>OY754344.1:4491717-14491717 GCA_963572235.1 Caenorhabditis japonica
GAATTAGATGTGGAAAAGAGTCGAGGGGAAGCGAATTTTCGTCAAATGTGGTGTTTGCAGAATCGGTTTGACATCGGCTGGACCTCGGCTGAACCTCGGCTGGACCTCGGCCAAACCTCGGCTAGACCTCGGCTGGACCTCGGCTAGACCTCGGCTAGACCTCGGCTGGACCTCGGCTAGACCTCGGCTGGATTTCGACTGAGCCTCGGCTGGACCTCGGCTGAACCTCGGCTGAACCTCGGCTGAACCTCGGCTGGACCTCGGCTGAACCTCGGCTGAACCTCGGCTGAACCTCGGCTGGACCTCGGCTGGACCTCGGCTGGACCTTGGCTGGACCTCGGCTGGACCTCGGCTGGACCTCGGCTGGACCTCGGCTGGACCTCGGCTGGACCTCGGCCAGACCTCGGCTGAACCTCGGCCAAACCTCGGCTAAACATCGGCTGAACCCCGGCCGAACCTCGGCTGGACCTCGGCTTGACCTCGGCCTAACCTTGGCTGAACCTCGGCTGGACCTCGGCTAGACCTCAGCTAGACCTCGGCTGGACCTCGGCTGGACCTCGGCTGGACCTCGGCTGGACATCGGCTGGACCTCGGCCAAACCTCGGCTGGACCTCGGCTTAACCTCGGCTGAACCTCGGCCAAACCCCGGCCGCCAAAATCTACCATAGAAAAAGCCAAAAAAAAAAGTAAAAAAAAATAGCAGGCGACGTTTGTGTTTACCTCCCTTCACATGTTTTGTTATGGTCGTCGCATTGTTGTTTATACAATCTCCATGTTTGGTACGAAAGGAAAGGAAAAACGAGAGAGAGTGTGAAAAGAGTGGAGACGCAGAGAAGAGGAAAAATAAAGAAAATATTGAAAATGTCGATGGTAAGGGAGGAAGTTTGGCCAAGTTTTTACGTTTTTAAGGGGTTCAGTGGAATTTACAAAAGTTGGACGAGGTTTGTCAAGACCTCGGCCAAACCTCGGCCACACTCCGGCAACTGCCCATTTTCAACGAATTTTTCAATTTTTCTTCAAAATTTCACCGATAAAATGCAAATAAAAACAAATTTCGAAAAAAAAAACTCGTGTACTACTCTCGGACAACCAGAGTGGGCGTGGTCATAATTTTATATCGTTAAGAGTTTTGAATCGGGCAACCAAAATATTTTTTCCAAAAAAAATCCAATAAATCTCTACGCGCGTTTATGATTCGAAAAGGGTAGGCAGTGTCCTTTTTTTTGTGGCGAATAATGGGATTTGGCGAACAAAAAAAATGTCAGGTGACTAACTACTTTGCAAACGAGCTCGAGTCGCTACGCAGTTATGAAAACGTTTCCAAATGGTCAAAAGGCAAGAAAAAGGAAGGGGCAAGCATGGCATGGCATGGCATGGCATGCGATTCGTTACGCAACACGGCAGGTGCAAGACAAATTGATGGGAAGGAAAAAACGTTCGCATGAGGAGGAGGAGGACGCGTGGGGGTGGATAATGTGATGGATAGGGAGGGAGGGGCAGGAAATGACAAAGTGGAATGGCATCAAGTGGCAAAAAGATTGCACAGTGTGGGGAAAGTCTGCAGAATGTCTGCAGACTGTTGTTAAACCATCAACAGACTGCTCGGAAGCTAACCACTGGCTTCGTCGAAAGTTACAAATCAAATTTACCAATAGCAAAACTCGAACCCGGGACCTTCCTGATCAATGGCACAAGTGCTATCCACTCGGCCACACTGCCACAAATCACGCGGGGCGCGACGGCAGTGATAAAACCGCGCTCGCTCGCGCCTGAGCCGAGTGCCGACCGCCGACCCACTTGGAAACCAATTTCACTTCTAATACGCTAGGTTTCGAGTCTAATTAGATGCAACTAACTCAAAATGAGCTAGAAAAGGCGGGAAAAGCCTATTGTGGGTGGGAACAACTTGTGTAACCCAAATTTTTAAAAGAAACAACAAAAAAGTGGCAAAAAACACATTTTTTGTCATTCTTTATTGTTCTTTTTTGGTTTTCTTCTTTTCTTTGTTTTACGCAAGCTCATTTGCATATTCAATGAGTGCGCAACCCGAAAATAAGGCAAAAAACTCCCCCAAAGGGAACAGGAATGAAAACAAAAAAAAATATGTAAATGAAATGTGCAGAAAAGTGGTAGCGCTGCTTGATGGTGAAACATTTTCGTACACATGTATTGTACGAATAGTGATCGCGATCGCCACGCAAAAAAAAAAAGAAACGAATAGAGAGAGAGAGAGAGAGACGGATTGATCAGTTTCGCATCAAAACTGGTTCGTCGAAAGCGAGAAGGAGGAGGAAGCTGTGAGAGGGGGGACTTGGCTAGAACAGCCAAGACAATCAACAAAAAGTTGCAAAAAAAGTGAGCGCATTCATACTACGACGCTCCGAAATAACGCATGGTCATTTTGACTTTTTTAAACCAAAATTTTGGGTTTTCTTGCATAGAAAAACGTCAAAACCACGGAAATTTTAAAATTTTTGTCATTACAACGTTTCAAAAGAACGCAGCGCTTGTTGTTTAGCGTAAATTGACAATGATTTGATTTTTAGCGAAAATATCGATTTTTCGTGAATTTTTCAAGCATTCCTCCGGTTTTTTTTTCATTAAATACGTCAAAAGAGCATTCAAAATTATTTTTTGCATTGCAACGTCGCTCCAAAATAACGTAGTGCGTGTTGTTTAGAGTAAATTTACATCGAATTGATTTTTACCGAAAATATCGATTTTTTGCGATTTCTGTTGTTTTTTTTTGCATAATTTGAATAAAAAATTGTGAAATTACCCACAAAATGAAAAATTATCGACAAAAACATGAAAAAATCGAGATTTTCGCTAAAATTCAAAAAAATTTTTTTTTTTTTGCAATATTTTTTTTTCGATTTTTTTGTATTTTTGCCAATATTTTTGCATTCCCGTTTTGTTTTTTTTTTTTGAAAATTTCGGAAAGAAATGCCTGAAAAACCGCAAAAAAAAACTGCAAAAAACCGAATTTTTCGCTAAAAATCAAATCGGTGTCTATCTACGCTAAACAGCGTGCGCTGCGTTATTTTGGTGTGTCGTTATTATGAAAAAGTGGGTTTAAATGCTATTCTGACACATTTCAAGAACAAATCCGTGAAAAACCAGCCAAAATACGAAATGTTCGCTAAAAAACAACTCAGTGTAAATTTACGCTAAACCGCGGGCTCTGCGTTATTATGGTGTGTCGTGACTATTTGAAAATATGTTTAATTACTGATTTGATACATTCAAAGAACAAAAAAACCATAAAAATCCGTGAAAAATCCAAATTTTCGCTAAAAATCAAATCGATGTCAATTTACGCTAAACAGCGTGCGCTGGGTTGTTTCGGAGTGTCGTAAAAATACAATTTTCAGGTTTGTATGAAACTTTTTTGCTTTTTCTTTTCTATTTTTAATTTAAAAATATCAACAATATCGACATTTGACTAGGTACGACGCTCCAAAATTCCGCATATGATTTTCAGTGAATTTTTTGTTTTTTTTTTTGTGTGTTTTGGGGTATTTTGACACAGAATACGAGAACAATGAAAAAAACACCTAAAATCCGTGAAAAACAAGCCAAAAAAGCGAAAATTTCGCTAAAAATCAAATCGATGTCAATTTACGCTAAACAACACGCGCTGCGTAATTTTGGAGTGTCGTAGTGGCTCAAAATTTTGTGATTTTTTCTGTTCTCACGATTTTCTCTGCATGGAAAACAACAAAATGTTTGGTAAATGGTCATGCGTTATTTCGGAGCGTCGTATTTAATGCGGAGACGCAGACAGTTAGAGAAAAGCGTACCTCTGATTTTTCGGCGTTTTCAGTCCTTTCTTCTTCCTCGTCAGCCGTGTCCACGTCCTGCTCCTCCACCACTATTCCCTTCTCGAGAAAATCGTCGTCAATGGTTGAAAAATGGGCGGAAGACGGCTCGAGTTCCAGGCTGATGGCGTTGATGAGCAGGGTGGATGAGGTGGGCGGCAGCAGGCTTGCCAGCAGGGAGACGCTGTAAATTTGATGATAAACAGGGGACTTTGACGGGTAATAGCCATTTAGGTGCCAACTACGCGCCAGTTATGGCTCAAAGCCATTCCCAACACACAAAAAAGCTTAGAAACAACGAGAAAAGCTAGTTCTTGGCTAGCTGCCAAGTCGCCACATATCTGATGAATGACGGGCGGCTCGACAGCAGTTTGATGTGTGGAATGGTGGTGGGGGGAAGAAGTGGAATGGAACGCAGCTTGCTTCGAAATGAATTGAATTGCGCAAGACGAATCGCATCGTTTCGCGATGCGTCTCGTCGCAACAGAACAGCGGGAGAGAGAGAGAGAGAGAGAGAGAGAGAGAGAGAGAGAGAGGCAAAAAAAAAAACCGACTACGACAGTCCGAAACAACGCTTCAAATCCTCTTTCGTTTCACATCAATAAACCAAAAATCATAAAGAAAAATGTACCCGAAACGACGCTCCAAAATAACGAAATTGCGCGGTGTTTAGCGCAAACTTGATTTTAGCGAAAATATCGATTTTCGGCGCATTTTTTTCTGAAAATTGCGAAAAATACCACAAAATAGAATTCTGTGTGCGAAAATACATTAAATATGCTCAAAAATAGGCCTAAAATGAAAATTTGATTTTCAGCGAAATTTTCGATTTTCTACGGTTTTTTGACGAATTTTTACGGCGTTTAGACGATTTTTGTTCGAAAATCCGGGAAAGAACCATAAAATTAAATTTCGCAAGCAAAAATACATTGAAAATGCTCAAAAATAGGCCAAAAATGAAAGTTTGATTTTTAGCGAAAATATCGAATTTTAACGTTTTTTTTTTCGAGTTTTCACGGTTTTTAAGCAATTTTTTTTGAAAAATCGGAAAAAGACCACAAAATTTATTTCTGCATGCAAAAATACGCATAAAAATGATCAAAAATGAGCCTAAAAAGGAAAATTTGATGTTCAGCGAAAATATCGATTTTCGGCGGTTTTTTCTCGAGTTTTTACGGCTTTCAAGCATTTTTTGTACGAAAAATCAAAAAACCATCATAAAATTAAACTTTGCAAGAAAAAACACACTGAAAATGATCAAAAATTGGCCAAAAAATGAAATTTTGAATTTCAGCGAAAATATCGATTTTTGACGGTTTTTTGACGACTTTTTCACGATATTTGACCCATTTTGCTAATTGTAAGATTAGAAAAAAAAACATTGAAAATTAACTCCGTAAGCAAAAATACACATAAAACCATCAAAAATTGACTTAAAAATACAAATTTGATTTTCAGCGAAAATTTCGATTTTTGACGGTATTTTGACGAGTTTTTACGGTCTTTAGACAGTTTTTATTCGAAAATTTGGCAAGGATCATAAAATTGAATTTTCCAAGCAAAAATACACTGCAAATGATCAAAAATGGGTTCAAAAATGAAATTGTGATTTTTAGCGAAAATATCGATTTTTGACAGATTTTTCACAAATTTTTACGACTTTTAAGCAGTTTTTCTTAGAAAGTTTGGAAAAGGACCACAAAATTAAATTTTACAAGCAAAAATACACATAAAATTCTCAGAAATGGGTCTAAAAATGAAAATTTGATTTTCAGCGAAAATTTCGATTTTTGACGGTATTTTGACGAGTTTTTCACGATTTTTGACCCATTTTTGCTAAGACTAGAAAAAAAAACCTTGAAAATTATTCCCGTAAGCAAAAATACACACAAAATGCTCAAAATGAGATTAAAAATGAAAATTTGATTTTTAGCGAAATAATCGATTTTCGGCGGTTTTTTCTTGAGTTTTTTACAGCTTTCAAGCTATTTTTGTTCGAAAAATCGGAACAGGACCACAAAATTAAATTCTGTGAGCAAAAATACACACTAAATGCTCAAAAATGAGCCTAAAAATGAAAATTTGATTTTTAGCGAAAATTTCGATTTCCGGCGATTTTTTCCAGCAATTTTTCACTGTTTTTAAGACATTTTGGAGAAATTCATAGAAGAGTAAGAAAAAAAGAATTACGTCGCTCCAGAATAAAGCCCAACATGTTGTTTAGCGCGAATTTGTTTTTAGCGAAATTATCGATTTTTGACGGTTTTTTGACAACTTTTTGTTCACTTTTTCACCAAATATTTATTTATTTGCTCAATTTCTAAATTCCAGACACTAATAGTGCCAAAACCCTGCAAAAAGACGCTCAAAAAACGAGACTTTCGCTAAAAACCAAATTCCCACTAAACACCGCGCGATGCGTCATTTCGGAGTGTCGTAACCACATGATTGTTCTGATTTTCAAACTTTATGGTTTTTTTGTCATAATCTAGTTGTTTTAAGCGCAAAATAAGAGTTAAAAAATGCTAAGAATGTGCTATTTTTACAGGATTGTGGTCCCCTTTCAGGTCAGCACGTAAATACTTGAAAATTGAAAATTCCTCCGACTCAAAAGCTCCTCTTTCAAAATTTATGTTCGAAACAATCAAAACCATGCACAATAAGACGAAATAGGGGGAACGGAGGCAAAAGAAAAGAGGAATAGAAAGCGTGGAACACGGGCGGCCCATTGTTTCAGAGGTGTCTGCGTCTCCTCTGCCACACTGCGCTATTTCGTGGGGGCATGGGTAGTGGACCAGAAGGGCGGGCAGATTGAATGGAATGGAACGGGGGGAACAGCAGTAATAATTTATGTATTCAACAGAGAATAGAGTTTTGCTGTGTTCTGGATGGAGGGGGTGTCTTTCAAAATGCACTCGGTTAATTAGGTGAAATTTTCATCTTGAAGTTGTTGAGAAATCTTGAAGAGTAGGCGCTTAGGAAACAACGTTAAAACGGTTGAATTTTGCTTTAGGCACAGACAGAAAAAAACAAAAAAAAAAAAGAAATTTGGCCCCATCCTGCTCTCTGGCCACGGCCTTACAGAGAAAAATATACTTGCCGGCTACAGTAATCAGTTTCGCAAAAAATCGAAACTCCGCCCTCTCAAGTGTGTATTTTTGTCAATATCTTTGCGTTCCGGTGTTGTTTTTTAAATATTTGAAGAAGAAGTGCTTAAGAAACTGGTAAAAACCGCAATAAAAACACCAAAAAACAAGATTTTCGCCGCTAAACAACACGCGCTGCGTTATTTCGGAGTGTCGTTACCATGAAAAACTGTGTTTAAATGCTATTTTGACAGTTTAAAAAAACTAAAAACCTGAAAAATTTAGCGAAAAAATAACGAAAAACGGAATTTTCGCTAAAAATCCAATCAATTCGATTGCCGTTAAACAACGTGCAATTGCGTTGTTTTGGAGTGTCGTTATGGTGAAAAACATCATTTGAATGCTATTTTGACACATTTGACTTCAAAACAACTTGAAAAATAACGAAAAAAAAAATTTCCCTAAAAATCAAACCGATGTCTATTTACTCTAAACAACACGCATTGCGTTATTTCAGAGTGTAGTTACTATGAAAAAATGTGTTTAAATGCTAATTTGACAGATTTAAAAATCTGAAAATCCCAAAATTTTAACAAAAAACATAATGAAAAACGGAATTTTCGCTATAAATCAAATCGGTGTCGATTTACGCTAAACAACACGCACTGCGTTATTTTGGAGTGTCGTTACTATGAAAATTTTTTTGATATTTTTGTTACCTAAAGTTTGAGCGTCTTTTCGTTATTAATTTAGTTTTTACGACACTCCAAAACAACGCAGATCATGTTGTTTAACGGAAATTGGCACAGAGTTGATTTTTAGCGAAAATATTGTTTTTTCGCCAATTTTCGGGGTTATTTGGATGATTTTTGTCTGAAACTTGAAAAATCAACAGATAAATGAAAGTTTAGTGAAGAAAAAGCTGAAAATGAGAGAAAAAATGTTCAAAAAGCCGATTTGAATTTTAGCGAAAATCTAGTTTTTTACGCTGTTTTTTTAGGCTTTTTTCGGGTGTTTTAAAGGTTTTTTGTCTGGAATTGAAAAAAAAACAGCAGTGTAAAAAATTGGTAGCAAAAAAAACAGGAAAAGTCGCCAAAAATCGAAATTTTCGCTAAAAATCAAGTTGGTGCTAAATTATGCAAATGCGTCATTTCGGAGCGTCGTTAACGGACAATTTTTTTGATTTTTTTTTTGTTACTTAAAGTTTGAGCGTCTTTTCTGGATTGATTTGGTCGTTACGACACTTCAAAATAACGCAGTGAATGTTGTTTATCGTGAATTAACAGGGAGTTGATTTTTAGCGAAAATTTCGTTTTTTAGGCGATTTTTCACTAAAATAGTCAATTTTTTGGTGGTTTTTTCAACCTAATTGATAATAAAAACATCGCAGGGTGTCAAACTAACAGAACTACTAAAAAGTATATCGTCACGCCACGCCTATATCTTCTATTGCCTAACGATTGCGGCTGGTTGGGCGGACGGGCGGTCCGCTCCGCTCCGGTCACTAAATCATCTGTCAATGATAAATGAGCGTAACCACCGTCGCCTTTATCGTCCCGGTGGAACGGATAAATCATCAGTGAGAACGAAACGAAACGTAATGCAATGAATGCAACGTCAACAATATAGCACGCAACAATATTTAGGTCATTGTTGGGTGCAAATGGAGGCTTAAAAAGCAATCAAAACAAGTGTGGCTTTGAGCTCTGTTGCGAAACCACTGAGAACGAGTAATAGGGTTAAGCGAGGGGATGGACGCGATGAGATTACCATCTCTGTTCTAGAGGGTCCCCTCCCGTTGCCGCACAAAAGATGACCAAATTAGATAACCGTTAGGAAATATGTGGTCCCAACCGCCTTGTGGGCCAGATGGTATATACATATGTGAATCAAAAAAACATTTTCAAAAAAAAAAAAATTTTTTTTTTTTCATTTTTTTTTATTTTTTTCAAATTTATATTTTCCAAGGTCCACAGTTTTTGCTTGAAAAATTACCCAAAAATTCCTTCAAAAAAAGCAAAAAAAAAAGCTGAAATTAAAGAACAATGGCTAGTGTAGCAAAAAACTGTGCAATAACGACAAAATGCATCACATTTGACGACATTTTTCATAAATTTCAAATTTCTCAGTTTTGGATCTCAAAAACGACAAAAACAGGCTTATTTACTCTAAAAAAAATAAAAAGACTGTTTAGGGTTACTGTAGCCAGTAAATTGTGCAATAACGACAGAATACATCATATTTGACGACATTTTTGGAAATCAGCGCTCTTGCTCGATTTTTTCCTATTTTTTGACTTTTTCCAACGGTAAATGAGCGAGAAATAACCCATTTGCGCTAAAAATTCATTTAGGATTACTGTAACAAAAAACTGTGCATTAAGGCCAGAATGCATCATATTTGACGACATTTTTCAAAATTGTAAATTTTTTTCATTTTTCGCCCATTTTTGCGTTTTTTTCAGCAAATTTAGAGTCAAAATGTGCCGGTTTCAATGAAAATTCAATGAAATCCCTGAGAATTTGGCTTTTTTTCGAAAAAAAAATTTTTTCATTTTTTTTTCAAAAAAGTTTCGATTTTTCTCATTTAAATTATTTTTCTGTACCACTTAAATGTTGACTTTTACTTAATTTGCTTTGTTTGCTTTAAACAAGCCAAAAAAACCAAAAATTTAACATTTTGCCAAAAATGTCGTCAAATATGGTGTTTGCAGACTTATTTCTACATTAATCCTAGAAAGATTATTTTTTGTATTTTTCAATGCGATATCGCTTTTTTGGCCTGTTTTTAGGTCAAAAAATTGGAAAAAACAACCGAAAATGTAACATTTTGATAAAAATGTTGTCAAATGTGATGTTTGCAGAATAATTTTTACAGTAATCCCAGCGAGCTTTTTTTTCAAAATTTTCAATGCGAATTCGCTTTTTTCAGCTTTTTTCCAGCAATAATAAATGAAAAAAAAAACCAAAAATTTAAAATTTTGCCAAAAGTGTCGTCAAATGTGATGCATGCAGACTAATTTCTACATTACTCCTAAACAGAAATGTTTCTAACAATTTAAATTGAGTTCGCTATTTTTAACGTGTTTTTTGATCAAAAAATTGGAAAAAAAAACCAAAACTTAAACATTTTGATAAAAATGTCGTCAATCATGATGTTTGCGGACTATTTTCTACAGTAATCTCATTATCATGTTTCTTGCCATTTTCTCAAACTATTAAACTGAATTTTGCGTATTAAAAATGAAAAAAAAAACTTCAAAAATCGATATAAAAAAATTTGTTGACAAAAATGTCGTCAAATGTGATGTTTGCGGACTCATTTCTACAGTACTCTCAAAGATAATTTTTCTTGCTTTTTTTCTATGCGAATTCGCTGTTTTAAGCTTATTTTTTAGCAAAAAAAAATGAAAAAAAAAAACCAAAAATTTAAAATTTTGCCAAAAATGTCGTCAAATGTGATGCCTGCAGACTAACTTCTACAATAATCTCAAACATAGTTTTTCAGGTATTTTTTTGAAGCCAATGAACCTATTTTCAAGATGTTTTCATCTCAAAAAAGGTGAAAAATCGATTTGAAAAAATGAATTGCCAAAAATGTCGTCAAATGTGGTGCATGCAGACTAACTTCTACAGTGATTCCAGTAAAGATTTTCTTTTTGATTTTTCGATCGAAATTGCTTCAAGCATATTTTTAGCAAAAAAATGAAAAAAGACCAACATTTTAAAATTTTGATAAAACTGTCGTCAAATGTGATGTTTGCAGACCAATTTCTACAGTACTCTCGAGGAGAATTTTTCTTGCTTTTTTCTATGCGAATTTGTTGTTTTAAGCCTATTTTTTTCGCAAAAAAAATGAAAAAAAAACCAAGAATTTAAAATTTTGCCAAAAGTGTCGTCAAATATGATGTATGCAGACTTATTTCTACAGTAATCTCAAACATAGGTTTCTATATAATTTTTTATTAAGCCAATAAGCTAATTTTTGCGTATTAAAAATGAAAAAAAAAACTCCAAAAATCGAAATAAAAAATGAATTTCCAAAAATGTCGTCAAATGTGGTGCATGCAGATTAACTTCTACAGTGATCCCAGAGAGATTGATTTTTGTATTTTTCAATGCAAATTTGCTGTTTTAAGCCTGTTTTTCAGCAAAAAAAATAATAAAAAAAACCAAGAATTTAAAATTTTGCCAAAAGTGTCGTCAAATATGATGTATGCAGACTATTTTCTACAGTGATCCGAAACGCGTTTATTTTGCTTTTTTTCAATCTAATGAGCCAATTTTCACGTATTTTTCATAGCAAAAATTCAAAGAATCGAATTCTATTTTTTAAAAAAATGCCAAAAATGTCGTCAAATATGATGCACGCACAACTTGACTTCTACAATAATCTCAAACATAGTTTTTCAGGTAATTTTTTGGAGCAAATAAGCTGATTTTTGGGTAATAAAAATGAAAAAAATCGAAAAATCGATTTTAAAAAAGTTTGTTGTCAAAAATGTCGTCAAATATGATGCATGCACAACTTGACTTCTACAGTACTCCCAAACAGAAATTTTTCGAACAATTGAAAGCAAGTTTGCTTATTTAGGCGTGTTTTAGGTCAAAAAATTGGAAATAAAAAGCCGAAATTTTGAAGTTTTGCCAAAAATGTCGTCAAATGTAATGTTTGCAGACAAATTCCTACAGTAATCCCAAACATAAATTTTTCTGATAATTTAAATTGAATTCGCTATTTTTGGCGTGTTTTTAGCGAAAAAATGAATAAAAACCAAAAATTTAAAAATTTGCCAAAAATGTCGTCAAATATGTTGCATGCAGACTTATTTTTACAGTAATCTCAAATATAGCTTTCTAGATTTTTTTTTTTCGAAGCCAATGAGCTTCTTTTTGCGTATTAAAAATGGAAAAAACTCGGAAATTCGATTGAAAAAGAATTTGTTGACAAAAATGTCGTCAAATATGTTGCATGCAGACTTATTTCTACAGTAATCTCAAATATAGCTTTCTAGATTTTTTTTTTTTTCGAAGCCAATGAGCTTCTTTTTGCGTATTAAAAATGGAAAAAACTCGGAAATTCGATTTTAAAAGAATTTGTTGACAAAAATGTCGTCAAATGTGGTGCATGCAAACTTGACTTCTACAGTAATTCCAACAAGATTTTTTGTAATTTTTATAGTGAATTTGCTGTTTTTTACTTTTTTTTAGCAAAAAAATGAGAAAAAAAACTCGAAAATTTAAAATTTTACCAAAAGTGTCGTCAAATATGATGCATGCAGACTAACTTCTACAGTACTCCCAAACAGAAATTTTTCGAACAATTGAAAGCAAACTCGCTTATTTGGGCGTGCTTTAAAAACTCGAAAAAAAACCGAAAATTTAAAATTTTGCCAAAAGTGTCGTCAAATATGATGTATGCAGACTTAATTCTACAGTAATCACAAAAATGTTTCTTTGGTATTTTTTGAAGCCAATGAACCTATTTTTAGAAGTTTTTCATTCGAAAAAAGGTGAAAAATCGATTAAAAATGGTGTTGACCAAAATGTCGTCAAATGTGGTGCCTGCATTTTTCAGCCATTTTTTCAAGCCAATGGGCCATTTTTGATGTAGTTTTCATAGATAAAAAAATATTAACATCCCGCGCGTGCATGAAAAATAAAAACACAAATAAAAATGAAAATTGGCTCAGATCAAACGGCAAACACTTGAAAAGTGTGCATAAGGTAATTACGGCTCTCTCTCTCTCTCTCTCTGGTCAAGTCAAGTGTTTACGGACCACCCACACTAACCACTTTTCGCCGCAAAGTTGCTCCTCCTCCTCGTCGCTGTCCACCTTCAGATCATCAAGATCACACTCTTCCTCGCAACTGTCCATGGCTTCGAAACTGGAAGAAAACAATGAATTTGGACGAAAAAAAAAATCCAAAATAAGAATTGAAAAGCCGAGCGGAAACGGGGAATTGTGCTCTGCAAATGTACCGGAAAGAAAAACTTGAGAGCTTGAAAATAAAAGTCTAGATGGGCAAAAATTAATTCACTTTTCTTGGGGGTCTAGGCGGAAAACGCAGAAAACTGTCCAGAGAGCTAGAAAAGACCAAGATAACCAAACTGATGGTATGCTAAAATTCAGAAGTGGTCTGCTAAAGATAGAATGTGGTATTTTAAAGTTGATAAGTGGTCTGCTAAAGTCATGAAGTGGTCTGCTAAAGCTGGAATGGGGTATGCTAAATTTTGGAGGTGGTCTGCTAAAATTGAGAGGTGGTATGTTAAAGTTGGGATGTGTTCTGCTAAATTTTGGAGGTGGTATGCTAAAGTTTAAAAGTGGTATGCTAAAGTTCGAAATTTGTATGGTAAAGATGGAAAGTGGTCTGCTAAAGTTTGAAAGGGGTATGCTAAAGTTCAGAAGTGGTATGCTAAAGTTTGAAGTTGGTCTCCTAAGGTTAGAAATTGGTATGGTAAAGTTGATATGTGGCCTGCTAAAGTTCAGAAGTGGTATGCTAAAGTTTGAAGTTGTTCTGCTAAAGTTGGGAATTGGTATGGTAAAGTTCATATGTGGCCTGCTAAAATTTAAAAGTGGTATGCTAAAGTTAGAATGTGGTCTGCTAAAATCGAGAGGTGGTATGCTAAAGTTCGAAATTTTTATGGTAAAGATGAAAAGTGATCTACTAAAGTTGGAATGGGGTATGCTTAGGGACCGCAACGTGTTTGACAAAAGTCCAAATTTTGACGAACTGGCGATTGGAATATGTTCCAACACTTGATAAAAATACGTTCCCAAATTTTTTCCGAAAAAAATTCAGTATGAGCCGAGTTACAGCCATTTTTGTGCGCTCCTCATTACTACTGATTTTCTCACAGCGAGTTGCCGCGGCGCGAAAAGGTGGGCGGGGTTTTCGCTGCATTCTTTCGGCGCACTTTGATTCGCACTCTATTTGCTCGGCTTCAAAGGGTGAATAATGTTGCGAAAAAGATCTAAAATGAGAAGAATGGGAAAACATATCGTTCTTATATTTAATTATCACTTAATTATCATAAATTTGTCGATTTAAAGTGTAAGAAATCGATTTCTAGAGGCTTTGAAAAAAATATGAGATTTTCACGATGGAAGTTTATTATTTTGCAAAATTGGGCTTATCTTTTTTGTAAATATCACTTTTTAATTGTTCTCAATACTTTTTGTCACTTTATTCTCAACTTTCAGACAAAATTTATTTAAATACAGGAAATTTCACCTTTTTCTTTCAATTTGAAGAAAAAATGAAAGAAATAAACGTAAATTTGTTCTAAAAATACGCAAAATAACATCCAATGAACAAAAAAACCATTTTACAATGAGAATTCATCATTAAACTTCGAAAAATTCCTGCGCAAAAAATTTTCAAACTGCACAAAAATCGAACCCGGGCCAAAATGTTTGCAAAGCATCCGCTCTAACCACTACACCACGCAGAGCCTTCCCAACTGAACCCCTTTAGTCGTACACTACGCAGCAGTCTATCAAATTGTTTTGTCATGTTTTTAACAAGATTTTTTCACAAATTTCCATAAAAACTCCTTTTGAAATGATACAAAACCGAATAAAAAAATATGTTTGCACGTAGCGATTTTCGATTTTTTTTGAGTATCGATGCCAAATTTTGCGTAGAATTCGATGGTAATGAGAACTCCTGCGCTACGGCCTTGCGTAATACCGAAAAAGCGGAAAAACTACCAAATTCGTTGAGACTTGGGCTTTTGTATGAGAAAAAAACTAACTTAGAATCGCAGAAAGTGTCTGAAATTTTTATTACAAACATAAAATGAAGTGTATTATGCAATTAAATAATAAAAAACATAGGTCATCGCTGAAAAATTTTCACAAAATTTTGTGCTACTTTGACTGAAAATTTCAGGATGTTTGCAAGAACGAATTTTTGATTTTTTTTTTTTTAAACGATTCAGCGTGTCAAGATCTATCGATATCATTCATAAAAACGTGCGCTACGGACCTGCGTAACACCATATTTTCCGTTTTTCTCGAATCGCTTCGAAAATTCCGACCGTTTCCCGTATTTTTCTCAAAAACTGAATTATTTGAAGAAAAATGAATATTACCATTGTGTTCTACGCAGTCGATTACATAAGAACATATAACATTTTTATCGATCCAATAGCCAGGAGCCGCAGTACAGGACGGTAAAGGTGGCGAAGCGAATCTAGTGAGAAAAATTTCACTCGCCCCGCCCACCCGCGTTGCGGTCTCTAGGTATGCTCTGCTAAAAAGTCTGCTAAAATTGAGAGGTGGTATGTTAAAGTTGGGATGTGTTCTGCTAAATTTTGGAGGTGGTATGCTAAAGTTCGAAATTTGTATGGTAAAGATGGAAAGTGGTCTGCTAAAGTTGGAATGGGGTACGGTAAAGTTTGGAGGTGGTATGCTAAAATTGAGAAGTGGTATGTTAAAGTTGGGATGTGTTCTGCTAAATTTTGGAGGTGGTATGCTAAAGTTCGAAATTTGTATGGTAAAGATGGAAAGTGGTCTGCTAAAGTTGGAATGGGGTACGGTAAAGTTTGGAGGTGGTATGCTAAAATTGAGAAGTGGTATGTTAAAGTTGGGATGTGTTCTGCTAAATTTTGGAGGTGGTATGCTAAAGTTTAAAAGTGGTATGCTAAAGTTCGAAATTTGTATGGTAAAGATGGAAAGTGGTCTGTTAAAGTTGGAATGTGGCCTGCTAAAGTTTAAAAGTGGTATGCTAAAGTTGGAATGGGGTATGCTAAAGTTTGGAGGTGGTATGCTAAAATTATAAAGTGGTATGCTAAAATTAGAATGTGGTCTGCTAAAATTGAGAGGTGGTATGTTAAAGTTGGGATGTGTTCTGCTAAATTTTGGAGGTGGTATGCTAAAGTTAGAAATGGGTATGCTAAAATTGAGAGGTGGTATGCTAAAGTTCAGAAGTGGTATGATAAAGTTATAAAGTGGTATGCTAAAGTTAGAATGTGGTCTGCTAAAATTGAGAGGTGGTATGATAAAGTTAGAATGTGGTCTGCTAAAATCGAGAGGTGGTATGCTAAATTTTGGAGGTGGTATGCTAAAGTTAGAAATTGGTATGGTAAAGTCGATATGTGGCCTGTTTAAGTTAGAAATTGGTATGGTAAAGTTGATATGTGGCCTGCTAAAGTTTAAAAGTGGTATGGTAAAGTTAGAATGTGGTCTGCTAAAATCGAGAGGGGGTATGCTAAAATTCGAAATTGGTTCGGTAAAGAGGGAAAGTGGTCTGCTAAGGCTGGGATGTGGTATTCTAAAGTTTATAAGTGGTATGCTAAAATTGACCTCCAAGACTCCACCACATGAGACACGCATTATGACAAGACAAGGCTAGATTAGAAAAAGAAAAGGAACACTTTTGTGAGAGCGATCGAGCGAGGGGGTATAATGTGTGTGACAAGAAAAAAAATAAATTGTGTCACCAGATGTTCTTTCGCCGACTGACCACCGCAAAGTGCACCAAAATGACAACGAAACGACAACGATATTATGATGATGACTAGTGTTCGTCGCGCAACAACAAGGGTCGCGCGTGCGCGCGCGCATGAGGGGGCGTGGTCATGGATAGCTTCCGTCCGCGCGTAAAGAAGGCGGCAAAAACGTACTAATGGCGGGCAAGAAGAGGCGTATAATGATGGGATGACGATGGTCCCGTGGGAGCTCGGGATGAAAAGGGCAATATGGCAGGGGTAATAATTGTATGCAAATTCGAGTACGAAAACGAGGACGAAGACGACTAACAAAACAACAGATTGTTGGCCGGAGCAGAGGCTGCGCAAATAGTACATAGATGCAAAAATTAAGACGATTAGAGAGTCGTTCGGCACGAGCGAATGGCACACTATGCATAATCATTGTCAGTAATTTGCCCACTAGTTGCCCACTAGCTGCCGTCCACTAGCTGCCCGCCCATTAGCTGCCCACTTCCTGCCCACTAGCTGCTCCTCTGGATGTCCACTAGCTGTCCGCTAGCTGCCCACTAGCTGCCCACTGTCTATAGGCCTCCACGTGGATCCTATAGGCGTCCCCTTAGATGCTATATGCATGTACATGGATCCTATATGCACCTGAGACCTCCCAACTTCAAAACGATTCAGTTTAGACACCTAAACCCATCACAAACCCGCCGAAACATGCCTCATAAAGTCACAGCTGAGCCACAACAATTTAAATTCGAAATGAGCCGTTCCATTGTGTGGTGCCACAACATTGCAAGCTAGCCCAATTAGTCATTTCATTTTCATTTGTCACAGCCAACCTCAATCACGTCCTCCCAAGCGACCTAATTGCTTTGCTTGGCTGGTACGCCAAATTGCATAACATCGCTGTGATAGGAACACCCTAGACCTAACAGTACAAGAAATACATAGAAGACTACTATTTTGCAAGAAAAAATGAATAGAAAATGTCGGTGGTGAGTCAGACGGTACTTTCTGACCGTTGGAAAAAGAAAAATGGAAAGCGAAAATTGTTTTTGATCAAAGACCACTTTACAGGGTATTTTTGAATATTAGCTCTCCAGTTTGAGTTGATTTGAATGTCTAAAAGATGCAAAACATGATAGGCATGCATTGCGCAGAAAACAAAAAAAAATTGCACTCGGGCGGGATTGAACTTTGGCCGTGAGATTGGCAAATAGAACTGCTAGCCACTAGACTACGCCAGCAGAGCGCAGCGCGGCAAGCTGCAAGTCGCGTTTCGCTGTGGGTAGTCGAGTGGCTAGTCTTGCTGCCTGATAAGCTGAACACCCAAGTTCGAGTCCTACCGACGGCAAAATTTTTTCGTCAATTCGAATTTTGTAGTTTTTATGCTTCCATAGTTTCAACGGCTAATAGCGTCATTTTGAATCACTCTTCTCTTTTTTTTCGCCTAAAACTTCCTGTCATTCTCATCATTTCGGACCAAAAAACAATGTGTCAATCACTTAAACGTCTTACTATTACCTTAAACACTTTCTTTTCCGTAGAAATAAGGCGATTTTTAAAGGGTTGATAAGGACATGAAAGTGTAGTGATAAGGTTCGAGAATTTGTTGTAATGCATTCCTTACGCCGCTGATTTGACTAACTAACAATGTTCGCTTTTTTACGGTTTTTATTGCAGGTACTATTGGCTAGAGCAGTATGCTACTTTACCTAGCTATATTAGGCACGTTTGTGCTGTTTTCCGCGGCTAATGGTGAGTTTTCCTGTGTTTTTTTTAATGTTTATGTTCAATTTAACGTTAAACCTGCAAAATTCGAGCTTGCAAAAAAGTTTTGCCATCGGGAGGAATCGAACTTTGGTGTTCAGATTACCAGGCAGCAAGACTATCCACTAGACTATCTGCGCGGAAAAGGGGGCCGCTTGCTAGCAGCTAGGGGAGCGGCGCTTCGCTCGCTTGTGGTCTAGTGGCTAGCAGTGCTATTTGTCAATCTCAACACCCAGGTTCAATCCCACCTTAGTCAAAAATTTTTTGCTGCCCATTTTTTGGTCTGGGAATGTTAAGACAACAAAATTACGCCCAGTTCTACACTTTTACGGTCAAATTCATATCAGTTATGTTCGATTTACTCGTGGAAGAGTTTGTTTACATTTTCTAGCACGCGCCAGATTAGACGCTGGCGCTTGCTATTGCCTAGAAAAAATACTTTTCCACTATTTTAATGAAATAATGAGAAGGTTGTAGTTAGATTTTTACACTGTAAAGCCTAACACCACAAAATTCGAGTTGGCAAAAAAATTTTGCCACCAGAAGGACTCGAACTTTGGTACTCAGATTACCAGGTAGCAAGACTAACCACTTGACTTCCCACAGCGAAAAGCGACTCGAAGCTTGCCCCGCTGCGCCCTGCCGCCGTAGTCTAGTGGCTAGCAGTTCTATTTGCTAATCTCAACACCAAGGTTCAATCCCACCTTGGTCCAAAATTTTTTTGCTGCCCATTTTTTGGTCTGAGAATGTTAAGATAACAAAATTACGCTTAGTTTTACACTTTTACAGTCAAATTCATATCAGTTACTCGTGGAAGGGAAGTGTGACTAGAAAACAGCAAGCGCCAGATTAAACCCGACTAAAATGAATTTTCAGAATGCTACGTGACACCGTGTACGCGTGACGTCATTATTGTGGTAGACGGTTCCAGCTCAATGCAAACGAGCACATACGTGTCACAGGTATTGACAAATTGGCCCCAGAAAATCCAGAATTGTTCAGGAAATCAATATGGTCACAAAATTGACCTATACCTGGACGTTGGCCGACACAAAAGTGCGTGTGGCCTTGGTTGGAGCATACTTCGGAAATGAGTTCAATGGGAACGATTATTTTAGTGATAGGTCTGTTGTGCCCCTGTTTATTTCTAAACTAAAACTTCCAGTTCCACAATGGAAAAGCGTCTTCAATCGTTTCGAATCGCCGCCATGCAGTATGGTCTCTTTATTGGGTTTTTTAACAGGTAAATTATTGCCAACGAAAAAATTCTGCCACCAGGAGGACTCGAACTTTGGTGTTCAGATTTCCAGGCAGCAAGACTAGCCACTAGACTATCCGTATCTGCGCTCAGAAGGTGGCTGCCGCCGCTTCGCTCGCTCATAGTCTAGTGGCTAGCACTCTACACCTTGCACACTGAGCACACACCAGGGTTCGATTCCTCTCCACTGAAATTTTTTTTTGCTTTTTTAAATTCAATAAAATTTCAGCACCATCCACTTCCTGGATGACCGTTACGTGGGTCGTCGTGCCATCTACGGTGCCCGTGTCAATGCGCAAAAGCGGATAGTGATTTTCACGTCACACAGTGGTGTTGATGACGTGGCGTCGACAAAGGAAAAGTTGCGCGAGTTCGCGCAACTCGGCTACGCCGTCACCATTGTGGGTATCGGGGTTGGTGAGGAGGTGTATAAGAATACGTATTACCATAAGGTAGGGGAGATACTGTGGATGCAAGGTACAGGTAATTGCAGTTTGTGTCCGTTCAACTGTTCGAGCTTGGAGTTGTGGCGCAATCCATACTTGACACCATTACAGAGGAGGGAATTTGCTTTTTGGACGGTGAGTTTCAGGCCACGCCCACTACCATGATGTACTTGCATTGCAGTGTTAGCAAAAAAAATTTCGACCTAGGTGGGATTGAACTTTGGTGTTGTGATTTGCAAATAGAACTGTTAGCCACTAGACTACGGCGGCAGGGCGCAGCGCCGCTAGCGGCGAGTCGCTTTTCGCTGTGGGTAGTCAAGTGGTTAGTCTTGCTGCCGGATAATCTGAACACCAAAGTTCGATTCCTCCCGAAGGCGAAAATGTTTTTGCAAGCTCGAATTTTGTTGTTTTAATGCTCCAAAACTAGAAAATGAGTATCAAAATGTGACAAACATGCATTGTAGGGTTAGCAAAAAAAATTTCGACCTAGGTGGGATTGAACTTTGGTGTTGTGATTTGCAAATAGAACTGATAGCCACTCGACTACCGAGAGCGATCGGCGGCAAGGCGAGGCGCAGCGCGGCTAGCTGCAAGCCGCGAGGCGCGTAGCGCGGATAGTCAAGTGGCCAGTCTTGCTGTCTGATAATCTGAACACCAAAGTTCGAGTCCTCTCGATGGCAAAATTTTTTTGCTAACTAGAATTTTGTAGTTTTAATGTTTCCAGAGTTGAAATTTAACTTAAATCCCCGAAACACGCATGTTTTTGCCCACTTTTTCGATAAAACATTGTCAACTTCTTTTTTAGCGCCGTTTTTTCACGTTTAGTACACGAAAAGGCGGAAATTCAATTCAAAATTCCTTTAAAAAAACGATTTTTTCCGATTTTCAGTGCAGTTTTTCCGGGGAAACAACGGTATAGAACTTGCACGGGATAGAACAGCTAACACAGTTAGAGAATGTGAATCATTAAGTTCTGTACCGCCGTTTTCCACGTCTGACCCATTTTATCGAAATCCCTGAAAACAGAGTGGGTGTGACCTCACAGCTATTTTTTTGAAAGCAAAAAATTTCTTACAGAAGGTTGGACGACTCCAAAACCAGAAATCTGCACCACGACAACCACCACGACTCGAGCGCCGGCTACAACTATCACCAAAGCCCCTTCTACGCCAAGACCATTGCCCACCCAGCCACCATTCCCAGTCGGCGACTACCAGAACTGCAGTTGCTCACCACAGAGTCTTTATGTGCGTAGCAGGCTTCAAAATAAAGTAACACCACCTTTTCTAGATCGATATTGTGTTCGTCATCGACACGTCAGCCGGGATGGGCGCTGATGGGCTTATGATGGTACAGTACTCCAATCTTTCCCCTCAAAATAACCGATTTCAGGTCAAAGCTGATATCAGCACGCTCGTAGGACAAATGTCACTTGATCCAAACTCTGAGAGGCACGTGCAAGTCGGGCTCATCAAGTACAGTAATGTTGCGGTGGTAGGTGACTGAAACACTAAAGTGGGCGTGGCCTTAAACCTTATTGTTCAGACAATATTCAAACCATCCGACTACAACAACGAGGACGAGTTCAATGTGGATCTGTGGACCGACGCACGGCTGGCAGACGTGGATGAGAACGAGGACGAGGTGAACTTAAATCTGGGACTTGTGGAAGCCGCCAGAATGCTCGGATCGATGAGGAGGGGTGTCAAAAAGGCCGTGGTGGTGTATGCGGCGAGTTATGAGTGAGTATGAACCCGGAAAATCTGAAAAACGCCACAAAACCAGAGGCCGTATGTGTTTGCCATCAAGCTGCCCAATAGCTGCCCACTGCCTGCCCATTAATTGCCCAGTATCCGCCTCCTAGCTGCCTATTAGACGCCCACTAGCTGCCCACTAGCTGCCCACTATCCGCCCACTATCTGCCCACTAGCTGCCCTCTAGCTGCCCTCTAGCTGCCCAATAGCTGCCCACTAGCTGCCCTCTAGATGCCCCCTAGCTGCCCCCTAGCTGCCCAATAGCTGCCCACTAGCTGCCCACTAGCTGCCCTCTAGCTGCCCTCTAGCTGCCCAATAGATGCCCACTAGCTGCCCACTAGCTGCCCCCTAGCTGCCCCCTAGCTGCCCAATAGATGCCCACTAGCTGCCCTCTAGCTGTCCAATAGATGCCCACTAGCTGCCCACTAGCTGCCCCCTAGCTGCCCCCTAGCTGCCCAATAGCTGCCCACTAGCTGCCCTCTAGATGCCCCCTAGCTGCCCCCTAGCTGCCCAATAGCTGCCCAATAGCTGCCCACTAGCTGCCCACTAGCTGCCCTCTAGCTGCCCTCTAGCTGCCCAATAGATGCCCACTAGCTGCCCACTAGCTGCCCCCTAGCTGCCCCCTAGCTGCCCAATAGATGCCCACTAGCTGCCCTCTAGCTGTCCAATAGATGCCCACTAGCTGCCCACTAGCTGCCCCCTAGCTGCCCCCTAGCTGCCCAATAGCTGCCCACTAGCTGCCCTCTAGATGCCCCCTAGCTGCCCCCTAGCTGCCCAATAGCTGCCCACTAGCTGCCCACTAGCTGCCCTCTAGCTGCCCTCTAGCTGCCCAATAGATGCCCACTAGCTGCCCACTAGCTGCCCCCTAGCTGCCCAATAGATGCCCACTAGCTGCCCTCTAGCTGCCCTCTTGCTGCCCTCTAGCTGCCCTCTAGCTGCCCACTAGCTGCCCACTAGCTGCCCACTAGCTGCCCCCTAGCTGCCCAATAGCTGCCCACTAGCTGCCCACTAGCTGCCCTCTAGCTGCCCTCTAGCTGCCCAATAGATGCCCACTAGCTGCCCACTAGCTGCCCCCTAGCTGCCCCCTAGCTGCCCAATAGATGCCCACTAGCTGCCCTCTAGCTGTCCAATAGATGCCCACTAGCTGCCCACTAGCTGCCCCCTAGCTGCCCCCTAGCTGCCCAATAGCTGCCCACTAGCTGCCCACTAGCTGCCCTCTAGCTGCCCTCTAGCTGCCCTCTAGCTGCCCAATAGATGCCCACTAGCTGCCCACTAGCTGCCCCCTAGCTGCCCACTAGCTGCCCTCTAGCTGCCCTCTAGCTGCCCACTAGCTGCCCACTAGCTGCCCACTAGCTGCCCCCTAGCTGCCCACTAGCTGCCCTCTAGCTGCCCTCTAGCTGCCCACTAGCTGCCCACTAGCTGCCCACTAGCTGCCCACTAGCTGCCCTCTTGCTGCCCTCTAGCTGCCCTCTAGCTGCCCACTAGCTGCCCACTAGCTGCCCACTAGCTGCCCACTAGCTGCCCTCTAGCTGCCCTCTAGCTGCCCTCTAGCTGCCCACTAGCTGCCCTCTATCTGCACACTAGCTGTCCATTAGCTGCCCATTAGCTGCCCTCTAGCTGCCCACTAGCTGCCCTCTAGCTGCCCACTATCTGCCCACTAGCTGCCCAATAGCTGCCCTCTAGCTGCCCTCTAGCTGCCCTCTAGCTGCCCACTAGCTGCCCACTAGCTGCCCTCTATCTGCACACTAGCTGTCCATTAGCTGCCCATTAGCTGCCCTCTAGCTGCCCACTAGCTGCCCACTAGCTGCCCACTAGCTGCCCAATAGCTGCCCTCTAGCTGCCCTCTAGCTGCCCTCTAGCTGCCCACTAGCTGCCCACTAGCTGCCCACTAGCTGCCCACTAGCTGCCCTCTAGCTGCCCACTAGCTGCCCACTAGCCGCCCACTAGCTGCCCACTAGCCGCCCTCTAGCTGCCCACTAGCTGCCCTCTAGCTGCCCACTATCTGCACACTAGCTGTCCATTAGCTGCCCATTAGCTGCCCACTAGCAGCCCACTAGCTGCCCAGTAGCAACCGGCAAAACAGGCTCCAAATATATTTTTTACAGTGACCAAGGCCCGGATCGCGCCAACCGCATCGCCTCCAACATCAAAGAATCTGGGCACACAATCATCACCGTCGCATTCGTCGAGCCCGGATCATCAGACATGGTGATCCAAATAGGCGAGCTCGCCTCCCCAAGAATGAACTTCACCTCGTTCAAACACGAATCATTGGTGAACGAGCTCGAGGACGCACTCTGCCAGGTAAACTGCTATTGTCCCAACGGCTGGGGACAGCTGATTCTAGAGCATCGAAAGTACGGCGAATGCTTCTTCCCGACAAAGCTAGACGCCAGTTGGACAGCGTCCAAGTACGAGTGCCCATTAATCTCACAAGAGCACACCGGCAACGGTCATCTGGTCTATGTGAATTCCGAGCTGAAAAACGAGTTTCTCAACCAGTTTTACATGGAAAATTGGGCGCCCGAGAATCAGGAAACACCGAATTATGATATTGGCTATGCTTACGATAAGACGAGCAAGAAGTATGTTTGGGTGAATGGTGTAACGAACAATCCATACACCAATTGGGCGGAGAAGCAGCCGAATATAGGGGAAGGTGATTGCGTGCAGGCCGTGCAGGAGAAGGACACAGATTTTAAATGGTACAGTATTGATTGTGCGACCAGGAGTGGAAGGTGAGAAGGGGGGGGGGGGTTTGTCAGTTTCAAATCAAATGATCCTTTTCAGAGGTCTGTGCCAAGAGGCGGCGTGCGATTCGGATTTCTACTGTCCACCGGAAGTGGATTAATTTTAACTATGTTTTCTTTAATTTTCCGAATAAAAATTTATTTTATTTATATTCTAACAGCTGCCAAGTTGGAAAAATTCCATGTCTAGGGGTGACGCCCTTTCCGAGCCTAGTTAGAAAGATTCCCAGCCTAATTCGAGAAATGTTCTGATTCCAAAATAACTCCTAGACACGAATTGTCAATAGCGTCAACGTACCAACAGTCCTGTTAGATCAGGCGATTTCCAAGGCTAATAAGACCAATTTCCAATCTAGAACATTTTTCGAGCCTAATTAGAAAGATTCCGAGTCTAATCCGAGCAGAATATGACCAGAAGCTCCGCTCAAACAGCCTTGTCTAGTGAAGGAATTTACAAGTCTAATAAGACCAATTTCGTGTCTAATCAGAAGAAATCCAACACTATTTCCCTATCCGAGCATAACTAGAACGATTCCGAGTCTAATACCTTTTCCGAGTCTAATAACATCAATTTCGAGTCCGATTAGAAACATTTCAAAACTAACACCCTTTCCGAGCCGAATAAAACCTATTCTGAGCCTACCATTCTCAATTTCAAATCTAATACGCTTTTCAAGCCTAATAACATCCATTTCGAGTCTAAAAACCAAAATTCCAAGTCTAATCACCCTAATTCAACACCTTATCATCAGCAATTGCAGAGCACCATACCCAGTATTCAACATGCTACTTTGCTACCAAAAAACCCAATCAAAAAACCGGTTTGCGCCTCCCTCCGATATTCACGAGTGCATTTGAATGGGGGCGATGAATCAACTAGAGAGAGAAGAGAAACCAAAGAAGAGGAGTCGAGTTATTCAATGAACAACCAAAAAAATAACAATAGTAGAGTGTTATTTCACTATTATTCTATCGATTCAATCCCAGAATGCGTCACCGAAAGCTTCTTGAGATGAGCGAAGCCGAGCTCCGTGCGGTCACCGCCATCGTTTTACCGGGTCGGAAGGGAGACGAGTTGAAGATTGGAGAGATGCAAGAGATGTGCATCAAATGGTCAGTTTTTGAGCAACTTTTTGCACTTTAGCTCTTATTGCTCAGGTTATTCTCCAACGGTCTTTCGTTGAACCACATTTTTGAGCTGCACGATGAAGATGGCCAAGTTTTCTGCGTGATGAGGAATTCCGAGTCGTGTGTTTGTTGTCCTAAAGGTATGCGTATGTACAATAAAGGTTACTGGCGGTGAAAAATGAAAATTTGGCATTGTGCCAAAGTTTCTGTGTAATGTAGATTTACGGCAATTTATTTAACCTGCAATATATACTCCGTCTTTTTTTTTCGAAAACGAAAACATACAAGTGTATAATTTTTATATGGAAAGATAGAGAATTGTCTAGAAAACCTTGTGGAAAAGTTTCAGAAAATTCTAAAAAACCGTTTTCGAGAAAAACATATTTTTGTCTAAATTTTTCACATCTTTTCATTATTTGGTTAAATTTCTCAAAAATAAAGACATACAAGTGCATAATGTTTTACCAACAAATAAATAACTATTTGGAGAACGTTGTGGCAAAGTTTCAGAAAAGTGTAAGAAGCCATTTTCGAGAAAACCATATTTTTTTTCTGAATTTTTCGCATTTTTCAATGTTTTTAGAATTTTTCTCGAAAATGAAGACATAAACGTGTCTAATTTTGATACCAGAAAATGAAGAATTGTCTGGAAAACGTTCTGGCAAAGTTTCAGAATATTCTAAGAGACCATTTTCGAGAAAAAAAAATATTTTTTTCTGAATTTTTCGCATTTTTTAGGGTTTTTTTTTTAATTTTTCTCGAAAATGAAGACATAAAAGTGCACAATTTTAATACCAAAAGATAGATGATTATCTGAAGAACGTTGTGGCAAAGTTTCAGGGAATTCTAAGAACTCATTTTCGAGAAAAACCCTTTTTTTTTTGTGAATTTTTTGCATTTTTCAAATGTTTTTTTGAAATTTTCTCGAAAATTAAAACATAAAAGTGTATGACTTTGTCATGAAAAAATAGAGAATTTTCTGGAGAACGTTTTGGCAAAGTTTCAGGAAGTTCTAAGAAGTCATTTTCGAGAAAAAAAACTTTTTTTACCTGTATTTTTCACTTTTTACAACATTTTTTAAGTTTTCTCTAAAATTAAGACATACAAGTGTACGATTTTAGTATCAAAAAATAGATAATTTTTTGGAGAATGTCATGGCAAAGTTTCAAAGAATTCTAAGAACTCATTTTCGAGGAAAAATATTTTTTGTGAATTTTTTTTTACTTTTTTTCACTGTTTTTTGAATTTTTCTCGAAAATGAAGACATACAAGTGTTTAATTGTGACATCAAAAGATAGAGAATTGTCTAGAAAACCTTGTGGCAAAGTTTCAGAAAATTCTAAGAAGCCATTTTCGAGAAAAAATATTTTTTTTCTGAATTTTTTGATTTTGTCAATGTTGTTTAAACTTTTCTCAAAAACGAAGACATAAAAGTGCATAATTTTCATATAAAAAAATAGATAATTATCTGAAGAACGTTGTGGCGAAAAAGTTTCAGAAAATTCTAAGAAGTCATTTTCGAGAAAAAATTATTTTTTTTTGTTAATTTTTCACAATTTTTCAGTGTTTTTTTAAATTTTTCTCAAAAATTAAGACATAAAATAGTATGATTTTAAAATCAAAAAATAGAGAACTTTTTGTAGAACGTTGGTGCAAAGTTTCAGGAAATTTTAAGAGACCATTTTCGAGAAAAAAATTTATTCTTTTGTGAATTTTTCACTTTTTTCATTATTTCTGATTTTTCTCGAAAATAAAGACATAAAAGTGCACAATTTTAATACCAAAAGATAGAGAATTTTCTGGAAAACGTTGTGGCAAAGTTACAGGAAATTCTAAAAGCTATTTTCGAGAAAACAATTATTTTTTGTGAATTTTTTTTTACTTTTTTTTCAATATTTTTATATTTTTCTCAAAAATTAAGACATAAAAATGCATATAGAGAATTTACTCAAGAACGTTGTGACAAAGTTTCAAAAAATTCTGAGAAGCCATTTTCGAGAAAAACCTATTTTTGTCTGAGTTTTTCACAATTTTTCTGTTTTTTTGAATTTTTCTTTAAAACAAAGACATAAAAGTGCATAATTTTGATACCAAAAGATAGAGAACTTTCTGGAGAACGTTGTGGCATAGTTTCAGGAAATTCTAAGAGCTATGTTTTAAAAATTAATTGTTGAAAAATTCACTTCTTGTGTAGCCAGTAGAAGTTGATTTTGAGCTTATTTGTGGGATAAACTGTAATGATTATCTAGTAACACGGGAAAACTCACCCGGTCCGGACACCATTATATTCGGTGGTTGGCTGTTTGGTGGAGTGATTTGTCTGGTTTATTCCAATCCTGCTAAACAGTCGACGAAGTAATTCAATTAAATACAAAAAAAAGAAAATAAAAACAGAAAAATAAAAAAAAAAGGTTTTCCGCGCCCTGAAAAGCTTCATAAAAACCGTCTCGCGCCCCTATTTCCCTCTAATTCCTCTATTTTCAGCTTCCGACACCGGTACCCTCACCGAATTCGATCGTGGTCCTATTGGTGACAACTACAGTAGGACACCATCCCCAATTCCCCGGTCTATAGATAATAAGCTGGTCCCACCGCCAAGAGTCAAGCCCAAACCCTCCCTTCTTCCAACCTCGAAAATAGCCCCGATTACGGTACAGCCTACAATTGTCACTATTCCTGACGAGAAAGGGGAAGAAAAAAAGGAAAAAGAAGAAACTTCCACGTGTGGATATTGTAAACGCGAATGTGGATTGTGTATCGTGAACCTTTGCACGCAATTTTAAAGGTCCTTAAATGATTTTCTCATTTCTTCAAAAAAAAAACAAATGACCGACCCGCACGGCCACTTCATCGAATTCCCCGTCTCGTCGCCAAACTACAAAACGCTTTACGAAAAGTTTGCAACATGGGACTCTAATTGTTATCGGTACAGTCAGTTAACTACAGTAGTATCCATGTTTTATTTATTACAGCATCTCTTTGCCCACCGAATTCATCGACTTTGTGCTCATTTTGTCGCTCTCTCTGCTCTTCTTTTTCTTCTTCATTCTCATCGTCTGGGCCGAATTTTTAATGTCTGGGGCGCCCAAAAAGCGGAGAGAATAAATAACACGTTCTAATTGTTTTCTTTTTTTTCGTTATATTCAATTTAATTTAAATACCCCCCATAAATTATTGCCTATTTTCATTCGTGCATTTTAAACCCCATAAAAACTATCATGAAGACTAGAAAAAACGAAAAATGGAAAGACGATTTACACGGTTCGACTTTAATTACAGAGGAATGATAAATTTGCCATAGTTGACGATTCTGGATGCATACCGCGCCGCCGCCACGTTTCAGCTGCGATTTCTGGAATTTTTACGTTTTTTTTTTGTTTTATGCCCCCCAGAACACAATAATTGATTGCTCACTTGTCGATTCATATCGCCAAAGCACACCATCGGGTTGCTCTGGCTATTTGAGACCGCCCATTTTGAATGATCTTTGGAGCTTGAAAAGTTTATACCCAGCACTTGCATGTCGGTCACGTCGTGGGTCTGAAAATGGTTCGGGACTACGATTTTTTTTTTTTTTGAATTTTTTGAAAGCGGATTTTCGGGCGCCATTTATCTCTCTATTTTTGCAAGCATGTGGAGACGCAGAGAGTGCGATAGGGCGCGTTTGCCTTTACGTAGACAAAACCCAGTTTTTCATTCTGGAGAACGTTGTGACAAAGTTTCAAAAAATTGTAAGAATCCATTTTCGAGAAAAACATATTTTTGTCTGAATTTTTCGCATTTTTTAGGGTTTTTTTTTAATTTTTCTCAAAAATGAAGACATAAAAGTACGTAATTTTATTATCAAAAAAATAAAGAATTCTTTCGAGAACGTTGTGACAAAGTTTCAGAAATTTCTAAGAAACCATTTTCGAGAAAAACTTTTTTTTTTCTGAATTTTTCGCATTTTTTAGGGTTTTTTGAAATTTTCTCGAAAATTAAGACATACAAGTGTATGGTTTTAAAATCAAAAAATAGATAATTTTTTCGAGAACGTTGTGGCAAAGTTTCAGAAAATTCTAAGAAGCCAATTTCGAGAAAAACATATTTTTGTCTGAATTTTTCGCATTTTTTAGGTTTTTTTTATTATTTTTCTCAAAAATGAAGACATAAAAGCACATAATTTTATTAGCAAAAATAGAGAATTTTTTAGAGAACGTTGTGACAAAGTTTCAGAAATTTCTAAGAAGCCATTTTCGAGGAAAACATATTTTTGTCTGAGTTTTTCGCATTTTTTTTAGGGTTTTTTGAATTTTTCTCGAAAATTAAGACATACAAGTGTATGATTTTGACATCAAAAAATAGAGAATTCTTTCAAAAACGTTGTGACAAAGTTTCAGAAACTTTTAAGAAGTCACTTGTTCACATTTTTGGTTTCCTTATTTTTGTCAAGGTCTCTAATTATCCCGCGGCGTTTTGGAGAAATGACGCTATTTATGAAGGTTAAAAAAAAAGTTCTCAGCGCCATTTCTCCAAACCTTAAGTAGAAATTACATTTTAATGTAAGGGCGGAGTCAGGAAATTGAAATTTAAAAATCTTAATTGTGGGCGTGTCGATTATTGTGAAAACAAAAAATTGCAACGCGGTGTTTGCGTACTTTTGAAAATTCCAACGGCAATGAGAGATTTTAAAAGTACGCAAACACCGCGTTGCAACTTTTTTGTTTTCACAATAATTCCACCATATTACGTGTTCCCCACGGAGTGACACCTCGCGGTATATAAAACACGTTTTAACAGAAAAAAAAATTCATATTTTCCGCGCAAAACTTTGTGTATTGCGTTTTCAATCGAGTTGCAACATGAACACACAAAACCCCGCCCACTAATTTGTGCTCGACCACGCAAAAACAGTGCTATTTGAAGAGACGCAGACAAAAAGGGATAGCCGACTCAGGTTTTCATGCTGCAACTCGTTTGAAAACTTAATAGCATAGTCATTTTACCGCAAAGTGTCACCCCGTGGCGAATACGCAATATTTAAACCCCTGGTGTTACAAAAATTGCAAAAAAAAAAAATTTATTTCTCAAATTTTATGAAAATGACAACAAAAAAAAATATAAATAGAGAATTTAATTGTTATGGACCTATTCACAAAACCGGAAAAAAAGGAAGAAAAAGGAAAACAATTGCGGGAAAATTCGGAGAATGCTCCGATTGACCTGAAATTTTGGGAAATATTGGGAAAAATTCTCCTGCCTGTACACGCTCAAAAAATTTTGGCCCGAAATATCGATTTTAAAAATTTTCAGAAAAAAAATCGATAATTTTTAAAATCGATATTTTGGGCCAAAATTTTGTGAGCGTGTACAGGAGAATTTTTCCTAATATTTCCCAAAATTTCAGGTCAATCGGAGCATTCTCCGATTTTTCCCGCAATTGTTTTCCTTTTTCTTCTTTTTTTTCCAGTTTTGTGAATAGGTCCATTATTATTTTCAAGTCCATGTCGATGTCCATCTGATTAGTCGTAATCTTCTATCGCTGTGAGACCATTTGGCAGCGAACGCGAGCGTGAACAGGTAATAAATACGGTAAAAATCATCATTTTTCTCACAAAAATAGATGTGAAAACAGAAAAATCAGTACAAATCGAACGAAAGAAATATAAAAATGAATAATAAAAAATACCGCCAACGTTATTGGCAATGCGCTCCGCTGAGGGGCGAGGCTGCTTGTCTGCGTCTCTTCAGCAAGAGTCGCACAAAACAACAATATCCTCGCACTCTGCTTCTCTGCGTCTCCTCTTCGGTCTATTTTAACGCACTTGAGTGGCTATGCAGCTAAATGCGACCACGCTTAAATTTTTTTTTCGAGAAAAAAGCCCGCGCAGTTTAAATGTTATTTTCCAACGTTCCGGCCAACACGCTGTGGAAAATCCCCAAAAAAAAAGTGTACCTGACTATTAGCAGTGCACGTTGTATGCAGATCATCTCCACTGCCATTCAGCCAACTCTCCACCGCCAACGTCACCTTATTCTGACGAGAAATCAAATCATTCCAAATGTCCCCATCGAACTTTTTATGCTTGGCGTACGCCATCAACGTCACACCCTGCACCGTTCTGATCGGTTTAGCCGTCCAAAATTGGGTGGCTGATCTCGGCAGGCTTTGTCTCGCTTCCACGTTTTTCAGGGTTGGGAATCGGGTGGAAAACTTGGTGGGGATGTTGATGAAGTATGGTGAGGCCTAGAACGATGGGATAACGTTATTTATTTATTTCGCCTTTGTTTAAAAACATTAAATGGTATTTACCTGGATATATTTCCAATGCTCCGCGAGCTCTGCGAGATGTTGAACCTCCATGGAAAAACAGAAAAACGATTGCCCATACTTCTCAGCGGTCGCAGGGTACGAAAAGCTCTTCGTCGACGGAAAATTCGGCACACTGTGAATGAGCCAAAACCCAGTATTGGTGTCAAACAAGGACACACCCTTGGCGTGTCCACGATACGAATCTGCCTCTTTTACAGGGTCATCATCGCTGTACATGTGCCAGAAATTGTCGGCGGGTGCCGCCGAGTAAATTTGAGAAACTGTCGCTCCGACGGCCACCTTTTCATCGTTTATATCGCTGCCACGTACCCAGTCGGTGAGCTCTGGGTCAAGGTAGACGAATTCTTTGCCGGAGGTGCCGGAGGCGGTGATTTTAGGGAGTTTGTAGACGACGAACCTGGAAAGTTTCTAGTTTTTAAACAAAAAATGTGCAAAATATTCAAAGTAATTGAAAAAAAACGTTGAAAATTTTAAAATTAGACTACGGTAAAGACAAAAGTCCGCAAACACCCGACGCAAAATTGCGCACTTGTTCAAATTTTTTGACGGAATTTTTATATATAATTTTTTTCGTTTTTTCAATCTAATATTTGCCCAAAAACTTGCTCAATTGAATGGTTTTTTGTAAATATTCAAAAGCTTTTTCGCACTTCTTAATTTTTACCTCATTTTAAATGAAAAAATACCACGAATTTTGAAATTTTGCTTGAAATCTTTTTTATTTTACAGCTCACTTGGATTTTCCCACTTTAAATACCTCAAAATTGCTGCAAAAATTGTCAAAATAATAAAAAAAATGCCAGAAAATTGACAAAAGAAAAATGAAATTTGACTACGGTAGCCATGAAATTCTGCAAACACCCCGACATCAAATTGCGGACTTTTTTAATTTTTTGACGGAATTTTTATGCTTTTTTCCGTTTTTGTATCTAATATTTGCCCAAAAACTTGCTCAATTGAATGGATTTTTGTAAATATTTCAAAAACTTTTTCTCCCTTTTTCATTTTTTTTCCTCATTTTAAATGAAAAAATACCACGAATTTTGAAAATTTGCTTGAAATCTTTTTTATTTTACAGCTCCCTTGGATTTTCCCATTTTAAATACCTCAAAATTGATGTGAAAATTGTCAAAATAAGGAGAAAAATTTAAGAAAATTGACTTTAAAAGGTTTTGACTACGGTAGCCATGAAAGTCTGCAAACACTCTGACGCCAAATTGCGGTCTTTGAATTTTATCGATTTTTTATTTTATTATTGACTTTTTGAGACCCTGACAAAACCGGGGAAAACCACGAAACCGGGGAAGACAAAACCAGGGAAGACAAAACCGGGGAAAAAATCGGACAAAACCTGGGAAGAAGCTCCGCCCCCTTTTGCAGCTGCTGCACGATGTTTTGTACTGGAAGTATTGAAAAAGTGCGCCGCAGACTTGCAACTGGACAAAACCGGGGAAAAGTTGCAAGTCTGCGGCGCACTTTTTCAACATTTCCAGTACAAAACATCGTGCAGCAGCTGCAAAAGGGGGCGGAGCTTCTTCCCAGGTTTTGTCCGATTTTTTCCCCGGTTTTGTCTTCCCTGGTTTTGTCTTCCCCGGTTTCGTGGTTTTCCCCGGTTTTGTCAGGGTCTCGACTTTTTATTTCATTTTTTGATGCGTTTTCTGTGCTTTTTTGCGCATTTTTTCAATTTTTTTTGTTAAAAAAGTTCAGAATGAGCGATTTCGCAATGAGCCAATTTATTCAAATAACCCACCAATCCACAGACTTTCCTCTCATATTCTTGCACTGAAACTTGCCCTCTGCTCGCCCGAAAATTGCAGTTAAAAATATAAAAAACAGCCAGAATTGAAGCATTTTGTCCTAACGACTAGAAGAAAGATGAAAAATGATGAATTGTCTCGACCCGTTTTTTCTTTTTTCCTTTCTTTTTTTGACCACTTTTTTCTGTTCCTTTTCACTTTTTTATCGACATTTTTTCCGCTTGGCCGTGGCCGGTAAATTGCTATTCCATCATGGGGTGAAATTGCTTTTCGATCTGCATATTTTTTTTTCACATTTTTTCTGTAATTTTGGGGTTTTTTTGTGATTTTTGTCGTTTTTCATATAATTTTGGCACTTGGTGATTATTTTTACGCAAGATCTACCTATTTTCTTGTTTTTGGGGCGATTTTTGCGTTAAATGTTTTAATTTTTCGTCTTTTTGGTAATATTTTTCAGTGTTTATTGATTTTGGAGCATTAATTGCTAATTTTAGATCAAAAAATGGCGAGTTTTGAAGAAAAATTGATAGAAAAATGGCGGAAAAGGACAGAATTCGACGTTTTTTGAAAATTTGATTAATTAATTCCAGGGAAATCGCATTTTTTCCTTTTTTTTTCAGCGTTTTTTAATCTTAAATTGTCATAAATCCCAATATTTAAATAACAGAAAAATGTGATTTTCAGCCATTTCCCGTTTTCTCAAACTTTTTTAATCTGAAATTTTAAATAAATGTTCCAAAAACAGTGAAAAATCCATTATTTATTGTTAAAATCGCCAAGCTCACGCCGATTAGGTGCTAATTAAGCGCTGTTAACAGCCCTGTTCACCGGCTAATAGCCATATATCCACCTTAAAAAATATTTAGCTTAAAGTGTCACTCCGTGGCGAATACGTAATAGTAATGAAAAGCACTGGGGATCCTGGAAAAATCAATGAAAATGTAAATATTTTTCGCTATTTTTTCATTTTTGCCGTTAAAATGTGGGCGGAGCTTGCTTGCTCACGTGAAAATCGTCCTGAGCAGGCAAGCTCCGCCCATTTTTGACTCGGAGAAATATCTATTTAAAAAAAAAGGTATTTTTATTGATTTTTTCACTCGGAAATCGCTATTACGCATTCGCCACGAGTGACACTTTGTGCTAAATTTTTCTAGCGCGTTCAGAGCAAGCTCCGTTCACTTTCTGACCCGAAAATTGTTTTTGTTGATTTTTCCTTGATTTCCCCAGCGTTTTTCACTCATAATTCGCTATTACGTGTTCGCCACACTTTGCGCTGAACATTTTCCGGGCGGATATATGTGGCTATTAGCCGTTGAAAATGGATGTGCTGAATAAGGCAGATAGCTGCGCATAATCGGCGCGAGTTTGGCGTCTAATCGGCGATTCGACGGCTAATAACCAAAAAAATAACCAACTGTCAAATCGAGACCCCACGAAAAGGGGGGAAAGTGTTGAAACGCAGGAACGAAAAGGGGGGAAAATGGGCACAGTTGTCTGCAAAAGTGCCGCACGTTTTTTCTGCATTTTTGGAGAATGAGAAATAGTGTTTTTTTTCCTGCTTTGTTTTGCTGGAATTTAGTTTTTTTTGGTATTTATTGTCCATTCGCGACAAATGCAGGTGCGCTTCATTGAACTTCATACTTTGCGATTTTCATTTTCGTCACCAATTTATTTTTCCTCTTTTTTTTCGATTTCTTGCTGAAATTCTCCGTTTTCCTTGATATTTATTTGTTAAAATGACTAATAACAAACAAATTCGTAATATTTTGTAAAAAATTTTCCTAAATATGCCCAATTTTAGTTAAAATTCGCCATTTTTCGAAATTGCCGCTGCTTTAAAAATTCCTAAATCATTAATTTGGAAAGCTTTTAGTTCAAATGATATTATGATATGTATTTCAATGTATTCTTTCTTTTTAGCACACAATTTTCCTATTTTAATGCGAAATCACCCGAATTTTCGCAAAAAATATTATTTTTCACTAAAATCAATAATTTTGTGGACCTCTCGCAGCTTTTCCGCTCCTTTTCTTTTTTAATCGTTTCTATTTTGTCTCCGCATTTTAAATACTAAATTCCAGCAAAACAAAGCAGGAAAAAAACACTATTTCTCATTCTCCAAAAATGTAGAAAAACCGTGCGGCACTTTTGCAGACAAACTGTGCCCATTTTCCCCCCTTTTCGTTCCTGCGTTTCAACACTTTCCCCCCTTTTCGTGGGGTCTCGTCAAATCAAAAAATATTTAAAATAACAAAAACCTTGTTTTTTCCCTCAGAATGAGCACCAAATCAAGCAGCAAAAAAGGCGGCGGCGGCAAGCCAAAATACACGCTGTCAAAGATCGATCAAATCCCCGGACTTTTGGCCTACATGGTCATCAAGGGCAATTTTATAGTGAGTTATTTAAATTTATTTACGTTAATCGCTTGTGTATAAGGCCGGGAGGCAGCTACATGGCTATCAGCCATCAAAAACGGCTATTATCCTCCGATCCGTGAAACAGGAAAACGGAATTTTCCAGAAAATGGGCTTGTCTGCTTCCCTGCGTCTCTCACCACTATTTATCATACGAAAATCATACATTTTCAAAATTCAATTTCCAGTTTCAGCTAATAGCCGGCCTTATCCACAATAAATTCGCTATTCCAGGTGCAGAACACCTTCTCCGACGCCGAGAATCCACGTCAAATCGCGTACAACGGCATGAGAATGGCGACGCGGACGCAGGGAGCCGAGTTGCGTGATCTCAAAGTGCACACGATTCAAGTGCAGTACGACGAGTTTCAGATTGAAATGTTCCAGATTGGAGCCAATTTTTGTATTGTTAAGAAGCGGTTGGACGCTGAATAGATATGCCGCATTTCCTGTCAAATTTTGATATATATTTTTTAATTTTTTTTTGTCTCTTAAATATTTTTTTTATATAGAATGTGATGTGATGTGATGACAAAAATTATTAAATGGATTCGTGACGTGGCGAGACAGCGTGTCAAGTTATGCGTCAGCAATCGTCGGGTCTCGCCACGATTCAGTCGCTAATGGGGTTATTCAGGGTCGGAAAAAATAGTTTTTTTTTCCTTTTTTTCCGTTGCCTTTCTAGGCCATCGCAAAAGTTTTTTAGGCCCTCCGCTGTGAGACCTGCGAATAATTTTTGAAATAAATACAGAAATTCATTGGAAGTAAGCAATAAAATACGATCAATTCTCCAAAAAAAATTTTTTCAAAAATTATTCGCCCGTAAATCGATATTTCGCAGGTCTCACAGCGGAGGGCCTAGAAAACTTTTGCGATGGCCTAAAAAAGCAACGGAAAAAACTCTCGCGGCCACGGATTTTTTTTCTTTTTTTTCCCGACCCTGAATAACCCCATAAGTCACGAATCCATAAGAAGAAAAAAAAAAAAAGTAACAAAACAAAAAAAACAAAGATCTTTCCTTCTAATCCTGACTAATAGTAACAAAAAAACGGCTATTAGCGCCTCTTCCAAATCCATTTCGCTCTCGCTCCCGGCTGATTCACCTTGCTTCTCTCCTTCTTTCTCGGATCCAGTGTGAGCAATCCAGCCAGTCTCAGCGGCTCAGTGGCCTCTGGATGGAGAGCAGCAATGCACAGCGCGGCTCCATGACGGACTGCTCGTGGCAGAGCGCTCATTCCGCCGCTTCTTTGTCTTAAAAAACGGTTTTACTTTCAAAAATAATTTTCTGGGAAAAAAAACCCACATTGGCTCTCGATTCGGCGCCTCCGGAAGACTTGCTGAAATTGAAGACGTCGTCGCGAAGACGTCAAATCTGCCCAGCGTCTTGCTGATGATCATCGGGGCGAGCAGGATCTCTCTGGATTGGAGGTGTCGGAAATCATGAAGCTCTAGGCCGTCAACGTTGAATTTTCCTTTTCCCGCGTCGGTGACTTTGACCACGGCGCGGGTGTCTTTGCAGTGGGTGCTGGAAATTGGCGGTATTATATTGGATTCGGCAAGAAATCGCTTCATTTCTTCAGTGTCATTCCCTTGGTTGATACCAGTAAAGCCCCCCCCCCCCACTTTTTTATAGCCCTGTTATACCAATATAGTCCCCCAACCACGCCAATTTGCGACAAAATTGGTCAATCTTGAAAAATTCTAGCCTAGTTAAGAGGTTGAAAACGGTGAAATTCTATTTTTTTTAATAGAAAAACTGATTTTATCATCAAATTTGTACAGAAAATCGGAAATTTAAATGAGAAATCGCATAGCGTTGAGTTCGAAGGAGCGCGTTCGACCATTGTGGCATTTTAAAGTCTTCTAAAATGCTCAGAATGGTTGTGAAATACTCTAAAATTTCCCTAAACGCACAAAATGGTCAAAATCGCAGAAAAATTCACTAAATTCCCTTATGGACCTATTCACAAAACCGGAAAAAAAAAGAAAAAAACGGAAAAAATTGCGGGAAAAATGGGAGAATGCTCCGATAGACCTGAAATTTTGGGAAATTTTGGGAAATATTGGAAAAAATTCTCCTGTACACGCTCAAAAAATTTTGGACCAAAATATCGATTTTAAACATTTTCAGAAAAAATCGATAATTTTTAGAATCGATATTTTAGTCTGAAATTTTTGTGAAATGCTCAAAAATCCTCAAATTACTCAAAAATTCTTCCAAAATACTCAAAAATTTCAGAAAAAAACGCTCAAAATCCCTCAAAGTGCATTAAAAATTCCATTACAACAACAACAAAAATTCCATTAAAAAACTCAAAAATCCTCCAAAATGCACGAATCGCAGAAAAATGCTCAACATTCTCCCAAAATGCTCAAAAGTCCTCTAAAATATTCAAAATTGTTGTGAAATACTCAAAAACTCCCCTAAAACGCTCAAAATTGCAGAAAAAGCTCGAAAAAACTCTAAAATTTTAAAAAAATTACTCCAAAATTCTGGGATATTTTTTGAATAGCACGAAAAAACTCTAAAATTCTAAAAAAAATTTCAGAAAAATGCTTTAAAATTCCAGAAAAACGCTCGAAATTCCAGAAAATGCTCAAAATTCCAGAAAAACGCTCTAAATTGCTCTAAAATCACATAAAAATTCTGAAATTTCCTCTAAAATACTCAAAAATTCCATTAAAAAGCTCAAAATTCTCGAAGATTCCATTAAAACCCTTAAAATTCCTGTAAAATACTCAAAATTTCCCCCTAAAATGCTCCAAGTTACCCAAAAATGCTCCTATTTCCAGCAAAAATGCTAAAAATTCCTCTAAAATCACATAAAAATTTCAGAAAAATGCTTTAAATTCTCCCAAAATGCTCAAAAATTACTCTAAAATACTCACAATTGTTGTGAAATGCTCAAATGTCAATAAAAATGCTCAAAATTACTCAAAAATTCTTTCAAAATACTAAAATTCCTCTAAAATACTCAAAAATTCCATTAAAAAGCTCAAAATTCTCGAAAATTCCATTAAAAAGCGTAAAATTCCTGTAAAATACTCAAAATTTAGCCCTAAAATTCTCCAAATTACCCAAAAATGCTCATATTTCCAGAAAAAATGCTAAAAATTCCACAAAAATGTTAAAAAATTCCTCTAAAATACTCGGAAATTCCCCCGAAATGCTCAAAATCTCAGAAAAATGCTCAAGGTCGCAGAAAAATTCACAAAATTCCTTTAAAAAGCTCAAAATTCTCGAAAATTCCATTAAAAAGCGTAAAATTCCAATAAAAAGCCCAAAATTTCTCCTAAAATTGTGAAAATTCCCCTAAAATTCTCAAAATTGCTTTAAAATGCTCAAAATCCCAGAAAATACTCAACAATTCCAGAAAAATTATTTAGAAATTCTGAAATTTCCTCTAAAATGCTCAAAAATTCCTCCAAAACGTTGGAAAATTGCTCCAAAATGCTCATCTTGAATCCACAGAAAAAGCCAGTGTGACTGAACAATTTTTGGGGTTTTAACAAGATTTTTCACATTGTGACACTTCGATTTTATTTTTCGAGAAGTCCCAAAAAAAAAAGCACTTACGTCACCTCCGCGAACCTCCGATTAGTCTCAGCGCAAATCTGCACCTCCGGAATAGCCGGTCCAAAGAGTTTCGATCCGGTCGACGCCGTCATTGGCTCTCTAAACTCCATCAGGAAATTTTGCTCGATAGCCGAGCCGGGAAGCGAGGCGAGATGCTCGAAAGCAATGATAATTTGAGCGTAGAGCTCTGGCGAGAACTTTTCAGACAACTTTTTCTTCATTTTGTCAGCGGTGATCCATTGCGAGCCGCTCAGGTTTCTGGAAAGTTGGATTTTTTGCAGAATTTCGGGCTAAAAACAACAAAAAAAATACTCACGCTGGCTCCAAATCCTTGCGATTCACAGATCGACTTCCCACATGCTCATCATAAAATTTCATCACCGATTGCGTTTTCACGCCAATTTCCGACATCAGCCCATAGATTTTCGGGCTCAGCGTGAAAAATCTCGAGCCCTCTGGCCGGCCCTCTTCATCGAACGTAAAGCGCTGGAATTTCGGCAGAATCTCATCTGGCGGTCTCATAACCGGACGGGCGTGCGGATCCGTGAGCCCCGACGGGAAAAGGTACTGGATTGCTCTGTCAATGGCCTCCTGATCGAGTTCGTGCACCTCTAGGCCCATCATTTTTGCTAAATGGCGTTTTCCAGTCTCGAATTCTGCTCTGAAATGGGAAAAAGCGCAAATTTGTCAGAAAATGCTAAAAATGCGCAAACCTGTGCTTTTCCATCATTGCCACGTGTTGCTGGCTGTGTTTTAGGTACGTTTCCAGGGCTCTGCCAATTTTACGAACAGATGCGTCGCTGTCAGGGCTTAAAATTGGGGGAAATCGATATTTGAAGAAAGTAGGGAAAACTCACGCGGAAGCGGGCGCCGCAGAGCTCATTGCTCTTATTGATCGAGCAATTGTTACCCGGAGCATCTGAAATTAAGGAAAAATTGCGAAAAAATGAGGAAAATTGCGAAAAAAAAAGGAAAAAATAAAATGAAAAATGAAAAAAATCCAGCAAAATCAATCGAGTGCAGTGGAGCGCGTTTGCATTATGAGCCCTTTAGAGCCAAAAAATGACATTTTTCGTGAATTTTAACCAATTTATTGATTATATTCAATCATTATTGAATGTAAAAAGACCAAAACAATAAAAATAAAAACATTCGAGACAATGTAATTAAAAGAAAATTGCATTAAACATCTTTTAGGAATAAGAAAAACGCGTCTAAGGCGTGTCAGACGTGTCCAAACTGCTTGTCGGGCTGCTGCTGCTGCTGTTGCTCATCTCATTTTCATCAGAAGATTGCTCACTGATTGGCTGATAAAAATCGGGGCCAAAAATCGACAAGAGCACCGGCATATAAACGACGCCGTGGATGGTGCAAACAAAGCCAATTCCAAAGAGAAGAAAGCAAAAATAAGTTATCAAAACTTGAGAATCGGCAAATGCTAGACATCCAGCAGTTAGCATAATAGCCGGGAAGATGCCAGAGAGGGTCTGAAATTAGAATTTCAGAAAAAAAATTTGAAAAAATGTTTTACCGTCGCACCATTGTCCACCAACGCCGCCACTGCTCTGTCCGCTCGTTTCGCCTTTTTTGAATTGTAAAATCCATGTAAAATCTGCACCACAAACTCGACAGCGATTCCCAGAGACTGAAAATTTGTTTGAGCAAAAAAAAATTAATTTGGGCGATTTTTTCCCATTTTTTAGCAAAATTTGTTCCGGATTTTACAAAACTTCAATAATTTGGTGAATTTTCACATTTTTAGCGCGATTTCTGGAGAGCGTGACAAAACCGGGGAAAAACGAGAAACCGGGGAACACAAAACCGGGGGGGTACGACAGAATAGAAATAGGCGAAATAGAAATGCTACAAAATAGAATTGCTACAAAAAAGAACTGGAAAAAATAGAACGGCTACAAAATAGAAATGAGCGGAATAGAACAGCGCGAAATAGAAATGTGACAAAATAGAAATGGGCGAAATAGAAATCGGTGCGATGGAGCGCGTTTGCATTATTCTTCGAATTTTCCGATTATTATAGGATTTTTCAGTAATTTTCAGATATTTTACGCACTTAACAACACCGGAAATGAAGAAAGGTATAAAATTAATGCAGTTTCAGAAAAAAAAAATGGAAAATCGGCGAAAAACTGAGCAATTGAAAAAATAATGCAAACGCGCTCCATCGCCAAAATTTTTTCTATTTTGTAGCATTTCTATTTCGCTCATTTCTATTTTGTAGCCGTTCTATTTCGTAGCATTTCTATTTCGCTCAGTTCTATTTTTTCCAGTTCTTTTTTGTAGCATTTCTATTTTGTAGCATTTCTATGTCGCCTATTTCTATTCTGTCGTACCCCCAAAACCGGGGAACGCAAAACCGGGGAAAAATGTCAAAAACCGGGGAATTCGACACTGTCACGTAAAATTGCGGATGACTCTGATTTTCCGCGCAAAATGTTCAGACAATGACACGTTGAATTTTGAAATTCCGCTTTGTCCGCAATTTTGCGTGACAGTGTCGAATTCCCCGGTTTTTGACATTTTTTCCCCGATTTTGCGTTCCCCGGTTTTGTGTTCCCCGGTTTCTCGTTTTTCCCCGGTTTTGTCACGCTCTCGATTTCTGAGTTTTCCGATTCGGATTACGGTAAGCAGTGACAATTTGTGCTTGCAGACCACGCGGTGTTTGCACACTTTCAATTTTTCCACCTTTTTAATTTTCATTTTTACCTAAACTAATGTCTTTTTTTTTCGCAGACTCGTGTTGCAAATGTTTCATTTTTACGAGTTTTAGTCGAAAATTTCTGATCATTCTGGAATATTCTGCTGTGAACCTTTACACATTCAGTGATGGGAAAATTTTTTTAAAAGTATGTTAATGGCGTTGTCGACGAGAAGCAAGTTTTGGTTTTTGCTGTAAAAAGAATATGCCGCTCAAAGAACACAAATGATCGTCGATCAGTGGTTACATTTTAAATATGCGCGCGGTCAGGCTGATAGTCGTTAATTTTCGTTAAATTTATCGGTTTTCATGACGTTTTTTAGTTCCTAGGCCGTTCCATCTGTGTTTTTACATTTTTTTTTCTCATTTTAAGGAATAACTTCAAATCAGAATCTGCTCAGATTGGAACAGGGTCACAGGACAGTCCAGGCAAGTTCTGATACAGCAAAGCCCCATTTTCTAGAGCTGAACCATCCTGGAATTAAAATTTTGCAGCACTCACCATAGTCATATTAATCGTCGACACCACGTTCACATTAATCTCTTGCAAATACATCCACGCCATCAAGTGCAAAAAAGACGAGAGGAGAATGAAGACCGTCACCAGACTTCCGGCAAGATTCACCCGCAAAAAGAGCGAAATTGTGGTAAATGCGACAAAGAGCACCAAGACAACAAGCGTGTAGACGGTGGTGCCAAGCGTCAGGTATTGCTCGTAGAATGGGAAAAATGTGCTGTACACAAAGACGCGCGCCTCCTTCAATCCCAACTTTGCTTGCATGTCATCGGCGAGGAATTGAGCAAATCTCCATGCTTCTGGAATCGAAGAAAGTGATAGTTATAATTATAGGTTTGTTGATTATTATCAATTTAATAAATCTTATTGCCGGCAGCCGCTCGCACCAGGGAAGTTAAAACCTGGGAACGAATCGGACATAACCAGAGGTCATATGCAAGAAACTGGAAAACTGTTTTCCGGAAAATTAGTATGTCTGTTTCTCTGTATCTCTCACTCCTATCATACAAAAATCCGCGTTTTCCAAATTTCGTTTTCCAGTTTTTTGCATATGGCCTCGGGAACTGTTTTCATTCCCCATACTTTACCTTGTGAATACAGGCTCTAAGATGCCCTCACTCACCATAGAGCTCCATCGAATCAGAGAGGTTCAACTTTTTGAAAAACGTCGAAAAGTAGACCGATCGGATTCTTCCGCGCCGTGTCATATTGATCGCCGCTTTCGCCAACGCCATTCCTCCATGAGCGCAGTGGCGAGATGGTGGTGTGTTCAGGAAGTGCGCAAGGTTTCGGTAGAATTCTGATTCGGTGGTGAGTGGCGAGTTTCGGGTAGAGCATGATGTGCAGTGGGTAGAGTTGGCGGGATCGCCTGAAAACGATGATTGAGATTCTTTCTGTGTTTTTTAAAAGCCAGCAGCGTTTTCTCAGCTCTTACAGTGCCTTCAAACTTGTCGAAACACTTTCAAACCCAAGGGGCTTGAGACGGCCGGGCTAGACTTTTCACTATCAATTGCGTTTTTTCTCGATTTTCTAGCTTCTACATCTTAACATACTGTCTTCGTCATTTTAACAAGGCAATTAAAGTGACAAAGTATGCAAGACAGTGAATTGGAAACGCCAAGCAAAGCACGTTCCTTTTTATGTGGTCAAACTTTTTTCTCCAATGCCTCCTCATATCACAACCTTATCTTCCATTTTAAATCTCCGCATCCTTTTTAAACTATTCACCCCTTCCTCACTCCTATCTCTCCCTCTCTCCTACCTACTACCTTCAAAATGACTGCTGTCATTTGTTCTTATAGTTTAACAGGGAAGCAAAATAATGCTTTTTTGTCAGTCAGTAGGCGGCGAGTATAGTTATTCTGCAACACAACCTTGTGCGCGAAGTTTACACCCCCTGCCATGAAACCGTTCTAAGGTGACAATTGCCGACGGCAACGGATCGCTATAAAAGCGAGACGACCACTCGGAAAGAGATCGTCAGCTAGTAGTCGTGGTGGTTTGAAGAGTAGAATGCCGTCCTCTACGTGCCTCTCTGTCGTTAGTGCGATTAGCGGGATTGCCGTTCTTGGCGCCCTTATCACTGCCACCTTCATCTTCAATGATATTAACCGCTTCTACTACGATACGATGGAGACGTTTGACGAGTTCAAGGTTCCGTTTATTTCTTTTTATAGAATATGAAAACAAAACTGTCTATTTCTAGGTGAATGAGAAGGGCGCTTGGGATAACATGGTTCTATCGACCCGCTCCCCGCATCAAATTCTCTTGGGTAGAGCCAGAAGACAAGCCAGTCTCCCAGACTGCCAAGCTCTCGCCAAGAACTGCCCACCTGGACCACCAGGACCAGACGGAGCTCCAGGAACCCCAGGAGAGCCAGGAGTCGATGGAGACGATGGAAAGCCAGGAAGAGACGGAGCCTCTATCACTTTCGGAGATATCAGCGGAGGAGGTTGCATCCAGTGCCCAGCTGGAAGCGCTGGACCAGCCGGACCACCAGGACCAGATGGACCAGTTGGACCAGACGGACAGCCAGGACAAGACGCGCCAGCTGGTGCTCCAGGAGCTCCAGGACCACAGGGACCACAAGGAGACGCCGGAGAACCAGGAGCGCCAGGAGCCCCAGGAAACGACGGTCAACCAGGAGCCAACGGTCAGCGATCGATTGGAACTCCAGGAGCCGCCGGAGCTCAAGGACCACAGGGACCAGCTGGAGGAGATGGACAACCGGGAGCCGCTGGAGCACCAGGAGAGCAAGGACCAGCAGGAGGACCAGGTACCGACGGTCAGCCAGGATCCATTGGTCAGCCAGGACCAGACGGTCAGCCAGGACAAGATGGACAGCCAGGAGCCGATGCGGCTTACTGCCCATGTCCATCCAGATCCGCTGTTCGTCAATGATAATTGTTTTATCGTCACAATTGTACATCTTTGATTACCTCATAACTTATCCCTACAAAAGATAAAATTCGCTAGCTGTAAAGTCTATTGTCTACTCCACTCTCTGCATCTCACGCTTTACAACCACATCAAAACTGATATCGATAGTGACACCAAAGCTACCGGGAGGTCATCTTTAATGATTCGACAAAGTTATCAATCAACCTCCCACTTTTGTAGTAACTTTCCCTTACTCACAAAAGTTATTGCCGTTTGTCTTGCAACAAGTTCCGCGTGGGTGCATAAACTGAAGAAACGAGTCAAGCCAAATGTAGACATCGCCATGTAGAAAGTTTCCGGGGTAGTTCTCCGCGAAGGCCAACGATCTAATCGTGTTGCCCATCGAGTTTTCATCACAGCCGGCCAGTGTGCAGAATTTGCGCTGAAAGGAGGTGGTGAGAAACAAATAAAAAATGAACAAGTGTCGCTTACCTGAACCTTCTCGTCGTGCCATTGAACATCACCCTCCACTACGAACCAAACGGGCGGTCCAATGTTCAAATTTTCGTTGAGGTTCTCGAAATGACGTGATAGATAGCTCGACTTGGAGAACGCCATCGTCTGATCGAACCCGTACTCGAGCATCAAGGTGCAGTACACTGAACCGATAAGTGTGAAGCTGAACATTCCAAGCACTCCCGCACGACACCACTTGTTGTGTATGAGTGGGGCGATTGCATGCTTAAACCAATCCACCGGGCTTCGAAGACTTCCATTGGCATTCATTGCACAGATTTCCTCCTGGGAACGGCTGTGCAGCCGGTACCACGGCCAAATCTCACATCTCCCCGCCATTTCTCTTCTCGCATCGTACTGAAAGAGCGGGAGCATCAGAAGAAGGTAGAAGGCGGTGTCGAAGAGCATGGCGAGTCCCGCATGTCTGGCAAACACTTCCACGGCAGGCATTTTAACGGAGACATATGGCGGAACACCGCCGGCCAGGAAAAAGCAAGTGGAGCAGATCAGAGAGCTGGTGAGCACAGTGGGGATGCTGCGACGCATTGTTTCCGTGATTCGCGATTGCATTTCCTTTTGCGACATGTTTGGACTTCCGTAGCAGTGTCCGCTGGCTTGGAATGTTCGGACGGTCACGAAAATTCGATTGATACCGATGCAAGTGATGACAAAGAACAACACGACGATGGCGTTGTCAGTGGCGTGGACGTCGAAAAGGGAGAACACGCCAATGGAGCTGAAAATAGGGATTATCTTTTTCACTATTACTAATCGTTGATGTTTGTCAGTATTATCAATCCCAAAAAGTTCCAACGGGGGCCCATCGGAACCTAGGCCATGCGGAACAAAGCCAACGTCGAATTATCTATTTTCTACGTGAAAATTGAGAAACGCGAGACGGAATGCGGTAAAGTCGGCAGTTCCCGTTGCATTTTCGAATGGTGGAACTCTGAAATTTCGTGTCACCAGCCATTTCCCACGGCGTGCTATACCCTACGTAAGGGGATTCGCGCCTTTTTGCATGTGTCTGTGTCTCCACAGTGGCGTTCTGCCAACTATAGCAAACAGCGGCCGTAAATGAAGACGCAGAGACACGAGAATTGGCGCTCAAAAAATTTATCTCCAAAGTTTACTGCATCTCGAAAAATTGGAAGGATAGCATACTAAAGGCTTTTGTTTAGCGTGTTTCAACCATTGAACCGGCAACTGCGACAACATCAAAAACTTACCACCAGACACTGATAACGCTGAAAATCACAGCAGAAATCGCAATTGTCAGCTTTTGATGGACGAGCGCTGACAGAAAAGAGCTCTCCGGCCAGTGATACGATCCGAGCATTGTGAAGACCCAAATCAAAACCACCGCACACGCCATCACTGACACCAACTTGTCGTTGTCAACCTCTTTCTGAAGTTCATCAGTCACCGAGGATTCCGCCATGAACGTGAAATTGGCGTGTTCCATACGGTAATTCACCATCATGTCTATAAAAGCTGACTCCCAAATCAACGACTTCTCTTCGGGGCCGCTCACCGGAATGAGAATCATTAGTGTGCGCGCTGTAAAGTACTGAAGAAACAAAAAAGATTAATTGGGGGTGAATGCACTTGCCTTTTCTGCTCCCTTGATGTTCTCATCACTTCCTCCAAACACCAGAACCGGATCTATCGGACCACCAAACTCGCCGAAACATGACATCTTAGAGTAGGTGAGAGTTTGAAGCGGATTCCGGATGCAATATTTCAAGTGCTCCCAGTGTTGATCATCGAAAATCTCATCGTCGACAGTTGGCGGTCCAGCGTTTTCAAATGTGTTCCACGAGTTCTGAGAAGAAACACTATTAGGCTAGAACTAAAAAGGATGCCCATCCACCTGGAAATAGTTGGTGGGGCTCAGGATGGTACATCCAAACTTGTTGCCGAGAGGTCGGTAGCAAATATCGGAGAATGTGACGTTTTGGGAGCCGATAGCAGTGAGATTTTGTATCGATTCGATGAGGGTGAATATCTCAAAGTGAAAAATTGAAAGATTGATGAAAGCTTGAAGCTCACTCACCTCGCGATAAAGATCTACACTGAACATTGACTTCGCATCAGGCGGCAAGTTGATAAAGACCTGTTCGATTCTATGCACCGGTCTGAAAGACACAGTTAACAAACAACGACAGGCACAATTCACCCAAATGTATCGATAAAAGTCTTCTGGTATCGCCTAGTGTCACCATCGGCCGCCGAGACTTGATCGATAGAATGTGTAAAGCTGTGAAATCGCGAATTTCCAGCACAACACACGATCATGATCAGCAAACCCAAAAGGGCACATCTGCAGGGATACTCAATTACTGTCTAAACAAAGTTATCAATGAGCTGTTCATAGAACCCAATGTGTACCTCCGCATACCACTCGCACGAGTCTTCAAACAAATTCTCAATGTTTCCTTGGGAGACTTCCACATAGCATCCACTCGGTCCATCGTAGGCCGGTGATTTGTGGCAAGAGTATTTGAGGACGAAGACGATGAGGATAGTGAGAGCGACACAGCCGCAGATCTTGAGGATCCATTCAAACTCGGGAAAGTGGAGCGTGAAGACTTTTTTGCCCAGCTGGAATAAGGCAAATGTATGATTCTAGAGAAAGAAGGCTGTGCTGTGTTTTCTAAATTTTAGAAGGTGCTCGTTGATGATCGGTGCTACGTTGAAAACGTCAGATTTGAATGGTATCATTAGAAAAAAGTCGATGCCCACAAAGCTTCGGGGGTCTCGTTCCAAGTTTAATGCAAATCGGTCCAGAAAACGCCGCGAACAGGGAGTCAGGGGCACACAGACCCAGATTGCTTGATTTCTCAGCTCCTCCCGGACCGATTTGCATCAAACTTAGCATGAGGCAACCGAAGTTTGGTTTCGATCGGTTAAGTTTGAAGAGTAGAATACCAAAGAGCTTTATTATGATTCCCCCGTCGCACCGGATGTCACCAAGACCCTTCTATTATTGACATACCTTTTCCACCTTCGAAAGATCCAGAAGTTGACGTGAATCAGTTGGACAATCGTTAACCCCACACGATGGAACGTTTGGGCCCGCTGACTTGTAGCAAGGTGTTATCGGAACGTTCATAGCTTTCTGTAAACAAGATTTCTATTAGCCCTTCTTTGAAAATTTGAACCTCACAAACCTCACTACCAGAAAACTGAAAATCCATGGACATTGGAATGTTCTGATCCAAATTCTTCGCTCCCATGAACCTATAAAAGTTCTCGAACGACACTTTCCCTTCCGAAGACATCAATCGAATGGCCAACCCATTTGCGAACCACGTGTGCCTACAGCTTTCGAACAATCCCTCTGCGAACTCCCGTCCCACTCGATACTCCATTCTTTCCACTATTTCCTTGACGTTTCCGCCGGATGTCTCACGAACCGTCATGAAGTCAGATTGTTTCGGCGAACAGGTGAATTGGCACCAGAGATTGGCAAAGTTGTCGAAACAGGAGGGACATGAGGCAAGGATGGTGGCAGCTTTTGAGAGTCGATCGGTCAAGCCTTTCAATTGTAGGCCTGTGCAACAGACGGTGGCCGAGCTCTCGTCGTGGATCAGGTGGGAACAGTACTGCTCCAGACGGTCAATGTCGTCGGGGTGGGTGAGGCGAGACCAGTGGTGAGGGAAGACTGAAATACGAGGAAGAATGGATCAGTTTACTATCATGGACACTTGGATCATTTCTGCTCGAGTCTTATGTGGTACAAAGACTCTGTAGGTAAGATCACGGTGCAGTTTCCGTTTGTGAGAATCCTTCCCCTTGTATGGCCGCTGTGAGAGAAGTCCGCAAACGTGACAACGGCCTCATACACAAGTGGTTAGACGAAACAGATAAAACGAGTGTTTCTCACTTGGAAAATGAAGCCGAACTTCTTTATACACAATAGATGCTTGTAGGCAACTTCACGCACTATCTAATCAACGAAAGAGCCGCGACATGAAGATCTTACCGCAAAAACTACCTTCGTAATCGACACAGAAGGCTCCCAAAACTAAAAGCCACTCACGGTTTCTCGGTTTGTTGGACGGGACGGGACGATGGCTGGTTGGAAAACCTAAGGATGTAAGAGAAACCCTTTAATGATTTGACCGGCCTACTGACAAAGACCGGCATACGTTTTTGGCCAGAAAAAAAGGTTCATACATGTGTCGCGTGCCAAGTCGAGTATGGTTTTTTCACGGCCTCTCACAGCTTTAATGAACTCGGTGTTCATTCGTCTCAAGTGAGCATAAAAACTCCATATTCCTCTAACGTTTCCCTGGATTGGTTCAGTCCAAGATACCAAGACTTTCTCGACGTTTCTACGCCCGGAAGCGGCGTGGACTCACCAGAACTGTTTGCCTTACACGGCGGATGATCGCTATCCATCTCTCCGGAGCACCCGGTCATCACGCATCTCGCCTGACACATCCCGAACAGCAGCCCGAGCAGCGGCACCCACCGTCCGCGCATTTTGATAAGAAATGTCGTGGTGTGACGGCGAAAAACCACGTGAATTTCACGTCACGTATTGTTAATTGTTAAAATGAACAGCCTTTTCTTTTTTTTTGTTGTTATTTTTTATTATTATCTAACTGTACAAATTTCGGTGGGAATGTGATGTGATGCGCTTGGCGAGCTGAGCTGGCTGTATAATCGAATTATAATCGAATGTCACTATGCACAAAATATATACAACAATAAAGACCATCATCTCTGTTTTTTCAATCTTCTCTGCGCCTCATCAACCACTTGTCGCAACCCATCAGGGTCCAGCTCGTCGAGCAGCACAGACACTGCTGACATGATTTTGGTGAGTCGTTGCTCGCGAGCAGGGCTCATTGACGCGGTACGAGCAGTGTGACTGGTGGCTCGTCGACGTGGCATGCTCACGCTTCGGCCGTATGCCTGAATGGTGGGTGTTAGGAGAGGGTTATGGCTACTAAAAGGTTAAAACAGTACCGGTCGCTTCATCTCCATAACCATTCCCTCGTGCATGCTTTGATACATCCGATGGGACGCTGCCAATGGCATGCCAGTCATTGCTCGGTCCTCGTCGATGCTATAAAATCAATGCCTTGAATTTTAAGTCCTAAAATCCCGAACCTAAAGTCATTCCAATCATCCTCCCCGTCCGCCGAACTCGGTTCCTCTGCCAGTGTCCCGCAAAATGTGCCATACATGGACTGTGACATCAAATTGTGTCTAGAACTTCTCTGAGACACAGGCGCACTGTCCAAGTACACCGTGGTATGCTCATCCGTCATCGGTAATCCGGGAACGTCCACCGAGAATGATCTTGGGGGAAATGTGGCTACCCGCTCGTCGTCTGACACGTCACCAAAGTGTAGGATTTGCGGTTGCATTACCCGGTCAACCACTGCGGGTCCTACTGCAAGAATAACAAGGTCAAGGGGGCAAGAATTGGTAGGACAATACCGTATACACTTCGGCTCATTAAATCCATGCTATTAGACCTGTTTGAACGACTGCTGCACATTGAATGTATCATGTCGAATTCGGCAACGCTGTCATCCACGGGGTCCACGTGGTCTGCGGGTGTAACTGCTGGAAAAATGAGGTCTAGCTCCTCATTGTCACCCTAGCTAGAAAACCCACGTTTATCATCCAATTTTGTCAACTTCGGCAACATCTTGACAACTCTTCTTCGATATTCCTGTCCGCCCTCTCCAACGCACGGATTCTCGTCAATCCACAGAATGCGGAGGTTGGGAAGGTTCTGGAGGTGTACCAACTCGGCCAGCGTTTTCAAGCAATTCTTGCGAAGATACAACTCTTTGAGGTTTATGCATTCTTGGAGAGGGGCCAGCGATGTTATGTCGTTTACACTAAAAGTTGCATGTTCAGGGCTGTTAAGAGTAGTCTAAGGGTTAGCCTCAGCCTGAAGCTTAGCTTCAAGCTTAACCTAAAACTGAGCTTCAAGCCAAAGTTAAACCAAAGATCACGCCTATTCTAAAGTTTAGCCTAGAGCCTAAGGCTTAGCCTAGCTTAGGCTCAACAACAAACACAGTTTAGGCTCAGCTACAGGCCTGACTTAATGTTTAACCTCAAGCCTAGTTTATGGATTGGCGTCAAGTCTAGGCTACGCCTTAACTCCAAGCCTAGGCCATCGTTTACTATCAAGCCTATTCTCAGGCTTAACGTTCAGCCTGGCCTTAGGATTAACGTCTATATTAGCCTAAGGCTCAAAGCCCAAGGTGACCTATGGTTTAGCCTTTAGGCTAACTTCAAATCAGCCTCAAGTGTAGCCTGAGACTTGACGATAAACCTAGCCTAGGCTTAGCCACACGCCTAGCCTTAGGATTAGCCTCAAGCCTAGCTTAGGCTTAAGTCAAGCCTAGCTCAAAATCAGCCTCGCCGGGCCCTTGACAACAAGCCTAGCCTAAGGCTTAGCATTAAGCCTAACCTGGCTTCAGCGCTTCACGGCAAGCCCAGCCAAAAGCTTAGCTGCAGGCCTAGCCCCAAGCCTACACTAGGCTTAGCCACAAGCCTAGGCTAAGGCTTAGCTTTAAGCCTAACCTAAACCTCAGCCCCAAGCCCATCCCCTACATACCTGAGCGATAAAACTTCGAGGAGCACCATTTTTTCGCACACTTGAATGTCATCGATGCCGCAGCCCCTATTTAATTACACTTTTCTTCTTCATTCATTTTTGGAAACCATATTCAACTCACCACAAATTCAACTTTTTCACATTCTCAATCGAGCATTTTGTACGAATATAGACGGCCGACTCGGTGAGTTTCACCATTCTCCTCCAGACTAATGGCGAAAAGAATTAGATGGGCTCTGGCTCTGGCTCTGGCTCTCGTGGCAGCGCGGAAAAGAGCAGCTGGGAGCCGAAACGAAATGGAGAATAGAAGTGATGACCAGAGACGAGAAATGGGAGAGAATGGGTGGAAGAAAGGACCAAAAAAGAGAAGAGGAAGACACTTTGGAATGCACGAGAAGCGCGTGAAGAGAACAAGAGCAGCGGCAGTCAAAAAAGAAATTGATGCATTTTTGGAGGGTTCATCTCTTCGTAGCAGAGATCTAAACTTGTTATTTTTGTCTGAAATTCCCTTTTTAACATTTCGTCAATAAACAGCGTTTTTATCCCTCTTGGGACATTGTTAAAAATGGCTGTTCGGTGCTAATTGGCGTGCAAGCAGGAGAAAGCGGCTATTAGCCGTCAAATAGAACGATTATATGTGCTCGATCGCCAAGGGTTTAAGTCCGCGGCTAATTGGTGCATAACCAGCACAGAGTTGGCACTAATTCGGCACCAAATGCGCGGCTAGTCGGCAAGGAACAAGCCCGTAAATACTCGGCCACTAGATGGCAACAAATGCGCAGCTAGTCACCTTCAAGTTGGCAGCAAACTAGCAGCTATTCGGCAAGAAACACGCCCGTAAATACTCGGCCACTAGATGGCAACAAGTCGGCATATAGGTGGCACCAAATGCGCAGCTATCCGCCTTCAAATAGGCAGCAAACCAGCAGATATTATTGTTTTAAAAAAGTTGTCACCTGGCGAGAGGCGCGAATTCAAAGGCTCCGCCTCCTCACCGAAATATTTCTGCAATTCTGCGCGCGCCAATTTGCAACCGCTGTGCGCGTGATTTTTTGCGTTGAATTTTCGTTACTTTATTGTGAAAACAAAAAAACGGCAACGCGGTGTTTGCGTACTTTTGAAATTCAAACGACAATAAGAGAAATAGCATGGAAAATGAAGAGATTTGTTCCCCTTTTCATTTTAATTTTAAAAGTACGCAAACACCGCGTTGCAACTTTTTTGTTTTCACAATATTGACAACTTTCGACTAAAGACAATTAAAAACACACTTTAAATCAACAATTGCACGGTGTCCAGGATTTGAAATGTGGGCGGAGCCTAATTTGCTGGTGCGCCAGTAAAATTGCAAGGCGCACTTTCGGTGCTTGCGCATTTTTCGACTCTCGCATTTTTTTATTGATTTTGTTATTTTTCTTTCAATAAAACCTGTTTTTCTTTGTAAAATGTATGTATTGTATCTTTTAATACCATTAATTGCCCAAACTTCGATTTTCGCAATGGGGTTATTCTCGAAACCAGCAAAAAAAAAGGAAAACATTGAAAAAAAGCAGCAAAAAATTCAGCGAAAATTCGTAGAATGCTTCGATTGATCTGAAACTTTGGGAAATCATTTAAAAGATACTTCCGGTCATTCCCTGAAAATTTCAGACCAAAATATAGTTTGAAAATTTTCAGAAATAAAAATCGATATTTTTTAAAATCAATATCTCGGTCTGAAATTTTCAGGGAATGTCCGAGAGTATTTTTTAAATGATCTCTCAAAGTTTCAGACCGATCGGAGCGTTCTCCGAATTTACGCTGAATTTTTTGCTGGTTTCGAGAATAACCCCATAAAGATTTATCTTGCAAAAACACCAAAAAACTCTAAACGAATATTTCGAAATGGTGGCTGAACTAAATTCGACGTTCATAGGCTTAAAAAAGTTCTAAAGACCTCAGCTATAATTCAGTTGGAGCACATTTGGGAAAAAATTAAGAAATTATGCTTTTTTCCCGAAAAACAAAAAAAATGCATCAAAATTTGAATTTCGCGCGAAAAAATCCAGTGGGGCGCGTTTGCTCGGCTCCGCCTACTTTTCAAATCCTGGACAACGTGAATTGCCAAATTCGCTTCAGGAGAAATTGAAAGGCAATGGGCAAAAATTCGACGCAGAAAATTGCGCGCACCGCGATCGCAAATTGACCACGCTTGTTTACCAATAACTTGTGTACCAATAGTGTGGCTGATCGCTGAGAGAGAAGTGAGCGGACATGAAAACACAACAGGTCAGAGAAGCCAGACAAAATGAGAGAGCGTGTCCCTCTCAGAAATGAAATCGGACCTATCTACACGAGTTTAGGGTAATTCAAAAACGTAGTCTCCAACACGCCGTGCGGCGGCTATTCGGCACGTAGTTGGCACTAATTAGGCCCCAAATGCGCAGCTAGTCGGCAAGGAAAAAGCCCGTAAATACTCGGCCACTTGATGGCAACAAGTTGGCACCTAGACAGCAGCGAGTGGGCACAGCCTCAGCGCCCAAACGGCAAATGCGCCACGCCAACCCAGCCAAAGCCCAAAAGCCCAGAAGCCCCCAAAAACAGACAAAAAGATCCAAAGAAAAACTATTTATAGACCTAGACACATCTTTTTTAGAGAGGACACGACGATCGGCTGGGGAGGTGGGCTGCTTGCTCGACTTGCACGCATTACGATGGTCCCAAATAGCAAGATTGATCAGTGCGAGCCTTGAAAACCTGTCCTCCGGCTCCTCCGCCGCCACCGCCTCCAGAGCTTCCGCCGCTCGATCCGCCACCAGATCCTCCAGACGCGTACTCCTCACGATTGTAGCCAGACGAGGAGGCGTTCGATCCCATGTAGCCGGACGAGTAGCCACCGGCGGACATGTACGCAGATTTGTCACCCATTGTGCGGTTCGGTTGGTTGGTTGGTTCTTCTAGAGTAGTTGACACTCAGAATATGGAGAAACTTGGGGATTGGGGGTGCTTATATAGGGTGTGATCTGGGGCAGAGATAACTATGGGTTCACGTGGTTTATTATATTGCATTTAAATAAATATTTAATATTTTTCAAATTCACTCATCAGCGTTCCTCTTTCTCCGCGTGTACTTTGTATTAAAATCCAACTTGAATCCGCACGCCTCGCCAACCAGTCCGATCCACGACGAGTAGCACTTCTTCCACAACTCTTTCATCTCCTCCTCGCCAACCTCGTCGTCACCGCTCACCAACGCCTTCATACCGTAGCCCATCACACGTTCCTTTGGATGGTCTTTGGCGTAGTGTGAGCGCATGCGACGCACGTTTGTCGCCTCGAAGCCGCAAATTTTGCATGGTATTTGGCGGGATGAGTGGGTGAGGGCGTGGTCCAGAAGGCGGAGTTTTCCGTATTTGACGCGCCAGTTGTATTGGTGGTAGCAGTTCTGGAAAATTTTTGGAGTTTTTTTCAACAATAAATTTCAAAATTCCGATTCCTTCAAAATTCTGCCGTGAATTCGAGAAAATCACCTTCAATTCAAATTTACCGTCCAAATTCTGAAAAAAAAATCAATTTTGTTTCAAATTCGGCGCGAAAATTATGGAATTCTCCGATTTTATTCACGAAATGGCAAAAAATGGCAGAAAACTGCGCGAAAAATGCTCCGATTGACCTGAAATTTTGGGAAATAAAGGAAACAAAATTTCAGACAAGAATATCGATTTTTTAAAAATATTGTGTTACGATCTTCGAATATTGGTTTATTCGGCAGACTTATGAATAATATATAGACAGATGGGGGACAGGAGGAGAACATAAATGAGGGGAAACTCGCCTTTTATAGGGCGAGTTGGCGGGTAAAACATCACATAGAAAATGTGCGCGTAAGAGATCAACAAAGGTAGGTCAAAACATAATTAATGTTATTTATACGATGTCGATCGTAACATCTCCCTCGACTGCACTTGAGCTTCTACTTGTACGACATTCCACTGGGAGCCATGTTCAAGCGAGAAGGAATCTTCGGTGCACGTTCGGAGCGACGAAGAGGTTGATGTCCAGCCAATCCTTGCGACGACGATGACGCCACAGGAGCACACGGTCCAGCACGATCCATTGTTGAACCATCCGAAGAAGAACCATCCATTGCTGCATCATCCAACGATATATCATCCGACGACGACAAACCCATTTGTTGTGACGGCAAATCAACTGAAGACAACGAGTCCATTGGTTTCGATTGACGAACCACATTTGACGATAGACGACGGGCAGGTGATGATTTCGGAAGTGATTGGCGATGTGGTGAATGTTGCGGAAGATGTTGAAGAGGCGTTGATCGGTATGACATCACGAACTTTTGCAGAGCTTCTTGTGTCGTTCCTTCCTTTCTCATCTTTTGAGGTGTCCGCTTGTAGGTGTCTGGTGGCGCTTCTGGAACTACTTTTGAAATTTGGTTTACCGAAGCTTTGATGAGGTGCTGGTAAAGAGTCGTGTCCTGAGCTATCCAATCCAGACCAAGAAGTGATTCGGTTTCGGTGACGTGGCAGAGTCCCGAACCATGATGACCATTGAGTGTGAAGTTGCACTTGAACTGACCTTTGACATTGATCAGTTCATTATTTGCTGAGTGAAGATTGATTTTTGACTGCGACAACTTCGGCTTGTTCAGACGCATCCAATCCTTAGAGTTCATTAGAGTAACTTCTGCACCGGTATCCAACTGCATTCTGATTTTCTTCCCTTCGATTTTAACATCATAGTATATTCGATTTCTGTTTCCAGCAGACGTTTGGGAAATGAAAATGGCGTTGTTGACTGATCTTTTCGATTTGCAGACTTTTGCCAAATGACCAGTTTTGTTACAGTTTCTGCACACTGTATTGCTTGATAGTTTGCAATCTCGTGCCCAATGCATCTGACCGCATTTGTAGCATGGTGTGTTGGGTGATTGGCACGAGTTGTTGCTCTTTGGATGAGCTTGTGACGGCTTCCTTGACGAGTGATGTTGCTGCTTGGCTCTGTTGATGTTGACGGCATTGATTGTTGATGAGGGTCCTCCCATGAAGTCGGCGTCATTGCGCAGTGCAATGACTTGATCCAGACGATCCGTGAGCTCCGTGAGTGTGATCCTGGAGTCATGTTCCAGCTCCCGAAGTGCTCTTGCTCGAAGATCAGCGTGCTCGTGTGACTGGAGTCCCATGATCCATAGAAGACATTGTGCCTGGTCCTCGGTCATTGTGCTCCATTGGGCTACGCTGAAACGACTTTTCACTAGACCAGTGTATATCTTTCTATCGTAGCCATCAAACTTAACTGATAGCAGCTCATATCTGAGACGAGTGACTGATTTCGTCTCATTGAAGAGCTTCCTGAGCATCGCCACCGTCTCGTCGAAGTTGACTTCTGTCGGCATCTTTGGAAGGATGTGATTCCTGAACTGCTCGGCCTCGTGCTTGTCCAACTTCGTGACCAGAAAACGAGCTTTCGATGCGTCGTCCAACTGTGCGCCATCCACTTTGATGACGTCCTCATACCGTCCATACCATCTGTCGAACGTCTCGCCATCTTCCGAGTTGTAGATGAACGTCGAAATCCGGCCATTCAGAGAGTTGATGGTGTTGGTGTGATCGGATTGAGTCCCGATCTTCTTGAGAATGGTCTCCAGAAGCTTCTCCTGTTGTTGCTGCAGGAAAAGCAGCTGCTCCTTGTGGGCCTCCTGTTGCTGAGCGAGGAACATCTTGAGCGTGGCTGAGTCCATTTCGTGATCCTGATCGCCAGTGTTACAATCTTCGAATATTGGTTTATTCGGCAGACTTATGAATAATATATAGATAGATGGGGGACAGGAGGAGAACATAAATGAGGGGAAACTCGCCTTTTATAGGGCGAGTTGGCGGGTAAAACATCACATAGAAAATGTGCGCGTAAGAGATCAACAAAGGTAGGTCAAAACATAATTAATGTTATTTATACGATGTCGATCGTAACATATTGAATCGATATTTTTGTCTGAAATGTTCAGGGTAATGTCCGGGAGAATCTTTACTATTACTAATAAAATTTTTCTGTGTGTCTGTCTGTCTGTGTATGGGTATGTTCGCGGTGCTGGCGCAGTCCCCAGAAGTCCGTGCAAGGCCAAAATTGGAAATCTGAGTCTCTTGAATGCCGCGATGATGCCCGTCTTTTCCAAATTTTGATATCTTTATTTTGAAGGGTACTTTACTGTTAGGCCGGTCAAAATTTTTTTTTTCTTCTGCACTTTTTTGCTTTTCTACAGTCGAAAGGAAATCCGACAGGGCACTGTGGGTCGGCCGAAATCTCATTGCACACATAGGGAGAGTTATTCATTTTGCACGGTGTCCAAGTGGTGTGTAGTCTAGGCTGGCGTGTGGTAGGCCGGAAGTTCGAGTTTTACTGTGTTTTTTTCTTTTTTGTAACTGAGTTTTTGTTTAGTATGTGTCAAATTAGCGTACAAAATTAGATTTAGGTACGTTTCATCACATTTTTGAGCAATTTTTTAAATTTTATTTCGAGTTTTTGTTTTCCACTCTGTTTTCGTTTCTGAGCGATTATGGACTTTTCAAATGTTCTTGCGCAATGCATCGGGTTGAAAACACCAAAAACTGTTTTTTTTTTGCTGCTCTGAATAGGTTCGTGACATATTTTTTCGCAATCAATATACAAAAACGGATTGACAGGCACACAGAAAAACATTGAGATTTTAATTGATTCAACTTTGGTTATTTACTCAATGTTTCTTTTGACATACATTGCAACTCTTTGAAAAATTAGGGAGACTCGCGCGTCCCCAAGTTGACCCAGAAGGTTTTTGACGGCGATAGCCGTCAACAACCTTCTGGTTGTTTCCTTAATTTCAGATCAATCGGAGCATTATCCGAATTTTTGCGCAGTTTTTTGCCATTTCGTGAATAAAATCGGATAATTCCGTAATTTCCGAGCCGAATTTGAAACAAAATTCATTTTTTTTCCAGACTTTGGACGGTAAATATGAATTGAAGGTGATTTTTTCGAATTCACGGCGAAATTTCGAAACGGAATGGTAATTTTCAGAATTTTTGAAGGAATTTCGACGAAAAACTCGGAATTTTCCAGCGAAATTTCGGAACGGAATGAGACTTTTTGGGATTTAAAACAGATTTTCGAAGCAAGCGAAACGGTATTTTTCAGAATTTTTGGCGGAAATTCAAAAACTTAATGTGATTTTTACAAACTTTCGAAACAAAAATACGTTTTTATTTCGGATTTTCGACGGAGAAATTCGGAATTTTCACAAAAAAATCGGGTCCGACTATGATTTTTCCAGAACTTGTGTCACAAAATAGAGAACTTCGAATTAAACTGGAAAACGTCAGAAAATTATTTTCCGGAAAACGAAATTTGAAAACGGTGAGAGACGCAGAGAAACAGACAAACCAATTTCCCGGATAATGCCGTTTTCCGGTCCGGAATGATATTTTTTCAGCATTCTCACCAGAAAATCGAAATTTTCGATGTAATTTCTAAACGGAATGGAATTATTCGAAAACCCAGTGGTTAATAGGGCATAAAAAAACGAAAAAAAAAATTAATTTCCAGCGAGATTTAGGATCGGAAAATCGATTTTTCGGAATTTCAGAAATTCTCGACGGAAAATCGGAACGGTTATGCTCGACATTTCGACGAAAAATCGCACTTTTCGTCGAAATTTCGGAAAAGAATGAAAATTGTCTGATTTTTCGTCGAAAACACACAAACAAAATGGGATTTTCTTGAAATTCCGGACGGAAATCGAACCGGAATAGCAATTTTCTTAGAATTGCAGCCGGAAAATCGAAATGAAATCCGATTGTTTCTATTCAGCGCGGAACAGCGCGAAAACGGCTGATAGCCAAACAAATATTTCACCGCTCTAATGGTAATTTTCAACGGCTATTAGCCAAAAATTTCCAGATCATATTCAACGGCTTTTAGCGGTTATCAGCCAAAAATTTCCAGATCATATTCAACGGCTTTTAGCGGTTATCAGCCAAAAATTTCCCGCTCAATTTCAACGGCTATTAGCCGAAAATTTCCGGTTAACTTCAACGGCTATAAGCGCGCCTAGATGGCACCTATTCAGCAATCGGAACAGCGCAAAAACGGCTAATAACTAACCAAATATTTCACTGTTCTAATGGTGATTTTCAACGGCTATTAGCCGAAATATTTTCAATCATTTTCATCGGCTATTAGCCAAAATTCTTCCGGTTATTTTCGACGACTATTGGCGCGTCTAGTCGGCGATCAGCGCATCGCTAAAACGGCTACTAGCAAACCAAAAATTTCCAGTTCAAACGGTCATTTTCAACGGATATTAATCAAAATTTTCCCAGTCATTTTTAATGGCTATTAGCCGAAAATTTCCGGCTAACTTCAACGGCTATAAGCGCGCCTAGATGGCACCTATTCGGCGATCGGAACAGCGCAAAAGCGGCTAATAGCTAACCAGATATTTCACCGTTCTAATGGTCCGCAGGACAATTTCCCAATTCCCTTCACAAAAACCCACTCACCGGAAATTCACAACTAATCGTGTACACCGTGTTCGACATATCATCCTCGCCCATAAATTTCCGTGGAATTCTCATTGTGGGCTGTTGAGTTTCGTCTAGACCGCTCAATGATTTCTTGCTTCTGAACAAATCATTGATCAGTTTCATCTCGCGCTCATCGATCGGCTCGTCCAGAACGCTATATTCCTGGGTCTCATCTTCGATGGGCTCTTCTTTTGGGAGCAAGATTCCTGTGATTGATGGGTCTTCTTTGGGTGATAGGAGACCTGAGATTGAGGGGTCTTCTGGGGCGAGAGCAGGCGCAGGAGTAATTTTCGCGATTTTTGGTGGCGGTTGAGCTGAAGCTGAAGAGGCCGGAAGATTCAATATGGGGTCCCAGTCTTCAAAGAGATCTTTCATCGTTTCTGGCGACTTCTTCTGTGGGTTTTCTTTTAAGGTCAACGGGTGATTTTTTCTGGGCGATTCTGTCGGCGGCCGATCAGATGGCGGGCGAATCGGCACATCGGAAATCCAAACATCGCGGCAATCGATTGAAGACTGGGAGGAGAACGTTTTATTATTATTTATTACCCCCAAAAAATCAAAAACTCACCAAAATAGTCTCCAAATCGATGCCTCGCGCCTCCAAATCCTTCAGCGATTTGTTGTAAATGTTAATTTGAATAAACGAAGACGGGGAGCTCATTTTTGTCGTCACAAGAGTGGCAAATCAATAAACGCAGCCCTAACCTTGGCAGCGCCGGCACTGTCTGCTCGTCTCACACTCTACTCGGATAGCGTGCTCTCTCGTGACACCTGTGTGCGGCGTTTGTCGTTAATTTTTTTTTGTTGGGAAATTCACAAAATCAGGAATTTTTCGCAGTCCAGTCCAAAATTGCCCGATCTGCAAAAAAAACTTATTTTTTATTTTTCGATAAAACAAGGAATAAATTGATATTCAGATTGAAAAAGAAATATTTAAATTGTACGTGTTCACGAAAGACTGGTGCTGACGACGCTCCGATGTTTCGCAGTATTTGTTGCGAGACCGCGGGTGTCAGGAAAATTTTTGGCTAATAGCCACCGATTAGGGGCGTGTGCCATATGTATTTGGCACACACCCCCATATTCCATGGCTATTAGCCGTTTCCGCCGTTTTGTCTATTTTAAATTTCGGACATATTGTGACTGGAAAAAGTCGCAAAATCGCTGAGTAAGCGCGAAGATTGTTTCCCTTGATTTGTCCTCTTTTCCATGTGCCATATACATATTTTTATGCGAGCAATGAATAAACATATTATTATTATTATTATTAATTGTTGCATGTAAACATTCTATATTATGCTGCGTCCAAAGTTCAAAAAAATCCTGAAATCAGGAGTTTTTTGCAGTCCAAAGTTCAACAAAAAATCCCAGAAAAAACAGGCGGTGACAGTTGAAACCGGTGTTACCGTAGTTGCTCCGCTGCGAAGCCTTCTATGTTCAAACTTGAATTTTCCCACATTTGCTCAATTTTCTTTTTTTGCGGGAAAATTCAAGTTCAAACATAGAAGGTCTCGCAGCGAAGGAACTACGGTAACACCGGTTTCAACTGTCACCGCCTGTTTTTTCTGGGATTTTTTATGGAACTTTGGACTGCAAAAAACTCCTGATTTCAGGATTTTTTTGAACTTTGGACGCGGTATTATGGATTCATGAATGAGCGACAAAACGCGGTGAATTGTGGGGCAAAAGTTGGCTGGTCTCGCCACGATTTTGACAGACTACGGTTAGCGCGAAAATTGTTTTTCTTTTTTTATTGTTGACCCGCCAAAATGGTCAAACGCGCTCCGCTGAACTCCACGCTATTCGATTTTCATTTTGGTTTCCAAATTATTTCATTTCACGTGCAAATTCAACGTGAAATAAAATAATTTGGTGACCAAAATGAAAATCGAATAGCGTGGAGTTCAGCGGAGCGCGTTTGACCATTTTGGCGGGCCGACAATATTTAAAAATCATTTTCATAATTTTTTCTCAACAAAATGTGTTTTTGAAAAGAAATTACCCATTCAAGGTTACACAAAAAATGTTAATAGTGAAAAAATGGAAAAAATCACGTTTTTATTAAAAACAAATGAAAAAATATTTTTCGCGCTAACCGTAGCCTGTCAAAATCGTGGCGAGACCAGCCAACTTTTGCCCCACAATTCACCGCGTTTTGTCGCTCATTCATGAATCCATAATATTACCCCATAATGGCTAATAGCCCTTTTCGGCGGCTAATAGCCAAATTTGTCGGCTAGTTGCCATTATCGCCCGCTATTCGCCCTTTCGGCGGCTATTAGCCACCTAAATGCCTATTCGCGCCAAAAATTTCCTGAGGTGAAAACTGCGGAACATCGGAGCGTCGTCAGCACGAGTCGTCCGTGAACACATAGTAATGGTACGTCCAAAGTAAAAAAAAAAGACGAAAAGAGGCGTCCGAAGTAACCTGGAATTGACTTTTTCGGTATTTAAAACACAAAAAAAAAATGATATTTAGCCGACTGACAGACTAAAAAAAATAAAGATTTAACATTTACAATTTTGCTGGTTTATAAATATTTAAAATGAAATAAAAACGGACCGGACCGGTCCGAACCGAATCGGCACAAAAAAAAGAGGGGTGGTAAAAAATAATTTATAATAGACCAAAATTAATCCTCGCGAAGTGGCAAAAACTTCTGAACGATGGGCTTGCCAGCCTCGGCGATCACCAGATGAATCTTGTCTCCAGTGGAAATCTCACGCTCAGCGGCTCCTCTGAACGAGTCCTTCATCAGCGAAATGGCTCTTTCCATGGTCAGCGCCGGTTTCTCGTATCCCTCGTCAAGTGTGACGTGTCCAATCTGGCAATCCAGGAATGGGATGATCATTGGCTCGGCGGCTCCGCTAGCCGAGTAGCCCAATCGCTCGATGCAACCGATCGGATCGTAACTGAATACGGCTCCCTTTCCGTGCTCATCGATTCCGGCCAGGATGGCTCCGGTGTAGTATGGGAAGAAGCGACGGTAGTAGAGGTTACGGGAGAGAAGTTCGGCGCAGAGATCCACCGACATGTCGGCACGATAATCGAAGCGGTATTTGTGGAGACGTGATTGGAGGACCTTGGTGAGTTGGAGAACGTCTCCGTAGAATCCGGAAGTGGTCAGGATGATCGAGTCGTTCCTAAAAATTGAAATTTTGACTCAAAACAACATTTCAATGTGCTTACAAAACTTGAATCTTTTCCGCGTCACGGGTCAGAATATTGATGTCGTTGGCCGTCATTCTGGTGTCACTGGCCACGATGGCAAAGTTGTCGCCAGAAATGGCACAGGTGGATCCTCCCTCCATCGAGTACGGATTCCAGCGTTGACGTTCGATGTGACGGGCGCTGAGCCAGTCTGGCTTCGCGGACACCTCTCGCATTGCCTGTTTGAACGAGTGCATTTGGTTGGTGGCGTCGGCCGATGCGGTGATTCCATTGAAGCACGCCATTACTGGAAATTTGTGATTTTTTTGCATTAAAATGTTTAAAAGTCCGGTTGGCAATGGACTTTAAAAAAAAAAGGATTTTAAGAAAAATTATTTTTTTTTGGCCTGAAACTTTGAGAAATAATGTCAAAAACACTCCCGACCATGACATGCTCAGAAAATTCTTCACTGAGATATCGATTTTAAAAAATATCGCGGATTTTTTAAATCGATATTTCGTTCCAAAAATTTTCTGAGCACGTCATGGCCGTGAGTATTTTTGACATTATTTCCCAAAGTTTCAGGCCAATTGGAGCATTTTCCGAGTTTTTCATTAATTTTTTGCTGTTTTTTTCCCATGTTTTATGAATAATCCCATTAAAATTAAAGGGAAATTCACAAATTTTTTGTTTTCTGTAGTATGTTTTCCTCGTTTTTTATTTGAACAGAAAAAAACATTTTTCTTTAATTTTTACCGGTTTCGGATATTTTTCTACATTAAAACTCGGGCTTCCGTTGGTTAAAAATGACATAAATTCACTTAAAATTAACAAAAAAACACCAAAAAAAATTTTTTGAAAAATTGTCTAACATTACAATGGATTCGCGGCGGAGTGACAATTAACGTGAAACTGGGAGACGAAAAATCTCTTCATTTCTTCAGTTATTTCTTCATTTTTTTTCGAATAAAAACGTGAAAAAAATTGTCACTCCGCCACGAATCCACTATATTAGCGCTTTTAATGAAAATGCAATCAAAAATCGGGAAAATTGCCAAAAATTTGAAAAAAAAAAAATACCAATTTTTATAATTTTTTTTGACAACTTTTGGCGATTATGGTAACATTAAAATGCATTTTAAGCTAATATCAATTTTTTGCGTTAAAATGCAGCGTTTCCTTATATTTAAACGGTAGAAAACTGCATCAAAAAGCTGAAAAAAAGGATGAAAATCAAGAAAAAAAAAACATTTCCGAAAAAATAGCTGAAAATTCAGAATTGATATATATATTTTCAATCAAGCTAAAAATGCATTTTCATCCCACTTTAATCCAAAAAACGCCTAAATTTATATAAATGAGTTTTCCTGCATTAAAATGAAATTTTTCTTTGCATTTAAACAGCGGAAAAATGCATAAAAATGCTGAAAAAAGGCTAGAAAAATCACGAAAAAAATTCAAAATGATGACAATATTAAAATGTCGTCATTTATAATGCATTGTGTGCAATTTTAAAAACAAAGTGTTTGCAGAATAAACACTTAAAATGACGACGTTTTCGCAATTTGCAAGAAAAAAAAAATCAATTTTTACAATTTTTTTCCCCAAAAATAAAAAAAAATTCAATTTTTCAGATGACAGACTTCACAGAGCAAACCCTTCGACAAAAGCTCACCACCCTCACCAATCACGCAGGATCTATTCAGTCAATTTCCAGCTGGCTTCAGAAAAATCACAAAAATCGGGAGATAATCATCAGAGTCTGGTTTAAGGTACTTTTAAAAGGTTTTTTGGGGTTTATCTTTTGATTTCAGACAGTGAAAAAGGAGACAAAAAGCTCCAAAGTGGTGAATTTGCTCTACGTGGCGAATGATGTGGCACAGAACGCGCGGAAGACGTGTCCGCAGTTTAAAGACGACTTTTTCCCGGCGATCGAGGGCGCGTTTAAGTAAGATTTTATATATATATTATTTTACAGCTAATATCCTGATTCAGACACGCCTGCGAGCTGAAAGGAGCCAAAGACTTGGAATCAGCAATGGGAAAACTAATACACGTTTGGAAGGAGCGTCAGATTTATTCCCCGTCTCAAGTGAAACGGCTTCTTGAGGTACACCATCAGATGAAAATGTCAGGGAGCTTTCCATCGCCAGCGAGCAAGGAGCAGGGCAAGGACTCTCAGCCCAGTCAATTTGTATCAGAAGAGGCCAAAAAGAATGCTCAGGACGTTCTTTTAAGTCTAAAACGACTCCAAAACCCTCCGAGCACAGAACGAGAGATTCGAGTGCAGCTCTCCAAGTACCCTGACAACATTTCCTGTCCAGAAAAGTTGCAATCCGTGCGAAATGCAGAGGAGGCAAAGTCACTGCTGGCTCAGAATGAAGAAGCATTGCCGATGCTTGAGGATTACGTGAAAAGGCTGAAAGACGAGACAAAGGAGCGAGAGATGCTGGAAGTGAATTTGAATTTGTTGATTCAAAATGTGAGGATGAGCATTGAGCATCATGAGAAGTTGTGTCGGGATGTGAAGCGAAAGGAGGACAAGATAAAGGGTGATTTGTTGGTGGTAAGTGTTTGAAAAATTGTAGAATTTTCGAGAAATATTGTGTTTTCAATCGACTTTCGACATAAAAACGCAATTCAAGTCTGCATTCACCGTTCAGTCTGCGTCTCTTCAAATATCACTGTGTTCGCGTGGTCGCGCACAAAAAAGTGGGCGGAGTTTCGCGTTCTGATGTCGCAAGTCGATTGAAAACAATACTTTTGTTGCATTTTTAGACGTTTTTTGAAATTTTTATCTGAAAATGTATAATTTTCATGGATTTTTGAGTCAGAAAACTGGCTGAATTTGCATTTTCTGGTGGATTATTTGCTTTTACAGAAAATTGATTTTTTTGTAATTTGTTTGTTTAATTTTTGAAAAATTTATATATTTTTGGGGATATTTTGCCAAATTTGCCCAAGGAAATCGCTTAAAAATAACAGAAATTTTTCGAAAAAATAACGAAAAACGTCTAATTAGACTTCAATTTGCTTTGATTAGATCTGAAATTGTTCTAATTTGACCCGAAATTTATCAAATTCGACTCGAATTGTTTCGAATAAACATTTTTCTGATTAAACTCGAAATTCCTTCTAATTTGGCTGGAAATTTTGCTAATTAGACTCAAATTGTCGTCTAATTAGTCTCAAAATTCTTTTGATTAGACTCGAAAATCTTCTAATTAGACTGAAAATTCCTCTGATTAGACCCGAAATTCTTCTAATTAGATTTGAATTTTTTAAGATTTGACTGGAAATTACGTCTAATTAGACTGAAAATTCCTTTGATTAGACTCGAATTGTTGCTTTAAATCTGCATTTTTCGAAATTGCGTCTAATTTGCTGGAATTTCTTCTAATTAGACTCGAAAATCTTCTAATTAAACTTGAAATTCTTCTAATTAGACTGGAAATTCTTCTGATTAGACCCGAAATCTGCTTCTAATTAGACTTGAAATGCTTCTAATTAGACTCGAAATTCCTATGATTAGACTCGAATTTCCTCTAATTAAGCTGGGAGTTCTCTCAATTAGAGTTCAAATTTTTATAATTAGACTGAAAATTCCTCTGATTAGACTCGAATTGTTGCTTTTAATCTGAATTTTTCGAAATTGCGTCTAATTTGCTGGAATTTCTTCTAATTAGACTCGAAAATCTTCTAATTAGACTTAAAATTCTTCTAATTAGACTCGAATTGTTGCTTTTTAATCTGAATTTTTCGAAAATTCGTCTAATTTACGGGAAATTCTTCTAATTATACTCAAAGTTTGCTAATTAGATTCAAATTTTTGTCTAATTAGACTAGAATAGTTCCTATTTAGGCTCGAAAATGTTAAATATTTGACTGGAATTTTTTCAGGCTAGACTTGAAATTCCTGTCATTGGGCTCGAAAAATTTCCAATTGGACTTGAAAATCCTTTGATTAGACCCGAAATCTGCTTCTAATTAGACTTGAAATTTTTCTGATTAGACTGGAAATTCCTCTGACTAGACTCGAAATTTAGTCTAATTAGACTCAAAATTCCTTTGATTAGGCTCGAATTTCCTCTAATTAGACTTGAAATTCCTTTTGATCAGACTTGAAATTCTTCTAATTAGACTCGAAAAAGGGAACTGCGCAAAACCTTCATACCCCAAAGTAAAAAATCCCTATTTCAGGTAGAAAAGACCTTCGAATCACTTCCGGACCTGACCGCCGAGATGCCAGACGCCCCACTTCCAACACTCGAAGCTCTTTTTGGAAAGAGGAAATGATTTATTCGCGTCATTCGTAATTTCTGTATATCACTTCTACCTCTTGGCGATCTCTTTTTGGTGTAATTTGAAAGTTCCGAATCGTCCAATTTGAAATAATGGGGCTATTCACGGAAACCAGCGGAAAATGCTCCGATCAGTCTGAAATTTTGACAAAAAATGTCAAAAATACTCGCGGACATGTGCAGAAAATTTCAGACCGAAATATCGATTTTGGGAGTATTTTTGACAATTTCTGTCAAAATTTCACACTGATCGGAGCAATATTTTTTGGTTTCCGTGAATAGACCCATTAGTCACAGTTTTAATAAGTTTGCCTAGCTGTTTTTTGCCAAAATAATGAAGAAAAAAACTTTTTTTTTTGTTTGCCGTGTGAATTGAAAATTTGCGGTTTTATCCGAATTTGAATTTTACCTATCTTGATTTAAAAAAAAAACGTAAATAAAAAGGAAATACGAACCCTGGACGTGTCACGAAATTGCCTCAAACTTTCTAATTTTCATAAAGTGTGTTTTAAATCTAATCTATGTACTATTGATCTCACCAACTACTTGTTTCTTAATTCCACTAACTACTAACTATTATTCACCGTGGTGGACGCAGCCACGTTGGCGACGAGAGAGTGCAGAAAATTGAGAGACCGTGGCCGATGTTTCGCTCTGATTTCTCTAAACCTCACTCCAAATGCATACGAAATTTTTTGTTCGATTGGAGCGAATTTTCAGCGCTTTATACCGAGTATAATTGTTGAGTCAGAGGTTTAACTGCCCTTCATCATTCAATCAATAAAAAAAAGTAACCAAATTTCATTCCAGATGGGTATCGTCGAGAAAATCGCCGAAATCGAGCATGAAATCTCCAGAACCCAAAAAAACAAAGCCACAGAGTACCATCTGGGTCTGCTCAAAGCGAAACTCGCCAAATACCGCCAACAACTCTTGGAGCCAACTGGCAAGGGCGGCGCCAAGGGTGATGGATTCGATGTGATGAAGAGTGGAGACGCACGTGTGGCAATGGTCGGATTCCCATCCGTCGGAAAATCCACGTTGCTCTCGTCGATGACGTCAACGCACTCGGAAGCCGCTGGATACGAATTCACAACGCTTACCTGTATTCCTGGCGTCATTTCGTACAATGGAGCGAATATTCAACTGCTCGATCTTCCTGGTATCATTGAGGGAGCTTCGCAGGGAAAGGGAAGAGGTAGACAGGTTATCTCGGTGGCAAAGACTGCTGATCTGATTTTAATGATGTTGGATGCGGGGAAAAGTGACCAGCAGAAGATGCTGCTTGAACGGGAGCTCGAGGCGGTTGGGATTCGCTTGAATAAGAGCCCGCCAAATATCTATGTGAAGCAGAAGAAGGTTGGAGGGGTTAAATTCACGAATACGGTGCCGTTGACACATTGCAATGAGAAGTTGATCATGACTGTGCTGCACGAGTATAAGATTTTTAATGCTGATGTCATTTTCCGCGAGGATTGCACGTGAGTTTTTTTGAATTTTTGATTAAAAAAACAGTTTTTATATTGTCGGCCCGCCAAAATGGTCAAACGCGCTCCGCTGAACTCAACGCTATGCGATTCTCATTTTGGTCTCCAAATTATTTCATTTCACGTATAAAGAAAATTTCGGTCCAGCCCGCCCACATCGCCTCTAGGGCCAGTCCGTGACAAGTATGATAAAAATAGGAAAAAAAGTATACAATTCACACAAAAATGAACATTTTTCGGTTTTTTTAGAGAAAAATTTGAAATTTTTGTCGAAAAATGTCAAAAATAGGTAAAATAATTTGAATTTGTGCATTTTTATTAAAAAAAAACTCGAAAATCGCCCAAATTTACACAAAAATGAGAATTTATTGGTTTTTTTTCAAAGTATTTTGTTGAATATTTTGAATATTTTCACAAGATTCCACAAAAATAGACCAAATTTTCAGAAAAATATTTAAAAAATGGAAAAAATCGTTAAAAATCTTGGGGAAAAACTCGAAAATTTTTAAAAAATAACCATTCCTCGGTTTTTCTTGAATTTTTCTAGTATTTTATGCATTTTTTTCCTCTAAAAATGCTACAAATAATCTTAAAATTGGATGAAATAGGCAAAAATTGAAAATTTCGTCGAAATTTTTGGGAAAAAAATGCAAAAACGTGAATTTGGAAGTTAAATTCACACTTTTACCATCAATTTCTTATAATTTTTGCCATTTTTTCATGGAATTTTTATTAAAAACCTCCATTATAGATGTGAAAATCCTGAAAATGTTACCAAAAGTTACTATTTCTCAGCTTTTTTTTGGATTTTTCTAGTATTTTATGAAATTTTTTCCTCTTAAAATTGGATGAAATAGGGTAAAAATTGAAAATTTCGTCGAAATTTTTGTAAAAATAATGAAAAATTCGGTTTTTAAACATTTATACTGAAAATCCGGCTCTGGGACGTTTCGAAACCAGCCATTTTGAAACTTTTATTCATTTTTGCGGCATTCTATTTTCAGTATGAATGTAAAAAAACCGAATTTTTCATTATTTTCCCAAAAAATTTCGACGAAATTTTCGATTTTTATACTATTTTAACATGATTTTTAGCATTTTTAGAGGAAAAAACTTTATGAAATACTAGAAAAATTCAAGAAAAAGCCGAGAAACGGGTATTTTTGGGCAAATGTTCAGAATTCCCAAATTTTTTTGGTGGTTTTAAACAAAAATGTCATGAAAAAATGGCGAAAATCACAAGAAATTGATCGAAAAAAGTGCAAATTAAACTTCCGCGAGTACGCAAACACCGCGCGACAAAGAAAAAGTTTCGAAACGTCCCAGAGCCGAAAATCTCGTCATGTGAATTTCAGAAATTTGGGGAAAAATTTTAATTTTGTTAAAGTATATATTTGAAACGATTTATAAAAACTGCAAAAAATAGTACGAAAAATTCTAAAAATTGGCCAAAAAGCTCAAAAATTATTCTAAAATACGAAAAAAGGAAATGGCAAAAAATGGCAAAAAACTGCGTGAAAACTCGAAAAATGCTCCGATTGATCTGAAATTTTGGGAAATTTGCTGGTTTTTTCTATTTTTTGCCATTTTTTGCCATTTCGTGAATAACCCCATTAAAGTATTTGAAAAGAAATATAAAAACTGCAAAAAATAGTACGAAAAAGTTCTAAAATTGGCAAAAAAATGTTCAAAAAATATTCTAAAATACGAAAAATTCGACTTGCATATTGAAAAAAAAAGTTAAAAATCTGAAAATTTGTACACAATTTTTGAAAAGAATGTCAAAAACTCAAAAAAGCGGTGAATTTGGAAGTTGTTAGATGTGAGAAAAGTGCGGAATAGAACTGCCTGAAACGAGATGTTCTGTGTCAGTACAGATGAATTTCAGACAGTTATATAAAGCATAAGCACCCAGGAATTCGAGAAAAATGTCATCAAAGTTGTTTGAAAATGATGACAGAAAAAAAATAGTTTGAACAAATATTGTCGGCCGTGTGTGGGTCAAACGCGCTCCACTGAACTCAACGCTATGCGATTTTCATTTTGGTCTCCAAATTATGAAATGAAATAATTTGGAGACCAAAATGAAAATCGCATAGCGTTTAGTTCAGTGGAGCGCGTTTGACCTTCTGGCAAGCCGAAAATAAAAAATCGCCTCAACTTTCAGAGTCGACGAATTCATCGACGTGATCCAGGGCAATCGAGTGTACATGACATGTCTGTACGTCTACAACAAGGTCGATCAAATCTCGATCGAAGAAATCGACCGATTAGCCAGACTGCCTCACCACGTGGTCATCTCGTGCGAGATGAACCTCAACATGGACTACCTGCTGGAAAAGATGTGGGAATACCTGGCCCTGGTGCGAGTGTACACGAAAAAGCCTGGAAATGCGCCGGATTTGGGGCCAGAGGACGGAATTATTTTGCGTGGAGGTGCCACGATTGAGCATTGTTGTCACGCGCTTCACAGATCGATCGCTGCTCAGCTACGGTATGCGATTGTGTGGGGAACGTCGACGAAATTCTCGCCGCAACGTGTCGGGCTTCATCACAAGTTGGATCATGAGGATGTTATTCAGATTGTTAAGAAGTGAGGATGGTCGTGCGGGGTTGTTTTTATTTTATTTTTTCTCTGTTCCGTCTTGTTTTGTTTAGAAATTAATTAATTATCCATGTTGCCTGCTCCCTGTTTTTTCCGTATTTCAAAATTTAAATATTTAAAAAAATATAAATCTTGTCATGTTTGTCAATTTCAGCTTTGGAAAAGTGTGTATCTTCACGGAATCACTTTTTTATATTTATTTATTTATTTATTTTTCTTATTCTTCATTATCGGTGTCTCAACTTTTCTTGCCGCTCTGTAAGGAGTGGCATTCTACTAAAAGACGGCAAGAAAATTGAAAAAACCATATGTTTTATTCCTTGCCTCAAATCTTCAACCCAATAATTATGGACTAGGGCAAGATGAAGCAGGAGATCCAACAGTTCTATTCCGAACCCTTCCATGATTGCATCACCCATCAGAATGGAAATTCCACAAAAAGCCCCCGCTGATAAATATTCGCTGATTCCCGAACAGAAACGCAGCTGGAGATGACAAAATAACCCCCATAGCGGACAGAAATGCGCTGGATGCATATAGTGTCCGTATTTGAATCATATCGTCCATATGATCCATTGGACGCTATATAATAACTTTTTATTTATTTTTCGGATAAAAATAATAGATTTATAAATGTTGTGTGTTGTTAGATCACACAAAGATATTATTATTATTTTTGATCTTAGTTTCAAGCGGCAGCGCGAACTATTTTTATCTCTCGTTGTCTGCGTCTCTCGCTAGTGATCAACTACCATTCATTATGTTATTGTTGTGTAACTCTTCCCCACCATTACTACTACTCGATCGGCGAGTAGATCTTATTGCTATTATCCCCTTATTCCCCCAATACACTTTCCTGTAGCCCTTATTGTAGCGAAGTGCGCCCAGGTTAATACCGGCACTGAGCTTATAATAAATTGTGTTAAAGTAGTAACTGTAGTTATACTTTTGACAACACAACATTGGCGATCAGGTTAAAGTAATACAAAATTTATTTTGTATTTTCCGAACTTCAAGCAAACCAGAAAGCTTCTGCGTTTTGTTTTGAATTCTTTCGGTGTTTCTTTTTTTTTTCTTTTCTTTCTCTGTATTTGCTGAGCGCAATCGAGAAATTTGAAAATGAATAAAGAAAACGAAGAGTTCATGCTCAGAATGATGCAAATGTTCGAAAAGCAAAACGAACAGCATCAGGCAGCGATGACTGCTCTCGTCCAGGCGATGAAAGGCAAGTCAAACGACGAAAGTCGCGCAGATATGACACCGACAAGTTCGAGTGTGTCTCAGACACAGCTCATGAACGACATCGGTAGTCGTGTGGCGATGTTTCAGTTTGATCTTGAAACAGAAAAGACTTTCTCAAAGTGGTACGCTCGTCACGAGGCGGCGTTCACGGTGGAAGGGAAAGATCTCGAGGACAAGAGCAAAGTCTCGTTGCTGATGAGCAAAATGTCAGATGAAGTTTACGAGCAGTATTCTAAAAGAATTTGCCCGCGAAAGCACACTGAAGTGGAGTTTGATGAAACAGTCAAGACTCTAGAACAGATGTTTGACATCAAGAAGAGCTTGTTTTCGCACCGATTCGCGTGCATCAACATTGCTCGAGATGATGAAACACCTGTGGAATACACGACTAAAGTCAATTCCATGTGTGAGTCAGCAATGTTGCAGGACATTGATGCTGAAGGGTGGAAAGTGTTTTTCTGGCTCAAAGGCTTGGATGCGTCACGAGACAAATCAGCCCGCACATATTTTATCAGATATGTTGAGCAGAAATGGGAAAAGAAAGAGTCCGTTAACGTCAATGACCTCTGCGAAGAATGGAAAAAGCTTCTTCGGCAGAATAGCGTCGTTCAAGAAATGGAACAGGTGGACAAAGCCGTTAGAGCTTTACACACCAAGAAAGATTTTAATCGGAACCATAAGAAAGTGTGGAACCGTGAGCAGTCAAGTGGCAAAGTTGATGAATGTTGGAATTGCGGCAAGGTAGGGCATAGAAAACCCGACTGCGTGCAAAGGTTGACAAAGTGCTTTAAATGCCAGAAAACCGGACACTTGTCCAAATACTGCAAATCTAAAGGTTCCAAGAAGGCGCAGAGTATGGTAGTCATTGAAAGTGCTGCTGCAGAAGACGTTGAGGTCAATGCGGTGAGGCAATACGTTATGGTGGAAGTGAACGATCAGTTGATTGAGTTTCAACTCGATACTGGATCGGATATCACACTCATCAGTCGGAAGGACTGGATGAAGGTTGGTGAACCAGAATTGGAGAAATGTCCAATGAAGGTGAAATCTGCAAGTGGAAATGAGGTTAAGCTGTTGGGTAGAGCCAAAGTGGACTTCATGCTGAAAGGATCTGCGGCATCCGCTTTTGTTCACGTACGAGAACACGGAAATTTGTTAGGCCTTGATTGGATATCAAAGTCATCCGAAATGACCTACCACATGAACATGATGGTCAATGAGCTGAAAAGTTCTGACACCGAGTCAATTGGAAAGGAACTGAAGGAAAAATTTCCGGAAGTTTTCCTAGAAGGTCTGGGTACGTGTACAAAAGAGAAGGCGGTACTGACTGTGAAAGATAAATCTTCACCGGTTTTTATTGGAAAGCGTCCAGTGCCATATGGAGCTTTAGAAACGGTTGAGCAGGAGCTGGATAGACTGGAAAGTCTAGGCGTCCTCAAGAAGGTTAATCACAGTTCGTGGGCAGCGCCGTTAGTGTGTGTGAAAAAGAAAGACACTGGTGCATTAAGAATTTGTGCTGACTTCAAAACAGGGCTAAACGCGGCTCTGGAAGATGAAGATCACCCAATTCCAACACCGGAAGATGTGTTCGCAACACTGAATGGTGGAACTGTTTTCTCGACAGTAGATCTGAAAGATGCTTACTTTCAAATTGAATTGGCTGAAGAATCCAAGCCGTTGCTGACGGTAAACACCCACAGAGGCTTATACCAATACCAAAGACTTCCGTTCGGAGCCAAGACGGCACCAATGGTATTCCAGCGGATCATGGACAAAATGATAACTGGATTGTCTGGAGTCACTGCGTACCTAGACGATGTGATCATCGTAGGTCGTGACGAGAAAGAACACAATGAAAACTTGTTCGAGTTGTTTCAACGAATCGCTGAGTATGGATTCCGTGTGAAGCTCGAAAAGTGCAGGTTTCTTGAGAGAAGGATAAAGTTCCTTGGGTTTATAATCGACAGAAATGGTCGTAGACCTGACGAAGAGAAAGTTCAGGTGATCAAGAACATGTGTGAGCCAAAGGACCAGAAAACTCTGAGAAGTTTTATGGGGATGGTAACGTATTACAGTTCGTTCATTCCTAAAATGAAAACTTTGAGAGGATCTTTAGACAAGCTCCTAATGAAAGATGCGGAATGGAGGTGGACTAAAGTGGAGGCGGAGTCGTTTCAAAAGTTGAAGGACGTGTTGTCTTCAGACTTAAATCTCACCCACTACATGCCAAAGATTCCGATAGTAGTTGCAGCAGACGCGTGTGACTATGGAATTGGCGCGGTTATTAGTCACCGATTCGCAGACGGTACAGAAAAACCAATTGCCCATGCAGCCCGTTCTCTGAATTCTGCTGAAAAGAATTATTCGCAGATTGAGAAGGAGGGTTTGGGGTTGATTTTTGCTGTTAAAAGATTCCATAAGTACTTGTTTGGTCGGAAGTTCTTGCTAAGAACTGACCACAAGCCACTGCTGTCCATTTTTGGAAGCAAGAAGGGAATCCCGGTGCATTCGCAAAACCGTTTGGTTAGGTGGTCTACGATTCTTCTGGCTTATGATTTTGACATAGAGTACGTCAAAACTGATGAATTCGGACAAGCTGACGCTTTGTCGCGGATGATTCAGAAAACGCCACTTGAGAATGAAGATATTGTCATTGCTCAGGTTGAGGAAGATGTAGAAGAGGTGCTGTATGCAGCCGTTCGGAAACTTCCAATCCGTGTGAAGGATATTCAGGAGGAGACTTGGAAAAGTAATACTCTGAAGGAAGTAATTAATTGTGTTTCTCGGAATAGTTGGCCGAAGAAACCAGAAGGAAAGTTGAAGCAGTTCTTTGACATAAGATCTGTACTTTCAGTTGTTCAGAACTGTTTAATGTTCAAGGAAAGAGTTGTTATTCCAGAAGCACTGCAGAAAGCTACGCTTAGGCAGTTGCATGAAGGACATCCAGGAATAGTAAGGATGAAACAACTAGCTCGATCATTTGTCTACTGGCCAAGAATGGATAGTGACATTGAAAAGTTGGTGGCAGCTTGCACCACGTGTCAAATTCACGGAAGGACTACACGGAAAGTTCCGTTGGAGCCGTGGACGACACCAGATCGAGTGTGGCAGAGAATCCATATTGACTATGCTGGGCCGGATAACGGACAGTATTATCTAGTCGTTGTTGATGCCAAATCCAAATGGGCTGAAGTAGCGATAGTTAAGTCGATATCGAGTGTTTCTACGGTGCGAACACTGAAAAGTATTTTCAGTACCCATGGTTATCCCGAAACACTGGTTTCTGACAACGGAACGCAGTTTGTTTCAAGAGAATTTGCATCCATGTGTGAGGAGTATGGAATTGAGCACATTCGCTCGCCCGCTTTTCATCCACAATCAAACGGTCAAGCCGAGAGATTCGTTGACACGTTAAAAAGAGGATTGAAAAAGTTAAAAGGGGAGGGAAGTGTAGACACAGAAATAATGTCGAAATTCCTACTCTACTACCGGTCAACACCGTCTAATGCTCTTGGAGGTTTGACACCGGCTGAAGTTCATTTGGGACGACGTCTCAGAACTAAAATGTCTCTGATGATTCCGAAGTTAAAGCTTAACACAGGAAGTCAGAAGTCTTCGTTGATGAAAGATCAGTTCGATAAGCATCACGGTACGAAGCCAAAACACTTTTCTATTAATGAGAGTGTATACGCTAAAGTTTTCGAAAGAAACGCTTGGTCGTGGAAACCTGCAACGGTTGTCCAAAGACAAGGTCGCGTAGTGTACATGGTACGCTTGAATGATGGTCGTGAACGAGTGGTTCATGCAAACCAGCTGAAGCTGCGAGTGGAGCAAACGGACGAATGCAAGGATGAGTTGTGGACAACGACAATGTTTGATATTTTCGAAGTGCCATTGCCACAGGAGACGTCTACACCTATGTCAGTTACAACGTCTACATTTGCTACTCCATCTCGTGAGCAACAACAGCAAGGATTGTCAATGCAGCAAGGACATCAATCTCGTGCACAAGCTAGAATGCCATCGTCAGCTCAGTTCAGTCAAAGGTCGCAGCAACATCAGTCACCAGGAGTAGTGCCAGTCAGAAGAGGGAATCGTGTTCGTAAGCCAGTCAACCGATATGATCCGTCGAATTGATATCGTGGATAATTGAACCCTCACTGCTTTATCTGACCCAAGTTTAATTCTAACATAGGGAGGTGTTGTGTGTTGTTAGATCACACAAAGATATTATTATTATTTTTGATCTTAGTTTCAAGCGGCAGCGCGAACTATTTTTATCTCTCGTTGTCTGCGTCTCTCGCTAGTGATCAACTACCATTCATTATGTTATTGTTGTGTAACTCTTCCCCACCATTACTACTACTCGATCGGCGAGTAGATCTTATTGCTATTATCCCCTTATTCCCCCAATACACTTTCCTGTAGCCCTTATTGTAGCGAAGTGCGCCCAGGTTAATACCGGCACTGAGCTTATAATAAATTGTGTTAAAGTAGTAACTGTAGTTATACTTTTGACAACACAACAATAAATATTTATACAAGCCTGCGGTATTTGGCGACTTCGTCGCCGCTTTTTTCATTTTTCTTACACATTTTTTTTCTAGCTGTCTCAAATTTTGTTACATTTCTGGCTAAATTATATATTAAAACGTATAAATTCAACGTGAAACACGGTGTCCAGGATTTGAAAAGTGGGCGGAGCAAACGCGCCCACTAGATTTTTTCGCTCGAAATTCAAATTTTGAGGCATTTTTTATGTTTTTCGGAAAAAAAAACATAAATTCTTAATTTTTTCCCAAATGAGCTCCAACTGAATTATAGCTGAGATCTTTAGAAATTTTTTAAGCTTAAGAACGTCGAATTTAGTTCAGCCACCATTTTGGAATAATCGTTTTTAGCATTGCGGAGCTAAAAAAGTGAGTTTTTTGGTGTTTTTGCAGGATAAATCTGTACGAAAATCGAAGTTTGGGCAATTTTATGGTATTAAAAGATACAATATACTCGGCGAATGCATCATCAGCCTCGCTCTACGGCACTTTTCAATTTTCAAAAGTGTAGTGCGCCTGTTTTGAAGCGAAAAATCAAAATTTACCTGCAATTCGTTGTGGATATGTCATTTTCCGTTAAAAAGAAGTATAAAAACTAGAATTCGAGTTAATCTTGCAAGTTTAACACTGTTTTACAGGAGTTTTGCAGTAGAGCGAGGTTGATGATGTATTCGCCGACTATACATACAGTTTACAAAGAGAAATAGGTTTTACTGAAAGAAAAATAATAAAATCAATAAAAAAAATGCGAGAGTCGAAAAATGCGCAAGCACCGAAAATGCGCCATGCTAGTTTGCTGGCGCGCCAGCAAGTTAGGCTCCACCCACATTTTTAATCCTGGACACCGTGAAACGTGTAAATTCAACGTTGTAATCTATTCCCGGAACCAGCAAAATATGCAAAAAAAAATTCAGCCAAAATTTTGAGAATGGTCCGATCAGTCTGAAATTTTGAAAAAAAAATGTTAACAATACTCCTGGACATGTGCAGAAAAATTCAGACCGAAATAACTTTTTGAAAAATTTCAGAAAAATTGATATTTTGGTCTGAAATTTTCTGCACATGTCCGGGAGTATTTTTTTGTCAAAATTTCAGACTCATCGGACCATTCTCAGAATGTTGGCTGCTTTTTTTTTTCATATTTTGCTGGTTCCGTGAATAGATTACAAACAAACAAAGACATGCATAAATGCATGATATTATTCGAATACGGACACTATATGCATCCACCGCGTTTCACCTGTAAAGTATTTGCAGAGCGAGAGAGAGGGTTTCGGAAGACCTCTAACACCACCCTAGTATAAAGAAAAACTGAACAAGAAACACATGTAGCCTTCCCAAGATCATTTTTAGATATTTCTTTATTTCCAGATGAAAAAGCTGATTGGACTCTTCGTTTTCCTGCTCGGCGCTGCCCAGATGACCGACGGGAGAGAGGAAAAGTTTGAAATTGAATTTGAGGTAAGCGAACCAAAAACCCGGTGTTTTATTTTGGCATTTTAAATACCCTAATCTTTTGTCTCGCGAGTTTGGCGTCAATTGAGGTCCAAACACGGCTAATAGCCAAATAATCCCCGAGTATAAACCCCGATTTTCATTCCTCTCCAATTTCCAGTACCCAACCGACAAATCAGAAACATGCCTGTCCGATGTGCAAAGCTGGTCCGCGTCCGAACGAAAATTCGTGTCCCGAAACCCGCGGGGCCCAATTGTCGAGTGCCATCTGCTCCGTGACGAGTTCCTAGTCTGTGAGGAGCCCGCCGTGCTCTACGGACCCGGTCAAACCGGACCCCATCCGGCAAACCATTCGTTCAGAAACGAGGGAAAGTGTCTGAAAATGGGCGGCTACAAGGCACAGGAAGTTGAGTTGACAAGTGTCAAGTGCAAAGTTTTGGACTGTATCGAGTGTCATGGTCCGAGGAGTTTTAGAGTGTGGAAGCCGTGTGTGATGTTAGTTTGCGTGGGGTGTAAGCTTTCCATCCCGGGCGGGCCGTCCGCATTGCCCGGTCTGCGATTTCACGTGACGGTGTTTGGACACACCGTCACGGTACATTGCACGTAATTCAATTGTCGATTTTCTATGAATTCCCAATGGTATTAAACGTGATTTTTATTGGTTTTTTTTCTTAATTTCAACTATCAAAAATATTTTTAGAAAGTCGAAAATGATTAAAATGGAGAGAAACTGTTCGTCAAGTAGCGAGGATAATAATATTGAGGAACCATTGGAAAAAAAAAAGGGAAAATCAATATTTCCATTTTCCAGAGTTTCGCGGAATGAAAAAGTTGCGAGGATTCAAGAAAAATTAGAAGGTCACGAATATAAAGAAGTTTGCGGAAAATAAAAAAATAATAATTCAAGATTCCTTTTAAGATCGAGTGGACAACAAGTTTCAATCGAAATGTTGACTCCGAATTTGTTTCACTAATAAACATTTTTCTAATTACCATTTTTATTAATACTTTGAAGAAATAAAAAACATTTCACGCGGGCATCGGACGGCCCTATACCCGGACGGGTCGGGCGGGCGAAAAACTCCCGCCCTGGAAAGCTTAGTGGGGTGGGATGGGACGGTGTGGGTGAGGATAATCAGTCAATTTCCAGCTACACGGGCCACTACTTCCTCACCACACTTCTCTACTCCATTTTCCTGGGCCTAGTCGCCGTTGATCGCTTCTGTCTCGGCTATTCGGCAATGGCAGTCGGAAAACTAATGACGTTGGGTGGATTTGGTGTTTGGTGGATTGTGGATATCTTTTTATTGGTGTTGGGCTACCTGGGACCGGCGGATGACTCGAATTGGGAGCCAAATTGGTGATTTTACGCTTTATTCTATTCACTGATTTCAATGCCGAAAAACCAAAAACAGGTTAGATTTATCTTCTTATTTTTCCTTATTTTTGACGCAACAATCTCACGGAACCGGTATTTTTGTGCTAATTGTTACCTGTAATTAATTAATTTTTAATTTTTTTTTAATTGTAAAGATAAGTGCTATTGTCGAACCGCCAAAATGGTCAAACGCGCTCCGCTGAACTCAACGCTATGCGATTTTCATTTTCGTTGCCAAGTTATTTTTGTCGGTTTTTCTTTGATTTTTTGCATAAAATCGTCTTTTTTCGTGTTTTTTTCTTGTAAAAATATTTTTTCAAGATTAAATTCATGAATTTTTGTCAAAATCTTCCGTATATTTCCGAATTTCAGTGAAAAATCAATATTTTTCGATTTCTGTGCACTTTAAAAAAATTCATAACTCATTAGTTTGGAAAGATTTTTGTTCAAACTCCATCATGATGATGTTTTTCAATGTTTTCTTACCTTTTAGCCCGAAAAGTACTGTATTTATTATAAATTCCACCTTTTTTCCGCCGAAACGGCAAATTTTCACTAAAATCAGTAATTTATTTGCCGTTTCGGCGGAAAAAAGGTGGAATTTATATTGAAATCAGTACTTTTCGGGCTAAAAGGTAAGAAAACATTGAAAAACATCATCATGATGGAGTTTGAACAAAAATATTGCCAAACAAATGAGTTATGAATTTTTTAAAGTGCACAGAAATCGAAAAATATTGATTTTTCACTGAAATTCGGAAATATGCGGAAGTTTTAGACAAAACTTCATGAATTTAATCTTGAAATAATATTTTTACAAGGAAAAAGCACGAAAAAAGACGATTTTTTTGCAAAAAATCAAAGAAAAACCGACAATAATTTGGAAACCAAAATGGAAATCGCAAAGCGTTGAGTCCAGTGGAGCGCGTTTGACCATTTTGGCGGTTCGACAATAAATGTATATAAAAATGTGTTTCACCGTAATCTTCGCCAAATCACGATCATTGATAATCTCGTTAAAAACGCGATCCATCATGCCCGCCAACACGTCCGCACGATTGTCCAGAGCTCGAGTTTCCGCTGGAGGCTTTGGCATCGCTGGCCGCTTAATCTTGACCGTCTCGACGATGGCGTTCACGCGGCACGGACCGCTAAACACTGACACCTTGTTCTGAAAGACGTGGCTATTAGCCGTTGAAGTCGGCGCGTACGCTAACGCCAATGTATGCGCCAATAATGAATATCTGCCTTATTCGATGGCTAATAGCTTTTTGGCGCAGCTAGATGGCTATTAGCCATTACTGGCTCATATTTGGCGCCTAATCGGCGCGATTTTGGCGCTTGTAATACCGTATTCATTTATTTATTTTTATTATAAAATCACGATTCAACAACGTTTTATTTATTTTTTTTGTTGTGATTCCACACTTGCAAAATATGCAAAAAATTCAGCAAAAATTCAGAGAATGCTCCAATCAGTTTGAAATTTTGACAAAAATTATCAAAAATGCTGCCCGCCATGAAATGCTCAGAAAATTTCAGACAAAAATATCAATTTTGAAAATTAAAAAAAAAAATCGATAATTTTTAAAATCGATATTTTGGTCTGAAATTTTTCGCACATGCCCGTGAGTATTTTTGACATTTTTTGTCGAAATTTCAGACTGATCGGAGAATTCTCCGAATTTTCGCTGATTTCTTTGCATTTTTGAAATTCTCAGCAGAGCGCGTTTGACCATTTGGGCGGTTCGACAATAATTTCCGTTATTTTTGCATTTTCTTTTTTTAAATTACCGTCTTATTTTTAAATTTAAACACCGTTTTCTTTGTTTTTATTATCATTTTAAGCAATTTACAAGTACTGAAAGATCCACCAGAACTGCAGAAACAAAAACGAGGATTCGAGAGATTTGGACGGCTATCCGGATGTTTGTAGAACCGGAAAAATAATAATATTTGAAACTATCATTCTTGCAATGAATTCTAGAATTTTACATACTTATTGTCTGCCCGCCAAAATGATCAAACACCCTCCGCTGAACTCAACGAATTATTTCATTTCACGTTGAATTTATAAGTGAAATGAAATAATTTGGAGACCAAAATGAAAATCGCATAGCGTTGAGTTCAGCGGAGCGCGTTTGCCCATTTTGGCGGGCCGACAGTATTAAATAAATTCAATCCGTTTTGATTGTGTTTGTGCGATTATTTAAATGAATAAAATTTACGAAATTTCCTAACAATTTTCCCGCGCACCCCTAAAGTCAGCTACGCTTCAGGCTTGCTATTTCGAAAAAGTAAAGCGACGACCTACAGTAATCTAAATAAGAGAGACCCTGACAAAAAAAAAAGACAAAACCGGGGAAGAGGCTCCGCCCCCTTTTGCAACTTTTCCCCGGTTTTGTCTTCCCTCACCGGTTTTATCAGGGTCTCAAATAAAAGGGTGCTACTTTGGAATAGAACTCGTACGAAATTGAACTGTAGCGAAATTGAACTAAATTAGCAATGGAGCGCGATTGCATTGCTTGACCGTCAAGGTGGGCCGAAAATAAAATGGTAAACGTTTTTACCATTTTTGGTGAATAACTCCAATATAAAACTGTTGAAAAAACACGAGCATGACAAATGCCACAATTAGAATGAGCAAGTAATGCAATCGCGCTCCACTACAGTTCTATTCCGAAGTAGCACCAATAAGAGCGGCGGGAAAATTCCAGTATAGCCACCCACTACAATATAGGTACCCACGCTATAATATAGCCACCCACATAACTGAAAAATGGGATTTTTCCGATTCTGCTATTCTGAAAGATTCCCTAGGAAACCAGTATAGCCACCCATTACCACTGAGTGGGTGGCTTAACTGTAATAATATATTCCAGTAAAAGCACCCATATATTTCAAAATAGCCACCCACAGAAATTCGGAAAAATCCCATTTTTCAGTTATGTGGGTGGCTATACTATAGCGTGGGTACCTATATTGTAGTGGGTGGCTATACTGGAATTTTCCCAAGGAATTTAGAATTTTAATCTTTCAGAATAGCCACCCATATATTTCAAAATAGGTACCCATTTGACTCGCTATAGTATAGCCACCCATCATTTCAGAATAGCCACCCATCATTTCAGAATAGCCACCCATAATTCCAGAATAGCCACCCACGCGGCGCCGACTGTGGGTGGCTATACTATAGCGAGTCAAATGGGTACCTATTTTGAAATATATGGGTGGCTATTCTGTAATTATCCCAGAGCGGCCACGCCCCCTTGTCCAAAAACACGTAAACAAGGAAAAATCCAAGATACAAATTTTTAAGGGCGTGGCTTGAATCACTCTTTAAATCGTGTTTTTTTTTTGGGTTACTGTAGGTCGCCGCTTTACTTTTTCGACAATACGAACTCTGGCTATTTTTGACAATGATGTGGCGGAAATAGGCAAATATTTGGCTATTAGCTGTTGAAAATGGCTATTAGTCTTTGAAAATGGCATTTGGCGCCCAAATTCCGGTTGAGACGGCCAAATGCCGCTTACATCGGGATGCTCGCCAAACTAACGCCGAATATCAGAGAAATTGCACCGATCGCCGATTAGACGCCAACTATGTGCCAGTCATGGCTATCTGACATTTTGAACAGTAGGAAACAACTAATATGTGGTTGCGGCGCGTGTTTGGCGGTAATCGGCAGGCAAGAAAAAATGTGCTGAAATGTGCCATTTTCGATGGCTAATATCCATATAGCCGCCATATCCGTGCCGAAAATTTCCGAATGCGAAACAAAAGTTTGCGCTCGGACGTTTCGAAAGTTTTTCCGCATTTTGTCGTCGCGGTGTTCCTTAAAAAGCTTTAAAAAAATTAATGTGTGCAAACACAATACCGCGACGACAAAATGCACAAAAACTTACCGGTGCATTTTTGACGTTGAGCAGCTCGGCGGAGAACGGCTCTGCAGAAGCATCCCATTCGTTTTCTGTGCACGCTGACAATTTTTCGCCCTTGTCTGTAAAAATGATGAAATTAGTTTTCCCATGGAATAAGCTAATAGCCAAAATGACAAGAAAAACTAACCATCCTCAGCCACCTCCATTTTCGGCAAAACACGGATTGACCTTTGCGCTGCCAACTCAGCTCTCAGCGATTCGTCATTTTTCGCCTTTTCCTCTATTTTTGGTGCACCGTCCGTCTTTTTTTCCTCCACTTTTTGTGGATCTTCGTCTTTTAGTTGATCTTGCAATGTGGCGCCAATTTTCGCGGCATTTTCATCGGTTTTGGCGGCGTTTTGTTCGGGTTTTTGCTCTTTGGTGGGCTCGGTCATTTTTTTGGGGGAAGGAAAATGAAAATGACAGAAAATAATTGTTTTTGGAAGAAGGAGAGGGGGGGGGTGTGTGGGGTTACACGTTTTATTCTAGGGATATTGCAGAAAATTGGCGCCATAGACTAGGTTTTTTGGGTCCTGGGACGGAATGGAACTGCACGAAATAGTGCTGCTACGGTTAGTTTAGGCAGCGCAATTAAAGGTGGGCGGGGCGTCAAGATTCTTCGGCTCTAAGAATTTTCGAACCTAGGACGATTCGAAAATGTTGTGCTATTTTTATCGGTAAATTCTGCGAATTTTTCAATATTTGCCGCTAAAAATGGGCTCTGGGACGTTTCGAAAATCGGACGTTTCGAAACTAGGACAGTTCGCAACTGAGACGATTCGAAACTAGGACTATTCGAAACTAAGACAATTCGAGCCTAAAACTGCACTAAACTTTCGAAACGCCACAGTTTCAAAATGGCTGGTTTCGAAACGTCTCAGTTTCAAAATGACTGGTTTCAAAACGTCCCAGTTTCGAAATGGCTGGTTTCGAAACGTCTCAGTTTCAAAATGACTGGTTTCAAAATGTCCCAGTTTCAAAATGACTGGTTTCAAAACGTCCCAGTTTCGAAATGGCTGGTTTCGAAACGTTCCAGTTTCGAAATGGCTGGTTTCGAAACGTCTCAGTTTCAAAATGACTGGTTTCAAAATGTCCAAGTTTCAAAATGCCTGGTTTCAAAACGACCCAGTTTCAAAATGACTGGTTTCAAAACGTCCCACTTTCGAAATGGCTGGTTTCGAAACGTCCCACAGCTTAAAATGTACTAAAGTTTCGAAACGTCTTGTTTCAAAACTTCTCAGTTTTGAAATTGCTGGTTTCGAAACGTCCCAGTTTCGAAGTGGCTGGTTTCGAAACGTCCTAGTTTCGAAATGACTGGTTTCGAAACGTCTCAGTTTCGAAATGGGTGGTTTCGAAACGTCCCAGTTTCTAAATGGCTGGTTTTGAAACGTCCCAGTTTCAAAATGACTGGATTCGAAACGTATCAGTTTCGAAATGGCTGGTTTCGAAACGTCCCATAGCTTAAAAATGTACTATAGGTTTCGAAACGTCCCAGAGCCTAAAAGTGCACTAAAGTTTCGAAACGTCCCAATTTCGAAATGGTGGGTTTCGAAACGTCCCAGTTTCAAAATGATTGGATTCGAAACGTATCAGTTTCGAAATGGCTGGTTTCGAAACGTCCCAGTTTCGAAATGGCTGGTTTGGAAACGTCCCAGTTTCGAAATGGCTCGTTTCGAAACGTCTCAGTTTTGAAATGGGTGGTTTCAAAATGTCCAAGTTTCAAAATGGCTGGTTTCGAAACGTCCCAGTTGCGAAATGGCTAGTTTCGGAACGTCCCAGTTTCGAAATCACTGGTTTCGAAACGTCCTAGAGCCGAAATGGCTGGTTTCGAAACGTCCCAGTTTCGAAGTGACAATTTTCGAAACGTCCCAGATAGCTACCCTTTCTGGCTGAAATTCGACTGAAACTGCCCTTGCGAAAATGCGCTCCGTTGAACACATTTTCACGTTTTTCGAATCGAATTTTTCAGACAGTAAGCGAAGAGACGCAGACTGCGAGACAGCGTTGTCACTCGACGCAAGCGCAGCGCGTGGACTTTGGCGTCAGCCATCTGCCTGTGATTGCCTATTGCCAATTCGCGTGAACTTGTATGTCCCGGACTGGTTACACACGAGAGGTCACGCGATGCCACGCCTACATTAACTTATTTTTCACCGTTTTCCTATTTTTTAAATACTTTGCCAAACTCATTTTTCATTTTTAAAAACCACTCTTTTCTATTCTATTCTATTTACAAAACGTGCAAGAGAAAATTGCAATTTCTGTCGAGAAGAGAAAAATGGATAAGAAGAGAGATGACACGTCGGAATCCGATTCGGATAACAATTCAAATGGTTATTATTCATGGCTAATAGCCACATAACTGTCAATGACCGCCAAAAATTATCTGAGTACGCTCGAGGATTTTGGCCAAATATTAGCCCCATCATCATTCCGAAAATTTTGAGCTAATAGCCATTGAAAACGGCTAATAGCCATCGAATTTGGGACGTGCGCCAAACGAATATGGCACACGGTCCGATTCGATGGCTGTTAACCGTTTTCAATGACTATTAGCTCAACATTTTCTGAGTAAAGGTGGGGCTGATATTTGGCAAAAATGCTCGAGCGTACTCAGAGAATTTTTTGGCGCGTATATGGCTAATAGCCATCGAATTCGAGACGTACGCCGAATCTATTGGCTATAAGCTAAAAATTACCTGTGTACTTTAGTGAGCTCCACATCGATCGGTGAGGCTCTTCAAACGTGTACCGATGGCGAGTGGGACGCCTCTGACGAGCCGTATTCGGCCGAATTGTTAAACGTGAAGAAGAAGCCGGTAGGAAACTTATTTTACCAGTTTTTTGCACCCCCAATCATATTCTTAATTCACTTTCAGAACCGAGTAAACGTATTCTCAGCGACGGAGAAAAACCTGGAGACGGTGCTCGTGGCTGAAGAATCGTTGACGAATGTTTCAGTGACCACACCATCAAGTATAGAAAAGTTTTCTCATTTCCATTTTCTTTCTTTCATTTTCAAGCTGCTCGTCGACCCGAATACCACAATTTGGCTCGTGTGATTCAGAAAGCGTGCGCCGTGCTTCTCGAATCGTCGAGTGGGGAAGGAGCGGAAGTGCAAATCAAGTTGGAGTTTGAAGATTGGAGAAATAATCCTTAATTTTTGATTTCTGTACTGTGAAAATAAAGTGATTAATTAATTTGTTGTGAAAACAAAAAAGTTGCAACGCGGTGTTTGCGTACTTTTAAAATTAAAATGGAAAAGGGAAAAAAATCTCTTCATTTGCCATGCTATTTCCTTCATTGCCGTTTGAATTTCAAAAGTACGCAAACACCGCGTTGCTATTTTTTTGTTTTCACAATATTGTACATTGTGAATACACTGTATTATGACGCGACAAAGGGAGACCCCACGAAAAGGGGGGAAAGTGCAAAAATGTGGGAACGAAAAGGGGGGAAAATGGGCGGAGCCAACCGCAAAAGTGCCGCAAACTCTTGCGACATTTTTTTCTAATAATACTTTTATGTTCAAATTGACCTTATTTAATTTTTTTGAAACCAAAATGCTCGAATCCTTCGACAAAAATAATAATAAAATTAGGCTCCGCCCATTTTCCCCCATTTTCGTTCCCACATTTCGACGCTTTCCCCCATTTTCGTGGGGTCTCGACAAAGGTTTAAAAAAAGTCTGAAGGCTATAATGGGCCTTTTTTTGTGTTTCCAACGACTTGCAACATGAAAACGCAATTCAAGTCTGCATTCACCGTTCTGTCTGCGTCTCTTCAAATACCACGCGTGATCGCGCACAAATAAGTGGGCGGAGTTTCGTTTCGCGTTCTCATGTCGCAAGTCGATTGAAAACACAATATATGTAGAAATGCGATAGAGAACTACAGTAGCCGTAGAATTTTTGACGTAAACACCCCGTCGCGCCGAGACCGGATTAATTCGATGCGCCTTTAAATTTTCTCCGAATTCGAATTTCCATTGAAAATTAATATCGCATTTGGTTTTTTAGCACCGGGTCTCGACGCGATGGGTTAAAAAACGGGGTTTTTTTCCGGCTCTCGGACGTTTTGAAAGTTTTTCTGCATTTTGTCGTCGCGGTGTTTGCACACAATCATTTTTTACAAGCTTTTCGACAAAATGCAGAAAAACTTTCGAAACGTCCGAGAGCTTTTTTTTCCTACGCTGAATTGGTCCATCAGATTTTACGATCGAGAAAATGTCGTAAATTTAACTGCCGCATACGCAGACACATGGAATGACGCGAAAATGCATTTAAAAAATTAGAGAGCAGAAAAAAACCCGGGAACAAGCTCCGCCCCTTGTGCAAGTCAAGTCACCTCTGCGGCACAGTTTTTTTTCATTCCAAATCACATTTTGGCTTGCGAAAGGGGCGGAGTTTGTTTTCCGCTTTCTCTTTCTCAGTTTCGAATTTTTTTTAAAAATAAATTTTTCGGAAAAACGGGTGTTTTATGATTTCCATTGAAAGAAAAAAACAATTGAAACTGGAACATTTCGAAACCTGTCATTTCGAAAATGGGGAGTTTCGCCACTAGGACGTTTCGAAACTTGTCATTTCGAAACTAGGACGTTTCGAAACTAGGACGATTCGAAACCTGTCATTTCGAAACTAGGACGATTCGAAACTGGGACGTTCCGAAACCTGTCATTTCGAAACTGGGACGTTTCGAAACCTGTCATTTCGAAACTAGGGCGTTTCGAAACTTGTCATTTCGAAACTAGGACGATTCGAAACTAGGACGATTCGAAACTGGGACATTTCGACACCTGTCATTTCGAAACTGGGACGTTTTGAAATCTGTCGTTTCGAAACCTATCATTTCGAAACTGGGACATTTCGAAACCTTTAATTTCGAAACTAGGACATTTCGAAACTGGGACGTTTCGAAATCTGTCATTTCGCAACTAGGACGTTTCTAAACCTGTCATTTCGAAATTGGGACGTTTCGAAACCGTTCATTTCGAAACTGGGTCGTTTCGATACTGGGACGTTTCGAAACTTAAATACTATTTTTCGTCGCCGTGTTCGCAGTATTGACGAAATTCGACCAAGGATACAAAATTTGTCGAATTTTTTAAAGTTTACTGGAAAATTTACCACTGCATTTTGTCGTCACAGTATTTGCACACATTCATAACACCACGACGGCAAAATGCACAAAAATTTCGAAACGTCCCAGAGCCCTAAAGTTGCACTTACTAATTAATGTTTTTATGGTTTTTAATCTCAAATAAAAACAAAAAAGCAAAATTATAATAAAAGGCTAACGTCAGAAAAACTGTGCGACACTCTTGCTGTTGGCTCCGCCCATTTCCTCTCTTTTGGTGGGGTCTGGAAATTTCTAATGAACATAAATTTAAAAATTGAAAAAAAACATGAAAATTAAAATTAAAAAGTTCAATAATAAAAAAAAAACAAAAATTGAATTTTTAAAACGCGCTCCATCGCACAAGAGTTCTAAAACGCAAAGTTTTATTTTGTAGCAGTTCTAAAGCATAGAATTTGGCATTTTGTCGTCGTGGTGTTATGATTGTGTGCAAACACCGCGACGACAAAATGCAGAAAAAGTTTCGAAACGTCCCAGAGCCAGAATTTGGTTTTAAAATAGGAAAAAAGTGCCCATTCTTGCCCTTTGGTCACAAAAAAAATTGGGGGGAACGGGCGGCACAAAGCACACAATTTCGTATGGACTTTTAGTGTGTCTCTGCAATTTTCTTTTCTGTTTTCTACATATTTTCACCTTCAAAATGACCCCCACCCCTCCAATTTCACACATTTTCTTCCCCTTGAATGAATATTGGGAGAGAAATTTGAAAACCTGGGTGAGAACCAGTCCAAATTACGCCGTCGACCTTGACGTCTTCTTCGGGATTATTCCGGGGCGAAATGTTCGCCGGTCAATATTTAGACGCATGCAATTACCGTAGCCCGGATGGAGACGCAGATTGGTTTCTATTTCTTGCCTTTTTTTCTGGTTTCTCCTTTTCTTTTCATTCTTGGTTCTTCTTCCAAACAAATCCGTGGTCACGCCCACTTTCACTCGCGGTGACCTTGTTAAAAAGAGAGGCGAACAGTGTGTGATAACATTTTGACCAACCGACTTCCGAATGAATGTAAGTCTGTTTGTCCATCTGTTTGTCCACCTTGGGGTATTTTAGACCCCTCTCCTGCTCCTCCTCTCCACGCTTGTCGCCTCCAGCTTCAGTTTCGAGCATTTTCCGGATTTTCCCGCCGAAAATGATGACGTCATATTCATCGATCTCTCCGACATTGATCATGCGAATGGAGCAGAGGTTAGACGGTCTTACGTGTTAGGTTTCGAAACGTCTTGTTTCGAAACTCACCAGATCCGTTTTTCTAGAAATTTGCGAACGAAAATATTGGTTTTCAGATTCCGAGAAATTTGACCGAGGAGGAGACAAAAATCATCCCGACGAACATTGATTTTGCGGCTTTGAAGTGGGTTTCTAATTAGACCTCGTTTGACTAATTGTAAAGCATCATATTTGCCCGTAAATCTACACCAATAAGGACAAAATTAGACCCTAAATTCTGGCAACAAGAAAGTGACTTGAAATGATAATTGCATCTAATTAGACTCGAAAATCTCGACCACACCAACGTGAACCAAATTAGACCACAAATTCTCCTCTGCCCTCTCCTCGGAGCTTCGTTGTTTTTCTATTCGCCCGTAAATCCACACGGTCCAGGCAAAGTTTTTACATCTAATTAGATTCAAAAACCTCTTCTATTTTCCCGTAAATCCACACTACCCCGCGCCTGATTAACCCTAATTAGACGACACATTCTGGCGTCTTTTTCTTCCACAAATTACGTCAAATTAGACCCGAAAATATCATCTCTTTCACCAGGACCGTCGTTGTTTATCTAGTTTGCCGTAAATCTACATCATCTAGGATCAAATTAGGCCTAATTAGACTCAAAAATCTCAACTGTTCGATCGAAGCGTTGTTGGTTATCTACTTGCCCGTAAATCCACACCAACACGTTCTTGATTGCGCCCAATTAGTCTAGCATTTCTAGCGTCAAGAAATTAATTTTAACAGAGAATTTTCCCTAACAAATTACGTCTAATTAGACTCGAAAATCCCATCTATTCAACCGGAGAATCGTTGTTTATCGTTTGGTCCGTAAATCCACACCGCACCGCACTCAATTTGACTCCAAATTCCTGCGTCTAGATTACGCCTAATTAGGTTCGAAAATCTCATCTGTTCGATCGGAGCTTCGTTGCTAATCTATTCTCCCGTAAATCGACACCAACTTGAACCTAATTAGACTCGGGAAAGTATCTGTTCGACCGGAGCGTCGTTGTTTTTCTACGTTTCACTACAAATCAAATGATATCCAGGTTTGGCTATTAGCCATCCATTTCGGGGCGTACGCCAAATGCATGTTTAATGTGTGGATTTACGGGCAAGCGAATTCCATATTGTGTGTCGATTGCCGCCAAACTCGCGCCAGACTGCCATATTTGATGGCTATTAGCTGTTTTCAATCAAGTGGCACGAGTTTTTTAAAAGCGGCTAATAGCCAAGTTGCCCGTAAATCCACACTCTGAATTTTCCAGAGAAGCCTACGCGAAGGAGAACAAGGCCGAGCGATTCCTGCCGTCCCGTCTGGTTTTCGAGGATAAAAAGAAGAGAAAATAAAAATCGATAATTTATGACGATGATCGCCCCGAAAAAATGTGTAACATATTTAGTAAAAATAACAATAATAAGCTTAATAAATACGATTTGATGCCAACATTTTTTTGAAAGCAAAAACAGTATTCCCCGTCTCAAAGAGCGTTACGGCGTACCTCGTTGATGAGATCCTCTTTGGTGCAACCTTGTTGTATGGTAATTCCGTTGAAGCCGTGACCAGTGTTCACGAACACTTTTCGGCCAGTCATGCCTTGGATGTACTTGCTGAAACGAGTTGGCGAAAATCATGAAAAAAAGTAATATAGTGGGGGGCTATACTGGTATAGCCTTTATCATGGTGGGGGACGAGTTTAGAATGATCTAGAAGGTAGTAGTGGATTCTAGACTAATTTAAAAAAGGTGACTCTGGAAATATAACTTTTGTAGAGTGGGGGCTATACTGGTATGTGGGGGGACAGTACTAACAAAGTCTAGTAGGAAGTGGTAGGACCCTAAATTGATCTAGCTGGCAGGGAAAAAAATCTTGCAAAGTTATTAGTGAAAAATCTGATTTTTTTTTTGGGGGGCTATACTAGTATGACTTATCGAATAGGGCAGGGTGGGAATTTTACTATTTCATATCGATCTAGCCGGGAGGGATGGAACATACAAAAGGAATCAAATGGACACGAAGATTAGAATTTTTAGCGGTTGAGTGGGCGGCTATACTGGTATGCCACAGTAGGGGGGGGGGGCTGTACTGGTATGATCACAGGAAGGTACCGCACTGGAATGATTTCATGGGGAAAGAACCCATTATTAAGCATTACTGTATTGGGGGACTGTTCTGAAATGTGCTAGTGGGGGGGGGGGGGGCTATACTGGTATGATCATTTGGGTGGGGGCCAATACCCGACTGGTGCTGTAGGGGCTGGTAATTAAATGAAAATTCTGAAATTAAATATCCGATTTATAGAATTTCCTAGCGTGAAAGGGATAACATCATAATTATATAGTGGGGGCAATATCGGTACGACCATGTGGCTATACCCACCTGATGCAATATGGACCGCTAATTAATTAAAAATTTATCCCATGGTTACTATAACTAGACCAATCAAGAGAAAATCAAATTTTTAATTACCCAGTAGTGGGGGGGGGCTATACTGGTATGGTGGGGGACTATACCAAATTGAATCGTTTTTCTGTAAAAAAAAAGAAGACTCACCACGCCACAGTCTCCTGAATAGTCGCCGCGAAGCTTATTGGTGCGTGTAGGTGGTGGAGTACGTGGCGAACGTCGAATAGCCAGTAGGGTGAGAATGAGTCCTGGGATATGTATTTTAGGTGGATTTTTTTTGTATTATTATGCATTCGCCATGAAGTGACAGACAATAATTATCTTTATTTCTTCTTATTTATATAAACATGTGGGAGGGGGCTATACTGGTATGGTGGGGGGCAATACCAGACTTGTACAAAATTTCTTTTTAAAAAAAGAGCAAAACGCCACAGTGTCATTCCATGGCGAATACGTGATATTTTATACAGTATACTCGGTACAAAGCGAGCAGAGAAATCAGAGCGAAAAATCGACGACGCTCTCTCAGTTTTCTGCACTCTCTCGTCGCGAATGTGGCCAGTGCGAATGTAATGCATATACAGCGCTCCATAGCAAGTATATGTGAAGTCAGAAATCGCGCTCTATCGCACAGGGAACTCACATTTCTCAACTCGGCGTCTCTAAACTCGACCTTTTCGATCCACTCCAAGAATGCCTGTCTGACGAGGTTATAGGCGACAAGCCGGGAGCCCAGACGGCATGGTATGTGGCCAGTCTGAACGAGTATAATGCGCTCCACGGATAACGTATCTCACTGCTTTTTTTTTTTCAAACGCTCGTTTCGCGCCAAAGCTCAATGCGTTGCGGTTGCGTTGCGTGTCTCGCTTACACGCTCTTTGCTTTCAGCCTCAAAAATTTGTTTGAAAACTGTTAATTTGGCACTCTGCCAAGATTTTTTGCCGAGTTCCATGTTATCCGTGGAGCGCGTTATTAACCAACCATTTTATAAGGCAAGGTGAGCTCTGGCAGTTGCGAAGACACATTATCTCTGAGAATGCAAATCGCCGCTTGGGATGCTCCGCTGAGCATCTCATGTCCCGGAGTCATTCCAATGAATTGTGGCGGTTCGATTTGATAATGTGGGTAGCGGACGGCTAGCTCGGCGAGCCAATCGGCAAACTCTTGGCGGGTCATTTCGAATTTGTGGTCGTCGTGGCGGAAATCGCCGGGCTTCATGCCGAAAACCTGGAATTTTCGGAAGATGTTTGAAGGAAGGAGCGGGCGAATTTCTGGGTAAATCGCTGGCCTAAAAAACCGGTGGCCGGCATTTTTGCTGGTAAAAATGTTATTCTAAATATTGTCGGCCTGCAAAAATGGTCAAACGCGCTCCGCCGAACCAAACGCTATGCGATTTTCATTTTGGTGTCCAAATTATTTCATATCGCGTTGAATTTACACGTGAAATTAAATAATTTGGAAACCAAAATGAAAATCGCATAGCGTTGAGTTCAGCAGAGCGCGTTTGACCATTTTGGCGGGCCGACAATAGAAGAAAAACCGCGACAGTCGGTTTCCTAGTCCAGCGGTCACACCTCGTGTACTCCTTCACCAAAATCCTGAGAAATTATTTTTACAATTTTATGGTGATATTCGTAATAAATCTCCATTCAAAACCGGTAACTTACCAGTATAGCCCCCCCCCGTTAGTTGATTTTTTCCGATTTACTCTTTGGAGGTTATACTGTCTGGGGGTCTATTCTGATATGCTAGTGGACCAGTATAGCCCCCACTAGTGCAAATGGGGGGGGGGGGGGGGGGTTAATTCTGGTGTCGTAGGTAATGTATCAGATAAGCCCCCAGCTCATACCAGTACACCCCCCCCCCCCACTCTTTCCGGTTTCTTGCGAATTTGGTCTGTGGTGCATATATCCGCCTATTCCAGTGGGGGGCTTTACTGGTATTTCATGGGGGGGTTATAGTGTATTCTCCCTAAAAACAAAAATGTGCAAATCAATTTTCCTGCTTTATTTTTTTTTTATTTCTATGCAACAACCAGCATTTTAATGAATTTTCTTTCATTTTCCTGCATTTTTATGTAATTAGGTTCGCATAAAAAGAAAATGCCAGGAAAATTCATATTCATTCATCTGCATAGGTCCATAAAGTCTCATCCACCCACCTTATTATACTCATGATTCGGCGTCGAAAAAATGAAAATTCTGGGCATCAAAACGCCTAGAACATTATCGGTAAACTTCTTGGCGTCTTCCAGTGGAATGTGCTCCACTCTGAAATAGTCATTATGTGTTGTTTGTGTTTGCGGACTATACTCACACTTCCATGGAGACGATTGCGTCCATATTGGCGAATCGATGATCCGGCTGAAGAATGTCGCCGAGAAAGCTGCGCATCAGGACTGGAAGTCCTGTCTCGCTGGCGATGAGATCGGCGTTTTGGGTGAGGTGTTTTCTGGAAAAAAAAATGCTTGTGTTGTTTCTCTGACACTTTTTATGAGAAGTCGTATTTTTTCTGTTTTTTCGCCGTCTCTGTAGTTGCTCGGTATCTAATCTGAGGCCAGATGCATGGAACTGGAAAACGGCAGGAAAACCGTTTTCCAAAAATGTCATTTTCCTGTTTCATGGATCCTAGGCAGGAGCCTTTGAAAAAATAATAGGCTGACATGCTGGGTAAATAGACTGAATATGGAAAGTTAGACAGTTAGACAAAACGAGAAATTGAGAAAAACGAAGAGACGCAGGTCAAAAAATCACAAAAATAGGAGAAAAACGGTGTAAAACTGATCAAAAACTGAAAAAAATAAAGAATTCGTTCCAAGACCCGTAGAAACCGAGGATACGCAGACAAGGGCACAGCTTTGGTGTATGAATGTGGCTATTAGCCTTTACTAGCGTATAGTTGGCACCTAATCGGCAACTGTCGCAAACTTGGCAGATATATACTCGGTATAAAACGCTGATAACTCGCTCCAATCGAACAATAAATTTCGCGTGCATTTGGAGTGAGGTTTAGAGATATCAGAGAAAAACATCGGCCACGGCTCTCTCAATTTTCTGCAATCTCTCGTCTCCAACGTGGCCGCGTCCACCACTGTGCGAAGGGAGCGCGTTTGCAGCGCTCCCTACTGACAATAGTATATAAGTATCTATATGGCTATTAGCCATTGAAAAGGCGGCTAGTCTCTATTGGCGCATGCTTTGCCCCAAATTGGCAATCAGCTAGAGTTCGGCCATAATTGGTGCTGGTTTGGTGCAGCCATGGCTAATAGCCGTTAAAAATGACAGGTAGCCAATACTGGCGCACAAACGGGAGGTAGAAGGGGATTTCTAAGTCCCGTAACAACAAAATTTCACCTACTCTAGCAATTGCTGTCCAACTGAAAGCGATTCTCGCTCAATATCCACCGAGTAGACTTGCATAGCCGCCAGCGATCCCAAACACTCGGACAGTCCTCGTTCCAGCGACATTTCACCGCATCCCATGATTCCGAGTCGTGATATTCCGGTCCCGGATCGAATTTTAAAGTTTAACAGCGTATTTCTCACAAATGCATTTCTCTGGGTTTGAAGCGGCGGCTGGAAATAGTGTTTCTTCTCGTGATCATCCTCCGATTCGCTTTCTGTCGTTGATTTGTGAGGGTCATAGTTGTAGAGAACATCTCTGTAATCATCGTCCGCGTTTGTTCTATGTTTGTTTTGCGGTTTGTGTTGGCTTTTGAATTTCGGGCGGAAAACTTCGAGGTCCGCTTTTTCGAGCTCCAGATCTAGCGGCTCGCAGAGCGCCACTTCAAGTTGATCGTAGGCTTCCAGGTAGGTTTTCTGAAAAAGGGTTGATGTTGATTGTATGTGTTACGCTAATTTCGTGTGTACAGGGTGGGGAATAAATATGAAGCCGTGGCTTTGCGTTAGTGTTGGAGCTTGCAGAAACACAAATCGCGTCTACCATATTATTTTTTAACGAATTATATTGTTTTTAACTATTTTCCAACGTTTTAGCGAACAATATGAAACTTGAGGGTAATGATGGCCGCTTCACCACCTCGGTCTGCTATCGTTGAGAGCGCGACCTGGCACGCACCTGAGGGCACTCCTCGGCTATCGCGTACTATCTTTGCACCAACTTTGAGGCAATTTCAAACATTGTGCAAATTCCCTGCAAACATTATGCGAATTCTTAACACCATGCAAAGTTTGGACAAAAAATGAGCGGTTTTTGCAATTAGCACCTGTATTGTGACCGTTGCAAACATTGTGCAAACGCCCTGCAAACATAGTGCCAGCTTTGACGCTATGGCAAACATTGTACAGATTTCCTGCAAAGTTTGCACCAACTTTCAAGCAGAGCGCGTTCCATCGCAGTCTGCGTCTACACTATTTTCGTGGTGGACACAGAAACATCTGCGCGAAATTTGCAACATTTTTTCTGTATAGCATGTCCAGTATGCGGTGAGATGTATTTTTTAGTTTCTGATTGTTTTGTTTATTATTGGATTATTAATTTAGAAATCTGCGTCAGCTTAAATATTTTTATGTTATGTATTTGCCACGGAGAGACACTTTTCAGTATTTGGCCGAATAGTTAGCTAGTCTTTCTTTGATTTGGAGAGGTTTTGATTTTTTTATTTTTCGATTATTTATATCATTTCACGTATAAATTGAACGTGAAATTTAATAATTTGCAAACGAAAATGAAAATCGCATAGCGTTAAGTTCAGCGGAGCGCGTTGGACCATTTTGGCGGGCTGACAATAAACATTAATGTTCGCGTGAAAAAAGTTAGCGGAGTTTCACGTGTTCACGGAGTAATGGCGACTGCCTTTTTTTCAAACGACTTTTTTTGGCGCGGGAACCCGCGACGCTCTCGTCTTCTCCGTCTCGTCTCTTTTTTCGCTCGTCTTCTCCGTCTCGTCTCTTTTCTAAATGTTTGCATTGGCACAGTGCCCAAAATTTTTGCCGTCGAATGCGGCGCGTGCGGCGTGGCGTGTTATCAATGGAGCACGTTTGCACCAGGTCACTCGCCATTACTCCGTGCGTGTTGATGTCGCAACTCACTTGAAAACGCTTTTGAAAACGAGGAAAAATTATTTTTGCGCTTATCGTATCGGCTCTGAATTTTGGTAAGACCAGCCCAATTTTTAGTTTTAATACATCGTGAACTCCCCCACCAAACTCCACAACCCCCGCCGTGGCGAATATTTTATAGGATGCATATTCCGATTGCTTTTATTAACTCCTCTTCACGTTTCACAACTTGAGTCAATTCTTATTCAAAAAACAATTCCAGATTCGTCGAGGATGGCCATAGACCAGAGTTGCACGGAAGTGAAATTCTCTAAAACGGAAGTCGGAAATGAATATTTTTCCACGGAAGTCGGAATTCAAAAAATGAGCTGAAGTCGTAAGTCGGACATCCATCGAATTGTGGCATAAACTAAGGCAACAACACCAACCATCTTATAATAAATTAAATTTTTAGTTTTAATTTTTTCCCATTTTTCACTTTTTTGTTAATTTCTGTTTTCCCTATTTGAAAAAATAAATATAATTTTTCAATCAATAACAGTAAAATAAGAGTGAGCAATGCAAGGATTCAGAAAAGCGCACAATAATTGAATAGCATCGGTGCGATTCTTGCACAGACGCTATGCAAAAATAGTGCCGATCTTCTGCAATGTTCCCCCAATACCGGGGCAGACATTGCAGAATCTTGGTGCAAAGGTAGCACGCGATAGCCGAGTCATCACAGATGACAAAATATTCACCGTGGAAGCCAATAAAAATGGTCAGAACGACAGGATCATTGCTGTAGACTTCCAGGCTGCCTATCAGAAAGGTAAATGCTTTAATAAAACGTTTCATTCTTCATCAAGGATGGTCTTCGGAGGAATCTGCGCAGATGGCAAGACTCCGCTTGTTTTCGTAAATGTGTGAACCAAAATCAATCAGGAATACTACATTGAGAACATTTTCTAGTCCGAAGTGCTTCCGTGGTTCCATTCCCACTTTGGAAATCGTGATTGAATCTGCCAGCAAGACGGTGCACTTGCTCCATGTGCAAAAACCTCTCAACTGTGGTGCGAAGCCGATTTCCCTGGTTTCCTCAATGGACTGTTTCTAGTCCGGATTTGAAACCGATGGATTTCGCAGTGTGGGGACATTCAACCCAGCAAGTCACCACAAAGAATAACGCAAATTTAGAAGCTCTTTGAACAAGGCGTGGGACGATCTTGATGTCAACGCCTGCGATCTTGATGTCAACGCCTCGTACCCGACGAGACTCTGAGCAGTCATCGCGGCGAAAGGTGGACGATTTGAAAACTGTTAATGTCACTTATTTTTTGTTGTTTAATGAACATTTTGTTAGATTGGTAAAACAATCTCATGTTTGAACGATTTTACACCGTTTCGAATGCGGCACCATATTTATTCCCCACCCTGTATAAGGCCTACACTCTCGTTTTCTCTGACTCATCTAGCCTCTTTGTTTTCATGTCTGCACACTTCTATCTCATCGGCCTTATAAACACGAGACTGGACTTTTCAACGACTAATTATAAATTCAGTATGATCGGACACAGCTGAAATGAGCGATCCATATGGACCATAACTCAAAAAATCACTTTCTCGTAAAAATGTTCAAAATGGATTACGGTCACACTCATTTCAACCAGATCGCGCTGAATTTAGATAACTCGTGTAAGAGTTCGCTTTTTCATTTTCTACGTTCAGAATTTATCTGGCATTTTTAACCCATGTTCCCCAGTTTTCAGCCCTTAAAAATCTGAAATAAATAATAAAGTAAAAAAGTGCAAAAAACCGGTGAAAATTCAAAAAAAAAAAAGAACGTGGAAAATGCAAAAAAGTGGAGAATGCAAAAAAAAAAAGCGAAAATACAATTTCTCTGTTCTGGCGCTTCTCTAGGAATTTTGGCGCGGATATGGCAAATAGCCAACACGTGTCGCTATGTCTGCGTCTATTATAAAACTTTCGCGGGCGCATGTGGTATGTCATCGAAAATTCGAATTATTTCAATTTTTGTGGTTTCGAGCTGGACTAGGAATTTTTCTCACCGGTATGGCAGCTATGTATATGGCTATTAGCCTTGAAGATTGTCAAATGACCATATCTGGCGCCTAATCAGCTATTAGCGGTAGTCGATTCTAGTTTGGCAGATATATGGCTAATAGCCTTTATAAAAGAAATAATATTGCATGTTGGCAGCAGTGTGCCTTATCGACAAAGGTTCGACAAAGTTTTCGATAAATTTGTCAAAATTTTTGTCGATAAATTTATCGACAAATTTTTTTTCGATAAGGCACACTGGTTGGCAGCTAACCGGCGTTTAGTTGGCAGCAAATCGGCGATTGACACGAGCTGGGCGGTAAACGGCGCGAATATGGCGGATAGAGGCAGCCATTTGGCTATTAGCTGTTTAAAATCCCAAATAGCCATTTCTGGCGCTAGTTGGCAGCCGATTGGCGATCGGCGCAAATATGGCGGATATTTGGCTATTAGCCATACAGCCTGTCATTTTTGGTACCTAGTTGGTTGTTGATTGGCGCAGACTTAGCGAAAATTGGCAGTCATGTGGCTATTAGCCATTGAAAATGAGTTTAGATGTTGAAAAAAAGGATTCACTTTTGGCGCCTAGTTGGCACCTAAGCGGCGATAGGCGCAAGTTTCGTAATAATCGGCATTAATTCGGCGCGGACATGGCGGATATATGGCTACTAGCCAGTAAAACGGCGCGTAGGCAGGATTTAGCCATCTAAAACCGCTAATAGCCAAAACAATGCGAAATTCATCGCAAAAAATACAAAAAGTGGCCAGACTTGCCTGATCATACGGTGTACCCCAGCCATCATTGAAATCGGCCATAATTGTTGCAGAGATCTGTCAAAACGGTTTCTTTTCGTATTATCGATTTTTTTTCCTTTTTTTCAAAATAACATTTGCGAGCATCAATTAAGCAATTCCTGTAATCAATTTTTCAACAAAAAAAGAAAGAAAAAAAATGTAAAAAAGATACGCATTCATTGTGACATAAAAATGTAAATAATAATGACAAGGTCGGGGGAATAAAGCGCTGCAAATGCGCTCCATTCGCACTAGGCCAATTTGGCGACGATAGAGTACCGAAAATTGAGAGAGCGTGGCCGTGAAATTCATTGTTCGATTGGAGCGAGTTTGCAGCACAAAGGAATTTACGCATCTCATATTTTTCTTTTTCTACCCTTTTTCTCTGGTAAAACGATATTAGGCATCCATGTGGCTAATAGCCGTTATCACTGGCTATTAGCCTAATATACTTTTACCGGAGAATTTTTTTTACAGAAAAAAAATTTCCGGGTAGTACATAAAATACCGTTTTTCGTCCAACAGAGTAAAATAAATACCAGTAATAAACGTGGGAAAATCAAAAAAAATTGTCGATGAACCAAAAAAAAAAAAAGAAAACAGCGTCTCGACCCAGTGAGCGCTCGCTCGTTGCCCTGTCCATAAATTCAGGCTTCCTCCTCTTCTTGCTCTTGTGGCTGTACCAGTTTTCGATAGATCGCGTAGAACAGGGCAAGCAGGTGTAGTCATAAGATGACACAGCAGCGACAGATACCTGCAGAACAAGTGGATGATAGGGTTTCGAGCCATATTTTCTCGGAATTCTGGATTTTTCATTGGGAAATACGACATTTTATCGATTTTTATTTAACAAAATTCACGGCGGCGGCCGAAAAATAACCCTTTTCATAATGCCGCGTGCAAAGTTCAAAAAATTCCTGAAATCGGCAGTTTTTTTCAGTCCAAAGTTGCACAAAAAAATTCCCAGAAATAACAGGCGGTCACAGTTGAACCCGACGTTACCATAGTTGCTTCGCTGCGAGACCTTCTATGTTTAAACTTGAATTTTCCCACATTTGCTCAATTTTTTATTTTATGCGGGAAAATTCAAGTTCAAACATAGAAGGTCTCGCAGCGAAGCAACTACGGTAACGCCGGTTTCAACTGTCACCGCCTGTTATTTCTGGGATTTTTTGTGCAACTTTGGCTGCAAAAAACTCCTAATTTTTTGAACTTTGGACACGGCATTAGGTATTCCTGGAATGCAGAAACCGCGTCAAACAGTGCACATTATGGTATCGCCACGGCGGTGTTTGCAGACTTGTGGATTTACAAAAATTCAAGACGGAATACATCGTCGTGGCGAGAACGTAATGCGCAAGCATTTGGCGCGGTATCTCGATTCCAGGAATGCGTAATAATAGTAACATCTTACTTTAAAAAATAGGCGGAGACCTATCGTAACCCAAATAAGAATGATCAATGACCACACCCCCTTTTGCAAAAACAAGATAAACATTTTTAGGAGAGTGGCCTAAATCAGTCCGTAAATCGTGTTTTTCGGGTTACTGTAGATCGCCGCTCTATTTTTTTTGACAATAGTATTAAGTATTCCTCAATTTGAGGCACATCGTCAAACAGTACGGTGCGCATGCGGGTCATACGAGGGTACTACGGTATAGAACTCGCACGGAGTAGAACCGCTATGGAATAGAACTGGATATGGAATAGAACTCGCACGGAATAGAACTGCCACGGAATAGAACTGCACGGAATAGAACTGCACGGAATAGAACTGCTAAGGAATAGAACTGCACGGAATAGAACTGCTACGGAATAGAACTGCACGGAATAGAACTGCACGGAATAGAACTGCACGGAATAGAACTGCTACGGAATAGAACTGCTACGGAATAGAACTGCGCGGAATAGAACTGCACGGAATAGAACTGATACGGAATAGAACTGCTACGGAATAGAACTGCACGGAATAGAACTGCTACGGAATAGAACTGCGCGGAATAGAACTGCGCGGAATAGAACTGCACGGAATAGAACTGATACGGAATAGAACTGCTACGGAATAGAACTGCACGGAATAGAACTGCTACGGAATAGAACTGCACGGAATAGAACTGCACGGAATAGAACTGCACGGAATAGAACTGCTACGGAATAGAACTGCGCGGAATAGAACTGCACGGAATAGAACTGATACGGAATAGAACTGCTACGGAATAGAACTGCACGGAATAGAACTGCTACGGAATAGAACTGCACGGAATAGAACTGCACGGAATAGAACTGCACGGAATAGAACTGCTACGGAATAGAACTCGTACGGAATAGAACTCATACGGAATAGAACTCGTACGAAATAGAACTCGTATGAAATAGAACCAGATAGCTGCCAAAGAGCCGCCAAATAGCCGCCAAATAGCCGCCAAATAGCCGCCAACTAGCCGACAAATAGCTGCCAAATAGTTGCCAGGTAGCTGCCCCCTTGGAGAACGCGACCGGCTATACATAGTTTCTTGTACCGACAAATCACGGGTCCGCGATCGCTATCATTTGAATTCTTCAATTTGAAAAAACCATATCAACGCTCCGAAATTACGAACCGCGTGTTGTTTAGCGATATTTTTCGTCGATTAATTTAATCGTACGAGTTCTATTTCGTACGAGTTCTATTCCATAGCAGTTCTATTTCGTAGCAGTTCTATTCCGCGCAGTTCTATTCCGTAGCAGTTCTATCCCGTTCAGTTCTATTCCGTAGCAGTTCTACTCCGTGCAAGTTCTATACCGTAGCACCCCCGGTCATACACCGTCGTGGCGAGACCCGAACGCACCGTTTGACGATGTGCCTTAAGTTGGCGAATACGTAATAACATTCTATATTATAGAATGTCAAACTCCCCTTGTGCGCCGTTTAGATGCCAACAAGGCGCTATTAGTGGCTAATAGCCATTTAGCTGCCATCTCCGCCAGTTTTAAATGCATCAGTTCATTTTGTTTTTATTCAATATGGCAGATAGCCAATTTTTGCGCGACTTCGGCGCGGATATGGCTATTAGCCGTTTAAAATTTAATTTTCTGGCATCATGTTGGCACATATAAGGCGATCAAGGCGAGTTTGGCTTGGCGCCGGTATGGTGAACATAGGCAGTTTTATGGCTATTAGCCTTCGAATATGGCAGATAGCCAATATAGCACTACTTTGGCGCGTATATGGCTATTAGCCAATTGAAATTTAAAATTGTTATCCGTTTATGGCGTCTTGTTGGCACCTAATTGGCGATTGGCGCGAGTTCAGCTCTAGTTAAGCGCGTCGTTCCTGGCGTCTCGTTCGGCGATTGGCGCAACTTCGACATTACTTGGCATTAATTCCGCGCGTTAATGGCTATTAGCCGTTCAAAAAAGCTGTTCACCATGTGTGGCGCCTGGTTGGCATCAAATGGACGCGCAAGCCGGTGTTTGTCATCGAAAACGGCTAATAGCCAGGAATTAACCAAGAACTGTTATTTGGGCCTAAAGAAACCGATTTTCAAGGATTTCTGGCGACTTTTTCACTAATCAAAATGCAATTCCCTCCCCACATGCACTGTTAAATGAAAATTGCACACCAAAGGGGGGTTAGTAAGTATGTTTTGTGTGTATGTCTGTGCTGTGACTAACAATCAGCCACACCATGCCGTTGGTGGTTGAAACTGTTTTCTCTGTCTCTACTCGTTCGTACCTTCAAATGATTGGTGTGGCCGGTGTGCCTGATTGATCAGATATAGGTGAGATGAAAGAGAATAGAAAAAAAGTTTTTTCGTGTTTTTGGTTCATTTTCTCTGGCATTTTAAACCCTACCGCTTCGATTGACCACGTTGTCGGCTGGCGGGGTGGCCGGGGCAAAGTAGGCGTGGATTTCAATGTTGGGACGGTGGCTCTGCAAGAAAGAAATTAGAGTTGCTAGGCTGATGCAAGTGCGCTCCACTTCACATTAAAATCGCAGAAAACCCCAATTTTATTACTGCAAAAAAAAAAAAAAAATTTCCAAAAGGAGTACACGAGGTGTGGCCGCTGGTTTAGAAAACCGGCGGCCGGCTATTCAAACATAGTTGGCGCCGAGTTGATTTTTTTCCCATTTTTCTTCAAAAAAAAAAAAAAAACGAATTGGCGCCAAATTGCAGGCCGCCGGTTTTCTAGGCCAGCAGCCACACCTCGTGTACTCCTTTTGGAAGTCTTCTCATTTGACCAGTTCAAATGGTATTATTTTTTGCATTAAAATGACTAATTCCCAGTTAATTTTTTTGAAATTCCTGTTTTTTTTTGCAAGTGTCACTCCATGGCGAACACGTAATATAATTTTTAATGGATATTACGGTATTTTTTCTAAAAATCGTTTTTTTTGGTTTATTTTTTTAATTAATTTTCTGTATTTAAATCATATTTCTATTCAATTTTTCGTCATTTTTCTGTTTTTTTGCAAGTGTCACTCCATGGCGAATAGGTAATTAAACTTATAATGGAAAATACGATACTTTTCTAAAAATCTTGTTTTTAAAATAAATTTTTTTGCAATTTTTCTGCATTAAAGTGGCATTTCCTATCCAATTTTTTGCCTTGTTATTTTTTGTGAAATGTCGCTTCGTGGCAAATACGTAATAGAATTCTTAATGGAAAATACGGTTTTTTTTCTGAAATTTTTTTTTTCAATTCGTTTTTTGTTTTTTTTAATTAATTTTCTGTATTTAAATCATATTACTATTCATTTTTTCGTCATTTTTCTGTTTTTTGCAAGTGTCACTCCATGGCGAATACGTAATAGAACTTTTAATGGAAAATACGGTTTTTTTTTTCTAAAAATCGGTTTTTTGCCTTTTTTAAAATTACTTTTCTGTATTTAAATCATATTTCTATTCAATTTTTCGTAATTTTTCTGTTTTTTGCAAGTGTCACTCTATGGCGAACATGTAAAATATTTTTTTTAATTGAAAATACGGTATTTTTTCTGAAAACCCATTTTTAATGGCTTTTTTCCGTCCATTTTATAAATGTTTCTTAATTTAAAAGACTAATTTCCAATCATTTTTTAAAATTAAATTTTTCTGTTTTTTTGCAAGTGTCACTCCGCGGCGAACACGTAATACAACTTTTAATGGAAAATACGGTATTTTTTTTTTCGAAAAATCGTTTTTTTCAATGGATTTTTTCAGTCATTTTAATTAATTTTTCTGCATTAAAATACCAAATTTCCCATAATTGTTTTCAAATGATTTTATTTTTGTAATTTTTATAAATTTTTCTTCATTTAAATGACTAATTTCCAGTCATTTTTTCTGTTTTTTTGCAAGTTTCACTCCGTGACGAATACATAATAAAAATTTCTCAAAGAAAAATGTTTTCAAATGAATTTTTCCGTCAATTTTTAATTTTTGAAAGCTCAAAAAAATATTATGTTCTATTTCAGGCAATTATATTCCATAGAAGCACCATAAAAGTTCGGGGGAGCGCACTTGCTCTGCCCGCGAAGAAGAAAACTTTCAAATTTGAATTTTTGTTACCTGGAATCTCAAAATCGCATCCTTCGACACATTCTGACAATCGTACAAATCAATTCTCTTCAGCGATTTGCATTGTCTCAAATGTGAAAGTGTCGAGTCAGTTAGCTGCGGACAATTGTCCAATTCCAGCACTTTCAGACTCTCGCGGTGTTTCGTCGCCAAATTGTGAATCGACTCGTCCGTGATCAGCTCGCAGTGCGAAAAACTGAGCTCTTGAAGTGCCACACATTGATTGGCGAGGGCGTGGATGGTGTGATCCGACACCAGGGAACAATCCTCAATATCCAGCCGTTCCAGTTTTTTGCAGCCTTTCGACAAAGGGAGGAATCCATTGTCGCCGAGCAGTGTACATCCAGAGAGCTCGAGAACTTTGAGCTCATGCGAGTTCTGGCCAAGGGCGATGAGCGATCGGTCAGTGATTTGGTTGCAGTTTGACATGCACAGGTATTCGAGCGATTTCGCGCCGTTTGCAATGTTTTGCACTGTCACGTCCGACATTTGCTGGAAGAAGACAATACATTTATTTTAGAGTTTTATTGTCAGCACGCCAAAATGGTCAAACGCGCTCCGCTGAACCAAATTATTTCATTACACCAAAATGAAAATCGCATAGCGTCGAGTTCAGCGGAGCGCGTTTGACCATTTTGGCGGGCCGACGATAGATGTTAAACTCACAAAGCACTGCAGCATATTCAATTTTTTCAGCGACATCATGTGCTCTTCCACCGGTCCGAAAACTGTCTCTGTGAGCCCTTCGCAGCCTCTAATGATCAGAGTTTCCAGAAATTTACAATTTTGAATTATAAGTTGGGCTCCACGGTCCTGGACGGCGTCACACCAGGAAATGTTCAGGTAGGTCAGGTTCGGGCAGCCGTCACTGGAAAAAAAAAGAGCATTTTTTTCTCAAAAATTTCAAATTTCGGCCTATTGAAAAGTTCTTCCACGGCCATAAATATGATTTTTGTAGTTTCAGACCGATTTTGCTTATTTTTTGGACGTTTTTTCAATTTTTTGCAAACCAGCAAAATATGCAAAAAATGCAAAATTCAGCAAAAATTTGGAGAATGCTCCAATCAGTCTGAAATTTTGACAAAAAATGTCAAAAATACTCACGGGCATGTGCAGAAATTTGCAGATCAAAATATCGATTTTGAAAATTTTCAAAAGAAATCGATATTTCGGTCTGAAATTTTCTGCACATGTCCGTGAGTATTTTTGACATTTTTTGTCAAAATTTCAGACTGATTGGAACATTCTTCGAATTTTTGCTGAATTTTTTGCATATTTTGCTGGTTTCCGTGAATAGACCCATAAAATTTACCGAATTTTTAAATTTAAAAAATGGTCAAACGCGCGCGGTTTGCCAGGCCGACAGAAACCAGTTTTTGTTGTTATTTTTGTCCAATTTTAATACCAATTTTTGTTGTTTTTTAATCATTTTTAGGCCAATTTTTCCAATTTTAGCGATTTTTTCAAAAATTCTTGAATTTTCATGACTAAAAATTGGGACAAAATGACAAAAAAAAGATTTTTAAAAACATGGCCGTGGAAGAACTTTCACCGAGTTTAATTTTGAGCGAAATCTCTTCCACAAAATAGAAAAAAAAACATAGTTTTAACCAGTGTGCTTCACCGATTAAATTTTTGGCGATTAATCGACTAATTAACCGACTAATTAATCGATTAATTAATCGACGATTAATCGACTAAAATTAGTCGCTTAATCGATTATTAATCGGTGAATTAGTCGCCGATTAATCGATTAATTTAGTCGATTAATTAATCGACTAAATTAATCGTCGACTGATTTAGTCGATTAATTAATCGGTGAATTAGTCGCCGATTAATCGTCGATTAAAGGAGCTGTACCGATACAGAGCCGGTTCTATTCCGGGCAGTTCTATTCCGGGCAGTTCTATTCCGGGCAGTTCTAATTCGGACAGTTCTACTCCGGGCAGTTCTATTCCGGGCAGTTCTATAGCCGACACATAGCTGCTAGATAGCTGCTAGATAGCTGCCAAATAGCTGCCAAATAGCCGCCAAATAGCTGCCAAATAGCTGCCAAATAGCCGCCAAATAGCCGCCAAATAGCTGCCAAATAGCCGCCAAATAGCTGCCAGGTAGCTGTCTGGTAGCTGTCTGGTAGCTGCCCTCTTGGAGAACGCGACCGGCTATACATAGTTTCTTGTACCGACAAATCACGGGTCCGCGTTCGCTATCATTTGAATTTCTTTTATTTGAAAAAATCATATCGACGCTCCGAAATTACGAATCGCGTGTTGTTTAGCGATATGTTTCGTCGATTAATTTAATCGCGATTAATCGACTAATTTCCGATTAAATTAATCGACGATTAATCGACTAAAATTTTTTTAATCGACTAATTAATCGACTAATACCGGTGAAAATTAATCGACTAATTCACCGATTATTAATCGAAAAAACCATTAATCGGTGAATGTTTGATCGGTGAAGCACACTGGTTTTAACTGAATTTTCGTGTAATTTTCGACATTTTTAAATTGATTTTGGCCATTTTTTCGCGATTTTTTTTTAATTTTGAATATATTTTTATTTTTTTAATCAATTTTAAAACCAAATTGTCTAATTTTTAGCTTTTACATATTTGCCATAGAGTGACACTTCGCGGCCAATAAAAACACACATTTTTATATTAAAAAAATGAAGAAAAATTGTGTTTTGCCTGACAATTTACTGCAAATTGTCTATTTGTGGTGAATACGTAATAGCATATTTTCTGATTATTTCCCACCATTTTGAATATTTTTCGCGGCTTTTTGAAAATAATTTCGGATTTCTATTACTCTCGTCTCAGCAGCTGCTCATAAACTTTGAAAATTGTCAATTTTCTTCCCACGAAATATCTCGGAGCGTACGCATTTTTCGACACAGTTGAAATGAGTGTTACCGTAACCCATTTGAAAATTTAAACCAAGTCCTTTGTTTTTTCTTTCTGTACCCTTGCTTTTCGTTATTCTTTGAACTTGTTTGTATTTTTGGGTTACGGTAGCACTCATTTCAACTGTGTCAATATGCGCTCCAAGATATTTCGTGGGAAGAAAATTGGCCATTTTCAAAGTTTATGAGCAGCTGCTGAGACGAGAGTAATAAAATATGAGAGAAATTGACATTGCCGTACCCAATATATCGCATAGCTCTATCCGTGATCGCCGAGCAATTCTCCAGGTTCAAATACTTCAACTTGTGACAATACCGTCCCAAATTCTCACACGACGCATCTGTAACCCTTTTGCATCGGTACAAGCTCAAATGCTCCAGGTTAGAGCATCTCGAGGTAAAGGTACGGAGCGCCGAGTCGTGCACATTCTCGCATCCTTTTAGTGACAACTCTTTGAGGAATCCACCACAGCGCCGAGCCAGATTCTCAATAACTGAAGTTTTGACGTCTCGCTGGAACGTAAAAAGGTCAACGCGCTGCCAATTGGCTCCGTCCAGGGCCATAGAGTTCCAGTGACGGCAGACTTGAGCCGAGCGGCATAGAGCTTTAATGTCGAGGAATGAGAATACTCTGGAAATTTGGGGAATGAGGGAAAGGAGGGTGGTGGGCGTGGTTACTTTAAAAACACTTCTTTCGGCAGTTTTCGGTTGATTAGAGAGTTGTCGACTTGCATTTGTGATAGTGTAGTTATTAGGTACATCTGGAAAGCTAAACATGGCTGAAAATTCATTTCCGACACTGCCCACCTGATTCTGTTTCGCCTGAATCACCGGATGCGTTTTGTGCGCCTGCTGCGCCAATCGTTTCGCACGTCGCTGTTGCGTCGTTGCCAAGTGTCGCCGGTCGGTTTCCATCGTCACAACAACAACACTACCAACAGCAGCTGGTCATTGACGACGACGTCTGAATGATGACAGCGTTTTGATGTGGAGGATATATGGGCTAGAATGCTATGAAGTGAAGAGACCTTGACAAATAACAATAGGGAAAAAGTGCCGCCCCATGAAAAGCAAACAACTGTGCAGCAGAATTGCAAAGGGGCGGGGCTTGTTCCCCTTTGTTATTTTTCGAACATCATTTCTGCGTGTTTTGCATTTGCGCGTCAATTCACGTGTCTGCGTACCCGGCATTTAATTTTACGACATTTTTCTCCACAAGCGTGAAAAATTGAAACCCTTATAAAACCGGGGAATAAGCCCCGCCTCTTTTGCATGTCTGCGGCACTGTACAAAACTCCGTGCCGCAGTCTTGCAAAGGGGCGGGGCTTGTTTCCCGACTTTTTCAGGGTCTCGGAACGAAACGAGCTCTAATGAAAATGTTTTTTTTTTCGAACATCATTTTTGCGTTTTGTGCATTTGCGCGTCAATTAACGTGTCTGCGTACCCGGCATTTAATTTTACGACATTTTTTCTAAAAGCGGGAAAAATCGAGACGCTCATATAACCGGGGAATAGGCTCCGCCCATTTGCAAGTTTGTGGCACTATTTTTCTGCATTTTATGGAATTTCCTCTACAAAACTACGTGCAGCTGAATTGCAAAGCGGCGAAGTTTGTTTTGTCTGGGTCTCGAAGCGAAAAAAAATGCGCTCTAATGCAAAATTCATAATTTTTGCTTCTAGTTCTGAATTTTTCCCAATTTTTACATATGCGCGTCAGTTCACGTGTCTGCGTACTCGGCATTCAAATTTACGACAATTTTTTAAAAAGCGTGAAAAATCGGGACCCTAATAAAACCGCGGAATAGGCTCCGCCCCATTTACAAGTCTGCGGCATGGAATCTCGATGCTATAAAAACCGTGCCGCAGAATTGCAAAGGGGCGGGGCTTGTTCCCCGATTGTTGGGGTCTCGAAGCGAAAAAAAATGCGCTCTAATGCAAAATTCATAATTTTTGCTTCTATTTTTGAATTTTTCTTAATTTTTACATTTGCGCGCCAGTTCACGTGTCGGCGTACCCAGCATTTGAGTTTACGACAATTTTTCTAAGAGCGTGAAAAATTGAGACCCTAATAAAACCGGGGAATAGGCTCCGCCCCCATTTGCAAGTCTGCGGCACTGTACAAAACTCCGTGCCGCATTCTTGCAAAGGGGCGGGGCTTGTTTCCCGGTTTTTTAAGGATTCGAAACGAAAAAAACCAGCATTCATGCAAAACTCTTATTTATTAAATTAAACAATTTCGAGACCATAATTTTTCATGATTTTGGATTTGCGCGTCAATTCACGTGTGTTTGCGTACTCGGCATTTAATTTTACGACAAAATTTTAAAAATCGTGAAAAACAGGTTGGAATCAGGAAATCGGTGAAAGCTGACACGCTAACGCACAATTACGGGCAATGCAAATTTTCAGACTTTTGAAAATTCAAAGTCTGAAAATCAGTATCGTCCGCAATTGCGCGTGAGAGTGTCAGCTTTCCCCGATTTTAGGCATTTTTCATCGGATTTCCGTAGTTTTTTGCTTCCCAATTTTCTGGTTTTAACCAATTTTTCTGTCTTAAAATTTTTCGTGATTTTGAATTTGCGCGTCAATTCACGTGTCTGCGTACTCGGCATTTAATTTTACGACATTTCTTTCAAAATGGTGAAAACTGGGGAGAACCTGGAAATCGGGGAAAGCTGGCACGCTCACGCACAATTACGGGCAATGCAAATTTTCAGACTTTTAAAAATTCAAAGTCTGCAATTTAGGATTGTCCGCAATTGCGCGTGAGCGTGTCAGCTGTCCCCGATTTTTGGGGGCTTTTAATCGATTTTTGGGGTTTGGGTTTGTTCTCCAAATAATTCTTAAATTCCACGCAACCTGGTCAAGCCTGCTGCGCAGTCCCTTTTTTTCGCAAAAAAAAGCCCGCGACACGCAAATTGAAATTCCTTTCATAATATTCCTAATTTATGCGCGAAAAATGACATTTTTCTCGAGAGAGAAGGAGCAAAGAAAAAAACGCGTCGAGCAAGGGAATGTGACGAATCGAAAAGTGGCGCATAGAGGCGAAAAGAGACGAGAAGAAACAGAGCGTCGGGATAGGATAATAAGCTAAACTTCATTAAGACCTTATTCATACCCCCTAGTGGGCGGAGATCAAAAACTTGGAAACCGGAAAAAACACAGAAGATAAGACACCTGGCGATGAATGTGATCCATTCTCATTCTCCTTCCCAAATGACCTTTCTCTTTGTGCCATGCCGCAAGACACGTTTGTCGGCCCCCCAGGGGTAGTTCTCGCAATGTACTTTTTGGCGGATTCATGATGATGGGTATTGGCGAGGGGTGTCACACTCCTAGCAAGGCTGACAAGTGAACAAGGCTCGTAAAACGACAAGGATCAGGTTTAACAACTGCTTGGCCAGGTGGCCTATTCAAGGACGGACGGGCGATTCGAGGAATGCTTGCCTGGCGTTTCCCAGAGCAACGTTCTAGACACTTCTATAGAAAACAGCCAAAGTGCAACCGCCCAACTTCCCCCTTCTCCTCTTCACATTTCCAATGCCGAGCCAAGCCGGATGCGTTATGCTCTTGGTGCCTGGCGCCCCTGGCAAAGTGCACCGCTATAAAACAGAGAACATCCTTCCCTTTTTCTGAGGAATTAATATCAGAACAAGTCGCTACGCAGTGAGTGGTTGGGGGTGGAAAAATGAAAATGCAGATTTTTTTGGGTTGGGGCCGGGGTTGTTTATTTGTGCACCGCCACACTATACACATTTCTTCCGTGTGAATGAAAAACTGAACATCCGAGTCGTAGAGAGAGAGAGAGGAGGGAAGAAATAAACAATCCAGTTTTGGCGAAGGGGGACAAATATTTAGAGCGGCAGGTGACCTGTGCAGGACAGGACCATGAGCAAACGCGCCCGGGCGGACAAAGTGGACAAACCTACCAATATGTAAAGCAGAAGGTGTAATTATAATTTTATAAATTGCAAATCTACAGGGACATGAGACCGGGGTCAGTAAACGCGCCCGGGTGCACATAGAAAAGGGAAAAATCTTTGGGAAATAAGGCAAAAATACTCCCGACCACGATATGACATACTTAGAACATTTTGGACTGTCTGAAATATCGATTTTGATATTTCTGTCGATCCAAAATTTTCTGAGCGTGTCATATCATGGCCGGAAGCATTTTTGACCGAATTTCACAAAGATTTCCTTCAATTTTTGCTATTATCCCTTTTCTATGTGCACCCGGGCGCGTTTTCTGACTCCTGGCTCATAGCCCTGTAGATTTGCAACTTATAAAAATTACTTTTCGGGTCAAATTCTGCTTTTCGACTTTGTCCGCCCGGGCGCGTTTTCTCATGGTCCTGCATGGGGAAAATTGGCGTTCTATCGGCTAAAAACTCGAAAAATACTCCGGAGAACATTTGTCCTAATTTCCATAATTTTTTGAATTTTGGACCTATTCGAGGCAGAGGAAAACCGATTTTTCTAATGTTAACCTGTGCAGAACTGATTCGAACTAAATTTCGGCTCGTATTCGATCGAAAAAACGTCAAAAAACCGACTATACCCAGTTCGCTCGAAAAAAAAATATTTTCGCGTCGAGACCTTATGCGCCTTTAAAAATTCTAAATTTTTACAAATTTTTAAAGGAGCAAAAATGGCTCTGGGACGTTTCGAAAGCGGCCATTTCGAAACTGGAACGTTTCGAAACTCTAGTGCACTTTTAGAGCTAAATTTTCCGGTAAAGGATTCCACAATTATGGTATCCAAGGCCGAATTTTGTCAATATTTCGAACACGACGACGAAAAATAGCACCAAAGTTTCGAAACGTCCCAGTTTCAAAGTGGCAGGTTCTGAAACGTCCCAGAGCCGAAAAATCCATAAATCGTTTTTTTTCTACACTCTATAATCCTCGTTTTTCCAGCCCGATCCTCTCCGATCAGATCCACAATTCAATGTAATTCAATTCAAAAAAATCAGTGTTTCCCCTGCATTGAATAGGTCCATAACCCAATTACCGTATCCAAAATACTTCAACCAAAAATTTCTCACATTATTTCTACCAACACTTCAAAGATTGACGATCACACCTAATCCCAGTAAGCTGATATCCTAAATTAGACCGATAAAAGTGACCAAAACCAAAAAATTCAAACGATTCCTAGCGGACGGAAAGCATACATCAAAAAAAAGTGGCGCCGGGTGCTGCGACGAATGCGAAACGAGAAAATCAGCTGACACTCTCACAAATGACCGAGGCGGTCGAAAATGGGAGGAAAAAGGAACGCCAGAGACGCAGATGCCCGGCTGACCCGAATCACGAGGCGTTTCATCTCGCGCCCCCTCTCAACTTTTCGCCGTGGACGCCAGTGCTATTTCGCCCCGCGCTCTCGTCCTTCTCGTTCGTTGTCCGTCCATCCATCCACCCATTTCGTGTTTTGCATTGGGGCCTTCACGCAAACCGCTCAGCAGGGAGAAAGAAAAGGAGCAGGGTGTGTGAGTGTGCGTGCGTGTGCGTGAGCTGTGAGCAGTTGGAGCACGTACACGGGGTGGATCAATGGAAGGTTCTTTTTAAGATTCAATAATCAGTGGATACGTGTGTGGATTAGCTCTCACGGTCACTAGACTGAGCGGCTTTTTCTAAATTTCAGTGGTGGATTCACGAATATCACACTAAAAACGCTCAAAAATCGGAGGCCCAGCAACAAAAATTAACGCTTGCCAAATTGCATTTACCTACATTCTCTGGTATTTAATAAATAATTAGAAGACATCCAAAAAAGTGGGGTTACATGGCTTAGAGCCCGCACCGAATAGAACCGACACAGACCCGCTCGAACAACCGGAAAAAGTATTTCGTTGTACATTGTGAGCCTTTGAGTTCTATTTCGTGCAGTCGTTTTTTTTTTCAGTATAGCTCCATTTCAGCCGGGTATATTCCGCGCAGTTTTATTCATTGTGAGTTCTATAACGTAGAACTTTTTTTTTGTTGCAAAAATGAATAAAAATAATTCAATTAAACTGTGGCCATGACTACACGGGGAACAAGCTCCGCCCCTTTTAACTGTCTGCGACACTGTTTTTCGGCTTTCCTCTGTAGAACCCCTATCGCAGATTTGACTTGCAATGTGCTTTTGTTTTTTTGGATTTTTTCGGGGTTTTTTTTCCACCGGATTAGTTAGTCTCTAGGATTCAAGACCTAGCATTTAAATAACGTGATGTAAAAACCTTTTAAAAAAAGTTTTCAAAGAAAATTCGATAATTTTTGACAATATTGAAAGGCGCATTACTCGAAGAAGTATTTCGTTGTACATTGTGAGTCCTTGAGTTCTTTCAGGCAGTTCTATTCCGTGCGAGTTCTATACCGTAGTACCCCAAATACTTCTTTTGTGAGTTTTCTAAATTCGATCGTGAAAATCAAATAAAAATTCAGAAAATTGTTTTTTTAGCGATTTTAATTCGATATTCGTGAATTCGACCATGGGACATTTCGAAACTGAGACGTATCAAAACTTTAGTGTTATTTTTCGTGGCCGTGTTCGCACTAATGAAAAAAATTCGGTCAAGGATAAAATAGTTGTCGAATCTTTTACCGGTAAATTCGGAGAATTTGTCAAAATTTAGCGCTAAAATGCACTAAAGTTTCGAAACGTCCCAGAGCCTATGAATACACCACTAAAATGGAACAAACTACTCATTTTGACCTACTTTCCCCTAATTTTCGGCACCTCATTTAATTTTTTAGTCAGTTATTGTTTTTTCAATCGACTTGCGACATGAGAACGCGTGACTCCGTCCACTTTTTTTCGCGCGACCACGCAAACACAGTTCGATTCGAAGAGAAGCAGAGAAAACATGTCTTTTTTCTCTCGTTCTCATGCTGCAACTCGATTGAAAACACAATAATAGCGATTATTATGAAAAACCTTTATTGATTGAATATGTGATGGAGAAATCGAAAAAATACAATTTATCGGATCCTGTTTCTTCTTTTCAGCCTTTTCGAGCAGTGTTTTGTCGTTTCCAGAGTTGTCGGCTTCGTTGGGCGTCCATTCTTCAATTCTCTTTATTTAATACGGTACTTTTTAACCGAAAACGAATATCCATAGCGTGTAATAATAGTAATAAAATGCAAAAATCCAGAATCAAAATTAAGTTTCGCGCCGCTTTTGCATTCAGCGCAATTTCTTCCCTTACCTCATTCCTCCACATCCTCCAAACCACGTGCTCCAATTCTAAACTCTCCAGTCAACGCCTCTTCATTGTCAGCGGTCACAGTGGAAATCCGTCGAACCTCCGAGTTTTTGTCTCGCTTTTCAACGAAAAAGCAATTGGGGATTTGTTGAGCCCAGAAGACGCCGAGCGCCGGAGCCGGGTAGCCTCTCCAATGGGTCTGGAACGGTCCGTTATTATGGGGACATTCACAAAATTGGGGGAAATAATGCCAAAAAATACTCCTGACCTATGAAATTTCAAAAATCGATATACATACCGGTAGATAATTTTCTGAAAATTTCATGTCCAAAAGTAGGATCCATGAAACTGGAAAACGACAGGAAAACGGTGAGACACAGAGAAACAGGCAAGCCCATTTGCCGGAAAACGTAATTTTCCTGTTCAGGGGTATTTTTGACCTTTTCCGGAGCACTCTCCAATCTTTCCACCCAATTTTCAAAACCCTCACCACATGATTAGTAACCACCACAGTGATTCCAGCTCTGTTCATCATTTTCAGCCTCTCCGTCACATCCGTCTGCACATTTCTTCCCCATTCTTTATCGTAAACAGTGTCATGGAGAAGTGCGTCAATATCTTCAACGATTACAAATTGGAGATTTGGAGTTTCGGAGAATCTCTCGAGGGCTTTTTGAAGTTCGTGAATCTTTTGGATTCGCTTGCAGACTATTCGCTCCAGAAGATGTTCCTCTTCGTCAATCTTTAGATGGAGACGAAGATGGTCTGTGCGGAGTTGAATTGCACTGATCCATCCTATTTTTGCAGATTTTCGAGTTTGGAGGAAACTGGCGGCAAGGGAGTAGCAAATCTGAGAATATTTTGTTACGATGTTCCGCAGGTCTCGCAGCGAAAAACTATTTTCCTGAAAGTTTCCGAGAACTTTAAACTGAAAAATGTCTGATTTTGCGGCTCTTTCGGAAGAGAAATTCGACAAAATTGAAATGCAACGTTTTGGAAATTGCGTGAAAATAGAAATCCACGAAATGGAAATGTAATAAATCAGAAACGTAACAAAATGGAAACGCGTGGAAACAGAAATGTAGCAGAGCAGAAATGTGTCGAATTGGAAGTAAAATGGCAATGGAGCGCGCTTGCGAGATTTATTTTTCAAAACGACTTTTTCGATATTTTTCACGTTTTTCTAGATATCTTCGACGTATTTTTTATATATTTTCACGGTTTTTTGTAGATTTAAACAAAAATGTCCACGAATCGAAATCGAAAAAAAACGTGAAAAATATCGAAAGTCGTTTTGAAAAATAAATCTCGCAAATGCGCTCCATTGCCATTTAACTTCCCATTCGACACATTTCTGATCTGCTACGTTTCTGTTTTCACGCGTTTTCATTTTGTTACGTTTCTGATTTATTATGCCGCGTCCAAAGTCAAAAAAATTCCTGGAATCACGTTTTTTCTGCAGTCCAAAGTTGCACAAAAAATCACAGAAATAACAGGTGTTTACCACTGAATTTTGCGGCGTGAAAGTTGTAAATAAAAAAACACGCGAAAATTCAGTGATAAACACCTGTTATTTCTGTGATTTTTTTTGCAACTTTGGACTGCAGAAAAAACGTGATTTCAGGAATTTTTTTGACTTTGGACGCGGCATTACATTTCTATTTCGTGGATCTCTATTTTCACGCAATTTCCAAAACGTGACATTTCAATTTTGTCGAATTTCTATTCCAAAAGAGCCCCCTGATTTTGTGAACTTTTTCATGCGAAATTCGGTTACGACGCTTCAGTTCCAAAGATCTCGCAGCGAAAAAGTGCTCGGTATTTATCCTGAACAAATTCTAATTTTTTTCAGCGATTTTTCTGGAAATACAGACAAAGTTGAGGGATTTTTTAAGGAAAAAATTCTTTGAAAATTATTAATTTTGGAAAAAAACACCGATATTTTAATTTCTTTTTTTGTGAATTTCGGGGAAAAAAACGATGAAAAATTGTGGGTTTTTGAGCGATTTTAAGCCAGAAAACCACAATTTTCTCAAAAATTATTTGCATAAAAACGGGATTTTAAAATTTTGTAAAAACCGTGCGGCGCCGTTGCCAAACATTCTGTTTTTAAGTGAAATAGGCTATTTTTTTCTTCAATTTGACTTTTTGCAGATAAATAACGCTATAATTAGTCTAAAATGAAGCTCGCTTGATTTTCGAGTAAAAATAGTTGAAAAAATTGGAATTTAAATATTTATTTACAATGAACACGGTGCACTTTTCAGCTGCGAGACTCTATAGATCTGTGGAATATCGGAGCGTCGTAACTGAATTTCGCTCGTGAAAGAAAAAGCTGACTCAAATGGAATTTTTCGAAGAAAAAGTCGCCGAAAGTGATTAATTTAGAGAAAACTGAAATTTTAATCGAATTTTTTTTTTTACGAAAAAACACATTTTTTTAATTAAAAAATGATGAAAAACGGTGGTTCTTGAGGAAAAAAATTCGAATTTATTTACGATAAACACCGCGCTGCGAGACCTAGGGAATATCGGAGCGTCGTAACTCCATGAAAAAAATTCACAAAAGCAGGAATTTTTCGCTGCGAGACCTCCTGCGGTCTGAAATTTGGATTTTTTGAAAGAATTTATGAAATTACTGTCGGTTTGAAAAAAATTCACAAAATCAGGAATTTTTCGCATTTCGTCCAGTCCAATCCAAAATTCGGCGGCGTTTTGGATTTTTTGAAAGAATTTATGAAATTACTGTTTTCCAGCGGTCGGTTTGAAGAAAAAAAATTCACAAAATCAGGAATTTTTCGCTTCGAGACCTAAAAAACCCATTAAATTCCAATTTTACCTGAGTTTTCCCAACTCCAATATCCCCATCGATTTCATAGCTCTGTCCGGGCAAAAGAGCGAGCACTGGGTCCAGTGCTCTCAGAGTTGACGTCAGTAGGAGCTTTTCAGCCCGGTGGCGGATCAGGAATTGGAGGGCTGATTCGTGTTTTGGCTCGTCAGGCGTGTCGTCCATTCTTATTAGATTCAAAGTAAGAAGGAGCTAAAATTGAGGAAAAACCATAAATATGAAAATTCAGAACCTCAACAATTCAACATCTAAATGACTATTCGGTTACGCTCTTCAAATAATTTATTACAGTTTCTTTCTTATTCTTTTGATTTTTTTTTCTTTCTTTCTTTCTAAACACTTCCATTCTTGTGACCATTTGTAAATAAATATTTAAATGCAAGTCAAACTTGCAAAAAAAAAAGTTCAAAAACGGAAGAAAAGAAAGAAAAGAAAAAAAGAGAGCATTGCGGTTCGAGTAGGAGTTGATTGACTTTTGGGCGGAAAATGGTACAGAAAAGCAGAAAAAAAGGAAAAAAAACAGTTCTGGTTGTAGTGATTAGGTAATTGTGCTGGAAAAAAAGTAGATAGGAATAATGTGATAAGAATGAGATTTGTGGATGGATTGATTGATTTTGGACAGACAGACAGACAGACTTTGGCGCAAAAACTACTGAGCCGGTTGCTGGGTTTGCTGATTGACAAGAATTGGCACAATAAGATGCTCCTGTTGCATCAAATTGTACTTGGAAACGTACGTGGTGAATCGACGGCAGAGGTGCGTCTCATTCTCAAACTCGTCAAAGAGTTTTCGATGATGGAAGAAGGCGTGAGAGAAGATGCGGTAGACACGACGAGCAACCGAGCCCAGTTTTGCGATTGAGATCTCTTTTATGTTCACGCGGCTTGGAAAGTATTTGTTCGAGTTGAGCATCGTGGCAGCGCCGTCGAGCGTGTGGCGGGTGTAGTCGATGGCGGGACACTGGAAAATGGGAATTCGAGGGCTATTTTAAGTATTCGCCAGGCTTCTTTGCTTAATGGACTGGACCTATTCACAAAACCGGAAAAATTGCGCGAAAAATCGGAGAATGCTTCGAGTGACCTGAAATTTTGGGAAATATTGGAAAAAATTCTCCTGTACACGCTCAAAAAATTTTGGACCAAAGTATCGATTTTAAAAATTTTCAGAAAAAATCGATATTTTGGTCCAAAATTTTTTGAACGTGTACAGGAGAATTTTTTGTTTAATATTTCCCAAAATTTCAGGTCAATCGGAGCATTCTCCGAGTTTTCCCGCAATTTTTTTCTTTTTTTTTCCGGTTTTGTGAATTGGTTCATGACGCAGCAAGTGCGCTCCTGCAGCACTCAGTACTTCACTTGGAAAATAAGTCGGCAGCCTCTAATTGTCCGGTTTTTTAAAGACTAGCCAGCAGATCCTTTTTTTGAGAAAAAAAAACTCGGAGAAAGCTCCGATTGGCCTGAAACTTGGGAAATCATGGCAAAAATACTCCCGGACATTCCTAAAAAAATTCCAGGCTAAAATATCGATTTTTTGAAAATTTTTACAATCGATATTTTAGACTGAAATTTTCTGGGAATGTCCGGAAGTATTTTTGCCACTATTTCCCAAAGTTTCAGACCAATCGGAGCATTCTACGACTTTTTCTTTCCATTTTAATCATTTTCAAAGTTTTCGGCCTTTCTATGAGCAGGTCCATAGGATTTTGCTGTTTTTAGTCAAAAACGTTGCGAAATTTTCTATTTTTGGTGAAAAATTCAATTTTTTCGAATATATGTATTACAGCTCAGAAAAATAACTTTGAAAAATCGCTTTTTTTTTGTCAAATCAGCTAATCACAGATTTTGCTTGTTTAATTGACCTATTCACAAAACCGGAAAAAAATTGCGGGAAAAATCGGAGAATGCTCCGCTTGACCTGAAATTTTGGGAAATATTGGAAAAAATTCTCCTGTACACGCTCAAAAAATTTTGGACCAAAATATCGATTTTTTCCTGAAAATTTTTAAAATCGATATTTTGGTCCAAAATTTTTTGTGCATGTACAGTATAATTTTTCCAATAGTTCCGGTCAATCGGAGCGTTCCCCGATTTTTCCCGCAATTTTTTCTGGTTTAGTGAATAGGTCCATAAAAAAAAGGAAAAATTCGCGAAAAATCAATTTTTCGTGATTTCTCGCCGGTTTAGCATTCTCAGGTATCACGAGTCAAACTTTTTCAAACCTTTTCATGTAACAAATAACAATTGCTTCAAAAAGTTTCAAAATGGGTTAGAATAGTTTGTTAGCATGAAAAGGTTTGAAAAAGATTAGAACGTCTTGAAAAAGTTTAAACGTGTCTTGAAAAAGTTTGAAAACTTGAAAAGTTTAATAATGGCTTTATTGTTACTCAGAAAAGTTTCAAAAAGTTTGACTCGATACCTGAGTTACTTCTGCTCGTTTTGGCTCCTTCACAAATTCATATCAGAGCAAAATTGGCAAGAAATTAATTTTTCTCCTAAAATATTTAATTTTTGAGCAAAAACAGCGAGCAATTGGTTGAATTTTTGTGTTAAATTGACGTAAAATAAAAAATGGCAATTTTTAAAGGTTTTTTTCTGTGCTGCTCTTTTTTTTTTGAGTTTTTTGTCCACCAAAAAGGAAAATTCGCAACGTATGCGACTTAATATGATGAATTTTAGCGATTTAAACAATTTTTGTGGGAAAAATTGTGAAAAACCATGGTTTTATGTGGAAAACCAATAAAAAACATTTATACCGCTTAAAATCGATATTTCACTCGGTTCAAAATTTTCTGAGCATGTCCTGTCCGGGAGCATTTTGCATTATTTCCCAATATTCCGAGTTTTCTCCCAATTTCTTTTTTTTTTCATTTTTTGGCATATCTCCAAACTTTAGCTGATAACCCACTCAAAAAAATAAATAAATCGATTAAAAACATGTGAAAAACAAAAAAAACGGAAAAATCAATAAATAACAATTGCATGCAGGAAGAACGAAGGTTTAAGCCTTAATTGGTATAAAATATATTTTTTTAAAATCACCTCATTTGGATTTTTATGCCCGGCGCAGAGGAATATCCACTGCTCGGTGGCAGTCATTTGTTGGCACGTTTCCGGCACACATTCTCTCTGGAAAATTCAATTTATTCCAACAATACTTCAATCAAAAATCTCCCCACCTGCAGGAGAAGAGCCAGCCCATTGAGCTCTATGCAAAATTGACGAAGATGCTCGTATTTCCACACCCCTTCGTCTTGTTCTGCAAGAATCCCAGAAAATCGATAATTTTCCCCTCAAAACCAAAAATTTACCCAACGGCGGTGTCAAAATCGCGTCCACATCCGCCGGATTCGCCTTGATGGTCTGTTGAATGAACTGCTGAATGTTGAGCGCGCTGTCCATCTCCTCGAACGACAATGGCGGCCAATTGTTCCAGTCCTGAAGCATTTTTCGAGTAATAGTGGCTAAATAGATGGGATTTTCTCACCGCTCGCTTGGTTCCCGGGCCGTTCCGCCGTACGACACGGTTCTCCGTAGCGACTGTCATTTTGCACACTGAAATGGGAGGATATTGATTGCGAGGGAATTTTGTGAAGAGTGAGTGCAGCGCAAAAATTTGCGCATGACCAAGTTGGAAAAGAAAAATTCGAGAAAAATCACGGCAAAAAATGGAAAAAATGAAGGAAAAATCGCGTGATTATTGGTTGAAAAATATTGAAAATCTTCTTCAAAAATGTGAGGCTCCGCCCATTTGCAACTTGCGGCAGGGTTGTTTGCAAGGTGCCGCACGAGTTTTTGTGTTGCTCCGGCGGGCTCCAAGACCTCTGCAGAGCTCGGTGTCATTTTAATAGGGGATTTTTATAACTGTAAATTAAATTTTTAATAAAACAGAACTGTAAATTCTTTTTAAAAATACGGGCTAAAAACAAAAAAAAACCATTTTTAATTTTTGGAGCAGTTAATTATCGTTCATTCCTCCAAATTTGAAAATTTGCGGTCTATTTTGGACAATTCCAGCATTATTTACCTGGAAAAAGTTAAAATTGAAGAAAAATCAGGAAAAACGGTCAATTCTGACCAAAAATGAAGGTTTTGCAAGTGTGCCGCACGGTTTTTCCAAAAAAGTTGGAACTTTGTTTTTTCTACAAAAATATGGATTTTTCCGTGAAAAATGTTGTTTTCTGGCTCAAAAATTGTCCATTTTCATAATAGTTTTTTTGGTCCAGAAGTTGTTAAAAATGCTCGAATTTCTGGAAGATTCCAGACTTTTCTCAATTTTTCAACATATTTTGTCCCAAAAATCATATTTTTAGCGCGCAGCGGATTTGCAAGTAAATCTCAATTTCAATTTTTTGCTTATTTTTGTTGTAATTTATTCACATTTTGCCTAGAAAATGTCAAATTTAAAGAAAAATCAGCAAAAACGGTCCATTTTCATCAAAAATAAAGGTTTTGCAACTGCGCGGCACGGTTTTTCCACAAACTTTGAAAACTTGTTTTTTCAACAAAAATATGGATTTTCCCGTGAAAAATGTTGTTTTTTTTCTGTAAATTTACAATTTTTAACGATTTTGGCTTTAAAATTGCTCAAAAACCCTTCAAAAAGTATACTTTTGGTTTCGACACGTGAAAAATGGTCAAAAATTTCAATTTCTATGGAACAAGCGATTTTTTTAAAACTTTCTTTGTAAATAATCTGCTGCAAATCTGCCTGTGGTATGCTAAAAATTCTTAAAACTTCACTGTAAAAAATGGCTGGAAAACTGTAAATTTCGCCATTTTCAGCCCCAAAATTCGAAAACCTCTGCAAGTGCGCTCTATCGCACTCACCGCGAAGCACAATTTTTCAAAAATCAGGGCAATTAGCTCACGAAATTAATAATTAATGCAAAATCACGGCATGTTGAAAAGTACATCGTGAAAATGCGCTCCACTGCTCACATAGATTTGAGGAAACGCGGTTGTTACAGATTTGAAACGGTTTGGATTTTCAAAAAAGAGGCGCTGGCGGAATACGTTTTCTGCATAAAATAAATGGGTAAATATTGTTTAAATATTTAGAATTATGCAAAAGATATGAACCCACAAGAAAAAAATATATAAAAAATTGCTGTGGCGCCGCAGTAACGACGTTTTGAACACGCCATTTCGCGCGTTTTTTTCTCGAGTGACGTGGCAACTTTCCCGCGAAATTTAAATTTTAATTTTCATGTACCTCTCAACACCCCGTGAAAATGATCATCCGCGTTCGCTCACTCGTTCGTCAAGTTGAGCTGCTCGGCAACATGTGGCATGTCATGTCATGTCATTACGTTTCATCTCCAAGTCAGAACGTCTTTTATTAATGAATTTTTCAGTGGAAATGACGCCGAAAGCTGTCAGTCGGCCACGCGCTGTTCCTCGGCCACGGCCGTGGCTCTCGCAGCGATAGAATTTTTGGTGATTTTTTTCCAGGTCCTTTCGCTCCATTCCCCATATGTCGCGGAACTAGCCTAAAGGCGTAGCCCACGACTTTTCTCTCACCAAAAAAGACATAAATCCAACATAAAATATTGGTTTTCGTTACTAAAAAAACATACGAAAAATTCTGCCCATAAAAATATATTACAAAAATATGGCGCGAAAATTAATTCATTCGAAACTAAAAGACTTTCGCGCTCACCGCTCCACTACAAACGAACTTGCGCGGGGGCGCTACCTCACTGCAACAAGAGAGAGCAGCATACACGGACACCCACGCAGAGACGCAGACAGGTCGCCTCGCGGCGAGACCTTGCCTGCGTCTCTAACTACGGTGGCGACCGCAACGGGAGCGGCGGCGGCGAGAGTCAGTCGAGTCGAAAGTGTCAGCAGGGGACAGGTCGTCGACCTCATAAATAGCGATAAGGGCTCCTGTGTGGGGCCCACGAGAAACTGACCAGCGACAATTTTTTAGATTTACTTTCTTCTTTTTTTTTACTTACTGCTCGTCCGGCAGCGGCACACACACATCCTACGACGCGCGGTAGGAATTCGTTTGTTTGACTCGCCACGCTCGATATCGACGAAATTGTTTTATCTTTAACCTTTCTTACCTTTTTTTTGTATATATTCTTTTTATTAAATTTCTTACCCGTTTTTGCTGTTTCAAGAGATTCCCCCACGTGAGCCCGCCTCCGATGCGGCTCACCCGATAAGGGGGAGGGAAGTTTTTAGGCGCTGAGCTTTTCTTCCCCAGAATTTTAATAAATCTGTTCTCCGCGTAAACCGTTTTATCTTATTTCACACATACAACGAGACTAGTCTAATAGCGGGATAGGGGGAGCTCCATCCTCCCTGCAACCTTCCCCCGCACACCATATCCCCAAACCGGAAATGTTGACGATTCGGATGGTGCCATCCTTCTTCCATAATTGTGTGCCTTTTGTGCGCCGTCACCTGCTTGTTTTCGCTCGGATGCTCCGTTCCAAAGAGGAGGGGGCACCAAAGAGCCGCCCGAATGAATGCGCGAGCCAAGACACCTGTCAGAGTGGGTGGGAAACGATTATCGGGAGGAAGAAGTCGAAAATTGGAGGTATTTAATTAGATTCGAGGATTATGGTCGCCTATTTTTGCAGTTGTTTTGGTGAATTTTAATGAGGAATCTGTGAAAAACTGTGAATTTCACTTGCTGTTCATCAATTTCCACTAATTTGGGCTTAAAATTGTGAAAAAATGTATAGCGCGCTCCATCGATGACGCGACGCGATATGGGAGAAGTTAGACGGTTAGAAAAAACGAGAAATTGAGAAAAATGAAGATACGCAGACAAGAAGGCACGCTCATGGCGCGCGAAATGAATTTTTACGCGTCGAAAATATAAAAAACTGAAAATTTCGGGGAAACGACACCAAAAATTGAACAAAATGAACACTTTTTCTTGAATTTTTAATCAGGAAACTAGCTTTGAGTCCAAAATTGTGTAGAATGGTTCATAAAAACCTGAAAATCGCTGAAAAACATTTTTCAATCGAGTTGCAATCTGAAAACTTAAAATCCCGGCCATTAAATGGGGAAAAATTGCCAAAAAAACCAAAGTTCGGTGCCAGCAAAATGAAAAATTGCAATAATTGTTTCCTCTCACCCCGCGCGCCGCCAACCGCCGAATCGTGGCGAGACCCGGCGATTGCTGACGCATAACTTGACACGATGTGTCGCTACGTCACGAATGCATAATAACGCTAAATTTCCCCAAAGTAACTCGTAATAATCCTCGAATCTAAATATTTAATTACTCCCTCCATTCTCCAGCCAATTTTCCGGTAATCTGCAGTGAGTCGACAGGTGTTTTGGCTCGCGCATTCGGGCGGCTCCTCTTTGGAGCTTCTGCTTTGCATCCTGATTGTGAGGCAGATTGGCTATTAGCCGTTGAAAATCGATGGGGGATTTTACTATTTTCGTTGTATTTTTCAGATTTTCACGTCTTTTCCGCTATTTCTTGTTCGTGAATAAATATTTTGTCGAGTAAAGTATAAATAATTCAGTAATATGTACATATTCAGATACATCCGTCTCGAAAAATTTAAAGAAAACGAAGAGAAGATTCGAAATGGTGTGGGAAAAATCTGGGCGAGTACTCAGAAATCTGAAAAGTGGAATAATTAATTCGGTGAAAATCAATAATTTTCAGAGACGATTCTTCAATTTTTCATCGTTCAGGGCCCAGGGCGTCAAAAGCGGACAATAGATGGATGGTTTTCCTTCGATTTTCGGGATAAATTGCTGAAAAATACATGTTTCCTTCCTGATTTTAAGATTTTTTGCCTAATAAATGTGGTTTTTTGTTCAAAAATGCAATCGTTTTGAAATTTTTGGCACGTTTTCTTGGATTAAAAGGTTGGCTTTTGGTTTTCCGACAGAATTTTTGAAAAATTTCCATTTCGTTTGGAATTTTTGATAGTATTTAAGACAGTAAAAATCCCATTTAGTGCGAATTTTTAGCGAAAATATCGACATTTTCCGATCTCGATACAAATTTTTAAATTTTCCGATCTTCTTACGATATTCCGTCCATTCCGTTCTGAAACTCCTTTGGAATTTCGGTATTATGGATTCTTGACGTAGCGAGACAGCGTGTCAAGTTATGCGTCAGCAATCGCCAGGTCTCGCCACGATTCGGATCTTGGCGGCGAGGGAGGAAACAATTTTTTTTTCATTTTTCTGGCGCACAACTTGCAGCAACGTGTCGCTACGTCACGAATCCATAATATTTTCGTTAAAATTTGTGATAAAAAACTCATTTCGACCCAAAATTCTGTCAGAAAATACCCAAAAATCACATTTTGTTCCGATTTTCCGTCGAAAAATTGAAATTTTTGGATCTCCTTACGATATTCCGCTCATTCCGTTCTGAAATTCCGTCAGAAATTAGGATTTTTTGGTGAAAAGCTCGTTTTTACCCCAAATTCTGTACAAAAATATTCGAAAAATCACATTTTTTGATGAAAATATTTAAAATTTTCGAGTTCCTTCCATTTTTTCGACGGAAATACTGAAATTCTCCGATCCACGTTCAGTTTTTCATCTCGGTACTTTATTGTTGGCCCGCCAAAATGGTCAAACGCGCCCCGCTGAACTCTGTACTACGTGGATTTCATTTTGGTCTCCAAATTATTTCATTTTACGTTGAATTTACACGTGAAATGAAAAAATTTGGAAACCAAAATGAAAATCGCATAGCGTTGAGTTCAGCGGAGCGCGTTTGACCATTTTGGCGGGCCGACAATAGAGATTATAATTTTCTCGGTGTAAAAAAGTTCAAAAAATATGGAAAAAAAACGGCAAAACTGACAATTTTTGGTAGAAATTTGCAGTTCCTGAAAATTCTAGTCCCCGGCCACAAAATTTCTGTTAAAAATCGGTTTCTCTCGGAAAATCGTACCCAATTTTGGAAAACACAGGAGCGTTAGCTGGGAGTCAGCAAACGCGCCCGAAAGCACAACTTCAAATGCTCAAGGGGTGCTATGGTATAGAACTGGCACGGAATAGAACCTCGGCTTCGAGAAAACCTTCAAAGAATCAAAACCAAACGAAATTAACAATTCCGTCCCCGCTTTTCCTCCTCAGAACAGCCGGTGAAAAGGTACCGTATCAATTGCCCAGTCAATTACCACGGATCCCGTGTGTTTATTATTGCGTAATCGGCATGTCGTTGCGCGGCACAAAGAGATCAAAGGGGGCGGTCTCGTTGCAGTGTCACGACATGTCAACCGTCTGTCTCCCGGCGCAGTGACACCACTTTATCATTACATGCAGGTCATGTAATGCCAGCTGGTGGATTAGATTAGCAAGAAGTTGGTACATGTAACTAGATAGGTACAGTATATCATCAGCTGTCTTCAGTCAGCGAAATGTTTGGTTAGGAATTAGCGAGTCGACTCGACTCGATTCGACTAGGGTTGTGTCAGGTAGGGTACGGTAGTTGTTGCTAGTTGTCTGAATGTCTTCTGGAAGGGTTTTTTTTTAAGAAAAGGAAGGGAAAGGAAGTGCAAAAGCACATCATCACCTATTCAATCTCACTGTATTATTCAGTGCCTTTGTGCCTGAATTTCTAATTACCCCTACCTAATCGTTTTGTCTTTCGCCATTGTTTCGCCTTTTTCGTCTCTTTCGGCACGGGCAGAGAAGCCATAAACGCCATAAACCATAAACTGACAAATGGGTACATGGGGCTTCAATAACATATGTTGCCACTGGGCGGGTGCCGATGACATTGGGTCGGTGATTAAGGTCTATCGCCACGTGGAAATGGTCGGGTGCTTGCAAAGGAATGGGGTATTGAGCGGTGTCGAGTAAATTAGGTAATTCTGATCGGGTCTATCGCCAGGTGGAAATGAAATGATTGGCTAGCTTGGAATATAATGTTTTGGTATTTGGGTACTGAGCGGTGTCGAGTAAATTGGGTAATTTCAATATGTTGCTACTTGGGTATGGTTGTCTCTGGGTAGTTTCGGTCCATTGACACGTGGCAATGCTTGGTTAGCTTTCGATAGTTTTCTTTGGTCTTTTGCTAGTAAGCGGTGTCGAGTAAATAGGGGAACTTCGGTCTGACGCCACTTGGAAAGGTTTGGTTGTTGATACAGCATTCTTGGTGTTTGGGTACTGAGTGACGATGTGTAAAACGAGTAATTTCGATAAGTCGCCACGTGTGTCGTCTCTGGGTAGTTTCGGTCCATGGGCACGTGGAAATGTTCGAGTAGAGTTCAGTATCATTCCTTGTTCTATGGGAAGTGAGTGGCATCGAGGAAGTTCGGTAATTCCGGTTGGTCTATCGCCATGTGGCAATGCTAGATAGCTTGTAATAACATTCTCTGGTCCGTTGCTAGTAAGCGGTGTCGAGGAAATCGGGTAGTTTCGGTCTGTCGGCACGTGGAAAAGCTTGACAAACTTGCAATAGCATTCTCCGGTCCGTTGCTGGTATGTTCTGTTGGGTAAAATTGGAAATTTCGATATGTCACCACGTGGAAGGGTCTGTTAGCTAGTAATAGCATTTGTTGGTCATTTGCTATTAATCGATTTCGAGTAAATAGGATAATGTCGATCTATCGCTACGTGGAAAGGCTTGGTTAGCTTGATACAGCTTTCGTTGGTCTTTGGGCACTGAGAAGTGTCGAGTAAAGCTTCAATTTCGTTATAGCGACACGAGTCGAACTGGAAATAGCATTCGGTGGTCCTTTGCTAGTAAGCGGCGTCGAGTAAAAATGTTAACTTCAGTCTGTCGGCACGTGGAAATGCATGTCTATCTGGCAATAACATTTTTTGGTGTTTGGGTACTCAGTGACGATGGGTAAAATGAGTGATTTCGATGACTCGCTACGTGGAAATGGTAGTTCTGGTCCATTGACACGTGGCAATCATTGTCTAGCTTGCAATAGCATTCTTTGGTCCTTTGCTAGTAAGTTCTGTCGATTAAATAGAGTAATTTCGGTCTGTCGCCATGTGGCAATGCGTGGCAATGCGTGGTTAGCTTGGAATAGTATTCTCAACCATGGGTAATGGCGATGAACTTGAGTTGGACTATCGCCAAGCGCATGGTTAGCCTATCTTTTAGTCCTTCTCCTCCTCTCCCTCCCCCTAAACTAGATAATCGACAGCTATTATATGTCATCTGCTTGTAATCGCTTGCACAAACACAATGGGTGTAGCACTGATCCGTTGGCACCGTAATCTTCACCCTTCCCCGAGATGTTTTGGAATTAATTAAGTCGTCTCCCCCTTCTTCTTGATATTACTCCAAGAAGATGGATGAAAATGAAGAAGAGAGCATGAAAGTTATGATTCTGTGCGTGTGCAACATATTGCCCCTGCCATCCTTCATCTTCCAAATTAACTGCCCTGCGCTTCTCGCCCATCTCGTTGTCTCTCGCCGGTTCGCTTCACTAATAATATCCGAATCGAGTTCGTGTCACGTCAACTTGACTCTAAATTTTGTGGCGACGACGGGAGTAGACGAGCCGGAATGCGTCCATCTGCTCTGCTCTGCTCTGTTGTGCTCCGTGTGTTCGTGTTCACGTTCGCGTTCACGTTCATGTTCGTGTTCCCGCACAACACATTACAGTATTGTGATCATGTGAAGCGTGAGAAAATGATGAGCGCCTGCAGTACTTGACACAATGGATGGGGATAAGTGAGAGGATGGGGAGAAGTGAGAAGTGTGAAGAAGAAGAAGAACAATACGGAAATAGATGGGTTGGCTCGAGGAGCTGAACGTAAATAGTATGGAAGGCGGGTAGGGTAGAAAAGTGCTCTTCTTGGACCTGTTTTTTTGGTCGTGTGGTGTCTGGCGCCTGTGTAGGTTAGTTTGGCTATCTGAAATTTTTTACTCGGTGTCGTTTGGGCATAGAGAAAATGGGTAAACTGGTCGGTTTCGTAGGTGCGTGCTCGGAAGGTGAGAAATTGGGTTTGTGGATAGTTTTTCTGCGTTGCTTCGGTTCTAGGAACTCGTACTTCTTCGGTCTGTTTGTCTGTTTGGGTGTCTGGAGCCTAGTGAGCTTAGTTTGATCACCAAAACTCAAATTTGGAGTCATTGTTTACGCTCGTTAAGAAGGTGACAACGGGTAGTTGGTAACAGTTTTTCTATTCTGGAAATCGAAACGTCTTCAATCTGTTTTTCTGTTAGGGTATTTGGCACCTGGGTGGCTAGCTGGATTCTCGAATACGGTGTCATTTGGGCATAGAGAAATGGAGTTAGCCCCTCGGCTTGGTAAGTGGGCGTCAAGAAGGTGACAACGGGTCGTCGTTAACAGTTTTTCCGCGGCGAATTTATTCTGGGGACTTGTAATTCTTCGCTTGGTTTTTTGGTTTGTCTACATGGGTGTCTGGCGCCTAGTTTGGCTATTTAAAATCTCGAATACGGATTTAGAGAAAACCGGTTAACCGCTAGGCTCTCTAAGCGCGGGTCAAGGTGATAACAGAAGGTAGTAGAAAGTTCTGGCACTCATCATGAATTGGCGTACAGGTTTTCCGCGGTTGGTCAAGGGGCTCGGTTCATCAAAAGTCATTAGAATTGGTGTCTATCTGTATGTGGGTGAGGTTTCGTGCGTTCTCAGCTCGTTTCGAACCGGTTGGCACTAAACGTCTTGCTCTTCCTGTTATCAGTCGATATGTTATTCGTTCACGAGGTGTGAACATGGATCACATTTTTCATTCCTAGGGGCATGAGACGCCCCAAGCTTCGTGTTCTTGGCACAGAGGAATCTCGGTGAGAATCTCCGGGCACATATAAAATGGGTTAGCTGATCGACTAAAGGGTGTCGTGGTTCCATGTTTTTTGGCGGTTGGTTTACCTGGAAGCCTGTCTGTGTCTGGTTGACGTTTCGTGTTCGTACATTTCTTCAAGCCGAATGGAATGTAGCGTCCCAAGTTTTGTGAGGATCGGTTAGGCTACATACCAACGAGTAAAGGCGAGAACGTTCTAGGGTTTCTGATATACGTCCTGATGTGTTGCTCATGCTTTCTTCGGTTGTACCATCTCCACGGCCTCAAATTCCGGGGCACGAGAATTCGGGGATAGGATGGGTTACAAGTGATTCTAGAGGTACAAATTGATGGTAAACGATCGTATAGTTCCTCGAGTATTCGAATTGCTGTATTCTCAGAATTTTTGAGCCGTATGATAAGGCCTACAATGAATGGCGCCCCCTATGCAGAACGCGGGAGAACAGTGAAACAGTTCAGGACAAGTTTTAGAACCCTTGGTGTGTGCTTACAAGGTCAAGGGGTTAGACCACTTTCTTTGAACCCTAGGCTCGAGATTTTTAGTCGGCGAACTGAACAAATTAGGAGTCAGACAAGGGGTGGTAGCATACGAATAGGACCTTCCCGCATCTAGAAATTCCTGGAGCTTGTTATAGACACCCAAAATTCGAACCTAAACCGTAGAAAACCACGTACTAGGCTTGTTCGTCCCGCGTGCTCACTCTTCGCTTTCTCTCTCTCTTTTCGTTTTGGCTTAGTTGCTGTAGCTCGTTTTCTCACACACACCACCTTATTATTAATGTATGACTCTCCCCTCACGGACCACTGTGTGCCCTCTCATCCATCCTCTCTTTTTCAGAGCACAGCTCTTCCTCTTTTCTTTCTTTCTTTCCCATTCTTCGTTTAACCTCACCCGGCGCCATCCGCCGAGTGTACTACGGTAGCGGGGTGAAGGCGAAGAAAAAGAAAAAGAAGAAGAAAGGGTCGCGGGAAATAGGGAAACGGGACAAAAGGGAAGAATAGAGATTAGGACACGACAATATGCGTACTACGGTATGGGATGGATGTGAGCAAAAATCTTTAAAGGGAAGTGAGAATATTGGACGGATCTGGGTGGCTGGGTGGATGGTGTGCTAGTCTGGACGCTTTTCAGAGGAAGTCAAAAATAAAGAAACAGGAGTATTTCCTAACTAGCTAACTAACGAACTAACTAACAAGTCGAATAATTTGAATGGGCTGAGATGCGACGCGACGCGACGCTATGCGATGAGACGGGGTGGGGTGGAGCTGTGCCCGGTCCTTCAGCCAGCCAGTTTTAATATTTCATCACTTGGCTCTCCCCATTTTTAATTCCATGGTCCTATCCTCTTCCCTCCTATGTGTTTGGCGGTTAGTTCCAGGAATATAGAACACTCCGAAAGGAACATGTTATCCACAAAAAGAAGAGGACATCGAGGCCAAATCAAAACTCTTAAAAAGAGGCGTGGCGTGGGGTACCCAGCTCCTACCCCACCAACTACCGTAGCACCACCAATGGGCGGTGCCGGACCGGTCAACTGGCGGAGGAGGGAGAGGAAGAGGAGGAGGAGACACACGCACGTTGTGAGCCCGGCCGCCCGTACACATCGGGCCGTGGACATGCAGAACACCGCACCCATCATCGCCACATCAGCTTCTTCTTCTTCGTCGTCTTCTTCCTTAGCGCCTTCCTCTTCGCACTCGAAAATGCAACCGGTTAGTTGAAGTTGAGCCAAGTTGAGTTGACTGTACAACTTTTCGGCGGTCACCATGCCATGCTCCGGCCGTTACGGATTTATTCATTGAATTGTTGATTAGAAGAGTCGCGGGGGGAGCTCGTTTTTATCAAATATTCATTCTTTGTATGTGTATGTGTGTGTCTAGTTGTCGTCGCCGCCGCTGCCGCCAAGCCTTATTGAATATTAAGTTAAGTGAATTTTTAGGTAGTGTGACGCCCCTAGCTCTCACTTTTCGATGCTTCATTTTGAAATTTTTCCTTCCTCGGCCGGCTGACAGTCTTTTTTCTTTGCTTCTTAATTTTAGTAGGATCTGTGTCGTACGCAGCTTACCTTACGTACCTTATTGTTAGTCAGATCCCTATTAAGATGGTATCCTTCTATTGTCAATCCGCCACGATGTTCAAACGCGCTCCGCTCCACTGATTGAGTACTTTTTGACTTTTATTTTGGTTTCATTTCACGTATTATGGATTCGTGATGTAGCGACACGTTGCTGCAAGTTGTGCGTCAGCTCTCGCCGCCAAGAGCTGAATCGTTACGAGACGCAATATTTGCTATGTCACGAATCCATAATAGCATTTATTTATATATACGTGAAATGAAATAATTTGGTAATGAAACCACAATGAAAATCGCGAAGCACTAAATTCAGCTGACCATCGTGGCGGGTCGGCAAGTGAAAGCATTTGCAAAAGAAAAAAAGCAAAAGCAAATGCAAGCCCAGAAAACGAGTGGGTTGCCAGGACAGGGTACAGGTGAAATCTCAAAATAAATCTGCCATTTGGCCATTCGCAAGCGCACATACGCACTCACTTGCCAACCCATATCACCCAACTCCAAATGCGAATTCTCGAATTGCAGTTCAACAACAGTCTCTTTGGCTCGTTCGATGATCCGCTGCTCAACGCGAGAGCCGCACAAGTGGCTCTGGCCGACATTGATGTTAAAAATGTGCAACAGTTGACGAATCCGTTGATGCGACCGCACGACATGTTCAGGTGAGCAATTTGAGCAGTTTATTCTATAATTTCTGAACGTTTCCTAAATGTCGTGAATTCTAGTGCTGGCTACGCTGCACAAGGGCTGTAAAAGTTATATTTTGTAACAGTTCTAAAAGCGACCTGATAGGCAAAAATTTCTGGGTTTTTACTTTTTTTTCTGCAAATTTGGAGCATCTTCTAAAAATTTGGACAGGAAAAAGGTTTTTCGAAAAAAAAAATGAAAATTTTTGTTGTTGCAATATTTATGGTTCACCTGGAGGTCAATCTGGAAGAAAGACTGCGCTTATTATTGATTAACCGCCATTGAGAAAAGGTTCTATAATAGATTAAACGAATATACAGGGCGTAAAATAATTAAGACCATAAAATCGAATTCAACTTTCCAAGATACCGTGGTGGCGTCGTACCGAAAAAACTAGCTTTTGGAATATTCATGGATCGATTTTTAACCCATTTTTGCCGGTGCGACGCTGACAACACCATGAGCACGCTACCCTTAAAGTCTAACCGATTCCGATCCCATCAAACTCCGTCAGCCTCACGCTCCTTGGGAATGAAAATGCTTCGCCAAGTTTGGTGCAAATTGAACCAGTAGGAGCTGAGAAAACCCTGCGGACATGAAATCCCCACCCTTCAAAACCACCCAAACATTTCCAGCTACTCCAACTACTTCACCACCGGCATCCACGACACATCCGCTGCCGCAAACATCTACCAGGGCCTACCCAGCTCTTCCGAACCATTCGACGCATCCGTAGTAGTGCCAACCTCATCCGATGATCAAATGACCCCTCTTCAACAGGTCATGGCAATGCAGTCGTATGGTGCACCGCCACCCTTTCAGTACAATATGACGCACCCGTTTGCCACGTCCACAATTTCAAATTCCAATACCATTACACGATACCCAATTGCACCACCCACATCCGACCTGGAGACAGATCCGCGGCAGTTGGAGACGTTCGCCGAGCATTTTAAGCAGCGGCGGATAAAGTTGGGCGTTACACAGGTTTGTTGGGAGGGGAAATGAAAAACTTAAAATAATGTTTGTCCTTTGGTTCAGGCGGACGTCGGAAAAGCCCTTGCCCACCTGAAAATGCCCGGCGTGGGATCGCTATCTCAGTCGACGATCTGCAGATTTGAATCTCTCACCCTGTCCCACAATAACATGGTTGCCCTGAAGCCAATCTTGCACTCGTGGCTTGAAAAAGCCGAGGAGGCGATTAAGCAAAAAGACACCATTGGAGACATCAATGGGATCCTGCCGAACACGGACAAGAAACGCAAACGGACCAGTATAGCAGCCCCTGAGAAACGAGAATTGGAGCAGTATTTTAAGTGAGTTCTCAATTTCGTGATGATATTTTCTACTACTGGACTTCAGACAACAACCCCGACCATCCGGCGAGCGCATCGCCTCTATCGCCGACCGCTTGGATCTGAAGAAAAACGTGGTTCGCGTCTGGTTTTGCAATCAGAGACAGAAGCAGAAAAGGTACCGTCCGTTTAAAAAGAGTCGCATAATTTATTACGGTCAAATCTTTCAGAGACTTCCGCTCTCAATTCCGCGCACGAAGCGCCGCCGCTGTGATGGGTCCGCGCGTGATGCCAAGCGGAAACGGAAATGGCAGCGGAAGCATCAACTCGAGCGGAATCGGCGGTTTGAAACCGGCGAATGCCTACAACGGACTTCCCGCGTTTTTTGACTAGAGCTAGGCGTTTAAATCTTGATTTTTGAACCATTTTGTCTCCATGGGTATGTCATGATCTTCTATTCTCTTTATCCGCCAATAAAATTCAAGGAAATCTTGCTCATTTAATATTCTGTGGGGGCAACGGCAGCGACAACGAAAGCGACAACGCCGACAACGATGGGTGAGTGAGAGAGCGAGTTAACGATGTTCAAACACAACTACCGTAATCGTTTCGTCGCTTCTTTTTAGCGAGAGAGAGAGAATGACAGACATACAGACAGATGACACGCACACGCAGCAGGCAGCGCATGAATTTTTCAGCAGGTGCCTCCGCCTCCTTCCCCTCTTCAAAGTCTCAATATGTCGGGCCGGAAAATCGAATACAGGGGTTTGTTCAGACTCGCAAGCCAGGCTTCAGGCCTTTCGGGCTTGGCGATTGATGGCGTGGGCATATTATGTGTTCACAAACGACTGGCGTTCCGCAGTTTTTCACTGCGGAACACATTCGTGAACGCATATAATATAGAGTTGCCACAATTCCTAATCGTTCGAATAGCTCCCGAGCCGAAACGAGCAAGAAAAACAAGCGATTTATGAAAAGAAACGGCCTCGCACCTTGTCTGTTCACACAACTTTGCGCAAGGCGGGTGCACAATGCACAATGGACGAGGTTAATTAATCGCCGTGTTTAGCGGTGGTGAATGCCTGTTTGTTTGTTTTTTTGTTTGCGCGCCGCTGCGCGCTTTGCTTTTTATGGAAATGGCAGCACACCAGGCGCAAGGCGAGATGGTGATAGGCTTTGGGCAACTTGTAATAAGATCACAAGTTAGTGAGAGTATTGGACGCCGAACATGGGTGTAGCGAATCTTATCTGCAAGTCGTGCGCCGCCAAAAAGCAAAAAACTGTTTCCTCTCTCGCCGCCAAGAGCTGAATCGGTGTCTCGCTACATCACGAACTCATAATGACATCGCTTTGAAGTTTTGAACTTCTTCCCGCTTCCAGCAAAGGCTGGGAGCAAGGGCGTTTATTCAAACAACCGGTAAAATGCGTGGGCTCCTCCAAAAAACTCGACAGGGGAGGAAAAATGACGGTTCGTTCCCCATTACAAAGTCGGTTACTGCGGGCACGGTTCTGTTCAAAGCCTGAAATTATTCTGTTTTATTCGAAATGACAGAGATCCCAATAAATAATAGACAAAGACGGACGATAGAAACTACAAAACAAACAGAGAAAGAAGGAAAAACTATAAAAAAAAAATGAAGAAAAAAACCTATCGGCCGCTCGAGAAACAAATCGATCCGTCCGTGAAGCTAAACAGCGAGCAATGCCGTTAAAACGGAGTGTCGTTGCGCTGAGAGGCATGGGCCGTTGATGGAAGGGATTGGATGGGCAAATTGTTCTAGGAACTCTATAATAAGCTGTGCGATAATAGAGTAATACCCTTACGATCCGTCCTCCGATCACGAGGTGTCAGTGGAGCGCGGCTCACAGCAGACCAGAGGTCGTAGGCATGTCGGACGGTCAGGTGATGGCGAACTGAAGGTTGTACGACCTTAGACGCCGTGCGAAAACCCGACGACCTATAGACAACCTGGCAAAATCCTGGCTGAGGTTTTTCGGTCCGTGCCTATGATTGACCAAGAGGTTTTGAGTTGTTTGTCTTGGTAAATTGAGAATTTTTTTCCGTTGAGAGTCAGAGAATACAATAAAAGGAAGAAACCCCGGACTGGTATCGAGACACGAACCTTAATGGCAGCACGCCGTCACAGAGCGAACTTACAGAGCACACGGACCAATTCGACAACAATACAGAGGCTGAAAATGACGACAGTCATCTTTAGACCAGATTTTAAAGCACTTTGACTTACAAAACCCATATCTAGTCAAGCGAGGCTCATGCTACGACCTCAAAAGCTGTCTGGTCGATATTTCGGGCCCACAGCGTTTTCCAGGCACAGAATTGTCCCAAGTTGCATGAAATTGCCTTCCCCTTCCCCATCCCCAACCCCACTCTTCAACTCAATCAAATGCGAACAACAAAAATCAAAGTTTCGTTGCGCCCTCTCTAATAAACGAGCATGTTTCCATTGTCCTCACCGTCCAGTGCCTTGTTAACCCGCCTAATCCGCGACGACGAGCAGAAACACGGGCGGGGTGAAAATCAAATAGAAAGGTGAGTGACCGGCTGCCTGAATAGGCGCCCCCCTCCTCCCCCTGCTACCAGCATTGTTTTCGAATCTTCTTCGCCTCCTTTTTCTTTTTCTCCACCGGTCCTTTTCGACAACTTTCCGGACATGACAGTTCCTATTTTACTATCGTTACTCTTTGCAACTGTGCATGGGCTAGACTTTCGATCTAACAATTACCGGCAAGTGTTCAACAATGCGCTGCCATCGGTTGTACCGCCAGTCATCCCAGCGGTGGGATCGCCTCTTGCTCCTTCGCAGACGGTTGCCATTAACCCGTACACGGATATTTTCGTGAAAAATGCGGCGCCTGTCAATTTCCCTATGGCAAGTTTGGCAGTGAGTCCAGCGCAACAGGAATCCACGTGGGTGCCAGTGAGCTCCCCGACTGTCCCAGTGAGCTACGCAAGTTATCAGAGCCCTGTCACTAGTACCACTGTCACCACAAAAGCGCCAACAACCACTAGGCTAACGAAGACGACAAAAAAGACCACGGAAACCTTGTGGACCACGTCCAAATCACCGATGAAGTTGTCAAAGAACCCGAAAGCGTCAAAGTCGAGTCAGAAGTGAGTTTTGGGGTAGGGTTGCGTTTGCGTTTCCTTTAAGCGTTCTAAGGACTTTGTTAACCAAGAAATGTGTGGGCAAAGTAGTCATTGAAAGTTTTACCCGCCGGAACCTAGGGTACGGCCTAATCCAAGCGATCGCGTATCGTCTTTCCACGAGCCACTAGCCACAAGATAGCCGAAATAACTGATTTACTAATTTACAAACGTAAAAACTCAAAACCACCGGTTAAACCATCGTTCCGGGCCGAATGACATGGTCTGCTGTGATCCGTAATCAACGGACAGATCGACTAAACCAACAGTATCGCTGTGGTCCTCTACGCTCACGAGGTGAGACGCGTCCATTAGACGTGGGTTAGGCCATGGTCTAGCATAGGTTCCCTGAGCCTCCGGTGAAACTGTCAGGGATGGATAATGCAAGGAACGATGTGATTAGATGCCCTCACCTTGGGTCACCTAGCCATATCAGCTCTTCCAGGTCCTCAAAAGAAACCTTTGCCACGTCCTTTGACTCGGCCCAACTCTCAGTTCTCTCCCATCGACTTCTCAACGACGTTCTCGTGATTCCATCGTCCCGACGGCTCTACATCCTTGCCATTCTCCCCATCCACCAGTCCTCCGGTCAGCAACACTTTGAATGCGGTGAAATCGACGTCAATGCCATCGTGAGAATGGCGGCGTTTTTGGACGCCTTGAAGAATGTAAGTCTCCTATTCTTGTTGGCCACCCATAAACTTCAATTACAGATCAACGAGTCCCATATGCTCAAAGAAATCGGCGCGGACATTGGCGCAATCATTGTGGACTCCTGCTCGACGGATTTGCGCTCTGTGGCTGATCTCTACGAGCTGTTATCGGGTACAAACATCCAAAGAAGCGATCTGATCGGTATTATACGTGACGATTCGACGTTCATGCCGAATACAGAGCAGATCATGCGACAATTAAATGTTCCCGTTGTTAACACGTTTTTCACGAGCCGGTTGACTGTGAGCACTTTTTTTTTCACCAATGGAAATCCATGATTTCAGACCCAAACATCTGGAACTTTGCCTTCCATGTCTCTGGTCATTCAATCGATAGTGGAGGCGCTTAAAACGTATCACAGCACGTGTGTCAATCTGATTTTCGATGAGAAATACGCTGAGTAAGCTCATTATAGGGGTAAATGGTTTTCGAATGAATTCCTTCAGCTCAATTCTCGAGTTCCAACGCGTTGCCGTCACCGAGTCGGTATGCGTCGAGGTGGCGATTCAGATGAAGAACTCGTCGAGCGCGGTGGCCGAGGCGACTGTGCGAAGGCTTTTGCTCGCAGAGGCTCGGATTGTGGTTGCGTTGCTGTCGGAGGACACGTGGATTCAGTTGGCAAAGGCGTTGCGGTCGGAAATGGTAATGGGGCGATTGGTGTGGTTGGGAAATGTAATAACTGTTGAACACAATATTGGCGGTGTGACGATCATGACGCGAGATATGCTGAGACACAGACTTATAGTGAGGGACAGACAAAGTTGTCACGCGACGCAATTGCAGTGCGAGGACGGCAAAAACGAGATTAAGTTGATTTTTCTCGTCCAATGAACCCTAGAAAGTGTGATGGCTTGGACGCGACGATACCACACTGTTTGGCGCCGAGTTCTCTCTATATTTTGAATTCCGTGAGAACGGAATTCAGCCGCCAGACAGACACTTGTCCTTACAGTTTAGCTTAAACTTCCAGGTAATCGCTGGACGATTCGTATTCATTGCCATGCAAGATCAGCGTTGGTCAACGTCTCGAAAGTTCATAGAAAGCTGGTCCACCTTTGAGCAACATCTCATCTCAATCACCCCGAAAACCCCGGTTAACCATGACCTTGAAATTCAAAAGCTAACCGAGAACATTCCAAAACTCCAATTGCCCAACCTATGGCTCAAACAGTTTTGGTCATCGGCTTTCAAGTGTCACGTGGAGAGCGATGAACGAATTAGCGGTGCTGCCAGCAGTTTCTCCAAAGAATGTGCAACTTCACAATCGTTGAACTTGACGCAAGTGGCTCCGGATGTCGACGTGGCGTCGATTTCGCTGGCAGGTGAGCGGTAAGGTAGATCTTGGCGGTTGCAATGCTTGTTTTCAGCTCATTCAATCGGCGTTGCGTTCCGTGCATTTGTGGATCGCGTTTGTCCGGGAGCGTTGGTCATTTCCTTGTCGGATTGTGTCAATGAGCCGCTTACCGCGTTTCATCAATCGATTGTGGACTCGGGTTTCGTGCACCATCTCAGTGATATTCGTTAGTTTTGTTTTGGTGTTATCTCATCTTTACACGTGTTTGGTTTTCCGTTCGCGGAGATTTCTCAGCTTCTTTTGGACCGGTGCTGGCGGCTGGGTTTTCATTCAAACGATATTTCGGCGCCCCGCCGGTTGTGTCGGGGGTGCCACGAATAGAACTTGAACGGAATAGAACCACATATACTGGGTGATGCAGCGGAGAACGTTTAGAAACACTGTTTCGTCTCTAAAGGCTTCGCCTCTAATGCAGTGAAGCCGAGTTCTATCCCGGGGCACCAATTGCGTCGCATGCCAATTTTACGCCTTTCTGTTTGAATCCAAAAGTTTCCATGCGAGCGCTCTGTTCCCGTGCCTCCTTTGACGAGGGAAGTCTCTAGCACCCTGTGAACATGAGGCGTGAGAATCAATTACGTTTGTAGGGTATCCTAGCGGGTTCCCATAGCCGCACTGACTTAAAACCAACTTTTATCCTTGCAGCCGTCTCCTTCAACCACACCACCGGCTTCCGCGACGTCTCAATCCGCGTGAACCGCGCCCAATACATCGAGGACCGTCTCCAATTCTCTGAGATTGGTGTATTCGACCCACTTCAAAATGAGTACACCGACTCCAGTGATTCCACGACCGCTTCTTCATCGACATCCACCCCGTCACGCAGTGGAAGCTTCCTACTCATGTCTTCCACGTGTCCCAAATCTTCATGTGCTCGGGAAGTCGCAAAAAGCGCCGTTCGTCGCGAGCTCCCTTCCATCACAACGGCGCTAACGGACATCCAGATCATGGTGTTCACCATTATCTCGGTTCTCGCCGCGCTGACGTGTCTGATGTGCATGTATTTGAAGGTGATATCGATCGGCGAGTATCGTAATCTGACCGCCGTCACTTTTCTCGGGCTGGCTTTACTGTCGTTGAGCGCGCCGGCGTTTATAATTCCGCCAAATGGTGTTTCGTGCACGTTGCGAAAGCTTTTGTTCCCGATTGCGATCAGTGTGACAGTGGCGCCGGTATTTGTGAAGAGTGTGATGATTTGGAAGGGGATTCGTTCGTCGGGAAGCTCAATTCTGATTGCTGCGTCTATTGTTGTTATACAGACAGGTGAGTGGGCAGAGCGAAATCTGTGCTGTTGACTGTTTTGACATGGTCTTTCCCGGTTTCTTTTTTGAGTTTTCTGTCTTTGTGCTATCACGGGAGGGTTGCTAGCAACTGTCCTGATGTGAGCGGCGCGCGCAAAGGCACGATTCTTGGAAGCGTGCCAAACGTGCAATACCCAATTCAAGTAATCAATACCCAATTTCAGTAATCTCCACCGAATGGCTCTTCCTCTCCGCCGCCAACGCCACCGAATTCGTGTCCACGATACATGGCACCATGTGGCGCTGTTCACCTGGCGACGCTGCCGAGGCCCTGACCCTGTTGTCATGTTGCCTGGTGGCTCTTTTGTCGTTGCTTTCGTTTGTCTTCTCGTTGGCTTCGTTGAGACACTCACAGAGCCTTCAGCATCTTATGATCTCGGTAAGCAATCGCTTTAACTTTCAAAACAATTGTCATATTTTCAGATTTTGGCAATAGCGTTCGAAATTGTGCTGTACGTGTCGCTGCCACTTATTCCTTACAAAACTCGTGACACTGTCATGGCAACTGCTATTCTTACTTTTGCGTTTTTGACACTACTGCTCAGCTATCTGTCACGGTCGTCAGAGAAGCACGAGGGGGAGAGCGGAACTATGCAGGTGGGTCTTGTTTTTGGTACTTGTAATAGGGAAGTTCCGCTGGATTACTTGTCCTGCGTGAAGCCTCTTCCTCTTCTACCCGAGTATTGAACGCTACCGTGTAGAAGAGTGGAGTCCAGAGGCCGTATAGTACATAAACGTAAGGGTTGCCTCATGTTCAGCGCCCTTACAACAGATGGGGACAATTAAAGCGGGACACAGAAACAGAAAAGGGGGACAACAGAGCAAAAACGAGAATAACCTGGATTTTCGGCCCTTTTATACCCGAATCGTGAGCGCTTTCGCGCGCAACGATTCTGGCGGGAAAAGTTATTATCCGAACGCGAGAGAGTGAGAGTGAGCGAGACTCGGGATGTGCAAGAACAGTGGCGAGGGATGGCGGAGCCCAGCGAGACGCAGGAGGATCGAGGGTTTTCGGCAGCAAGGAGATGTGTCCTGAGAAGGATGTAAGCCTGGGCTAGCCCGAAAATTACAGTGTGCATGAACCTGGTATGCTAAAAGCCTTTGACAAAGGCCGGCAAGTTCTTTTGCTCAGCAAGGTTCGTGCATACGGCCTCAGAGTCCAATTGCCCAACATTACTCGTCTTCTGACTTGCCGTAAAGTTTGCTGTCTAGTGTGCGAACACCGTAGCGCCAAAATTCAGATTTTCTCACATTTGCGTTTACAGAAACCGGGAAAATTCCAGTATAGCCACCCACTACAATATAGGTACCCACGCTATAGTATAGCCACCCACATAACTGAAAAATGGGATTTTTCCGATTTTCTGTGGGTGGCTATTTTGAAATATATGGGTGCTTTTACTGGAATATATTATTACAGTTAAGCCACCCACTCAGTGGTAATGGGTGGCTATACTGGTTTCCTAGGGAATCTTTCAGAATAGCCACCCATATATTTCAAAATAGGTACCCACATCAACGGGCTATAGAATAGCCACCCATTATTTCAGAATAGCCACCCATAATTCCAGAATAACCACCCACGCGGCGCCGACTGTGGGTGGCTATACTATAGCGAGTCAAATGGGTACCTATTTTGAAATATATGGGTGGCTATTCTGTAATTATCCCCAGAAACCAGTCGAAAACTGGCTCCACCACGAGCCCCGTTTGGTGCACAACAATCAAATGACTCTGATGAAAAACTATCACACCGCTTCCACGCATCCTCAATCTACCATGCCGCCAAAAGAGGATACGTTGCGGCGAAACGCTTCGCTTTACGGAGTTGAAGGATATGGTAAGAAAATGGGGGCGGGGCTTGTTTTCTTCTTGGTCTTTGGACTTTTCTTTTCATCGCTGCAAGATCAGCCCAACACAAAGAAAACAAGCTTTGCCCATTTCCTGAGCACCATGCACAATATATATTCTGGTTTCAGAACTTCCGACAGAGTGATATCGACTCCCAATGATCAAGTACAATCATGTGACACCCATAATTTAATTCATAGTTAAAAATATATATTGTGCCCAAAACATTCCATTCCAAAAACTTATTTATTCCCATAAAAACGAGAGTAGAGTTGAATAAAGAGCATTAAAACTGTCGAACGATTGTTGGAGGGGCTCAGAGCAAGGAGTAGGCTGGAAAAAAAAGGAGAATTATAGCCAAATGGGCGTGGTTCTTTACCAAGTCCAGTGAGGGCGCTCATACCGGCGAGAGCAAAGATCGAAAGACGCAGCGCGCGGTGTTTCCAGCTCATCTCGCGTTGGATCTGAAATTGGGCGGTTTTTAGCTGTCCGTGTCCCGTAAATAAGGTACGAAGTTTGCGGTATCCTCAGTACGGAACGCTGCGAATTCGCTCTTTTTTTCCGATTCTCATTTCAAATGCAATGTGCGATTGGAGCGAATTTGTAGTGCTTTATACGGAGCGAACTCTGATCGATAACTGTGTTTTTCTCAGCGTCTCGACTATCGCCGACTGCCATTTTGGTTTTTTTCAAGTTTTTTGGTTTGGTCGGCGTCTCATGTTGGGGAAAAGACTAACCTTGACGGCACACTTGACATAGACATCGGACGCTTCTTCGAGTTTCTCTGAAATCACAGCATTTAAAAAAATACAATGTATTGTTGGATTACGCACGTGCTCTCTCCACCAGGTCGTCCAGTTTTCCCTGTCGTTCCATCATTTTTTGAACATTGTCTTTCATGATTACCTTCACCTGTAATCATGATTTTTATTTGTCTGTCGTTTGCCATAGAGAAGTGACAATAGACTGCGGGTGTTGGGGACGCCAAGGTCAACGCGCTGCGGTTACGTCGCGTGGCAAAACTGTCTCTCGTCTGTGTCTCGCCGCTTACACGCTTTCTGGCTCAAAAATTCGCACAAATTGGCACACCGAGTTCAACGCAGCGCACTTTCGCTTGAGAGACGCGAGACGAAATGCGGGAAAGTGCACGGTCCGTATGCCAATGACGGTTCTCGCAAAGCTAGATAATAATACCACGATCCAGGTGGCCTAGAACTTCTGTTACGCACCGTATTCAATTCGTGTCTAGTCCTCATAATCTTCTGCTTGTCCCACCCGATTCGGCTGACTGGCGGTTGCGATTCCATCGAAAGCATGTACTTTCTTGTTGTTTTTGTTTCTCAGAAAATGAGTGGCAATGATCCGCGCGTGTTTACAAGTCAACCCATCGTAAACTGATGTTCACGTAAATATCGATTATCTACTACGTGTTTTCTGTTTTCTTTTCTCTTTGGCAATCACCGCCGGCGTCTATTTGTTGGTTGGCGGTAGGATGGGATGGGATACTCTGCAATTTGGAGTGGCGGTGCGAAAAGACTGTTGACGAGACACGATGGTTAGGGCAAACCAACTCTGGTCGCACACAAGTGAGCTTTTGATTTATTTTACACCCACTTGGTTGTCACTTATTTCGCGTCGCTTTTTTTGGGGACATCAATGGTTTGGCGGGTGGTTCTGTATTCGTTGTATTGTTATTGCCAGCTTGGCCCGCTGCCAAGTTTGCGCGTGTTCATCCTAGATCACTTTAACGAGGACAGTCGCCTCCTTGTATAAGTTCGTGTCCAAATCGTTTTCTCAGTTCCCACTGGTCTGATTTGCATCAAACTTGGCGAAACTTTCTCAAATCCAATGGACATGAGGCCGCGAAAGATTGGTGAGAATCGGTGAAGTTTGAAGGCTAGTAATAATGTTGTTTCCATTGTCGCATTGGCAAATATCGCCGAAAATCTTTTAGTACTATTCAAGCAAAACCTGTAAAGCAAAGTTAACACGACCTTCAATTTACCTCTTTCTCTGGTCGAGTCTCGAATCCATCACGGTGTGTTGAACGGTGCAACGCTGCAAACGCGCCCGCTCGCACTACTCATTGAAAGAAAGTTTTATGGTTACGGTCACTGTTTCTGAAATATCTCATTAATTAATAAATTGACGTTATTTTCTACATTTTTTGTACTCTTCCGCATAAGAAAAAATTAATGAGTCGATTGGAAACACTTTTCGTTAAATTAACATAACTGTTTCATGCGTTTTCAATGAAAATGTTTTTTGAATTGTCGTAACTCAGGCAACTCATTTCTTGCTATACTCGGTATAAAACGCTGATAACTCGCTCCAATCGAACAAAGAATTTCGCATGCATTTGGAGAGAGGTTCAGAGAAATCAGAGCAAAACATCGGCCACGGCTCTCTTGATTTTCTGCACTCTCTCGTCGCAAACGCGGCCGCGTCCATCACTGTGCGAAGGGAGCGCGTTTGCAGCGCTCCGTACTGAGAATATAATAGGAAATTTTGGAACTAAACTAGTAATTTATAGATATTTGGCGACCTCTTATAATTCCAAAAACTTCTGCTCAAATTCCAAAAATTTCTGCCAAGATACGCATCGCTGTACAGATTCCAAGAATTTTTCGAATCTGTCAAGATCCCTTTATAGTTTGTAAATTTCTATATAAGATGTGTATTTCCTAACAAGATCTGAATTTTCTGGACAAGTTCCAATGTTCGCTTCAACACACCGTGTCCATAGAAGCTTGATTTTTTTCTTCCATCTTCAATTTTACCTTTATTAATTACCCTCATAACAAAAACACGGAAAAACAAGAAATAATGCAGAAAAAAACAACTTTTAAAAAATTAAAAAGAACAATTTTAACATTTGAAATATCTGCATTTAAAGCCACGCAGTGTTTGCGGACAAAACACCGAACCTTACGACGGATTTTCAAAAATCAATTGAAAATTTGCAAATTTTTGCATTACAGCAGCTAGACCCTAATGAAAATGCAAACGTGCTCTGCCCTGTCAAATTTCTCTGCGTCTCTATTTTTAAGCGCGTTCAGACACTTTAGAGACGCGAGAAATCGCTTTCAAACCATTTTCAAAGCCAGTAACACCATTTGGCATGGTAAAAACTGTTAGAAACCCCAAAAATTTGACACTTTTGGTGAAAAGTAATGATAAAAACGCACGTGCGGCACTTGCAAAAAGGCGACGCTCTTTTTTCTCTGAATTTCACACACTACAAATTCATGCGCTATTCAGTTCACTGTACGATTAGAGCGAATTTGCAGCGCTTTATAACAAGTATAGAAACCCCCAAAAATCTGAAACTTTCAGTGAAAATAGTGGAAAAACACATGCGCGGCACTTGCAAAAAAAAGGCGTATCTGTCCTTTAAAATTAAAAGAAATTTTAAACAATGAATTTTTCATTTTTTCCTCGTATTCCCAGCTGCTCATATTACGCATTCACTATGGTTGACACTTTGCGGTAAATACATGTTTTTGCACGTCACACCGTTGTGAATACATAATACACAGATATTCACATCTCCCTCCCACCCACCGGCTCATTACTACTTTTTCTCCGGCCGTCCATCCGTCCGTGCTCTTCTGATCGATTCGGCGCCCGCCAGGAGAGAGGGAGAGCTCAGAAGAGAGTGTGCAGAAGTGAGAGACGCAGAAAAGAGCACAAAAAGCCACTCTCTTCTGCTTTCGCCTAGCTCACTCCACATTTCTCTGCTCCGTCCGCGTTTTCTTTTTTCTTCTACTGCTGGCGTGGTTTGGTTTGGTGTGGTGTGGTAGGCACATTGTTTTAGCGGCGTCTTTATTTTTATTTTACTTTTCTTCTTTTCCTCTTTTCTCCGATTTATTCACTTATTGTTCGACTCAAAATGCTAATGTATTGTTAAAGCGAACCACTAGAACATAGCGAAGAGCACGGGGAACTGAAAAATGTGGAAACATTTCTAAAGTGGACGGAAGATGAGATCGATAGGCAGGCTAGCCGTTCTGCTCGCCATCGTCTTCAGTGCGGCTGGTTTTAATAAAGAGAGGTATGTTTTTATTGGCCTACAAACAAAATTCCCGAATTTCCAGCATCCAAGAGTGCGCCCAAGTGCTCAGTGAGCATATCAAAGAGACATTTTCAAAGATTTCACATGAAGGGATTCTGCGGCAGAATTATGACAAGTTGGTAGAAGAGGAGCAGTTTGATCCGCGACAAGAGTTGAAGCGGAGCAAACACAGGATCGAGGACTATTTGAAAGTCCGGTCGCAGTTTGCTTATGTAAGGTTTTTGGGGTTTTTGGTAGCAATAGCATGGGCTCATTCTTATGGACCTATTCATGAGGGAGACCTTCCCGATTGCCAGGGATCTGGTTCGCCAATCCCCATATGCATGAACCTTGTTTAGAGAGAAAAAAGGATTTCCGTCCTTTTGGCAAGAGCTCATCGAGCAGGGTCTTTAGGTTGCCGGGCCTTGACAGGTGGCCAGAAGGTACTTGTCCTGATTTTTGGGTTTTACAACCGAAAAGGTTGACAAACTAGGTTCATGCAAACGGTCTTTGAGAACGTACATTTTTTTGAGGCTGTATGCATGAACCTCGTTGTCCGGGCAAAGGCCAGAACTTGGCAAACTTTAGGTTTCAAAACCCGAAAAACACCTTCTGTCCCCATTTCAAAGCTCTATGACCTGACAAATTCCGAAAAACTTTTTTCCCTAAACCTCAGTTGCCAGATATCGACCTTTGCCAGTTGACTGTCTGGCTTGTTCACGGGGTCCGCTTTGCCAATCCCCAGCCCAACAAACCCTTCTACCCGACAGATGACTGTCATTATACACCCTCTTGTCGAACTAAATCAACCACCAATCTTTCAGAAAGCAAAAATCTCGCTAGAAGCTCGATCAGTGCGAAATGACTCGTCGGTCAACGATCCAAACTCCAAGTCTTTTATCAGATTTATGTCTGCCAAACAAGGTACGTTGGTGACACATGTGTGCCCCATTGACAATGCGTTTTTAGGAAACGACGGTACGACAATCTACGAGTCAAATCATTTGGGTAGAAAGTTGAAGGTGAACGAGACGCGTTCATTCAATTTGACACAAAACGCCAACTTTTACACACTTCCCACGTCTTCTGTGTCATCAGCTGTGCACATTCCGACGCCGCTTTATGATCGAAGTACGTAGGTTGAGAACCATTACGCTTATCTTTGTTTAATTGCCTATTGTTCATTCGCGAAGAAAGCAAGTGCGCTCCACAAAACTTAGTACCTCGTGGATTTCATTTTCGTCGCTAAATTATTTCATTTCACATGTAAATTCAACTTGAAATGAAATAATTTGGCGACGAAAATGAAATCCACGAAGTATTAAGTTTTCTAGAGCGCACTAGCGTTCTTCGCGAATGGACAATAGCTTGTTCATTACTATGTTCTTGATTATGTAACTGGTAAGGACCGGAAGGTGTGCTTTTCTGTGATCTGAGGTCATCCTACGTGAACATAGAACGAGTAGAACAAGAAACTGAGCAAGCAAAGGCAGAAACTTGCAAAGTAGGTAAAGAACGTTTTTGATTTTGACAGCAAACGGTCAAGGTAGAGAATTGAACAAAGCACAACATATAGACATGACCTTTTGAAATAAGGTAGTCCTCAAACACCTAGCATCAACATGCTCTAACCAGCAACAATGTCCCCTTTATTTTCCAGATGAGGACCTTCTCCGAAAAATCGACTGGTCCGACATTGACGCCGTCTACCGAACGAATCGAGAAGAGACCAAAGACCTGGCTTTCCAGCTCTTCTGCTCAGAAGCCGGCTACATGCGATTCTACCCGGCCGCATCTTGGTTCTGGGACAACCAGGATGAGCATCTAGACCTTTTCGATTGCAGAAACACCGAGTGGTATATCAATTCGGCCACCAATTCGAAAAATGTGCTCATCATGTTGGACATGTCGGGTTAGTCATGCTTTACGTTTGGTAAAACTGTGTTGCGTTAAGGTTCAATGCTCGGACAGCGGTACGAAGTTGCCAAGCAGACGACGGAAGCGATTTTGGAGACGTTGTCACACAATGACTATTTTAACATTATGTCGGTGAGTTTTTGTTGGTCCATGACCGTATGAACCTCGTTTGGATGATACATGGGTTTGTTGGGTGTGTTCAGAGGCTCATTGTGTTTTGAAAGTGAGTGTTAGGTGTGTTGGTCGGGTTTGTTAACCGCTAGAGGCATTATTCATGAACCTCGTTTGGATGGCGAAGGGGCGCATAGGGCTTTGTCTGGACGTCTAAGCGTGTCAGAGCCCGTAAGTACGTTCTTCGCTAGCTAGGCAAAGAGTTTTGACGGTCCGGAGGTCTGTAGCCGACAAGCGAAAGGTTGACACGCCCGAAAGTCTTGATAAACACGTTTAGGCCCTTTCTCAATATCCGGCAACATATTGACAAGCACCATTAGAATCTGACAGAGGTCAGAGATTAAAGCCCTTTGAGTCGTTGACCGGAAAACAAGGTTAAGGCGTAAAACCTCAGTTTACCAAACACCAACCCTCTCACAAAGACTGACAAAGGTTGAAAAAGTCCCTTGTTCGACATAAAAGTCTCATCTATACAGTCCCGGTGGTACAAACGTGTTTGTTGGGTACTCGAACCGAAGTTTACCAATCACCGACCCACCGGCAAAGCATACGACTTCTCCGTCAAGCCAGAAGAAAGCCTTCCAAACTACTTAACAAGCAATACCCATATCAAACATTTCTGAATTTCAGTTCTCAAAGTCCACGAACATCCTTGACAGCTGTAACGGCACAAACGGCCTTCTCCAAGCAACAATGCGCAACAAAAAACTCCTCCGACGAAAGATGGACACGTTTCAGAGTGAAGGAAAAGCAGAATACGAAAAAGCGCTTCCGCTAGCGTTCAGCGTTCTTCTCGACGTGAGTCTTCTCTTTTCCGGTTCAATTTTCATAGAAACGAGCAAAAATTATTGGGAAAATAAATGTTTCCTCTTTGTGCATTAAGCTTTTAACGTTGATGGGGCCTACACGCCGTCGAACTAACTGCTCACTAATTTGACGCTTTAATTGTCCGCTGACGCTTTTTTTTTCGTAATTGTTCTATTACGCAAAAAGGGACCTTGTAATAGAACGCTGTCCGTCTTTTTTGTTTTGCTTCGCATTTATTTCATGTTGCCTCCGCAGTAAACCGGTAAGTAGCTTTTAAGGGGTCTTGAACCTAGAAGGTAACGTTTTCAATTTTGCTTTTCCCTGTTGCTTTCTTACTCTCGCACGGCTTCGCGTTTCGTTTAGTTGAAAGGCTCATGGGCGCTGCACACCAAAGAGGAGATGTCGACGATGACGTCGGCAAACGCGACACACGATCATCCGTACATGGTTGACCTGCCGGAGCACGTGCTCACCGCCTCCAAACAGTATATTGACTCCGTAAGCTTTGCGCACGATGCCATCGTTTCAGTTGCTTGTCCCGTTTTGTGCCCGTGCTTGTTCCTCGGTTATCGTCGTCTCGTGATTATCCGTACCTTTTCAGCTCTCGATCTTTCTTCCTTTTCCATATTTTGCTATTTAAATAGATTGTCCGCAAGAACTTCAACGTTGACTTTCAGATCAACAACGGTGGAGGAGACAATAACAGAGGAGCGTGTGAGAATGTAATCATGCTAATTACGGATGGAGCTCCTAACGCCTATAAGAAGATATTCGATATGTACAACAATGATAAAAAGGTAAGAGCTCTTGAGCGCTTCTAGCAACCCTAACCACTCTATTTCTTCAATTCCAGGTTCGCGTTTTCACATTTCTCGTCGGCGATGAAGCTATCGATTTCAATGAGGTGCGCGAGATGGCGTGCTCAAACCGAGGCTACATGGTGCACGTGGCAAACATGGCAGACGTCGATGAGAAAATCCATCACTACATTCGTCGCATGTCTCGTGTTGTTGGACGCCACTACAAGGAGTCTGGACAGTTGTCGTGGTGGACCGGAGTTTACAGAGAACGATTGGTCAGTTTCCGTTTCTGTTTTTCATTATATTCCAAACTCCAAAAATCTTCAGTATCTCCCGCGACCAGAAGTGTTCGCCGAGCCGGTGCCCATCACCAACCAGTCATTCGCCGTCATGAACAAAATGTCAGCGAGGCGGAAGATTCGTCTACAAAAGTCAGAGGCGCGAAGTCGAATGTTTGTCACCACGGTTTCCTATCCGGTCATTGTCAACGAGACGTTCATGGGAGTAGCTGCAGTTAACATTCCACTGACTGAAGTTGCACAGAAGTCACATCCGTCCAATGTGAGTTCTTCCTTGCAAGCCACTATAGTTCTTGAAAATTTTATTTACAGATTGGCGCCAAAAGTTATTTTTTCATGCTTGATCAAAACGGCTTTGTGATGTCTCACCCACAACTCCGCCCTATCGATCCGATCACCAAGTACCACAAACAAAACTACAACAATATGGACTTGCTCGAGCTGGAAGTGCCACAAGGGCCCACCATTCGATCGTCCCAAAAGCCGGCAGACATCTCGCAGCTTGTCTGCGAGTCGGGTGACAACTACGCCGACTGTGTTGACGAGTTGCGCAGGGCTGTCCGCAAAATGGTAATCGATTGCGACAACGGTGACGTTCAACAGCTCGACATTATGTACGCCACTGAGCTTCTCGACAGGGTGTACCCACAGACAAACACGTATTACTCGGAGTGCATCGCTCACGCGAACTTTGTTCTGGGAATGGCGGTTGCCAAAGGTGACGATTACAGGATCGTCAAGAAGCAGAAGCGCTACGACTTTGGCAGAGTGAAAATGGATTGGATGGGTGATAAGCGGTGGCGCCTTCATCCGCACTGGAGGTACTGCTTCCTGAACGACACTGATACGCACATGTCGAAAGAGGAGGCGTTTGAGATTTACGCTCAACAAATGTCCGATTCTGGTAAAGCACCGCTTCTCTGCGAATACCGTCGTAATCTGGTCGAGAAGCTTTTGCTAGACATGGAGGCGACGAGCAATCTTATCGACAATTGGGACACACAGTACGAGTACATGAAAAAGTAAGCTAAAACTGGGATAAAGGACAAACTAAAAATTGAAATGTTCAGCAACCTGATCCATTTGGCATTTTTCGCCGCGCCATCGGGAATGATCCGGTACTACAATTTGTCGCTGAGTGATTACGACTATATTGATCCATACTGGAGCATTTTTGAGCACATTGGCCACTTGCTTTCCTTTGAGCATGCGCAGGTATGTCAAGTTTTCTGTCGCTCTATTCGTTACTTACTATTAGTCAAACCGTTCTTCCGAGGTGTGAATGCGGAACAAGTGCCCACTAGTTGGGAGTACCTGGACGGAAAAGAACTGCTTTACTATAGCCTATAGAGCCAAGAGTGTTCAGTAGGGACCATCTGCGTAAATAAACCCTATCAGCTCTATTCGGCACGGTTCTATGTACTCCGTTCGAGTTCTATTTCGTGGTACCCCCTTGAAGTTGGCATTAGCATTTGAAAGCCGATACGGTTCAAAATTTATTCCCGTTCTCAACGACTCACAATCGCTGCGGGATATCATGGGAAGATCCACACCGTGCATATCATGGCTAAATTAAATCCATTTTGAAAAAAAAACGGTTGGCCTTTGGCGTTCCGCAGCGACAATGACAGGTGTTTGAACGCAAAAAAACCCCCAATTTCCAATTGTGAAAACCATTATCTACGTTTCCTTTCCAGGAGTCTTACAACCACTTCATCACGGACCTCAACCGTAAATCAACAGACGATCGATACTACCGACGCGCCGTTCGCATGAAAGACACAATCATGTTCGACGTCTCGAACAACTCGAAAATCTGGTACAAATCAGAGACCCAACTCACTGGCTACGGTCACAACGAGAACTTGACCATGCTGGGTCAAGCGTTCAAAGCAATCTACAAGGACAAGGCCGTACTCGGTGTTTCTGGCTACGAGTTCGCCTATGATCACGTGGTGGACACAATGGCGGAACATGGATGTGCCCCATCTGACGAACGCCGATGGTGTCTATTGTTGGATGAGCACGCTTACGTTTTTTTCAGTAATGACAACGAGATCTCCTACGAGGACTATTTGGTTGGCAAGGGAAAACACATTAGCCAGTTCTTTGGCACCCTGAACAAGGTGGCACAGAAGGCGATGGAGAATTTGGTGGAGAAGAAGTTCTACACAAAGTTCACTTATACTGATAATCAGGCTACGTGCAAATCGGAGAAAATGGTCACTTTGGCGGGCAGCCGACTCAGGGTGAGTTTTTGGCCACCTTTGCCGGCAGAACAGATGGGTCAACCCTATTTTCAGCCCTTCTACCCTATCTTCCAATTCCTGATGAAGTCTTTCAATTTTGTCGTCCGCCTTGCCTCTCAATTCTCCGGTGGCTACTTAGCCTGGCTTCCTAACATTCAGTTTACTCAAGGTATCGCTTTTTTAAAATCACACCGAATGCTCCCAAACTGTCTCTGATTCCAGCCTACACCGCCTCATTCCACGAGGGAACCGAAGTGTATCCGTGCTCCAAACAATCCTACTTTTATTTCTCTAACAAGGATGGAAAGACGAGACCAACCAGCACGCATTTAGTGAACTTGAACCGGTCGGAACGGCCGTGTAAGGGTGTCGCGAAGTGCTCAGTGTAAGTTTTGTTTTCGTTGGCTCCCCAAACACACCAAAACCATTTTCAGAAAAATGGAAGCCTCATTTGTAGAGGGCACAAATCTAGTAATGGTATGGATAAATCAGGACAAGGACAGCGAGAATTGCTACGACGACTCGCAGTGCGCGATGGACGTGCCTAGCGACAAAATTCCGTTCGGGTTCCAAGAGGTGTCCAACAATGACACGTGTCAAGAAACGGAACGACGAAAGTCGAAAGCAAACGATGTTTGCTACTCGATAGACGATGATGATTCGGAGGTACGCGAAAGAATGGGCAACTCTAATCCAAATGCAAACCTCATTTCCAGAACGAACGCCGTCCATGCTCGATGAGCCTCTCCACCTTTTCAATGATCCCAATCTTCTTTGGATTCCTCCGTGTCTACATGTTCTAAGTGACCTTCAAAAAAGTGATGATTCTAGATTCGGCATTATCATTATCCGTTCTTTTTTGTTTGACATGTGTATCTCAGTCTTCTTCTTTTTTTTTTGCACAATTTTCAGTACTTTACGGGTTTGATTCTTGAACAATTTGTTTTATGTGTTTTTTTTCTTTCTTTTTCGTTAATAAATGAGTAATAACAAGTACAAGATTGAACGCTGAATGTGTAACTCTTCGCTGAGCATCGATCGTTTCCGAGTAATGCATCGATGAAAGAAAGTCTTCGTTCACGTGTTCTGAGAATCGGGAACGCGAATACATAAATACATTGAAATAGACGAAATTATAGAATTTTAACTTTAAAAACAAAAGGAAAACCAATATTTCGCAGAAGATGCTCGCCGGGGAGCTCCGCGCCGCATCGGGTCACAAATCGCACAAATTGGTCCAATCTACGGAGAATTTTCAAAAAAAAAGGCGCATATAGTCGGCGAATGCATCATCAGCCTCGCTCTACGGCACTTTTCAATTTTAGACAGTGTAGTGCGCCTTTTTTAAAGCAAAAAAATCAAATTTTACCTGCAATTCGTCGTGGATACGTCATTTTCCGTAGAAAAGAAGTATAAAAACTAGAATTCGAGTTAATCTAGCAAGTGCAACACGGTTTTACAGTAATTTTGCAATAGAGCGAGGTTGATGATGTATTCGCAGACTACACCTCACGGAAAATGGCAAGTTTTTAGAAATATGAAGCTATTTTGGTTAAACGAGCAGAAAAACATCTCAAAAATCAGCGAAATTCCATTAATTCATGTGTTGATGATAGCCCAGCACACCAATCAATAATTACGCTGAGCGGAACACAAAAAAACAAAATGATATCGCCTAAATTCCATTGGAAATGAGTAAACACGAAACAAAGATCGCGAAATTTGAAATCGTGCGCGATTGCGCCCTGAGAACGTGTGCATTTTCGCGCCGCGGTGTTTGCGGTCAATTTTCGCGCCGCGGTGTTTGCGGTCAATACAGCATATATTGATGATCGCGGTTTATTTTTTCGTCAGTTTATGGCGGAAACTTATGAATTTTGGCTGAATTTTCGTGAGTGTTTTTTCGTTTTTTTTTTCAATGAACTTATGAATTTATTGATTTTCAGTCCTGGAAATATGATATTCGACTCGGATTATGAGCTTGACAATGAAAAAAGTGCAAAGTAAGGAAGCAGTAGGCCTCGTAGCAAAATTTGTATTTTTGTTCGCCGGGAACTTTACTTTGGATTGTTCTGGATTAGACTGGACGGCACTGGATGGCGAAAAATCTTGATTTCGTGAATTTTTTCTCACATTTTTTGACGCGACATGAATGTCAGTGAACGACTCTTCATTAAAAGGTTCAGTCGAGATTTGAATACAACATGCGCGGCACTTTTTGCATGTAGACAAGCTTGTGCAATGTTTTTTGAGCGCCGCAAGACTCGCGAGTCGCGATGTACCTGGCACAAAAGGAGCGCTCCGCTTTCATCTCCCCCTCTATTTCAAAACTCATTATACAATTTTCTTACATTTATTATCTTTTAACTGCTCGCAGTTATTGAAAGATCAAGTATAGGCTAATTTTTGAAAGAACAGAAAACTGGGATTCAGAAGAAAATACTTATAATACTACCAAAAAAGTTGTGCAATTGTGACCGAGAAGTTCAGGATATAAAAGTCTGACAATGAGAGAAAGGGGGTAAGGGTTTGCTTGTTGGATACCTCCTCGCGGTGCAAACTGGGCAATGCTGTGCTCCTACGACAGGGGAAATTGGACACCACTGTTAGGCACAGTAGCCAAAATCCACTCTTTGCCACGGTAGTGTCCGATACTCGTGAAGAAGGGGCTTCACGCCGGCCTAGTAAGCCTGCTGAAGTACAAACCTAAACTTACTAAAAAGCTGACAAGGATCTGAAGAAAGTATACACACGGCTATCGAAGTGGGACTCGTCGATCATCATCTGCGGAGACTTCAACGCCGTCGTCGGATGCTCTTCAGACGATCTACCATTTGTGGGTGGACACGGAACTGGTCAAAGAAGTGATAATGGTGATCGGTTGGTGAACTTCGCGTTCTCCAGCAGAGTTTCAATACTTAACACGATCTACCCCAAACGACCCAACCGGAAGTGGACATGGATCAGTCCGAACGGCAAAACGAAGAACGAAATCGACTTCATTCTCACGAACAGGCGAGAAATTGCAGTAGACTGCGAAGTATACTGTGATTATCTCAACTGCAGTGACCACCGTCTTTTGCGCGCGAGATTCCGCTCAACCGCGAAGAAGGAAAAGTCGAGGAAGTTCGCAAAGGCCAAGCGGGCTGGAGGCGAAAGATCATGGGACCCCGTCAGATTCAAGAACACCATCACCGAAATGCTCACGGAAAATCCACCAACATGCTATGAAGAACTCACGGAGTCGATAAGGAGCGCTGCCAGCACAGCTACGCATGCAACTCATCAACTCAGCAGGATTTCCGAAGCAACGAAGAAAATGATGATGTCCCGCTTCCAGATGATACACGCCGGACAGACGAAGAACGCGGATCTAGCGAAAATCAACAACGAAGTTCGAAGATCTTTGGAAAATGATTTGGACAAATGGCGAGAAGTTAAAAGTCTCGAAGCCGCGGTGAAAGGAAGAAGCTTGAAGAAAACGAAGCGAGCACTGACACTCAAATCCTCCCCGTTCACGAATTTAGAACGGCCGGATGGATCAACGACATACAATCGTCCCGAGATCAGGAAGCTAGTTCTCACTCACTTCTCCAATCTGTACGCAGCGACGACGCGAGAGCCACAATCCAGATACAACCATCCAGATGAGCCGGAAATTCTCCAACATGAGGTCGAACACGCAATAGTCACCTCAAAGACGAACATTTCGCCAGGACCTGATCAGATTACAATGCTACAATTAAAGCTGGGAATTGAGAGCATAGCTCCTCATCTCACAGCCGCACTGAATCAAGTCCTCACGAACGGGAGAACACCGGAAGACTGGAAGACGGTGAAGATTTCTCTCCTTCCCAAGACCACGAAACCGAAGAAAGTGAAAGATTATCGTCCGGTTGCGTTGTCCTCAATCGTCTCAAAACTCTTCACAAAAATCCTTACGAGAAGGATCACCGCCAAAAGCGAGGATTACCTGGAAGAGTCACAAGCAGGATTCAGACGTGGAAGAGGATGCGCAGACAACATTCAAGTCGTCGCGCAGATGTGGGAAAAGTGCACCGAATTCAAGATTCCGCTCGTAGCGGTCTTCCTGGATTTCACTTGTGCCTTCGACAACGTTAATTGGACGAAGATATCCCAAGTCCTGAACAATCTTCAAATCGGAAGAAACGTGATTCGGGCCTTAAACAACTCAAACTCTTCGGCGATTGGAGAGCTGAACGTTCTGAACAAGAAGATGAGGTTCAAGATCAAAAGAGGAGTACGTCAAGGTGATTCGTCGTCTCCACTACTCTTCGCGCTGGCTCTTCAGGCGATCTTGGATGAGCTAGACCCAGCACCTTGTGAGGATGATAAGACCGGAATTGACATCAATGGAGAATCAATTCACCGTTTGGAATTCGCAGATGACGTTGTTTTATTCGCGAGCTCTGTGAAAGAGGCAGAAGATAGAGCAAATCGGATTGCAATGGGATGTCCCAAGTACGGCCTCAATATAAACCCGTCCAAGACGCAAATATTGATGAATAAGTACGTCACAAGATCAGATATCGATATTCTGAACACGAGGATTGAAATCTCCCAAAAGGTCAAATACCTCGGAAGAACGTTTGCGGACGACGGATCTCTCACTGAAGAAGTCGCTAGAAGGATTCGCGCGGGATGGGCTGCTTTCAACGCCATTCGGCGGGAGCTCTTGCAGTCTCCTCAGAAGACAAGAATAAGACTTCTCACAACAACTGTCATCCCAGCGATGACTTATGGATGCGAGACATGGACTTCCAAGGAGGCAGACACGAAGAGACTACAGAGAGCGGTTAGCAACATGTTCGAAATTGCCGGATGTGACCCACCAGACATGGAAAAGCAAGTCTTACGAAGAAAACTGAAGTGGGCAGGACACGTATCACGCATGAAATACGACAGATGGGCGAAGATAGTATCAGAATGGGATCCTAGGGGATCAGCACGACCACGCGGTCGTCCTCCGAAAAGATGGGCCGACGACATCAAGGATTCGATCAAAATCTTCATCCACAATGAGGCCCTCAGGGGCAACCTCGGGCACGGCCGCCGAAGAATTGGCATACTCGAGGCAAGACGAGCATGGTCCACTGTCGGAAGGGATCGTGTAACTTGGCGCAGCTTGGTTCGCAGTATCCAGGATGGAAACTGAGGTCGAACCTCACAAGTATCACAAGTAAGTAAGTAAGTTTATGGCGGAAACTTATGAATTTTGGCTGAATTTTCGTGAGTGTTTTTTCGTTTTTTTTTTCAATGAACTTATGAATTTATTGATTTTCAGTCCTGGAAATATGATATTCGACTCGGATTATGAGCTTGACAATGAAAAAAGTGCAAAGTAAGGAAGCAGTAGGCCTCGTAGCAAAATTTGTATTTTTGTTCGCCGGGAACTTTACTTTGGATTGTTCTGGATTAGACTGGACGGCACTGGATGGCGAAAAATCTTGATTTCGTGAATTTTTTCTCACATTTTTTGACGCGACATGAATGTCAGTGAACGACTCTTCATTAAAAGGTTCAGTCGAGATTTGAATACAACATGCGCGGCACTTTTTGCATGTAGACAAGCTTGTGCAATGTTTTTTGAGCGCCGCAAGACTCGCGAGTCGCGATGTACCTGGCACAAAAGGAGCGCTCCGCTTTCATCTCCCCCTCTATTTCAAAACTCATTATACAATTTTCTTACATTTATTATCTTTTAACTGCTCGCAGTTATTGAAAGATCAAGTATAGGCTAATTTTTGAAAGAACAGAAAACTGGGATTCAGAAGAAAATACTTATAATACTACCAAAAAAGTTGTGCAATTGTGACCGAGAAGTTCAGGATATAAAAGTCTGACAATGAGAGAAAGGGGGTAAGTTTTGACGAGAGGCAAGCACCGGTGAATGTACGTAGATCAGGTTGTGTTTTAGAACAATTTGAAAAAATGAGATCTCAGCGGTTAATTATCAATAATGTTGGTACGATTATATCTCAACGACGACGTCACTCTTTGTCGTTGTTTACTGGCGTCCAATGGGCTATTGGGAACACTGCTTCCGATTCCGGACGAGCCGGACGATCCATTAGCCGATTGAAGAAGAGCGGCAATCGCGTCGTTTCCGGATATGATTGCCACATCCATTGCGGTTCGGCCCATTCCGTCTTTGATCTTTGGTTCGGCGCCAAACTTCAGCAGCATATTCACCATGTCACGGTCGCCGATTTGAGCAGCTATGGAAAGTGCGGTGGCGCCCTTAAATTTTAATTTTGAGACTTGCTTTGTCAGTTCAGTTCAAAACCGCGATTGTTCCCCAAGCACGGGGGCATGAGGCGGGAGTGAGAAAAAGCACAACCGCGACGCCTCGAAATAGAAAAAAAAAACCAACCAAAATCGAGAAAATTACGATATCCAATTCAAAATTAATCGCGGGGATTTTTTTGGCCTCATTTGGACGCGTTGCGGTGGTGCGTCCGAACACAATTTCTCATATCCCTGTGCCCAAGCGCAACCAAGAAAAAACGTACCTGACGATCCGTTCGATTCGGATTGACACCACAAGAATCTAGAAGAAACGCCGAAATCGGTACGTGTTTCGCCCAAACGGCTGTCATCAGTGCTGTCCTTCCACCACGGTCCACGTCTTCAAAGTTGGCACCATTCCGTCGCAGCATTTTTGCCGCCGCCACGTCGTTGGTAGACGCAACGACATGAACTGCGGTGCGTCCATGCGTATCTGCGTCAGAAGTGGACGCGCCATGGCTCAGCAAAACGTCGGCTACGTAAATCAAGTTGGCGACAATCAGGGTGTGAAGAAGTGGTGTTCCATCCGCGTCGCGTTGGCTCCAATCTTTCACACGTGGCGCGAGCGTCGCAATGATGTCGGTGTGTGCTGCCATTGCTGCCAGGTAAAGGGCAGTTCGACCTTCGTGATCGGGAATGTTCACAACATCGGACACCTCCAGAATCTCTTGTAAGACCTGCAATTGTTACGTGAAGATTTTAAAGACAGTCTTGATCACCCACTTTCAAATTCCCATTGGCTGAGGCTATCATGGCCGGATGTTGACCATACCGATCTTTTGCCTCCACCGTCTGCGCATTCAACAACGGTTTTATCAGTGCGACATCATCATGGGTGACGGCATAGTGCAACGCCACCGCACCATCGTTGTCCTTGTGCCCTTCGTCCGACCCGATCCCACACAAATACGCAACCACAGGCGAGTGACCATTAATTGCGGCCCACTGGAGTGCGGTACGCCCGTTGTTGTCAATCGAGTCAACGTCCGAGTGTGCCGTTTCAGTGAGAAATTGAACTGCAACAAGTTTCCCCTGGCTGGCGGCCAACATTAGCGGTGTTTGTCCCATATTGTCAGGAACGTCAACCGCTGGATGTTTCTCGAGAATCAATGGAATGCATGGGTCACCGTGGTAGGCGGCGAGGTGGAGGGCGACGCGGCCATTTGCATCCTCGATTTTGCAATCGGCGCCACCTGAAATAGTTTTACATACATTTAGAGGTCTTTTTTTTTCAATTTTTTGTCTTCTAACTCACATTCCAATAACAACCTAGTGGTTTCTGCATGATCTTCGTGCTTCGAACTGTTCGACAAGTTCAAATGCAACGCAGTTGCTCCCGATTTGTCCACCGCGTTAACATCGGCGCCATACTGTATAATTACACCAACCACATCTCTGTGTCCCATGAATGCAGCAGCCATAAGAGCTGTCCGTTGTTCGGAATCTCGACGATCCACCATCGCACCGGTCTGCAAGAGCAGCTGAACGGCAGCCAATTGTCCTGACCAGGCTGCAGCGCGAAGTGCCGTCCGATCACTGTGCCCGCACTCGTCCACATCGACACCTTTTTCGAGGAGCAGGTGGAGGATGTCGAGTTGACCGTAACACGCGGCGCTTCGTAATGAATTCCATTCTCCGCAACAAGAAGATGCGACTAGATGAGGGAAGTTGTCGGTCAGAAACCGACACATTTCAATATTCCCCCGAGCAGCAGCGGTCAGCAATCCGAAGCAAATGTCCTAAATTGGATTGTTGAATGTTTTTTAGTCATCGGCAGTTTCTAACGTCTTGAATTCAAAGCAAAGAAAACGTAAAACTTACCATGGACACTGGTTTTGTCTCTCTGAGAATAGCATCCAAATGACTGACGTCTCCAACCGAACACGCGTACACCACATCATAGTTGTTCTCCTCCAACCTCGCTCCAGCAGCTTTTAACAACGCAGTCGTCTGCCGATCAATGACGTGGCACCGTAGCAGCAACTCACCAGCGCCCACGCTCTGCAACGTCTTCACCGCGTTCGCCGGATTTGTCGTTGAGCGTGACAGGTGATAGGCAAGCTCGCAAACATCCCGCGCGGTTTTCCGCCGCTTTGTCTTGAAGTGTTCCGCCCACGCCGAATGGCATCGGAGAGCGTCTTCGCCAACGAATCGCAGCCAGATGTCAGGAACGTCGAAAACTTCCGATTGCTGTGAAGAAGGCATTCCGATCATCTGGCCGATGACTCGAATATCGTTTTCAATAAGCGAGATGTCGCGGTAGATGAGCATCTGTGACACTGCGAGCAGTTGTTTGTGAGTGGGACGGCAGCGACATGCCTGCAGTAAATGAAAATTACTATGGTTCATAACTAGAGGCTCAAAGCATTGAAAAAGCACTCACCTTTGCTAACCTCACAATATCCGCAAACGGTGTTGGAAGACATCTTGCCACTATGCTCAACATGTTCTCAACTCCATCCGGAAGCGTCACATCGCTTGGCAATCCACCCATCTCGATAGCTTTCGACAGTTGTTTCACGTAAAACCAGGATCCTTCAGACGCTCTACGCACCGCGTCCACAGAATTCTGAGGTAGTTTTGCTTTTATGAACTTTTCAAAGTCCGCATCATCTTCCGCGTCTAATTCGAGCACTTCTATGTTCTCCCCGGCACTGTTCATTTTTCTCAAAGTCACCAATCGCATCCACGTTGGCAGAACGTCAAGAAGCATTTCTATTAGCAGCTGGGTGTCATCATCCTCCACGCCGTCTAACACCAAGAAGACCGCCTTTGATGGAGAGGGCATCGTCTGAAGAGGTAGTCGTAGGAAGTGATCAAGCGCTGACGGTGTGTCCTCTAGTAATGTGACTGTTGTCAATCTAGGTAGCACCAGATTGGGGAATCGGCGCATCAGCTGCTCGCCAATTGATCGAATAAGAGTTGCTGATTCTGCCGATTGCGGTTCATCACGTCGGCAAAAGTGGGAAGCGACACATTCCGGCATGTGGGAGAGCTGAAAATGTCTCTATTTATGTACATGTATTTGTGGAAATCAAGTCGGTCCTAAGCGCCCCCACCCCTTCAGCGACTTATACGTCTACGCAAGGACAATTCGATGACTGACCCCTTCACACATGCTCCATTGCTTTTTTGAGTGCGTGCTCTTCAGCGAATCGAATGGAGAGGAGCATTTACCGGAACAATATGTATGAGTGCAGTGTGTGAAATGTGGTCATTATAAATAAATGAAGGAAAAAACCTACTTTCTTTGCAAACCACGTTTTGCCGCAGTGCTCTCTGCCCACAATTTCCAACGTCTGCCTTCGCATCACACCCTCCACCATTTCGACCCGCCCGAACCACTCTTGAAATCGTGCCATAGCCTCTTCTCTTGGCACGATTGCCACGTGGCTCGGAGCAGCGACTCCATGGGCGAGTAGAGGTTCGCGCATTTCACTTGATCATTGGGTCGTCGCTGTAGGTCTCTCTCTCTGGAAGAAACATTCATGTATGTACGTTGCGACAAAACAGATGTGAAGTTAGAAAAGAAAACAAGAGAAAAATGGAAAAAGTGGCATCTCATTTCTGACCCATAAATCAAACCGGGAAGAAAATTGACATTGACGTGTCATCTGGACCCGAGAGGATGAGCAAGAGAGCCGCTTTTCTCGTTTTCGAAGAGCGAGCCCGTAACAGGAGAGCACAATAGAAGGGAGAAGAAGGGGGTAGAGCAAACAATTTGGAAGGAAGACGACAGGAAGGAATGAAAGATGTGCATAATGATCAAGATTTACGCATTTTAACGTGGGAAAGTGTTGCGAAATGGACGAGGTTTCTTAATGGTGTGAAGTAAACAAACCAGGGAAATGAATGAATGAACCGCTAAAAGTTTTTGAGCCTCTCTCTCTGTTAACCCCCACTCAGCCCATTCATTGTGCGACAATTCTGTATAATCCGTGTCGCGCACTGGTTCGCGCGAGCCAAGCGCGAGCACACGGGTGGCGGAGTAATATTTCATAGCGACATATGGACGCCGAACACGATTAGGCGCTTGAGTTTGCGCTGACGATGATTGCTCAGGGTGTCAATAGGATTAAGAAACACGTAACAAACTCGTGGCGAACTTTGTTCTTCCTGAGGAGCGACGGAAAAAGTAGGACAATGTGTTGTTGGTGGGAAGAACGAGATTCCCGAAGGCCGGCAAATGACACGGTTGGACATGAGATGAGATGAGGTGAGGTGAGGTGAGGGAGATGGGACGGTGTGAGAATGAGAAAGTGGCGGAACGAAACGAAAGGGAGGAAGGTAATGACCGGGTTTGGCACTGTAAAGGTTTTTGGTTCAACATCCGACTAGGTAAAGTTAAGGCGACGATTAGAACCGGCAGATTATCGTTAAATGCCTTTGTTCAGTTGCCTACCGTGTTTATTACCTATTCTAGTCGCTCTACGTTCACGTAAGTTGAGCTCGAATCACAGCACGGCGTGTTTAACGGTTGGTTTGTCATATTGGACATCTCGTCGAAGTGAGTACTGGGAAATTCTGGGCTTGGAAGTTGGACGCGAGTGATTTACAGTGACAAAGTTTTCTGGCACAGTAGCAAGACACAACTGTCTGGCACACTAGCTGCAACTGGACACCAGTGTTTGGAACAGTAGCGAATGTCCATGGTAGCGTCCAGTACTCGGGTAGAAGGTGCTTCATACAGGACTAGCTATCCGTTTGAAAGGCAATCTCTGTATCAGCTTAGCTATGCTCTCCGATTCGTGTTTCTCTGACAATTGTGGCGGATAAATAATGAGAAAGTTCAAAACTCTAGCCGTCCTGCCGTACCTTCACGTATGGTTAGGGCGGGTCAAAGAGATTTTTTAACTTTTTAACTTTAAGGTTTTGGGTCCAATATCCGACTAAGAGAAGTCAAGACGATGGGGGGCTATAGGATGTTTTCTAGCGTGTCGATTAGAACCGACAACTTATCATTGAGTCTTTGTTCAGTTGTCTACAGTTACGTGCTCAGTCACCTACTCTTACCGTTCTGTGTTCACGTAGGGTGAGCTTGAATCACGGCACGACATGTTTAACGGTTGGTTTGTCATATTGGACATCTCGTCGAAGTGAGTACTGGAAAATTCTGGGCTTGGAAGTTGGAGGCAAGGGCTTGGCACAGTGACAAAGGTTTTTGGCACAGTAGCAAAGACACCACTGTCTGGCACACTAGCTGCAACTGGACACCAGTGTCTGGCACAATAGAAAAAGTCCGTCCATGGAAGCGTCTTGTTCTCGGATAGAAGAGGCTTAACGCAGGACTAGTTAACCTTTTGAAGGACAATCTCTGTATCAGCTTACAATTAGTTATGCTCTCCCATTCGTGTTTCTCTGACAATCGTAGCAGATATTTAATGAAAAGGTTCAAAACTCTCGCCGTCCTGCCGTACCTTCACATATGGTTAGGGCGGGTCAAATAGTTCTTTAACAATTCCCCAAGTGTCTGGGTAGGTGAAGAATGATACAAATAAATAATTGAACAAGGGTATGTACTGAAAAGATAGGAGACGCGCGTTGACAAGTTGAGTCACCACTTTGTTTTCAGCAACCCTGGCTTCAAAATCAATAGCCTTGCACGAAATAAATAATTGCGTAACGTAACGTAAAAAGAAGCGGCGCGACCTAGCGTATATGAAGATTGTCAAGAAAGTGTACGTATTGGGTGACGAGCTGTCAAAACCGGACACTTTGTGTTTATTCAACTTGTGTCTCTATTTCATGGATGTTTGAAAATATGATATCCTTCCTTTTCCCGTTGCGTTGGACATTTTTGGATAGGATGTGAAGTGTCCAGAACTGCAAAGCAGGATGGGCAAATCTAACCGAGTTAGGGTCATGCCCAACGCTCGTAATTCATAATTATTGGTGGCATTATTAGTCTAGGGTTGATTGGCGCGGGTTTATGACCGTGTTGTCGTCCGTGGAACATACACACATAATAATTAGAACAGAGAGTAAAAGTATTCGAATATTGGATAGGGGAAGGAGGAGGATCTCTTTCCACATGACTAATTTCCGCCAAAACAGGACGGCCAAGTGTTTGATGATGAAGAAGACAAAGAAGGAGAATGCGGGAAGAAAAGAGAAAATAGAAGCGGTGATAAGACGGGTGATAGGGTGGTAGAGGGAAGAGACGGGACGGGACGAGATGAAAGGGAAGCATAGTCTTATTTTACGGGCTGTTGCATTATTCTGATATTATTACTCTCGTCTCAGCTGATGCACATCCTTTTTCAAAAAATGGGAAAAACTCACGATTAATCTCGGCGTCTCGCCACGAATTTGCCAAATTTGAATAAATGCCACAATATGAGAGAGTGTGAGAAAGAGGGAGGGATGAATAAGGGTGAGCAATGTGGTCTCTTGTTTTCGCTAACTCTCTCTCTTTGAATGTGTTACGGTCGCACTTGATTCAACTGTGTTATTTTTTCCATTTTTTGAAAAAGGATGTGCATTAGCTGAGACGATAGTAATAGTCGTGTCCACAGAGTTTTCTCAGCTCCTACTCGACCGATTTGCACTCAACAAACCTGGCGAAGCGGGACGGGACGAGCCGTGTGTGATTTCGTGTTCACAACGTTTTTTCAGCAGCAGGTCGACCACAGGGAAGTGTAGGTTTGTAATCGCGCTCTACTGGACGGGCTAGTGCATTACATCGTTTTCTTTTCTCAGCTCCTACTCACTCGAGCGACTTGCACCCACCAAACCTGGCAAAGCATTCTCAAAGCCATGGGACATGAGGCTGACGAAATTTGGTGGGAACTCACCAAGTTTGAGGGATTACAACAAACAAAGATTACAAAGTCGTACTGCGGATCACGGTTTTCTGCGTACACAGACGACTGGTGGTGCACCCTTCAGAGCCAGACATTATTTAAGTCAATTTCTGGCTAGGGAACTGACCTACTACACAATTAGAGGTTGGGTGAACCCGGGAGGTGAGGGCGAACTGAATGGCATATGCAAAAATTTAATAATCTTTACTCGAAAGTTTCAAAAAAGAAGACAAACCGGTTGGTGGCATGCAGGCAGCGAGGCGCTTAACCTGAATCCCCTAGCGATTATCTTTTCTTTTGCAAACCAAAAAAAAAGAAATTCTTTGAAAAAAAAAGATGAAAAATGACGAATTTTTTGCTGTCAAAACAAAAAAAAACCCTTTATTTATCTATCAAATACTTATATCAGTCGTCCGGAAAGTCAGAAAGAAATAAATAAAGAAAGAAAGAAAGCACCAGCTCCCCCCACCGCCTCGAGTTGAATGGCACGAAATGTCGAGTGGGGGCTGGTCAGTCAGCTCGCCGTGGCTTATCAATATCAAGAGCGGGCGGCGTGTGGAGCCGCAGACAGGGTAAGGAGGCGAGTCGCATGCAAGACATATTCGTATCAGACACACACACACACACACACACACACACACATATAAACACCTGATCAAGATAATATGGTCCTTAATGGAGGACAACAGGTGGTGCTCAGTGGGCAAGCAGATGGGGGAAAAGTGGATACTGTGTAAGTGGGTGGGGGAAGGATCAAAATGTTTGTTTACAAATAGGCGAAACTTGAAAAGAGCTAATAGCCATTACTGGTGCCTAGCTGGAAACTAATCGGCGATCGGCAGCCGTTGAAAAGGGCAGGTAGCCACTTGTGGCCAAAACCAAACCAAAAAAATAGACCAAGAGAAGACATAACGAGACAAAAAATGGAATCGGTTTTAATCGGATTAGACTCGACTCGACTCGGACCCGGAAAACTGTGCACCAGGCTTCAAACTATGCACAAGAAAAATTGAAAATGTGCAGCATAAACAAATTATTCGCACTTCACTTCACTGCTCCCCATCGAGCATTGGCTGCAATGTGAATTCAAATTCAAATACGAATTCTCCTTTTTTTTTTTATAAACAACAAAAAGATGTTGCCAACAACCCGATGGGCGGCGCAAAAGGTCGTAAAAGGGTAGAGGGAGTGTATTTGGACAATAAATAGTTTATGGGCGGCCCAAGAGCGGGGGAAACCATCTGTCAATTGTCAAGTTGCCAAATGAGACGTGTTTGTCACCAGTGTGCATATTGCGCAGTGCACCGCTTGTTTTGAATAATTGTGCAGTTTTTGGCAATTCGTAGAGTCGCCTGACTCAAGAATTGGCTCAAGTGGGTGAGATGATGCACCCGAAACTTTGCGAAACGAAACGAGTCGAATCGAATCTAGACGAAACGAAACGGAAAGGAGGGCAAATTGCATTTCCATTTCCATTGGCACTGCAGTTGGCACTACCAATTCTATGCGGTGGGCTATCGTCACCCTTTCAGGATGAAACGAAATCCAAGCCTGATTAGCGGCTAGCCAAACTTTTCCTTCTATTTTGTGGCACAGCCGTCCTAATTTCGATACAAGAACGGATCATAGTCGCGCTACAACGAATTAGGCGGCTATAAGGCTATTAGCCGTTGAAAATAACTGTTAGTTATTGATTTCGGCAAATAGCCGCCCGCAATAGGCAGCTACTCGGCTATTAAAGCGAGCTAAGCGGATATAGGCAGCTATATGGCTATTAGCCGTTGAAAATGGCTGCTAGCCAATTCTGGAGCATAGTTGGCATCGATTCGAAGCGATTTCAGCGATGATAGACACAAATTTGCGAAAAACGCTCAAAAAATGAAGAAAAATCCAAAAAAATCGCTAAAAATTAAAAAAAAAATCAATAATTTCAAGTTATGGCCTTTTACGAATCCACGTGTAGTACACAAAATGGAAGTTTTACCAAAAAATCGCTTCTTTCCTCTATTTTTGGTAATTTTTCATATATTTTTTTGCGATTTTCAAGCAAAAACGTCTCCGAAAATGCCTAAAAATTAAAAAAAAAATCCAAAAAATTGCTAAAATTTACAAAAATCAATAATTTCAAGTTATGGCCTTTTACGAATCCACGTGTAGTACACAAAATGGAAGTTTTTACCAAAAAAAATCGCGGGCGGAGCCTAATGCAACTGGTGCGCACAAATGTGCAAACTGACGGCATGTTGTTTTTCTCTGGGAATTAGAGGGAATTTTCGAATTTTTGCAGTATTCTGAACGTATTTAGGTGGGAAAAAAATTAGATCAACGAAGAATTTGCGGATTAAAATTTTTTTTTGTCTAATCAAATTTTTTGTCAAAAAATGTTTTCTAAAAATCGCCAATTTTTGTTTTTATTTTTGCTATTTTTTGTCATTTTTCATCATTTTTTTGCAATTTTCACACAATAAACATGCAAAAAATGCCCTTAAAATGCCTAAAATTGAAGAAAAATCCAAAAAATCGTTAAAATTAAAAAAAATAAAAAAATAATTTCAAATTTTGCCATTGGAAGAATCCACGTGTAGTACACGAAATGGCAATTTTCACATTTAAAAAAGTTGTCTTTTTTTCCACCTAACTTATAACAATTGTGAGCAGAGCCTAATGCAACTGGCGGGCGCAACGGCCATTTTTCAAAACTCGAAAAAAAAATTTTTTTTTTTTGGAATTTTAATTATTTTTTGTCATTTTTCCACTAATTTCAGTCAATTTTAGATTTCAAAATGTGCAAAATACATGAAATTTGCAAAAAAAAAAAAGACAAAAAGTCAATAATTTTTGAAAAATGGCCGTGGAAGAGATTTTGCAGGGACTAACTCTTTCAAATAACGAAAAATCAGAAAATTTTCTCATTTTTATAGGAAAATAGCGACGGAATACCACAAAAATAAGGAAAATTCCCCCAAATTAAAACTGCGTGCCCCAGTTGCAAAATAGCGCGCACCAGTTGCATTAGGCTCCGCCCACAAATATTATAATTTTGGCACCAAATAAAAACACGTTTTCTATTGGATTTTTTGGTGGAAAAATGCGGTGGAGCGCGCTTTATGACTCGTTCTTAGTTTAGAAGTTTTTCCATGAAAAATAGGTAAAGGCACAATTTCACCGATTTTTTGGGTTGAGTTTTTTTTAGAACTGTTGTTGTTTTAAATAAAAGTGGTAAAGTTACAAAAAGACCACCAACAAAGTGGGAAAACAGGAAAGGAATGTGTGTGTGTGTGTGTGTGTGATTCGATTCGACTAAATATGGTTAATGGAATTGAGGGGTGTTGGAAAAAAAAAAAAGAACCGAGTGAAAAGAAGAAAAGTAAGAGTGCAAATAAAGCATTTTATGTGATAGTAAAACGCACCCTCCATCTTCATTGCGACAGACATACATTTCTAGAAAAACAAGCCTGTTGCGCTGGGCCTGGTCATTGCAATTTTGGGGAAAGTTTGGAAAAACCACTTTAAAATTCTCTATTCAGCGGGAGATTCGCTAATAAAGGCTCTGAGACGTTTCGAAACTTTGGTGAATTTTTGCGTCAAAAAAAATTTAAAGTCGTCCAAAAGGAGTACACGAGGTTTAGGTCCACGGCCTAGCGAGCGGCGGGGCGGGAAATTCAATTTTCTGCTTTTTCAAGCAATTTTTTTTCCGTTTTTTGGGCAATTTTCTGGTTTTTCACGTATTTTGTAGGGGTTTTCGGGAAATTTTAACAATTTTTTTTGCATTTTTTCCAGATTTCGTGCAATTCAACGTTTTTTAGGCTCTGAAACTCGAAAAATCGATAATTTTGCGGGCAATTCACGAAATACTTGAAAATTGAAAGAAAAACTGCCTAAAAAAAACGAAAAAAAATTGCACGAAAAACCAAAAAATTTGAATTTACCGCCCCCTCGTGTACTCCTTTTGGAAGATTATAAATTTTTTTTGAACAATTTTCGGTTCAAAATTAACACAAAAGATGGCAAACGCAACGAGCAACACAAAAGAGCAAGGGTGGACACTTGTCGACTCAATGAGCACGAAAAAAATGGGAAAAAGAAGAGAAGATTGTCACAATAGATTAAAAGAAGAAGAAACAAAATTGTGCACATGCTTGTGGCTCAACCTCTGGAACTCACGGAGCACTGACTAAATGGCTCGGACCCGAATAGAATAGATGGAGCAAGAGAGAGAGAGAGAGAAATGGGAAAAAAGGAAAAGGCAAAGGGCGTTTTCTTCTTTTTTCTATCCATTCTTTTCCGCTAAACTTTGCGGGCGGTCCGTGCATTCGTCAAAAGCGGTCAAATTAGTGTCCAGAGTGAAAGCGCCGCCTAAATGTAATGCGTGTGCACTTTTCCAAATGTGTACTCTTTTTGTGGGTGTTTACATTCACTTTGACTTGCTCAATTTCTCACATTTCGCGGTCAATTATTCGCAGTTTGGTTTTATATTGTGTTTTATCGCTCTCTCGCGCCGTGCGCCGCGCGCGGAGACGCAGGCGGTTAGAGCGCTATTTTGAGCAATGCGCTCTGCTCTAGCGCGCGGAGACGCAGACGGTTAGTGCGCTATTTTGAGCAATGCGCTCTGCTCTAGCGCGCGGAGACGCAGATGGTTAGGGCGCTATTTTGAGCAATGCGCTCTGCTCTAGCGCGCGGAGACGCAGACGGTTAGAGCGCTATTTTGAGCAATGCGCCCCGCTCTAGCGCGTGGAGACGCAGATGGTTAGGGCGCTATTTTGAGCAATGCGCTCTGCTCTAGCGCGCGGAGACGCAGACGGTTAGAGCGCTATTTTGAGCAATGCGCTCTGTCCTAGCTTGCGGAGACGCAGACGGTTAGAGCGCTATTTTGAGCAATGCGCTCTGCTTTAGCGCGCGGAGACGCAGACGGTTAGAGCGCTATTTTGAGCAATGCGCTCTGCCCTAGCTTGCGGAGACGCAGACGGTTAGAGCGCTATTTTGAGCAATGCGCTCCGCTCTAGCGTGCGGAGACGCAGACGGTTAGAGCGCTATTTTGAGCAATGCGCTCCGCTCTAGCGTGCGGAGACGCAGACGGTTAGAGCGCTATTTTGAGCGATGCGCCCCGCTCTAGCTTGCGGAGACGCAGACGGTTAGAGCGCTATTTTGAGCAATGCGCCCCGCTCTAGCGCGCGGAGACGCAGACGGTTAGAGCGCTATTTTGAGCAATGCACTCCGCTTTAGCATGCGGGGACGCAGACGGTTAGAGCGCTATTTTGAGCAATTTTGCGCTAGCCAGAAATGCACACGTTTATTGTTTTGAATATTTAATGTTTGTGAGAGGAAGATAATGGAAGAAAGAATGGACGGATGAGTGACGGACGGACGGGTGGAAAAAATAGAGATGAGACGCGGGCGAGGAAATGCATGAATAATAGCTGTACTAGAAGGGGGAAAAAGAAGATGAGACGGGACGGGGAAACGAACACGATTGGATGGGGGGAATAGTAGTTTTTTGGGGGGGGGGGGGGAATTGGATTGTATGGAATTGGATTGAATTGAATTGCATTGGACACTGAACTCTACGAGTATTTAGTCTGGTGGATTTTGAGCATTTATTGCTGTCGGCCACGCGATGTTCTTGTGCTCTAGCGCGCGGAGACGTAGGCGGTTAGAACGCTATTTGAGCAATGCGCCCCGCTCTAGCGCGCGGAGACGCAGACGGTTAGAGCGCTATTTCTCATTTTTCAGCAATGCGCTGCGCTCTAGCGTGTGGAGACGCAGACGGTTAGAGCGTTATTTATTTTTTTTTGTTAATGAGGTCGCCGCCGCAGGGTCTCGCAGGGGTAGAGGAGACGGATTTTTACCGATTTACAAGCAATATGGTCGCAAAATGTGCAAAAAATTTGTCAGAAATGTTAAAAATTGAGGAAATATCTCAAAAAATCTATAAAATTCAACATTTTACCAGAATCCACGTGTAGTACACGAGTTTACAACCAAATTTCGTTGTATAAAATTGCTAAATAGTCGCTTTATCTTTGCCACTATTTAGGGGCGGAGCCTAATGCAACAGGCGCGCGCCATTTGGCAACCTGGCGGCATTCGGCAAGTATTAGTGAATTTTTGGATTTTTTGCAACATTTGGGCTTAATTAGGGAAGAAAAAGTGGATTAAAGAGTTAATTTTGGCTGAAAATTTGTCTGAAATTCAAAAAATTCTTGAAAAATTTTTTTTTCTATTTTTTCATTTTTTAAATTTTTTTTTTCTTGTTTTTTAAATCAAGTTTTAAAGGCAATTTAATGGCAAAGTTATAAACAAAAAATGCATAAAAACCAATGTAAAAATGATGAAAAATGGCAAAAAAAATGATTTAAAAAATGGCGAAATTTCAAAAATTAAAAAGTCCAAAATAAGGCCGTGGAAGAGGTTTTGCAGGGACTAACTTTGTGTAAAAATGTTTTTAAAACGGTTTTTCTATTAGAAAATCACAAATATAAAGCTATTTTCCTGCAAAATTAAAGAAAAAATCACATTTTTCTGGAGCTCGATATTGGTGGCCTAACTTTCTTCGGCCACGCAAATTTTGTCCTGGAGGGATTTTAACGGCGACAAAATCACCTGGAAACAAGACGCAGACACAAAAAACCCAAAATAAGGCTCTAAAAATGGCAAAAAAAACGTTTAGAAAAAACGTAAAATTCAAATTTGTGGCCTAACTTTCTTCGGCTATGCTATTTTTCTAAGAAAGACTGTTGAAACTGCTATAGACCACATATTTCTGATTTTGAATAGATAAAAACAAGAAAGGAACTTCAATTACCTGAAATAAGGCTCCAAAAATGGGAAAAAATGAAGAATAATGGAAAAAGTCAATTTGGTGGCCTAACTTTTTTCGGCCACCCAAATTTTGTCCTGGGGAGCTTCTAACGACGACAAAATGACCTGAATACAAGACGCAGACTCAAAACACACAAAAACAGCAAGCAAAAAGGAGATAATAACAAAGAAAGCGCGCTCAAAGTGGTGGCCTAACTTTCATCGGCCGCGAAGTTTGAACATCGTATAAAAGCCGCGAAAACATCAATGACTGGTTCAAAAACAATTAAATTGTTAATTTAGCGTACAAAACAAAGACACCACCCACTTTTAGCTCAGAAATTTGATTGATAAGAAAAATAGAGAAAAACTCGAAAAAAAAAAGCGAAATTATCGATTTTTAATCAACAAAACACCGATTTTATGGCTCTCGGACGTTTCGAAAGTAGACGTTTCGAAAGTGCGACGTTTCGAAAGTGTGACGTTTCGAAAGTGCGACGTTTCGAAAGTGTGACGTTTCGAAAGTGGACTTTTCGAAGGTTTTTCTGGATTTTGTCGACGCGGTGTTTGAGGAATTTTCCTTAAAAAGCTTTTTAAAATGATTGTGCACGGTGTCCAGGATTTGAAATGTGGGCGGAGCCGAGCAAACGCGCCCCGCTGGATTTTTTCGCGCGAAATTCAAATTTTGAGGCATTTTTTATGTTTTTCGGGAAAAAAGCATAAATTTTTATCTTTTTTCCCACATGTGCTCCAACGGAATTATAGCTGAGGTCTTTAGAAATTTTTTAAGCCTAAGAACGTCGAATTTGGTTCAGCCACCATTTCGAAATATTCGTTTTGAGTTTTTTGGTGTTTTTGCAGGATAAATCTTTACGAAAAGCGAAGTTTGGGCAATTATATGGTATTAAAAGATAAAATACATACATTTTACAAAGAAAAACAGGTTTTACTGAAAGAAAAACAATAAAATCAATAAAACAAAATGCGAGAGTCGAAAAATGCGCAAGCACCGAAAGTGCGCCATGGAAGTTTGCTGACGCGCCAGCAGATTAGGCTCCGCCCACATTTCAAATCCTGGACACCGTGTTGTGTGAAACACCGCGTCGACAAAATCCAGAAAAACCTTCGAAAAGGCCACTTTCGAAACGTCACACTTTCGAAACGTCATACTTTCGAAACGTCGCACTTTCGAAACGTCACACTTTCGAAATGTCTACTTTCGAAACGTCCGAGAGCCGATTTTATGGTCTCCAAAGGTTCCAAAACCAGAATTTAACGAGGCGGGGCGTAGAAAAGGTGATAAATTCATCGTCGGATCGTTAAAATTTCCCCTTTTTTCGTGCCGCCGCCGCAGCGCGACGGCCTAGGTTTTACTATGAGTAGTGGGCCGTGACTAATCATTGGTTTTTTTTGGGTTTAAGCGTTTTATTAGGCTGTATGGGACACATTTACACGAGAAAACATCCACAAATTCAGTGGGAACGCTCTTTTTCAATGGGGAAGTGGTTTAAAATGCATTTAAAAATTAGAAGACATAAATCCAAAAGGAGTACACGTGGTGTGTGGCCTAGATAAAGGAGGTAAAAAGAGTGCAAACCCACCCCTCTGCCCTTATCAACTGAAAATGTATTATATAATTTCCCTCTTTTTTTTTCTTCCAACTTTTCGCTATCAATTTCACTATCAAAATTGCACTTTTCTCGGGCAACTCGGCATATTTCCACTTCGTTTTTCATAATTTTTTTTTTCAATTCCTGATTTATGAATAGTTGTGGCCTAGTTTTTCAACTTTTTGATCCTGATTTTCGAGCGGTTTGGTACTTTTCTTCTTTTTTTTCTTTTGGTTTTGTACTTATTTAGTTCCCTGTTTTTCTGTATTGGCCGGTTACTGAGCATTTGAGAAATTGGGTACAAAAAAACCAGGGGATACTTGTTTTGTGCTAGTTAACAAAAATTGTGAAGAACATATTTTGCTCCCCGTTTTTCTCGGCCATCAAATACATAAATTAATGGTATCTATGATTCTTTTTCATGGTTTTTTATTAGTCTCAAAAATGTTCCAATTAGTTTTAAAGTTGGGATTTAAATACACATAAAGCTCATTAAAAAATAGGAATTTTTGAAAAATTGGAGAAAAATATTTTGGAAAAAATTTTTTTTTTTTTTGGAAAAATCAATGTTTCAGTTCAAAAATTTTCCTTTTTATTATGTGTTCACGAACGAGGTTTGCAAACGACGCTCCGATGTTCCGCACTTTTTCCACTGTTCCGTAGTATTCGCTGCGAGACCTCAGTGATAAACTGCGGAACATCGGAGCGTCGTTTGCAAACCTCGTTCGTAAACACATAATATTCACATTTCTGCAATAAAAAAAACAGCAAGAAAACCTTAAAAACCCCCTCAAAAAACCACTTTTTCACCGAAATTCAACTCATTGTCGATTTACGAAAAACAACTGGTCGGGCGTTATTTTTTTGGAGTGTCGTTTGACTTGATTTTTTTGTTTTTTGTCATTTTTTTCATATTTATCTGCAAAAAAACAGCGAAAAAAACGCTGAAAAAACCAATTTTTCATCGACATTCAACTCATTGTCGATTTACGGTGAAAAACAGGTCTTACGTTATTTTGGAGTGTCGTTTACGTTTTTCTGTTTTTTTGTCATTTTTTTTAATGTTTATCTGCAAAAAAACCGCCGAAAAACACCAAAAACCCTTGGAAAAACCATATTTTCACAAAAATGCAACTCTATGTCGATTTACGGTGAACAACAGGTCTTACGTTATTTTGGAGTGTCGTTGACACTATTTCCTCTATTTTTTGTTTGTTTTTGATTATTTTCTTGCTTTTTTCTGCAAAAAACCGCAAAAAAAACGCTTTAAAATCCCTGAAAAAACCATATTTTCACCAAAATTCAACTCGGTGTCGATTTACGGTAAAAAACGGTTCTTGCGTTATTTTGGAGTGTTGTTAAACGCTAATTGCCACATTTTTTGTCATTTTTCTTTAATAATCTTTCAGAAAAACACCTGAAAACAGCACGAAAAGCCTCTAAAAACCTTTTTTTCACTAAAATTCAACTCGGTGTCGATTTACGGTAAACAGCGGCTCATGCGTTGTTTTGGAGTGTCGTTTAACGCTATTTGCCACATTGTTTGTTATTTTTCCTTAATAATCTTTCAGAAAAACACCTGAAAGTAGCAAGAAAAGCTCCTAAAAACCACTTTTTCATCAAAATTCAACTCATTGTCGATTTACGGTAAACAGCGGGTCGGGCGTTATTTTGCATTTTTTTCATATTTTTCTGCAAAAACCAGCAAAAAAAACGCTGAAAAAACCAAATTTAAATCAAAATTCAATTTGGTTTCGATTTACCTTAAACAATGGCTCCTGCGTTATTTTGGAATGTCGTTGACACTAATTCCTCTATTTTTGCTTGTTTTTCGTTATTCTGCTGCATTTTTCTGCAAAAACTTTTTTTTTCTACATTTTTCTTCAAAAAACGGAAAAAAAAACGCTTTAAAATCCCTGAAAAAACCAATTTTTCAACAAAATTCAACTCTATTTCGATTTACGCTAAACAACGCTTTTTGCGTTATTTTGGAGTGTCGTTTAACAGTGAGCTTTTCAATTTAGCTTGCTTTTTGATGTTTTTCTACATTTTTCTGCCAAAAAAACACCAAAAATAGCAAAAAAAAAGCGGCTAAAAAACCAAAATTTCCTCAAAGTTCAACTCGGTGTCGATTTACGGTGAACAACAGGTCTTACGTTATTTTGGAGTGTCGTTTACGTTTTTCTGTTTTTTTGTCATTTTTTTTAATGTTTATCTGCAAAAAAACCGCCGAAAAACACCAAAAACCCTTGGAAAAACCATATTTTCACAAAAATGCAACTCTATGTCGATTTACGGTGAACAACAGGTCTTACGTTATTTTGGAGTGTCGTTTGACAATTTTCTTTGTTTTTGCTTGTTTTTGTACAATTATCTGCAAAACACCAGCAAAAAAACAGCAAAAAAACGCTTTAAAATGCCTGAAAAACCACTTTTCACTAAAACTCAACTCGGTGTCGATTTACGATAAACAATGGCTTTTGTGTTATTTTGGAGTGTTGTTTAACCACATTTTTTGTCTTTTTTCTTTGATAATTTTTCAGAGAAACACCAAAAATAGCAAGAAAAGCCCCTAAAAAGCATATTTTCATCGAAATTCAACTCATTGTCGATTTACGATAAACAACGGCTGCTGCGTTATTTTGGAGTGTCGTTTAAACCGTGAATTTATAAATTACGGGTTCTTTTTGTGGTAAATGATAGTCATGAAGATCTTTGTGAGTAGATTTTCCTGGGATTTGTCTTCAAAAAAAGGGGCTGGCTGGGATGGCCTAGGTGGTTTTTCTAGGCCACCCCAGTTTCCTAGCCTATATATAGGGACCGCAAAAGGAGGGGGGCGGAGTCGCTCATTTTTTCTCTTGGGTTTGATTTTGACACTTTGCGACTCAACTGCACCAATACTAACGGCATATCCTTATATGTTAAAACATTTATATACGTAATCAACCCCAAGGAATCGATTGGTGACATCTGATTTTATTTAAAATGAGTTTTTGAAGCTGAAAATCGCAAAAAAGTGAAATCACTTTCGGAAAATAGAGATTTTCGAAAGGTTGTAGGTCGAACACGCATCATTTTTTTTGTGATTCCGGTACATTTTGATACGTAGAATTTAATTTTACAGCTCATTTTTCTCCATCGTGCTGAGAAATTTTTCTGCACGCCTTCAAACTTGCATGAAAAATTGCGTAAATTTTTCAGCGATGACCCCCATTTTTTATTTTTTAAATATGTTTATTAACTCTCTGACATTTCCTAAAACAATTTTTAGATCAATCGGATAACTTTAAAGCACAAAAAGTGAAGATAGAAAGTGACCTGTTTTGGGAAAAACATTGTTTTTTTGCGGTTTTCACTCTTTTCCCAGTCGAACACGCATGTTTTTATTGGATAATCGTATTCTACGTTAAATTTACTATCAAATCCACATTAACACTTTTTACAGTAGGGACTGTAAAGGGGCAGAAAATCGTGTCGAAAACTCAAAATCACCTCTTTTTTGGAATTTCTATATACAAACCAGCATTGTGGTGGAGTGTATTTATAGTCTAGGCATACGCGCATTTGTATACGGCTTCGAGCGAGCTCACAAAATGTGTCGTGGTGGCGCAGTGGTAGAGCGCCGGGATGGTGTTTTTGATGCCGCAGGTTCGAGTTTTGTCGAATAATATATTTTTTTTCAAGGTTTTTTTTCTTGAAAAAAACATATTTTTTTAGAGAAAATTTTTGAAAAAAGTCACAATTTTTCTTAATTATTAATAAAATCCAGCAATCCTTCAAATCCATTATTTTTTAGATTTTTCAATGGATCTCACATATTTCTTTCGTTATTGGACATATTTACGAAAATGTTGGCAATTTCATAAATTGAAAAAATTTTTTTTAATTTGCTATTCACTATTTATCTGCTTAGCCGACAAAAATTACTATTTTCAACGGATTAATGCCATGCAATCTTCTGCAGGGGCCACCTGAAAATGCGCGCCGCGCGGCCGCAAACAGGCTCCACCCCCACAGCCAAGAGAAAATCAGTACTTCGAAATCGCGACTTTAAACGTCTGAAACTCGAGAACTAGCGGGAAATTTGATGAGAAAATTTGGGAATGTACTAATATTGAGGCGTAGAACATGATGAAACCAACGGTTTCCCGAGATTTTGAAGTTTTTCAAATTCGTTGCGGTCCCTACCTATACTCCTGTTTTTCCGGTTTTTGGTGCGTGTTCACGCGTGTTTGTTCCCGCATCCGTCCATCCATTCATCTGCTCATTCACACACACACACACGCGCTTCTCATTCTCTCGCTCACTTTTCCGCCGCCGTTCCTTCCTCATTTTCGCCGCTCTTTTTCTCCGTATATAGCCTCTTTTCCTGTCTCTCTTTCCCTGTTTTTAGCTGACTTTTTACGGCGGAAGTCGATTTGGATGGTTCAATTACGTTTTTTCTTATTTTTGAAGCAGCAGCAGAAAATTTGGAGCGTCAACAACAACAACAACTTGAATATTGAGCGGTGGCCTAGAAAACCAAAACCATTTCTAGGCTCCCACCACTCATTATCACTAGTCTAGACTTATTAGGAGCTTTAACTAGTGTCCTTGAAGTTGTTTTACGCTTTTTCTAGGCTCTTTACGCTTATTTTGAATTGGTGGCCTAGAATTTCACTAGGAAAATTCTAGGCCACAAATCCTAAAATTTTTGAGGCTGTCGTTGAGCTTGAAGCTGCTATACATTAAATTTCCCGTTAAAAAAAGCCCAGAAACCAAAAAGAAAAACATAAACAACACTCCAAAATAACGCAAGGGCCTTTGTTTACCGTAAATCGACACCAAGTTGAATTTTGATGAAATTTTCGTTTTTTCAGGGGGTTTTAGGGTTCTTTTTGCTTATTTTTCCAAGAAAAATGGAGAAAAATCACAAAAAGCAGGCAGAAATTGAAAAACGCACTGTTAAACGACACTCCAAAATAACGCAAGAGCCGTTGTTTACCGTAAATCTACACCGAGTTGAATTTCTGTGAAAAAGTGGTTATTTCAGGTTTTTTGGTGGTTTTTTGCTGTTTTTTCGCAAGTTTTTGTAGAAAAAATACCAAAAAAATGTTTAAAATCAATTCAAACGACACTCCAAAATAACGCAAAAATCGTTGTTTACCGTAAATCGACACCAAGTTCAATTTCGATGAAAATATGGTTTTTCTGGGGTTTTTTTAGGGTTCTTTTTGCTGTTTTTTCGCATATTTTTGTAGTAAAAAAGCCGAAAATAGAAAAAAAAAATCAAACGACACTCCAAAATAACACAAGAACCGTTGTTTATCGTAAATCGACACCGAGTTGAATTTCGATGAAAAACGTGGTTTTTCTGGGTGTTTCTAGGGTTCTTTTTGGAGGTTTTTTTTTGCATATTTTTGTACAAAAATACCAAAAAATGTTAAAAATAGAGCCAAACGACACTCCAAATCAACGCAAAAGTCGTTGTTTAGCGTAAATCGACACCGAGTTGAATTTCGATGAAAATATGGTTTTTTGAGGGGATGTTTAGGGTTTTTTGCTTATTTTTCTAAGAAAAGTGGAGAAAAATCACGAAAAGCAAGCAAACATTGAAGAACGCACTGTTAAACGACACTCCAAAATAACGCAAAAAGTGGTGTTTATCTACCAGCTTGAATTTCAATGAAATTATCGTTTTTTCTGTGGTTTTCTTGCACTCTTGGTGGTTTTTCGCATTTTTTTGTACAAAAATGGCAAAAATTGATGGAAAGTACTGTCAAACGACATTCCAAAATAACGAAAAAGTCGTTGTTTACCATAAATCGACACCAAGTGGAATTTCGGTGAAAATATGGTTTTTCCAAGAGTTTTTGGTTTTTTTTGGCGGGGTTTTTGCAGATAAATATGAAAAAAATGACAAAACACAGAAAAATCAAGTCAAACGACACTCCAAAATACCACAAGAGCCGTTGTTCACCAACAGGCTTGAATTTTAACGAAAATATGGTTTTTTCAGTGATTTTTTGAAGGTTTTTTTGCTGTTTTTTTGCAGATAAATTGAAGAAAATGATAAAAATAGCCAAAAAATGCTCCGGAACATGCTCAAAAACAGTTTTGGATCGAATTATTAATTTTTTAATTTTCATAAAATTTTCTACTTTCTTTAACGGTTTTTCACGACCTTTTTAAAAACATTCCTGTTTGCAGAAAAAAAAAGTGAAAAAATAGAGCCAAACTACACTCCAAAATAAAGCAGGAACCGTTGTTTAGCGTAAATCGACTCCATGTTTAATTTTGCTGAAAAGTGGTTTTTGGTGTGATTTTTCCGGAATTTTCCACGGAGTTTTTGAATTGTTTTTTGCTGAGCATTGTTGAAAAAATCCTCTAAAATCCAAATTTCCAGTTTCTAGGCCTTTTGGCCTAGAAATCCAATATCTTATTTCTCGGACAGCTAGTCTAGAAATTTTATTTTACTTTTTTTTAAATTATTATTCCAAACTTCCAATTTGATAGCCTAGACATGAAAGCCCATTTTTTTTTAGAAAGGTGGCCTAGAAAATCAGTGTTATTTATAGGCCAGGAATTCACAAAATTGTGATGGCCTAGAATTCAAATTAAAATGTTTAGAAAAGCCTATAGCGTGGCAAATTTTGCGCTTCCTGGTCCACTAATACCAGAATTTAAATTAAGAGGTTCAAAGCGATGGCCTAGAGCAATTCCTAGGCCATAATCTCTGATCAGTGGTCTAGACCCCTCTTCCTCCTTTTTCCGGCTACTCACACATCCTACTTTACTTTGACGTCTAATTTATGTATGCTTGTCTTCTCGTCTTTTCTTATTTTTCATCTTTACATATTTTATTTTATTTCCGGCTCTTCATTGAATGGGTGACGTGGCAACGCCCACTTTTCTGCGCCCAAAAATTCCATTCTAGCGCTATTGTGGATTCGTGACGGCAACGTGTCGCGACGTCACGAATTCATAATATTGGGAAAATTTTCAGAGTACGCAAACACCATCGCACATTTTTTTCTTGTTTTTTTTTCATTTTCCCCACAACAAAACGCCCCATACCGTACACCAACGCAGCCGCCTCCGCGATCATTTTTGCGGCACTAAAATATTAATGTCCCTTGTCGTTGTTGGTTGCAAGCGAAATCGCTAAACATTTCTGGAAATTTAATGCCTTTTAGAACCCCCACTGTGGCCTAAAAACCCCGAATTCCCTCCCCCGCTGAAACCCGGAGAGCACGCAGCTGAGCAATCGGCCGCTCCGTGTGCGTCTCTCGGCTCGCCACGATCTCTCGCGCGCTTTCCGGTATATTTATGGACTTTGTTTGTTTCTCATTCTCTCTCTCTCTCTCTTTTGCCTTTTTCTCTTCCTTATTTATTTCCGCCGGTGCGCGCGCTCGCTTGCTTTTTTTTCATTCCCCCATATAAATTTTGTGTGTTTCTTTCGTTGTTGCAAGCAAGCATTGCCACGATTTATTTGTTACGCGTTCGCCGCGAAGTGACACGCTGCGCTACCACAGTGAAGTGTCACTCCATGGCAAACACGTAATGATTTATTTTGTTTTAATAGTGACACGGTGTTTGCGTATTTTGAAATTTCCAACGAAAATCAAAACAATTCTCTTCATTTTCAAAGTACGTAAACACCATGTCGACGAAAAAATGTAATTTTATGCGCCTTTAAAAATCAGTAAACCACAATTTTTAAAGGCGCATTGTATTATTTTAACGCCGGGTCTCGACGCGAAGAGCTTTCACCGAAAAAACGCTTATTTTTGTGCCTTTTTCCCCGAAATAACACTGCCACAGTAGATCGTGGCGAGACCAGGATTACTGTAGCAAAGAGCTTATTATACGATGTGTCAGCACGTGGCAAATACGGATTAAAATTTCTTTTCTTTAAAGTTTATTGTACAAAAATTGCCGAAAAAAATAGTGAAAAATATGTGCTTTTTAAAAAAAACGTCGTAGAATATGTTGTTTGCGGTCCACACAATTTTTTTTCGAATAGAGTAATCCGACTAGATTTTGACCGGTCGATAGCTGAGACCCTGGGGAACTAGCTCCGCCCCTTTTTTACAAGCATACACACTGCCGCAGACTTGCAAAAGGGGCGTGACTTATTCCCCGGGTTTGTCTGGCTCTTCTATTGCCTAGACAATGGAAACAAAACCGGGGAATAAGCTCCGCCCTTTTTTTTGCAAACCAAACCATGCCACAGACTTGCAAAAGGGGCGGGGCTTATTTCCTGGTTTTTTCTTCCTCCGTTTCATCAGATTTTCATCAATATGAATACGTATTTCCTGCCGTCAAATCGAGTGCATATCCGGTCTCTTCATGTCGTGTGTCGATTTTGGCACCTTTCTGGATTTTTTTGGCTAATAGCCGTCAAATTCGAGGCGTGTGCAAAGCCAAACTTGTGCTGAATAGGTGCCAATATTGACTATCTGCCATTTTCGTCGGCTAATAGCCATATATTTGCGTCGTAAAATTTCTTCCTTCAATTGTTTTTCACTGTCTGTAAATCCATATTCAATTGTGGATCGATCGCGGACAAAATTGACGTTCCATATGGTTGGGGTAATAAGCTCCGCCCCTTTTGCAACTTTGCAGCACGGCACTGTTTTTTCTTGTTTTATAGTGATTTAGCTGCAGAATTGGGGCTGGACTTATTCCCCAGATTTGTTAGGTTTTTTCTATATCATATTGTCTATCCTTGGTTGTTTTACCGGCCACGCCCCTTGTGGTCTCTCCGTGTTTGCGGACTCTGACATCTTGAAATTTTTGATTCCTCTTTTTTCCTTCTTCAAAGGTTTCTTTATTCCAATTTTCCATCAAAAAGGGTTTTTTGATTACGGTTATTACTCTCCTCTCATTGTCGGCAAGGTTATTTCTAACGAATGGCCCGATTTTTGACACAGTTGAATGAGTGCGACCGTAATCCATTTGATGAGGAAGAGAGAGAGAGAGAGAGAGAGAGAGAGAGAGAAAGTAAGAAATCCATTGCTCACTCTTATTCATCACATTCTCGTTTAATGGATTACGGTCGCACTTATAGTCAGCCGTATTGTGTTTTCATCCGACTTGCGACATGAAAACGCAATTCAAGTCTGCATTCACCGTTCTCTCTGCGTCTCTTCAAATATCACTGTGTTCGCGTGGTCGCGCACAAATAAGTGGGCGGAGTCTCGCGTTTTCATGTCGCAAGTCGATTGAAAACACAATAATAACAAGAGTTCTATTGTGTTTAAAACCAATTGCATCATGAAAACATGAGTCCGCAAACACCGTTCTGTCTGCGTTTCTTCAAATAGCACTATGATTGCGTGATCGCGCACAAATACGTGGGCGGGGTTTCTTTTTTCCTTTATTCAAATCGCTAAAAACAACATCCTTACAGGCGAAATGCGGGTCAACGTGGCGCGAGTGTGGGAGGACGCCGACTACGAGAAAGTGCGCGTGCTGTGCGAAAACCACGACGATTGGGTGGAGGTGTACAACAAGAAGGACATTCGCGTGTTCACGCAGAACATTGAGAATAGCAACTATCAGATGATCAAGGCGTCCGCCTTTTTTCCGGATGTGCCAGCGTCGGTCGCCTACGACGTGCTGCACGATTCGGGTGAGTTGGTATTCGTTGAAACTGTATATTTGTCTGCGTCTCCTCTGTTGCCAACAGGCAGCTTTTTATGTTGATTTCCAGCATATCGATCCCACTGGGACAAGTATATGATCAAGCAGGAGAGCATAGGACTCATAAATCCAAACAACGATGTTTGCTATTATTCGCGTAAGTACATAATTTGTTTTCCTCTTTCTTAAATTTTGTATTCCTCATTCCAGTAAACTCCTTCCCACCGATCCGCCCGCGTGACTTTGTCATGCAGCGCAGTTGGCTGGAAACTGACAATGATCGTCTCATCTGTTCGCATTCTATTTGCCACGAAGACTATCCGCCGGCCAAGGGCTGTATTCGCGCCACAGTGCTCCTATCCGGTTATTTGATAAAACCCAAAGAGTCCGGATGCGAGGTGATCTACATAAGTCACTCGGATCCGAAAGGCAAACTGCCCACGTGGCTCGTCAATCGGGTGACCAAGGTGGTGGCACCAAAGGTGATAAAGAAGCTGCACAAGGCGTGTATTGGGTATGCAGTGTGGAAGGAGAAACATCATCCGAGTTGGAAGCCGTGGAGTGTTCCAGAGCAACAGGTATTGTTTGTCTGTATTTTTTGTTTGTATGTGTGTAAATATTATCCATGTCAGAGAGTTCCACCGCTCGCACACGCACAGTGCACTGCGGACTTTCCCGCATTTCGTCTCGCGTCTCTCAAGATCCCGCGTAGAAAATGCGTATTACTCCATAGGCCTAGCCCTGCATGGCCTAGGTGCCGATAGGGTCCCGGTGGAATTTTCAGAGATTGATAATATGTGTACAAGGTTTTCTGAGCTCCTACTGGACCGAATTGCGCCAAACTTGGCATAATATGGACAATTTTTGGTGCAGTTCGGTCAAGTTTTATGGTGCGTCCAAACATGCTTATTTTTCGTGCGTCCGTGCTTCTATTACTCTCGTCTCAGCTAATGCACATCCTTTTTCAAAAAATGGGAAAAACTCACGATTAATCTCGGCGTCTCGCCACGAATTTGCCAAATTTGAATAAATGCCACAATATGAGAGAGTGTGAGAAAGAGGGAGGGATGAATAAGAGTGAGAAATGTGGTATCTTGTTTTCGCTCACTCTCTCTCTTTGAATGTGTTACGGTAGCACTTGATTCAACTGTGTTATTTTTTTTTTCCATTTTTCGACATTGATGTGCATTAGCTGAGACGAGAGTAATACATGCATGCTTCTTTTTCGTGCGTGCGTCCAAACATGTTTCTAATTTGTCCCGTCGTGATCGAGAAAAACCATATTTTCGGGTGGAAATTCGAATAGAACCTGGAAGAAAAAAAAATCAAATTAAGCACGGTACCTCCACAGTGCCGTTTAATCGTGTCGAGACGCTCTGAAATAACCAAGAGAATTTCGTTTCGGAAAACTTACTTTTTTCTCGATTTTGATTTGATTTTTTAGGTTTTCAGGATCCGTCGAAATATTTTTTTAGCTCTGTAAATCCAACATTAACATTTAAATTTTACCTTTTTATATATATTTCTCGGGGCTGTTAGATTCTGAAATTTTTCATGAATTTACAAATAACGGGTAAAACGAAAAAACTCGTGAAACACAAAAACATTTTAAACGAAACGAAAAAACACGCGACGCAACCGCCCCGCGCCCAAATAATTGCGCCTTTCTGAACGAAAAAAATCCTAAAATTTCAGATGGATTTCCCGAGAGTGGACCTTTTGAAATGTCAGCCAAAAGATTATGAGCAAGAGATTATCGACGAGTCGAACCTATCAGCCGTGAGCATCAGCACCAAGGATGATGATGAGGATTCGTTGAAAAATTAACAAAATGTTGATTATATGTACCTCTAGTCATGGTTTCTGTGATTTGTTTCCATTTTTTTTAACACGGCATTTTCCTCGTATTAAAAATAAAAAAAATATTAATAAATGAATACTTTATTATGGACCTATTCACAAAACCGGAAAAAATTGGAGAATGCTCCGATTGACCTGAAATTTTGGGAAATATTGGAAAAAATTCTCCTGTAAATATAGTCGGTGAATACATCATCAACCTCGCTCTACTGCCAAAATTCCTGTAAAACAGTGTTGCACTTGCAAGATTAACTCGAATTCTAGTTTTATACTTCTTTTCAACGAAAAATAACGTATCCACGACGAATTGCAGTTAAAATTTGATTTTTCGCTTCAAAAAATGCGCACTACACTGTTGAAAATTGAAAAATGCGGTAGAGCAAGGCTGATGATGCATTCTCCGAGTATACACGCTCAAAAAATTTTGGATGAAAATATCGATTTTTCCAGAAAACTTTTAAAATCGATATTTTCATCCAAAATTAGAGAATTTTTCCCAATATTTCCAAAAAATTTAAGGTCAATAGGAGCATTCTCCGATTGTTCCCGCAATTTTTGTTCCGTTTTTTTCGGTTTTGTGAATAGGTCCATTAATTATAGCATTTCAAACTTTCCCGGTCGGACAAGTTAAAATTATTCATTTTAAACTAATATAAAATCGTGATCTTGTGCCTCATTTGCGTGAATTACTTCAATTGTGCGACGGGGCGCATTTGCTGACTCCCGGCCGGCTCATGCTCCTGTGACAGTCATTGTTCGCCCCGAAAAACCTGAAAATATCAAATTTCGCACGGAAGAATTATGAAATATGGAACAATAGTGTTTATTCAAATAACTATTTAATTAAGGAACAAAACAATCAAGAAAAACGATGAAAAAAAAAAATAATACATTTATATTTTTCGCTTCTCGCGCAAGGTGGCTTTCCCCAGCATTGTCATGAGGCCGCATTCATGAACATTTACCGTACGGTAAATGAAAATGGTAAATGATCTTTTTGACAGAAAATTTAAATTCTGCAATGTGCACGGGGTTCATGACACTATAAACGATCCGTGAATTGTTTTAGGAATAGCGAAACGTATTATTTCCGTCAGAAACCCCATTTACTTTTTCATTTACCGTACGGTAAATGTTCATGAATACGGCCTATAGTTTCTATGATATTTACGATAAATATATTGCGTTGCGTTTTATCAGAAAACATGAATTAATAAATAAATTATTAGGTATGTGTAAAATTGAAGTTGAGAATTGAGATCAATATGCACAAAAAATCGATAATTAAAAGCTATACCCTTCCCGTTGGGAACACAAAAGTTAGCTTATCACTCCATACCAGTCCTTGTGCACGATAATACTAAAAAAAATTGCGATTTTTATCGATTTTTTCAAAATTATCTCACCTGGAAGAAAATCTCCCATGAAGCGATGAGTATTGCCCAGAACAACGAGCCAATTATACTTCCAATCACATATTTTCGAATTTGACGGCGATGTGGATTGATTGGAAAGCAAAATGCGTCGGAAAAGAACCAAAATGTGTTGACGATCCAGACGAGGGGTAAAAGGCAGAATCCGATGAGGAAATATCTGGAAATTCGAGGATAAATTAACTGAAAAATATTGCAATGACTCACTTTTTACATAAATCGACTCTTTTGACATCGCTCAACTTGGAAATATCCATTGGAAAAAAAATAAATGAAAAAATAAAATAAAAATTTTATTTCCAATGTCGTAAAATGTGACGCCGAGTACGCAGAGAAACCAGCGCGGTGTTTGCAGACTTTCCAATTTTCTCCAACAGTTTCGCCTAATTTTTATTCTTTTTCCCCTTTTTTCGCAGTTTTTTCTCTGTTTTTTATATTAATTTTTTATTAAAAACACTCAAAAAATATTTAATTTTACCTCTAAAATAAATATACCCCTCCAGATTGCAACCCATCCATAAGACGTCGGTGAAAAATGTCGGTGCTACAAAAAATTGCGGATATTGAGGCTGAAGTGAGAATAGACTAGACTATTAAAGTGACCAATTACTCATTTTGCAGATGGCCAGGACCCAGAAGAACAAGGCCACTAATGCTCACTTGGGTATTTTGAAGGTAAGAATTAACGATTTTTGGTTATTAAAAAAAAATTATTTTTACCTAAAAATAAAGTATTACACGTTGTCTTGCTGCGAAAATTTAGAAAAACACACCCCTCGATTTTTTTGGGAGTACAAAAATTTAAGTGGGCGTGTCTTCAATTGCGGAACATGATGATTTTGGTTTTTGGACAATTTTAAGCGTTTTCGGGCATTTTGGAAAATTTAAGGAACTTGGGACCATTTTAAACTGTTTTTTTGGGATTTTTAGAGGTTTCCTGAATTTTTTTTTTCAAATTTAGAGTATTTTTTCTACATTTCTGTGTTTCCTCATAGTTTTGGGAGATTCTGCAGATACTTGCGGTTTTTTTAAAGAATTTCTGAATTTTTAAAGGCGTTTTTTTTAACGTTTTTGGGGTTTTTAAAGCACTTTTTGAGAAATATTCAACTTTTGGGAGTTTCCGGTAATTTTTAACGAATTTTGAGGGTTTCTAGACGCACGTCGTGTTAGAACCTACGTAAAGGCAAACGCGCTCTGTCACATTTATCTGCGTCTCGCTAGTGACATTCTGCCAAGTTGAGCTAAGTTCGTGCAAAACTAGAGACGCAGAGACTTGAGAGAGATGACCTCCGAAATTTCATTTCCAAAAATAATTTTAAAAACGTAGACTCCAGCACGCCGTGAGACGATTTTAAACATTTAAGGGATTTTAGAGATTTTAGGGCATTTTTTAAAAAAGATTTTTGGGTTTTTATTAGATTTTTAGGGCAAATTATCATTACCTACCTTTTCTTTACCTACTTTTGTTCAGTTACCTACCTTGATCATTACCTATCATGATCTTTACCTACTAAAATCGAAAACGCTCTTTACCTACTTTATCACTACCTACCACAATCTTTACCTACCTTCATCACTACCTACCTTCATCATTACCTACCGTGCTCTTTACCTACCAAATGCAAAAATGTTCATTACCTACCTTTAACAATATCGCATTGTTTAAAAAATCAGACACATTTATGGAAAGTTATTACATGTTTCTCCGATGTTTTTTTAAGAATTCGCAAATTTTCAGAAGTGAAACATATTTAGAAAAACATCCTTCTGAAGCACGAATTTTGCTGTGGAAATTTGGAAGTTTCTTGTGATTTTTAACGTTTTACATGTACAGTACCGGACAAAAAAGATATTTTGGTTTTTGTAGTATAACTTTTGAATGGTGAGGGTTACGGTTTTGAAATTACGCATGAATCTGTCCCGTAATGTTTTTTACAAGCTCCAAAAATGGATTTGGTCATTTTTGAATACTGCAAATTTTTTTAAAAATTTCAGATGCCAAATTTTCGACCCAAAAAATTTTTTTTTTTCAAATTTTCAATACTCGAAATTTATTTTTAAAATGAAGTTTCAAAACTAAAAATATGATTTTAGTTGACTATGGGTCGATCGGACAATTTTCAGCTGACTTACAGCAGTCCAAATGAGTAAGTCAACTTTAACATTTATGGAGGGTCACTAAAACCGAAGAAAATTAGGGAAAATTAGATGAAAACTGTTAAAAAACCAAGTTTATTTGGTTTTATTTGGTTTTGGTGATTCTCAATAAAAGTTATAGTTGGCTTACCCATGTGGACCCTGATACTCAAAGTGCTGTAAGTCAACTGAAAATTGTCCGATCGACCCATAGTCAACTAAAATCATACTTTTAGTTCTGAAACTTCATTTTGAACATAAATATCGAGTCCTGAAAAATCTGAAAAAAAAATTATTTTTGGGTCGAAAATTTGGCATCTGAAATTGTTTGAAAAATCTGCAGTTTTCAAAAATGACCAAATCCATTTTTGAAGCTTGTCAAAAACATTACGGGGCAAATTCATGCAAATTTTCAGAACCATAACCCTCTCCATTTAAAAGTTATACTCAAAAACCAAAATATGATATCTTTTTTGTCCGGTACTGTACATGTAAAACGTTAAAAATCACAAGAAACTTCCAAATTTCCACAGCAAAATTCGTGCTTCAGAAGGATGTTTTTCTAAATATGTTTCACTTCTGAAAATTTGCGAATTCTTAAAAAAACATCGGAGAAACATGTAATAACTTTCCATAAATGTGTCTGATTTTTTAAACAATGCGATATTGTTAAAGGTAGGTAATGAACATTTTTGCATTTGGTAGGTAAAGAGCACGGTAGGTAATGATGAAGGTAGGTAGTGATGAAGGTAGGTAAAGATTGTGGTAGGTAGTGATAAAGTAGGTAAAGAGCGTTTTCGATTTTAGTAGGTAAAGATCATGGTAGGTAATGATCAAAGTAGGTAACTGAACAAAAGTAGGTAAAGAAAAGGTAGGTAATGATAATTTGCCGATTTTTAGAGATTTTTGGGCATTTTTTAGAGTTTTTAGGGATTTCAAGAGCATTTTTGGACATTTCCCTTTTTTTTCTGCAATTTTTCGATATTCTGGAGAATTTTTGATCAAATTAGGGAATTTTTGGGCATTTTCGAAGTTTTTGTGGATTTTCTAAGATTTTATGGATTTTTAGGAATTTTCGATCATTTTCTAATGTTTTTTTTGGTATTGTCGGCCCGCCAAAATGGTCAAACACGCTCTGCTGAACTCAACGCTTTGCGATTTTCATTTTGGTCTCCAAATTATTTCATTTCACGTTTAATTTATACATGAAACACTGCCCCCAAAAGCGGGAAAGCGCCAGCAAGCTTGACGCACTTTGCGTGCCTTGGCGCGCTTGCCGACGAGCGCTCATTTTCAACAGGAAATGTAGTTTTCTCAATTTTTTTATTAAATTAGAAACATTTGTGTTATATTTTCTAGATACGTTTGTTTATACAGGTATATTCGACAATTTACGAGGTCGCTCAATGAAATCGGTGGAGAAATGAGGACGAAATATAAAAAATCGGAATAACGGCAAAATCACATTTTTTCAAATTTTCAGCCGAATGGGCTCAATATTCCTAATGTCTTAGACATAGCTTTGTAGGCATGGTCGAGACAAACATTTTAAGCGCAGAATCGGTCGGAAAAGTTCAAAACTGGCGGCGAAATACGAATTTGAAATGACGGACAATTCCTCATCTGGCACAGAATTTCAGGAATTCTGATATAAAATGAGGTTTTTTTGTTTCTTTTGTACTTTGTGAAAATACATTAAATCAAAACATTAAGAAATTCACAGAAATATAGCTGCAGCGCCTCAGAAAACGGTAAAATCCGGCGTTTTTTAAACTGCCATTTAACCGAGTGTAGAGAACATTTATTATGTGTTTAATGTTTCGAAAAAATAACTTTAATTGTTTTATGTCGATTTCATACATTTTTTCTTCAAAACAACCAATTTTCTTCCCGTTTTTTCGTTATAATCAAAAGGTGCAATTATTCTCGGCGAGGTACGGTGCAATTGCGCTCTATCTGCACGCATTAGAGATCAGAGGCGCAGAGGCGTTGTGCTAAATTCTGTATCTCTGCGTCTGCAAACGCAAAGTGCGCTAGCCAATGTTGTTTTGCGCTTTCCCGCTTTTGGGGGCAGTGTGAAATGTAATAATTTGGAGGCCAAAATGAAAATCGCATAGCGTTGAGTTTAGCGGAGCGCGTTTGACCATTTTGGCGGGCCGACAATACCAAAAAAAAACATTAGAAAATGATGGAAAATGTCCAAATTTTTTTACGGGGGCGACAGAATAGAACTGAGCGGAATAGAACTGCTACAAAATTGAACTTGTGGTGCGATGGAGCGCGTTTGCATTATTTCCAATTTTTATTGGCTTTGCCGTAATTTTCATCGGAAAATCCACAGCACGGTGTCCAGGATTGGAAATGTGGGCGGAGCCTAATTTGCTGGCGCACTTTCGGTGCTTGCGCATTTTTCGATTCTCGCATTTTTTTATATTGATTTTATTATTTTTCTTTCAGTAAAACCTGTTGTTTTTTGTAAAATGTATGTATTTTATCTTTTTATAACCTTAATATTTCACTTTGAAGCATAAAACAAACTTTAAACTTCTTGCAGGCTGGAAAATTCGGGCGATTTTCGAGAAACACATTTTTGGCTAACAATCGATGAAAATCAAATAAATTGCATTTATTTTTCATAATATTTGTTTTGTTTACATGACGGAATAAAATCTCGGTTTTTTTCGAGCAATTATTGATTTTTTCCATAACCAAAGTGAATATTCCCCATAAAATTGCCCAAACTTTGATTTTCGTAAAGATTTATCTTGCAAAAACTCAAAACGATCATTTCGAAATGGTGGCTGAACCAAATTCGACGTTATTAGGCTTTAAAAATTTCTAAAGTCCTCAGCTATAATTCAGTCGGAACAAATTTGGGAAAAATTGATAATTTATGTTTTTTTTCCGAATAACATAAAAATTGTTTCAAAATTTGAATTTCGCGCGAAAAAATCCAGTGGAGCGCGCTTGCTCGGCTCCGCCCACTTTTCAAATCCTGGACACCGTGTTTTGGGAATTAAAATCCACTATTATGCCGCAAAAATGCACAAAATTTTCGAAATGGCAGGATTCGAAACCCCCATTTTTACTGAAAAATCGCAAACATTTTTAAAAATTCATAAAATCTTTGAAAATTTCCAGAAAAACTATTAAAAAACATTAAAATTGTTGAAATTTTTAACGAATAAGGTTCAGAAATGTTTAAAAACAGCCAGAAATTGCTTCAACAATTTCCAGGCGAAACTCGCAAAACTCCGCCGTGATCTGATCACACCAAAGGGTGGTGGCGGTGGACCAGGAGAGGGGTTCGATGTCGCCAAGACTGGAGACGCCCGTATTGGATTTGTAGGTTAGTTTTTAAAATTAAATTCTTATTTATTAGTACAATTCAAATTGTTAGGCACACGGGGAAAGAGAGAGAGTGGTTGGGAAGATCGCAAAGACTAGAATAGTGTGAAAGTGCTACGGTTCTAATTATAATTCTACACCGGGTAGGAAAATAAATAAATAGAAGGGAGAGAGAGAGAGAGATTTGAGCTTGAGCAAATGATCATTCAAGAAAAAATACATATATAATCATGAGATTATCGAAGATCGTCGTCATCTTCGCTCATCTCCTGGCTCCGCTGGTGGTGCAAATTGTCGGAGCCGGACTCGGGCGGCGAGTCAGGGAACATGCCCGGCGGTGGTGGTGGTAGTGACTGAAAATGTAGAATTTTAACAAAAAATATTGTCGCCCCGCTAAAATGGTCAAACGCGCTCCGTTGAACTCAACGCTATGAGATTTTCATTTTGGTTTCCAAATTATTTAATTTCACGTTGAATTTACACGTAAATTAAATAATTTGGAGACCAAAATGAAAATTGCACAGCGTTGAGTTCAGCGGAGCACGTTTGACCATTTTGGCGGGTCAACAATAATTAATTAATTAATTAATTATTTAAAAGTATAGTATTAGTGGCTAAAATGAAAGTTAGAACGTGATTGATCTCTACCTTAATAGGCATTAAATCTAAGTCGGTGGTGTCTAAATCCACAACGATTGGCGGCTGGGGTGACAGTTCTTCTCGGAGACGCTCGTAGACAAAGTCGTCGTCTTTCTCGGCGTTCACCTCGTCGCCTTCCGGTACCGTAGCGTCCTTCTCGTTTTTGTTTTTGTTTTCGTTTTCTTCGTCTGAATTTGAAAGGGAAATAGAATAGAAATAGAAGCGACCACGATCACAACGTTGAAACTACAAACCTTCCGAATCCGACTCTGTATTATTATGGTTCAAATGATTCTCAATATGAATCTGAATCGGTGACGATGGCGGTGTCTCGGTCTTCTTCTTTGCCACCTCTGTCATCACCACTTCTCCGGAACCGCCCGGAAGAGTTTGCCCCTGTGATCTCGCTTCCTTCTCCAGCTCGGCCTTGGCTATCGCCTTTTTCCAATCCAACTCTTCTCGTGTCACGTCTTCATCGTCGCTCATCTTGTAGTAGACGTCAACGTCGCCTTCTTCACTGGAAGACCAGCGATCTTCCTCGTCCACGGATCCTTTGATACTTTCTATTGGAACCGGCGCGTTTAGAGGTTCGGCGAGCGGGTCATCGCTTCTGAAATTGCTCGTCGATTCATGTGTCTGTTTAATGGGGTTATTCAGGGTCGGAAAAAAATAGTTTTTTTCCTTTTTTTCCTTATTCAAACGGCGGAAAAAAAAGAAAACAATCCATGGCTGCGAGAGTTTTTTCCGTTGCTTTTCTAGGCCATCGCAAAAGTTTTTTAGGCCCTCCGCTGTGAGACCTGCGAAATATCGATTTACGGGCGAATAAATTTTGAGCATTTTTTTTTGGAGAATCGATCGTATTTAAAAAAAAAATGTTCAAAAATTATTCGCCCGTAAATCGATATTTCGCAGGTCTCACATCGGAGGGCCTAAAAAACTTTTGCGATGGCCTAGAAAAGCAACGGAAAAAACTCTCGCGGCCACGGATTTTTTTCTTTTTTTTACGTAATTTGAATAAGGAAAAAAAAACGTATTTTAACTTTTCGACAAAAAAAAATGAAATGTCGTAAAGTTATTACGTATTCGTGGAATTGTGATAACTCATGGCTATTAGCCACATAGATTCCTAAACTCGCAAAACATTCCTCCAGAATTTGAAGAAAACAAACGCATATGGCCCGAGTTCGATGGCTGTTAGCCGTTTTCAATGGCTATTAGCTAAGCGGGCCGCAGACCTGCCTTGCAAAATGGGCGGAGCTTGTTCCACGGTTTAACACATGTATTACGTATTCCTGGAATGGTGATTGTGGTCTCGCCACGCACGGTGTTTGCAGACTTGTGGATGAATTTACGCGCAAATTTGAATTTTCCGTTTCAAAATTTTTTTTCAATATAAATTTGAAAAACATTTTCCGGGCTATTGTTTAACCGGAAAAATTGTTAAAATTTTATAGAGTTGAAAAAAAAAATTAAAAACGGCACAAATAATTTCGAAACGGAAAAATTCAAATTTTCGCGTAAATTCATCCACAAGTCTGCAAACACCGTGCGTGGCGAGACCGCAAGTATCACTATTCCACGAATACGTAATACATGTGTTTTGGCTAAACCGGGGAACAAGCTCCGCCCATTTTGCAAGGTAGGTCTGCGGCCCCGAATTTTTTAGCTAATAGCCATTGAAAACGGCTAACAGCCATCGAACTCGGGCCGTGTGTGTGCCATATGCGTTTTTTTTTCTTCAAATTCTAGAGGAATTTTTTGACGAGATTAGGAATCTATGTGGCTAATAGCCATTGAAAAAGTCTATTAGCCATCGAATTCGGGGTGTCCGCCAAATGCAAAATTGCTTATAGCCATCGAATAACAATAACGGCCAAGAAAAATTGCGAAAAACCCTTTTTTCAGCTCTTCAAAATTTTAAATTCGCAAAACAACGAAAAATTAGCTTTGTCCGCAATTGCGCGTGAGCGTGTCAACTTTCTCCGATTTTTGGAATTTTTTTTCAGAATTTGTAAGAATTTGCGCGTCAGTTCCGGTGTCTGCGTACTCGGAATTTAATTTTACGGTCTTTTTTATTATTTTCTATGTTCCAAAATTATTGTAAAAACAACACAAATTTGCGACATGGTGTTTGCGTACTTTTGAAAATAGAACGAATATGTACCAAATTAGAAGAAAAAAAAGTAAAAAAAACTCACTTCAAACTTTTCAACTCTGGAATATCCAACTGCCCCTCCTCCTCATCAATCCTACTCCCTCTCCTCGACCTCGGCCGCGCAAAAACTAGGCCATCACCACTCCGAAGCCCCTTTTCAATTTCCTCGTCCACCTCATCCGGCTCATATCTCGGTTTTCCCACGTGATTCTCTATTGTCCATGGCAAATCCGGAGTTTCGGACTGAAGAAGGACCACTGGTGGCACGTATCTGCTTTCTGGCGTTTCGTCCCACGGATCTTCCTGGGGAGACTTTGGGCTGTTTGAAGAAGCGCGACTCTTGTGGTACTGTTCGTCAATGTAATCGGAAAAGTCTTTGGTTGGCGGGAAGACAGAGTCGGAATCGGGGTTGCTGGGCTGTTTTTCCTCTTTTCGCTTTGTTAGAATCTGGAATTTAGTTTCAAAGTGGACGTTTCGAAACGCCCGAGTACTTACCGGTGATTCCTCTTTCTGCTCCAAGTCATCAGTCGGGTTGGGCGTGCTATTCGGAGCACCGGATCCAGGTGTCATCTGATAGGAATCCATCAAACTTGTGGGACAAGTTGGCTCTCTGGGAAGTTGGGAAGAGTCGCAGATGAACCAGTTGCGCTGTTGTCTCTGAGAAAGAGACTGCGACTGATCCTGAAGTTTTCAATTAATTATTTCGGAAACTTTCTTTCTAGAATACTTACGTCATTCGCGTTCTCATCAATTTGTTGATATGTCGTCAGCGGAGTTCTCTCCTCTGCCCGTAAAGCGTGTCCATTACGGGAAGGTTTTCTCGGTTGACTGTTCTCGCAGGTACCGTAGTTCTTTGCCTCGGCAGCCACGTGACTAGCCTCTGCATTTCTTGCCTCTTTCTTTGCCTTGTGATTTCGTATCAAGTAGCGTATACATTGGATGAACCCGATGCAATACGTGATGAGGAAAAACAATCCAACCACTGCCACAATCTTGATGAGCCTTGAATTGTCCTTCTGATTATCGGCTTGTTGCTCTGGAGTACTGTAGCTGAGAAGGCTGCCCAATGCGGAGTTTGTGTTTCTTTTGAGCTTTGCGGCACGCACACTGTCGATTTTTATTCCGCCGAGAACGCGGGAAAGTGGTCCTACTTGACTGGCGATGATGTATTTTATCTGGAATTTGGAACTATTTAGAAAAAGGGAAATACTGTCAAAACGGCTCTCGGACGTTTCGAAAGTGTGTGCAAACACCGCGACGACAAAATGCAGAAAGTCTACTTTCGAAACGTCTGAAAATGACGCGCTCAGATAATTTCGGACCGATTGAAATATCGATTTTTGTGAAAATTAAAAATCGATATTTCGGTCTGTCCAAAATTTTCTGGAGCATTCTCCTAGCGGTTCTTTCGAAATAGAAGTTCGACGAAATAGAAATGCCACGATATGGAAATTGTGTGAAAATAGAAATCAACGAAATAGAAATGTAAAAAATCAGAAACGTAGCAAAATGGAAACGCGTGAAAACAGAAACGTAGCAGAGCAGAAATGTGTCGAAATGGTAGTAAAGTAAAGTCGCCGTGGGGCGCGTTTGCGAGATTGATTTTTCCATATTTTTGTTGAAATTTCAATACAAATCTGGAAAAAAAAATCAATCTAGCGAACGCGCTCCACGGCGACTTTACTTTACTTTCATTTCGACACATTTCTGCTCTGCTACGTTTCTGTTTTCACGCCGCGTTTCCGTTTTTCTACGTTTCTGATTTGTTACATTTCTATATCGTTGATTTCTATTTTCACATAATTTTCATAGCGTGCGTGCCAGTTCTATTTTGAAAGAGCCCCTTCTCCGAGGTTTCCCACCAGTTTTAGTTTTTTTCTGAATATACCTTCACTGGATCGATAATAGCGTTCTCGGTGACGACTCCGCCATTCCTATCGTTTTTCGTCAAAACGAACAGCAATCTAGTCAGATTTCCGCGCAAATGATCCATCCGAAGGATTACCACGTTCTCCTAAAAATTTAAAGTTTTTCATGTCATCACGGGAAAGTTCTAGAAGATCTAGAAGGAACAAAGAAATTTTCTATGAAAAGTTGGCAAAAAGTTTGCACCTTTTGGAAAAGTGGCTCTGACTCGTCTCGTTCGGCATACACGACCGATGTATCTAAATCTTTTTCGATCGCCTCTTCATCGCTCATTTTTTGGAGCATTTCCTTCAAAAATAAAGTAGGTGTACATGTTGTGGGAATTTCTTGCTGTGACAACGAAACTTAATCAGAAAGGATATAGAAAATAGAACTCGAAACTGAGGATTCCATCATTCGGGCGGGAGTGAGTAACGAATAACGAGCATAAGGTGACGGTGCGGGTTAAACGGAAAAAATAGAGATTTTTACTCGTGCCAATTCAGTGTTTTCTAGGCTCTGGGACGTTTCGAAACGGTAGTTCTATTTTTCGTCGCCGTGTTCGATTGACACTATTGACAAAATTCAGCCAAGGATAAAATAGTTGTCGAATCTTTTACCGGTAAATTCGAAGAATTGTTCGAAATTTACCGCTAAAAATGCACTATTGTCCATTCGCGAAGAAAGCAAGTGCGCTCCACGAAACTTAGTACTACGTGGATTTCATTTTCGTCGGCAAAATTTTTTCATCTCACGTGTAAATTCAACGAGAAATGAAGTAATTTGGCGACGAAAATGAAATCCACGTAGTACTAGTTTTGTGGAGCGCACTTGCTTTTTTCGCGAATGGACAATAGTGCATTTTTAGCGGTAAATTTCGAACAATTCTTCGAATTTACCGATAAAAGATTCGACAACTATTTTATCATTGGCCGAATTTTGTCAATAGTGTCAATCGAACACTGCGACGAAAAATAAAACTAGAGTTTCGAAATGTCCCAGAGCCGTTTTCTATAGCCATACGGGGTGCTGAGCTGGCAACTACCCATCTTGGCAGTGTGCCAATTTATTCGGATTTAGACGAGAAAAAACGTAGGCAGCCACAGCGCAATGAGCTTTTTCCATGCCAGCACCTCGTGCAGCCAACAGCTATTAGCCATAATCATTTACGGGAGAATATTAGAAATAAAAAAAATGAGCACATGCCTGACTCACATGACTCATGCGAAGCGAAACGCCCGGACACTCGTTGGCATTGTGCTGGCAGTAATGCGAGACGATTGTCGAGATTCTCCGCTTGAAGTACTCCTAAACCCGTTGGAATTTGGAATACGGTAGTTTGCACAGTACCTCATAACTGTCTCCGGTGTACAGCTTGGCCTCTGTGTTGACCTGTCGCATTCGCATATCCACCACCGGCAGGTCATCGGTCTGGAAAAGTTCAAATATTTCTTGTTGTATCGCTCTTTTGGTTACTGGGGTGTGTAACCCGATAGGCGACGAGTAGGAAATTCTATTTTTCTTGCGAAACTTTTTCTTCTTCTTCTTCTTCTTCAGATGAGGCTACTAATCGAAATTAGGTTCCGTGAGAAAATGTCAGAAGAAGCTAATTAGATGATCAGAGATTGCTTTTCCTTGATTCTAGAAACTCTTGTCTCGGCTCGAAAACTCGTCTCAGCGATGGCCTAGAAAATGCAGTGCCAAACTCTTTTTATGCGAAAATTCATCGAGTAGGTGGAGGGAAAAATAGCAATTATCCAATAGCCAAAACAACTTTTCGGCGTGGATATGGCTATTAGCCGATGAAAATCGCAGATAGCCGTTACTGGCACTACCTAACCGGCGATCGGCTCGAATTCGACGGTAATCGGCACAAGTTTAGCACGTAAATGGCTAATAGCCAAATAACACTTTTGTTTTTGGCACGGATATGGCAAAAAACTGCGCGAAAACTCTGAAAATGCTCCAATTTACCTGAAATTTTGGGAAATAAGATAAAAAAATCCATATTTCTTAAAAATCGATATTTTGGTCTGAAATTTTGTGGGAATGAGAGTTTTCCCCCTCATTTCCCAAAATTTCAGGTAAATTGGAGCATTTTCCGAGTTTTCGCGCAGTTTTTTGCCTTTTTTTGCCATATCCGTGCCAAAAATAAAAGTGTTTTTTTTTGGCTATTAGCCGTTTACGTGCCAAACCTGTGCCGATTACCTTTGAATTCGCGCCGATCGCCGATTAGGTAACGCCAGTAACGGCTATCTGCGATTTTCATCGGCTAATAGCCATATCCACGCCGAAAAATTGTTTTGGCTATTGGATAATTGCTATTTTCCCTCCACCCACTCGATGAATTTTCGGCTAATAGCCATATCCGTGCCAAAAACAAAAGTGTTTTTTTTTTTTGGCTATTAGCCGTTTACGTGCTAAACTTGTGCCGATTAGGTAGCGCCAGTAACGGCTATCTGCGATTTTCATCGGCTAATAGCCATATCCACGCCGAAAAACTGTTTTGGCTATTGGATAATTGATATTTTTCCCTCCACCAACTCGCTGAATTTTCTGGCTAATAGCCATATCCGTGCCAAAAAAGAGGTTTTTTGGCTATTAGCCGGCGAATTCGCGCCGATCGCCAATTAGGTAGCGCCAGTAAGTGCGATTTTCATCGGCTAATAGCCATATCCACACCGAAAAATGGATAATTGCTATTTTTCCCTCTGCCTACTCGATGAATTTTCGGCTAATTGCCAAAAACTCTCCGAGTACGTATAGTTGCAAACTTGTCATCGCGTCCATCCTAGCAGTTTTGTTGTTTGGAAAAACATCGTTTAGATCTTTTTTCTTTTTCTCTCTGCCCATGTATCTCGCTCATTTTTTGTCTCCGTTTTAAAGCTTTGCGCGTGTCGAAGCTGACGCCTTCTTTTCCCCTTTTTTTGTGTGTTGCGTTGAGCACAACGGACGTGGGTCCTTTTGAATTTTTTGTTTGGGACCACTGGTGGTGCGAAAAGAAGAGAAAAAAGAAGAAAGGCAGCAATGGGTGCCACTTTTTTTTTTTTTTTGATGATGATGATGATGATGGCCACGCATAAATATGGAAGAATGGGGAAATTTGAACTTTGGAAGAAAGAAAGGGAAGGAAAGGAAAGGAAAGGAAACGCAAGAGAGGTTTTTTGTTGTTTTTGACACTCGGAGTGGCTTGGTATCGGAAAAGAGAGAAATGATAAGTTTTTGGGTGTCCCTTGGGATTACGTATGTACCAAAGGCTCGGAAACATTTTTTTTTTTTTTGCGTCGGGAAACCGATCCCTACGAGCGGAAGGGTATACGCGAACAATTGCTGTGTTTTTTCTTCTGGTATCATCATTACTCGGTTGTTTTCTCTCCCTCCCCCTCCGTGCCACTGCTACGCCAGACAAAACAAAACGAGTACCTTGATGAACAAACTGCAATCGGGAGCAGTGGGCGCCGTGTGACCCGGCGAATGGGGTGACGAGTAGGGTCTCATGCAGACGCACTCGTACTCGGTGCCATTGTTGCAAAAAATTGGCCGCGCCGACTGGACAATGGCTTCTGGCGCAGATCGGGGATGAGGATCGTAGGGATAGATGGGCGGAACGATGCCGTACGGCTCCAAATCGTGCACGTTTGGTGGTTCCAGGGATCTTCTGTTGGAAATGAAGGAAATTTTGGTTACGGGGTGCTTGCGGATCAGAACTCGTTTTTCTTTCTTGGCAAGGGAATTACGTATGGTTTCGGCCCTCGGACGTTTCGAAAGTTTTTCCGAATTTTGTCGTCGCGGTGTTTGAGGAATTTTGCTTAGAAAAACCTTGGAAACGTCCGAGAGCCCGAGTTTCGATTTTGAGATTTCTAGGGTGCACTTTTTCGATTTGGCTGAAAAAAAGCGTCTGGAAATGTTTCATCATAATAATTTCAAGCGTTGAAAGCACAATGGTGTAGTGGATAAAAGGTTTGGCTGGCGTGCAGAAGGTTGTCGGATCGTTCATGTCATTTGTTATGGACCTATTCAGCGGAGGAAAAAAAACCGATTTTCGCGGTTTTTTTCCTTATGCAGAATTGAGAAAAAAAGACAAAAAACTACAGTAGTCAGAGGTTTTTTTTACGAGGAAAAAACCCATCGCGGCGAGACCCTGCGGCGAGAAAACGCGATGCGCCTTTAATATTATTTAGAAATTGTTCAATTTGCGTTGCGGCAAAATTTATTTTTGTATTTTTCACGTCAATATCTATTGTTTTCCGACATAATTTCTCATATTTTGTATTTTTCAGGTGAGGAAAACGATGAATAGAGCATTGCCCGAGTATTCTGAAAATGCTCTATTTATCGTTTTCCTCACCTGAAAAATACAAAATATGAGAAATTATGTCGGAAAACAATAGATATTGACGTGAAAAATACAAAAATAAATTTTTCCGCAACGCAAATTGAACAATTTCTCAATAATATTAAAGGCGCATCGCGTTTTCTCGCCGCAGGGTCTCGCCGCGATGGGTTTTTTTCCTCGTAAAAAAACCTCTGACTACTGTAGTTTTTTGTCTTTTTTTCTCAATTCTGCATAGGAAAAAAGACCGCGAAAATCGGTTTTTTTCCTCCGCTGAATAGGTCCATTATGGGTCTATTCACGAAACCAGCAAAATATGCAAAAAATTCAGCTCCGATCAGTCTGAATTTTTGGTAAATAATGTCAAAAATACTCATGGACCTATTCAAGAGAGAAAAAAAAAAGAAAAAAAAGAAGTTTTTTCCGATGCAGGAACGGCAAAAAAAGAAAAAAAAGGAGGAGAAAAATCAATTTCCTTCCTTTTTTCTCTTCCTTTTTTTTCTTTTTTTGCCGTTCCTGAATCGGAAAAAACCTCTTTTTTTTCCTTTTTTCTCTCTCTTGAATAGGTTCATTAAAGGCGCATCGGTATATTTGAATGGGTCTCGCCACGTATGACTACTTTATCATCGGCAGAAAATGAATTTTTCTCTTCCTTTTTTTTCTTTTTTTGCCGTTCCTGCATCAGAAAAAACTTCTTTTTTTTCTTTTTTTTTTCTCTCTTGAATAGGTCCATCACGGACATGTGCAAAAAAAAATTTCAGACCAAAATATCGATTTTGAAAATTTTCAAAAATCGATATTTTGGTCTGAAATTTTTTTTGCACATGTCAGGGAGTATTTTTTGACATTATTTATCAAAAATTCAGACTGATCGGAGAATTTTCCGAATTTTCGCTGAATTTTTTTCAGCCAAATCGAAAAAGTGCACCCTAGAAATTTAACAATCGAAACTCGATACCTCCCCCGTCATATTCGAGTTCTATTCCGCAGGAAACACCAATACCTGACAGAAGAAGCCATGACTGGATCCAACTGTGCCAGAAGGGTGAGCAATGATATGATCATTATGATCCAGAAATCGGCATACTTTTTCGAGTTGCTGTACATTTTTTTTTTCAAAATTCAAAGTTTAAAAGGGGGTTACGATAGAAGTGTCATCAGGGTGTGGAAGAATTCTAGCGAGCAAGCTTATCGCCTGAGACTCTGGTGGGGGTGGGTAAGTATAGAATGAGAGAGCCGGGGATGAAGAGACGAAAAAGAGACGGAGATCTATTTTTTTTTTTTCGCCTAGCGAGCAGACGTGCAGAGACGCAGTCGGGCGGTGCTATACATTTTTTTTTCACTCTCTCTCTGCGCACTGGAGACGCATGCACGTCTCCAGCGCTATCTGCGCTGGAGACTGCCACGAAAAGAAGTGTGCTCCGAGCCGTGCTCAATGCCACCGAGCCCATACAACGACTCGCGTTTTTTCTTTTTTTTTTTTTGGGCAAGGATTGACGCGACGATGTGCGAAGAAAGAAAGAAAAAACACACGCAGTGATCTGAAGCTCAAGTTGAGCAGACAATTGCACCAGGTTTATGGCGTCTTTTGGGAAAATTGGCAAGGATGAGATTGGATTGCTTTGGTTTTTGGTTTTGGCTCTATCTCGTTTACCCTTGCTTTTTATTATTGAGCGTTAAAAAATTAATAAACGAAGTTTTTATGCAAAAAAAATGAAGGTTTTCATTGAATTATTGTCGGCCCGCCAAAATGGTCAAACGCGCTCCGCTGAACTCAACGCTATGTGTAGGGACCGCAACGTGTTTGACAAAAGTCCAAATTTTGACGAACTGGCGATTGGAATATGTTCCAACACTTGATAAAAATACGTTCCCAAATTTTTTCCGAAAAAAATTCAGTATGAGCCGAGTTACAGCCATTTTTGTGCGCTCCTCATTACTACTGATTTTCTCACAGCGAGTTGCCGCGGCGCGAAAAGGTGGGCGGGGTTTTCGCTGCATTCTTTCGGCGCACTTTGATTCGCACTCTATTTGCTCGGCTTCAAAGGGTGAATAATGTTGCGAAAAAGATCTAAAATGAGAAGAATGGGAAAACATATCGTTCTTATATTTAATTATCACTTAATTATCATAAATTTGTCGATTTAAAGTGTAAGAAATCGATTTCTAGAGGCTTTGAAAAAAATATGAGATTTTCACGATGGAAGTTTATTATTTTGCAAAATTGGGCTTATCTTTTTTGTAAATATCACTTTTTAATTGTTCTCAATACTTTTTGTCACTTTATTCTCAACTTTCAGACAAAATTTATTTAAATACAGGAAATTTCACCTTTTTCTTTCAATTTGAAGAAAAAATGAAAGAAATAAACGTAAATTTGTTCTAAAAATACGCAAAATAATATCCAATGAACAAAAAAACCATTTTACAATGAGAATTCATCATTAAAGTTCGAAAAATTCCTGCGCAAAAAATTTTCACACTGCACAAAAAATCGAACCCGGGCCAAAATGTTTGCAAAGCATCCGCTCTAACCACTACACCACGCAGAGCCTTCCCAACTGAACCCCTTTAGTCGTACACTACGCAGCAGTCTATCAAATTGTTTTGTCATGTTTTTAACAAGGTTTTTTCACAAATTTCCATAAAAACTACTTTTGAAATGATACAAAACCGAATAAAAAAGTATGTTTGCAAGAAGCGATTTTCGATTTTTTTTGAGTATCGATGCCAAATTTTGCGTAGAATTCGATGGTAATGAGAACTCCTGCGCTACGGCCTTGCGTAATACCGAAAAAGCGGAAAAACTACCAAATTTGTTGAGACTTGGGCTTTTGGATGAGAAAAAAACTAACTTAGAATCGCAGAAAGTGTCTGAAATTTTTATTACAAACATAAAATGAAGTGTATTATGCAATTAAATAATAAAAAACATAGGTCATCGCTGAAAAATTTTCACAAAATTTTGTGCTACTTTGACTGAAAATTTCAGAATGTTTGCAAGCACGAATTTTTGATTTTTTTTTTAAAACGATTCAGCGTGTCAAGATCTATCGATATCATTCATAAAAACGTGCGCTACGGACCTGCGTAACACCATATTTTCCGTTTTTCTCGAATCGCTTCGAAAATTCCGACCGTTTCCCGTATTTTTCTCAAAAACTGAATTATTTGAAGAAAAATGAATATTACCATTGTGTTCTACGCAGTCGATTACATAAGAACATATAAAATTTTTATCGATCCAATAGCCAGGAGCCGCAGTACAGGACGGTAAAGGTGGCGAAGCGAATCTAGTGAGAAAAATTTCACTCGCCCCGCCCACCCGCGTTGCGGTCTCTAGCTATGTGATTTTCATTTTGGTCTCCAAATTAATTCATTTCACGTAAATATAAATTCAACGTGAAATGAAATAAATTGAAGACCAAAATGAAAATCGCATAGCGTTGAGTTCGCGTTTGATCATTTTGGCGGGCCGACAATAGCTGGTGAAAACTATGGCCTAGAAAATTTTTAAAGGAGGTGGTTTGGGGATTTACGAATATCACATCGAAATCGCACAAAAAAACAATTTCTCTGATTTTTTAAATGATTTTACAACAAAAAAAAATAGAAAACCACGGGGAGTACACGAGTTGGCGGGAAATTCAAACGCATTTTTTATTTTTCATCATTTTTCTCCCGTCTTTCTCGCATTTTTTGCATTATTCAACAAAGATTAATGCAAAAAAAATGCGAGAAAGACGGGAGAAAAATGATGAAAAAGAAAAAGTGCGTTTGAATTTCCCGCCAACTCGTGTACTCCCCGTGGTATTCTATTTTTTTTTGTTGTAAAAATCATTTTAAAAAATCAGAGAAATTTTTTTTGTGCGATTTCGATGGGATCATCCACGAGCAAATTAAGCAAGATCGGACACAGCTGAAATTAGTGTGACCGTAATCCATTCAAAAAACTTTGACGAGGGCGAAATAAAGAGTTGCGGAAACTCGTAAAAAATTACAGTACCCAGAAGTTTTTTAACTGGAAAAAGAAGCCTCTGATTGAAATAATTTACTGCGTTTTTGAAAATTCAAAAATTATGATTTTCAAAGAAATTGCGGCTCTTGGACGTTTCGAACATTTGTCTGCATTTTGTCGTCGCAGTGTTTGCACACAATCTTTTTTTTAAAGCTTGATATGGAATTTTCCTTAAAAAGCTGAAAAAAAATGATTTTGTGCAAACACCACGACAACAAAATGCAGACAAACGTTCGAAATGTCCCAGAGCCATTTTTCTTTGAAAATCATAATTTTTGACTTTTCAAAGACGCAATAAATTATTCCAACCAAATTCTTGTTTTTCTAAATAGTTAGAAAACTTTAGGGTGAAAAAAAAATATTAAAAAAAACAAAAAATAGCTAAAACCAGCAAACACTCGGAAAATGCTCCGACTGGCCTAAAACTTTAATACTCCCGGACTGACATTCCCAGAAAATTTCGGACCAAAATATCGATTTTTCTTATTGTCAGCCCGCCAAAATGGTCAAACGCGCTGGTGCTACCTCGGAATAGAACTGACGCGTAATAGAACTGTAGCGAAATTGAACTCGCTTTGGAATAGAACTGTAGTGAAATTGAACTGTAACGGAATAAAACTGTTCGGAATAAAACTGATCGAAATAAAATTGTTTTGGAATAAAACTGTTCGGAATAAAACTGTAGCGTTTTGGAACTAAATTAGCAATGGAGCGCGATTGCATTGCTTGCTCATTCAAATATTGGAATTTCTCATGCGCGTGCTTTTTTCAACAGTTTTATATTTGAGCTATTCATCAAAAATTGTTTGTTTTGTTGTTTTTTTGAATAAACTTTTATCATTTTTTTTCTCCTCCCGCCTTGACGGCCAAGCAATGCAATCGCGCTCCATTGCTAATTTAGTTCCAAAACGCTACAGTTTTATTCCGAACAGTTTTATTCCAAAACTGTTTTATTTTGCTATACAGTACTGGCCATAAAGAATGCGACAACTAGTTTTTTGACGATAACGTCTTGGAATGTTAACTTTTTGACCCAAATTTTTTGTGAGATTTTTTCAGCACTATCAGAAACCTTTCTGTAAAGTTGATTTTAAAATTCTGCTGAAAATTATTTTTTTATTCAATTTTTTCGAAAATTCATGAAAATTGACATTTTTGGATATCTATACAAATAGGCTCTAGAATCACCGAAGGCCAAAAACAAAAGGAAGGTAACTATAAAAAGTGACTTAATACTTAGTTGGGTATCCTTTGGCACCAATAACAGCCTGGCATCTACGTGGCATCGAATCCAGGAGCGTCTGAACCACCGTCATCGGGATACTCTTCCAAGCAGCTTCGAGTTGAGCGAATTTTTGGTTGGCATTGGAGGCTCGGACTCCTTTGAGACGTCGTTATAGCTTCTCCCACATATGTTCGATGGGATTGTAGTCCGGGGACTGACTTGGCCATTCCAGGAGATCCACACGGCGACGTCGAAACCAATTGGCGACATGACCCTAAGCATGCTTCGGGTCATTATCCTGCTGAAACACCCACGATCGGCCCAAATTTGGTCTTGCCCGTGGTCGCATTGTGTTCTCCAGGATGTCTTCGTACACATATCGTCCATGGTTCCAACAATTCTCTTCAATGAACCCATGGAAGTGTCAGAGAAGCATCCCCAAACCATCACAGATCCACCTCCATGTTTTACCGTCGGACATTGGTACTGAGGAGCATATCTGGAGCCAATAGGACGTCGAATCCATGGAATACCATCAGTACCGAACAGATTGAAGAACTTAGATTCGTCGCTCCAGATGTGATTAGCCCACTCTCGAGGTCCCCAGGACAAGTGCTGTTTAGCCCATTCGACGCGAGCTTTCCGGTTTTTTAGACTAACGAGTGGTTTTTTGACTTGTCTTCGTCCGTGCAGTCCAGCAACTTGCAGACGTCTTCTAATATGTAGTCCTTCTCGATGGCACCGGCTCATTTGGAGACGTCACGGAAACTTTAATATCCGTAGATGTGCGTCTAGGATCTTCTCGGCACGCGCGTCAGATATTTCGATCCATAGCTCTGGAAGTGGTTCGGGGTCTTCCTGGAGATTGACGATGAAATACACCATCCTGAATAGTCGAAATTAGTTTAGAAAGCTAATTGAAACCTTAAATCATCACGATTATTCTTCAAAATACGGTAAATTTGGCTGGAAGAACAACCAAACTGTGTTGCGAGTATCTGCGGATGCGCGCCTAGTTCATGTCCACGTACGATGCTTTTTCAAACGTCCACAGTGAAAGTTTTTTTCCCAAATAGTCTGACGATGGCTGAAAAATAATAAAAAATTAATTAGAACTACTCCCAATTAATTTTCATTCAACTTTATACAAAAACTGAAATACATGAAAAAATTGCAAAAATAAGAAAAACTTGAAAAATAAAAAAAAAAAATTTTTTTTGCAGAATGATGCAATTCGCAAGTACGCAAGTTTTTGTGAGGTTCCATTGTAGATACAGTAAGAAATTCGGGTCAAAAAGTTAACTTTCCAAGAAGTTATCGTCAAAAAACCAGTTGTCGCATTCTTTATGGCCAGTACTGTAGTTCTTTACCGAACAGTTCTATTCCGAACGGTTCTATTGCGAAGCAAGTTCCATATCGCTGCAGTTCTATTACACTTCAGTTCTATTCCGAGGTAGCACCAACGCGCTCCGGTGAACTCAACGCTATTCGATTTTCATTTTGGTTTCCAAATTATTTCAATTACGTCGAATTTATACGTGAAATGAAATTATTTGGAGACCCAAATGAAAATCGAATAGCGTTGAGCTCAGGGGAGTGCGTTTGACCATTTTGGCGGGCTGACAATAAGAAAAATCGAGATTTTGGTCGTAAATTTTCTGGGAATGTCTGTCCGGGAGTATTTTTTTCCATTATTCTCCGACGTTTCGCTGAATTTTTTGAATGGATTACGATCGCACGGATTTCAGCGGTCTCCAGCAGAGAGGAGAATAGTGTTTTTAATTTATGCCTCCCCAAAAAAAAGAAACAAGAATCAGAAATTATCAGATGACGATGTCGGCTAATCCGGCCACAAAGCGGGGATAATGGATAAAAATAAACTAAATGTGGGAAATTTGGCATATTTTTGTTTACCTGATAGTGAGACGAACGCGAAGAAAATTTAAGATTCAGAAAAGTTCACCGCGAAAACGTCATTTTTATTGGAAAATTTACAACGGAAATGATAGCGGATTTGCTTGCTAGCTTAATTGAAATGTTTCTGCTCTGAAAATAAATATAAAAGGGTAGAGGACGGGTATGGGAGGGTAGGGGAGCAAAAGATTGCGCGAAGCAATGTTTTCCTTTTTTCTTTTCGGGTAGGGCCACTCGCTGCTGCCACTCATTCGTCAACAAAAAGATGATGGAAATTTTCGCAGAAATATCTCGGGCAAAAATGAGTGAGAGGAAGTGACGAATTGTTCGGTGGAAAAAGAGCAAGTTTGACTGCACGTCTACAACATTTTTTAAAAAGCTCTCTGATATTTGTGCTGCATATTCCAATTCCCAGGAGCTCATTTTAGAGGTCTTGGTGTTTTGGTTGGCCTAGAAAAATATTTGAAAAAAAAACGCACGGAATTAGAGGTCAATTTGAAACCACAAACACAAAGAAAGGCCAAGAAGGGAGTTTCCAGCCGGGTGTCACCTTGGAAGGGCAAATCTCGAGAACTTGCTGTCTGAAAATGTTAAAACATGTTTTTTCATCTATTTCTCATGCATTTTTACGGATTTACACTTTTTCAATAATTCTATCCCGCAAAAACGAGTGATAGAATTATTTAAAATGTGTAAATCTGTTAAAAAGCATGAGAAATAGATGAAAAAACGTGTTTTAACATTTTTAGACAACAAATTCTTGAGATTTGCCCTTCTAAGGTGACACCCGGCTGGAAACTCTATTCTTGACCTTTTTTTTTGGTTTCAAATTGAACTCTTGCAGTGATTTGGCTAGCAAAGCACTTACTTTATTTTAAAGGGATTTGGAATTGAAAAGTCAAAGCTTTAAAAAAAGGAAAAAGAACGTGCAGAATAATCTCTGCCAACTTTTTGTTTGGGTGAAAAAAAACAATTAAAAATTGACGAATTTTCGGCGATTTTTAAATTAAAAACAGAAAAATAGGTTATTTTTGGCCTATTACGTATTCGCCACAATGTGGCACTTTGCTACAAAAGAAAACCTGTTTTTATTACTCTCGTCTCAGCAGCTGCTCATAAACTTTGAAAATAGCCAATTTTTCCCCGAAATATCTCGGAGCGCATTTTCGACACAGTTGAAATGAGTGTGACCGTAACCCATTAAAAATGTAAACAAGTACATTTTTAAATGGGTTACGGTAGCACTCATTTCAACTGTGTCGAAAAATGCGCTCCGAGATATTTCGTGGAAAAATTGGCTATTTTCAAAGTTTATGAGCAGCTGATGAGACGAGAGTAATATACAAAAAGTGAACATACTTTCTTTCTCACAATTACCGCGAAGTGTCACTCTGTGGCGAACACGTATTACCCTAAAAGTGGTGAAAATTTCTAATAATTTTGAATTTATCGTGATTTTTCTATTATTTTTAATTTTAAAAACAATTTTCTTTGATTCTACAAAATTTGGAGTTTTAAAAATTAAATGTGCATATTTTTCAAACATTTGGAAATTCCTGACTCTAAAAATGCAGCAAAATTTAAAATTTCTTGCAAAAACTTGTTAAAATAGAAAAACTAATATGGGCGGAGCTTGCGTGCATTTGAATCAGAATCTGCAAACACCGAGTGCCGCGAAGGCCAAATCCCGGGGAAAAATGCCAAAAAGTATGGAAAAACAGTGCCGCAGACTTGAAATTCAAAGGGGCGGAGCTTGTTCCCCGGAAAATATCACGAGTTCAATTTTTTAGCTAACCTTTTTTAACTGCTCGCAGACTTTCCGCAACTTTATGCACAAAATAGCAAAAATAGCTGAAACCAGCAAAAAAAAAATCAGCAAAAATTCGGAAAATGCTCAGATTGACCTAAAACTTTGGGAAATAATGGAAAAAATACTCCCGGACTGACGTTCCCAGAAAATTTTAAATCAAAATATCGTTTTTTTTTAATTAAGAAAAATCGACATTCTGGTCTGAAATTTTCTGGAAATGTCTGTCCGGGAGTATTCTTTCCATTATTTCGCAAAGTTTCAGGCCGATCGGACCATTTTCCGAATTTTCGCTGATTTTTTTTTGCTGGTTTTAGCTATTTTTTGTTGCTATTTCGTGCATAAAGTTGTTGAACTTTTGAACTCGTAATTATCGTTCTCCATCCATATATGGAAAGAAAGTCGTGATTCACCTATAATTTGCCCGTCCATCTCCCGCCGAATTTAGCTGTCATCCCCGTTGGAGTGTGAGAAGGGAGAGAGTAAATAATGGAACGCAAAAAAAAGAGCTAAAAACCCATAACTCATAATTGAAAAACGATGAAATGGATTTTTACACAGAGGGTTTTACACATGAAAATGAGTGATTTTATTTTTTTTACGAGCCGATTTAACGGAAAAAATGAAGAAAAGAAAAGAGGGATTTTCCAAATTTTCCAGGCTTCCCATCGGTCGGCAAATCGACACTATTGTGCAACTTGGCCGGAGTGTTCTCCGAAGTGGCCGCCTACGAGTTCACCACGCTGACCACTGTGCCCGGTGTGATTCGCTATAAGGGAGCCAAGATTCAGCTGCTCGACCTGCCCGGAATTATCGAGGGAGCCAAGGATGGAAAGGGAAGAGGAAAACAGGTTATTGCGGGTGCGTTTTTGTTGATTTTGGGTCTGTTTTTGCTCTGATAAATCTGGGGAATAGGCCCCGCCCCTTTGACATTTTGCGGCAGACTTCGGTTGCAAAGGGGCGGGGCTTATTCCACGGATTTTCTGAATCGTCAAAAAAATGAAACCCCGCCCACTTTTTTCACGCAAAAATTCAAAATGCACTAAAATTTAATGTTCGCGTGAAAAAATGTGGGCGGGGCTTCACGTTTAGATGTCGCAACTCGGCTCTGGGACGTTTCGAAATTTTAGTGCATTTTTAGCGCTAAATTTTCCGGTAAATTTTCACAAAAGTTTCGAAATGACAGATTTCGAAACGTCCCAGTTTCGAAATGACAGATTTCGAAACGTCCCAGTTTCGAAATGACAGGTTTCGAAAAGTCTCAGTTTCGAATCTTCCTAGTTTCGAAACGTCCCAGTTTCGAAGTAGCAGATTTCGAAACGTCCCAGTTTTGAAATGACAGGTTCCGAAAAGTCACAGTTTCGAATCGTCCTAGTTTCGAAACGTCCCAGTTTCGAAGTAGCAGGTTTCGAATCGTCCCTGTTTCGAAATGGCAGGTTTCGAAACGTCCCAGTTTCGAAAAGTCTCAGTTTCGAATCGTCCCTGTTTCGAAATGGCGGGTTTCGAAACGTCCTAGTTTCGAAACGTCCCAGTTTCGAAATGACAGGTTTCGAAACGTCCTAGTTTCGAAACGTCCCAGTTTCGAAATGACAGGTTTAGAAAAGCCCCAGTTTTGAATCGTCCTAGTTTCGAATCGTCCCTGTTTCGAAATGGCAGGTTTCGAAACGTCCCAGTTTCGAAAAGTCTCAGTTTCGAATCGTCCCTGTTTCGAAATGGCACGTTTCGAAACGTCCCAGTTTCGAAAAGTCCCAGTTTCGAAATGACAGGTTTCGAAACGTCCCAGTTTCGAAATGACAGGTTTAGAAAAGCCCCAGTTTTGAATCGTCCTAGTTTCGAAACGTCCCAGTTTCGAAATGGCAAGTTTCGAAACGTCCCAGTTTCAAAATTACTGGTTTCGAAAAGTCTCAGTTTCGAATCATCCTAGTTTCGAAATGACAGGTTTCGAAACGTCCCTGAGCCAGAAATTTGATTCCTCGGCACGAAATCACTAAAATCCCCGAAAAACTGACATTTTTTTTTCTCGAAAATCTTCCCAAGCAAAAATGGGCGGAGCTTTCTAGACTAGATTACGGCTGGGTTACGGTAGAAGACGCGAGTCCGCAAACACCCACTAATTTTACTCTGATTTTATTGTCGAAAACAAAAAATAAAAACTGCGAAAAAGTTCTGCAGAATTCAGAAAAACAGTGCCGCAGAAAAGGGGCTTAGTTTCGGAAAAAAAATTTTTTTTTTGGAGAATGCTCCGATCGGCCTGAAACTCTGGGAAATCTTGTCAAAAATTTCAGACCAAAATATCGGTTTTTCTGAAAATTTTTAGAAAAATCGATGTTTTTGGTATTTTTAGACATTATTTCGGAGCATTATCGTTGATTTTTTTGGTATTTTGTGAATTAGACCCATTTCAGTGGCCCGAACATGCTCGCTCATCCTGATGGTGCTCGACGTGATGAAGCCGTTGCAGCACAAACGGCTGCTCGAATACGAGTTGGAAGGATTCGGAATCCGGCTGAACAAGCAGCCACCAAACATTGGATTCAAGCGCAAAGAGAAGGGAGGCATCAACCTGACAATGCTCGTCCCGCAATCCGAACTCGACCTGGATCTCGTCAAATCCATCCTCGCCGAATACCGTATCCACAACGCCGACGTCACTCTTCGCTACGACTCGACGTCGGAAGATTTGATCGACGTGATTGAGGGCAACCGAGTGTACGTTCCGTGCATCTACGTGCTCAACAAGATTGATCAGATCTCGATCGAAGAGCTCGACATTATCTACCGTATCCCGCACACGGTGCCAATCTCGGCGCATCACAAGTGGAACTTTGACGATTTGTTGGAGAAGGTTTGGGAGTACTTGAATCTGATTCGAATGTGCGTGAGATTTGTTGGAAATTATGAACCAGATGTTTTTTTTTAGCTACACTAAACCAAAGGGACAACTTCCGGACTACTCGCAACCGATTGTGCTCAACGCCGAACGTAAATCTATCGAGGATTTGTGCATGAAGATTCACAAGTCGCTTCAGAAGGACTTTAAGTGGTAAGATAAGAAAAATAACATTTTTTAACACTCTGTGGCGAATAAATAATGATTTTTTAAACATTTTCTCATTAATTTTTTTCCAGTGCTCTGGTGTGGGGAGCGTCTGCAAAACACAACCCGCAACGCGTCGGACGTGACCACGTTTTGATCGACGAGGACGTCGTTCAGGTTATCAAGAAGTAAGTTTTTTTTAAAACTATTTTTGGAATTTGTGTGGCAAATTAGCGTTGTCCGCGATTTTGCGTGATGGAGGCCGTTTCGAGACTGGTTTTTCGAAACTTTTGTGCATCGCATTCGATTTTTTTTTTTTTACATTTTTCTGGAATTTAAACCCGCAGAACTGCACAAAACTTTTGAAACGTACCAGAAAAATGGCTTCGAAATGTCTGCCCTTTTTACAAATTTCAAAACTTGTTTTCCAAAAAGATCTTTTTTTCAGGGTCTAAAAACGTCTTCTTTCTCGTCTCAATGGCTGCTCCTTGCAAAATTTACTACCAATTGTTTCTGTCGTTTCTAATTTTTTTTTTTTCTTATTCCAATTATCTAATTTCATTGTTTTCTTCTTCAATCTTGTTTCTTTGTGTGGTGTCGTTTCAGTGAATTCGGTTTATTTCTTATTTTTTCTTGCAAATTAAATATTTGGTTGGCGCGACGCGTTTGTCGTCCGAGGAAACATTTATCTGTTCCGTTTTTTTGTTTGGAAGAGCGTTTCTTTACGTTTCGTTTGATCTATCTTTTTTATTTTTAGAATCCTTTTTTAATGTTATGACAGACGAAAAATGAATTCAATATGACAATAGTGGTCAAAAGAGACCGAAACCAGATATTCACTGAAAAAGTGATGTTGTGATTTTGAGATTCTCGAACATCCTTCTGATTTTCATCTATTCAGATCGATGCAGCACAGTCGCGGAGAAGGCGATGGCGACAAAAGTTTGTGCGTCGATTTTGACATGCTGACAAACAGAAACGTTCTAATCTACCTCAAGATCTAATGATCCGGTCGGTTTCGAGTCGTCGTCGACGTGCTCGATTCAAAAACGACAGGTCCCATCGCACGGAGTAATGGCGACTGCCTTTTTTTCAAACGATTTTTTTTTGGCGCGGGAACACGCGCGACGCTCTCGTCTTCTCCGTCTCGTCTCTTTTTTCGCTCGTCTTCTCCGTCTCATCTCTTTTCTAAATGTTTGCATTGGCACAGTGCCCAAAATTTTTGCCGTCGAATGCGGCGCGTGCGGCGTGCGCGTGTTATCAATGGAGCACGTTTGCACCAGGTCACTCGCCATTACTCCGTGCCATCGCCTCGGATTCTTATTTCCCCAGATGAGAAATGACAAAATATGAGATTGGGTCCATCTGTTTTGCACGGATTTTTTCGGTTGGAGCACATTTTTAGTCCACGATTTGAACCAGAGATGGGATTTTACGGGGTTTTTGAAGAAAACTAATTTTTACGGATGTCCGTAAAATTTTCATCCGTAAAATCCGTAAAAAAAATTGAAGTGTTGTTAAATTCCGATTTTTAAGCGAAATTACCACAATATCGCTGTTTTGATGACAAATTACAGTTTTTCTGGTAATTTTGGAGGATTCGGAATGAAGCGGGTTAGAACAGCAGAACTGGAGGCAAAACGGTATAGAACCGAAACGCTGTAGAACTGCACGGAATGTAACTGATTGAAATGGAGCTGTTCTGGCACTGAAAACTCGAACAATTAAACAATTATTCCGTTGCACATTTTGGTTCTTTGAATTTTGTATCTTGCAGTTGCTTTTTTCGGTACAGCTCAACTTCCCATAGTCCTATTCAGTGCAGGCTTTATACCGCCTTACCCCCACAAAAGTAGTGCAACTTTTCTGGACTACAGTAGTCATAAACTTAAAAAATTCGAGACCCCACGAAAAGGGGGGAAAGTGTTGAAACGCAGAATGAAAAGGGGGGAAAATGGGCACAGTTCGTCTGCAAAAGTGCCGCACGGTTTTTTCTGCATTTTTGGAGAATGAGCAATAGTGTTTTTTTTCTGCTTTTTTTGCCTGAAATTAGTTTCTTTGGGTATTTATTGTTCATTCGTGACAAATGCAGGTGCGCTTCATTTAACTTCGTACTTTGCGATTTTCATTTTCGTCACCAAATTATTTTTCCTCTTTTTCTTCGATTTCTTGCTAAAATTCTCCGTTTTTCTTGATATTTATTTGTTAAAATGACTGATAACAAACAAACAGTAATATTTTGTGAAAAATTTCCCAATTATGCCCAATCTTAGTTAAAATTCGCCATTTTTCGAAATTTTCGCTGCTTTAAAAATTCCTAAATCATTTATTTGGAAAAAGCTTTCAAAAATGTTCAAATGATTTTATGACGATGTATTTCAATGTATTCTTTCTTTTAAGCACACAATTTTCCTATTTTAATGCGAAATCACCCGAATTTTCGCAAAAATTATAATTTTTTACTAAATTCAATAATTTTGTGGACCTCTCGCAGCTTTTCCGCTCCTTTTATTTTTTAAAGGGGGTGCCAACTTTCTGGGGAAAGTTGCTTAAAATATACTCTAGGGTGGGGGATTTACGAATATCACATCGAAATCGCACGAAAAAATTTTTCTGATTTTTGGCAAATTTTACAAAAAAAAATAGAAGACCACGGGGAGTATACGACTTGGCGCGAAATTCAAACGCCATTTTCTTTTTCATCATTTTTCTCTGGTCTTTTTCCAATATTTTTGCATTAATCTTTGGGAAATAATTAATAAACATCATTTCGTGTCTTCAGATAGAAAATTAATGCGTGTTGATCACAAAATTAATGATAAAACAAATTCCGAACAAAATTCTCATACCTTTAATTTTTCCTTGTTTTCCTGCTCACTTCCGCGTTAAATTCACTTTTTTATCTGTAACCTTTATATTCGAGCAAAAACTTTCACCAGAATATATTCAAAACGTTGAATCGAACAACAGGCAAATATCGATTTTTCGATATTCATGACTAAAATGTGTTTTCGCGATTATCTAAAATTTTAATAAGCGATTAGAGAATGTTTTATAGAAAATCGATGATAAAAACGAGAGAAAATGCAAGAAAAATAAATATTTCTGGTGAAAATGGATGTTTCTAGAAGCAGCGGCCGCGGGTTTCCTAGGCCACGATTGGTGTACTCCTCGTGGTCTTCTATTTTTTTTTGTAAAAATCATAAAAAATCAGAGAAATTTTTTTGTGCGATTTCAATGTGATATTCGTAAATCCCCCACCCAAGAGTATATTTTAAGCAACTTTCCCCACAAAGTTGGCACCCCCTTTAATCGTTTCTATTTTGTCTCCGCATTTTAAATACTAAATTCCAGCAAAACAAAGCAGGAAAAAAAACACTATTTCTCATTCTCCAAAAATGTAGAAAAACCGTGCGGCACTTTTGCAGACAAACTGTGCCCATTTTCCCCCCTTTTCGTTCCTGCGTTTCAACACTTTCCCCCCTTTTCGTGGGGTCTCAAAAATTCAACTCACAAGCCAGGAAAGGGTAAAATTTCAACTCAGCAAATTTTCACTTTTTCCTGGCTTTTAATAAAAGTTTCTTGAAACTGCTGTTCTGGCCTCATTCATTTATTCTTACCGGTTATTTGATTATTGATGGATATTTATAGTATTTTACGGTTTTTACGGATTTTACGGAGGCACGAAGATGCAAATTTTACGGTTTTACGGATCCGTAAAAATATATTTTTTACGCCCAACTCTGATTTGAACCACTCGCCGTGGTGTGATGATGGACCATGGACAGAAATTGCGAAAAAAAGCAATAATAAAGACTGTCTGGGAAAATTGAGTTTATTAAAGTATTTATGTACATAAAAGTTTTAAACAAAATTTGATAATAATTTGCAGGTTGTGAAAAAATTTTAAACGAACAATAACAAATTCAGCCATTTAAATAAAAATCTGTGATTCAATTATTTTTCTTATTCGAAGTTCAGGTAGTGTGCCAACGAATTCAGGAGGGAAAAATCGAAGTGCACGTTCCAATGCAAAATATCCCAGTCGACTTCGCTTATCATTCGCGAAAGGGTGGCGTTCAAACTTTCCCTTTTTTGCCGTTGTCGCCACAAATGTTTCCATTTTGTAGTCCTGCACAAACACTCCGTACGGTGTCGGGACGGTGGTGTAGCTGCACCCGGTCAATTGTCCCAATCTGCACGTGCTACTTGAGCTGAAGCATTGCATGAGCCCGCCGTAACGATCACAGACTTCCACCATTATAACCTGCCCAGCTGGGTAAACGGCGGTGTACAACAAACCGCTGTTTACAAATTTTCCGATTGGTGCAATCTGAAAATAAAAAACGTTACTATACAAAGTTTGTTTGCAGTTTTTAAAACTTACTCTTTTCGTGCCGCAGATCTGCACCGAATACGAAGAATTGATTGAGTTACATCCTACATCGTCACGTCCGTGTTCTGAAAGTTACATTTTTAAGTTGTTTCTCACTGAAAAGTTTATTGAACACTTACCAGAGCATGCGTTATCCAGCAATCGTTTTGCGCGTGGAAATATGGAAAAGTTGGCCAAAGTTTCCCATGTGGTGCACGTCATTTTGCCTTCGTCCTTATTCTAGTAGAGAACAACAGAATAGCGGTGGTCCTTATATACTACACGTATATCAGGCTCCGCCCATTCTTGGAACCATCCATCTGCTGGACATATATAGATTTAATGACAATTAGAGAGGTTCAAAATTGTAAATATGGCAAGGCAATGATGTGATGTGAAGAAAAAGGAAAAAAAATACAATTTTTACGACGGAATGGTGTCATTTCAGTGAATTCATGGCAAATTATTCAAAAAATATTTCTCAAAATCAATCAAAAAATACGTGAATTAAGAGTTGACAAACGTGCGCTCTTCGCCACGCAGCTGCAAATTTTCGCCCTCCAGCACCACTTTTCGCTCGTCACGCATCGCCACGCGTTCCCATTTGTTCTCGTTACAGTGCTGCAAAATTTGTGTATAAGGCCGGCCAAAAATAGAAAAAGAAACGTACATTGCAATGCTTGACGGGCATCAGTTCGAAGCAGACGACACGTTTTTTACAGCCGGTGCACTTGAAGAAACGCTTGTCGGCCGTGTGCTTCACCAGCGTGTGCTCTTTTTTGTAGCACTCTGCGTTCGCCGTGTGAGCCGTGTATTTGCACTGGAAAAATGGGATTTGGTGTTTGCAGACTACCGTAATCGCTCGCAAAATTGAAAGAGACCCTGCATTTTAATGCAGTTTTTTGTGCCATTTTTCCCACCAATTTTCGTTAGAAATTACAAGAAATGGGCGGAGATTGCAGTTTTATGGTAAGTCCGCAAACACCGCATAGACCGGTGTTTGCGGACTTTCGGCTCCGCCCACTTTTAAAAACGTTTTTTGCTGGCGGAGGATACTGTAGAGTCCGCATACACCTCGTAATATTTCCTTTTTTAATGTATTTTTTTAGCATTCGGTGTTTGCGGACCTGAAGCTCCGCCCACTTTTTGATGGTTTTTGCCTTGAAAATTAAACTTTTCTCTGGCTTTTTGGCAATTTTTTCGTTAGAAAATTTGAAAAAATGGGAGCTTTCGTGATTACTGTAGTCTGCAAACACCGAGATATTCAGTGTTTGCGGACTTTAAGCTCCGCCCACTTTTTGAAGGTTTTCGCTTGGAAAATTTAATTTTCCTCTGGTTTTTTTGGCAATTTTTCGTTGAAAAATTCTAAAAAATGGAAGGAGATTTCGTGGATACTGTAGAGTCTGCAAACACAGTGATATTCAGTGTTTGCGGACTTGAAACTCCGCCCACTTTTTGAAGGTTTTTGCCTGGAAAATTAGATTTTTCCATGGTTTTTTGCGATTTTTTCGTTGAAAAAATCCGAAAAAATGGAAGGAGCTTTCGTGATTACTGTAGAGTCTGCAAACACCGAGATATTCAGTGTTTGCGGACTACAAGCTCCGCCCACTTTTTTGAATGTTTTTGTTTGGAAAATTAGATTTTTCCATGGTTTTTTGCGATTTTTTCGTCAGAAAATTCGAAAAAATGGGAGGAGATTTGACAAACACCGAGAAAGAAAGAAGCCCCGCCCCTTGCAAGTCTGCGGCACGTTTTTTTGTACAATTTTGATTAACCGCCTTTTTTCTCTGCTTCTCTTCTATGCTGCAAGACGCTCACCTGCTTACACGTGACCACCTTCACACTCTTCACCTCCATGCACGTCGTGGTGAACGTCTCCACTTTTTCGCGGTCCTCCATGCCGGTCAGGTGTCGCTGAATCGCGTCCGCCTCCTCCTTTTCAGCCTCCTTGTGGTGTGCACTTTTTCGCGCCAACATCTCCTTGATCGCGTCCATTTTCGAGGAAGTCGCAGCCGTCGTTTCGCTTTTAGACCGTTTAACGTTTACGTCAGTTTCTGGCGGTGGCGCAGCTTTTCGTTTCAGACCGCCCGTCGCTTCATTCCGCTTCGCTTTGAGAATTGCAATGGCTCGGAGACGAGCAGCGTGCTCCTGAGCATCTTTATGGCCGATTGGCGGCCTTTTTCCGGCCGACATTGTCCACAGTTTCGATCCGGGAGCTTTGTTTTCGCGCGCCGTGTCCGATTTCAAAAATTCCCCAAAACTTTCGTGTTTTTTATCCTTACTTGCCAGGTATTCGATCATCTCCTCCATTCCTTCGCCTGTGGTTTCTTTTTTCTCTTTTAATTTCAGAATTTGGCGGGCCGCAAACGTGTTTTTCTGGAAGAAAAATAAGTGATATGAAGCGGCAATGCTCTCTCAATTTTCTGCACTCTCTCGTCGCTTTTTGGCGCGTATATGGCGAGAATAGGCACCCATTATCTGTAGCCACTGAAAATGGCTAATAGCGGGCAATAATGGCCAATTTGGCTATTAGCCGCCGAAAAGGGCTATTAGCCGGCTATAGGATGTTTGCATGCAACGTGCTTTTGCCACTTTTTCCAGACACAAGAAGCCCGAAATTTGAAGCCGACGGAAACGGCTAATAGCCATGGAACACGGCTAATAGCCATGGAAAACGGCTCTGCGACGCCTGCTATTTGGCTGCCATTTAACCACTGTTTGGCTGCTATTTGGTTGCTATTTGGCTACTATTTGGCTGCTATTTGGCGGCTATTTGGCTGTTATTTGGCTGCTAATTGGCTGCTATCTGGCTGCTATTTGGCGGCTATTTGGCGGCTATTTGGCTGCTATTTGGCTGCCATTTGGCTGCTATTTGGCGACTATGTGGCTGCTAAATGGCGGCTATTTGGCTGCTATTTGGCGGCTATTTGGCTGCTATTTGGCTGCTATTTGGCGGCTATTTGGCGGCTATTTGGCTGCTATTTGGGTGCCATTTGGCTGCTATTTGGCGGCTATTTGGCTGCTATTTGGGTGCCATTTGGCTGCTATTTGGCGGCTATTTGGCTGCTATTTGGCTGCTGTTTGGCCGCTATCTGGCCGCCATTTGGCCGCCATTTGGCTGCTATTTGGCTACTATTTGGCTGCAATTTGGCGGCTATTTGGCTGTTATTTGGCTGCTAATTGGCTGCTATCTGGCTGCTATTTGGCGGCTATTTGGCGGCTATTTGGCTGCTATTTGGCTGCCATTTGGCTGCTATTTGGCGACTATGTGGCGACTATTTGGCTGCTATTTGGCTGCTATTTGGCGGCTATTTGGCGGCTATTTGGCTGCTATTTGGGTGCCATTTGGCTGCTATTTGGCGGCTATTTGGCTGCTATTTGGCGGCTATTTGGCGGCTATTTGGGTGCCATTTGGCTGCTATTTGGCGGCTATTTGGCTGCTATTTGGCTGCTATTTGGCCGCTATTTGGCTGCTATTTGGCTGCTAATTGGCGGCTGTTTGGCTGCTATTTGGCTGCTATTTGGCGGATATTTGGCTGCTATTTGGCGGCTATTTGGCTACTATTTGGCGGCTATTTGGCGGCTGTTTGGCTGCTATTTGGCTGCCATTTGGCCGCTATTTGGCTGCCATTTGGCGGCTATTTGGCTGCTATTTGGCGGCTATTTGGGTGCTATTTGACTGCTATCTGGCGGCTATTTGGCTGCTATTTGGCTGCTATTTGGCGGCTATTTGGCTGCTATTTGGCGGCTATTTGGGTGCCATTTGGCTGCTATTTGGCGGCTATTTGGCGGTTATTTGGCTGCTATTTGGCTGCTTTTTGGCCGCTATTTGGCGGCAATTTGGCTGCAATTTGGCGGCAATTTGGCTGCAATTCGGCTGCTATTTGGCGGCTATTTGGCTGCTATTTGGCGGCTATTTTGCTGCTATTTGGCGGCTATTTGGCTGCTATTTGGCGGCTATTTGGCTGCTATTTGGCTGCTATTTGGCTGCTGTTTGGCTGCTATTTGGCTGCTATTTGCCTGCTATTTGGCCGCTATTTAGCTGCCATTTGGCTGCTATTTGGCTGCTATTTGGCGGCTATTTGGCTGCTATCTGGCCGCTATTTGGCTGCTATTTGGCGGCTATTTGGGTGCCATTTGGTGGCTATTTGGCCGCTATTTGGCTGCTATTTGGCCGCTATTTGGCGGCTATTTGGCTGCTCTTTGGCTGCTATTTGGCGGCTCTTTGGCGGCAATTTGGCTGTTTTTTGGCTGCTATTTGGCTGCTATCTGGCTGCTATTTGGCGGCTATTTGGCGGCTAATTGGCGGCTATTTGGCTGCTATTTGGCGGCTAGTTGGCTGCTATTTGGCGGCTATTTGGCTGTTATTTGGCTGCTAATTGGCTGCTATCTGGCTGCTATTTGGCGGCTATTTGGCGGCTATTTGGCTGCTATTTGGCTGCCATTTGGCTGCTATTTGGCGACTATGTGGCTGCTAAATGGCGGCTATTTGGCTGCTATTTGGCGGCTATTTGGCTGCTATTTGGCGGCTATTTGGCGGCTATTTGGCTGCTATTTGGCTGCCATTTGGCCGCTATTTGGCTGCCATTTGGCTGCTATTTGGCTGCTATTTGGCGGATATTTGGCGACTATGTGGCTGCTAAATGGCGGCTATTTGGCTGCCATTTGGCTGCTATTTGGCTGCTATTTGGCGACTATTTGGCTGCTAATTGGCGGCGATTCGGCTGCTATTTGGCGGCTATTTGGGTGCCATTTGGCTGCTATTTGGCGGCTATTTGGCGGCTATTTGGCGGCTGTTTGGCTGCTATTTGGCTGCTATTTGGCCGCTATTTGGCTGCTATTTGGCGCCGACTATAGGATGTTTGTATGCAACGTGCTTTTGCCACTTTTTCCAGGCACAAGAAGCCCGAAATTTGAAGCCGACGGAAACGGCTAACAGCCATGGAACACGGCTAATAGCCATGGAAAACGGCTCTGCGACGCCTGGTATTTGGCTGCCATTTAACCACTGTTTGGCTGCTATTTGGTTGCTATTTGGCTACTATTTGGCTGCTATTTGGCGGCTATTTGGCTGTTATTTGGCTGCTAATTGGCTGCTATCTGGCTGCTATTTGGCGGCTATTTGGCGGCTATTTGGCTGCTATTTGGCTGCCATTTGGCTGCTATTTGGCGACTATGTGGCTGCTAAATGGCGGCTATTTGGCTGCCATTTGGCTGCTATTTGGCTGCTATTTGGCGACTATTTGGCTGCTAATTGGCGGCGATTCGGCTGCTATTTGGCGGCTATTTGGGTGCCATTTGGCTGCTATTTGGCGGCTATTTGGCGGCTATTTGGCGGCTGTTTGTCTGCTATTTGGCCGCTATCTGGCAGCGATCTGGCGGCTGTTTGGCTGCTGTTTGACTGCTATTTGGCGGCTATTTGGCTGCTAATTGGCGGCTATTTGGCTTCTATTTGGCCGCTATTTGGCTGCTATTTGGCTGCTATCTGGCGGCTGTTTGGCTGCTGTTTGACTGCTATTTGGCGGCTATTTGGCTGCTAATTGGCGGCTATTTGGCTTCTATTTGGCCGCTATTTGGCTGCTATTTGGCTGCTATCTGGCCGCTATCTGGCTGCTATTTGGCTGCTATTTGGCGGCTATTTGGCTCCTAGTTGTCGGCTATTTGGCTGCTATTTGGCGGCTATTTGTCTGCTATTTGGCTGCTATTTGGCTGCTATCTGGCCGCTATCTGGCTGCTATTTGGCTGCTATTTGGCGGCTATTTGGCTCCTAGTTGTCGGCTATTTGGCTGCTATTTGGCGGCTATTTGTCTGCTATTTGGCCGCTATCTGGCAGCGATCTGGCGGCTGTTTGGCTGCTGTTTGACTGCTATTTGGCGGCTATTTGGCTGCTAATTGGCGGCTATTTGGCTTCTATTTGGCCGCTATTTGGCTGATGTTTGGCTGCTGTTTGGCTGCTATTTGGCTACTATTTGGCGGCCATTTGGCGGCAATTTGGCTGCTATTTTGGCAGCTATCTGGCTGCTCTTTAACTGCCATTTAACCGCTGTTTGGGTGCCATTTGGCCGCTATTTCAAGTGTCTGTAAATTGGCGAGCCGGAATAGAACTGCCCGAAAATAATGGAGGAATTTTTCGAAAATACACTCGGTTTTGAAACGTGGCGGAGCCTGGAACACGGCTAATAGCCATCGAATTTTGACTATTAGCCAAATTTTTTTTAGCAAGAATCAAACCCGTACATTCTGCGAAATCAAATCGTTTAGGGCCGATTTTTGCTCCTCTTTCGTTGTCACTTTGAGACTCGAAGTGGGCGTGACCAGGTGATTACTGTCTGCGGGGCGCATCGTGTCGCGAAGGAGAGGCGAGCCGTTCGGTCTGAAACGGGGGTAAAAATCGTTTAAAAAATAGGGATGGGGTTTACGGTAAGCAGCGGTTTTCTAACAAGCCCCGCCCACTTTTTGAATTTTTCAACAAAACTTCAAAAAGTGGTCGTAGTTTGGAGTCCGCAAACACCGAATAGGGTGCAGCCCCGAATCAGAACCATTGTACGGAGCAAACGATGAGCAAGGTATTTTTAAAATGAGCAAAGATTTATTAGGATGTGAAAAAATAGCGATAAGCAATCAACCGCAGAGATTCAAACTAGTAGGGCGTTCAACATGATTCCACATATTATTGTGAAAACAAAACAATTGCAACGCGGTGTTTACGTACTTTCGAAATCCAAGCGGCAATTTAAAAAAATATCATGGCAAATAAAGAGCCTTGTTTTGTTCCAATTTTCATATTAATTTCAAAATTACGCAAACACCGAGGTCCAAGTTCACAACAATATTTACATTTTTCAATGATAATATTTGTTTAACTTGTTCGTGTTGAACAACCAATGAACTAAAATGTTCGTTATTCGAATTATTACGCTTCAGCCTACTCCGCCAACGGAATTTTTCCATAGACCATCTTCTCGCGAGGTGGTGCTCAAAATTACAATTCTGTCTTTTTTTTTTTTTTTAAGTTTCTAACTGTTGAGGTAAGCTAAATAATCGCCTGTCAGCTATTCTGAAACGATTTTTTGGTCGATATACCATTCGCAGAAATCCTTGGATCAAAAATTCGCACAACGGTTCTTATTCGGGGCGGTTATGATTTGGGTCTGCACCGTTTGCGGACACTACCGTAATTCCATAAGCCCCGCCCACTTTTTCTATTTATTAATGAAATTAGGTGAGAAATACCATTTTTCGAGGTGAAATATTCTGTTTTCAATCGACTTGCGACATGAGAACGCAAAACGAAACTCCGCCCACTTATTTGTGCGCGACCACTCGAACACAGTGATATTTGAAGAGACGCAGACAAAAAAGGGATAGCCGACTCATGTTTTCATGTCGCAAGTCGATTGAAAACACAATAGTTTAAAAAAAATGGGCGGTGCTCAAGTCCGCAAACACAGAATACAAACCGAAAATCTCAGTGTTTGCTGATTTTACCGTAATTCCATAAGCCCCGCACACTTTTCTATTTTTCGACGAAAATTTTTTGAAAAATCGCCGAAACAAACCAAAAAACTTTAATTTTTCAGACAAAAATACTTTCAGGTCCGCAAACACCAGACGCAGACGCTCTTTTCATGCTTTTGAACAAAAATTTGTGAAAATCGGCAAAAACCTTCAAAAAGTGGGCGGAGCTTGGAATCCGCAATAATAAATATTTTTCGAATTTTCGTAAAAATTGAGATTTTTTCCTCAAAAAAAAAGCTTTTCAAAAAGTGGGCGGAGCTTAACAGATTACGGTCAGCACAAAAGTCTGCAAACACCGAGTACAATATTTTACGCTCTGTGTTTGCGGACCCTACCGTAATCTAAGAAGCTCCGCCCACTTTTCATGTTTTTTAAACGAAAATTGGTAAAAAACGGGGAAAATTACATTTTCCCGATAAAAACTTTTTAAAAGTGGGCGGAGCTTAGTAGATTACGGTCAGTACAAAAATCTGCAAACACTTATTTTTTCTCGGTGTTTGCGGACCTACAGTATTCTCTGTCAGCAAAAACAACACAAACCTTTAAAAGTGGGCGGAGCTTTAGGTCCGCAAACACCGAATACAAGCCGAAAATGTGAAAAACCGCCAAGAAAGTGGGCGGAGCTTGGAGTCCGCAAACACCGAATACAAGCCGAAAATGTGAAAAATCGCCAAAAAAGTGGGCGGAGCTTGGAGTCCGCAAACACCGAATACAAGCCGAAAATGTGAAAAATCGCCCAAAAAAAGTGGACGGAGCTTGGAGTCCGCAAACACCGAATACAAGCCGAAAATATGAAAAATCGCCCAAAAAAAGTAGGCGGAGCTTGGAGTCCGCAAACACCGAATACAAGCCAAAAATATGAAAAATCGCCCAAAAAAAGTGGGCGGAGCTTGGAGTCCGCAAACACCGAATACAAGCCGAAAATGTGAAAAATCGCCAAAAAAAGTGGGCGGGCCTTGGAGTCCGCAAACACCGAATACAAGCCGAAAATCTCGGTGTTTGCGGACCCTACCGTAATCTTGCAAGCTCCGCCCACTTTTTGTATTTTCTGACGAAAATTGGTGAAAAATCGCCAAAAAAAAGTGGGCGGGGCTTGGATTGAAAACAATTCCTTACGTGGCAAGACCTCCTCCAGCGATGCCGGGTCGACTGAGCAGCATGCTTGATTTCGGCGTCGACGTCTTCGTCGGCAGATTCAGACCGCCCACATTGGGTCCGCAAGTCAGCGCGTTGAACACACCTGAGTTTAACATTAATTTTGCATTATTTTCCATATTGTCGTCAAATAAGATGCCAAGTACGCAGACACTTGAAATGACGCGCAAATGGATTTTGCCCCGAATTTTTTTGTTGCCGCGGCGTGTGTCAAAGCAAACAGAGCCATCGCTCTCTTCATCATTTTTCGCGCCGCCAGCTCACTATTTCTCTCCTTTCTGCCAAAAAATGAATGTGACTCACCACGTTTGGCGGACAGTTTTCGGGCGGCGGTCATCACGTGGAAGACGCAAAATTCGCTGAGCGACGAGTTGACGAAATTGGAGCAGCGTTGGTTGTCTTGTTGACGAATTCCCTGTATGGTTTTCGGGGTTTTTTTTTTGGTAGAAAATAGGTTATTTATTTTCCCCTGGGGAACAAAATAGAACTGCCTGAAATTGTGCAGTTCCATTTCAGACAGTTCTATTCCACATTTTGAGCGCTCCCGCATTTTTTGTAAGAGTTTTTATTGCCGTGGAAGAAGATTTGCAGGCGAATTTTGAGCATTTTAGGGGACCACTGAATTTTCTGGAAGAGTTTTTGCACCGAAAAACTTATTCCATGGACAAAATTTTTGAAAAATTAAACTTTCACCAATGCGATGCACTGGAAAAAATTCCAAAAAATCGATTTTTTGAAAATAAAAATTTTTATGGCCGTGGAAGAACTTTTGCAGGAACTGATTTTAGCGGGTATTCAGAATTCTAATGGACCTATTCATTTGAATTAAAATGAATTTTTATGTCATTTTAATTCAATGCATTACAACATATTAATTAATTAACTTGAATTTTCCTGAACCATTGAGTTTGAGCCTTTCTGCAAATCGTGTCGAGACATCCTGGCCAAATAAATGCATGCGCCTTTAATTTGTACTCCGAGTGGACAAGATGACGAAAAAATATGGCATAAAGTGCAGATCGGACCCTAGTTATTAAAGGCGCATGCATTTATTTGGCCAGGAGGTCTCGACACGATTTGCAGAAAGGCTCAAACTCAATGGTTCAGGAAAATTCAGATTAATTAATTAATATGTTGTAATGCATTGAATTAAAATGACATAAAAATTCATTTTAATTCAAATGAATAGGTCCATAAGCATTAAATATATTAAAAATACCATTAAAATAGTCAAAGTTCCGGAAAATCGCAAGAAAATGCTCAAAAACTTTTCAAAATTCCAGAAAAACGCTGAAAAAAATCGACTTTCGCCCATTTTTTCCTTTTTTTTTAATCGATTTTTGCTCTTCCCTTTGATGAAAAATGGGTTTAAAATTATAAAAAGCATGCAAGAATAAGAAAAAACTGAAAAATCTGGCCGTGGAAGAAGTTTTTTGGTGCTAAAACTCTTCCAGAAAATTCAGTGGTGCTTCCACGGCCAGATTTTTCAACTTTTCTTTATTTTTACATGCTTTATGTAAGTTTAAAACAATTTTTCATCAAAAAGAGGAGCAAAAATCGATGAAAAAAGGAAAAAATGGGCGAAAAATCTATTTTTAAGCGTATTTCTGGAATTTTGAAAAGGTTTTGAGCATTTTTTGGGACTTTGACTATTTTCATGGTATTTTTAATAAATTTAGTTCTTAAAATTCTAGATACCAGCTAAAATCAGTTCCTGCAAAAGCTCTTCCACGGCCATAAAAATTTTTATTTTCGAAAAATCGATTTTTCGCTCATTTTGTCCAGTTTTTAAGCTATTTTTCTTGTTTTTGCATCGCATTTTGTGTATCGTCTTGGTGAAAAATTGATATTTCAAAAATTTTGGCCGTGGAAGAAGTTTTTCGATGCAAAAACTCGTCCAGAAAATGCAGGGGTGCTCAAAATTCCCCGAAAATGCTCAAAAAACCTTTTTTCAAGGAAATTTTGAGCATTTTAGGGGAATTTTAAGCACCACTTAATTTCCTGGAAGAGTTTTTGCACAAAAAAACTTCTTCCACGCCCTGATTTTTCAATTTTTTTTTCTCATTTTTGCATGCTTTAACCATTTTTTCATCGAAAGGAAGAACAAAAATCGATTTAAAAAAAGGAAAAATGGGCGAAAATCGATTTTTTTCAGCGTTTTTCTGGAACTTTGAAGTTTTTGAGCATTTTTTGGAACTTTGACTATTTTAATGGTATTTTTAATAAATTTAATGCTTAAAATTCTAAATACCCGCTAAAATCAGTCCCTGCAAAAGTTCTTCCACGGCCATAAAAAATTTTATTTCAAAAAATCGATTTTTTGCTCATTTTTTCCAGTTTTTTAGCGATTTTTCTTGTTTTTGCATTGCATTTTGTATATCGTCTTGGTGAAAATTTGATATTTCAAAAATTTTGGCCGTGGAAGAAGTTTTTCGGTGTAAAAACTCTTCCAGAAAATGCAGGGGTGCTTAAAAATGTTCAAAAACCCTTAATTTTTTCAAGATTAATGCAAAAACTCACCCTGCAAATGCCAAAATGCGCCGACTGTCCAATTTCCACAATGTTGTTCGATTTTCCCACTTTTAAAACGGCGGCGGCCGCTTCTAAAGTTTAATTTTTGGTGTTTTTGGGTGTTAAAATCGCCAAAAAAACCCACTTTTACCCGAAGCTGATGAGTCATCGCCAATTTGCGCAGAGACGAGTGCGATTACTTGGCCGAGCTGTAAAGCGTGATAGCTCTATTACACGTTTCATTTCACTCACCTTAATTTCCCAATGATCCTTCACAGCGTCGCCGAACATTAAAAGCTTGACCGGTGGGGTTTGGCAGTCCTAAAAATTAGTTTTTTCCCTTCATTTTCCCCCATTTTTCAAGTACCTTCAAATCATGAACTTTCCAGATCAAAAAATCATTCCCATTCGCACTTTTCTTCTTGAATCCCTTCTCGACAATCACACCCATCGTGCACCACGCCTCTAAAAGCCAAAAAACTTAAAAAAAAACAGATTTTAAGCACCTTTAAACGTGGAAGTCGGTTTGAGATTCGACAAAACCTCCAGCTTCATGCCTGCCGTAAACGCGCCAAAACTCGACGCGCTAATCTTTGGATTTCTCGTCGAGATGTGAAATTTGTCGAAGCGCACGATGCCGACGGTGACCGCCGCCGAATCGGGCTTTGTCAGGCCGGTGAGCATGGATTTCTTATTCGTTTTCCAGGCATTCGTCGCACTTGGACCACTCGTCGACGCATTTTTCTTCAAATATCGCTCCAGATTGGCGCCTTGCTCGGTGAGTTCTCGCTTTTTTATGTACAACTCCTCGTCGTCACTGTTCTCATCGACAAACTCTTTTAAATTTGATTCTTTTTCGTTTTGTTGGGGATTGCATTCTTCTTGAAAGATGTCGGGTATTCTGGGCTCTGAATTTGTTGTTGTTGTTTTTTTTTTGGGGAATTGGCCTAAAAAATCGAAAGATTACCTATTTTCTTCGCCGAACCCATTGGTTTTAATTCTTCAGGCTCCACATCTTCTAGCTGTGTTAGTAAATCATCGAGTGGGTCCATTCTGCAAAAAAAATCAATTAAAAATCGATAATCGCCACCGTTTAAAGGCGCATGACAGGAATTGTTTGGAAAATTCGGCTAAAATTCAGTAAAACCTTGCAAAAATGCCAAATATTGCAATAAATATTTATTAAAAATTGAAAAATCGATAGATTTTATCGATTTTATGTCAAATTTGGCAGAAAAAACGAGAAAAAACGAAAAAACTACAGTACTTTTCTTAAAGGCGCATAACCAAATTTAGTTTTTTTTTAGATTACTGTAGCAAATTTTTATTTCTGGTTTTGCAGCGTTTTTACGGCAAAATTTGACAAACAATGCAATTTTAAAATTAATAAAAGAAAGCAATTAAAAATCGATAATCGCCACAAAAAGTTCTACAGTATATTTACCGTTTAAAGGCGCATGACAGAAAAAATTATTCAATAAAATTTACTACTTCGGAAAATTTTGCTAAAAATCAATAAACCCTTGCAAAAATGCTAAATATTGCGATAAATAAGGTTTTAAAAACAAAAATTCAATGCATTTTATTTGATTTTATGTCAAATTTGGCAGAAAAAACAAAAACTACAGTACTTTTCTTAAAGGCGCATACCCAAAATTAGTTTCTTTGAGATTACTGTAGCAAGTTTTAATTTTTGATTTTGCAGCTTTTTACGGCAAAATTTAACAAGCAATGCAATTGTAAAATTAATTAACAGCAATTAAAAAGTTTCAGCCAAAAAATATTCCATTTTCAGCGCAAAACGTTCAAAATTCCACATTTCGCGCATTTAACCCGACGCGCAAACTGTGCAAACACCGTCACGCAACAATACATACTCGTGTCTATTTTCTCTCGAAATTTTTCATTTTTGCTCCACATTTTTTTCCTTTTTTTTCCTGAATTGCTTTTACGATTTTTCGATAAAATTTATGTTCCAGGTGAAAATGCCCAAAAGAGCAGTGTCATTTGCCGACGATATTGAAACACGCGTTTTCAAGCGCGACAAGAAGGAAATCGATGAGGATTTTGATATTCCGATGGAAGAGGATGTAGTTCGAGAGAGACCAGAGAAGACTGACGTGCGTGAGAATTCCATTTTTTTTGTTCAAAAAAATAAGGTTTTAGGAACAAGAAGAAGAGAAGAAAAAGTTCCACACGCTCGAATCCGATGAAGAAGAAGAGGAGGATCACAAACGTCTAGACACGCGCAAAGTCGAGGGCCAGGAAGACTGCGGTGTGGACTTCGACGGCTCCATCAAAATCACCGCGTTTAACATGAAAGAGGACGAGGAGGAGGGTCATTTCGATGAGACTGGCAACTTTATCTTCGACAAAAAGGTCAAAGATGTGCAGGACGCGTGGTTGGACGGTATTGATTGGAGTCTGGTGAAGAAGAGAGCTGGGGATCAGTGGGAGGGTGATAAGGAGGAAGAGAATGGGGAGGAAAATGAGGCGGAGGAGGAGGCGGCGCAGGTGATGACGGATTCGCGGAAGAAGGAGATTTTCGAGGAGTTGGTGGTGTTGTTGCAGCCGAATCAGACGATTGCAAAGGCTCTGGCGGATATTAAGAAGAAGAAGAGTAAGTGGGACGGAGTGGTGGAAAATATCTGTTTTTTTTTCTTTCTTTCTTCCAGAACTCACCGCCGCCGAGGAGCGAAAACTGCGCTGGGCGGCCAAAAAAGCTGGCAAAGCTTTTGAGCAGACTGACGGGCAAAAAGAGTCGGCGAAGCTTTCCGGACTAGCAGATGAGCTTATTTCTGCCGGATTTGTAAGCCTTTTTTCTAAAAAATATTTTTTCCTTCCTTCCTTCAGATGGACGCGTACGAGTGGCACCGCGAAAAAATCAACTTCCTGTTGCAACGAATCGTCCGGCCTGTCGTGCCTGCCGACGAGGTGGACATGTTTTCCGACGAGCCTGCCACGTCATCAGCTGCTGATCCGATTCTGGAGGATCCAGGGGAGGAGGAGGCGGTGAAATGGGAGTATAAGAGCAATGAGGAGGCTAAAGTTGAAGTGGGTAGTTTTTAAAGGATTTTAAAAGCCCCAACCTTCTTTCTGGAATTAATGCGCTGCAAGTTGGCTGTAAAAAATGAGCGAAAATGCCGATTTTTTTGACATGAGAAACTTTTTCCATTATTACACGCCTTTTTTGTGCTATTTTCTCTAATTTTTTGTAGTTTTCAATCATTAATATTTTCCATACTTTTCAACTCAAATCAACCAGGTCTCGAAGCGAAAGAATCAAGCATTTTCAACATGGAGGACGAATCAACGATTTATTAATTTATTGTCATTATTGTTGAAAAATAAAATAAACTTTTCATGTGTTATGCACGAAATAGCAAAAAAAAATGCTCAAATTGACCGGAAACTTTGAGAAATAATCGCATAAATACTCCCCGACATGACTTTTCCAGAAAATTTCAGACCAAAATATCGATTTTTCTGAAAATTTCAGAAACAATATTTTTTCCCATTATTTCCCAAAGTTTCAAGTCAATCGGAGCATTTTTTTTTCTAGTTTTCGCTATTTTTACTATTTACTTTTGATACTGGGGAGATCGAACCTGGTCGAACCCCACAAGTATCACAAGTAATGCCGCGTCCAAAGTTTAAAAAAAATCCTGGATTCAAAAAATCCCAGGAATAACAGGCGATCACAGTTCAAACCGAATTATCGTAGTTGCTTTCTATGTTTCAGCTTGATTCAACTACGGTAACGTCGGTTTCAACTGTGATCGCCTGTTATTTCTGGGATTTTTTGTGCAACTTTGAATTGCAAAAAACTGCCGATTTCAGGATTTTTTTGAAATTTGGACTCTGCATAAAAATAATTAACAAACATTTTTTTCTGTCCTCAATAAATTTACCAAAAAATTCAAAAAAGGCGTTTTTCTGCCAGTGAAATGGAAATTTTCTAATGAGTTATTCTCGGAACCAGCAAAAAAAGCAAAAATAGGAAAAACCATCAAAAAATTCAGCGAAAATTCGGAGAACGCACCGATTGATCTGAAAATTCGAGAGATCATTTAAAAAATACTCTCGGACATTCCCTGAAATTTTCAGACCGAAATATTGATTTTAACAAATATCGATTTATATTTTTGAATATTTTCAAAATCGATATTTTGGTCTGAAATTTTCAGGGAATTACCGGAAGTATTTTTTAAATGATTTCCCAAAGTTTCAGATCAATCGGCGCATTATCCGAATTTTCGCTGAATTCTTTTCTGGTTTTTTCTATTTTTTGTTTTTTTTTTCTGGTTTCGAGAAGTTTTGTCAATTCGGGGCATGCACTGACTAAGTTTTTGTTCAAAAATCGGAATTTTTTGCGCCTTCACTGCTCTACAAAAAAAAACAATTTTTTTTAAACCAAAAAAATTACCGAAAAACCAAAAAAAAAAAAACAGAAAAACAAAACTTTTTTTAAATACTTTTTTTTGGTCTCAACGGAAACCAACAAAATATGCAGAAAATGCAAAAAATTCAGCGAAAATTCGGAGAATGCTCCGATCAGTCTGAAATTTTGACAAGAAATGTCAAAAATACTCCCGGACCCGTGCAGAAAGTTGCAGACTAAAATATCGATTTTGAAAATTTTCAGAAAAAAGTCGGTAATTTTCAAAATCGATATTTCGGTTCGTTGTGGGGATATTCACGAAATAGCAAAAAAAAATATTTAAAACCAGCAAAAAATTCGGAAAATGCTCATAAATTTCAAAACCTCGTACAGAAAGCAAAAAATATGCCATGGAAATTTTTATATGGACCTATTCACAAAACCGGAAAAAAAGGAAAAAACGGAAAAAAAAATTGCGGAAAAAATAGGAGAATGCTCCGATTGACCTGAAATTTTGGGAAATATTAGAAAAAATTCTCCTGTAAATACACGCTCAAAAAATTTTGGACCAGAATATCGATATTTTGGTCCAAAATTTTTTGAGCGTATACAGGAGAATTTTTTTTCCAATATTTCCCAAAATTTCAGGTCAATCGGAGCATTCTCCAATTTTTCCCGCAATTTTTTTCCGGTTTTGTGAATAGGTCCATTACAAAATTGACAAAAACGTTGTAAAATTATACATGTTTAGGGACCATTCTCCACCGCAGAAATGATGGACCGCCAGTCAAAAGACGAATTGTCGGCAGAGGGCCTAGTGAGAAGATTGGGAACGAAAGGAAGCTTCAATCCAGTGGCCAGAATTGATTTTGAGCTCTATTTGTAAGCCCGAAACGTGTTGTGAATCATCTAATTCGCAAAAAAGTTTTTTTTTCTTTTTTGAATTGTATTTTTTATTATTATTATTAGCATTCTGTCGTCTCTTCTCTCTCTCTCTCTGAAATTTCTCATGTTTTCTCCTCTTTTTTCCCTCTCTATCTCTTCCGGTTCCATTCAGCGACCATTATTCGGTCTGAAAATGCTGAAAAGATTGTTCCAATACGAAAAATTTGAAAATGACGAGATTATCACGGAAGGCTTTGCGAATCCAGGTCTCTAAAGTTTTTTTTAATGGATTTTCAAGGGTTTAACACCCCTAAGTACCTAAAAAATAGCTCAAAACCCCCAAAAAAACACCAAAAAAACCACCAGGTTGGGCGGCACCGATGGCTGGAACACGGGACTATGATCACCTCTTCAAGCTGCTCATAATTGGCGACTCGGGAGTCGGCAAAAGCAGTCTACTGCTCCGATTCGCGGACAATACGTTTTCGGGCAAGTCTTTCCTCGATTTTTTTTTAAATGGACCTATTCAAAGTACTGTAGAAAACTCGGAAAATGCTCCGATTGCTCAGAAAATTTTGGACCGAAATATCGATTTTAGAAAATTTTCAGAAAAAAAAATCAATATTTTTTAAATCGATATTTCGCTCCAAAATTTTCTGAGCAAGCTTGGAAGCATTTTTGACAGTTTCTCCCAAAATTTTAGAGCATTTTCCGAGTTTTCTCCAAGTTTTTTGTAATTTTTTCCGTTTTTCTACAGTACTTTGAATAGGTCCATAAATATTCAAATTTCCAGAAAACTACATCACAACCATTGGCGTGGATTTCAAGATTCGCACAATGGACATTGATGGGCAGCGCGTGAAATTGCAGATTTGGGACACTGCCGGACAGGAGAGATTTAGAACGATTACGTCTACGTGAGCGTTTTTTTTTGTTCGACTTCTCTGGTTACTGTAACCGATACTAAAAATGAATCTGCAAACACTTTTCTGCCTACGTCTCTTCAAAAAATATCACTATGATTTTGTGATCGTGCTTGAATTTTTGATGATGCAACTCGATTTTATGTAATTTTTTTCGCTTTTTAGCCTTTTTTTCCATTTATAACTAGGCACCGCAAAAGGAGGGGGCGGAGCCTTTCAATTTTTTCTCCTCGCTTTTATTTTGAGAGTTTGCGCTCCAGTAGCCCGAATACTATGAACATAATTATCCATACCAACATGTTTGCATATGTAATTTTGCACGCAGAATTGATTGGTGATATCAGATTTTACTGAAAACTTTAATTTTCAGACGAAATTTTCAAAAAACTGAAACGAAGACCAGAAAAACGTTCTAAAAATATCTATGTAGGTCTCTGTCACGGCTTGTTTTTATATTTCTGATAGATTTTTATACGGGGAATTCGATTTTTGCATCAGATCGCCTCTATCTACAACGGCACGCCTTCTGGACGTCTCCAAAGTACAACCAAAAATATCTGAAAATTTTCAGCGATGACCCCATTTTTTTATTGTCGAAATCGATAAAAAAAGGCTTTCGAGATTGGGTGTACAAATTTTTAAATTATTTGAGACATTTTGAAACACTTTTTGCCCAAAAAGTATGAAAGTGGTTTCAAAAAAAATCAAGTTTTTTGCTTTTTTCTCTATTATGGAGGTCGCTGTCACGCGAGTTACTATTCTCATTCGATTCTACAGAAAATTTGCTATTGAATGATGTAAAAAAATCTAAAATAACTATGTCGGCGATATCTGAAAAGATTGATTTTTCGGACCTGAAAGTACTTTTTTCATACTTAAACGTGTCAGAATAGAAATTTTAAAGGGAGGCGGGCGATCCAGCGGGGACTCGCCTTTATCATCAAACTTGGGCGCGCAGATAGACACTCGTGTGTGGCCGAACGGTTAGTCGTCTTGCACCACAATTTTGTTGCCGGGGTTCAGTGCCGCGCGCCCGCACACTCTGCCCCGCCCCCCTCCAGCGAGGAGAAAATCAGTACTTCGGGAGGCCAACTTTGAAGAGCTAAAACTCGAGAATTACTGAACATTTTGAAACGAAAATTTGGGAACATGCTAATATGCACAACTGGAATCTATTTTTGTCGACAGTTTGGCGAAACTCTTATGTTTTAGAAAGACGTTGCGGTACCTATTTATAACAAATTTTGCCAGCAAAAAAAAAACACTCACGTAGACGGAATTTGTTATACATAAGAAAAAAACGGCTAAAAAGCGAAAAAAAAAATTACATAAAATCGAGTTGCATCATCAAAAATTCAAGCCCCGCCCACTTTTTTTGCGCAGCATCACAAAATCATAGTGCTATTTTTTGAAGAGACGCAGGCAGAAAAGTGTTTGCAGATTCATTTTTGATATCGGTTACAGTATCCAGGGGGAGGCGAAATGTTGAAACCCCGCCCCCACTGGTTTTTCAACCATGCGGAAGGCAAAATTCTTCGTTTGATGTCTGCGTCTCTTACAATTTTTTTTGCGCCGGAGTAGTTGGTAATAAATTTGAAATTATGATAGTAACGACGAAATGAACGAAAAATCGAAGAAAAACAGTATTAAAATGACAAAAAATTCAAAATATGCATTAAAATGGTTTTAAAAAGGAAAAAAATTCAAAAATTGCATTAAAATGGTTTTAAAATAGGCAAAAAAATTACTAACATAAATTTTAATTTTTTAACGGCTAATAGCCATATTCCCGCCATAATTTACTGGGAAAATTTTCCTCAAAATTTGCCCAAAACGCGAAAAAATAAGCAAAAAAGGACTTTTAATTCATTTTTCCCCCAAAATTCATCAAAATTTTAATGAACAGTTGAAAATCTATGTAAATTTGAGATTTTTGGCTCTCGGACGTTTCGAAAGTTTTGTCTGCATTTTGTCGTCGCGGTGTTTGCACGCATTCATTATTTCAAAGCTTTTTAAGGAAAATTCCATTAAAAAGCTTTGAAAAAAAAGATTGTGTGCAAACACCGCGACGGCAAAATGCAGAAAAACTTTTGAAACGTCTGATATCCAGATTTTGGGCTATTGGTATTAAAATTCTTTAAAAAACCGGCAAAAGTGTGAAAAAAAAATACAAATGAGGTTAATCACAGAACCAGCGAAAACTCGGAAAATTCTCCGATCGATCTGAAGCTTTGGGAAATCATTTAAAAAATGCTTCCGGTAATTCCCTGAAAATTCCAGACCGAAATATCGATTTTGGAAATTTTCAGAAATAATAATCAATATTTCGGTCTGAAATTTTCAGGGAATGTCCGAGAGTATTTTTAAAATAATTTCCTGAAGTTTCAGATCGATCAGAGTATTTTCTGAATTTTCGCTGAATTTTTTGCTGGTTTTTCTATTTTTTTGTTGGTTCCGTGAATAACCCAAAAAAAAAATGCTTATTTTTAACCAAAAACACTTCTAAATAATGCAAACGAATTTTTTTTTACTTTGGTGTTAATTAGACCAAAAACTGTAAAAAACGCTTTAAAAACATTGAAAAATACCGAAAAAAAATTTTTGAACAAAAAAAACCATTTAAAAAAATGCTCAGCTGCTCAAAATAACCCCAAAAACCCTGAAATTTTTGGCTATTAGCCATCTATTTTGGGGTTTTGCCAAATGCATGTGGCACAGCCCCCGAATTTGATGGCTAATAGCCGTTTCTATGCCGATTACTGCTAAAAAATGGCTATTTTATTTTGGAAGATACAGAACCCATTTTTTCTTCAGATACTACCGCGGAACGCACGGCGTCGTCGTCGTGTACGACGTGACGAACGGAGAATCGTTTGGAAACGTGAAAAGATGGCTACAAGAGATTGAGAACAATTGCGATTCGGTGCAAAAGGTGCTCGGTTAGTTTGACTTTTTGACTCTTTCACTCAATTAACAACATTGACATACATACATTTTCAGTCGGAAACAAGTGCGAAGACGCGGATCGTCGTGTTGTACTCGAGAGCGACGCACGCAGCTACGCCCAGTCGATGAACATTTCGTTTTTTGAGACCAGCGCCAAAGAGGACAAGAATGTGGAGCCGGTGAGTTGTTGAGCTTGTGAAAATGTGGAAAAAAATGTGAAAACATGGAGAAAAATTTTTAATTGAGTTTTCTTATTTAAAAAAATTGGCTTCAGTTAGATTTAATGAACCTATTCAGCGCAAAACCCATCGCGTCGAGACCCGGCAGTGAAAAATGCAATGCGCCTTTGATTTTCAATGGGAATTCGAGACCCCACGAAAAGGGGGGAAAGTGTTGAAACGCAGGAACGAGAAGGGGGGAAAATGGGCACAGTTTGTCTGCAAAAGTGCCGCACGGTTTTTCTACATTTTTGGAGAATGAGAAATAGTGTTTTTTTCCTGCTTTGTTTTGCTGGAAATTAATATTTAAAATGCGGAGACAAAATAGAAACGATTAAAAAAGAAAAGGAGCGGAAAAGCTGCGAGAGGTCCACAAAATTATTGATTTTAGTGAAAAATAATATTTTTTGCGGAAATTCGGGTGATTTCGCATTAAAATAGGAAAATTGTGTGCTAAAAAGAAAGAATACATTGAAATACATCATCATAATATCATTTGAAATAAAAGCTTTCCAAATAAATGATTTAGGAATTTTTAAAGCAGCGGCAATTTCGAAAAATGGCGAATTTTAACGAAAATTGGGCATGTTTAGGAAAATTTTTACAAAATATTACGAATTTGTTTGTTGTTAGTCATTTTAACAAATAAATATCAAGGAAAACGGAGAATTTTAGCAAGAAATCGAAGAAAAAGAGGAAAAATAATTTGGTGACGAAAATGAAAATCGCAAAGTACGAAGTTCAATGGAGCGCACTTGCATTTGTCGCGAATGGACAATAAATACCCAAAAATACTAATTTCAGGCAAACAAAAGCAGAAAAAAAAACACTATTGCTCATTCTCAAAAAATGCAGAAAAAACCGTGCGGCACTTTTGCAGTCAACTGTGCCCATTCCCCCCCCCCTTTTCGTTCCTGCGTTGCAACACTTTCCCCCTTTTTCGTGGGGTCTCCCGAATTCCCATTGAAAATTAAAGGCGCATTGAATTATTCACTGCCGGGTCTCGGCGCGATGGGTTTTTTCCCTGGAAAACAACCTGCATAGGGAACAAACCGCGAAAATCGGTTTTTTTCCTGCGCTGAATAGGTCCATTATTTCCCCAACCACCCAAAAAACCCTGAAATTTTTGGCTATTAGCCGTCTATTTTGTGGCATACGCCAAATTTGATGGCTAACTTAGCCGGCCAGCACAATAAACCTTTTAAAGTACAAGTCCGGCAGAGCACAATTGCTTTGCTGTCTAAAAACCAAAGAACTCTAAACCTCACAACACTTGCAGATGTTCACATGCATCACTCGCCTCGTGCTCACCGCCAAACTCGCCAACCCGTCCGCCGCCACATCGCAACAGAACCGTTCGGGTGGTGGCGGCGTGTCGTTGAGGGACAACGGACCGAATACGCACCAGAAAAAGAAGTGTAAGTGCGGATAATTCGTTTTCTATTAGTATTTCCCTGAAACTCACCCTACTGTCTATTTTCACTTTTTTTTTTCTTTCTCCTAGCCTATAAACCTGCATTTTTCTGCGGTGGATAGGTCGTTTTATCAGCAAATTTTCGCAAAAATTGTCAATTTTTTTTTTGGATCCACTTTGTCCCATTTATGTGCATACCATACCGTATACCAAAAATCGCTTCTTCTTCTTCTTCTTCTCTTTTGTCCCATTTTAATTTATCATGTATATGAAAAGAACAATTTTAAAAAATGAGAGAAAAGGTGCCACGTGGTGGCACAGAGGGAGATCAATTTGGACAGAACGGGCGGGACGATATTTAAGATCGAATGGTACAACAAATTTTGGTAGTAAATAATTAAAGTGAAAAGTGAGACAAATTGAGGCAGCAGCAAAAAAAATAAAGACTCATCCATGCGTCGTGTCGTCCTCGACAAAATCGTACGCCTGTTCACGCGACACCGAATCAATGTGTGACACCTTGTTGCGGAAGCGGACGCCGAAAAACTTTTCGGCCGTGGCGAGCAACTCGGGACGGAACGTGGTGGTGACGAATTGCGCCTGGTCGGACAGTGATTCGATCATGTCTGCAAAAATAAATTGGGTTTTTTGGGAAGCGGAATTGCGTCTTTGCCGAATCTTTGCCGTTTTTGGCGGTAATCTGCCAATTTTACGCCGACTAGCTGTGGACTTGGTGCTGATTTTATGCCGCCTACGTGCCAACTAGCCTCGGACATAGTGCCAACTAGCCGCGGACTTGATGCCGTCTTATTTTTATCAGTCAACCACCATTTTTTTGCAGAAAGTTGTCAAGCTTGTCGGCAATTCGCCGAGTTCGTGCCGGATAGATGCCAAAATTAGTAAAAAGCTTTAAAAAAAAGCGAAATATGAGTAGGGACCGCAAGGAGTGGTGGGCGGGGCGTTCCGATTTTTCTACCCAGCGCGTTTTTGGATCGTGGTGCAATATTGCGATTCTGGAACGCGGATACTACTGGTATAACCATTCATGTTAAGATGCTCCCTTACGTAATCGACCACGAGGAATCGATTGGTGATATCAGATTTGCTGAAAAATCATCAGTTCCACCCGAAATCGAACAAAAAAATGAAGCGAAAGTTAGAAAATGGAAGTTTTAGGGTCTTTCCATGTTGAGTCCCACTCTTTTTATTACTGATTCTTATAGTTTTTTATGTGCTGAATTCGAATATGCAGTTGGTTTTTACGTTTTAGTTCCCCCTTTTAGGTTTTTTTTCAGTCAAAGTGGGAGGAAATTTATCTCGATTTTTTCAGCGATGACCTATCTATTTTATTTTAGAAACCAATAGAATAATCAATTATAAGGTCAAGGCCAAAAATTTAGAGCGATTGATGGACTTTAAAGTACTTTCCTACCTCCTAAAGTGATCGGCTCAAAACCAATTTTCTGGTTTTTTGCAATTTTGAGGGTGATGCCGGTCGAGTCCAACTGTTTTTATGACGGATTCGGATTCTACAGCTTTTTTTTTGACTAAATCCTTTTCACAGATTTTCAAGTTATAATCCCCCTTTTAGGTTTTTTTTTCACTTTTCTGCGTAAATTTTGTACATTTTATGCATGAATCAGCATCAATTTCACCTGGCAGCGACAGCGAGGAGGCAGTGAGGCGGCGACCATATGTAGGAAAAAGAAGCTGCACGCTAGGGTGGCGGTGTGGCGCAGTGGTAAAACTCTTGATTTGCGATCAGTCTATGAGGCGTTTTCCTTTTGTGAGCTTCAAATTGAACGATTATCTCGCGCGGGATTCTTGCAAACATCGCCCCGCCCACTGGGCTGGCAGAAAATCAGTACATTGAAAATGAGCATAAAAACAGCTGTAACTCGACAGCGAATAGCTCTTTTGGATTGATTTTTTGGCAAAAGTCTTAGAATTGCCTGTAGAATGTAATGCAACAAAAACATTTCAGAGAATATTTGTTTTGAAAAACACTTTGTGGCCCCTAAATATGAGAAAAAAAAATTTTTTCGTACAGAAAACTGCAAAATGCACTTTTTGTCACGAAAAAAACGCGAGAAATGCAAGAAAAATGGTGGTGTTATTCATTTCATGCAGGAAATGACAAAAAGTGCATTTTGCAGTTCGACGAAATGCAGTTTTCTGCATGAAATGAATAATGGACCTATTCAAAGTACTGTAAAAAAAAACGGAAAAAATGACAAAAAACTGGGAGAAAACTCGGAAAATGCTCCGATTAGTCTGAAATTTTGGGAGAAACTGTCAAAAATGCTTCCGGACTTTCTCAGAAAGTTTTGGACCGAAATATCGATTTAAAAAAATATTGATTTTTTTTCTGAAAATTTTCTAAAATCGATATTTCGGTCCAAAACTTTCTGAGAAAGTCCGGAAGCATTATTGACAGTTTCTCCCAAAATTTCAGACAAATCGGAGAATTTTCCGAGTTTTCTCCCAGTTTTTTGTCATTTTTTCCGTTTTTTTACAGTACTTTGAATAGGTCCATAAGAATGCAAATGCATGAAATGAATAATCCCATAAGTTTTGGCAGAAAACATCAAACAAAGTGTAATATTATCGGCCCGCCACGTCGGTCAAACGCGCTCTTTTGAACTCAACGCTATGTGATTTTCATTTTGGTTTCCAAGTAATTTAATTTCACGTATAAATTCAACGTGAAATTAAATAATTTGGAGATCAAAATGAAAATTGCATAGCATTGAGTTCAGCAGAGCGCGTTTGACCATTTTGGCTGGCTGACAATACAATTTATATGGCACAAAACTACACTTGGATAAGCCAATAATGAAATATGAAATATTCAAAAACGCTTTCCGGCAAAACCAAAAAAATAAAGAACAACTCACCAGCCACAGATTTACGATGCTGCGCATCGAGCGCCGCGTCAATCTCGTCAAACAGGTAGAACGGAGCAGGGTCGCATTTCTGAAAGCATTGTTCAATTGCTTTCTCTACTTTAGAGATTGATACATTTATACAAACGGTTATTCAGAAAACTCGGAGAATGCTCCGATCGGTCCGACTAGGAAAGTACTTTTTGGTACATTTTGGAAAATTTTGAAAAAAAAAAAATCAGGGTAATACCAGATTTTTTGGTGAATTTTTTGAGATATTAAAAATCCGCAAAATGTTTTCATAAAAGTTTTTATGAGCCGTCAAACTTTTTCTATTTATTTCGAGCAAATTTTTACTGGGTGCGCCACCCATTTATATTTTCAGTGACCTGTGTGTTGGTAGACTTTTCGGCTGGAGTAACGAAGACGATCGTGTGGAATTTAGGATTTTACAGGTAAAAATGTGCCGAAAAGCAGGAAAAAGTTTGACGGCTCATAAAAACTTTTCTGAAAACATTTTGCGGATTTTTAATATCTTTAAAAATTCACCAAAAAATCTAGTATTATCCTGCTTTTTTTTCAGAATTTTCCAAAATGTACCAAAAAGTACTTTCCTAGTGAAACTGGGAAATTATTTGAAAAATACGCCAGACCAAAATATTGGTTTTCGAGAATCTTCAGAAACAAAAATCGATAATTTGGTCTGAATTTTTTAGGGAATAACTGGGTGTATTATTTAAATGATTTCCCAAAGATTTAGACCGATTGGAGCATTCTCCGAGTACTACAATAGGCGCTTAAAATCACAGGTTGGCATTCACTTTCGAGTTTCTCGCAGTTTGAACCCACTAACTTTCTACACATCATTGTCAGTCACATTTACAATTAAACAAATGCCGCATAATTTACAACTCTGTTTTCCACATCATCCCTATTGAATCTATTTACAAGTGGATCTATAATGGGAAAACAGTAAATATAGATCCACTAGGAGGATGGACCCAGCGGCGTGGATCTATATTTCTGCAAAAAAAAATAGATCCAGCAGGTGGATGGTCCCGAGAATGGGCGGAGCCTGATTAATGTGCAGTATATAAGGAGCACCGGTAGTGTTTTAGGTACCATTCAAAGTAATTACTACTATTCCTATAATGTCACTTCCGTACATCTTCCTCTGTTTCCCAAGAGACAAGCGTCTAACCGTCTATCAGCAAATCGAGGCTAACGAACATGCTCGTTACATGTACCAATTCATGGAGCAGAGAAGAGAACAGTTCAAAATTCAACAGCATGTCGCTCCGATTCAAATGTTCAATGGACAACATCGGCCGAATCGATGCAACCGTAGGCGTCGCCAACGCAAGAATCAACAGCCAAAGAATGCCGAGTATCAGCCAATCAACCAAGCTCCTGTCAAAGCTGCCAAGCCGATTATCAGTCAGTGTCAGCCAAAGTACCAGCAGCCAAGTAGGCAAGTTCCGATTCAAGCCAAGCCTCAGCCTCCAGTCAAAGCTGCTACCAAGCCGATTATCAACCATTGTCAGCCAAAGCATCAGCAGTCAAGCAGTCAGAATCAGTCAAAGAAGTCTACCAAAGTGCCCTCAAACAGAAAAACCGTCGACTCGGGAGTTGGAAGCTCGTTGAACAGTGGAAACCGATCGCCGGTCGAATTGGTGCCAAATCCATTCTATACTGCTCCCCAAACTACTTGTAAGCCGATCGTCTCGCCGACTGGAGTCAAATTGGTGCCAAACCCGTTTTATCAGTGCCCTGTTTAATTTTTTTTTACACGTTCTGTATTATTTTTCCTGTGGTCGCTCATATTTTCTTGTCATTTGTTGAGCTTTAATTGTAATAATTTCTAATTTAATAAATCCTCCTAAACTCAAAAAAAAGCCTACCTGAATACTGAAAATGATAGCCAACGCCACCAGAGACTTTTGTCCTCCAGAAAGTTGTGTCATCTCTCGAGTTTCCGCGTCTCCAGAATCCGAGACAAAAGAGACGAGCACCGAGATTCCGTCGTAGAGCTCCACAACGTTCATGTTTTCCTCGCCAGGTCGGGCGGCGCGCATCGCCATTTGCATTTGACCGCGGCCTAAATTTGTGGATTGTGGATTCTGATAGATTTTAAGCTATCGGGCGTTTCGAAATGTCCGAGTTCATTTTTCAAGGGGGTTTTGCTCTAATTACGGATTTTGGCAAACCCCTACGTTTTTTTTTACATTTCGGTGCTACTGCTTGAAATGAAGCTGTACTGACCCAGAAAAGCCAGAGAAACTTGAAAAACATTCCGTTGTACAAGGTGGTTGTACACGGTATTGAGTTCAACTTCGCGCAGTTGTTTTTCCCGAACAGCTCAATTTCAGGCAGTTCTATTTCGAATTAGCACCCAATTTTTGAATTAAAGGCCATTTTATCATTTTCAAGATATTTTTTCGTCATTTGCACGGTGTCCAGGATTGGAAATGTGGGCGGAACCTAATTTGCTGGCGCGCCAGAAAACTTGCATGGCGCACTTTCGGTGCTTGCGCATTTTTCGACTCCTGCATTTTTTTATTGATTTTATTATTTTTCTTTCAGTAAAACATGTTTTTCTTTGTAAAATGTATGTATTGTATCTTTTAATACCATAAAATTGCCCAAACTTCCATTTTCGTAAAGATTTATCATGCAAAAACACCAAAAACTCAAAACGATTATTTCGAAATGGTGGCTGAACCAAATTCGACGTTCTTATGCTTTAAAAAATTTCTAAACACCTCAGCTATAATTCCGTTGAAGCACATGTCGGAAAAAACTAAGAATTTATGCTTTTTTCCCGAAAAACATAAAAAATGCGTCAAAATTTGAAATTCGCGCGAAAAAATCCAATGGGGCGCGTTTGCTCGGCTCCGCCCACTTTTCAAATCCTGGACACCGTGATTTGGGTCATTTTTTTTAATAAAAAAAAACCGACAACCTACCGTAACCTAATCAAAAACATTCTGAGCAAATTCCAAGCCCCATTTTTGCATTTTGTGCCTAAATTTCTCAATTTTCTCATCATTGTGATGGTTTTTTTAAAAGGCTTTTACCGTTCGGAAATTGTAGGTTTCACGGTGTCCAGGATTTAAAAAGTGGGCAGAGCCGAGCAAACGCGCTCCACTGGATTTTTCGCGCGAAATTCAAATTTTGAGGCATTTTTCATGTTTTTCGGAAAAAAAAGCATAAATTCTTAATTTTTTCCCAAATGTGCTCCAACTGAATTATAGCTGAGGGTTTTAGAAACTTTTAAAGCCTAAGAACGTCGAATTTGGTTCAGCCACCATTTCGAAATAATCGTTTTGAGTTTTTTGGTGTTTTTGCAGGATAAATCTTTACGAAAATTGAAGTTTGGGCAATTTTATGGGGTAATAATTCACGTTGGTTATGGAAAAATCAATAATTGCTTGAAAAAATCCGATTCGCCGTCTGACGACGAAAATTTCTATGACCGCTCTTCGATATTTTCGTATTTTTAGTCTTATTCGAGTTTTTTGTTAATTCCAAGATCGTATGCATTGTTTTGACCTCAAAATTCTAAAAAAAAACTCGGGAGGAGAATAACGCTAAAAATACGTTTAATGCAGTGAAATCTCACAGATTTTATTTCGTCATGTAAATAAAACAAATATCATGAAAAATAAATGCAATTTATTTGATTTTCATCGATTGTTAACCAATTCGCTCCAATTTTCCGGCCTGCAAGAAGTTTAGAGGTTTTTTATGCTTCAAATTAAAATATTAGAGTTATTAAAAGATACAATACATACATTTTACAAAGAAAAACAGGTTTTACTGAGAAAAAAAATAATAAATTTGAATTTCGCGCGAAAAATCCAATGGAGCGCTTTTGCACGGCTCCGCCCACTTCAAATCCTGGACACCGTGGGTTTTGTATTTTTTTTTGTGAGAAAATGGCGCCAATTTTGAAAATGTGGCGTATTTCGTCCATTTAATAATTTTTTTGACTCTGGGACGTTTCGAAACGTGCCAATTTTGAGGTGACCGGTTTCGAAACGTCCCAAACATCCAAAATTCAACAAAAAACACGGAAAAACACCGAAAAAAAATGGAGATTTTTAGGCCGCTTCGCCCCGTAAATCTCCATTTTCAGGTTACTGTAGGACATGATAACTTGTCTTATACACAAGAACTTTAATCAATGAAAAATCAATATTTCTTATTCGAAAAAAGAAACACCCAGATACGGTATCCAGGAGAGTCCGCAAACACCGAATTCCAAAACTCACCATGCGGCACCAATTGCTTGAAAACTTGTTCAAAGTTGCGTTTCACTTGTTTAAACGTCAAATCGATGGCTTCGTATTTTCGAGTTTCGAGCACTTTGAGCAGCTCTTCGATCGACTGAAAAATAATGATTTTTCACGGTAACCCAAGCAAGTAGGTATGAACACTGGTCACGCCCCCTTTGCAAAAATAATTTAAAAATTTCTAGGGGGCGTGGCTTCGTAAATCCTGTTTTCGGGGGGAAAAAAACGCACATCCTCGCTCTTCTTCTGCTCCGCCATTCTTTTGGTGAGCTCTTCTTTCTGGGTGGACGCTGTCATGTACTGGTCGAGCGCTTTTTTGTTCACATTTTCATACTTTTTCAGCCCGTTCACACATTCCAGCAGTTTCTTTTCCAGCTCTCGCGGTTTCACGTTTTGCCACTTGGAAAACGTGTCAGTCGGGAGGGCGCCGAGTTGACGCATCTGGAAAGAAATGTTTAAAGTCATCCAAAAGGAGTACACGAACTCGATTTTAATCAGTTTTTGGCACTTGCGCGTCGATTCGCGTGTCTGCGTACTCGGCATTTAATTTGACGACATTTTTTCAAAATTTTTTGACAAAGAGTCACAAAATCTGGGAAATCCAGAAAAGCTGAAACAGTCATGCGCAATTGAATAGCGGACAAGAAATTTTCTTTCCCGCTATTTAAAGGCGCGTGGGCGTGTCAGCTAGGCCCGATTTCCTGGTTATTGTTGTAAAGTTCCAAAAAATAAAAATAAAAATACGGTAAAATAAAATTGCGTGTCCGCAAACAAGTGAAACGACGCGCAAGTGTAAGCAAAAAAATCCTTTTTTTATAGTGATTTTATAGAATTTTGTGGTAAAAACAAAAATTTAACATGGACATCTTCAACATGGACATCTTCAATTCCCCAAATCCCCAAAAACTGGAATTTTAAATTCTCAATGGCTGATAGCCATTTACGAGCCTACGGGTGGCTACCTCCCATTCCCGTACGCAGACACGTGAAACGACGCGCAAATTTCAAATCGTCGATTAGGTTCCAAATGTGTGGCGGAAACCGCTAATAGCCATATAGCTGCCATACACGCGCCGACTAGACCCCCAAATTACCTTTAAAAATTTAAAAATCTCGATTTTTGTTGACATTGGGTGTTTGCGTACACGGCATTTAACTTTACGACAAATTTTGCGTACGTAAACACCCAAACCGACGCGCAAATGTCAGCAAAAAACGCGAATTTTCATATTATTTGGGTAAATTTGGAGTCTATTCGCCGATTGGCGCGGGTATGGCAGTTATATGGCTATTAGCCGTTTTTTCCACACGGTTGGCACCTAATCGGCGATGCGATTTGAAATTTTCGCGTCATTTCAAGTGTTTACGTACACGGCAATATACCTTTTTTTAAGTCGTTAGGTATTGTGTTTTCAATCGAGCTGCGACATCAAAACGTAAAACTCCGCCCACTTTTTTTCACGCAAAAATTAAAAATGCACTAAAATTTAATGTTCGCGTGAAAAAAGTGGGCGGAGTTTCACGTTTTGATGTCGCAACTCGATTGAAAACACAATATATTGTCGTGTACGCAGACACTTGAAACGACGCGCAAATTTCAAATCGCCGATTAGGTGCGAGCTGTGTGGCAGAAACGGCTAATAGCCATATATACCAGCCAAACTCGCGCCGATTACTGCCAAACTAGAGCCGAATACCGCCTAATTCGCGCCGATCGCTGCCAATTGGACGCCGAAAATTCAAAAAATCGCGATTTTTTGTGAACATTTGCGCGTCCGCGTTATGTCGTAAAGTCAAATGCCATGTACGCAGACACTTGAAATGACGCGCAAATTCAAAAATTGCAATTTTTTGAATTTTTCGGTAAAAATTGAGGTAATTAAATACCAATAAACGCAATTCTTCCGTTTCAATCATTTTTTCTGTTCGAATTTCCCGCTTTTTCGTGTACTCCTTTTGGACATTTTTAAGGCGATTTTAAGCAAATTTCCCCACAAAATCGACAAAACCCAACCTTCTTCAAACTGTCCTCTCTCTTCTGCTTCACCTCATCCTCCTTCACCGAAATCAAATCGTGATTTTTCTGAAACTCGCGCTGTTGATTCTCCAGGTCAACGTGCTGCTCGTTGCAACTCTCAATGTTGCGATTCAGCCCAGTCGCCTTCTCCTCCAGCTCGACAATCTTTTTCTGAAGAGCCGTGAGTTGGCTCTGCACGGCTTGCATACGCGTTAGGAGCGAGCTGTATTGCGCGTTCGACGTCTCCAGTTTGTGATGACGTTCATTGTCAGAGATGTCGTCGACTCGCGCCGACAGGTTCTCTTTCGTTTTGTACAGTTTTTTCGTGAGCAAATTTTCAATGGCTTTCTTGCGATGCTCGAGGTCCATTCGGCGGCGTGACACGTCGCCGAGTTGCTGCTTCATTTGGTCGACTTTTCTCTGAAAAAATGCATTTTTCTCTGCGTCTAGTGGCCGATTTCCATTTATTGCAAAATATCATTACATGGTGAAGATGTAATATCAGGAAAAATGGGCGGAGCTTGAGAATTTGAACGTTTTTTCATCAGGAAATTGGTGAAAAAGTCCCAAAAATGGCCTAGAAAATTCATTTTTTTTTTGGCATTTTTCCTCAATGAAAATTCCAGAAAATTTTTCCAAACTCTCTGAGCAATTGGAGCATTTTTTCCCCATTTCAACCCATTTTTTTTTTTGACATTTTTCAACATTTCTATGACAATTTTTACACAGAAAAATTGCTTAAATATGCATTTTTGTCACATTTTTCAAAGAAATCAATGAATTTTCATGATTTTATTATCAATTTCTGAGCGAAAATTAACAAATAAAAATGGGCGGAGCTTACGGGATTAGGTTCGTGGTTACGGTAGATCACAATTTTGACATTTCATTCATCAATAAGTTAGAGGAAAATACCCAAAAACATCAGAATCTCGGCCTAGAAAATGCATTTTTCTTCCATAAAAACGCCAAAATTTTTCAAAAAATTTCTAGAATTGCCGGAAAAGGGCTAAAATTGAACAGAAATTCCACTCGATGGCCTAGAAAATTTTATTTCAGTCATTTTTCAGCCATAAAAATGCCAAAAAAATTCAAAAAGTTCCATTCCATGGCCTAGAAAATTCAATTTTTGAGAACTTTTCGTCAATAAAAATGCCGAAAAATTAAAGAAAAATGCCAATAAAATAGAAAAAAAAAATCAAATTTCCGAAAACTTAAAGAAAAAATAAAATAAAAATTCCATCTCATGGCCTAGAAAATTCATTTTTAGACATTCTTTCTCTATGTAAATGCCAAAATATTTGAAAAATGCATAAAAATGACGAAAAATCAAAGAAAAATGTAAAAAAAAATTCGAGAAATGTTGGAAAAGGGCAGAAATTACATTCGGTGGCCTAGAAAATTCCATTTCAGTCATTTTTCAGCAATGAAAATGACGAAAAATACCAAAAAATACGCCCTGTTGCCTAAAAAAGCTCATGTCCTACCATAAAAAATGCCAAAAAAAATTAGAGAAAAATATCAAAATTTTCGAAAACTTGAAAAAAATAAAATAAAAATTCCATCTCATGGCCTAGAAAACCATTTTTAGACATTCTTTCTCTATGAAAATGCCAAAATATTTGAAAAATGACAAAAAAAATTTAAAAAATTCCGTTCCATGGTCTAGAAAATTCATTTTTAAACGATTATTTTTCCGTAAAAATGCCAAAATTTTCAAAAAATACATAAAAATTCCAAAAAATTAGAGAAAAATATCAAATTGTTCGAAATTTTTCGAAAAATAAAATAAACATTCCATCTCTTGGCCTAGAAAATTCAATTTTTGAGGATTTTTCATCAGTGAAAATGACGAAAAATGCCAAAAAAAACACCCTGTGGCCTAGAAAATGCCTTTTTCTTTTTAAATTCTTCCATAAAAATGCCAAAATAATCAAAAAATGCATTAAAAATGACGAAAAATGTCAAAAAAAAATTCTAGAAATGCTGGAAAAGGGCGGAAATTAGAAAATTCCCATTTCAGTCATTTTTCAGCCATGAAAATGTCAAAAATATACCCTGTCGCCTAGAAAATTCCATTTTTTCCATCTTCCATAAAAATTCTCCATTTTCAAAAAAAATTTTTCTTCAAAATAGAGCATTTTCAGAGCCCACAGTACGGAGAGCTGCAAATGCGCTCCATTCGCACAGTGGAGGACGGAATTCATTGTTCGATTGGAGCGAGTTTGCAGCGAGTTTAACAAAAAAGACTCACCCTAAGATCCCTAACAGTTTGCTCATCATCCGGCGTCAACTGCGAATTCATGCTCGAGCCAATCTCCTTCTCATACGTCTCCTTTTGCGCCGAAAGCTCTCTCAAACGATTTCTAATCTGCAGCAACTGATTCTTCTTCGGCTCCTTTGTCTTCGCAATCATAAAGTATTGACTGCTCAGTGCAGCTTTCGCTTCTGTCAATTCACGATGCTTCCTGTGAAAATCGCCAATCTGATTCTCATTCTGAGCATTGCGATTTCTAACCATCTCTGCCGCATGCGTCTTCTCTCGAACTTTCCTCTCAGCGAGTTGCAACTGATTCTCCAGCTCTTCCAGCTCTTTTACCAGGTTGGCTTTCTGAACGTGAATCTCCAGCTTGCTCCGCTTTTTGTCAATAAATCCACCCGTCATTACACCGCTTTTGGACATTTGATCCCCTTCCATCGTCACCACGTCAAATCCTTCGGTACGAAGAGCACGCGCCGTCGCGTCAAGAGCACGTACCACCACGACGTTGGTGGTGATCGATTTGATCACTTTATCGTATTCACAGCTGTAATCAATGACGTCAGCAAGTGGTCGACAGCTTCCAGTGTTTTGAATGGTTCGCTCACGGGGCGCCGTCACGCGATTCATCGGGTAAAAGTTGAGCTCTCCCGGCAGTTGCATTTCGTTGAATTTTCGAAGGATCTTGGTGGCTATTCGATCGTTATCAACTACATGGTAGAATAGACGGTTCTGTGCGATCACTTCCACGGGTGTGATGAAGATTTCTGGCATATCAATGAGCTCGATGACCGTGCCATGGTATCCGTTGATAACATCGTCGTGCTGCCCGTTTTGATTTTCCGATTTAAACGCGTCAATAGCCCGCCGCACACCAGTCATTCCATTGTAAATTGGCTAAATAAGAAAAGAAAAGTTGGCATTGATGGGAGGTGGAGGGATGAAAGGTTACTCACCCTGGCAACGAGTCGTCTCAACTGATCAGTGGCCGTGGTAATGTCTTGCTCAACATTGGAAATTTTGTCACGCAGCGATTTCTCTTCTCGGGAAGCCGCTCTAAAATTGAGAACCTATTATTTTCCGTTCGCGAAGAGGGCAAGTATTATAAATTCAATCTTCTTGCCGGCTACCACAAGAGTTCAAGCGGAAAATCTAAAGCCACACCCCCTCAGTTTTTCTTTTAATTTTCAACTGAATGCAATGAAAAAAAGTTGAGTGAGTGTGGCGACACGTGGCGTTCTCATTTCTTAAAATAACTGTGGTGTTTGCAGAATTTTCACGTGAAATCCTATTGTAACCGGCAAGAATATTGAATCGATAATAAGCTCCACAAAACTTAGTACTTCGTGGGTTTCATTTTCGTCGCCAAATTATTTCATTTCACGTTGAATTTACACGTGAAATGAAATAATTCGGTGACGAAAAAGAAATCCACAAAGTACTAAGTTTTGTGGGACGCACTTTCTTTCTTCGCGAATGGACAATATTTCTCAGGTAAATTGTGAGAAAAAAAGCGTGTTCTTTTTTTTTTTTTTTTTGTATAAAAACGTGTTTCTTTTTTAAACTTTTAAGACTATTCGTAGAAATTTCCAAAAAATAAGACTGAAATTTTGGGGAAATGCGCCAAAAAATGAGCCCCCGAGCATGAATTCTCAAAAAACTTTGCAGTAAGTTCCAAAAGATTTCTTTTTCATTTTTTAGACATTCTTTCTCCATAAAAATGCATGAAATGCCAAAAATATTCAAAAAATGACGAAAATTGAAGAAAAATATCAAAAATTTCGAAACTTTTCAAAAAAATTCCGTTCCATAACCTAGAAAATTCAATTTTAGAGCATTTTTTCATCATGAAAATTCCAAAAAATTCGAAAAATGCATGAAAATGACGAAAAATTCTGTTCCATAGCCTAGAAAATTCAATTTTTGAGCATTTTTTCATCATGAAAATTCCAAAAAATGCATGAAAATGACGAAAAATTCCGTTCCATAACCTAGAAAATTAAATTTTTGAGCATTTTTTCATCATGAAAATTCCAAAAAATGCATGAAAATGACGAAAAATTCAAAAATTCCGTTCCATGGCCTAGAAAATTCAATTTTTGGTCACTTTTTTTATAGATAAAAATAAAAATGCCAAAATTTGGAAAACAATTCAAAGTTTTCATACTTTTCAAAATTAAAAATTCTACCCATGACCCAGAAAATTCATTTTCAAAAACTCCGGTCCATTTTTTTTTCAAATTTTCTTGTCAAAATTATCGATTTTTTAACATTTTTTAAAGCGGTTTTTTTCAAGTCCTCAAACACCGAGCGCCGCGTGCAATTTTGGACAAGAAAACCCCTGTTGTGTGTAATGGGGTTATTCTCGAAATGGCAAAAAACTCGGAAAATGCTCCGATTGACTTGAAATTTTGAGAAATGAGGGGGAAAATTCTCCCGGACATTCCCAAAAAATTTCAGACCAAAATATCGATTTTTGTCCAAAATTTTGGGGTAATGTCCGGGAGAATTTTTCCCTTATTTCCTAAAATTTCAGGTCGATCGGAGCATTTTCCGAGTTTTCGCGCAGTTTTTTGCCATTTCGTGAATAACCCCATAAGAAAAATGAAAACGTTTATTATTCATTAAAACAAAAAAATGATAAAAAGAGAAGAGTGTCGATTGGAGCGTTGTTGTCTGAGTATCCCCACCAATGTAGATAAATATTGTCAAAGGTGTGCTAAATAGGTGAATAAAGTTCAAAAATCAACGAAAATCGGAAGAAAAAAACAAAGAAATAAAGGAAAAAACGAATAAATGAGAAAACAGTTGAAAAAAATAATAACAAAAATCATAAAAAATGCTATAAAAGCGATTGAGAGAGCATTTTGAAAATCCTTCACTATTTAGTCCGAAGACACTTTAATTCAAATTTACCGCGAGGTGTCACTCCGTGGTGAATGCATAATAGCAAGTATTCGCAACCGGGCCTCCTACACTCGGTATAAAGCGCTGCAAATTCGCTCCAATCGCACAGTTTTCTGCACTCTCTCGTCGCCAACTAGTCCACTGCGAGTGGAGCGAATTTGCAGCGCTATTTCTCTCCATAACTTACTGTAACTCATTATACGCATCATCATACTCATGTTTCAACGTCGCCGCACTCCCACCATGATTATCCATATCAAACCGGTTCTGTTCTATATCTCGGGACGTCTGTTGTATCCTGTTGTTGAGCTCCTCCTCATCTTTCTCCACCTGCTGCAACTCCGTCTCAATCACACTCGCCTGCTCCTCGTTATCAGCAATCATTCCTGCCAATCGACGAGCTTCTCGCTGCAAAAATCGATCACGATCCTCCACTGAAGAGAATTGATTCCGTTGTCCCTGTTTGGCGAGGATCTCTTTGATTTGCGACTCGTCGATACGAATGTCGGTTGTTAAGCGCGACTCTTCTTCGAGAAGATTGGCGAATTCGGGTTTAATCTCATCGAGTTCTGTTTCGTTTTTGTAGATTTCTTCCGTGATGCCTTGGAGAGAGTTCTCGGCGGATTGACGGCCTTGGCGTTCTCTGAAAGAGAGGGGTTTGGTGTGATATCAAAAAAATGCAGAAAAATTCCCACACACTACTGTAATTAATTTAGTCCACCAAATTTCCAAGATTAGTCCCCCCCCCCCCCCAATTCTAGTCTTGTTTCTGTACGTTCCGCTTTAACAAAAATGCGATTTTCTAGAAGATTCTAGAGGATTCCAAGAACCTCTTCGACTTTTTTGGTCGATTTTAAAGGAGGTGGCAACTTTTCGGATAACTTCACTGCGTGTTAGAACCTACTTAAAGGCAAACGCGCTCTGTCGCATTTCTCTGCGTCTCGATAGTATCATTCTGCCTAGTTTAGATAAGTGTGTGCAAATCTAAAGACGCAGAGACTTGAGAGAGATGACCTCCGAAATTTCATTTCCAAAACTATTATAAAAACGTAGTCTCCAACACGCCGTGAACTGTGAAAACAAAAAAATTGCAACGCGGTGTTTGCGTACTTTCAAAATTCAAACGAAAATGAGAACAAATCTCTTCATTTGCCATGCTATTTCTTTCATTGCTGTTTGAATTTCAAAAGTACGCAAACACCGCGTTGCTATTTTTTTGTTTTCACAATATTCACAAAATCGGAGAATGCTCCGATTGACCTGAAATTTTGGGGAATATTGGAAAAATTCTCCTGAACACGCTCAAAAGTTTTTGGACCAAAATATCGATTTTAAAAATTTTCAGAAAAATCGATATTTTGGTCCTAAATTTTTTGAGCGTGTACCGGAGAATTTTTTCCAATATTTCCCAAAATTTCAGGTCAATCTAAGCATTCTCCGGTTTTTCCCGCAATTTTTTTTCCGGTTTTGTGAATAGGTCCATCAAATCGAAATCGCACAAATTCTCTGATTTTTACAACAAAAAAAAATTTTAGACCACGTGGAGTACACGGCCGACCCCGTCTTTTCGAAAATAGTATTATCTTCAGAAATAATCGGTTTTTTTTTGATAAATTATTTGAAAATCGGCAAAAATTGCGCCGGGGTTATTCACTAAATGGCAAAAACCGGCAAAAAACTTCGCGAAAACTCGGAAAATTCTCCAATTGATCTGAAATTTTGGGAAATAAAGGAAAAATTCTCCTGTACACGCTCACAAAATTTTGGACCAAAATATCGATTTTAAAAATTTTCAGAAAAATCGATATTTTGGTCTGAAAATTTTTGGGAATGTCCGAGAGATTTTTCCTCCTCATTTCCCAAAATTTCAGGTCAATCGAGGCATTTTTCGAGTTTTCGCACAGTTTTTTGTCATTTTTTGCCATTTCGTGAAATTTTTTTTTTCGAGAAAAAAAAGACGCATGTTTTTTTTCGAAAATGTTCATTTTTGAAATAAACAAAACCTATATTTCCTCTTATTGTGTTTTGCATCAACTTTCGACATCAAAACGTGAACTGCCGCCCACTTTTTTTCGGCTCTGGGACGTTTCGAAAACTGCCACTTTGAAACTGGGACGTTTCGAAACTTTAGTGCATTTTGAGAGGTGAATTTTCCAGTAAATCACGACGACGAAAAATAGCATTAAAGTTTCGAAACGTCCCAGAGCCTTTTTTCACGCGAACATTAAATTTTAGTGCATTTTAAATTTTCGCGTGAAAAAAAGTGGGCGGAGTTTTACGTTTTGATGTCGCAACTAGATTGAAAACACAATACCTGGCGCAATTTTCACCGATTTTCAAAAAATTTATCAAAAAAAAAAATAGTGATAACGTAAAACGGTCATACAGGGAACAAAAAAAAAGAGAAAATTAACAATAATTTTTCTGGGGCTTTGGCGTTGTTTGTTCAGATTGAAGATCAAAGTGAAATTCAACCTTCGTTTTTGAGTTGCATCATTCATTTGCGCATCTTTATCTTCGACGCGTCAGAGATTTATCTGAAAATAGGAATAGAAAAAGAAAAATAATAATAAAAAATCCGTGCAAAAATGGTAAAATCATTTATGGACCTATTCATAGATGACAAAAAACGTGAAACAATATTAAAAAACGTTAAAAAATGTCAAAAAACGAATCATATGAATAGGTACATTACAAATAAAAATCGTGATCGAATAAAAAACATTGAAATCGCTGGCGGCGTGTTTGCGTACGGTCCGTCAGACAGAACGAGACCAGACCCAGATAAAAACAAAAACTATACCGATTAGACTCCTCATTCAATGAATCAATATCCAACTTCAACTTGATCTTCTCCTCCACCATAGTATTCTCCTCTGACTGTAAAGTCTCCTTATCATCCTTCAAACTCTTAATATTAGCATCCAATTTCTTTTTCTCCTGATCCAATTTCAAAATCTCTGTGGAAAGATCATGCAACTGAGTTTTCACATTGTTATCCTTTTGAATAAGTTCTGCTTTCTGCTCGTCCAATTTTGTCTTTTCCTTGATTGCCTCCTTATTCGTATTGTCGTACATCGTGTATTCGATACTTCGCTTTGTTTTGTCGAGTTTTTGGTATTCTTTAAGATCCTCTTTCTCGTTTTCTAGAGTTTGCAATCGGTCGTCAATGTATTTGAGCAGGCCTTGGATTTTTTCAGTCTTCATTTCTAAATAATTGTTTTTGTGGATATTGTCGACTCAACGCTATGCGATTTTCATTTCCGTTTCCAAATTATTTTTTCGGTTTTTCTTTGATTTTTCGCATAAAATATTTTTTCGAGACCGAATTTCAGTGAAAAATCAATATTTTTCGATTTCTGTGCACTTTAAAAAAATTCATAACTCATTTTGTTTGGAAAGATTTTTGTTCAAACTCCATCATGTTGATTTTTTTTTCAATGTTTTCTTACCTTTTAGCCCGAAAAGTACTGATTTTAATATAAATTTCACCTTTTTTCCGCCGAAACGGCAAATTTTCACTAAAATCAGTGGTTTTTCTCCGCTTTCCTCTCTTTTTCTCGAGATCCTGACAAAACCGGGGAAAAGTTGCAAGTCTGGGGCGCACTTTTTCCTGTATTTTCAACACTTTCAGTACAAAACATCGTGCAGCAGTTGCAAAAGGGAGCGAAGCCTTTTCCCCGGTTTTGTCAGGGTCTCGAAAAAAAAGAGAGGAAAGCGGAGAAAAACCGACTGATTTTAGTGAAAATTTGCCGTTTCGGCGGAAAAAAGATGGAATTTATAATAAATATAGTACTTTTCGGGCTAAAAGGTAAGGAAACATTGAAAAACATCATCACGATGGAGTTTGAACAAAAATCATTCCAAACTAATGAGTTGTGAATTTTTTAAAGTGCACAGAAATCGAAAAATATTGATTTTTCACTGAAATTCACAGCGACGGATTTCGACACCTTAAATGGCTCGTCTAGTGGAGCGCGCCTGCACACCCCCTCCTGCTCCTCGCTCTTCAAAGGATCCAAGCAAGCTTCCGCCCAGCTCCCTCCGGTCGCCCAATTTTAAGGTGTCACACATGCTTCCGGCGTTTTGCCGCTGGAATTTCCGGATAAAAGTATAAAAATATCAAAAACATTCAAATTGGTGCGAAAAAATCAGAAATTGACATTTTTTATAGCACCAAAAAAAGTTTTTCAGATGTATTTCTTTTCCCAGCAACTTTCTAATGTTATTCGTAACCAAATTCCATAAGCTTTAGTCATGTTTGTGCAAAAAAAAAGAAAACAAAAATAAAAACCATCAAAAGGAATCGAACCAGTGACCTCTAGATCACCGGTCACATCTGCACACCACTCGACCACCACTGCTCACCCTCACAACCCTTCAAAGGACGTTTATATAAAAGGTGCGCGACGCGAGCTGCTATGCAAACGCGCTCCACTAGACGAGCCATTTAAGGTGTCGATTTCCGGCGCAGTCTGAAATTCGGAAATATGCGAAAGATTTTGACAAAACTTCATAAATTTAAATAATTTATTTATTGATGAAGGGAAACAAGTCGTCGTATTCATTTAACTTAAAAACTTGACAAAAAAAAATAGAGTTAAAGAAATTGGAAAGATCTAATTTACGGAGGTTAGTTTTGAAGGCACGGGGGGAAATTATTTTCTGTACTCCAGCGATTCGAGAACCAAGGTTTCCAGAGTAGAAAAATAAGACGCATAATGAACTCGATTTTTGAACTGATTCGATTTTTCTTATCAATACTGTTCCAATAGGTGAAAATATAACACTGCCATATTCCTTTGGACTCGAAAGAATATTTTTATAAGGAAAAAGCATGAAAAATCAAAGAAAACCCGAAGAAAATAATTTGGAAACGAAAATGAAAATCGCATAGCGTTGAGTCGCGCGTTTGACCATTTTGGCGGGCCGACAATAGAGGTTCTAACATTTTTTTAAACTCACTAGTCTCCTTCAAAATCTTCAAACTCTCCTCCTTCCTCTCATCGTAAACCCTCGTTCCAGCCACTTCTCTCAACAATTTCAGCTTGTAGGCGTCTGGCGACGTGGCCAATTCGTTAATCTTTCCCTGCTTCACAATATAATAGGGATTTGAGCGTGAGAAGCCGGCCGATTCCATCAAATTCACCACCTCTGCTCGGGGCACCATTTTGTTGTCGATATAGTATTGATCCTTCTTTTTGCCGACTTGGCGGACAATTTTGACCTCTGGGTTGTCGAATGCCATGATTCGTTTTTCCGAGTTGTCGAATGTGATTTCGACTCGGGCGTGGGCTACCTTAAATACAGGTACTTCGTAGAATGGTGCGCATTCGGGTCTCGCCACGACGGTGTATGCACACTTGTCGATTTACGCGCAAAATTGAATTTTTCCGTTTTGGCTTTTCGTAAATCCACAATTGCTCATGGATTTACGAAAATTCGAAACGAAAAAATTCAATTTTGCGTGTAAATCGACAAGTATGCATACATCATCGTGGCGAGACCCGAATACGCACCATTTTACGAGGTATCTCAAATCGAGGAACACGTAATATTTACAGGAACTCGTGGAGCTTTTGGCTATTAGCCGTCTTGTGGAAATTTCGAAGAAATTTTTTTTAAGGCAAAAAACGGCAAATTTGCTGGCGATTTTTCTTCTTTCAGTTTTAGGAAGGATTTTCAGCTTTTTCCCCGATTTTGGCCTAATTCGCGCCAGGAATAGTATAGTTTAGTTTTTAACGGCAAATAGCCGTATCCACGCCGATTGCCGCCAAACTCGCCCAGATCGCCGTTTAGGTGTCAAAAATCCGTCAACTGCCCATTTCAATGGCTAATAGCCATATCCGTGCGAAAATAGTGCCGATTACCGCCAAACTCGCCGATTAGGTGCCAGCTACGCGCCAATAATGGCTAACTTCCATTTTCAACGGCTAATAGCCATATCCGACCCAAATTCGCCGATTAGCGGCCAACTACGCGCCCTTAATGGCTAACTGCCAGTCTCCACGGCTAATAGCCATATATCCGCCATCTCCACGCCAAAAATTCCCCAAATGACCGACAACCTTTTCCAGCGGGTCTCGCCGCGATTTTTCCACGTTTTCTTCGAATTTCATCGATTTTCAGTAGAATTTTGCCAAATCTGACCGGATTTTGCAGAAATTTTAGTTTTTTGGCAGTTTATTTTTGAAAATTTATCCAATTTTGGCTCACTATTCTTTTTTAAGTGCAATTTACCCAAAAATATGACTTTTCGATTGGAAAATGTCAATTTTTGGGTAAAATTACAATTAAAAAAGAAAATTGAGCGAAAATTGGATAAATTTTCCAAAAAACCGTTCCAAACTTCCAAAAAACTAGAATTTCTTCAAAATCCGGTCAGGTTTGGCAAAATTCTACGGAAAACCGATAAAATTCGAAGAAAACGTGTAAAATCGTGGAAAGACCCTCTGGAAAAAACTGACGGCTATTTGGGAAATTTTTGGCGTGGAGATGGCGGATATATGGCTATTAGCCGTGGAGAATGGCAGTTAGCCAATATGGGCGCGTAGTTGGCGGCGAATTTAGGTCGGATATAGCTATTAGCCGTTGAAAATGGCAGTTAGCTATTATTAGCGCATAGTTGGCAGCTAATCGGCGAATGACGCTAGTTTGGCGGTAATGGGCGCTGGATTGGCACGACTATGGCTATTAGCCGATAAATATAGCTAAAATCGACTGAAAACTGACAAAAATCGACAAAAAAAACGTGGAAAAATCGTGGCAAGACGCGCTGGAAAACAAATGCCGGCAACTCGGGGAATTTTTGACGCAGATATGGCGGACATGTGGCTATTAGCCGTTATTAGCGCGTAGTAGGCAGCTAATCGGCGCGAGTTTGGCACGGATATGGCTATTAGCCGACAAATATGGTTCAAAAATCACGGCGAGACCCGCTTTATCGGTCAAACCGCTGTTTTTCCCATTTTTTCACATTTTCCCCAAAAAACTGCAGCGCTTTTCCTCCATTTTTAACGAACCTTCGGCCCAGTACTCTCGTGCAGCAATCCCAGACGTTGCTCCTCTTTCAAATGGCTGTACTCGTCGGATAAAACGAATTGAATGGCTGAAACTCTCCACATTTTTTTTTTCAGATTTCGCAATTTTAAAAACGCACCATGAAAGAAATTCGATTTTCCCGAGCCATTCCTACCGACGACCACATTGGAGCGCGGACTGAAGCCATACACGTGTGTGTTGTCTTTGTAGCTGCGAAATCCAGAGATTCTGACCTGGAAAAGAATGGGAAATGAGGAAAATGGTAGGAAAACTCACTTCTTTGATCCGCATTGGTTTATTGTGTCAAGTGACGATGTTCTGGTCTGAAAATGGGTATTTTTGGGCGGAAATTGATGAAAATATTGGGAATTTATTGGAAAAAAGACTGAAAAATCTGAAAAACATAAACTTTTTTCATAAATTCGCCGAGAAAAATGAGAAAAAATGCGCCGCCAAATTCAAATTCAAACCAAAATTTTGTCACGCTGTCTGGCGTCTCCCCAAGTTGCACACTGTTTCGCCGTTTGTCTCGTTGACAGCGTCTCGTCTTGTTTTTATTGTGGGGTGCAATCTCTCGTCGAGATGAGCAAAATTAGGCAATTAAGGGGTAATTAAAAGTAATTAAAGATCAAAAATGTATAATTTTGAACGCTGAGTTCAATGGGAAATAGATTTAGAGCGATTTCAGCAGGTTTTTGGGAGAAAATTGTAGAAAAATCAGATTGAAAAAAAAAAGCCATTTATTTTTTGCATTGTGGCTTTTATTATATTATTTTTAAAGCCAAAAAGTCAAAAACTATGAAAAAAAAGGAAAAAAAAAGGCAGAAAAATGAAAAAAAAAGAACGATTACTGTAGCCATGGCACACGGTGTTTGCAGACTGGACTCGAAAACCAAGCTCCGCCCGCTTGTTTAGTTCAAAAATCGTTGAAAAACCTGTGAAAGTTGAACCGCAAACACCTGGAAACTGCAATTTCGTGGAGCATTTTTTATAAATTTTTTCTTCCTTTTTTAAAAACATTTTAAACCTATTTTTCCTCCAGCGTTTACTCTAAATTTGCCAAAAAAGTGAGGAAACTAATTGCAAAAACTTGCAGGATTATTGTGTTTTCAATCGACTTGCGACATGAGAACGCGAAACTCCGCCCACTTATTTGTGCGCGATCAAGCGAACACAGTGTTATTTGAAGAGACGCAGACAGAACGGTGAATGCAGACTTGAATTGCGCAGACATGTCGCAATTCGATTGAAAACACAATAATAACAAAAACTTGTAGGATTATGGTAAGCAAGAACTGAAAGTCCGCAAACACCGAGCGCCGCAGTTATTGATTTTATCGATTTTTTACCGTTTTTTCTAGTTTTGACTTTAAATTTCCCTACAAAAGTGCGAAAAATGCTGAAAAATATCAAATTTTTCGCCATTTTTGGAAAATTTTAAAATTTCTAGACATTTCTTCGAATAAAAACGTGGCCCTTCCTCCCTCCCAAAAGAAAATAAATCACAAATTTTAAACCAACAAACAAACGAAACAAAAAAAAATCATCATTTCCACATTTCCTCCAACTCAAAAAAAAATGGAGCAATTCTACAATTCAATCCAACAAATACCTCAGAAACTACGAGAATTTCAATGCGGCGACCGAGTGCTCATTTCGGAAATCAATCCGGCTCACGCGCAGAAGCGGAATCTTTACAGTCAGCTGTTCTGGACGAAAACACATTTGGCGGTGAGTTTTTGAAATTTTTTTATCAGAGAAATCTATTTCGCGCGCCGTTGATAACGCATTTTGTCTAACTGTCCAGCTTCTCTTTTAAATCGGCTGTCGCGTTATCAGTGGAGCGCAGAGCAATTTTTCAACGTTTTTACAGCGATTTTTTGGATTTTTCTGAAAATTTGTAGTGAAAGATGTTGATTTTTCCGGATCTTCCAGTGAAAATATCGATTTTTTAACGAATTTTCGGAATTCAGCGATTTTGTCGATTTTTCAAAAATTTCTCAGCGATCTTTTTGGTTTTTCCCATATTTTTTTCAGTTTTTGAAAGAATTTTTCTGAAAATTTATAGTGAAAAATGTTGATTTTTCTAAAATTTCCAGTGTAAATATCGATTTTTTGCCAATTTTCGGAAATCAGCGATTTTATCAATTTTTCAAAAATTTTTGAGCGATTTTTTGGATTTTTCCAAATTTTTTCATTGGTTCAATGATTTCCCTGTGAATTTCTGGTGAAAAAATGGGGATTTTCCCGAAATTTCCAGTGAAAATATAGATTTTTTGCGATTTTTCAGAAATCATTAGGTTTATCGATTTTTCAACGTTTTTACAGCGATTTTATCGATTTTTCCTATTATTTTTACAATTTGTAAATAATTTGACCGGAAAATTCTAGTGAAAAATATCGATTTTTTAATGCATTTTCAAAATCAAGGGTTTTATCGATTTCGCATTTTTTAAAGGCGTTTTTATTGATTATTCATAGTTTTTATAGCGATTTTATTGATTTTTCCTAATGTTAAATTGTTTTTTTGGAATGTTTGGCTAGAAAATCTGTCTCAACTTGAGCAAAAATACAATTGTTGGCGAAAAATTTTCATTCTTACTCGGTATTCAGCTTTGTTTAAACCTTTTTCTTGTAATTTAGCGGAAAACTTGCTAATTTTCACGAAAAAACAATTGATTTTTATTGCTTATTCATGAACTACTGTCAGTCGGCCACGCGCTGTTCCTCGGCCGCGGCCATGTGGTCTTGCAGCGATCGAGGAGACGCAGAGAAAGAGCTGTTTTGCTAATCGCAAATTATGACCGCGACCGAGGAGCAGCGCGTCGATCCCCGTAAACTTCCACTTATTTCAGCTCCTCGGCCACGTCGGCTACGTGATCGCAGTAAATGAGCAAAAAAAGACTGCCCTCGTCCGCGTCTACTACGCAATGCCGCCCGGCACAGAACTCTACCACACGCTCACCGAATGGACATTCGACGGCCTGGAGCATCCGCACACTGTTGAGCACTCGAAAGGCGACCTGGTGGCGATTACACGTGGCAATCCGAACAAGACGACGATCGGCGTGATTGCCGGCAAGGATTTGGTGAATTTTGGCGGCGTTCCCAAGTATTTGGTGTACCTGAAACGGGCGGCGAATTCGCCGCAGTTGCGCGACATTCAGGTGACGATCGACGCGAATCCGGGATGGACGGACGGGCGGCGCGATTTGTTTTTGTGCCCCGTGTACACTGGAGCCAGGTTTTCAATGGTGATGCGGGATCGGCATGAGCACGCTATTCACACGTATAAGGTGAGTAATTGTTTCGCGCTCCATCGATGACGCTTTGTTCTCTAACTGTCTAGAGTCTCGTTTCAGCAAGCATCCGTTATCTGTGGAGCGAAATAGGCGCCAAAACCTGAAAAATTGCATTTTTCGTTGATTTTATAAATGTTTTTGCCTTTTTCCACGTGGAGTACACGAGAAAAAGCGGTAATTCAAAACTTAGCTTTATTTTTTGGCAAAAAGAACTAGAAAAATCCATTTTTCGTTATTTTTGAAAAAATTGCAAAACGGTTTTCCACGTGGAGTACACGAGAAAAGGCGGCAATTCAAAATGTTGCTTTATTTTTTTTGCCAAAATCGATTTTTCGTTAGTTTTGTAAACATTTCAAAACGGTTTTCCACGTGGAGTACACGGAATGGCGCGATTTACGAAAATTTGATTTTTTTTTCCCCAAAATTTCGGGAAACCATGGAATTTTTTATTGATTTTTTTTACAAATTCAAACTGTTTTTCCACGTGTAGTACACGGAAAGGCGGGGATTATAAAATTTTTGAAAAAATTGAATTTTTCCTTTTTGTTTTTGTTTTTTTTTTGAGGAATTGTTGTATTTTTCCACATGGGTTACACGAAATTGCGGGATTTTATATTTTTTTGGCAACATTTTGTGGAAAACTCGAATTTTTCGCTGATTTTTAAACAAATTTAATCACATTTTCCACGTGTATTACAAGGAAAGGCGGGAATCAGGAAAAAAAACATTTTTTCTTAAATTGTTTATTGTCCATTCGCGAAAAAAGCAAGTGCGCTCCACGAAGCTTAGTACTTTGTGGATTTCATTTTCGTCGCCAAATTATTTCAATTCACGTGTAAATTCAACTTGAAATGAAATAATTTGGCGACGAAAATGAAATCCACGAAGTACTAAGTTTCGTGGAGCGCACTTGCTTTCTTCGCGAATGGAAAATAAGTGTTTTAACCACCTAAAAATGAACTTTTTTTTGCCTAAAACTGGGCCCATCATTCTTTAAAATGGCCGCTTTCCCACGAGGAATATTGGCACGAATTTTGACACAGCTGAAACGAGTGTGACCGTAACCCATTTAACAAGAGAGTGAGAGAAGAAATGAGCAACGAGAGTGATGATTACGGTCACACTTATTTCAGCTGTGTCAAAATTCGTGGCGATAATTCTCGTGGGAAACGGTCATTTCAAAGTTGTATCGATTTTTTCATGACCACCCCAGCTCAATCAATACACGTCTCAACCTTTCAGAACACAATCCACGGCTACACCACCGACTCTCTAATGACCATAATCTCAAATTGGTCAGAGAACAGTCAATGCTACGCCCGTCTCGTCGAATCGATCCGCGCCAATCCGCAACAAGTTCGCGCCGTCTTTGAAGGCGAACTTCCACTCTTCCGGGCGGTCGCTGACAATCTCTGGAACGTAGTGGTCATGCTAATCTCGCTGGGCGCCGACAAGAGCGTTCGTGACATGGACGAGAAGACGATCATCCACGTGGCATCTGAGCGTGGCCTCGACAAGATGCTCGAAGGCGTGCTATTGCTCTTGCCACGCGACATTAACCGGCAATCTGTGCACGGCGACACTGCGCTTCATCTGGCTTCCCGACATGCTCATGCGGCGTGTATAGATCGCTTGTTGGCCACGTCTGGGTGTCTTCCGTGTGTGCCGAATGCACTTGGAGATACGCCGCTTCATGAGATTTGCAAACTTCCAGAGTCTGGCAATAAGGTATTGACAAAAATCGAAAAAATCGTTGTAATTATTATTTTGCCATTTCAGAAGGCTGCGATCAGTCGGATTTTGACGATTAGCCGTGCCAATATCCATCAGACGAACAATATGAACATGACTCCTTTGCAAATTTCCATTTTTGGAGGACACGTTTCGTAAGGAATTTTTTGGCGGCGTGGGTATGGCTATTAGCCAATTGGCGCCTAACTGGCGTTCGGGCCGAGCTTGGCACGTTCTGGGCTGATTTATGGCAAATTATGGCTATTAGCCGTTGAAAATGGCTAATAGCCGCTATTGGCACATAGTTGGCACCTAATTGGCATTCGGCGCTAGTTTGGGAATGAAATGGCAAATATAGGCAGTCAAATGGTTATCAGCTCCTGATCGGTAATTGGTGCGAGTTTGGCGGTAATAAGCGCGTATAGGGCTATTAGCCATCGTAAATGGCTAATAGCCGCTATTGGCCCTTAATTGCCGATCAGCGCGAGTTTGGCGGTAGTTTGGCTCGAATATGGCTGATTTACGACAAACTATGGAATTGGCGCAATTTCGGCAGATTGAGGCAGCCTTTTAGCTATTATCCATTAATGGGGCACTAATCGGCGCTAGTCTGGAACCTGATTGGCAATCGGTGCGAATTTGGCAGCTATATGGCTATTAGCCATCTAAAATGTCTATTATCGCATAGTTGCCAGCTAGCTGGTGATTGGCGTGAGTTTGGCGGTAATCTGGGCTAGTTTGGCGCGGTGTGGCTATTAGCCGTTGGAAATCGCTCTGAGCCGTTAAACATGGCTATTAGCCATTATTGGCGCATATTGGGCGTCTAATTGGCGATTGGCGAGAGTTTGGCACGATCTGGGCGGATACATGGCAAAATATGGCTATTAGCCATTGAAAATAGCGATGAGCCTTTATTGGCGCATAATTGGCGATCGGCGCCAGTTTGGCAGTATTCGGGGCTAGTTTGGCTTGGATATGGTGTATGTAGTCAGTCATGTGGCTATTAGCCGTTGGAAAGGCATCTGAGCTGTTAAAAATGGCTATTAGCCATTATTGATCCATCTTTAGCACTCAGTTGGCGATCGGCGCGAGGTTGGCACGATCTAGGCGGATACATGGCGAAATATGGCTATTAGCCATATTTAATTGGCAATTAGCCGCTATTGACGCATAATTTGCGATTATCGCGAGTTTGGCAGTATTCGGCGCGAGTTTGGCAAATTTAGGAGACTTTATAGCTATTATTGCTAAGTTTGGCTATTAGCCATTATCGGCACATCGTAGACACCTGATTGGCGGTAATCGGCGCTGATTGGTCGTGAAGTCTAGGTAGCCAGGTGGCTATTATCCATTGGAAATTGCTCTGAGTCGTTAAAAATGGCTATTAGCCATAATTGGCACATCGTAGGCATCTGATTGGCAATAGGCGCGAGTTTGGCATGATCTAGGAGGATATATGGCTATTAGCCGGTAAAATGGCTAATAGCCATTACTAGCGTGGATTTGGCGATAATCAGCGCTAGTCTGGAACCTAATTGGCAATCGGCGTGAATTCGGCAGCTATATGGCTATTAGCCATCAAATTCGGCGCGCCTTGTCTGCGCATCATCTATTTTGCCATTTTTTTAGTTTTTCTCTAACTGTCTAACCTCTCATCTCTCTCAACGCGTCGCCCCATCGATAGAGTGGGAAATACAGATTTCGGGCATTCTTGGCTCTGTGACATTTCGAAAATTTGCCGGAAAATTTAGCGCTATATTGTTTTTTATTGTGAAAAAAAAAGTTGCAACGCGGTGTTTGCGTACTTTTGAAAATTCAAATGGCAATGAGAGAAATAGTATGGGAAATGAAGAGATTTGTTCCCCTTTTCATTTGAATTTTAAAAGTACGCAAACACCGCGTTGCATTTTTTTGTTTTCACAATAAATCGATTGGCGACGCAAATCTGCATTCACCGTTCTGTCTGCGTCTCTTCAAATATCACTGTGTTCGCGTGGTCGCGCACGAATAAGTGGGCGGAGTTTCGTTTCGCGTTCTCATGTCGCAAGTCGATTGAAGACACAATATAAATGCACTAAAGTTTCGAAACGTCGCAGAGCCGATTTTATTAATGATTTTGATGTTAAACATGTTTTACCCATAATTTCAGAACCGTCGAGCAGTTGCTCCAACTCCGCGCCTCTTTCCGCAACACCACCACCAAAAGCGGCGTGAACTCGCTTCACTACGCGGCGAGTTGTGGCCACGTGAACGTGGTGAACAAACTTATCATGCTCGGCGTGGAAATTCACCGCCGCGACAAGTACGGCCGCGGAGTCTTACACTATGCAGTGGACAAGTGGACCGGAGAAGCCGAACGGGATCGTGGACGCTTGGCGACGATTCAGGCGTTGGTGAAGGCTGGCGCACCGCCCAACGTTGTGGATTTGTACGGGCAGACGCCGGTGTTTCAGCTCGTCAGGTAAATAGTTTGGCTACGCGATTCTCAAAGTTTTGAGCTTTTAGAGACATGCTCCGACTCAACGAGACGTATCCACTTGCACTGGTACCTGTGTGTTCACAGTTGGTGAGGACCAACTTGAATTTGGATGAGATGGCGAGCCGGCTCCGGCCCAATTGGCGCCTCGCCACACTTTGCTTTTTGGTGTCGAATGGCGCTGATTTGAACTTGAAGTGAGGGAGGAGAGAGGGGGGGGGGGGGAGAGGAAAAAAATTGGTGAATGGTGGAATTTTCAGAGATCGAAAGGGTGTTAGCGTTGTGGACGTGTGCGATGAATCGACTCTGCGTCCGATTGTTGTGCATTTAGCGCAGGCGAAACAGAGGTATTTAGCCGTTTAAAAATCGCGATTGGCGCCGTTGTTAAATAGCGGCCAATGGACACTATATGCATCCACCGCATTTCACTTTGGTTAGCGTTTGAACTGCGATTGGCGCTAGTTTGGTGTCGATATGGCGCCGAAAGGCAACGTTTTTGCTATCAGCTGTTGATAATGGCTATTAGCCAGCGAAAAGGGCAGATATGAAGCGGATTGTGACGCTCTGAGGTTCTCATGCACGCAACTCTGATCCCAGCAGAATTTTCGCGGCTGTCTAGGTGTCGCCGACCACAACTATGCTACGTTTTTGGTTTTTTTTACTTGTGTTTTTGGAGCACAAGTTTGCTACAGAATTGGTTCTGAACGGCGGTTGCTTGGCGTAGATTCGGCGTCTGTGACCCTCATGCTTTTGCTAGCCGTGGAAACTGGCTATTAGCCATTAAAAATAGCGTCCAATACTGGCCCATGTTTGACAGTTTGGTGCCCAGTGTTTTAAATCTAATCTATGTACTATTGATCTCACCAACTATTATGTGTTCACGAACGAGGTTTGCAAACGACGCTCCGGTGTTCCGCAATTTTTCCACTGTTCCGCAGTATTCGCTGCGAGACCGCGTTGATAAACTGCGGAACATCGGAGCGTCGTTTGCAAACTCGTTCGTAAACACATAATACTTGTTTCTTAATTCCACTAACTACTAACTATTAACTGTAAATATCTTCTAACTTATATTGCTAATTGTTGAGTCAGAGGTTTAACTGCCCTTCATCAATAAATCATTCATTCATTCATGCGACGCGAGCGGCTATTAGCCCTTTTCCCTGATTTTTCCTTGTTTTAGAACCGGTATGCCCATGATCGCCCTAAGCCAGGATCACTTTGACGCGGCGGAAACCACAATGTGCACGTTTTCCTGCCTCGACTCTATCGCCACTGTCAAATTGACCCCGTGCGGTCACCGTGTGGCCTGTGTTGATTGTGCTGAGAAAACTGCGATCCGCCGCTGTCCGGTCTGCTATCAGTTTATCACTTCTGCGCAGGATCAACGTGGGGGTTTTCTGCGGCGAATTGAACACATGTTTTTCATTCAGATGGCCACCCAGTCCAAATTGGTGCTCGCGCCCAAGAGGCGTCAGAATTGGAGCGACAAAATGGCAAAATGTCTGCAGAATATTGCAAGAAGATTGCCGAGAATGCGGCCAGGGAGGCGACGATTGCTGTGGAGAAGGAGAAGCAGAAGGAGCTGAATGTGTTGAAGAAAAAGTTGGAGCAACTCGAGTTGGAGACGAGCTGTGCTATTTGCATGGATTCTAAGATTGCGGTACTTACACTGATTCAATATGATTTTTTTTGTTGATTACTTTCAGATTGTATTCAATTGTGGACACACTGCGTGTGTGGAGTGTGCTGATAAGCTGAACAAGCAGTGCCACATTTGTAGAAAACCGATTGAGACGACACAGTTTATTTACTCGTGAATTGTATTGTTTATTTATGTATTTACTGGTTGGATAATAAAGATTTTAAAGAGTAGACTTATTAAGTGACAAGAGTCTCGGGAAGGCAGTTCTGGTTAAAGGTTCCAAATCACATTTGTCTCCCCATGTCGATGAACCAATTCGTTGGCATTCTGACAACGAACTTATCAAACTTCTGACGGGGTAGCTGCAGTTGGTAAGGTCGCCCAACTTGCACGGGCCAGGTGGGAAAACGGCGGTGTGCGACATGTTGTAATATCGGTACAACAAACCGCATTGGTGCAATCTGAAATTGGCATTTTACTGGTTTCTAGAAGTCGGAGAACGAAGGATTTCAAAAATTAACTGAACGCATACCTTTGCATGCGTTATTCAGCAATCGGTTTGCGTTGGGAAGCGTTGACCACGTTCTACAGTAGTAGTGGCGATTTGGAATCTAGCATAAAAAGCCCTGAATAGATGGTAGCAACACAGAAATGAGGACTTGGTAATGTCTGTCGGTGCTCCTTATATACTACACATTGACCCCACCGGTTGTAAAAACTCAAATTAATCGATCCAATTGTAAATTGACCAAGATGCATGCTATGACAAGTGTGTGTGGATGGTGTAGAAGATTGGCCATCTCAAATGTTAAGCACATATTGTCGTCCCGGCAAAATGGTCAAATGCGCTCCGCTGAACTCAACACTATGCGCAGGTACCTCCATAATAGAAAAAAAAACAAAAAAACTTGAATTTTTTAAAAACCACTTTCATACTTTTAGGGCAAAAAGTATTTTAAAATGCCTCAAATGGTTTAAAATTTTGTACACCTAATCTCGAAAATCTCCTTTATCGATTTCGACAATAAAAAAAATGGGGTCATCGCTGAAATTTTTCAGATATTTTGGTTGTACTTTGGAGACGTCCAGAAAGCGTGCCGTTGTAGATAGAGGAGAACTGATGCAAAAATCGAATTTCCCGTTTAAAAATCTATCAGAATTAAAAAAAAACAAGCCGTGACAGAGACCTCCATAGATAATTTTAGAACGTTTTTCTGATCGCCCTTCCAGTTTTTTTTAAATTTCGTCTGAAAATTGAAATTTTCAGTCAAATCTAATATCACCAATCAATTCTGCGTGGAAAATTACGTATGGAAACATTTTGGTATGCATAATTATGTTAATAGTATTCGGGCTACTGGAGCGCAAACTCTCAAAATAAAAGCGAGGAGAAAAAATTGAAAGGCTCCGCCCCCTTCTTTTGCGGTGCCTAACTGCGATTTTCATTTTGGTTTGCAAATTAATTCATTTCACGTTGAATTTATACGTGAAATTAAATAATTTTGAAAAAAAAAACTGAAAATCACATAGCGTGGAGTTCAGCGGAGCGCGTTTCATCATTTTGGCGGGCCGACAATACTTCTCTAGAGAAAAAATTGGTTTATTAGGTTTTCGGGAAACTCTTTGTACCTGTGATACCGGTTTTTCTGACAAAATTAGCTTTCCCGTGAAACAAGTCGCTGAAATTTCAAACTAGACCCGGTTCGACTATTTAATGTTCGTTGTTCATACAATACACATTTTTTTTTAAGTTTAGGAAGATTTATTTTGTTTAATATTCAAAGGATTCAGAAATTATTACAATTAAAGCTCAACAAATGACAAGAAAATAATAGTGAGCACAGGAAAAAAAATGAAAAAATAAAACAGAACATTTAAAAAACCAACAAGTTAAACAGGACACTGATAAAACGGGTTTGGCACCAATTTGACTCCAGTCGGTGAGACGATCGGCTTACAAGTAGTTGGAGGACCAGTATAGAATGGATTTGGCACCAGTTTCACACCAGTTGGTGAAATTGTAGTACCAGTGTAGAATGGGTTTGGCACAAGTTTGACTGGCGATCGGTTTCCACTGTTCAATGAGCTGCCAACTCCCGAGTCGACGCATTTGCTGTTTGTGGACACTTTGGTAGGCTTCTTCTGATGATGCTTTGGCTGATACTGGCTGATGGTATTCGTGTTAGACTTCTTCGGCTGAGGCTTGGCGATGTTCGGCTTGGTTTGAACTGAAGCCTGTCTGCTTGGCTGATAGTTGACATTCTTCTGGTGATGATTTGGCTGACACTGGCTGATAATCGGCTTGGCAGCTCTGACTGGTGCTTTTCTGCTTGGCTGATAGTGGAAACTTTTTGGCTGAGGCTGGACGAAGGTTAACTTGACTTTGACGGGAACTTGTCTGCTTGGCTGATTTTCTGGCTGACACTGGATGATGATAGACTTGGCGGCGATGACTGGAGCTTGTCCGCTTGGCTGATAGTTGTTGTACTTCGGCTGATGCTTGGCAAAGTTCGGCTTGGCTTGAACAGGAACTTGTCTGATTGGCTGATAGTTGAGGTTCTTCGGCTGTTGGTTCTTGTTCTGACGACGCTTACGGTGGTTTCGCTTCGACCGCTGTTGCCCATGAAACTCTTGCATCTGAGCGACTTGCTGTTGCATTTTGAACTGCTCTCTTCTCTGCTCCATGAATTTGTACATGTAACGAGCATGTTCGTTAGCCTCGATTTGCTGATAGACGGTAAGACGCTTGTCTCTTGGGAAACAGAGGAAGATGTACGGAAGTGACATTATTGGAATAGTAGAGAACAATACAGAAGTAAATACTTTGAGTGGTACCTGGAATACTACCGGTGGTCCTTATATACTGTACATATGTGTGGCTCCGCCCATTCTTAGGGCCATCCACCTGCTGGATCTATTTTCACAGTTTTCCCAATTACTGGAATTATAGATCCATCTGTAAATAGATCGACCATCTGCAATTTATCCTCTCTTGATGCGAGAACTTGGAAGCAACGAAGAGCTTGGCTTGAAAATTGAAATATCAGCCGATAAGCGAGGACTATCGCAAAAAGAGGTCCAGTCAGTGTTTCACATAGAAATTTGTCAGTTTTTTTGTGCTGGTCAGATCACGCATGTCGAGTTTGAAGAGCTTCGTAGATGTTGGATGAAGCCTTCCAAAATTGTTTCTACCTAGCTCATTTTTAAAACCCTAAGGCTCGGTCATTTTCTGACAAAAAGGCCTCGTTTTTAGATTAAAATGATGGTGCCATCCTGAATAATCAGATAATGATTCGAATTTCTCAAAAAAGTAAATTTTCGAGTGAAAAAATAATTTCATTTTCCGACGAACTTGGTGGCGCATTGGACGACGGTAGAGGCGTGCTCTGTGTTTTCAAATACTGCAAAATTTAAACATACATAAGTTCTCGATGTTTTGGTATGCTAATTTTCCTTTGGCTTTTCCCTGAAATGTTTTTTACAAATAGGAAGTGACTGAAATCCTCAGAAGCTTTCTGATTTCCTGTTCTCGTATCAGTTGTCTTGTTGACTGAATACAAGAGGGTTTTGGCTTTTTACTTCGGTTTTGACGTCGTGGGCATAGCGAAGACGGCTCTGGGACGTTTCTAAACTTGTCACTTTGAAACTGGGTGGTTTCGAAACTTTACTTCTATTTTTCGTGGCCATGTTCGCACTATTGACAAAATGGTCAAGAATACAAGAGTTATTGTAACTTTTATCGATGAATTTGCAGAAATTGCCAAAAAAGCATCCCAAAGCGCTAACAATGCATTAAAGTTTTGAAACGTCCCAGAGCCGAAAAGACTAACTCTTTTTTATTAGAAAGGCACTGGGGCAGGAGTGAGTGAACGCGCCGGGACGCACAACCATGATGCGTCCAAATGAGAACCAAAAATTAATAAAGGCCCGCGAATAATTAGGAACAGGATTTTGTAATTTTCAAGGTTTTAGTTTGTTTTTCTCTCCGATTATAGTCGGCGAATGCATCATCAGCCTCGCTCTACCGCACTTTTCAATTTTCAACAGTGTAGTGCGCCTGTTTTGAAGCGAAAAATCAAATTTTAACTGCAACTCGTCGTGGATACGTTATTTTCCGTTGAAAAGAAGTGTAAAACTATAATTCGAGTTAATCTTGCAAGTGCAACACTGTTTTACAGGGATTTCAGCAGTAGAGCGAGGTTGATGATGTATTCGCCGACTATATGTGTTCTCTCCAATAATTCGCCGAGTTTTATTTATGTTTTTGGGCCTAGTTTGGACGCGTCGCCGTAGTGCGTTCGGGCGCGTTTCCTCAGTTGCGCCTCATGCCCCTGTGGAAAAGGGCAAAGAGAGCCCCAAATACTTCACCTTAACTCAGGTAATTTTCGACAGCTTATGGGCAACAAGGCCGCCAATGGCCGAGCAAAATGGCAGTTTGCCACAGGATTCGGCAGATCTGCCCGGGGCAAGCCATGCGCAGGTCATGCGCAGCTGATCGGCAGCTCATGCGCAGCAGTAGAAATGGCCTAATCTGCCACTCAGCGGGCAGCTCATGCGCAGCTCATGGGCAGCTCACGCGACACAACTCCATGCGTCGCGTGCCATTGCTGTGGCGAATGGCGCATGGGCGTTGCCTATTTTTATATATCTTTCTACATTTTCACATTTTTTTACCGTCAGATACATTATTTAATTGATAGTTACACAATGTGTATTATTATTATTATTATTGTCGACCCGCCAAAATGATCAAACGCGCTCCGCTGAACTCAATACTACGTGGATTTCATTTTGGTCTCCAAATTATTTCATTCCACGTATAAATTCAACGTGAAATGAAATAATTTGGAAACCAAAATGAAATCCACGTAGTATTGAGTTCAGCGGAGCGCGTTTGATCATTTTGGCGGGTCGACAATATTTTAAAAAATTGTCGTTTCCGAAGCCTCTTCACGCTAATATCATTCAATTTTTATATTTTTTATTTGTGAAAGTTTAAAAAATGATGAAAAGATCGCGTGAAGAGGCGGATTTTCATTTTAAAGTTCATGCAGCCTCAAAGTGACAACTTTAAAAAAAAATAACACTATTCTGTCTGGTTTTCTAATTTTTATATTATAATCGATTTGCGGCGGAGTGACATTTTTTCACGATTTTATTATTTTTTAATTAAGAAATAATTAAAGAAATGAAAAGTTTTTTGTCTCCCAGTTTCATGTGAAATATTGCTCCATTACGAATCCATTATACTGTTTTTTCAATCGAATTGAATCACGAAAGAACTATTCCGCCCATATTTTTTACGCAAACTTTAATATTTAGTGCATTTTTGTCAAAAACTTACAATTAGGCGGTGTTTTCTTTTTTTTTTCATGCTGCAGCTCGATTGAAAACCTTTTCCGCTGTATTCACTTTTTCTATCGAAAAAATACGAATTTTTTAGATCCGACGCAGAAATGGCCCGCTCAAAATCAAGCATGGAAGGATAACGTCGAAATCGTTTGAAATCCAGTGAGTAACATATTATGATTTCAAGCGAACTGCATCATCACAAAAACATATTTTTTCAGAGAAGAAAGGATTTTACAACAACAACAACCCAACAACAACCACGCGACGCCTCGAAAACGATCATCTCGAAACCGGACATTTCGAAACCGCGTCAACAGGGGAGGTGAAAAGTGAAATAGTAAGTCGATAGAAAAAAACGTTTTAAAAAATTTATTGAAAAACGAATTAAAAAATGCACACACATCAGTTCCTCGAAAAACAGTGTTTCCTGCAGCGGTTATGTTCATAGAAATAAATTAATTTTTAGAACATTCAAAAAGAAAAAAACATTCAAAAAACTCTTTTCAATAAAAAATTAGTATAATTCAATTTCAGAACGATTATGGGCCTATTTATATGAACTTCCCTGTAATCTTCTATCTATGATTTTTTTTCGATAGGATTAAAAGCAGGTTTCCATTGCAAGAAACTTACAGGAAAGTTCATGTAAATAGGCCCATAATTGTTTTGAAATTGAATTACCGTAAAAACTCTATTAAATGGCCACCCCTATCTGAATGCCACCTCCAATATAATGCCACTTTGGTAAAAACATCAATATTGCAACTCATTTTAATTGTATTTAAGAAAAATATCCAGTTTATAAGATTTTTTTCGGAATGTGGGTACTGTAGAAAATAAAGTACGCAGTAGGCAAGGGAACTGTTTCGAAAAAAAGGCCAACCCTTAATAGAATGCCACCCTTATTATAATGCGTTTAGAATTTGACCCCCCGAGTTTAGAAAACATCTTCTGGTCTTGCCGCGTCCGAGGAGGAACCATTGGGGTCTTCTACTATACTCTGCAAATGGGGTCGGATTCTATACTTATTACCCAATAGAGTGTCATGGCCATATAATAGAATTTTTTACTGAAAAGAGAGTCTTTGGGCGTTTTTTCCTCTTTTTACTGTTCTAAAAATTAATTTATCACTATAAAAATAACCGCTGCAGAGAGCAAGGTTTTTCGAGGAACTGACGTGTGTGCACTTTTTGATTCATTTTTCATTAAATTTTTAAAAAACTTTCTTTGTATTGACTCACTATTCTACTGTTCACCTCCCCTGTTGACGCGGTTTTGAGATGTCCGTTTTCGAGACGTCGCGGAGCCAACACCCATCCATTTCTTCCATTTTTCTTTTTCGGTCCCGCTCCTTCCATCAATGTCACTTTCGCCTATCTTTCTGTCTTTCCCATTTCCCCCTCCTGCCTTTTTTTGTTTCCTTTCGTGTTTTGCTTACTTTTTTTTTGTTGATTTGACCCAATTAAAAAAAAAAATTTTTATTTTGTTTTTGTTCAATAAATTTTGTATATTCTATATTGGGACGTCAAACAGCAGCTTGGGCGCAAGTCAGGGGCAGCTTGGGCGCAGGTCAGGGGCAGCTTATGCGCAGGTCAGGGGCAGCTTATGCGCAGGTCAGGGGCAGCTTCTGCCCCGGTCATGGGCAGCTTGGGCCGAGCTAGCGGGCAGTTTGCCCCGCAAAATGGCGCTGTGGGCCGATGGGAGTCGGCCCACATGCCCTTTTGCGGGGCAAACTGCCAAAAGTCGGGGCAAACTGCCGAAAATTACCTGAGAATTGACACCGCGCGCACGCCTGTCGGTTAATTTACAACTCTAGATATTTTTCAAGTCATCACTATTGAATGTGGCTTTGTTGGTATATGACCTATTTAAAAGCGGATCTATAATTTTGGTTATTGGGAAAACAGTAAAAATAGATCCACTAGGAGGATGGTCCCAACTGCGTGGATCTATAGTTCTGTAAAAATAGATCCAGCAGATGGATGGCCCTTAGAATGGGCGGAGCCTGATTAATGTGCCGTATATAAGGAGCACCGGTAGTGTTCTAGGTACCATTAACAATTCCTATTTCTGTATTGTTTTCTACTATTCAAATAATGTCACTTCCATACATCTTCCTCTGTTTCCCAAGAAACAAACATCTTACCGTCTACCAGCAAATCGAGGCTAACGAACATGCTCGTTACATGTACAAATTCATGGAGCAGAGAAGAGAGCAGTTCAAAATGCAACAGCAAGCTGCTCAGATGCAAGAGTTCCATGGACAACAACGGCCGAATCGATCCCACCGTAAGCGTCGCCGGAACAAGAATCACCAGCAGAAGAACGTCAACTATCAGCCAGGCAGACAAGTTCCTGGCAAAGTCAAACCAAGCTTTGTCCAGCATCAGGCAATCAGACAGGTACCTGTCAAAGCTGCCAAACTGATTATCAGCCAGTGTCAGCCAAATCATCAGCAGAAGAACTTCAATTGTCAGCCAAACAGACAAGTTGCAATTCAAGCCAAGCCTCAGCCGAGAAGCCTCAATGATCAGCCAAGCAGACACGTTCCTGTCAAAGTCAAGTTAACCTTTGTCCAGCCTCAGCCAAAGAGTTTCCACTATCAACCAAGATTAGTCCAGCATCAGCCAATCAGACAAGCTTCTGTCAAAGCTGCCAAGCCGATCATTAGCCAGTGTCAGCCAAAACATCAGCTGACGAAGTACAACAACTACCAGCCAGCCAGACAAGCTCCAGTTCAAGCCAAGCCTCAGTCGAGGATCGTCTACTATCAGCCAAGCCGACCAGTCAAAGCCGCCAAGCCGATCATCAGCCAGTGTCAACCAAAACATCAGCAGCCAAGCAGAAAGGCTCCGGTCAAGAAGCTCAGCACCAATGCCAAAATGTCCTCAAACAGAAAAGCCGCCGACTCGGGAGTTGGAAGCTCATTGAACAGTGGAAACCGATCGCCGGTCAAATTGGTGCCAAACCCATTCTACACTTGTCCTCCTCCCGTTTCTGGAACTACAATTTCACCAACTGGAGTGAAACTCGTGCCGAATCCATTCTATACTGGTCCACCAATTACTTGTAAGCCGATCGTCTCACCGACTGGAGTCAAATTGGTGCCAAACCCGTTTTATCAGTGCCCTGTTTAATTTTTTAAACGTTATCTTTTTTCCTCTTTTTCCTGTGCTCACTCTTATTTTCTTGTCATTTGTTGAGCCTTTATTGTAATAATTTCTAAAGTCTTTTTAACCTTAAACAAAATAAATATTGCTAAAATTGAAGAATGTGTGTAGTTTTGTGTTGGAAAATGAACGTGTGTGTTCCCGAATGAGTGGTGCTGACAACGCTCCATTTTTTCACTGTTTTCACTGCGGTCTCGCGGCGAATATCAAGTTTTTGCAATTTATCCATAATTTTTGATCGAGATTGAAGGGGGTTCTACGGTATAGAACTACCACGGAATATAATCGCCTGAACAACTCGAAGAAGTATTTCTTTGTACATTGTGAATCCCTGAGTTGTATTACTTGCAGTGGTTTTTTCGGTACAGCTCCATTTCAGCCAGTTCTATTCCGCGCAAGTTCTATACCGTAATATTATTAATTCAATGTTCCTGTCGGTTACAGTAAATTAAGCTGATTCAAGCTAAATTGATTCTTCTCCGCTGAAAGAACTTTTAAATATTTCGGGGTGTGCAACTTTAACTTATATTTTTAGTACCCTAGAATTATATACAGTACCGTTCGAAAGGTTGGAAACGTTTGGTTTTTGGAGTATAACTTTTGAATGGAGAGGGTTATGGTTCTGAAAATTTGCATGAATCTGTCCCGTAATGTTTTTGACAAGCTCCAAAAATGGATTTGGTCATTTTTGAAAACTGCAGATTTTTCAAAAAATTCAGATGCCAAAATTTTCGACCCAAAAATAATTTTTTTTTCTGATTTTTCAGGACTCGATATTTATGTTCAAAATGAAGTTTCAAAACTAAAAGTATGATTTTAGTTGACTATGGGTTGATCGGACATTTTTCAGCTGACTTACAGCACTTTGAATATCAGGGTCCAAATGGGTAAGTCAACTATAACTTTTATTGAGAATCACCAAAACCAAAGAAAATCAGAGCAAATTAGATAATAACTGTTAAAAAGCAAAGTTTATTTGATTTTATTCGGTTTTGGTGATTCTCAATAAAAGTTATAGTTGACTTACCCATTTGGACCCTGATATTCAAAGTGCTGTAAGTCAGCTGAAAATGGTCCTATCGACCCATAGTCAACTAAAATTATACTTTCAATTTTGAAGCTTCATTTTGAACATAAATATCGGGTCCTGAAAAATCTGAAAAAAAAATTATTTTTGGGTCGAAAATTTTGGCATCTGAAATTTTTTGAAAATTCTGAAATTTTCAAAAATGTCCAAATCCATTTTTGGAGCTTGTCAAAAACATTACGGGGCAAATTCATGCAAATTTTCAGAACCATAACCCTCTCCATTCAAAAGTTATGCCCGAAAAACCAAAAGTTTCCAACCTTTTGAACGGTACTGTATATATACCGTAAAACCTGTATTAGACTTGCCCCCCTAACCAAACGCATTAACAGTTTTAGTACCCTCGAATTATATACATGATGTATGTGGTAGCACAAATTCACGTGGTTTGGTACCTCTGAAGGATTGTACCCCTGTAACTAAATTCCCTCCCAGACGCTGGCAGATACGCTGGGGGCCTGCGCGCGGTTCACCAGTGATAATATAAAAAAAAAGAGATGCCTGAGTTAGGCCACGCCCCTTTTTCGAGTATTTTCAATTTGAAAGACAACACTTTGTTGTCTGAAAGTGGAAATCGCTATGGGGAAAGCTACTGACAACTCTGGTAGTACTAACAAGGGAAGTGTTTAGGGCCATCATTTTGGAAATTTCTGAAAATGTGAACACACATTAGAATTGGCTTGAAAACAAATCTCAAAAATGTCTTAAAATAAAGGGTCGCCACTAGGAAGGTATGGAGGTGCTTAGTTCGCTCCACACATTTTGAGTTTTCAAATGAATCGCATCATGAAAACATGAGTCGGCTATGCTATCCCATTTTTGTCTGCGTCTCTTCAAATAGCACTGTGTTTGCGTGGTCACAAACAAAGAAGTGGGCGGGGTTTCGTGTTCTCATGCTGCAACTCGATTGAAAACACAATTGCCGAAATTATTTTTTTTATAGGAAAAATTATGGATTTTTTGTTGGAAATAAATTATGGGTGAAAACGTTTTTTTCGCCCATTGAAATACGAGAAAGACTACACTTCCGGCGCTACCTAGAAATAGAAATTACATGAAATCGAACTGTCCCAAATAGAACTGCACACAGTAAAACGATACCAAATTGGAGTTTAGCCGGAATCGGTCTTCTCGAGATAGAAATGCGTGAAATATGTAGAATTAAGTGAAGTAGAGTTGACACAGTTCTATTTCGGGCCCGATTTCAAGCAGTTCTGTTTTGCGTCCTGATCAGTTTAGCGTAATTCTATATTGCACGAAATTGCTTCCAACGTATTATTCTCAGTACGGAGAGCTGCAAACGCGCTCCCTTCCCACAGTGGTAGACGCGGCCACGTTGGCGACGAGAGAGTGCAGAAAATTGAGAGAGCCGTGGCCGATGTTTTGCTCTGATTTCTCTAAACCTCACTCCAAATGCATGCGAAATTCTTTGTTCGATTGGAGCGAGTTTTCACCGTTTTATACCGAGTATAGTTTGTTTACATTATTTTTTCGTTTTCTTTTATTGTTTTTCTGTTTTTGCATTGTTTTCGTTTTTTTTCGTAAATAAACTACCGTATACGCGCTGGTCGCGGCGAGACCACAGCCGCAAAGCACGAGCGCTCTGACTAGTTTTCGCGACGCAGTAATAATTGGATTTCCGTAATCAGTTGGTTGGACACATTTTTGGATTATTAGCAACGTACCTGAAGAGAGATAATTATACAATTTCAGTTGGCTGATGGATTTGTCAGTTCCCAAATTAATATGATTTCGCTTTGAAAAATTTTAACTTTTTACAAATTTGTTTAAAAAAAATTTATGAAGCTACACTTTTTTACCTAGAAATAGAACTGATCCGGAATGAAGCAGGGCACAAAATAGAACTGTGCCAAATTGGAGTTTTGACGTAATAGAACTGCTCGATATAGAACTATGTGGAATAAAATGGCGTGAAGTAGAGTTCACACAGTTCTATTTTGAACAGCCCTATTCCGAACAGTTTTGTTTCGTGTCCTGATAAATTTAGCGTATTTCTATATTGGGCGAGATCTATTCCAAGGTAGTACCATCAGCTTGAATTATTTAAATTTACAGTTTTTAATTGTTATTGAGTTTGATAAAAATGTTTTATCACGTTTTTTCGAATCTCAAAAGTTCACTTTTTCAAAAAAGTAATCCGCGGTGATGCTATCCAAAACGCGTTCTAATGCAACGGATTGATTCGGTACCTTTTTGAAACCTTTAGTATCATCAGCGTTGTTACCAGCTATTTATTTTAGCTGTTTATGTTGATTTTCCAACACAAAACTACATTCATTCTTTAAGTTTAGCAAGATTTATTATGTTTAATATTATAAAGAATTCAAAAATTATTACAATTAAAGCTCAACAAATGACAAGCAAATATGAGCGACCACAGGAAGAATAATGAAGAAAATAATACAGAAAAATAAAAAAACTAAACAGGGCACTGATAAAACGGATTTGGCACTAGTTTGACTCCAGTCGGTGAGACGATCGGCTTACATGTAGTTGGGGGACCAGTATAGAATGGATTTGGCACGAGTTTCACACCAGTTGGTGAAATTGTAGTTGCAGAAACAGGAGGACCAGTGTAGAACGGGTTTGGCACCAACTTGACCGGCGATCGGTTTCCACTGTTCACTGAGCTTCCAACTCCCGAGTCGACGTTTTCGCTGTCCGATGGCACTTTGATAGGCTTCTTCTGCTGACGCTGGCAAGTAGCTTTGACCGGAGCTTGTATGCTTGTCTGATAGTTGGAATTCTTCGGCTGATGTTTTGGCTGCTGCTTCGGATGGCACTGGTTGATAAACGGCTTTGCTGCTTTGACAGAAACTTGTCTGCTTGGCTGATGTTTTGGCTGATACTGGCTGATGATCGGCTTGGCGGCAATGACTGGAGCTTGTCTGCTTGGCTGATAGTTGACATTCATCAGCTGATAATTCTTATGTTGACGAGGCTCACAGTGGAACCGATTCGGCCACTGTTGCCCATGGAACTCTTGCATCTGAGTAGCTTGCTGTTGCATTTTAAATTGCTCTCTTCTCTGCTCCATGAATTGGTACATGTAACGAGCATGTTCGTTGGCCTCAATTTGCTGATAGACGGTAAGACGCTTGTCTCTTGGAAAACAGAGGAAGATGTACGGAAGTGACATTATATGAATAAGTGGAAGAACACGGAAGTAAATACTTTGAGTGGTACCTAGAACACTACCGGTGCTCCTTATATACTGCACATTAATCAGGCTCCGCCCATTCTCGGACCATCCACCTGCTGGATCTATTTTTAAGATCTATAGATCCACGCAGTTGGGACCATTCTCCTAGTAGATCTATTTTTACTGTTTTGCCAATAACCAGAATTATAGATCCGCTTGTAAACATACCATATATCAACAAAACCACATTAAATAGTGATGACGTGAAAAATATTGTTGTACATTAAGCTACAGGCATGCGCGCAGTGACAATAAAGGAGTAAATCGTATGGTAAATGTTCATGAACACGGCCTCAGAACATAATAAAGTATTTTTGCTTCTATTGTCGGCCCGCCAAAACGGTCAAACGCGCTCCGCTGAACACAACGCTATGTGATTTTCATTTTGGTTTCCAAATATTCGTTGTGTTATTCCTGAATTCGTTCACGGATCGTCTCTAGTTCCTTGAACCCCGTGAACAATCCAGAATTTTAATTTTATGTCGAAAATATCATTTACCTTTTGCATTTACCGTATGGTAAACGATCATGAACACGGCTTGACTTTGACAGGAAAAACACCATTCTTTGCTATGCCGCGTCAAGGTTAGAAGGTAGAATATTTTTTTCAGATATTTTCAGTGAACAAAAAAAATGAAGCGAAACAGGAGGCCACATGCAAGAAACTGGAAAACGGCAAGAAAATCATTTTCCGGAAAATAAAGTTAGGAAACGGCTAATTTTTTGTATGATGAGGATGATAGACGCAGACTAAAACCTCTCGGAAAAAAGGTCTTCCTGACATTTTACAGTTTTGTGCATTCGGTTTCAGAAAATCAAACAATGGGAATATCGGAGGATCTCAGCCACGTCCTATTGGAATTCTTGATTTCGATGGGTTCATCCAACATATACAAAGCTCTCAAAACTCCACCCTGATTAAGCAATCAACCAAAACCTGATAAATTTAAATGCGTAACAGTGATTGGACCTCTTTTGCCGTTGATTATTTATTGACCAGTTTTCCTATCCCCAGAATGGTGTCTTTGTTATCATCATTGTTCACCGTTGCTTCCAAGTTGTCGTATCAAGAGAGAAGAAATGTGATTTTGTACGTAGATGGCCTATTTACAAGCGGATCTATAATTCTGGTTATTGGTAAAACTGTAAATATAGATCCATTAGGAGGATGGTCCAAACGGCGAGAATGAGCGGAGTGGATCTATAGTCTACTATAGATCTTAAAAATAGATCCAGCAGGTGGATGGCCCGGAGAATGGGCGGAGCCTGATTAATGTGCCGTATATAAGGAGCACCGGTAGTGTTCTAGGTACCAGCCACAGTTCCTATTTCTGTATTGTTCTCTACTATTCCTATAATGTCACTTCCGTACATCTTCCTCTGTTTTCCAAGAGACAAGCGATTGACAGTCTACCAGCAAATCGAGGCTAACGAACATGCTCGTTACATGTACAAATTCATGGAGCAGAGAAGAGAGCAGTTCAAAATGCAACAGCAAGCTGCTCAAATGCAAGAGTTCCATGGGCAACAACAGCCGAATCGATCACACCGTAAGCGTCGCCGGAACAAGAATCACCAGCAGAAGAACGTCAACTATCAGCCGAGCAGACAAGTTCCTGTCAAAGTCAAGTTAACCTTTGTCCAGCCTCAGCCAAAGAGTTTCCACTATCAACCAAGATTAGCCCAGCATCAGCCAATCATACAAGCTTCTGTCAAAGCTGCCAAGCCGATCATTAGCCAGTGTCAGCCAAAACATCAGCAGAAGAACTTCAATTGTCAGCCAAACAGACAAGTTGCAATTCAAGCCAAGCCTCAGCCGAGAAGCCTCAATGATCAGCCAAGCAGACACGTTCCTGTCAAAGTCAAGTTAACCTTTGTCCAGCCTCAGCCAAAGAGTTTCCACTATCAACCAAGATTAGCCCAGCATCAGCCAATCATACAAGCTTCTGTCAAAGCTGCCAAGCCGATCATTAGCCAGTGTCAGCCAAAACATCAGCTGACGAAGTACAACAACTACCAGCCAGCCAGACAAGCTCCAGTTCAAGCCAAGCCTCAGTCGAGGATCGTCTACTATCAGCCAAGCCGACCAGTCAAAGCCGCCAAGCCGATCATCAGCCAGTGTCAACCAAAACATCAGCAGCCAAGCAGAAAGGCTCCGGTCAAGAAGCTCAGCACCAATGCCAAAATGTCCTCAAACAGAAAAGCCGCCGACTCGGGAGTTGGAAGCTCATTGAACAGTGGAAACCGATCGCCGGTCAAATTGGTGCCAAACCCATTCTACACTTGTCCTCCTCCCGTTTCTGGAACTACAATTTCACCAACTGGAGTGAAACTCGTGCCGAATCCATTCTATACTGGTCCACCAATTACTTGTAAGCCGATCGTCTCACCGACTGGAGTCAAATTGGTGCCAAACCCGTTTTATCAGTGCCCTGTTTAATTTTTTAAACGTTATCTTTTTTCCTCTTTTTCCTGTGCTCACTCTTATTTTCTTGTCATTTGTTGAGCCTTTATTGTAATAATTTCTAAAGTCTTTTTAACCTTAAACAAAATAAATATTGCTAAAATTGAAGAATGTGTGTAGTTTTGTGTTGGAAAATGAACGTGTGTGTTCCCGAATGAGTGGTGCTGACAACGCTCCATTTTTTCACTGTTTTCACTGCGGTCTCGCGGCGAATATCAAGTTTTTGCAATTTATCCATAATTTTTGATCGAGATTGAAGGGGGTTCTACGGTATAGAACTACCACGGAATATAATCGCCTGAACAACTCGAAGAAGTATTTCTTTGTACATTGTGAATCCCTGAGTTGTATTACTTGCAGTGGTTTTTTCGGTACAGCTCCATTTCAGCCAGTTCTATTCCGCGCAAGTTCTATACCGTAATATTATTAATTCAATGTTCCTGTCGGTTACAGTAAATTAAGCTGATTCAAGCTAAATTGATTCTTCTCCGCTGAAAGAACTTTTAAATATTTCGGGGTGTGCAACTTTAACTTATATTTTTAGTACCCTAGAATTATATACAGTACCGTTCGAAAGGTTGGAAACGTTTGGTTTTTGGAGTATAACTTTTGAATGGAGAGGGTTATGGTTCTGAAAATTTGCATGAATCTGTCCCGTAATGTTTTTGACAAGCTCCAAAAATGGATTTGGTCATTTTTGAAAACTGCAGATTTTTCAAAAAATTCAGATGCCAAAATTTTCGACCCAAAAATAATTTTTTTTTCTGATTTTTCAGGACTCGATATTTATGTTCAAAATGAAGTTTCAAAACTAAAAGTATGATTTTAGTTGACTATGGGTTGATCGGACATTTTTCAGCTGACTTACAGCACTTTGAATATCAGGGTCCAAATGGGTAAGTCAACTATAACTTTTATTGAGAATCACCAAAACCAAAGAAAATCAGAGCAAATTAGATAATAACTGTTAAAAAGCAAAGTTTATTTGATTTTATTCGGTTTTGGTGATTCTCAATAAAAGTTATAGTTGACTTACCCATTTGGACCCTGATATTCAAAGTGCTGTAAGTCAGCTGAAAATGGTCCTATCGACCCATAGTCAACTAAAATTATACTTTCAATTTTGAAGCTTCATTTTGAACATAAATATCGGGTCCTGAAAAATCTGAAAAAAAAATTATTTTTGGGTCGAAAATTTTGGCATCTGAAATTTTTTGAAAATTCTGAAATTTTCAAAAATGTCCAAATCCATTTTTGGAGCTTGTCAAAAACATTACGGGGCAAATTCATGCAAATTTTCAGAACCATAACCCTCTCCATTCAAAAGTTATGCCCGAAAAACCAAAAGTTTCCAACCTTTTGAACGGTACTGTATATATACCGTAAAACCTGTATTAGACTTGCCCCCCTAACCAAACGCATTAACAGTTTTAGTACCCTCGAATTATATACATGATGTATGTGGTAGCACAAATTCACGTGGTTTGGTACCTCTGAAGGATTGTACCCCTGTAACTAAATTCCCTCCCAGACGCTGGCAGATACGCTGGGGGCCTGCGCGCGGTTCACCAGTGATAATATTTTAAAAAAAAGAGATGCCTGAGTTAGGCCACGCCCCTTTTTCGAGTATTTTCAATTTGAAAGACAACACTTTGTTGTCTGAAAGTGGAAATCGCTATGGGGAAAGCTACTGACAACTCTGGTAGTACTAACAAGGGAAGTGTTTAGGGCCATCATTTTGGACATTTCTGAAAATGTAAACACACATTAGAATTGGCTTGAAAACAAATCTCAAAAATGTCTTAAAATAAAGGGTCGCCACTAGGAAGGTATGGAGGTGCTTAGTTCGCTCCACACATTTTGAGTTTTCAAATGAATCGCATCATGAAAACATGAGTCGGCTATGCTATCCCATTTTTGTCTGCGTCTCTTCAAATAGCACTGTGTTTGCGTGGTCACAAACAAAGAAGTGGGCGGGGTTTCGTGTTCTCATGCTGCAACTCGATTGAAAACACAATTGCCGAAATTATTTTTTTTATAGGAAAAATTATGGATTTTTTGTTGGAAATAAATTATGGGTGAAAACGTTTTTTTCGCCCATTGAAATACGAGAAAGACTACACTTCCGGCGCTACCTAGAAATAGAAATTACATGAAATCGAACTGTCCCAAATAGAACTGCACACAGTAAAACGATACCAAATTGGAGTTTAGCCGGAATCGGTCTTCTCGAGATAGAAATGCGTGAAATATGTAGAATGTGTAGTTTTCTGGACTACAGTAGTCATAAACTCTAAAAAATTTCAACTCACAAGCCAGGTTCAACTCAGCGAAATGTTGCTCTTTCCTGGGTTTTAATAAAACAGTTTCTTGAAACTGCTGTTCTGGCTTCATTCCTTTATTCTTACCGGTTATTTAGGCAAATTATCATTACCTACCTTTTCTTTACCTACCTTTGTTCAGTTACCTACCTTGATCATTACCTACCATGATCTTTACCTACCATTTGCAAAAACGTTCTTTACCTACTTTATCACTACCTACCATAATCTTTACCTACCTTCATCACTACCTACCTTGATCATTACCTACCATGATCTTTACCTACCATTTGCAAAAAAATTCTTTACCTACTGTATCACTACCTACCGTAATCATTACCTACCCTTATCACTACCTATCATTCGCATATACCGTTAAAAAAGACCAATTGATGTAAAGTTATTGTCTTTTATGCATATTTCTCGTATTTTCAGTGACAAATTCGCAATGTTTTTATCAGTGAAACCGATTTATAAGACATACACACCAACCCATACATTTCCTCTTCAAATCTAGGATTCTCCAGTGTTAAGAACTATTAGATGTAGATAATGAGATAAGACAATGTGGTAAACTAGTATTCCGATTTTTTTAATTGATTGATGTTGAGAGAAAACTGACTATAAAACTTCTCGATGAGTATGAACAACAACTTTATGGTTAATAACAAAAAACAAAACAAAACAATATTATTCTGAGGATCTGCATGAACCTCCGTGGTAAATTTCCGTAAATACGGGATTGGTTCTTTAAAAAATGGATAATCGGTAAAATATAAAAACAAGTTCTTCTTAAAAGACGAAAGTCTTTTTCCGCGCTGATCACAGTCTTACTCAATTGTGCCAAAATTATCTGAAACGGGACCTACAATTGGCTCCGCGGTATCTCGAAACCGCGTTAACAGGGGAGATGAAAAGTGGAATAGAGAATCAAAAAAAAATTTTTTTTTTCAAAACAAATTTAAAAATAATCAAAAAATGCACAAACGCCAGTTTGGCAAAACACGTTGCAATACATTGAACGCCGGCAAAAACCACAAAATTCCTTTTTCAATAGGAAAACATTAAAGAAAATTTAATTTTAAAATTATTATTGGCCTATGCAGATAAACTTTCCAGTCATTTTTTCCTGCAAACCTATATTTCAATGTAGGAAAATGTAGTTTATATTACATTATATAAGTAAAATGCAGCAGAATAGGAATACAATTGCATGAAAGTTCATCTGCATAGGCTCATAATCATTTTTAATTTGAATTGTTTTCTATAAATAGAAACCTGGTTTCAAGATGCCCTGTTTCGAAATTTCCGGTTTCAAGATGTCGCTGAGCCCTACAATTTACCACGCAGTGTCAAAAAACAAGAATTCTATAAAAACCGAAGCTAAATGCATGCCCATCAAAAGGGAATGGTGAATATAGTAAAGGATAAACGAGGGCAACAAACGAAAATGAAGCCAAAGCGTCCAAGATCGTGACAATAGAGGTTCATCAGAATTCAGGAGAGTTCGATCGAGAGGTCCGACGCCTTTTTGGTCTGTAAGAACGAATTCTTAAATTTTTTAATTTTTTTTTCGCATTCAAACTTATTGGTGTAGACTGTTTTGACATCACATTTCACCGGCGACTTTGGTGTTGATCAGGGGTGCCGTTTATTTTTTTTTGGTTTTTTTTGTTTTTCGCATTTTTCGCACCTATTGCGAAAAATTTTTTATTTTTTTTTCGCATAGGGTTTTTGTTTCAAAAAATTTTCGCATTTTTTTGAAAAAATCAAAGAATGGAAAAAAAAAACTTGGATTAAAGACTAGAGTACGGGTTTTCGAGATGTCTCGCAAATAGTTTTCGCGCATTTTTCGCAATTTTCCACCTTTCTGCATGAATAAAATTGGTAAACTTGATAGTATTTTGATAAAAAACTATAAAAATACGCGGTGAAAATGAACAAATTTTTTTGGTTTTTCTGTTTTTTTTTTGTTTTTTCGCAAAAAAAAATTTTTTGTGGCACCTCTGGTGTTGATGGATTCCATTGTGACAACGAATTGTACTCAAGTTGTTGAGCTCGCTGTTTCTTTCATTCTCCGGCAAATATCGTAGTAGCTTAATCCTGCAAAATATTCAAATAACAAAATTCTACAAGATATTACTTTTGTCTCAGCACTTGAAAAAAAAATGGAAAAACCAAAATTTGAATACATGCGACCGTATTGTATTCAATGAGAGAGTGAGAGAAAAATTGAGGATTGAATAAGAGTGAGCAATACCCTCTTGTTTTCGCTGACTCTCTCGTTGAATGTGTCACGTTCGAACATCGTTCAAATGTGTAATTTTTTTATAATGGATAAGCAATTGGTGAGACGAGAGAAATAAAAAAAATACAATGACGAAAATGTGAAGAAAAAATCAACAAACACGCAAATGAGTTCTATTAAAAAAAGAAGAGAAACATGTGAAATAAATAATATCGTTAAAGTGTTGGATAAGAATAAAAAAATCAAAAGCAATATTTTTAGGATTGTTCAATTTCACATCAGCAATCAGAATTGATTTGTGAAAAATGGGCCTAGCCACAATGAAATATATATTTTCTGATTTTTTTTGTTCTCATTCATACAAGTCAAAAATGAAAGAAAAAGAAAAAAAAAGGAAAAAAAAATTAAATAGGCCAACAAAATGTTTTTTTCCTTGATTTGTGACAAGACGCAGATATGAAAGTGCATGCGCCTTTGAGGTCGGAGAAATTTAGGAGATTTTTTTTGCAGCGCAAGTTACTTTCAAGGATTTGTATGTTGGACCCGGTTTTCGCTTTTTTTCCTTTTTTTCTGTTTGCAGTTTGTAATATAGAAAATTTTGTTTTGAATGCTATTTCTGCTTCAATGTTCATCATGTTTCACGTATTTCCAGTTCTTGTCGCTACTACGGTAGATTGTTGGTCTCGCTGCGACAATTGCGGACTGCGTTGTCTTGAGGGAACCGCGGTGACTCGAGACGTTCAAAAATTTTTTATTGGGTTTTTAAAATGGCATAAAAATTTTGAAAGTTTTAACCAAGCCTATTTATACATACCAGAAAAATTGTAGAAAATTTTGAGCTGCTGAAAATTGGGTTATTCTCTCCAAAATACTCTCCTGCACAAAAAATTAGGACTTTAAGTTGATTTAAAATTTATTTCTTTTTATTGGTTCCATTATCGTTCAGATATCTGTTTTTTCACTTTTCAAGTTTAGTAATCAGAGTATTCTGCGAACTTTCGTTTTTCTTTTGCCGTGTACATTTGAATTGTGTTAAATTATTTGGCGTGGTTCCACTTGTGTTTCGAAAGTTATTCTTTCTCTTTGTTTATTCGAATTTCAATTTTAATAATTATTTTTTTCAGAAGCACCTTCTTATTCGATTTTCAACCATCAATACTTCCGTGCTTATTCGCGTCGTGCCGGTAAGTATATATTTTTTGAAGTTATTGCCGGCCCTTCACGATTGTCAAATACGCTTCGCTACCTCGTGATTTTTATTTTGGTTTCCAATTTATTTCCTAGCACGTTGAATTTATACGAAATTGGTAATTTAAAAAAAAAATGAAAATAACGAAATACTAAGTTCCGCGGAGCGCATTTGACCACCGTTGCGAGTCGACAATAAGTAAATAATAGTATAATTGACTTGTGACGGAGTTACAATCAAATTCACGGTTTTATTAGAAAACATAACCAAAGAAAAGTAGAGATTTTTCGTCTCCCAGTTTCAAGTGTATTGCCAATCCGTCGCAAATCCATGATATTATGCCGCGTTTTAAGTCAAAAATTTTCCTGGAACCACGATTTTCTGCAGTCCAAAGTTGCACAAAAAATCCTAGAAATAACAGGCGCACGGGGTGCTGGCGACTGCCTTTTTAAAAATATCGTTTTTACACCTCAAAATCCAACGCGCTGAGTCTCAGAATAACTGATGTATGCAGAATTTTAACTTGAAATCGGAAAAAGAATTGAATCGATAATATTTTGGATGCACTGAAATTTTGAGAAACAATGGCAAAAATAGTTCGGGGTAATCCCAGAATCATTTGAAGATTATTGAAAACGGGGCCGATAATCCAAGGCGGCATTGAAATTAGAGGTCATCAGGGGGCATCGCTATCATGGGGGGTCAATCGATCTGAGGGGGTACTCAATCGAGGGGGTCATTTTCCAAGACTATCGTGGGGTGGGGGGCAACGTATGGTCCATCTTGGAGGACAACGTGATCTCAGAAATTTATTGGTTTAATAACGTTCTGTCTTATTCGAAGACTTTCAACCAAAAATTAACTTCAAGAGAGTTATTCCCTGCTCAGCGGCGACGCGCCGAGAGCATGTGTCACATGACCCCTAATTCCGATGCCCCTTTTGATTATCGGCCTGAAAACGGAGCTGGTCGAGGTGAAATTATTGTCGCTCTGTTGAACTCTTCATGGCGTATTCGGGACAGCGTTTCTAGAGACTTTCTTGGGATTAAATTTTCGCGCGCCACCTTAATTTACACGCGTTTTGCTAAATTTGACAGAACGCAACTGTAGAGACGCAGGCGCATGCGATGAATCGAATTTTCCTTTACGTAGTGCTTAGCACTCCGTGCTCTTGGCTAACCTGCTCATGGAACATGGAAATGGAAATTTAAATTTCGCGAGAAAGTTGCCGCCTCGCTCGAAAAAAAAGCGCGCGAAATGGCGTGTTCAAAACGTCGTTACTGCGGCCTCGCAGCAATTATATTATTTTTTTGTGGGTTCATATCTCTTTTCATGGTTCCAAATATTTAAATAATATTTCTCTATTTATTTTATGCAGAAAACGTATTCCGCCAGCGCCTTTTTTTGTTCAAAATCCAACCGTTTAAAATCTGTAACAACCGCGTTTCATCAAATCTGTGTGAGCAGTAGATCACATTTTCACGATGAACTCTTCAACACCCGTGCCTGTTTTTTTTTTTAATTATTTTTTTTCTCTGTTTAAGTTCAATATGGAACCAATAAAAAGACATTTACGTGGAACGGATTTGGAAACAATTTTGAACGAAAGGTAAATTTGATGAACTGTTTCTTATAACTAATAACAATTCAGGATTCCCGAGCAAGACTTTCCAGACGCAGAGTTAGCTGGAATAAACATTATGGGCGCAAAAATTTTCATGGTTAAAGATACATTCAACAAAAAAAATAAAATAAACGACGGATTAACTTGGTCTTTACGAAAAAGTATGATGAATATAAGAATTTCGTTGTTATTTCGCTTTTTCAGAGGGTCGTCCTACTATCCAGGAGAGATTTTGCGTGATTGTAGCAAATGGAATACGCTACAATAGCCAGAAAGGAAGTTGTGTTAACCACCCAGGACTCAAGAGAACTGTTGTTCATTTGGAAGACAAAACCTTGTTTCATTACTTTTTGGAGGACGGTCTTACTTATCAATGTCCAAGTGGTTTAAACGCCCGGATTTCGTGTAAGAATTTTCTGTTCACAAGCAAAATTGACATACGACTACAATGTTCCGCAGTGGAAATCTGCGAAACATCGGAGCGTCGATTCCGTCCACTATCTCTCTACAACCTAATATGATTTACCGTAAAAACTGTTATTGAGTTGCCCTTCTAGTAGAAGTGGGGTGGTTCAAATAGTGGTGCGTCCTAGAGCAGCTTTCGAAAAAATAGTGGTCCACTCTCTAATTGAAGTGTCCCTCTAATAGTGGTGCACCCCGAGAAAACACGTGAAAAATAGTGATTCATGCAACTCAATTACAGTTTTTATGGTATTATCTCTTTATTTGTACAGCAATAGAGGCTGCCGTTGTGCGCGACGCTCTCGTGAAACGTACTGTATCCCAAGCACAAGATTACCTATCGGAGCAATCTCTCAAGTTTTCGAAAACTTTGGTATCAACAAAGAATACACCGAACGTTAATGATTTTTATTGAGATTCGAAACCAACAACGAAACGTGCCAGAAAGTGTCCGAAAAATGACTGGTCCAAAACTATCAACTGACTTAGCGAAACTATCAGCTATGCAATCTGTGACACCAGAATCAGCTATGGAATCATTCTTTGGTATAACCAAAATTAAAGAACAAAAATTGATTTTTTTTTTCAGATTCCTCCGGAAAGAGCCAGTATCGATTCATGAAAATTTATCCACAAACTATGAATGTTTATTTATGCTCTTGCCCAACAACAGACGAATGGAACACGTGGGAAAAAGTCTACAGAAATCCTATCTAAATCGCCGCTTGAAAGAGACTCGGATTTAAGTACGTAGTAGAAGAATTTTTTGGATTAAGTGGCCACGTGGAAGTTTGGAACCCCCATTATTATGTGTTCACGAACGACTAGTGCTGACGACGCTCCAATGTTCCGCAGTTTTTCACAGCGCTCTCGGAACGAATACTGAGGAACAGCGAAAAACTGCGGAAAATCGGAGCGTCGTCAGCAGCAGAAGTTCGTGAACAGATAATATAATGAATTCGTGTTAGTGTGATACTCGAATACCCGTTTTTATTCAAAAAAACTAAATTAAATTCACAGAAACGCGTTTGACCGTCCTTGCGGGCCGACAATACAAACTTTTGCGTCGCAACCGTTCTCTCAAATATTCGGGTTACAGAGGCGATTTTCCTGGAACACCCAACAGGTGTCGTATTTGCTTCCAGATGTTTCATAGATACTACCTACAATTTAACTGACGCATACGTGACTCTCTTCTTATCAGAGCTTGCCAGTTTCAAGTTAAATTTCCAATGTGAAATACCAGCTTAAATTTTTATTACAGGAATTCAAGTTCGGATAAACCGGTTTGTATAATTACCGCTATGATGATTCATTCAAGCAGAAGTGCTGATAACCACAGCGAGTTCGCTAATTTTTTGGCATCCTACATCAGATTGCACGGAGTGAATAAAAAAATTCCAAATATATCAACAGATGGTGAACCAGGACTGGCAATTTATGCAAATGTAACGAAAATTCAGAGAGCGTGACCGATGTTTCCCTCTCTTTTCTCTTAACCTCTCTTTGAGACTCGGGCTCTTTGAGACCGCTTTTCTGACACCCTTTTTTGGGGGGGGGTGAATAAGTGCACAATCATACAAGCCTGTTTCGCCGTCATACGCTGGAAGTTAACGCAGCTTTCTAGCACTGTCACTTTAAAACTGGAACATTTCGAAAAATTAGCGCTATTTTTGCTGCGTTCTTTGCGCTATTGACGATAATTGGCCAGGGATGCCAGGTTGTTAAAACTTTCACTGGAATATTTGAAGAGCTTGCGAAAGTTACCAGGAAATTTTGTCCTAGGAATGCACTAAAGATTCGAAACGTCCCTGCTTTGAATAGTTCCAAAGCCAAATTGAGTGAAACAAATAGATGCTACCGTTTTGAAAAATGGTAAAGTTTCGCTGAAAATCAAAAAAGAAACAAATTCTAGTTGGAATAATAACTCCTCTGTGGCGGCAAGGGAGAGAGAACGAGATGTGCGCTCACAGTTATTTTTAGCGGCTCTTTTCCCGTCCGGGACACAGTGGTACCCACTATATTTCTCCGTTTTTTTCTTTTTTTTCCGCGTTTTCTGTTTTTCCCAAATTTTGGTTTAACTTTCTGCCGATTTTTCATTTTTTTTTTTGGCGCTCAGAAATTTCACATGCGTGCCGCCATGATCACATTTGCGTGTCTTTGCTTTCCCTAAGACTCGTTTGTGTAATTACTCGTGTACTCTGTTATATTTCGAAAAAGTTCCGATTTGCTAAAGTTCTATTCCGGCAGGTCAAAAATAGGGAAAATGCGAAAATTGCGCGCCAACTTTTTTTGCAATTTATAAATATTTCACTATTATAGATACTTAACGCAGTGCCGTTAAGATGTGACGTGCACTTAATGGAAAATGTTAAATATAAGGCGAAAAAGGCATTTTGTGAATGGAAAAACTTTTTATTCGGATGCAAGGTGAGACACGCGCGTCGGTGCACTTTTTGAAAAACAAAAAAGTTTAGATAAACAACGTCTGGAAAAGAGGGATAGTCGCAAGTTTCACACTACAAGAGTTCGATCGTAAATTTACCATTTTAAAATCAAAAGGAGCGCCGATAGAGATGCTTAAGTGGTAGATATTGTTTTTATCTTATTTTTTTTTTAAATTTTTTTGAAGGTTGGCCAAAAATCGAGATTCTTTAATGTCGTTGTCGTCTGCTAGACAAAAATTAAAGAGCGGTTGTTTACTTGTATACAATACAACAAACCCCGTTGAAAATACCAACAAAAACTTGAAAATTTTAATTACTCGACGGCTACCAACAGACTCCGTTACAAAAAACGTTGACGAGCACGTCAACAGTAAGTGCAAACTCGCAAACGAACTAAACATATTTTTGCAGAAAAATTCTCCGAAATTGTGGACTCGGTATCGTCTTCGTCAAAAGAAGTGACGTATGAAAAAAGTTGGGAGTTCTTGGGACTTGATGAGTCTGAAAAGACAAATCACTTGCAATCTATTGGGATTTCTCCATCAGTTTTTGTTACTTGGAATTTACCTCCAGCTTTGAAAAAAAGTAATTAACGTTGCATGTAATATTACGTAGTTCTGAAATAGTGATACCGCGTTGAATGCTGCACATCGCGACCTCGCCACAACAATGTTTGCACACTTGTGGATTTACGCGCAAGTTGGCAATTTTCCATTTTGATGTTTTTTTTTTCGGCGAATATGTTCTGTTTTTTCTTGCTATTTTCCAAAAAAGAGTTTTTTCACAAAGTAAAGTAACATTTTTTATTAAAAGCCGATGTTTCGCAGTGAAAATTAGCGTTGGTTTAAACTCCAAAACACCAAATGTAAAAGGTTAAAGACAAAAAATAATAATTATCCCTAAAGAATTTAAAAAAAAACAGAACAGCGGAATCGGAAAAAACTACAACAAAATTTTTAAAACTTGGGCGTAAATCAACAAGTGTGCAAACAACGTCTTGGGCGCCGTCTCATGATTTCATGAATACGTAATATAATAATATTAAGGCTTCCAAGAAGACGCATTCAAAAAAGAAGAGTTGAGAAGTAACGGACAGAAAGTTTCAATGACAAATGGGGATTTGAGTGTGATTGAATCGGTTGACAAAGAATACACAACAATATATAGGATTGAAAAGACAAAACATCTTCAGTGCAAATCTTGTCCAGACGCACTTCCAATTACAATTTGTTCACACATGTGATATTCATTTTTTTTTAATTTTGTTATTTGAATATGTTGCAGGATAACGCTACTGCGAAATTTGCCGGAAAATGAAAGAGACAGCGAGCTCAACAACTTGAGTACCGTTGTAAGAAACATGAGTCTTACGAAACTAACAAAGAAGTTCGCGCCTGAATACTCTGGAATGAAGATAGGCTCACGTAAAGGACATGTTGCTTCGAGACATAATGATGTTCGAAAAATTTCGTCGGTGACTGAGTGAGCGACTATGTTTTGTGTTTTTCTATTATTATTATGATTTTGCAGCTTGACACTTTTTGGAGCGGATCCGGAGCAGGATGAAACGGAAAGCCAAGAAAATCTAACTACTTGCCTCTCGGACTCTTCAGAAGATATATCTTCGTTCCTACAGACGATTGCGGAAGCGCAGAGTTGCTCTGAACTCTCTCTGACAATCGATTCGTTGTCTCAATGGAATCCAAATGCATCAACACCAAAGTCGCCGGTGAAATGTGATGTCAAAACAGTCTACACCAATAAGTTTGAATGCGAAAAAAAATTAAAAAATTTAAGAATTCGTTCTTACAGACCAAAAAGGCGTCGGACCTCTCGATCGAACTCTCCTGAATTCTGATGAACCTCTATTGTCACGATCTTGGACGCTTTGGCTTCATTTTCGTTTGTTGCCCTCGTTTATCCTTTACTATATTCACCATTCCCTTTTGATGGGCATGCATTTAGCTTCGGTTTTTATAGAATTCTTGTTTTTTGACACTGCGTGGTAAATTGTAGGGCTCAGCGACATCTTGAAACCGGAAATTTCGAAACAGGGCATCTTGAAACCAGGTTTCTATTTATAGAAAACAATTCAAATTAAAAATGATTATGAGCCTATGCAGATGAACTTTCATGCAATTGTATTCCTATTCTGCTGCATTTTACTTATATAATGTAATATAAACTACATTTTCCTACATTGAAATATAGGTTTGCAGGAAAAAATGACTGGAAAGTTTATCTGCATAGGCCAATAATAATTTTAAAATTAAATTTTCTTTAATGTTTTCCTATTGAAAAAGGAATTTTGTGGTTTTTGCCGGCGTTCAATGTATTGCAACGTGTTTTGCCAAACTGGCGTTTGTGCATTTTTTGATTATTTTTAAATTTGTTTTGAAAAAAAAAATTTTTTTTTGATTCTCTATTCCACTTTTCATCTCCCCTGTTAACGCGGTTTCGAGATACCGCGGAGCCAATTGTAGGTCCCGTTTCAGATAATTTTGGCACAATTGAGTAAGACTGTGATCAGCGCGGAAAAAGACTTTCGTCTTTTAAGAAGAACTTGTTTTTATATTTTACCGATTATCCATTTTTTAAAGAACCAATCCCGTATTTACGGAAATTTACCACGGAGGTTCATGCAGATCCTCAGAATAATATTGTTTTGTTTTGTTTTTTGTTATTAACCATAAAGTTGTTGTTCATACTCATCGAGAAGTTTTATAGTCAGTTTTCTCTCAACATCAATCAATTAAAAAAATCGGAATACTAGTTTACCACATTGTCTTATCTCATTATCTACATCTAATAGTTCTTAACACTGGAGAATCCTAGATTTGAAGAGGAAATGTATGGGTTGGAGTGTATGTCTTATAAATCGGTTTCACTGATAAAAACATTGCGAATTTGTCACTGAAAATACGAGAAATATGCATAAAAGACAATAACTTTACATCAATTGGTCTTTTTTAACGGTATATGCGAATGATAGGTAGTGATAAGGGTAGGTAATGATTACGGTAGGTAGTGATACAGTAGGTAAAGAATTTTTTTGCAAATGGTAGGTAAAGATCATGGTAGGTAATGATCAAGGTAGGTAGTGATGAAGGTAGGTAAAGATTATGGTAGGTAGTGATAAAGTAGGTAAAGAACGTTTTTGCAAATGGTAGGTAAAGATCATGGTAGGTAATGATCAAGGTAGGTAACTGAACAAAGGTAGGTAAAGAAAAGGTAGGTAATGATAATTTGCCGGTTATTTAATTATTGCTAGATATTTACAGTATTTTACGGTTTTTACGGAATTTACTGATTTTACGGAGGCACGAAAATGCACATTTTACGGATCCGTAAAAAAATTTTTTTTACGCCCATCTCTGGTGCTGATCCCATAGGATGTCCCATTCTAATACGATCTTTGTCCATCTGTTGTATTTCATGCGTGATACATGCCCTGAGATTTCAATCTTCTAAAACGGAAGTTGGAATTCCATGCAACTCTGCTGCCCGCTTCAGTTTTCTTTGTAAGCCCTGTTTTCCATGTCTGGTGGGTCGCATCCAGCAGTTTAACAAATTTTTTGCACTACTCGCTGTAGTCTCTTCATGTCTGGCTTTTTGAAAGTCCATGCCTCGCACCCATATGTCATCGTCGGGAAGATAGTGGTTGTGAGCAGTCTATTTTGTATCTTCTGAGGAGATTGCAACAGTTCTCGCCAAGTTGGATGCAGTCCAAACAGTGCAGATTATTCTAGCGACTTCTTCGGTGAGTGATCCGTCGTCCGCAAATGATCTTCCGAGACAAATTTACCTTCTGGGAAATTTTAATACTCATATTTAAAATAGTGATGTCAGATCTTGTGACGTACAAAAAAAACCTCAAGGACGGCCGCAGAAGAATTGGCATACTCGAGGAAAAAAAACATGGTCCACAGTCGGAAGGGATCATGCAACTTGGCGCAGCTTGGTTCGGAGACTCCAGGTTGATGATACTATCGAGACGAGGATGATTCTATCGAGACGCAGCTAAATGCGACAGAGCGCGTTTGCTTTTACGTAGGTTCTAACACGCCGTGGATGGGAGCGTTTACTCCCTCCCTATATATACCCCAGTGATGTTCAGTAAAGCGCATTTGTACCGGCTCTGAAAATTAACCGAAACATCTAAGAAAACAAAAAAAACAGAAATTTAATAAGAAGTAGGTCCTCCAAACTTCTGCATCACTTGGCACAGTCTGTTGCTCATGCTCTGAGTAAGGCTCTTGAGGTATGATGACTGGAGCTTGTCATACTCTTCGGTAACGGCATCATTGAGCTCTCCTACAGTTTGAAACTGCTTTCCGTGATGATAAACTGCTCGGGCAAGAAGTCCCCAGACATTCTCTACGGCTCCGGGACATTTCGCAGCCGGACGTTTCGCAGCCGAGACATTTCGCAGCCGGACATTTCGCAGCCGGACATTTCGCAGCCGAGACATTTCGCAGCTGAGACATTTCGCAGCCGAGACATTTCGCAGCTGAGACATTTCGCAGCCGACCTCCTTATATACACACTCTCTCATTTCTCTGACCATGCTTGTTTATCAATAACATGTTTACCAATTGTGTAGTCGACCGCTGAGAGAGAAGTGATATTAGTGTATTGTGTTTTCAATCGACTTGCGACATGAGAACGCGACACTCCGCCCACTTATTTGTGCGCGACCAGGCGAACACAGTGATATTTGAAGAGACGCAGACAGGTAGCGCACAAATAAGTGGGCGGAGTCTCGCGTTCTCAGGTCGCAAGTCGATTGAAAACACAATAATTGTGTTTACCGGCTGCGAAACGTCTCAGCTGCGAAATGTCCGGCTGCGAAATGTCCCGGAGCCTTCTCTACGGGGTTGAGGTCTGGCGAGTAGGCTGGTAAAGCAAGGACTTTGATCTTTTTCGTGGAAAACCAGTACATTGTCGATGAGCTTTTGTGAATTGCCGCATTATCTTGTTGAAAGGGGAAAAAATTTCACACAAAACTAAACACATTTTTTGAGTTTAAGAAGATTTATTTATTTTTTAATGATATTAGAAAATTATTACAGTTAAAGCTCAACAAATGACATGAAAATATGAGCGGCCACAGGAAAATAAATAAATAAATAAGAAAATTAAATAACAACAAAAAAATTAAACAGGGCAATGATAAAACGGGTTTGGCACCAATTTGACTCCAGTCGGTGATACAATCGGCTTACAAGTAGTTGGAGGACCAGTATAGAATGGATTCGGCACGAGTTTCACTCCAGTTGGCGAAATGGTAGCTCCAGAAACAGGAGGAGGACAAGTGTAGAATGGGTTTGGCACTAATTTGGCCGGCGATCGGTTTCCACTGTTCAATGAGCTTCCAACTCCCGAGTCGGCGGCTTTTCTGTTTGAGAACACTTTGACATTGATGCTGAGCTTCTTGACCGGAGCCTGTCTGCTTGGCTACTGATGTTTTGGTTGACACTGGCTGATAATCGGCTTGGCGGCTTTGATGGGACCCTGTCGGCTTGGCTGATAGTAGAGGATCCTTGGCTGAGTCTTATTGAAGCTTGGCTTGGCTTGAACTGGAGCTTGTCTGGCTGGCTGGTAGTTGTTGTACTTCGGCTGCTGATGACTTGGCTGACACTGGCGGATAATCGGCTTGGTAGCTTTGACAGGAGCCTGTCTGATTGGTTGATGCTGGACAAAGCTTGGCTGATAGTGGAGGCTCTTCGGCTGAGGCTGGACAAAGGTTAACTTGACTTTGACAGGAACTTGTCTGCCTGGCTGATAGTTGACGTTCTTCTGCTGGTGATTCTTGTTCCGGCGACGCTTACGGTGGGATCGATTCGGCCGTTGTTGTCCATGGAACTCTTGCATCTGATCAGCTTGTTGTTGAATTTTGAACTGTTCTCTTCTCTGCTCCATGAATTGGTACATGTAACGAGCATGTTCGTTAGCCTCGATTTGCTGATAGACGGTCAGACGCTTGTCTCTTGGAAAACAGAGGAAAATGTACGGAAGGGACATTATAGGAATAGTACAGAAAAAATACAGAAATAGAAACTGTGAATGGTACCTAAAATACTACCGGTGCTCCTTATATACTGCACATTAATCAGGCTCCGCCCATTCTAGGGTACATCCACCTGCTGGATCTATTTTTAAGATCTATAGTAGACTATAGATCCATTCTCCTAATGGATCTATATTTACTGTTTTCCCAATAACCAGAATTATAGATCCGCCTGGAAATAGGCCATCTACGTAAAAAGTCACATTCCTTCTCTCTTGATGCGAGAACTTGGAAGCAACGGTGGACAATGATAACAAAGAAACCAAAATTAGTCGATAAAAGGATCATCTATGAAAGAGGTCCAATAACTGTTCCGCATTGAAATTTGTCAGGGTTTTTTTTTTTGCAGATTGGCTAACCAGGGTGGAGTTTTGAGAGCTTTGTAGATGTTGGAGTAAATACATCGGAATCAAAAATTCTTTTTCTCAAACACCGCAAAATTTTAAAATTATTAATGTTTTGGAATGCTAGTTTTCTGTTGGCCTGGAGTGTTTTTAACAAATAGGAAGTAGTTGAGATCCTCCGATGTTCCCTTGTTTGATTTACTGAAGCGGGGGTACTACGGTATAGAGCTCGCAAGGAGTAGAACTGCGCGGAATAGAACTGGCTGAAATTGAGCTTTACTGAAAGAACCACTACACGAAATAAAACTCAGGGCCTCACAGTGTACAACGAAAGAATTCATCGAGTTGTTGAAGCGGTTCTGTGTCGGTACAGCTCAATTTCGACGGTTTTTTTTCCGCGCAATTCTATTCCATAGCAGTTCTATTCCGTGAGAGCTATATCACTTGCCACTGCGCGCATGCCTGTCGGTTAATTCACAACTCTAAATATTTTTTCACGTCATCACTATTGAATGTGGTTTTGTTGGTATATGGACTATTTACAAGCGGATGTATTATTCTGATTATTGGAAAAACAGTAAATATAGATTCACTAGGAGGATGGTCCCAACTGCGTGGATCTATAGTTCTGTAAAAATAGATCCAGCAGATGGATGGCCTCGAGAATGGGCGGAGCCTGATTAATGTACAGTATATAAGGAGCCCCGGTATTGTTCCAGGTACCACTCAAAGTATTTACTTCCGTGTTCTTCCACTTATTCATATAATGTCACTTCCGTACATCTTCCTCTGTTTTCCAAGAGACAAGCGTCTTACCGTCTATCAGCAAATCGAGGCTAACGAACATGCTCGTTACATGTACCAATTCATGGAGCAGAGAAGAGAACAGTTCAAAATGCAACAGCAAGCTGCTCAGATGCAAGAGTTCCATGAGCAACAGCGGCTGAATAAATTCCACACTCAGCCTCATCATCACAAGAATTATCAACCGATGAATGCCAACTATCAGCCAAGCAGACAAGCTCCAGTCATCGCCGCCGAGCCGATCATCAGCCAGTATCAGCCAAAACATCAGCCAAGCAGACAAGTTCCCGTCAAAGCAGCAAAGCCGTTTATAAACCAGTGCCGCCCGAAGCATCAGCCAAAACATCAGCAGAAGAATTCCAACTATCAGCCGAGCAGGCAAGCTCCGGTCAAAGCTACTTGCCAGCGTCAGCAGAAGAAGCCTATCAAAGTGCCCTCGGACAGCGAAAACGTCGACTCAGGAGTTGGAAGCTCAGTGAACAGTGGAAACCGATCGCCGGTCAAGTTGGTGCCAAACCCGTTCTACACTGGTCCTCCTGTTTCTGGATCTACAATGTCACCAACTGGAGTGAAACTCGTGCCAAACCCATTCTATACCGGTCCTCCCACTACTTGTAAGCCGATTGTATCACCGACTGGAGTCAAACTGGTGCCAAATCCGTTTTATCAGTACCCTGTTTAGTTTTTTTCTTTTTCTGTATTTTTTTCATGTTTTTTCCTGTGCTCGCTCAAATTTGCTTGTCATTTATTGAGCTTTAAATGTAATCATTTTGGAATTCTTTATAATACTAAATATAATAAATCTTGCAAAACTTAAAGAATGAATGTAGTTTTGTTTTTGAAAATGAGCGTGTAAAATGATTAGCTGCTGACATGCTGGCGGTATTAAAGTTTTCCAAAAGGTAGGGAATTATTCCGTTGAATAAGAGCGCGTTTTGAATTACATCACCGGGTATGAATTCTTTGAAGAACTCGCCAGAGATGCGCGGAATTGGAATTTTGAGTTTCGGAAAGGGATACAACTTTTTTTTTTTAAAACAAGATTACAAAGATTACAAAGTCGATCCGTTCTTCAAGTATCGAAGGTATTGCGGATCACGGTTTTCGACGTTCGCGGACGACTGGTCGTGTAACGTTCAGAGCAAGGCTGGGTGAACCCTGGGGATGAAGGCGGACTCGAACCTGTGACCTCTCAGACGGCGGCGGTCACCACTACCGGCTGCGCTATCCTCCCCGTCAAAAATCTCAATAACAATTAAAGACTGAAAATTAAAAAATTCAAGCTTATGGTACTACGTTGGAATCGATCTCGCCCTAGAGTTACGCTAATCTGATCAGGACGCAAAACAGAACTGCTTGAAATCGGGCTGCCCGAAATAGAACTGTGTGAACTCTACTTCACTTAATTCTACATATTTCACGCAGTTCTATCTCGAGAAGACCGATTCCGGCAAAACTCCAATTTGGTACTCTTTTACTGTGTGCAGTTCTATTTGGGACAGTTCGATTTCATGTAATTTCTATTTCTAGGTAGCGCCGGAAGTGTAGTCTTTCTCGTATTTCAATGGGCGAAAAAAACGTTTCCACCCATTATTTATTTCCAACAAAAAATGCATAATTTTTCCCAATTGAAAGACTTAAAAAAAAACAATTTTTCTTGGAATTCAAAAATGATGACTCGAAAAATTATTTAAAAAATTTTTCAAACAGTTGTGAAATAGTTCTTGAACAAATTGAAAACCATGGAAGGATCATGAAAAATTCTGAAAATGGTTAAAATAATTCATTCACGGCTTCTGGAATCTTGAAAAAAAAATTTCGGCAATTGTGTTTTCAATCGAGTTGCAGCATGAGAACACGAAACCCCGCCCACTTCTTTGTTTGTGTCCTCGCAAACACAGTTCTATTTGAAGAGACGCAGACAAAAATGGGATAGTCGACTCACATTTTCATGATGCGATTCATTTGAAAACTGAAAATGTGTGGAGCGAACTAAGCACCTCCATACTTTCCTAGTGGCGACCCTTTATTTTAAGACATTTTTGAGATTTGTTTTCAAGCCAATTCTAATGTGTGTTTACATTTTCAAAAATTTCCAAAATGATGGCCCTAAACACTTCCCTTGTTCGTACTACCAGAGTTGTCAGTAGCTCTCCACTTACGGGTTCTTTCAACTGAAACGAATCAAATTTTTTTAAACTTGAATCAGCTTAATTTTCAGCAACTAGAATAAAGCCACTGCTTACTGTAACCGACAGGAACATTGAATTGATAATATTATGGTATAGAATTTGCGCGGAATAGAACCGGCTGAAATGGAGCTGTACCGAAAAAAACCACTGCAAGAAATATAACTCAGGCTCACAATATACAACGGAATACTTCTTCAAGTTCTTCAGGCGACTCTATTCCGTTGTAGTTCTATACCGTAGTACCCCTTTCGATCTCGATCAAAAATTCTGGAAAAAATTGCAAAAACTTTGCCTTGTACGTCCCTGCCATTATGGTGCATAGCTGCTGTCTAAAAATTTTTTTTTTGTTTTTGATATTCGCCGTGAGAACGCAGTGAAAACAGTGAAAAATTGGAGCGTTGTCAGCACAACTACACATAATATGCCATTTCAGTCATTTTTACTGACCACGTTCATTTTCCAACACAAAACTACACATTCTTCAATTTTAGCAATATTTATTTTGTTTAATGTTAAAAAGACTTTAGAAATTATTACAATTAAAGCCCAACAAATGACAAGAAAATAAGAGTGAGCACAGGAAGAAGAAAGGAAAAAATAACACAGAACATTAAAAAAAAATTAAACAGGACACTGATAAAACGGGTTTGGCACTAATTTGACTCCAGTCGGTGATACAATCGGCTTACAAGTAGTGGGAGGACCGGTATAGAATGGATTCGGCACGAGTTTCACTCCAGTTGGTGAAATTGTAGGCGCAGAAACAGGAAGAGAACCAGCGTAGAATGGATTAGGTACCAATTTGACAGGCGATCGGTTTCCACTGTTCAACGAGCTTCCAGCTCCCGAGTCGACGGCTTTGCTGTCCGAGGACACTTTTGTAGACTTCTTTGGCTGATGGGTTGACTGATACTGGCTGATGGTATTCGTGGTAGACTTCTTCGACTGAGGCTTGGTTTGAACTGAAGCCTGTCTGCTTGGCTGATAGTTGACATTCGTGTGGTGATGCTTTGGCTGACACTGGCTTATAATCGGCTTGGCAACTCTGACTGGTGCTTGTCTGCTTGGCTGATGCTGGACAAAACTTAGCTTGACTTTGACAGGAGCTTGTCTGACTGGCTGATGTTCTGGCTGACACTGGCTGATGATCGGCTTGGCGGCGATGACTGGAGCTTGTCTGATTGACTGATAGCCGTTGTACTTCTGCAGGTGCTTGACGAAGTCCGGTTTGGCTTGCACTGGAGCATTTCTGATTGGCTGATAGTTGAGGCTTTTCGGTTGTTGATTCTTGTGTGTCTGCTTGCGGTTTCCACGGTTGAAGAAGGGGACAATTCCTTTCTGGAGAGTGTCCTGGTAGTCCATGGAGTTCATCTTACAAGTCACAAATTCCAAGAAAACGAGTGTTGGAAACTCATCTCACGACAGATCGCTTATTTCGATCATTGAGGATCCTTGGACGCCTAGTGGGTTTTGCTGAGCCGTGAGCCATTGTATCTCGAGCGTAGTTTCTTAAACAGCATTGCGAACGGGTGATTCTTCTGCTCATCTGCAAAGTACTGCATCCAAGTTGAATCATGATGTCCAGTTGAGCTAGCTCTTCTGAAGAGAGAGTAGAGACAAGTCCCATGATTATTGAACTGAGGTGAATGAATGTAACTCATATCCTAAATCATAATTTCAGCTGGCCTAAACGTTTTGTCATATGTTCTGCACATCTTAGAATTACTGTAGTCAACCAAAATCCTTGAAGGAGATGTGACGGTGAAAAAGTTGGAAACTTGAAAGAAAGTGGTCGAATAGGACACAAGTATAGGTAAAAAGTAAGAAAATGTCTTTAAAAAGAAATAAAAAACAGTAAAACCGACAAAAAATAGATAAAAGTTCAAAAAGGTTTAAAAATTCATTATTTTTCTGGGGGTGTCTTATAATTATGACGCGGCTGATTTTTCGACTTGTTGATACTGTAGTCGTAATTTTTGTGGTAGGCACATGAAAATTTGGGTTACCGGGTTATTTTGGACGCTGAAAAAGATCCACCACATGCCGTTTCATAAAATCTTCTAGTTTCCCTTAAACCCCCAAAATAGGGGTGTCTTATATTTATGACGCGCACTGTAGACTGAGAAATGAGAGATTTCACTGCGAAATCAGATGAAAGATAGCCTGGCTCCGTCGATTCTGGATCAACAGAATTTGTGTGGTTATTCATCCTCAATGACAGTCATTAGGCGATTGCAAGACAGTGGCATCTCTCGTCAGTTGTGGCTCGCAGCCAGACGGGTGCGATTCCGAGCAGCAGGCGATGTAATCTGTTACAAGGTGAGCTCAGAAAATTAAAGTTTTGTGCAGAAAAGCTAGAAAGAGATGACTTAAAAAGGAAAATTGAGGAAGTTTTTGTACCGGATTGGTTACTCTTTACGGATGCTTCCGCAAGTGGCGCGGGTGAGCTCGAAATGAAAGTATCAAAATTGGGAGGAAAGAATTTTGAATCCGAGGCAAGCGCGCTGAGAGAATTAAAGAAGGTTGAAATGGGTGGAAACGTAGTTTCGCCTATTGAGATACAGTACTGGCCAAAAAGGATTCACGTTTCGCTGCTTTCTGTTCAAAATGGCCAACTTTGAGTGTGTGCCACGGACTCTGAAAGTGCACTACTAATTTTAAAAAGGTTTGTGTTGAACCGTCCAACCTAGGACTACATTTTACTAGTTGATAACTTTTTCGTATGATTACTTGTGTTATAAACTAGTAAAATGTAGTCCTATGTTGGAAGGTTCAACACAAACATTTTAAAAATTAGTAGTGCACTTTCAGAGTCCGTGGCACACACTCAAAGTTGGCCATTTTGAACAGAAAGCAGCGAAACGTGAATCTTTTTTGGCCAGTACAGTACGTGAAAAACTACACTTCCGGCGAAACCTAGAAATAGAAATTGCCTGAAATAGAACTGTCCCAAAAAATACTTTCACGCAGCTCTGGCGAGTTCTTCAAAACAGTAATCCGCGGTGATGCTATCCAAAACGCGCTCTAATGCAACGGATTAATTCGGTGCCTTTTTGAAACCTTTAATATCGTCAGCATTGTCAGCAGCTAATCATTTTAGCTGTTTATGTATATTTTCAAACACAAAACTACATTCAATCTTTGAGTTTAGCAAGATTTATTATGTTGAATATTATAAAACATTCAGAAAATATTACAATTAAAGCTCAACAAATGACAAGAAAATATGAGTGTGCACAGGAAGAAAACATAAAAAAAAAATAATAAAGAACATTAAATAATATAAAAAAAAGTTAAACAGGGCACTGATAAAACGGATTTGGCACCAATTTGACTCCAGTCGGTGATACAATCGGCTTACAAGTAGTGGGAGGACCGGTATAGAATGGGTTTGGCACGAGTTTCACTCCAGTTGGTGACATTGTAGATCCAGAAACAGGAGGACCAGTGTAGAACGGGTTTGGCACCAACTTGACCGGCGATCGGTTTCCACTGTTCACTGAGCTTCCAACTCCCGAGTCGACGCCTTTGCTATCTGACGGTACTGCTTTGGCGGGAACTTGTCTGCTTGGCCGATGCTTTGACTGGCACTTGCTGATATTCGGCTTTGCAGCATTGTCTCGAGCTTGTCTGATTGGCTGATAGTTGTTGTACTTCGGCTGCTGCATGGCAAAGTTCGGCTTGTCTTGAACAGGAGCTTGTCTGATTGGCTGATAGTTGGTATTCATCGGCTGATAATTATTGTGTTGACGAGGCTTAGGGTGGAATTCATTCAGCCGCTGTTGCCCATGGAACATTTGTATCTGAGCAGCTTCTTGTTGCATTTTTAACTGTTCTCTTCTCTGCTCCATAAATTGGTACATGTAACGAGCATGTTCGTTGGCCTCAATTTGCTGATAGACGGTAAGACGTTTGTCTCTTGGAAAACAGAGGAAGATGTACGGAAGTGACATTATATGAATAAGTGGAAGAACACGGAAGTAAATACTTTGAGTGGTACCTAGAACACTACCGGAGCTCTTTATATACTGTACATTAATCAGGCTCCGCCCATTCTCGGGGCCATCCATCTGCTGGATCTATTTTTACAGAACTATAGATCCACGCAGTTGGGACCATCCTCCTAGTGGATCTATATTGACTGTTTTTCCAATCATCATAATTATAGATCCGCTTGTAAATAGGCCATATACCAACAAAACCACATTCAATAGTGATGACTATAAAAATATTTGAAGTTGTAAACTAACCGACAGGGATGCGCGCAGTGACAATAGAGATGCAATATTGCGTGTCTTGCAGTGCTGTGGAAAAAATTGTCGGATATTTTCTTGCTCCATTTAAATATTAAAAAGGTAGAATCTCGGATCAGGACATAATGAATAATTTTTGCTTCAACGTTTTTGGACTCGGAATCTCGGATTTTCTAATTTTAGCACCATACAAATTGGACACAGGGTGCGAAAAAGATCCATGAAATTGGGAAACGACAGGAAACCCGTTTTCCGGAAAACGAAATTTGGATGTTTATGGAATTTGTATGATGGTGGAGAAAGACGCAGAGAAACAGACAAGCCAATTTTCCTGTTTCATGGATCTTAGCTCGGCGGTATGCAAGAAACTGGAAAAACATTTTTGACAGTTTCCAGTTTTGTGCATACTGTTTCAGTAAATCGAACAATGGAACATCGGAGGATCTCAACTACTTCCTATTTGTTAAAACATTCCACGGAGAAGCCAACAGAAAGCTAGCATTCCAAAACCTGATAAATTTTAAAATTTTGCGGCGTCTGAGAAAAAAAGAATTCTTGATTCCGATGTATTTACTCCAACATCTACAAAGCTCTCAAAACTTCACCCTGGTTATCCAATCTACAAAAACCTGACGATTTCCAATGTGGAACAGTAATTAAACCACTTTTATAGATGATATTTTTATCGACTAACTTTTCGATCTCCAGAATAGTTTCTTTTATATTATTTCCTTTCTATTCGCTGCTTACAAGTTTTCACATTAAAAGAGGAGGAATGCGACTTTGTACCCAGATGGTCTATTTACAAGCGGATCTATACTTTGGGGCTGAGAAAACTGTAAAAATAGATCCATCAGGTGTATGGTCCCGAGAATGGGCGGAGCCACACATATGTACAGTATATAAGGAGCACCGGTAGTGTTCAAGGCACCATTAACAGTTCTTATTTCTGTATTGTTCTCTACTATTCTAATAATGTCACTTCCGTACATCTTCCACTGTTTTCCAAGAGACAAGCGTCTTACCGTCTATCAGCAAATCGAGGCTAACGAACATGCTCGTTACATGTACCAATTCATGGAGCAGAGAAGAGAACAGTTCAAAATTCAACAACAAGCTGATCAGATGCAAGAGTTCCATGGACAAGAGCGGCCGAATCGATCACACCGGAAGCGTCGCCGGAACAAGAATCACCAGCAGAAGAACGTCAACTATCAGCAGAGCAGACAAGCACCAGTCAAAACTGCCATTACGATCATCAGCCAGTGTCAACCAAATCATCAGCAGAAGAACTTCAATTGTCAGCCAAACAGACAAGTTCCAATTCAAGCCAAGCCTCAGCCGAGAAGCCTCAATGATCAGCCAAGCAGTCAAGTTCCTGTCAAAGTCAAGTTAACCTTTGTCCAGCCTCAGCCGAAGAGTTTCCACTACCAGCCAAGCTTTGTCCAGCATCAACCAATCAGACAGGCTCCAGTCAAAGCTGCCAAGCCGATTATCAGCCAGTGTCAGCCAAATCATCAGCAGCCGAAGTACAACAACTACCAGCCAGCCAGACAAGCTCCAGTTCAAGCCAAGCCAAGCTTTGCCAAGCGTCAGTCGAGGATCCTCTACTATCAGCCAAGCAGACAAGTTCCAGTCAAAGTCGCCAAGCCGATTATCAGCCAGTTTCAATCAAAGCATTGGCAGCCAAGCAGACAGGCTTCGGTCAAGAAGCTTAAAACCAATGTCAAAGTGCCCTCAAACAGAAATGCAGTCGATTCGGGAGTTGGAAGCAATAGTGGAAACCGATCGCCAGTCAAATTGATGCCAAACCCATTCTACACTGGTCCTCCAACTACTTGTAAGCCGATTGTATCACCGACTGGAGTAAAATTGGTGCCAAACCCGTTTTATCAGTGCCCTGTTCAACTTGTTTTGGTTTTTTTAATGTTCTGTTTTATTATTATTATTTATTATTTATTTTTTTCCTATGCTCCATCATTATTTCTTGTCATTTGTTGAGCCTTTATTGTAACACTTTCCTAATATTATCGAACAAAATCAATAAATCTTCCTAAATTTCGAAAATGTGTTTAGTTTTGTGTTAACTAACATCCTTTGAGAGCCAAGTGCAAGTTCGTCCCACTGAACATTTTTCCTTTTTAAACCTGAATACATGTTTTTTGCCATGTTTGTACATGTACATGTTTGTTTGTACATGTTTTTGTACATGTTTTTTGCCCACTTTGACGTTTAGGAGACCACGCAAGTATAGGTTTACAGCAAAAGTTACTGTAAAAATGACAGAAAAATAGTGACAAAATCTTCCAGTCATTTTTAGTTATAGTATTGTCGAAATCGCCTATCTTTATCAGCTGTTAATAATCTTGGTCAGTGTACTGTTGATTGCATGTGAAAGAAAATAAAGTTGCTAAATTATTGAAAAAAAAACAGTTTTCGGAAAATAACATTTTTGCCAACCCGATCACATTCGATAATAATAAAGCTGAAAACATATCCGCTTCGAGGCCCTACCAAATCAAACCCGATATTCGCTTTTACCCATATTTGAAACGTCTCGACCACTTTGAACTGAATTGTGCTTGAGCCGAATTGATAAGTGACGTCCATTTCAGTTTTTCGAAAATTTTATCCAAAAGATGGGTTTTTAAGTAAAATCTGATATCACCAATCGATTCCTTAGGGTCGATTTCATAAGAACAAGTTGTAATATCAGCCACTATGTATTTAGTATTGGCGTAACAAACCCAGAAATATCCAAAACCAAAATGGGTAGAAGAATTTGCACGCCCCGCGCACCTTTCATTGCGTTATTGTCGGCCCGCCAAAATGGTCAAACGCGCTCCGCTGAACTCAACGCTATGCGATTTTCATTTTGGTCTCCAAATTATTTTATTTGACATTGAATTTATACGTGAAATGAAATAATTTGGAAACCAAAATGAAAATTGCATAGCGCTGAGTTCAGCGGAGCGCGTTTGATCATTTTGGCGGGCCGACAATAAATAACATAACTTTGTTTTTTTTCCGTTCAATAAAAGTTGTTAACCTGTCTTTTAGTCAGACATGTCGCGGGCCGGGCCGGACCAATTGTGAAATTTCGTCGGCCCGGCCCGATTGACCCGATCGGCCCGGAAAATTTTATAATACGTGAAATGAAAAGAAAATACCTGCTTAAAAATAAAAAAAATGTAATCACAGCAAACGAATTTTACGTGAAACTGTGAGACAAAAAATATCTTCATTTTTCTCCTGATACTTGTTCATTTTTTCGAATAAAAACGTGATAAAAATTGTCACTTCGCCTCGAATCCATTATAACGACAAAATTACTTCGAATATTTGTTTTTAATTGAAAAAAAAAACCGAAATAAAAATTTATCGGGCCGGCCCGGACCGGCTTGAATTTCGACATGTCTGCTTTTAGTTGTTTTTAGTGAGAACTTTCTGGTTTTGTCTGAAACTTTCAGATTCGTTCAAAAATTAAAAAAAAAAAGGAGAATTTTGACATTTTAAAATGTTTTTAAAAACATGAAAAAAAGAAATTAAATTCATCGCAAATTTGTTACAATCGAAATTTTCCTAGTAGAAAAAATCCAACAGATTGTACAAAAAAGCTTACTAGAACATTTTTCCTCAGTTCAGCCAAATCATCATCTTCTTCAAGCGCCTCCTGGTAGACCACGTTTCCAATCCACATGCCATCTGGACGTAGTTCCTTCGCTGCGAGTTGCTCAAATGTTTCTTTTATCCGGGAAAATTCAACTTGAAACATAGAAGGTCTCGCAGCGAAGGAACTACGGAAACGCCGGTTTCATCTGGGATCGCCTGTTCTTTCTTGGAATTTTTTGGAACTTTTGACTGCAAAATGCTCCTGATTTCAGAAATTTTTTGAACTTTGGACGCGGCATAAGGGACCTACCTTGTTGACAATAACATCAACTTTCCCCTATTGCTTCTCTCTCTCAAACCCCATGGACCATTTCCGTCCTGACCGAAATCCCCTAGACATGTCATTCTCTTTTTGTTTCTATCCAAATTGAAAGTGTCGGAGGTTCATCGCCGTCTGGTGCAAGTTTATAAGGACAAGGCCCTTCATGAAAATACCATTCGCATTTGGTTTGGAAAATTCGAGAACAAGGACTTAGTTGAACACCATTGCAACTATTGGCTGGCAAAAAAAGTTTTTTTTTTCGAAAAATTTTGCAATTTTATTTTTTATCAACTTTATTTCCTAGCATGATCAATCAACAATATATTGACCATTATTAGTCACAACTGTGAGCCATCGCTCGGGGAGGTCGTCGATGCCCTTCTTCCAGAACGCAGCCCACTGCCATTTTGAGGTCTTCGTACTTCGCGAAACGCTTCTCTTTTAGGAACAGCTTTTGCGGTCGGAAGAGGTGATAATCAGAAGGCGCGATGTCTGATGAGTTTGGTGGATGTGTAACCGTGTCCCAGTTCAGCTCCTGTAGTTTTGCCTGAGTGGCCTTGGCGCGCGTTGTCATGGAGGAGGCGGACAGCGGAGCGTCTCGGACGCTTTTCTCGACCATTCTCCCTTGCGGGAGCAACTCGTAGTACAGCATACCCTTCGCGTCCCAGAAGCAGGAAAGCAAACATTTCTTCTCATGGAGATTGGCCTTTGGCTGCACTGGCGGCTCTTCCCCACGAGGAATCCAGGCAGCGCGGTGGGTGTCGTTATTGTAGATTACCCAGCTCTCATCCCCTGTAACAAGGTCCGCCAGAAACTCTTTTCTTTATGGAGTGAGGTGAAGAGACTGACAGGCCGTCACACGAACCTGCATCTGGTAGGGTGAAAGAGCAAGGAGTACCCATCTCGTCAGCACTCGTCGGTAACCGAGATCGTGAAGATGATTGCTGATGGTTTGGTTACTGCAGCCAAGCATGGTCTCCAGCTCTCGCGTAGTTACATCTCGCCTCTCCTTCACGGCGTCTAGTGCCCTAAGCTCCAGAACTTTATTTGGCGCGAATTTCGAAATTCGAAACGGCTTTGAAAAACTGGGCAAGAAGAAACAACTTGGAAGGTGGGTACAACATAACCTTACCGACTTTGATCTTAAGAGAAGAGTCGATAAGTGCATGCAACTTCTCACCCTCCATGGGAACTTCTTTTGGCTCAGCCATTAGGTGACTGCCGCTTGAATTATTCAAGTATTTTACAACAACAAAGATTACAAAGTCAATCCGTTCTTCAAGTACCGAAGGTACTGCGGATCACGGTTTTCTGCGTTCGCGGACGACTGGTGGTGTACCGTTCAGAGCCAGACATTATTTAAGTCAATTCATGGCTAGGAGCAACCTTCGTAGATTTCTCTACTACCCAATTAGATGCTGGGTCAACCCGGGGCGGACTCGAACCTGTAACCTCTCGGACGGCGGCGGTCAACACTACCGGCTGAACTATCCTCCCCCTACCTAATGGTGTATCCCGTCTTCACGGCGTGCTGGAGACTACGTTTTTAAAACTATTTTTGGAAATGAAATTTCGGAGGTCATCTCTCTCAAAGCTCTGCGTCTCTAGTTTTACACGCACTTAGCTAAACTTGGCAGAATGTGACTATCGAGACGCAGATAAATGCGAGCGCGTTTGCCGTTACGTAGGTTCTAGCACGCCGTGGTCTTCCGAATCTCAAAAGTTCACTTCAAAAAAAATTCATGAATAAAAACACATGGAAATGAGAATCAAGCGGGAATACGATACCAACTTTTCTGACAAAGTTATTTTTCACGTGGAAGCAAGGCGCTGAAGTTTCAAACTTGACCCTTGTAGTCGGTGCTACCTCGGAATAGAACTGAAGCGGAATAAAACTGTAGCGAAATTGAACTGGCTTCGGAATAGAACTGTAGCGAAATCGAACTGTAACGAAATAAAACTGTTCGGAATAAAACTGATCGGAATAAAACTGTTTTGGAATAGAAATGTTTCGGAATAAAATTGTAGCGTTTTGGAACTAAATTAGCAATGGAGCGCGATTGCATTGTTTGCTCATTCAAGTATTGGAATTTCTCATGCGCGTGCTTTTTTCAACAGTTCTATATTTGAGCTATTCATCAAAAATTGTTTGTTTTGTTGTTTTTTTGAATAAACTTATCATTTTTTTTCTCGGCCCGCCTTGACGGCCAAGCAATGCAATCGCGCTCCATTGCTAATTTAGTTCCAAAACGCTACAGTTTTATTCCGAACAGTTTTATTCCAAAACAGTTTTATTTTGCTACAGTTCTTTACCGAACAGTTCTATTCCGAACGGTTCTATTGCGAAGCAAGTTCTATATCGCTGCAGTTCTATTACACTTCAGTTCTATTCCGAGGTAGCACCTTGTAGTCAAGTTCCTGTTATTCTCGCTATCCATTGGTCGTTGTTAAAACAAAACAAAATTCTTTAAGTTTAGCAAGATTTATTATGTTTAATATTATAAAGCATTCGAAAATTATTACAATTAAAGCTCAACAAATGCCTAGAAAATAGGAGTGAACACAGGAAGAAATGGAAAAAATAATACAGAACATTTAAAAACATTAAACAGGGCACTGATAAAACGGATTTGGCACTAATTTGACTCCAGTCGGTGATACAATCGCCTTAGACGTAGTTGGAGGACCAGTGTAAAATGGATTTGACACGAGTTTCACACCAGTTGGTGAAATTGTAGGGGCAGAAACAGGAGGACCAGTGTAGAACGGGTTTGGCACCAACTTGACCGGCGATCGGTTTCCACTGTTCACCGAGCTTCCAACTCCCGAGTCGACGCCTTTGCTATCTGACGGCACTGCTTTGGCGGGAACTTGTCTGCTTGGCCGATGCTTTGACTGGCACTTGCTGATATTCGGGTTGGCAGCATTGTCTCGAGCTTGTCTGATTGGCTGATAGTTGTTGTACTTTGGCTCCTGCTTGGCAAAGTTCGGCTTGTCTTGTACAGGAGCTTGCCTGCTTGGCTGATAGTGGAGGCTCTTCGGCTGATAATTATTGTGTTGGCGAGGCTTAGGGTGGAATTCATTCAGCCGCTGTTGCCCATGAAACATTTGCATCTGCGCAGCTTGTTGTTGCATTTTGAACTGTTCTCTTCTTTGCTCCATGAATTGGTACATGTAACGAGCATGTTCGTTAGCCTCGATCTGCTGATAGACGGTAAGACGTTTGTCTCTTGGGAAACAGAGGAAGATGTATGGAAGTGACATTATAGGAATAAATGGAAGAACACAGAAGTATATACTTAGAGTGGTACCGAGAACACTACCGGAGCTCTTTATATACTGTACACTAATCAGGCTCCGCCCATTCTCGGGGCCATCCACCTGCTGGATCTATTTTTAAGATCTATAGTAGACTAGTACCATCCTCCTAGCGGATCTATATTGACTATTTTTTCCAATCATCAGAATTATAGATCCGCTTGTAAATAGGCCATATACCAACAAAACCACATTCAATAGTGAAAAATATTTAGAGTTGTGAATTAAATTTAACGACAGGAATGCGCGCAGTGACAATAAAGATGCAATATTGCGTGTCTTGCAGTGCTGTGGAAAAATTTATCGGATATTTTCTTGCTCCATTTTAATATTTAAAAAAAGTAAGAATATCTGATCAAGACATAATCAATAATTTTGGATGCTAAATACGTTTTGAGACTCGGTATCCGGGATTCTCTAATTTTCGCACCCTACAGTCACAAATCAGTCTTTGCTACTCAGGAAATTTTTGGCGCGTACAGTACTGGCCATAAAGAATGCGACAACTAGTTTTTTGACAATAACTTCTTGGAATGTTAACTTTTTGACCCAAATTTTTTGTGAGATTTTTTCAGCACTATCAGAAACCTTTATATCAAGTTGATTTTAAAATTCTGCTGAAAATTATTTTTTTATTCAATTTTTTCGAAAATTCATAAAAATTGACATTTTTGGAGATCTATACAAATAAGTTCTAGAATCACCGAAGGTCAAAAACAAAAGGAAGGTAACTATAAAAAATGATTTAATACTTGGTTGGGTATCCTTTGGCATCAATAACAGCCTGGCATCTACGTGGCATCGAATCCAGGAGCGTCTGAACCACCGTCATCGGGATACTCTTCCAAGCAGCTTCGAGTTGAGCGAATTTCTGGTTGGCATTGGAGGCTCGGACTCCATTGAGACGTCGTTCTAGCTCCTCCCACATATGTTTGATGGGATTCAAGTCCGGAGACTGACTTGGCCATTCTAGGAGATCCACACGGCGACGTCGAAACCAATTGGCAACATGACCCGAAGTGTGCTTCGGGTCATTATCCTGCTGAAACACCCACGATCGGCCCAAATTTGCTCTTGCCCATGGTTGCATTGTGTTCTCCAGGATGTCTTGGTACACATATCGTCCATGGTTCCAACAATTCTCTTCAATGGACCCATGGAAGTGTCGGAGAAGCATCCCCAAACCATCACAGATCCACCTCCATGTTTTACCGTCGGACATTGGTACTGAGGAGCATATCTGGAGCCAATAGGACGTCGAATCCATTGAATACCATCAGTACCGAACAGATTGAACTTTGATTCGCCGCTCCAGGTGTGATTAGCCCCCTCTCGAGGTCCCCAGGACAAGTGCTGTTTAGCCCATTCAAAGCGAGCTTTCCGGTTTTTAGACTAACGAGTGGTTTTTTGACTGGTCTTCGTCCGTGCAGTTCAGCAACTTGCAGACGTCTTCTAATAGTCCTTCTCGATGGCACCGGCTCATTTGGAGACGTCACGGAAACTTGAATATCCGTAGATGTGCGTCTAGGATCTTCTCGGCACGCGCGCAAGATATTTCGATCCATAGCTCTGGAAGTAGTTCGGGGTCTTCCTGGAGATTGGCGATGAACTACACCATCCTGAATAGTCGAAATTAGTTTAGAAAGCTAATTGAAACCTTACATCATCACGGTTATTCTTCAAACCACGTTAAATTTCGCTGGAAGAAGAACCAAACTAGGTTGCGAGTATCTTCGGATGCGCGCCTAGTTCATGTCCACGTACGATGCTTTTTCGAACGTCCACAATGAAATTTGTCTTCCCAAATGGTCTGACCATAGCTGAAAAACAATAAAAAACTAATTAGAACTACTCCCAATTAATTTTCATTCAACTTTATACAAAAAACTGAAATACATGAAAAAAGTGCAAAAATGAGAAAAACTTAAAAAATTAAAAAAAAATTTTTTTTTGCAGAACGATGCAATTTGCAGGTACGCAAGTTTTTGTGAGGTTCCATTGCAGATACAGTAAGAAATTCGGGTCAAAAAGTTAACTTTCCAAGAAGTTATCGTCAAAAAACAAGTTGTCGCATTCTTTATGGCCAGTACTGTATATGGCGAGAGTCGGCATCTAGGTGGTTACTAGCCACTGAAAATGGCTGATAGCCGCCAAAAAGGCTGTTAGCGGGGCTCCGCGACATCTCGAAACCGGACATCTCGAAACCGCGACATCTCGAAACCGCGACATCTCGAAACCGCGACATCTTGAAACCGCGACATCTCGAAACCGCGTTAACAGGGGGAGGGTGGTTGAAAAGAGAGGTAGGAAGTAAAAATTTTTTTTTTCATAAATCAACGACTATTCAACAAAAAATCAAAAAGTGCAAGATTTGAGCATCATTTCTTTGGCGGCCACCAAAAAAAGTTTACAGTACGCAAACTGTACCTTGCATCAGAGGCAGGGGTGGGACCAAAAAAAAAAGATAATGGCAACTAGCCGACCAATTTGGCTATTAGCCATTCTAGTAGCCGCCGAAAAGGGCTATTAGCCACAGTGGCGTAATGTCGCCAACTATCATAAATTCGTCTGTTCTCACTGAAACCCTAGAATGTTTACAGCTTACTCAGCGATTTTGCGACTATTTCAAGACACAAGGTGTCCGAAATTTGAAATGGAAAAAATTTGAAAATGATAGCCGACGGAAACGGCTAATAGCCATTGAATATGGGGCGTGTGCCAAATACACACTCCCCGAATCGGTGGCTATTAGCCGTTTTCAATAGCTAGTAGCCAAAAATTTTCTGAGTATGGCCGCGGTATATAACTCGCACGGAATAGAACTGCTACGGAAGAAAATTGCGCCAAACAGAACCGCTTTAAATTGAGCTGTACCGACACAAAACTGCTCGAACAACTCGAAGAATTATTTCGTTGTACATTTCGAGGCCCTGAGTTCTATTTCGTGCAGTTTTTTTTAGTAAAGTTCCATTTCAGCCGGTTCTATTCCGCGCAGTTTCAGACCGTGCGAGTTCTATACCGTCAAACAAGGGAATATCGAAGTATCTCAACCACTTCTTATTTGTTAAAACATTCCAGGGAGAAGCCAACCGAAAATTAGCATTTCAAAACGTCGAGAATTTATAAATATTGCGGTACTTGAGAAAAAAATATTCGATTCCGATGGGTTCATCCTACATCTACAAAGTTCTCTCAAAACTCCCCCCTGATTTGGCAATCTACAAAACACCTGACAAATTTAAATGCGTAACAGTGATTGGACCTCTTCTGCCGTTGATTATTTATTGACTAGTTTTCCGATCCCCAGAATGGTTTCTTTATTATCATTGTTAACCTTGCTTCCAAGTTCTTGCATCACAAGGAATGTGACTTTTTACGTAGATGGCCTATTTACAAGCGGATCTATAATTCTGGTCATTGGGAAAACAGTAAATATAGATCCATGAAGAGAATTGTCCAAACGGCGAAAATGAGCGGAGTGGATCTATAGTTCTGTAAAAATAGATCCAGCAGATGGATGGCCCGAGAATGGGCGGAGCCTGATTAATGTGCCGTATATAAGGAGCACCGGTAGTGTTCCAGGTACCAGTCACAGTTTCTATTCCTGTATTGTTCTCTACTATTCCTATAATGTCACTTCCGTACATCTTCCTCTGTTTCCCAAGAGACAAACGTCTAACCGTCTATCAGCAAATCGAGGCTAACGAACATGCTCGTTACATGTACAAATTCATGGAGCAGAGAAGAAAGCAGTTCAAAATGCAACAGCAAGCTGCTCAAATGCAAGAGTTCTATGGACAACAACGGCCGAATCGATCCCACCGTAGGCGTCGTCAGAACAAGAATAAAGAGCAGAAGAACGCCAAATATCAGCCGAGCAGACAAGTTCCTGTCAAAGTCAAGCCAAGCTTTGTCCAGCATCAGCTAATCAGACAGGCACCTGTCAAAGCTGCCAAGCCGATTATCAGCCAGTGTCAGCCAAATCATCAGCAGAAGAACTTCAATTGCCAGCCAAACAGACAAGTTCCAATTCAAGCCAAGCCTCAGCCGAGAAGCCTCAATGATCAGCCAAGCAGACACATTCCTGTCAAAGTCAAGTTAACCTTTGTCCAGCCTCAGCCGAAGAGTTTCCACTATCAGCCAAGTTTTGTCCAGCATCAGCCAATCAGACAGGCTCCAGTCAAAGCTGCCAAGCCGATCATCAGCCAGTGTCAGCCAAATCATCAGCAGCCAAAGTACAACAACTACCAGCCAGCCAGACAAGCTCCAGTTCAAGCCAAGCCAAGCTTCAACAAGACTCAGCCGAGGATCCTCTACTATCAGCCAAGCAGACAAGTTCCAGTCAAAGTCGCCAAGCCGATTATCAGCCAGTGTCAATCAAAGCACCAACAGCCAAGTAGACAGGCTCCGGTCAAGAAGCTCAACACCAATGCCAAAGTGCCTTCAAACAGAAAAGCCGTCGACTCCGGAGTTGGAAGCTCATTGAACAGTGGAAACCGATCGCCGGTCAAATTGGTGCCGAACCCATTCTACACTTGTCCTCCTGTTTCTGGATCTACAGTTTCACCAACTGGTGTGAAACTCGTGCCGAATCCATTCTATACTGGTCCCCCAACTACTTGTAAGCCGATCGTCTCGCCGACTGGAGTCAAATTGGTGCCAAACCCGTTTTATCAGTGCCCTGTTTAACTTGTTTTTGTTTTTTTAATGTTCTGTTTTATTTATTTTTTTCATTTTTGTCTTGTGGTCGCTCATTTTTTCTTATCATTTGTTGAGCTTTAATTGTAATAACTTCCTAATATTATTAAACAAAATCAATAAATCTTCCTAAATTCAAAAAAATGTGTTTAGTTTTATGTTAACATCCTTTGAGAGCCAAGTGCAAGTGCGCTCCACTGAACACTTTTCGCCGCAAAATACAACAGCGAAAAAGACCGAAAAAGTCTTCCAACCATTTTTAGTTTCTATTCTCATTTTTTGTCCATTTTTGCAACAAAAATGTTGCCAAGATGACCTATTATGCACAAAACCCTATACTTTTTCATAAAAGCCTCCCGTTGCTAAATTTCCACGAAAAATCCAAATGTTCACCCTTTTTTAATGTTGAATTAAAATGTAAAATCATAAATTACACAGAAAAAAACCACCAAAAAATTCCATTTTTACCGTCAAAATAGATTCAAAAGTACAGTTTAAAGGCGCATTCCAGTGTGGCGGCGAGACAGTAAGAGAGAGCGAGAGGGTGCGAGACGAAAAACAAAATTTTCGTCGTCATGTTTCTCATTCAATTGTTCGCTATTTGCAATTTGCAACGTTTTTTCCACGTTTTTGGGGCGCATGTTTCCTTTTTTTTTTCATTTCTTGTTGAAAAAAATATTATAAAAATTAAAGAATGCTTCGGTACATTATTCCACGAAAGAGGGGCTCGTTCGTCATCGCCCTTCTCATCACGTTCGCCTTTCTTTTCGTCGTTTTTTATCACCGAAACGATCATGGGCGGCGGATGAACTTGAAGTTTCGGATTCCGGATATAGGTGAGAGGCTTCAAAAAAAATAATAAAAAAACATGTTACCTTGCAGAAAAATACGCAGAAGAGCTAGTCCGGCTTCCGGAAACATGGAACGGAAAACTCCACCAAATCCCAGACTACACAAAGCCCAGAGAAGGCCCCGGCGAGAATGGAGTTCCTGTGATCCTTGCAAAAGAAGAAGCAGAGCTTGGCAACGCCGACATGAAGAAATGGTTCATGAACGTCCACGCCGCCGATAAAATCTCACTGGACAGAAATGTGCCAGACCCTCGAATCCAAGAGTGCAAAGATATCCATTATGATCTGGAACGTCTCCCGAAAGTATCAGTGATCATAATCTTCACCGACGAAGCATGGACCCCACTGTTGCGAACAGTGCACTCTGTGATAAATCGAAGTCCGCCACAATTGCTCCAAGAGATTATTTTATTGGACGACAACAGTAAGCGTGAGGAGCTGAAAGAGCCGCTCGATGAGCACATCAAGCGATTCGCCGGGAAGGTTCGATTGATTCGGAAAAACGTGCGGCACGGGTTGATCCGCGCGAAATTGGCAGGAGCGCGAGAAGCCGTGGGGGATATTATTGTTTTTCTGGATTCTCACTGCGAGGCGAACCACGGGTGGTTGGAGCCGATTGCTCAGCGGATCAGCGACGAGAGGAGTGCGATTGTGTGCCCGATGATTGACTCGATTTCGGATATGACTATGGCGTATCATGGGGATTGGTCGTTATCGGTTGGAGGTAGGGGTTTTGACGTTGTTTTTTTTGGAAAGCAAACAAAAAAACCGCAAATTCATCACTTACGCCCTGTTCCTCGGCCGCAGCCATGTGGTCTCGCAGCGATAGAGGAGACGGGCGCAGAGAAAAATACAGTTAATTTCGAATTTTTCCGTGATATTTTGGCTAGAAAACTTTTTTTTATAAATTCTGCTATTTAAAATACAGTTTTTGGCGAATTTATCGATTTTTTTTTGAATTTTTATTTTTTCAAATTTTCTAGTGGATTTTTGGTTTTTCAATCATTTTTCTTGAAATGTTGGCTAGAAAACTGTTTTTTTTTCCAAAAATTTTGCCGAAATACAGTTTTTGGCAAATTTATCGTTTTTTAAAATAAAATTCTAGAAATTTTCAATTAATTTTAGCATTTTTCTGAAAATTTTGGCTAGAAAACTGTATTTTTGCCAAAATACAGGTTTCATGGATTTTTTAAAACTATTTTCACCGAATTTATCGATAATACTCTCTGTTTGCATTTTTCAATGGGTTACGGTCGCACTAATTTCAACTGTGTCGCAATGCGCTTTGAGATATTTCGTAGGGAAATTGGCTATTTTTAAGGCAAGAATTTCTAGAAAAAAAGTGTTATGAGCGTCTATCAATAACTGCATTTTTCTCTGCGTCCCTGCAAGACCACGTGGCCGCGGCCGAGGAACCGCGCGTTGCCGACTGACAGTATTTTTTTGACCTTTGAAAAAACAGAATCGTCAAAAAGGGGTTTTTTGCTATGGAAATGAATTTTCCTGCCGTTTTTTTCCTATGAAATCCTACATGCAGGTTTGCATAGGAATTAAGGACAGGAAAATTCATCTTCATAGCAACAAATCCTTTTTCGGCGACTTTGTTCTTTTCAAACCCAAAAAAATACTGTCAGTCGGCCACACATGGTTCCTCGGCCGCGGCCACGTGATCTTGCAGAGATCGAGGAGACGCAGAGAAAAATAAAATTATTACAAACACCGGTCCACTGATGAAAACAAGAAAATATTTTGCAAAATTCCATAAATTTGGTTTTAAAAAATCGATAAACCCGCAAAAAAACCGGTTTATTACCAGAAAAATGATAAAACCAAAAAATATAAATAAAAAAATCAATAAATTCGCCAAATACTGTATTTTGACAGAATTTAATATAAATATTGTCGGCTATTGTCAAACGCGCTCCGCTGAACTCAACGCTATGCAATTTTCATTTTGGTTTCCAAATTATTTAATTTCACGTATAAATTCAACGTGAAATGAAATAATTTCGTGACCAAAATGAAAATTGCATAGCGTTGAGTTCAGCGGAGCGCGTTTGACCATTTTGGCGGGCCGACAATAACCCCATCAAAAAATCAATATTCAGGCTTCTCGTGGGCCCTCCACTTCACCTGGGAAGGGCTCTCGGACGAGGAAACCGCTCGACGAACCAAGCCCACCGACTATATTCGATCTCCAACTATGGCTGGCGGACTTTTGGCCGCAAATCGCGAATATTTCTTTGAAATTGGCGGATACGACGAGGAAATGGATATCTGGGGCGGCGAGAATCTGGAAATTTCGTTCAGAGCATGGATGTGTGGCGGGTCGATCGAATTCATTCCGTGCTCGCATGTGGGCCATATTTTCCGCGCCGGGCATCCGTATAATATGACAGGTACGTTCGGGCGGGTGGATTTTGGGCGAAAACGGCTAATGGACCTATTCACAAAATCGGAAAAAATTGCGGGAAAAATCGGAGAATGCTCCGATTGACCTGAAATTTTGGGAAATATTGGAAAAAATTTTCCTGTACACGCTCAAAACATTTTGGACCAACATATCGATTTTAAAAATTTTCAGAGAAAATCGATATTTTGGTCCAGAATTTTTTGAGCGTGTACAGAAGAATTTTTTCCAATATTTCCCAAAATTTCAGGTCAGTCGGGGCATTCTCCGATTTTTCCCGCATATTGTTTTCCTTTTTTTTTTCCGGATTTGTGAATAGGTCCATAATAGCCATTTTTCGAAGGCTAACAGCTATATCCGCTCCAAGTCCCCACAAATTCGCCAAGCTTGCTTCCAGGCAGAAACAACAACAAGGACGTGCACGGCACCAACTCGAAACGTCTTGCGGAGGTTTGGATGGACGACTACAAAAGATTGTACTACATGCATAGAGACGATCTCAAAACGAAGGACGTTGGCGACTTGTCGTCCAGAAAACAGCTCCGAGAGAAGTTGCAGTGCAAATCGTTCAAATGGTTCCTCGATAATGTTGCGAAGGGCAAATTTGTGATGGATGAAGATGTGATTGCTTATGGAGCGGTGAGCTTTTGAGGGGCGGGAAGGTCTGAAAAATGAGTTTTGACCAGTTGATGCCATCTATTTGCTTACAAAATAGCTAAAACCGGCTCCGCGACATTTCGAAACCGCGACATCTCGAAACCGCGTTAACAGGGTGGTTGAAAAATTAACAGGGTGGCACGCCTCCCCGGTCGTCCAATGCGCCACCAAGTTCGTCGGATAATGAAATTATTTTTTCACTCGAAAATTTACTTTTTTGAGAAATTCGAATCATTATCCGATTATTCAGGATGACACCATCATTTTAATTCAAAAACGAGGCCTTTTTATCAGAAAATGGCCGAGCCTTAGGATTTTAAAAATGTGTCAGGTAGAAACAATTTTGTAAGGCTGGGGTGCCGTGGGTGGTTGAAAAAAGAGGTAGGAAGTAAAACATTTTTTTTCATAATTTAATGACTATTCAACAAAAAATCAAAAAGTGCGAGGTTTGAGCATCACTTCTTTGGCGGCCACCAAAAAAAGTTTACAGTACGCAAACTGCACCTTGCATCAGAGGCAGGGGTGGGACCAAAAAAAAAGTTTTTTCGGTCGTTTCTTTTGCTTTTTTTGGGTGAAACAAAAAAATTTGTTTTATTTATGCATGTAAGAAAAAAAGAAGTTTTTTTAAAGCCGCGTAGACGCAAAACAATGCCTGTATGAACAAAAATTTAGTCGGGATACGCTCTGAATTGACAAAAAATCTCTAATTTTCAACGAAAACTTTGGAAAAGTTCCATTCAACTCGCAGAGATACTATTTTTCCCCTGCAAACGTGTTTCGAGAGAGGGTGACGAAACACGAGACGCAGACATCGGTGCAAGCGCGCTCTATTGTCAATTATCTCTGCTTTTTAAACCCAATCTCCCGATCAGGAGTGGGAGAAAAAATAATTTCACAAAAAACAATTTTTGTTTGTCCTTAAAAAATTGAAAAAAAAAAGTTTGTCCCCAAAAAAAGTATCAAAACAATTTTTTTCCCCAAAAAAAAAATTTGTTCAAGAAAATAATATTAAAAAAAATTGTATTTCTGCGAGTTGAATGGAAATTTGCCAAAGTTTTCGTTGAAAATTAGAGTTTTTTGTCAATTCAGAGCATATCCCGGTTGAGTTTTTGTTCATACATGCATTGTTTTGCGCCTCCGCGGCTTTAAAAAAAAAGTTTTGTTTTCTTACATGCATGAACAAAACAAATTTTTTTTGTTTCACCCAAAAAAAAGCAAAAGAAACGACCGAAAAAACTTTTTTTTTTTGGTTCTACCCCTGCCTCTGATGCAAGGTGCAGTTTGCGTACTTTGAACTTTTTTTGGTGGCCGCCGAAGAAACGATGCTCAAATCTTGCACTTTTTGATTTTTTGTTGAATAGTCATTGAATTATAAAAAAAAATTTACTTCCTACCTCTTTTTTCAACCACCCTGTTAACGCGGTTTCGAGATGTCGCGGACCCCTAAAACCAGCATGAAATTAAACGAAAATTCGAAGAATGCTCCGAAACTTTGGGAAATAATGTCAAAAATGCTCCCCGCCATGATATGCTCAGAATTTTTCGGACCAAAATATCGATTTTTATTTCTGAAAACGTTAAAAATCGATATTTTGGTCTGAAATTTTCTGAGCATTTTTGCCATTATTTCCCAGAGTTTCGGAGCATTCCCCGAATTTTCGCAGAATTTCTTGCTAGTTTTAGCTATTTATGCGAAAAAAAAATGCCGAAAACGCTAAAAAATGACAAAAATGCTCCCTGGCATAAAATTTTTTTTGCAAGAATTTGATATTGTGTTTTCAATCGACTTGCGACATAAGAACGCGAGACTCCGCCTACTTATTTGTGCGCGACCACGCGAACACAGTGATATTTGAAGAGACGCAGACAGGTAGCGCACAAATAAGTGGGCGGAGTCTCGCGTTCTCATGTCGCAAGTCGATTGAAAACACAATAAAAATCATATTAAAATAAATTTTTGGTCCGACGTTTCGAAACGTCCCAGAGCCATTTTATTACGGAAATATTCCTGGAATGGTGATTCGGTGTCAAATGTTGTACATTGCGGTCTAGCCACGAACAGGGGTGCCGTTTTTTTTTCGCATTTTTCGCACCTATTGCGAAAATTTTTTTATTTTTTTTTCGCATAGATTCTTTGTTTCAAAAAATGTTCGCATTTTTTTGAAAAAATCAAAGATTGGAAAAAAAAATTGTATTAAATACTAGAATACGAGTGTTATAATGAATTCGTGGCGGAGTGACAATTTTTTCTCACGTTTTTATTCGAAAAAATTAAGAAATAACTGAAGAAATGAAGAGATTTTTCGTCTCCCAGTTTCACGTAAAATTTCACTCCGTCACGAATCCATTATAGCGATGTCTCGAAAACGGTTTTCGCACATTTTACGCAATTTTCCACCTTTCTGCAGGAATAAAATTGGTAAATTTTATAGTATTTTGATAAAAAACGATAAATATAGGCGGTGAAAATGAAAAACATTTTTTGTTTTTTTTTTTTGTTTTTTTGTTTTTTTTCGCAATTTTTTTTTGCGAAAAAACCTTTTTTTGTTTTTCGCAAAAAAATTTTTTGTGGCACCCCTGGCCACGAACGGTGTTTGCAGACTTGTGGATGAATTTACGCGCAAATTTGAATTTTTCGACACATAAAATTAGATAATTCTGTTTTTTTGTTTTGTTTTGTTATTATTTGTGTTTTTAACGTTTTTAATTTGTTTTTTTCTAACTTTAGGGAATCATTTTTATTTCAATATGCGATATAATAACGCCACGAATAATAACAAAACAAAACAAAAAACAGAATTTTTTGCAAAACCCGAAAAATTCAAATTTTCGCGTAAATTCATCCACAAGTCTGCAAACACCGTCCGTGGCGAGACCGCAATGTACACTATTTGACGCGCTATCACCATTCCAAAAATATTTAGTATTTCTGCTAAAATTTGGAAACAAATTTCCAAAATTTTGAAAATTTGAGGCGAAAATTGCCAAAATTTTTGGAAAAATGTCGAAAAATTTGCAAAAAATGTACAAAAAGGCTCGAAAATTTGAAAAAAAAAGATGCCCAAAATGCTCGCGGACATCAAAAAAGGCTCAAAAATTATGGACTGAACCTGAAAACGACAAAAAAACGGTTTTCTGGAGGGGGTACGACAGAATAGAAATAGGCGAAATAGAAATGCTACAAAATAGAATTGCTACAAAAAAGAACTGGAAAAAATAGAAATGAGCGAAATAGAAATGCTACAAAATAGAACAAATTTTGGCGATGGAGCGCGTTTGCATTATTTTTTCAATTGCTCAGTTTTTCGCCGATTTTCCATTTTTTTTTTCTGACACTGCATTGATTTTATACCTTTCTTCATTTTCGATGTTGTTAAGTGCGTAATATATCTGAAAATTACTGAAAAACCCCTATAATAATCGGAAAATTCGAAGAATAATGCAAACGCGCTCCATCGCACCGAGTTCTATTTTGTCACATTTCTATTTCGCGCTGTTCTATTCCGCTCATTTCTATTTTTTAGCCGTTCTATTTCGTAGCATTTCTATTTCGCTCATTTCTATTTTGTAGCCGTTCTATTTTTTCCAGCTCTTTTTTGTAGCAATTCTATTTTGTAGCATTTCTATTTCGCCTATTTCTATTCTGTCGTACCCCCATTTTGTATGATGGCGGTGAGAGACGAGACGCAGAGAAACAGACAAACTTATTTTTCGGATCTGAAAAATTGTTGAAGCGTCGCATTTTCGAAACTTCCGAGAGCCGGTTATACTGTCGGGAAATATTTCGCGCTCCATCGCTTTCTCTAACTGTCTAATTTCTCTTTCGCGCCGCATTATCGGCTAGCAGAAAATTATCCATTTTTTCTTACAGCTGCACACTGTCGTCGACAACGTCCGAATGTGCACAGACACGCTTCAAAGAGACGAAAAAATGGCCAAACTACTCGGAGTTTTTCATTGCCAGGGCAAAGGAAGCTCCCCACAGCTAATGTCGCTGTCAAAGGCTGGAAATTTGCGACGAGAGAACACTTGCGCGGCCGTCGAAAATGGCAATGTGCGGATGAAAACGTGCTCGAGAAAGGCGCAGTTTAACGAGCGATGGGCCTATGAGGTGGGTAAACTTTTTTTTTTTTTTTGGGAGATTGAACGAAAATTCACTTTAGGACGGCCAACTGCGAAATTTAAAGCACGGAAAATGCCTATCCACGGCGAATTTGAAGGCTGGAGACGATATTATTGTGGTGGAGTGTGATAGCAATGATAAGCATCAAAAATGGAAGTTTATCGATCCAGCGAAAAACTAATGTCAGCCGCGTGGTCTCGCAGCGATACAGCCCAACTGTGTCGAAAAATACGCTCCGAGATATTATGGATTCGTGACGTAGCGACACATTTCTGCAAGTTGTGCGCCAGAAAAAATAATAAAAATTTGCAAGAAGAGCTGAATCGTGGCGAGACCCAGCGAATGCTGACGCATAACTTGACACGCTGTCTCGCTACGTCACGAATCCATAATAGAGATGCAGAGAAATGGTTTTAAATGGGTGGTTTTTTTATTGTTTAAAAACAGATATTTAGTGCTTTAATTGTTTTTTAGGCCACAAAGTCACTTTTTTGCCTTTTATTTAATGCATTTCCATTCTAGTCTCTATCTGTGATTTTTCCGTTTCATACCAAATTTATGTCATTCCTTTCCTTTTGTACTCGCTGGGTATTATTATTATAATCAAATAATTTGATCTTTTTCTCTCAAAAATATATGTTTAATAAGGGTTAAAAAAATTTGTGTCTAAAAATTTTAAATTTCAAGGTTAAAATCCTTATTTTCTACCTATTTTATACAATTCTTGCCTTTTATTTTGTTTTCAACCAGGTTGCAGCATCAAAAATGAAACTCGAAAATTTTTTCTGCATTTTGTCGTCGCGGTGTTTGCACACAATCATTTTTCAATAAAAAGCTTTGAAAAATGATTGTGTGCAAACACAAACACCGCGACGACAAAATGCAGACAAATTTTCGAAACGTGGGCGGAGTTTCACGTTTGTGATACTGCAACTCAAAAACACAATAAGCCCTTCCAGAATCTTCTAAAATGGCCGAAGACGGAGAGACCGCTGTGATCAGATCGCTCGCCCCGGGACCGATCGAAGGAGTCGCCTATCCGCTCAAAGTGCACTATTGTGGACGTGAGTTGGAGAAAAATTAGCCGCTGGGCGCCAAACTTGTGCCGAATGTGTGCCAAGCGGCTCCCGACGATTCTAAACACGAAAATTTAGAACCGCGACTTTTCGAAACCAGACATTTGCAAAAACGGGGTATTTAAACGGCTAATAGCCTTATCGAAGCCGAAATTTTTTATTTTGGTAAATTTTGGGTAACATTCGACAATTCGGGGGATATACGCAAGCCCCGCCCACCTTTTCCTTTCATTTTTTTGGCGGTTTTTGCCAGATTTTTCAAGAAAAACTGGAAAAAAAAAAGCAGAAATTCGATTTTATTACGTATTCGCCACGCAGTGACACTTTGGGGGGTTATTTAATGCCCGAAAAGTTGGTTGGTCTCGACACGATTGGGGCGAAAATGCCAAAAATTCGCGTTTTTACACAAAAAGTTCTTTTTTTTTTTTTGGCGCTGAAAAAATCGTGGCGAGACACAATTCCCTGCGAAATGTCACTCTGTGGCGAATTCGTAATGACAGCCAATTTCAATGGCTAATAGCCATATACTCGCGCTGAAATTGACAATTTTTTGGCCAGCTCTGGGTGTTGGGTAGGATTTAAGCAAGCCCCGCCCACTTTTCTCTGATTTTTCTAAATAAAAAGTAAAAAAATAATATTAATTTCTGCAAAAATCACCGATTAGGCGCCATTTTCAACGGCTAATAGCCATATCCGCGCCAAAAATGCAAAAAAAAAATTGTAGAGAAAAGTCGGAGAATGATCTTAACTTTTGGAAATGATGTCAAAAATACTCGCGGCCATGAAATTCTCAGAAAATTTTGAACCGAATTATCGAGTTTTAAAATGTTCAGAAAAATCGATATTTTGTGCCAAAAAAACTGAAAAAAAAACCGCCAGAAATAATGATGGGGCGGGTCTACGCAAGCCCCGCACACTTTCCTTTTGGGGGGTACGACGGAATAGAAATATGCGAAATAGAAATGCTACAAAATAGAATTGCTACAAAAAAGAACTGGAAAAAATAGAACCGAGCGAAATAGAACGGCTACAAAATAGAAATGAGAGAAATAGAAATGCTACAAAATAGAAATTTTCGGGCGATGGAGCGCGTTTGCATCATTTTTTCAATTGCTCAGTTTTTCGCCGATTTTCCATTTTTTTTTTCTGAAACTGCATTGATTTCATACCTTTCTTCATTTTCGATGTTGTTAAGTGCGTAAAATTTCTGAAAATTACTGAAAAATCCTATAATAATCGGAAAATTCGAAGAATAATGCAAACGCGCTCCATCGCACCGATTTCTATTTCGCTCATTTCTATTTTGTCACATTTCTATTTCGCGCTGTTCTATTCCGCTCATTTCTATTTTGTAGCCGTTCTATTTTTTCCAGTTCTTTTTTGTAGCATTTCTATTTCGCCTATTTCTATTCTGTCATACCCCCTTCCTTTTTCGACGATTTTTTCCAAATTTTTTAATAAAAATAGCAAAAAAACATGATTTATTCAAAAATAGGACAAAAATAAGAGAAAAAACTGACTTTGCGGTAAATTTTGGTCAAAAAGTTGGCTGGTCTTGCCACGGGCAAAAATGGTACTTTGCTATTTTCTGAAAAAAAAAACACCACAAAAAATATGAAAACTGCGGAAAATCAAAAAAAAATGCTATAAAATACCGAAAAATCGCCCAAACCATTTCCAGAATGCTCCATGCCGCTGGAATACTGTGACTACTCGGGTCAGACCGATCTATGCCGCGCATGGGCCACCCAAAATGCTCCTGAGCTCCTCGAAGGACTCAATATCGCCGATGACGTGGCAGAAGGTGGTGACGAGAAAAAGAAGCAAAAAAGAGGAGGAAAAGGATCGAAAGGAGCGGCGGCAGCGTCGGCTGGTGCGAAGAAAAAGAGCGGAGTTCAGAAGGTGACGCTTCAGCGGGAACCCAGAGGCAAAAAATCGGTGACGGTCATCAAGGGCCTGGCTACTTTTGGTAAGTTTTGGGAGTTATTGATTTTTAAATTTGTTTTTTTTTCTTCCAGAAATTGATCTAAAAGTGGCCTCGAAGCTGTTCGCCCAAAAATTCGCCTGCGGATCGTCTGTGACTGGCGCAGATGAAATTGTGATTCAAGGAGACGTCAAGGACGATCTTTTGGACCTAATTCCGGAAAAATGGTCCCAAGTTACTGATGAGCTTATCGACGATCTCGGAGATAAGAAGCGATGAGTATTTGACCCATTTTTTTTGTTGAGTGAATGAAGTTTAATCAGTAAAATCAATAAATACATAAACATGGAAAAATATGGCGAAAAAAAACAACTTGGCTACTTTGCCGGCGGAGGCTGCCGGAACGAATTGCCCACATAGATCCACGACTTTTTCCTCTCCGCCTCCAAATTCTCGCGAATCTTGGACATTCTGTACTCGTGAAGTTCTGAAAGACGAGGCGCTGGGAGGGCGTGCAATTTAACTTTGAACAAAATGCAAAAATCTCACTATCTTTCATCGTGTGAATCGTCCGAAAGTCCTGTCGATTCATCAGACTCTGCTCACGGTGCGCCAGCTCTTCTTCGGTGGTTCGAGGGGTTCGGTCTGGAAAAGGATTTTTTTTTTGGCTAATAGCGCGCCGGCCACATGGGTCTCGTAGCGATAGAGGACACGCAGAGAAAAGCAGCGAGACAGCGTATCAAGTTATGCGTCAGCAATCGCTGGGTCTCGCCACGATTCAGCTGTTGGCGGCGAGAGAGGAAACAATTTCTTGCAAATTTGTTTCATTTTGCTGGCGCACAACTTGCAGCAACGAGTCGCTACGTCACGAATCCATAATATCGATTCTTCGCATTTTTTCGATCGCTGCGAGACCCAACTGACAGCTTTTCATGATTCATGAACTTGATTGAACTCACTTTGCTGTGGCATTTGACACAATTGAGGAGATTTTGAGCAGGAAAACGCTGAAAAAATCGAATATAAATTCATTTTTCCGACATTTTAACTGAATTCAATGAAAAATTGCACTTGAAAAAATCAATTAAAACCTGTTTAGGATTGAATTAGATTAGTGCATTATTGCGAATTTAAAAATATGTTATAAATGCGTTTGAATGTAAGAAAAATACATTTTTCATCATTTTTTGAATTTCAACTGTGTCGAAAAATGCGCTTCGAGACATTTCGGGGGAAAATTGGCTGTTTTCAAAGTTTATGAGCAGTTTTAGTTATTTTTCGGCATTACAGCGCGTTTTTCAGTATTAACATGGATTTTTTTGTGCTGGAAAATGCCTGTTAAATGAATAAAAACCGAATTGAACCATAAAAACCTGGATTTTTAATTAATTTTTCTGCATTAAATTGCAAGTTTTCATTAATTACATGCACATGATCATGAAAATTCAATTAAATGTTAAGATCCAATAAAAATACCAGAAAATTGCATTTTAATTCGATTTAACAGGTATTGTGAAAACAAAAAAGTTGCAACGCGGTGTTTGCGTACTTTTAAAATTCAAATGGAAAAGGGAACAAATCTCTTCATTTCCCATGCTATTTCTTTCATTGTCGTTTGAATTTCAAAAATACGCAAACACCGCGTTGCAATTGTTTTGTTTTCACAAAAAACAACTATTGTCGGCCCGCCAAAATGGTCAAACGCGCTCCGCTGAACTCAACGCTATGCGGTTTTCATTTTGGTTTCCAAATTAATTTGTTTCACGTGTAAATTCAATGTGAAATGAAATAATTTTGAAACCAAAATGAAAATCGCATAACTTTGAGTTCAGCGGAGCGCGTTTGACCATTTTGGCGGACCAACAATGTTTTTAATAATTTTTTCTTGCATTTTTCCGCACAATAATGCATTTTCCTGCATTTAAACTTATTTTCCGAATTAAAAAGCAAGTTTTCATTGACTAAAAATGCAGGAAAATTGGTTTTAACAATACATTTCAGTAAAAAACAAGAAAATGCAATGTTCGTTATTTTTAATGGGTCGATAAATAATGAAAACCAGCATTTTTCTGGATTAAAATGCAAATTTACATTGAATTATTTAAAATGGCAGAAAAATGCATGCATTTTAATTAAATAATGCAATTGCAAAAAAAAAAATTGAACAAAAATCGGCGAGTAAAAAAAACGAAACGAGTAATAGGATTAGGAATGAAGAAGAAAGAAGGAGGAAGAAAGAGTGTTGAAAAGCGAGAGAGTGCAGAGAATAAGAGGGAAAAACGAAGGAGAGAGAGAGAGAGAGAGCGGGATTTTCTGAGAACAACAACATTTTAAAACGTTTTTAAAAGTAAAACAAAAGCGATTTTCGTAATTTTTAAATAACGCGAAAAGTTGAATCTTGTATTTTAAGGCAGCGGTGTTTGCAGAAACCTGGCGCCGCCCTTTTTGCAACTGGCGCATATTTTTTTTTGCAAAAAATTTGAAAATTCTTTTATTCTTTTAAAATTAGCGTAAAAATCACATTCACCGATATTTTCTCAAGGAAATTTTGGGCGCGAGTTTGGCAGATATTTAGCTATTAGCTATCAAATATGGAGGATAGACGGTGCTGACAACGGTTTCAAGGCGTCATTTCTCGCGTCTCTGCGTCTCTATTGTTGCACACATTTATATAGCTAGACTTGGCAGAACGCACTCCACTGTGGAGACGCAGAGAGTGCGACAGAGCGCTAATAGCCAAACATTCCCCGAACTTTAAAGCGTAATATTTTATTGTCTCTGACGGTTTTATTGTTTGCTTTTATTCGTTCAACTTCAATAGCTTTTTCTATTTGCTCCCAGAGATCACCAGAAAACCAGTTTTGTCCCTTCCGTTTGGATGATCAGTAATGTTAACTTAACTTGGCAAAGATTGCCTTTTATCCGTTCTTATCAGCTTTATTTAAATATTTAGAAAGGCGTTCAGTGGCGTATTAGTGACCGATTCTATTTCGCGCGCCAACGGGGGGTACGACAGAATAGAAATAGGCGAAATAGAAATGCTACAAAATAGAAATGTTACAAAAAAGAACTGGAAAAAATAGAACTGAGCGAAATAGAAATGCTACGAAATAGAACGGCTACAAAATAGAAATGGGCGAAATAGAAATGCTACAAAATAGAAAAAATTTTGGCGATGGAGCGCGTTTGCATTATTTTTTCAATTGCTCAGTTTTTCGCCGATTTTCCATTTTTTTTTTCTGAAACTGCATTGATTTTATACCTTTCTTCATTTTCGATGTTGTTAAGTGCGTAAAATATCTGAAAAGTACTGAAAAATCCTATAATAATCGGGAAATTCGAAGAATAATGCAAACGCGCTCCATCGCACCGATTTCTATTTCGCCCATTTCTATTTTGTCACATTTCTATTTCGCGCTGTTCTATTCCGCTCATTTCTATTTTGTAGCCGTTCTATTTTTTCCAGTTCTTTTTTGTAGCATTTCTATTTTGTAGCATTTCTATTTCGCCTATTTCTATTCTGTCGTACCCCCCGCCAACGAGATAATTTCTCGTTTTGTCTAACTTTCTAACTCTCTCTTTTTTTGCTGTTTACGCCCGACATGACGCTTGTCCAGAGCGCGAAATCAATTTTTCATTTTTTTTTCCGAAATTCGTTTTTTTTCTTCAATTTTTTAATGAAAAAAAAAAACCGTAAAGCAGACCGCACAGCCCTAGCGCTGCGGTTGCGTCACGTGACAATGCTGTCTCTCGTCTGCGTCTCGTATCATCGCTTACAAGCGTTCTGGCACACTGCCAAGAGTTGTAGTAGACCGGGTGGAACCGGCGAATAACAAAACGAAGGAAAAAAAAACAAAAACACGGAGAAGAAAAAATCAAGTGAATGAGAATGGGCGCGCCCGAAAGGGCAGAGACCTGGACATGTTTATTTGTTCTCACTCTCTCCCGTCTCGTTTGCTCCGACCCTATCTTGCTCTTTTCTTCTTTCTCCCTGTTTCTTCCATGCTTTTCTCGTACCTTTTCGACATATTGATACGTTTCTTTAGTTTATTAAACTCGGTACAATACGCTGCAAATTCGCTCCAACCGCAAAGTGAACTGCGCATGCATTTTCTGCACTCTCTCGTCGCCAACGTGGCCTAGTGCGAATGGAGCGAATTTACATTTACAGCGCTCCGTAAATGCGCTCTACCGCTGCAAAAAGGGTCGCAAAATAGAAAAATACTTTGCTCCCCCACACCCCTTCTTTCTTTTCTTACATCAAAACACAAAAACAACAATTGATTTGATTATTATATTACGTGTCATAAAGACGGGCGAAAAACAAAAAACAACTGTACATGTATTCGTGTCGTGTCACCCGGCCCTGCGCGGCCCCGTCTCATATTTTCGTATCGTTTGTCAAGAATTTCCAGGTGGAAAAAAAACTGGAAATATGTATGTGACTAATGCTGTTTTTTCTTCTTCATTTTTCATAATTTTCCGTCGGCTGTTTATTCAGTATTATGTGTTCGCCAGGAGTGACACTTTGCGGTAAATTGTTTCTTCTTTAGTATTGTCACTACGTGGTACGCACGGGTGCTGGCGATTGCCTTGGCAGTGTGCCAATTTATGTGAATTCACATTTTTTGAGGCAAAAAGCGCCTGAGCGACGAGACGAGACGCAGAGGAGAGCCAGTGTTGCCACGCGACGCGACCGCAGCGCGGCGCCCGTGCGTACATTAAGTTCTGTAATTACATTTCTCGCAACAACCTTGTTTTCTTACACCCCCCCCCCCTTATCAATTTTTACCACCGCTCTCAAAAACGCTCACTCGACTACACTTGCTCTCCGCCAGCCACCACTTCATTGATTTACCCTGGATGCGTCTTGTTTCAGCACGCTTCCACGTCTCTTCTTTTCTGTTCAATCGGCGTTCTAAAGGCGGGACAAAGGCCAAAAAGAGGACAAAAATGTCGTCAACGTCGTCAGGGCGGTCGCGTGGAAGACGGACCGCCTCGCTGAGCTCGATTATCAATTTTGAGCATCAAGTGTGAGTGTTTTTTGGATCGTCGACTCCTCTATCGATGCGAGACCATGTGGGTGGCAGCGGCCGATGAACAGCGCGTGACCGACTGACAGCTTTCGCGACTCTGCGTCTCTATTTTTGCACTCCACTGTAGAGACGCAGAGAAAGGCGACAAGGCGCGTTTGCATTTTCGTACGACTTGGCTCTTCCCAAAAAAGAAGAAGAAATAATAAATAATTCACGTAAAAGTCTACGTTTCATGAACTTTCATGTTGTCAAGGACACCTCAAACGTTTTGTTTTGTTTTTTTTTTCCTTCCACGAAATGTCCTTCCATCCGTTGTACACTGCGAGGTAAATTGATTAATGCAGATTTATTTTTGTCGCTGTAAAAGCTGTCAGTCGGCCACGCGCTGTTCCTCGGTCGCGGCAATGTGGTCTCGCAGCGATAGAGGAGACGGGCGCAGAGAAAAATACAATTATTGATTTTCGGGTTCGCGCTCCATCGCTGTGAAGCGTTTTCTTGTCTGCGCGTCTTGTGTCTAACTGTCTAATTCTCTGTGTCTCGTGGAGCGCGAAATAGATTTCTGGACACCGAAACAAATTTTGCGATTTAAAATTGGGCCTGCGGGGTTTGCAGACGACATACCTTCACTCGCAATTGCGGACAACGCTAATTTTCAGACTTTTAAAGATTTATTTTATTGATTTTGGCGTCCCAATAGCTCTATTAGTATCACAGTAGCTATTGGTATGTTAAAATCAATAAATCGCATTTTCGAACGCCTGTATATAAATTATTGTGTTTCCAACGACTTTCGACATGAAAACGCAATTCAAGTCTGCATTCACCGTTCTGTCTGCGTCTCTTCAAATATCACTGTGTTCGCGTGGTCTCGCACAAATAAGTGGGCGGAGTTTCGTTTCGCGTTCTCATGTCGCAAGACGATTGAAAACACAATATCGTGGTCCGCAATTGTGAGTGAACGTGTCAGACTGTCCCGGTTTTTGGCATTTTTCCCGGTTCTGTCATGCTCTCGTCTTGACCTCAAAAATAATGATTTCGCGCACCACCGATAATGCTAATCAGGCATGACGTTTTTATTGCCAGCCTAACTGTCTAACTTTTCTTGTTTCGGAACAGAAAATCGGAAAACGATTGCCTCGCATTACCGGTAGAGCGCGGAATCAATATTTTTGATTTTATGTGGTATTATTCATCCCTGAAAGTTCCACCGGGAGCTCAGTGGAAACGCAGACTATAGAAAACTAGGTCCACGCCTAATCACGTGGAAAATTAAGAGACGCGAGACAAGAAACCGTTCAGTCCGCGTGCACGTACTTTGGGCGAACGGTAGAACTTCAAGGGGTGGATAATAGAAACAACACCACTTAAATAACAAATGTATTTATTGTGTTTTCAATCGACTTGCGACATGAGAACGCGAAACGAAACTCCGCCCACTTATTTCTGCGCGACCACGCGAAAACAGTGATATTTGAAGAGACGCAGACAGAACGGTGAATGCAGACTTGAATTTGAATTGCGTTTTCATGTCGCACGTAGATTGAAAACAAAATATGCAAAAACAAATATTTATTCATTACAGAACAGTGGAAAAATCAGGCTGGTTGAACAAATGGACAAACTACCTGAAAGGCTACCGACAACGATGGTTTGTGCTCGACTCGAATGCCACTTTGAGCTACTATCGGTAGGTGTTTTGTCGCGACGAATGTAAATTATTTACCAACAAACAAATGATCGTAGTAGGGTTTGAACTCGCTGATAATGCTCCTCGTGCAAATGCCACCGACATGAAGAACGCGCCGTACTCGTAAAGGAGCGCTGAACTTGCTGAAATTCTGTCCACACCCCCCCCCCCCCCCCCCCCCTCCCCCCCCCCACACTTAGACTGTACACTTTACAGTACTTTACTTCCTTCTCCAGAAAAGAAATGGAAAACGTTTCTTCTTCTTCTGCTTCCATCCGAACCAGTTTCACCCGCTCTTGTGTGTACTATGTGATGATATTTTTGTTTGATTTCGTTCTTTTTTTGTTGCATGTCGGCAGCGCTCCCACTTGTTTGAATAAGCCCCCTTGAGCGGCGCCGTTTTATCGATTACTTCTCGCCTTTTTTTTTATTCTGAGGCAAAATCGACGTGGCAGAAGTCTTGATTGGCATAATTCGATTTGATTCGATTCGCAGCATGTGTTGCGCGTGGATGATAAGCAAATGATAACCGACGGCGTCAAGCTGTCATGCTGAGTGAGAAACGTCATTTGCAGCGGGCAGCAAGCATATTGCAGTCTTGGAAATGTGGAAATGAAAAAAAAAGAAGGAAATTTATGAGTTAGTCGAGCCAAAGTCCAAAGAACACAAACCCAATTGTCCCATTTCCGAGAAGCATTGTTTTCTGATCGTCGCCACGTTTTTTCTTTCCGCGAACTCTATTCCAATAATACCGTATCTTGATCTTTGCCTTGCAAAACGATATCTATCTAAGTGTGTTTCTGTGACGCAACACTCTTATATCGTAATTCTTCCCTTCTCGTTCTTTTCTCTTTATCACTTGTGCTTCTGTAGAGAATGTCATGGTGCCAAATCATTGCAAAATGCTAGCCGAAATGGAGGAAGCGTGTAACGTGAATTTGTCGGAAAACGAGACGAATCAGAGGTGGAAAAAGAAAACGATAGCTGATAGACGGTCGCCGCGACGAGTGCGCACGCGAAACGAAGAGAGCGCAGAGAGGAGGGAAAAAGGAGTGAAGGAGGGCGATAACGATCTTCTCCTCCTTTCATCGCCCAGCGATTCTCGATTCTCCACTTTGCCCTCCAACTATTCGCCAACTTCTTCTTCTTCTCCTTCTTCTTCAACAACAAAAACTTCTTCTGTTGATTTTGCACATCAAAAACCCCCGAAAATCCATCGTCGAATCATGGGCACGCTTCGTGGACGTCTCCGACAAGCACGCAAACAAATCACGTGGTGTGCTTTTCCAGTCGGACGGCGAGCGCGACGGAAGATGGAAAAAGAGAGCGGCGAGGTTGATGCCAACGAATATGGTTACGGAGACGGCCGCGGAGACAGAGACAGAGACAGCGATTCGGTTTACGAGTCGGCGTGCGGTGATTCTGTACAAAAGTACGTGTACGCTGAACGGGAATACCCGCTGTTAGTGGAGGAGGAGGATGGGGATATGGTGGTGGTGAAAAGGTGGGCTCCGGGACATTTCGCAGCCGGACGTTTCGCAGCCGAGACATTTCGCAGCCGGACATTTCGCAGCTGAGACGTTTCGCAGCCGGACATTTCGCAGCCGAGACGTTTCGCAGCCGGTAAACACTTCTCACTTCTCTCTCAGCGGTCGACTACACAATTGGTAAACATGTTATTGATAAACAAGCATGGTCAGAGAAACGAGAGAGTGTGTATATAAGGAGGTTGGCTGCGAAACGTCTCGGCTGCGAAATGTCCGGCTGCGAAATGTCTCAGCTGCGAAATGTCTCGGCTGCGAAATGTCCGGCTGCGAAATGTCCGGCTGCGAAATGTCTCGGCTGCGAAACGTCCGGCTGCGAAATGTCCCGGAGCCAAAAGGTGAGCTTTCAAATTCACTGGCTCTGTTCTCGGCAGTTCTACATATACCCCCATTTTTGCAATCCTTGCACACGGACCGTGCACTGCGGACTTTCCCGCATTTCGTCTCGCGTCTCTCAAGTTCCCACGTAGAAAATGCGTATTCCGCTGTTGTCTTAGCGCCGCATGGCCTAGGTTCCGATAGGGTGCCGGTGGAACTTTCAGAGATTGACAATAACTTGTATAACACTATCACGTGCTTATGAAAAGCTGTCAGTCAGACACTAGCTGTTCCTCGGTTGCGACCACGTGGTCTCGCATCGGTAGAAGAGACGCAGTTGAATGAGCAATGGTGTTAAACGAATCACCGGGGGATTCTGCAAACACCGTTGTCTCCCAACATCGACGGCTACCGACTCGCACCAAATTTTGACCGCCTTATGCGTAGGCAAGTTCACTGCGAATCGGTTCAGTGCGCACACGTATAACTATGCCTGCCAGCGCTCAAAAATGAACGTTCCAACGAATTTTAAATTTCAACAATTCCTTCTTTCAGAAACCCCGGCGAAGTTGGTCACGCGTGTCGCGGAAGCATCAATTTGCAAGAAGTTCGCATTCTTTCTGATAAGGTATTTTTTTTACTTGCACACTAACGTTCCGAATCAGTGCAAAAAAATGACGAAATCAGTTTAGACTGATTATCATTTATACTGGTCACGCATCTATATCAAAAATATCGATTATCAAATTAATTGTTTGGAAAAAAGAAATGACGAATCCGATTATCAAATTAATTGTTTTGAAAAGAGAAATGACGAATCCGATTATCATTTACGTCGAAAAAATATCGGGTAGGAAAACAACGAATATCAAATTCGTCAATTACGTCGTTTACGTCAAAATTCGTCAAAATAATAATGACGTAAACTATCGAAAGATATACACGTGAGGTTACGTGGTTACGAGCTGCTCGATAATTGGGTTTCTCCAGACAGTATTTTTTTCTGTCCTAAAATGGTAAGCCCCGTTTGGGAACTATTTACCCGAAAAAATGTCGCTGGAAAAAGAGCTTGCTGCAGCCAGTGCTACAAGTGAATTTCGTACAGGTCCAACACTTCGAATTTGATATACCACATGACGACTGTCCACAAAATATCGTATACATCGATGAAACAGTTATATTTTATTATAGATAGGCACCGCAATGAGAGGGGGCGTGGCCTCTTATTTTTTCTCTTGGCTTTTGGTGTTTGGAGTTTGCGCTCACAGTTTTTCGGATACTGTGGACAAATCTAGTAATGTTATTATCAACCTATATATAATCGGTAAAGAATACATCATCAACCTCGCTCTACTGCAAAATTCTTGTAAAACCGTGTTGCACTTGCAAGATTAACTCGAATTCTAGTTGTATTCCTTTTTTCAACGGAAAATGACGTATCTGCAACGAGTTGCAGTTTAAATTTGATTTTTCGCTTAAAAACAGGCGCACTACACTATTGAAAATTGAAAAGTGCCGTAGAGCGAGGCTGATTATGCATTCTCTGAGTATAGACGTAGATGAGGAGGAAAAGCTTCAGTCTTCAGTGTATTTTTCTCAAAACATTTAATAAATTTTATGGCATAGGAATTTCCACGTGACCGATGGAAATGATTTTTTTTTGTTGATTTTTTTCTCCAGCTATATCGTTTTCGTCAGTTTAATTTCGATATGAATAAATTTGATTATCGTTTTCGTCATTTTCATATTTTTCAAATAATTTTTGATAATCATTTCCATTTCATTTTTGACGAATTCAACAAATTCGATTATCATTTTTCGTCAATATCGCGTGATTTTAGGAAATGACGAAAATGACTAGGAACGTTATTGCACACGGGGTCCTGGTGACTGTCGTGTTTCTTTATTGCCGTCATTGTGCTAAGGCTGCGTCTCGTCGTTTACACGATCTCTGCCTCAAAAATACAACAGAGCGCACGTTCGCTATGACAGTCGCCAGCACCCCACTCCGCCACTCAATTATCATCCAATTTCTCAGGCCACGTCATGCATTGTAATCTCTGGACAATCACAAACTTTCCACGTGAAACCGCAGAACGAGATGGACCGACAACAGTGGGTAAACTCGCTGGAATACATGCGGCACAAAGCGGTGACACGAGCGGAAAGTGGTTAGTATTGAGATTTCGAAAATTCGGAAGTTAGATAGAGGCCGTATGCATGAACGTTGTTAGCCAGGCTCATTGGGCTTTGCCTGTAGACCTTGAAAAGGTTTTCGGGTTTTACAACCGTCAGTTTGCCCTCTATTGTTCTTTGAAACAGCTCTGCCACAGACAGACATCACGGCTGAATAACACCAAATATAATTTATTTTCTTTTCCGCTTAAGAAGAAGACGAGGATGCACAGCTTGCCGTCGCTGAGTCGAATCGCTCAGACGCCCTAGCCCCTCTACTCCGGCAGATATCCGGCAAACTTTGCGATATTCGAACTGCGGCCAACATAATGAGTGAGTCCCTATCAGCATTCAATGTTCATTTTGTTTCCTTTCCAGATAAACAGGGTGAAGATTTGATGCGAGCACTCAACGGGATCATCGACGCGGACAAGTTGGCAGAACGAGCGGATTCCTTGAAAGTAAGTTTTTACCCACATAAAAAGGATATCAACCGTTTTTTTTGTAGCTCACAACTGCGGCTGTCCTCCAGGCTGCCGAAGAATTCGTGGAGCTCTCCGAGCAATCGGCTCAGAAGCTGAACAAAATTGTGGTGGCGGAGCAGAAGGAGAAAGCTCTCTTGCAGGTTTGACTGTGCTTTCATTTTGGCGTATTTCTCTATTTCTCTTCTTTCTCACGGTGAACGTGCTAAGCCCCGTCGTCATGAGATACGAAAAGTGACGGGATTTGTTGTCCCTTTTTTTTGCACAGCAATATTTATTTGTTTTTCTCCATTTCTCAATAAAAGCACCAGTATGCTATCCTTCAGACTTAACCGATATGCGTTTTGAAAGGTTTTGCAAAACTGAGAAAACGCTGCGCGCACGAAATCTCACACGAATCTTTGAATTTCTAGGAACAAATTGAAGCACTTGCCAAGCAGCACTCCACGCTGGAACGTGCGGCAACTCTGTGCTCAACCGGAGCCCCAATCTCGGTCTACAGCGACCAGGAGGACGAAGAGTTTCACGACGCCGAAGAGGATCTCGGGTATGTTCTTAATCGAAAACAAAAAAACAAATTTGGCCGAATCGCTCTCGTAATCTTGAGCGCGACCGACCGCGTGGTGAAAGTGTGTATGTACAGTGGGCAAGAGGGATACACTCTCTTTGTTTTTTTCATTTTCGTTTGATGTGGAAAATAGATTTCTCCCACTCGTTCTCACGCTCTGTTCTTTTTTGTTTTCTGTCCATTTTTGTTTTGCAGAATTTTTTTTGAGTTTGCTGGAAAATGGAAAACTTGTGTAGATCCATGAGCTAGTCAGATTGTGAACTTTCCGTGCGGTATGTGTTTACTGGCCGCTCGAGTGATCGTGGCCGTAATAAAGGTTTCGAGCGAATAGGCATCCCTTGGTCCAGCGTAGCTTGCAACCTTGGTTTCGATTCGTCTTCTATCATGGCTCCTCTTTCGTCCGTCTTGTAGCTGTACCATATCTTGGCATGCGCATTCCAGTCGCCATTGATAATGTGCTTCTCGCTCGACACGTCCAGGATCTCCATAACGTCTTTGCGGACCTTGGCTGTTGGTGAGTCGGAAGATGCCATTTTCTTGAACGTTGTCCTTGTGACCGTGAAGACCCTAGTGACGGTGTTTTTCCACGGCCTGCCGCAGTTGAAGGAACGGTTTTTGCAGAAAACAGCTCCTAGTTACTTTCCCTTCTCCCAGTTTCAATTTGGCTTACAGTGGATATTCCTAGTGCAACGGTTCACAACGATGCAACCAGATCACTGTATCCTATGGTTTCGCAAATATTGTTGTTGATTAGGTTATTTTTTTGAATCGACCTGCCTGCCCTGTCTGCCTAAGAACTTTGTACTCGTACCGCCAAAAAAAATGAAATGCCACGGATTGTTGGACGCTTTGAATACACATTGTTGTCGTCCAGTCGAATGGCTAAAGAAACTGGTTCCACGAGAAGTTAAAAGTTTTCCCCCTCTAGTCTTCTCTCGTTCTCACTGACAGTCACTTTTGCCGTCAATGTATTTACGAACTTCAATTATTCTCCTCTCGTTTTCTCTTCAATCTTTGTTTTCTTCGCTAATCTGATTGTTTCAAAATGTTGCCATGAGCTGTTTTTTCCTCTTATTTGTCTTTTTAAAAGGATCGACCGCTTTACAGTTAGTGTTGTTGTCTGTAGGCAAGTTTTCTCTCTCTATTTCTCTAGCTCTTGTCTCGGAGCGTGCTAGGGTAGAACTCGGAATGCAATGCACTTCCGTAGCAGGCAGGCGAGTAATCTGATCCCCTGTTTGAGTAGCTAGCCTTCTGGCGGTAGAAGGGTGCTTCTGAGTTTAACCCTTTCTTCAAGTAGCTCTGGTCTGCGAGTTGTCAATCAGTGGTGCCCAAATGATTCAGACCTTGATTATTCTGTTTTTTGGCAGCGTGGTCTAATTGCATAGCTCTTAGCAGGCGTTCGGCAAAAAAAGAAAGCTGACTGATTCACACCTGTTGTTCTTTGACTGTTTAAGGCGGCTTTAGTTACTGAGACTACTTTGACATGGAATGTTTACTTCCAGCAGCACATTAGGAATTGAGTTGAGGTCCAACACTTCTTTATTGTGAAGCTAATAGTTAACAATTGACGGACCGAAGATGGCTAGGGCAGGCGTACATGGTTTTTCGATTCCAAAACACCCCAATAGTGTAGTCAAGGGGGCACAGGTCCGGCGGTTACGCAGGTCAATGCTTTTTACCGACAAAAGCGGGAAGGTGTGATTAATTAAGTGAAAAAGTAATTAAAATCCGCGCTGTAGATCATCCTCATTTTAACTGCTAGACGATCCATAGTTGCTAACCAGCAAATCCACCTGATTCGCTTACTTGGTCTCTCTGTATTTCTCTCATGTTGTCCTTGGTGTCGATCATCAAAGATGGTGACGAGTTAATTTTCTGGATAGATGTAAGCTTTCTTCCGTAAGGAGTCCCATAGTCTTATCGGTCATCTTCCAATCGGTCATTTCTCGTCTTCCGGCTATTCGAAAACGCTTGAACACTTCTTTATTAGATTTTCCAGTTGATAAACTTTTCCATTTCCTGGTCAGCATTCATATCCAGCGAGAGAGAGACAAAGAGAGAGAGAGAGAGAGATAGAAAGTCACTCAAAGCCACATTGTTGAAACATGAGTCAGCTCTCTTTATAATTTTCCTTTTTTTTGTTCTGTTTTCCCAAGCGATGAATACGGCTGCTTTCTGTTTTGAATGCGGAAGTTGAATACTTTCAGGCACGCGTGAAAAAGTGACAAAGAGAACGAAAAACAAAAGGCGGTGATATTTGCAGCCAAGTTTGCGAAATCAATATGACAGCCTTGCTTCATGCTCTAGCGCATATCTATTTACCAAAAGTCACATTTTGGTTGCCAGCTATTTCCTATTTCTTCCTGTTTGCACAGCCTGCTCATCGCGAATCGAACAGTTTCAAATCGTTTCATAATGCCCTGGCTTTTTAGAATGCCATGCAACTCGGCAACCGCCGGAGTTCATGCGACACCGCTCCAAAAAACGTCGATTAGTGAACACCCAATGCCGTCTAATTCTGCTGCAGCCGCCTCTACTCACAGTAACGGTCCGTCCTCCTCTACCACCGTCACGTCACCACCAAGAAAAGGACGTCAAAGACGTACTACTGTGCTAGAGCGACCCGATCTACCTATTAATCTATGGTCAATCATGAAGAACTGCATTGGGAAAGAGCTTTCAAAGATCCCGATGCCGGTCAACTTTTCCGAACCGCTTTCGGTGCTACAACGTGTCACGGAAGACTTAGAGTACGCGGATTTGCTGGCGAAGGGTGCTAAATTGGTGGGTCCGACACTTGTTGTCTAGCTAGAGTTTCTGATTTAATGCGAAATCCGTTTCAGTCGACACTCGAGCAGATGTGCTATGTGGCAGCCTACGCAGCTTCCAACTACTCGACGACTTGCCATCGCACCAACAAACCGTTCAATCCGCTGCTCGGAGAGACTTATGAATTCGACCGTATGGATGATTTGGGATGGAGAAGTGTTACTGAACAGGTGATTACTAGTTTATAAGGAGTTTCCATGAGGAAGTTGAATTCCCGAACACAATAGGTGTACGCCATCTAACATTTTCAGTGAGCGGCACGACGTGTTTGGGACTAGGTTTCAGAAAAAACTCAATTTTCACGCGTTCAGCTAGACTTGGCAAAACGCCATTGTAGAGACACAGACGTAGGGTCTAGCACGACGTGAGCGGTAGTCTTGGGCTAAATGTAAATTAGATTTCCCAGCAAGGGTCGTATGCGTGACCGGCCGGGTAAAGGGGTACATCGGTTTCGGCGGGACGAACTGAAGATTGTAAATTCCGAAATACACTTTTAGACCCCTACCAAAGCCCTATGACCTACAGACAAAGCTATATGAGCCAGCCAGGCGTTGTTCATGAATACGGTCTCAGAAATCCCGATTTTTACTGAGAGTACTACAGAAAAATTATATCGCAACATCTGAAACCCTCCTAGGTATCTCATCACCCTCCAGCTGCTGCTCACCACGCGGAAGGACACGGATGGACCACGTACCAAGATTTCACGATGACTTCACGATTCCGTGGAAAATACCTTTCCATAATCCCGATTGGCTTCACGCACGTCGTCTTTCCCTCCACCAATTCGCACTTTTCGTATCGAAAAATCACCACCACAGTGCACAACATCATTGTGGGCAAGTTGTGGATTGACAATCATGGAGACATGGAGATTACCAATCACACGACGAACGAGAAATGCGTTTTGAAGTTTATCCCGTACTCTTACTTTAGCAGAGAACAGCCCAGAAAGGTATTTATTCACTTATAGATCTTTATCGCAACGTTAACCATTTCAGGTGTACGGTATTGTGAGAGATGCAGTGGGTGTTCCAAAGTACGTTGTTCAAGGAACATGGGACAAGTCTATTGACATGTTGAAAGTGTCGAGTTGGAATGGAAATATGGAGAAGCCAAAGGTCGAGGTGGATGAGGCGAGCCTTCGGCGCATCTGGACCGCCAATCCATTGCCGTTAGTTTTTATTTAATCAGCTGAACTTTGGTGACCGTGTTTTTACAGAAAAGGATCCGAGAAAATGCACAACTTTACAAAGTTTTCCATTGAACTCAACGAGCCTGAAGATGGTGTGGCACCCACCGATTCACGACTTCGGCCCGATCAGAGATTAATGGAGAATGGAAAGTGAGTAACTCTATTTTTAATATTCCCACAATTTTTCTGAATTTTCAGATGGGACGATGCTAACCGCAAGAAGTTGGAAATTGAGGAGAAACAGCGAGTTGTGCGAAAACGGCGAGAAGCCGAAAAGGAAGTGGCCATGAAAAGAGGTTTGTTGCAAATTTTACCACTGAAACTAAACCTTACTCATAGGCGAAAACTACGAAGAATACCAGCCAACGTGGTTCGTTCGTGTGCAAGACGAGTCGAACGGAGCCCTGATTCATAAGTACAAGGGCGGATACTGGGAGGCAAAAGAGCAGCAGAATTGGAGCAAGTGCCCCCACATTTTTTAGTCTCTTTGAACTCATATTGAAGATTATAAATAAAACAAAAAAAAACTATTCCGCCTTTCACCTTCCAACCAAGTTGCTCCCAATGCCAATAAACTGTGATTTCTATGAGAATCGGGGGTTTTATTTGTATTTGTGGGGTGGGTTTTTGACGTGGCAGGAGGGGGGGGGGGGGGGGCATTGGAAAAGAATTGGCATACTCGTGGTCCACTGTTGGAAGGAATCGTGCAACTTGGCGCAGCTTGGTTCTGTTTGCAGTTTTCAGAATGGAAACTGAGTAAGGAGCAAAATTACGTGGTCATGGATTTTCCTAGTTACCTTAAAAACTGTTTGAACGGCACCCGGTCATCAGTCTGAAAAATAGAGCACAATGCCGTTCTACTAGAAATGTTCCGCATAAACTCCGACTTTGCCTGGAAAGAAATTCGAGACAATGTCACGCTTTCGCCATGGAGTGACACTTTGCGACCATGGTTTTATACAAAAAAAAATCAGACTTTTGTCTCAAAATGTCATTCCGTGAAGTGTCATTCTGTGAGTAATAAATAACAGTAAGAAATCTGAAGTCCAAAATTCTGCGCTTTACGGAACACATTAGAGAGAACCGATACAGCTATTATGGATTCGTGCCATAGCGAGACAGCGTGTCAAGTTATGCGTCAGCCAATGTTGGATCTCGCCAACATTCAGCTCTTGGCGGCGAGAGAAGAAACAACTTTTTGTTCATTTTGCTGGCGCACAGCTTGCAGCAACGAGTCACTACGTCACGAATCCATAATATAATTTGAAAAAACAAAATTTCGAAAAAAAAAAAGGATTTACCCAAGATGCCCTTAATGCGTCACTTCTTCGTTACAATTGGGCCCGGCAGTTTTCCTATTTCAGCAGCTGTGACTCAAAATTAAACCACTTCACTAGAATTTTCAATGAGCTTATCAGTTCGTTTACCCCCACAACCTGCTGCAAGTCTTTCAAATCAGCTCTTCCTCGATACTCTAGAGTGTTCAATAAGCTCAAATGTCGGCATAGCAACTGGTCCTTGGAAAAGATTAGACGCGTTTCTAAGCGTTATCTTGCTTCTCTCCGATGTAACAACAAGAAAAGAGAAAATTATCTTATAGAATCAACTGGGTCACGTAGGTTATTCAAATTTGTCAGAAATCGCATCAGCCCTCACACCGGTATCTCCAAGTTGATGGTGGACGGTGAGGCCATCACTTCTCCTTCAAAAATAGCTGACGTCTTCATTGACTTTTTCTCAAAAAGTTTCACGCCTTATTCTTCTCCGTTTCCCGCTCTGCCTTCACCACAGCCAACTCTCTCGCACGTGGACGTTTCACCATTAGCAGTTGCTAATGCTATAGGTAAACTTAATCCGAAGATAGGCTTTTCCACCGACTTGATTAACTTCTTCATTTTGAAAAAGTGCGTCCACTCTATCTCTGTGCCTCTCTCTTTGATCTTCACGGAATCACTTTCTTCCAAGCGTTTCCCAGATGTTTGGAAAACTGCAACAGTCATTCCACTTCTCAAAAAAGGCAACGACACCGACGCTTCCAACTTCAGACCGATATCATTAACTCACCCGCTTGCTCGTCTTTTTGAGAGAATCGTTATCAAAGCACTGACAAGGGACTTTGCCCATCGTTTATCTCCATTACAATTCGGATTCCTCAACAAACGTTCGTGTCCTCTTGCACTTCTCGATTCCATTTCCGAGTACCACCGTATGATTTCCAAACCTAAGTCCTGGTTAGATGTAATTTTTATAGACTTTAAAAAAGCATTCGATTCAGTGCCGCATGATCTTCTTATTCTCAAGTTGCTCAACTTTGGCATTCATCCAAATTTATGTGACTGGTTTGGTTCATTTCTGTCCGGTAGAATATCGAAGGTCAAGATTGGCGAATTTCTCTCGGTCAACCATTTTCATAACACCTCTGGGGTACTCCAAGGTACTGTAACTGGTCCTTTTTTGTTTCTTATTTACATAAATGATCTGTTGTATCTGTTTCCGGAAGATGTTAAAGTTACGGCGTATGCGGACGATCTCAAGATTTTCTGTAACAACCATGACAGCTTGCAAAAATCAATAGATGTTGTAATTTCATGGTGCGATAAATGGAAACTAGCTCTAGCCGAAAACAAGACTCTAGTTCTGCACATTGGCAAATCTAATCCGAAATTTGTTTACCACGTCGGTACATCAAAAGTTCAACCTACTGTCTGCGCGAGAGACCTTGGCGTTTTTGTCGACAATGATCTCAACTTCGAATCGCATATCTCACGGATTGTTAACAGCGCCCTTCACAAATGTCGTCTCATACTCCGCTCGTTTAGATCTTCTCTGCCAGACTTCTACTTCAAACTTTTCAACGCGTACGTGCGGCCAACACTCGAATATGGCTGTGAACTATTTCATCCCTCCACTTTTCACCTTTCAAGAAAGCTCGAGTCACCGTTAAGGTTTTTCTCTCGTAAAGTATTCCTCAGATGCAATGTTTCTTTTTCTCGTCTTTCAGTCCCCGATCAAAAAACTTCATACGAACGCAGATTAAAAATTGCCAATCAGCAATCTCTTTTGTTCAGGCGATTATTCCTGATTCTCAAAACTTATTTTAAAATTGTTACCCACCGGTGCCACTTTCCCCATCTTGCTCAGTATATAGCCCCTTCTAAATCAGCGCGATTCCCATACAGATTAGTATTTTGCGGCGCTAAAAATGGTAGTTTTTTACACAAATATTTTGCTCTGTGGGATAAGGTAGTTCCCTATTTCCCAGAATTAGTATCTGAAGTTACCTTCTCAGAGCGTATCGGTCTTCTTCCCCTCACATCCTTTATTGTCTGACTACCCTCCTTTCTTCCTAGATTGTTCCATCGTTTGTTTTTACATGTTCAAATTGATTTTCCTGATCTCTTTGTTTTTTTTTTTTTTGCTCCCACTTGGCCATGACTCTTGCGGGTCAACAGGTCATTTTATCTTATTCGTTTCACCTCTCAACCCAGTGTATTCCCTATCCTCTTTTTGCCACATGTCTGTTATTAGCGTGTTATTTGCTTTTTTTTTTTTTTGCAATGCTCACTTTAACAATGTCGAATCGAATAAATAAATAAATAAATAAAGTATTTGGTTACTGCGCGCTAGTGTGCGTTACCGAAAACATTTTTTACCGGTAAACACATCTTTCGGCAAAGTTACCGGTATATTTACCGGGAATTTACCGAATTTCGGTGCTACCTCGGAATAGAACTGTTTTGGAATAGAACTGTTTCGGATTAGAACTGTTTCGGTATAAAACTGTAGTAAAATAGAACTGTAGCGAAATAAAACTGTTCGGAATAGAACTGATTGGAATAGAACTGTAGCGAAATAGAACTGTTTTGGAATAGAACTGTTTCGGAATAGAACTGTTTCGGTATAGAACTGCAGCGAATTAGAACTGTAGCGAAATATACCTGTTTTGGAATAGAACTGTAGTGGAATAGAACTGAAGCGAAATAGAACTGTCCCGAAACAGAACTGTAGCGGAATAGAACTGTTTTGGAATAGAACTGTAGCGAAACAGAACCGCCTGAAGTGGAGCTGTAGTGACCCAGGAAAGCTAGAGCAGCTCGAGTAAGTATTCAGTTGTACATGGTGGGTTATTGATTTCAATTTCGCGCAGCGGTTCTTCTTGTACAGCTCCATTTTAGGCAGTTCTGTTCGCTACAGTTCTATTCCAAAACAGTTCTATTCCGCTACAGTTCTGTTTCGGGACAGTTCTGTTCCAAAACAGTTTTTTTTCGCAACAGTTTTAATCCGCTACAGTTCTACATCGAAACAGTTCCATTTCGCTACAGTTTTATTCCGAAACGGTTCTATTCCGAAACAGTTCTATTTCGCTACAGTTCTATTCCAAACAGTTCTACTTCGTTACAGTTCTTTTTCGCTACAGTTCTATACCGAACGGTTCGATTCCGAACAGTTATATTCCGAAGCAAGTTCTATATCGCTACAGTTCTATTCCGAGCGAGTTTTATTCCGAGGTAGCACCCGAATTTCACGGTAAATTCGACAAATTTATCGGTAAAATGGTTTTTGGAAAAACTTAACGTGGCGTCAACACGGCGTGTTGAAGAGTACATCGTGAAAATGCGCTCCACTGCTAACACAGATTTGAGGAAACGCGGTTGTTACAGATTTGAAACGGTTTGGATTTTCAAAAACAAGGCGCTGGCGGAATACGTTTTCTGCATAAAATAAATAGGGGAATATTGTTTAAATATTTAGAGTAATGCAAAAGATATGAATCAACAAGAAAAAAACATATAAAAATTGCTGTGGCGCCGCAGTAACGACGTTTTAAACACGCCATTTCGCGCGCATTTTTCTCGAGTGACGTGGCAACTTTCCCGCGAAATTTAAATTTTAATTTTCATGTACCTCTTAACACCCCGTGCGTCAAGTTCACGTATTAGAAAAACAAGACATCGGGGAAAACAAAGATACGCAGACGCGACCTCGGCCTTGCACAATCACGCCTTTTTCACATTTTTTAAAAAATTGCATCTGTATTAAAGCGTGACCCACCATGATACCAAGACTAGAATTGACTAGAGCAGTTCGCGCACATTTTTTAACACGACTAATTACTGCATACAAAAAACAATTAAATTAAAAAATGAAATTCATCCAAAAAATAAGAAAAAAGTGGTATTTTTCATCAATTTTTGCGTAAAATTGGAAAGCGTAAATGTTTGGCCCCGAATATTCCAGAATCAACAGAAATTTCTCGAAAAACAATGAAAAAGTAGGCAAAAATAAAAAAAAATAAAATAAAATCTCAACAAAATCGAAAAATCCGCAAACACCAATTGTCGTTGCTTACCGTATTTCAGTCGGAAAATATTTCGCGCGCAGATTCGCCGCAATTTATCAAAAAAAAAATATGAAAAAATAGGGAAAAAAAGTAAAATTGCAATGAATTTATTGAATGCACTGTAAAAAAACGGAAAAATTAACAAACAGCTGAGAGAAAACTCTGATTTTGAGATTGCTCCGATTGGTTTGAAGTTTTACTCTCGTCTGAGCAGCTGCTCATAAACTTTGAAAACAACCAATTATCACGGGTACTGGTGACTGTCTTTTTTTCAAACCATGTTTTTGCGGCGAAAATACGCGCGACGCGTGTCGAATCTCTCATCTTCTCCGTCTCGCCTCTCTTTTCTCTCGTCTTCTTCGTCTCGTCTCTTTTCTAAATGATTTGCATTGGCACAAAGCCCAAATTTTTTCCGTCGAATGCGGCGTGCGCGTATTATCAATGGAGCACATTTTCACCAGGGCACTCGCCAGTACCACGTGAATTATCTCACGAAATGTCTCGGAGCGAAGCTCATTTTTCGACACATTTGTAATTTGTGGTAATGTTTGCACCTAGGTTGATCAATAATAAACAACGATGTCCAACAAGCCAGACAAACAGCTTGACAACTGCCTGGCAACACACACTTGGGCATCCGTAGCTCTGCAGCACCACCGAGCAGTTAGACTTTGTGTTACCTAATTTTCAGGAAAATTCTGGAAGCCAGAGTTATATTCCAAGCTTCTGCGCCCGAAACGTAAACATGTAGTATGTATCATTTCACATACATAATTTATCACACGGGAGCGGGCGCAGGCGCCAAAATTCAAACACTTTCGTTTCTTTTCTTTTCTCTCTTTTTGCCGCGTCCAGATGATGTGTGATAGGTTAGGTTACCACCGCCTCCCATTTCGAAAAAAGGAAAGGAGAAGACGTTTCTCCGTACCCGTCGGTGGCGTCGCGTAGCGCAAAAAAAAAAGACGGCGAGGCGAGAGAGTGTTGATCGAGTGGATGGCGTTAGACAGTCGGTTCCTGGCACGGAAGGCACGAAGTAGAGGGGCGGAGCGATGGCGGTGGGGTCGGAGAATTTCGTTACAGCTGACTCCAGTTTGGACTTTTTCTTTCTTTGTTTTTCTTTTCTGTCATTCTGCTGCAGCAGCTGCAAAACCATGAAGTACACGTGTGAAGCTATGAGAAGAATGAGTTCTAATCAGGTTAGTTAGTTATTCTTACCACTTATTTACTTCGTCTTCATTTCCTAGGACCCCTGGCACCACTACCACCCGTACCGTCATCGAAAAAACTCTACGACTTCTACCTATTCTGACGATATGTCTAGCTGCAGCCCGTCAAGCTCTTCCTCCTCCACCACACCACCACCACCATACGACGTGTCATCTCCACCACCAACCTCTTCCACCATGGTGTACAATCTCTTGAAACAGTACATTGGCGAGGTGCCGAAGGATCCGACAGTCTGTCAGGTTTGTTCACTTTTCTTTCGTCTGCAAAAGTATGATGAGGGGGAGGGCAAAACGAGTTTTTCTCTCTCTCCCCCTCCCCCTCCCGGCGATAAGTATGCCCTTTTCTGAATTGAACGCGCAATCGGCTTGCAAAAGGGCATTACACTCTTTACCTACTACGAAACGACCGCTAACGAGACGTTCATATAAAGTTTTAGTTCAGTCTACCCAGTCCAAATAGGCTGAATTGGTAGGGTACAGAACTATAACACAGATAGAGTGAGAGCGAGGGTCTGGTGGAAACGGTAAAGATTTCAACAAACAGAGATTACAAAGTTCTGCGTGCTCGGACGACTGGTAGTGAACCGTTCAGAGTCTGACATTAATTTAAGTCAATTACTGGCTAGGGAAACGACTGGTAGTGAACGAATAAAAACACTATCTGGGCTCTAAGCGTTTCCACCAACTGGAAGGCTGCGACGATCCGCTCAAACATTCCAGTGTAACCTAGCGAACCTTTTTTCAGATCTTACTGGAGAGCCTGTCTCAAGTCATCGAACTCGAACGCCAACTCGCCGACCTCGAGCAGAAAACCAATCACTTGAAAATGGCGCAAACCTGGTTTTCGCCACCACCAAATTATAATCAAACGCCACCCAAAATGCACCATAATGTGGAAAAAGTGCCAGAGGACCTGGCGAACGTGGACGTCACCGAGTTCAAGCATCTGGTTCACTCGGCACCACTCGTCTATGAGTCTATTTCTTATTGACGAAACCAATTTTTTGAACTTTTTTTTTCTTTCCTTCTTTAGCCACGTTTTCTCCCCACAGATCTCTTCTTGCTAATCGATAATTGATATTTCCCGGTGAAAATATTATTACACACGTCAAATCTCATTAGACATCAATCAACTCCAGGTTTTTCTTTTGCCTTATTTTTGTTTATTTGACTTTTAAAAATTGTGATAAACTTGTTACAGTATTTTTGTAGATTTCAAAAAAAAATACTTTGATTATCAATATGTACATGTTCTTGGAATGGTGATACCGCGGTGTTTGCAGACTGTGTCAGAATTTGCGCAAATGGACACATTGATCTCATTTTTCCAACAATATCGTATGTATCCGATGAGCTTTTCTTTATCATCCTCTCCGAGATGCTCCGCCGCTCGTCGTTGTCTCTCCCGATTGCTCATCTTACGGTCGATGTCCTCTTTTTAAAATTACGAGAAAAAGTACCCTGAGCGACTTGGGATACGGAATGCCTTGCAATACTCGCAAAGGCTGCGGTTAGCCTTGAAAACTTTCATGTTCTGTAATATAGAGTGTAGGACTTCTTCTCCTGGCTGAGAAACGGGCAACGGTTTTCTTGATTTTTCGTAGCAGAATAGATCTTCTTCTTTAAGCTCGCAAATTCGTCTGCCGATTTCCATCCGCATTTGTTCGGTCTGAAAAAATTGACATGCAGAGAGGGAAGTGAGGAGCAATTTTAAGACAAATATGATGTCATATTGAAGGCTCTGGGACGTTTTAAAACTTTTGTGCATTTTTTCCGGCACACAAGATTACAAAGATTACAAAGTCGATCCGTTCTCAAGTACCGAAGGTACTGCGGATCACGGTTTTCTGCGTACGCGGACGACTGGTGGTGTACCGTTCAGAGCCAGACATTATTTGAGTCAATTCCTGGCTAGGGAAATGACCGAGCAATCTTCGTAGAGACGGACTCGAACCTGTGGCCTCTCAGACGGAGGCGGTCACCACTACCGGCTGCGTTATCAACCCCCACGTTTTAATTGCCCAAAAATGAAAAAAAAAACCAATGGTTGTGCGTTTTGGTGTCGCTTGGCAAAAGCCGCTACGCAAAACTGTAACAATTTTGAAAGGGTAGGTTTCGAAACGTCCCAGAGCCATATTGAAAATTAACCAGAATTCGTTCAAAGGAACTGGGATTTAAAATATAATACCGAAACGTTTGTAAGCACATTATTAATGCGTCGCGAAAACCTGTCAGAGCAGAGCATGCGACCCGGCTGTGTATATACTCAGCCATAACATTCACGCCACGGAAAGAGATCAAGTCGCTTAATAAACTTTTTTTCCAATAATAACCTACATCTGATGTGTCCGTTTGACATGCTGCATCTGTTTTTGTGAACCAGAGGAATTCATCGGTTGCTGTTGACTTTGTTCGGTGCGAAGTCCTTGGTCTTGGTTTTTCTTATTTTTGGCTCAATGGTTGTCCCGTCCATTTTACCTGAAATAAGCAAAAAGGGCGAAACAAAACAAAAAAAAAATAAAAAGAAGAAGCAATATAAGTGAAGAAAAAAGCGAGAAATTGAAGGAAAACGGGTATATAAGGGGGTAATACGGTATGGAACTCGCACGGAATAGAACTGAGCGAAATAGAACCGGCTGAAATGGTGTTGTACTGAAAAAACCATTGCATGAAATGGACAAACGTTCAACGAAATACATATTCCAGCTGTTCGAGCGGGTCTGTGTCGGAACATCTCTATTTCAGGCGGTTCTATTCCGTGCGAGTTCTATACCATAGGACCCCCCTTATTTAAGGCAAAATGAGCAGTTTTTGTTTAAAAAATGTATAATTCATAGGGGTTTTCCGTGTTAAAACGGGAGAAAACATGAATATATACTGCCAGAATGGTAGTTCAACAAAAAAACCTTGCAAAAAAAGAAGTTTGGAATGTTTAAAAAGCGGAGGGGATAATTACAGAATAGCCACCCATATTTTTCAAAATAGGTACCCATTTGACTCGCTATAGTATAGCCACCCACAGTCGGCACCGCGTGGGTGGCTATTCTGAAATTATGGGTGGCTATTCTGAAATGATGGGTGGCTATTCTATAGCCCGTTGATGTGGGTACCTATTTTGAAATATATGGGTGGCTATTCTGAAAGATTCCCTAGGAAACCAGTATAGCCACCCATTACCACTGAGTGGGTGGCTAAACTGTAATAATATATTCCAGTAAAAGCACCAATATATTTCAAAATAGCCACCCACAGAAAATCGGAAAAATTCCATTTTTCAGTTATGTGGGTGGCTATACTATAGCGTGGGTACCTATATTGTAGTGGGTGGCTATACTGGAATTTTCCCAAGCGGAGAAATTGACAAATATTGATTTTTCCCTGAAATTGAGAAATATGCGGAAAATTTTGACAAAACTTTATGAATTTGGTGACGAAAAACTATTTTTACAAGATAAAAGCAAGAAAAAGAAAGATTTCATGCAAAAAAAATCAAAGAAAAACAATGAAAAAGTAAAGGAAAATGAGAAAAATAAGAAAAAATAAATAAAATTGAACCAAGAAAAAAAAAGTGTGCAAACACCGTGAAGTCTGCATACACCAATTGTCGTTGCTTACCGTATTTCTCGATCAAATTATTTTTGGTAAGAGAGTTTTTAGCTGTTTTCAAACAGACTTTGGGCAAAAAAGTACTACTCGTTCATTGAGACTGTCAGTCAGCCACGCGCAGTTCCTGGTTATGTGCAGCCAATGAAGACGCCAAGAAAAATACAGTTTCCAGAAGCTTTTGTCATTAAATGTGATCAAAGTTCCCTCGAGAACCCTCTTCTTCCGTTCCAACCGGCCAGTAAAAAAAGTAATATATTCTTCGACACCTGTCCACATTTGCATAACGAAGACACGCGCGTCGTCGTTGTCGTCTTCTGTATTACCCCATTGTCGCGGTCGGAAAAACAACACGTATGCGAATAAGAAGACGGATTAGAAGGAAAAGAATAAGAAGAAGAAGAGGAGAAGAAACACGGCACGGTCCGTTCCACCGCATTTCTATCCTAGGATTTTCTCCTTTTGTCTTTCTTCTTTCCTCCTCCAATTCGTCGCAGATGAGGCGGATACATGAAACTTGCAGATTATGGTTTTACAACGTTTTTCTTGACTTTCTTGGACTTTTCCGCTTCGATTTCGCCTTTTATGAGTTTTCACGAGCTTATACCGCAATTTTTTTTAGTTAGCACGCTTTAAATAACTTCAACAGTAGCTTTCACCGCTCTAGGGGCAAATTTCAAATTTTTGAAAAAAAATTTTTTTTTCAAATTTTTCATTTTTTTTTTTCGCCTTCAAACCCTTTTAAAATCTCTGAAACACGTGTAATAAAGTAAAAAGTCACTAATTGACCTCTGAAAACGCCGAAAAAATCGCTGTAAAAAATTTAAATTTGTCCTGGTGTACTACACGTGGACAATGATAAAAAACTCGAAAAATCGACGTTAAATCGCCATTTTTTTCAGTTTGTACACTTAAAATAACTGCTATAGTAGCTTCTACTGTTCTATACTCGGTATAAAACGCTGGAAACTCGCTCCAAACGAACAAAAAAATTTCACATGCATTTGGAGTGAGGTTTAGAGAAATCAGAGCAAAACATCGGCCACGGCTCTCTCAATTTTCTGCACTCTCTTGTCGCCAACGTGGCCGCGTCCTCCACTGTGCAAAGGGAGCGCGTTTGCAGCGCTCCGTACTGAGAATAGGAGCGATTTTAAAAATTTAAAAATTTTGAAAAAAAAAAGGTTTTTTAAAATTTTCAAAAAAAAAATTTTTTTTTCATTTTTTAAAATGTTTTTCGTCTTCAAAATTCTTTGAAACGTGAAAAATTGCTCAAATTAACACCACAAACAATTAATTAACCCCTTGCCATCTCCTAAAAAATCGAAAAATTCGCTTTAAAAAATTTGAAATTTGCCATGGTGTACTACACGTGGACAATGTTCAAAAACTCGAAAAAGCGATGTTAAACTGCAATTTTTTCACTTTGCAGGTTGAAAATGACTGTTACAGTAGCTTTTACCGCTCTAAGATCAACTTTTAAAAAATTTGAAATTGGGAAAAAAATTGTTTTTCAAATTCTACAAAAAAAATTTTTTAATTTTTTTTTTTTGTCTTTAAACCCTTTTGCCAATATCACTAATTGACCTCTTACCATCTCGTAAAAAATCGAAAAATTCGTTGTAAAAAATTTGAAATTTTGTCCTGGTGTACTACACGTGGACAATGTTCAAAAACTCAAAAAATCGACTCAAAAGCGCAACTTTTCCAGTTTGCACACTTGAAAGAACTGTTCCAGTCACGGCGTGCTGGAGACTACGTTTTTAAAATTATTTTTGGAAATGAAATTTCGGAGGTCATCTCTCTCAAAGCTCTGCGTCTCTAGTTTTACACGCACTTTGCAAAACTTGGCAGAATGTGACTATCGAGACGCAGATAAATGCGACAGGGCGCGTTTGCCGTTACGTAGGTTCTAGCACGCCGTGCCAGTAGCCGTTACTGCTATGGGATCAATTTTGAAAATTTAAACATTTTGAAAATGAAAAATGTTTTTCAAAATTTTCAAAAAAAAAGTTTTTATTTTTATTTTTTAAAATTCATACTTCAACTGAATTCAAGGCTTATTTTTCACGAATTTCAGAGTTATTACACACAAAAAGCACTAAAAAATTTTTAAAAACGAGTTCTAGAATTTAAAAAAAATTCAATTTTTTCAGCGATTTTTTCGATTTTTTTGGCATTTAACATACTTTTACAAATATTTTTTTCAAATTTTCGAAGAAAAAACAACTCTCGATACTCCAAAATTTGATCAACAACCCACCCCACCACCCGTATTCAATTGCCCTTATCAGCTGATAATGCGTCGAGATTTAACTGATATCCTGACCCGCATTCATCAATTCTGTGTCCGTCCCAAATGTGTACAGAACGCGCGGAGAAAGCGGGCCAGAAGAGGAGACACAGGGGAAAATGAGGTAAATTTGAATATTGCGCTCTTTTATCCGTTTTCCATTTCATCTCATCTCGATTATCAAATTATCGGTTGAATTCGGGATTTAATTCAATTCAGGTTTCTATTCATTTTCATTTTCATTTGCATTTTTATTTTCATTTCTGACCGATTTTCCGTTTTGTATTTTGCCTTCTTGTATTGTTTCTAGTTCGCAAAAAAATTTTGACCCGGAAAAGTTCGAACCACGGCCTTGAGATTTACAGGCAAAACTTTTAACCACTAGACCACCGTTTTTTTAATAAAATATGTGTTTTTTTACGATTTCAAAAACTATTCTAACTATTTAAACGTAAATTATCCAAATTTGACTTCGCAAAAAAACTTTGCCACCGCGAGGACTCGAACTTTGGTGTTCAGATTACCAGATAGCATGACTAGCCACTAGACTATTCGCGCCCCGTCATTGGGCTGCCGCCGACCGCGCTATCGAGGTGGTCTAGTGGTTAGTCTTGCTGCCTGATAATCTGAACACCATGGTTCGATTCCTGTCGGGTGAACTTTTTTTTGCACACTTGAAATAGGTAACATCTTGACAGTGTCCAGAATGATCTTTAAAAATTAAAACCGCGAAAAAAACGACATTTCGAAAGACATGGTTTTTTTTTGTTTACTGTCGGATTTTTCTATAAATTTCTTTAATTTTTACTTCAAAAATGGGCGAAAAATCTAAAATTTTCGTTTTGGATCAAAAGTTGTGCTGTTTTTACAATTTTAATATTGTTTATGGCTATTCAAACCTCGAATCTGCCGAATTTCGCTTCGCAAAAAAATTTTGTCACCTGGCGGACTCGAACTTTGGTGTTCAGATTACCAGATAGCATGACTAGCCACTAGACTATTCGCGCCCCGTCACTGGGCTGCCGCCGACCGCGCTATCGAGGTGGTCTAGTGGCTAGTCTTGCTCTCTGATAATCTGAACACCGGGGTTCGATTCCACTTGGGTCCAACTTTTTTTTGTTCAACAGTTTTGCATAACGTTTTATGTCCTTTTCTTCTTTCACACAAGTAAACACCGCTTTTATTTATATTTCACTTTTTCCATGATTCTATTTGTATTTCTGCTCATCTGACCTCGCGTGTACATTTCACGTCAAGACTATAAAATGTGACTTTTTTCAGCGAAACAAAAAAAAACAAAAACAGTCCAAGGATCAGCGGCAAGAATGGATAAAATAGAGAATGATTACGCGATAAAGGTATTCTAGGTTGTCTTTTTTTTTGAAATGTGTTTTTTTCTTTGTCACCACTCACCAAAAACGACAAAAATGCGTTTGTATGTTTGACTCATTGATAACAGTGTCGGTGTGTGATGTGTTTGTGGAGAAGAGGAATTTTTTTTGGTGTTGATTGTCGATTATTTTCATTTTGAAACCATATTGAGCATTTTGCGCGCCCGCCCGCCAGCGCCTCCCCTCCATTTTATTGCCTTTATCTAGGCACCGCAATGAGAGGGGGGCGTGGCCTCCCATTTTTTCTCTTGGGTTTTGGTTTTTCGAGTTTGCGCTCATATTTCTCGGATACTGTGCTCAATTCTAGTAATTTTTATATCAACTTATACGTAATTGGCTACGGGGAATCGATTGGTAAAATCAAATTTAACGGAAAATGACTATTTTCGACTGAAATCGTCGAAAAAGTGAAATGGGATGAGAAAAATGGCTTCGTTGGGTGTGATGCATGTCGATTGCGCTAGGTTTTATGATTGTTTCTGATAGTTTTTGACACGTAGAATTTGATTTTTCAAACAGAATTAAAATCCAACTGCGCGCATTTTTGTTATATAGCGCCAAACTTCAATAAAAAATTGTGACATTTTTTCAGCGATGACCTCAATTTTTTATTTTTTCTTTCTTTTGATTAACACCGCTAGTTGCCACACAAAAATTTTTAGTGCATTAAGGCAAGTATAAAGTAGTTTTTTTCTTCATAAAGTACCACGAATTTTTCGAAAATCACGTTTTTGGAAGAATTAGGGTTTTTCTAGGTCGATTGCGCATGGTTTTATTAATAGATCTAAAAGAGAAAAAAATTTCCTATCGAATGCAACTTGAACTTTCAAAAAATAACTGCGCGCATTTTTTTTATGACAGGTTTTAAAATTCCTTTATAATTTTCAACGTGATTTTAACCTCTTTTGAGGGCAGGGAAGGTGCGCTTAAGGGGCGCTCTCTTATATAGAGTGTTCCTTCGCCACCGCCCTGTGCTGTGTGGTGTAGTGGTCCACGGCGGGTGCGGTGTGCGCAAGCTCTAAGTTCGATTCCTTTTGTTTTTTTGCTCGTTATTGCAATTGATACAGCATTTGCCTTTTGCTTATTTATTCGTTAATTCGAATGTTTATATTTCAATGGATTGAATACATTAAAAATTAACTTAAAACTTTACCAAAATTTCCTACCGTTTATTTTTATGTTTTTGTCATTTTTATGCAAATGTAGGCGTCGCATAACAAAAATTTAATTATTAATTATTTTTTTTCCATTAGAAAATTCCATTATCTTAACGATAATTGACAGAAAAGTTGTGTTTTCTGATTAGAGAAAGCGATTTAGTCGAAAATATACCATTGCCAAATCGCCCGCCGCACCTTGCAGACTCCGCCCCTTTTCAAAAAGTCAAGAGAAATTCAGTACTAAAAAATCGCGACTTCGAACGGCTCAAACTCGAGAACTAGCGGGAATTTCGAGGAGAAAATTTGGGAATGTACTAATATTGAGGCGTAGAATACAATGAAACCAGTGGTTTTCCGGGATTTGCATGTTTTTCAAACATGTTGCGGTACCTACCTTTATCCTCCTCATTCCTTTTTGCCCGGGTGGCCGAGTGGATAGCAGCTCTACCTCTTAATCTGAACACCCGGGTTCGAGTTCTCCCGGTGTCAATTTTTTTTTGCTTGACTTCTTTTCAAGCAAGTTTGAACTTCCATAATCTCTATGTCTCTTTACTGACTTGCATTGTCTTTGTCGTGACACTAACTATCTTCTAACAGATACAAGATTCGCAAAACTAAATAATACCGTTTCAGATAGCCAAATATCCTCCAACACCTGGTGACAATTGTGCGGAAGAAGACGAGTTTGGGTGAGAATTACACAATACTTATTGCGGTATACATAAATTGAAACCAATTAGGAAAACTTGCCTCGAATCCATTCTGTTCTAATTTTGATCTACCACGAAAAAAAAAACGTTTTTTTTTTGCTTTTTTACTTTTGTGGCATCACCTTGAAATTCGAAACCGATTTTGTGTACTTTTCCTTAAAAATAGTTTATTTTCACAAAAAAAGGTGAAATTATCGTTTTTTGATCAAAAAATGTGTTGCTTTTGACAATTTTAGAAACTTTTCTGGCTATTTAAACCTTGAACTTGATGAATTTCACTTCGCAAAAAAATTTTGCCACCTGGAGGACTCGAACTTTGGTGTCCAGATTACCAGATAGCATGACTAGCCACTAGACTATCCGCGCCAAGCTGCCAACTGCGTCGCTGCGCTATCACGGTGCAGCCCCAAATCCGAAGCGCCCGAATCCGAAGTGGTACGAATCCGCACTGCGCCCGAATCCGATACCGCCCGAATACGAAGTGCCCGAATCGGAAGTGTTACGAATCTGAACTGGTACTAATCGTAACCGCCCGAATCAACAACGCCCGAATCAGCAATGGTACGAATCCGAAATGGTATGAATCAGAAACGCCCGATTCAGAAGTGGTACGAATCTGAAGCGATACAAAGTGAAGTGTACTTATACCGTGATATGAAACCCAACTTATACAAAGTAAACTGCGCAAAGTTACGGTTGTGGGTGACCTATTTTTTTAAGTTGTGCAAGTTTTAAGCTTAGCAATGAGTGACATCGCACTCAAAATTCATATTTTTCATATACATTTGTTAATTTTTTTTTGTAGTTTTATGCATTTCTTCTTGGATTTTCATTCATATTTTAATCTTTAAAGTTTGATTTTGTTCACAAAAAAACTTTACAGGATTCCAGTAGGCACGCCTTTTTGTTATTATGTTTTAATTCTTAGGACAAACAAACAAACACAAAGACAAGTTTGATATTTTATATGTAAGATTAGTCAGGTTTTCAAAAAAATACATGTTATATCTCGATTAAAGCCGAGAAATAAACCCGACACCGCTATGAAATTAGTTTGCGCCCTATTCCCCCAAAGTTATCGCAAGCGTCTATAATGTCGAAGTTTCATCAAATCGGGGCAAAATCAACTGGCGGGGGGACTATGCTGGTCCTTGGGGGGTCATATCAGGCGGGGGGCTATACTGATAAATTACCGAAAAATCCATCTATTTAACATTTCTCAATAACTTTATCGACAAATTGATCGAAAAATTTGCTGAATCTGCTTCGAAAATTCACCCTGTGTAAATATATTAGAAAACATTTTACCGGTGACATCGCTGGAAATTTTTGTGTTAAGCGCTTCTGATCCGTACCACTTCGGATTCGTACCACTTCTGATTCGGGCGTTTCTAATTTGGGCGCTTCAGATCCGTACCACTTCGGATTCGTACCACTTCTAACTCGGGCGTTTCTAATTTGGGCGCCTCACATTCGTACCACTTCGAATTCGGGCGGTTTCGGATTCGGGCGCAGTGCGGATTCGTACCACTTCGGATTCGGGCGCTTCGGATTTGGGGCTGCACCGCTATCACTGACCGCGTTTTCGAGGTGTGGTCTAGTGGCTAGTCGTGCTGTCTGATAATCTGAACACCAAGGTTCGATTCCTGCCGGGTGAACTTTTTTTTGCACACTGGAAATTGCATAATAAAGCCCTTACAATGCCTAGAATGAACTTTTAAAATTGAAACAGCAAAAAAAATTGAAATTTTTACTCAAAAAATGCGCAAAAATCTGAAAATTTCGTTTTGGATCAAAATTTGTGTTGTTTCACCGACTTTAGGAAGTTTTCTGGCTATCTGAGCCTTGAATATGCCAAATTTGACTTCGCAAAAAAATTTTGCCATCTGACGGACTCGAACTTTGGTGTCCAGATTACCAGATAGCAGGACTAGCCACTAGACTATCCGCGCCAAGCTGCCAACAGCGTTGCTGCGCTGCCGCCGACCGCGCTATTGAGATGGTCTAGTGGCTAGTCGTGCTGTCTGGTAATCTGAACACCAGGGTTCAATTCCTGCCGGGTAAAATTTTTTTTGCAAACTGGAAATTGCATGGTAACACCTTTACAATGTCCAGAATAATCGTTAAAATTGAAAACGTTTAAAAAACCTTCAAAATTTATAACATCCAGATTTTTCTACGAATTTCTTTGATTTTTACTCAAAAATGCCCAAAAAATCTAAAATTTTCGTTTTGCATCAAAATTTGTGCGGTTTTGACGGTTTTAGAAACTTTTCTGGCTATTCAAACCTTGAACTTGACGAATTTCGCTTTGCAAAAAATTTTGCCACCCGGAGGACTCGAACTTTGGTGTCCAGATTACCAGATATCATGACTAGCCACTAGACTATCCGCGCCAAGTCGCCAACAGCATCGCTGGGTTTCCGCCGCCCACGCTTTCGAACTGTGGTCTAGTGGCTAGTTGTGCTGTCTGATAATCTGAACACCAAGGTTCAATTTCTGCCGGGTAAAATTTTTTTTTTGCAAACTGGAAATTGCATGGTAACATTCAATAAAAGTCAAAAACCTGTTAAAAACCCAAAAAATAATAGTTTTTTCTATAATTTCATATCTTTCTGTTTTCACGTCACCCTTCCTTCCTCTTTAGCTCCCGCACGAGCCACTTCAAAATCACTTTCACCGGCAAAAAATGAAGATTACGCAAGACGAACACCCCCTCTTTTTGCCGTCGGTCTAGAAGAAAAGCGAAAAACGGCGCGGCGAGGCTAGAGACAAACAAACATTTTTGTGTGAGCCCGCTAATGAATGACCGGATATCTCGGCGAGATATTCGGCGCGCTCGGCAGACCGCTAGAGTATCGTTTTATTCACCCTTTTCTTCTTTTCCATGTCATTCTTTAATTTATATAATTTTCCGGCAGTTTTTAGCGGTTCCTGGCCACTCTGAACTAAGGCTTCCATTCGGACCAATTTTCGTCCGTCCGGTCCGTCCGTTCGTCCGTCCGTCCGCCGTCCGTCCGCTTCGTCCGCGGTTCGTCCGGTTCGTCCGGTTCGTCCGCGGACGGTCCGGTTCGTCCGTTTCGTCCGGTTCGTCCGGCACGCTCTATTTGGCTGGGAATATTAATTTATGGCACTCTCTTTAAAAATTCTGACATTGAAAATGTAAGCGGTTGCAAATTTATGTAGAATTAGCTTTGCAAAAACAAATTTTTTAATTTTTTTCCGAATTTTTGATAGCCGAAACAAGACATTTCTGTTGATATTTTCAAGAAAAAAGAACAAAAACAGCTTTTGAAAACAAAATATAACAGAAAGAAAAAGAAAAACTAAAAAGAAAAAAAACGGACGAAGCGGACCGACCTCGGACGAACCGGACGAACCGGACGAACAGCGGACGAAATTCGTCCGCTTTTTTTTCGTCCGAATGGAAGCCTTACTCTGAACGTCTAAAAGTGATTTTAACAATGTGCAAAAAAATGTTGAGTTGGGTGGAATCGAACTTTGGTGTTCAGATTTCCAGGCAGCAATACTAGCCACTAGACTATGCTTGCGAGGCGCGATGTGGCTACATCGCTGCCGCGCCCGCCTGCTGCAATTCTCTCCAGGGTGGCCTAGTGGCTAGTCTGGCTGCCTGGAAATCTGAACACCAAAGTTCGAGTCCTGCAGGTGGCAACATTTTTTTGCAAAGCGAAATTCGGCAGCTTCAAGGTTTGAATAGCCAGAAAAGTTTCTAAAATCATCAGAACAACACAATTTTCGATCCAAAACGAAAGTCATTCCAATGGGATTCTCAGAGTTTTTTGATTCCTTGGGGCACCAAATTACCTTTCTATTTCTTTCTAAATTAGCTAGAACAGACTGGAAGATGGATGCATCAATTATCGACACTTGTTTTTCTACGGTTTCTCCTCTTGTTTTCGCCCAATCATTTCCTAGTTTCCCTTTTTTTGCTTTTGGCTACTTTCCTTATTAGAATCTCTTTTTCTTTTTCCTTTTTTTCTAAGGCAAAGACCACCCGAATAAACCCAAAATAAGCAGACACACTTGTTTTGCAGAACCGGCGCGAAAATGCTGCGCGGGCCGGGACAAAAATGCGCGGACCCGTTCCAATTCATCGCCGCTGGAAAAGGTGGCGAAGATATGGCGGTGTCCGCCAAATCCACGTTGCAATTGGCTCAACAGCAGAAAGAGCAACGCGAGAAGATGCTGCAAAAGCAATCGGTGAGAGCTTTTTTCTGTTTAAAAATGTGTTGTTTTGTTTCCTTTTCCAGCAAAAGTTCGACGAGGGCGAACCGTGGCAAGCAGACCTGGACACGTGGCGAAGGAAACGAAAAGAAAAGTTTGGCGATCGAGCAGCCACAGATTCAGCGGATACTGCACATCGAGTGGAGAGAAATGAGGAATTTCACTCGTATCAACCGAGAAAAGTGAGTCAAATTGTAGTGAATTTCTACCAAAATTGACCTCGCAAAAAAATTTTGGCATCGAGAGGGTTCGAACTTTGGTGTCCAGATTACCAGGCAGCCAGACGAGCCACTAGGCTGCACATGCCCCTGAAGGAGAGGTGTCGAGCTGCGCTGCCGCCCACGCGCTTTCAGAGAGTAGTCTAGTGGCTAGTAGTCTCTATTTGTAATCTGGACACCAAAGTTCGATTCCACCCGTGTCAAGTTTTTTTTTGCGCTTTTTGAAAACAGTACCGAAGGTTCTGGGAAACGAGAAAATGGGAAAATTTCGTTTTTTGTCGAAATTTTTGTCGTTTTGACACCTTTTAACAACTTTTTTGGCAATTTAAATTGTAAAATTACCAAATTTGACATCGCAAAAAAACTTTGCCACCAAGAGGGTTCGAACTTTGGTGCTTAGATTACCAGGTAGCAGGACTAGCCAATAGGCTACACTCTGAAAGCGCGTCGAGCGGCCGCTGACAGCTGCAAAAGGCTTCGGTCCGTGCGCGAGTAGTCTAGTGGCTAGCAGTCTCTATATATAATCTGGACACCCAAGTTCGATTCCCTCTGAGGGAAAATTGTTTTTTTGCGAAGTCAAATTTGGTAATTTCACAGTTACAGTAACCCAGAAATTCGCTAGAACCCCCAAAATTTTGAAAGTTACTCTTGACCATCTACCAAACAATTTTTGACATCTCAAGGAATCGAACCATTTTTTTTCTAGATGATTAAGAGTAACTTTCGATATTTTGGGTGTTCTAGCAAGTTCCTGGGTTACTGTAACTGTGAAATTACCAAATTTGACTTTGCAAAAATTTGCCACCGGAAGGACTCGAACTTTGGTGTCCAGATTACCAGGCAGTCAGACTAGCCACTAGGCTGCGCGTGCCCGAAAGGGAGAGGCGTGAGGCTGCGGTTGCTGCCGCCGCCGCTGCTAGTCTAGTGGCTAGTAGTCTCTATTTGTAATCTGGACACCAAGGTTCGATTCCTCCCATGGCAATTTTTTTGTTGCGTGTTTTGAAAACAGTACCAAAGGTTCTGGAAAACGAGAAAATGGGTAACATTCGTTTTTTTGTCGAAATTTTTGTCGTTTTGACACCTTTTAACAACTTTTCTGGCAATTTTAACTGTAAAATTACCAAATTTCGCCTCTAAGGCTTCCATTCGGACCAATTTTCGTCCGTCCGGTCCGTCCGTTCGTCCGTCCGTCCGCCGTCCGTCCGCTTCGTCCGCGGTTCGTCCGGTTCGTCCGCGGACGGTCCGGTTCGTCCGGTTCGTCCGGTTCGTCCGTTTCGTCCGGTTCGTCCGCCACGCTCTATTTGGCTGGGAATTTTAATTTATGGCACTCTCTTTAAAAATTCTGACATTGAAAATGTAAGCGGTTGCAAATTTATGTAGAATTAGCTTTGCAAAAACAAATTTTTTAATTTTTTTCTAAATTTTTGATAGCTGAAACAAGACATTTCTGTTGATATTTTAAAGAAAAAAGAACAAAAACAGCTTTTGAAAACAAAATATAACAGAAACAAAAATAAAAACTAACAAGAAAAAAAACGGACGAAGCGGACCGACCTCGGACGAACCGGACGAACCGGACAAACCGCGGACGAGCGGACGAACAGCGGACGAAATTCGTCCGCTTTTTTTTCGTCCGAATGGAAGCCTTATTCGCCTCGCAAAAAAATTTGCCACCGGATGGGTTCGAACTTTGGCTTTCAGATTACCAGACAGCCAGACTATCCACTAGGATACCTTAGAAGGAGCGGCTTGCAGCAAGCCACGCTGCCGCCACCGCCGCTAGTCTAGTGGCTAGCTGTCCTCTTTTTTAAAATCTAAACACCATGGTTCGATTCCCTCTGAGGGCAAAATATTTTTGCTAAATTAAAAAGAGAATGGTCAAGTGGATAGAAATCCTGGTTTCAATCTGAACACCAAGGTTCAATACCCTGATATGCCAATTCACTTTTTTTTCCTTAAAAAAGTTAAAAAAAATTACCTGTGTATGTATTTGCGCGCTCGCATCGCTCGACTGTTTGCTCAAAGCAAAACTGAAAATAACTTTGACACGTCTCACCGCCTACCACCCTCTCCACGTGGCCCACTGTCTCGCCGCTCGTCAACACAAAATTACGTTCCGCTAACTAACCAGTTGGAGCGGGTTGAGAAAGTTGGACACGTACAGTTTGTGCTCCACACTGTACTCACATTCTTTCTGCTCTTCGCGACAATTTACTAGCTCTAAATATGCCGTCGGTGTCGGTGGAGCAGCCGTTAAGTGTGAATCTGTCTGAAGATGTGTACCCGGAAGAGATTTCGGTGCTTCGAATCAGGGTTCGCGGTGGAGTGGTAAGTGTTTTTATTGATTGGGCAGGAAAATAGAGTAAAAATTAAGACTAGCAAAAAAATTTACCTAGGGAGGAATCGAACCTGGGTATCCAAACTACAAAGAGAGACTACTAGCCACTACTAGACAGGGCGAGCGCGTTGGGCGTCGGCGCAGTGCGCTGCAATTCTCTCCAGGGTGGCCTAGTGGATAGTCTGGCTGCCTGGTAATCTGAACACCGAAGTTCGAGGTCTCCCGGTAGCAAAATTTTTTTGCGAAGCGAAATTCGGCAGATTCAAGGTTTAAATAGCCAGAAAAGTTTCTAAAATTGTCAAACAAACATACTTTTTTTTTTCAAAGTAAAAAAATCAAATTTTGGTGGCAACTTTTTTTTTGTGAAGTCAAATTGTGTAATTTTTCAGTCAATACAGCTGAAAAAATCACCAAAACAGTGAACATTACTCATGATTCAAACCTTGAATCTGCCGAATTTCGCTTTGCAAAAAATTTTCCCACCGGAAGGACTCGAACTTTGGTGTCCAGATTACCAGACAGCTAGACTATCCAATAGACTACGCGTGGGGCAACAGCGCTCTCCTTTCTGTGCACGCGCGGCCTAGTGGCTAGTCATGCTATCTGGTAATTTGAACACCAGGGTTCGAACCCTCCCAGTGGCAAAAATTTTTTGCGAAGCTAATTTGGGCTATTTTACAGTTAGAACAACCAAAAACTCATCTAGAACCGCTAAAAACGTTTGTTAAAAGAATTTTTTGACACTTTTTTGACTAAAATTTCGCCCAAAATTGGTTTCGTTTTAAAAAAGCCAACTAACTCCTATTTTACTGGTGTCAATAAACTTTTGCAAAGTTAAGTTTTGTTATTTGCAGTTACAATAACTCAAAAATTCACCAAAACCACTAAAATGGTGAAAATTACCTTTGATCATCGAGCAAAAATGTTTTGGCGTAGTAGGGAATCGAACTTTGGTGTCCAGATTACCAGGCAGCAAGACTAGCCAATAGACTACGCGTGGGACGGCCGCGAGGCTCCACGCCTCTCCGCACGGCCTAGTGGCTAGTCTTACTGCCTTGTAATCTGAACACCAGGGTTCGAACCCTTCCGGTGGCAAAAAATTTTTGCCAACTCAAATTTTGTAGATTTACAGTTAAAATAGCCAAAAACCGCCAAAACCGTTAGTTTTCAGATTTTTTTCCAAGAAAATCTTTAGATTAGACTCTAAAATTCCAAATTCCCCTCAAACTTGGTCTCGTTTTGGAAAGAATTTGGTGCGCGAGGGAGACTATGAATGCGATGTAATCTCGGTTTCTGAATAGTGTGTCAGTCTCTATTTGTCCCATATTGCAGTATATAATAGATATATGTATGTATCCAATAGGCGAGACAACACAAAAAAAGTGAAAGAGAGGGAGAGGGAGAGGGAGGGAGAGAATGGAAAGATGGAATCCAACGCAACTTGTTGGTGTTTCTGTTTATTCCATCCAAATTCCAAATTCCGATTCTCTGAATACTCTGTCCCACGTCCATACATATTCCCAATGAGCTGCGGCGAGTGGCGCCGATGGTCACGCCTCTTTCCGGACGAGGCAGTGCCACGTGTCCGGCGTGACCAACTCGGCTACATGCACGTCGAGATTGACGGCACTCGGGCCAACGTGGAAATGAAGACGTGGCGACGTGACGTGTCGCCAGCGACAGCGTCAGCGCCAACGCCACGTGGCACCAAGTTTGTCGAGCTTTTCGACGCCGAGGAACGGAAGTCAAAGGCTAGAAGTGTCAAGTGGGATGATGAGTTGGTGGTAAGCCCTGTCAAATGAAAATGCAAATGCAAATTATGACGTCATTGAAAAACCGGGTGAACCGCCAGCGCCAGCGCCAGCAACCGCGCACGCAAAAACCGTAACTAATCCTGTACTAAAAGTATGCATAAACCCTTTTTTGGTTTCTTTTTTTTTCAAAATTTCATATCATACTTCTCTATTGCCTTTTTTCCCCCCAGCGCCTTTGTTCGGGAATTTTTAATATTTTTTTTTTCATGGAGAGCGGAGAGAAAAAGGAAGAAAAGAAAAGAACAGGATGATGTGTCGCATAATGTATTGTACGATTTTTGAGACAACAAAAACAATTTTTCTTGCCATTCTCAGTACGGAGCGCTGCAAACTCGCTCCCTTCGCACAGTGGAGGACGCGGCCACGTTGGCGACGAGAGAGTTGTTCGATTGGAGCGAGTTTGCAGCGTTTTATACCTAGTATATTTAAAAATCAATCTATCAACTTACAGTCCAAAGAAGAAATCCTGCAAGTGAACTCCGGGGCTCTGCCACGTCAGCACTCGGTCTCCACGACAATCTCGCCGATTCGCAGCTCCAGCGACGATCTGAACAACGCCGATTCGGGCATCGATAATCGTACCGTCGACTCGCCGAGCATCTCTGAGTTTTCGCCGAGAAGTGAGTAATTTGCTTTAAAAATCGAGCTGCTCATAAACTTTGAAAATAGCCAATTTTTCCACCAATTAAATGTAAAAAAAAATTCAGAAAAATGACGAAAAACACGAAAAAATCAATAAAACAGCTGGAAAATCGATATATTTATAAAAATTGGTCATTCGCCCACTAACTCTGCGTCTCCTAGCGCTCTATATGTTAAAATATTGCTTATTTTGCAATACGGCAATTTTCTCGTTTTTGGAGGAAAAATCATGAGTAAGCTTTCCACCATGGACGGGCCGTCCGAAAACGTCCGTTACCCGTCCGGAGAACGGGTGCCCGCTGCCCGTCCGCGTTGCCCGGTCTACAATGTTACGTGATGGTTTCCTAGGATCGAAATAAGGGCATATCGCGTTGGCAAATGTGGAATCATAAAAAATAATATTTTGTCACGGGAAATTAAAGTATTTGCAGAAAATGCGTGAACTTTTTTCTTCCATTTTTTGAATAGTTGGAAAAAATAAAAAACATTTCACGCGGGCATTTTCCTTTTTCCCCGGGGATCGGACGGCCCTTTCCCCGAACGGGTCGGACGGGCAAAAAACGCCCGCCGTGGAAAGCTTAATCATGAGCGAAATTGGGATTTCTGCGTGGAAAATTAAAGAGATCACATAAAAATTTGAATCGGACCCCAAACCGGAGGTTTGCGCGTCAAAAACGTTAAGTTCGGCGCAAAATGCAGACAGACGTTAAAAAGGGGAAAAAATCGATAATTTCCGAACAAAACTTGAGGATTTCATCAATCAGGCTTTAGGCTAATTTTTCTAGACAAAAAACTATAAAAATAAATTAAAAAACAAATAAATTCGGCAAAAATAGTGAAATGACGTAAAGATCGAAAAAAATTTGAATCTCGCGCCAAATCTAATGTTTGCGCGTCAAATTTGGCGCAAACGGCAGACAAACGTCAGTTTTTATCTGATTCTGCTCAAAAACGACAAAAAATGAAAAGAAAATGTGAAAAATCGATAAAAATTCATTGAGCTGCTATTTCACTGTCTAACTGTTTGCGTCTCCGCGTGCTTTCTATGCTAAAAGTTTGCGTATTTTGCGAAACGGCGATTTTGTTGTTTTTCGATGGAAAAATAGGCAAAAAATCTCGATAATTTTGCAAAATTTATGAGTTTTCGTCATTGAAATTCAAGGAATTAAATACCCAAAAACAAAATAAAATTTTGAATTTCGCGCTGAAACTGAAGTTTGCGCGTGATATTCAGTGCAAAATGCTGAAAAACGTAAATTCTCGGACAATTTACTCAAAATTCAAATTAAAAAACAATAAAACTGCAAAATTGGAGAAAAATCGATAACAATTGATCGAACAGCTTCGCGCGCTATTTTCACTGTCTAATTGTCTGCGTCTCCTCGTGTTTTATATGTTAAAAGTTTTATTCTTTGAAAATACAACGATTTCTTGCTTTTTTATTGAAAAATGGGCGAAAAATCTCGGACTCTCGATTATTTTGCCAAATTTATTGGTTTTCACTGGGGTATGAGGAGGGAGTGAGTAAGCGCGCCCGGACGAACACACGCAACGCATCCAAATGAGGCCCAAAAAATAAAAAATCGCGCGAAAAATTTTGCATTATCGGAGAGAAAATTCAACGCGCGCGAAATAATTTTGGATAGGATTTCGTAATTTTCACGATTTTGCGTTGGTTTTTCTCTCCGATAATGCGAAATTTTTCGCGCACCTTTTTTATTTCTTGGGCCTCATTTGAATGTGTTGCGTGTGTGCGTCCGGGCGCGTTTACTCACTCCCTCCTCAGACCCCAGTGGTTTTCAGCAATAAAATTCAAGAAATTCCTCAAAAACAGTGAAAAACTTGAATTTCGCGCTGAAGCTGGAGTTTGCGCGTCCAATTCGGTGCAATCTGTAGATAAATGTCAGTTTTTATCTGATTCTGCTCAAAAACGACAAAAAAACGAAAAGAAAATGTGAAAAATCGATAAAAATTCATTGAGACGCTATTTCACAGTCTAAATGTCTGCGTCTCGTCGTGCTTTCTATGTTAAAAGTTTTCTTATTTTGCAAAACGGCGATTTTTGTGTTTTTCGCTGAATTTTTTGGTTTTCAGACTGAAAAATGCAAGAAATTCCCCAAAAACTGTGAAAATACATTTTTTAATGAACGGCAAATGCCAATTAAGCCATTTTTCCAGGCACCGACCTCTTCGTCTCACCCAAATCGCTCATCGACGAAGAAGAGCCACCACACCATCCACCACCACCGCCACCCATTGACGAAAAGTTGGACCAGGTGCTCATCCCGTTGAAATACTCAAAGGCTCAAGAGTACGCGCCAATCTATCGGAGCATCGACAAGACGCGTAATTATTATGATCAGTGTCCTGACGAGGACACCGAGCAGCGTAGCAGAAAAGAGGAGAAAGATCTGAGCAAGAAGAGTCGATTTGTGAGTTTTTTTTTTCTTCTTGTTTTTGATATCGCGCTCTACCGCCGCAGAGAAAGAGAGGCTAGACGGTTAGACAAATCCAGTGTCGCGGTATCTCTAACTGTCTGCGTCTCCTAGCACTTTAGCCACGAAATGGGATATCAGTAGAGCGCGAAACAAAGCCCAATTTTTTGACCCCAGGAAGCCTCCCGATCCGTCGAACGTACCACATACATGCCAGTCACGTCGGCCCGTGTCGAGGCCACTTTCAAACAGCCTCCAGCACGAGAAGGCGTCAAACCATTTGTCTCTCGAGCCGCACAACAATCGACACGTCATGAGCAGCCCGTCGAGAATATTGACTTGACCGTGGAGCTGAACCGGGAGCAAAAGGCTACTGTGACAGCTACCAAGTACCCGAGGACTGATTTTGTTATGGAGGTAAGCGCAATACTCAAAAAATATATTGTTTCTTTCTTTTTTCTTCCATTTTTGCTTGTCTAGATTGGCAACAAAAGTGTATATAGGCACATGTATTGTCGTAGAAGAACAAAATATAAAGAAACAATGTATTCCTCGCTTACCAGACGAGAATTTCAGCGGGAAATCACTTTTCTCAAGCAGGTTTGGACCTTTTTTTTTTTTTTACATTTTCTGAGCTTTTAAAACAGTTTTAGACTCCGCAAACACTTTCTTTACGTGAATGTTTAACACATTTGGCAAAACAAAAAAAATTTACTCTCGGTGGGAATCGAACCCTGGTGTTCAGATTACCAGGAAGCCTCTGCAAGCGCGGTGGGCGGCAGCGCAGCTGCATGCCTGGCGCCGGTAGCCTAGCGGTTAGTCTTGCTGCCTGGTAATCTGGACACCAAAGTTCGAACCCTTCCGGTGGCAAATTTTTTTTGCAAAGTTAATTTGGGTTCTTTTAATGTTTACATAGCCAAAAAACGTTCTAGAACTGCCAAAATATCACAAAGAATCGAGTTTTCGTGTGTAGTTTGCAGAGAAAAATAGGAAATTATAGAAAAACCTTTATTTTTTTCTTCCTTTTTTAAGGTTTTTAACTTTTAACGAGCATTCTGAACACTGGGAACATGCTACCACAAACTTTTTGATTGCAAAAAAAATTTTGCTCTCGGAGGGAATCGAACTCTGGTGTTCAGATTACCAGGAAGCCTCTGTGAGCGCGGTGTGTGGCAGCGCAGCTGCATGCCTGGCGCCGGTAGCCTAGCGGTTAGTATTGCTGCCTGGTAATCTGGACACCAAAGTTCGAACCCTTCCGGAGGCAAATTTTTTCTGCAAAGTTAATTTGGGTGGTTTTACTGTTTACATAGACAAAAAATGTTCTAGAACTGCCAAAATATCACATAGAATCGAATTTATGGGTACAGTTTGAAGAGAAAAATGAGAAAGTAAGACATTATAGTAAAACCTTAATTTTTCTAAAAGGTTTTTAGTTTTTGACAAGCATTCTGAACACTTTAAACATGCTACCACGCATTTTTCAGTTTGCAAAAAAAATTTTCCCCCGGAGGGAATCGAACCCTTGTGCTCAGATTATAGGAAGCCACTGCAAGCGCGATGAGCGGCAGCGCAGCTGCATGCCTGGCGCCGGTAGTCTAGCGGTTAGTATTGCTGCCTGGTAATCTGGACACCAAAGTTCGAGCCGTCCAGCTGCCAATTTTTTTTGCAAAGTTAATTTCGGGTATTCAAATGTTGACAATGACTACTAGCTATCAAAAATGCCCAAAAACCACAATTTTTTCAGGAACACCGCCCACAAGCTCCACCACCACTCAAATCCTCCTCAACCACCCGCATCTACCACGCCGTCGACATCCCATTCGACGAATCTCCAGCCACGTACCAAACCCCCGCGCCACGCCGGCACAGCACTTCTTCCTCAACCTCCTCTTCCGTAAAAACGGACGGCATGTTCGCCCTTCAAGTGATCATGGGCTCACAGCCGGTGCACAAAGGAATGGGCTTCACCGTCCAACGAACCGATAGCAATCGGACGGTGGTGGAGAGTGTGATTGTTGGATCACCGGCTGATAAGGCCGGCCTGCTGGTTGGCGACACAATTCTGTCGATCAATGGGGAAGATGTGTCTGACACGTATCCGAGTGGTGTGGCTCGGATATTGCACGAGGCTGCACGGATGGGAGAGGCTGATGTGCTCATTTTGAGAGCTCGTGAGTAGATTAGAGTTTACGGTTGGACCATTATCAAAAACGTCTTTTCAGCCGCTTCCGCACCGCTTCTAGTCAAGCAATCGTCATCGTCAGTCAACTCGGCCACGTTTGACAAGGTAATAATAGCTCCTGCCTACGCCTCCCTACCCATCCCACTGTCTTCTTTTTACAGGCCCGATCCGTGTTCGCCGACAGCAAATCGTTCGACTCGTACGCCGAATTCAAGCGAAAACACACCCGCGACTCTACCACATCATCTTCCAGATCGTCACGTGACTTTAACAGTTTGCCACGTGGCTCCACTGCTGGCGCACACTCGTTGGATCGACAGCGACGCGACGCGTCGCTCTCGAGCTACCGTACCGCCCGTGACAACTTTAATTCGTCGTCGGCGAGGAGCAGTGGGCGGAGCGAGTATGGGGATTATAGGTGAGGAGGGTTTGGTGTTTGCGGACAAAAAACAGCAATGCAAAAAAGTTTTACCACCATGCGGACTCGAACCCTGATAGGCAGATTATCGGTCATCTCTGCTATCCACTTGACTAAAAATTGCAAAATTTAAATTGTGCTAATATGGGTGTCAAATTGCTCAGAATTTCATGGAGATTTGTGAAAAAGAAGTCGCTTGCTTGAAAAATGACGTTATTTTTTGTTTTTGGTTTTTTTTAAAGCTAAACAACGCGCCCAGCGGTATTTTGAAGTATAGTAGCTGTAAGTAAACTTGTGACTTTTAGTATTAAGACATATTTGAGTAAAAAATTGCTTTAAAAAATTAAGAAAAATTGCGAAAAAAAAAACCAGAATTTCGCTAAAATCAATTCGGTGTAGATTTACGCTAAACAACACTCCCAGCGGTATTTTGGAGTGTCGTAATTAAAATAAAATTGTGCCATTTGATATTTAAACGTATTTAAGCAAAAACACGCTAAAATTTGCGTGACAATCGAGAAAATTTTCGAAAAAAACGAGATTTTCACTAAAAATCAACATCATGACAAACAACGCGCCCAGCGGTATTTTGGAGTGTCGTAAAAACACAATTTGTTGCTTTTGTTTGTTACGTTAACGGGATTGAACAAAAAACGGACAAACATTGCTTTTAAAAAATCAAGAAAACTTGCGAAAAAACGATATTTTCGCTAAAATCAATTCGCTGTAGATTTACGCTAAGAAACGCTTATCGGTATTTTGGAGTATCGTAGCAAAAAAAACAATTTGTGAATTTTGATATTTGGACGTTTTTAAGCAAAAACCACCAAGAAAAAACGCAAAATAATCGTGAAAAACGAGATTTTCGCTAAAAATCAAAGTTACGCTAAACAACGACCCTAGCAGTATTTTGGAGCGTTGTAATAACAATAAAAATTGTGAATTTCAGTATTTAAATGTTTTCAAGCAAAAAAGACGCTGACAATAGCGAAAAAATCGGGAAAAACGATGTTTTCGCTAAAAATCAAAGTTTTGTTAAACAACGCGTTTTGCGGTATTTTGGAGTATCGTACAAATAAATAAAACTGTGAGTTTTGATCTTCAAACGTTTTTTAGCAAAAAACACGCTAAAATTTGCGTGACAATCGAGAAAATTTCGAAAAAAAAACGATATTTTCCACGTCGGTGTAGATTTTCGGTGTCCCTGTCCTAAAAACCACGTCGGTGTAGATTTACGCTAAACAACGTCCCTAGCGGTATTTTGGAGTGTCGTAACTGTAAATACAATTGTGATTTTCAATTATTAAAACGTTTTTAAGCAAAAAAAAAAAACGCTGAACATAGCGAAAAAATCGTGAAAAAACGAGATTTTCGCTAAAAATCAACATCATGATAAACAACGCCCCTAGCGGTATTTTGGAGTGTCGTTTAACGATCCCCACACAGTCCTAACGCATTGCTACAGTAATCCCATGTATTTCTTGCAGAGTAACAAGCTACCAGGAGAAAAACGCGCCGGGCCGCCTCACCGACTTTGTGCCGGAAGTCGACCGGCGGATGTCGCGACGAGACCGCTCCGAAGACGCGTACTCGCACACACGTGGCACTGACGGCGGACAGGCGAAGACGATTCGAAATTTTCATCTGAGCAATGAGAATATTGCGGTAAGACTAGGCTGGAAAACAATTTAAAAAAAAAATTTTTTTTTGAAAAATTAAAAATTTCGAAAAAATCGATACTTTATTTTTTCCAGCGCACCAACTTGAACTACGACGGGCGGCGCGGATCCGAGGATGAATCGGCGACAACCACGCTAAAACGGTCCACGTTGCCGCGAAATGTGAGTAGGGGGCACGAGAAATGCGTCAGTGTCGGTAGTGTTGGCGCATTTCCCGTCGATGAGCTTTTTGTCAATTTCTGTACAAAATTGTACTTTTTTGAGTGACGCATCGCTTGGAAAGGATGAAAAGAAATGAAAATTGGGCAGAAAAGGAAAAATTGTCATTTGTGTATGTAGTCGTCGCTGACTTTTTTTTTTAATTTATTTGATTTTTTTGCATCAAAAAAATATGTAATTCTCTGGCTTTGTTCAACGCGCAATAGACCTATCGCTGAACAAAAAAATCCTTTACAATTAAAAATACACGGCTCATGTTTGAGAATGCAGAGCGTGGCGCAAAAAAGAAAAGGATGATGCGATGCGCAAAAACAAATAGTACAGGAAAAGTGGAAAAAACGTGTTCTTTATTTCAATTGTCCCACGCGACTCGACGAGACGCGACACGCTCCACAACACAAAAAAAAAAAAAAAAAAGTTTTTTTTCTTTATTTCACGTGTTTTTTTGCCGATTTTTTCGATTTTTGCTGGAAATTTTCTTTAAAGTAACCAAAAATAATCGACCTATTGCAAAATATAAATCGTTCAAGCGATTTCAAAACTCGGAAACACTTTCGTTACGTGAATTTTCGACAAATTTGGCAAAACAAAAAAATTTTACCCTCGGTGGAAATCGAACCCTGGTGTTCAGATTACCAGGCAGCCGTGCTAGTCACTCGGTCGCGTCACCTTCGGCGGCGGCGGCGACGCTCCTTCTTCCTCGGCGCAGGTAGCCTAGTGGCTAGTCTGGCTGCCTGATAATCTGAACACCAAAGTTCGATCCCTTTCAGTGGCAAAATTTTTTGTGATGTTATTTTCTGTTTTTTCACTGTTTGATTAACCAAAAAATGAATTAGAACTGCCAAAATAGTGAAAATTGATCCAGCAAAAAAGTTTTGCACTCGGGAGGAATTGAACTATGGTGTTCACATTACCCCGAAACCGTGCTAGCCACGCGACCGCTCCTTCCTCGGCGCGGGTAGCCTAGTGGCTAGTCTGGCTGCCTGGAAATCTGGACACCATGGTTCGAATCCTTTCGATGGCAAATTTTTTTTGCAAACTCAAATTTTGTAATTTAACAGGTACAATAGCCTAAAACCACTAAAAGAGTGAACATTATTCTAAAAAAACTGTTTGTTATCGAAGGGAATCGAATTTTGGAAAGAAAAATAAAAAAGCAACAAAACCTTCATTTTGCCTCCATTTTGTACCGTTTTTAACTTTTAACAAGCATTCTCAACACTGTGAACATGCTACCACGCATTTTTCAGTTTGCAAAAAATATTTTCCCTCGAAGGGAATCGAACCCTGGTGTTCAGATTACCAGGCAGCCATGCTAGCCACTCGGCCGCGTCGCGTTCGGTGGTGGCGGCCAGAGATGAGCGGAATTCCGTCTTCCGTCTTCCGTCTTCCGTAGTTTTTTTTGTTCCGTCTTCCGTCTTCCGTCTTCCGAAAAAAAAATGTGTTCCGTCTTCCGGCTTCCGTCTTCCGAAAAAAGTTTTCTATTCCGTCTTCCGTCTTCCGTCTTCCGAAACTGAAAATTTTTCTTCCGCTCATCTCAAATGTTTAGCGTGTTCAGTTGTTTTTTGTGTGCGCTTCTCGGATGAATTTCTTCAAGATTTCCAATTAGTGCTTTGTTCATTTGGAATCAACAAAAAAGGGCATATATTGCAATCTCCTTATTCTCAGAAATTACGAAACAGATTTCCTAGAATCACCGTCATTTTGTCGATAACTTATTGGTGCGAGACATGGACGAGGAGTGAGAAATGAAAAACATTGAACGAGCAGTTACAAACATTTTTGAATTTCAAATCAACCACCCGGTCGTCGCTCAGAAAGATGCTCCGATAGCGTCATTTCGATTCGAAATTTCACCCAAATCAAGGTCTAAACGCGACATGGAGTGCTGGCGACTATCTTTTTTCAAATATGTTTTTTTTGCGTCAGAGCCCAACGAGCTGCGATCGCGAAACGTGGCAAAGCGGTTTATTGTCCCGTGATTCTATCAAAGAACGCTTCTATGTCAAAGGTGCCGTTCTTATACAGCGTTTACGGTATTTATCTTGGCCGTACTTGGGACATCCCATTGAGGCCGTACTTGGGAAATCCCATTGCAATCCGATTTTCTCTATCTTCTGCCTCGTTCACAGAGTTCGCGAATAAAACAACGTCGTCTGCGAATTCCAAACGGTGAATTGATTCTCCATTGATGTCGATTCCGGTCTTATCATCCTCACAAGGTGCTGGGTCTAGCTCATCCAAGATCGCCTGAAGAGCCAGCGCGAAGAGTAGTGGAGACGACGAATCTCCTTGACGTACTCCTCTCTTGATCTTAAACTTCATCTTCTTGTTCAGAACGTTCAGCTCATTAACATTGTCGAAAGCACACGTAAAATCCAGGAAAACCGCTACGAGAGGAATCTTGAATTCGGTGCATTTTACCCACATCTGCGAGACGACTTGAATGTTGTCTGCGCATCATCTTCCACGTCTGAATCCTGCTTGTGATTCTTCAAGGTAATCTTTTCTTTTGGCGGTGATCCTTCTCGTAAGGATTTTTGTGAAGAGTTTTGAGACGATTGAAGACAATGCAACCGGACGATAATCTGTCAATTTCTTCGCTTTCGCGGTCTTGGGAAGGAGATAAATCTTCACTGTCTTCCAGTCTTCCGGTGTCCTCCCGTTCGTTAGGACTTGATTCAGTGCGGTTGTGAGATGATGAGCTATGCTCTAATTTCCCAGCTTTAGTTGTAGCATTGTAATCTCATCCGGTCCTGGCGAAATGTTCGTCTTTGAGGTGACTATTGCGTGTTCGACCTCATGTTGGAGAATTTCCGGGTCATCTGGATGGGTGTATCTGGATCGTGGTTCTCGCGTCGTCGCTGCGTACAGATTGGAGAAGTGAGTGAGAACTAGCTTCCTGATCTCGGGACGATTGTATGTCGTTGATCCATCCGGCCGTTCTAAATTCGTGAACCGGGAGGACTTGAGTGTCAGTGCTCGCTCCAGATACACCGCTCCAGAGATATACTGCTCCAGACGCTCCAGATACACAGCTTTTACGATATTTATCACTTGGCTTTTTTCCAACTCTATGGGCCTGTTTTACTTACTTGTAGGCCTGTTTTATGAAATTCGTAAAATTTGTCTGCTTCCGTCTTCCGTCTTCCGTTTTCCGTTTTCCGTAGTTTTTTCTGTTCCGTCTTCCGTATTCCGTCTTCCGAAAAAAACATTTTATTCCGTCTTCCGTCTTCCGTGTTCCGTAAAAAAAATTTTCTTCCGTATTCCGTCTTCCGTCTTCCGTAACTAAAAATTCCACTTCCGCTCATCTCTGGTGGCGGCGATGCCCCTTGTTGCACGCCGCTCCTTCTCTCGCGGTTAGCCTAGTGGTTAGTCTGGCTGCCTTGTAATCTGTATACCAGGGTTCGAAGCCTTCCTGTGGCAAAATTTTTTTGCAAAGTCAAATTTGCTAATTTTACAGGTACCATTCGATATTTTTAGCGTACCGGTCAATTTTAAGCGAAAAATTACTGTTTTTTAACAGCGTTTTTTGGGGAATTTGTCAAAAAAAGCTGCGGTTTTTTATTTTATTTTAAAGCACAAAACCCCTAAGGAAAGGGAAAAAAAATTTTTGTTCGTAAAAATGTCATAAAATCAATAATATTGAGCAAATACTAGGATTTTATCGCCTAGAAAGAGATAAACAGCGCGCGCAAATTGCAAAAAAAAAAAACCATGCCCTTTTGCAAACAATGAGTCAAAAATCATAATTTCAGGGCACCACAAACTGGAAAAGCGAAGAGTCGAGCGTGGAGGAAATTGTCGAGAAAGTTCCTGTGGTTAGTTGATTTTCAAAGAATGATGCAAATGCGGATATTGATTTATCGATTTATTGTGTTTTCAAACGAATTGAGTTGCAGCACACGGCGTGTTGGACGGAACGTTGGAAAAATATTCTGGCCTAATTGTAAGCGTGGTCGCATCTAGCTGCGTAGCCACTTTTCTGCGTTAAACTGATGCGAAGAGGAGACGCAGACTAGCAAACTCTCGTCGGAGAGACGCAGACACTCAGCGGAGCGCGTTGGCAATAACGTTCTGGGCAGCACGCCGCGTATCTATCCCTTTTTTGTCTGCGTCTCTTCAGTGTTTGCGTAGTCGCGAACAAATGAGTGGGCGGGCGGAGTTTCGCGTTCTCATGTCGCAACTCGATTGAAAGCACAATAGAGCGCATTTGCATCATTTTTTTTTCATTTGTCCTCCGTTTCCTACCCCCTCTATCCCTTTGTGAAGCTGCTATTCTTTCTTTTTTCCTTTTTTTTTTTTTTAATTTTTGGGTACTGCTCGGTCGCGATGAGAGAGTGCAGAAAATTAAGAGAGCGTTCGCTCTGATTTCTCTGAATCTCTCTCCAAATGTCTGCGCAGTTCACTGGGCGATTGGAGCGAGTTTTCAGCTGTTTTTAGGCCCATTTCAAAGTGAAATTCAACAAAATATGACAAATTATCAGTAGAGCGCACTTGCATGTAACAAAAAAGACACCACTGCTAACTAACATGGACTAAATACTAAAATCTATTGACTTTTCTTTTCTTTTATTTTTTTGCAAAACTTTATTTCGGCTTTTTTTGGTTTTTTCTTTTTTTTTTTGGGTGAAACAAGATGGATCTTGGTGGTAAAAATGTGGTAATTCATCGATTTTTTAAAAACAATTTTACAGCGATTTTATTGATTTTCCAACTATTTCAACAATTTTTCTAAACGTTTTCCACAAAAAAGCAACGAACTTGCGATAATTTGCCCTAAAAATACAGTTTTGAAAATTGCGATTTTATCGATTTTTTAGCGTTTTTATCGAATTTTCTAGAAATTTTAAACGATTTTTGGATTTTCACTTATTTTTAAGGCGTTTCTAGAAAATTTCGCCAAAAAAACAATGACTACTTCGATAAAATTTAGAAAATGTGCTGAATTTTGAAGAATTTTCGAAAACAGCGATTTTATCGATTTTTCGAAATTTTTCAGCGATTTTATCGAATTTTCTAGAAATTTTAAACGATTTTTGGATGTTCACTTATTTTTAAGGCGTTTCTAGAAAATTTCACCATAAAACAACGACTACTTCGATGAAATTTAGAAAATGTGCTGAATTTTGAAGAATTTTCGAAAACAGCGATTTTATCGATTTTTCGAAATTTGTAAAGCGAAGCTCTAGGTTTTTGAATTGTTTATTGGTTTTTTTTCTGGAAGTTCCCAGTGGAAAACATTGAATTCCGCCAATTTTGTCTGGAAAAATACAAATTTTTGAAAAAAAAAAAGCGAAATTATCGATTTTTCAAATTTTTAGCGATTTTTTCGATTTTTCTTCACTTTTTGGTGATTTTTCAATTTTCAGCTACGTCTTTATGATACTTTTGGCCATTTTCACTTGTAAAAAAAACAAATTAATTATAGTTTGTCTAGAAAAAAAGCCAATTTTTAAGTAAATTGCGAAATTGGTGATTTTATCGATTTTTCTCGAAATTTTAACGATTTTATCGATTTTTCGTGCATTTTTTTTTTCGATTTTCATTTTTTTAAAGACGTTTCTAGAAAATTTCGCTACAAAACAACGACTATTTTGAGAAACTTTGGAAAATGTGCCTAATTTTGAAAATATGGTGTAAACAGCGACTTTACCGATTTTTCTCGAATTTTTAGCGATTTTATCGAATTTTCTTCAATTTTTAGCCATCTTCTGTATTTCAGTTTTAATAACTTTTCTGAGAATTCCCATTACAAAAAATGCTTTTTCTTGCACAATTTTAGCTGGGAAACTCAAATTTTCGCAAACTTTGTGAAAACAGCGATTTTATCGATTTTTTTGTTGCAATTTTAGCAAAATTTTTGAAAGCAAATTTTTGCGGGCCATTTCTCGTTTCTCTCCATTTTGGCACGCGTCTAGCTAAACTTGGACTGGCTTGGAACGCTCTCCACTGTGGAGACGCAGAGAATTCTTGTCTGTGCCTTTTGTCTAACTGTCTAAACTCTCGCGGCGCGGGGCCGCGCCGCGCGTGTGGTGTCGTGTGGTCGTTGGGGGGACGCCAGACAACTAGACAAGAGACGCAGACGACAAGCTAGCGATGGAGCGCGTTTTAAAGGGAAAAAAGGGAAAAACCAAAAGAGACGTTAGACAGTCACATAGACGTCGTGTTTTAGGAAATTTTTAAAACGTTTTATTGGGAAAAATTGCTTCAGAAAACATAGAAATCACCGAATTTTACCACCATTTTCCATCTCATTTTCTCTCTCGCTTCGGAGACGGGACATCTGGAAAACGCCATTTTTCAGAGCACGCACGAACCGTTGCGATCCGCCCTCAAAAAACCATCGCACAACTATTACCCAGACGTTTCGCCACCACCACGACGCTACTTTTCCACCGAATCCATTCCAATTCACGTCCACAAGACGTCGGAATACGTGGACGAAGAGCGCGAACGAGAAGAAGAGTACCAAAGAATGTATCATCGCCAGCCCGAGAGAACCTCGAAATTCGACGACTATCACACTGTTGGAAGTTACGGTGTACACCGTCCCCGAGCCCGAAGCCATCAGCCGCCAAATCTGTCCGAATCGCTGGATGATGACGTCAGTGGGGTGACGCATCGATTCTACGATCGACAGGGCAATTATGTGGTGCCACGTGAGCGCCAACAACAGGCTCGTGATATTGAGATTCGACGCGAGTACGGTAATGGTGGGGATTTGGATTTGGACTTTGTGCGCAACACGTATCAATGGGAGGAGCAGGAGGAGGTGACGACGACGCGAATTTTTGAGAAGGTGTGGTGCAAAGTGTGGAGTACATAAACTTACTAAAATTTGAATTAACATCATAGTTTCACCGTAGTTATTCAATTGATACGGGGAACAAGCTCCGCCCCTTTTTCGGAATTCTAAAGAACTCTGAAGTTCCGCATATTTGACTTGCAAAGGGGCGGAGCTTATACCACAGTTCTGCCAGCTACTCGTGAAAAAAACTGGAGAATATGCCCCACCCCTTTCGCAATTTTTCAAGCCCTTTTAAAAAGTGGGCGGAGCTTGTTCCCATGATTTTAATAAGCAGGGCATCGGTGTATTTGCGAACGTTTTTTTTGAACTGTACCGCAGACCTGATCTGCAAAAGTGGGCGGAGCTTCTACAGTTTTTTCGAAGGATGCATTACTACATCTAGCTCCGCCCACTTTTCCACACAAAACTAAATTCATATGATTACGACAAGCAACCTTGTTCTCATCCAAGTCCGCAAACGCCAAAATTTTGTGATCAGCAGTCTAAAATCGATATTTTACTTTTATGGCCTAGGATCCGACAAATGAGGTTTTCTAGGACATAAAATTGAAAATTCCGTTTTTTGTTATTTTCAAGAACAAAACATCAGCTTTTAGCCTAAAAAACGTAACTGTTACCACGAGCATCAAAAATAGCTATTTTAAGTGCATGGCCTAGAATCCGACAAGTTTGGGTTTCTAGGCCACCATTCACAAAGTTATATATATTTTTTTATAATATCAATGTGTAATGTCATTCATTTTGCCTAAAAGTTATCGTTTTATCACTAATTTAAAGCCATGGCCTAGCATCCGACAAATGAGGTTTTCTAGGCCATAAAATTGAAAATGCTGTTTTTGTTATTTTCGAGAAGTTAATATCATATTCTAATCTGGTACAGTATGAAAAACTACTTTTTGTGCACCAAAATCTTCAAAAATCGCTATTTTAAGTGAATGGCCTAGAATCCGACAAATTTGGGTTTCTAGGCCATCCTCTCTATTTTACCGATATTTTTCATTTTTGAGCTAATTTTGGTAGAAAAAAAAAAGTTTTAGTTCGTTTTAGGTGTAAATTCTGAAGTCTAATATTGACGTTTTGATTTAATGGCCTATTATGCGACAAATTTGGTTTTCTAGGCCAGAAAATTGAAAATTTTGTTTTTTGAGGATAAAATATCATATTCTAGTCTGGAACAGTATGAAAAACCACATTTTGTTCATCTAGAACTTCAAAAAGTACATTTTTAAGTGTATGACCTAGAATCCGACAAATTTGGTTTTCTAGGCCATAAAAATGAAATCATCGTTTTTGGCGTTTTTAGAGAACAAAAAATGATTTTCTGGTTTGGAAAATCCAAAAAAAAAAGTTTTTTTGTTCACCTGGAACTTCAAAAAGCACATTTTCAAGTGCATGGCCTAGGGTCCGATAAGTTTGGGTTTCTAGGCCATCTTCATTATTTCACCGATATTTTTCATTTTTGAGCGGTTTTTTTGTAAAAAAAAAAAGTTTTTGTTTATTTTAGATGTGATTTCTGAAGTCTAGTATCGACATTTTGATTTAGTGGCCTAGAATCCGTAAAATGAGGTTTTCTAGACCACAAAATTGAAAATATCCTTATCCGGGTTTTTTAAGGATAAAATTTCATATTTTAGCATGGAAAATGACGAACATCCACTATTTGTTCACCTAGAGCTTCAAAAATCGGCGTTCAAAGCGAGTGACCTAGAATCCGACAAGTTTGGGTTTCTAGGCCATTATCGTAAAAATTGTTAATTTTAGCTATTTTTAGAGGTGTATTACTAGATTTTAGTCTAAAAGTTCAAAAATCACAATTTTAAGTGCATGGCCTAGGATCCGACAATTGTGGTTTTCTAGGCCATAAAATTGAAAATTTCGTTTTTTGCGTTTTTCAAGAGCAAAACATGATTTTGAGGCCTAGAAGCCAACTAATAAGGTCTATCTCATCCCACGCTATTTTTCATAGATGATTCGCGATAGATATATTATAACTTGTACAGCCATAGAAGCTGTTTTAACCTTTTTTAGGCACTTTTTCTTATCCCTGTTTTCCTCCTCCCTCTCACCAAAAACACCCTATCCACACCTATTTAAGCCCATTTTTTATTTCAGGAATCACGTGACTGGCGTGACGTCATCAACGAGCAGCGCCAACCGGCACCCGGCTATCAAGCCGATCGACGTGGCATTGCCGCCACGTCAGCGTCGTTGAGGTGGGTGTTGTATACTTGTCTGCGTCTCTCGTCTAACTGTCTGGCGTCTCGCGGCGAGGGGGGGCGCTGCGAGACGGGAGACGCCAGACAATTAGTTTGACAGGAGACGCAGACAACAAGCTAGCGATAGAACGCGTTTTAAAGAGGAAACAAAACCGAGATTACAGTAACCTGCCCAACTACATCAACCGACGAATGGAAAAAGAGCGGGAACGCGAGATCAGAGCCTATGATCTGCCACCCGCCGACCCTCCACTGACCACCGAAAAGTACGAAAGAGACGAGTATTCGCGAGTCGAAAAGCGCACGTATCCAGTGCCAGTTCAGCGGAATACTGTAAGCTCTCAGAGTCACAGCTCTCAGGTGCAGAGCCACAGCCACAGCTCCCACTCACAGAGCCAGACGCAGAGCTCCCAGAACGACAGCGTGGTCGCAGTTAGCGGAAAACACCGGTGTGCTCACTGCAACGAAGAGCTCGGCCGTGGAGCCGCCATGATTGTGGAGAGCCTCAATCTGTTCTATCATCTTGCCTGCTTCAAGTGCTACGTGTGCAAGACGTCGTTGGGTAAGCTAGTGTTGATTACTGCCGTCCTGGCGTCCATTATGCTCTAATAGCTCATTTTTTGACTTAAAAGCTTCGTAAACGCTATATTCTGACCGAAAACGTCGAAAATCGAGGATTGAAATTTGTGGCCTAGGTTCCGACAAACTGGGTTTCTAGGCCACTATTTTAAAATTGTATTTTTCTTAGCTCGCCAAACATATTCTAACTTTGAAAAGCTTTAAAAACACTTTATTTTGACCTACAACGTCAATAATAGCTGTTTGAAGTTTATGGCCTAGGATCCGACAAATTTGGATTTCTAGGCCACACAATTGAACATGTTTTTTTGTGATTTTCAAGAATAAAATATCATATTCTAGCTCAGAAAATTAAGAAAAAAAAACCACTTCTTGTGTACCCGAAAAATAAACAAAAGTAGGTTTTTGAAGTTTATAGCCTAGGATCCGACAAATTTGGGTTTCTAGGCAACCATTCACAAAAGTTCCGGTTTTTTGCATTTTTGAATGCGTAACAACACAATCCCACTTTTAAAAACGTAAAAACACTATATTTTGGCCGTAAAAGTTAAACAAAAAAAAGCTTATTGATGTGAATGGCCTAGGATCCGACAAATTTGGATTTCTAAGCCACCATTCACAAAATTGTTCTTTTTCTTAGCTCACCGGTGTGAAACAACATACTCCAACTTGGAAAAGCTTCAAAAACACTAAATTTTGACCTACAACGTCAAAATTTGCCGTTTGGAATTCATGGCCTAGGATCCGACAGATTTTGATTTCTAGGCCATAACACTGAAAATGTCGTTTTTGTGATTTTCAAGAATGAAATATCATATTCTAACCTAGAAAATTGAAGAAAAAACCACATTTTGTGTACCTAGAACGTCAAAAATAGCTGTTTGAAGTTTATGGCCTAGAATCCGACAAATCTAAATTTGTAGGCCATGCAATTGAAATAATCGTTTTTGTGATTTTTAAGAATGAAATATCATATTGCAACCTAAAAAATTGAAAAAAAAAACCAACTTTTGGTTGGCCTCAAACTTCAAAAATAGCTGTTTGAAGTTTATGGCCTAGGGCCCAACAAATTGGGGTTTCTAGGCCATAAAATTGAAATCATCGTTTTTGTGATTTTCAAAAAGAAAACATCATATTTTAGCCTGGAACAGTCTAAAAAACCAATTTTGTGCTAGAAAGTTCAAAATTCGAGGTTCATGGCCTAGGATCCGACAAGTTTTGGTTTCTAGGCCAACATCGTAAAACGAATGGTTTCTTGTAATTTTTGTCAAGGATATAGTGAATCTCCATGACTAGTGTCGATGCACCATGTCAAGGATATAGTATAGGGCTCGGTGACAGCCACTATTCCCTGATTATAAACGAGAGGCTCACGATAATTATCACGCAAAGAGGACATGTTAATTACATTAGTTTATCTCAATAAAGCAAATATACAGTGGTTAGAAGTAAAGAAGGACGAAAGTCCCAAGTCTAGAGCTGGCGTGGTCCAAGAGCAAGGCTCGAGGAAAGAACCTCTCGGAAAGCGAGAGGGATCGAGGTGTCGGCCGTCCTCTGATACGATAACCGACGGGACGTGCGGCAGCTACCGCTGGAGACTCCGGAGAGAATCCTACGCTTAGAAAGAAGGGGGAGGGACGCCGACTACTAAACAAGGTTCTAACGACTTACAATACATTGAGTAGAATCAGTGGGTTCCAAGAATAACAGTCGGTAGCAATTCCAGTTGTTCCTTAGAGAGTGACGGCTAGCAGCAGTCCATTGGGTGAGACGCAGACGAGCAGAGACGCGTAGGCGTCCGCGCTGTGTGTGTGTGGGCGGCAGCAGCGATCTCTCCTCTCTCGTGGCGCCGCGCATGACGTGGCGACGCGAGGTCACTAAGAGACGCAGGTGGTCTCGCCGCGCGAGTGAATTACGGTCGGTCCTCGGAGTCCTCTCGGAGAAGTTAAAGGCGCATGAGAGAGACGCTTGCAATTGGAGAGACGGCAGTAGTTGATCCAGTGAAGCGGATAAAGGGAAAATTGTCCGCGCAGTTGGTAAATTGATTGATTCCGACAAAGTCGGGCTTGAATAAAGTCAAGACTAATGGAATATCACAATGATAGTCCATTATTGTCTTGACAATTTTCTGATGGTAAAAACAGTTTTTTTTAATCTCAGGCAGCTGATTATCTTCATCTTGCTTGCAAACACGTATTTTTACCTGTGTGGCCTAGAAATCCAAACTTGTCGGATTCTAGGCCATGTACTTTGAGCTGCAATTTTTTTTCTTTTTAGATAAAAACTTGTTTTTCTTTTCTATTTTTTGCGACAGAAATGAATGTTTTCCTCTAAAAATTGAAAAAAAAATTTTTTAAAGGATCGTGGCCTAGAAATCCAAACTTGTCGGATCCTAGGCCACGAGCTTTTTTCGGCGATTTTTGACTGTTTTTTTTTAACGGTATTTTAAAGCGGATAATGCTGTTTTGCATTGAAAAAATTACAAAAACGCAATTTTTGAGAATGATGGCCTAGAAATTCTAATTTGTCGGATCCTAGGCCATGTGCGTTTTTTGAGTTTTTAGATCCAAATTTGCTGTTTTTTTTTAGGATTTTTAAGTTGGTTTTTGGGGTTTTATGTTGGGAAAGCTCAAGAATCTTGATCGTCGAGGACCATGGCCTAGAATTCCAAAGTTGTCGGATTCTAGGCCAAAATTTTAAAAAATCCATATTTGACTTTTTAGGTCTTGTAAACATAGATTAAAAACGGATTGTATTGTTACGCATTTAAAAATTGAAAAAATCGGCATTTTTGAGAGGGTGGCCTAGAAATCCAAAATTGTCGGATCCTAGGCCATTTTTGTATATTTAAGCTTAAGAAAGAGTGTTTTTCTAAAGTTTTGAAGCTGGTGCATAATAATATTCAACATCTAAAAACTTCGAAAAACGGGTTTTTTGAGTTTGGTGGCCTAGAAATCCAAGTTTGTCGGATGCTAGGCCATGCACATCAAATTGCGATATTTCAGTTTTTAGCGTTAAATTAGTCGATTTCTTCGGTTTTTTCACTTTGGAAAATCATGAAAAATGGGCTATTATTCTCAGTACGGAGCGCTGCAAACGCGCTCCCTTCGCACAGTGGTGGACGCGGCCACGTTGGCGACGAGAGAGTGCAGAAAATTGAGAGAGCCGTGGCCGATGTTTTACTCTGATTTCTCTAAACCTCACTCCAAATGCATGCGAAATTCTTTGTTCGATTGGAGCGAGTTATCAGCGTTTTATACCGAGTATAGCCATTCATTGGCGCGAAAAAAGCTATTAGCCAAAACATTCTTAAAATTTCTATTTTCCAGGTTCTGGCGCCACCGGCGCCGACGTGCGCGTCCGTGACGGACGCCTTCACTGCCAGGCGTGCTACAGCAACGATCGTGTCCAATTGAGCAAAGTTTAGCCCGTCTTTCCACCGTGCCACGTGACACGTGGCACACAGCAAAGTTACCCTGTGATCGATATTTTCCCCCCAGATATGGCCGCAACAAAACAAGATGACTTTTTATGTAATAATCTAACCACTTGAAAATTTTAATAAATGCTCTTCCCCGAATAGTACCCGCAGTTTAAAAACAAAAAAAAAATCAATAACAACGCCAAATTAAGAATGAATATAAATGACAGTGGGTCTCGACGCGGAAGCCGATCGACTACGGTACGTCGAGGTCAGTGTTGGCGCCAAATCGATCGATTTCGAGTTGGCGGTGATTTTGGGTGAGTGGATGGTGTAGTGCGATTGGCGACGGGAGGATGGGGAGGATTGCTGAAAAAGGTGATAAGATTATGGTTGGTCGGTCAAAAGTTACGAAAACCTACATACCTTATCAGTGCCTTTGGTGCTCACATGCTTTCGCTCGACAGTCACACTTTGACTGCGATGGCGAATCGTCACCTGGGAGCCGCGTTTGACGCTGATCTCTGTGCTGAAAGACATGATAATTATAGGGCGGTCTTATACACAAGAAATTTCACCTTTTTAACCATGTTTTAACCCACCCAACACATTCCACACGTGCGCGCCCCTCCCCTTTATAGCTGCCCTCGCCCTATTCATGGTTTCGCGTCGTTATGGCCGAGTGGCTAACACTCCTGTCCAGCGCACAGAAGGTCCCTGGTTCGGGTTTTGCACTTGTCGAATCTTTTTTTTTCTGCATTTCATTTTGCTCCCAACTATTCCAAAGATCATTCAAGCCCATATAACATGCGGTTCGGTTATCGATGACAAACAAATTTTCCTCCTTATCACTTCTATGACATCCATTAAAATGTGAAAAAGAGGCAATAAAAATGAATTGAGTCATTTGCTCCCGGAGTTTGTACTTCAGTCTTGTATTTTTCGTTATTTGGATTCACACGGGTTCAAAAACTAAAAAAAAAAAATAACATTACAAAAATAGAAAAATTCGGTAAAATGTGGATGAGGGTCTAGCCGAGAAATCCAAATGTGTCGGATCCTAGGCTATAGTATAGTGATTTAACTGACTTTTTAGATTGAAAAGCGAAAAAAAAATTACTTAATTCCGTTTTTTAATTTTATGGCCTAGAAATCCAAGATTGTCGGATTCTAGGCCACAAAATAAAAATTTTGAATAAAAAAAAATTTTCAGGGCAACGACAATGTTTTCAAGCCAATTTATTTTGGATAACACTTAAAAATAGCAAAGTCCCAGATTTTGAATTTTATGGCCTAGAAATCCAAATGTGTTGGATTCTAGGTCACAAAAATAAAACAAAAATTCTTCAATCTTAAGGTAAAAACACGCATTTTTCAGTGAAAAAGACCAGACTATCATGTTTTACGCCGAAAAAACATCAACAACCAAAAACTTTATGATGGTGGCCTGGAAACCCAAAAGTGTCGGATTCTAGGCCACAAAAATGAACCAAAATTTTGAAATTTTTAGATTAACAACATATTCTTACAGATTTTAAGACTAGACTATCTTGCTTTACGAAAAAAAACATCGGAGACATAGAAACCCAAATTTGTCGGATCCTAGGCCATCAGCCCAATTTCACGATTTTTTTGGTTTCTAGATAAAACAGAGCGGTTTTTGAGAGTTTTTAAGTTTAAATCATGAAGTTTTCAAGAAAAATTACCCAGAAAAAAGCTTTCAAACTTGGTGGCCTAGAAATGTCGGATTCTAGGCCACAAAATTGTAAAAGCGATTTTCGAATAATTTGCTCTAGAAAAAGTGATTTTTTCAATTTTACAGGCCGGAGCATAGATTATGGTTCTTCACAACAAGAAACATCAAAAACCAAAGATTTTCGAATGGTGGCCTAGAAACCCAAATTTGTCGGATCCTAGGCCATTCATCCAACTTAACAATTGTTTGTTTTCTAGGTAAAACAAAGCGGTTATTGGGCTTTTTTTAGGTGAAATAATAAAGTGTTCAGGCCAAAAATTACAAAGAAATGAGTCTTCAGAGATGATGGCCTAGAAACGTCGGATCCTAGGCCACAAACTTATTTTTGGCCCATATTGTTCAATTTTAGTGGGGTTTCGGAGGATTTTTCAGCACTTTTTGAGAGCAAGTGGGAACTTTAATCTATTCAAAACAAATGAGCTCAAAAATGTCTCAAAAAACATCCAAAAACAGCTGTAAACCTCCACAATATGCTTCAAATACGGACACTATACGTGTGCACCCACCTCATTTCACATGCCCCAAAATTGCAAAAATCATGACTAACCGATTTTTGTCACGTAGTGACGAATTTGTGGCCGGCAAGTTCAACGATTTGGTCCTGGATTTTTGTGACTTTTGACTGTCTCGAGACGATTTTTCAGTGGTGGCACGTCTTCTGAATAGGAGACGTCTCAGGAGTGTTATTATTGTGGACATTTTGTGGCTGAAAATTATACTAATGACAAACAAGGGACAATACATGCACGTACAATGGAAAATAATAATGAAAAAAACGAAATGTGTTTTATCACTTACCAACTGATAATGAAGAGGCACTTGCGGAGATTGATACGCCAGGCGGGGGCGGAGCCTGTTTAGTGGACTTTTTTTTGTTATTTTTTGAAATGTGGCAATGAAAAACAAGGCAAAAAACTGATAAAAACAGTCAAAAACACCGAAAAATCGCTAAAAAACACTATAAAAAAGGAAGTGCGCGCCAAACTTGCCAAATCCTGTGCCGTCTTTGCAATCGACCGTATTTCACAGAATTGCACCATGTTTCACATTTTTTGTCATCATTCAGATCATAAAAGTCAATAGATTTCGCGATTAGTGACCTAGAAACCCAAACAGTCGGATCCTAGGCCACAAAAATAGAATAGTGATTTTTTCCTTTCCGGATCAATTTTAGTGTATTTTTCACAATTTTAGACCTATTTGGAATACTTTACAGTTTAAAATCTCAAAACAAAAAAAACAACCATTTTGTTGCAGGTAGTGGCCTAGAAACCCAAATTGTCGGATCCTAGGCCACAAAAATAGAATAGTGATTTTTTCCTTTCCGGATCAATTTTAGTGTATTTTTCACAATTTTAGACCTATTTGGAATACTTTGCAGTTTAAAATCTCAAAACAAAAAAAACAACCATTTTGTTGCAGGTAGTGGCCTAGAAACCCAAATTGTCGGATCCTAGGCCACAAAAATAGAATAGTGATTTTTTCCTTTCCTGATAAATTTTAGTGTATTTTGCACAATTTAGACCTATTTGAAATACTTAAAAGTTTAAAATCCCCAAAAAACCAATTATTTTGTTGCAGGTGCAGGGTGACCTAGAAACCCAAAATCCTGGTCAATTTTAGTGCATTTTGCACACTTTTAGACGTATTTGGAAACCATTTCCAGTTTAAACTCTCCAAAAAACAACCATTTTGAACAACCATTTTGTTGCAAGTGGTGGCCTAGAAACCCGATTTGTCGGATCCTAGGTCACAAATTTAAAACTGTGATTTTCGAGCATTGTGGGTGTGTTTTTTCTTTAAATTTTCATTTTAAATGTAAAAAAAGTCTTTGTCGGATTTTAGGCACCCCAAAAAAATATATAAAAAAATCTTGAAAATTTATTGACGTTGAAATTAGGAAAAAAAATGATAAGACTTAAAAAAAGAGTTATTTTTAGATGGAATTAGATAAATTGATAAATTCACAAATTTCCTTTTCTGCGCCAATTTTAGATATCACAATCACGTCACGGAATTTCGAAATCGCGTTTCAATATTGCAAAAATTTGGTGCATGGCCTAGGATCCGACAAATTTGGATTTATAGGCCACCACTTTCAAAAATAGGACGTTTTTTGTTTTCAGATACAAATAGGCCTAAAAAAATAAAAATACTATCCATAACGTCAAAAATAACTTTTTAATTGTTATGGCCGAGGATCCGACAACTTTGGGTTTCTAGGCCACCATTCTCCACAAAAAAATGTTTTTTTTTTGGACTAAACTGTACAGTCTAAAATGTGTGTAAGGTACACTAAAATTAATCATGAAAAGCAAAAATGCCTATTCTAAATTATGTGGCCTAGGATCCGATAAGTTTGGATTTCTAGGCTATCATTCGCCTTAAAATAAAGTTTATTGAAGATTTTGAACGGTACAGCACTTCAAACAAAACTAAAAAGTGTGCAAAATACACAAAAAATTCACAGGAGAGGCAAAAATCCCTTTTTAATTTTATGGCCTAGGATCCGACAAAATTGGGTTTCTAGGCCAGCACCTCCAAATTGAGAAAAATTTTACCGTTCCGTGAAGAATTTAATTTTTGCCTCAAAGGTGAAAAAAACCCACAGAAAAGTTGAAAAATGAGGTCAAAGTGCACAATTTTAATTTTGTGGCCTAGGATCCGACATGTTTGGAATACTAGGCCATCTTATCTAAATTCAGAGGTTTTGCCAACTAGAAAAGGATTACATTTCGACCTAAAAAGTGTCAAAAACCCCGATATTCATTATACAAGGTCAAAAATGCCTATTCTAAATTTATGGCCTAGGATCCGACAAATTTGGGTTTCTAAGCCAACATCCACGAGAAAATAGTGTTTTTGTTTGGTATTTGAAGCTGTACAACTTTCTAAATAAGCCTGGAAAGTGTGTAAAATAAACAAATCCGATCGGGAAAGGTGAAAATCCCTTTTTTAATTTTGTGGCCTAGGATCCGACAAATTAGGGTTTATAGACCACTGTTTGCAACAGAACGGTTTTTTTTTAAAGATTTTAAATAATACAGCATTCCAAATAGGTCTAAGAAGTATGAAAAATACCCAAAAATTGATCACGAGAGGCAAAAATCCTATTTTAAATTTATGCCCTAGGATCCGACAAAGTTGGATTTCTAGGCCACCACTTTCAAAATTAGAGTTTTTGATCTCCTAACATACGAATAAACTATTTTAATTTTATGACATAGGATCCGAACAACTTGGGTTTCTAGGTCACCACCTGCAACAAAATGATTCGTTTTTTGAGGATTTTAAAGATTTTGCCGTTTCGTAAAAAACTAGATTTTAGCCTGAAATGTGAAAAAAAAACCACAGAGAAGTTGAAAAATGAGGTCAAAGTGCACAATTTTAATTATGTGGCCTAGGATCCGACAAATTTGGGTTTCTAGGCCATAATCACCAAAAAGTGGTTTTTTTTTGTTTATTTCATTTATAAGTTTAAACCAATGCATTCAAGCCTCGAATGTGACAAAAAATACTCTGGGCGCATGGCCTAGGATCCGACAAACTAGGTTTCCTAGACCACCACCTCCAAAATCGCTATTTTTGACCAAACTTTTTTTCCGCCATAGTAGCCGGATGTGCAACTCTTCTTCACGACCTGTCTGTCCGCTCGTTTGACACGTCCGGTGCAACAAGAAGAGAGCCGCTACCTTTTCCTCTGCGTCTCTCCTCCTCACACACTCTCTCGCCGCCATTCGCACGGCTGTCGTGGAGCGCCTGCGAAGAGTCATTGAACACTGATTTTCATTCTGTTTTATGTCTGCATTTCCTCTAATTGTACATAAAATCGAAACTTTTCGCCTTTTTAAAAATTACTTTTTTTAAAGTGTGCTCCATTTTTCTGAGATTTTGATAAGATAAGATAAGAAGACTTTCGTTGAAACGACGGAGCACGTTTGACTTTGTGATTTTGATTTTATGCGATTTTGATTATCAGTGCGAGACTATTCTTTGATTCGCATGAACTTGCTCGATTTTTGATGCAAGCAACGATGCTCCGATCAAAAAGTTCAAAAGGTGCTCAAGAAAAATCGAAAAAATCGCCAAAAATTATGTGGCAAATTACGGTACTTTTTAAAGGCGCAGGCCACAAACTTTTTTGCGGTTATTGCAACGAAGTTATTTTTGTTGTGAAAAATCGATTAATTTAGTGTTTTTTTTTTTAAGTGTTGCAGTTTTTAAAACCAATTTTCACAGAAAAATGGGATTAAAATGAAAGGAATAAAGAAAAAACGAGGGTACGACAGAATAGAAATAGGCGAAATAGAAATGCTACAAAATAGAATTGCTACAAAAAAGAACTGGAAAAAATAGAACGGCTACAAAATAGAAATGAGCGAAATAGAAATGCTACAAAATATGTAGAAATTTTTGGGCGATGGAGCGCGTTCGCATCATTTTTTCAATTGCTCAGTTTTTCGCCGATTTTTCATTTTTTTTTCTGAAACTGCATTGATTTTATACCTTTCTTCATTTTCGATGTTGTTATGGGCGTAAAATATCTGAAAATTACTGAAAAATCCTATAAGAATCGGAAAATTCGAAGAATAATGCAAACGCGCTCCATCGCACCGATTTCTATTTCGCCCATTTCTATTTTGTCACATTTCTATTTCGCGCTGTTCTATTCCGCTCATTTCTATTTTGTAGCCGTTCTATTTTTTCCAGTTCTTTTTTGTAGCATTTCTATTTTGTAGCATTTCTATTTCGCCTATTTCTATTCTGTCGTACCCCCGAAAAAACACACTGGGGTCTGATGAGGGAGTGAGTAAACGCGCCCGGACGCACACACGCAACGCATCCAATTGAGGCCCAAAAAATAAAAAAGGCGCGCGAAAAATTTCGCATTATGGGAGAGAAAAACCAACGCAAAATCGTCAAATTACGAAATCCTATCCGAAATTATTTCGCGCGCGTTAATTTTTCTCTCCGAAAATGCGAAAATTTCCGCGCGCTTTTTCATTTTTTGGGCCTCATTTCGATGCGTTGCGTGCGTGCGTCCGGGCGCGCTTACTCACTCCCTCCTCAGACCCCAGTGAAAACACAAGAAAATTCACAAAAATCGCTGAGAAGTGAAACAAATTACGGTACTTTTTAAAGGCGCATGCCTCAAAAGTTTCACGGGTCTTGCAACGAATTCGTTGTATTTTTTATTGAAAAATCGATGTTCATGTTTTTTTTTTTGCTGTTTTTTAACAATTCATCACCAAAAAAGGCATGAAAATTTGAAAATTTAACAAAAATACCGTTTATTTTACGTTTTTTCCTCAAAAAATCACTTCAGCGCAGTCATAATGAGCCAGCTGTCTGTCGGCAACGGCTTTCGCTGAAATTTGAGACGAATTATGTTAATTCTTGTGTTTTAGCAAAAAAAAACTGTTACTTTGCGTTGAAAAAGCTGAAAATATCTGCAAAATTGTCATTTTTGGCCTATTCTTGGCATTTTTTGTGTCTAAACAGGTTCATTATTGATTTTTCTTCAATTCAAATCCAAAAACCACGATTTTCGTCCATTTCGCGCCTAAATTGTTGGTTTCGCGCCCTGTCGATGTTCCTCTAACTGTCTGGCGCCTCTCCTCTCGCTGCGAGACCACACGGCCGCGGCCGAGGAACAGCGCGTGGCCGGCTGACAGCTTTCCCCTTTTTTAAACCTTTCTGCCACAAAATTTCACTATAACTTTACTTCAGTATGGACGTGCCGCGACTATTCAAAGCGGCGACGCCGGATCTGGTGGCGCGGAAGGTGTTTCGTATCAAAACGGTCAAACGCGGTACCGGTGCCGCGGCTGCGGCGACGAACGCGGAATCGACAAAACCGACGACGACGACGGAGAAATCGAATGGCAAGCTTTTTTTCTTTCCTATTTCCTTACCCGGTTTCTCCAGTTATTTCACACTTGATTGGTTACCGCTAGCTGCTGCTGCGAATCAAATGGGGGCTGGGGGGATACAATTTCTCCGCGACTATTATAATTATTATTGGATGGCATGGATGACAATATCCAAAGATTACTGTTGGTGACTGACACCTGGAGCGTAGCTTATTTTCGGGATTAGACCATTTGTGTCGATTTGTACGCTGTAGTTCCGGTTAGCCTCGAAAGTTAACTAACTAGACGCTATTGTGATGCTTTTGGGCGTCTTCCGGTGGAAGAGCCCTTGTCGTTCGTAGGGGGTATTTCGCAGTTAAAATCGTTTAAAACCCGCCAAAAAAGTGCGTTTTGTTATTTCGCGCGGGAGAGCGGACGGGCGCGAAAATCAATTATAGGTCAATTTCCCGCCCATTTATTTTTTATTTTTTTTCAAATCAATGTTTTGTTTGCTCGCCGACCTCGCGACCTCTCGCTGTTCAATCTATTATTCTATTCATGGAAAAACGACGCGATTCTTTTTTTTTTAAACGTTTTCTCACAATTTCACCTTTTTGTTAGCGTATTTTCGTTTTGTCTAACCTTCTAACTATCAAATTTCTCGATGGAGCGCAAAAATTACACGAAATTATGGCTGCTAATCGACTTGCGACATGAGAATGCGAAACGAAACTCCGCCCACTTATTTGTGCGCGACCACGCGAACACAGTGATATTTGAAGAGACGCAGACAGAACGGTGAATGCAGACTTTTTATGTCGCAAGTCGATTGAAAACACAATACGTGAGTTTTTATGACTTATTACTTTTTCGCCATAATTAAAAAAATCAAGGTTCAAATCAATTAATCTCTGCCTCTCTCGGATCAGGACCCAGACCCCGAAAAAATTGATGACTATGCCCGGAGCTCATTCCACATTTTACAACAATTGCCCCTCTCATTTTTTGTTCCCATGTCACATCGAATTATCGCATTTTTATACATGTCGCCGAGAAGAAAAAGTGATGAGAAAATCGGCGGGGGTTAGGCGAAAATATGAGGTTTCTTCGCGGAAAATAAATGATGAGATCATGCTTTTGTTTTTTGGATTTTCGTCGGAAAATGCGGATTTTAGTGCTAAATTCTGAATTTTTGCATTTTTACCTGTCAAAAAAAATGCGAAAATTTGTCTGAATCTCTGGAAAATTTTTAGCTAATTGCAATCGAATCGGGCCATGTTTGGCGCACATCCCGAATTCGATGGCTATCTGCCGGTTTCTATGGCTTTTATCTTAATAAGTTGAAGGCTAATAGCCATCGAATTCGGGACAATGCATATGACACACGACTCGGTTCGATGGCTATTAGCTAAAAATTTACTGAGAACTTAAAATTTTGCGAAATAATGTAAAAATGGGACCGGACATGAAAGGCTCGAAAATTTCATGTTCGGGACTATTTTTGACATTATTCCCCAAATTTTCTTTCAATTTTTCCACATTTTTATAAAATATTTGGCATGACATCAATAAAAACACGGAAAAACCGCGCCAAAATTGCAAAATTTCGCTCTAAAACCCACCTTTTCCACCCAAATCCACGTCTCCCGCACCACTTTTCCTGCGCGAAGCAACAGCTGTTCGAGATGGCGCATAAGGGCAAACAATACGGACGGAAAATGTGAGAAGATCCCCCTCCCCCCCCTGGTCCATCCAATTATTTCGAGATATCCGATATAGGGCGTTATTAGAATATTAATGCAAAGGGCGAAAAGCTAAATAATGCAAGAGTTTTTCATTTCGCGCTCCATCGACGCGTTACCTTTTGTCGTCTGCGCATCTTTTTTTCCTTTAATCTCACAGTCTGGCTTCTCTCAGCGGCGAACGCGCACATTTTCACGTTTCCTGGGAAAAATCAGTAAAAAATTCTGCATCGCGCGCCACTAAGCCACCTTTTGCCGTCTGCGTATCTTTATTTTTCCCAATGTCTCGTTCTGTCTAACCGTCTAACTTCTCAAGGTGATTTCGGAGTTTTTCTGAGTTTTTCCAGCTTTGGCACTCGGTGATTGCGGACTCGACTGATTTTGCGTAAGCTCCGCCCACTTTCCTCGGCGATTTTCTTCTTAAAAATTGACTTTTTTTTCAAAATTTTTCTGAAAAATGTAGAAATTATTGAATTTTTAACAAGATTTGTGTCCTTTTCTATCGTTTTTTGTTGATTTTTTGTATTTATTACTAAAAAATATTAATAATTAATTGCAGAAAATGCAGAAAAATGGCAAAAATCGCTCTTTCCGCTGTTGCCGCGTGTCAAAAATAATCAAAACGTCGATAAAATTTTTTAACAGTTTTTGATGTCAAATCGATGATTTTTGCAACAAAAAAAAACGTGCTCCATATGCAAAAATGGGCGGAGTCAATATTCTGAAAACGCCAATGTCGGATTAGGCGATTTTTGCTTTAAAAAATTGAATTTCTGCGTTTTTGATACTTTTTCTGCATTTTTTGTCATTTTCTGAGATTTTGTTCCATTTTCTCACTAAATAGCCGATAAAATTGTGAAAAACACGCAAAAGTCGCTATTTCCGCGATCACCGAATGCACGGAGTAATGGCGACTGCCTTTTTTTCAAACGATTTTTTTTGGCGCGGGAACACGCGCGACGCTCTCGTCTTCTCGTCTCTCTTTTCGCTCGTCTTCTCCGTCTCGTCTCTTTTCTAAATGTTTGCATTGGCACAGTGCCCATAAATTTTGCCGTCGAATGCGGCGCGTGCGAGCGTGCGCGTGTTATCAATGGAGCACGTTTGCACCAGGTCACTCGCCATTACTCCGTGCGAATGCCAAATAAATTACCAAAAATGTAACCGAAATCAAATTTTCACCATGAAAAATCGATAAATTTTGCCGAAAAATGTGCGTCTTATGCAAAAATGGGAGGAGTCGATTTTCGGCGGCTCTTGGACGTTTCGAAAATTTTTCTGCATTTTGTCGTCGCGGTGTTTGCACACAATCATTTAAAAGCTTTTAAAAGAAAAGTCCATAGAAAGCTTTGAAAAAAAGATTATGTGCAAACACCGCGACGAAAAAATGCAGAAAAACTTTCAAAACGCCCGAGAGCCGCCGAAAATTGACTCCGCCCATTTTTGTCTATGACTCACCTTTTTTGGCAAAAGTGGTGAAAATTGAATTTCGGCCACATTTTTGGTAAATTTTTTGCCCATTTTTTCACGCGAACATTGAATTTTAGTGCATTTTAATTTTGCGTGAAAAAAATGGGCGAGTTTTCACGTTTTGATGTCGCAACGCAATTAAAAGCATGATAACTTTTTGCCAAAAAGCATGCGTCATGTACAAAAAGGGGCGGAACCACTTTTCTGCAAACACCTTTTCCCTTTCTTTTTGTTGCGGTTTCCTGCAAAATCATAATGTTTCTTTGAAAATCGACACCCCTCTGTCTTGCTCGGCATCATGTTAACATGCTCTGTTTTTATCGGTCGAAACACAAACTTTTTCTCTTCTCCTCTTGCTCATCGCATTGCTCCAGACAGCTGTTCCTAGCCATTCGTCGCCTCGGTCTCTCTCGATCTGACACGCTCTTTTTTCGTTTTTTTTTGTCCCCGGGGCCCCTAATTGATTGCCTGTGAGCCCGTAAAATGTCGAAATTTTCAGTCAAGAACGAAAACGAGCCGATCGAGTTGACGGTCACGTCATCTGAGCAACCAAATGCAGTGACGTCATCTGGAGGAGCACACGTGAACGAGACGTCGATTGACACGTCATCCACCGACACTGGTATTTCTAGGTGAGGAGGTTTTTGAGTTTTTGGGCTCAATTGTGTGTATTTATTGTATTTCAGAATGGAATCCGGTCAAAAAGTACCCGTACTCGCCGTCGGCACGTACCATCGAAAAGAGGCGGCGCCAATTTTGGCGGCTGCCGCTCGCCTTGATCTTCCGTCAACTTCGACGATGAGTAAAAGCGCTGGAAAGGAAAAGAATAGTAATAAAGGTGAGGAATTTGATATTTTTGGGGGAAAATGTGGTTTTTTTGGTGATTTTTCCGAGTTAATTTCTAAAAAATCGCGGTTTTGTACCAAAAAATTGAGCCAACGATGTTTGCAGACACCCGACGCCGCCCAATTCAAACGGGCGCACACCATTTTCTTTTGCAATCGCTGCGCGATTTTTTCAATATTTTTTAGTATTCCGATTTTTTTTAGAATTATTTCGTTGTTTACCCATGTTTTTTACCTGAAAATATACCAATTTCATGCTATATTTCACGTTTTTACTGTGTATTATGTATTCGCCACGGAGTGACACTTTGCGGTAAATTTTGAGACAAAAAGTGCTTCATTTATTCAAATTGGACTGATAATTCGTGGAAAATAAAACTTTGGAACGGCTCGACGGGTGGTCTCGCCACGATTTGGACTTGTTACGATCTTCGAAAAACTAGTTTTTAAAAGTTTCTTTTTTGTCGAATAAAATCTTGTTTTTTTTCCACATTTTTTGGCAAAAGCTGTTATTAATTCGCCACGATGCTTCGCGGAAAATTAATGGGATTATTCGCAAAACAGCAAAAAGCTTGGAGAAGGCTCAGAAAATGCTCCGATTGGCCTGAAATTTTGGGAAATTAAAGCAAAAATACCTCCGGAAATGACAAGCTCAAAAAATTTTGCACCAAAAAATCGATATTAAAAATTTTCAGAAAAAAATCAATATTTTTAAAATCGTTATTTCGGTTCAAAAATTTTCTGGGAATATCCAGGAGTATTTTTTCCCTTATTTTCCAAAATTTCAAGTCAATCGGAGCATTTTCCGAGTTTTCTCGGGGTTTTTTACTATTTCGCGAATAACCTCATTGATTTTCTGTGAAATGTCACTCCGGGGCGAATACATAATGGGTCTGTTCACGAAACCAGCAAAATGTGCAAAAAATTCAGCGAAAATTCGGAGAATGTTCCGATCAGTCAGAAATTTTGACAAAAAAATGTCAAAAATACTCCCGATTTTGAAAAATTTCAAAAAAAAAAAATCTATATTTCGATCTGAAATTTTCTGCACGTTTTCGTGAGTATTTTTGACATTTTTTTTTATCGAAATTTCAGACTGATTGAAGCATTCTCCGAATCTGCTGAATTTTTTGCATATTTTGCTGGTTTCCGTGAATAGGAGACCCATAAAGGTGTTACTCATAGAAATGTCGAAAAGTTCAAAAAATGACAAAAAAATTTGCCGAAAATACGAAAAGGCTCTGATTTACTGGAAATTTTGGGAAAAATGCCAAAAATACTCCCGGAAATGAAATGCTCCGAAAATTTTGGACCGACATATCGATTTTTGTTTTAAAAAAATAAAATTAAAATCGATATTTCGGTCCAAAATTTCTTGCTCGGGGCTATTTTTGACATTATTTCCCAAAGTTTCGGGGACTTTTTCGAATCTTTGTCCAATTGTTTGTCATTTTTTGAATTAACACCATTACGTATTCGCGTTTTGTCAATCTACCCGCAAACACCCACCCATCTGTCACAGTTTTGAATAATACAAAACAAGAATTCACCGATTTTTCGGATTTCTGACGGTACTCCAAGAAATCCGATTGGCCGGAGCTTCCCAAGCCTATCCATTCGAATTACCCCCGGCGTCGGCACACATCTGTTTGTTTTGTTGTCCGAGCGCGCGCGCAAAGTGTGACCAATTACGGTTTACAGGCACCTGAAAAGGCGGGCTGAATGGGTGCCGCCTTCACCCCTCATACGTACCCCCGATTATTCCATTCTATGACCGTTTTCCGGGTTCTATTGTGTGAAACAGCCGTTTTTATGTGGCTTTTTGATTTGATTTACGTGTAAATTGGGTTTTTTTTGTTTGTTTTTCGCATTTTTGTGATCTTTATCGATGTATCCGCTACGCAGGATAATTATAATTATATCGGCTAGGCGTCAATCAACCGGTTACCTCACCAAAGTGCGGCTGATCTTATCGGAAATCAATGAGGAATCGAAGAAAGCTTGATAAATGTATGAATAAATTTATTTTCATACCGGTACTCATAATTACGGTAATCTATTGAAATGAAGTGTTTTGACTCGTTTTAATTGGCGTCCTCCCCATTTCCCGCCAACATAGCCGTTCACCTATAATAAGTTTGTTTGCGCCTCTTTTTTGGCCGGCTCGTCCTTGACTTTTGGCGGTGGCAGGTACAGCGTGCTAACACCTAGGCCCATCTCTGTTCGGTGACAATTATCTGTTGCTGTTGCCCCTGCTGTCCCGGGAGTAATAGTAATCAAGTGCGCCCTCTTCCTTTAGAATTCAGAATCTCGAATTTAAATGTGTCCGGCCTTCCGTTTTTATGTTTTATTCATGTTTCCTTCTTTTTTGGCTTCCCCTTTGCCCTTTCGCGCCGTTTCTGAGGCGCTCAGTTCACGGTTCATTTGACTCCCAACACCACCACCTTTTTTTGGACCCCCACATCGTTTCCGTGTCATCACACTTCCTATTCCGATTGCGCGCCATCACCACACTCGTCTATCTTGCTCACTTTGTAGCCTACCGTACCGTACGTTTTGAAATAGAACTCGCACGGAATAGAACTGTGCCTGATAGAACCAGCTGAAATGGAGCTTTACTGAAAAAACAACTGAACGAAATAGAACTCGGAGACTGTTCGAGCGGTTCTGTGTCGGTGTCGGTTCAGCTCAATTTCAGGCGGTTCTATTCCGTGCGAGTTTCTATACCCTGAATTTTGGCCCAACGTCTTCTGACAGCGTTTACAAGTAGTGTCGTCCTCGGGCAAAAGTTGGTTGTACAAATTGGTATCCAATTACAAGATGCGGCACCGGCAAAGAGAACCGAGATTTTCACCCCTGTCGGTTAAACGCCGCCAAGCGGTGGGTGCGGTGGCCTAGGAACTTTTGGATATGCGCTCTATTGCAATTTCTTTATTTTCAAATTTTACCGTACCTCTATCGAAATGTTGGTGTATTTACTTTAATTTGTGGTTTATTGCAGTTTTTTTACTTGTGTCTTGTTTTATTTTTGATATCCATCTCGTCAGAAATTCCTAGACAAATCGCCCCACTGTATGCCGAAAAAGGACTTCATCGCCAGACGCCCTCCCATCCTGTCACCGACGAGAAGATCGGAACAAAATTTTTACAATTAGCCGATAATTTTTTTGGGGTTTTTACGATCTAAATAAAATATTTTTTGATTCTCTTTTCACTTTGACATTGGGCTCGCTGACGGGAAATTTCTGGCTATTAGCCGCTGAATTTGGCGCGTCAAGTTTCTGGCTATTAGCCGCTGAATTTGACGCGCTAAATGATGCGCCAGATTTGAAGGCTAATAGACATATTTAGTGCGGAAAAAAAACTGTTTGGACGTTCTGAGAAGTGGGAAAAAATCTCAAAAACCGTGGAACAGGCTCCGCCCCTTCTGCAAGTCAAGTTTGCGGCACGAGTTTTGCAAATGGGATGAGCTTGTTTCCAGGTTTTTGGGATTTTTCCCCTCAAGGTCTCATCATTTTTCCACCCTATGCAAAATTGCGAAAAAACGTTGAAAAACTTACTGTATCTAGAGGTTTTTGACTAGAAATACATCTTTACCGGTCGAGACCTGGATATGGAATAATGTAATACGTCTTTAAAAATGACAAAGAAATATCGAATTTCCTCTGAAAATCTTTAATTTTTCACTTTTTTGATATTAAAATGCCAGGTCTTGACTCGAAAAATCGGTTTCCTAGTTTTTTAAATGAAACGTGAAAAATTAAAGATTTTCAAAAGAAATTCGATATTTTTGTGTCAATTTTAAAGACGCTTTACGTTTTTCCTAATCTGGGTCTTGGCCCGAAAGTTTTAAGGTATGGTACTTTTTTCTGTAGCGATTTTGCATAAGGTTATGGGAGTTTTCATGAAATAGCAAAAAAAATGCGCAAATCTCAAAAAATGCTCCGATTGACCTGAAATTCTGGGAAATTAGGGCAAAAATACTCCCTGACATTCCCAGAACATTTTTAAAATCGATATTTTGGTATGAAATGTTCTGGGAATGCCTGGAAGTATTTTCGCCCCTATTTCCTAAAATTTCAGGTCAACAGGAACATTTTTGCTGTTTTTTGCTATTTCGTGAATAACACCATTAAAAATAAACAAAAATATTTTTTTCCTGCACCGAATAGGTGCCAACTATGTGTCAGTAATGACTAACAGCAATTTTCAACGGCTAATAGCTATATCCGTGCCAAAAATCCAAATTCCCAGAGTATTGCGCAATAACCCGCTTTGTACACCCATCTGCAAACAAACATACCCACCCATATCCGTTATCCGAGTCCGTCCAGCTTTACACTTTTAAATTAAAAAGTCATAAAAGTGGGCACGCACACGCCACCCCGCAGGGTGCAAATTGAAATATTTTCGGGTTCCTTTCAAAATTGTCCGTTTTCCTATTCCTTTGACGAAATTGGTGTATTCCAAAGAAAGTTGGCTTCTAGAAAACTTTTGGCCCTCTTTTCCTCTATATTTCGGCTATCACATGATTCATTTGTTAGTGGCCTTGTCTTGTGACAGTGCTTTTACCCCCGCGCGTAATGTTTTGAAAGTTGGTGTGATATGTAATGTACGAGTTATGAGTCAATGGGAAAGATGGTTGGAGATTTTTTCTCAAAAATTTCCCTTTTTCTTGTTCGAGGACATTGCGTAGGACAGCTGGCCAACACCACCAACGCCAACGCCAACTTTTACTAGTTTGAACAGGTGCAATATTTGGATTAGGGTCGAGAGTGTTTTCTTGGCGGGTGGGTGGGGTGTGAAGAGTTGATTTTGAATTTTTTGGCGGTAGTGTCGAGTTTCGAGTAGGGTGTGTTCTGAGCGGTTTTTGAGGTTTTCTGAGCACACTGGGGTATGAGGAGGGAGTGAGTAAACGCGCCCGGATGCACACACGCAACGCTTCCAAATGAGGCCCAAAAAATAAAAAAGCGCGGGAAAAAATTCGCATTATCGGAGAGAAAATCCAACACGCGCGAAATAATTTTAATAGAGTTTCGTAATTTTCACGTTTTTTGCTTTGGTTTTTCTCTCCGATAATGCGAATTTTTTCCCGCGCTTTTTTATTTTTTGGGCCTCATTTGGAAGCGTTGCGTGTGTGCATCCGGGCGCGTTTACTCACTCCCTCCTCATACCCCAGTGTGAGCAGCAAGGATAAAATAGTTGTCGAATCTTTTACTTGTAAATTCGGAGAATTTGTCAAATTTAGCCTTAGAATTTTCTCAAAGTTTCGAAACGTTGCTATTACGTATTCCTCGATTTGAGATACCTTGTCAAATGATGCGCATTCGGGTCTTGCCACGATGGTGTATACACAATTGTCGATTTACGCGCAAATTGAGTTTTTTCGTTTTGAATTTTAGTAAATCCACAAGTAGCAAGACGAAAAACCCTATTTCAGTGCGTAAATCTACAAATGTGTATACACCGTCGTGGCGAGACCCGAATGCGCACGATTTGACGAGGTATCTCAAATCGAGGAATTCATAAAGCCCCTCCCACTTTTTTGCACCGTGTTATTTGAAAATTGCCGGGGAAAAAACACAGTCAAAATAAATTATTTTGCTTGAAAAGTTTTCTTTCCGTTGGCTCAACGAGCTAAGAAGTGCCCATCTGGCTCAACCAGCTGCAAGGCAAGGCGAGACGAGATGAGACGAGGCGCGAAAATTCCGAATTATTAGTAGTTTTCCGACACACTTTTTCGACCGATGTTTTCAAAACTTTGCTATCCAAATCACATAATTGTTTGGATAGACGCGAAGCGAACACCTACCACACTTTTCCCATCTTGCGTTATTCCTGGTCAGCCAGCCAGCCAGCCCGTTATGCAATAATTCCCTGCGTTGACAGTTGCAACGGAATTGTGCGTCTCCCTTATCTTCACACTCTCTCCACCAACAAGTTTGCTTATCGGGGGAGAACCTCTAAGCGGCCAAGGACCATTCTACTGGTCCGTTCAGTAACCTGACAGAGAATGGAATAACTCTATTCATAAGATTCTCCTTCCTAAAGTTTTACGATTTCGTTAGCCTAAAATATGTGCGAAAAAGAGCGCGTCGGAAATGTTGCCGTTTTCGGCAATTTTCAATTTTCTCTCCTCCTCCTCCTCCTCCGCTGGATTTCGCACTTTTTGTGCCTGCTCCCTTTTGCAAGTTTTCCGTGATGACATTACCCAAACGCCCCGAAAAGTTTGTGGGTTAGTGTCAGCAAACGAAATGCGCCCGGTTGCACATTTTGACTTGTGCGACGGGGCGCGTTTGTTGGCCCCGAGATGATTACGTTATTTATGACCCCAGTGTTATCAGATAATCTAGCTAGCTCTCGTTCTGTCTGCCCAGACTAATATTTACTTTGCCCGCATGTCTGTCTGTTTTTTGCGTGGTCCTTCTTCCTTCCTTCTTCGTCTTCCAGGCTCCAGAGGGTGTGAATGTTTACGTATCCTTGTCCGACAACGAGTCGACGTGGACTGACCAGACCATTTGACCGTCACATGGTATCGTAAAAGCATTGGGTTTCCCTCTTTTTTCGCGTGTCTGCCGCCCCAAAAAGCTGGAGCTCTCTAGTTATTCTGTCTGGTATTCTTGCGAATGTTCATGGTTTTCACAAATAGGAGAAAAGGTGAGAGTAGAAGGACTTTTTCTTAGCGAAATTTGAGGTTTTTCGGATTGATGGCGTTTTCTAGAGCTGTCTGGCTAGGTTTGAGCGGAAAGGGTTTGTCGGACTTTTTTAGGGGCGTATAGGGCTTTTTCTGTAGGCCGACGAGCTTTGAAATTGGGTCTGAAGGTGTATTTTCGTGATTTTCGGGTTTGAAACCTAAAGTTTGCAAATACTGGTCACCGGAAAAAGGCCGGCAAACATGGTTCAAGCATAACGGAGGCCATATACAAGAAAGAAGTTAGGAAAACGCTGATTTTTGTATGATGAGGGCGAGAGACGTAGAGAAGCAGAAAGACCCATTTTCCGGAAAACGTCGTTTTCCAGTTTACATATTGCATTGCATATGACCTCAGACTTCGCGGCAAGACCTCACGACCATTGGGGGCCCTTCAGGTCGCTTCGGAATTTCAAAAATTCTCACCCAATCATCGATCGGCGCTAGTTTAGCAGGGACATGTCAGAAATGGGCAGCTATATGGCTAGTAGCCGTTCTAGCCATTACTGGCGCATAGTTGGGTCTTGATCGGCATCAGTTTGGCTAGGATCGGCGCTCAATTGAAAGTTAGTCGTCAAATTCCCTGAGGAAATTTCTGATAAGTTTGGACTGAGAAAAACCTAATTACCATACCAAAACAATCCATAAAATGTTTAAAAAATACACAAACCGTATCACAGATTAACAATACATGTGCCTCTATGTTTTTTCTTCAAAGACGCATAGTAGGGTCTCACCACGAACGCTGCTAAAATGTGATACGGTTGGTGTATTTTTAAACGTTTTTTTGGACCTTTTTTCGTGGATTGGTTACGTAATAAAGTTTTTTCGCGTCCCAAACTGTCCCGGAATTGCTCAGAAAGTTCGGTTGCTAACTTCAATCCAATTGAGCGTCAATCACGGCTAAACTTGCGCCGATTTGGTGCCTACAACGGCTAATAGCCATATCCCCGCTAAACTAGCGCAGGTTCCGATTAGGTGTGAATTTTGCGAACAATGTGCTAGTAATGGCTTTTTTCTATTTTTGAGCGGCTAATAGCCGGCTCTCGGATGTTTCGAAAAAATTGTTCTGCATTTGGTCGTCGCGGTGTTTGCACATTTGTTTTAAAAATCCATAAAAAGCTTTGAAAAAATGATTGTTGCGACGATAAAATGCAGAACATTTTTGAAACGTCCAAGAGCCATTAAAATATAGCCATACCAGTAATGTAGCTATCTGCCATTTTCAACGGCTAATAGCCATATCCCCGCCAAAAATGTGTTCCCATGAACCCACCCGAAATGGTTTTTATTGGCCTCGGCATTTTTTGCTCTTTTCCACTCGCACACAGGTGCGTCGTATCCGCCATTTACAATTCCCTCGTCCACCCTCGGTTTTTTTTTCTTTCCATCGAAAATTGTCGTCCAGATGTGCACTTTTCGCCCTGCGTTCAAACTATTGCTCACTGCAAATTGTGATGCTTTTTCCTGCCACTACTGGTGCGGTACGGTGCGGTGCGGCGCGGTGCGCGAAAGAACGCATAAGCTCTGTATTTGACAAATGAATTAGGCCATCACCTCCGGTCATTTCTGCTCTATTGTTTTGACTATGGGTTTTTGGGGCGAAAATAGACGTCTTCTAGCCCAAAAATGTTTCTCTGCGTCTTGCGTTTTTCGAATATAGCCTCTGGCTGCTCTGATTACAACTTTTGTCCCGTCCTGCTCCTTCCTCTGTCGAACACCGTACTCTTGCTTTGTCGGCACCATACCGCCAACAAACGTTCTGCGCGCTGCGTAAAAGTATGATGATGATGAGCCCATATAATAACAGCTGTTGCTCGGCCCTGTACACATGTTCTGGGGCTCGTAAAAGTGGTTGGGTGGAACTAGTTGTTAAAAGCGTTGGATGGGTGGTCTGGTAGGGCTGGCTGAAAGGTTGTTTTTCACGGCTAACTATGCGCTAATAGCCATATAGATGCCTAACTCAAGCTGGTAGTCTGTTAGGTGACAACAATCCGTCAGTATGGGCTTTCTTGGATGATTGTTTTGGCTATTAGCTGTTTTCCATACCTAGGTTCTGCTTGTTAATGTGAAACAAACTCGACTATGCGCCGCCAAACTCGTGTTTGTAGTCCGTCCGTCCGTTAGGTGGCCTCTGTCAGTAAGGACTTTCTGTCTTACGGCTAATAGCTATAGCTGGCTGATTGTGAGATTAGATGAAATGAGATGAGCCCTAGAATGGAATGTATGTCGCCCTAGTAAATTTGACACCTCCTATCCTTCCGATCCGACTTCAAATCTCGCCGCCTATTAGCATTTCTCTATCCGTTTTCCACCCCTTTCTCCATTCATCGCCAAATGATTGCTATGTGCGCGTAGACGAGGTGTCTTTTCACCCCCTATCTATATTCACTTTTTCTCGCAGTCAGTCCATCTCCCGCTGGGTGTTTGTTTGCCGTCCCGGAGAGGACACTCGGTCAATTGGTCACACCTAGCCTGGACACGCCCCCTCGTGGGTAGAGAGAGAGAGTTTTTTTTCTCCTTTCGTTGCCGGTTGTTGTCATGGCGGTTTCTTGTTCGAGGCTTTTCGGGTTTATATGGTTTATATTTACTTTGCTTTGTATGTAGTTTCAAAAACGTGTTGAGGGGGGGTGGGGGGATAATTATAGAATTTGTCGCACCAGACGTCGTCATCATCTAGGTTATAATGACCCATAGTTTTGCGCTTCCTTTCGATTCACAAGTTTCTAGTCGCGACCAGATGACGTTAGCGCTTGACCTGTGCAATTGGTTTATGCAATTGGTGTATCGTATCGGGTTTCACTTTTGTACAGTACTAGAAAAACCCAGACTAGTCAGAAGTGCATCTGGTAGGATGTCATGGACGTTAGATGTAGTTTTTACTATGTTTCTAGTTGGCTTTCTCACTAATTGTGAAATCAAGAATTCTTGAACTTTCAGTTCGCTTTACGGCTCTCCTTGTTTTTTTTCCCTTTGACCCTATTGTGATTTTCAATTATCTACTACCTACACCTACTCAATTTCATTATCCTCCACCCCTCGCTGACACCTCGTTCGTTTCCTTCCCGTTTTCACTTGACTACCAATTAGCACCCCATTCACTTTTGGGTGGACCAATAACACGACACGTATCTAACGTGTAATACATATTCTCTGAAATCTAGTCTTGTTGCGTCAATTTGGGTAGTTTCTGGCTATTAGCCGTCGATTTTTTGTTTTTGATGGCTAACTCCCGCTTGCTCGCCAAAATTGTGGCGATTTCTGTCGAATATATGCTAGAGTGCTGAAATTAGGTTCAAAGCGACGCAATGCCGTTTTTAATTGGCATCTCCCGCTTATATGAAACCCACGCCTAACTTATGCGGATTTCCGTCGAATAGATTTTCAATGCCTTCATGGCGACTGGCTGAGCTGAAAGTGGGGCCCAACTTAGCAAGGATTTTTTGGCTATTAGCCTTTTTAATTGGCATCTCCTGCTCGTACGCCGATATCCGCTAAACTCGCGCGCATCCATCGCCGATTAGGAGCCAACTTTAAGCTATCTTCCATTGTCGATGTCTGGATCCATTTTCAACGGCTAATAGCCTTATCGTTGCCAAATCCTTGCCATTCTTGTTCCAATTATCGCCCAACTCGCGCGCGCCCATCACCGATTAGGAGTCAACTTTGACCTATCTGTCTTTCTCTGTTTCTTGAGCAATTTTTAACGGCTATTAGCCCTACTCCCGCCAAATCCTTGCCATTCTTGTGCCAATTATCGCCCAACTCGCGCGTACCCATCACCGATTAGGAGCCAACTTTGAGCTATCTGCCTTTCTATGTTTCTTGAGCCATTTTTCAACGGCTTATAGCCTTACAGTTGTCAAACCCGCCCCAGTCTTGTGCCGGTTATTGCCCAACTCACGCACGCCCATCGCCGAATAGGAGCCAATTTTGAGCTATCTGCCTTTCTATGTTTCTTGTCCATTTTCTAACGGCTATTAGCCCTACATCCGCCAAATCTTTCTCAATCTTGTGCTTGTGGCCATTAAACTAGCGCTGTTCGCCGATTCGATGCCAACTATGAGCTATCTGCCTTTCTCTATTTCTTGAGCCATTTTCAAACGGCTATTAGCCCTACTCCCGCCAAATCCTTGCCAATCTAGGGTCACTGGTCATTGAACTAGCGCTCTGTCCCATTCGATTCCTAAAATCATCATTAAACGGCTCTACAGCTGTCGGTATTCGCCAAACTTGCGCCAATTTGTGCCCATGACCCTCCAGGCTAGTCTGATAGCTAATCATGCGGCTAATAGCCATATATCCGCCAAACCCGTCCCAATCTGGTGCCCATGTCCGTTGAACTCGTGCCGATTGTCGATTAGATGCCAACTTCGGCCTAACAGCCATTTTTAACGGCTAATAGCCTTATGGACCTATTCACAAAACCGAAAAAAACGGAAAAAAATTGCGGGAAAAATCGGAGAATGCTCCAATTGACCTGAAATTTTGGGGAATATTGGAAAAAATTCTCCTGTACACGCTCAAAAGATTTTGGACCAAAATATCGATTTTAAAAATTTTCAGAAAAAATCGATATTTTGGTCCAAAATTTTTTTTGCATGCATTTTTTCCAATATTTCCCAAAATTTCAGGTCAATCGGAGAATTCTCCGATTTTTCCCGCATTTTTTTCTATTTTTTTCCGGTTTTGTGAATAGGTCCATAACAGCCATTTTTAACGGCTAATAGCCTTATAGTGCCGAACGTTCTCTTCTCTGAGAATTTTGCGTAAAATGTGCAATTTTCAGAGCCCGCACCACCACTACCACACCCAGCAGAGTGCGGGCAGCCGTGCGTTTCGGGACAGACACAAATGTTCCAGTCCAGGTAACTTTTTTTTCGAAATTTCGCACCACTTATCATGATAATATAGGAGCACGAATGCACAACAAGGCCCACCGCCGAACCGGCCGATGCCACGTCCGCCCGGCGGAATAATAATGCCGACTCCGTCCAAGGAGCACGACTACACGAACGACTATGAGGATCCCGAAGAGATGGCGGCCAGGAGTCGGGGAGGTATGAACTTTTTCGCTCCTCCAAATGATATTTCCCATCAATTGACCGTATGACTCACCACCGAGTCTTACCAGTATCATAATAGTAAAAACGACCTTCAAAAGGCTCCGGTATCGATACATATAAAACTATTGGCGGCCGCCAATACGAACACAAAAGATTCTTTTTTTCAATATTAATGAAACTAATAAAGGATGGGAAAACAAAGAAGAGAGATGCTCGTCGTGGGGAACGTTTGAAAGAGGAAAAACAACAATTTAGCATCTAATGAGATTCAAATATTTCAATGTTCTAATTAGGCTCAAAAATCCCAGACTAAAAAGGTTAAAACATTATCTAATTAGATTCAGAAATGTTCTAATTAGAATCGAACATTTCCTAACTACCGTAAAACCTGTAATTGAAGTACATGTACTTCTATTTTTCAAACCCCCTAAATGGGTGTACTTCTAATACAGGTGTACTTCAATTAGAGGGTGTACTTCTATTTTTCAAAGGCCTTTCAGAAGAAAAATTAAAAAAAAAACGATTCGAGACCCACACAAAACCGGGGAAAGACGCGAAACCGGGGAAGAAAAAACCGGGAAAAACATTTCCAAAGCCGAGAAACAAGCCCCGCCCATTGCAAACGTGCGGCACGGGTTTTGTACCAGCCCCCTCAGCTAACGGCATTTTTTCCATAGACCAACTTCTCACGAGGGGGTGCTCAGAATCCCATCTCGGTCAGTTTTCAAAATTTCCCAATTCTGTCTCTTTTAAACAGTTTCTAACTGTTGTGATAAGCTAAATAATCGCCTGTCAGTTATTTTAAAACGATTTTTTGGTTGATAGACGATCCGCAGAAATCTTTGGACCATCCGCTGGGAGACGTCATTTCCATTGCGCTGAGGGGGCTGGTTTTGTACTGAAAGTGTTATACAATTCTAGGAAAACTGCGCCGCAGGCATGCAAATTTTTCGCGGTTTTAATAATTTTTTCCTCTGTCAGCTAACGGCATTTTTACCAGACCATTTTCTCGCGAGGTGGTACTCAAAATCCCAACTCGGTCAGTTTTCAAAATTTCACAATTCTGTCTTTTTTAAATACGTTCTATAATCGGTATAAAACGCCGAAAACTCGCTCCAATCTAAAAAAAATTTCTGGAGTGAGGTTTAGAGAAATCAGAGCAAAACATCGGCCACGGCTCTCTCAATTTTCTGCACTCTCTCGTCGCCAACACGGCCACGTCCACCACTGTGCGAAGGGAGCGCGTTTGCAGCGCTCCGTACTGAGAATAACTATCGATAGAGTCTTGGACCATCCGCTGGAAGACGCCATTTCCATTGCGCTGAGGGGGCTGTTCCTCGGTTTTGTCAGGGTCTCGAAAATTTGAAATCTGCGATCGTCAGTTAAAATGCTGCAAGCGTATTCCTCCATGAACGTGTTGGACACTTGTGTCGCGGGCATTCAAATGATTTTCAATTCAAAAATTCTTTAAACCAATTAAAAACGAAGAAAAAAGCTTCAAAAATAGAATAAAAAATTTTTCAACATAATTAACCCGATGATGTACCTCTATTAGAGGGTGTACTTCAATTAGAGGGTGTACTTCTATTTTTCAAAGGCCTCTTGGGGGTGTACTTCTATTAGAGGTGTACTTCTAATACAGGTGTACTTCAATTACAGGTTTTACGGTAGATTCAAAACAATTTTTCACCCATTTCCAGATGGTTTCACGAATCACTTGCTCATCAAAACGACACCGCCTCCCGTCAATTTCAACTCGTACGAAATGTCCATGTCGCAACAGGTATTTTCAAACACCTCTCTCTCTATAACCTTCCTGGAAAAGTTTCAGCGCCGCTCACAACAACACCAGCCAATGGCTCCGCCCCTTTCCGACTGTTGGGGCAGTCAGAGCCATGGAAATGACGGCGGCGTGCTGCACAAAAACGCCGACGGAGCGTATTATATTCCGAGTGGTTCGTGTGAGTGAATATTGATGCATTTTGTCGTCGAGGTGTTTGCAGACAATCATTTTTTTTTTCAAATTTTTGTTATTGTGATCGACTTGCGACATGAGAACGCGAAACGAAACTCCGCCCACTTATTTGTGCGCGAACACAGTTTTGAAGAGACGCAGACATGTCGCAAGTCGATTGAAAACACAATGAAAAGCGTTAAAAAATGACTGTGTGCAAACACTGCGACGACAAAATGCAGAAAAATTTTCCCAGGCAAGGGCTTGACAAATTGACACATACGGGCCAGAGCGCGGGGGGGGGTCAATCTTGTGAGCAAACACAACGAATTGACGACGTCGGCAAGGACCATAGGACCATAGTCTTACTACTATTAATACAGTAGCTCAGAACCATGTACACAATGTTTGTTTAGTGGGGCTTGTCAAGGACTTTCGAGTTTTTATCGAGCGGAAATATTAAAGGGCCGAAAAGAAGAGTCGATTGCGCAATCTTGACCGAAAAATACGAACGAAAAAATGGGGAAAATAACAGCTCTGGGGCGTTTCGATAAAATGCCGAGTACGTAGACACGTGAATAGACGCGCAAAATCAAAAATCGTCTTCAAAAATCCAAAGTGTCGTAAAAACAAATTCCAAGTACCCAGACACGTAAATCGACGCGAAAATACAAGATTGTGATCCAAAAATTGTAAAAAAAAAAATGTCGTAAAATTCAGCGCCGTGTACGCAAACACTCAAATCGCGATAATGCCAAAATTGTCTTCAAAAAATTCAAAAATTGAGACAAAAAACCTGTGGTTGTTTTGAATCTAGTTAGGAAATTTCGAAACGTCCCAGACTCTGAGAGCCACTGTGAAACCTGCGGAACAGTGGAGCGTCGTAACTGAATTTCGATCTTGAGCTGGATAATTATGCACACGTGTCCCCTAATCTCCAAACCCGAGTACCCTGTAATTGTACATATTTTTTCCCTTTCGCGCGCATGTAATACATCCCCCACCCCGCACCTTATAATTATCGCATTTGCCTTCTTTTATGACAAATCTATTTTCCTATCTTTGCCTTTTTGTGACCAGGGGAGGCCCAAAAAAGTACATACAATGGGTGGAAGAACTTGGAATTAAATGAAATGAAATGCAAATCAAATAAAGTTGTATCTAAAAGAAACGAATTGAAAAAGGTGACAAAATTGGGAAGGTGACAAAAAGTGGCCGAATTTGCATACAAAACGCGACAAAAAGTAGTTCCGGACACTCTGGGAATTTGGCGATTTGCGCGTCGATTCTGGTGTTTGCGTACACGGCATTTGATTTTACGACTTTTTTCAAATTTTTTAAATTTTGGAACCGATTTTTGCATTTGCGCGTTGGTTCGGGTGTTTGCGTACACGGCATCTCATTTTACGATTTTTTTTCCATTTTTGAATTTTTTGCACAATTTTTGCATTTGCGCGTCAAGTTATGTGTTTGCGTACGCGACACTAAATTTTACGCCTTTTTTCCAATTTTTGGATTTTTGGAGGTGATTTTTCAATTTGCGCGTCAATTTATGTATTTGCGTACGCAGCATTTAATTCTGTCAAAAAATTTTGAAAATTGTCGTAAAATTAAATGCCGGGTACGCAGACACGCGAATTGGCTCGCAAATGAAAAAAAAAGTAACCGAAATTTTGAAAATTTGAAAAAATGTCGTAAAATTAAATGCCGAGTACGCAAGCAAGTGAATCGACGCACAAACGCAAAAAAAAAATCTTTCCGAACTTTCGAAAATTTGAAAAATTGTCGTAAAATCAAATGCCGAGTACGTAGACACGTGAATTGACGCGCAAATGCAAAAAAAAAATGGTTCAGAAATTTCAAAATTTTGAAAAAATGTCGTAAAATGAAATGCCGAGTACGCAAGCAAGTGAATCGACGTGCAAATGCCAAAAATTGAGTTCAAAAATCTAAAAAAAAAATTAAAGAAAAAAAAGCCCCAAAATTAAAAGTATGGTATGCAGACACGTGAATTGACGCACAAATGCAAAAAATCGTTCCGAAATTTTGAAAAATTTGAAAAAAAATGTCTTAAAATTAAATACCGAGTACGCAAACACGTGAATTCACGCGCAGAGGCAAAAATCTCAAAATCTATTGGCAATTATGGGAAAAAAGAGCGCCGAAAAGTGAAGGCAACGGAAACACTCGAGAGTGTCTTTGGCCGCGCAGAAAAATGAGCTGGAAAATACTAATAATTAACGAGGGTGGAAAGAATTTGGGCAGGGAAAATGATGATTAAGAGTGCCGAGAATTGTTGAAAATGGCAACAAAAATAATGAAATTTCGAACATTTCTGTGTAAAATGTTGGATTCTATTTTTTAAAATCCAATGTTTTAGACCGAAATTCCGAATTTTTACTATTTTTGTTGCCATTTTTAACAATTCTCGACCCTTTTAATCATCATTTTCCCTCCCCAAATACTTCCCACCCTCGTTAATTATTAGTATTTATTTTCCCGCTCATTTTTCTGCGCGGTCAAAGACACCCTCGAGTGTTTCCGTTGTCTCCACTTTTCGGTCCTCTCTTTTTTTTCCACCCCTCTCCAAGGGTTCTCATTACCCATGGAAGACGGAAGACGTCAAGGGATGTTTTATTGGATTGGCAAAAAGTGGGCGTGGCCTGTTTGCTTGCCGTTTTCTCCGTTTCTCTCGAATTCTATCGCCCCGCCCCTTGACGTCGCACACCTAGTTTAAGTTTACCTCTACTCATGCGAGCAATGCTCAAACTATGAACGAATCGCACTATGATGAGCCGGAACCGGTGCACTATGCGTCTACCGCGCTCTACGGCGACCGGCGACAGTTTCGCGGCGGCTCGATGACGTACCGCGTGTTGCCGCCACACTATGCGTATTGTAGTACTCCGATTGGGTGTGGCACGGAGGAGGATAAATGTATGTGAGCGACTGGCGAATAGGGTCTCGAAAATTCCAGAAAAATCGATTTTTTCGCTGAAATTGGCTTATTTTTTCCTTTTTCCAGTACGCACCACGTCATCAACACTGTCACCCGCGTCGGGACAACGCTATTTAGATCAGTGAGTTTTTTCTTCCATTTTTTGACGCTTTTTACGAGATTAAATTTTTTTTCTCCCTCTTTTCTTTTCTTTCTTTCTTTCCATTCTTCTTCCTCCACATCGCATTATTATTGTTGGTTCGCAAACAGTTGCCGTCTCTTTTCCCCCATTTTTTGATGGTGTAAGTAAGAAAATGACCGGAAAAGACCGGAACTTTGCGTCAAAGGGCACCCAGAGCAAGTTGACGGAAGTTCTGCTCATTGAGCACAAGCGGGACACGAAATTATATGTTATCCGATGCTAGAACGCGCTCTGGCGATAACGCAACGAGGGATGCGTTTTCTAGCTGTCTGGGGTCTCTTCTAGTGAGTTTTAGCCCCGAAAAGTGGCTATTAGCCAAATTGGCGCGAGCTTGGCTTAGATATGGCGAATCTAGGCATTTACATGGTTTTTTTTCAGCGCGATTTTTTTTTTGATCTGCGCGATTTTGGCAGCTATCTGGCTATTAGCTATTTCTGGCGCCTAGTTGGCACCTAGTCGGCGTTCGGTACTAGTTTAGCGTGGTTTTGGCATTTATAGGCTGCTACATGGCTATTAGCCGTTAAAAATGGCTGATTGGCGCGATTTTGGAAGCTATCTGGCTATTAGCCGCTACTGGCGCATAATTGGCACCTAGTCGGCGTTCGGCACTAGTTTAGCGTGGTTTTGGCAATCATAGGATTCTACCTGGCTATTAGCTGTTAAAAATGGCTGATTGGCGCGATTTTGGCAGTTATTTGGCTATTAGCCGCTACTGGCGCATAATTGGCACCTAGTCGGCGCTCGACGCAGTTTTAGCAAAAAATTAACTAGTTCCGAACGCCGACTAGGTGTCAATTATGCGCCAGTAGCGGCTAATAGCCACATAGCTGACACTATGCGCCAAAATCGCGCCGATCAGTCATTTTTAACGGCTAATAGCCATGAAGCAGCCTATAATTGCCAAAACCACGCTAAACTAGAACCGAACGCCGACTAGGCGCCAGAAATAGCTAATAGCCAGATAGCTGCCAAAATCGCGCTGATCAAAAATGCGTTCGGAACTAGTTTGACGTGGTTTTGGCAACTATAGGCTGCTATATGGCTATTAGCCGTGAAAAATGGCTGATCGGCGCCATTTTGGCGGATATAGGGCTATTAGCCGCTACTGGCGCGTAGTTGGCACCTAGTCGGCGTTCGGCACTAGTTCGGCGGTATTTGGTTAATTTGGCAATATAAGGCTCAAACCAAGGAATTCGCATTTAAAAACCATGATTCGACGGCTATTAGCCGTTAAAAATGGCTGTTAGCCATTATTTTGGAAACTAGTCAGCGATCGGCGCGAGCTTGGCTCAATTTTGGCAATTATAAGCTTCTACATGGCTATTAGCCTCCAAAAATGGCTATTAGTCATCGAAAATGGTTGTTCGGCGATTGGCGTGACTTTGGCGCGAGTTTGGCAGTAATCGGCGTTAGTTTCGAAAAAAATTTAGCGCAAAAACGGGATTTAGCCATTGAAAACAAGAAAATGATGGCAAATAGCCATAATTTCCCATGTCGGCAGCTAGATGGCTATCAGCCCTTAAAAATGGCTATTAGCCATTGAAAATGATCGATTTGTGAGGGCTTGGCGCTTTTTTTTTGTTGGAAGTAATAGGCGTAAGTATGGCGCGCAACCGGCAAATATAGGGCTATTAGCCGGCGCATAGTTGGCACCTAATCGGCGCACAATCGGGATTTAGCCGTTAAAAACTAGAATTTCACGGCTATTAGCCTGAGTAGAAATTTTTCGTATCAGAGCCATCGCTGCTTTTACATAATAAAAAATTCTATAAAAAATCAAAAATTCACACGCATACATATGATTCTCGTTCACACATTCTCCGCGCGCGCGATACACCTTTAAAATGATTAAATATTCTATTTGGCTACGGGCTCGCGTGGCTTTTGCTCCGTGCAAAATTTTACGGAAATGGAACTGGGAGGAATGAGAAGAAGATTTGATCTATACACCAGGAAGATTTGAAAATTGGAAAATTTCCGGCCGGACATTGATTTGAACGGCTGATTGTTTTTCCATTTTCCTCTCTCTATTTCCGGCTTTTCCGGACCATATGGCCGGCCCAATCTTGGGATTATAAGCCAGAAAACAAATCAATAGATACACGGGGTTTTTTTTTCTCTCTAAAACAAAAACTCGTGTACCCCCCACCACCATTCAAAGTGTTCAAAGCCAACCAGCCAAGTAGCAGAATTATTCATCTTGTTTTCCGGGACGAGACGCGCGACCAAGAGTCTCATCGTTTTTACGAGATAAACGGCGTCGGGGACAATTTTGGTGTACTCCACACCAATTAGCCACCACCAAACCAAACACCTGGCCCAGTACAGCCTTGAAACAGTTGTAAAATGGGTGGATTGAGCTATTAAAACAAGAAAATTGTCCAAAAAATGGCTGTTTTGCGTCTTTTTGGCGAAAAAATGAAAAAAATCGCTCAAAACGGCAATTTTGCATTTTATGGAAGAGTTTTCCACAATGGAGAAACTTCGGCCACGGCCATATTTCCAAATTCATTGTTTTTTTTTTTGATTTTTAATAATTCTAGCGAAAATATGAGGAAAAAATTTGATTAAAAACAAGAAAAGTTGCAATTTTGAATTTTATGGAAGAGTTTTCCCGCAATGCAAAACTTCGGCCACGGCCATATTAAAAAAACTATTTTTTTTATTTTTAAAAATTTTGGCGAATATATGGAAAAAAAACGCCTAAAAACAAAAAAAAAAGACAATTTTGCATTTTATGGAAGAGCTTTCCCACAATGCGAAACTTCGGTCACGGCCATATTAAAAAAACTATTTTTTTTTTTATTTTTAAAAATTTTGGCGAATATATGGAAAAAAAAACGCCTAAAAACAAAAAAAAAAGACAATTTTGCATTTTATGGAAGAGCTTTCCCACAATGCGAAACTTCGGCCACGGCCATATTTTGAAAAATAATTATTTGTCAATTTTGAGCAAAAAAAATCGAAATTTTCCCTAAAATTCCATTCAAAACGGCACAGTTTGTTTAAAAAATGAGATTTAAAATATGGCCGTGGCCGAACTTTTGCATGGACTAACTTTTTGCGAAAACTCTTCCATGAAATTCAAAATACGCATTTTTCAATTTTTACCGTTTTTTTTTTCACTTTTTAAGGTAAAAATTGAGCAAATTGGCGAAAAATTCCCATATTGCATTTTATGGAAGAGTTTTTCCGCAAAGTTAAGTCATGTAAAACTTCGGCCACTTTTTTTGTCAATTTTGAACGAAAAAATCGAAAATTTGCGTGAAAAATGTGAAAAAAACGGAGAAATGCGGTAAAAAAGGAGATTTGAAATATGACCGTGGCCGAACTTTTACATGGGCTAACGTTTTGCGAAAACTCTTCCATAAAATTCAAATTGCGCATTTTTTTTCTTGTTTTTAAGCGATTTTTCCCATATTTTCGCTAAAATTTTGAACAATTAGCAAAAAAAAATCAGTATCAGAATATGGCCGTGGCCGAAGTTTCGCATTGTGCGAAAACTCTTCCATAAAATTCAAAAGTACCATTTTTTCTTGTTTTAAGCGATTTTTCCCATATTTTCGCTAAAATTTTGAACGATTAGCAAAAAAAAAAATCAATATCAAAATATGGCCGTGGCCGAAGTTTCGCATTGTGGGAAAACTCTTCCATAAAATGCAAAATTGGCATTTTTTTCGTTTTTTCACCAAAAAGACGCGCATCGGTCATTTTTAAGTTTGCAACACTATAAAACAATTTTCCGATCCCCATGGGGGGCCGTCTCCGGGAAACTTGTAATTATTATTAGTACTATTATTAGTTTGCCGACGGACGACTTGTCTATTGTTTCGATGACTAGTACTAGTCGTTGACTTCTCCCCCTTTTCAACATCTCTCGCGCACTTCTCAGAGAAGATTAATTCCTGTGTCAAACTCGTCACATTATTCTAAACACTCTGAAGTGAACACGCGCAACTTATGAAAAGTGTTCTCTAATTGAAATCTGTGCAAACCAAACACACACACACTTGGCTGCTCAATTAGCGTCAATTCGAGGTGTCGAGCCGAGAAGCTGCTGAAGGCGTTGGGCAAGATGAAATCATAACATTTGTGTGTTGCGAAGGAGGAGGAGGAGGAGGAGGAGGGTGAGAAAATGCGCCAGGGTGTGTAATTATTCTAATGCGCGGGACACTAGTGTCCCCGAGCTCGGGGGTCGAAATGTTCAAAGTGAGGGAAAACATGTTGGAATAAGGAAAAATGCAGAAGATTAGGAAAAAAAATGCAAAAAATTGTCCACAAAAATGTTTATTTTGCATCTTTTTGGCAAAATATCGGAAAAAATCGCTGAAAAATGGCAATTTTCCATTTTATGGAAGAGTTTTCCCACAATGCGAAACTTCGGCCACGGCCATATATCCACTTTTTCAAATTTTTAGCGAAATAATGGAAAAAATCGCTTAAATGGCAAGTTTACATTTTATGGAAGAGTTTTCCCACAATGCGAAACTTCGGCCACGGCCATATATCCAATTTTTCTGCGAAAAAATGGAAAAAATCGCTCAAAAATGGCAATTTTCCAATTTATGGAAGAGTTTTCCCACAATGCGAAACTTCGGCCACGGCCATATATCCATGTTTTCCAAATTTTCAGCGAAAAATTGGAAAAATTCGCTCAAAAATGGCAAGTTTACATTTTATGGAAGAGTTTTCCCACAATGCGAAACTTCGGCCACGGCCGTATTTTGAAAAATTATATTTTTTTTTGTCAGTTTTTGCCTTGAAAAGTGAAAAAGTTCGAAAAAAAAACTGCAAAAATATGGCCAAAGTTTCGCAGGGACTAACTTTCTGCGAAAACTCTTCCATAAAATGTAAATTGGGCATTTTTGAATGATTTTTCCCAATTTTCTCGTTTTTTTTTCTGTAAAAAGCAATAGAAAACCGTTTGGTGGCCTAGAATTTCACACAGAGGGCCGTGAGCCCAAATGTGAGCGACAGAGCGCATTTGCATTATCTACGAGCTTGAAAATTCTCTGAATGCCGCCAATCTCGCGCCGAATCGGTGCCGTTTATGCGTTAGGGACGGCTATCTGCCAAACTAACGTCAATTGCCGATTAGGTGCCAATTAGGCGCCAAAAATGGCTATCTGCCATTTTGAACGGCAAATAGCCGTATATCTGCCGTATCCGTGCCAAACTAGCGCCGATCGCCGATTAGGGGCCAACTAAGGAAATGGCAAAAAGCCATTTTCAACGGCAATTAGCGATATAGGCTCCAATATCAGCGAAACTAACGCCAACTGCCGATTAGGTGCCAATTAGGCCAAAAATGGCTATCTGCCATTTTGTTGGCTAATAGCCATATATCCGCCACGCCCGTGCCAAACTGCCGCCAGTTTCCGCCAACTGAGCGCCAATATTAGCCAAACGGGTGCCAACCGCCGAGAAGGTGCTAACTCTGCGCCAAAAATGGCTGTCTGCCATTTTAAACGGCAATTAGCCATATATCTGCCGTATCCGTGCCAAATCGCCGCCAGTTTCCGCCAATTAAGCGAAGATCGCCAATTAGGTGCCAAATAGGTGCCAAAAGTAGCTATCTGCCATTTTGAATGGCTAATAGCCGCATAGCTGCCAACCCCGCGTCAAACTCGCGCCGTTTAGGTGCTGACTAGGCGCAAAAATGGCTATCTGCCGTATCGATGGCTAACAGCTAGTTTCAACGGCTAATAGCCTCATAGCTTCCAACCAGACGCCTGGAATAGCTATTTGCCATATTTGATGGCTAGTAGCCTTTTCGACGGCTAATAGCCATATATCTGCCGCATCCATGCCAAACTACCGACAAAATCGTGCCGATACCCGATTAGATGCCAGACATGCGTCATTAACGGCTAATAGCCAAATCTGTGCCAAACCCGCGCTAATAGCCATTTTCCTTGCATTTCGTAAAAGTCGAGCTCATTTGAACTTTCAAAAGAGCAGAAAACAAATTAGCTTGAAAGTTTTTCGTCCCGCTCTTCTTCTTCTTTTTCTTTTTCTCTCCATTTATTTGAAAATTAGACACCCTTATGATCCACTCGAAAGTGCCGAAAACGGATTGAAAGCGGTGGCGACCTGCCCTTAAAAAAAGAAAAATAGTAGCGAAATGAAATTAGAAAGAGGCAGCAGGAGCTAGCTCCAAATTGCTCCTCATAAAGTTTTATTACCGCCCGGCACGTTGGCGGACGAAAGAAGGCGTCAGACGTGTTCTCAGAGCGAGGGAAATGAGCAAATTGGAGCCATTCCGGGCGACAGAAAGCTTCTGCGAGCTTTTAGTCGCTTTTTTTGGACTTGTTTCGTTTTTTACGAGTGTTTTACGTTTTTTAACCGTTTTTCTCAGTTATTCGCTCTACCAGGATTAATTACCTATGTACATTGTTATAATAATTATTATTACGGTTATTATTAATGATTCTCATACACCAGAATGACGTAACAATAGCCGATGGTTAGCAGCCGGTTATGTCCCTCTTCAACAGAGTCAAGCAGCACGCAAATTTCAATAACAACAGGAGATGAGCAAGGAAAAGAGCAAGAAGAGTTGTGTATTTATGTAAAAATTTGACTAATTAATCAGATTCACACCGCCCGACACACTCTACGCTTCACGCCGCGCAGCTCTGTCCGCCCGTACGTCTCAAGTGGCCCGAGCCCATTGAATAATCTAGTATATTTTATAATATTTTGCCACGTGTCGATATTTAATAAACTTGTTCAATTTTGCCGCTTTGGGACATTTTGAAATTAGGACGTTTCGAAACTTTGGTGCATTTTTATCGGTAAATTCGGAGAATTTTCGAAAATTTACCGCTAAAATCGGCACTGGGACGTTTCGAAACTTTTTTTGCATTTTTGCGGCATACTAATGGGTCTAAATTTGCAAAAAATAAAAATAATAGACAAAAACAGAGAGTAATTACCAAATTAGCCAAAAACACTACGCAAAAATGCAAAACAATTTCAAAACGTCCCAGTTTCGAAATGGCAGGTTTCGAAACGTCTCAGTTTCGAAACGTCCCAGAGCCATATTCCTTCCGCTCACCCATTGTCCTCCCGGGCTGCTAATTAGGTGACAAAGTCAGCCCGTATGGTGTCATACGGTTATTGTCACCACGATTAGGTGACGTCATAAATCAACCAAGAGATGACTATCTAGTCCGGGAAACTTTGAGATTGGTGACAAGTTATGATTGCCACGTGGAAAATGCAAAAACTGATGACGTCTAGCTGGTCTAGGGTCCTAATACGTATTTGCCACGGGGGGACACTTTGAGGGTACTTTTCCCTCCCAGTTTACCAAAATGTGTCACTCTGTGGTGAATACGTAATATTAGGAAAGTGGAGACGTGACGGAAATGTTGAAAATGCAAAAAATGGGTGAAAACATGTTCGAGACCCTGAAAAATCTTGTGAACAAGCTCCGCCCCTTTTTCAAGTCAAATCTGCGGCACGAGTTTTTTTTAATAGAAAAACAGTGCCGCAGACTTGCAAAAGGGGGCGGAGCTTGTTCCTCGGTTTTGACAGGGTCTCATGCTCTGAAATTTTGTGAAATAGAAGAACAAATTTTGGGCTGAAATATTCAAATTCAAAATTTTGGCCCAAAATGTTTCGAGAATTGACATTTTCGACACTATTTTGAGCATTTCTGCCACATTTCACAAAATTTAAACGCATTTTCTGAGAATTTCCGGTTTTTTCCTAATAGGACCATTAATCCAGCTAGATTTCATCACTGTTTTCCACGTGGCAAACTCTTCCTGTCAGCAATCTCAAAGTTAGACCGATTTACGGGCAAGATGAGCATATTGGTTGGTTTATGACGTAAGAATTGATACAATAACACGTATGACACCATACAGACCGTTTGAAAACCCGCCAATTTTTTCACGCGAAAATATTGTGAAAACAAAAAAATTGCAACGCGGTGTTTGCGTACTTTTGAAATTCAAACGACAATGAAAGAAATAGCATGGAAAATGAAGAGAAATGTCCCCACTTTCGTTTGAATTTTAAAAGTACGCAAACACCGCGACTTTTTTGTTTTCACAATACAATGTGTGAATTCGCGTCAAAAAAGTGGGCGGGGTTTCATTTTTTTAACGCAAAATTTCCGCAGACAAAGTGGTGCTATATTGCGGAATAGAACTGCCTAGCTTTTTTGTGCCAGTGCGGCACCATTTCTGACAGTTCTATTCGGCAATAGCATCACTGGAAAAAAAAAGCGTACACACTGGCTTGAAAACACAATAACACGCCCCAGGCTGACCCACTGTCTTCTAATTGAATGCACATTGCCGGTTGCATAACCATAATCTCTAATCTGCTCGCGCACCCAGAGTGTGTAACAACGATAATGCGATCAGACAGAGGGTGAAGACGGACCACCCCCGCCCGCCCTTTCTTCCACTCCCCCCAATCCAAAATCTCTATCCGTTTTGCTCTGCTTTGCATATTTCATACAACAAATAAAATTGTGGTGGTTGCAGACCAGGCGCGCCCAACACAACGTACTCGGATGCGTCGACGACGCTGCTAAAGTATCCGCTCAACGTTGGCACGCATCAGAATCGAAGAAGACAAGTAGGCACAATGAATCATGGCGAAGCAGGCGGCGCGCCGACGTCGTCGTCGTCGAAAAAGAAGAAAAAGTTTGACGATGATGGTGCCAGATGGTTGTCCAAATGGAATCTCCTGCTCGTCTTGGCACTTCTCGTATCGCTATTAGTGATTTGTGTCTTGCTTTGTAAGTGGAAGTTTTATTGATTTTTCATCATGAAAAGCCCAATTTCAGTCCGCGCCCCTACCTACGTGTACACCCAGCCCGCCCCCTCCTCTGATTCCACGTCATACTCTGCCGCAGCCGCCCATCGTTATCAGGATTTGGGGCTCCGAGCCCTACCGCCAGCGATTAGTCTTGGAGAGCGAGTGGATGTCGAATTTTTCCCGAAATCTATGGCCACTACGTGAGTTTTTTTTTCTATTGTGTATTTGCCATGGAGTGACACTTGGCACTGAAGGTTTTTAACGCGAAAATCGATGTTGTTGTCGATTTTCACGCTTGTCCACGAAAAACAGTCAGTCGGCCACGCGCTGTTCCTCGACCGCGCCCCATCGATAAAATCGCCAAAACATGTATTTTCTGCCAAAAGTGACGAAAAATCGATTTTTTAACTAGAAAAAACCAGAAAAATTGATTTAAAAAATGCTAAGATTGACAAAAAAAATCGCTAAAAGGTTTGGGAAAAATCGATAACATTTTTGAATTCAAAAAATCGATAATCGCCAAATTTTCAAAATTTCCGAAAAAATTGTTTTCCTGTCAAAAATTTGGAAAAAATCGATATTTTCGCACTAGAAATTTTCAAAAAAATCGATAAAAATAGTGGAAAATAATAAAAATCGATATGAAATATTAGAAAAATCGATTATCGCCAAATTTTTAAAAATTCCCGCCAAAACTAAATTTTCCGTCAAAAATCGATATTTTCGCACTAGAAATTTGCAGAAAAATCTATAAAAAATAGTGGAAAATTAAAAAAATCGCTATAAATGTTTTTTAAAAATTGATAAAGTCACAAAATTTTCAAAATTTCAGTAAAAACTATATTTTCGTGTCAAAAATCGATATTTTCGCACTACAAATTTGCAGAAAAATCGATAAAAAATAGTGGAAAATCGAAAAAAAAATCGCTGTAACCTTTAAAATCGATAAAATAGCCAAAATTTTCAAAATTCCCGCAAAAACTAATTTTCTGTCAAAAATTTGGGAAAAATCGATTAAAAATGGTAAAATCGAGAAAATTGCTGGAAAATCTAGAAAAAATCGATAAAATCGATATTTTCGCACTAGAAATTTGCAGAAAAATCGATACAAATGTGGAAAATCCAAAAAATCCATATAAAATGTTTTAAAAAATCGATAATCACCAATTTTTTTTTAAATTTTCTTTAAAAATGTATTTTCTGTCAAAAATCGATATTTTCGCACTAGAATTTTGCAGAAAAATCGATAAAAATAGTGGGAAATCGAAAAAAAAGCCGCTAGAAAGTTTGGAAAAATCGATAAAATCACCAAATTTTCAAAATTTCCGAAAAAAAATAGTTTTTCTGTTAAAAATTGGGAAAAAATCGATATTCTTGCTGGAAAATTTCAGAACAATTATTTAAAAAATGGGAACATCCAAAAAATCGCTGTAACCCTTTAAAAATCGCCAAATTTTTCAAAATCCCGGCAAAAAATATATTTTTCGTCAAAATCGTGGCGAGACCAGCATACATGCGTTGTTCAGTCTCAAAAATCAATCAATAACTGTATTTGTCTCTGTGCCTCCTCTATCGCTGCGAGACCACATTTCCATGACCGACTGACAGCTTTTTACGAACAAGTAATACAATTTACCACAAGGTGTCACTCTGTCGCAAACATAGAAACATAATAGACCCGACAAACACAATCCCATTTTTTCAGAGAACTAACCGTCACCAAACCCGCCCGAATCACATTCAACGCCACCGTCGGCTCGGGAGCTCAACTCGTCCTGCTCATGAGCGCCGGCGTCCACCCAAGCCTTTCCCTTCACGACGCGCTTTTCCCAATTAGAGCAGATCGGATTCGCGATCCACACGGACCCACGCATCTCGTCGAGGAGATTGGCACGAGAAGTCGGCGGAGCGCTGGCAAACTGCGAAACATGGAAATTTTGTCCCCTCGGAGCGCCACTTTTGAGCAATTTTTGCTCGAGGGGCGTCACTACTTGACGTTTATCAACGAGCGGTCCAGAATAGAACCGATTTCTTTTATCGCTGAAGAGATTCCCCGACCCACAATTCCAACAAAAACATCCTCGTCTTCGGGAGCTGCTTCGAGCACCAAAGATCACCCGCTAGTAGCTGTGCTTGTCTGCGAAGCAAATTGCAATCAACGTGGAGAATGCATCCACGGAAAGTGCCAATGTGCACCCGGATTCACTGGCCGAGCGTGCGAAGAAGCCGTCTGTCCGGTGGTGTGCAGTGGAAACGGCGTTTTCTCCGGCGGCATCTGCGTCTGCAAGTCTGGATTCAAGGGAAAAGAGTGTGAAATGCGCCACAATTGGTGTGAAGTTGCCGATTGCAATGGCCGCGGACGTTGCGACACGGACGGGCGGTGCCGGTGCAATTCAGGGTGGACCGGTGAGGCGTGTGAGCTCAAGGCGTGTCCACATGCCACGTGTCATGATCGTGGAGTCTGCGTGAATGGAACGTGTTATTGTGCAGATGGGTGGCGAGGAGCAGACTGTTCGGTTTTTGCGGATGCCCTACCGCCTTCGGTTGTGCAGGTGCCCGTGCCACTGCCACTACCACCGAAACGAAATCCAGAGGCCAAGAAATCGAAGACCCCTACAGACAAGAAAAAGGAAAGTCGAGAAATCCCGACTACTCCGATTGTCCATTCTTCACTCTCAGCCATAAATTGCCACCATGGCCAGCTCATTGACGAAATCTGCCACTGCCCACCCGAATTCACCTCCCCAGACTGCTCCAAACCAGCCTGCAATTGCACCAATGGAGACTGCCAGGACGACGGTACCTGTCAGTGTTGGGCCGGATGGCGTGGCCTCGATTGCGCGCAGAAAAAGTGCTCGCATGGATGCGAGGAGAATGGAAAATGCCTCCCGGATGGAACCTGCCAGTGTGCTGCCGGGTGGAATGGAGAGAATTGTTATCAGGGTGAGTGGAAATTCATGGAAAGCTCACAGTGTGCTGTCCGGAGCGTTATTGGCACTACGCTCCGCTGAGGGGTAGGCTGCTTGTCTGCGTCTCTTCGGCGAGAGTCGCACAAAACAACAATACCCGCGCACTCTGCGTCTCCTCTTCGTATCCGTTTTGACGCAGCCGAGTGGCTATTCAGCTAAATGTAGCCTACGGTAGAAAGATGCGACCACACCACATTCCGGCCAACACTTTGTGGAATTTTCTAATTTTTCCTAGAATGACGCGTCCAAACTTTTTAAAAATCCATAAAATTGCCAAAAAAGAGACGCGCACAGCCGAAAGCGTAGCTACCGTAGTGTTTTCGCTGCGAGACTTCCAAAAAAAAAATCCAAAAAAAATCCATTGAAAAGGAACGGGGACTAACTTTTTCGCGAAAACTCTTCCAGAAATTATTTAAGCAGCAGAATTTTTTGCCAATTTCACTCAATTTTTTCTTAGAAATACACAAAAATATCTTAAAAATCGCGAAAATTGACAAGGAAAACTATTTTAAAAATCATCAAAACGGGTAAGAGAGGAATTTAAAAAATCGATTAAAAGTTTAGAGTTTTTGACGAAAAATTTGCTTAAAATATGGCCGTAAAAACGCTAAAACTCTTCCAGAAAAACGTGGAAATTTTCGCCAACGTCACCCATTTTTTTTAAATAATTCCCAAAAAATATCTGAAAAATCGCTAAAATTGACGAAAAAATGTTTTAAAATGGAAAAAATTGATTAAAAAGGGGCGGGGAATAACTTTTTTTTTCTAAAACTCTTCCAGAAAATCACCAGTTTTTGGCAATTTTGGCAATTCTAAAGATTTTTTTTAGAATTTCCCGAAAATATCTGAAAAATCTCTAAAATTGAGAGGAATTGACGAAAAAATCGCCCAAAAAAAGGGGCGTGACTCTAAAAATCGATAAAAAAATTTGAAAAATTGGAAAAAAAAATCGATATAGTCGGCCACGCGCTGTTCCTCGGCCGCGGCCGTGCGGGTCTTGCAGCGATAGAGGAGACGCAGAGAAAAATACAGTTTTATCGATTTTTGTTACTGAAAACATCAAAGAAAAAAAATTCCAGAAAAAACAGGCGGGACCGCTGAAAATCACTCGAATTTTTTCTGGGCGCACTTTAAAAAAGTCCAAAAAAAAGGAAAAAAAAACCAGATTTTTGGCCTTTTTTTTTTTTTTTGAAAAAAAAAGCGTGCGACAGTTGCATTTTGGGCGGAGTCGAATTTCTGCAAACACCTTTTACTGAAAAAATTGAAATATGGTAATTTTTACGGTCCAAAGCTCCATATTTTTGGAATAAAGATGAGTCCAATTATTTCGCGAGTTCAAAAAAAACCTTAAAAAAGGAAAAAATCCCTGCATTTTCGATAAAAACACACAAAACTGACTGTTCCGCAGTTGCAAAATTCCCGTGCGCTGACTGCATTCATTGTGGGCGGCACCCAATTTCTGCAAACACCATTGACCATTTTATTGTGTTTTCGAACGAAAAAATGAGTCGGCTATGCTATCCCTTTTTTGTCTGCGTCTCTTCAAATAGCCTTGCGTTTGCGTTTTCGCGCACAAATAACTGGGCGGGGTTTCCTTTTGTTCATGTTGAAACTCGATTGAAAACTTTTTTCCTTCCAGAAGGCTGCCCAAACCAATGCTCCTCAAAAGGCGAATGCGTAATGGATCGTCGCTCCTCCGAATGGTCGTGCCGCTGCCAAGCCGGCTCCATCGGCGCCGACTGCTCAATCCCGATCGAAATGCACTGTGACGACGGCCTCGACAACGATTCGGACGGTCTCATCGATTGTGACGACCCGGAATGCTGCTCCTCCCCATCGTGCTCTTCAGAGTCTGTCTGCTCCACTGCCGCCTCGCCGACTGAGGTTTTAATGCGAATGCCACCCACGTTCAATGCGAATTTCGCGCAGCGCGTCGGATTTTTGATTATGGAAAAGTCGGTGCAAAGTTACACGGATGCGTCGCAATTCAACGAGTATTTAACTTCTGTGATTCGTGGAAGAGTGGTCTGGCGGGGATCCACGTCGTCTTCGGAAGACGCTTCAAAGACTACAGTACCTTTGATCGGAGTTCGTGTCTCGGACGCTGCTCATCCGCTCTATGGATTCACCCTGACCCGCGCTGACGGCTACTTTGACCTGGTTGTCAATGGAGCGAGAAGTGTGAACCTGCAATTCCTCCGCACACAATTCCAGTCGATCAAGAAGAGTGTCTACGTGCCAGCCCGCCAAGTAATCCACATTGACGATATCATCATGTACCGACAATCAGGCGGCATGCTCCCAAGCATCACCTCCCCGCCAGCCCGTGCCAAGTGCTCTCCAACTCTGCGACGTCTTCCAGAAGTTGTCCTCATCTCCAACTGGCAGTACACCTCTGATGGCGTGGAGCCGATCACAGACTCTTCGCGACTCGTCGTTGATTCTCGATCCATCGTTGAGACGCTTCCAATTCAGGGAACAGATGTTCGTCTGGTCTATGACTCGGCCCGATCTCCAGCTGCACCATCAACAATGCTCGTGGGACTGCTCGACGAGCGACCAGACCGGGAACTTCGCAAAATCCACGTCACGATTCGTATCGCTGGACGGCGATTCGATAAGATTCTGGCGCCACGTGCCAATCTCACATATGTCTTTGCCTGGGATAAGATGAACGCCTACCGTCAATCCGAGTCTGGATTGGTCCCAGTGACCGTACAAGTCGGATACGAGTATCTTGGATGCGATCGGCTGAGCGAGAGAGTGTGGCAGACGAGGAGAACGCAGATGTTAGGTGCAACCGCGAGAAAAATGTTGGGAGCGATGTGGACGCTGGATGTGCATCATCATTTGGATGTGGTTAATAGTGAGTTTAGGGTTTTGGCTAAAAATTTATTAAAATCCAAAAAAAAGCAAATTTTTTGAAATGCAACGTCCAAAAGGAGTACACGAGGTCTGCCTAGAAAACCGACGGCAACGAATTCGAACACAGCTGGCAAAAAAATTGGTTTGGCGCCAAATTAATTTGAATTGGCGGCCGCCAGTTTTCTAGGCCACCAGCCACACCTCGTGTACTCCTTTTGGTACTCCTTTTTTTTTTTGCAAAATTTCCAAAATGTAGTGTCCGAAATTTTATTACGTACATGAAAATCGCATAAAAATCAAATTTTCAGAAATTTGATTTCCAAAAGGAGTACACGAGGCCTATCAGCTGGACTAGAAAACCGACGGCCACGAATTCAAACACAGCTGGCAAAAAAATTATGAGAAAAATAACAAGAAAAACTCAAAAAATTGGTTTGGCGCCAAATTAGTTTGAATTGGCGGCCACAAATTTTCTAGGCCACCAGCCACACCTCGTGTAGTCCTTTTGGATTCCCTGAAAAAAAAAATTTTTTTTGCAAAATTCAAAAAATGTGTGTTTTAGTGCGATTTTTTGCCATTTTCCAAGTGTCACCACGTGGCGAATACGCAATAGAATTTTCATGAAGCGTCCAAAAGGAGTACACGAGGTCGGACCGCTGGCCTAGAAAATCGGCGGCCGCAAAATCAATTTTTTTTTCGTTGTTATCTATTTTTCCATTTTTCTCCTAAATTTTCTAGTTACAAAAATTAAATATCGATATTTCATTCAAAAATCGATATTTCAATTTCTTGTAGAAAATTAAAATGGGAAAAACTGTGCAAAAACGCAAGAAAACAGCAAGAAAAACGAAAAATTAAAAAAAAAAAATCATTTTGTCGCCAAATTATTTGAATTGGCGGCCACCGATTTTCTAGGCCACCAGCCACACCTCGTGTACTCCTTTTGGAAGAAATTATAATTTTTTTTTTGCCATTATTTCCAAGTGTCACCACGTGGCGAATATGCAATAGAATGTTTTTTTATTAATTGAAAAAACCGTATTTTTCTGTTCTAAAAACACATTTGTTCGCAATAGATGCATTATAAGTCAATCAAAAGGAAATTTTCTGAATTTTTGAATTAAAATCATTTAAAAAAGGCAAATTTTTGGCGAATTTTGAAAAAAAAAAACAAGGAAATTAGAATACAGACTTTTTATCTTCCAAAAGGAGTACACGAGGCGTTACCGCTGGCCTAGAAAATCGGTATCCGTCAATATGAACACGGTTGGCGAAAATTTACGAGAAAAATAGCAAGAAAAACGAACAAAAAAGTTTGAATTATTGGCCGCTAATTTTCTAGGCCATTAGCCAGACTTCGTGTACTCCTTTTGGAGGAAGAACTTTTTAAATAATAATTTTACCCTTTCCAGGCATCGTGGAAATGGGAGATGGCGGCTACCGCCTAATCTCTGAAGCTGAGCCCCAAGCCACCACAATCGCCGGCATCGATGCCACAAAACGTGACGTCGAATGCTCCGCCGCACAATGCGATGGATCCCTGGACCAAATCCCACTCTTCCGACCAACCACCGTCGTTTACGCCCAAGACGGATCTCTGATCATCGGAGATCACAATCTGATTCGCCGAATCGCCCCCAACGGATCCATCAACACCATTCTGACACTCTCCCTGGCAGACACATCACACTCGTACTACATTGCAGTCTCTCCGTTTGATGGCACCATCGCAATCTCGCTGCCACTTCACAAACAAGTCTGGAAGATTACCAGTTTGGAGCCGCAAGACTCGCGCAACAACTATGACGTTTTGGCGGGTGATGGCACGGTTTGTGCGTCCGCTGTGGACTCGTGTGGTGATGGGGCGTTGGCGCAAAACGCCCAGCTCATTTTCCCCAAAGGAATCGCTTTTGATAGGTATGGAAATCTATACCTGGCGGATAGTCGGCGGATCCGTGTGATTGACACATCGGGACATATTAGATCGATTGGTGAAACTGCACCAGAACAACACCCACACCCGATTCGAAATTGTGCGCAGATGACGAAACTTGTTGATCTTCAAATGGAGTGGCCAACTTCTCTAGCAATTGACCCTGTGACTGGCACCGTCTTGGTGTTGGACACCAATGTGGTGTACGAGATTGACGTGGAGAATGAAGTTGTGACAATTCCCCTTGGTGCACCTGCCACGTGTGATATCGCAATCGCAACCCCCACATCCAACTCATCCCTTGACCACCAACGTCATCTCATCCAAAACGCACGAGACATAACCGTCGGAGCTGATGGAGCAATTTACGTGGTAGAATCGGACGGAAGAAGGCTCAACCAGGTGCGCAGACTCTGCCCAGACCGCTCATCCTTCTCAATTTTAATCGGTGGAAAAAGCCCGTGTTCGTGTGACGTGGCGGCTTGTGGATGCGATGACTCCACCTCCATTCGAGGTGTCTCTGCGTCACAAGCTCATCTAAACTCGCCGCACGCAGTCTGTGTGGCTCCTTCTGGAGATGTAATTATTGCGGATTCAGGAAACGCCAAGATCAAAAAAGTTGCCTCGAGATTTGCGAAATTCAATGAAAAATCCAGAAAATATGAGGTCCCAGACGCGGAACGACAGGAAAAGTACATCTTTAACCGTCATGGACAACACACATCTACAGTATCCCTGGTCACTGGCAGAACATTATTCAATTTTACCTATCAAGTGGACTCGCCGATCGCACCGCTCTCTGAGATTCGCGCAGCTTCAGGACTGGTACTTCGGACCAACAAGCGCAACGAATCGGTGACAGATTTGGAGACGACACACGGCGAGGTGACCACGCTTACCATGTCGGCGTACGATGGAACTTTGGAGCAAGTCGCGCGGAAGGATTTGGCACCGACAAAAGATGTCACGAGACTGGTCTACACGTCCAAAGGATTGCTGGCGTCGAGAATTGACGTGGCGACTGCGGTTGGATTTGAGTATGATGAGAATGGCAGGGCCATTGGGTTGAAACGAGATCGAGAGCATTGGAGGCTGGGAGAGGAGATTGTGAGTTTCGGGGGGTTTTTTTTCCCTGAAAAAGGTTTTTTTTTTTTGCACATTTTCGTCAATTTTCAATCATTTTCAAACGAAAAAAATGACAAAAATTCGAAAAATTCATTAAAAATAATGGGGACTAACTTTTTTTTTTCGCGAAAACTCTTCCACGGCCATATTTTTCAAATATTTTCTCATTTTTTAACTAACATTGACTAAAAAATTGCAAAAAATCGATAAAAACCAGGAAAAATGATGCAAATTCGAAAAATTTCTTAAAAATAGGAGGACTAACTTTTTTTTTGCGAAAACTCTTCCACGGCCGTATTTTTCAAATGTTTTCTCGATTTTTCTCTATTTTTTTCAGCGACTAAAAAATTGCGAAAAATCGATAAAAACCAGGAAAAATGACGAAAAAATGACAAAAATTTGAGAAAAACCGATTTAAAAAATATGGCCGTGGAAGAGGTTTCGCAGGGACTAATTTTGAGCGAAAACTCTTCCAGAAAATTCCGCAATTTTTTTTAAGCAAAAACGGCTATTTTTCCTATTTTCTGGAAGATTTTTTGCATAAAGTTAGTCCCTGCGAAACTTCTTCCACGGCCATATTTTTAAAATTAATTTTTGCCCTTAATTTTGACCCATTTTTGTAGTTTTTAAATAATTTTTTGGCAATTTCTATTTTGTTTTCATTTTTAATGATAAAAAATCAATGAAAAAATGGCTAAAAATATGGAAAATCAATTTGAAAAATATGGCCGTGGAAGAGGTTTCGCAGGGACTAATTTTGAGCGAAAACTCTTCCACGGCCATATTTTTTTGAACTTCAAAAAGTTTACAAAATGTGTTGAAAATCGATAAAAAATTAAGAAAAAATGACTATGAATTCTGCGAAAATTTCCAGAAATTTTGATAAATTGAAGAAAATTTTGAAAAAATCAGAAAATCTCAAAAAAAAAATGACGGTGGAAGAATTGGGCTCTGGGACGTTTTGTAACCTGCCATTTCGAAACTGGGACGTTTTGAAACTTTCGAATTTTTGCAGTGGATTCAAATTCACAAAAAAAAATAAAAATAACTTATAAAAACGAAAAATAAATACCAAATGCCCGCGTGTTTTGGTGTCAATTGGCGAAAAACAATACTCAGAAATGCAAAAAAGTTTCGAAACGTCCCAGAGCCAAAAATCGCTGCGCGCAGCACAAAAAACGTTATTATCATTCCAGATCTCCATGGGCCGCGTGAACACCAACGTCTACCTAAACGGCCAACTCCACCAACACGTTCGCCTTGGCGAAGGCGACCTGGCAATCCAAGACTCTAACGGAGCAACCACCCGCCTAATCACCCTGCTTCGCAATGAAGGATACTCGCTGACATCTCCACTTGGAACGTCTTCCCTCTTTGACAAGAGCTCTTCATTGCCAGGAAGCGGAGTGGAAGCCATAATTTCCAGAAGACGTACGACAGTACCAGCGATTTCGAATCCACAGCGACGCGCCTTGACGACGAGGTGGGATTGGCGACATGTGGCGAGACGGGTGGATGGGGCGGATGGAAGTGGCAGTGGAAGTGGAAAACGACGAGTAGCAGAGGTCCGGTTTCGGCCGAGGGTTCGTCGAGAGTGTGTAATTTGATTTTGTGATTAATGAGTAATCTAGAAAATAACAATAATAATTACTTCTAACGTTTGCATCAAATCTCACCTCGACTAAACCCCCGATTTCTCTTTTTCTAATGGGCCTATTCACAAAACCGAAAAAAAAATACTCCGATTGACCTGAAATTTTGGGAAATGTTGAAAAAAATTCTCCTGTGCACGCTCAAAAAATTTTGGACCAAAATATCGATTTTAAAAATTTTCAGAAAAAATCGATATTTTGGTCCAAAATTTTTTTAGCGTGTACAGGAGAATTTTTTCCAATATTTCCCAAAATTTCAGGTCAATCGGAGTATTTTCCGGTTTTGTGAATAGGCCGATAAAACTACCAACAACAACAAATTAATCCTCCCAAATTTCAGATCAACGGCATCAGCATGTTCTCCATCGACTATGACGTCTCCGCCAACACGGACACCCTTCGACTCAGCTCCACCGCCGCCGAAGATTCCCCGGCCCTTCTTCAAATTCACTACAACCCGGCTGGCAGAATCCGCCGCATTACACCCTCGGACGACATTGCCCCACTCAACATCACCTATGACAGCTCGGGACGCAAATCAAAAATCGCCTGGGGATCCTGGAAGCATCAATTTACCTACGACTCGTCTAGTCGGGTAACCGAACATGCTATTGATGGAGCTCAGGTGCCTGTGAAAATGAGCTACTCTGGCGCTGCTAGACGACCCAGTGAGATTCAGCAGGACGGTGCGAAATTTGGAATTCACTATGACAATTATGACAGGCTGAAAGAGGTGGTTAGTCCCTCACAGGAAACATCAACATTCTCATCCATAGCACTGGGTGGTGACGAATGGGTCTTGAAGCGAAGAACACCGCTAAACTCGCGACCAAGTGTCGTGCGGATCGATAGAAACGGAAAGATTCTAGAAGCGACGACACCGGATGAGATGCATCATTACCTGGAGCGCAAGGATGCGTCGGGCAAGATCACAGAGATTTTGAACGACGAGGAGACTACGGTGGTGACACACTGGTCGCCAGAAGGTGTACCGATGGCGACAAGAAGTCGGGATTTGGTGATGAATAGTACTTTGCAAGGACACCTTCTTGCTAGGAGAACTGTTACGATGATGGGCATGTCTTCTTCGTTCACCTATGAATACGATGACCTGCTCCGACTCACAACAATTCTTCCAGTCGTGGAGCAATCTGCTCTCGAGCCAATTCAAATTTCCTATGACGAGAAGCGCGGCCACGTGGCATCCATTAACGGTTTCCTGTGGGCCCGTGACGTGTCAACTGCAAGATGCCAAGGCCACGGAATGATGTACGAGACATCCAAAGCAGATGAGCATCGCCAGATTGTCCAGCGCAAGGTGATATTTGGAGACGCCCGTGCCTCCCTGAAAATCACCCGCGATCGAGCTGGAAGAGCCGCTGAAACTGTCCTCGAGGTCACCTCCTCTTCATCAGGATCACCAATCACTCAAACAACGAAGCGAACTTTTGACGCCACTGGACGCTTGGCAAGTGTCAACCAACAATCAGAAACCACACGGATTCAGTGGAATGGAGATGGAAGAGTCGAGAAGATTAACGATAGAATCGTCGAGTACTCGCGAGGAGGAGCCCTCAAAACATACCTGGATACCAAATACCATGTGGATTCGATCGGATGGGTGCATCGGAGAGGCAATGATACCAATACCAAATTCCAATACGACGGCAAGGGTAGACTTATCTCGGCGACTCAAAAGAATCTGGTTGTCAAAATTGTCTACGACGTTGAAGATCGCGTGGTTAAAATCCAAAAGAACGATGACGTCACACACCTTTACTATGCATACGTGGACCATCCTAAACTGGTGTCACACTTTTCAAAGAATGGAAAGATCTCGACAATCTTTTATGATGATGACCAGGTGCCATTTGCAGTGCAAACTGACGAAGGTACCAGGCTGGCCGTCCTCGCCGATGAGACTGGTTCAATCCGAGCAATTGTCGGGAAAGATTCTGATGTGGTAGTGCTCCCAGAGCGATCTATTTTTGGCGCCCCTGCCCCTCTTGAAACTTTGACCGAGCCCCTCTTGCCACTCGGCTACCTCGGCGGAATTGAAATCCCTGAAATCTCAGTGTCCATCTTGGAGAATGGCAGACCGTTGGATTTGCTCACCGGTCGCTACTTGTCGATTTCGCCCGCCGCCGTCATTCGCATGCAGTTTACCGGCGCTTTTGCCAATTCTATTGATCTGATGGCTTTGGAGTATGAGAGACAGCCGTACCGAGTGGGAAGTGTTCCGGAAGGTGAGTGTGGGGCTGAAAATTTGAACTAAGGAGCATCTCATAAGCTCCGCCCCCTTTTCAAAAAACTGTGCCGCAAAATTGCAAAAGGGGCGGAGCCTGATCCCCGATTTCATCAGGATCTCTGCAAGCTCGCAACCACTCCATAGGCTCCACCCACTTTTTTTTTTCAAGAGGAGCCCCGCCCTTTTTTTCTTCGAAAAAAAAAAACGGTGCCGCAAAATTGCAAAAGGGGCGGGGCCTAATCCCCGGTTTCATCACGATATCGATTTTACTATCAGTTTCCTTCTGTGGGCTCTCGGTATTTGCGAACTCGCGATCCTCCCATAAGTCCCGCCCACATCCTTTAATTTAGAAGAGAATAAGCCCCGCCCTTTTTTTTTCGAAAAAAAAACAAACGGTGCCGCAAATTTGCAAAAAGGGGCGGGGCTTACTCCCCACATTTTTCAGACTTTTAAAATAACTTTTTAAATTTGCGCGTCAGTTGAGGTGTTTGCGTACCCGACATTTGGCCCTACGGACTTTTTTTTTACCCAGAAAATTAAAAAAAATAATAATAATAAGCCCCGCTTTTTTTTTTCGAATAAAAAACTGTGCCGCAACATTTCTAAAGGGGCGGGGCCAAATCCCCATTTTTCAGACTTTAAAAAGTTTTTAATTTGCGCGTCAGTTCAGGTGTTTGCGTACCCTGAATTTGATTCTACGACACTTTTTTTTCGATATTTTTGAGACCCGGAAAAACCAGGAAAATAAGCCCCGCCCCTTTTTTCCCAAAAAACTGTGCCACAGACTTGCAAAGGGGCGGGGCTTACTCCCCACTTTTTCAGGACAATACCATTCAACTATAAAAATAGGCAATAGGCCCCGCCCCTTTGCAAAATTTGCGGTACCAAATTCTCAAAATAAAAAGTTGAAAAACTGTTTACAAAATTTGCAAAGGGGCGGGGCTAATCCCCCAATTTTCAGGACAATATCATACAACTATAAAAATAGGCGATAAGCCCCGCCCCTTTGCAACATTGCGGCACCAAATTCTCAAAATAAAAAGTCGAAAAGCTGTGCCTCAAAGTTGCAATAAGGGCGGGGCTTGTTCCCCATTTTTTACGGCTTTAAATTGGAATTGAACTGAATCGGAAGGAAGCGCGTCGATTCACGTGTCTGCGTACACGGCATTAGATCTTACGAAAATTTTGAGACCCTGGCGAAACAGGGAATCAAGCCCCGCCCCTTTGTCGAATAACTGTGCCGCCAGTTTGCAAAGGGGCGGGGCTTATTCCCCAATTTTTCAACTCGATTCAGTTTGGAAATATTTATGAAAAAAGTGGGCGTGGCTAGCCAAAGGCCGTAAAACAAACACCGTTTACCATCAGAATAAACATTTAAAATACATTTCAGACTTTGCCACGTGGTTCTCGCTCGCCGGACTCTCGCCCACCATCCTCCCGTCCGTACACCTCGGCCTCCCACCCGCCTCTCCAATCGCCCACCGACTCCTCTCCTCATTCCCCCGCAAGCTCCGCCCACTTTCCCACCTCACTACCGTATTCGCCACGCAACTCTCATCAGACTCCCTGGCCCCGCCCCCTGCCTCAACATGCTGGTCCATCGACGACATTGGATTCTCGAACCTTCTGATTCTCACTGAAAATCGCCAGAATGGATCGGTGATTGTGCAGCCGCTGGCCGATTTGAAACAAGATGAGCTCGCTGTGATAACAAAACTTTTCGATGGTGTCAAATCGCTCGATTTTGCCACGTGGGGACTCGTGCCCACACGTCATTTGTGGAGCGTACCGAACGCGAAACTCGAGTTTAGCTCCACCTCCTTTTCACACTTTACCCTGGCCGTCAACAAGGATAACGTCGAATTGAGAAATGGAAAGTCGAAAATTGTGGTGCATTTTGCGGAGAATAAGGTAGGGATTACTGTACTTTTACTTATAATTACCAAAATTTTCAGTCTGACATCATCAAGAAAATCAGCGACGATTTAAAGTCCCGCGAACGCGTGGCAGTGTGGCGTGCCGAGCGAAAACGAGTCGATAATGGAGAGGAGACGTGGCACAAGTGGACGGACAGAGAGTTGAGGTAAGAAAAAGTATAATATACCCATTGCGGAAGGTCATCGCAAGATTGCAAAAAAAATTTGCCACTGGGGGGATTGAACCCTGGTGGTCAGATTTATAAGCAGCCATGTTAGCCACTAGGCCAATGTGGACAAAAGACGCATGTAGGGACGCTGCAGCAGCAGAAGAAGGGAAGTTTCGCTCTCTTTTAGCCAAGTGGCTAACAGGGATGCCTTCAAATCTGAACACCGTGGTTCAATCCCACTCGTGGGAATTTTTTTTTTGCAAACTCATTTTCGACTTGATTTTCAATTTTTCGAACAGCGGGCAAAATTTGGCCTTGAATTTGCATTTTGCCCGCAAAAAATCATCCAATTTTATCAACCTGCACTACGAAGCGCGTGTAATAGATCTATCGCGCCCACTTTTCTAATCCATGTGCAATATGCCTATCGCGTATGATCACCGCAAGTTTGCAAAAAAATTTACCACCAAGGGGATTGAACCCTGGTGGTCAGATTATAAGCAGCCATGTTAGCCACTAGGCCAACGTGACAAAATGCGCATGTAGGGAGGCTGCGGCAGCAGAAGCAGGGAAGTTTCGCTCATTTTTAGCCAAATGGCTAACATGGATGCCTCTAAATCTGAACACCGTGGTTCAATCCCAGTCGGGGCCAAATTTTTTTGCAAACTCATTTTCGACTTGATTTTCAATTTTTCAAAAAGCGAGCAAAATTTGACCTTGAATTTGCATTTTTCCCGCAAAAATCCGCCAATTTTCTTCCTGCACTAAGATATGCTTATAATAGGTCTATCGCACAAATTTTCACAGTCCACGTGTATTATGACTATCGCGGAAGGTCACCGCAAAGTTGCAAAAAAAATTTGCCACCGGGGGGATTGAACCCTGGTGGTCAGATTTATAAGCAGTCATGCTAGCCACTAGGCCAAAGAGGGCAGAAACGAAGAGCCTCTGGCGCGGAAACTAGGTCAGTTTCGTAGACAAACTTTTAGCCGAGTGGCTAACAGCGATGGCCTTCAATCTGAACACCACGGTTCAATCCCACCCGGGGGGCAAATTTTTTTTGGAAATTGAATTTTTGCGGTACTCTTATAATGCATCTATTGCACACATTCTTCTGTATCATCACCATTTTTTTTTCAGAGAACTCACATCGAAAGGCTCCGTTTCCAACTACGATATTGAAATGCGTCCCGCCCACCAATCGGGCCTTCTCGCCAGTGTTCACTCGTGGAAATTCCGCAAAATTGTGGCCTAAAATCGCCAAATGGACCAAAACTAATCAATAATTAATAGTCACATTTTCTCCATTTTATTACAATTCGGTGCTCAATTTCTCACATTTTTCACCCATCCGATTCCTCTGTAATTTATTCATCAGACACATCCTGGAACGGGTCCTCCTTTTCTTCTTTTCCCCTCTTTCTCCCCCAGCTCATGACGTCATTATTGAGCTTTAAAAACGTATAATAATAATAGCAAACACCCCCCCCCCCCCCTCGCCAATTTGACAAAAAAAAACGTGTAACAAATTACAGTATCCTCCAAATTTTTATTCGTAGACTATATTGTTTTCTGAAAAGAAAAAAGAGTGCAGATTTTTCTAATTTTTTCTTTTTTGTTTTTTATGTATAAAGTTTCCTGAAATTTATCGATTTTTCTCCTTCATTTTCAACACTCTAGCCGGTACCGGTAGCCATGCGATCCTCGACGGACCCATTATCGATTTTACGTTTTCGCGCCAAGACCCAAGATTGTAGTGTGTTGTCTCGCGTGACTCTTCAATCAGTGTCTGATTTCGCAGCAAATTGGGAAGCTGGTCCTTGAGAAGGTATACGGTAGCCACGCCCACCATCTGTACAGTAATCTTTGTGTTTTCTGGACTACAGTAACCCGACCCTTACCAATGCATTTGACACTCCTGCGCCTTTCAATTGATCGACGAGGCTCAGATCTTCAAATGTGAAAATGCTCACTATCATCCTCCACAAATCGATATATCCGTTATAAAGAGTGAAAATTGCGAGTTGAAATGGCCAGAGCAAAAAGAGCAAGAAGTACTTGTGATTGGTGTTGTGGACGCAGAGCTGAAAAAAAAAAGCGAAAAATAACTTTTTTGAAAGAAAAGGTGGTTGGTTTACATCTAAAAGCCTATAATGGATTCTAAAGTGATAAACGTATGAAAAACCCATCGCGGAATATCCTCGCAGGTTCGCAAAAAAAATTTTACCACCGCGGGGATTGAACCCTGGTGGTCAGATTTGTAGGAAGCGATGGTAACCATTTGGCCAAAGGGGCCAGAAGCAAAAGTCGCAGTGAGTGGGAGAGGGACGCCGCGCGTGCGGCTCCGGGACATTTCGCAGCCAGACGTTTCGCAGCCGAGACATTTCGCAGCCGGACGTTTCGCAGCTGAGACGTTTCGCAGCCGAGACGTTTCGCAGCCGGACGTTTCGCAGCTGGGACGTTTCGCAGCCAACCTCTTCATATACACACTCTCTCGTTTCTCTGACCATGCGTGTTTATCAATAACATGTTTACCAATTGTGTAGTCGACCGCTGAGAGAGAAGTGATATTCGTGTAATTGTGTTTACCGGCTGCGAAACGTCTCGGCTGCGAAATGTCCGGCTGCGAAACGTCTCAGCTGCGAAACGTCCGGCTGCGAAATGTCTCGGCTGCGAAACGTCTGGCTGCGAAATGTCCCGGAGCCGCGCGTGCTGTTTCGTTTGCGTCATTTTAGCCAAGTGGCTAGCATGACTGCCTGAGAATCTGAAGGTCACGGGTTCGATCCCCCCGGTGGCCAAATTTTTTTGCAAACTTGTTTTTGGCTAATTTTTTCGGTTTTTTCAATTTTCTAATCAATTTAGGAGTTTTGGGTCTTGAAACGAATTTTGTGGAGGCAGAACTGTTATCAAAAAATGTTGGAATAGGCTTATAATAGATATGTAGCCTGTTTTTTTATCTAGACATCCCATTTTTCTAATCCACGTGTAATATGCCTATTGTGGATGATCGTCGAAGGTTCGCAAACAATTCTACCACTGCGGGGATTGAACCCTGGTAGTCAGATTTGTAGGCAGCAATGTTATCCACTAGGCCAAAGAGACCGCGAGTGCATTGCCGCTCCGCACATTTAGTCACGTGGCTAGCATGGCTGCCTGAGAATCTGGAGGTCACGGGTTCGATCCCGCCGGGGACAAATTTTTTTGCAAACTCAATTTTGGCTAATTTTTTGAATTTTCAACAATTTTTGTACGTTTGGTTCTTGCAGCGAACATTTTCAAAGCTGCTTTTGAAGAATTTTAAAAACTCATTGTCAGTTTGAAAATAAAAACGCAGAGCTGAAACTAACAAAACACGCTTTTAATAGGTCTATCACGAATTATAAAATAATGGGCATATCAAAAACCTATCACAGAAGATCGTCGCAGGTTCGCAAAAAAAATTTACCACCGCGGGGATTGAACCCTGGTAGTGAGATCTGTAGGCAGAAATGATAACCACTAGGCCACAGATGGCAGAAGCACAGCCTTGCAATGAGTGGGTCTTGGGGCGCTGCAACAGCAGCTTTCGCGCGCCCATTTACACAGGTAAACCGCGTAGAGTTTCAACAGATTCTAAAAGGAGTGCGGGCGTAGACTCTAAAAAGTGCACAGAAAGAGTCTCCTAGAATCTGTTGAAACTCTTTCCACATTTTTTGCGCATTCTTTTCAAACTCTTTTGAGACAAATTGCTTATTCCTTTGGGGTACTTGGGTGTTATAATCTCAGGAAATTTTTGGCTAATAGCCATTGAAAACGGCTAATAGCCACCGATTCGGGGCGTGTCCCATATGTATTTGGCACACTCCCCATATTCAATGGCTATTAGCCGTTTTCCATGGCTATTAGCCGTTTCCGTCGGCTATCATTTTCAAAATTTTTCCTTTTTAAATTTCGGTCATCTTGTGGCTGGAAAAAGTCGCAAAATCACTGAGTAAGCACGAAGACTGTTTCCCCTAATTGTTGCATGTAAACATTTTATAGCTGTGTTTCCAACAGACGAATTTTTCATAGGCGGTGGTATTACCCGATAACGGCTAATAGCGCTTTTCGGCGGCTAATAGCCATATTCGACGGCTAATAGCCATAATGGCTAATAGCCAAATTCGTCGGCTAGTTGCCATTATTGCCCGCTATTAGCCTTTTCGGCGGCTATTAGCCATTTTCAGTGGCTATTAGCCACCTATACGCCGAATCTCGCCATAACGTGCCAAAAATTTCCTGAGATGGATTCGTGGCGGAGTGACAATTTTTTCACGTTTTTATTCGAAAAAATGAAGAAATTTCAGAAGAAATGAAGATATTTTTTCTCACAATTTCACGTGAAATGTCACTCCGTCACGAATCCATTATGGCGCGGCCAGAAATGAAAAAAAGGTGGCCATAAATGCAGAAATTTCCCCTTTTTTCTAAATTCAACTGTGCGATTTAAAAAAAAAAGAAGGGGGAAATTTCTGCATTTATGGCCACCTTTTTTCATTTCTGGCCGCGCTATTATACATAAAACAAAAAGACAAGAAAAAAAACTCTTAACAAAGTACACTGTCGATTTGAAGTGGTCTGTGTTCCTTTTTCCTGTCGATCGATCACTAAATATGAAAGATTTTCTTCGGGTACAAAAATTCAAATAAACTCACCGAAAATGAAGCGTAAACGCTCGGTACCAGGGGTGGGACCAAAAAAAAATTTTTTTTCGATTTTTTTTTGTTTTTTCGGGTTTTTTTTTGGATGAGACAAAAAATTTTTTGTTTTTTTTTTGAGGATGTGGATGAGACAAAAAATTTTTTGATTTTTTTTTCGATGGTGAAAGTGAGACAAAAAATTTTTTGATTTTTTTTTCGATGGTAATAGCGCGGCCATAAATGAAAAAAAGGTGGCCATAAATGCAGAAATTTCCTCCCTTTTTTTCTAAATCGCACGGTTGAATTTAGAAAAAGGGGAACATTTCTGCATTTATGGCCACCTTTTTTTCATTTCTGGCCGCGCCATAAGAGTGAGACCAAAAAAAATTTTTTTTTTTTTTGATGATGCGCCGCAGGTAAAAAAGTTTTTTTAGAGCCATGGAGGCAAAAGAAAGTTCCGGTTTTTGGGCAAAAACTTATTTCAGTATATGCTCCGAATTAACAAAAACCTCTAATTTTAGACAAAAACTTGGAAATTCTTTTTTTTTAATGTCAGAAAAACGTACTTTTTTGGAACTTTTTTTTGTTTTTTTGGTAAATTTTTTGACGACAAAAATTTTTTTTTGTTTTTTTGTTAATTTTTTTGAGAGCAAAAAAAAAAATTTTTTTTTTGTTTATTTTTTTGGGGGACAAAAAAAGTTTCTTTTTTTGTAACTTTTTTTGGAGACAAAAAAAGGTTTTTTTTTTTTGGTAATTTTTTTGAGGACAAAAAAAGTTTTTTTTTTTTTGTGGATAATTTTTTTTGTCCCATCCCTGCTCGGTACTCCCAGTCGCTGGACCCATTTCAAATCCGGTGTGAAAGACCGCTAAAAACGAAGGTTTATATAATGGGGTTATTCACGAAATGGCAAAAAACGGCAAAAAACTCGGAAAATGCTCCGATTGATCTGAAATTTTGGGCAATGAGGGAAAAAACTCTCCCGGACATTCCCACAAAATTTCAGTCTAAAATCGATTTTTGAGAAATATTGATTTTTCTGAAAATGCTTAAAAATTATATTTTGGTCTGAAATTTTGGGGTAATGGCCGGGAGAATATTTTCCCTTATTTCCCAAAATTTCAGACCAATCGGAGCATTTTCCGAGTTTTCGCGCAGTTTTATGTCGTTTTTTTCCCATTTCGTGAATAGCCCCATAAAAGTAAAGCAACTCACTTGCAAAATTGTCGAAAATTGATCTGGCGAGCGGCCGTGTACGTCCTTTTTGAAACTAACGTCATTGAAAGACCACCTTTCTGAAATTTGTTTTAGAATTATGTTGGGAAAAATCTATGCGTACCTTAATATATTCCTTGTGGACATCGTTGCCTATTGGCCGGCTCTATTCACAAATTCGCCATAAGGTCCATGCAATTGGCATTCTCTAAAAATTTAAATAAAAAATGGAGAATAAGCTAAAAAATATACATAGGTTGAGGCGGAAGAAAAGAAAAACGCTGATGCAAATCGACTTTATTTATTATAGCGCGGCCAGAAATGAAAAAAGATGGCCATAAATGCAGAAATTTCCCTCTTTTTTTTTCTGAATCGCACAGTTGAATTTAGAAAAAGGGGAAATTTCTGCATTTATGGCCATCTTTTTTTCATTTCTTGCCGCGCCATTACGGTCGCAACTCATTCAAATGTGTCGAAAAAACATTGTGTGTGTTTTCAAATACAAAAAAAGATTAGCACTTGCTGAGACAATAGTAATACTGACCCATGCACGAACGACCGGGCATGTCTCGACGAGCGGACTTACAAAATCGATCCCCCCCAACCCGCATAGCGCCGAAAATTTCTCTACATACCGCTTATAAATCTCAAAAATAGCATCTACCGGCAAAAATTTAATAAAAAAAGGCTGAAAATAGGAGAAAAATGACCAAAAATTTTTAAAAATGAGAAGAAATGGCAAAAAAAATGTCGATAATTTAGGCTCCGCCCTTTTAGCAAGTAGCGCATGCCTTTTCGCAATTCTTTTGATAATCTTCTCAAATTCTCTGAAGCAGAAAGAATTTCAAAAGAATTTCAAACGATTCTGAAAAGAATTCGTTTGAATTATCAGAATGCCACTCTTTCGATACACTTTTGCGGTTCACAATTCACCCTAGACTCTTTTGGGACTCTTTCCGCACCAAAACTCTTTTCAGACTCTTTTTAAACTATTTGCGGTTTACCTGTGTTAGTCAAGTGGCTAGCATGGCTGTCTGAGAATCTGAAGGTCACGGGTTCGATCCTCCTGGGCGCCAAATTTTTTTGCAAACTCAATTTTGGCTAATTTTTCGATTTTTCAACACATTTTGGATGTTTGGGCGTCGCATTTAGTCATTTTAAAGGCTTTTTTTTTTTTGGAAATTGTATTTTTTAGGTAAATCTGACCTGCAAAATAGGACAATGATGATCCATCCTGTGAACGCACCGATCGCACTGACGACAATGATGCCAGCGTGGCGGTTTTCGGTAGTTGCACTTTTCACAAAAATCTTCATTTTCTGATTTTTGTTTCGTTTTCGGTGCCTGAGAATTAAACATGCTATTTACTTTTAAACTTTGAGACATAAAAAAAACCAACCCCATTTTCCAGTTCCCAACTCCTGACGGACACGGGCGGTGTGAACGAAGCTGAGAAAAACGAGCAGACGATGATGAGCCAGAGGAAGTGAAAATAGTGGAGAGCCAGTTGCGAAATGTCGCCGACAGATGCGTACAGTACCACAATGATTTGAAACCAGAAGGTGAAGGCGCCAGACCAGCCGATCGTGGCGACTATCCATTTGACACGTGTCACCAGATTTTTCGACGGTAATTTCATTTTATTTGATTTGATTTCCAATGTTGCATTGTGTGGAACGTTTCTATCCGTGTTGTCACGTGTTTATTTACACGTGATCCTAGAGAAATCGAAAACTGACTTCGACAAGACCTTGCAAAAAAAATTTGTCACCTTGGGGATTGAACCAGCGACCTTGGGACTCATAGCCATCTCTGCTATCCACTAGGCCAGCAGCGCCGGAAGCGAGCGCAGCCAGCTAGCGGTGTTGAAGAGACGCAGACGGCGAGCGATAGAGCGCCATTGCAATTTAATGCGTAATCAAACTGGCAATTTCCACAATTTTTGAACATTGTGGTAAATGATAAATGTGATAAGACCGATGATAAAAGTCGTCATTGTCTCTCGTGCTCTTCTCCTACTTCCTCCTCTTTCAAAAATCGATTTTTGCGGGCTTTTGTCCTCAAAAAGTGATGATGATAAGAAAAGGAATTCATATTCGTCGGAAGCGTTTTCCTTGAAATTTCTGAAATTTTTTCCACAATTTTCCCGTTTTTTCAGAACTGAAAATTCGCGGCATCAGCCACTTGGAGCATCGTTGCGGCCCGCTGCTGTTTGCACGAAAAGCCAGATGACGAATGTGGTCCTCGACGTGGCCATCACCATCGAGTACATCTCGACGGTCATCTCGCTGGTGTGTCTTCCAGTCAACGTGCTCTTTGTCTACATACTATGCGTCGAGAGGTACATTTTTGGTTTGCTAGAAATGTATGAAAAAACCATCGCCGCAGATTCGCAAAAAAAAATTGACCTCGGGTGGGATTGAACCCTGGTGTTCAGATTCGTAGGCAGTAGCGATTTCGCGCGCTCTCTTTTAGCCACGTGAATAACATGGATGCCTAGGGTTCAATCCCACATTTTGGCAAAAAAAAAAATTAAAGGTCGTTAACATGCTTATAATAGCTCTATCCCGCATTCTAACGCGTGGACCATTTTGAAAATCCATCGCGGAAGATCACCGCGACTTCGCAAAAAAATTTACCACCGAGGGGATTGAACCCTGGTGTCCAGATTTGTAGGCAACAGTGTTAGCCACTAGGCCAACATTGCGCCTCAGCGCAGCAGCACTTTCGCCCGCGCTATTTCAGCCAATTGGCTCACATGGATTCCTAGGGTTCAATCCCAAATGGCTTCAAAAAAAAATTTTTTTTTTGAGATTTCACCATTTTTTGGCGAAAAAAAAAACTTTAAAAGTCGTTAAAATGCTTATAATAGCTCTATCCCGAATTCTAAAGCATTGGGAGTATTAAAAATCCATCACCGAAACTTTGCAAAAAAGTTTTACCACCGAGAGGATTGAACCCTGGTGTCCAGATTTGTAGGCAGCAGTATTAGCCAGGAGGCCACCTTCGCAGGGTTGTCCGCCTCCGCGCTTTTCGGCCCTTTTGGCCTGGTGGCTAGCATGGATGTTGAGAATCTCAAGGTCGCGGGTTCGATCCCCACGCGATGAAATTTTTTTTTTTCAAAGTGATTTTTAGGTAGATTTTTACGGGGTTTAAAATTACGGTAACTTTTTCCAGAAACCGCCCTCCATACAACACTCCATTCTTCCGCCTCTGCATCCACCTTTCCATCGCTGACATCCTGATGGAAGTCTTCTCGACACTCTTCTTCAAATTTCCCTCCTTTGGCGTATTCCCCGACAACTTTTACAAAGAAAATTGGAGTGTGGTTCCGATTGCGGGAATGCAATATTTGGCTCATGCACAAGCGTTCGGCATCATTTTCATCGCGGTGAATCGATTTACGGCGGTACACTACCCAATTAAGCATCGCCAACAGTGGTGGACGCCAACGGTGGGTTCGCAAAAAAATTTGGGTCCAGGTGGGATTGAACCCTGGTGTTGAGATTGGTAAGCAGTAATGCTAGCCACTTGGCTAAATGGGCGCGAAAGTTTCTGCACTGAGCGCTCAGCGCGACCTTCGGTGGTGGCCTATTGGCTAGCCTTGCTGCCTACCAATCTCAATACCAGGGTTCAATCCCGCCCGACTGCAATTTTTTTTGCTTTTTCAATTCGTTGAGATTTTCATTTCCAGGTCACCAAATGGCTCTTAGTCATCCAGTGGGTCACCCCGGTGCTATTCATGGCTCCGCTTTTCTTCACCGACTTTAAATTTCTGTTCGATCGCAGTTCCGGTTCGGTGATTTTTGCCGCCAGCGACGCAAGATTTCACAAGGTGCGTATGATTCGTAATCATTTTTGCTTTTTTCATCGCTTTATCAGCACATTTCCATGCTGATTGTGCGCCTGATCTTTGAGCCAACAATTTTCAAATATTTGCAGAGTTATTTTTTCGCGATGGCCATCGTCAATGGTGTTTTTATCAATTCCATCGTCTTGTTGCTCTATGGTGCTATTTTTGTTAGGTTTGTCTAGTTAGATTCAATCACAACAACAACAACAACAAAAAATTCAGAGTCCACACCCATGTAGTAGTCCGCAAGCCTGGCGAGCTGGCACTTCGCCTCGCCCTCTCCGCCTTTATCATCTTCATCTGCTACCTGGCCCTTGGCATCTTCTCACTACTATCCGCTCTAACTCCGCCCCCAGACGCATGGGTCTACCGTACCATGTGGTTTGTGGTGAACGATGTGCTCTGCAATTCTAGTGCTATGGTGTTATTGGCTCTAAATCGGCCAATCAGAAAGGTGGGTAGCCTGTTTTAATGGTGCAAAAAAAATTTTGAGATAGTGGGGATTGAACCCCGGTGTTCAGATTGATGGGCAGGAGTGATAACCACTGCGCCACACTGCGCCAGCGAGAGGCCGCCGCCGCTCTCCCTCCCTCTCTCGCTCTTTTCTGTGCGTGTGGCCTAGTGGTGCGTGGTTCTCTCCACCAATCTAGACACCAGGGTTCGATTCCTCATATCTTCAATATTTTTTTTGCTTGCATTTTTTCGTCATCCCAGCGTAATTAACGCTACTTCCAGGCATTCACACGTCATCTCGGCATTTTCTCCTACCACGGAGTGAGCACCAAGAACAATTCACTTCTTCAAGTTTAATTATCATAATTACCCTAAAATTAGCTAGCAGCTCATCGAAAACAAAACAGCATTAAAACTTTTTTTGATCTCTTTATTCGCTTAAACATGTAAAATTTTTTGTAAAATAAAATTTTGGTATCGTTTGGTTGGTTGGTTGAAATCACAGTTTTTGTAAGTATTAATACCCGTATTATCGATTTCTGGGCGTGGCTTCATGAAAATTTCGCTCTCGATTTTCCCTTCTTCCAATTCCACTTGTCTTTTCCGCCATGCACGTGAACTCGGCGAGCACGAGTGTCGGGTTCAATGGGGTCTTTCTGAAAATTCGAATATCATATGCGCTCTATTGTACTCTCGTTTCTCTATCCCCTCTTCGAGCGGCACACTCTCACCGGCGCATCAACTTTGCAAAAATGTTTTACCACCGAGGGGATTGAACCCTGCTATCCAGATTTGTAGGCAGCAGGATTAGCCACGAGGCCAACATTGCGCCTCAGCGCATCAGCAATTTCGCGCGCACTCTTCTAGCCAAGTGGCTAACTTGGAGGCTCCGCGACATCTCGAAACCGGACATCTCGAAACCGCGACATCTCGAAACCGCGACATCTCGAAACCGGACATCTCGAAACCGGACATCTCGAAACCGGACATTTCGAAACCGGACATCTCGAAACCGCGACATCTCGAAACCGCGTTAACAGGGGGAGGGTGGTTGAAAAGAGAGGTAGGAAGTAAAAAATTTTTTTTTTCATAAATCAATGACTATTCAACAAAAAATTAAAAAGTGCAAGATTTGAGCATCATTTCTTTGGCGGCTGCCAAAAAAAGCTTACAGTACGCAAACTGTACCTTGCGTCAGAGGCAGGGGTGGGACCAAAAAAAAGTTTTTTCGGTCGTTTCTTTTGCTTTTTTTGGGTGAAACAAAAACAATTTGTTTTGTTCATGCATGTAAGAAAAAAAAGTTTTCTTTTTAAAGTTGCGGAGGCGCAAAACAATGCCTGTATGAACAAAAACTTAGCCGGGATATGCTCTGAATTGACAAAAAATCTCTAATTTTCAACGAAAACGTTGGAAAATTTCCATTCAACTCGCAGAAATACAATTTTTTTATTTTTTTTTCTTGAACAAAATTTTTTTTCTGTTTTTTTTTGAGGAAAAAAAATTGTTTTGATACTTTTTTTTTTCAATTTTTTGAGGACAAACAAATTTTTTTTTGTCCTGATCGGGAGATTAGTTTTAAAAAGCAGAGAAAATCGACAATAGAGCGCGCTTGCACCGATGCCTGCGTCTCGTGTTTCGTCACCCTCTCTCGAAACACGTTCACAGGAGAAAAAATTGTATTTCTGCGAGTTGAATGGAAATTTTCCGAAGTTTTGGTTGAAAATTAGAGATTTTTTGTCAATTCAGAGCATACCCCGGCTAAGTTTTTGTTTATACAGGCATTGTTTTTGTGCCACCGCGACTTTAAAAAAAAACTTTTTTTCTTACATGCATGAACAAAACAAATTTTTTTGTTTCACCCAAAAAAAGCAAAAGAAACGACCGAAAAAACTTTTTTTTTGGTCCCACCCTTGCCTCTGATGCAAGGTACAGTTTGCGTACTGTAAGCTTTTTTTGGCGGCCGCCAAAGAAATGATGCCCAAATCTTGCACTTTTTGGTTTTTTGTTGAATAGTCATTGATTTATGAAAAAAAAATTTTTACTTCCTACCTCTCTTTTCAACCACCCTCCCCCTGTTAACGCGGTTTCGAGATGTCGCGGTTTCGAGATGTCGCGGTTTCGAGATGTCCGGTTTCGAGATGTCGCGGAGCCAACTTGGATGCCTTTGAGGTTTTAACATTTTTTGGCGAAAAAAAACTTTAGAAATTGTTGAAACGCTTATAATAGGTCTATCCCGAATTCTAAAGAATTGGAAGTGTTAAAAATCCATCGCCGAAGATCACCGCAACTTTGCAAAAAAGTTTTACCACAGAGGGGATTGAACCCTGGTGTCCAGATTTGTAGGCAACAGTATTAGCCACGACACAGGTTTTGCGCGATAGGCCTATAATAGGTTGAGGCCAAATATAGGCCTATTATAAGCTTATAATAGGCCTATCGCGGGCGGCAGCGCCTACCCTCCTGTAATAAGCTTATCGCGGACGCGGTGTGCGGCGACCGCGGTAGGCCTACTTGTAGGTCTAGCGGCGAGACGCAACATGAAAATAAAGAAGGTAAAAAATAAATATAAAAAGGAAGATAATAAGTCACAAAGCGTTTTCTGAAATTAAATGAAATAAAAAGCCACATGTGGAATGGCGTTATCCTGAAGGTAGTGCACTCTGAGACCTTTTAGTGGGGAAAGATTGAGCTGGGCCCTGACCTTTTGCAGTTGGGCAGAGTAGTATTTGGCCGTGTTAGTTTTGCCTTCGTCCAGAAGTTCCCAGTCGTCCACACCATGGACAAACTACAGACAACCCAGAGAAAAGTCAAAGGAAAAGTCCTTGTTCTCGAATTTTCCCAACCAAATGCGAATGATCATTTCATGAAGAGCCTCGTTCTTATAAACTTGCAACAGGCGGCGATTAACCTTCGGCACTTTCAAGTTGGATAGAAAAAAAGAAGATATTTTCGACCCGCCAAAATGGCCAAACGCGATCCGCTAAACTCAATACTACGTGGATTTTATTTTGGTTTCCAAATTTTTTTATTTCACGTGTAAATTCAACGTGAAATTAAACAATTTGGAAACCAAAATGAAATCCACGTAGTATTGAGTTCAGCGGAGCGCGTTTGACCGACTTGGCGGGCCAATAATAATGAAAAGTCGTAGGCGATTTCGGTCACGACTGAAATGGTCCATGGGGTTTGAGAGAGAGAAGCAGTATGGGGAAGTGGATGCTATTGTCAACAAGGTAGGGGGGGGGGGTACGACAGAATAGAAATAGGCGAAATAGAAATGCTACAAAATAGAAATGCTACAAAAAAGAACTGGAAAAAATAGAACTGAGCGAAATAGAAATGCTACGAAATAGAACGGCTACAAAATAGAAATGAGCAAAATAGAAATACTACAAAATAGAAATTTTTGGGCGATGGAGCGCGTTTGCATCATTTTCTCAATTTCTCAGTTTTTCGCCGATTTTCCTTTTTTTTTCTGAAACTGCATTGATTGTATACCTTTCTTCATTTTCGATGTTGTTAAGTGCGTAAAATATCTGAAAACTACTGAAAAACCCTATAATAATCAGAAAATTCGAAGAATAATGCAAACGCGCTCCATCGCACCGATTTCTATTTCGCTCATTTCTATTCTGTCACATTTCTATTTCGCGCTGTTCTATTTCGCTCATTTCTATTTTGTAGCCGTTCTATTTTTTCCAGTTCTTTTTTGTAGCATTTCTATTTTGTAGCATTTCTATTTCGCCTATTTCTATTCTGTCGTACCCTTAAGGTAGGTTTCTTATATACCCAGTAAATTAACCTTTTTGTTTTTGTCGGGCTCTGTCATGAGCTATTATCTGTGAAACTCACGCAACTCGCCCTTATCATCCCTTTGTTACTCAAATCCACGCGTTATTACGTCACTAATGTTTCCGTTTCAGACACAATGCTATATAGCCATAGTTTCAGTCTTCCAATATGCGCGCTCACTTGTCTGACCGTCTGCGTCTCGCACGGCCAAGCGATCTTCTCCCCATTCTCTAAGTCTTCACTCAACAACACACGGCTGAACACCACACTAGGCTACACGCAAGCACAAAGGGACCACAATCATCGAGATCATTTCTGTTTTCACGCGTTTCCGTTTTGTTACGTTTCTGATTTATTACATTTCTATTTCGTGGATTTCTATTTTCACGCAATTTTCAAAAAGTGACATTTCAATTTTGTCGAATTTCCAATCCAAAAGAACCCCCTTTCTTGCCAACCTAATATATGCGCACAAATTGAAGGAAGAATGAAAAAAGGTAAATTCTTCAATCAAATTCCCTTAAATTCAATTCATTTTAATAAGAATGCTGATTCCATGTTGCCGTTTCAATCTTGGGATCATAACATATCGCTTTTCAGACCAACGTTCAATCCTCACCAAGCAAAGTTTTTGTAATAGTTTAAAGCGAAGTATTTTCAATTTATTTTACCTCTGAACAAATTTTCAGAACCGGAACGTAATATTTCCTGTAATTTCTTTGAATAGAATACAAAATGTTCAAATTGTCCACAAAAGAAATGAGTGAGTCTGCTTCATTCTATGCCTAACGGCACGCCATTTTGTGCATTTATCTTCAGAAAATGTCATTTCCGCATGAAAAGAATATGGCAGAAAATGCAAGCACCAGATAAAAAAGAAAGGAAACGAATTTTTTTAATGGGGTTATTCACGAAATGGCAAAAAATGGCAAAAAACGGCTAAAAACTGCGCGAAAACTCGGAAAATGCTCCGGTTGACTTGAAATTTTAGGAAATGAGGGAGAAAACTCTCCCGGACATTCCCACAAAATTTCAGACCAAAATATCGATTTTAAGCATTTTCAGAAAAAAAAGCAATATTTCTTAAACATCGATATTTTGATCTGAAATTTTGTGGGAATGTCCGGGAGAGTTTTCTCCCTCATTTCCCAAAATTTCAGGTAAATCGGAGCATTTTCCGAGTTTTCGCGCAGTTTTTTGCCGTTTTTTGCCATTTTTTGCCATTTCGTGAATAACCCCATAAGTTGCGAAATGCATGATGAAATGAATGATACATTTTCAATCAAATTTAAGAAATATCTGAAGAAATTAAAATATTTTTGTCTCACAATTTATTGCGAAGTGTCACAGTGGTTAATAATTACATAACATTTTTTTCCATCGAGTTGCATCATCAAAACGTGAAATCCCGCACGATTTTTTCACGCGAATATTAAATTTTAGTGTAATTTTAATTTTCGCGTGAAAAATTGTGCGGGATTTCACGTTTTTTTATGCATCTTGATTAAAAACACAATCGAGTGGTAAAATGCAAGTGTGATCTTAAAGGCGCAGAGCATTTCAAGCTTCAATGGGTCTCGTAGCGCGCGGCGGAGAGAAGGCCGGCGAGCAAAAGTTTTCGTTTCAAATTTTTCAATTTAATATGATTTTTTTGAAATATTAACCTTTTTATCGGTGAAAATTAAAAAGAAAATCTTGAGTGTGAATTTCTCAGAGATAAGCGACCTATTGTCACCTACATCAGAATGAGCAATGAAGACGCCGAGGTCGTGAACATGCGTTTTCATTCATTTTTCTTTCAAATATGCTTCCTTTTCTTATTATTTTTGATAACGAAAATTTCTAAATTAATATATTTTGTAGAATTCTGATATAGGTTTTTTTAATCCATTGTGTAAAAAATAAGTACTTCTCCACGTTATATCCGAAAATTGTCTATAAAAATATAAATTGCTCCATTTTTGTTCAGGAATAATCGTTTGGGTTCTTCCGAATATTCTTCAAGCGATGCCAAGAACATTCTCGGCGGATTTCTTATACCAGAATAGACCAGGTCAGTTTGTTCATTAAAAGACTAGCGCGCCCAGGCGCGCTGCGAGGTTTTGGGCCGCTTCGAGGCCTCAAACCGAACCCGCGATTCGCTTTTTCTCAGGTCAACTGATGCGTGCAAATATCATTAACACTACTTTTTTTTAGATGACGTTTCGAATGCCGCAGAGAAGGCGGAGAACGCTGATTCGATTGGCACGGAAATGGAAGGAATTGAAGAACAATCTGATTGCGACTTCATTGCACATGGAGCACTCGAAGAGGATGAGGATAGTAACGGAACAAATCAGTCAGCTGACGAGGAAATTCCAGGTACCCATTTTGACTATTTTCATGTAGATTTCTTATAAATTAGAGCTAAAGCGATTCTTGAAAAGTGTACCTACGGATGTTCTTCAGTTTATTGCTTCATGTTGTTTGTCTAGGCTTTCGACGACAGGTTTTAGGGAGTTGAAATCAGGCTTCCAGAGTTTTCTGAACATTGAGTGCACATAATCAGCGTTTTGCTGGGACTCAATTGAAAGCGGTGTGGTTTTGGTTAGTGTGCGTTATCGGTAAAGATTTGACAATTTTACCGGTAAATTTTCGAATCATGTCTTAGCGGTTAAATTTTTTTCGGTAACGCACACTAGGAATGGGGGTTTTCAAAGAACGAGAAAAACCAGCAAAAATAAAAAAAACTAGCAAAAAATTCAGCGGAAATTCGGAGAATGCTTCGATCGATGTAAAACAGGGAAATCATTAAAAAATACTTTCGGTCACTCCCCAAATTATTCTGAGCACAATATCAAGTTTTGAACATTTTCCGAAATAAAAAACTCTTCCGCCATTACAAATTAAAAAAAAAATTCTGGAACCGGTTAGTGTGCGTTACCGAAAAACATTTTTTCTCGAGTGACGCGGCAACTTTCCCGCGAAATTTAAATTTCCACGTACCTCTCAACACCCCGTTTAGCGGGAAGCGGTGGGAGAACTCGGAAATCTGGAAAAGGGTGCACTTTTTCGATTACGCGGAGAAAATTCTGGAAGCCTGAAATTATGCAACTTTCTTGTTAGAAAAATTTTTTTAAGAGTTTGAAAAGCTTCATTCAAAATGTAATATTTTTTTTTACAGCTTGCCGACAAAGATGGTGGTTTTCACAGGTACACCGGTACCGACGCCGGTTCCGTGTACATTTCGCTGAATTCTAAATTGAGAGACTCGATAGATGGTAGGATTAAAAAATATATGGTTGAATTTTCTGTTCGTTTATAGAATTCGCCATCGATGGTTTCGGGCAGGAACGATCGGACGATGTAAAATCCTACGTGAGGCACGTCTCCAACAGAATTGTAACCAATCTCTGGTAAGACTCCGCAAAAAAAAATTAATAAATCAACGGATTCAGCACGAGAAAAAGGACCAGCCTCAAAAAGTCGGACGTGGCTGCGAGCCCCGAAGATGATGCTGCGAAGCTGCGAGAGGATTGCCAAAATGGATTAGAAAAGTGAGTATTCTATTTCACTTATACTATAATGGATTCGTGGCGGAGTGACAATTTTTTTCACGTTTTAATTCGAAAAAATGAAAAAATAACTGAATAAATGAAGAGATTTTTCGTCTCCCAGTTTCACGTGAAATGTCACTCCGTCACGAATACATTATATTATCCATCTCTGAGAGTTCCACCGCTCGCACACAGACCGTGCACTGCGGACTTAACCGCATTTCGTCTCGCGTCTCTCAATTTCTCACGTAGAAAATACGAATTTCGCCGTCAGCCTTTTTCTGCATGGCGTAGGTTGCGATTGGCACCCGGTGGAACTTTTTTAGATTGATAATACTACACAGAAATACGGACAACGTTGGTAAATGACCAGTTTTCAGTACGTTAAAACAATATTTAAATAAATGTTTTGCGTAATTTTCCAAGAAAGCCTGGACCCAACGTCCAGCTATATTTAAATATGTTCTAGCGCTTTCGCCATAGTGCCTATGTCTACATTTTTTAAAATTATATTCGTTTCAGTTCGTGGCTCTTCTCTCCGAGCAGCAGCGGTGCTCGTGTTGGGGTCGTATATTCCGACGATAGCGAGGATGGCGGCGGTGGTGGATTCGGAAGTGACGATGAATGACGACACCGTCAATTAAAGTGTTTTTTTTTTTCTATTTGTTGTTATTTTAAGTGTTTTTTTTTGTTTTGTCACATTTTTATTAGAAAAAAAATATTGGAATAGCAGAATTTACCAATAAATGTTATGTTTCTTTAGTGTGTAGCTTTTACAGATATGCCGGCTTAAATGTATGTACATTTGAGCCTAAAGAGCCCGTATATTGGCCTGGGATAACCTATAATAAGCCTATCCCTGAATTAGGAATAACCGCGATAAGCCAATTATAGGCTTACAATAGGCTTACTCGTAACCGCGATAAGCTTGTTATAGGCGAGAGTCAACCGCGATAAGCCTATTATAGGCCTATTATAGGCGACGAGCCGCGATAAGCCTATAATAGGCTTACTATAGGGTCCTTCGCGGGTACTTGATAGGCCTATCGCGCAACCTATTATAGGCCTATCGCGCAAAACCTGTGGAGGCCACCTTCGCGAGAACCCCGAGAAGCCCGGTTTTATAATTGGGAAACTCGTCGCCGCGCTTTTCGGCCTTTTTAGCCTAGTGGCTAGCAGAGATGTCTACGAATCTAGAGGTCACGTGTTCGAACCCCACGAATGGCTAATTTTTTTTCGCTCACTTCTTCTGTAGTCGTAGTGGTCGTGCGACGTCTCCTAGATGTTTTAGGGACATTTAAGGTCACTGTATCCTCAGTTTGCACTTTTTCCGGCGACGGAGTCCTGAGCTGTTCTTGAAGGCTAGAGAGCTCAATTTCGGTGAGCCCGTGGCGTGAAATTCCAGATTGTTTTCGGTGCCAGAATCCGCGCAGCTGCGGGGACGATGTGGTCTGAAAAACAACAAAAATGGTACTTTTTTGAAACAAAACATTTTTGAACGTTGGCTCACATGATGAAATCCGTTGCTCAAATGGTTGAAAGGATGATAGATTGGTGTGATTGGTGAGGCCGAGGAGGCGGTGCTAGAAGATCTGCGAAGTCTGAGGTGCACTCGACGCTCGACCAGAATTTTCGACTCTTCCAGTGACGTCACCACTTCCACGATTTCAGTGTTTCTCGGTTGAGTCTTAATACAAGATTTTAAAAAAAGTATTATTATTTTCTTCTTTTTTATTTATTGAACTATGTACCAACCACAGTATCCGCATAGTAGACACTAACGATACATCGAATTTTCACGCCCTCCTCCGTGTCTACAGTAATCCAATCGGGGTTAGTGGTCATGCCACTGGATATCGAGCACGATGGCTCATTGATGGGCTTCTGGAATCCGGAAATTTGTTCAAGTAGATGCTCCGCCCAAACTCACTTTTGTAATCTCATCCAGCACCGAAAAGCAGACAGTTTTGATGAACGCCGAGGCGTGTTTGGATGGTGATTTCACGGAAATCTCCGAGTCATCAAACCAGTCCGAATCCGCATAGAATTTGAATTTTCGCCGGGTCTCACCGACTTTTCTCACGTACATCCCTACGATCATAACCAGGTCGACAGAGTTGACAAGTTGACCGGCGCTCTCTTTTTCGGTTTTCTGGAAAAAAAGGTGGGTTCCCTAGCCTGTTTTGATGGCGCAAAAAAAATGTTGAGATAGCCGGGTTCGAACCCTGGTGTTCAGATTGAAGTGCAGGAGGGATAGCCACTGCGCTACGCGAGAGCGAAAGGCGGCCGCCTGCTCTCGCTTTCCTCTCACGGCGCTCCCCATCAATCTAGACACCAGGGTTCGATTCCCCCTATGTACAAAATTTTTTTTGCTCTCAATTTTTGGTCGTTTTTTAATTTTTTTACCCCAGTTTTCACATGTTAACACTATTTTTTCCAAGGATGTCCTGTGGAACTTTGATTCTCTGGTTTTTTTGGCTCCGAATCGAGCGATTCCAACTTTAAATAGCCATTATAAAGGTGCAAAAAATTTTTTTGGCATAGCCGGTTTCGAACCCTGGTGTTGAGATTGAAGAGCAGGAGGGTTAGCCACTGCGCTACACGAGAGCGAAAGGCAGCCACCTCCTTTCGCGTTCCTCTTGCGTTATTCCTTGTGCAGGCGTGGTGTAGTGGTCTACGGCGCTCTCTAGCAATCTAGACACCAGGGTTCGATTCCTCAGATGTAAAAAAAAAAATATTTCTCGCATTTTTTCGTTATCTTAGTGTAATAACCTAAATTATCTATTTATTTAGCCGGTTTGGAATCCGCAAAAAAGTTTTGAACTAACCGGGTTCGAACCCTGGTGTTGAGATTGAAGTGCAGGAGGGCTAGCCACTGCGCTACGCAAGAGCGAAAGACAGCCGCCCCCCCCCCCCTCTCGCGTTCCTCTCGCTTCCCCCCCCCTTCTGCGCGCGTGGCCTAGTGGTCTACGTTGCTCTCCATCAATCTAGACACCAGGGTTCGATTCCCCCTATGTACAAAATTTTTTTGCTCGCTCTTTAAGCCACCACTAATAAACGAGCCACTCACCAAGCTCAACTCGATCCGTTTCGCCTGCTCTAGCGTCGGAAAATTGTGCAACGCCTTCTGATTTTCCCTCAATTTTCGAATATTTTTCATCAACTCGATTCTGGAGCCCAATTTGAGCACTCCAATGTTCTCCAGGTCGTTTTGTGTCATTTCCAGAAGTCTAGAGCCAGTTATTCTGTTGCGAAACACTGCAGCGTTCACGCGGTCCAGGAACTTTTGATCGTTGGCTAAAAGTTTAAAAAAAAAAAGGTTTGAGCTTTTAGAAAAAGCTCACCAACTCTTCCCAAAACCGTCTCCACCCAATGCGACGTATGATGCTCACTCCACTGATGCACGTCTTCTGGCGGATGACGTGCCGAGTCCAAAACCGCTTGTTCGATTTTCATACGCTGTTTCAGTGCCTTTTCGCGAATTTCGAGTTGCTCACGGCGCCGTTCCAGGCTTTTGCGTTCCTGCTCCATTTGTCGCTCTTGTTTCGCAATTTCTGATTTCCAGTCTTCGAGTTCCATGAACTTTTCGCATTCGTCCATTACCTAGACTTACAAGAACTAGGAAACCGGAAAGCTAGCTCTGCTCCTCACCTTCTGATTGCCCATAAGCCGATTTAGCTCGCCCACGATTTGCCGCATGTTCCACCGATCTTTCGGCTCCATTTTCCAGCAATTGTTCATTAGTCTGAAAGCGCAGAATGCACAAATGCCCGAAAACAATGTCATCGATCAATTCAATAGGTTTCCTAGCCTGTTTTAATGGTGCAAAAAATTTTTTGACCTAGCCGGGGTCGAACCCTGGTGTTGAGATTGAAAAGCAGGAGTGTTAGCCACTGCGCTACGCGGGCATGTTTTGTCGCCACGAGAGCGAGAGGCAGTCGCCGCTTTCCTCTCTCTCTTTCTTTTGCGTTCTTCTGCACGCGTAGCCTAGCGGTCTACGGTGCTCTCCACCAATCTAGGCACCAGGGTTCGATTCCTCATATGTTCAAAACTTTTTTGCTTGATGTTTTTGGCCTAATTACCACAGTTTTGAGGTGTTTACAGGTCATTTTCTTGTTCCACGAAGTGAGTGACAATTATCATAATTAATAGCATTTCTCTCTTTCTCTCTTTTCCATGTTTGTTGGCAAACAGTCTTTTGATTTGCGCCAAGTTCAAAAAATGTTTAAAAAATGCTTTAAATTACTGCCACCGCGGCAATAAAAAAAGTTTATATGCTCTTCGACCGGATAAATAGCCTATTTTGATTGCGCAAAAAATGTTTTGACCTAGCCGGGGTCGAACCCTGGTGTTGAGATTCAATGGCAGGAGTGTTAGCCACTGCGCTACGCGAGAGCGAAAGGCAGCCGCCTCCTCTCCCGTTCCTCTCGCTTTCTCCCTTCTGCATGCGTGGCCTAGAGGTCTACGGTGCTCTCCACCAATCTAGACACCAGGGTTCGATTCCCCCTAGTCCCAAATTTTTTTGCTACCTTTTTTTCTACATGAAAATACCCCAAACTCACAATTTCAACGGTTGCGGACACGTTGGCGGGATAGCCAGCGAGATCCCGGACTGGGTAATCAACGAGAATATCCGAAACTCAGTATAATCCTTATACGGTACCTCCCTCGACAGAATCTCCCACAGAACGACACCAAAACTCCACACATCCGTGGCGGTGGTCAGGCCCGACGATTGAAGGATCATTTCGGGGCTGTAACCTGTGCTGGATAGAGCAAAAAGTCAATCGATACTTACCTCATCCAGGCGGCAGTTCCGCCCCAAGATGGTGCTGTGCACGAGTGTGTCAGGTCTTTGGAGGTGCCGAAGTCGCAGATTTTGCATACTAGGTTTTTGTCGAGTACTACGTTTTTTGATTTGAGGTCACGATGAATTATGGTGTCGACTGCGTCGTAGTGCAGGTATTGGATGCCGTTGGCGATCTGAGAAAGAGAAAGTTGTATTTTTCTCTGCGTTTCCTCTATCGGTGCAAGACAATTAGAAAATCGAAAAATTCGCCAAAATCAAGTTTGCAAAAATAATTTTCCCTCGGTTGGTATTGAACCCTGGTGGCCAGATTCATGGCATCGCTGCTAGCCACTTCACTACGAGCGCGTGCGATGCTATTGCCGCGCCTCAAGGCCCACTCGTTGCGATCCTCCTTTATCTTCCTTTGGTCAAGTGGCTACGATGGATGCCCACAAATCTGACTACCACGGTTCAATCCCCATGGGGGTAAAGTTTTTTTGCAAACTTGAGGCGACCTTCCACAATGCAGTTGGACAACGATTTTGACGGTCTGGTCGATTGTGACGTCTTTTAAATGAAAATTTCAGTTTTTTCTTCAAAAACTGCTATTGTCAGGGCGGGGAAATCAATAATATTGAAAAATTCGCCAAAATCAAGTTTGCAAAAACAATTTGCCCTCGGGTGGTATTGAATCCGGGTGGGCAGATTCGGGGGTATCCCTGCTAGCCACTACACTACGAGCTCGTGCGATGCTATTGCCGCGCCTCGAGGCCCACTCGTTAAGATCCTCGCTTTCTCGTCCTTTGGCCAAGTGGCTACGATGGATGCCCCGAAATCTGACTACCAGGGTTCAATCCCCATGGTGGTAATTTTTTTTTGCAAACTTGAGGCGACCTTCCACAATGCAGTTGGACAACGATTATGACGGTCTGGTCGATTGTGACGTATTTTAAATGAAAATTTAGGTTTTTTCTTCAAAAATTGCAATTGTCAGGGAGGAGAAATCAATAAAATTGAAAAATTAGCCAAAATCAGGTTTGCCAAAAAAATTAGCCCTCGGGTGGTATTGAACCCTGGTGGCCAGATTCATGGCATCGCTGCTAGCCACTTCACTACGAGCGCGTGTGCTGCTATTGCCGCGCCTCAAGGCCCACTCGTTGCGATTCTCGCTTTCTCGTCCTTTGGCCAAGTGGCTAAGTTGGATGCCTACAAATCTAACCACCAGGGTTCAATCCCCATTGGGACAACTTTTTTTTTGCAAACTTGAGGCGACCTTCCGGGATGGGATATTAGGGTGATACACCTATAATAAACGTATTTTGATCCTTTTTGGAGGAAAAATCATCGTAAAATGATCATTTTTGAGCATGCGCTTTTCCAGAAAATGAGGAAAAACCCCAGTTTTCAAACAAAAAATCCACAAACCTGACACGTCCACTTGACAACCACATCAAACGAAATGGCGGAACTCGTCGATGACGTCGACTCCACCTCCGAATGGATATAATCGTACAAACTACCCCGCTCGGCAAACTCGGTGACAATGAAGAAATCATTGCCAGACGCCTTGCAAATCCCATAAAACTGTATAATGTTCTTGTGCCGGATTTTCGACAAAATCTCGGCTTCTTTTTCCAGCACGAACACTTTTTTGAGGGCAATTGTGCGTTGTGTACCGTCTGGGCGGGTCCATATGCCGTTGAAAACTGCTCCAAAAGAGCCCACTCCGATGTGATCGCCGATTTGAATGTGCTCGCGTTGGATGTCCGGAAAGAGGGATTTTCGATCGGATGTGGGGGATGAAGAATTCGTGGATTCTTCGGATGATGCCAGGGACATCTGGAAGAGTTTTTTGTGTTTGAAAATGTGGGAATTGATGTTAGGGAATCGGAAATCGATAAGGCGCGCAAGCGATTTTTTGTCTAACCGTCTAGCTTCTCTTGGCGCTTGCATTATCGGGGAGCGTGAGAAAAAATAAAGAGAGAGAGATAGAGACTTTTATCTTGTTCTATAGGAGAGTGAATGAAGAAAATAGAGAAAACAAGAGGAAAGCAACAAAAGAAAACAGTGAAAAGAAAAAAAAAGAAGAGTACACAATTAAAAATTCCAAAGCATGTTTCGCAAATTATGAAAAGGGTCATTGTCATGGGAAAGACTAAATTTTCCTAGCTTCGATCAATATTTCAAGACTTTCAAAATCATATTTTTAATACAGAAATATTGTGTTTTCAATGTACTTGCGTCATGAAAACGCGAAACTCCGCCCACTTATTTGTGCGCGGCCACGCAAACACAGTGATATTTTAAGAGACGCAGACAGAACGGTGAATGCAGACTTGAATTGCGTTTTCATGTTGCACGTCTATTGAAAACACAATATCATAATTGAATCAGAGTTACTAAATAAGCAATAAAAACAAAAAAAAACGATTTATTTCTAAAATTCACGAAAAATCCAAAATTCCAGATTTTTTTTTTCGCAAATTTCCTTATTTTTTAACACAATTATGACATTGTTTTACCCCAAAACCCCTTCGAAATCCCCAATTTCCATCAAAATGCGCACTTTTTGAAATTTTCACTCTGACTACGGTAAGCAGTGCACACTGGTCAATGCGGACTTTGCGGTGTTTGCACACTTTGAAATTTTCTTGTCATTTTCTTTTCATTTTTTCTTGTTTTTGGCCTACTTTTTCATTGTTTTTTTGAGAAATTTCTGATGATTTTTGGATTTGTCGATGAGTTTTTTAAAATGTGTAACGTTTCACAGCAAAATCAGTAAAAAATCAACCTTTTTTGTCAATTTTTCGAAAAATACGCGTTTTTTTATCACTTTTATCCTGTTTTTTTTGTTTAGTTTTTTAATGTTCAATTTTAATTAGTCGTGAATAAATTTAATTGATGTAAAAATTCCGCCTCTGTACTTCGCAGATTTCATTTTCGTCGCCAAATTATTGAATATCGATTTTTTGTTGGTTTTAACATAAAATGCAAGTTTTTGAGACTATTTTTTTCTTGCAAGAAACGAAATAGGGCAAAAATTATGCAAAATCGGGGCGAAAATCATGGAAAACTTAAAAGTATTGAATATTTCAACGATATTTCATTTTTGATTAAAACCAGCGACAAGCTGATCAAAATTGTTCTTTTCTGTCTCAAAATGACTGGAAAATTGAGAAATAGATAATTTTAAAATGTTTTTTTTTCTGTACGATTATTCGAAAAATCGATATTTGTGACCAAAATATGAAAATTTAGAGATTTATACGATTTTTGTGAGTATTATTGTTTTATTTAAGTTGTCGTACGGTCTTTGCGTACTCGCGTTGCAAACCGATTTACGAGACTCCGCCCACTGAACCTGCTATTTTTTGCTGTGTTTTTTTTCTTAATTTTTTCCAGTTTTGCTTGCATTTTTTTTTCAAATAATTGCTTTTAGTTCTGTAAATGTGTTGTTCGAATGGAGATTCGATTAAAAAATGCGGGATTTTTCTCAATTCATCTCACTTAAAATTCTAAATTGGCGAGAAAATAATGGAAAACTTGAAAATATGGATTTTTTCAACGATCTTTCTTTATTGAGTAAAATCAGTGATAAACTAGGGGAAATTGGCGTTTAAAAATTCGAAAACAGCTGATTTTGAATTTATTTTTTGCGCGATCACTCGAAAAATCGATTTTTGACGAAAATAGGGAAATTTAGCGGTTTTTGTGAGAAAAATTGTTAAGAAATAAGGGGTTTTTATGCAAAAATCGACGACGAAAATTAAGTGAAATGTGAAATACATATATCATGATATGCGGAATTGCTTTGATCGGGGACATGAAATTTTACTGGTTCTGGGCAAAAATATGGCAGAAATTTAAATTTTGGGGAAAAAGGAGGGAAATTCCGTTTTTTCTGCACTTTCTTTGTACTTTTCAAGAAAAAAAAAAAGATAAACACTGATCAATTGTATTGTATTGAGTTGACAGTTAAATTTTTAATCCGGGGAACCAAAAAATTAAAGTCAAAGTTTCTAGCTGACAAAAGGGTATTTTTTTTTCATTCTTACAATTAAATACAACCAAAATAAGCTGTTAGATGCTCTAGACTCCACAAACGCGCTCTGTCGTCTCCTTAATTTTTTCTTTTGGAGTTGTTTCAAGTGAGACGCAGAGAAATAGCGCGCGAAAATTCGTAAGAGGAAAGATATCGAAAATTGCAAAATTTAGAATGAAAAATATGACAAATTGACAAAATAAACAACAAAAAAACTATAATCTCCCAAAAATTGTGTTAATTTTTCTTTTTCCTATTCCTTATCGCTTACACTAGTTGTTAAAAAAAGTGTGTTGATAATTTTTATTTCTGCAAAAAAGATGAGTAAGCCCTTTAAGCAACAAACAAAAAGGAAAAAAGAAAGAAAAAAGGTTTAGTTGCGTAATATTTCGCATACATAGACAGTGTTGTTGCGGGCAAAATCGTCGCGGTCGCAATCAAAAAGGAGGTGTCGGCAAATTTAGAAGAGACGCAGACGAGAAATAAGTCAACAAGAGTTTAGGGTAGGGGTCATCCGAGAACCGACTAAACTTTATGGAAATTGTTTAAAAAAGGGGACAAAGGGGGTGGGGTCAAAATCTTATGGGGTTATTCAGGGTCGGAAAAAAATAGTTTTTTTCCTTTTTTTCCTTATTCAAATGACGGAAAAAAAAGAAAAAAATCCGTGGCCGCGAGAGTTTTTTTCCGTTGCTTTTCTAGGCCATCGCAAAAGTTTTTTAGGCCCTCGGCCGTGAGACCTGCGAAATATCGATTTACGGGCGAATAATTTTTGAAATATTTTTTGGAGAATTGATTGTATTTTATTGCTTACTTCCAATGAATTTCTGTATTTTTTTTCGTTTTTTCAATGGATGAATGATTGGTGAATTGAATTTTGATTGATAAACCTCAGATTACTATAATTTTCATCACATTTTTGACGATTTCGTACATTTCTCGCAGTTTTCCATGAGAATATTGTTGTTAGGGAGGCTTTGCTCCATTTTTTTCTTCGTCGCTGAGGTTATTCATATGTTGTTGTATTGTGGGCTCGCCAAAATGGTCAAACGCGCTCCGCTGAACTCAATACTACGTGGATTTCATTTTGGTTTCCAAATTATTTAATTTCACGTGTAAATTCAACGTGAAATAAAATAATTTGGAAACCAAAATGAAATCCACGTAGTATTAAGTTCAGCGGAGCGCGTTTGACCGACGTGGCGGGCCGATAATAAACATTTTATTTAAGCAACATTAACATCAATTAAAACATAATAATTGGATCAACAAGAACAAAAAAATGTGAAGGAAGCCCAGAAGCGTCATATCAAACGCGTAACAAATGATTTTTTAGAGCAGTCCGCTGACTCTCCGCACACTTATAGGGATCAATTATAACTTCTTCATCATCACTTACTACTGGGGGAGAAGGAGCACCAATAGAGATGTTATGGATAACACAACAGGAAATAATCAATGCGCGGCTGCGTTTAGGATCTAGACGAAGTTCTCGATTAAAAACTTGGAATTTTGAAACTAAAATTCCGAAGAGATTTTCCACTTTGACCCGGACAGAGCTAATTTTTTCATTGTACTTAATATCCTTTGTTGATTTCAGCTGGTTTTCGCGATACGGCGTCATTACAAATTTTGACAGGCCAAAGCCGTTGTCCGCCAAAATGAACGAAGGCATGACCGTGTCGCTTCCGGGAACTTTGCGGACTCCGGCAACTTCTGACGCTTTTTGAAGCAAGGTATCAAGTGGACCGCTTCTGAACATTTGGGCGTCCGAGTTCACTCCTAACTCAGACATCTGGATGTAAATGATTCTATGCTCGGCATCAGTTACGAAAAGAGAGTTAAAGCTGAAAAACCCTTTATAGTTGAAGTTCAAACTTCCAGTCCGGGGAGGGTGTTGGCATCGCCAATGTTTTCCGTCGAGCAGACCAAAGCAAGGGATGTTCCGACTTCGCCCAGAAGGATCTTGCAAGTTCAGGAATGCGTTTTGCATTCGACGAACTTCATCTTTCGTTTCCGGCCATCGGATGTATTCGGGTGCCGCGTTAACAAGATCATCGATGCAGCGGGCTACGATTCGATTCACAGTAGGCTGGGAGAGTCCTACGTCTTTGGCGAGCGCATTCTCCGATGTGCCTTCTCTGCAGAACTTCAAAAAAATAGCCAATCGTAAAATTGCGGAACACTTCGAATCTCCATGATTGCAAATTGTTAACAAATGACCGAAAACGTTGTCACTGACGCCGACGACTTCCTGAATTTGGTATAAGAATTTTTTCTGAGGTTATATTCTCACTGAAATGTGGCCATGCTCAAATAAAAATGAGATTTTTCGTGAATAGAATTGAAATGTGGCTTTCCGTGTTAATCCGACCACGCTGTCCTCCCTGTACTTCATCAGTTGATGGAACGCCGACGACATCACTGTGAAATGACGAACAATGAGTGGCGCAATCCGAGCAATTTGGTCTCTCTTGTTCGCGTTGCGGGTAGAAGTTGGAGCCATCCTTATAATTTAAAGGTGGTAGAACTCTATTTAGATTTCAATATGTATCAGTTTTGATGAAACAGTGATTTTCAAAACAACATCAACAACAGTATGACAAATAACAACAAAAGAGATCAAATAACAACCAAGAATTGCAAATAATTATAAAACCTAAACCTAATAATAATCATCATTTTCAGTCGAATGATTAAATTCAAAAAGAGAGATGTCATTATCATAAGTGGAAAGATTCGAGGAATTATTAAAGGAAGAAGTACGGTGAAGAGAAGAACTGGGAGTAGAGGATGTAGGGTGAGTGGTGGCATCGGATGTGGGGACATGTGGTGAGAAAGTGTAATCGTTGGGTTTTAAGTTTTTGATAAACGTTATCACTTTCGCTTCAGCGATAATCCGATCGACCTCGCTCCAGCCGACCACTTGCTGCTCGAAACTGTCGCACACGCGTTTTGAACTGCACTCTCCACTACGGTCGGATAAAGACGTTTTCAATGCATCAAGCATAGAGTTAGTAGAGCTTTCCATCTTTTGGAAAAAATGATCGATTTGTCCATCGCGGGTCCTTGATCTTTTTGGTGTAGTTATTTGTACATTCATCTTTCTTTTTGGCGAGTCGCATCTAGTCTCCAACATTTGGACGGCGGATTGTCCCAGAACATATGCACTGAAAGTTTTATTCAATTTAGAACATGCGTCTTGATTTGAAAACTCACTTTCGGACCTCACGCTTGTGTCTTGCCCCGTCCAAAAATTCCATATTACTCGCGAATTGGAAATCCGACTCGGTTGTGCCACTCCCACTTTTCGAATTTTCAATACGAAGCGTATGCTTTCTATAGTCTCTAGACAGCTCCTCGAATAAAACTCGAGCTGCTTTTCCTATAAGATATTAATATTATTATCCGAATACCTCAACCAACCGGGCATTTTATCACGTGGGATAAAATGGTGGCACTCGCGCTCAATGTCGTCGTAGACTTTCATTTTCAACTCTTTCCGATGAGAATTGTCCACGGAGCTGTCCCAAATAATCGGATATTCCTCAATAAGTTGGAGAAATTTAGCGATTTGAGATGGAGGGTACTGGAAAACTGTTGTTCATTTCGAAACTTGCTGAAACTTACCAGTGAGTAACTTTCTCCGACTTTTCTCTTTGACTTTCTCCCAACTTTTTTCTGTGTTACATCCTCTTCTTCTGGTTGTTCTGATGCCTTCATACCAAATAATCTTCTTGGAGCGTAGTTATTTTTTGCATTGAATTTGGCTCCTTTTCTTATGAACTGCCCGTTGATTTGATTTTCATCACGGAACGAATCCACGGTGTCTAGTTCGAAATCAGAATCGGAAGACATGGACAACTGAAAACAATATTCTCATGGAAAACTGCGAGAAATGTACGAAATCGTCAAAAATGTGATGAAAATTATAGTAATCTGAGGTTTATCAATCAAAATTCAATTCACCAATCATTCATCCATTGAAAAAACGAAAAAAAATACAGAAATTCATTGGAAGTAAGCAATAAAATACAATCAATTCTCCAAAAAATATTTCAAAAATTATTCGCCCGTAAATCGATATTTCGCAGGTCTCACGGCCGAGGGCCTAAAAAACTTTTGCGATGGCCTAGAAAAGCAACGGAAAAAAACTCTCGCGGCCACGGATTTTTTTCTTTTTTTTCCGTCATTTGAATAAGGAAAAAAAGGAAAAAAACTATTTTTTTCCGACCCTGAATAACCCCATTAATTTAATTGTTTAATTCTCTTCTTTTTTGTTGTCTTTATCCCCCTCTTCTTGTCTTCTTTCCTCTTAAAACGAAAGGTAGAGAGTATGAAAATTGAAGAGTGTTAGAGAGAAAAAGAGAGTGATAAAAGTGGGAAAAAAGATAACGAAAATGTGGGGTGACGGCGAGAGTTCACGTTAATCCGATCGCGTCAGGTTTTGCGCAAGCATTTTCTTTCGAAAAAAGAATAATGTTATTCACTTTTATTTAAGTAGATATTTAAATAGACAGTCAAAATAAATCAATACAAGTATCGGGGAGAGAAAATTCAAGAGATTTAATAGTTTTTCGAAAAACTGCCGACTATGTCATCGAATCCGGCTCGATGAGGTTGGTTCGTGGTGTTAGCTTCATTTTTTGGTCAACGTACTGTAAAAATTAGAGTTTATTGGTTCATAACTTTTGGGAAAAAATGTCAAAAATAGTCCCGAACATGGATTTCTTATTCACGAAATGGCAAAAAATGACAAAAAACTGCGCGGAAACTCGGAAAATGCTCCGATTGACCTGAAATTTTGGGAAATAAAGGGAAAAATTCTCCCGGACATTACCCCAAAATTTTTGAAAAAATATCGATTTTAAGCATTTTCAGAGAAAAAAGCAATATTTCTTAAAAATCGATATTTTGGTCTGAAATTTTGTGGGAATGTCCGGGAGAGTTTTTTCCCTTATTTCCCAAAATTTCAGATCAATCGGAGCATTTTTCCGAGTTTTCGCGCAGTTTTTTGCCATTTCGTGAATAACCCCATTAGAAAAATCGATATTTCACAGAGTCCTCGCTTGAAAATTCTGTCTTTCTCTGCGTCTCGCCATTTAAGGGAAATTTGCTTAAATTGGCGCTTTTCCAATATTTTTTTTCGCGGGTTCACCGAAGCGCGGTTTCACGAGAGCAGCCCTGTTGCGAATCGAGGGACTATAAAGTCCGACTCTCTCGCAAATTTCACCCAAGCACTTCTATTTATTTAAGATTTATTATCATGGTGAAACTACAAAGAATTACTATGAAAATACCATTAAGATGTCGAGCGGGCACTCGATTTTCCTGATGTTTTTCCTTTAAAGTCACAGTGCGCATTGCGCGCCGCCAGATGCAAAAGATAAACTATTTTCACGTGACCTCTGGCGTGCGCGGAAACGTGGGCGGCGAGCTTGCTGGATTCAGACAGGCGGTTAGATGATTCCTTATTCCTAATTCTTAATTTCTTTGGTTCGATTGTGCTGTATCGTGGTTTCAATAAACCTTTATTGATTCACCACCGTCTTCCTGTCGTTGAGTCGTGAGCTGCTGGCAGCCACGCACCGTTCGCCACTTCAACAACTTCATCGCAACGTGCAACTAGCTTGGGAGGGAGCCCCCCACCAAAATAGTTCGCGCACTTGGGGGCCGAGCCAAACCGCCGAAAAGTGAGCTTTCCACGGAGACCCCGGGAAACTCACCTTTTCATTCCAACGTCAATCGCAACACTCAATTGGGAGGGAGACCCCCACCAAGAGAGTCCTGCGACTTCAACTAGGATTGCGACCAATCAATTTTCACGAGAGAAGCCGAACGTTTTCAGTGTTCTGGGACAGAGACCCTGCCAGACACTTGAAAATCTCGATTGTTGGTGTTTCTGGAAAACATCCAATCAGTCAGCTAATTTCGGATATAAACCGATAACGTTGGACTTTTCTCGGGAAAATTGAAGACTTTGAGTACTGTGATAAATTAGCAAAACCTGCATTTCTCTCATACTCTCTCACACTGTCATCTAACACCTTGAAAAAAATCAAGTTACAGATGTCAACAACAAAATTCGTGATCGAACACGAACTGGAGGACGAAAACGAACAAGACGGTGGACACAAAAACGGATTCATCGACGAGGCTGTTCTCGATGAGGACATGGATACCGACCACTTCGAAAAAGAGCACGAGGCGAGAAAAAGAGAAGATGAAGTTCGCTTAAAAAGGATCGAGCAAGAATTCAGAACATATGGAAAAGTTTCCCTGAACGCGGTTAAAATAATGATCGAGCCAATCAGAGAAGGATTCTCGCAGAAGGAACAACTGATTGTGGAACAAGAAAACAAAATTGTCGAACTTCACCGTAAAATTGAGGTCCTGACGGCAAATTTGAGTGATCTTCAGGGAAATGCGCTCTTCGACAGCACTTCCGATAACGAAGACGTCAGGGCCATCCAAGAGTTCATGATGATGAACGGAATTGGAACCGTGAAGGATATTGAAGACATTTTGGATGAATGCAGTAAAAACCGACAAAATCTCATTGAAACAAAGGAATTGTTGCAGATGACTATGAGTGAGGAGAATAAGCTCAGTGGCCGACTTCTTGAGTTACGAGCTCAAAACACTGAGCTTCGTCGTAAAATCGATATCAAGGATAAAGAGATGGAGTCAATGAAAAGGTGTCTCGAGCAAGTCGACATGAAGCTCAACGCAGAAAGGCTGAAGAAAGAAAGTGAAGACAGAAAAGTCGTGGCGTACGAGGAAAATTGTTACCAGGACACGGACGATTGCCCACCACACAGACTCGCAGAATGGCTCGCGAGGAATTCGCAGCCTTCGAGATGAACAAATTGATCGAATTGAAAATCCAAGGGGAGAAAATCAGGACACGGATCAAGCCCTTCAAGAAGTGTTTAACAGAGAGGGCACGCAAGATAGTGGACGGTACAGAGAGAGGAGTTCTCCATTCCAGTCTGAACTGTCACTGCTCAGCCAACTTTACCTTGAGCAGAACTTGCCAGAGCCGCCAAAATATACCGCAGAGAAGGACTCTGTGAGCATAGGAGCATTCGAAAAAACGTTTGCAATGAAGTTTGGCCGATTATCCGCAGAGCAACAAGTCACACTGCTCGAAACGAAATACCTTTCGGGGAAAGCGTTAAAAGCGTTCCGGGGGCTGAGGGAAGCGGAAAAGCAAAGCGTGGGGAGCATTCTAAGGGCCCTTGCCAATAGATTGAGAATCTCAGTTGAAGATGAAACGAGAAGAGCGAAGACACGTTGGGAGACGCTGAGAATTGCGGAAAGCCAGTCAGTTGAAGACTACTGTTTGCTTCTTGACGAAGTTGCAAGAATTGCTTACCGACGTCTGCCGCCAGAGGAACTCTCCTCTTTGAAAACAGCGAAGCTCCTCGGAGCCATTGCTGGAAACGAGGCATTACGATGTATGATCGATGCCAAACTGTTGGAATATCCGGAGAAAGAGCACTATGACATCTGCCGGTTGTTAGCAATCAGAAATGAGATGAGTTTAAAAGATTTTAGAGATAAAAGGGAAGTAAGGAACGAGCGAGATGGAAAAATGGTTACACTTGATAGAGAAGTCCGAAACTTTTCAAACGTGTTGCCAAATCGTCAAATCTTTCCGAAGGTCGCATTGCAGTGTTTTAGATGTGGTGTATACGGTCACACGTCCAGAGTTTGCCCGGCAATGGCTGAGGCACCAGTTCAGAGAAACGCTCTGAAGGAACCCAGCCTAAAAGTGGAAAGCATCGACATAAAAGGTTTAGACGTGCAACAGGGAAAACGAGTGAAGAAAGACGTCGTTCGAGGAAGTAAAATGATCGAGAAAGGAAAAATTGGAGCTGCTGATGTTGACTTAGTTATTGATAGCGGGGCGTGCATATCGCTGATGTCTACAAAAACGTGGAGATGGATTTGCAAAATCAATGGCGTGGAATGGGAAAAGAAAGTCAAAAAGGAGAAAACTGATCTTAGGACAGTATTCACAGCCACCAATGGACCCATTAAGCTGATTGAGAAAGTCTCGGTCGAAACTTCCATGCGGACAAGGACCCGAAAATTGACTTTCTACGTTGCCGCAGTGGACCGAGAAACGATCATTCTGGGAACTGGAGGATTCAAAGCCATGGGAATTCAACTAAAGATCGATGAACCGTCGAGAGATGTTCGAATAGTCGATGAAGTTAAACTGGACAAGCATGGACAGAAGATTGTTGAAATTGTTGTCGAAGGTATCATCCACAAAGAAAGAAGACTCTGTCTCATTACTCCAATGTCAAGATGTGTGACTGCAAGAGCTTGCCAAGTGAACAGTGAAGGAAAAGCACGGATCAAAATTGCCAACCATATGAGCGAAAGTATTTTTCTTCGAAAGGGGCAAAAGATTGCAACTGGAGAGCTAAATGGATTCGAAATCTTGAATAAAAAACCTGAACTGCTAAAAAAGTTGAACAGCTGGTTTCGGGATATAGATGATACCAAAACGTACAAGCCGACAGTGTGCGAGGTCAGACAAGAAGTCCAAGTCGTTGGAAGTCACTCGAATGGCCCACTCGAAAAGGACGGGGAGGATGCCGCTGGCAATGTTCATTCAGATGCGGATTCCAGATTCGGACTTGCTCATGGACGAAAGAATGGTCGAAAAGTTGTGAAGAAAAATGTCAGCACAGGACAGAAAGAGCACAAGAGACGCTCAAAGGAAGAGCTGAATGGAACTAGACGTGAACAGCATGTCCAGCCTGCGAACCGAACGTTCATGCGCCCGCGTAGTTGTTTGGTGAGGAACACCTTTGGCGAGAAGTACACCAACCAACCCGTCGACACGCTGCTTGTCATGGCACCAGGTGTTTCGGAGAATGCAGTCCCTCTAGCTTTCACGGAAAAGCTGATTTTGAAGAGATCGCAGTCCGCTGAAGAGATGCTGCTGAAGCAACTCAAGAAGAAGCGCTACTCACGGATGATTATGATCATCCCATTTGCGACTGATGATGGTTACGTGGACCAATGGTCAAGACTGATCAACGTGGTGCCGGGATCAACAAAGATCTTGCTGATTCCCGCGCCCACCTCGATTAACGATTTTTCACTGGCTGGAGCATTTATCTCTCTTGTGGCGAGCGTGAAGAGGTCGAGAGGTGAACTCGACGTGATTTCTCCAGGAGATCGGGTGATTGCACACAAGAATCAGAGGCTTGTGGATCTGGGCGATCAGATGAATTCGTTCGACTACTGGCATGTCGTCAATAACGTGATCCGCGGACGGAATCTGGTATGGCAACCGCTGAAAGTGATTGTGGTGGATAGGGGTCAGACACGGAGGAGATCGGAACCACGCCAGAGACGGCAGTACCCGCATCGTGAGAAGTGATAATTAATTTTAACATTGTATCGTTCCTTCCTTATTATTGTGTGTCAATTATTATAATTGTTCTGTTGTTGTAAGACTTGTTCTGATCGTTTTGTCCGGTTAGTCCACAGTTCATGCCGGTTTCGTTCCATTGTTTGCCGTTGTCATGCACAGCACGATCACGAGTTTTCTTTTGTGGGCGGACTCGAAAAGGACCGGGATGTCGAGCGGGCACTCGATTTTCCTGATATTTTTCCTCTAAAGTCACAGTGCGCATTGCGCGCCGCCAGATGCAAAAGATAAACTATTTTCACGTGACCTCTGGCGTGCGCGGAAACGTGGGCGGCGAGCTTGCTGGATTCAGACAGGCGGTTAGATGATTCCTTATTCCTTATTCCGAATTCTGAATTATTATTCTTTGTTTTTGTGTTCTGATTGCTGCTCGTCTGTGTCAATAAATTGGTTATTGACCACCCTCGTTGTCCGTGAAGTCGTGAGCTACTGGTAGCCACGCACTGTTCTTCTCAGTCGCTTCGTCACTCGTGCAGCTAGCTTGGGAGGGAGCCCCCCACCAAGATAGTTCGCGCACTAAGATATAAAAACAACGAGAACTCATATTTGAATTACCGCGCAATGCGACTACAGTACTCTCCATCGCGCCGGGACCACACGCGACCACAAGATTGCCGACGAAAACAATTTGGGCCTACTTTTGCCAGTGTGTTTTGGTCACTTGCTCACGGTTGTCGTCTCCGTTCTTCTCCGGACTTTTATCTTCGTTTTTTATACCTTTTCTTCCCTTTTTATTCCGTATTTATACCGTTGATTGTTCCGTTTAGCGTGATTATGAACTAGCTCAAGGACATTTCAGTCTCTCTGAGCATGAGACCCTCTTTTCCTGTTAAAGGTTTTTGATTGGACCGAATAAATTATATTTCGAAAGCATTCTACCACAATCTTTTGAACACCATTCGCGACAAGCCCCCCGTGATCCGGGACTATTTGTGACAATATTTGCCAACGTTTTACGCCAATTTTGTTTAAAAAAAAACCCCCATAAAAATATACTGTACTTACCGCCAGAGGAAGATTCAATCTGAGCTCTAACCAGCAGGGCGTTGAAGTGATATCCTGGCGCGGGTAGTCGTCTCCCCAGCCCTAAAAAAATCTTGGTGTTGGTTTGTCAAGAGGCCGCTGGCATGAACCTCGTTAGTCGGGCAAAGGGGTTGGCAAACTTATTCACGAAATAGCAAAAACCAGCGAAAATTCAGAAAATTCTCCGATTGGCCTGCAACTTTGGGAAATAAAGTCAACAATGTTCCCGGACATTCCCAGAAAATTTCGGACCAACATGTCGATTTTGAAACTTTCAGAAAAATCGATATTTCGGTCCAAAAATTTCCGAGTTTTCGCTGATTTTTTTGCCGTTTCGTGAAAAACCTAATTAAGGTTTTAAAACCTGTGTAAAATATTTTTAGACACCCTTTTAAAGCCCTGTGAGCCATTGACAAAGGCCGGCAAACAAAGTTCATGCCCATGGCCCCATGTTTTTCCAAATAATTACCTTGACAAACGAGATGCGAAGAAAGCAGTGTTTTGACAACTCGTTCAGCCCTTTGAGATCGTTGCGAGACCTTTCTAGCAGCTGCAAAACAGTTTTTTAAATCGTTTCAATTTTTGATTCTTCGTTTTTATTATCATTACCCTTATTGTTACGGACCTATTCAAATGAACTTTCCTGTCATTTTAATGCATTTACTTGCATTAAATTTTAATGCATTTACTTGCACATTGCATATAGTGTCCGTATAGTGCATTGATGCATATTAGACTGTATTTTCGGCCCGCCAAAATGGTCAAACGCGCTTCGCTAAATAATTTGGAGACCACTCAGGTAATTTTCGGCAGCTTATGGGCAACAAGGCCGCCAATGGCCGAGCAAAATGGCAGTTTGCCACAGGATTCGGCAGATCTGCCCGGGGCAGGCCATGCGCAGCTGATCGGCAGCTCATGCGCAGCGCCTAATCTGCCACTCAGTGGGCAGCTCAGGCGCAGCTGATCGGCAGCTCATGGGCAGCTCACGCGACGCAACTCCATGCGTCGCGTGCCATTGCTGTGGCGGATGGCGCATGGGCGTTGCATCCTATTTTACCTTTCTACGTTTTCCTTTTTTTTTAACGTCAGATATTTACACAATGTAAAATGTTATTATTATTATAATTTTTAAAAATTTGTCGCCTCCGAAGCCTTTTCAAGTTCATGCGGTCTCAAAGTGACAACTTTTTAAAAACAATATTAACACTTTTCTGTTTGCTTTTCTAATTTTTATATTATAATGGATATGCGGCGGAGTGACATTTTTTTCACGGTTTTATTTTTTTATTATTTAGAATTAATTGAAGAAATGAAAACATTTTTTGTCTCCCAGTTTTATGTGAAATATTGCTCCGTCACGAATCCATTATACTGTGTTTTCAATCGATTTGCATCACGAAAAAATATATTCCGCCCACATTTTCACGCGAAATTCAGTGCATTTTGAGATTTTTCGTCAAACACTTAGGCGGTGTTTTCTTTTTTTCGTGATACAGCTCGATTAATAACAATAAACCTTTTCCGCTGTATTCACTTTTTCTCTATCGAAAAAATACGAATTGTTTTCAGTTCCGACGCAGAAATAGCCCGCTCAAAACTAAGCATGGAAGGATCAATACGAAATCGTTTGAAACGCAGTGAGTAAAATATTATGAATTCAAGCGAACTGCATCATCACAAAAAAATATTTTTTTTTTCAGAAAAGAAAGGATTTTTCAACAGCCACAACAACAACCACGCGACGTCTCAAAAACGGACATCTCGAAACCGGAAATTTCGAAACCGGGGAGGTGAAAAGTGAAATAGTGAGTCGATACAAAAAATATTTTAAAAAATTTAATAAAAAAAGAATCAAAAAGTGCACACACTTTGTTGTTTGCAAAAAAAAGTGCACACAAGCCATTTCCTCGAAAAACCTTGCTTCCTGCAGCGGTTATGTTCATCAGATATGTCGCGGTCCGGGCCGGACCAATGGTGAAATTTGTCGGCCCGGAATTTTTTTTATACGTGAAATGAAGAAAAAATACCTGCTTAAAAATAAAAATGTAATCACAACAAACGAATTTTACGTGAAACTGTGAGCAATTTCACGTGAAACTGTAAGACAAAAAATATCTTCATTTTTTCTGATATTTCTTCATTTCTTCGAATAAAAAAGTGATAAAAATTGTCACTCCGCCACGAATTCATTATAACGACGCAATTACTTCGGTAATTTGTTTTTAATTGAAAAAAAAACGAAAAAAAAACAATTGATCGGGCCGGTCCGGGCCAGCCCGAGTTTCGACATGTCTGATGTTCATAGAAATAAATTAATTTTTAGAACATTAAAAAGAAAAAAAACCCCCAAAAAAAACTCTTTTCAATAAAAATTTAGTATAATTCAATTTCATAACGATTATGGGCCTATTTACATGCATTTTCCTGTCATTTTCTTCCTATGCATTTTTTCGATAGGATTAAAATCAAGGTTCCATAGGAAGAAAATAACAGGAAAATTCATGTAAGAAGGCCCATAATCGTTCTGAAATTGAATTATATTAATTTTTTATTGAAAAAAGAGTCTCTGGGCGTTTTTTTTTTCCTTTTTACTGTTCTAAAAATTAATTTATCACTATGAAAATAACCACTGCAGAGAGCAAGGTTTTTCGAGGAACTGACGTGTGTTCACTTTCTGATTCATTTTTCATTAATTTTTTGAAATGACTTTGTATTGACTCACTCGCGGAGCCAACCCCCTCCGTTTCCTCCATTTTTCTATTACGGTCCCGTTCCTCCTCATTGTTTTCACTTTTTCGCCTATCTTGATATTCTTGCCATTTTTTGCCACATCCCCTCTTGCCGTTTTTTCTTTCATTTCTCGTGTTTCTCGTGTTTCTCGCTAACTAATTTTTTTAATTGTTTTTATATTTTTATCGATTAACCCCCTTTTTCTCAACATTTGCTTTTTTCAATAAATGTTTGTTATCATTTTGTATATTTTGGCAATCTATTTTGGGACTTCAAACAGCAGCTTGGGCGCAGGTCAGGGGCAGCTTAAGCGCAGGTCAGGGGCAGCTTAAGCGCAGGTCAGGGGCAGCTTGGGCGCAGGTCAGGGGCAGCTTAGGCGCAGGTCAGGGGCAGCTTAGGCGCAGGTTATGCGCAGGTCAGGGGCAGGTTATGCCCCGGTCATGGGCAGCTTGGGCCGAGCTAGCGGGCAGTTTGCCCCGACTTTCGGCAGTTTGCCCCGCAGAATGGCATGTGGGCCGATGGGAGTCGGCCCACATGCCCTTTTGCGGGGCAAACTGCCGAAAATTACCTGAGCAAAATGAAAATCGCATAGCGTTGAAATCGGCGGAGCGCGTTTGACCATTTTGGCGGGCCGACAATAGATATATGATAAATCCACGTCGTTCGTTTAACGTCAACACATTTTTTACTGATTTAGCCACAAATGCCACGTTATTTGAGAAAGTTTGTTTTTAAAAAAAATCAGTGCCGTCTAGAAGTCCAACAGTTCGCCAATGGCCACAGGCTTGTATAAATATATAATTTCTATAGCGTCCAATTGCTCATATGGGTGATATGATTCAAAAACGGATACTATATGCATCCACTGCATTTCATCTGAATGAGTTCATTTAAATTCGTTACCTGGAAGAACAGATTGAACTCGAATGCGCACAATTGACTGTGTGGGGGTATTCGGCACACCTAAACGGATTGTACATTAATTTCCTTACGTTTTTTCAAAGATGAAAAAACTGCCGCTGCTATTGCAGAATAGAACTGCCTGAAATTGAGTTGTACTGGCACAGAACAATTCGAAAAAGTGTTCCACGACGTGGGCAAATGTGCCCTATCGAATTCTCTGCGTCTCCACAGCTAAAAGCGTGTAAAAATAGAGACGCAGAGACGCGAGAACGCCGCGTATATATTTCGTTGTACATAGAGGCTTATTGAGTTCTATTTCGTGCAGTTCTATTTCGTTATAGTTCTAATCCGCAATAGCATTTATAATTTGACTGCGTACGTACTTGGCGCCAATTCTTCTCGTTTGAAATACGCTTTAACCCACCTTGCTCAACGGCATGCTCATCATCACATTGGTGTTTTTGGATTGCACAAAGACGGGCATGTCCGAGTTGTTGGTAATGATAATTTGCGACTCCATATTGTCCAGTTGGATGCCCTTGCCAATGTGCATTCGGGTGTTTTCAATGGTGCCGTTTCGATTCACATTTGTGAGCTGGCCGAGGCAGATTCTGGAAGTCAGTTTCGGTGTTTGTCTCAAATTAAGAACTCCTGTCAAAGCCTAACGACTTACAGACAAAGCCCTATGCCCGAAAAACGTGGTTGCTAGGTAAGGGGATTCCTCAGACTATGCATGGTTGGAAAACTAAAGATTTTAAAGGCTTCATATCCCCTGTCAAAGCCTGACCGTATACAAACAAAGTCTTACGAGTCACGATATTCCGGAAAACTGTCTGCTTGCCGTTTCCCAGGTCTTAGATTTGGCTTATGGTCTGATTATTGGCAGGGTGTCAGCTGCCCTGCCAATTTGCCATTGCCTGGCAAAAAGCGGTATGCCTGCCAACTTCGTACCGAGTATTCCCTTGGTATATCCATATCTCGCAAACGCCAAAAGACTTCTGGGTGCTCTCTGTCGCCCGGAAATTGGCAAGAAGGATAAGGAAGATTTGCGAAGGGCTGCTGTTTGGCAGCTACTTAGCAGATATATTCCGGAAAATTTTTAGCTAATAGCCATTCAATCGGGTAGCTACTATCCTTTTCCAATGGCTACTAGCCTTTTTCCATGGCTATTAGCCGTTTTCCGTGGCTATTAGCCACATAGCTGCCAATGCCTGCCATATACGCGCCAAAAATTCTCTGAGAATGCCCAGAATTGAACGTTCGAAAGAAATTGAAGAAAAAAGACATCGAAAACGGATAATAGCCATCGAATTCAGGGCGTGCGCCAAACGCATATGGCCGTTTTCAATAGCTATTAGCCGAAAATTTCCTGAGCCGAAAATGCCCTCAACAACAAAGTTACCTAGTATCCGAGTTTGACGGATCGGTGTATCCATCGACTGTGATTGACGGATTGACTAGCTGCAAATCAATCAATACTCAGCAGTTAAATTATTTAGCACGTTACCTTAAAAACCTCTCCGACCCGGGTGTTCAACTCAAAGTAGGTTATTTGCGCCCAGGATTTGGGATGGCGGAAGGGTCGACGTGGATGGGTGGGTTGCTGAAATTTTGGCTCAATTTTGGTGCATTTTTCCGCATCTTCCCCAGCGCCTGGACGCAGCTTCACGTTCTTTCAGCCCCCCCCCCCCCCCCACCCCCTTCAGAGCCTCTTCTTAACCCAACGTCTCACCAATTCTCCATCCTCTGAAAACACTGACGGACTCGGTGAGCTGGAGCACGATGCCGTTGAGCTTCCAGTCTGCCAAAGAGCGTTTTGCGGTGACTCCACGGGCTGAGGAGACGGCATTGAATATCCTCCAATAGCACCCACAATTCCACGAGCTACTCTGCACGTAAAGTTGCACTATTTTCAATTTCAACCCCAAACTTCACAAACCTCTGATAATGATATGGATTGATGCAAATAAACATGGTCTTTGAGCTCGATTCATACGGATAAGAGCATGTTTCCATGGAGCGAAGTTCCTGAAATCGATGTATTTACATAAGTCGATTTTCACAACGGCTAATTAACTCACATGCGGAGAATTCAAGTCTGGCCATCGCCAAACTCTACAATAAATAACATGTGGCAGTCCTTTTTTATGCGACACTTGTAACCGGCCGTCTAAACTTTTTGGAATGGTGATGCATCGAGAATTGGCGCTCGGGTTCGCCAATACGCACTCCAAGTCTTCCAGGGTTCCACACCCATTATTCTTCTTCTTCAACTTCTTCACCAACGCCTCCACCGCCTTTTCACACCATTTTTCTTCGTCTTCGCCAATTTTCCAGCCGAGTAGTTTTTTCACGGCCGGACCGTGCATGTGGAGCAGGCCGTTCATGGTTTTGCGATTTTTACCTGGAAAGATTGAAAGGTGGAGAGGGGAGTCGAAAAATCACTCCACCCATTAATAAAAACAGACATACACCAACAACCACCAAATCGAGAAGTGGTGATTTTGAAAATGAACGCCGGGAGCAGGAGTGGGACCAAAAAAAATTTTTTTTCGATTTTTTTTGTTTTTTCGGGTTTTTTTTTTGAGACAAAAATTTTTTTTTAGAGCCACGGAGGCGAAAAAAAAGTTCCGGTGTTTGGGCAAAAACTTGTATATGCTCCGAATTGACAAAAACCTCTAATTTTCAACAAAAACTTGGAAAATTTCTTTTTAACTGGCAGAAATACGTACTTTTTTTGGAATTTTTTTTTGTTTTTTTGGTAAATTTTTTGAGGAAAAAATTTTTTTTTGTTAATTTTTTTAAGAGCAAAAAAAATTATTTTTTTTTTGGTAATTTTTTTGGGGGACAAAAAAAGTTTTTTTTTCGGTAACTTTTTTTGGACACAAAAAATTTTTTTTTTTTGTGGAAAATTTTTTTTTGTCCCACTCCTGGCCGGGAGGCAGAATTGAGGAAACCGAAGATGGAAAGAAATTTTCTGAGGCCAAATCCATGAAACTGTAAAACGAGAGGAAAATTGTTTTCCGGAAAACGAAATTTGGAAATTGATAAATTCTGCGCGATAACGGTGAGAGACGCAGAGAAACAGACAAGCCCGCTTTCCTGTTTCATCGATTCGGCCCCAGAGCTACTCAGGAAATTTTTGGCGCGTTATGGTGAGAGTCGGCGTCTAGGTGGCTAATAGCCACTGAAAATGGCTAAAGGCAAATAGCAGACAATAATGGGAACTAGCCGACAAATTTGGCTATTAGCCGCCGAAAAGGGCTATTAGCCATTATGGGGTAATACCACCGCCTAAAAAAAATTCGTCTGTTGTCAACGCAACTATAGAATGTGGACATGCAACAATTATAGGAAACAATCTTCGTGCTTACTCAGCGATTTTCCAACTTTTTCCAGACACAAAATGTCCGAAACTAGAAATGGAAAAATTTTGAAAATGATAGCGGATGGAAACGGCTAATAGCCATCGAATATGGGGCGTGTGCCAAATACATATGGCACACGCCCCGAATCGGTGGCTATTAGCCAAAAATTTCCTGAGTAGGATCCCTGAAACAGAAAAACGGCGTTTTCCGGAAAATTGGCTTGTCTGTTTCTCTGCGTCTCTCACTATTAGCATACAAAAATCAGCAATTTTCTAACTTCATTTTTCGGAAAACGGCTGTCTATCGTTTTCACGGTTTCATGGATCAGGGGCCGGATTTATGAAACTTTAAAACGAAATTTGAAAATTGATGAATGAGACGCAGAGAAGCAGACAATCCCATTTTCCGGAAAATGTCGTTTTTCTGTTTCATGGATCCTAATGGAATTTATAATGAACCTAATGATTATTTGTGTGAATTTCCCTGACAATTCAAGCCAGCTGGTTTGGTTTGCATTGAATCAAAAATACAGAAAAATTAGCCTTTCATTTTTTTTTCATCAACAAAAAATAAATTACCGTAAATTCTCTAATAGAACGGCTCTCATAACAGAACGGCCCCCTAAAATAGACCGGCCTCTCTCGTATAGGAATGAATTTAACACTTTTTTCAATAATTTGGTTAGATTTTTCCAATTCTTACTTACTGGACGGTTTCTAAATTTGTTTTGTCATACATTTGTGTCGTTTTAATGAAAAATTAAAAAATATATATATAGAGCGGCCGGCCGTTCTATTAGAGAATTTACGGTATTCCCCCTTTCCTATTATCAAAATCAATATCGATTTTTTCTAGCTCCCATGACGCATCCATGAAATACCGATAAAAAAAAAGCAAAAAAAAAAATTAATTTTAACAAAAAAGCAAGAAAACGAGGACGAACAAAAAAAAATGAAATGGCTGTTGTCGAATGGTGGGTGGTGTGGGTTAGTAGCGGCGCGGCACAGTAGGTAAACTATGAGGACGGTGTGAGAGAAAGAGAGCGGGCGGATGGTAGAGGGCGCGAGACGTTGAAGAGCGACTGTCGAAAGTCAAGTCAAAAAGTTGGGTGATAAGAAAGAGAAAAAGTGGAGCGAGAGATGGGTGATGATGACTGACTGACTGTCGCGCCGGTAATTGGTAAACAATATGTTTGTTTATCTTCTCTTCTGCCAGCTTATTTTCTATTTTGTCAGTGTTTTTTTAATCAAAATCATCGCCCACGGGAATTTTTTTTTTGTGTCATATGCATTTGGCGCACGTCCCGAATTCGATGGCTATTAGCTAAAAATTTCCAGAGTATAGAACTGCCTGAAATGGAGCTGTACTGAGAGAACGCCTTACTCTTCAAGCAGTTCTATAATGTGTTTTCAATCGAATTGCGACATGAGAACGCGAGACTCCGCCCACTTATTTGTGCGCGACCACGCGAATACAGTGATATTTGAAGAGACGCAGACAGAACGGTGATTGCGGACTTGCACTTTCATGTCGCAAGTCGATTGAAAACACAATACCACCAATGAAAGTCAGTACACCCTTCTTCCTTCCGGTACGTCTATCTACCAGTCTGTCTGTCCACCCATCAAAACCTCTACTTCTCTGCCCCACCCTAACCTCCGTCCACTTTTCCGTGCCTTTGTTCATTCGCCGGCTAACGACCGGCCATTTTTTGTTCGCCGCTCCTTTTCACCGATAGTGTGGTGCTATGAAGAGACGGCAGAGAAGGATACAGGACAAGGGCGCACGAAAAGAATGAACCGTCAAGGTCTTTCGGGTACTAGACGAGTCGGTGGTCCGGTAGGCTCTCGTGTAGTTTAATTAGATTTAAAAATCTATTGACCGACTAGCTGCGACCTTGATGCCAACTATGAGCCGACTAGCTGCGACCTTCATGCCAACTACGAGCCGACTAGCTGCGACCTTGATGCCAACTATGAGCCGACTAGCTGCGACCTTCATGCCAACTACGAGCCGACTAGCTGCGGCCTTCAGCCAACAACGAGCCGACTAGCTGCGACCTTCATGCCAACAACGAGCCAACTAGCTGCGACCTTCATGCCAACTACGAGCCGACTAGCTGCGACCTTGATGCCAACAACGAGCCGACTAGCTGCGACCTTCATGCCAACAACGAGCCGACTAGCTGCGACCTTCATGCCAACTACGAGCCGACTAGCTGCGACCTTGATGCCAACTATGAGCCGACTAGCTGCGACCTTCATGCCAACTACGAGCCGACTAGCTGCGGCCTTCAGCCAACAACGAGCCGACTAGCTGCGACCTTCATGCCAACAACGAGCCAACTAGCTGCGACCTTCATGCCAACTACGAGCCGACTAGCTGCGACCTTGATGCCAACAACGAGCCGACTAGCTGCGACCTTCATGCCAACAACGAGCCGACTAGCTGCGACCTTCATGCCAACTACGAGCCGACTAGCTGCGACCTTCATGCCAACTACGAGCCGACTAGCTGCGACCTTCATGCCAACTACGAGCCGACTAGCTGCGACCTTCATGCCAACTACGTGCCGACTAGCTGCGACCTTCATGCCAAAAAAGAGCCGACTAGCTGCGACCTTCATGCCAACTACGTGCCGACTAGCTGCGACCTTCATGCCAAAAAAGAGCCGACTAGCTGCGACCTTGATGCCAACTACGAGCCGACTAGCAGCGACCTTCATGCCAACTACGTGCCGACTAGCTGCGACCTTCATGACAAAAACGAGCCGACTAGCTGCGACCTTCATGCCGACTACGAGCCGACTTGCTGCGACCTTCATGCCAACAACGAGCCGACTAGCTGCGACCTTGATGCCAACTACGAGCCGACTAGCTGCGACCTTGATGCCAACTACGAGCCGACTAGCTGCGACCTTCATGCCAACTACGAGCCGACTAGCTGCGGCCTTCATGCCAACAACGAGCCGACTAGCTGCGACCTTCATGCCAACTACGACCCGACTAGCTGCGACCTTGATGCCAACAACGAGCCGACTAGCTGCGACCTTCATGCCAACTACGACCCGACTAGCTGCGACCTTCATGCCAACTACGAGCCGACTAGCTGCGACCTTGATGCCAACAACGAGCCGACTAGCTGCGACCTTCATGCCAACTACGAGCCGACTAGCTGCGACCTTGATGCCAACAACGAGCCGACTAGCTGCGACCTTCATGCCAACTACGACCCGACTAGCTGCGACCTTGATGCCAACAACGAGCCGACTAGCTGCGACCTTCATGCCAACTACGACCCGACTAGCTGCGACCTTCATGCCAACTACGAGCCGACTAGCTGCGACCTTGATGCCAACAACGAGCCAACTAGCTGCGACCTTCATGCCAACTACGAGCCGACTAGCTGCGACCTTGATGCCAACAACGAGCCGACTAGCTGCGACCTTCATGCCAACAACGAGCCGACTAGCTGCGACCTTCATGCCAACTACGAGCCGACTAGCTGCGACCTTCATGCCAACTACGAGCCGACTAGCTGCGACCTTCATGCCAACTACGAGCCGACTAGCTGCGACCTTCATGCCAACTACGTGCCGACTAGCTGCGACCTTCATGCCAAAAAAGAGCCGACTAGCTGCGACCTTCATGCCAACTACGTGCCGACTAGCTGCGACCTTCATGCCAACTACGTGCCGACTAGCTGCGACCTTCATGCCAAAAAAGAGCCGACTAGCTGCGACCTTGATGCCAACTACGAGCCGACTAGCTGCGACCTTGATGCCAACTATGAGCCGACTAGCTGCGGCCTTCATGCCAACAACGAGCCGACTAGCTGCGACCTTCATGCCAACTACGACCCGACTAGCTGCGACCTTGATGCCAACAACGAGCCGACTAGCTGCGACCTTCATGCCAACTACGACCCGACTAGCTGCGACCTTCATGCCAACTACGAGCCGACTAGCTGCGACCTTGATGCCAACAACGAGCCGACTAGCTGCGACCTTCATGCCAACAATGAGCCGACTAGCTGCGACCTTCATGCCGACTACGAGCCGACTACCTGCGGACTGGAGCTCAACTACGAGCTGACTAGCTGCGACCTTCATGCCAACTACGTGCCGACTAGCTGCGACCTTCATGCCAAAAACGAGCCGACTAGCTGCGACCTTCATGCCAACTACGAGCCGACTAGCTGCGACCTTGATGCCAACAACGAGCCGACTAGCTGCGACCTTCATGCCAACAATGAGCCGACTAGCTGCGACCTTCATGCCGACTACGAGCCGACTACCTGCGGACTGGAGCTCAACTACGAGCTGACTAGCTGCGACCTTCATGCCAACTACGTGCCGACTAGCTGCGACCTTCATGCCAAAAACGAGCCGACTAGCTGCGACCTTCATGCCAACTACGAGCCGACTAGCTGCGACCTTGATGCCAACAACGAGCCGACTAGCTGCGACCTTCATGCCAACAATGAGCCGACTAGCTGCGACCTTCATGCCGACTACGAGCCGACTACCTGCGGACTGGAGCTCAACTACGAGCTGACTAGCTGCGACCTTCATGCCAACTACGTGCCGACTAGCTGCGACCTTCATGCCAAAAACGAGCCGACTAGCTGCGACCTTGATGCCAACTACGAGCCGACTAGCTGCGACCTTCATGCCGACTACGAGCCGACTTGCTGCGACCTTCATGCCAACAACGAGCCGACTAGCTGCGACCTTGATGCCAACCAGAGATCAGCGAAAAAGAAATGTTGAGTTCCGGAAGACGAGAGAAGGAATAAATCATTTTTAAAAGATGGAATACAAATTACTACGGCTCCGACTATTTGCCGACTAGCTGCGGAATTGTTGTCAACTACTTGCCGACGGGCTGCGTACTTGGTGCCAACTACGCGCGGATTAGCTACTTACTTGATGACGACGATCTACGGTATTCGTGCCGAGACTTTGTACTAACAAGCTACAGACTTGGTGCGATCTAAATACGTGATGCCAATTACTTGCCGACTAGCTGCGAGCTAAGTTCCGATTAACTGCGGTTTCATGACGACTAGTTGCTGACCGACTAGACTCGACTCGACTAGACTAGACTAACTGCGGATCTGGCGCCAATTACGTGTAGAATAGTAGTGCACTATCTGCGGAATCGATGCCGACTAGCCGCGAACTGCATGCGGACTAGCTACGGACTTGAAGCCCATTATGTGCTGTCTAATTGCGGACTTGGTGTCAACTATCTGCCGACTCGATGCCGACTAACTGCGGACATGCTGTCTACTATCTGCCGACTAGGTGTCGATTATGTGCTGACTAGCTGCGGGTTTCGTGCCAACTACGTATTGACTAGCTTCGAACATGGTGCCAACTATCTGCGTACTCGTTGCCGATTGGCTACGGAAAACCTGCGGAGTCGATGCCAACTACGCTTCAAATATCTGCGGTCTTGTGGTCAACTACATGCCAACTAACTGGGAAGTACGAGCCGACTACCTGCGGATTTCATACCGTCTATATGCGGTCTTTATGCGAATTAATTGTCGACTAAATGCCGTTTAGATGCGGATTTGAACCCACTGGCTACAAAATTAATGCCGACAACGAGCCGACTAGCTGCGGACTTGGTGCCGACAATCTGTAGATTTGATGTCAATATGGTGCCAACTACAGGCCGATTACCTGCCGATTTGGTGCCATCCAAAGATGTGCCGATTGTCTGCGTACTAGTTGCCGGCTGTGTATCAAATATCTGCGGAGTTGATTCCAACTAACTAGGAAAGTACTTTTTGGTACATTTTGGAAAATTCTGAAAAAAATCAGGGTAATACTAGATTTTTTGGTGAATTTTTTGAGATATTAAAAATCCGCAAAATGTTTTCAGAAAAGTTTTTATGAGCCGTCAAACTTTTTTCTATTGTTCGAGCACATTTTTACCTGTAAAATCCTACATTCCACACGATCGCCTTCATTACACCAGCCGAAAAGTCTACCAACACGCAGGTAGCTAAAAAATGTCGATGGGTGGCGCAACTGGGTGCGCTGGGAGCAGTGATACAGGGAGGCTGTGGGTTCGCTCCCCAGACGTAGTAAATTTTTTTTTGCAATTTTTTGATGTGTATTTTTCGGAGCCGTAATACAGTCCAGAAATTTTTAAAAAATATTTCGAGTGTATTTTCTAGTATGCTTCGACCTAAGGAAGTGCCTAAAATCCAAAAAAAAAAAATTTTTTTTTCGTTTATTTGGAAAAAAAATGCCATGCAATCGGTGGACAAAAATTCGAAAAAAGTTTGAAAAAAAAAATTTTTTTTTTTGAGTTCAGGCCTTTAATTAGGATGAGGAGGACTATAAAATACACTCAAAATATTTTTAAAAAAATTCTGGACTAAATTACGGCTCCGAAAAATACAGATCAAAATTTTGCAAAAAAAATTTACTAGGTTTGGGGAGCGAACCCACAGCCTCCTTGTATCAGCGCTCGGAGCGCACCCAGTTGCGCCACCCATCGACATTTTCAGCGACCTGCGTGTTGGTAGACTTTTCAGCTGGTGTAGCGAAGGCGACCGTGTGGTATATAGGATTTTACAGGTAAAAATGTGCTCGAAAAATAGAAAAAGTTTGACGGCTCATAAAAACTTTTCTGAAAACATTTTGCGGATTTTTAATATCTTAAAAAATTCACCAAAAAATCTAGTATTATCCTGATTTTTTTCAGAATTTTCCAAAATGTACCAAAAAGTACTTTCCAGTAAGTTCCGACTATCTGCGAACTACGCGCCGAACAACAGCCGGCTAAGTAAAGCCGTATTGCTACCCTTTAAACCTAACCGATTCCCATCAAATTTTGAGCGCCTCGTCGCCAGTAAAAGTTGTGGAAACGCTGTGGACACGAACCCAGAGTTATTTTCAAAAGCGACTCGTTATATTTCCGCTTAAACACGATTTAAAACGAACAAAACCTTCATTTCCCCGCTATCCCCGGTTCAAAATCAGTCTCGATCCGGTCTTCAACACCACCTGCCACACGCGTTCCGCGTAAATCGTCATGTTCGAGTTGGTGTGCATCTAAAATGCGAAAAAAGCATGGAACCACGCCCACAAGTAGGCGGGGTTTCATGTTTTTAAAATTTCTGAACCAAAATTCCAAATTCAAACCTCGACAGTCTCTCCAAAACTGCTCATATCGGCCAAGAAAATGTTGGCGACCGCCGACGAGTCGACTGGCAGGTCCGTGATTCTGAATAGGGCGTGAATTATCGATTTTTTTTTGGTGCAACTCACTCCATCTCCTCCACTAGACACGCATTGTCGTCCTCTTTCATGACGTACGGTTGCGATTTCGTGTTGATTTTCACTTTTCCGCCCTGGAAATTCGATGCTGTTCTGCGTCAGTACAGCTCCATTTCAGGCAGTTCTATTTCGTTCGATTGCGCAATAAATCACTTACATTGACCACCAATTTCCAAATGATTGGAGCACACACCGGCTCCTCGCCAAAGCAGTTTAGACGGGTGAAGCATTGGGCGGTGGAGAGCAAGAGGGGTGACCAGCCGTGGAGAACCTGGGCGAGTTTCAAGTTGTTTTTTTTCGTTGCGAGACCGCACTCGGACTTTTTGTAAGCTCCGCCCACTTTTCCAAACTGGGGTGTAAACTCCGCCCCTTTGCAAGTATGTTGCATCATTTTTCTGGCACTCTAATCAACTTCTTGGACACAGCTTCGTGCGGCAATTTTGCAAAGGGGCGGAGCTTATTCTCCGGTTTTTTCAGGATTTTAAAAATCGCAAAATTCCGTGATTTTTGGTTTTTGCGGACTTCTTTTTCAGCGTTTGAATAACGTAAATGGAAACCGTAATCCCACAAGCTCCGCCTTTCTACAAAGTTTCGAAATGAGGGTTACGGTAGATGACGCAAGTCCAAGTCCGCAAACACCACCACGCGGAATCACGACTCCGCCCACTCTGGATCATCGAGACCCTGACAAAACCGGGGAAAACCATGAAACCGAGGAAGAGGCTCCGCCCCCTTTTGCAAATGCTGCACGATGTCTTGTACTGGAAGTTTTGAAAATACAGGAAAAAGTGCGCCGCAGACTTGCAACTTGCAACTTTTCCCCGGTTTTGTCAAGGTCTCGGGTATCGGATCGAAAACCGTAATCCGGTTAGCTCCGCCCATTTTTTTTTGAAGGCTTTTGAGCTGCTTTTCGGTCATTTTTCAAAAAATTTGAAAAATGAGATTATGGGATTATTACGGTAGTCCGCAAACACCGTGTGCCACAGGTGCAGAACGTTGCAAAAAATGCAAAAATTTTGGGGTGCATCAAAATTAAAAAAAAAATTTTAACATCAAATTCCCCCTTTTTTTTCGCGCAGCATTTGCATTTAAGCTCCGCCCACTCGTCAACCGTAATCCTATAAGCTCCGCCCACTTTTTTCGAAATTTTTAAGCCATTTTCTAGTTATTTCCTGTCAAATGTTGAAACTATTCTTTGCAGGAAAAAAACTTCAATAAAAGTGGGCGGAGCCTACGGAATTACGTTTGGTAAAACAATTGAGGGTCCGAATCCGCAAACACCGATTATCGACAACCGTAATCCCGTTAGCTCCGCCTATTTTTTGAAGGTTTTTGGCTAAATTCTAGATATTTTTAACCGAAATTTCAAAATATGAGATTATGGGATTACGGTAGTCCGCAAACACCGACAATCCGACAACCGTAATCCCGCTAGCTCCGCCCATTTTTCGAAGGTTTTTGAGCTGCTTTTCGGCCATTTTTCAATAAATTTCAAAACATGAGATTATGGAATTACGGTAGTCTGCAAACACCGTGAGCCACAGGTGCAGAACATTGCAAAAAATGCAAAATTTTTGGTTTTCTTAAAGATTTTTAACATCAATTTCCCCCGCATTTCTCGCGCAGCATTTGCATTTAGGCTCCGCCCACTTTTAAAAGATTTTTGAGCTAAAATTCCATTTTTCGGTCGATTTTCTGTAATTGGAATGATTTTTGAAAAATGGGCTGAGCCTATGAGATTACGGTGGGGTTTTTCTGAAATTTTGAGCATTTTTCTGACCAAAAAAGAAAAACAGTTACCTCAAATTTCTTGCCCAAATCCGGCACAATTAGGCCTTTGTACGTGCTGTAAACCATGACGGGTCCATGCGAAATTAGCTGAAAATTTCAATTTTTAATTTTGAAAAAAAAAGGATGTGGCTCACAATTTTCTCCGAAACTGGCAGATTCGCAAACTCGTCCGTCTCTTGCTCGCTAATAGTCATTTCTAAATGTTTAATTTGATTCAAAATTTGAAGTGTTGAGAAGTGAGAATAAAATAAAAATTAGAATGAATTTTATCTCAAAAGGCTAAAAAAACAAGAAAACAAAAGAGTTCACCGAATAAATTGGAACGCGTGGGGGTGGGGAAGGTTCGAGATCCTTCTTTTTGCAAATTTTACGGAGTGGGAGAGAAATTTTTGATGATGATGCTTGAAAGAGGAGTGGAGACGGATTATGGTGAAGGTTGTTGAACAAGAAGAAAACAAGAAAAGCCTATCTAATCGGGAAAAGTTAAAAAAAACATCTGAAAAAAAAACGAAAGACAAAACAAACAAAAACTCGGTATAAAGCTCTGCAAATTCGCTCCAATCGCTATGCTAATGGAGCGCATTTGCAGTGCCTTGTACCGAGTTTAATAGTTATAAATTACTTCTCATCAGAATCTAGATTTAATCGTCGTGTGCATGTCTTCAAAGGCGTTCAGGAAGGAGCGTTGGATTCGAGCCTCGACAGACGTACGCATTTGTTCCAGAGCCAATTGAGCCTGTAACTGAAATTGCATATAGGAAAAATCGGGGCTCTTTTGGAATAGAAATTCGACAAAATTGAAATGTCACGTTTTGGAAATTGCGTGAAAATAGAAATCCACGAAATAGAAATGTAATAAATCAGAAACGTAACAAAATGAAAACGCGTGAAAACAGAAATGTAGCAGAGCAGAAATAAGTCGAATTGGAAGTAAAATGGCAATGGAGCGCGTTTGCGAGATTTATTTTTTAAAACGACTTTTTCGATCTTTTCCACGTTTTTTCGATATCTTCCACGTAAATTTGGATTTTTTTCACGTTTTTTCGATTTTTTTTCACGTTTTTTTTTTCGATTTTGATACTTGGAATCGAAAAAAACGCGAAAAAACCCCGAAAAAAAACGTGAAAAAATCTAAAAATAAGAGGAAGATATCGAGAAAAACGTGAAAAATATCGAAAAAGTCGTTTTAAAAAATAAATCTCGCAAACGCGCTCCATTGACATTTTACTTCCAATTCGACACATTTCTGCACTGCTACGTTTCTGTTCTCACGCGTTTTCATTTTGTTACGTTTCTAATTTATTACATTTCAATTTCATGGATTTCTATTTTCACGCAATTTCCAAAACGTGACATTTCAATTTTATCGAATTTCTATTCCAAAAGAGTCCCGGTACCGTAATCCAGCAAGCTCCGCCCCTTTTTCAAATCTGCGGCCTTTCTGTGCAAAAATTGTGCCTCAAAATTGCAAAAGGGGCGGAGCTTGATAGTGTTGTCAGCGCCTCATAATGTTTTACTTGTTTTACCAAATTTCAAAACAAAAAAATCGATGACGTTTCGAAAGTTTTGTGCATTTTGGTGGCATACTGGTGGATTTAAAATCCCAAAAAAAAAGTTTCGAAACGTCCCAGTGCGCAGTTATCATTTCCTGTGAAAAAAAAAACTCGTGCCTTAGAATTGCAAAAGGGGCGGAGCCTAGTTTGTCAATGAACCGCCGTAATCCTAGAAGCTTCACCCATTTCTTAAAAGCTTTTGAGACCCTGATAAAACTGTGCCACGCCATTTCGCAAGCCTGCCGCAAACTTGCAAAAAAAAAGGCGTGGTTTTTTTGTTGTTGAAATCTCATCAAATCCCGCCCACTTTTTGCAGATTTTTGACTGATTAAAGGGGGTGCCAACTTTGTGGGGAAAGTGGCTTAAAATATACTCTTGGGTGGGGGATTTACGTATATCACATTGAAATCGCACGAAAAAAATTCTCTGATTTTTTATGATTTTTACAAAAAAAAATAGAAGACCACGAGGAGTACACGAAAATCGTGGCCGTGGACTAGGAAACCCTCGGCCGCGGCTTCTAGAAAGATCCATTTTCACCAGAAATATTCATTTTTCGTGCAATTTTCCTCGTTTTCATTATCGATTTTCGATAAACATGCTCTAATCGCTTATTATAATTTCAGATAATCGCGAAAATACAGTTTAGTCATGAAAATCGAAAAATCGATATTCGCCTTTCGTTCGATTAATCGTTTTAAATAATTTCTTGTGAACATTTATTGTTCAAATATAAACGTTACAGATAAAAGAGTGAACTTAATGCGGAATTGAGCAGGAAAAGGGACAAAAAACGAAGGTATGAGAATTTTTGTTCCGAATTTGTTTTATCGTTACTTTTGTGATCAACACGCGTTAATTTGATCATTTAAAACACGAAATGATGTTTGTAATATATTTCCCAAAGATTAATGCAAAAATATTGGAAAAACACGGGAGAACAATGATGAAAAAGAAAAATGGCGTTTGAATTTCGCGCCAAGTCGTGTACTCCCCGTGGTCTTCTATTTTTTTTTGTAAAATTCGCCAAAAATCAGAAAAATTTTTTCGTTCGATTTCGATTTGATATTCGTAAATCCCCCATCCAAGAGTATATTTTAAGCCACTTTCCCCACAAAGTTGGCACCCCCTTTAAAAAAAATTTTCCACTAATCTCGAACGTTTGAATGAATCCCAAAAGTGGGCGGGGCTTCTAGGTCCGCAAACACCGAATGACAATAAAAAACGTTTGAAAAATGAAAAATAAAATCTACATTCGTTTGTTTGCACCCGTAAAGCTACAGTTACCGTAATCCCTTTCGTTGCGGGATATCGCTGAGCAATTTACGCGCGTATTCAAAAATGTGTTATTCATTTTTTCAAATTTGTCGTGGAAATGGGAAATTTTTTCGAGGTAATTTTTGGCTATTAGCCGTCGATATCTGCCATATTCAATGGCTAATTGCCATTTGGCTGCATACATAGCGCCGCTAATAGCCGTTTTTCGATGGTCAACTCCCGCTAGTGCGCCGATCGCCAGCTAATAGCCGTTTTTCAATGGCTAATAGCCATTTAGCTGCCTACCGTAAAAACTGTAATAGAACACCACCTTTAATAGAACACCGCCTGTAATACAACGCCACCCCCAACGTCACTTTGAAAAATAGAACGCCACCCTCTAATAGAACGCCACACTGTAATACACCGTCACTGTGAAAACTTCGGCCTATTGTCCATTCGCGAAAAAAACAAGTGCGCTCCACAAAACTTAGTACTTCGTGGATTTCATTTTCGTCGCCAAATTATTTCATTTCACGTTGAATTTACACGTGAATTGAAATAATTTGGCGACGAAAATGAAATGCACGAAGCACTAAGTTTCGTGGAGCGCACTTGCTTTTTTCGCGAATGGACAATATAAACACGAACCGGTGTTCCAGTAATTTTTTGCAACGCGGATTACTGTAGCCAAAAGTACGGAAACACCGAGGTGTCCAATGAAAGACGAAGCTAACTGATTAAAGAGTACTACGGTATAGAACTCGCACATAAAAGAACTGCTACGGAATATAACTGCGCGGAATAGAACCGGCTAAAATGGAGCTGTACTAAAAAAAACCAGTGCACGAAATATAACTCAGGGACTCACAATGTAGAACAAAATTCTTTTTGGAATTGTTCGAGCGGTTCTGTGTCGGTACCGCTCAATTTCCGGCAATCCGTCCGAGTTCTATATTACTGCGTCGCGAAAACCTGTCAGAGCAGAGCGCGCGACGCTGCTGTGACTCGGCTGTGACCACCACTTTTCGCGGCGAGACCACAACGCTCCGCTCTGACTGCTTTTCGCGACGCAGTAATACCGTAGTAGGATGACAGTGACATGTCTCTTGAATTCGAATAGCAGTACAAATGCATATTATGCATATTATCGGCTCTCCATGACGGCCAAACGCGCTCCGTTGTGTTTAGTATTTTTTGATTTTCATTTTGGTATCCAAATTACTTCATTTCACGTATAAATTCAACGTGAAATGAAATAATTTGGAATCCAAAATGAAAATCACAAAGTACTATAATCAGTGGAGCGCGATTCGCCGTCGTTGCGGGTCGACAATATTTACATTCGTTTTTTTTTCTATTTTTCTGTTGATTTTTGTTATTTTTGGTTGTAGAAAAATAAAATTTGATTTTTTTTTTCTAAAAATTCAACTCCGGAAAATACACCGCCACCCTCTAATAGAACGCCACCTCTAATACAACGCCACCCCTAGACCCACTCCGAAAAATAGACCGCCATGGCGGTATATTACAGTTTTTACGGTATATCCCTAATTTTTCCCGGAAAAAAAGAGCCTACCTTTCCCAAATCGGTGCCAACAATAGTCGGCACGGACGGCTCCTCCAGCCCCATCATTTGGCCGAAATGCGAGTGGAGAAAGTTTCCAGCGTATCGAAGTTCCACGTGCATCGCTCGAATGTGCTCGAGGAAGAGGACGGCTTTGCACTCGCTCAGCGCTTTTTCGATGGCCTGAAAGTGTGATTTTTGGCTCTCGGACATTTCAAAAATTTTTCTGCATTTTGTCGTCGCGGTGTTTGAACACAATTTTTCAAAACTTTTCAAAATAAATATGTGCAAACACCGCGACGACAAAATGCAGAAAAATTTTCCATTTTCGAAATAGAAAAATTAATAACTTCCCAATTTTTAAAGCCCCCCCATTAAAGATTACTGTACCTCCTCGGCCGCCTTTTTCTCCTTCTTTCCCTTGCCCTTTGGCGTTCCGCTGGGCACATTCTTGGCCAGTTTCATCAAGACTTTCTCAATGAGCCGGAGCACCACTTGGATGGCGGCAATGGTTTGAAGAGCTCGCGAGGATTTGATAATGGGGTCGACGAGCCAAAATGCTGGCAAATGTTCGCCTTCGTTTCGTTTTGGTGGCACGTCGATGAGCTCTGCAAATTTCCATATTAGGTTCAAAAACTTGTAACACACAGGTGAAATGCGATGGATGCATATAGTGTCCGTATTTGAATCATATCGTGCATTTATGTAAATTAGGCGTCGTTTGATTAACGTTTACACAAAAATCAGTGCCGTTACAAGAAAAAAAAACTTGTAAGAAAAGTGAAAAAAAAGCAGGAGCAAAGTCGCCAAATGTCGCTTTATTTATTTTAATGCAAAAAATAAATAAAAAGTTATTATATACCGTCCAATGGACCAAAAGGACGACATAATTAAAATACGGACACACGATGTCCAGGATTTGAAATGTGGGCGGAGCCGAGCAAACGCTCCCCACTGGATTTTTTCGCGCGAAATTCAAATTTTGAGGCATTTTTTATGTATTTCGGGAAAAAAGCATAAATTCTTAATTTTTTTCCCACATGTGCTCCAACGGAATTATAGCTGAGGTCATTAGAAATTTTTTAAGCCTAAGAACGTCGAATTTGGTTCAGCCACCATTTCGAAATATCCGTTTTGAGTTTTTTGGTGTTTTTGCAGGTTAAATCTTTACGAAAAGCGAAGTTTGGGCAATTATACGGTATTAAAAGATACAATACATACATTTTACAATAAAAAACAGGTTTTACTGAAAGAAAAATAATAAAATCAATAAAATAAAATGCGAGAGTCGAAAAATGCGCAAGCACCGAAAGTGCGTCATGGAAGTTTGCTGACGCGCCAGCAAATTAGGCTCCGCCCACATTTCAAATCCTGGACACCGTGTTGAGGACAAAAAAATTTTTTTTTTTTGTGGAAATTTTTTTTTGTCCCACCCCGGCTCCCAAACTCACTAATCAACTTGGTCGCCATTTCGGTTCGGGTACCAATCAGTGAAATCTCTGGGTGCTCTCCAGAGTCCAAAATCTCGACGAGCTTCACCGCAGCCTCCAAATACTCTAAAATCATTTGTGGTCCACCCGAGTGCACCCATTGCGCCAGGTGGATTGGAGCCGGTGATTGAGCAAGTTTAGATGGGATCAGGAAGGATGGATATTCCTGGGTACAGTACTCCAAGTGTTGTTTGTACTCCATTACAGTCATTTTGAGTTGGAGACGGGCCAGACGGGGTTCCATACTGTCATGGGTGATGCGCCCGACGGCGCCCAGGGCTCGGCACATTGTGCTGCGCAGCTCCGAGATGTCAATCTGAGGAAATTAGGAGTTTTCGATTCATTTTTTTGGTGAATTTTTTTTTTCGCCTTTTCCCTGGTATTTTTTGGCTAATAGCCGTCGAAATCGTTCCATATGATGACCAAGTCGCGCCGAATTCCGCCAAATATCGCCAATTACGCGCCGGAAATGGCTATCAAGCACTTTTGATGGCTAATAGCCATACAACCACCTATATTAGGGACGGTTTTATGGCTTTTGTAGCCAGAAAAAAAAGTGAATATTGGAAAAGACGGAAGGCGGAACGCGAAAAAAGGAAAAAACCGGTTCTGTAACGTTTAGAAACTTGTAACTTTGAATTTGGGACGTTTCGAAACTTTACTGTATTTTCAGCGGTAAATTTTCCGGTAAATTTCGAAAAATAAAAATAAAATGGCACTCAGTTTCAAATGGTCCCAGTTTCAAAACGTCCTAGTTTCAAACCGTCTCAGTTTCAAATCGTCCTAGTTTCAAAACGTCCCAGTTTCAAAACGTCCTAGTTTCAAACCGTCCTAGTTTCAAATCATCCCAGTTTCAAAACGCCCTAGTTTCAAAACGTCCCAGTTTCAAATAGTCCTAGTTTCAAAACGTCCCTGTTTCAAATCGTCCCCGTTTCTAAACGTCCCCAGTTTCAAAACATCCTAGTTTCTAAACGTCCCCAGTTTCAAAACATCCTAGTTTCAAATCGTCCCAGTTTCAAATCGGCCCCGTTTCAAATCGTCCCAGTTTCAAAACGTCCTAGTTTCAAAACGCCCTAGTTTCAAATCGTCCCAGTTTCTATTCGTCCCAGTTTCAAAACGTCCCAGTTTCAAATCGTCCCAGTTTCAAAACGTCCCAGTTTCAAAACGTCCTAGTTTCAAAACGTCCCAGTTTCAAAACATCCCAGTTTCAAAACGTCCCAGTTTCAAAACGTCCTAGTTTCAAATCGTCCCAGTTTCAAATCGTCCCAGTTTCAAAACATCCCAGTTTCAAAACGTCCTAGTTTCAAAACGTCCTAGTTTCAAAACGTCACAGTTTTCAATCGTCTCAGTTTCAAATCGTCCTAGTTTCAAATCGTCCTAGTTTAGTTTCAAACCGTCCTAGTTTCAAATCGTCCTAGTTTCAAAACGCCCCAGTTTCAAAACGTCCTAGTTTCAAAACGTCCCAGTTTCAAATCGTCCTGGTTTCAAATCGTCCCAGTTTCAAATCGTCCCATTTTTAAAACGTCCTAGTTTCAAAACGTCCTAGTTTCAAAACGTCTCAGTTTCAAAACGTCCCAGTTTCGAAATGACAGGTTTCGAAGCGTCCCAGTTTCAAAACGTCCCAGTTTCAAATCGTCCCAGTTTCAAAACGTCCCAGTTTCAAATCGTCCTAGTTTCAAATCGTTCTAGTTTCAAAACGTCCCAGTTTCAAATCGTCCCAGTTTCAAAACGTCCTAGTTTCAAAACGCCATAGTTTCAAATCGTCCTAGTTTCAAAACGTCCCAGTTTCAAATCGTCCCAGTTTCAAAACGTCCAAGTTTCAAAACGTCCCAGTTTCAAATCGTCCTAGTTTCAAAACGTCCCAGTTTCAAAACGTCCTAGTTTCAAAACGTCCCAGTTTCAAAACGTCCCAGTTTCAAATCGTCCCAGTTTCAAAACGTCCCAGTTTCAAATCGTCCCAGTTTCAAAACGTCCCAGAGCCCTCAAAAACACTCACCAACTCCTTAAAAGTCCTCTTCTTCATATCGTCCAACAGCGGCTGGTACTCGTCCGTCTCCGAGTACGGTATCACGTTGAAATCTCGCGTGTCGATGAGCTGTTTCCAGTCTGAACACAGGGAAAATTGATATTTGAGAAAAAGAGGACGGCAATGTTCCAACCGATACGCTTCTCACCGATCGGATCCTCGTCGCCCCACAGAGTTACCGTAATCTGGTCAACGTCGTCGAGGACGAACAGCGAGGAGAGGTAGCGGTTCATGACTTCGCACGCCGTCTTCTGGAATGTTTGATGGTGAAATTGATAATGTCTATTCGCGGCGAAAGAAGCAAGCGCGCTCCACAGAAATCAGTACTTTGTGAATTTCAATTCCATTTTCGTCGCCAAATTATTCGTCGATTTTTTGGCTCCGCGACATCTCGAAACCGCGACATTTCGAAACCGCGTTAACAGGGGGAGGGTGGTTGAAAAGAGAGGTAGGAAGTAAAAATTTTGTTTTCATAATTTAATGACTATTCAAGATTTGAGCATCGTTTCTTTGGCGGCCACTAAAAAAAGTTTACAGTACGCAAACTGCATCTTGCACCGGAAACAGGGGTGGTGTAAAAATGTTTTTTCGGTCGTTTCTTTTGGAGCCAAAATTTGAAAAAAAAAATGCCAAAAATGTTTCCAAACTCAAAAAAATAACAAAATATTTTTGAGAATATAAAATCATTTTAAGCATTTTTTTTTTCTCACATTTTCAGACCAATATGACAATTTTTCGACCAATTTTTTGCTGTTTTCTCTCTTCGCGCCATTTTTGGGTGTTTTAGGAATTTTTTCATGGCGAAAATGAGCAAAAGTGCTGCGAAGTGTCAAAAACAGCTCAAATCGAGTATTTTTTGAGTTTGGAAGCATTTTTTTTTCAAATGTTACACTATTTTTGGCATTTTGTTCCAAATTTTGGCTGCAAAAGAAACGACCGAAAAACATGTTTACACCACCACTGTTTCCGGTGCAAAGTGCAGTTTGCGTACTGTAAACATTTTTTGGTGGCCGCCAAGGAAATGATGCTCAAATCTTGCACTTTTTGATTTTTTGTTGAATAGTCATTAAATTATGAAAAAATAAATTTTACTTCCTACCTCTCTTTCAACTTCCTCCCCTGTTAACGCGGTTTCGAAATGTCCGATTTCGAGATGTCGCGGAGCCAATTTTTTTGCTTAAATTGTTCGTTTTTCTTGTTTTTTCTTTGTTAAAATGACAAGTTTTAAGAAAATTCGTAATATTTTGACAGCTATTTCCAAATTTAGCCCAATTCAAGTGAAAATGCGCCTTTTTTCGAAATCGTCGCGGTTCGAAAAATTCTAGAATCATTTTTTTGAAATGTTTTGTGTGAAAATGTAGTTATGAGGATGTATTTCGATGAATTCTTTCTTTTCTTTTTTTTTATGAAAATCAGTATTATCGGCCCACCAAAATGGTCAAACGCGCTCCGTTGAACTCAACGCTATGCGATCTTCATTTTGGCCTCCAAATTATTTCATTTCACGTATAAATCCAACGTGAAATGATATAATTTGTAAACCAAAATGAAAATATTATAGCGTTGAGCCCAGCGGGGCGCGTTTGACCATTTTGGCGGGCCGACAATACTAATTTTCATTATAATCAGTAATTTTGGGGTTAAAAAGAAAAGAAAAAATGCATCAAAATACACTCTCATAACTACATTTTCACACAAAACCTTTCAAATAAATGATTTTAGAATTTTTAGAAGCGCGACGATTTCGAAAAAAGGCGCATTTTCACTTGAATTGTGCTAAATTCGAAAATTGTTGTCAAAATATTACGAATTTTCTTATAATTTGTCATTTTAACAAAGAAAAGACGAGAAAAACGAGCAATTTAAGCAAAAAATTGAGGAAAAACAGAAAAAATAAATTGGCGAGTTCTGTGGAGCGCGCTTGCTTTCGCTGCGGATGACACTTTGATTTTTGTCTAGCCATTATCCGGCGAATGAATAATAACAATTTTTTCTGTTTTTTAAATGAATTTCTGTCAATAATATATTTTTTTCTTTTTTTTCAAAACCAACCTGCGCCGATAGTCTCAATTGCTTGCTGACCAGTGTCATTTTCGGAATTGACGAAAATTTGCCGTTGCGGTAGGCTTGGGCAATGCATTCTTGGACCTGAAATGGGGGTATTACGTATTTTCTACGGAATGATAATTCGCTGAGGACACAAAAGTGAAGAAAATGGTCTTGTCACGATTTTTTTTACATTAAAATCACAGAACTGAAAGGAAAAGGCCACGGTCATTCCTGATCCACTTTTTAGCACTGGAGCGCAGTAGCAAAATTAAAAAAAAAAACCAACAAAACTATAAAGCTTACCTCCTTCTCCGCCGCCTCGTACATCGCCTGGAGTTGTGTATTCTGAATAATGGCCAGGTTGAATCTTCCAGAAGTTTCAAAAACTGGGAATGTCATGTGGCCAAGGGTGTCCAGTTGTATAGCCTTGACGTCCAGCGACTTCATGAGGGCACTGATTCGGCCAGTGTTGCCTGGAAATAAAAAACTGTAATTTTTCTGAATTTTTTAACATTGAAAACTCATAATGGCTCCGAGACGTTTCGAAACCTTTTAAGGAAAATTTACTGTTACAAATGCAAAAGTTTCGAAACGTCCCAGTTTCGAATCGTCCTAGCTTCATTTTAGTCCAAAATTCTTACAAGGGAACTAAAAATCCATGAGGGTTGAGAATTTTCCCAAACTTTCAGAATCGGTACATTTGAGTACGGTGATTACGAATCTGAATTCACTTTTTCCCCAATCGATCTGGCTTTTCAGAAAATTTGTCTTAAAGTTGGCTCAAAAATTTAGTTGTCAATGGAAATTTATAGAGTGCAGCGCCTCACTGAGAAATAGAGGAGTCCGCGTTATAGTGACTGGCATTCCGAACCCTTGTTATCAACAGTGGATGGTTCAGTGGTAGAGTTGCCGCATGGTAAGCAGAAGGTATGGAGTTCGAGTACGCGCTATTTAAAAACTTGTTTGCAATTTTTAAATTTTAATTTTTCCTCATTTTTTTTTTGTCGATTTTTCACAAAAAAATTTTTCAGAAATTTTTTTTCTCGGTTTACCAAAGTTCTAAACTTTAACAATTTTCAGCTTTTGTGGATAGATATGATTGTAAGTGACAAAATACATGCGTAAGAATGAAAAAAAAAACCCGAAAAACCCCAACTGCACAGTATACTAGAAGACCCCAACATTTCACGGACTCCACTCACTGAAATCTATCATAAATTCCTGCGGCCAAATTCTAAACTCTTTGGAAATACGTTTTCAGATGATAATAATGGTGCGTCCAAAAAAGCAGAAAAGAGTGAAAAAAGCGAAAAAATAGGTGTCCAAAAATGAGTGTTTTTTCCCACTTTTGCTAATGTGTACACTTGCAGTCTGTGCTACAGTAGTCAGAAATCGCGGCGAGACCCGCTGTATCGGGCTCGAATTTTCAAATAGATATTTTTTTAATAAATTATGTTTTCCGCGATATTTTTTGCATATTTTAACATTTTTATTTATTTTTTTTACAGAATATTGTTCTCGACATCGGTTTGTGCAAATCAGCGAACCGAAGATGCCTTGTCTTACAGGTATCGCTCACTTTTTGTTGTCGATATTTCATTTTTCTTTTTCAGAACTGCTCCTCACGTTGCTGCTTCTTCTTCTTCAAAAAAAAAATTATGATGGAGAAGAAAATAAGGAAAAAAAACACCGGGCAAAAAAAGTGGAAAAACTCTAATTTGGTTTACTTCAAGCAGTATTGCCAACGAATCACGAACTGCGATAAAGCCGTAAAAGTAAGTATGAAATTTCAAGATGCAAAAAATTAAAAAAATATATATTTCAGGAACACGTATTTGTCACGAAAAAAGTCCTGCTCGAGCTCGTCAGTTGCATTCGAACCAAAAACCACTTTGGGCGCCGTCAAAAACTGTCAGCTGTCGAAAAAATCATTGTATTCTTGCAATTTGTGACTGGAGGTATGATGAGCATCATGAAAATTATATTATTACGAATTTTTCAGGCGAGTCATTTGGACGGCTCTCCAGACGGATCGGCGTCGCCAAATCTACGATTTCGGAAGTGGTGATGTGTGTCGCGCGCGACATCAACACAAACTACAATACCATCCATTTTCCCGCAACAACAGACGAATGGCGAAAAGTAGAAGATTCGTTCCGCCGAAGAAAACTGGTGTCCGCTTTAGGATGTTTGGACGGCAAACACATCAGAATACGCGCACCTCCATCGACTGGCAGTCTCTTTTATAACTACAAGCATTATTTCTCCTTCGTTTTGTTGGCTCTAGTGGACGGAGACGGTCGGCTGCTGTGGATCGATATAGGTATGTCGAATCTGACGCATTTCGTGAGAAAATTGTCAAATTTAGGTGCTCCCGGTTCAACCAATGACGCGACTATTTTCGGTAATTCTTCACTGAAAGAAGTTTTAGATGATGAAAACAAATTGCCATTGCCGCGCTACTGGAATAATGAAACGATCATGCCGTCATTCATCCTCGCCGACGGAATCTTTCCCTTGTCGAAATCACTGATGAAAGCGTTTCCAGGACGAGGAGGACTTTCGCCAGAAGAAATCCATTTTAACAAAACGATCAGCCATACAAGGGTCCGCGTCGAACACGTTTTTGGTATAATATCTTCGAAGTTTCGTATTTTGAGAAAGGAGTTTGAAATACCATATCGAAAGTCTGTAGATGTCACTCAAGCTCTGTGCAAAATTCACAATGGGATAATAGGCCCTCCGCCGAACGGTCAAGAAGAAGTTGAAGAATTCGCATACTCGCCGTATTCCGACGCCAAAGAACAGCGAGAAGCACTTAAAGATTTTTTTTGCCGATAAAATTTGTATCGATGGATTGTTTTTTTTTGTATGTTTATTTGAATAAAAAAGAATCTATAAAATTATAAAAGAAAAAACGAATCGGAACAAATTAACATAGGGTTATTCAAGAACAAGAACGAAAGAAAAAAAATGTCTTGAAGTGAATAGCCCGATTAAACCAAAATACCCTAGTCATCAAAATTTATAAAATTCATATCGCTCGATGATGACTGCACGTCCCGGTCCCACATTCGAAGGCTCTGACTCAGCTTGGCAGCTTGTTGGCGATATTTTTTGCAGATATTCGCTATCTCCAGGGTGAGATCAAATTGTTGGGATCCGCTCAGTGATTGCATGGTGTCGCGGATTGTCTGGAACAATTGCTGGTGATCTTCAGGTTGCTTATTTGGATTTTGCGCATTTTCTAGCTTTTGGAGACACAGTTTGATAGACTTGTTGATATCCACAATCCCGTCATCTTCTGCAATTTTAATGAATTTTTTATGTAAACGCTGGAATAAATACCCGATTCGTCCCTCTGCTTCGCTAGTCCACGTTTTCGGTCCTTTTCTATGTTGACCAATCGTCGCGTCACTGTTGGCGTCGAATCCGGAGCACTGAAGATAATTTTTACGCGTCTCAAATATGATTTTAACGAACGGTTTTGGTATTCTCATATTTTGAATTTCATCGAGAAACTTCATATCTTCGTAATAAGGGAACATCTCTACCACATCATCAGGCGCCGATCCACTCGCGAGTTTTCTGCGCTGTTTTTCTTTTCTGTAGTCAGAAACAAGCTGGGAAAAAAGCTTTTTAAGGTTGCAACCTGAAGTGTGTCTTAAAATTAGAAGAAGGGAAAAATGGGTGTCCGAAATTGCTTTTTTTCAAGCCTTTTTCTATTGTGAACATAGGAAATTGATACGATTAGAAAAAGTACTGAAAAAAAAACATTTTTGGACGCCCATTAATTTTTCATTTCTAGTTTTCTGCTTTTTTGGATGCACCATAAGTTGTAATCGATAAATAGTTGTATTATCGACCCGCAACGACGGCAAAACGAGCTTCACCGAATTTAGTACTTCGTAATATTTATTTTTATTTCCAAATTAATTCATTTCATGTTTAAATTGTATAAATCACTAAATTCGGGGGAGCGCGTCTGGCCAGTCGACAATATGTAATTTTTTGACTTTAAATAGCTTATTTTTATCAAATTTTCAGCGTGAATAAAAAAATCTTACCTTTCTCAACTTTCAAGAATTTTAATTCTTTTTCGGCGTTCCAAAGAAGCTCGTTTCGCCTTTCCGTATCCTTGTATTCGGGCGATGCGATATTCCACGCAGCCGGAATTTCTTGCATTGTGGAGATGATGGCCAACACTTGACTCGATGACAACTGGAAATTTATGAAATAAAATCATTTGTAAAGAACTGTAAAAAAAACAAATGCTCGGTTGAATTCTTACCTTTTTCCACGAATCACCTGCAGAAATCGTTATTTTTCGTTCCGCCTTCTCTTCTTTCATCATTTTTACTCCTGACGTCGACAAACTGCTGTTCTTATTCTGAAAAGAAAATTTTTGTGTAAAAAAAAATAAATAAAAATGTTAAAATATGCAAAAAATATCGCGGAAAACATAATTTATTAAAAAAATATCTATTTGAAAATTCGAGCCCGATACAGCGGGTCTCGCCGCGATTTCTGACTACTGTAGCACAGACTGCAAGTGTACACATTAGCAAAAGTGGGAAAAAACACTCATTTTTGGACACCTATTTTTTCGCTTTATTCACTCTTTTCTGCTTTTTTGGACGCACCATAAAGGTTCTGGGGTTGCCAAGTGTAATGGACCTATTCAAGAGAGAAAAAAAAGAAAAAAAAAGAAGTTTTTTCTGATGCAGGAACGGCAAAAAAAGAAAAAAAAAGAAGAGAAAAATGCATTTTCTGCCGATGATAAAGTAGTCATACGTGGCGAGACCCATTCAAATATACCGATGCGCCTTTAATGAACCTATTCAAGAGAGAGAAAAAAGAAAAAAAAAGAGGTTTTTTCCGATTCAGGAACGGCAAAAAAAGAAAAAAAAGGAAGAGAAAAAAGGAAGGAAATTCATTTTTCTCTTCCTTTTTTTCTTTTTTTGCCGTTCCTGCATCGGAAAAAACTTCTTTTTTTTCTTTTTTTTCTCTCTTGAATAGGTCCATAATGTGCAGTTGGGGTTGGAAAGTATACTAGTCTGGGGTCAATTTCTATACATCTACCCAAAGGTCAATCTCACGACCCATTTCTGTTGTTGGGGTCGGATAATATACCATGACCCGTTTAATACACGGCCTCAGCCAAAAACTTGAAGTTCAGAACTTTGGTACACCGAGAATAAACAAACAAGGAAATTTTTTTGAGAAAAAAAAATTTCTGAAAAATTTTTTTGTGGAAAAAAAACTTGTGAAAAATCGACAAAAAAATGAGGAAAAATTAAAGTTTAAAAATTGCAAAAAAGTTTTTAAATAGCGCGTACTCGAACTCCATACCTTCTGCTTACCATGCGGCAACTCTACCACTGAACCATCCACTGTTGAAAACAATGGTTCGGAAGGCCAGTAACTATAACGCGGACTCCTCTATTTCTCAGTGAGGCGCTGCACTTTATAAATTTCCATTGACAACTAAATTTTTGAGCCAACTTTAAGACAAATTTTCTGAAAAGCCAGATCGATTGGGGAAAAAGTGAATTCAGATTCGTAATCACCGTACTCAAATGTACCGATTCTGAAAGTTTGGGAAAATTCTCAACCCTCATGGATTTGTAGTTCCCTTGTTAGTAAAATCGAATAAAAGTGGTCTCGCAGCGAAAAAAGGCTACAATTCCTAGGCGGGAATTCAAAATTCACAAAAACCAACACAAAAAAACAAAAAACTCACAAAGCGCCGAATAAGCCCTAATCAGCAACAATTTGCACACCGGATCCGTCTTGTTCGTGGTTGCGACATACTCGAGCAGCAGGATCATTTCGTAGAATTTGTCCAGGGCGTCTGGAATCAAATTTATGAAATTTATCGCATTCTCAGACATTTTTCAATACTTTTTGTAATGAAATTCACATTTAAATATATTTTTTAGCTTCTCGAATAAAATTTAGAGCATTTTCAAAGTTTTCAACGCTTTTGAAACCTAATTTGGGGCATTTTTAACGGCTCTGGGACGTTTCGAAGCCTGTCACTTCGAAACTGGGACGTTTCGAAACTTTAGTGCTATTTTTTTCGTCGCGAAATTCGGCGAAGTATAAAATAGTTCTCTTCTTTTACCGGTAAATTCGGAGAATTTGTCAAAATTTCCGGAAAAATAGCACTAAAGTTGCGAAACGTCCCAGTTTCGAAATGACTCGTTTTGAAACATCCCAGAGCCTTTTAAATGAAATTTTCTGCATTTTCAGATCTTTTTTTGGCGTTTTGAATGCAATTTGGAGCATATCATCAGAATTTGTTCGCATCTGGAACCAAATTTATAGTTTTTTTCGCCTAAAAAAACAGTATTTTCTCTAACCTATTCACAAAACCGGAAAAAAAAGAAAAAACGGAAAAAAATTGCGGGAAAAATCGGAGAATGCTCCGATTGACCTGAAATTTTGGGAAATATTGGAAAAAACTCTCCTGTACACGCTCAAACAATTGTGGACCAAAATATCGATTTTTTTGTGAAAATTTTTAAAATCGATATTTCGGTCCAAAGTTTTTTGAGCATGTACAGGAGAATTTTTCCAATATTTCCCAAAATTTCAGTTCAATCGGAGCATTCTCCGATTTTTCCCGCAATTTTTTTTCAGGTTTTGTGAATAGGTCCATTAATTTTTGGGGTGTCTGGAACGAAACTTTAAAATTTTTTTTAACGCGATGGAATGAAATTAACCGTATTTTCGGATGGTTTTTTTCGTGTCTGTAACCAATCTACAGTATTTTTAAGACTGTTTCTGGCGTCTCCAGTGAAATTTTGGGTGCATGTTCTTCTAGGTTTTTAGAGTCTTTAATGCATATTATTTTCCTTTTAATTGTTGTGTCTGGAATTAAATTTATAGAATTTTCAGCATTTTTTTCACTTCTGGAGTGAAATTTACAGTATTTTTTGCTTCTATTGTGAAGTTTACAGCATTTCAGAGTATTTTTGTGCGTGAAATTAAATTCACAGCATTTTCAGATTTTTTTTCACGTCTGCACTGAAATTACAGCATTTTAAGATCGTTTTTATCGCGTCTAGAACGAAATCTAATGAAAAATAGGCAAAAAATTCAGCGAAAATTCGGAGAATGCTCCGATCAGTATGAAATTTTCACAAAAAATATCAAAAATTCTCACGGACATGTGCAGAAAATTTCATACCAAAATATCGACTTTTTTTCTGAAAATTTTCAAAATCGATATTTTGGTCTGAAATTTTCTGCACATGTCCGTGAGTATTTTTGACATTTTTTGTGAAAATTTCAGACTGATGGGAGCATTCTCCGAATTTTCGCTGAATTTTTTCCATTTCTTGCATATTTTGCGGGGGTTTCTGTGAATAGACCACCCATAACGCATTTTTTAATTTTTTGGTGTCTGGAAAGGAAATTAGAGCACTTTTAGCTTCCAGCATTTTTTTTCGCGTTTGAAAAAAAATGTATAGTATTTTCAGACTTTTTTCATTTTTGGAGTGATACTTACAGCATTTTTTCCGCCTCTGGAACGAGATTTTGAACCTTTTCAACTTTTTATGGGGTTATTCACGAAATGGCGAAAAATGGCAAAAAACGGCAAAAAACTCGGAAAATGCTCCGGTTGACCTGAAATTCTGGGAAATAAGGGAAACAATTCTCCCGGACATTTTCACAAAATTTCAGACCAAAATATCGATTTTTCTGAAAATGCTTAAAAATCGATATTTTGGTCTGAAATTTTGTGGAAATGTCCGGGAGAATTTTTTCCCTTTTTTCCCAAAATTTCATGTAAATCGGAGCATTTTTCGAGTTTTCGCGCAGTTTTTTGCCATTTTTCGCCATTTCGTGAATAACCCCATTAAAGATTCCATATTTTTTTCGCACCGGGAAAGAAATTTTCAGATTTTTCAGATCTTATTTCGCTTTTGGAATAAAATTTAAAGCATTTTTCAGATTTTTGTGGTGTGTGGTACAAAATTTAGCGTTTTTTTTAACTGCTCGGGTGTCTGGAATGAAATTCAAAGTATTTCCGGATATTTTCATTCTCAGAGAGAAATTTAGAGCAACTTTTCAGATTTTTTCGTTTCCGGAATAAAATTTAGAGCAATTGTTTTGTTTGTAAATCAATCTCCAATAATGTTTAAATATTTTTCCCGTTTGGAACAAAATTTACAGAATTTCGTTTTGTTGGTTTTTGCGGGTCCGTAAGGAAATTACGGTTTTTTTTTTCAAATTATTTGCATGGGGAGTGAAATTTACAGTGCTTGCAGAATTTTCGATCTTTTGGAACGAAATTTTGAACCTTTTCAACGGGGCTCTTTCGGAATAGAAATTCGACAAAATTGAAGTGTCACGCTTTGGAAATTGCGTGAAAATAGAAATCCACGAAATAGAAATGTAATAAATTAGAAACGTAACAAAATGAAAACGCGTGAAAACAGAAACGTAGCGGAGCAGAAATGTGTCGAATTGGAAGTGAAATGGCAATGGAGCGCGTTTGCGAGATTTATTTTTTTTTAACGATTTTTTCGATATTTTTTGTATTTTTTCGATATCGTCCACGTATTTTTGAATTTTTTTTTCACTTTTTTTCGATTTTCATTCACGTTTTTTTCGATTTCGATACGTGGAAAATTATTGTTTTAATCAACAAAAAAACGTGAAAAAAAAACCGAAAAAATCTAAAAAAAAAAAATACGTGGAAGACATCGAAAAAAACGTGAAAAATATCGAAAAAGTAGTTTTAAAAAATAAATCTCGCAAACGCGCTCCATTGCCATTTTACTTCCAATTCGACACATTTCTGCTCTGCTACATTTCTGTTTTCACGCGTTTTCATTTTGTTACGTTTCTGATTTATTACATTTCTATTTCGTGGATTTCTATTTTCATGCAATTTCCAAAATGTCACATTTCTATTTTGTCGAATTTCCAATCCGAAATAGCTCCCTTGGAGAATTTTCGAGCTTTTGGAACGAAATTTTGAACCTTTTCAACTTTTTAAAAACATTTTTTCATGTACCTTTTTTCTGCTTTTGTAATTTATTTCACAGTGTTTTCAGACCATTTTTTGAGTTTAGATTGAAATTTAAGGCATTTTTTCAAATTTTTGTGGTGTTTGGAATGAAATTTTTATGTTTTTTTTTCAGACTTTTATCATTTTTGGAGAGAAACTTCCAGCATTTTTCTCACTTTTTTGCCTCTGGAACGAAATTTTGAACCTTATCAACATTTTAAAAACATTTTTTCGTTTTTTTTTCTGTTTTTGTAATTTATTTTTTGAGTTTAGATTGAAATTTAAGGGACATATTCAAAGTGCTGTAGAAAAACGGAAAAAATTACAAAAAACTGGGAGAAAACTCGGAAAATGCTCCGATTGTTCTGAAATTTTGGGAGAAACTGTCAAAAATGCTTCCGGGCTTGCTCAGAAAATTTTTGGACCGAAATATCGATTTTAGAAAAATTTCAGAAAAAAAATCAGTATTTTTTAAAATCGATATTTCGGTCCAAAGTTTCCTGCGCAAGCCCGGAAGCATTTTTGACAGTTTCTCCCAAAATTTCAGACAAATCGGAGCATTTTCCGAGTTTTCTCCGAGTTTTTTTTTTCTAGGTCCATAAGACATTTTTTCAAATTTTCGTGCGTTTGGAATGAAATTTTTATGTTTTTCAGACTTTTATCAATTTTGGAGCGAAATTTCTAGCATTTTTCTCATTGTTTTGCTTCTGGAACAAAATTTACAGCATTTTTCGAATATTTTTTCGCTTCAATATCGATATTTAGAGCATTTTGCCTGATTTTCATGACGTCTCGAATGGAATTTTGTATTTTTTCCATAATTTTTCGATAAATTTTTTCGCTTTTACCATTCAATTTCTAGAGTTTTCCCCCATTTTTTGGAATTCGGCAAGAAATTTTTTGTAATGAAACTTGATCAGAACTGTCGAAAAATGCAAAAAAAAAAAAAAAGATTTTTTCTGCAAATTTTTGGAATTTTTCTCTACCAGTTCCACGGGTTTTTACCAGTTCCATTGATTTTTTATACCAGTTCTTTTCTACCAGCAATTTCAGAATTTGTTGATAATTCCCCATAAAACTCACTATCTTTCCTATACGCATCCCAGAGGTGCGCACATGCCAAATTGCACAGTACTCCTTGCGCGTGCTCTGATCTTCCTGGCTGTAATTTTTCACTTTTTTCAATTTTCTTTTGTTTTTATGCTAATTTACCGCCGCAATTTGTGCAATACATTGCTGGAAGAGCGATCTTTGGGCGGCTGCGTCCAATTTCGCATGCTCTCCGAGCGCACGACCGCACCGTTCTACGAGGATGATCGCCCAGACTTTGGATTCCTGGAAATAGAGAGAAACCGGATTTTAAGAAAATTTTTTCAAACAAAAAAAAAACAACAATGAAACCCACATCTTCTTCCACGTCATCTTGCGCTGAAATTTTGCGAATCCACGCTTGCATGCCTTTCAAAAATTCCGTTTTTTGCTCGGCCGTCAGGAAATCAAAGAACTTAACATAAATATTTTTTTTAATTTTAACTTAAAACTCAAATCCCACCATTTGCAAATCCCCAAAACAGACTGGCTTCTTGTACGAATGTTCCACGTATTCGAGCATTTTCTCGGCAATTTTTCCAAAAATCGACTCAAAATCTTGAAAATCCGGAATTTGTTTCGCCATTTGGGTGAACTTTTTCAGCGCCAAAAACGTCGCCAAATACGGTCCACGGACGGTCCATTCCACCTTTTTCTTGTGAGTTTCGATGAGATCGGCGATTCGTTTCACGTGGTTTTTCGCGCTAAATTATTGAAAAGGAGGGGTAAATTTTAAAAGAATTGGAATGACTTACGCCTCCAAATTCTCCGGTTTTTGGGGGTTTTCGAGCAATTTTTGAATTTGGGTGATCGCCGAGTCGACGAGAACTTTCCAGAGGTTCCAGTTATCCGACCTGAAACTTTTAGAGATTGGCGAGCTGTTTCTTCGAAATTGCAGCTGAGCAAGCTCCGCTCATTTTCAGATTCAAATTTTAAACTTTGTTGTTGCAAAGGCTCAGTCCGCAAACCCCATATCCCCGAGATTTTATTTCTAGCCTTGGTAAAGCAAGCTCCGCCTATTTTCCGCCCAAATTTCGCTGATTTTTCTATGAAAATTTGATTTTTTGCACTGCACGGCACCCCAACCTTCCAAAATTGTTTCTACCTGGCGCATTTTTAAAACCCTAAGGCTCGGTCATTTTCTGGCAAAAAAGCCTCGTTTTTGGATTAAAATGATGGTGTCATCCTGAATAATCAGATAATGATTTGAATTTCTCAAAAAAGTAAATTTTCGAGTGAAAAAATAACTTCATTATCCGACGAACTTGGTGGCGCGTTGGACGACGGGCTGAGGCGTGCACTGCTTCACCCAAAAACATTTTTGAAAAAGGGCGGAGTTTGTGGGGTTACGGTAGAGCAAGGGTTTCCAAGTCTGCAAACACCGAGTGCCCAAAAATTTAAATTTCTGCAATTTTTATCAATTATTTTTCATTTTTTCACAATTTTTTGTCTATTTTCTTTTATGGACCTATTCACAAATCCGGAAAAAAAAAAAGAAAAAAACGGAAAAAATTGCGGGAAAAATCGGAGAATGCTCCGATTGACCTGAAATTTTGGGAAATATTGGAAAAAATTCTCCTGTACACGCTCAAAAAATTTTGGACCAAAATATCGATTTTTCTGAAAATGTTTAAAATCGATATTTTCGTCCAAAATTTGTTGAGCGTGTACAGGAGAATTTTTTCCAATATTTCCCAAAATTTTAGGTCAATCGGAGCATTCTCCAATTTTTCCCCCTAATTTTTTTCCGTTTTCTTCCTTTTTTTCCGGTTTTGTGAATAGGTCCATTATTTTTCCATATTTTTATCACTTATTTATTTTCCATTTAAATCCCCAGACTCTCGGTGTTTGCGGACTTGGGCTCGAAATCGTTCGCGTTTCGTTTCTAGCCGCATCTGAGCAAGCTCCGCCCACTTTTGGTAGCTTTCGGGAATAAGCTCCGCCCTTTTGCAAGTATGTGGCACGGTTTTTCGACTTTTTTGTTTATTGTTAGTTTGAATGAAATATTTAGTTTCTGCCCATTTTTTTTGCTGATTTGGTGAATTTTTGCTTCACGAAAAACCGCAAAAAAAATTTGAATTTTCTAAGATTTTTGGTTTTTTTGAACATTTTACGGAGCTATAACTGAGCAAGCTCCGCCCATTTCCATTTTCCATTTAGCGTAAAAACTCATTTTTCCTGTTTTTTTCTGCGTGATGGTACCTAAAAGTGGACGCGGAGCTTTTGAGATTACGGTAGACAGTCCAAGTCCGACATACAAACACCAAGTGCCAAAATAAATGAAATTTTAGGGATTTAATCGCTTTTTTTCAATTTTTTATTCCGTTTGGTGTAAAGTGGGCGGAGCTTATGAGGTTACGATTGGCCAAAAGAGTCTGCAAACACCAATTTTTTGCATTTTTGGAGGAAAATTCTGCCAGTCAAGAAAAAAATTTACATTTTCAGATAAATTTCAGACAAAAATTATGTGATACGAGCAGCCCAAAATACAGCAGCGCCTATTAACTAAAATTTAAAAATCATCAATTTTTGGCCCATTTAAATACGATTTTTTGTGTTTAACAAAAAAAAGTGGGCGTGGTTTCAAAATGGAGCCATGGAGCAAGCCAACTATTAATTTGAGTCCCGAAATATTTACAAACGGACGAAAATGTAATGCTAATTTCCCGCCAGCCTCTAATAGGCCGGTGAGCTTTGAAAATTAGGATCTTTTTTGCCAATTTTTGACGTCATTTCAGACATTTTTAATGTCATATTTTCTCTGTTTAAACGCCTTTTTTCTGAAAAACCTCTAATTGCCCGGCATCCATCCAAAAACCTACATATCAGCAAGCGCATTCGTGCCCACTTCATCCACCTTCTCCCATTGCTCATTTCTCGTCAAATACTCGATGCCTTTCTCCACCAGATTATACGGCGCCAACGGCAGTTTCGTGGCATGCGGTTTCTCCATAAATTCAGCACACTCGGCCCACTTTTCCTGTCCTTCCAGGATCAGCAACTGGAGTTCGTACTCCGCGGCCGATCCTTCCGTGTATCCAGTCTTCTCGATTTGTGTTTTGAACATCTTTTCGGCCAGTGGCAGGAGCATCTTTTTGCCGAGCTCTGGGTTCTCGTTTGCCTGCATGACGAGGGACATTACGGACCATAGATAGTAGGGAACGTTGCCAACGTCTTTGAAGAGGCGGAGACCGATTTTTTGCTGCTCCTTGTACATTCTGAAAGGGGGATAAATTGTAATTATGCTTTCAAAACAAATTTTTTCGGATCTGGGACGTTTCGAAACTTTTTGTTGCATTCATTTTTATCAATTATTTTCTATTTTTTGGCCGCAAAAATGCACAAAAGTTTCGAAACGTCCCAGAGCCAATTTTTCCGCACCTTTCCCTGGTGTACGCCATGAAGAGCATTGTCAAATTGTGCTCCGACGGATCGACGACGATGGCTCTCTCGTAGAGCGTCACAATTCTCGCCGTCTGATTGCTGTCCTGTAATTAATTTTTGGCGCTAATCTCAACCTTTCGAAAGTAGTTCTGCATTTTGTCGTCGTGGTGTTTGCACACAATCATTTCTCATAGTTTTTAAAAATGATTGTGTGCAAACACCGCGACGACAAAATGCAGAAAAACTTGCGAAACGTCCGAGAGCCGGTTTTTTACCCTATAACAATGCACAAAGGCTTGAAGAGTGAGATCGTCGTGTTTGACACCTGCCACGTCCAAAGCGTCGATGATTTCCATCGCTTCCGCCAGTCTTTCCAGGCGGATGAGGGCCAGGGCTTTAAGGACCTAAAAATGAAACGTTTTATTTCGGCGATTTTTTCGAATTTCAGTAAAATTTCAGCATGGTCTCGTCACGATTTTGGTAGACAATTTTCCACCATTTTTTGTCAAATTTTCTCGGTTTTAAATCGAATTTCAGCCTACTATCCGTCCATTTCAGAGCGTTTTCAGCTATTAGCCGTTTATTTTTAGCGCGTTTTCGGCTATTAGCCATCCATTTCAGGGCGTTTTCAGCTATTAGCCGTCCATTTCAGGACATTTTCAGCTATTAGCTGTCCATCTCTGGGCGTTTTCGGCTATTAGCCATCCATTTCAGGGCGTTTCCGGCTATTAGCTGTCCATTTCAAGGCATTTTCAGCTATTAGCCGTTGATTTCAGGGCTTTTCCAGCTATTAGCCGTCCATTTCAGGACGCTTTCTGCTATTAACCGTCCATTTCAGGACGTTTTCAGCTATTAGCCGTCCATTTCAGGGTGTTTTCGGCTATTAGCCGTCCATTTCAGAGCGATTTCAGCTATTAGCCTTCATTTCAGGGCTTTTTCGGCTATTAGCCATCCATTTCAGGGCGTTTTCGGCTATTAGCTGTCCATTTCAAGTCATTTTCAGCTATTAGCCGTTAATTTCAGGGCTTTTCCAGCTATTAGCCGTCCATTTCAGGACGCTTTCTGCTATTAACCGTCCATTTCAGGACGTTTTCAGCTATTAGCCGTCCATTTCAGGGTGTTTTCTGCTATTAGCCGTCCATTTCAGAGCGATTTCAGCTATTAGCCTTCATTTCAGGGCTTTTTCGGCTATTAGCCGTCCATTTCAGGGCGTTTTTGGCTATTAGCTGTCCATTTCAAGTCATTTTCAGCTATTAGCCGTTAATTTCAGGGCTTTTCCAGCTATTAGCCGTCCATTTCAGGACGCTTTCTGCTATTAACCGTCCATTTCAGGACGTTTTCAGCTATTACCCTTTCGTTTTTAGGGCGTTTTCGGCTAATAGCCGTCCAGTTCAGGGCGTTTTCAGCTATTAGCCGTCCATTTCAGGACGTTTTCAGCTATTAGCCGTCCATTTAAGGGCGTTTTCAGCTATTAGCCGTCCATTTCAGAGCGTTTTCAGCTATTAGCCGTCAATTTCAGAGCGTTTTCAGCTATTAACCGTCCATTTCAAGGCGTTTCCGGTCATTAGCCGTCCTTTTCAGGGCTTTTTCAGCTATTAGCCGTCCATTTCAGGACGCTTTCTGCTATTAACCGTCCATTTCAGGACGTTTTCAGCTATTACCCTTTCGTTTTTAGGGCGTTTTCGGCTAATAGCCGTCCAGTTCAGGGCGTTTTCAGCTATTAGCCGTCCATTTCAGGACGTTTTCAGCTATTAGCCGTCCATTTAAGGGCGTTTTCAGCTATTAGTCGTCCATTTCAGGACGTTTTCAGCAATTCGCCGTCAATTTCAGGGCGTTTTCAGCTATTAACCGTCCATTTCAAGGCGTTTCCGGTCATTAGCCGTCCTTTTCAGGGCTTTTTCAGCTATTAGCCGTCCATTTCAGGGTTTTTCCAGCTATTAGCCGTTCATTTCAGGGCGTTTTCGGCTATTAGCCGTCCATTTCAGAGCGTTTTCAGCTATTAGCCGTCCATTTCTGGGCGTTTTCAACTATTAGCCGTTCATTTCAGAGCGTTTTCAGCTATTAGCCGTCCATTTCAGGGCGTTTTCAGCTATTAGCCGTCCATTTCAGGACGCTTTCTGCTATTAACCGTCCATTTCAGGACGTTTTCAGCTATTACCCTTTCGTTTTTAGGGCGTTTTCGGCTAATAGCCGTCCAGTTCAGGGCGTTTTCAGCTATTAGCCGTCCATTTCAGGACGTTTTCAGCTATTAGCCGTCCATTTAAGGGCGTTTTCAGCTATTAGTCGTCCATTTCAGGACGTTTTCAGCAATTCGCCGTCAATTTCAGGGCGTTTTCAGCTATTAACCGTCCATTTCAAGGCGTTTCCGGTCATTAGCCGTCCTTTTCAGGGCTTTTTCAGCTATTAGCCGTCCATTTCAGGGTTTTTCCAGCTATTAGCCGTTCATTTCAGGGCGTTTTCGGCTATTAGCCGTCCATTTCAGAGCGTTTTCAGCTATTAGCCGTCCATTTCTGGGCGTTTTCAACTATTAGCCGTTCATTTCAGAGCGTTTTCAGCTATTAGCCGTCCATTTCAGGGCGTTTTCAGCTATTAGCCGTCCATTTCTGCGCGTTTTCGGCTATTTGCCGTCCATTTCAGAGCGTTTTCGGCTATTAGCCGTCCATTTCAGGGCGTTTTCGGCAATTAGCCGTCCATTTCAGGGTGTTTTCGGCTATTAGCCGTCGATTTCAGGACATTTTCAGCTATTAGCCGTCCTTTTCAGGGCTTTTTCAGCTATTAGCCGTCCATTTCAGAGCGTTTTCAGCTACTAGCCGTCTAATTTTTTGCAGCTAGAGGAAATCGCAAGAAAATTGGAAAAAAAAAACGTTCTTTATGATTTTTTGGTTTTTTTTAAATGATTTTTTCGACGAGAAAAACCATTTTCCTCCATATTTTTTTTTCGAATTTCATCATTTTTCAGCCAAAAAAGGTAGTTTTTCAGCGATTTTGTCAATTTTTACCGGACTTTTTTAAATTTTGAAGATTTTCTCAGGGTTTTTGAGCAGTTTAGAACAGATTTTAGAAATAAATGTGTTTAAAAACCGCACATTTTGGCGGATTTTTCAGCGATTTGTTAAAATATAACAAAAATTTCAAATAAAATTTCAAATATTGAAAAAAAAAATCCAACAATTTTTTCCCATTTTTCACCCCAGAAAAATGACCTTTTCTGCAATTTTTGAGAGAAAACTGCAGTTTTAATACAATTTTTGGCGAAAAACTGAATTTTTAATACATTTTTTCTTGTCAACATGTGTTCCCCCAAATTTCCGTACCTTCGCCGCCGTCGTCGTCGGATGTTTCTTCAGCACTTTTTCGGTCTCCTGCAGCGCTTTTTTGTAGTTTGAACTATCCAAGCTATCTGAAACCAGAAACTCCACATTTTTTCCAGGTTTCGCACAAAAACTCACCATAAACCGGTCGGAGGCGCCGCTCGAGCACGTTCATCTCAGCCTTTGACATTTTTGAACCCGTGAAGAGACTTTTTTCGTCTGGAAATCGTGATTTTTCGGGAAATTTTAATAGGATTTTTTAAAAGTCAATTTATGCGGTTATAATGTGAATTTTGATGTATTTTTGCATCAAAATGCGAGGAAATTTTAAGTTTATTAATATGGAGATTATGAAAATTAAAAATGCAGAAAAAAATTTCGAAAAATGCAGAAAAATGCAAAAAAATGGAAAAAACTGGAGGGTGTTGTCAATGGAGCGCGTTTGCATCGTCAGGACCGTTCCGCGCGAGATTTGAATAGTGGCCGATGGATTTTTTATATTTTTTTTTCTTCTGCTTTTTTTTGTCTGATTTTCCGTATTTTATTGATTTTTTTGTTGTTAAGTTGTCGAAAGCAGTTTCTAAGAATTAAAAAGCCGGACATTTCGTGAAAAAATCACATAATAAACCAATTTTTCCCGATTTTGGTGAAATTTTACCAATTTTTATCATTTTCCACGATTATTTTTCTTTTTCCAGCGAAAATGAACTCGTCAAACGTGCAGGACATCTCGACAAATAGTTGGAGCACAATGTCCGTTGCGCAGCGCAAGAAATGTGAGTTTTTTTCGTTTGTAGAGTGGCAAACCTGTAATTTTATTGATTTTTCACCCCACCAAAGTTAACGAAATGCACTTTTTTGCATAAATATTGTCGTGTAAAAAAATTTGGCACTTGGTTTTTGCGGACTGGGTGTGGAAAAGCGATTCAAAATTGCTCCGCCCATTTTCCTGGACGCTAAACATATTTTTATCGATTTTTGGCGCCAACATGGCAAATATAGGGCTATTAGCCGTTGAAAATTACCATTCGAAAATGGATGGTAGGCTGGCGCATAAATGGCGGGCACATGGAAGTTAGCCTAGCCCTAAAATTTTAGATCAATAAATTCCTTTTTTTTGTCGATTTTGCTATTTATTTTTCGCATTTATTTCGATTTAAATATTTAATTATCAATTTTAGATTGAAACAGTTCTGGAAACGATTGAAGAATTGCTGAAAAAAGACGACAAATGGAAGAAGAAAACAGAAAATACCTGAAATTTGTATTTTTCAAATAAAAAGTTTATTTTTGTGTTTTAATTGGGTAGATATTTGTTGAAAACGAAGGAAAACCCAATAAAAAATTAGGAAAAAATTTCAGAAATTCGCTGAAAATTTTTCAAAACATTTTTCCGGGTTTTCGGTGATTGGCGGCCCGCCAACGCTATGCGATTTTTATTTTGGTTTCCAAATTATTTCATTTCACGTTGAATTTATAAGTGAAATGAAATAATTTGGTGGCCAAAATGAACATCGCATAGCGTTGAGTTCAGCGGAGCGCGTTATGGACCTATTCATAGGAGAAAAAAAACAAAAAAAAACGTTTTTTTTCCTATTCATAGATGTAAAAAAACGACAAACAATGTCGAAAAACGAATGGTAAACAAGTGTTTATTGACCATGATAGACTATTGATAGTGAGGAGGCACAGAGATGTTTACAACCCCGTGGGAACGGACTTGTTTACTTGTTCATGCAAACTCCGCCCCTTTTCTGCGCCTCCTCTCTATCAATGGTCTATCATGGTCAATAAACACTTGTTTACCATTCGTTTTTCGACATTGTTTGTCGTTTTTTTACATCTATGAATAGGAAAAAAAACGTTTTTTTTGGGGCTACTACGGTATAGAACTCGCACGGAGTAGAACCGCTATGGAATAGAACTGGATATGCAATAGAACTGCGCGGAATAGAACTGCACGGAATAGAACTGCTACGGAATAGAACTACACGGGATAGAACTGCTACGGAATAGAACTGCGCGGAATAGAACTGCTGTGAAATAGAACTGCTATGGAATAGAACTGCTATGGAATAGAACTGTACGGAATAGAACTGTACGGAATAGAACTGCTACGGAATAGAACTCGTACGAAATAGAACTCGCACGGAATAGAACTGCTACGGAATAGAACTGTACGGAATAGAACTGCTACGGAATAGAACTGCTACGGAATAGAACTCGTACGAAATAGAACTCGTACGAAATAGAACTCGTACGGAATAGAACTCGTACGAAATAGAACTCGTACGAAATAGAACTCGTACGAAATAGAACTCGTACGAAATAGAACTCGTACGAAATAGAACTGGTACGAAATAGAACTGGTACGAAATAGAACTGGTACGAAATAGAACTGGTACGAAATAGAACTGGTACGAAATAGAACTGGTACGAAATAGAACTGGTACGAAATAGAACTCGTACGAAATAGAACTCGTACGGAATAGAACTCGTACGAAATAGAACTGGTACGAAATAGAACTGGTACGAAATAGAACTCGTACGAAATAGAACTCGTACGAAATAGAACTCGTACGAAATAGAACTCGTACGAAATAGAACTCGTACGAAATAGAACTCGTACGAAATAGAACTCGTACGAAATAGAACTGGTACGAAATAGAACTGGTACGAAATGGAGCTGGACCGACACAGAACCGCTCGAGCAATTCGAAGAATCATTTTCGGCCCGCCAAAATGATAAAACGCGCTCAGTGGAAGAATTAAAATTCGCACCATTCAATGGAGCGCATTTACTCACCTCTCGCTTAGTGCTGTCGATATACGTCAGCGTAACGAAAACCAGACTTTGGTTTGGCGAAAAACCATAATTGCACAATTGCAATGCAAAACTTACGAAACATTTTGCGGCGAGTACTTTATCCCTTTTTTTGAAGCTTAACTAGAAAACTGGGATCTAAGTTATTTTTATCATATTGAGGGGGCTACTACGGTATAGAACTCGCACGGAGTAGAACCGCTATGGAATAGAACTGGATATGCAATAGAACTGCGCGGAATAGAACTGCACGGAATAGAACTGCTACGGAATAGAACTGCACGGGATAGAACTGCTACGGAATAGAACTGCGCGGAATAGAACTGCTGTGAAATAGAACTGCTATGGAATAGAACTGTACGGAATAGAACTGTACGGAATAGAACTGCTACGGAATAGAACTGCACGGAATAGAACTCGCACGGAATAGAACTGCTACGGAATAGAACTCGTACGAAATAGAACTCGCACGGAATAGAACTGCTACGGAATAGAACTGTACGGAATAGAACTGCTACGGAATAGAACTGCTACGGAATAGAACTCGTACGAAATAGAACTCGTACGAAATAGAACTCGTACGGAATAGAACTCGTACAAAATAGAACTGGACCGACACAGAACCGCTCGAGCAATTCGAAGAATCATTTTCGGCCCGCCAAAATGATAAAACGCGCTCCGCTGAACTCAACGCTAGTGGGTTTTCATTTTGGTCTCTGAATTATTTCATTTCACGTATAAATTCAACGCAAAATTAAATAATTTGGAAACGAAAATGAAAATCAGAAAACACTAGATTCGGTGGAGCGCGTTTGACCATTTTGGCGGGCCGACAATATTTCATTATACATTGTGAGTCCCTGAGGTATATTTCCTGCTGAGGGTTTCTCAATACAGCTCCATTCCAGCTGGTTCTATTGGTTCTATTTCATACCAGTTCTATTTCGTACCAGTTCTATTTCGTACCAGTTCTATTTCGTACCAGTTCTATTTCGTACCAGTTCTATTTCGTACCAGTTCTATTTCGTAACAGTTCTATTTCGTACCAGTTCTATTTCGTACGAGTTCTATTTCGTACGAGTTCTATTTCGTACGAGTTCTATTTCGTACGAGTTCTATTTCGTACCAGTTCTATTTCGTACGAGTTCTATTTCGTACGAGTTCTATTTCGTACGAGTTCTATTCCGTATGAGTTCTATTCCGTACGAGTTCTATTCCGTAGCAGTTCTATTCCGTGCAGTTCTATTCCGTAGCAGTTCTATTCCGTGCAGTTCTATTCCGTAGCAGTTCTATTCCGTGCAGTTCTATTCCGTATCAGTTCTATTCCGTGCAGTTCTATTCCGTAGCAGTTCTATTCCGTGCAGTTCTATTCCGTATCAGTTCTATTCCGTGCAGTTCTATTCCGTAGCAGTTCTATTCCGTATCAGTTCTATTCCGTGCAGTTCTATTCCGTGCAGTGCTATTCCGTAGCAGTTCTATTCCGTATCAGTTCTATTCCGTGCAGTTCTATTCCGTGCAGTGCTATTCCGTAGCAGTTCTATTCCGTGCAGTTCTATTCCGTATCAGTTCTATTCCGTGCAGTTCTATTCCGTGCAGTTCTATTCCGTAGCAGTTCTATTTCGTACGAGTTCTATTTCGTACGAGTTCTATTTCGTACGAGTTCTATTTCGTACCAGTTCTATTTCGTACGAGTTCTATTCCGTAGCAGTTCTATTTCGTACGAGTTCTATTTCGTACGAGTTCTATTTCGTACGAGTTCTATTCCGTATGAGTTCTATTCCGTACGAGTTCTATTCCGTAGCAGTTCTATTCCGTGCAGTTCTATTCCGTATCAGTTCTATTCCGTGCAGTTCTATTCCGTGCAGTTCTATTCCGTAGCAGTTCTATTCCGTGCAGTTCTATTCCGTGCAGTTCTATTCCGTATCAGTTCTATTCCGTGCAGTTCTATTCCGTAGCAGTTCTATTTCGTACGAGTTCTATTTCGTACGAGTTCTATTTCGTACGAGTTCTATTTCGTACCAGTTCTATTTCGTACCAGTTCTATTTCGTACGAGTTCTATTCCGTAGCAGTTCTATTTCGTACGAGTTCTATTTCGTACGAGTTCTATTTCGTACGAGTTCTATTCCGTATGAGTTCTATTCCGTACGAGTTCTATTCCGTAGCAGTTCTATTCCGTGCAGTTCTATTCCGTAGCAGTTCTATTCCGTGCAGTTCTATTCCGTAGCAGTTCTATTCCGTATCAGTTCTATTCCGTGCAGTTCTATTCCGTGCAGTTCTATTCCGTAGCAGTTCTATTCCGTGCAGTTCTATTCCGTATCAGTTCTATTCCGTGCAGTTCTATTCCGTAGCAGTTCTATTCCGTGCGAGTTCTATTGCATATCCAGTTCTATTCCATAGCGGTTCTACTCCGTTCGAGTTCTATACCGTAGTAGCCTCTTTTTTTTTGTTTTTTTTCTCCTATAAATAGGTCCATTACATTGTTAGACCATTTTGGCGGGCCGACAATAAATAATTTAAATTTCATTTTTGCGTTTCAAATAGGCTATTACTCTCGTCTCAGCAACTGCTCATAAACTTTGAAAACAGCCAATTTTCCCACGAAATATCTCAGAGCTCACGCATTTTATGACACAGTTGAAATGAGTGCTACCGTAACCCATTAAAATGTAAACAAGTTCAAAAATTCACGAAAAACAAGATAACTTGCTTACATTTTTAAATGGGTTACGTCGCACTTATTTCAACTGTGTCAATAAATTTGTACTTCGAGACATTTTTTGGGAAAATTGGCTGTTTTCAAAGTTTATGAGCAGTGTTAAAAACAAATTAAACTTCCAGAAAAATCTTTTTTTTTTTCATTTAAATTTGCTGAAAAATTGAAAAATCACACAACAGAAAATCAAAATGTATTTAACAACGAAAACTTTTTTAGCCCGGAAATGGCGGATATATAGCTATTAGCCGTTGAAAATGACTGTAAGCTTTTCAATACGGCAGATAGCCAAAAAAAAATACAATATTTATTGCCAAAGTCGCACAGGAAAGTGGGCGGAGCTTGCTTATTGGGTCGAAATTTTGATAACGACGATGGCTATTAGCCAGCCGTTGAATTCATGGCGTATGCCCAATGGCTAACTCCCGCTTGACCGCCGAATTCGTTCCGATCATCGATGGCTAATAGCCATATCCGCACCAAAATTCCGCGCGGAAATTAACAATTTTTGCCTTCAGTGATTCAAAATCTGCAAAAGCAAAACAACGACTTGGCGCTGAAAGTGGACTCGGAGCAGAAAAATCTGGTGGAAACGCGAGCCATGGTTCCGGAAGAATGCCGGAAAATGTTTGCCGACGAGATGGCACTGCGATTGAAGCATTCTGTAAGTCTTGGCACCCAACAATGAATCATCGATTTTTCATTGCAGATCGACGCGGAGCTCTACCCGGCTGTACCGGAATGTGGATTTGGAGCTGAAGAGGCGAAAAAAGTGATCCAGGAGCGAGTGGAACGGCAAATGGAGGACAAACGGTCGATGGATGAGATTGCGAGAACTGTGCAGAAGGTATGTTTGGAAGTGGGTCTCGCCGCGATTAAGAAATTCTAGTTTTTTGGGTTTTTTGGAAATTTTAGCGCTCATGGGTTCAAATATTGATATTTTTGGTTAAATATCTGCAAATTCAACCAAAATAAACTATAAATTACCATTTCTGGTTGAAATTACGGTCAAAACGATAGAATCCAAAAAAAAAAACGAAAAAAACATTCAAATAAGATATGCAAATCGCTGCGAGACCCACTGAATCCCAAAAAATTGAACTTTAATATTTTCTAATTTCAGAAAAACGACGAAAACTCGATTCTCCGCGAAAATGTGCTACAAATGGCTCAAAAATTGCTCGATGCAATGTGAAAAATTTTAAATAATATTTTTTTAAATTATTTATGGACCAATTTTGACGTATATAAATATGTTTTCAACCTTTATTTTTCGTTTTTTCTTTTTTTATTTGCTTGTTTTCAGCGATCAGAAGAGCAAAACAGCTGTTGGGTGTCACGGGGCGGTGCTGACCGTCGGAAAAACGAGGAGGAAGAAGAAATTTGGGGGACACGCCCCCAGAAAGTACGCATTTTTACACTGTGACACTGCCGACTCGCTGAGCGATGAGGGGGGTCGATGACGTGTCGTTTTCTGGGCTTTTTCTGTTTTTTTTTTTTTTTTGGATTTTTCATTTTACTGCCAGAACACAACACATGGGAGATTTTTCTTTATTTTCCCAGTAATATTAATGAAAACTTGTAGGAAATGAGCACAAATTGACAATTAATGAACAGCATTTTTTATTAATTTTTCTGCATTAAAATGACACGAAAATTCACGTGAATAGGCCCATAAAATCAGGAAAATAAAATAAAATTTCCCAAAATTTTAGGCCAAAAAATTAATTTTCCCACTCGATACCGTAACCAATTCTGTAAACACCGCACGCAAAATTGCACACTTTTTGGAACAAATCTTGGAATTTTGAAGCTCGCGAGCCGGTGACCGGTCACGGTGGGCTCAAAAATGCTCAATTTTTTCCATTTTTTTGCCAATTATTTTTATTTTTATTGTTTATTGCATTAAAATCAAAATTAAAGGCTGCAATGACCTATAAAATGCGATTTGAGAGTTGATTTAGGCCATACTTTTGAAAATTTTGGTTTTTTGGAATTTTTCCCTTGCTTAAAATTGTTTTTTATCCTATTTAATTTCCCTATTCTTATGGACCTTATCAGACCGTTGCAATAATCTATTTTTTCTGCGCATTTTAGGCCAATTCAGATAGAATTTCTGAAAAACCGCTTAAAAACTCTACCGTATCCATAAAAAGGGCTAGGAAAACGATTTTCGTGTCGAGACCCGACAAGGGAATAATTTTATGCGCCTTTAAAGATAATGGGGAAATTATGGTATTTTTTATTTGGCGAAATCAGTGGGCCGCCAATATTAATTCCATCTTTCAATTGTTCCAATTAGAATTTTAAAAAAATCGAAAAAAAAAATCTGCAAATTGCGGATTTCCGAAAAAAAAAAATGCACCTTGACCGCCAAGATTTTTTCCAATGGGTCTCGCAACGATTTGTCGGCAAAAGTATAGGTACCGTATTTAGGTAATTTTTATGATTTTCCACGTTTTTTTCGAATTTCATCGATTTTTAGTCGAATTTCAGCCAGATAATGTAGTTTATCATCGATTTTATCAAGTTTGGCCGAATTTCGAAGAATTTCTAATTTTTGGTGGTTTAGAAGGGCTTTTGTTTGAAAATTCATCAAAAAAAAATTAATTCGCTTATTTTTCCTTTTTTTTTTAATCGCAAATTCACACGAAAATCGTCATTTTATGTGAATTTGCGGTTAAAAAATAAAAAACTAGCGAATCAGTTATTTTTGGTTGAAATTTCAAATAAAAAACCCTTCTAAACCACTAAAAAACTGAAAGTTCTTGGAAAATCGGGCCAAAATTGAAAAAAAAATCACCTGCTCTTTTTGGCTGAAATTCGACTAAAAGCTGATCAAATTCGAGAAAAAAAGTGGAAAAATCGTTCAAATTTCCTGAATACGGTATCTACACTCTTGCCGGGAAATCGTGGCGAGACCCTCTGGTAAGGCTCTGGGACGTTTCGAAACTTCAGTGCATTTTTAGCGTTAAAATTTCGGGGAAAACTGGAAAAATCTTGTAGGTTTAGAATTTTTTTTTCCGTTTTTTCGTAAATAAGCCCCGCCCTTTTTGCAAGTCTACGGCACTGTTTTCTGTGTCTCTTGATTTGCAAAATAGGCGGGCTTGTTCCCCGGTTTTGTCAGGGTCTCAAATTTACCCGTTTGGTAATTAGAGACTGTCAAAAAACCGTGCGCGGCACTTGCCAAAAGATCTGCGTCACGATAAAAATTTTGAACGCCAGCTTTGCGTTGCGCTGCGCTGTGCACCCAACCGTAATTTTAGGACCGTTCCTTGCACACGTTACACTCAAAACGGCACATAGATTGTGCATCTCTTTGTTAACATTCTCGCTGACCTTTCCGCATTTATTTCTCTGCGCACACGGCTCTACGTCATTCTGTCACCATTTGGGAGAGAGGGAAAATTGAAAATTATTTTTTGTTGCTTGGCGAGAGAGGCTGGCCTCTAATTACTTCCTTTTTGGCGTTTTTTTGGCCGAAAAGTTCTAATTTTTTGGTTTTTTTTTTTGTTATTTTCATTTTATTTAGTTTGTCTTTTACGTTTAAGTTGAAATTCTATTTTTTCAGTTACAAAGAAGCGAACTTCATCTATCGAAAATGAGGAAAATAAATATGCATTTAGTTTTGAAATTTCAGGATCACACCAGGAAACAAAAACAAGGAAAAAGCGGACCAGCCATGAATTTTTTCCCTCAAATATTTTAATTTTTGTGCAAATAAAAAATGCTTTAACCTATTGTGAAAACAAAAAAATTGCAACGCGGTGTTTGCGTATTTTTGAAATTCAAACGGCAATGAAAGAAATAGCGTGTGAAATGAAGAGATTTGTTCTTCTTTTCATTTGAATTTTAAAAGTACGCAAACACCGCGTTGCAATTTTTTTGTTTTCCCAATATGCGGAAATCAGGGGTATCACTCTCAAGAAGCTCTAAATTTGCTCTTTCTCTGCGTCCCCCTCTCTCCGTCCCATATGGCCGAACCAAAGTACTTGCACACTGGCCTTTTCCTCTTCGTAAGTTGCTCTCTATCGGCCAATACATACATTAAGACCCCCCCCCACTCTTTGAGCAAAATGACGACCAGCTGGGTGTGCTTTGTTCTTTCCACGCCCTATCTATCTATCTATCTATCTATCTATCTTTTAGTGATGTTTACAGAGGATATCAGTTGTTTTTCACGTGTTTTTTGATTTGCCGTTCGTATATACATTTTTTCGACCCGCCAAAATGGTCAAACGCGCTCCGTTGAACTCAACGCTATGCGATTTTCATTTTGGCTGAAATAAAATAATTTGGAGACCAAAATGAAAATCGCATAGCGTTGAGTTCAGTGGAGCGCGTTTGACCATTTTGGCGGGCCCACAATACTTATATATTAAACCTAGGGGTGGATATTAGATTAGGAGTGGTTCGTAATTTAATGTACTTTGAATGTATTTCTGCAGGGAAATTGATTAGCAAGTTTTGCTAGATTTAAAATTGCAAAAATTTGCACTTTATCAATTTTTCATTGAAATGAAAATTGAAAGTGTCAAAAATTTGTTGCAAAAAAAAAATGCGAGTAATTTTCTGATTGATAGGAAACTTTGGGAAATGATTTTTAAAAGTTCTCGCGGGCTGCTATAATGGATTCGGGGCGGAGTGACAATTTTTTCACGTTTTTATTCGAAAAAAAAATAAAGAAATAACTGAAGAAATGAAGAGATTTTTCGTTTCCCAGTTTCACGTGAAATTTCACTCTGTCACTAATCCATTATAATGCGGAATAGAACTGCCTGAAATGGAGCTGTACAGGAAAAACAACTCCGTGACAACGGAACATTTTTTCGGGCTTTTCTAGATTTCTGGGTCAGTACAGCTCCATTTCAGGAAGTTCTATTTCGCTACAATTTAATATTTCAGGCCAAAATTTCAGTTACATTTTTTTTGATTGTCCGGGAGCATTTGTGACAGTATTTTCCAAAATTTCAGACGTATCTGATAATTCTTCGCATTTTTGTCCTAGTTTTACGTAATTAGGAGACTAAAGTCATGTTTTTAGGCCTTAATGACACAAGCAAATGGGTATGTTGGAAATGTTAAGGGGTCGAAACTCATAAATCACAACAAAAAATACTTTTTGACCCCCTTTCAAAGCCCGACCACTGGTCGTCGGGCTTTTGTATAGTCGGCGAATACATCATCAACCTCGCTCTACTGCAAAATTCATGTAAAACAGTGTTGCACTTGCAAGATTAACTCGAATTCTCGTGTTTATACGTATTTTCAACGGAAAATGACGTATCCACGACGAATTGCAGTTAAAATTTGATTTTTCGCTTCAAAACAGGCACACTACACTATTGAAAATTGAAAAGTGCCGTAGAGCGAGGCTGATGATGCATTCGCTGAGTATAGAGGGTCTAAAAATATGATAGTACGTCCAAAGTAAAAAAAAACGCAAAAAAAGACAAAAATAGGCGTCCAAAGTAACTTTGTTTTTGTGTCTTTTTTCTCTACAGTATCCCGCCAAGCCTGCACATCTTGAAGTGAATAAGTTGTATTTCAAAAGTTTGTTTTGGTTGAAAACATGTTTTCAGTTGTTTTTTTTGTTTGATCTGCAGGTTAGGCGGTTTACTGTAGAAAAAAAAACGCAAAAACAAGGTTACTTTGGACGCCTATTTTCATCTTTTTTTTTTATCTGGACGTACCATGAGAACCCGACAAAAGCCCGGCGAACGAGTTCACACATATAGGTAGCTTTAGGATTCTTTATTATTGGGGTGTACTTCTAAATACGATTCTCGGGAAATTTTTTAGTGATTTCCGGTGCTCTTAGCCGTTTTTGGCTATTCTCTTCATCTTCTTTCGCATTTCAAATTATTGGCATTCTCAGGGAAGGGTTTGGCGGGAATAGGCAGCAATCTGGCTAATAGCTGTTGAAAAAAGCTAGTAACCATCGAATTTGGAGCACGCGTCAAATACATTTGGCACATGTCCCGAATTGGAATAGGTGGCCAATAAGCCAATAATTTCCTGAGTTATCAGTTTTTAAAATAACAAACACCCCTTCTAACTCGAATTTTCTCAACCAAGGGGGCGTTTAATTTTTGATTTTTCTATAATCATTGTTATGCCCTATTATCATGTGATCTGATCCTATTATTAATGATAGTCTAAACTTGGCGAGATCAAAATCCCACACGTGACACGTATTTCCCGGTGGGTGGTGTAAAGTTTATCTACATAAAAGTGACGTCATTTTCTTGTTTTCCTCCCTGATTTTTCATCTATCGAACAGTATCAAAGTACCACGAGATAAGAGCGAACAGAAGGTCTATATAAATAGATGTACATAAACAGAGAACTTTGAAGCCATCTGTTGTTTCTTTTCAACTGACAATGAAAAGTTTTAATGTCCTTTTTTTAAATTTTAATTTCAAGTACTTTGGCACCTCCATCGCAAAAAGATCAACTGCGTAACTGTACTGTTTTCATGTTTATTGTATTTTTCACACAGATTATGTGATAAGCGACTCTTTTTTTTTTGATGCCACGACTAGAATACAATCCACGGCTTGATGGTGGATCATAACTGTCTAGTTTTCGCTTTAAATATCAGTGTTATTCTTTTGCTGGGCATATTTTCTCGTTTCAGAGGCCTTTGTAATTTTTTTGCATTATTTTCTTGTTCATTTAATGGGGTTATTCACAAAACCGGACAAAAAAGGAAGAAAACGGGAAAAAAAACTTCGGAAAAAATCGGAGAATGCTCCAATAGACCTGAAATTTTGGGAAATATTGGAAAAAATTCTCCTGTACACGCTCACAAAATTTTGGACCGAAATATCGATTTTTCTAAAAATTTTTAAAATCGATATTTTGGCCCAAAATTTTTTGAGCGTGTACAGGAGAATTTTTTCCATTATTTCCCAAAATTTCAGGTCAATCGGAGAGTTCTCTGATTTTTCCCGAAGTTTTTTTTTCCGTTTTCTTCCTTTTTTCCGGTTTTTGAATAACACCATTATGAAGAAAAGGTTTTTTTTTGCCCATTTCACTGCTCTGAAAATTGAATGGCGCGAATTTGAAAATTGACGATTTTCCGTCATTTTCCTTCTCAAAGGTCAATTTGATGAGAAAAAAGGCTGAAAATTACGTTCCCCCAAGAAGGGGCGGAGCCTATTTACTTTTCTAAATTCACGCCTCTCGCCAGGTGACAACTTTTTTAAAACAATAATGGGTCATTTGATCATTAAAATCGTTTCCTTATCTGTTTTTCTTTTTTAAACCCATTATCGGCCCGCCAAAATGGTCAAACGCGCTCCGCTGAACTCAACGCTATGCGATTTTCATTTTGGTCTCCAAATTATCTCATTTCACGTATAAATTCATGAATTCAACGTGAAATAAAATAATTTCGAAACCAAAATGAAAATCGCATAGCGTTGAGTTCAGCGGAGCGCGTTTGACCGTCTTGACGGATCCACAATACTTTCACCATCATTTTTCCCATTTTCCAGACTTTTCACAAAAATGACGACCCAATCTGCCACCCAGCTTCCACAAACCGGATCCTCTGCCACCTCCGCAGCTCAACAGGGAGGACTCTGGAACTCGGCTCGGCAATTCTTCTCGCTGACTTCGCCAAAGATTGGCAAAGGTAGGCAAAAAGTCGGAATTTTTATCCGAATACCGTATATGATATGCAAAAACCCAAAGGAAAAGTGGAGAATGCTCCTGAAACTTTGGGAAATAATGGAAAAATACACCCGGAAATGACATGCTCAGAAGAGTTCAGACCAAAATATCGATTTTTCTGAAAATTTTCCGAAAAAATCGATATTTTCTAATGGGGCTATTCACGCAAACCAGCAAAATATGCAAAAAAAAAAGTCAGTGAAAATTCGGAGAATGCTCCGATCAGTCTGAAATTTTCACAAAAAAATGTCAAAAATACTCCCGGACATGTGCAAAAAATTTCAGACCGAAATATCGATTTTAAAAATTATCGAATTTTTCTTCTGAATATTTTCAAAATCGATATTTTTGTCTGAAATTTTTTGCACATGTCCGGGAGTATTTTTGACATTTTTTGTCAAAATTTCAGACTGATCAGAGCATTCTCCGAATCTTGGCTGAATTTTTTGCATATTTTGCTGGTTTTCGACCAAAATATTGATTTTTCTAAAAATTTTCAGAAAAATCGATATTTTCTGGAAAAAAAAGTTTGAAAATTATGAAAAACAACGAAATACTCGGGAATTTTTGGCTATGTGCCGTCGATTTCGGGTCGTGTGATAAATTCATTTGGCTTACACGCCGAATTCGACGGCTAATAGCCGTTTTCTATGACTCTCCCTGAAATAGCTCCATAATGGCCATATTTGATGGCTAATAGCCATGTAGCTGTCCACGATTTTCGCGCCAAACCAGTTTATCTGCCATTTTAAACGGCTAATAGCTTTCCCCATTTCCAGACGGCGACTTCTCCTTCCACTTCCTCACCTCCCAACAACGCTCCAAGCCTGCTGCGACGGTGAACGCCGACAATTTCTACATGTACGCGTGTGGATCGCTGAACATGCCATAAGTTGCACGTCAGTTTTGCCCTGTTTTTCTGATCTCCGTGCCAACCTCTTCAACAATCAGTTTTAAGTTACCTTAATTACTTAAATAATTAGAAAATTTCACTTGTATTTTTTGACCTAATTTCTATAATTCTCTATTTTTTTTATGTTGCTCAAAGCAGCTCTTGGTGTCTTTTGATGCTCAATCAACCAAACCAAACGAAACAAAAAAAAAAGAAGAAGACTAATAAATTAATCCGATACAACATTCTTCACAGCTTTTTGAACTCTGGGGAAAAATCCGCGCCGGCCGGCTCATAATTAGTGCTGTGAGCTGAGCCCACTCACTTGCGTGGCGTGGCTCCGCCCACTTTGCTCACATTTCAGAGTTTTTCTTTTTCTCTGCGTCTTTTTATCTATGTTTATGGGTTTATTACGATTATTATTAAGGGTCATTTTGGTTTTCCAGTTGGATGACTTGGGTTTTTTCTTTCTTTCCGGTCTTGGTTTTAGGTCCTTTTCGAGCAAAAAATCAAAAAAAAAATTCAAATTCCCGCCAAATCAGGCCTCGTCGAATTTCTAGGCCACATTTGCGCGTTTTCTAGGCCATTGCCTGTTTTTCACCGATTTTTTGAACTATTTTTTTTTGTTTTTTCAAGCCTGCTACGCCATTTCGCAATTTTTAAAACGACTTTTCAAAAAAAAAATATTGCACAGGGACATGAAAATGAGGCGAGGCGAGACGAGGCGCACAAATCGGATTTGAGGCCGGTAGAAACAAGGGGAACCCCTACCAAATTTGCGGAACTCGTCAAATTCCTTTTTGTGGGGTGACCAACAACTTGGTGTATGGTCAAGCCACAAGCCTGCTGCGCAATCAGGATTTTTAATTATTTGCTTTTTTTCATTATTTTCAAGTTAAAAATGGATTATTAGCGTAATTTTGGAGTGTCGTAGATATATATTTAAAGTAATTTTAGTATTTAGCAAAATTAATAGCAAAGATGCTCCGAAATGACGCAAAAATTAAATTCAATTTTTTTTAAAAGGAAAAATCTATATTTTGCGCTGTAAGTATTTTTGCTTTTTTTTTTTAATCAAAAAAAATGTTTCTAAAAAGCGTAGCAGGCTTAATAATCACCCTGAACATCGAAATTTAGCTTTATAAGGCCCAAAAATAGTGGAAAAATAGCCAAATGGCCTAGAAAACCCAATTGGTGGCCTAGAAATTTCATGACGATTTATTTGGTGGGAATTCAAATTTTTTTTTGAGTTTTTTGTTATTTTGACCACTTTTTTGGAGTTTTTAGTTTTTATCGATTTTGTGACGGTTTTAGCACATTTTTTTTAAGTTTTTGACACATTTTTTGGTGGTTTCGAACAATTTATAGAAATTCACCCATGTTTCGAGTTTTAATGCATTTTTTTGTGCTAAGAAGTCATTTAAAAGTTTTTTTGAGTACCCCATGGTGTCCAGGATCTGAAAAATGGGCGGAGCCGAAGCAAGCGCGCGCGCTCCACTGGATTTTCGCGCGAAATTCAAATTTTGAGACGTTTTTTCATGTTTTCGGGGATTTTTTCCCAAATATGCTTCGACTGAATTATAGGTGAGGTCTTTAGGAATTTTTAAAGCCTATTATTGTTTTATTCAAGTTGTCGCCCGCCTAGAAAAACGCAAAGAAAAACCGTGCGGCAAAAATGCAAAAAACTGTGCCCTGGTTGCAAAAAGGGGCGTGTCCAGGGAAAAATTGGCGACGTTCGTGTTTGTACCATTTTTTCGCCAATTTTAAAGGATTTGTGCGCAGTTTTTGTAAAGAAAATCCCAAAAAACTGCCAAGAAAACCCGTGCGCCAACCTTGCAAAACATCGTGCCCTGATTGCAAAAAGGGGCGTGGTCTGGGAAAAATAGCCGAATTTCGTGTTTTCGGACCATTTTTTGGATTTTCAGACTGTTTTTTAGTCAATTTTATCGTTTTTTTCATTAGTCTCTTCAAGTTGTCGCCCGTTGCAAATTTTCTCGTAAGAAAAATGGGTCAAAACTCCACAATATGGGATTTAAAAACTCAAAAATAGTACGTGAAACGTGAAAAAATTGGACCAAACCCCCAGGAAACTCTGACCAAACTTTAAAAATCGTTAAAAAAATCGATAAAAACTTCAAAAAAGTGGTCTAATTACCAAAAAACTCAAAAAAAAAATTTTTTTTTTGAATTTCCGCCAAATAAATCCTCATGAAATTTCTAGGCCACCTATTGGGTTTCTAGGCCATTTGGCTATTTTTCCCCATTTTTGAACGTTTTAAAGCAAAATTTCGATGTTCATGGTGATTATTAAGCCTGCTGCGCAGCGGAAAATATCGATTTTTCAAAAAATTTTCGACTTGTTTTTTTTTGCTTCCTGTCATTGAATTTTTTTTCTTTGTCTACCCCACTGTTTTTCCCATCGGAAGAAGGAGGGGGGGGGGGACAAAAACTGAGCCGAGTTGTATGAATAATTCTGGTCGAATTTTGGCCGCTCATCGAAAATTTCGGATTTTCGCCGTCATTTTTGTTCGTTTTTTTGTTTATTTTACATGTTAATTGTCTGTGTTCCATTATTATTCTCAATTATGTACCGTCAGCCGAGTTGCTTCATCAAAACCTGAAACCACGCACTAAAAGTGGGCGGGGTTTCATATTTTGTTGAAGCAACTCGATTGAAAAAACAATACCCTCAGCCAATTTGTCGAAAAATTGTCAATTTTCTCACACGCCAAGAACGGGTAGAAATAGGTAAACAGGGTGTGTGGTGTGTGTGGTGAAATTTGAATATCTCGTTTTGAACAAAAAAAAAATTGAAGAAAACAAGGGTGGTTGTGAATAATTTATACGGCCGGGTTTTCGTCAAATTTCACAGACAAATCGACCAGAGTAGACATGGAACTGGCACGGAATAGAACCGCTTGAAATGGAGCTGGCTGGACGGACAGTACAGCTCCATTTCAGCCCTTTTCTCCGCCTCTCCTCGATTCTCTAAAACCAGACCTCGTGTACTCCTTTTGGACGAAAGTGGGATGACTCCTTTCTCTGGGAATTTTGGCGCGTTAATGGCTGTTAGCCGAGCAGTAATTTTTTGGGTGATGTTCTACATATTTTTGGCGCGGATATAGCTATTAGCGGAGCAGTGCACTTTCCCCCATATCTAGAACCGATTTTTCCGGGAACAATTAAAATAAATAACTAAATATTGGTTGGCAGTGAGTGGGTTCTCTCACAACTTTTCCCTCCTCCCTCTCCTCCCCGCTCCTTCTTCTACCACAATTCTCTGAATTAGTAGTGTCACTCGATTTGTTATTCATACTTGCACATACATTCCGTTTGATGTTTGTCATTACTTACGGCTCGCCAATTTACTTTTTATTTTATCTTTCACCCACCCACCCTCACACACCATCCTCTATTAGCACTTTTTTCGCTACCAACTGAAACTCCGCCCACATCTCTGCGTCTCCATTTTTGCACGCTTTTAGCTGTGGAGACGCAGACACCTTGATTTTGCCGTTGCGTTAAAAGTGGGCGGGGTTTTGTTTTTCATGTTTTATGTATTTAAATAGCAACTCGATTAAGAATCAGCACCAAAATAATGAAAAGTAAACGAACGAAACGAATACATACAAATTTCAGCTGGGAATTGGAATTTTTATTTTCGTAAACGAAAAAAAAATAACTGAAAATATTTTTACTCCACTCATCTTGATAGTATTCATACTGATAACTAACTTTATTTCTTCCTTTTTTTGCTCTCCATTTTTTTTTCTGAAAATCATACTCAACAACAACAAAAAAATCACAATTTTTCCCTGGCCACGCCCCTTTTTGCAGCCAGGGCACAGTTTTTCGCAAGTTTGCAGCGTGGTTTTTTCTGGGGTTTTTGGTGATTAAAAGGTGATTGTTGGTCAGAAAATAGAAAAAATAACCAAAATTCTTCCTCCGAAAAATCAGTTTCCCCAAAACATGCGGAATTTGTGGAAAATTACACAAAACCCCCAGAAACTAATGAAAAAACGGTAAAATTGACAAAAACAGTCTGAAAACCCCGAAAAAATAGTCCGAAAACACGAAATTTGGCAATATTTCCCAAGCCACGCCCCTTTTTGCAACCAGTGCACAGTTTTTCGCAAGTTTGCCGCATGGTTTTTCTTAGCAGTTTCTTATTGTTTTCTTTACAAAAACTGCACACAAATCCTTTAAAATTGGCGAAAAAAAATGGCAAAAAAAAAAGAAAGTCGCCAATTTTTCCCTGGACACGCCCCCTTTTGCAACCAGGGCACAGTTTTTTTGCATGTTTGCCGCACGGTTTTTCTTTGCGTTTTTCTAGGCCTTTTAAAGAGGTTTATGGAAATTTTTGAGCTTTTTTCTAGGTGGAACCACGAAAAATGCAAACTTTCCCCCGACTCCGCCCCTTTTTACTACCGGACCGAAAATGAAAATGTTTTTAAAAAATTTACTAAAAAAACATATTCAAAAACCCTAAAAAATTAGCAACAAAAATGGTTAAAATACGAAATTTTGCCATTTTTCCCTGGCCACGCCCCTTTTTGCAATCAGGGTATGGTTTTTTTGCGAGATTGCCGCTCGGTTTTTCTGACAGGTTTTAGTGTTATTCTAGATTTTTTGATGATTACTTGCGAAAAATAGAGAAAAAAAAACGGGATTTTGCACTTTTTCCTGGCCACGCCCCTTTTTGCAACCAGCGCACAGTTTTTCGCAAGTTTGCCGCGCGGTTATTCCCATCAGTTTCTTAGGATTTTTATTTACAAAAACTGCGTACAAATCCTCTAAAATTGGCGGAAAAAAAAGGTAAAAACACGAAATTTGGGCAATTTTTCCCGAGCCACGCCCCTTTTTGCAACCGAGGCACAGTTGTTTCGCAAGGTTGGCGGGCGATTTTTCTCGGCAGTTTCTCAGGATGTTTCTATACAAAAACTGCGCACAAATCCCCAAAAATTGGCAAAAAACATGATACATGGCAATTTTCCCCTGACCACGCCTCTTTTCGCAACCAGGGCACGATTGTTTGCAAGATTGGCGCACGGTTCTTTTTTTTGAGTTTTTGTGGCTTTCAGGGGGTTTTTCAGGGTTTTTTGATAAATTAAAAGTGATTTCCGATGAGAAAAAGGCAGAATTACAAAGATTTCAATAAAAAAATCTAAAATTTCACTGAAAATGCGAAATAAAAAAAAATTTGGGAAATTTACGAAAAAAACACTCAAACCTCCAAAAAGTTATGATAAAATACGTAAAACCACAAAATTTGGTAATTTTCCCTGGCCACGCCCCCTTTTTGCTGCCAGGGCGCAGTTTTTCGCAGGTTTGCCATGCGGTTTTTTCTAACAATTAGCGTTTTTAGTGTTTTAAAACTCTGTTTTTTAGTCAAATAAGCGAAGAAACTGGCGGGCGACAAAAAGTGGTCGGAGCCAACTCATAATACAAAAATCAAAAAGGGCAACCAAGAGGCAACCAAAAACCGCTAAAGGTCTGGAAAAAAAAGTGAGTCAACACATTAAAATTGTGGCTCACATCTCATCCAATTTTGTTTTATTTTTCTTCCGCGCCTGCTTGCTTGCTTGCTCACCCCCTGGCTTTAAATGAGAAAAGTGGACTGGAACTGGAAACAAACTTTTATTTTTTTTTTTCGATTTCTTTTTTCTTTCTCGCTTTGGTGGTGGTGTCTGTGGCTTAAAAAGTGCAAAAAATGGAGAAAAAAAAAAGATTTGACCACCACAAAATCCGAACCATGACCTCTCGCACGACGGTCAAACGTGCTAGCCACTCGGCCACGCATCCAAATTTCGGAGCAAGAACAAAAGGCAGTGATAAAGCCGCTCCCCCTCCGCTCACTTCAAAACAATTTTTTTTTGTTCCACCCAAATGAGAAAATAATAATAATAAGAAGGTAATGAATGTGCTCTTTCCCTCTTTTTGTTCCCCCTCTTTGTGCTCATTGACGTCGGCTTATTGAGCATGAGCAATTTCTTCTTCTTCTTCTTATTCTTACCCCTTTTTGTCTACCATTTAATAGTAGGCTCCGTCATGTTTTTGTCTGGATTTACTCAGGCTTGAACCACGTTTCTGAACGACTCAAAAAGTGTTGCTCTGGGTTTTATGATTTGCGGGTGCACCCCTTTTTGTGACTTTACTTTTGCGGTTTTTGTGGTTTTTGGCTCTCATTTTTCATGTTTTTTGTAAAATAATAGGTATCTGTTTTTTTCCAATAATGCTTTTACATTGAAAAATCACCTTTTAATCACAAAAAACTAGAAAAAATCCAGTAAATCACTTTAAAAAAACCCGTCAATACAAATCTTGCGGCAATCTTGCAAAATACTGTGCCCTGACTGCAAAAAAGGGGCGTGACCTATAAAAAATTTTCAAATTTTTTGTTTTTACGCATTTTTAAAACTATTTCTGGGGATTTATGTGCACTTTTTCACGAATTGTATAGTTTTTCAGGATTTCAGTGAAATTTTATTGTAATTTCTCATAAATTTCGCATTTTTTCGTTTTTCGGTGAAATTTTGGTATTTTTTCTATTTTCTGCCATTTTCTGACCAAAAATCACCTATTAGCCACCAAAAAACCTAGAAAAACACTAAAAAACTAAAAAGAAAAACCGCGCATGCGCGGTTTTTCTTTTTATGAAAAAATGCAGCCACCGTGCAAAATGCTGTGCCCTGGTTGCAAAAAAGGGGCGTGGCTTGGGGAAAATTGCCAATTTTCGTGTTTTCACCGATTTTTAAGATTTTCAGACTATTTTTTCGTCAATTTTACAGTTTTTTCATTATTTTTGGGGACTTTTGTGTAATTTTTCCAAAATTTCGCATGTTTTGGGCAAATCAATTTTTCGGAGGAATTTTGGTTATTTTCCGCCGTTTTTTGACCAAAAATCATCTTTTCAACACCAAAAAACGCCAGAAAAACACTAAAAAACTGCTCAAAAACCGCGCGCTAACCTTGCAAAATACCATGCCCTGTTTGCAAAAAGGGGCGTGGCGTAGGGAAAAGTCTCAAATTTCGTGTTTTCGGACCTTTTTTGGGATTTCAGAGTAATTTCTCGTCAATTTTACCATTTTTCATTAGTTTTTGGGGTTTTTGTGTAATTTTTTTTGGAAAATTCGATTTTTCAGTCGAATCTCATAAATTCCGTTAAAAAACCCTGAAAATACCAGAAAACACAAAAAAACCGCCAAGAAAAATCGCGCGGGAAACTTGCAAAAAACTGTGCCCTGGTTGCAAAAAGGGGCGTGGCTTAGGAAAAACTGTAAAATTTCGTGTTTTCGGACCGTTTTTTGGGGTTTTCAGACTGTTTTTCGTCAATTTTATCGTTTTTTCATTGGTTTCTGGGTTTTTTGTGTAATTTTACATAAATTTCGCATGCTTTGGGGAAATCGATTTTCTGAGAATTTTTGGTTATTTTCTGTCTTTTTGACCAAAAATCACCTTTTAACCACCGAAAACCCCAGAAAAACACCAAAAAACTGCCAAGAAAACCCTTGCGGCAAACTTGCAAAAACCTGTGCCCTGGTTGCAAAAAGGGGCGTGGCTTGGGAAAAATTTCCAAATTTCGTGTTTTCTAACCGTTTTTTGGGATTTTCAGTGTAATTTTTGTCAATTTCACCGTTTTTCATTAGTTTCTGCGGTTTTTGTGTAATTTTCCATAAATTTCGCATGTTTTAGGGAAATCGATTTTTCAGTCAAATCTTGCAAAGATTATAGCATATTTTTCACCTAAATTCCGTTTAAAACCCCTGAAAATACCAGAAAACACTTAAAAAAAAACCGCGCGGCAAACTTGCAAAATACTGTGCCCTGGTTGCAAAAAGGTGCGTGGTTCGAGAAAAACTGCTGAATTTCGTGTTTTTTACCGATTTTTCGGAGATTTTATTGATTTTTTCATTGTTTTTTTCCCGTTTTTTCAATTTTTTCTCCCTTCAAATTTGTTTAATCTTCCCAAAATTTCGTCGCTATAAAAAAATAAACGTTTCCAGACTTTTCTTTTCTTTTCAAGACCAAAATCAGGGTCTAGAGTTCTAATCCCAAGAAATTGTGGTTATTTTTTCTATTTTCTGACCAAAAATCGCCTTTTAACCACCAAAAACCCCCGAAAAACACTAAAAAATCGCCAAGAAACCCTTGCGGCAAACTTGCGAAAAACTGTGCCCCGGTTGCAAAGTCAAGTATTCCTTACCGGAAATACTCTACTAAAAATAAAAAGAAAAGAAAACGAAACGAAAAGATAAACGAACGCAGCGACGTTAAGTTTCTTAAACAGAACGGTAAAAACAATCAAAATCAATCAATTTTATCTAAAAAACCAAAATAATTCACGAGAGAAGCAAAGATTAACAACTCTCCACAACCAAGTACAAAATCCAAAAAAGGATAACTTTCAAACTCAAGATTGAGCAAAAAACCAAAAAGAACCAAAAGAAAAATCAAAAGAAAAAACCAGAATGAAATCAAAAACAGAATGAAAAACCAGCCAGAATGATGACAAATCGAAGGACCATCGAAACAGTCCCGCACACTCTTGCGTCAGCAAGAGCGCAATGGTTTCGCGGGCAAAATTGGACTTTCCCGGGGCGGATTTCTGTCAAAAAACAGAAAATCTCAGCGGAATCGCACATCCCCGGGTTTTTTTCGAGCCCACCCTACCATGACTGCATTCATCAAGAATTGGGAAAAAATAAAAAAGGGAACAAAATTAGAAAACATAACCTTTAAAAAATGGAAAAAGATAAAGAGGGTGGTCAATGACTAACACTAAAAAACTTGAAAGCAAAGCCGTGGCAAAAATATATAAAAAGTCATGCAAAAATTAAGTCGACGAGAAATATCAAAATGGCGGGAGTTGCTTTGGGCCACCTCCAAACTGTGTACATCACGAACCAATGTGACCGTCAATCCACGTGAAAGCATGTGGGCAACCTCCTTCGACGGATAGGGCCGTCTGGGATTGTTGTGGAAAGGGCCAATTCTCATTGACAACTCTGGCGCATAATTCGAAACCTTCTTCGATAACCCAGACGAGCGTGTTGTGGAAATCACAATTCGATCTGCTTGCCAACAAGTCATGGTTGAATTCGAGTCTCCAATCTCCCACAGCTTCCGGTTGCGTGTCGACTGGACCCGATTCCCAGGTAGAAGCAATTGTGTGGGGTTCTCCGGGTGTGACTTTTGTTGAATCATTGACTTCAACTTGCCAGAAACCGGATGAACTCCCAGTAAGGTTGGGGCGAACACCACTGCAACCTGCACTTTGTCTGGTGGCTTCGAAGTGTGCTTTTTACCTAGTTCGTCCGACTCGGTACAATACAGAACAAAAAGAAGGATACCTGTTGGTTTTCCTTTTATTATCTCTTCAATGGGCTTGGAAAAATCAACATATTCCGACCGTGAACTATGCTGAATTTCGCTCAATGACACCTTTTCGGGGTCAACCACGGGCGTGGAGATGATCCGCAATTTGGCCACAGGATACACGATCTTCAGAGCTCTGATGGTGTCCAGAATAAGAGACAAGCTGAGTTGAGGATATTCCTTCTCCACTGAAGCCTGGAATTTCTTCGGATCTACTATCAATCCTGGATTGTGCTCCACCCATTCTATTAGAGCTTGCTTTTTGACACTTCTGTGCACTCTGGACAGTTTCGGTGTTGAAACACACTTATTTTTTTTCATATCAGAATGATTAATGCCATCGGCATCCTCCCCGTCCATTTTTATGGGTCCTTGCGGGTCCCTTCCTGTTATCACAACGTAGGGATTATCATCTGACATTCTGTTAATTATTGCATGACAGAAATAAGGAAACTGATAGTTCCATTTCATAGGCAGCACAACTTTCTTATTCTTTATTAACGCCCCTGCGCTTGACCACAGAGAATTACCTTCCCGGTTTACGCTTGGGCTAAATTCTTTCAACACTCGTTTCTTAGCTCTCGGCATGACAGCTAACGAAATCGGACAAGGGGTTTGTCTGTTTGACAGAGGTGCTTTCAATAGTTCTATTTCGCATTCGGCAACACTGATTCTTCCCGAATCTTTGCCGTCTGAAACAAAAACTGTTTGATACTCTTTTTCAAACTCACAAATTGCTTGATTCTTTTCTTCCCGTCCTTGATGAAGTTGGGTACATAGATCCGAAAACTTTTGCATACCCGCATCAGTTTCTTCCTCTACACTACACGCATGATCAATTGGGGCTTTGAATTCTGGGCTACCCACCCTCTCATTCAATTCCACTCCCCATCCATGATCAGTAACGTCATTCTGGACTATTTTAAATCCTTCCACCTCACCGGTGGCAACAATTTGTTCTTTTTGAAGAACCAAAGACTTTTTTCCAAAGTCAGAGGATCGCAGAGCAGCCTTTTCATTCAGTTTAACCTTGCATATGGCCAGAGCCAACGATTCAACGAGCGGCGTCATGAGCCAATCACCTTGCTCTTCCGCTACGCCTTCCACCAAAACCTTTGCAGATTTTTCCGATTCGGATAACAATCCGATATTCCGAGTGGGTTTAACCTCTCGTGGAACTCCTTGGATATTTATGGAAATGCCCATCAGTTTGAAAGCATTCGTTCCAATAATAACCGTTTCTCTCTCCACGTCCACGACATAATAGATAACCTCTCTTGTGCGTGTCTTTAATGACGTTTCGAGCTTCACTTGATGGATCAGTTTCATTGGCTGATTATTTGCCGTGAATACGGATTCAAAAATCGGTGCCTTCACCGCACACTTTTTCTCCCAATCTTTTCCATTAATTTCCACTATATTTTTCCACAGGGATTTCGGAATAAGTGAAATTGTGGCGCCACTGTCAATGACGATCCCCACTTCAACTCCTCCTATTCTCCCCTTTTCAACTGTTGGTGTTCCAAGATTTTCTGAAACATTCTCCACAACGGGGTTTTCAGCCTTCGACTGACTCAACTCTTCGACTCGTACTACTGGCAGTTTTTCTGGAACTTTCATCGGTGCCACTAGTGGACTTTGAGGACACTTGTTAGAGTAATGTCCTTTTTTTCCACACTTGAAGCAAGTGACATTGTTACTCCTCGGAGCTCTTGAGCATGTAGGATCATGACATCCTGTCTGATAGCATTCTCCACATCCTCGCAGACTTGCTCCCTCTCTGAGAGTAGGATAATTAGCAGAAGATACCTGATGGTGAACTCTTCTTTCCGGATCAATCTCTCTACGGTTTTCCCAAACCGACGGACAACGACTGGTCGCTTTTGCCGGAACACCTATTATCTCCACACTAGTCTCCACATCAAGTTCGAACCGAGTGGCCAACATTCGACACAAATCGTAATGCCGCACCTCCTCTGTGTCCATCAACTGCACTTCAATCATGCATCGAATGGTGTGATTGTGGGCGAGGGCAGACATGAGTTTCGCCGTCTTGAGCGATGAGAGTTCTTCTGGGGGCGTTCTTGAAAACGCAACCCGGGCGATCTCATCTAACTGCAAACAAAAATCTTCGATAGACTGGCCATCTAGTCTCCGGAGAGCTTCCCATTTGGTTTTTGCTTTTCGGGATTCATCTTCCACCGAAACCCTCAAGCGACTAGCCATTGCTTTTAAGGTGGCTTCAACCGTGGTCTTTTCATCCAATGGAATCCCTTTAAAAACTTTCAGCGCTTTACCCTCTAGATACTTAGTTTCCAACAAGGTGATTTGGAATTCTTGCGGCAACGTTCCAAATTTCATTTTGAACGTTTTCGCAAAGGTAGAGATGGAAAGTTTTCCCGGTGCCGCTGAGAATACGGGAGGCTCAGGTATTGATTGCGTGATGAGAAACTGGCTGAACAACTCAGTATCTTCATGCCTCACCGCAGAATTAAGTCTCACCGGGCTCCTTTCAAACTCCTGATCAACCTCATATCTTCCATACCTTTCGGTTTCATTTAAGATCGCCTCAGTTTCCTCATAGTATATCCTAGGCACCTCTCTTTCGCCAACAAAAGGCTTACTTTGGTACCCAGAAAGCTTTTGACGCGGCTTCCCGAATGGTGAGCGCTCGGCGATGGTCTGAACAGTATTGTTCTGCACCGTGGCGTCTTCCGCTTCCCGGAGAAGTTTGCCCTTCTGCGCCAATTGCTCTTCGAGCATCCGCACCTTGTATTTCAGAGTCATCGACTCTTCTTGGCAAAGCCGCAGGCTTTCTTGAGCTTCTCTAGCGTCTCGTTGAGCGATCGCGAGCTTTCTGGCATTAGCTTGAAACTGGTGTTTATTAAATTCCAGTTCATGCTGAAGTTGAAAAATCTTCTCAAGTTCTGCTCGAAGAATTTCGGCTGAATCAATTTGAAAATCGTTTAATACCTGCTGAAAGCAAATTTCACCCAAATTGGCAGCCGCAAGATGCGCCAATTGACAGACCTCTTCTAGAGCTGCATGCCTCTTGTCCATCAAGCTAACCGCCGTCTGCAAATCATAGTTCTTGTTTCTCATGATCTCCAGAGCTGTTTGTAATTCATCTATTTCGCTGTTTTTGGCTTCCAAAGTTTTTTCTTTATTTAGGAGCTCTTGTGTGAGAGGCGAAATCATCAGAGCAACCTGTGCTTCTGACGCTCTTGATTGGGTGCGAATGTGTGAAATCACTGCGCTGATTTTCAGTGTTTCTTTTTCGCTCACTTGCCCTTTATCAGCGCCAGCCGCCCGTGCCTTGGCCTGATGTCCTGTCGCCACAGACACCGTCTTGGCTCTCTGGCTTTCAACAGCAGATGACGCCTCCGACCTGTTGAACGAGAAGTTGACAACAGCGGGACCACCAACATTCGGCTCATGGAGCTGCAAGGCTTCCTCCAGCTCATCAACCTCCATAACTCTTTCCTCGCGGGAATCCGCTGGGATGTTGTCCAGGAGATCACACTCGTAATTTTTCATATTTTTCTCAATTACCAAGAACGGTTAACTTTGAGAGGGGTTTTTTTTATAGGGAAGATATTCCACGTGAAAAGCGGTCGCAAGTGAGATAGATACACAACTCACTCAAATCAATGAAATAATTTATCAAAATTATTTTCTTTTTGTTGTTTACAATCTTTTCCAAAACTTAAAAGTTGTCGGAAGATTATAAATTGATTCACTTGGCTGAACGGTTGTAAAGTTACAATCCGGATCAGTATTTGGTCTAGATGGTTCTTTTCTGGGACAACTTGACTGAATAGCGAGAAGAGTCGATACCCTCGACAAAATTTCTCACACTTTCCAGCTAAGTGGCGCTCCAAATCAGAGACTGATAAAAATTTGGTGTTTTTCTAACCGAAAAAACCTTTCTCTCTTTCAAAATTTTGCGAAAAAAGAAATAAAATTTGATATTCTCCGCGAGAAATACCAAAACTCTTCTTTTATTTTATCTTCGATAAAAGTTTTCAAAATATTTTTGACTATTCACTTCCGTGGCAAAAGTCCAACGACGAAATACCCTTTCAGTCGCGACGTGCTCACAGTGAGGTCGTCTAAAAAAATTTCAAACTTTATTGATCGCTACCCACGAACAATATCGTTTGCTCAAGAAAAACAATTACAAAGACTCAACGCAATGGTTGGAAGTCCTTCTACACAATTTTTTTTCAGAAATTCCGCCGTTTTAAAACTAGGCACGGAAAACTTTTAAAAAATGTGTTCTCTTTACAAAATCCACGAAGAGCTTCGCTGGATTTTGCTCAGAGTTTTGGCCCGGCCCCCAAGTCAAGTACCCGGCCCCCAAGTCAAGTATTCCTTACCGGAAGTACTCTACTAAAAATAAAAAGAAAAGAAAACGAAACGAAAAGATAAACGAACGCAGCGACGTTAAGTTTCTTAAACAGAACGGTAAAAACAATCAAAATCAATCAATTTTATCTAAAAAACCAAAATAATTCACGAGAGAAGCAAAGATTAACAACTCTCCACAACCAAGTACAAAATCCAAAAAAGGATAACTTTCAAACTCAAGATTGAGCAAAAAACCAAAAAGAACCAAAAGAAAAATCAAAAGAAAAAACCAGAATGAAATCAAAAACAGAATGAAAAACCAGCCAGAATGATGACAAATCGAAGGACCATCGAAACAGTCCCGCACACTCTTGCGTCAGCAAGAGCGCAATGGTTTCGCGGGCAAAATTGGACTTTCCCGGGGCGGATTTCTGTCAAAAAACAGAAAATCTCAGCGGAATCGCACAGCAAAAGGGGCGTGGCTTGGGAAAAATTGCTGAATTTTGTGTTTTTGGACCGTTTTTTTTTAGAGATTTTCTCGATTTTTCTTGTTTTTTCGTTGTTTTTTCATTGTTTTTTTCCTCATTTTTTTCTTAATTTTCCCAAAATTTCGTCGCTATTTTTTTTTTGAAAAATTTTTTTTTCAAGACCAAAATCAGAGTCTAGAGATCAAAAAACACGAAAAAAAGAAAAGAAATATCAATTTTTAGATACTTCCTAGCTCTTGCTCGACATGTTTATTTTCCAGAGTGTTCCAGCCAAATAAATTTGACTTTTCCTGTTGTTTTTGGACATTTTTTGGTGGTGGTGGATTGCAGGAGGGGAATGTATTTGGGGGATCTATGTATGCTCAAGCCTGCTGCGCCACCTAAGATGATGTTTTTGTTATGGGGTTATTCACAAAACCGGAAAAAAAGGAAGAAAACGGAAGAAAACTTCGGGAAAAAATCTGAGAATGATCCGATTGACCTGAAATTTCGGGAAAAATTGGAAAAAATTCTCCTGTACACGCTCACAAAATTTTGGACCGAAATATCGATTTTAAAAATTTTCAGAAAAAAAATCGATAATTTTTAAAATCGATATTTCGGTCCAAAATTTTGTGAGCGTGTACAGGAGAATTTTTTCCAATTTTCCCCGAAATTTCAGGTCAATCGGAGCATTCTCCAATTTTTCCCGAAGTTTTTTTCCGTTTTCTTCCTTTTTTTCCGGTTTTGTGAATAACCCCATTAAAGTGGGCGGAGCGGGATTTTTGGCTCATAGCCGTTGAAAATGACGGGTTGGACGCCAATTGCCGATTAGGTGCCATCTAAGCGCGGCTATGTGCCTTTTCGATGGCTAATAGCCATATTCGCGCGAATCGTCGATTAGGTGCCAACTAGGCGTCACTTTCAAAGGCTAATAGCCATAAAGCTGACTCTAACGACCACACCATGGCTACATAAATGGGTACTACCACATTACCCGATCTCCCTAATCCCCCTATGATAACATTTTTTTTATTTGTTTCAAAACCAAATCCGCTTGCCTTCCCTTGCTTCGACTAATAGGTTTTAATCTCATCAACCCGTGCCCTTAAACCCGGAAACTGCCATGATTGGAAATGATATCTTTCTTTTTTTTTCGTTGCTTTTTTTCCTAATGTTTACACCTTTCTTCCAAGAATAAATTTCTAGAATATGGCGGAAATAGGCTGAAATTTCCGGCCAATGAACATGCACACACGCCCACAAAAATGTTTGCTATTTAGCGCAAAATGACGAGACACGAAAGTGAGAAAAATCATGTGATATTTGGGGGTTAAATGGTGGAAATATGGTGGCTCTTTTTGGGTGGAAAACAAGCAGAAATGTTTGTTATGGTTTCCGATTTTTCTAAATTGTTGTTTGATTTTTTTCTTTATCCATGAAACTGGAAAACGGCCGGAAAATCGTTTTCTGGAAAACTAAATTTGGAAAATGCCGTTTTCCTGCTTCATGGATCCTAGCTCTGCTATTTCTTTAAACTTTCTAGAAATTTCGAATTTTTAGGCTCTTGCTGATATTTCTAGACCCTGATAAATCCGAGGAACAAGCTCCGCCCCTTTTTGCAATTATTTGGGACTGTTTTTCCCGAATTCTAGAATTTTTGGAAAAAAAAAACGTTTTTCGTTTTTTTTTCCAAAATTCCAGTTTTCCTATTAATTTTCAGCTTCTGGGACGTTTCGAAACCGGCCATTTCGAAACTTTTGGCAGGTTTCGAAACGTCCCAGAGCCATTTTCAAGCTATTTTCATGTTTTTTGTTGCAGTTTTCTTTGGAAATCAAGTTTATTTCTAATATTTCTATTGTCGTCCCGCCAAAATGGTAAAACGCGCTCCGCCGAACTCAACGCTATGTGATTTTCATTTTCATCTCCAAATTCTTTCATTTCACGTATAAATTCAACGTGGAATGAAATAATTTGAAAACCAAAATGAAAATCACGAAGTACTGAATTCGGTGGAGCGCGTTTGACCATCGTGGCGGGCCGACAATACAAATTTCCTTTAAAAATCCACTTTTTTCCTAACTTTTCTGTAAAAAATTCAGTTTTAGGCACTTTCTCTACCATTTTCAACAAGTTTTTCCCACAATTTTTGGTTTTTTTTTATTTCATAGTTTTTGCTGTTTTTTTCACTTCTTTTCAAGCGATTTTCAAACCGTTTGATGCAATTTTTCAACGATTTCAACCAATTTTTTTACTTAAAAAAATCATCAATTTATCAATTTTCCCATAATTTTTCGCAGAAATATTCGAGATTCTTCATTAAAACTACCATTTTTCTTGATTTTTAACATTTTATTTGATTTCCAATCAAGTTTTTACATCAAAAAATTAAACCCCGCCCACTTTTTAGCACTTGAACCAGTATTTAATTCGGCGCTATTGCGGAATATAACTGTAACGAAATATTGTTTTTTCAATCGACTTGCGACATGAGAACGCGTGACTCCGCCCTCTTTTTTTCGCGCGACCACGCAAACACAGTTCAATTCGAAGAGAAGCAGAGAAAACGTGTATTTTTTTCTTTCGTTTTCATGCTGCAACTCGATTGAAAACATAATAGAACTGCCTGAAATTGAGCTTTACTGACACAGAACAGCTCGAAATAGAACTCCATAAAACACGGATTACTTTTTTGAGTTGTTCGAGCTGTTTTGTGTCAGTACAGCTCCATTTCAGACAGTTCTATTTCGTCACGGCTCTATTCCGCATAAGCATCGTAATTCTAGTGTTATTTCAAAATTCGGCAGCAAAAATGTGGGCGGAGTTTCACATATTCATGCATCTAGCGAAAAAACCCAATAAATGTACATTATTTTTTTCTATAAATTTGTAAATTGCACACTTACCAAGATCCTCATAAAAATTCACAGCAGACGGATAGCAGAATATTCCAGAATCATCAGAAATTTCTCAAAAAAACAACACAACCCTATACCCTCATCTCAGCCGGGGCTTACTGTGGCGTAGAAAATGTACGCAAACCAAAAGACAAACTCTTTCTTCCACGAGTAAATTCAGCACGATCCGACACTGCTGAAATGAGTGTTACCGTAATCTTACAGCCAAAAACTTTGCTAACGATACAATGTGCTGAATTTACTCGTGGAAGAGAGGTTGTTTTTGGTTTTCCATTTTCTAGGCCGCAGCAGGCGCCAGTACTCCAACTTCCCCGGCCGCCTCTAATTCCTCATGAATTTCCTTCACAGTAAAACCCATTTCTCCCAATTTTCAGCACTGCCCCACAAATGCAACGATGGTTTCACGTTGAGGACGAGAAGACGGTTTTGTTCGGAATCCAATTCAAGAATCGCTCGCTGGTCACTTTATTCGCCCTGGTTCAGCTCGTTGTTGCGTGCGTCTCGTTTGCGCAACACGTCTATTCGGTGGCTATTTTTAGTAAGGTAATTTCGGGAACATTTCAGCCCATGTGACTATTAGCCGTTGATCCATTACTGGCGCCACTGAACAGCTTGCCCGAATTTAACGGCTAATGGCCAATAACTCCCCGATTAGTAATTTTTCAGATCTTCCTGTGCTCGTTCAACGAAACGCGCTCCAACTCTGGCCACTTTCTCTCGCATGACGTCATTATTTTCGATTTTGGTCTTTTTCACGAATTAATTAATGTAGGTCAAAAGCGGTCGCAATTTACGTCAAAAATCTATTTCTTTTTTTCTTTTTCTTCCTGCTGTTTTTGTTTTACGCTTCCTTTCGGCGGCGGCGGCGACAACAAAAACAACCACCGTGCGGGTGGTGAGGGAGGGGGGATTGGAATAGGAATTACAATCCAAATTAAACTTTAAGCAACTTTTTTTTCAAAATTATTCTTGTCAAGTTTGTGGGTGGGGTGCAGGCTGTGGCCTAGAAAATACAATGCAAACTCGACCGTAACTGAGACATTCAAAAATTTTAACGTTTTTCTGGATTTTTTGGTAAAATTTCTGATTGGATCTATTTATTACTGTAATACATTGCATTACAGCAGTATCTTATCGTGCTGAATTTACTCGTGGAAGAGATTGTTTGTGCTCATTTTCTAGGCCATATCTCTCACTAGCTCAGACGAGGCAATACAGATAAAATTTCAACAATTTTCCCAGTCAAAAATTTTTTTTTAATCTCAAATTTTCAAAACTCGAACTACTTTTTTTGCAATTCTATCGTATTCCCCACTATCCAAATGTCATTCACCCACTAAAACGTTTCTGACCTTTCCACGCCCCAAAATCCCACTTTTCCAGGTCCAAGAATGCATAGCCAACTACCTGGACGGCGGGTACATGAGGTGTTTATGGTGTTTTACCCAAATGATCGCCCTGGTTTTGACAATATGTAAGTTTTCTCATTACCTCTATTCTCAGTACGGATTGCTGCAAACTCGCTCCCTTCGCACAGTGGTGGACGCGGCCACGTTGGCGACGAGAGAGTGCAGAAAATTGAGAGAGCCGTGGCCGATGTTTTGCTCTGATTTCTCTAAACCTCATTCCAAATGCATGCGAAATTCTTTGTTCGATTGGAGCGAGTTTTCAGCGTTTTATACCGAGTATAACTGCCCCAAAATCAGAGCTACCATATCTACTCTATTTGCTCGACATGCCGGCCTATCAGAGGTGCGGGCAATTAGAGTAAATACGATATTTTGAAAACTAGTGTTGCAAGCAAGTCTATGTAATTCGGCTACTATCAAACTTCCAGGGACCACGCTATGCATACCAAAACCCCACCCACTGCTCCTTTGGCCAATGCTCATTATTCAAAACGCCTATTGTTTTGGACTGGTGATTTTGACGATAGCCACAGCTGATAAGGTAAGCTCAATATTTGTGTTTTAAAATATTTGTCACTTTGGCTCTGATGTGAAAATTGATATTTGGCCCTACCTAACTTTTTAGTATTCTTGCTGGGCTTATTACTCTCGTTTCGTCAGCTAACGATTTTTTGGCCTGGAACATGCAAAACCTTCCGCAAGTAAATTCAACACGATTGTACACAGCTAAAATGAGTGCGACCATAATCTCATCCATTTGTTGTAATCTTTGATGTTGTTGTGAACAGTCTATTCTTTTTCACATTTCTTGTTTTTTTTGTTGAATTTATTACGGTCACAGTCACTACATCTGTGCCTGATCGCGGTGAGTTCACTCGTGGAATATTTTGCATTTTCCAGCTAAAAGGGGCGTTAACTGAGGCAAGAGTAATCGTGAAAGGTCAGCCAAAAAGAGGCGTATCCTCGACCAAACCCACTCAGATTTATCTACTTAACGATGCAAAAACTGAGTATGCGTGGCTTCTTCTAGATAACAATTTAATGTAAACTCATACTGTAACCGGAAAGAAAATCAAGACTAATTTCCTAGCTCACAACCATGTCGAGTTGGCAACTTATTGGAATCAATATTGAGCCTAATGCCGCGTCCAAAGTCAAAAAAATTCCTGAAATCACGTATTTTCTGCAGTCCAAAGTTGCAAAAAAAATCACAGAAATAACAGGTGTTTACCACTGAATTTTCGCGTGTTTTTTTATTTACAACTTTCACGCCGCAAAATTCAGTGGTAAACACCTGTTATTTCTGTGATTTTTTTTTGCAACTTTGGACTGCAGAAAAAACGTGATTTCAGGAATTTTTTTGACTTTGGACGCGGCATAACATTTAAATTTCGGATTTTTTGATATCCAATTGACGAAGAAATAACTGAAACCATCCATCGCTAAATTTTCGATATTTTTCCATTATAGGGCTATCAAAACTTCACTTACCGAGTTCATAAAAATCCACCGCAGCATACGAATATTCCAGAATCATCAGAAATTTCTCGAAAAACAATGAAAAAGTAGGCCCGAAAATCGAAAGTTTCGGAATGTGTGCAAACACCAATGCGTATTGTCTACCGTATCCAATAGGGGGTCTCAGTTCTCGAATTTATTCTATAAATCCCCGTTAATAAACTACATTTCTCACTATTCCAGCTACTCGTCGCCCTCTTCCACCCTGTGAACGCCCATCTAAACCTCATGATTCTCTATTTCGCCGTCGGCACGTCGATAAATCACTTTTTCGACTACATTCTCTGGCACTATTATTGGTACGAGGAATTTCAGTATATTGGCCGGACAGGGAAACACGTGATTCCGTTTTGGGTGTGACCTTGATTATCATTTAGAACTTTTGTGCATATTTTCAATCAATGACGGTTATCTTTTTTTGGCATTAATGAATTGGTTTTCTTTTTTCTTCTATTCTATTCTACTTCCCAAGAGACGTCATGTAACAAGATTAAAGTATTTATGTATTTTATAAGACGTGACGGATAAGAACAGATTAACAAAACCAAAGAAAGATGTACATTTAATTGTAAGACAAGAGATCAAATCAGATGGGGTCAGTAAGGCGGCGTTGAAATCGAGCATCCCAGGATCGATTCGATGAGCCATTGTTCGCACACCAGATTGTATTTTGTGCAATCGCGGAACTTGTCGCCAATCTTAAACTGTTTTTCAATTTTTCAATATTGATAAGTGAACTTTTGAACTTATTACATCGTGCGTCAAGCTGTAGACAATAAAATTGGGTTTCAAGTTGGAATTGTGGTAGGGTGCAGGGTTTTTGTCGTCGAGGATTGGCTCGCGGGCTGAAGCTTGGCCATCGGCTATTCGGACAAGTTCAATGAGAGTTACACGGTCTGAATGTAGCCAGATTAGGAGATTAGTAAAAGTATGAAAGTTTCGTGACAAAAAAGGAAATAAAACCGGGTTAAAATGTTGAAAAACTAATATAACCGCGCGTAATAGAAAATCAGAAAATCAACGGTCAAATACCCACCTAAAAAGTTATATTTCGGCCGTGAAAAGTAGAATTTGCATCCGGCAAACAGTTTTGGTTGCTGCAACGTCTCAATTTATTTGTTTGCCAAAATAAACCAAAACCCCACCATTTTACTAATCGTCTTCTTCCACTCTTCAATACGATTCGTGTAAACCGGCCCGTCCATCCATTGCACCTTTTTCACCGCATAATTTCGATCATCCTCGGCTCGTGATGGATCGATAATGCAGGCTTTTAGCCATTCCCGGCTCACGATCATTGTTGACTTCACTATCGCCTTGAGCACTTCTGCTAGATGATCTTTGGTGACGTTTAGCACTTTGGTTTTCAAATCTACTGGAACCACGAGATGGGTGGGCGTGGCCATGTCCATTGACACGAGCTACAAAGTACCGTAGTGGGATGACAGTATTTTATAGGTTTTTGGACTCACATTAATTTTGCCTGGGAGCTTCTTCTTGTCAGACTCTCTAATCATTTTCTCGTCTATCAGTTGGACAAAGTGAATTTTTGATTTCGGGGGTGGTATTACTGTAAATTTGATTTAATTCCAAAATGAACAGGTTGAAGGAGCTGGGTGCCAACTTTTCGAGGAAACTGATTTTAGGAATTACGAATATCAAAAACTATTTTTTCAAAAAAGTTAGAGTTCATCCCAAAGGAGAGACCCCGACAAAACCATTAAAAAATGTCAAACAGCGGGGAATAAGGTCCACCGCTTTTGCAAGTCTGCGGCACGAGTTCTAAGTGCTATACAATGCGGATAAACAGTGCCTCAGACTTGTGAACGGAGGCGGAGCTTGTTCCTCCAGTTTTTGTCATTTTTTCTCGGTTTCGTCAAGGTTTCAAAAGAAGTACACGTGGAGTGGGCTCGAAAACTCATTTGGCGCCGATAGTTCTAGTTCTAAAGGCGAGTTCCTTCGAAAAATGGCATCGGCCCAAATTCTAGACCACACCTCGTGTACACCTTTTGGATTTCTTCCAATTATTTTTTGTATTGTTGGCCCGCCAAAATGGTCAAACGCGCTCCGCCGAACTCCACGCTATTCGATTTTCATTTTGGTCTCCAATTTATTTCATTTCACGTTGAATTTGCACGTGAAATGAAACAATTTAGTGACCAAAATGAAAATTGGATAGCGTTGAGTTCAGCGGAGCGCGTTTGACCATTTTGGCGGCCCGACAATAATCGATTTTAATTAGATATTCGTAAATCAGAGGGTACCACGAACTAGAACTGTTATGCTATAGTCTATAGAGCCGAGACAGTAGTTTTTTATTATTGTTCTACCGCATCTACCATTAGAGACCCTCATCCTGACACCATCTGCATATTAGTTCTGCACTACCGTCTTAATTTTCTTGGCGGTCACACTAATAGTAAGAGTTCACGCGGAGAATCCATGACCACACCCCCTCAGTTTTTTCAACTGATCGCAATTCAAAAATCTGAGTGGGTGTGGCTTCACGAAACCTCCAAATTTCCAATTAAAAAGGCTTGCGGTGTTTTTCATGAGTTCATTCGGAATTCCAAATGGCCTCATGAATACGGATCCCAGATTTTAACCGATAAATCCTACCGGCAAGAAAAATAAAACGATAATACCTGAGCAGATCTACTACGTTCCAGTTCTATTTCATGGCACCCCCAAACTCCATTTTAAACAAGTTTCCCCGCAAAGTTGGCAATTATCAAAACTTTATTCAAACAAAAATAACCTGGCTGCAAGACATGTTCATTTTTAAACTTCTCCAAAACTTTCCGAATCTTCGCATCATTTTTTCCCAACTCTTCCGCCGTGTTTCCCGCGCTATTTTTGATCTTCATACTCGCACCTTTGCTGAGCAAATACTCAATGATCGGAAGGTTTTTTCGACGAACCGCTTCGTGGAGGGTAGTTTCGTAGGTGGAGCCGCCTGGAAAAAAAAGTTCTGGAAACTGAAAAATCGGTCGTTATCACAGCAAGCATTGATGACTGCTCCTGCTTCCACCAATATCTCTACAGCTTCTAGTGAATTCTGTTCGACTGCTATGTACAGTGGTGTTTTTCCTTGATTATCCCGTTCGTTCACACATGTTCCTTCTTCTAGAGCAGTTTTGAGTTGGGGAATTCGGTTGTTTAGAATAGAGTTGATAATGACGACTTCTCCGCGGCGGGTTCCGTATGAGCTGCGGCGCTGTAATGAAAAAAAAACATGATTCTAGAATACAAATAGAAAGGGCATTGTCAATTCGATTCCTGCTGGTCTGCCGTACCACTAGTTCTTCAAGCTCCGCCTCTTTTCATAATTGCGCAGCCCGCCAAAATGGTCAAACGCGCTCCGCTGAACTCAACGCTATGCGATTTTCATTTTGGTTTCCAAATTATTTCATTTTACGTATAAATTCAACGTGAAATTAAATAATTAGGAGACCGAAATGAAAATCGCATAGCGTTGAGTTCAGCGGAGCGCGTTTGACCATTTTGGCGGGCTGACAATATTTTTCAATAAATTTGCCTTCAATTTAAGTGCATTTAGCAGGAAGACGTAAAATTAGACAACATTATGTCAAAAAATGCACAAATTCGCTTAAAAATTGAAAAATAGCATAAAACATATGGAAAATTAATAAAAGGCAATAAAACATCAATAAAAATGTTAGAAAAGTCGCGCAAAGTGTTAAATTTTTATTTTTCTTTGAATTTAACCACAAAAATGTAAAAAAAATCTCAAAATTCGCATTTTTCATTTTTCAAGTCTAATTAGACTCGAAACGCCTATTGAGCGCATTTTTATGGAAAATGTCGCGCAGAGTCGGTTTTTCAATTTTTTAAAAATAAATTTTAGACCAAAAAATGCATTAAAACCATGAAAAACCTCAAAAATCGCATTTTTAATTTTTCGAGTCTAATTAGACTCTAAAAACGCTTCTTGGGCGTATTTTTCAACGCAAAAGTCGCGGATGTCATTTTCTTCATATTTTAGACCAAAACATGCTTTAAAAACCCAGAAAAATCGTCAAAATTCGCAATTTTCCTTTTTCGAGTCTAATTAGACTTGAAATATGCTCCCTGACAGTATTTTCGTAGCAAAATTCGCGCACAGTCTGTTTTTCTAACTTTACACAAATTTTAGACCAAAAAACGTAGAAAAAATCCAGAAAAACCCCAAAATTCGCCATTTTCATTTTCCGAGTCTAATTAGACTCTAAAAACGCTTCCTGGGCGTATTTACTGCGGGAAAGTCGCGCACAGTCTGTTTTTCTATCTTTATATAAATTTTGGACCAACAAATGCATTAAAAACCCAGAAAAATCCCCAAAATTCGCATTTTTCATTTTTCGAGTCTAATTAGACTCTAAAAACGCTTCCTGTGCGTATTTTTGCGGGAAAGTCGCGCACAGTATGTTTTTCTAATTTTTAATAAATTTTAGACCAAAAAAATGCATTAAAAACCCAGAAAAACCCCAAAATTCGCATTTTTCGTTTTTCAAGTCTAATTAGTAAGCTTTCCACCATGGACGGGCCGTCCGAAAACATCCGTTACCCGTCCGGAAAACGGGTGCCCGCTGCCCGTCCGCGTTGCCCGGTCTGCAATGTTACGTGACGGTTTCCTAGGATAGAAATATGGGCATATCGCGTTGGCAAATGTGGAATCATAAAAAATAATATTTTGTCACGGGAAATGGAAAAAATGTGTATAAATGCGTGAACTTTCTTCTCCAATTTTTTTAATAGTTGGAAAAAATAATAAAAATTTCAAGCGGGCATTTTTCTTTTTCCCCGGGGATCGGACGGCCCTTTCCCCGAACGGGTCGGACGGGCAAAAAACGTCCGCCGTGGAAAGCTTACTAATTAGACTCGAAAAACTCTTCCTGGGCGTGTTTTTCGCGGTGCACGCCTCGCACAGACTGTGATTCTCATTTTCTTTGAAATTTATACCACAAAAAAACCAGAAAAACCTCAAAATTCGAATTTTTAATTTTTCGAGTCTAATTAGACTCTAAAAACGGCTAATGACCGTATTTTCGCGTCAAACTTCAAATTTTTCGAGTTTTAAAGCTCTTTTTGGGCTTTTAGCCCCAAAAAGAGCTATCCCACCTGCTCAGTTTTCACCGCCATTGATCTCTCGCCAAAGCTCATTGGCGATTGTGAGCGGCTCGGCGCGAATTTCACAGCGCTTCTGCGAGCTCGAGGGGTGAAGTCTTCGGATTCGGGGGTTGGCTGGAAATTTGAACATTAAGAAAAATAATTAATGTAAACAACGAGAAACCTCTTTCTTGACAACTTTCGCATGCTGCTCCAGCGACGCTTGTCGCTTTGTGAGCACAATTTTCTTGGTGAACGGGTCGTCGTCGTCGGTGCTCGGGAACATCTGGAATGATGAAAATTATATAAAACTAAAGGCGGACGGGGCGGGGCTAAGAAATCTCGAGAAATCCAAAGCGCGCTCCACTGATAAAGCGTCAAGAGACGTTAGACGGTTAGACAAATCGAGACACGCGGTGGAGCGCATTTAAAATTTCCGCCCGCCAAAAATATCGATTTTACCTCCGATTTCCCCGAATACGAAGCACTTTTCAGCGGATCCGCGTACTCGCCGACTTTTCCAGTAACAGGGGCTGTGGAGCGGCGCTGAAAATTAAAGATTGTATTGATTTTTTACAAAGTTTTGAGCCCACATTAACAAACGGCGTGAGCATTTCATTCTTATGAGTTCTCTTCGGTATTTGCGAGGCAAAAAGCTCAAATTGCTCAGCTGGAGGTGCCGGTTTCAATATGGACGTTCTTTTGGGTTTTCTCTCAAATTCCTGGTCGCCGATGGATGAGGTGGATGGGCGTTTTGATGAGGCGCGTTTTCTGAAAAAAAAACGAAAAAAATGTTTTTTTTTCCTATTCATAGATGTCAAAAAACGTTAAAAAATGTCAAAAAACCAATAATATGAATAGGTCCATAAGGGAAAATAGTCGGCCACGAGCTATTTCTCGGTCACGGCCATTGTGGCTTCATTTATGTACGCGTTTCGCTAAATTTGCCATAACGCCACTGTGGAGACGCAGAGAAATGCGACGAGTCGCTTTTGCAATTTCGTAGGGTCTAGCACGCCACGGGGTGCTGGCGACTGCCCTCGAGAAAGTGCGCTCCATTAATAAATCTTGGCAGTGTGCCAAACTATGCGAACTCACCATTTTTTGAAATGAATTTTTGAGGCGGAGAGCGGGTAACGCGACGCAACCGCAGCGCGTGGCGTCGGCGGCAAAATAAAGCGTTTGAAAAAAGGCAGTCGCCAGCACCGTGCAGGCCATAGATGAGACGCAGAGAAAAATACAGTTATTGATCGATTTTGTTCGCGACTGACGGGGTCTCACCACGATTTGCCGGCGATTTTCAGTGGAAATTCGGCCAGTTTGACTGATCGAATTTTGATGATTTTTTAAGAAATTATAATGTTTTGAACCTTTCATCTCCGAAAAATAACGATTTTACTGACCCAAATTTAAAAAAATCGATAAAATTTGAAAAAAATATGCAATTTTCTGTCGATTTTTACTGAAATTTCAGACAATTTTACTGGATTTTGTCGATTTTTCAAAAAAAAAAAGTTAGTTTTTGAACCTTTCATCACCAAAAAATATCGATTTTTGCAGTCAACATTGAAAAAAAAAAGGTAAAATTTGAAATTGGCAAATTTAAAATTTTGGCCAGCAAATCGTGGCGAAACCCGCTGGAAACAAGAAATTTTATGATTTTTCCGCGTCTTTTATCAATTTTAAGCAAAATTTCAGCCAGAGAAGGCTCCACAGTTTATCACAGATTTTTTTTTCTCAAGAAATACCAGATTTTGAATGAAAAATCGATATTTTCCGGTGAATTTGAGGGTAAATTGAATAGAAAATCATATAAACCGCCAGAAAATAACAAAAACGCCAAAAAAAAATTGAGAAAAAACAATTTGCATTTTTAATTTTTCGAGTCTAATTAGACTCGAAAAACGCTACCTTGGCGTATTTTTTGTGGCAAAAATCGCGCATGATCTCTGAATAGCGTTTTCTTTGAATTTTAAACCAAAAAATGGTGAAACTTCCTTTAAAAAAACATCAAAATTCGCAACTTTAATTTTTCGAGTCTAATTAGATTCGAAATATGCTTTTTGGGAGTATTTTTCGGGGCGCAAGTCGTGAAAAGGGTGTGATTGACATTTTCTTTAATTTTGAGACCGAAAAACGCAAGAAACACATCAAAATTCGCAACATTAATTTTTCGAGTCTAATTAGACTTGAAATAAGCTCTCTTGGCGTATTTTTTGAGGCACATATCGAAAAATTTGATTTTCTTTCAGTTCTGCACCAAAAATAAACACTCACGCCGAGGAATTTTCAGATGGAGCCATCCGCCCACCGTAATCGTTGAATAAATCCAATTCCGGTGAAATGTCACGATTTTCTCTGAAATTTCACCGTTTTTTCGGCTTTTTATCGTTAAAAACTCACGACTGCTCAGTTTTCACAGCAAAATTCTCCTCTCCAACGTCACAATCCGGCATATGACCCTGAGTTTCCAAAAATCGCTCGACCGCCCGTTTTTTATCGATTTCATCGCATTTTTCATCGTCAAAATCGCCCAAAATGCGCTGAGTACACGCCAGATCGACTTGCGATAGCGGCGGCATGGATTGGGCCTGAAATATTGAATTTTAGGCAATTTTTTAAAATAAAAATGATAATATATAAATACCTTCTCCAGTAGCTCTTTGAGCTCTGTCAGAGTGTCAAAACAAGTGTTTAGAACGTGCGCGCCAGCGATTTTAGTGATATCCAATGGAAATGCGCATGTGGAACAATGATTTCGCGACGTAGATCTTCTTCCGGGCTGCCTGGTGCTTATCTCTTTGATACAGTCCCTAAAAATCAATTTTTTAGTCCTAACTCCAGCCAAAACAAACACTTACCAACACTGTGCATGCTTGCAAGACGTTCCCAAATATTGAAGGTCCTTTTTTGGCGTTTTGCTGGAATTTTTCCTCATTTTTAATGATTTTTCGAGAAAAACTGACCACTGAGCACACTCGACAGCTTTTTGAAAAACTTCTAACGCTTTTTTGGTGTTTTCGAACATGATTCGATTCTAAATAGAAGAATTTGAGGTTGAGAGGGAAAAAATATTAAAATTTGAAAAACGCGGCGTTGTGCAATGCGCGTCAGGTGTTTTGCGGAGCTGGCATTTAAGTTGACGCGCAGAAATTTTAATTTTTAATTTTTTTTCGAATGTCTTTTTTTTTAAGTTTTTCATTGCAATTTTTGCATATTTTAGGTTTAAAATGATTTTAAAAATTCAATTCATCCAATATTTCAGCATGAGACCACCAAGCGACCTGCTCGACATTGTTTCACAGCTTGCCGAGGTTGATCCAGTGGTGAGAAAAGAAGCAGTAAGAAAATTGGCCGGTAAACAGCAAGAGCTCGCCGATGACGAAATCAACACATACCTATTGGAACGACTAGTTTCGGGCTGCGCATCTGCCCGTGCCGCCGTCAGAGTTGGCTACACCACTGCTCTAGGCACACTGCTGACGTCAGAAGCGGGAAAATCATGGAGCATTGAGAAAATTCTGACGATCGCTGACAAAAAGATGGATTTGAATGAAAAAGTTAGTTTTTGTGGCCTAAAAAATGCGCAAAACTTTGATTTTTACAGTCTGTTGGCTCTGGTTATGCTATCGGTCATTTCCTAGTGCTCGTCGCGTTTGCTCAAAAGAAAAAGTTGGCCGAAAATGAGGTTCTGAAATTGGTAGAACACTCGAAGAAAATTCGCGACGTTTCGCCGAGTTTGGCATTTTCTCAAATCAGTTTCCTGGTGAATTTGACCAGGAAAGTCAAGGAGAATGTTTTTCAGAAGGTATGGACATATTTATGGAAATATTTGATTTGTTTCATTTTTGCTCTTCCAGGCAATCTCCCCAGCCATCGACATGTACCTGGAGCTGATAAACTCGCAGTACACCCCCGAGAATGTTTTCCTGGCGTTGAGCCTGCGCAAATCGCACTCTGCGTTGGTTGCCAAACACGCGAGATTTGTGAAAAAAGACGGCTCGTGCCAGTTTTCCGACGATCAGTATCCCAAGATTTTGGCGGCTTTGAAGCGCTGCGACTACGCGACACTCCAAGTGCTCCTTCCACTGCTGATTGAAACCACAGTGGAGTCGTCGAGTTTCGACAAAATGTACCTTCGTGAGTATTTTGGTCGTAATAGAGCACCGCTCTGATCAAATGCGCTCCATTGAACTTTGTGTGTTTCGTTTCGTTCCGTTTTCATTTTCATTATCGTTTTAATTTTTTTTTATTGGTTTTTTGAGTTTTTTTTTTTCGTTTTTCAGTATTGGAAAAGTCACCAATTTGTCGCCACGGTTTACCAGCACGAGGACATATTTATTTAATGATTTTTGAAATAAAAAGAATAATTTTTTTTTACTTTGTTCTATTTTTGACAATACACGTTGAGAATGAGGGAAATAACGTAATTTTTCCGGAAAAATGGCCAAAATTTCCTATTTTTGGAAGATTTTTTCCCAAAAATCATATTTTCAAGCGATTTTACACCTTCGCCACAGAGTGACACTTTGCGGTAAATGAAAGCACATTTACAGCAAAAAATGAAGAGAAAAATAAATAGTTGTCTCACAATCAGAATTTACCGCGGAGTGGCGAACACGTAATAGGTCTATTCACGGAACCAACAAAATATGCAAAAAATTCGGAGAATGCTCCGATCAGTTTGAAATTTCGACAAAAAATGTCGAAAGTACTCCCGAATATGTGCAGAAAATTTCAGAGCAAAATATCGATTTTGAAAATTTTCAGAAAAAATCGATATTTTGGTCTGAAATTTTCTGCACATGTCCGAGAGTATTTTTGACATTTTTTGTCAAAATTTTAGACTGATCGAAGCATTCTCCGAATTTTTTTTGCATATTTTGCTGGTTTCCGTGAATAGACCCATAATATTCAAAATTAGCCGAAAGTGGCAAGAAAACGTAAAAAAAACCTTAACCCCGCAAGTCTGTGGCACTAAATTGTGCGGATAAATGAAGGAACAGAGCCGCAAAACTCTTCTGTTTTGAAGTTTCCAGTGTTTTGTTATGAGGTTCACGAAATAACTAAATTCAGCGAAAACTCGGAGAATGCTCCAATAATGCTCCCGGACCTGCCCACAAAATTTTGAACAGAAATACATATCAAATTTAAAAATTATTGAGTTTTTTTTACTGGAAAAATTTTAAAATCGATATTTTTCGCTGAATTGTTTTCTATTTCGTGACTAACCCCACCCCATAACAAAAACCCGCAAAATTTGAAACTGGGGAATTTCGCGGCACCGGATATGGTTTTTCATTGAACTCTATCCGCACAATTTAGTGCCACCGATTTTCAGATAGGCGGGACTTGAGCTTTAACACCGGCTTTAGGAAAATCTTGAAAGTTAAAAAAAAAATAAAAAAGTAGCTTTTCGCCCATCAAGACCAAAAACTTGAAAATTAATTTTAATTATCACTTTGGCAATTTTTTTTTCTTTCGAAAATCGCCGTTATTCACTGAAGTTGGGAGTTTGCTGCGAAATCCCGATCAATTTTTATGTGTATTTATATAAAAAGCAAAAAAGGAAAACATTTGGACAAAACTAGAAAATTCACCAATTGGCCTGAAACTTTTGGAAATACTGGCAAAAATACTCCCGACCATGATATGCTCAGAAAATGTTGGAATCACCGAAATATCGATTTAAAAAAGGTTTTAAATCGATATTTTAGTTAGTCCAACATTTTTTGAGTGTTTCATGTCCAGGAGTATTTTTGACATTATTTCCCAAAGTTTCAGGCCAATTGGAGCGTTATCCGAGTTTTCCCCTAATTTTTTCTTTTATTTTGCCTTTTTCTTATTGTCGGCCCGCCAAAATGGTCAAACGCGCTTCGCTGAACTCAACGCTATGCGATTTTCATTTTGGTCTCCAAATTATTTCATTTCACGTGTAAATTAAACGTAAAATGAAATAATTTGGAGACCAAAATGAAAATCGCATAGCGTTGAGTTCAGCGGAGCGCGTTTGACCATTTTGGCGGGTCGATAATAGTAGATTTAATGAAAAGTAAAACTGTCTAGAGAGAAGTGCACAGACATAAAAAACGGCCCTATACAAAAGACTAGGAAGGTGCAAAGAGAGAGTTCATCTCTGTTCGAAATATAAAACCGGGCTTATACACAAGAGATTCGTGCTCACAACATTTTCTTTCATTCCAGAAGTCCTCGAGCCATGGGCACTTTCAAGCAACGAAACCAAAGTTTTTGATCGAATTTTCACAATTGTCACGCAATTTTTTGAAAAGGGAGGTGATGCTAAAACTGTGAGTAATTTTGTTGACCCGCCACGACGGTAAAACGCGCTCCGCTGAACTTGGTACTGTGATTTTCATTTTGGTATCCAAATTATTTCATTTCACGATGAATTTATACGTGAAACGAGATAATTGGGATAACAAAATGAAGATCACGAAGTACCAAGTTCAGCGGGCCCAAAATATCGTGTTTTTCATTATTTTCTACCAGGTCGTTGTAATTTTCACAAAAGAAGTGATGAACCGTATGGAAACTGCGACACGTGGCAAAGGACAATTCCGATTGATGAATAAAAAGGTATTTATAACAAAATGTACAAACATTTTCTAAAATTAGAAAAAAAAAAAACTACAACTTTCTCTGATGCCGCTGAATTTGCTTCAAGGATTTGCGGAGAAGAAGTTGACACTCGTCGGGTACTGAAAATTTTGGAAAGTTATGAAATTTAGGAAAATTTAAATTAAAAACTCACAAGTTTTACACTGCTGCGTCAGCTCCTCATTCTCCACACAATATTGAGAAGTCAAATCGCACTCAATTGTGCATAAATCTAGAACTGGGAGCCAGACGGCGTCGCCGAACGGGTCACCGCCTGAAAATTGGGGAATTTTGGCTATTAGCCGTTGAAAATGGCTATTAGCCGTAAAAAATGGCTTTTGACCTTCGAAAATGGCTATTAGCCGTTGAAATTGGCAGATAGCCAATAATGGCGCACATCTCGCACTGAATCAGCGATATTCGGCCTGAGTTTGGCAGCAATCGGCGCACAAGTTGGTCACGGAAAATGGCTAATAGCCATAGAATTTAGGGTCCGTGCCATTTAGATTTGGCATCCATCCCAAAATCCGGCTCTCGGATGTTTCGAAAACTTTTTCTGCATTTTGTCGTCGTGGTGTTTGCACACAATCATTTTTAAAAGCTTTTAAAAGAAAATGATTGTGTGCAAACACCGCCACGAAAAAATTCAGAAAAATTTTCGAAACGTCCAAGATCCCTGAAATCGACGGCTAATAGTCAAAAAAAAAAAAAAAACAACTTACACAACTTGGAATTATGAAAAATGAACTGCGACACGGATTCGTACTGTTCTCGACTCCGGGATGACTGACATTTGATAAGTCCGCACGAGAAAATTAAAAAAATTCCGAAATTTTTCAAAGAAAGTTGCATCTGGGTACTTTTTCAGAGAAATCTATTCTCAGGGCTAGAACTGATTTCTAGAAGAATCTCTTTCTCTTTTTCTCTAATCTGTGTCATTGGTCTAACAATAGTCGTATTGTCTTTATTTACAGTGTAATATTATAGATGGAGTGTAAAGAAAGGAATCAAATTCACAAGCAGTTAGAAAAAGAACGACAAAGTCATAAAAGTAGCGAATGACCTCATCATTATGATGAAGCGAAAGATAGAGAGAAGGGGAGACGGAGAGAAAATGGGAAACTCATATTTCTTAATTAGACTTGAAAATCTTCTGATTAGACTCGGAAATTTTCCGATTAGATTCAAGAATTTCCTAATTAGACTCGACATTTTCCTGATTAGACTAGAAAATTTCCGGATTAGATTCGGAAAATTTCGGATTTTACTCGAGAATTTCCGGATTAGACTCGAAAATTTCCGGATTACACTCGAAAATTTCCGGATTAGACTCGGAAAATTTCGGATTAGACTCGGAAAATTTCGGATTAGACTCGAAAATTTCCTGATTAGACGTGAAAATTTCGGTTTTAAAAGAGCTTTTATGAGAAAGTGCTTTGAATTGCAGTTTTGGGTTTTGGAATTTTCGGATACGACATTGAAAGTGCAGAAAATCTCAACTTTTTTTTTCAAACACAAATTAGAAAACATCCAAAAGAAGTACACGACGTGTAGCCGCTGGCCTAGAAATCTGGCGGTCGCAACTTCTAGGAAATTATATTCGAGAAGTCAAGGCCGCCGGTTTTCTAGGTCAGCGAGCACATCTCGTGTACTTCTTTTGGACGTAGGTCTTTTCATTTTTTTTTGTTGACAAAACAGTTGCTAAAAATAAACAGAAATATTTGGTTTTGTGCAATTTTAATGTGGTAATCTTAAATCCCAAACCCAAAATTATGTAAATTTTTGAGCAGTTTTCCCGAAAAGTTGTCACCATCTTAAAAAAAAATGAAGTAATAAATTACGAAAGATGGCAACGCCGGTCAAAATGGTCAAACGCGCTCCGCTGAACTCAATACTACGTGGATTTTATTTTGGTTTCCAAATTTTTTAATTTCACGTGTAAATTCAACGTGAAATGAAATAATTTGGGGGCTACTTTGGAATAGAAATTGGACAAAATTGAAATGTGACGTTTTGGAAATTGCGTGAAAATAGAAACCCACGAAATAGAAATGTATTGTCCATTCGCGAAAAAAGCAAGTGCGCTCCACGAAACGTAGTACTACGTGGATTTCATTTTCGTCGCCAAATTATTTCATTTTACGTTGAATTTACACGTGCGCACTTGCTTTTTTCGCGAATGGACAATACATTTCTATTTCGTGGGTTTCTATTTTCACGCAATTTCCAAAACGTGACATTTCAATTTTGTCGACTTTCTATTCCAAAAGAGCCCCGAAAATCGCAAAGCGTTGAGTTTAGCGGAGCGCGTTTGACCATTTTGGCGAGCCGACAATAGTAAAAATTATTTTTTTTTCTATCCCAAATTTCTACAGGTGGAAGATTTCGCCAACTTTATCAAGTCAAAGTTCTCGGAATTGCACAACGAGGACGCCTACGTCACCCTCAAAGACCTCCAATCGCGTGGAAATGTGGACAAAGCGTGCGGCGTCGGCATCACCATTTCACTGCTCTCCAATCTGGGCAAAAAGCAAATTTCTCAGTGGATGAAGGAAAACCTGTCGAACCAAGACGAAGTTCGCAAAATTGTCACCGCGTTCAGCCACTGGGACGAGAAATCGCGAATCACTGTGCTCTCGGCACTTTTGGCACAAAAAGCGACTGAAACTAGTCAGGCGGTCGTCACCAGCATTATTGACTCGCTGTTTTACGTGAAGGTGAGTGTTTTAGGCGGGAAACGTCAAATTTTTAATTTTTTCAGACTCGTGCCGGAGAGTTTGCCTCCATTCAAATCTCTGAGAAAAACGAGCAAGTGCTCCGCCAACTCGTCGTCGCTGTTCAGGGTGAAGAAGTCGTGAAAAAGGCTGAGAAGACGATAGAAAAGGCGAAATTGAGAAAGAAGTGGGGGTTTTCTGAAACCTTGAAAAACTTAGGTTTAAGCCCCGCCCCTTTGCAAGTTTCTCAAAAAACAGTGCGGCAGACTTACAAAGGGGCGGGGTTAAAAAATAAAATGAAAATGGGCGGGAGGCTACCCCGAATCAGAACGTTCCCGAATCAGAACTGTCCCGAATCAGAACCGTGTCCTGAATCAGAACTGTTCGTATCAGAACTGTCATAAATCAGAACTGTCCGGAATCAGAACTGTCCCGAAGCAGAACTGTTCGTATCAGAACTGTCCCGAATCAGAACTGTTCTTATCAGAACTGCCCCAAATCAGAACTATCCTGTATGAGTTTTAAATAAAATTTGTTTTATTATGAAAAAACAACATATTAGGCCGTAAGCATGCTTATTGAATAGTTCTGATTTGGGGCAGTTCTGATACGAACAGTTCTGATTCGGGACAGTTCTGATACGAACAGTTCTGAATCGGGGCAGTTCTGATTTAGGGCAGTTCTGATTCGGGACAGTTCTGCTTTGGAGCAGTTCTGATTCAGGACAGTTCTTATACAGGACAGTTCTGATTCAGGGCAGTTCTGATTTATGACAGTTCTGATACGAACAGTTCTGATTCAGGACAGTTCTGATTTGGGACAGTTCTGATTCGGGGTAGCCTCTCGCCGAAATATTTTTGCAATTCTGCGCGCGCCAATTTGCAATCGCGGTGCGCGCGATTTTATGCGTTGAATTTTTGTCCAGTGCCTTTCAATTTCTCCTGGAAACCTTTATAAAAATTGTTATTTTGAAGCGAATTAGGCAACTATTGATTTAAAGTGAGTTTTTGATTTTCTTAATTGGATAATTGTTAATAAAGTAACGGAAATTCAACGCATAAAATCGCGCGCACCGCGATTGCAAATTGGCGCGCGCAGAGTTGCAAAAATATTTCGGCGAGGAGGCGGAGCCTATTTTTCAAATTCGCGCCTCTCGCCAGGTGACAAATTTTTTAAAACAATAATAGCTTTATTTGGATTACTGTAGTCAATTCAAATCCGCAAAAACCAAGTTCATGACAAAATCAGGGAATGAGCTCCGCCCCTTGGCAATTTTGCGGCACATGTTCTGCAGAGGAATTGCAAAATGGGCGGGGTTTGTTCCTCGGTTTTGTCAGACTCGATAAACAATTGAATTCCGTAAAAATATGGAAATGGGCGGAGTTTGCTTTGGAAAAATTACCAGAAGAATTGATTTTTCTTGTGAATCTATGCAGAGTACTGTCGAAAAACGAAAAAAATGACCAAAAACTGGGATAAAACTCGGAAAATGCTCCGATTTGTCTGAAATTTTGGGTGAAATTGTCAAAAATACTCTCGGACATGAAATGCTCATAAAATGTTGGACTCACTGAGATACCGATTTTAAAATATTTTTAAATCGATATTTCAGTGAGTCCAAAATTTTCTGAGCATTTCATGCCCGAGAGTATTTTTGACAGTTTCACCCAAAATTTCAGACCAATCGCAGAATTTTTCGAGTTTTATCCAAGTTGTTTGTCATTTTCTCCGTTTTTCGACAGTACTTGGCATAGGTTAGGCCCATGATGGACCTATTCACAAAACCGGAAAAAAGGAAAAAAATTGCGGGAAAAATCGGAGAATGCTCCGATTGACCTGAAATTTTGGAAAAAATTCTCCTGTACATGCTCAAAAAAATTTTGGACCAAAATATCGATTTTTTCTGAAAATTTTTAAAATCGATATTTTGGTCCAAAATTTTTTGAGCATGTACAGGAGAACTTTTTCCAATATTTCCCAAAATTTCAGGTCAATCGGAGCATTCTCCTATTTTTCCCGCAATTTTTTTGAAACCAAAAACACATATTTTCCTCTATTTTTCTTCAAACCCCATCCAATATCTCAGGTCCCTCCTCATCCTGTGGTACGTCACGCGTCTCTGGTCCAAAATCGCCGCCTCTGCTGAAAACGCGGCCTCCTACGACTCGGACAGCGAGGAAATTCTGCAAATTGCCAAACATGAATCAGATGAGAAGAACTCGCTGGTCTTTGTCGACCTTTTGCTCGCGATTATCAGCAAAGAGCAGAAATTCCACAGAACGCCAGTCTGTTTTGCATTTGTGCACGCCATTCAGACGCTAAAGTCGAGAGAATTGTGTCATATTGTGGAGGTGGGTAACGATAGATCTATCGCGCTTCACCTTTAGTATATTTTCCAGACCGCAATGATGTCAGAAACAGAATTGACTGGAGGAGATGAGGATGTTGAAGATGAAGAAGGAATGCCATTCGATGAATCAGATATTCCGAACCGTAATCAAGACGAGAGTGACGAGGAAAGTGATGATGAAGACGAGGAGGAAAATGAGGATCAAGATGGAAATGAGGTAAATTTTTGTTATGGGGTTATTCTCCGTACCAGCAAAAAATTCAGCGAAAATTCGGAGAATGCTCCGATCGGTCTGAAACTTTGAGAAATCATTAAAAAATACTCGGACATTCACAGAAAATTTCAGATCGAAAAATTGATGTTAAAAACTATCGATTTTTATTTCTGAAAAAAGTATTTTTTAATTGATCTCTCGAATTTTCAGATCAATCGGTGCGTTCTCCGAATTTTCGCTGAATTTGTTGCTGGTTTTCTCTGTTTTTTGCTTTTTTTTTGTTGGTTCCGAGAATAACCCCATTAAGGTGTTACTGAAAAATATTCCAATTGGCCTGAAACTTTGGGAGAGGTAAGTTAAAAATTGCCATTTTTACGATAAGAATGAAAAACTAGCCGAAATATGCATTTTATTTCAATATTTATAGAAATATCGTCAGAAAATAAAACGAAATTTCGATAAATTGTATTATTTATCTGAAAATTTGAAATTTTTTCTGAAACTGCCAACTTTTTTCGATTAAATTTCTAAAAAAAAAACTGCCCGAACTGACCATAAATATTAAAATTTCAATACAAATAAATGCCAAAAAATTATTGTTTTCAATCCTTCCATTTTTACGATGAAAAGAAAAAAACTAGCCGAGTTAACCATTATTATTTGTTTTTTATGACGTTATTTGCGGAAATATTGGAAAATGAAGACAAAAAATGCTCCGATTTGTTTGAAAGTTTGCGAAATTTGGTTAGAAATAATTCTGGACAAAAGTTTTGGACGTAAATGTGGTTTTTGAATTTTTTTTCTGTTAAAAAGCGCAATATTTCTGCTCAAATATTTTCGAGAATACTGAAATTTTATGAATATTCTGTTTTGAATCGAGATGCAACATGTAAAATCCAAACTCCGCTCACTTTAGCGCGCGAACATGGCATGCAATTCTAGTTGTGAATTCCCGTTAAAAAGCATTATAATGGATTCGTAACGGAGTGACATTTAACGTGAAACTGGGAAACGAAAAATCTCTTCGTTTCTTCAGTTATTTCTTCATTTTTTCGAATAAAAACGTGAAAAAAATTGTCACTCCGCCACGAATCCATGATATTGAAAACACAATATTAAATAAAAATTTGCAAAATTAATTTTCTCAACAAAAAGCCAGGTAACGATAGGAAATTGTTTTTTTCAATGTCCATGTTGCCTTGAAAAATCTAACTTTTCTCCAGGCCGTCGACCAAGAACTCCTTGACAAACTGAATGCGGCTCTCGGCGATGCAGCGGCCGGAGATGCGAGCAGCGATGACGTGGAAATGGACGATTTGGACGACGAGGCGATGGATAAAATGGACGAACGACTTGCCGCGGCGTTCAAAGCGATGGCGCCGAATGCTGGAAAAGAGTGAGTGAATTTATCTGAAATTTGTGAGAAACTTTTAATTTTCAGCAAAAAACGCAGCGCCAAAAGCGTGGAAGCTCTAAAAATGAAAATTGCTGATATTCTGCTCATTGCAATTTCATCCAAAGAGCTCAGCGATCAGGTCAAAGTGGTGAGATCATTTCGATTTTTAAATATTTTTTTTATTGTGAAAACAAAAAAATTGCAACGCGGTGTTTGCGTACTTTTGAAATTCAAACGGCAATGAAAGAAATAGCATGGGAAATGAAGAGATTAGTTCCCATTTCCATTTGAATTGTACGCAAACACCGCGTTGTAACTTTTTTGGTTTCACAATAATTCCTCAATTTTTCTCTAGAAACTCGTGGTTCCCCTCCTAAAATGGGCGAAACTCGACTCGAAAACGCACGACAAAGTGAGCCAAAAGGCTCTGGAATTGGTGAATATTATTGTTAGAATGAAGGTAAGCCTGACTGCGCCGGCGCCGTTCAAAATAAAAATGCATGGCTTTCAGTCCACCGAAATTGCCGAAAAGGACGCACTTCAACTGCTCAAGGAAGTTTTAGCCGAGTCGCAAACCACGACAAACTTGTTGATTATTGACGCAGTCGCCAGAGTTGTCACTTTTGTGGTGAGATTTTTGAAAAAATTGGGCTCTGGGACGTTTTGAAACTAGGGCAGTTCGAAAATGGGACAATTCGAAACTGGGACGATTTGAAACTAGGACATTTCGAAACTAGGGCGGTTCGAAACTGAGTGGTTTCGAAACTAGGACTATTCGAAACTGAGACGTTTTGAAACTAGGGCGGTTCGAAGCTGGGACGTTTTGAAACTGGGACGCTTCGAAACTATGACGTTTCGAAACTGGGTGGTTTCGAAACTAGGACGATTCGAAACTAGGACGTCTTGAAATTAGGGCGTTTCGAAACTGGGTGGTTTCGAAACTGGTTGGTTTCGAAACTTTTGTGCTATTTTTCGTCGCCGTGATTAGAAAAATGATGAAAAAACGGCGCTGGGACGTTTCGAAACCAGCCATTTCGAAACTGGGACGTTTCGAAACTAGGGCGGTTCGAAACCGGCCATTTCGAAACTGGGACTTTTCGGAAATTTTGTGCAAATTTGCACATTCAGGTGGATTTAAATTACCAAAAAATAATACAAATTAATGAAAACGACAGATGAAAACCAAATTCCCGTGTGTTTTGGTGTCAATTGGCAAAAAAAACGCTACGCAAAAATGCAAAAAAGTTTCGAAACGTCCCAGAGCCCTTCAAAAACAGAAAAGACTTGCCAAAAAACCATTTTTTCCATCCATATTATTCTGAAATTTCCTCATTTTCAGCTCAAAATCAGCTCGACCGACGGAAAAACCGTGTCAGCTGCAGTCCGTGCCGAATTCCAGTCACTTTTCGAGAATTATCTGAAAAATGTGGAGGGAAAAGTACCGTCGAACTTTGTCATCCAGCCGATTGCCGAACTGCCGGTTTGTTATTTTTCAAAAATTTAATTTTTCAATTTTGTTTGCTCCAGACACTATTCGTGGAGCAACTCGGAATGCTCGTCAATGCCGGATTCGATGAGGAGAATCGGATTTTCAAGAGGGTAAATTTTGGATGTTTTCTTTTTTATGGGTTTTCTAGGCAACAAATGTTGAGAATTGGTTTAAAAAAATTACAAAATGGAAGGAAAAAAGTTCCGAAAAGTGAAAAATGTATGAAAAATGCTATATTTTAATCAATTTTTGACATTTAAAGAAGCCTGGCTTATCCGAATTCCGTTTTTATTCAGTTCTGATTAAACATCTACTGTTGGGGCTTTTTAAATGCATTGTAATGCAAGTCTGCTGAAAAGTTAGTCATGACCCGGTTCAAATGAATTTTTCTGCTTTAAAATGACATAAAAATGTTCAATGATACAATGAAACTTACCCACAAACTTATCTCGTTTAGACGGAAATTCTCGGCGCCACCGCAATGATTTTCTCGAAAAACGTGCTCCAAGATGCCACTGTCAAGCCAGCAATTGTCAAGAAAATTGGAAAATCCGCTGCGACGTACTTTCAAAACGCTGTGGACTCGGACAAGTCGGAGGTGAGGAATTTTGGGAAAATTTTTAATCGGGCCTCATTTTTATGGATGTTGGAAAATCAGACTGTTTTTGAAGGAGCATATTCTAGGGCCTTAACTGATGATTATTTCTCAATGCACCCGAAGTACACCAAAACCCTGACATTTCTCACTATTTTCGTCCCCTAAATATCCATCCCTTCAGCTGAAACCCCGCCTGTTTGGAACGGTGCTCCAACTTGTGCTCAAAGCCACCCTGGCGCTGCAAAATGACGAAAAACACCAGACGATCCTGCGAGAATCGCTCGAAGACGTCATCAAGAAGATGTCGGGAGCCGAAGTTGCCATGCAGTTGAAGAAAATTAACCCGATCTGTCATCATGTGAGTTTTGAGTTTTTTTTTGTTGAAAATTTGAAATGTAGAGTTTTGAGTTTCAAAGGAAATTCCACTTTTTTGGGAAATTTACCTTTAAAAGTTGTCCAAAAGGAGTACACGAGGTGGTCTAGAAAACCGACGGCCGCGATTTTTAGAGAATTCAATTTTTCCCGTTTTTATCCCAAAAGAAAGCGCAAAAAAAAGCGTATTTTAAAAAGGAGGGTAAAGCAAGAAAAACTGAAAAAATTTGTGAAAAATGAATTTCAATTTGAATTTCCCGCCACATCATGTACTCCTTTTGGACAAATTTTAAATTTTTTTTTTGTTGAAAAGGAGTACACTAGGTGGCGGGAAATTCAAATTCATTTTTCACAACTTTTTTCAGTTTTCATTTTTCGGAATTTTTTTTTATTTTCCATCCTGTTTAAAATCCGTTTTTTGTTTGCGTTTTCTTGAAATTTTGGGATAAAAATAGGAAAATTTGCAAGTAATTTTCCCGAAAAGTTTGAAAAGTTGAAATTTCCAATATTTTATTGATTTTTTTTAAATTTAGACCTAAAAATTTCAGATTCTCGGAAAATCGATCGATAGCACGTTCTCACAGATAAAAAAGAGTTTGGAAATTGAAAATTAATATTTATCCGTTCTTTCTCTTCTTGTTTTTCCTTTTATTATTTGCTGTTGATCTTGTTTTTTATTGTTGTTTTCTATGCTTTTCGATGATTCTTTTGCCTTTTTTAGGACGGAATTTGTTTTTTTTTGTTGAAATTGTTTTGAACACTTTGATTCAAAAAACATGAAAGTGTGAAAATTATCACTTATGAGAAATATATTTATCATTGAAGACCGCCGCCGTCCGAAAGGCCACAGGTTCGAGTCCGCCCTCACCCCCCGGGTTCACCCAGCCTCTAATTGGGTAGTAAAGAAATCTACGAATATTGCTTGGCCAACCAGGAATTGACTTAAATAACGTCTGGCTCTGAACGGTACACCACCAGTCGTCCGCGTACGCAGAAAACCGTGATCGGCAATACCTTCGGTACTTGAAGAACGGATCGACTTTGTAATCTTTGTTTGTTGTTGTTGGGTGAAATGCGGTGGATGCATATAGTGTCCGTATTTTAATCATGTCTTCCTTTTGGGGTATATAATAACTTTTTATTTATTTTTTGCATTAAAATAAATACACTGAATGTATATACACAAGCCTGCGACATTTGGCGAATTTGCCCCTGCTTTTTTCACTGATTTTTGTACTTCAGCTCTTCCAAATTGGGGGTACGACAGAATAGAAATAGGCGAAATAGAAATGCTACAAAATAGAATTGCTACAAAAAAGAACTGGAAAAAATAGAACGGCTACAAAATAGAAATGAGCGGAATAGAAATGTGACAAAATAGAAATGGGCGAAATAGAAATCGGTGCGATGGAGCGCGTTTGCATTATTCTTCGAATTTTCCGATTATTATAGGATTTTTCAATAATTTTCAGATATTTTACGCACTTAACAACATCGAAAATGAAGAAAGGTATAAATCAATGCAGTTTCAGAAAAAAATAATGGAAAATCGGCGAAAAACTGAGCAATTGAAAAAATAATGCAAACGCGCTCCATCGCCAAAATTTGTTCTATTTTGTAGCATTTCTATTTCGCTCATTTCTATTTTGTAGCCGTTCTATTTCGTAGCATTTCTGTTTCGCCTATTTCTATTCTGTCGTACCCTCTCCAAATTTCGTGATTTTTGTGGCTGAATTAGTAAAATGTGTAAACTTTAATCAAACGACGCGGATCTATTAAATATCTAGAGCCTAATTTATGCACATAAATGCACGATATGATTCAAATACGGACACTATATGCATCCACCGCATATGTTTTTATTTTGTTTCCCATTCTTTTCCATCCATCCAATCTTTAAAAATTCCTCGAATCTTTGCAAAAATCACCACGCCAACTGCTATCGAATACACAATACTTGATAAGAGAGAGAGAGAGAGAGAGAGAGGCGTCAGCGTCAGCAGCAGCAGCAGCAGCGATTTTCAAAAGACACACCATTTTGTCTGCACTCTCTTCGTTTTTCACACTATCTCGTCTTTAACTTGCTTCGTTTTATCACTTGTTATCATCAGCGGGACACTCTCAAAAGTCATACTGACAGACGTAATGGGAGGGTGCTGAGAAGACAGAGTGAATCATTGAACGTTTTGGAGGAGAAGAAGATGGAGGAGACAAAGTTTTTTTTTGCCCCTCTTGTTTTCTCGCTTTCCTGAACGGGGATACGGTAGCGGTGGGAAATTTTGGATTTTTTGCACGTTTTTTGGCTATTAGCCGGTCGCTGATAGCCGATTAGGCGCCAGCAATGTTTAGATGCAATTTACAGAGGCTAATAGCCATATTCGCGCCAATTATGAGCCAGTTAGGAGCCAATGATGAATATTTGCAATTTTAAACGGCTAATAGCCAAATTCGCGCCGATAGCTGATAGCCGATTATGAGCCAACCATTTTCCAGAAATACCTTGCTGCAAAACTAGATGGCTAATAGCCATATACGGGCCGTATAGGCATATTCGCCATAAAGTTGTTAAATTTTGATATTTTTCACATTTTTGGCTATTAGCCGAGTAGATGCCAGCAATGCCAATCTACAATTTTCAGAGGCTAATAGCCATATTCGTGCCGATCGCTGATAGCTGATTAGGTGCCAGTTAGGCGCCAACAATGCCAATCTGCGATTTTAAATGGCTAATAGCCATATACGCGCCAAAAATTCCACTTTTTTTTTTGCTGTTATCGATGACTAATTAGCGTTGAAGGGGAGGGCAAAAATGACGAAATTATGTACCCATTTTTCACCCATAACTAGCTAAAAAAAAGTGGGTATTGTCACGATTTAGAAAGGCTATTAGCGAGTGATTTGGGCGAAAAAAAAAATTATATATTTTTTTTCAATAAAATTTTTTTTTAAAACTTTTCTTGTCAAAATTGGTTTCAAGCACTTGTTTTAATTTAAAAATCACTAGAAAATCGCTTTTTTGCACGGTTTATGGTCTAAATTATCGTGTCGAGACCCATCTTTGGGAGGATTACGGTAGCTTTTGAAACATTGGGGGTTTTTCATGGATTGTTTTCAAGTTTTTTACCCCAATTTAATGGGCTATTTACAGTTAATTAAAAGGATATTTTAATGCATTTAAATGCGTGTTTTTGTGCGTTTTAATTGTTGAAAAAATTTTAGGAAAAAACATTTTTTTTTTTTAATTTTTGGTTTTTTGTGTGGTTTTAAATTCTTTTTTTCGCAATATTTTATATTAACTTTTCCTGTATTTTAATCCATAAGTTCACCTGTATTTTAATGCAGGAAAATGCATTTAATTTGCAGAAAAATTTATTTTTATTAAAAAATTTTTTTTTGTGAAATTTCGGTAAATTTGAATAAAAAAGGTTCAATTAAATATTATTATTTGTTCAGAATTTTGTCTCTTTAAATATCTGAAAATGGGAAATTTCCAGAAAACTGAAATTTCAAAAAAAAAAAAAGAAATGCAATTTTTTCATTTTTTAACATCAAAAATTAATGGGGTACGACAGGATAGAACTTTGCGAAATAGAAGTGCTACAACATAGAATTGCTACAGAAAGAGCTGGAAAAAATAGAACTAGGCGAAATAGAACGGCTACAAAATAGAACTCGTTGTGCGATGGAGCGTGTTTGCATTATTTTTTTCAATTGCTCAGTTTTTCGCCGATTATGAAATTTTTTTTTTCTGAAACTGCATTGATATTATACTTTTCTTCATTTTCGCTGTTGTTAAGTGCGTAAAATATCTGAAAATTACTGAAAAAACCTATAATAATCGGAAAATTCGAAGAATAATGCAAACGCGCTCCATCGCACCGAGTTCTATTTCGCTCATTTCTATTTCGCGCTGTTCTATTCCGCTCATTTCTATTTTGTAGCCGTTCTATTTTTTCCAGTTCTTTTTTGTAGCCGTTCTATTTTTTCCATTTCTATTCTGTCGTACCCTCAAAATTAAAGTTTAAATAAAGTTCTTCCAAATTTTAGTGTCCTTTCACTTTCACTTTCTTCTTTCTTTTCCTTTTTTACCAGATTTTTTTGTAAAAAAAGGAACAGTGCATTGATTTGAAATACAGGTTTTTTGCTCGGAAGGAATGCGAAAAAAGGAAAAAAAACTTTTTTTTCTCAATTTTAGCATTTTCAGAAGTCTATAATTCCCTGGAACTGGTAGAAAAAATCCATGGAACTGGCAGGCAAAAGACCATGGAACTGGTAGAAAAGGCTCCATGAAACTGGTAGAAAAAAAATCCATGGAACTGGTAGAAAAAATTCCAACAAAAAAAATTTATTGCAAAATTGGTGCTTTTAAAAACGCCCAAAACTCTAAATTCTAGTTTCCCCCTGTTAAGCATTTTTCTAGAAAAAAATGAAGATTTTTAGGCTATTTCCGGCAGTCCCATGGCGATTGGGACTACTGTAGCATCAGTATGTTTACCCAGAAAAATTTTTGGGAAAAATGCCAAAAACTGCTAAATTTTCGAGGTTTTGCTGAAAAAAAAAACCTGAGCATGAAACAGGAAAACGACAGGGAAACCGTTTTCCGGAAAACGAAATTTGGAAATTGATAAATTTTGCATGATAGTGGTGAGAGACCCAGAGAAACAGACAAACACATTTTTCTGTTTCATGGAACCTAGGCCAGAGCTAGGATCCATAAAACAGGAAAACGGCATTTTCCGGAAAATGGGTTTGTCTGTTTCTCTGCGTCTCTCACCACTATCATACAAAATTATCAATTTCCGAATTTGCTTTTTCCGGAAAACGGGTTTCCTGTCGTTTTCCAGTTTCATGGATAGGGCCTCTCTATGTTTTGGGGTTTTAAATTAAGTTTCCTGTCATGCAAATTTTCTGGAAAATTAATTCTTGCTCACCACTATGTGGTGTTTTTCATCTCTCCGATGATAACATACCAGTGCTCTCCGATGCTAAAAAGGACATGAAAACACGTCAATTTTTTTTATTTGACAACAGCAAAAAAAAATCGCTGTTTTTCAATTTCCTTCTGTTTTCATCAGAACAATTTTTTTTTTGATCATTGATAGCAAATGGCATCACATCACGCTCACGTTCCAAACATCTACCGGCCGGGCTGGGGAAACCTAAGCACAGAGGAACAACTGTTTTATTTTCGACCACTTCCTACCCTACTCTACTACCCAGCCACTACGGTAGGCGAAAAAATCGTGATCTTTTGAAAATCGACCGGCTGATGTTTGTTGTGTTGATCGCCTCCTTGTTTTTTTGTTCCGTTCAAGTTCACCAGGAATTTCAGCGGAATTTCACGAGAAAAAGAGACTTCCGGGCGCTGACGGGCGGAGGTGGTGGAACGGTCAAAAGTGCATCGAATCTAGCAAAGAAGTTACGTCAGAGTTCACATTTTTGTGACCACCACAGCAAGTTCACTTTTCAGAGTGATCTCTGGAACGGCTGGGAATTCTGGCTCTGAGACGTTTCGAAACCTGGCATTTCGAAACGTCCCAGTTCTCGGTCATGCAGTGTTTTTGGCTTATCCGAAATCAGCCGTTGAAAATGGCTATTAGCCACTGCTGACGCATAGTTGGCACCAAAGCGGCTATCAGCGCGAATGTAGGAATCCCTATGGCTATTAGCCGATGAACATTTAAACCAGCTGGCGCATAGTCGGGGATTGGCACGTAGTTGATATGGATAGAGCCTCCCTGTGGCTATTAGCCGTTCTGGAGCATAGTTTGCACCTATTTTGAGATCAGGGATATTTTTTTTGGTGTGGACATAGCCGATATAGGCAGTAATATGGCTAATAGCCGTCACTGCTGCTTACAATTAGCTGGCACCCAATTAGCGCGAGTTTACCCGTCGAAATTGGCTATTAGCCGTCTCATCTGGCACGAAATTGACGGCTAATAGCCATTTTCTGAGCAAGAAAACAACGTGGAAAAAGATAGAATTTCGGATTTTGTGCTCTCAATATTCGACAGTAAGACCACCATTTCTAGGAATTGTTTGGCTGATAGCCAAAAGCCGCTGGCTATTAGCCACATATCTGGCTTTAGGGTAGAAGGTTTAAAAAGATTTTTCAATTTTATATTCAAGAAACCGGAAATTTACATAAAAAATGCTGAAATTTTGAGCATTTTTCTGGATTTTGAGCGTTTTTCTAGAATTTCGTGCATTTTTTCAGGAATTTGGAGAATTTTCAGACATTTTTAGCCTTTTGAAGGAAAATTTTGAGCATTTTTAACTCGAATTTTGAGAAATTTTGATAAAAGTCCTTAAAAAATGCTCTCGGACGTTTCGAAAAATTTTCAGCATTTTGTAGTCGCCGTGTTTGCACACAATCATTTTTAAAAGCTTTAAAAAATGAATGTGTGCAAACACCGCGACGACAAAATGCAGAAAAACTTTCGAAACGTCCTAGAACATTTTTAAAGGACTTTTATCAAAATTTCTCAAAATTCCAGCTAAAAACGCTCAAAAATTCAGACAGCCAATTTTCACGCAATTGGGGAAGTTGCAGTTTTTCAGCTACAATAGCTCTATCACGCTTCTCTTTCTTTGTGCAAGAATATGTGCCATTTTCGTTCCTTTGGAATTTTGCTGCGGCGCGGTCGCGCCGCGTGCTCACTCTTTGTACAATTTTTGAGCTTTTTATGGTGAAAAATGTCAAATTTCTATCGTTTTTTCACGATTTTTAACGGAATTTCGCAAATTTGAAGCCATTTTTTGGGATTTTCAACCTTGAAAATCGATAAATAACTGTATTTTTCTCTGCGTCTCCTCTATCGCTGCAAGACCACATGGGGCCGCGGCCGTCTTGAACTCGAAACGAACCGCCCCCGCGCGGGTGACGTCAACAGATCAAAATACGCACGCACTCGACGGGGTCGTCGAATTTGATTTGCATACGCGCTGATAACGATCGGTGATCTTTCCGCGCGGTCGCCGCGCGGAAAAAGACACGTGAACGGTTTTTAAAAGGCGTTTTTCAGTGCAAAATATATCAGCTACGCGCTTTTTTTCGGCCACGGCCACTGGGTCTCGCAGCGATAGACGAGACGGCGCAGAGAAAAATATTTGCAATTTTTCTGGAAATTATTTAGCTTTTCTGCAACCAGGGCACAGTTTTTTCTGCAGGTTGCAGCACGTTGACTATTTCAGTGCCAATTTCATAGATTTTCGGATAAATCAATCAATATTTTCGGCTCTCGGACGTTTCGAAAGTTGTTCTGCATTTTGTCGTCGAGGTTTGCACACAATTATTTTTATACTTTTTAAGGAAAATTCCATTAAAAAGCTTTGAAAAATGGTTGTGTGCTGTCAAAAACTCGGAAATTCCAAGATTTTAGCTGTAAATTAGTTGCTGATGGTAAAACGCCCCTTTTCTGCAACAAGGGCACAGTTTTTCGCAATATTTCGGCATGCTGACCATTTCAGTGTCAATTTTATTGATTTTTGAAGAATCAATCAATATTTTCATGATTTTTTGGTTTTAATATTGCAAATAAATCAGTGAGAACGCGAGAATCATTGAAAATCATCAATTTCTGACATCTATCCGTTCTAAAAATAGTTTTGAAAACTGCCTTTCAAAGTGTGTACAGTATCTTCAAAAGTCGTCGTTGTCTTGCGCGCCCACTCGCTCGATCGCACAACCCGATTCTATTCTATCCTGTTCCTCTTCCACCTTCACGTGAACGCCACGTGAATATCAGCAGAGGGCAGGACGGACGGGGCGGAGCTCGTCACCACCGTCACATCTGCGTCTCGCCGGCCGACCCGCCCCGACCAACCGCCTCGTCTGTCCCTCATTCTCTTCGCATCGCACGGCGAGTGAAGAAAGAAAGAAAAGAGCTGAAAATGAGATCGAAATCGAAATCGAAATCCAGCAGCTCCTTTTTTTTTCTCTCTACTCTCACTTATTTATCTATTTATTTACTAATTACACCAATCATTACAAACGTGTCTTGCAGCTCAAAAATTGCCCACCCAACCTCGACGCCCCTGAAAACAAGATGGAGTTGCAACGGAAGCGCAGTTTTAACACGTCGACAGTGTCGCACGATTTTCGCAAAGAGTACAAAGGATCATTGTGAGTAGCCACTAGCAATAAAGCCCCGAAATTCAACTAAAACTGTTTCAGCCTCGAGAAAAAATGCATGAAGCAGAGAAAGGAGCAGAAGAGCTCGAAGAGCATCGGTCTCAGAAGCATCGCTGGCTGGTTTTTGACCAAGGCCAAGAAGAGTGGAGCCGGTACGGCCTCGACGACAATGGCGGTGGCGCCGAAAAGCCCGGCACCAGTAGCCACCAAGACAACAGTAAAAGGTCAAATGGTGACCGTGCAGGAGAAGTCGCCGTCGCATTTCGATGTAAGTCAAATCACATGATTTTTTCTTATCAAGGGTCGGCCGCGTAGTACGCGAGTACTAGAATTGAAAATTTGATGTGATGTTTGCCACCAAAATTTGACGAAAATCACTGTCCACGTGAAAGTTGTCCACACTGAGAAAGAGAAAAACACAAAGTGCACGCACGACAACAAATTATCGATTTCCTTGTGGGTGCAGTCCTACACGGCGTGCTAGGGATTACGTTTCAGAAAGCACCAGACTTGGCAGACTGCCACTGTCGAGACACAGAGCATGCTCACGTAGGGTCCATGTCCCAATTTCGAAAAAAAAATCACGTGGACTCAAACTACGTCAGCGAGCCAAGACAGCTGTCCCCATGACAAAATGACAGAGAACTGAGAGAGAAAAACACCAAGTGCAATATCGATTACCCAATAATTCGATTACACCGAATCCCCACTTTCGAAAAAAAAAAACCATAAATCACCAGTCACGATCGCAAAAACAGCTGACCCCGAAGCGCCGAGAAAAACACAAAGTGCACCTCAATTAATTATCGATTTTTCCTTACAGCGCATCCCCAACGAGCTGCTCTTCGAAATCCTCAACCACTGCAAATCAGAGCCCACCACCGTCAATGCGGCGCGCCGCGTCTCGCGCCGCTTCAACGCCTGTATGAGCCACGTGGCCGATGTCAACGTCAACGATCTCTCCCGCCTAGTGATCACCGGTCTCGGCCGTAAAGGCGTCGAGATGCGATGGGTGAGCTATGTTGGCCAGAAAACCAAGGTAACCGTCGTCCCATGGGCAGTGATCCGATCGCAGAAGCCTGGAGTCTTCGAGTTTAACTTCAAGCGATTCGCGATTCAGAGAATCTTGTTGAAGGTAAGCTACCAACGATTCTCGATCCGTCCAAAACAACGTTATTACAGAACATCCCACTCTCCGACGACCTCGTCGACTTTCTCCGCCATCAACTCCAATTCTCGGACCTCTCCAAGCTCCTCCAACTCTCGCTCACCCAAGTCGACTTCTCCCCATCCAACTGTCTCTCCCTGCACCGATTCCTGGCGCCTCTTACCAAGTCCCTGGAAATCTTCGAGATCACACAGTGCACTGGCATGCGTGCCGACTCTGTGACCGACGAGCATCTCGCCCAACTCAACGCCGCCACCGTCCGACGCATCGCCATCGATGGCGTCAGATTCGCGGGCGGCGCCACACGCCAACTCGACATTGGCGACGGAGCGCTGCGCCGATTCGCCCGACTCGGTGCGTTTCCGACGATGATCTTGGATCGATGCGCCGTGACCACCAACACTGTCTGCGACTACACGAAAGAGTGGTTCGAGCAGTGCAACGAGTCGGAGAAGCAGCTGAGAAGTCAGGTGTGCACCGTGAAGAGATGCCCGAGAGTTAAAGGATCGCAGTTCGAGGCGGAATGCCGTCGCAGAGGACTTCGCTGCAAGAATCGTCGTGGCTCGGGATCGCTGACACTGTACAATGTGCAGGAGGAGAACACGAAGAGAGAGTTCACCATTGCCCTGGCGGCGCTGGAGGAGAAAGAGATGGCTGAGAAGCTGAAAATCTCGACGGACAGCCAGCAGCCGCAGATGAATCTACTTGCAGTGCCATCTGCTTAAGTTTCTGCTTCTGCATTTGTTTTTCTTGTAAACCAAACTAAACTAGTTTGATCTTTATAAGATCCAACGTCATATCTACGTGTGTTGTACTTGTATTTTTTCAAATTTGTTGCGGGTTTCTTGACATTTTCAATGAAAATTTATCTTAAAACAATTGTTTAATATTTTGGCATGGAATGAATGGAACAAGGCAAAGCACACCGGTTGGCGAGAGATGAGATTTAACAGAGCTGTTCTCACAAGATGGCACAGCTGGTAGGATTCAGAATTTCGATTTCTTTTCCTTCAAATACGCGCCATAATCCTCCCACACCACTTCGGCGACGTCAGTGCACTCCCATTCGTGACGCGTCTTCTCGATTTCGATCATCATCGGTCGGAACACGTAGTTTTGGCTGAATGGGAACGAATAATAAACTTGAAAACAAAACACAGAAATCAGGAATTGTTTGCAGTCCAGGAGAGGGTAGGCGCGGACCTTTTTGTTCGGAAACTTTCGAAAACATTTCAAAAGAATCGGCAATCTTGCAAAGTGTGGGAAAGCGTCATCTTTTGTCGGGCTCTGGGACGTTCCGAAACCTGCCATTTCGAAACTTGCATTTTTGCCTATGGGGTTTTCGCCAAGTGCCACCAAATGGGAATTTAAAGTATGCCGGAAAACTGCAAGTTTCGAAACGTCCCAGAGCTTTTGCACAAACTCCACGCCCCCTTTTAAAAATAATTCTCAATTTTTGACTGAAACATTCATCACAGAGTCACACTTCCCGATGAATTTTGGGCCACAAAGTTTGCTGGTCTCGCCACGATTTAGTCAGGTCAATTTTAGGGCAAAAATCCTTATTTTTAATGATTTTTTTTGGATAAAAACGAGTTTAATTTGCCCTTTTGTGTATAAATAACTGTTCTCATAGAACATTTTCTGGCTATTAGCCGTCAATTTCGAGACTTATGCCAAATACATGTGATGTACGACTCGAATTAGACGGCTAATAGCCATGTAACTGTCTATATTCGTACCAAAAGCCATTGAGAATTCCGTGTTAAATTTGAAAAAAAATTAATTTCTCTCATATCATAGCCTCTCTAAATCGTGACGATACCAGCTAACATTTTGGCCAACAAACTTCCACAAAGTGTCACTCCGTGGCAAATACATAATAACCGGTAAAAGTGGGCGGAGCTTGTGCAAATCGAAACGTTTGCAAACGGCTCTGGGACTTTTCGAAATTTTAGTGCTTTTTTTCGTTGCCGTGTTCGGACTATTGACAAAATTCGGCCAAGGATAAATATTTTACCGGTAAATTCGGATAATTTTTTGAAATTTACCGAAAAATTTAGCGCTAAAAATGCACTAAAGTTTCGAAACGTCCCAGAGCCTTGCAAACCGAGTCCGAAATCACTAATTGTCAACTAAAAAATATGAAAAGAACGATAAAAACTAAACTTTATAAACGTTATACAAAAGAAATGAAAAAATGAAGAGGGGCTTCACAATTTTGTCACGAAGTGTCACTCCATGGCGAATCCATAATACGTTCATTTCTCAGCGGCAAAAAATTGTTCAGGCTCCTGAAAATGATAAATTGAGGGAAAAAAAACGGTTCAAAATTAATTTTTAAAAACGCAAAATAAATGGGAAAATTTCTAAAAACGAGAAAAAAAAAATGTTTGAATCGCGTTTTTATTTGCAAAATTGCGTTCTATATTTTAAAAATTTCCGAATTTTTTGGAAATTCGAATTTTCGTCCAAAGTAACTCGAAAAAATCCGCCGCGCGTTAAGAAAATTTAAAAATTTTGGATTTTTTAAAAGAATTTATGAAATTACTGCGTTTGAAACAACCACTCAACATGGAAAATGAGCTTGAAAATAAAGAAAACCCCAAAAATTTTGAAACAATTTAAAGGCGCATGCAGAAAGGTCTCGCAGCGAAAACAAGACTACGGTAGCATCGGTTCAACTGCGCGCTTTGGAAAACTCCTGATTTGGTGATTTTTTCCCAAATTTTCAATAATTTCGCATCAAATTGGCACAAAAACCACTCACCGCTCATTAGGCTCAATAAAATGATGCCATTCCTCGACACCTTTGTACCCTAAAAGTCCCAAAAACTTTTCCATCGTTTTCGTGCTGATATTGATGAAATGTTGGCCGGAAAAGTCGGAGACGCGCATCTGGAACAATCCATGAGAATCTAATTTTCTTACAAGTTTTACCCTACAAAACACCATTTTCTTGACACTGGCACGAGAACTTTTGCAACTTGGGCACGATTTTCGCGTCGAGCTGGAGTCTTTTTCCCACTTGTGCAGGCATTGGGTGCAGCTGAAAATTCGGGGAAATTAAAAGGTCTCGAGTGGAAAATAGAGCTCTAAGACGTTTCGAAAGTTTCTCAGCATCATTTTTAAAACCTTTTTCAGGAAAATCCCATAAAACGCTTGAAAAAAAAATTGTGTGCAAACACCGCGACGACAAAATGCAGAAAATCTTTCGAAACGTCCGAGAGCCGAAAATAGAGTGTAAAAGTGACGTACCCATCGTAAATTTCCATTTTGAGATCGAGAATGTGGATTTGGAGCACTGCTTTCTTGATGGACTCGTTTTGAAGTTCATAGAGGACTGTAAAAAGGAAAAATTGTGAGAACGGTGCCATTTTCAACGGCTAATAGCCATATCCGCGCCAAAAATTTCACAAATGGCGTGAAAATCGGCTCTCGGACGTTTCGAAAATTTTTCTGCATTTTGTCGTCGCGGTGTTTGCACACAATCGTTCGGGTGCAAACACCGCGACGGCAAAATGCAGAAAAACTTTCGCAACGTCCAATTTCGCGCTTCGCTCGTTAGAAAGTTAGACAAAACGAGACATTGGAAAAAGCGAAGATACGCAGACAATTAGTGTTATCGGTAGAGCGTGAAATACTGGTTTTTTGGGGAATTACGGGAAAATGCCATGCATTTTTTTCTTTCGACATTTTTAATCATTTTTTCTTGAAATTCAAATAAAAAATAGGAAAAACCACGAGAAAAACCTCATTGTCAATGGAGCGCGAAAAAAAACTCTACAAAATTATTGATTTTTTGGGAAATTTTGCCGATTTTTTGATTTTTCGACCTTTTAAATTGCATTTTTCTTGTAATTTAATTGGAAAAAACCACTAGAAAAACGAGGGTGTCGCAAAGTTGCAAAAAATGCGTTTTTTTCCGTGGAAAAGAAAGTCAGACAGTTAGACAAAGCGAAGCAGTGTGGAAAACGAGGATACGCAGACAACTAGCGTTATCGGTAGAGCGCGAAATAAATGTCAGCGTCCAGAAGTGGTTTTTAGCTGATTTTTTTTCCAGAAAAAAGGTTGAAATGCTTCGTTTTGGTGAATTTTACATGAAAAATCGAAGAATTTGCAGGAAATAATACCAAATTATTGATTTTTTGTGAAATTTTTTGAAAAAATTAAATTTTTTTACGTTTTTTCTCGAAAATCGGAGGAAAAAAATTGCGCGCGCGCGGCAGAAATGCAAAAAAAAAAAGTTTTGTTGGAAAAGAGAGCCTAGTCAGTTAGACAAAACGAGACACTGGGAAAACGAAGATACGCAGATAACTATTGTTATCGGTAGAGCGCGATATCAATTTCTGCGAACAAACAAGGTTTTTAACCGATTTTTCCAAATTTTTCATTGTTTTTCTGCAGAATTCACAAAAATCAAGAGATTTTCGACGCGGGCGGCGTTGAAATTCTTCGGTAAATCACCTTTTTACATATAAAAATTCGGCCTTGGCCCGTCCCGGCCCCGTTGGGGTCGGATCTGGCCGGGCTGGGCCAGGACGGGTCGGTTTCCGTGATTTTTCAGGATTTTAGCCAAAAACAAAAACTCACATCTCGGCTCCAAACAAAACGGCATCTTGGCGATCGAATGACGACGTATTTCCGAGCTCGCCCCATTTTTCCTATTCTTCACCACCTTTTCCACATAAACCTCTGTCGGATGATCCGCCTCATCTTTTCGCAAAACCTCCACCTCCGCTATTAGCCGATCGCCAAATTTAATGTCGCTGCCACGTCGATAGCTGATAGTGGCCAGGATTAGGGGCGCCGTTTTGTCGTCTTGCAGGATGAGGCGGAATTGGTCTTTTTCGTGAACTCGGGACACGCGGAGCACGTCGGCGTGGATTTCTGGTTGTTAATATTGATTTTTTTTAATGAGATTTAAAAATCTACTCACCTTTTCGCTCCCTTCTTTTCTCTTCCTTTTCTTTTTCCTCCGATCTCCTCAATTTCTTCGCGGGCTCCTCATTTTTCGCATCAGCTTCCTCAGAAGCGGATCTTTTTGTGGCAGAAGAAGTGGACGGACCACCATCTCGTCGAAATGGCGAGACGAACGCCGTCGAGTTTGGCTTATTTTTAAGGGAAAAACTGACGCTCGATTTCAAATCTTTCTGGTCCTATTTAATTATAGATTTTTCAACCTTTATTTATATTTTAAAAAAAGAAGAAACGCCTCACATTCAACAGCTTCGCCGACCGATCGATCGACTCTTGTTTCACGTCTATCCGCACTCCGGCCGCCGTCGAAAACACGGGCTCCATCGAGATTGGCACGCCTTTTGGCTCGTCGAAACTGTCCGTCGACTGGAACGACGTTTGCTTTTGGAGATTTCTGCAAAACATTTCATTTCACGTCACGGCTCTTTTTAATATTTACTCACATTTCCTCCGCTGCGTCACTCATTTTTTGACGAAAGTTTGTGGTCGAATGTACCCTAAAAATAGATTTAAAAGTGCGACCACGCCCCTTTTTGCAGCTTGTCGCAAGTGGGGCATAGTTTTTTGCAAGGGTGCCGCGCGGGATTTATTCCCATTTTTGGAAAAAAAACTTTTTTTTTTCCTAATTTTCTCATTTCTTATTTATTCGACTTTTTTATTTGAATATTTAACAAAAATTTTTTTTAATTGGTGAGTTTTTTCTCCAAAAAAATCCATAAATTCTTTATTTATCAACAACAGGCTTTAAAAAAGTTCTTGAATTTCAAGCAAAAATAGAAAAAACACACATTTTGCGAAGATCTATGCAAACGCGCTAGAAAACTCGTTTTGAAAAAAAAAAAAAGAGAACTCAGACAGCTAGACAAAACGAGACAGCGGACGAGACTAGGATGCGCAGACAACTAGAGTCATCGGTAGAGCGCTGAAACAAATTTCAGCATCCAGACAATGTTTTTTTCCGCCAAAAAACGTTAGAATTCTTTGAATTTTGAGTGAAAATACGAAAAATTTATCGTTTTTCGAGATTGGGAACAAAACGAAGATACGCAGACAGATTGCGTTAGCGGTATTGTGAAAACAAAAAAATAGCAACGCGGTGTTTGCGTATTTTTGAAATTCAAACGGCAATGAAAGAAATAGCACGGGAAATGAAGAGAGTTGTTCCCATTTTCGTTTGAATTTTAAAAGTACGCAAACACCGCGTCGCAACTTTTTTGTTTTCACAATAGAGCGCGAAAAAAAAATTGATTCTCTGTTTGAAAATTTACGTTTTTTGCACTTTTAATGGTTTTTATTTTCGCAAAATTCAAGGGAAAAATAGGAAAAATAATTTTTTTGCGGAATTGTTTGATTTTTTGTGAAATTTTTTGCAAAAATTCGGTTTTTTTTTTGCACTTTTAATGATTTTTTTTCTTGAAATTCAACAAAAAATACGAAAAATTTTTTTTAAAAAACCGCGCGCGGCAGAATTTCTAAAAATCAGCACTTTTTGCAAAAAATGCGTTGTTAGAGAAGTCAGACAGTTAGACAAAAAGAGACCGTGAGCGAAACGAAGATACGCAGACATCTAGCGTCATCGGTGGAGCGCGAAAAAAATTGCATGCGCAATTATTGATTTTTTTTTTATTCCGTTTTTTTGCACTTTTAATTGGTTTTTTCCTGAAATTCAAAGGAAAAACTGGAAAAAAAAAACGCGCGAAAAAACTCGCACGGCATATTTGCAAAAAATTGTGCGCGTGTTGCAAAAAAGGGCGCGGTCAGCTCAAAAAAAGCAATTATTCTGAAATATGCCATTTTTCATAAATATTTACACTTTTAATCGTTCTTTTTTGTGAAATTCCAAAGAAAAAACGGCAGAATTGAAAAAAATTGTGCGTTTTCCGTTTTTCGGCGAGAAAGAGAAGCCAGACAGTTAGACAAAACGAGACAGTGCGCGAAACGAAGATACGCAGACATCTAGCGTCATCAGTGGAGCGCGAATAAAATTGCATGGGAAATTATTGATTTTTTGTGAACTTTTTTGCAAAAATTCCGTTGTTTTGCACTTTTAAGGGCTTTTTTTTTGAAAATGAATGGAAAAATGGAAAAAAATAGTATAAAAACAGCAGCGCGCGGCAAAATTGCAAAATAGTGCGCATTTTGAAAAAAAGAGAAGTTAGACAGTTAGACAAAACGAGATGGTGAGCGAAACGAAGATACGCAGACATCAGTGGAGCGCGCACGAAACTTGCAAAATACTGTGCGCTGATTGCAAAAAGTGGGCGTATAAAAGTTTACGCTAATTTTCGCAAAAATTTATAATTTTAGGGCAAATTTCGTTCTTTTTTTCGTCTCTTTCTTTCCGCGTACGTAATTATGTATTTACGTCATCCTCCACTCTATCTCTCTTCCCTTTCTCAATGTCACTTTTGCCCCCGCATCGCACCGAGGAAAAAAAATAGAGAGAGAAGAAAAAAAGGCAAAAAGCCGCCGGGCTTTCCCCATCCATTCTCATTTCTTTTCTATCCGTTAATCTGGTGGGAAAAGTTTCCAGATTTTCGAAAATTCATCGTCTTTTTCTTTTTTTTTTCTCTTTTTTTATCTCTCGATTTTTGATGATTAAATAAAAGAAAATGCTGATAAAAAATGTGTCTACGGTTCAAAATTTATTGTATTTAATTTTCTTTTCTTTTCAGCCTCCCACAAAAAAAATGACACCGTCTCTGCCACGTGTCAAGTGCTTCTTCGACGTCGTTTGCCCAAACTCGTGGATCACAATTCAGGTGCGTTTTTTCCTTAAAAATGTGAATAATATGCTCAAAAAGGCTGAAAATTTCTTTAACAATGTGCAAAAAAAAATGATTTTCAATGACAAAAATGCAAAAAAGCTGCAAAAAACGGTAAAAACCCGGCTACCCTCGGCGACTCGAGGCGCCCGTGGATTTCACGTGCAAATCGTGAAATTCACATGCTTCGGAATGGGAAAAAAACGAGAAAAAAAAAAGAAAAAAACGGATAGCGCCAGCGGTGTTTTTCCCCTTTTTTCAGCGCTATTTGCTGGAAAAGTGCACTCTCGTGCTGAAAATGAACTTTGGCGAGGAAAAAATACATGCAAAAATTGAGAAAAAAAATGCTCCGATTGGTCCGAAAATTTGGGGAATAATGTCAAAAATAGTCCGCTTTTTAAATTTTGATCTGAAATTTTGATCTCGGCCTATTTTTGACATTATTTCCTTAAATTTCTGGTTAATCGAAGCATTTTCGGCCAATTTTTGTCATTTTTCGACATTTTTCCGATAGAAATCTGTAAACTGGGGTTTTTTTTTACGTTTCTAGAAATTTCCAACGGTGGATGAATAATGGTTAAAAAATATCCGTAAAAATCTGTGAAAACTACAAAAAAAGATACGCGGAAACGCTGAATTTTAACAATTTTTGATCGAAATTTGCGAAAAAAATGTCTAAAAATGACAGATAATTGGCGCCCCGGCCACGTGGTCTCGCAGCGATAGAGAAGACGCAGAGAAAAATACAGCTTTCATTGATTTATTGATCGAATTTCGCGCTGCGGTCGAAAATCAATCAATAACTCGAAAAAACTGCATTTTTCTCTGCGTCTCCTCTATCGCTGCGAGACCACATGGCCGGGGCGCGGCCGAGGAACCCCGCATAGACGACCGACAGATTTTCATGTACAGGAGCACTTTTTGCAAATTTCAAATCGAAAATTGTTAAAATTTAGCGTTTTCGCGCATCTTTCATTTCTTAAAATGTAGTTTTCTCAGATTTTTCACCGATTTTTATATTCATCCACTCTTGGAAATTTCTAGAAACGTCAAAAACCTCAGTTTACAGCATTTTTTGCTAAAAGAGCTCTTAAAATGGCTCTTTCGAGCTGAAAAAATGGGTGAAAATGCTCCAATGTTTCGTTTTCAATTTTCGTAAATCCATACACAATTGTGGATTTACGAAAATTTTAAATTCAAAACGAAAAAAGTAAAACTTCCGCGTAAATTGACAAAAATGCTTGTGCATACACTGTCGTGGCGAGACCCGAGGTACCTCAAATCGAGGAACTCGACATCCCAAAATTCCAGGCTCTCACATCGCACAACTCGCTCTTTGAAAAAGTCGACTTTGAGCCGGTTTGCGACTTCAAAATCGGCATTTTGCACAATGCAGCCATCTGGAATCAGCGCCGACAAGTGCACAATTCACGGATTTGGAAGAGTAAAAAAGGTATTTTTCAACCAAAAAAGCCCATATTCCTTTTAAAAAAAAACTTGTAGAAGTCAGCGAAGTTCCCGCAGAAGTTCAAGAAGATTTGGGAATCTTGAAGAAAATCGATGAACGTGGCAAGAAGCTGATCGAATGCAAAACGGTGGAACTTCCGGCGGATTGGCAGAAGGTACCCATTTTTCTCTGCGTCTCCTCTAGCGCAGGCAAACGCGAATGGAGACGCAGAGAGGCGAGAATTGGCTATCGAAAAAAAAAATTTCCAGACATACAAACTGGCAATGCGCCGCGGCTCGATAATTCCCCAACTATACCTGACAGCGATCCGTGAACGGTACCCGGACCTCTATGAACCTGCGATTCATCATCTGGGTAAGCCTGACTTGGCAGTTTACCAAAAACCCCCTATTTTCCAGGCAAACGTCTCTGGGATCAACGCCTCCCGGTGCACTATGGATGCCACATGTCGACGGTGTCACGCGAGTTGGGCATTCCGTTCAAGACCGCCGAGGATATCGTCGCGCGACTTTCGACGCAGGAAAATCGCTCGATTCTGCACAATAATTGCAAAGAGGCGGTGGATTTTAAGGTAGAATATTGGTTTTTGCCATCCATCCGCGGCGCGCTTTTAATGCGATTTTTAAATAGTTTTATTGGATTTTGGTTATTTTTGCATTTAATTTACAGTGTTTTTTCTTGTTTTTCTGTTCTAAAAATTCGTCATAATCTTCGCATATTATTTATGTGTTCATTTTTTATTTATATTTGTTATTTATTTACGCCTATGTGACGGGTTGGTACTGTGTACACAAGTACATTAAAGATATGGATATAGAGAAATAATAAAGGGAATCCTGAATTTTCGGCTGGAAACAAGAAAACAACCAAGCCTGGCCCAGGAATGATGGATCGACCAAACGGACCGCCGATTAGGACAATATTACCTCATAATTGTATATTTTTATTATCTGAATGAATGTTTCTGTTTTGAGTCGCATGTTAATTTGGCAATGGGCGTGAGAAATTAGTGTTAGAGACCGTATGCGTGCACTGGGTACTGCCTTTGTTCAAACTAGTCACGTGAAACACTGGGGCATGAGGAGGAAGTGAGTAAACGCGCCCGAACGCACACACGCAACGCATCCAAATGAAGCCCAAAAAATAAAAAAGACGCGCGAATAATTTCACATTATCAGAGAGAAAAACCTCTATTCAACATTTTTCGCGCGCGTTGCTTTTTCTCTCCGATAATGTGAAATTATTCGCGCGCCTTTTTTTATTTTTTGGGCCTTATTTGGGTGCGTTGCGTGTGTGCGTCCGGGCGCATTTACTCACTCCCTCCTCATACCCCAGTGTTTTATTGCTACACACTCTCTGCCTGAAAAATTCATTAAAAAAATGTGAATTCGCATAATTTGGCACACTGCCAAGATTTTTTCAATAGAGCGAACTTTCGCGTGGGTAGTCGCCAGCACTTTGTGTGCATGAAGTTGACAAACTTAAGGTTCGCGGGGTGCCGGTGCCTATTCTCACGAAAGTGCGCTCGGTTGGACAAAGTGCTTTTTTTTTCGAAATGAATTTTCGAGGCAAAAAGCGTGTATAACAGCCATTTTGGACTGCTAATTGCCATGTACCTGTCTATACCTGCCCAAAATTTTTCTGGGAATATCTATGAGAATTGTTGACCCCATTCCCTTAAATTCAAGTAAAGGAGCTAGCGACTGCCCGAAAATGTTCCGAAATAGAACCGATCTTAAAATACTTGAAACACTTTCGGTTAATAGTCATCGAATTCGGGGCATTTGCCAAATGGGGTAGCACCCATGAACGAGGGCAGTCGCTAGCACCTTGACCTAAAGTTTTCGGGAATGGGGCCAACAATTCTCCTGGACATTCTCAGAAAAAGTTTGGGCTGAAATTTGAATGGAATTTTGAAAGCATGGTGGAATTAGATCTTTGTCATCTAATATGGCTAATAGCTATTACCGACGCACATCCGACGCACATCTTATAGACGATCGGCGCGCAACGGGAATAATCAGAACGGATTTGGCGCGTATGTGGCGGGACTTCGGCAATAATCGGTACGCAATTGAAGTTAGCTATTGAAAATGGCTGATAGCTGTAGAACTGGGGGACTGTGCCACATGCATTATGCATCGATGCTCCAGACGCGGTAAATATGTGACAGCAATTTCGCACCTCCCTGTATACGTACATTTATAGCCAACCAAGTTTATGACCCTGTACAATCAATACCATCTTTTACAGCTCACCGAAGCACCCGGTCTCATCCTCACCCTCAACGATAGGGACACCACTGTAAAAGTGGATACGGTTAACGAACTTTTCAATGATCAAATTTTTTCCAAGTTCTCAAAAGTCACTGAATCTCCAGCTCATGCTGAAATATCAACTAGACTCTAAAAAATTTTATTTTTTGTTTCTTTCAAGAAAATTGCAATTTTAACCATTTTTCTTTATTTTCTCATGCACTCTACTCGCCTTTTTCATCTTTATCAATTTAGTTTTTTTTTTTGCAATTTGATTTGTTCGGTTTCGGTTCCTCCCAATTTTCTACGGTATCCGGTTTATTTATTGACTATCAATATCAATAAAATTACGAATAGAAGTTGAGATTTTTGGAATTTTTGAAATGTACGATCTACCCGATATTTTTGCGCAAAAGCGCGGTGTTTCACAGGTCGGAATAATTATTTTGCCGGATTTTTCTTTGGACAAAATGGAAAATTGTAAGTTATTTATAATTAAAACAGCATTAAAATTGATATATTTCAGAAACGATAAAATAAGAACGGCTGTTAGCCACATGGAGTTCAAAAACCCTTAAAAGTAAGACTGTTTTGAAATAGATATTTGCTTGTTGTTAGGAATTTTGCATTAGAGCGAGTGAGAATTCGATGGCTACTAGCCGTTTTGGATGACTATCCAAGCTCGCATAGCGGCTATTAGCCACAGATGGGATTTTTATTTCAATTTCTGATGATTTATTTAACATTTCTTATTTTTCACTGTTCGCTTCATCTAATTTTTCATCGATTATCACACTATTTCGCCTATTTTAATTGTTTGCAATAATTCTTTGAAATTTCAGACGCCACTGACCGTAATCTTTGCAATCAGGTTATCCGTACTTTCAGGCAAGTTTTATTTAAGGATACAACAACAACTCAACAACCTAAAACGACTGGAAAATAATTGGCATACTCGATGCAAAACAAGCAGTATCCACAGATGGCAGTATCCAGGATGAAACGTTTCGTCTTCATTAATTTTTTTATTGTCCGTACGCGCTGTAAACGCGCTCCCTTCGCACAGTGGAGGACGCGGTCACGTTGGCGGCGAAAGAGTGCAGAAAACTGAGACACGGTAACCGATGTTTTGCTCTGATTTCTCTAAACCTCACTCCAAATGCATGCGAAATACGTTGTTCGATTGGAGCGAGTTTTCAGCGTGTTATACCGAGTATAATTTTTGTTATTTCAGCGAACTTAAATTAACTGAGAAACTGGACTATTAGACGATCACGCTGACTCTATGGCTTGGGAAACTTCCTGCAACAGTTTCGTCAACTTTATGACATGTACGCAGAGTATCATTCCACGATCTTCAACTGACCAGAGACAGTGACTCTACGATCAGACAACCTAATTAATTGTTGTATTTATTGAAAAAGCAATGCTAAAGGCACATTATGAAGCAAAAAAGAATAAAGCAATTTTTGGCACTAATTGGCAGTTAAAATTATCATGGGAATTTAAACAATGAAGAGTAAGAGAATGTATTAAAGTTTTTTTGTGAAAGATTCGTTTGACAACTTCAAAGGCGTCGGGGGTAGGTAATAGAATATGAGGAGCTATACTGAGGACCGTTCACCGAGATGATTAGATTAGTTAGCGAAGGGTTATTAAAGTAGTTAAAGGTAGAGAACATTTTTTCGAGAAAATTATAATATTAGAATAGCCACTTGAACGCGCGGCGGACCACTTCCGGCACGTGCGACCACTCGAAAGTGATGGTTTTGTCGTCGGCCGATTTGATGGTGGCTTTGTAGTTTACTCGACCGCCGTCTGTTTTCTCAGAAGTCACTTCGGAGTTGTTCGAATTTTTCGTGTTGGCTTCCAAATAATTGGCAAGCAGGGCGGCTATTTTGTCGAAGCTAGAAGAAATAGACATTTACCAGTTTAGTCAAAATAAACAACTCACGAATTAGCAGTGTTGACACAATTGAACGGATCCAAGGGGTCACGCATCATTCCATGTGGGCAGGCACAATAATAGGATCCAGGCGTGTTAACGCACCCTTCCGCGCACATTCCGTTGTTTGTGGAGCATTCGTCGATATCTGCAACTTATGCGATTATTCACTGCTCGATTTTTTTACGCAGCTCACCAAAACACTGTCCATCCTTGGCAATATACCCCTTTGGACATCTTCCACCGTGCGATTTCACTTTGCACGGACATTCGTCGACGGTGGCCGGTGGAAGAGTCGCGATCGGGCGGTTCGTATCGATGACCATCTCGCAAGTGGCACGAAGAATTGCTTTTCCTTCGGAGCACTGGCAGTTACAGGATGAAATTGACGGTTTCGCAAAGTCGACAGGCGCGGTAGTGTCTACAACAGGTTGTGTATGACTTTGACTGTAAATTCTTTTCTGTTCACTTACTTTGATCAATTCGCACACTATCGCAATTCTTGTCAACTGCCAATGCGGTGGCGTTCTCCACCCGTTCCGTGGTCATTACACAGATGTGATACGTCTCCTCAGACGGAAGATTGTCGAGATGCATTCCGAAGCTGTCACGACATGTCGCTTCCTTCTTCAACCACTTGGCTTTTGGAATCGACACGTCATGGGTGTACATTATGGTGTAATTCTAAAGCAACATTTTTAGTGGTACTACTGCAAAGTGACTTACCGATTTATTATTGGTACAGCAAGTCCAGGAAACGGAAATTGACGACGGAGAAAGTGGAACCAGTTCAATGTTACTGGCATCTTCCTTTGCAGCGTCGCGGCCATATGGGCGGAGCGTTGTCATTTTTGGAGTAGTCGATTTACGAGTAGTACTAGCCGTGGCGTAATCACAAGTTATATATGCGATCCAGCTGTCGAATAACTCGTTTGGAGCGGACCATTGGTCAAGGTGGATCACTCTTAAATTACAAGAATTAAGTTTCCATTATGCTATTGTATCAGTGAGTACCTGGTTGGAAGTCCGGCTACCTTCGACAACACATCAGTTGCTGGTTTTCTCACCGATATGGCGATAATATTATGCTGGAAGTCTTCATTGGCATGAACGGACGCCGGAAGTGCATCATCGGAGGAAGTTCCATCAGAACTAACAACTAGCATTAACTTGACGGCTCCCGAAATATAGTTCTCTTTGGAGAGCTCCACGAGTGCGGTGATTCCAGCTCCCAGTTTTGGAGAAACAGTGTCATCGCTGAAAAGTTATCAAAATGAGGTAAAAATGACAGAGAAATCAAGAATACAAAATTAAACGAGAGAAATAACGCTGAAAAACTCAAAAATACCTTTGCTGACTGACGTCCTTGAGTTTTTCTGCTAATTGATCGGTTCGCAAGTCGCTGTACACATTCTGCACCTTCTCACTGTTCACGGTGATGATGTTGATACTGTAATTAAAAATTCAAAGATTTTGTGGTGACTCTTTTTTCCAAGCGTTATCTTACATAATCATATGTTGTTCATCTCTCAATCGATCATTGAAAAAGTTGACAAGATGATCCATGACTCTTCGGAACTCCTCACTTGAAGCCCTCGAAGTTATATCGATCAGAACGTTGAAGTGATAAGGTCTCCTGATTCCGTCGTTGCAAAGGCCGCCGGACACGGCTCGGGTGGTTCGAAGCATCGGAGCAGTTGTGTATTTCTGTGAACCCACGTCTCGTTTTGTAGTAAAATGAGCAGGCAGTTCTGAAGTCTTTGGCGCTGTGTTTCCACAAACAGTTTTGAGAATCGTGACAGCATTGTCGTCGATCTCAGTGGCCTGTGCAACCTCGATGACATTATCGCTGTTTGGAGTGCCTACGAGTCGCTTCAAAGTTGCTAATTCCTCCGGGTTGGAGCCGACCGCAATTGCGAAGAGATGTACACCATACATGTCGCGGAGATCCTCGGCTGCTGCCGCTGCATTTCCTCTGTTTTTACCACTGGTGATCAAGACTACAATTTTAGTGGCGTTTTCGCGCCCGTGTAGTTGGAACTGTTGTCTAGCGGCGTTCAAGCCATACAAGGCGATGGCCACACCATCATTGATCTTTTCAGCGTCCACAATCTTTTCGAGAAGCTCAATTTTGTCTTCGTAGTGCCCAAGTGCAACTGGCACCGCCACCTTGTCACTGTAGATAACAAATCCAATCTTAGAAACATCGGGCGCCAAATCAAATCCAGTGTCGACTATGCTCGCAACTGCATCTTTCATTGCGTCAAATTCATCTGGAGTGAAATTTTCGGAGGAATCAACGACAATGATCACATCGGATTCATAATCAACTGTGGAGCAGGAACGACCGGAGCCAGATGGAGTGGTGGCTTTCGTGCGAGGAGTTGGCCATGTGCGACCAGTTTCTTCCACGTTAGGAACGATCTGAAAAATATTGCGGATTAGCGTTCAAAGTATATTGATCACGAGTATATATCATCCTTATATATAAAATTCCGTTTGGGTCTGTAACTGATTGTGAGCTATAATCAATTTTTTTGAGGATCAGAAGAACAAACAAAGAATAGTTTAGTCTTAATTTTGATTATTATCTTAAGGATTTTTAGTGTGGGCAAAAATTTGTTATAAAAATCTAGCGCAACAAATAGTTATCCTCACCTTGCAAATATAGTCGGCGATTGGCCCAAGAACTTCCGAATCCGCGCCACGCCATTGTGGTACAACCACCACCTTATCCATATCAGTCAACACTGAATTTTGTTCTTGACTCTCCTCGTCTCCTGCATCCACGACAAATACGGTAACGTTTCTTTCCGATTTCAGCGATTGGATGTTAGAAGTGTAGTCGTCTCTATAAATAGAGAAAATAGAGCAATCTTTAATCTTTAATTTTTAATATTTAAGAACTTACACAGCCTTTCCGTTTTTGACGATCAGCACAATCTGTGGCACACCTTCTACACCAGAAATAGACAACTCGTCGAGCGCTTCACGAAGTCCAGCACCCAGCTGAGCACGCCCCTTTAATCGACGTGATTCACTGATTCGGTGCACGAGATTGTCTTCGTTGTCATAATCTCCAAGTGAAATAGGAATATCGGCGCCATCTCCGTACTTGACTAGACCGACTCTGACTTGATGCTTTCTGAGGTTGAAGTGTTCGGTCAAAAAGTTCTTGATTAACTCCTTCATCACTCTGTAATCCAAAACCTTGATGTTGTTTGAGGAGTCAATGACCAGAAGAAGATCAATATGCGAAGTAACATAGCAGAACTTAGATGGACGACGAGTAGGAACTAAAGTATGAAGACGTCGGGTGATATCAGTTGGGAGGACCTCTCCGTATTGGTCGATCGGAACACCATCCTCATCAGTGGGCACTAAACTTCCGTCAATGTTGACAGCGCGACCAAGAGAATCGGTTGGAAGTACGTCTCCATAACGACCGATTACTGTGTAGAGTGGTTTGCCGTTGAGATCAGTTGGAAGTGGAGAACCATCTGGTCCTATTGAGGGGTAGATGTAGTTACCAGCAGAATCAGTGGGAAGAACCTGTCCATCTGGTCCAAGTGGTTTACCTTCTCCATTCTTCTCTACTACCTTTCCTTCATCACTCACAAATGATCCAGAAGACTCCGTTCCAAGAAGACTTCCATCTGGCCGGATGACTGGGTAGATTGTAAATCCTGATTCATCGGTTGGAAGAAGCTTGGAAGAACCACCAACATCATTTCTAGCTGGGTATACGTAATTGAAGCTAGAATCAGATGGCAAAACTTGGCCGTCGGGCCCAAGTGGTTTTCCAGTGCTGTCTTTTCTAATGACTTGACCCTCATCGGTTAGGAATATTCCAGTGGAGTCAGTCGGAAGAAGGCTTCCATCTGGTCTCACGATTGTGTAGATTGGCAGGCCAAAGGAATCTGTTGGAAGTGGAAATCCATCCGAGCTGATTATTGGGTAGATGTGCATACCAGAATTGCTAGTGGGAAGAATTTTTCCGTCTGGCCCGAGCGGCTTTCCTTCCCCATTCTTCTCAATCAGTTCGCCATTATCGGTTATATGCGCTCCGGTCGAGTCAGTTCCAAGGAGAGTTCCATCAGGTCTGATTATCGGGTATACTACACTTCCAGAATAGTCAGTCGGCAGAATTCGTCCATCTCCGGTGACAAACGGATATATTTTTCTTCCCAAAACATCGGTTGGAAGAACTTGACCGTCTGGCCCAATGAGATTTCCATCCTTGTTCTTTTCGACATTAGTTCCGTCATCGGCAATAAAAGTTCCAGAAGAGTCAGTGGCCAAAAGAGTCCCATCTGGTCTTATAACTGTATAAATATTGTTACCCGATCCATCAGTTGGCAACGCTTTGGTTGTAGAGTCATCAGAAGGAACCAAAACAAAGTTTCCAGAAGCATCAGTTGGCAATGGAGATCCATCTTCCGAAAGCGGTTTTCCGCTAGCATCTGTTGGAATCGGCTTTCCATCTGGATCGATTACAGCTCCGGTTTCGTCAGTAGGAAGTGGAGTTCCGTCTGGGCCGCGAACTGGATAGACAACCTTTCCAGAAGCATCAGTTGGCAATACTTGACCATCAGGTCCTGTGACAGGGTAGATGTAATTTCCTGAGGCGTCAGTTGGAAGAACCTGTCCGTCTGGTCCGAGTGGTTTTCCTTCGTCGTCTTTTTCGATAATTGATCCGTCACTTGTGACGTAGGATCCTGTCGAATCAGTGGCAAGCGGAGTTCCATCTTGTTTGGTGATTGGGTAGATGACATTTCCAGACTCGTCAGTTGGCAAGGCTTTCGTTGCAAATTCATCAGAAGGAACCAAAACGTAGTTTCCAGAAGCATCAGTTGGCAATGGAGATCCGTCTTCAGAAAGCGGTTTTCCGCTGGCATCAGTTGGAATCGGTTTGCCATCTGGACCGATTACAGCTCCGGTTTCGTCAGTAGGAAGTGGAGTTCCGTCTGGGCCACGAACTGGATAGACAACCTTTCCAGAAGCATCAGTTGGCAAAACTTGACCATCAGGTCCTGTGACAGGGTAGATGTAATTTCCTGAGGCGTCAGTTGGAAGAACCTGTCCGTCTGGTCCGAGTGGTTTTCCTTCGTTGTCTTTCTCAATAATCGACCCGTCACTTGTGACGTAGGATCCTGTTGAGTCAGTAGCAAGCGGAGTTCCATCTGGTCTTGTGATTGGGTAGATGACATTTCCAGACTCGTCAGTTGGCAAGGCTTTCGTTGCAAATTCATCAGAAGGAACCAAAACGTAGTTTCCAGAAGCATCAGTTGGCAATGGAGATCCGTCTTCAGAAAGCGGTTTTCCGCTGGCATCAGTTGGAATCGGTTTGCCATCTGGACCGATTACAGCTCCGGTTTCGTCAGTAGGAAGTGGAGTTCCGTCTGGGCCACGAACTGGATAGACAACCTTTCCAGAAGCATCAGTTGGCAAAACTTGACCATCAGGTCCTGTGACAGGGTAGATGTAATTTCCTGAGGCGTCAGTTGGAAGAACCTGTCCGTCTGGTCCGAGTGGTTTTCCTTCGTTGTCTTTCTCAATAATCGACCCGTCACTTGTGACGTAGGATCCTGTTGAGTCAGTAGCAAGCGGAGTTCCATCTGGTCTTGTGATTGGGTAGATGACATTTCCAGACTCGTCAGTTGGCAAGGCTTTCGTTGCAAATTCATCAGAAGGAACCAAAACGTAGTTTCCAGAAGCATCAGTTGGCAATGGAGATCCGTCTTCAGAAAGCGGTTTTCCGCTGGCATCAGTTGGAATCGGTTTGCCATCTGGACCGATTACAGCTCCGGTTTCGTCAGTAGGAAGTGGAGTTCCGTCTGGGCCACGAACTGGATAGACAACCTTTCCAGAAGCATCAGTTGGCAAAACTTGACCATCAGGTCCTGTGACAGGGTAGATGTAATTTCCTGAGGCGTCAGTTGGAAGAACCTGTCCGTCTGGTCCGAGTGGTTTTCCTTCGTTGTCTTTCTCAATAATCGACCCGTCACTTGTGACGTAGGATCCTGTTGAGTCAGTAGCAAGCGGAGTTCCATCTGGTCTTGTGATTGGGTAGATGACATTTCCAGACTCGTCAGTTGGCAAGGCTTTCGTTGCAAATTCATCAGAAGGAACCAAAACGTAGTTTCCAGAAGCATCAGTTGGCAATGGAGATCCGTCTTCAGAAAGCGGTTTTCCGCTGGCATCAGTCGGAATCGGTTTGCCATCTGGACCGATTACAGCTCCGGTTTCGTCAGTAGGAAGTGGAGTTCCGTCTGGGCCACGAACTGGATAGACAACCTTTCCAGAAGCATCAGTTGGCAAAACTTGACCATCAGGTCCTGTGACAGGGTAGATGTAATTTCCTGAGGCGTCAGTTGGAAGAACCTGTCCGTCTGGTCCGAGTGGTTTTCCTTCGTTGTCTTTCTCAATAATCGACCCGTCACTTGTGACGTAGGATCCTGTTGAGTCAGTAGCAAGCGGAGTTCCATCTGGTCTTGTGATTGGGTAGATGGCATTTCCAGACTCGTCAGTTGGCAAGGCTTTCGTTGCAAATTCATCAGAAGGAATCAAAACGTAGTTTCCAGAAGCATCAGTTGGCAATGGAGATCCGTCTTCAGAAAGCGGTTTTCCGCTGGCATCAGTTGGAATCGGTTTGCCATCTGGACCGATTACAGCTCCGGTTTCGTCAGTAGGAAGTGGAGTTCCGTCTGGGCCACGAACTGGATAGACAACCTTTCCAGAATCATCAGTTGGCAAAACTTGACCATCAGGTCCGGTGACAGGGTAGATGTAGTTTCCTGAGGCGTCAGTTGGAAGAACCTGTCCGTCTGGTCCGAGTGGTTTTCCTTCGTCGTCTTTTTCGATAATTGATCCGTCACTTGTGACGTAGGATCCTGTCGAATCAGTGGCAAGCGGAGTTCCATCTTGTTTGGTGATTGGGTAGATGACATTTCCAGACTCGTCAGTTGGCAAGGCTTTCGTTGCAAATTCATCAGAAGGAACCAAAACGTAGTTTCCAGAAGCATCAGTTGGCAATGGAGATCCGTCTTCCGAAAGCGGTTTTCCGCTGGCATCAGTTGGAATCGGTTTGCCATCTGGACCGATTACAGCTCCGGTTTCGTCAGTAGGAAGTGGAGTTCCGTCTGGGCCACGAACTGGATAGACAACCTTTCCAGAATCATCAGTTGGCAAAACTTGACCATCAGGTCCGGTGACAGGGTAGATGTAGTTTCCTGAGGCTTCAGTTGGAAGAACCTGTCCGTCTGGTCCGAGTGGTTTTCCTTCGTCGTCTTTTTCGATAATTGATCCGTCACTTGTGACGTAGGATCCTGTCGAATCAGTGGCAAGCGGTGTTCCATCTTGTTTGGTGATTGGGTAGATGACATTTCCAGACTCGTCAGTTGGCAAGGCTTTCGTTGCAAATTCATCAGAAGGAACCAAAACGTAGTTTCCAGAAGCATCAGTTGGCAATGGAGATCCGTCTTCAGAAAGCGGTTTTCCGCTGGCATCAGTTGGAATCGGTTTGCCATCTGGACCGATTACAGCTCCGGTTTCGTCAGTAGGAAGTGGAGTTCCGTCTGGGCCACGAACTGGATAGACAACCTTTCCAGAATCATCAGTTGGCAAAACTTGACCATCAGGTCCGGTGACAGGGTAGATGTAGTTTCCTGAGGCGTCAGTTGGAAGAACCTGTCCGTCTGGTCCGAGTGGTTTTCCTTCGTCGTCTTTCTCAATAACCGATCCGTCACTTGTGACATAGGATCCTGTTGAGTCAGTTGCAAGCGGAGTTCCATCTTGTCTGGTGATTGGGTAGATGACATTTCCAGACTCGTCAGTTGGCAAAGCTTTGGTTGTAGAGTCATCAGAGGGAACCAAAACGTAGTTTCCAGAAGCATCAGTTGGCAATGGAGATCCGTCTTCAGAAAGCGGTTTTCCGCTGGCATCAGTTGGAATCGGTTTGCCATCTGGACCGATTACAGCTCCGGTTTCGTCAGTAGGAAGTGGAGTTCCGTCTGGGCCACGAACTGGATAGACAACCTTTCCAGAAGCATCAGTTGGCAAAACTTGACCATCAGGTCCGGTGACAGGGTAGATGTAATTTCCTGAAGCGTCAGTTGGAAGAACCTGTCCGTCTGGTCCGAGTGGTTTTCCTTCGTCGTCTTTTTCGATAATTGATCCGTCACTTGTGACGTAGGATCCTGTTGAATCAGTGGCAAGCGGAGTTCCATCTTGTTTGGTGATTGGGTAGATGACATTTCCAGACTCGTCAGTTGGCAAGGCTTTCGTTGCAAATTCATCAGAAGGAACCAAAACGTAGTTTCCAGAAGCATCAGTTGGCAATGGAGATCCGTCTTCAGAGAGCGGTTTGCCGCTAGCATCAGTTGGAATCGGTTTGCCATCTGGACCGATTACAGCTCCGGTTTCGTCAGTAGGAAGTGGAGTTCCGTCTGGGCCACGAACTGGGTAGACAACCTTTCCAGAAGCATCAGTTGACAAAACTTGACCATCAGGTCCTGTGACAGGGTAGATGTAATTTCCTGAGGCGTCAGTTGGAAGAATTTGCCCGTCAGGACCAATTGGCTTGCCATCGTCATTTCTATCAACAATCTCACCGTCTTCGGTAATAAAGTTTCCAGACGAGTCTGTTCCGAGTGGAGTTCCATCAGGATGAACAAGAGGATAGATAACATTTCCAGATTCATCGGTTGGAAGGGACTCAGTTACTTCTTTCGTGATTGGGTGAGCAACATAATTTCCATTTTCATCGGTGGGAAGAGGAGATCCATCTTTCGCCAGTGGTTTTCCGTTGGTGTCAGTTGGAATCGGCTCCCCGTCAGGCCCTATGAAAGCTCCAGAATCATCAATCGGTAACTTTCTGCCTTCCGACGACACAATGGAAACTTGAGTTGTTCCAGGAGCTTGGGGTTTTATATACTTCCCTTCATCGTTCTTTTTAAGTTCATTCCCACTTTCGTCAATTGGCTTTCCCTCTTCATTAGTTGGAATTTCATTTCCATCTTTATCAAAATACTTTCCATCATCTTCGTTGATCGGTTCACCATCCACAATTATGAATGGAATAGCTGGAGTTGTTTCTTCCTCTTCGTCTGGTGTAATAACTACGTGTCCAGCATCATCAAACTTATACGGGACACCTTCAGAATCGACTGGTCTTCCAAGTTCATCAGTTTCAATTTCATCGCCTGATAAATCAATCCAGTTCCCATCGTCGTTCTTTGACAGCTCATTTCCTTCATTATCAACCACAGTGAACACTGGTTTGTTGTTCTCATCTGTATTCACTGGTTTCCCAAATTTGTCAACCAATGGATAAACCCATTCTCCTTTTTCGTTCTTTTGTAACTTCTGATCTTCTGGTCCAGAAGGTTCGTTTCCTTCGATCACAATTGGTTTTCCGTTGTTATCCAAATATTTTCCACTGTTGTCTGTTGGAAGCGGTTTTCCACTCTGGTCCACAAGGACTGGAGCAATTGTCATCGCAACTGTAGGCAGTATTCCCCCATCAGGCCCGGTAACTGGGTAGACGTAGTTTCCAGAAGCATCAGTTGGCAATGGAGATCCGTCTTCAGAGAGAGGTTTTCCGCTAGCATCTGTTGGAATCGGTTTGCCATTTGGACCGATTACAGCTCCGGTTTCGTCAGTAGGAAGTGGTGTTCCGTCTGGGCCACGAACTGGATAGACAACCTTTCCAGAATCATCAGTTGGCAAAACTTGACCATCAGGTCCTGTGACAGGGTAGATGTAGTTTCCTGAGGCGTCAGTTGGAAGAACCTGACCGTCTGGTCCAAGTGGTTTTCCTTCGTCGTCTTTCTCAATAACCGATCCGTCACTTGTGACATAGGATCCTGTTGAGTCAGTTGCAAGCGGAGTTCCATCTTGTCTGGTGATTGGGTAGATGACATTTCCAGACTCGTCAGTTGGCAAAGCTTTGGTTGTAGAGTCATCAGAGGGAACCAAAACGTAGTTTCCAGATGCATCAGTTGGCAATGGAGATCCGTCTTCAGAAAGCGGTTTTCCGCTGGCATCAGTTGGAATCGGTTTTCCATCTGGACCGATTACAGCTCCGGTTTCGTCAGTAGGAAGTGGAGTTCCGTCTGGGCCACGAACTGGATAGACAACCTTTCCAGAATCATCAGTTGGCAAAACTTGACCATCAGGTCCTGTGACAGGGTAGATGTAGTTTCCTGAGGCGTCAGTTGGAAGAACCTCACCGTCTGGTCCAAGTGGTTTTCCTTCGTCGTCTTTCTCAATAATCGATCCGTCACTTGTGACATAGGATCCTGTTGAGTCAGTTGCAAGCGGAGTTCCGTCTTGTCTGGTGATTGGGTAGATGACATTTCCAGACTCGTCAGTTGGCAAAGCTTTGGTGGCAGATTCATCGGAGGGAACCAAAACGTAGTTTCCAGAAGCATCAGTTGGCAATGGAGATCCGTCTTCAGAGAGAGGTTTTCCGCTAGCATCTGTTGGAATCGGTTTGCCATCTGGACCGATTACAGCTCCGGTTTCGTCAGTAGGAAGTGGAGTTCCGTCTGGGCCACGAACTGGATAGACAACCTTTTCAGAATCATCAGTTGGCAAAACTTGACCATCAGGTCCTGTGACAGGGTAGATGTAGTTTCCTGAGGCGTCAGTTGGAAGAACCTCACCGTCTGGTCCAAGTGGTTTTCCTTCGTCGTCTTTCTCAATAATCGATCCGTCACTTGTGACATAGGATCCTGTTGAGTCAGTTGCAAGCGGAGTTCCGTCTTGTCTGGTGATTGGGTAGATGACATTTCCAGACTCGTCAGTTGGCAAAGCTTTGGTGGCAGATTCATCGGAGGGAACCAAAACGTAGTTTCCAGAAGCATCAGTTGGCAATGGAGATCCGTCTTCAGAGAGAGGTTTTCCGCTAGCATCTGTTGGAATCGGTTTGCCATCTGGACCGATTACAGCTCCGGTTTCGTCAGTAGGAAGTGGTGTTCCGTCTGGGCCACGAACTGGATAGACAACCTTTCCAGAATCATCAGTTGGCAAAACTTGACCATCAGGTCCGGTAACTGGGTAGATGTAGTTTCCTGAGGCGTCAGTTGGAAGAACCTGACCGTCTGGTCCAAGTGGTTTTCCTTCGTCGTCTTTCTCAATAATCGATCCGTCACTTGTGACATAGGATCCTGTTGAGTCAGTTGCAAGCGGAGTTCCGTCTTGTCTGGTGATTGGGTAGATGACATTTCCAGACTCGTCAGTTGGCAAAGCTTTGGTTTTAGAGTCATCAGAGGGAACCAAAACGTAGTTTCCAGATGCATCAGTTGGCAATGGAGATCCGTCTTCAAAGAGAGGTTTTCCGCTAGCATCTGTTGGAATCGGTTTGCCATCTGGACCGATTACAGCTCCGGTTTCGTCAGTAGGAAGTGGAGTTCCGTCTGGGCCGCGAACTGGATAGACAACCTTTCCAGAATCATCAGTTGGCAAAACTTGACCATCAGGTCCTGTGACAGGGTAGATGTAGTTTCCTGAGGCGTCAGTTGGAAGAACCTGACCGTCTGGTCCAAGTGGTTTTACTTCGTCGTCTTTCTCAATAATCGATCCGTCACTTGTGACATAGGATCCTGTTGAGTCAGTTGCAAGCGGAGTTCCGTCTTGTCTGGTGATTGGGTAGATGACATTTCCAGACTCGTCAGTTGGCAAAGCTTTGGTTTTAGAGTCATCAGAGGGAACCAAAACGTAGTTTCCAGATGCATCAGTTGGCAATGGAGATCCGTCTTCAGAAAGCGGTTTTCCGCTGGCATCAGTTGGAATCGGTTTTCCATCTGGACCGATTACAGCTCCGGTTTCGTCAGTAGGAAGTGGAGTTCCGTCTGGGCCACGAACTGGATAGACAACCTTTCCAGAATCATCAGTTGGCAAAACTTGACCATCAGGTCCTGTGACAGGGTAGATGTAGTTTCCTGAGGCGTCAGTTGGAAGAACCTGACCGTCTGGTCCAAGTGGTTTTCCTTCGTCGTCTTTCTCAATAATCGATCCGTCACTTGTGATGAAGGATCCTGTTGAGTCAGTAGCAAGCGGAGTTCCGTCTTGTCTGGTGATTGGGTAGATGACATTTCCAGACTCGTCAGTTGGCAAAGCTTTGGTGGCAGATTCATCGGAGGGAACCAAAACGTAGTTTCCAGAAGCATCAGTTGGCAATGGAGATCCGTCTTCAGAGAGAGGTTTTCCGCTAGCATCTGTTGGAATCGGTTTGCCATCTGGACCGATTACAGCTCCAGTTTCGTCAGTAGGAAGTGGAGTTCCGTCTGGGCCACGAACTGGATAGACAACCTTTCCAGAATCATCAGTTGGCAAAACTTGACCATCAGGTCCTGTGACAGGGTAGATGTAGTTTCCTGAGGCGTCAGTTGGAAGAACCTGACCGTCTGGTCCAAGTGGTTTTCCTTCGTCGTCTTTCTCAATAATCGATCCGTCACTTGTGATGAAGGATCCTGTTGAGTCAGTAGCAAGCGGAGTTCCGTCTTGTCTGGTGATTGGGTAGATGACATTTCCAGACTCGTCAGTTGGCAAAGCTTTGGTGGCAGATTCATCGGAGGGAACCAAAACGTAGTTTCCAGAAGCATCAGTTGGCAATGGAGATCCGTCTTCAGAGAGAGGTTTTCCGCTAGCATCTGTTGGAATCGGTTTGCCATCTGGACCGATTACAGCTCCGGTTTCGTCAGTAGGAAGTGGAGTTCCGTCTGGGCCACGAACTGGATAGACAACCTTTCCAGAATCATCAGTTGGCAAAACTTGACCATCAGGTCCTGTGACAGGGTAGATGTAGTTTCCTGAGGCGTCAGTTGGAAGAACCTGACCGTCTGGTCCAAGTGGTTTTCCTTCGTCGTCTTTCTCAATAATCGATCCGTCACTTGTGACATAGGATCCTGCTGAGTCAGTTGCAAGCGGAGTTCCGTCTTGTCTGGTGATTGGGTAGATGACATTTCCAGACTCGTCAGTTGGCAAAGCTTTGGTGGCAGATTCATCGGAGGGAACCAAAACGTAGTTTCCAGAAGCATCAGTTGGCAATGGAGATCCGTCTTCAGAGAGAGGTTTTCCGCTAGCATCTGTTGGAATCGGTTTGCCATCTGGACCGATTACAGCTCCGGTTTCGTCAGTAGGAAGTGGAGTTCCGTCTGGGCCACGAACTGGATAGACAACCTTTCCAGAATCATCAGTTGGCAAAACTTGACCATCAGGTCCTGTGACAGGGTAGATGTAGTTTCCTGAGGCGTCAGTTGGAAGAACCTGACCGTCTGGTCCAAGTGGTTTTCCTTCGTCGTCTTTCTCAATAATCGATCCGTCACTTGTGACATAGGATCCTGCTGAGTCAGTTGCAAGCGGAGTTCCGTCTTGTCTGGTGATTGGGTAGATGACATTTCCAGACTCGTCAGTTGGCAAAGCTTTGGTGGCAGATTCATCGGAGGGAACCAAAACGTAGTTTCCAGAAGCATCAGTTGGCAATGGAGATCCGTCTTCAGAGAGAGGTTTTCCGCTAGCATCTGTTGGAATCGGTTTGCCATCTGGACCGATTACAGCTCCGGTTTCGTCAGTAGGAAGTGGAGTTCCGTCTGGGCCACGAACTGGATAGGCAACCTTTCCAGAATCATCAGTTGGCAAAACTTGACCGTCAGGACCGGTGACAGGGTAAATGTAGTTTCCTGAGGCGTCAGTTGGAAGAACCTGACCGTCTGGTCCAAGTGGTTTTCCTTCGTCGTCTTTCTCAATAATCGATCCGTCACTTGTGACATAGGATCCTGTTGAGTCAGTTGCAAGCGGAGTTCCGTCTTGTCTGGTGATTGGGTAGATGACATTTCCAGACTCGTCAGTTGGCAAAGCTTTGGTTGTAGAGTCATCAGAGGGAACCAAAACGTAGTTTCCAGATGCATCAGTTGGCAATGGAGATCCGTCTTCAGAAAGCGGTTTTCCGCTGGCATCAGTTGGAATCGGTTTTCCATCTGGACCGATTACAGCTCCGGTTTCGTCAGTAGGAAGTGGAGTTCCGTCTGGGCCACGAACTGGATAGACAACCTTTCCAGAATCATCAGTTGGCAAAACTTGACCATCAGGTCCTGTGACAGGGTAGATGTAGTTTCCTGAGGCGTCAGTTGGAAGAACCTGACCGTCTGGTCCAAGTGGTTTTCCTTCGTCGTCTTTTTCGATAATTGATCCGTCACTTGTGACGTAGGATCCTGTTGAATCAGTGGCAAGCGGAGTTCCATCTTGTCTGGTTATTGGGTAGATGACATTTCCAGACTCGTCAGTTGGCAAAGCTTTGGTTGTAGAGTCATCAGAAGGAACCAAAACAAAGTTTCCAGAAGCATTAGTTGGCAATGGAGATCCGTCTTCAGAAAGCGGTTTTCCGCTGGCATCCGTTGGAATCGGTTTTCCATCTGGACCGATTACAGCTCCGGTTTCGTCAGTAGGAAGTGGAGTTCCGTCTGGGCCACGAACTGGGTAGACAACCTTTCCAGAAGCATCAGTTGGCAAAACTTGACCATCAGGTCCGGTAACTGGGTAGATGTAGTTTCCTGAGGCGTCAGTTGGAAGAACTTGTCCGTCTGGTCCAAGTGGTTTTCCTTCGTCGTCTTTCTCAATAACAGACCCGTCACTTGTGATATAGGATCCTGTTGAATCAGTTGCGAGTGGAGTTCCATCTTGTCTGGTGATTGGGTAGATGACATTTCCAGACTCGTCAGTTGGCAAGGCTTTCGTTGCGAATTCATCAGAAGGAACCAAAACGTAGTTTCCAGAAGCATCAGTTGGCAATGGAGATCCGTCTTCAGAAAGCGGTTTTCCGCTAGCGTCAGTTGGAATCGGTTTTCCATCTGGACCGATTACAGCTCCGGTTTCGTCAGTAGGAAGTGGAGTTCCGTCTGGGCCACGAACTGGGTAGACAACCTTTCCAGAAGCATCAGTTGGGAAAACTTGACCATCAGGTCCGGTAACTGGGTAGATGTAGTTTCCTGAGGCGTCAGTTGGAAGAACTTGTCCGTCTGGTCCAAGTGGTTTTCCTTCGTCGTCTTTCTCAATAACAGACCCGTCACTTGTGATATAGGATCCTGTTGAATCAGTTGCGAGTGGAGTTCCATCTTGTCTGGTGATTGGGTAGATGACATTTCCAGACTCGTCAGTTGGCAAGGCTTTCGTTGCAAATTCATCAGAAGGAACCAAAACGTAGTTTCCAGAAGCATCAGTTGGCAATGGAGATCCGTCTTCAGAAAGCGGTTTTCCACTAGCGTCAGTTGGAATTGGCTTTCCATCTGGACCGATTACAGCTCCCGTTTCGTCAGTAGGAAGTGGAGTTCCGTCTGGGCCACGAACTGGATAGACAACCTTTCCAGAAGCATCAGTTGGCAAAACTTGACCATCAGGTCCGGTGACAGGGTAAATGTAATTTCCTGAGGCGTCAGTTGGAAGAACCTGTCCGTCTGGTCCGAGTGGTTTTCCTTCGTCGTCTTTCTCAATAACAGACCCGTCACTTGTGACATAGGATCCTGTTGAATCAGTGGCAAGCGGAGTTCCATCTTGTCTGGTGATTGGGTAGATGACATTTCCGGACTCGTCAGTTGGCAGAGCTTTGGTGGCAGATTCATCGGAGGGAACCAAAACGTAGTTTCCAGAAGCATCAGTTGGCAATGGAGATCCGTTTTCAGAAAGCGGTTTGCCGCTAGCATCAGTAGGAATCGGTATTCCATCTGGACCGATTATAGCTCCAGTTTCGTCAGTAGGAAGTGGAGTTCCGTCTGGGCCACGAACTGGGTAGACAACCTTTCCAGAAGCATCAGTTGACAAAACTTGACCATCAGGTCCTGTGACAGGGTAGATGTAGTTTCCTGAGGCGTCAGTTGGAAGAATTTGCCCGTCAGGACCAATTGGCTTGCCATCGTCATTTCTATCAACAATCTCACCGTCTTCGGTAATAAAGTTTCCAGACGAGTCTGTTCCGAGTGGAGTTCCATCAGGATGAACAAGAGGATAGATAACATTTCCAGATTCATCGGTTGGAAGGGACTCAGTTACTTCTTTCGTGATTGGGTGAGCAACATAATTTCCATTTTCATCGGTGGGAAGAGGAGATCCATCTTTCGCCAGTGGTTTTCCGTTGGTGTCAGTTGGAATCGGCTCCCCGTCAGGCCCTATGAAAGCTCCAGAATCATCAATCGGTAACTTTCTGCCTTCCGACGACACAATGGAAACTTGAGTTGTTCCAGGAGCTTGGGGTTTTATATACTTCCCTTCATCGTTCTTTTTAAGTTCATTCCCACTTTCGTCAATTGGCTTTCCCTCTTCATTAGTTGGAATTTCATTTCCATCTTTATCAAAATACTTTCCATCATCTTCGTTGATCGGTTCACCATCCACAATTATGAATGGAATAGCTGGAGTTGTTTCTTCCTCTTCGTCTGGTGTAATAACTACGTGTCCAGCATCATCAAACTTATACGGGACACCTTCAGAATCGACTGGTCTTCCAAGTTCATCAGTTTCAATTTCATCGCCTGATAAATCAATCCAGTTCCCATCGTCGTTCTTTGACAGCTCATTTCCTTCATTATCAACCACAGTGAACACTGGTTTGTTGTTCTCATCTGTATTCACTGGTTTCCCAAATTTGTCAACCAATGGATAAACCCATTCTCCTTTTTCGTTCTTTTGTAACTTCTGATCTTCTGGTCCAGAAGGTTCGTCTCCTTCGATCACAATTGGTTTTCCGTTGTTATCCAAATATTTTCCACTGTTGTCTGTTGGAAGCGGTTTTCCACTCTGGTCCACAATTATTGGCTGATGTGTTGTTTTCAATGAATTATCAATAACTTCTTTGGTATTATCTGGAACAATTTGAACTGCTTTTTTGGTGCAAGCCTCGGTAAGTGTTTCAATGACTTCTTGCGGCTTAGTTCCGTATTTCACAGTGATATACGTTGCTCCTCCGACATGACTGATTCTGAAAGTAAATATCATAGATAATTTAAAGAAATTGGGATGAAAAAGTTAGCTTACTTCTCTTCATTTTCTGCAAAAATCACAACCATTTTCGTGCTTACTGAACGAGGGAATGTAGAAAATTGTTCGTTCGCTGCTTGCACTGGAGACAAAACTTCCGTTCCAATATTTGGCGGAAGAGTGAATGAATTTAAAATAGAACTTAAATGCTCTTTCTCTTGGTATCCACCTAAAGGAAGTGGAACCGCGATTTCACTTCCAACAGTCAGAACAGAAAGCCTCACAACATCTGGAGACATATCGACCTTATTGGAGAACCCAACCACAGCTTTTTTGAACTGATCGTAGGTTTTCAGTTCATTACCGTTGTTAACCAGAACGAAAATGATGTCGGACAGGGAAGACTTCACATCGCATTGTGTCGACATCTTTTCATCTACATACACAAAAGTGCCATCGTCGAAAGTTGGCAATGGAGATCCGTCTTCAGAAAGCGGTTTTCCGCTGGCATCAGTTGGAATCGGTTTGCCATCTGGACCGATTACAGCTCCGGTTTCGTCAGTAGGAAGTGGAGTTCCGTCTGGGCCACGAACTGGGTAGACAACCTTTCCAGAATCATCAGTTGGCAAAACTTGACCATCAGGTCCGGTGACAGGGTAGATGTAGTTTCCAGAGGCGTCAGTTGGAAGAACTTGTCCGTCTGGTCCGAGTGGTTTTCCTTCGTCGTCTTTCTCAATAATCGATCCGTCACTTGTGATGAAGGATCCTGTTGAGTCAGTAGCAAGCGGAGTTCCATCTTGTCTGGTGATTGGGTAGATGACATTTCCGGACTCGTCAGTTGGCAAAGCTTTGGTTGTAGATTCATCAGAGGGAACTAAAACGTAGTTTCCAGAAGCATCAGTTGGCAATGGAGATCCGTCTTCAGAAATCGGTTTTCCGCTAGCGTCAGTTGGAATTGGCTTTCCATCTGGACCGATTACAGCTCCGGTTTCGTCCGTATTAAGTGGAGTTCCGTCTGGGCCACGAACTGGATAGACAACCTTTCCAGAAGCATCAGTTGGCAAAACTTGACCATCAGGTCCGGTGACAGGGTAGATGTAGTTTCCAGAGGCGTCAGTTGGAAGAACTTGTCCGTCTGGTCCGAGTGGTTTTCCTTCGTCGTCTTTCTCAATAATCGATCCGTCACTTGTGATGAAGGATCCTGTTGAGTCAGTAGCAAGCGGAGTTCCATCTTGTCTGGTGATTGGGTAGATGACATTTCCGGACTCGTCAGTTGGCAAAGCTTTGGTTGTAGATTCATCAGAGGGAACCGAAACGTAGTTTCCAGAAGCATCAGTTGGCAATGGAGATCCGTCTTCAGAAAGCGGTTTTCCGCTAGCGTCAGTTGGAATTGGCTTTCCATCTGGACCGATTACAGCTCCGGTTTCGTCAGTAGGAAGTGGAGTTCCGTCTGGGCCACGAACTGGGTAGACAACCTTTCCAGAATCATCAGTTGGCAAAACTTGACCATCAGGTCCGGTGACAGGGTAGATGTAGTTTCCAGAGGCGTCAGTTGGAAGAACTTGTCCGTCTGGTCCAAGTGGTTTTCCTTCGTCGTCTTTCTCAATAATCGACCCGTCATTTGTGACGTAGGATCCTGTTGAATCAGTGGCAAGCGGAGTTCCATCTTGTCTGGTGATTGGGTAGATGACATTTCCAGACTCGTCAGTTGGCAAGGCTTTCGTTGCAAATTCATCAGAAGGAAGCAAAACGTAGTTTCCAGAAGCATCAGTTGGCAATGGAGATCCGTCTTCAGAAAGCGGTTTTCCGCTAGCGTCAGTTGGAATCGGTTTTCCATCTGGACCGATTACAGCTCCGGTTTCGTCAGTAGGAAGTGGAGTTCCGTCTGGGCCACGAACTGGGTAGACAACCTTTCCAGAAGCATCAGTTGGCAAAACTTGACCATCAGGTCCGGTAACTGGGTAGATGTAGTTTCCTGAGGCGTCAGTTGGAAGAACTTGTCCGTCTGGTCCGAGTGGTTTTCCTTCGTCGTCTTTCTCAATAACAGACCCGTCACCTGTGATATAGGATCCTGTTGAATCAGTTGCGAGTGGAGTTCCATCTTGTCTGGTGATTGGGTAGATGACATTTCCAGACTCGTCAGTTGGCAAGGCTTTCGTTGCCAATTCATCAGAAGGAACCAAAACGTAGTTTCCAGAAGCATCAGTTGGCAATGGAGATCCGTCTTCAGAAAGCGGTTTTCCGCTAGCGTCAGTTGGAATTGGCTTTCCATCTGGACCGATTACAGCTCCGGTTTCGTCAGTAGGAAGTGGAGTTCCGTCTGGGCCACGAACTGGGTAGACAACCTTTCCAGAACCATCAGTTGGCAAAACTTGACCATCAGGTCCGGTGACAGGGTATATGTAGTTTCCAGAGGCGTCAGTTGGAAGAACCTGTCCGTCTGGTCCGAGTGGTTTTCCTTCGTCGTCTTTCTCAATAATCGACCCGTCACTTGTGATGAAGGATCCTGTTGAGTCAGTAGCAAGCGGAGTTCCATCTTGTCTGGTGATTGGGTAGATTACATTTCCGGACTCGTCAGTTGGCAGAGCTTTGGTGGCAGATTCATCAGAGGGAACCAAAACGTAGTTTCCAGAAGCATCAGTTGGCAATGGAGATCCGTCTTCAGAGAGAGGTTTTCCGCTAGCATCTGTTGGAATCGGTTTGCCATCTGGACCGATTACAGCTCCAGTTTCGTCAGTAGGAAGTGGAGTTCCGTCTGGGCCACGAACTGGGTAGACAACCTTTCCAGAAGCATCAGTTGGCAAAACTTGACCATCAGATCCGGTGACAGGGTAGATGTAGTTTCCTGAGGCGTCAGTTGGAAGAACTTGTCCGTCTGGTCCGAGTGGTTTTCCTTCGTCGTCTTTCTCAATAATCGACCCGTCTCTTGTGACGTAGGATCCTGTTGAATCAGTGGCAAGCGCAGTTCCATTTTGTCTGGTGATTGGGTAGATGACATTTCCAGACTCGTCAGTTGGCAAAGCTTTGGTTGTAGAGTCATCAGAAGGAACCAAAACAAAGTTTCCAGAAGCATCAGTTGGCAATGGAGATCCGTCTTCAGAAAGCGGTTTCCCGCTGGCATCAGTTGGAATCGGTTCGCCATCTGGACCGATTACAGCTCCAGTTTCGTCAGTAGGAAGTGGAGTTCCGTCTGGGCCACGAACTGGGTAGACAACCTTTCCAGAATCATCAGTTGGCAAAACTTGACCATCAGGTCCGGTGACAGGGTAGATGTAGTTTCCTGAGGCGTCAGTTGGAAGAACTTGTCCGTCTGGTCCGAGTGGTTTTCCTTCGTCGTCTTTCTCAATAATCGATCCGTCACTTGTGATGAAGGATCCTGTTGAGTCAGTAGCAAGCGGAGTTCCATCTTGTCTGGTGATTGGGTAGATGACATTTCCGGACTCGTCAGTTGGCAAAGCTTTGGTTGTAGATTCATCAGAGGGAACCAAAACGTAGTTTCCAGAAGCATCAGTTGGCAATGGAGATCCGTCTTCAGAGAGAGGTTTTCCGCTAGCATCTGTTGGAATCGGTTTGCCATCTGGACCGATTACAGCTCCAGTTTCGTCAGTAGGAAGTGGAGTTCCGTCTGGGCCACGAACTGGGTAGACAACCTTTCCAGAAGCATCAGTTGGCAAAACTTGACCATCAGGTCCGGTGACAGGGTAGATGTAATTTCCTGAGGCGTCAGTTGGAAGAACCTGTCCGTCTGGTCCGAGTGGTTTTCCTTCGTCGTCTTTCTCAATAACAGACCCGTCACTTGTGACATAGGATCCTGTTGAATCAGTTGCGAGTGGAGTTCCATCTTGTCTGGTGATTGGGTAGATGACATTTCCAGACTCGTCAGTTGGCAAAGCTTTGGTTGTAGAGTCATCAGAAGGAACCAAAACAAAGTTTCCAGAAGCATCAGTTGGCAATGGAGATCCGTCTTCAGAAAGCGGTTTCCCGCTGGCATCAGTTGGAATCGGTTTGCCATCTGGACCGATTACAGCTCCAGTTTCGTCAGTAGGAAGTGGAGTTCCGTCTGGGCCACGAACTGGGTAGACAACCTTTCCAGAATCATCAGTTGGCAAAACTTGACCATCAGGTCCGGTGACAGGGTAGATGTAGTTTCCTGAGGCGTCAGTTGGAAGAACTTGTCCGTCTGGTCCGAGTGGTTTTCCTTCGTCGTCTTTCTCAATAATCGATCCGTCACTTGTGATGAAGGATCCTGTTGAGTCAGTAGCAAGCGGAGTTCCATCTTGTCTGGTGATTGGGTAGATGACATTTCCAGACTCGTCAGTTGGCAAAGCTTTGGTTGTAGAATCATCAGAAGGAACCAAAACAAAGTTTCCAGAAGCATCAGTTGGCAATGGAGATCCGTCTTCAGAAAGCGGTTTCCCGCTGGCATCAGTTGGAATCGGTTTGCCATCTGGACCGATTACAGCTCCAGTTTCGTCAGTAAGAAGTGGAGTTCCGTCTGGGCCACGAACTGGATAGACAACCTTTCCAGAATCATCAGTTGGCAAAACTTGACCATCCGGTCCGGTAACTGGGTAGATGTAGTTTCCTGAGGCGTCAGTTGGAAGAACTTGTCCGTCTGGTCCGAGTGGTTTTCCTTCGTCGTCTTTCTCGACAATCGATCCGTCACTTGTGACATAGGATCCTGTTGAGTCAGTAGCAAGTGGAGTTCCATCTTGTCTGGTGATTGGGTAGATGACATTTCCGGACTCGTCAGTTGGCAGAGCTTTGGTGGCAGATTCATCGGAGGGAACCAAAACGTAGTTTCCAGAAGCATCAGTTGGCAATGCAGATCCGTCTTCAGAAAGCGGTTTTCCGCTGGCATCAGTTGGAATCGGTTTACCATCTGGTCCGATGACAGCTCCAGTTTCGTCAGTAGGAAGTGGTGTTCCGTCTGGACCACGAACTGGGTAGACAATTTTTCCAGAAGCATCAGTTGGCAAAACTTGACCATCTGGTCCGGTGACAGGGTAGATGTAGTTTCCTGAGGCGTCAGTTGGAAGAACTTGTTCATCTGGGCCGATTGGTTTTCCTTCGTCGTCTTTCTCAATAATCGATCCGTCACTTGTGATAAAGGATCCTGTTGAGTCAGTAGCAAGTGGAGTTCCATCTTGTCTGGTGATTGGGTAGATGACATTTCCGGACTCGTCAGTTGGCAGAGCTTTGGTGGCAGATTCATCGGAGGGAACCAAAACGTAGTTTCCAGAAGCATCAGTTGGCAATGCAGATCCGTCTTCAGAAAGCGGTTTTCCGCTGGCATCAGTTGGAATCGGTTTACCATCTGGTCCGATGACAGCTCCAGTTTCGTCAGTAGGAAGTGGTGTTCCGTCTGGACCACGAACTGGGTAGACAATTTTTCCAGAAGCATCAGTTGGCAAAACTTGACCATCTGGTCCGGTGACAGGGTAGATGTAGTTTCCTGAGGCGTCAGTTGGAAGAACTTGTCCATCTGGGCCGAGTGGTTTTCCTTCGTCGTCTTTCTCAATAATCGATCCGTCACTTGTGATAAAGGATCCTGTTGAGTCAGTAGCAAGTGGAGTTCCATCTTGTCTGGTTATTGGGTAGATGACATTTCCAGACTCGTCAGTTGGCAAAGCTTTGGTGGCAGATTCATCAGAGGGAACCAAAACGTAGTTTCCAGATGCATCAGTCGGCAATGGAGATCCGTCTTCGGAAAGCGGTTTTCCGCTGGCATCAGTTGGAATCGGTTTGCCATCTGTTCCGATCACAGCTCCAGTTTCGTCAGTAGGAAGTGGAGTTCCGTCTGGGCCACGAACTGGGTACACAACCTTTCCAGAAGCATCAGTTGGCAAAACTTGACCATCAGGTCCGGTAACTGGGTAGATGTAGTTTCCTGAGGCGTCAGTTGGAAGAACTTGTCCGTCTGGTCCGAGTGGTTTTCCTTCGTCGTCTTTCTCAATAATCGACCCGTCACTTGTGACGTAGGATCCTGTTGAATCAGTGGCAAGCGGAGTTCCATCTTGTCTGGTGATTGGGTAGATGACATTTCCGGACTCGTCAGTTGGCAGAGCTTTGGTGGCAGATTCATCGGAGGGAACCAAAACGTAGTTTCCAGAAGCATCAGTTGGCAATGCAGATCCGTCTTCAGAAAGCGGTTTTCCGCTGGCATCAGTTGGAATCGGTTTACCATCTGGTCCGATGACAGCTCCAGTTTCGTCAGTAGGAAGTGGTGTTCCGTCTGGACCACGAACTGGGTAGACAATTTTTCCAGAAGCATCAGTTGGCAAAACTTGACCATCTGGTCCGGTGACAGGGTAGATGTAGTTTCCTGAGGCGTCAGTTGGAAGAACTTGTCCATCTGGGCCGAGTGGTTTTCTTTCGTCGTCTTTCTCAATAATCGATCCGTCACTTGTGATAAAGGATCCTGTTGAGTCAGTAGCAAGTGGAGTTCCATCTTGTCTGGTTATTGGGTAGATGACATTTCCAGACTCGTCAGTTGGCAAAGCTTTGGTGGCAGATTCATCAGAGGGAACCAAAACGTAGTTTCCAGATGCATCAGTCGGCAATGGAGATCCGTCTTCGGAAAGCGGTTTTCCGCTGGCATCAGTTGGAATCGGTTTGCCATCTGTTCCGATCACAGCTCCAGTTTCGTCAGTAGGAAGTGGAGTTCCGTCTGGGCCACGAACTGGGTACACAACCTTTCCAGAAGCATCAGTTGGCAAAACTTGACCATCAGGTCCGGTAACTGGGTAGATGTAGTTTCCTGAGGCGTCAGTTGGAAGAACTTGTCCGTCTGGTCCGAGTGGTTTTCCTTCGTCGTCTTTCTCAATAATCGACCCGTCACTTGTGACGTAGGATCCTGTTGAATCAGTGGCAAGCGGAGTTCCATCTTGTCTGGTGATAGGATAGATGACGAGTCCCGACTCGTCAGTGGCTATAGTGTCAGTTCTGCCGGATTCAACTGGAACCTGTACTAGGTTTCCACTTTCGTCAGTTGGCAGCATAGATGGACGAGGAACTGAAAATATACTTTATTTTTTTGGAATTTGTTTGTCATTTAACCACTAATAGATTCTCATCGGCTTTAGCCTGTAGTAACTAGGAATGTACCGGGAATTTTATTAACACGATTATTTTAATTTTAACCGATTCCCAACCAACTACGTCCGTCTTATTTTTTTGAAGTTTGGAAATTTTTTGTTTAGTTTGGTGGAAATCGGTCCAGAATGAGCTGATAAAATTTTCTGTAATTGATATCTCACACAGGTTCAGCCACACTTCAACGCTCAATATTAGGTTAGAAAAACATACTTTCACTTGGAATGCACAAGTAGCTTCTCAGAATCTCTACTGCATCTGGATCTTCCGCCCACTGTTGTTCATTCAGATGAACAAGGCGGGTCTTAGGGAGTGCTCGTATTTTTTCTGTGTATGTTTTGCTGCTAGTTCTGAAATTTTAAGGATTTTTTATTTTTCGATTTTTCTGCTTATGGACCTATGCAGGTGAATTTTTCTGCCGTTTTATTCCTATGCAAGCCTTCTGCTTATTTCAGGAAAAAGCAGGTTAATGCATAAAAACTAGTTAAAATGCAGGTTTGCATAGGAATAAAATATCAGGGAAATTAATCTGCATAGGCCGATAACACAAGCTTGCTGCGCAGACTTTTGGCGACTTCTTTACCAATTTTTATTCACGTGCTTTTAACTTTTCTCACGATAGGGCTTTCCCTCGTTAATCTACGTGAACGAACTATGTTCTTGAAAATTTTGTGACTTCAGCGATTTAGTTTGTAAAGCGCGTGAAGTTTAATCGAGATATCGAGGTTTCGAGACTCAAGCGACTGGTTCGTATCACGGCGTGCTAGAACCTACGTAACGGCACACGCGCCTTGTGGCATTTTTTCTTCGTCTCCGAAGGGACATTCTGCCAAGTTCAGTTAAATGCGTGCAAAACTAGAGGCGTAGAGACTTGAGAGAGATGACCTCCGAAATTTCATTTCAAAAAATAATTATAAAAACGTAGTCTCCAGCACGCCGTGTGTATAATTATCGTGGCTGGATGATATTCTTAAACTGCATCAAAATACTCGTCAATTTTCTCGTGAAATTTGTAATTTCTCACGAGGTCTCACGGGGAAATTTACGGATCTTGCCAGAAATTTTAAGAATGTCACGAGGAAATTTACGAATATCATGCAGACACGATAATTATTTGAATCAGTCGCTTGAGATCCGTAAATTTTCTAAAATTACAAAACATTTAATGCCTGTGGAACGGCAAGCGCAGGCAGTCGTATGTGCACATGCACATGCTCGGTGGCGCACAATGACCCCTACAAAAGTTTGTTGCAGCGCTCGGATTTACTGACGCACTTTGCATGCATCCATTATTTAAATGTCTGTTCATTGTTATATTTTAATTTATTTCCGCAGCTTTCAGCAAAATCCGTTTTGTTTTTTTTTTCAACGAAATAGAGCCAAGTCCACATTGTTCTTTCATGGCACATTTATTCAAGGCAGGAGTTCGTCGATCCGACATTGTCAAACGACTTGCTTTTTCAAGACAAACGGTCGATGGTGCAATTTATCGTTTCGAGGACCCTGGCACACTCGGATCGTGCTGGGCAAAGAAGAAAAGTCGCATGGACAACTACAGGCCGAGTCAAATCTGCCAAGGAGAGGATTCGGAGAAATTATTATCGAAGAATCAGAAAATGCCAAATTACATGAACATTAGTCGTAAGTCGATGTGATGAATTGTTAAAAAGACGCTCAACATGACTTGTTACCGTGCGAAAAAAGCGGAGTATTCATCGATAGGGACCAGACAGGGACCATATGCATGCTTCTCTGCGTATCGCACCCTCATCATGTAAAAAAAAACAGCGTTTTCCGAATTTCGTTTTCCGGAAAACGGTATTCCTGCCATTTTCCAGTTTCTTGCATATGGCCTCAGGGAAGAATGGAAAGGTGCAAATGTCCCATTTGCCAGCACTTGGTGACAGTGTTCTCTAACGAGATACTTGTTACGGTCCACGTGGAATTAAATTCCCGAAATCATCAAGTGCTTGCTCAGACGTCTGAATAAGCTTCCGACAACGGTAGGATAACTCATCAGGTATCCCATTCAGCCTCGGTCATGTTTTTGGAGTTGTTTGTGAAACAGGTAAGAATTCACTTGTTTTTATCGAGCATGGAGTAAAAATTCTCAAAGAAAGGTGTATTTCTGAGATTTTGAAGACGACTTTCTTTCCATGAGCATATATTCACTTCAATGGAGGGTCGTTCAACAAGATGGTGCTCCGGCCCACACCGTTAAGCTCACTCAAAGCGGATGCGAGACTCATCTGCCGGCTTTCATTCTCAACAAGCAATGGTCATAATCATCGCCGGATCTCTATCCTTTGGATTATTACATCTGGGGAGTCTTTCAGGCTAGTGACTTTGGTCAAGGTATCGGACGAATTGTCAGCCGAGTATCTGATCTGCATGCGACGATCGATGCATACCACCGACGTCTTAAAGCTGTCATCGCTAAGAAAGGTAGCCTGCTGGAACACGACTGCCTGATAAACATCGTTAATGATACAAATAAACGTTTGTTTTGTTAATGTTCATGTCTTCCTGACATCTGACTGTAAAATTGCACAATGTTGCTACTGTACGCGTAATTGTGCGCCACCTTGTAACACACGCATTTTCCTCATTTTCTTTAATAAGAATGATAATTATGTTCTTACCTTAATGGAGAAGCCAACAAATGAAGAACCAATGTGTCTTCTCTAGTTGTCTCTTCTAGAATCATCTTTGCTGTTCGCAATGCATTTGTAGCATCTGGAACACCTCCAATCTCTCTGATCTCATTGGTTGAGTCAAAAAGCTCTTTGAAGTCTTCATATGCTCCAATATCCACAGTGATTTCGGTGGTAGCACCATAGATCATTGTTCCAATCTTTGGCAGGAATTCCCGTGGAGTGGTAAGCAATAGATCTTTGATCAGTTTCTTCAGAGTATCCAAATAAGGTGCACTAGTATGCGAGCTCTCCACCATGAAAAGCAAAGTGTCCACCTGTCCTTCCACTTTGTCACAGTTAGTTTCCTCTCGTTCGACTGGCGTCATGTCAGTTGGAATAACAATTTCATCTTTCTGAGCCGGCGTTGGAGTAGAGACTTCTTGAGGTGTGAGTGGGGTTCCAGACAGTTCATCTTCTGGGTAGACGTAATTTCCGGACGCGTCAGTGGGAAGAACTTGTCCGTCTGGGCCGAGTGGTTTTCCTTCATCGTCTTTCTCAATAATCGATCCGTCACTTGTGATAAAGGATCCTGTTGAGTCAGTAGCAAGCGGAGTTCCATCTTGTCTGGTGATTGGGTAGATGACATTTCCAGACTCGTCAGTTGGCAAAGCTTTTGTTGTAGATTCATCAGAGGGAACCAAAACGTAGTTTCCAGACGCATCAGTTGGCAATGGAGATCCGTCTTCAGAAAGCGGTTTTCCGCTGGCATCAGTTGGAATCGGTTTGCCATCTGGTCCGATCACAGCTCCAGTTTCGTCAGTTGGGAGTGGAGTTCCGTCTGGGCCACGAACTGGGTAGACAATTTTTCCAGAAGCATCAGTTGGCAAAACTTCACCATCAGGACCGGTAGCTGGGTAGATGTAATTTCCGGAAGCGTCGGTTGGAAGAACTTGTCCATCTGGGCCGAGTGGTTTTCCTTCGTCGTCTTTCTCAATGATCGATCCGTCACTTGTGATAAAGGATCCGGTTGAGTCAGTAGCAAGCGGAGTTCCATCTTGTCTGGTGATTGGGTAGATGACATTTCCAGACTCGTCAGTTGGCAAAGCTTTTGTTGTAGATTCATCAGAGGGAACCAAAACGTAGTTTCCAGATGCATCAGTTGGCAACGGAGATCCATCTTCAGAAAGCGGTTTTCCGCTGGCATCAGTTGGAATCGGTTTGCCATCTGGTCCGATCACAGCTCCAGTTTCGTCAGTTGGGAGTGGAGTTCCGTCTGGGCCACGAACTGGGTAGACAGTTTTTCCAGAAGCATCAGTTGGCAAAACTTCACCATCAGGTCCGGTGACAGGGTAGATGTAGTTTCCTGAGGCGTCAGTTGGAAGAACTTGTCCATCTGGGCCGAGTGGTTTTCCTTCGTCGTCTTTCTCAATAATCGATCCGTCACTTGTGATAAAGGATCCTGTTGAGTCAGTAGCAAGCGGAGTTCCATCTTGTCTGGTTATTGGGTAGATGACATTTCCAGACTCGTCAGTTGGCAAGGCTTTGGTGGCAGATTCATCAGAGGGAACCAAAACGTAGTTTCCAGATGCATCAGTTGGCAATGGAGATCCATCTTCAGAAAGCGGTTTTCCACTGGCATCAGTTGGAATCGGTTTGCCATCTGGTCCGATCACAGCTCCAGTTTCGTCAGTTGGGAGTGGAGTTCCGTCTGGGCCACGAACTGGGTAGACAGTTTTTCCAGAAGCATCAGTTGGCAAAACTTCACCATCAGGACCGGTAGCTGGGTAGATGTAATTTCCGGAAGCGTCGGTTGGAAGAACTTGTCCATCTGGGCCGAGTGGTTTTCCTTCGTCGTCTTTCTCAATGATCGATCCGTCACTTGTGATAAAGGATCCGGTTGAGTCAGTGGCAAGTGGAGTTCCATCTTGTCTGGTTATTGGGTAGATGACATTTCCAAACTCGTCAGTTGGCAAGGCTTTGGTGGCAGATTCATCAGAGGGAACCAAAACGTAGTTTCCAGATGCATCAGTTGGCAATGGAGATCCATCTTCAGAAAGCGGTTTTCCACTGGCATCAGTTGGAATCGGTTTGCCATCTGGTCCGATTACAGCTCCAGTTTCGTCAGTTGGGAGTGGAGTTCCGTCTGGGCCACGAACTGGGTAGACAGTTTTTCCAGAAGCATCAGTTGGCAAAACTTCACCATCAGGACCGGTAGCTGGGTAGATGTAATTTCCGGAAGCGTCGGTTGGAAGAACTTGTCCATCTGGGCCGAGTGGTTTTCCTTCGTCGTCTTTCTCAATGATCGATCCGTCACTTGTGATAAAGGATCCGGTTGAGTCAGTGGCAAGTGGAGTTCCATCTTGTCTGGTTATTGGGTAGATGACATTTCCAGACTCGTCAGTTGGCAAGGCTTTGGTGGCAGATTCATCAGAGGGAACCAAAACGTAGTTTCCAGATGCATCAGTTGGCAATGGAGATCCATCTTCAGAAAGCGGTTTTCCACTGGCATCAGTTGGAATCGGTTTGCCATCTGGTCCGATCACAGCTCCAGTTTCGTCAGTTGGGAGTGGAGTTCCGTCTGGGCCACGAACTGGGTAGACAGTTTTTCCAGAAGCATCAGTTGGCAAAACTTCACCATCAGGACCGGTAGCTGGGTAGATGTAATTTCCGGAAGCGTCGGTTGGAAGAACTTGTCCATCTGGGCCGAGTGGTTTTCCTTCGTCGTCTTTCTCAATGATCGATCCGTCACTTGTGATAAAGGATCCGGTTGAGTCAGTGGCAAGTGGAGTTCCATCTTGTCTGGTTATTGGGTAGATGACATTTCCAGACTCGTCAGTTGGCAAGGCTTTGGTGGCAGATTCATCAGAGGGAACCAAAACGTAGTTTCCAGATGCATCAGTTGGCAATGGAGATCCATCTTCAGAAAGCGGTTTTCCGCTAGCATCAGTTGGAATAGGCTTTCCATCTGGTCCGATCACAGCTCCAGTTTCGTCAGTTGGGAGTGGAGTTCCGTCTGGGCCACGAACTGGGTAGACAGTTTTTCCAGAAGCATCAGTTGGCAAAACTTCACCATCAGGACCGGTAGCTGGGTAGATGTAATTTCCGGAAGCGTCAGTTGGAAGAACTTGTCCGTCTGGTCCGAGTGGTTTTCCTTCGTCGTCTTTCTCAATGATCGATCCGTCACTTGTGATAAAGGATCCAGTTGAGTCAGTGGCAAGTGGAGTTCCATCTTGTCTGGTTATTGGGTAGATGACATTTCCAGACTCGTCAGTTGGCAAGGCTTTGGTGGCAGATTCATCAGAGGGAACCAAAACGTAGTTTCCAGATGCATCAGTTGGCAATGGAGATCCATCTTCAGAAAGCGGTTTTCCGCTAGCATCAGTTGGAATAGGCTTTCCATCTGGTCCGATCACAGCTCCAGTTTCGTCAGTTGGGAGTGGAGTTCCGTCTGGGCCACGAACTGGGTAGACAGTTTTTCCAGAAGCATCAGTTGGCAAAACTTCACCATCAGGACCGGTAGCTGGGTAGATGTAATTTCCGGAAGCGTCGGTTGGAAGAACTTGTCCATCTGGGCCGAGTGGTTTTCCTTCGTCGTCTTTCTCAATGATCGATCCGTCACTTGTGATAAAGGATCCGGTTGAGTCAGTGGCAAGTGGAGTTCCATCTTGTCTGGTTATTGGGTAGATGACATTTCCAAACTCGTCAGTTGGCAAGGCTTTGGTGGCAGATTCATCAGAGGGAACCAAAACGTAGTTTCCAGATGCATCAGTTGGCAATGGAGATCCATCTTCAGAAAGCGGTTTTCCACTGGCATCAGTTGGAATCGGTTTGCCATCTGGTCCGATCACAGCTCCAGTTTCGTCAGTTGGGAGTGGAGTTCCGTCTGGGCCACGAACTGGGTAGACAGTTTTTCCAGAAGCATCAGTTGGCAAAACTTCACCATCAGGACCGGTAGCTGGGTAGATGTAATTTCCGGAAGCGTCGGTTGGAAGAACTTGTCCATCTGGGCCGAGTGGTTTTCCTTCGTCGTCTTTCTCAATGATCGATCCGTCACTTGTGATAAAGGATCCGGTTGAGTCAGTGGCAAGTGGAGTTCCATCTTGTCTGGTTATTGGGTAGATGACATTTCCAAACTCGTCAGTTGGCAAGGCTTTGGTGGCAGATTCATCAGAGGGAACCAAAACGTAGTTTCCAGATGCATCAGTTGGCAATGGAGATCCATCTTCAGAAAGCGGTTTTCCACTGGCATCAGTTGGAATCGGTTTGCCATCTGGTCCGATCACAGCTCCAGTTTCGTCAGTTGGGAGTGGAGTTCCGTCTGGGCCACGAACTGGGTAGACAGTTTTTCCAGAAGCATCAGTTGGCAAAACTTCACCATCAGGACCGGTAGCTGGGTAGATGTAATTTCCGGAAGCGTCGGTTGGAAGAACTTGTCCATCTGGGCCGAGTGGTTTTCCTTCGTCGTCTTTCTCAATGATCGATCCGTCACTTGTGATAAAGGATCCGGTTGAGTCAGTGGCAAGTGGAGTTCCATCTTGTCTGGTTATTGGGTAGATGACATTTCCAGACTCGTCAGTTGGCAAGGCTTTGGTGGCAGATTCATCAGAGGGAACCAAAACGTAGTTTCCAGATGCATCAGTTGGCAATGGAGATCCATCTTCAGAAAGCGGTTTTCCACTGGCATCAGTTGGAATCGGTTTGCCATCTGGTCCGATCACAGCTCCAGTTTCGTCAGTTGGGAGTGGAGTTCCGTCTGGGCCACGAACTGGGTAGACAGTTTTTCCAGAAGCATCAGTTGGCAAAACTTCACCATCAGGACCGGTAGCTGGGTAGATGTAATTTCCGGAAGCGTCGGTTGGAAGAACTTGTCCATCTGGGCCGAGTGGTTTTCCTTCGTCGTCTTTCTCAATGATCGATCCGTCACTTGTGATAAAGGATCCGGTTGAGTCAGTGGCAAGTGGAGTTCCATCTTGTCTGGTTATTGGGTAGATGACATTTCCAGACTCGTCAGTTGGCAAGGCTTTGGTGGCAGATTCATCAGAGGGAACCAAAACGTAGTTTCCAGATGCATCAGTTGGCAATGGAGATCCATCTTCAGAAAGCGGTTTTCCGCTAGCATCAGTTGGAATAGGCTTTCCATCTGGTCCGATCACAGCTCCAGTTTCGTCAGTTGGGAGTGGAGTTCCGTCTGGGCCACGAACTGGGTAGACAGTTTTTCCAGAAGCATCAGTTGGCAAAACTTCACCATCAGGACCGGTAGCTGGGTAGATGTAATTTCCGGAAGCGTCGGTTGGAAGAACTTGTCCATCTGGGCCGAGTGGTTTTCCTTCGTCGTCTTTCTCAATGATCGATCCGTCACTTGTGATAAAGGATCCGGTTGAGTCAGTGGCAAGTGGAGTTCCATCTTGTCTGGTTATTGGGTAGATGACATTTCCAGACTCGTCAGTTGGCAAGGCTTTGGTGGCAGATTCATCAGAGGGAACCAAAACGTAGTTTCCAGATGCATCAGTTGGCAATGGAGATCCATCTTCAGAAAGCGGTTTTCCGCTAGCATCAGTTGGAATAGGCTTTCCATCTGGTCCGATCACAGCTCCAGTTTCGTCAGTTGGGAGTGGAGTTCCGTCTGGGCCACGAACTGGGTAGACAGTTTTTCCAGAAGCATCAGTTGGCAAAACTTCACCATCAGGACCGGTAGCTGGGTAGATGTAATTTCCGGAAGCGTCGGTTGGAAGAACTTGTCCATCTGGGCCGAGTGGTTTTCCTTCGTCGTCTTTCTCAATGATCGATCCGTCACTTGTGATAAAGGATCCGGTTGAGTCAGTGGCAAGTGGAGTTCCATCTTGTCTGGTTATTGGGTAGATGACATTTCCAGACTCGTCAGTTGGCAAAGCTTTGGTGGCAGATTCATCAGAGGGAACCAAAACGTAGTTTCCAGAAGCATTAGTTGGCAATGGAGATCCGTCTTCAGAAAGCGGTTTTCCGCTGGCATCAGTTGGAATCGGTTTGCCATCTGGTCCGATCACAGCTCCAGTTTCGTCAGTTGGGAGTGGAGTTCCGTCTGGGCCACGAACTGGGTAGACAGTTTTTCCAGAAGCATCAGTTGGCAAAACTTCACCATCAGGTCCGGTGACAGGGTAGATGTAGTTTCCTGAGGCGTCAGTTGGAAGAACTTGTCCATCTGGGCCGAGTGGTTTTCCTTCGTCGTCTTTCTCAATAATCGATCCGTCACTTGTGATAAAGGATCCTGTTGAGTCAGTAGCAAGCGGAGTTCCATCTTGTCTGGTTATTGGGTAGATGACATTTCCAGACTCGTCAGTTGGCAAGGCTTTGGTGGCAGATTCATCAGAGGGAACCAAAACGTAGTTTCCAGATGCATCAGTTGGCAATGGAGATCCATCTTCAGAAAGCGGTTTTCCGCTAGCATCAGTTGGAATCGGTTTGCCATCTGGTCCGATGACAGCTCCAGTTTCGTCAGTAGGAAGTGGTGTTCCGTCTGCGCCACGAACTGGGTAGACAATTTTTCCAGAAGCATCAGTTGGCAAAACTTCACCATCAGGACCGGTAACTGGGTAGATGTAATTTCCGGAAGCGTCAGTGGGAAGAACTTGCCCGTCTGGGCCGAGTGGTTTTCCTTCGTCGTCTTTCTCAATAATCGATCCGTCACTTGTGATAAAGGATCCTGTTGAGTCAGTAGCAAGTGGAGTTCCATCTTGTCTGGTTATTGGGTAGATGAAATTTCCAGACTCGTCAGTTGGCAAAGCTTTGGTGGCAGATTCATCAGAGGGAACCAAAACGTAGTTTCCAGATGCATCAGTTGGCAATGGAGATCCGTCTTCAGAAAGCGGTTTTCCGCTGGCATCAGTTGGTATCGGTTTGCCATCTGGTCCGATCACAGCTCCAGTTTCGTCAGTAGGAAGTGGTGTTCCGTCTGGCCCACGAACTGGATAGACAATTTTTCCAGAAGCATCAGTTGGCAAAACTTCACCACCAGGACCGGTAGCTGGGTAGATGTAATTTCCGGAAGCGTCGGTTGGAAGAACTTGTCCATCTGGGCCGAGTGGTTTTCCTACGTCGTCTTTCTCAATGATCGATCCGTCACTTGTGATAAAGGATCCTGTCGAGTCAGTAGAAAGTGGAGTTCCATCTGTTCTGGTTATTGGGTAGATGACATTTCCAGACTCGTCAGTTGGCAAGGCTTTGGTGGCAGATTCATCAGAGGGAACCAAAACGTAGTTTCCAGATGCATCAGTTGGCAATGGAGATCCGTCTTCAGAAAGCGGTTTTCCGCTAGCATCAGTTGGAATCGGTTTGCCATCTGGTCCGATTACAGCTCCAGTTTCGTCAGTAGGAAGTGGTGTTCCGTCTGCGCCACGAACTGGGTAGACAGTTTTTCCAGAAGCATCAGTTGGCAAAACTTCACCATCAGGACCGGTAGCTGGGTAGATGTAATTTCCGGAAGCGTCAGTTGGAAGAACTTGTCCGTCTGGGCCGAGTGGTTTTCCTTCGTCGTCTTTCTCAATAATCGACCCGTCACTTGTGACGTAGGATCCTGTTGAGTCAGTAGCAAGCGGAGTTCCATCTTGTCTGGTGATTGGGTAGATGACATTTCCAGACTCGTCAGTTGGTAGTGCCTCTCTGGTGTCACTCTCAGTTGGCAAAAGGACGTAATTTCCAAGTTTGTCAGTTGGAAGTGGTGATCCTTCTTGAGAAAGTGGTTTACCATGAGCGTCTGTAGGAATTGGTTCTCCGTTGGAATCAATCAACACCCCAGAATTATCAGTTGGCAAAGCACTTCCATCTAATCCTACGACCGGATAGATTGGGTTTCCATTGGAATCAGTAGGAAGTACTTCTCCATTGGGGCCAGTAGCTGGGTAAACATAATTCCCACTAGCATCTGTGGGAAGAACAGATCCGTCCGGAGCAAGTGGTTTTCCCTCATCATCTTTCTCGACAATATCTCCGTGTCGATTGACATAGTTATTACTTGAGTCAGTAGCAAGTGGCGATCCGTCGGGAAGTACAACGGGGTAAATTATTCTTCCAGCCTCGTCAGTCGGTTGGGTGTCCTCTGCGTCTTTTGTTTTTGGAAGCAGTACATAGTTTCCGTTGCTGTTAGTTGGCAGCGGAAAACCATCCTGACTAAGTGGTTTCCCACTAGAATCGGTTGGAATCGGTTGCCCATCAAAACCAATGGCATTTCCAAACTTGTCAGTTGGAAGAGGAGTTCCATCCGGGGCGACGATGGAGATAATAGTTGGCTTCACATATGCATCTTTTGGCTTTACGTACTTTCCATCCTCATTTTTCGGAAGTTCTTGTCCATTTTCGTCTATTGGTTTTCCTTCTTCGTTTATTGGAATCACATGACCCTCTTCATCAAAATATGTTCCATCTTCTTCGCTGATTGGTTCTCCGTCCACTATATAAAGTGGAATTTGCGGTGGTTTTTCTTCCTCTTCATCGTACTCAACTGGTCCCTCAACATCTTGAACCACAAATTGTCCATTATCATTTGTTCTGTATGGATTTCCATCTTCATCTAATGGTCTTCCCAAAAGATCCACCTCAACAGGTTTTCCATCCGATGTTTTCAGTGTTCCATCTTCTGATTCCACGAGTGGGTCCCCATTTTTGTCTACCACAGTGATAATTGGTTTGTTGTTCTCATCTACTGGTATTGGTTTGCCCGTTCTGTCAACCAAGGGATAAATCCATTCGTCATTGTCATTTTTTTCTAGAGTGGTCCCATGTGGTGGTACTGGCTTTCCATTTTTATCAAACTGAATTGGTTTTCCCGCACTGTCAATTGGTCGACCCTTTTTATTTAACGGAAGCGATTTTCCATCTGGTCCTACTACCGGTTGTAGACTTGTCGAAGTTGTGACAGCTCCCAGAACTCCAGATGTCTCTTCGGTGGAAGTAGTTGGAAGCTCTTCTGGAGCCACTTCGGTAGTTATAGACGGTGGAGTGACTTGAAGAACCGCCTGAGATGTGGCATCCTCTTCTTCATCTCTCTCGCAAGTTTTCCCATCATCTGCCAAATGGAATCCATCGTTGCAGTAGCATCGGGCGTCCACTTTTCCGGTGTCTTCATTTATCTCAAAAGTGCAAGCGTGGTCGCATTCACACGAGGCGTCTCTTGGTGGTGTCTTCACGATGATTGGCTCACTTGCCAACTCATCTCCCTCATAAAATTCGGCCTCCACTTGGATGTTGTACTCGGTGTCCGGTTCCAGACCATCCACAACTACTCCAGAAGTGACATCGGCCGGTGTGGTGAATTTTTTGACATTGGTGGGGTCGGATGTTGGCCAGACGCTGATGGTGTACTCTTTAATAGGCTCTGAGGCTATAGCAGGCTTGAAGTCGATGATTTGCTCGTCGTCGTTGTTTTTTCCGAACCGAATTTCACTCGGAGGTTCTGTAAAAACAATTTCAGTGAATAAGGGTGAATATCACTACTATTAAAATTACATGACAGTTATGATTCCCAAGTGACATATCCCATGTTTCAAATTCTTAGTTCAGTTCGCGTTTTCAATTTTTTCGAGGAGTTTCCACAACTCGAAACACAATTTGCGTTATAATGGATTCGTAGCGGAGTGACAATTTTTTTCACGTTTTTATTCGAAAAAATGAAGAAATAACTGAAGAAATGAAGAGATTTTTCGTCTCCCAGTCTCACATGAAATGTCACTCCGCCACGAATCCATTATAAATGATTTCTGACTAGTCTAATTTGAAAATGTTTGACTTCTACATATACCGTATTTCCTCTAATATAGGCGCTTCTATTTTTTCATTTCTTCACAACTGCCGGGTATTTAGAGATTTGCACACCAAACTTTGGTCGTCTCATGCCTGCTTGGTCAGGAAGTATTTTGGCGAGTTTGGTGTGCAAACCTCTAAATACCCGGCAGTTGTGAAGAAATGAAAAAATAGAAGCGCATGCGCCTATATTAGAGGAATTACGGTATTCCCCACAGAAACCATAATTTTTAATACATAAACCTCAACTTACTTGGAGTCATCACAACAAGCGTTGGTGTTTGAATTCCTTTCTCCGGATTATCGACAACCAGGTAGTAGTATGTTCCTTGATTCATATTCGGTACTTCTACGCGCGTCAATGGAGCTCCTCCAGACGGAATCGTTTCCCAGTTATCCTTTGGCTGCTCTGGATCATCCGTGTACTGAATAGTCCACTGGTTCGGTGGTTTCAAGTAGTCGGGCAAGTCATCATTGAACACCAGCACAATCTGTCCACCATCTTGTTTCGAGGTGACAAAATCATCACGCCAGTTGGGCTCCAATCCTTCGATCAAGTTGACATTTATCGTCCAATTGGCATGTCCCAATGGATTCTGTGCGACACAATTGAACGTGGTGTCTTCGGTGATATTGGCGACTTGGAGGGAGAATTGTGCATGATTACCGTCGGCATCCACGCGACTTGGATCGATCTCGTAGTTACCCGCCTTGATCCATTTGACCTGCGGAAGAGGAATTCCCGAGGCATTGCACGCAATAGTCATTTGAGATCCGGGAAGTATCTGGATAGTGGTAGACCCTTCGACTCCATTGTCTCCGGTAGAGATTTGGATGTACGGAGCATTTCCGTCGGGGAGCGTCTTCATGATACAGGGCTCCGAGAAGACGCTAGGGCCATCAGGGTAAATAGCGCGCATTTTGAAAACATAGTCAGTGTCCGGGAGAAGAAGATTTTGGATCTTATGAGTCAATTTTGATGGGTCGTCGATGGAAATTTTCGTCCAATCATTAAGACCAGCCGAGTCATCCTCCTCTACACTTTTATCGCCTCTCACATAGTAAATCTCATAAGCAATCGGCGGAACATCAGTGGTCACTGGTTCTTTCCATTGCGCAATTGCCGATCGTTGGCCATCTGGCTCAACTCGGAGTTGAACTGGCGGTCCTTCGCGGGCTCTCGACATTGTTCGAATGGTGTACTGGTTGGAGTAGGGTCCTGGGCCGTCGTCGTTGATTGCTTGGACCACAACTGCATAAGCAGTGTCAGTGCTGATGAAATCGGTGATATCAAGTTTCCTGGGACCCTCTACGCCATCATTGAGATCGTGCACATTTTGCCATTCATTGATGGGTTTTGTCTGCACTTGCCCTAGTTGGTGATCAGGATCCTGATCATCTAATGGAGTGTAGTAGATAATGTACTTTGAAATATTTCCGTTGGGAATAGATGGCACTTCATACTGCACTGAGATCGTGGTAGGCTTGTTAGCAGTAAGCACAATATTCTCTGGTGCCGTTCCTGGTCCCGCAACGAAGACAGTCAGGTCGGTTTCTTTGAGCCCTCCACGATTCTCGGAGAGACATTTGGCGTTTAGTGTTTTGCGGATGTCGATGATGCGGAGAAGTGGACCATCAGAGAGTTGCTGAAACAAAATCGATTAATTATAGAAATTTCACCGTCTTTTTTCTTTCATTTGAAGCCAAACTTACATTTCCTTGAGAATCCACCCATCTGATATCTGGAGCGGGATACCCTTCCGACACACACTTGATCGTGTAATCTGTTCCGGCTGGCACTTTAATCACTCCATCCTCAGTTTCTACATTAAACGTCGGCTGACTTGGCGCAATTACTCCATCACCGGTGGCAAACAGTGTTGGGTCGCCTGGAGTTGAATCGATCTCTCCTCTCGCAATAATACGGGTGTTGTACTTGGTATCTGGATTAAAGTTCTCGCCATCGATGCTGACAATAGTGGTATCATCGGTGTTATCTGGATCCGAGAACTTGAGCTCTTTCCACACAGTTTCGTCGTCTGGCTCCTCGTCGGTAGTGTACTGGATAACAAAGTCTTTTACCTTCTTTCCTGGATTCTCCGGATCATCTGGTGGTGTGAACTCAATAGTTACACTGTTATTAGGATGTACTTGGATATTTGGATTGGTCACAGGTTGCGGAGCAAGTGGAAGAGTTTTGATGACTTGTGGAGCCGATATGATACCCGGGCCACGATCGCTGACAGCTTGAACTCGGACAGCGTACGTCTTTTTGGGTTCCAATTGGGCAAGTTTGTGATTTACATCGTCTCGTCCAGTGGTGACCTGCTCCCATGTAGTCGGTTCAGAACCATCTGGAAAAAAATGATGTGAAAAACGTTTTAAAAAATTATTTATGTAATTTTCTTAAATACTCACTCTCGGAAATCTCTCCATAGTGAATAATATAGTTGGTGATTTGACCATTGACTTCATCTGGACTTGTCCATTCCACGTTAATCTCTTGATTTGGCATTGGCAACAGCACAATCTCATTGGGCGCAGAGCCCGGTCCGGCTACCTGAATGGACACCACTTCCTGAGTTTTTCCAGCATTGTTCTCGGCGACACACTGCGCACTTGTATCCTTGACGACGTCGTAGATCACAAGATTTGGTGAGTCCACCACTTCACCGTTGTCCTTGATCCAGCGCACTGTTGGCTGTGGAACTCCGGCAGCTGTGCAAGTGATAGTGACGGCTCCCAACGGTTCTACATGGTAAGTGGAGTTTGATGGATCCAAAGTGATCGTTGGTGGGATTTCTCCGCTTCCAGTTTCGAAACGAACGGGCTCTGAAGCGGGTCCTTCCGACAAATCGTTAGTCGAAGAAACGCGAATCTTATAAGGTGTATTCGGGCTGAATTGCTCTTTTGGCAAAATTATGTCGCCATGATCCGCTCCATCTGGAACAGCGACACTGATTCTTTGCCATGTCTTGTAGTCGGAATCTTCGTACTCCGGAGCAAAGTAGACAGTGTAGCTCTTGATTGGACCAAGTGGTTGTGTTGGGGGAGACCATGTAACATTCACGGTGTTATCGATCGAAACACTGGGCAATACATCGGTTGGGGCATCGACCGGAGCTCCACTAACCGTATCAAAGTGTTTTGGATCAGTGTGAATACCCTCTCCGTGCGGATTTACCGCGGCAATCTTTACGTAGTACGGAGTTTCCGGTTGAAGAGCGCCACGCTGCAGAACCAGTTTTGGGTCGGTGACCTCATCGACTGGGTATACTTGCCATTGGTCAACGGGAAGAGATGGGTCAACAGTGACGTAGACGTTGTATTTCTAAAAAAAAAGAAAATTCATTATTATTTACGTTATTGAGTTATGCTGAGCTTACCGTAATGTCACCATTTGGATATTTTGGTGGTTGCCAGGTGATTGTCACACGATTGTCCGGATCAACAATGACTTCGACATTTTGTGGGGCAGATCCCGGCTCTACAATTATAATTTTTATCAATTGTGCCAATCAACTAAACAAAGACGAATAACTTACTGTTGACAATAAAGACATGCCGGTCGTCCACTGTTCCATCCGGATTTCTGGCCTGGCACAACAAAATCCGTTTTGTGGCAGTCGTCGAGTAGACCTGAATCGAATTGTACCGATACGGTTGATTGTCGTCGGGATGGATCGGAATTGGCACTGGTTCGTCGCCAGACTCTGACGCGTTGATGGGAAGCCACGAGTAGGAGACGCTCGGCATCGGACGTCCATCGGCGACGCAACGGAAGTGAATAGGTTGCGTTGGTTCGACAACAGTCTCTCCAGTAGAGGAGTCCACAGACGGATCGGTGACTTCCAAACGCACAGATAGAGGAACTTCTGAAATTAGAAAAAAAAACTAATTGCAATTTCAGATTGCAGTTTTTTGATATGTAAAATGCATTTATTTTAACTCACGTTTTCTTCCGGTGGTAACCTCGTACGCTTCCGAAATGATTCCCGGTCCGTCATCGGTTCGCGCTTGCACTTTAACCACATATGGCGTATCCTCATCGTCCACATGAACTGTCAGGTTTCTACCGTCAGCTGGAACTGTTTCACTCTCCCAGTTGGACAGTGGTGCGTCGGGGTCCTTGGAGTAATAAACCACGTAGTCCTTGATTCTTCCGTTGGTCACTTTTGGTGGCTGCCATGCAACATCGAAACCAGTGTGCATCGGGGTCGGGGTGATGCCGAGTGGAGCACTTCCCGGTCCGAGAATCTTCACCGGCACTTTTTTCTCGTCAGATCCCTCAGAGTTGACCGCTTGGCACGTGGCGACTCCACTTCTAGTAGTACTCTGCGCAATCAGCTTGCTTCTTGTACGATCTTGAGCGTCGACGGGCGTGGTGTCGTAAATTCGGAATTCGTCTTTTCCGTCCTCCACCAATGTTCCGCTCCACAACCAGATGATTTTTGGTTTGGGCACTCCCTGAGCTCCACATTCGATAATCATCTCATCGTTGCTCGGCTCTTTGGAAATCTCGTCTTCTGGAATCAACTGAACCACAGGTGCCTTTGCGGCAAGCCAAGTAGTAGCGGTGAACGGAGCACTTGGCAAACCAGGACCGAGTCGATTCCTACCCACAATCACAAAATTGTACGGGGTTTTCTCATTCAAGCGTGGCACAGTTGTCGTTCTTGCGTTCGGGTCGTCGATGTGATGCACTTTCCATTGATCTCGCGGCAGGCTCGGGTCATCGGTGTAGTATACGTCATAACCGGCCATTGGACCGTTGGTGATTTGTGGAGGTTCCCATTGAAGAGTTACTTTGTCACCGTCAATCTGATAGCGAATTCGTTCCGGTGCACTTGGTCCTGTCACTGTCACGTTGATTTTCTTTGTCGACTTGCCCGCTTCGTTTTCGGCGACACAAGAGAATTGTGTGGATTCGAGCACTCCACCATTTTTCATCTTAATGTGTTGGGTTTTGCTTCCTTTGTTGAGCGGACGGCCTCTGGAATGTTGAAAAAATGAGAAGCATGTTTTTTTGACGTTTTTGAACGCTAATTTTCGTTTGGCATTTCTCGCGTCTCTGCGTTTTCATTTTTCTACGCTTTTAGCTCAACTTGGTAGAACGTTACGCCACTGTGAAGACGCAGAAATGCGATAGGGAGCGTTTGCTTCTACGTAGGGTCTAGTGATGAGAAGAAAAAAGCATTTGAAAACCTAACTACCTAACAATTAAATGAAAGTTAGAATGTCATAGGTGAAAACGTTTTATCAAGCCTAGCTAAATCGTAGAAAAATAGTGGTATCGAGGTATTTACTTTACTTAAAACAATAAGTCTAAATAAACTCACTTGTGAAGCCAAACCAAAACTGGAATGGGATCTGCCTTGGTCACATTACAATCAATTTCGAACGGTGTCATTGGAGGCACTCGAATCTCTTCACCCTCGGCAATATGCACATACGGACGAACCGCTGGTTTCAGTGTCTTAATTTGCACCTGATTTCCCAACTTTCCCGGTCCCAATTGATCATTCGCGCGAACTCTGATGTAGTAGGCGGTATCAGGACGAAGGTCGGGTATAGTGATCTCTCTATTCGGTTCCTTAACCTCGAGTTTCTTCCAATTTTTGACCGGTTGCTGAGGATTAGTGGTGTAGTACAGTGTGTAGGTCGTGATTGGTCGATTTATAATGCTTGGTGGCTCCCATCTGACTGTCAGTGAGGTCCTTCCAGCTGCGGCCGATTTGAGGTGTGGAGCCGAGCCAGGCCCGGTTACAACAATTGACACTGTGCGGTTGGCAGAGCCATGGACGTTGTCAGCAACGCATGTGAACTCTTCGTTACGGTAGATCTCCTTGATAATCAAGATTTGAGAAGCTCGGAGAGTGTTTTGGTCGGTTCCGTCAGTGTTGACACGTTGATTTCTGTAAGATTGAACAATTTAGAAGACGCGTTTTTGTTTAGAGAATGCACTTACTTGAACCAGTAGATATCTGGGAACGGATAGGCGACTGACGTACAACTGATGTTGATGTTTCCTCCGGGCGCAACCTCATACGGTCCTTGTGGTTCAATATAGATTTTTGGTGGTCCGGCAAGCAAAAGGCATTTCTGTTTGTTGTCACCGCAAGAGCAGGCAAATTGAGTTTCGGTGATTCCATTACAAGTACATCCAGATAGGGATCGGCAAAGGGATTTTGGCACGGGTTCTGCAAGTAATGGAAAAGGCGTTATGGAAACAAAAACATTTACGGGATTACTCACTAATACATGTCTTCTCATCGGCGTCCAACGTCATTCCTCTTGGACACTTGCACTCGATCTTCTCATCATTGTAACTGATACACGTGTGCGAACATCCGCCATTATTCTCAGCGCACAATCCTTGTCCTCTGCACATTGGAGGTGTCTGCACCCATTGTTTGTCCATACAGAACATTGTGTCCACTTCGTCCACCATCTCGTAACCGTAGTCGCAGTGGTACTTTACGAATAGGAACGATTTTGGCGAAAATGTGGCGTTTTTCGGTTGATGCTTTCCTTGTTGACGGTAGTATTGGATTATGAGTCTTCGCAGGTTGTCTGGTGGGACAAACGCCATAGCGCGAACTCTTAACATTTTGACATACGCTCAATTCTTCCTTAGTTCCAAACTCACGTAGCATGGGGCACCACTGGCGGCACCACCAATCCGTTCGACGATTGGCCGGTCACATCCGTACAACTGGTGTCCAATTGACTGTACGACGGGTAGCAAATCTCACGGCCAGACGCCTGAATATATTGGTTTAATTGGCTGCTGAAAGTTCCTAGGTTTCTAAATACCTTTGAGATTATACATTTTCCTTCATCAGGCGGCGGAATAGGTGGCGCGGACACTGTAATTTTTGCGATTAGACCCGAACGGACGCCTCATGAACAACTGCCATTCATTTACGGTGATAGCCATGCAGATATAAAGCGTTATGGAGAACGAACGTACATTCGACGGGTTAGGATTATAATAGAGGAAACTGAGAACAGTTAGACATCACATTGAACATTGACACGAACAGCGAGAGACCGGCACATCACTTTTTGACTTATATTTATTAGGGACTGGTGTATTTTTTAATAGAAAAACCACTTGGAATTAAGTTCAAACTACTATTTAGTTTAGAATCAGTCAATAACCACTATCACAACGATTAGAGGTTACGACGTCAAGTGGTCACCTTCTTCTTCCATTCCGCAAAAGTGCGATGCGCGATCCGCCGAGATCACGCATTTGCCACCGGTGCCGTTGCGGCCAACGATCACCGGTTCGGGTCGGTTGCCTGGATTACGGGGGTTTTCGTGTTTTTTTTTTGGGTTATCAGAATTGGTACAATATGAGAGATAATGGAATATAAAGAACAGGATAGTGGATAACAATTGTGTATTTTTAACGTTTTTCAATGGACCAGACATTTTAAAAAGCCATTCTCGACATTGCACGCAAGCAGCCTTTTTCGTTCAGCCTCATTTCCACATAAAATAACCAAGAGCTTGTTTTCGCCTACTGCTAACCCAATATCGGACAAAATCGGGCTCTTTTGGCACGTCGTCTGACCAACGGTTCCGGATACATGAGATTGTGAAAGTAGGGTGACGCGCGTGACGGGTCGAAACCCGGCAACACCACCAGAATCGGTTGGACATCTAGAAGATGAGAGAAGGACGTCGAAAGGGGAGGTGGTGGCGGACGGGATTGCGTCTCTGAGACTCGGCCCGGAGTGGAGCGGTTTTTCAGGGAAATTATTGGTTTTATTGTGTTCTCGATCGAGTTGCTAATAGAACTGTTATGGTATAGGAATTGTTCGGTGTGTTAGGTTGTCGGGAAAGTCTTGGTATCTTTCTTCGTTGTTACACTGTCTGTCGTAGTTACACGATTGCGTACTCTCCTCTCAAATTGGCATGTCCCATGCAAGAAACAACTCACAGTTCATAGTACGGTTCGAAGTATTACTGTGTTGCGAGGAGCAAGCAGAAACGCGTGGAAAGCATCGTAGCGTCGCGCGAGTCTCACCGCGGCAGTGTATATATCGTGAATCGACACGCTGTACCGGCGAAACCCACACGACGCTGCCACGTTTCTGCCTGCTCCTCGCGACGTAGTAATACCGAGACTTTCCCGACAACCTAATAGAACTGCCTGAAATGGAACTATGCGGACGCAGAGCTGCTTGAAAAATTTTTCCGGTGCAGAAGGTGCGTCATTGCGTTCAATTTCGCGCATTTCAGGCAGTTCTATGCCAAACAGTTCTTGCACCGTTTCGGTTCTATATCGTTACAGTTCTATTCCGCAATAACACAGCAAGTATGTCGGCTGGGCTTTGTGTTTTCATCGAGCAGCTTCATTAAACAAACAGGGATTTTCTGAGTGAACTCTTACTGTGATCGGCAATTAATCTCGCTATTAATCGCTTATTTTCCCATTTAAAATGAACTCTTTCACGAGAACTCTCGGCATGAATTCATTCAAAACGAGACAGTGAGCGAAAGATTGAGAAACGAGAGAGCGAGAATAAGAGTGATCAACAAATCCAAAAACAAAAACAATTTTCTCCTACTCTCTCGTTGAAATTGAAATGTTTTGAATAGATTACGGTCACACTCGTTTAACTGTGCCGAGAGTGGTCGTGACAAGTTCCCAAAGCAAAATGAGCGCTTCCTGAGACGAGAGTCGCATCAACAAAGTCCCCTCATGAGGAATAGCGGCACGAATTTGGACACAGTTGAATGAGTGCCACCGTAATCCATTTAACAAGTTAAAAGGGAAACGTAATAAATAGAGAAGCAGTTAAAGCCCTTATAGTTTGTCTCTCGGTTCAACCATGCCACACCGTACCGTTCCGTACCGTACCGGAAAGAAAAAGAAAGGATGGTTGCACATGAGAAATTGTCTAGATTTTCAGCCATGCCTAGAATTTTGCATTCCACGTGGCAGCCCTGAGAAAAAACACGTTTTTTTGCCAGTTTACCGCCAGAATTCCGTTCTGCTACACACGTCTTCCATATTTCTGTAATTTTGAGATTTAAAAATTGGGAATATTTTTTGTTTTTGCGACAGGCGAAGAGTTTCAGAGACGCAAACCACTAAAGACGAAGGGCGTGACCCTACAGTATTCTCTTTAATCACCTGGCAGTTCTCGACGTGAGGATAAACGGACTGGGCAGCATTCTTGGATATAACCTGATAAGTTTAGAAAGAGCAATTTGGTAAAAGAGATAGAGATAGCAAGAAATTGATGAGGATAGAAAGGAGAATGCGAGTGAGATAGAGAGAGAAATAGAGACGAAAAAGAGCATGCGGAAAGAGAGACTCACTTCGAGTTGGTGCACGTTTCGCACGTCGTAGGGTGCGCATCCATTCTTGAATTTCAAGATCTTGAGACAGGCTTTCTACTTCTAGAGTCGATGGAAGTAGTTCCTGGAAGTTTTTGCTTTTGTTTTTGTTGTTTTGACTTTTTTCTTTTTTGATTAAAAACAACTTCTTTCAGGAGAGTCGGCAATTTGGAAAGAATCATTATAATTAAATGTGTTTTAATGCCAAATAAATTGTTTTTTTTTTCGGTTTATTGTGTTTTCAATCGACTTGCTACATGAGACCGCGAAACGAAACTCCGCCCACTTATTTGTGCGCGACCACTCGAACACAGTGATATTCGAAGAGACGCAGACAGAACGGTGAATGTCGCAAGTCGATTGAAAATACAATAGTTGCGAAATAAAAATGGGAAACGACATTATAATTGAGGGTACAACGAAATAGAACCTGCACTTTATAGAACTGCAACAAAATTGCCCGAAATAGAATTGTACTGACATAGAACAACGGTTCTATATCGGCTCGAGTTCAGGCACTTTTATTTCGAGTTTTGAACCGTCCAGGTTCTATTCCGTTGCACAGAGGCATGACGAGGGAGCGGGAAATCGATCGCGCCCGGACGCACAACCGTGACGCCGCAAGGTCCAAATAAAAAAAGGCCTGCGAATTTTTGGGTCTTGTTTGGACCCGCCGAGGTTGTGCGTCCGGGCGTGATCGATTGTCCACTCCCTCCTCATGCTCCAAGAAACTGGAAAATCGTTTTCCGGAAAACGCAGATTTTCACATGATTAGAATGAGAGACCCAGAGAAGAATTGTTTGGAAAACGGGTTTCCAGTCGTTTTCCAGTTTCTTGCATATAGCCTCTGTTTAGTTTTTTAGTATTTTGTCGCAACTCGATTGGAAATGAATACAATAAAACAGAACGCTCTAACGGTCAAGTTTGGGCTTCGGGCTGCCACGTGCATTGAACTACACACGGATCCCCGAGTCCAAACTTGTCCATTGACCTCTTCTGGAACTGTCATAGAAAGTTAAGAGCCAAGAAACACAAATTTTACGCGATAAGACTGCCTATTCACGAAATGGATGAGCTATTGCACAAAACCTTGCAATTTCTAGGCCCACAAACTGTATGTCCTCTTACCTGAGCAATGCTAACACATAGCAATAAAGTTGAGACTACAATAGCCGAACGGAACAGCCAATTGTGGCGGCCGCCCGTCATGCTGCTTCGTTAGAATTCTGTAAGTTTTTTTTTTATTTTTTTTTGTTTTGGCCGCCAAAATCCAAAACCTCACCCAATAAATGCTATTCAACAATATCAAAGTGGTCCATAAAATAGGCGATGGATCGGCTGGAAACACGAAAGCGTCTGAAAACAATTAGTAGCACAGGGTAGCGAGAAAAAGGAAAAAAGGCTATCGTTATCAATAACATAGATTACGCAAACGGGGCACTGTGTATAGGAGAGTGAGTGGTAGCGGGATGGAAAGGACCAGTGAAACTTTGAATAAACATGTGTTGACCTCTAGCGCACAAAGAATTGAAGAAAGAGCTGACCGAACGAATGGGTTAAAGGTGTGAAAGTGGGAAAATGTGAAAATAAAATAGTTGACAAGCGAATCCAAATTGTTTATTTATTTATGTTTTCTTTTTTTCTTTCTTTTCATTCTTTTCATTATCATCATGATGATTATCACCATTATTATTCTTTTTTTTTCCAACCATCAACTGTTTACGGTTGACGGTGTCCGGTTGCAAGTGAAATGCCTAATCTCTGGCTGATAGTGGCCCCGAACGAGCAGCATTCCGAATGGTGGTTCGTTCACAGCGGGATGGAGGACGGAAATCTGATACATTGTGGTTTATTGTGGTGTGAACGTCCTATCTAAACATTTTGAACGGCCACCACTAGTTGCAAAAGATGGGCCTTGGAAAAAGTTTGTCATGAAATATAATGAATGAATCAGAAAATCAAAACGAATGATATTGTGAAGCTGCGCTGCTCTGCTCTGCTTCCAAAAACTTTGTTTATGACAACTATTCGTGGCACTCGTCTTTGACCTTTTTGCAATTTGCTGTCTTAGTCTGTCCCGAACTATGTCTAAATCTAAACAATGTCCGACGGGTGTCTCGGATGACTCATGCATCATGAGGAGAAACGGCGAGAGGTTTGTAGGAAATGACTGGTGTCTAGTTGGAGTCTAGTTAGATTGTAGTTGGATTGAGTTATGGATGGATAGCTTTTACTCCGAATAGTCGGAATAATGATAGTTTTCGACGAAAGAACGTTCCTCGGTGGAAGTCTAAAATTCATGTTGAACTGCTCCTAGTGTGAGTAGGTAAGGTTCGTTAGGATTAATGGCAGATAGGCGGATAACATCTTGTAAGGTGTCACTCGGTAGTTCTGTTCTATTGAGCAACATTTGTGGAAAAGAGCTTCAAACGGTTGGATATTAACTTGACATCGGCTAAACGAAGAGAATACTCACGTTTACTCTGACCATATTTCCTGTCTATTTTCTTTACCACTTCGTTTTCTTTATTTCCAATTATACATTTCTTCTGTATTATTTTCTTTTCACGTACCGCAATGGGCGTATACAAATAAATAAATAAATAAATAAATAGAATAGAAGAGTCATTCCTCCTCCGCTCCTTCAGTCTGGATAGCCGTACCGCCAGCCTAACCAGTGGGAGGCAAAGAGGACTCCCCAATTTCGGAAAACGTGAACCTCGACTTTATGCGTTAAGGAGTACGAAATGTTTTTTTAGCATCGAAAAGTTTGCTGGAGAGTTGAATTCTCAGCTACCAACCCTAGCACATTGAGCGGTGACCCTATAGGACGGGTGCGATCCATACAGGCTTCGAGAGGTTTTCAGAGTTGTCCCTAGGTGATACTCGATAGTTCTATCGCAAAAATTATGTGAGAATCAGCTTCAGGTGGTTAGAGTGAGGAACATTCTCTTCTCCGCCACTTTGGTTACACGGTCCAGCCTTTTTACCATCACCATTAGAGGCAAAGAGGACTCACCAGTTTTGAAAAAAAAAAAAAAAAAAAAGAGAACGTTTCCGTTCAGAGCTAATGTAAGCGTCAACGAGTGCAAACTTTTTTTTATTCACATCAGGTAGACTATTGGAGTGTTTAAAATTGGATGTTCGTCCCTATCATAAAGTAGCCATTACTTCTTACATTGAACAGTTATCCCTATTGGACGATTCCGATGCGAAATAACGTCGGGATTTTCACTAGGTGACACTCGGCAGTTCCCCCTCGTAAAACCGTGGGAAAGAGCTCCAGGCGGTTGGAAATAGTGTTGGCTAGGGTTGGCAGTAGGGACTCTCCTTTCCTTGTTCGTAGCGGATAGAGGGGTCTTTCCAATTCTGGAAAAATAAACAACCCCTTTCAGTTCTGGTAGTGTGTGATGGGTGTTTTTACTCCGCAGAAGCTATCGAAGTGTCTATCATAGTGAAAATTATGGTTAACCTCAATGACAACTGTACTTTGCATTGAACAGACCCGATACAGGAGGATTCCGACACGAATATGTTACTCGATTTGGGTGGGATAGTCGGTGAGCTATTATCAATTCAATCTTCTTGCCGGCTACCACAAGAGTTCACGCGGAAAATCTAAAGCCACACCCCCTCAGTTTTTCTTTTAATTTTCAACTGAATGCAATGAAAAAAAGTTGAGTGAGTGTGGTGACACGTGGCGTTCTCATTTCTCAAAATAACTGTGGTGTTTGCAGAATTTTCACGTGAAATCCTATTGTAACCGGCAAGGATATTGAATCAATAATATAAGCGTCAGTTCCGCAGTTCAAAACTAGAGGGAAAGGGTTCCAGACGGTTGGATGTATGGTTATTGACAATGAGGGAGGAGAGGAGAGGAGCCACTGGCGGGCAACGGAGACTTCCCATGCCCAGAATAGTGAACGTCACCGTTTAACGCTGAATTGTAGGCGTATAAACAGTGTTTTTCTTGTCGGGGAAGCTCTTGAAGTCTCTATCATAACGGAAACGTGATGTCCTCCCTTGCTTATCCTGTTTCTCACATTTATGATTTACCCTATGGGACGATTCCGACCGGAACCAGTTTTACCATTGTGGCAAAAGTCTCTGTAGGGGATACTTGATAGTTTTACGATGGAAACTTGGTGGAAAAGAGCTCCAGGCGGTTGGAAATAAGGTTAATGGCAATGGAAAAAGTGGGTAGCCTTACCAGTGGCGGGTAACAAAAGTTCTCATGGCTATAACAGTGAAAATTTCGGTTTTACTCGTAGTTGTTGACGTGTAAACAGTGTTTTTCCTGTCAAGGAAGCTCTTGAAGTCTCTATCATAACGGGGAAAAGCTCCAGACGGTTGGCAACAGGGTTATTGGCAATGGGAAGGGTGGGTTGCCTTACCAGTGGCAGGTAACGAAGAATTCCCAAGCCTAGAACAGTTAACGTTTTCGTTTAACTCATAGTTGTAGGCGTGTAAACAGTGTTTTTCCTGTCGGGGAGGCTCTTGAAGTCTCCATCATAAAGGAAACGTGGTTTCCTCCTTTGGCAATCTTATGTTTCGCACTGAACAGACCTGATACGGGACGGCTCTGACCCAGACACTTTCTGCGAAGGTGGCCGGCGTTTCTTTAGATAATACTCGGTGGTTCAAACCAGTAAAACTTGTGGGAAATAGCTCCAGACGGTTGGATGTACGGTTATTGTCAGTGAGGAGCCAAAAGTCATACGAATCTCCATTTTGGTCACTCTAATACATAGTTATTCTACGCCTATTGCTCTTCTTTTCAAGCGAATGGGAAGATGAAATCTGCCCAATCAGCGAAACACACTAGCTTGTGATTCGCGCAAACAGTCGTGGGCGGACGTTCATGTGTTCAGTTCGCGCTCTCTGAGGAGGCTGGCTTCCAGACGGTTACAGTACACAGGAAATCTAGAACAAACACTATGAGAGGTAGAGAGGAACGAAAGCAAAAGCAAAAGTGGAAATCAAAACGAAAGTGCAATTGATAATTGCTCATTTGATGAATGAAGTTGCTCTTCTCCCTGTTGGACTCCAGTCCCCGGAGCGGCACACCCTCCTCTGCCACCGGATCGCCGAGTTCATTTCATCACTTGGCGCGTTTAGCCGCTCTCAAATTGTGTGATAGGCAGGCAGAGGGCGCATCTTTCTCTATTTCTTTCCTTCCTTCCTCACTTCATTCCTTCTTTCTTTCTTCCAGGAGAAAGAGGGAGTGAGATGGATAAAAGAAGCAGAGAGGAAACATAACAACAAAATCAGCCATCCACCGATTGCTGCACTATTTCTTCGTGTGACGAAACCGAAACGGCGGATAAATCAAATTAGAAATATGGGATGGGAAGAACATCTGGAGGTGGGTGATTAGGAGGGAAAAAAGTCGATGGAAAGTGTCGGAAAAAATATGTTGGCGGTCTGGGATGATTTGGTGCTCTAGCGATGACTCAAGGGAGATTTGTTGTCTGTGTAGCTTGGTGTCTCGTTTTCGTTTTTGTCTAACGGTTTAACGTATCGACAGAGAGCCATTCAGGGAACGGATTCAAGGAAGGTAAACCTTAGAGAACGGATTCATCTAATCAGTCTGATAGCAGGATTCTGCTCTAATTGGCCTGCTAGCACAAGCTAGGGGTTCAAAAAGCGACAGAATTCATATAAACTTTATGAAATGCAATTGAACGAAATTGAATAAAGTGGCCAAGACAGAGCCTCCTGCGAATGACAGTCGAGTCTTAGTTGGACGACGAGAGGACCATCACACGTACATACATATAAACAAAATTTTGCCCTTGCCTTGCTTTCTTTCCTCCATCTTTCTGCTCACCATACAACAGGCAGGGAGGCGAGGGGAGGGGAAGGACCACTATAAAAATGCATAAACGATTGGCGGGGAGGGAGGGAGGGAGGGGGTTTGGAACCGAACCGGGGAATGACTGTTTTTTGGGTGGAAATTGTGGTCTTAATGGGTGCTAGGACCGCTCAATAGGGAGGTACAGTAAGAACAGGAACAGGAACAGCGCTTCGAAAAATGTGTAAGCGTTGAAAATCTCGAGGACAACAATCTGCCAGGAAATGATCGAAATGAGAAGAATGGAGAGAAAAAAATCGGAAAACAGAAACAAGTGTTGTTTGTTACCCCCCTCTCTCCCCACCATTTCTTCTTTTTGACAGATTGTTTTGCCAGCTTTGCGTCCGTTCACCGACCAGGACTTTCGCAGGCAGGCAGGGACCACAAAGATCTGTAAGACAGGAAAACAAAACAAATGGCCGGGAGCAAGCAATTTGTCGGTCATAGGGACGGGACGCGCCTCTAAACAGTCGTTGGAGAGTTGTCACACACACACACACACACATGAGAGAAACACAAGCACACGGACCCTCTATCGATGATGAAGATGATAGTGGGCAGTTTGGCTAGACGGCGCCAAAAATAGCGAGCAAGAGTGAGAGGGGCTCGAGAAAAGGTGTAAAGTATTTTGGAAAGTGATAGTGGCGAATGATGATGAAGAGGATGACACGAATTCCCAGGCAATTAGGCGGCAAATTGGGAAAACGGGATAGAGCATGCTCTGATCGGGTCGGGCGATGGAAGAGTGTCTGGAATATTGGACAGAACGGAACTTTTGGATTCTGGAAGATTGAAGACGGTAGAGAGAACGAAACACGGAAGACCGAAAACGGGAGGCGGAAGAAGGAAGACAGTCGACGCAAGACAGAAGATGGAAGAAAGGAGACGGAATGATAAACACGGAATGCATGAGGAGGAAGGTGGGAGACGGAATACAGGAGACGGAAAATGGAGAATATGAGGCGGAATGCGAAAAACCGAAAGACAGGAGATGGAAAATGAAATACAGGAGGTGGAACACGGAGTAGAAAAGACGGAACACGGTAGTCGGAAGATGGAAGATGAGAGACAGGAGGCGGAAGACTAAGCATTGAAGATGGAGGATAGGAGGTGGAAAAAACGGAAGACAGAAGACGGAATTTGATACGCGGAAGGCAGGAGACAAACGATGGAATACAGGAAGCGAAGGTTAACAATTTTTAGGAAAAATTCATAATGACGGAACGGTCCTAGAACAAGGAAGGCGGAAGGCGGGAGATGGAAGACAGGAGACGGAAGATGGAACACGGAGACAGGAGGCGGAACACGGAACACAGAAGACAGTAGGCGGAAGCCAAACATTTCAAAGCAAAGCTCATAATGACCGTAAGGTCCTAGTAAGGCGGTACATGGAAGACCGAATACGGAATACAGGAGACGGAAGACAGAAGACGGAAGACGGTAAGCGGAAAACAGAAGACGGAATTCAACATTTTCAAAGCAAAACTCATAATGACCAAAAGGTTACTTAGGAAAGCTAGACATGGAAGACGGAATAAAGGAGGCGGATGAAGGAAGACAGGAGACGGAAGGCTAAACACGGAATACATGAGGAGGAAGGTGGAAGAAGGAAGACGGGAGGCGGATGATGAAAGACAGGAAGCGGAAGACTGGAGGTAGGAAGCAATAAGCGATACATGGAAGACGGGATGCAAATCACAGAACACGGAAAACAGTAGACGGAAGGCGGAAGATGGTGAACCGAAGAAGGAAGACAGGAGACGGAAGAAGGAAGCCTGAAGGCGAAACACAGAAGACAGGAAGTGTGAAACGAAATACGGAAGATAAGAGGCGGAAGGCGGAAGCCGAAGGATGGAATCTAGGAGACTCAAGGCGATTCATGGAAGACAATACATGGAAGAAAGGAGGCGGAAGATTGAGAACCGAAGACAGGAAGACAGGAAACCTGAAGGCGGAACGTGGAAGACGGAAGACGAAATACGGTAGACATAAAGCGGAAGACGATGCATGGAAGAAAGGAGGCGGAAGATGGAGGAACGAATACAGGAAGAGGAGGAAGACGGAAAACAGAAGGCGGCTCATCGAACACGTAAGACAGAAGGCTGAAAGCAAAAAACACGGAAGACGGAAGGCGGAAGATGGACGACATGAGCTGTTATATAGACGTGTTGTTGAGTTATAATAGACTATCGTCTAGAAAATAACAACGAATGACCGTATTGCAGAATTTGGACTATCCGGTAAACGGAGGCCGTATTCATGAACGTTTACCGTACGGTAAATGAAAACGGTAAATGATTTTCCGAGAGTTGGACTAAATTTTCGAAGAGTTCACTGGATAAATAATGCTATAAATCGTCCGTAATTGTTTTTATGGCTATTGCAAATGTCATTTATGGCAAGGTGAATCATTTACCGTTCTCATTTACCACGTGGTAAACGTTCATGAATACGGCCTCGGATTTCTTGAAGTTTTTTCATGCATTCGGAAGGCGGAAAGTATGGAATTACGACTGAGAGGTCCACCACTGTAGAAAGGTTCTAGAAATATGGAAGAGAGACAGGAGACAGGAGACGGAAGGCGATACGTGGAATACAGAAGGCGGAAGGGAAATCCTGGAAGACGGAAGACGGAAGAAAACATGCTCGAGGCAAGAGGCTTGAGGAACCCATAAACATGGAACGCGGAAGACAAGAGGAAGGCAATACATGAAAAACCGAAGACCCCAAGGCACAAAACACATAACCCCAAAACACACACACCAGCGGAACTCCACTCTGCCTACAGTAACCCTCCCCAGCATTCCACGAGACTACTAAATTGCCATCGAGTCAGGACCAAGTGTCACCTTTGTCCGTCCGACCATCCGTCCGTCCACCCGTCGGTCGGTACGTCCAAAGTTATGATCGATGACACTTTTCGTCCTCCTGACTCGGCCGAGTAGAGTAGTGCCTTGCTCTCAGAAAGTTTTCTTTTTTCTTTTTTTTTCGTACAAACATTTGTTGCCAAAACCTGACACATTTTTTTTAACGTAAACACCCGAGGCGGGGGGGGGGACTGGGCTTTTAACTACTGGGCCGTGTCGCAGCACACGATAAAGATGAACGATTAGCGCTTTTTAACATGATTGATTCAATAAAGTGGACCATTAAATGGGACGGATCACGGCGAGGTAAAACAAGACACGAGAGGGAGAGAGAGGGAGAGAGAGGGATAAGAGCAACAGAGAGCAAGAATTGAAAATTGGAGGGGAGCGGAGAGATGAAGAAAAAGGAGTTGAAGAATGTGTGAACTGATTTCATTTCGTTTTCTACGGGTCCGTGTGTTGTTGTTGTTCGGGCGGGCGGGCGCCGAAAAGAGCTAGGCTTCTTCCCCAGTTTCTTAGTTAGGAGCCGCGCCTTGAAAAGTGCAAGCAATATTGTTTACGCCAAAGTTTGTCCGTACCAAACACTTTCCAGATGTGGACGTGATTTATGTTTAAGGGCGCTGGTGTTTGGTTTTTTTTGTTTCTCGAAAAGTTTCTCTCCCTTTTTTCTTTCCGACGGTCAAGGCTACCATTGGTACAATTGCTACACGGGGTTTCTGTTGACACTTGGTGTACTGTACATAGATAGATATTGGTGACCCGCCAAAATGGTCAAACGCGCTCCGTTGAACTCAACGCTATGCGATTTTCATTTTGATTTCCAAATTATTTCATTTCACGTTGAATTTGTACGTGAAATGAAATAATTTGGAGACCAAAATGAAAGTTCAGCGGAGCGCGTTTTGGAGGGCCGACAATAGCATTTCAATGATTATCCGGACAAGTTTGTACGTTGGATTGGGAAAAAAATCTGGTTTTACACACTCGTCAATCCAGTCGCAATTTATTGCCCCCACCCATCCATTGAGAAATCTGTGTGTTCCATCCACACCGACATTTGGTGCTCATTTCCTCTCGTTCTGACAAACTGTGGACCGGGAAGAATTCAGGGCGTGGACTTTGTTAAAATGAAATGGGGTCTGAAGGTGCTTGTCGTGATTTTCGAGTCTTAAAACCTATCAGAGGCTCGATGGGCTTTACCTTTCATCAGTTTGTCGTTATTTCGGCGCCAGCAAAGGCCGACAAACGAGGTCCGCATACATGATCCTTGTTTGCCGGGCAAAAAAATTTGTCGGTCTTTGTCAGGGTTTCATAGGGCTTTGTCTATAGGTTCTCGGGCTTTGGAAGGGCGTTTAAAGATGTTTGTCGTGATTTTCGGGTTTTAAAACCTAAAGTTTGTCAGTACTAGTCGCCAGTCACAAACCGACAAACCCCTTTGCCCGGCAGGTGAAATGCGGTGGATGCATATAGTGTCCTTATCATCGCTTTTCCTTTACTAGTCGCCAGTCACAAACCGACAAACCCCTTTGCCCGGCAAACGACGTTCATGCGTTCAAGCGGTCTTTGTCGGCATTTGTCGGGGGTTCATAGGGCTTTGTCTTGTCGTGATTTCCGGGTCTTAAAACCTATAGTTTGCCAGTCGCTGCCTTAGGACAAACAGGACTAGCTAAGCGGTTTGTCGGCCTTTATCAGGGGCTCATAGGGCTTTGTCTCTAGGTCCTCGAGCTTTGAAAGGGCGTTTAAAGATGTTTGTCGTGATTTTTGGGTCTTCAAACCTATAGTTTGCCAGTCACGGTCTCAGGACAAACAGGACTAGCTGAGCGGTTTGTCGACCTTTGTCTGGGGTTCATAGGGCTTTTTCTGTAGGTTCTCGGGCTTTGAAAGAACGTTTAAAGATGTTTGTCGTGATTTTTGGGTTCTAAAACCCACAGTTTGCCAGCCACTAGTCGCCAGTCACAACCCGACAAACCCCTTTGCCCGGCAAACGACGTTCATGCACAAACCTTGTTTGCCAGGCAAAGCGGTTTGTCAGCCTTTGTCAGAGGCTCTATGGGCTTTGTCTCTTATCTGTTTGTCGTTATTTTGGCGCCCGCAAAGGCCGGCAAACGAGGACCGCATTCATGAATCTTGTTTGCCGGGCAAAAAGGTTTGTCGGCATTTGTCAGGGGTTCATAGGGCTTTGTCTCTCGGTTCTCGGGCTTTGAAATGGGGTCTGAAGGTCTTGAAAGGTCTTAAAACCTACAGTTTGCCACCCACTGATCGCCAGTCACAAATCGACAAACGTCTTTGCCATTAGCCTCGTTTGCAGGATGATTGGTTTACGGTAAACTGAAATTTAACGTTGGAAACCCCAAAAATCACGCCCGACAAACACTTTAGAACGAACCCCCGACAAACCCCTCGACAAACATCACTAAGGAAGAATACGATCAAGGCGGAACGGAACGGAGCGCTAAACTACAAAAATAGTGGGTCAAAAATGGCGGGAAAAACACAATACAAACATGCCCAGTCTTTCATCCTAGAATTGAAAATCGAGAAGAAGAAGAAGAAAAGAATATCACCCGCCTGGCTCCTTCTGAAAATTGATATTCTTGGGAAACGCTTTACCAGAAGAGGAAGAAGATGTGCAGCCTCTGAGCGTGTACACAAACAGAAAAAGTTAGGCCATCAGCAAGAAGATGGAAAAGGCTTTCAAAGTGTCACCTTTTTACGAAATCTTATGAATTAGTGATCAGTGGCACGCCACGAATTTCTCTGAATTTTGCTTTTTGATTCCGCATTTTGATTCTTGAATTTGAAAAGTTGGCCCCTCTGCGTCTCTATTTTCGCACGCTCTGCACTGTGGAGACGCAGAGAATGCGCCGGCCTAGCGTTTTCACGGCTTCTTTTCAAAAGCCTAAGGATCCGTCATTTCTTCTTCTTTTTTGACGTGCAAGCGCTCAAAATGTTTGCAAAAATCTCCTCTATCTGGTCATGGTTCGATTCGAGCAGTCCAATTTTCAAAACCCAAAGGCTCTGCCATTTTTCGTTGAAAATTCCTCGTTTTTGGCTTAAAGTGAAGGTTTCATTCTGAATTATCAGATCATGGTTCGAATTGCTCAAAAAAGTAAAGCTACGCCTACAATGCGCTCCGCGTCTCTTTGCTCTGCTTCTCTGCGTGTCGGTTTTAAAGCAGGCGAGTGGCTAAGCTGCTAAATGCAGTCTACTGTAGAACAATGCGTCCAAAAAGGGCGCTAAGCGCGCTACGTTCAAATCAAAACATTAATTTATAATCATTCTTTATTTCCATCAAACACAAAAAAGGACAGGTGACTTGATGCATTGCGCACGCACGCATTTGTAGACTCATCGTTCACCTAACGGGCGCCGGCCAAGGCGACGACAACAGCGGTAACAAGCGAATAGTTGATGTCGAACGAGCCAGAATCGGTCGATTCTCCTCCTTCGCTGCCCCCATCTGACGCGCCGCCGTTCGACTCGCCACCTTCTGCTCCAGAGTCAGACGCCTCTTTTTCTGCTGGTACTGCTACTGCTGCCTCTGCAGGTGCTGGTGCTGGAGTCGCCTCTGGCTTTGCTGGTGTAGATTCAGCAGCATGACTGTAGGCGACGAGAAGCGCGCCAAAAACGACGAGAATGAACGTCTTGTGGATCATCGCTTTTCCTTTGCTGATTGCGGAGAGTGGAACGTGGCGTACGCTGACGAAAAGAGGGTACTTCGGATGACTGAAACCTCTGAAGTTCGAATTGATTTTTTCTGGCGATTGTTTACTGTTTTTATACTGCCATCTCCACGTCACTCGGGTCGTGTTATGTAGGGCAGTGGGGCAGGGTCAGGGTAGATTCGTGTCGGTTTCACGTGAAACAGTTTAATATTTTGAGCAATTTAAATAAATGCCACGTGTGGCCACAACCACTCACAATCAGCGTGGCCTCGTCTCAGTGTCTCGGAGCGCAATTTTCGACGAAACAGTTGAAATGTGGGCAATCGTAACACATTTAAAAGGTGCTACCTCGGAATAGAACTGCAGCAAAATAAAACTATTTTGGAATAAAACTGTTCGGAATAAAACTGTAGCGTTTTGGAACTAAATTAGCAATGGAGCGCGATTGCATTGCTTGGCGGTCAAGGCGGGCCGAGAAAAAAAATGATAAAAGTTTATTCAAAAAAACAACAAAACAAATAATTTTTGATGAATAGCTCAAATATAAAACTGTTGAACAAAGCACGCGCATTATGGTACGTCCAAAGTAAAAAAAAAGCGCAAAAAAAGACGAAAAAAGGCGTCCAAAGTAACTTTGTTTTTGCGTCTTTTTTCTCTACAGTATACCGCAGAACCTGCAGATCAAACAAAAAAAAACAACTAAAAACATGTTTCAAACAATTAAAAATGTAAACAAACATGTGAAATTCAAATTATTCACTTCGCGCGTCGCTAAGATGTGCAGGTTTGGTGGGATACTGTAGAGAAAAAAGACGCAAAAACAAAGTTACTTTGGACGCCTTTTTTCGTCTTTTTTTGCGCTTTTTTTTTACTTTGGACGTACCATTAGAAATTCCCATACTTGTCGCCGGGGCAGATCGGGCCGACGACGGGCCGGCAAATAACTCAGCTCAGCATGAATATTTTTTTTTGAATGAGATGTTCAAATTGAAGATCTCGGCGAGTTCTACAACATAGGAACATAATCATGGCAGTTTAATTACTCGTCTCTCCACGGGCCGGCAAAAAATAGGCGGGCCGGGCCGATTCCCCCGGCCCGGCCACTTTTTGCCGGCCCGTGGAGATACGAGTAATTAAACTGCCATGATTATGTTCCTATGTTGTAGAACTCGCCGAGATCTTCAATTTGAACATCTCATTCAACAAAAAATATTCATTCTTAGCTGAGTTATTTGCCGGCCCGTCGTCGGCCCGATCTGCCCCGGCGACAAGTATGGAAATTCCAATATTTGAATGAGCAAGCAATGCAATCGCGCTCCATTGCTAATTTAGTCCCAAAACGCTACAGTTTTATTCCGATCAGTTCTATTCCGAAGCGAGTTTAATTTCGCTACAGTTCTATTTCGCTTCAGTTCTATTCAGAGGTAGCACCATTTAAAAATGTAAACAGGTTCAAAAAAATCGGGAAAATTTCATAGTTTAAGTCTCAGATTCAGTGGACCAGCACACATTTCTCTGAATTCTTTTTTTTTTGTTGATCCATCAAGATCCGTTAAGCTGAAATCGATTAGATTGGGAGAAAGAACATTATTTCTTGTTGAAACCTCAAATTTTAATTTCTCGCCGAAAACCGGTTTTTCGTCAATTTTTTTTTAAATTAAATGATTTCACGGCGAGACCCATCGAAAATTGCCAACCGGCTGAAACTTAAAAGCGCACATGGTGTCCAGGATTTGAAAAGTGGGCGGAGCAGAGCGAACGCGCCACACTCGGTTTTTTCGCGCGAAATTCAAATTTTGACGCATTTTTTATGTTTTTCGGGAAAAAAGCATAAATTCTTAACTTTTTCCCACATCTTTAGAAAATTTTTAAAGCCTAAGAACGTCGAATTTGGTTCAGCCAGCATTTCGAAATAATCGTTTTGAGTTTTTTGGTGTTCTTGCTGGATAAATCTTTACGAAACTCGAAGCTTGGGCAATTTTATGGTATTAAACGATACAATACGTACATTTTATAAAGAAAAAACGGTTTTACTGAAAGAAAAATAATTTTAAAAAATGCGAGAGTCGAAAAATGCGCAAGCACCGAAAGTGCGCCATGCTGATTTGCTGGCGCGCCAGCAAATTAGGCTCCGCCCACATTTCCCATTCCGGACACCGTGGGGCAGTGAATTATTACATCGACCGGTTTTTTACGTCAAAAAACTGTAGTTTTGTGAGGTTCGACTCAGTTTCCATCCTGGATATATACTGCGAACCAAGCTGCGCCAAGTTGCCGATCCCTTCCGACAGTGGACCATGCTCGTTTTGCCTCGAGTATGCCAATTCTTCTGCGGCCGTGCTTGAGGTTGTATTTTTTTTTTCGTCAACCATGCATACACAGGTGAAATGCGTTGGATGCATATAGTGTCCGTATTTGAATCATATCGTGCATTTATGTAAATTAGGTTCTAGGTATTTAATAAATCCGCGTCGTTTGATTAACGTTTATACATTTTACTAATTCAGCCACAAAAATCACGAAATTTGGAAGAGCTGAAGTATAAAAATCAGTCTTGTAAGAAAAGTGAAAAAAAAATCAGACGCAAAGTCGCCAAATATCGCAGGCTTGTGTATATACATTCAATTTGTTTATTTTAATGCAAAAAATAAATAAAAAGTTATTATATACCGTCCAATGGACCAAAAGGACGTATGCATCCACCGCATTTCACCTGTGATAGGCTAAAAATTTTCCTGCGCTGAAAAGGTCCATTAAAGAATTTTCAGAAGAATTTTCAGAGATTCGCATTTGAAATTTTACTAACATGTCAATCAAATAAAACGGTTTGATATATAAATAATATTAAAAAAAAAAGGAGCAACGATCCTAAAGAGCAACAACAAGACCCAAATTAATTGGAATAATTAAAAAAAAATTAACAAGCAAACTGCAAATCGGAAATCTTCACCTTGGTGCTGCCCGGGAACGCCTTCTTCATCTCGCCCAACTTTGACGGATGCACGGCGATTGAGCGAACAAAGGAGGACTCGTCAAACACACGAGACATTGGTGGTCCTCCAATCTTTACCATCTCCTCCGATGTCAAATTCCAGATGCGGTGGCACAGGTCACTATAAAAAAAAATAAACTATAACCGTACGCTTCATTTAGCTGCGCAGCTACTCGGCTGCGTTAAAAAGGATACGAAGAGGAGTGGAGACACAGACAAGCAGAGTGTGCGCGTTTTCGAGACAAATTATAAAGAAAAAACAAAAAAAAAAGGAATTGCATCGACCGGGAATCGAACCCGGGCCGCCCGCGTGGCAGGCGAGCATTCTACCACTGAACCACCGATGCTTGCTTCACTAGTTTCCCAAAACCAAACATGTTGTTGAGTGAAGAGTGAACAATCCAATTGTTTATTCGCATTTCTTATCTCCGCCACGCCAAAAACATGTTTGGTTTTAGAGAAACAAGTAAAATAAGCATCGGTGGTTCAGTGGTAGAATGCTCGCCTGCCACGCGGGCGGCCCTGGTTCGATTCCCGGTCGATGCAATTCTTTTTTTTTGCAGTTGACTCACATATTGTACGGATGCGGAGTGTGTCGGAAATTGTTCAGAATGCTGATTTTGGCCGCACTGCTAACGGTTCCCTCTCGTTTCATCATCTCGAAAAGCAACGATCTTTTGGCGCCCTCGAATTCGGCTTCCGAGATTTGTCCGCTCTCGACGGTTTTGCGCTGAAAAGGAGTTTTAGTTGGAGCTTATTACGCTGGTCACAGCAGCTGCTCATAAAATTTGAAAATTGCCAATGACACAGTTGAAATTAGTTCTACCGTAATCCATTAGAAAATTTTTTAAAAAAAGCAAGAGAAATATTGTGTTTTCAATCGACTTGCGACGTGAGAACGCGAAACGAAACTCCGCCCACTTATTTGTGCGCGACCACGCGAACACAGTGATGTTTGAAGAGACGCAGACAGAACGGTGAATGCAGACTTGAATTGAATTGCGTTTTCATGTCGCAAGTCGATTGAAAACACAATAGGACTTATTACGTAATCCCGAGTACGTGAGATGTCGTAAAATGGGTCTCGCCACGATCGATGGGATACTGTAGATTGTTTACATTTTTCGACATGCGTGAATTGGAAAAATCATGTTATTTTTTACATGAATGAGCCCCAAAGTATAAAATATAAGGTTTAAAAAACAAAAAAATAAGAAAAATTTTAATTGAAAAAATTCGAAAACAAATATTCAACTCCAAAAGTGTGCAAACACCGTTCGTGCCAAGACCCATTCTACGACATCTCACGTACTCGGGAATACGTTATGGGGTTATTCAGGGTCGGAAAAAAAATAGTTTTTTTCCTTATTCAAATGACGAAAAAAAAATCCGTGGCCGCGAGAGTTTTTGTTCGTTGCTTTTCTAGGCCATCGCAAAAGTTTTTAGGCCCTCCGCTCTGAGACCTGCGAAATATCGATTTACGGGCGAATAAAAAATTAATTATTCTCCAAAAAAAAAATTGTAAAATTATTCGCCCGTAAATCGATATTTCGCAGGTCTCACAGCGGAGGGCCTAAAAAACTTTTGCCATGGCCTACAAAAGCAACGGAAAAAAAACTCTCGCGGCCACGGATTTTTTACTTTTTTTTCCGTTTTTCCGACCCTGAATAACTCCATTATAAACAATTTCATCTTGCTTACATTTTTTTTAATGGGTCACGGTAGCACTCATTTCAACTGTGTCGAAAATCGTGTCGTGACCTTTCGTGGGAAAATTGGCTATTTTCAAAGTTTATGAGCAGCTGCTGGGACAAGCGTAATATTATGGATTCGTGACAATTTTTTGCAATTTTTTTTTCGCATTTTGCTGGCGCACAACTCGCAGCAACGAATCCCTTACAATAATATCCCTGGTTCTCTCATAGGCCAACGCCGGCTGCGCACACCGATAGAGGCTCAAAGTGATCTGCTTGCGATCCGGTTTCACAAAAATGTTGGCTCCATAGGCGAGCCCGTCTCCACGAATCGCACGCCACAGTGGTCCTTCGCACTGCGACAGGTACTGTCCGAACACCATTGTCGGAATGAGCACGTCGGAATTCCAATCGGCGTCCAGGAAGCCCGTTTGGTAGATGAACGACGACTCGGAGCCGCCCACGCCGATGAGCAGCTGTTTGCCGAGCGACGGCTTGACGCCTTCGCCGGCCGACGCTGTGAAGCGGTCGCCTTTTCCGAATCTGGCGTCTGCAGTCACCCACGACCATTGCTCGCCGCTCATCAGCTTCTGGTCGATGGCGTCCACGTCGGCGATGAAGTGAGCGTTGAGACCGTTGGAGAACAGAGCGGTGCGCACTTTTTCGAGTTTCGCGATGACCGCTTCTGGATTTTTGACGGCTTCTTTGGAGATCTTTTCGTGCAGTTTTTCGAGCACCAATTCGTCGAACAGTAGGCAGTTGGTGTCTGTAAAGAGGGAGGTTTTGGTTTGTCTGCATTTTATCGTCGCGGTTTTGCAGCTGCTCATAAACTTTGAAAATAGCCAATTTTCCCACGAAATATCTCGACACGATTTTTGACACAGTTGAAATGAGTGTGACCGTAACCCATTAAAAAAAGGTTTACATTTTTAATGGTTACTGTGGCACTCATTCGAGATATTTCGCGGGGGCAGCTGTCGAGACGAGAGTAATGAAAAGCTTTAAAAATAGATTGTGTGCAAACACCGTGACGACAAAATGCAGAAAAACTTTCAAAATGTCCGAGAGCCATTTTTTAATCCTGAAAAACAAATTCCAAAAGCATTTTTGACATTTTTTCTCAAAATTTCAGTACAATTGGGACATTTTCGCCCATTTTTTTGGCTGTTTTTTTTTGTTGGAATTTCGCGGCATTTCTGTGAATATCATTGATTTTTTTTTTTGGCAAATTCCTGTCGAGTACAGTAGGAAGCCACGCCCACACGGCAAGAAAAACGCACTCTTTTCATAAACCAACGAAGCCACAGCGGTCGACGCGACCGTACATCCATCTCTCTTGCGATCACGAGCCTCTCCAGCTAGTTTCTGAGCGCACTGTTGGATGCGAGATGGGTCAAAAGTCACTCCCTAAAGTACAAAAATCATTAAAATGTGTCTAAATAGAGTACCGGACAAAAAGATATCATATTTTGGTTTTTGGAGTACGTAATGTTTTTGAAAAGCTCACGGTGTCGCGAACGGGAAAAGCGCTTCTAAAAAACTGCTGACGTCTCACATATCTCATTCTCTCTGCCTTTTCCCCACCGCACTGGAATTTGTTTCTTTTTTGATTTTTAGCAAAACTCGACCACTTTTTGAAAATGTGTAATAAAAATATATTCTTCAGATCAAATTCTTTGTTTTTATTATGGGGTTATTCAGGGTCGGAAAAAAATAGTTTTTTTCCTTATTCAAACGACGGAAAAAAAGAAAAAAAATCCGTGGCCGCGAGAGTTTTTTTCCGTTGCTTTTCTAGGCCATCGCAAAGATTTTTTAGGCCCTCCGCTGTGAGACCTGCGCGAAAAATTTTCAAAAATTATTCGCCCGTAAATCGATATTTCGCAGTTCTCACAGCCGAGGGCCTAAAAAACTTTTGCGATGGCCTAGAAAAGCAACGGAAAAAAACTCTCGCGGCCACGGATTTTTTTCTTTTTTTCCGTCATTTGAATAAGGAAAAAAACTATTTTTTCCGACCTTGAATAACCCCACTACAAAAACACCACGATTGGTGCAAAATTGACAAAAAAAAATAATAGAAAAAACCGAATTTGCACGTTTCGAGCTTGTGCGCGACGTTTCAAAACCAAGTGTATTTTCGAAAAATTCCTCTGTAATTTTTGGGCAGTTCTATTCCGGCTCGCCAACTTTTAGATACTTGAAATAGCGGCTAAATGGCAGCCAAGCTGTTTCAAGTATCTAAAAATTGGCGGGCCGGAATAGAACTGCCCAAAAATTATGGAGGAATTTTTCGAAAATACACTCGGTTTTGAAACGTCGCGCACAAGCTCGAAACGTGCAAATTCGGTGTTTTCTATTATTTTTTTTTCTGTCAATTTTGCACCAATTGGGGTGTTTTTGTAATAAAAACAAAGCATTTGATGTGAAGAATATATTTTAATGATAGATTTTCAAAAATTGGCCTAGTTTTGCTGAAAATCAAAAAGAAACATATCCCAGTTGAAAAAATAATTGCGCTGCGGTGGGGAGGAGGGAGAGAGAACGCCAGCTAAGCTTTCCACGGCGGGCGTTTTTCGCCCGCCCGACCCGTCCGGGTAAAGGGCCGCCCGATGCCCGGGCAAAACAAAAAAACGCCCGCGTGAAATGTTTTTTATTTCTTCAAATTATTAATAAAAAAGGTAATTACTAAAATGTTTATTAGTGAAAACAATTGGGAGTCAACAATTCGATTGAAACTTGTTGTCCACTCGATCTTAAAAGGAATCTTGAATTATTATTTTTTGACCTTCTAATTTTTTTTTGAATCCTCGCAACTTTTTCATTCCGCGAAACGCTGGAAAATGGCGATATTGATTTTCCTTATTTTCCAATGGTTCCTCAATATTATTATCCTGGCTACTTGACGAACAGCTTCTCTTCATTTTAATCATTTTCGACTTCCTAAAAATATTTTTTATTGTTGAAATTACGAAAAAAACAATAAAAATCATGTTTAATACCATTCATTAAAAAAAAAAAATCGAAAATTGAATTACGTGCAATGTACCGTGACGGTGTGTCCAAACACCGTCACGTAAAATCGCAGACCGGGCAATGTGGACGGCCCGGACGGGTATGGAAAGCTTATCGCCAGCAGTTATTTTTAGAGGCGCTTTTCAAAAACATTACGGGACAGATTCATTCAAAAGTTATAAATACCCCAAAAACCAAAAATTGGTCCGGTACTGTATGCAAAGTACCTGTAGGAAGACTTGCGTCCATTTGGCAAGCAGTGGGAACTTGTCCGCGCCAACTTTGATGCGCAGGCTCACAAAACGATCGTAGAGTCCCGAGACGCCGACGGCGATCGAGTGATCGATGAGATCCTTGGTGAACAATTTGGCGACATCGTCCGCCGAGTGGAGCACACCGTCAATCACAGCCGGCGATTCGAACAGCAAATCCGTGTAGAGGAACAGCAGACTACGGTCTTCGATGGACAGGTTTTCCGAGTCGAGGAGCACAAAGATTTCCACAAATTTGGTGGGACAATTGTGAAGATTGGAATGGAATGGGAATTGCGAAAGGAATGCAGACTGTTGAGCGGTTAGTGATGGTGATTCAGAGGTGAGCGATTGCACTGGGAACCTGTCGAACGCCTCCAGATCCTTGACGATTAGTTGGTCAAGAAGCTCGGCGCTTGGGTGGTGGGCGGTGTTCTCTTTGATGGCCTCTTCAAGTTGTTTTCCCTTCTCCAGGAGCCCACTTTCTCCGAGTTTTTTACACTGCTCCGAGAGTCTCTTTTCCTCGTCTTTGGCAATCTTGTCGACCAGCTCTTCGTCTGGAACTCCAATCACCGTGGCGCTGGGAGCCGTAAAGTACTTTTTGACAAGAGCCACCCAGTAAGAAGCTGGCTCTGACTTTAGTTTTTGCAAAAACTCAATCTCGTTTGTTCGTTTTCGGAGCAATTCGACGTCTTCGTTGTCAAACAATTGATGACCAATGACATGCGAGATGATATCTTTTGGAGCGTTTGTTTCCAATTTGACGAGCTCATTCAGGATACTCTGATCGATCAGATATCCCATTCTCTCCATATCCCAATGCGACTCTTCCAAGTGCTCTCTGACAGTTTTATCAAAGAATTTCGGAGCAACATTCTCGAGTTTCTCGACTGGAACTCCGGTAAAGTTGATTCGCAGGTCGCACTTGACACCCTCTGCAATATGGAAAGCGGCGGAGCTGGCGAGTGGATCATCGAGCAAGATAAAGTCTTTTTGGAGCGGTGCCACCGAAGTGTTGGACAGATAGTCGAAGAGCACGTGAAGCGACGAATGCGTGTCGAGCTCGGACGGATGGTGAGCAAACCAGGCAATCTCTACCGATCCACGGGACGCGTCGTCAGTCGGACAGTGAACTTTGTGCACACTCGACTCTTTGATGCCAGAGAGCGCAAAGGAGAATGGTTTAGGAAAGTGGGCGGGGTTTGTGTCAATGTGCTCCTTCTCGACAGTTTCCATAATGTTGAGCACTCGCTCGTGGTTCACCATTCCGCAAACTGTGACCACCATGTTCGACAGATGGTAGAACTTTTTGTGGTAGTCGCGAACCTTTTCCAGGTTGCACGACTCGCGAAGATTCTTGAGACGACCGCCAGTGTCGACGGCGTATGGGTTGAACGGTGGGTAGATGACCTCTTTTGTCTTACGATCCATGATCGACTCCATTTCCGATTCGTGATCTTGCATTTCCGAGTAGACGACACCGGCGTCATTGCCTTCGCCAGTGATGTGGTGCACTTCGGTGGCGAATTGAGAGGCGGTCAGCATCGGGGAGAGGAGATGGTTGATGTAGACGGGGAGGACTTTGAGGAATCCATCGCTGCCAACCTGAGAATGGGCGAGTTTTTTTTTCTTTGAATACAAGCTTGCAGCTTGTGGCGACTAAGTCGCCTTCGTCAAATATTTATTTTTTACTGATTTTTTATTTTTAATAGAAATGTCAATCATTTCTTTTTCCTATTTCTTTCAAGTTCTCGTGACCCTTGTGGTATATTGGTTAGCACGTTTGAACGTCAATCAAATGGGGTTATTCACAAAACCGGAAAAAAAAACTTCGGGAAAAATCGGAGAATGCTCCGATTGACCTGAAATTTCGGGAAAAATTGGAAAAAATTTTCCTGTACACGCTCACATAATTTTGGACCGAAATATCGATTTTAAAAATTATCGATTTTTTTTCTGAAAATTTTTAAAATCGATATTTCGGTCCAAAATTTTGTGAGCGTGTACAGGAGAATTTTTTTTTCCAATTTTTCCCGAAATTTCAGGTCAATCGGATCATTCTCCGATTTTTCCCGAAGTTTTTTTCCGTTTTCTTCCTTTTTTTCCGGTTTTGTGAATAACCCCAAAAAGGTCGCGGGATCGAGTTTTGCCGACTGCAAACTCGTGTGTGAGACACACAAACAAACACACAGACTAATATAAAATTTTCTATATAAGAAAGATTGCACACAGTTTAGCTTCTATCATGATAGGTTGGAACTTCCGTGAAATGAAATAATTTGGAAACCAACATGAAAATCGCATAGCGTTGAGTTCAGCGGAGCGCGTTTGTACATTTTGGCGGGCCGACAATAGCAAAAAAAAACCGTACAAAAGTCCAAGAAAGTAAAGGGAAAAATATCTATATTTGTTATTATTTCGACATTTCTATAAACAAAACAACTATTTTACTGGAATTTCCCATTAGAATTTGCTTAAAAATCTATTCCAGCGCGAAGCTATGCAATGAAATTTTTCGGGTAAAATGATCCGTAATAAGCTAATCGCACGCTTGTATTCCGCTAATTAGGGTTCGAAGGAGCAACACTTTAATTCACGTTTTTATTGGAATAATGGAAATGGCGTCTCCCAGTTGGAAGATAAAAAATATATTATAGTGGATTCGTAGCGGAGCGACAATTTTTTTCACGTTTTTATTCGAAAAAATGAAGAGATTTTTCGTCTACTAGTTTCACGTGAATTGTCACTCCGCCACGAATCCATTATAATTTCTTCAATTTTTCCAACAAAAACGTGAATTAAAGTGTTGCCGCTTCGAATTATAATTAGCGTAATACAAGCGTACGATTAGCTTGATATGTATCATTTTAGCCCAGAAAATTTCATTGCATAGCTTCGAGCTGGAATAGATTTTTAAACAATGCAAATTTTCGACATATTTCAGGTAAAATATATAATTTTTAAGCAAACTCGAATGGGAAATTCCAGTAAAATAGGTGTTTTTCATAGAAATGTCAAAATAATCACAAATATTGGTATTTTTTCCCTTTAATTTCTTGGATTTTTGTAGGGTTTTTTTTCTAGGCTTTTAGCGATTATTTCTAAGCGCGTGCGTGCGCCTTTAATAAATTGTGTTGTCGAGAATTTTACGAGAATTTTTGAATTTATTTTTCCATTTTTTCCTTAATTTTTTATCGTAAAAAATCAATTTTTCTCAACTTTTAAAAAATTTTTTCAGGTAAATCCAGTGTATTATGAGCGAAACGGATAATTATGAAGAAAACGATTTTTCGAAAAATGAAAATCATTCCGGCGGAAATGGATGATTAGCAATCATATTAAATTTTCGAGGTGAATGAGGAGGACGATTTACGTCGGCAAAATGCTCACTTCTAATCTTAATTCTTCGACTTTCCGCGGCAATTTCCTCATTTTCGCTCATACCGTACTGGTCATAAAGAATGTCGCATAACTTTTTTTAGAGTGGACCGGTCACTCTGAAAATTTGGGATAGTACTTTTGGCAGTTAAACCCAAGTTTTTAACAAGTCAACATCGTCAATACCGAGTTTTGAAATCGCTTCAAGATTCTCTAAATCGTCCTTGGGGAGCACGAAAACTGACGCGCAAGCATTCGGGTCTTAACTCCTTGTTTCCATCCACCTACGATCGCTTTGCCAATGTCTACTGACATGGTTTTTTTTCCTAGAGGTCTACCCATCTATAAAAACATATATCAAAAGTTAAATTTGAAAAATAACCCTTAAAAATCATTTTAAAAATTTAAAACAAAAAAGGCGAAAAACTGAAAAAATAAAAATAATTGAAATAAATTTTTCTGCAAACAGAAAGTCTGCAAATATACGTAAGATGTGTACCGTATGCTGTAAAAATGTTGAGTCAATCGGTCCACTCTAAAAAAAAGTTATGCTCAAAAAACCAAATGCGACATGATTTTTTACGATAAAAAATTAAGGAAAAACGGAAAAATAAATTGAAAAATTCTCGTAAATCGACACAATTTATTTAAGGCGCACGCACGCACGAACGTTTTCTGCGTTCAAGTTTATTCAATTTAATTGTATTTTCTTTAATGTCATTTAAATGGCCTTTTTTATTTCTTGCACAGATCCATTTGGAATCTCACCGTGCTCAACGTGTACGCCGTGTGATCCGTGTCGGTCCACGCGTTCGTACCATCCGCCAAGCACCGATTAGCAATGACGTCAAGTACGCCCTTGAACGGATACTTTTTGCTGCCCATGAACACGAGATGCTCGAGGGTGTGCGGTAGGCCGTCGTCCGAGTCGGCTTCGGTGACGAACGAGACGGCGCCGTGCACCATCGGTCCGGGCACTTCGCCGATCGCCACACGCAGTTTGGTGGTTTTTGACGAGTAGAGGAAGAGCTTGATGCCGCCGTTGAGCACCGTTTCGGTGCAAGACCACAGTTTTGACATGCTGGAAGGGAGTAGGGGGGTTTCAGGTGCACGGTGTCCAGGATTTGAAAAGTGGGCGGAGCCGAGCAAACGCGCTTCACTGGATTTTTCGCGCGAAATTCAAATTTTGAGGCATTTTTTATGTTTTTCGGGGGAAAAAGCATAAATTCTTAATTTTTTCCCATAGCTGAGGTGTTTAGAAATGTTTTAAGCCTAAGAACGTCGAATTTGGTTCAGCCACCATTTCGTAATAATCGTTTTTGGCATTGCGGAGCTAAACAAGTGAGTTTTTTGTTGTTTTTTCCGGATAAATCTTTACGAAAATCGAAGTTTCGGCAATTTTATGGGGAATAATACAATTTGGTTATGGAAAAAATCAATAATTCTCGAAAATCGCCCGAATTTTCCAGCCTGCAAGAAATTAAAAAAAAAATTAGAGATACTAAAGGATACAATACAGGCTTGGTCGGAGTCGGAAAACGGAAATTCCGATTTTCCGACTTTTTTTTTTGGAAAATTTTTCCGACGGAAAATTTTCCGAAAATTCGGAAAAGTGCAGTTCTTTTAGGTGTCGCTTCTAAGTATCAAGAACTTCTCAAAACTGAATTTTTTGTTAATTTGTTGATTTTTTGTTAAATTTTTGGTTGATTTGTTGATTTTCGTATTTTTTCAAAGAAATACAGTCGGCGAATACATCATCAACACTCTAACGTAAATCGCCGCTGCAAGTGCGCCCAATTGCACACCTCAAATGCGCGCGTGATTCAAATTTTAAAACTTTTCGGCTATGCAAATGAGAATCTGAGGCGAAAAAAAAGAGAAAAACCGCAGGAAACTTGATTATTTCTTTATTTATGTGAATTTTATGAATTAATTAATATTTTTTGGCATCATGCGGGTTGGTGGCTGCCGAATTTTTTTTCCCCCTTTTCGTTTTTTTGCACTTTTTTTGTCCTCCACGCTTCGGATTTGCGTTCCAAGTGTTTAGAGAGAGTTCAGTGGCTACGCGCCGGAAGCATATGTGACACCATCGAAATCGGCGACCGGAGGGAGCTGGGTGGAAGCATGATTTGAGCATGTTTTCTGTTATCAGCCCCGGGAAATCGAGAAACCAGTAGCCTCCAATCAATCCACAATGCATTCTTTCACCCAGTTAAATTATGTTGGCAAGTTATTAAATATTTTTGCGAAAAATTGAGCGATGAATTTTCAAAATAAAATGACAAAACAAGACATCGAGCTTATTTTTTAATGTCCCGATTGCCATATTTTATGTAAATGGCTCATATACAAAGCATTTTGGCTAAAAAAAGGTTTGTGGACAGATTTCTAGATACATTTTTCGCAAATTTTGTCGAAATTCTTTCTTTTTCCTGCGGCACACATTTCGTTCTGTGCACTGATTTCACATCTGCAAAGCCGATAATATTCAAAATTTGAATCTCGCGCGCATTTGAGGTGTGCAATAGGGCGCACTTGCAGCGGCTCCCAATTCGTGTCGGCGATTTACGTTAGAGTATCATCAACCTCGCTCTAATGCAAAATTCCTGTAAAACAGTTTTGCGCTTGCAAGATTAACTCGAATTCTAGTGTTTATACTTCTTTTCCACGGAAAATGACGTATCCACGACGAATTGCAGTTACAATTTGATTTTTTGCTTCAAAAAAGGCGCACTACACTGTTGAAAATTGAAAAGTGCCGTAGAGCGAGGCCGATGATGCATTCGCCGAGTATAAGATGAGCCAATTGTTAAGAATCTTTTTCGGAAAATACAAAATAAAAAAATCCAGTTTTATTATTGTTTTAAAAAAGTTGTCACCTCCAAAGCCGCGTGAACTTTAAAATTAGGCTCCACCTTTTCACGCGAATTTCAACCTTTTTAAATTTTTATGAACAAAAGCGAAAAAAAATAAAAATCTCATGAAATTCGCGTGAAGAGGCGGAGCCTAATTTTAGAGACCCCACGAAAAGGGGGGAAAGTGTTGCAACGCAGGAACGAAAAGGGGGGAAAATGGGCACAGTTTGTCTGCAAAAGTGCCGCACGGTTTTTCTACATTTTTGGAGAATGAGAAATAGTGTTTTTTTTCCTGCTTTGTTTTTCTGGAATTTAGTATTTAAAATGCGGAGACAAAATAGAAACGATTAAAAAATAAAAGGAGCGGAAAAGCTGCGAGAGGTCCACAAAATATTGATTTTAGTGAAAAATAATATTTTTTGCGGAAATTCGGGTGATTTCGCATTAAAATAGGAAAATTGTGTGCTAAAAAAAAGAATACATTGAAATACATCGTCATAAAATCATTTGAACTAAAAGCTTTCCAAATAAATGATTTAGGAATTTTTAAAGCAGCGAAAATTTCGAAAAATGACGAATTTTAACTAAAATTGGGCATAATTGGGAAATTTTTCACAAAATATTACTGTTTGTTTGTTATCAGTCATTTTAACAAATAAATATCAAGGAAAACGGAGAATTTTAGCAAGAAATCGAAGAAAAAGAGGAAAAATAATTTGGTGACGAAAATGAAAATCGCAAAGTACGAAGTTCAATGAAGCGCACCTGCATTTGTCGCGAATGGACAATAAATACCCAAAAAAACTAATTTCAGGCAAAAAAAGCAGAAAAAAAACACTATTGCTCATTCTCCAAAAATGCAGAAAAAACCGTGCGGCACTTTTGCAGACAAACTGTGCCCATTTTCCCCCCTTTTCGTTCCTGCGTTTCAACACTTTCCCCCCTTTTCGTGGGGTCTCTAATTTTAAAGTTCACGCGGCTTTGGAGGTGACAACTTTTTTAAAACAATAATAGTTTCGAAAATAGGAAAAAATCGGATAGCCGATTTCTCCAAAAATAAAGTCGGAAAAAATGTCGGATATCCGATTTTCCGAAATTTGAAGTCGGAAAAAATTTCGTGTATCCGATTTTCCGAAAAATTATTTCGGAAAAAAATTTCCTTTTGCGATTTTCCGAACAAGCCTGATACAATACATACATTTTACAAAGAAAAACAGGTTTTACTGAAAGAAAAATAATAAAAAAAAATGCGAAAGCACCGAAAGTGCGCCATGCTACTTTGCTGGCGTGCCAGCAAATTAGGCTCCGCCCACATTTACAATCCTGGACACCGTGGGTGTGATTTTTGAGAGGAATTAAATAAATAAATTCAGTGATAAAATGACACTGTGAGAGCATAGTAAAATATGAGAAATCACAACAAAAAAAAATAATAATAATTCATCGACAATATATCACAGAAAATTTACATGTTAAATAAATACATGTCAAAAAAAATAACGCTCATTGACTGGCTAAAGATCTCCACAACTGTCCGACTCGTTCGTACTGTGACAAATCACCGTGAGACTTCAGATGAACTGCGTGCAGGACGTCACGATCGCGACGATCATATGCTAATTTGGCAGCTTCCACGTAATTTCTAAAATTCTCTCTTTTTTTTTTAGCTCTTCTCTTTTTAAGCTCATTACTTCATCGCCAAATGAGCGGCCACCAAGTCTGGGTATCCGTTCACTTTTGCAAAGTATTTTTTAATTTCGTCATTTCTTTTGTACCGTACACATGCTTTGACGAACGGCGCGTAGCCCACAGGCGATTTTTTCTGCGCCAAGTCGAACAGCTGCTCCATTTTGCCCTTTTTGGCGAGCCCTTCGATCGTCCACAGGAATACTCTTAAAAATCTTGTGTAAAAGGCCGGTGAGGAAAAAAAACACGTACTGCTTATCGGTCAATTTCGCCTGACTCTTCAGCTGTTGAACCTTGACCGGATCATTTGCCATCTCGATTACCGTATCCCGCACCGACCAATCCGCCTGTCCGCGTTCAATTTGAAGCGGGGCGAACGAGCTGACATCGTTTAGAATTTCTTCGATTGCTTTATCGCCCATGCTCTTTGCCGCGTCCTTGGCGCGTCGCAGGGCGTTTAGGCGTTCTTCTGGCTGGAAAAATTTTAAGTTGAATTTTGTCGTCGCAGTGTTTGCACACAATCCGTGCTTTTATGGACCTATTCAAAGTACTGTAGAAAAACGGAAAAAATGACAAAAAACTGGGAGAAAACTGGGAAAATGCCTCGATTGGTCTGAAGTTTTGGGAGAAACTGTCAAAAATGCTTCCGGACTTTCCCAGGAAATATCGATTTTAGAAAATTTTCAGAAAAAAATCAATATTTCGGTCCAAAATTTTCTGCGCAAGCCCGGAAGCATTTTTGACAGTTTCTCCCAAAATTTCAGACCAATCGGAGCATTTTCCGAGTTTTTTGCCAGTTGTTTGTTATTTTTTCCGTTTTTCTACAGTACTTTGAATAGGTCCATTAGAAATTATTGTGTGCAAACACCGCGACGACAAAATGCAAAAAAATTTTCGAAACGTCTGAGAGCCGCGGCACGCGTTTTGTAGAAAAAATACAGAGGAAAACAGAGCCGCAGACTTGCAAAAGCTCTTTTTTTGCCTTTTTAAACGTACATTTTCCAACTTAATCCGAAAAATCCATTAAAATTGAGAAAAAATGCCAAAAATGCGTTAAAATTTTAAAAATTTTGAAAAACCGCCAAGCTATTTCATAAACTTGTGATGAAAACCTTAAAAATTTCAAAATAGAAGCCAAAACTCAGCAAAATACTGCTAAAATGCGCAAAATATTCGAAAAAATCCAAAATTTTGATTAAAAATCCAAAAAATCGTCCAAATTTTCTGTTTTCTAGAATTTGGACGATTTTTTGGATTTTTAATCAAAATTTTGTGTTTTTTGAATTTTTCGCGATCAATTTTGGTGCCTTTTGGGCGTTTTCCCGTAAATTTTAGCCATATTAAAGCGATTTTTTCAAATTAAAAAAAAAATTTTTAATTTCACAAAAAATCCAAAAAATCGCTAAAATTCCGAAAAACCCCTATAATTCTGTAAATTAATGCGAAAATGCGCTTAAAATTCCAAAATTTCAGAAAATTCCCTGAAATCACTTTAATATGGCTAAAAATTACGGAAAAACGCCAAAAAGGCACCAAAACTGATCGCGAAAAATTCAAAAATATTCAAAATTTTGATTAAAAATCCAAAAAATCGTCAAAATTCTAGAAAAAAAAATATTTAAAAAATTCGCGTAAATTTCCAAGAAATCGCAGATTAAAAAAATTGAAAGTTCCAGAATATCGCTGGAATTCTGTATATTAATCGAAAATGCGCTTAAAATTCCAAAAAAAAAAAACGGCTCTAGGACGTTTCAAAACTAGACGTTTCAAAACTGGGACGTTTCAAAACTTTTTTGCATTTTTGCGGCGTACTAGTGTATTTAAATTTCCATAAAAATACAAATAATTGATAAAAGCAAAAAATAAAAACCTAATTAGCGTGCGTTTTGGTGTCAATTGGCAAAAAACGCTACGAAAAAATGTAAAAAAGTTTTGAAACGTCTTGTTTTGAAACGTCCCAGAGCCAAAAAAACGCCAAACTTGCAAAAATTCTACAAAAAACCGCCAAAAAAAAATGCAAAAAAATTCAGAAAACTTGTTAAAACATCAACAATTTTACTGAAATTCCAGAAAAATTGGGAAAATTCTCCAAAATAACGGCTGAAATTAAAAAAAAACCACTTTTTTTGCAAAAAAAATTCAAAAAATGTGCTAAAATTCCAAAAAATCGCTAAAATTACGAGAAAATTCTAGAATTGTAAAAAAAAATAGAGAAAATTATTTTGAAAATACCCAAAATTTCACAAAATTCTCAAGAAAATTCTGAAATTTTCAAAGAAAAAATGCAAAAATCCCGAATGTCGCTACAATTATTGAACATAAAAAATTAGAAATTTTCAGCTATTTTTAATTTTGAAATTTTTTTTTAATTTTTCGGCTCTGGGACGTTTCGAAACCGAAACGTTTCGAAACTTATTTGCATTTTTGCGTAAAAAAAATGCAAACAAGTTTCGAAGCGCCCCGGTTTCGAAACGGCAGGTTTTAAAAAGTTCCAGAGCCAATTTTCCGAACAAAAAAAACAAAATTTCACTCACATTCCTCTCAGTTTCCGCCACATCAAAATGGAACAACGTCTGTCTCTCAAAATCGCTAGCCTGCTCCAAAAGCGCGAGCATTTGCCTTGAAGACACTCCTCTCGTCTCGCCCTCTTGCCGCACTAGATCCTGATAGAGGCATTGAGCAAGAGGAATCCGACTTATAGCAAGTTCATAACTCGACCTGCTCTCACTATTCATCAGATGCCGAACCACCTGGTGAATCAGTTGTGGCCGTTGAGAAGCTGCAGCTTTCTGAAGAGCCGCTGACACATCGTTGAGCTGTAAGAGCACCGACACGTGGTTCGCATCGTCAGTCTCCCGTTGGATGAACAGTCGTGCCAGGTCGGGAAGCTTGGCTTCAATTGCTCGGCGAGCCGCGTCTGCGATAGAGACGTGTGGGAATTGGAGCAATTTGGCGGAGATCTTTGCTTCTAGAGCTTCCAGCGCTGGTTTGTCCAGGGTGACGGTGCTGTTGGACACTTTTCCGATCGATCGTCTCACCCATTCCAGCAATACTCTATCCACGTTTTCACTGGTTTCTCCGCTGAGCCATTGAGCAACTTTGATGGCCACACTGTAAGAGCCCATGTCGATGAGCCGATTGATGACGCACGTTTCTCCGATAATTCGAAATTGTCTATGAGTAAGTGGGATTCCGGTTCGCACCTTTCGCAGCTCATTGAGCACCCGAATCTCCTTGATTGCTCTCATCAATTTCGTCGTGTCGGGGGTGGTGTTGGTGTACGCCATTCCGAATCGCGCAGACTTTAAGAGCAGTTTCTGCTCATCAGGCTGCCACGTGTCACACGCCGTTGCAATACAATCGTCGATCGCTTTGTAGAGGTCTTGAATGAGTGTGGAGGCGGCGAACGAGTTGTGTCCGGTGCCCTGGCTCATCTCCTGGGCGGCTTTGTACAAATGTGCACCGTCTTCGTTCGGATTGCGGCTCAGAACGGCGATTTTCTCGCGACTCGCCGCCTCGACAAACTCGACTTGCGTGTTTTCAAAGAGACGAACGCCGTCTGGCTCTACACTGATTCGCGCGTTGGCTGTCATTTTTCTGGGAAACAAAAATGTAAATATTTGATAATGGATTTATTCACAAAACCGGAAAAAAATCGGAGAATGCTCCGATTGACCTGAAATTTTGGGAAATATTGATTTTGGACCAAAATATCGATGTTAAAAATTTTCAAAAAAAAAACGATATTTAGGTCCAAAATTTTTTGAGCGTGTACAGGAGAATTTTTTCCAATATTTCCCAAAATTTCAGGTCAGTCGGAGCATTCTCCGATTTTTCAAGCAATTTTTTTCCGGTTTTGTGAATAGGTCCATCAAGTAGGAAAAACTCACTCATAAATGAGCACCTCATCTCCTGGTTTTCGTCGAGAGCTCACATTGATAAAAATGGTGAGAGACGGTGAAATTTGAACGAATACCGCCGAATTTCCCATCCAACCGAATGAAATGCACTTGCTAATGTCGTGTTGAGCGATTTCGACAGTGGTAAAACATGTGGACAGGTCGATCGAGACGATCTGTAAGGAGGAATGGCTTTTTCAATGGGAAACTCGCGACGAAGCTGCCATATTCAATGGCTGATAGCCATTTTCAACAGGCAATTTTTTTTTAATCAGAAATTAGCTCAAGTTCTGGAAAACTCTAAAAATTGGTAAAAAATGTGGTTAAAATTCCTAAAAATAGCCGAAAATTGGAAAAAAAATCGCCAAAATTGCAAAAATCGGTACAATTTTACTAAAATTATTTAAAAAATGACCGGAAAATGGCTCAAATTCTTTTTTAAACGATGCTAAAATTATGGGAAAAATCTAAAAAATCGCCAAAAATATTTGAAAATTCCCAAAAAATCGGCAAAATGGCGAAAAAAATTGAGGAAATTGTAAAAATATCGAAAAAATCGCTAAAATTGTAAAATTTTGGTAAAATATTGCAAAAAAATGTGCTTAAAATTCAAAAAAACCGCCAAAAATTCGCTAAAATATCACAAAAATGCGCTTAAAATTCCAAAAATTCACTAAAGTTCCCTAAAATCGCTATAATTTGGCTAAAATTATTTGAAAATTGGCAAAAAGAATCGCCAAAATGGCGAACAAAATTGAGGAAATTGTGAAAATATCGAAAAAAAAAATTGCTAAAATTATGGGAAAATTCCGAAAAATCGCTAAAATCTACAAAAAATATTTAAAAATTCGCAAAAAAAAAACCTCCAAAATGTCGCAAAAATGCTGAAAACATCCAAAACATGCTAAAATAATGGGAAAATTCCTAAAAATCGCTAAAATCTACAAAATTTTTCTAAAATTATTTTTTAAAAATGACCGGAAAATGGCTTTTGTAAAATATTTTGTAAAATATTGCAAAAAATCGATATAATTTGGCTAAAATTCGCAAAAAACGTAGAAAATATCTTTTAAAAAATGCTAATTTTGGCAAAATATTGCAAAAAATCGCTATAATTTGGCTAAAATTATTTAAAAAATGATCGGAAAATGGCTGAAATTCTAAAAAAAAAAATGCAAAAATTATGAGAAAATTGCAAAAAATTCCTAAAAACTGCCAAAAATATTTGAAAATTCGGAAAAAAAATACCGACAAAATGCGCTTAAAATTCCAAATTTTCACCACTAAAACTTTCAAAAATTGCCAAAATTACGGGAAAATTACCAAAAAATTGCTAAAATCTACAAAAAAATATTTGAAAATTCGCTTAAAAAAATCGAAAAATCGCTATAATTTGGCTAAAATTATTTAAAAAATGACCGGAAAATGGCTCAAATTCTAAAAAAAAATGCTAAAATTTTGGGAAAATTGCAAAAATTACGGGAAAATTAACAAAAATCGCTAAAAATCCGAAAATTCGCTAAAATTTTGCAAAAGTGCTTAAAATTCGAAAAAAAAATCGCCAAGATTGCCAGAAATCGTCAAAATTCCCAAAAATCACTGTAAATGAAGCAAAAAATGGCTCAAAAATAGAGAATTTCAAGACCGACAGCTCCCTTTTGGCTATCAGCTGTCAAATCTTGCTCTGGCTGGGAAGTTTCGAAACCTGCCATTTCGAAACTTTAGTGCATTGCGCCCCAAATTCGACCGCCATTTCATTTCCCACCTGAATTTTCCCATTCTCGGTCATCATTGCAATGCGACTGCGCGCGTCGTCCACCACGCACTTTACATATTTGGTGTTGGCGTCCACCCAAGCCGCGGCGTGGTGCTGGACGGTCAGGGCTTCTCCCTGACAGCCCATCAGGAATACGGCCTCGAATATGAGCAGGATGTGGGTGAGCTGAGAGTGCGGCTGGAATGCTGTCCACGCGGTGGGTAGTTCGTCGTAGGCTGGAATTATTGGCTTGGTTTTTAAAGCCTCTCCACATCTCTCCCTTCCAAAAAAAACAAATCTGAACTCACGAGGCTTCATACTCCAAATGACCGGCTCCGACACAGAATTCACCACCGACACCTGTCCGTCCACGTCCATCACAGCGATTCCACTGTCGCCACGTGACGTGGCAAACGTACGACTCTCGTAGACGTCGGACATTTGTGGATCAAAGACGATTTCGGACAACTTCTCGCCCAGAGAAGAGTAGACGTGAGCTCTGCCGACTTTGGTGAGCACCAGAAGGCAATGAGCACGTGTCCACTCCATGAATACCGCGTCGTTTATCGTCATGTCTCGCTTCAGAATTCGTCCGCTGATGGTTTTAATCCAAATGTACCATAGATTGGGGCGCGTTGGTTGATAGGCGACGGCGATTGGGCCCGAGAATTGGCAGGCGGCGAATGAGACGACATGCTTTAGGCTGAGAGAGCCCGTTTGGAGGTATTCTTGTGTGAAGCTGAAATGATAATGGTGTTTGCGGACTATTCTGAAGCTCTGCCCCATTTTTTGAGAATCTCAGGTCCGTTAAGTTTTTTCACATTGATTTTTTTTTTAAGCCTTAAAAACGTTAAATTCATGACGAAAATGAAAATCACAAAGTACCAAGTTCCGTGGAGCGCACTTGCTTTCTTGGACAGTGAAAAAAAATGAATTTTCGGGTTGGATATCTAATTTTCCGTCAGTTTTTAGAAAATCGGAAAAAAACTGAACATTCAAAGAAAAAATAGCAAAAGTGGGCGGAGCTTCAGAATCATGGTCTCCGCAAACACCGAGTGTTTACAAGGAAATTAAAATTCAAGACGCTTTTTAAACAGTCTGATCTCTTGTGTATAAGCCCGTTTTCAAGTCTGCGCACGACTCTTCAACCGTAAACGTAAACACCACCTTCTCAGGTCGGGTATTAGCCGTCCATTTCAAGGCGTTTTCAGCTATAAGCCGTCCATTTCAGGGTGTTTTCAGCTGTTAGCCGTTCATTTCAGGGCGTTTTCGGCTATTAGCCGTTCATTTTAGAACGTTTTCAGCTATAAGCCGTCCATTTCATCGCGTTTTAAGCTATTGTCCGTCCATTTCAGGGCGTTTTCGGCTATTAGCTGGAAATTTCAGGGCGTTTTCGGCTATAAGACGTACATTTCAGGGCGTTATCGGTCAGTTATGGTAACATTACTTTTCAACGGCTAATAGCCATGTAGCTTTTCAGCTATTAGCAGCCCATTTTAAGTCGTTTTCGGCTATTCAGCTATTAGCCTTACATTTCAAGGCAGTTTTGGCTATTAGCCATCCACTTCATGGCGTTTTCAGCTGTTAGCAATCAATTTCAGGGCGTTTTTAGCTATTAGCCGTCATATTCAGGGCGGTTTCAGCTATTAGCCGTTCATTTCAGGGCAGTTTCAGCTATTAGCCGTTTATTTCAGGCCGTTTTCGAGCTATTAGCCGTCAATTTTAGGGCGTTTTCGGCTGATAGCCGTCCAATTCAGGCCTTTTTCAGATGTTATCCGTCAATTTCAGGGCGTTTTCAGCTATTAGCCGTCCATTTTAGGGCGTTTTCAGCTAATAGCTTTTCATTTCAGAGCGTTTTCGAGCTGTTAGCCGTTTATTTCAGGACGTGTTCAGCTATAGTAGTATAGAAATCCACGCACTGGCGCAGTTTTCGCCCCTCCTAATTTTGCCCCTTTTTAAAACACCAAAAAAACAAAAAGAATCGCACCAAATCTCACAAAATCACTCAAATATCACCCAAATTCAACACCCCCAAAAATACACCCCCCTGCGCCTCTGGCGCAACATCGCCCCTCCTGCCCCTCCACCGCCCCACGGCCCGGCCAACGCGACGTGGCCGAGGAAAAACTTGTAATGGTACAGCAGTATTGGCAGCGAAACTGGTGTGCAAACACCGCGGCGCAACAGTGCAGATTGCGCGTCATCACCAATTCGTTTTGGTTTTAATTTTGCTTTTTAAAGTTCTTAACAGCGAAATTAGTTGCTTTATTTCATTAAAAAATGTTTAAAAAACACCAGAAAAATAAAATACAATCATAAAATAAGATTCGGACAACAACAAAACGAGGAAAAGTATCAAAATAGCCACAAAAACAAAAAATATATAACAAAGTCGTGAAAACCTAATACTTTTGACAAAAAAAAAACAAGATAATTATTTGAAGTACGTTGGGGGAATGTTTCAGAAAACTATACCTACTTATTTTCGAGAAAAATAGTTGTTTTTCTGAAAATGTTCACATTTTTTCGATTCTTCGTGGTTTTTCTTGAAAATGCATACATACAGCTTCAGGTAGTTGTTATCAAAAGAAGGAGAATTGCCTCGAGAACATTGTGGCAAAAAATCAGAGAATTAAAAGGACTGTTTTTCGAGAAAAAATGGTTTTTGTCTGAAAATTTTCACATTTTTCGACTCTTCGTGGTTTTTCTCGAAAATCTGTACATGAAGATTTAAAAATTTGATATCAAAAGAAGGAGAAATGCTTGAAGAACATTGTGGCAACAAATCAGAAAATTAAAAGAACTTTTTTTCCAGAAAAACATTTTGTTGTCTGAAATTTTCACATTTTTTTACTTTTCGTGGTTTTTCTTCAAAATTCGTAAATACAGCTTTAAATATTTGCTATCAAAAAAAAGGTAATTGCTTGGAAAACGTTGTGGCAAAAAATCAGAGAATTAAAAGGACTGTTTTTCGAGAAAAAATATTTTTGTCTGAAATTTTCACATTTTTTTTACTTTTCGTGGTTTTTTTTTCGAAATTCACACATACAGCTTCAAATATTTGACATCAAAAGAAGGAGAATAGCTTGGAGAACTTTGTGGCAAAAAATCAGAAAATTAAAAGGATTGGTTTTCGAGAAAAATTATTTTTTATCTGAAAATTTTAACATTTTTCGACTTTTCGTGGTTTTTTTTTTCGAAATTCACACATACAGCTTCAAATATTTGGCATCAAAACAAGGAGAATTGCTTGGAGAACATTGTGGCAAAAAATCAGAAAATTAAAAGGATTGGTTTTCGAGAAAAACTATTTTTTGTCTGAAAATTTTAACATTTTTCGACTTTTCGTGGTTTTTTTTTCGAAATTCACACATACAGCTTCAAATATTTGGCATCAAACGAAAGATAATTGCCTGGTGAACGTTTTGGCAAAAACTCAGAGACTTAAAAAGATTTTTTTTTCGAGAAAAACATTTATAAAAACTCATTACTTTTGAAGACTCGCGAAGGGAAGTGTGCGGAACAAATCCGAGCTCGGTTGTGAGTTATCCTGAAAATAAAGTTTATTTTTAACATTTATTTACAAAAAGATAATGAAAAACACGAAAAAAACAGCAAAAAAACGAAGTTTCATAGTTGCCTCTCGGCGCAATGCATTAAAAAGGAGGTGGCCGAGTTTCCGAAATTTCCTCGGCCACGTCGATTTGGCCGCGCCGTGCGCCCCCTCCTAAAATTCCAATCAAGATTAACAAGAGAAATTTACTACTGTGGTCGCTTTTACTACTGTAGTCGCTTTTATTTCTTATCGTTGAGAAGTGTCTATTCTTTACCATTATTCCGTTTTATTAAATGTTACACAAAGAGTTGAAACCATTAACAAATGTGGATTTATTCAAGTTGGCAATGGATTTACAAATTAAAAATTTTAGAGGAGTATTTATGAGAGATACTCTTCCTGATAAACCTAAAAAAATAGAAGTAGGCGTTGTAAATCTTGATAGTAAGAACAATAAAGGAACCCATTGGGTGTGTTATAAGAAGGATATGCATAATTTATATTATTTTGATTCTGTTCCTAATAAATGGAAATCAAGCACAACGTCAAAAAACCTAACATCATTCTCGAACAAACTTTTTATAATCCTGAAACTGGATTCTGTGGTATCAACGAACTTCAAAGAAAAACTAAAATACCAATCAAGGAAGTCAAACAATTTCTAAATGAACAAGATGTCTACACTCTTCACAAACCTGCTAGAAAGAATTATCAGACAGAAAGAGTTTATATTCACCATATAGATGAGCAATGGCAATCCGATCTTGTTGAAATGATTCCATATGCAGAAGAAAACAGTGACTTCAAATATCTGTTAACGGTAATTGACTCTTTTAGTAAGTATGCTTGGGTAGTTCCACTCAAAACAAAAACTGGAAAGGAAACTGCAAGTGCTTTACAATCCATTTTCAAAACCAGGAAACCTCAAAAAATGCAAACCGATAATGGAAAAGAATATTACAACAAAGAAATGAAAGCTCTATTCAAAAGTTTTGATATCCACCACTTTTCAACTTATTCAGACAAGAAAGCCTCTATCATTGAAAGATTCAATAGAACTCTTAAAGAGAAAATGTGGAAAATGTTCACTCATCAAGGTAATCATAAGTGGACTGATATTTTAGATAAATTAGTTCAAGGATACAATAATCATTATCACCGTAGCATAAAAATGACTCCCATTGAAGCATCCAAAAAAGAAAATGAAGATCAAGTACATGAGAACCTGTTCCCCTCCTCGAAAGAAATGTTTGAAAAGTTCATAGAAAGTAAGTTCAAAATAGATGATACAGTAAGAATTACAAAGTACAAAGCTATTTTTGATAAAGGTTATCTACCTAATTGGAGTACAGAAATATTCAAAATCACTCAAGTTCATCCAGGGGAAGTCACAACATACTCCATTAAAGATTTAGCAGATGAAGAGATCAAAGGAAAGTTTTATGAAGAAGAACTTACTCTGTTTAATAATGTCAAAGAAGAATACAAAATAGAAAAGATACTGAAACGTAGAACTAGGAAAGGAGTAAAAGAAATGTTTGTAAAATGGTATGGATATCCTGAGAAATTCAATTCATGGATTCAAGATAACTAAACACTAACAACTTTAACGCGATTATCTTTAATTTCAACAATATTTTCACTCATAATCAAACAATAACATTTTGTGTTTTGTACAACACTCTTTGAAAAGGAAGCTTTTATGGTAACATCGGGTCTTGATTGGATAATTCTATCATTTTGTTTAGATACATCGAACACCAACAATGGGTAATAGTAATAGTATACATCTTCTTCCATGAAAATGTAATCTTTTGTTGATTCATAATAACTCTTTCTAAACTCTTTAGCAAAATTGTATTGCTGAACAGCATTAAACTTGTCAAAGTCAAACTTTAAACAATCATGAGGATATCTCTCTGAATTTAATTCAACATAAATTTCTTCCAATCCACAGTTATCAAACTTACCTGCATTCGTGTAATTGTTATCTCTATTGCTCTGCAAAGCAACCACTATATACTTTATTTTATCATATTTTGTTCCCAATTTCCATGTGAATTCTCTATTTCCATTAGGTATATTGTAGCTTTCCAACTGTCTGGAAATAAAAGGCATCTGTACTAGCTTGCTACTCTCAAAAATATTCAACAACTTGTTTTGCATTTCAAGACTAGGAACAATCTTTGGAATAATCCATTGTAACTTTTTGATTTTCATTTTGGCCGTAAATTTTGTAGCATCATTAGATGTAATACTATTTTTGTTCTCAGGAGATCTGTAGAGTGTGAGTTGATGCTTTCTACCATAGACAATTTTATTATAACATTCAGCAAATCCAAATATGTGAGTTAGTGGGATACAGAAAGTAATACTACCTTTTCTATTTTTTGTATATTTGTTTATCTTGTATGTAATAATATCTTTAGTTTCTAGAATCCATCCAAACGTATTCTGTTTATTCATTGTGCTGCTATAAGTTAAAAGCCCCTTCATCAGACTAGCTCTTCCAGGATCCATTATACTTTCAACTTGCATACCATCCATGCTATATGTTGCTCTATCAAATAAAAACATTGGTGCATTGTTAGTTAAGGATACTTCATCCGTCTCTGCTAGCGCCTTATCATCTTCTTTAGTAAGTTGTACTTCCATGTAGATGTAAGACTTGTGCAAATGTAAATACTGATCACACGTTTCTATTATAAAATTTATCTCTCCATGTTCGTTTAAACTAGATCCTGACGAAGGAAATATGTTAATGAGATTTTCTTTTTGAATTGAAGTGTCACTGACAACAGGGGTTTCAACAACGAGTATTTTGTCAACAGCTTCTATCATTTCCTATTTATTAGAAAACATTTTATAGGTTATTTTTTAAATAAATAAATGCGCATATTACCTCGAATAGTACCGGTATTACTCTTGCTATCTTTATATAGAGAAGCATCCTCCAAAGCCATCATTTGTACCGACAACTCACCAGTTCAATATTTTAGAATCCCAAAACTACACAAATGTAATTATCATAGAATCCTTAACTCGAAATCAGAACCAGTTCAATATGAAGTTTTCAAACCCAATATCATAGAGTATATTTCCGATGCAAAACTGTGTAAAAAATTAGTCAGTGAAGTTTCAATGTACACCGACTTCTCTGGTTATGAACACCTAGTAGAAAAAGAATTGAATAACTATCCCATCACACTTGCCGAATGTAGAGAAATGATCAATAGTAAGAAATGTGGGTACGGAACACTATCTAAGGGGAAATCTAATACCTGGAGTACAAATAATAAAATTGAAGTAGACTATCCTAACAGATTTACAAGTTTCTTCTCACCTAAAAGATATTACAAGGAAAATTGTATAGTTATTGAGACAAAAGTTTATTCACATTTCAATCAATCTAAGCCAACCAATATTCTGGCAGATATGAATAATTGCAAGTATCAAGACGGTTTCTGTGAGATCAAGAAAAATGAAATTATAACATGGGATGTCAACAGAGATCAAAAATGTCAATACATCTCTATCGGGATTCTAGACGGAATGTATAACAATAAACTTTGGGTTAACAATAAGAACCAAATCGCACTCAATTTCCAATCCAATAAAACAGTACAAGATTGCAACTCAAATCTAATGATCAGTGATGAAGGCTTTGCTGTAAAAAGAATTGAAAGATCTCAATATTCTCCAAGACACATTCCTATTCCAATCCCATCATATTCTCAACAAGATATTCAACGTCAAAGACAACAACAGGAGGACGACAGAAGAAAACGTGAACAAGAGGAACAACAGAGAAAGCGGGAGCAAGAAGATAGCAGGAGACGGGAACAAGAAGATATCAGAAAACGGGATCAAGAAGATGCTAGAAGACGTGATCAAGAAAGACAAAAACAGAATGAAGCTGATTTTGAAAAGAGGAAACAAGAAAAGCTGAAGAAGGAAGAAGAATTTGAGAAAAAGAAGCAAGAAAAAGAAAAGAAAGAACTCATGAAACAACGGAAAGATGAAGATTGGACAGTTTATAATGAGAAATCGAAAGGTGTAGACAAAAAATCCAACAGAACCAAAAGAGAAATCTTCCAACCACTCCCATTACCAAATTATGATGAATATTTGAAGATCAAACAAGACTGTGATAACTTACCTAGTTATGAAGCATTCAAGAATAGCAGAGAAGGATGTGATTCACTTACAACTTATACAGATTTTATAAACAACATTGCAAATTATGAAAAAGAACAACACTTAAATTTATCAACAGATGAAACTTGGCAACCTTTACCATTCCCAGGATATGAAGAATATTTGAGTATTAAAGAAGATTGTGCTATTTTACCAAGTCACGATGAATACAAAACTATCAGAGAAAGCTGTGATGCATTCCCAAGTTACACAGAATTTATAAAGAGGATAGCAAATTATGAACTATTCGAGACTGGAAAACAAAGAAGGAAAAGAGAGCTATACTCAGATTTTCAAGCAGCGGGAGAATTCCAATATCTTGAAAATCAATCCAACAATCTACTACGCCATACAACCGAAGTAATGTGTGATATTTTCAACGAACAGAATGAAGTACTTGAAAGTCTTATAAGAGAAAATCCAAGGAGATACATCCAAAAACAATTGAATCATTCAGCCGTCAAAGTAAGATTTATCGATACTGCGGAAGTTGTACAAGTTACATTTTGTAAAGAAATTGATGAAGAAGAGATTGACTTTATCGATGTTACTCATTTTGATGGATACAAGTTAAGTATTGCTCTCACACTCGGACAAATTCCAATCAAGATAAAAAGTCTTGGGGATAAGATTTGGTATTACAAGAATGATAATTTTGGAGGAGTGATATCAAGTAAACCTCAGCTTCACCCCATGATCGATTATAGAACTAACATTACTAATATGAAAGATTTCAAAGAGTATGATTTAAAGTTCTTAGACGATAAAGTAGTATTCCATGAACACATTCTTCTAGACATGAAAACTAATATTGAAGAAGAACTCATAGAAGAAATGAGAGAAAAGTCTGATGTTTCAATTGAAGTTCATGTTAAGAATCAAGACTCTACAATGCCTCATGAGATTTTAGATGATGTAGAAGGTTTCTTTGGAAAATGGTGGCTTCGAATTTGGAGAGTTGGTGTAACTGGGGCTGCTATTTTAGTATACATATTTGTAGGCAGATCTATTTGGATGATTCTATCACCGAAAACATTCATTGATAGAAAAAATAATAACAGGAGAAGAAAAAGAGAATACGAATCTGTAGAACTAAGAGAAATGGTACAACGACCATCCGTTACTTCTCTTACTGTTGATTAATCTATTGGTTGACTAATGGCAACAAATCTAATTTAAATTAAATAAATGAGATTCTTCAATATTGACGAACAGTCTAAAACTTCTAGCTATGTAATAATAACTCCTAAAGAGAATAAGAAAATAGAATTAATAGATGGTCATAATGATCCTCACACAAAAGCTTTGCCAGTTGAACCCTCTACGAAAACAACTGGAGGAACGGCAACAACAAAAGGATCCGGAAATAAGTTTAAAAATATGCAAAAGATATCAAAAGATAATAGTAACTTTTTGAAAATTCTCAAAAGTGGATCGGGATTTAAAAGAATTTAAAGAATATCTTGCTTGCCAGACTCCGGCGTTATACAATATGTAACTCGATATGAATATCACAATCATTTGTTTCTATAGGCATATTTTTGTGATCTACAAGTTTTAAAGTAAGTGTGTTACAAGCATTAGAAGTCTTGTGATAGATCAAGTTTATTGGCTCATACTTTATCCTTTTGCCTTTGTCAACATTAGAAAACTTGCAAATGATATTGCTCTGTTTCTCGTTTATAAAGGAATCGCATATTAGACTACAAGATAAATATACAAAATTCTCTTTATCAAAATTCAGTGTTCCTTCCACTTTTAGAACGGCAATTGAGTTTGCTTTGAAACTTTGAGGCATATCAAACTGATATGATTTCTCACTCGAGTTTAAATCAAGAAAGAGATGGACCATTTATTAATAAATTAAATTATGTCAAATGATTTTAGTGACTATTCCATAAAAAACTATTATTCTGTTAGAAATAATAACCTCCTTTTACCTAGTTCAATAAGAGCTTGCATAATTGGAAAGTCGGGATGTGGTAAAACTAACTTGCTAATGAACTTATTGTTAGATAAGTTTGAAGGAACTGATTATTTAGACTATGATAACTTGTACATATTTTCTACTACACTGTTCCAACCTTGTTACCAAGCACTCATTAATGGGTTTGAGAATGGCTTGACCAAAAAAGATATTAGAGAATGTTTTAGAACACAGAATTTTATGGTTGATGAGAATTCTGAAAACGCAAAGCAAAGTATTAGTATTCACACTTCAGATAGTTTGGATGATATTCCTGACCCTAGTTCCATTGATCCTAACAAAAAGACTCTGATAATATTTGATGATTTAATGTTAGAAAAACAAAACAAGATAGAACAATACTACACTAGAGGTCGACACAACAACATCGACTGTTTTTATATTTCCCAAAACTACATCAAACTTCCAAAGAACACGATTAGAGAAAATGCCAACTTTTTTATTGTTTTTCCCCAAGACAAGTTGAACTTGGATTATATTTACCGAGATCATAGTAGTGAAATTGATAAGAAAAAGTTTCTAGAGTTGACTTCTGCTGTGTGGAAAGACAAGTATTGTTTCCTGACTATAGATAAAACTAGTGATGCTGATAGTGGAAAGTTTCGAAAGATGTTGAAATACTTTCTCATTTTCCACTGATAAGGAGTTAATGAGGCTATACAAATATGCAAAAAAATTGAGAGAAATTAACTCGCTGTTAAATATGCAAAAAAATTGCGAAAAACTTTCCTATGAAAAAACTGATAAAAACTTCACACGCGGCGAGTGAGAGCATCATGTGATCGTTTGCACTTTATTGACCGCCACCCTCAATTTTTCCCAAGCCTGTCTCTTCGTGATTTTTTCCGTTTTACTTAGCATTACGGAATTTTTCCGCTTTTCCGTTTTTCCGCTTTTCCGCTTTTCCGTTTTTCCGTTTTTCCGCTTTTCCGTTTTTCCGTTTTACTCGATATTACGGAAAAACGGAAAAGCGGAAAAATTCCGTAATACTAAGTAAAACGGAAAAAAACACGAGTCCGGGCTAAATAAATGACACCTAATGCACTTAATGATGACCAACAACCATTGCGAAAGGATTATGTTCCGCATAGACAACACATGTATATCCACAAACACACCTGCGACGAAAATTGTTTTGACCGTCATGCAGAATCTTATAAAAAGTTAGGTAAAAGATATTATAGAGAATCAGATAGGACATATTACTTCGTATCGTCTGATAAAGCCCTGAGAGATGAATTCATACCTATGAGTCAAATTGAAAAAGGATTTTTCTTCACCATGGGTAATAAAAAGTTACTCGATGATATTGATAAAAATCAAAAAACAAAGTTTTCTTGTTTCAGAGGAGAACCATTATTCATATACTCAAATGATAAGCCTTTCATGAAGTTGTATCCAGAAAACCGCATTGAAATAGAATTTCAAAGAACTATTACACGGTTAACTAAAAGATTCAAAAACGCAAATAATAACAATGTAAAACGACCGGAGAATTTCGAATTGAGACAAAGTAGGAAAACAATCAATAAAATTAAACTGCGTGATAATAACAAATTGACAAAAAGGAATAAAGCCATACCAGATTTCCAAGTAGGATTTCCGGTTGATAGAGAGCTAATCAAGGAAGCATTAAGTTATTGAGATAGTTGTCTAATTTTTCTTTTTTGAATTGTTTTAGTAGTCTTTCTCTATGATAATGAAAACATTCCGTAGTGTCAAGATATGTGAATTTTCGTCCATCTAACTTTTTAGATATTGAAACCCCCTTGCTCTCTTCCCTTTTTGGATTTTTTACCTTTATAGTCTTATTATATATATTGTTTTTAATATTGTTTTTTAGAATTTCGAAAATATTTTGTTGTACTCTCTCACACGAAAGGATTTTATTCATCTGTCCCGTTGTCAATTCCTTTCCGCCGTTAGGGAAAAAAATCGGCTGCAGTGGAACGCGTCTTTCTATTTTTAGCTCGTAGTGCATCTTGATCTGCTTCTACGTTCATCTTTTGCAACATAGTTCTACGTTGTTCTTGCGTCTGTTCAGATGATGCTAAAGTTTTTGCTTTAGAAAGTTGACTTTTCAAACTATCGATTTTCTCCTTGTGGTCGGTGTTGGTTTCTAATAAAAGATCTTGATATCTAGAAAATAATTCTATTAACAATTTACATTTTTCTTTACCTTCAGATGCAGTTTTAACTTTGTTAGCTACACTCATTAATTCTTGAGCAACTGAAGAACACGCATCACTCATCTCTTTGATATGCTGTGGAGTATACCTACAAACTCCTTCAATTATATCGACAGCCTTATCTACACCTCCTAAGAGGCTGATCGCGTGTTTCAAGCCCGCATTTCTAAAGTCTTCTTCTGTAATTGTGATAGATCCATTACTAGAAATATTACTGCCATTGCTTATACCACCCCCTTTTTTCAAATCATGAATTGTGTGAATCTTGGTCATTTATATAGGGGATAATGTAGATAATTTGGAGTTTAAAAAATTTTTAACACTGGTTCATCTTTGGATTCACTGATTTGAGAAGATTAATTTTAGTGCAACTCTTTTGTTCCACCATTTCAAATCTAGATCCTTCGTACAATTCACTCAAGTTACTCATACTACTGTGTAAGTTATTCATGCTACTACTTGTGGAACTGGGTTTATGCAACTTTAAGTCTTGACTTGCTCCCGAATGACTACCTCCCGAATGTATATTATCTACAGCAATATTTTGAGGTTTTCTGTCTATGTAACTACTAACGTCCATTTCTTTTGCTAATGCCCACAAACCGTCGTATAGAGTTTGTGTTGAAAAATTATGTTGTTTAACCCACCTTCTTTTATTGATTCTCAAAGGGGTTTTATCTTGGTCGCTAATGTACATTCTAGCTAGCACTAATTTTTGTGACATTTACCTAGAAAAAAAAATTTAGAAAATGTATAGGTATGTATAAAATAGTATAGGAAAGTATAAGAACTACATACCAATGTTCAAGTAAATTACCCCCAAGTCTTTCTTCTTGATCTTCTTCTGTTTTACTAGCTCATCCAATATGGCATGAATTTTGTTATACTCACTTTTGTTACCTGCTTGAAATGATCCTATAGATAGTCGTAAAGAGTCGATAAGAGAATTAACATTGGATGGTATGAATGAAATAGAACTTCCGTCTACCGTAGTGTTGGCTTTAGCTACGAAATATTTATCTTTTATAAACTTCCACTTATCACTAGAATCCGCATTATATCTCTTACTTGTTGTATCAAAACCCTGGTACAATGCATTGGAGCATACTAATATTTCTCGGTAATTTTCAGTATCATCAGATTGCACTTTTCTCAAGTTGGGAGATTTTTTAGTTAGAAGTTCCATTAATCCTTCAGTAGCAGTATACTCTTTATTGTTGATTTTGATAATATTCTGATTAAAGGAAACATCTTTGTTACCAATAGTATACTTTTTGTCGTGTTTATTGTATCTGATTGAATACCCAGCATTACTTTTGTCGGTATCATCTTGTAGATAACCAACAATTAGATTGCCCACTACTATATTAGATTCTTTAGGTAAAGTTATACTTGGTTGTCTTTGAAGTGTTGGAATTTTTGATCTATGCGGTTTTGATGGTGCCACTGAAAGTTGTGAGGGGGTTTTAAAGTTGTTTAGTGTTTCTACTATTTTATTCTTTTCATCAATTATTTCGTCTTGAAGTTTCTTATTGGATTCTAAGATGGGTTTGAACACGTCTATTCTGTAATCTTCGACGTTTTCTAGTTCAGTTCTCTCTTGCAAGTTTTTCACTTTATGCTCTTTTCTATTTTTTAAAAAGTTGTTCACTATTTCATTACGTCGTTTTGGGTCATAAATTTCTACCATAGAGTGCATTTATTACAAGAAATATTATTAATATTGCTAAAAAGTGTATAAAATGTACTGAAATTTTAAGAGAGATTGAAATGTTATTTTTTAACTAATTAAATGGGAACTGTCGATCACGCAAAACTTACAAGGGATCAACTCCGCTCTCTATTGTGTGCTCATCCAAAGTTCAGTTATGCTCAAACAAAAAATATGAAAAAGAATGAAATTATAGAGCAACTTGATATATTAGATAGAGAACAAATTATGAAGGAAATTGAGGGAGATTCTAAATTCAAAATGAGGAATATGTTCCCCTTTGATAAGACTGTTTTTAGTAACTATAAAGAGGTTGAGGATGTTCTTCGAGACACAATTCACACTGGGGATTCGAATAGCATTGATTCATTTTTAAATAAAAAGGAAACCGAAATTTTAAATGATGTTTTTGAAACCAGTGTGAAAATTTATATAACACTAGAATGTGAAATGATAAAAGAGGGAACTGAAGATACCCAAGTAGCTCATTTGACTACTTCTACCACCGTCTTGCATGAAGGTGATGATAAGAAAGAATATATCAATAGTGTAAAAATAGATTTAAAAAATAGACTGCAACACTTTCAAGGAAGGGGATCTGGCTTCAGATTGAACAGAATAATAGGGCTACGAATGTATCAAACTAGGATCAAACCGTTATCGGGCTCAAAATATATTGAACTCCCAGATTGGATTAAAAATAAGAAGGCTGTTGTGAATATCAAAAATGATGATAACTTGTGTTTCAAGTGGTGTATTCTAGCACACTTGTTTCCAGTTGAAAAGGATGCTCAAAGAGTAAACAAATATAAAGAGCATGCTTCTAAGATTAACTTTGATGGTTTCGAGTTTCCATTCCAAGTGAAGGACCTGGATAAGTTTGAGAAAAGGAATAAACTAGCCGTTAATATTGTTACTCACAACGTGGGAGATGATAATCGTATTGAGTCATATAAAGTATCGAAGAATATTAAAGTAGACGCTGATAGAGTTATAAATCTTTTGTTGATCACAGACAGTTCTGGAGAAGGTCATTATTGTCTAATCAAAAATATAGACAGATTGATGAATGGTAGAAATGGGACAAGAAACAAATTTTGTATTAGATGTCATAACAACTTTTCGACAGAAGAGAACTATGAAAAACATCTCGGCGACTGTATGAGCAATGCTCCAATGCAAATGATTAAACCTTCCAATGATTATATTGAATTTTCTAATATTCAGAAAACACAAAAACATAGATTTGTATGTTACGCCGATTTTGAATCTGTTATATATAAGATTGCTGGTGTTAACAATTCTCTTGACAAGTCTTGGAGTGAAAACGTTGGAAAACATACTGCTTCTGCATTCTGTGTGATTGTTGTGGACTCTTTTAAACAAACTATTCATGAGATAAAGAGCTATGTTGGATATGATACTATCTTGAAGTTCAATGAATATATTTTAGATGTGTGTGAGCGATTGTTGAGTATGCTTGATATGGAAATGAAAAATTTAACTGATGAAGAGTGGGAAGAATATGACAGCTGTAAGTCATGTCCACATTGTGGAAAAGCATTCCAAGGAGACAAAGTTAGAGATCATGATCACTGGACTGGATTATTCAGGTCAGCCATGTGTAACTCTTGTAACTTGTTGAAACAAAAAAATAAATTTATACCAGTGTTTTTCCACAATCTAAAAGGTTATGACTCGCATCTTATTATCAGTGACGAAAAATCTAGTAAAATGTTGGAAGAAAAGAATGTAGAAATAAAAAGCATTTCAGCAAACATTGAAAAATTCATCAGCTTTAGTTATCGTTTCCATAATGATTCTAAAAGATGTGAAATTAGATTTTTAGATAGTATTGGATTCATGCCATCCAGTCTAGATTATCTAAGCAACAACTTACAAGATGATGAATGCGTTATAACAAAAGGTTATTACAAGGATGAAAACACGTTTAAGCTACTGAGACGCAAAGGTGTGTATCCTTATGATTTCATGGACTCGTTTGAAAAGTATTCTAACACAGAACTTCCTCCGATTGAAAACTTTCACAATACATTGTGTAGTAAGGACATCAGCAATGATGATTATGAATATGCTCTTAGAGTGTGGAAAGAAACAAGTTGTAAGACTTTGGAAGATTATACTAGAATTTATATGATTAATGATGTTTTACTGTTGGCTGATGTTTTTGAAACTTTTAGAAATGTATCCCTTAAAGAATACAAATTAGATCCATGTTGGTACTACACATCTCCTGGATTAGCTTGGGATGCCATGTTATACAAGACTGGTGTGAAATTGCAAACAATTAAAGATGTTGAAATGTACAACTTTATTGAAAAGGGCATACGAGGTGGAATGTGTAATGCAATGGTACGATATTCTAAAGCTAATAACAAACATTTACCAAATTACGATCCTAAACAAGAATCCAAATATCTTCTCTATTTGGACGCAAATAATCTTTACGGGTGGGCAATGAGTCAGAAATTGCCATATGATGAATTTAAGTTTATAAAACCTCCGGTGTTCAATAAGGAATTTGTAGAAAATCTTAATTCTCAAGGCAGGGGATGTATACTTGAGGTTGACTTAGATTATCCAGATAGTCTTCATGATAAACACAACGATCTACCATTTTGTCCAAACAATAAAAGAGTTGGTTCTACAAACAAATTAACAAATGATTTTAGCCCAAAGAGAAATTATGTTATTCATTATAAATCTCTCTTGCAAGCTTTAGAACATGGTTTGGTGTTGAGCAAAGTTCATCGTGTAGTTACTTTTAAAGAAACCAATTGGCTAGCATCATATATTGAATTGAATACTAACTTGAGGAAAAATGCTAAAAATAATTTTGAGAAAGATTTCTTTAAACTTATGAACAATTCTGTGTTTGGTAAAACTATGGAGAATGTTAGAAACAGAGTAGATGTTAAGGTGGTGTCTGATATGAATAAAGTAATGAAACTAGCTGCAAGCAATAATTTCAAACAGAGACATATTATCAATAACAATTTGATTCTAGTTGAAATGTTACAAAAGAATATCAAATTAGATAAGCCAATCTACGTGGGTATGTCAATTTTAGATTTGAGCAAATTCCTCATGTATGAATTCCATTACGATGTTATGCTTCCCAAGTATTCTTCAAATTTGAGACTATGCTATCAAGATACGGATTCTTTTATCTATGAAATCAAAACTGATGATGTTTATGAAGATATGATGTCTATGAGAGAACACTTTGATTTTTCGGATTATCCCAAAGACAATAAGCTTCACAATATTGACAACAAAAAGGTAATTGGTAAATTCAAAGATGAGCTGAATGGTAAATTGATGGCCGAGCTCGTTGCTTTTAGACCTAAGCAATATGCTTTTAAAATTAATGATGGATCTGAGGAAAAGAAGAATAAGGGAGTTAAGAAGAATGTTGTCAAAAAGGAAATGACGTTCAATGACTACAAACACTGTTTAGAAAATAGAACTATTGAGAGGAGAACTCAAATGTTAATCAACTCTACTCAGCATAACATATACAGTATAAAACAAAATAAAGTTGTATTGAACAACTTGACAGATAAGGATAAAGAAGCAAAAAGATATGCAGTTGATAACATTGAAACATTAGCATTTGAGCATTATCGAATTAACAGTCATTATCGAATTAAGAATGTCTAATCTGGGAATACCTGGGAATACCTAGGAACAGCTAGGAACATCTGGGAATACCTAGGAACATCTGGGAATACCTAGGAACGCCTGGGAAAATCAAACTAAGTACAGAATTTTTATAATCATGTTTTTCTAATAATTTTAACAAAAGTATACAGTAGTATCCACAATGATGAGTATCAAACTTTTGTATTTGGAATGTAGAAAGAGTTATTTGAGAATCTTGAATGTTTTGTTTTAAATATCTAACTAGTTCGTCAGGGGGGTCTAGACCGAAAGAATCAAAATAATATAAATTATGCATATCCTTCTTATAACACACCCAATGGGTTCCTTTATTGTTCTTACTATCAAGATTTACAACGCCTACTTCTATTTTTTTAGGTTTATCAGGAAGAGTATCTCTCATAAATACTCCTCTAAAATTTTTAATTTGTAAATCCATTGCCAACTTGAATAAATCCACATTTGTTAATGGTTTCAACTCTTTGTGTAACATTTAATAAAACGGAATAATGGTAAAGAATAGACACTTCTCAACGATAAGAAATAAAAGCGACTACAGTAGTAAAAGCGACCACAGTAGTAAATTTCTCTTGTTAATCTTGATTGGAATTTTAGGAGGGGGCGGTGGAGGGGCAGGAGGGGCGATGTTGCGCCAGAGGCGCAGGGGGGTGTATTTTTGGGGGTGTTGAATTTGGGTGATATTTGAGTGATTTTGTGAGATTTGGTGCGATTCTTTTTGTTTTTTTGGTGTTTTAAAAAGGGGCAAAATTAGGAGGGGCGAAAACTGCGCCAGTGCGTGGATTTCTATACTACTAGCTATTAGCCGCCCATTTCAGGGCGTTTTCAGCTAATAGCTTTTCATTTCGGAGCGTTTTCGAGCTATTAGCCGTTCATTTCCGGGCGTTTTCGGCTATTAGCCGTCCATTTCCGGGCGTTTTCGGCTATTAGCCATTCATTTCGAAGCGTTTTCGGCTGTTAGCCGTCGAGTCAAGGGCGTTTACAGCTATCAGCCAGCCATTTTAGGTCGTTTTTAGCTATTAGCCGTTCATTGCAGGACTTTGTTGATGGATAACTCCCATTTGTGTGCTGATTGCCGCTAAACTCGCGCCGATCGAAAATTTGGCGCGAGCTGTGCGTCGGTAATGGCTAACAGCCTTTTTAAACAACGGCTAATAGCGACATGACTGCCTATATCCGTCGGCGCAATCCGGCCTTATACACAAGAGATTATGGTACACATAAAACCACAAAAAATTATGATGAATTGATCAAAAACAGCCACGAAAAAATGAAACGTTTCGAAAAAAAAAGAGAGAAATTTCAATGAAAAACGCAGATCGTTGCGAGACCCACGAAAAAAAATTAATGTTTCGCTCTGCGCTTTTAAAAACTCGTTTTTTGCAACAAAAAAAATTAAGCCCTGTGCTTTTAAGAAAAATACCGTATTTTATGGATCGGCTATTAGCCATCCATTTCAGGGTGTTTTAAGCTATTAGCCGTCCATTTAAGCGCGTTTTCAGCTATTAGCCGTACAATTCAAGTCGTTTTCGGCTATTAGCCGTATTACTGCGTCGCGAAAACCAGTCAGAGCGGAGCGCGCAACTCGTCTGTGGTCTCGCCGCGAAAAGTGGGAGTCACAGCCGAGTCGCGTTTTTCACCGTAAAATCGGGAATTTTACACCCCCAGAACGTACAACAATTGCTGGTCGCCCAGATAGACGGAACTGCTCGGCCGCAAACACAGCTCACCGTCCAATTTTGCTTTTGGTTCTACCATCTGAAATGTTACTTGTTTTCTTCTTGTTTTACTTTTTAAAAATTATTAATAAAATTGAAAATTCGAGATCAAGATCAAGATAAAACCGAGTTTTCATCGGACATAGAAAAAATTTGACAAGAAAGAAGACATTTATCAATATTTATCATGCGTTTATATAGGATAAAAAGCCAGGATGGGATAAAAACGGGAATTATGTGAGATCAAAATGCACATAATTATTATCGGTGAAAATTTATAGAATATAAAAAGCATAAAATGGAATTTTTGAAGCACCCAGCCTACCAGTCCTCCTCGTTATCGTACTCTTCGACTCCTGACCGGATAATCTTCTTTTTGGCCGGAGCCGCAGTTCTTTTCTCGATTGTGATCACTTCGGAGCGCGCCAGACGGTTCTCCATGACCTGGCAATGGAATTTTTACGAAAATTTTCGAAAATTGGGGCAAACCTCGGTGGTAAACTCGTCTTTGCCTCCCAGTTCGTCGAAACCGCGAATGTAGTCGATGGTTTGTTGCTTCTAAATGAATAAACACGAATTTAGTGGGCTTATACACGAGATTTTTGCGATTTTACTTAATTTTTGTATAGGTTTTTGATTTTTCTGGTTTTTTCTTTGTAAAAATAATTATGGATTTTTTTCTACCAGTTCCATAGATGTTTTTTTTCCTACCAGTTCCATGTTCACCAGTTCCACGGATTTTTTTCTGCCAGTTCCATAGATTTTTTTCCTTGCAGTACCATAGATTTTTTTTCCTAGCAGTTCCATAGATTTATTTTCTACCAGTTCCATGGATCCATGGCGCGAATTTTTGACTTTTTTTCACATTAAAAAAAATTCCAAACCCAATTTTTGAAGTTTTGCGCAAATTTTCCGCATAATTTTAGTCAAAAATCGATATTTTTACAATTTTCAACATTTTGAAAAATTCGAAACTCGTTTTTTTGAAAGTATTTTTGTTCAAATGCACTCATTTCTTACTTTTTAGCCAGAATTTTACATATTTTAATGAAAATTTCACTATTTTTCCACCAAAACGTCAAATTTTCATTAAAATCGGTTATATTCTGGCTAAAAAGCAAAAAATGGTGGCATTTGAGCAAAAATCCTTTCAAAAAACGAGTTTGTTATTTTTCAAAGTGTGGAAAATTGGAAAAATATCGATTTTTGACTAAAATTATGCGAAAATTTTGCGCAGAATTTCAAAAAAAGAGTTTGAAATTTTTTAATGTGCAAAAAAGTCAAAATTCGCGTCATGGATCCATGGAACTGGTAGAAAAAACCCGTGGAATTGGTAGAGATTATGCATTCTGCGAAAAATATTACGAATTATTTAAGTCTCAAATAATTATTTTTACACAAAAAGCAAGAAAAACGAAGGAAAAATAACTTGAAAACCAAAATGAAAATCGAAATTTCTAAAACCAAACCCACCACAATAACAGCAATCGTCGGAATAACGCGAATATTCAGCCGAGTGGTCAAAAAGTGCACCTTCTCCGCGTTTACGTGAATAAAACGTGTGCCCACATGTTTTCTGGCCAGGATTTCAAAATGTTTGTCAACAATTTTGCAGCGGAAATTGCCGGGCAAGTAGAAAAGACAGACGACGCGATCGCTCTTCTTGGTGGCGTCGAAAAACTCTTTTTCGTCAGCCACCTCCTCGTACTTGCCGTGACCGTTGGACATCATTTCAATCTTGTCCTTTTGCGCCTTCTTCATCTGCTCCATTCGCTTGCGGCGGATCACTTCCAGATCGTCTTCTTCTAGGTTTTCGAGCCTAAAAATTTGTTTTTTTGCCACGGCCATCATTTTTACGACTGCATTGTATAATTTTACAGCCCCACCGGCCATAAAAGAGGCCACTTACTTGTTCATTTCCTGGTCAATCTGCTCCTCCATGACCTGAGCGGCACGGATCAGATGCTCGCCGAGTTGTTGTTGCATGTTGGCTGCCATTTTCTGGATTAAAAATTAAATAATTTTTTTTAAAGAAATGAGCAATAATTGATCGATATTTATTTGCGAAAATTCGAAAAGAATCGACGAGAAAAATTGGAAATTCATGGAAAATTTCACGGCGTGTTTGCAGACTTTTGCGCACACCGTCACGTCAGAATGCACACTTTTAATTTTTCTTTTTTATTTTTCCAATTATTTTTTCATTTTTTCTTATTTTGCATCCTATATTTTCATGTTTTTCTATAACTTTTTGATTTAAAAAAATGCTAAAATATTGCTGTTTCAGATGCCGAAAACATCCGTGTGGAAATCCCGCGTGGGAACGCAAATCCTAATGGGCAAAGTGACGGACATTACGCAGATTGGAATCGATCGAATTCCGTGCGCGCAAGTGAGATGTCAGATGAACGAGTTTAACATTTATCTGAAAAAGTACTTTGCCAGGTCGTTTGACTTTTGGGCGCTGGACAAGTGAGTGTTTTTTCATTTTTGTGTGAATATGGCTATTAGCCACAAAAATAGCTAAAACTGCCGTTTAATTGGCGCGGCGCGCAAGCGGATTCTGAATTATATTGTTGTGGCAATTTTTGACCTATTTTTCATGAATTTATGGTTTTTTCACCTTTATCGTTTCCATAAACATGAAAATTTCAGATATATAGTTGAAATCACCATTTTAAAAACTTGAGGATGTCCAAAATCATCAATTTTGCACTCCAGGCGAAACGAAACGAAATCGAGCTTCGAAACTTCTATTTTTACATTTTATTGAATTTTTATCGAGTTTCACAATAAATTGTTGATTTATTTTATCGATTCAATTTTCTTGCCGGTTTTACGTGAAAATGAAAAAGCCACGTGTGGCCACACCCACTCAGCCTTTTTAATCGTGTTCAGTTGAAAAAGCTGAGACCGACAAGAAGATTGAATCGATAATACATGTAATTTTCCACTCAGCTAAAATTACAAGAATTCCAAAAAACATCCAAAAAATCGCTAAAATGTTTCAAAAATCTATTCAGAAAATTTCTAAAAATGCTCAAAAATCTGCTAAAATTACGGGGAAATACTCAAATTGCTCCAAATACGGCAAAAATTCCAAAAAATCACTAAAGTTTATCAGAATTTTCCACATTTTTTTGCTATTTCGTGAATAATTCTATCGCAAAACGCAAGTGTCTATCTCAATACACGGCCGGCCAAATCCGTGAAGTTCCGCTTTTTGCAAATCTGCGACGCTACAGGACTTGTTACACAGATTTGCAATGGGGTTATGGACGAAATACCAAAAAATGTGGAAAAACTCGGAAAATTCTGGTGAATTTCAGCGATTTTTTGGAATTTTCGCCGTATTTTGAGCAATTTTAAGAATTTCCCCGAAATTTTAGCAGATTTTTGAGCATTTTTTGCAATTTTTCTGATTTTCTGAATTTTCCCGTAATTTTAGCGGATTTTTGAAACATTTTAGCGATTTTTTGGATGTTTCTCGGAATTTTCCAGGATTTCCCTGACTAAAAATATGAACAAAAATCTCAGAATATTCGCGAAAAATACGGGAAAATCGCCATGAAATTGCAATTAAAATTCTTAGAAATTTGGGATAAATTCGAAAAATCGTTAACATTTTCAAAAAGCTGGTAAAATTACGGGAAATTGTCAAAAAGCCGCTAAAGTATTTAAAAATTGCTCAAAACATGCCAAAAATCCCTGAAAAAGCCAAAAAATCGTTAAAATTCTTCAAAATGTCGCTAAAATTACGGGGAAATTCTCAAAATTGCAAAAATATTCGAAAATTGCTCAAAAGACGGCAAAAAACTCTGAAAAAGTCCAAAAAATTGGTAAAATGCTTCAAAATTCTCAAAAATCAGCAACCAAAAATTGCTTGTTGATTTTTAGCAATTTTTTTGGAATTTTCCTGAATTTTTTGCCGTATTTTGAGAAATTTTGAGAATTTCCCCGTAATTTTAGCGATATTTTTAAGGATTTTAGCGGTTTTTTGCCTTTTTCAGGGATTTTTGGCATGCTTTGAGCAATTTTTAAATATTTTAGCGAATTTTTGGCATTTTCCCGTAATTTTAGCGATTTTTTAAAAATTTTAAAGATTTCTCTGATTTTTTCCATATTTTTAAGAATTTTCTTGCAATTTTCAGCATTTTTCCCGTATTTAGCGAATTTTCTGCGATTTTGCCATATTTTTATGGGGTTATTCACAAAACCGGAAAAAAAAGGAAGAAAAAGGAAAAAATTGCGGGAAAAATCGGAGAATGCTCCGATTGACCTGAAATTTCGGGAAAAATTGGAAAAAATTTTCCTGTACACGCTCACAAAATTTTGGACCGAAATATCGATTTTAAAAATTTTCAGAAAAAAATCGATATTTCGGTCCAAAATTTTGTGAGCGTGTATTGTGAAAACAAAAAAATTGCGACGCGGTGTTTGCGTACTTTTAAAATTCAAACGAAAATGGGAACAAATCTCTTCATTTCCCATGCTATTTCTCTCATTGCCGTTTGAATTTCAAAAGTACGCAAACACCGCGTTGTAACTTTTTTGTTTTCACAATACAGGAGAATTTTTTCCGTTTTCTTCCTTTTTTTCCGGTTTTGTGAATAACCCCATTAAGCTCTGGGACGTTTCGAAACTGGGATTTTCGAGTAGCGGTATTCGGCAAGTGACATCAAAACAAACGCGCATTTTTTATTTGCATTTTGTGGTAATTTAAATCTACCAGCATGCTGGAAAAGTTTCGAAACGTCCCAGTTTCGAAATGGCAGGTTTCGAAACGTCCCAGAACCTATTTTTAAGCATTTTTTGTAATTTTCGGAGCTTCTTGGAAAATTTTACGTTTTTTTTTTTAAATGATTGCCTCTATTAGCCCATATTTGGCACCTAATCAGCGTGAGTTTGGCGACAATTGGGAGTTATATGTGATATTTACCCCTAAATCGACGCCTTTTCAGAACCTCCGTTGGAAACATTGGCGACACTGTGCTCATCAAACAAATCGACGGCTCGTCACGCCCAAAAGCCAACGTGTCACATATGGTGGATCGTGTGGTGTTTAAATTCGGAAATGTTGTCGACCCGGTGACGAACAGGAAGATCTTCAACGACACGTTCGCCGACGAGATTGACCTGAAAAAGGTGCTGGTGGAGGAGGTGGTGGACAAGCCGCTGGACGAGGAATCGCTGCTGTTCGAGGAGCGAAGAGCTCTGCAGATTAGACGGCTCGAGCAGGAGAAGGCGCAGGTTTAATGGATATAGGAGATCTCTAAATAGTAGTTTTTTTATTTGTTTGTTAATTTTTTTTTTGTTTGTTCTCTTCCTATTAAAATGAATAAATATTTGAATTTTCAAAGAATACACGTTTTTAACTCCATATTCCATAAAAGGTACCATACAACCTTTTCAATATTATTTTTACCGGTTCTCGGACGTTTTGAAAGTTTTTCTGCATTTTGTCGTCGCGGTGTGTTTTATGTGCAAACACCACGACGACAAAATGCAGAAAAACTTCTGAAACGACCATAGGAGCGTCATATATACCGTAAAACCTGTAATTGAAGTACACCCCCAACAGGTATTTAAAAAAATAGAAGTACATTTACTTCAATTACAGGTTTTACAGTAATACCAGATGGACATATCGCGCCCAGTAATCGAAAAGCCCCGATTTATCCAAGTGGAAAAGTTTGTGGAGGCGCGCACGAATTCAATCGCCCAACTTCTCAAAGCCATCGACAATGACGCTCTCGTGTCGGGTGAAGTCACAAAAGGACCGAGAACAGCTGCGCAGAGACTGCCACGTCATATGAGAAGGTAAACAAAAAAAACGCAAAAATTTGACCCCTAAAATGACAATTTCCAGGCGCGCCATGGCGTACGACATTCGACGATTTCCGCGGACCATGCGCGAGTTTGCAGCCGCTCATTTGATATCAAAGCACGCGAAAAAGTGTCCGAGTCGGTTTGCGAGGCGGAAAAATGCGAATTCTCGGGATGTGGGTTGGCTATTTTTTTTGCTGAAGGCGTTTTGGCGTGAATGTGGCGCCTAGCCATCTCGAGCGCATAATCCCGGTGCTGGGGCCTCGCGGAAGTGCGCGCGAATTCTCATCTTTTGAAATCAGCGACGAGACGCAGAGGATAGACAGCATTGTCACGCGACGCGACCGCAGCGCGTTGGGTTTTGGCGTATAAAAGGCATTTTTCAGCACCTCGTGGTTTTTGACCTGAATCTTGGCCTCGCGCGAATGATAATATGCATTTTTTCTATTCTTTCCTTTTTTTCCCCGCAATTTTCTTTAATTATTCGTTTTTATTTGGTTTTTAATTCTTTAACTTTTTCTAATTAACAGTTTGCCAGACTTTCATCGCTTCTTCATAAGATATTTACTCGAAATCAGCTCTTTCGAACCTTCACAAACACCAACACCATCAAATTTGCTCTCCAGGCGACTCCGAACTTCTATTTTTCTAAACTTTTTTTAAATTTGAATACATTTTTTAATCGATTTTCACAATAAATAATCAATTGACTATAATTGACCACCACAAAATACACGGGTGTTGCGTCCAAAGTGAAAAAAAACTAGATTTCTGTGCAATCCAGAGACCTAATCCATGAAACTGTACGTCCAAAGTAAAAAAAATCGCAAAAAAGACGAAAATAGGCGTCCAAAGTAACTTTGTTTTTCCGTTTTTTTTTCTACAGTAAACCGCCTAACCTGCAGGTCAAACAAAAAAAACAACTGAAAACATGTTTTCAAACAAAACAAACATTTGAAATTCAAATTATTCACTTCGCGCGTCACCAAGATCTGCAGGTTAGGCGGTTTACTGTAGAAAAAAAAAACGCAAAAACAAAGTTACTTTGGACGCCTATTTTCGTATTTTTTGCGTTTTTTTTTTTTTTACTTTGGACGTACCATTAGAAACGACAGGAAACCCGTTTTCCAGAAAATTTTTCTCTGCGTCTCTCACCTTTATCACGCGAAAATTAGAATTTTACAGAATTAGTTTTCCGGAAAACGGTTTTCCATTCGTTTTCCAGAGGCAGAATCCATGAAACTGGAAAACGGCAGGAAACTCGTTTTCCGGAAATCGAAATTTGGAAATTGATGAAATTTGTAAGATGGTGTTGAGAGACGCAGAGAAACAGACAAGCCCATTTTCCGGAAAATGCCGTTTTCCTGTTTCATGGGTTCGGCCTCGGACTAAAGTAGCACAAAAATTCACAGAAAAAAACGAAATCCTGACAAAATCCCATTCTCAAGTCTGCGACACTGGTTTTCTGCGTTCCATCTCCAGAATTTGGCGCCGCAAACTTGCAGAGGGGCGTGGCTTGTTCCTTGGTTTTGTTATGGACTTATTCAGGGTAGGAAAAATCGTTTTTTTTTTGAAGTTTTTTGAACGGTTAAAATACAAAAATGGTTAAAAAACACAAAAAAACGGATTTTTTTCTGCGCTGAATAGGTCCACTAGGGTCTCGTTTTGAGGGCGTGAAAAACCGGCCAGTAAATCGGGGAACACAAGAAAAAGCTCACGTGAAATTGCGAAAACCCGAAATTTCCTCAATTTTTTGGCAATTTTCCCCGTTTTCCTGGCTTTACCTGACTCCAGGAAATCTGTTTTTCGGTAAACTAATTTTGAATGAATTTTTAATGATGCTGGTGAGAGACGCAGAGAAACAGACAAGCCTACATATTTTCCGGAAAATGCCGAAAAATTTTCCTGTTTCATGGGTCCTAGCTCTGGATTTTTCACGCTCTCAGACGATCCTCGAGACCTTAACAAAATAAGCTCCGCCCCGCCCTTTGAAAATTTCCGGCACTAGAAAAACAGTGCCGCAGACTTGCGAAAGAGGGCGGAGCTTGTTGCCCGGGTTTGTCAGGATCTCAAAAAATAATACAGGCGCGCACGGCTGAAACCGAGACCGCGCTGGAAATTTGAAAACGGGCGAAAAAATTGCAATTTAAACATGTGTGGTCTCGCAGCGAAAGAACTACTGTTGAGTGGTTTTCAGCTGTGCGTGCAGGCTTTTTTCATGAAATTTTGGACTGGAAAATCAAAAATATACCTAAATCAAGAATTTTTCACTTTGGACGTGGCAAAAAAAATTGACTAGGACCGGGGAGCAAGCCCCGCCCTTTGCAAGTCTGCGGCGCTGTTTTTCTGTCTGACTTTGACTTATTACGTATTCCTGGAATGATGATACCGAGGTGTTTGCAGACTCAGTGTATTTTCGCGCAAATTCTTACACAGTCTGCAAACACCGCGGTATCACCATTCCAGGAATACGTAATATTGTGTTTTCAATCGACTTGCGACATCAAAACGTGAACTCCCGCCCACTTTTTTTCAAGCGAACATTAAATTTTAGTGCATTTTGAATTTTTGCGTGAAAAAAAGTGGGCGGAGTTTCACGTTTTGATGTCGCAAGTCGATTGAAAACACAATAGAAGACTTGGAAAAGGCGGGCTGGTTCCTCGGTTTTCAAAAATAGCAACAAAAAAATTTTGGGAAATTCGGAGAATGCTTGAAACTCTGGGAAATAATGTCAAATGCTCAAAAAATTTTGGTCGGTCCATAATTTTCTGAGTTTTTCATGTCCGGGACTATTTTTGACATTATTTCCCAATTTTTCACAATTTTTGAAAACCCCCTGCTTCAGAAATTCGGCAGAAGCACGGCGGCCAAAGGAAAATGGTTGTCCACGCACGTGTGGCACGCGAAACGCTTCCGAATGGCTCAAAAGTGGGGATTCAAAATTGCGGATCGCAGTTATCAACGTGGATTCCGTGCGGTGCTACGAGACTCTAACAAGAATTGCACGATTCGCGACAGGTCGTATTACACGTGTCTTACTGTAAGTTTGTGGGGGCCCTGATACGTGGAAAAGTGATTTTTTTTAAAGATAAAAAGCGCCGACGCCTACTCGAAAATGTGTCCCTTTAGCGAGAAGTCGTGCCGCCGACAATCGTCACGCGCGGAAGAAGAGGTGAGTGAACCGGTTTTTCTTCTTTTCTTTTTTGGGCTGTGTGACGTTTTGTCAGCTGTCTCTGTCTCTCTCTCTCTCTCTCGCAGCTATTTTTGTCATATATTCAGGAATGCCATCAATTGTACGTTCCTGGAAAATATCCGTTTGGCTATATTGGTCCTGCCAGATTCCAGAAGTTGGCTGCTCAAAACACGGGGTTAGTCATATTAATTTTATTTTTTCTGAAAAAAAACCCCCTTTTAAACATCTTCCAGAGAACTCTACGTCTGGATTCACCCCTCCTCAAAACCCCACCTCCTAACCGCCCTTCTCGATCACTACCAGCTCCAAAAAGATGAAAACTCGGAGGCAGAAACCTACAAAAACGACACAATAACCGTTTCACTAGATGCTGAAAATGTCAGTCGATTCCACCTCTCTGGCCCTCGATGTCTCGCGAAACTGAGAGATTCTGTGAGACTTGTGGAAAATAATGATAATGAACAATTCCGCGTGGAGCACGAACGGTTTTTGAGCGTTTCCAACTCGGTTTTTAACTCGAATCGCGATGGGGATGTTTTCTATTTGTTGATTGAGGATCCGAGAACTGCGTGGGATAGAAAGGTTAGTGGAGATTTTGAAAATTTGAGAAATTTCTACCGATTTGTCATAATTTAATGCATTTCTGGTCATTTTTCACCATATTTGAACAATTAAAATTAAAGTAAACGGGAAAAATCGTTAAAATAATCTTTAATTTTGGAATTTTTGGGATTTTTCAAGATGGTTATAGACAATTTAAGGATTTTTTAATTTTAGAAATGTTAGGCCGCGTCCAAAGTGAAAAAAAAGTGTTTACCACTATATTTTTCCTTTTTTTTTTGTTTACAACTTTCACGCCGAAAAATACATTATTTCTGAAATTTTTTTTGTGTAACAACAATTTCTAGAATTAACCAAAAAGTCGGCAAGTTCCAAAAAATAGTTTTAAAAAATAAACAACCTGTTAAAAGTCCGAAAAAAATGCAAAAATATTGGAAGTTTCAAAAATAGCTTAAAATGCTTATAAAAACTGGCGAATATCCTATTATCGGCCCGCCGCGTCGGTCAAACGCGTTCCGCTGAACTCAATACTACGTGGATTTCATTTTGGTTTCCAAATTATTTTATTTCACGTTGAATTTACACGTGAAATGAAAAAATTTGGAGACCAAAATGAAAATCGCATAGCGTTGAGTTCAGCGGAGCGCGTTTGATCATTTTGGCGGTCCGACAATAGAAAATTTCAAAAAATCGCTAAAATTAAGGAAAATATTCTTCAAAAACTGCAAAAAATTGCTTTTAAGCTCCAAAAAAAAAGGTTTAAAAATGGCAAAAATCATGGAAAATTCCAAAAATCGCTAAAATGATTAATATTGTGAAAACAAAAAAATTGCAATCCGGTGCTTGCGTACTTTTGAAATTCAAACAACGATGAAAAAATAGCATAGCAAATGAAGAGATTTGTTCCTTTTTTTTTTCAAAAGTACGCAAATCTGCGTTGCAAGTTTTTTTGCTTTCACAATATTTTATTTTTCTCGAAACCAGCAAAAAAAGCAAAAAATAGAAAAAACCAGCAAAAAATTCAGCGAAAATTCGGAGAATGCTCCGATCGGTCTGAAACTTTGGGAAATCATTAAGAAGATACTTCCGGTCATTCCCTGAAAATTTCAGACCGAAATATTGATTTTTAAAATTATCGATTTTTATTTCTGAAAATTTTCAAAATCGATATTTTGGTCTGAAATTTTCAGGGAATGACCGGAAGTATCTTCTTAATGATTTCCCAAAGTTTCAGACCGATCGGAGCATTCTCCGAATTTTCGCTGAATTTTTTGCTGGTTTTTTCTGTTTCTTGCTTTTTTTGCTGGTTTTCATTAGCTTTTTAGCGATTTTTTTTTTTAATTTTCCAGGTTTTTAGCGATTTTTTGAAAGGGTTTTTAATCATTATGGCAAATTTTTGTTCAAATTCGAAAGTTTGAAATTTTCAGACCAAAATATCTGAAAATTTCAGACCAAACTATCGACTAATATGGCAAAAACCCTGAAATTTTCCAAAAAAATCGCTAAAAAATGAGTGAAAACTCCAAGAAAAACCAAAAATTCGCCAAATTGTACAAAACGTATTTTCATGGGGTTATTCTCGGAACCAGCAAAAAAATGGAAAAAATAGAAAAAATTCAGCGAAAATCCGGAGAATGCTCCGACCGGTCTGAAATTTTGGGAAATCATTTAAAAAATACTCTCGGACATTCCCTGAAAATTTCAGACCGAAATATTGATTTTTATTTCTAAAAAATTTCAAAATCGATAATTTGGTCTGAAATTTTCAGGGAATGTCCGAGAGTATTTTTTAAATGATCTCTCAAAGTTTCAGACCGATCGGAGCATTCTCCGAATTTTCGCTGAATTTTTTCCTGGCTTTTTCTATTTTTTGCTTTTTTTTGGTGGTTCCGAGAATAACCCCATTAGAAGTTAAAATACAGGAAAATTCCACAAGAATTGCTAAAATCACGGAAAAATTCCAAATTTGCTATAATGATTAAAAAAATCCTTTAAAATATTGAAAAAAAAATTCCGAAAAATAGGGCAAAATTCCGTCAAAATAATGGGTTTTCTTGGAGTTTTCACTCATTTTTAGCGAATTTTTGGAAAATTTCAGGGTTTTTGCCATATTAGCATTTTTTAGGATCTTTTTGTAGTTTTCCGTGAATTTGAGCCTATTTTCGAAAGTCCCTGTATTTTTTAGCGATTTTTCGGAACCTTCCAGAATTTTCGGCAAATTTTCATCAATTCTAGATCAATTCAGTAAAGCTCATTGGCTAATACTGTAAAACTTAAAAACTACGATTTTTCACAAAAAAAATTGATAAATTTGTCAAAATCTTATCGAAAAAACACGCGTTTTTTTTTAATTTCAGCGCTCTCTTATGGGGTTATTCACGAAATGGCAAAAAATGGCAAAACACGGCAAAAAACTGCGCGAAAACTCGGAAAGTGCTCCGATTGACCTGAAATTTTGGGAAATGAGGGAGAAAACTCTTCCGGACATTCCCACAAAATTTCAGACCAAAATATCGACTTTTAAGAAATATTGTTTTTTTTTCTGAAAATGCTTAAAATCGATATTTTTGTCTGAAATTTTGGGGTAATGTCCGGGAGAGTTTTCTCCCTCATTTCCCAAAATTTCAGGTCAATCGGAGCATTTTCCGAGTTTTCGCGCAGTTTTTTGCCGTTTTTTGCCATTTCGTGAATAACCCCATTACAATAAGGAAATCCAGAAAAATTAAAGGAGAATTACTTTTTTTTTCCAGAAAGATGTTGGAAATAAAGTGAAGAAAACGGGGACGGTAGAGGATAAAACTGATATTACCGCCTCACAGCCCAACAAATTCTGGAACCGACAATTCCGAGACGAAGCTGCTCAGAAAAGAATGCCCGACGGCGAATACCAAAAGCTAAACGCCCAGAAAATCAACGGTGTAACCAGCACAGACGCCAAAATCCCAATCACCATCATCATTAGAAACGAAGGACTGAGAGCCCTGGATGGCATCGATCTTCTCGTTCCCACACCATTCGCCAAAGATCTCTGGGTGGCACTGCAACGACGCGGCGTACGCGCCAGCGGTCTTCGTGACGAGTTTGCAGCGCATCTCGAGTCGAAAACGTTGTGTTTTCCGATAGATGACGTGGAATCAGAGGCGGGAAGGCTGTCTGAAAAGTTGATGAGGGAAGAGTTGATGGAAAAGTACTTGGGGAAGCCACACAATCGCAGGTGCAAATTCTGGAGCGCTCTTTCGGTGAAGCTTCCGTTTGAGTTTCAATGGGATCAGTTGGCGGAACAGTGGAATGTCTCAGACAAAGTCTCTGAAAATGGAGCATTTGTGTGTAGAGATCTGAGGAAGTTACGAAAAATTAAAGAGGCTTTGAAAAATGAGAAGGCCGAGGTGGAAGAGGTATTAAGATCAGAAGCCGACGGAATGTTGATCCCGGTAAAACTCGAATTTGTGGGCAGAGGACGGCCGAAACGATTCGGTATGATTTGCCTACCAACCCCAGATGACTTGATCTCGATACGACGTAATCGGAACAAGGAGATTATTCAGCAGCCACGATTATTTGGCACCTCTTCTGAAGAGCCGATGGAGATTCAAGAAGAGCTGAAACCGCTTCAAGGATTTGTCTCATTGGACGCGGCCGCATCGGAAAAGCCGATCAGTTTGAAGTGGTTGTTTGAAGAGTCTTCGAGGCTGGATGATACGTAAGTGTTACAGTGCAAACACCCCCACGACAAAATGCACAAAAAGTGTAAACTTAGAATCTTTAGAATTTCAAAACGAAAACGTGCCAATCGAAAGAAAAAAGAGTCTAGAAAACGCCGAAAGTTGACATTTGAGCAACGAAAAACCGACGAGCAAGTCGAGGAAGCAGAACGACACTCCGCACAGTACAGATTCTCAGCGGATCGGTAACGGTTTCACGGATACTAATAACTATAATTATAAACATTCCAGTGAGATAATTGGTCGACTGGTGGCTGGCGAACAAAGCGTACTTGGAGGACGTGGAGTGGCCCTGGGCTACATTTGCGCCGACGCCCTTCCACTAATCTCGTCTAATTATCACAAATGTGAGTGTTTACAGTTTTGAGGCTTATTGTATGCTAATTCGGATAAATGCTAGTCGAAAATGACGAAAATTACGCAATTTCCTATTTTCGACCCGCCAAAATGGTCAAACACGCTCCGCTGAACTCAGCGCTATGCGATTTTCATTTTGGTTTACAAATTATTTCATTTCACGTTGAATTTATACGTGAAATTAAATAATTTGGAAACCAAAATGAAAATCGCATAACGTTGAGTTCAGCGGAGCGCGTTTGACCATTTTGGCGGGCCGACAATAGTTTTTGGGGATTTTTTTTATTTATTTAAGCACCTTTTTGATTATTCTTCAATTTCTAGGGATTTTCAGAGAATTTTTTTAGAGGTTTTTTTTCCAAAATCTTCAGAATTTTTTCTCAGTTGTGGCATTTTTTGGAATTTTTTTAAAAGTTGAAGCCGTTTTTGAATGTTTTTCGAATTTTCGCTGATTTTTGAATTTTAATAGATTTTTAAAATTAAAAAATTTTTTTTTCAAATTTGTGTTGATTTTTTGGGTCTGGGGCGTTTCGAAACCGACCGTTTCGAAACCGACCATTTCGAAACTGTGACGTTTCGAAACTTCACCGCATTTTTAGCGGTAAATTTTGAAAAATTCTCCGAATTTACCGGTGATAGATTCGACAACTATTTTATCCTTGGTCGAATTTTGTCAATAGTGCGAACACGGCGACAAAAAGTTTCGAAACGTCCCAGTTTCGAATCGACCTAGTTCCGAAACGTCCCAGAGCCATTTTTTTTTAAAGTTTTTTTTCCGAGTTTTTGGGGAATTTTAAACCATTTCTCGGGATTTTTAGACTATTTTTCAAATTTTTGGTGGATTTTTTAAATAATTTTTTTAGTTTTTGGGGATTTTTTGTGTTTTTTTTTTCGAATTTTTAGTTTCCTTGATTTTGGAATTTTTCAATTATTGCAGAATTTTTGGAAATTTTCTCTCCATTTTAGCAATTTTCGTGATTTTTTCAATAATTAATCCAAAATTTTGGATTATTTTACGAAATGTTCACAAATTTTCTCAATATTAGTCATTTTCCGTCATTTTATAATATTTACGAGTTGCTCTAGATTTTTATAGAATTTCTGCGAATTTTCGGATTTTTTAAAACATTTTGGGTGGTGTTGTGTTTTCAATCGACTTGCGACATGAGGACGCAAGACTCCGCCCACTTATTTGTGCGCGACCACGCGAACACAGTGATATTGGAAGAGACGCAGACAGGTAGCCCACAAATAAGTGGGCGGAGTCTCGCGTTCTCATGTCGCAAGTCGATTGAAAACACAATATTTAACTAATGGATCTATTCACGGAACCAGCAAAATATGCAAAAAATCCAGCGAAAATTCGGAGAATGGTTCGATCAGTCTTGAATTTCGACAAAAAATGCCAAAAATACTCCCGGACATTTGCAGAGAATTTCAGACCAAAATATCGATTTTGAAATTTTTCAGAAAAAATCGATATTTTGGTCTGAAATTTTCTGAAAATGTCCGGGAGTACTTTTGACATTTTTTGTCGAAATTTCAGACTGATCGGAGCATTTTCCGAGTTTTCCCCAATTTTTTTTTTGCTATTTTTCTATATTGTTTTTTCAATCGACTTGCGACATGAAAACGCAAGGGTTCATTCACCGTTCTGTCTGCGTCTCTTCAAATATCACTGTGTTCGCTTGGTCGCGCACAAATAAGTGGGCGGAGTTTCGCGTTCTCATGTCGCAACTCGATTGAAAACACTATAAGGCAGCAATAAATCTCATTTTCCAGCTAAAACCGTAGTGATGGTACGAAATTCAACATCAAAATACTATCATGCCGCATATGTGTCGATTCTGATTAACGCCGTGCAAATTTGATCTCTTTATTGTTGTTTTTTTTTTGTTGCAGAATTTTATCATTTCTTGTTGATTTTTATTGTTACCTAAATATTTGAATACATTCAATTCCATTTCCATAAAAATTTTTTTTTTAATTCGCACCACCAGGTTTATGATAACCTTTTCATACCTTTATTTCATGTATTTAACATTTCTTTAAACAAAACATGTTAAGATATATAATATGAGAAGATGGTTGGAGAAAATCACATCGCCGCTGAAACCACAAGAGCCGTCCAGCGATTGGGTGCGCGATGAGCTCTACTCGGGAACTCGTGAGTCAAGTTTTTCTCGAATTTCCTTGCAATTTTTTGTCTTGTCGTTTTCTGCATGAAATTAATAAGGCAAAAATTCAAGATGCACAAAATTAATAACCCCATTATATCCATCATTTCAGCCACCGCAGTGTCTCGAAAACGATGGTCCTCGGCGTACGCGTCGGATCCAAACGAGTGGGAACGCCTTTTCGAGACGAAATGGACCGTTGTCGGCGATATTTTGGAGCGAAAACTCGGAGATCCAGAGCATAAAGTGGTCTACGATGAGCTGATGGCATTGCTGGAGAATATGACCAACATGTGCACACTTTTGATGCTCGAGGCGAACTCTCAGCCGGAGCCTATTATCGGTCCGATTCTGGATAAATTCTTTACCGAGCAAATTTTGGAGCGAGTTTTGGATTGGGCGATTCAGTTGACAGATTCTCTGAAATCGATATGCCAATTAGCGATTATTCGCATTTTTGACATGATAGTTTCGGATTCTCACTCTCAGAATCACTGTCTTCTCGTCCACAAACCAATTCTCAATCCACTTTTCCGACTCTGCGAATGGTTCCAACGAGCCGACTGGAGAGTCACAATCACAGAAAACAAGAAGACGTCAGAAGCGGAAAAGATGTTTGTGCTACTCCTCAATCAAATATGCACAAAACTTGTCGAAGATCGGACACTTCTCCACTTTTTCTTCCATTCCGACCAATTTGTCGTGTTCACCGAACTCATACCATTCCTCTACTCGATTGGAGACACTGGACAATTGGCCAGAGACGCTGTCCTTTTGATCCTCTCCGTCTCGGCTGAAGATCAAACTATCGCCGAATATGTGACGGAGCGAACATCGTTCTGCCAAGTGCTCACCACGGGGCTCTCCGCGTGCTTCTCGCAACTGCCACGACGAATTCTGGGCGACGGTGGCGAGCGGCTTGTTGAAGACGCGTATCGGGATTTTCTTGCGGATTTTCACTCTGCTCTGCTTTTCTGTAATGCTATTGCTCAGACGGCGCATCCAGATGTCGCGGAGAACATCTCTTCGTATTTCTACACTGGATTTTTGACAAATGTCATCAAACCGGCATTTCTGCAAAATGATCGGGAATACATTGGTGCCAGTATGGTTTATTTGCAGGTAATTTTAAACATTTGCTGGTTTGCTTTGGATTAAAATGGCACAAAAAATCACGTGAATACGTCCATAATGCAGAAAAATAGGTGTCTCGTCCAAATTAAAATAAAACAAATTGACAAAATCAGCAGTTCAGACCGAAATTGGCTTAAAATCCGCAGCAAAACACCGTAACCCTCCTTTTCGCTATGAGACCACCATTTAAAGGCGCATACATTTGTATGAGCCTTTAAATTTTTTTTGTTTGGATTTCCTTCATCTTCAGCAGGGGTGCCACAAAAAATTTTTTTTGCGAAAAACAAAAAAAGTTTTTTTCGCAAAAAAAAATTGCGAAAAAAAACAAAAAATGTTTTTCATTTTCATCGCCTATATTTATCGTTTTTTATCAAAATACTATCAAATTTACCAATTTTATTCCTGCAGAAAGGTGGAAAATTGCGTAAAATGTGCGAAAACCGTTTTCGAGACATCGCTAACACTCGTATTCTAGTCTTTAATCCAAATTTTTTTTTCCAATCTTTGATTTTTTCAAAAAAAATGCGAAATTTTTTTGAAACAAAAAATCTATGCGAAAAAACAAAAAAAAATTTTTCGCAAAAACTGCGAAAAATGCGAAAAACAAAAAAAAAAAAAAAAAACGGCACCCCTGATCTTCAGCATAATAATTCGAGTCTGAAAAACTATAATTTCATGCATTTTTTTCAAAAAACTTTAAAGAATTTACTTTAAAAAATCGAAAAAAAAAAAAATTAAAGTCGCATTTATTTCTGACTCGCATTAGGTCTCGCAGCAAAAAATACTACAGTACCGACGGTAAAAACTGTGACCGGCTTCGTTTTTTTCGACTCTGGGACGTTTCGAAACTAGGACACTTTGAAACTAGGACGTGTTTTGGTGTCACTAATGCGAACACCCCCACCAAAAAATGCAAGTGTCGAAACGTCCCAGAGCCCCAAAATCATTAACAAACCAATATGTTTCCAGATGTGCATAGAAACGATAGATGAGCCGGTGCTCGTAAAATCAATAGTCCGAATGATAATAACCGAACGAGACGACAATGGAACACTATTCTTCGAAATAATAATATCCTATGTGAAAGGCGGTGATAAAACGTCTGTAACAGCTCTATCACTAATCGATTCGTTGCTAAAACTGGCTTGTGAAGATGTGATGCTGGCGCTAGTCTTCCGACCACTTCTCACCAATCACTCGGCCACCAAGAAGCAACTGTCAGTGATCTACAAAGCGGAACGATGCGGACGACTCTCGCAGGCGTATCTCGATTGTATACCGGTTTGCATGCACAGGTTTCAGCAGGTAAAATGACTAAGAAATGAAATATTGCTGATTAAACGTCGTTCCAAGTCTTCCAGATCGTTTCCCTCTCGTTGCTCAGCTCCTACATGCACTCGACGCGCATTCGAATGACCGCGCGAGCCGTGCAGTGTCGCGGATGGCAATGGCGGTACGATGGAGTGGTGGCGGGAAGTTTTGTGCTGCCAGCAGAGTCTGATGACGATGCCACGTGTCACGTGTCAATTTCGCGGAAATCGTCGGCGGGTCAATCTTCGGTTTCGATGGCGCCGTATACGATGAATCGATACGCAGACGGATCACATTTGCCGCCGAGTATTAGTATTAGTGAGTTGTCTATTCAATTGTTTTCCAAAATTACAGAGCATTTTTTGGGCTCTGGGACGTTTCGAAACCTCTATGTTTGAAACTGACATTTCGAAACCTTAATGGGTTTGAATTCCCAAAAAAAAGACAAAAAATTTCGAAGCTTTCCAGTTTCGAAACGTCGCAGAGCAATTTTTCGTAATGGGCTGAAAAAAAACAGTTAAAAGATTTACTGAAATACATACTTACATTCTCCAATTAGTTTGACGCGAAATCCAATCCGAAATTCGAAAAAAAAATTCACAAAATCAGGGGTTTTTCGCAATCCAGTCCAGTCCAGTCCAGTCCAAAGTTGGCCTAAAATCCCATGCCGCGGCTGAAACACCGTTATCCTCCTTTTCGCGGCGAGACCTCCCGTGCTTATGGTGCTACCTCGGAATAGAACTGACGCGTAATAGAACTGTAGCGAAATTGAACTCGCTTTGGAATAGAACTGTAGTGAAATGGAACTGTAGCGAAATAAAACTGTTCGGAATAAAACTGATCGGAATAAAACTGTTTTGGAATAAAACTTCGGAATAAATCTGTAGCGTTTTGGAACTAAATTAGCAATGGAGCGCGATTGCATTGCTTGCTCATTCAAATATTGGAATTTCTCATGCGCGTGCTTTTTTCAACAGTTTTATATTTGAGCTATTCATCAAAAATTGTTTGTTTTGTTGTTTTTTTGAATAAACTTTTATCATTTTTTTCTCGGCCTGCCTTGGCGGCCAAGCAATGCAATCGCGCTCCATTGCTAATTTAGTTCCAAAACGCTACAGTTTTATTCCGAACAGTTTTATTCCAAAACAGTTTTATTTTGCTACAGTTCTTTACCGAACAGTTCTATTCCGAACGGTTCTATTGCGAAGCAAGTTCTATATCGCGGCAGTTCTATTACACTTCAGTTCTATTCCGAGGTAGCACCAGTAGGGCGCGTTTGCTCGGCTCCGCCCACTGTTCAAATCCTGGGCACCGTGAAATTATTTTTAAAAAATCATCCAAATTTATGAAAAAAATGTTTTTTTTTTCTAAAAATTTCGAATTTTGCCGAAATTTTGGGAAAAATTGAAGTTTGTTCATCAAAATATTACATTTAGAGAGATTCGGGAAATTCGGCGGCTAATAGCCGTTTAGGCGCGCCTAGGCGCCAGTAGTGGCTATCGGCTATTTTTAACGGCTAATAGCCATATTCGCGTCAAAAAATTATTTTCCGGGTTTTCGAGGATAAAAAAAGAAATTTTCATGAAAAAATTATTTTTAAAAAAAACTCTTTCTAGGCAAACCAGGACCACAACCGCCCACCGACTCATCCCCCAACAATGCGCATGCCGATCTAGACGAAGACGGTGATTTTATCCTTCCGCCCATCGACATGGAAGACGTCAGCGAGGAAATGACGGCGTCAAAAGTGATGACCCAGTCCACCATCGACTACATGCACATTTCGGGACTAGACGGCTCCGAATCAGACGACGCGTTGCCGATTCGAGTGGAAGAATCCTCGGAGACGGACACTGACGCGCCGAAAAGCACATTTGTGTTGTCAGGATGGCGAGACGTGCAGGACATGGAAACGTTTTGTCAGATATTGGCGAAACAGGAGGTGAAAGGTGAACGACCGCCAATTGAACAGATTGAGCAGTTTATCACGGAAAAGTACGAATCACTGATATCGGGAGGAATCGAGAAGGCAAAAGAGCCCACGGAGAAAAAAGTGCACTCTGCAAGGACGACCAACCGTCTAGTTGTGACTGGGGGATTCTCCATTTTCAACTTTCCGGAGAGGTCGAAACTTTTGGCGACGATACTGGAGGGTGTCGAAACGTTGTGCGAGAATGAGCTGCCGTTTAACACTGAATTGTTGAGCCTGATCGCCGACTTGGCAACGTATCCACAGCCGCTCCTCGCATTTTATCTTTTTGATCCGAAAGAGGACAGTTCGGAGAAACATTTGCTATCGGTACATTTGGAAAATATGAAACCCCGCCCACTTTTTTTTTTGCGCGCGCAAGTTTTCGGAATTTTACGTACATTGTGGTCTCGCCACGAATCGTGTTTGCAGACTTGTCGATTTACGCGTTGATACAAATTTGAATTTTTTCTCCGTTTCGAATTTTTTTGACGAACTAAATAAATTCGGTTTTTTTTTTGTTATTATTTGTGTCGTTTTCAAAATTTTTTAAAAATTTTATGGAATTTGAAATTTTTTCAATAAAAAATTTAAACATTATCCCGGAAAAATGTTCAAATTCCAAAAAGTTTATAAAAAAAATTGAAAACGGCACAGATAATAAAAAAAAACACGGAATTTATTTTATTCGTCGAAAATTTTCGAAACTAAAAAATTCAATTTGTATCAACGCGTAAATCTATATTTCTGCAAACACCGTCCGTGGCGAGACCGTAATGTATTTACATTTTTTTGATGTCGTATCACCATTCCAGGAGTACGTAATATTTCTGCAAAAACTCGGAAAATGCTCAGATTGACCTGAAATTTTGAGAAATAAGGCAAAAATAGTCCTGAATAATGCCGCGTCCAAAGTTCAAAAAACTCCTGAAATCAGGAGTTTTTTGCAGTCCAAAGTTCCAGAAAAAATCCCAGAAAAAACAGGCGGTGACAGTTGAAACCGGTGTTACCGTAGTTCCTTCGCTGCCAGACCTTCTGTGTTTGAACTTGAATTTTCCCGCAAAAAAGAAAAAATTGAGCAACTGTGGGAAAATTCAAGTTTAAACATAGAAGGTCTCGCAGTGAAGCAACTACGGTAACACCGGTTTCAACTGTCACCGCCTGTTTTTTCTGGGATTTTATTCGGAACTTTGGACTGCAAAAAACTCCTGATTTCAGGAGTTTTTTGAACTTTGGACGCGGCATAAATATGCAACAGAAAAATTTGGACCCAATAATCGATTTTAAAAAAATTTTGATTTTTTTCTGAAATTTTTTTAAAATCAATATTTCACTCGTCCTGGATATGCTCAGAAATTTTTGAAAAAATTTCTGAAAAAATCAAAAAATTTTTAAATCGATTGCATATTTATTCAGGACTATTTTTGCCTTATTTCCCGAAATTTCAGGTCAATCGGAGCATTTTCCGAGTTTTCTCGCAGTTTTTTGCCATTTCGTGCATAAATCCGCTCGAGACGCAATAACACATTTTGACTATGCGCCTTTAAGATGTACCGTAATCTTCTCTTTTTTTATTTTAATTTTCCGAGACCCGGATAAAACCGCCCTTTGCAAGTCTGCGGCACGCAGGAAAAACTATGCCGCAGACTTGCAAAATTGGAATTTTATTCCGAATAGTGGGCGTCGCAACTCTGACACGCTCATTCACTTCCAGATCCTGCAAAGCGTACAAACGCGAATCGACGTGATGGCGGAGGGAATCGAGGATTTTGACGCGTGGGTCGAGAAGGGATTGGAGACGTTGGCGGCGAGAGCGGTGCGAATCAAGCACGAATCGATGACGACGGTGGTGACACAGTAAGACGAATTGGCAAAAATTACCGTAATCTGTTTTTTGCAGAAAGACTCGAGACGACTCCACGTTGCTCTATGGTAAGAGCACAATGCCGCCGCCCGGTCGGAGATTATTGTGAGTTTGAAAAAAGGTGTTTGCGGACTCTAGATGACACGAAAATTGGGTGGTTTTTGGCTATTAGCCATCGATTTTGGGGCGTTAACCAAAATGCAGGTTTCACTGACCCGGAATCGGACAGCTATTAGCCGTTTTCGATGGCTAAGATTCTAACTCCCGCTCGCGCGCTGATTGTCGCCAAACTCGTGCAAAATGTGCGTCGGTGATGGCTAATAGCCATGTCAGAGCCAAAAATTCTCCGATTTTTCCAACCCCCGTATTTTTTTATTACGTAGAAAATGGCCGAAGTGGGCGTGTCCCCTTTCATACTGTAACAGGCAGAAAAAAACTGAAAAATCATGAATAAACTACTTGATTTTTCAAGTACAGCAGTTTTTTGAGTGCTATTTATTTTTTTGTAATTAATTAAGTGTTAAATAATTGGCCAAAAATACAGTAATTTGGAAAAATCATGTTAAAATAGGTACCAGAAAAGAATGAAAAAAACCACGCGGCAGAATTGCAAAAAATGGCTATTTTGCGCACTTCACGAATGTGATGGCTGTTAGCCGTTTTCCAAATGTCCAGAATTAAAAATTCGAAACAACTCGAAGAGAAAATTCATCGAAAACGGCTAATAGCCATGGGATGTGCACCAAATGCATATGGCACGCGACCCAATTAGATGGCTCAATGGCTATTAGCTAAAAATTTCCTGAGTTGTTTGCCGAGCAAAGTAGGTTTTCGGGCTTTGTCAGGGCTCTAAACAACCCACTGACCAAGGCCGACAAACAAGGTTCATGCATACGGTCTCATTCCATATCCACATTTCAGAATTCGTGAACCCTCACACCAGGAGACCCTAGACGATCAAACGGCCCGCCGTACCGCCCTGGCCGCCATAATGCTCTCACACCTCTGCCAAATGCTCGCCTCCATCGTGCTTCAACAATCGCTCATCAACTGAGAATCCCCACCCACCCAACCAAAACTTTTCATCGGGTTTACAGCATTCCTCGCCTTTGAGATTATTGTGTATAATATTTTATCAGTTTTTCCACCCATTCACCCTTAACACAATGGCTCCAAGACTTTGTGAAATAGTTTCTCTCCTCTCTCTTTGTTCTGTCGTTCACCACGTAAGAATAGGATTGTAAATTTTATCATACACTGTTTGTAAGTACGAAATGCTGTGTGTCGTCTCGCTCACCAACACGCTCTATCTTTTTTTTGTTTATTTGTACTTTTGTTTGTGGCATTGAGAGGGCATCGCCGGGCCATTGCGACCGTAAAGGCCAAAGATTTTGCGTCTGAGGATGTATGTGATTGATTGATATTAATTTTCAGAAAAAGTCCTATTCGGAAAATCAGCTGGAGATGACAAAATACCTAACCGCCGACTTTCTCAAAAGCTGTCATGACAACTTCATTCTCCTGTTAACGAACAGATTCACTAAGTACCTGCAGAGCGGAAAAGTTCCAGAAAACCAGAAACGTGGTATATTCTGAAAACAAAAAAGTTGCAACGCGGTGTTTGCGTACTTTTAAAATTCAAACGAAAATGGGAACAAATCTCTTCATTTCCCGTGATATTTTCCTTCATTGCCGTTTGAATTTCAAAAGTACGCAAACACCGCGTTGCTATTTTTTTGCTTTCACAATAGGCAGCTATATCGCTAATAACCATCGAAAAAGGCTAGTAGCCTTCGCATTGGGCATTTGACACTTGCCCCGAATTCGATGGCTATTAGCCGAAAAATTCCCGAATTCCGTCGTTTTTCAGAGGCCGAATGCATGAAACTGGAAAAATGTTTTCCAGACGATTTTTCTCTGCGTCTCTCACCCGCAACACACGAAAATTAGCATTTTTCAAGATTGATTTTCTGAAAAAAAAACGGATTTCCTGTCGTTTTTCGGTTCATGGAGACGGGAAAAGCGCCTCTAAAAATAACTGTTGGCGCATACCGTAAAACCTGTCTTAGACTTGCATGCAAGTTCCAGTTCCAAAACCTCGCCGGAGTGCAAGTTTATTAGACAGACAAGTCTATTAGAGGGTGCAGGTCTATTGTTTCAAAGCCTGGACCGGATGCAAGTCCTCAGATTTTCAAGAAAGGAGACAGGGAACATTGGAGAACAGCTCTGGAAATTTTCGGCTAATAGCCATCAAATCGGGCCGTGTCCTATATGCATTTGGCGCACGCTTATAACTCGATGGCTATTCGCTATTTTTCATTTGGTGAACGCCCCGCCCCTAAAGCGATGGCTACTAGCCTTTTTCGATGGCTATTAGCCACATAGCTGCCAATGCCCGCCATATACATACGCACCAAAACTTCTCTGAAACTGCCCTGATTAAAAAATGCGAAAGAAGGTGAAGAGATAATCCATCAGAAACGGCTAATAGCCATTGAATCGGGGACGTGCGGCAAATGCATATGGCACACGGCCCGATTCGATGGCTCCTAGCCGTTTTCAAAGGCAATTAGCTTAAAAAAATTTTGAGAAGTTCGCTGTTTTTTGCGGAAATCTGCCGACTTTTGAGACTAGGCCACATTTTCCCAAGGATTGGTAGATTCAGGCAATGAAACATCCTAGAATATTGAAAACAGTGATTTTTTTTGTTAGTGTGATATTCAGAAATCGCTAGAAAATGATCGTGGATTCGCGGATTTCACGCCGATATGATGCTAAAAATGGCAGAGTTTCTTTGAGAACCGTTTCAAACACACAGGGGCATGAACCTGGAGTCAGCAAACGCGCCCGGATGTGCATACATTTAGGATTTCTGATTTCCATATATTTTGCCGGTTTTTTCGTTTGAAAATGTGACAGGGCGCGCTTGCCGGTTAATGTCCCTGTGCATCGCGACCACAACATGTGTGAAATTTCGTGAACAATTCGCACCAAACATGGTGTTTCCGTTTCCCCCGTAATCTAGTACTTTTCATCTTCTGTCGGCCAAGAAAGTGGGCGGGTGGAGAAAAAAAGTTGCAAGATAATAGTTTGAACCGGAATTTCCTTTTCTTTTTTTTTGCCGTTTCCCTTTTTTTGTTTCGTTCTTCTCTTTTCTTTTCTTTTTTTTTCTCACATTTGCTGTTGGTTGTTGATAGTGGCAAACACGTGATTCGGTCTTGAAACAGATAGCGAAACACATTTTATTAGAGGTGAAAAAATCAAACAAAATGTGATCGACACGTTATATTTAGAGTTTGATTTGGTTCTAGAATAGGGCAGGGGAAACGTGACTTTTTGCAGAAAAGTATTTTTCGAACTCGCTGAATGTTCAAAAATCAGAATGTTAAAGATAAGCACTTGTTAGGAATATAACTGCTTTTCTGGGTCAGTACAGTTCCATTTCAAGCGGTTCTATTCCGTGCGAGTTCTTTGTCTTTGTATTTGTCCCCGAAAATAAGAAACACGCTATTTAACAGAAGTATATGGCGTCTAATTAGACTTTAAAACCTCCTAATCAGAGTGGAATGTTTTAGCGGAGTGTCGTAGTCGTGGATTTTTTATTAAGAGACCAATTTTCCCACAAAAATGCATGCAGTATTGAGTGGGGATTTACGAATATCACATCAAAATCGCGCAAAAAAATGTCTCTGATTTTTAACGAATTTTATTACTCTCGTCTCAGCTAAATGCACATCCTTTTTCAAAAAATGGAAAAAATAACACAGTTGAATCAAGTGCGACCGTAACACATTCAAAGAGAGAGTGAGCGAAAACAAGAGACCACATTGCTCACCCTTATCCCTCCCTCTTTCTCACACTCTCATATTGTGGCATTTATTCAAATTTGGCAAATTCGTGGCGAGACACCGAGATTAATCGTGAGTTTTTCCCATTTTTTTGAAAAAGGATGTGCATCAGCTGAAACGAGAGTAATATACTCGGTATAAAACGCTGATAACTCGCTCCAATCGAACGAAGAATTTCGCATGCATTTGGAGTGAGGTTTAGAGAAATCAGAGCAAAACATCGGCCACGTCTCTCTCAATTTTCTGCACTCTCTCGTCGCCAACGTGGCCGCGTCCACCACTGTGCGAAGGGAGCGCGTTTGCAGCGTTCCGTACTGAGAATACAACAAAAAAATATATAGAAGGCCACGGCCGCTACTTCTAGAATATTCCATTTTTTCTAAAAAAAGATTCGTTTCTTTTCTGATTTTCAGCAAAACTAGACCACTTTTTGAAAATCTGTCATTAAAATATATTCTTCACATCAAATTCTTCGTTTTTATTACAAAATCACCACGATTGGTGCAGAATTGACGGAGGAGATGCATTTTAAATTTTTGAAAAGGATTGAGATCTTAAACTGTTCGCGAGAACATTATGCACAAGGGAGACATTTAGAATGCATTATTATGTTGCAGAAAATTAAGTTTTTCGTTAAATTCTCTACTAATTCTTCAAAATGCATATCCTCCGTCAATTCTGCACCAATCGTGGTGTTTTTGTAATAAAAACGAAGAATTTTATCTGAAGAATATATTTTAATAACAGAGTTTCAAAAAGTGGTCTAGTTTTGCTGAAAATCAAAAAAGAAACAAATTTCAGTTGAAAAAATATCTGCGCCGCGGTGGGGAGGTAGAGAGAACGAGATATGCGCCAGCAGTTATTTCTAGAGGCGCTTTTCCGGTCCGAGACACTGTTAATTATGCATTATTTTTCAAAATAAAGTTGTTCGAATTAATTTCCCGCCATTTCGTGTACTCCTTTTGAATGTCTTCTAATTTTTTTTGTTGTTGTAAAATTTGGCAAAAATCAGAGAAATTGATTTGTGGAATTTAAATAAGATATTAAGGATTCGTTACGTAGCGAGACAGCGTGGCAGCGAGAGAGGAAACAATTTTTTTTTTCATTTTGCTGACGCACAACATGCAGCAACGTGTCGCTACCTCACGAATCCATAATATTCGAAAATCCCCGTAAAGTTGGCACGTCCTTTATGACACCCTATCCCGTTGAATAGTTCTAATGTCAGCCGTCTTCTAGAAAGGATACCGACCCGCCGAACACCTGCCACCATTGTGTCCGATTACTTGAAGGTTTCTAGACGTTTGGCCTTTGAGTTTTTGTACGTAGTTTCACCAATTAACACCTGTTCTTGGAGTGAGGGGAGGGGGAGGTGCGAGCCAAGACGAACCAATTCTCAGGATATAGAGGCATGAGCCAAGGTCAGCAAAAGTATACGGGAAAATCCATAAGGTCCCCGCTTGTTCTGCTCATCGACTCCTTGTCTGTATACAGAAAAAGCGACTTCCTGCTCTGCTCTGCTCTATTCACGTCTCGTAATAAAAATATTATTCTTATGAAATCGAAAATAAAATTAAAACAAAAAACATCTTCGGCCAGTGATCTTGTTGTCTGCTTCGCTCACCCTCTTCAATAGACAGATGTACATAGATAAAAACGAATCGTGTCGGGTTAGAATTATCAACAGGCGGCAACGTGATTCGTCACGTGGCGTCAAAAGACAGCCCTGTCTTCGTCGCGGCGAGAGAGTGTGGGCAGACGAGGAGACACAGGTTCTCACCGTGTCTGCGTCTCCGCCGCATCTCCCGTCGTTATACTCTCCGTTTCGCCGGCTCTCTCGTCGCTCACTCTTCGATTGTTCCGCCTCTTTTCTCGTCTTCTCTTCGCATGCGTTATCGTACGCAATCATTCCAGCGTCCGCCCCAATCTTTTCCCTTATTTCGCCAGCTTCTTCTACCTTCTACCTTATCGTGTCCGCCGCGTGGCCGTCAATTTTGATAACACCTTTATCTTTACACTGCGCCTTTTGCTTTCTAGTCGTCAACTTTTTCAGTATGGTCCCCTCAACACTTGGTCGTTGTTTTACTTGGTTATGAGTTTTGGTCCTGATTTGTGATGCGTAATTTTTGAATTCTCCTGGCCGTGTCAATATTTTCAAGTTGTTTCCCTGCTCGACCGCCTGCCACCTGCTTGGCTTTTGTGCTGTTTTTGTGTGTCCATAATAACAATAATATGTGGTGGGAAGGGAGAGAAAGATAACAATTTATGGAAAAGAGAAATTTCGAAAGAGCTTCAGTCTGTAACTTTTTTTTTGCGAATTAGTGCCAAAATTGCGCACACCCGTTTATTAGTCCGGTTCTCGGTTAGTTTGTCTTGGTTTTATGATGGGTGCGTCTCATCTCGTCTCGCTCCGCCACCGTAAAGAAAGATTTTATCCACCGGTGGGTGTTTGGTTTGACCCTGTTTGTTCAGCTGTGAGGTGTATGCGCTACTCATTTGGTGAAGATGCTGACCTCTAAGGATGGCACTTTGCCAAATAAAGGTGGCTATTGTGCTTTTTCATTGCGCCCACTTTTCTCACAGCCGCACTGAATCAAGTCCTCACGAACGGGAGAACACCGAAAGACTGGAAGACGGTGAAGATTTCTCTCCTTCCCAAGACCACGAAACCGAAGAAGGTGAAAGATTATCGTCCGGTTGCATTGTCTTCAATCGTCTCAAAACTCTTCACAAAAATCCTTACGAGAAGGATCACCGCCAAAAGCGAGGATTACCTTGAAGAATCACAAGCAGGATTCAGACGTGGAAGAGGATGCGCAGACAACATTCAAGTCGTCGCGCAGATGTGGGAAAAGTGCACCGAATTCAAGATTCCGCTCGTAGCGGTTTTCCTGGATTTCACTTGTGCTTTCGACAACGTTAATTGGACGAAGATATCCGAAGTCCTGAACAATCTTCAAATCGGAAGAAACGTGATTCGGGCCTTAAACAACTCAAACTCTTCGGCGATTGGAGAGCTGAACGTTCTGAACAAGAAGATGAAGTTCAAGATCAGAAGAGGAGTACGTCAAGGAGATTCGTCGTCACCACTACTCTTCGCGCTGGCTCTTCAGGCGATCTTGGATGAGCTAGACCCAGCACCTTGTGAAGATAATAAGACCGGAATCGACATCAATGGAGAATCAATTCACCGTTTGGAATTCGCAGACGACGTTGTTTTATTCGCGAACTCTGTTAAAGAGGCAGAAGATAGAGCAAATCGGATTGCAATGGGATGTCCCAAGTACGGCCTCAATATAAACCCGTCCAAGACGCAAATATTGATGAATAAGTACGTCACAAGATCGGACATCAATATTCTGAACACGAGGATTGAAATCTCCCAAAACGTCAAATACCTCGGAAGAACGTTTGCTGACGACGGATCTCTCACTGCTGAAGTCGCTAGAAGGATTCGCGCGGGATGGGCTGCTTTCAATGCCATTCGAAGAGAAGTTTTACAATCTCCTCAGAAGATAAGGAATAGATTACTTACAACCACTGTCATCCCTGCGATGACTTATGGATGCGAGACATGGACTTCCAAGGAGTCAGACACGAAGAGGCTACAGAGAGCGGTTAGCAACATGTTCGAAATTGCCGGATGCGACCCACCAGACATGGATAAGCAAGTCTTACGAAGAAAACTGAAGTGGGCAGGGCACGTATCACGCATGAAATACGACAGATGGGCGAAGATAGCATCAGAATGGGATCCTAGGGGATCAGCACGACCACGCGGTCGTCCTCCGAAAAGATGGGCCGACGACATCACGGATTCGATCAAAATCTTCATCCACAATGAGGCCCTCAGGGGCAACCTCGGGCACGGCCGCCGAAGAATTGGCATACTCGAGGCAAAACGAGCATGGTCCACTGTCGGAAGGGATCGTGCAACTTGGCGCAGCTTGGTTCGCAGTATCCAGGATGGAAACTGAGGTCGAACCTCACAAGTATCACAAGTAAGTAAGTAAATGCGCCAAAACTTGTGGTCTGAACGCAGAATGCTCTAAAATGTTAAAAATTGTGTCAAAAACGGCCAGGAAGAATTTTTCACATTCGCCTTTTAACCCCGCCCACTTTTTTCAATGTTATTTGAAATTCATGAGCGAAAAAGTGGGCGGGGTTTCATTTTATGATGTATTTACCAACTCGATTACAGGGCGAAAATTTTGAAAATTACGTGAAAAATTCTTCTTTTGGAACATTTTTTTTTTGCGTTTTCCCCCAATATTTTAAATTTTTAGAGCATTCTATTATCAATTCAATATTCTTGCCGGCTACAGTAAGCAGTGGCGCGAAACATCGAGGCTCCGCCCCATCAGGTCTTTTCAACTGAATTCAACTGAATTCAACTGAACGTAGATCAAAAAATGTGAGCGGGTGTGTCGCCGCAGACATGTGTCGTTATGTCTGCGTCTATTACAAAACTTTCGCGGGCGCCTATGGTAGCCGGCAAGAATATTGAATTGATAATATGTACAGACCATCAGTCTTGGCATTTTGCCAAAAAAATATTGTTTATTTTTTGACCCGGACATTTCTGACATTCCAAAACCTTTTGCTACACAGTGTGTTGGCCCGCACATTTTTTTCAAACAGAAAAAAAATGCCGCTATGTACGCAGTCAAATTATAACGTTTGAAATTGACTACATACTTGGCGGCAATTTCTGGCGTTTAAAAAAAAACGTACAGGCCGAAAAATTTGAAAAACAAAGCCAAAAATGGTCACCGACATGAAATCCTTGATTTTTTTGGGATTGAAATGTAGATTTTGGAAAAAATAATGAAAAACTTGCTAATTTTTATTACAACTGACAGAAAAATACCAAAAATTATAATGGATTCGTGGCGGAGTGACAATTTTTCACGTTTTATTTGAAACGAATGGAGAAAACTGAAGAAATGAAGAGATTTTTCGTCTTCCAGTTTCACGTGAAATGTCACTCCGTCGTGAATCCATTATAGCAAGTTTTTGATTTGTTTTTTTTTTCAAAATCAACATTTCAACCCCAAAAAATCATGGATTTCATGTCGGTGAGCATTTTAGAGCATTCTGCCTAGCAGGAGGTTTTGGAACATTAAAATTAATATCCAGGTTTAAAAATAAATGTTTATCACTATCATTATCGTCCCAATTTTCTTGCCGGTTACCATAAGTTGCCGTGCAAAATTTGTAAGAGGCGCAGAGATTTTTGCGTTCATCGAACTTGTGGGTACTCGCTTTTAGAACTGCTAGAACTGTGCGGTTTAGAACCTGTCTTTCTAATCATATTTGAATTGGTTGGAAAACAGTTTTAAAAGCGACTACCCGCAGCATCTGATGAGGCTAATTTTCGCGTCGCGTCGCGCCACTACTTACGGTAACCGGCAAGAAATTGAGAAATAAATAAATTAAATGTCTATTGTCGGTCCGCAATGTCGATCAAACGCGCTCCGTTGAACTTGGTCCTTTGTGATTTTCATTTTTGTCCTATTGTGTTTTCAATCGACTTGCGACATGAGAACGCGAGACTCCGCCCACTTATTTGTGCGCTACCTGTCTGCGTCTCTTCAAATATCTCTGTGTTCGCGTGGTCGCGCACAAATAAGTGGGCGGAGTCTCGCGTTCTCATGTCGCAAGTCGATTGAAAACACAATATGTTTCCAATTTTCCACACAGTAATCCCATAAAATTGTTTTTTCCTCTCCTCTCTTTAACTGGCCACCCATCAAGCCAAGTACAGCCCGTTTGTTCATTGCTTCCCGCATTCGTTCATCCATTCTTTCCGCCTGGGTCATCATCATCATCTCATCCGATGGCGTGATTGTGGGCCTTCCGAGAGAGAGAGAAAGACTGAAGACTACCAGCTGACAGCCATTTTCTTCGCATAAAGTGTGCGGGAACGCGGAGCGTCCAAAGTGTCGAAAATTGTTGACGATGTAGTGTGTATGTGTGGTCAAAACTGAGTTGTAGCTTGCTCACACTTGATGATCTCTGTTTGTGATTGTGAGACGGACGGACGGCTGGCGTGTAACGTAACATAACAACTGTTCAAAAATTAATGGTAATAATAAGTTTTGACAGTTCTCTAGGCTAGCCACCCACTGCGTGCGTTCTTTCGCCATCCATCCATCACTCATCGGTGTTTTTATCGGGCGACCGACGCCCGCCGTCGTTTTTTCTTGAAACCAGTCTTTTTGCAGCCGTAATTCAATTGAATTTTATTTTGTTCGATTCCATCTTTCCGATGTCCGATTTCCGATTTTTCTTCCAGAAGTATTCACTTTTGAGGTCGTATGCAAGAAAAAATGTCCGGAAATGGGTTTATTTGTTTCTCTGCGTCTCGGCCAATTGCAAGAAACTGGAATACTACAGGAAAATTGTTTCCGGAAAACAAAATTTGGAAAATGCTGATTTTTGTATGATAAGGGTGAGAGACGCAGAGAAACAGACAGTCCCATTTTCCGGAAAACAGAGTTTTCCATTCCAGTTTCACGGATTCTAGGGCCCTATGCAAGGCACTGGGAAACGGTGCTTTCCGGAAAATGGGCTTGTCTGTTTCTCTGCGTCTCTCATCTTTATCGTGCAGAAATTGCTGTTTTCTGAATTTTGGTTTCCGGAAAACGGGTTTCCTGTCGATTTCCAGTGTCTTGCATATGGCCTCTGGAAAACGGTGATTTCCGGAAATGGGTTTGTCTGTTTCTCTGCGTCTCTCATCCTTATCATGCAGAAATTGCTGTTTTCTGGATTTTGTTTTCCGGAAAATGGCTTTCCAGTCGTTTACCGGTTTCCGGCATTTGGCCTCTGAGCGAGGATCCATCAAAGAACAAAACAGCATTTTCCGGAAAATTAATTTGTCTGTTTCTCTGCGTCTCTCATCCTTATCATGCAGAAATTGCTGTTTTCTGAATTTCGTTTTCCGGAAAACGAGTTTCCTGTAGTTTTCCAGTTTCTTGCACATGGACCTAGAGTTTTCCAATTGTGTTTTCCGGAAAACGGTTTTTCTTGTCGATTTCCAGTTTCATGTATACGATCCCAGGAGCGAGGATCCATCAAAGAACAAAACGGCATTTTCCGGAAAATGAATTTGTCTGTTTTTATGCGTCTCTCATCGCTATAATGCAGACATCGCTGTTTTCTTAATTTCGTTTTCCGGAAAATGGTTTTTCTGTCGATTTCCAGATTCATGGATCCTGGGGCCGTATAGAAGGCACTGGAAAACGGCTTTGTCTGTTTGTCTGCGGTTCTCATCCCTATCTTGCAAAAATCGGCATTTTCCGAATTTTGTTTTCCGGAAAACGGTTTTCCTGCAATTTTCCAGTGTCTTGCATATGGCCTCTGGAAAACGGTGATTTCCGGAAATGGGTTTGTCTCTTTCTCTGCGTCTCTCATCCGTATCATGCAGAGATTGCTGTTTTCTGAATTTCGTTTTCCGGAAAACGGTTTTTCTTGTCGATTTCCAGTTTCATGTATACGATCCCAGGAGCGAGGATCCATCAAAGAACAAAACGGCATTTTCCGGAAAATGAATTTCTCTGTTTCTCTGCGTCTCTCTTCCTTATCATGCAGAAATTGCTGTTTTCTGAATTTCGTTATCCGGAAAATGGTTTTTCTGTCGTTTTCCAGATTCATGTATACGATTCCAGGAGCGAGGATCCATCAAAAAACAAAACGGCATTTTCCGGAAAATGGATTTTTCTGTTTCTCTGCGTCTTTCATCCTTATCGTGCAGAAATCTCTGTTTTCTGAATTTTGTTTTCCGGAAAATGGTTTTCTAGTTTCTTGCACATGGCCCTAGCGTTTTCCAATTGTGTTTTCCGGAAAACGATCTCTGGAATCGGTCCTCACCGCCACGCTACGCCTTGCTCCGCTCCGCAACACGTGATTCGCATCAAAAATGCTTTATCATCACTAAATTTAGTTTGAAATGAAATGCAAAAGCAAAAGCACACACGGCGCACATTTCGTCCATTACTGGCAGTCTTGTAGCCTCCAACAATCCGTCCATCATCGCCCAACAACTCTCTTATCGGCCTTCACCATTTTTCGTGCGTGATAGTCATCCTCAGTCGACGATCTGTTCGCATTCTTCGTTCGCTTGCTTGCAGAACACTTTTTTTTGTGTTGTTATTTTCTTCTTTTTTTTTTCGACCACCTTCATTCGCGCCGCGCCGCGCCGTTTCCGCTGTTTCTGTTCAAACTTCAAGTTTTCAATGTTGCCTGTTGCAGAATAATAAAATAAATCAGCCATAAATCACAATGACTCTTGTGAACAGTCGGCCCGAGTTGATGAACCTTTCGTTCTCGGGCTGCGGCTTCCTGTGCGTCTATCACGCCGGAGTGGCCGCCGCCATCAAAGAGTACGCGCCACAACTGCTACAGAAGAAGATTCTGGGCGCGTCAGCCGGCTCCATCGTCGCCATGGGTCTCATCACAAATGTGTGCATTTCAAGTGCCACGAGCACTATGCTCAAAGTGGCGAGTCAGGCACGGTCGCTCACTTTTGGACCGTTGCATCCAGAGTTCAATTTGCTGGGGATTGTTAGAGAGGAGCTCGAGAAGATATTACCGTCAAATGCGTGGCAGCTGTGAGTTGTTTTTCTTTTATTTTCTTTCTTGTTTGTTTTTTTTTCTTTGTTTCTCTGTTTTTCTCAGTTGGAGAAAAAAGAAAATGATTGATCAACAGGTGTGCGTGTGTGTTTGTGTGTCTGCGGTGGAAAACAACTTAATGTGTGAGACAATTAAATTACAGTAACCACGAAATTAGCCTAGTGTAGCTTTGTACTCTCCCTGTTCGATGGTCTTCTTCATCCACTTGTTGACACCAACCAAAAATTGTTTACAGCTGCACCGGTCGTCTGATCATCTCGCTGACTCGCTGGAGCGACCACGAGAACGTGATCATCGACGAGTACAGATCCAACGCCGACCTGCTCGACGCCATCATGTGCTCGTGCTTCATTCCAATTTTCTGCGGAATGACGCCGCCGAAATTCCGCGGCATACAGTACATTGACGGCGGTGTGTCGGACAATCAGCCGATCTACGATGAGCACACTGTGACCGTGTCGCCGTTCTCCGGCGAATCAGACATTTGCCCGCCGGATTGGGACAGTGGAAGTCTTCTCGGCTTGGACTTTAATGGGACGTCGATTCGATTCACGGCTCGCAATATGTTCAGGCTGATGGCTTGTTTGTGGCCGAGGTCCACAGAGGATTTGTCGAAAATGTGTTTGCAGGGATTTGGTGATGGTCTTCGGTTCCTTACGAAGAGTGGTAAGTGTTAGAGGAGCTGAGGACAGAAAAAACCCATCGCTACGAGACCCGGCGTTAAAATGTAACGCGCCTTTAATGGGAATGAAATTATTTCATCGGCTCGTCTCGACACGACTAGCTGTTTACGTCAAAAAACCTCCGACCTCTGTATTTTTTTGTCGTTTTTCCTCAATTTTATAATGGGTCTATTCACGGAAACCAGCAAAAAATGCAAAAAATTCAGCGATAATTCGGAGAATGCTCCAATCAGTCTGAAATTTTGACAAAAAATGTCAAAAATACTCCCGGACGTGTGCAGAAAATTTTAGACCGAAATATCGATTTTAAAAATTAGCGATTTTTTTCTGAAAATTTTCAAAATCGATATATTGGTCTGAAATTTTCTGCACATGTCCGGGAGTATTTTTGACATTTTTTGTCGAAATTTCAGACTGATCGGAGAATTCTCCAAATTTTCGTTGAATTTTTTGCATATTTTGCTGGTTCCGTGAATAGACCCATAAAGGGAAAAACCCACGAAAAACGGTTTTTTCCCTATCCAGAATTGAGAAAAAGCGACAAAAACTACAGTAGTTGGAGGGTTTTTAAACGTAAACAACTAGTCGTGTCGAGACCGTCCGATAAAATAAGCCGAATTCCCATTAAATACGCATTACATTTTTAACGCCGAGTTTCGGCGCGATGGGTTTTTTCCTAGTAAAAACCTGCATAAACACGAAAAACGGTTTTTTTTTCCTGTGCTGAATAGGTCCATAATGTCCGACGATCTGGATTTCCGTAGTTATTCACTGCGGTTCGGTCTCGCAGCGAATACTGAGGAATAAGCTTTCCACCATGGACGGGCCGTCCGAAAACGTCCGTTGCCCGTCCGGAGAACGGGTGCCCGCTGCGAGACCCTGACAAAACCGGGGAAAACCACGAAACCGGGGAAGACAAAACCAGGGAAGACAAAACCGGGGAAAAAATCGGACAAAACCTGGGAAGAAGCTCCGCCCCCTTTTGCAGCTGCTGCACGATGTTTTGTACTGGAAGTGTTGAAAAAGCGCGCCGCAGACTTGCAACTTTTCCCCGGTTTTGTCCAGTTGCAAGTCTGCGGCGCATTTTTTCAATACTTCCAGTACAAAAAATCGTGCAGCAGCTGCAAAAGGGGGCGGAGCTTCTTCCCAGGTTTTGTCCGATTTTTTCCCCGGTTTTGTCTTCCCTGGTTTTGTCTTCCCCGGTTTCGTGGTTTTCCCCGGTTTTGTCAGGGTCTCCCCGCTGCCCGCCCGCGTTGCCCGGTCTGCATTTTGACGTGCCGGTGTTTGCACACTCCACCCATTATTAGACGAGTTGGAAATCGGTTGATCAAAAATTTTCTCAACGTTGAGCACATTGATCTCGATTAAAACATTTTTTTCTTTTACATTTTTTTCTTCGGACCGCCCGCCGTGGAAAGCTTACTGAGGAACATAATACCGATGAAACGCAAAAAACCGCAAAAATTCAGGCTTGGCCCCGTGCATTCGCTGTCTCACCATTCAAACCGTCGACGACTCCACACTCGCCGCCCGCACCTCATCAGAATGCTTCACCAAGGAGGAAACTCCCGACAAGAAGAGCATGGTGCCAAGCAGCTCGTTTTCGGACTACAATCGGCTAAAGAAGCGGACCAGCTCATTTGCCCTTAACAAGTACGGTTTTTTGGTTCTTTCGAAATTTTTTCGTTGCGGATTGTGTGAAAACACCGCGACGACGAAATGCAGAACATTTTTCAAAACGTCCCAGACCTTTTTTTTTTACGAGCAAAACGTTCCTTTTCCAGCTACCGAACACGTGGCGAATCCGAGTGCGAGACGTGCGGTGACAGCGACTTGCCCCTCGAGGAGGTCAATTTGCACAGCGTTTTCCCGAAAATTATCAAGAAACGTAAGTTGATTTTTTCTCCGAATTTCACACATCTCACAGTTTCCTTCTCTCCTTCAGAATTCGACGACGCACTGGCCACCGAACGATCAATCTTCCAGTACGTGATGTCTTTCCGATTGGTTCGCTTCGCGACGACTGCCCTCGGCATCTCAAAGTTCCCGATCGACATTGCGATGGCGTTTGTCAAAAAGTTTGTCTACTCTCCGGCCGAATCGGCATTTCTCACCGCTTTCTTTGGCAGGCTTAACGAGTACTTGAAAATTACGAGCCCGCCACGATGGGTTTTGCTCAAATTCCGGGCGCTGGCAGATTTTGTGATTGGCGAGGTCGAGAAGCAGCGATCCAGGTATACAAAGTGAGTTGTTTTGTGTGGTGTGGTTTGTACTAACTTAACGTTTAATAACTTTCAGCTTCTCCTGCCTTGTCGCTGTCACTGAGACCGACAAATACGGCTCCGCTTTGTCTTCTGGCGTACACGAGAAGGACGACCAGAAGGAGATTGAGATGAGTGATGAGGCGAAGAAAGAAATGCGACTTTTACGAGAACGAGATCGTCGAAGAAAGATGCTCAAAAAGGCTGGAAGGCTTACACCGAACAACTCGGAAAGCTCTCTTCCTCCCGACTCGTATGACATTGACTCGTTCGAGCACGTTGTACAGTTTACACGAGACCATGAGTCTCTGTACGAATTCCACTATTTGGACGAGAACCAGCAGATGAGAACATTTGGACTTTTCGCTGACCGTAATCCTCATCACGGCCCACGTCATCATCAATCGCTGAGCGCCGGATGCTCCACACGACTTGCCCATGTTCCTGAGAAGGATGAAGATTCGCTTTCCACGACACCTCCAGTGATCTTTGAAGGTGGTCATACGATTTTTGAATCGGATGATAAGGATTCTGGGCTCTCTGGTATCGACAGCCAGAAAAACGTAGTGGAGGAGAACGAGCTGACTACGAGGTTTGTGAGTCTTATCAGTTCCAAAAAAGGAGAAAAAACCTTTTTTTTTTTTAGTAAACGCGACGCGTGTTGTTCGCCTGTACGAGACTTTGGCGATACGCCAAACCCGGCCGAATCGACGATAAGACGCAACGAAAAGGGGCGCGGAAGTCAGCGGAGATATGTGATGGAGAATCTCTCCAGGTAGTGTGGTCGACGCCTTCTTCTTCTTCTTCTCTGCCGCATTGCTAACTCTGTTCTGTTTGCAGAAAGGCGAAGAAGACGTCGTCGTCGCCGGCCATGTCATCGGATTCTGAAGGAGTAGACGGAACCGAGAAGCTGTTTGTACCATCTCGCAAAGCGTGGCGAGCCAGCAGCGATTTTGATAACAAGGATTTGTCGAGCCAAAAGACGCAGAGCGACACGACCACCGCTTGAGCTCTTTGTTTTTGATTTTGATTCTGATTCTTTATTCATTATTCCATCTACTCGTTTTTTTTCCACACTTTCCTTCGTTCCCTGTTCGTTTCTGTATTTGTTAATGTTCCTGTCCTGTCGTTGTCTCAGTGTCCACGGGTACTACGTCCATAAGATTTGGCACCTTTTTTTGTTGTTGCTAGAAATTACATATGTACATATTACATATTTAAATGTGCTTACCCCCCCCCCACTCTACTGTATGTACATACTTTTACAAATAAACGCGAGCGAAAGCGGCGAGAAGTTTCATCTTATTCTTGGGCGAGGTACCACTTGGGCGAGGTCGTCGTCACCTTTGGAAACTGGTTAGCGGCGGGGTGAAAAAGCGAACAATAAGACGGGGGGTCTAATTGACCGCTTCGAGGTCTGAAATTTTTCATTTCACACACACATGTCGAGACCCGTTCTTGAACCAAATTGCATTGTGTCACGTTTTTCAAAGTTCACCAATTTTTTTATCGGGAAAATACCGTTTTTCGTGGTTTTTTGGCTCTAGGACGTTTCGAAACTTGTTTGAATTTTTGCGGGGTAATTTATCAGTATAGCCCCCCCCCCCCCGCCTGATATGACCCCCCAAGGACCAGCATAGTCCCCCCTCCAGTTGATTTTGCACCGATTTACTCGGTGGGGGGTTATACTGTCTGGGGGCTACACTGGTATACTGATATACCAGAATAATCCCCCACCAGTAGAAATGGGGGGTCATTCTGATACCTTAGGTAATTTATCAGATAAGCCCCCCCCCATCTCATACCACTATCGCCCCCCCCCCCTCGGAAAAGGTAAGAAAAGCCCCCCACTTCTGTTTTTTTCTTGCGAATTTGCTTAGTTTCCCATAACCCTCGTCATATCACAATAACCCCCATCATATCAGAATAACCCCCGTCATATCAGAATAGCCCCCCGCTGTATCAGAATATCCTACATATAACAGAATAGCAACAAACCCAGCAAAAATTGAGCGAAGTCGAATTACACCAAATCACTTGCTTAAAAAACCAATTAAAAAAAAGAAAAAATCCTCGAAAACGACAGAAAATATGAAAAATGATGACAATTCGGCGTCCTCTACACGAAATACATATTTCAATTCGTTGGAGCGCGTTTGCATCTGCGGGGGGCTATATCCTCCTTTTCCGAGGGGGGTTACACTGGTATTTCATGGGGGGTTATACTGTAATTTTACCTTTTGCGGCATACTAGAGAATTCAAATTCCCAAAAAATGAAAATAACTGATAAAAACGAAAAATAATTACCAAATGCCCGCGTTTTTTGGTGTCAAGGGCTAAAAACTATTCGCAAAAATGCAAAAAAGTTTCGAAACGTCCCAGTTTCGAAACGTCCCAGAGCCGGTTTTTTAACCCTATGCAGGTTGTTTACCATGATATAAACTCATCGCGTCGAGACCCGGCGTTATGGGAATTTGACCGAATTTTAAAGGCGCATCAAATTGATCTATGGTCTCGACACGTCGGGTTGTTTTCCGGAATTCTACATAGGGTAAAAAACACGAAAAACGGTTTTTTTTCCTATGCTGACCTGACCCTATATTTATTTTATACGTATTCCTCGATTTGAGATACCTCGGTGCGCACTCGGGTCTCGCCAGGACGGTGTATGCACACTTGTCGATTTACGCGCAAAATTGAGTTTTTTTCGTTTTGAATTTTCGTAAATCCATGCACATTTGCGCGTAAGTCAACAAGTGTGCATACACCATCGTGGTGAGACCCGAATTCGCATCATTTTACGAGGTATCACAAATCGAGGAATACGTAATAGCTCGCTGTCGTCTCGTATTGTGCAAGCAAAAAAATTGCAACACGGTGTTTGCGTACTTAAAATTCAAACGAAAATTAAACAATTTATTTTTATTTTTGTTTTAATTTTTTTTCTCACTACTGTGTTTTCAAACGAGTTGAAGCATGAAAACAGAGGCCGTATTCATGAACATTTACCGTACGGTAAATGGAAATGGTAAATGATCTTTTTGACAGAAAATTTAAATTCTGCAATGTGCACGGGGTTCATGACACTATAAACGATCCGTGAATTGTTTTAGGAATAGCGAAACCTATTAATTCCGTCAGAAAACCCATTTACTTTTTCATTTACCGTACGGTAAATGTTCATGAATACGGCCTCAGGGGTCCGCAAACTCCGTTTTGTCTGCGTCTCTTCAAATAGCACTGTGACTGCGTGGTGGCGCACGAATAAGTGGGCGGGGTTTCCTTTCTTCATGATGAAACTCGATCGAATACACAATATTTAGTTGTCATGGACCGGTTCTTTTAATTGAAATTCTTAAAAAATACTCACTTTTCCAGATTTTGTGCTCAAAAAATTATGTCCTTTTTCCCGTTCTGGTGTCGTGCTGACGTGTAAAATTCTGAAATTAAGCTTAAATTTAGCAGTAGAGCTTACTTATTTGCTCCGTTTTCTTTGTCACTGTGCTAAAAATGGTGTATTATGGATTCCTGACGTAGCGACTCGTTGCTGCAAGTTGTGCGCCAGAAAGTGTTTCCTCTCTCGCCGCCAAGAGCTGAATCGTGGCTAGACCCGGCGATTGCTGACGCATAACTTGACACGTTGTCTCGCTACGTCACGAATCCATAATAATTTCTCGTAATTGAAGAAAATCTGCAAAAAAAAACGTTGTTTAGCAGTAGAGCGTACTTACTGACCAATTCGAACAAAATCTGAAAATAATCAATTTAAATACATCGTTATTTGGAAAAATCGGTGCGAGACCCACTGGACAAACAAAAATTATGGTGGTCCAGGGAATGTCTAGATTCGCGATTAATCTTTATGGAGCATATTTGGCCCATTTTCAAGCATTTTTGACAATTTTCAAGTATTTTTGTGCATTTATGTAAGCTCCATCATAAATTTTATCGAAAAATTATGAAAAATCAGGCGAATCGAAGCATTTTTCGAATTGTCGCCCAAATTGGACATGTTTTTTCGCGCCTACCTATTTACTTCCGTAATAAAAACCCCATCTTTTGTCCCCCAGGGTCAACTGTTGTTGAACATTCGTTCGCAAATGAGTGTCAGATTGCAGACGGTTTTTTTTCTGTCGGTGGACAAGCCAAACAAAGGGCGGTGTGAGAAAGAAAGTACAAACACAAGGTAACTCGTCGTTTCCGTGCGGAAGAAGGAGCTAATCTTGCGGACACGCGGAAACCCGTGGACACTATAAAACGGGACGGGGCGGAAATGATGAAGGAGTAGAATCGAGAAAACCTAAAAACGAAATTTTTGATGAATCAACTTACCATCTCCGTGCTGCTGCTTGTTTCGCTGATCGGTGCGACGTGGAGCGCCGCAGTGGTCACTAATAAACAGGTTTTTTATTCGATTTTTGTCTGAAAGTGTAAATATTTATGAGTTACAGGTCATTGACACGTCTGTAACTGAAATTGAAACCACGCTCGATGACGCTGATTTTGCAAGTGACTTGTCGCAGAGATACGAACTTCATACAATGGGTAAGAGCGATTTTATTGAAGGTTACGGAGCTCCGATGTTCCGCAGGTCTCGCCGCGAAAAACTGCGGAACATCGGAGCTTCGTAACTCAATTTCGATCGTGAACACATATATACTAGAAAACCAGAGGGAAAAATGGTAAAAATCGACTAATTTGAAAACCAATTTTATCACAAGCCGGCCTCCAATACGGCATTTCTTGGTTTTAAATAAACAAATAATTATTTAAAAACGAAATAAAAACGTAATTTTATTATTGTCGTCCCGCCACGTCGGTCAAACGCGCTCCGCTGAACTCAATACTACGTGGATTTCATTTTGGTTTCCAAATTATTTTATTTCACGTTGAATTTACACGTGAAATGAAAAAATTTGGAAACCAAAATAAAATCCACGTAGTATTGAGTTAAGCGGAGCGCGTTTGACCATTTTGGCGGGCCGACAATAGCTAAATGGTTAATTAATTAATTATGAAAAAATATATAAAATTAAACGCGCTCCGCCGCATTTATAACTACCGTAAAAACTCTAATAGAACAGCATACCCTTATATTTTTTCATTGCATCACAACTACCGGGTAGGTTTTCCACACCAAAACACTTTCTAACCAAGCTGGCATCAGACGGCCGAAGTTTGGTGTGCAAACCTCTAAATACCCGGCAGTTTCGATGCAATGAAAAAATAGAAGGGAATGCCGTTCTATTAGAGGTTTTACGGTAATTATGTGCAAACACCGGCGCGCAATAATGCACAGAATCATTTGCGTACCGTAAATATCGATTTAAATTTTTCAATTTTAAATTGAATTATTGGGACCTGAAAAAATCAGGGAAAAAAAATTTGGGGAAAAATCTAGGAACAAGCTCCGCCCCTTTGCAAGCCTGTGACACGGTTTTGTCAGGGTCTCGGTGTTTGCGGGCCGCTGCAAAAGCTCCGCCCACTATCGTATTCTTTTTCGCGTTATATATATATAATGGACCTATTCAAAGTACTGTAGAAAAACGGAAAAAAATGACAAAAAACTGGGAGAAAACTAGGAAAATGCTCCGATTGGTCTGAAATTTTGGGAGAAACTGTCAAAAATTCTTCCGGGCTTGCTCAGAAAGTTTTGGACCGAAATATCGATTTTAGAAAATTTTCAGAAAAAAATAAATATTTTTTTTTAATCGATATTTCGGTCCAAAATTTTCTGAGCAAGCCCGGAAGCATTTTTGCCAGTTTCTGCCAAAATTTCAGATCAATCGGAACACTTTCCGAGTTTTTTCGAAACCAGGGAAGACAAAACCGGGGAAAAAATGGACAAAACCGGGGAAAAGTTTCAAGTCTGCGGCGCACTTTATCAACACTTCCAGTACAAAACATTGTGCAGCAGTTGCAAAAGGGGGCGGAGCCTCTTCCCCGGTCTTGTCAATTTTTTTCCCCGGCTTTGTCTTCCCCGGTTTCGTGGTTTTCCCCGGTTTTGTCAGGGTCTCTTCGAATTGGACTACGGTTTGCGACAAGTCTGCAAACACCGTGACCCAAAAATGCACATTTTTGAATGTTCAATTAATTTTTTGCACTTTTTCAACAAAAATTTCTCCTCTTTCTCACTTTGACGAAATAATTAAAATTCAGGAATAAAAGTAAAAGACGATCCGACGATTGGAAACTACAGCGAAGGCGACATTTTGCTCGAAAATCCGAAAAAGTTTGTGGAAGAAAACAACAAGTTGGGAAGAAATGCGATTCGCCAGCCGTACAGACGCTGGCCAAACGGCGAAATACCCTACACGCTCTCCTCCCAATACGGCTCGTACGCCAGATCTGTGATCGCCAACGCCATGAACGAGTATCATCAAAAAACGTGCGTGAAATTCGTCGCCAGAGATCCGGCCAAGCATCACGACTATCTGTGGATTCATCCGGACGAAGGCTGCTACAGTTTGGTGGGCAAGACGGGCGGTAAACAGCCGGTTTCGTTGGATTCGGGATGCATTCAAGTTGGCACGATTGTGCACGAGTTGATGCACGCTGTGGGGTTCTTTCATGAACAGAGCAGGTGAGTCAGCGGCGTTTTCAAACGAGTTGCATTATCAGAAGACGAAATCCCGCCCACTTTTTTGCGCGCGACCACGAAATCACAGTGCTATTTGAAGAGACGCAGACAAAATGGTGATTGCAGACTCATGCTTTCATGCTATTTTCAAAGTGAGAAATGTCTAAAAATGCAGAAAAATACTAAAATTTCGGTGAAAATACTCCAGTTCGCTTGAAATTGGGAAAAATAAGGTTAAAAATGCTCCCGGTTTTTTAAATGGGAAAATAATACATTTCAAGCGTTTTTGGCATTTTTAATACATTTTTTGGACTTTTTCTAGAATTTTCGATCATTTTCAAGCATTTTTAATCATTTTCGACATTTTGAGCAATTTATATCTTTTTTTTTTTGACAATTTTCAGGCATTTGTGATAATTTTTAAGCGTTTTTGACGTTTTTAACCGATTTTTGAGAATTTCCAAGCAATTTCGAGAATTTTTGTCAATTTTCAAGCATTTTTTGACAATTTTCAGGCATTTTCCATCATTTTTGAACATTTTCAAGCAATTTCTATCAATTTTTGAACATTTTCAGACATTTTCAAGTGTTTTTTGACAATTTACAGGCATTTTTGACCATTTTCAAGCATTTTCAATCATTTTCCAGAATTTTCCTATCATTTTAAAGCATTTTTTAAACCAATTTCGAGCATTTTTAATAATTATCAAGACTTTTCGATCATTTTCCAGCATTTTTTGATCATTTTCAAGAATTTTTGAACATTTTCAACCATTTTTTGACAGTTTTCTAGCATTTTTAATTATTTCCAAGCAATTTCTTTCAATTTTCGACCAATTTCTAGCATTTTAAAGACATTTTCTAGCATTTTTGAACTTTTCAAGCATTTCTGGGCATTTTAAATCATTTTTGAGCTTTTAAAAGAATTTTCAGATCATTTTCTAGCATTTTTTGGACATTTTTGATCATTTTGAAGCATTTTCGACCAATTTCTTGCATTTTAAGACATTTTTGACGGTTTTCTAGCAATTTTTAATAATTTTCAAGTTTTTTTTTAACATTTTCTAGCTATTTTCGACATTTTCAAGCATTTTTTTATCATTTTCCTGCATTTTTCAGACATTTTCTTGCAATTTTGACGATTTCCAGGCTTTTTTCGAAGAATTTTTTATCAATTTCCAAGCAATTTCGGGAATTTTCGCACATTTTCCAGCATTTTTTGGACATTTTTGACGTTTTGAAACGATTTTTGATCATTTTCAAGCATTTCAGCAAAAATTCAAGTTTATCTGAAAATACGAAAAAAAAAAACGATGTTTGACCTATGAAATAAAGTTAAATTGCATTTAAATTCAACGAAAACCGGTTAAAATCGTAGAAAAACAAAGGCCACGCGCTGTTCCTCGGCCGCGGCCATCGGGTCTCGCAGCGATAGAGGAGACGCAGAGACAAATACAGTTTTTAACATCGGGTTATTGTGTTTTCATTCGACTTGCGACATGAGGACGCGAAACTCCGCCCACTCATTTTTGCGCGACCACGCGAACACAGTGATATTTGAAGAGACGCAGACAGAACGGTGAATGCAGACTTGAATTGAATTGCGTTTTCATGTCGCAAGTCGATTGAAAACACAATATTGATCGACTTTTTTTGCGACTGCAAGACATGCAAAATGATTTTATCGGCCAATAATCATGACTAGGGGATGTCTGAAAATTGTATTAATGCACCCGCGCTCCACCGCACTCGTTTCCATTGCAGACAAGACCGCGACAACTACATCGAAGTGGTGTGGCAGAATGTGATGAACGGCGCCGACGACCAGTTTGAAAAGTACCAGCTGAACGTGATTTCGCACCTCGACGAACCGTACGACTACGCGTCCATCATGCATTACGGACCGTACGCGTTCAGCGGCTCTGGCAAGAAGACGCTGGTGCCGAGGAAGGTAATTATTTTCTTTTTTTTGGGGGCGGGGGCTGATAACACAAGTTTTGGTGCTACTTATCGTTTATTAGTATATTTGCATGGCTCAAGTTAACCTCAATTTTAGGCCACTTGAGTCTTACGTGCGAAATAAAGATAATTAAATAATATATTTACAAAAATGGTAACAATAAAAAGGTGGAAAAAGAGAGAAGTGAATATAAAACAAGCGAGGAGCGAACCGAAATTATTTTAGGATTTGTGCGTCGACAGGAGCGTGTTGTGCGTCCAGGTGTATGCGTGCAAGTGTATGCGAGTGTTTTGGCGCCACGTTCAAATTGTAGCGGAGCTCTCAAGTCGACGATGGCGCGGCTTGCTTGCGATGATGCTTGTTTTCTTATGGGGTTATTCACGAAATGGCAAAATATGGCAAAAAACGGCAAAAAACTGCGCGAAAACTCGGAAAATGCTCCGTTTGATCTGAAATTTTGGGAAATAAGGGAAAAAACTCTCCCGGACATTCCCACAAAATTTCAGACCAAAATATCGAATTTTAAGAACTATTGCTTTTCTCTCTGAAAATGCTTAAAATCGATATTTTTGTCAGAAATTTTGTGGGAATGTCCGGGAGAGTTTTTTCCCTTATTTCCCAAAATTTCAGATCAATCGGAGCATTTTCCGAGTTTTCGCGCAGTTTTTTGCCGTTTTTTGCCATTTTTTTTCCATTTCGTGAATAACCCCATTACAATAAAATTGGAATAAAGTGAAATAATCATTTGGTGTCTCCGTATTCGTGACAGGGGCGGCGATTTGAAAAACAAAAAAAGTAAATTGCATAATTGCAGGCGGGCTCCGAACGAATGGGTCAACGCGTCAAATTCTCTGATACCGATGTGCGAAAAATCAATAAATTGTACAATTGTGCAGCCGCCACCGCCAAGAATGGAGGCGGCTCGTCGAGCAATAATAACAATCAGATCAACACGAATTCGATTGTCAACAACAATCCGCCACAGGTTTGACACGATTCTGCTTCTTTTTTTGTTGTTTACAGTTTTCCTAACTATTAACCTTCTTATTTATTTACCCACTGATCTCTTTATCAGTAAAGCGCACTTTCATTTGGTCAATGTGTAAACAAGTTTTTTGCAGTCGCGATACGCGGGATTGCCTGTCTCAACTGCTAACCGAGTTACTAACAACAATCGTCGGATTATTCGCATTTTCGGTTGATTTGTGTCTGCCTTTTTTCTTTTATTTATTTATTTTTTTTTTGACAGTGGAGCTATTCGGAAAAGTGTCGGGAAATGCTTTTTTGCATTAAAATCACTGAAAATGGGTCAAACTGTGCTAAAAATAAAAAGCGGCGAAAATGCGTTGCTTTTTGATGATTTTCTAGGAATTTTTGACATTTTTGGAGCATTCTAGGCCATTATTTAGCAATTTTCGAGTCTTTTTTGGGCTATTTGTGATTATTTTTCACGATTTTTTGGCCTATTTTGGACCATTTTCAGGAATTTTTGATAAATTCTAGAATTTTTAAAAATCTATTTTGGCTATTTCTGGTCATTTTTAAGCATTTTCGAGTCTATTGGTAAATATTTGTGATCATTTTTCACGATTTTTAACCTATTTTGGACCGTTCTAGGCTATTTTTGAGCATTTTTGGCTGTTTTTGACCTATTTTGGCCCATTTTAGGCTATTTGTGATCATTTTTCACGATTTTTAACCTATTTTTTCTGACACTTTATGCATTTTTGCCTATTTTTTAAGGTTTTTTTTAAACCTTTTTTTAGACATTTTTGACCATTTTTATGGACCTATTCAAAGTACTGTAGAAAAACGGAAAAAATGACAAAAAACTGGGAGAAAACTCGGAAAATGCTCCGATTGGTCTGAAATTTTGGGAGAAACTGTAAAAAATGCTTCCGGTCTTTCTCAGAAAATTTTGGACCGAAATATCGATTTTAGAAAGTTTTCAGAAAAAAAATCAATATTTTTTTAAATCGATATTTTGGTCCAAAATTTTCTGAGAAAGTCCGGAAGCATTTTTGACAGTTTCTCCCAAAGTTTCAGACCAATCGGAGCATTTTCCGAGTTTTCTCCCAGTTTTTTGTCATTTTTTCCGTTTTTCTACAGTACTTTGAATAGGTCCATTAGACATTTTCGACTATTTTCTAGCATTTTTTGACAATTTTTAGACATTTTTGATATTTTTAGACCATTTTCGACTATTTTTGACCGTTCTAAGCAGAATTTTTGGCCATTTTCGAGCGTTTTTCTCTTTTTCGTCTGCTTTTTAAACTTTTATCAAGCATTTTTGACTATTTCTGGTCATTTTCTGACAATTTTAATGCATTTTTGCCTATTTTTAAGAGGCATTTTTAACCATTTTTAGGAATTTTTGACCGTTTTCAGGCATTTTTGATTATTTTCTAGCATTTTTTTCGGCAATTTTGGAGTGTTTTTGATCATTTTGAAGCATTTTTTAAGGTAAAAACGGTGAAAATTTTTCAAAAATTGGTTTAAAAATGCTGGAAAGTGGTCAAAAATATCGAAATTCGTTAAAATGCTCTGAAAAATCAGTTTTAGAAAATTTGATCTTGATTTTGAAACTTTGGCGCCAATTTGAGAAATTTGTCCCATTTTTTGTCATTTTTGGCTTACTGGCTAAAAATCGGCCAAAAAATGCTAGAAAACTAGCATTTTTAGCTGTATTTTCTTGCTTTTGTTGATTTTTATGGTCGAAAAATGCCGAAATTAGGGCGAATCCAGTCAAGAATGCTTCAAAATTGTCTGAAAATCGATAAAAATGATTAAAATGGCTTTAAAATTGTCAAAAACGCCTGAAAAATAGTCAAAAATGCTCGAAAACGGTCAAAAATAGTCGAAAATTACGAAAAATAGTCGAAAATTCTGAGAAATGGTTAAAAAAAATTTTCGTAATGGGATTAAAATGCCTGAAAATGTGTAAAAATTGTCAAAAAACTCTGGAATGGGTGAAAACAGCTCCAAAATCTCGAAAAAAAAGCTCAAAAATTCTGTAAAATAGTCAAAAAATTTCTAAAATTCCTTTAAATGCTCAAAAACTGTCAAAAATGCTTTAAAAAGCGTGAAAATTCTTTAAAATAATCAAAAAATTCCTAAAAATGCTCAAAAATCTTCGAAAATGCTTTAAAAATGCATTTTCTGTCATTTTAATGCATTAAAATGCGCATTTTTCGACATTTTCAATCAACAATAGCCCCATTTTTTCTTCACTCTTCACGGGATTTGATCTCACGTGTATTTAGAAATATTGTGTTTTCAATCGACTTGCGACATGAAAACGCAATTCAATTCAAGTCTGCATTCACCGTTCTGTCTGCGTCTCTTCAACTATCACTGTGTTCGCGTGGTCGCGCACAAATAAGTGGGCGGAGTTTCGTTTCGCGTTCTCATGTCGCAAATCTATTGAAAACACAATAAATACTGATAATTTTCAGTGTCCTTGTCATTTATTTATTTGTCTGTCTGTCTGTCTGTCCGTGTCCTTAATTGTTTGTTCTAAATAAACGTCCAAAAAGAAAGAAAGTTCATTGAACATTTCCTGTCAAAAATTGATAAAAATCACATGGTTTTAATCAATTGACGCCAAAAATCACAAAAGTGTTTCGATGATCCGCTTTTTCAGACGGAAACATGCGAAGATTTGACGTGGCGCTGCCGATTCTGGGCCATTTTCTCGTATTGTCAGCGGCGAGAAGTGCGGGCGATTGTGTGCCGTAAATCGTGCTCGGCGTGTCGTTAATTTTGAATTTTCTCTTTATTTTTCGTGTTTTTTTTGTTGATAAACTTGATGATCTCTGGCGTCAAAATTGCAATTTTTTAAAATTCATTTCAGAAATTTAGGCCCAAAAATGCCGGCCGGAAATCGAGTGGCTGCCAATTTGAACATGTTGTTCACCAATTTGCCGCTGCTTCAGAGGTTTCCTCCCAAGCCTGCTGCGCCACGCCAGCATCCAACAATTATTTTCCAGGTACGGCGCCGCTGCAGCCGCCGGCTTCAAGCTCGTGGAGGTGAGCATTCCGTACTCGGAGCCCGCCAACAAACTGCGTCAAGCCGCCGATGAGCATCGCCTCGAGCACACTTTGATCAACGCGCCGCCCGGCAACTGGGATCAAGGATTTCGCGGATTGGCTTCGTTGAAATCGGAAAAGGAGGCGTTTCGCAACAGTTTGGACACGGCGATTGAGTATGCGAGGGCGCTGGATTGCAAGCGGTGAGCATATTATTGAATTTTTTTTGTTTAGCACTTGTTTGCGGGTCTCGCCACGATTGTCCGCATTTTTCAGGCCTTTTTTCTCGAAAAACGCCTCAAAATTTGAATTTCGCGCGGAATCCAGCGGAGCGCGTTTTCTTCAAATTCTGGTCGTTTCTGGAGACGCAGAGAAAAATACAGTTTTTATTGTCGAGTTATTGATTGATTGATTTTCGTGTTTAAATATTTACCGTATAAGTTGGGAACCTGGGAAATCCGAGGAATAGGCCACGCCCCTTGGCAATTTTGCGGGGGCCTTATTACCCGTAATTTTCTATTGGTCTGGGTGTCAAAAAGCTGTGAAAACGGCTCTCGGACGTTTCGAAAGTGCGACGTTTTGAAAATGTGTCTGCATTTTGTCGTCGCGGTGTTTGCACACAATCATTTTTTAACGATTTTTAATGGACCTATTCAAAATAGTGTAGAAAAACGTAAAAAATGACAAAAAACTGGGAGAAAACTCGGAAAATGCTCCGATTGGTCTGAAATTTTGGGAGAAACTGTCAAAAATGCTTCCGGACTTGCGCAGAAAATTTTGGACCGAAATATCGATTTAAAAAAATATTGTTTTTTTTTCTGAAAATTTTCTAAGATCGATGTTTCGGTCCAAAATTTTCTGAGAAAGTCCGGAAGCATTTTTGACAGTTTATCCCAAAATTTCAGACCAATCGGAGCATTTTCCGAGTTTTCTCCCAGTTTTTTGTCATTTTTTCCGTTTTTCTACACTATTTTGAATAGGTCTATAAGTGAAATGATTGTGTGCAAACACCGCGACGACAAAATTCAGAAAATTTTTCGAAATATCTACTTTCGAAACGTCCGAAAGCCGAGAAAGCCACGCCCACTCAGAAAAAAATTGCAAATGAGCGTGGCTATGAATTTTTGCGCACGCTTTTAAAAAACGATAGGCTCATATTTAGGTTGAAATTAAAAAAAATCTACAATTTTTAAAAGTTTCGTTTAAAAAATTGAAAAAATATTTCTGGAAGAGTTTTCGCACAGTCCGAAACTTCTTCCACGGCCATAATTTTGAATTATTATCTTTACTATTATTAAGCACTGAAGTTTGTCAGTATGTGTGTGAGATTTCATGTCACCAACTTTTTCTCCTACTTCTAGCGGACCGATTTGCACCAAACTTGGCTAAGCGTTTTGAAACACAAGGGGCATGAGGCGGCCGAAGTTTTTTTCAAAATCGAACAAGTTTGAATGGTAGCATACTGTATGCACTTAGAATTTTCTCGGTTCCCACTTCTCGCGAGTTCACACGTGTGGCGTATCAATCTTCTTTTTTTTTAAGTCTACCAGTCGCGTCCGCATCTACTCCACCAGGGAGATTGTTTGGAGCGCGCCGGTGGTCAAGTGGATAAGCGCTTTGGCTTGATTTGTTTTGTAGGCTGGGGATCAATACCTTACTTATCTTTATAGTTTTTTGTTAGGAATTTCGTGTTTTTTCTTTTGCTCCAACTTTTTGGGAGACATGGAAATCTTGAATTTTCCAATGAAAGCCATCCTTTTCTATCATATAACAGGGGTGTGTTGAATTGATGCGGAATAAAATTTTTTATGAAAAACAGAGGATAAAGCTACTCAAAAAAAAACTTGGAATTTGTAGAACGAGCAATTCCTCTTCCTATTGAGGGATGAAACGGATTTTAAAAAATTAGACTATTGAATAATACTAGGAGAAACTCTTCTGAAAACCGAGGGAAAGCACTAAATTGGGGAATTCAAAACCGAGAAAGTTCGTCAGTTTACGTTTTGTTTTTCTACGGTTTTGGAAAAAAAATTTATAGGGAAAAATGGTGGAAATGAGAAAGAAGTCTGAACTTCCCGCCACTTGGTGTACTCCGCCCGGTTTTTTTTCTTTGAAAATTTAGAGTACGGTGGTTATTTGATGGTTTTGTGCAATGAATCAGGAAACAACTACCAAAAACTGTTTTTTCCTGCATGGAATAGGTTCGTAACACAATTCTAACGCAATGAATTGTTTAAAAAAAATGGGTAGATAGGAATAAAATAACATTTAGATTTTAATAAATTCAATTTTGGTGGTTTGCTAATTTTCCTATAAAATTTTTTTTTAATTCAGGGAGACTCGCGCATCCCCAAGCCCACCCAGAAGGTTTTTGACGGCGACAGCCGGCAACAACCTTCTGGTTATTTTGAATCGGCGATTTCTCTCAATTTTCCAGTTGAAAAATGTCAAAAATAGGCAAAAAATACTTTGAAATATGGATTTTTGTCCAAAAAGCAGAAGAAAAAATGGCGTGGAAGAAGTTTCGCAGGGGGACTAACTTTGTGCGTAAACTCTTCCATAAAATGAATTTTCGCGCATTTTTAACGGAAAAATAAATCGAATTAAGAATTGAAACCCCGCCCACTTTTATGCTATGGAAATTTTGCAGCTAATAGCCATCGAATCGGGCCATGTTCTGGCCCTTCTCAGAGAATCTTTGGCGCGTATATGGCTGAACATTGGCAGCTATGTGGCTAATAGCCAAGGCAAAATAGCCATTAGCTCGAGCGTTTCGAAATTTTTTCTGCATTTTTTCGTCGCGGTGTTTGCACACAATCTTTTTTTTTCAAAGAATTTCGTGGAATTTTCCTTAAAAAGCTTTGAAAAAAAGATTGTGTGCAAACACCGCGACGACAAAATGCAGAACAATTTTCGAAACGTCCGAGAGCAAATTTTTTTTGTGTAAAATCATTTAAAATATACTAGTTGGGTTGTGGATTTATGAATATCCCATTAAAATCGCCCGAATTATCGAAAAATTTTGAAAAACGTATTAGAAGAAATCCAAAAGGAGTTCACGAGACTTGGCGGGAAATTCAAAAGATAGATTAAATATTTTCAACTTTTTCATCTGTTTTTCTTGCAATTTTTCAGCATTTCGTCAAGAAAAATGAATATTTCTGGAGAAACCGAATTTTCTAAAAGGCGCGGCCGCCGGTTTTCTAGGCCACATGCCTTCTAAATTGTTTATGAAAAAAAAAATGAAAATGAAATTTTCCTTAAAAAGCTGATTGTGTGCAAACACCGCGACGACAAAATGCACGAGAACTGAAAAATCATACTTGCAGAGTCCACATAATGGCCGGAATCCCGCGAACAGCCGACGACGTGGCACACGCCTCGACCACGTACTCTGAAAACGTGCGATTCGCAGCACAAAAGCTGAAAGAGCACAATCTGTTATGCCTGATCGAGCCGATCAACAAGTACACAATACCCGGCTACCATTTGCACAATTACGAGCAGGCGATGGAGGTGATCAATCAGGACGATTCGCAGAATCTTAAAATCCAATATGACACGTTCCACGCGCAGCAGATTAACGGGCAGGTTGGTGCGACGTTGCGACGGTTGAAGGAGCATATTGGTGAGTATTGATTCCATTCGCGAAAAATGCAAGTGCGCTCCACTGAACTTAGTACCTCGTGAATTTCATTTTCGTCGCCAAATTATTTTTTCTGTTTTTCTTCGATTTTCTGTTAAAATTCCTTGCAAGCAAATGTATAATATTTAATGAAAAATGTCCGGATTATGTCCAATTTTGGTCAAAATTCGCAATTTTTCGAAATTGCCGCATCTTAACACTTTTATTTGTAATTTTTTTTGTTACAACGCAATAGGAACTATTTTTGTGTATTCTTTCTTTTTTTTTCAATGAGAAAAAAATTACGAAAGACCCACGTCGAAATTCGGTAAAATGTTCATTAAAATCGATAATTTTTGTGAAAAAAAAGAAATAGTTCCTATTGCGTTTTTAACCAAAAAAAATTACAAATAAAAGTGTTTGGAATTTTTTCAATGCGGCAATTTCGAAAAATTGCGAATTTTGACCAAAATTGGACATAATCCGGACATTTTTCATTAAACACGGTGTCCAGGATTTGAAAAGTGGGCGGAGCCCACTTTTTATAGCTGAGGTCTTTAGAAATTTTATAGCTGAGGTCTTCAGAAATTTTTTAAGCCAAAGAACGTCGAATTTGGTTCAGCCACCATTTCGAAATATTCGTTTTGAGTTTTTTGGTGTTTTTGCAGGATAAATCTTTACGAAAATCGAAGTTTGGGCAATTTTATGGTATTAAAAGATACAATACATACATTTTACAAAGAAAAACAGGTTTTACTGAAAGAAAAATAAACAAATCAATAAAAAAAATTCGAGAGTCGCAAACTGCGCAAGCACCGGAAGTGCGCCATGAAAGTTTGCTGACGCGCCAGCAAATTAGGCTCCGCCCACATTTCAAATCCTGGACACCGTGTTAAATATTATAAATTTGCTTGTAATTAATTAATTTAACAAAGAAAAAACATGAAAAACAAGGCATTTTAACAGAAAATCGAAGAAAAACACAAAAAAAATTATTTGGCGACGAAAATGAAATTCACGAAGTACTAAGTTCAGTGGAGCGCACTTGCATTTTTCGCGATTGGACAATGATAAGACATTAAACTTTTTCCAGGCTATATCCAAGTCGCCCAGGTCCCAGCTCGCGGAGCATGCGATACACGTGGCGAGCTCGACTATCATTTTATTTTCTCGGAAATCGGGGCCGTAAATGCGGAATGGGTGATTGGCGCAGAGTATTTGGATGGTGTTGGCGCCAAAGAGTCGTTCGGATGGGTCATTGAGATGGCAGTTCATTTTTGAATAATAATAATAATAATAATGGTGGTGTAAAGATAACAGTAAACCCGTAATGCATGAAAAAAGACACGTGGCGAGTAGGTTAGGCTGGGGGGCGGGGTTATGGGACAAGATCATAAGCGGGTTGGGGTCGGGGCGGGGCGAGATCATGTCACGGGTATCGTTGGTAATTGACATTGGGGTGGCGTGGCTGATAGCCACGTGGAGTTGGCGGGGGAGCCCGAGGCGGATGATACGTGGGGTATTGGTATTGGTACCTACGTGGCGATATCGTGCTCGTTGTGATGGCAGGTTCCTGACCACGATAACGATTCGTCGCAATCTGTTGCTGATAACGTTTCAACACTTCGTCACGCCGTCGAAGCTCCTCTTCGCGCAGCTCTCGGAGCTCTTGTCGACGCGACTCTCGCTCCTGCTCCTCCTTGCGCAGACGATCCTCTCGCCGCCGCTTTTTCTTCTCGCGTCTTCTTCGTTTTTCGGCTAATAGCCGCTCTTTTTCCGCCGCGTCCATTGTCACTTCCACTTTTGCTCGTAGTCTGGAAGAAAGAAAAATAATATGCGTGGGGTCAATTTTAGATTGCAAAATAATCGATGTGTGGTGGGGGGCTATTTTGGTATGGTGGGGGGCTATACTGAACTGGGTCGGAACTGATTTTGGAACCAGAGAACTTTCGAAAGAGGGGAAATGAAAGGGGGTTCTTTTGCGAGAACGGAGAGATGAGTGCGGGACTAATCTAGTCTGGGTGGAAACTGATTTTAGAGCCTATTTTTTGTGAGAGGGAAATTGATTATGACCGCCCGGTTGTGGGCCTATTTTAAATTACAAACAAATCAATTTTTTATAATTGGGGGACCACAAAAACCAAAAAATCGATGTGTGGTGGGGGGCCATTTTGGTACGGGTGGGGCCCATGTTATGGTGGGGGAAACTATACTGGACTATGCGGCGGTTGTTTTTAGAACCCTACAACTTTTGAATGAGTGAAAATTAAAGGGGAGAGGGACCGTTTTTGTATGAGTGGGGCCTATATTGGTATGGTGGGGGACTATACTAGACTGTGTGGAAACTGATTTTAGAGCCTATTTTTTGTGAAAGGGAAATTTATTTTGACCGGATGTTGGCCAATTTTAAATTAAAAAAATGATTTTTTTTAAACAATTGGGGGACCATATTGGTATGGTGGGGGACTATACTGGACTGTGCGGCGTCTGTTTTTAGAACCCAAAAACTTTTGAGTGAGTGGAAATGAATGAAGGGGAAATAGCTTATAGAAACACCTCTGAAATGGGGATCTATTTTGAATGAGTGGGGGACTAATCTAGACTGGGTGGAAACTGATTTTAGAGCCCCATTTTTTGTGAGAGGGAAATTGATTATGACCGGACGGTTGCGAGCCTATTTTAAGTCACAAAGAAATCAATTTTTTATAATTGGGGGATCATATTGGTATGGTGGGGGACTATACTAGACTGGGTGGGAATCTTTAGAAATCTTTAGACTGGACTGAATGGGAAGTGATTTAGAACCATATTTGATTCTGATTGGCCAATTTAGAATCATAAAGAAATCGATTTTTTATAATTGGAGGGGGGGGCATATTGGTATGCGTGGGGGACTATTCTAGACTAGGTGGGGACTTCCTTAAGAGCCACTTTTCTATGTTATGGGTGGGGGGAGGGTTATTTAGGTATGAGTGGGGGACCAAATTAGTTTGATTGGGGGGGGGGGAATCAGTGAGATAAGGGGACGAAATTGGTATAATTGAGGGAGGGACCCCGATTCTGAATAAGTTGGAATCCTAATTAACATCGGTAGGCCAATTTTAAACCAAAAAATAATCGATGTGTGGTGGGGGGCTATTTTGGTATGTGTGGGAGACTTCTCTGAAATAGGTCAAAAAATTCACATTTCAATAATTGGGGACCCATATTGGAATGCAGGGGTGGCATAACAGGAAAAAGTATTTGGGCATGAGTGGAGGACCGATTTTAACCGTGTGGGGCCAATTTTAAATCACAAAATAGTCGATGTGTGGTGGGGGGCTATTTTGGTATGAAAGGGGGGGGGGGCTATTTGTAATAAGTGGGGATTTTATTTGGACTGAGTTGAGATCAATTTTAAATGAGTGTGGAGCCAAATTTGTATGAGCGCGGGGCCTAGTTTGCATGTGTGTGGGGGGGGGCTATACTGGTCTGGCCGGGAACTGATTTTATGGGGGCCAATTTTGACTGGCTGTGTGCATTAGTAAATCACAAACATGGAAGCGATTTTTTTTTAAATAATTGGGTGGGGGGGTCATATCAGAATGAGTGGGGGACGATACTGGTATTAGCCAAAAGTAAATGTTTAAAAAAGTACCTCGAAATACGATGTGGATTCGGCGGTTTTGTGGGCGTCTGCGCTCGGAATAGCGGATGACTTGGCGGCTGGTGGAACAGCGAGGCTACCACCAAATCGTTCAGGTCCTGAAGGGAAATTTTTGTTATTTCAATTAAAAAAAAAATGGCGGGAAAATAATTTTCCTACATTTCCATCGGGCTGCGGATGCCGGAGAAGACGGTCCAAATCGTGATGCACCACCAAAAAGTGACTGGCTTTCCGTCGCTTTTTCGAGTTGGGACCTCTCCGCGGTTTGCCGCTGCGTCGAAGTTCAATGTACCTAAAAAAAAAGTCGTCTTTAAAATGAGCAATTAAAATCAAAAAATAAATAAAAAGGCGGGGTCTCACCACGGATTATTCCGGCTACCATAGGCACAAGAGGCGTACAAATTGTAATAGTTTTCCATCATTTCCTCGACAAACACGCACTCGGTCGAGTAGTTTGATGTGGGCTGCAAGGGCAAGGAAAATTAATTATTGGTGATGATGGGGGGTCAAAAAAACTCACCGTGGCGTACAGCTTCCCGGACGGGTCCATACAAATGAAATTCTTCGTCTCGACGCCGCGAATCGACACCAGACTCATCGCCACCGATATAAACTCGACGATACTGTACTTTGAGTTTTCGGTTTTTGTGCCGCGCACTTTTATGGGCGTGGAGCCGTCTGAGTTTTCGATTGGGAGCATTTCGAGCCACGTGCCCGAGCGACAGAATAGGGCTCCGCGGCGGCGGCTGGAAAACTTTTTGTTTTTTTTTTGTCTAACCGTCTAGCGTCTCGGTGGAGCCTGCTTCGCCAAAAAAAAAATAATAAAATTTAAAAAAAAAACTCACTCTTCATATGGCGGATATCCTTGCTCTTCTTCATCTTGTAGATTTTTCTGGAAGTTAAAAATTTTTTTTTTTTTTTCAATTTCAGCTCCAACTTTTCGGTTGTTTTTTTTAAATTATCTCTGCATTTTGTCGTCGCGGTGTTTGCACACAATCATTTTTAAAGGGAATTTCCGAGACCCTGACAAAGCCGGGGAAAACCACGAAACCGGGGAAGACAAACCCAGGGTCTCAAAAACTAAAAAAAAATTGTGTGCAAACACCGCGACGACAAAATGCAGAACATTTTTTGAAACGTCCGAGAGCAACTAAGATTTACGAATATCCCATTAAAATCGCCCGAATTATCAAAAATTTTTGAAAATTTAATTAGAAGAAATCCAAAAGGAGTACACGAGACTTGGCGGGAAATTCAAAAGATTGATTAAATATTTTCACCTTTTTCACCTGTTTTCTTGCAATTTTTCAGCATTTCGTCAAGAAAAATGATTTTTTTTTTTGGGAAAATTGAGTTTTTTTTTTCAAAATCGCGGCTGCCGGTTTTCTAGGCCAGCGGCCACACACCTCGTGTACTTCTTTTGGATGTCATCGAATTTGTTTATGAAAAAAAAAATTATTTTTTTTGCTTTATTTCCTGATTTTACGGCTTTGGGACAATTCGAAACTGAGACGGATTCGAAACTAGGACGATTCGAAACTGAGCCTTTTCAAAACTTTTGTATTATTTTTCAGGGTCTGGGACGTTGCGAAACCGTTTCAAAAACAAGACGTTTCGTAACCAAGATATTTTCTAAACTAGGACATTTCGTAAATGAGACGATTCAAAACTAGGAAATTTCGAAACTAGGACATTTCGAAACTGTGACATTTCAAAACTGAGACGTTTCGCAACTAGGACAATTTGAAACTAGGAAATTTCGAAACTAGGACATTTCGAAACTGTGACATTTCAAAACTGAGACGTTTCGCAACTAGGACAATTTGAAACTAGGATTTTTTCGAAACTAGGACATTTCGAAATTGTGACGTTTCGAAACTTAAGTGCTGTTTTTGGCTCTCGGACGTTTTGAAACTAGGACATTTCGAAACTAGGAAAATTCGAAACTTTAGTAAATTGTCTTGTCGCTGTTACTTTGAAACGTTTTGGAACCAGACGTTTCGAAATTTTAGTGTATTGTCTCGTCGCGGCTGTAGGACGTTTCGAAACCTGCCACTTTGAAACTGGGACGTTTCGAAACTTTAGTGCTATCTTTGGCTCTGGGACGTTTCGAAACTGGGATTTTTTTTTCGAAACTAGGATGATTCGAAACTAGGACATTTCGAAACAGAGGCATTTCGAAACTCGGACATTTCGAAACTAGGACTATTTGAAATTGGGACGTTTGGAAACTAGGAAGATTCGAAACTGGGACGTTTCGCAACTAGGTTTTTTTTCGGGAACTAGGATTTTTTCGAAACTAGGACATTTCCAAACTGAGACATTTTGAAACTGGGACGATTTGAAACTAGGGCAATTCGAAACTTTAGTGCATTTTCTCATCGCTGTTACTTTGAGACGTTTTGAAACCAGACGTTTCGAAACTGTGACATATCGAAACCGGGAATTTCGAAACTTTTGTGCATTTTCGCGTAGCGTTTTTCGCCAATTGACACGAAAACACAGCGCATTTGACTTTTATTGTCCGTGTTTTGAGAATTTAAATCCACTAGTATCCCGCAAAAATGCACAAAAGTTTCGAAACGTCCTAGTGTCGAAACGTCCCAGTTTCGAAACGACTCAGAATCCACTTTTTCGCCGACAATTTTAGGAAAATTTAGCCCCAAAACTGCACTAAATATTCGAAGTTCGAGCCGTTTCGAAACCTGCCACTTTGAAACTGGCACGTTTCGAAACTGTGAAATTTCGAAACTGAGCATTTCGAAACTTTTTTGAATTTTTTTGTATCGTTTTCGCTATTTTTGGCATTTAAATCCACTATCATGTCGCAAAAATGCAGAAAAGTTTCGAAACGTCCTAGTTTCGCAACTAGAACGTTTCGAATCCTTTCCACATTTTTCCGCAGCGTTTCTCGCAACTCACCCGAATCCGATCCACCCGATACGGCGCACACGAATTGATGCGATCGTTGACGAAATTGGAGCTATAAAAGCCGGCGAGGAACGGCGTGACGGGTGTGGAGAGAAAGTTCGAAGTGGCTGCTGCTCCTCCGTATGAAACTATCGATGAGGCGGCAGGAACGGCCATATATTCATCTGTGTGAGAGTGAGAGTGAGTCAATGAATGTGACGAATTGTCGTGGAATGGAATGGAAGGGGAAGGGGGCGAGAGTCAATAAGAAAGTGCAAAAGGCGCAAATACAACACACGAGCTTGCTCTCGAGTTCATATTTGGGTGGGGTGGTGGGCTCAAAGCTCATGCTCCATTTTTCCAGAGACTGTAGTGTCAAAACCGTAAACAAAACACGATTCAGATGATGATTGGAGCCAATTTTGAGGAGTGGAGCAATTAATGAGACATAGAGAGAGAGAGAGAGAGAGAGAGAGAGGGAGAGAGAGAGAGAGAGAGAGAGAGAGGGAGATGATAATTGATAATCAATGGAATAGATAGATAGATAGATCTGGCTAGAGGCGAGCCGAGGACTAGAAAAAGGTGAAGGAAAAGTCAGTTGGTCCCTTTCAAACTGCTGCCACCTTCTCTCTCTCTCTCTCTCTCTCTGCTGTGTGCTCGAGTTACCCGAAGACAGACCAAGTGGTGTTTCTTCATCATCTTCACGCTCGTCGAAACTTGTTCAATGTTTCAGGCCGACACGCTTGCAAAAAGGGGCGGGGCTTATTCCCCATTTTTCTCTCTCAATTTGTTTCCGGCTTGCAAAAAAAAAAACCGTGCGCCAGACTTGCAAAAGGGGCGGGGCTTATTCCCCATTTTAGTCTTAAACATGAAAGCGGACACAGCTAAAACGAGTGTGACCGTAATCCATTCAGCTGTCAGTCGGCCACGGCCATGCGATAGAGGAGACGCAGAGAAAGAAACAGTTAAATATTTAATGCAGAAAAACCGTGCGGCAGACTTGCAAAATGGGCGGGGCTTATTCCCCATTTTTCTTTTTCAGTTTGGTGTTAAACAATGTGCTCCACCGGTGGCAAAAACCGATAAAAACCGGTGTTTTTTAATACCGGTGAAAACCGGTAGAAACCGGTTTCCACCGGTTACAAAAAAACCGGTTTCCACCGGTGTGAAAAAAACCGGTTTCCGCCGGTTTCTACCGGTTTCCACCGGTGAAAACCGGTGTTTTGTGTGCAAACACAGCGACGCGCAATTGCGGACCAAAGTTGTTTTTTTTTTAATTTTAAATGTTCAAATCTTGCTTGCTTTTCTATTTTTATCTTTTTTTTTCCTCTTTTTTTTTATAAAACTCCCCAAATTTCGAATTTTTCAGCAAAATGACATCTCCAGTATGCAAAATATTCGATAAAATTGATTAGAGTCAAAAAATTGTGGAATGTTCAAAAAAATTATCGAAATTAAAAAATACTCACTTAGAAGAATACGCAAGAAGGACAAAAAGGTAAGCTAGGAAATTAATTTTTTGAAAAAAAATTTTTCTTATCGTCAACGGCGGAGCCGACAAGATCTTCTTCAAAATCAAGTCCTCGAACAACAAGGAGTATCGCATCACCCCAGTCGGTTCCAAGGACGTCGCCATCTCCCGTAACACCGAAGCGCCAAAGAAGAACAAGCCTCTCGTTCAATTCGCCCCAGCTCCAGCTGACGCCCTGGCTGCTTTCGCCTTTGTCCCCCCGGCCGGAACCCTGACCATCACCGTGTCGGTGTGTTTCGAAACTCCTCTCAAAAAGTAATATTTTTCCCAATGATAATTCTGGATTATTTCATGCTATTTTTATTTCAGGTTTGATTTATGAGACGAAAACGAAGACACCGCAGACGAGGCTACCCCGAATCAGAACGTTCCCGAATCAGAACCGTGTCCTGAATCAGAACTGTTCGTATCAGAACTGTCCTAAATCAGAACTGTCCGGAATCAGAACTGTCCCTAAGCAGAACTGTTCGTTTCAGAACTGTCCCATATGAGAACTGTCCTGTATCAGAACTGTCCCGAATCAGAACTGTCCCGAAGCAGAACTGTTCGTATCAGAACTGTCCCGAATCAGAACTGTTCGTATCAGAACTGCCCCAAATCAGAACTATCCTGTATAAGTTTAAAAAAAAATTTGTTTTATTATGAAAAAACAACATATTAGGCCGTAAGCATGCTTTTTGAATAGTTCTGATTTGGGGCAGTTCTGATACGAACAGTTCTGATTCGGGACAGTTCTGCTTTGGGGCAGTTCTGATAAAGGACAGTTCTTATACAGGACAGTTCTGATTCGAACAGTTCTGATTCAGGGCAGTTCTGATTTATGACAGTTCTGATACGAACAGTTCTGATTCAGGACACGGTTCTGATTCAGGACAGTTCTGATTTGGGACAGTTCTGATTCGGGGTAGCCTCCCGCAGACGACATCGAGTACGATTACATTGATACGGAAGCTGTGGAAGGTCCAGGAAAAGTCAGAGCGGAATCTTAAAATTCTGAAAACGAGGACGATTACTTTTGTTTGACTAGATTTAGCTGATCAAATTACTAAAATACATTCGTTTTTTTTTTCATTCATTCGTTCTTTTTTTTTTGTTGTTTTTTTTTTTACTTTTTGTTTAAATAAAACTAAATTTCTTAATTACCAAGAGAAATATAATTTTCAAAGATGAAAAAAACGTAATGGACCTATTCATTTGAATTAAAATGAATTTTTATGTCACATTTATTCAATGCATTACAACATATTAATTAATTAATCTGAATTTTCCTGAACCATTGAGTTTGAGTTTTTCTGAAAATCGCGCCTATCCATCCTGGTCAAAAAATGCATCTTTTGTCATCATTTTTGTGTGCTCGGAGTAAATGTTTAAAGGCGCATGCATTTATTTGTTAATAAGTTCACTTATTTGACCAGGATGGCTAGGCGCGATTTGCAGAAACACTCAAACTCAATGGTTCAGGTAAATTCAGATTAATTAATTAATATGTTGTAATGCATTGAATTAAAATGACATAAAAATTCATTTTAATTCAAATGCATAGGTCCATAAATTTTACGATGAATGAAGAATTAATTATTCAGACCTTGTGGAGCCGCAAAAAAAACAACTTTGCGCGTACTATTCAATGTATCTGCAATTGCGCGTCGCTGTGTTTGCACACAAAACACCGGTTTTTATCAGAATAGAAACCGGTTGTTTCGAATAACCGGTTATTCGAACAACCGGTTTTTTTCCACCGGTTTTTTGAATAAAAACCGGTGAAAACCGGTTGTTGGAAATCGGTTGAGCACATTGGTGTTAAAGATGAATTTTCGAAAAAAAATTTTTTTTTGACACAGCTAAAACGAGTGTTACCGTAATCCATTTAGCTGTCAGTCGGCCACGGCCATGCGATAGAGGAGACGCAGAGAAAGCAAAGATATAGCAAAATATTTAATGCAACAAAAAAAACCTTGCGGCAGACTTGCAAAAGGGGCGGGGCTTATTCCCCATTTTTCTTCATCAGTTCAGTCTTAAAAATGAATTTTCAAAAAAAAAAAATCCATCGGACACTGCTAAAACGAGTGTTACCGTAATCCGTTCAGCTGTCAGTCGGCCACGGCCATGCGATAGAGGATACGCAGAGAAAGATACAGTGCAGAAAAACCGTGCGGCAGACTTGCAAAAGGGGCGGAGCTTAATCCCCATTTTTCATTTTCCGTTTGGTGTTAAAGATGACTTTTCAACAACAAAAAAAATCCATCGTACACCGCTAAAACGAGTGTGACAGTAATCCATTGACTTTTAATTTTCTCTGCGTTTCCTCTATCGCATGGCCGTGGCCGACTGAAAGCTAAATGGATTACGGTAACACTCGTTTTAGCAGTGTCCGATGGAATTTGTGCGTCAGTTCACGTGTTTGCGTACGTACACGGAATTGAATTTTACGGCGGCATATTCAACAAAAAATAAAAATACGTGAACCGACGCGCAAACGCTGTCAGTCAGGCGTTCCTCGGCCACGGCCACGTGGTTTCGCAGCGATAGAGGAGACGCAGAGAAAGAAACAGTGAAAAATTTAATTCAGAAAAACCGTGCGGCAGAATTGCAAAAGGGGCGGGGCTTATTCCCCATTTTTCTTTCTCAGTTTAGTCGTTTGTGCGTCGGTTCGCGTGTATTCTTATTGTACGCAAACACGTGAACTGGCGCACAAATTCCATCGGAAACAGCTAAAACGAGTGTTACCGTAATCCATTCAGCTGTCAGTCGGCCATGTGCCGTTCCTCGGCCACGGCCATCTGGTCTCGCAGCGATAGAGGAGACGGGCGCAGAGAAAAATACTGTTATTAATCAACGTTCGCCATTTTGCAAATCCGCGGCTAGGTCAGCGCTATTTAATGCAGAAAAACCGTGCGGCAGACTTGCAAAAGGGCGGGGCTTATTCCCCATTTTTCTTTTTCAGTTTAGTCGTTTTTGCGTCGGTTCACGTGTATTTTTATTGTACGCAAACACGTGAACTGACGCACAAATTCCATTGGACACAGCTAAAACGAGTGTTACCGTAATCCATTCAGCTGTCTATCGGCCATGCGATAGAGGAGCCGGGCGCCGAGAAAAATACAGTCAATGGTTTACGGTAACACCCATTTCAGCTGTGTCCGATCTTGCCGAGTTTACTATTTTTTCTCTGCGTCTCCTCTAGGCTGAACGGATTACGGTAACACTCATTTCAGCTGTGCGCTGAATTCACTTTTTGCGCTAATTTTTTTGTGAAAACCCCAAAAAACTAGAGCGTCCAGACCTGAACATTTGACACTGATTTTCGGTGGCGCAAAGTGACATGATGACATGACGCTAACGAGCTGAATGGGACGGACGGCGTGCGTGCGAGGGAGGAGAATCGGCAGGAAAACTCAAAAAAGGGGGAATAAATCAAGAGTTCAGTGTCACTCCCAACGGACCGTTGGGGGTGGAAAATGCGCTCCAAGGCGAGAAAAAAGTGTGTTTAATGGTGACGTGGGACTGGAATGGCAAAAAAGTACAGTAATCTTGGAGGAAATGTGGGCCGCTTCTCAAGTCGCGGGGAATGGCTATTAGCCGTTGAAAATGCTGGCTTTTATCTGGCAGATAGTTGGCATCTGATCGGCAGGCTTTTGGCGATAATAGATAATTTATCTGTGGCACTTATCCATGAGCTAGACGGGGCTGCCAAACCCATGCCAAAGCTATGCCAAAGCTATGCTGTTTTATGGACCCAGTGGCCGTGGCCGACAGAGCTGTTCTTCGGCCGCGGCCCCATGTGGTCTTGCAGCGATAGAGGATACGCAGAGAAGAATACAGTTATTGATCGATTTTCAATTTTGACACCTAATTGGTGCGGAGCAGACGATAAAAATTTGGTTTTTCAGCGAGTTTGACTTACAGTACTGGCCATAAAGAATGCGACAACTAGTTTTTTGACGATAACCTCTTGGAATGTTAACTTTTTGACCCAAATTTTTTGTGAAATTTTTTCAGCGCTATCAGAAACCTTTGTGTCAAGCTGATTTTAAAATCCTGCTGAAAATTATTTTTTTATTCAATTTTTTCGAAAATTCATGAAAATTGACATTTTTTGAGATCTATACAAATAAGCTCTAGAATCACCGAAGGCCAAAAACAAAAGGAAGGTAACTATAAAAAGTTATTTAATACTTGGTTGGGTATCTTTGGCATCAATCACAGCATGGCATCTACGTGGCATCGAATCCAGGAGCGTCTGAACCACCGTCATCGGGATACTCTTCCAAGCAGCTTCGAGTTGAGCGAATTTCTGGTTGGCATTGGAGGCTCGGATTCCATTGAGACGTCGTTCTAGCTCCTTCCACATATGTTCGATGAGATTCAAGTCCGGAGACTGACTTGGCCATTCCAGGAGATCCACACGGCGACATCGAAACCAATTGGCGACATGACCCGAAGTATGCTTCGGGTCATTATCCTGCTGAAACACCCACGATCGGCCCAAATTTGCTCTTGTCCATGGTCGCATTGTGTTCTCCAGGATGTCTTCGTACACATATCGGTCCATGGTTCCAACAATTCTCTTCAATGGACCCATGAAAGTGTCGGAGAAGCATCCCCAAACCACCACAGATCCACCTCCATTTTTACCGTCGGACATTGGTACTGAGGAGCATATCTGGAGCCAATAGGACGTCGAATCCATTGAATACCATCAGTACCGAACAGCTTGAACTTCGATTCGTCGCTCCAGATGTGATTAGCCCACTCTCGAGGTCCCCAGGACAAGTGCTGTTTAGCCCATTCAACGCGAGCTTTCCGGTTTTTTAGACTAACGAATGGTTTTTTGACTGGTCTTCGTCCGTGCAGTCCAGCAACTTGCAGACGTCTTCTAATAGTCCTTCTCGATGGCCCCGGATCATTTGGAGACGTCACGGAAACGTGAATATCCGTAGATGTGCGTCTAGGATCTTCTCGGCACGCGTGCAAGATATTTCGATCCATAGCTCTGGAAGTGGTTCGGGGTCTTCCTGGAGATTGACGATGAACTACACCATCCTGAATAGTCGAAATTAGTTTAGAAAGCTAATGGAAACCTTACATCATCACGATTATTCTTCAAACTACGGTAAATTTGGCTGGAAGAACAACCAAACTGAGTTGCGAGTATCTTCGGATGCGCGCCTAGTTCATGTCCACGTACGATGCTTTTTCGAACGTCCACAGTGAAAGTTTTTTTTCACAAATGGTCTGACCATGGCTGAAAAACAATAAAAAACTAATTAGAACTACTCCCAATTAATTTTCATTCAAATTTATACAAAAAACTGAAATACATGAAAAAAGTGCAAAAATGAGAAAAATTTTAAAAATTAAAAAAACACTTTTTTTTTGCAGAATGATGCAATTAGCAAGTACGCAAGTTTTCGTGAGGTTCCATTGCAGATACAGTAAAAAATTCGAGTCAAAACATTAACTTTCCAAGAAGTTATCGTCAAAAAACCAGTTGTCGCATTCTTTATGGCCAGTACTGTAAGTTTTGATTTAATTTTTTAGAAAATACTAAAAATTGCAAGAAAAAGTGTCAAATTCCAGAAAAATACTCAAAAGTTCTACAAAAATGCCTGAAAAATTCTCCAAAATCCAGAAAAAATGCACGAAATTCCAGAAAAACGCTAAAAATCAAAATTTCATCAAAATTCATTGAAAAAATCAGAAAAATGCTAAAAAAATTGTCAAATTTCAGACAAATACTGAAAAGTTCTACAAAAATGCCTGAAAAATTGTCCAAAAGGCAGAAAAAATGCACGAAATTCCAGAAAAACGCTAAAAATCAAAATTTCATCAAAATTCATTGAAAAAATCAGAAAAATGCTAAAAAAAATTGTCAAATTTCAGACAAATACTGAAAAGTTCTACAAAAATGCCTGAAAAATTGTCCAAAAGGCAGAAAAAATGCACGAAATTCCAGAAAAACGCTAAAAATCAAAATTTCATCAAAATTCTTTGAAAAAATGCAGAAAAATGCTAAAAATTGCAAGACAAATTGTCAAATTCCAGACAAATACTCAAAAGTTCTACAAAAATGCTGAAAAATTCTCCAAAATCCAGAAAAAATGCACGAAATTCCAGAAAAACGCTAAAAATCAAAATTTCATCAAAATTCTTTGAAAAATGCAGGAAAATGCTCAAAATTTTAGAATTTTCATGTAAATTTCCGGATTTTTGAAGCAATCTTGCGCCGATTAGGTGCCATTCGATATGAACAGCATAGGCCTGGCATGTTGCCAGCCCCGTCTAGCTCATGGATCAGTGACATATCTGATATTTGTTGTTTACAAGAAAACATGCGAGTCGAGTCGAGTCGAGTCGTCTAGGAGGCGAAAAGTTGTAAACGTTTCGTGGTGTAAAAACGCTGTCGTGGCCACCACCACCAACAAAACAGCGCATTTTTAGGGATTTCGGGTACAGAAGCCAGAACGACGACGTCAGAATGAAAAAGAAGCGGATAAATAAGTCAAGGGCAGCCAACAGCGACGGAAGAGGAGGAGGAGCAAAAAGTGTCGCTGTGCTCACACACGATGAGTTTTCCTAAACTCTGGGGACCGGTTTATCACCAAGGAGCAAGAGAGAGAGAGAGAGGGGTTGACCGGAAAAAGGGACGTTCAGACCAGAAAGGTGAGTCAGACGGGAAAGGAATTCGGGGTGACTGGAATGGAATGGAATGGCAAAAAGGAGCGGAACAAAACGTCATTCATTCAAATACGTACATTTTTGATAAAATGCCAATGAATGAAAATGGAAAATTACTGGAATTTTCTTGCCGTTCCATTTCGAAAAAGACCAGGTTTTTACAAGTCTGCGCGATTTTTCTACAGAACCCCGTGCCGCAGACTTGGCTTGCAAAAGATAGTTTCGAAAAATTGTCTGCATTTTGTCGCCGCGGTGTTTGCACATAATCAAAAATGCTTGGAAAAAAACATTTTCTAGCATTTTTGATGATTTCCAATCATTTTAAAACAGTTTTAACAATTTTTGAGCATTAAAAACGGCAAAAATGGAATTTTTCGCAGTTCCAGAAAGATCGTTGGATTCTACAAGACATTTTTTCATTGTCATATTCTGAACACTAACATTCCGTCCATGAAAACGTCAAAAAATGTCTCAAAAATTGCTCTGGTCAGGTCCAGGACAAGACAAAATATGGGAGGGATCATGGAAATGTCGTGAAATGCGAAAAAACGGCAAAAATACGGAATTTTTGGTATTTTTTCACATTTATCGACATTTCCATGACCCCACCCATATTTTGCCATTTCCATGACCCCACCCATATTTTGCCTACCAAAGCAATTTTGCGGAATTTTTCGACATTTTCCTTGCTCGAAAATTGTTAAAACGGTTTTAAAATTATCAAAAATCGTCAAAAATGCTAGAAAATGGTTAAAAATTTGTCTTTTTTCAAGCATTTTTCACCGATTTCAAACATTTTTGCACATTTTCCTAACATTTTCTATCCTTTTTAGCCCATTTTTAAACATTTTTGAGATTTTTCAGGCATTTTAAATCAAAAATGCTTGAAAAACGGCATTTTTCGACATTTTTATGGACAGAATGCATGAAATTGAAAAATGTTGAACGCACCTCGCACGCGGTCAATTAACTGCGTAGCGACTCAATACCATGCGACAAAATCGGAGCCGTTCAATTTGATTTTTTCTTCGAAATTTTCTTTTTTAATACTCGACTTTATTTGTATTTTTATAGATTTTTTCACAATTTCACCTCGTTTTTTATTTATTTTCTGAACGAAAAAAAAAATTGATTTTCCAGGTGCAAGCTCGCCCCAATCGAACAATGAATTTCGCATGCATTTGGAGTGAGATTTAGAGAAACGAGAGACGAGAGTGGCCGCGTCCACCGCTGTGCAAAGGGAGCGAGTTTGCAGTGCTCCGTACTGAGAATAACAAGGAATAAATTATTGCGAAAGAGGTTTAGCACGGTGTCCAGGATTTGAAAAGTGGGCGGAGCCGAGCAAACGAGCTCCACTGGATTTTTCGCGCGAAATTCAAATTTTGAGGCATTTTTTTATGTTTTTCGGGAAAAAAAACATTAATTCTTAATTTTTTCCCAAATCTGCTCCAATGGAATTATAGCGGAGGTGTTTAGAAAGTTTTTAAGCCTAAGAACGTCGAATTTGGTTCAGCCACCATTTCGGAATAATCGTTTCGAGTTTTTTGGTGTTTTTGCAGGATAAATCTTTACGAAAATCAAAGTTTGGGCAATTTTATGGTATTAAAATATAGAATACATACATTTTACAAAGAAAAACAGGTTTTACTGAAAGAAAAATAACAAAATAAATTAAAAAAATGCGAGAGTCGAAAAATGCGCATGCACCGAAAGTGCGCCATGAGGAAGGCTCCGCCCACATTTCCAATCCTGGACACCGTGTTTAGGGGAAAATAAAAAATTAAAACGTTAAATTAAATCAATTAAATAATGCCATTTTGACGCAAAAATAGGACAAAAATAGGGCAAAAATGGAAAAAAAAAAGATTTTTGGCATGATGCCAATTTTCAATCTAGCAGATCAGATTACGGTAGTCCGGTAGAGCGCACTTTCCTCAATTTTTTCTCGGCAACCCCGTGGGAAAAAATGCTCAGAAAATGACAATGAAAAAACGACTAAACCCTTGGAGAATCGGCCGATCTTTCTGGAATTGCGAAAACCCCCCCCCCCCCCCCCCAAAAAAATTGCTCTCGAACGTTTCGAAAGTTTGTCTGCATTTTGTCGTCGCGGTGTTTGCACACTTTTATTTTTTCAAAGCTTTTTATGGTATTTTCCTTTGAGAGCTTTCAAAATAGACGACAAAATGCAGAAAAACGTCCGAGAGCCAAAAAATTGGGCAAAAATGATCCTGTGACCTCAGGGTCATGAAAAAACGCCTAGACCCTTGTAAAATTCCCCTTGTGAAAGTGATACCCTAGCAAGAAGAAACAGAAAAGCGAGTGGGTCGGCGGGTGGAAATGAACTTGCTCCGCCGGACCAACGTTTATGTATTTTGACACGGCGAGAGCCGGGGGGAAAACAGTAGAAGTCGAGATGACCCGGGTGCTCTTCTTCCCTCCCTCTCTCTCTCAGCTCTTGCTCACTGGCAGCTGTCACAGGCACGAGAGAAGGTAAGAAAGAGAGAAGGTTCCCACCGACGTGACGTGGCAAAGAGATTAATGAGCGAAGGGTCCAAGGAGGTGGTGACAAGCGGGACGGGCGGACGGGCGCGCGCGCGCTTGTCTCGACACACATCTGGATGGATGAATGGATAAATGGATGGATGGATGAAAAGTTTCGCAGAGAGAGAGAGAAGATTGCGAGTAGAAGATACGGTGGCACGGTGCCAACAATCGACGACGACGACGACGACACACCCACCAAAGACAGAAAAAGATTAATGTTTGGAAAATGAGGACGTATGTAAATCAAATGCGTCTCGTCTCATCTCGTCTCGATTCGAAAGTGTTTTATGGCGCGCAAACTCGGTGTTCACACCTAGGGACATGCGGCGCGAATCGAGTCAGCAAACGCGCCCGGGCGCACGCTATTCGATGAAATTGCGAAAAATCGCGGAATTCTCCGATCAGTCCATAAAACGCCAATGTTTTTCCGTAAAAATCACGGTATGCGCCCTACCGCATTAATTCTCTGCGTCTCCACAGTGGAGTGCAAAAAGGGAGACGCAGAGATGCGAGAGACACCCGGAGTTTTAAAAATCAGAAATTCGTTTTTTTTGTCAGAAAAATACAGCGAATTTTTCGTTTTTTCGTATTCTCGGCGGTATTTTTTTAATTAATTTTCTTCAATTTTGCACCCAAAATCAAGAACATTTACTCCCAAAATTAGTCCATGCAAAACTTCTTCCACGGCCGTTTTTAAAATTTATTTTCATTCGATTTTGATTTTTTCAACATTTTTTCGCCAATTTTGAAGAAATTTTTTTGGTTTTTTTTGTCGCAAAAACATTTTCACAGCCTCCCGCACGAGAAATGCGCACCGCTGGTCCCTAAAAAGAAGGTCTCGGCGTCTCGCACTCTCTCGCGCGTGCAGATAGGTCGCGCTTGCACCGCCTTTCCTGCAGGAATGTTCAGAATTTAAGAATGCGTCGGAAACACTGAAAACCGGAAATTCAATTGAAAAAGGAATATAAATAGACACAACAGAAAATTGCCGATTTTTTGAGATATCATAGAAGAAATAATAATTTGTCTTCACGGAAATACCTATAAACAAAGATTTTTCACGAATTTCGAGATTTTTCGAAAAATTCACTATTATTTTTGGAAATACTTGATAAAGACATGTCAAGAATAATATAGTGAAGTGTTTATTTATTGAAAAAGGATAAATCAAGCGGTTTTGTTTGCCAAACAGTGGCATTTTCGGCTGCTCGAGCAGGAAGTCTTATTCAGATGCTCCTAAACTTCGTCTCGAAATTTTTTTCGAAAATCGGCTCCCAGGGTTTTGTAGAGAATTTTACGGCGATCATTTTTCGCTTTTGAACGAACGAATTCGTCAAAAAATGGCTTCGGTAGTTGAAAAACCAATTTCAGTTGAAAAAGTGAAAAAATGGGCAAATTTCGATGGTTTTTAATTTTTTTCTGAGGAACTAGAAGACAAATCAAAAATCGGCTGCCGAGGAAAGTTTCTAAATTTTCTTGCGGTCATTTTGCGACCTCAACCGGCCGATTTGGTCAAGAATGGACGGAAAAAATAGGGTTTTAAGATTTCCAGTCATGGATCGGTGGACATCTGAAGGTACGGAATTCGGTCCCTCAAGCGCTTCAATCACAGTCTTGATGGTCGTTTTCCGTTAGAATAGGTCCGTATTGTTCGCAAACATTATTAAACCATATAAAATAGAAGTTTCGGGAATATTTTATTCGATTACTGTATTTCTCGGAATTCCAACAGTGGGCGGAAGAAGCGTCTGAACTTCGATGAAAACTTAGTTACTCCGGGTCATAGATTGTATTCAACAGAAAAGAAACATATTTAAACCAAATTTATTGATTTTTGAAAAGCAACCATCATATTTATAGCACCTTTTAAATAATTAAATTAACAAAAAATAGTTTTCAACCGACTTTTGGTATAAATTGAATTTCTGGGCCCGACGATTTCGATTGTCCTTCTAGGTTGCTGATTTCATTATTTTGCTGCTGAGCTATCTGTAAAAATAACAATTTTGAGGTCATTTATCGTAAAATAAAGCAATTTTTTAGATATAAAACGGCTAGGATTTACGAAAGATTGATCAAGTGCACAAAAAAATATTATCCCTTCCTATTGGAACACTATTTTAGACATTAGGACAAAAAAAAGTGAAAAATAGCCGAAAAATAACGATTTTAAAAGAGAAAATTTAATTAAAAAAGGTGTTGTTTAAAGGAGCATGCAAGTTTGCGGCGCGAGGCAGAGAGAGTGCCAGACGAAATACAAATTCGCTGGTGCTTTTCTCGTGTAGGAGGCTGTGATTTTTTTAATGAATTTTGGCCGTGGAAGAGGTTTCGCATGAAGTTAGGCCACGGTCGTGCTTTTTGCTCAATTTTTGTTTGAAAAAATGCCAATTTCTCCAATTTTTAAAGAATTTTCTCGTTTCGACGATGAAAATTTTGCTTTTTTTACGATTTTCAGCAACAAATTTTTCAACGAAAGACTGAGAAAATTGCTTAAAAAATGGAGAACTTGACAAAAATATGCTTCAAAAATTTTTAAATCAAAAATATTGAAAACAAAAATGTTTTTAATTTATGACCGTGGAAGAACTTTTTCGGGCCTAACAACGGCCATAATTTTCTATTCAATTTTTTTTTTCAATTTTCTGGGTCAAAATAAACAAAAAATTTCCTCAAAATTGAGAAATTAGCGTGGAAGAACATTAATAACTTTACTTTGAGAAAAACCTCTTCCATAATATGAAAATTGCCATTTTCATTTAAGTAGACCGTGTATAAAAATTCACCAAAACAATTCATTATTATAGATTCGTGACGTAGCGAGACCGCGTGTCAAGTTATGCGTCAGCAATTGTTGGGTCTCGCCACGATTCAGCTCTTGGCGGCGAGAGAGGAAGCATTTTTTGCATTTTTTAAATTTTGCTGGCTCACAACTTGCAGTAACGAGTCGCCGTCTCTGGGACGTTTCGAAACTTTACTGCAATTTTTCGTCGCGGTGTTCACACAATTAACACCAAAATACACTCGCATTTGGTTTTTCTTGTTCGTTTTTATCAATTTTTTTGGAAATTCAAACCCACTAGTGCGAACACCGCTACGCAAAAATGCACTAAATTTTCAAAACATCTGAGACACTGACAAAACTGGGGAAAATTTTGCAATTCTGTGGCACGTTCCTGTACAAAACTCGCGCCGCGGACTTGCAAGGGGCGGGCTTCTTTCCCGGTTTTGCCAGGATCTCAAACATGTTTCGAAACGCCCCAGAGCCGAGAAAATATCATTTATTTAAAAATTAGTTTAAAAATCGCACAATTGCAAAAAAAAAAAAAATGAAAATATGGCCATAGAAGAACTTTCACATTCCAGAAACGGCAAATGTGGGCATTTTAAAAAAATATAGGAAAATCGAAAAAAAAAATTAAAATATGGCCGTGGAAGAACTTTCGCAGGGAAACTTTAAGGCATTTTCGCGATTTTCTACGTATCTCTCTGCGTCTCCATTTCTGCGCGCGTTCAAATTGGCACAACGCACACCACTGTGGAGACGCAGAGAATGAGTGCGATAGGGCGCATTTTCCTTTGCGTAGGGTCTAGCGCGCCATGATTTTTATGGAAAAACCATGGCGTTTAGCCGAATTTCGCCGATTTTCTAGCAAAAAAAAATCAGTTTATCACAAAAATGAACAGCAGCAAAAATTTTTATGGAGTGTCAAAAATCATAAAAATGTCGAAAAAATCATAAAAATGTCGAAAAATGACAAAAAAAAAAGAAATTTTGATAAATGATGTCAAAAATGTAAACTCCCCGTCATGAAAATGAAGTGCTCGAAAAATTTTGGACCGAAATAGCTGAAATATCGATTTAAAAACGAAACCAATTTGAAAATCGATAATTTAGCAATGCTCGGCCCGCCAAAATGGTCAAACGCGCTCCGCTGAACTCAACGCTATGCGATTTTCATTTTGTTTTCCAAATTATTTCATTTCACGTTGAATTTTTAAATGAAATAAAATATTTTGGAGACCAAAATGAAAATCGCATAGCGTTGAGTTCAGCGGAGCGCGTTTGACCATTTTGACGAGCCGACAATATTTCGGTGAGTATTTTTGACATTATTTCCCAAAGTTTCAGGCCAATCGGAGCGAGCATTCTGCGATTTTTCGACATTTCACTGAATCGGCTGGCAAAGTTTGCCCATTTTCTTTCTGTCCGCTCCATAATTACACCAATCAATCACTCGTCGGCCCGGAATGGTGTGTATGCGTTTATTTAAATACACGGAAAATTTTGATCACAATAAATCAAGTTTTTTAAAACGTTTATTTTTGCCGCCAACGCGACGCGACGCGCTGCGGTTGCGTCGCGTGGGTTTTTTTTTCAATGGAGCGCACTTGCTCTCTCTCTCTCGCTGGGATTAAAGCGTTCCGAAAAGCGATAAACCCGAGAGATTTCGCGTCGTAAATGTACAGTAGCCGTGGCGAACGAACAGTTTGGACTGATTGCGCTCTGGGCGGATGGATGGCTCGTAAAGAGTTTTTAGTCGGTCCAGAGCCGCTTAATGATTGTGTACTTTCACTTTCTGGGAGATCTAAAAAGCCAGAGATATAAAATGCACATGTGTGCGGGGCATAACGGCAGGCAAAAAACGAAAATAAGGCAACAAAAAAAAACGAAAAAAGCCCGTAAGGGTGGTGATTCAAATCGCAACATTGGCTGTATAACACGGTTTTATTTTATTTTGATTGTCCCTCCTCGTTTTCGCAGAAAAACGGCAGCAGCAAAACGTTTAATGGCAGAGGCACGGAGGACTATGCGCGTTCTTTAGACCTTTGAACTGGCGGAAAAAAATTGAAAATTTTGGGAAAAAAGGAGGAGAACATGGCTCAATCAGTGCGAAACGAAACAAAAATTCAATTACATATTCCAAGGGATTTTCTGCATTTTATTTTGCAGCTATCTGGCTATTAGCCATCGGAAAACGATGGCTAGTAGCCGTTTTCAACCAAAGTAAAAAGAAAAAGTGGTGATGAAAAATTGGATTGGCAGATAGTGTCTAGCTTCAACGCGACAACACTTGTTACGTCACAGAGAGACGGAGAGCCCGCCGAAATGATACACGTCAATGATTCGGATCATTTGTTTTCAGGTTTTGATGACGGTGATTTTGGTGTCTGAAATCTAGAATCGTAGATCATCGCTGTGTAGCCGCCCAGGGATACGAACGTTTCAAAAATTTGCATTAGAGCGCGCGGACAGTCCATCAAGGTAATTTTTGGCGCGCATATGGCGGCTGGCTTGGCTAGTAGCGAAATATTGGAAAAAATTCTCCTGTACACGCTCAAAAAATATTGGACCAAAATATCGATTTTTAAAATTTCCAGAAAAAATCGATATTTTGGTCCAAAATTTTTTGAGCGTGTACAGGAGAATTGTTTCCAATATTTCCCAAAATTTCAGGTCAATCGGAGCATTCTCCGATTTTTCCCGCAATTTTTTTCTTTTTTTTCCGGGTTTGTGAATAGGTCCATCACTTGCAAATATCGATTTTTCCACGTTTTTTCTTGTATTTCATCAGTTTCCAGTCAAATTTCAGCCAGAAAACGTTATTTATCATCGATTTCATCACGATTGATCTGAAAATATTGAAAAATTGTCCGGTTAGAAAAGAAAAATATCGGAAAAATAGAAAAATATCTTCAGAAAAATATCGGAAATTTATCGATTTTTCCTCCGTAAATGCAAAAGTTACTGTAATCGTGGTGAGACCCAACGGGAAAAACTTGCGCATACTCCTTTAATTTACACGTTTTGGCCTAAATTTTCTTTTTTTCTTGTTTTTTAAATTCCTATTTTTTATTTATTCCTTTTTGTTTTTAATTATTTTTTTTATTGTTTGTCTCTAAATAAATAATGAGCCTGAACTTTTCTGTCATTCTGTCAATATATAACTCAATTCATTGCAAAAACCAATAAAAGTCGATATTTTTGTTGTTTTTTTTTTCAAATTTCACGGAACATTTCATAAATAAATAAATATTGTGCTTTCTCTTGGAGCCTCTGCTCTGCTCTTTTTCTCATCGTCTCTTTTCTCGCTGCTTTTTTTTTTGCAAACAAGTTCGTTCCATTTATTGTTATTCTCTCCGTTCAATGTTTATACAAAACAACAGAGATTTACATCTTTTCCTCCTAAAAACATGACGATTTAAATTGACGATCAAGATTAGATTGATTCAGTAAATTTGGCTATAAAAATGGCCCCTTGCCGTTCAATTTTTCTCCGTTTATTTATCACAATAAAATGTATTTTATCAGACCATTTCGTTGAAAACTCACGCCCCTTTCGTGTCCGAGACACGCCATTTTTGATAAGGACTGCCACGAGGGTAAGGGCAAGCAAGATAAGAATTATTAAAGATTTCTGGTTATCAGTTGCGCGATCGGGGCAAACCTGTATTTTTTGAATTTGAATTTTGACGAGAATCGATTCATTTTTCAGAAAATTCTGTGATTCCGCCAGAAAAAAAATAGGTTAAAAATGGATCTGGCCGGCACGTTTCGAAATGTCTCAGAGCCTCAATCGAGCCATTTTCTAGAAAGTACAGCCCAAAAGGAAAATTTCGTCACTATTGGCGCGGCTATTAGCCAAAAATTCCCAATCTTTTTGCAATCATCAAAGGTCAGGCGATCAAAAAGATTGAAATTGCATCACGCTGTATGAATTTTTACACGCCCCCTCTCCTTTTGGTCTGCACTTTTCTTCTCTTTTTCACTTTCAACCCCGAAAAAAGATGATCCCGTTTTCGGTCATTCTCCATTATCTTTGCCGTTTTCGGCATATTTCGCGCTCTAGCGATGATGCAATTTTTAATTTGTCTGTGTATTTTCATTTTCCCCAGTGTTTCGTTTTGTCTAACTGTCTGGCTTCTTTGCACTTCGAAACCATTTTGGCTATTAGCCGTAGAAAATGGCTGGCACCGATTCGGCGCGCAAGCCCTCAAATACGGCTAAAAGCCAAAAATTTCTCGAGTTTTTTTTTTGGAGTTTTTCCATCGCGTCGTGTCATTTTTTTTCATTTTTTTGTTGGTTTTGTACTTTTTCCCCAATGTATCGTTTTGTCTAACTTCTCTTTGCTCACTTGGGTAGTTTTCGGCAGCTAGTCGGCACGAAATTGGCGAATTTTCCACAAATTGTTTGCAAGATGTTGCAAAAATGGCAATTTGTCGATCCGATGGCCCTTATTAGGGAGCTAGTCCGCTTCTAGTCGGCGCCAAGTCCGCAGCTAGTCGGCACCTAGTCCGCAGCTAGTCGGCACCAAGTCCGCAACGAATCGGCACCTAGTCTGGAGCTTGTCGGCGCCTATTTGGTAGCTAGTCAGAAGATTGGTGCCAAAATGGCAATTTGCCGATCCGATGCTACTTATTCGGCGCCAAGTTCGCTTCTAGTCGGCACCAAATCCGCAAAAATTCGGAACCAACATTTTTTTTGGTTGTTGTCTGCGTATCACCGTTTTCCCCGATGTCTCGCTGAAAAACTCTCACTTTGGTAATTTTCGGTATCAGGAACTCGGCGGATGGCCGAAAAATTCGGCAAATTGCTGCAAAAAATGGCAATTTGCCGGTTCGGCACCGAGTCCGCAGCTGGTTGGCACCAAGTTCGCAGCTAATCGGCACCTATTTTCCAGATAGCTGGAACCAAGTCCGCAGCTAGTCTGCACCTAGTCTGCAGCTACCCCAGTTTGGTGCCAACTAGCAGCTGAATTGGAGCCGAATAGCTGCGGAACACGTGCCGACTAGCTGCGGACTATGTACCGAGTCGACACCAAGCCAACAAGATTGCCGAAAATTACCTAAATAGAGCGTAAAACAGAATTCCCCTCCCCGACGCAATCACTTCATCTCAGAATGCTGTCCTCCCTCCGCCGTATCGTCCCCGCCCTGCCACGTGGCTCCCGTTCACTCACCTCCCAGCAAATCTACGACCGTGAGAAGAAGTTCGGCTGCCACAACTACAAACCACTGCCAGTCGCCCTCGCAAAAGGAGAAGGCTGTTTTGTGTGGGATGTGGAGGGCAAAAAGTACTTTGACTTCCTGGCCGCATACTCGGCTGTCAATCAGGGACATTGTCACCCCAAATTGCTCAAGGTATGGGAAAAAAAAGTTCAAAAACGTATTGTATACAGCTATACTCAGTATAAAACGCTGCAAACTCGCTCTAATCGAACAAAGCATTTCGGATGCATTTGGAGTGAGGTTCAGAGAAATCAGAGCAAAAAATCGGCCACGGTCTCTCAATTTTCCGCACTCTCTCGTCGCCAACGTGGCCGCGTCCACCACTGTGCGAACGGAGCGCGTTTGCAGCGCTCCGTACTGAGAATATTTAAATATCGAGGAAAACAAAAACAACCATTCGCGTCAAGACCTGACTCTGGGTCTCGACGCGAAGGCTTGTTTTTTTTCAAGGAATTTCCCAAAATTCCCAATTCCAGGTGATGCAAGACCAGGCGGCCACACTGACGCTCACCTCACGAGCATTCTACAACAATGTGCTCGGCGAGTACGAAGAGTACATCACGAAGCTGTTCGGCTACGACAAAGTGTTGCCGATGAATACTGGAGTGGAGGCGTGCGAGTCGGCCGTGAAGTTGGCGCGACGATGGGCGTACGATGTGAAAGGAGTCAAGGAGAATGAGGCTGTGGTGAGTGGAGCGCGATGTAGGCAGATATGTGGCTATTAGCCGTTGAAAATGGTTGATAGGAAATACTGGCACACAGTTGGCACCAGGGCTGGGCTTAAAATCCGTAAATTTAAACCCCCAGCTCTATTTGGGGCCTAATCGGCACTAGTTTGGCGGTATTAGCTATTAGCCTGAAATTAATATTTTCACCAGGTAGTTTTTATCCAGAAAAATTGACAAGAAATTACAGTTGGAAACATTTTTTAAAGTGTTTTTAAACCATAAAATTGATTATGACGAATTTTTCGTTGCAAGACCAAGACCCGCTAAAAATTCTTTTTTTTTTCAATTAAAAATTTTGAAGAATTTCCGGCGCGGATATGGCAGATACATGGCTATTAGCCTTACTGGCGCCTAGTTGGCACCTAATCGGCGATCTGCGATAGTTTGGCGATATCAGGCGCGGATTCGGCGCCAATGTGCTAATTCAACGGCTATTAGCCCTTTTTACGGAAAAATAAAGAAAAAAATCATCGAATTGGAACAAATTTATCCGCGCCTTTAAAAAATACCGTATTCAAATTTTCTTGCTCAGAAAAATTAGAAAAAAAACACCCCTAGAGAGGTTTTTGTTGTACAGTGGGTCTCGCCACGATTAGCGATTTTTAAAGGTTTTTTTCCAATTTGTCGGATTTTTAAGAAATTTGAGTCATTTTCGGCAGCTATATGGCGATTAGCTTTTGAAAATGGCATTACTGGCGCCTATTTGGCACCTAATTCGCGCACAGGCATTTAATAGATTTTCTAATGGGGTTATTCAGGGTCTGAAAAAATAGTTTTTTTCCTTTTTTTCCTTATTCAAACGACGGAAAAAAAAGAAAAAAATTCGTGGCCGCGAGAGTTTTCTAGGCCATCGCTGTGAGACCTGCGAAATATCGGTTTACGGGCGAATAATTTTTGAAATGTTTTTTTGGAAAATGAATTTCTGTATTTTTTCAAAAAAAAAATTCAAAAATTATTCGCCCGTAAATCGATATTTCGCAGGTCTCACAGCGGAGGGCCTAAAAAACTCTCGCAGCCACGGATTTTTTCTTTTTTTTTCCGTCATTTGAATAAGGAAAAAAGGGAAAAAACTATTTTTTTTCCGACCCTGAATAAAATAACCCCATAAAATTCGGTGCTGAAAATTTCAGTAAAAAGAAATTTTTTTTGGATTTTGAGCCGAAAAAGGCGAAAATTGCGAAAAAAAAACCTCTCGTGGCGAGAACCGCTGAAAAAAAACCGGAAAAAAAGGATGGATACACGGCGAAAAGTACAAAAAAAAAGTTTTTTTTTTTCAATTTTTTCTTTCCCAGGTGGTCTTCGCCAACGACAATTTCTGGGGTCGCTCGATCGCCGCCATCTCTGCCTCCACCGATCCGGACTCGTACTCTGGCTTCGGACCATTCGTCCCCGGCTTCAAAACCGTCCCCTACAACGATCTAAAGGCCGTCGAAGACGCTGTCAAGGACAAGAACGTGGCGGCGTTCATGGTGGAGCCAATTCAAGGAGAAGCCGGAGTCGTCCTGCCAGACGCTGGATACCTGAAGGGCGTTGCAGAGATTTGCAAGAAGCACAACGTGCTCTTTATCACAGATGAGGTGCAGACTGGATTGGGACGCACTGGAAAACTGTTGGCTCACTATCACGACGGAGTCCGACCGGATATGGTGGTGCTCGGTAAGGCACTCTCCGGAGGTGTTTATCCAGTGTCGGCGGTGCTGTGCGACGATCATATCATGATGAACATTAAGCCGGGACAACACGGATCGACGTACGGTGGAAATCCGTTGGCGGCAAAGATTGCCATCGCGGCTCTTCAGGTGCTGCAGGATGAGAAGCTCGTGGAGAACTCTGCGGTGATGGGAGATTTGCTGATGAACAAGTTGAAGACGTTGCCAAAGGATGTGGTGTCGACGGTGCGAGGAAAGGGACTCTTCTGCGCAATTGTTATTAATAAGAGTGAGTTTTTGTTCCGCTGTCCGAAACGGCTCTGGCGACGTTTCGAAACCTGCCATTTCGAAACTTGCATTTTTACGTAGCGGTTGTGCCAATTGACACCAAAACTTACGCGCATTTGATTTTTATGCCGCAAAAATGCATAAAAGTTGCGAAACGTCCCAAAGCCGTTATTACATATTCGCCACCGAGTGACATTTTTGTATAAAATCGTGTTTTCACTGATTCACCGCGAAGTGTCACTCTGTGTTGATTACGTAATACACACCAGTTTTCTTAAATCGCAATTTTTCCGTCATATTCATCGTTTTTTTTTTCTAATTTTTTGAGAAAATCGCAGAAAAAAAAATAAATGGGCAGAGCTGGAAATTACGGTATAAATGGTGAAAACAAAAAAAATTACGCAAAAACTGCAATTTTTATTTAATTATTTGGTGTTTTAAATTGTTGAGAAAATTTAGAAAAAAGTGGAAAAAATCCAAAAAATCGGTAAAAATCACCAATTTCACTATTTTTAATCGAATCGATTTGCACTCGGTGTTTGCAGACTCCTAATCTCAAATCTCCGCCCTTTTTCTGTTAAAAAAATGTTTTTTTTTTCTAATTTTACAACAGTTTTTTCCTATTATGGACCTATTCAGGACCTATTCATAGGAGAAAAAAACAAAAAAAAATGTTTTTTTTTTGTTTTTTTTTCCTATTCATAGATGTCAAAAAATGTCAAAAAACGAATCCTATTAATAGGTCCATTACGTATTTGCCACAGAGAGACACTTTATGATAAATTATGGCGCAAAAAGGAGGCCCTGACAAAACCGGGGAACAAGCCCCGCCCCTTTTGCTAATCAAATCTGCCGCACGCAAAGGGGCGGGGCTTAGCTTATTCCCCAGTTTTGTCAGATTTGAAATATTGGAATATTGAATGTTGACGAAAATTAATTTAAATACGCAGAGAGCAAGTCCGCAAACACCGAGTGCTAAAAATTCGAAAAAAAAACATACAACACGGTGTCCAGGATTTGAAAAGTGGGCGGAGCCGAGCAAACGCGCCCCACTGGATTTTTTCGCGCGAAATTCAAATTTTGACGCATTTTTTTATGTTTTTCGGGGAAAAAAGCATAAATTCTTAATTTTTTTCCCACATGTGCTCCAACGGAATTATAGCTGAGGTGTTTAGAAATTTTTTGAGCCTAAGAACGTCGAATTTGGTTCAGCCACCATTTCGAAATATTCGTTTTGAGATTTTTGGTGTTTTTGCGGTGCTACCTCGGAATAGAACTGACGCGTAATAGAATTGTAGCGAAATTGAACTCGCTTTGGAATAGAACTGTAGTGAAATTGAACTGTAGCGAAATAAAACTGTTCGGAATAAAACTGATCGGAATAAAAATGTTTTGGAATAAAACTGTTCGGAATAAAACTGTAGCGTTTTGGAACTAAATTAGCAATAGAGCGCGATTGCATTGCTTGCTCATTCAAATATTGGAATTTCTCATGCGCGTGCTTTTTTCAACAGTTCTATATTTGCGCTATTCATCAAAAATTGTTTGTTTTGTTGTTTTTTTGAATAAACTTTTATCATTTTTTTCTCGGCCCGCCTTGACGGCCAAGCAATGCAATCGCGCTCCATTGCTAATTTAGTTCCAAAACGCTACAGTTTTATTCCGAACAGTTTTATTTTGCTACAGTTCTTTACCGAACAGTTCTGTTCCGAACAGTTCTATTGCGAAGCAAGTTCTATATCGCTGCAGTTATATTACACTTCAGTTCTATTGCGAGGTAGCACCGTTTTTGCAGGATAAATCTTTACGAAAATTGAAGTTTGGGCAATTTTATGGTATTAAAAGATACAATACATACATTTTACAAAGAAAAACAGGTTTTACTGAAAGAAAAATAAAAAAATAAATAAAAATATTTCGAGAGTCGCAAACTGCGCAAGCACCGAAAGTGCGCCATGAAAGTTTGCTGGCGCGCCAGCAAATTAAGCTCCGCCCACATTTCAAATCCTGGACACCGTGTACAATAAATGTTTTTGTGTGCTCAAAAACAGCGCGACAATCTTGCAAAGGGGGCGGAGCCTCTTCCCCGATTTTGTCAGGGTCTCAAAAATGGGCGGAGCTTGTAGATTTGGCTCTGGGACATTTCGAAACTTTTTTGCATTTTTGCGTATGGTTTTTCGCCAATTTACACCAAAACACGCGGGCATTTGGTAATTATTTTTCGTTTTTATCCGTTATTTTTATTTTTTTGGGAATTTGAATTCACTAGTATGCCGCAAAAATTCAAAAAAGTTTCGAAACGTCCCAGATCCGTAGATTTGGTCCGCAAACACCAACTCTATACAAAAATATGTACAAATTCCAGAATACGACGCGTGGCAAGTGTGTCTAAAACTGAAAGAGAACGGATTGTTGGCAAAGAACACGCACGGCGACATCATCCGCTTCGCGCCACCATTGTGCATCAACAAGGAGCAGGTCGAGCAGGCGGCCGACATTATCATCAAGACGGTCACCGAGTTTGCCAAGCAACACTGAGCAAACATTTACAATTAGACCAATTGTTCTCACGATCCAGACGCTGGTATTTAATTTTAATTTACAAATTGTGTGTGTGTGTGTTCAATCGAGTTGCGACATAAAATTTTGCGTACAAAAAGTGGGCGGGATTTCACGTCGTTTTGATGTCGCAACTCGATTGAAAAGAAGACTTTTATTGCATTGTGTAATTTTTTTTTTCATTCATTTATTCTTTTAAAGTTCAAGTGATGATGATGATGATGAAACATTCTTTGACAGATTTTTGATACCATCAAGGTCATATCGCAAATGGGAACACTAGGACACACTGACTGATAACGATGCGGTACGGTACGGTTCCTGACACGGAGATCCGCGCGGATTCCGCATATAAAAGCGCGCGGCGGGTCGCAAATCGTCAGCATTTTCCATGCCCATGTAGACTGCAATTCTAGCCATTCAGAGTACCTATTTCTAAATACTTCATCGCCGCCTGTCATATCTGCTCTAGTATGCCGAACATCGTGCTCATTTAAAAACCTTTTTTTTTGTAAAAAAAATGAATTTTTATCAGATAAAAATGGTGTTTTTGTTTGTTTTTAAAAATATAGTAAACGTGTAAATGCGGTGGGAAAAACGGTTGAAAAGCTACCGGTCTCGCCACGATTTTCCGCATTTTGTCGTTTGAAAAATTGTGTGCAAACACCGCGACGACAAAATGCAGAACATTTTCGCAGTGTCGAGACCCTGACAAAACCGGGGAAAACCACGAAACCGGGGAAGACAATACCAGGGAAGACAAAACCGGGGAAAAAATCGGACAAAACCTGGGAAGAAGCTCCGCCCCCTTTTGCAGCTGCTGCACGATGTTTTGTACTGGAAGTGTTGAAAAAGTGCGCCGCAGACTTGCAACTTTTCCCCGGTTTTGTCCAGTTGCAAGTCTGCGGCGCACTTTTTCAATACTTCCAGTACAAAACATCGTGCAGCAGCTGCAAAAGGGGGCGGAGCTTCTTCCCAGGTTTTGTCCGATTTTTTCCCCGGTTTTGTCTTCCCTGGTTTTGTCTTCCCCGGTTTCGTGGTTTTCCCCGGTTTTGTCAGGGTCTCGCAGTGTCACTCGTGGCAAATTCATAATACAATAAAATGAGTTCGTGGCGAGACCGGTAGATTTTCAGAAATGGGTAATGCAAATAAATACAAAATAAAATTCACAAATAGCCTATTAAAATGAATTTTTCTGCATTAAAATGGCGGAAAAATGAAAATTCTGACAGGTTTCGAAACGTCTCAGTTTCGAATCGCCCTAGTTTCGAAACGTCCTAGTTTCAAATCGTCCCAGTTTCGAAACGTCAAGCCCCGCCCACAATTTTCAGAAAAACACTAGAAGCCTGTTATTTTAATGCAAAAAAATTCATTAGGCATTCGCCACGGCGTGACACTTGGCGCTATCTGGTCTCGCCACGATCGTTTGTTTCATTTTTCGGCGCGGGGACGTTTCGAAACTGGGACGAATTTGAATTCGCTACAAAAATTGATGAGGAAAGTTTCGAAATGACAGGTTTCGAAACGTCTCAGAGCCCATTTTTCAGTATAAAAACGTGTTTTTTTTCCAATTTTAGCGGGAAAAAAAAACAAAAAATAATTTTTTGTGCCAATCGTATCGTAACAACAATTTACCGCAAAGTGTCGCACCATGGCGAATACGTAATATTTAATAGGCTCGACCGGTCCATAAACAAAATGAAACCTTTTTAAAAAAAATTATATCCACAGTCGCTGCAAATTCGCTCCATTCGCACTAGGTCACATTGGCGACGAGAGAGTGTTGTCTCTTTTTCTCTGATTCTCACTGTGCGATTCGAGCGTTTTTCAAATTCTGGATCTTTTTGGAGCTGGTGAATCACAAATAACTTCCAAATCATCGTCATCATCCACCGGATCCTCCCACTCGGAAAACGTGGCCGTCCGGCGTCTTCTGCATAAATTTCGCGACACGCGACACATCGTGCTCATTTAAAAACTTTTTTGTAAAAAAATTAATTTTTATCGGATAAAAATGGTGTTTTTGTTTGTTTTTAAAAATATAGTAAACGTGTAAATGCGGGGAGAAAAAAACGGTTGAAAAGCTACCGGTCTCGCCACGATTTTCCGCACTTTGTCGTCGCAGTGTTTGTACACAATTGTGTGAAAAATTGTGTGCAAACACCGCGACGATAAAATGCAGAAAATGTTTCGCAGTGTCACTCGTGGCGAACAAATAATACAAAAAATAATTCGTTCGTCGCGAGACCGGTAGATTTTCAGAAATGGGTAATGCAAATAAATACAAAAAAAAATTCACAAATGGCCTATTAAAATGAATTTTTCTGCATTAAAATTGCGGGAAAATGAAAATTCTGACAGGTTTCGAAACGTTCCAGAGTCGTTTTTTTTTAATTGCAGTCAAAGTGGGCGGGGTTTCATATTTTCATGTCGCAACGGAAAGCTCCGCCCCCTTTTGCAAATCAAGTCTGCGGCAAAGGTTTTTTGAATGGAACGGCTCTGGGACGTTTCGAAACTCAAAAAAAAACAGTGCCGCAGACTTGACTTGACTTGCAAAAGGGGGCGGAGCTTGTACCCTGGGTTTTTCAGGACTCACGTTCCGTTGCGAAATGAAAATATGAAACTCCGCCCACTTTTTGACTGCAATTAGAAAAAAACGACTCTGGGACGTTTCGAAACTAGGACGATTCGAAACTTTAGAATTTTCATGTCGGAACTATTAAGCCCCGCCCACTTTGATGCAGAAAAATGAATTAGGCATTCGCCACGGAGTGACACTTTGCGTTATCTGGCCTCGCCACGATCGTTTGCTTCATTTTTTGGCGCGGGGACGTTTCGAAACTTTTTTTTTCGTTTTTATCAATGATTTTTATTTTTTTTTTGGGAATTTAAATCCACTAGTATGCCGCAAAAATGCACAAAGTTTCGAAACATCCCAGAGCCCATTTTTTTCCTTTTTAGCGGGGAAACAATGAAAACACACATTTTTTTTCGCCAATCGTGGCGAGACCCAATTGGCACACTGTGGCGAATACGTAATACTTGATAGGCTCAGAAACCTGTTTAAATTCTGGATCTTTTTGGAGCTGGTGAATCGGTATTGGAGTCACAAATAACTTCCAAATCATCGTCATCATCCACTGGATCCTCCCACTCGGAAAACGTGGCGGCGTCCGGCGTCTTCTGCATAAATTTGGCGACACTCGGCTGGCTCGCATCCGTGAATCGCAAGTGCATCTTGTCAGCAGTTCTAAACGTGTCACTCGACAAGTTCACCTGTCCCAACACGTCCAACTTTTGCTGCACCATATTCCACATCACGTCGTCCGCCGTCTTCTTCGCAATCAGATATTGCACGAAGACGCTGTCCTTCTGACCCACACGATGCGCACGGTCTTCCGCTTGCAGCAACATGCCCGGATTAAAGTGAATTTCAGCAAACACGACGACCGATGCGGCGGTGAGTGTGATGCCGACACCGGCCGCTGTCAGCGATAGAATCGCCACGCGGACGTTCTCGTCGTTCTGGAAGGCGTCGCAGTGCGCCGTGCGTTGATGTGACGGTGTTTTTCCGTCGATTCGGATCGATTTCAGTTTTCGTTTGTTCACTTCCACTTGGATGGTGTCGAGGACGATTTGGTGGTGGGCAAAGATGAGCACTTTACGGGGCGGCGCGTCGGGGTAAAAGTAGTTTTCGAGAATGTGCTCGCAGACGGCGGCCGCTTTTACGATTCCGGTCAGGTTGTAGAATTCGAGGAGACAGTCGTGCGATTTGTTTCGGTCCTGGACCTGGAAAAGGGAAGAAATAATATTGATTGTTTTTTTATGGACCTTCACGGTGTCCAGGATTTGAAATGTGGGCGGAGCCTAATTTGCTGGTGCGCCAGCAAACTTGCAAGGCGCACTTTCTTTATTATTGATTTTATTATTTTTCTTTCAATAAAACCTCTTTGTAAAATGTATGTATTGTATTTTTTAATACCATAAAATTGGCCAAACTTTGATTTTCGTAAAGATTTATCCTGCAAAAACTCGTAACGAATATTTCGAAATGGTGGCTGAACCAAATTCGACGTTCTTAGGCTTAAAAAATGTCTAAAGACCTCAGCCATAATTCCATTGGAGCACATTTGGGAAAAAATTAGGAAAAAAAATTAAAATATGCTTTTTTTACCGAAAGACATGAAAAACACCTCGAAATTTGAATTTCGCGCGAAAAAATCCAGTGGGGCGCGTTTGCTCGGCTCCGCCCACTTTTCAAATCCTGGACACCGTGCAATCCGTGGAAATTGCTTTAAAAATCGCAAAAAAAGCAATTTTCTTTGCCCGCCAGCAAAATGAAAAAAAAAATTGTTTCCTCTCTCGCCGCCAAAAGCTGAATCGTGGCGAGACCCAACAATTGCTGACGCAAAACTTTTTCCAAAAAAAAAAAAAAATTGAAGGCACAGGATTTGAAAAGTGGGCGGAGCCGAGCAAACGCGCTCCACTGGATTTTTCGCGCGAAATTCAAATTTTGAGGCATTTTTTATGTTTTTCGGGAAAAAAAAGCATAAATTCTTATTTTTTTCCCAAATCTGCTCCAATGGAATTATATCTGAGGTCTTTAGAAACTTTTTAAGCCGAAGAACGTCTAATTTGGTTCAGCCTCCATTTCGAAATAATCGTTTTTAGCATTGCGGAGCTGAAAAAGTGATTTTTTTTGGTGTTTTTGGAGGATAAATCTTTACGAAAATCAAAGTTTGGGCAATTTTATGGTATTAAAAGATAAAAAACATACATTTTACAAAGAAAAACGGGTTTTACTGAAAGAAAAATAATAAAATCAGTAATAAAAAATGCGAGAGTCGAAAAATGCGCAAGCACATTTTATGATTTCTGTAGGTAAACAAATTATCAATTTAAAAAAAAAGTGAAAAAATGAAGAAACTCCTCGTGTACTCCTTTTGGATGTCATATATATTTGTTTTTGAAAAAATAGTTGATAAAACACAGAAAATCAAGTTTTTGAGCCGATATTCGTGAATCCCCCGTTTAATACTACATTTTAAAGCAGATTTTCCAAAAATCGAGGCAAATTTTTCGACACAGTTGAAATTAGTGCGACCGTAACCCATTTATTCTTGTTTTTCGTGATTTTTTTCAACTTGTTTACATTTTTAATGGGTTACGGTTGCACTCATTTCAACTGTGTCATAAAATGGGCTCCGAGATATTTCGTGAAAAAACTGGACGTTTTTTCTGCATTTTGTCGTCACGATGTTTGCACACAATCTTTTTTTTTTAATAATTTTTATTGAATTTTCCTTAAAAACCGTTCAATCCTTTTAAAAAATGGCCAATTTTCCCAAGAAATCTCTCGAAGCACAAATTTATTGGCACAGTTGAAATAAGTGTGACCGTAACCCATTTATTCTTGTTTTTCGTGATTTTTTTTTCAGTTTTTTCCACATTTTTTATGGGTTACGGTAGCAGTCGTTTCAACTGTGTGGGAAAATTGGCTGATTTAAAAGTTTATGAGCAGCTGTCACTCCGTGGCGAATACATAATAAAAATAATTTTTTTAAAAACCCGAAAACTGTTCCGCGACTCACCGTAGAGTTAACCAAATCGTAGGCGGCTTTCGCCTTCTGCAAATCCTCCATTCTCGCCTCGATGGTCGGTCCGGACACGTAGACGACCTCTCTTCGTTTCTCAGGAAGATCTTTGAGCACGTCCACTTTCAGTCTTCGAATCATTAGTCGTTTGAACATGATCGCAGCGAGCTCTTCGCTGTTTGTGCAGCCTTTTGCCTGGTAAATGATGATTTTGTGATAACATTCTAGCTTTAATTCCCTCATTTTTTCAAGAAATTTCCAGAAATATCAATGAAATTACGAAAAACAAAATGCATTAAAAACCCAAAATTAATTTTTTTTTTTCCCCTCACCTCAAAACAAAACCTTCCTTGTTTTCCGTCACAATACCGTACTGCAAATTCTGTGAAATTGGTGAAAAGTTTATGGTCAATGAGCCGAATCTGTGTGAACAGCTCGGCGGGTCGCGAGAGAGCAGGAGTTCCAGAGAGCAAAATGACGTGGGTGGCGATTCTGGAGAGCTCTGTCGCCACTTTTGTGCGACGTGCTTTTCCGTCTTTTAGCATGTGTGATTCGTCCTGAAAACGGGAAATTCTGGATTGTTCCCGACAGAATAGAACTAGGTTTAATAGAACTGATGGAGCGCGTTTTAGCTGATTATGCTTCTTTTTTTTTTTTTTTTGGAAAATTGCATTGATTTCGCTGTTTCTAATGGACCTATTCAGCGCAGGAAAAAAAACCGATTTTCGCGGTTTTTTCCCCAATGCAGGTTGTTTTCCAGGAAAAAAAACCCATCGCGTCGAGACCCGGCAGTGAAAAATGCAATGCGCCTTTAATTTTCAATGGGAATTCGGTTGAAATTTAAAGGCGCATCCAATTATTTCATCGGCCTAGGGAAAAAAGAGACCCCACGAAAAGGGGGGAAAGTGTTGAAACGCAGGAACGAAAAGGGGGGAAAATGGGCACAGTTTGTCTGCAAAAGTGCCGCACGGTTTTTCTACATTTTTGGAGAATGAGAAATAGTGTTTTTTTTTCTGCTTTTTTTGCCTGAAATTAGTTTTTTTTGGGTATTTATTGTCCATTCGCGACAAATGCAGGTGCGCTTCATTGAACTTCGTACTTTGCGATTTTCATTTTCGTCACCAAATTATTTTTCCTCTTTTTCTTCGATTTTTTGCTAAAATTCTTCGTTTCCCTCGATATTTCTTTGTTAAAACGACTAATAACAAACCAATTCGTAATATTTTGTGAAAAATTGCCTAATTATGCCCAATTTCAGTTAAAATTCGCCATTTTTCGAAATTGCCGCTGCTTTAAAAATTCCTAAATCATTTATTTGGAAAGCTTTTAGTTCAAATGATTTTATGACGATTTATTTCAAGGTATTATTTCTTTTTAGCACCTATTTTAATGCGAAATCACCCGAATTTTCGCGAAAAATATTAATTTTCACTAAAATCAATAATTTTGTAGACCTCTCGCAGGTTTTCCGCTCCCATTTTTTTTTCGTTTCTATTTTGTCTCCGCATTTCAATTACTTATTTCCAGCAAAAAAAGCAGGAAAAAAACACTATTTCTCATTCTCCAAAAATGCAGAAAAAACCGTGCGGCACTTTTGCAGACAACTGTGCCCATTTTCCCCCTTTTCGTTCATGCGTTTCAACACTTTCCCCCCTTTTCGTGAGGTCTCCATCGCGTCGAGACCCGGCAGTGATAAATGCAATGCGCCTTTAATTTTCAATGGGAATTCGGTTGAAATTTAAAGGCGCATGGAGTTATTTCATCGGCCGGTCTCGACACGACAAGTTTTTTACGTCAAAAAACCTCCGACTACTGTAGTTTTTTTGTCTTTTTTTCTCAATTCTGCATAGGGGAAAAAAAACCACGAAAAACGGTTTTTTCCTCTGCTGAATATATCTGAAAATTACTGAAAAACCAATAATAAAAATGGGAAATTTTGAAAAATAATGTAATGCAAACGCGCTCCATCGCACCACGAGTTCTATTTTGTAGCAGTTCTATTTCTCCTAGTTGTTCCATGTAATGGACCTATTCAAAGTACTGGAGAAAAACGGAAAAGCTCCGATTTAGTCTGAAATTTTGGGAGAAACTGTCAAAAATGCTTCCGGACATGACATGCTCAGAAAAATTTGCACCGAAATATCGATTTTAAAAATTTTCAGGAAAAAATCAATATTTTTTTAAAATCGATATTTCGGTCCAAAATTTTCTGAGCATGTCATGACCGGAAGCATTTTTGACAGTTTCTCCCAAAATTTCAAACCAGTCGGAACATTTTCCGAGTTTTCTCCCAGTTTTTTGTCATTTTTTCCGTTTTTCTACAGTACTTTGAATAGGTCCATAATAAAACTAGCTCACAAAAATAATCGTTCTGTACTTTTCCCTCTTCAAAACGTCCATTTTGAGGACCATTTGCTCGTAGCTCATAATCGCTACCGTATTCGACGTGCGAACGTCGGGAAGCGGATCGGAGCCCTTGTCGACGATGAAGATACGGTGGATGATGGGGAAAAACGTGTTGATCTGCTTTTTCCAGGCGCCTTTTACCGATGCTGGGCAGATGATGAGCAGAGGCCAGTCGGCTCTGAAAATAAAGTGATAAATAAAACGTGGTATTCTATTTTTTTTTGTTGTAAAATTTGCGAAAAATATTGTGTTTTCAATCGAGTTGCGACATCCAAACGTGAAATCCCGCCCCCCACGGTGTCGGAGTCACGCAAACGCGCTCCACTGGATTTTTCGCGCGAAATTCAAATTTTGACGCATTTTTTATGTTTTTCGGGAAAAAAGCATAAATTCTTCATTTTTTCCCAAATTTGCTCCAACTGATTTATAGCTGAGGTTGTTAGAAATTTTTTAAGCCTAATAACGTCGAATTTGGTTCAGCCACCATTTCGAAATATTCGTTTCGAGTTTTTTGGTGTTTTTGCAGGATAAATGTTTACGAAAATAAAAGTTTGGGCAATTTTATGGTATTATTGTTTTAAAAAAGTTGTCACCTGGCGAGTGGCGCGAATTCAAAAAATAGGCTCCGCCTTCTCATCGAAATATTTCTGCAATTCTGCGCGCACCAATTTGCAATCGCGGTGCGCGCGATTTTATGCGTTGAATTTTCGTTACTTTATTAACAAATATCGACTGAAGACAATTAAAAATTCACTTTAAATCAACAGTTGCCCACGCGATTGCAAATTGGCGCGCGCAGTTTTGCAGAAATATTTCGGCGAGGAGGCGGAGCCTATTTTTTGAATTCGCGCCTCTCGCCAGGTGACAACTTTTTTAAAACACGAATCCATAATATCATAATTTTCCAAAAAAAAAAAAATTGAAGGCACACGGTGTCCAGGATTTGAAAAGTGGGCGGAGCCGAGCAGTGTGCCTTATCGAAAAAAAATTTGTCGACAAATGCCCTTTTTGACAAATTATCGACAAAAAATTTGTCGAATTTGTCAAAATTTTGTCGACAAATTTATCGACAAAAATTCGAATTTGTCGTTTTTGTCGATAAATTTGTCGACAAAAAATTTCGACAAAAATTCGACAAATTTGTCGACAAAAAATCGACAAAAAACGACAAAAAATTTCGACAAAATATATTTTCTTGCTAGTCGACATCGGTTGCCGCGCCGATCTCATGCAAATGATAGCGATCGCGGACCCGTGATTTGTCGGTACAAGAAACTATGTATAGCCGGTTGCGTTCTCCAAGAGGGCAGCTACCAGACAGCTACCAGACAGCTACCTGGCAGCTATTTGGCGGCTACCTGGCAGCTATTTGGCGGCTATTTGGCGGCTATTTGGCAGCTATTTGGTAGCTATTTGGCGGCTATTTGGCGGCTATTTGGCGGCTATTTGGCGGCTATTTGGCAGCTATTTGGCAGCTATTTGGCAGATATTTGGCGGCTATTTGGCGGCTATTTGGCAGCTATTCGGCGTCTGTCTGGCGTCTGTCTGGCGTCTGTCTGGCGTCTGTCTGGCAGCTATCTGGTTCGATTTCATACCAGTTCTATTTCGTACGAGTTCTATTTCGTACGAGTTCTATTTCGTACGAGTTCTATTTCGTACGAGTTCTATTTCGTACCAGTTCTATTTCGTACGAGTTCTATTTCGTACGAGTTCTATTCCGTACGAGTTCTATTCCGTGCAGTTCTATTCCGCTCAGTTCTATTCCGTGCAGTTCTATTTCGTTCAGTTCTATAACGTAGCAGTTCTATTCCGTGCAGTTCTATTCCGTGGCAGTTCTACTTCGTGCGAGTTCTATACCGTAGCACCCCCGAAGGAACTGCCCGGAATACAGCTATCCGAAATAGAATTGTAAAATTTGATGTCTTCTGCAGTTCTACAACAACACTCCGAAATTGCGCGCTGCATTATTTAGCCAATTTGTCGAAATTTTTTGTCGAAATTTTGTCGACAAATTTGTCGAATTTTTGTCGAAATTTTTTGTCGAATTTTTGTCGACAAAATTTCGACAAATTTGTCAAAATTTTTTATCGACAAATTTGTCGAATTTGTCGATTTTTTGTCGATAAATTTCGACGAAAAACTTTGACAAATTTATCGACAAATTTGTCGAACCTTTGTCGATAAGGCACACTGGAGCCGAGCAAACGCGCTCCACTGGATTTTTCGCGCAAAATTCAAATTTCGTGGCATTTTTTATGTTTTTCGGGAAAAAAAGCATAAATTCTTTATTTTTCCCAAATTTGCCGCAACTGAATTATAGCTGAGGTGTTTATAAATTTTTTAAGCCTAAGAACGTCGAATTTTGTTCAGCCACCATTTCGGAATAATCGTTTTTAGGATTGCGGAGCTAAAAAGTGAGTTTTTTGGTGTTTTTGCAATTTTATGGTACTAAAAGATAAAATACATACATTTTACAAAGAAAAAGGTTTTAGTGAAAGAAAAATAATAAAATCAATTAAAAAAATGCGAAAATCAATAAATGGCGCGCCAGCAAATTAGGCTCCGCCCACATTTGAATTTTTGCATGAAAAAAGTGGGCGGAGTTTCACGTTTTGATGTCGCAACGCGATTAAAAACACAATAAGAGCGATTTCTATGTGATATTCATAAAAACTCACTTATAATATCTAGCAATCGTCAACGCTTGTACCGACTTTCCAAGTCCCATCTCATCGGCCAAAAGCACACGTCCATCCCTCTCCAACGCAAATCTCACGCCCTCTTTCTGATAGGGAAACAATCTCGCGATCAGCTCCGGATCCATCACAGCGCTCAAATCCTGTGGCGCAGGTTTCGGTTTGAAATTCATCAAGCCTGTCACATTTGCCGGAAGCCCCTCCAGTTGTACATTAACGGTGGTGGCGTTTTCCAGCAGATTACAGACAGTCGCCTGCTCATTTATAGACACTGTCCACGACCGTTTAGCCGGATCATAGTTGCGACTGGGCACCTGTTTGATGAGGTCGACGACGGCCGAGTGGTACGGGTAGAATTCGATTTTTACGCGATCGCCAATGTCGATTTTTAGTTTCACTCCGATTGTGGGTTTGGTGTTGGTGTGGGACGGGGGTGTTCTGGATATGAATTTGTTGAGAGTTGGCTGCTTGTTGGTGGTTGATTTCATGGGCTGTAAGGAAGATGGCTGACAGGGAGGTAAGGGTGGAGGGTGTGATGGGCGAACCTGTCGGGTTTGGTGGGTGGATGCGGATGCGGCAGCTGACGCCTCTTCTGCTTCTTTCTGAATTCATTGACCATAATTTTTTTTTCACTTTTTTATGGCCCATTTTTAAAAATTCTCCTTTGCAAGTCTGCGGCACCACTTTTGTTAATGGACCTATTCATAGGAAGAAAAAAAACAAAAAAAATGTTTTTTTTTGTTTGTTTTTGTTTTTTTTTCCTATTCATAGATGTCAAAAAATGTCAAACAATGTTAAAAAACGTTAAAAAACGTTAAAAAATGTCAAAAAACGAATCCTATGAATAGGTCCATAAGGAAGTGGTATAAAAGAGGGGGAGCTTAAATAAGCCCCGCCCCTTTTTGCAATTGCGCCGTATTTCGAATCAAGTCCATCCACACAATTTGCTGCGCCAGAGTTTTTGCCTCTCGGTGTTTGCAGACTTCGGCTCAGTCTACCGTAATCTAACTCCTAAAGGACCGGGTAATAAGCTCCGCCCCCTTGCAAATCTGCGGCACGATTTTTGTAGAGGAGGTGCTGTAAAAGGGGCGGAGCTTATTGGTTGGAAAGAATCGGACAATAAGCTCCGCCCCTTTTCCAATTTTACACAATTTTCTGCGCCAAAGTTGCAAAGGGGCGGGGCCTATTCCCCGGATTTTTCAGCCAACAAGCTTCGCCCCTCTTGCAAGTAAAGTCTGCGGCACATTTTTGCTGAGAAAGTGCTATAAAAGGGGCGGAGCTTGTTGGCTGAAAAAAAACCGGGGAACAAGCTCCGCCCCTTTTGCAAGTAAAGTCTGCGGCAAAATTTTGTTGAGAAAGTGCTATAAAAGGGGCGGAGCTTGTTGGCTGGAACAAAAAAACCGGGGAACAAGCTCCGCCCCTTTTGCAAGTAAAGTATGCGGCACATTTTTCCTTGGGAAGTGCTAAAAAGGGGCGGAGCTTATTGGTTGGAAAAAAATCGAGCAACAAGCCCCGCCCCTTTGCAATTCGACACAATTTTCTACGCCAAAGTTGCAAAGGGGCGGGGCTTATTTCACGGTTTTTTCAGGTTTTTGGTATTTGGCTCAAAATCGGCCAAAAAACGCAAAAATAGAAGTCCGCAAACACCAAGTGTCAGAAATTCAAAAAAAAAATACCTTTTTCGCCGCCGCTCGTCTCAACGCCTCCTCTCGCTTCTGCGCCACAAATCGTCGTTGCTCATCGCTGAGCATTTGTGCTGAAGTTGAGTTTTTTGAGAATAAAAAAATGTGAAAAAAAAATGAAACCCCGCCCACTTTTTTCACGCAAAAATTCAAAGGGGGCGGGATTTCACGTTTTGATGTCTCAACTCGATTGAAAACACAATAAAAATTAAAAAATACACACAACACAGGTAGGTTAAATAGCATTCAAACTCTGGTTAGGAATAGGAATACGGGGCTTTGAAATATGGCTTTAAAATGCATTTTTTTTTAAAGAAAAATCGTTTTTATGTAAATAAATAAATAAATAAATAGATACATACAAAATTATGTACATGAGCATACAGATCATCAGGAATATGAACGTGAAAGCACAGTAATTAGAAAGGACAAATTATGGACATAAAAACAAAAAAGAAATTGATTTAAAAAAATGGCTCTGGGACGTTTCGAAACAAGACGTTTCGAAACTTTTTTGAATTTTTGCGGCATACTAGTGGATTCAAATTCCCAAAAAATAAAAATAACGGATAAAAACGAAAAATAATTACCAAATGCCCGCGTGTTTTGGTGTCAATTGGCGAAAAACCATACGAAAAAATGCAAAAAAGTTTCGAAACGTCCCAGAGCCAAAAAAAGAAGAGCTCAGAGCTGAATGACGGCCAGCGGCAGTTGATTTTTGATAAATTCCGCATCTGATTTTCTCATTTGCGCGCATCGATCGCTCGTCAGCCGGTGTCGGAAATCTTTGGCTTTCTGGGAAAAAAAATGAATAAATAATGATAGCCTATATTGTTTTTGAAACGTAAATATCACCTTTTCAGGTCAGTTTCAGCTATTAGCCGTCCATAACCGCACGTTTTCAGCTATTAGCCGTCCATAACCGCGCGTTTTCAGCTATTAGCCGTCCATAACCGCGCGTTTTCAGCTATTAGCGTCCCTAACCGCGCGTTTTCAGCTAATAGCCGTCCATAACCGCACGTTTTCAGCTATTAGCCGTCTATGTCAGTAAATTTCCGGCTAGTAGCCGTCCATAATCGCGCGTTTTCAGCTAGTAGCCGTCCATAACCGCGCGTTTTCAGCTATTAGCCGCCCATAACCGCGCGTTTTCAGCTATTAGCCGTAGATAACCGCGCGTTTTCAGCTATTAGCCGTCTATATCAGTAAATTTCCGGCTATTAGCCGTTCATTTCTGGACGTATTGCAAACCTTTGTGCGCCGATCTCCAATTGGGCGCGAGCTGTGCGTCAGAAACCGCTATTTGCCATTTCCCAACGCTAATAGCCATATGGCTGCATATATCGGCCTTATACACAAGAGATTATGTGCGGAAGCAAATATTGTATTACGTATTCCCCACGGAGCGACACATCTTTGTAAAAAAAAAAAAACGTATTTTAATTCACCACAAAGTGTCACTCGGTGGCGAATACGTAAATTTTTTTTACATAAAAACAGAAATTTCCCCTTGATTTTTTGGTTTCAAAAATTCTTTTTAAAAAACATAGTCGCAGATGGTCTCGCAGCGAAGATACCGTCGGGTTAAGCTGTTGCGCGGCCTGTTTTTTTAGGGAAACTTGAAAAAATTGCCAAAAATCAAAAACCAAGCCCCCTTTCTCTACAAAACTCGTGCGGCAGACTTGCAAAAAGGGGCGGAGCTTGTTCCTCAAAATTTGGCCATTTTTCCTCGTTTTTCTCGGTTTTTCAGGGTCTAAAGGCACAGAGCAAGAAGGGTTTCGCTGATTGGGTCTCGCAACGCAATCTTTTTTAATTTTTGTCGTGTTTTTGATCAATGTAATACTGTTTTTTCGCAGTTTGTTTTTTAAAATTAGTGATTTTCGCCTAATTTTTAAAAGTTCCTAATCAGACTTTTTTGTATGTTTTCCGTATTTTTAGCATAATTAAAGAGAATTTCAGAATTTTTGTTTCTTTTTTCGGTGAAAAACATGTTTTTGTCGTATTTTTCAGAAAAATCCGCCATAATTTCAGAATTTTTCGGTGTAAAACATAATTTTTAACAAAAAAAAAACGGCCACGGACTAGATTTTTCACTGCCATGACGGAAAATACCAAAAATCAAAATTTTTCAAGCTATTTTTTTTCCATTTTTTGCCGTTTTTGATAAATATGAAATTTTAAGAATTACTATTAGTTACGACGCTCCAATGTTCCGCAGGTCTCGTAGCGAAAAACTGCGGAACATCGGAGCCTGTCGTAACTGAATTTTGTTCGTCTGGCGCCAAAATTTTAATGAAAAAATAGGAATTTTCGAAATTGTTTCTGCATTTTGTCGTCACCGTGTTTGCACACAACACCGCGACGAAAAAATGCAGAAAAACTTATAATCAAAAAAACCACCAACCGTATTCGAAAACACCTTCAATTGATGAAGAAACCCAAAGTTTGGATTGGCCGACACTCTTCGCTGACGCACAAAATCCACCGCGTCTTTCCACGTCATCCCGTAAATCGAGATGAGGTAAAACGCGACGAGTGTAGCACTTCTGGACACGCCGAGAAAACAGTGAACGAGAACTCCGTTTCCGTGAAGACGTGACTCGTGAATGAGGCGAATTGCTTCCTCCAGAAATGCGTCAAATTTGGCGTTGGCCGTGTCGGATGTCGGGTAGAATTTGTAGTGGCGAATGGATGGATGGGATTGCGGGTAGTGTGGGATTTCACGATCCGACACGTTGATTACGGTCTGTATTAATAAAAAATGTTCAGATTGGCCTGAAAAATTGAGAAATAATGGAAAAATTGCTCCTTTTTAAAAATTTTCAGAAAAATCGATATTTTGGTCTGTGAATTATTTTTGCCATTGTTTCTCAACGTTTCAGGCCAATCGGAGGTTTCTCCGAATTTTTTGCTGTTTTTATGGACCTATTCATAGGATTCGTTTTTTGACATTTTTTAACATTTTTTAAACATTGTTTGACATTTTTTGACATCTATCAATAGTAAAAATAAAAAAAAACAAACAAACAAAAAAAAATGTTTTTGTTTTTTTTTCTCCTATGAATAGGTCCATTAGCCTTACGATGAGCAATGACCACACCCCCTTTGGCAACCCTCGCGCACTTGTGTTTTTGTTTGTTTTCTAGTTTTTTCTAGATTACTAAATAATTATTGATTTTTTTTACTTAAAAATCGAGAAATTTCACATTTCAATCCAATTTTAAAAAATCGATATTTTCGGTCTTTTCGAGTTAAAAAAATAAAATAACTCGGTTCAAAAATTTAATGACAAAAATGAAAAAAAAAAATCAAAAATCTTCCAGAAACAAACATTTTTAGGGGCGTGGCCTAATCGTCGTGTTTTTCGGGTTACGGTAGGTGGCCGCTTTATTGATTTGATTTTTGACAGAAATTGCCCACTTTTATTTTTATTTTTCTCATGATATCTCGAGTTATGGTAGGTCACTGATCTATTTTTTGACAAGAATTTTGTGGCTACTAACAGTTTTCCATGCTACTTGCCATATCCACGCCAAAAATTAAATTCCCACCGTAACATTCTTCTCGCTCAACAACTCCGAGTTCTGCGCCACCGTCCTGCCAGCCAGGTAGAGATTCGGCACAATTTCCGAGATTTTCGCGCTGGAAAGATTATCGATTTTTGCAGCTTTTCGCAGCTTGTCGTAGCATGATCGGAAGCCGTCCGTGTCGGTTTCGGGCATGGTACTTTTTGGTGGGCGGGTGGGTGGATTACATCAAGGATTACTGTAATTGAAAATTGATACCGCGGTGTTTGCAGACTGTGTGAGAAAATGAAAAGTAATGGACCTATTCATTACAGGAAAAAAAACCGATTTTCGCGGTTTTTTTCCCTATGCAAAATTGAGAAAAAAAAGGACAAAAAACTACATTTTTCACTGCCGGGTCTCGACGCGATGGGTTTTTTTTCCTGGAAAACAACCTGCATAGGGAAAAAACCGCGAAAATCGGTTTTTTTCCTGCGCTAAATAGGTCCATAAAATATTAAATCTGAGATTGAACAGAAGAGAAAAAAGGAAAAAAATTAAAATTATTATCGATTTTTTTAATATTTTCTCTTCAAATCATAACAATTGTGGGAACAAGAAAAAAGGAAAAAACTAACAAAAACAATAAAATAACAACAAATTAAACAAAAAAAAAAAGAAAACTCAATTATCCTCCTCCTCTTCCAGCACATTATCGGCCACCGTTTGCAAAAACTTCTCCGCCTTCGACTTGACGAGCTCGACGGACGCAGCGTCACCGTGCTTGCTCTCAATCTCCAGCCATTTCTTGTACAGCGGTCGCATTTTGTGAATCGACAGGCCCAGATTGCACGCTCGTTCCAGCACTTTTCGCGCGTGTTCAATGCCGAGATGTTTGAGGGCCGAGTCGGCGTAAACGAGCCAAAGATCCGTCTTTTTGGGGTGAGCAGTGACGAGTCCTTCGAGCAGAGTTCTGCCTCGTTCAGAGTCTCCGAGTTTGAACTCGAGTTGGGCGAATTTCGAGATGAGTTGGACGTCTTAAAATGGGTTTTAATTAGGCAATTCAGAAGCTTACGCAAAATTTCCCCAAAAAGTAAAACAAAAACTAACGCTGTTGTGCTTTCGGCGCACTCTTCAACGCCCTTGGGAGCAAATCTCTGGCCGCTTTCTGCTCCTTTTGCGCCATAAAGTGCTCGGCGAGCAGGGTCCACACTTCAATTTGATTGGCACGGAATTTCTTGACCATCTGCTCCAGAATTTGCGTGGCTTCCGCGTTTTTGTCAAACTTTTGGTAGATTTTCGCAAGCGTTTTGTGGATCGTGTAGGCGTTGGCGTTGCGGCACGCGCGTTCGAATACTTTCTGGACGGTTGCAGCGTCTCCGTACGCGACTTCCATGTTCAAGTAGGCGGTCCACATTTTCAAGAGCTCTTCGGATTCTCTGAAAGTATATAGATATTTACGATGATCCTGCGTAGGTGTTTTGGGAAAATATCCTAATCTCTTGTATGTAACGGACCTATTCAGCACAGGAAAACACGGTATTTCGTGGTTTTTTCCCTTGTTTTCCAGGGAAAAAAACCCCCCATTAAAAACAGCTCCGCGACGTTTCAAAACCGAGTGTATTTTCGAAAAATTCCTCCATAATTTTCGGGCAGTTCTATTCCGGCTCGCCAATTTTTTCAGATACTTGAAATAGCGGCACAATGACAGCCAAATAGCCGCCAAATAGCAGCCAAATAGCAGCCAAATAGCAGCCAAATAGCCGCCAAATAGCAGCCAAATAGCAGCCAAATATCAGCCAAATAGCAGCCAAATAGCAGTCAAATAGCCGCCAAATAGCAGCCAAATAGCCGCCAAATAGCAGCCAAATATCAGCCAAATAGCCGCCAAATAGCCACCAGGCAACTGCCAATTATGGCCGCTATTTGGCTGCAATTTAGCGGCTATTTTGCTGCTATTTGGCGGCTATTTGGCGACTATTTGGCGGTTGTTTGGCTGCTATTTGGCGGCTGGTTGGCGACTATTTGGCTGCTATTTGGCTACTGTTTGGTTGCTATTTGACGGCTATTTGGCTGCTATTCGGCGGCTATTTGGCGGCTATTTGGCTGCTATTTGGCGGCTATTTGCCTGCTATTTGGCGGCTATTTGGCTGATATTTGGCGGCTATTTGCCTGCTATTTGGCGGCTATTTTGCTGCTGTTTGGCGGCTATTTGGCGCCTATTTGGCTACTATTTGGCGGCTATTTGGCGGCTATTTGGCTGTTATTTTGCTGCTATTCGGCTGCTGTTTGGCGGCTATTTGGCGGCTATTTGGCTGCTATTCGGCGGCTATTTGGCGGCTATTTGGCTGCTATTTGGCGGCTATTTGCCTGCTATTTGGCGGCTATTTGGCTGATATTTGGCGGCTATTTGCCTGCTATTTGGCGGCTATTTTGCTGCTGTTTGGCGGCTATTTGGCGCCTATTTGGCTACTATTTGGCTGCTATTTGGCGGCTATTTGGCTGTTATTTTGCTGCTATTCGGCTGCTGTTTGGCGGCTATTTGGCGGCTATTTGGCTGCTATTTGGCTGCTATTTGGCGGCTATTTGGCGAAACGTCGCGTGCTGAATAGGTCCATAATAGCGTCCAAGCTTCAAACTTTCAACAACAAAAAAAACCATCCAATTACGGTATGTCCGCAAACACCAAAACTCACGTCGGATTAATAATTCCCAGCGCCTCCTCGGCAGTCTTTCTGGCCGCTTCCAGGTCGGATTTTTCAATGAACAAACTCATATATTCGATCCAGTTGAGTGCAGAGTTTGGCTCGCTGCGAACCAGTCGAGAGTGCTCTTCCTCAGACTTTTCAATTAGTTCAGGCTCTGAAGCTTCATCTTCTTCTTCTTCATCAGAAACCTCCTCATCTTCCGCTTCTTCCTCGTCGCTTCCAGCTTCTTCATCATCCTCCTCCTCGTCATCAACCTCTTCCTCCTCATCTTTTTTCGCCGTCAACTTGCCAACAGCCGCCAAATCTTCATTTCTAAAGCCCTTGTTGGACCAATCGAATCCAGGATCCTCAGTCTCTACAGTCTCCTTGGCCTTATCACCTTCTTCCAAAAGTGCCAGTTTCGTCGGTGCGTCATCTCCCTTTCTCTTTCTGTCTGCACGAACCGTCCATTTTCGGATGAGAATGTCGTCGAGCTTCAGAACAATTTCCGTTTTAGTGATCTTGGCAACAGTCACGCGGACCACACTGTTGGCGCCGATTTCTAGTCTGAAAAGGGTAAAGATTGATATTCAAGTTTTTAAAAATCCTGAATTTTGTATTTTTATCGGAACTTTTACTATGTACTCAACGCTATGCGATTTTCATTTTGGTTTCCAAATTATTTTGTCGGTTTTTCTTTGATTTTTTGCATAAAATCTTATTTTTTCGTGCTTTTTCCTGGTTAAAATATTTTTTCGAGACCAAACTCATGAAGTTTTGTCAAAATCTTCCGCATATTTCCCAATTTCAGTGAAAAATCTATATTTTTCAATGTCTCCGCACTTTAGACAAAAAACTTTCCAAAAAATGAGTTGAGAATTTTTTAAAGTGCGGAGCAGGCTTGTGCGGAAACGGAAATCGGCATTGCCGGATTTCCGAAATTTCCGACATTTTTCGGAAACGATTTTCGTCGAAAACGTTTCCGAAAAAATTTTCGGAAAAGCTTTTCCGACGGAAATGTTTCCGAAAAAACTCGGAAATTCGGAAATAGGCAAAAATGACTAAAAACCGGCCCATTGCTGAAAAGTTCGAGACCTATCACGAGGGTTCTTCCATTTTTTCGGCATTTGCTTAACTTTTTTTTTCCTAACTGTTTTTAAAGCTTGAAGCAATTGTGTATGTTTTCATCATGCTAAATGTTTAGTTCACCTTGAAATCAGGCTTTTCGAAGCTTCAAAAGTTGAGAATCAGTAATTTTGCTCTCTGGCAATCGCAACTGGAATAGAACGATACTCGCTCCACTGCACTATTTTAATTTTCAACAGTGTGGTGCGTATTTTTTGAAATTAAAAATAAAATTTAAACTGCAACTCGTCGTGCCTACGTCATTTAAGGTTAAAAAATAATAAAAATTGAATTCGAGCTAATCTGGCAAGCGCGTCACGGTTTTACAGGAGTTTTGCAGTAGTTGATGATGTAATCGCTGACTGTATGTTTTAGTTGCTAATCTTTAGTTTCATGATAAAATGATTGATTAAATGAAAACAAAAAAAAACAATTAAATTTTTAGTATTTCCGAATTTTTCCGAATTTCCGAACTTTTTTTCGGAAACTAAAGTCGGAAAATATCAACAAAAAAACTGCGCGAAAATGGGAAATAAGGACAAAAACTCTCCTGGATATGCCCAGGTTAATTTTTCAACAAAAAAGGGTTTTTCATAAATTAATCGAAAAATTGTCCTCTCAAATTTTTTGTTAAATACTGATTTTTATTACGCATTTTCCACCGACTGACACTTCGCGAAAAAGCGGGCCTATATCGCCAAACCGTCGCTAAAATCGCTCCCCTCTCAGACTTTTCGAAAATTATTATGTTTTTTGTCGTCGCGGTGTTTGCACACAATCATTTTTTATTCAAAGTACTGTAGAAAAACGGAAAAAATGACAAGCAACTGGGTGAAAACTCGGAAAATGCTCCGATTAGTCTGAAATTTTGTGAGAAACTGTCAAAAATGCTCCCGGACATGACATGCTCAGAAAATTTTGGACCGAAATATCGATTTTAAAAATTTTCAGAAAAAAAAAATCACTTTTTTTAAAATCGATATCTCAATCCAAAATTTTCTGAGTATGTCATGTCCGGGAGCATTTTTGACAGTTTCTCCCAAAATTTCCGACCAATCGGAGCATTTTCCGAGTTTTTTGCCAGTTGTTTGTCATTTTTTCCGTTTTTCTACAGTACTTTGAAGACAAATTTTTGAAAAAAAAAAAACTATTGTGTGCAAACACGGCGACGACAAAATGCAGAAAAACTTTCGAAACGTCCAAGAGCCGCAAAAATGAGACTCTGAGAAAACCGGGGAAAAAATGCAAGGCTGTGGCGAGCTTTTTTTAACACTTCCAGTACAAAACATCGTGCAGCAGTTGCAAAAAGGGGCGGAGCCTGTTCCCCGGATTTGTCAGGGTCTCAAAAAAAGGATTTTGTGCAAACACCGCGACGACAAAATGCAGAAAAAGTTCTTACGCTTCCTCATTCTCCTCATCCACCGCCACTCGTCCAGAAATGCCCGGACCCAGTTCCACGAACAACGACTTTTTCGACGCGCTCTCCACAATTCCGTCCAACTGATCCCCGGCACTGATCGTCGATTTGTCGAGAATCAACCGACGCTTCTCATTTTTACTCTCCTTCTCGAATCGCTCTTTGAGCACCACAAAGTACCGTTTTGGCGACACTTGCAGCCGAGCACACACCACGTCGACAAGCTGTCCAACTTTCAGCACTTTCCTCATCGTCTCGTCAATCGATTCGTACTTTTCAGAGATGGCGGTGGGTGTGAGAACTGCCTGTTCGCCAGAGGAAAGTTTCAGGCGGATCAGGGTTTTGTTGGCGAAGAAGATTCTTCCAGTGACGGCACTTCCCGTTTCGAATTGCGCTGCTTTAACCTCCGAGCTCTCCGTGTCGAGGAGGGAAAGATTCAGTGATCGTTTCTTCTTGTCCACAGATAAAACTTTCGCGTTGCGCATCTCTCCCTTCTTCAGCGTCAAGTCCACAATTCCATCTTCCGCAGATTCCACTTTGAGGTCGTCCGACAGATTCTCGCGAGAGATTGTTCCTGTCCACAACGGATTCACTTCCACTCGAATCTCCTGATTATCAGTGAGCGTGGCTGAGCCGAAGCATTTGACGAGTTCGCCAATTGTGTAGTTGGATTTGTAGGAGAGATCGGTGGCTCGGACTTTTCCAGCCTGAATTTTCGCGGGAATCATTGTCAGCTCAGCGACTTTCATGCCTTTTCCTTGTTTGTGGAAATCAATAATTCGAACAATGACCTTTTTGTGCAAATTGTTTTTCAAAAATTGTGCAAGAGGATCCTCGCAGTTTTGAAGGTTGAGTGGGAATTCAGAGACATGAAGACGTCCAAGATTGTCCCCAGGAAGTCGGATTTCCGCGAATAGACCATTCTTCTTCTGATCCTTTTCCACTGTCGCTTGTCCGATGACAATTCCTTCGTAAATTCCAAAGTTTTTGATACTAATCGCTTTCTGTGAAGATACTCCACCGGTTTCAGCGGCTGGAATCTTCTGAATTTTCTTAACGTCTCCAATAAATGTCTTGGCGATCAATGTTGTTCTTGCCACGTCATCCACATCACCACCACCTCTAGTAGCAACGAACACTCCATCACCAACCGATTTGGGTGTGTTCAGATCAACGACACTGTGAATTTTCAACTTTTCATCCGTGATTGGCAAGTGATTCGGGTGAAGACGAGTGGGCAAATATACGAGTCCTTCTGGAGAAATAGCACAGAGGTAGTCACGACGGATGGCCACAATTCGCGTCGAATCGGCGGATGGAGCGGCAAGAACGACTTCACTCGTCGAATGGTTAATATCGACCAGAATCAAGCTTTTCGTCGCCGCCTTTTTCTTCTTTTTGGGCACCGCCTCTTCTGTGCTTTTCTCTTTTTTGTGCACCACGCCTGCGATTTTCTTCCCGTTGTGCTCAAACTCGACAAGTGTCAAATCGTCGAGCTCTTTTGTCACTTTTGCGTCAACCTTCGTTCCAGGAGCTGGATGTTTCGTGTGCTCCGCGAGCCATTTCACTTCTTCCACGATTGATTCCAAGAGTGGAAGAGCGTATTGCTCGATCATACGTTCTCCGTTCGCCATTTCGGTCTGTAAATTAAATAGCGGTTCGTTTAAGGAATTTTTTAAAAAATTAAAAAAAAAACGTACACATGGATCAATGATAAAGTTCCTTTTCGTGGTATCAATGCTATCCACTTTTGCAACAATCACTTGTCCAACTTCGAAAAGCTCGCTGGCGTTTTTTGCGCTCTCTGAATAGGAAATTGGTTTTATATTTATGAACTTTTTGTCATTTTGATTAATTTTTCTGCATTAAAATGCACGTCATTTGATTTTTGGTGTGAATTTTTCGGGCTTTTTCGGATTGGAAATTGCGTGAAAATAGAAATTTAATAAATCAGAAACGTAACAAAATGAAAACGCGTGAAAACAGAAACTTAGCAGAGCAGAAATGTGTCGAATTTGAAGTAAAATGGCAATGGAGCGCGTTTGCGAGATTTATTTTTCAAAAACGTGTTTTTAGATTAATTTCACGTTTTTTTTCGATTTCGAAACCGAAAAAAACCGAAAATACGTGGAAGATATCGAAAAAAACGTGAGAAAAATCGAAAAAGTCGTTTTGAAAAATAAATGTCGCAAACGCGCTCCATTGTCATTTTATTTCTAATTCGACACATTTCTGCTCTGCTACGTTTCTGTTTTCACGCGTTTCCATTTTGTTACGTTTCTGATTCATTACATTTCTATTTTCACGCAATTTCCAAAACGTGACAGTTCAATTTTGTCGAATTTCCGATCCGAAAGAGCCCCCCCCCCCTTTTTTTTTTTTCATTTTTCTGCATTAAAATGCACGTCATTTGATTTTTGGTGTGAATTTTTAATGAAATTTCGAATATATTTTAGATTTTTCATGAAATATTGAATTTTTTACATTCAAAATAATGAAAAATCAATAAAAGTTGATTTTCCAAGGATTTTTTTCTTCAAATTTACCTCCTAATTTACCCCGTAAATCGTGTCTCGGCCACACCTGTTCTTGCAGTTTTAAGTTTGATTTTAGACTAGGAAAATTGTTTTTTTTAATCCAAAATAAAGGTTGGCGATTATAAAACAAAAATTTTGGCAAACGAGCAATCAACCATGACCCGAAAAAGATTTACGGGGAAATTTAATGTCGTAAAATACAAAAAAAAGGCCCTTTTTAGCAAGAAATTCATTTTTGGGCTATTTTTTCCAAATTAAGCTCCTAAATTGCATTTTTTTTTTCAATTTAGGAGGCTAATTTGGAAAAAAAATGGCCCAAAAATGAATTTCTTGCTAAAAAAAAAGGCTCTTTTTTGTATTTTACGACAATAAATTGTCCCGTAAATATTTTTTTTCGGGTCATGGTAGATTGCTCGTTCGCCAAAATTTGAGTTTTAAATAATTTTTTTAGTCCCTTTTTTCTCGGTTCCGCCTATTTTTGGCTCTGGGACGTTTCGAAACCTGCCATTTCGAAACTTTCGCGAATTTGGTTTTTATTCTTTGGGAATTTAAATCCACTAGTATGCCGCAAAAACGCATAAAAGTTTCGAAATTTCGCTGTTTTTCAGAAAAAAAAAATGATTTTTTTAAATTCAAAATATCCGTCCGCAAACACCAAGTGGCAAAAAAAATTGAAACGGCAATAGAAACAACAGAAAACACCTACCGTAACCCGAAAATATTACGGTAGGTTTAAAATTTTCTATAATGCCGTGTCCAAGGTACAAAAAAAAAGTGAAATCAGGAGTTTTTTGCAGTCTAAAGTGCCGCAAAAAATCCCAGAAATAACAGGTGATCACAGTTGAAACGGACGCTACCGTAGTTGCTTCGCTGCGAGACATTCTATGTTTAAACTTGAATTTTCCCGTAAAAAAAATTGAGCAAAACATAGAAGGTCTCGCAGCGAAGCCACTACGGTAACGTCAGTTTCAACTGTAAGCGCATGTTATTTCAGGAATTTTTCGAACTTTTTTTTGGGTTACTGTACTTCTTCAAAACTCACTTCTCTCCAGAACCTTTCCAACGAGTCCACTTCCTCCAACAAGTTCCGCAAACACGCCAACATTTGTGATAATCTGACTGACGACTCCAATCACCACCCTCTCTTCTTTCAGCTCTTCAAACTTTTTCGGAACCTTTACACCCTTCAAGAACCTCGCGACAGATCTTTTCACGCATGCTCGATTGATCGCTGCCACTTTTCCCATTGGAACAATCCTCTCAATTTTCTCTTTGCTCTCAGCCAATAGTCTCTTTGTGAGCCCAATCGGAGCATCTAGCAGATCCGAGAGTAGCCGATCATCCACTGAAGCGAACACTTCTTTCTTATCGTCTCCAGTGAATGTGACACTCGCTTTTTCTCCCTTCAACGCTTTCAGACTTCCTTTGTAGATCTTTCCGATTCCGATATTTGCATCTCCTGATTTCGGTTTTTCAATCAACTTTTTCTCAGAATTCTGTCCATCGGCCGCTGCCGCTGCCCCAACTGCCTTGTTGTTGGAGTTTTTAATAACAAAGACTACTCGATTATTCTCTTCAATCTTCTCCACATTCGCCTCAACAAAATCGCCAACTTTTGGTGTTCCTGGCAGGTGCACAGCCGATTCTCTGCGGAGAACACCGGCAATATTGTTGAAAGTGGTGAGAAGCACGACACCAGTGGGGAAAACTTTTCTGATGATGCATGGAAGCGTGCTTCCGACTACCAACTCTTCCACGTTGTTTACACTTGGTCCTTTCAGCGCGACCAGTTGTTCGCGACAGGAAACAATCAGATTGCGTCGCTCGTCGCAAATCTGCCAAACACGACATTTCACTTCCGTGCCCACTTTGAATTTGGCTTTTAGCTTGGGGAGAGGCAGCGGTTTGTCGGAGAGCTGGCTCATCGGGGCGAACGCGTTGACAAATGTGCAGACGGTGAAGTGGATACCGCTTTTTGCCACGTGGCGGACACGGGCGTCCAGAATGTCTCCGCAGCGGGCATCCTGGAATGTTTTCAGCATTAAAATGTTCTATATCTGCATTTTTCCCATTTTTTTCTCTCAAAAAAATTGCAAAAAAACTCAGAAAATGCTCCGATTGACTTGAAATTTCGTGAAAAAATTTGAAAAATTACTTAATATAAAAATTGAGGAAATTTAGAGCCTAAATTTGTTCAATAAATCATAGAAAATCTCGAAAAACCACTTTAAAACGGGATTTTTGTGGGGGAAAAATAGATAAAACAAGATTTAAGCTATAATAGAGCTATCACGCACCTGATTTATCAGTTTTTTGCTACGGAAATGGCCAGAATGGAAAAAAGTTTAAGTCAAGATTTGCCTTTAAAAATGTAGAAAAATTTAAAAAGTCCCCAAAATTTAGCGCGAAAAATTCGAAAAATATTATCAGCTTTTTCACGAAAAAGCAATAAAATGGCAAAAAACTCAGAAAATGCTCCGATTGGCATGAAATTTTGGGAAATAAGAGCAAAAATACTCCCGGAAATGACATGCTCAGAAATTTTTGGACCGAAATATCGATTTTTCTGAACAATTTACAAATCGATATATCGATCCAAATTTTCTGAGCATGCCATTTCCGAGAGTATTTTTCTCTTATTTCCAAAAGTTTCAGGCCAATCGGAACATTTTCCGAGTTTTTTTTTTTTTGCTATTTCGAAATTTTCGTGAATAAGCTCATATTATTATCGCATTTTTTGCCCTAATTTTTGGGGAGTTTTAAAATTTTTCTACATTTTTAAAGGCAAATCTTGACTTAAACTTTTTTCCATTCTGGCCATTTCCGTAGCAAAAAACTGATAAATCAGGTGCGTGATAGCTCTATTATAGCTTAAATCTTGTTTTATCTATTTTTCCCCCACAAATTGAACAAATTTCGGCTCTAAATTTCCTCAATTTTTTCGGTAAATAATCAGTAATTTTTCACATTTTTTGGCATTTTTCCAATGGACCTATTCACAAAACCAAAAAAAAAAAAAGAAAAAAAAAGGAAAAAAATTGCGGGAAAAATCGGAGAATGCTCCGATTGGCCTGAAATTTTGGGAAATAATGTCAAAAATGCTCCCGGATATTCCCAGAAAATTTTAGACCAAAATATCGTTTTAAAATTGTTCAGAAAAATCGATATTTAGGTCCGAAATTTTCTGAGCATAAGATATCATTTCCGGGAGTATTTTTGCCAATATTTCCCAAAATTTCAGGTAAATCGGAGCATTCTCCGCATTTTTGCTATTTCATGAATAATCTCACAAAAATTCTGGTTTTGTCTATAATAGAGCTATCGCTCGCCACTTTTAGTTTTTTTCCATGACAAAAATTGCAAAAAAATTTATTTTTTGTTGGAAAAGTGCCATACTCGCAACGGACCGATTCAATATGTGTTTTTTTTTTAATTTTAATTTATTTTATTTGCTTTCAAATATACATACATGATAAAGAGGAAAACCGAGCAGAATTATCGGGGCAAATAAAAATGAAATGACCGATCGGACCAGCAATAGTCCAGTTGGTCAAGTGGAATGGGGCGTTAGGATGGCTAGAGGAATAGCGCCTAGGCGCGCAGCAAAAGCCCCCCTTTTTAAAAATAGAACAGTGTTTATAAAAAATCAACAATTGAAATCAACAACTAATTAGCAAAGAAATCTGAAAAAGTTTTCTGATTGTTTTATTTTTTTTTCAACGACTTTCTGCTGCTGCATATTGCAAGTGACTTCTTCTTTTGTCCAATAAAAATCGATACAGTCCTGTTAGAAATTCTGTAAACTGAATTTTTTGAAAAGAAAAACATTTAACGGAACTAAAATTATATAATTTTTTCGAAAAAACAACAAAAAACCAATAAAACATCGAAATTGCGCTGAAAAAAATGCTGCCGGGCCGCCGGGCCGAAAACTATGGAAAAATTAAACTTTTTTTTTCCTCATTGAATGCTCACCTGATACTTGGTAATTTTCTGCTGCAAAATGTCCTTTCTCGTCGACACCACAATCGTCCTATCCGCATATCGATATCCAGTAACTCGGCACAACCGTTCCGTCCCAATCTCGTATTCAGAAGCGACCGCATCTGGCTTCTCCAGAAGACCTCTAGAAGACACCGCAGTCACCAGCGACTTTTTCCCATCAATTGGCGGAAGGGTCAGGTATACGACACCTTTCGTGGCGAGAACATCAATGACTGTGCACGTCACCTTGTCTCCAATCGATATTCCCTCAAAAGAAGTTCGTTTTTCGATTCGGCTAACCGCGACAATGTCCGGATGAGCGCTGAGCACCAGAACCTTTGAGTTTTGCTGACAGAACATCACAATGGCGCGGATCGCTTTACCGAGTTTTTCCGGGTTCTCACGAAGACGTGGTGGGAGATTTCTACGTGGAAGAATTCCCTTGAGGCCGTTTCCAATTCCCACGTGGACGCCGCCAGGCACAACTTCTCCAGTGGGTTCACACTCTATAATTGTTCCCGGCATCAAGTGGTTCAGTTGGAGCTTTTCGCAGCTTGCCATGTTCAAATTGTCTTGCTCTACGAAAGAGGTGACTTTGACGACGCGAGAAGTCGAGGAAAGAATTCTGGTGACAAGTGGTTGACCTTCACGAAGTCCGCCAGCTGGGAATTGCGCTGTTTCGATAAATCCAGTGACTTGATCCAGGCCAACATCCAAAATGGCTCCTTTCTCCTCCAAACTGGTAACAGAGGCGTGGATGACTAGTCCTGCGGCGAGCATGTTCGGAGAGAGATGCTTGTTGAGTCTGGCTGGATTACACGTCGCTTTCACTTTTCCTTTCTCTCCTTTCGTCTTCTTGTTCAGCACTTTAAACGGCACCATTTGACCGATTTGGAACACGTCTTTCACCTCGATTTTTTCCTCGTTGAAAAGTTGTGTGAACTTCTTGGAAATTTCTGACACATCTATGCGAACACTATGAGATGCGACGGTGTGCAGGAGAACTCCGTTGTCAAACACCTCAGAAACCACACCAAGACCGGTGAGGCCCTCAATGAAACCGTCTTCTTCGACTTTTGGAATCCAGCTCGCTTCCTCTTTGAGTTTTTTCGCCTCATTCTCCTCTGCAGTCGCTTTTCTCTGCAAGAATGGACTCATATAATGGATTCGTAGCGGAGTGACAATTTTTTTCACGTTTTTATTCGAAAAAATGAAGAAATAACTGAAGAAATTAAGAGATTTTTTGTCTCCCAGTTTCACGTGAAATGTCACTCCGTCACGAATCCATTATAATAACAAATTCCTCTTAAAATTTCAAGATTCCTATTTACCTTTATCCCTTTCTTTGCTGCCGGTTCATCACTAAACGCTTTTTTTGGCCGATCGCTTGCTCTTCCTCCACCGCGAGGAAAGTACGTTTCACTCGTTGATTCTTCCAGTTTAACCATCTGAAATTTCGCCTATTTATAAAAAATTTTTTAAGCACGGATATGAAGCGTGAACAAGGAATATTTACAAATTAAACAAAAATAAATTTTAATTTTAATTTTTTAATCACAAAACTTGAAAAATAACGAGTTCAAACATAAATAAAAAGGAAAGAAAACAAAAATTAAAAATTGCGAAAAAAAATTTTTGCGAGGAAAAATTGTGCAAACACCAGGACGACAAATTGCGGACTTGGCTACCGTATCCAATTAATTGCAATTTTGGCCTAATAAGGCCTAAATTGGGCTTAATTGGGCCTAATTAGTGTAAAATTTTGTAGAATATGAGCTTTAGAATGTATTTTATAATTTATTTATTATGTTTAATTATAGTTTTCAAATAAATAGTTCGTTCTTGGGCAATTTTTGCTGCTGGCCTAATAAGGCCTAAATTAGGCTTAATTGGCCTAAATTGGGCCTAATTAGCGGGAAAAATAAAAAAAAAAAATGATTTAAATATTGTTATCATTTATTTATTATGCGTAATTATAGTTTGTAAAGATAATTTCATTTTTGTGGCCATTTTCTTTTCTGACCTGAAATTGGCCTAATTAGGCCTTAATTGGACCTAATTAGCGGTAAAATTGTAAAATGTAATTATTTAAATATATACGATCACTTATCTGTAATGGGCAAATGTATTTTGAAAATAAATTATTCGTTTTCGAGCCATTTTCTTTTCTGGCCTAATTAGGCCTAAAATTTGCCTAATTAGGCAAAAAAGTGTAATTAATTTTCTAATAACTTGTTCGTTTAGGCCTTTTTGTGAAAAAGTTCCCTAAATTTCCAGTTTTCCACTAATTTTTGAAGTTATTGATTTTTTTAAATTATTATCTATTCGCCACGGAGTAATGGACCTATTCAAGAGAGAAAAAAAAAGAAAAAAAAGAAGTTTTTTCTGATGCAGGAACGGCAAAAAAAGAAAAAAAAGGAAGAGAAAAATTCATTTTCTGCCGATGATAAAGTAGTCATACGTGGCGAGACCCATTCAAATATACCGATGCGCCTTTAATGAACCTATTCAAGAGAGAGAAAAAAGGAAAAAAAAGAGGTTTTTTCCGATTCAGGAACGGCAAAAAAAGAAAAAAAAGGAAGAGAAAAAAGGAAGGAAATTGATTTTTCTCCTCCTTTTTTTTCTTTTTTTGCCGTTCCTGCATCGGAAAAAACTTCTTTTTTTTCTTTTTTTTTCTCTCTTGAATAGGTCCATAACACTTTGCGGTAATTTGTGAAGAAAAACGTTGTTTTTTTTCAGTTAAAAACAGCAAAACGTCACTCCGTGGCGAATACGTAATGATATCTCAAAAATTGGGGTTGTGCAAAATTCAGTTTTTTTTATTTCAGTCACGACGATTTTGTTTTTTTTTTCACATTTTTTTTTGTATTTCTCTGCATTAAATAACAATTTTTTTCAATTTTTATTTATTTTTGTGAAAAACTCCTCAACATAACAGGATCAGCAGGAGCAGGAACAGTAAAATCAAGAAAAGAAAAAACAGGATTAGCAAACAAGATGATGGGCCAAAAAAGGATCAATTAGATCAATGATTATCACCGACGAATCCGTTCGTCTTAAACAATTTGTTCGATTTGACGGCGACGCGAAGATCGAAGCGGCGCTTGAATCGCTCCACAAACTTCATGTCCCTGGCTACCTTTTTCGCTTCGACCGCTGAAAAATTAACAGTTAAATTTTGTTGGATGTATTGCGTATTTGCCACGGGGTGACACTGCGGCCCGTCACGACTTTGAAATTTTCAAAATTGTCGAAATTTGGGAAATAATGAATTTTTGGCATTATTTCCCAAATTTTAAAAGCATTTTTTCCCAAATATCTCTATAAATTCGCCTACTTGTAGTTCCAGTCCACGCGAGTGCCGGATAGAATCCCTTTGCCTTGTCAATTGCTGCTCTCGAGACGAGTCTTTGTGTTCCATCCACTGGTCGCAAATATTGTTTAAAGTAGCGGTGAAGACTGCGATGGCCGATTTGGGCGCCTGGAAGAGCAAGAAAATAATGATCTATATCAGTGTGGATTTTCGAAGCAGTTTCGATAAATTCTTCGATAAAATTATCGAGGAATTATCGAAAAATTATCGAAAATTTTATGTCGAAAAAATATCGAAATTATTTTCGATAGAATTATCGAAATATTTTCGATAGAATTATCGAAATATTTTCGATAATTTGCGATAATAAAATATCGAAATTTTATCGAAACCAGTTTCGATAAATTCCTCGATAATTTTCGACATTATCGATAATTATCGAAAATTTTCGATAATACGGGTAGACGGCCCGCCTCTCTTCTGCAAAGCATAGCGAATGTCGGAACCCGTGAGGTGTCGGCTATTGAAAGTATATATAGCCTTCATGGGGAACCAGATCCCCATGATTTGGCAGCTATTTGGCGGCTATTTGGCAGCTATTTGGCGGCTATTTGGCAGCTATTTGGCGGATATCTGGCAGCTATTTGGCGGCTATTTGGATGCTATCTGGTGGCTAATTGGAGGCTATCTGGTGGCTAATTGGAGGCTATCTGGCGGCTATTCGGCACTAGAATAGAACTGCCCGGAATAGAACTGCGCGGAATAGAACTGTCCGGAATAGAACTGCCCGGAATAGAACTGTCCGGAATAGAACTGTCCGGAATAGAACTGACCGGAATAGAACTGTCCGGAATATAACTGCCCGGAATAGAACTGTCCGGAATAGAACTGCCCGGAATATAACTGCCCGGAATAGAACTGTCCGGTATAGAACTGTCCGGAAATAGAATTGTCCGGAATAGAACTGCCCTTGCCAAAATAATGAATTCCATTTTCGATAATTGTCGATAATTATCGATAATGTCAAAAATTATCGAGGAATTTATCGAAACTATTTTCAATAATTTTCGACATTATCGATAATTATCGAAAATATTTTCGATAATTTTCGATATTTTATAATCGAAAATTATCGAAAAATTTGACGAATTGGTCGATTATCGAAAAATCGTTTTCGATAATCCACACTAATCTATATCATGCCATGTCCAAAGTTCAAAAAATTTCTGAAATCAGTTTTTTTTTTGTAGTCCAAAGTTTCACAAAAAATCCCAGAAATAAAAGGCCGCCACAGCAATTTTTTTGCAATTAATCCCGTTTTTCTCATAAATTCCAAAACAGCTCACGAAACCAGCAAAATGTGCAAAAAATTCAGCGAAACTTCGGAGAATGCTCCGTTCGGTCTCGCTGAATTTTTTGCATATTTTGCTGGTTTCGTAAATAACCCCACAAATTTGGATAAACAGACATTTGTATTCTCTATCTGAATTTTCCACCAAATCTCGTGTTCTCCTTTTGGATTTCGTCTAATTTTTGTTGAAAAACTCACCAAAAATCAAAAAATTCAAATTTTGGCTTTGGGACGATTCGAAACTTTTGTGCATTTTTGCGGCATGGATTAATTGTGTTTTCAATCGAGTTGCGACATCAAAACGTAGAACTCCGCCCACTTTTTTTCACGCGAACATTGAATTTTAGTGCATTTCGATTTTTACGTGAAAAAAAGTGGGCGAGTTTTCACGTTTGATGGCGCAATTCCAAAAAATAAAAACCAAATGCGGGTGTGTTGTGGTGTCAATTGGAGAAAAATGTAAGTTTCGAAATGGCAGGTTTCGAAACGTCCCAGAGCCCAAAATTATTTATGAGAAAAACGGGATTGATTGCAGAAAACTGCCAAAAAATTTGATGATCATTGGAAATTTCTAGAATGTATTCGAATTTTTTGTGCAAAATACCGTAATTCCTCTAATATAAGTGCACCCTCTATTTGAAGCGTACCCTGAGAGGTGCTTCGAAAAATAGAGGCACACCCTCTAATTGAGGCGCACCTCTAATAGAAGCACATTTGGAGAATAGGCTGAAAATAGAGGCGCGTGCGCTTAAATTAGAGGAAATACGGTAAATGGCAAACCCACTTTTTCAAAAACAAGAATGACACATTTTTAGGGGGCATGGCCTAAGTTACACCGTAAATCATAATTTTTGGGTTACTGTAGGTCGTAGCTTCATTTTTTCCGAAAAAAAAGTTCACTATTCTTGCCGGCGGAAAAAAATTATAATAGACGCAGACATAACGAGACGGCACACCTGCTAATATTTTTGCACTGAGGGGGCGGAGTTTCGCCACTGCTTACTGTAGCCGGCAAGAATATTGAATTGTACGATGTACCGGCGCGGGAACTTGAAATTTGATTGAATAGTCCACACCCCCAAAACGTAATTGCCACACTATTTTCTGCAATGCCGCCGCGCCCTTTTACCCCTGTTATCATTATATTTGTTATGTTGTCGCTCTTCAATAAATTGTTTTGTTTTTTAAACTAAATTTAACAATAATTTAGCCTTTTTTACCAAGCTAATGGCTAAAAAAAGTGCAAAATTGATTTCTCCGGTTTTTTTCTTCTCTCTTTTTTTCTTTTTTCTTATGCGTTCGTACGCGAGTACGAAGCGAAGTGGTAAAAAAGGCTACATTGTGTAAATTATTGTTAAATTTATTTAAAAAAAAAAAACAAATATTTAAAAGCGCGCGGCGGCATTGCAGAAAAAAGTGTGTGGCCTATTCAATCAAATTTCAAGTTCCCGCGCCGGTACACCGTGTCGGTTCTCGATTAATCCGACAATAAATAATAAAACCTACCCGAAGGAAGAGTAAGCGACCATCCATCATCAAACAGCTCCGACTTCTCCGCATCCTCTCCTTCGTACATTGCAGTGTAGTCATAAAAATCGCCGAGCTCAATCATGCTCTCCGGATCTCTGCGCAGTTTGCAGTGCTCCTTGTCTCTCATGTGCTGTTGGCAACTGTCCACTGAAGCATATCTCGCCTTCACGTCCGGGCAATATATACAACATCTTCCTGCTCCCACTTTGAGCCCCAGGTAGTTGAGACATCCGACCTCATCTACCAAGTATTTTCTGTCTGGAAGTTGGAATCCGTGGTGGAAGTTCATGTGCTCTTGCATTTCCGCCATCGACGGCTTCGTTTGTGGGCAGAAGAGACAAGAAGTTACCGGAAGTGCGTCTTCATCGTTGAGCGTCTCGATTCCTTCCTCGTCCTCTCCATCGTCAGTCTCCCATCCACTCGAATCGCCATCTTCATTCTCTTCCACAGATTCCGCCTTCTTCGGCAAGTTCTCCGCCTTCTTTCTCGGCTGTTTCGGCCCCTTCTTTTCCGCCTCCTGGCTCTTTTTCTCATTCTCCTTGTGCTTTTTGCTCGTCAAGTGATCTGTCATCGCATTCTCCGATTTTATCGATTTGCGGCAAGCTTTGCAGTAGAGTGGCTCGATTTCGACGGCCACTTGTTTGACAGGGTTGAACAGAGTCGACTTTTCGGTGAACGTTTCGAATCCGATGGCGGGCAGCTCGGCGGCCATTCTTTTCAGGTTGTACCGATGCCAGTCGGATTTGTAGTGATCTCGTTGGAGCTCTGCCGTCTCGAAGACGACTCGGCATGTGACACATGTGAATCCAGTTGATCCGTCCATTTTTGTGATTTCTGAAATATGTAGTATTGTGTTTTACCATAATCTCTTGTGTATAAGACCGGTTTCATTTCTCCTTTGTTCTGCCTGGCCGTTTTTATGGCTCTGGGACGTTTCGAAACTTTAGTGCATTTTTTGGGGTAAATTTTCCGGTAAATTTTGAAAAATTCTCCGAATACCGGTAAGATATTCGACAACTACTTTATCCTTGGCCGAAATTTGTCAATAGTGCGAATACGGCGTCGAAAAATAGTACAAAGTTTCGAAACGTCCCAGTTTCGAAGTGACAAGTTTCGAAATGTCCTAGTTTCGAAATGTCTTGTTTCGAGACGTCCCAGAGCCGTTTTTATAACTCCGGGACGTTTCGAAACCTGTCATTTTAAAACCATTTTCATTTTTGCGTAGCGGTTTGGTTTTCGCCAAATGCCACGCTATTATCAATTATTTATATTTTTTGGGAATTTAAATGGACTAGTAAGTTTCGAAATGGCATGTTTCGAAACGTCCCAGTGCCGTTTTCATGATTGCCTACATGTTTGGCGCGGTAATTCTGGTGTTTACGGACTCGTTTTTGGTTACTTTATTACTCATTTATGCGGTGATGTCATTACATTGCCAGCCGCGAACAAAATCGATCAAGAACACGATAAAAACTTTATTTTTCATCTTCCTTTATCGCTGTATTACGTATTCGCCACAGAGTGACAATTCGCTAAAAATGCACGAAAATGGGTTTTTTTTTAGCAGAAAAACGGTTCTTTGTAAATTTTTGCAGCGGCATGCTAGTGGATTTTACAAAAAAAAACATTGAAAATCATTAAAAAAAAAAAAATGTATTTTGGGATTTCCGCAACGCAAGAACGCCAAGTTTCGAAACGACCCGAAGCCGAAAAAAACATTAAAAATGGGCGGAGCTTGCTCAAAATAAATGAGAAAATGAAATCAAGTCCTCTTTTTTTTAAATGGACCTATTCAAAGTACTGTAGAAAAACGGAAAATATGACAAACAACTGGGTGAAAACTCGGAAAATGCTCCGATTATTCTGAAATTTCGGGAGAAACTGTCAAAAATGCTTCCGGGTTTACTCAGAAAATTTTGAACCGAAATATCGATTTAAAAAATTTTCAGAAAAAAAATTTTTTTTTTAATCGATAATTCGGTTCAAAATTTTCTGAGCAAACCCGGAAGCATTTTTGACAGTTTCTCCCAAAATGTCAGATCAATCGGATCATTTTGCGAGTTTTCTCCCATTTGTTTGTCATTTTTTCCGTTTTTCTACAGTACTTTGAATAGGTCCATAACATATATAGCATTGATAGTGAAGAGACGCAGTGTCTGCGGTAATATAATTACCCTAAACTCGTGTAGATAGGTCCGATTTCATTTCTGAGAGGGACACACTCTCTCATTTTGTCTGGTTTCTCTGACCTGTTGTGTTTTCATGTCTTCTCACTTCTCTCTCAGCGGTCGGCCACACACTGTTATTGGTAAACAAGCGTGGTCAGAGAAACGAGAGAGTGTGTCTTTTTTGGAGAAATGGGCGGTAAAGAAACGAGAGAGTTCCGTCTCCAGTTAGAAGCACTCTCTCCAGACAAAATGAGAGAGTGTGTCCCTCGCAGAAATGAAATCGGACCTATCTACACGAGTTTAGGGTAAATTAAAATGGCAATAAAAGGTATAAAATTAGGATAAAAAATCCAATTCAAATTAAAAATAATAATAATAATATTGATTCTTAAATACAGTCTATTCATTTATTCGTGGACGTTACATTAAACTTATAGAAGAAAAAAAAGAAAAGAACAAAAAGATTCGATCTAATTAGAAGATTCGCTCCTCAATCGTTTTACTTCGCGGCGGTGGCGGTAGTTTTCGCAGCCGGCAATTGGGTCTGAATGGACGCAATCTCCTCATCCCACGCCTTCTCAATCTTCGCCCAGTGAGCCAACAACTCCTTCTTTCTCAGCTCACGAGTGTTAAAGTAGTAGGGGAACTGCTCACGCTCGGCCAGCGTCCATTGATCCGAGTCGACAATCTCGTCGGGCGACTCACGCTCACGATCGTAGCCAGAGCCTCCCGGGTCGAGAGCATAACGGAACGGCTTGAAGTGACGCTTCTCCCAGACTTGACGGCATCCGTCGGCCAAAAGGATCTGGCTCTTGCGAGTGTCCACTTCGTCCTTGTTGGCGTCGAAACGAGCACGAATGATGCACTTTTGGAAGCGAACCTCGAGGTTGTCACCGCCGTACCAGTTGTCCACTTCGCGAAGGCAGCGCTTGTAGAGACGGGTCACCTGGAACCGGTAATTTGTTTTAATATCTTGTGTATATTTTCTCGTTTCGCTTGGATTTTCTCCTAAATCTTTGAAAAACTAGCAAAAAATTCAGCGAAAATTCGGAGAATGCTCCGATCGGTCTAAAACTTTGAGAGATCATTTAAAAAATACTCTCGGATATTCCCTGAAATTTTCAGATCGAAATATTGATTTTAAAAAATATCGATTTTTATTTTTGAAAACTTTCAAAATCGATATTTTGGTCTGAAATTGTCAGGGAATGTCCGGAAGTACTGTTAAAATGATTTCCCAAAGTTTCAGATCGACTGGTTTTTTCTATTTTTTGCTGGTTCCTAAAAAGCCGTTTTCCTGTCTGGAGAGAGAGAAATGCGGAGACCTGACCTGACAAAACCGAGGAAAAAGACCCGCCCCTTTCGCAAGTCTGCGGCAAGAGTTTTTGCTGGAAAGCTTGCTCTTCGGTTTTCGGCATTTTTCTCGGTTTTTTTCAGGGTCTCCGCATTTCTCTCCTAGCTGCCATATACCAAAAATGGCTAGGGGATTTTCACAAAATTCGGCCAGGGATAAAAAGGTAAATTGGGCAAATTTTTCAAAATTTATGGACCTATTCAAAGTACTGTAGAAAATCGGAAAAAATGACAAAAAACTGGGAGAAAACTCGGAAAATGGTCCGATTGGTCTGAAACTTTGGGAGAAACTGTAAAAAATGCTTCCGGACTTTCTCAGAAAATTCTGGACCGAAATATCGATTAAAAAAAATATTGATTTTTTTTCTGAAAATTTTCTAAAATCGATATTTCGGTCCAAAATCATCCTTATATATAAAATTCCGTTTGGGTTTGTAACTGACTAGGGAACCATTTATCTAATGCATGGACTCTGCCTTAACCGTTGACACAGTTCGAAAGAGGGACTTTTAAAATGTATATTCCAGTTTTCAAAACCTGCTTACGAGACTTCTGAATATATGAAATTTCAGTCCAAAGTTTCACATTTTTAGCATTGGTTTTAGCAAAAATAGCCTTTCACGAGCTATTTTTCTCGCCACGACCACCCCATTTCATAGGTTCCCTCATCGTTCCCTTCAAAACATGCGAGGGTGGCGCAGGTGGGAGTAGTTGCGTTTCTGAATATCGAGATGCTGGTTCGACCCCCCACGAAGTTATTGTTTTTTTTTCTTTTTCTTTGGAACTTGGCTATGGACCTATTCAGCACAGATACATGAACAAATCGAAACGTTTTTTTTCCAAGTATGAACTGATTGGAATTTTTAGATGGGAGAATGAGTGCGAAAGCATCTGCCAAACTGGCCATAACCTTGATTACAGAAATTTCAGAAAACTTGAAATAATCCATTATGGAGAGAAAAGTTTCAAAATTGAATATGAATCTTATCATATCCAAAGTGTAAAAGGAAATATTTAACGCAAAAAAAAAATTGTTTCCAAAAAACTTTATGAAAAATAATTTGAAAAGAAAAAAAAAACAATAACTTCGTAGGGATCGAACCAGCATCTCAATACTCCGAGACGCAAGTACTCCCACCTGCGCCACCCTCACATGCTTTGATGTGAACAATGAGGGCACCTATGAAATGGGGTGGTCGTGGCGAGAAAAATAGCTCGTGAAAAGCTATTTTGCTAAAACCAATGCTAAAAATGTGAAACTTTGGACTGAAATTTCATATATTCAGAAGTCTCGTAAGCAGGTTTTGAAAACTGGAATATACATTTTAAAAGTCCCTCTTTCGAACTGTGTCAACGGTTAAGGCAGAGTCCATGCATTAGATAAATGGTTCCCTAGTGAGGATCTTTGTGTGTCTGTGTCAAAGGCGCATGGCGGGGTCGAACTCAGCACCCGCGGCCAAATAAAAACTTGACGGGCAAGCGTGCTACCGCCTGCGCCACACGGCACAGGTAGTGCGCGTTCAGCTTATAATAGGTTGCGCGCAAGGCCTATCAAGTACACGCGAAGGGCAGCGAAGTCAGCCAATAAAAGGCCTATCGCGGCTCGGCGCCTGTAATAGGCCTGATATAAACTTATCGCGGGTAATTTTTGCTTACAATTTGCTTATCGCGGTCGACAGCAAACCTATTGCACGTTAATAACAGGCCTTTCGCTGCTATTTCATGCTCAAATGTGGGCTTACAAAAGACATGCCACCGATCATCACAACGATTGTTAGGCTCAGCTGAGCTTGAATTTGGGCTAATCGACTTAAATAAATTTCACGTTTGACAATTATCAGATTTATTGCAAATTCAATGTTTAAAAAACAAAACTTTGAAAAAAGTTAATAACATACAATGAATATATAACAAAACATTGAATGAACCACAGAAAATATGCCGAGTGAGCTTTCAGAACTGTTTAAAAATTGGCCGACGTATAGTTTGTTTTTCTAATAATTGTTTTTGCATATTTCTATCTTTCTGGAAAAGTATTCGTCTCAAAATTTTGAATAAAAATCACAAACTAGAATCTTCTCACAAAAGCAAGCGATTCAAGCAAAATTTCCTTGTAAATTCGTATATTAATGCGCTCAAATATTGTCGGCCCGCCAAAATGGTCAAACGCGCTCCGCTGGACTCAACGCTATGCGATTTTCATTTTGGTCTCCAAATTATTTCATTTCACGTTGAATTTACATGTGATATGAAATAATTTGGAAACCAAATTGGAAATCGCATAGTGTTGAGTTCAGCGGAGCGCGTTTGACCATTTTGGCGGGCCGAAAATAATAAAATTCTCCTTTTTGTCGATGAAATTTTACTTGAAACTTGGACAAGAAGGAGGGTACTAATTTTTATTTTTGCTCATAAAGCGAGATGTCAATTTTTCAAAACAATAATAAACGTCAGCCAATTTTTTTTTGAAAGTTCTAACAAGCATACCAAGCCTAAGCCAAGCCATCAAAAATGTCGTCGTGTCTGCCGTCGTCGATAGATCCTCCCTACCGCGGTATGTTCGAGCTGGTGTCCCGTCATAATCTGAAAAATTCAGTGCATAAAAGTGTTTTCGGAAAATATGCCATTCAGCAGGAGGAAAATATAATTGGCAAGGTTTTTTCTGCATTCAGCAGTATTAAATTGAAGAAAAATCCTCGACCTGCAAAGCGCCGAATTTTTTGCAAAGATACCGTATTTCCTCTAATATAAGCGCACCTCTAATTGAAGCGCACCTCTAATAGAGGCACATTTAGAAAAGAGGTTGAAAAATAGAGGCGCATGCGCTCAAATTAGAGGAAATACAGTAGTTAAAGAAATCTTCGCCCAGAAACAGGCACGAGCAGCGCCAAAAAATCAGTTCTTCAAGTTTTGGAAAAAAACGGAAATAGTAAACGGACGGGGCTAAATAATGGAAGCAAGAATGTAAGGAAAATAAATTTTGTGCAACACTGATGCGAAAACGCATATTATGGATTCGTGATAGTGACATTTCACGTGAAACTGGAAGACGAGAAATCTTTTCATTTCTTCGATTATTTCTTCATTTTTTCGAATAAAAACGTGAAAAAATTGTCACTCCGCTACGAATCCATTATATTGTTTTTTTAATCGAGTCACAATATTTAAAAAAAAAGAAAACCGCCCACGTTTTTCCCGCAAAAATTCAAAATGCGCTAAATTTAACATTTTTTGTGAAAAACGTGGCGGAGTTTCATTTTTTAACGATGCAACTCGATTGAAAACAAAATATTGTGTTTTCAATCGAGTTGCGACCTAAATACGTGAAACTCCGTCCACTTTTTTCACGCAAAAATTATATTAGTGCATTTTGAATTTTTGCGTGAAAAAAGTGGGCAAGGTTTCAAATTTTTATGTCGCAACTCGATTGAAAACACAATAAAATTAATTATTTAAAAAATAATTTGTAAAAAATAAAAAAAATACAACGGAAAACGTACTCAAAAAGCTATGAAAACTTGGAAAAAAACAATGAAATGATGACAAAAAATTTAGGCCGCCCAAAAAAAGCAGTGAAGCTGTAGAGCGCGTTTGCATCGCGGCGTCTTGTAATAGGCCTAACGCGGTCGCCGCACACACCGCGTGCGCGATAAGTCTGTTGCAGGAGGGTAGCCGCTGCCACCCGCGATTGACTTATTTTAAGCCCAGAACAGGCCTATATTTGGCTTACGCCTATTATAAGTTGGACGCGCATTACCTGTGGGGACACGCGGAATGAACGCTCTCGAGGAGTAGATTTGTTCGCGGCTGGCAACATGACGTTGCGTTCGCCTCCGGGTAGAGGATAAGGTCAAATAAAAAACAGTTTAGAGATGAGAAAAGATCAAAAATAGTTTTTGATTCAGCCAGGCTTGTTTTCTGAGAAAGTCCGGAAGCATTTTTGACAGTTTCTCCCAAAATTTCAGACCAATCGGACCATTTTCCGAGTTTTCTCCAAGTTTTTTGTCATTTTTTCCGATTTTCTACAGTACTTTGAATAGGTCCATTACTAAAAAATTAACCGCTAAAAATGCACCAAAGTTTCGAAACGTCCCAGAGCCCAAAAAAATACTAGGGTAGACTCGAAATATTTTTTGCCGTTGCAAATGGCTATTAGCCATAGTAAATGACAGATAGCGCGAGTTCGACGGTATTCGGCACACGAGCGGGATTTAGCCGTCGAATCCAGCTTATTTTTTCGGGCTTATTTCGAAAATATCATTAAAATCTCGTTTTTTTTTTAATTTCTGAAAATTAGTTGTTCGTGACTTTGTTTTTCCAGAAAAACTCATTTCAGAACACTTTTTTTTGGCATTTTAAATTTCTGGAAGACAATTAAACCGTTTTTTTGGCTCTGGGACGTTTCGAAACATGCCATTTCGACACTGGAATGTTTCGAAACTTTTTTGCATTTTTGCGTAGAGTTTTCGCCAACTGACACCAAAACACACGCGCACTTGGTTTCTATTTTTAGTTTTTTGTGAATTTAAACCCAAAAATGCACGAAAGTTTCGAAACGTCCCAGAGCCGTTTTTTTTCATTAAAAATTCGAAAAAACTTTTCAACAGGCAATTTGCAACTGATAAAAACTTTTTTTTTTTCATTAAAAAAAATGATTTTTTCGCCAAAATTTTTATCAAAAAGACACATGAAAAAACTTTTTTTTTTTTTCTTCAATTTCAATTTTTGACCTCGTCAATCTTTCAACAATATTCATTCCAAACAAAAATTCTGCGCGATAGCTCCATCATCTGCTCACCTTTTGTCTATGGCTCAACGCCTTCGTGAACATCCACGCTGGCGAATCCATGGCTTTCCCGGCTTCTTTTCTGAAAGAAAAACAACATTTAAAAAAGGGATAAAATGTCAGAAATCGATAAATAATCATTTGGCGATAGATACCAAAATCAATAAATAAAAATAAAAACGACATTGTTTTTTTTTAATCCGATTATCATCAAGAGGCGTAAAATATTGGAAACAAGAGTAACAAAAAAAAAACAAAAACAATGAATGGTAACAGTATGAAAAAAGTGAAAACCTCAAGCCTTCAGACGCTGCCGTGGCTCCGGCTCCTGCTCGTATTCAATCTCGACGCGAGCTCTCTTCTTCAGCTTCTTCTTTCCGTCCGTCTTCTTCGCCGACGCCTTCTTCTTCACTTCCTTCTTCGCCTTCTTTTTTGGTGGCTCATCCACCTCCATCGGCTCATCCCCATCCTCATCATCATCATCATCATCGCCTGCTTCTTCCTGCTCCGCCTGCCAATCCTCCTCATTCTCACTGTCAGTATCTGGTGGAGACCAGTGTCCTCCATCCTCAATATCAGCTCCTTCATCGTCCGAACTGTCAAAATCGGCCACGAATTGAGTCTCGCCAGTGTCCGGATCGTCTTGTTCTGTCTCTTGTTCAATTTCGAGCTCCTTTTCAGTGTTTTCGAGCATTTGCTCAAATGCCTCTTGGCGGAAGTTGTACACGTCTCCGTACGTTCCTTGTCTGGAAAATGGAGAATGTGTTGTGGGAAATGAAAAAAAATTTCGGGAATTTTCGAAAAATAAAAGTATTTTTATGGTGCGTCCAAAAAAGCAGAAAAAAGTGGAAATGAAAGAAAAATGGGTGTCAGATAATGCTTGTTTTTTCACCAATTTCGCTAAATGGTCCTGTCGCGATGTCGGTAGCAAAAATGGTGAAAATAAGCATTTTTGGACGCCTCTTTTCGTATTTTTTTGCGCTTTTTTTTTACTTTGGACGTACCATTATGGGCACAGAGCAGCAAACTTCAAGATGACTCGAAATTTTCTTGATTATGGAAGTCGTTTTTTTAATCTCATGTCATTTTTACTGTATATTTTCGTTTTTCAACTGATTTTTTGGCTCTGGTACGTTTCAAAACTTGGTTTTTATCAGTTATTTTTATTTTTTGGGAATTTTAATAAATCCACTAGTATGCCGGAAAAATTCACAAAAGCTTCGAAACGTCCCAATTTCGAATTGTCCCAGTTTCGAAACGTCCCAGAGCCAATTTTTCACCTCCATAATCACACAAATTTCGCGTCAAGAGGTTTTTTTTTTGCAATTTCACTCTTCGTTTTTTTACTGTGAAAAATCCCGGAAGTTGCACAAAACCCACCGAGAAAGTAGACATTTTTCTCCTATATTTTTGGAAATTTTTCTGGAATTTTTTGTGGAAACTGGGACTGCAAAAATAACAGATTTTATGGGTTTTCCGGCACCTTTCCGAGATTTTTTATTATACTCTAGGCCAACGGCCACACCTCGTGTACTCCTTTTGGATGTCTTCTAATTTTTTTTTGTAAAATTCGCCAACAATCCTGAAAAATCTTCGAGAATTCCCCACCCAAAATTACATTTTAGAACAGTTTCTTTGAAAAGTTGTCCACTCCTTAAAATATGCAAAAAATTCTGCGAAAATTCGGAGAATGCTCCGATCAGTCTGAAATTTTGACATAAAATGTCAAAAATACTCACGGACATGTGCAGAAAATTTCAGACCGAAATATCGATTTATATTGAAAATTTTTAAAATCGATATTTGGTCTGAAATTTTCAGCACATGTCCGTGAGTATTTTTGATATTTGTTGTCGAAATTTCAGACTGATTTGCATATTCTGCTCGTTTCCGTGAATAGACCCATAAAATTCGCATGCGCACAAAATTTAAATTGTAGAAAAATGGATTTTAATTTTCCATTATGGCCCCGCGTTTTAAAAAAACTAATTCGCCTTTAAAATTTGTACGCATTTTTGAGCCAGTAATAGAATAGACAACTAAATTTAGTTCTGGAACGTTTCGAAACGTCCTAGAGCCAGATGCCTCCTGGTCTCATAACGAAGCGATCAAAGCTCAAAAATACAATTTAAATAAACATACTTCAATCTAGCGAGCAGCTCCTTTTCGATAGCGTGATCCAGTTTAGCAGCCACCAACGCCTTCTCCTCGCGACGCTTCTCACGTCTTTCCACTTTTCTTCCAATCGGAATCAATTTTTTCTGACTGAAATTTAAAAAAAACGTGTGAATTCTCATGACAAAACTCACTTTCCACGAACCGCCATTTTCCTCATACGAATCAGATACTGATGGATGCGAATAAGACGAGCCTTGCACTTGTGACGCACGTATTCACTCCAATGAATCAGCTGATCACTAATCTGCTCCAGCGCCTTATTCATGTCCCTCGACAACTTTGTCTTCTCCCACAAACGCCGCGGATAGTGAGATCGTTCGACAACCTTCGCATACAGATAGCACACGCCGTTCTCCTCGCGAACGGTGGCGTATTGCGAGTTTGCCAGTGGGCAAGAGGCACGGTTGCACAAACCGGTCAGGTTCATTTCGTTGCGGCAAAACATTTTCGGTTTCGACCATGCCTTGTAGGAGCATTGCCCCTTGTGCAGAATGTTCCACGTAATGTCGTCACACTGCATTTTTTGCCCAGATTCTGGAAACAAAAAATGTTTCTATATGTGTTTCGTGGATTTAATGTGGTTATTCACGATATCACGGTGTCAAGGATTTGAAAAGTGGGCGGAGCCGAGAAAACGCGCTCCACTGGATTTTTCGCGCGAAATTCTAATTTTGATGCATTTTTTATGTTTTTCGGGAAAAAAAGCATAAATTCTTCATTTTTTCCCATGTGTGCTCCAACGGAATTATAGCTGAGGACTTTAGAAATTTTTTAAGCCTAAGAACGTCGAATTTGGTTCAGCCACCATTTCGAAATATTCGTTTCGAGTTTTTTGGTGTTTTTGCAGGATAAATCTTTACGAATAATGTCTTTATTTTCCATCTCCTTGAATTTCTACAAAAATATTAAAAAATGAAAATATTTGCTGTTTTTTTGGAATAAATTCCTGATTTTTTCACTTGAACGTACAATTGGGATGATTATAATAATACTCCCACTGCCTCCAAAAGTGGGAAAGTGCAGAAGGTTGGCGCACTTTGCGTGCGCCGATGAGCGCTCATTTTCAACTGAAAATGTGGTTTCCTTAAATTTTTTCTTCAATCATAAAATGTGTGGTTGTTTTTAGATTCAACTTTTGTTTAAATAGGTATTTTCGATAATTTACGAGCTCGCTCAATAAAATCGGTGGAGAAATGAGGACGAAATTCAAAAAGTTGTAATATCTGAAGGAAAATCATATTTTTTCAAAATTTCTGCCGAATGACTTAATATTTCCTTATGCTTCAATTCAAGTTTTGTAGACATGACCGAGACAAACATTTTAAGCGCAGAACCGGTCGGAAAAGTTCAAAATTGGCGGCGAAATATGAATTTTAAATGTCAGAAAATTCCTCTTCTGGCATAGAATTTCTGAATTTCTGATATAATATGTGGTTTTTTTGTTTCTTTTGTACTTTGTGAAGGTAAATTCAATTAAAAATTTAAAATTTTCACAGAAATATAGCTGCAGCGCCTCAGAAAGCAGTAAAATCCAGCGTTTTTTTTAATTTCCATCTAACTCTGTGTAGAGAACATTTAATATGTGTTTAACGTTTCAAAAAAATAGCTTTAATTATTTTATGTCGATGTTATACATTTTTTCTTCAAAAAACCAATTTTCTTCACGTTTTTTCATTATATTCAAAAGGTGCAATAATTCTCGGCGAGGTACGATGCAATTGCGCTCTACCTGCACGCATTAGAGATTAGAGACGCAGAGGCGTTGTGCTAAATTCTGTATCTCTGCGTCTGCAAACGCAAAGTGCGCCAGCCAATGTTGTTTTGCGCTTTCCCGCTTTTGGAGGCAGTGACTCCCCCATGAAATAACAATAAAACACCACCAAGGAAATGCTGTAAAGTCCTCCCAAGGACAATATAAAATATTGATAAGATGGAGGACTTTATTGATATTATGGCGAACTATTTTCATACGGAGGGGCCAGAATGACCCCCCCCCCAAAAGTATTGGTGGGAGGCTAGACTTGTATTTTCGTATATCAGAAGGGGAGTATAATCCCCCACCGAGTAAATCGGTGCAAAATCAACTGACAGGGAGGCTGATATCAGCCAGCTAAACAGGTAAATCACTGTACAAGTTTTTTGCTCAATAGTATTTTTCATAAGGAAAGTATATTTTTAATGGCAACTGTTTTCAAACAATAATCTTAAAAAATTTCAAAATAATATGGAGACTTGTATTGCAAAATCTTTTGAAACCTCCGTTTCCGTTTCCGTCTTCCGCGGAAAACCGAAAATTTTCCGTCTCCGTTTCCGTTTTCCGCGGAAATTTTTTCTTCTTTCCGTTTCCGTTTCCGCTTTCCGCATTTTTCAAATTTCATTTCCGTGCATCACTAGTCGATATAGCAAAAAACTGCGCGAAAACTCGTAAAATGCTCCGATTGACATTTTTTTTTTAAATCGATATTTTGGTCCAAAATTTTCTAACCAAGCTCCGCATTCTTATTATGGATTCGCCAAAGAGTGACAATTCGAGTTAGTTGGTTTCGCCACGATTTAAAGACATTGTTGGCTATTAAATAAATTGGGGACCAAAATGAAAATTGACTAGCGTTGAGTTCAGCGGAGCGCGTTTTTTCTTTCAGAAAATCACTGTATTTCTTCTCGTAATTCGTAAATAGACAGTCAAAATCCCGGCGAGACCAGCCAACTTTTTGGCCAAAAATTTATCTGTCACTCCGTGGCGAATCTATAAAACCTGGTTTTCGTGGAAAAACTTTAAATTTCGCATTCAAAATTTAAAAAAACATTGCTGAAATCACGTATTTTTGCAGTCCACGAAAAATGTTCGACTCTTTTTTTGAAGGCACCGAAAAATTCTGGGAATTTTTGAATACAAGAAGTACATAATTGTTTGGTTTTAGAGGCAATTTTCAGAGATTTTTATATACCGTAAAAACTCTAATACAACGGCATGCCCTTCTATTGTTTCATTTCATCACAACTGTCCGATATTTAGAGGTTTTCACACCTGCTTGGCTAGTGTTTTGTGGGAATTTTCAAAAAAAGAACCAAGTCAATGGATTCGTATATAGTTAAGAAGTAAGAAATGAATAAATCAAGAATAATAAAATACAAAAATGGGTGTAAAAACCCAACAATTAGCAGGAAAATAAAATAAAAACGCTATAAACTATTTCATTACAAGCGCGAAAAAAACCGTATCATATTGGAAAAACATGATTTTAAGTGAACCGTAATATGAATTTAAAGTGAAATCTACGTTTGATATGAATCTGTCGTTTCTCCCGATTCTTTCGATTGAGCAATTGACTCCTCGTCGTCGTCTACTTGATCTTCCCACGTCTGTCCTTCCTTCTCCTCCTCTTCTCGCTTCTTCGCCGCCTCAATTTCCTCTTCCGTCAGTTCTCGTTCCACGTCGACCACAAATTCTTTTGGCTGTACTTTTTTCCATCCCTCTTTCTCGTCGTCGTCCCACCAATCTTTGGGTGGAGAACTCGAGACTCCACTTGTTGACGTGGTATTTTTCTTCTCATCCTCGCCGACATCACTGTCGCTTTCCACGTCGCTGCCGAGAAGGGAAAATTGGTTAGACTGTTTGAGCGGCACAGGGGTGGCAATTTCCTGAAAAAAACAAGGTTTATGGTGTTATTCATTTCATGCATTTTGCATTTTTTGTCAATTTTTCCTTATTCATTTCATGCAGAAAACGACATTTTCTGCAGCAGAAAACTGCATTTCGTCCAACTGCAAAATTCACTTTTTGTCATTTTCTGCATGAAATGAATAAATAACACCACCATTTTTCTTGAATTTTCGCGTTTTTTGTGACAAAAAGTGAATTTTGCAGTTGGACGAAATGCAGTTTTCTGCTGCAGAAAATGTCGTTTTCTGCATGAAATGAATAAGGAAAAATTGACAAAAAAAATGCAAAATGCATGGAATGAATAACCCCATAAAATGTATTTTGAAGATATTTTTTAATTTTTACAGGTTTTATTCAAATTACTGATCACATCGGTATTCTTTTCAGATTCCAGTTTCGGTCCTCAAAATTTGGATAGTGATTCATAACTTCAAGTTTTCTGCTTTCAATTATCGGGTTTTTATTGATTTTTGTCTAGTTTAAATGTTAAGTTCCCTAAAAATTGGGAAATACTCGAAAAACTGAAAAAAAAAACAATTTTTAGTGTCAAAAATCTGAAAATAGTATGTCAGACTACCCAAAAAATTGCAATTACCGTAAAACCTGTAATTGAAGTACACCTGTATTAGAAGTACACCTCTAATAGAAGTACACCCCCAAGAGGCCTTTGAAAAATAGAAGTACACCCTCTAATTGAAGTACACCCTCTAATAGAGGTACATCATCTGGTGAATTATCTTTAAAAATTAATTATTCCATTTTTGAAGCTTTTTTTCTGTTTTTCATTGGTTTAAATAATTTTTTGATTGAAAAATCATTTGAATGCCCGCGACACAAATGTGCAAACACGTTCATGGAGGCACACAATTGCAACACTTTAATCGACGAATGCAGATTTCGAATTTTTGAGACTCTGACAAAACCGGGGAAAAAGTTACCAAAACCGGGGAAAATTTGCATGTCTGCAGCGCAGTTTTTCTAGAATTTTATAATTCTTTCAGTAGAAAACTCGTGCCGCACGTTTGCAATGGGCGGGATTTCTTCCTCGGTTTGGGAAATGTTTTTCCCAGTTTTGTCTTTCACGGTTTCGCGTTTTTCCCGATTTTGTCTGGGTCTGTCTTTCTTTTTTGTTATTTTTCTTCTGAAAATAGTTCGAAAACGATTCTCTCGACCCATCGTTGGAAACTGAAAGGCTTGAAGCCGATTCTGAAGCGGGCGATATTTTGGGAGGGTACGACAGAATAGAACTAAACGAAATAGAAATTCTACAAAATAGAACTGGAAAAAATAGAAGTGAGCGGAATAAAACCGCTACAAAATAGAACTCGTGGTGCGAATTTGCATAAAGAAAAATTGAAAAAAAAAATTTATTCAAATGCGCTCCATCGCACCACGAGTTCTTTTTTGTAAAGCAGCAAAAGAGTATGGTGTCAGCCGACAATGTATTATTTGTTGGAAAAATCAGGAACTTAAAATGAAAGCGAGCCGAAACGATTTACAATTTGAAAAAAAAACGGCCTGATAGAGCCGGATTTTTTTGGTTTTGTTGTTTTGTTAAAATGAATTCTGTATTTCTTGATGACAGGCCAAGCGTGAGTCTAAAAATATGTCCGGGGGTGGGATGAAAAATAGAAGTACACCCTCTAATTGAAGTACACCTGTATTAGAAGTACACCCATTTGGGGGGGGGGGTTTGAAAAATAGAAGTACATGTACTTCAATTACAGGTTTTACGGTAACCCGAAAAAAGTTTTTTTTGCCAATTTTGAAACAAGACTGTCCTGTTTTGAAATAATGGTCAGGGCACGTTTTTTGTTTCTTATGGACCTAGGAAAAAAGGAAAAAAAAACGTTTTTCGTGGATTTTTTCCAGGAAAAAAACACCATTGCGTCGAGATTGGCGTTAAACATGTAATGCGCCTTTAATTTTCATTGAAGGCAGAAATTTAAAGGCGCATTGGTCTCGTCACGACTAGTTTTTTACGTCAAAAAACCTTCGACTACTGTAGTTTTTGTCGTTTTTCCTCAATTCTGCAAACACGAAAAATGGTTTTTTTCCCGTGCTGAATAGCTCCATTAGTCCTAAAAATGGGGAATTACTCAAAAAAATTGAAAATAATTAAAATTTTATGCGGTTAATTCAGAGGCAGAAAAGAAAAAACAATTTTCTACCCCTGAATAACCCAAAAACCTGAAAAACCCCTACCCTGGCTGGTCGAGCTTCTCTTCTAATCACAATTTTCTCGGTGCACCTCAACGGCTTCATAATCCCTTCTTCCTCCTCCTTTTTGCTCATCGCCTTGTCAAACACATCTTTGCGAATAATCGCCGGTCCCGGATTCTTGAGCGCTCCTTTGAAGCTCACAAGATCGCTGAGCAAGACGAGTGGCTGGTGTGATTTTCCACGTGTCGCTGTGAGCAATATACTACGTTTCGGCGGACTGTCCACACTTTCCGACGTGATATTAAAGTAGTTGGCGTACTCGTGCACAAATCGCCGCTTTTCGATATTCATGGGAGGAAGGTGTGTGCGGAACGATTCGTGATATGCTTCGCCCTGGAATAAAACCAATATAATAAGAAACTTCCCCGGGTCACTCACGCTAAGAATCTGTATGACGAGATCCACAAACACCTTTTCCACAGATTTGACAAATTCAATGTTGGTCCTCACCATGTCCTTCAGATAGCATGGGAATGAAATGATTGGAGCAATTTTGCTCATTCCAAACTCGTCAGTTTCCACGCCAAGCGCTTCTGCGACCTTTCGATTTCTCTCCAGCTTCTTGCACTCTTCGTCACACTTCATGCAGTTCAACTGTGAAAAGCTAGAAGATCGTTTCAGTTTTCTTTCCTCTGACTCTTGCCCCTCTTCTTTTCGCCTCTCCTCTTCTTTCTCCAATCTCGACTGAATCATTTTCTCCACTTCGCAGCACGCTACATCTTTTTGCAGTCGTCCACATTCACAAGTGACACTGGTAATTGCCTTGCATGGGCTTGGTTCGCACGGCGAATCACCATGACATGGAAGTGCGCAGGGATGTTCGCAGAGTTCACGTATCACTTCACACTTTTTCATGCACTTTTCCCCTTCTTTTTCACACGAGTCTCCGTGACAACTCCTTTGACATACGTGAACTCCGCATCTCAGCGGTTTTTGACAAACCACACCACAGGAAACCGATTGAATGTGGCAGGGAATATTCTTGCGCACCATGTGTCCACCGTAGCATATTTTATCGGTGAGCTGAGTGCATGGCGGACAGTTTTGATCTCCATGGCACTTGTGAGTCACCGTATGGTCGCAGTTGTGGGGGCGGGAACATGGTTGAGAGCAGACTGGAAGACGGGCTCCACATGGAATCGGCGGCATTCGAACAGTGGTTCCACAGTGGCAAAATTGCTCGTCAAAGCTGGCTTGAAGGCAGGGACGACACTGTCCGGCGTGACAGACATTTTCGCAAGTGTGTATTCCGCACGAAAGTCGTTTATTGCATAGTTGTAGGCAGAAATGTTCCTCGTAGATGCAGCACACTTCTTGACACTTGTGCATTCCACAAGACTTCTTCTTTCGGCAACGTCTTGTGCATAGGTATTCTCCAGCTGTAGTAAACAAACAAAAATGGTTTGGAAATTGTTGAAAAAATAGTTTTTTTATGGTGTTATTCATTTCATGCATTTTGCATTTTTTGTCAAATTTTCCTTATTTATTTCATGCGGAAAACGACATTTTCTGCGGCAGAAAACTGCATTTCGTCGAACTGCAAAATTCACTTTTTGTCGCGAAAAATGCAAGAAAATGGTGGTTTAATCATTTCATGCAGAAAATGACAAAAAGTGAATTTTGCAGTTCGAGGAAATGCAGTTTTCTGCTGCAGAAAATGTCGTTTTCTGCGTGAAATGAATAAGGATAGGCCTATCGAGTACCCCCTCGCGGATCGACGCCTGTAATAGGCCTATGATAGGCTTATCGCGGTTGACTTTCGCCTATAATAAGCTTATCGCGGTCACCAATAATCCTATTGTAAGCCATAAATAGGCCTTTCGCGGTGATCCCCAACAGGGCTGTGCGAAAAATTTTTCGGACGAAAAATTTTTTCGGTTTTTTCGGTCATATTTCGAAAAATTTTTCGACCGAAAAATTTTCGGTCTGAAAACTTCGAAAAATTTTCGAAAATTTTCGAAAAATTGGGATGCGTTCAAGACGCGGAGTATTATCAATTCAATATTCTTGCCGGCTACAGTAAGCAGTGGCGCGAAACATCGAGGCTCCGCCCCATCAGGTCTTTTCAACTGAATTCAACTGAATTCAACTGAACGTAGATCAAAAAATGTGAGCGGGTGTGTCGCCGCAGACATGTGTCGTTATGTCTGCGTCTATTATAAAACTTTCGCGGGCGCCTATGGTAGCCGGCAAGAATATTGAATTGATAATATGTGCGCAGAATAACCAAGATTTGTATAAAATGTTTTTTTCATCAATGTATTTTATATTTTTGCACCTATTTCAATTAAAGGAGGTCCCAACTTTTTGGGAAAATTGCTTAAATTGTAGTATTGGGTGGGGGATTTACAAACATCACATCGAAATCGCAAAAAAAAAAATTATCTGGTTTTGTATGATAATAGTCATCGAATCGACACGTGTCCCATATGTATGTGGCGCACGTCTCGAATTCGATGGCTATTCGCCATTTTTAAGCGGCGCACGTCCCGAATACGATGGCTATTAGCCGTTTTTTATGGCAATTATCAGTTTTCCATGGCTCTTAGCCACACAGCTGCCAATTACTGCCGAATACGCGCCAAAAACTCTAGGAAACCGGTGACCAGCATTTTTTCAAAAAATATTCCTTTTTGAAATGGTCAAAATGTATATTCCCTCTTACCTGGTGCAATTTTGGCCGATTTGAAAATAATTTATCAAAAAAATAGCCAAAAAATGAAATAAATCGAAGAAAAAAAAAACCGATTATTGCTGAAGGCAATACAATTTTCGAAAAGACGCGGTCGGCCGCCGGCCTAGAAAACCGGGCGCGCTGGCCTAGAAAATCTCGACTTCGTGTTCTCCCCGTGGTTTTCTATTTTTTTTAATTTTGTTGTAAAATCCGCCAAAAACCAGAGAAATTTTTTGTGCGATTTCGGTATGATATTCGTAAATACGTCACTACTGATTTTGTTGAATGTATTAAATGAATAATCTGTTTTTAACTGAATTTCCGGAAAAAAACAACATTTTTCGAAATTTTTCGGTTTTTTCGGGAAAATAAAACCGAAAAATTTTTTTTCGGTTTTTTTTTCGCCTTAAAAAACTCGAAAAAATTTTTTTTTCGTTTTTTTCGGTCTAAAAATTTCGAAAAAAAAGTTTTTCGAAAATTTTTCGAAACTTATTTTTCGCACAGCCATGATCCCCAACTCGAGGTTAGGCTTGTAATCGGGCTATCAAACGTGTACAGACTCACCCTGTAGGCTCAAAAGTTCTCTCATTCGAACCATTTTTTCTTATTTATTTTTTTTACCGTAGAAATTGTAATTTTTCGATTTTTTGCATGCAAAATCCATAAAACTCGGAAAATGCTCCGTTTGACTTGAAATTTATTCAGGACTATTTTTGCCCTGATTTCCGAAAATTTCAGGTCAATCGGAGCATTTTTCGCGCTGTTTTTGAAAGTCTCAATTTGAAAAAAAAAACCCACAAGTTTTCATAATTTCCAGATATTCCTCACACGGCATCACACCTTTCGAAGAAGCGCATCGACAGACCACTGAAGTATTGAGCGTGCACGGCGGGCACGGACCCTCGTGGCATTTCCTCTGACATCTGTGGTTTTTTCCAGGAGTTCCACAACTTAGCCATTTGTCACAAATCGAATCACAAGTGGGCACTTTATCAGTACACTTTGTTCTGGTCACACCGAGCGACGTCAGAGTATGCCGTCCACAGGGACACGTGCGAACTCGATTCACGCCAGTCTCGCACTCCCCGCACTTGTTCTCGTGGCACTTTCTGGTGCAAGAATGTACGCCACACGAGAAGACGCCATCGCATTCGCTTCCGCATGCGTATTTTTCGCCGTTTTGTGGGCTGCATGGCATTTCTCGTGGATTACGGGCGCAGAAACAGTTTTGTTCGATTATCATGGTGCATTCGTTGCAGGGTCCAGAGTGGCAAATTTGCTCGCAAGTGTGGTGCTCACAGGAGAGAAGTTTTCCGCATACAGAGTCGCACTGAAAATAGAGGGAAAAAGTGTTTCTAATGGGGATATGCACGAAATGCCAAAAAAAAAAACTACGCGAAAACTCGGAAAATGCTCCGAATTGCCTGAAATTTTGGGAGATAATGGCAAAAATATCGTAAAAACTCTAATACAACGGCATGCCCTTCTATTGTTTCATTTTATCACAACTGCCGGGTGTTTAGTGGTTTGCACACAAAACTTCGGCCGTCTCATGCCTGCTTGGTTAAAACGTGTTTTGCCAAGTTTGGTGTGCAAATCTTTATATAGCCGACAGTTTTGATGAAATGAAACAATAGAAGGGCATGTCGTTGTATTAGAGTTTTTACGGTAGTTCTGGATATGCTCAAAAAAAATTTTTTTTAACCGTTATTTCGGTCCAACATTTTCTGAGCATATCGAGGAGTATTTTTGTCATTATTTCCCAACATTTCAGGTCAATCGGAGCATTTTCCGAGTTTTCGCGCAGTTTTTTGCCAAGGAAACGTTCCTAGTTTCCGTTATGGACCTATTCACAAAACCGGAAAAAAGGAAGAAAACAGCAAAAAATTTGGAAAATGCTCCTATTGACTTAAAATTTTGGGAGATATTGGCAAAAATACTCCTGGATGAATATGCTCAGAAAATTTTGGACCGAAATATCGATTTTTCTGAAAAAAACAATTGTTAAACCGTTATTTCGGTCCAAAATTTTCTGAGCATATCTAGGAGTATTTTTTCCATTATTGCCCAAAATTTCAAGTCAATAGGAGCATTTTCCGAATTTTTTGCTGCTTTCTTCCTTTTTTCCGGTTTTGTGAATAGGTTCATTAAAAATCACTGATTTTCTGTCTAATGGAAACATCTACCGGTCAAGTTTTCGTCTAAAAACAGGAATTTGTTGCAGCTCTGTATTTTGGAATCTGGAACAAGAAAAACTGCGGAATACGGAATGTGGAGCCAGAGGGCATATGCAAAAAAGTGGAAAACCGTTTTCCGGAGAACGATATTCGAAAAACCATGAATTTTGCATGAGGCTGGTGAGAGACGCAGAGAAAATTTTTTTGGAAAACTTTTTTTTCCATTTTCCCGTTTTTTGCATATATACGGAAAAAAAGGAAGAAAACGGGAAAAATCGGAGGATGCTCCAATAGACCTCAAATTTCGGGAAATATTGGAAACAATTCTCCTGTACACGCTCACAAAATTTTGGACCAAAACATCGATTTTAAAAATTTTCAGAAAAATCGATATTTTGGTCCAAAATTTCGTGAACGTGTACAGGAGAATTATTTCCAATATTTCCCAAAATTTCAGGTCAATCGGAGCATTTTCCGAGTTTTCGCGCAGTTTTTTGCCAAGGAAACGTTCCTAGTTTTCGTTAAAAAAGAGGAATTTTTTGCAGCTCTGCAGTTTTACCAATAAAAAAAATAGAATTTGCAATCCGGAAAAACACGAAAATGCGGAAAACGCTGATTTTCAGGCTTTCGTCCAAATAAATACTCGGAGCTCTCAAAGAAACAGCTTTTTTCTTCAACCTATTTACCTTAACTTCTTCTCCTTTTCCGCATCTCACACTTTTCTTCGTTTTTCCACAAACGCACGGTTTCGTCGTATAAAGCTGACATTCCACGCAAGGTCCCGGATGGCAAAGTTCAGTGCACGGATGCGGACAACCAAATTTCCTTGCTCGACCGCAGGTATCGCCACAACTGTGCGGTGTTTCCCCGACTCGGAAATTCGGATTCCTCTGTCGGCCACAAAAACAAAAATAGTTGTATGGCATTGCGTCGTTTTCAGTTTGACACGTGGGACATCGCCACGTGTTCGCGCCTTCTTTGTCACGACTCGATTTCGCCCAATCTGTGATGCAACCGGTGGAAATGTGAAAAATGTGATAGCAAGTTTTGCAGGACCAAACTCCTTGTCGGTTCGTGATTCGGGTGTAGCAGATTGCACACTCGTACTTGTTGTTCTCCAGTTGATAGATTAGGCGTTCGCGGAGCGGCTTGTTGGCCAGCATTTTGATCTCGTCTTCGGTGAGCTGCTCCTCTTTTTGCTCTCTTCGACGGGCACCTTGGCCTTTTCGGTTGCCTTGTTCTCGTCCATTTTTCTGGATTTTCGGTTGTTGATGTTGTTGTTTCGGTGGCTGGTTCTGATTCTGATTCGTGTTCGCCGGGCCGCGTCGTCTCGGATTTTGATTTTGAGTTTGAGTTTGACGTCTTTGTGGATTTTGCGAGTTTGGTGGTGGTGGTGGTGGAGGAACTGACGGATTGAAACCTGGGAGCTGTGGATGGAAAGTTGGCGCTTCTGGATTAAAAGCAAAGCCGGGTGGTGCTGCTCGTGATTGGTTATCAGTGTTCGGGGCTGAAATACAAATTCAAGTACCCCCACAAACAAACAAAACAAAACATACCTCCGTTTTTACCTCCTCTACCTCGATAATTTCCCCTGTGACCTCGACGTCCGCCACGTGGGTTCGTCGTAGGTTCGTCATTTACAGGCACTGCTCCTTCTTGCTTCGGAGCTTGACGAAAACGACCACCTCTTCCTCGATTTACTCGAGGATTTGGTGGATTTGATGTGGTTGGAATATTAGACGATTCGGGTACATTTTCGGCCATAATTACCTTGAAAATCAATATGGAAATTGATGAAATATATTCAAATTTCGTTCGCTTATATATTTTGCGAACGATTTTTGATCAAAAAATCAGAAAACATTGAGAAAAAGCGGTGCAATGTTGTGCAATAATTGACGAAAAAAACACGAGTTTAAAGGCACATAGACAGCCGTTGGTAGGCTCCCGCCACGAACGAAAAACACAGCTGAAGTGAGTGATACCGTAGCTTAATTTTTTTAGGCCGTCAAACATTTCTTGTGCGACGTTTTTCTTCATTCATCCTCATTCAATACTTTTTCCTTGTGTTCTCTTCTGACTTTTTCAGTGAAATTAAAATGCACTTTTATGTCATTTTAATAGGCTTTCAACCGCGCAGCTTATCTTTTTTTTTTCTCACATTTCCCATTTTCAGGTAATCCGCATCAACCATGGGTCGCATGCACAATCCAGGAAAGGGAATGGCCAAGTCGGCCATCCCATACCGCCGCTCTGTGCCAACCTGGCAGAAGCTCACCGCCGAGGAGGTCCAAGACCAAATCGTCAAGATGGCCAAGAAGGTTTGCTATTGATCTGAGGAGTCATTCGGTGCGATTCCGGTGGCTACCATACGATCACCAACAGGGCTACCAGTTTTCCGAGTTTGGAACTGGGCCTAGGAGGTGTTGTACGTCGAGAAATCGGTGTCCATTTCCTTTTTAGATGTTTGACGAGTTCTAACTGCGAAATTTCAGGGTCTCCGCCCATCCCAAATCGGAGTGATCCTCAGGGATTCTCACGGAGTCGGACAGGTCCGCCGTCTCGCCGGAAACAAGATCTTCCGTATCCTCAAGTCCAAGGTGAGATAATTTTTGATTAGACAAACATCGCTCTTCAAAAGCACTGGTGATCGGACTCATTCTTGTCCACGCCAGCCGTCAAAACTGAGCAATAAGAACTATCTTGTTTTTGGGTGAGGTGTAATTGTCTTTAAATTAGATCTCAATAACACGATGACAATTCAATATAAAATATTAATATCTCGTTACATGGTTCCGAAAAATTTTTACTCAATTTTGATTTTCAGGGAATGGCCCCAGAGCTCCCAGAGGATTTGTACCATCTCGTCAAGAAGGCCGTCGCCATCCGCAAGCATCTTGAGAGATCCCGCAAGGATATTGACAGCAAGTACAGACTCATTCTGGTCGAGTCCCGTATCCACCGTTTGGCTAGATACTACAAGACCAAGAAGCAGCTTCCACCAACCTGGAAGTACGAGTCCGGAACTGCTGCTTCCCTTGTGTCGTAATTTTCTGTTATGAATAAAGTTGTTGATTTGAATCTCTTTCTTTGTTGAACATTGAAGGTACTGTTGTGGCGAAGTTATCGGAGTGAAGACCACCGTTAAGTTTTTTGCCTGATGGGTCGGAGTTTGAAGCGGCCAGAGCGCCTATGGACAGGCTTTCTCGGAAATTTCCGAGGCAGTCTCTTCCGAAAGTAATTTATTTCCCATGTCGGAAAAAACGCTTTGAGACCCTGACAAAACCGGGGAAAACCACGAAACCGGGGAAGACAAAACCAGGGAAGACAAAACCGGGGAAAAAATCGGACAAAACCTGGGAAGAAGCTCCGCCCCCTTCTGCAGCTGCTGCACGATGTTTTGTACTGGAAGTATTGAAAAAGTGCGCCGCAGACTTGCAACTGGACAAAACCGGGGAAAAGTTGCAAGTCTGCGGCGCACTTTTTCAACACTTCCAGTACAAAACATCGTGCAGCAGCTGCAGAAGGGGGCGGAGCTTCTTCCCAGGTTTTGTCCGATTTTTTCCCCGGTTTTGTCTTCCCTGGTTTTGTCTTCCCCGGTTTCGTGGTTTTCCCCGGTTTTGTCAGGGTCTCAACGCTTTTCTATCTAAATTTGGTACGAAAAATCGAGACCCTGACAAAACCGGGGAAAAAATCGGACAAAACCTGGGAAGAAGCTCCGCCCCCTTTTGCAGCTGCTGCACGATGTTTTGTACTGGAAGTATTGAAAAAGTGCGCCGCAGACTTGCAACTGGACAAAACCGGGGAAAAGTTGCAAGTCTGCGGCGCACTTTTTCAACACTTCCAGTACAAAACATCGTGCAGCAGCTGCAAAAGGGGGCGGAGCTTCTTCCCAGGTTTTGTCCGATTTTTTCCCCGGTTTTGTCTTCCCTGGTTTTGTCTTCCCCGGTTTCGTGGTTTTCCCCGGTTTTGTCAGGGTCTCGAAAAATCTTTTGGAAAAAATTGGACCATGTCCGTGACACAAATTTCCTATTTAAAACACGAGTCTACGTATCTTTCCTCAATTTTTATGGACCTATTCAGCGGAGGAAAAAAACCGATTTTCGCGGTTTTTTTCCCTATGCAGAATTGAGAAAAAAAGACAAAAAACTACAGTAGTCGGAGGTTTTTTTACGAGGAAAAAAACCCATCGCGGCGAGACCCTGCGGCGAGAAAACGCGATGCGCCTTTAATATTATTGAGAAATTGTTCAATTTGCGTTGCGGAAAAATTTATTTTTGTATTTTTCACGTCAATACCTATTGTTTTCCGACATAATTTCTCATATTTTGTATTTTTTAGGTGAGGAAAACGATGAATAGAGCATTGCCCGAGTATTCTGAAAATCACGATGAAAGCAAGAAGAGAAAAATGACATTTGCTGAAGGAAGTCCATCGACGCTGGGTGGCTCTCAACAATCTTATTTGCCACACTCCCGTACGTTTCTTGTTTTTTTTTTACACAAATAACTTTTTCATTACCGATATTTTACAGGCCTCCTCACTGTCGATTCTTCACCTCCTCGCGATCACTGCTTTTCAAGAGTCTTCCTTCAGCAAATGTCATTTTTCTCTTCTTGCTTTCATCGTGATTTTCAGAATACTCGGGCAATGCTCTATTCATCGTTTTCCTCACCTGAAAAATACAAAATATGAGAAATTATGTCAGAAAACAATAGATATTGACGTGAAAAATACAAAAATAAATTTTTCCGCAACGCAAATTGAACAATTTCTCAATAATATTAAAGGCGCATCGCGTTTTCTCGCCGCAGGGTCTCGCCGCGATGGGTTTTTTTCCTCGTAAAAAAACCTCCGACTACTGTAGTTTTTTGTCTTTTTTTCTCAATTCTGCATAGGGAAAAAAACCGCGAAAGTCGGTTTTTTTCCTCCGCTGAATAGGTCCATAAGATTTTATGGGCCTATTCAGGTTCATTTCCGATTTTTCCGATCGGAAATCGGAACGAGAATATTCAATTTCGGAAATTCGGAAGTGAAAATGAAACATTCTGAATTCCGTCGGAACATCGGAAGAGAAAATTACAAAATCGGAAATTCCGACGGAACTCGGAAGAGAAATTTTTATTTCCGAGAAAGCCTGCTCATGAACTCGTGAAGTGAGTGTCCTATGCGTAGGCACCACAACATAATTTTCAAACGGTTTTTTACTCACTATTTTCGATATAAATATGTTCAACTATTTAATCGAAGTACGTTTTGAAAATTTCAGCTCAAAATATTCATTCGTTTTCGAGTTACAGTCCTTTTTATGCCCTTCAATTTGTACTGAAATTCTACCCAGTGAGGGGGCGGGACCAAATCGCAACGCGCTGATTCTCTGCGTCTCGAAAGGCAGACCGCGTTAAGAGAGTCGCAAGCGATTCGATTTTCGTGGTTATTTCACTGAAAATTGGTTAAACGGGGAAATTTATGTTCGAAAAAGTTTGTACTTCGTAAAAAGTAATGTAAAATTGTCGCAGAATTTTAATTCACACAAAGAAATGGGCAGAAATTCATTTTATTTGCTATTATCGGCCCGCCACGTCGGTCAAACGCGCTCCGCTGAACTCAATACTACGTGGATTTCATTTTGGTTTCCAAATTATTTTATTTCACGTTGAATTTACACGTGAAATGAAAAAATTTGGAAACCAAAATAAAATCCACGTAGTATTGAGTTCAGCGGAGCGCGTTTGACCATTTTGGCGGGCCGACAATAAATACGCAACAAAAGTATAGCTTTTATCAATTTTCCGACTATTTTTTGTATTTTTTTACTTTAAATAATTTAAATATGCGATAAACAGTCAGCAAAAACTCGGAGCAGGCCAGAAAACGCAAAAAAGTTGTGAAAAAAAATCGAACCACGGCGACAAAACTTCAAAAACAAGCGCTTTACCACTGCGCCATGCCGACAGCAAGAGAGGCAAGGTGCGACTGCCTACACCTAATAGCCGCCCACGGAACGCGACTGCATTTGTGAAATATCAGCCGCGATAGGAATTTCGGCACTTTTTCACTGAAATTCTCAACTTTGAACATCTGTATCAAAAAATGGCAAAGTAAAAGTTTGATTTTTATTTCTTTAATCGATGTAATTTTTCACGGAGAATCCGATTCCAAAATAAAAACATGCGTGTACGACCTATATCAACCCGAAAAACGCAAAAAACCCGAAAAGTGGATGACCGGTGCCTATTCAAGGGCTATAAAAAGTAGTTTAAATTGGTTGTAGGGCTCTGAAATTTTTGTTGCTCAGGCAACTCATTTCTTACTATAATAGGAAATCCAAATCTGAATAGGAAATTTTGGAACTTGTCCAGGAAATTCAGATCTTGTTAGGAAATACAAATCTTATATAGAAATTTACAAACTATAAAGGGGTCTTGACAGATTCGAAAAATTTTTGAAATCTCGAATCTGTACAGAAAATTTACCGGTCTTGCAAGATCTGCTAAGATTTGTAAAATTGATTGCACGAGATGCGTCAATAAAATTTCATGGCGCCATTCGCGTCACGAATTTCGAAATGTTTCGTGTGGATTTTTATTGCGTTGTTATTTTATCTTTCTTATATATATTACGCTATTCAAGTATGTCCGTCTGTTCGCTTGGAAGATAGCCAGCCCGTATTCCTCAAAGAGAGAGAGCATTAGGATTGAGGGATCGTGGTTGATGGGAACTATTTTTAACCACGCCTTTGGATCAACAAAACTCAACAGACCTCAGGAAGAATTGAACCAGGGAGTGCAGATTGCAGTTTGCAACTCACTAGCCACTACACCAAGTGATACCGATTGCAAACGATATGAACTGATAATTAAATGTTCGCGTCAAGCGGGAGTTCAATTGGTTTTCACGTTTAACTATTTTTGTTTTGTTACTGCTACGACGAAAGTCGTATAAATATTTATTGTCGGCCCGCCAAAATGATCAAACGCGATCTGCTGAAGAGTTTATGAGACGGAAGCGACAAAGCGAGACTCCAGAAGAAAGTGCGATCCGGAAAAAGAAAGATCGAGAGTCCAGACGTCTTCGGAGAGCAGATTCTACCGAGAAGGAGAAAATGATGGAAAGGATCAGCAACTCGCAATCAAAATTGGAGACAAGACTGTCTGAAACGCAGGAAAGGGCCGACGAAAGAAGAGCAAGTCTTCAAAGCAATGCCAAGGCTAAAAGAGCATCTGAAACCAAGGAGCAACGCACTGAGAGATTCACATACCATTCAACCAGATATCGGAATAAAAAGGATGAGAAGAATGCAACAACGGCCAAAGACGCATTTGGAGGTGGGAGATAGCTCGGATGCTGACAACTTCCAGAGCAACATCCGACAGTTCAATTCGGCATAAGCTCTCGCATCAATGGGTGCACAGGTGGAAGAGTTCAGAGACTACGGACTTTACTCTTACAAGATCCATGAACAGATCTACCTTGCAGCTGGACCTCTCCATCTATCGACTGAAAAGGCCCTTTCCTATGGACAATTATACACCATGGACACGAAGCAGGCGGCTGAAGAGAGGCGGAGAGAACTTAGCTGATCAGGAACGAGCTGGAAAGGACCTCGAAGGGATCAAGGACTTCAGAAAACACACCTACATCGAAATGCCAGAGTGTTTCACCTTCGACAAGACAAGAGGAGAGTGGAAAACTAGAAAAAGAGGCGGAGAATGGACCATCCGAAGGATCTATATAGTCTCTCCATAAGATCCTGAAAGATACTCTCTACGTCTTCTCCTTCTGTACATCTTCTCGGATCTGAAGACGACTAAAGTCGACAATGGTACATGTCAGAGGATTTTCTGAATCGGGGACACGATCAGGAGGAATCAGAAGCACGAGAGACTACGACATTGATGAAAGATTGGTCCGATTAGGAAAATCAATAGACACGTTCACCACTGCACCTACTATTGTCATCGCCAACTCTACTAACGATTTCGTTGATTTGGACTTCCACCGAACAAAAGGAGATCAACTCTACGCCACTTTGAATCCCCGCCAGAAGGAATTTTGTGATGCTGTCATTGCCGCTGCAACTGACTTCACTCTTCCTCAGATCTTTGTTCTCGATGGTCCGGGGGAGCTGGGAAGACGTACACATACAACGTGATCTTTCACATGCTATCATCAATGAATCATCAATGAACAAGAACGTACAGTGCACCGCCTGGACAGGAATTGCCAGCACATTGCTCTCAAATGGCCGGACTTCTGCGTCACTGTTCAAACTGAAAATCGGAAACGATTCCAAGACGAGCAACCACAGCAAAGGAAGTAACGAGACAAAGAAGCTGAAAGAAGTGGATGTGATCATCTGGGACGAGTGCTCCATGATCTCCAAAACTGCATTGGAGACTGCTGATTTCGTGCTTCGAGACTTGCCCGACTCTCCCTTCTCTTTCGGAGGAAAACGTATTGTTCTGGCCGGAGATTTCCGTCAGATCCTTCCTGTTATCCGACGCGGAACCAAGACTGATCTCATCAACAACTGTATCAAGAACAGTTACCTCTGGAATCAATTCCAGAAGTTCTTGCTTCTAGACAACATGCGGATTGGAGATGCCAATTGGATCAAGTTTCTACTAGATGTTGGTGATGGGGTAGCAAACGACTACGAAGATCGAGTCACTCTTCTAGAAAGTCTCACAGTTTTGGAAGATCTCGTGGATGATGTGTTTGGCGGTTTGAGAGGAGACATTTCGGACGCCGGGACAAAGTTGAAGACGAGTCTACAAACAAACACATGACTACAGAATTCCTTAACTCTGTTCGGACATCTTCGCTTCCTCTTCACCGTCTTCGTCTGAATGTTGGCTCAGTCGTCATGATTGGAAAAATTTGGACGTGAGCAGTGGAATGTGCAACGGCCCTTCGTCGAGAGTTTCAAGCGAAAGTGCATCCTCTATTCATTCGCCATAGGATCCAACAAAGGAAAGGACACCTCCGTGCCGAGGATCACCTGCTACGAGGACAAAAACCTTCCATTCCACCTCAAGAGAACACAGTTCCCGGTCAAGTTGGCATTTGCCATCAGCATCAACAAAGCACAGGGACGATCGTTTGGAAGAGTTGGACTTTACCTCCCGGAAGACGTCTTTGCTCACGGACAGACATACGTTGCTCTTTCCCGCGCCAGATCAAAGAATGAGCTTTTCATCAAATCTACTTCTGAGCGACTATTCAACGTCGTGTACAGAGAAATTCTTTGATCTCATTATTTTTTTATCGGTTTTTTTAAAGATACAGGGTGGCCGATAAGTATAGGACGCTCGCTTTCAGCGTTCCCTGGCACGGTGCCAAGGGATATTTTCGAAAAATTTCGAAACTTTTCGAAAGTCCAGAGACTATATAAGTAAGCTTCTCAGTCATTTGTTCTCACTTCTCCATATCGCCGAGCTATGAAAAGTTCTCCTCATCGTCCTTCCATTGAACTCTTGTTCAAGAGAGGCCTCGGAAGTGCTGAGATCGCTCGACGCCTTCAAATTTCGTCTTCGACGGTTCGAATTCTTCGACGGCACTTTGCTGGTGGTCCATTTATCCTTCAACAAGACTGGGCACCGTCCCATGGCTCGAGATCGACATTGGCCGTCTTGGAGGCGCATTTCCCTGGATTCCTGGACAAGAACTTGTGGCCTGCTTCCAGCCCGGATCTCAATCCGATGGATTTCAGCGTTTGGGGCATGTTGGAAGGGAAGATCGCGGGAAAAGTTTTTGCTACTGTCGATGACTTGAAGGCCGCTCTCGAGGTAGCATGGGCTTCGATCGACGACGGATACCTGCGGCGCACTGTCAATTCGGTGAAGAAACGTTTGAGAGCCTGTGTCAAAGCTCGTGGATCCAACTTCGAAATTCTCTTGTAAAATCAAATTTTCTGCTTATTTTTTGTTGTTTAATAAAGGTTGTTCTCGAAAAATCCTCAAATTGAAAAAATGGGAGCACTTTCAAAACGTCCTATACTTATCGGCCACCCTGTAGTTCTGTTGTTCAAATAGTTTTTAGTGAATAAATTGTTGTTTTGAAACTAAAAAGGGTATTTTGAACTAGATCAAGCTTAATCATACGCCCAACCGAACAGCCGCCGCAGGCGGCTACTCAAGACTGATCGGCGCCGATAGGCGTCAGATCAGGCTTGTTTATATATATTTATTTGGCTTTTTTATGAGTTGCAAAATTTTTTTAAATTCAATTTGAAGTGTTTGCAGCCTAATGGATCGCGCCACCAATCAGCCTGTGATTTCTTGGGCACTCGAAAAACAGTGGAGCGCAGAGAAAAATTGAAAATCAGGACAAAGTACGTAAGTAATGGGTGTATTTACATGAGTTTTTCTGTCATCTTATTGTGAAAATGAAAAAATTGCAATGCGCTGTTCGCGTGCTTTTAAAACTCAAACGGAAATGAAAGAAATAGCACTGTTCAGTGAGGAAAGTTAGTTGCTATTGTGTTTTCAATCGACTTGCGACATCAAAACGTGAAACTCCGCCCGCTTTTTTTCACGCAAAAATTCAAAATGCACTAAAACTTAATGTTCACGTAAAAAAAAGTGGGCGGGAGTTCATGTTTTGATGTCGCAACTCGATTGATAACACAATATAATCAGAAAAAAAATCACCAACATTGAAATAAAATTGGCCAACAACAAAGAAAAGCATCAGATTGGAAATTAGCCCCTCGAAAAATATGTTGAGCTTTTTCTGGAATAATTTTTGGATAAATCCCACTGAATTGAAAGCACTTTCTACTTCGGCATAATTTTTAGAAAACAATTCAAGAAAAATACAAAAATTTCGGTTTTTTCTCCTCGAATTGAACAAATTAGCTTTATAATTTTTACGGATTTTACGGAATCCGTAAAATGTTTACGATCCCTTAAAAACCGTAAACGTATGATCCCACCCTTGGGGCCGATCAGAATTTTCTGAAAATGCCTACTTTTATTGTCGACCCGCCAAAATGATCAAACGCGCTCCGCTGAACTCAGTTCTACGTGGATTTCATTTTGGTTTATAAATTATTTCATTTCACGTTGAATTTATACGTGAAATGGAATAATTTGAAGACCAAAATGAAATCCACGTAGTATTGAGTTTAGCGGAGCGCGTTTGATCATTTTGGCGGGCCAACAATAGCTGAAAATTACAGGAACGTGAAATGGTCTCCAAAAGACCGCCTCGTTGGGGGTCAAGTAGGTCGAACAAGCTACACCTTATGATTGAATCTTTTAGTTTTTAACACAGAGAGTTCAAATTTTCAAACAGAATTTAATTTTAACTGCGCACATTTTTGTTATACCTCGCTAAACTTCAACAAAAAATCACAGACAATTTTCAGCGATGAACCCAAGTTTTTATTTTTTGGTTATTCACGGTGTGTTGCGCGCTACATTGGAAAATTAAATTTGAATTGCGCGCCAAAATTCCTAAAAATAAAAATTTCGGAATAAGCGTGGTCGCATTTTCGCTTCGCAGCAACCTAATACGGTATATACCGCACAAAGCCACGTTGGCTACGTATCGCTGACGCACTTTTCGATATTGTTGACGCTTTTCTCGTTGCCACGTTTTTTTCTGCGATTTTTTAATGATTATTCTCAGCTTTGTTGTGATATTTCCGAATTTCTTTTTGCGAAATGTATTATTTTCTTCTTTTTTTTAAAATACATTATGCCACTTTAATAATATTTTTAATTTCAGGGAACAATGGAGAACCACAAATGCAAGACTCGCCGCCGTTCTGGTATGTTTTTATTTTTAATGCTTCGCTTGAAGTAAAAAAAAATCCTGGAATCAGAAAAAATAGACGATTTAAAGTTTCAAAAAAATTGAAAGAAAAACATGATCGCACCACTTTAATGTCTGATTCCAGTTTTTTTTTAATGGGGTTATTCACGAAATAGGAAAACAATTCGCGAAAACTCTGAAAATGCTCCGATTAACCTGGAATTTTGGAGAATGAAGGCAAAAATACTCCTAAACATACTCAGAAATTTTTGGACCGAAGTATCGATATTAAAAATATTACTTTTTTATACATTTCCCAGTTTTCGCGCAGTTTTTTGCCGTTTTCTGCTATTTCGTGAACAACCCCATTAGCTTGGAAGCGCTATAAAAATCGATAATAGCTTTATAATATTAGTTGCATTTTTTCGGGCATGAGATAAAAACAAAGACGCTAATGTGTTTGATGTAGCTCTTTTTATGCACGTTTTTGGTTGAAAAGGCTTTATCCGGAATTTTTGGCAAATATTTGAGAATTTTAGCGTAAATCAAACGCACATTTAATATTAGTCATGAAATATTTCACACGAGGCCACTGGTCACATGGAGCAAGTTTCAACTCCAAAAGTTTACCTGTGATACTTAACATTTTCTTCTCTATTTTTTTTTTCAGAAACGTCAAACACTTCGTCGTCCAACCAACAAGCCAACTCCGACTGCGGCTTAAATAGTTATTTGTTCCTTATTTTAAAAAATTTAAAAAATAAATTGGAAGAGTTTAATTATTTTAAAAATTGGCAACTAAATAAATGTGTTTGACCAGATGGAGAAACTGCAGAATTAAAACGGGAAAATCGATCTGCTCGAACTTATAAAAAGTTTACCTAAATTTTCCACTGTAAATGTCAAATAAATACATGAAAAATCAGCATTCACAAAGAAGAAATAAAAAAAGTTTGTTGTTGGCACCATGCCAAGAGCTCTCGTCGAAGAGACCGAGAGAAAAAAAGCGTGTGCAGTGGAGCACGTTATCGATCTCGTTCTGGCCAGCAGGCCGTGTTATTGTCTATTCGTGAAGAATGCAAGTACGCTCCACGAAACTTAGTACTACGTGGAGCGCACTTGCTTTTTTCGCGAATGGACAATATTTTTATAAACTCTTCTAGTTACCACAGAAAAAAACATTTTAAACCTCTCCGACAAAAATTAAGCACTTAATACCTTCCCAACGTGAAGTGATTTTTTGGAAAAGCAGGTTTTCCTCTTTCTTTCATTGCCATTTGAATTTTCAAAAGTGCAATTTTTGTTTTACCAATATCATAATTTATTTTCAGCGCGGCGGCCAGATCGAAGCTCGTCAAATGGTGCAGAACGGACGACGCGGAACAGCCATCGACATCGGCTTAATTTCTTTATATTTTAAAATTTTTCCTTGTTTTTTTGTTATAACCAATAAAATGAATTGTCTTTTATTCAATCGATAAAGTTTAGATTCCGGAGAATCTGGACAGAAAATTGTGGAATTTGGACAGAAAATTTTGGAATCTGTGCAGAAAATTTTGGAATCTGTGCAGAAAAGTTTGGAATCTGTGCAGAAAATTTTGGAATCTGTGCAGAAAATTTTGGAATCTGTCCAGAAAATTTTGGTATCCGTCCAGAAATTTTTGGAATCTGCGCAGAAAATTTTGGAATCTGTGCAGGAGATGCGCGCCTGTGCAGAAAATTTTGGAATCTGTACAGAACATTTTGGAATTATAAGAGGTCGCCAAATATCCATAAATCACTAGTTTATAACCAGAAGGTTGTTGACGGCTATCGCCGTCAAAAACCTTCTGGGTAAGCTTGGGAATGCCCGAGTCTCCCTGATTTTTCAAACAGTTTTAATGTATGCCAAAAGAAACATTGAGTAAGTACCCAAAATTGAATCAATTAAAATTTCAAAGTTTTTCTGTGTGCCTGTCAATCCGTTTTTGTATATTGCCTGCGAAAAGAAATATGTCACAAACCTATTCAGTGCAGCAAAAAAAAACAGTTTTTGATGTTTTCAACCCGATGCATTGCGCAAGAAAATTTGAAAAAAAAAACTACCGTACTCAGATGTTTTAAAACTGAACACAATTCTTCAGGTCGAGTCCTGGCATTTGAATATTCTAATTCGTCTTCCCATACTATTATGGATTCGAGCAGGAGTGTCACTCGAATTCATGTTTTTATTCGAAAAAAAGAAGTAACCAAAGAGATTGCTTGTCTCCCAATTGCACGTCAAATTTCACTCCGTCACGAATCCATTATAAAAACTCATAAAGCAAAGTCATCTTTACTCTTTAATGGTCCTATTCATAGGATTCGTTTTTTGACATATAGAAATGAATTTAACACTTTTTTCAATAATTTGATTAGATTTTTTCCAATTGTTACTTATTGACCGGTTCCTAAATTTGTTTTGTCATACATTTGTGTAGTTTTTATGGAAAATCCTCAAGATTTAATACAAATTTAAAGACATTGAAAAGTAAACCTAACCCTATAATATAACGGCCCCTAAAATAGACCGGCCCTCCTAGGAGGGTAGTGAAAAATAGAACGGCCGGCCGTTCTATTAGAGAATTTACGGTATCTGGAATCGTTATTTCTCCCATTATTTATTTTCCTCTGAACCCGATCTCAAGTTAAAAGTTTAATTCTTCATTACACCTGTTCTGGTTTCCACAAAACTTTTTGGGTTGAATGGAGAGTTTCGAAATGATTACCAACTGTTTGGATTTGATCAAAACAACAGAACTATTGGCTCAGAAACTAAAACAAAATATGGATGTCGGCTAAATTTCCACTAACTAAACAAAATATCCCTAACAAAAAAGAAAAAAAACCACAGTAAAACACGAACTCGCGACCTCCCGCACGCCAGTCAAGACTACAACCACTTGAACATACACAGGTGATTCGTGACACATGCATTATTTGCGCAGATACGCAATTTACAAATTGTTTTCCAATCCCGAAGAAAAAATTCGCGATTTGAGCACAATTTGCAAACAATAAATGGTCGCGATTTCCCAATTATTGGCAAATTATTAACATACCGTTTACACGCAATTTGCAAATCGCGAAGGGCACTCACGAAACAAACAAAAAACAAATTTTTCCTCACCCTTAATTTAAGCCCATGTTATTCACATTTTTTCCCTAAAAAGTGTTTTTTATCCGATTTTTTTTTCATTTTTTGTAAAACTTACAATTTTTCTCATCGCATTCGGTGTGTGTATTTTTTCCGCAATTCTTGACAGAAAAACTTTAAAAAACAATATTTTTTGGAAAAAACCCTTTTTGTTAATAATTGTTAATAGCTAATTTGGAGCAAATACTATATTGCTTTGCGATCATTTGCTATAGAAAATGAGCATAACACGTTTTTAAAACCAAATATTTTCTGAAATTTGTTGGTTCCATAACATTCTAAATCCTGTTGACGTTCAACAAAAATTCATTACAAAAGAGCTATTCGCTGTTGAGCTACAACCGTTTCCCTGTACCATTTTCTATAGCAAATGAATATTTGATTTAATTTGGTTTGATCTACAAAATCGAAAAATTGTTTGTAGATCACTTTTCAAATTTTAAAATGGGCATTTGTCGATAAATATTTTCGATAAGGCACACTCAATATTCCAATCCTTTTTATTTTAAATTGAAATTTGTAATTTTTCTTCACTACTTTATATTTTCAGGCTCCGATGCTGCTCGAATGGCCGGGCTGAGCGACCACGATCCCTGACGAGTCAATAATAAAGTAAGTTTTCAAATTTCAGTACTAAAATTCCAAAAAATTTGTATTGTCGGCCCGCCAAAATGGTCGAACGCGCTCCGTTGAACTCAACGCTCTGCGATTTTTATTTTGGTCTCCAATTTATTTCATTTTAAGTAGAAATTCAACGTGAAATGAAATAAATTGGAGACCTAAATGGAAATCGCATAGCATTGAGTTCAGTGAAGCGCGTTTGATCATTTTGGCGGGTCGACAATATAAAAACATCTAAAAATATTTCGACTTTTCCCCAATTTCTATGAATGAAAAAATCACCATTCCTATTTTTCTTTTTCAGGCGTATCAACAACAGCAGCCGGTACAATGTGGATAATATTCAGGAGCTCGTACAATTGCCATTGATCAAAGGTTTTACTCAAAAATCACCTGAAATTCGAATGTTCTAATCATTCCAGACACTGCCCCCAACGAACAAGCCGCTTTGGTCATTGAGAAAATTGTTCAATGCCAGCACGTTTTCGATTTCTACGACCCGGTCGCGCAGCTCAAATGCAAAGAAATAAAAAGAGCGGCTCTAAACGAGTTCATCGATCACATCACATCGACAAAAGACGCGATTGTGGAGACGATCTACCCGACGGTGATCAAAATGGTCGGCAAAAACATATTCCGTGTGCTTCCACCGTCGGAAAACTTCGAGTTTGATCCGGAAGAGGGCGAGCCAATGCTGGAGGTTTCGTGGCCGCACTTGCAGCTCGTCTACGAACTGTTTCTTTGCTTCTTAGAGTCGCCAGACTTTCAAGCATCGATCGGAAAGAAGTACATTGATCAACGGTTTGTGCTCAAGTTGCTCGATCTTTTTGATTCGGAGGATCCGCGTGAGCGAGACTTTTTGAAGACTGTCCTTCATCGGATTTATGGAAAGTTCCTCGGGCTCCGCGCCTTTATTCGCAAGCACATTAACAATATGTTCTTGAGGTGAGCGAGCAATTTCATGGGTTTTGAAACCTTGAACACTGAAACTTTTAGATTTGTCTACGAGGCGGACTCGTTCAACGGAGTCGGTGTGCTTCTCGAAATCCTGGGCTCTATCATCAACGGATTTGCTCTTCCGTTAAAGCAAGAGCACAAGGTGTTCCTCGTCAAAGTACTCCTTCCACTTCACAAGCCAAAGTGTCTGTCGTTGTATCATGCTCAGGTATTTATTTTATGATATTGTCGGCCCGCCAAAATGGTCAAACGCGCTACGTGAAATAAAGTAATTTGGAGACCAAAATGAAAATCGCATAGCGTTGAGTTCAGCGAAGCGCGTTTGACCATTTTGGCGGGCCGACAATAGAGGAGAACAAAATCTGTTCTATTACGGATTTAAATGTATTATTTTTCAGTGCAATCAAAAATGATCGACTGGCTCGCTCATCACCACTGGATTTTTTCTTCTTTTCCCCGCTTTTAATTTTTTTCTTTGCATGTAGATATTTTATTGTATTTATTTTGAATTGTGAATATTTTTCAATACATAATTTTTCAATAAATAAAATTAAAGAATCTTAATTATTCATCCAGGAAATTTTTTAGCGGTACGTGAATTATGAAAACAGAATAATGATAGCGAAATGTCAATTATTTGCTGTCGAATGGTCAATTCCTGTTGTTTTTGTTCGCGATGTGCACACGATTTGTTAATTGTGTGGCAAATTTTCGAGATTTGTCATTTGTGTGCGAACAAAATTATCGTCGGCAAATATGCTGTTTCGCGAATTGCAAATTGTTGACCGTGTTTTCGGGATGCGCATATAATTTGCAAATTAAATGTAAATTTTCGCGAATTGCGAATTGTGCGCGCACAAAAGTAATGTTCACGCGTACCCATTTCGCAAACGCGCGAACAATTTTTGACAAATTATTTGCGTCACGCGAATTACCTGTGTAGCGCCGACTGAAAACATCTGCAGTGTGTGATGTCACATTTCAAACGACTCCGGAGTTTCCCGCCGGATTTCATTTCGACTGTAGAAATGCAAAACGCGCAGAAGAAAAAAAAAATAAAGTTGACGGGCCTAACAGTAAAGTACCCTTCAAAAGAACGATATCAAAATTTGAAAAAGACGGGCATCATCGCGGGACTCAGGAGACTCAGATTTCCAAGTTTGGGCCCCTACGGACTTCTGGGGACTGCGCGAGCAGTGCGAACATACCGATGCACAGACAGACTTACACACAGAAAAATTTTATTAGTAATAGTAAAGATTCCAAAATTTCCTATTATAGCAAGAAATGAGTTGCCTGAGTGTGGAATCTCTGACATTAGTTTTATGAATTCCGTCAATAAAAATAGGGGGTCATCGCTGAAAATTTTGCTCAAATTTTTGTTGAAGTTTGACGGGCTGTACCAAAAAATGGCAAAGTAAAAAGTCGATTTTTATTTTAAAAATGGATTCAGCATGTCAAAAACTATCGGAATCAAAAATAAAAAGTACCGTGTACCCCCCTAGAAGGACCCGAAAATTTCAAATTTCTGACTTCCGTTTCAGTTTTCTGAAAATTTCAGCCAAAATTAGGGGTTTTCAGCAAATTCTGATATCACCAATCGATTCCTTAGGGTCGATTACATAAGAACAAGTTGTAATATCAGCCATTATGTATGTAGTATTGGCGTAACAGACTCAGAAAGATCCAAAACCAAAATGGGTAGAAGAATATGCACGCTCCGCCCCCTTTTCATTGCGCTGCCTACCTATGCGTGCTGGGCCCGATATCCGATTCTCGAAACATCGCAATTTTCCAACCATTCCCAGGGGCCCTCTTACACGCTATCAGAAAAAAAATATGCTGATGGGCCGGACAGAATTCGAAGAAACGATAGCTGACGCGAGAATGGATTCTCAGAGAGGAGAAGCGACCTGTTGGAAGACCACGAATGAGATGGAGCGACTGTATACCAGTTGCATGGAAGTGAAATTTTCTAAAAACTGGATTGAACATTTTTATAAAGAGGCCGGATCCATGAAACTGGAAAACGACATGAAACATTTTTTTTTTGAAAAACGTCATAATTCGTGTGATAAGGATGAGCGACGCAGAGAAACATTTTCTGGAAAACGATTTTCCAGTTTCTCGGCCTCAGGAGTCGGCAGTGAACATTAAAAAAAAAAGAGAAATAACGCCGCTAAATACCAGAAAACAGTGTATACTCGGTATAAAGCTCTGCACATTTGCTCCAATCTCACAGTGAATTTCATATGCATTAATTTCCAAAATTCATTGAAATTCTTTTGTACGATTTGAATGAGACAATCGTAAATCACCCAATTCTCGCCGGGTCGTCTCGCGACAAGTATGGCATTTATTAAATACGTAAAAGAAAACGTGAAATACTGTATTATAAGCCAATCTCTAGACCCTTTGAAAAATAGAAGGACTTGTAATAAAGTATTTACGGTATTCGATTTTTGAAACAAAAATTCCCTTTCTCAAAGAGCCTATTGCATTTTTAGGATCAGTTGGTAAAATATTCTCCCTCGCTTATTAAAATATTTCGGTCTGCTCTCCTTATTTTTGAATCTGAAATGGTATTTCTGATCCAACCTTTTTTTAGATCAGAGCCTTGCAGGAAACTGTAGCAAATAAGAATATGCTGTCAAATTGAACAGAAAATAAAAATTACAATTAGTTCCGCAAAAAAGGTGTTTAAAAATGTTCATTTCTGCAACTAAATAAATCATGTTGAAGAGTTAAAAATAAAAATAAATATCCAAAACAACAAAGACCCGGTAAAAAAAAGGAGATACCTTGGATATGAGAAAAGAAAAGTGTGTTCATCTGAACGAACGATCGCCACGCCCACGATGATCACGGTCTCGTCCTGTGCTTCCAGCAGATCCAGAGCCAGCTCCACGAGCCACTGGCTCGGCGATTCGTGACGCTTTTGGTAGGGGCTCCTCTTTTTTCTCCTTTCTCTCCTCTTTTCGCTCTTTTCGTGCCGGTTTTGCCACGTCGTCAAGGTCGAATTCAATGGCTTTTCGGGACGTTTTCTTTTCGTCTTTTTTGGGGGCTGGGGGCGGGTCGGGGAGCTGGAAAAAAAATCGATAACGTGTTTTAATAAAGGAAAACTCACAGTTGGTCCTGCAATTTCTTTGCGCTTCGGGTCCTTTTTGAATTCGCCGTTTTCGCGCTTCTTTTCCTTCTCTTTTTCTTTTTCTTTCTCCTTTCCAACTCTCTTCTCTTTCTCCTTCTCCTTTTCCTTCAAAATCTCCTTCTTTTCCTTACTCTTTTCGCTCCGTTTACTGGCGCTGCTAACCGCCGAATCCGGCGAACCTTTTTCCCGCTTTTCCGCCACTTCTTCCGGTCGCTTCAGCCGGTCGCTGATCCGGGACTGAAAAAGGGATAAAACTATTGTGTTTTCAATCGAGTTGCGACATCAAAACGTGAAACCTCGCCCACTTTTTTCACGCAAAAATTCAAAATGCACTGAAATTTAACTTTCGCGTGATAAAAAGTGGGCGGAGTTTCACGTTCCAATGTCGCAACTCGATAGAAAACAAAATATCAGGAGATAGAAAAAAAAATGAGTTCCCACTTTTTTGGGCGGTGGACTCGGCGTGATAACTTCTCCATCTTCTGACGCTGTTGGGGCTGTCGTCGTCGGCTGAGATTCACTCTTTTTCACCGCTTCCGAGCCGCCTTTTGGTGCCACGTACAGAGTTGCTTTCTGAGTCAAAAAACTTCTAATTAGATTCAAAATTTATTCATTTTTTGCCGCACATTTCAAATATTCCATACATGAAGAATATTGGCAGCTAGATGGCTATTAGCCGTTGAAAATGGCACTCACAGCTCGCCACAAATAAGCGATCGGCGCGCAAATGGAAGCTAGCCATCAAAAACCGCTAATAGCCGAAAATTCGCAGATTATTTTTGACATCTCAAACATTTTTTTGCTCGTTTTCATTTTTTTGACACCCGGTGACTTCCCACAAGCTCCGCCCACTTTTGCCTGACAATTTTTTTGTTAAATCTAGCTCCGCCCCTTTTTGCAACTATGCGTCACGGTTTTTCGGCTCTTTCTGTATAGAACTCGTGTCGCAGACTTGGCTTGCAAAAAGGGGCGGAGCTTATTCCCCGGATTTGTCAGGGTCTCATAAAATCAACAGAGCTTGTTTCCGAGTCCGCAAACACCTTATCCCAACGCAAAATTTTTTTAAAAATCCAAAAATTCGTATTTTGTTGGCCCATTGTGTTTGCAGACTTGCTCAGCCTACCGTAATCCGGGATCGCCTGATTTTTGGTAATTTTCTACCCAATTTCGCTGCAATTTACGCAATATTCAAGCAAATTTCTTCTGAAAATGTTGGGAAAAAATAATGAAAGTGGGCTTGAGAGATCAATTACACATTTTCTTCACAACTTCCTAGAAAAGTGGGCGGAGCTTCTGTTTTTGCGTTTTTTTTTTTTTCAATTTTCACATTTTCACGAAAATCTGAAAGTCGGCCACGCGCAGTTCCCCAGCCGCGGCCATTTGGTTTCGTGGAAATGGCAAAAGGCTCCGCCCCTTTTGCAAGTCTGCGGCGCGGTTTTGCTGCATTTTATAGAATTTTCTGGATAAATCGGCTCTTGGACGTTTCGAAAATGTTTCTGCATTTTGTCGTCGTGGTGTTTGCACACAATAAGTTTTTAAAGCTTTTTTGGGAAAATTCCGTTTTAAAAAAAAAAAGATTGTGTGCAAACACCGCGACGACAAAATGCAGAAAATTTTTCAAAACGTCCGAGAGCCGATTTTGGGACTTTTGAACATTTTTAAATGATTTTTTAAAACTGAAACTATTGGAATGATAAAATGAGAGCTCCGCCCATATTTGCAAGTCTGCGGCAAGGGTTTTATGCATTCTGTGCAAAAGGGGCCGAGCTTGCTTTTCTTTTCTTTTTTTTGCAAAAGGGGCGGAGCTTGTTTGTTTGTTTTTTTTGCAAAAGGGGCGGAGCTTGTTTGTTTGTTTGTTTTTTTTTTTTTGCAAAAGGGGCGGAGCTTGGGGTTTTTTTTTTGCAAAATGGGCGGAGCTTGGGGTTTTTTTTTGCAAAATGGGCGGAGCTTGCTTCTTTTTTTTCCAAAAGGGGCTGTTTTTGTTTTGAGTTTTTTTTTTTTCAATTTTCACATTTTCATGAAAAGCTGAAAGTCGGCCACACGCAGTTTCTCGGCCGCGGCCATTTGGTCTCGAGGCTCCCCCCCCCTTTTGCAAGTCTGCGGCACGGTTTTTCTGCATTCTGTGCAAAAGGGGCGGAGTTTCGCCGTTTCTAAAAAATAATTTTCCCTTGGTTTTTTTTTCAAAGTGGGCAGAGTTTGCTTCTTTTTTTTTTTTTGCAAAACGGGCGGGGCGTGTTTTTTATTTGCAAGTGGCGGGGGTTGTTTGTTTTTGCAAAAGGGGCGGAGCTTGGTTTTTTTTTTTTCAAAAGTGGCGGAGCTTGCTTTTTCTGCAAAAGGGGCGGGGCTTGTTTTTTTGTGCAAAATGGGCGGGGCTTGTTATTTTTGCGCAAAAGGGCGGAGCTTGTGTGTGTTTTTTCTTTGCAAAAGGGGCGGAGCTTTTGGTTTTTTTTTTTGGAAAAGGGGCGGAGCTTGTTTTTTGCAAAAGGGGCGTTTTGCGTGTAATTTTCTTTAAATAGCTTTGAAAAATGATTGTGTGCAAACACCACGACGACAAAATGCAGAAAAACTTTCGAAACGTCCGAGAGCCGATTTGAAATCATTGGAATCGTAGAATGAGAACTTGAAAAAACGGGGGTTAAGCCCCGCCCATTTTTGCAAGTCTGCGGCACGGTTTTTCTGCATTCTGTGCAAAAGGGGCGGAGTTTCGCGGTTTTTAAACAGATTTTTCCCGGTATTAAAAAAAAATTTTTTTTTCAAAAGCAATATAATTTCTCGTGAGGGTGTCAACTTTCTTCGGTTTTTCGCATTTTTTTTTCCGCGGATTCGCCAAGCCAGTTTTAAAACTCACCACCGGTCGCTTCTTTCGCTCCTTCGTCTCCTCCGTCTTCTCGGCAGTTTTCTCCGCGCCATTCTCCGCCGCTTCCTTGCCTTTTCCATTCTTCTCAACTTTTGGCTTTTTATCCGCCGGCTCTCCATCCGCCTTCTCTTCCGTCTTCTTCTTCACAATCTTTTCGATGACTGGCGTCTTTTTGATTTGTACCGGTGCAAAATCCGACGGTACCGCGTAGATTTTCACGTTTCGAAGTTTGAGTCGTCCGATATACGAGGCGCCCATCAGTGACAAATCGTCTCGTTTTCCCTTCTCGCGATCTCGAAGTTTCCCGGCTGCTGACTCCATTTGGCTGATTGCGGAGGCGAGGAGCGGGAATGCTGGCGTCAATTTTGTCATTAAAATCAGGCAATTACGGATCAACACGTAATCGGCGTCCTCTTTGCCGAGCACTGTCACAAACAATTTTCCGAGGCGAACTTGCCAGCGATAGCAAAGTTTGCGGAACGTTTGATAGTCCATCGATGACTTTGTTATCATTCCGGGGTAGCCGACGCATTCCTTCTCGAAAACGTCCTTTTCGGCGTGCCATTTCTGCGCATTCACCAGCAAAATTTCGAGGAAACGAGCCAGTGAATTCGCCTCGTTTTCAGTGAGTCCCGCGATGAGCGGAGCCACGTTTTCGAGCATTCGATCCATGATGAGGACTGTTGGGAAGAAGAGGATGCGCATTTCGTGGACCAGGAAGAAGAATTGTGCACAGAAAACTGCGTCGAGCTCTGAGAAGAGAGCACGTGGGAGGATGCATTGTTGGATGAAGAATTCTAGAATCACGTTGGCTCGTGCCTCTTCGATCAGGTCATCTTTTTTGTTGGCCAGCCATGTGCGAACTCGTTCCACGTGCTCCGTCTGCTTTTTCTGCTCTTCGCGAAGTTTGCTCTCCAGATTTTTGTCGGCTTTCTTGGATTTTCCCTGAAAAATTGAATATTTTTTGAGGAATCTCAGTTTTTCGCACCTCTGTTGCGCGAATTTTTTCGTATTTAATTCCGAGGAACAAGCTCCGCCCCTTTTGCAAGTCCGCGGCACTGTTTTTTCAGAACTTTCTGTACAAAAATTGCGCCGCAGAATAGACTTGCAAAATGGGCGGAGCTAGTTCCCCTGTGATTTTCTGAGATTTTTCATATGAAATTCACGAAAATTTTCGAAAAAAAAGGCCTTAAAAAAAAACCGGAGATCAAGCTCCGCCCCTTTTGAAAATCCAGTCCGCGGTACTGTTTTTCCTGCACTTCTAGTACAAAAAATGTGCCGCAGAATTGACTTGCAAAAGGGGCGGAGCTTGTTCCCCAGTTTTTCACGGTGTCTCGGTGTTTGCGGCCTCATCCTTTCACGAGCCCCGCCCACTTTTTTTGCTAATAAAGCGGGCGGAGCTTAGATTACGGTAGAAATGACGAGTCGAGTCCGAGTCTGCAAACACCGAATAATACGTATTTGTCCAATTTTTTGCTAAAAAATTCTGAATTTTTTGTTGGAAATTAGGTATTCGCCAGAGGGATTACCACAAAGTGTCACTCCGTGGCGAATGCATAATAAAATCGCACAGAAAATTCCAATTTTCGTCAAAAATTTTTGCAAGTGCAGTGGAGCGCGTTCGATTATGGCCGCATCGAGAGGGAAGTTAGACAGTTAGACAAAACGAGGCAATGTGGGAAATGAAGATACGCAGACAATTGTCGTTATCGGTGGAGCGCGCTATCTATTTTTAAAGGGGGTGCCAACTTTCTGGGGAAAGTTGCTTAAAATATACTCTAGGGTGGGGGATTTACGAATATCACATCGAAATCGCACGAAAAAATTTTTCTGATTTTTGGCAAATTTTACAAAAAAAAATAGAAGACCACGGGGAGTACACGACTTGGCGCGAAATTCAAACGCCATTTTCTTTTTCATCATTTTTCTCCGGTCTTTTTCCAATATTTTTGCATTAATCTTTGGGAAATAATTAATAAACATCATTTCGTGTCTTCAGATAGAAAATTAATGCGTGTTGATCACAATAGTAATGATAAAACAAATTCCGAACAAAATTCTCATACCTTTAATTTTTCCTTGTTTTCCTGCTCACTTCCGCGTTAAATTCACTTTTTTATCTGTAACTTTTATATTCGAGCAAAAACTTTCACCAGAATATATTCAAAACGTTGAATCGAACAACAGGCAAATATCGATTTTTCGATATTCATGACTAAAATGTGTTTTCGCGATTATCTAAAATTTTAATAAGCGATTAGAGAATGTTTTATAGAAAATCGATGATAAAAACGAGAGAAAATGCAAGAAAAATAAATATTTCTGGTGAAAATGGATGTTTCTAGAAGCAGCGGCCGCGGGTTTCCTAGGCCACGATTGGTGTACTCCTCGTGGTCTTCTATTTTTTTTTGTAAAAATCATAAAAAATCAGAGAAATTTTTTTGTGCGATTTCAATGTGATATTCGTAAATCCCCCACCCAAGAGTATATTTTAAGCAACTTTCCCCACAAAGTTGGCACCCCCTTTAAATGGGTTTTTTTTCTGGAAAATAGGGAAAATAGCAATTTCAATGGAGCTAAGCCACGCCCCTTTTTGCAACCAGGGCACATTTTTTTGCAAGTGCCGCACAGAATTTCAATTTATTTTTTCTAATGTTTTTTCTCGTTTTTAGTAGGAATTTATGACCGCAAAAAATTGCAAAATATATGCAACTATGGTTTTTTAAGCCACACCCCTTTTTGGCAACCAGGGCACAGTTTTTTTGCAAGTGCCGCACAGGTTTTTTATTTCATTTTTTCTAATGTTTTTTATCGTTTTTACTAGGAATTGATGACCGAAAAAAATTGAAAAAAAAATATGCAATTATGGTTTTTTAAGCCACGCCCTTTTTTGCAACAAGGGCACAGGTTTTTATTTTATTTTTTCTAATGTTTTTTCTCGTTTTACTAGGAATTTCGATAAAATGGAGCACATTTGATCATCGCCGTGTGAAGTGAGAAGTCAGACAGTTAGAGAAAACGAGGGATTGGAAGAAATGAAGATACGCAGACAATTGGCGTTATCGGTGGAGCGCGTTATCGATTTTTAAATGGGTTTTTTTTTCGGAAATGAGGAAAAAATTGCAAAAAAAAATTTTTTTGGAAACCAGGGCACAGTTTTTTGCAAGTGCCGCACAGGTTTTCATATTATTTTTTTTCGATGTTTTTTCTAGTTTTACTAGGAATTTATGACCGCAAAAAATGGCAAAAAAATGCGACTATGCTTTTTTATGGCCACGCCCCTTTTTGCAACAAGGGCACAGTATTTTGCAAGTGCCGCACGCGTTTGCATATTATTTTTTCTGGTGTTTTTCTCGTTTTTACTAGAAATTTAAATCAAATGGAGCGCGCTTTGGAGGGTGAAGTTAGACAGTTAGACAAACCGATTCATTGTGGGAAATGGAGATACGCAGAAAATTGGCGTTATCGGTGGAGCGCGTTATAGATTTTTAAATGGGTTTTTTTTCTGGAAAAGAGGGAAAAATAGCCATTTCAATGGAGATAAGCCACGCCCCTTTTTGCAACAAGGGCACAGTTTTTTGCAAGTCCCGCACGCGTTTTCATTTTTTTTATATATTTTTTTTTTTCGATGTTTTTTCTCGTTTTTTTCTAGGAATTTCGATAAAATGGAGCTCGCTTTGGGAGAGAAGCTAGACAGTTAGACAAAACGAGACATTGTGGGAAATGAAGATATGCAGACAATTGCCGTTATCGGTGGAGCGCGTTATAGATTTTTTAATATTTTTTTTCGAAAAAAAAAGGAAAAATAGCAACAAAAAAAAGCAATTATGATATTAAGCCACGCCCCCTTTTTGCAACAAAGGCACAGTTTTTTGCAAGTGCCGCACAGGTTTTAATTTTATTTTTCTGACGATTTTTCTCGTTTTTACTAGAAATTTCGCTAAATTGGAGCGCGTTTAATCATCGCTGAGTCGGGAGAGAAGTTAGACAGTCAGAGAAAACTGGCATGTCAGTGGAGCGAGTTATAGATTTTAAATGATTTTTTTTTTCGGAAATGAGGAGAAAATTGCAATTTTATTGGAGCGCGTTTTACCACTGCTGTGTAGAGAAGTTACAGGTTAGACAGTTAGACAAAACGAGACATTGTGAGAAAATGAAGATAGAAAACAGCTAAAAATTGCAAAAAATATGCATTTATGGTTTTTTAAGCCACGCCCCTTATTGCAACAAGGGCACAGCTTATTGCAAGTGCCGCACGCGTTTTCATTTTATTTTTTCGATGTTTTTTTCTCGTTTTTACTAGGAATTTCGATTGAATGGAGCGCGTTCAATCATTGTCAGTGGAGCGCGTTATAGATATTTTTTTCTGAATTTTTTTGCGTGTTTGATCCCCCCAAAAACCCACATGAGTATCCTCCTTCATCTGCTTCTTCAACGCCTCAAAAGTCCTCTCGTAGGCCGCCGTCGGCACTTCAATATCGTGCATCGTCAGCATCCAAAACACCGTGAACAGCTTCATCGGCGATTTCGCGTCCAGCTCTGGCAGCGCCTCTTTCAGCTCCACCGCCAACGTCTCCATCTTTTCGTCGAGCGCCGTGCCAAACAAATCCGATTTTTGCTGCGTGTCGAGCCGAGTCTTCCCGTCTTTCTCCTCTGCCACTGAATTCTTCGTCACCTTCTTCGCCGCCTCATAGTTTTCAAAAACTTTCGAGAAAAGCGCCGGCCTCGCCAGACACATGGTCGCATCCATGCCCAGCGAGTACTCGGCGAGCAGTTCGCGTACACTTGGCACTCTTCTCGCAAACTCTTCATTTTTGAGGTAGACACTGAGGAACGAGACGAGTTGTTGCAACGTGTCACTGCACTGATCCACCATTTCACCAATCAGTTTCAGCGGTAGATTCTGGCTCTCATTGAAGATGATATTGTCTTTTTGCTGAGCAATCGAAATGCACAACCCGATGGCCAAGTCGCCTTTGAGCAACGCGTCACGAAGACGTTGCGCCGCTTTTCGATTCTTTGTCGCCGTCGAGTAGCCGCCTGCTTCCTGTTTGAGCAGATCTCCACCGCCGAGCGCCTCGATTTGCTCTTTGGTGGCTCCGCTGATGCTCTCGATCCAAGACATGTTTTGAATGATTTCTCTGAGCAAGAGCATGTCGTAGCTCTTGCACAATTTGAGCTGATTCAGCACATAGTCGAGCATTCCGTTCAGCTCGAGTGGGTATCGTCGGTAGAGCGATCCGACGAGAGTGCCGAGGGCTTGAAGCCATGGGGAGATGGTGGCGTCTGTGGATTTGAGAGCCTGTTTTGATGGATCGGCGAGCTGCGAGATGATGCAGTCTGTAAGGATGCCAATTTTTTGCTTATTTTTTAAACGAATTTCCCTCATTTTTAAAGTTAATTTTCTTGTAAAAGTCAAAATTAAAAATTTCACCCCGAAAACCCAGTTAAATGGTGTTTGCGGACCTATCGTATTTCTACGGCTTTTCTTTATTTTGTCACTAATTTCCCTGTAAAAGTGACCAAAAAATCACTGAAAATTGGTCGCGTGGTGTTTGCGGACCGGACCTACCGTAACCTTGGGAACCTCGTTTTTGTGTGAAATTATTGATTTTTGATGGTTGCAATTTTATTAGGAAAAATACCCCGAAAATCGTAGAAAATCAAAAATTTCGCTAAAAAACCAGGTTCTCAAGATTACGGTAGGTCCGGTCCGCAAACACCATCTTACTGGTTTTTGAGGTGAAATGTTTGATTTTCCGTGATTTTTGGTGGTTTTTCGTGCAATTTTTCCTTAATTATTCGTATTTATGAAGGAAAATTCATTTAAATTATGTTAAAAAGGCATAATACTTTTTAGCGATTACTGTAGGTCCGCAAACACCACTCAACCAATTTAAAGTGATTTTTTTTACTTTTACAAGAAAATTAGTTTAAACAACCAAAAATCATAGAAAATAAAACATGTCACTGAAAAACCGTAGTAATACAAGAGGGCGGAGCTTGCGAGATTACGGTAGGTCCGCAAACACCATCTAACTCGTTTTTGTGTAAAAATTTTTATTTTTCGTGATTTTTGGGTATTTTTAGTGCAATTTTCATTGATTTTCCGTATTTATGCAGGAAAATTCATTTAAATTCGGTTAAAAAGTTAAAATTTTTTCTAGAGATTACTGTAGGTCCGCAAACACCATCTAACTCGTTTTTGTGTAAAAATTTTGATTTTTCGTGATTTTTCACGAAATGTTGAATTTTTCTGCTGTTCTGATAAATTTTTTTTTTAGCTTTGCAGTAAAATTCATTTAAATTCCGTTAAAATTTCAGTTTTTTTCTTCGAAATTACGGTAGGTCCGCAAACACCATCTAACAGAGTTTTTAGAACATTTTTTGTTTTCCATGATTTTTGGGGATTTTTAGTGCAATTTTTCATTAATTTTTCGTATTTATGCAGAAAAATGCATTTAAATTCCGTTAAAATTACGGCATTTTTTCTCTGAAATTACTGTAGGTCCGCAAACACCATCTAACTCGTTTTTGTGTAAAAATTTTGATTTTTCGTGATTTTTAACGAAAATTTGATTTTTTCTGCTGTTTTTATAATTTTTTTTTGTAGTTTTGCAGTAAAAGTCCTTAAAATTCTGATAAAATTGTAGATTTTTTCTTCGAAATTACGGTAGGTCCGGTCCGCAAACACCGACGGAACCAAGAAAGCTACAAGCAATTAAAAATAGAGTAGAAAACACTGAAAAATCAATAATTTCGCTCAAAAACAAGGTTCTCAAGATTAGATTACTGTAGGTCCGCAAACACCAAATCACTCTACCGTAATCTCGAGAGGTCGTTTTTACGGGGAAAGTTATTTTTCATGATTTTTTTTTTTTTTGCAATATTCATTGATTTTTTGATAACAAAAAAAAGGTTATCATGATTAGATTACTGTACGTCCGCAAACACCATCTGACTGGTTTTTGGGTGAAACTTTTGATTTTCCGTGTTTTTTTGGGGATTTTTAATGAAAATTTGAATTTTTCTGCTGTTCTGATAAATTTTTTTTTGTAGTTTTGCAGCAAAGTTCATAAAAATTTGGTTAAAATTTGAGAACAATTTTTTTTTTTCAAGATTACTGTAGGTCCGCAAACACCATCTAACTGGTTTTTGGGTGAAATTGTTTCATTTTGAATTATTTTTGGAGATTTTCGACGGACTTTTCGCAGAAATTAAGAGAATTTTGATAGGATTCTCAAGTTTTTCTGCATTTTGAAGTCGCAGTGTTCTCACACACAAGATTGTGTGCAAACACCGCGCCGACAAAACTTTCGAAATGAGGAAACTCACAAGTAAGAACATCAAACTCAAGACTCGTCAAATATCTCAAACTATCCACAACCGGTCCAATAAAATTGTCAAACGTCTGCACTTGACTGAGCAGGTAGGAGAGCACTGTGGCGGGATGAATATGGCACAGTTTGCCCAGTTGACGCCCCATCATTTTGACAGTCTCCTTTGACAATCTCTTCAGCACATATTTGGTCCGCCCGTAAATCTTTCCCTTCATTATATGCATTTCCGGATGTCGGGCCGTCTCCTGATTCCATTTCGAGTACATCCAGTATCGCCACGAGTAGGGAAACAGTTGGAGCAGTTGCCAGAGCTCTTCACTCAACGCCACATTCGTGTCGGAGAGCGTCAGCGATGGTAGAAGACACTCTGATACCACTTCGACAAAGATCCGATTGAGCTTCTCGTCGCGTGCCAACTCTTCCTTCTCCACTTTCTGGTAGTAAACTGTGAGGAGTCGCAGCAATTTTATATTGGTAGAGGCGCGGAACGCGATGCGTGGTCCCAAGTACCACAGGATGCTGGACAGTTTGCCAAGATCGTCCCAACTCTCCACAGCCTTCAACCCATTTCCATGGTCCTCCAAAATCGGTTTATGTCTTTTTAGTAGCGATCCGAAAATGTTCAGGGAGCAGTTAGAGTTGTAGAATGTGTTGATGGATCGTTCGATGACTTTGCAGAGAGCTCGACAGAGTCGTGGGCTCGCTTGAACCGCGTAGTATTCGGGTAGACGGTCGATGAGCGTTTGGGCTTGTTTCCAGTTGCCACTTTCGAGGAGGGCACAGGCGAGGCCGAGTTTTTGATTGGTGCCGAGCACGAATTCCTGGAATTTGAGGATTGCTCCAATTTCGCCACCAAATATCTCAGAGCGCAATCCATTAAAAAAATGTAAAAAAGTTCAAAAAATTCATGAAAAACAAGAGAAATTGTTTACATTTTTAAATAGGTTACGGTCGCACTAATTTCAACTGTGTCGAAAAATGCGCTTCGCTCCGAGACATTTCGTGGGCAAATTGGCCATTTTCAAAGTTTGTGAGCAGCGTTTAAAATTTCTGTGCCCCAAAATCTAAAAAAAAAAAAGACGTACCTCATTGAAGCCGTCGGCCAACTTTGAATCCTCGTCTTCCTGAATCTGGATGACAGTCGTGAAGGAGATTGGTTGTGACGACTGGAAAACTGGTTTTTATTTGTCGTTTTCATTGATTTTTTGTTAATTTAAATCCACCAGAATGCCGCAAAATTGCACAAAAGTTTCGAAACGTCCTAGGGCCGAAAACCGGTAATTTTTCACATTTTTTCTCAATTTTCTTGCAAAGTGCCACCCCGTGGCAAATACCTAATAGCTATTTGTGGATTTTTTGACAGAATTTATGCAGGAAAATCCCAGAGAAAATTTAAAGGCGCATACATATATGTGGGTCGGTCTCGCACGACTACGGTGTCGTCGTTTCAGCTGTGAGCGTCACATTTTTCTGGGAATTTTTTTTCCCGAACATTGGTTGGAAAATTGCAAAAGAATGTCAAAATTAGGCCGAAAATCCATTATTTTCAACCTATTGTCCGTCATTTCTGAACAAAAAACTGTTGAAAAAAACGTTTTTTAAAGCAAATTCGATGTTTTTACGAGATTAGATTACGGTACGTCCGCAAACACCATCTAACTGGGTTTTGGGTTAAATTTTGTATTTTTCGTGATTTTTGGGCGTTTTAACGGAAATTTCAGTGCTTTTTCATGAAAATTAATTCAAATTCGGTTAAGATGGCAATTAATTTTTTTTTTCGAGATTACGGTAGGTCCGCAAACACCATCTAACTGGGTTTTGGGTGAAATGTTGTATTTTTCGTGATTTTTGGGCGTTTTAACGGAATTTTCAGTGCTTTTTCATGAAAATTAATTCAAATTCGGTTAAGATGGCAATTAATTTTTTTTTCGAGATTACGGTAGGTCCGCAAACACCATCTAACCAATTTTTGCTCTTTTCGTGTATTTATTTAATTTTCCTTGATTTTTTTTTTTCGAAGTTTTCGTGCTTTTTTCCGTAATTTTTTGCACTTTTCTAATAAAATTGATTTAAATTCGGTTAAAATTTCAGATTTTTTGTCTCGAGATTACGGTAGGCCCGCAAACACCATCTAACTGGTTTTTAAATCCAAATTTTCGATTTTTCGTGATTTTTGGAAGGGGAATTTAACAAAATTTTCCTCAATGTTTTGCACTTTTCTAATAAAATTGATTTAAATTCGGTTAAAATTTAAAATTTTTTTTTCAAGAATTGATTACGGTAGGTCCGCAAACACTATCTAACTGGATTTTACGTCAAAATTTTTCCATTTTTCGAGATTATTCGAAGAGGAGTTTAACAAAATTTTTCTCAATTTTTCGCACTTTTCTAGTAAAATTGATTAAAATTTCAGAATTTTTTTTCTAGAGATTACTGTAGGTTCGCAAACATCGTCAAACCGATTTTTGCGTGAAATTTTGTATTTTCCATGATTTTTTGGGGATTTTTAACGATAATTTGAATTTTTCTGTTGTTTTTATAATTTTTCTTGTAGTTTTGCAGTAAAATTCATTTAAATTCTGATAAAATTGTATAATTTTTTCTTCGAGATTACGGTAGGTCCGCAAACACCGTCCAACCCGGAAAACTCTATTTTTCGTGGTTTTTTGCTCAAAAAACGCTGATTTTTCGCAATAAAAGCCACGCACCGCCACAGACGGTCCACCATCATCAAAACTTCTCGAATCGATTGGCATCGACGCTGTCGAGATGGTCTCCGCTTTCGAGGCTCGTTCCTGCGCGTTGATCATTCGATTTCGATGTCCCTCTTTTATCGAGTCTTGTTTTGGCACCATCTGCAACCTTGTCACTCCATGGCGAATAAATAATGTTTATACTCGGTATAAAGCGCTGCAAATTCGCCAGCTCGTCCATGGCGATTGGAGCGAATTTACAGAGCTCCGTAATGGGAATATCACTTACAAATCCGACAATTTTGAGCATGTCAATCATATCGTGCTGGATGAGCGCTGCGGTGAGCACATAGAGCGAATAGGGCGTTCTTTTTTTGTCGCATTGGTAGAATGTGTATTTGAAGCCGAGCAGGGCGCACAGGTACTCGCGGACTACTTCGATTTCTTTGAGCAGGGCGATGAAGAATATCTGGAAAAGGGGGAAATATGGCAGTTGGACGGGAGTTAGCCATTAAAAAATGGCTATTAGCCGCCTAATTCTGAGCATTTATAAAGTTCATCTGACATATAAACTTCGAATTCGACAGCTAATAGCCAAACATTTCTAGAGATCTCGTGGAATATGGCAGATAGCCGGCGCATAGTTGGCACTTGCTCGGCGGTCGGCGCATAGTAGGCACATATGCCTCTCAAAAATGGCTAATAGCCGAAAATTACCCAAGAAAATTGCTTTCCGCGCTTCAAAAACGCGTAGAAAGCTCAAAAATTCCAAGTTTTCTCAATTTATTTTCGCCCAAATCGGCTATTAGCCGAAAATTCCTCGAGAAAATTGCTTTCTGGGCTTCAAGAATGCGTCGAAAGCTCAAAAAATGTCAAAAATAGAGCGAAAATTCCAAGTTAAAATTGCATGAGATCTCGTGGTTATTAGCCGTTGAAAATGGCAGACAGCCGGCGCATAGTTGGCACATATGCCTCTCAAAAATGGCTAATAGCCGAAAATTACCCAAGAAAATTGCTTTCCGCGCTTCAAAAACGCGTAGAAAGCTCAAAAATTCCAAGTTTTCTCAATTTTTTTCGCCCAAATCGGCTATTAGCCAAAAAATTCCTCGAGAAAATTGCTTTCTGGGCTTCAAAAACGCGTAGAAAGCTCAAAAAATGTCAAAAATAGAGCGAAAATACAATTTTTCTGCATTTTCTCGAAACCCCCCGCTGGCGCATATTTGGCATCTTTTTGACGATCGGGGCACGGCTAATAGCCAAAAAATTCCGTGAAAAATCTATTTGGCGCTCCACCGCGAACGAGTTAGACAGTTAGACAAAACGAGACATTGGGGAACGCGAAGAGACGCAGACAGCCGAAGACAAAATTTTTCAGGCACTGAAATTTGAAAAAAGGGTTTTAAAAAGTTAAACATTCAGCAAAAGTGCAGTTTTTTCTGAATTTTCGCCAATTTTCTCGGAAAATTCTCGAAACACTGGAGCATATTTGGCATCTCACTGGCGCTCGCGGCTCATTTCGGCGGCAAAAACACGGCTAACAGCCAAAAATTCCCAGAAAAATGGATTTAGCGCTCCATCGCTTTGTTTTCGAGAGATTTAGACGGTTAGACACAAATAAACGACACGTGTCGAGTCATCGGTGGAGCGCGAAATGGCTAAATAGCCCGGAAAATTCATAAGCATGCAATTTTTTCTTAATTTTTGCACCAGAAAGGTTAAAAATAGAGATAAATCGGCGCGTAAGCGGGAGTTAGCCATCGAAAACGGCTGATAGCCAAAGCCAAATGAGCGGAGATTTCTGGGTGCCAAAAATGCATAAAAATAGCACTTTTCCCATCAGAAAAGCCAAAAAAAGGCTCTGGGACGTTTCAAAACAAGACGTTTCAAAACTGGGACGTTTCAAAACTTTTTTGCATTTTTTCGTAGCGTTTTTTGCCAATTGACACCAAAACGAACGCTCATTAGGTTTTTATTTTTTGCTTTTATCAATTGTTTGTATTTTTATGGAAATTTAAATACACTGCAAAAATGCAAAAAAGTTTTGAAACGTCCCAGAGCCCAAAAAAATGTGAAAAATAGGGCTAATCGGCGCGTAAATGGCTAATAGCCAAAAATTTCGCAATAAAGGTGCTAAAAATGCCGTTTTTTCTCAAAAAAAGTCGGAAAACGGCAAAAACTCATCCAAATTTCGCCCAGTTAGCCATTGAAAAGCGGCTAATATTCAAAAAATTGATGAGCGGGACGAAAAAAATACAGAAAAATGACATTTTTTCATCAGAAATGTCAAAAATAGGGGGATCGGTGCGATTTCAGCCCTAATCGGCGCGCAATCGGGAGTTAGCCATCGAAAACGGCTAATAGCCAAAGCAAAAAATTGGTGAGCGGAGCTTTCTGGGCGCCAAAAATGCCATTTTTCCCATCAGAAAACCCAAAAAACACCAAAAATAGGTCTAATCCGCGCGCAAACGGCTAATAGCCAAAAAAATCCCGCGATCGGGGCTCCAAAAATGGATTGAAATGTACATTTTACCGTCAAAAAATGTCAAAAATCGGGCTAATCGGCGCGCAAACGGCTAATAGCCAAAAATTTCGCAAGCAGGGCGTTGAAAATGCCGTTTTTTCTCAAAAAAGGTCGGAAAACGGCAAAAACCCATCCGAATTTCGCCCAAGTAGCCCGGCTAATAGCCAAAAATTTGATGAGCGGGGCGCAAAAAATACAGAAAAACGACATTTTTTCTCAATTTTTGGACCAGAAAGGTCAAAAAATAGGGGGATCGGCGCGAGTTGACCATCGAAAACGGCTAATAGCCGAAAATTCAGTCCTCGAAAATGCATAAAACGCCAATTTTTTCACACAAAACGTCAAAAATAAGGCTAATCGGCGTATAGCCAATAAATCCAACGAGCGGGGCTCCAAAAATGGATTGCAATGTAAATTTTACCGTCAAAAAATGTCAAAAACAGGGCTAATCGGCGTGCAAACGCTAATAGGCAAACATTTCGCAAGCAGGGCGCTCAAAATGCCGTTTTTTCTCAAAAAAAAGGTCGGCAAAAACTCATCCAAATTTCGCCAAGTTAGCCATCAAAAAGCGGCTAATAGCCAAAAATTTGATGAGCGGGGCGCAAAAAATACAGAAAAACTCCATTTTTCCCATCAGAAACTTCAAAAATAGACGGATCCGCGCGATTTCAGCGGTAATCGGGAGTTAGCCATTGAAAACGGCTAATAGCCAAAGCCAAAAAATTGGTGAGCGGAGCTTTCTGGGCGCCGAAAATGCATAAAAATTGCATTTTTTCCCCATCAAAAAAGCCAAAAAACGTCAAAAATAGGGCGATCGGCGCGCAAATAGCTAATAGCCAAAATTTTCGCAAGCAGGGCGCTGAAAATGCCGTTCTTTTTCTCAAAAAAGGTCGGAAAACGGCAAAAAACATCCAAATTTCGCCCAGTTAGCCTTCCAAAAGCGGCTAATAGCCAAAAATTTCGAGGGATCTCGTATAATATGGCTATTAGACGTTGAAAATTGCAGATAGCCGGCGCATAGTTGGCACATATGCCTCTCAAAAATGGCTAATAGCCGAAAATAACCCAAGAAAATTGCTTTCTGAGCTTCAAAAACGCGTAGAAAGCTCAAAAAATGTCAAAAATAGAGCGAAAATTGCAAGTTTTCTCATTTTTTTTTCGCCCAAAGCTAAAAGTAGGGCGATCGGCTCGAAAACGGTTAATAGCCAATAAATTCCGCGTGCAGGGTTTCAAAAATGGGTTGAAATGCCATTTTTCCCATCAGAAAAGCCAAAAATATGGTTAATCGGCGCGAAAACGGCTAATAGCCAAAAATTTCGCAGTCGAGACGCGGATTGCCTTATTGGCGATAATCAACGGCTAATAGCCGAAAAATGCATAAAAAGCCAATTTTTTTTCACCAAAAACGTCAAAAACTCACCTTGTGCCTCGGACAATTCTCAAACACCTCGAGAATGACGTCGGTGACACGATTCGGGTCCAAATTGAACTGTCCAATGAGCGACAACACTCGCTGCTTCACAATCTTCGCGTACTCGCCGCCGCCGTTTCCCGCAATTTCGGCCGCCTCCATGAGCTCGGTGACGAGCTTCGAGTAGCCTTCGGACTCTTCGCGGAACAAGTTGTATTTGGCTTGTTTGAAGCTGTTTTGGAACATTTTTTAATGGTTGAAAAAATTTGAAATGAGTGAGCTCACTAGACTTTGGTTTTGAGCCGAATCAGTTGTCGCGTCGTCTCGTCTTTGCCCGCTTTGTAGCAATCGAGCTCGAGTCGGAGCACGTCTTCCGGGATTATCTGAAAAGCATGTTCTTCCTTTTAAACCCGATAAAAACTCACAGTATTGCTCAGCAAATGCACAAACGCCTCGAAATTTTGTTTGGCGGTCGCCGAGTTGTCGGCGAACTCGGCCTCGGGCTCGGTGAGCACCAGCACGTCGAGCAGCTCAGAGCGCGTCTCTTCTCGTTGTTTCTGGAGCAAAAATGGGCATTTTGGGGATTTTTTTTTGATAAACCTGCTTAGAAAGTACGCGTTCGTAGCCCTCTGCCGGTCCGATTCTCATGTGGATGACATCGAGACATAGCTGGGTGAGCGCCTCGAAGTCTTCGCTCATTTCCGGGCTGGAAATCGAAATCGATAATTTTTGTGCATTTTTGAATTAAAAATGGCAGAAAAATGCATTAAAATTGCCATTAATTGATTCAAAAATAACAACATCCAGTCGCGGCCGTGCATTTTCCCAGCCACAGATGCAGTGTAAAGTGGCCGAGTCGAGCCAGGAAAAATGTCCCATTTTTTCTCGAAATTATTAAAATTAGGCACAAATTTTCACCCTCAAAATGCCGGACGTCTCGTTCGTGACGTTGCACAGCCGACAGGATCTTTTATCGAAAAGTATCATGTTTTTGAATCAGGTGAGCTCGAGCTCGAAATATCGATTTTTCGGCTCTCGGACGTTTCGAAATTGTGACGTTTCGAAAAATTGTTCTGCTATTTGTCGTCGCGGTGTTTGCACACAATCATCAATTTTAAGGCTTTTCAAGGAAAATTCGGTCCATAAAAAGACGACAAAGAGCAGAAAACATTTCGAAACGTCCGAGATATCGATTTTCTGAGCCAAAACTCCAAAACGCCTTTTTTTCTTGCAGGAATGGCCACGCAGCTACGCGTCTCGTGAGCACTCGCAGAAAAAATCGTGTCGCCAGTCGCCGCCAATGTCGTTTCTATTGATCAACACGGGAACCAATGAAATTATGGGCCACGCCAGGGTCACTCATCTGCCGAATCGGTAAGCCTGCTGCGCGCACGACAGAAAAAACACTAGGCTAATTGAAAAATGCCAAAATTCTCTGAAAAAGGGGTTTTTGCAAAGAATTTTTGAAATTTTAGTCTATTCTTCAAAAAATTCAAGAAAATTCCTAATTTTTCAACATTTTCGCCTTAAAAATTGCCAAAATTCTCTGAAAAAGCTCTTTAAAGGGCTCTGGAAAGTTTAGAAACTTATTTTTTGCGAATTTAAATCCGTCGCAAAAATGCACAAAAGTTTCGAAACGTCCCAGCTCCAAAAAATGGCAAAAAATGCGTCAGGCTCAGTGTGCCTTATCGAAAAAAAATTTGTCGACAAATGCCCTTTTTGACAAATTATCGACAAAAAATTTGTCGAATTTGTCAAAATTTTGTCGACAAATTTATCGACAAAAATTCGAATTTGTCGTTTTTGTCGATAAATTTGTCGACAAAAAATTTCGACAAAAATTCGACAAATTTGTCGACAAAAAATCGACAAAAAATTTTCGACAAAAAACGACAAAAAATTTCGACAAAATATATTTTCTTGCTAGTCGACATCGGTTGCCGCGCCGATATCATGCAAATGATAGCGATCGCGGACCCGTGATTTGTCGGTACAAGAAACTATGTATAGCCGGTTGCGTTCTCCAAGAGGGCAGCTACCAGACAGCTACCTGGCAGCTATTTGGCGGCTACCTGGCGGCTACCTGGCGGCTATTTGGCGGCTATTTGGCGGCTATTTGGCGGCTATTTGGCGGCTATTTGGCAGCTAATTGGCAGCTAATTGGCGGCTATTTGGCGGCTATTTGGCGGCTATTTGGCGGCTATTTGGCGGCTATTTGGCGGCTATTTGGCGGCTATTTGGCGGCTATTTGGCGGCTACCTGGCGGCTATTTGGCGGCTACCTGGCGGCTATTTGGCGGCTATTTGGCAGCTATTTGGCGGCTATTTGGCGGCTATCTGGCGGCTGTCTGGCAGCTATCTGGCAGCTATCTGGCAGCTGTCTGGCAGCTGTCTGGCAGCTATCTGGTTCGATTTCATACCAGTTCTATTTCGTACGAGTTCTATTTCGTACGAGTTCTATTTCGTACGAGTTCTATTTCGTACGAGTTCTATTTCGTACGAGTTCTATTTCGTACGAGTTCTATTCCGTACGAGTTCTATTCCGTGCAGTTCTATTCCGTGCAGTTCTATTTCGTTCAGTTCTATAACGTAGCAGTTTTATTCCGGGCAGTTCTATTCCATATCCAGTTCTATTCCATAGCGGTTCTACTCCGTGCGAGTTTTATACCGTAGCACCCCCGAAGGAACTGCCCGGAATACAGCTATCCGAAATAGAATTGTAAAATTTGATGTCTTCTGCAGTTCTACAACAACACTTCGAAATTGCGCGCTGCATTATTTAGCCAATTTGTCGAAATTTTTCGTCGACAATTTGTCGAAATTTTTTGTCGAAATTTTGTCGACAAATTTGTCGAATTTTTGTCGAAATTTTTTGTCGAATTTTTGTCGACAAAATTTCGACAAATTTGTCAAAATTTTTTATCGACAAATTTGTCGAATTTGTCGATTTTTTGTCGATAAATTTCGACGAAAAACTTTGACAAATTTATCGACAAATTTGTCGAACCTTTGTCGATAAGGCACACTGGTCAGGCTCAACAAAATAAAAAAAGCTGAAGTTGTGAATTTGAAATTGTATTTGGTTTTAACGAGATTTTTCGTATATTTGCCCAAATTTCCGGTATTCTTTGTAATTTTCAGCATAAATTACCTTGCCAAAATTCAGTAAATTAATATTTTTGCAAGACTTTTTTCTGAGTAATTTCAAAATTTATGAAAAACAATTGTCAAAAACAAAAAAATAAGCAATTTTCTTGAATTTTGGCAATTTTTTCAGAAACTGGGTAATTTATGCAAAAAATCACAAACATTTTCATGAATTCCAGACAAAATTTTAAAAAATTGCTAATTTTTCCCAACTTTCGTCGTTTTTTTTTCGCTCAAATTGCCTTAAAAATGCCAATTTTTAAAAGAAATTTTGCATTTTTGGTCCGCAAATTGGCGCGCAAGCCGGATTTAGTCATCGAAAACGGCTAATAGCCAGAGCCAAACATTTGGTGAGCAGGGCGCGGAATAGCTTTGTGGATGCTAAACGCGCATAATAATACCATTTTTTTTTCTAATTTTCCCTCGGAAACGTCAAATCGGCGATCGGCGCTCAAACAGCTAATAGCCAAAATTGAGCGGAGCTTTCTGAGCACCGAAAATACACAAAAATGCCTTTTTCCCACCAGAAAAGCCAAAAAACGCCAAAAATAGGGCGATCGGCGCGCAAACGGCTAATAGCCAAACATTTCGCAAGCAGGGCGCTCAAAATGCCGTTTTTCTCAAAAAAAGGTCGGAAAACGGCAAAAACTCATCCAAATTTCGCGCAGTTAGCCATCAAAAAGCGGCTAATAGCCAAAAATTTGGTGTGGTGAGCGGGGCGCAAAAATACAGAAAAACTTCTGTTTTTTCATCAGAAACTTCAAAAATACACTACTAAATGCCAGAGAAATCCAAAATTTCGTCATTTTCCGCCCTTTTCTCGCATAAAATGAAGGAAAAAGCTGTTTTTTTCCAATAATTTTCCCATTTTTTGTGTATTTTTCAAGACAACGTTCAATTTTTCGCCTAAATTAACTCAAAATTTCCCCATTTTCAACCCAAAATAACAATTCCAGCCCCCACGCTCTATGGATCGAATCGGTGATGATCCGTCAGGATTTACGGGGGCGCGGACTCGGCAAACAGCTGATGCACGAGACGGAAAAGTGGATGCTCGAGAATGGATTCGATGAGGTGAACAGAGCCTTAAAAAAAAAAATATCCAAGAGATTTTTCAGGCATTTCTCTGCACCGAAGATCAGTGCCGGTTTTACGGATCACTGGGCTACGAGATGTGCGATCGGATCGTTCATTCGACGACGGCGACGTCCGTTTTTCCGGCCATGGAGCATTTTCAGACGGCCGCTGCCATCTCAAAACCCAAGGCCATTGAAATTAAGGATAAATCTTGTCCAGCACCTCCACCTTCTTCAGCTCCTCCTCCGCCTCCACCACCACCAAAGATGGCGCCAAAAACAACTTCCACCGGCACCTCCCCGATAAATTTCAACCTCGTCGATGAGCAATACATGAGAAAAAGGCTCAAACCGTTATAATTGATAGGCATAAATTTTTGTTTTTGGTATTTCTATTTTTATTTCGTTTTCCGCGTGGTATTACGTATTTCTGGAATGGTGATACCAGGTATACGTAATATTGTAATTCTAAGACGATACAATAAAAAATATTGGGACAGTAGCAAGATAAAGTCTGGATGTCTGGGTGGGTGTGGGGAGAGAGATAGCGGATATGAAGGTAGAACCTGGTGAAACGGGTGTCTGTGGTGGAAACCTACTAGGCGATAGGATCGATAGGAAGAAAAAAAAACTAACAAAAAAAAAACGAACGAACGAGTTGATTGGAGAGGAGAGGAGCACCGTAATTTTGCCTATTGCAAAGTACAGTGTGAGGGAGTGTGGGGGTGGGTCCAAGTGGAAGAAACAACAGTAGGTACAAAACAGCCGTGTATACAACAGTAAAAAAAAACGTCTAAACAGAATAGAGAGGGAGAGAGATAGAGAGCAAAACAAGAATAATAAAGCCATCGGGTGCAGGAAAAGGCGAGATGTTTTTTTTTTTCAAAAAATTTTTCTCACCACTTCTCCCGCACCAAATGGCTCCACAGAAAGCGGCACACACATTTTGTCGCCTACCCTACTAAAAAAAATCTATAACGATTGATTAGGCCCATAATTGGCACCATGGAAACAATAAAGAGAATAATAATAATAATATTACCAAAGAGAGACAGACGGAAAGAGAGGATGGGATTATTGGTTTCGAAAACAGACAAATCTACCGTACTCCACCTCATAAAAAAATAATAAACGAGTGCCGAATGGTTTTTTTGTGATAGCTAAAAGCTAAACCCAAGCAAGCGAGAAATGCGTTGCTCAAAAAGATACTAGCCAAAAGAGGAAAAATGATGATGAGAAGAGGAGGGAAAGAATACTTCGTAGCGATCGTGGAAATGTGTGTTGTACTCGTTTTTGGGACCCCGTCGTTGAGAGAGTTGGAATTTTACAACAATAAAAAAATCCCCCCAGGGCGCCAAAAAACCACAGACAACACACATTGAACCAATTTGGCAAAGCATGGACAAATAAAGTCAACATTAGCAAACAACGGTAGTTTGAGAGGTTTGCGATGCCAACGACGGTCGTTTTGTGCACACAGAGACTGGAGCCGCCGAGAACGACGCGCGGTCCATCTTGGATGGGTCCGCCGTGCGAGCGTAGCCTTCTTCCATCAAAATTTGATCGAAACGAACTTCCTGAAACGGATGAAAACCATGATTGATCAGTCTAAAAATAACAAAAAAAACATACATAATTCTCTCCGTCCGCATCCTTCTTAATCACGTACAACTCGACCATCGGAATGCGAGTGTCGATCGACCATCCGACAAGCTTCGATATAATCACTTTTCCGGTGCAAAACTCTCTAAACTTTTGCAACGCCGCGTCGCTCCAGTTGTTCGTTCCGTCGACGGGGCGAACGTGAGCGAGCATGACTTCGGTGGATTGGAACGGCAGAGACATCAAATCCGTTCTAATCTGTCGCAAATCTTGTCTGGCCATCTTTGAGTATCCTCCATAGTCCACAAACTTTACGAACACTTCGTCGCTGTCTTCGAAATATTGGACTGTGACGGCGCGGAACCACGAGTTTCCGACGGAGGCGGCGCACAAGAGTCCATCTGAAATTTTGATGATAAGTAATGTGCCCAAGAAACTGGAAAATGTTGCTGCTTTTTGCCATCGTCAAATGCACTTTGCATACGGCCCGAACTCCACGGCTATTAGCCAAAAAATTTCCTTAAAAAAACCAGCAAAAAATTCAGCGAAAATTCGGAGAATACTCCGATCGGTCTGAAACTTTGAGAGATCATTAAAAAAATACTCCCAGGCATTCCCAGAACATTTCAGACCAAAATATTGATTTTAAAAAAATTTCAAAATCGATATTTTGGCCTGAAATTTTCAGGGAATGACTGGAAGTAATTTTTAAATGATTTTGCAAAGTTTCAGATCAATCGAAGCATTCTCCGAATTTTCGCTGAATGTTTTGCTGGTTCCGAAAAAAAACCACAAAAGTGTCTTGTTCCCACAAACTTTGCACGTAAAATAACCGGTCCCATCCCAACGAATTCAACTTTCCCTTCCCCAACCAGTTCCAAAGGGTGAGCTAATCAACAAAGTGCATTTTTTTGCGACCAGTTGCGACACATTGTCAAAAGTACAAGCGAGACAACAACTGACTTTCCATCCCATCCCCTGATCATCAATCTTGCGCCCCTTCGTCTCTCCTCTCTCCATCTCACACTTGTTCAAATTTGATCGAAAAATCGCAACAATCTCATCAGGTGTGTGTGTATGTGCCAACTGATCGAAACGCTTGATAGCCATGGCGTCTGTCTCGATATTTCCGACGACAATATCTTCTCACTTTTCGCCCACTTGATTAATTACCATCTCGCTACACCTACACACACACAGACCTGCGCAATAAAAAGAAAAAGATAAGGCAATAAGGAAATCATGATTATTGTAAAAAAAAATTTGGCTGTCGGATATAGGGGCAGCTATATGGCTATTAGCGACCGTAAAAGAAACATTTGGGATGTATGAAAAGCGTTCCTGCTTCTCTGCGTCTCTCATCACCATCATATCCGGAAAACGGTTTTCCAGTTCCATGGATCCGGCTCTAATAGGGTTATTAACGGAAACCAGAAAAATATGCAAAAAATTGCTCCAATCAGTCTGAAATTTTGATAAAAAATGTCAAAAATACTCCCGGACATGTGCAGGAAATTTCAGACCAAAATATCGATTTTTCTGAAAATTTTCAAAACCGATATTTTGGTCTGTAACTTCCTGCACATGTCCGTGAGTATTTTTGAGATTTTTGGTCAAAATTTCAGACTGATCAGAGCATTCTTTGAATTTTCGCTGAATTTTTTGCATATTTTGCTGGTTTCCGTGAATAACCCCACAAGAGTTTGTCCTTGAAAACGAACGGCTAATAGCCAAAAATTCATTTCTGGGTTTCTGGACGCTCCAAATACATTAAAAAACGTCAAAAAGGGCGTCATTTTTGGCACCTAATCGGCTAATAGCCAAAAAATATTTCTGGTCGCCGCCCCAAATAAGAATCACGTTATTTTTGGCACCTAATCGGCTAATAGCCAAAACTCTTTTTCTCGCTCTCTCTCTCTTTCCTAAAACGGTTTTCCAGTTCCATGAAACGGCTAATAGCCAAAAATTCATTTCTGGGTTTCTGGACGCTCCAAATACATTAAAAACGTCAAAAAAGGCCCAATTTTCATCTCTTTGGCACCTAATCAGCTAATAGCCAAAACTCTTTTTTCGCTCTCTCTCTCTCTTTCTTTCCCAGTCTATCCACCCCCACCCCACACACTCAAACCTACTTTGGCATGGAATCGGCAGTTCGGGCAAGTTCGAGTGCTCTCCGTACAGACTTCCCATGTACATGTCGAGATGACGCAACGATGCAAACGACGGATGTGTGGGTTGCTGGATGAAGAAGTGCGACGGCGAGATGATCGACGACACCGCCACCTCGCATTTGATCTCCTCGGGAAGCGTGAGCCAGGTTGGCTGAGTGGAGAGCATGTCAAAGTTGTTGTTGGGCATGACTGGCGGTACGACCGGCTGCAGATTGAGTTCTGGGAAGCGCGCTGGCGGGAAACGGCGGCGAAGCATTTGTAGGCAGTGGTTGATCTCATCTCTCTTGCCACGAACCTAAACAATAGATACCATCATACCACTCAATCCCCGTGTTCGTTTGATCCCTACCTGACAAATCTGGTGCGTCTTGACCTTGTCTGTCGCATGGTGCTGGCGTATTAGCATACGAACGTTGGTTCGCGTGCTCAGCTCTTTTATCGTCTTTCCTTTCACGCCAATGATGAGTCCGACAAGACTGTTCGGGATCTCAAACTCGTACATTGGCATGAATTCGTCGTCGCCCGCCACCATTCCCTCGTCGAGTGGCGACAAAGAGGAGGCGAGTCCTCCAGTGTCTCTTCCCGAATCTTGAGATGAAGCCTGTAAAATAACATACGATAAAAACTATAATGTCGGGCCGACAAAATGGTCAAACGCGATCCGCTCCGCTGAACTCAACGCTATGCGATTTTCATTTTGGTTTTTTTTTCATTTTTTTCACGTGAAATTAAATAATTAGGAAACCAAAATGAAAATCGCATAGCGTTGCGGAGCGAATCGCGTTTGACCATTTTGGCGAGCCGACAATATACATTTAAATCATTATTAATTTTCTTAGCACTCTGGATCACTGTGTTTTTAATTTTAATTTCAAGTTTTACCGTGTCATAAAGAATTTCCGTGTTCGGTGTCATCGGTAGACTGTAGTATCCATGTGCCGACGAACTCGCCGAGTTCCTTCGCTGTCTGCGCGCCTTCACCTCTCCCTGAACTTTTGCGTACATTCTCAGTTCACACTCCTCGTCTCCGGTCAGCGGCAGCAGGTTCAATTTCACGTTCCCCAGCGAGATGGTCTCGCGTGCGGCAATCCCCGATTCGCTGGACGAGCTCGAGAATATGACAGAGTCGGAGAGGTCTGGAGAGACGCTTCCGCCGGTCAGCTCGTGAAGCTCTTCTTCGTCGCAAACTGCCGGGAATGGCGGTGGGATGAAGCCGGGCGGGAAGATGAGTGTTCCGTCGGCGGTTAGGAAGATTGGCGGTGGGGGCAAGTGAGTTGGTAGTTCGGCTGGGTGTACAAGTACAGGCGTTGATGTCAGCATTAGATGGTGAGGGGAGTTATTTGTTTGTTGGTTTGTTTATTTCGTCTTTTAGATTAGAATTCTCCTGTACTGTACTGTACTGTACTGCCTCGAGTAATAGAAAAGAAGAGAGGGTCGAGGGTGCCCTGAATCGACGAAAAAATAAAATAGTGGAATCACCGGAAAGCAAAAAAGGAAGTTGAGGTAGATTTGGGTATGAGGTGGTTATAGAATATGAAGAAGAAGAAGAAGAAGAAGAAGGTACCGATTACAAGTGACGACACCAAAAAGGTTTCCCTGCGGAAAATTATTAGGATGCGCAGGCGTACATACACAAATGGGCGGAGTCTGGGTGGGGGCAGGCAGATAGCGACACGCACACACGCAACCCCCCAAGTGCAAGAGGCGAAAAGACATTGTGTGCGGTCAAAGACAGCTGACAAAATTTGACAAAAGAGCGAAAAAAAAATGGAAAGTGAGTGAGTGCGTGTCTACGATTTTTGCTGCTGCCGCCGAGAGGGATCAGGGGAAACAGTTTAGAGAGTATTTTTTTAAAGATATGATACAAATGAAAGAGAAAAGGGCAAATAGGCGGCGGGTAGGGAGAGAAGAGAAAAAAGTTGGGTGCAGAGAGCGGACACATTTTCGAAAATCGACGAAACTTTCGTAGAACGCAACATTCTGGGCGTGATTGATCGCGCAACGCAGGCAGAGAAAAACGCAGTTATTTGTAAGATAGAAAAGAGAAAAGAAAAGTGGAAATTTTGGGTAAAATTCGAAAAATGAGGCCCGAAATTTGAAAATTGGAAAAGCGCAAGGTTCGCGCGCGCGGGGTACGGTAGGCAAAAGTGTGCAATGGGCATTGCGGACACAGCGCGCGTCAAGTCGTCAACCGTAATCCCGAAAATGGTGAAAAAATAAAATGGGGCGGTACTTTAGAACTGTGCGGTTTAGAACTCAATTTTCTTGAGCCTAATAGTTTTTTCTGTCTTTTCAATAATTATTTTAGAGCATTTTTAATTTTTGTGTCAAAAAAAAGGGGCGGAGTTTCACGTTTTGATGTCGCAACTCGATTGCAAAACACAATAGTTAAAAAAAAATTATCTCAAAGTCACGGCCGCCAGTTTTCTAGGCCAACGACCACGCCTCGTGTACTCCTTTTGGATAACCTTAAAGCATCGTTTTTCGAGTTTTTATTGTTTTTTTTTAAACAGAATTTTGTAAAAAACTTCTTTTTTCGTTTTTTTTAATAGAGGGGTCAAATTTCAAGGGAAACTGCCCTAAAATGTAGTGTAGGGTCGCTGATTTATGAAAATCGCAACAAAAAAATTAAATATGATTTTCGAAAAAAATTATAGACATATTCGGCGCATGACAAAAAAATCCCTTTTTTAAATTTTATGCAGTATTTTTTCACTAGGAAAACAACTTTTCGCGTCGAGACCTGCAGCTAAAATAAAATGGGAATTATCCCAACGCCAGGTCTCGACGCGAAAATTGGTCTTCCTAGTGAAAAAAAAACTGCATAGGGTTTAAAAAACGGTTTTTTTTTGTCATGCGCCGAATATGTCCATAAATTTTTTCAAAAATCAGATGTAATTTTTGTGCATTTTATAGCATTTTCCCTTAAAATTGGCTTTCGGACGTTTTGAAAGTGAAAGTTTCGAAATTTTTTCTGCATTTTGTCGTCGCGGTGTTTGCACACATTCATTTTTTAAAGGTTTCTAATGGGGTTATTCAGGTTCGGAAAAAAATAGTTTTTTTCCTTTTTTCCTTATTCAAACGACGAAAAAAAAAAGAAAAAATCCGTGACCGCGAGAGTTTTTTTTCCGTTGCTTTTCTAGGCCATCGCAAAAGTTTTTTAGGCCCTCCGCTGTGAGACCTGCGAAATATCGATTTACGGGCGAATAATTTTTGAAATTTTTTTGGAGAATTGATCGTATTTTATTGCTTACTCCCAATGAATTTCTGTATTTTTCAAAAATTATTCGCCCGTAAATCGATATTTCGCAGGTCTCACAGCGGAGGGCCTAAAAAACTTTTTCGATGGCCTAGAAAAGCAACGGAAAAAAACTCTCGCGGTCACGGATTTTTTCTTTTTTTTTTTCGTCATTTGAATAAGGAAAAAAAAGGAAAAAAACTATTTTTTTCCGACCCTGAATAACCCCATTAGAAAGCTTTGAAAAAAGATTGTGTGCAAACACCGCGACGACAAAATGCAGAAAAACTTTCAAAACGCCCGAAAGCCCCAAAAAATACAAAATGCACTTTTGCCCCCCTAAAACGCAACATTTTGTGTGTGTAGCGCTTATCACCCAACTGATATCAGTCTCTATGGAAAATCAGGTGAGAGCCAGATTCTCATGTGTTTCAGTGCTCTCTCTCGCTCAAAAATGGCAACATTCCGAGTCATTCTTATCGGTTGGAGAGGTGGGGGCAGACAAAGAGTAATTAGGCAAAAAGGACAAAACGCTTATCAGTCTTCAATTACAATTACTCCTAGACAGTTGCACACACACACATTGCGCGTGCATGCAGAGTGAAAAGAGCAAAAGGGGTCAGACGGGGACGGCCAAAAGATCAGAATTTTTTGTTGTTTTGTCTACAAAAACTAAAAAAAGAGGAAGAGAAAGGTCGAGGGCAGTAGAAGCCAAGAATATGTAGGTAAACATTGGAAAATTATTACACCAGAGGAATTCGCAGATTTAAAATTTCTATATTCGTCACAGAGTGTCCCGCCATGCCAAATACGTAATAAATATCATATAATACACATTCAAAATTCTCTTTGCAACAACCAACGCGTAAAAGAAAAGAAACAGAAAAAAAAACGTTAAAATGTCCGCCGCCGCCGCCGCCACTGTCTCCTATCTGTCAGTTGAATCAGAGGCCGTCTGGCACTATTCCAAGTCGCCCCAGCTGATTTTTTCCGCTCTCGCTCTCTCTCATTTCACTGCTCACACTTTCAAAAAGAGCAAAGAGAGAACAATAAAACGATGATGATGATGATGACCCCGGTGTGGTGTGGACGTGTGCACTTTGATATAAACGACCTTTTCAGAGGCTCACACAATTCATTGCACGGCAAATGGCCATAATTTTTGCCATTTTTCGCAGTTTTTATCGCCGCAAAAAAAACAAATTTTTTTTGTTTCAAAAAGATCATTTCCCCATATCGTATCGTATCGTATCGCAACATTCAGCTCTCTCAGATAGGGACAGAGAAAAAGAGCGAAATTTTTTAGGCAAACAGCACTTGTTGCCGCGCAAGAGACAAAAAAAATAAACAAGGGTAAAAATAGTAAGACCTTGGTTCTACCACGACCTCGATATCAGCGAGTTGTTTGTTTGTCAATCCCCGGCCGACTCAGGGAATTTGTGGGGCAAGGATATAGGCTGCTACATGGCTATTAGCCGTTGAAAATTGCGACACGCTGATTGCGTACGTTGATAATGAGGTTATTCACGAAATGGCAAAAAAATGACAAAAAACGGCAAAAACCGCGCGAAAACTCGGAAAATGCTCCGATTGATCTGAAATTTTGGGAAATAAGGGAAAAAATTCTCCCGGACATTCTCACAAAATTTCAGACAAAGATATCGATTTTAAACAATTTCAGAAAAAAAATTATTTTTTCTTAAAAATCGATATTTTTGTCTGAAATTTTGTGAGAATGTCCGGGAGAATTTTTTCCCTTATTTCTCAAAATTTCAGGTAAATCGGAGAATTTTTCCGAGTTTTTGCGCAGTTTTTGCCGTTTTTCGCCATTTTTTGCCATTTCGTGAATAACCCCATAAGAGAGAATTTGCTTTCGTTTTCAAAAGTACGCAATCACCGTGTCGCAATAGCCATTACTGACACATAGGTGGCGCCTAATCGGCTATCGGCACATGTTTTTCAGAGCGGATTTCGCACGATTTTGGCGGTAATCGGCGTACAATCAGGGCTTAGCCATCGAACTTGGAGCGTATGCAAAATTAGGGCACCCGGTCGTTTCGAAAATTTTTCTGAATTTTGTCGACGCAGTGTTTGCACAAAATCATTTAAAAGCTTTTTAAGAAAATTTATTTTCGTGAAAAGCTTTTAAAAATGATTGTGTGCAAACACCGCGACGACAAAATGCAGAAAACGTTTCGAAACGTCCGTGAGCCAATTTCTAGAAGGTCATGTCCGAGAGGAATTTTGACGTGGTTTTCACATTTTCAGGCCAATTTGAGAATTTTCAGCATTTTTTCCATTTTTCTTGTTTTGTTATTAGCCGGTTTTGATGGCGTATCGCCAAATTCGCGCCGAATCCGCTCCAAACATATGCCTATTATTGCCAAACTTGTGGTCTCACCACGGACAGTGTTTGCAGACTTGTGAATTTCCGTTTCGAATTTCTGCGTCGAAAAATTTCGAAACGTAACCATTGCCCGGCTCTATGGAAATGGAGGGGGGGAGTCCGATAGGAATTAGACAGTCCTCGAGGATTTTTTGGTGCGGATATGGGCACCTACATGGCTATTAGCCGTTGAAAATGACTGTTAACAATCGAGTATGATATCGGCATGAGTTCGGGGAAGAATTGGCGCAAATTTGGCTCTCCGACGTTCCGAGAGTGTGACGTTTCGAGGGGTTTTCTGCATTTTTTCGTCGCGGTGTTTGCACACATGTTCTGTGCGACTTTTTGACGCGATTACAGTATTCCCCATGGCAGTAAAAGCCAAAATTTGACGTCTTCTTGTTCCCAATCTTTGATTCATTCTAGCCATGTGTTAGACGCCATGTGACACAATTCATCGTTTCACGCGAAATTTATATAAATTGGTTCGTCTGTCTGAACAAAGGCCCATTTGAGAAGACAGCGGGGGAGAGATGTGCGCCTTCGAAAAAACATGTTGTCTTGATCAATATTGTGCTGCGTACGAGTCGAGTTTTCGTGTAGTTTTTTCTTCTCGTCGTGGGTGGTCGCTGTCGTTTGCCCATCTCATTTGCATAATGACAATGTTTAGCAACAGTCAAAAGAATGAACAAAACGGTATGAAATGGATATCGTTCGTGGTGTCTAGACAGGCCAGAAAAGCAAGCGCAGAGTCATAAAGATCGATCGTCGTCGTCGCGCAACATGAGATCGACGGCGATTATTCAAAGCATCATATGGCTGCTCACAGGTCAAGCGTACTTTTCGTCTCTTTTTCTCGCTCTCTCTCAAAATTTGGCAACATTTTGCTTCGCCCATTCGTTATTCTGCCAGTTTTACAACACACACGTCCTTTGCCATTGTCTGGCGGCGTCGGCGGCGCCTCTGTCTAGCAACAACACTGTCCGGCAGCGAGGTGGCGGCGGGGAGGTGACAACCAAAAAGAAAAAGAACAACGTGCCGTGTTGAATACGTACGTATGCAGCCCGCCGCACCCCCTGATTCATCACTTTCACCCATCAACGTTGCAAAAAGGGTATAAATTTGCAGGCTATTAGCCGTCCGTTTCCGGTGTTTTCAATTTCATGATGGCTAACGCGGATTTTGTGGATTTAGGCAGCTAGGGAGATGGCTATTAGCCGCTGACAAAATTGTCATTAGGCGCGAAAACCGGAAAAAAAAAGGAAGAAAACAGTTTTTTTGGCGTGGATATGGCGGATACAGCTAGATGGCTATTAGCCGTTGAAAATAATGGACCTATTCACAAAATCGGAAAAACGGAAAAAACTTCGGGAAAAATCGGAAAATGTCCCATTTGGCCTGAAATTTTGGGAAATATTGAAAAAAAAAACGCTCAAAAAATTCTGGACCAAAATATCGATTTTAAAAATTTTCAGAAAAAAAAATCGATATTTTGCTCCAAAATTTTTTGAGCGTGTACTGGAGAATTTTTTCCAACATTTCCCAAAATTTCAGGCCAAATGGGAAATTTCCCGATTTTTCCCAAAGTTTTTTTCCGTTTTCTTCTTTATAGTTATTTTCAACGGCTAATAGCCATGTAGCTGCCTGTATCCGCCATATCTACGCCAATTGTCGTGTTTTGGTCAAAAATCTGAAAAATCAGCCGTTTCAACCGGCTGATTGATAATGATTCGACAAATTGAAAAGGATATCAGTGCGATCTCTCTTCTCGACGACGACGAGACAAGGTCATTCATTTCACGTCCGTTTTTGGCAAGAAGATACGGGGGGACAATTGTCGTAAAAGGGGTGAAACTGGGAGGTAAAATGACATCCATCTAATGTCTTAAGACACAGTGATCCAGAGAAAAAAAAACAAAAAAAAAACGCAAACTAACCTCGCTATTGTGGCTAACCAAGCCTGGCGAATCGCTCTTATCGTACGCCTCCTCTTCGTGATGATTTGTATCCTCGTGCTCGTGGTGGGCACCATCTCCAGCATCGTGATGGTTGACAGCTCTTTTCTGCTTTTGGACTTCTTGTTGCTGTGCCGGTTCCTCTTTCACATCCTTTCCAAGTCGTCGCTGTCCCTTTTTCGATTTCTCCTCTTTTCCAACCGCTTTCGTCTTTTTGTTCTTGTTGCTCTGCGCCTTTTTGGCACTTGAGAAATGTCTGATCGGAGAGGCTGGCGATCTGTCAATGTCGCTCGACTCGTCCAGTCGGAACTCGTCTTCGTTGCAGCTCCTGTAAGCGATTCGTCAAATTCACGATTAGCGTCTTCCCTTATGGGCCTATTAAAAGTAGTGTAGAAAAACGGAAAATGCTCCTGTCAAAAATGCTTCCGGACATGACATGCTCAGAAAATTTTGAACAGAAATATCGATTTAATAAAAATATTGATTTTTTTTTCTGAAAATTTTTAAAATCGATATTTCGGTCCAAAAATTTCTGAGCATGTCATGACCGGAAGCATTTTTGACAGTTTTTCCCAAAATTTCAGACCAATCGGAGCATTTTCCGAGATTTCTCCCAGTTGTTTGTCATTTTTTCCGTTTTTCTGCAGTACTTTGAATAGGTCCATTACTGTATTTACTCTAATTTCCCGGCATGTATGCCCTTCTATTGTTTACTTTTCATCTCAACTGCCGGGCCGTCTCATGCATCTTTGATATACGGCGTTCAACGTGATGAAAATTTCTACTTTTTTCACGTAAAAAGATTGTAACCGTACCCCAAATCGTGGCGTGACCTCATTTTGTGTCGATATACGCAACTTTTCGACGAAATTACACGATTTTTTTGGTTACCATCACACTGTGTAATTTTTTCTCCGTTTTTATCACTTTGAAGGCAGCATTATGGACATATTCATAGGATTCGTTTTTTTTTTAACATTTTTAAACGTTTTTTAACATTGTTTGACATTTTTTGGCATCTATGAATAGGAAAAAAAACAAAAAAAAAACATTTTTTTTTGTTTTTTTTATCACTTCGAAAGCAGAATTAGAAAGTGCTTCGCCGAGTTTGGTGCGACAACCTCCAATTACCCGGCAGTTGAGAAATACGGTATCTTGTTTTTTCTTCATTTTTTCAGGCTAAAAGTCGAGAATTTACAGATTTTAACATTTTAAAGTGAAAAAAAATCGATAATTTCGTACCACATTTTTTTGAGAAATGAAAAATATCGAAAAAAAAAGGAAAAAATACCGTGATTACTCTATTAGGGGGGGCATACGCTTCTATTTTTGCAGGCTGCCGGACCATTTTTTTGGTGAAAAATCGGCTCTCGGACGTTTCGAAAGTAGACGTTTCGAAAGTGTGACGTTTCGAAAGTGGACTTTTCGAACGTTTTTGTGGATTTTCTCGACGCGGTGTTTCACACAATCATTTTAAAAAGCTTTTTAAGAAAAATTCCTCAAAAACCGCGACGACCAAATCCAGAAAAACCTTCGAAAAGTCTACTTCGAAACGTCACACTTTCGAAACGTCGCACTTTCGAAACGTCCGGGAGCCGAAAAATCGCTCATGTAAAATGTGGAAAAATCCATTAAAATTAAAAATAATGTAACAATTTTGGAGAACATTTTAGTTCCTGCCCTTCTATTGGAGGTGTCAGTCGAATAGAGTAAATACCGTATTTTTCGAAACATGGCCTAAATAAAAAACCCCGTAAATCGTGTTTTAGGGTTTCTGTAGGTAAGGAGGGGGACCTTTTTTTGGTCAGTCAGTGGGATTAAAATTTTGAAGACGCGACTTTTTGTGTAGCGTTTTCCGTCAAGTGCCACCAAAAAACACGCGCATTTAGTTTTTTTTTTGGTTTTTATCAAGTATTTTTATTTTTCGGCAATTTAAATTCACTAGTATGCCCAGTTTCGAAATGGCAGGTTTCTAAACGTCCCAGAGCCTCAAAATTTTGCAATACCACCCAAAGAAAAACCCACTTTTCCATCTCTTCACTCCACGAAAACGCGGCCGGTGACATTTGTGCAGTGATATCGAGGCTGAGTGGCGTGTCGAGGACCTTTGTCGGTGTCGGTTCTTCGGGTATCTGGAATAGAAAAATGGTCAGTGATGGGCAATGAACACGTCTCCGACTTTTACCTGCTCGTGTTCGAGTACCTTCTTTTTCGACGGCATGGTGATGTGCGGTACAGGAGCCGACTGAAATTCACTCGTCGATTCGGTCATTTTTAATTTTTTGAATAGTTGAGAGTAAACACGATGGCAAACACCGGGGGGCCGATTACGAAATGTGTCCCAATTTTGTGCAAGACTCACTTTCAGCTTAATCTCCTCCTTTTTGACAAACACCTCCTCCTGTTCCTGTTCCAGCTCGGCCTTTTTTGGACTCGAAATCTCAATCACTTTCGCGTCTCTTCCAATCTCAATTTCCTTTTGCTTTGGGGCAATCGTCGATGGAATAGTTTCCTGGAAATGCGAAAAAATGGAATATTGTTCGCGTCTTTTTCGTTTCGTTTCGCGGAAAGGGAAAGGGAAATAAATAAATAAAACCATAAAAATATACATGCATCCTCCCAAAAGTGGTGGCAATGTGAAAAAGATAATATGCTCACCTTAGCCTGCGGAGCTTCTTCGTGCTCCTCAACTTGAACTATGCGATCTCCGCCGGCGGCCACGTCTTCGTCGTCCGACAGCTGATCGACGGCAGATTCCAGTTCGTCGTCAGTCGAGGAATTTTGCTGCTGCTTCTTATCGTTTGATTCGATCTGGAATTTAATTGAACAATTATGCACAAGAGTTTTTCAGTCCATTTAATTAAATGTAATTAGCACAAAGTAATTAGCAGTTTAACAAATTTTTCTGCATAAAAATGTTAAAAATGCAGAAAAATTCCCGCACATCTTGTCGGCCCACCAAAATGATCAAACGCGCTCCGCTGAACTTGGTAATTCGTGATTTTCATTTTGGTTTCCAAATTATTTCATTCCACGTTTAATTTATATTGTCCATTCGCGAAAAAAGCAAGTGCGCTCCACAAAACTTAGTACTTCGTGGATTTCATTTTCGTCGCCAAATAATTTCATTGCAGGTGTAAATTTAACGTGCATTGAAATAATTTGGCGACGAAAATGAAATCCACAAAGTACTAAGTTTTGTGGAGCGCACTTGCTTTTTTCGCGAATTGACAATATAAATTTAACGTGAAATGAAACAATTTGGAAACCAAAATGAAAATCACGAATTACCAAGTTCAGCGGAGCGCGTTTGATCATTTTGGCGGGCCGACTTTTCTGCGGTCTATGAAAATTCGGGGGTACTCGCTTTTTCCGCCCAGTTCTAAACCGCACAGTTCTAAAAGCGAGTACCCCCAAAATTAATAATTTCCAAATGTTAGAGCCATCGTTTCAACAGCCAAATGGACAGGAGCAGTCTTTGTTGTTTTTTTTTTTTGGTTCGTGAGACGAAACAAAAAAAAAACGTGATTCATGCAAATGTGTCGCTAGTTGACACAAACACGGCGCAGAGGATCATGACACGGAGCGACGGGGGAGAGTGGAGAGGGAACAACTCGCCAGGTCAACCGCTTTTTTTTTCAAATATTTTTCGAAATTCGAATTGAAACAATTTCGAAACTAGGACGTTTCGAAACATTTATGCATTTTTAGCGGTCATTTTTCCGGTAAAAGATTCGCGGTGACGAAAAATAGCACCAAGTTTCTAAACGTTCCAGTTTCGAAACGTCCCAGAGCCGTTTTTCAGTATTCAAAAAACCGGGAAAAAAAAGAAAAAAAAAACGGAAAAAAATTGCAGGAAAGATCGGAAAATGCTCCGATTGACCTGAAATTTTGGGAATAATTGGAAAAAATTCTCCTGTACACGCTCAAAAAATTTTGGACCAAAATATAGATTTTTCTGAAAAATTTTTAAAATCGATATTTTGGTCCAACATTTTTTGAGCGTGTACAAAATAATTTTTTCCAATATTTCCCAAAATTTCAGTTCAATCGGAGCATTCTCCGATTTTTCCCACAATTTTTTCCGTTTTTTTATTATTTTTTTCCGGTTTTGTGAATAGGTCCATAATTAAAAAACATAGGCATTTGCGAATTTTTGAAGTAAATCATTTTAAATTTTAGTTTACTATCTCTTATTACGTGTACGCCATGGGGTGACACTTCGCGGTAAATGTACCGTCAAGTGTCACTATTTCGGCATTTTTCCACCAAAATTTTTACGTTTCACCGTATCCATAAAAAATAAACTTTATGTCCAGCCATGGTCATAACTGAGTTCACACAATGCAGATAAATTTAATGGTGTGATACATAAAATATCGTAAAATGCCTAAAAATGACCAAAGATAGAGAAAAAGTGCAAAGATTACCCCAAAAACGTCGGGAAATAATGTCAAAAATGCTCATTTTTAATGGCGCGGCCATAAATGCAGAAATTTCCCCCTTTTTTCTAAATTCAACTGTGCGATTTAGAAAAAAAGGGGGAAATTTCTGCATTTATGGCCGCGCCATTAAAGCATTTTCAACATTATTTTCCGACGTTTTTAGGGTAATCTTTGCATTTTTGCTCCATTTTTGGTCATTTTTAGACATTTTACGGTATTTTATGTATAATCCCATTAAATTTATCTGCATTGTGTAAACTCAGTTATGACCATGGCTGGACATAAAGTACATCTTTTATAGATTCCATTAGGGTTGGCAATGGGTAGCTTGGGGAGGCTCCATCCTCCCCACTGCTGGGGAGGTGGAGGCTCCCCCCTCCCCACTGATGGGGAGGTGGAGGCTCCCCACCTCCCCACTGATGGGGAGGTGGAGGCTCCCCACCTCCCCACTGATGGGGAGGTGGAGGCTCCCCCCTCCCCACCGATGGGGAGGTGGAGGCTCCCCCCTCCCCACCGATGGGGAGGTGGAGGCTCCCCACCTCCCCACTGCTGGGGAGGTGGAGGCTCCTCCCTCCCCACCGATGGGGAGGTGGAGGCTCCCCACCTCCCAACTGCTGGGGAGGTGTAGCCTCCCCTCTCCCCACTGATGGGGAGGTGTAGGCTCCCCCCTCCCCACTGCTGTGTGTCTTTTAAAAAATATTAAGTTTTCTTCAATTAGCTTGCAAATATTATTATGATTATTTATCACATTTAATTAATAATTTATGAATTTAATAATGTGTCGTTGTTTAAAACCGATATTAGATATGTCAAAAAAACGTATGGCCAACTCATGAGTTTTATGACCCCAGAGATAGATTTTTACGACCACCACCGAACACAATAGTGTCATAAACACAGCAACTTCGGTTCATTTGCCCAATTCGAATAAATCTCAAATACAACCACTAATACAGCTAGTATTCTAGAGGCATCACGGTATTTTCTCCCTAATTGAAATAAAAATTAAAGAACTAAAACGATATATCGTGATTAAATTTTTTCAGATGACCGTATCTACTCTATTTTTCCGGCATTCAACTTTCTGTCCAGATGGCGGATATTTAGAGGTTGCCGGTTTATTTCTCTAATTGTAAGCAAAACTTATCCGGACAAAAATAAAAAACAAAAAAACTTTTTAAATAAATGTTTTTAAAAATATGGAGCACGTATGGAGCACGCGGCTAATTTTTCATATACAGATTCAGCGTAAAATTTGCTACAAAATCCCGTAAAAATTAATATTGTGGCTAGTTTCCGATTTTTTTTCGTGCCGATTTCTGTGCAAAAAATATCGTTTTCCCTTGAAAATCTGGCAAATTATCATTACCTACCTTTTCTTTACCTACTTTTGTTCAGTTACCTACCTTGATCATTACCTACCATGATCTTTACCTACTAAAATCGAAAACGCTCTTTACCTACTTTATCACTACCTACCACAATCTTTACCTACCTTCATCACTACCTACCTTCATCATTACCTACCGTGCTCTTTACCTACCAAATGCAAAAACGTTCATTACCTACCTTTAACAATATCGCATTGTTTAAAAAATCAGACACATTTATGGAAAGTTATTACATGTTTCTCCGATGTTTTTTTAAGAATTCGCAAATTTTCAGAAGTGAAACATATTTAGAAAAACATCCTTCTGAAGCACGAATTTTGCTGTGGAAATTTGGAAGTTTCTTGTAATTTTTAACGTTTTACATGTACAGTACCGGACAAAAAAGATATTTTGGTTTTTGAGTATAACTTTTGAATGGTGAGGGTTACGGTTTTGAAATTTCGCATGAACCTGTCCCGTAATGTTTTTTACAAGCTCCAAAAATGGATTTGGTCATTTTTGAATACTGCAAATTTTTTTTAAAAATTTCAGATGCCAAATTTTCGACCCAAAAAATTTTTTTTTTCAAATTTTCAATACTCGAAATTTATTTTTAAAATGAAGTTTCAAAACTGAAAATATGATTTTAGTTGACTATGGGTCGATCGGACAATTTTCAGCTGACTTACAGCAGTCCAAATGACTAAGTCAACTTTAACTTTTATTGAGGGTCACTAAAACCGAAGAAAATTAGATGAAAACTGTTAAAAAACCAAGTTTATTTGGTTTTATTTGGTTTTGGTGATTCTCAATAAAAGTTATAGTTGGCTTACCCATGTGGACCCTGATACTCAAAGTGCTATAAGTCAACTGAAAATTGTCCGATCGACCCATAGTCAACTAAAATCATACTTTTAGTTCGAAACTTCATTTTGAACATGAATATCGAGTCCTGAAAAATCTGAAAAAAAAAATATTTTTGGGTCGAAAATTTGGCATCTGAAATTGTTTGAAAAATCTGCAGTTTTCAAAAATGACCAAATCCATTTTTGAAGCTTGTCAAAAACATTACGGTGCAAATTTATGCAAATTTTCAGAACCATAACCCTCTCCATTCAAAAGTTATACTCAAAAACTAAAATATGATATCTTTTTTGTCCGGTACTGTACATGTAAAACGTTAAAAATCACAAGAAACTTCCAAATTTCCACAGCAAAATTCGTGCTTCAGAAGGATGTTTTTCTAAATATGTTTCACTTCTGAAAATTTGCGAATTCTTAAAAAAAACATCGGAGAAACATATAAAAACTTTCCATAAATGTGTCTGATTTTTTTAACAATGCGATATTGTTAAAGGTAGGTAATGAACGTTTTTGCATTTGGTAGGTAAAGAGCACGGTAGGTAATGATGAAGGTAGGTAGTGATGAAGGTAGGTAAAGATTGTGGTAGGTAGTGATAAAGTAGGTAAAGAGCGTTTTCGATTTTAGTAGGTAAAGATCATGGTAGGTAATGATCAAGGTAGGTAACTGAACAAAAGTAGGTAAAGAAAAGGTAGGTAATGATAATAATTGATTTTCATCTTGATCGCGCAGGCAGCGGTGGAGGATACAGTCCCTCCCCCTCTCTCCATTTTGTGTTGTCTCTCGCTCACTCTCGCTGTCTCGGTGTCTCTTTTATCGCGTCTCGACGGTCCGCCTCATTCAAATCTGTGAGGAGAAAACAGTGCTACTTTGGGACGGTATAACTCGAGAATTACGGAACAATTTTTGATAAAAATTTGACAGCGTACTCATATTGAGCCAAAGAACACATTCCAACTAAAAATATTCGGAAATTTTGCGTTTTGGGAAACTCATTGCGGTCCCTAAGTATGAAGTAACTTTTGGCAGCCATACAATTTGATAATTATATTATTATTTAGTTCTTTAATTTTTTATTAAAATTAGCGATAAAATACCGTAATACCTCTAGCATACTAGATGTATTAGTGGTTGTATTTTAGATTTATTCGAATTGGGCAAATGAACCGAAGTTGCTGTGTTTATGACAGTGTTGTGTTCGGTGGTCGTAAAAATCTATCTCTGGGGTCATAAAACTCATGTGTTGGCCATTCGTTTTTTTTGACACATCTAATATCGGTTTTGAACAACGACACATAATATTTTAAGAAAACTAAATATATTTGAAAGACACATAAAACTTGGAAAACAGTACGAAAATAAACAATTATTGAATTCAAAATAAAAAAGTTCAATTATCGGAAAAAAAACTGTGAGGAGGGGGGAGCCTACACCTCCCCATCAGTGGGGAGGGGGGAGGCTACACCTCCCCAGCAGTGGGGAGGTGGGGAGCCTCCACCTCCCCATCGGTGGGGAGGGGGGAGCCTCCACCTCCCCAGCAGTGGGGAGGTGGGGACCCTCCACCTCCCCATCAGTGGGGAGGTGGGGAGCCTCCACCTCCCCATCAGTGGGGAGGTGGGGAGCCTCCACCTCCCCATCGGTGGGGAGGGGGGAGCCTCCACCTCCCCAGCAGTGGGGAGGTGGGGACCCTCCACCTCCCCATCAGTGGGGAGGTGGGGAGCCTCCACCTCCCCATCAGTGGGGAGGTGGGGAGCCTCCACCTCCCCCAAAATGGGTAGCCCCCAAAAAGTGGGGAGCCCCGCTGCCAACCCTAGATTCCATAAAACGTGACTTTCATTTTGGTTTCCAAATTATTTCGTTTCACGTTGAATGTATACGTGAAATGAAGTTCAGCGGAGCGCGTTTGACCGTCGTGACGGGTCGGCGTAAATAAAAAAAAAACCAAAAACAAAACAAAAAAAAAGAAAAACGGTTTTTCAAATTTCAACAACCCGCTCAGGACGGACGGCAATCGTTTCGCGCGATCGAATCGTCTCTTTTTCCTCCCCACACTCTTTTTTTTTTGCCGTGTCGCGCTCGGCAAAAAGGGGCTATTTGTTTCGATTTTTGTGCCTGTCCCTCTTCGTATTTCTCAGAGTGAACACATCAAAGTGCAAAGTCATTTTTGCGTTTTTTTGTTCGTAATTAGCTCAAAAACCTAATTTTCTGCTTGTTGGTGCCTCAGCCCCTCTTCAAAGCTACTCACTCATCCGACCCTATTCATCTAGCATAAATACGGGGATGAATGACTGAATGAATGAATGAATGAAAAATGACCTTATTGAAAGGAAGAAAAAAGAAAAAAAAAGAAAGAAAAGAGAGAATAAGCAACCCAACAAAGCAAACAAAAGACGTTCATTATTCTATTTTTGTAATCAGGACAGATATAGGCAGTTACATGGCTATTAGCCATCGAACGCACAAATCACCTTTTTTATTTGTTTTTTTGCTCTAATCAGTTTTTCATTGGAAAAAAGTCCCAGAACGAACCGAATGTCTGGGTTCGAAAGTCCGGGAGCCAAATTCAACGGCTAATAGCCAAGAGTGGATTTTTCTGAGATTTTTTTTCACAAAAAAAACATTGATTTTGAGCAATTTTTGATCTTAAAATGCATTAAATTGATTGAAAAATCGCAAAAATGTCAAAAAAAGGATTTTAAAAGCATTTTCGTTGCAAGACAATGATTATGATTTTTGAATTTTTTTTTTCAATTTTTCCTTTAAATTCGGTTGAAATATATTTTAAAAAATGTTTCACGAGATTACTGTAGGTCCGCAAACACCTTTTTAGAGTAAAAATGGTGATTTTCTCTGATTTTTGGGGATTTTTAACGTAATTTTCATCAATTTTTAGTACTTTTGCAGGAAAATTGATTCAAAATCGGTAAATATGTCAATTAATGATTTTTTCGAGATTACTGTAGGTCCGCAAACACCATCTAACTGGTTTTTACGTCAAATTTTAATATTTTCTATAATTTTTTGGAATTTCTGACGCAATTTTCATCAATTTTAGTACTTTTACAGGAAAATTAATTCAAATTCGGTACAAAGATGGCAATTAATGTTTTTTTCGAGATTACGAGAGGTCCGCAAACACCATCTAACTGGTTTTTACGTCATATTTTAACATTTTCATTATTTTTTTTGTATTTTTAACGCAATTTTCATCAATTTTAGTACTTTTACAGGAAAATTAATTCAAATTCGGTAAAGATGGCAATTAATGTTTTTTTTCGAGATTACTGTAGGTCCGCAAACACCTTTTTAGAGTAAAAATGTTGATTTTCTCTGATTTTTGGGGATTTTTAACGCAATTTTAGTACTTTTACAGAAAAATTAATTCAAATTCGGTAAAGATGGCAATTAATGATTTTTTTTTTTTGAGATTACTGTAGGTCCGCAAACACAATCTAACTGGTTTTTACGTCAAATTTTAACATTTTCATTATTTTTTTTTTGGTATTTTTAACGCAATTTTCATCAATTTTTAGTACTTTTGCAGGAAAATTAATTCAAATTCGGTACAAAGATGGCAATTAATGTTTTTTTTTCGAGATTACTGTAAGTCCGCAAACACCATCTAACTGGTTTTTACGTCAAATTTTAACATTTTCATTATTTTTTTTTGGTATTTTTAACGCAATTTTCATCAATTTTTAGTAGTTTTACAGGAAAATTGATTCAGATTCGGTAAAGATGGCAATTAATGTTGTTTTCGAGATTACTGTAGGTCCGCAAACACCATCTAACTGGTTTTTACGTCAAATTTTAACATTTTCATTATTTTTTTTTGGTATTTTTAACGCAATTTTCATCAATTTTTAGTACTTTTACAGGAAAATTAATTCAAATTCGGTAAAGATGGCAATTAATGTTTTTTTTCGAGATTAATGAAAGTCCGCAAACACCATCTAACTGGTTTTTACGTCAAATTTTAATATTTTCTATAATTTTTTTGGAATTTCTAACGCAATTTTCATCAATTTTTAGTACTTTTACAGGAAAATTGATTCAAAATCGGTAAATATGTCAATTAATGTTTTTTTCGAGATTACTGTAGGTCCGCAAACACCATCTAACTGGTTTTTACGTCAAATTTTAACATTTTTTATATTTTTTTGGAATTTTTAACGTAATTTTCATCAATTTTAGTACTTTTACAGGAAAATTGATTCAAATTCGGGCGGAAACTTGAATAATACTTTTTTTCTCGTCATTTTAATCATTTCAAAATAGCGTCGAAGCGCCAAAACTGAATTTTTCGTAATTTACACCCCGCACTCACCTGAACACCATCGTTCGTCTCCTCCGCGGCGTTCTTCGAGCTGAAAACAACAAAATGACATCATCTCACGTCGTCGTCGTCAACCAAAACAAACCTCTCAATTGCGCCACCAGCGTGTCCGTTCTGCACTTTTTGCTGCTCTCCATTGGCTATCAATTCGTTCAATTTCTTCTTCTTACGTCCATCCTTGTCCTTTTTGTTAATGTACCTGAATGGGCGCGGTTTTTTGTGGTTCTATTTCGGCGTAACTCACCAAACGAAAAGGGCTGCGATTGAGAAGCCGCCGAGAGCGATTAGCAATGCGTGTTTCGACGCCACTGATGACATTCTGCAATGTTTTTTTTTGGGGTTCATATGGGGAATCCTTCTCATGTCAGGAAACTTTTGGCAGCTATGTGGCTATTAGCCATTGAAAATTTATGTCATTTCAATTTAATTCAATGCAAAACAAAACAAAACCATCGAGTTTGAGCCTTTCTGCAAATCAAATCGTGTCGAGACCTTCTGCCCATATAAATGCATGCGCCTTGAAGGCGTGTACTCCGAGTGGACAAACAAGATGTTATCCATTTTAATATGAGTTCAGTTCGATAATATAATAAAATTGATAACATCTTGTCCACTCGGAGTACACGCCTTCAAGGCGCATGCATTTATATGGCCAGGAGGTCTCGACACGATTTGATTCGCAGAAAGGCTCAAACTCAATGGTTTTGTTTTGCATTGAATTAAATTAAAATGGCATAAAAATTCATTTCAATTCAATTGTCCATTCTCGTGTCGGCAAATAGCCAAAATGTCCCCGAGTTGTCCACCATCTTCGTTTACGCCTTTCCCGAGTCGTTTTCATGCACGCATTCCCTCACACATCACCAAATTTTCCATTTCCGTTTGGTATTATGACGGATTTTGGTGTGGTGTGGTGTTGGTTGGGTGGGATAGAGAAAATAGAAAAAAAAATATTGAGAGAAAGAGAAGAGAGAGAGAGAGAGAGAGAGAGAGACGGCTCTTCATGCACAATATTCAAAATTCGAGAAATTTGAGCCAAAAACTCCGCTATGAACCAAAAATTGATGGCGTTTTTTCCCGAAATAGCAAAAAATAGCCAAAACCAGCAAAAAAAATTCAGCGAAATTTCGGAGAATGCTCCGATTGGCCTGAAACTTTGGGAAATAGTGGCGAAAATACTCCCCGACATGACATGCTCAGGAAATTTCAGACCAAAATATCGCTCATGGACCTATTCACAAAACCGGAAAAAAATTGCGGGAAAAATCGGAGAATGCTCCGATTGACCTGAAATTTTGGGAAATATTGGAAAAAATTCTGCTGTACACGCTCAAAAAATTTTGGACCAAAATATCGATTTTTTCTAAAAATTTTTAAAATCGATATTTTGGTCCAAAATTTTTTGAGCGTGTACAGGAGAATTTTTCCAATATTTCCCAAAATTTCAGGTCAACCGGAGCATTCTCCGATTTTTCCGGCAATTTTTTTTCCGGTTTTGTGAATAGGTCCATTAGCGATATTTTGGTCTGAAATTTCCTGAGCATGTCATTTCCGGGAGTATTTTTGCCACGATTTCCCAAAGTTTCAGGCCAATCGGAGCATTCTCCGAAATTTCGCCAAATTTTTGCTAGTTTTAGCTTCTTTTTTTTTGCTATTTCGTGAATAACCAAAGATTCCGACCATTTTTTTTTTGGAATAATGAAATGAAAAGAAAAAAGATTGACAGATCGTCACAGAGCTATAACTACCACGAACCACGACACGACACCAATACTCACTGTGGCAGAAACAGGTAATTTTGAATGGTGACCGAGATGGAGGAGAAGCGAACGCATCCCTCGTTCGCGCCATTCGACACTTCTGCCAGCCGATTCGCCAGACCGCTCGTCCAATCCGAGATGGACAAGAGCACGGTGATCAGATGGCGGGTGACGACGTCGCATGCTGCGTACGAGAACGAGGATGGTGGTTCAGAGTTATAGAGGTGGGAATTTGAAGATGTAGATGGTGGTGTTGTTGGCGACGACGAGTCAACGGCGGCGGCAGCAGCAACCGCCGTCACCGTCGCCGCCGCAAACGCAAACGCACAAGCCGTCGGTGACGAAATGATGACGAAACGTGGAAATCCACGTAGATTGATGTCGATTAGTTTGTGGGAGAATCTGGGGGTGATAAGTGATAAGTGTTAAATAGACACGATAGGGATCGGACACAGCTGAAATGGGTGTTACCGTAATCCAATTATTCAAGAAATATCAAACAATTCAGCAAAAATTCACCAAAACTTTGGGAAAAAATGGCAAAAATACTCCCCGACATCACATTAATTTCCCACACAATTTCAGACCAGAATATTGATATTTTGGTATTGTCCATGCGCTCCGCTCCACAAAACTTAGTACTTTGTGGATTTCATTTTCGTCGCCAAATTATTTCAATGAAATCCACAAAGTACAAAGTTTCGTGGAGCGGAGTGCACTTGCTTTTTTCGCGAATGGACAATACCAAAATATCGATATTCTGGTCTGAAATTTTGTGGGAAATTAATGTGACGTCGGGGAGCATTTTGCCATTTTTTCCCAAAGTTTTGGAGCATTTTTCGGCAATTTTTTGTTTGCTATTTCAACATGTAGTTTACGGTAACACTCCTTTCAGCTGTGTTTTTCGAGAAAAGAATAACAGCGGATTAAGAAGACTTGGAAAGTGAAAAGTGCGGCAAGAACCAGAATAGCATATGAGCTCTGAAAATGCGAGAGAGAAGGGGGTAATAATATATGTAATTGAGTATACTTTTCCAGTGACAGCTCCGTCACAGAAATGTCAGGATAACGAAAAGTAAAAGAAAAAAGACGCAAATAGAATAGACTCTGAAGAGCAAAAAGATGGGAGAAGTCCAATTATAATAGAGGGGACCATGCGAACTTTTCCAAGTACCCAGAATGAGTGACATCAGGCAGGGAAACAATATGTATGTATTCATTTTTTAATTTCATTTCCTCTTCTTCTGCCCCATAGAAGCGGTATTATGGGTACAAAATGTTGAGAAACCAATGAGCAGGAGGTGCTCCGCCAAAAAAGGGAAAAGAGGCAGGATCGACGCAGACGAGCAAAATAAAAAAATAGGTTAACTAGTAGAGCCAGCGCAAGACGCAGAGCAGATATAAGCTCTTCGCGGATGAGCAAAACGTTGAAAAAATGGCGATTAAACGATTTTTGGCAAATTTTAAAACGAGCATAAATTGGCTAAATATCGATTTTCGATTATTTTGAAAACTGGACATTTTATGGAACTAAATGGAATTGAATTGCCGGCTCTCGGACGTTTCAAAAATGTTTCTGCATTTTATTGCATGGAATTTTCATTGCCAAAACTTTCAAAAATGATTGTGTGCAAACACGGCGGACAAAATGCAGAAACGTTTTCGAAACGTCCGAGAGCCGGCAATTCAATTCCATTTAGTTCCATAAAATTTCCAGTTTCCAAAATAATCAAAAATCGATATTTAGCCAATTTATGCAGAAAATTGTGGTTTTCTAGGCCACCGCTTTTACTCGTTTTAAAATTTGCCAAAAATCGTTTAATCGCCATTTTTTCAATTCCATTTTTTTCGTAAAATTTCCAGTTTCCAAAATAATCAAACATCGATATTGTGGATGAAAACGATGAAAAACCATTTTTAAAATTAAAAAATTTCTAGGCCAGCGATCACACCTCGTGTACTCCTTTTGGACGCAATTTTAATGCGACATTCGTAAATCTACTACATTTTAAACCAGCTTCTCCTCGAAAAGTTGGAATGGGGGCACATAATGAGGAGCAAAAGCAGCGGATTGACTGAACAAAAAAAAAAGAAAAAAGAACGAGAAAACAGCAGGAGAGCACGAGTAAGAGCAACAAAATACATGCCTAATCAGGCAGCTGAGCCCAGACAGAATAGAGAGACAAAAACATGCCGTTTTGGCCGCTTTTTTTTCCACGAATCTTGTGAGCAAATGAGCCAATGAATGGGGTCAAATTGAGTTGAAACTACAGTAGGCAGCACGATTAGTGTCGGGTAATCAACAAATTGTTTCCTTTTTTTTCGATTAAAACAATTTTTATGGACCTATTGTCGGCCCGCCAAAATGGTCAAACGAGCTCCGCTGAACTCAACGCTATGCGATTTTCATTTTGTTCTCCAAATTATTTCATTTCACGTTGAGTTTATACGTGAAATGAAATAATTTGAAGACCAAAATGAAATTTGCAAAGCGTTGAGTTCAGCGGAGCGCGTTTGACCATTTTGGCGGTTCGACAATATTCATAAAAACGGAAAAAAATTGCGGGAAAAATCGTAAATGCTCCAATTGACCTGAGACCGTATTCATGAACATTTACCGTACGGTAAAAGGAAATGGTAAATGATCTTTTTGACAGAAAACTAAAATTCTTCAATGTGCACGGGGTTCATTACACTATAAACGATCCGTGAATTGTTTTAGGAATAGTGAAACTTATTATTTCCCACAGAATAATAAGTTTCACTATACTTTTTTATTTACCGTACGGTAAATGTTCATGAATACAGCTTCTGAAATTTTGGGAAATATTGGAAAAAATTCTCCTGTACACACTCAAAAAATTTTGAACCAAAATATCGATTTTAAAAATTTTCAGAAAAAATCGATAATTTTTAAAATCGATATTTTGGTCCAAAATTTTTTGAGCGTGTACAGGAGAATTTTTTCCAACATGTCCCAAAATTTCAGGTCAATCAGAGCATTCTCCGATTTTTTTTCGCAATTTTTGTTCGTTTTTTTTCTTTTTTTTTTCCGGTTTTGTGAATAGGTCCATAATTATTACGTATTCCTGGAATAGTGATAGCGCGTCAAATGGTGTGCATTGTGGTCTCGCCACGGACGGTGTTTGCAGACTTGTGGATTTACGCGTTGATACAAATTTGAATTTTTCCGTTTCGAAATTTTATGAATTCCTTTTTTTTAAGTCTACGGAATTTTAAAAAATTTTCCGGAAAATTTTTTCAAATTCTAGAGTTAACAAAAAATTATAAAGGCAAAATTTCGAAACGGAAAAATTCAAATTTGTATCAACGCGTGAATCCACAAGTCTGCAAACACCGTCCGTGGCGAGACCACAATGCACACCATTTGACGCGCTATCACCATTCCAGGAGAACGTAACAGAGACCCTGACAAAATCGGGGAATAAGCTCCGCCCCTTTTGAGAGCGTGACAAAACTGAAAAGCTGACACGCTCACGCGAAATTGCGGACAATGCCAATTTTCAGAATTTTGAAATTAAAATAAGTTTTAATCCCAAAAGTCTCAAAATCAGCAATGTCCGCAATTCAATTTCGCGTGAGCGTGTCAGCTTTCCCCCACGTTTCCTGTACTTTTAAAGGCGCAAGACTAAATTTAATTGGTTTCCGGAACCATACCGACAACAAAAACAAAAATAAAAGCAGTATTTTTCAGAAATCGCCAATACGTGGAGTGGAGAAACTTGAGAACTGCATAAGAAACCAAACCAAGCCCAGAGAGAGAGAGAGAGAGAGAAAAAAAGAGAGAGAGAGAGAGGGAGGGAGCAGTAGGCGTTGGTCGATACGTAGCATATAAAAAAGGAGCAAAAAAAGGAGAATGCCTCTTCTCTCTAGAAGCATCACATGAATGTAGGCGTGGCGCCAATTGGATTCATTTTCAATTCATTAGCAGCCAGAAAACGGATATTGTGAGAGGAGAGCCCGTGCTCGTCCGGCTCATGTGTCTTCTTTTAGAAGCAAAAGCCTTGAAAAACAGCATTTTCAGCTTCTTCCTCGGAATTTTGGCACTGGGACGTTTCGAAACTATACTGCATTTTTAGCGGTAAAAAATTCGACAACTATTTTATATTTGGCTGCATTTTGGAAATAGTACTGAAAATAGAACTAAAGTTTCGAAAAGTCCCAGTTTCAAAACGCCTTGTTTCGAAACGCCCCAGAGCCAAAATTTTTGGTTGGTTGTTTGGTTGGAAAACAAAGAATCGCATATTCTATTTTGAAGAGGTCCTCGACACCAGTGGCTCGTTTTTCATGCAAAGAGGATCGTCACGTCAACGCCTTCTCCTTTTTTTCAGAGATATTTTAAAATATGTAGGCGGCGCGTCAAAAAGCTCCAAAAGCTGACAATGAGTGATGGAAAATAAAGAGAAGATGACGTAGAATCTTAAAAGACTAGCTGAAGATAGCCTAGAGAACCCAAAACTCAATAATGTTCGGCACTCGGCAGAAACATGCTCAGGAAATCGCGGGGAATAGAATCATTCCGCCTCGATTTCTCATTTTTTCTATTATTCACGAAATGGCAAAAAACCATAAAAAACGGAGCGGAAAATGCTCCGATCGACTTGAAATTTTGGGAATTACGGGAAAAAATACTCCTGAGCATGCCCGTTTCATGGATCCTAGCTCAGGAGTATTTTTGCCCTAATTTCCCAAAATTTCAAGTCGATCGGAGCATTTTCCGCGCCGTTTTTTGTGTTTTTTTGCCATTTCGTGAATAATAGAAAAAATGAGAAATCGAAGCGGAATGATTCTATTTCCCGCGATTTTCTGAGCACACACAATAATCGAGTATATGTAATTTATGTTTATTTTTTGCTATTTCTTAAATAACGCCATGAAGGAAAGCGCTGCATTTCAGAGTTCATGGAATGATAAAAATGTGCTCTGGAAGCCCTGGCAAAGTGCTTTGGTTGCTATGCGAGGGATTTACGGATATGACGAAAGTTTTTCCCGAAAATTTAATTTTTGTATTTCATGCAAAATTGCGGAAAACGTTAAAAACATACCGTACCCAGGGAGTTTTTAACTAGAAAAAATCCCTTCGCGTCGAGACCCGGCGTTGGAAATAATAATGTAATGCGCCTTTAAAAATTGGCAAAAAATGTCAAATTTCCTTTGAAAAGCTTAATTTTTCCACTTTTTAAAGACGGTGGGAAAATTAATGGGGATGTTCACGAAATAGCATAAAAATAGCCAAAACCAGCGAAAATTCGGAGAATGCTACGAAACTTTGGAAAATAATGGCAAAAATGCTCCCGGTTCTGAAATTCCCAGAAAATTTCAGACAAAAATATCGATTTTAAATTTTTTTTTTAATAGTAAAAATCGATATTTCGATCCAAAATTTTGTGGGTATTTCATCGATATATCGATTTTTACCAAAAAATGTTAAAATCGATATTTTTGTCTGAAATTTTCTGGGAATTTCAGAACCGGGAGCTTTTTTGGCAATATTTTCCAAAGTTTCAGGTCGATCGGAGCATTCTCCGAATTTTCGCTAAATTTTTGCTGCTTTTAGCTATTTCGTGAATAACCCTATTAATTTTTCCACTGTCTTTTAAAAGTGGGGAAATTAGGCTTTTCAAAGAAAATTTGACAATTTTGCCAATATTTAAAGGCGCATTACATTATTATTTCCAACGTCAGGTCTCGACACGAAGGGTTTTTCATAGTTAAAACCTCGGGATACGGTAATTTTTCGCAATTCAGCATAGGGTTTTAGCAATTTTTCTGACGCATTCAAGGCATATTTTTTGGGAATTTTCTGATATAAAATCTCATTGTTTTCCATATGGCTATTAGCCATTGCTAACAAATATTTGCTGGTTTTTGATGCCCTGATATTGACATTGACGAAAAAAAAATTCCAATTTATCTTCCTTCTCTCAAGGATACTGCGTATGGGCAAAAACGAAAATGGAATGTGTGGCAGAGGGAGGATGGAGCAGGGACGAATGAAGGAGACACGTCGCCTTAATTGTCATTTCTGGCATGTATGCGTGTGAGATTTCGTTTTCGCGTCCTTGTTGTGCCTTTTCCGGGAAGGGAGACACGAAACGAGCAAAAAGAAAGAAAAATGACACTTTGAGCTGTTCATCACGTGACGATCCGTTTTAATTTAGCGTTTCGTTTTTGAAGACGACTAGATGGGAAACCAATGAAATTGTGCCCAGGGGCGTAGTTGGACATGGTGAAGCCAAAAATGGCAGTGTAGCGCAGAGAGAAAGAGAAGAAAAATTAATATTCAAGCTAAAGTGTGAAATGGAAATTGAAATTGGAATTGAAATTGAGAAAAAAAACCAAAACTACAAACTTTTTTCTCGTTATAGCTAGCTATACGCTATGAAGATAAACTGACAGGTGGAATCGAATCGAATCAAATCTCTGTTAGATTTTCTTGTTGAAAACTGCCAGGCCTGGATAAAAAATCGAAAAATAAAGAGAAGAACGCGCGCCGAGGGCTCAAACGGAAAATAGGAATTAAAATTCCGAGTGACTTGACTTTTTTAAAGCGTAATTAAGCCATTGGAGCGAAATTGGCAGTACTGGGAACGAGTTTGGCACATATGCGGCGATCGGCGATAATGAGAAAAAGTTCGTCATCTAATCGATCATCGGCGCAAAGTTGGCGTATTCGGCACATTTATGGGATGTATGCGGCGCTATTTCAGCGATATTAGGCACAAGTTTGGCATCTTTGCGACAAGAAATTGGCACCTAATCGGCATCTAATCGTCGATCGGCTAGAGTTGGCATCTAATCGAAAATCGGCGTTAGTTCTGCGATAATGGACACAAATTAGACGCCTATGTGGCGCGATTTGGCATCTAATCGGCGATCGTCTCCAGTTTGACATCTAATCGGCACAAGTTTAGCACCAATGCGGCGCGAGTTTGGTAGCTAATCGGTCATCTTCGCAGATTCGTCGAAATTCGGCGCGAGTTTGGCATCTATGCTGCGCTAATTTAGCACCTAATCGGCAATAGGCTCGAGTATGGCATTTAAACGGCGCAAGGCCGGCGAAATTCGGCACAATTTTAGTATGTATGTGGCGCGATTTCGACTAAATATTAGGATGTATGCGGCGCGAGTTCGGCTCCTAATTAGCGATATTCAGCACAAGTTTGGCATCTGATCGGCAATTGGCGCAGCTTTAATGCCTAATCGGTGATCAGCTCGAACTTCGCGAAATTCGGCATCTTTTCGGAGCGAAGTTGGCGCCTAATCGGCAATCGGCGCTAGTTCGGCGATCGGCTCGATTATGACATCTAAACGGCAATATTCAGCACAATTTTGGCATCTATGGGGCACGAGTTTGGCACCTAATTGCTGATCAGCGATAATCGGCACAAATTTGGCGATAGTGGAGCCAAATTTGGCCCCAAATCTGCTATCGGCTCAAGTTTGGCACCTTATCGGCCATGGGCGTTTAGAATCCAAGTGGCACCAGTTTAGAACCTTATCGGCGATATTCGGCACAATTTTGGGATGTATGCGGCGCGAGTTCGGCACCTAATCGGCGATATTCGGCTCAAGTTTAGCACCTTATCGGCAATCCACGATATTTGGCACGTGTCTGGCATAGAGTTTGCCATCTAATCGAAAATCGCCGCTAGTTCGGCGACAATGGGCATAAATTTGGCATCTAATCGGCGTTTAACGATATTTGGCCTCTGTACGGTGCGATTTTGGCACCTACTCGGCGCGATTTTGACATTCACACGGCGTGAGTTAGCCACCTAATTGGCCATCGGCGCTAATTCGGCGATATTCGGCACGTTATCGGCTCGAGTTTGCCATCTAATCGGCGCTTAACGATAGTCTGCACGATTTTGGCACCTAATCGGTCACCGGCGTTTAGCATCCAAGTGGCACCATTTTGAAACCTTATCGGCGATATTCGGCACAATTTTGGGATGTATGCGGCGCGAGGTTGGCTCCAAATCGGCGATATTCGGCACTATTTTGGCCTCTGTACGGTGCGATTTTGGCACCTAATCGGCGCAAGTTTGGAATCCGATCCGCAATTGGCCCTAGATAGGTGATAATGGGCACAAATTTGGCACCTTGTCTGCGCGAGTTTGACATTCATACGGCGTGAGTTAGGCACTTAATTGGCCATCGGCGCTAATTCGGCGATATTCGGCACGTAATCGGCACAATTTTTTTCATCTAGTAGGCGTTCAACGATATTCTGCACAAGTAGCCTCCGAAAACGGATATTCGTTGTGTACATAAACTAAAAATTCCCCCAAACGATGAAGTATCTTTCAGGAATCAACGAAGCGGAGCCGCATTCAAAAAGGCATCAAAATAAGCCACATTTTCAGACAAAAATAAAGAAAGAATGGCGGTTGGGCACGGAAAAAAGGGGGCCTTCGCCTCTCATATAAATTATTCAAAATCGCAAAACAGAGAGTGACACTTTCAGAAATTTGAGCATGTAAAACGGACATGGAGAAAAAAATTGCAAAAAAGGCGCGCGCGTGTGCCTTCGCTTCCGTCCCTACATTACCAGTAGTAGAGCAGATGACGTCAGTCTAATGGCCAGCGGCCATCCATTCAACACTGCTCATGGCTGGATAGCAGGGGGAAAAAAACGACGACGAGGAAAAAGAAGGCGTTGGCGCGAGCAGAGAGCCCACTCAACTCGACTCGCCGCGTGTTTTTCACAATTCACATCCAGAGATCGGAGATGGTTTATTTTTAGGATACGTCGCTATTCTTTCTTACTTGCACGTCATGGATTAAACAAGAAAAAGGAAAAATTCCTCAAATTGGTCTGAAAATGTAAAAAAAAATGCGTCAAAATTCCTCTCGCGCATGACCTTCTTTTTTCTGCATTTTGTCGTCGCAGTGTTTGAACGCAATCATTTTTGTGTGCAAACACCACGACGACAAAATGCAGAAAAAACTTTTGAAACGACCGAGAGGAATTTTGACGCATTTTTTTTTCACATTTTCAGACCAATTTTTTACAAAAAAAAAGACCAGAGGTACTTTAAAACAGAGTAAACTGTTTTTTTTTCAGATAACTTTTCCCAAAATAAAATAATTTATAAGGAAAAAAAAACGCAACAGAAACAAAAAAAAACTACAGTCTCGATTATTTCGAGAAGAGATCCTAACAATTGGCAAACGAGAAAAAGAGCTTTCCAGCCTGCTCAACCCTGCGTCGCACTTAAAATTGCCTCCGTCAGCTCTCTTCTCTCCTCCTCCCTCGCCTTTCTCCTCAACGTCATCTGCTTTTTGTACTCGTCCTCGTTCGGATCAATCAAATGTCTTCTGCTGATATTATTGTGCAGCGCCGTGCTCCAATCGCCGCCGCTCGCGTACACCTCACGAATCACGTTCATCAGATTGGGAAACGGCAAGAATTGCGGTCCCGACTTCCATTTCACATATCTGTGGATGGGCAATCGATAGGCGCGAATGCCGGCTCGACGAGCAGCGCTCAGCGCTTCTCGGTTCCGTCCCATCGAGACGCAGACACCGATGACGTCGGCGGTGAGTGGGCCGTCTAGAACGTCTCGTGCGTGTGATGAGAGGTAAATCGTGTTCGCTTCTTTTCCGTGCACTTCTTTGATGCCTGTAGGGTTTTTCCTTCATTTTTTTTTAAATTTTGAAACTGCTGTTTGAGAATTAATTTTTTTTTTTTGATTTTCTATTATCGTTTTAATAATTTTGAATTTGAAACTCCGCCTATTTTTAGCCAGGATTTTTGAAATTTTTGCAGGAAATGTCAAAAATCGAAATTTAAGCCCAAATTTTTTAGATGAAAAGATACGTTTAGTGCACCCTAATTTGCTACTTTTAGCGTTCGACTACTCACGTAATTTTTGACCGATAAAGGCAGCTACATGGCTATTAGCCGTTGAAAATCGGTGTTAGCCATCGGATTCGGCTGGTTGTACGCTAATTAGCGGGTTTTTGAGCCTGCCTGGGCGTGTTTTTGACATTATTTTCCATAGTTTCGCGGCATTTTCGCTAAATTTTCGTCATTTTTAAAAAATTTCCACATAAATCACCAAAATCCTTAATAACACTTTGTGGTGAGTTGTGAGACAAAAATTAGCTGGTGTCCCCAAGAAAAAAGGGTGTTTTTAATGATTTTTAGCGGATATTTTTCTTGAAAAGCAATGGTCTTGCCATGTTTCACAAATTGGTTCGTTTTTTGGTTCACAATCACACGGAGTTATCGCGCTAATTTTTGAAACATAATTAAAAAAACGCAAAGTGTCACACCGTGTCGAATATGTAATAGTAGCTCAATGACTGCGCGAAAACTCGGAAAATTCTCAAAAAAATTCAGATCAAAACATCGATTTGTCTGAGAGTATTTTTAGCATTATTTCCCATAGTTTCAGACCAATTGTAGCACTCTCCGAAATTTCGCTGAATTTTTTGCTATTTCGTGAATAACCCTATAACGTCAAAGATTGCGAAAAACACGGAAAAATTTGGTACGTTTCAGAAAATTCTGGAAAAAAATTAGGGCAATACTAGAATTTTTGATCAATTTTTTATAATGGGGTTATTCACGAAATGGCAAAAAATGGCAAAAAACTGCGCAAAAACGGAAAATGCTCCGATTGATCTGAAATTTTGGGAAATATGGGAAAAATTCTCGCGGACATTATTGTGAAAACAAAAAAATTGCAACGCGGTGTTTTCGTACTTTTGAAATTCAAACGGCAATGAAAGAAATAGCATGGAAAATGAAGAGATTTGTTCCCTTTTTCGTTTGAATTTTAAAAGTACGCAAACACCGTGTTGCAATTTTTTTGTTTTCACAATACCCCAAAATTTCAGACAAAAATATCGATTTTAAACATTTTCAGAAAAAAAAATCAATTTTTCTTAAAAACCGATATTTTCGTCTGAAATTTTTTGGGAATGTCCGGGAGAATTTTCCCTCTCATTTCCCAAAATTTCAGGTCAATCGGACCATTTTCCGAGTTTTCGCGGAGTTTTTTGCCGTTTTCTGCCATTTTTTTTTCCCATTTCGTGAATAACCCCATAAGATGTTGAAGGATGAGAAAACCATTTTTTTCAATTTTTGTCACCCTATCCAATATCACGAAAAATTACTCTCAAACAGCAGGCTCAAAACAATCAAAATAACGAACTCTTCGTCGAAAAATCCGGCAAAATCGTCTGATTCAAGTAGTCTCCCGTGTAATATCCCACACTCTTCTCCAGCCACTTGTCCAAAAACTCTTGCGATGGCGAGTTCACAAAATCCAGCACAAGCGGTTTTCTGGCCGCAAAGTTCTCGCTAATCACATACTGCATCTGATTGCCGAGTTCGGCCGCCTCTCGATGCCGTGTTTCGTTAATAAACTGAAGATCGAGAGCGATTCGTGGAACTCCAAGTTTCATGCTGGCAAACACTCGAGCTCCTTCAAGGTTGTTCACCCTTTTCTGATTTCTTAGCGGGTTTGAGATTAGTTGATGCATTTCTGGTCCATAACCCATTCCACCGGCTTGAAACGAGCTCATCTGTTGCTCCAGGAATTCCTTGTATTTTTCTGCGCCCGTCCTTTTGTTTCTGTCTTTTCTCCCTTTTCGTCTATCCGTTATGGCGAGATACTCCCAGAACCCGATTCTCTCGTTTAAAGATGCATGTTGAAGGGTTCTGCTCCAATCATTGTCCGTCATTCGGGTCGGTACAAATTTTCCCATGTACACAAAAATTTGAAATTCGGCAAACACCTTCTCGTAGATTTTCTTCTGATCTCGCGGCAGCCTTTTTAAGAATTCCGGTGACGGCTTCAAATTTTCAAATGACACTCCCACTTCTTCATCGCCTCCAGGAGCAGAGCAAAAACTACGAGCAGCGACAGGTTGTCGTGTGAGCAGACCGCGAGCAAAGGATCGAACGGCGGGAAGCATATCTACCTGAAAGGATCGACAGGTAAGGCACATTCGAAGAGCCCCCGATAACGACAGTGCGATGAGTCGACCGGTGAGCACTCAAATGTACCTATCTGTTGACCCACCTCAGTATCGTCACGGGAAAGTCCAATTGACCCTAATCTCTTGTGTATAAGGCCGCTCGTTTTTCTGCATTTTGTCACCCCGGTGTTTGCACACATTCATTTTTAATTCGTTTCAAACAAAAAAACAATTTTATTCGCATAAATTGGCACCTTGCCAAGATTTTCTTCCTATACACAAGAGGTTAGGGTTTCAAAAAATGGTGATAATTGTCATTTAATTTAAAAAATAATCATCATAGAAAACCAAAACTCACTTTTAATTTGCGTTGGTTTGGGCAACAATATATATTCCTCCAGTTCTCTGAAATATTTAATTTTGAATTTAAATTTTTAAGTTTTTTTTTTTGAAAACAAAAACTCACATTAACGAACAAAAAAGGCACTTGGTTTTGGCAGTTTGCCAGTTACACGACGAGTCAAACTAAACTGTTTTGTTGTTTATCGGATGCAAAACGAATTTACCTGAAATTGGCGGAAATTTAAATTTTAGTTTATTCACAAAACTGGAAAAAAAAGAAAAAAACGGAAAAAATTGCGGGAAAAATCGGAAAATGCTCCGATTGACCTGAAATTTTGAGAAATATTGCAAAAAATTCTCCGGTACACGCTCAAAAAATTTTGGACCAAAATATCGATTTTAAAAATTATCGATTTTTTTCTGATAATTTTTAAAATCGACATTTTGGTCCAAAATGTTTTGAGCGTGTACAGGAGAATTTTTTCCAATATTTCCCAAAATTTCAGGTCAATCGGAGCATTCTCCAATTTTTTCCGGTTTTGTGAATAAATCCATTATTCACGTAATAGCAAAGAATAGCCAAAACCAGCAAAAAATTCCGAGAATGCTCCAAAACTTTGGGAAATAATGGCAAAAATGCTCCCCGACATGACATTCCCAGAAAATTTCAGATCAAAATATCTTATTTTAGTCTGAAATTTTCTGAGCATGAGCATCATTTCCGGGAGTATTTTTGACATTATTTACCAACGTTTCGGAGCATTCTTTTTTTTTTGTTGCTATTTCGTGAATAAGCCCAATAAAAATGTCGAGAAATACAGCCAAAAGAAAAAGAACAGGAGAGCGAGAGAGAAAAGAAACACACGTAAATATTGCAAAAAGGTAGACTATTTACTAACGATGCGTCGCTTATCTGCATCACATATGGACAGAATGAGACGGAAACATTTGTGTATCTTGAAGGGCGACCTATCGGGGTAAAACAGGGAGCGGCAGAGAGCAAGCACTTTTAACGGGTTGCTCTGTTCACGCAAACCGCCAAAACGGTCAAACGCGCTCCACTGGACTCAGCGCTATGCGATTTTCATTTTCGTTTCCAAATTATTTTGTCGATTTTTCTTTCATTTTTTTTGCATAAAATCGTCTTTTTTCGTGCTTTTTCTTTGTAAAAATATTTTTTCGAGACCAAATTCATGAAGTTTTGTCAAAATCTTCCGCATATTTCCGAATTTCAGTGAAAAATCAATTTTTTCGATTTTTGTGCACTTTAAAAAATTCATAACTCATTTGTTTGGAAAGATTATCATGATGATGTTGTTCAATGTTTTCTTACCTTTTAGCCCGACAAGTACTGTACGGCAAATTTTCACTAAAATCAGTAATTTATTTGCCGTTTCGGCCGAAAAAGGGTGGAATTTATAATAAATACAGTACTTTTCGGGCTAAAAGGTAAGAAAACATTGAAAAACATCATCATGATGGAGTTTGAACAAAAATCTTTCCAAGATTTATGAATTTTTTAAAGTGCACCGAAATCTAAAAATATTGATTTTTCAGTGAAATTGGGAAATATGCGGAAGATTTTGACAAAACTTCATGAATTTAGTCTCGAAAAAATATTTTTACCAGAAAAAACACGAAAAAATATGATTTTATGCAAAAAATCAAAGAAAACCCGACAAAATAATTTGGAAACCAAAATGAAAATCGCATAGCGCTGAATCCAGTGGAGCGCGTTTGACCATTTTGGCGGTTCGACAAAAAATATGCATTAAAATTTTAAACATGTGGACAAATAAATTAAATTTCTTTTTTTGTTGTTGTTGTTGTAATCTCAAATTTTTTGGCACAGTTTCCCAAAATTTCTGCCCAATTTTTCGACGTTTATTCGTTATAGACGGGTCTCGCAACGATTTTCCAGCAGACAGTGAATACAAATTTGTCGATTTACGCGCAAAATTTAGTTTTTTCGTTTTGAATTTTTTCAAATCCACAAACAGAAAAAACCCAATTTTGTGGATATTGTCAGCCCGCCAAAATGGTCAAACGCGCTCCGCTGAACTCAACGCTATGCGATTTTCATTTTGGTCTCCAAATAATTTCATTTCACATTGAATTTATACGTGAAATGAAATAATTTGGAAACCAAACTGAAAATCGCAGTGTTGAGTTCGGCGGAGCGCGTTTGACCATTTTGGCGGGCCCACAGTACATGTAATCAACATTTTGTCAATGAAAATAATATCTAAAGTCTGAAAATCGGCATTTTTCGTAATTTCGCGTGTCAAAATTTCCCAAAAAAAGCTGCAGTTTGCATATCTATAAACTAACAAATAGGAAATAAATAATTAAAGTGACGCGACAACAAGAAAAGGAAGATGGGCGGAAAATAAAGTGCTGAGAACAATGAGACAATATTATTGTAAGACAGATGATGGAGTGATCGTGTCGGAACTCGAACGACGTCGAAGCGGACTGTGTTGGCTGGCGGCGCGTATACGTACTCAAGGTCGATCGACGCACACACATACACACATGTGGCGGGGCGCCCGTCATTTTTTGTCTTACTTCTTCCTTGCCAAGAAGGTCGTTGGAAAGGAGTGTGGATAGCTGCGGCTCAAGAATTTCACTCCACTCGGCAGCCAAATGGCTATTAGCCGTTGAAAATGGAAGATTTTAATGAAGAAAAATTCTCAAGAAAGGAAGAAAAAAAAAACAAAAAATACTATATTTGATTCATTGAACCCGCGATTTTGGCAACAGCCTTATCACGTATTCGCCACCAACTGACACTTCAATGAAAAGTGCAGGGAAACCTGTAGCGGAGTGTCGAAAAATGGAGGAAATGACTAAAAACTGGGAGAAAACTCGGAAAATACTCCGATTGGCCTGAAACTTTGGGAAATAATAGCAAAAATAGTCTCGGGCATGAATAATGAATTTTTCGAGAATGAGTATTTTTGACACGATTTCCCAAACTTTCAAGCCAATCGAAGCATTCTCCGATGTTTTTTTTTTTTTAATTTTTCCACATTTCTCTGAACAGGTCCCATAGAACTATTATGGGGTTATTCACAAAACCGGAAAAAAAGAAGAAAAAAAAACGGAAAAAAATTGCGGGAAAAATCGGAGAATGCTCCGATAGACCTGAAATATTGAAAAAAAAATTCTCCTGTATTGTCGGCCCGCCAAAATGGTCAAACGCGCCCCGCTGAACTCAACGCTATCCAATTTTCATTTTGGTCACCAAATTATTTCATTTCACGTTGAATTTATACGTGAAATGAAATAAATTGGAGACCAGAATGAAAATCGCATAGCGTTGAGTTCAGCGGAGCGCGTTTGACCATTTTGGCGGTTCGACAATACACGCTCACAAAATTTTGGACCGAAATATCGAGTTTAAAAATTATCGATTTTTTTTCTGAAAATTTTTAAGATCGATATTTTGGTCCAAAATTTTTTGAGCGTGTACAGGAGAATTTTTTGCAATAATTCCCAAAATTTCATGTCAATCGGAGAATTCTCGGATTTTTTCCGTAGTTTTTTTTTTCCGATTTCTTCCTTTTTTCCGGTTTTGTGAATAACCTCATTATGGATTCATGGCGGAGCAACCCTTAAATTCTTGGGCAAAATTGAAAGGGTCTCGCCACGATTTTGAAAGGCAACGGTTAGCGCCAATAAAAATACAATTTTTCGTGTTTTTTACTCTATGCAGAATTGCGGAAAAACGACAGAATTTCCCTCGAGTTTTTTGACGTAAACAACCCGTCGTGTCGAGACCTGCCAATGGAATAATTCAATGTTCCTTTAAAGGCACATTGAACTTTTAACGCCGAATCTCGACGCGACGGTTTTTTGGCTCTGGGACGTTTCGAAACTTTTGGACATTTTTGCGGGGGATTCAAATTCCCAAAAAATAAACATTGATGAAAACGAAAAATAAAAGCCAACAATACGCAAAAATGCAAAAGTTTCGAAACGTCCCAGAACGGGTTTTTTCCTGCGTTGGATAGGTCCATAAAAACGCATTTTCATAGTTTTTCCGCAACAAAATATTCCAAATGGACCTATTCATTTCAATTAAAATGAATTTTTATGTCACATTTATTCAATGCATTACAACATATTAATTAATTAATCTGAATTTTCCTGAACCATTAGGTTTGAGATTTTCGGCAAATCGCGCCTAGTCATCCTGGTCAAATAAGTGAACTTAATAACAAATAAATGCATGCGCCTTTAAAAATTTACTCCGAGTACACAAAAATGATGACAATGTATGCATTTTTTGACCGGGATGGATAGGCGCCATTCGCAGAAAAACTCAAACTCAATGGTTCAGAAAAATTCAGATTAATTAATTAATATGTTGTAATGCATTGAATAAATGTGACATAAAAATTCATTTTAATTGAAGTGAATAGGTCCATGAAAAAGCAAAAATTTACACAAAAAATTCAATACTGAAACGGCAAATAAACGCGTTTTATTAATTAAAAAAACGAAGAAATATTTTTTTTTTGCGCTAATTGTGACCAGCTATCTTAAAAAGGCCACCCTTCGTGTCGAGACCTGGCTTTTTTTTAAATTGGCCCAAAATTGTGGAATTTCCTTTGAAAATTATATGATTTTAAAGGCACAGGGTTGTTTTTCCTGTTGGATCGTACATTTTTTTTTCAAACGGAAATACATTTTTGGCAAGTATTGATTTACGCAGCCAAATTTTGACCTTGCGCATAGTTATAGTTGGCGCAATTTTTTTTGGGTTTGAAAAAAAAATCGTCACATTTCCGCAAACTCCGTGGCGAATACATAATAATTTTTAAAAAATCATCGAATCAAAAGACAAAAAAGCAAAAAAAAAATAAATGTTTCAAGTGCACACAAATGTAACTTAACACATGATTTTTAGGTTGAGCTCTGATCGCCCGTACAACACAAATCCTAAAATTATTTTTCTCCCGCCTTTCTCACTCTTTTCAGCGGCAAAAATAGCCATTTTTAGCAGCGGAAATTAAACAAATTCGTCTCTACATTCTAAATTAAATTAAAATTCAAAAAAAGAATTAAAAAATAAAAGAAAAACCAAAGAAAACAAAGTGAATTCAGCGATTGGCAAGCGACAATGGCGAGACGGTGGCGAAATAGTGTGGGAAATGAGGAGAGTCGACGAAAGGGCAGTCGGTGTAAACATTGAAACTGACGACGAATTGCACACGGAAACACACCGTAGTCAAGCACTTGTGGTAGCTGGAGCCGGTTGGCGGAGCCTGAATCAATTTTATTTGTAGATTTAAATGCAATTCGATTAGAGGATCAGAAAAAAATAAAAAATAAAAATCAGTCACATACCCATGTGCATTTGCTTTATTGATAATTTTTCCAAAAATTAGAAATTTATTTTTTTTTAAATTTTTTTATTATTCGCAACAGACGGACCTGAAGATTGATGAGATGAAAACGCTGTAAAAACATGGGAAAAAACATCGCGAAAAAAAACATCCAAAAATTGGTGAAATTTCGAAAAAAAAATACGATTTAACAACGACACTCCGAAATAACGCTCCGCGCCCACTTTAGCCACTATTTTCAGAACAAATACAAAATTTCTACATTTTTTAAATATTTTAGACATGTTTTGAAAGCTCAGAATTGGCAACGAGGCTCCGAAATATTTAACAAAATTTCACCCCACACAACTACTGTAACCCCCCTTGCCTCCTGGCGCCCCTCCACCCGCACATTTCCTTTTCTCTTCTGGATTTTTGCGGTTACCATGGAGAGGCCAATAAAAATCCGAGTATTTGATTATAGTCACACACCGAGCAGCAGCGGCTCGGCTCCGTTTCCACCCAACTCCCACGCCGACAAACAAGATACACGCCTCCTTCTGACGGCAATCAGTGTCTGATTAGCTCTGGCTCCTTTTTTTGTCATTCTGCCCGCCCGTTGGCCACATTTTTTGTAGGTGACTGACGCAGGTTTTCGCCTAATTCTATGTATGTACAGAGTTTGACCGTGACGAGAATATTGAGCGCCACATTGCGACTTCATAAGAGACTCTGGGCGCTAACTATTCGCCATTAATGCCTAACTGCCATTTTCAGCGGCTAATAGCCACACTATCAGCGTCAAACTCGCGCCGATCGCCGATCAGGCGCCATTAATGCCTTCGTGTTTTTATCGCCTATGTATTAGCCATATATCCGCGCCAAATATATCCCGAATAGACGCCAACTATGCTTCATTATTGCTTCCCTGTCATTTTCAATGGCTAACAGCCACATACCCGCCAAATCCAAGCCAAATTTTCGCCATTAATACCTTCCTGAAATTCTCAAAGGCTGCGCCAAACTTGTGCTGATTAGGCCCCAAATAAGAGCCATTAGTGCTTTTATTTCATATTGTACGGCTATTAGCCATTTAGCGCCACTAACTTTTTACTGCCATTTTTAACGGCTGTTAACCATATAGCCATCATATTGGCGCCAACTAGGCACCAGCAATGACTATCTTCCATTTTCAATGGCTAATAGCCGTATACCCGCCATATTCCCGCGAAACTCGCGCCAAATGCCTATTAGGCGCCAACTATGCGCCATTAATGTTTTTATTAGATTTTCAACGACAATCAGCCATATTTCCGCCATTTTCGCGCCAAACTCGAGTCGTTTTCAATGGCTATTAGCCGTATAGCCGCCATATTGGCGCCTATCGTCGTTAAGGCGCCAACTAAGCCCCATTGATAATTCCCTGCCTTTTTCAACGGCTAATAGCCATATTTCCGCCATACTCGCGCCGATTACGAGCCAACTATACGCCGTTAATTCCTCCGCCCCATTTTCAACGGCTATTAGCCATATATCCGCCATATTTGCGCCAAACTCGAGCCGATCGCCGATAAGGCGCCATTAATGTCTTTCTGCAATTTAAAACGGCTAAAAGCCATATCCGCGGCAAAAATAAACGCCAACTATGCCCCATTAACACTACCCTGCCATTTTCAATGGCTAATAGCCGTATGTCCGCCAAAATCGCGCCGATCGCAGTTGAGTGCTCTAATAGGGGCTATTTGCCATATCCGCGCCAATAGTTACTAGCGACCATAAAAATTTAACGTTGAACTCTATTACTCGTCTATTATAGACCTATCGCGCACACATTAGACCTCAATTGCATACCGCCATTGCGCAGCAAGCTTGCCTTTTTTAACTGGATGTTCCAAATGCTCACATTTTTCGCGCCCGCCCGCTCGCCCATTTTTCGATCGTCGCTGCAAGACCCGTCGCGAGAATTAATTTCCACGTGACAAAAAAATGGCTAATAGCCGTAGAAAATGGCAGGAATACCGAAATTTTGCGGTAGAATGAACTTGAATGGAAACATGAGTCGTCACACAATTTTCGGCTATTAGCCACATAGCTGCGCTGAAAACTCTGTGTGTTTCCAAGGCTTTCTGACTCGATTACACACCTTTAATATGATTTTCTTTTCAGCCAGCCAGATAGCTAGCCCGCCACTTCACGCCATGTTCAGCGAGCACAAAAAGCGGCAGGAGGAGGCAAAGGTTTGTGATTAGAGGAAATTGTTTAGCTAATAGCCATCGAATTCGGGGTGTAGGGCAAATGCGTAAGCGCACGCCCGAAATTCGATGGCTATTAGCCTTTTTGAATGACTGTTAGCCGTTTGCCTAGGCTATTAGCCACATAGCAGCCATCGAAATTGGCTAATAGCCAATATATTCGGGCATGTGCCAAATGCATTTGCATTGGACGCACGCCCAAAATTCGATGGCAGCTAGCATTTTTCATGGCTATTAGCCACATAAACGCGCCGAAAATTGCAGAAAAAGGAAAAGAACGGCGAGCTGATCTTCGACGACCTGGAAGCGAAAACTCGCGCGTTAAAGCTGGACTCGAAGACGGATCATAGTGACTTGATGGACGGAAAAGCACCGGTAATTAGTTAAACCAATTAAAACCCAATATTCGCCATTTCAGAAGAGAAAATCGATCAAAAAGGCGGACCAGAAGGCATCGACAATGTCGCTGAATATCTCGAAAGTTGGTGGGAAGGAATCGACATCTTCTCAGCGGAGCAACAGCCTAGAATCACCAGGGATCAACGTGGCAAAGGGGGCGAAAGTTGGGCTGAGCATGTTTGAAGCGGCGACGATGATGTGCAATATTGGTGAGTCCGTGCTGCGGTTGTGTCGTGTGCGCGTGGCGTGACAACGCTGTTTCTCGTCTGCGTCTCGTCTCGTCGCTTATATGAAAAAATGTGAGTTCGCATTAATTGGCACACAGCCAAGAGGGCAGTCGCTAGCCCCCCGTGAGCCATAAGGAAAAAAAGAAGTGATATTGTGTTTTCAATCGAGTTGCATCATCAAAAAATGAAACCCCGCCCACGTATTTGCGCGTGACCACACAATTACAGTACTATTTGAAAAGATACAGACAAAGCGGTGAATGCAGACTCATATTTTCATGATGCAACTCGATTAAAACCACAATAGAACGTCCAATTTTCAGTGGACATCACCACCGACTCCACCACCAAATCCGCCAAGAACGACAAGACAAAGATGTTAAAATCCAAAGAGAGCAAGATGTCTTTAGGCGGCTGCGCGAGCGGTCCATTCGCCCAGATGAAGGAGGCTCAGGAACAGAAGCGGAAAAGCAAGCCCAGTTTTGATGACGATGATGAAGATAGCTGATCTAGTCGAATCTAATCAGAAGATGTCCTGAGGCCACATGCAAGAAACTGGAAAACTACAGGAAAACCGTTTTCTCAAACATGCTTCTCTGCGTCTCTCTGCAAATTTCGTTTTCCTGCCATTTTTCATTCCAGTTTCTTGCATATGGCTTCTGTTCTGTTTGATGGAACTTTTTGTTTTGCTAATAAATTTTGAAAGCAATTTTTTTAATTGGGATTGATTGTGATTGTGCCTCACATCAGTTTTCGTGTCTATGAGGTGCTTCTTCGAGAAAACAGAATGTAAAATAAGGTGACATAGATCAATCTAGGTACCTTATAAGCCTTGATTTTCCCAGAGCCGAGAAGTGCGAGAAACGTGCACTTCTTCGGAAAACATGGCTGGGGAAGCCAGAAATCAAAATCACGGTTGCCAGGAATGGAACATTTAGGTCATGCCTCGGATCCAGGCGATTTTTCAGGATGGATAGATTATTTTCCGATTAGCTGCCAACTAGCTGGCCCGGGCAGATCTGTCGAATACAATGTCGTGGCAATTAGAGACCTCTTGCCCATTTTCAAGTAATGAAAGATCGAGAAAACCAAAACGCAGCGAGATGTCTTGCGGATCTGGCGGTTTGCTCAACACAGTCAGTTCTATGCGATTTTCACTTTCTGGAACTTTTTTTCTGTAGATTTTAGAGCACTTATTCGCGGTAGACGTCCATGTGATTGGGATGGAAGCTTGCACACCTTCTAGAGCACTTGCAAGTGTGTAAAACTCTTCACTGTTTCTTTCTTGCTATACAGTAAAACCTCTAATAGAACGGCACCAAAACAAAGGCCTCAACCTATGAAACGACATGCCGTACTAATAGAGTTTTACGGTAAGTTTGGCCTTCCAGATTATGGACGCCTCCGATAAAAGCGCATCCACTTGTCACTCGTTTCCTTTCCTTTCCTTTCGCTTCGCTTCAACGCCTTCATTATAGACATATATATTCCTTCTTTTCCCCCTCCTTCATCGTCAGCGAAAAAATATTTATCAACGTCTTCTCCCCGCTCATCGTGGTGCGCTCACATGAAAGGCACCGAGGTGTCAATGAGCAGAGATTTATGACCGTACCACCACCGGCTGTCTCCACCACGGAACCACCAATCTAAACACTTGTGGTGCAATATGACCCCCTTCCTCTTCATCGTCATAAACTTTGTGTCTTCTTCGTTTCGCTGAGCCGTTGCGGTTGCTTCTAAAATATTCATGAGCGGGTTTTCTCACAACTTTGTTTTATTTCTTCATTTCATTTTATTTCCATTTTCTCGCCGCCTACCTTTCTTTGTAGCCGCTTGAGTAATTAGGCGGCTGCCTATGTGTGTGTGTGTATGTGGGTGCAATGAGGTGCTATAATTGTTGGCATTTCTTCCTTCTTCTTCCGCTCCTTATAAAGGTGTCGGTTGGCGAGTCGAGTCGAGTCGAGTCGAGCCGAACGCCAATCGCAACATATGGGCTTTGAATTCTTGGAGCTGTTCTACGTATTCCAATTTCCCATGCCCTCTGTTCCTCCATCAATGACTCGCTCCCTACCATATGGACTGGCTCCTACCTTGTCAATATGTGTACAATTACAATTATACAATCATTGTTTTCCATCTCACTTTAATTTCCTGTTTTTGCGCTGAGCTCATCATTAATAGAGCTTCAGTAGCCGAGAAGGAAAAAAAAAAGAGTTTGGCCAAGAGTAGACGTCGCTTTTTGCAAATGAAGTAACCAATTATTCAAATTTGAGCTCTTCTTGTTGTGACTGACGCTTCTTCCTCTTATTTTTCTGAGGCTGACAGAGCAGAGGAGCAATTCTTTCAATGAGAAAAACCCACAAGTGGTGCACTTATTCTCGATAAGAAGAGAAGAGCAAAGCTCATGTGGCACAGGCCCAGACTTCGACGGCTATTAGCTTGGGCGCGAGCTGTAATGGCTATCTGCTATATTCGGTGTCCTATTCTTGATAAGTTCTCAGCTGGCCGGTTAGAGGCGAGCTGTAATTGCTAACAGCCATTTTCAAAGGCTCCTAGTCAAACCATAGGCGCCAAAACGTCCCTTGTAAAATTCTTTCCTTTCCAAATTCCTCCTCGATGACTTCTCGACACCCATTACTTCGTCAATTCTATACATTTATTCTTCTCTTCCATCCTATCAGTTGTTGATGATTACCCACACATGTTTGCGCGAAACGCGTGGAAGCGTGTCGAATCTGAAGCGAGCGCGCCGTTCGTCCCGAAGCCGTCGAGTAAACACACAAACACATTGGCTTCCGTTCCGCATGTCCGCATGCCCGATTATAAGTTAAGTTTGCTCCTCTTTAATAACCTTCTCTTGACTTTTGTCGTGCTTAATGAGCCTTCCCACGAGATTTGCCTGCATCCACTATCCACTTTGCGCGTTCACACCACCCCTCATTATCCTTCTCATGTTTCTTGGTGACGAGAAGAGACGTGAGATGACTTTTGATAAGCTCTTCAACTTTAATTGAAAGTTCTGTTCCGTTTCGTTCTGTTCCCTCTCTATCTCTCTGTCTTCCAATTATAGTTGAAGAGAGCTTCGATTATCACCTGCCTATGTATGTGTATAGTAGCCTTCTCGTTTTGTTTCGTTATCGTTATCCAGAAACAAAACATTTTGTTGCTTTGCTTTGCTCTTCTCGTCTTTTCCTATCGTTTCTATTGCGTCCATTAGCTTCAAGTGGTAGTGGTGACCTCGAGAGATTCAAATCAAATTTGTGCATTCGCATGGGCATGTAAAGCAATTCCAATCCATCCTCGTCGTTTGACATCGTTTCTGACATTTTCATCCCCATCTTTATCTCATTGAAACTCCATGCCCATTCATGTCAAGAGTGAGCAACAGAACTGTCGTAAGTGACTCAGTGCCACGTGTTCTTTTCATACACATTTACACGTGCTAATTATTTGTCTGACCTTCTTTTCGTCACGTCTTCTCCTTCTCCTCCTCCTCCTCATCATCGTCATCGTCGAACACCCCACCACACCACACCACACCAAAACACTTGAAACGTTTTGTTTTGTCTCGTTTCACCGCGTCACTCGTCACGTCCTCTTGACTTTTGCCTCATCCAATCGGATTATGCGAATCCAATCCAATCCAATCCGCGACGCGCCGCACCACGAAACAAAGCGCCAACTTTTCCCGCGTTGCTATTCCGCTACCGTATGCCTCATAGGACCTGCTGACCGTTAAACTTCTCGGTTAAGCTCATAAATTGTACACTCTGCTGCTCGTTTCATCGTTTCATCGCATCTCGCATCTTCCGAATATTAGCGTCGCCGAGAACGCTCATAAAACGCAGTGTTATCTGATACACACGCCACGTATCATATTTTTCGCGAGCCTGCTCTCACACGTCTGTGCGCGAAAGAATGGATATTCATATTCCTGGCTCTACAGGAGAATCAGGAGAATATGGAAATCTGAGAGCTTTCGGCTCACAGATTAGCGGCGGCTGTCGTCTTCGTATTTGTTTTGTCCTTTTTTTAGTTTCAGGGCCATTTGGGGAATTTTTGGCGGTTGGCAAATTGCACGGGATTCGGCGGATTTGTCAAGGGCACCCACATCCCAATGGCAGACTGTGGGCGCCTATATAGCAGCTATTTGGCTGGGCATAAGCCACCTGAGATGCCACAAAGCCGGCCAGCTACTCGACAGCTAATCTGCGGCAACTGAGCAGTTACTAGGCAGTTACTAGGCAGCTACTGGGAAGCTAATCGGCAGCTACTTGGCTGGGCAGCTTCTCGGCAGCTGATAAGCTGTTACTCGGCAGCTACTTGGCTGGGCATAAGCTACCTGAGATGCCACAAAGCCGGCCAGCTACTCGACAGCTAATCTGCGGCAACTGAGCAGTTACTAGGCAGCTACTGGGAAGCTAATCGGCAGCTACTTGGCTGGGCAGCTTCTCGGCAGCTGATAAGCTGTTTCTCGGCAGCTATTTGGTTGCTTAGAAGCCACCTGAGATGCCACAAAGCCGGCCAGCTACTCGACAGCTAATCTGCGGCAACTGGGCAGCTACTAGGCAGCTACCTGGCTGGGCAGCTTCTCGGCAGCTCGGCATCCACTCGATCCCTGAGAGCAGTCCATGGACAGTGGCCTCACGCGCTCCAATGACAACTTTCCTATCCACCATAACTTGAAATCCATTATCTCCTTCAAAAAAACTGAATGGATGCAACATGTCCTCAAAAACGTGGCAAATATTTGTTTAATTCGTGTCCCTCTCTGCATCCGTTTATCATTTATCCGTGTACCACTCCTCTCGTTGTTTCCTCTGATCAATTAACTCGGCGACTCGCCCGCCAATCAACACAACACAACACCCATCAATCAGTGTTCTGATCGTCTTGAAGTGTGATATTCGACGAATTTGCTCGAATGAAATAAAATAAAACTCATTAAGCGTGCTCATCAATCACTCGGCATGCTTGCTTGCTCCGCGCCGTTCACACCAATCCATTCCGTCTTATCCCTCATTTCCACACCATTACCATTACCTGTCGCATCGCAATCGTGTTATAATTGTTTATGACACATCGTTTAGCATCTTGTCTTTGGCTTGTCTTCAGAGAAACCAGAATCACGCTAGAATCTTTCAGAGTTTGAATGTCTGTCGGTATTTTGTGTTTTCTTTTGAGTTGCATCATGTTGCAAAAAATGAAACCCCGCCCACTTTTCTGCGCGCGAACACGCAATCACAGTGATCTTTGCAGAGACGGAGGCCGAAGACTTTTGTTTTTATGATGCAACTCGATGGAAAACACAATTTCGGTAGTTGTTAACGATATTTTTTTGCTTCACGCTGCCCGGTTGCTAACGGGCGGTGGAGAAAGCAACAAGAAATACTTCCATTCAATTAACTCACCGTATTGCGATATATCTGAAATGGTCCTGTTCGTGTCCGGACCTCGAGGCAACGCATCGTCTGAAGCTTCGCTCGGGTGCTTCGACTGAGTCAGCTAATTTAGAGCACATCGATTGTGATTTTTTTTTCTCACCGGCCGCGCATTTCTAGCCCCTATGAAGCTGCAGCAAGGTGCTGATAGGTTAAACTCCGCAGCGAAATTTGAATTTATGGCAGCTATTCTCAGTACGGAGCGCTGCAAACCCTCTCCCTTGGCACAGTGGTGGACGCGGCCATGTTGGCGACGAGAGAGTGCAGAAAATTGAGAGAGCGTGGCCGATGTTTCGCTCTTTTCTCTGAATCTCACTCTAAATGCATGTGAAATTTATAGTTCGATCAGAGAGAGTTTGCAGCGTTTTATACAGAGTATAATGGGCAGCAAGACCGCGAATAGCCCAGAAAAATCAAAAATTGCCACGAGATTAGACAGATCTGCTCGGCGCAGCTTCGTGGCAGTTTCATGGCATTTTGATCAGCAAATTCCCTGAGGATAAGCCCCGCACACCCACCGCGGCCTAAATTTTTGGATAATTTTCAGTTTGGAGAAAAATCAGCGTGAAATGTACAGAACACGGTTTTTTCTGCACACCAAAGGAAAAGCTAGGCCACGAATTTCATTCCGCCATTCAAATAAACCGTGTTCATTTTGATTGTATCATCCTTTTATTAATTCGAATATTTAAAACCGGAAATCTCTCGTTTTATTCGTAAATGTTATGCGTTCACGAGCGAACCTCAGTTACGGCGCTCCGATGCTCCTCACGTGTGGGTCTCGCAGCGAAAAACTGCAAGGTATTTTGTCAATAAATAATAACTATTTTCAACGATTTTTTCTCGAAAACCACCATATTTCATAGTTTTTACCAAAAAAGCTTATGGGGCTATTCACGGAACCAGAAAAAAATGCAAAAATTCGGAGAATGCTCCGATTAGTCTGAATTTTTGGCAAATTATGGCAAAATATGCCAGGACATACGCAGAAAGTTTCAGACCAAAATATTCACAAAAAATCAATAATAATATTAGTTTTTCCTCCAAAAATCCCATTTGAGTCAACTTTGATTCTATTTCAAGAAAATCTGTTTTTATGTTGAATCAAATGGGCTTTTTCGAAGGAAAATGTTTCCGAAAATGGTTAATTTAGAAAAAAACTAATATTTTTATTGACTTTTTGTGCATTTTTTCGTTAAAAAATATGCTTTTCTTGGAAAAATAATGAAAAAAAAGGTTTGGAGGAAAAACCATTCAAAAAAGATAAGATTTGATGGAGAAAATTAGAATTTATTTACGATAAACCCTATTAAAATAATTAAGACGTAATTATTGAATTTTTGGCGTTTGAAAATCTTTACTGATGCTAGATTTCCTCGGCTCCTAATGGACCGATTTGCAGCAAACTTGGCGAAGTTTGGTGCGGTTTTTACCGTTGTGTTTGCGTATTCGCGTTGCAAACCGATTTACGAGGCTCCGCCCACTGCCCTGCTATTTTTTGCTGTGATTTTTCCATCTGTTTTTTAAAATTAATTTCAGCGACCTGAAATCAATATATTTAAAAAAAAATGAACAAAATTGCAATATTTACCATGAAGAGACGAAAAACATTTTTATCGATTTTTGCATCATGCGTCATTGTTTCTTTTTTCTCGAATTTTCTTGTTCAATATTCATTCGCATACGCCATTTATTGGTCTGAAGCAAAAATGTATTAAAAAAAAACAGAATAAAAATTAGCAGGACAGTGGGCGGAGTCTTGTAAATCGATTTGCAACGCGAGTACGCAAACACCGCGCGACAACTCAAATAAAACAATAGCCGGTGAAAAAATTATCAACGTGCTGAAAAACTAAACAAAAAAAAATAAAAAATGAATTTTAAAAAAATGTATAATCGCAAAAATAATGAAGAAAATTCTAAAAAAAAACATTTTAGGATTAAAGGGAGGCGCTTCGGCTACGGTAGGCGAGCGGGTCTCGCCGCGGCCGCAGAGCGTGCAAAGCGCGCGCCGTTTGAATTTGTTTTTGGCAGTTGCGTCGTTTTCGATGGAGAAAACTGGAATTTGTCGAGAAAAATTGGGGAAAGTCGCGCTTTTTAGGGAAATTGAATTGATTTTTGATTCCCTGGATCATCATTCATTGACACCACGTACCGTATTTCTTATGTGCCTTTAAAAATTGGTCAAAAATGATGATTTTTAAGGCTTTCCACGGCAGGTATCAACTTTTTTCCCGTCCACTGAATAGGTCCATAATTCTGTTTCTTCGTTTGATTACGCTATGTCTTTTTGGATTTTTCAAAGAGCTGTTAAGGTCCCCATAAATCCACCAGCAGGGTATCGGAAACCAGCCACCACGCACTTCATCCATTTCTCTGTGTGGTCCTTGTGTTTGGCAGCAACCTCTTGGCAATCTGTCAATTGTTTTGATGGCAAGTGTCGAGAGATGATGACATGTCGTTTTTGAATTGCGCAACGCAACGCAGCGCAATCTGCATTTCTATTTCCTACTCGACAATTCAGATGACACGATTTTCTCACATTTCTCGAGCACTTTTTCTCGTTTTCTTCATGCTCATTAGTCCTTGTAGCACATTTTTGTTTTGAAACAAGTCCAGTCCGGTTGGTTGTTGATGTTGAAATTGTTTGCAGTCTTTGCCAGGAGCTTGTTAGTAGGTGGTCGGCCTTTGCCACGTGGGTTTGATAATTTTCGGGGTTTACATCCGTCAGTTTACCAAAGCTTTGCCTCATTTTGATTATTTCGTTTTTTTTTTCGCCTCGTTTCGTTTCGTTTCGCTCCATCGTGCCCGCCCATTTTCGAAATGTGAAATTCAATTTCTCCTCCTCGTCCTCTCGCTCCGCCCATTTTTCCTTCTATTCTTTCAGATCCACGTCCATCGTCGCCTCATGAATTGATGCTTCCCGCGCATCGCCTTCTCCTCCTACTCGTACTCGCCTGCCACGTGGCATACGTGACAGGCGTGTGCAGAGACACGGACACGTGCATTGAACGTGTGAAAGAGGTTGTTGCTGCTCCGAGAAGGTGGGTAATTAGTTATGGGGTAATTGGCTTGGACCAGCCACCCGCTGGGGGTCAGAGCAAATTGGCATTCTTCCAGATTCTGGTTCGGCGAGCAACGATCCGCGCTGTGCTCTCAGCGAAACGCAAAGTCTCTGGAATGCGGTGGGCCTCCGCAGCTCGCACACTTTCACTCCATCGCCAGTCGGCTTTTCAGGTACGAAAAGAGACGCGTTTATCTTCAAAGCTGTTTCAAACCCAGTAGTTATCGCCATACCACCCAACAATTAGCGCGTGCAAACCAAACAAGAACAAAAATTTATGTATGCATGTTTGCATTACGTGAGCTCAAAGTGTACGCGCCAAAAAATCCCTGAGAATGCCCAGAATTCGAAATGATAAACAAGTTCAAAAGGATAGCCATCGAAAACGGCTAATAGCCATTGAATTCGGAACGAAAATAGTGATTTTCTTTTTCACGAGGAGTCTCGACACGATTTTTGACACAGTTCAATGAGTGCGACCGTAGTCTATTCAACGAGAATGTGAGCAACAAAAAGTAGAAACTGCGGCGCAGTTTTACAACATTTTCACTACAAAACGCGTGCTGCACGTTTGCAATGGGCGGGGCTTTTTCCTCGGTTTTGTCTCAATCTCTCGCTCAATGGATTACGGTGACACTCATTTCAGCTGTGTCAAAATTCGCGTCAAGACTCCTCATGGGCCGTTGCTATTCAGCACAGGAAAAAACCGTCCGTTTTCGTAAAAAAAAACTATAGTAGCCGGAGGTTTTTTGACGTAAAAAACTAGTCGGGACCGGCTCTCGGACGTTTCGAAAAATTGTCTGCATTTTGTCGTCGCGGTGTTTGCACACAATCAAGCTTTTCACAGAATTTTCCTTGAAAAGCTTTAAAAAGAATGCGTGCAAAACCAGGCTTGGTCGGAGTCGGAAAACGGAAATTCCGATTTTCCGAATTTTCCGACGGAAAAATTACCCGTCGGAAAATTTTCCGAAAATAATCGGGAAAGTGCAGTTATTTTAGGTGCCGCTTCTAAGTACCAAGAACTTCTCAAAACTGAATTTTTTGATTTTGAGCAAAATAGAAATGCTACAAAATAGAACTTTTTGGGCGATGGAGCGCGTTTGCATTATTTTTTCAAATTCTCCGTTTTTCGCCGATTATGAATTTTTTTTTTCTGAAATTGCATTGACTTTTCTTCATTTTCTCTGTTGTTAAGTGCGTAAAATATCTGAAAATTACTGGAAAAAACCCTATAATAATCGGAAAATTCGAAGAATAATGCAAACGCGCTCCATCGCACCGAGTTCTATTTTGTCACATTTCTATTTCGCGCTGTTCTATTCCGCTAATTTCTATTTTGTAGGCGTTCTATTTTTTCCAGTTCTTTTTTGTAGCAATTCTATTTTGTAGCATTTCAATTTCGCCTATTTCTATTCTGTCGTACCCTCCATTTTCCGAAAAAGCCTGGTGCAAACACAACACCGCGACGACAAAATGCAGACACATACGCACTTTCGAAACGGCCGAGAGCCCAAAAATCGGCCGAATCATACATTTTTAAAGCTTTTTTCCAGCTAAAAACACGAAAAACGGTTTTTTACTGCGCTCAATAGCTCTCTATTTTTTCAGAGTAAAAACCTATCACTCTGCCTATCTCCGCAATCTCAACATCTTCCCACGTGTCACCTATCGAGCCTCCCCTGGCCACTACCGCGCCTGCGAGCACGACTTTTTCAGTGGCAACACTTCGGCGGTCGAAGCTGACCCTGATATGGAGCCAGTGGAACCATTCAGACTCCGCAAACGCCCCGAGATCTCATGGAGTGAGCTTCAATTCGACGATCAGTACACTGTGGTCTTCACCGATGTTGGCTACGCCACACTCAACTACTTGGCAGTTGACTTTCCAAAAGCCACAAAGATATTGAAGGAGTACGAGCCGACCGAGAATTACCGCCCCTCACCAAACCCAATGGTGGTGTTGATCTTCCGGAAAGGAAGAGTCGAGGTGGAGGCGCCGAAGAGCGAGGAGGACTTTGATCTACCCCAATTTATGTTGAAACACGAATTGGAGGACGATCTAGTCGGTCTTTCACTGATTGTGGCTAGCAGTGATCCGTTTGCCATTGAGAAGCAACGGTTACGCGGAAAAGTTGACTACTGTTATAGCCTTCTTCAGAAGAGACTTTCCGCGAATCCGCCACGTCATCACACGGTTCTGCACCGTTTGCCGGTCGATGAACTCGACTCGTGGCTATCGGTCTCGTTCGATCAACACGCTATGAATGCTAATGTGTGCTGTCAGAAAGTTAAGCTTCCGTGAGTTAGGAGTTTAGGAGGAATAATAATTTTATTTCCTTTTCCAGAAAAACCAGCGTATTCCTGGACCCTCTTGGCGACGTGTCAATCTCGGCGTTGTCCACGCTGACCGCCCCGGCGATTAGCACGATGAGAATCACCGCTTCTCAGTCAAATTATATCAATTATCACAGGCAGACGAGGAATTTCGTTGGTTAGTTGGGATTCCCTTTCGGGAGTACTCACTCGCTTTTAGAACTCTCCACACAGTTCTAAAAGCGAGTACCCCCGAGGAGACGCAGAGAAGCAGATTGCTGATCTTTTTTCCAAGAGAGACGCAGACAATCAACGTTCCAGGCTCTTCAAAAATCAATATTTTTTGCAGAGCTGTCCAACGAAAAGTTCACATTGGCGATAATCGACGCCCATCACGGCCACCTTCACTGGCTGGAAGTGGACATTCCGGCAGCGAATTTGAATGCGGCCAATGGTAATGGGATTACGGTAAGTAAATGGAGTGGAAAAAATGAGAATAATTTAAAAAATTGAAATTCGCTTAAGAGCCGATTAGGAGCCAATGATCCCTTCTTGCAATTTTAAATAGCCAGATAGTTGCCTATATTCGCCGATTAAGAGCCAACTATGCGCCATTACTGCTATCCCGTCATTTTCAACGGCTAATAGCCATATAGATGCCATATCCGCGCTGATCGCCGATAAGGTGCCATTTATTATTGTTACAGTCTTCGAATATTGGTTTATTCAGCAGACTTGTAAATAATATAGAGATAGATGGGGGACGGGAGGAGAACCATAAATGAGGGGAAACTCGCCTTTTATAGGGCGAGTTGGCGGGTAAAACATCACATAGAAAATGTGCGCGTAAGAGATCAACAAAGGTAGGTCAAAACATAATTAATGTTATTTATACGATGTCGATCGTAACATCTCCCTCGACTGCACTTGAGCTTCTACTTGTACGACTTTCCACTGGGAGCCATGTTCAAGCGAGAAGGAATCTTCGGTGCACGTTCGGAGCGACGAAGAGGTTGATGTCCAGCCAATCCTTGCGACGACGATGATGCCACAGGAGCACACGGTCCAGCACGATCCATTGTTGAACCATCCAACGATAGACCATCCGACGACGACGAATCCATTTGTTGTGACGGCAAATCAACTGAAGACAACGAGTCCATTGGTTTCGATTGACGAACCACATTTGACGATAGACGACGGGCAGGTGATGATTTCGGAAGTGATTGGCGATGTGGTGAATGTTGTGGAAGATGTTGAAGAGGCGTTGATCGGTATGACATCACGAACTTTTGCAGAGCTTCTTGTGTCGTTCCTTCCTTTCTCATCTTTTGAGGTGTCCGCTTGTAGGTGTCTGGTGGCGCTTCTGGAACTACTTTTGAAATTTTGTTTACCGAAGCTTTGATGAGGTGCTGGTAAAGAGTCGTGTCCTGAGCTATCCAATCCAGACCAAGAAGTGATTCGGTTTCGGTGACGTGGCAGAGTCCCGTACCATGATGACCATTGAGTGTGAAGTTGCACTTGAACTGACCTTTCGCTTTGATCGGTTCATTATTTGCTGTGCAAAGATTGATTGTTGATTGCGACAACTTTGGCTTGTTCAGACGCATCCAATCTTTCGAATTCATCAGAGTCACTTCTGCACCGGTATCCAACTGCATTCTGATTTTCTTCCCTTCGATTTCAACATCATAGTATATTCCATTTCTGTTTCGAGCAGATGATGGGGAAATGAAAATGGCATTGTTGGCTGATCTTTTCGATTTGCAGACTTTTGCCAAATGACCAGTTTTGCTACAGTTTCTGCAGACTGTATTGCTTGATAGTTTGCAATCTCGTGCCCAATGCATCTGACCACATTTGTAGCATGGTGTGTTGGGTGATTGGAACGAGTTGTTGCTCTTTGGATGAGCTTGTGACGGCTTTCTTGACGAGTGATGTTGCTGCTTAGCTCTGTTGATGTTGACGGCATTGATTGTTGAGGATGGTCCTCCCATGAAGTCGGCGTCATTGCGCAGTGCAATTACTTGATCCAGACGATCCGTGAGCTCCGTGAGTGTGATCCTGGAGTCATGTTCCAGCTCCCGAAGTGCTCTTGCTCGAAGATCAGCGTGCTCGTGTGACTGGAGTCCCATGATCCATAGAAGACATTGTGCCTGGTCCTCGGTCATTGTGCTCCATTGGGCTACGCTGAAACGACTTTTCACTAGACCAGTGTATATCTTTCTATCGTAGCCATCAAACTTAACTGATAGCAGCTCATATCTGAGACGAGTGACTGATTTCGTCTCATTGAAGAGCTTCCTGAGCATCGCCACCGTCTCGTCGAAGTTGACTTCTGCCGGCCTCTTTGGAAGTATGTGGTTCCTGAACTGCTCGGCCTCGTGCTTGTCCAACTTCGTGACCAGAAAACGAGCTTTCGATGCATCGTCCAACTGTGCGCCATCCACTTTGATGACGTCCTCATACCGTCCATACCATCTGTCGAACGTCTCGCCATCTTCCGAGTTGTAGATGAACGTCGAAATCCGGCCATTCAGAGAGTTGATGGTGTTGGTGTGATCGGATTGAGTTCCGATCTTCTTCAGAATGGTCTCCAGAAGCTTCTCCTGTTGTTGCTGCAGGAAAAACAGCTGCTCCTTGTGGGCCTCCTGTTGCTGAGCGAGGAACATCTTGAGCGTTGCTGAGTCCATTTCGTGATCCTGATCGCCAGTGTTACAGTCTTCGAATATTGGTTTATTCAGCAGACTTGTAAATAATATAGAGATAGATGGGGGACGGGAGGAGAACCATAAATGAGGGGAAACTCGCCTTTTATAGGGCGAGTTGGCGGGTAAAACATCACATAGAAAATGTGCGCGTAAGAGATCAACAAAGGTAGGTCAAAACATAATTAATGTTATTTATACGATGTCGATCGTAACAATTATTTTTTGAGATTTTCAACGGCTATTAGCCACCATATCTGCCATATTTTTAGCCAAAAGCCCGCAGCTTAGGCGCCATTACTGCTTTAATGCTATTTTCAACGGCTAATAGCCATATATTTGCCATTTTCACGCCAAGTATGCGCCAGTAAAAGCATACTGCAATTTCAAACAGCTAATAGCCATATAGCTGCCTATATTCGCTGATTAGGAGCCAACTACGCGCCAACTACCCGCCATTTACGCCTTTCTGCCATTTTCAAGGGCTATTAGCCATATATCCGCCATTTTCACGCCAAATTCGCGCCAAACGCCGATTAGGAGCCAACTATGCGCCATTAATGTTTTTCCGCTATTTTCGACGGCTAATAGCCATATACCCGCAATATTCCCGCCAAACTCATACCGATTAGAGCCATTAATACCTTGTTGTAATTTTTAACGGCTAATAGCCTGATAGCCGTGCCAAAATCCCGCCACTTAGGCGCCATTGAAGCTTCCCTGACATTTCCATTGGCTAATAGCCATATATCCGCACTTTTCACGCCAAAATCGCGCCAAACGCCGATTAGGAGCCAACTATGCGCCATTAATCTTTTTCCGCTATTTTCGACGGCTAATAGCCATATACCCGCGATATTCCCGCCAAACTCATACCGATGAGAGCCATTAATACCCTGTTGTCATTTTCGACGGCTATTAGCCTTATGGCCGCGCCAAAATCGCGCCAAACGCCGATTAGAAGCTAAAATGCGCCATTTAGACTTTCTTGCTATTTCAAACGGCTAATAGCCATATATTTGCCATTTTCACGCCACTAATGCTTTCCTGCCGTTTTAGCCGGCTCATAACCATATTCCCGCCGAATTCGCGCCAATTTCACGCCAATTAGGCGCCAAACACCGATTAGAAGCCAAAAATTCGCCATTTAGGCTTCCTGCTGTTTTTAACGGCTAATAGCTATAAATCCGCCATTTTCGCGTCAAACTGGCCCGATCGCTGTTTAGGCGCTAACTATGCGCCCTTAATGTTTGTCCGCTATTTTCGACGGCTAATAGCCATAAATCCGCCGAATTCGTGCTTACTACGCGCCATTTAGGCCTTTTAACGGCTAATAGCCACCATATTAGCGCCCATCGCCGATCAGGCGCCATTAACAATTTCCTATCCTTTTCCAACGGCTAAAAGCCACCTGAACAACATGAAAATTTCATCTTTTTTTTTCTTTTCGCTCTCCAAATGTATTCAACTTTTGGCGCTAATCGGCTCGGCGTGGCTCGGCGGCGCCGCGCAAAAAATAGAGCAATAAAACTCATCAAAACTGGTACGAATGCAATAATGCGAACAAAAAAAGTTGCCACTATTTTCATTTTCATTTTCATTTTCATCCATTCATTCTTTCATTCATTCCGCTTCAAAAAATCAACAATCAAATGTTTTTGGCGCAGCTCTTCTCCCCTCTCTCTCTCTGGGGCTCTTGGAGCAAACTCAATTGAGGGACCCTTGCAAGGCCGAAATGAAATCGGAAGTCCTATTGGCTGATACGGCCACTTTACGAGTACTCAGGTAATTTTCGGCAAGCTGCCCCTCGAAACGGCACGCTGCCGTGAAAAACGGCAAGCTGCTGCGCGAATCGGCAGGGGTGCCACCTGCCAGCGGCAGCTTGCCGTTTCGCGGGGCAGCTTGCCGTTTCGCGCGGCAGCTTGCCGTTTTTCACGGCAGCGTGCCGTTTCGATGGGCAGCTTGCCGAAAAGAAGTACGGCAAGCTGCTGAAACCCTGCTTATTTTTGCTTCTCTGTTTAGTATCATTCGTATAATGTGTATCATAGTGCCATTCGTTCAAATGTATAAAATTTTATTCAACAAAAACAACAACAGTTAATTAACAATGATGTCAATTTGGAACATTATCAAATAGTGCACGGTTTGAGCGTCATTTGATAAAAAAAAACCATCATTCCTCTGATGGTTTTTCCAAAAAAGGGTTTTTAAACTAAATTTCCCAAATTGTCATTAAAAAATAAAAATGAAAAATCAATTTTAACAATTCTTAACTAGAACGTGTTCACAATCGAGTAGGGTCTACAACGAATATTCGCTGCGTGACGGCAGTGAAAATCTGTTTGCAACTGTTGCAATTGATTTTTATTCACGAAATGGCAAAAAATGGCAAAAAACGGCAAAAAACTGCGCGAAAACTCGGAAAATGCTCCGTTTGACCTGAAATTTTGGGAAATAAAGGAAAAAATTCTCCCGGACATTACCCCAAAATTTCTCTGACAAAAATATCGATTTTAAGCATTTTCAGAAAAAAAGCATAATTTCTTGAAAATCGATATTTTGGTCTGAAATTTCGTGGGAATGTCCGGGAGAGTTTTTCCCCTCACTTCCCAACATTTCAGGTCAATCGGAGCATTTTCCGAGTTTTCGCGCAGTTTTTTGCCTTTTTTTGCCATTTCGTGAATAACCCCATTAGTTAAAAATTTTTTTTTTGTTTTCGGAAAATACAGCAGAGAATCATGGTTTTTTTTAATCAAATGACGCTCAAACCGTGCACTATTTGATAATGTTCCAAATTGACATTAAAAAATTGATATACAACCTCAATATTCATCCTCCTGTTCCTCCCGTCCTGTCTTGTGGCACGCGCTCGCTGGCCCATCAAAACCATTCCATGTTCGTTTTTTAAGCCCCGGTTCATCCGCCAGTTGAGTGATCGCCTCTCCAACTGCGAGCTCCTTTCCGCACGACGCTTCCACGCTCTCTAGAGCTACTCGGCAATGTTTTGCAGCCGATCCTCTCTGAAAAAAACTCGTTTGAGATTATTTAGCGAACTACAGAACTCTCACCTTTCGGTAGACGAATTTACCGTGATCCAGTGCATTGGCAGGTGGGACGAATGTCGAGTGACGCAGCTCATTGCTGAAATTCCTCGTATGTTACAAAAAACTGAAGATAAACTAACAGAGCTTCTTTCAACTGGGCGCGGAAAGTGCCATTCTGGTAGCTCTTTCGAGCTTGCGACAACTGTTTAAACACTAATGGGGTTATACATTTCATGCATTTTCTATTGTTTGTAAAATGTTCCTTATTGCTTTCATGCAGAATACGAAATTTTCTGCAGCAGAAAAGAAGCCAATTAATACAAAAGATCACGCCTATCTTTGAGAAATACACGCCCATCATTGAGAAAAAGCAAGACATAGAAAAAACAATCAAATAATTTTGCGAAAATTCGGAGAATGCTCAGATTGGTCTGAAACTTCGAAAAATAATTAAAAAAATACTCACGGCCATTGCCAGAATACCGAAATATTGACTTTTAAAAATATCGATTTTTATTTCTGCAAATGTGCAAAAATCGATATTTTGGTCTGGAATTTTCAAGAAATGTCCGCCGGTATTTTTATAAATGATTTCCCAAAGTCTCAGATCGGTCGGAGCATTCTCCGAATGTTCGCTGATTTCTTTGCTGGTTTTCTTTCCATTTTTTGCTAGTTCCGTGAATAGCCCAAGGAAAATTTCTCCAAAAATTCAAAATGCATGAAATGAATAACCCCATAATATTGTGAAAACAAAAATATTGCAACGCGGTGTTTGCGTACTTTTGAAAATTCAAATAGCAATGAGAGAAATATCATGAAAAATGAAGAGATTCGTTCCCATTTTCGTTTGAATTTTAAAACTACGCAAACACCGCTTTGCAACTTTTTTGTTTTCACAAAAGATTTCACAAAAATTACCGGAATCGTAATCGAACAAACTTCGAATTTCCGAATTTAAGCTGTTGTCGCTTTCTCTATCATCCATCCACTCATTGAACCGTCCTTCTTCAGCTCCTCCATCCGAGCAAAACAATCTTGAGGACAACGCTGGAAAATCCTTTTTTTCTACAAAATTAACGGAATCGTCGTCCCTGAGCAAACCTCAGATTTCGGTTTCCTCGCTGTTATCGTTTTCGCTATCATCCCACTGATTGAATCTTCCATCTTCAGCTCCTCCATCCACGCACAATAAGCTTGAGAAAGCTGGAAAATCCTTTTTTTTTTCTACAAAATTAATGAGGTTATTCTCGAAACCAGCAAAAAAAATTCAGCGAAAATGCGGAGAATTCTCCGATTGATATGAAACTTTGGCAAATCATTTAAAAATACTTCCGATCATTCCCTGAAATTCTCAGACTAAAATATCGATTTTGAACATTTTCAGAAAAAATCGATATTTTTTAAAATCTATATTTCGGTCCGAAATGTTCAGGGAATGTCTGGACGTATTTTTTAAATGATTTCCCAAAGTTTCAGATCGATCGAAGCATTCTCCGAATTTTTTGCTGGTTTTTTCTATATTTTTCTTTTTTTGCTGGTTTCGAGAATAACCCCATAAAGGAATCGTCGTCCCTGAGCAAACCTCGAATTTCGGTTTCTTCGCTGCTATCGCTTTCGCTAATGAGTCGTCCATCTTCAGATCCTTCAGCCGCGCACAAAAAGCTGGAGGAAAATGCTGGAAGAATAATTTTATTTCATTTTCTACAAGATTATAATGGATTCGTGGCGGAGTGACAATTTTTTTTCACGTTTTTATTAGAAAAAATAAAGAAATGATGAGATTTTTCGTCTCACAGTTTCACGTGAAATCTCACTCCGTCACGACTCCATTTTACCGGAATCGTCATCCCGAAAACATTTCTACCACTGTCTGCACTCTCTCATCTCATAATAAACTTTTTCATCAGCGGAAATTTCAATTTTATCGGGCTTGGATATAAAAAAAATATTTTTTTTGGTTTTTAAAGTTATTATGAAGAGACGTAGCACCTATGTGCGGAAAAATTTCGCCAAAGCTTTCGAATTTATTGCGATTAAGGATTTTATTAAGAAAACAAATATTTCCTACAAAAAAAATGAAAGAACGCCGACGAAATAGTTTTTCTACCGAAATGAAATTCCTTAAGTACAGAGTTCGGTGAAAAGTTGTTGACAGTCGCCACCGGCTGACAATATAATGGATTCGTGACAAAGTGACATTTCACGTGAAACTGGGAGACGAAAAATCTCTTCCTTTCTTTAGTTATTTCTTCATTTTTTCGAATAAAAACATGAAAAAAATTGTCGCTCCGCCACGAATCCATTATAGATGAAACCATTTGGAGAACTTACATTCAATAATTCTTCGTCTCTGCAGTACCTTCATTTCTGATGAATAGCTGAAGTCGAAGGGCGAAAAAAGGAAGAAAAAGGACGAAAATAGGACTAAAAACAGGCTGAGATGTCAAAAAAAAGTAAATAAAAAAGTTGCGTCAGCACGCAATCTGCGCCAGTGAAAAAGTTGGCGTCTTTGTAGACGGCCGGCTATTGGCACGCTGCCGTTTTTTACGGCAACGTGCCGGTAATTATTTGAGTGGAAAAAATAGTCATACAAACACGGCAGCCTGCCGTTTTTCTCGGCAGCTTGCTGCTCGTGTGCCGTTCCCTTGCTTAACGTTACCCGTATCCAGCAGCCTGCCCTTTTGCTCGGCAGCCTGCCGTTTTGCTCGGCAGCTTGCTGCTCGTGTGCCGTGCACATGCCGAAAATTACCTGAGTATACATACAAATCAAATAGAGTGTTGCAGAAAGCCGCCTACGTGCCTCTGATCCCCAAAAAGCCGTCCACGTGTCACTCGTTCCTGTTCGTCCTACTGGCGCAGCAGGCTTCCCTTCAAACGTTGGACACGTATTGTGATGGAATGTGCGAGGCGAGGAGGAAGTTTAGGTGAGTTTTCCTGCAAATTGATGTAGTTTTGAAGCCAGGAAACAGGAAAATGGGGTTTTCTGTTTCTCTGCGTCTCTCTGCCCTTACCACGATCATACAAAAATCAGCGTTTTTCTAATTTCTTTTTCCGGAAAACGGTTTTCCTGACGTTTTCCAGGGCCGCACGGCATGCTGGCACCTACGTTTCAGGTTCATTTTATGAAATTCGATTTTTTCGCGGGTTGTGATTGGGGCGCGTTTGCACTGAGGTAGGTGCCAGCATGCCGTGGGCCGCAGATCTCATTAATTCGAGAATTTTCCGCTTTTTATACGATTCTGAAAATGTTCGATTTCAACAACAAAAAAAAACTATTCTCAGTACGGAGCGCTGCAGACGCGCTCCCTTCGCACAGTGCTGGACGCGGCCACGTTGGCGACGAGAGAGTGCAGAAAATTGAGAGAGCCGTGGCCGATGTTTTGCTCTGATTTCTCTAAACCTCACTCCAAATGCATGCGAAATTCTTTGTTCGATTGGAGCGAGTTATCAGCGTTTTATACCGAGTATATTAAAAACCGAAAGAATTGATTTAAAAATAGAAGAAAAATTATTTGAAAAACCAAAAACTCGAAGTAATGCAAAAAAAAAACAAATGTTTTGAAAAAAATTAATTCGTTTGTGCCTTTTAATTAGTGTATATCCATACCGCGACTCAATTTTCCAAAAAATCTATTGTGTATAAGACCGGTTCCGTGTTTTTTTTTAAATAGGCACACTCTCTCTGGATCGCCTAACCTTTTGTGTATAGGACCTGCTGCGCACTTCTCAGAAAATTCATTTTTTTAATTTCTTTGTAATTTTTCTCGAAAAAAAAGACATAGAAGTCTATAATTTTGGTACCAAAAAATCGAGAATTTCCTGAAAAACATCTTGGAAAAGTTACAGAAACTTCTAAGAGCTTGTTTTCGAGAAAAATCAATTTTCCAGAAATTTTCACTTCTTTTGCATTATTTTGTAAATTTTCTCAGAAACTAAGACATAGAAGTCTATAATTTTAGTATCAAAAGATCGAGAATTATCTGGAGAACGTTGTGGAAAAGTTTCAGAAAATTCCAAGAGCTATTTTTCGAGAAAAATCAATTTTCTCTTAATTTTTCATTTTTTTTTTCATTTCTTTGCAATTTTTCCCGAAAATTAAAACATAGAAGTTTATAATTTTACTATCAAAAGACATAGAATTTTCTATAGAACATTGTGGCAAAGTTTCAGAAAATTCCAAAAGCTATTTTTCGAGAAAAATCAATTTTTGTCTGAATTTTTCCACTTCTTTTGCATTATTTTGTAAATTTTCTCAAAAATGAAATCATACAAGCCTATAATTTCAATGTTAAAAGATAGATAATTTCCTGAAAAACATCTTGGAAAAGTTTGAGAAAATTCCAAGAGCCTTTTGTCGAGAAAAATCAATTTTTTCAGAAATTTTCACTTCTTTTGCATTATTTTGCAATTTTTCTTAAAATAAAGACATGAAAATCTACAATTCTAATATCAAAAGATAGAGAATTTTCTACAGAATATTGTGCCAAATTTTAAGGACCATTTTTCGAGAAAACACCCCTTTTCAGACTCGAGCTCTTCAAACAACAACACGGTCTGCGTCTCTCCGCCCTCTCCACTGTCTCGTCGTGCTATGATCTACCGTACGCGCATCACGTTTTGCAGAGGCACGCCGCCGCCACACAGAACGTCACGATGGAGCGACGTGGTGGGAAGCACAGGGCGTCGCTTCACACGCCAATGTCTTCTGAAGTTTGCGCGGCGTTCCACGTGTCCCCACATCATAAATGTCCAGTTAGCGGATCAGCTTCGCTTTTTGGGCTTTTGATTGTTGCTCAGCAGATATTCTACTTTATATTTTTATGATTTTCTTTCTTATCTTTTTAACCTTATTATGGATTCGTGACGTAGCGACACGTTGTGCGCCAGAAAAATGAAAAAAAAAGATTGTTTTCTCTCTCGTCGCCAAGAGCTGAATCGTGGCGAGTCGCAGACGCTACGTCACGAATCCATAATACCGTAAGAAAATTAAGCAAACACAATACGGGTCCGATCTATTCTATATTATATTCTAGCTCATCATTCTCCATTCTTTCCCTGTGTTTTTTTTACTCAATAAATTTTTTTCCGAATACCGTAATCTCTTATTGTCCATTCGCGAAAAAAGCAAGTGCGCTCCACGAAACTTACAGTACTTCGTGATTTTCATTTTCGTCGCCAAATTATTTCATTTCACGTATAAATTCAACAAAATCTCTCACTTACATATTTCCTTGTGAAGCTACCGTATTCAGAATAGTGATGTCAATATTTCAGTCTTGGACGGGTTTATATTGAGACCATACTTGGGACATCCATCCGCTTGAAATGAGCCCAACAGATATCGTAGCAACGTGCCAATATCAAGACAAGTTCAGCGAGTTTCCGAAAATTGGGTTTTAGGATCGCTTTATTCTAGAGCGATAAGAGATAATGACAGGGACAGGATTGGTGACAACCACCAGCCACCAAATTTACAATTTCAACAATTGGAAACTTTTGAAATGAAATGAAAAGAGATAAAAAAAATACACAAGAGAGAGAGAGATACGGTGGAGAAGAAGCTAGAATCGATTAGTGATAAATAAAAAAGAGAGAGAAAACTAAAAATCAACAATAATAAATTAAAGATGGGACCGGTAAATCAGGCGAACACGTCCTCGCGGTCCGCACTTCCAGTTCCCAGTGGGTCATCAAACGCCTGAAATTCACAGTTTTAAAATAAAAATGTATTGCTGCTCGTGGGCAAAGCAAGCGCGCTCTGCCGCACTCAGTACTTTACAGACTTCTGACAAACTCGAGGAAGAGACTCCGCCCCTTTTGAAAGTCTGCGGCAGTTTTTCTGCATTCTATAGAATTTCCTGTATAAAACTCGTGCCGCAGTCTTGCAAAGGGGCGGAGCTTGTTCCTCGGTTTTTCTAATTTTTCTACCTCGATGTTGTCCGTGTCTCCAGATTTCATTTTTTCGAGAATTTATCAGTTTTTTCTGTTGGTTTTTCGGCTCTGGGACATTTCGAAACTTTTTGGAATGCATTTGATTTTTACTGATTTTTTGGTAATTTAAATCCACGCCGAGTAAATGCACAAGTTTCGAAACGTCCCATAGCCAGTTTTTCACATAAAATCTTTGTTTTTACACTTTTTCATACAAAAATCGATTAATTTGCTAATTTTTTTTCTCTTTTTTGGAAAAAAAAATCAATTTTTTTCAAATTTTCGAATAGGCGCACAAAAAAAAAGAAAAAATTGCAGTTTTTAATCTTTTTCCGTCATTTTAACACATTTTATTACTGATTTTGCTCAAAAATTAAAGATTCTTGAAATTTCTTCTGTGCTGTAAATAAAAACCAACAAAAATTCAAATTTGGCGCTCGACAGCAATAAAACAAAATTCTCCATACCTTAAAATTGTGGAAATGCACCGGTCGATGGTCCTCATGATAGTACTCTTTCGGATTCGCCAGACACACGTCAAACTTCATCGCCGGCGACCAACGTTGTCCTTGGAAGTTGTAATTCCAGACGCCGTTCGACGGAACCATAAAGTAGCCGAGGAATCGATCCGACAGCAGCATTTGCACCTTTTCGTAGTGTGTTGGCATGTATCCTTTCGGATTGTTGCCCTTGTCAGTGTTGGCTTTGCCCCACTCGTAACCCGATGGTGTCAGCTTGTAGGCGGTCAGCGAAACAGAGCCAGGGGTGAAACTACACGTGATCATCACCGTCTTTTCGCCATCCCAGCTAATGTTGTCGGTGAGAAGCTGAGAAATGGGACATTTTAAAAACATTTTGGTACTGTATTGCTAAAAACGATCTAATTTCGCGTCGCGTTCCGAAAAAAAAAACCAAAAATATAGGAAAAAGGTTTTTTTTGGGTCTATTCACGGAAACCAGCAAACTATGCAAAAATTCAGAGAATGCTCCGAATAGTCTGAAACTTTGACAAAAAATGTCAAAAATACTCCCGGACATGTGCACAAAATGTCAGACCAAAATATCGATTTTGAAAATTTTCAGAAAAATCGATTTTTGGTCTGAAATTTTCTGCACATGGCCGTGAGTTTGACATTTTTTTGTCAAGAAAAAAGAAAAAAATTGCGGGAAAAATCGGAGAATGCTCCGATTGGCCTGAAATTTTGGAAAATATTGGGAAAAAGTCTCCTGTACACGCTCAACAAATTTTGGACCAAAATATCGATTTTTCAGATAATTTTTAAAATCGATATTTTGGTCCAAAATTTTTTGAGCGTGTACAGGAGAATTTTTTTCCAATATTTCCCAAAATTTCAGGTCAATCGGGGCGTTCTCCGATTTTTTTTTCCGTGTTTTTCTTTATTTTTCCGGTTTTGTGAATAGGTCCATTAAATTCGCAAAAAATTATAATTTTTACGAGGCTCCGCCCACTGCCCTGCTTTTTTTTGTAATTTCCGCATTTATTGTACCATTTTTGTCGTTTTTGATAACTTTATTTCTGTTTTTAATCAATTTTGTTGCATTGGAACACAATATTTAACCATTTAAAATAATTGATTACTTTTAAAACACAAGAAAATTCAACATGGAAAGGCGGAGAGTAATTTTATCGGTTTTTGCATCATCCGCCATTTTTCTGGCTCTGGGACGTTTCAAAACAAGATGTTTCAAAACTGGGACGTTTCAAAACTGGGACACTTCAAAACTGGGACGATTCAAAACCTGCCACTTCAAAACTAGGACGGTTCAAAACTTTGAGTGCAATTGTGCGTCACGGTGTACGCACTAGTGACACCAGAACACACGCACATTAAATGTTTATTTTCGTTTTGTCATTGTTTTAAACTCTTTTCACGTACTATTCATTTTCTTTTTTCGTTTTGTCATTTTTTAACTCTCTTCACGCGTTTTGCTCTCGTTTCGCATTTTTTAAAAATAATTTTTTGCCGGTATTTAAATTTGGTCAAATTCGCCGAGCTCATGTTTTGTCTTTTGTCGAATGCTTTACCGGTAAAACGCTTTAGTAAAATTTCCGATAAATTTAACGAACCTTTACCGGTGATTTATTTTATTTAGAAAAACTTCAACCGCGTGTCTTGCATCGGCCAATGGCAAAACGAAAAAAGAAAATGAATAGTACGTGAAAAGAGTTTAAAACAATGACAAAACGAAAATAAACATTTAATGTGCGTGTGTTCTGGTGTCACTAGTGCGTACACCGTGACGCACAATTGCACTCAAAGTTTTGAATCGTCTTAGTTTTGAAGTGGCAGGTTTTGAATCGTCCCAGTTTTGAAGTGTCCCAGTTTTGAAACGTCCCAGTTTTGAAACGTCTTGTTTTGAAACGTCCCAGAGCCATTTTTCTTGTCCAATATTCGTTCAACACACAACATTTATCGACGAAAGAAAATCATCAAAAAGCGACAAAAATGTTAAAAAAAAAAATGCGAAAATCGTTAAAAAAAAATCAGGAAAGTGGGCGGAGCCTCGTAAATCGGGCCGCAACGCGAGTACGCGAACACCGCGATAATAATTAAGCGCATTATGGGGTTAGGGGTCGGAAAAAAAATAGTTTTTTTCCTTATTCAAACGACGGAAAAAAAAGAAAAAAATCCGTGGCCGCGAGAGTTTTTTCCGTTGCTTTTCTAGGCTATCGCAAAAGTTTTTTAGGCCCTCCGCTGTGAGACCTGCGAAATATCGATTTACAGGCGAATAATTTTTGAAATTTTTTTTGTTGAAAAAATACAGAAATTCATTAGAAGTAAGCAATAAAATACGATCGATTCTCCAAAAAAAAATTTCAAAATTTATTCGCCCGTAAATCGATATTTCGCAGGTCTCACAGCGGAGGGCCTAGAAAAGCAACGGAAAAAAAACTCTCGCGGCCACGGATTTTTTCTTTTTTTTTCCGTCATTTGAATAAGGAAAAAAGGAAAAAAAAATTTTTTTCCGACTCTGAATAACCCCATTACAGTATCCCATCGCTTCTTTCCTATGAAATTTCAAAACCCTCCCCTCCCCCCAAACCCAACAAACCTTAGCATGTGTAGTGACATCTTGCGGCGACAACTGCGGCAACTCATTCGGCTGCGTGTGCATCCATCCGAGCGGCTCAAAATCTCGCAATAGCTCGTGATCCGGCAACTGGGTAGGCAGATTGACTTGTTGGTGGCTTCCAGTCTGCGGGACGAGCACAATGCATCGAATCTCCTTCACTTGTGGATTATCTGCTGGTGATACTCCGTACATGAAACCGGCGATTTGAGTACGAAGATCAGAAATTGTGATAAACTTTTTGAGAATATTCTTCGGCAGAATGTACGTGTAGCCTGTATCTTTGACATCATCCGAGTTGACGTAAATGTGCTGCGTTCGAAGATGAAGATTCGTGGAGGAGATGGCTCGAACTCGCCATTCGGTACGACTCGCAAACGACGCCGTCTCATAGTTAGAAGTGGTCGCCGTGATAATCTCGTCTCCGTGCTTGTTCACAGTTCTCGTCGTCGTTGCGGTCACCTGACTTTGTTCTTTTGTCTGCTTCTCAATATCGGCAATCTGTTGACGTTGTTGACTCGGCGCGGAAATTTCCATTCCAAGAATGATATCTCTGACTTCAGACTGCGTCAACGACGCCACATTCACATTGTTCTTCTTTCCATAGTCGGCCAGAATCATGTCCTTCAACGCCAACTCCACCTTAATCCAATCATCGTCAGAGAGCGTTGGCCAGATGTGATGTGGCTCTGTGATCGTCGTTTTATCGGGTTTCAGAATGACTTTTGTCTTGTCCGGATTAATGTGCATTCCACGCATAATCAAAACGACACGGGAGAACGCAGTGTAGGAGGAAATTGTCTTGAGCCAATCGTCGTACAAGTTGAAGAGCACCATCTGCGGTTCGGTGGCTTTGAGAATAAGGTCTCCAAACTTTTCAACCTTCATGATCGCCTGGAACGGAAGCATCAACTCGGATCCCTTGATGACAATGTTCGGGAAATCGAGGAGATGCACTTCTAGAGGATCTAACATGGCTTTTCTGGTGACAATAATCTGACGTGGCTGCTCTTCGACGGGAAGAGAACGAATCAAAGCGGCCACTTCTTCGGCAGTCTTCCATTTGGCCAACTGAGACAAACGCTTCTGTCCAGCCCACACAGAAGTGTGAATGATTTTAAGGAAGAGCTGTCCGGTACGCGGATTGAAAATGAAAATTGCTCCGTTGATCGGCTTTGTCGTCAAGTTTCCTTCAAACGTCTTGTGAATAGTGACACGGTACACATTGGTATCGTCGACGAACCAAATGATTTGATTACTGAACAACTCTCCATAGTTCTGACTCGTCAAATAGGGCTCGGTCGGCTCAGAAGAGTACAACTGAAGACCCTTACGAATACGTTCACGCAACACGTAAAACGCCGGGTTGGCCTTGATAATTTTGGCCATTGCCTGACGGACGAGCGGCTTCATTCCAGGGAACCAATTACCATACGCAGAGTAGAGATTGTAGGCGAGATCGATGGCGATGAGGACTCCAGTTGGCGACGGATAAATCGACATGTTGTCAGTGGTGTAGTCGAGGAATTTGGCACGAGCATATCTTTCAATGTCGTGAGAATCATAGTCACCCCAACGAAGTTGCACGTCGAGCCAGTATTTTTGAGTTGTGGTGTTGTCCATAACGTCCCTGGAAAGGTTTTTTTTTGGTGGAATGTTCTCATTTTGGGGGCACTCGCTTTTAGAACTGTGCGGTTTAGAAGCTCTTTCGGAATAGAAATTCGACCAAATAAAAATTTCAAGTTTTAGAAATCGCGTGAGGAAAATAGAAATGTAATAAATCAGAAACGTAACAAAATGAAAACGCGTGAAAACAGAAACGTAGCAGAGCAGAAATGTGTCGAATTGGAAGTAAAATGGCAATGGAGCGCGTTTGCGAGATTCATTTTTTGAAACCACTTCCGATATTTTTCACGTTTTTCTCGATATCTTCCACGTATTTTTGGATTTTTCGGTTTTTTCACGTTTTTTTCGATTAAAAAATTCCAAGTATTGTCGACCCGCCAAAATGACCAAACGCGCTCCGCTGAACTTAATACTACGTAGATTTCATTTTGGTCTCAAAATTATTTCATTTCACGTGTAAATTCAATGTGAAATGCAATAATTTGGAAACCAAAATGAAATCCAAGTAGTACTGAGTTCGGCGGAGCGCGTTTGATCATTTTGGCGGGGCGACAATACTTGGAATTTTTTTAATCGAAAAAAACGTGAAAAAACCGAAAAAACTTGAAAAATCCAAAAAAAAAAACGTGAAAGATATCAAGAAAAAGGTGAAATTTTTCGAAAAAGTCGTTTTAAAAAATAAATCTCGCAAATGCGCTCTATTGCCATTTTACTTCAAATTCCACACATTTCTGCTCTGCTACGTTTCTGTTTTCACGCGTTTTCATTTTGTTACGTTTCTGATTTATTACATTTCTATTTTCACGCAATTTCCAAAACGTGACATTTCTATTTTGTCGAATTTCTATTCCGAAACAGCCCCAAACCCGTAATTTTTCTGAAACTTTGGGAAATCAATTCAAAAATGTTGTAGGCCATATTTAAACTTTTTTAACAATATTTTCGGTTTTTACCAAATTATTATGAAAATCGGAACATTTTTCGAATTTTTATAATATTGTGCCCAAAAAATTGCAGCACGGTGTTTGCGTACTTTTGAAAATTCTAAAAATTCATTTTCAAAAGTACGCAAACACCTTCTCGCAATTTTTTTGTACATCATTTTCTGGAGTTAAAAAAAACATTTTCTCAGATTTAAAAAAAAATAGTTTTCTACTGTATCGAATTTTATGAATTTTTCTGTATTTTTGCGAGTAGGATGCTGCCAATTTGTCAATTTCCACAATTTTCCACAACAACAAAAACCAAAGAACCCACTTGCTATCCGCCATCAACGACGGTCTCGACACATTCCACTTGTACTGTGCAAAGAGCAGCACATCGGCACACGAGCTGTTCATTTTGTACGATTTTCTGGGATGGATAGTCTCCTTTTGGACAGTTTGAATCTCAAGCGCGTCGAGCTCCTGATCAAACACCTGACACAAATCCATGACTACCGACTCATGAATCTTTTGCCACAAGTGAGCACGGAAGATTTGAATCAACGAAATTTTCAGCGTCGGGATCTTTCCGTGCATGAAAATTCCAGTCAGATCGAGCTGCACCTGGAAACCGACGTAGACGTTGGCACGATTGATGGTCGGGGACCACCAGAGCGTGAAACGACGATTCGGAATCTGGTTGAGACCGGAACGTTGCGCGTTTGTCAGCTTTTTGAACTTCATAGACTCTTCGAATCCAGACGCACGCTCCCAGAACAGTCCTTCCCAGGTTGGGAAGTATGTTCCCTGAAAAAAGGATACAATTATTGTCGAACCGCCAAAATGGTCAAACGCGCTCCACTGGACTCAACGCTATGTGATTTTCATTTTGGTTTCGTTTCCAAATTATTTTGTCGGTTTTTCTTTGATTTTTTGCATAAAATCTTCGTTTTTCGTGCTTTTTCCTGGTAAAAATATTTTTTCGAGACCAAATTCATAAAGTTTTGTCAAAATTTTCTGCATATTTCCCAATTTCAGTGAAAAATCAATATTTTTCAATGTCTCCGCACTTTAAAAAATTCTCCACTCATTTGTTTGGAAAGTTTTTTGTTTAAAATGCGGATTTTTCACTGAAATTGGGAAATATGCGGAAGATTTTGACAAAACTTTATTAATTTGGTCTCAAAAAAATATTTTTAGCAGGAAAAATCACGAAAAAAGAAGATTTTATGCAAAAAATCAAAGAAAAACCGACAAAATAATTTGGAAACGAAACCAAAATGAAAATCGCATAGCGTTGAGTCCAGTGGAGCGCGTTTGACCATTTTGGCGGTTCGACAAAAAATAAAACTTACACGGAACAGAGTATGCTCCAGAATACCCTCGACTCCTCCAAGCGCCTGAATCATATCAGTACGGTAGTTATTCAGGTTCCACAGCTTTCCGTCGTGTCGCTGATGCGTCCACCAAAACGGATTCTGCTTCAGAATCTGATAGGCCTTGAATTCGGTCCTCACACGCCATCCCTTATCGTACGCAAGTGTGTGCCGGTCCTTTTGGAACAGCGTATTGATTCTGGGAATTCCACGATCCCAAGAGTCGTCGAGGTCCTCCAGCGTGAGACGACGATTCTGCGCGTTCGCTTCCTGTCTCTTCAACGCATACTCGGCCCAGACACGCACCGAGTCGACAAACTCGGCCTCCCATGGTTGGATGTAACGATAGAGATTCGGAATCAGTTGATCTTCGTCATGACTCATTCCGGATCGGAAGTGAGTCACACCTCCAGCCTCGGTTTGTTGCATCCATCGAAGATCGGATTGCGGAATGAGCACGTGTCCCATTGAGAGCATTCCAAGTCCTCCAATTTCTTTGGGCGTGTAAAAGACGACTGGCGGGAAACGAGACGGCATTTTCGAGTTGAGTCCAATCTTGATTCTCGTCTGAATCTTATTCTCACACTTCACCAACAAATCCAACAACTCCTGCGTGTTGACGACAGCTTCACGGAAATAGGTCATCAGACCGATAAGAGCCGTATTCCACTTGTTGACAATCTTTGTGAACGTCGTCGATCCAGAAGACATGAGAATTTGACGAATTCTGTTGTGGAATTTCGACATGGACTCTTCGTCAACCTTGAGGAAGCACTGAGCAGTTCTCTCCTTGGTAACCTCGTTCTGCAGGTTCCAGACACCGTCACGATGCACAAATTCCTCGTTGGCGGTTCGGCACTTTGGCAGGATGCGACACTCAAATCCGCTCATGTCGAACAGCATGTTCGGGTTGTCCTTACTGTAGACCGACACGAACGAGTTCTCCCATTCGACGGTTGTGATGGAGCGCGGCAGACGGTTCTGCAAATTTTTATATATAAATGAAGCATGAAATAGTCAAAATGGTCAAAATTGTGTGGTTTTGTTGAAATTTGTGCGCCTCCAAAGTAGACCTAACCATTCAATTGAAAATTGGTGGATCTGTTCATGAGGCGGAATATCGCTTTTTTACCATTTGTTTTCGAGAGTCTATCGACGAGCAACCATCGAATAATTGCTCGCCTTCTTATACCTCGTTGATGGCAAACAGAGCTACAGTAACCCAACAAAGTCAGTGCAAGAAAATACACGGAAACCAACAAAATATGCAAAAAATTCAGCGAAAATTCGGAGAATGCTCCGATCAGTCTGAAATTTTGACAAAAAATCTCAAAAATACTCACGGACATTTGCAGAAAATTTTTGACCAAAATATCGATTTTAAAGTATCAATTTTTTCTGAAAATTCTTAAAATCGATATTTTGGTCTGAAATTTTCTGCACATGTCCGGGAGTATTTTTGACATTTTTTGTCAAAATTTTAGACTGATCGGAGCATTCTCTGAATTTTCGCTGAATTTTTTGCATATTTTTCTGGTTTACGTGAATAACCCCATAACGAAAAACGAGTCGCTGGAATAATGTTATGCGCCTTTAAAACATTAAAATTCGCCATTTTTTGCCAATTTTTAAAGGCGCATGAGATTATGCCCGCCAGGACAACCAAACGCGCTCCGCTGAACTTGGTACTTTGTGATTTTCATTTTGGTTTTCAAATTATTTCATTTTTTTGTATAAATTCTTCAATTTTCTCTTCTTTTTTTTTCTTTGTAAAAATAGTTATTGGAGGCCAAGTTCTGTGAAAATTTTCTGCATAATTTTAGCCAAAAATCGATATTTTTCCAATTCGCAACACTTAAAAAAAATTCCAAACTCATTTTGAATGGATATTTGTTCAAACGCCATAATTTCTTAATTTTTAACCCGAAAATAACTGATTTTAAACAAAATTAGCCGTTTTGGTGGAAAAACGGTAAAATTTATATTAAAATCAGTAATTTTCGGGGTACAAGTTAGAAATGATGGAATTTGAACAAAAATTCTTTTTAAAAAAATGAGTTTGTAATTTTTCAAAGTGTGGAAATTTGAAAAAGATCGATTTTTGATTAAAATAATGCATTGGGCGGTAAATTTTCAGAAAATTAGGTCTCAAATAACTATTTTTGCAAAGAAAAAAACGAGAAAAATGAAGAATTTATACAAAAAATGAAACAATTTGAAAACCAAAATGAAAATCGCGAAGTTTTAAGTTCAGCGGAGCGCGTGCGTTGTTAAAAATCTTCAATATTTTTTTTGCTAAAAAAAACTAAAATAGGTCCAAAAGGCCCATGGGTTACTGTAGTTTGCCGCCTGTTTTTTTGGCTCTGGGACATTTCGAAACCTGCCATTTCGAAACTGGGACGTTTCGAAACTTTTGCATTTTTGCGTATGGTTTTTCGCCAATTGACACCAAAACACGCGGCATTTTTTATTTTTCTGAAAATTTGAATTCACTAGTATGCCGCAAAAAATTCAAAAAAGTTTCGAAACGTCCCAGAGCCGTTTTTTTTTTCTTCAAATTTTCGTTTCCTCTCACCTTAATATCCCAAAAGACGGCGCGTCCAAGATTCACATCATGCTTCATCAGACGCATTCTCGCGTCTCTGGGCCAGCACTTTTTGTTGTTATAGCCCACAATATTCTCATTATTCGGATCAGGATGCTCCGTCAAGTAGCGCTGAATCAGATCACGAGCCTCGTCGGCGTTGAAACGGAACATGATCCACACGCGATCAATATAACGGCAATAGAGACGGATTGGATGGCCAATTTCCGTGGCAACATCTTGGAATTGTAGAAACTCGTTCGGACACTGTGGTGGTCCGGCAATTTCCGATGCGCGACGCAGTCCAAGAACCAAAAGATCGAGAACGAGTCCGTAGAATTGGACAATGAACGAAGCAAACTGAAGACCTCGAATGATTCCAAACGAATTCGTGTGGTTCATATCCTTGTAGTTGATCAGCACGTTGTTCTTCGAAGTCATGTAATCGGCAATATTGTGATCGACAATCAATCTGAGCAGTCTGTTGAGCAGTGTCAAGTCCATTTTCTCGGCAATCTTCTCCAACTTTGTCTCCATTATAACATTGCACTCACCCTCGCTAGTCTCCCACACGTCCTGCAGATTGTTGAGTCCCTGACACCACTTGTAAGTGAGAAGTGGCGGCGGTTCGGTATCTCCTGGTTTCACCCACGCTGGGAACAATCTTCTCTTGTCCGCCTCATACCACAGGTACTGATCCAGATATGCGTCCGTGACCTTTTCAAGCGGCTCAATATCGTAGACAGGTATGAGATGCGTGTATAGATCCATAAACTCGATTCCGACTTCCTTGAAAGCACGTTGAGTGAGCATGTGTCTCTTGATACGCGACAAAGCCTCGTGTGGATTGTCATACGCCTGTTCGATAAGCGCCAACTCTTCTCTCTGCGACTGATTCAACCTGTTCTTCACACTGTAGCTCTCTTTCAGTCTTTCCAACGCCAAAATCAGCAGTTTAGTGTCATGTTTATAGGAGAGCGGTGGGAACGGAATTGGAGAGAATCGCCTCGACTCGAGCCAATGCACCGTAGTCGTGTAGATCGCCACCGCCTCTTCTGCAGAAATGTACGGTCCGTCCTTCAGGTAGTTGTGTTGTCTTTCTTGCTCAGATTTCAGGTACAGACGTGTCAAACGTCCCAAATTCTTCTTGCACACTGTTTTGTCGACAGTGGCTCCGCGGCGCACACGTTCTCGGTTGTAGTGAGCAGAGTTGGTCCACCAGTCCGCCTTGGCTTTTACGTATCGGAGAATCATGTTCTCGACGGGCGTTGGCAGACCTGGAACTTTCCATGGGATGTTTGCCTTCCAGCAGCGCCACGCTTCGGACAAGTGCTGGAGGATGACGCGAGCCTTGTTTTGTTTAATTCCATCTGGCATCATGTCGAGAATGTCGTGCATCACAGCGGCGCTGAAATTGAGATTTTTTTTTGGATAAAATCTAGTTTTCTGCAAAGTGTCACTCCGTGGCGAATACGTAATATACCGTAAAAACTGTAATAGAACACCACCTTTAATAGAACGCCACCTGTAATACAACGCCACTCCCAACGTCACTTCGAAAAATAGAACGCCACCCTCTAATAGAACGCCACCCTGTAATACACCGCCACCCTGACAAACTGCGACCTATAAACATGAGCCGGTGTTCCAGTAATATTTTTTCAACGTGGATTACTGTAGTCTAAAGTACACAAACACCGAGGTGTGCAATGAACGATAAAGCTAGCTGATTACAGAGGGTACTACGGTATAGAACTCGCACAAGATAGAACTGCAACGGAATATAATTGCGTGAAATAAAACTGCTTGAAATGGAGCTGTACTAAAAAAAACCAGTGCACGTAATACAACTCAGGGACTCACAATCTACAAAAAATTCTTCTTCGCGTTGTTCGAGCGGTTCTGATTCGGTACCGCTCCAATTCAGGAATTCCGTGCGAGTTCTATACTGTAGTAGGATGACAGTTATATGTCTCTTGAATTCGAATAACAGTACAAATGCATATTATCGGCCCGCTATGACGGTCAAACGCGCTCCGTTGAATTTGGTATTTTTTGATTTTCATTTTGGTATCGAAATCACTTCATTTCGCGTATAAATTCAACGTGAAATGAAATATTACCGTTTCGAAAAAGTTGTCATCTCCGAAGCCGCGTAAACTTTGAATTTAGGATCCGCCTCTTCACGCGAATTTTAACCTTTTTAAAAATTTCAGGAAAAAAAGTGAAGGAAAATATAATTTTCATGAAATTCGCGTGAAGAGGCGGAGCTTAATTTTAAAGTTAACGCGGCTTTGGTGATGAACACTTTTTTAAAACAATAATAATTCGGAATCCAAAATGAAAATCACAAAGTACTAAAATCAGTGGAGCCCGTTTCACCGTCGTTGCGGGTCGACAATATTTACATTCTTTTTTTTCTATTTTTTCTGATGATTTTTGTTATTTTTGGTTGTTGAAAAGTTAAATTTGATTTTTTTTTCTAAAAATTCAGCTTCGGAAAATACACCGCCACCCTCTAATAGAACGCCACCTCTAATACAGCGCCACCCCTAGACCCACTCCGAAAAATAGACCGCCATGGCGGTATATTACAGTTTTTACGGTATCTTTATGGAATTTTTAAGACAGAAAAAAAACAAATTTAATGTAATTTTCTTAATTTTTCTGTTTTTTTGACCTAGTTTTTCGATTTTTTTGCAATAAAATTAAAAATTCTATTACGTACAAGCCTGCTGCGCAATCCTGCGCGGCTGCTGACGCAGCCTATTGGCGACGTGTCACTCCTTGACGAATGCGTAATAGAATTTTTATAAAGTTCTTACGACAAAAAACGGTATTTTTCTACAAAAAGTGAACTTTCTGTCATTTTTATCAATTTTTCTGCATTAATTGACAGAAAATAGTGTTAAAAATGAATTTTTGACCTATTTTTTCGCTTTTTTGCAATAAAATTAAAAATTCTATTGTGCATTCGCCACGAAATGACACTTGGCGATAAATTGTGAAGGAAAAATGCTTAATTTCTTCGTTTTTCTTCATTTTTTGTTTAAAAAAAATAGGATTTTGCTTATTTCTTACCGCGAAGTGTCATTCCGTGGCGAATATGTAATAGATTTTTAAGCACTTTTTAACGAAAAAATGGTATTTAATTAATTTTTCTGCATTAAAATGACACAAAATTATGTTTCAGAATTCGAAAATCATGTGTCACTCAGTGGCGAATACGTAATAGATTTTTTGTGGAAATTTTATCAAAAAAGCGGAATTTTTCAACAAAAAAAAAACGATTTTTTCAAGTGAGTTTTCCTGCATTAATTGACAAAAAAAATGTGTTTCTATATTTAAAAATGTCAATTTTTCCGGTCAATTTTTTTTCTTTTTTTTTAATGCAAGTGTCACTTCGTGGCGAATATGTAATAGATTTTTTGTGGAAATTTTTATCACAAAAAGCGGTATTTTCTACAAAAATGTTTTTTTAAGTGAATTTTTCTGCATTAATTGACAAAAAATTGTGTTTCGCAATTTAAAAATGTCAATTTTTCCGGTCAATTTTTTTTTTTTTAAGTGTCACTTCGTGGCGCATATGTAATAGATTTTTTGTGGAAATTTTATCGGTATTTTTCTACAAAAAATGTTTTTCTGCATAAAAATGACAATAAAAAAATTGTTTCGCAATTTAAAAATGTCAATTTTCCGGGTAATTTTTCTTCTTCTTTTTTTAATGCAAGTGTCACTTCATGGTGAATATTTAATAGAGATTTTTCGGCTCTGGGACGTTTCGAAACCTGCCATTTCGAAACTGGGACGTTTCGAAACTTTTTTGCATTTTTGCGTATTGTTTTTCGCCAATTGACACCAAAACACGCGGGCATTTGGTATTTATTTTTCGTTTTTATCAGATATTTATTATTTTTTTTTTGCGAATTTGAATCCACTAGTATGCCGCAAAAATTCAAAAAAGTTTCGAAACGTCCCAGAGCCGATTTTTCATGATTTTTGCGCGAATTTTTCTGCATTAAAATTAGAAAATTATGTTATTCCGTGGCGAACGCGTAATAAAATTTTTCTGAATTTCCACTACTTACCGCAACTCCAAATCAAAATGCGACTCAACACGCTGCTTGGTAACAGTCTTCGCCACTCCCTTCGAGTGTCTTCCTTCGAATTGTCGAGACAACAAATTTCCAAGCCATCTCTCAAGCAGCGGCGTAATTCCACGCAGGAAGAACAACCATACTCGCCAGCCAGGCGCCCAAAATCCACATCCCGGTCCTTTGCCGACCGGTCCAGTGTTGAAACGATAATAGATCAAGTGTTTGAGATCCTTGCACATTCGCACCTGTCTCATCAGTTTGTACTTGTAGCGGTACATTCCTGTGAGCTGTCCGACGTGAGCAAAAATGTACTGTAGTCCGTCGGCGAGCTGGTACGCGTCCACATTGTTCAGGCGGTACTGCACATGCGCATCGACGACCAGTTTGGTGAGACGAAGAATCTCTCTGCACAAGTGGAACGCATTTCCGAATCTCGACTTTTTTCTTTCCTTGGTTGTCAGCGTTTTGACCGGCTTCAAATTAAAGTTGTAATCCAAGTGAAGATAGTTGAGATTTTTACGATGAATGAGCAGATTGAGCATATTGTATCCCTGTCGGAGCACCTGAAGACCAGCCTCCACCCAATCCAACGTGGTCGTTTGGAAGAACTTGGTGGCCTTGAACGAGCGGAAGAGATAACGTCGCTTTTGCGGCTTCGGCGGCCGATGTTTCAGCGCGTTGAGCACAAACACTTTGAGCAGTTTTTGATAGGAAACTCGAACTTTTACAGGCATTCCTGCTGGGCAATGCTCTCTGTACCAAGTCTTGACGAGCGGCACATCGACTGCTCTTCTCGTGCGTCCTGATCGAAGATTAAATGGTCGTGGAGCCCAGAGAAGAGCCAGTCCATTGGCGGTGTTGTCCGTGTAGAGGGGCACGTCTTCGAAAATTGGACGAACGTCTTCAGGAAGTTCCCAGTCGTCATCTCCCTCGTCTTCTGGCAGGTTTTCTTCGGTCTGCAATTTAATTTTTTTTTATTGTATCCAAGTTAAAAATCTAGATATCATCGATTAAAAACTAGATGATTTCTCGCCTTTCGAGGATTTTTTTTTTAAATTTTTTTATTTTATTTCGCGAATTTCGGCTGCCTAATCCTTGTAAACTATCAGGATTATGCTTATTAGATTCGCCACCACCCCTATTTTCTACTTTTCTACGCAAATAAACCATCCACTCACCGGTTTCAAATTGCTGACGACGATCGGATTGATGAGCGGGTCATAGTAGAACGCGGGCAAATCTGGATCTTCAGTTTTGATGAAAACGACTGATGGGGTGTGATACCAAGAGACTTGCACCGGCAGCGAGCTGATCAGATTGTTGTACATGAACGGGAACGCGATACGGTATTCGGTTCGGATTGGCGCCCGGATGATCACCTTGTTGATGTCGTTGAACTCGTTCCAGTCTTCGTCGCTGGAAATTAGCGGCTTTTCATCATCTTATTCAGAGAATCCGATGGCTAACTCTAACTCCCGCTTGCGCGCCGATTGGGTGCCAACTATGCTCCAGCAGTCAGGGAATTTTTACCGCGGACATGATGGATATAGGCAGCTAAGTGGCTATTAGCCGCTGAAAATATACTCGGCGAATGCATCAGCCTCGCTCTACGGCACTTTTAAATTTTCAACAGCGTAGTGCGCCTTTTATGAAGCGAAACATCAAATTTTAACTGCAACTCGTCATGGATACGTCATTTTCCGTTGAAAAAAAGTTTAAAACGAGAATTCGAGTTAATCTTGCAAGTGCAACACTGTTTTACAGGAATTTTGCAGTAGAGCGAGGTTGATGATGTATTCGCCGACTATAACTGATAGCCATCGAATACGGCTAATAGCCATTACTGACGCACAGCTCGTGCCTAATTGGCGCAAGTTTGAGGACAATCGGGAGTTAGCCGCCGTAAAATTCGGGGCCTGTTCCCCATACATTTAGCATACGTCCCCGAAATCGACGGCTAATAGCCCAAAATTCTCTGAGTAATGCCTATCTGCCATATTTAATGGCTAATAGCCATATAGCCGCCAAATAGTATTTCTTTAAATATATAATCCATTATTTTCGGAATTCCGAATTCCGGATTTCAGATTCCGTTAAAAATGTTTTTTTTTTAATCCGAGCTCCGAATTCCAGAATTTTCCAAATTTTGTATTCCATATTCAGAATTCCGGAGGAAGAATTTTCGGCGCGGAAATGGCGGATATATGGCTATTATGGACCTATTCACAAGACCGGAAAAAAAAAAAGAAAAAAACGGAAAAAAATAGCGGGAAAAATCGGAGAATTCTCCGATTGACCTGAAATTTTGGGAAATATTCGAAAAAATTTTCCTGTACACGCTGAAAAAATTTTGGATCAAAATATCGATTTTTTCTGAAAACTTTTAAAATCGATATTTTGCCCCAAAATTTTTTGAGCGTGTACAGCAGAATATTTTTTTTCAATATTTCCCAAAATTTCAGGTCAATCTGAGAATTCTCCGATTTTTCCCGCAATTTTTTCCTTTTTTTCGGTTTTGTGAATAGGTCCATAAAAGCCTTTTTCGGCGGCTAATAGCCATATAGCTGCCAAATAGTATTTCTATAAATCTATAATCCATTATTTTCAGAACCCCGAATTCCGGATTTCAGATTCGGTTAAAAATGCTTTTTTTTTCAGATCTGGATTCCAGAATTTTCCAAATTTTGTATTCTGGATTCAGAATACCGGAGGAAGAATTTTCGGCGCGGATATGGCGGATATATGGCTATTAGTCGTTGAAAATGGCAGATAGAAATTACTGGAGCACATCTCGAGCCTAATTGGCGCGAGTTCGACACTTATGCGATGTCATCGAAAACGGCTATTAGCCGTCGAATATGAGGTCTGTGCCACCTACATTTGCCATACACCCCAAAAACGACGGGGATCCAGATTTTCAAATTATCATGCTGAACCCGAACCAAGTAAAATAAACTATACGTGTGCATATCTTTGACCAACGGCTCAAACTTTGGTCCTCCTGGAATGGCGACATTCAGCGCTTTTGCAGTGAAGAAACTCTTCATATCAAACAGATAAAAGTAGTTATCATCGACCAAATCGGTCAACAACTGATTCGCAAGACGGTACAACGTGGACATTTGTGGAATACTGAACGCCCATTTTCGGTACGTCGGACCATTCACAAATCGAGTCGTCGCCAGCGGCTTATGATCGTAAAACCATTCAGCGACAGCTCCGTCTTCTTCTGGATCCAATTCCATTTGAATCGGCTCAAGCGGCTCTACATCCAATATATTGTCCGCGTAATCAAGCGGCGGTTCTTCGTCATCAAACGGCGGGAAACGCATTCTTTTGAAATGACGACGATCACGCTTCTCTCTTCTCATCATAATCCACATTGTTCCCCACTGAGCCATATAGACGGGCTCAATAACACGTGGAATATCGTTGACAAACGTGATGGCTCCTGTGATATGATAGAGCACTTTGACGTCACGAATCTGCTCCCAGGGCATCGGCATGTTCTCGAGCAGCTTTAGCACTGCGTGTGGCATATATTTAAGAGCTCCGAGATAGACTCGTTTGTCGTGACGGTACTTTCGTGAAGTCATATCTCCGTGATCTCTGATTACTTTTCGCACGTGTTCCGGCGGCATTTCTTCCTTTTGCGAATCGGACACGCCGAACTTTTTCTTCTCCGAATATCGTTTTCCTTGTAACTGTTTCCATTTTCGCGACTTTTCTTCCAGAACTGAGTCTGGTACAGCTTGGGGCGGGCCTCCAAAGTCGGCCATACCTGGAATTAAGTTCTGTATATTTGCATGGAACTCTTCATAGATATGTCGAAAAAGAGAAAAAGTGGCCTGAAACTTTTAGAAATAATGTTAAAAATTTTGGACTGAAAAGTGTATGGGCAGCCCCCTCAGCGCAATGGAAATGGCATACCCCAGCGGATGGTCCAAGACTTTCTGCGGATGGTCTATTGGCCAAAAAATCGTTTTAGAATAGCTCAAAGACGATTATTTAGCGTATCTCAACAGTTAGAAACTGTTTAAAAAAGACAGAATTGGGAAATTTTGAAAACTAACCGATATTGGATTTTGAACACCTCTGCGCGAGAAGATGGTCTATGGAAAAAATGCCGTTAGCTGAGGGGGCTGGTGTATGGGGGTTACTCACGAAATAGCTAAAACCAGCAAAAAATTCAGCGAAAATGCTCCAATTGGCCTGAAACTTTGGGAAATAATGACAAAAATAGACCCGGAAATGACATTCCCAGAAAATTTCAGATCAAAATATCGATATGGAATTTTCTGGGAATGTCATTTCTGGGAGTATCTCAGGTAACATCATATTGAGCTAATCGAATGGCCGCGATAGTCTAATCAAACGCAGATGAGCGACTAACGCGTCCTAGGTAGCTTCCGATTAATGTTTGATTAGCGTTTGATTGTTCGATTAGCATAGTGCATGCGATCGATTAGACTAGCGTTTGGAATTTATTAGACTGGTGTTTGCGATCGATTAGATTAAGGGATGGGTGTTACTAGAAGTAAATTATTTATTATTAGATAGCATTTAAAAATAAAAATTGACCCTCAAAGTACAAATACAGGGTGGCCGATAAGTATAGGACGCTCGCTTTCAGCGTTCCCTGGCACGGTGCCAAGGGATATTTTCGAAAAATTTCGAAACTTTTCGAAAGTCCAGAGACTATATAAGTAAGCTTCTCAGTCATTTGTTCTCACTTCTCCATATCGCCGAGCTATGAAAAGTTCTCCTCATCGTCCTTCCATTGAACTCTTGTTCAAGAGAGGCCTCGGAAGTGCTGAGATCGCTCGACGCCTTCAAATTTCGTCTTCGACGGTTCGAATTCTTCGACGGCACTTTGCTGGTGGTCCATTTATCCTTCAACAAGACTGGGCACCGTCCCATGGCTCGAGATCGACATTGGCCGTCTTGGAGGCGCATTTCCCTGGATTCCTGGACAAGAACTTGTGGCCTGCTTCCAGCCCGGATCTCAATCCGATGGATTTCAGCGTTTGGGGCATGTTGGAAGGGAAGATCGCGGGAAAAGTTTTTGCTACTGTCGATGACTTGAAGGCCGCTCTCGAGGTAGCATGGGCTTCGATCGACGACGGATACCTGCGGCGCACTGTCAATTCGGTGAAGAAACGTTTGAGAGCCTGTGTCAAAGCTCGTGGATCCAACTTCGAAATTCTCTTGTAAAATCAAATTTTCTGCTTATTTTTTGTTGTTTAATAAAGGTTGTTCTCGAAAAATCCTCAAATTGAAAAAATGGGAGCACTTTCAAAACGTCCTATACTTATCGGCCACCCTGTATTTATTGAAAATAACTTTATTTATATTTAGTAACACCAAAAATGATAACAATAAGCGATAGTAATACATTTTTAATGTAAGAAAAACACCAAAATGAAAACAAGAAACCGAGAATTTTGACACTGCGAGATCTCGGTGGCATGTCAAATTTAATAAGGAAAAATAGAAATTAAACGACAACACTGAATTTGCGGTCAGCAATGAGCCAAGGAATATCGGAAATCGTGTAACCGAGTTCTCCAAAAATGATATGCTTCTTCTCGCTTTCTATTTTGAAAATTTCAACAAAAAAAAACCAATATAAACTGCCATATTTTGGATGCCATTTTCGGAAAACTCCGCTGCGCGAATTGCAGAATTACTGGGCAGAAATGAGTGAATATATTTTTAACAAAATCTGCATGTTGACCGTTAACTCAGTATTTTTGTCTGGAGATCTATTTTTACTTCTTTGTTCCAACATGTCATCGAGATTTCGTGGTGTGAGCATACTGGGTAGTCGCGTAGTCAAAAATCATCGCCACGAATCCGAGCACATCATTCTCCTTCATCTGCTCGCACTTGACTCTCCGCAACGAGTGACGAATATGGTTGCTAAAAATACATTGTACTGTATATCTTACAACAATTAGTTTATAGAAACGAGACTTACAATCAGTGTTTAATGTGATGCTTTAACAGCGCGCCGACTTTATAAGAATGTTCGTCCATCAATCCCATTCCGTCCACTGCGAGGAAGTTGACAAGTACCTGTAAATTGGAAAAAGATGAAATGGGTTGTTTCTAATGGGGTTATTGAAAAAATGGAAAAAAAATTGGGCAAAGACTCGAAGAATGTTCAGCTTGGTCTGAAGCTTTGGAAAATAATGTAAAAAATACTCCCGGGCATGTTTACAGCATCTCGGACCGAGTTATCGATTTTTCTGAATATTTTATAAAATCGATATTACGGTCCAAAATTTTCTTATCATATCCGCGAGTATTTCTGAAACTATTTACTAACGTTTCAGACGAATCTAAGTATTCTCCAAGTTTTCCACAGTTTTTTGCTATTTTTCCCGTTTTCGCCTTTTCTATGAATAGTCCGAAAAATGTATTTATAAAAAACTAACCTGTGCGAAAACACCATGCGAAAACCATACGATTGTTTTGGCGCATCGACGAATGCCTTTAAAAATTAAAGTTAAATATTTAGAAAATTAAACACGCGAAACGAAAAAAACTGTGGCGAATAGGGAAAACAAATTTTTTTTTAATCAATCCATGACGAACGACGAGAAAAATTGTTGTATTAATTTTTAAAATACGAATTAGAAAAAAAAACACTTGTTTTCCCAGCATTATTCAAATAAATGCAAAAGTCCCAAAACTGAAAAATAAGATAGCCACAAAACGCGCAAATGCAATACTGACGTGTTTTGCGTGCTATTACCGTAGGCTAGTCAAAAGCTAGCTAGATTTGCCACCGATCGATTAGAATCGGCCCCATTCGATTAGTATCGGCAGTGGACGATTAGAATTGGCAGCGTTCGATTAGAAAAGGCATTGTTTGATTAGCTTAATATGATGTTACCTGAGATCTTTACCATCATTTCTCAAAGTTTCAGGCCCATCGGAGCATTTTTGCTGAATTTTTTACTGGTTTTGGCTATTTTGTGAATAACCCCAATACACTTTCAGTCCGATTTTTTTTGAGCATATCATAACGGGGACTGTTTTTGACATTATTTCCAATAGTTTCAGGCAAATCGGAGAATTTTCGCCTAGATTTTTCCACATTTCGAATAAATATTTAAATAAGTCCATTATTCATTTCAAGCAGGAAAAAATGCATTTTTTGCAGGAAAAATAGCTAATTTTCCATTTTCCGCACGAAATGAATATTACGCATTGGCCAGGAGTGACACTTCACTATCAGATTCTTCTATAATGGATTCGTGATGGAGTGACATGTTACGTGAAACTGTGAGACAAAAAATCGCTTTATTTCTTCATTTTTTCGAATAAAAATGTCAAAAAATTGTCACTCCGCCACGAATCCATTATATTCCTTCAATGTTTTGTTGATGAAAACGTGTTTTCATTTATCGAGAAATTTCAATCCTCGCGAAAACGTAATGAGATAAAAAAAATTTATGGCAAAAAATCAAAAATCTACAAAATTAATAAAAGAAAACGAGCACTGTTCATAATGAGAGGTTCATAATAATGAGTGTTCAAGGTGTTCGTTCACTGAACAGATCGATAAATGATGACCCCTCTCGATTGGTGTAAATAAATGAGCAAAAATCTATAATTTGCCGAGCCGAAACTTATTTTTACTACCTGAACCTCGGGGCCGGATCCATGAAACTGGAAAATGACAGGAAAACCGTTTTCCGGAAAACGAAATTCAGAAATTGATGAATTTTTTTGACGTTTCCCGGAAAATGCCGTTTTCCAGTGCCATGGATCCTAGCCCGGATTTCCACTGGATTATTTAAAATTAAATTTAGGAAAAATTAAATTTTAAGCAAAAATTGAAAAAACGAGACAAAGTTTAACAAAAAAACAGAAGCAAAAAGCAAAAAATGGAAAAATAAAAATATTTTTTTTTTGATTTTCGAAAATAAATTCAAATTTCAACTCGCGCTAAACAAGACGCGCCCGAAGTGTCGTACTAAGATCTGCAGGTCAGCCGGGATACGGTGCGCGCCAATTCAAACACACGTGCCTGTCGCAAAGCGCCAATCGATGAGCCACGCCCACTCGACGGCCAGCCATTATTTGCGTTTGTCGCCTCCCACAGCGACCAGTTTTTTTTTCGAAATTATTGATTTTTGTGACGGAATTGCTTGTTTTTATGGGAATTTTTGTGTCATTTCATGTTGTCCAATTAAAAATTGCGTTTTAAACTTTTTAATGCAGAAAAAATAATAAAAATGGCCGCTTTCTTTCTTGTTTCGTTTTTTTGGCAATTTCGGGTATAATGTGGTCCGAAAATGTATTTTTTCATTGGCAGGAGCTCAATTTTTGATGAATTTGTAATTTTTTGTAAAAAAAAAAATTGAATAAAAATCGAATTTTTGACAATTATGTCTTTTTTAATGATAGAAATGTCAAAAAGGAAAAAAAAATCCGATATTTTAGTCCAAAAAATGCGAATTTATGGCCATTTTGGACCAATTTTTGATAAATTTGTGATTTTTTAGCGATAGAATTTTGTGAAATAATGTCAAAAATATTCCCGGGAATTATTTTCTGATTTTTTTGAACAGAAAAATCGATATTTCAGTCCAAACATTTTTTTTTTGGAGAATTTCATATTCGGCCGTATTTTTACTTTTTTTTTTCACCCAATTTTTTGAATTTTTCGACATTTCTATCATTAAATTGACAAATTTATCAAAAATCGACCAAAAATGCACAAAAACTCGCATTTTCGAAACCAAAAAGTGAAATTTTTTTCATTTTTTGCCCCAAAATGACAAATTTATCAAAAAATTACCCGAAAAATACGAATTTTTGAGAATTTTGGATTATTTTTTGATAAATTTGTGATTTTTTAACGATGGAAATGTCAAAAAATGACAAAAATTGGGAGAAAATGATCTGAAATTTTGGAAAATTATGTCAAAAAGGACCGAGAAATATTAATTTATTTAACTCGGAAAAATCGATATTTCAGTCCAAATTTTTTTTTGGAGAATTTTATATTCGCCGTATTTTTACTTTTTTTTCCCCAATTTTTTGACATTTCTATCATTGAAAATTGACCAAGAATGCACAAAAACTCGCATTTTCGAAACCAAAAAGTGAAATTTTTTTCATTTTTTGCCCCAAAATGACAAATTTATCAAAAATTTGACAAAAAATTAGCCGAAAAATACGAATTTTTGAGCATTTTGGACCAATTTTTGAGAAATTTGTGCTTTTTAAAGGATAGAATTTTCAAAAAATGACAAAAATTGGAAAATGATCTGCAAATTTGGAAAATGATGTCAAAAATAGGCCCGGAAAATATTTATTTTTTAATCAGGAAAAATCGATATTTCAGTCCAAAATTTTTGCATTTTTAAACATTCAAAAATAAGCCAAAAATGCTCAAAAATTCACGGAATTATTTTTTTTTTCATTTTTTGCTCCAAAATGGCAAATTTATCAAAAATTTGACAAAAATTAGCCGAAAATTACGAATTCATGAGCACTTTGGACCAATTTTTTATAAATTTGTGATTTTTTAACGATGGAAATGCCAAAAAATGACAAAAATTGGGAAATAATGAAGAAAATAGGCCCGGAAAATATTGATTTTTTATCGGAAAATTCGATATTTCAGTCCAAAATTTTTGTTGCCGGGTTTTTGACATTTTTCCCCAATTTTTTGATTTTTTCGACATTTCTATCATTAAAAATTGACCAGAAATGCTCAAAAACTCGCATTTTCGAAATCTAAATTGAAAAATTTCTCGAAATTCATCAATTTTTTGCCCAAAATGATAAATTTCCAATTTTTTCAGTGCAAAAACATCGTTGAATATTAATTATCCACAGCCATAAATAATACACAATTAATACAAGTTCTGCCAAATCTGGGATATTTATATAAATATCAAAAATTCAGCGATGTCAGCCTCGCGAAATTCGTGGCCTTCTATCGATTTGAGTCGGAATTTGTCGTCTAGAGGTACGCTCTTTTTTTTTCTTCCGAATTTTACCCCCTTTTTTTTCCAGCCGATGACCTTCCCCCACAACCACGACGCCTCGAAGTGGTGTCAAAACAGGCGACACGTGTCACCGCACTCTCCACAAAACTCGAATGGAAAATTGAGCAGTTTGAAAAACTGATGAAACTCGTCAAAAACGGCTCGAATCTCATATCGCGCATGTTCAGCGTGCCAGAGGCGCCGACAGTGTGCTGGGAGTTGCACGTGTATCCGAATGGAAAACGTGAAGAGGACATGAATAATGTGTCGTTTTTTCTACGACAGGTTGGACTGGCGGTGAGTTTTGATATGAGACGGAGTTTTTGAAGAAATTTGGGAAATTAGGTGGGTGGTCTCTGAAAAAAATCAAAAAAAAGTTCTGCAGGTCGCTGGAAGAAGGTCGTAACTTAATTTTGCTCGTGAACACATAATACTGCCATGAAAACATCCCATCCGACTCGGAAAATAAAGAAAATCCCCAAAGGCGCATGTAGGAAGGTCTCGCCGCGAAAACCACCAGATTATGGTGTCATTTTAGGCCAAATTTTGAAAAATTCATTTTTTCGCCATTTTATTGTTTTTTTAATTTAATTTTTGGGAATTTTCGCCAAAAAAAAAAAAAAGTGGAACGGCTCGGAGAATTACAATAACAATCGGCGGATGCTACAGGAACTTGCAGAAATTGAATAAATATTTGATAATATTATTGGAAATAAATTTGTCTTGAATTTTTTTTGCTTAAAAATGGTCAGTGCTTGGAAATGGGGGTTATTTACGAAATAGCAAAAAACTCGGAAAATGCTCCGATTGACCTGAAATTTTGGGAAATAAGGGCAAAAATACTCCTGAATAAAAATGCAACAGAAAAATTTGGACCGAAATATTTTTTTTTTGAGAAAAAATCGATATTTCGGTCCATAATTTTCTGAGCAATTTATATTCCAGGAGTATTTTTCCCTTATTTACCAAAATTACAGGTCAATCCGAGCATTTTCCGAGTTTTCCACACATTTTTTTCTATTTCGTGAATAACCCCACAAATTGGCTCCTTGACTTGGGAAACCCATCTAGCCTGCGAATATGCCACATTTTCGAGAAAGACGCTTCAAAGTATTTAGTTTTCGAGTGGAGTTTTGCGCAGTTTTATCTCTACTGATTTGAAGTGCGATAATACTGCGCAAAAATCAACCTGAAAGCTAATATTCTCGAAACCAGCAAAAAAAAAGGAAAAAATAGAAAAAACCAACAAAAAATTCAGCGAAAATTTGGAGAATGCTCCGATGGGTCTGAAACTTTGAGAGATCATTTAAAAAATACTCTCGGACATTCCCTGAAAATTTCAGACCGAAATATTGATTTTAAAAAATATCGATTTTTATTTCTGAAAATGTTCAAAATCGATATTTTGGTCTGAAATTTTCAGGGAATGACCGGAAGTATCTTTTAAATGATTTACCAAAGTTTCGGGATAATTACAGAATAGCCACCCATATATTTCAAAATAGGTACCCATTTGACTCGCTATAGTATAGCCACCCACAGTCGGCGCCGCGTGGGTGGCTATTCTGGAATTATGGGTGGCTATTCTGAAATAATGGGTGGCTATTCTATAGCCCGTTGATGTGGGTACCTATTTTGAAATATATGGGTGGCTATTCTGAAAGATTCCCTAGGAAACCAGTATAGCCACCCATTACCACTGAGTGGGTGGCTTAACTGTAATAATATATTCCAGTAAAAGCACCCATATATTTCAAAATAGCCACCCACAGAAAATCGGAAAAATCCCATTTTTCCGTTATGTGGGTGGCTATACTATAGCGTGGGTACCTATATTGTAGTGGGTGGCTATACTGGAATTTTCCCAAAGTTTCTGATCAATCGAAGCATTCTCCGAATTTTCGCTGCATTTTTTGATAGTTTTTTCTTTTTTTGCTGGTTCCGAGAATATCCCCATAATTATTTCGATGCGATTGTTCTCTAAAAAGTGACAAATTTGCAAGTGGAAACCTAGCTAGATCGATTTCCCATGTTTTAAAGCACAAATGAGCCAATTTATAGACAATTCCAAACACTGAACTCTGAGAATTGCCGACAAATTGCACGTAGTCGGCGAATTTCCGCGAAAAAACGATTGATTCGTATTTTCTGGAAATTTTTAGCGGCCAATAGCCATCGAAAACCGCTAATTGCGGTCGATAATGGCTACTAGCTGTTGGATATGGCTATTAGCCATTATGTCGCATAGTTACCATGCGTCGGTTTCGAGGTACATGATGTCCAGAGCAGGCTTTCTCGGAAATTTCCGAGAAGTCGGAATTCCGTCGGAATTCCGATGTCGGAAATTTCCGATTCCGGTTCCGAGGCAGTTTCACTTCCGAAAAAATTTCCGATTCCGTTCCGAGACAAAATGATTTCCGAAGATATTTCCGTTTCCGTCGGAAATAATATTTTTCCGACGTCGGAAAAAACATGTTTTTCTGTCGAAATTTGGTACGAAAAATCGTTTTTTTTTTGTTGGAAAAATTCGACCATGTCCGTGACACAAATTTCTTATTCAAAACGGCTCCGCGACATCTCGAAATCAGACATCTCGAAACCGGACATCTCGAAACCGCCTCGGGAAAAACACTGAACAGTCTAACGAGAGTTGTCAGACTGTTTGGCGTAAGGCAGACAAAAGTTTATTCGATTATCACAGTCTTTTGCAACAGCTGTCTTTAGACTGTTGTTTTAGGAACAGCTGCTTTCAGACTGTTTAGTGGAAAACAACAGTTATTGCGAAAATAGTGTGCAAAACGCAGAGATTGCACCAAACAGTCTAACGATTCTCGTTAGACTGTTCGGTGTTTTTGCCAAGACGTTAGCAGTGGGGAGGGAGGGTGAAAGAGAGGTAGGAAGTAAACAATTTTTTCATAATTTAATGACTATTCAACAAAAAATCAAAAAGTACAAGATTTGAGCTTCATTTCTTTGGAGGCCACCAAAAATTTTTACAGTACGCAAACTGCACCTTGCACCGGGAGCAGGGGTGGGACCAAAAAAAAAGTTTTTTCGGTCGTTTCTTTTGCTTTTTTGAGTGAAACAAAACAAATTTGTTTTGTTCATGCATGCAAGAAAAAAAAAGTTTTCTTTTAAGCCGCGGAGGCGCAAAAAATGCCTCTATTTTAACAAAACCGGGATATGCTCTGAATTGACCAAAAATCTCTAATTTTCAACAAAAACGTTGGAAAATTACCAATTTTTTTTAAAATTTTTTTTAATTTATTTATTTTATTACGACTTAAAAGTACGTGAAAAACTTTTTTTCTCAAAAAAAATTTGTTCAAGAAAATAATACCAAAAAAAAATGTGTATTTCTGCGAGTTAAATTGAAATTTTTCAAATGTCCGTTGAAAATTAAAGATTTTTTGTCAATTCAGAGCATATCCCGGCTAAGTTTTTGTTCAAATACAGGCATTGTTTTGCGCATCCGCGGCTTAAAAAAAAATTTTTTTTTGTTTCACCCAAAAAAAAGCAAAAGAAACGACTGAAGAAACATTTTTTTGGTCCCACCCCTGCTCCCGATGCAAGGTGTGTTTGCGTACTGTAAACTACTTTTGGTGGCCGCCAAAGAAATGACGCTCAAATCTTGCATTTTTTGATTTTTTGTTGAATAGTCATCTTTCTTATATAGAAAATTTTAGATTAGTCTGTGTGTTTGTTTGTGTGTCTCACACACGAGTTTGCAGTCGACAAAACTCGATCCAACGACCTATAGATTGAAGTTCAAACGTGCTAACCACTATACCACAAGGGTCACGAGAACTTGAGAGAAATAGGGAAAATAAATGTTTGCCATTTCTATTAAAAAAAAAACAAAAATCAGTAAAAATGAATATTTGACGAAGGCGACTTAGTCGCCACAAGCTGCAGGCTTGTTGAATTATAAAAAAAAAATTTTACTTACTACACAAGCCTGCTGCGCCATCCTGCGCGGCTGCTAACGCAGCCTATAGGCGACTTCGTCGCCTCTATTTTTTTTCGTTCCACTCTTCCTCATTCATTTATACGCACTCTGTCAACCACCCTCCCCCTGTTAACGCGGTTTCGAGATATCGCGGTTTCGAGATGTCCGGTTTCGAGATGTCGCGGTTTCGAGATGTCTGGTGTCGCGGAGCCTTTAAAACACGAGTCTACTTATCATTCCTCAATTTTTTAAAACTTTTTGTGGATAATTTAAGATTTTATGGGTCTATTCAGGTTCATTTCCGATTTTTCCGATCGGAAATCGGAATTCCGTCGGAAGTCGGAATTCCGACGGAAATCGGAACTAGAATTTTCAATTTCGGAATTCCGACGGAAGTTCGGAAATGAAAATGAAAAACTCGGAATTCCGTCGGAACATCGGAAGAGAAAATTACAAAATCGGAAATTTCCGACGGAACTCGGAAGAGAAATTTTCATTTCCGAGAAAGCCTGGTCCAGAGGCCGAATCCATGCACTAAAAAAGGACGGAAATTTTTTTTCCGGAAAGTAAATTTCGAAAAATGCTAATTTTCGTGTGATGAGGATGACAGACGCTGAAAAAAAAATCCTGGAAAATGATTTTCCGGCTTCGTGGACCAGCCATTTGAAAAAAATGCGCCTAGTTGAACAAAGTACTCATCGGAAACGAAACGGCTACTAGCCAAACATTTCCCTAGTCTTCATTTTATTTATTTATCCTTTTTAAGAGAGGAGAAGAGCCAATAATGACGGAATTCCAAATCTACGCCCTAGACGCGAACAATCAGCGAGTCAGCGTGTGCAGAGACACGAAAGATTTCACAAACCAACAAGGCCGTGGCAAATTCCAAGTGACCCGCGACAAAATGACGGGAGCCCTCCGCTCTGACGGCACCCTATTCCTGATCTGCGAAGTGGAATACTTCCCGCCCGGCTCCAAAATATCAGTGGAACCCGTCGAAGAGGACATTGGCATGGAAGAGCCGGAAGATTTGCCAGAGGTGACTGTTCGAGCCAACAATCGGAGCATGCTGGAAGACGAGTTGTTCACCGACTGTGTCATCCACGTCGGCAGCAAATATATAAAAGCGCACCGATGTATTCTCGGCCAAAACTCGCCAGTCTTCAAAAGCATGTTCTCGTCGGAGAATATGATTGAGGCGCAAAAGGGCGAGATTCACATTGAGGACGCCAAATTCGATTCTGTAAGGGCGATGGTGGAGTTTATGTACACGGGCGCCACGGATCAGTTGGAGTCGCAGGGAAATATTGATGAGATTCTGGCTATTGGTGAGTTTTTTTTTTTTTTTTTTTTTTGAAAATTATCTTTTTAAAAATGGTCGTATTTTCACATTTTTCTATTGAAAACAAGCTTGCAGCTTGTGGCGACTAAGTCGCCTTCGTCAAATATTTATTTTTATTAATTTTTGTTTTTTTTTAAATAGAAATGGTAATCATTTCCTTTCCTTTTTTCTCTCAAGTTCTCGTGACCCTTGTGGTATAGTGGTTAGCACGTTTGAACGTCAATCTAGAGGTCGCGAGATCGAGTTTTGTCGACTGCAAACTCGTGTGTGAGACACACAAACAAACACACAGACTAATCTAAAATTTTCTATATAAGAAAGATTGATATTTTTAAATGAAAAATCCTACAAAAAAAAAACTAAAAACTGTTCAAAATTGTCTTTTTTGGAGGAAATTTGACTTAAAATGGAGGCCCTGGGACGTTTCGAAACTGAAGTGCATTTTTAGCGCAAAATTTTCCAGTAAATTTTAAAAATTCTCCGAAATTTTCCGGTAAAAGATGCGAAAAAATGGTCAATAGTGCGAACACGGTGACGAAAAATAGCACCAAATTTCGAAATGTCTTGTTTCGAATCGTCCGAGAGCCAAAAAACGGCAAACAAATTTCCGACCAGCGGCCACATCTCGTGTACTCCTTTTGGATTTCTTCTAAAAATTTTTTTTCGGAAAAAAAAACGTTGATGTATCTGATGATGATGGATGATGTCTGATGATGATATCTGATGATGTAGCTGATGATGTATAAATATCAAACAATTGAGTTTTTTTTTTTATGTGATATTCGTAAATCCCACTTTTTTATTTTGAAAAACGCAAAAAATTATTTGAAATAAAATTTCTTACTCGATTTCTTGCTGAAAGGTGAAAAAATTTGGAGGAATTTTTAATTTAAGCCTAAAAAATAGGGCTCTGGAACGTTTCGAAACCTGCCATTTCGAAACTGCGACGTTTCGAAACTTTTGTGCATTTTGCGGCATACTAGTGGATTTGAATTTCCAAAAAAAAAAAATTGATAAAAACGAAAAATAACAACCAAATGCGCGTGTGTTTTGCTGCAAATTGGCGAAAAATGCTACGAAAAAATGCAAAAAATTTCGAAATTGCAGGTTTAGAAACGTCCCAGAGCCAAAAATAGCAGTAAAATTTCGAAACGTCTCAATTTCGAAATGACAGGTTTCGTAACGTCTCAGTTTCGAATCGTCCCAGTTTTTAAACGTCACAGAGCCAAAAATAGCACAAAAGTTTCGAAACGTTCCATTTTCGAAATGACAGGTTTCGTAACGTCTCAGTTTCGAATCGTCCTAGTTTCGAAACTTCACAGAGCCAAAAAAGCCCTATGTACTGCCCTTCTATTGGAGGTGCCCTTCAATTGCAGATTTTTTTTGGAAAAAAAAATGGTACGGTTGCCCCGAAAAAACTTTTTCTTTTCCAGCCGACAAGTACGAAGTATTAATGCTAAAAGACCAATGCGAACGGCTCATCGCTCAAACAATCAACCTGAAAAACGTGACGCAAATCGCCATGTTCTCTGACACGTACACTGCCGAATACCTGAAATCGGCAGTGATTCGATTTCTAATGACCCATCACAGAACTGTGATCAAAACGCAAGACTGGATGAACATGAAGAAGGGGCGTCACGAGTTGGCGAACGAGCTGCTCGAAGCGGTGCTCACCACGGATCAAGACGACGACGACGGGGCGTCGGGATCGGGAACGGCGTCGACTAGTCGATCGTCGCCACCGCCGGCGAGGAAACGACTGAGGAGAAGTGCGAGATGATGGACTGATAAGAAAGTGATGAGTTGGAAAAAAAATTACGGGAAAAAAATTGTTTGTTTTTGTTGCTGCTTTTTCAAAAGCGCGCGGTGTTGAAATATGTGCTATATATACTTGAAAACCACTTGATTAATTTCACAATATACGAAGAACTGTTTAAAAAGCAAAAAAGCAAGCAATTTTTTGTGTTATTCTCGGACGTTTCGAAGTTTCGAAACGTCCCAGAGCCTTTTTTTTCTCGTCAATTTTTTACCCCATCAAACAAAAAAGTCCACCAATGTATAGTTGTTGTAGTCGTGCCTATTCTCTCAATGTCATTATTGCGGGTTACTTCTATTCTCCCAATTTGTTTCTTTTCCCTCCAAAACACTGTTTTTTTACTGTACATCATCCTCAAAGAAAAAAGAAAAATGTTGCATAATAATTACTGTGTCAATTGCATTTCTTGTGTCTGTTTTTTAAAAATCTTTTCCGTTTAATATAATATAAATAAACTATTTGGGGGGTTTTTAGCTTTGATTAATTGATGAGCCATCTGGAAATTTAACCGTTTTTTAATATTTATGGAACAGGTCGACCTAAATATGTGGACGTCTACGCCTCTTTTCGTCTTTTTTGCGCTTTTTTTTTACTTTGGACGTACCATTATGCAGGTTTTTTACCAGGAAGGACCCCCCATCGATGGGTACGACAGAATAGAAAAAGGCGAAATAGAACTCGTTGTGCAATGAAGCGCGTTTGCATTATGTTTTCAATTTCTCCGTTTTTCGCCGATTATGCAATTTTTTTTTCTGAAACTTCATTGATTTGATACTTTTCTTCATTTTCCCTGTGCGTAAAATATCTGAAATTCACTGAAAAACCTATAATAAACAGAAAATTCGAAGAATAATGCAAATGCGCTCCATCACATTACGAGTTCTATTCCGCTCATTTCTAGTTTGTAGCCGTTCTATTTTTCCAAGTTCCGTTTTGTAGCAATTCTATTGTGTTGCATTTCTATTCTGTCGTACCGGTTTAAAAGCGCATCGGCAGGTCTCGACACGAAGGGTTTCGTAGTTTTTTGTCGTTTTTCTGCGTAGGGTAAAACAACACGAAAAAGCGACCTACAGTAACCCGAAAAACCCGAATATTTCGACAAAACCATCTCTAAAACTTCAGAAGATGGACTGGAAAGTTACCGTAATCACGTACAACTTGGCAATGAAGCCGTCCGACCCGCAAGCCGTCGCCAACTTTCTCACCGGCCACGTCGACGCTCAATTGGTCGCCATTGGGCTTCAAGAGGTCGCACACGCCGAGACAATCGGCGGAGCACTCGTCACCTGGGCGTCCACCATCGCCGAATGGATGAGCAAAAAGGCGGGAATGGTGTTGGTGGCGAAAAACTATCAGGCGACTAATCAGGTGTTGGTGTTCGCCAAAAGGCAGCTTATTGGACAGGTTAGTTGTGGTTTTTTTGTGTGCTCTTCTCGTCAAATTGTGCGCATGTGGGTCTCGCCACGAAAATTCAAAACGGAAAAATGCAATTTTTTCGCGTATATCGACAAGTGTGCATACACCGTCGTGGCGAGACCCGTATGCGCACCGATTGACGAGGTATCTCGAGCGGATTTCCACCTGAATCTCTATGTAAATAATAGAAGAGCATCTTGCCAGTTTTATCGATTTTTCATCAAGGAAAAAAAATGTAAAAATTGCGAAAAAGTGAGGCAAAAGACCGGCCGGGTGCTGAGTCCTTCTTTTTTACTTTCTGTTCAGCAGATTTTATCGTCAAAATGCGAAAAAATCGTCAAAAATCCAAAAAGCAAGCTAGCCACGCCCCCTTTTGCAACCAGGGCACAGTTTTTGGCAAGTGCCGCGCACTTTTTTCTTTTTGTAATTAGCCGATTTTATCGCTAGAATTCGAAAAAATCGTCAAAAACCCAAGAAAACGAAAAAATCTGCAAAAAGCTAGCTAGCCACGCCCCCTTTTGCAACCAGGGCACAGTTTTTGGTAAGTGGGCCGCACATTTTTTTTTCTGTTTGAAATAAGCCGATTTTATCGTTAGAATGCGAAAAAATCGTCAAAAACCCAAAAAAAGGAGAAAATCTGAGACCCTACCAAAACCCAGGAAGCCAGTCGAACCCAGGAACCAAAACCCAGGAAAAGGGGCGGGCAGTGTGCCTTATCGCAAAAAAATTTGTCGACAAATGCCCTATTTGACAAATTATCGACAAAAAAATTTGTCGAATTTGTCAAAATTTTGTCGACAAATTTATCGACAAAAATTCGAATTTGTCGTTTTTGTCGATAAATTTGTCGACAAAAATTTCGACAAAAATTCGACAAATTTGTCGACAAAAAATCGACAAAAAACGACAAAAAATTTCGACAAAATATATTTTCTTGCTAGTCGACATCGGTTGCCGCGCCGATCTCATGCAAATGATAGCGATCGCGGACCCGTGATTTGTCGGTACAAGAAACTATGTATAGCCGGTCGCGTTCTCCAAGAGGGCAGCTACCAGACAGCTACAGTACTGGCCATAAAGAATGCGACAACTGGTTTTTTGACGATAACTTCTTGGAAAGTTAACTTTTTGACCCGAATTTTTTACTGTATCTGCAATGGAACCTCACGAAAACTTGCGTACTTGCAAATTGCATCATTCTGAAAGAAGTTTTTTTTTTTTTAATTTTTTAAATTTTTCTCATTTTTGCACTTTTTTCATGTATTTCAGTTTTTTGTATAAAGTTGAATGAAAATTAATTGGGAGTTGTTCTAATTAGTTTTTTACTGTTTTTTAGTCATGGACAGACCATTTGGGAAAAAACTTTCACTGTGGACGGTCGAAAAAGCATCGTACGTGGACATGAACTAGGCGCGCATCCGAAGATACTCGCAACTCAGTTTGGTCATTCTTCCAGCCAAATTTACCGCATTTTGAAGAATAATCGTGATGATGTAAGGTTTCAATTAGCTTTCTAAACTAATTTCGACTATTCAGGATGGTGTAGTTCATCGTCAATCTCCAGGAAGACCCCGAACCACTTCCAGAGCGATGGATCGAAATATCTTGCGCGCTTGCCGAGAAGATCCTAGACGCACATCTACGGATATTCAAGTCTCCGTGACGTCTCCAAATGAGCCGATGCCATCGAGAAGGACTATTAGAAGACGTCTGCAAGTTGCTGGACTGCACGGACGAAGACCAGTCAAAAAACCACTCGTTAGTCTAAAAAAACAGGAAAGCTCGCGTTAAATGGGCACTTGTCCTAGGGACCTCGAAAGTGGGCTAATCACATCTGGAGCAACGAATCAAAGCTCGATCTGTTCGGTACTGATGGTATTCAATGGATTCGACGTCCTATTGGCTCCAGATATGCTCCTCAGTACCAATGTCCGCCGGTAAAACATGGAGGTGGATCTGTGATGGTTTGGGGATGCTTCTCCGTCACTTCCATGGGTCCATTGAAGGGAATTGTTGAAACCATGGACCGATATGTGTACGAAGACATCCTGGAGAACACAATGCGACCATGGGCAAGAGCAAATTTGGGCCGATCGTGGGTGTTTCAGCAGGATAATGACCCGAAGCATACTTCGGGTCATGTCGCCAATTGGTTTCGACGTGGCCGTGTGGATCTCCTGGAATGGCCAAGTCAGTCTCCGGACTTGAATCCCATCGAACATATGTGGGAGGAGCTAGAACGACGTCTCAAAGGAGTCCGAGCCTCCAATGCCGACCAGAAATTCGCTCAATTCGAAGCTGCTTGAAAGAGTATCTTAATGACGGTGGTTCAGACGCTCCTGGATTTGATGCCACGTAGATGCCAGGCTGTTATTGATGCCAAAGGATACCCAACCAAGTATTAAATCACTTTGTATAGTTACCTTCCTTTTATTTTTGATCTTCGGTGATTCTAGAGCTTATTTGTATAGATCTACAAAAATGTCAATTTTCATGAATTTTCGAAAAAATTGAATAAAAAAATAATTTTCAGCAGAATTTTAAAATCAACTTGACAGGAAGGTTTCGTGCTGAAAAAATTTCACAAAAAATTTGGGTCAAAAAGTTAACATTCCAAGAGGTTATCGTCAAAAAACTAATTGTCGCATTCTTTATGGCCAGTACTGTATTTGGCGGCTATTTGGCAGCTATTTGGCAGCTATTTGGCAGCTATTTGGCAGCTATTTGGCAGCTATTTGGCAGCTATTTGGCAGCTATTTGGCGGCTATTTGGCAGCTACCTGGCGGCTATTTGGCAGCTACCTGGCGGCTATTTGGCGGCTACCTGGCGGCTATTTGGCGGCTACCTGGCGGCTACCTGGCGGCTATTTGGCGGCTATTTGGCAGCTATTTGGCGGCTATTCGGCAGCTATTTGGCGGCTATTTGGCGGCTGTTCTACAACAACACTCCGAAATTACGCGCTGCATTATTCAGCCAATTTGTCGAAATTTTTTGTCGACAATTTGTCGAAATTTTTTGTCGAAATTTTGTCGACAAATTTGTCGAAATTTTTTGTCGAATTTTTGTCGACAAAATTTCGACAAATTTGTCAAAATTTTTTATCGACAAATTTGTCGAACCTTTGTCGATAAGGCACACTGGGGGCGGGGCAACAAAACCGCGCCGCAGTTGCCAAAACGCAACTTCGCCGCACAGTTTTTTTTATATGTATAATTTATTCTTGTCGTTTGGATTTTCAGTACATTTTCTTTTTCAATTTTGTTTTAATTTCAAATATTCAATGAAAAACCACCTAGAAATATACGTTCCACAAACTAATTTCAAGAATAACAAGACTGTGCAAGGAAAAAGAACAATGAAAAAAACTGTGCGGCAAAGTTGCGTTTTGGCAAACTGCGGCGCGGTTTCGTTGCCCCGCCCCTTTTCCTGGGTTTTGGTTCCTGGGTTCGACTTGCTTCCTGGGTTTTGGTAGGGTCTCGAAAATCTGCAAAAAGCAAGCTAGCCACGCCCCCTTTTGCAACCAGGGCACAGTTTTTGGCAAGTCGTCGCGCACTTTTTCTGTTTGAAATTGTCCGATTTTATCGTTATTTTGAATTCGAAAAAATCGTCCGCACGCACGCGACTCGTTGCTGCAAGTTGTGGAGACCCCACGAAAAGGGGGGAAAGTGTTGAAATGTGGGAACGAAAAGGGGGGAAAATGGGCGGAGCCTAATTTTTTTGGTTTTTTTTTTCGAAGGATTCGATCATTTTAGATCCAAAAAAATTAAATAAGGTCAATTTGAAAATAAAACTATTTTTAGAAAAAATGTCGAAAAAGTTTGCGGCACTTTTGGATTTGGCTCCGCCCATTTTCCCCCCTTTTCGTTCCCACATTTCAACACTTTCCCCCTTTTCGTGGGGTCTCAAGTTGTGCGCCAACAAAATGAAAAAAAAAGTTTTCCTCTCTCGCCGCCAATAGCTGAATCGTGGCGAGACATTTGGCCAGTTTTATCGATTTTTCATTTAAAAAAAGTAGAAATCGCCAATGTGCGTCATTTGACGTGTTTGCGTAACTTCCGGGAGTCAGAAAACATTTTTCGGAATGCCCTTTCTAAGCGACGAGACGAGACGCAGACGAGAGACAGCGCTGTCACGCGACGCAACCTCAGCGCGTCGGATTTGGTGGCACACATTGCCGGCACCATCCTATATAAACATTTCAGATAAAACGCATCGACTACCGCTTCGAGCGCAACACAATGGGCGGCCTGACGGGACACAAGGGCTCAATCGGCGTGCGCCTCCAACTCAAAAGCCCCTACTCGATAGTGTTCGTCGATAGCCACTTTATGCACGGACCAGAGCACTATCGACGACGTGTCGAGCAGTATCATACAAACATCTCGTGCACGTTTCCGACGGACAAAAGTGTCAGGTAATCGATAAATCATTTATTTATTTATTTGTTGGTATCTCATCCACGTCTGCGATTGGATCCTCGTTTCGCCGCAAGGCTCTGGCGTCTTGAGCTGCGGCTGCGACTGCGGCTATGGCTACGGCTTGAACTCGAAGACGACAGATTTTCAATCGCTTTTCGGCTTCTTCCTTTTGTCAACATCTTCTTCTTTGCTCCCTTTGCCTCCTTGGCCGGAGTCGCACGACGACTCGCCACCGCCTTCAACGTTCTGGTGCTCGCCGAGCTGTGAGAATGGCGACTGCGACTACGACTGCGACTACGAGAAGTGCGAGACGAAGAAGACGAAGGCGAACGATTCGCACGTCCCATCGATTGACGGAGCCGTGTCTGTGAACGAGTGACCGGTCCCGTAGCGCGTAAAATTGGCAGAAACACTGAGTTGTTGTTCGGACGCTTTTTCGCCGTCACCGTCGCCAAGCCCAAGCTTTTACGCTTTCCATCGCTAAACGAGACACGTCTCGCCGACCGCGTTGACACCACACTGAAACAGAATCGATCAGAAAGTATTGTCGGCCCGCCAAAATGGTCAAACGTGCTCCGCTGAACTCAACGCTATGCGATTTTCATTTTGGTCTCCAAATTAGTTCCTTTCAGGTATAAATTCATCATGAAATGAAATAATTTGGAAACCAAAATGAAAATCGCATACCGTTGAGTTCAGCGGAGCGCGTTTGACCATTTTGGCGGGCCGACAATATTTGCACTAGCCCACGTTGGCGACTGTGCGTTGGAGCGAATTTGCAGCCCACCACTTACCTCAAATCTCTAGCGGTGAGCAGGCTGGAACTGCGGCCACTGCGGGCGCTACGAACGCTCTGTGAGCGTGAGCGGCCTCTCGACATCCTGGAAGCTGATTGTCTGGCGTCGGATTTTCTCATCATCTAGTTCCTTCGAGTAGTTGTTCAAATGTTAGAATTAAAAGTTTTTATCGAAAAAATCCACTTTTTATAATTATGAGCTGACCGTGACATGTTGGCAAAGGTTCACGTACTTTTGGGGTTATTCACGAAAACCAGCTCTGATCGGTCTGAAACTTTGATGACGCGGTGTTTGCGTACTCGCTTTGCAAACCGATTTACGAGACTCCGCCCACTGGCTGCTATTTTTTTGCTGTGATTTTTCCTTTTTTCACATTTTTTCCTCATTTTGCAGTTTTCCTTCTGTTTTTTTTACAATACACAGTGTGCCAAAATCCGAAAATGTTTGAATTGGTCGCAATGGGGCGCACTTGCATTTTCAGTGCTAAACTGGCCGCTGATTTTCAACTTCAGAATATGTCATTTTTATTGATTTTCTCAATATTTTGCAGCAATGCAAAGCGCGATAGACGCTGTCTGTAAATGGTCTGAAAATTCTAAGCTAGCTCTCAACGACAGTAAAACTCTAGTTATCTCATTAGGAAAAAATCCCCGAACCACAAAGTATCAGATAAATAATAACCCTATCAGAAGAGAAACAAGCATACGCGACTTAGGTTTCATAATAACTCCAATGCTTGATTTTACTGGTCACTGGAAAAAAGCCATCTGCAAAGCTAAGTTTAGCGTATTCCAAATATTCAATCACTACTGTAGTAATAACCCCCGCCTTATGACACTTCTATACAAAATCTTTATAAGACCCATACTAGAGTATGGCACAGAAATCAGCAATCCAACAAGAAAACTTGATTGTAAAGCAGTTGAATCGGTTCAGAATGCATTTACGAGAAGACTATACAGCCGTATAAAAGGGAGATACCTAACTCCAAATGACCCCGATTACCTAACAGCCCCCCAACGTAACTCATTATTCAATCTTTCATCGCTAGAATCGAGAAGACAAACTTCCGATAGAAAAATTATACTAAAAATGATTTCGGGTCTAGTAGACATTGACACAAGCCCCTTTTTCACTTATGAGAAAAACACTCGCACGCGCGCAAAAAATACATTCAAATGGAACCACTGCAAAACTAAAATACGTAGGAACTTTTTTGTTAACCGCAAGCTCTCTTCATTCAAACTATGACCACTGATGACCGAACGTTTACGCCAAATGTATCCTCTTCTCTCTCCCAAAATTTGTTTATTTCACGTGTACTATAACCAGATATCCCTACAAACTCCTTTATTCTTTCTATTCCGTTTCTGAATCTTCTTCTATACCTTAACTCTATTTTTCACGTACCGCAATGGGCGTATTCAAATAAATAAATACCGTAAAACCTGTAATTGAAGTACATGTACTTCTATTTTTCAAACCCCCTAAATGGGTGTACTTCCATTACAGGTGTACTTCAATTAGAGGGTGTACTTCTATTTTTCAAAGGCCTTAAAAAAAAATAAATAACAAAAAATAAAGACGATTCGAGACCCAGACAAAACCGGGGAAAAACAGGAAACCGGGAAAACAAACCCGAGGAAGACAAAAACCGGGAAATTTCAAAACCGAGGAAAAAGCCCCACCCATTGCAAACGTGCGGCACGAGTTTTGCACTGAAAAGGTTATACAATTTTAGAAAAACTGCGCCGCAAACATGCAAATTTTTTCCGGTTTTGGTAATTTTTTTCCCTGTCAGCTCCCTCAGCTACTGGCATTTTTACCATAGACCATTTTCTCGAGAGGTGGTGCTCAAAATCCCAACTCGGCCAGTTTTCAAATTTTCCTAATTCTGTCTTTTTTGAAAAGTTTCTATTATCGGCCCGCCAAAATGGTCAAACGCGCGGCTCTCGGACGTTTCGAAAGTAGACATTTCGAAAGTGTGACGTTTCGAAAGTGCGACGTTTCGAAAGTGGACTTTTCGAAAGTTTTTCGGGACTTTGTCTACGCGGTTTTTCACACAATCATTTTAAAATGTTTTTAAAGGAAAATTCCCAAACACCGCGTCGGCAAAATCCAGAAAAACCTTCGAAAAGTTCACTTTCGAAACGTCGCACTTTCGAAACGTCGCACTTTCGAAACGTCACACTTTCGAAACGTCAGAGAGCCAAACGCGCTCCTCTGAACTCAACACTATGCAATTTTCATTTTGGAAATCAAAATGAAAATCGCGGCGGGCCAAAAATAACTGTTGAGATAAGCTTAATAATCGTCTGTCAGATGCTCTAAAACGCTGTTTTGGTCGATAGACCATCCGCAGAAAGTCTTGGACCATCCGCTGGGAGACGCCATTCCCATTGCGCTGAGGGGGGCTGTTCCCCGGTTTTGTCAAAATCTCGAAAATTTTAAATCTGCGCTCGTCAATTAAAATGTTGCCAGTGTGTTCTCCATGAACGTGTTTGTACGGTGCTAACTCGGAATAGAACTGAAGTGTAATTGAACTGCAGCGATATAAAACTTGCTTCGCAATAGAACCGTTCGGAATAGAACTGTTCGGTAAAGAACTGTAGCAAAATAAAACTGTTTTGGAATAAAACTGTTCGGAATAAAACTTTAGCGTTTTGGAACTAAATTAGCAATGGAGCGCGATTGCATTGCTTGGCCGTCAAGGCGGGCCGAGAAAAAAATGATAAAAGTTTATTCAAAAAAACAACAAAACAAACAATTTTTGATGAATAGGTCAAATATAAAACTGTTGAAAAAAGCACGCGCATGAGAAATTCCAATATTTGAATGAGCAAGCAATGCAATCGCGCCCCATTGCTAATTTAGTTCCAAAACGCTACAGTTTTATTCCGAACAGTTTTATTCCAAAACGGTTTTATTCCGATCAGTTTTATTCCGAACAGTTTTATTTCGCTACAGTTCAATCTCACTACAGTTCTATTCCAAAGCGAGTTCAATTTCGCTACAGTTCTATTACGCGTCAGTTCTATTCCGAGGTAGCACCGTTTGTACACTTGTGTCGCGGGCATTCAAATGATTTTCAATTCAAAAATTCTGTGAACCAATGAAAAACGAAAGGTTCAAAAATGGGATAAAAATGTTTTTTATAATAATTCACCCGATGATGTACCTCTATTAGAGGGTGTACTTCAATTAGAGGGTGTACTTCTATTTTTCAAAGGCCTCTTGGAGATGTACTTCTATTAGAGGTGTACTTCTAATACAGGTGTACTTCAATTACAGGTTTACGGTAAATATTGTGTTTTCAATCGACTAGCGACATGAGAACGCGAGACTCCGCCCACTTTTTTGAGGGCGACCACGCGAACACGGTGATATTTGAAGAGACGCAGACAGGTAGCGCACAAATAAGTGGGCGGAGTCTCGCGTTCTCATGTCGCAAGTCGATTGAAAACAATAATTATTTTAAAGAAAATTTTTATCTGCAAAATAAGCTAAAAAACGTAAAAATTCGTCGACAGGGAAGCTCGTCATTAAAGTCTGCACTTTTTCAACGGGATTTTCAACATTTTTCAGATTTTTCGTAAAATGGAGGAATTTCATCAAGTTTTGCAACATCAGATTGCTTCAAAAATATATTGGGATCATTTTCATGCAAAGATGAGGTGAAAATAATCACGGACAACGTCCATATAATCGTTTGAACTAAAATTGCGTGGAATCGAGTGTGTTCAATCCAATTTGCTGCTCCAATTTGATTGGAAAATTCATATATTCGGTTCAAGGAATGCTCAAAACTGTTTTGTTTCAGATCAATAAATGGCGTATGCGCATGAATATTGAACAAGAAAATTCGAGAAAAAATGACGAATGATGCAAAAATCGATTAAAAAACGAAACCTGCCATTTCGAAAGTGGGACGTTTCGAAACTTTTTTGCATTTTTGCGGCATACTAGTGTATTTAAAGTTCCATAAAAATACAAATAATTGATAAAAGCAAAAAATAAAAACCAAATGAGCGTGCATTTTGGATGTACATTGGCAAAAACGGTATGCACTCGGCTATCGCGTGCTACCTTTGCACCAAGATTCTGCAATGTCTGCCCCGGTATTGGGGGAACATTGCAGAAGATCGGCACTATTTTTGCATAGCGTCTGTGCAAAAATCGCACCGATGCTATGCAATTATTGTGCGCTTTTCTGAATCCTTGCATTGCTCACTCTTATTTTACTGTTATTGATTGAAAAATTACATTTATTTTTTCAAATAGGGAAAACAGAAATTAACAAAGTAGTGAAAAATGGGAAAAAATTAAAACTAAAAATTTAATTTATTATAAAATGGTTGGTGTTGTTGCTGTAGTTGATGCCACAATTTGATGGATTTCCGACTTACGACTTCAGCTCATTTTTTGAATTCCGACTTCAGCGTAAAAATATTCATTTCCGACTTCCGTGCAACTCTGGTCTATGGCCATCCTCGACGAATCTGGAATTTTTTTTGAATAAGAATTGACTAGTTGTGAAACGTGGAGAGGAGTTAATAAAAGCAATCGGAATATGCATCCTATTACTGCGTCGCGAAAACCAGTCAGAGCGCTCGTGCCTTGTGGTTGTGGTCTCGCAGCGACCAGCGCGTATACGGTAGTTTGTTTACGAAAAAACGAAAACAATAAAAAAACAGAAAAACAATTCAAAAAAGTATGTAAAAAACTACCATATACGCGCTGGTCGCGGCGAGACCACAGCGCAAGGCACGAGCGCTCTGACTGGTTTTCGCGACGCAGTAATATAAAATATTCGCCACGGCGGGGGTTGTGGAGTTCGGTGGGGGAGTTCGCGATGTATTGAAACTACAAAATTGGGCTGGTTTTACCAAAATTTGGAGCCGATACGATAAGCGCAAAAATAATTTTTCCTCGTTTTCAAAAGCGTTTTCAAGTGAGTTGCGACATCAACACGTGAAACTCCGCTAACTTTTTTCACGCGAACATTAATGTTTATTGTCAGCCCGCCAAAATGGTCCAACGCGCTCCGCTGAACTTAACGCTATGCGATTTTCATTTTCGTTTCCAAATTATAACGGATTCGTGGCGGAGTGACAATTTTTTCACGTTTTTATTAGAAGAAATGAAGAAATAACTGAAGAAATTAAAAGATTTTTCGTCTCCCAGTTTCACGTGAAATGCCACTCCGCCACAAATGCATTATATTACATTTCACGTTGAATTTATACGTGAAATGATATAAATTGGGGACCAAAATGAAAATCGCATAGCGTTGAGTACAGCGGAGCACGTTTGACCATTTTGGCGGGCCGACAATAGTGAATTTTGAATTTTTAGCGTTGATGTCGCAACTCGATTGAAAACATAATACCACGTTTCTCAAAAAATTGAAACGTACCAAATTTCACTCTCAATACAAATGAAACATTCTTTTGCACACAAAAAATGAAACAAAAATTTTTTCGCGCTAATCGAAGCCTCTCCAAATCAAAGAAACTAGCTAACTATTCGGACAATTACCGGAAAGTGTCTCTCCGTGGCAAATACATAACATAAAAATATTTAAGCTGACGCAGATTTTTAAATTAATAATCCAATAATAAACAAAACAATCAGAAACTAAAAAAATACATCTCACCGCATACTGGACATTCTATACAGAAAAAATGTTGCAAATTTCGCGCAGATGTTTCTGTGTCCACCACGAAAATAGTGTAGACGCAGACTGCGATGGAACGCGCTCTGCTTGAAAGTTGGTGCAAACTTTGCAGGAAATTTGTACAATGTTTGCCATAGCGTCAAAGCTCGCACTATGTTTGCAGGGCGTATGCACAATGTTTGCAACGGTCTCAATACCGGTGCTAAGTGCTAAAACCGCTCATTTTTTGTCCAAACTTTGCATCGTGTTAAGAATTTGCACAATGTTTGCAGGGAATTTGCACAATGTTTGAAATTGCCTCAAAGTTGGTGCAAAGGTAGCACGCGATAGCCGAGCAAAAAAGCAAAAAAGTTTCGAAACGTCCCAGAGCCGAAAAGACGAAAAAAATATTTTTGCATCATTCGCAATTTTTTTCTCTTTTTCTCGAATTGTCTTGTTCAATATTCATTCGCATACGCCATTTATTGATCTGAAACAAAAATGTATTAAAAAAACAGAAGGAAAACTGCAAAATGGGGAAAAAAGGAAAAATCACAGCGGGGCAGTGGGCGGAGCCTCGTAAATTGGTTTGAAACGCGAGTACGCAAACACTGCGCGAAAACTCAGACCAAAATATCGATGTTTAACATTTTAAAAAAATCGATATTTTGGTCTGAAATTTTTTGAGTTTCGCAGAATTTTTTGCACATTATAGAAATTGCTTTTTACAGGGCCGTTTTCTGGTTCGGCGACTTTAATTTCCGTGTGGAAGAGGACATGGACACGGTCATTCAGAAAATCAAGGATCGCAGCTTTTTGGAACTTTTAGGTACGTAAATAGGTGCCGCACACTTGCAAGGGGCGGGGCTTGACTCCGCCCCCTTTGCAAGTATGCGGCACTGTTTTTCTAAAAATCTAAAATCTCCACTTTTGTTAAAGACAGTCGCGAGCAGCTGAAACGAGCGATTCTCGAGCGTGACGCATTCATCGGATTCCACGAGCAACCGATCACGTTCGAGCCGACGTATCGAGTGACTGTGGGCACCTGTGAGCCAGACGGGAAACGAGTTCCCTCCTGGACGGACCGCGTTTTGTACAAGGGCGACGGAATCACCGGTTTGTCGTACACGAACAACAAGAACGCGGTGGCCAGTGATCACCTGCCGGTTATCGCCAAATTCAGTGTTAAAGTACGTTTTGTCAGATTATCAAATTGTCAGATTGTCAAGTTGTCAGATTGTCAAATTGTCAAAATGTCAAATTGTCAGATTGTCAAACTGTCAAATTGTCAAATTGTCAGATTGTCACATATCAAATTGTCGAATTGTCAGATTGTCAAATTGTCAGATTGTCCAATTGTCAGATTGTCACATTGTCAAATTGTCAAATTGTCAAATTGTCAAATTGTCACATTGTCAAATTGTCACATTGTCAAATTGTCAGATTGTCAAATTGTCAGATTGTCAAATTGTCAGATTGTCACATATCAAATTGTCGAATTGTCAGATTGTCAAATTGTCAGATTGTCCAATTGTCAGATTGTCACATTGTCAAATTGTCAAATTGTCAAATTGTCAAATTGTCACATTGTCAAATTGTCACATTGTCAAATTGTCAGATTGTCAAATTGTCAGATTGTCAAATTGTCAGATTGTCACATATCAAATTGTCGAATTGTCAGATTGTCAAATTGTCAGATTGTCCAATTGTCAGATTGTCACATTGTCAAATTGTCAAATTGTCAAATTGTCACATTGTCAAATTGTCACATTGTCAAATTGTCAGATTGTCAAATTGTCAAATTGTCAGATTGTCACATATCAAATTGTCGAATTGTCAGATTGTCAAATTGTCAGATTGTCCAATTGTCAGATTGTCCAATTGTCAAACTGTCAGATTGTCAAATTGTCAAATTGTCAAATTGTCAGATTGTCACATATCAAATTGTCGAATTGTCAGATTGTCAAATTGTCAGATTGTCCAATTGTCAGATTGTCCAATTGTCAAACTGTCAGATTGTCAAATTGTCAGATTGTCAGATTGTCAAATTGTCAAATTGTCAGATTGTCACATATCAAATTGTCGAATTGTCAGATTGTCAAATTGTCAGATTGTCCAATTGTCAGATTGTCCAATTGTCAAACTGTCAGATTGTCAAATTGTCAGATTGTCAAATTGTCAGATTGTCAAATTGTCAAATTGTCAGATTGTCAGATTGCCAAATTGTCAAATTGTCAGATTGTCAAATTGTCATATTGTCAAATTGTCAAATTGTCACATTGTCAGATTGTCACATTGTCAGATTGTCAAATTGTCATATTGTCAAATTGTCAAACTATCAAATTGTCAGATTGTCAGATTGTCAAATTGTCAAATTGTCATATTGTCAAATTGTCGATTGTCAAATTGTCAGATTGTCAAGTTGACAATTTGACAATTTGACAATATGACAATATGACAATTTGACAATTCTTTTGACAATTTGACAATTTGACAATTCTTTTGACAATTTGACAATTCTTTTAATAATTTGACAATTCTTTTGACAATTTGACAATTCTTTTGACAATTTGACAATTGTTTCGACAATTTGACAATTCTTTTGACAATTTGACAATTCTTTTGACAATGTGACATTTTGACAGTTTGACAATCTGACAACTTGACAATTTGACAATCTGACATTTTGACAATTTGAAAGTTTGACAATGTGACAATTATTTTTACAATTTGACAATATGACATATTGACAATTTTTTGGAAAATCTGACAATCTGACATTTTGACAATTAAAATTCATTAAAGGCGCCAGTGGCTCCAAAACCCCAATGGGACGTTGTCTTCGAGCACCTGCCCACCTGGTTCTCATCTGTTCCCCTCGTCGGACGATTCCAAATCAACCAACAATTTTACAAAGAATATGGCAGCTATCGCGACTGGATCGGCGTCTTCCCGGCCACCATCGACGACTGCACCTCGGCCAGTCATTGGATCTACGGCGCCACGTGTTTCGAGCAAGTGATCGAAGAGGAAAAGTTCATGGTGTGCGAGTTCACCGATGTTCCTGTCGGCACCTACCGTCTCGGCTACTTTGCAGTCCATCTGAACTGTCTCGTCGGTCTTTCCAAGACTTTTCAGATTACAGATCAACCTAATTCTCAGCGATAATCTGGTTAGTTTAGTTTATTTATTTAGCAGTTTGCTAACTCATTTTGCCCCCCCCCCCCCCTCCCCTCGATTCGATTCGGCTTTATCCACTTGCCAATACCTGTAACTTTACTACTGTGATAATCATTCCATATGCAATCAATAATACCTCTTACAGTGATTTTTTAAAGATAAATAAACTTGAATTTATCTTCTTTCTGATATAAGAAAACCACCGTTCTGTCTGCGTCTCTTCAAATAGCACGGTGTTTATGAGATCGCGTGTAAATAAGTGGGCGTGGTCGAGTTTAGCTACACAGCCACTCATCTGCGTTGAACTGATACGAAGAGGAGACGCAGAGAAGCAGAGTGCGAGGATATTGTTGTTTTGTAGCGACTCTCGTCGCAAAGACGCAGACACTAGGCAGAGCGGATTGCCAATAACGTTCCAGCCAACACGCAGTGTTGGCGCATTTTTCGATTCTACTTTTATTTTAGTTTCCTTTTTTTCACAAGTTTTCAAGCAGATTTCTAAAATGAACGATCTCAATGTTTCAGCGTTTTTTCAAGATTATTCCATTCAAAAGCCTAATGGATCTACAGTACCGGACAAAAAGATATCATATTTTGGTTTTTGGAGTATAACTTTTGAATGGAGAGGGTTATGGTTCTGAATATTTGCATGAATCTGCCCCGTAATGTTTTTGACAAGCTCCAAAAATGGATTTGGTCAGTTTTTAAAACTGCAGATTTTTCAAAAATTTCAAATGCCAAAATTTTCGACCGAAAAATATTTTTTTTTCAGATTTTTCAAGACTCGAAATTTTTTTTTTAAATGAAGTTTCAAAACTAAAAGTATGATTTTAGTTGACTATGGGTTGATCGGACGATTTTCAGCTGACTTAAAGCACTTTGAGTATCAGGGTCCATATGGGTAAGTCAACTTTAAAGGGGGTGCCAACTTTGTGGGGAAAGTTGCTTAAAATATACTCTTGTGTGGGGGATTTACGAATATCACATCGAAATCGCACGAAAATTTTCTCTGATTTTTTATGATTTTTACAAAAAAAAATAAAAGACCACGAGGAGTACACGAAAATCGTGGCCGTGGCCTAGGAAACCCGCGGCCGCGGCTTCTAGAAACATCCATTTTCACCAGAAATATTTATTTTTCTTGCATTTTCCCTCGTTTTTATCATCGATTTTCTATAAAACATGCTCTAATCGCTTATTAAAATTACAGATAATCGGGAAAACACATTTTAGTACTAAATATCGAAAAATCGATATTCGGCTGCAGGCTTGGTCGGAGTCGGAAAACGGAAATTCCGATTTTCCGAATTTTCCGACTTTTTTCGGAAAATTTTTCCGACTGAAAATTTTCCGAATTTATTTTTCGGAAAAATTACCTGTCGGAAAATTTTCCGAATTAATTATCCGGAAAATTTTCCCGTCGGAAAATTTTCCGAAAATGATCGGAAAATTGCAGTTCTTTTAGGTGCCGCTTCTAAGTACCAAGAACTTCTCAAAACTGAATGTTTTGTTGAATTTTTTGTTAATTGTTGATTTTTTCTTGAATTTTTGGTTAATTTGTTGATTTTCGTATTTCTTCAAAGAAATAAGATGAGCCAATTGTTAAGAATCTTTTTCGGAAAATACAAAATTTTAAAATAAATCCAGTTTTAGTTTCGAAAGTCGGAAAAAATCGGATAACCGATTTTCCGAAAAATTATTTCGGAAAAAATGTCGGATATCCGATTTTCCGAAAATTGAAGTCGGAAAAAATTTCGGGTATCCGATTTTCCGAAAAATTATTTCGGAAAAAATTTTTCTTTTCAGATTTTCCGAAAAGCATTTTCCGAACAAGCCTGTTCGGCTGTCGTTCAATTCAACGTTTTAAATAATTTCTTGTGAACATTTTTTGTTCAAATATAAAATTTACATATAAAAGAGTGAATTTAATGCGGAATTGAGCAGGAAAAGGAACAAAAATGGAAGGTATGAGAATTTTTGTTCCGAATTTGTTTTATCGTGACTTTTGTGATCAACACGCGTTAATTTGCTATTTTAAAGCACAAAATAAAGTCTGTACATTATTTCTCAAAGATTAATGCAAAAAAATACGAGAAAGACCGGAGAAAAACGATGAAAAAGAAAAATGGCGTTTGAATTTCGCGCCAAATCGTGTACTCCCCGTGGTCTTCTATTTTTTTTTGTAAAATTCGCCAAAAATCAGAAAAATTTTTACGTGCGATTTCGATGTGATATTCGTAAATCCCCCACTAAAGAGTATATTTTAAGCCACTTTCCCCAGAAAGTTGGCACCCCCTTTAAGTTTTATTGAGAATCACCAAAACCGAATAAAATCAAATAAACTTTGCTTCTTAACAGTTTTTATCTAATTTGTCCTAGTTTTCTTTGATTTTGGTGATTCTCAATAAAAGTTATATTTGACTTACCCATGTGGACCTTGATACCTTGACCTTGATAAAGTGCTGTAAGTCTGCTGAAAATTGTCCGATCGACCCATAGTCAACTGAAAGCATACTTTTAGTTTTGAAACTTCATTTTAAACATAAATATCGAGTACTGAAAAATCTGAAAAAAAAATTATTTTTGGGTCGAACCAATGTGCTCCACCGGTGGCAAAAACCGATAAAAACCGGTGTTTTTTAATACCGGTGAAAACCGGTAGAAACCGGTTTCCACCGGTTACAAAAAAACCGGTTTCCACCGGTGTGAAAAAAACCGGTTTCCGCCGGTTTCTACCGGTTTCCACCGGTGAAAACCGGTGTTTTGGGCAAGAGTGAAGATCAACTCCCCACCGATGGAAGAACAACCCCACACCAAAAAGAACAACACCCCACCAAAAAAACATGTAACACGGAAAGTTCACGTAAAAAAGATGGGTGTGCATACGCATGACCGAAACTTTGGAAAACTTAGCGGTGTCGCGCCACGTGTCAGCCTCCTTCCTGCGCTGCTCAAGCAATGTCAATGCGCAATCGAGGAGGTTGAATCGAAGTGCAAAAAAAAAAATATTCACACAACTGAAAACATCAGTTCCCTAGAGTTTCCATTGTCTTGGTCGCCATAACTGAATTCGGGGTACCACCAGTGTGAACTTTTGGGTGGGGAGTTAAAGTTCCAAAGTGGGGGGCTAATATTCTATTGGTGTGGGGTCAATGTTCACAAGCCCCTCCTGTGAACATGTTCCCCCCAAAATCAACAGTGGGGGGCTGTTATTCATGAACTTCCACTCCCCAAATCGGTAAAATAGCCCCCCGGAAAATATCGTGTACTTGAGCTCCCCGAAAAAAAATTAAAAAATTTTCCACAATGTGGGGAGTCAAACTCCCTTTTTGGGGAGCTTTATTCCACGTGTGGGGAGTCATATGTGGGTGGGGGGCTTATGTTCACATTCGCCGTGTTTTGTGTGCAAACACAGCGACGCGCAATTGCGGACCAAAGTTGTTTTTTTTTTAATTTTAAATGTTCAAATCTTGCTTGCTTTTCTATTTTTATCTTTTTTTTTTTCCTCTTTTTTTTTATAAAACTCCCCAAATTTCGAATTTTTCAGCAAAATGACATCTCCAGTATGCAAAATATTCGATAAAATTGATTCGAGTCAAAAAATTGTGGAATGTTCAAAAAAATTATCGAAATTAAAAAATACTCACTTAGAAGAATACGCAAGAAGGACAAAAAGGTAAGCTAGGAAATTAATTTTTTGAAAAAAAATTTTTTCTTATCGTCAACGGCGGAGCCGACAAGATCTTCTTCAAAATCAAGTCCTCGAACAACAAGGAGTATCGCATCACCCCAGTCGGTTCCAAGGACGTCGCCATCTCCCGTAACACCGAAGCGCCAAAGAAGAACAAGCCTCTCGTTCAATTCGCCCCAGCTCCAGCTGACGCCCTGGCTGCTTTCGCCTTTGTCCCCCCGGCAGGAACCCTGACCATCACCGTGTCGGTGTGTTTCGAAACTCCTCTCAAAAAGTAATATTTTTCCCAATGATAAGTCTGGATTATTTCATGCTATTTTTATTTCAGGTTTGATTTATGAGACGAAAACGAAGACACCGCAGACGACATCGAGTACGATTACATTGATACGGAAGCTGTGGAAGGTCCAGGAAAAGTCAGAGCGGAATCTTAAAATTCTGAAAACGAGGACGATTACTTTTGTTCGACTAGATTTAGCTGATCAAATTACTAAAATACATTCGTTTTTTTTTTCATTCATTCGTTCTTTTTTTTTGTTGTTTTTTTTTTACTTTTTGTTTAAATAAAACTAAATTTCTTAATTACCAAGAGAAATATAATTTTCAAAGATGAAAAAAACGTAAATTTTACGATGAATGAAGAATTAATTATTCAGACCTTGTGGAGCCGCAAAAAAACAACTTTGCGCGTACTATTCAATGTATCTGCAATTGCGCGTCGCTGTGTTTGCACACAAAACATCGGTTTTTATCAGAATAGAAACCGGTTGTTTCGAATAACCGGTTATTCGAACAACCGGTTTTTTTCCACCGGTTTTTTGAATAAAAACCGGTGAAAACCGGTTGTTGGAAATCGGTTGAGCACATTGGGTCGAACATTTTGGCATCTGAAATTTTTTGAAAAATCTGCAGTTTTCAAAAAATGACCAAATCCATTTTTGGAGCTTGTCAAAAACATTACGGGGCAAATTCCTGCAAATTTTCAGAACCATAACCATCTCCATTCAAAAGTTATGCCCGAAAAACCAAAAGTTTCCAACCTTTTGAACGGTACTGTATTCATAGGAGAAAAAAAAAACAAAAATAAATTTTTTTTCCTATTCATAGATGTCAAAAAATGTCAAACAATGTTAAAAAGCGTAAAAAAATATCAAAAAACGAATCCTATGAATAGGTCCATAAAAAAGCGCAAAAAAGACGAAAATAGGTGTCCAAAAAACTTTTTTTTGCGTCTTTTTTCTTTGTTTTTTACCGCCAAACAAGCAACAAAAAAAAAACAATTGTAAACATGTTTACAACTTCGCGGGTTTCAGGATAAGGATCTGTCATTTCTTCATTTTTCTTGACGTCCAAATGCCCAAAATGTTCGCAAGAAGATCCTCAGTCGGAATATGATTCGTTTCGAGCTATTTTCTGCCTCCGAAATCAAAGTTTCTCATTTTTCAGTGCTATTTTCAAAGCCCTATTGTTTTTTCAATCGAGTTGCGACATGAGAACGCGTGACTCCGCCCACTTTTTTTCGCGCTGCTGCTGCAACTCGATTGAAAACACAATAAGGCTCCGTCATTTTTTGATCAAAATTGCTCGTTGTTGGCTTAAAATGAAGCTTTTATTCTGAATAATTTGATAATGGTTCGAATTGGTCAAAAAAGTGAATTCTCCGCAATGCTGGCGGGGAGGCATGCCACGTCAATACAATCAAAAGCCTGGTGACACGAAATCTCACACACATAAATATTGAAATAAAGACCAAAAATGCAATAATTACGTCACCACGACCTGCGTGACTTGATGAACGTATATTGAAATAGAAGTGAACGAGCGGCGAAAAATCATTTCGAGTGAATCAATTTGTCAGTGTACTACTCTCCGAAATCAGCAAAGGAAAAGCGATGATCCACAAGATCTTCATTCTTGTCGTCTTTGGCGCGCTTCTCGTCACTCTTGCTGAAAGCAACCCGACCACTGCTGCTCCAGTTACGAAAGACAATCTTGAAGTCGAAATTCCCGCTAATGAAGTGAAACCAAGTTAGTAGAATTCTTCCATGAAAACGAGTTGCATTTTGGAACACGGAAACTCCGCCCATTTATTTGTGCACGTCCACAAAAACGGTGTTTGCGGGCTTCTGTTTTCATTATTCAACTCTGTTGAAAACACAATAGGTATTGTCGGCTCGTCAAAATGGTCAAACGCGCTCCGCTGTACTCATCGATATTCGATTTTCATTTTGGTCTCCAAATTATTTCATTTCACGTTGAATTTATACGTGAAATGAAATAATTTGGAGACCAAAATCAAAATAGCATAGCGTTGAGTTCAGCGGAGCGCGTTTGACCATTTTGGCGGGCAGATAATAACATTTTTAATCGAAAATTGAATTCAGCCCCAACTGAACAACCATCAGAAGACAGCAGTCCCAAGTCTGGATCGTTCGACATCAACTATTTTCTGGGTGAGTGCCAATTTATAGGCTTTTATTTTTAAATAATTTATATTTCTACAGTTACCGCTGCCGTGGTTGCGTTGGCTGCCCGTTGAGCAATCGAAGCCCCACGACTCATCCGTTGTCTAGACATGCACGTATCAAGTCACATGTCCTTTTTTATTTAGTTTAGTGAAATAAAAAATTATTGAAACACAAGATACAGTATTTACTCTGATTTCCCGGGAGCCTCTAATGCAAGCAGGAGGTTCGAAAAATAAGCCGGCATGCCAGGTAAAATTCTGACACCGTGCGATCGCTGTGCATGCGTCTGGTCAAACGGAAACCCTGAACATGTATGAAACACGTATGAAACACGATGAACATGTATGAAATGAACATGATTTTCCCGACAGAAAATTAACATTTTAAAATGCTTAAGGGGTTCATGGAACTACAGGGTGGCCGATAAGTATAGGACGCTCGCTTTCAGCGTTCCCTGGCACGGTGCCAAGGGATATTTTCGAAAAATTTCGAAACTTTTCGAAAGTCCAGAGACTATATAAGTAAGCTTCTCAGTCATTTGTTCTCACTTCTCCATATCGCCGAGCTATGAAAAGTTCTCCTCATCGTCCTTCCATTGAACTCTTGTTCAAGAGAGGCCTCGGAAGTGCTGAGATCGCTCGACGCCTTCAAATTTCGTCTTCGACGGTTCGAATTCTTCGACGGCACTTTGCTGGTGGTCCATTTATCCTTCAACAAGACTGGGCACCGTCCCATGGCTCGAGATCGACATTGGCCGTCTTGGAGGCGCATTTCCCTGGATTCCTGGACAAGAACTTGTGGCCTGCTTCCAGCCCGGATCTCAATCCGATGGATTTCAGCGTTTGGGGCATGTTGGAAGGGAAGATCGCGGGAAAAGTTTTTGCTACTGTCGATGACTTGAAGGCCGCTCTCGAGGTAGCATGGGCTTCGATCGACGACGGATACCTGCGGCGCACTGTCAATTCGGTGAAGAAACGTTTGAGAGCCTGTGTCAAAGCTCGTGGATCCAACTTCGAAATTCTCTTGTAAAATCAAATTTTCTGCTTATTTTTTGTTGTTTAATAAAGGTTGTTCTCGAAAAATCCTCAAATTGAAAAAATGGGAGCACTTTCAAAACGTCCTATACTTATCGGCCACCCTGTATAAACGATTCGTGAATCGTTTCAGGAATAACACAACTAATATTTTCGTTCAATATTGTCGGCCCGCCAAAATGGTCAAACGCGCTCCGCTGAACTCAATACTACGTGGATTTTATTTTGGTTTCCAAATTTTTTCATTTCACGTGTAAATTCGACGTGAAATAAAATAATTTGGAAACCAAAATGAAATCCACGTAGTATTGAGTTCAGCGGAGCGCGTTTGACCGACGTGGCGGGCCGATAATACATCAATTTACTTTTTCATTTACCGTACGGTATACCGTATTTCCTCTAATATAGGCGCATGCGCTTCTATTTTTTCATTTCTTCACAACTGCTGGGTATTTAGAGGTTTGGACACCAAACTCGCCAAAATACTTTCTAACCAAGCAGGCATGAGACGACCGAAGTTTGGTGTGCAAACCTCTAAATGCCCGGAGGTTGTGAAGAAATGAAAAAATAGAAGCGCATGCGCCTATATCAGTGATGAGCGGAATTTCCGTTTCCGTTTCCGTTTCCGTTTTCCGTGACGTTTTTGGGAGGGTTTTTTCCGTTTCCGTTTCCGCGGAATAAAAAATTATTTTCCGTTTCCTTTTCCGTTTCCGTGAAAGTATAACTGTTTTTCCGTTTCCGTTTCCGTTATCCGCATTTAGACGGAAAATGTTTAGCTTGAAATATCTGATGTTGTCCATGTGTACTTCACGCAGACGACACTCCAAAAATGCTCATAGTTTATAAGTAAATCGACAACTGTTTTGTTTTGTTTCGAAATTTTTTTTTCCAAAACCGCCAACTTCCTCCGCTGACCCATTCAAGTTTTGGAGAGAGAATTAGAATTTTCCGCGGCTTAAATCACAGTGGCGGAATTTGACACCTCCAAATGCTCGTCTAGTGGAGCGCACTTGCATACCTCCTCCTTTGGCGCCGATCATATAAACGCCCATCGCGGGCACTAAGAATGTGTACTGTGATGGTCTAGTGGTCTACATTTTCGACCGCCGATCTGGAGGCCTGGGTTCAATACCTCTTGGTGCACTTTTTTTTTTCTGTTTTGAACCACAGATTCAAAGCAAGCTTCCGCCCAGCTCCCTCCGGTCGCCCATTTTCAAGGTTTCAGGCATGCTTCCGGTGTTTTGCCGCTGAACTTTCTGGATAAAAGTTACTTGCCGAAGGATTTAAATAAAACTAACGAATTTAAAGTAGTTCGAAAAAAAAGGAAAATTTAATTTTTTTTTCAACGTTCTACCAACACGCAAATGTAATTTTTTGTGGTATTCGAAACAAAAATCCATAAGATTTAGTCTGAGCAGATACAAAAGAATAAAAAAAAAATAAAAACCGCGGAGGGGGATCGAACCCACAAACACCGCTGCACACATTCTCAGTTCCCGCAATGGCCGTTGATATATGAGCAGCGCGCGACGCGAGGAGGTATGCAAGTGCGCTCCACTAGACGAGCATTTGGAGGTGTCAAATTCCGTCGCACAGGCTTAAATCTATGGCCCAAAAGCTTCTAGCTGTGGCAGCCACTTCGGCTAAAAGTGAACGACTCTTTTCAATCGCCTGTCAAATTTTCGTTCCCAAACGGAATCGTATTGGGGAGGAAGCCTTGTAGAAGTTTTGCTTTTGCCCACTATTTTCGGCCCGCCAAAATGGTCAAACACGCTCCGCTGAACTCAGCGCTATGCGATTTTCATTTTGGTTTCCAAATCATTTTATTTCACGAAAAATTTATACGTGAAATAAAATAATCTGGAAACCAAAATGAAAATCGCATAATGCTGACAATTGTGAGTTCTGTGAGTTCAGCGTGAGTTCAGCGAAGCTTTCCGTTTATTTCCGTTTCCGTTTTTTTTCCGTTTCCGTTTCCGTGAATGATAAAATACGTTTTCCGTTTCCGTTTCCGTTTCCGCAGAATTAGAAATATGTTTCCGTTTCCGTTTCCGCGTTCCGTTTTTCAGAAAAACGGGTTTCCGCTCATCACTGGCCTATATATAGGGACCGCAACGTGTTTTCTAAAACTGAAAATTTCCGAATATTTTTGGTTGGAATGTGTTCTTTGGGTGAATATGAGTACGATGTCAAATTTTTATCAAAAATTGTTCGGTAATTCTCGAGTTATACCGTCCCAAAGTAGCACTGTTTTCTCCCCAGATTTGCATGAGGCGGGCCGTCGAGACGCGATAAAAGAGACGCCGACACAGCGAGAGTGAGCGAGAGACAACACAAAATGGAGAGAGGCGAGGGAGACTATATCCTCCACCGCTGCTTGCGCGATCAGCATTTTCAACGGAAAACGGTATTTTTTGCACAGAAATCGACACGAAAAAAAAATCGGAGAGTTACCACGATATTAATTTTAACGGGGTTTTGTAGCAAATTTTACGCTGAATCCGAATATGAAAAAATTAGCCGCGTGCATTATATATGCGACCTTCAAATCTGCGAAAAACTGAAGTTTTGGTCGAACAGGTATCATTCAAATGAACATAAAATTGCTCCAAGTGGGTCTAGTGTTCTAAATTTTTGTTTTTGAGCTCTAAGAGGGGTAATCTTTGTATTCCACAAATAAAAAACTAGGGTCATCGCTGAAATTTTTCGAGAATTTTCAGTTGAAGTTTGACGAGCTTTTAAAAAAATCGGAGAGTTACAGGACAAAAACTGATTTAAAAAATTAATTCCCCACAATTTAAACTGTCTAAATACTAAAAATTAGCCGCGTGCCCCGGTAAACTCGACCACACGGGTCAAAAAAGTGAGTTCCATTTTCGTTTTCTCCTTATTCTGAGAAAATGGTACATTTTCATGTAAAACAGACTTGTTCATTAGATTCAGCATGACCGATTACATCTAAAGAGATAGTTTTGAGTATCATACTTCATTCCGGGGCCTCCTTACAAGCCTGTAAACATGCCCGCACGAACTGAGGAGAAAAATCGTCTGACTCCGCCCACCCCTTTGCGCTCCCTACCTATATAATGGATTCGTGACGGAGTGACATTTCACGTGAAACTGGGAGACGAAAAATCTCTTCATTTCTTCAGTTATTTCTCCATTTTTTCGAATAAAAACGTGAAAAAATTGTCACTCCGCCACGAATCCATTATATTAGAGGAAATACGGTATTTTCATGAATATGGCCTCAGGATAATTTCGGTTGAAAGAACAATTTACCGTTTACCGAAAATTAACTGATGGTTTATTTAATTCGGGTTTGCCAAAAGGGTCTAAAAGGCCCGAAGAGTTTCCGCGTTATCGCGTTGTCGAACGAGTTGCGTCACGGAAACAGGAGTCCGCAAACACCGTTCTATCTGCGTCTCTTCAAATAGCAGTGTTTGCGTGATCGCACACAAATAAGTGGGCGGAGTTTCACATTCTCATGTCGCAACTAGATTGAAAACACAATAATTATTCCCCCATTTCACTATTTGTTGTCTCTCCTTTTCATATATTATCAAACCGTTTTATTTGACATGTTAGTAAAATTTCAAATGCAAAAAAATGGGGAATGTAATCATGTACGAAACACGTACAATAGTTTTTAGAAAAGCTCGTTTCCTGGAATCTCAAACTTGTCGGAAAACTCGTGAACGCGTGCCGCCAACGCGCCAATCTCCTGTTTGAATGGTTCGTTGGTTGCAGTAAATGTCTTAAAGTCTTTCAGCGTCTTGCCAGCCTCTGCATTGTACTTTTTCACAATTTGGATGCCTGAAAGAAGGGAACATGTGTTTGGCATTTATCTCGGGGGGGGGGGTCTTGACATTTTTTTTTTTTTTTTCGGAAAGACAATTTTCGGAAAATGCTCCGATTGGTCTGAAATTTCGGGAGAAACTGTCAAAAATGCTTCCGGACATTCTCAGAAAATTTTGGACCGAAATATCGATTTTAGAAAAATTTCAGAAAAAAAAAATCAATTTTTTTAAATCGATATTTCGGGCCAAAATTTTCAGACCAATCAAAGCATTTTCCGAGTTTTCTCCCAGTTTTTTGTCATTTTTTCCGTTTTTCTACAGTACTTTGAGTAGGTCCATAAACATTTGCGAAAAACACATTTTTCATGATTAAAAATCTGGGAAAATAAAATTTTCGCGTCATAAACTTTGAAAATAGCCAATTTCCCCGCGAAACATCTCGAAGCACAAATTTATTGACACAGTTGAAATGAGTGCGACCGTAACCCATAAAAAAAAATGTTTCGCGATTTTTTAAAAACTTGTTAGGGGTTATGGTCGCTCTCCTTTCAACTGTGTCGAAAAAGCGCTTCGAGACCTTTCGTGGGAAAATTGGCAATTTTGAGCAGGGGTTGGACAAAAAAATTTACCAAAAAACAACAAAAAAAGGCGTATTTCTGCCGGTTAATGGACCTATTCAGCGCAGGAAAAAAACCGATTTTCGCGGTTTTTTTCCCTATGCAGGTTGTTTTCCAGGGAAAAAAACCATCGCGCCGAGACCCGGCAGTGATAAATGCAATGCGCCTTTAATTTTCAATGGGAATTCGGTTGAAATTTAAAGGCGCATAGAGATATTTCATCGGACGGTCTCGACACGATAAGTTGTTTACGTCAAAAAACCTCCGACTACTGTAGTTTTTTGTATTTTTTCCTCAATTCTGCATAGGGAAAAAAACCACGAAAATCGGTTTTTTTCCTGTACTGAATTGGTCCATAAAGGGAATTTTTCCAAGTTTTCATTTAAAATTAAAGTTTCTTGTCAATTCGGAGCATATATTTACCGACAAAGTTTTTGTCCAAAAACTGGAATTTTTTCGCCTTCGCAGCTCTACAAAAAAAATCAAAAACATTTTTTTTTTGGTCCCACCCCTGGACGAGAGTAATAACAAAAACAAAGAGCCAAGACCATGCATGCACTCACCTTCATGAATAAAATCTCCAACCTTCTCAAAATCTTGCTCCTTGAATCCACGCGAGGTGAGCGCCGGTGTTCCGAGGCGAATTCCTCCTGGCCGCAGAGCCGACACATCTCCCGGACACGTATTCTTGTTGCACGCAATATGCGCCAAGTCGAGCACGTGCTCCGCGCGCGCTCCTTCCACACCAATCGGTCGCAGGTCGACGAGCAGCAAATGATTGTCAGTGCCACCAGTGGCCAACGCGTATCCGTGCTGCTTCAGACGCTCGGCCAACGCCTTCGCATTCTTGATAATCTGCTCACCGTACTGCACAAAGTCCTCAGAGAGGCACTGGCGTAGGGCCACCGCGATTCCCGAAATGGTATGGTTGTGTGGTCCGCCTTGAAGTCCCGGAAACACGGCAGCGTTGATCTTGTCCTCAAAATCGTACAGCGTCTCGACACCCTTCGCGTTCACCGATCGGACACCCTTGCGGTAAAAGATCAGCGCGCCACGTGGTCCTCTCAACGACTTGTGCGTGGTGGTGGTGACAACGTCCGCGTACTCGAATGGCGATGGGATGAGTCCGGCGGCGACGAGTCCCGAGATGTGAGCCATATCCGACATGAGGAAAGCTCCAGCCTTGTCAGCAATTTTGCGGAAGCGCGCATAGTCGAGATGACGAGCGTAGCACGAGATTCCCGCAATGATGACCTTTGGGCGGAAGAGCAGCGCATTCTCCTCGAGCTTGTCATAGTCAATGAGCCCCGATTTCGGGTCCACCTTGTAGGGCATCGACTGGAAAAACTCCGAGGTGGCCGACACTTTGCGAGCGGGCGTGAAGAATCCGTGCGTCAAGTGTCCACCATCGGGCAAGTCCAGGCCCATAATGCGGCCGTTTGCGCCAACGATAGCCGTGTAGACGGCAAAGTTGGCCGGTGATCCGGACAGAGATTGCACGTTGACACCCCACTTGGCTGGGTCCAATCCAAACACTTCGAGGGCTCGTTTTTGGCAGAGCAGCTCCATTTGGTCAATGAATTCGTTGCCACCATAGTAGCGGGCGCCCGGGTAGCCCTCGCTGTACTTGTTGCACATTGACGAGCCGAGTGCGTCCATTACGGCGCGGCTGGTAAAGTTTTCAGAGGCGATCAGTTCGAGTCCGCGGCGCTGACGGCTCTTTTCCTGCAGATTTGGGGGAATTTAAATATTTTTGAAGAGGGTTACTCACATTCTTCATAATGCCAAAAACTTCTGGGTCAACCTTCTCAACGTGGTCCAACAAAATGTTCTCATTGTTCGTGTACTGGTGACGGTTCACTGGGACCAATGGAGTGTGCACTTGACGATCAGCCATTTTCCACTGCAAAGAAAAACGTTGAAAATGGCTGTTTTGGCGATGAGCGCAAGCTGATAGCCGTCGGCTAATTGCCAAAAATGCCTGAGAAGTGGTACATGTATTATCGTCCCGCCACGACGATCAAACGCGATCCGCTCCGCTGAACTCAACGCTATGCGATTTTCATTTTGATCTCCAAATTATTTCATTTCACGTAAAATTTATACGTGAAATGAAATAATTTTGAAACAAATTCGGTGGAGTGCATTTGACCGTCATGGCGGGTCGACAACAGATGAAATGTGGAAAAACCGACAAATTGGCGCGAAATAAAGCGGGAAATGGAGAAGAACTGGATTGGGATTGATGATATCTCGAACCGGGAAGTAGTGTGATAGTCACATGCATTTCATTGAAAACTTCCGGATATTACATTAAATTCGCACAAAAAAAATTTTGTGGTGGTTATTGGCTAGATTTCTCAGGAAATGGTCGGCTAATAGCCTTTTTAAAGACTATTAGCGGCATATATAGTCGGCGAATACATCATCAACCTCGCTCTACTGCAAAACTCCTGTAAAACAGTGTTGCACTTGCAAGATTAACTCGAATTCTAGTGTTTATACTTCTTTTCAACGGAAAATGACGCATCCACGATGAATTGCAGTTAAAATTTGATTTTTCGCTTCAAAAAAAGCGCACTACACTGTTGAAACTTGAAAAGTGCCGTAGAGCGAGGCTGATGATGCATTCGCCGAGTATAATTCGGAGGTACAAACTTCATAATTTAGGGTAATAAATTACCGATTATATACCTCTGAATCATTGAAATATTGTATTCTTAGCACGGAGCGCTGCAAACGCGCTCCCTTCGCACAGTGGTGGACGTGGCCGCGTTGGCGACGAAAGAGTGCAGAAAATTGAGAGAGCCATGGCCGATGTTTTGCTCTGATTTCTCTAAACCTCACTCCAAATGCATGTGAAATTTTTTGTTCGTTTGGAGCGAGTTTTCAGCGTTTTATACCGAGTATACCACAACGTCATTGTACCCAAAAAGTATGGTACCACTAAATTTATTACCACAAATTATGAATTTTGTACCCTCCTAATTCTATGCCGCGCCACATAGCTGCCTATACTCGCCACATACGCGCCAAAAATTCCCTGATATTTCCGAATCCGAAAATCCCGAGTTCGATGGCTGTTAGCCGTTTTCAATGGCTATTAGCTAAAAATTTCGTGAGATCATTTCATGAACGCATTTTAAAGGAGGTGCCAACTTTTCGGGGAAACTTCCTAAAAATGTAGTATTGGGTGGGGAGTTTAACAAATCGAACGCTTTTTTTAAAATTAATTTTTCCAAAAAAAAGACCACGGGGAGTACAGTCGGCGAACACATCATCAACCGCGCTCTACTGCAAAATCCCTGTAAAACAGTGTTGCACTTGCAAGCTTAACTCGGATTCTAGCTTTATTCTTTTTTTTCAACGGAAAATGACGTATCCACGACAAGTTGCAGTTAAAATTTGAATTTTCGCTTCAAAAAAGGGACACTACACTGTTGAAAATTGAAAAGTGCCGTAGAGCGAGGCTGATGATGCATTCGCCGACTATACACAAAAGTAGTGGCCGTGGCCTAGAAAACCGGTGGCCGCGACTTCTAGAAAAATCCATTTTCCTCAGCATTTCTTCACTAATTTATCTAAAAATTAATCTAGAAATATTTCTGGGTGAAATGAAATTTTCCAAAATTCGTGGCCGTCGGTTTTCTAGGCCAATGAATGCACGAAATGGCAAAAAACCACAACAAACGGCGCGAAAAGTGCTACGATTGACTCGAAATTTTAGGAAATAAGGGCAAAAATACTCCCGGAAATGTTATGTGGCGCACAAAGTAAAAAAAAAGCACGCGTGAATTTGCGAAACACGCGCACAAAGTGATGCGAGATTTGCGCGATTTTGAAGCGTCATTTTTACAAAAAGATGTTATGTTCCTTTAAAATTATTACGGTACTTGTTATATTTTCAGTCGATTTTCTCAACATTTTGCGGAAAATTGAAGTTTTCTACGGTTTTACAGATATTTTTCGATAAAGTAAATTAATTTAGCCCTAAGTGAGAGAGTTTGCGTCACGTAATCTTTTTTTTTATTGACAAAAATATCGGTTTTAAAAATTTTAATTAAAAAAATCAATATTTTTTTTTAATCGATATTTCTGTCCAAAATTTTCTGAGCATATTCAGAAGTATTTTTTTGCCTTTATTCACCAAAATTTCAAGTCAATCGGAGAATTTTCCGAGTTTTGTGCGGTTTTTGCCATTTCGTGCAAAACCCCATAATGCTACAAAATTATTCAGAAAAGGACAAAACAAAATAAACAAACATTTGAATTGCAGACATGACGGCAAAAAAAATTAGGTAAGTTTATAGACAAAGGAAATTGACTTTAAATATGAAAAATAGTGATTACATGACGCAAACCCTTTCAATTGGGGCTAAATTAATTTATTTTATCGAAAAATATCTTCAAAACCGCAGAAAACGTCAATTTGCCGCAAAATGTTGAGAAAATCCACTGAAAATATAACAAATACCGTAAGATTTTTAAAGGGACATAACATCTTTTTGTAAAAATGACGCTTCAAAATCGCGCAAATCTCGCATCACTTTGTGCGCGTGTTTCGCAAATTCACGCGTGCTTTTTTTTTACTTTGTGCGCAGCATTATGCTCAGAAATTTTTAGACCGCAATATCGATTTTAAAAATATTCAGAATAAAAAAATGAATATTTTTAAAATCGATATTTCGGTCCAAATTTTCGCAGCATATCATATCCAGGAGTATTTTCGCCCTTATTTCCCAAAATTTCGGAGCAATCTGAGCATTTTCCGCGACGTTTTTTGTGGTTTTTTTTTTGGTATATTGCCATTTCGTGCAATTAAAACGCAGCTTTGCATTGTAATAACTAGGCTGGAAAATTCGTCTGCATAGGTCCATAAATTAGAAAGCCCCGAAAAATAGGAGAAAAGCATGTTTTTAAAGAAATTCTAGGACATTAGATGGTGGTTTTTACAAAAACTGGAAATTCTGCATTAGCAGAGCTATTCAATAGAATAAACATGCATTTTCTATTGATATTATAATCTGAGGTACATTTTACTGCAAAACTGCAGAATAATTTCAAACTCAAGGCTCAAAAAAAAGCAAAAACATGTCAATGGAAGGAGAAAAAACCAAAAACATTCGTCCAAATTTTTAGTGTGCTGGCTGGCGGCTGGCGACCGCGCCGCATAAACTAATAATAAAAACAGACGCAGACTTTTATCTCTGGTTCGTTATCAGGTGCAAAGTAGTCGAATGGTAAATGGTAACAATTTCAACGCCATGTTGAATATAAAATATGAAAAAAGGAAAAAAGCAAGACGGGGGGACAAACCGAAGCGAAGCGATTCGCGGATAGAGATAATGAAAAATGAAAAGTGGCGATAAGCGCGCCGCATTTTTATGGTCAAGATCACATTTTGATCAGGGCGTGTGCGCGCACGCCACGAAATGAACGACAATCGTGGAATTCGTATTTAGCAGAAAAAAAAAACAAAAAATGTACAGTTAGACAAAACTAGACATTGGGACAAAAAAGATACGCAGACAACTCGCGTCAACGGTGGAGCGCATTAAATATATGGGACTCGGGAAATAGACACGCCCCTTTTTTTGCAAGTCAAAAAAATGCGAACCGCCTAATTTTTTAGGCCTTTCTCATTTTTTCATGATTTCTAAATTTCTAAATTTCTAAACACCAAAATATTATTGACTTTTCGGGGTAAATTTACGCCAAAATCGATAATTCCGATGCCAATTTATGATTTTCGGCGCTAAAACACTTTAAATAACGATAAAAAAGGTTTAAAGATAACATTTCATCGGGCTGTGGCCTAAATCGCCCCGACCCATAAATAAATACCCATGTCGCCGCTTTATTATCATTTTTTGTCAATAAAATTTTTATAAAACGACAATAAATCCCTTAAAAACAGCGAAAAAAATTGAAAAGTGGGCAAAATTCATCAAAAAAACAACAACAAAAAATTTTAAGCTCAATCGTTGCGAGACCCACAACTCAAAAACATTTTTGGTCTGCGCCTTCAAAATGTACAGTATACATGTATTTTTCCCAAAATTTTTATGTTTTTTTTTCGCTTTTTTGCCTAGAAAAAATTATATATTGTCAAAAAAATATAGCGGAAACTTACAGTAACCCGAAAAATACGATTCCCGGGGTGATTTAGGCCACACCCCTAAAAAAAATTGTATTTGGTTTTTTTACTCGTTTTCATGAATAATTCGATTGTTTTTAATTTTTTTATGATTATTTGAAGTGTTTTGAACCTAAAAATCGATGTTTTGTTGGCTAAAATTGTGATAGTCAGCGAAATGATCGATTTGTGTTAATTCAACGTGAAATGAAATAATTTAGAAACCAAAATGAAAATCGCATAGCGTTGAGTTCAGCGGAGCGCGTTTGACCATTTTGGCGGACCGACAATATTAAATAATTGTTCTTGTAAATTATTATGTTAATTGATCATTAAAGAATCAAGTTTCCTTAACTAGTTTGCAAAATAGACCAATAAACGATGCGTAGCATCCATACTTGGCAAGCGGGCCGGCCGGCAAATAACTCAGCTCAGAATGAATATTTTTGCTGAATGAGATGTTCAAAATGAAGATCTCGGCGAGTTCTACAATATAGGAAAATAATATTGACATAATTATTCCCATTGTCACCGGCCCTTGGGATGACGAGTAATTAAACTGTCAAGGTTTTGTTCCTATGTTGTAGAACTCGCCGAGATTATCATTTTGAGCATTTCATTCAGCAAAAATATTCATTCTGAGCTGAGTTATCTGCCTGCCCGCTCGCCAAGTATGGTAAATAGCATCGAAAAATTGTGTTATTGATTTTCTGGCATTGAAAAACATCAATTTATATTTATTTTTACCAAGAAAACGAAGAATTACTTTGGTAAAAATAATTATTTGAGCCCGAATTCGAACTCGGGACCGCCATGCAAGGCAGGCCCACAATACAATACCGTCAGAAAAAATAAAATAAAATGTTTCGTTTTGCAACAAAAAACTCGTTTCGCGCCCCTCACTGACACTACGCAAAAATGCATACACACAAACCTGTGATTGTGCTCCGGCGGAGAGCACCGTCAGCGTCCTTTTGGCGGCTGCTCTGGCGAACATTTTCGGCGGTCTGTAGAATGTTTTTTCGAAGTTTTTGCAAGAAAAAAGGTGCGTAAATAAATATAAAAAAAGATGCCGTGCCGATCGATCGATCAGGCCTTATCAGATCGGTCTTATCAGTTCTTTATGGCCGTTTTGTTGCAAAATTGAGAGAATGACAGAAGAAACTTGCCTATGCGGTGGTGATTCCAGAGCCAGCGTGACAATTTTTTGATTTTTCAAATTCTGAAATGAAATTTTGAAAACAAATTCCATTTTTTCAATTTTTTTTCCACGTTCCACGTGTCAAAAATATCACAAAGTTCAAAAAAACTATTCATTTTGTTGGAAAGAGATAAAAAAGGCACAAAAAAGAAAAAACGTGAAAAAAAAGTTTCTAGAGTCTTCTCGAATAAATAGGTACAAAATTACACACATTTATGGCGGAGAGTTGGATAAAAAAAGAGAAAAAAAAGGTTCAAATGCTCGAAATAATTTACATTCCCTCGTATTTTGGACCGCCGCCGCCCTCCGGAGTCACCCAGTTGATATTCTGACGGGGGTCTTTAATGTCACACGTCTTGCAGTGAATGCAGTTTTGAGCGTTAATTTGGAGCCGTTTCTTCGATTCGTCCGCTTCCGAGGGCACAAATTCGTAGACGCCTTGAAAAATAGTATTTTTGGTTATAATGTACCTTAATTTATCGTGTAAAAGGCCGTTTCATGTCTCTGGTTCGCCTAGCATCTCATGTATAGGTCCGTTTACACTTCTTTCGGTGGCCTTATACACAAGATATACGGGCATTATGTATTCACCACATAGTGACACTTGGCGGTAAATTTTGAGGCAAAAAGTTCATTTTTACGTTATTTTTGTTGTATAAAAATGCATTTTCATTTACCGCAAAAATGATATTTTTAGAAAATTAGATTTTAACTTTATTGCATAGGTAGAATTTTAGGCTCCGGGACATTTCGCAGCCGGACGTTTCGCAGCCGGGACATTTCGCAGCCGGACGTTTCGCAGCCGAGACATTTCGCAGCCGGACGTTTCGCAGCTGAGACGTTTCGCAGCCGGTAAACACTTCTCACTTCTCTCTCAGCGGTCGACTACACAATTGGTAAACATGTTATTGATAAACAAGCATGGTCAGAGAAACGAGAGAGTGTGTATATAAGGAGGTCGGCTGCGAAACGTCCGGCTGCGAAATGTCTCGGCTGCGAAATGTCCGGCTGCGAAATGTCCGGCTGCGAAACGTCTCGGCTGCGAAACGTCCGGCTGCGAAATGTCCCGGAGCCGAATTTTATCAGTAAAAGTCAATGTTGACCAAAAAAGGCTCTGGGACGTTTCGAAACTAGGACTTCTCGAAACTTTGGTCCATTTTTACGGTAAATTATTCGAATTTAGCGGTAAAACATTCAACAACTATCACAAAATAGCACTAAAGTTTCGAAACGTCCCAGAGCCAAAAAAGGCTTAATAATAGGCAGATCATAAATTTTGGAGTGTCGTTTTTAATTTAAAAATACCGTTTTTTGTCGTGTTTATACATTTTCAAGTGGTTTTCTTTGAAAAATATCATAATTTCAGCTCGTTTTAAAAACAAAAATGATTCAAAAAAGGCTGTAGGACGTTTCGAAACTTTGGTGCAAAATTTCGTCGCAGTGTTTTTTATCCTTGCCCTAATTTTGTCGCTAGTGTGCATGCCAAGAAAAATTGCACTAATTTTTCGAAACGTCCCACAGCCTTTTTGGAATCATTTTTTGTATTTAAACAGCTAAAATTTTGATATTTTTCAAAGAAAACCACTTGAAAATGTATAAAAACTACGAAAAACGGTATTTTAGTATTAAAAACGACACTCCAAAATTACGTTTCGAAACGTCCCAAAGGCTCCAAAAACCTCAAATGTTGAAAATGTTAAAAAAAAATATCCAAAAATGATATTGAAAACGAGTAAAAATTGCAATTTTTGTATTAAAATGCGCAAAAATTTAAATTTTTTGTAACTTCTGGAAAATTCTTTCATCGTCATATTTTTTGACCAATTTCTCTAGTGTTTACTCATTTTGTACGCCGATTAAAAAATTGGGAGGTATTGAAAAATAAGGTTTAAAAAACAAAAAATGGCCGTGGAAGACGTTTCGAAGCGAAAAAACTCTTCCAGAAAATTCGAAATACACATATTTTTCGGGTGCTACCTCGGAATAGAACTGCCGCGTAATAGAACTGTGGCGAAATTGAACTCGCTTTGGAATAGAACTGTAGTGAAATAGAACTGTAGCGAAATAAAACTGTTCGGAATAAAACTGATCGGAATAAAACTGTAGGGCTCCGCGACATCTCGAAACCGGACATCTCGAAACCGCGACATCTCGAAACCGCGACATCTCGAAACCGGACATCTCGAAACCGGACATCTCGAAACCGGACATTTCGAAACCGGACATCTCGAAACCGCGACATCTCGAAACCGCGTTAACAGGGGGAGGGTGGTTGAAAAGAGAGGTAGGAAGTAAAAAATTTTTTTTTCATAAATCAATGACTATTCAACAAAAAATCAAAAAGTGCAAGATTTGAGCATCATTTCTTTGGCGGCCGCCAAAAAAAGCTTACAGTACGCAAACTGTACCTTGCATCAGAGGCAGGGGTGGGACAAAAAAAAAGTTTTTTCGGTCGTTTCTTTTGCTTTTTTTGGGTGAAACAAAAAAATTTGTTTTGTTCATGCATGTATGAAAAAAAGTTTTTTTTTAAGTCGCGGAGGCGCAAAACAATGCCTGTATAAACAAAAACTTAGCCGGGATATGCTCTTAATTGACAAAAAATCTCTAATTTTCAACGAAAACTTTGGAAAATTTCCATTCAACTCGCAGAAATACTATTTTTTCTCCTGTAAACGTGTTTCGAGAGAGGGTGACGAAACACGAGACGCAGACATCGGTGCAAGCGCGCACTATTGTCAATGTTCTCTGCTTTTTAAAACCAATCTCCCGATCAGGACAAAAAATAATTTCACAAAAAACAAAATTTTGTTGTCCTTAAAAAATTGAAAAAAAAAGTATCAAAACAATTTTTTTTCCTAAAAAAAAACAGAAAAAAAAATTTTGTTCAAGAAAAAAATATAAAACAATTGTATTTCTGCGAGTTGAATGGAAATTTTCCAAAGTTTTCGTTGAAAATTAGAGATTTTTTTGTCAATTCAGAGCATATCCCGGCTAAGTTTTTGTTTATACAGGCATTGTTTTGCGCCTCCGCGACTTAAAAAACAATTTTTTCTTACATGCATGAACAAAACAAATTTTTTTGTTTCACCCAAAAGAAGCAAAAGAAACGACCGAAAAAACTTTTTTTTTTGGTCCCACCCCTGCCTCTGATGCAAGGTGCAGTTTGCGTACTATAAGCTTTTTTTGGCGGCCGCCAAAGAAATGATGCTCAAATCTTGCACTTTTTGATTTTTTGTTGAATAGTCATTGATTTATGAAAAAAAATTTTTTTACTTCCTACCTCTCTTTTCAACCACCCTCCCCCTGTTAACGCGGTTTCGAGATGTCCGGTTTCGAAATGTCCGGTTTCGAGATGTCCGGTTTCGAGATGTCGCGGTTTCGAGATGTCGCGGAGCCAACTGTAGCGTTTTGGAACTAAATTAGCAATGGAGCGCGATTGCATTGCTTGCTCATTCAAATATTGGAATTTCTCATGCGCGTGCTTTTTTCAACAGTTTTATATTTGAGCTATTCATCAAAAATTTTTTGTTTTGTTGTTTTTTTGAATAAACTTTTATCATTTTTTTTCTCGGCCCGCCTTGACGGCCAAGCAATGCAATTGCGCTCCATTGCTAATTTTGTTCCAAAACGCTACAGTTTTATTCCGAACAGTTTTATTCCAAAACAGTTTTATTTTGCTACAGTTCTTTACCGAACAGTTCTGTTCCGAACAGTTCTATTGCGAAGCGAGTTGTATTTCGCTGCAATTCTATTTCGCTTCAGTTCTATTCCGAGGTAGCACCATTTTTCGAGAAATAGACCGGAAAAAAAAACATTTCAAAAACCGAGAAATAAGCCCCGTCCATTGCAAGTCTGCGGCACGAGTTTTGTACAGAAACTGTTATGGGATGCACGAAATGGCAAAAAAACTGCGCGAAAACTCGGAAAATGCTCCGATTGATCTGAAATTTTGGGAAATAAGGGAAAAAACTCTCCCGGACATTCCCACAAAATTTCAGACCAAGATATCGAATTTTAAGAAATATTGCTTTTTTCTCTGAAAATGCTTAAAATCGATATTTTTGTCAGAAATTTTATGGGAATGTCCGGGAGAGTTTTTTCCCTTATTTCCCAAAATTTCAGATCAATCGGAGCATTTTCCGAGTTTTCGCGCAGTTTTTTGCCATTTCGTACATAAAATTGTGCCGCAGATTTGTTAAATTTTCTCTGATTTCGTCAGTTTCTTATTTTAAGTATTTTTTCTCCAATTTACAGCAATTTTTTACTCAATTTGTAAGCAAAAAAACGCATTTTTATTGCTATCAAAATCTTACCAGCTGGACAGAATCTCGACTCTGGACCTCCATACGTGGCCAAGTTGACATCAAGTGGCACCTGATCATTCTTCAGTGTCAAATGAGCCGGTTGATCCTCGTTATGATTGGTTCCGGTGAGCGAGACAGATGTGAGCAAGTCAAAAGTGAGTTTACCATCCGGTTTCGGGTACTCAATCTCCTTCGCCTCCTTGGCCGGAATCAACTTCTCATTGTCCTTCTTTCCGTGTCCAAGCGTCCACGGCTCCAATCCTCGTCCGAAGACGTAGAAAAGTCCAGAATAGATGAGTCCTCCAATGTATCCAAGAGAAGTGTTGAAGGATGGGCGGATATTTCTGGTCGCCTTCAACTCTTTGACGACATACGTCTCCCTGATATTCTTCTCGTACGCGGCTGGATCAACCGTCTGCACATCGTCTCCTTTCTGTTGAATCTCATCGAAAATCGCTTCCGCTGCCACCATTCCACTCTTCATCGCATTATGAGTTCCCTTCAGTTTGGCAACGTTCAAGAATCCGGCCGAGCATCCGACGAGGCATCCACCAGGGAAATGAAGTTTGGGAATACTCTGGAAACCTCCCTCGTTGAGAGCACGTGCTCCGTATCCGATTCTCTTTCCGCCCTCGAGTTGTTTGGCGATTGATGGGTGGGTTTTGTACTTTTGGAACTCTTTGTACGGGTTCAAGTGGGGATTCTTGTAGTCCAGGGCGACGACGAATCCAACCGAGACGAGTGGTTGACCTCCGTCTTCAATGTGGTAGAGGAAGGATCCACCGTATTGGTCCACGTTCTGTAAATTTCTTTCTTTGTGTCGTTTAAGGCTCCGCCCATTATTTTCAAAGGTGTCCGGGTAATTTTTGGCTTGATAAATCACAAATTCGAGAAAATTATCGTTAAAAAACTGAATATTATGCCGCGTCGTCCCAAGTTCAAAAAATTCCTGAAATCAAGAGTTTTTTGCAGTCCAAAGTTCCAAAAAAATTCCCAGAAATAACAGCCGATCACACTTGAAACCGAGGTTACCGTAGTTTCTTCGCTGTGAGACCTAAAGTTGAATTTTCCCAAAATTGAGCAACTGGGAAAATCCAACTTTAAATATAAAAGGTCTCGCAGCGAAGCAACTACGGTAACGTCGGTTTCAACTGTGATCGCCTGTTATTTCTGGGATTTTTTGTGGAACTTTGGAGTGCAAAAAATCTTGATTTCAGGAATTTTTTGAACTTTGGACGCGGCATAATATTTTCTCCACATTTTCAGTACTTTTCTTGATAAAATCAATATAATTATTTAATTAAAAATCGATTTTTGATTGAAAATCAATAAAACCCACAAAAATTCAAATATCGTTTCGTTATTCCATTTGTGTGGGGATTTTTTAATTTTTCACCGAATTTTTGCAAATTTTCAACATTTTCAGCACTTATTAATTGAAAATCAAGTGAAAAAATCAATAAAATTAATTAAAAATGAAGTTAAAAACTGATTAGAACCCGGATAAATTCAAATATGATTTTTCTTGATAATTCACCGATTTTTCCAATTTTCTCTCCATTTTCAATGATTTTTTCAGTATAACTAATCAAACATCGATTTTAAAAATCAATAAATTCAAATATCGTTTTGATAAATAGTCAATTTTTCCAGAGTTTTATTGATTTTTCGCATTTTTTTTCTAGATTTTCTCACATGTTTCCCACATTTTTAGCCCTTTACGTTAAAATTAATAAAATCAAGTGAAAATCAAGTGAAAACACTCATTAGAAGTATGATTTTTATTGTTTTTTCACCGATTTTTCCGGATTCATGTTAATTGTTCAGTGTTTCCCCGCATTTTCAGCACGTTTTATTTAAAAATCAAGTGAAAAAAGCAATAAAATCAACCAAAAATATTTAAAACCAGCGAAAATTCACATTCGGATCTATTATTTTATTCTGGCGTTTTTATTGATTTTTCGGATGTTTTTCTTTTTTTCTAGATTTTCAGGGTTATTTTTGCTAATTTTTTAGTTCTGATCGGTCTAAAAACAATGCGATTCATCCTAAATCGATTAAAAATCCATTAAAATATTGATTTTTCTTCGTTTTCAATCGGAAAGTTCGAAATTGTTATGGAGTTATTCAAGAAATCGGAAAATTCTGCGAGTGACCTGAAATTTTTGGAAATAAGAGCAAAATACTCCTGCAAATGATATGCTCAGAAAATTTTGGACCGAAATATCGATTTTTAAAATATTGATTTTTTTTCTGAAAATTTTTAAAATCGATAATTCGGTCAAAAATTTTTTGAGCATATTTACCCAAATTTCAGGTCATTTGCAGCATTTTCGGAGTTTTCGCGCAGTTTTTTGCTACTTGCTGCATAACAATTTCGAAGTTTCCGATTGAAAACGAAGGGAAAATCGCTTAAATTTTTGAAAAATCGATATTTCGTATTTACGAAAACCGTTTTCCGACCTCAGTCAGAAACTTCTCTTACCAGTGGCCATCCCATAGTATGCTCAATGTATCCTGGTCGATGCTTGGCTGGATCAATCGCCCACAGCTCTTTGAGCCCAATACCATACGTCATTGCATGCGTTCTCAAGTTGAACTTATCGAGCACCTGTTTGCTCAGATGTCCTCTGCATCCTTCAGCGAAAACTGTGCACTTTGCATGGAACTCCATTCCTCTCGCGAATCCGTCTTTCGGGGCTCCATCCTTTCCAATTCCGACGTCACTCGTCGCGATTCCTTTCACCGATCCGTCCTCATTGTACAGCACTTCAGAGGCGGCGATTTCCGGCCAGACTTCCACTCCGGCGGCTTCCGCTTGCTCGCCGAGCCACTGAACAACTTTTCCGAGACGGACAATGTAGTTTCCATGGTTTGCTAGTGGTACACCAGGGAACACTGGCACTGGGATGCGTCCAGTTTCAGTGAGAATCGCGATTGATTCGGAGGTGACTTCCTGGTGGACTGGGGCTCCGAGCTCTTTCCAGTTCGGGAAGAGTTCATCGAGAGCTCGCGTTTCAATGACTGCTCCGGAGAGAGTGTGGGCACCGATGATGGAGGCTTTTTCGACGACGCAGACGCGAAGTTCTGAAGTTGAAATGTATTTTCTGTTTTTTCGAAATCGCGCCGCAGTTGCTAAAATGCAAATTCTTTGTGGCTCCGCCCCCTTCCCAGATTTTGGTATAGTTTCGTTATTTTTTCGGAGCATTCATGGTGTGCTAGAGGCTCTGGGACGTTTCGAAACTTTTTTGCATTTTTGCGTATGGTTTTTCGCCAATTGACACCAAAACACGGGGGCATTTGGCAATTATTTTTCGTTTTTATCAGTTATTTTTATTTTTTTGGGAATTTGAATCCACTAGTATGCCGCCAAAATTCAAAAAAGTTTCGAAACGTCCCAGAGCCGTGCTAGACCCTACGTAAAGGAAAACGCGCCCTATCGCATTATCTGCGTCTCCACGTGCAAAATGGAGACGCAGAGAACTGAAAAAAAAATTTTTTAATGATTTTTTGTCTTTTTTTTCCCAATTTCTTGTAGTTTCTGTAAATATACTCTCGTTACAAAGGGCGCTTGTGGTGGCCTAGAAATGGTTTTTTAAAAAGCTCTTCCACGCGTGAATTCAGCACGATCGGACAGAGCTGAAATGAGTGTTACCGTAATCCTACATTGAAAAATGTGTCCTGAATTTTCTCGTGGAAGCGTTAATCTTTTTTTTTTTACTTTTTTGAATGAATTTTCGTTTATTTTTCCCAACTTTTGCAGCCAGAAAATTGAAAAAAACCTTTCTGCGCCTTTTCCGCCAACTGCCGGAGCCTGATAGCAGCGGAGAGTCCGGACGGTCCTCCACCAACAATCACCACGTCGTACACGTCACTTTCACGTGCCATATCCACATCTTTCCATCTCGGATCCTGAGAACGATCTTTGACAGTGTAGTGAGTCGTCGTCCATTGACCGTTGACGACGTTTCGGAGTTGCGACGACGCTCGGAACAACGTCACTCCGCTGATCCGCATTCTGAAATGAAATGAAAAAATAAGGGCGTTTGGAAATGAGGAAAAAAAAGCGACGTGACACGTAGAGATTGCAAGTGCGCTCTGTCGCACTACACTTTTTTTTTCAATAAAATCGTTATGGTACGTCCAAAGTAAAAAAAAAGCGCGCACTTGTAAACATGTTTACAATTAATTTTTTGCTTGTTTGGCGGTAAACAACAAAGAAAAAGACGCAAAAACAAAGTTACTTTGGACGCCTCTTTTCGTCTTTTTTTGCGCTTTTTTTCTACTTTGGACGTACCATTAAAATCGCTCGATTTTTTCAAACTTGCATAGTCACTTTTTCATTTTTCTGTTACATTTGCTCACAAAAATCGCTATTTTTGGACAAAAAACTCGATTTTTGGACAAAAAACTCGATTTTTCAAGTAACCGCCCAGAAAAAAAAACATTCAAAAATTGCCGTTTCAACATTTTTTCCGTCATTTTATTTAACACAGAAAAAAGGAATTCAAAAATTCAACCAGTTTCTCACAAAATTTGCTCAAAAATTAAAGATTCTCGAGAAAAAAACATAGATTTTTCCAGAATCTTTAATTTTTTCAGCAAAATCTGTAAAAAACAGATTGAAATTTTGAATTCCTGATTTTCTGCGTTGAACTGACGGAAAAAATGTTGAAACGGCGATTTTAAATATTTTTCTGGGCGGTTATTTGAAAAAATCGATTTTAACGATTTTCGGGAGAAAAATAATGAAAAAAAAAAGGAGCGCACTTGCTTATTTGCCTGCCATGAAAAAAAAAATAATCGGGCGCAGATCTGAAACTCATTTCGCGCCCGCCTCGCTCCACCGCGTGTTTTAAAGAGAAGTTAGACAGTTAGAAAAAACGAGGGATTGGGTAAAAAAAAGTCGCAGACAACAAAATGTGTCGCGTTGTCTATGGAGCTCGCGTGGAATAAATTTACGTGACCATGGGCAATTAAAAAATTTTGAACTCGGTTTTTGAGTACATTTGAAAGTCTAAAAAACGGCAAAAATCTCGAAAAATGCTCCAATTGACCTGAAATTTTGGGAAATAAAGGCAAAAATACTTTTGGTTAGAAAATTTTAGACCGAAATATGGATTTTCTGAAAAAAAAAACCAATTTTTTTTTTCAGAAAATCGACATTTCGGTCCAAAATTTTCTAACCAAAAGCATTTTTGCCCGTATTTTCCAAAATTTCAGGTGAATCAGAATATTTTCCGAGTTTTTTGGCAATTTTTTGAATTTCTTTGTTCAATATAAAACCAAAAAAAGCAAAATCCCACGTGGAATGATACGATTTGCATCAATCTATTCAACAATATTTATTTATTTACCAGCTATTATTTATCAGACGCAATGGGAACGGGCGGAGAGAGAGAGAGAATCGATAGAACGAACGAGTATAGTATTTAGCAACTGGCCTACAAAAAACAACAAAAACACGTATTTTCATTATTTAATGACAATTTTCTATAAAAAACGTGCGAAAGATCTTGCTATTGACCATGACGTGTCAAAGAACTATTACGGCAAAAAGCGTGTGTGTGTTTGTGTACGTGATGGGACACGAGTGAGAGATAACGGGCGAGACGTGGGACAAAGTACAACGAATGCCGACCTAAACATGCTACACGTTACGTTACGCGTCGGTGGGGAACACGGAGAAGCACGTGGCAGGGGTTTTTTTTTCAGAAAAAACTTCATTTTTTGCCATTCCTGACTGCATTTTAAATAACTCACAATGATGCGTAAAAATGAATAGATGAATGGGAAAAAAATCCATAACACTTCTTATTCGAAAAGTCGAAAACTTTTCGCTTCTTATTTTCCCCGGGAATTCCCTAATGCCGCGTCCAAAGTTCAAAAAATTCCTGTAATCAGTAGTTTTTTGCAGTCCAAAGTTCCAAAAAAAAAATCGTAGTTCCTTCGCTGCGAGACCTTCTGTGTTTAAACTTGAATTTTACCGCAAAAAAAGAAAAAATTGAGCAACTGTGGGAAAATTCAAGTTTAAACATAAAACGTCTCGCAGCGAAGCAACTACGGTAACACCGGTTTCAACTGTCACCGCCTGTTTTTTCTGGGATTTTTTGTGGAACTTTGTACTGCAAAAAACTCCTGATTTCAGGAATGTTTTGAACTTTGGACGCGGCATAAATAACTGGCGCACAGCTGAAACGACTACACCGTAGTCTCTCCTTTCGCTACGAGAACACCCAATAAATTGTTTGCACGTTTTCCTAATTTTTAGATTTTTTTCATGAGAGATCGACAATTTTTGGCCATTTTAATGAAATTTAAATTTTGTGACCATCAAACTTCACATATTTTTGATTTTTTTAAAGAATTTATGAAATTACTGTTTGTTCGCCCACGGTGTCCAGGATTTGAAAAGTGAGCGGAGCCGAGCAAACGCGCCCACTGGATTTTTTCGCGCGAAATTCAAACTTTGACGCATTTTTTGTTTTTCGGGATAAAAAGCATAAATTCTTAATTTTTTCCCACATGTGCTCCAACGGAAAAAAAGTTCTAAAGACCTCAGCTATAATTCCATTGGAGCACATACACATACCTGCCACAAGTATGTGCTCCAACGGAATTATAGCTGAGGTCTTTAGAACTTTTTTAAGCCTAAGAACGTCGAATTTGGTTCAGCCATCATTTCGAAATATTCGTTTCGAGTTTTTTGGTGTGTTTGCAGGATGAATCTTTACGAAAATCGAAGTTTGGACAATTTAATGGTATTAAAAGATACAATACATACATTTTACAAAGAAAAACAGGTTTTACTGAAAGAAAAATAATAAAATCAATAAAAAAAATGCGAGAGTCGAAAAATGCGCAAGCACCAAAAGAGCGCCATGCAAGTTTGCTGGCTACCAGCAAATTAGGCTCCGCCCACATTTCAAATCCTGGACACCGTGTCGCCACGAATTATGAGCTTAAAAATGAAGAAAATCCAACAAAAAAAATGAATAATTAAAGGCGCATGCATTTACAAACACAGGAGGCCTCGCAGCGAAAACAAAGATTACGGTGTTATCGCTTCAATTTTGCTCGTTTTTTTTTTTTGGAGTTTTGGGCCATTTTTGTCATAAATTGAACTGGATTGCGAAAAATTCCTGACTTCATAATTTTTTAATTAATTTTTGATTTGTGTAAATTATTTTTCTTTCAGTTTTCTCCATTTTAGGCCACCTAGCCATAAAATTTATCGAAAATCGCCAAAAGGAGATAGAAATCTTAAAATTTCCCGTATATTCGGGTTTTTTTTTTGAAAGAATTTCTGAAATTACTGTTTTTCATCCACGAATTATCCGCCTGAAAACGAATAAAATCTCAAAAAATAAAGAAAAATTTAAAGGAGCATATTTGAATGAGCGCAGGTGGTCTCGCAGCGAAAACAAAGATTACGGTGTTATCGCTTCAATTTTGCTGGATTTTTTTGGGAATTTCGGCCTATTTTTGGCTTAAAACGAACTGGACTGCGAAAAATTCCTGATTTTGTGATTTTTTATTATTATTTTGGATTTATGTAGGTTATTTTTGCTCTAAAATCGTTAAAAAAACGTTATTTTCTCTTCGTTTTAGGCCACCTATTATGTGTTTACGAACAACTGGTGCTGACGACGCTCCGATGTTCCGCAGTTTTTCACTACGTCAGCAGCAGTCGTTGGGGAACTTATATACTCGGTATAAAACGCTGAAAACTCGCTCCAATCGAACAAAAAATTTCACAAGCATTTGGAGTGATGTTTAGAGAAATCAGAGCAAAACTTCGGCCACGGCTCTCTCAATTTTCTGCCCTCTCTCGTCGCCAACGTGGCCGCGTCCACCACTGTGCGAAGGGAGCGCGTTTGCAGCGCTCCGTACTGAGAATATCTAAACTTTTCGATAAGATGGGACGTCACAGCGCTCTGCTGAGCAATTTTGCAATTTTCCCAAGGGGCTGACTCAAGGCTTGACATTTCATGCCGCGTCCAAAGTCAAAAAAATTCCTGAAATCACGTTTTTTCTGCAGTCCAAAGTTGCAAAAAAATCACAGAAATAACAGGTGTTTACCATTGAATTTTCGCGTGTATTTTTATTTACAAATTTCACGCCGAAAAATTCAGTGGTAAACACCTGTTATTTCTGGGATTTTTTTTGCAACTTTGGACTGCAGAAAACACGTGATTTCAGGAATTTTTTTGACTTTGGACGCGGCATAACGGGCTAGAAAGCTAGAAAATTACTAATTAGTGACATAAATATGTTTCACAGACAAAAAATGCTGACCGCCATTTCGACTTTTGGGAATTTACAAACGATCAGAGGACATCATAGATCACAAATCAATCTGTAAAAATTTGAGATAGATTTGGCTGTTTTCAACCGATTTTCTTGTTTCTTTTGAATTTTTGTTCAGAAGTTTTAAACATAATAATAATCATACATTTAAGCAATAAAAAACTGAAATAAATACCGGATAACATCGATCGATAAGAGATCAGGCCAAAAAACTACATATAAATATTATAAATACATGAATTTTAGAAATCTCCGTTCTTATTTACGTTAGAATTAGTTTCTTTCTTTTCTTTTCTCACTGGCAATATAAAACTCGATTTCAAGGTCAATCAGTCAGACGGCTCTTCAGCTTGCTCGACGCCTTCTTGAGCCGGCGTGACGCCTTTTCGATTCCACCAATTTGTGAATTTTGCTTTCACGCGGCTTCCGGTTTCTCCTAAAATGTGAAAAATGTCCTCTTATTATTTTTTTTGTTAGGAAAACCTACCCAAACTGTTGCCGAGATTTTTACCAGCCGTATTCACGCTTCCAAACACTTTTGAGGCGCCTTCCACGCCATTCACCGCGTGCTCAAATCGGAGGTACACGTCGTAAACGCCGAGTTGCTCGGAGAACATGTGCCTGTAAAAGTCGATAGTCAATTTCGCACCATTGAATTTTTTCTATTTTAGGGTCGCAGAAATCTATTTCGCGCTCTACCGCTTTCATTGTCTGCGCATCTTCGCTTCTCCCAATTTCTCGTTTTGTCTAACCTCTCACCCTCTCTTTAAAGCAACGCGGCGCGTCATCAATGGAGCGCGAAATAGATTTCTGCGCCCTTTTGTGTAAAAACGTTACTTTTTCATGTTTTTTTTTGCAGAAAATTGGCAAAATTGCTGTATTTTTTTCGGCACTCGGTGATTGCAGACTCGCGGTGCAAACAGGTTAAAGCAATCTCCGCCCACTTTTGTTATTTTTTCGAGTTTCAGTTATTTTTAAATGTTTTTTTAAACTTTTATTTGGCTTAATTTTTAATTTTAGATTGACGAATGCTGCAAACGCGAAGAAATGAAACAATAATTTTTTCGCGAGTTTTTCCTTAAATTTTCACCGATTTTTAGCGTTTTTTTTTTTCAAATCTCTGAAAATTAACCCAAAAATTCACGAAAATAAAGGTGCGATGACAGCCAGTTCGCAAAAACGACTTACAACATTATTAGGTATTCGCCCCGATGTGACACATCGCGGAAAATTGTGGTCAAGCTGGTCTCGTCACGATTTTTACATTAAGTGTTGTGTGTTGTTAGATCACACAAAGATATTATTATTTTTGATCTTAGTTTCAAGCGGCAGCGCGAACTATTTTGTCTCTCGTTGTCTGCGTCTCTCGCTAGTGATCAACTCCCATTCATTATGTTATTATTGTTGTAACTCTTCCCCACTACTACTACTACTCGATTGGCGAGTAGAGCTATATTCTACAGGGTGCGTCAAAATTACGTGCACTACTTCAAACGCGCATAATGACAAAAGTGGAAGTCCAAAACACATGAAAATCAACAGAAAGTTTATTCAATAGTTTAGAAATATAATGCCAAAAGATTATTAAATTCGGCCTTTTTTGGCGGCAATGACAGAACGAAGACGTCGTGGGTAAGATTCCACCGTGGCACGGAGGTACTCAATTTGTCCCATTCTTCGACAAAAGTCTTCTCTGAAAGCTTCCAGACTAGAATGGGGTCTTGCACATACTATATTTTGAAGTACTCTCCAGATGGAGAAGTCGAGCGGATTTAGATCCGGGCACGATACAGGCCATCTATCCTTCTTTATGAACGCCGGCAAGTGGGCTTTGCACCAGTCCTGGGTGTACTTTTCCGTGTGAGGAGACGCTACGTCTTCCTGGTATAGAAACGTGATACAATAATGAAAATAAAAATTGAATATTGTGCGCACGAAAAGTGCACCAGCACGCGTTGCCATAGCGTGAAAGTTTAGTGCACGTAATTTTGACGCACCCTGTATTACCCCCGTTTCCCAATACACTTTTCCTGTAAAGCCCTTATTGTAGTGAAGTGCGCCCAGGTTAACACCGGCACGGAACTAATAATAAATTGTGTTAAGTATTAACTGTCGTTATACTTTTGACAACACAACATTGGCGATCAGGTTAAAGTAATACAAAATTTATTTTGTATTTTCCGAACTTCAAGCAAACCAGAAAGCTTCTGCGTTTTGTTTTGAATTCTTTCGGTGTTTCTTTTTTTTTTCTTTTCTTTCTCTGTATTTGCTGAGCGCAATCGAGAAATTTGAAAATGAACAAAGAAAACGAAGAGTTCATGCTCAGAATGATGCAAATGTTCGAAAAGCAAAACGAACAGCATCAGGCAGCGATGACTTCTCTCGTCCAGGCGATGAAAGGCAAGTCAAACGACGAAAGTCGCGCAGATATGACACCGACAAGTTCGAGTGTGTCTCAGACACAGCTCATGAACGACATCGGTAGTCGTGTGGCGATGTTTCAGTTTGATCTTGAAACAGAAAAGACTTTCTCAAAGTGGTACGCTCGTCACGAGGCGGCGTTCACGGTGGAAGGGAAAGATCTCGAGGACAAGAGCAAAGTCTCGTTGCTGATGAGCAAAATGTCAGATGAAGTTTACGAGCAGTATTCTAAAAGAATTTGCCCGCGAAAGCACACTGAAGTGGAGTTTGATGAAACAGTCAAGACTCTAGAACAGATGTTGGACATCAAGAAGAGCTTGTTTTCGCACCGATTCGCGTGCATCAACATTGCTCGAGATGATGAAACACCTGTGGAATACACGACTAAAGTCAATTCCATGTGTGAGTCAGCAATGTTGCAGGACATTGATGCTGAAGGGTGGAAAGTGTTTTTCTGGCTCAAAGGTTTGGATGCGTCGCGAGACAAATCAGCCCGCACATATTTTATCAGATATGTTGAGCAGAAATGGGAAAAGAAAGAGTCCGTTAACGTTAATGACCTCTGCGAAGAATGGAAAAAGTTGCTTCGGCAGAATAGCGTCGTTCAAGAAATGGAACAGGTGGACAAAGCCGTTAGAGCTTTACACACCAAGAAAAATTTTAATCGGAACCATAAGAAATTGTGGAACCGTGAGCAGTCAAATGGCAAAGTTGACGAATGTTGGAATTGCGGCAAGGTAGGGCATAGAAAACCCGACTGCGTGCAAAGGCTGACAAAGTGCTTAAAATGCCAGAAAACCGGACACTTGTCCAAATACTGCAAATCTAAAGGTTCTAAGAAGGCGCAGAGTATGGTAGTCATTGAAAGTGCTGCTGCAGAAGACGTTGAGGTCAATGCGGTGAGGCAATACGTTATGGTGGAAGTGAACGATCAGTTGATTGAGTTTCAACTCGATACTGGATCGGATATCACACTCATCAGTCGGAAGGACTGGATGAAGGTTGGTGAACCAGAATTGGAGAAATGTCCAATGAAGGTGAAATCTGCAAGTGGAAATGAGGTTAAGCTGTTGGGTAGAGCCAAAGTGGACTTCATACTGAAAGGATCTGCGTCATCCGCTTTTGTTCACGTACGAGAACACGGAAATTTGTTAGGCCTTGACTGGATATCAAAGTCATCCGAAATGACCTACCACATGAATATGATGGTCAATGAGCTGAAAAGTTCTGACACTGAGTCAATTGGAAAGGAACTGAAGGAAAAGTTTCCGGAAGTTTTCCTAGAAGGTCTGGGTACGTGTACAAAAGAGAAGGCGGTACTGACTGTGAAAGATAAATCTTCACCGGTTTTTATTGGAAAGCGTCCAGTGCCATATGGAGCTTTAGAAACGGTTGAGCAGGAGCTGGATAGACTGGAAAGTCTAGGCGTCCTCAAGAAGGTTAATCACAGTTCGTGGGCAGCGCCGTTAGTGTGTGTGAAAAAGAAAGACACTGGTGCATTAAGAATTTGTGCTGACTTCAAAACAGGGCTAAACGCGGCTCTGCAAGATGAAGATCACCCAATTCCAACACCGGAAGATGTGTTCGCAACACTGAATGGTGGAACTGTTTTCTCGACAGTAGATCTGAAAGATGCTTACTTTCAAATTGAATTGGCTGAAGAATCCAAGCCGTTGCTGACGGTAAACACCCACAGAGGCTTATACCAATACCAAAGACTTCCGTTCGGAGCCAAGACGGCACCAATGGTATTCCAGCGGATCATGGATAAAATGATAACTGGATTGTCTGGAGTCACTGCGTACCTAGACGATGTGATCATCGTAGGTCGTGACGAGAAAGAACACAATGAAAACTTGTTCGAGTTGTTTCAACGAATCGCTGAGTACGGATTCCGGGTGAAGCTCGAAAAGTGCAGGTTTCTTGAGAGAAGGATAAAGTTCCTTGGGTTTATAATCGACAGAAATGGTCGTAGACCTGACGAAGAGAAAGTTCAGGTGATCAAGAACATGTGTGAGCCAAAGGACCAGAAAACTCTGAGAAGTTTTATGGGGATGGTAACGTATTACAGTGCGTTCATTCCTAAAATGAAAACTTTGAGAGGACCTTTAGACAAGCTCCTAATGAAAGATGCGGAATGGAGGTGGACTAAAGTGGAGGCGGAGTCATTTCAGAAGTTGAAGGACGTGTTGTCTTCAGACTTAAATCTCACCCACTACATGCCAAAGATTCCGATAGTAGTTGCAGCAGACGCGTGTGACTATGGAGTTGGCGCGGTTATTAGTCACCGATTCGCAGACGGTACAGAAAAACCAATTGCCCATGCAGCCCGTTCTCTGAATTCTGCTGAAAAGAATTATTCGCAGATTGAGAAGGAGGGTTTGGGGTTGATTTTTGCTGTTAAAAGATTCCACAAGTACTTGTTTGGTCGGAAGTTCTTGCTAAGAACTGACCACAAGCCACTGCTGTCCATTTTTGGAAGCAAGAAGGAAATCCCGGTGCATTCGCAAAACCGTTTGGTTAGATGGTCTACGATTCTTCTGGCTTATGATTTTGACATAGAGTACGTCAAAACTGATGAATTCGGACAAGCTGACGCTTTGTCGCGGATGATTCAGAAAACGCCACTTGAGAATGAAGATATTGTCATTGCTCAGGTTGAGGAAGATGTAGAAGAGGTGCTGTATGCAGCCGTTCGGAAACTTCCAATCCGTGTGAAGGATATTCAGGAGGAGACTTGGAAAAGTAATACTCTGAAGGAAGTAATTAATTGTGTTTCTCGGAATAGTTGGCCGAAGAAACCAGAAGGAAAGTTGAAGCAATTCTTTGACATAAGATCTGTACTTTCAGTTGTTCAGAACTGCTTAATGTTCAAAGAAAGAGTTGTTATTCCAGAGGCACTGCAGAAAGCTACGCTTAGGCAGTTGCATGAAGGACATCCAGGAATAGTAAGGATGAAACAACTAGCTCGATCATTTGTCTACTGGCCAAGAATGGATAGTGACATTGAAAAGTTGGTGGCAGCTTGCACCACGTGTCAAATTCACGGAAAGACTACACGGAAAGTTCCGTTGGAGCCGTGGACGACACCAGATCGAGTGTGGCAGAGAATCCATATTGACTATGCTGGGCCGGATAACGGACAGTATTATCTAGTCGTTGTTGATGCCAAATCCAAATGGGCTGAAGTAGCGATAGTTAAGTCGATATCGAGTGTCTCTACGGTACGAACACTGAAAAATATCTTCAGTACCCATGGTTATCCCGAAACACTGGTTTCTGACAACGGAACGCAGTTTGTTTCAAGAGAATTTGCATCCATGTGTGAGGAGTATGGAATTGAGCACATTCGCTCGCCCGCTTTTCATCCACAGTCAAACGGTCAAGCCGAGAGATTCGTTGACACGTTAAAAAGAGGATTGAAAAAGTTAAAAGGGGAGGGAAGTGTAGACACAGAAATAATGTCGAAATTCCTACTCTACTACCGGTCAACACCGTCTAATGCTCTTGGAGGTTTGACACCGGCTGAAGTTCATTTGGGACGACGTCTCAGAACTAAAATGTCTCTGATGATTCCGAAGTTAAAGCTTAACACAGGAAGTCAGAAGTCATCGTTGATGAAAGATCAGTTTGATAAGCATCACGGTACGAGGCCAAAACACTTTTCTGTTAATGAGAGTGTATACGCTAAAGTTTTCGAAAGAAACGCTTGGTCGTGGAAACCTGCAACGGTTGTCCAAAGACAAGGTCGCGTAGTGTACATGGTACGCTTGAATGATGGTCGTGAACGAGTGATTCATGCAAACCAGCTGAAGCTGCGAGTGGAGCAAACGGACGAATGCAAGGATGAGTTGTGGACAACGACAATGTTTGATATTTTCGAAGTGCCATTGCCACAGGAGACGTCTACACCTATGTCAGTTACAACGCCTACATTTGCTACTCCATCTCGTGAGCAACAACAGCAAGGATTGTCAATGCAGCAAGGACATCAATCTAATGCACAAGCTAGGATGCCATCATCAGCTCAGTTCAGTCAAAGGTCGCAGCAACATCAGTCACCAGGAGTAGTGCCAGTCAGAAGAGGGAATCGTGTTCGTAAGCCAGTCAACCGATATGATCCGTCGAATTGATATCGTGGATAATTGAACCCTCATTGCTTTATCTGACCCAAGTTTAATTCTAACATAGGGAGGTGTTGTGTGTTGTTAGATCACACAAAGATATTATTATTTTTGATCTTAGTTTCAAGCGGCAGCGCGAACTATTTTGTCTCTCGTTGTCTGCGTCTCTCGCTAGTGATCAACTCCCATTCATTATGTTATTATTGTTGTAACTCTTCCCCACTACTACTACTACTCGATTGGCGAGTAGAGCTATATTCTATTACCCCCGTTTCCCAATACACTTTTCCTGTAAAGCCCTTATTGTAGTGAAGTGCGCCCAGGTTAACACCGGCACGGAACTAATAATAAATTGTGTTAAGTATTAACTGTCGTTATACTTTTGACAACACAACATTAAGATTAGCGTGAAAAATATTTTTTTTAAATAAAAATGTGTTCTCATTGTATTTCAATTGGTTATCGTAGTCTGGTAAAATCGCGGCGAGACCAGCTGACCTTTTGAGTCACAATTTCCGGTGAAGTGTCACTCCATGGCAAATACCGTAAATACTGTATTATAAGCCCATGGGCTTCTATTTTTCAAAGGAGTCTCAAGGGTGGGCTTATATTACAGGTGGGCTTCTATTACAGGGTGGGATTCTATTTATCAACCCTCTTTTTTATCCACAACAAAAAAAACTTCAAAAAACCAACAACACTTTTCATAATATCAAATTCTGATTGCGAGTCAGAAGTTCTAATTCAAGGGCACTAACAACATAAAATAGATGCTTGTAACTTTAAAAATAATATTTTTCGTAATCCAATGGTGTGTCGCTTTATCTCCTTTTATTTTAGGACAAAATTTTCCAAATTCGGAAATCATTCAAGATGATTTCTAAAAAAAAACTCGACGTTTTTCTCGATGTTAACTACCAAAACTTAACCAAAAATTGCAGCATTGTTTTATTTTCGCCACTTTCATTATATTCTCAGTACGGAGCGCTGCAAACGCGCTCCCTTCGCACAGTGGTGGACGCGGCCACGTTGGCGACGAGAGAGTGCAGAAAATTGAGAGAGCCGTGGCCGATGTTTTGCTCTGATTTCTCTAAACCTCACTCTAAATGCATGCGAAATTTTTTGTTCGATTGGAGCGAGTTATCAGCATTTTATATCGAGTATAATTTTTGATATTATTACTGGTTTTAGTATTGTCGGCCCGCCAAAATGGTCAAACGCGCTCCGCTGAACTCAACGCTATGCAATTTTCATTTTGGTTTCCAAATTATTTCATTTCACGTTGAATTTATACGTGAAATTAAATAATTTTGAGACCAAAATGAAAATTGCATAGCGTTGTGTTCAGCGGAGCGCGTTTGACCATTTTGACGGGCCGACAATAGTCCATTTTATTTACTGAACTGTGAAAAAATTTAACATTTGCGTGAAAAAGTGAGCGGGATTTTTTGTTTTAATGATGCAACTCGACTGAAAACACAATATGGAATCAATTAAAAAAAATAAATTTCACGCCCAGCACTGGTGGCGTTTGATGACCGCTTCCATTAACAGAAATGTTTAAAAACTGGTGAAAGTAATGCAAAATTGAACACATCGCGATGAAACGCGCACAATTCCAAGCCAATGATCAATAGGTCCCAGACTCTTTGGGCACGATTGATTTTCGATCAAACTTGCTTACGGTACCAAATTTGTGTACGGCCTCTTTGGGTACAATTGCTCTTTAGTTACGGCAACTTTTTTGTATGAAATTTGCAAATTTGGTACCCAAAGAGCAGCCGTAACCATAAAAAACGTACCAAAAGAACGGAGAAACCAAAGGTCCGGGACCCATTGAGTGTTGGCTACAATTTCAAGATGGGCTTTTATTAAAGGGTGGGCTTCTATTTTTCAAAGGGGTCTCAAGGGTGGGCTTCTAATAAAGGTGGGCTTATATTACAGTATTTACGGTACGTAATAAAGTTTTAAGCTTAGTTTTGAAGTTTTTGTGCGAAAAGTTTGAGTAAAATAAATCGATAGTTTTGTAACAAAAATACCCACCCAGGCGGCACTGACGCCAAATCCTCATGCGGTCCCGCCATCCAAATCTTATGATTCTTCGTCCTTCGCCATTCGTTCACAAATGGCACTCCAAAGTGCGGAATGGCCGCTTGCAGATCTGACCGAGAAGTTGCCACAAGTCCAAGCAGGTAGTTTTTCATTTGTAATCGGATCCACTCGTCACTTCCGTCAAACTCGGCTGTGCTCGATTTCACCTGCTCTTCCACTTTTTTGAGCACAAAATATGCGAATCGAAGGTCCGCAGAAGTTAGCGAGACGACTCTTTCTAGAGCCGTGTCGCCGACGAATTCAATATGATTATGGACTAGAGAACCATCCTCTTCAATCTTGATAATGACGTCAAAAATATCCTTTTTCATGGCGAACAGCGAGTTGGTGGCACCCAGGATACAGCTGTGAACTTTGGAAATCGAGTCCATGGATTGGATTGGCAGGTATGGGTCGAAAGAGGAGCCCTGGGTGAAGAGGCTGATCGGGAATCCGCATGGATCGCGGGTCTTGATCGGATCGGCACGCACCAGTTGTACTCCCACGTCTTCTTCTATCACAATTTCGTCATTGCCGTTTTCTTGGTGGTTTTCCGCTGGGTTGGTGGGATTGGTGTTGGTGCAGCCGATGCTGGCGTAGTAGAGTCCTTCTTCGAGTAGTTCTGTAGGCAGAAATAAGTTATGGAATTGAGATTTGTTTTTCACACTTTTTGGAATAAAATCTCGATTTTTCGAATAACAGTTAAAAATCGCCATTTCCCGTTTGTTTTTCATTTCAGCACAGAAAATGAAATCAATGGTTCAACCAGATTTTCACTGATTTTGCTGAAAAAATGAAAGATTCTAGAAAAAAAAACAGCAAAATTGATGTTTTTTTCTAGAATATTTGATTTTTCCAGCAAAATCAGTGATAAAATGGTTGAAGTGTTGATTTTTGTTTGATTTTTCTGTGTTGAAATGACGAAAAAAAACGGGAAATGGCGGTTTTTAACTGTTTTTTCGGCTCTCGGACGTTTCGAAACGTCCGAGACCCATTTTTGGTGCGAATTTTAGACAAAAATTGAGTATTTTTTGGCTCTGGGACGATTTGAAACCTGTCACTTCGCAACTGGGACGTTTCGAAACTTTAGTGCAATATTTCATCACAGTGTTCGAAATGAAGACGAAATTGGCTCTGGGACGTTTCGAAACTTGCATTTTTGCGTAGCGGTGACCCAAAAACGGCTCTGGGACGTTTCGAAACTTTTTGCAGTTTTGCGTATGGTTTTTCGCCAATTTACACCAAAATACGCGGCCATTTGGTAATTATTTTTCGTTTTTATCAGCTATTTTTATTTTTTTGGGAATTTGAATTCACTAGTATCTCGCAAAAATTAAAAAGAAGTTTCGAAATGTCCCAGAGCCCCAAAAACACGCTTATTTCGTTTTCATTTTTTTTAATTTAAAGGGGGTGCCAACTTTGTGGGGAAAGTGGCTTAAATTATACTCTTGGGTGGGGGATTAACGTATATCACATTGAAATCGCACGAAAAAAATTCTCTGATTTTTTATGATTTTTACAAAAAAAAATAGAAGACCACGAGGAGTACACGAAAATCGTGGTCGTGGACTAGGAAACCCGCGGCCGCGGCTTCTAGAAAGATCCATTTTCACCAGAAATATTTATTTTTCTTGCATTTTCCCTCGTTTTTATCATCGATTTTCGATAAAACACGCTCTAATCGCTTATTAAATTTTTAGATATTCGCGAAAACACATTTTAGTACTAAATATCGAAAAATCGATATTCGGCTGTCGTTCAATGCAATTTTTTAAATAATTTCTTGTGAACATTTTTTGTTCAAATATAAACGTTACAGATAAAAGAGTGAACTTAATGAGGAATTGAGCAGGAAAAGGGACAAAAACGGAAGGTATGAGAAGTTTTGTTCCGAATTTGTTTTATCGTTACTTTTGTGATCAACACGCGTTAATTTGATATTTTAAAACACGAAATGATGTTTGTAATATATTTCCCAAAGATTAGTGCAAAAATATTGGAAAAACACGGGAGAACAATGATGAAAAAGAAAAATGGCGTTTGAATTTCGCGCCAAGTCGTGTACTCCCCGTGGTCTTCTATTTTTTTTTGTAAAATTCGCCAAAAATCAGAAAAATTTTTTCGTTCGATTTCTATTTGATATTCGTAAATCCCCCATCCAAGAGTATATTTTAAGCCACTTTCCCCAGAAAGTTGGCACCCCCTTTAAATCCACGAGTATGCCGCAAAAATACACGTTTCGAGACGTCCCAGAGCCCAGATAAAAGTGTAGAAAACATCAATTTAAATTACTTTGTGCGACAGAGCGCATTTGCAAACCAACACTCACTAGGAAACATGGAAACAATCGCCAGCATAGTCTCTCCTAACCGTAACCCAGTGGGCGCGATGAACAGAATCTTCCGCTCCAACAAGAACAGCTTAAAAAGCAAAAGTGCTCGGTGTCGAAATCGAATAAACAAGTCTTGAATGGAGATTTCTGAAACTGATAGAGAACCGTTTCAATTCATTCACCCAGAAAGTCACCATGATGCGTCAAATTCGAGAAATATTCGCCAGTTAGGTGCTCGTCGAAAATATCGCAAAGATTCGTGTACATTTGCGCGAGAACATCCACTTTTGAAAAGTCCTTCTGCTCAAAGTAGGCTTGGGTGATCACTTCCAGTTTGGCTTTTAGCGGTCCGAAGAGTGGTATTCGTGAGAGCACACAGACGGATTTTTGTACGCTGGTACGTGTCACGTCGTCTGGTTTGGCGATTAGTTCCTGGAAGATGTTGAATTGTGACGACTCGGCTAATCTCTTATGTATAGGACCGTGCACTTCTCTCCCAGGGTAATTTACAAAAATCTGATTTTTTGTGATTTGTGCTTATTCCCAAAAGTCGAAATTAGACCTACTATTTCTCACGTTCTGCCAATTTTTTATCAAAAATTAAATTTAGTCACTAATTAGCCAATCAAATGCCCAGTTTTGAGTCATGGCCCTTGGGAAAATGAGGGTAATACGGTATAGAACGGACTAAAATGGGGCTCGAAGAAGCCTTTCGTTGCACATTACAAGTCGCTGAGTTCTATTGCGTGCAGTGGTTTTTTGAATACAGCTCCATTTCAGGCGGTTCTATTCCGCGCGAGTTCTGTACCATAATACCACCGGGAAAATTACAACACAATTTTTGAAAATTTCGTTTCACAAACAAATTTTAAAGTTTTTTAAAGACGCTTTCTTTATTTTTTGGGCCTCATTTGGATGCGTTGCGTGTGTGCATCCGGGCGCGTTTATACCCTAGTGGCGCCTTAATTTTAGCTGTGCACATGGCTGAAATTTTACGGGCAATTTTGGACGGACTGAACTGCGAAAAATTCCTGGTTTTGTGAATTTTTTAAAACTTTGGATGCTTGACAAGAAATGTAGAAAACATTATGCCATTTTTTCTTAATTTTCATGTCTGGGAGTATTTTTGACAGTATTTCATAAAGTTTCAAGCCAATTTTTGACATTTTCGCCCTTTTCAGAATTTTTTGAGAATTTCATGGTGAGAGACTTTTCGATGCTACTGTTCAAAATTTCAGAGCAATTTCCGCGGATTCTAGGTACCTGGATATTTGAGACAAAACATTATCAAATTTCTTTCAAATTTTACATTCTTTTCTCAGCTACCCGGGGCATTTTTGACGGCAATTTGACCGCTTTCGTCCAATTTTTAGGCAATTTCGATAAGAAATGTATCGACTATCCATATCTAAAAATTCAGTAAATGTTGAAAAATGCTTAATAATTTTCAGTTTTTGCTTTATTTTCAGCTCGGGACCATTTTTTGACGTTATTTTCAAAAAAAAATTCAGGGCAATTTCAGCGTTTCTGCCATTTTCTGGTTCAATTTTCAGTGCTTTCAATTTTTTTTTCATGTTCGGGAGGATTTTCGATGTCATTTTCCAAAATTTTAGCCTGATTTTCGCATTTTTAACCTATTTTCAGGGATTTTGTGAAATTTCTGAAAAGAAATGTATTTTTTAATAATAAAATTTTAAAAATATGGCAAAAATTTCAGCTTTTCATGTCTCGAAGCATTTTTGTCCTTTTCCGACTCAATTTTCAATTGTTTCTGAGAATTCCATGGCCGGGAGCATCCTTAACCGTAATTTTCAAATATTCCAGTAATATTTTAGACAAGAAAATTACGAAATATCCATGAAAATAAAAAAAAATTCTAAAAAATGTCAAACAACTTTCAGTTTTTACATCATTTTTAGTTGGGAGTTTTAGCAGCATTTTCGAAACTTTTGTGCATTTTTGCGGCATTCCCAAAAAATAATTGATAAAAACGAAAAATAAAAGCCAAATGCGCTGTGTTTTCATGTCAATTAACGAAAAACGCTACCCAATAATGCAAACGTTTCGAAACGTCTCGTTTTTTTGACATTTTTGACGATTAATTTATCGACTATTCATAGAAATTGTGAAAAATTACAAAACTCTCAAATTATCATGCCTAGCAGCCTATTTTTTGGCATTTCTATAATTTCAATCAAAATATTTCTGGAATATTCATAAAAATAAAGGAAATTTCAGATTTTTTATATTTTTTTGAGAATATCATGGTCAGGAGCAATTTTGACGATATTTAAATCAATTTCAGAGCATGTTCCCCGCTATTTTTGGGAATTTTTACAAGATTTTCATCGACAATTCAATAAAATTCTGAAGATTTTCATGTCTGGAAGCATTTTTTGTCATTCTCCAATTCAATTTTCCGTCTTTTTCAACTTTTTGCAAATAACTGGAATTTTGCCCAATTTTTAGCCATTTTTCTAAATTTTAGACAAGTTAATTACCAACTTGTTGCTAATATTCACAGAAATGTCGAAAAAACGAAAAAAAATTACTAGGTTTCACAATAATTTTTGCATTTTTGAACTTTTCACATTGAGTTTTTTAAAACTTTATTTCCAAACATATTATTATAGTGAGCTTTTTAATGTCATTCTCCACATTTTTAGAGCAATTTAAACATAGTTTTTGACATTTCGAGGCGTTTTTTGAGAATTCTGCCAAAATATTCATCATTTTAAGCTTTTTAGGATCATTTTTTCGCTATTTTTGAGAATTTCCAACCATTTTACGCCTTTTTTTTTCCAAATTTTCTTGTTGCGGAGCATTTTTGGTCGTATTTTTTCAAATTTTAGAGCAATTTCGGCATTTTTTAAACATTTCTGGCAGTAAATTGTGAATTATTTTCATCCAGCAGCATTTTTGACCATATTTTTCGAAATTTCGCAATCAAAAAACTCACACTGGAATCAATTTGCCTATAACACGAAATGCCAAACACACACTTTCCGGGCTCCTCTTTCGACGGGAGCAGGAAGAAAATCGTGTCTTTCTGACAATTGTGTACACCATCTGGAAGGGCCAGGGATGGCAAGAGGTGCCATTCATCGGGCAAGCCTGCTTCGCCAGGTCCTGTTAGTCGGGGGTGCGAGTATTCTACCTGGAAGAGGTGCTTTTCTAGATTTTTTCTTCATTTTTGTTATTTGGTACCTCGCATCCCCGCTTGTGATGAAAACTGACAACGACGACATTCAGAATTGGATGCATCGTCGCCCTTCTGACAAAAAAAAAGGATTTTTTTTTTCAGAATTCCACAATCATTGATTTCAATTTTGACACGGAATTGAATGGAAAAAGAGCCAATTTTTTCAGAGTTTACAGACAAAAAGTTGGCATATATTATTTATGAAAAAAAGTGGAAAAAAAAAATAAAAAGGAACCAGTGTCATTTGGTAGTTGGTGTTAAATTAACCAAAACACATCAAATACACCACAATGAGGATCAGAGTTTACGAAACATTTACAAGAGATATCAAGGATTCGTGACGTAGCGGGACAGCGTATCAAGTTATGCGTCAGCAATCGCCGGGTCTCGCCACGAATCCACAATACCATGAAAAAAAGAAGAAAAAGAATACAGACTGCCTCATAGAAGCTGTGAGTCAAATTTCTCGCCTCTTTTTCCGCCCAAAATGGCGAAAAATTGGGGCAAAAAGGAGATCGATCCAAATAATAATTGTAGAAAAAAAAGAATTAGAAAAATTGGGGGCGGCTCACATGAGAAAATGAGAATGAGATGGAGGAGACTTGTTCGTTGAGAGTGAATCAAAGAGTGTGAAAGAAACGAAATGAGAGAGCTTTGATGGAATAGATAATTATTACTCGTTCTCCAAAAATTGGTTCGCAACTGGAGATTTCAAGATGAAATGGAATTGAATGGGTTGAAATGGATTGATTGCAGTGTTTAATTTCAATGATACAGGTGGTTAGAAAATTGTGCAATTAAGTGTTGACGAGCCACGGATTGCGGGCAATCGTCGCCGCCGTTCGGTCTCCATAGTCGTAGAGGAGCTCCTCGCCTTCAGTAATGTCGCGCTTGGCGATCAGGATCAGGTGATGCGTCTTGCCGATTACAACAACCTGCAAAATTTTGCATTTATTGTGTATTCGCCATGGATTGACACTTTGTTTTGTACAAATTAAATCAAGAAAAAACTGAAAAGTAATACTTTTTGCTTCACAATTTACCATGAAGTGGCTAATATGCGTTCGCCACAAAGTGGTACCTCATGGTAAACTAAATATGTGATAATAATTTAAGTCATTTTTCAAGTTTTTGGTTTACAGCAAAGTGTCACTCGATGGTGAATACGTAATATTTCAAAATGAGTGAAATTTTCGAATTTTTCCGTAAAAATCGAGTTTTCGGTAATAATTTTTAGTCATTTTTCAAGTTTTTGGTTTACAGCAAAGTGTCACTCCATGGTGAATACGTAATATTTGAAAATTAGTGAAATTTTCGAATTTTTCCGTAAAAATTGAGTTTTCGGTAATAATTTTCAGTCATTTTTCAAGTTTTTGGTTTACAGCAAAGTGTCACTCCATGGTGAATACGTAATATTTGAAAATGAGTGAAATTTTCGAATTTTTCCGTAAAAATTGAGTTTTCGGTAATAATTTTTAGTCATTTTTCAAGTTTTTGGTTTACAGCAAAGTGTCACTCCATGGTGAATACGTAATATTCGAAATGAGTGAAATTTTCTAATTTTTCCGTAAAAATCGAGTTTTCGGTAATAATTTTTAGTCATTTTTCAAGTTTTTGGTTTTTTTACAGCGTAGTGTCACTCCATGGTGAATACGTAATATTTGAAAATGAGTGAAATTTTCGATTTTTTTTCCGTAAAAATTGAGTTTTTTTGGACGAATTTTGGATTTGGCTTCTTTTTTTGCAGAATACCCACAGTAGCAATAAAAAACCGTTAAACAAATTTTTTTCACTATTTTAGTGGTTTTTCCAGAATTTTATGGGTTTTTTGAAAAATGCTGGAAAATTTGAAATTTTTTGTTAAAAATGGATGAAAACACCGTATTTTTCCGGAGAAAATCTCTCGAAAATGGCAATTTTGCGATTTCTTCCTGGAAATCAATTTTTGTATTTTTATAAATATTTTTCGTCAATTTTATGACTCTCGGACGTTTCAAAAATTGTTCTGCATTTTGTCGTCGCGGTGTTTGCACACAGCTGACGAAAAATATTTTTAAAAATATAAAAATTGTTTTACAGGATGAAATCGCAAAATTGCCATTTTCGAGAGATTTTTTCCGGAAAAAATACGGTGTTTCACCCATTTTTGACCAAATTTTTCCAAAATTGAATTTCTCCGCGCTTAAAAATCCATTCCTCACCTTTGTCTTAAGATTGGGCCGCAAAACCGAGTGATTGATAAGCCGTCCCTTCCACGGCGATTCCTTAGTCGCATCCACACACCATTTCTTATTTTTGTGCTCGAAAAAGTACATGTACGATCCAATATCCTCATCAGTCGAATATTCCTCTTCCAGCACCTTCGCCGCCGAGTACTCCATCATGACGCCGCGGTATTCGACCACAAATTCCCCTTTTATAAAATCGCATTTCGCCCGGATGCCTCTTCCTTTGATTGCGTCTTTGTACACTTCGAGCAGTCGTTCGTTCGTTCCCTTGAGCACTTTGTCCCGTAAATCATGCTTTAATTCCTCTTGCAACTGCTTGCTCGTTTTTCGGTTACTCCTTCGCACGTTGAAGAATTCTGTGATTTTGTGGTTGTTCGAGACATCTCGTACGGCGGCTCTTCTAAAAAAAGTGGAAGAATTGTGTGGTTTTTAATGGGCGATTTCTTTAAAATTATAGGTTAAAATTTATGTAACTTTCTTGACATTTGCGCCTGGTGGCCCACGTCTGAACTAATTATACTCTAATGTCCTGCGCAAAGTTTTTAACAATTTCTAGAATCAGACATTTTCGACAGAAAAAAAACATGCGTTTTCTATATTGTCGGCCCGCCAAAATGGTCAAACGCGCTCCGCTGAACTCTATGCAATTTTCATTTTGGTTTCCAAATTATTTAATTTCACGTTGAATTTACACGTGAAATGAAATAATTTGGAGACCAAAATAAAAATTGCACAGCGTTGAGTTCAGCTGAGCGCGTTTGACCATTTTGTCGGGCCGACAGTAGATTATATGCACATTTTTTTCCAGGGCAGAAAAAATCACGAATTAGCTAATACTAGCAAAAAATTCCGCGAAAATTTGGTGCTACCTCGGAATAGAACTGACGCGTAATAGAACTGTAGCGAAATTAAACTCGCTTTGGAATAGAACTGTAGTGAAATTGAACTGTAGCGAAATAAACCTGTTCGGAATAAAACTGATCGGAATAAAACTGTTTTGGAATAAAACTGTTCGGAATAAAACTGTAGCGTTTTGGAACTAAATTAGCAATAGAGCGCGATTGCATTGCTTGCTCATTCAAATATTGGAATTTCTCATGCGCGTGCTTTTTTCAACAGTTTTATATTTGAGCTATTCATCAAAAATTGTTTGTTTTGTTGTTTTTTTGAATAATCTTTTATCATTTTTTTTCTCGGCCCGCCTTGACGGTCAAACAATGCAATCGCGCTCCATTGCTAATTTAGTTCCAAAACGCTACAGTTTTATTCCGAACAGTTTTATTCCAAAACAGTTTTATTTTGCTACAGTTCTTTTCCGAACATTTCTATTCCGAACAGTTCTATTGCGAAGCAAGTTCTATATCGCTGCAGTTCTATTACACTTCAGTTCTATTCCGAGGTAGCACCGAAAATTTGGATAATGCTCCGATTGCCTTGAAACTTCGGGAAATAATGGCAAAAATACTCACGGACACAAAATTTCCGACCAAAGGACCGATTAAATCGATATTTGCACGGAAATTTTCTAGGATTGTCCGAGAGCATTTTTGCCATTATTTCCGAAAGTTTCAGGCAAATCAGAGCATTCTCCGAATTTTCGCTGAATTTTTTTGCTGGCTTCAGCATTTTTTTTTTCCTATTTCGTGAATAACCCCACCCCATGAAGGCGGAAAAATTCGAGTAATTTTTAAAGGTGCACTGCAAAAAATACGTCTTTCCAGGATTTTTTATCGGAATATTGATTTTAGGTATTTTTTTAAACAGAAACCAAAATTTCCGTTCAAAAATTTCTGAGCATGTCCGGGAACATTTTTTTGCATTATTTTCCAAAGTTTCGGGCCAATTGGAGCATTTTTTGTAATTTCTTCGAATAATCCCAACAAATTTTAAATTGCCCCACCTCTCACAGCCCATAGATTTGCTCCTACATGCTTCACTGGCTCAATTTGTAGCACTATTATTCGCACCGTAGGATATCAGCATTTGGCAGAAAAATTATCAAATGAAGCAAAAAAAATAAGAAAAACGTTCAACGAAAAAAAACGAATGAGAAAATATATATCATTGTTAAAGGCTAATAGCCATAACGCTGCCAAAATCCAGCCTATAAACTCCGATTATCGCCAGTCATAGTTATCTGCTTTTTTCCACGGCTAATAGCAATATAGGTACCTAAATCTGCCCTATCCACGCCGATAAGCTTTTAGCTGTCATTTTTAACGGCCAATAGCCACATTTATGCCAAAACCAGCCCAATAACGGCTAAAAGCGATTTCGTCTTCTGCGCGGCCCTAGTAACAAAAAAAAACATACCTGCTTCTCGTATTCTTCGCCGGAGACATTCGTTTCGGCCGCGATGCTCCCGACTGGTCGGAATTCTCCACGTCACTCGACGGCGACGAAGCAGACGCTCGCTCTTTTCGCAATCTACCCGCTGATAGCCGTTTCGCCGCAACTTTCATGTTGCGTCGTTGTTCAGCTGGAAACGAAAGAATGAGTGAGAAAATGGGATGGAAATGCCAATGAGTCGATTTGGAGCGGTATTTATACAAGTTTAAAAGGGGCGGAGCAGAGTTAGAGCCAACCTCTAAAAATCGCTTGGGAATGAATGATTGGCGACTAGTTTCGATAAAATTCGTTTCGTCTTTTAGCCAGGTTGTATAGCAACCGCTAATTAGCGAGTTTGACGATGGTGGTAAACAGAATAGAGACGAGAGCGGGCAATTTTAGGTTGGAAACGAAACGAAACGAAACGAAATGAAATGTTAATGCTAGGTTATTCTAAGAAACTCAAAAAATGAATTTCAGACCAATATTAGACGTACTTTTGAGAAGCCCTATATTTTGTAGCATGGACAGAAAAAGGCGAAAAACGAAAGTGGAGAAAACAGAAAAAAAAGAAAGAAAAAATAAGTGCTAAATTTGTATAGCAGATGTTTCTTTTCTTTTCCGCAAAATCCTGCACGCCGTACTCGATGGATGCGATGCAAATAGAGGAAATGACCAAGTGAAAGTTACGACAGAAGGTGTGAGTGGCGTACGCGTACACATTCGAATGGTATGATGTGGCGGGAAGAGCGACAGAGCAACATTCCTCCACACTCCTCCTCCTCCCAGCACTGGTGCAGATGTTGGTTCACATGGCATGGGAATTTCTTGGAAGAGAGGAGGAGGAGGATTATGCACGGTGACATGTGGGTATCGATTAGGAATGCGATGCGATGAAACCGGGGAAAACCAGAGGCCATATCCATGAAATTGGAAAATGGTTCCGCCAGTGGAAATCGAGGAAAGTTACAGAAACCGGGAAAAATTGACACGCTCACGATCTTTTGCGGATGATCCTAATTTTCAGACTTTTGTAAATTTCTAGTCATGAATGTGTCAGCTTTAATTGGTTTTTTGTAATTTTTCCTAGATTTTCTGGTTTTCCTCACAATCAGAAGCCATATGCAAGAAACTGGAAAACAAAAAGAAAACCGTTTTCCGAAACATGCTCACCTGCGTCTCTCACCCTCATCATGTTCACATCAGCATTTTTCAAATTTCGTTTTCCGGAAAACGACAGGAAAACTGTTTTCCGGACAGCGAAATGGTGAAAAACTGATGTTTACATGACGAGGGTGAGAGACGCAGGTAAGCATGTTACGGAAAACGGGTTTACTCTCGTTTTCCACTTTCTTGCACATGGCCTCAGGTTTTTTCGCTTTCTAATTCTTCGAAAATATAGTTCGGATGAATAAATAAGCGACATCGGTGGTTGCGTACAGATTTTTAATGGGGTTATCCACGAAATAGAAAAAAAGACAAAAAAATTCGAGAAATGCTCCAATTGACCTGAAATTTTGTAAAATAAAGGCAAAAATACTGTTTGATATGATTAGAAACTTTTGGACCGAAATATCGAATTTTCGGTCCAAATTTTTCTGTTGCATATTTATCCAGGAATATTTTTGCCCTCATTTTCCAAAATTTCAGCTCAATCGGAGCATTTTTCGAGTTTTGGCGCAGTTTTTTTTTGCCATTTCTTGCCTAACCCCACCCCATAATACATTCATTTTCCAAAACAAATGTTTTGTTGTAAAATCCGGGAAAATCGGGAAAATTTATTCGGTCATAAAAATAACAATAAAATAAATTCGATGTTCTTCTTCCTGGCTTTTCCAAAGGTTCGCTTTTCGGTCCAAAAAGATTAGAAAGGTCGGAAAACGGCAGTTACATGGCTATGAGCCGTTGAGAATTTAGTCATCGAATATGGCAGATAATCACAGATCGAGAAAAATCGATGATCGGCTCGAGTTCTCGGTGTCGAAAACAGCTAATAGCCGAAAATCCTCTGAGATGTAAATTACGACAACAACAACAAAGAAAAACACATAAATATAGTTTTTAAAAACGGAATGAAAATGATGGCAAATTTCGCACACCATGTCACAGAAAAAAGTCAACGCGACAGCGAGCCCGAGAAACATGCGAAAGCGCGTAAAAAGTGCAGTTTATCATCCGTCATTCATCCACATTCAAGAAACGAGCGGCAAAAGAGCTAGTGAGATTTGGCAGAGGCGAAGAAGATACACATCTAATCGATCGCCGTCTGAATCGGTAATTAGCGAAACGAAACGAAACCGAGGCGGACAAGAAGGAGGAGGAGGAGGAGGGCAAGTACCGTCGTTAAGACCGCGTGGAATAATCGATAAAGGAGGGGTGAAGGAGGAACGAAGAGGGTGTCAAATTGAGACGAGACAAACAATAACGACGAATAAAAAAAGGCAGAAAGGGAAAGAAAGGTTATTTCCCTGCCGTTCGTTTTTTAGACGTTTGGTCGGTGGTTTTTGGCGTCACACGGGGGCTATAATTGGATGGTGGCTGTCTCCCAAAAAAAAAAAAATGGCGACGACTTCGATCGATATCGCGTCAAGAGTAGTGGTGCAAAAGGGGCGACAGATAAAACGCATAAACTCGAACAAAAAGCGAATAAGAAATCAGTGAGCGAGCGAGCGAGGGTGGCTGTTTATACGATCAAACACAACAAACAGGAATGCACGGGTTTTCGGACAGTGTGCCGAGTCGCAGACAAACGACGGCGCTTCGATGAAAACGCCAGCCGTAGACGCCTTGCGCGTTTGCCGTTCACCTCATCATCCGCTCCGCACGCCTTCGATTTTTTTGTTGCTTGCTTTTTTTGTTGTTGATGTTTTGGTTTTCGAATTATATTTAAACACTTTCGATTTTTTGTTGTGTTGGCATGGCAACGAGGAAATTGTTTAAATCAATATTTAAATAACGGTGTTATTGATTTTGAGAATTTTGCAATTTATCACGTATTCACCAGGAGTGACATTTCTTAATTTCTTATGCTATTTCTTCATTTTTGTGAATTTTTCTTTTTTTCCCTTAATTTCGTCCATAAAACGATATTTGATGAATCTTTCTGCATGATGAATAACCACATTATTACATATTCGCCACAATAAATGAAAACACGTGTTGTCCCACAATTTACCGCAAAGTGTCACTCCGCGGCGAATAAATAATGTGAACCTAAATTTTTCAGAAATAAAATTCAGTTTTTTTTTCTGCAAAATGTGCAAAATGAGTGAAAATTTTTCCTTTTTTCATTTCTTGCAGAAAACTGCGAAAAATATGAATTTTGCAGTTTTTGGAAAGGAATTTTTCTGTTCTTCTATTATTTATTCGCCAAAAAGTGCCATTATTTCTTCATTTCTTCTGCATGAAAACGTGTTTTCATATCGCGATGTGTCATTTCGTGGCGAATAAATATTGTTTTCAATCGAGTTGCGACATCAAAACGTGAAACTCCGCCCATTTTTTTTCACGCGAACATTACATTTTATTTTTTGCATTTTGAATTTTTTAAAAAACATTTCTTACCTTTTTCCTCATACTCGATTCTCAACACCGTGAATGGCCGCTGAATTTTTGCAGAATTGCCCAATATTTCACATAAATCGTTAATGGGGTCATCGATTTTGCACATTTTTGACCAGGATTCCCTGCAACAGAATAAAGAAAATGGCATTTACTGGAGCAGAAAAATTCACTTTATTTTATTTTTTGCATAAACTTGTTTAAAATGCAGTTTTGCATCTATAAGACGACAAAAAGTGAATTTTTCTGCCGCAGAAAATGCCATTTTCAGCTTGAGATGAACAAAAATAAATAAAAAATAAGCAAGAAAAAGAAAATCTGCATAAAAATTGAATTAAAATGACAGAAAAATCAATTAAAATTTTATAATTATCGATTTTTAGGCCTCAAATTTAGCCATGCGCCTTTAAAACTGTAGCATTCCCTTCAGGACCATTTCAGTGCGAAATGGCATGCGCCTTTAAAAAATGATTTAAAAAATTTTTTGCAAGAAAAAAATCTTTCAATTTTCTTCATTTTATCGGTTTTTTTTTGTGTAATAACCTTAAAATATTAAAAAAATAAATAAATAAATGAATTTCAGATGGCACCAAAACGAAAATCCAACGGAAACAAAGCGTCGTCAAATCCCAAGAAGAATGCGAAAAAAGCCAGAAAGGAATCCTACTCAGACGACCACAGCGCGTCAGAAGGCGAAGATGCGGCCGCCGGATTCGATAAATCAAAGCTCCAGAAGCAATTCAAGTTCAATTTCAAAGAGCTCATGGCGGATCCAACATTCAGTCACCCAGAATTTGTGCGGACAGTGAAGCCAGAAGAGTTGACGGCAGAATACTTTGAAAAAGAGGGTTTTGATTATCCGCTGCATTTTCGATGCGATCCGAGGAGGATAGGCATGACGTAAGTGCTTGAAATATTTTATTTTTCATGAAGTTTTTCGTTTTCAGAGTCCCTCACACCTCGTTTTCAGTCAACGATGTCTTAGAATTAGTCGGCGGTAACCGCATGATAGAAGTAGTGCAAGTACAAGATCAGGGAAGTGTAAAAATGTCCCTTCAAGAGTTTATTGATTTTTACAAGTAAGAAACACATTTTTGTAATTTAAATACCTACCCCTCCCCTTAATTCTTCCAGCACTCCACCAAAAGAACGCAAAGATCTCTACAACGTTTTATCCCTGGAGTTCTCCCTAACTCCACTCGAAGATCTCGTCAAATCACCGTCACTGGTCCGTGACATTGACTGGGTGGGAAACCGCTGGCCGGACGCCCTTCGCCAACGCTGGATCTCATTTAATGGACCAAAGAAAAAGTTTTATAATCCGCATCACACATTTCCAAAAGTACAAAATTATTGCCTGATGAGTGTCGCCAACTGCTACACGGATTTTCACATTGATTTCAGTGGAACCTCAGTTTGGTATCACGTGTTAAAGGGGCGAAAAGTGTTTTGGCTGATCCCGCCGACTGAAACCAACTTTTTTATATATCAAGAGTTTATCAAGACTGTCGGAGACAATGCCTTCTTCGGCAAGTCGGTCGAGAAGTGTCATATGGCGATTTTGGAGCCGGGGGACACGATGCTCATCCCTGCTGGCTGGATCCACGCAGTGTACACACCGGAAGACAGTCTTGTGTTTGGCGGGAATTTCCTGCATTCGTTATCGTGTAAAATGCAAATTCGTGTATATCAAGTGGAGAATAAGTTGAATGTGAGTTTTTGAAGAAAAAAAACGTAGCAAAATGTGCAAAAAATTCAGCGAAATTTTGACAAATAATGTCAAAAATACTCACGGACATGTGCAGAAAATTTCAGACCGAAAATCGATATTTTGGCCTGAAATTTTTGGCACATGTCCGGGAGTATTTTTGACATTTTCTGTCAAAATTTCAGACTGATCGGAGCATTTTCGCTGAATTTTTTTGAAAATTTTCAAAAATTGATTTTTTTTTTTCTTCGTAAATACCCGGTCTAGTCCAGTCTAAAGAAGACCCACAAATTCCAGAAAAATCACGGTCAAAAATTACGGATTTTTGAGAAATTTTCAAAAATTTGTTTACGAAACGGAAAAAAAACTCGAAAAATGCTCCGATTGACCTTAAATTTTGAGAAAAAATGGCAAAAATACTCCCGGAAATGACATGCTCCGAAAATTTTGGACCGAAAAATCGATTTTAAAAATTTCCAGAAAAAATCAATATTTTTATTAAATCGATATTTCGGTGCAATATCGCCGAGGACTAAGCTCCGCCCATTTCGCAAGTCTGCGGCATTGTTTTTCTGCATTTTAAAGTCATTCCTCTACAAAACTGGTGCCACAAAACTGAATTTTTAGCGGTTTTCCCGCTTTTTCCAAAAAAAAAAACTTACTTACTTACTTGTGATACTTGTGAGGTTCGACCGAATGCTCAAAATTCTCTGATTTTTCTGGAATTTTTTCTGCATTTTCTAGATTTTTTCCCGGTCTTTCAAGCATTTTTTTGGAGTATGTTGATGGTCATTTTCCAGAAAATTCCGTTTTCCTGTTTTATGAATCCTAGCTCAGGCCTTGACACGAGAAAAATAGTGCTCCAGACTTGCAAAAGGGGCGGAGCTTGTTCCCCGTCGAAATTGCACATTTTTGACAGCTGCGGCACGCCCGTTTTGCCTGATTTTGGGATTTTTGGACGAAATTTGGTCGAAAAATCCGAGAAATATTAAGAAATCAATATTTTTGCCCTTATTTCCCAAAATTTTGGGTCAGTCGGAGCATTTTTCGCGCGGTCAAAATGCAGTTTTTTTGGCGGTCTTTTCCCCCGATTTTTCCGGAAAAAAACTAGTCTTGCCCAAAATTCCCTTCTCAGATCACCCGAAAATTCCGACTCCCCTACAACGAAGAGCTGATCTTCTACGTCATCGGCGACTATGTCAAAAAATGGACGGGCCGAGAATACGTGCGCCCTCTACGACTCGAAGACGCCAAGTTGGACTATGTGGGAGCCAAATGGAAAGCCGCAGGTGGACATCTCAAGAAAATTGTATATTCTGATTATGAAACGGGTGGTGTCGAGTTGACGAATGAGATGATTGGTGGTGAGGAGGGAAGTTCTAAAGATGGTGAGTGCATTTTTTTTTTTGAGACACTATTTAATTAATCGTTGCTCAGAAGTGAAAGTGATTGCGATGCACGCGGAGAGCTCGGTGTTTGGAAGTCCTATGATCAGCAAAACGACATTTTCGGTGGATATTAATCTGGAAAAGGAAGAAGAAGAAGAAGAGGAGGAGGAAGTGGATTACGATCAAAAGTACGAGGAGACGAAGGAAGAGGCGGAGGCGAGAAGGGATGCTGAAATTGATGAGCTTGCCAGGACGAATCCGCAGATTTTTTATAAAAATTCGGTGAGTTTTTGTTGCCTGTTTCTCTGCGTTTCTCCGTTTTTGGGAAAATGGTTTTCCTGTCGTTTTCCACGTTTTTTTTCTTTTTTTAACGAGTTTTATGATATGGAAATTGAGGGCGAAAATGTGATTTTTTATTGAGAATTTTTGAGAAAATTCTCGGATTTTTCTGGAATTTTTTTCTGATTTTTGTGGAATTTTTCCTGATTTTTGAAGAATTTTTCCTGATTTTTGAAGAATTTTTCTCTGATTTTTTTGAATTTTCTAGAATTTTTCTCTGATTTTTCTAGAATTTTTCCTGATTTTTTTTTCCTGATTTTTCTAGAATTTTTCCTGATTTTTCTAGATTTTTTCCCGTTTTTTCAAGAATTTTTCTCTGATTTTTCTGAATTTTCCAGAATTTTTCCTGAATTTCTAGAATTTTTTCTGAATTTTTTCTGAATTTTCTAGAATTTTTCCTGATTTTTCTAGAATTTTTTCTGATTTTTCAAGAATTTTTCTCTGATTTTTCTAGAATTTTACTCTGATTTTTCTGGAATTTTTTTCTGAATTTTCTAGATTTTTTCCTGATTTTTCAAGAATTTTTCTCTGATTTTTCTGGAATTTTTTCTGAATTTTCTAGAATTTTTCTGGAATTTTCTAGATTTTTTCTCTGATTTTTCTGGAATTTTTTCTCAATTTTCTAGAATTTTTCTCTGATTTTTCAAGAATTTTTCCTGATTTTTCGAGAATTTTTCTCTGATTTTTCAAAAAGTTTTCTCTGATTTTTCTGGAATTTTTCCTGATTTTTCTAGATTTTTTCCCGTTTTTTCAAGAATTTTTCTCTGATTTTTCTGGAATTTTTCTCTGATTTTTCTGGAATTTTTCTCTGATTTTTCTGGAATTTTTTCTGAATTTTCTAGATTTTTTCCTGATTTTTCAAGAATTTTTCTCTGATTTTTCTGGAATTTTTTCTGAATTTTCTAGAATTTTTCTGGAATTTTCTAGATTTTTTCTCTGATTTTTCTGGAATTTTTTCTCAATTTTCTAGAATTTTTCTCTGATTTTTCAAGAATTTTTCCTGATTTTTCGAGAATTTTTCTCTGATTTTTCAAAAAGTTTTCTCTGATTTTTCTGGAATTTTTCCTGATTTTTCTAGATTTTTTCCCGTTTTTTCAAGAATTTTTCTCTGATTTTTCTGGAATTTTTCTCTGATTTTTCTGGAATTTTTCTCTGATTTTTCTGGAATTTTTTCTGAATTTTCTAGATTTTTTCAAGAATTTTTCTTTGATTTTCTGAAGTTTTTTCTGATTTTTTCTAGAATTTTTCCTGATTTTTTAATAATTTTTCTCTGATTATTCTAAAATTTTTCCTGATTTTTCAAGAGTTTTTCTGGAATTTTTTCTGATTTTTCTATAATTTTTTTTTCTGATTTCCACGGTGTTCAGGATTGGAAATGTAGGCGGAGCCTAATTTTCTGGCGCGCCAGCAAATTAGCATGGCGCACTTTCGGTGCTTGCGCATTTTTCGACTCACGCATTTTTTTTACTGATTTTATTATTTTTCTTTCAGTAAAACCTGTTTTTCTTTGTAAAATGTATGTAATGTATCTTTTAATACCATAAAATTGCCCAAACTTTGATTTTTCGTTGAGATTTATTCTGCAAAAACACCAACAAACTCAACTTTTTAGCTCCGCAATGCTAAAAACAATTATTCCGAAATGGTGGCTGAACCAAATTCGACGTTCGTAGGCTTAAAAATTTTCTAAAGACCTCAGCTATAATTCCATTGGAGCACATTTGGGGAAAATTAAGAATTTATGATTTTTTTTCCCGAAAAACATAAAAAATGCCTCAAAATTTGAATTTCGCGCGAAAAATCCAGTGGAGCGCGTTTTCTCGGCCCCGCCCACTTTTCAAATCCTGGACACCGTGATGCTATTATTTTATCATCCCAATAATTCCATGGAAGGAACTATTCGGATGATTAAAAAAACAAACAATTTCAAGACTGACACGGTGTCCAGGATTTGAAAAGTGGGTGGAGCCGAGAAAACGCGCTCCACTGGATTTTTCGCGCGAAATTCAAATTTTGAGGCATTTTTTATGTTTTTCGGGAAAAAAAGCATAAATTCTTAATTTTTCCCAAATGTGCTCCAACTGAGTTATAGCTGAGGTCTTTAGAAATTTTTTAAGCCTAAAAACGTCAAATTTGGTTCAGCCACCATTTAGGAATTATCGTTTTAGCATTTCGGAGCTAAAAAAGTGAGTTTTTTGGTGTTTTTGCAGGATAAATCTTTACGAAAATCAAAGTTTGGGCAATTTTATGGTATTAAAAGATACAATACATTTATTTTACAAAGAAAAACAGGTTTTACTGAAAGAAAAATAATAAAAACAATTTTAAAAAATGCAAGAGTCGAAAAATGCGCAAGCACCTAAAGTGCGCCATGCTGAATTGCTGGTGCGCCTGGACACCGTGCACCGTGGTTTATGCAATTTTCCAGAATCACCTTTTTTTCTGAAAATCTGCAAAAATTCGATCAAATTTGTCAAAAAGCGCTTAAAACTATAATTTCTGGCTGAAACTAGAGTGAAATCGATGAAATTCGACAACAAAAAACGTGGAGAAATGAATGACAAATCGTGACGAGACCCGCGTTTTTTTTTCTAATTTTTCTCTTAATTTTCCAGAATAACCCTTCTTTTCTAAAAAAAAACCGCATATTTGGAGATTTTTCAACGAAAATTTGAATTTATTGATCAGATTTCATACCGAAAGGTCTCGAAGCGCTGTTTCGACACAGTTGAAATGAGTGCGACCGTAACCCATTTTAAAAATGTGAACAAGTCCTATTTCTCTTGTTTTTCGTTATTTTTTTAAACTTGTTTACATACATTTTAATGGTTACACGGCATGCTGGCATCTACGTTTCAGTCTCATTTTATGAAATTCGATTTTTTCGCGCGTTCAATTCGCTGCGTACGTTCCGCGAAAACAAAAATAAAAACATGTTTTTTTCCCTTATTTTTTTAAAATATTTGATACAGCAGCAGTGTTGGCAGCGCCGCGAGGGAATTTTCTCTTAACACGCGGGTCACAGTGTTTCATCAAACGTTTAGTGTGATTGGGGCGCGTTTGCACTGAGGTAGGTGCCAGCATGCCGTGGGTTACTGTCGCACTAATTTCAGCTGTCAATAAATTTGTGATTCGAGATTTTCAAAGTTTATGAGCAGTTGTTGAGACGATTCCCCTCCTTCCAGAAACACGATTTCGTGCGGAACAAGTGCGTCCCGGACCACAAACTACCCATCGGCCACGAACCACCCCTCTGTTTTGACCATCTCGAATTGTCCAAAATCACACCACGCCTGCTCGACGAGCTGGAAGCTCTCGGCTCCTATCTCCGACGGAAAGGAAGAGTGGAGGTGGCCGAAGGAATCTGCCAACCCGCATCGCTTTTGCACGCCTTCAACACGGTTCTGAAGAAACGACGTGCCGAATTGGTAAGGCTGTTTTCTTTTTTCTGTCCGTGAGAATGAAAAATCAATAGGTGACGAGTCGCCTCTTTCTCTATTTCTCTCTCTCTTTCTCGACCCCTTGCAACATGTTTTAACGATTGAAAAACGAAATGTGGTGTGAATCGTTTCCAAATTTTAGTGGGCTGGCAGAGAATACGTTTGTAACTTTGCTCTAATGCAAACCCCGCCCACAAGAGCGTGAGCGGAACTTGCAAAAACTTTTTTTTTGTTTTTTTATGTTTTTATGACTATTTTCTAATAGGTTTATTTATTTTATTTTTTAAAAAATTCGTTTTTTTTTTGTTTCAAATTTCGATTAAATATTTCTTGGAGGAATCGGAAAAATTGAAAGTTTCTGTTGTGATTTTTTTCTTTGAAAATAAATGTTTTATCTCGTTTGGTTTCCACATTGAGAAAGAACGAAAGAAAAACTGGAATTTTTCCGGAAAGAAACAAAAATTACAATTTCATGTTTTCTGCAAAGTTTTCTTAAATTTTTCAAAATAACTTTTACGAAATCTCTTCCAGAAAGCCGAAAATGTGCATTTTGGCCAATTTTCGGGAAAATTGTGCGAAAATTGGTGGAAGAGACTTTGCAAAATCTATTCCCTGCAAAACTTGTTACACGGCCATATTTTTTATTGTATTTTTCGTCAATAAAAATTCCATGGTATTTTTCGCTGTTTTTAACACACACAAAAACTTTGATATTAGCCAATTTTCTCATGAAGTGCCTCGAAGCGCTTTTTCGACACAGTTAAAAATGAAAACAAGTTGAAAAAAAAATCACGAAAAACAAGAATAAATGGGTTACGGTCGCTCTCGTTTCAACTGTGTCGAAAGAGCGCTTCGAGACACTTTGTGAGAAAATTGGCCATTTTCAAAGTTTTTGTGTGTGTTAAAATCAGCGAAAAATTCCATGGAATTTTTATTGACGAAAAATACAATCAAAAATATGGCCGTGGAAGAAGTTTTGCAGGGAATAGATGTTGCGAAGTCTCTTCCAGAAAATGCTAAAAACGAATTTTCGCACAATTTTCCCGAAAATTGGCCAAAATGCACATTCTGGACGAGGTGTCGTAAAAGTTAGTACATAGAAAACTTCTTCCACGTTCTTTTTTTTTTTCGATTATTGTAATTTTTGAAAATTGTTTTTACGTCAAATTGTAATAAGAATATTTATTAAAATGCAGTGAAAAATAGCATTTAAAATTCATTGGGAATTTAGAAAAATTGTTGAAAAATGGATATGGCCGTGGAAGAAGTTTTGCAGGCACTAATATGCGGGAACATGCACAAAAAACTGAATAATTCGTGAAAGTGTAAAATTTTGGCTCTGTGGCGTTTCGAAAGTGTGACGTTTTCAAATTTTCGAATTCTTTTACGTAAGGTCTAGCACGCCGTGCGGTGTTTGCACACATTCGTTTTTAAAAAATTTTTAAGGAAAATTCCATAAAAAGCTTGGAAATAAAATTATAGTATGCAAACACCACGACGACAAAATGCAGAAAAACTTTTGAAACGTCCGAGAGCCACTAAAAGTGAGGGTTGAAGTAGAGGTACATGAGCCTCTAATACAGTTTTTACTACGGTATATTTGTTTGTTTTCAGCGAATTCTTCGATCGATATAATCTCAAAGGAGGACCTCTATTTTTTTAAATCAATTTTATGATTAAAATTTTGTTGATTATTATCTCACTGTTTGTTGTCTTATATTTTCTCATTCTGCGGCTCAGTTTAATGGGCGGTGTTTGTTGAATTGGTGTGAAATTGCAAACGTATTCTATTCACTGCCTGTAGTGTGTGTAAATCTGCGCAAAATTGCCGGTGCGTCCAAAAAATGAGGTGGGATTGGTGACGGGCAGGCGTAAAGGGCTGTGGACAAAAACGTGGAAAATTGCTAGTTTTAGTACAAAAAAGAACAGCGGAAATGAATGTGACCATAATTTGTTGAAAAACAAAAAAGAGATCGTGGTAGAGAAAAGAGAGAGAGAGAGAAAAATAACCGCCTAAATGCTTGAATGGATTACGGTCACACTCATTTCAGCTGTGTCCGACTCCTATTGAGCTGAGACAGTGTTTTTTGATTTTTATCTAAATACATACCGCATCTGCCAGGTGAGACCATCTGCGTAATAGTTCTGTACCATGGCAGCTCTATTCCGTACCAATTCTATTTTTTTAATAAGAAATTAATATATTTTGCCGCCCAAATAAAAACAATTTTTTACTTTTTTTATTCTCTCATTTTCTGGACGCACCATTATCTTGTTTCAGCCGAGCTAGAGCGCGCACGGATCTCTTCATTCAACTACAAAAATACCGTATTTTTACCACCTAATTATTGCCAAATCTGGTGTACTAATATTTTCATTTTTGCCTATAATAATAATAATAATAATAATATTTTCGTGTACAAATAAATTGCTTCTATATGGACGATTCCACCCGTTTCTTTTTTCTTTCCTCTCTCTCTTTTTTTTTGATCCATTGAGTTGAGTCGAGTCGAGTCGCACTTCTCACTTCTCACTGACAGTACCTAGAATTGTTGAATAATCTCTAAAATATCATTGATTTCAGGAGGGCAAAACGTTCGAGTGTCCTCTAATTATGCCAAGAAGATATGTGAGTTTTTTCTTTTATTTTCTTTTTTTGGAGTTTAGAAACGGCTCCGCGACGTTTGAAAACCAGACGTTTCAAAACGAGTGTATTATCGAAAAATTCCTCCATAATTTTCGGGCAGTTCTATTCCGGCTCGCCAATTTTCAGATCTTGAAATAACAGCCAAATAGCCGCCAAATAGCAGCCAAATAACAGCCAAATAGCCGCCAAATAGCAGCCAAACAGCCGCCAAATATCAGCCAAATTGCCGTCAAATAGCCGTCAAATAGCAGACAAAAAGCAGCCAAATATCCGCCAAATAGCAACCAAACAGCCGCCAAACAGCCGCCAAATATCAGCCAAATAGCTGCCAAATAGCCGCCAAACAGCAGCCAAATAGCCGCCAAACAGCAGCCAAATAGAAGCCAAACATCAGCCAAACAGCCGCCAAATAGCAGCCAATCAGTAGCCAAATAGCAGCCAAATAGCCGACAAATAGCCGCCAAATAGCAGTCAAGTAGCAGCAAAATAACCGCCAAATAGCCGCCAAACAGCCGCCAAATAGCAGCCAAACAGCCGCCAAATAGCAGCCAAATAGTCGCCAAATAGCAGCCAAAGAGCCGACAAAAAGCAGCCAAATTGCAGCCAAATAGCCACCAAATAGCAGCCAAATAGCAGCCAAATAGTCGCCAAATAGCAGCCAAATAGCCGCCAAATAGCAGCCAAATAGCCGCCAAATAACAGCCAAATAGCCGCCAAATAGCAGCCAAATAGCAGCCAAATAGCCGCCAAATAGCAGCCAAATAGCCGCCAAATAGCCTCCAAATAGCCGCCAAATAGCAGCCAAATAGCCGCCAAATAGCATCCAAACAGGAGCCAAATAGCAGCCAAATAGCAGCCAAGTAGCCGCCAAATAGCTGCCAAACAGCAGCCAAATAGAAGCCAAATAGCAGCCAAATAACCGCCAAATAGCAGCCAAATTGCAGCCAAACAGCAGCCAAATAGCAGCCAAATAGCAGCCAAATAGAAGCCAAATAACCGCCAAATTGCAGCCAAATTGCAGCCAAACAGCAGCCAAATAGCAGCCAACTAGCAGCCGAACAGCAGCCAAATAGCCGCCAAATAGCAGACAAACAGCCTCCAAATAGCAGCCAAATAGCCGCCAAATAACAGCCAAATAGCCGCCAAATAGATTGGCCGATATTTGGCAGCTATTTGGCGGCTGTTTCGCTGCACCGCGTTGCAATTTTTTTGTTTTCGCAATAGTTATCAAAAACAATTTTTTTTTCAATCGAAAACATGAGTTTTGAAAAGTCTGGTTTTGAAACGTCGCGGAGCCCTAGAAACTCTATTATCCTCGTTTTTTTTTTCCAGACACGCTCCGCCATCGAAACTGGCGAATACAATGATTTCCAGCCGGGCAGTCCGCCAGAGGACCATGCTCGTAGAACTTCTCGATTCAAAGTTGAAGATTTTCCGGATGAGTTGCTAGAAGTTGAGGATGAGGAGAAAGAAGACAAGAAGCAGGTAGATACGCCCCTACCATCTCAACCATCATCAGGACCACTGGAGTACGTGCCCACGCCGATTTCGACAACTGATGGTGGGCAAAACGGCGGAGAAACAGAGGATACGGTAGAAGAGAACGGGGATAATGATGAAAACGAAAATGAAGACGAAGACTACGAAGAAGACGAGGATGAGGATGATGACGACTACAATGAGGAAGAATACGTGCCGTCTTCCACGCCAAGAAGAACAAGTGCAAGAAGATCGGCGACGAAACAGGCTGAAGGGGAGACTGGAGAAGAAGTCGAAAAGAAGCCCAAGAAGGAAAAGGTCAAGAAGGAGAAGAAGTCACGAGAGCAACGTCAAAAAGAAAAGGAGAAAAGAATTCGTGAAAGTGAGCTGGACGCGGAGCTAAGAGCTGCTCATGGCGGTGGAGCGATCAAATCGAAGAAGAAGAAACCGGAGAAACCGGCGTACGTTGGCGGTCTGCCCACATCGGCTATTCAGAACGAGCCCGTCGTCTCGAATCCGTACAATTTTGATCCGAAGGCGGAGATTATGAAGTTGGGCACCGGGCAGTTGAAGTCGGCGTACAGGAAGACGAGGAATGTGGGTTTTTTTTTTTTCATTTTCACATTTTTACTCTATTACGTATTCGCCGCAGAATCACGGCTAATTGTGAAAAGAAATTAGCGAAAAATACGTAATCGTGATGCCTGAAATTCCAGAAAACCAGAAAAACGGTGTACAAAAGATGAAATGTGGGCGCACTTTTGGTCTCGAAAAATATAATGCCGCACGGTGTCTAGGATTTGAAAAGTGGGCGGAGCCGAGCAAACGCGCTCCACTGGATTTTTCGCGCGAAATTCAAATTTCGAAGCTTTTTTAAAATGTTTTTCGGGAAAAAAAATTATAAATTCTTAATTTTTTCGCAAATCTGCTCCAATGGAATTATAGCTGAGGTGTTTAGAAATTTTTCAATCCTGAGAACGTCAAGTTTGGTTCAGTCACCATTTCGAAATATTCGTTTTGAGTTTTTTGGTGTTTTTGCAGGATAAATCTTTACGAAAAGCGAAATTTGGGCAATTTTATGGTATTACTGAAAGAAAAATAATAAAATAAATTTAAAAAAAATGCGAGAGTCGAAAAATGCGCGCGCCAGCAACATAGGCTCCGCCCACATTTCCAATCCTAGACACCGTGTGCCGGTAATTTGAAAAAAAAAACATTTTGGAAATTTTTTATTTTCTAAGCGTTCTGACTGAACTTTTGAATTTTTACCCAATTTTGCGGCATTTTTTGAACATTTTGAGCTTTTTCGGACAGCAAGGTTTTCAAAATTTCTGCGAAAACTCGGAAATAATATCAAAAATGCTTCTGGACCGGCCAAAAATGTTTGGAAGAAAAAAAATTGATTTTCTATGTTTGTTAAACTTTTTTTTTACTGATCAATCAGATTCTGTATTGAAAAAAAAAACAAAATTTTCAATTTTCATGCCAGTTTCAGTGTGCCATGAGCCGAAAATTCGACAAAATTGTTGCCATATTATGTATTTGCCACGGAGTGACACTTTGCGGAAATAAAAAAAAACTTTTTTTTTAAATTCTCAGTACGGAGCGCTGCAAACGCGCTCCCTTCGCACAGTGATGGACGCGGTCACGTTGGCGACGAGAGAGTGCAGAAAATTGAGAGAGCCGTGGCCGATGTTTTGCTCTGATTTCTCTAAACCTCTCTCCAAATGCAGGCGAAATTCATTGTTCGATTGGAGCGAGTTATCAGCGTTTTATACCGAGTATACAAAAAAAGCGTTTTAATTTACCGCGAAGTGACATCCCGTGGCGAATAAATAATGAGAAGGGCGCGAAATTTTGAAAATATCGGTTCTACTTTGGAATAGGACTGACTGAAATGGAGATGTACTGACCCAGAGCAGCTCGAAAAAGTTTTCCGTTGCACACGGTGGGTTTTTGAGTTAAATTTCGCGCAGTTGTTTTTCCTGTACAGCTTTATTTCAGACAGTTCTGTTTCGCTACAGTTCGTTCTATTCCGAAGTAACCTGCCTGAAAATTAATGGGGTTATTCTCGGAACCAGCAAAAAAAGCAAATAATAGAAAAAGCCAGCAAAAAATTCAGCGAAAATTCGGAGAATGCTTCGATCGGTCTGAAACTTTGAGAGATCATTTAAAAAATACTCTCGGACATTCCCTGAAAATTTCAGACCGAAATATTGATTTTAAAAAATATCGATTATTATTTCTGCAAATTTTCAAAGTCGATATTTTGGTCTGAAATTTTCAGGGAATGACCGGAAATATTTTTAAAATGATTTGCCAAAGTTTCAGATCGATCGGAGCATTCTCAGAATTTTGTTGAATTTTTTGTTTTTTATTGCTAGTTCCGAGAATAACACCATAAGAATACACATGTCACGCCAAAAAAAAAAACCACCCAAAAAAATTTCATTTCCAATCTTTCTTTCTTTCTTCCAGAACGTCGAACTTCACATTGAAAAAAACCTGTACAAACTGGAGCCGAAACGGGGAAGCAACGAAGAGGAGGACGACAGTCGTGAGGCGAGCGAAGAGTATGATCAATATGCCACCTATCAGCCACGCCCAGCCAACAATCAGCCAACTCTTTTTGACTATTCTCGACAGGACGATTATGACGAGATTCATCCGCCGGCCAAGAGGAGCAAGTGTGAGTAAAAAAATTAAGTAGTATTTCCTATTTTTACCTATTTGCAGTAGAATCGGCAAGTGTGGATGATGCGCCTAGAAAAAAGAGAGATTCTCGCCCCACCGAGTACACGCCATCCTACAAAATCACAACACCACCTTCTTCTGGATCGTCGCACTCGAAGAAACCACCAGCCAAATCCAGCGAGAGACGTGTCAGCGACACGTCCACTCCCGCCATGCGGAAGGGTGTCTATATGCCATCAATGTCCCGGCAGGACAAACTTATCGCTGAGGCAGCCGCCTCGCGAGTCGCCTCTTCTGATCGTCGTTCCAGCTTCATTCCGCCGGTCTCATCGGTGACATCAACTCCACGATCTTCCCAGGATGGCGCGTCGATTTACACGCCGAGTGCGGTCTCGCCGACTACGCCGATGAGGGTGAGTATTTGTGGTTGTTTGCACGGCACCCCAGCCTTCCAAAATTGTTTCTACCTGGCGCATTTTGAAGGCTCTCGGACGTTTCGAAAGTGCGACGTTTCGAAGGTTTTTCTGCGTTTTGTCGTCGCGGTGTTTGAGGAATTTTCCTTAAAAAGCTTTTTAAAATGTTTGTGTGAAACATCGCGACGACAAAATGCAGAAAAACCTTCGAAACGCCCACTTTCGAAACGTCCGAGAACCATTTTTAAAACCCTAAGGCTCGGTCATTTTCTGACGAAAAATCCTCGTTTTTGGATTAAAATGATGGTGTCATCCTGAATAATCAGATAATGGACCTATTCAAGAGAGAAAAAAAGTAAATTTCCGAGTGAAAAAATAATTTCATTATCCTTGATGGCGCATTGGACGACAGGGCAAAAATACGACAATGGAAAAAATATAGTAATTACGCCACAAAAAATTGGGGAAAAATGCAGAAATAGCCGGAAAATTGCTCTGGGACGTTTCGAAACTGTGGATTTAACTTCCCAAAAAATAAAAAAATAATAATTGATATATGCAAAATAAATGCGAAATGCGCATGGATTTTGGTGTCAATTGGCGAAAAACGCTACGCAAAAATTCAAGAAAGTTTCGAAAGTTTTTCTGCATTTTGTCGTCGCGGTGTTTGAGAAATTTTGCTTTAAAAGCTTTTTAAAATGATTTTGTGCAACACCGCGACGACAAAATGCAGAAAAACTTTCGAAACGTCCGAGAGCCCGCAAAAATGCAAGAAAGTTTCGAAATGGTAAATTTCGAAACGTCCCAGAGCCCTGAAAGTCGCTCCCGGACATGCTTGAGAATTTTTGAACTGAAATTGTGAATTTTCTTCCAGAAGCAAGTGAAATCTCGAGAGAAAAATTTAAAAAAATGGTTTTAAAAATTGACAATTTTTTTCATTTTTTAATTAAGTTATGGGGTTATTCAGGGTCGGAAAAAAATAGTTTTTTTCCTTTTTTTCCTTATTCAAACGACGGAAAAAAAAGAAAAAAATCCGTGGCCGCGAGAGTTTTTTTCCGTTGCTTTTCTAGGCCATCGCAAAGGTTTTTTAGGCCCTCCGCTGTGAGACCTGCGCGCGAAATTAATTTTCAAAAATTATTCGCCCGTAAATCGATATTTCGCAGTTCTCACAGCCGAGGGCCTAAAAAACTTTTGCGATGGCCTAGAAAAGCAACGGAAAAAAACTCTCGCGGCCACGGATTTTTTTCTTTTTTTTCCGTCATTTGAATAAGGAAAAAAAGGAAAAAAACTATTTTTTTCCGACCTTGAATAACCCCATTATATTCAGAAAAAAAAAACCTGAAACTTTGGGAAATAATGTCAAAAATACTCCCGACGCAGCCATGCTCAATGTTTTTCTATGGATTTGTTGAAAACATCCAAAAGATTGGCAAAAAAAACCTGAAACTCGTAAAAATTTGTGCAGAATTCTAGAATTGTGGTTTTAATTCCGTAAACTTAAAAAAAAATACACTGATTGCCCTGAAACTTTGGAAAAAAATGTAAAAAAAAATTCTTTAAAAAAAGATGTACGAAAAAAAATTTCAATCTGGAGATTTTTAAATATTGTCGGCCCGCCAAAGTGGTCAAACGCGCTCTGCTGAACTCAACGCTATGTGATTTTCATTTTGGTCTCTAAATTATTTCATTTCACGTTGAATTTATACGTGAAATGAAATAATTTGGAGACTAAAATGAAAATCACATAGCGTTAAGTTCAGCGGAGCGCGTTTAACCATTTTGGCGGGTCGACAATAATAAATTGGAACTTTTTGAAAATTGTTATGTTCAAAAGTATTTTTGACATTATTTCCCAAAATTTGAGACCAACCAAACATTTTTCTCCAATTTTTTTTTTTCAGTCCTCATGGCTCCCAGACACTTCAACTATCAGCCGTCATTCGACCGACGACTCGCTGATCGACGTTGTCAACGATTCAATGTCTCCGATCGATGTGATTAACTCTCCGCCATTCCCGGCGTCTATCACTCCACCGCCATTCAGTTTGTCCGAGTTGACGAATGGACGTAAGAATCATAATCAAGATGAGGGGTGAGTTGTTTTTTTAAACGTCTAATGAGAAAGTCACGACTTTTTGGAGAAAGTGTTTTAAAATTAAATACATTAAAATATTTTGCATTACCAATTCTCGAATTTTTGATTTTTCTGCCAATGTTTGCATTAATGTCAGTGGAAAAATGATGTAGCTAGCTCAATTGTGCACAAAATTATCGAAAAAATGCGTTTAGAACAAAAAATTCAATTTTCCGTTGTTTCGCCTCCCAATAGAGCAATTACGGTAATTCTTCCATAAAGTTTTGGAAACCTTTATAAAAAGTGATTTTGAAAAATCAGAAAAAATATTTGATGATTAATAGAAAATCGCGGAAAATTCGTTAAAATACTGTAGAAAAACGGAAAAAATGACAAAAAATTGGGAGAAAACTCGGAAAATGCTCCGATTGGTCTGAAATTTTGGGAGAAAGTGTCAAAAATGCTTCCGGGTTCGCTCAGAAAATTTGGGCCGAAATATCGATTTTAAAAATTTTCAGAAAAAAATCAATATTTTTTAAGATCGATATTTCGGTCCAAAATTTTCTGAGCAAGCCCGGAAGCATTTTTGACAGTTTCTCCCAAAATTTCAGACCAATCGGAGCATTTTCCGAGTTTTCTCCCTGTTGTTTGTCATTTTTTCCGTTTTTCTACAGTACTTTTCATAGGTCCATTAGAAAATGCATTAAAAACTGAGAAATTTTAGAAAAAATCGCGTTTTATACCGAATATTTTGCAAAAAATATGCCTTTTTATTCTAACCTATGAAAATGTTTTTAGAAAAAAAGCGAAAATTTCGTCGAAAGAAGCAATGCTCGAGTTGAAATCGCTCGTCATGAAGCTCAACTCGCTGAATGATGTGTAGAATAGGAAATGATATAATAATAATTATAATATCCGTTTTTTGTTCCATTTTCTCGTTTCTTCTACCTCTCTTTATCTATCTGACAGTGTTTTTTTTTTCTTTTTTTTGTGTCTCTTGTTTTATTTTTCTTTTTTTCCCCCATTCCCTGTTTTTTCCTTTATTTTTCGTTGTTTCTTTACGATATGATCTGAAGTAGTAAATGTTCACTGATAATTTGCATCTCTTCGTCTCTCTCTCCCTAAATGTATTTATCTGGTCTCTCTCCGGAAAATTATCATTTTTTTCCACTCGAGAGCTTTATACTTGCCTTGGTGATGAAACATTGTTAATATTCGTTTTTTTTTTAATGAATTTTGCTCGCTAGAATACGGATACGGTTGGCGAATTCCTATTTATTTAAATATTGACAAAAAAAAATATTATTTTAGCATTTCAGAATGATCTCCGACGATGAGGAATCTTTTCAGTGAGTTTGATTTTTAATTCAACGGCTAAGAGCCGTTTTCGATGGCTGGAGAGGGTTAGATGCCGCTGCAGCGTGGGCGGGTTCTGGTTTTGTAGCCACCCTTCGGGCTGCTGCCCGGTGACTAGCGGACAATGGTGAAAACAACAAGAAGATGTGGTTTAAAATGCTTATTAAAGAGGGTGCCAACTTTTTGGGGAAAGTGGCTTAAAATATGCTCTTGGTTGGGGGATTTACGAATATCACATTGAAATCGCACAAAAAATTCTCTGATTTTTTTATGATTTTTAAAACAAAAAAAAATAGAAGACCACGAGGAGTACACGAAAAAATAGGCTGTGGCCTAGGAAAACCGCGGCCGCGGCTTCTAGAAAATTCCATTTTCACGAGAAATATTTATTTTTCTTGTAATTTTCCTCGTTTTTATCATCGATTTTCGATAAAACATGCTCTAATCGCTTATTTTTTTTTAATAGTTTCTTTTCAAAATTTTTTGTTCAATTATTATGGATTCGTGAATGGGCGACAAAACCGGGTGAATTGTGGGGCAAAAGATGGCTGGTCTCACCACGATTTTGACAGACTACGGTTAGCGCGAAAATATATTTTTTATTCTTTTTTTTTATTAAAACTCATTTTCATAGTTTTTTTCTCAACAAAATCTGTTTTTGAAACGAAATTACCCATTCCAGGTTACACAAAAAATTCTAATAGTGAAAAAATGCTAGTCAAAAGGCAAAAAATCGCGTTTTTATTAAAAACAAAAGAAAAAACAATTCACCGCGTTTTATCGCTCATTCACGAATCCATAATATAAACGTTACAGATAAAAGAGTGATTTTAATGCGGAAGTGAGCATGAAAACGGGAAAAAACGAAAGGTATGAGAATTTTGTTCCGAATTTGTTTTATCATTACTTTTGTGATCAACACGCATTAATTTGCTATCTGAAATCACGAAATGATGTTTGTAAATTAGTTAACGGGTTCCTATGTATGTGACAAGACTTACAGAGACTTTGACACAATAATCGTTTATTGCGCCAAACTTCAGCGAAACACAACAAGATAGAAAACGCCAAACACGTGGCACAAATAAAGTTAGGACTAATTCTTATACAAATGATAAACAACAATCTACATCTCAACACGTGTCACCGGGGCATCACGTGCACACGTTACTACGTGGCGTGACCTTTACTAAAGGCAACTCTCCCCCCGATGGCAGAACCGGGCCCCTGACCGGTGTAAAAAACAAAAGGAGACTACAAAATAATATACATAACACACATAAATTATCATATTATTTCTTCTCTATGCGATGGCGGAGCTTTGATCTTTATGTACTGCATGCTGCCTCCTTTATCGACTCCTTCAACTTTTCCGCCGCTGGTAGTCTGCCACAAGTCATATCCAGTCAGTGATTGACCTCCTCTATTTCTTCTCCCATTGCACGCTCCAGCCGTCCACGCCATCTTTCCATGCGTTTCCTCGGATCTCTTTCTGCTCTCATCGGGTTTCAACATCATGCCGTTGTCTTTCGCTCTCTCCGTCTTTTTCAACATCATAGCTACAGCCGGCTTATCAACGGACCAACATCTCCGTTTGAAGGAATTATCGTTTTCCACGTTCACCCATTTTTTCTTTCCCGCTGGCCGAACAATGTTCACCGCATACTCTTTTTTCGCGCCTCGCCGTCCGCGATTTGCTTTTACGACAAATGACCTCTGCCATTTATTTCCCCATCCTTGATTTTCTAGCTTCTCAGCTTTCCACTTCAACTCCACACCAACCGTTTTGAATGCATTCGTTCCCAACAAGAACAATTCCATTTCATTCTGCACAATTTGGAAAACCACTGCTGCTTTCCTGCCGCGAATCCAAATTTCTAAGCGTACTTGATCGATTACTGACATTGACAACTTTGCTGCATTAACCAATGTGAATTTCGGCTTTCCCATCATTTCACACTTGTATCTCCATCCTTTACACCCTCTTTTCAGACGTTTCCATGCTCCTGATGAAATCACTGACACTACTGCTCCACTATCAATAATGACTTTTCGCTTTTGTCCCAACACCTCGCACGTTTCTATCATTTCCGTGCCAACACTTTCCGCTTCCCTCACTACATTGTACAATGGTTTCGAGGTACACTCTTTTGCTATATGTCCCACTCCACCACACCTGAAGCACTTCCGACGCTTGCTACTTTTCTCCGTTCCCTGCGAGCTTTCACTTAGGCTTCGCAACTCTCGTTGTTCCTGTCCTTGTCCCATATCTTCTTCTCCTGATTTCCATTCCGTTTCAATTCGTTCTTCCGTGCCTTTTAACGGTCGCCTTCTCTGCTCAGCATCTCTCCACCTTTCGTTTTCTTGCTGCAGTACTATGTCCTTCAACGTTTCGTACTGCTCTGCCAGTGGCGTCTCCCTTCTTTTCATGATGAGCAAGTTCTGCAGGTTCTGATCCTCTTTCACTGCTTTCATCAACTTCGTGACCCTCATTTGCGATAACGTCTCGCAATCGATGTTCGGGTACGCTCTCTGCGACCATTTCTCGATTTCTGGAAGGTACTCCCACATCCTCTGGTTTACTTCCTTCTGCAACTCGTCGAACTCTGCCAACGCATGTGCCTGGCTATCCCCTTGCCTTCTGCGAAGTCTTTCCTCAAACTCGGCGAAAAGCAATTTTATTGGTCTTCTGTATCGATTCTCCAACGACCGAAACAATTCCAGCGCCGCACCTTTCAGATACTTCTCTTCTAAAATCGCTACCAAGTCATCATCCTTCTCTATTACGTCGCGGAACTTCATCAAGAACGTCCTCTTGAATTCACCAAAGTTTCCCGCTCCATGGAATACTTTCGGCTCCGGCAACGCCGACGATCTCATCATTTTTGCCATACTCACTATCGTCTCTTCCACGATGTCCTTCCTGGGATTTTCCAACCTCCAGCCTTCTGGTAGACTGTCTTCCTCCGCGCATTCCTCAGCCAGAACTTGCTTACTTCTACTTTCTCGCCATTTTCCATAAGGCCATTTCTCGTCTTTTTCCGCCCCCGCGGCGCTTCTCTGCTCCCGAGTGCTCTCACTCTGACGCTTATCCTCCTTCTGCGTCGCCTGCCAAGATGAGATCCTTGATGCTGTTGATCTCCTAGCTTTCCAGCTTGCTTGCCCCTGAATTTTCTCTCTCATCGAAAACAGCTCCTCGCTGGTTTCGGACTCATTGCTCGAACCATCAGCGTTTTTCCTGATCCACTGGCCCTGCTTTGCGGCTGTAGCCATCATTTCAGCTTTTTCGGCTCTTCGCCTCAAGTGACCAGCAGTCTTGCTGAGCTCACGTACGGCGCTCTTCAGGTTTTCCTTTTCCACCGCCCATTTCTTCTGCGAATCTAATAATTCCTTTTTGAGCATTTCATAATTGTTTCTCCATTTTTCTGCACACTCATTCGTGCTTCTCATTTCGACGAACGATCTCTCCAGATCGTCCGCATTTTCCACGTCCAACGCTCTCATCACGTTCATTACGGACTTCATCCAAGTCACTCCTCCGAACGCTGACCATCTGCAGCGCAGTTCTTCACTGAACTGTCGCAACTGCTCCACGACAACACTTTTCGTTTGCTCGCTGCATTTCGTGTTGGACGCAATCTTTTCCAACACATCTTCCTCCATTTTCCCACTATTCTGCAAGAATTTATCAAATCCTTTCAACAGTTTACTCCTCATCTTCACGCTCATTTCTTCTTCAGTCATCCGCACCCAAAGCGTTTCCATCGCACTTTTGCTCTCCGATATCGACCTACGCGCCAATCGATCCACTTTCCTTCGTTGATCGGCATTCATCTCTTCCACGTAGAGTCCAACCTTCTCCATCTGTGCCAATCGTTTCGCTCCGTCCAACCTTGTTGCTGTTGCAAATCAAAGAGCTTCTATTCCAGAAGTTTCGATTTGGTCCAGTTTCGCCGGCAGTCCGCCTTTGAAATTTTCTCGAGTTGTCACAATTTCTCGGACCGTCCGTCCTTGAAATGTGTTTTTTTTTTCGGATCTCCACAAACTTCTCAGACCGTCCGTCTTTGAAATTTAACTGGATTTCCACAATTTCTCGGACCGTCCGTCCTTGAAATTTGATTGGTTTTTCAGACAGTCCGTCTTCAAACCAAACCGGTTTCGGCCCCCAAGTTAACGGGTTCCTATGTATGTGACAAGACTTACAGAGACTTTGACACAATAATCGTTTATTGCGCCAAACTTCAGCGAAACACAACAAGATAGAAAACGCCAAACACGTGGCACAAATAAAGTTAGGACTAATTCTTATACAAATGATAAACAACAATCTACATCTCAACACGTGTCACCGGGGCATCACGTGCACACGTTACTACGTGGCGTGACCTTTACTAAAGGCAACTAATTATTTCCCAAAGATTAATGCAAAATATTGGAAAAAGACGGTAGAAAAATGATGAAAAAGAAAAATGGCGTTTGAATTTCGCGCCAAATCGTATACTCCCCGTGGTCTTCAATTTTTTTGTAAAATTTGCCAAAAATCAGAAAAATTTTTCGTGCGATTTCGATGTGATCATCGTAAATCCCCCGCTCAAGAGTATATTTTAAGCAACTTTCCCCAGAAAGTTGGCACCCCCTTTAAGAAAAACCCGTTGCTACGGGAGGAAAAATCTTAACATTGAGAAATGACGGGAGTTGCTTTACCCGCCATGAAAAATCATTCCCTGAAATTGCACTCGCCGTCTTATGCAACCCTGTCCATTACTTATCTGGACCGAATCCAACGCATGAGCTTCATCTGAAGCTCGACTAATATATTGAGTCACGTTGAGTGCTCAGTTCAGTCGATATTGTGTTTTCAATCGACTTGCGACATCAGAACGCGAGACCCCGCCCACTTTTTTGTGCATAGTATTTTTGCAAAATCGTGAACGATTTTTCTTTGTTCCTTTATTTTTTTTCCAATATCAGCGAAATATTAACAATAGTTGCCATTTTTCTTTGCTATTTAATTATTTTTGTTATAAACGTTTAATTGTTTGCTATTTAACCACTGAAATTCTCGATATTGGAAGAAAATAAACGAACAAAGAAAAGTGCACGATTCTGCAAAAAACCATGCACAAAAAAGTGGGCGGAGTCTCGCGTTCCCATGTCGCAACTCGATTAAAAACACAATACTTTGACTGTTTCAGCGAAGCTGCCGACGGGAGCTCTTCGATTTACAGAGATCGACGAAAAGACGACGAGTGCGAGAGCGATCTGCTCTCTCACAAAATATTAAAACGAGAAACAAGAATTATAAAAATAATGGAAAGGTTTCCCAAAATCACAGAATAGACGAGCAACGACGCAAGCGCATAGGAAAACTCTGGAAACTATTTTAGGATTAAAGGGAGGCGCGGCGCTACGGTAGACAAGCGGGTCTCACCGCGACCGCGCAGTGCATGCACACAGCGCAATGCGCGCGCTGTTTGAATTATATTTTTGAGGATTTTCTTTTCCTCAATTGTTTTCAATGGAGAAAAGCCTCAGAAAACTATAGTTTTGCGTCCCAAAATGTGGTTTTTGGGAAAAGCAAGTCGATTATTGATGTTCCTTGCGGCGCCTGCACATCAAACTTGCCGCCCGTTTTGCTTGTGATTCGTGTTGAATCACTACATTTTCTGTTGATGCGTGCGGGAGATCCTCTTTCTTTCGGGAGGACAGTACCGGGAGAATTTTTTGAAAAACTACAAGACCGTAAACGTATCGAAAACGGCTATCAGCCAAAATCCCTGCCTTCATTCCAGCGCCTCTCTCATACCACAATGGCAATCCGCGTGCAAAGGCTCCGAAGCGGCAGTGGTTGTGCTCGGCGACGTGGGACGCAGTCCGCGAATGTGCAACCACGCGATAATGCTCGCCGAAGCTGGCTATCGAGTCAAAATCTTTGGATTTCACGACTCGGATCCAGAAATTCCAATGACGGACCACGAGCCGATTGAAATTGTCGGGATTCGCGCACCGCCCGAGATGAGATCGCTGCCGGCCGCCGTTCAGCTGCCCGTCAAATTCGTCTGGAACGTTTTCACACTGTTTTTTACGCTTTTTTTCAGGTGGGTGGGGCACTGCACCTTGCATGGGGAGACTAGATTCAAAATTCAGAGGAAATGGGCAATATAGCGCACTTGCACCGCGTCTGCCTGCGTCTCTTATCTCGGCACACTCTCTCGCTCACTTTTTTTTGAAACAGATAATTAAAATCCATTTTTCAGCATTTTCTCGTTCCCTTTTTTCAAAAATCGCTCTGTTGAATGGAAGTAAACATTTTTATAATGTTTTTAAAACAAAGTTTATCAAAATTGGCCAATAATTACTTGTTCGCTGTCAATTTTTTGTTTTTCTTCCTTTTTTGCCGACATTTTTTAGCCATAGTTTTGAGTTTCTGTGTTGAAATCTTTTTTTCGAGTCTAGGATCGTTCTGGAATACGGGATTCGACAAAAATTTCTAATTTTCAAAAACGTTTTGGCACTTCAATCAACAATGAACAAGAAAAAAAATTGAATTTGTATGTGATTTTAGCGATTTACATAAGAAAAATAATTGATATATCAGTTTTCAAGTTAAGCTTAAAAAAAAGAAATGAGATAAAGTACTCGTCGCACAATTTTTCGTAAGTTTTGCATTGCAATTGTACAATTATGGTCTCTCGCCAAACCAAAGGCTGGTTTTCGTTGAATGGCACGTAAAACTGTAAATTTCAGACAAAATAAATAAGAATTAAAGGGGAAAAATAGAAAATATGAATTTTCGGATAAAAAAATGCCTGCTAAAATAGAAGAACAACTAAAAATCGATAGAATGCACGGAAGAATCGACCAATTTTCGAAAAATTTGATTTTAAAACACTCTAAAAAAAATTTGCTACCTTTTAACAGAGAGATTTTTCCAAAAATGAAACGAGAAGATACTTTAAAATGCAATTTAATGCTCTGAAAAACAAATTTTCAAAAAAAGTGAGCGAGAGAGTGTGTCGAGATACGAGACGTAAACGCGGTGCAGGCGCGCTCTATTGACCAATTTCTCTGGTTTTTGAAGCGAGTCTCCCAATGCAAGGTGCAGTGTGGGGTGGTGTTTTGAATCTCGAGGCGAATAAAAAAATGGTTCAGAACAAGCCACTTGGACCTGCGCGTAATCCTAATGCAAAATCCGCCCGGACTACCGACAATGCTCGTCTGCTATCTAATCTCCAGACTCAAAACCGCCAGGCTCACCGTCGACTGGCACAACTACACGTACTCGATTCTTCGCGACAAGTACAATTTGGAAGAGGAGAAATTGTTTAGAGCGGGCTGGAAATCGGCGAAAGAAATGTGAGCAAAACAACGTTTTTTTTTGGCTAATAACCTTATTCGATGCCCAAAAATGCCAAAGTGCTAATTTATTTGCATGGCGACCACGGTGTCCAGGATTTGAAAAGTGGGCGGTGCCGAGCAAACGCGCTCCACTGGATTTTTCGCGCGAAATTCAAATTTTGAGGCATTTTTCATGTTTTTCGGGAAAAAGGCATTTATTTTTAATTTTTTCCCAAATGTGCTCCAATGGAATTATGGCTGAGGTCTTTAGAAATTTTTTAAGCCTAAGAACGTCGAATTTGGTTCATCCACCATTTCGGAATAATCGTTTTGAGTTTTTTGGTGTTTTTGCAGGATAAATCTTTACGAAAATCGAAGTTTCGGCAATTTTATGGTATTAAAAGATAAAATACATACATTTTACAAAGAAAAATAATATAATCAATAAAAAAAATGCGAGCGTCGAAAAATGCGCAAGCTTAGGCTCCGCCCACATTTAAAATCATGGACACCGTGGGCTGTATGAATCAGCAAGTTACCGAACCTATTTTCATTCAATTCAGAATCGTCCTCACGGTCTCATTTCTCGAAGGAATCTGCGGACGGTGGCTTCCTGACAGTAATCTTTGCGTCTCGCAAGCGATGCTATTCGATTTAAAACAAAGATGGGGAGTCGATGCGCACACGTTGCATGATCGAGCGCCGGCGTGGAAGTTTAGGTAAGTATTATTTCAAATTTTCCGGGAAACTGCTCAGGGGGCTGGGGATTTACGAATATCACATGATTGGGTCTATTGTGAAAACAAAAAATTGCAACGCGGTGTTTGCGTACTTTTAAAATTCAAATGAAAATGGGAACAAATCTCTTCATTTGCCATGCTATTTCTCTCATTGCCGTTTGAATTTCAAAAGTACGCAAACACCGCGTTGCAATTTTTTTGTTTTCGCAATATTCACGGAAACCAGCAAAATATTCAAAAAAGTCTGAAATTTTGACAAAAAATGTCAAAAATACTCACGGACATGTGCAGAAAATTTCAGACCAAAATATCGATTTTGAAAATTTTCAGAAAAAATCGATATTTTGGTCTGAAATTTTCTGAGAATGTCAGGGAGTATTTTTGACATTTTTTGCCAAAATTTCAGACTGATCAGAGCATTCTCCGAATTTTGGCTGAATTTTTTTTTCATATTTTGCTGGTTTTGCATTTTTGCTACAATATTAGAAGACCACGGGGAGTACACGAAATGGCGGGAAATTCAAACTTCTTGATTATTTTTCACCATATTTCTCATGTCTGAATGCTCCAATTGGCCTGCTACGGACATTCCCAGAAAAGTTCAGACCAAAATATCGATTTTTCTGGACATTTTTTAAAATCCCATAATTTTTTGCGTTTCATTTCGGAAAATAACAATTTTTTTTTGGGAAAAATTGAATTTTCTAGAAGCTGCGGCCGTCGTGTCAGCTTTCTAGGCCAGCGGATTCGTGTACTCCCCGTGGATTTCTATATATTTTTTTTTTGGAGAAATCGTAAAAATCATTTTTGTGCGATGTTCACACATCCTTTATTTCGAAAAAACCACGCCCACTCATATTTTTGAATTGCGTTTAGTTCAAAAATAGAAAATGGGACGTTTCGAAACTCTATTTCTATATTTCGTTCGCACTGCTAACAAAGCATACCAGAGTAGCTGGATCTGTTACCGGTAAATTCGAAAATTTAGCACTAATGGACCTATTCACAAAACCGGAAAAAAAAAGAAAAAAAAAAGGAAAAAATTGCGGGAAAAATCGGAGAATGCTCCGATTGACCTGAAATTTTGGGAAATATTGGAAAAAATTCTCCTGTACACGCTGAAAACATTTTGGACCAAAAATCGATATTTTGGTCCAAAATTTTTTGAGAGTGTACAGGAGAATTTTTTCCAATAGAAAAATCGTACCTACGAAAATGTCCCATTATTCAGATCAAGATTGCCGAAAGAGATTCACGATTTGTTCTTGCAACTCTCGGATTCCACGGACGGAGCCGTTTTACGAGGTAAAAACCCCGACGAAACGATTCTCACCCGCATCTCCCCGTCTGGAGAGGCCGAGTTTCTACCCACACGCCCACTCGTTTTGCTCTCCTCCACGTCATGGACTCCTGACGAGAAATTTGAAATTCTGCTCGACGCTCTCGTCAAATACGACGCCAACTTTAAAACTTCCAAAACAGGTCTTCTACCCAAAATTTTGATGATCATCACCGGAAAAGGACCACTAAAAGCAATGTATCTGGAAGAAATCCGTCAGAAAAACCTCGTGTCCATCAACATTTTGACGCCGTGGCTGGAAGCAAAAGATTACCCGACGATCGTCGGCTCCGCCGACCTCGGTATTTCTCTTCACACGAGCACCTCCGGATTGGATTTGCCGATGAAAGTGGTCGACATGTTTGGAGCCAAAGTGCCGGTGCTCGCCAAACGCTTCAAATGCATCGGCGAATTGGTGTACGATGGGATAAACGGACGACTTTTCGATGATTCTGAAGAACTTTATGAGCAGATTACCGAGTTGGCTAAAGGATTTCCAGCAGATTGCCCGGATCTCGATATGCTGAAGAACCATGTCCGCAACCACAATTATATGCCATGGGAGACAATGTGGTGGAAAAGAGCGACTATACGGGGGGTGCTGGTTCCTCCGATTAGAAATCAGGATATGCGAAGATTTATGATTTTGCTGGTTATCTTGCTTTTTGTGATATTTTTGATTGTTGCACCGAAATGGGTTGTGTAAATTTATATTCTGTTTTTGGGTGATTTTTTTTTGGGTTAAATTTTAAATATCTATATCAAATTGATTAATTATGGACCTATTCATAGGAGAGAAAAAAAACCATTTTTTTTTTGACATTTTTAGTCTTTTTTCGACATCTATGAATAGGGAAAAAACATTATAACGTAAGTCTTCCTGTTGAAACTTGCAATTGAAAGATCGCTTTATACACGATTTTTTTAAAATGTATTTTTTGTTTTGGGGTGAGATTCGAGTTGGAATGAAATGAATTGAAATGAAATGAGATGAGATGTTACATGTGTAAAAAGTATTTTTTTGTCAATTTAATCATGGACTCGTCACTTGCATAATCAGATCCTCTTCGGTGTCCTCCTCCTCCATTTCGCCGGCATCCTCCGCTGCCGCATTCTTTCTGGCGAGGGCGGTTTGTTGGCGCAGAATTTTGTACTTTTCCGTGATTACTTTGACCTGGAAATGATGGGAAATGAGAATTGGTATTCACTTTAATAGCCCGGAATGCGTTTTTTTTTTTCACAAAAATCGTTTGGATCGTATCTAAAAATCATAAATGTTGGTTTTTTCAACGGCTCATAGCCGTTTTCGAAATCCGGTAATTTTACAGAAGTGCCCCCCACACCACTACTCCACCCCCACAACCGGAATAGGCCCCCCATCAGTTCATTTTTAGTCCCGACTCAGGGTGGGGGGGGGGCACTTGTGTGAGGGGGGTGCTTGTGAAATGTCATCATTACAGAAGTGTCCCCCCATAACTGAGAGGGGGGTCGATTCTGTAAGCATAGGTAATCTTTCAGAAGCGCCCCCACAACATTTCATTTCCGCCCCCCTCAGGAAAATTACAGAAGAAGCCCCCGTTACGGATTTCATCCAAATTTGATAAATCTTCTGGGTTTTTTATTTTAAAAGTAACTTACATGTTTCCCTGGCGATAAGCTCACATTTATAGATCAATTGTTATAGATATTATATAGATATAGATGGATCTTTATAGGGCCGCACATAAAATTGAGAAGCATCGTTTTGCCACGTACGATGGTAAAATGAGAAATAAAAGAGAGAAAAGGAATATGAAAATACGTGTATGTCTTGCCACGCATTTAGATGTCACGCTTATATGATATTTTTCTCTAATAAAAAATTTTTACGTGAAACTTTATTTTAATCGTGAGGGGGGCTCTTCTGGGGGTTTCCCGTGGGGTCCTGAACTGTAATGTTGGGGGTGCACTTCTGTAATTTTACCCGAAATCCTTCTAAAATTTCTTTTTTTTTCGCTTTTTTAACACTGATTTTGCTTTAAAAAAACATGAAAAATTCAATTTTCGCATAATTATTTTCTCTTTTTTGCTCCAAAAAATGGGTTTCCAATATTTGGAAAACAAAAAAATTACGACACGGAAAATGCGCGGTGGAGCGTACTTTACAACATTCCACTCAACTCACATAATCATAAATCGCCACCGATTCGAGCTCCTTCAGCCCTCTGAGCACGTCATCCGCCGAGATGGTCTTGTGCTTCTGATCCCTGGCCGCCTGAGCTGCCACATCGGACAGATTGATCAGAAAAACGGCGGCCGCTCGGCTGATAACGTCGCGCGCGTCTTTCGACGCGGAGATCTGATCCTCCTTCATCAGCCGTGTCACGATTGCCGCCGGCATCATCATCTGAGCCACCCGTTCGTCCTGATCCGTGTCGTTGGCGGACATTTTGTGATTCTAAATATTTAATTTGGAATTTCTATTATCTGTTTTCCACGGAGCGACTATTCGCGGTAAATTGTGAAGCCAATTTTTCTAATTTCGTTTTTCAGTTTCTTATATTGTCGAACTGCCAAAATGGTCAAAATTTTCAGAAATATGACGCAAAGTGTCACTCCGATGCAAATACGTAATGGGGTTATTCTCTGAACCAGCAAAAAAAGCAAAAAATTGATTGATCTGAAACTTTGGGAAATCATTTAAAAGATACTTCCGGTCATTCCCTGAAAATTTCAGACCAAAATACCGATTTTAAAAATTTTTAGAAATAAAAATCGATATTTTTTAAAATCAATATTTCGGCCTGAAATTTTCTGAGAAAGTCCGGAAGCATTTTTGACAGTTTCTCCCACAATTTCAGACCAATCGGAACATTCTCCGATTTTTCCCGCAATTTTTTCCGGTTTTGTGAATAGGTCCATTATATTGTCGAACTGCCAAAATGGTCAAACGCACTCCACTGAACTCAGTACTTGATGATTTTTTTTCCTCTGAAAAAAAGCGAGACCCGCTGATCCAGTAACTCACAATTTGACGCAAAGTGTCACTCGGATGCAAATACGTAATGGGGTTATTCTCTGAACCAGCAAAAAATTGGGAGAATGCTCCGATCGTACTGAAACTTTGGGAAATCATTTAAAAGATATTTCCGGTCATTCCCTGAAAATTTCAGGCCAAAATATCGATTTTGAAAATTTTCAGAAATAAAAATCGATATTTTTTAAAATCAATATTTCGGTCTCAAATTTTCAGGGAATGTCCGAGAGTATTTTTTTTAATTATCTGTCAAAATTTCAGACCGATCGGAGCATTCTCCGAATTTTCGCTGAATTTTTTTTTGGTGGTTTTTCTATTTTTTGCTGGTTTCGAGAATAACCCCATAAGTTTTAATAGAAGTTTGGAAACTGGCTTTCAGGTATTAAAACACGAAATTTGGTACGATATACAAAATTTCACGCAATGTAAAGCTACTATTTATTTAACTTTGCCAACATGGTGCGACGCAGCGGTAATTTTTGAGAAAAGAGGGCGGAACCATATTATGAGTTTCAAAATGAATGTAAGAGGGAGGATGATGGGGCGGAGGAAGAGGACGGGTGGGGTGCGTGTGCTAAATAAATAGGATGCGAACGAATTTGAAGACCTTACGCCACCTATCTATAAGGTACACGTTGGATCAAGTCACATTATAAAGATCATAGAATGTAGTGGTCAGCGACAGACGACGTGTTTATCCAGACTTGAAGAGGAGAATGGCAACTTGTCCCAGGTAGAAATAGATAAAGTGCTTCGTCTCGTGAGTGACGTAGCTGCCAAAATTTCTTCCGACGATGCAGTGCCAGGTTGGGTTGTACTTTTTGTCAAACTCCTTCTTGATGTAGGCGGCGATATCCTTCTCAATGTTGTATCTGAAAGAACGCAAATTGTTTTCCTTGAACGAGATCAGGTGGCAGCCCCCTCGCTCAAAACACCATCCGTTTCCGACCACTGGGTTTAGTTTAAATCAAGCCAACCAGCCGGCGGGCGGGCGGGCGAGCTGTTGGAACCGAACGCCCGCCAACATTTCTTTACACTTTTCTTTCCGCTAATGTAAGCGACCAAGTGTTGCGTCGCCCAATCGCATTAAATAGATTCGAATTCAACTGCCAAAGCCAAATCAATTGGCTTCATCACAACTCACTTCTCAAGGGCCTGGGTGGCGCAGTCGATGGCGTCCTGTTGCATGTCGTCGGACATGTCAGCATTCTTGATCACAGCCTTGCGGTCAACCATTTTCAAACGGATTTGGCTGCAAGAATAGTACTCAGCAATTATAATATCTTCGGTAAACGGCGAAGGTCAGACGAAAAGATAAGCGCGGGAGTGCAGTGCAGAGAAAAGAAAGACCATTACTCACTAGTTTACGAGCGCAATTGGCCCGTTTCTGCAAACACCAAGGAGAAGAAGGTGGAATTTTTTGGTATGGATATGGCTGATATAGGCAGCAACATGGCTATTAGCCGTCGAGAAATTAAAAACCGCTCGGGAAAATTCCAGTATAGCCACCCACTACAATATAGGTACCCACGCTATAGTATAGCCACCCACATAACGGAAAAATGGGATTTTTCCGATTTTCTGTGGGTGGCTATTTTGAAATATATGGGTGCTTTTACTGGAATATATTATTACAGTTAAGCCACCCACTCAGTGGTAATGGGTGGCTATACTGGTTTCCTAGGGAATCTTTCAGAATAGCCACCCATATATTTCAAAATAGGTACCCACATCAACGGGCTATAGAATAGCCACCCATTATTTCAGAATAGCCACCCATAATTCCAGAATAGCCACCCACGCGGCGCCGACTGTGGGTGGCTATACTATAGCGAGTCAAATGGGTACCTATTTTGAAATATATGGGTGGCTATTCTGTAATTATCCCAACCGCTCTCCAGAAAACCATTAATGTTGCATGACAATCGGCACAAGTTTGGTGCGAAAGCGAGAAATCGGGTAGCTAATTGGGTCACTATGAGCTGAGAAACGGTTATGGCTCTTGGCGAATTAACATGTCTACAGGGCTCTAGCCACTTCAAAGTTGATCTCAGTTCTGTTTGCGCAGGATGAAAGTTTTGACGTGCTCGGGGCACACCCTCGGGTCGGATCGGTTGCTATTTTCAAAGTTTCTACAAAGAATTTTAAAGGAAATTGGGAGAAAATTGGAAGAATAGGCGAAAAAAAGAAAGAAAGAAAAGAAAGTAGATAACTCAAGTTTTGGCAAATGTGTCAAAGCAAACATTCTGACGCCTATTTTAGGATGATCTCCAACAAAAAAACAAAAAATGACGAAAAAGGTCAAAGAAAAGTGCAAACTTAAAATCCCGCTGCAACAGATAAATAAATATCGAGATTTCGCAGCCATCACAGAAAAGATAACAGTTCGAAGAGCCGAGCGGAGCCGCGAGACGGGTGGCATCTGAGAAAAGACATCGGGGTGAGTGAGCGAGTGGGCGGGGCTAGTACGCCGCACAGCAGCGTCGCGCGCGACGCTGCTGTGACTCTGCTGTGTCCAACGCGCGACGCTGCTGTGACTCTGCTGTCGTCGCACTCGAATGCAAACATGAGCGCGCCCGCGTATTTCAAAATGTTTTGGGAGGGAGGGAGGGAGGACGGAGAAGGGCTGTTTGAGAGAAGACGGGCGCCACGGATGGTGATGGAAAGGAGCGAAATAAAAAATTGTTGTGGTCTAAATACACCTCTACAATAGAGTAGAATTCATAAATGCTATGCATGCTGAGCTCCCGGGGTACGAAAAATAATGAAAGACTCGACTAAATTCTCAAAAAAAAATTTTAGGGGAGAGAGAAAGAGAAAATTAAATATTTCATTTCAAACCCACATTGAAAAAATTTATGCAAAAATTAAATATTTAATTGAATTCAAATTTTTAAAACGTATACTCGGTATAAAACTCTGAAAACTCGCTCCAATCTAACAAAGAATTTCGCATGCATTTGGAGTGAGGTTCAGAGAAATCAGAGCAAAAAATCGGCCACGGTCTCTCATTTTTCTGCACTCTCTCGTCGCCAACGTGGCCGCGTCCACCATTGATCGAAGGGAGCGCGTTTGCAGCGCTCCATACTGAGAATATTTAAAAAAGAATTGATTTAGCCGAAAAATGGGCGAAATGAAGCAAAATTCGAAAAAAAAAATAATTTTATTCTATTCCACCGTATTTTTTAAAGGCTCATACCAGCTTTTCTTACTCGTGGTCTCGCCACGAAACAGATTTTTCTTGATTTTTTTGTATTTTTTTTTAAAAGAAAACAAAAAAAAAATTTTCTTTGTTGCAAAAATGTTTTCTAACTAAATAAATAAATACAAAAAAAATAATAAATGCATGACGGAAAAGAAAGCGCTTCGATACAATTCGGGCAACAAAAAAAAAACACATCTTTGGGTAAGAGAGGAAATAATTTCAGTTTGCCAAAGAAATTGAAGCTAAAGCTAAAATCGAGCAAATTTATTTAAAAAAAAAGAGTTTGCCATTTTTAATAAACCTATTCATAGGATTCGTTTTTTGACATTTTTAAAAACATTTTTAAACGTTTTTTAACATTGTTTGACATTTTTTGACATCTGAATAATAAAAAAAAAAGAAAGATGTTTTTTTGTTGTTTTTTTTTATGAATAGGTCCATAAATATTAAAAGAAAAAAAAAACTTTTGCCGAAAAATGAAAAATCCTGGAAAAATGCTGAAAATTACCGTATACATTTTAAAGGCGCATACCAAAATTTGTACTTAATGGTTTCGAAACGAAGAATGTTAATTTTCATGTTTTTTCTTGATTTTGTTGAAAAAAAATTTTTTCCCGAAAAATGCTTTTTATTAAACAAAATAAATGCAAAACGGTAAAAAAATTTGAGAAAAACAAAAATTAAAGGAAAAAATTCCGAAAAAGTCAGAAAAATATTTTTAATCTACCGTACTTTTTCAAAAGGCGCATACCAAAATTTGTTCGTCAGGTCTCGCCACGAAAAACGTAGCATGCGCAATTGATTTTCTTTCTCATTTTTCAGTGATTTCACGAAAAAATCGCCGTTTTTTTCTTCAAAAATGCTCTCTCGTTCATTGCACCCACTTCGAGCAGCAGCGTGTGGAGCACCAGCGCTTTCCAAGCGCAATTCGCACACGATCTGGTACCCCGATGCGAAATTCGAGCGGCAGTTTAAGGTTTGTGAAAATTCTATTTTCCAATGTAATTTTTCCAATTCAGACCGGTGGAACCCTCGGCAAACTATGGATGTCCGAACGAGTGTCCGACTTCGACGAGCAAATCGGCCTGGACAAGCTCGAAAAGTTGGCGTACAGCGATCCGGTCCAGAGCGACAATTATGATGGAAAAAAGCGAGAGAAGAACCTGGAGAACATGATTCTGAACTTTGGCCCGCAACATCCAGCTGCTCACGGTGTGCTCCGACTTGTGCTCAAACTCGAGGGAGAAGTGATCATTAAAGCCATCCCGCACATTGGACTTCTCCATCGAGCCACCGAAAAACTCATCGAACATAAAACGTACACGCAGGCGCTTCCTTATTTTGATCGTCTCGACTATGTTTCGATGATGTGCAATGAGCAGGCGTGGTCTCTGGCTGTCGAGAAACTTCTCGGCATTGATATTCCGCCGAGGGCCAAGTATATTAGAAGTATGTTTTACGGAAAAAAAAACCCCTCAAATTTTGATTTCAGCGCTGTTCGGCGAGCTTACCCGCATCCAAAATCACATTATGGGAATCACCACCCATGCCCTGGATATCGGAGCAATGACACCGTTCTTCTGGATGTTTGAGGAACGTGAAAAGCTGTTCGAGTTTTCCGAACGCGTGTCCGGAGCCCGTATGCATGCAAATTACGTGCGCCCGGGAGGTGTCGCATGGGATCTGCCTATCGGGCTGATGGATGATATTTACGATTGGGCTATTAAGGTAATTGAGGGAAATTCAAGGGACGGGCCGCTGAAAGAGAGAGATGGAGAAATGGAGAAATGAAAGCCCCCTTATAAACAGAAGACAAGGAAGTTCCAGTTAAGCCCCTCGCGGTTTTATCGGAAAACCGAGCACAGAAAGCTGCGTCCGTTTGAGCTGCGCATCCCATTTTCCAAGATTTATTTTTTTTTTCGGCGTTTTCACAGTTTTTAAATATAATTTTTACATTTTTCGTATTTTATTGCAATTAAATATTTATCAGATCTCATTTCAGGTCTCTCAGATCGTGGAAAGTGTGGAAAGAAAATGCGTCGGCGAAATCAGAAACTATCGAAAAGATTAATTTTTTTTAATCTGAATAAAATTTTTTTAAAACTATTTAATGGGTCTATTTACGGAAACCAGCAAAAAATGCAAGAATTTCAGAAAAAATTCGGAGAATGCTCCGATCAGTCTGCAATTTCGGCAAAAAATTTCAAAAATACTAACGGACATGTGCAGAAAATTTCAGACCGAAATATCGATTTTTAAAATTACCGATTTTTTCTGAACATTTTCAAAATGGATATTTTGATCTGAAATTTTCTGCATATGTCCGGGAGTATTTTTGACATTTTTTTTCAAAATATGCGACTGATCGGAGCATTCTCCGAATTTTTTGCATATTTTGTGCTTTCCGTGAATAGACCCATAAGGGAAAATCTAGGGAAGGGAGCAATATTAAATTAATGAGATCGGGGTCTTATCTAGAATCCATTGAAAATCAGCCGGGGGCTAATTTTGGATGCATATTACGTATTCCCGAGTACGTGAGATGTCGTAAAATGGGTCTCGCCACGATCGGTGGGATACTGTAGATTGCTTAAATTTTTCGACATGCGTGAATTGGAAAAATCATGTTATTTTTTACATGAATGACCCCCCCCCCCCCCCAAGTATGAAATATAAGTTTTAAAAAACATGAAAAAATTCGAAAACAAATATTCAAATCGACAAGTGTGCAAACACCGATCGTGTCAAGATCCATTTTACGATATCTCACGTTCTCGGGAATACGTAATAATTCGAGAATTAGAGAAAATTCTGAAGAAACTGGGAAACGACAGTAGAACCGTTTTTGGAAAACGAAACTCGCAAAAGTGGGTATCATATCGTTTTCCAGTCTCTTGCATACGGTAGCTCTAATTTCTACAAAAATTCAAAAAATACAAAAACATCTGGTGCGCACAGCTAAAAAAATACTCCTGGATTGTTGACCAAAATATCGATTTTAAACATTTTCACAAAAAAAATCAATAATTTTTAAAATCGTTATTTTGGTCGGAAAATTCATAATCAAGAGTATTTTTGCCCTTATTTCTCAAAATTTCAAGTTAATCGAAGCATTTCCCGAGTTTTCGCGCATTTTTTTTGCCGTTTTTTGCTATTTCGTGGATATTTACGGTTCAGTCATTTTCAGCTGTGTGTGTGCCAGCTTTTTCTAAGAATTTCCGTTGAAATTAGAACTTCAAAAAGTAATTTTAGACCGCATGCAAGATACTGGAAAATGATAGGTTTCTTTACAGTTTCTTGCACACAATCTCTGATTTCTGGATTTTTTTCTAGTGACGTAGGGACGCGGCTTTATAGGAATTGTTGTGCAGTGCAAGTGTTGAGAGTAAAATCTTGGTGACTTTTATTTATAAGTTTAGCAAACAAATAGCAAAAACTAACAAAAAATTCAGCGAAAATTTGGAAAATGCTCCTGAAACTTGGGAAATCATGGCAAAAATACTCCCGGAAATGAAATTCTCAGAAAATTTCAAACCAAAATGTAACTTGCTCTGAAAACTTTTATGCCGCGTCCAAAGTTCAAAAAATTCCTGAAATCAAGAGTTTTTGGCAATCCAAAGTTCCAAAAAAATCCCAGAAATAACAGACGATCACAGTTGAAACCGAAGCTACCGTAGTTTATTCTCTGCGAGACCTTCTATGTTTGAACTTGAATTTTCCCATAATTGCAGAATTTTTTTTTCCGTCTGTTATTTCTGGGATTTTTTGAGGAACTTTGGACTGCAAGAAACTCCTGATTTCAGGAATTTTTTGAAATTCGGACGCGGCATTAAAAGCGAAAATTTGGTCTGAAAATTTCTGGGAATGTAATTTCTGAGAGTATTTTTGCCATTGTTTCCCAAAGTTTCGGGTTAATCGGAGAATTCTCCGAATTTACGCTGAATTGTTTTCTGGTTTTGGCTTTACTTTAGACAAGGCATAATTCATTAAATGTGTGAGGTGAGGGGCGCTTTGAATTGATGTGGTGAGGGGTTGAGTTGGCTAAAACGGAACAGAAGATGGTTAACTTTACATAGCTAGGGGTGGCATGTTTATGAGCGTTGATTTTGTGCTGGGAGCTGGGGGCGGATCCATGAAACTGGAAAACGACAGGAAAACCGTTTTTCGGAAAACGAAATTTGTAAATTGATGGATTTTGTATGATGTTTGTGAGAGACGCAGATGCCTTTTTCCTGTTTCATGGATCCTAGCTCTAAACTAATTTTTAATTATGCCACTAAAATACAATTTTTCTCATCAGTTCCCCGCGCGAATCGATGAACTGGAAGACATGCTCACTGAAAACCGCATCTGGAAAGCCAGAACTGTCGACATTGGCCTTGTCTCGGCAGCCGATGCTCTAAACTGGGGATTCAGTGGTGTGATGGTGCGTGGAAGTGGAATCAAGCAAGATGTTCGTAAAACGGAGCCATATGACGCGTACGGTGAGATGGAGTTTGATGTGCCAATCGGAACGAAAGGAGATTGTTATGATCGGTAATTGTAATATTTTAGTTTGCACAATTTCAAAACACTCTGTTTCAGCTACCTGTGCCGCGTTGAAGAAATGCGACAATCGCTGAACATTGTGCTCCAATGCCTCAACAAAATGCCGCCTGGCGAGGTGAAAGTTGACGATCACAAAGTGGTGCCACCGAAACGGGCGGAGATGAAGGAGAACATGGAATCACTGATCCACCACTTTAAATTCTTCACCGAAGGATTCCAGGTGCCTCCAGGAGCCACATATGTTCCGATTGAGGCTCCGAAAGGAGAATTTGGAGTGTACCTGGTGGCTGATGGCACCGGAAAACCATATCGGTGAGTCATGAAAACAAAGGGTGACACAACACAACAAACGTTTTTATTGTTAAATATTGTAAATCGTATTACAAGCATATAATAGTACCTGTACAAATTGGGAGGGGGAGGGGGCGGGGCGGAAACGGGGAAATTTTTCATCTTTGTAAAAACAAGAAAAAACTATTGCTGGAAATGACTGAAAATAGAGAAAAAAGCGCTGAAAAAATGCAAAAAAAAAGGCATTTTATGGAAGAGGTTCCGCTATTTTCAATTTTTTAAAGCCAAAACAAAAATTTTTTAAATAAAAAAAGTGGTTATTATTACGTATTCGCCACGGAGTGACCATTCGCGAAGAATCAACCCATATTTTTGTACAAAAAACTCACAAATTCGACGTTATTATTACTTCGTCGCGAAAACCTGTCAGAGCAGAGCGCGCGACGCTGTTGTGGCAAGGTGCGCGACGCTGCTGTGACTCTGCTGTGACTCGGCTGTGACCACCACTTTTCGCGGCGAGACCACAGCGCTCCGCTCTGACTGCTTTTCGCGACGCAGTAATATGCCACGGGATGTTGAAAGGTACATGGAAATTAAAATTTAAATTTCGCGGGCAAACTGCGTAGCGACTGGATGGATACGAAAAAAGAAAAAGAGCGCGCATAGTCGCGTGTTCAAAACGTTATTTTTGTTCATTGCGCCGCCGTATGTTATCGATCGATTGCAAAGTGAGGTGGGCTTTTTTTTTCATTGTTACTTGTTTTGTGGAGTTATTCTTTTTGAATATTTTACTTTATTCTCTCTTATTTTTAGTTTTTTGCGCGGAAACCGGTATTTCCCGCATCTGCAATTGACAAAATAATTTCGTAATTTTGTGATAATCACTATCTCAGGAAATTGAAAATTTTTGATATTTTGCATATGGTGTTTTCATTTCCTCGTGTATGTAAAATTATTCATTTTTAATATTACACCAATTACATGCAAAAAAATTCGAATTGCTTCACATTACGAAATTAATTTATCGTCCGCAGAAAATGTATTTTTCCGAAGTAATTTTTCACATTTCAGAAGGCAACAACAATTCAAAAGAGAGCGGAGTGGAAATTCGGCAACTTGGTTCAAAAACTGAAGACTGGAAGATGATTGTGAGTTGATTGTTTTTTTTTTCGAGTTGAGAATTGACGGCTTCAATGGTCTTATCGGGTTATTCACAAAACCGGAAAAAACTGCGGAAAAATTCGGAGAATGCTTTATTTCCCACAATTTCAGGTCAATCGGAGCATTCTCCGAATTTTCCGTCAGTTTTTTTTCGCTTTTGTGAATAACCCCATTATCGAGGCGATTTTCGCGAATTCATTGGCTTATCGGAAAAAATTCCAGGTATCTCTGTGCCCTCATTTTGCTCATCATCCCGAAGACACCACCCCTCAACCAGTCACTGTCGACCTTCTCATGATGGATCCAATTGGTTGGAGAAGTCGCCGTGGAAAAAAAGAGATTTCCAAAAGTCATCGGGCGATGTGAGCGTGGAAAAGAAGGGTCCCGCAGCAGCTCGACGCTTGAATTGTCGCAGTCCACTGGGAATTCGTTGCAGGTAAATATTTATTTAAATAAATAAATAATTTCGTGTCCAAAGTTTGAAAAAATCCTAATCTTGGAACCACCTATTTTCTGCAGACCAACGTTGCACGAAAATTCCCAGCCGCTTCTGGGGATTTTTGGTGAAATTAACTGCAAAAAACACGTGATTCTTTGTTTTTTAACTTTGGACGCGGCATAAATACCGTAAAACCTGTAATAGAGGCGCTTGCGCCTCTATTTTCAACTCTCCCTTTTTGATGCTCCTTAATTGAAAAAAACGCTTCAATTTGAGGTGTTCGCATATAATTTTCAAACCGAAATGGTACAATTTTAAAGCTTACTTCTAAATGATAAACTATAAAAAAAACAATAGTAACAGGCAAAACAATAGACACATAGAAGTTCGCATCTATTAGAGGGGCGCTTCAATTACAGTTTTTATGGTAATAGAAAAAAAAACCATTTAACAACAACTTGAAACACTAAATTTATTTTTTCAGATAAATAAGCAAGCAAGGACTGAATTGGAGGCAACAAAGCAGACGATTATTTTTCTTGTGAATGTATATTTTTATTTGTTATTATATTTTTATGTATATTTTATAAAATCTTTGTATAATTTGCTAAAAGAACTGAGCACGTATAAAAAGCTCTTTCTTTTTTTTTTTTGCTCGATTTTTATCATTTTTATCTGAAAATATGTAATAATTGGTATGGTTCAAATTTAAAATGGCTATTTATAAGGAAAACTCGCGTACGTGTGGGAGAAAGCGCCAAAAATAATGCTTGCCAACAAAAAAAATCGAGTGCATTGTCGCGTGAAAGTGTATGCACAATTGGCACCATTCCAACCTGTTGGCGACGTGCCAACCAGTCATCAATGGAGCACATTTGCTCATGTTCCTCTCAACACCCCGTGTTATGCTTAAAAAATGTCTAAACACCTCAGCTATAAATCAGTTGGAGCACATTTGGGAAAAAAAATAAAGAATTATGCTTTTTTCCCCCGAAAAACAGGAAAAACGCCTCAAAATTTGAATTTCGCGCGAAAAATCCAGTGGAGCGCGTTTGCTCGGCACCGCCCCTGTACTGGAAGTTACAAAAAAAAAACTTTGAAAATTATGGCTGTGGAAGAAGTTTTGCAGGGACAAAATTTTGCAAAATTTCTTCCATAATAAACATTTTTGCGCATCATTTTTTCAGAAAAATTTGGTTAAAATTGGCAAGAAACTATATTAAAAATGGCGAAGATTGAAAAAGTTTACTGGAAAATTTACGGCCGTGGAAGAAAGGGACTAACTTTTGCCAAAAAAGGCTCTGGGACGTTCCGAAACTGTTTGCCATTTTTAGCGCTTAATTTTTCGGCAAATTTTGACAAATTCACCGAATTCGCCGGCACTAATGGACCTATTCACAAAACCAGAAAAAAAAAGAAAAAAATGGAAAAAATTGCGGGAAAAATCGGAGAATGCTCCGATTGATCTGAAATTTTGGGAAATATTGGAAAAAATTATCCTGTACACGCTCAAAAAATTTTGGACAAAAATATCGATTTTAAAAATTATCAATTTTTTTTCTGAAAATTTTTAAAATCGATATTTTGGTCCAAAATTTTTTGAGCGTGTACAGGAGAATTTTTTCCAATATTTCCCAAAATTTCAGGTCAATCGGAGCATTCTCCGATTTTTCCCGCAATTTTTTCCGTTTTTTTCTTTTTTTTTCCGGTTTTGTAAATAGGTCCATAAAGTTAGCACTAAAGTTTCGAAACGTCCCAGTTTTGAATCGTCCCAGAGCTAAAAAGTTTTTGCTATTTTTGGTAATTATTGAGAACAAGGATGAGCGGCATAGTGTAAGACGGAACTCTGCTTATCTCTATTTTTTTTTTAATGTCTGAAAAAAAAATCAGTTTTTTGGTTGAAAAGGCGAAGTAAGATGTGAAAAATCCGGAAAGCGGAAGGCAGAATGAGCAGTAGAAAAATGGGACGAACCTCCTAATTGGATGCCGGGCAATTAGAGGTTGTCGGCTTATTTTTTGGAAATATATATATTTTTTTAATTTGGCGTTCAAACAGAGAAATTATGGTTGAAAAAATGAAAATGGTGCAAAATGAGAAAAATTTTCTAGAAATGTCCAATCATTCACAAAAAAAGACGCTGCTGACTTGTCTTAAAAACTGGAGAAATTGCAGTTCTGGGAAATTAGAGTAAATACCGTAACTTCCAAAACAAAAGGGTTTTAAATTCTTTAAATTTACAGCTGCTTCATCCGCGCTCCTGGATTCGCCCATCTGGCAGCAATCCACGACGTTTGCTACATGTCACTCATCGCCGACATTGTCGCAGTCATTGGAACCATGGATATTGTGTTTGGAGAGGTGGATCGATAAAGCGTGGATAAAAAACCGTAATCTTCTTTTTTTTTTTTTAACAAATTTTTTTTCTCTGTAGTTTTTTGCGTGTGAATTGAATAGTTTTGATCTGAATAAAGTTTCCTTGTTTTTAAAAATCACGTCTACATAATTATTGACTTTTATTATTTGACGGTGGTTGAAAAATCCGATAGGCTTCTTTCTTTTTTTCTTTTTTTTTGTTTTTGCTTTTGGTTACTGTACTTTTAATATTTGGTGTTGGCATCAGGTGTTTGCGGACCTTGAATTTTTTGTTGCTCCGCAAACACCACCAACGCCCCAAAAAAGGGGCGTGGCCATTGATCATCCTTAGCTTCAGGGGTTCTCGTTTGGCACGCGATGAGCAAAGCGGTCACCAAGAAGATTGCTCAGATTATTGACAAGACGGAGGAGGATCAAAAAGTGAGTTTTTTTTAATTTTAAATCAATTGAGCAGAATTGGAATACGCCCGGCTAATAGCCGAAAATTCCGTAAATCTGAATTTTCGTCAAAAATTATTGTTTTTAATTTGTCCCAGCCGGCTGTCAGCTCCTGGCGAATGAGCAATATTTCACTTTTTTTACTTAAAAATGTCTACAAATGAGCCGATTCGAAAAAATGGGCAAAAACAAATTTTTTTCGAATTTTTGCTCATTTTTACAATTTTTTGGAGCATTTTGGCTCATTTTTTTTCGATTTCTAGACTATTTTTGGCATTTTCAGATATTTTAGAGTAGAAGGTGGAGCTGACAGTCGGCTGAAAAAATTCATAAAACAAATTTTTTTGACGAAATTTGGTGGAATTTCGGGCTATTAGCCGCCCGAATTTCAAGCATATTTGGCTTACGCACCAATTTCTCCCGATTGCGCGCATAATGGCAAATAGCCATTTTCCACGGCTATTAGCCGTTTTCGATGGCTAATAGCCATATAGCTGCCATACAAGCGCCAGAAATTCGCCGAGTAGGCAGGCCCGAGCCGGTTCCTTGCAAATGAATAATACAGACATATTCAGGAAATTTTCGGCGCGGTGGCTAATAGCCACTGAAAATGGCTAATAGCGGGCGATAATGGCACGTTAGCTGACGAATTTGGCTATTAGTCATTATAAGGTATTGCGTCGCCTAAAAAAATAAATTTGAATTGGGAAACAATTTGAAAATGGTAGCAGACGGAAATGGCTAATAGCCATCGAGCTTGGGGCGTAAATCGGTGGCTAATAGCTCATTTCAATGGATACTACCTAAAAATTTTCTGAGTGGTTAAAAGGTCCAGAGAAGCGCGCAGACACGAAACCGGTCTTATACACAAGAGAGTAGGTTAATTATGATCTAAATATGGCACCCAAAATGACCGCTAAACATTTTTCCAGAACAGCCCTGAAGAAAAGTACGACACGGCGGAAAGTGTCTGGAAAAAAATCCACTCGCTGGCCCCATTCGTCAAAAAGCCCATACCAAAACACGAAAAAACCGGACAAATCCTCCGGATAGGCTCCAAAAACGAGACGACCGAAGAAACGGCCCGCCAACTAGCCGAATGGATACAAGGAAAACAAGTCCTCCTATCGCACACCTCCACCCCGAAATCACAAAATTGCCGAGCCATCGTGTCCACCGTCAGATATCTGAGCCGACGAATAGAGGTCTCTGTGACTTGTGACACCCCGCTTCCGATATGGGAGGACACGGACGTCTGGCTCCTTCCAGTGCATCACGATGAGCCCAACACGTCTTTTGCTAGTCTAGAATCTGAGGAAGAAGAGAAGAAGAAGAATAAGAAGCCAGAAATGGAGCAACGCGAGCTGTTCGCGTCAATCAACGGGTGGAAATATCTGGACGGCGTGTTTCGCCGAATGCGTCGAAAATATGGGAGCAAATGGAAGAATGTGTACCTGACAGAGCTGAGAATGACGCCTGTTGAGAAGGGAAAGACGGAACTTTTAGAGTTTGTGAAGGATCACGTGGCGTTGCGACTGAGCAATGATATTGATGAGGATGGTGATGTTTATGTGGAAGTTGCCAGGAAAACGATTTGTGCGGAGGAAAGTACGGTATGTTCGTTTAGCGGTAATTCGCTTCAAAAATTGTTCGTGTTTCTGAGCGAAAAAAAAGGCTCCGCGACGTTTCAAAACCAAGTGTATTTTCGAAAAATTCCTCCATAATTTTCGGGCAGTTCTATTCCGGCTCGCCAATTTTTTCAGATACTTGAAATAGCCACCAAATAGTTGCCAAATAGCAGCCAAATAGCCGCCAAATAGCAGCCAAATAGCAGCCAAATAGCAGCCAAATAGCCGCCAAGTAGCAGCCAAATAGCCGCCAAATAGCCGCCAAATAGCAGCCAAATAGCCGCCAAATAGCAGCCAAATAGCCGCCGAATAGCAGCCAAATAGCAGCCAATTAGCAGCCAAATAGCCGCCAAATAGCAGCCAAATAGCCGCCAAATAGCAGCCAATTAGCAGCCAAATAACCACCAAATAGCAGCCAAATAGCCGCCAAATAGCCGCCAAATAACCACCAAATAGCAGCCAAATAGCCGCCAAATAGCCGCCAAATAGCAGCCAAATAGCCGCCAAATAGCAGCCAAATAGCCGCCAAATAGCAGCCAAATAGCCGCCAAATAGCAGCTAAATAGCCGCCAAATAGCCGCCAAATAGCAGCCAAATAGCCGCCAAATAGCCGCCAAATAGCCGCCAAATAGCAGCCAAATAGCAGCCAAATAGCCGCCAAATAGCAACCAAATAGCCGCCAAGTAGCAGCCAAATAGACGCCAAATAACAGCCAAATAGCAACCAAATAGCAGCCAAATGGCCGCCAAATGGCCGCCAAATAGCAGCCAAATGGCCGCCAAATATCAGCCAAATAGCAGCCAAACAGTCGTCAAATATCCGCCAAATAGCAGCCAAATAGCAGCCAAATAGCAGCCAAATAGCAGCCAAATAGCCGCCGAATAGCAGCCAAATAGCCGCCAAATAGCAGCCAAATAGCAGCTAAATAGCAGCCAAATAGCAGCCAAATAGCAGCCAAATAGCAGCCAAATAGCCGCCAAATAGCAGCCAAATAGCAGCCAAATAGCCGCCAAATAGCAGCCAAATAGCAGCTAAATAGCAGCCAAATAGCAGCCAAATAGCAGCCAAATAGCAGCCAAATAGCCGCCAAATAGCAGCCAAATAGCAGCCAAATAAGCTCTCGCGTCCCTGCGTCTCCTCCGCAGAGACTTGTGTCGATTTACGAGATTTTATTGTTTCCTTCTTACTTTTCTTTGTTATTTTTTTTGCTCATTTATTATTATTTTTTGTTTCTCATTAAAAAAAATTATGTTTTTGAAATGGTTGTTTTTAAGATTAATCTGATAAATTTTTTTGTTGGAAAATTGATTTTAAGTCGGTTTTTTTTCGTATATAAAAACAGTTAATTTTAATTTAATTTATATTCTGAAAAACAAAATACGAAAATTGGGACTAAAAATGCGAACAACGTTATATTTCGCCAAAAAAAAAACACATATTTGGCAATGCGCCAAAGATTTTTGGCAATACTCCAAGACAAATATATGGAAGCGCAGAGAAAAACGCAAAAGTGCGCCAGGGCGCGTTTGCACTTTCGTAGGGTCCAGCATGCCGTGAATGGATTCGGCCCCTGCGATTTTTACGACCGCAAAAACCCGTAAGCAAAAACCCAAAAAGCTTTCAGATCAGCCTCCGATTAACCGGATTCCGAAGATCAGACGTCGACATACCACTATGCAAAACCAGCACGTATTATCTGAGAATTGACGCGGACGACGACGAAATGGAGAGTCTGAGCAGTGAGGGCAGCATTCTGGCCGGATACTCGCTCGAGCAGAACGTCGACGAGCTCTGTGAACGTGTAATTTTTGTTTTTAGCCAATTTTCCCACGAAATATCACGGAGCGCATTTTTTGACACAGTTGAAATGAGTGCGACCATAACCCATTTAAAAAGGTAATGTAAACAAGCTCAAAAAAATCACGAAAACCAAGAGAAAAATAAAAAAAATTATTTAAAAACATTTAGGATTTCAAATTTTTAAATGGGTTACGGTAGCACTCATTTCAACTGTGTCGAAGAATGCGGTCCGAGACCTTTTGGGGGGAAATTGGCACGCTTGGGGACTACTGTAGGCGACACGAGTCCCGGCTGCAAACACACGAAAACTTGTAAAGGGGCGGGGCTTGTTCCCTGGCTTTTTCATAGCGGTCCGCAAATACTGCAAATGTAAAAATTTGCCATTTCTCGGTGAATTTTTGGCTATTAGCCGTCGAATTCGGGGTGCTAGCTAAGCCCGCCGATTGCAGCCAATATTGTGCCGTATTTTCGATGGCTAATAGCCGCCGAAATTTCCCGAGTTTCACACCTTTTTTTTGTTGTTTTTTAATTTTTATTTTTTCGTCTAACCTTATCATTTTCCATATCTAGCTCGGCGAGCTCTCCATCACAGATGCCTGCATAAAAACGTGGCTCGCAGCGCCCCACAATATCCCGTTCATCCGACTCGTCGTCACGTCCTCACAACTGAAAAAGCTGCAACACTTCAAAAAGCTCCACGGACATCACGTTCTCCTTCGATACTTTGACAATGATTCGGTGATGGTGATGGCAGTGATCAGCAAAGTTATGAGGGAAGAGGTTTTTAGCCCAATTTCTCAAAATTCTACTTTGACTCCCCAATTTCAGCTCATCCTAACGCTTAAAGGATTTCCGACCGGCGGAAAATCGATATTTTTCTCCAAAACGCAAAAATTCCGGATTGAAATAGATCACGAGTACGAGCGACGGTGTGACAAAATGCAGGGATCCAACGCGTTTCTCGAATCGATTCGACGTCGACTCTTCTCCGATACGGATATTCGCTTGTTGAATTCCTACTTAAAACTGGACGCGAACGGGCACAGGAGGAAATTCGCCTCGTTTGGATGTAAAAATACCGCGTTCCGGATGATTCCTTTTGGTAATGTAATATAGTGTTTAAAGTTGTTTGAAATAAATCTGCTTATTCAGTGTATTTATGAAAGTTTACCGTACAGATTAATAGATTAAATTTTTGGAACATTTCCTGGGTTAATATAATGGATTCGTGGCGGAGCGACATTTTTCTCACATTTTTATTCGAAAAAATGAAGAAATGAACTCGTCTCCCAGTTTCACGTGAAATGTCACTGTATAAACGGTCCGTAATGCCGCGTCCAGAGTTAAAAAATTTCCTGGAATCACGTTTTTTTCTGCAGTCCAAAGTTTCACAAAAAATCCCAGAAATAACAGGTGTTTACCACTGAATTTTTCGGCGAGAATGTTGCAAATAAAAAACCTGTTATTTCTGGGATTTTTTTTGTGCAAATTTGGACTGCAGAAAAAACGTGATTCCAGGAAATTGTTTAATTTTGGACGCGGCATAAATTTTTGGGAAATACAATGGATTCGTGGCGGAGTGACAATTTTTTTCACGTTTTTATTCGAAAAAATGAAGAAATAGCTGAATAAATGAAGAGATTTTTCTTCTCCCAGTTTCAAGTGAATTGTCACTCCGTCACGAATCCATTATAACAATAGTTTAATCTATTTATCGTACGGTAAACGTTTATGAATTCGGCCTTGGAATTTATTTGTGCATCGGAAAAACGTTCAAAAAACGTACCGAACCGAGAGGTTTTTATTAAACTAGGAAACCTCGGCATTAAAATAATGTAAGGTGCCTTTAAAATGATGGTTTTCAAAAAAAAATGCTATATTTTTTGCAAAAATTTGAAGGCACTACACTATTTCAACTCTAGGTCAGGGTTGTTTTCCCTGTTTAATGCTGCGTCCAAAGTTCAAAAAATTCCTGAAATCAAGAGTTTTTTGCAGTCCAAAGTTCCGAAAAATTTCCCAGAAATAACACGCGCGCACAGTTGAAACCGGCGTTACCGTAGTTTCTTCGCTGCGGGACCTTCTATGTTTAAACTTGAATTTTCCCGCTAAAAAGAAAAAATTTAGAAACTGTGGGAAAATTAAAGTTTAAACATATAAGGTCTCGCAACGAAGCAACTACGGTAACGCCGGTTTCAACTGTGATCGCCTGTCATTTCTGGGAAATTTTTCGAAACTTTGGACTGCAAAAAACTTGTGATTTCAGGAATTTTTTGAATTTTGGACGTGGCATTTTTTAACGTTTTTCTGATCCACAGTACGGAAAAAAACGACAAGGAGAATGATCCCAAATTTTTGTAAATAATGTCAACACTCCCAGAAAATTTTGGACCGAAATATAAAATGAATAGTATTTTTAACATTATTTCCCAAAGTTTTGGAGTATTCTCCCAAGTGTTTGTCATTTTTTCGTATTTCTGCTGTACACTGAATAGGTTCATTAAATTCTGCAAAGGGTTAAAACAAAACAAGAAAAAACAGGTTTTCCTGCTCTGAACAACTCTGTTTTGAAGCGATGACACCGTAGTTTTGTCTTTTCGCTGCGAGACCTCAATTTTACCCTAATTATTGGGTATTTTTGGCTCTCAAAGTACTTATTAACTATTACACTCATTTTCTACACTTTCCATAGGTCGCTCTATTCAAAAAATGGCTCCCCGACGATTCGCAACCCGACGCTTTGAAACCGCGTCATTCCGCCACTCACGTAGATTTTAAACCGCAAACTATCGAAACCCAGCAGTTCCAAAACGCGACAAACAGAGCCCGCGCGCTCTCGCTACCCGTCAATTTGCAATCCGATATCACGCAACCCGTAATTTCGAAAATTCGCGGTGTCAATATCGACATGAATGGCGAAATGACGCGGTTGCGAATCGTCGGGGAGCCCAAAAAATAGAGCGACGACCCACCGTAACCCGTGAAACACAATGTATCCATTGGTCATTATGAGCTTGACAATGAAGAAAAATTAAAAGTAAGGAAAAATGAGGAGACCCCACGAAAAAGGGGGAAAGTGTTGAAACGCAGGAACGAAAAGGGGGGAAATGGGCACAGTTGTCTGCAAAAGTGCCGCACGGTTTTTTCCTGCATTTTTGGAGAATGAGAAATAGTGTTTTTTGTTCTGCTTTGTTTTGCCTGAATTTAGTATTTTTGGGTATTTGAAATGCGGAGACAAAATAGAAATGATTAAAAAATAAAAGGAGCGGAAAAGCTGCGAGAGGTCCACAAAATGGCTCCGGGACATTTCGCAGCCGGACGTTTCGCAGCCGAGACATTTCGCAGCCGGACATTTCGCAGCCGAGACATTTCGCAGCCGAGACGTTTCGCAGCCAACCTCCTTATATACACACTCTCTCGTTTCTCTGACCATGCTTGTTTATCAATAACATGTTTACCAATTGTGTAGTCGACCGCTGAGAGAGAAGTGATATTCGTGTAATTGTGTTTACCGGCTGCGAAACGTCTCAGTTGCGAAATGTCCGGCTGCGAAACGTCTCAGCTGCGAAATGTCCGGCTGCGAAACGTCTCAGCTGCGAAATGTCCGGCTGCGAAATGTCTCGGCTGCGAAACGTCCGGCTGCGAAATGTCCCGGAGCCCACAAAATTATTGATTTTAGTGATAAATAATATTTTTTGCGAAAATTCGGGTAATTTCGCATTAAAATAGGAAATTTGTGTGCTGAAAAGAAAGAATACATTGAAATACATCGTCGTAAAATCAGTTGAACTAAAGTCTTTCCAAATAAATGAATTAGGAATTTTTAAAGCAGCGGCAATTTCGAAAATTGGCGAATTTTAACTGAAATTGGGCATAATTAGGAAATTTTTTCACAAAATATTACGAATTTGTTTGTTATTAGTCATTTTAACAAAGAAATATCAACTATTGTCGGCCCGCCAAAATGGTCAATAAGGCTTCCATTCGGACGAAAAAAAAAGCGGACGAATTTCGTCCGCCGTTCGTCCGCTCGTCCGCGGTTCGTCCGGTTCGTCCGGTTCGTCCGAGGTCGGTCCGCTTCGTCCGTTTTTTTTCTTGTTAGTTTTTCTTTTTGTTTCTGCTTTATTTTGTTTTCAAAAGTTGTTTTTGTTCTTTTTTCTTTAAAATATCAACAAAAATGTCTTGTTTCTGCTATCAAAAATTCGGAAAAAAAATTTTAAAAAATTGTTTTTGCAAAGCTAATTCTACATAAATTTGCAACCGCTCACATTTTCAATGGCAGATTTTTTAAATAGAGTGCCATAAATTAAAAGTCCCAGCCAATAAGAGCGTGCCGGACGAAGCGGACGAAACGGACGAAGCGGACGAAACGGACCAACCGATCCGTCCGCGGACGAACCGGACGAACTGCGGACGAAGCGGACGGACGGCGGACGGACGGACGAACGGACGGACCGGACGGACGAAAATTGGTCCGAATGGAAGCCTTAATGGTCAAACGCGCTCCGCTGAACTCAATACTACGTGGATTTCATTTTGGTTTCCAAATTATTTTATTTCACGTTGAATTTACACGTGAAATGAAAAAATTTGGAAACCAAAATAAAATCCACGTAGTATTGAGTCCAACGGAGCGCGTTTGACCATTTTGGCGGGCCGACAATAAAACGAAGAATTATAGCAAAAAATCGAAGAAAAAGAGGAAAAATGATGATTTGGTGACGAAAATGAAAATCGCAAAGTACGAAGTTCAATGGAGCGCACCTGCATTTGTCGCGAATGGACAATAAATACCCAAAAAAACTAATTTCAGGCAAAAAAGCAGAAAAAAACACTATTGCTCATTCTCCAAAAATGCAGAAAAAACCGTGCGGCACTTTTGCAGACAAACTGTGCCCATTTTCCCCCCTTTTCGTTCCTGCGTTTCAACACTTTCCCCCCTTTTCGTGGGGTCTCAAAATGAGGTCTCGCAACGAAAATAAAAAGACTACGCTTAGGAAAAGATGATGAAAAAAAAAATGAAAACACAATATTCACAAAAAAAAAAACCTCTGGATACGGTAGCTGAAAAACACCAAAAACGAAAATTTCAGGCACAAAAGTGCTGCTCAGCAAATGCTGGGAAATGACCGGAATTCTCGCGAAGAAGGCGGAATTCGTGTTCGCGGTACGCGTGGAAGACACGAAGAACCGAGACCCGAGCCAGCTGACGTTCGAAATCAAATTCTCGAAACCGCTAGTCCGAAATTCTCCCGATTTTCAACTCACAAAAGCATTCTACTACATTGATTTTGATTTTACCGAATCGATTCTTGCGGATCCATGGTATTGCTTTTTGCGCCTATCTGTCTGACGTCTCTCCAGCGCAAAACGCGCCGCATCTTCGAGAGAAGTCAGACAGTTAGACAAAACGGAGTTATCGGTGGAGCGCGTTAAATACATATTTCCAGCTATACCCTGTACGATGCTCGCTGCTTCCACGCCACCTACCCGAACACGGCCCGAAAATCAGTCCCAATTCACGAGAGCCTTAAATTCCACGTAATGGAGTACCATCAAAGGCCGCAGAAAGGTCACATCGAGCGATCGGCTCTCCAGCCTCTTATCGAGAAACCGGAAAAACCGGAACCAGCTGTGCCTGCCGAGCACAGTTGTCCATCCTCACCGGAAAGCGGATTTATAGACGAGAAAAAGACGCCCACTCCAGAAGTTTCTGATAGCCGTATTGACCCGAAAAAACACCGACAAATGGGCTCTGTCTACATCGCAAGACGTCTCGGACATGGTTTGTTGCTTTTTTGTTGTTGATAGAGTTGCGTTGCGACATGAAAACCTCAACTAATTGTTAGCCACGCCCACTTTCAGCGCTTTTGGAAGCATTAGGGGGTTTTCTGATTGCAAAACTCATTGGATCGAATAAGGCTATTAGCCGTTTAAAATTGTTGACAGCCGGCGCGTAGTTGGCACCGCAAGCAGAAGTTAGCCAAATGCATTTTCCATATGCCGCGGTAAGCCACGATAAAGACAGCCGCTATTAGCCGTAGAAAATCACTGGCGACGTTTCAAAAAATTTTTCTGCATTTTGTCGTCACGGTGTTTGCACACAATTATTTGTTTAAAAGGTTCTTATGGAATTTTCCTTTAAAAATGATTGTGTGCAAACACCGCGACGACAAAATGCAGAAATTTTTTGAAACGTTGCACTTTCGAAACGTTAGAGAGCCGAAAACAGAGCGGCTAATTACAGTAACCCGAATAAGCATGAGCAATGAAAAATATGTGATTATTGGGTTACTGTAGGTTTTAGCCTACTTTGTTTTGAGCAATACAAATCTGCAAAAACTAAAAAATAATTTTTTTTTAATGTTAAAAGCCTACAAATATTCTCAAAAAATAAGCGAAACTCAATATTTATTTAACTTTTTTTCTTTTCAATTTTTTCGCATTTTAATTAAATTTTCTGATTTTTTTAACCGTATTTTCGACTTTTTTATCACTATTTATCAGTGTAAAACCAATTTTAAAACCGTCAAAGTTGCTCGGATAATTTTTGGTGCGGATGTAGCGGCTATTAGCCGTTGAAAATTGTTGAGAGCCGGCGCGTAGTGGCACCTAATCGGCGATTGGCGTCCAGCAGAAGTTTTGTCATCGAAAACGGCTATTAGCCAGCGAATTCGACGGCTAATAGCCAAAAGTTCCACGAGTATTTCAAAAATAGAGCAGTAAAACATGTGATTTTTGGGTTACTGTAGATTTTAGCCTAATTTTTTTTGGGCAATAAAAATCTGCGAAACTGTGAAAAATACTTTTTAAAGAATGTTTAAAAACCTACAAATATTCTCAAAAAAATCAGCGAAACTCAACATTTATTTAACGATTTTTTTCGTTATAATTTTTTCGATGTTTCGTATTTTTTAATTAAATTTTCTGCATTTTTTACCGATTTTTTTGACTTTTTTATCACCATTTATCGATTTTTGATTAATGAAAATCCTTAAAAACTAATCTGGCAAGTTTTGGCGCGGATATAGCGGCTATTAGACGTTGAAAATGGCTGATAGCCATTGCTGGCGCGTAGTTGGCAGGTAATCGGCGATCGGCGTGAGTTTGGCTGGAATTGGCACAATATTGGCGCCTATGTGGCAGTAGTTTGGCAGGAATGGGCTCCTACGCGACTACTGTCTTTCGCTGTCTACGTATCTTCCGTGTACTCAATTTCTCGTTTTGTCTAACCGTCTAGCCTCTCTTTTTTGTACTAATTCTATTTTTTTGAGATCCTGGCGAATTCTAGGATCAAACTCCGCCCCTTTCCGAGACATTGGCATGAAAAACCGCGCGGCAGACTTGCAAAGGGGCGGAGCTCATATCCTAGATTCGGCAGGGTGTGTAAAAATTTTAAAAAGAAAGTGAGATTAGACAGTTAGACAAAAATAATTTTGAAGAAACTGAAGATGCACAGACAGCGAAAGGCACTGCGTCATCGAAAGAGCGCGGAGCCATTTGGGGAATTGAAATTGTGGCTATTAGCCGTTATCGCAAAGGCACCAAAGGCAGGGTCTCAATTTTAAATGTTTGGGCCTATACATATGAATTTTCCTGCCAGGCTGCAAACCTGCATTTTAATGTAGGTTTGCATAGGAATAAAATGGCAGGAAGCGACACCATCAAGTCTGCAAACACCAAATGTCCAATTTCTTCATTTATAGAAAACGGAAAACCGCTTCTCCAACTGCGCGTCGGATTCGACCAGAGCGGCCATAAGCAAAAGATGAAACCGTGGAACATAGGAAGTCACCTATTGCTCACCGAAGGAAATGAAAAAATCAAAATTCGAGGAGAAATTCAAGACACCAACGGGGTAAGTTGCCTCATTTTCGTTTCGCAAAATTATCAAATGCGCCATTTCCAGGAAAACGTCGTCTATCTGGTGGATAGACGCGTCTCGGATCTCGATTTTTTGAACAATTGGAACAGCAAAAACCATCTGTTGTGCTTTCAAGAGAGCTAATTCTTCCACAGTTTATGTACTCGCATCGCGCTGGCTGCCCTGCCCGATTTCTCTTTTTTAGTTTATTTTTTCGTCTTATTCATTCTTCCGTGTGTTTGTACAAGTGTGCACATTATTTTAATCTCCGCATGTAATATCATATCAAATCAAATCCATTTGGCAAAATTTTCTTTATTGAACGATTAAAAAAAAAAGAAAAATAAATTTTCTTTTTTTCTTCCATCTACCGAGCCTTCTTCATACGAAACAGCAACGCACCAAATCCAATCAGATAAAACACGATGCAATTGACAATGAGCCCGAGAATATCCCACGGTATCGCGTCCGCCGAAAACGAGAATCCATCGAGCACAGAGTCGCGTGTGGCATCTGTCCAAGTGGCACGGGCTTCCGGATGAAACTCGTCAATCGACGACCACTGATTGACCACGTGTCCTTCAAACGCGTACCTGTACATGCTAGTGTACTGTAGCCAGCGAATGCCGGCCGGAAATGTGCTAGTGTTGCCGTAAAAACCGCCAAACAGACGAAACAGGACGAGCAGTGGACTCGCCATTACCGAGGTCATCTAAAGTGGAGATTGAAATGTTGAACAGAATAAATGAAAGTACCTGAGCAGTCGGAAAGATGCACGACATGGCGATACCAAACGCCGAAGCCGCTTGATTCGACAGCAAACTCAAAATGATGGCATAAGTGATTTGGCCGACGGACGTGTTCAGACCAATCATCCAATAGGTGACAAAAAGCATGATTAGACCGTCGGTGGAGAAGAGAGGCATTAGAGAGATGCAGCGGGCCATGTAGTAGCTGAAATGGGCTGTATTGTCGTCGTTTTTGGTGTTCGGTGTTTGCGGTCTCGTTATACGTTATACGGTATAGAACAATACTCAAATTCCTGGGTATTTTTCTAAAATTCGTTATAAATTTTCTCGTTATAAACCCGAATAACGAAGCTCGAAAGCCATGAAAAAATCAGGGAATAAGCTCCGCCCATTTTACTAATCAAATCAAGTTTCGTAGAATATAGAACTTCGGGAAAATTCCAGTATAGCCACCCACTACAATATAGGTACCCACGCTATAGTATAGCCACCCACATAACTGAAAAATGGAATTTTTCCGATTTTCTGTGGGTGGCTATTTTGAAATATATGGGTGCTTTTACTGGAATATATTATTACAGTTTAGCCACCCACTCAGTGGTAATGGGTGGCTATACTGGTTTCCTAGGGAATCTTTCAGAATAGCCACCCATATATTTCAAAATAGGTACCCACATCAACGGGCTATAGAATAGCCACCCATAATTTGAGAATAGCCACCCATAATTACAGAATAGCCACCCATCATTCCAGAATAGCCACCCACGCGGCGCCGACTGTGGGTGGCTATACTATAGCGAGTCAAATGGGTACCTATTTTGAAATATATGGGTGGCTATTCTGTAATTATCCCAGAACTTCTATAGAAAAATTGGGCCCACTTTAAATTTGACTGGACTGTAAAACCGGGAAACAAGCTCCGCCCCTTTTTTCGCGTCAAGTCAAGTTAAGTTGGCGGCACAATTCTCTAGAAAAAGTTGTACAGAATTGAGAAAAACCGTGCAGCAGACTGGCAAAGGGGCGGAGCTTATTCCCCGGTTTTTTTTTTTTAGATCTACTGTCATGGACGATTTTCGCGATAAATATTGTATTTCTGGTTATGGGGTTATTCACGAATTGGCAAAAAATGGCAAAAAACGGCAAAAAACTGCGCGAAAACTCGGAAAATGCTCCGATTGATCTGCAATTTTGGGAAATAAAGGAAAAAACTCTTCCGGACATTCCCACAAAATTTCAGACCAAAATATCGAATTTTAAGAAATATTGCATTTTTCTCTGAAAATGCTTAAAATGGATATTTTTGTCAGAAATTTTGGGCTAATGCCCGGGAGAATTTTTTCCTTCATTTCCCAAAATTTTAGGCCAATCGGAGCATTTTCCGAGTTTTCGCGCAGTTTTTTGCCGTTTTTTGCCATTTTTTGCCATTTCGTGAATAACCCCATTAATGATTGATTCTAGATTGATAAGATCGAAATAAATGTTTTACTTTTTTTGTGCATTTTTATATTGAAGGAAAACACGATTTTTTGGCGAGTATTTTTTTCTAATGGACCTATTCAGCGCAGGAAAAAAAACCGATTTTCGCGGTTTTTTTCCTTGTGCAGGTTGTTTTCCAGGAAAAAAAACCTATCGCGTCGAGACCCGGCAGTGAAAAATGCAATGCGCCTTTAATTTTCAACGGGAATTCGGTTGAAACTTAAAAGCGCATAGAGTTATTTCATCGGCCGGTATCGACACGATAAGTTGTTTACGTCAAAAAACCTCCGACTACTGTAGTTTTTTGTCTTTTTTCCTTAATTTTGCATAGGGAAAAAAACCACGAAAATCGGTTTTTTTTCCTGTAATGAATAGTTCCATAACGCAAAAAATTGGCTCTCGGACGTTTCGAAAGTTGTTCTGCATTTTGTCGTCGCGTTGTTTGCACACATTCATTTTTAAAAGCTTTTTTAAGGAGAATTCCATAAAAAAAAAGGTTTGGAAAAAAAAAATGATTGTGTGCAAACACCGCAACGAAAAAATGCAGAACAACTTTCGAAACGTCCGAGAGCCAAAAAATTGCCGCCAAATAAGCAGCCATAGGGAAACGTGCTAACAGTCAGCAAGTGCGCCCCATTGCACAACTACAATTTCTTCGAAATGAGACCCAAATAGTGCTTATTTTTATTTTATTTTTGGCTAAATTTTAAAGCGTTTGAAGTTGTGCGATGGGGCGCGTTTGCTGACATTCGGTTAGTGTCCTTGTGGATGCGTATTTGGCAGGGATTTTTTGAGTTTGAAAAAAAAAACATTTTACTTTTCTCTTTAAATGTAAAACTCTCGACAAATATGCAGCCATAGGGACATAAGCCAGGAGTCCGCAAATGCGCCCCATCGCACAACTGCAAACGCTTCGAAATGAAGCCCAAATTAATATTAAAATACGTTTTTTGCGTTTGCAGTTGTGCGTCCGAGCACATTTGCTGACTCCCGTCTCATGTCGCTGTGACGCTGCGTATTTGGAGGTATTTTTTTTACATTGGAAGAGAAAATGTGGCCATAGTGGAAAAGGCGAAATTATAGAAGAAAAACAGTGGGAAATAGCGGAAATCTTTTTCGCCATTTCCACTGTTTTTTTTAATTGATTTTTCCTTGAAGCACTTAGAAATCAAATTTCATAAATTAAACAGCATTAAAATTAAATATTTTTTTCGAAAATTGCCCTGAACTGTGGGCGGGGCCTTCTTAATTTTCTTGCCGACTACAAGACTCTCGAACGTTTCGAAAATTTTTCTGCATTTTGTCGTCGCGGTGTTTGCACACAATCTTTTTTTCAAAGCTTTTAATGGAATTTTCCTTAAAAAGCTTTTAAAAAAGATTGTGTGCAAACACCGTGACGACAAAATGCAGAAAAACTTTCGAAATGTCACATTTTTGAAAAAATTGAGTCGGTGTGGTTTTTTTTATAATTTTCCCGTCAAACATTAAATATTTTATCCGACAGGAAAATTGATGCCGCGGAACCATAGTAGACAATATGAAAAAAAAAGAAACTCACACCCAAAGATTGTAAAGTCCATCATGATACTCTCGGGCCACCAGTGAAAATTCATTGTTCAAAAACATCATAATCGCGTAGGAAGTCGAGTAAATGTACTCGCCGACAAGAAAGAACAGCGCCCCGTTGATATTGTGAATGCCGCTTGGCGTGTATTCCGTCTAAAAGGTTAGAGGGTGTTGATTTCGCGCTCTAATGATGATGAAAGGCACTTTGCGTCAGTACTCACTCTCAAATATAAAAGTCCAATAAAGAGTCCGAAGAGAACTTTCTGCACAATTTTTGCCACGGTGAGCTGAGGAGCACGCCACACGTCGAGCGCGCATCTGAATAGTTTCTTTTTGATTTTTTTTTCATGTTTTTGCGTTTTTTATTGTAATTTTGAAATAGGGGGTACAACGGTATAGAACTGTCTGAAATGGATCTGTATTGAAAAAAACAACTGTGCGAAATAGAACTCCATACTCCTGGAATTGTGATACCGCGGTGTTTGCAGACTGTGTTAGAATCTGCGCATAACACATTGGTATCACCATTCCAGGAAATAATTTTCCAAAATGTTCTGTTTTAGTACTGCTCCATTTCAGGCAGTCCTATACTGTTGTACCCCCAATTCTAATGTTATTCGAAAATTCATGGGCAAAAAGTGGGCGGGGTTTCGTGTTTTCAAGTATTTAGCAACTCGATTGAAAACACAATAAAAACTATCACGCCATGCTGGGCCCTACAACAGTGCAAACGCGCCCTGGCACACCTTGCCAAAGTGTTTTTTTAATAGATAAATAAAACGTTCTTCGCATTGTTAGTTCCAATTTTTGTCTTTTATTTTTCAGAATTTAAAATAAGTTAAAATTAACTGTTTTTATTTACAAAAAAAACCGAATTAAAATCTATTTTCCAGCGAAAAAATGTATCAGGTAAATATCAAAAACAACTACCTCAAAAACATAATTTTTTGAAATAAGAAACAAAAAAAAAATCAATGAGAAATAAAATAGAAATAAAGAAAAGTATTGTCGGCCCGCCAAAATGGTCAAACGCGCTCCACTGGACGCTATGCGATTTTCATTTTGGTTTCCAAATTATTTTTTTGGTTTTTCTTTGATTTTTTGCATAAAATCTCATTTTTTCGTGATTTTTCCTTGTAAAAAAAATTTTTCGAGATCAAATTCATGAAGTGTTGTCAATATCTTCCGCATATTTCCGAAATTCAGTGAAAAATCAATATTTTTCGATTTCTGTGCACTTTAAAAAATTCATAACTCATTTGTTTGGAAAGACTTGTTCAAACTCCATCATTATGATGTTTGTCAATGTTTTCTTACCTTTTAGCCCGAAAAGTACTGATTTTATTATAAATTCCACCTTTTTTCCGCCGAAACGGCAAATTTTCACTAAAATCAGTAATTTTCGGGCTAAAAGGTAAGAAAACATTGACAAACATCATAATGATGGAGTTTGAACAAAAATCTTACCAAACAAATGAGTTATGAATTTTTAAAAGTGCACAGAAATCGAAAAATTATTTTTACAAGGAAAAAGCACGAAAAAAGAAGATTTTATGCAAAAAATCAAAGAAAAACCGAAAAAATAATTTGGAAACCAAAATGAAAATCGCATAGCGTTGAGTCCAGTGGAGCGCGTTTGACCATTTTGGCGGGCCGACAATAAAAAAGAAAAAATAAAGTCTCGTAAATCGACACAAGTCTCTGCGAAGGAGACGCAGAGAGGAAGAGGGTAGAGTGGCGCGCGAAAATCAGCTTTTGAAAATAATTCAAAAACGTAGTCTCCAACACGCCGTGACTAATTAAACTGCTGGTTTGCATTGGATTAAAATGACAAAAAAAAATTCAAGTCAATAGCAATCACAAAACTTCCCAACACAAACCTTGTTAACAGCGCCCAAAGTTGCGTAAAAACGTTCGCCTTGTGCATCGGTTCCGGTCGACTTTTCTCCGACCCCGGATCCTCCAAACACTGCACCACCTTCTTCCGATGCTCACTCCTCTCGTACTCTTCAATAATGTGCTCAATGCGTGTCAACGATTGACTTTCCAGTCCAGGCTGAATCGCCAGTTTGTAAATTATCCACTCGCTCGGATTATACTCATCCGGCACTCGATGTCCACACCGTTCAAAAAAGGAAATCGATTCGGGTGGAGTTCCTTGAAACGCGGTTTGCCCGTTCGCCAAGTAGATCACTCTGTGAAACATTTGATACAACTGGGAAGACGGTTGGTGGATGGTGCAAATGATGGTCCGTCCGGTTTTGGCGATTCCTCTCAATATCTGAATCACGTTCTCCGCCATAAAAGAGTCTAGACCTGTTGTTGGCTCATCGGCGAACAGAAGCGACGGGTTGGAGAGCATTTCGCACGCAAAAGTCAGACGACGTGCCTCTCCGCCTGAAATACCCTTTTTCTCTCCGATCACACCGATTCGAGAGTCTCGACACTTCCAGAGTTTTAGCTGGTGCAAGACTTCTGTGACTTTTGCTTCTCGCGATTCAGTGGATCCATTTATACGCAATTTTGCCTGGATCATTAGGTACTCTTTGACGGTTAGGGTGCCCACGAAGAGCTCTTCTTGTTGTGCGAAACCGGAGATTGTCGAGATTCTGTCACCCATCTAAAATACATAGAAAGTTAAATTGATTGGCGCACGTTTTTCTGTGAGATATTGTGCAAACAAAAAAGTTGCAACGCGGTGTTTGCGTACTTTTGAAATTCAAACGAAAATGGGAGCAAATCTCTTCATTTGTCATGCTATTTCTCTCATTGCCATTTGAATTTCAAAAGTACGCAAACACCGCGTTGCAACTTTTTTGTTTGCACAATACAGTACCGGACAAAAAGATATCATATTTTGGTTTTTGGAGTGTAACTTTTGAATGGAGAGGGTTATGATTCTGAAAATTTGCATGAATTTGTCCCGTAATGTTTTTGACAAGCTCCATGAATGGATTTGGTCATTTTTGAAGACTGCAGATTTTTCAAAAATTTTCAGATGCCAAAATTAATTTTTTTTTTCAGATTTTTCAAGACTCGAAATTTATTTTTAAAATGAAGTTTCAAAACTAAAAGTATGATTTTAGTTGACTATGGGTTGATTGGACGATTTTCAGCTGACTTACAGCACTTTTAATATCAGAGTCTACATGGGTAAGTCAACTATAACTTTTATTGAGGATCACCAAAACCGAAGAAATTTAAGGCAAATTAGATAAAAACTGTTAAAAAGCAAAGTTTATTTGATTTTATTCGGTTTTGGTGATTCTCAATAAAAGTTATAGTTGACTTACCCATGTAAACCCTGATATTAAAAATGCTGTAAGTCAGCTGAAAATCGTCCGATCAACCCATAGTCAACTAAAATCATAATTTTAATTTTGAAACTTCAATTTAAAAACAAATTTCGAGTCTAATAAATTCTGAAAAAAAAAAAATTTTTCGGTCGAAAATTTTGGCATCTGAAATTTTTTTGAAAAATCTGCAGTCTTCAAAAATGACCAAATCCATTTATGGAGCTTGTCAAAAACATTACGGAACAAATTCATGCAAATTTTCAGAATCGTAACCCTCTCCGTTCAAAAGTTATACTCCAAAAACCAAAATATGATATCTATACCTCTTCCTGATTAACAGTAATCGATCCCGATGTCTTTAAACCTTTCAAATTCCGACACATTAGCATATTCAACAGTGTCGTTTTTCCAGCACCACTGGCTCCCATTAGAGCTAAAAGCTCGCCTGGCTTTGCCACGCCGCTCACATTTCTCAACAATTCTCGGCCCTCTTTCGCAGTTGTTACTCTAGAAAAAATGGTGTTTAAGCTAGTGGCAGAATCTGTGAAATTGAAAGGAAATCGACAAAAAAACAGTATTAAAATAAATGCTTCTCTGCGTCTCTCATCCGTATCATACAAAAATCAGTGTTTCCTAGTTTCCTTTCCGGAAAACGGGTTGCCTGTTTCTCTGCGTCTCTCACCTTCATCATACAAAAATCAGTATGCATTTTCCGCATTTCGTTTTCCGGAAAACAGAATTTCTCTCTTTTTCCAGTTTCTTGCATATGGTATTTGAGGTCGAGTCCATGAAACTGGAAATTATGAATATACTGATTTTTTTATGATGAGGGTTAGAGACGCAGAGAAACAGGCTACCCGTTTTCTGGAAAACGGTTCTCCTGTAGTTTTCCTTCCAGTTTCATGAATTTTCTAGGACCGGCCAAACGTACGACACATTCTTCCAGAACAACGAGACTGGCACAATGTCGCCCAGTGTGCTATATCCTGGCGAGACGGCTGTATATTCATCGTCCTCTGATATTTTTTCATAACTTTTTTCCTCCGACATTTTGGTTCGAAATGAACCGTTTCTGTGCAGTTTTTACTAGCTCCTCTTTGAAAATTAGAGTAAGGGTCACGCGATTGCTCATTAGATCTCTTCGTGTAGATATGTAGGCGAGTTATCTGATGGATGGTGGATGGTCTGAAAAGCACCTGGCTCGATGATTGACTGGGCAGGCAGTTTTGACTATTTGAATCGCTAACATGGTCGACTTTCAAGTCAAAATCATGGCCAGAGTCTTGGTCACCCCTTGGGCCAACAGGGTGTCTCTATAATCGGTATCTGGCAAAGACGGTCCACAGACGACCCAGAAGACAACAAATACGTGGTTTTGGGTGCGGAAGAGTGAGTAACGGACGGAGTGAAAGTAACAGGCTTGAATGTTGACACAAACAACAAATACCACGCAAGTTAATTCAAGTTGCAATTCCTGTGGATCCTCGATTGAAAAGAAACCCGTCATAAAATTACGTGGCACACGTGACGTCATCTAATCACAACACTTGATTACGCAATTAGTTATTTGTCGTGTCTTTGTTTTTGATTGGATTTCAAAAGTAAAATACTATCGACTTTACCTCCTTTGGACGCATAGCCACGGCAGGTGCTGACCGGCAAAGTTTCAGCCAGGTGACAGCCAAAAATCGATGACGGTGAACTGTGAGAGTAGGGTGGGTAAGGATGAGGAAGTTTTGGTGTGATTCTGGGCTGGAAAAAAAATGGAACGGTAGTCGGAAGAGTTTAGAGCGGGTTTCTGAGCAAGTGGAAGCGGATTTAGGACCAGATTCTCAGGGAAAATCGTTCAGAACTGTAGTCTTGATACTGTAGTTTTGTAAGGCTCGTGGTTAGGTTAGCGGTTCTATTTCGTGGAGGTTCTATTCTATCCCATTGGAAGTCTGGTAGGTAGCAGTTCTATGTTATTTCATAGACAAATCTCTTGCCGATAAGGACTGAAAGGCTGGTGTTAGGGCTCAGAGTTAGCGGTTCTATTCCATGGCAGTTCTATTTCGTCGCATTTTTTCGGTAGTCAATAGTTTATAGCCAAGGCACTTGCCATGATGCCAAGCCTCAGAGTTGGCGGTTCTATTCCATGGCAGTTCTATTGTATCCCATTGCAATTCTATTTGCTAGCAGTTCTATTTCGTTGACCAAAAAGAGGTTTCTAGACAGTTTTCTAGACGGGTTTTGAAGAGTTTTTCGGAGCAGTTCTATTTCATCCCATTGCCATTCTGTTTGGTAGCAGTTCTATTTTGTCGCAGTTCTATTCCATTACACTCCTTCGGCAGTGCGAAGACGAAGAGGATTGAAAGGGTGATGTCAAGCCTCAGAGTTAGCGGTTCTATTTCGAAGCAGTTCTATTTTGTTGCAGCGAAGGGAACTTTAAAATGCAAAGTATTGGGTTATTCTAGACAGTTTTTGACGATACGGCACGAAAGTGGCGTTCCCAATAGGCACGCTCTAATCTCACGTCAGCATATTTTCCTCTATTCTCTAATCTCAGCCATGAGACACAACGACCCAAATGCCACGTCACCCTCGCCCCAAAAAGGAAGAGTTATAATCATCCGCTCATCTCGACCATCTGGACACTCGAAACACCCTATTACTCCTCGCCCCCCTACTCGATCATCATCTACAGTAATCTCCACTGCGTCTCACCACTTTCACACTCTCTTCCCACACCCCCCACAGGTGTACAATGAGCCATCAAAGGACGTGTTTCCCGCATTTAATGTGTGTGTGTGTGTGTGCACAAAACAGCATGATGTCTGCCCTGAGAAGCAAATGGGCTGGGCCATCTGATGACGTTCATAACGTTCCCATTATGTCGAGAAATAGGTGCACATGCTGCGATAAGATTCGCGGGAAACTGGGGTGTTTGTGTAGAGTATTGGGGCGGTGGGAATGGAATAGAACTGCTAGGGATTAGAAATTGGACTGAAAACTGTCTAGAAAAGAGTATTGGGTCAGAACTGCTAACCCTGAGGCTTGGCAACAACCGTTTTGTTTTATTCTCTTCGGCAAGGTCTGTCTTGTCTTGTTCAGGAACTAAAGGCTACGAAGGGCTACGAAATAGAACTTCCATTAAATAGAACTGCTAAATCTGAGGCCTGACATCAGCCTTTCAGTCCTCTTCGGCTAGGGTCTTGTCTATTATCTAAAGGCTACGAAATAGAACTGCAACCGAATAGAAATAGAACCTCCACGAAATAGAACTGCCATGGAATATAACTGCTACCAAACAGAATTGCAATAGGAAAGAATAGAACCTCCACGAAATAGAACTGACATTGAAGAGCCCCTCTAAACTACAGTGCAAGACTACAGTTTTGAACGATTTTCCCTGAAAATCTAGTCCAAAATCCGCTTCAACTTGCTCAGGCACCCCTCTAAATCCTTCCGACTACGGTTTTTTTCTTCTCTACACCAAAACTTCCTCATCCTTGCCCACCCTACTCTCACAGTTCACCGCCATCGATTTTTGGATGTCACCTGGCTGAAACTCTGCCGGCCAGCACCTGCCATCCAACTCTGTGAGCCTTTGTCCCGAACGAGAGACACGTGACATACGTCCAAAGCAGGGGTGGGACAAAAAAAAATTTTCCACAAAAAAAAAAAAAATTTTTTTGTCCTCAAAAAATTACCGAAAAAAAAAACTTTTTTTGATCTTATGGACCTATTCAGTACAGGAAAAAAACCGATTTTCGTGGTTTTTTTCCCTATGCAAAATTGAGGAAAAAAGACAAAAAACTACAGTAGTCGGAGGTTTTTTGACGTAAACAACTTATCGTGTCGAGACCGACCGATGAAATAACTCTATGCACCTTTAAATTTCAGCCGAATTCCTATTGAAAATTAAAGGGGCATTGCATTTTTCACTGCCGGGTCTCGACGCGATGGGTTTTTTTCCTGGAAAACAACCTGCATAGGGAAAAAAAACCGCGAAAATCGGTTTCTTTCCTGCGCTGAATAGGTCCATTAAAAAATTTTTTTTTTTTTAATTTCAAAAAAAGTACGTATTTCTGCCAGTTAAAAAGTTTTTGTTGAAAATTAGAGGTTTTTGTCAATTCGGAGCATATACCGAATAAGTTTTTGCCCAAAAACCGGAAATTTTTTTCGCCTCCGTGGCTCTAAAAAAAATGTTTTTCCTGCGGCGCATAATCAAAAAAAAAAAACAAAAAATAAATTTTTGGTCTCACTCTTACCATCGCAAAAAAAAATTAAAAAAATTTTTGTCTCATCCAAAAAAAAACACGAAAAAACAAAAAAAAAAAATTTTTTTGGTCCCACCCCTGGTCCAAAGGAAGTAAACTCAACAGTATTGAACTTTTGAAATCCAAACAAAAACACGGAAAACACGACAAACAACTAATTGCGTAATCAAGTGTGATGACGTCACGTGTGCCACGTAATTTTATGACGGATTTATTTTCAATCGTGTATCCACAGGAACCGCAACTTTAATAAACTTGCGTGATATTTGTTGTTGGTGTCAACAGTCAAGCCCACTACTTTCACCCCGCCCGTCGCCCTACTCGCTCTTCCGCACCACACCGCATTCGTTGTCTTCTGGGTCATCTGTGAACCGTCTTTTCCAGATACCGATCACAGAGACAACGTGTGCTCTGCAGAGGGTCCCCAGCAGGGGCTCCACACCCTCCACCCCATCCACACACTCTCTGCCGATGGGCGGAGCCACGTGGGGGTCATGACGGTACCCGTCCGTTGCGTCACACCTGACTCTCCTCTCGCTCGGCGACGGTCGGTTACGTCAACGACCACTCTTCTCTATTTTGCTCCTGGCACATCTTCTCACCTCCTAGTCTAATTCTGGCTCATCTTACAGAATATTCCCAACGGCCAACATGAGCAGCATCATGACTGGAAACGCGTACGGAAACTTTGACTGGCAGCAGCTGCATAACTATCCATTGTGAGTATTGGGTTCTTTTTTTGTTATGGACCTATTTATTGGAGAAAAAAAAAAACAAAAACAAATGTTTTTTTTGTTTGTTTTTGTTTTTTTTTCCTATTCATAGATGTCAAAAAATGTCAAGCAATGTAAAAAAACGAATCCTATGAATAGGTTCATTAAGAAAACGTTGCTATCGGCTCGCCATGCCACGTGGCATAGCCATAAAACACAAAAATGCACATGCACGCACCGAAGACTAGCCGGCAGACGTGTTTTCTATGGCCACCACTACGCGTGCCACAATACACGAAAGACTACGTTATAAAAAAAATTGCAGCGCCTCCGGCATGTACGGAAGCCCATACGACGCCTTTAACCGCACCTCCGGCTCTTCCGGATCCGACGAATCGATGAACGACAGTAAGATTGACCCAAAGAAATCTCCAAAGTAAGTTGCACTAACTTTTTTTTTCAGAGGGAACAGTCCTTGAAAAAGGACCGGGTGGGGTTTTTAGCGTGTTTTCAGAAGTTGCCGTGCCATCTCGACAACGCCGTCACCTCCGTATCTACCACACCATGAGATGAGAGACCTGCGGACAGGACACCAAAACTAAACCAAATGCAAAAATCCCATTGTTCAGATATCTCGAGAAGCGAATGAAGAACAACGAGGCGGCGAAAAAGTCGCGTGCGCAACGCAAACGTCGCGAACAGGAAAACGTGAACGAGAACTCGATTCTCAAGTCGAGACTTCGCGAACTGGAGATGCAGAACAAGCAGCTGATGCAGGAGATGGAGAATATGCAGAAGACGATCAAGGATATGGCGGTGGTGAGTCGTGGCGCGATAAATAACAATGTGGATTTTTTGTTACAGGAACGAGAGTCGCTGAAACGTCAACTAGGCTCCTACGAGTTCCCGGGACAACAGGTGGATCATTCAAAGTTCCTGACACCTCTCACCGACCTTACCAACCAGCAACCACTTGGATTTCCGAGCTATCAGAATATTTGATCTAATCACTAACTAACATAACTAACCTCCCAGTTTTCTAGTTACGGTTCTAAGATTTTGAGTCTTAATTTTTCTTCATGTTGTTGTGACACACATTGCTAAGGGTATTTGGTATTTAACTAATGTAAGAGATGAGCCAGGAAAGTGACGAAAAAAGGACCACTGGACCTCTGATTCCTGATGGGGAATAAAAAACGAAAAATGTCTAGGAAGAAAGGGAAGGGGGGGGGGCTAGGACTACTGTAATTGTAATTTCTATTCTTACTCCCAACAAATAAAATGTTTTGATTTTCATTTTCACTACTGTGTAATGCAATAACCGCACCTGGGTCCCCAGAGAAATTCCATGTCAAGGCCACTTGGAGCGACGAGAAAAAAAAAACAAAAATTGGTGCGTAGAACAGGGGGGAGGTAGTCGAGATTGGTGCAGGAATTCATTTTGTAGAGTCCAGTCAAGGCCAAAGCCATTTTTTCGTTGCGGGACCATATTTTGAGATTTTTATGATTGAACTTGTATTCTGAGCCGGGTGTCATGTTTCCAGCGCTGAAAAATCGTAGGTTGACGATTTATTCCAAAATGGCCAAAATTACCGATCAGAAAGGTACAAAACCAGGAGTTTTTCACCGCCCAATTCAGTCTAAAGTCCCTAAAACATTGCGCACAGGTATTCTGGGATTTTAGTACATTTAAAGATCATAATCCGAGTGGTATATCACGTTTCCAGCGATAAAAATCAGTAATTTCATGAATTCTTTCGAAAAATTATCGATCATGGAGGCACAAGTTTTTCAAAACCAGGAATTTTCGTTGTCCGGTCCAGCCGAAAGCCATTTTGTACGTTGCGGGACCGTATTTTGAGATTTTCCTGACCGTCGAGCTTATAATCAGAATCCAATGTCATGTTACCAGCGCTGAAAAACAATATTTTCATAAGTTCTTTCGAAAAATCCAAAATCTCGAAATAGTTGCCAGAAAACTTCGACAGTCAAAGACAATCCGTTTGTCACGTTTCCATAGAGCTGGATAAACAGTAAATCCATGAATTCTTACAAAAAATTATCGATCACGGCGGCAAAAATTCACAAAATCAGGAATTTTCGCTGTCCTATCCATTTGAAAGTTGCCCGAGAACTCACAAAAGCGTGCACAGCCAGCTGTCATGTTTCCAGCGCTGAAAAACAGAAATTACTTTACAAAATCGCAAAATGAGTATAGTCGGCGAATACATCTTCAACCTCGCTCTACTGCAAAATGCCTGTAAAACAGTGTTCCAATTGCAAGATTAACTCGAATTCTAGTTTTTATACTTATTTTCAACGGAAAATGACGTATCCACGACGAATTTCAGGCAAAATTTGATTTTTCGTTTAAAAACAGGCGCACTACACTGTTGAAATTTGAAAAGTGCGTTAGAGCGAGGCTGATGATGCATTCGCTGAGTATAGCTTTATGGAAAGAAAAACAAACGATAAAGTCAGTTTATCGTTTGTCGTAACATGTCGATGTCTCGCCACGAATTGTTGGACAATTAGACAGGCTTGTTTCTGGCAATCATGGACAGAAGAGAATCGAACGTTCAAGTTGTTGAAAATCGCATGAATACTTTCGAATCCTTGCTCGTTAGCTTGGCAAGTGACAAGCCAAAATCTTGAATGGATCATAATACATAGTTCCGAGGTCATTGGTAACACTTCTCATAACATCCACTTCGGCATCTCCCGGGAAAACACCACTCGGCAAACGCAGTTGACTCTTACGCAGCTTTTGCGCATCATTTGGAGCTCTTTACGAACTTTAAACCTGTAGCAGACATCGAAGATTGCAGCATCTCTTACGCAGACCTAAAAAGTGGTGGATCTTAGGTTGCGCAGCTTTTGAGCGGATTTTTAGCAGAAACCCATGCAAAAATTAACAGTTGAATGCGTTTGTCAATGGCAGATAACCGCAAAAATATCTTACTTGAAGTCCGTTCAACTCCTGAAAGTATGTAGATTCTACAGTCACAGTTAACTCCATAACGGAATGCCTTTTCCAATTCTTCGTACTCTTCTATGACGTCGGCGAGGAGATCATGAACATTTTACATAATTTCTACAAGCAAACGTTGAAAATCGTGCCTGGAGATGACGCGGCGAGTCGAAACAGCTGATCTCCAGTGTTGTGATGTGCGCATATGTCGTGAATCGCCTTATTGCAAGATGTACACTGAAAAACCGACTCGTTGGAAACTAATGGGGTTATTCATTTCATGCAGTTTGCATTTTTTGTCAAATTTTCCTTATTCATTTCATGCAGAAAACGACATTCTCTTGTTTCTTCGTTCCCAGAGAATATGTTTTTCTGTTTCATCTCTACGAAAAAGGAATTACTTCACACTATTCATTGAATAAGTAGCTTTTAACGTGTAGGTTAGGTCGTTTCGTCAACGCTCTAATACAATTAAGCAATTCAAATTAAGAGTATAATAATGCGGTAGATAGTATGAACTAACTTATAGAAAAATACTAACTAAATTTAATAGTTATTAAATGATATCTTCGACGTTCAAAACCCTCCTTCTTCACGCGGAATTCTGAACTCTTGTGCTACAGAAATGTCGCTGAAATTCGGTCGCCGATCTCAATCTTCTACGAATCCTGATTTTCCAATTCTGCACTCTTTCCTTCCCGTCTTTGCGCCAAAAATACGGTGCGTAGTCATTTTGATCGCGGTCGCAAAAAAAGGAAGATGCTGAAAATGTTTTGCCGAATTTGAAAATAAAAAACTTACTCTTTCTTGGATAGTTGATGATAAACTGACCCGTCTGTGTGGAGAATTTCAAAGCTTACCGCTCCACGTGTTTATAGCGATGTTAACGGATAGTTCAAGATAAATTTGCTTTGGCACTCTTCTTGATGATCTCTCTGATGCTCCGAAAGAGTTTCTGCAGTCAAGCCTACTTGATGATTATTTAATTCCGAATACAATCGACAAAATTTTAAACGTAACCGTATTGCCCGTCGTTGACTATACCTGACGACGTTGGCTTCTCGAATTTTAAGCTTGATTGTACTTTTATCGAAAGTGGTAAGTACGCTCGTGAAGGAATCAGCACATGTGAGTTCCTCCTGCTCAAATTTCCTTCTGTTTATTTTCCCCGGGCGGGTGGGCTGGGAAACTTGTAGAACACGTAGAATGCCGATCGATATTCAAAAATCTCTATCGCCCTTCTCTCCGTCGCGGGCGCGGCGGGACCTTCGAGACTGGAAAATCCATGCGCCTTTAAATCGATTGCGGACGCGCGTCCTTTTTCTCTCTTCAACGAAAAACATAATATTCTCTTGTTTCTTCGTTCCCAGAGAATATGTTTTTCTGTTTCATCTCTACGAAAAAGGAATTACTTCACACTATTCATTGAATAAGTAGCTTTTAACGTGTAGGTTAGGCTAGAATCATGCAAAGCCTGGGGACTGGAATACGAGCACCATAATGAAGTCCTAATACCTTCGAGGTTCTTGGAGTTTCAAATATACTACTGTTCATTCCGGCGTACAGATTACAACGACTTCGTCACCGTTTTATTTTATCTAATTACAGAAGTATAGGATTTGACTTTCGATTATTTTTTTTTTTTCCATAGATTTTACTGATCCAAAAAATGTGGGACATTTTTGATCGAGAGACCATCAGCCAACTATCCTCAACCACTCATCGGACCATTCGCTGGGAAACCCCATTTCCATTTCGCTGAGGAGGCTGACGAAGCTCTTCACAATATTGACTGCTCTCTGTGGCTTTAACTTTTATCCCTCGTCCATTTACAAGAAAGATTTTTAGTTTTAGCTGCCCGCTCTCCAGGATTAAACTACAGATTTACAAACTTGGGAGACAGCAAGTGGACCATTCCAAGTTCAATTTTTTTTTTTTTTTTTTTTTTTTTTTTTTTTTTTTTGTAACGAAAATTTGTATGTGCAAGACGCACAAAACACGCACACACACACACACACACCAATCAAAAATGTACTATATAGTAAGTAGTGTTTTTCTCACAAATTTTTAACAAAATGTGATCTAATACTCTATGAAAGTGAGTTCTGACAATTTAAGCTAAAATATTTATTAGCTTTCGAGATACATACATTTTTATGCCCCTACAATTTTGACTGATTTTCTACCCAGTGAGAGGGGAGTGGCGACAACGCAACACGCTGTTTCTCTAAGTCTCCACAGGCCGCCTGTGTTAAAAGTGTAGCTAGCGAATTGATTTTTTGTGAGCATTTCAATATTTTTTCAAATACCTGTGACTTCTCTGGACTTGTTCACGAGCACTCTGCTTGTATCAATTATCCACTTTCTCGTGAAAAAGTATCATTTGAATAAACCCGGTAGCTGCTACACACGAAACCTTCTAATCTTCTGATTTTCTGAGGTGGCGCCCATCTTCTCCTCGATTAAACCTGAAAAATTAAAAGCCAGAAAAAAAGGCAAACGAAGCAAATACTCAAAGCAACAAGGAAAACAGCAAGATTCAAAATATATTTCCGCTTGCGAAAATCCGTATACGCAATCAGAAATGCGGAATAAAAAAAAAGAAACATCGGGAAATGTTGTTCCGCAATAAAATAATAATTAATAAAAAAAATTTATATCAAAAAAGAAACGAAACAAAACAAAACCGGACGAAACGACCTTGTAGAACACGTAGAATGCCGATCGATATTCAAAAATCTCTATCGCCCTTCTCTCCGTCGCGGGCGCGGCGGGACCTTCGAGACTGGAAAATCCATGCGCCTTTAAATCGATTGCGGACGCGCGTCCTTTTTCTCCGTTCTTCAACGAAAAACATAATATTTTCTGCAGCAGAAAACTGCACTTTGTCGAACTGCAAAATGCTCTTTTTGTCACGAAAAACACACGAAAAATGCAAGAAAATGATGGTGTTATTCATTTTATGCAAATTGTTGTTTTTCAGCCCTGAAATCATAACAATCAGAGAACGACGTCAACTTTACGCGCCATTGCAAAAAATTAGGTACCCAACGAAAAAAAGGCTTTGGGCTGAACTGGACAGGTAAAAATGCCTGCTTTTGTGAATTTGTGCATATATTTTTTTTGGATATTTTGAAAGAAATCGTCAACCCACGATTTTTTAGCTCTGGAAACCATGAAAAATCTCGAAATAAGGTCCGGAAAATTCCTGGTTTTGTGAATTTTCCTTGAAAATTTTGGATCAATGTGTCAGATCGTTAAAACCCGGTAAGACTTCTCGATTTTAGCCAATTTTGAGATACCGTCATCAGTAATTTTTGGATTTTCAAAAGAATTCATGGAACTATTGTTTTTCAGCGCTGGTAACATGCTCGACGGTCAGAAAAATTTCAAAATACGGTCCCGCAACGTACAAAATGGTTTTTGACAGAACTGGACAGCGTGATCGATAATTTTTCGAAAGAGTTTATGAAATTACTGATTTTCATGGCTGGAAACGTGATATACGACTCAGATTACCAGCTTGAAAATTACGAAAATCCCGGAATAGCTGCTCGCGACGTTCTGGGCACTTTGGACTGGACTGGGCGGTGAAAAATGCCTTATTTGTACCTTTGTGGTCGATAATTTTGGTTTTGTCGAGTGAATTCATGAAATCCGTGTTTTTCAGCGCTGGAAACATGTTATTTGACTCGGATTATGAGCTTGAAAATGAAAAAAATCCCAAAATCAGGTCCCATAAGGAAAAAAAGGCTTTGGACAAGACTTGACGTCGAAAAGTTCCTGGTCTTCAATTGAAATCCAACAGCTACAAGGTCGCATGGAAAATTCTAGATCAGAATTACCGGCGAGACCATTGGCCGAACTAGATGAAAAATTCAGAAAGATGGAAATCGACCAGCATGATTACAAAGAATTGAAAAAGGACATGGCAAAAACACCAATCAAAGCACCATCAAAGCATTCAATCTGTCCCGATAGGTTTCCATTTCGATTTTTCTATCCGGAAAAATGATCTCTTCCTAGGGTCGACGGAAGCTCATCTTTGGCGAAATCTAGCCGATTGGCCCTGACAATAAGCCAGTTGACAATGTATGCTTGGCAGATTACCAAAACGAGATGAACTCCGGGCGGACCAGCATTTTCTTCATTGTCAAGCTCATAATCCGAGTCGTTTGTCATGTTTTCAGAACTGAAAACAGTGGTTGATTGAATTCTTTCTAAAAATTCAAAAATTACCGATCACGGAGACATCGGTTCCTCTGTTTTGCATGTCGTAGACTACTGCCGTGATTTTTGCCATGTCCTTTTTCAATTCTTTGTAATCATGCTGGTAGATTTCCATCTTTCTGAATTTTTCATCTAGTTCGGCCAATGGTCTCGCCGGTAATTCTGATCTAGAATTTTCCATGCGACCTTGTAGCTGTTGGATTTCAATTGAAGACCAGGAACTTTTCGACGTCAAGTCTTGTCCAAAGCCTTTTTTCCTTATGGGACCTGATTTTGGGATTTTTTTTTCATTTTCAAGCTCATAATCCGAGTCAAATAACATGTTTCCAGCGCTGAAAAACACGGATTTCATGAATTCACTCGACAAAACCAAAATTATCGACCACAAAGGTACAAATAAGGCATTTTTCACCGCCCAGTCCAGTCCAAAGTGCCCAGAACGTCGCGAGCAGCTATTCCGGGATTTTCGTAATTTTCAAGCTGGTAATCCGAGTCGTATATCACGTTTCCAGCCATGAAAATCAGTAATTTCATAAACTCTTTCGAAAAATTATCGATCACGCTGTCCAGTTCTGTCAAAAACCATTTTGTACGTTGCGGGACCGTATTTTGAAATTTTTCTGACCGTCGAGCATGTTACCAGCGCTGAAAAACAATAGTTCCATGAATTCTTTTGAAAATCTAAAAATTACTGATGACGGTATCTCAAAATTGGCTAAAATCGAGAAGTCTTACCGGGTTTTAACGATCTGACACATTGATCCAAAATTTTCAAGGAAAATTCACAAAACCAGGAATTTTCCGGACCTTATTTCGAGATTTTTCATGGTTTCCAGAGCTAAAAAATCGTGGGTTGACGATTTCTTTCAAAATATCCAAAAAAAAAATATGCACAAATTCACAAAAGCAGGCATTTTTACCTGTCCAGTTCAGCCCAAAGCCTTTTTTTCGTTGGGTACCTAATTTTTTGCAATGGCGCGTAAAGTTGACGTCGTTCTCTGATTGTTATGATTTCAGGGCTGAAAAACAACAATTACCATACGTTCTTTTTAAATTTTAACAATTACCGATCAAGAATGCACAAAATCGGGAATTTTCGCTGTCCAATCCAATGCAAAGTTGCCCGAAAATTCCCACATGTTTGCAGCCCTGAAAAAAAATAATTTCTTGCTTTACTTCGAAAACAAAAAAAAAACAAGAAATACCCATGCGGATGGCTAAAAAAAAAGGGAAAAAAAGCATAAATAATGTCACGAAAAGCGAAAATCATTTCAATAATTTTGTACTACGGTATTAAAGGCGCATTACTTGGTTCGAAAAATTATCGGGATACGGTCGACGTGTTATTTTTTTTCTTTTTTTTCTGATTGTGAGGCACGCTTCTTTATTTTTTTTTCTTTCACTTCATTTTTCACAGTAAGAAAGAAGAAAACAAAAGGAACACGTGACTTTGAGGTTTCCAGACTACTGTGCTACCCCCCACAAAACGTGGCAGTTTACACACCTCCCCGTTCAGTTTCAATCAGTCTTCGTTCACACTTTGACGATCCATCCACTAGAGCGGAACGTTTCTATTGTTCAATATCAAAACGTTCGAAAAGTGAACGGAAACGGTCATGACAACAATGAAAGGCTCACCAATTCCACTCATTTTTATTCTCATCATCGGTATTGCGCTTGCCGATGATGCGTCACGTAAGTTCTAAAGTTTCGAAATGTACAGTTCAAACTAAAACGTGTTATATTGGCTCTGGGACGTTTCAAAACAAGACGTTTCAAAACTGGGACGTTTCAAAACTTTTTTGCATTTTTTGGTAGCGTTTTTTGCCAATTGACACCAAAACGCACGCTCATTAGGTTTTTATTTTTTGCTTTTATCAATTATTTGTATTTTTATGGAAATTTAAATACACTAGTACGCCGCAAAAATGCAAAAAAGTTTTGAAACGTCTCAGTTTTGAAACGTCTTGTTTTGAAACGTCCCAGAGCCGTTATATTTAGCACAGGACCCACTCCCCAAAGCAGCGAACGCCATATTGCTGCCCACGAAAGCTGGCTCTGTTGGCATTGCAGCCGACAAAGAGTTTAGCAAGTTCGGCGAAGGGTTCAACTTTTGCGGCAAGCGACCTGTCGGCTCGGATGCTACGAAAAAAATGTTCGATCTGGCGTACACGGATAAAAATAAGAACTTTGAACTTCGAATCGATTGCACACCGCACCCGACCAGAATCGTACTTGGTACCGGCAGTGCGACTCTCAAAGACAAGGCGGTACCAGAGTCTTTTACGTTCCATGGATGCACTGGGTATGATTTATTTTAACATACACACACACACACACACATACATGCCGTTCCAGAATTCAAACGTGCAAAGCACCAGCCGGTCATCCGGCGAAAGTTGCGTTGGGCAAAGATACGGTGGCGATGCCCGCTCTGCCAGCCCTCGCCCCTTCATTTCCGTCAGTGTGCGGCAATCTTGCCGCGTACCAAGCGTTTTTGTACGCCAACGAGGAGGACTGTGAGGCGTCGAAGAATTTGTACGGCGTGCCGGACAATTCGGGTGGCGAGCACGTCGACTATAGGTCTGTGTCGCGATGGGTGGGAAAGAATGACCGGTTTCAAATTATTCGGCCGTTTGTGAAGGAGCCAATGGGAAAGGTGAGGGTTTTTGGGAGCGGCAACGTGCCGGAGGTGCTGTACCTCCCGAATCCTAACCGCTCTAATCCAAACTGGTACGTTGCTATCATGGATCATGAGGTGTCAATCCATTAAAATTGGATTGATACCAGTTTGTGTTCGGGCGCTTAGGAATCAAGGCAGCAACCCTTGGCGTCCTTGGCAAATGAGATTCCAAACCTTTTCAGCCCATCAAACCCGAACTCATTCCATGGACCAACTCTTTCCTAAAGCTCCCCACCAAGACGCACACTTGGACGAGTTGCCGTGGCACGTGCGATCGTGGAGAAGTGTTAAAGTTTAACATGGAACCGAAATCGTGGCGCATTATGGTCTTTTTGACGGGACACACGCGTGGGTAAGTCCCTACTCAGCCCCCAAACCATCTTTTTTCAATGTTTTAGATTTAAAATTTGCATTGACGCCAGCAACCACGACTCGAACACTGGCATCCCGGTTTGCAAGCGCTACGCGGAAATTTTTGTACTTCCACAGCAAGGAGTCGTTATTTGGCCGGGCAGTGGACGCGCCTCTTTGCTCGATATGAAGACGAAACACTATGGAGAATTTGACACGTTTGCTATTGAAGTTGGATATGGTGTGTCGGCGAGCTCGGGGAAGCTGTCTTCGGAGGTGAGGATGTGCATTATTTTTTCTTATTTTTGCTGTTCTGTTTAGTCCAGTCTGAAGTTGCCCAAAAATTCGCACTTTTTTCGTTGTGAGACCTTCCGGTCCGAAATTGCACGAAAATGACGAGCTTTTTTCGCTGTTATTTTCTTGTTTTGCCGCTGAAAAACTGTAACTTCATAATTTGGGAACAAAAAAGTGCCGAAAACCTTTCAAAAATATGTGGGGAAAGTTGAAAAACAGGCGAAAACCAGCCTAAAATAGGCAGATTTTCGAAAATAGGCGAAAATATTCAAAAATTAAGGGGAAAACCTTAAAAAATAGGGGGATAGTTGAGCGGGTTAATTCAATAAAGCCCCCCCACCTTAATAGATCCCCCCACGTTGTATTCAACCTTAGGAGAGCCCCCCACTCAGTACTAAATGGGTGGGGGTTTCTACCTGACGCCGGGGGGCTATATTTGAACGCCTCTATTCAAAAATCAACCCCCATTAGTGTAAAGTGGGGGGTTGTTTTTTAAGAACCTGGTATTCTTAAAGAAGAGCTCCCCCCCCTCTAGAGCCCCCCATTCAAAATTCCTCCCCCATCATTCAATATCAGTCCCCCACTATTCAAAATGTCTCCCCCATCATTCAATATCAGTCCCCCACCATGCAAAATCAGTCTCCCAATATTCAAAATCAGTCCCCCACCATTCAACATCAGTCCCCCACCATTCAATATCAGTCCCCCACCATCTAATACTCGTCACAGGCTTTTAAATTTTCTAAGCGTTTTTAGCAGAATTATCCAATTAAACAAGTTACAAATATTTGGAGATTTTTATACACGGCATCGCCACTGGAATGCAACAAATATTTTCAAAATATCTGATTTTTAATTGATATAAATTTCATACCTCGTAAGATGATCCGCGGCTTCGAAGTGCCATTTGTTTTCCGCATTTGTCACATTTTGCTTCTTATATAAAAGAAAACAATAAAAAAAATGATGGAAAATAGTTTAAAACTTGAAAAAGTAAATAAAAAATTTTGGGATTTGGCCCAGAGAACGGGAATCTTCAAATGCATTCAAAATGACGCAAAAATGGGGGGCTCTTCTTTAATGCTAATGCACTTTATTTGACGACTGAATGGGGGCCTTTTCTTAAACCCACCGGAAAATACGATCATGTTGGGGGACTGTTTTTGAATGGTGGGGGACTAATTTTGAATAGCGGGGGACTGATATTGGACGATGGGGGAGACATTTTGAATGGTGGGGGACTGATTTTGAATGAGTCCCCAGCCGTGATTGGAGCATCTGGGTGGGGAGCTATTATTGAATAAGTGGGGGACTGTTATTTAACAAGTGGGCAGCATATAAATTTCTGAGTGGGGGGCTTTTCTAAGGTCTCTTTTGGGGGACTCTACTTGAATTAGGGGGGGGGACTCTTTTTGAATATACCCATATAATGTTGAGCAAATAGTAAAACTGATACAAGATATAGGAAAGGACCAAAATCAGGACAAAAAAGGGCAGAAAATATTAAAAATAAGTGAAAAAAAGACCAACAATTGGGGAAAAACTATCAAAAATTGGCAGAAATGTTCGAAAATTGGCGAAATTTATTGAAAATAGGGGGAAAAACGCTCAAAAATAGACAGCAGTGTTCGAAAATAGGAAAAATCATTAAAAATTGACGAAAATCAGCCAAAAATAGGCGAAAATGTTCAAAAATTAGGGGAAAACCTGGGAAAATTCCAGTATAGCCACCCACTACAATATAGGTACCCACGCTATAGTATAGCCACCCACATAACTGAAAAATAGGATTTTTCCGAATTTCTGTGGGTGGCTATTCTTTTCTGTGGGTAGCCAGGAATACCTTCGGTACTTGAAAAACCGATCGACTTTGTAATCGATTTTTGTGTTATTTATATGTCTCGTTTTTGCCGTTAATTTTTACAATTTTTTGTTGATTTTTCAGTTTTAAATAACAAAATTCTCAACTTTTAATTGAGTTATTCACGAAATGGCAAAAAAAGAACTGCGCGAAAATCGGAAAATACTCCGATTGACCTGAAATTTTGGGAAATAAGGGAAAAAATACGGGAAAATTCCAGTATAGCCACCCACTACAATATAGGTACCCACGCTATAGTATAGCCACCCACATAAATGAAAAATGGGATTTTTCCGATTTTCTGTGGGTGGCTATTTTGAAATATATGGGTGGTTTTACTGGAATATATTATTATAGTTAAGCCACCCACTCAGTGGTAATGGGTGGCTATACTGGTTTCCTAGGGAATCTTTCAGAATAGCCACCCATATATTTCAAAATAGGTACCCATTTGACTCGCTATAGTATAGCCACCCATCATTTCAGAATAGCCACCCATCATTTCAGAATAGCCACCCATAATTCCAGAATAGCCACCCACGCGGCACCGACTGTGGGTGGCTATACTATAGCGAGTCAAATGGGTACCTATTTTGAAATATATGGGTGGCTATTCTGTAATTATCCCCAGAAATGTTCGAAAATAGGGAAAAATACGAGAAAATGCTCAAAAATAGGATAAATTCATTAAAAGTTGACGAAAATCAGCCAAAAAAAGGCAGAAATGTTCGAAAATTGGCGAAATTTGTTGAAATAGGGGGAAAAACATTAAAAATTAGTATGACATAGAAAAAAAATAGAAGGAATTTTGGCTGGCTTTATCCTAACGTTATAAATTAGGATAAAGCCAGCCAAAAATTAACAAAAATTTTCGAAAATAGGCGAAAATGTTCGAAAATTAGGGGAAAAACTTCCAAAAATAAGCAGAAATGTTCGAAAATTGGCGAAATTCATTTAAAATAGGGAAAAAACTATCAAGAAATAAGAGAAAAAGTTCAAAAATAGAGAGGAAACGTTAAAAATACAATGTACAAAAATATAAAAACAAAATGTTCGAAAATAGGTGAAAAAACCAAAAATTGAGGTAAAAACCTTCAAAAATAGGAGGGAAATACATAGAAATAAAGGAAAAATTATCAAAAACTGACGAAAACCAGCCAGAAATAATATAAAAAGTCCCAAAATAGAGGAGAAATGCCCAAAAATAGGCGAAAAAGAGGGAAAAGAATTTTAAAGGCGCATTGAGAGGTCTCGCAGCGAATCAGCGGATACGGTGGCTAGTTTTGGCGGTAATTTGAATTGTATTTTTTAAATGAACCTTGGAAATTCTTGATTTTGAGAAGCTGAAGCGGCCGAGGAGACGCAGAGAAATACATCATCGACTTATTGATTTATTTTTCTCTGCCAGCACCGCACGAATAGTAGAAAACGTCAAAATGCCCATGAATTTTCAGTTTTACGTCGGAAACATGTACCGCGAGTTTGTCACGTCGGACGGTGTCGACTTTAACGCACAAACTGCGTCCAAAGTGTCAATGTTCTTTGAAAGTGAGAATGAACTTCGCAAAGGAGGCGGTGTCGTTGCGCCGGTAATTACTACGTGCTGATTGCCCCGAAAATTATCAATTTCAGAACGTCGCTACGGGATTCACGTACACTGCGGACAAGGCGGGCTTGGAGGATCGTTTGCCACGAAATAAAGATACGGGTGCTGACACTGATGGAGACAAGAGTGTCGAGGAGCCTGTCTTTGTCCCCATCAACAAGACTATGCCACGTACAACCACACCGTCGCCGCCGAAAATTTCGATCCCCCTGACCAGCATTTTGGGCTCGGACAATACTAGCAGCGCGCTGTACACGCCTGGCAAATGGTGGACTTGGGCGCTGTTTGTCGGTTTTGTGCTCGGCTCGCTGCTCGGCATGGGTATTATTGGTGGCATCTTTTATGTGCTGCGCAGAACTGTGTACGGTTTTTGGTACCGTGGAATGTACAAGCGCTACGGATGCGATGCGTCGGGCACGACTGGAGGTGTCACGGGCGCTGGATTTGGCAACACTACCACTGGCGCGATTACGCTCGGTCAGACTGGTATGACTGGTGGGACTACGATGGGTGGAAGTACGATGGGCGGAACGACTGGTGGCACTTCGACAATGTCGTCGTCGACGACGACTGGCGGTTCGACGACACGTGGCAGCAGTACGACGGGTGGAAGCACGTTGGCACTTTGAGTGGGCACTTGTTTCTTGTGTTCAATATCGTTTGATAATGAAGCGGCATGGTAGTAGAAATGTGAAAATGGGGTGTTAAAAGCGGAGGAAACAAAAAATGTCAAATATACTCCACAGAAAGTTCGCAGTGGCGCGCGTTTGCATTATTCGCCGGCAATGAATGCCATTTTTGAACAGCTCCGCCTCGTCGCTCCATTTCATCGGTAGAACGCTTGGAGGCGCCAAAAAAGTCGATCAATATGCACGGTTTTTTGTGTACTCCCGGTGGACAATCCGACGATTTCGCAACATTTTTCTATTTTTTTAAATTTTCCTGATTTTTGCCAAGTGTTCCGGCAGAAAATAGAAACTTTAAAATCTGGGCAAAAAGTGTCAGAAATTATCCCCCATAAGGTCGCAGTGGTGCGCGTTTGCATTATTCATTATTCGCGCCGCGCCAATTTTTTTTTTCAAAACCCTAAGGCTCTGCCATTTTTTGACCAAACATTTTCATTTTTGGATTAAAATGAAGGTTTTATTTGAAATATTCTAACAATGATTCGTAATGCTCGAAAAAATAATTTATCAAATCAAAAAAATGGAAAAAAAACTGATTTTTAAACAAATAAATCGATATTTTCCCATTTTTTCTTATGGTAAATTATTCCAGCACCCAAGACCGAATCATATTCAGATTATTCAGAATGAAGCCTTTATTTTAGTTTAAAAATTAGCAATTTTTGTCAAAAAATGGCCGAGCCTTAGGGTTTTGAAAATGGCACTTGAAAAAAAAAATAATAATGAAAAAAACTGATTTTTCAACTAATAAATCGGTTTTTTTTCCATTTTTTTTATTTTATAAATTATTTTTTCAAACAATACGAATCATAGGCAGATTATTCAAAATGAACGCTTTGTTTTCATCCAAAAATGAGCAATTTTTGTCAAAAAATGGCAGAGCCTTAGGGTTTTGAAAATGGCACCGTTGAAAATTGGAAATATTACATGAAAATTGTAAATATACCGTTGAAAATTGTAAATATTTACTTTGAATTTTTGTGAATTTTTGCCTGCCTTATGTCTGAAAACTTGGAAAAAATTAGGAAAATTTTAAAAAAAGAAAAAAAGAAAGAAAAATGTTGCAAAATTGTCGAATTGTCCACGGGGAGTACACGAGACATTTTTCACATTTCCAGTGTTTTTTTTTCCAAACCCTAAGGCTCGGCTATTTTTTAACCAAAATTTTTCATTTTTGGATTAAAATAAAGGTTTTATTTGGAATATTCTAACAATGATTCGTAATGCTTGAAAAAATCATTTTTCGAGTGAAATAATTGTAAAAAACTGATTTTCCACTAATAAATCGATTTTTTTTCATTTTTTTTTCATTCGATAAACTATTTTTTTGAGTGATACGAATCATTTGAAGATTATTCAGAATAAAACCTTTATTTTAGTTAAAAAATGAAAAATTCTTGTCGAAAAATGGCGGAGCCTTGGGGTTTTGAAAAAAAAACACTGGAAAATGGGAAATATTTTTTTTGAATTTTTGTTCATTTTCGTCTGAAAACTTGGTAAAAATTGGCAAAAAAAATTGTCGAATTGTTCACGGGGAGTACACGAGAATTGCACGAGAAATGCGCCTAGGGCCAGACGCAGAGAAGAAGGCAAATATTGATTGATTTTTTCCGCGGCTCCCAGCGCTCTACCAACGACGTAACGTGACGTGGCGTGGCGCGACGAGAAGCAACGCAGCGCAATATCTTTTGTCGTCTGCGTCTATTTGTCTAACTGTCTGTTCTCTCTTCTAGACATTGCGTTTTCGGTGGAGCGCGTTATTGGGGTGAAATTGAACGAAAAACCGTACATGGATGGACATAAATTGGCACATTGCCAATATTTTTCTCCGCTCTGTTCAATGGAGCGCACCTAGTCTAATCTAGCTCGCGGAGCCGCTGCCAGACTAACCAGTCTACTAGGCGCTGCACTGCCCGCCACACTTTTATTCAAAAAGCGCTGCTCCCGCTGCTCCTGCTGCTCGGCGCGAGAGGCGGAAGAAAAGTGGGCGGAGCCCTGAGTGTTCGAAGCCGCTGGCTACTGACGACCAAAGCGAGCAGCCTCCTCCGCAACAGGCGGTTGACAGCCGGCTAAGGGGTCCTCCTCTGGTCGTGTGTCGTGTTTGCTCATTACCAATATCTGTGAGCTGACCGCGTCGTTTCCTTCAATCTTTTTATCAGTCTATTGATCTCTTTTTTTCTTTTTGTAAATAACGTCTATAATTGTGTTATAGGTGGGTAGACATGCACTCCTACTTCCTCTTTATTCTGCTCTTTTTGCTACCGTATTCGGGTGAGTTTTTTCTATTTTTTTGATTTGGTTTAATTTTGGTTTGTTTGACCCGGTTTTGCGTACTTGTTAGGGTGTAGGTCACTATTTTTGAGACCCTAAAAATCCGGGGAACAAGCTCCGCCCCTTTTTGTCAGTCAATTCAAGCCAAGTCAAGTCAAGTCTGCGGCACCGGCACATTTCAGAGCTTGATCTACAGAATTCATGGCGCAGACTTTACTTGAAAAGGAGGCGGAGCTTGTTTCCTGGTTTTTCCGCCCCAAAATTTTGCCAAAAATGAGCTAGAAAAAGGGCAAAAATCATGCAAAAATGTCCCCGTTTTTGAACCCAAAAATGGTGATTTTTGGGATTTTAAAAAATAGTTTTTTAATTTTTTCATGGACGGCTAAATGCCGATTACCGCCTAACTCGCGCGCGCCGATGAACATCCAACTAGGTGTTAATAATGGCTAATAGCCATATAGCTGCCAATATCGTAAAATGGTCGGGAAATTTATAGAAAATGGTTTTGAGATGCTCAAAATTTAATTTTTTTTTTCGAACGACTAACTGCCGGTTGTGCGCCGATTTAGACCCGATTATGCGCAAATAATGACTAATAGCCATATAGCTGCCAATTTCCGCCAAACCCGCGCCAAACTTTTGCCGATTATCGTTGACCTTGCGCCGATCGCCGTTCAGGTGCCAACTAGGCGCCAGTGGTTCATTTTCCATGGATGATATTTAATCATTTTCAACGGCTAATAGCCACTTTCCTGGCAGCCCAATCCGCGCCAAAAATCCATATTTAACGGCGGAAAATTCCAAATTTTCTAATCGAATTTTTGCGCATTTTTTGGCCGTTAAATGGCAAAGGAGATTTGAATTTTTCCCAACCTAAACGCCAACTATGCGCCGATTTAGACCCGATTATGCGCCAATAATGGCTAATAGCCATATAGCTGCCAATTTCCGCCAAACCCGATCCCAAATTTTGACGATTATCGCTGACCTCGCGCCGATCGCCGTTTAGGTGCCAACTAGGCGCCAGTGGTTCATTTTCCATGGGTGATATTTAATCATTTTCAACGGCTAATAGCCACTTTCCTGGCAGCCCAATCCGCGCCAAAATCTCCCCGATTTAAAGCCGAAAAAATTAAAAATTTTCTAATCGAATTTCATCGCATTTTTGGCCTTAAAATGGTCAAGGAGATTAAAATTTTTCCTAACCTAAACGCCGAATTTGCGCCAATTAAGTGCCAAATATGCGCCAATAATGGCTAATAGCCATATTGCTGCCAATTTCCGCCAAACCGGAGTCAAACTAGAGCCGATTACCGTTGACCTCGCGCCGATCGCCGCTTAGGTGCAAACTAGGCGCCGGTGATGAATATTTTCTGTTCATTTTCAACGGCTAGTAGCCACTTTCCTGACAGCCACATTGCAGCCATATCCGCCCCAAAAATCCATAGATAAAGGCGAAAAATTCAAAATTTTCTAATCGTATTTTTAACCGTAAAATGATCATGGAGAATTCGATTTTCCCCACCTAAACGCCGATAGAGCGCCGAATTCGCACCGATTAAGTGCCAACTATGCGCCAATAATGGCTAATAGCCATATAGCTCCCAAACCCGCCCGATTTTATGCCAAAAAATTCAAAAATTTCTAATCGAATTTTTGACCTTTTTTGGCGCAGATATGGCTATTAGCCGTTGAAAATGGCAGATTGGCACGAGTTTGGCACGAGTTTGGCGGGTAGGCGGCACGCAGACGGGAGTTAGCCAATGAAAAATATGCATTTTTCCATTTTTTTTTCCAAAAAAAATGTCGAAAATTGCCAAAAAACCTGATTTTTTCGTCATTTTTTGGCAATTTCTCGCGCCGATATGGCAGCTATTTGGCTATTAGCCCTGGAAACAGCTATTATTGGCATCTAATCGGCGCTATTCAGCGCGAAGGACATCATTTTTCAAATTTTGAGGCACAATTTTACAGTTTCAGTGAATAGCCGACCGTCAAAAGCACTTTTAAAATGGGAGGAAAATGGCGAAAAGCCTCGAGTTTTTGGCTAGCTTTTGGTTAGGCGCCAATTAGGTGCCAACTGTGCACTAATAGTGACAATTTTCCCTAGATTTGAAGGCTAATAGCCATTGGAAACTGCTCATAGCCAAATAGCTGGCTATCTCCCACTTGCGCGCCGATTTCTGTCCGCCTTGTGCTGATTAGGTGCCATATGACCTGGCTAATAGCTGCCATAACCGCGCCGATTTCTGCCCAACCTGAGCCTCTATGACCTGGCTAATAGCTATACGGCTGCCATAGCCGCGCTGAAAATTGGATTTCCTTTCTATTTTTTTTCCTCTTCCTCTATATTTGTTTCAAAACACAACACGTCATCGGATCCGTCTCCGCATGCCATTCATTGTGCATATGATTCGCCCTTCTTGAAAACATGAATGCCTGCAGCGAGGAAGAAAAAAAAGGCACGGGCTCGCGCAGGCAGTCAAGAGGCTCATAGGCTGCATGGACATACATACGTATCGAATTTCGATCCGTTCGCCGCTCTTTTCATCCACCCATCCATCCCATGCTTGACCATTTGAACGAAAGTTTTGGGTGGTTGGGTGGGTTGGGGCGCCGCGCCACGTCTAATCACTAATCGCTAATTACTAATCCGATTGAATTGAATTGAATTGAATTGCGCGAGAAACGAGACGCGTGCGTGATACCGTGTGTGCCGACAAGATTAGTCGTGAAAATTCAGACAGTTTTCATCGAATCTACGGGAAGACAAAGTAGCAATCAAAAAGTGTACTGATAAGGTCTGGGCGCGTTGCACCCTTGTTGACATTCCGACTGACAGCCACCCAACAACACAACACTTGAGGTGTGCTGCTGCCACCATTTTGTCGCCAATATTTGCGCGAAGCCATGTGCGGGACGGGCGGTACGATGGGCTTGAGGGGTGGTGATTTGAAACGATTACGATGGATTAGTGGTTTGTGGTGCAACTTTGGATCATTATGGATTCGTGATGTAGCGAGACAGTGTGGCAAGTTATGCGTCAGCAAATGTTGTGTCTCATTTTTTGCAAATTTTTTCATTTTGTTGGCGCACAACTTGCAGCAACGTGTCGCTACGTCACGAATCCATAATAGAACTGCCTGAAATGGAAAAACTGCTCTAGCTTATCTGGGCCTGTACAGCTCCATTTTAGGCAGTTTTATTCAGATACAGTTCTATTCCGAAGTTGCATCTGGTTCCTTTTTTTGCTGGTAATCACAGCTATAGGAAATCTGTGGAAACTGGCCTAGCAAGCTCGTATTATGCAACCGCAATGTACGCAGCAAAATGAGTCCGCAAATAGACATCGTAACGGACGTAAAACTGTAAACCACCGCCACCAAAACAGGATAATAAATTTCTTTATTTAAATATTTCATTGAACTTGCCAATAAATAACAAAAAAAAACCAAAAAGTCAGGAAGAACGAACTAACGAAAAAAAACCTAGAACCTGGGTCTAACACAAAAAGAAAAACGTTGTTGCAAAGTTTTAAGAAATTCTAAGAACTCGTTTTCGAGAAAAATCAATTTTTGTCTAAAATTCGCAATATTTTTTAATTTTTCTCAAAAATGAAGTCATAAACCTTCTATGCTTTTAACATCACAAAATAGAGAATACTCTGGAAAACGTTGTGGAAAAGTTTTAGGGAATTCTAAGAACTCGTTTTCGAGAAAAATCAATTTTTGTATGAATTTCGCAATATTTTCTAATTTTTCTCAAAAATGAAATCATAAACCTTCTATGCTTTTAACATCACAAAATAGAAAATACTCTGGAGAACGTTGTGACAAAGTTTCAGGAAATTCTAAGAACTCGTTTTCAAGAAAAATCAATTTTTGTATAAAATTTTCACTTTTTTCAATATTTCGTAAATTTCTCGAAAATGAAGTCATAAACTGTATATAACTTTAATATTAAATAAAAAAAAACATTCTGGAGAACGTTGTGACAAAGTTTTAAAAAATTCTAAGAACTCGTTTTCGAGAAAAATCAAGTTTTGTCTGAATTTTTCATTTTTTTTTTTTGCCATTTTTTCTAATTTTTCTCAAAAATGGAGTCATCAACCTCATACAACTTTTTATCAATATAAAGAAAATTCTCTAGAGAACGTTGTGACAAAGTTTTACAAGATTCTAAGAACTCGTTTTCGAGAAAATCATGTTTTTGTATGAACTGTTCACTTTTTTCTAACTTTTCTCCAAAATGAAGTCATAAACTGTATATAACTTTGATATTAAACGAAAAAGAACATTCTGGAGAACGTTGTGACAAAGTTGGCAAAGTTTTAGAAAATCCTAAGAACTCGTTTTCGAGAAAAATCAATTTTCGTATGAATTTCGCAATATTTTCTAATTTTTCTCGAAAATGAAGTCATAAACTTTATATAATTTTGTTGTAAAATGAAAAAGAACATTCTGGAGAACGTTGTGACAAAGTTTTAGAAAATTCTAAGAACTCGTTTTCGGGAAAACAATTATCAAACATTCGCTTCTTTTGTAGATTCGCGGCGGGTGGTGGAAATCGATTTTGAGCTCCGTTGTGGCTGTGATATTATGGATTCGTGGCGTAGTGACACGTTGCTGCAAGTTGTGCGCCTGCAAAATAAAAAAATTGCAAAAAATTGGTTCCTCTCTCGCCGCCAAGAGCTGAATCGTGGCGAGGCGCAACATTTGCTGACGCATAACTTGACACGCTGTCTCGCTACGTCACGAATCCATAATATAAGCTGAAATTAATGTGTATTTCTTGAAAATTTATGTTTAAAAAAAGAAAAAGATGAAAGAAAAATGGAGTTAAAAAAATCAACAAAAAAACAAAGAAAAAAAGTTGGCTCTTACAATTAGAAAATGTGTAAAAAATGAAATGATTGTGATAATCTAAATCAAATACTGTAATCTCAGTCGGACTATAAACCACGCTCATGGAAAAATTCTAAAATGAAATTTGGAAACGCGTTTAACGCAAAACACAGAAAAATTCAAATCCTAAAGTATTCCCTAAAAATAACTGTGCAATTTTCAGCATTCGCCGACGTGATTTTCACATCCGAACGGTGCAATCGAGTGACGTACGGTCTTCGAACTGTAAATGGCGACCCGTCGCGGTACAAACAGTGTGGACCGTCTGGACGCGTTTGGATAGTACCGTGCGCGCCGCAAATGACGTTTGATCCGGAGGATAGGGTGAGAGATTTGAAAAAAAAAAAAGGGTTTTATTGTGTTTTTAATAGATTTGCTAAACTAAAAAATTAAGCTCACCCACTTTACTTATAAATTTGCTCATATATTGTTGACCCGCCAAAATGGTCAAATGCGCTCCGCTGATTTTAGTGCTCCGTGATTTTCATTTTGGTTTTCAAATTATGTCATTTCACGTTGAATTCATAAGTGAAATAAAACAATTTGGAAACCAAAATGAAAATCACGAAGCACTAAAATCAGCGGAGCGCATTTGACTGTCGTGGCGGGCCCACAATACCTAAATAACAACTCGATTGAAAACACAACAAAGGGTGGCTCAATTTCAATACGTGTTTAGGTGTGCAAAGAACGCGCTGATCCGAAAGTTTTCAAATCAATGCGAAAGTACGAACTGGCAAAAAACATTATCACCACTCCTCCGCCAAGCTATCATCCTGGTTCCATCACCGCAGCAGCCTCCCCGCCAGGCGCTGCTGCTCCGGAAGAGTTTGTGTTCTCAACGCTCCGCCCGAAGAGCAGAAAACCAAAAACTAGAACTCGAACCGGTAAAACTCGAAAAACCACAACGCCGATGATGGTAACAACTGAGAGTTCTGCACTGATAGAAACCACCACACCAAAAATCGTGATCTTCGCCAGCAAAAAATCCGCATCGGGTGGAAATCGAAGTGGCGAGCAATTAAAGCAACAATTGATCCGTGACCGCGCGAAAAACCATTCAGTCTTTCCGCGACCTGGCAGACCACGAACAACACCCACTCCGGTCACCCATGCCACGAGATTCGTGGTGGGACCACAGATGAGTACGGTAGCGGTCAAAGAGGTACAAGGAATGCCGCACACTTTGCCACCCTATGAGAAAATGGAGCGGAGAAAGGAGATTGAGAACTTGGCAACAGAGGATGTGACGACAATGACTCCAGAGTATACTGTCAAGTAAGAATATTATCTCTTCTTATCCTTAAAGGGGGTGCCAACTTTTTGGGGAAAGTGGCTTAAAATATACTCTTGGGTGGGGGATTTACGAATATCACATCGAAATCGCACGAAAAATTTTTTCTGATTTTTTATGAATTTTACAAAAAAAAAATAGAAGACCACGGGGAGTACACGATTTGGCGCGAAATTCAAACGCCATTTTTCTTTTTCATCATTTTTCTCCCGTCTTTTTCCAATATTTTTGCATTTATCTTTGGGAAATATATTACAAACATCATTTCGTGTTTTCAGATAGCAAATTAACGCGTGTTAATTAAAAAAGTAAGGATAAAACAAATTCGGAACAAAATTTCTCATACCTTTCGTTTTGGCCCGTTTTCCTGCTCACTTCCGCATTAAATTTACTCTTTCATCTGTAACTTTTATATTCGAACAAAAGTTTTCACCAGAATATATCCAAAACGTTTAATCGAACAAAAGGCAAACATCAATTTTTCGATATTTATGACTAAAATGTGTGTTTCGCGATTATCTAAAATTTCAATACGCGATTAGAGCATGTTTTATCGAAAATCGATGACAAAAACGAGGAAAATTACAAGAAAAATAAATATTTCTCGTGAAAATGGAATTTTCTAGAAGTTTAAAGGGGGTGCCAACTTTTTGGGGAAAGTGGCTTAAAATATACTCTTGGGTGGGGTTTTACGAATATCACATTGAAATCGCACAAAAAAATTCTCTGATTTTTTATGATTTTTACAACAAAAAAAATAGAAGACCACGAGGAGTATACAAAAATCGTGGCCGTGGCCTAGGAAACCCGCGGCCGCGGCTTCTAGAAAATTCCATTTTCACGAGAAATATTTATTTTTCTTGTAATTTTCCTCGTTTTTATCATCGATTTTCGATAAAAATGCGCTAATCGCTTATTATAATTTTAGATAATCGCGAAAAATCGATGTTTGCCTTTTGTTCGATTAAACGTTTTGGATATATTCTGGTGAAAACTTTTGTTCGAATATAAAAGTTACAGATGAAAGAGTAAATTTAATGCGGAAGTGAGCAGGAAAACGGGAAAAAATGAAAGGTATGAGAATTTTGTTCCGAATTTGTTTTATAATTACTTTTGTGATCAACACGCATTAATTTGCTATCTGAAATCACGAAATGATGTTTGTAAATTATTTCCCAAAGATTAATGCAAAATATTGGAAAAAGACGGGAGAAAAATGATGAAAAAGAAAAATGGCGTTTGAATTTCGCGCCAAATCGTGTACTCCCCGTGGTCTTCTATTTTTTTTTGTAAAATTTGCCAGAAATCAGAAAAATTTTTTCGTGCGATTTCGATGTGATATTCGTAAAGCAACTTTGCCCAGAAAGTTGGCACCCCTTTAACCGGATTTTCCATTGCCTGTTCCAGATACAACGGAAAAACGATGACGGAAAACGAGTTTTTGAACCAGTTGCTTCACATTGTCCAGCACCAAAAAGCGATCAACGAGCGGCAACAACAGGAAAAGTTTGAGAAGATGGAGCAGGAGAGGCTCAGACAGGAGAAGGAAGAGTTGGCGAGAGAGGTGGAGAGACGCAGGAAACTAGAGGAGGCAGAGAAAGCGAGGCAGGCAGCGATGGAGAAGGTGAGCAAGCGGTGGGGCGCATTTGCGGCGCACTAGGTTGCAATGCACTGATATCGCGGTACCTTGTCGGTTGCAAAATCGTGTTTTGCCTAACAGTCTAACCCCTCTCTTTGAAAAAGAGAAGTTAGACAGTTAGAGAAAACGAGACTTTGCAAAAAGGAAGATACGCAGACAACGAGAGGGTGTTGCGTTATCGGTGGAGCGAGGCGAAGGGCCAAAGCGCCTCGAAATTGGGGAAAATACGAGCCAGGGGCCTTTTTCCTGATGTTTGCGGGCTCAAACTCGCATAGTGGGGGCCTGACAAAGCTGGTGAATGAGCCAAGCCCTTCAGCACAATTGAGTACGGCAGACTTGCAAAGGGGCGGGGCTTATTCCCCGGAGTTGTCGGATCTATTTTTCGCTGTTTTTCGGCTCAAGGCCTTCGAAAAATAACTAAAATCGGCGGAGCTTCCGTGCTGGAAGAATAAGCCACGCCCATTTGCAGGCTAGCTGGGTCCAGTAGCCAAAAACTGTGCCAAGCATTTTTATATGGGCGGGGCTTATTCCTAGGTGTTCCTGGGGTTGTAAAACACAAGTTCAAGTCCGCAAACACCGAGGCAACTCTGAACAGGAACAACAGTTTAGAGACCCTGACGAAATCGGGAATTTTGAATCTTGAGAACAAGCCACGCCCCCTACTCAGGTTTGCAAACACCAATGCAACTTAGAGTAGAAAAAACGAGATTAGAGACCATGATAAACCAAGGAAACAATCGGGGAAATAAACCACGCCCCTTCCCAAATGTTTTTTGAATTTTCTATTCAACTCAATCGACCTAATTTTTAGCAGCAGACTTAAGAAGGGGCGGAGCTTATTTCCCGATATTGGCAGGAGCTCGCAGCGAGTCCGCAAACACCAATACAATTTTTAAAACCGAATTAACGTTACGAGACTCCGCCCGACGAACTAGGGAAGAGCGGAAATATCGGAAAACTGTACCGGGTCCGCAAACCCTGAGAAATGCGAAAATACCCATTCGTGACGTAGCGAGACAGCGTATCAAGTTATGCGTCAGCAAATGTTGCGTCTTGCCACGATTCAGCTCTTGGCGGCGAGAGAGGAAACAATTTTTTTTCATTTGTCGCTACGTCACGAATCCTTTCTACCAAAAAAAAGCTACTTTCAGCAAGCCGCCATCTACGCAGAACACGAACGACTAGCCATGGAACGTGAACGCGAGCTCGACCGAATCCGCCAAGAGGACCGAAAACGAGAATTGGAGCAAATCCGTCAGCAAGAGCTCGCCGTAGAAATGGAGCGGATGCGAGAGTTGGAGCGATTACAGATGGAACGACAACAGAAGAATGAGCGTGTTCGACAAGAGCTGGAAGCGGCTAGAAAAGTGAAAATTCTGGAAAAGGAGCGGCAACGGGTCCGCGCCGAGCAAGAAAACGCGCGCCAACGAGAAGTGCAACGGTTAGAGGAAGAGAGAGAAAGGGAGATGGAGAGAGTTAGGCTGGAAGAGCAAGAGAGACAACAGCAGGTGGAGAGACTCAGGCAAGACGAGGCAGAGAGAAGGCGGAAAAAGTTGGAGAAGGAGAAGGAAGACAGGAAGCGGGCAGAGGAGCAAAGGAGAAAGATCCTGGAGCAGGAATTGGAAGCAAGAAAACGTGCGATGATTGAGGAGGAACGGAAGCGAAAACTTGTGGAAAAGGAGATGGAAGAACGACAAAAGGCTATTGCGGAGGAGGAAAGAAGGCGTGAGGCGGAAGAGGAGCGGAGGACAGAACAGGAAATGGAGGAACGGCGACGAATTCAGGAGCAGATGAGAAAGGCGACAGAGGAAAGATCAAGGCTGGAAGCGATGGAGAAGGAACGAGAGATGATGAGGCAGATTGTTGAGAGTGAGAAGGCGCGAGCCGAGTATCCAGGTGGGTTTTTCGGTTTCTGTCAGGCTTTTAGGGCCTTGTCTCTAGGCCGCCGGGCTTTGCGAGAAGGGCTGAAGGTGTTTCCACTGCCCCTCTGAGAAACGGCGGACAATCGAGGCCGTAAAGTGGTTCGTCGGTGGATAGCAGACCAAAAGTTGACAAACCCTGACAACTTTTAGACGGTCAATACTCAATGGGTCTCGGATCTTTGGGTCCCAGACTCTTTGGATACGTTTTCTTCATGGTTCCGAACAATGTGCTCAACCGATTTCAAACTACCGCGGAAAAAAACCGGTTGATCGAAACAATCGGTTTCTATTCTGAACAAAAAAACCGGCGTTTTCTGTGCAAACACAGCGACGCGTAATTGCAGAAAATCCATTCAAAAAACAACACAAAATTCGAAACAAAATGGGTCCGCAATTGCGCGTCGTTGTGTTTTCACACAAAACACCGGTTTTCACCTGTGGATACCGGTAGAAATCGGTGAAAACCGGTGTTTTTCACGCCGGTGGAAACAGATTCATACCGGTTTTTATCGGTTTTTGCCGCCATTGGTTCCGACTGTTCTTTAATTACCAATTTTGCAAATTTGGACAAAAAGAGTAGTCGTAATTAAAGAGAAATCATACCCGAAGAGACCGTACACAAATTTAGTACCTGAAGATCAGCCGTAATCAAAAATCAATCATCAAAAAGCGTACCCAAAGAGTCTGAGACCCATTGAGTATTGGCCCCTTTAGACACCCAGTCCGGCATTCGGTGGATGGCAAACTAAAGGTTTTATAACCAGAAAACACAAAAAACACCTTTAGACACCCTACCAAAGCCCAACGGCCTAGAAACAAAGCCCTAACACCAATTTCCAGTCGCCACCCCGCCCACAACCATCAAACCAATCTACCGACCACGCCCCGTCACCTCGGAATATCAGCCACCTGACGTGGAATCGCACATGATCCGATTCACAACACAATCGCCAGAGTGGGCGACACCTGCACCCGCCAACTGGCAGCCGGAATGGACAGAGGAGAACGCTGTGCACCGAGAGCCGTGCGACGTTAATGGGGAATGTGAGCTCAAGTACGATTCGGACTCGTTTTGTGTGCATCCAAGGTTAGTCGGGGTTGGGGGGATCTTCGGGGAAACAGAGCGATGTTACTCATTCGCGAGAAGCTGACAGTTTGCTTAGGGAGCAATCGCGACGTAACTGCGGACAGAAAAGGCCGCAAAGTTCTTCGTCGGTTTTTGTCAGAAAGTCGATGGCCGAAAAACTGAGGCAAGGCTTTTGTCAGGGTCTAGTAGGGCTTTTTCTACAGGTCGTCTAGCTTTGACAGGGGCTGTAAAGGTGTTTGCACACAAGTCACCTCTTTTACGAATACAGAACAGAACTACAGCGATGACAGATTGCGGATCCCGGGGTTCAAATGTCCGGGAGCCGGGAACCTAAGACTACGTCTCTAGGGCGAAAACACCATGTCATTCTATTTCTCGAAACGGTAATTGCCAATCCTCTGTGGAGTTTAACAGCGCGACAACGACTGACAGTTCACTGCGAATGAATAATGGAGAAAACACGAAAACCCCAAACCCAAAACTAAATCCCTATTCCAGCAATCCCTCAATGTACCTACAATGCGCCCCACTATACGGACGCCTAGGCAGATGGACGGAACGACACTGCCCTGACACCCTGATATTCCTGGTCAGAGCAGGACGGTGCGAAAAAGACGATCAACGTCGACCCTACGACCCCGACAATCGTGTGGTCATACCCAGACTACCGTCAGAAACCTCCTTTGTCGAGTGGGAAGGCAATAGAGTCATCGACAACGTTCCAAACTCGGTGTCACCGCCTAGAGTCTACCCGCCTGTTCCGGACACGTACCCATCACAAATCTACAACACTATCGACGAATTCCCCAGAGATCTGCTACCAAGGCTGCCAGAAGTGACACCGGAGGAGACTTATGCGCAGCAGTACCAAAATGTGAGGTTTTTAATAGGTCTTGTCACGGAAAGCAGCAAAATATGCAAAAAAAATGCGAACAATTCAGCAAAAATTTTGACAATGCTCCGATCATTCTGAAATTTTGACAAAAATGTCAAAAATTCTCTCAAAAAATTTTGGACCAAAATATCGATTTTGAAATTTTTCAGAAAAATCGATATTTTGGTCTGAAATTTTTGGCACATTTTTTGTCAAAATTTCAGACTGACCGGAGCATTCTCCGAATTTTTTGCATCATTTGTTTTAGCACATCCATGGCAGCGTGATCGGCGGTGGAGCGCGTTCACAGCAAGGACATGTTGTTACGAATTCGCCGATTGAAAATGCAGTGTCAAATGTAACAAAAGAAACGGTTTATTTTTAGTAAAAATTACAAAAATTTTCAGAGCCTCAAATCCGAAATTGACCTCTCGCACATCCACCCGCTATTCCCGCGCGTTCAACCCGACTTTTTGAGCAGAATTTTGCCATCGCTGAATCTGAAACTGCATGATGACAATGCTGGGCAACAATCGCTTGGAAGCGTCGTGAAGCCGGTTATCAAACAGGTATTCAAACTTGAAAAAATCTGTGAAAAAAATATTAACGCATCGCGAAAACCTGGCAGAGCGGAGCATGCGACTAGGCTGTGGTCTCGCCGCGAAAAGTGTGACGAGAGCCGAGTCGCATGCCACGTCACAGCCGAGTCGCGCGCTCTGCTCTGGCAGGTTTTCGCGACGCACTAATACCAATCCTGGCTGAAATTCGACGAAAATCGATAAAATTTTACCAAACGTGTAGAAATATCGACGGCAAATCGTAACTACTCTGCATGATGCAATCGTCGATCAATAAATCGATAAAACCGTTTTTTCTCTGCGTCTCCTCGGCGAGATAACATGGCGGTGGCCGACTGACGTTTTATTTAAATTGGCACTCTCTCTGTGATTGCGGACTTGCGTTGCGCTGGCACTGCCCACTTTTTGTACGATTTTTGCTGTAAATATTACATAAATTGAGTATTTATACCGATTAGAGCGTCCGCCTCGTTAACTCGTTTATTTCGTCATTTCTGGTCGTTCTTGTTAATCTAAAATCAATAATTAACTCGAATCACAGAACAAATTATCAAAAAACGGCAGAAATTCAATATTTAAAGCAAAAAATGCACGAAATTTTGTTGAAAATTGATTTTTTTTTTTCCGCAAATTCTCCCAAAAATATCGATTTTTCAATCAATCCGACTAAATTTGAAAAAATCGATAATTAACTGCCTTTTCTGTCTGAAATTTCACTGAAAACGACGAAAATTTTAAAAAGAAACGTAAAATAATCAAAAATTGGGCAAGCAGTGTTTGCAGAACACTGACTCCGCCCAATATGCAAATGACGCGCGCTCTTTTTGCAATCGCCGCACGATGCAATTTTTCGATGTTTATTTCAAGCATATAGGAATTTCTCTCGAAAATCAGCTCTTTTATGTTAGATAGTGCCGAAATAAACAGCCACGAACCGAAAAAAAATCGCGCGGAATGAAAAATACAGAAAAATGGGTGCAAATTATCGATTTTTCACAATTTTTTGCAATAATCCGTCCGATTTTCATCAAAAGCAACCTGAAAATGCCCAAAAACTGCGATAAAACAACGATTTTCAATTGAAAATTCAAAAAACCAACAACAACAACAAAAAAGTTTAACAACGACACTCCGAAATTACGCAATCCGCGCCTTGTTTAGCAGAACTTTTCAAATTTTACTTTTACGGAATTTTCTGTTTTTAATTAGTAATTAGTCAAATTAACGGTAATTTCACACAAATTTGTCCCTGTTTTTGTAAAAAATTTGTCAAAAATGTGGTTTATCGATGAAAATCGATTTTTTCGATAAAACACCGCCACTTATCAGAATATTTGGAAATGCACATTATTTACATTTAGATTTCTAATTCCTCAATTATTCAGATCGCTCTAAACCAAACTGAGCACTTTTTGGACCGTCTTCTAGCCGATCAACAACTTTACGATGAACAACTTCGCCAGGAAATTATTGACAGGCTAAAGTCATCCAACATTGAAGGGGCTATGAATCAAACTTCTAATTAGATAATTTATTATATTATGTGCTCGAATTTTAATTATTCCCCGTTTTAAAGCCGACTCCGGCTCCGCGGAGCTCGGCATTCAATTGTCGTCAAATCGAGGGCCGCGTACGCAAACACCGCCATGCCACATTGCGGATGATGATTTTTCTTTTTTTTTTTGTTTTGTTTTTTGGCGCTCATTTTCTCAATTTTCTTCGCATGTTTTGTGAGTTTACCCAGCTTTTCAAGTCATTTAAAATGCAATTTTCTGCCATTTCAATTCATGCGATTTAATGGACTATTCGCGTGAATTATCCTCTCCAATAGAAACCGGCAGTTTAATGTTTAAAAAAAATGAAATGCAGGTTTTTTTTTCCATTGAATTATTAAAAACGGCGCTATGCGGGTTGGGGGGGGCCACCCAAAAAAATTTTTTTTTTCGTTTTTTTGTGCGGTTTCGCATCGCTTTTGGTTTGTTTCATATATTAATCTCATTCTGCATTATTTTTTAGCCAGGAAAGTTCAGCGGCAACGCGCCGGAAGCATGTGTGATACTTTTCAAATATGCGACCGGAGGGAGCTGGGCGGAAGCTTGCTTTGACCCTTTTGAGTGTTTAGTCGGCTCCCAGTAACCTTTTCTTATCTTTTTAGGCTCATCTTTAGACTTTTAATCACAAAAAATCATCCCACAAAGCATGCTTCCGCCCAGCTCCCTCCGGTCGCCAATTTCAAAAGTGTCACACATGCTTCCGGCGCGTTGCCGCTGAACTTTCCAGGCATCGATAAATGCTCAGAAACGAATATTCAAAGCGTGAACAACAAAAAAAGTGCAAAAAAAATTAGTGAAAAAAAAATTTTTTTGGGTGGCCCCCCCCAACCCGCATAGCGCCTTAAAAACGACAGGAAGTTTAAGCGGATAGGCTCATAATGCAAAAAAAATGCGTTCATCTAAATATTTATGTAGTATATCTAATGTCTTTCTTTCTGTTTCCTACTTGTTATACATCCGATCTCCACTGCCGCTATATATTTAATACTTTATTATTTTGAATAAATTACCAATTTTCTGAAAAACAATGTGTTCATTGTGGTTTATTGAATGTTTTACTCGTTATTTTTATATTTCTGTGTATAGAACTTTTCCTTAAAATCTCGAAAAACTACACAAAATCGGGGCAAAATGTGAAATTTCAAAATTTTTGTTGTTTTGCAAATATTCAAGAAAAATTCACCCAAAGTTATGGTGGAATTTTGTAATTTTTGTTTAACTCGATAATTTCTTGTCATTTCTATGAAAAACTCTATTAGGAGCAAAAAATCGGGAAAATTTCATCAAAAACGTTCAAAATCTACAGAATTTCTATGAAAATCTCCATAAAAATTGCTAGAAAATCCAAATTAGTCTGAATCTTTGGGAAAAATTTTAAAAACAATCTGAGAATTTTACGGGGGTACGACAGAATAGAACTAGGCGAAACAGAACTGCTACAAAAGTTATATTTCGCCTAGTTCTATTCTGTCGTACCCTAGGGCTTGTGGTGCGATGGAGCGCGTTTGCATCTTTTTTTTTTTTTTTTTTTTTAGAGTTTTTTGATTTTTATTGGTTTTTCAGTAATTTAAGATATTTTACGCACTCTGCAACATTGAAAAATAAAGGAAAGTATAAAATCAATGCAGTTTCCCAACAAAAAAATTACATAATCGGCGAAAAAATGAGAAATTGATAAATAAAATAATGCAAACGCGCTCCATCGCACCACGAGTTCTATTTTGCCTAGTGCTAATCTGTCGCACCCACAATTTTACAAATGGCTAACAGACCTTTTGACTCTATTTTTGAAATCTTTGTGGCTTCTCAGCATTTCTTCGACCTTTCCTCCATCCATTTTTATGCCGCTTCCAATGTAAATAAATCCTGGAATCAGGTATTTTTGTAGTCAAAAGTCCCAGAAAAACGCCCTTCATTTTCCCTTACTTTTTGGTTTTTTTTGAACGCACCAATGAATTCGGGAATTTTTTTTAGAATTTTGATTTTACCCTACAAAAAATACCCATCGTTTCAGACAATGTCAACCGCCGCTCTAGAAGAGATTGGAATCACGCCGCTCCCGGAAAACCCGCAAAACCGTCCACCACAGTTCTCCGTTCCACTCTTCGACACCGCCTCAGATGACTACATCAAACTGACCGGCCTCGAGCGCCAGCTGGCTCATTTGCAAGTCATGGAGGACTACATCAAGCTCGAAACGAGAAATCTCGAGAAAGAGTTGCTCCACGCCCAGGAAGAGGTGAAGCGCATCCAGTCTGTGCCGCTCGTCATTGGCCAGTTCCTCGAGGCTGTCGACCAGAACCACGCCATCGTCGGCAGCACCACAGGATCCAACTACTACGTTCGTGTGCTCTCGATTCTCGACCGCGAGCTGCTCAAACCTGGCTGCTCGGTGGCCCTTCACAAATACTCGAATGCTCTTGTCGACGTGCTGCCACCAGAGGCGGACAGCTCTATTCAAATGCTTCGTCCGGATGAGAAGCCAGACATTTCCTATGCCGATATCGGAGGTCTTGATATGCAGAAACAGGAGGTTCGTGAAGCCGTCGAGCTTCCACTCACTCACGGAGAACTCTACCAACAAATCGGAATCGACCCCCCACGCGGAGTGCTCATGTACGGACCGCCCGGATGTGGAAAGACCATGTTGGCGAAGGCTGTCGCCGCCAACACGGCTGCTTCGTTTATTCGTGTGGTGGGATCGGAGTTTGTGCAAAAGTATTTGGGAGAGGGTATGTAATTGGTGCTCCGCTGATCAGTCTAACCGTCCAAATTTGGGAATTTTTTGAAACCCTGACGAAACCTGCAGGTTTGGCGGGATATATTAGCGAAAAACGACGCAAAAACAAAGTTGCTTTGGACGTACCATAAAAAGTTGAGAAAAAGCGTGCCGCAAACTTGCAAAAAAGGCGGAGCCTATTCCCTGGTTTTGTGGCTCTGGGACGTTTCGAAAAAATGTTGCGTTTTTTTTGGGATTTTAAATCCACTATTATTGTTTTATTTAAGTTGTCGCGCGGTGTTTGCGTACTCGCGTTGCAAAGCAATTTACGAGACCCTGACAAAACCGGGGAAAACCACGAAACCGGGGAAGACAAAACCAGGGAAGACAAAACCGGGGAAAAAATCGGACAAAACCTGGGAAAAGTTGCAAATCTGCGGCGCACTTTTTCAACACTTCCAGTACAAAACATCGTGCAGCAGCTGCAAAAGGGGGCGGAGCTTCTTCCCAGGTTTTGTCCGATTTTTTCCCCGGTTTTGTCTTCCCCGGTTTCGTGGTTTTCCCCGGTTTTGTCAGGGTCTCCAATTTACGAGGCTCCGCCCATTGCCCTGCTAATTTTTTTTCACATTTTTTCCTCATTTTGCAGTTTTTCTTATGTTTTTTCAATACATTTTCGCTTCATTGTCAGATCGATAAATGGCGTATGCGAATGAATATTGAACAAGAAAATTCGAGAAAAAATGGCGGATGATGCAATAATCGATAAAAAAATGTTTTCCGTCTTTTCTGATAAATTGTGCATTTTTTTTTGGAAATAATTGATTCCAGGTCGCTAAATATGTTGTTCGAATGGGGATTTTTCTCAATTCATCGCAATTTTTAATTAAATCAGTATTCGAACAACACATTTAGCGACCTGAAATCAATTATTTCCAAAAAAAATGAGGAAAAAATGCAAAAATTACCATGAAAAGACGAAAAACATTTTTTATCGATTATTGCATTATCCGCCATTTTTTTTTTCTCTTTTTCTCCAATTTTCTTGTTCAATATTCATTCGCATACGCCATTTATCGATTTGAAGAAAAAATGTGTTGAAAAAACAGAAGAAAAACTGCAAAATGAGAAAAAAATAGCAGGGCAGTGGGCGGAGCCTCGTAAATCGGTTCGCAACTCGAGTACGCAAACACCGCGCGACGACAACTTTAATAAAAAAAAAATAGTATTTAAAAAAAAAGTTTCGAAATGGTTGAGTTTCCCAAATTCTTGACGTAGATTTATCGGACACAGACAGCTAGGCGGCTATTTGCCGTTTAAAATGGCTGTTAGCCATTCAATAGGGCTATTAGCCGTCGGTTTCGGCGGTTGTGCCAAATTTATTTGACACGCGCAACGGATTCCACAGATAATCGCCAAAAAAACGCGTTATCAGTGGAGCGCGAAACAAATTTTCCATCAATAATTCCGTGTTTTTAAGGACCACGAATGGTTCGTGACGTGTTCCGCTTGGCGAAAGAGAACAGCCCATCCATCATTTTCATCGACGAGATTGACGCCATCGCCACGAAGCGTTTCGATGCTCAGACTGGAGCCGATCGTGAGGTACGTAAAAGTTTTGTATGATTTTTCTGAATTCCCTATTTAAAATTTCGCCAAAAATAGAGATACCGTAAAAACTGTAATAGAACACCACCTTTAATAGAACGCCACCTGTAATACAACGCCACTCCCAACGTCACTTCGAAAAATAGAACGCCACCCTCTAATAGAACGCCACCCTGTAATACACCGCCACCCTGACAAACTGCGACCTATAAACATGAGCCGGTGTTCCAGTAATATTTTTTCAACGTGGATTACTGTAGTCTAAAGTACACAAACACCGAGGTGTGCAATGAACGATAAAGCTAGCTGATTACAGAGGGTACTACGGTATAGAACTCGCACAAGATAGAACTGTAACGGAATATAATTGCGTGAAATAAAACTGCTTGAAATGGAGCTGTACTAAAAAAACCAGTGCACGTAATACAACACAGGGACTCAAAATCTACAAAAAATTCTTCTTCGCGTTGTTCGAGCGGTTCTGATTCGGTACCGCTCCAATTCAGGAATTCCGTGCGAGTTCTATACTGTAGTAGGATGACAGTGATATGTCTCTTGAAATCGAATAACAGTACAATTGCATATTATCGGCCCGCTATGACGGTCAAACGCGCTCCGTTGAATTTGGTATTTTTTGATTTTCATTTTGGTATCCAAATCACTTCATTTCGCGTATAAATTCAACGTGAAATGAAATATTACCGTTTCAAAAAAGTTGTCATCTCCGAAGCCGCGTAAACTTTGAATTTAGGATCCGCCTCTTCACGCGAATTTTAACCTTTTTAAAAATCTCAGGAAAAAAAGTGAAGGAAAATATAATTTTCATGAAATTCGCGTGAAGAGGCGGAGCTTAATTTTAAAGTTAACGCGGCTTTGGTGATGAAAACTTTTTTGAAACAATAATAATTCGGAATCCAAAATGAAAATCACAAAGTACTAAAATCAGTGCAGCGCGTTTCACCGTCGTTGCGGGTCGACAATATTTACATTCTTTTTTTTCTATTTTTTCTGTTGATTTTTGTTATTTTTGGTTGTTGAAAAGTTAAATTTGATTTTTTTTTTCTAAAAATTCAGCTTCGGAAAATACACCGCCACCCTCTAATAGAACGCCACCTCTAATACAACGCCACCCCTAGACCCACTCCGAAAAATAGACCGCCATGGCGCTATATTACAGTTTTTACGGTATTTAAAACTGCGATTTTGTCACGGTGTGACAACGATTTTGATTTGGACAAAATATTTTTCCAGCTTTTTTGTGTATTTAATAACAAAAAAATGCCAGTAAAATGGAAATGTTCGTTAAAAACTAAAGTTTTTTATCAATTTGGAGCGAATTCCGGTTAAACTTTGCTCAAAAACAGGCGTTTTTTGCTTTTTCTCACCCAAAAAAACCCGAAAAACAACAAAAAAGTGAATATAAATCGGATTCCATAGAATCCAGAGCAGCAGGCTGATTTTAGAACTAAATTTTCTTAAAAATTGCTCAATTTCTTCTTCCAGGTCCAACGCATCCTCCTCGAGTTGCTCAACCAAATGGACGGTTTCGACCAGAGCACGAACGTGAAAGTAATCATGGCGACAAACAGACAGGACACCCTCGATCCGGCCCTCCTCCGTCCCGGTCGCCTCGATCGTAAAATCGAATTCCCGCTGCCGGATCGTCGCCAAAAACGTCTCGTCTTCTCGACCGTCTGCTCGCGCATGAATCTCTCTGATGACGTCGACTTGGAGGACTGGGTGGCCCGCCCGGACAAGATTTCCGGAGCCGACATCAACTCAATTTGCCAGGAAGCTGGAATGCAGGCGGTCCGCGAGAATCGCTACGTCGTTCTGACCAAGGACCTCGAGAAGGCGTACAAGAATGTTGTCAAGAAGGACACGAATGACTTTGAGTTTTACAAGTAATTCTGATTTCCCCTGTGTGAATCTTTTTTTTTACAAGACTATAATTTATTGTATTTACAAGAAATCTTCAGAAAAAACAACTTTTTTGTGACTTTTTTTGCAATCGTTTATGAGCCAAAAGAAAATTCGAATTATGTGACACGTAGTTTAAAATATAAAGAGAAAAGAAGGAAAAAAGGAAACAAACCAGGGATTATATATATTATCAATTCAATATTCTTGCCGGCTACAGTAAGCAGTGGCGCGAAAAATCGAGGCTCCGCCCCACCAGGTCTTTTCAACTGAATTCAACTGAACGTAGATCAAAAAATATGAGCGGGTGTGTCGCTCGTTATGTCTGAGTTTATTATAAAACTTTCGCGGGCGCATGTGATAGCCGGCAAGAATATTGAATAGCGGTAGGGTGCTGGCTGGAGAGTATCTACATACAAAGCATTTTGTTTACTGGAATGGATTGGTGCCGCCCTGCTGTTGTCCAAACTGCGGGTTCGGCGGGAAGTTTCCTTGCTGCTGCTGCTGTTGTGGCCATTGTTGTTGTTGCTGATAAGACGGGAACGCGCCCGGGAATGTCGGGTACGGAGCGGCAAATGTGGGCTGATAGTGCGGTTGGTACATTGCTTGCGGTTGTGGTTGGCCTGGAAATGGATACTTACTTGTGATACTTGTGAACCACAGGGGGGGGGGGGGGGGTTAAAAAAATCTAATTTTTACGCTAATTATATTTAATCGCCAAAAAAAATTTTTTTTGGTAAATTTTGAACAATCCTCCAAATTTACCGGTAGAAGATTCGGCAACCTGGCCGAATTTTGTCAAGAGTGTGAAAAATGGCACAAAAGTTTCGAAACGTCCCGGAGCCGGAAAATTTTGGCACGGATATGGCTGTTAGCCATTGAAAATGGCGCATTTTTGGTACCTAATCGGCGATCAACGCGAGTTCGATGGCTAATAGCCAAACATATTCATATAGACCTATTCAGTGCGTATTTTTGCAAAATTTCGCAAAAACTTAAAATTTTTTTTTCGCCATTTTGATCGGCTCTGGGACGTTGTGAAACTTTCGGTAAATTTTGAAAAATTCTCCAAATTGACCGGTAAACGATTCGGCAACTTGGCCGAATTTTGTCAATAGTGCAAAAAATGGCATTAAAGTTTCGAATCGTCTCGGTTTCGAAAAAGTCCCGGTACCGGAAAATTTTGACAAGGACATGGCCGTTAGCCGTTGAAAATGACACATTTTTGGTACCTAATCGACGATAAACGCGAGTTCGATGGCTATTAGCCAAATATTTTCTTTCTTTTTTTGCCACCCACTGAATAGACCCATAAATCACAACAACAAAAAAACATAAGTGATATTCTCAGTACGGAGCGCTGCAAACGCGCTCCCTTCGCACAGTGATGGACGCGGCCGCGTTTGCGACGAGAGAGTGCAGAAAATTGGGAGAGCCGTGGCCGATGTTTTGCTCTGATTTCTCTAAACCTCACTCCAAATGCATGCGAAATTCTTTGTTCGATTGGAGCGAGTTATCAGCGTTTTATACCGAGTATATAACGGACAGGACGGACAAAATAAAAAACACACGGACAGTTAGTTAGTAAAAAAAGGTTCTGGGGCGTTTCGAAACTGGGACATTTTGAAACTTTAGCGCTATTTTTCGTCGCCGTGTTCGCACTAGGCAATGATAAAAGAGTTGTCGGATCTTTTAACGGTAAAATCGGAGTTTTTCAAAATTTACCGCTAAAGTTTCGAAACGTCCTAGTTTCAAAATTTCTCGTTTCGAAACGCCCCAGAGTCGTAAAAAAGAACATAAAAACACACCGTAGGGCACAGGTTGTTGATAATATCCGGGATGTTGCTGGAATTGCTGAACAGGCGGCGTCTGTTGGTACGGATTGTAGCCAGCCTGTTGTTGCTGTGGTGGAGGCATTGCTCCAGGAGTGGCTGAATACGGCTCATGTGTAAAAAATGGCGCCAATTTCCATTTTTTAAAATAATTTTTTTCTAACGCTACGAGACCAATTACTTGTTAGTTATTTAAACAAGACGGCACAATTTTGGACAGTGTTAATTAAAATCTGAACAATTATGAGCCTATGCCGTTGAATTTTTGTGCCATTTTATTCATTTTAATGCAGATTTGCGTAGGAATAAAATTACAGGAAAATTCATCGGCATAGACCTATTAGAAAATGTTTTGCTCACCTTGGAACGGCTGCACATTTCGTGGCGGCGGTATCGGCGACTCGACACTTGGCGCAGCAGCAGCTGGTCGTGGTGGTGGTGGTCTTGGTGGGACGGCTGGGGCGCCAGCGGTGGGTGTGGATGGGGTGACGGAGTTGGTGCCTGGAATTTGAAGTTTGAGGAAAAAAACACATTTTAAGGTTCCAGTTTAAAATAGAAAATATAAAATTCTGTAAGGGGGACCACACAAACAGAAACAAACACAACACCGACCAGATGAAAAGTATGAAGAGACGAGGTTCGTGACTCCGTCGACGACCGCTTTCGTGGCTTGTCCTGAAACGAGACGATCACTACATTGAGACAAAAAAAAGAATGCACTTCACTTTACACCAATTAACAGACCAATTAATTAGTTAATTACTAATTTTTTTAAACACACAATTTCTAAATACGCACCATCATAATCTGAAAAGTAATCTAAATTACTGTGTTTTTGACTACCGTAGTTCAGAAAGCTCCGCCCCTTTTGGCAAGTTTTTCCTCTACAGGACTCGTTGGCTTGCAAAAGGGGCGGGGCTCGTTTCCCGCCTTTCTCAGTGTTTGCGGACATGCTTAGACTACCGTAATCCGGGAAGCTCCACCCTCTTTTTTTAAGAGACCCTGACAAAACTGGGGAAAATTTGCAAGTCTGCGGCGCAGTTTTTCCTGATTTTCAACAGCAATGGGCGGGGCTTCCTTCCCTGTTTTGTCAGGGTCTCCAATTTTAGGTAGCAAACTACAGTAACCCGAGAAAAAAAATTAATTTATGGGCGGCTAAGGCCACGCCCCTTTCCCTTGTGTTGCATTTTCTGGAAGTTTTTCGTTTTTTTTTTCTGATTTCTTCATTAAATTTGAATTTTTTGAAATCAAAAAAAAAACGCATAATTTTTTTAAAACTTTAAAAATTCGAAAATTTTTCTTTCTTTTTTAATTTAGAAAATTGTAAAAAAAAAAAAAACAAGAAAACAAGCCTGCTGCGCTTGGACTTGCGCAAATTAAAAAAAAACGGCGATCAATACTAAATATTACGTATTCGTCACGGAGTGACACTTTGTGAAAGTTAAAAACTAGATAAAAAATACCACGAAATGTCACTCCGTGGCAAATAAATAATGCGAATTTTCCAGTCATTTTAACCGGAATTTTGAACGTTTTAATGCACAAAAATTGCACCAAAGTTTCGAAGCGTCACAGAGTCAAAATTAAAGGAAAATTCATGGAAATAAACATTGTGTAAACGAAAAAAACATTTCGACACGGTGAGTTCGTAATTCACGGTGTCCCGGATTTGAAATGTGGGCGGAGCCGAGCAAATGCGCTCCACTGGATTTTTCGCGCGAAATTCAAATTTTGAGGCGTTTTTCATGTTTTTCGGGGAAAAAAGCATAAATTCTTAATTTTTCCCAAAGGTGCTTTAACTGAATTACAGCTGAGGTCTTTAGAAATTTTTTAAGCATAAGAACGTCGAATTTAGTTCAGCCACCATTTCGGAATAATCGTTTTTAGCATTGCGGACCTAAAAAAGTGAGTTTTTATGGCATTTTTGCAGGATAAATCCTCACGAAAATCGAAGTTTGGACAAGTTTATTGATTATAATTCACTTTGTTTATGGAAAAAATCAATAATTGCTTTAAAAAACCCGATTCTCTTCAATGCGTATTTTTAGTCTTATTCGGGTTCTTTTTTGTTAATTCCAAGATCGTATGCATTGTTTTGACTTCAAAATTCGAGTATTCTGTGGGTTAAAAAAACTCGGGACTCGAATAGCGCTGAAAATACGTTTAATGTAGTGAAATCTCAGATGAAATAAATGCAATTTATTTGATTTTCATCGATTTTTAGCCAATATTGTGCGTTTCACGAAAATCGCTCGAATTTTCCGGTCTGCAAGAAGTTTAAAGGTTATTTATGCTTCAAAGTAAAATATTAGAGTTATTAAAAGATAAAATACATACATTTTACAAAGAAAAACAGGTTTTACTGAAAAAAAAAATAAAATCAATAATAATACATTTGAATTTCGCGGGAAAAATCCAGTGGAGAGCGTTCTCGTGTAATTTTGAAAAACATTTTCATCTTTGTTTGAATTTCAAAAGTACGCAAACACCGTGTCGCAATTTTTTGTTTTTCCCAATATTGTCGAATGATCAATAACCACGCCCCTTTTTGCAAAAACAAGGGTGGAAAAATATTTATTTTTAGGGGGGGGGGGGGCGTGGCCTAAGTCACGGTAGGTCGCCGCTTTGTTTTTTCGATAAATAATACGTCCACTATAAAACCAAAAAAAAAACCCACCAGAAACAATACTGAGCTGCAACTGTCTCATCAAATCCTCCTTCTCCGTCTGTCTGGCGAACGCAAAATCGCTGACTTTCTGCTGAAGACGGACCAGAATCGGCGTGAGATCGTTGTAAAACTTGGTTCCCTCCTCCAGATTCGCTTTCAACTCGGCGTACGCATCAGCCGCCTGCGCGAGCATTTTTAGAATACGCTCTCTTTCGGCGCCCGCACTCGAGCCAGACTTTTCTCCCGTAAACTGATTGTTGGCCGTCTGGATCTGATTCATCAGCGATTCTTGTCGATCCAATGAAGATTGAACTCGCCGTTTCAGATCGCCAAACAGTTGGCCAATCTTCTCTTTCGAAATGTGCTCCTCGTTGATCAACTGATTTTCAGCCATCGCTTTCAAAAAGTCGTTCGCAATATCGCAATTGGTGTTTTTCAACTCTTTCTCGAGCAACTCACGATCCGTCGTCACTTCATTCCACTGGCCCATCAGATCTTTGAGCTGTCGCACCGTATCAGTTTCCCCTGTTGCATGAGCAGTCTGTCCTGGAATAGAGGATCGGAGCACCGCCTCGTTCTTGGACAGCAACTCGATGCCCTCCCGGTGCGTCTCAAATTTGTCTCTGACCATTTTATCAGCGTTCGACGCCGTGTGCAAGATTCCTCGATATTTTCCAATTTCCGTTACCAAAGGTCCGGTGAGTTGCTCGCTTGACATGCGGGTCCATCGCGTGCCGAGCTGTTTTCTCATCGTGTCATCACTCTCCTTCTCTTCGTTCAGGATACGGCTCGTCTCGGTGAGAATGTCTTCGTTGCGCTGATAGAGTGTGGGCAGTTCGGAGAAGAGTCGCATGATCTCCTCGCTTCCGCCGTTTTGTTTCAGTTTTGCCGATTTCAGTTTAATGGATTCGGGCAGCGTTTCGGTGGAGGTGACGTCATCGAGCGCGGCTGGGAGGTTCAGGGAGGCGAGGACGCTGGAATTGGGAAAATTTGAGTGAGAAATTTCTGGAAATCGGCTGACACGTAGTTTGAGGGCTCTCGGACGTTTTTCTGCATTTTGCCGTCGCGGTGTTTTCACACAATCATTTTTAATGGACCTACTCAGCGCAGAAAAAAAAACCGATTTTCGCGGTTTTTTTCCCTATGCAGGTTGTTTTCCAGGAAAAAACCCATCGCGTCGAGACCCGGCAGTGAAAAATGCAATGCGCCTTTAATTTTCAATGGGAACTCGGTTGAAATTTAAAGGCGCATCCGATTATTTCATTGGCCGGTCTCGACACGACAAGTTGTTTACGTCAAAAAACCTCCGACTACTGTAGTTTTTTGTCTTTTTTTTCTCAATTATGCATAGGGAAAAATACCACGAAAAACGGTTTTTTTCCTCTGCTGAATAGGTCCATAAAAGCTTTTAATGGACCTATTCAAAGTACTGTAGAAAAACGGAAAAAATGACAAAAAACTGGGAGAAAACTCGGAAAATGCTCAGATTGGTCTGAAATTTTCGGAGAAACTGTCAAAAAATGCTTCCGGACTTTCTCAGAAAATTTCGGACCGAAATATCGATTTTAGAAAATTTTCAGAAAAAAAATCTATATTTTGGTCCAAAATTTTCTGCGCCAGTCCGGAAGCATTTTTGACAGTTTCTCCCAAAATTTCAGACCAATCGGAGCATTTTCCGAGTTTTCTCCCAGTTTTTTGTCATTTTTTTCCGTTTTTCTACAGTACTTTGAATACGTTCATAAAGGAAAATTCCATACAAAGCTTTGAAAAAAAAATGATTGTGTGAAACACCGCGACGACAAAATTCAGAAAAACTTTCGAAACGTCCGAGAGCTAGTTTGAGGTATCGACAGTGCACCCCGGGCCAATTTTTTGAAAATTCTGAAAGCCCGACCAGAACTGCTACAAAATAGAACTCGTGTCCAGATATTTTACGCACTTAGCGACAGCGAAATCAATGCAGTTTCCCAAATAAAATTGCATAATCGGCGAAAAACTGAGAAATTGAAAAAAAAAATAATAATAATAATATTGGAAACGCGCTCCATCGCACCTATTCTGTCGTACCCCCGTTTTTAAAGGCGCATGACATTATTTTTCTCTGTATTTTCCTCTTCTCACCCATTCATGAGCTGCGTGGCCTCACGCATTCTGACCGTCTCCATGTTGACGAGCTCGGCTTTTCTGGCATCGTACGATTGCATTGCGTTGTGCACTTGGACGGGCACCAGAGAGGCGAACATGTCTGGAAAATCCCTTTTTTGTGATTTCTTCGTGTATAAGACCGGCATCATATCTTCCCTATTCATCTGTGTATAGGACCGTCTGCACACCTCTTTCAGTGGCCTTATAAACAAGGTATTAGTGTATTGTTTAATTGCCATTCGTTTCGAATTTAACAAAGTGTCACTGCGTGTCGAAAACGTAATGAATTTTCGGAAAAATGCAAATTTCGCGCTCTATTGATAACGATAGAGCGCGAATTCAATATTTCAAAACTTTCAAACAACAGAAAAAACCGATTTACCTCTAAAGCTGGGCGTTATTGGATTCGAGACCGGGGTCGGTTTGGCCAGTGGAGCCTTCGGGAGCGTTGGAAGCGAGCGGAAATCGGCGACTCGCTCGTGGTACTGAAAATTTGAAAAATACCGTATTTTCTTTATTAGAAGGACATGCTCTTTAGACCCTGTATTTATATTTTTTAAAGCATGAAAACTCGGAAAAAACCAAAAAATACATTATTTTTTTCTGATAATTTTTTGGCTAAAGCGCCGATTACCGCCAAACTCGTGCCAATAGCCGATTAGCCTTCTTCAATGGCTAATAGCCATTATCGGCAAAAGATGCGAATTTGGCGATACTGGATACTGATTTGGAGCGGATTGGGCGCGTAAGTGGCGCGAATTGGGCGCAGAAGCGGGAGTTATTTAGCCCTTGAAAACGGCAAATAGCCAAAAATTGCTAGCCCTTGAAAACGGCTAATAGCCATCAACGTCAGGCTAAAAGCCCAAAATTTTTAGCTCTCGAAAACGGCTAATAGCCAAAAATTGCTAGCGCTTGAAAACGGCTAATAGCCATCAACTTCAGGCTAAAAGCCAAAAATGTATAGCTCTCGAAAACGGCTAATAGCCAAAAGTTGTTAGCCCTTGAAAACGGCTAATAGCCATCAATTTCGGGCTAAAAGCCAAAATTTCTAGCCCTTGAAAACGGCTAATAGCCATCAACTTCAGGTTGAAAGCCAAAAATTTTTAGCTCTCGAAAACGGCTAATAGCCATCAATTTCAGGCCAAAAGCCAAGTTTTTAGCTCTCGAAAACGGCTAATAGCCATCAACTTCAGGCTAAAAGCCAAACATTTTTAGCTTTCGAAAACGGCTAATAGCCAAAAATTGCTAGCCCTTGAAAACGGGTAACAGCCATCAATTTCGGGCTAAAAGACAAAAAATTGAGCCCTTGAAAAAGGCTAATAGCCAAAACTTGCTAGCCCTTGAAAACGGCTAATAGCCATCAATTTCAGGCCAAAAGCCAAAAATTTTTAGCCCTCGAAAACGGCTAATAACCATCAACTTCAAGCTAAAAGCCAAAAAATTTTAGCTCTCGAAAGCGGCTAATAGCCAAAAATTGCTAGCCCTTGAAAACGGCTAATAGCCATCAACTTCAGGCTAATAGCCAAAATTTTTTAGCCATTAATTTCGATGGCTAATAGCCAAAAATTCTCAGATTTGCTATTATAACTGCCAAAAATATCGGCTCTGGGACGTTTCGAAACCTTTTTGTCTCATTTTTGCGACATATCGGCTTATATCCCTTCTAATAAAGGGTTTCGCAACGAAAAAAATTGCCCAGAATTTCCCAATTCAGCATTTTAAAGAAAAACCCACAATAAAATCGTTATCCTTTTTCGCCGCAACATGAGCTTTGCTGATCGCCGGATACAAATCCCAAATGCCAGTCAAATCCTTTGGCAAATACTTTTGCGCCGTCTCGAACAGTTTTAAAGACTCGGCGAGCCGTGAAAGTTGTTCTCCAATCTCCCGATTCTCTCCGTTCACCTCCGCCTGATGAAATTGAGCAAGAGCAGCATACGCCAGAGTTTTACCATTGACAATTGCGCTCCACTCTTTATCCCACACGCCACGCACCACATCCTTCTGCATCAACTTTTGAGCTTCCGCGTAAAATTCGGCGATCTGCGCGGAAATCTTCACCATCGACGTCGCCTTCATTTTGTCCTTGTAGCCCTTGATGTAGATGGCCTCTTGCGCTTGAGCCACCATCAGAGCAGATAGAGCCGCGAGGGTGTCCGGCATCAAATCTGGCGTGGGATCTTGTTGAACCATGCCGAGTACGGTGTCACGAAGACGGGCAAACACGCCGGCAGCCTGTTGGAACAGTTTTGCGGATGTTTTGATCTCGTCGTCAGTGTGGAATTGTTGGGAAGCGGCGATTTGTGACATCAGGGAGCCGACGTTGAAGAGGACGGCGGCACGCTCAAAAGAGCCATCGGCAAGGGAGAGTGATGCTCTGCTCGAGAAAAGGCTTCCTTTGTCGAACGCGTCTTTCCATTTGAAAATTACTGGGTTTTGGGTGGCGGAGATTACGAGTTTGTTTTCGATGGCCACCAATTGGTCGTAGTATCTGAAAAAATTAAAATTTTCAGCTTTCTCTTGTTTTTGGTGTTTCTGGACCCTACTTTTGCTATTTTGGGGGATTTTTGTGTTGAAATCTCTTATTTTCTCTCTTTTCGACAAAACTCGATATTTATTCAATATTTTATTCAAAGCTTTTTTCTCAATTTCGATGAAAAAACCATAAAAGCACCAAATTTTATTGTGTTTTCAATCGACTTGCGACATGAGAACGCGAGACTCCGCCCACTTATTTGTGCGCAGTGTGTCTTATCGAAAAACATTTTTTCGATAAATGCCCTTTTCGATAAATTATCGAAAATTTATCGAAAAATTTATCGAAAATTTTTCGATAATTTATCGAATTTATCGAAAAATTTTCGATAAATTTACCGATGATTTATCGAAAAATTTTCGATAGATTTATCGAAAAAGGGGTTTTCGATAAAAAATTTTAATTAACTAAAAACAATGTTTTTTGTTTCTTTCGTTAATTTCAAACACTGTGAATGGAAAATATGATTATTTAATAACAATTCTCATTTATATGAGCTACATGCGATTTGCCAAGCGTTTTTATTGCCCATCGTAAATCAATCTGAATAACGCTCGGTTTGTATTTCCCATCTCGCTCATTTACAGTTGTTATTAATAGTGTACAGTTTTTCTTATTTATTTGGAATTTATTGTGTTTTCAATCGACTTGCGACATGAGAACGCGAGACGCCGCCCACTTATTTGTGCGCGACCACGCGAACACAGTGATATTTGAAGAGACGCAGACAGAACGGTGAATGCAGACTTGCATTTTCATGTCGCAAGTCGGTTGAAAACACAATATTCGTTTTAATAATGTTTCGTGATATACCGTATATTTGTATTTAACAGTCAGTTTTCAGAAAATGGTGCCACCACCGTTAAAAAAAACCAATGCTGCTCAAACTGAGATCTTTTATTTGGCTGATATTTAATGGCTTATTTTAATATTTCAGAAGAACGTCAGATGAGCAGTCAGACTTTTCAGAGGATACCGATGATTCTGAGGAAGAAGACAGCGTGGTACTTGAAGATGAAGACGTTTCCAGAATTTTCCCAGCGGATGAAGATTTAGAAGAAGAATATGACGAAGATGTAAATGAAGTTAGTCGAAGAGACTTGGCAATCGTGGGAGAAGAAATTGTATCAGAAGAGTACTAAATAATGTTGTCTATAGACTATAGCCTATCTACAGGCTATATCTATCTTTCTCCTCCAGAAGATAATCGAAGCTTTGTTTCTCTATCAATAAATGAGCTTCTCAAACTAAGTTTCTCTGCAAGTCAGTGAATGAAAGTACGTCGGGCGCATTTGCTGACACCCGTCTCATCCCTCTGTGTACACATTAGCAACACAAAAACTCGAGTATGTCTAGGTAGCTTAGCGTCTTCTCGCATGCGTCACTACACGGAATAAAACTGCTTTAAATAGAGCTGAAAGGGGAAAAATTGCGCAAAATAGAACTAATTATCTATCATTTGCGCTATTCTATAGGTATATTTGTAGCATTTTTATTTCGCTATAGTTCCTATACCGTTGAAATTTTATTCCGAACAGTTATATTTCGCAATAGCACAGTTAAAAAAACAATTATCTTATTAAATTTGCTGCATTCAAAAATTTACGTTTTATCGAAAAATTTTCGATAAAAATTTTATCGAAACCTTTATCGAAAAATTTTCGATAAAATTTTTATCGAAAAATTTATCGAAAAATTTTCGATAAAATTTCGATAAATTTATCGAAAATTTTTCGATAAATTTTCGATAAAAAATTTCGATAAATTTTTCGATAAATTTATCGAAACTTTATCGAAAAGACACACTGTTTGTGCGCTACCTGTCTGCGTTTCTTCAAATATCACTGTGTTCGCGTGGTCGCCCTCAAAAAAGTGGGCGGAGTCTCGCGTTCTCATGTCACTGGGGTCTGAGGAGGGAGTGAGTAAACGCGCCCGGACGCACACACGCAACGCATCCAAACGAGGCCCAAAAAATAAAAAGGGGCGCGAAAAATTTCGCATTATCGGAGAGAAAAACCAACGCAAAATCGTGAAAATTACGAAATCCTATCCAAAACTATTTCGCGCGCGTTGGTTTTTCTCTCCGATAATGCGAAATTTTTCGCGCGATTTTTTATTTTTTGGGCCTCATTTAGATGCGCTGCGTGTGTGCGTCCGGGCGCGTTTACTCACTCCCTCCTCATACCCCAGTGTCATGTCGCAAGTCGATTGAAAACACAATACATAAAAAAATTTTCTGCGCCCAAAAAATTCACGAAATCAGGGATTTTTCGAAAGAATTTATGAAATTACTGCGATAGAAACAAAACACTTGGCTCGAAAAAAAAAAACAAAATCCCAAAATCTGGGAAAAGGTTTAAAGGCGCATGGAGGGGTCTCGCAACGAAAAGGAGACTACGGTGTCACCGGTTCAGCTGTGAGCCTGTTTTTTTTTTTGCGAAAACTCGGAAAACGACTTTTTCGAGAAAATATTTTTTATGGGGTTATTCTTGAAACCAGCAAAAAAAGCAAAAAATAGAAAAAACCAGCGAAAAATTCAGCGAAAATTCGGAGAATGCTTCGATTGATCTGAAACTTTGGGAAATCATTAAGAAGATACTTCCAGTCATTCCCTGAAAATTTCAGACCAAAATATCGATTTTGAAAATTTTCAGAAATAAAAATCGATAATTTTAAAATCAATATTTCGGTCTGAAATTTTCAGAAAATGACCGGAAGTATCTTCTTAATGATTTCCCAAAATTTCAGACCGATCGGAGCATTCTCCGAATTTTCGCCGAATTTTTTGCTGGTTTCGAGAATAACCCCATTATATTTTTTAAAATTGATATTTATTTCGGTCCAAAATTTTCTGAGCATGTTCATTTAGGTCTATTTTTGCCCTTATTTCCCAAAATTTCAGGCCAATCGGAGCATTTTCCGAGTTTTCGCACAAAAACAGGCTCACCGCTGAACCGATGACACCGTAGTCTTCTTTTCGCTGCGAGACCTCTTCATGCGCCTTTAAAACTTTTTCCAGATTTTGGGATTTTCTTCATTTTTCCGAGCCGGATATCGTGTTTCGATCACATTGATTTCATAAATTCTTTCGAAAAATCCCTGATTTCGTGCAGTTTTAGGCTTCACAAATCTGACAAAATTTTAAAAATTCCCCCCACCTGGTAATCACATCGAGCGCCGATTGATGCTTGTCAAGTGGCTGACAGCACGCTTTGGAGCGAAGTTTGTTCAGCTCCTGCACAGCCTCGGTGACGTTCGATCGGATGTCTTCTGACGTGTTGTAGCTTTCAATGTACGTCGTCAGCGGTTTCACGAGGTCCACTTCGTTCGTCGACTTCAGCGGGGCGCTGATAAAGCCGAACGACGCCATTCTGTGCGGTGGTTTTGTTGATTATCATTGGTTTCATAATTTTGAGATTCGGTGGTTGCGGACTTTTTTGAAACCCTGACAAAACCGGGGAATAAGCTCCGCCCTTTTGCAAGACTGTGGCACAATTTATTGCGAAAATCGTCATACGAAGTGGGCGGAGCTTTCTATAATTCTCGTTTTGCAATGGGAGTCGAGTCCGCAATCACCGAGTTTCAAAATTATTAAAACGATGTTATTATGAGTTCGCCACGGAATGACACCTCACGGTAAATTGTGCGGTAAGAAGTTTTTTTTGCATTAGACTTGTTTTCATTTAACGAGAAGTGTCATTCCGTTACGAATACGTAATATCACGTATTCGCAAGGTGTGACTTCGTGATAAACAAAATCATGTGGGGTTATTCACGAAATAACAAAAAATAGCTAAAACCAGCAAAAAATTCGGAGAATGCTCCGATTGGCCTGAAATTTTGGGAAATAATGGCAAACTCCCGGATATTCCCAGAAAACTTTCGACCAAAATATCGACTTTTTAAATTTTCAGAAAAAGTTGTTAATTTTGGTCCGAAATTTTCGGGAGTAATTTTGCCAGTATTTCCCAAAGTTTCAGGCCTATCGGAGCATTGTCCAAATTTTTGCTGGTTTTGGTTTTTTTTGTTGCTATTTCGTGAATACACGTTTACCGTGCGTGGCGAACACGTAATATTACCGTTTATTAACAAAACATGGGATTGATTAAATTTTATTTAGAAAGGTTGAGAAAAGAATGCAAATAACGTTTGTGATACGGCCGACTGCCAGGTTGCCGCCAAGAATGAGTCATCACGGTGGGCGCCGCCCCAGACGATTTCGCAATATCCAAAACGTTGCTAATGGTGACATCGAATGGGAAAATCGATAAGATAGGTAGTGGAACTGGATACAGAGCCAAAAAAAGGACAAAATCATAAATAATTTGTTCACTTGTGAGTGAGTGAGTCATCATAAGTTTTCGTCATTTCTCGGCTGCGAGGATAGAAGAGGGCAGAGGAGTGGAGCACTTGTATCGGTGAGTAAACAAAGATGAATTCAATATAAAAAAACGGAAATTAAAATAAAATCAGCAATTCCATTCAGAAAAAAAGAAAATAAAAGATATTGAAACTCCAGCAACTGAATTTCGTCGCTGATTTATTGGTCTCTTTGTGTCTTCGCGACCTCCCCGGCAACATTAAAATTGACGATATCAGGGAGGAAAAAGTGAGAGATAAAAACAGAAACAAAATTGAGAAATTTGTTGACGTCTGTGGTGAGAAAGTGCGCTTCACCGCTCGGCTCCGCCTTTTTTGCAGTTAACCCGCATGGTTTTTGGGATTACAAGCTTTATGATTCAAAATTAATAATTTTTACCTTAAAAATTTCAGATTTTTCGCCAGAAACTGATACTTTTTTTGCTGAAGTTTGAAAAGAAAAAGCCGATTCTGAAAGACAATTTTTTAAAGCTTTTCTTTCCTTTTTTAACGAAAAAAAACCTTAAAAATCCACAAAAAAAATCAATAAATATTTGAAAAAAAACAAGCAAAAAATGTTTTTAAAAAAATAAATGCAAAAGTGGGCGGGGCCAATGATAATCCACCAATCAGGTGAAGCTCCGCCCTTTTGCAAGCCACCGCATGGGATTTTGCAAGAACCCGGCACAGGTTTTAACAGAGGAACTCTTTGAAAATATGCAATAAAATAGAACTTTTGGAGAAATTTGAACAATATTTGGAATAAAAAACGCGTTCTTCAGAACAGGTAACAACAAAATACCGTAAAACCTGTATTAGAAGGGCATGCCCTTCTATTGTTCAAACACCCTCTCCAGACGCCCTTCTATTAGAGGGGCCCTTCAAATAGAGGGGCCCTTCTATTGTTCAGAATGAGAATTTGAAATAAAAATTTATTTTTAACAGAAGATTTCAACAAAATGGTGCCAAAAATTAACAAAAAAAAACAACAAAAATTAGAAAATAAACTAGTTCTGAATGTCGATTGAAATGTCACTTTGTGCATCTTCTTCGTCCTCATTGATGTTGATATCGTCAATGAGATTTTCCACCGAATTTTCTTGTCTTTTTTGTTTCAGTCTCACGTTTGCACCAGGTCACTCGCCATTACTCCGTGCAATAATGCGTGGTGCTGATTGCGTATTGCAAGGGCGCCCTTCTATTAGAGGGGCACCTCTATTTTTCAATGAGCCTCTGCAGACGCCCTTCTATTAGAGGGGCTCTTCTAATAAAGGGGCCGTACTAATACAGGTTTTACGGTAATTGCTAAAAATGCAAAATCTGGAAAACAGAAAAATGTTATTTTGAGTTTTGTGGGCTTTTTTGGGCAAGACAGTAATTGTGCGTAATTTTTGGAAACATTTTCAACAATATTAAAGTTCAATGCGACAAAAATTTGCTGAAACAAAACACAAAAATAACCTCAAAAAGCATAAAAAGTGCATATGGCCTAGAATCCGCCATGGCCGTGGCCGAAGTTTTGACGGCCATCTTTCGAAAATGCTGAATTTTTTTATTTGTTTTTCGAAAAATTTTATTTTGTTTTTGGAAGTTTTTCAGAAAAAACACATTTTTTTGTCATTTTTTCGAATATTTCAATCTATTAATCCAACCTAGAAATACATCCTCTCATTTAAACTGCCTTTCCTTCATTTTTAATGGCATTTTTCTAAAATTACCAAAAACTTCCAGACAATGTCCGAAAAACGCGCGGACGATCGTCTCGAGGGGACCAACGACACGTTCGGCGGCCTGGTGATCAAAAAGAAGAAGGTGGACGGTGATGAAAAGCCCGAGCCATCTGGAAAGTGAGTTTTCTTTTTTTATGCAGTATAAACTACGGTTGTTTCCTTTCAGAAGTCTCTTAGGATTGGACAAGCTGGCGTCCACGAAGCGAGAGCACGCCAGAAAGCGATTGGCGGAGGACGAGGACAACGATCGGGGTGTCACCGAGTCGGTGCGGCGGGGGATTGAAAAGTAGGCGTTTATATAAAAAATATTTAATTCTAAATGTGCTCTTTAGAGTTCACGAAAAGCACCGAGACCGCGACCGGGAGTCGCGCGGAATGAAGTACAAGAGTCGAGACGAGGATCGCCGTGACCGCGACCGAGACCGCGACAGATCCGATCGGCGTGACCGAGATCGAGACCGTGACCGAAGTCACCGACGAGATTGGGACGAGACGCCACGCTTCAAGGTTCCAGAAACTCCGTCGAGAATTTCCTGGGACGACGATAGGCATGCATCCTCATCTCACAAGAAGAACAGTTGGGATATGCCCACGCCACGTGGCGACAGAGATAGAGATCGGAAAAGGGATTGGGGCTCAGAGAGGAGTATTTCGAGTGCGTATCGAAGCGAACGAAGGCATCAGGAGGAGAGGAACCAAAGGCGGCGCCATCGACCGGAAGATTCAGTGCGATCTGAGAAGGATGAGAAGCCAGAGTGAGTTTTTTCAGGTGGAAAATTGTTAGATTTTTGCGTTACCGATGGCTTTGTGTCTCCGTGCTCGCTATGCGTTTCTGGGAATTTCGGCTATTAGCCGTTTTTTTTCCAGAATTTTCCAAAATGTACGAATATCGTTAACTCGCTCGGCATACACGCTAAATCCGCTCCAAACTTGTGCCGATCATTGTCATTTTCAGCGGCTAATAGCCATGCCGTAACCGCGCCGAAAATTCCCATTGCATCGTTTGGCCGAGTCATCGATAGAGCGCGAAATGAATTTTGGACCGTTTTTTTTTTTTGCGTTTCAAAGCATTTTTGAACATTTTTTGGTTTTTTTCGGTAAAAATCGTGCTTTTATTATTATTTTTTTTCTTCTCATATTTTTTTGCTGCTTCCTATAAAAACTGGATTTTCAAAGATTTTTGCCCTTTCAAATAGCGATTTTGGAGGCCGGATTCATGAAACTGAAAACGACAGGAAAATTGATGCATTTTTATGATGGTGATGAGAGACGCAGAGAAACAGACAACTACATTATCCGGAAAATTCCGTTTTCCTGTTTCCTAGCTCTAATTTTTTTTTCAGTTTTTCTACGATTTTAATAAAAAATTTATTTATGGTGCCCTTCAATTAGAGGCTACCCTTCTAACAGAGGAAAAACAGTTTTGATGAAAAAAAAAACAGCTAGAAAATGGTTTTACACAAATCAAATACTTGTTAAAAAAATCCATGGAAGGTAGGAAAACATTTAATGGAACTGGAAAATGTAGAACTGGTAGAAAAAAATGCATGGAACTGATAGGAAAAAAAAATCGATGGAACTGGTAGGAAAACATTTAATGGAACTGGAAAATGTAGAACTGGTAGGAAAAAAATCCATGGAACTGTTAGGAAAAAAAAATCGATGGAACTGGTAGGAAAAAAATTCATGGAACTGGTAGGAAAACATTTAATGGAACTGTTGGTTAAAAAAAATCCATGGAACTAGTAAGAAAAGATTTAATGGAACTGGCAAACGTAGAACTGGTAGGAAAAAATGCATGGAACTGGTAGTAAAACATTTAATGGAACTGGAAAATGTAGAACTGGTAGGAAAAAATCCATGGAACTGGTAGGAAAACATTTAATGGAACTTGAAAATGTAGAACTGGTAGGAAAATAATCCATGGAACTGGTAGGAAAACATTTAATGGAACTGGAAAATGTAGAACTGGTAGGAAAAAAAATCCATGGAACTGGTAGGAAAACATTTAATGGAACTGGAAAATGTAGAACTGGTAGGAAAATAATCCATGGAACTGGTAGGAAAACATTTAATGGAACTGGAAAATGTAGAACTGGTAGGAAAAAATCCATGGAACTGGTAGGAAAACATTTAATGGAACTTGAAAATGTAGAACTGGTAGGAAAATAATCCATGGAACTGGTAGGAAAACATTTAATGGAACTTGAAAATGTAGAACTGGTAGGAAAATAATCCATGGAACTGGTAGGAAAACATTTAATGGAACTGGAAAATGTAGAACTGGTAGGAAAATAATCCATGGAACTGGTAGGAAAACATTTAATGGAACTGGAAAATGTAGAACTGGTAGGAAAAAAAATCCATGGAACTAGTAAGAAAACATTTAATGGAACTGGCAAACGTAGAGCTGGTAGAAAAAAATCCATGAAACTGGTAGGAAAACATTTAATGGAACTGGAAAATGTAGAACTGGTAGGAAAAAAATCCATGGAACTGGTAGAAAAAAAATCCATGGAACTTTATGGCGAATGTGTAAAGTAGCAGTTTAATTATAATTTTATTCATTTTGTACCAGAAGGTTGTTGACGGCTATCGCCGTCAAAAACCTTCTGGGTAAGCTTGGGGACGCGCGAGTCTCCCTGATTTTTTAAAGAGTTTTACTGTATGTCATTGGAAACATTGAGTAAGTCTCCAAAATTGAATCAATTAAAAACTAAATGTTTTTCTGTGTGTCTGTCAACCCATTTTTATATATTGATTGCGAAAAAATATGTCACGAACCTATTCAGTGCAGCAAAAAAAAACAGTTTTTGGTGTTTTCAACCTATTTTATTGTGAAAGAACACCTAAAGAAAAACTACCGTGATCAGATGTTTTCAAACTCCACAAAACTCTTCGCACGGTGTGCTGGAGACTACGTTTTTAAAATTGTTTTGGAAATGAAATTTTGCATGTCATGTCTCTCAAATCTCTGCGTCTTTAGCTTTGCACACACTTATCTAAACTTGGCAGAATGATACTATCGCGACGCAGATAAATGCGACAGAGCGCATTTGCCTTTACGTAGGTTCTAACACACCGTGCTTCGAGTCGAGTCCTGGCATGTGATACTCGAATTCACGTTTTTATTCGAAAAAAAAGAAGTAACCAAAGAGATTTTTGTCTCCCAATTTCACGTGAAATTTCACTCCGTCACGAATCCATTATAAAAACTAATAAACCAAAGTCGTCTTTACCCTTTAAGTTATCTGAAATCGTTATTTCTCCCATTATTTATTTTCGAACCCGATCTCAAGTTAAAAGTTCAATTCTTCATTAAACTTGTTCTGGTTTCAACAAAACTTTTTTGGTTGAATGGAGTTTCGAAAGAAGAACATTGTTTAGATATTGTCGGCCCGCCAAAATGGTCAAACGCGCTCCGCTGAACTCAATACTACGTGGATTTCATTTTGGTTTCCAAATTTTTTCATTTCACGTGTAAATTCAACGTGAAATAAAATAATTTGGCAACCAAAATGAAATCCACGTAGTATTGAGTTCAGCGGATCGCGTTTGACCGACGTGGCGGGCCGATAATAGAGCTTATTAAAATAACAGAAATATTGGCGAAATTTTGTTCATAACCGCTGGGAAACTAAAACAGATAAGATGGGTGAACATTAAAGATGAACTTTGAACGACAAATCAAAAAAGACAAAAATTCAAAAAAGAGCTCAAAATAATGAAGAAACGTACTTGAATCTAACTTTTTTGGCTAAATTTCCACTAACTAAACAAAATATCACTAACAAAAAAGAAAAAACCACAGTAAAACTCGAACTCTCAACCTCCCGAACGCCAGCGAAGACTATAAACCACTTGAACATCGCGCTAGATGAAAACTTCAGCACTGTGTGATGTCACATTTCAAACGACCCCGGAGTTTTCCGACGGATTTTATTTCGACTGTAGAAAAGCAAAACGCGCAGAAGAAAAAAAAATAATGTTGACGGGCCTAACAGTAAAGTACCCTTCAAAATAACGATATCAAAATTTGAAAAAGACGGGCATCATCGCGGGACTCAGGAGACTCAGATTTCAAAGTTGGGGCCCCTACGGACTTCTGGGGACTGCGCGAGCAGTGCGAACATACCGATGCACAGACAGACTTACACACAGAAAAATTTTATTAGTAATAGTAAAGATTTTCATCTTGAATTTTTTTTCCTATCCATTTTTTGCTGGAAAAAAAATTCATAAAATGCCGATTTCTGTATGAAATGATGATTAAACTTCTTAAATTTCAGGCTAGAATTGGATTAAAATGAAAGAAAAATTCACGCAATGCTCAGCTCCTGCTCACCAAATGAAACCCATAATCTTTTTTTTTTCTTCCAGACCCACATTCCACGACGAAGAAGAACGTCTCCAGTGGGAAGAGGATCAGAAAAACCTGGAGAGAGAGTGGTACGACAACGAAGGCGCCTTCGACGATGAGTACAATCCATTCAACAAAGTGTCCGAAGAGTTTGTAGAGAAACGAGAAAAACAGTGGCAAGAGAAAACCCAAAAGCCACGATTAACAGTCAAACAGCAAGCGATCAAACGAGAGAACGAGTTGTGGGAAAACAACAGATTGCACCGTTCTGGCGTCGTCGCGGTGGCGGACGAGTTGTCGAGTGTGTTTGAAGATGAGACTGATGAGAATCGAGTGACTATTTTGGTGCAGAACATTGTGCCACCGTTCCTTGACGGACGAATTGTGTTCACCAAACAGGCGCAACCGATTATTCCAGTCGTGGATACCACCTGCGATATGGCTGTAGCGGCCGCACGAGGTAGTATGGCGGTGCGGAGACGCAGAGAAGTGGAAGACAGAAAAAGAGCTCAAGATAAGCACTGGGAGCTCGCGGGTAGCAAGTTGGGAAATCTGATGGGTGTCAAGGAAAAAGCTGACGAAACTGCGAATCCAGAAGAGGACGATAGTGGAAACTACAAAGAATCTCATCAGTTTGCATCGCACATGAAAGATTCTGAAGCCGTGTCGGATTTTGCGCTAGAAAAGTCGATTAAACAGCAAAGAGAGTATCTACCAGTTTTCGCGTGCCGTCAGAAAATGATGAATGTGATTCGGGAGAACAATGTGGTTATCATTGTCGGAGAGACCGGATCCGGAAAGACGACACAGTTGGCGCAATATCTGCTGGAAGACGGATTTGGAGACTCTGGATTGATTGGATGTACGCAGCCGAGACGTGTTGCTGCGATGAGTGTTGCAAAGCGTGTGGCTGATGAGATGGGGGTTGAGGTAAGTGCACAAATTTTTTTTACTTTCAATTTTTGGAAAAAGAAAGAAAAGACCTGAGGATCTATGAAACTGGAAAACAACAGGAAAACCGTTTTCTTGAAAAAGAAATTAAGAAAACAGCGATTTCTGCATGATTGGATTGAGAAACGCAGAGAAACAGACCGACCGAATCTCCGGAAAACACCGTTTTTGAATTTTGTGGATTCGGCCTCTAATTCCATTTTTGGCGGAAAAAAACTATACAATCATCGAAAAACGGTGCTACCTCGGAATAGAACTGACGCGTAATAGAACTGTAGCGAAATTGAACTCGCTTTGGAATAGAACTGTAGTGAAATAGAACTGTAGCGAAATAAAACTGTTCGGAATAAAACTGATCGGAATAAAACTGTTTTGGAATAAAACTGTTCGGAATAAAACTGTAGCGTTTTGGAACTAAATTAGCAATGGAGCGCGATTGCATTGCTTGCTCATTCAAATATTGGAATTTCTCATGCGCGTGCTTTTTTCAACAGTTCTATATTTGAGCTATTCATCAAAAATTGTTTGCTTTGTTGTTTTTTTGAATAAACTTTTATCATTTTTTTTTCTCGGCCCGCCTTGACGGCCAAGCAATGCAATCGCGCTCCATTGCTAATTTAGTTCCAAAACGCTACAGTTTTATTCCGAACAGTTTTATTCCAAAACAGTTTTATTTTGCTACAGTTCTTTACCGAACAGTTCTATTCCGAACGGTTCTATTGCGAAGCAAGTTCTATATCGCTGCAGTTCTATTACACTTCAGTTCTATTCCGAGGTAGCACCCGAAAAACGAAATAAAAATTTTGAAAAACTTTTTTTTTGGAAAAAAATTGATTTGTGTTAGAAAAAGTTCTAGACTGGGTCCGCCAATTTTTTGAAAAAAAAAAACGGAAAATTCAAATTTTCGAGACTTACAGTAACCCGAAATTTTTACGATTTTCGGGAAAATCGTATTCGATTTTTAATATATAATACAGGGTGGCCGATAAGTATAGGACGCTCGCTTTCAGCGTTCCCTGGCACGGTGCCAAGGGATATTTTCGAAAAATTTCGAAACTTTTCGAAAGTCCAGAGACTATATAAGTAAGCTTCTCAGTCATTTGTTCTCACTTCTCCATATCGCCGAGCTATGAAAAGTTCTCCTCATCGTCCTTCCATTGAACTCTTGTTCAAGAGAGGCCTCGGAAGTGCTGAGATCGCTCGACGCCTTCAAATTTCGTCTTCGACGGTTCGAAACGTTGTCGCTGCTATCAAAAAGCGAGGAGATGCTTCTGAAGTAAAAAAAAAAAGCGGACGTCCACGTTCTGTCAACACCCGGAATACTCGTGCAATCATCAAGAAACGGATCATTCGAAATGATGGATTGAGTCTCAATAGGATGGCGTCACAGCTTGGAATTGCCCGATCCACTGTCCAATCGATTGTCAAGAACGACTTGAAGCTCAAAAGTTACAAACTACGTCGTGGACAGTACCTCTCGGACAAATCGAAAGCGATGCGACTCGAAAAATGCCGAAAATTACTCCAGCACTTTCAAGTGCGCCGCGTCTCTGACGTTATCTGGACAGACGAGAAGATCTTCACTATTGAACCTCTTCCCAACCGTCAAAACCAGAGACAGTTATTGTCAAAGGATGACAGCATGTCTCCGAAACGTCGTCTTGCCCATAACCGCCTTTTCCCGAAAAGTGTCATGGTTTGGGCCGGTATCACGGCAACCGGTAAAACTCCGTTGGTTTTCATTGAAAGAAATGTGAAAATCAACTCGGAGGTGTACCAAAAGATTGTGTTGATGGATAATTTGTTACCCTGGGTCACTCAGCACTTTGCTGGTGGTCCATTTATCCTTCAACAAGACTGGGCACCGTCCCATGGCTCGAGATCGACATTGGCCGTCTTGGAGGCGCATTTCCCTGGATTCCTGGACAAGAACTTGTGGCCTGCTTCCAGCCCGGATCTCAATCCGATGGATTTCAGCGTTTGGGGCATGTTGGAAGGGAAGATCGCGGGAAAAGTTTTTGCTACTGTCGATGACTTGAAGGCCGCTCTCGAGGTAGCATGGGCTTCGATCGACGACGGATACCTGCGGCGCACTGTCAATTCGGTGAAGAAACGTTTGAGAGCCTGTGTCAAAGCTCGTGGATCCAACTTCGAAATTCTCTTGTAAAATCAAATTTTCTGCTTATTTTTTGTTGTTTAATAAAGGTTGTTCTCGAAAAATCCTCAAATTGAAAAAATGGGAGCACTTTCAAAACGTCCTATACTTATCGGCCACCCTGTAGACGAAATCCAAAAAAAAAAAAACGAGGGTTATGGTAATCAAAATGGATCCGCAGTAAATATTTTTGAAAAAAAGTACAATAAAATAAAATGGAGACCTACTGTATCCCAAAAAATCGGGATTTATGGACCTATTCACAAAGCCGGAAAAAAAGGAAAAAAAAATTGCGGGAAAAATCGGAGAATGTTCCGATTGACCTGAAATTTCGGGAAATATTGGAAAAAATTCTCCTGTACACGCTCAAAAAATTTTGGACCAAAATATCGATTTTAAAAATTTTCAGAAAAATTGATATTTTGGTCCAAATTTTTTTGAGCGCGTACAGGAGAATTTTTTTTCCAATATTTCCCAAAATTTCAGGTCAATCGGAGCATTCTCCGATTTTTCCCGCAATTTTTTTCCGTTTTTGTGAATAGGTCCATAAAAAATAATAAAAACTCAAATTCTTGATTTATCTGATGTCAAAAATGTTGTGAACTAAAATGAACTTTTCTATCAAACATCTGCAAAAAAATCATTCTTACCCTAATATTTTGTGTATAAGGCCGCATGAATGAAAACGGTCTTATACACAAGAGGATAGACAAGCCATAAAAAAAACGAGTGTCACTCTTTGAGATTAGGGCTGGGCATAAAATGTATTTTTTACGGATCAAAAATCTGTATATACCATAAAATCCCGGCTCCGGGACGTTTCGAAACTGAGACTTTTCGAAATCAGTGGATTTTTAGCGGTAAATTATCCAGTAAATTTTGAAAAATTTCCGAATTCACCGGTAAAAGATTCGACAACTATTTCATACACAGGTGAAATGCGGTGGATGCATATAGTGTCCGTATTTGAATCATATCGTGCATTTATGTAAGTTAGGCTCTAGATATTTAATAAATCCGCGTCGTTTGATTAACGTTTACACATTTTACTAATTCAGCCACAAAAATCACGAAAATTGGAAGAGCTGAAGTACAAAAATTATTTTAATGCAAAAAATAAATAAAAACTTGGCGACGAAAAATAACAATAGAGTTTCGAAACGTTTCAGAGCCAAAATCCCAGCCCTGTTGGAGATATGGAATGGCCTTATACACAAGAAATTTGAGTAGAAAAAATATTAAATAAAATGCAACAAATCCAACACTTTGCAGCTCGGCCAAGAAGTCGGCTACGCGATCCGATTCGAAGACTGTACCTCTGAAAAAACCATCATCAAATACATGACGGACGGTATCCTCCTTCGTGAGTGCCTTGGAGACGGAACTCTCGATCAATACTCTGCAATCATCATGGACGAAGCTCACGAAAGATCTCTGAACACTGACGTTCTGTTCGGCCTGCTAAGAGATGTGATTGCGAAACGATCCGACTTGAAACTCATCGTCACTTCTGCTACCATGGATGCCGACAAATTCGCCGATTTCTTTGGAGGAAACTGCCCAACTTTCACCATTCCGGGAAGAACTTTCCCTGTGGAGCTGTTTCATGCGAGAACTCCTGTGGAAGATTACGTGGATGCTTCTGTGAAACAGGCGGTGACAATTCACTTGGGTGGCATGGACGGCGATATTCTTATTTTTATGCCAGGACAGGAAGATATTGAGTGCACGTGTGAGATGATTAAAGAAAAGCTCGGAGAGCTGGACGAAGCACCACCACTGGCAGTTTTGCCCATCTACTCCCAGTTGCCCAGTGACCTGCAGGCGAAAATCTTCCAGCGAGCACCAGGAGGTATGAGAAAGGCGATTGTGGCGACGAATATTGCGGAAACTTCGCTGACAGTTGATGGTATCCTCTTTGTGATCGATCCGGGATTCTGTAAAATGAAGGTGTACAATCCGAGAATTGGTATGGATGCTCTCTCGATCTTCCCCATCTCGCAGGCGTCTGGAAATCAGAGAAGTGGTCGTGCAGGACGTACCGGGCCAGGACAGTGCTATCGATTGTACACGGAGCGACAGTTTAAGGATGAGCTTTTGGTTGGTCTTTGTTTTTTTTTTTTGGAAAAAAAGTGAATTTTTGACCTTTTTTTGGACTAAAATTGCAGAAAATTGAATTTTAATTACGAAAAAATGATGTTTGGTTCGATATTTAGGCGGTATGCCCCGAAATTCTACAAAAATTATAACATTTTCGAAAAAAAAAACCGAGTTTTCCATTTCTTCAAATAGGAGAATTTCAATATTTACCGACCGGGTTTAGGGCGAAAAGTAAAAAAAAAAAATTGAAAATGGTCCTATTTTATCCAAGAAAAATTAATTTTTAAACTATTTTTTACAGAAAAATGCATAAATTTGCAGAAAAATACTTTTTTTTTTTTTTTTTTTGAAAATGCATTTTTTGTCATTTTTGTGTTTTCACTGGATTAAAAATGCAGAAAAATGTATTTATTTAAATAGCCAAAAAATTATCGTTTCAAGACCCGGAACTGAAAAAATTCTGAAAAATATTAATTTTCGTGTTAAAATGGTTAATTTCCCTATTTTTAAAGCCGCATTCCAATATTTTACCGCCCAGAGTCTTGGCACGAAAATTAACATTTTTGAAATTTTAATGACCTTATTTTTTTGAATTCAAATGCATTTTTAAAGAAAAATTCAAAAGAGAAATTTCTGTTTTTCTGTCAATTTTAATAAAAAATTCCATTTTTTTTTCTAAATGGTGCTAAAAATGATCTCGCACGGTGTCCAGAATGTGAAAAGTGGGCGGAGCGGAGCAAACGCGCTCCACTGGATTTTTCGCGCGAAATTCAAAATTATTTTTATTGATTTTACTGTTTTTCTTTGTAAAATGTATGTATTTTATCTTTTAATAACTAATATTTCACTTTGAAGCATAAAAAAACCTCTAAACTTGTTGCAGGCTGGAAAATTCGGGTGATTTTCGAGAAACTCACAATATTGGCTAACAATCGATGAAAATCAAATAAATTGCATTTATTTTTCATGATATTTGTTTTATTTACATGACGAAATAAAATCTGGGAGATTTCAAACGTATTTTCAGCGCTATTTTACTTGAATTTTGAGGTCAAAACAATGCATACGATCTTGGAATCAACAAAGAATAAGACTAAAAATACGGAAAAAACGGAATAAGACTAAAAATACGGAAAAACACGCATCGAAGAGCGGTCATAGAAATTTTTGTCGTCAGACGACGAATCGGGTTTTTTCAAGCAATTATTGATTATTTTTTCCATAAACAAAGTGAATTATTCCCCATAAAATTGCCCAAACTTTGATTTTCGTAAAGATTTATTCTGCAAAAACACCAAAAAACTCGCTTTTTAGCTCCGCAATGCTAAAAACGATTATTTCGAAATGGTGGCTGAACCGAATTCGACGTTCTTAGGCTTAAAAAAATTTCTAAAGACCTCTGCTATAATTCAGTTGGAGCAAATTTGGGAAAAAATTAAGAATGTATGCTTTTTCCCCCCGAAAAACGCCTCAAAATTTGAATTTCGCGCGAAAAATCCAGTGGAGCGCGTTTGCTCGGCTCCGCCCACTTTTCAAATCCTGGGCACCGTGTCTCGACAATTGTCAATTAATTTGCAGTTTTGACACTATTTATCAAATTTTAAATTCAATTTTTGAACAATTGTAACATAGAACCGTTTCAAAAAGAAAACCAGAATTTTCAACAAAAACCCATTAACAATAAGTATTTGCAGAGAAGCACAGTGCCAGAAATCCAGCGAACAAACCTGGCGAACGTAGTCCTCCTCCTAAAATCTCTCAACGTTGACGATCTTCTCAAATTCCACTTTATGGACGCCCCACCACAAGATAACATGCTCAACTCAATGTACCAACTCTGGACACTCGGCGCCCTCGACAACACTGGACAACTCACGCCAATGGGCCGAAAAATGGTGGAATTCCCTCTAGATCCAACTCTATCCAAAATGCTCATCGTTTCGGCCGAAATGGGCTGCAGTGAAGAAGTTTTGACGATCGTTTCGATGCTCTCCGTGCCCGCCATCTTTTTCCGACCAAAAGGCCGAGAAGAGGAAGCGGATGCGAAGAAGGAAAAGTTTCAAGTTCCCGAATCGGATCATCTCACGTTCCTCAATGTGTATCTTCAATGGAGGACGCACAAGTATTCTGCGAAATGGTGTGCGGACAATTATCTGCATGTGAAGGCGTTGAAAAAGGTTCGAGAAGTGCGGGCGCAGTTGAAGGAGATTATGCAGGACCTCAAGTTGCCTTTGATGTAAGTTTTTTGAGAACTTTTAGAAGGCGTATGCAAAAAAAAACGACCGGAAAACCATTTTCCGAAACATGCCTCTCTGCGTCTCTCACCCTCGTCATGTAAACATAGTGTTTTCCAAATTTTGTTTTCCGGAAATCGGTTTTCCTGATTGCTCAGAAAATCGTAAATAAAAAGATTTATTTTTTGAAATGTTACAATTTTTCCCTTTTTTACCATATTTTGCAGTATTTGAATGGTGGAAACATAAAAAATGAGTTTTTAAAATTTGAAATGCTTAAAAATGTGAAAATTCGCCACAAAAAATTTCTTAAATTACCATTAAATCACTAAAAAAAATCGCTGAAAATCCTTAAAAGACTCTAAAAATCACTTAAAGTCGGTAAAAAATGGTTCACAAATTTTAAAATCGTTAAACCGCCTTAAAAAACCATAAATTTGCTTTAAAAAATACATTATGGGGTTATTCACGAAATGGCAAAAAAGGGCAATAAACGGCAAAAAACTGCGCGAAAACTCGGAGAATGTACCTGAAATTTTGGGAAATGATGGGGAAAACTCTCCCGGACACTCCCACAAAATTTCAGACCAAAATATCGATTTTTAAGAAATATTGCTTATTTTTCTGAAAATGCTTAAAATCGACATTTTTGTCTGAAATTTTGGGGTAATGTCTGGGAGAGTTGTTTCCCTTATTTCCCAAAATTTCAGGTAAATCGGAGCATTTTCCGAATTTTCGCGCAGTTTTTTGCCATTTCGTGAATAACCCCATTAAAAACGCTAAATTACCTCAAAATAAAATTGAAACCAGAGCTGCACGGAATTCCGTATTCCGGGCTCGCAAATTTTCATTCCGTGCAACGCTGATATAAACCCCTAAAATGTCTTACATTAGATACCCATAAAACGGGTAAAAATTGCCCTTCTAATGGTAAAAAAAATCCAACAAATTGTATAAAAACCTCGTATTCTCAGTACGGTGCGCTGCAAATTCGGCTCTGGGACGTTTCAAAACAAGACGTTTCAAAACTGGGACGTTTCAAAACTTTTTTTGCATTTTTGCGGCGTACTAGTGTTTTTAAATTTCCATAAAAATACAAATAATTGATAAAAGCAAAACATAAAAACCTAATGAGCGTGCGTTTTGGTGTCAATTGGCAAAAAACGCTACGAAAAAATGCAAAAAAAGTTTTGAAACGTCCCAGTTTTGAAACGTCTTGTTTTGAAACGTCCCAGAGCCGCAAATTCGCCCCCATTGCAAAGTGGAGGGCGCGGCCACGTTGGCGACGAGAGAGTGCAGAAAATTGAGAGACCGTGGCCGATGTTTCGCTCTCTTTTCTCTGAATCTCACTCCAAATTCATGAGCAGTTCACTGCGATTGGAGCGAATTTGCAGTATAGAAACTAATACGAAAAAGGGCGGGATTTCGAATTTTGACATTCATCTCGCAACTCAACTTTAAACATTTATTATTCAGCTCAAACGGAAGTGAATGGGACATTGTGCGCAAGTGCATCTGCTCCGCCTACTTCCACAACGCCGCCCGTCTCAAAGGAATTGGAGAATACGTGAACGTCCGAACAGGAATCCCATGCTTCCTCCACCCAACCTCCGCTCTCTTCGGTATGGGCTTCATGCCCGACTACGTGGTGTACCACGAGCTCATCATGACCGCCAAAGAATACATGCAGTGCGTCACCGCTGTCGACGCAATCTGGCTCGCCGAGCTCGGTCCCATGTTCTACTCGATCAAAGAGTCGAAACAGTCGCGACGTGAGCTCAAAATGGAAAGTGTTCGAACGGTGGAGACGATGGAGGCAGAAATGCGAGAGGCGCAGAAAGAGATGGAACGTCGCAAGATTGAAAGCGACAAGGCGTTCAAACGACCCGAATCGTCGACGCGGATCGTGGAAGTCGGTTCTAAATCGGCTAGATCCGAGAGGAGGAAACTGTGGGGTCTCTGATTTGATCTATGGTGCGTCGGGTGTGATATATTATCCAATTTACGATCCGTAGTTTTTTTTTATTATATTTATCTCAGTATCTATCAAATAAATTTATCTTATCAATCCTCATCATTCTCTGCGTCTAGATCCTGGTTTCTTCCTACCAAATGTTTATTTATTTTTGACGAAGAAAGCATCTTGCTGCGTTACTTACCACGAATTGCAAAATCTGATTTTTGGCTATTAGCCGTCGATTTTGGGGTGCGTGGCAAATGCATGGAGCACAGGACCAGAATTCGGCGGCTATTAGCCCTTTTTTGATGGCTTCTAGCCATCGAAATTGGCAAATAGCCATTATGCCGCGTCCAAATTTCAAAAAATTCCTGAAATCAGGAGTTTTTGGCAGTCCAAAGTTCTACAAAAATCCCAGAAAAAACAGGCGGTGACAGTTGAAACCGACGTTACTGTAGTTGCTTCGCTGCGAGACCTTCTATGTTTGTACTTGAATTTTCCCACATTTGCTCAATTTTGCTTTTTTACGGGAAAATTCAAGTTCATACATAGAAGGTCTTGCAGCGAATCAACTACGGTAGCGTCGGTTTCAACTGTGATCGCCTGTTATTTCTGGGATTTTTTGTGGCACTTTGGACTGCAAAAAACTCCCGATTTCAGGAATTTTTTGAACTTTCGACGCGGCATTACTGAACGCACTGCTCGGCCTTTCCGAGATATTCGGGAGTTAGCCATCGAAAACAGCTAATAGCCGTCTATTCTGGGGCTTTTTCTCAATTCATGTGGCATACGCCCCCGAAATCGACGGCTACTAGCCTGTTATCGCCAATCAGGCGCGAGTAACGGCTATCTGCCATTTCAACACTTAAAATTCCCAGTCCTCAACTTCATTATTCTTGCAGGATGCACTTTGGCGACTTGCCCCTAGACTTAATCAGAACCATTCTCAAAGTCATGAGCCCTACAGATCTGCTCAACGCGGGGCTCGCCTCTCATGGACTTGCCGAAATCGCAATAGACTCACTCCCAACCACCAGATCTGTGAAAATCGGAGTGTCCCATGACGGACTGCGAGCATCGTATGAAGGAGACGGAGAAGCGGAAATTCAAGTGCCAATGACCATCAAAAAGGAGACTAAACGGATCCTAGAAATTCTCCTACCCCGCCTGGCTACCGCGGCAGAATCCCTCAACTTGGAGAATGGAATGATTGGGGATGAGATCAGCGACGATCAATTCGCGCATCTCCTTCAATTACTGAAAGAGGCACCGCTAAAAGAATTGACATTGTCTGAAATCGATCTACAACGAATCCGCTCTTGGACACTGGCTATGTTGGCCGGATTCGATAGGCTTGAGAAGATTGAAATTGAGGAATGCAAACTGGGCGGAGAAACGGAAGCGATGCTATTGAAGTCTTTGCAATGCTCTTTCAAAACGCTTGCTCAGATTGATCTGAAGGGAACTCCGCAGGTATGTTTAATTGGTTTTTTAAATTGTATTTTATGAGAAGTGATTTTTTATTTATTGCGCACTTTTTTCGAATATGGCAAGTTATGGTCTATTAACGGAAACCAACAAAATATGCAAAAAATTCAGTCGAAATTCGGAGAATGCTCCGATCAGTCTGAAATTTTGTCGAAAATACTCCCGGGCATGTGCAGAAAATTTCAGACCAAGATATCGATTTAAAAAATTATCGATTTTTTTTTTTGAAAATTTTCAAAATCGATATTTTGGTCTGAAATTTTCTGCACATGCCCGGGAGTATTTTTGACATTTTTTGTCAAAATTTCAGACTGATCAGAGCATTCTCCGAATTTTTTGCATATTTTGCTGGTTTCGTGAACAAACCCATTAAAAAATGCGTGATCCTTCAAAAATTTTATTGAACCTATATTATTGTGCAGAAAAAAAACAATTTTCGGTTTTAAACGTACCGTACCCAGTTTTTTTTTAATCAGAAAAACTCTTCGGGTCGAACTCCCTGGTTGGAATAATGTAGTGCGTCTTTTTACAATTAGCAGAAAACTGCCAAACTTGCTTTCAAATTCTTTATTCTTTGACATTTTAAAATAGCTTTTTTTCCTAGTTTTAAAGCAACATTTGGGTACGGTATTGTCGAACCGCCAAAGTGGTCAAACGCGCTCCACTGGACTCAATTATTTTGTCCGTTTTTCTTTGATGTTTTCCATAAAATCTTCTTTTTTCGTGCTTTTTCCTTGTAAAAATATTTTGTCGAGACCAAATTCATGAATTTTTGTCAAAATCTTCCGCATATTTCCCAATTTCGGTGAAAAATCAGTAAAACATTGAAAAAACATCACCATGATGGAGTTTGAACAAAAAACGTTCCAAAAAAAAATGAGTTATGAATTTTTTAAAGTGCACAGAAATCGAAAAATATTGATTTTTCACTGAAATTGGGAAATATGCGGAAGATTTTGACAAAACGTCATGAATTTGGTCTCGAAAAAATATTTTTACAAGGGAAAAGCACGAAAAAATAAGATTTAATGCAAAAAAGCAAAGAAAAACGGACAAAACAATTTGAAAACGAAACCAAAATGAAAATCGCATAGCGTTGAGTCCAGTGGAGCGCGTTTGACCATTTTGGCGGTTCGACAATAAGATTTTTAACGGTTTTGCCAAATTCTGCATACGAATATTTAAAAAAACGGGGTTTCTGCACTGAATAGGTCCATTATTCATGTGTTCCCGAGAGAAATTCAGTTACGACGCTCCGATGTTCCGCCAGTCTCGTAGCAAAATTCTGTTATTTTTGTTTAAAAAACTTAGCAGAGACCTGCGGAACATTGGAGTGTCGTAACTGAATTGCACTCGCGAATACAAAGAAAAAAAGACAAATAATAAAACGAAAATGTTAGAATTTGTATAAAACTCTGGGAAAGAATGTAAAAAATATGTGCTGAAAGACGAAATTTTTAATATTGTCGGCCCGCCAAAATGGTCAAACGCGCTCCGCTGAACTCAACGCTATGTGATTTTCATTTTAGTCTCCAAATTATTTCATTTCACGTTGAATTTATACATGAAGTTAAATAATTTGGAAACCAAAATGAAAATCACATAGCGTTGAGTTCAGCGGAGCGCGTTTGATCATTTTGGCGGGTCGATATTATTTCAATCCAAAAATTTTGAGCATACCATGTCCGGAACAATTTTCGACAATATTTTACGACTTATCGGAGCATTTTCTCTATTCCTAATGCCGCGTCCAAAGTCAAAAAAATTCCTGAAATCACGTTTTTTCTGCAGTCCAAAGTTGCAAAAAAAAAATCACAGAAATAACAGGTGTTTACCACTGAATTTTTCGGCGTGAAAGTTGTAAATAAAAAAACACGCGAAAATTTAGTGGTAAACACCTGTTATTTCTGTGATTTTTTTTTGCAACTTTGGACTGCAGAAAAAACGTGATTTCAGGAATTTTTTTGACTTTGGACGCGGCATAACGCAATAAAAAGTTAGCAATTCCAGATAACCGACCACTTTGCGCACCGGGTCTCCCGCAACTGTCCGAACCTCTCCTACTTTCGAATTTCCGACTGTCCACTTGTCACAACTCTCACCGCCCTTCAATTCATCGAATCGGCCTCCTACCGCTCTAGCGACAAGCTCGATATGCATATGGATAACACGGAGTTTGACGCCGAAAAGCTACTCTTTTTCATCAAGAATCCGTGTTTCGAATCGAGTTATTCTAACTGGAGCCTTCAACAAGTTCTCGTGCCGATTGCCTACGATAAGCCAGCCTATTTAGCTCTCCATCAAAGCCGAAAGTGCGTTCTTATTTTTGTTTAAAACCTATATATTTTAAAACCGATGTAAAAATTGTAAATTGTACATTTTAAATTTAAATTCCCAGTATTGGTCTACTCCTAATTTCTAAACGGATAGGTGAGAAATTAAGTAACTATTTAAATACCAAAAAGTATTCATTTTTGTGCTGCCGAGCAGCTGTATAGACGGAAATTTTTGTAATCAATAAACTATTAATATGGTGGTCTAACCAACGCTTTACACACACTCACGCACAAGCCACGTTTACGGACGGAAGGCAGACGGACGACAGCTGCGTGCGTTTCATTGATTTTCTTTTTTTCGTGTGAAATGTGGGAAAAGATAGTGCTGACAGCTGGCACTGCCGCTCAAAATGCAAATTTTCGCGTGCAATTGGCTGAAATTCACACGGAGGAATACTGCGAATCGCTGGAAGTTGTGACAGACGAAGTACCCAGAAAATATCACAAAAGGTGAGGACTTTTTGGAGCGCAAAATCCATTTTGCGCTCCACTGATGACGCTGTCGAACTGTCTGACTTCTCTCATTTTTCAAAATTTAAAAACGGATGAAACTGAATCGCGATTTTTTCATTTGCGCGTACCATACACGGCATTTAACATTACGAAATTTTTAGCCCGTAAGGTTGAATAGAGACTTTTGCAAGATCTGTGCCGCAGAATTGCGAAAGGGCGGGGCTTGTTTGCCGGTTTTGGTGCGAAAATCGCGACCCGTCACGATGGTCAAACGCGCTCCGTTTCGTTTCCAAATTATTTCATTTAATGTGAAATGAAATATTTTGGACATCAAAATGAAAATCACAAAATACTAAATTCGGTGGAGCGAATTTGAACGTCATGGCCGGCCGACAATAATAAATAGAGAAACCAGACAGTCAGACAAAACGAAGATACTGGCGTTATCGATAGAGCTCACCTAATCACAAAAATGACAGATCATTCCTACGACCGCGAAAATCGATATGCCGAATAGGCTCCGGTGGAGCAACGCTGAGCATTATCAGAAAATCACTAGAGGATCCGAATTTCCACGAAAAATCTAAATGCCTGCTCATCCACTCCGGAGGTCTTTCTCAGCGAATGCCACACCTTTCTCCATACGGAAAAGTTTTTGGGTGTCTGCCGAACGGAAAGACCATCTTGGAGACCAAATTGAAGATTTACCAGTGAGTCTTGCTAAATAACCTTACGGTCTCCAGTGAGTTCCCAACTTAGAAAACAACTCTTCGAAAAACTACCGTCCACTGGAGGAATAATGATCACCGCTTCTGACGTTTTGGAGGATATGAAGTCGTTGAGCGGGGAGTTTCAAAATTCCGAAGCGGATGTTTTAATTTTCGCGCATTTGTCATCGGTAGAGGTGAGTTTGGCCTCCGTTTCAGTAGAAAAATCACTTTTTTTTTGTTATTTTTCAGGTCGGAACTCACCACGGAGTTTTTGTCATGGACAAAGCGACCAATCAACTGAAAAGAGTGCTTCAGAAGCCGTCGATAGAAGAAATGAGACAGGAAGGAGCAATCCGAAGTGATGGAATGGTTCTAACCGATAGTTGCTACTTCATGACGTGGAAGTTCTGCAGGAAACTTTTGAAAAATCCGTTACTTCGAAAGCCTGTCAATGAGGAATTGTGTTGCTACGGAGATTTTATGCGGCCAATGGGTGAAGATCCTAAAATTGATTATATTCAGAATTGTAAGTATTGAGTGTTTAATGTTGAAAATTTGCTTAAAAACATTGGAAAATGCTCCAATTTATCATAAAAACGTTTTTAAAAAAATGACGAAGCTCCGATTAGCCTGAAACTTTGAAAAATACTCTCGGCCCTGTAAAAATGTTTTTGGTTGAATTTTATTTATTTTGAAAACTTCTCGGCTGGAAAATCGATATTTTGATGAACATGAGCTGGAAGTTTAAAAAAATAAGAAGAATGGCTTCGAGACTAGAATTTTATCAAAATAGAGCAAAATGGGCTAATGGACCTATTCATTTGAATTAAAATGAATTTTTATGTCACATTTATTCAATGCATTACAACATATTAATGAATTAATCTGAATTTTCCTGAACCATTGAGTTTGAGTTTTTCTGAAAATCGCGCCTATCCATCCTGGTCAAATAAGTTGATCTATTAACAAATAAATGCATGCGCCTTTAAACAGTGGACAAGATTACACAAAAAAATGATGACAATAGATGCATTTTTTGACCAGGATGACTAGGCGCGATTTGCAGGAAAACTCAAACTCAATGGTTCAGGAAAATTCAGATTAATTCATTAATATGTTGTAATGCATTGAATAAATGTGACATAAAAATTCATTTTAATTCAAATGAATAGGTCCATTATATGGCTGAAAAATCGATAAAATTCAAGAAAAACGGGGGAAAATCATCGAAATTAAATACGATACCTACACAATGAACGGCAAATCGTGGCGAGACCCGGTGGAAAAAAAATTGGCGATCTTGGGCGATCAAGAAGCGTTTTTTTTTTTTACAATTTTCGTTTAAAAAATTCAATTTTTATTTTTCTTATTTTTATATCAATTTCTCCAGAAAAATCTACTCAAAATTATCAACTTTCACCAAAAAAATACCAAAAATGAAAAATTTTGGGCCTTCGCGCGAGCTACAAAAATCTATTTTTCTTAAAGGCGCATGAAATTTTTGGTTGGGTCTCGCCGCGAAGATCCTAAAATGGTACGGTAGCGTCTTTTTTTGAAGGGATTTTTGATAATTTTCACCAGTTTTTGGCTATAAATTTGTCCCAAAAGGCATTAAAAATCCAGTAAAAAATATTTATTTGCTTGTAATTTTATTTATTTCTATGCAAACCAATATATATTTCTTTGCTTGTAATTTTATTTATTTCTATTTTTTATTTCTATAAAACATTTTTAGGCGCCTCCGGACGATCCACGTATCGAAAAGCTCTGGCCGACGCCTTCAAAACTGCACGTGTTGAAATCGCCGAGCTAGGCCTAAATTCATTTTTCCACTTTGGAACCTACCAGGAATTCACCGAGCATTTGCTGCCAAAATCTCAATTCCGTGCCGCTTTTCCCAATTTTTACAAGTCAAATATTGTGCGTTCACGTGGATTTTCAAATGTCCCTCTCTCAAGTTTCGTGGAGTTTTCTGATGGTCATGGAGTTCAAGTTGGTGAGAATTGTGTCGTCAGTTGTGTAAGAGCTCCGGAATTTTCCGGAGCGAAAATCCCAGAAAACACCGTGGTTTTTGGAGTGATAATGGAAGAAGAGGTGAGATTTTTTTGTTGATATTTATTTATTTATTTACAAGTTCAATTTCAGCGCAAATTCGTAACCGTCATGCTAGATGTACGCGAGGATATCAAAAAACGATGGGAAATTGTGAAATGGAACGGGCATGATACAGGAATCGCGAACGCTTCGTTGTGGGAGGCGCCGATTTTCGAAATTTGCGAGACGCTCGAAGAATCGTTGCATAAGACATTAAATGAATGGGGAAATGGATTGAAGGTGAGTGAGGCGGGAATAAGCTGTTTGAAAATTATTCTTTAGGAGATCTCTTCGCTGGGGAGAATATCGATTGCTGAAGCCGTGAGAAGATGTGGTGTGAAAGAGCGGAGCAGGCTTATTCTGTAAATATTTAATTTATTTTTAATTAATTGTGATAATTATTTAACCACTTATTTACCTGAAACTGAAGCCAAATTACTGTTCCTCTTACGCTCGAACACCATCTGCCGAAGGCTCATTTTTCGCGGCTTCTCATCTCGAGGCACAGAATCTGAGGAGAAACTGTTTTCGTCATTGGCCGTCGTTCTGAAATGGCAATTTTTTGATTTAAAATGGGTGAAAAATCGATATTTCGGTTTCTTTTTTTCGCAAATTGTCTGCTCTTCTTTCTTTCTATAATTTACCGGATCAGAAAATAAAAAAATAAAATTAAAAAAAAAAAACCCACGAATTCACAGTGATTGGAGTTCGCTCAATATCCTTTGTCGGAGATCTCGGATCGACACAATTTGGAGTTTTTTGTGGAGTAGACGCTGGCGTTTTGTTGGAGTTTGATGACGAGGAGAAGACTTGGCCCATTTTAGAGAAAATTAAGGAAAAAAAGAATGGTCAAATTCAAAAATTGAGGTCTCCCGCGCAGATCCGCAAACACAGCACGGCCGTGTTGCGGACCGAAAGATAATTGCGCACAGTGAATCTTTTACTACGTGCCGATGCGAGGCTACCCCGAATCAGAACGTTCCCGAATCAGAACTGTCCCGAATCAGAACCGTGTCCTGAATCAGAACTGTTCGTATCAGAACTGTCCTAGATCAGAACTGTCCTAGATCAGAACTGTCCTAAATCAGAACTGTCCCATATGAGAACTGTCCCGAATCAGAACTGTCCCGAAGCAGAACTGTTCGTATCAGAACTGCCCCAAATCAGAACTATCCTGTATAAGTAGGTACCGCAACATGTTTGAAAAACATGCGAATCCCGGAAAACTACTGATTTCATTGTATTCTACGTCTCAATATTAGTACATTCCCAAATTTTCTCCTCAAAATTCCCACTAGTTCTCGAGTTTCAGTCGTTCAAAGTCGCGATTTTTTAGTACTGAATTTCTCTTGACTTTTTGAAAAGGGGCGGAGTCTGCAAGGTGCGGCGTGAAATTTAGCAACTGTCTGGCTCGCTTTTTCCTCGTTGCCTTCGATGGAGTATCACAATATCGATGGTGATTTCCGGGCAAATAATATTTTCTTTCATAAAAAAATCAAATAATTTTGAAAAAAATATGGTCTAGTTCTTAAATTAACAAAAATCACCATATTTATATTGAATTTCACGATGAAACAAAGCAAAGAATGGAAAATTTTTGAAAACGGAATATTTACAAAAATTCTGAATCTTCTTTTTTGAAATATCCCGAAATTATGCGTAAAAGTATCCATTTGCAAAAAAAAAGAAGCCCAATAACATCGAAAATTAAGCAAAAGACCAAAAGGAATTGAACCCTCAACAGCGAGGGCACTAGCACGCGCCTTGGACCACTACACCAAACAGGACAAATTAAGCTGCGACCTAAGGGCTTATATGAATTTGCCGTGTTCGACACACGTTTATGATGACAAATTGTTTGGCGGGTCCTGAAAATCGCCTTAGAATCAATTTAAGAATGAAAATAAAAAAAATGCGCGCAGTTATTTTTTTAAATTGAAAGTTGATTTCGATAGAGAATTTTATGCTTATTCCGATGACATATTGAGACCCCGCGTGTTCGACCGGCATGCACCCGAAAACTCTGAAAAACCTGCTTTTCGAAAAAACCACTTCACTTTTGGAAGGTATACTCAGGTAATTTTCGGCAAGCTGCCCCTCGAAACGGCACGCTGCCGTGAAAAACGGCAAGCTGCTGCGCGAATCGGCAGGGGTGCCACCTGCCAGCGGCAGCTTGCCGTTTCGCGGGGCAGCTTGCCGTTTCGCGCGGCAGCTTGCCGTTTTTCACGGCAGCGTGCCGTTTCGATGGGCAGCTTGCCGAAAAGAAGTACGGCAAGCTGCTGAAACCCTGCTTATTTTTGCTTCTCTGTTTAGTATCATTCGTATAATGTGTATCATAGTGCCATTCGTTCAAATGTATAAAATTTTATTCAACAAAAACAACAACAGTTAATTAACAATGATGTCAATTTGGAACATTATCAAATAGTGCACGGTTTGAGCGTCATTTGATAAAAAAAAACCATCATTCCTCTGATGGTTTTTCCAAAAAAGGGTTTTTAAACTAAATTTCCCAAATTGTCATTAAAAAATAAAAATGAAAAATCAATTTTAACAATTCTTAACTAGAACGTGTTCACAATCGAGTAGGGTCTACAACGAATATTCGCTGCGTGACGGCAGTGAAAATCTGTTTGCAACTGTTGCAATTGATTTTTATTCACGAAATGGCAAAAAATGGCAAAAAACGGCAAAAAACTGCGCGAAAACTCGGAAAATGCTCCGTTTGACCTGAAATTTTGGGAAATAAAGGAAAAAATTCTCCCGGACATTACCCCAAAATTTCTCTGACAAAAATATCGATTTTAAGCATTTTCAGAAAAAAAGCATAATTTCTTGAAAATCGATATTTTGGTCTGAAATTTCGTGGGAATGTCCGGGAGAGTTTTTCCCCTCACTTCCCAACATTTCAGGTCAATCGGAGCATTTTCCGAGTTTTCGCGCAGTTTTTTGCCTTTTTTTGCCATTTCGTGAATAACCCCATTAGTTAAAAAATTTTTTTTTTGTTTTCGGAAAATACAGCAGAGAATCATGGTTTTTTTTAATCAAATGACGCTCAAACCGTGCACTATTTGATAATGTTCCAAATTGACATTAAAAAATTGATATACAACCTCAATATTCATCCTCCTGTTCCTCCCGTCCTGTCTTGTGGCACGCGCTCGCTGGCCCATCAAAACCATTCCATGTTCGTTTTTTAAGCCCCGGTTCATCCGCCAGTTGAGTGATCGCCTCTCCAACTGCGAGCTCCTTTCCGCACGACGCTTCCACGCTCTCTAGAGCTACTCGGCAATGTTTTGCAGCCGATCCTCTCTGAAAAAAACTCGTTTGAGATTATTTAGCGAACTACAGAACTCTCACCTTTCGGTAGACGAATTTACCGTGATCCAGTGCATTGGCAGGTGGGACGAATGTCGAGTGACGCAGCTCATTGCTGAAATTCCTCGTATGTTACAAAAAACTGAAGATAAACTAACAGAGCTTCTTTCAACTGGGCGCGGAAAGTGCCATTCTGGTAGCTCTTTCGAGCTTGCGACAACTGTTTAAACACTAATGGGGTTATACATTTCATGCATTTTCTATTGTTTGTAAAATGTTCCTTATTGCTTTCATGCAGAATACGAAATTTTCTGCAGCAGAAAAGAAGCCAATTAATACAAAAGATCACGCCTATCTTTGAGAAATACACGCCCATCATTGAGAAAAAGCAAGACATAGAAAAAACAATCAAATAATTTTGCGAAAATTCGGAGAATGCTCAGATTGGTCTGAAACTTCGAAAAATAATTAAAAAAATACTCACGGCCATTGCCAGAATACCGAAATATTGACTTTTAAAAATATCGATTTTTATTTCTGCAAATGTGCAAAAATCGATATTTTGGTCTGGAATTTTCAAGAAATGTCCGCCGGTATTTTTATAAATGATTTCCCAAAGTCTCAGATCGGTCGGAGCATTCTCCGAATGTTCGCTGATTTCTTTGCTGGTTTTCTTTCCATTTTTTGCTAGTTCCGTGAATAGCCCAAGGAAAATTTCTCCAAAAATTCAAAATGCATGAAATGAATAACCCCATAATATTGTGAAAACAAAAATATTGCAACGCGGTGTTTGCGTACTTTTGAAAATTCAAATAGCAATGAGAGAAATATCATGAAAAATGAAGAGATTCGTTCCCATTTTCGTTTGAATTTTAAAACTACGCAAACACCGCTTTGCAACTTTTTTGTTTTCACAAAAGATTTCACAAAAATTACCGGAATCGTAATCGAACAAACTTCGAATTTCCGAATTTAAGCTGTTGTCGCTTTCTCTATCATCCATCCACTCATTGAACCGTCCTTCTTCAGCTCCTCCATCCGAGCAAAACAATCTTGAGGACAACGCTGGAAAATCCTTTTTTTCTACAAAATTAACGGAATCGTCGTCCCTGAGCAAACCTCAGATTTCGGTTTCCTCGCTGTTATCGTTTTCGCTATCATCCCACTGATTGAATCTTCCATCTTCAGCTCCTCCATCCACGCACAATAAGCTTGAGAAAGCTGGAAAATCCTTTTTTTTTTCTACAAAATTAATGAGGTTATTCTCGAAACCAGCAAAAAAAATTCAGCGAAAATGCGGAGAATTCTCCGATTGATATGAAACTTTGGCAAATCATTTAAAAATACTTCCGATCATTCCCTGAAATTCTCAGACTAAAATATCGATTTTGAACATTTTCAGAAAAAATCGATATTTTTTAAAATCTGTATTTCGGTCCGAAATGTTCAGGGAATGTCTGGACGTATTTTTTAAATGATTTCCCAAAGTTTCAGATCGATCGAAGCATTCTCCGAATTTTTTGCTGGTTTTTTCTATATTTTTCTTTTTTTGCTGGTTTCGAGAATAACCCCATAAAGGAATCGTCGTCCCTGAGCAAACCTCGAATTTCGGTTTCTTCGCTGCTATCGCTTTCGCTAATGAGTCGTCCATCTTCAGATCCTTCAGCCGCGCACAAAAAGCTGGAGGAAAATGCTGGAAGAATAATTTTATTTCATTTTCTACAAGATTATAATGGATTCGTGGCGGAGTGACAATTTTTTTTCACGTTTTTATTAGAAAAAATAAAGAAATGATGAGATTTTTCGTCTCACAGTTTCACGTGAAATCTCACTCCGTCACGACTCCATTTTACCGGAATCGTCATCCCGAAAACATTTCTACCACTGTCTGCACTCTCTCATCTCATAATAAACTTTTTCATCAGCGGAAATTTCAATTTTATCGGGCTTGGATATAAAAAAAATATTTTTTTTGGTTTTTAAAGTTATTATGAAGAGACGTAGCACCTATGTGCGGAAAAATTTCGCCAAAGCTTTCGAATTTATTGCGATTAAGGATTTTATTAAGAAAACAAATATTTCCTACAAAAAAAATGAAAGAACGCCGACGAAATAGTTTTTCTACCGAAATGAAATTCCTTAAGTACAGAGTTCGGTGAAAAGTTGTTGACAGTCGCCACCGGCTGACAATATAATGGATTCGTGACAAAGTGACATTTCACGTGAAACTGGGAGACGAAAAATCTCTTCCTTTCTTTAGTTATTTCTTCATTTTTTCGAATAAAAACATGAAAAAAATTGTCGCTCCGCCACGAATCCATTATAGATGAAACCATTTGGAGAACTTACATTCAATAATTCTTCGTCTCTGCAGTACCTTCATTTCTGATGAATAGCTGAAGTCGAAGGGCGAAAAAAGGAAGAAAAAGGACGAAAATAGGACTAAAAACAGGCTGAGATGTCAAAAAAAAGTAAATAAAAAAGTTGCGTCAGCACGCAATCTGCGCCAGTGAAAAAGTTGGCGTCTTTGTAGACGGCCGGCTATTGGCACGCTGCCGTTTTTTACGGCAACGTGCCGGTAACTATTTGAGTGGAAAAAATAGTCATACAAACACGGCAGCCTGCCGTTTTTCTCGGCAGCTTGCTGCTCGTGTGCCGTTCCCTTGCTTAACGTTACCCGTATCCAGCAGCCTGCCCTTTTGCTCGGCAGCCTGCCGTTTTGCTCGGCAGCTTGCTGCTCGTGTGCCGTGCACATGCCGAAAATTACCTGAGTAGAGCGCGCTTGCACCGCCTTTCCTGCAGGAATGTTCAGAATTTAAGAATGCGTCGGAAACACTGAAAACCGGAAATTCAATTGAAAAAGGAATATAAATAGACACAAAAGAAAATTGCCGATTTTTTGAGATATCATAGAAGAAATAATAATTTGTCTTCACAGAAATACCTCTAAACAAAGATTTCTCACGAATTTCGAGATTTTTCGAAAAATTCACTATTATTTTTGGAAATACTTGATAAAGACATGTCAAGAATATTATAGTAAAGTGATTATTTATTGAAAAAGGACAAATCAAGCGGTTTTGTTTGCCAAACAGTGGCATTTTCGGCCGCTCGAGCACGAAGTCTTATTCAGATGCTCCTAAATTTCGTCTCGAAAATGTTTTCGAAAATCGGCTCCCAGGGTTTTGTAGAGAATTTTACGGCGATCATTTTTCGCTTTTGAACGAACGAATTCGTCAAAAAATGGCTTCGGTAGTTGAAAAACCAATTTCAGTTGAAAAAGTGAAAAAATGGACAAATTTTGATGGTTTTTAATTTTTTTCTGAAGAACTAGAAGACAAATCAAAAATCGGCTGCCGAGGAAAGTTTCTAAATTTTCTTCCGGTCATTTTGCGACCTCAACCGGCCGATTTGGTCAAGAATGGACGGAAAAAATAGGGTTTTAAGATTTCCAGTCATGGATCGGTGGACATCTGAAGGTACGGAATTCGGTCCCTCAAGCGCTTCAATCACAGTCTTGATGGTCGCTTTCCGTTAGAATAGGTCAGTATTGTTCGCAAACATTATTAAACCATATAAAATAGAAGTTTCGGGAATATTTTATTCGATTACTGTATTTCTCGGAATTTCAACAGAGTGGGCGGAAGAAGCGTCTGATCTTCGATGAAAACTTAGTTACTCCAGGTCGTAGATTGTATTCAACAGAAAAGAAACATATTTAAACCAAATTTATTGATTTTTGAAAAGCAACCATCATATTTATAGCACCTTTTAAATAATTAAATTAACAAAAATAGTTTTCAACCGATTTTTGGTATAAATTGAATTTCCGGGCCCGATGATTTTGATTGTCCTTCTATGTTGCTGATTTCATTATTTTGCTGCTGAGCTATCTGTAAAAATAACAATTTTGAGGTCATTTATCGTAAAATAAAGCAATTTTTTAGATATAAAACGGCTAGGATTTACGAAAGATTGAGCAAGTGCACCAAAAAATATTATTCCTTCCTATTGGAACACTATTTTAGACATTAGAACAAAAAAAAGTGAAAAATAGCCGAAAAATAACGATTTTAAAAGAGAAAATTTAATTAAAAAAGGTTTTGTTTAAAGGAGCATGCAAGTTTGCGGCGCGAGGCAGAGAGAGTGCCAGATGAAATACAAATTTGCTGGTGCTTTTCTCGTGTGGGAGGCTGTGCAGGTTGGGACTATGAAAAATGGATTCTCCGTGTTCGAAACTACCCCCTCCTAAATTTTAAGAAAATTCTCAACCGGAGGGTAAACTGACCTTCCTTGTAAGGCAAACCTGGTCTTTTCATCTTCCTCGGAAATTAATAATTCAGATCCGGTCGGTGGGCTGTAATCATCATGCCATATCTTTTCTGCCCGTGTGCCTCCGGCCACAACTGAAACCATTACTAGAACAATTGCTATGTTCAAACTCCAATCCGTAGATCCATCGGGCAACACGGACGGGTAGGAGAAACCGATGATGTTTGGGGAGAACGGACAAAAACCTGTCGTCTTCGAATGAGCGATTTTTTAAGGCAAGCTGGGGGCGTAGCCAATTATTTTTCGGGGCGTGGCCTATTTTTAAGGCAAGCTCTGTTTTCGGCGCCCGCGGGATAGGGCTATTCTATGTCAGCGTTGATGTTCGGGTTGGTGTCCGTTTTGTTCCCGGAACAAAAAATTGTAGGGTAGACGCGCGTCGGCCACAACTTCCACTATGCGAAACGAGCAGTCGAAACAAGCACCCAACTCTGCTCAGCAAAAGCTGTGGAGCAATTTTAAAAAAGGGGCGTGGCCTATTTTCGTGTCGAGACCTGCCGAAGGCGCTTGGGAGTTCATTTCTTGTTTTTGCTCCGTTGGTGAACGGTCGTCTTTTTTTCATCGTCTCGCTTTTTCGTCGATCACTGCTTGTTCCCGGAACAAACTCGTTGTGGCAGCTTGCATTTGTTCCGGGAACAAACTTGTTGTGGTAGCTTACGTTTGTTCCGGGAACTTTCCTAGCTCTAGGTTGTTCTGGGAACAAAATCTTGTTTTCAGTTAAAAGATTAAAAAAATTTAAAGGCGCAAGCAATATGTGAAAACTTAAAATTGCATACCATTGTGGGTCCTCTAGCGAAAAAAGAGAAATAGATGATTTGGGCTAAATTAATTATGCATGCTTAGAGCCTTTAAAGTTTTTTGATCTTTTAACTGAGAACAAGATTTTGTTCCCAGAACAACCTAGAGCTATGAACGTTCCCGGAACAAACTCGGAACAATCAGCAAGACTTCACCGAATGCGCCCTCGCCGAGAAGATTCAGCATTGTGCAAATCTGCTTCCCGATTTTCAATGAACTGCCGTTCGGTGGTGTTTTTCGCTTGTTCATTGTCTGAATAAAAAAGGATAGTATTGTGTTTTTAATCAACTTGAGACATGAAAACGCAAGACAGAGCCTGTCTCAAAAATAGGCCACGCTCCCATTCGAGAGAATATCAATTATCAAGCAAACTTTTAAATACACAAGCATACCGTTCCTTTGTCTCCAAAATAAGAGCAGCAAACAGGTGTGAAATCAGATCTGTTCCCAGAACAAATTACGTAGAAACAGCTAGACGATGCAAAAAAGAAGACCGTTCATCAACAGAGCAAAAACAAGAAATGAACTTACAAGCGCCTACGACAGGTCTCGGCACGAAAATAGGCCACGCCCCTTGTTTAAAATTGCTCCACAGCTTTTGATGAGTAGACTTGGCTGCTTGTTTTGCACAGTGGAAGTTGTCGCTGACGCGCTTTTACCCTAAAATGTTTTGTTTCGCGAACAAAATGGAATCCATCTCAAACATCAACGGTAACATATAAAAGACGTATCCTGCGCGTGCCAAATAGCCGAAAACAGTGACAGCCAAATAGCCGAAAACAGTGACGAATAGCCGAAAACAGTGACGAATAGCCGAAAACAGTGACACCAAACGGGCGGTTCCAAAACCGCATCTGAAAAAATTATGAATCTTCGATACCTGCGGTGATTTTATATGCCTGAATAAATAGCAGATAATTCAAAATTTGGACTGAAAAAAAATCGGCAGACAGAATAAAAAAGGTCGAATTCAAGGAAACGATCATATGCTGGCGACGCTGTACAATAAAAAAAAAAAGTGCTCGCTGTACAATAAAAATGAAGCAAGCCGTAGCATGCGCAGAAGTCTAAGAACAAACTGTTCCCGGAACAAATTGTCTTTTCGCGCAATGCCACCCGTCAACATCCTAAAAACAAAAATTCCACATTTTTATTTGAGAAAAAATAAAAACGAAAACAAGATCATAAAAAAATATATAAACGAAACAAAAGAACACAAAAAAATATAGAAAGAAAGCAAGGAACATAAAAAACAAACGGGTAGTACTAATGTGGGGGGTGATTTTCAGTGACATTGTAGAAAAGCTGGTCGGGGACTTTTTTCACTTTGGACCTTGATACCTTGACCTTGATAAAGTGCTGTAAGTCAGCTGAAAATTGTCCGATCGACCCATAGTCAACTAAAATCAAACTTTTAGTTTTGACACTTCATTTTAAACATAAATATCGAGTCCTAAAAAATCCGAAAAAAAAATTTATTTTTTGGTCGAAAATTTTGGCATCTGAAATTTTTTGAAAAATCTGCAGTTTTCAAAAATGACCAAATCCATTTTTGGAGTTTGTCAAAAACATTACGGGGCAGATTCATGCAAATTTTCAGAACCATAACCCTCTCCATTCAAAAGTTATGCCCGAAAAAACAAAAGTTTCCAACCTTTTGAACGGTACTGTAGTTGATAAACAAACATTTGGCCGATTCCGGAACTAGGGCGACGTCGTGGACGGTTCGAACTGATGGTAGTTGCGCCAACGGGACTGTTTCCTTTGCCTTCTTGGGTTTGGGCGCTTCGACACCATCGTCCGGCTGTGACTCCGAAGTCATCGGATTTGCATTTTCCTCAAACAATGGCCCGATTTTGGAGATTCTCTGAAAGTTAAAGTTTTGTATTGAAAAAAGGTACGTGTTCAGGTTTACCTGTTCGAGTAGAGCAAGAGGGATTTCGCCGTGGAGATATCGACCCAGTTGAAACGCCACAGAGTCATCATTCTGTTGAGACGCCTGGGCAAGCCTGTGTGTCATTCTCCTTGCCTTCGGGACTTTAAACTTCTCATCATTTTTCAAACCCTCAAGGTACATCTTCTGAGTTTTCATCCTCATGAGGAAAACGAAATACGGATTCATTTCCGACTCGTTGGAACTGCGTGGCGGCACTCTTTTATCCGCAGCAAGACTGTCGTAGAATTTGTTACGCTTCCGTGACGAATTTCTTAGCTTGTTAGCTTCTTCAGTTGATATCGACGAAGATAGCATTCTGATGAATGCAGAGGTCTGAAAAAATGTTTGTTAGTTTGTCAAAGTGTGGGAGGAATAGACTTACCGACTCGAATTCGGAAAAAGTGCCCATGTTTCTCCGGATCGTGCCGGTGTGGTAGCGCAACAAATGATTGGCGACCGTTGGTGGGAGTTCCCGTGGCGGTTGCGAAACTGCGTCGACGGGTGTAGTGGCTCCGTGGACATTTGCTTGACTTTCAGAAAGTCGACGGCACGTAGAAGAAGTCCTCTGACTTCGGCTTCCTTTAGACAGACAAGTTTCATCATTACCATTGTACTTGGAAACTCGAATTCTGTGTTCTTTTCCGCTCCACCTTTGTGGGGTACAGTCTGGTTCAGAATCCGTTCCATCTCCACTTCACCACGCCCGTCGACGGTTTCTTCGTCGCCAATCTCTTGAAAAAAAAATTTTTGTTCCTGGAACAAACTGCGGGCAAGCAGAAAAACGCTTATAAAATTTTAAGACAAAATTACTTTAGCCTCCTCTCCAGCTCCACAAAGAGCATCACCCAGATGCTTCGGAGACACGTCTTCACCACGCCCGTCGACAGTTTCTTCGTCGCCAATCTCCTGAAAAAAAATTTTGTTCCTGGAACAAACTGCGGGCAAGCAGAAAAACGCTTATAAAATTTTAAGACAAAATTACTTTAGCCTCCTCTCCGCCATAAACGACATCCGCAAGAAGAGTAGCAGAGAGGTCACCACGTCCGTCGCCACATACCTGAAAAAAAATGTTTGTTCCTGAAACAAACTAGAGCCAGCAGAAAAACGCTTAAAAAATTTTAAGACAAAATTACTTCAACCACCTCTCCAGCAAACAGAGCTTGTGTCAAAACAGTCACAGACACGGATCTTCCTTCGTCTCCGCCCTGAAAGAAAAAAATTTTGTTCCTGGAGCAAACTGGAGCCAGGAGAAAAACGCTTATAAAATTTTAGGGAAAAATTTACTTCAGTCTCTCCAGAATAAACAACATCTTCAATATGCTCCATCACGTGCTTTGGGGTGGCAGCTCCGCTTCCAGACATGATCGTGTTGCACTCCTGAAATAAAAAATAATTTTCCCCCGAAAAAATTAGATAAACGAAAAGTATATTAGGAAAAACAGCAAATCTGAAATTTTGTTCCCGGAACAAACACGAGCAATCAAAATAAATAATAATTAAAAATTAATTTAGGCCGGTCACAATTCTTCCACGCAGGACCCTAAATGGTATGCACCTTTAAACCTGCGCGACAGGCTTGTGGTGTTTTAGGAAGATTTATGTCCTCTGTGGCTCAGTCGGTAGCGCGCATGAATACAGATCCTAATGTCACGGGTTCGTGTTTTGTCCACTGCATTTCCTTGCAAAATATTTTTTTTCATCGTCTCGCTTTTACGTCAATTACTGCTTTCGGAATTTGTTCTGGGAACAGATCCGATTTGAGACCTGTTTGCTGTTCTTATTTTGTAGACAAAGGAACGGTATGCTTGTGTATTCAGAAATTCGCTCGTTAATAAATATTCTCTCGTGGCCTATTTTTAAGGCAAGCTGGGGGGCGTAGCCAATTATTTTTCGGGGCGTGGCCTATTTTTAAGGCAAGCTCTGTTTTCGTCGCCCGCGGGATAGGGCTATTCTATGTCAGCGTTGATGTTCGGGTTGGTGTCCGTTTTGTTCCCGGAACAAAAAATTGTAGGGTAGACGCGCGTCGGCCACAACTTCCACTATGCGAAACGAGCAGTCGAAACAAGCACCCAACTCTGCTCAGCAAAAGCTGTGGAGCAATTTAAAAAAAAGGGGCGTGGCTTATTTTCGTTTCGAGACCTGCCGTAGGCTCTTGGGAGTTCATTTCTTGTTTTTGCTCCGTTGGTGAACGGTCGTTTTTATTTCATCGTCTCGCTTTTTCGTCGATCACTGCTTGTTCCCGGAACAAACTCGTTGTGGCAGCTTGCATTTGTTCCGGGAACAAACTTGTTGTGGTAGCTTACGTTTGTTCCGGGAACTTTCCTAGCTCTAGGTTGTTCTGGGAACAAAATCTTGTTTTCAGTTAAAAGATTAAAAAAATTTAAAGGCGCAAGCAATATGTGAACACTTAAAATTGCATACCATTGTGGGTCCTCTAGCGAAAAAAGAGAAATAGATGATTTGGGCTAAATTAATTATGCATGCTTAGAGCCTTTAAAGTTTTTTGATCTTTGAACTGAGAACAAGATTTTGTTCCCAGAACAACCTAGAGCTATGAACGTTCCCGGAACAAACTCGTTGTGGTGGCTTGCATTTGTTCCCGGAACAAAACATTGTAGGGTAGACGCGCGTCGGTGACAGCTTACACAGCGCATAATAAACAAGCAACAGCTGAAAACATGAGCCCGTCAACTCTCTGATGAAGCCGTCAATTTTTCCGGAAATTGGCTGGCACGTTGTGGGCCGAAACGGGCACCGCAAACAATCTAAATGTTCGTTTATCCAGTGTACTCTTATCGTCCTGGGAACCCGAATACCGAGCCTGTCTAAAGCTGTTGTCAACTTGAAAAAAGGTCTGTCTGTCGAGTGATGTCTGGGTTTGAATCGTCCGGATTTTTGAAAAAAAAAATTGGTTACAAGTTCGGAAGAAGAGGTTGCATTGCCGCTCTCCGAAACACCCAAACGACCAGCGAGACTGGTGAGATCAAGAGAACAGCTAACGACTGTGCACAGTTACAGTTCGGATGATGAGGAGTCAGGTTGAATGAAAAGGCAGATAAGATAAATAGGCGTGCGTATTTCAGAGACACCGAGGCAGAAACGTCGGTTATCCGGGCCGTCCAGCAGTGCGGAAAAATCCACTAGTAGTGTGGTTTGTGAGTTGGTTTCCTGATGTTAGCGTTTCCAAACAGCCCTTTTACAGTGGATGTGCTGACCAAACTCACTTGTTCCCGAAACTCAAAGGTGCCGGTAAGCACTCCGAGCAGTATCAGGAAAGACACCCCAAAAAAATTGTCTAGTGTCAATCTCACGAGCCAGCGGAATGTGAAGGTTGTAAGAAAGGTGGAAAAATAGGTTTCTTATTAAACACTTCAGGTGATAATGGATGCGTTCCGGAATAGCCATCGGGTAAGAAGCACCGTCCCCAACTCTGGATTCGAACCGAACTGGATGCCGGTAAAAGTTTAAGATTGTTCCCGGAACAAATTTTATGTTCAGGACGCCGATCAGTTCGAAGAGCATTTTGAAAAGGTGATGTGGTCGGATACCGTTGGTCTAGTCCCGAAGATGCGGCTTGCTCATTTGTCGTTGAGCACCCTAAAAAGAACCGGATATGCAGCCATGTACTTTTCTTCTTTCCTAGTGGCGGAAAAGTCGACACTTTTTCAAGCTGAAGCCCATGAAAATCTGTACGAAAGTAGGGATCTGGTAGGATCCCGAGGCGTAGTTGAGATTTACTTATAGTTTATTAGAGTATAATAAATAGGGATACACAAAAGGTGTATAGTTATGGGTTAACTAACAAGTACAAGTCCTTAGGGGAGACAAGGTGAAAGAATGGGGATAAAACGCAATTAGGGCCAGGTCCCGGGTCGGAGACCACTGACGAAATGGGCGAAATCGCCGCCTTATATAGTGCCAGAAATGGGCGGGGTCCTTCCAGAAGGTTTCCATGAGCGCTGATTGGTCGGCTGCGCGGTCCTGATTGGTCGGCGGAAGAGTGTGGGTGTCAAGGAGACGGCGGACGTCAGACGGTCGTCGGCGGTCGTCGATGGTCCTTGCTGCTGGCTGCTGCGCGTAGTCTGGTCCGTGTGCGAGAGTGCACGGTGATCGAAGAGTGTCCAGACGAGCGCGGTGATTGTGCGCCTTAGCGAGAGGGCGCAGGATGCCTGAGTGTGGCGCCATAGTGTGTGACCTTTGCGTGACCCGGGATGACATAACGAGGGGTAGAGATGGTGAATGAGGGGGTGAGCACGAATGAACCATGTCGATGAAGAGTCTGTAAAGGAAACATTAGTACTGCTCTCGAGCGAATGGGGTAATGTGGGCATGGAAGAGGCGCGGCTCTTACACGAAGTGTTCTCTTTAAAAGCTAAGGGGATGTCATTCGAAGAAAAGGCGTCGCTAATTGGTGATTTTGTCATGTGGTACGAGAAGCTCAAACCGCTTCGCACATCAACGAGAAAATTGCTTGCCACTGACGGTTTACTAAGTAAGTAATTGTTTTGTTCTGGGAACAAAATCTGTGCCTTTAGTCCGTGCGGAATGTAAGGAGAATAGTACAATGGCGACGGTTGTGCGTGATGTATTGTCATACCTCACACTGATCGGTGTTGTACTTCCCAGCTCGTGTAAGGCGCCAACCACGGAATCAAGACAAATTTGGCTGACAGTAAAGCGAGTGAACCTGAGCGTTCCGTCAAATCTATTTCTTCTGAACTATTGCAGATCAGTATTAGCTAAGTGCAGCAGGCGAAAAGGGGGACTACTAAACTTTGCCCAATCGCCACTTTGTTTTGACGATCTTGTGCGTTTGATGAGACGGAGTTGTGGGGTGTCAAAGCTGTTCGAACTACAGTCGTGGCTCTTAGCACTCGCCATTTTGAACCAGTGGACTCTTCATGAGCTGGAACGTGTACTCTTCCTTATCTGTAAGAATGCTTATTGAAAAGTTGGCTAAACACTTTTGTTCTCGGAACAAACGCAGATTAAATTCAACGTGAAATAAAATAATTTGAAGACCAAAATGAAAATCTCATAACGTTGAGTTCAGCGGAGCGCGTTTGACCATTTTGGCGGGCCGACAATAAAAAGATAATGTTGGGAAGGCACGTGGCCGCCCTCGTTGGTATCAACGTGGTCACCTACACGTGGAAGTATAGCAACCAATCGAACTTTATTATAATATTTAATTCACACTTAAGTCGTCGTCTACTACTAATAAAGGTCCCTCTCTCTCTCGTCTTCGTCCCTTTACAACATTGGCGATCAGGATAGAAAAACTTGCGTGGTGAGCCAACATTTTTATAATGACTAAAGCGCAAAATCAAGAAGCGCTAACCGAAGCGCTTGCCGCGTTAATGACGCTCAGGTAATTTTCGGCATGTGCACGGCACACGAGCAGCAAGGTGCCGTGAAAAACGGCAGGCTGCCGGGTAGGGGTAGCGTTACGCAAGGAAACGGCACACGAGCAGCAAGGTGCCCTGCAAAACGGCAAGCTGCCCCGCGAAACGGCAGGCTGCCGTGCAAAACGGCAGCGTGCCGGAGGAGTGCCGTGCCGTCGAAAAAGGCGCCAGCATTCTTCTCTTGCGCAGACTGAGCGATGACGCAATTTTTTCTACATGAGTTTTACTTTCGAGTTCATTTTTACGATTATTTTCGTATTTTTCTTCAATTTTGTGGAAAAAGTAAGTGTTTATAATTATTTCATGTAGACTAAAAATGTTTTTAGAATTTTCCACGAGGCATTTGCTCAATTCTGCTGGCCACTATGGTTTCTACAGTGATCGATTTTGGAAAAGGAGTTTCCAGTTGGTTCCAGGTATATTTTTTATTATGCCGCGCCTAAAATTGCAAAAACATTCTTAGAATCACTTGTTTTCAGTTAGAAGTTCCAGAAACAATCCCAGAAATAACAGGTGTTTACCATGATATTTTACCGCGCGATGATGGTATATAGTCGGTGAATACATCATCCCTCGCTCTACTGCCAAAATTCCTGTGAAACAGTGTTGCACTTGCAAGATTAACTCGAATTGTAGTTTTATACTTCTTTTCAACGAAAAATAACGTATCCACGACGAATTGCCATTAAAATTTGATTTTTCGCTTCAAAAAAGGCGCACTACACTGTTGAAAATTGAAAAGTGCCGTAGAGCAAGGCTGATGATGCATTCGCCGAGTATATTGTGAAAACAAAAAATTGGAACGCGGTGTTTGCGTACTTTTAAAATTCAAATGAAAATGGGAACAAATCTCTTCATTTCCCGTGCTATTTCTTTCATTGCCGTTTGAATTTCAAAAGTACGCAAACACTGCGTTGCATTTTTTTGTTTTCACAATACACAAAATTTATTATGCGAATATAAACATTTCAACGCGATGATTGCGTACTTCTGAAAATGATAAGAGTTGCTCTTCATTTTTTCATTTATGGGGTTATTCTCGAAACCAGCAAAAAAAGCAAAAAATGGAAAAATCCAGCAAAAAGTTCAGCGAAAATTCGGAGAATGCTCCGATCGGTCTGAAACTTTGAGAGATCATTTAAAAAATATGATCGGAAGTATCTTTTAAAAAAATTTCCCAAAGTTTCAGACCGAGCATTCTCCGAATTTTCGCTGAATTTTTTTCTGGATTTTCCTATTTTTTTTTTTTTTGCTGGTTCCAAGAATAGCCCCATTATAAAGTTACACAATCCCCATGTTCCATTTTTTTGTTTTCACAATACCGGTAAAAATATGTTATGGGATTATTCATAGCACGCAAAAAAAAATAATTTGTTGCGAATTTCGCCTTATGTATTGAGAAAACAAAAAAATTGCAACGCGGTGTTTGCGTACTTTTGAAATTCAAACGGCAATGAAAGAAATAGCATGGAAAATGAAGAGAAACGTCCCCCTTTTCGTTTGAATTTTAAAAGTACGCAAACACCGCGTTGCAACTTTTTTGTTTTCACAATATCACTCATCAAAAAATACTAAATATTAGAATCGTTTGCAACTCCATATTTCCAAATCTGAATTTTGGCGACAAAATTGAGCGCCAAGTGACGAAAGGTTCTCAAACGAGTGTTACAAACGATACCCCGATATTTTGCAGTATTCGCTGCGAGACCACAGTAAAAAACGTCGCGTTGTTTGTATCACTCGTTTGTGAGCATAATAGAACTGTAACGGCTTACTAGACAAGTTTCGAACTGTTCGACTTAGAATTGCCTGGTATGGAACAGTTCCATTCCACGCAGTTCTGTAACGACCGTTTTTTTTAACGTTACAGTTCTGTTCCGCAATATCACCTTGACGAAATAGGGTTGCAAACAAAGAGAATTGTTTTTAAAACAATGTGAATTGTTTGTTTTTTCTATGTGCGCGAAATAAGGCAAAGAATTGCAAACAATTATTTTTCAAAAAATGAATAACCCCATCAGTTATTTCTGGATTTTTTGTGGAACTTTAAACTACAAAAAAAAACATGGTTGGAGAAACTGTACTCCGCGGAAAATTTTTTATTTCTAAAAGGGATTTTCGAGACCCTGAAAAATGCGAGTGAAACCCCGAAACCGGGTAAGTCAAAGCCAAGGAAGACTAAACCGGGGAAAAATTCAGAAACCGGAAAAATTTTTCAAGTCTGTGGCACGATTTTCCTGCATTTTATAACAGTTTCTGTACAAATCTCGTGTCTCTTGCATGTTCAATGTTTGCCGGTTTTGTCTTGACTTCCACGGTCTGGTGTTTTTTTTTCGGTTTTGTCAGAATCTTGGATTTACGGACCGGTTATAGTACAAACTAGCCAATAAAATTTTAAAAATTAAATTAATCGTCAAGAAAACCATTTAGTGTTTTTATGTACCGTGCGGTAAACGCTCATGAATACAACCCCAGTAACTTTTTAAACTGAGCGGCAATAAATCTTCAACTTTCTTTTTAATGAATAGCTTCAGTTTTGAAATTATTCTTGCAGTTGACCATCTACTCGTCGATATGCGAAATGGACCTTGACAAACGATACCATTCGATATTGACGGATCGTGTGATGCTCCGTAAACATAATTAAATTTTTCGCCATCCTTTTTTTTGCTGCCTTTTAATGTTTTTTTAACTGTTTTTTTATTTAATAAATTTGATTAATTTCAACGAATAGAATCGACCAAAATGGAATCAAAAATAAGCAGGGTTACGGCAGCTTGCCGTGCTTTATTTCGGCACGCTGCCGTGAAAAACGGCAGGCTGCCGCGCAAAACGGCAAGCTGCCGCTGGCAGGTGGCACCCCTGCCAATTCGCGCAGCAGCTTGCCGTTTTTCACGGCAGCGTGCCGTTTCGAGGGGCAGCTTGCCGAAAATTACGTGAGCGCAATTGGCGTCGTCTAATGAGTTGCATAGGCAACTCCTGGAGGAAAATAGGGCGTTAAGGGATGCAGCTAGCGCTGCAGAGCCACCGCGCGCGACAGCAGGTGGGACCCGAGCGTCAAATCATGTCAGACTTATGGCTGACTTGTCAAGAAGAATACAAAAGTATTCATATACAATCGGCGAACCAGACTCATTTATGAGATGGTTAACGCGATACGAGCCTATCTTTGAAGAAGATGGTTCCGAGTTGTCTGAGCGAGAAAAAACCAGACTTCTTCTTGGGTCGCTGGAAGAAACCACGTTCCACCGATTCGTGGATTCGCAGCGTGATGTGGAAGACATATATGATGTCCCATTTAAAGAGACTGTAGCCGCTCTCACTAAAATCTTTGGAGCGCAGCGTAGCCTAATGGTTCAAAGACAAGCATGTTTCCACATTAGTCGCAGTTCCGGAAATTGGGAGGACCCGCTTGAATACACGAACCATATTGGTCAGGTAGTCGCAGGTGCCAAACTGGCAACCATGACTGCAGATGAGTGGTCCGTTTTTCTATCTTTTCGCGGACTAGATGCGCCAGGAGATGCTGCTGCTAAAATTTATTTAATGCAGTTTACGGAAATGGCCGAAAGGAAAGGAGAGACCATCACACTCTCTCAGATCCACGATGAGTGGATGCGCTTTTTGCAAATTAAACAGCAAACAAAGATAGTTGCCACGTCAAAACAAAACCCACAAACACCAGTCGAAGTGTGGAAACTCGAAGCAAGTAAAACGAAACGAAGAGAGAACCCAAGATTTACGCCGAAATGGGGTAGTAAGGACCGGAGACCGCCTTTCTGCGAGTATTGCAAAAGAGCTGGACATCATATCTCCAAATGCTTTCTGAAAAGAAAATATGAAGGAACAGAGACGCAAAGCATCAAAGTAGATGTAGTGAACGCAGAGTTGAGCGCAAAGCGTAGTGTGCGCGTGAATGTGAACGGTAAGCCGCTACAGTTTAACCTGGATACAGGTAGTATGATCACTATAATCAATTCCGAAAGTTGGAATATGATTGGTCGTCCGCCACTAGAAAGAGTAGAGCACCGTATATCGTGTGCAAATGGCTCGGAAATGAGGGTCTTGGGACGTGCCAGAGTGACGTTCGCGCTAAAAGGTTCAGAGTACAAGGGGTACGTCTACGTTCGTGAAAAGAATACGAACTTAATTGGTATGAGTTGGTTAAGCCAATCACCGCTGATGCGAAAGGCCATGGATGTCATGGTAAATCAAATTGAAATACCGAGTGCTGGAATGGCCCGGTTAAAGGATAACCCAACTGTTAGAAGTGGCAACTGTCAGCAGAATACGAAAAGAACGCGTATCACGTCATCAAAACCATGCCCGGATACGAAAAAGCCTTGGGCACATATTTATGTGGATTTCGCAGGTCCAATAAATGGTTATTTGTTTTTAGTTGTGGAGGATGCCAAAACTAAATATGCGGAGGTCAAAGTGACCAGGAAAGCATCTGCAGCCGCTACAGTGGATCTCATCGAGGAGATTTTTGCAACACATGGGTATCCAGATTGGATCGTCAGTGAAAATGGAACACAGTTATCCAGTCACTTATTTAAAAAGATGTGTGAGTCACACGGGATTACTCACAAGACGACAGCCACTTACTGTCCGAGATCAAATGGCGCAGCCGAAAGATTTGTCGATATATTGAAACGAGGTATTGCAAAGATCAAAGGATCAGCATCAGGCTTTCTCGGAAATTTCCGAAAAGTCGGAATTCCGTCGGAATTCCGATGTCGGAAATTTCCGATTCCGGTTCCGAGGCAGTTTCACTTCCGAAAAAATTTCCGATTCCGTTCCGAGACCAAATGATTTCCGAAAATAATTCCGTTTCCGTCGGAAATAATTTTTTTCCGATGTCGGAAAAAAACATGTTTTTCTGTCGAAATTTGGTATTCTCAGTACGGAGCGCTGCAAACGCGCTTCATTCGCACAGTGGTGGACGCGGCCACGTTGGCGACGAGAGAGTGCAGAAAATTGAGAGAGCCGTGGCCGATGTTTTGCTCTGATTTCTCTAAACCTCACTCCAAATGCATGCGAAATTATTTGTTCGATTGGAGCGAGTTATCAGCGTTTTATACCGAGTATACGAAAAATCGTTTTTTTTTTGGAAAAAATTCGACTATGTCCCTGACACAAATTTGCTATTTAATGCCGCGTCCAAAGTTCAAAAATTTCCTGAAATCAGGAGTTTTTTGCAGTCCAAAGTTCCACAAAAAATCCCAGAAAAAACAGGCGGTCACAGTTGAAACCGACGTTACCTTAGTTCCTTCGCTGTGAGACCTTCTACGTTTAAACTTGAATTTTCCCACAGTTGCTCAATTTTTTCTTTTTTGCGGGAAAATTTAAGTTCAAACACAGAAGGTCTCGCAGCGAAGCAACTACGGTAACGTCGGCTTCAACTGTGACCGCCTGTTTTTTTCTGGGATTTTTCTGGAACTTTGGACTGCAAAAAACTCCTGATTTCAGGAATTTTTATAACTTTGGACGCGGCATTAAACACGAGTCTACGTATCGTTCCTCAATGTTTAAAACTTTTGTGGATAATTTAAGATTTTATGGGCCTATTCAGGTTCATTTCCGATTTTTCCGATCGGAAATCGGAATTCCGTCGGAAGTCGGAATTCCGACGGAAATCGGAACGAGAATTTTCAATTTCGGAATTCCGACGGAAATTCGGAAATGAAAATGAAAAATTCGGAATTCCGTCGGAACATCGGAAGACAAAATTACAAAATCGGAAATTTCCGACGGAACTCGGAAGAGAAATTTTTATTTCCGAGAAAGCCTGATCAGCATCTATAAATCAGCGAGTTTTGAACAACTTTCTGATCAATTATCGGAATACACCTCATGCCGCTCTGAATGGAGCTACATACACCAGCTGAGTGCCATTTCAGTCGAAAAATATTACTGCGTCGCGAAAACCAGTCAGAGCGCTCGTGCCTTGAGGCTGTGGTCTCGCCGCGACCAGTGCATATACGGTAGTTTTTTTTACGAAAAAAAAACGAAAACAATGAAAAAACAGAAAAACAATTCAAAAAAGAATGTAAAAAACTACCGTATACGCGCTGATCGCGGCGAGACCACAGCCGCAAGACACTAGCGCTCTGACTGGTTTTCGCGGCGCAGTAATAAGAACGACGAGGTCGTCACCCATGCTAGCCGAAAGGGCTTCTGAAAACACTGAATGGACTCATTACCAAAATAAGATGAAAGGGGCGTATGGTAAACGAAATGGCGCGCGGGCTAATACGTTTGAAGTTGATCAAAAAGTGTATGCGAGAGTGCAACACGGTAACAAATGGTCTTGGGGTTACGGTAAAGTAAGAAGGCGTGTCGGTAGCGTACTGTATGAAGTACAAATAGGCGAAAAAATGCAGCGCTGTCACGCGAATAAGTTAAGACAGCGTCATGGCGACAAAGGTCCAGAAGAGCTATTCAGCGATTCAAATTTTCCATTGTTTTTCGATTCAATGCCCGCTCAAAAAACGAATTCGCCTAAGCTGATACAAAATCAGCGAGTTTCGGAAGGGCTCCGGGGGGAAACTAATCTTTTGAGATTTCCAGATTTTTCTTCTTTTTCTTGTAATCATCCAGAGTTGGATGTGGTTAATAGTGGTCGTAGTCCACGGGTTGTCGGACAGGGTGTACAGTACTGGCCATAAAGAATGCGACAACTAGTTTTTTGACGATATCCTTTTGGAATGTTAACTTTTTGACCCAAATTTTTTGTGAGATTTTTTCAGCACTATCAGAAACCTATCTGTCAAGTTGATTTTAAAATTCTGCTGAAAATTATTTTTTTATTCAATTTTTTCAAAAATTCATGAAAATTGACATTTTTGGAGATCTATACAAATAAGCTCTAGAATCGCCGAAGGTCAAAAACAAAAGGAAGGTAACTATAAAAAGTGATTTAATACTTGGTTGGGTATCCTTTGGCATCAATAACAGCCTGGCACCTACGTGGCATCGAATCCAGGAGCGTCTGAACCACCGTCATCGGGATACTCTTCCAAGCAGCTTCGAGTTGAGCGAATTTCTGGTTGGCATTGGAGGCTCGGACTCCTTTGAGACGTCGTTCTAGCTCCTCCCGCATATGTTCGATGGGATTCAAGTCCGGAGACTGACTTGGCCATTCCAGGAGATCCACACGGCGACGTCGAAACCAATTGGCGGCATGACCCGAAGTATGCTTCGGGTCATTATCCTGCTGAAACACCCACGATAGGCCCAAATTTGCTCTTGCCCATGGTCGCATTGTGTTCTCCAGGATGTCTTCGAACACATATCGGTCCATGGTTCCAACAATTCTCTTTAATGAACCCATGGAAGTGTCGGAGAAGCATCCCCAAACCATCACAGATCCACCTCCATGTTTTACCGTCGGACATTGGTACTGAGGAGCATATCTGGAGCCAATAGGACGTCGAATACATTGAATACCATCAGTACCGAACAGATTGAACTTCAATTCGTCGCTCCAGATGTGATTAGCCCACTCTCGAGGTCCCCAGGACAAGTGCTGTTTAGCCCATTCAAAGCGAGCTTTCCGGTTTTTTAGACTAACGAGTCCGTGCAGTCCAGCAACTTGCAGACGTCTTCTAATAGTCCTTCTCGATGGCACCGGCTCATTTGGAGACGTCACGGAAACTTGAATATCCGTAGATGTGCGTCTGGGATGTTCTCGGCACGCGCGCAAGATATTTCGATCCATAGCTCTGGAAGTGGTTCGGGGTCTTCCTGGAGAATGCCGATAAACTACACCATCCTGAATAGTCGAAATTAGTTTAGAAAGCTAATTGAAACCTTACATCATCACGATTATTCTTAAAAATACGGTAAATTTGGCTGGAAGAGCAACCAAACTGAGTTGCGAGTATCTTCGGATGCGCGCCTAGTTCATGTCCACGTACGATGCTTTTTCGAACGTCCACAGTGAAAGTTTTTTTCCCAAATGGTCTGACCATGGCTGAAAAACAATAAAAAGCTATTTAGAACTACTCCAAATTAATTTTCATTCAACCTTTTACAAAAAACTGAAATACATGAAAAAAGTGCAAAAATGAGAAAAATTTAAAAAATTAAAAAAAATTTTTTTTTTGCAGAATGATGCAATTCGCAAGTACGCAAGTTTTCGTGAGATTCCATTGCAGATACAGTAAGAAATTCGGGTCAAAAAGTTAACTTTTCAAGAAGTTATCGTCAAAAAACCAGTTGTCGCATTCTTTATGGCCAGTACTGTATTTGGTTCGTCTCCAGCTGCCCACGAGACGTCGAAAAGTGATGGTTTTGGTCGTGTTAATCGTGGTAATCAGAAGATGGAATGCAGAAGGGAACTCAACGAACATCAGTCACCTAATAGTCGTACATTTTTGGAGAGGAAGGAAGAAGTGTCGTCCCCGTGTAAACAACAATTGGAATCGGAAGTACAACAGGATGTGTCTCGTGTTCAACCCGCACCCAACCTAAGTCAATCTTTGCGAAGAAGTCAACATAACCGACGTGCACCCTTCCGTTATGATCCATGTTCGGGGCTCCAGTCACACTCCGAGGATCGTGCACCAAAGCGAGGATCAGCTCCATATTCTGATCGTGCCGCCGCTCGCTCTAGAGGTCTACATATCGCCTCGAATTGTCGGTTGGCTCCTAGCCAGGGCCGGAGAAAGGACAACTTCGTAAAGGGGGAAGGTGTTGGGAAGGCACGTGGCCGCCCTCGTTGGTATCAACGTGGTCACCTACACGTGGAAGTATAGCAACCAATCGAACTTTATTATAATATTTAATTCACACTTAAGTCGTCGTCTACTACTAATAAAGGTCCCTCTCTCTCTCGTCTTCGTCCCTTTACAACTTTCTCGTCTTCTTCGTCCCTTTACAACTCTCTCGTCTTCGTCCCTTTACAACTTTAATATTTATTTCACGATAATTCCGAAATGAAGCATTACCTAAATACAAAAGGAACAAAAAATGACAAAATTTGTTTTTTTTTTCTTTTTAATCTGAAATTTACGATCTTTGAGATCAAGTTACGAAAGTGGGTGGTTGATTGGTTGGGTGGAGAATAATAGGTACATACAAGTCAATTTCAAGTCTAATTAAATTTAAATCGCCGACGTCTCAAAAAGCATACTTTTCCGCGTCGGCTCATACTGGCTCTGTGACGCCGCGTAGGACGGAGTCGGTGGCGCTGTGAAGATGGGCGGGCTCAATTGAGTACTATGAATTGCTGGGCGAGACGGTGGTTGGCTCAGATTGTTGTAATTAGGGTGGAAGTCGTGGTTTTCAATGAGAGAGGCTTTTTCCGAAGCCGCGAATCTGGAATTTTTTCTTTATTTCGTAGGATTTATTATTATTTTTTGTTGTGTTTTTTCGTTGTCTACGCTTTTTTTTCCACAGATTCTCAAGAAAAAACCGGTTTTTTTGAGATAAAAAAAAAAAAAACAAATTAACAGACTACGGTATGCAAAAATGATTACGGTAGTCGTAAAAGTAGACAAAGTGTTTGCGGAATCTTGCTTACCGTACCTTTTTTTTTTTTGAAATTATTATTTTTTAATTTTTCGTTATTATTTTTTTGTTCCCAATTAATGTTAAACGATTTTTACTTTGTTAAAACGAGCAAACTGCTGCGCAACAGGCTTATTTAAAATGGCGGGAAAATTATGAGAAGTTCCGACAATTTTAGCGGAAAAATGGTTTATTTTTAAAGCGCAAAAACGCTTGAAAATTAGGAAAAATGCTTGAAAATGGTCAAAAATCCTTAAAAGTACCTAAAATTGATCAAAAGTGCTTGAAAAACGTTTATTTTTTAATTAAAAAATTCCTAAAACATATTTGACTGTATTTTCCAAATTTTCAAAGCAATCGGAACATTTTCGCCTATTTTTTTTCTCATTTTTTGAATTTCTCGACATTTTTACTACTAAAACGTTTTAAAAAGTTGCCTAGAGCGTATTTATTGGGATTAAAATTCATTTTTCTAACATTTTAGACAAGCGGCTTTGGCTGGAATATCTTAATTTTTTTTTTCGTTTTCTGCTATTTTTTCAATTATTTATACATTACAATAAGTTCCATGTGTCCTTAAATTATTAAACGTCTATTTATTTTACAGATTTTCTCAAAGGATTTTCAGTTGAACGAAATTATCGGAAATTCTTAATAGGTCCAATCGGTACTCATAATTTCACCAAACGGTACTCATAATTTCAGACATTTTATCAAATATCAAATACAAACTACAAATTGGAATTAAAATAATTCTGACCATTAAAAAAAGAAAATAAGGTTCAATTTACCAAGACAAACAACTCAAAACCTCTTGGACGGCAATCGTCAAGGATCGAAAGGTATGGTCGGCTGTGATCCGCCCCTCATTTTATTAATTTTTTCTGACAGAAATTACAGATTTTGGACACGGAAGCAGCGAAATTCATACCACTGTTTCTTCAATCCTATATTATTTATAAACCCCTGAAGGTTTTACCGGCGTCTCACCACGATAGTTTAAAGGTGCACTCGACGCGAAGAAAACTCACATCTTATCATGCTCCAACTTCCTCATTCGTTCCTGCTCCTCGACCAACAACAATTTCTCCACCTGCTCGGCCTGTTTCTTCTTCCTAATACCCCAAAGAACGCAGAATAATATAACGAAGATGAGAACGATTCCAAAGATTGACAACAGCGCAGTCATCCATTTCAACGCGTACTCCAAGTTTCGATCTCGGCACCAAGCCCACCAACCAGGGGACCATGTTCCGTTTCTACACACTCGCTCGATATCGCCATGGATGTAATATTTAGGCTTGCAGGAGAAAACAACTTTGTCACCATCCAAATAGTTTGCGGCTGGTGGCGTTTTAACGACACCTTCCTTTTTGAGCAGTGGACCACAGGAGATTACTGTAAAATAATAGTTTGTAACTTGGTCGTGTTTATCATTGCTCTTCTAAAAGACTTACACTGCTTGCTTCCAGTTTTTTGAAGCGATAGGAATTGCTTTTGCCTTCTCAAAGTGGTCAGACCAACTTCTTTCCTTCCAGTCATAATGTAGTCATACTCACACTCGGCGTTATTCTGACAAGTGCTCACCACCTCTTCCATCGTAAAGACTCTTGACGCATTCATGTCGATTGTCTGCGGCCAGAAGACGGGACGATAGTCTGCTTCTGCGAATAGAAGCGGGTTGTAGATCGGCTTGTACTTGTCTTGGAATAATAGTCCGCCCAGTCGCTCGTTGGTTCCATCGATTTTCCCTGGAAACGAAGCACTAGAACAGGATTTCTTGGAACTCGAGGAATTAATTTTTGGGTATTTGATTGCGCAGACTACATGGTGTAAGATAAATCTTTGCGTGTGACTTTGTTGTTATGTAGCTTGGTTCGTTATGTTCTTAACCAGGTCGCCAGAAATCATCAAAAATATTTTTAAATTTCAGAGTTATGATCTCCAAAGCAGATTGGATTGATTCGGATCGTGACCCTCTCAAACGCGGGGCACAGTCAGGCTGACATACATTTGAAGACGACAATCTCCATCCGAACCATCCAATACACTCTTCCGGGATACTGGTGGGGTTAAATACCGTAACAGAACAGAGGCACCTGCTACTGCCGTTACACCTCGCAACATCAAAGTGGTCAGAGAGAAGGTGAGACGGAACTCTATGCGGAGCATGAGGAAGCTCGCTTCTGACAATGAGATGAATATCTCTTCCACCAATACCACCCGCAAGGACTTATCTTACACCCTGTATTGCCGAACTCGCGCTGATCGCCGCGAGCTGTGCGTCAGTATTGGCTATCCGATCTGTCGTAATCGATAGCTATTTTCCATCGCTGAAAGTTCCACCACCAGGAGCCCATTGGGAACGAAACACGCGAAACACGTGAAAAATGGAAGGACTCGAGACGAGACGAGCGGTAGAACTTTCAAGGATGGATAATAACGGCTAATAGCCACGAAAAGCACTTACACGTTGACGCAAACTGCTCGTAAATCATCTGAGTCGTCGACGACGTCGTCGTGGGGTTCTGTACCCGTGTCGCCGAGCCCGTCGGCGTGGTTAAATCATCCGTCGGATCGTTGTTATAAACACCCAGTAATCCTAAAGTCGTATAACACCTCCGTTGCCCGGTAGGCGTGTTTAATGCGGACGACATGGATTCGCCTTGCTGACACGTTGAATTGTAGCTTGGCGGTAGAGTGACCATCACGTCGAGCATGCCAAACCCTTCGAAAATTCGGATTCCGACGCCAGATTTTAGCATGATTACTATTTCTGATTGATTCATGTTTTGGAGTGGATTTCTGATGTCGAGATCTGAAAATTTGGATGTGTAAATTGTGCAGAAAGTGAGATACTCACGTTTAAACTGTTGATGCTTCCAATGCGCTTTATCGAAGAATCTTCTAGACCCATCCACATACACATCAGTTCTATATCGCCATCTTCTCATCGGTTTTCTCGCGTACACCTGGACGATAGAGCTGTCGTTTTCTTGTACGGCGATTCCGGTGATAACAGTAGCGTTGACGTGGGCATGCCCTAAACATTTTTAGGATATTTGATGTGTTTTCAGCTTGGTTCTATTGCAGAATAGAACTTTCTGAAATAGTACAATCCCGTACAGCTCAATTTCAGGCAGTTCTATTCCACAACATCACCCTTCAGTTTAAACTCACAAAGCGTGTCATCTGGCTGCTCTAACCGGACCTGCACCATCAACTTGTGATACGGATTGTCCGACATTGTCAACACGTAATAGCCCTTTCCGGGCATTGTATATCGAATTCCGTCATAGGTGATAACGTGTGGCTCTCCGTACATGTATCCAGCGGCCGGCGCACGATAGTCTTGGCATCCATTCGTCATTCTTCGCCAGTAGTAGAACTCGCAGTGTTCCGCATATTTACAACAAGTTCTATACGGCAAAATATCAAGTTGGTAGTTTGAGAGAGTAGGGATGAACGGTGGAAGTCGATAGGGTGCTGCTCCGTATCTATGAGCTCTTGCGGGAGTACCCGGTTGGAAATAGGTGGTGTAATCACCATCGGGTTCCCAGTCGTCGGTAAACATTAGATAACCCTCGTAATCATAACAACATTGTTGTGAAGATCCGGTAAAAGTAGGCTGAACCGATTGAATGCAATGTTGGGCTCCTTTATTATAAGGACAAGATGTGTCACCATCCTTATCACAATCCATTATCGGCATGAATCTGCCCAGGTCGAGAAGAGCCTGTGAGAGTTTGCACGGACACGGGTAGTCGGTTGTCAGATCGATTTGGAAGTTGTTGCGTTTTCCGTCGTACTCGAACCACTCGATGCACATGTCGATCGCCCAGTTTTGGCCGTAGTAGCGTTCCCATTCGTTTAGATGGTACCAGGGGAATGGCGTGGGCTTGCTCCACATTACACCGTCCTCTTGGTCGGCGAGAGCTACTTGGACGAATCCAAAGTGGAATTTTTGCCAGGCGTCCTGAATTTAATGGGCTTTATAGAGGTCTATTAGTTTCTAAGGTCGTATGTCAGACAAAGGGTTTTTTGGCTTTTGTTAGAGGGTAAAGTTTTGTCGGGATTTCCAACCTACAGTGGCCGTATGCATGAACCTCGTTTGTTGAGGAAAGAGGGTTGTCAAATGAGGTTTAAGCGTGCTTGCTCATCGGGCTTTGACTTTGGCTGGCTTTGACTAGGGGTCGAAATGTATTTTCCGTGATTTTCGAGATTTCCAACCTTCAGTTCACCGCACACAGACCGTCCGACAATCCCTTTTCCTGGGAAAAGAGGTTCGTGCATACGTCCTTTGGGGTTTAAACGTATTTGTCGGCTTCTGAGGCCTTATGCATAACCTGTGTTTGCTGGGTAAAGGACTCGTCGGTCTTTGACAGAGAATCAAGAGTATTTGTCGTGATTTTTGCTATTTCTAACCCTCAACCCTCAAGTTGCCCTCTACCTACCATCAAAGTTGACAAACCTTCAACCGTGCTTCATGCAGACTCACCCTCAACAAATACTGCTTCGTCAGCTGCTGCGGCCTGAACGAATAACTTCCCGTGTTTGAAATCCCTCTCGCCAAGTAGTCAATCCTCTCGAAATGCGACCGGTCAGCATCTTCCCAGTATCCGAACAAACTAATGTCCACTCGAGCGCCGGTATTCCATGTTAAATTCAAATTTTGCCATGACATGGCTAGTTCTTGTGCATACGGTTCGTACCTGTCAATACAAAGCTTTAAAACATTCAATAACCTGAAAAACTGACCATCGATTCGTCTTATTGTCCACTGAATCTTTGAGCGACACGTAGGCAACCGCTTTCTCCGAATTCACCACATAAAACCGTCCGTAAAACGGAAACGATTGCCCGCCGTCTCGACTCATTCGAACCGGGACCATTCCGATTTTATGGAACATTGGCATAATGCACCTAGCTCTCACTCGATTCAACCGTTTACAGGTTGTCTGCCAATTCTCAAAGTTCACTTTGACAATGTCCGCTGGTCGCAGGCAAGGTCCCGACACATTGATCGCCATTCCGCCGTGCATTGGTCCCCATGGTGGAGCGGTCAACATTCCGCCGTTCGACGCGTTTGTGCATCCAGCGGGTATTATCAGTTCGTCGACTCGATGAATCCATCGGCCTGGCGTGAGAACGTTTGAGAAGTATCCCAGTTTCCAAAGTCTTCCCTCTCCAGAGTAGGGTAATCCGTACCATCCGGTTCCGTTTCCACCGTTGAATCCGACCATGGCCGCTTGGCGTCCTCCGAATCCATCGAGGCCGCCCGCTTCGTTGGAAGAGGTCCAGTTGAGGCGAGCGTAGTTGAAGATGGCAAATGTTCTGGAAAAGGAGTTAAGCGGATGTCTAATAATGAATTTTTTGGCTCCTCGACTGGGCGCCGGATAGCGTGTATCTCCTTAACCCACCCTAAATTCCCTCTGTTTCTCTGTGTCTCTCTACCTCTCATCTCGCACAACGACACTCCACACTCGCCTTGTTTAGCGGCACGCGAAACCGAGTTTTTGACTTTACTGCTTTCTTTCTTTTCCGCTAGTTTTAGTTTTTCTCTTTTTGTTGCTTTTATTTTTTCAGGCAGAGAGCGTGTAAGCGAAGAGACGCAGACTGAGAGAAAGCGTTGTCACGCGACGGGACCGCAGCGCGTGGCGTCGGCGGCAAAAAAACATTCAAAAAAGGCAATCGGCAGAATTTCATGGCGATGAGGCATGAGAAAACGGACAAAGGAATTCAAATTTTGTGAAACAAGCTGTAGATGGTCCCGCTTCGTAGTTGCCTAGGCGCTTAAACCCACGCGTTTATTTAATTTTATTATCGGCCACGCCACGTGTGCACGTGATGTCCCGGTGACACGTGTCTAGATGTAGAATGATGAGGTTCTTCCGTATAATATTCAATCCCAACTTTCTTGTGCTGGTTGTCTCTTGCCTCTCGTTTCCGTCAATAAATAAGTAACCCGACAACTCCGTATCGTTTTTAGAAGTGTTCCTTCTTGACCGAGTCCTTCTCCGCTCTGGCACGGACTTGAAAATGGTGTTCAAGGTCGAAGCAAATAGACAAAATCTCGCGATGAACTATCTGGACGCTTAAACAGCTTCTGCGATGGTTTTTGGTGAATTTGCATGCGCGGATGGCGCTTCCGTCACATTTTGGAGCACTTTTCCATTCTTGAAGTCGATTACAAAAACCGTTTGTATATTGTCGAACCGGCAAAATGGTCAAACGCGCTCCGCTGAACTCAACGCTATGCGATTTTCATTTCGGTCTCCAAATTATTCCATTTCACGTTGAATTTACACGTGAAATGAAATAATTTGGATACCAAAATGAAAATCGCATAGCGTTGAGTTCAGCGGAGCGCGTTTGACCATTTTGGCGGGTCGACAATACCTGATCTCATCGGAAGCGAGCACCAACTGAAACGTGTTCTGCCAATCCTTGATGTACTCGAACTGCGAAACGTCGAGAGCACGGGCGGCGCCACCGTGCGCCATCTGAAATCAAAGGATGACTCACCATCGAAATGTCAAGAAAACTCACCCTGTACCAGGTGACAATGAACGCGTGCTCAGCTCGAAAGCCATTGGCGCCAGTGTATCCTTCCTGAAGCATTAACTCGGATTATACAGTTTTTTTTACGACCTAACCTGAATATGCCTCGTGATATTATCAAGCAGCAACGGGTCAACCACCATTCCGGATTGCGAAATCCTTCCCGGCATCTGCCGCTTCTTCCTCTTTTTTCCGTAAATCGACTGTTGTTGTTGCAGCAACTGCGTGTTGTATTGCTGGTTCTGCGTGTACGGATTGATATTTTGTGAAGAAGGATTTGAGTACTGTTGATTGAGAGCCGATTGAGCGCCAGCCTGCGCGTAATTCGGCGCCCCGTAGTTCACATTGGAGTTTCGTTCGTACAACTCGTCGTCGTCCAGCTGAAAGAAGCTAAGCAAGTTGTGTTTATTTACATATGTACATTCTTCCCTCCCGCACTTATTCACTCGATCATTTCATAATCCGGTTATAAAACCGACTATTAATAATGCTAATTGGGCTCGAGTAATGATAAGGAATGTTAGCGAGAGAGAGAGAGGAGGGGTAGAATAACAAAGAAATGGCTCGTACTCTTGGACGATGGACACTGCGGAAGAACACGTTGCTGATCTTGGTGTTTCCGATCCACTGGAACATGGAGTCGGCGTAGAATGGGGCGATGAAGGAGTGATCCTGGAAAGTGAGAGGGTTAGGAGGAAAAGACGGTATTTTGGTTCGGTCTGGAAGTTCTATTCTGGGAGTGGCCAAGGTTTTCTCGCTTTAGGATGATGGTGATGTTTGGATCTTTGTCAGGGACTCGTCGTCAATAGGCTTGTCGGGTTCGCCTCAGAGGCCATATGCATGAACCTCATTTGCCAGGGAAAGGGACTTGTCAGGGTGTCGTAGGGTTTTGTCTGTAAGTCGCCGGGCTTTCAAAGATGGTTTAAGCGTGCTTTTCGCGCCTTGCTTGTCGGGTTTTCCAACCACCGGTTTTCCGATCAGTGATCCTGACCGGCAAATCCTTTCGGTCGGGAAACGAGGTTTATGCATACGGCCTCTGGTTCCATGATGTTTCGAAGCAATGACAAGTAGGAACTACGTACGTAGTTTCGCAACCCGTTATGTAGCTCGCAACCCAGGCTTTTCAAAACCCGACATTTCGCATACAACGTTAAGCTATCGAAATATCGGGTTTCGAAAAGCCGCGGTATCAACTTTGACGTGAGTTTCGAATTGTCCGCTTTCGAAGAAATCGAGTTCGAATCGTAATGGACCCCACCAGAACGCTCATGGCGTTGAGAAAAACGCGATTGATATATCGTGGGAAATGGAATTTCCGGCTTCACAGCTTTTTGGCGTAACTGGCCAACCACCAAAAGGTAGGCTAGGGTGTCGCAAGCATGATTTTGAATCGATGTTGAAGCTCTAGAACTTTTTGGCGTAGATATTGGCTTACAGTCATCGAACATGACAGATAGCTGGCTCATCTAAAATGGCGTCCCAAATGCATTTGCCGAACAATCCCCCAGAAAAACGTACCCTTTGTTTCGGCCATGACGGATTCGGGAACGTCCATGGCGGTGCAGAGAACGGCGGCAACCCAAACGAAATCATACCCATCGGATACACCATGGTGTAGTTGAATCGGAAGCCATAAAACGGACAATCAAACCCGAGATTTGTCTGTGTCTCCCGCCCAGCCTGTCCCATCAGCTGTTTGTCCAACGCCCATGTTCCGAACGGGTACAAAATCTCTGTCCAACCCTCTTCGATTCGCACGTCGTAATCAGCTTTTCCTAGATTGTCCAGGTATTCTTGGTAGGTTATTCGATTCGCTTGTCGCTTTTTTCTGACGTGTTCTGGATACTTTTGATCCTCGAATTCGGACCGTCGAATAAGATCGAGAAACTCTTCTCTTGAAGGGACTCTGCTTTCCGGGGGATCCTCGAGGCATATTGTGTCTTCTTCGTGCTGAAACGGGATGTTTCTTTGTCTCAGAATCTATGTCACCCACCTTATCAGCTTCACGGAACCTGAAGAGGTCCTTTAAAGTATTCAGGGACTGTGTAATAGTGGTCCCAGGCGGTAAAATCGACGAGTACGCGTAGGTGAGCACGATGAGCCATGCGATGGCGTGGCGTGCTGACCACATGCGGCCGTCTGAAACTGTTAAAGTGGACGGAATGAATCGATTAGCGTGGCGTTTCGTCACGAGTGATCAATTTGATGGCTTCGGCGGGGAAATTAATGAAAATGATGTGATAAGTGGTAGTAAAGGGAAGTTTGGTAGGGGTGGGTGGGTGGGTGGCACAAAGTGTTGCATTAGTCATTATTAGTTGGTACTTGCGGGGAGTTAACCGCCGTAAAATTAGGGACGTGGGCTAGATCAACTTGGCTATTAGCTAACGATTTGTTGCATCGGAACAGGAGTAGGAAATAAATTGTCATTTTTTTCTGTTCATCATTGTACTTAAATGAAATAATGAATAATAACCCTATGTGACAGCTTTAAGAGTAACCTGACGTTTCTATAAATAACTGTGAGCTATTTCTGGAAACCGGCACCAATTATAATCCTATTTGAACTGTCATTCACCAGATACAGTGTTACTAATTTTGAGAGAGAAAGGGGGGGGGTGTAATGGAATGGGCATCAAACCCCCGAAAAATTCCAGAAAATAACGGTACCACAGGGATTTCACTTTTTTTTTGAAAGCTTTGGACGCTCCATTACATCATTTATTCTCTTCTAATTGTAAAACTTGCCGACACTATTTGCTACATTTCAATTTAAGCACGAATAAAATTTTTTAGAAATAACACAGTTATTCACAGTCAAAAAATGTTAAAACTAAAGTAAAGCAAAAAAGTATTGTAAAATACCAGACGGGTGACGCATAATGAGAGAAATTGGCAAATGAGTCTATTCAATGGCCGAAACAACTTTTAATCAGCTTAATTTCCATCCATTCTCGGTGAATGAACGTGCTTGATACCAGGGCACACCAATTGAATTGCCTCCTCCCACTCGGAAATCGGTGAATGGGAGAAAAGTGAGATAGCGATGACCGTTTTAGTTACAGTACCCCACGTGCCAGATGGGCGGGCACGGCTCGCCTTTTCTCACTTTTTCATTTCCTGATAATTTCACTCTGATTCGTTTTTGCCCGCAAAATTTATTCAAGCAAAGGTTGTAAATGGGAGAAAACAGAAGGGGGCTACGCAAAACCCCGACTGATAACAAAACTACTGCTCTTATCTTGCTGCATAAGGATGCTTTCTGTATGTGCACTTCGGATCAACTCTAATACGATGCACTTTATTGAGTAGAACTCGATTATAAGTTCAGTTTGTTGACCGGCGTTCTTTTCTTTCGGTGAAACTTGTCGATTTCCTTGCCCTCGTCTCTACGAGTGAGAGAGCGCAGCAAGATTTGAATATCCCGCCAAACGGTGACGCGCAAGTTGCACAAACACGCATGCGTTCCCTTCCCCCCTGTCGGGACACATCCATGCGAGCTTAGGCTTGGCTCCCATTCATTTGCATTTCTTCCGTCACACCGTGCGGTCGGTTGGTCGGCAGCGCTCTCTGTATTCTTCAAGCCTGCTCTGCGTAGCTGTTCTTCATAATGATGGCAATGGCATGTTCACCTTTGAAGACATAGAGGTTTGTTTCACCCGCATCAAACCGGGGTTTGGTTTTCTCAATAATGGACCTATTCATAGGAGAAAAAAGACAAAAAAAAACGTTTTTTTTCCTATTCATAGATGTAAAAAAACGACAAACAATGTCGAAAAACGAATGGTAAAGAAGTGTTTATTGACCATGATAGACCATTGATAGTGAGGAGGCGCAGAGGTGTTTACAACCCCGTGGGAACAGAATTGTTTACTAGTTCATGCAAACTCCGCCTCTTCTCTGCGCCTCCTCACTATCAATTGTCTATCATGGTCAATAAACACTTGTTTACCATTCGTTTTTCGACATTGTTTGTCGTTTTTTTACATCTATGAATAGGAAAAAAAACGTTTTTTTTTTTGTTTTTTTTTTCTCCTTTGAATAGGTCCATAAGTAATTCTCATCCTTCCAGAACCAGTCGCACTGGATCATAAAATTGATAACAGAATCCTCGGAGGTCCTGCCCAAATCGGTTCAGTTCGCAGATATCTATTTTCATACGTTGACAACCGAAAACAAAGTCAAGATGGTCCTAACCGATAGTTTACTATAGAAGTTTAATTGTGCAGTCTACTTCAAAGCGGTCAGGACGGAAAATTTGTAAATGTAATACGCCGAACAGGTTTGTTTCCCCGTGTCAAGCCGGGTTTTCCTCAGAAATATATTTGTATCATGAAGCCCATCGTTACTGGATCGGGAAGAGATCGCAGAAACCACCGAGGTCATGCTCACAGCGTTTATACGAGCCGAAACCCCAGAGAGTTGGGCTTTGGCGCTATATAAGCGTTTGGAAAAAACAGTCCCCAGCGCCTCGTGTTTCACGACCGGAAGTCAACATTTAAAACTGAAAAAAAAAACCGTGGCAACGCATCTAATAGTAAGTAGAAACTTTTAATGTGTTAATTATGGTTTTTCAGATGCCCAGGAAGCTGCACACTACCAGTTATTGAAAGGATGTGTTGCCAAAACCGCGAAGCAATTGCTGTGCGAGATCGACGGAAGAAAGTTCAATGGAGAAATACGCCACGCTTGCAAACTGTGGGGAACACTTCAGCCGAAAAACCTTCAAAAACCACCGCCATGAGGAGCTCACGAACGATGAAAACGATTTGTTGAATTCCATGCGCATTCCATTGAGAACTCCAAACAAAGTTCATTGGGTATACGATCTGGCATTTCCTCTCGCTGGTCGTATCCAATTGTTTCGTAAGCATACTGCACACAGTAACGGTACACGAGGCGTATTGGGTCTTACACAGGTTTATTATGGTTAAACGCAAACTGGTACACGAGCGGTGAGGTTTCAAGGCATTGGGGACACAAGATGGCAAGCGGGTATAAAGTCAGAAAAGTGAAGAATCGCCACGAATGAGCTTTGTTGGGTCCTTTTATAGACGTCGGCGCGGTGTTCCAGCACATTCTGCCGCGCATCCGGATGGAAGATGGAATTTCCCGCCATGTATTGTGTTTTCAATCGACTTGCGACATGAGAACGCGAGACTCCGCCCACTTTTTTTGAGGGCGACCACGCGAACACAGTGATATTTGAAGAGACGCAGACAGGTAGCGCACAAATAAGTGGGCGGAGTCTCGCGTTCTCATGCCGCAAGTCGATTGAAAACACAATATTGGTTGGTCAAAATGATCTCGATGATTGTGGTCCCTTTGTGCTTGCGTGTAGCCAAGAGTGGTGTTCAGCCGTGTGTTGTTGAGTGAGACTTAGACAATGGACAGAAGATCGCTTGGCCGCGCGAGACGCAGACGGTCATCGCTTGGCCGCGCGAGACGCAGAAGACAAGTGAGCGCGCATGGTGGAAGATCCAAGTGTAGGTCAACGTAGTGTCTGAAAGAGAAATATTAAATATGTAATGGACCTATTCATAGGAGAAAAAAGACAAAAAAAAACGTTTTTTTTTCCTATTCATAGATGTAAAAAAACGACAAACAATGTCGAAAAACGAATGGTAAACAAGTGTTTATTGACCATGATAGACCATTGATAGTGAGGAGGCACAGAGATGTTTACAACCCCGTGGGAACGGACTTGTTTACTAATTCATTCAAACTCCGCCCCTTTCTGCGCCTCCTCTCTATCAATGGTCTATCATGGTCAATAAACACTTGTTTACCATTCGTTTTTCGACATTGTTTGTCGTTTTTTTACATCTATGAATAGGGAAAAAAACGTTTTTTTTTGTTTTTTTTCTCCTATGAATAGGTCCATAATAACGCGGGAATTAGTTAACAAACAAATGACGAGGGCGAGTTGTGAGAGTTTCACAACACGTCTCGGCCCTCGGACTTTTCGAATGTGCGACGTTTCGAATGTTTTCCTGCATTTTGTCGTCGCGGTGTTTGTTTGAGTTCGAAATTTCGCAGTTTCAAATCGCCACACTTGCCTGCAATCAAAATTTTCCACGGCTCGTTGAATCCGAGAAAACGGTTTGCGAAAGTTGAAGTGTATTTTATGTTAGCAAAACTCGGAAATAGGAAGTCGTAATTCCATGCTACTCCATGCTACTTACATTCATACGGTTTAATTGTTACAAAATGAAATGAACGCATGCGAAAAAGATCGAAATTAGTTAACACAGCTTCTGGACTCTCCTGGATACTTTCCGGACAACTCGATGACTCCAGCGTCGTACGTCTTCTTGGCCGAGCTGCCGCTGTTGGTGTAGGAAGATGGAATGTTGACACGGAAGACTCGTTGGCATGGCTGAAATTTGGTAGGGGTTATTGGATGGTGTGTAATAGGTTAGACTAGGCGACCGTGAGGTAAAAGAGCGTTTTCTCCTTTAGATTCGCTAGAGGGTATAGCCAACTCCGTTCGGATTTGTACCCACGAACTAAGGCCATATGCTCGAACCTTCTTTACCAGCAAGAGGCTTTGTTTGTAGGCGCTCTTTAGTCATTTTCCGGAAAATTTTGGTGAGATTCCAAGCAAATCGGCATAACAATTGGTGCTATGCCGCCAAAAATGTGCCGTGGAGAGCGCAGCAAGGGGCGGGTCCCACGACAAATTTCCTGATCGCCAAGGAAGCGCCGTTTTGACGTCAATATGCTGACAGGGCACTACTAACCCCACCGCCAACCTTCCAAACCCTGACTAACCGTAATACCATCCTTGCAATCGTGGAAAACCGCCAAATACGGCTCAATATTCGTGATTTCCTTGGTGCTTCCGCTCAGACTGAACGCTCCGGACGAATCGGCCTTGCCGGACGCCATTTTGTCGTCGCTGTCGAGGAATCCGATGCCGACGCTGTCTGCAGATGAACAACAGAGATATGGTTAAGGTCTTGTTTGTCAACTCACTGTCAGACTCCATCAACTTGACTTTGACTCCTGACGCCGGTTTTCCCTCGCACACCAGCTTTCCCTTGACTGCAGCGGATTGGGTTCTGCCGATCAGATCGATGGAGGCCACGGAGCCGACGAGTAAAAGAGTGACGAACACTGACTTGGAAGACATCTGGAAGAAGTTCGGCGTACGAAAAACAAAAACAACGTGTCAATAAATTGAAAAGTGGCTGTGCTGTGCCGTGTTGTGTTGTGTTGAATTCGATTGACGATGACCGAGTGGGCGTGTCTTTGAACTGTGTAACACACGTATAACAATGACCTTGATATTTGTTTGGCCCGTTATGAAAAAGAAGAAGGAAATGATGATGTCAATGAAGAGGAAGACTGAGAAAAAGAAAGGCGAGTTCAATAGAATACAATACCCAATGATAATATCATCTTTATTCAATTGACCGCCTCGACAAACAAGCAAAACCATTTTCATTCATTCATTGAAAAAAACGACTTTCTTTTGTGTGAAAAGTTTCTTTTTCTTCTACATTTTCCAGTCGTGAGCAAATATGCGCCTAATCGTCACTTTTGCTCTTTTAATCGCCTCCACATTTGGTCTCAATCTCATCGGAAGGACGCAATGGGCGGCGGTAAGTAACCGATTTCAAAAGCAAACTTTAGTGGATCAGAAAACTGATCAACAATTTTTACAGGTGAAGGGAAAGTTGCTGTGCGAAGGAAAACCGGCTTCAGGAGTCAAAGTCAAGTTGATGGAGTCTGATAGTTGGTTACCTGGACTGCAAAATACAGACAAACAAACAAAATTTCAGACAGCTTCCTTCCCGGATTTCTCGACAAGGACGACAAGATGGCGTCATCAAAAGCCGATTCGAACGGGGAATTCAATTTGAGCGGTTCCACAAAGGAAATTACGACGATTGAGCCGTATTTGGCGGTGTTTCACGATTGTAAAGACGGGATTACGGTATGTTAGCGGTGTGGTGGGGCGCAGTCAAGGAAAAATCATTTATCGCTGCGAGACCTGCGGAATTTTGACAAGTGCCTTTAAATGGGTTCTTTGTTTTGGAACTTTCTTCATTGTCAAGCTTTTTTCGCAGTTTCATTAGCCATTATGGCGCGGCCATAAATGAAAAAAGGTGGTCATAAATTCAGAAATTTCCCCTTTTTTTCTAAATCGCACAGTTGAATTTCTGCATTTATGGCCACACTTTTTTCATTTCTGGCCGCACCATTAGAGCTTGGCAATGAAGAAAATCCCTAAAATAAGATACCAATTCAAGGGTGCATGTCAAAACAGCGAAAAAAAAATGACTACGGTGTCGCAGTTTGAGCTGTGTGATCTCAATAGAGGCCGAAAAATTCAGAATTTCGTGATGTTTCCGGAATTTCGCTGTTAAATGTTAAACAGCGGGCCATTACTCGCGTCTCTGTGTCTCCATTCTTGCACGCGTTCAGCTAAACTTGGCAGCCCGCCACTGCAGAGACGCAGAGAATGTGAGATAGGGCGCGTTTGCATTATCGTGGGGTCTAGCATGACACGTGCTTGTCGGAAATATCGGAAAACAAGGATTTTGTTTTAAAAATTGTGGAATTTAGGCTATTGTGTTTTCAAACGGGGGCTCTTTTGGATTGGAAACTCGACAAAATTGAAATGTCCCGTTTTGGAAATTGCGTGAAAATAGAAATGTAATAAACCAGAAACGTAACAAAATGGAAACGCGTGAAAACAGAAACGTAGAAGAGCAGAAATGTGTCGAATTTGAAGTAAAATGGCAATGGAGCGCGTTTGCGAGATTTATTTTGTAAAACGAATTTTTCGATATTTTTCACGTTTTTCTCGATATATTCCACGTATTTTTAGATTTTTTCACGTTTTTTTCGGTTTTCTTCACGTTTTTTTTGTCGATTTAAAAAAAAAATTTTCACGTATCGAAATCGAAAAGAATTAGAAAAAACGTGAAAAAAATACGTGGAAGACACCGAAAAAAACGAAAAATATCGAAAGTCGTTAAAAAAAAACAATTATCGCAAACACGCTCCACTGCCATTTTACTTCAAATTCAACACATTTCTGCTCTGCTACGTTTCTGTTTTATTACATTTCTATTTCGTGGGTTTCTATTTTCACGAAATTTCCAAAACGTGACATTTCAATTTTGTCGAATTTCCAATCCGAAAGAGCCCCGAAAAATGAGTCGGCTATCCCTTTTTTGTCTGCGTCTCTTCAATAAGAACTGCGTTTGCGTGCGTGGTCGCGAACAAATAAGTGGGCGGAGTTTCGTTTCGCGTTCTCATGTCGCAACTCGATTGAAAACACAATAATAGGCCTGAAATCGTATTTCTTCGCTGCCGGGCAAGCAATAAAAACGTAGTACAGCACGAAGATTCTACCGTTTCAGCCCTGCCAACGAGTCCTCCGCATCGACATTCCAAAATCCTACGCCAACTCGGGCAGCTCGGCGAAAAAGACGTATGACGCCGGAGCTCTGGAGCTGGCCGGAAAGTTCCCCGGCGAGACACGAAGCTGTTTTAACCGCTAAACAAAACCCGTGAACACTTTATTATCTCTTGTTTCTGTTAGCCAAAATCCATAAATTTTTTCTCGAGGAATTTCATCTCGACAAAGTGCAATCCGGCAAGGCCGGTGACCGTCCACGCGGCAAAGCTGAGCGAGAAGATGAGGAAGAAGAGGACGAAGCAACTGCGAGCCTAAATAGATTTGTTTTAATTTACATTAAAAACAAATGCTTCAAAGCTTGAGTCCACTCACAATATACGAATGCGTCTTCCCATTCCCCTTATCGTTTCCATCGTCATCCCTTCCGTTGTCCGATCGATTCTTACTCTTATCCTTCATCTTCGAGTGTGATTTTGTCTTCTCGGGCTCCATGTCCAAATCGTTTTTCAGATTCAACGGATGACCAGGAGCTGTCACTAGAAGGGGCGCGTCCACCGCCGCCGGCTCTTCCACATCTTCCGCGGCCATCGCATTGTCGACGGGTGGTGGTGGAGGTGGCGGACCGGGTGGCGGTGGAGGTGGAGGACCGGCTGGTGGTGGTGGTGGGGGTGGTGGAGCAGCAGCGGCTGGAGCTGGTGGTGGAGGTGGCGGTGGTGCACCGCCGCCGCCAGCTGCATCGGGTGCTGAAGTTTTGGACGCCGACTGGATGTCAGCGAGATTCATGTAGTTATCAGCCACTGGAAAAAAAGTGGGTGGTTAGGGGTCATGGCCGAGCTCGGAAATTGCGTCACTCACTTTTTGAACTTGATTATAAATCCTAGAACCACACAAAATGGCAATGAAATGCTTGATTCTCCATGTAAAATTCCTCCGTCACCTCTCGCCGACCTTTGGCTCAATGTGGAACACGGAACACGCGGCTTCTTCTCTTCCCGTTTCTCTTCATTTCACCTTTACGCATCGTTTGGTTCTCTCTTGTGCCGATTTTCTGTGAACAATCTTGAACAGATAGTGAGTTTTCGTTGAATTTTTGAAGATTCTTGACGGCTGCCGTTCCGCTCACGAATCCAATCAAAAAACGAGAAAAAAATCAACAAAAACCACATTTGTTTGCAGTGGGGGACCAGTACATGTGCCTTGACCAGGCCGAAAAGGGTGGTGGAGGAGCTCCACCACCGGCTGCACCACCACCACCACCACCGGCAGCAGCTCCACCACCACCACCGCCACCAGCCGCAGCACCTCCGCCACCGGCCGCCGCACCTCCGCCAGTCGTCAAAGTTCCAGCACCGCCGCACGTTCAAAAGGACAAAGGGGCCGACTCGACGGCGGACGCGCCGCCCGAAGCCAAGGAGAGCACCAGTAAACTCAACACGGTCAGCGGCTCCACGTCGACCACCAACGTCAGCAAATCGAACGGCCATGGCGGCTTGGTGCGTACGATCGTTTGTATTGTGAACGTTTTGTTCACCGTGGTTGTCGCCCTTTGGGTCCTGGTGCTCTTGACGGGACTGAACGTAACCAAAATTGGTTTCATCGAAAAAATGTTTCTAAATATGTGATAAACGGAATGAATGTATGTATATTTGTTGTGTTAGATTTGTTGCAAAGATTTATGAAATTACGACGCTCAATTTTCCGCAGTTTTTCACTGTTCCGCGTGTCAGCACCAGTCGTTCGTGAACACATAGTACCGCTTTGGAAACAAGGTATTCAAGTAACCAAGCGTGGTCTTATTTTACCTGTCACTCAGCCACACGGAACCACTCTGTCTCTTCGCGCAGCAAAGTCGGTTTTTTTCTCTTCTACTGGTCTTTGACAACTTCGGTGATTTTTCTCGCTCTCATCTGTTTTTGGTAGAAGTCTGAAGCATGGTTCTCGCCAGTCTTTTTTCGAGAAGAAATGTAGAATTTCTCAAAATCGCCATCTTCTCTTCGCTTGCCGACATTCTGCTTTCTTTTTTTCTGACAATCATGCGTCCTACTATTATCAATTCAATATTCTTGCCGGCTACAGTAAGCAGTGGCGCGAAACATCGAGGCTCCGCCCCATCAGGTCTTTTCAACTGAATTCAACTGAATTCAACTGAACGTAGATCAAAAAATGTGAGCGGGTGTGTCGCCGCAGACATGTGTCGTTATGTCTGCGTCTATTATAAAACTTTCGCGGGCGCCTATGGTAGCCGGCAAGAATATTGAATTGATAATAACCATCAGGAGACCAAGACTTTTCGAAAAGATAAACGGATCCGCTTGGATCGAGAGGGTATTTATTGCGATTCATCCTGGAAATTGGGAAAAACATGTAATCTAGTACATCTGAATAAGTCTGAGCTGGTAGAACTTGAAAAGCATCTGAGCAGTGTCGAATGCAACTTTGTTGACAGACGTGCTGATCAGGCTTGTTCGGAAAATGCTTTTCGGAAAATCGGAAAAGGAAATTTTTTTCCGAAATAATTTTTCGGAAAATCGTATACCCGAAATTTTTTCCGATTCCAATTTCCGGAAAATCGGATATCCGACATTTTTTCCGATTTTATTTTTCGGAAAATCGGCTATCCGATTTTTTTCCGATTTTCGAAACTAAACTGGATTTTTTTAAAATGTTGTATTTTCCGAAAAAGATTCTTAACAATTGGCTCATCTTATTTCTTTGAAAAAATACGAAAATCAACAAATTAAACAAAAAATCAACAAATTAACAAAAAATTCAGTTTTGAGAAGTTCATGGTACTTAGAAGCGGCACCTAAAAGAACTGCAATTTTCCAATCATTTTCCGGATAATTAATTCGGACAATTTTCCGACGGGTAATTTTTCCGAAAAATAAATTCGAAAAATTTTCCGTCGGAAAAATTTTCCGAAAAGTCGGAAAATTCGGAAAATCGGAATTTCCGTTTTCCGATTCCGACCAAGCCTGGTGCTGATGACGCGCGACTGGGTCCGGACTCGCGGTACAGACATGTGCTTCTATAAAGAGAAATTTATGAAAAAAAAAATGTAGTTACTATTATTGCGTCGCGAAAACCTGACAGAGCAGGGGGGATTGGAGCCCATTGGATCCTCGACTTCCCAGGAGTCGTGCGTAGTGCTGAAAACGGGGGTTGTAGAACCGCAAGGTTATTAAAGATAAGCCGTTTATTTCGTCGCTCAAGAGCGACTAGTCAGATCTGGGCCGAAAATACAGAGCTTTTATAAATCGGTTAGAAACATAAAAATGGCGCTGAACAATGGAAGATATAAACGGTTTAGCGCTACAACAAGTGACAAAAGTTGTCGTAGTCGTCGTAAAATAGGCGCTGCTGAAGACGGACGTCACAATAATCGGTGGAGTTCCGAGATGCGCGGCACATATTAAAGACGCATCATGTCGTTCGGTGGAGATGGTCCCGTCGCGCTGCGGCCGTAAAACGGCGGCAGTTCAAAAAAGGGGTTTATAAACAGTTGTCATTGCATCTGCTCGCGTTATTGATTGATTGTTTTGAGAGAAAAAGGATGTGAGTTCGCTACGAAGGGGGAATTCACGACACGACACGTCTCAGCCAGCAAAATCCAGTGCTCGCTCGGGATGCAAACGGTCGATCACACAGTGCGAAACACGGATCCAAACTCCATCTTCGTTTGTTTTTCATGCGAAGGACCCAACCGTAAAAGTGTGTTGTCGTTGGCGGTCAGGAAGATGTCGGATCTGGAAAGGACGTAAATATTTATGAAAAGAGAAGATTAAGGTTGTTGGAAAACGTGAAAACTTTAACATTACGGTTTTTCAGTGGATTAGAGACAAAGTTTGACGTGATGTCTCGTCTTTGGAAATGCGAAATCGGCAGAGCTTCTTGGTTCTCCCTGTGAAAATTCCTCCGTCACCTCTCGCCGACCTTTGGCTCAATTTGGAACACGGTACACGCGACTTCTTCTCTTCCCGTTTCTCATCATTTCACCTTTACGCATCGTTTGGTTCTCTCTTGTGCTGATTTTCTGTGAACAATCTTGAACAGATAGTGAGTTTTTGCTGAAATGAGCTTGAAATCTTCAAGTTTGGAGCAAATATTAAGAAAAAACGCTCAACGAGAAATGAGAAAAATCAATAAAACCCCAATTTTTTGCAGTGGGGGACCAGTACATGTGCCTTGACCAGGCCGAAAAGGGAGGAGCAGGAGGAGCTCCACCACCACCAAACGCTCCTCCTCCTCCACCGCCGGCAGCAGCAGCACCACCACCACCGGCCGCCGAACCCGCGCCAGCTGTCGATGTACCTCCGCCAGTCGAAGTACCACCACCCGAAAAGGACAAAACGACCGAAACGTCGGAAGCCAAGGATAGCACAAGTAAAGTTGACACGGTCACCGGCACGCCAGGCGGCAAAGGCGGCAAATCGAAGGGTGGTGGCGACGGCGGCACTGTGGTGCGTCTGGTCATTTCTCTTGTGAACTTTATTTTCGCCGCGGTGTTCGGCCTTTGGATCATTGTGATCGCGACAGGATTGCACTACCTTGACCTTGATGTCGTAGAAAAATTGTTTATGTCATAAACGGAATTTGAGCTTTTATATACAAATGTGTACATGTATATTGATTTGTTTATTATTTATTATCGCGCCGGGGGTACTCGCTTTTAGAACTCAATTTTCCTGAGCCTATCATTTCATTCCTGTCTTTCCAATCATTTCAAATATCTAAACCGCGCAGTTCTATTTAGTAGCCGTTCTAAAAGCGAGTATAGAGAGCGCTGGCCTCTGCCCAAATCGTCAATGCGAACGGTTCGATCCGATCCTCAAAATAACCGGTCTGTCATGCCTGCACGCGCCGCCGCTGGCGGCGTCTATTGATTTTTGCGTCGAACCGTTTTCCTCGAACACGCGTCTCATTATTTTTATGTTTTTTTTCTTTCGCATTAAAATTGGCTATTTTGGAGTTTAAATGTAAATTTGCAGAAAAATAAATTTGAAAAGGTTGTTTTTTGGAGATTTTAGACAATTTTTTGGTATTTTTAGACGTGTTTTAGAATTTTTAAAAAACATTTTTGGTGGTTTTCGGATATTTTTAAAAAATGTTGAGTATTTTTACAGAAAAAACAAATTTTTACTCTTTCCCGACCCATTTTTTCGCACAATTTGCTGAGTCAACAAGACAAAACGCTGCACCCTCGTTCCCAAAACAAAAAAAGACAATTGCATGGTCACTCATGATTTGTGCGCGCTGGTGACATTTTAGAAATGAGCTCATCGGGACCGATGGGCGCAACGAGTGCAGATATTCAAACATAATGCATTTGAATAATTGAAAAACTTCGCAAAAAATGCCATAAAATCACTATTTTAAGCATTTTTGGGATTTTTTCGAGATTTTTGATCATTTATGACGGTTTTTGAGTAATTTTGGGAATTTTTGATGATTTTTGAATATTTAGACGCTTCAAAGTATTTTCGGACGTTTTTTTTGGGAATTTAAGGACTTTTAAATTATTTTTTCGAAATTTTTTGACTATTTTTGGAACTTTTGATGATTTTTCGGGAATCTTTGATGATTTTTCGGGAATTTTTGAACATTTTGATCGAATTTTGAGTTTTTTTTCGACACTTTTGATGATTTTTCGGCAATTTTGGGCATTTTCTGAGATTTTTAAACTTTTGTTTTCCGGTTTTACGCATTTTTGAACATGTTTGAGGATCTTCAGGCAATTTTTGGGTATTTCTAGATATTTTAGGGAATTTTCCAACATTTCTGGCGCCATTTGAGTATTTTGTTAGACATTTTGATCAAATTTACAGTTTTTTTTTCGACATTTTTGTGTTTAAAACATTTCTGGATATTTTTTGACAATTATGGGTATTTTTGGGGATTTTCGACATTTTTGGGGTTTTTTGATAATTTTTGGGGGATTTCGCCTATTTTTAAACATTTTTTGGGTAATTTTAGACAATTTTGCGGTTTTTATAATATTTTTAGGCATTTTACGGAATTTTTCAACAGTTCTGGCGCCATTTAAGTATTTTTAAAGATTTTTATCAAATTTTTAGTTTTTTTTTGACATGTTTGTGTGTTTAAAACATTTTTGGATATTTTCCGACAATTATGCGTATTTTTGGGGATTTTCGACATTTTTGGGATTTTTTGATATATTTTGGGGGATTTCGCCTATTTTTGAACATTTTTTGGGTAATTTTAGACAATTTTGCGGTTTTTATAATATTTTTAGACAATTTTGGAGATTTTTAACAATTTTTGGCGGATTTCGAGAGTTTTTCGACAATATTACCAGTTTTTTAATGTTTTTTAGACATTTTAGACAGTGGGGCCTGATTTTAAATCATGCAGATCAGTTTTTCCGGGAAAAATTCATAAGGCGTTGACTTTTTTTTTGAGTGGGTCTTGCCAAGATTCGCTAGCAAAGGCTTATGCGCAACACGCTTGTTTCGCAATAAATTCAAAAAAAAACTTAAAAGAAAAAAAGAAAAAAAAAATGAAACTTGCTTCAAAATTCAATATTTTTGCTTCAGCAAACATAGTACTGTATTAAAGGCGCATAACACAGTTTTGTGTAGATGGTCTCGCACGGAATTGAGTTATTTCAATGTTTCCCAATGTTTTCTGGTTTCGCAACCAAATAAATAAACTTTCGCAATAGTGGTTTAGTTTTTTTAATTCTATTGTGAAAACAAAAAAGTTGCGACGCGGTGTTTGCGTACTTTTGAAAATTCAAATGGCAATGAGAGAAATAGCATGGCAAATGAAGAGATTTGTTCCCTATTCCATTTGAATTTTAAAAGTACGCAAACACCGCGTTGCAACTTTTTTGTTTTCACAATAGCAACCGAATTCTTGAGTAAATAAAACAAAAACAAATAAATTCAGTGTGTTTCAAAACCAATGTTTGGTATACTGTATTAAAGGCGCATTCCGAGTTTGGGATTGGTCTCGCACGGATTTTGTTTCCAAATTATTTTTTTTTCTCATAAAAAAAATTTTATCGATTTGAAGAGAAAAAAAGAAAAGATTGCGAAATTTTTTTGGCTCGTCTTATCAATGTTTCATTTTTTAATTTGCTCTTCTCGCTCACTCGCCCAGTCCGGCGCCTTCCTTCCCTGAAAATACTGACGTTTGAAAAAATTAGCCAACAAAAAAAAAACAGTTAGGCAATTTTAGGTAAATAGTTTAACCCCGAAAAATAATATGATGCGGAAGTCTAATAACTATTTGTGCAACGTCCTTTTCTGTTTGCTCGCCGAGGTGAGTGGGCTCCTCACTATTGCGCGAGCTAGCTCACATTGTACGATTATTGGGTTTCCCCGTCAAAAATATGCTCTTTTTTAAACCACTGCTTGTGAAAATGAAACCATCAAAACAACAAACGTATTGCAGAATGGCGGGTGATTTCGAACGCGATCGACCAGGTGAGTGTGGCGTTAATTTTTAATTTGAAAAAATAATAAACGCCCCGAAATTCAGCGGTGGAGTCTCATAATTTTCGCAATCCACTCGATGAAGTGGAAAATATGACACGCTCCACGTACTCCTACTCCGCACACAATACGAGTAACACGAATAATCACAACGGGTTAAGTAGTCGAGTAAGCATATATTTAAAACTTTATTTAATAAGATGCACGTTTTTCCAGCGCTCACAAGAAGTCCCAGTTGGAAATCTTCTCGACGGCTTCGAAATTATCGACAACTTCGAAAGCTGCTCTCGTGAGAGAACATTGATAGATGTGGACGAACCGCCCACAAAACCACACCGTCGCAGCGAAAATGATCTTCTAGTGACGTTGGTGACGAAAAGAACGATCGGATTGCAGTTTGACAAGCGGAATGGGCAATTCTCGGAAGGAAGAGAAATTGAGGTAGGTCTTTGTGAAAATTGAGGAGCAGGAGCGCATTCAAAGAAATTTCGAGAAATGCTAAAAATTGAGATCTCGGCGAAATTTCGCGGGCTATTTCTCTGCGTCTCTATTTTTGCACTGTGGAGACGCAGAGAAATGCGACGTGGCGCGTTTGCATTATTGTGGGGTCTAGCACGACGTGTATCGATAGAGCGCAATTACGAAAAAAAAAAATGAAATTAGGGGCAATTAGCCGTTTTTGATGGCTAACTGCAATGAATAATAGCCGCCATATCCACGCCAAGTTAGCGCCGATCGCGCATCAGTTTCCAGTTATTTGCCAGAAATGGCTAATAGCCAAATATCAAAATTTTAAAATGTGAGCTGAAATATTGATTAAAATACAATTTTTTATTTCCCAAAATTTTAGGTCAATTTTTTTGTTGTAATTTTTGAATTTCTTGCCATTTTTGTTGAAAATGGCTATTAACCGTTTAAAATGGGCTATTAGCCGTTTAAAATGGCTATTATCCGTTAAAATTGGCTAATAGCCGTAGAAAATGGGGCTGTTAGCCGTCAAAATGGCTATTTTTGCCTTAGAAAATAGCTATTAGCCGTAGAAAATGGCTATTAGCCGTTGAAAATGGGGGCTATTAGCCGTTGATAATGGGGGCTAATAGCCGTCAAAATGGCTATTAGCCGTTTAAATCGACTATTAGCTGTTTAAATTAGCTAATTGCCGTTTAAATTAGATATTAGGCGTTCAAATAGGCAACTTACTATGGAAAACACCTACTAATCAAAAATGCAGCTAGGTGGCTATTAGCCGTTATAGCGCGAATTTAGAGACGAATCGGCGCGCAAACGGGAGTTAGCCATAATATTCGACGCTTTGACCAAACGAATTCGGAATACGGTCCGAATCCAACGGCTATTAGCCAAAAAAAACAAACATTTTCAAGATATGCCCCGGAACATTGGTGCGAGAAATGGCGGATGACGACTGGAAAACGCCAAAATTGAAAGACTGGGTTGAGAATCGAAAACTACGACAGGAAGGCCTCGCCGTTCCGATGGAGGCGAGTAATTTCGGCTCTGGGACGTTTCGAAACTTGCCATTTTGAAACTGGGACGTTTCGAAACTTTTGTGCATTTTTTGCGGCATATTGTGTTTTCAATCGACTTGCGACATGAAAACGCAATTCAAGTCTGCATTCACCGTTCTGTCTGCGTCTCTTCAAATATCACTGTGTCCGCGTGGTCGCGCACAAATAAGTGGGCGGAGTTTCGTTTCGCGTTCTCATGTCGCAAGTCGATTGAAACACACAATAAATAAAAAAAGTTTCGAAACGTCCCAGAGCCGTAATTTCAGAATTTTCAGAAAATAAAGTTGAACACTTCAATTTTTTCCAGGACCTAAAATGCGACCCGACAATGTGCGCAATGCTAACCAGCTCCGAAATGATGAAGATCTCACAAGAAGAGGCCATGTGAGCGTTTTTTTTTTCGTATTAAATGAGACTCAGAGAAAGAAAAATAACGTTTTTTATTGTCAGCCCGTCAAAATGGTCAAACGCGCTCCGTTGAACTCAACGCTATGCGATTTTCATTTTGGTTTCCAATTTATTTAATTTCACATTGAATTTATAGCGTTGAGTTCAGCGGAGCGCGTTTGACCATTTTGGCGGGCTGACAATAAAAATCGATTTATTGATCGATTCAATATTTTTCTCATCTTTTTCAGGCATCTGCTCTCGGTAAACCCGTCGGAACGACTCGAGTTGTTCTGCGAAGTGGAGCGATTCAATTACATATTTAACCTGAAAATCGGCGATCCAGTTCTCGTCGATCAGGTGGGTGTTTTTGAATGTTAAAAAGAAGAACGTGACTAATACGATGACGTCACGAGTTACGAAACAGTACGCCAAAAAAAAAGGGGATTGTGAAAAAATGGGACAAAAATAGCGTCATTTTCTAGCATTTTTGATCATTTTAAAGGAATTTTCAAGCATTTTGAGCTAGTTTTGACTATTTTTAATGCATTTTGGCTATTTTTACATTTTTAGAATTTTAAAAAATTTTCGAAAAAGCGGTTTAAAAAAATACTCCAAAAAGTTAAAAATGGCCGAAAAAACTTGAAATTGGGCGAAACTACTCGAAAATGTGTTTTAAAAATGATCAAATAATCTGTAAAATACTCTAAAAATGATTAAAAATTGTCTAAAAATGCCCGAAAATTATCAAAATTTTCTTAAAATATTCAAAAAATGCCCGAAAATTGTCAAAAATTACATTTTCAAGCATTTTTTGACAATTTTCAGGTATTTTTTGACAATTTTCGATCATTTTTAAGAATTTTTCACATTTTTTAAATGGTTTTCTTAGATTATTTGTCGAAAATTTATTCAAGCAATCGGTAAAAAATGCAGGGAATGTGTCAAAAAAAGTTTAGAATCGGTTAAAAAATATTAAACTGTCAAATTGTTTAAAAATTGCTTAAAATGATTGAAAAGGTCTTAAAATAGTCTAAAAATGCTCGAAAATTGTCACAAATTCATTAAAAATCTCCTGAAAATGATCAAAAATTGCTTAAAATGAATGAAAAGGCTTTAAAATTGTCTAAAAATGTCTTAAAATTGTCACAAATTGATTAAAAAATTCCTGCAAATGATTAAAAATTCCTGAAAATGATCAAAAGTTCGTGAAAATGTTAAAAAATTGCTTAATTTAATTGAAAAGGTCTTGAAATTGTCTAAAAATGCCCGAAAATTGTCAAAATTTTTTTGAAAATGTTTAAAAATTGCTCAAACTGATTGAAAAGGCTTCAAAATTGTAAAAAAAAAATACCCCAAAATTGTCAAAAATGGCTTAAAAAATTCCTGAAAATGATCAAAAATGGCTGAAATTTTAAAAACTTGCTTAAAATGATTGAAAAAGCTTTAAAATAGTCAAAAAATGCTCGAAAATTGTCAAAAATTGATTGAAAAATTCCTGAAAATTATCAAAAACGGCTAAAAATGCTTTAAAATTGTCACAAACCTGAAAATGATCAAAAATACCTGAAAATGATTGAAAAGGCTTTAAAATTGTCTAAAAATGCCTTAAAATTGTCAAAATTGGCTTTAAAAATTTCTGAAAATGATCAAAAATGGCTTAAAATTTCTGAAAGTTCTTCAAAATTGTCAAAAAAATGCCCGAAAATTGTCAAAAACGGCTTTGAAACTTTCTGAAAATGATCAAAAATACCGGAAAATGATTAAAAATGGCTTAAAATGATTGAAAAGGCTTTAAAATTGCTTTAAAATGCCTTAAAATTGATTAAAAATACCTGAAAATGATTAAAAATGCCTTAAAATTGATTAAAAATACCTGAAAATGATTAAAAATCGCTTAAAATGATCAAAAATACCTGAAAATGATTGAAAAGTTTTCAAAATTGCTTAAAATGGTTGAAAAGGCCTTAAAATTGTCTAAAACTTCCCAAAAATTGATTAAAAAATTCTTGAAAATGATCAAAAATACCTGAAAATGATTGAAAAAGCTTAAAAATTGTTAAAAAATGCTTGAAAAATTTCAAAAACGGCTTTAAATTTTTCTGAAAATGGTCAAAAATACGGGAAAATGATTCGAGCATTTTTGATCGTTTTTGGGCGACATGATTCAAATACGGACACTATATGCATCCACCGCATTTCGCCTGCCGCTTTTTGACCATTTTCACGCATTTTTGGACGACATGATTCAAATACGGACACTATATGCATCCACCGCATTTTGCCTGGCGCTTTTTTGACCATTTTCACGCATTTTTGACATTTTTAAAATGCATTTTTGACATTTTTAAAATGCATTTTTGACCATTTTTTACGCATTTTTGACCATTTTCAATCATTTTTGAACAATTTTTAACAATTTTCTACATTGCAATGAGTAACCCTTTGCTTTTATTTTTTCTATTTTCATCCCACTTTTTTCGATATTGTGGTCAACACGACAGCAGAACCGGTTTTTGTAGCTATTCCACACGCACGCCCCGCCGTCTCGTTCGCCCAACAAGTCGCTTGTTTGACTGTTTGGTTGTTACTTACTTTCTTTTCTTTTTTTTTTTTAGCGTTTTTTTCGATTTCATTTGCGCGCGCCGCCCAACTTGTTTCTTATTTCGCGTTCCCGGTTGACGCCCTTCGAGACACTGAACCCCAATTGATTGAAATCGTTTGGCTTTGTTCGCCCGTTTTTTCTTTTCTTTTATTTTATTTTGCTGTTTTTTTTTTTTGGTTTTTTGGTGAAATTTTGGTTTATTATTATTATTATTCTTGTTGTTATATCATTGAATTCGATTCCATTCCATTCCGATGACGATTCCACGAGAGAGAGAGAGAGAGAGAAAGAAAGAAAGAACGAAGAAAAGAAAACAAGAAAAAAAACATTCGGAGACAAGACGAATCATAATCATAATCTACAGTTTCTTTTATTATTTTCTTTTGTTTCTTTTAAATATAAACCTGTTAAATAACATTAAAAATTGTTACAATCTATAATCATGAAGGGAACCAATTTAATATAGTTCTCACTTTTCCGCAACTTTAAAGCGAATATTGTTGAAAAGTTGGGGAAAAGACTGCCTAAAAGTTGATTTTTCCACAATTTTAACAGAGTTTTGTTCAAAAGTTGCGGAAAAGTCTGACTAAAAGTTGCTATTGTACATTCGCGAAAAAAGCAAGTGCGCTCCACAAAACTTAGTACTACGTGGATTTCATTTTCGTCTCCAAATTATTTCATTTCACGTGTAAATTCAACGTAAAATGAAATAATTTGGCGACGAAAATGAAATCCACGTAGTACTAAGTTTTGTGGAGCGCAATTGCTTTTTTCGCGAATGGACAATATTTCTCACAACTTTTGACCGAATTTTGTTGAAAAGTTGCGGAAAAGACTGACTGAATTTTGGTTTTTTCCACAATTTCGAAGCAAATTCTGTGTAAAGTTGCGGAAAAGACCGACTAAAAGTTGCTATTTCTCACAATTTTTGACCGAATTTTGTTAAAAAGTTGGAGAAAAGACTGCCGAAAAGTTGATTTTTTCACAATTTTGAAGCAAATTCTGTGAAAAGTTGTGGAAAAGACTGGCTAAATTTTGGTTTTTCTGCAATTTTGAAGCAAATTCTGTGAAAAGTTGTGGAAAATTTTGGCCCCAAGTTGCTATTTTCCGCAACTTTTAACAGAGTTTTGCTCAAAAGTTGCAGAAAAACTACCTGAAATTGCATTTTTCCCCAGCTTTTAACAGAGTTTCTCTCAAAAGTTGTGGAAAATTCGAGAGCGTGGCAAAATTGCCAAAATTGGGTACAAGCTCCTCCCCTTTTTGCAAGCACGCGGAGCCTCAACCGAACTCATGCGCAGACTCGTTTTGCAAAAAAGGCGGGGCTTATTCCCCGGTTTTGTCAGCGTCTCGAAAATTGCCAAAAATCGGGGAGTGCTTACGTGAAATTGCGGACACGGAAAATTTCGGAATTTTAATTTTAAAACCCCGAAAAATTTGAACTGTCCGCAATTGCGCGTGAGCGTGTCAGCTTTCCCTCCGCAAATTTAAAGCAAATATTGGTCAAAAGTTTTAGAAACTCTCGTGTCAGCTAGCACCTGCTATGGCCTAGAAAATGCAAAAAAAATACTCTTCCACGAGTAAATTTAGCACAGTCGGACACAGCTGAAATGATTGTGACCGTAATCATCCATTCAAAAATTGGACGAGAAAGGGAGAGAGTAAACGTTTTAACAAAAACCCCGAAATTTTCAGCTGTGTCCGACCGTTCTCAATTTATATACTCGTGGAAGAGTTTTTTTTTTCATATTCTAGGCCACATCAGGCTCTAGTTGAGACGAGATTACTTTGGGAATTTTTGGCTATTAGCCGTAAAAATGGATATATTCCGTGAAAAATGCCGTTTTTGATGGCTATCTCCCGCTTACCCGCCGATTTTCCGAAAAATAGCGCCAATAATGGCGATTAACCATTTTTGATGGCTAATAGCCATATAGGAGCCAAAAATTTCCTGATTAGCATAAAACAAAAGGCGCAGAAAAAATGCATTGAATTTCAAGGCGAAATTAGAAAAAAATCATTTTTTAAAGTCAGGAATGATTCTAAATTACAAAAAAAAAATAATGCCATTTTTGAAACCTGCCGCGCAAAATTTTGTTCGGAAAATTTGAGAATTCGTTTAAATAAATGGTTTTTGAATTCCCGCGCTTTTTTTTTCGACAAATTACTCACAAAAAGCCGAAAAACCGGTGTGAATTTTGGAAATTGTGTAAAATTGGTCCCGGACCTGAAAAATGCCAGAAAATGGAAAAAAATGCCCAAAAAGGCCTAAAAATGATCAAAAACACTGGTGAAATGCGGTGGATGCATATAGTGTCCGTATTCTAATCATGTCGTCCATATGACCATTGGACGCATTAAAAGAAATAAATTATATGAATATTTACAAGCCTGCGGCATTTGGCGACAATTTTTTACTTTAAAGTTTTCAAAAATGCTTGAAAGAAATGAAATGAAAGAATTTCTTTCAAGCATTTTTGATAACTTTTAAGTAAAAAATTATCGCGAAATGCCGCAGGCTTGTATATATACATATAATTTCTTCCTTTTAATGCGACCAATAATATGGACGACATGATTCATGATTCAAATACGGACACTATATGCATCCACCGCATGTTAACTGTGTTTTTGACCATTTAAAATCACCTGGACCAGTTTTGACGACCAATTTTTGAAAATTTTTCTATTACCATTAATAATCCTGCTTTCAGGACGTAAAAATGCGTCGCACGCCTGCCAAAGTGACATGGATCGGCGAACGACCGCACGAGTCGGGAATTTGGTACCATGTCGATTTTGACTCGCCGAATATGCAGGTTGGTTGAGTTCTCGGAACAAAAAACGCGAAATTCCCTTTGCTACGATTGACTGCGCTCCACTGATAACGCTTGGTCGTCTGCGCATCCTCGCGCCGCCCAATCCCTCGCTTTGTCTAACTGTCTAACGTCTCTCGGTGGTGGTTTCTGTTTCTATAGGTTTCTGTAGTTTTCTGCGTCTCGTCTCGTCTCGTCTCTTCGTCCCCATTTTTTTTTGGGAAGAACTGGTTGGCCTCGAGCAGTTTGGCTCAAGCTTGGCGGGTCCGGCGAGTTGTTTTTTTGTTTTTTTCGTTCGTCGCCTTTTTCTTTTTCGTCTCCGTTTCTGTCTTCTCGTGTGAGCCGCGCCACGAGCGGCTTCTTGAATAAGCTCCAATATTCTATTGCTCTCGATCGACGAGAGCCCCGCTGCTTTTGTTGTCTTGTCTTTCTTCTTTTTCATGTTTTTTTCATGCCCGCGTCTCTTTCTCTCTCGCTCTGGCTCCGTCACTCTGTTCGCCAGAGCTCGCTCATTCGTCTTCTTCCTTTTTTTTCAATCTATCCGCCCGCTTGTTGTGTTCGACTATTCTATCCGCTGCCGCCGCACAAGCTTGAAGACCCGCAACGCTCCAAATGCCATGTATATTATGTGTTTGACACGGGTGACAAGCTGGGCTTGTCGCCACGTGTCACTCCGTGGCGAATACTTGACAAAAATGTAGAAAATGCTGAAAAAATGGGAATTTTTTGACAATTTTTGAGTCTAATATGCCTAAATATGGTTCAAATGCGAACACTATATGCATCCACCGCATTTCACATGTGTTTTCACGCATTTTGTGGTATTTTTGAGCATTTTTGAGTTTTTTGGAGCAATTTTTTAGATATTTTTGAGCATTTTTAGACATTTTTGGGTATTTTTAGATCATTTTTGATTATTTTAAAGCATTTTATCAAAATTTGAAACTTTTTTTTGATTATTTAAAAGTACTTTTAGACAATTTTCAGGACTTTTTGAGAATTTTCTGACCATTTTTGGGAAGTTTTGGCCATTATTAGGTATTTTTGACAATTTTGAGCATTTTTTCGATTATTTCTAGACATTTTAAAGCATTTTCGAGCATTTTTGATCATTTTTAGACAATTTTGGACATTTTTCTGTATTTTCAGACAAGAATTTTCAAGAATTTTAGACCATTTTCAAGACTTTTTGAACCATTTTATAAAAATTTGAAAGGTTTTTTGATCATTTATGAGCATTTTTAGACAATTTTCAAAACTTTTTGACCACTTTTAGGCTACTCTCAGTTTTTTAAAAACATTTTCTAGCATTTTTGAAATTTTTAGACAATTTTAGACATATTTTACACATTTAAAGAAGATCATTTTCAAGAATTTTGGACCATTTTTAACTGAATTTTTGACACTTTTCTATCATTTCCGGACAATTTTAAGCAATTTCGAGCATTTTTGGATTTTTTTTCACGTTTTTCGGGCATTTCTAGGCATTTATTAGACATTTTTGGGTATTTTTAGACATATTTTACACTTTCAAAGAAGAGAAATTTCAAGAATTTTGGACGATTTTTAAAGGAATTTTTGACATTTTTAGGGAATTTCTTTTTTTTTTTCAAGAATTTTTTGGCTATTTTTAGACATTTTATGGCAAGTTTCACGAATTTAGGGCTATTTTTTAATTATTTTTTATCATTTTTAGGCATTTTTGATGATTTTTACGGTTTTTTGATCATTTTTAGGCATTTTTGATCATTTTCAGACATTTTTAAGGCATTTTTTGGAGCATTTTCTAGCAATTGTGAAAATTTTAAACCAATTTTGGTTAATTTTAAGCATTTTTGATAATTTTTAGGAATTTTTGAGCATTTTTGATAATTTTTAAGCAATTTTAGACCGTTCTTGATAATTTTTAGGCATTTTTTGACAGTTTTCAGACATTTTCTAGGATTTTTGACAATTTACGAGCATTTTTGATCCTTTTTAAAAGATTTTTTTTTGACAATTGTGATAATTTTTAGGCATTTTTTACAGTTTTCAGACATTTTCTAGCATTTTTGATCATTTTTTAAACAATTTTTGACCGATCTTTACCATTTTTTGACAGTTTTCAGACATTTTCTAGGATTTTTTTAAAACCATTTTCGACCAGTTTGAGGCATTTAAAAGCATTTCGAACCATTTTTGAGCATTTTGGGCACTTTCAAGCATTTCCTGACAATCTTAAAGCATTTTTGCTTATTTTTAGCCAATTTTAGACATTTTTTTCCGTTTTGAGGAAATTTTAGACATTTTTCGAGCATTTCCTGACAATTTTCAAGCAATTTTGGCCACTTTTAAGCGCCAAGTGTCACTCGGTGACGAATGTCTAATATAGAAACGTCACATTGTTTACTTTTTCTCCTCTTCTTTCTCTTCTTCTTTGCTGCTCTTCTCTCTTTCTCTCTCTCTCGCTCACCTTTCCATAACTTCAATTTTCGCGAATTGTGTCCACTCTTGATTGTTCTAAAACGGGAAACTCGTCGCGCTTATCACTAAAAAATTTCAAAAAAAAAAAAGGAAGGAAACGGTTGGGTGCGTACGGTGATTTTCATTAAAATTGATTTTTTCCCCCTCTCCCTCTCTTTTTTTTCTCAATTAAATTGTTTCAGTGGCCACCAAATCACTCGGACCGATTGAATCATTATCAGTTTGAGAATCAGTACAATTCTGGAATGTCTGGTAAGAGAATTTGTATTTTTAATGGAAATTTAAAGGCGCGTCTCTGTGAAAAAATCTCTTGAAATTCTCAAAAATTATCTTTTTTTTTTCGCTGCGAGACCTCTTGTGCCTTTAAATTTTTGTAGTTACAAAAAAAACCATTTGAAAATCGCAAAAATTTTGCGTTTTGGGTCTCGCAGTGAAAGGACTACGGTGCCTTCGTTTTAGCTGTGACGCTAAATTTCGCATTTTTAAAAATGTTTTTAAACATTTACGTGACACATTTTTTTCGAGTTGGAAAAAACAATTAATAGATTTTTTTCTTCTTCAAAATTTGCCGTTTTACTCCATTTTCCGCTCCACCGATGACGAGTTTTTTCGGCTATTAGCCGTTTTCCATGGCTAATGGCCACTTGGGCGCCGAAAAATACATTTTTTAAAAGCATTTTTCAACGGCTATTAGCCATATCCGTGCCATGGGCATTTTTCAACGGCTATTAGCCATATCCGTGCCATGGGCATTTTTAGCGATTTTTTGAAATTTCTGGGATTTTTAATGCTTTTTTTTTTTTAATGTGATTTTTGAGCGTTTTGTGACATTTTTTAAACATTTTAGCGATTTTTTTCGAATTTTTAGGGACTTTTGGGCATTTCAGAATATTTTTAAACATTTTTTGGCATTTTGAAGGTTTTTGGGAATTTTTAGCGAGATTTTAACGATTTTTTCGAGATTATTGGGTATTTTATAAGATTTTTTGAAATTATTACGAAAAATTTGGGGAATATTAGAAATTAGCAATTTTGTGAGCATTTTTGAAGATTATTAGGATTAGGAATTTTGAACAATTTGGGACATTTTTTAAAAGGATTATTACGAATATTTGACGGTTTTTAGGGATTTTCAAGCATTTTGGATAATTTAATGGGGTTATGTACGAAATGGCAAAAAAAAACTGCGCAAAACTCGGAAAATGCTCCGATTTACTTTAAATTTTGGGAAATATGGGCAAAAATATTGTCGGCCCACCAAAATGGTCAAACGCGCTCCGCTGAACTCAACGCTATGCGATTTTCATTTTGGTTTGCAAATTATTTCATTTTACGTATCAATTCAGCGTGAAATGAAATAATTTTGACACCAAAATGAAAATCACATAGCGTTGAGTTCAGCGGAGCGCGTTTGTCCATTTTGGCTGGTCGAAAATATTTTTGCCCTTATTTCCCAAAATTTCAAGTCAATCGGAGCATTTTCCGAGTTTTTGCCATTTCCAATAGATTACAGCCCTTTTTTCCTTCCAGGCTCGTCATCAGTGGCTCCTGCGAACTCTCGCCACTACTTCTCGGCCAATCAGCTGCACATGCCCATGAAAGGCGGCACAATTCCGACGACCCTCTATGATAACAGGTTTGTCTTGAAACAAAACAAAAAAGAGAAGAATTTTCCAATTCAGAAAACCCGTCACCACATTCAACGGCGTCAACAAGGACGACGAATACCGAACGGCGCCGAAACCGGCGCCCCGCGAGCGAATAATTCCGATCACACAGCAGGTGGACACTGAACGGCCGAGCCGGTCCATCAGACCCACCGACTCGGGCTACAACTCGTTTTCGGTGAACTCTGCGCAACCGCCACACGCCTCCACGTCGTCACTCTCGCCTGCTCCTGCTCAGCCGAGCCGCAGCAAAAGCGCCAACAATATTAAGAAAAGGAATCAAGTCGCCGAGTATAATGAGCCGTGAGTTGGAAATTTGGGGTGGGAAAGGCGACTAGTGCGACAGCGATCTGCTCTCTGACAAAATAATAAAACGAGGAACAAAAATATAAAATTAATGAAAAGCTGCTTCAAAATCACAGAATAGACGAGCAAAAGTCCAACGAACTGAGCGAGAGAACGCAAGCGCGGAGGAAAACTCTGGAAACTATTTTAGGATTAAAGGGAGGCGCGGCGCTACGGTAGACAAGCGGGTCTCACCGCGACCGCGCAGTGCAGGCACACAGCGCAATGCGCGCGCTGTTTGAATTATATTTTTGAGGATTTTCTTTTCCTCAATTGTTTTCAATGGGTTTTTGGGGAAAGCAAGTCGATAATTGATGATGATTACATGGAAAATAAATGATAATGATTACAGTGTGGAAAACGAACAGCTGGTCTTCCGAATCGGCGATCCGTGCGTCTGGAATAATAACGGAAAGGAGGAGAAGGGAATTGTTCGATATATTGGATTCCTGAAAGGCCATAAGATGCTCTACGCTGGAGTCGAATTTGTGAGTCTCAGCAGCTACACAGTTGAAATGAGTGCGACCGTAATTCATTGAAAAACGTTTTTAAACAAGTTTCATGGGTTACGGTCGCACTCGATTCAACACCGCGACGACAAAATGCAGCCAATTTCAATTTCCCCACCTTTCCAGAATAATCGAATTGGCGCCGGCACTGGCGTCTTCAACAAGGAACAGCTCTTCGAGTCACGCGACGGACATGCCGGATTCGTCGAACTCGCCTCGCTGGAATCGCCATCCACATTACACAAACGCCGCCTCTCCTCCTCGAGAAGCCAACAAATGCCCGCCGCCGCCGGCACGTCGAACGGCGCGCGTCATTATTCCAACGGAAAGCAAGCATCCAACGAATCGCTGTCCGATCCGCCACCGCCGCCGTATGCGCCGCCGTCTCCGCCACGTGGCACGGGCCATAATCATCAGCTGCCGCCGCCGATCCCGCCGAAACCGACTGCTCACGTTGAGGACTTTCTTATCGAGAAGTTTGAACTGGGTGAGCTTTTTTCCGTGGAAAATTGCAGCAATTTTGCAATTTTTTATCAGTAAGGAATGTTATCAGTGTTTACATTTTGATAGCCAGTTTACGAGAAATTTAAATTGGTTTTAAATTGGAGAAAACAAAATTCAAAACTGGCGGTCAAATGGAGATACTTTTTTTTGAATCCGGGGATTCCGGTCGATGAAACTTCCCCTGAAGCAAAAGCGCGTCGTTTCACGTGTCTGCGTACGAAAACGGGGAAAATTTTGTATATATTGTGTTTTCAATCGACTTGCGACATGAGAACGCGAGACTCCGCCCACTTTTTTGTGGGCGACCACGCGAACACAGTGATATTTGAAGAGGCGCAGACAGGTAGCGCACAAATAAGTGGGCGGAGTCTCGCGTTCTCATGTCGCAAGTCGATTGAAAACACAATAAGTCTGCGTCACTGTTTTTCTCTGCAGTCACACTCATTTTAGCTGTGTCCGATCGTTTGTAGCGGCTGAAACTACGTTAGATCGTGATACGAAGAAGAAAAAAAATAGCCAAAAAGTGGAAAATTAGCGTTTTTTGTCAATTCGGAGCATATACCGAAGTTTATGATTAAAAAAAACCCAAAATTCCGAAAAAAAACCATTTTTGATTCCACCCACGAAAGGTCTCGAAGCGCTTTTCGACACTGTTGAAATGAGTGCGACCGTAACCCATTTAAAAATTTAATAAATTTTTCTTGTTTTTCGTTATTTTTTTCAAACTTGTTTTCATTTTTAATGGTTACTGTCGCACTCATTTCAACTGTGTCTATACATTTTTTGATATTTCGCGGGTAATTCGGCGTTTTCAAAGTTTATGAGCAGCTGTTGAGACGAGAGCAATATGAACCTTTTCGAAAAATGTACGGTGGAACTTAAAAATTAATGAACCAGCAAAAAAAGCAAAAAATAGAAAAAACCAGCAAAAAATTCAGCGAAAATTCGGAGAATGCTCCGATCGATCTGAAACTTTGGGAAATTATTTAAAAATCACTTCCGGTTATTCCCTGAAAATTTCAGACCAAAATATCGATTTTGAAATCGATATTTCGGTCTGAAATTTTCAGGGAATGTCCGAGAGTGTTTTTTAAATGATCTCTTAAAGTTTCAGACCGATCGGAGCATTTTCCGAATTTTTTGCTGTTTCCGTGAATAACCCCATAAGAATTAGCAATAGAGCGCATAAACCTCGATTGAAATCACACCTATTCCAGGAAGCCTAGTGGTCGTCGAACACCTTGGCGCCGAACGAACCGGTGTAGTGCGATGGCTCGGCGAAGAGATGGACGAGCAGGGCGGCCGACTCGTCCGCTCGGCAATCGTCGAACTGGACGGTGAGGTGCCGCCAGCATGGCGAAGAGGCAATGAAGCCGTCTCGTTCACCGGCACAACCAACTTTCCGTCCGCCCTGGTGCCGGTGCACGCTCTTCGTCGCAACCGATCCGCATCCGGACCGGATGGCATTGTTTTTCCGGCGGCCACCTCGTCTGGAACACTTGGACGACGTACCGAAGAGTTTGGAACCATTGATTCGGGGATTGAGAAGCAAAAGTGCGCGCCTGCCAAGGATGCGATGCAGTTGGTGGGAAGGATGAAGGGTATTCAGGGACACTGTAACTCTTGCTATATTGACGCGACGCTCTACGCAATGTTTGCGCAGACTAGTTTTTTCGATTTGTGAGTGGTCCTTTTGATACTTTTAATTAAACAAAAAATTATATTCCAGTCTTCTCGAAAAGACGATCAAAGGATCCGAAAAGGCGTCGCAATTCCAGAAAATTCTCGCCCAGGAAATTGTATTCCCACTTCGAAAATTCCACTACGTGCGCGCTGACCACGTCATGAAATTGCGAAAACTGCTCGCCGAGCTGATGCCACACGTGTCGGGATTGACGAGCGAAGAGAAGGACCCGGAGGAGATTCTCGCCTTTATATTTGCCGAGATTTTCAACGCCGACCCGTTTATCAAGTTGCTGTGAGTCTTCGATTTACGCTTTTGCCACGGAGTGACATTTCGGGCTCTGGGACATTTTGAAACTGGGTCGTTTCGAAATTGGGACGTTTCGAAACCTTCCATTTCGAAAAAAGGACGTTTCGAAACCTGCCATTTCGAAAATGGGACGTTTCGAAACCTGCCATTTCAAAAATGGGACGTTTCGAAACCTTCCATTTCGAAAATGGGACGTTTTGAAACTAATGAATTTTTGCGGTATAAAAAATGGATAAAAACGAAAAGTAAAAACCGTTTTATTGGCAAAAAACGGTACGCAAAAGTTCAAAACGTTGCGAAATTGCAGGTTTCGAAACGTCCCAGAGCCCGTGTCTTTATTTACCGCGAAAAGCTGACAGTCGGTCACGCACTGTTCCTCGGCCGCGGCCATCTGGTCTCGCAACGATAGACGAGTAAAATACCATTTTATTGACTAACCGCCAATTTCCAATTTTTCAAAATATTACGTGTTTGCCACGCAGTGACACTCTGTTAAAAATACTTGCATTTCACAGCTAAATTTCACTTTGTGGAGAATACGTAATAGAATGCGTTAAAAAGAAAAAAATTTCAAATTGCTCTAAAAATTGAGAGGAATTGACGAAAAATCACAAAAGGGTGCGTTGAAATTGCGCGATTCCGCGCTCCACCGATGACGCGCGACCTTTTGTTGTCTGCGTATCTTGATTTTCCCCAATGCCTCGTTTTGTCTAATTGTCTAACGTATCTTCAAAACAAAGCGAAACGCGTCGCGTCATCGGTGGAGCGAGCCTCGAAATAAATTTTTGAGGGTCAGAAAAACCGCAAAAAAAAATTTTTGGAGGAATTGGCGAAAATTCTTCCAAAAAGCTCGAAATTTCCTTTTTTTCACGAAAAATTCAAATTTCCTGTTGTTCAACGCGCTCCACCGATAAAATAAGCGTTTAAAAAATTGAAGAAGAGAAGTTAGACGGTTAGACAAAACGATACATTGAAAAAGAGGAAGATGCGCAGACAACAAATTTGTATCCAAAAGAGAGGTTAGACGGTTAGACAAAACGCAATACTGGAAAAGCCAAAGAAGCGCAGACAACAAATTTGTATCAAAAAGAGAATTTAGATGGTTAGACAAAACGAGAAATTAGGAGAAAAAAACGATACGCAGACAACAAATTTGTATCCAAAAGAGAGGTTAGACGGTTAGACAAAACGCAATACTGGAAAAGCCAAAGAAGCGCAGACAACAAATTTGTATCAAAAAGAGAATTTAGATGGTTAGACAAAACGAGAAATTAGGAGAAAAAAACGATACGCAGACAACAAATTTGTATCAAAAAGAGAAGTTAGACAGTTAGACAAAACGAGAAATTAGGAGAAAAAAAACGATACGCAGACAACACTTTTTAAAAAAAGAGACGTTAGACAGTTAGACAAAACGAGAAATTGGGGGAAAAAAACGATACGCAGACAACACATTTTTATGGAAAAAGAGAAAGGCCCTTTCAAAACAGGAAAATTTGCAAGTCTGCGCGCAGTTTTTCCTGAATTTTACAACTTTTTTGCAAAAGGGGGCGGAGCATCTTCCACGGTTTCTGAAGCGCAGACAACTTATTAGTAGTAAAAAAGAGAAGTTAGACGGTTAGACAAAACGAGAATTTGAGAAAAATAAAGAAGCGCAGACAACACATTGGTATTGAAAAAAAATGACGTTAGACAGTTAGACAAAACAACATTCCAAAAAACAAGGTCACGGCATTATTAAAACGTTAATTTCCAGTGGCCCGAACAATTCGAAAGACTCGCAATACCTAGTGCCCATTGTGGTGGACGATTGGCAAGGAGGCGCCGCCACGTCACAACACTTGCTCGAACGGCACATGCGATCTGCGCAAGTAACCTTTGCCAAACCGCCGCCAGTCCTCATCATGCAACTTCCACGATACGGCCAACAAAAAGTGTTTGACAAGATTCTCCCACTCGAAACGATTGACATCACACCGTTCGTCGCAGGAGCAACACCGGCGTGTGCAAAGTGCGGCGCGTGCTCAGATCTCTACTGCCCTACGTGCTTCCTGACGCGACGCGTCTTCTTCACGGAAATTGTGTTCTGTCACAATTGTTTCCGCCACTCGCACTATCTGCCCGAGATTCAGGATCATGAGCCGCGCTTGCTGCACGCGCCAGGCAAATCGCCAAAGAAGCCAAACTCGTGTAAGATGGTGCTCTCGGCGGTATTGTGCATTGAAACTTCTCACTACGTGGCGTACGTGAAAACGTCTGCCAATCAATGGCTCTTCTTTGATTCGATGGCGGACCGGGAAGGACTGTCCGACGGATTCAATGTGCCGGTGGTGCAAGAGTGTGGAAACATGTCGGATTGGTTGTCGCTGCAAGGATGGAATCGGCTGAAGGATGCGGATGAGACGGGACAGATTAAAGTGCGTTTCGTTTTTAATTTGGGGGGGGGGGGCGTTAAGGATTTTTAATGGATTTTGGGGTATTCTTCGGTATTTTTGGATACTTTTAAACATTTTCGGCGGTTTTTTTGGGAATTTGTAGGGGTTTTTGGGTATTTTTTTAAAAATCATTTTTAGGCATTTATGTATGAATTTATGAATTTTTTTGCGATTTTTCGACAATTGTGGGGATTTTTTGGAGATTTTGCGAAATTTTTCGGCATTTTTGAGAATTTTTGCATAATTTTAGACAATTTTTTGGCGTTTTTCACGGCGTGTTGGACGGAACGTTGGAAAATAAAATTTAAACTACGCGGGCGTTTTTCTCGGCAAAAGAAATTATCACCTGAGGAGGATTTTTCGATATTTTAGGGTGTTTTCACATACAGGGTGGCCGATAAGTATAGGACGCTCGCTTTCAGCGTTCCCTGGCACGGTGCCAAGGGATATTTTCGAAAAATTTCGAAACTTTTCGAAAGTCCAGAGACTATATAAGTAAGCTTCTCAGTCATTTGTTCTCACTTCTCCATATCGCCGAGCTATGAAAAGTTCTCCTCATCGTCCTTCCATTGAACTCTTGTTCAAGAGAGGCCTCGGAAGTGCTGAGATCGCTCGACGCCTTCAAATTTCGTCTTCGACGGTTCGAAACGTTGTCGCTGCTATCAAAAAGCGAGGAGATGCTTCTGAAGTAAAAAAAAGCGGACGTCCACGTTCTGTCAACACCCGGAATACTCGTGCAATCATCAAGAAACGGATCATTCGAAATGATGGATTGAGTCTCAATAGGATGGCGTCACAGCTTGGAATTGCCCGATCCACTGTCCAATCGATTGTCAAGAACGACTTGAAGCTCAAAAGTTACAAACTACGTCGTGGACAGTACCTCTCGGACAAATCGAAAGCGATGCGACTCGAAAAATGCCGAAAATTACTCCAGCACTTTCAAGTGCGCCGCGTCTCTGACGTTATCTGGACAGACGAGAAGATCTTCACTATTGAACCTCTTCCCAACCGTCAAAACCAGAGACAGTTATTGTCAAAGGATGACAGCATGTCTCCGAAACGTCGTCTTGCCCATAACCGCCTTTTCCCGAAAAGTGTCATGGTTTGGGCCGGTATCACGGCAACCGGTAAAACTCCGTTGGTTTTCATTGAAAGAAATGTGAAAATCAACTCGGAGGTGTACCAAAAGATTGTGTTGATGGATAATTTGTTACCCTGGGTCACTCAGCACTTTGCTGGTGGTCCATTTATCCTTCAACAAGACTGGGCACCGTCCCATGGCTCGAGATCGACATTGGCCGTCTTGGAGGCGCATTTCCCTGGATTCCTGGACAAGAACTTGTGGCCTGCTTCCAGCCCGGATCTCAATCCGATGGATTTCAGCGTTTGGGGCATGTTGGAAGGGAAGATCGCGGGAAAAGTTTTTGCTACTGTCGATGACTTGAAGGCCGCTCTCGAGGTAGCATGGGCTTCGATCGACGACGGATACCTGCGGCGCACTGTCAATTCGGTGAAGAAACGTTTGAGAGCCTGTGTCAAAGCTCGTGGATCCAACTTCGAAATTCTCTTGTAAAATCAAATTTTCTGCTTATTTTTTGTTGTTTAATAAAGGTTGTTCTCGAAAAATCCTCAAATTGAAAAAATGGGAGCACTTTCAAAACGTCCTATACTTATCGGCCACCCTGTATTTTAAATCATTTCTGGAGAATTTCAAGGATTTTTGCATAATTTTGAAAAGTTTTGGAGAACTTTCAAAAACACGTAAACATTTTGGGGGGTTTTTGAGGATTTTTAGACATTTTTTAAGGGTATTTTTTAAAAGATATTTTAAGGCATTTCTGGAGAATTTTAAGGATTTTTGCGTAATTTTGAACATTTTTTGAGATTTTAAAGAATTTTTAGACATTTTTCAAAATTTTTTATACATTTTTAGACTATTTTCAACTGTGGGCCTTTTTTTAGTTTTCCTAGATATTTTTGGGACATTTTTGTAATTTTTAGGCGTTTGTGAGTATTTTTTGGACATTGTCGGCTCGCAAAAACGGTCAAACGCGCTCCGCTGAACTCAACGCTATGCGATTTTCATTTTGGTTTCCAAATTATTTCATTTCACGTGTAAATTCAGCGTGAATTCAAATAATTTGAAGACCGAAATGAAAATCGCATAGCGTTGAGTTCAGCGGAGCGCGTTTGACCATTTTGGCGGGCCGACAATATCTAAAATTATTCACAAATGCCTAAAAATTACAAAAATGTTCCAAAAATATCTAGGAATACTAAAAAACGCCCAAAACGCCTGAAAATAGTCTTTAAAATTGACTAAAAATGTAAAAAAAAAAAATTCGCAAAATGTTCGTTTTTGGTTAATTTTTAAAATTTCTGCCGATTTTTAAGTGTTTGTCGACATTTTTAGGGCTTATCGAGTACTTCCAGACATTTAGGGTGTTTTAGAGATTTTTAGGGATTTTTTGAGTATTTTTTAGAGGTTTTGAGAAAAACTGGTGTATTTTTCGACAATTTCGGGAGTGATTTTATTGATTTTTGGTGACTTGGTGATTTTAAAACATTTTATGAGCTTACTGGGGAATTTTAGACAATTTTAGGCGTTTTTGAGTATTTTGTGACATTTTGAGCCAATTTTAGGTTTTTTAGACATTTTTGGGAATTTTGTGTATTATTTTTTATTATGGGGCTATTCACGGAACCAGCAAAATATGCAAAAAAAGCAAAAAATTGGGCCAAAACTCGGAAAATGCTCCGATCAGTCTGAAATTTTGACAAAAAATGTCAAAAATACTCCCGGACATTTGCAGAAAATTTCAGACCAAAATATCGATTTTGAAAATTTTCAAAAAAAAAATTGATAATTTTTAAAATTGATATTTTGGTCCGAAATTTTCTGCACATGTCCGGGAGTATTTGTGACATTTTTTGTCAAAATTTGAGACTGATCGGAGCATTCTCCGAATTTTCGCTGAATTTTTTGCATATTTTGCTGGTTTCCGTGAATAGACCCATTATGTATTTACAAAGTGGGGGCCTGGTTCTATCAAATGACCAATTTTCCCGTTTCAGGCAATGTTTGGCAAGGCGGTATTGGATCCGCTCGTCGGACGCCTTCTCTCTGACAGCTACATTTGTTTCTACGAAGAGATGTCCACGTCATCACCATCAGCCACTTCGCAATTCTTTAGCACGTTAAAAAATAGGATGAACTAGGCTGTTTCCCACCCCAAATGTAACATAATCCTGTATCAAGCGATAGAGCGCGTTTGCAACAATGTATTACTTTTTTTTTTTTTTCTAGTCGCAGAAATTTATGCAAGCCTGCTCCTTACCCCGTTTTCCACCCACCCATCCACCCAGAATTTGATTATACGGGCTTTAAAAAAAACCTGAAAGCGCTGAAATTTGTTGTCTGTAATTATACTTGTTGGTGAATGTAATTCAACTATTTAGATAGTGCCCACCCACCCAACCGCTACAATTTTCTAGAAATGTAAGTACTTTTATGTATACACGTAAAACGACGGAAATATTTAAATAAACAATGTCACTCAATGTCGATGAAAACAAAATGATTTCCTCCGATCGTCCACGACGAACATTTCATCGATTGCCACGTAGTGATTGGCGCGCAGATTTGAAATTTCGAAAGCGATCTGAAGGAAAAATCGGTGAATTTAGGCCCCTGTGGTGTTTGCGGACTTCAGGCTCCGCCCACTTTTTTCCTTTTTTTCGATTGCGGAAATGCTGTTAAAATATTGGCAAAAACCATGATTTTCGCTTAAAAAATTGAATTTTTTTTGAAAGTCCTCCAAAAGGAGTACACGAGATGGTGGCCTAGCTTTTCCCCGATGGCCTAGTTTTCTTGATTTTTCCGCTTTATTTCTCAAAAAAATCATCGATTTTCATCCATTTTTCATAAAAGCTAGGCCATCAGGCAAAACCTAGGCTACCACTCGTGTACTCCTTTTGGATAATTTTTATTGATTTTTGTGTCATTTTAAAAGTGGGCGGCGCTTGTGTAATTGCTGGCAAAAACCATGTTTTTCGCTTAAAAAATTTGAATTTTTCTTTGAAAGTCCTCCAAAAGGAGTACACGAGATGGTGGCCTAGATTTTCCCCGATGGCCTAGTTTTCCTGATTTTTCTTGATTTTTTCGCTTTATTTTTCGAAAAAATCATCGATTTTTCATAAAACAGAAAAGCTAGGCCATCAGGCAAAACCTAGGCCACCACTCGTGTACTCCTTTTGGACAATTTTTATTGATTTGATTTTCTGTGTCATTTTAAAAGTAGGCGGGACTTGCGTAATTGTTGTTAAAAACCGTGTTTTTCGCTTTAAATAAATTTGAATTTTTCGTTGAAAGTCCTCCAAAAGGAGTACACGAGGTGATGGCCTAGCTTTTGCCTTATGGCCTAGATTTTCACTTTTTTAAAATTGATTTTCTGTGTCATTTCAAAAGTGGGCGGGGCTTGCGTAACTGCGGTTAAAAATATTGGCAAAAACCGTGTTTTTTGCTTTAAAAATTTGAATTTTTCTTTGAAAGTCCTCCAAAAGGAGTACACGAGATGATGGTCTAGATTTTGCGCGATTTTTGCGGTTTTTCATGGCGATGAGTGAAAAAACCGATAATTGCGCAGTAAATGGACAACTGATGCAAAAGTCTGCAATCACCGTCACGCCAAATAACACCAAAAACTCACATAATCATATTTTCCGCGCGCGATATTCAAACTTTCTCTGAACCATCTTCGCGAATTTCTCGTCAATTTTGGCGCCTCAAAAACCACCTTTTCCTCGGAACCTTCTCCCTTCACAATCGCTTGAAATCGGCTCGTTTTGTCGGCTTTATAATACGAAAATACCACTGTAACTGCCTTGTCCACAGAGAATGACGGTGTTTGCAGACGTGACTTCACTAGTGGGCCGCTGACGTAGGCGAATGAGCCGTCTGGAAATAGAAGTTCTCCGTTGAACTTGTCACTTTTACCACGCGCCGAGACCGAGACGGTTAGAGAACCAAATGCTTTTCAGCGCCGCCACACGAGAGACACAGAGAAAGAGAGAGTTGATATCGATTTTTACCTGCATTAAACGGCAACGACGAAGCGTCCCCACGCACGCCGGTCAACAGATTCCCGACGGGCTCACTCGACAAAAACCAATCGGATTGTGAGGCCATGTTGGAGCACGGCTCCGATTCGTTGAATGAGCACACTATGGCTTCGCACACTGTCGAAACTGTGACGGCGGCGGTGTCGGTGACGGTGATTTCGTTGGTTTCTTTGTGCGGTTTTGGCTGAAAAAAAATTGGTGGGTTAAAGTGCGCTCTTGTGTGCCAAATTATGCGAATTCACGCGACGCAACCGCAGCGCGTGGGCGTCGGCGGCGGCAAAAAAAGCGTTTGAAAAAAAGCAGTCGCCAGCAGTGCTTTTTTATTGATCTTCTGTTCGATTTCAATTCAAAAGTGGGCGGTAACAAACTCCGCCCACTTTTTAAAAATTGATTTTCTGTCCCATTTTTAAAGCGTAATTGCTGTTAAAAAATTTGGCAAAAACCGTGTATTTCGCTATCAAAAATTTTGAAAAAATTATTGCAAGTCCTCCAAAAAGAGTACACGAGGCGGTGGCCTATCTTTTGCCTGCTGGCCTAGTTTTCCTGATTTTTCCGCTTTATTTTTCGAAAAAATCATCGTTTTCCATTCATTTTTGCAAAATTTTATGAAAATTGCATCATTTTCATTAAAAAAATATTGCAAGTCTTCCAAAAGGAGTACACGAGGTGGTGGCCTAGCTTTTTCACCAAACTCATTTTTTTCCTTTTTCTTGAAATTTTCTTCATTTTTCGCCTTTTATTCGGCCAATGACGATAAGAAAAATCGATAATTTCGTAGAAAAATGGAATTTTTATGCAAATGATGCAATTTTCATAAAATTTTGCAAAAATAGATGTAAAGTAATGAATTTTTCGAAAAAAAAAAAGCGAAAAATAAAGAAAAGTCAGGAAAACTAGGCCATCAGGCAAAATCTAGGCCACCACCTCGTGTACTCCTTTTGGAGGACTTTAAAAAAAAATTTCAAACTTTTTAAAAGCGAAAAACATGGTTTTTGCCATTATTTTTAACAACAATTACGCAAGCCCCGCCCGCTTATAAAAAAACCCAAAAATTAATAAAAATTGTCCAAAAGGAGTAAACGAGTGGTGGCCTAGGTTTTGCCTGCTAACCTAGCTTTTCTGTTTTATGAAAAATGGATGAAAAACGATGACTTTTTCAAAAAAAAAAAGCGGAAAAATGAAGAAAAATCAGGAAAACTAGGCCATTGGGGAAAAGTTAGGCCACCATCTCGTGTACTCTTTTTGGACGATTTTTATTGATTTTTTGCACTATTTTAAAGTGGGCGGGGCTTGCCTAGTTACTATTTAAATATTATTGCTATTTTAAACGAAAAAACCGTGTTTTTCGCTTCAAATAATTTGAAAAAATTATTACACGTTTTCCAAAAGGAGTACACGAGGTGGTGGCCTAGCTTTTCAACCAACCTTTTTTTTCGTTTTCTTGAATTTTCTTCATTTTTCGCCTTTTATTTTGCCCATGACGATAAGAAAAATCGATAATTTCGTAGAAAAATGAAATTTTTATGCAAATAATGCAATTTTCATAAAATTTTACAAAAATCAACGAAAAACCAAGATTTTTCGATAAAAGAAAGCAAAAAAAAATGAAGAAAATCGCAAAAAAAAAACCCAGAAAATTGAAAAAAAAAAACAGAAAAACTAGGCCACCATCTCGTGTACTCCTTTTGGACGATTTTTATTGATTGTTTGCACTATTTTAAAGTGGGCGGGGCTTGTCTAGTTGATATTTTAATATTATTGCTGTTTTAAACGAAAATACCGTGTTTTTCGCTTTAAATAATTTTAAAAAATTATTGCAAGTTTTCCAAAAGGAGTACACGAGGTGGTGGCCTAGCTTTTTCATCGAACCCATTTTTTTTTCATTTTTCTTGAAATTTTCTTCATTTTTCGCCTTTTATTTTGCCCATGACGATAAGAAAAATCGATAATTTCGTTGAAAAAACGATGATTTTTCGAAAGTCTAATGCAAAATATAAGGAAAATGACATTAAAAACCCAAAAATATTTAAAAAAAAAAAACAGAAAAACTAGGCCAGCAGGCAAAAGCTAGGCCACCACTCGTGTACTCCTTTTGGACAATTTTATTGATTTTTTGCATTATTTTTAAGTGGGCGGAGCATAATTCACTATTTACGAGGGAATTCGCTTTAAAATGCACACAAAAAGAGAAAAGCGCGTGGTGGCCTAGCTTTTGTCAGCGAGCAAAAGCTAGGCCACCGCTCGTGTACTCCTTTTGGACAACTTTTATTTAAAAATTTATCATTTTTCAGCCATTTTTAAGCGTTTTCTCCCCTTAAAAATGTATTTTTGAGAAGATTTTGTCCCGAAAAATTGGTGCAATGTATTTTTCTCTGCGTCTCCTCTTATATCAAATGGCCGCCGCCAAGGAACAGCTTAATCACCTCAGAATCCCCGTCAGGTTTCGGAGTAAAATCAACAATTCCAGCGTTGTCCGCCACGCCCAACTGAAATTGCATGGGCGGTGACTTTTGCACACCCGCAAACGCGTCCAACACCTCCGACGACTCGTCGGCTTCTCTTTTCGCGGTCACGTGAGTGTCCAGGTCATTCGATTCGGAGAGTGGGATCAGGGACATTGATTCGGAACTTGTCTGAAAAGAAATATGATTTGAAGGTTTTAGTTTCGCTCGTTGCCTCTCGCTGTCTCGTTGCCTCGCTGTCTGCGTCTCTGCCCTCTCCGTGCGGCGCAGCTCGGCGCTGCGCTGCGCGGCGCGCAATTTTAGCGCGCGCCGCGCGTGGAGAGGGTTAGAGAAAGAGAGATAGAGATGGAGCGCTATTGCCTTTTAAGCAAACCTTTTTAAAATTAAATGACGATTTTTCTTCGGCGCTGCACATCCGGGCGTAATATTCGATAGAGTCAATAATAGCGAACCCGCCTGAAAGGATTTTTTAAAGTCAAAACTCCGCCCCTTTCCCACCTTTCAAGTTCTCCGAATTGAACGTAAAATGATCGGCAATAATGTAAATCTGAAACGCGACCGGTCCCTGGTCTGGAATGTTCAAAAACACCGGCCCAGGATCGTTCTTTTCGACAGACGGGCTGAAAATTCTAGAATTTCTTTTGAGCCGCCCAAAAAAGTCGAAAAACTTGCCTGCAAAAGTCAAAGTCCGGGTAGACTTTTGTCACTTTTTTGACACACACTTTTAGCTGCACTTCTGGAGATGTCCAGTACCTGTAACGGGTGAAAGGTTACTGTACTGCCCTCTTGGCAGTGTGCCAAACTATGACCTACATAAAACGAATCTCTCCGTCGCCAATCTGACACCCTATTTGATCCGACACGAGAACTGCCTTGATGGTCGGAAACTGGATTATGTCGGTCGCTGCGATCGCGTATTGTCCTTCTGTGGAGAATTTCATTTTTATTTATTTTATTTTTTTTTAATTTGTTTTTGTATTTGGGATTTCGCGCGCCTTATAATTGCATTTTCCCGCCAAATCACGACGAGGGAAACCGCGAATGCATTTTGAGTGAGGTTTAGAGAAATCAGAGCAAAACATCGGTCAGGCTCTCTCAATTTTCTGCACTCTATAGTCGCTAACGCGGCCGTCTTTTTGGTTGTTCTAATGGAGCGAGTTTGCATCGCTTTATATCGAGTATATATATACAAGCTTGTGGCATTTGGCGACTTCGACTTCGTACTAACTTTTTTCTAGTATTGGCAAAATAATTCTCTAAAATTCGATTACCCAGTCTCTGCGTCTCTCGCCTGCCACACGCTCTCTTTCTCTCCCTCCCTCTCTTTCATTTGAGGCTCAGTGCAAGTGCGCTCCCGCGCACGATCCCTGCTCCATCGCGACGCCTTTTCCGCGAAATTTTGACGTTTTTCCGTCACTAGTGTCGTTCTTTTGCTCGTCCCTTCTTTTATGCACATATTTTCCCCCTTTTTGCCGCATATTTTATGTGTTCTTCTCGCTGCGAGACCACATTCGCACCAGGACCCAAACCACCACCCACCTGGTAAAACATTAGTTGCAGTCGCCACGACCAGCCTCGTCGGATCCAACTCCCCAGAGCCCTGATACCAATCCAACTCGTCCACAAACATCCCATCCACATTTCTCCACCGACAACCACCGTCAAACTCGGAGCAGTTCAGCTCACTGGCGTCCATAATCGACGGAGAAGATGATGCACCGAGAGCTAAAGTTCATTGGTTTTGAATCGTGACAGTGCAAACATACACATTGACATCTCCTTGTTGGCTGCTGCTGGAGAGGCGACACCGTTCGGAATCGCAAAGTGTGTGTTCTTCTCGCCACGCGCGCGGACACTTGACGACGGGAACAAATTGTTGTTGGTGAGTGAGGGGCGGGACATTCCCGGCTCGGGGCCTGCAAAAATTAGGTTTATTTGCTTTTCCAGGCCAAAAATTGCGATTCCAGGCCAGAATAGCGTTTCCAGGCCAAAAATCTTCTATTTCCAGGCCAAAAAATCTACCATTTCCAGGCCAAAAAAATTTACCATTTCTAGGTCAACAATACGTACAATTTCAAGACAAAAAATTTACCATTTCAAGCCAAAAAAATGTAGCATTTCCAGGCCAAAAATGGCGTTTCCAGGCCAAAAATTGAATTTCCAGGCCAAAAAATGCTTTTCCAGGCCAAAATAGCGTTTCCAGGCCAAAAATTGCAATTCCAGGGCAAAAATTGCATTTCCAGGCCAAAAATTGAATTTTTTGGCCTGGAAATGCAAAAAGTGCATATCCAGGCCAAAAATTGCATTTCCAGGCCAAAAAATGCAATTCCAGGCCAAAAAGTGCATTTCCAGGCCAAAAATGTACCATTTCTAGGCCAACAATATGTACCATTTCAAGACAAAAATATTCAGCATTTCCGAGTCAAAAATATGTAGCATTTCCAGGCCAAAAAATGCATTTCCAGGCCAAAAATTGCAATTCCAGGCCAAAATTAGCAATTCCAGGCCAAAAATAGCATTTCCAGGTCAAAAAAATGTACCATTTCAAGACAAAAATATGTACCATTTCCAGGTCAAAAATGTACCATTTCCAGGTCAAAAATTGCACTTTCCAGGCCAAAAAAGCTTTTCCAGGCCAAAAATGCGTTTCCAGGCCAAAAAATGCGTCTCCAGGCCAAAAATAGCATTTCCAGGCCAAAAATGCAATTCCAGGCCAAAAAATGCATTTCCAGGCCAAAAAGAGCAATTTCAGGCCAAAATAGAATTTCCAGGCCAAAAATCGCATTTCCAGGCCAAAAATATGTACCATTTCAAGACAAAAAATGTACCATTTCAAGTCAAAAATATGTACAATTTCCAGGCCAAAAAATGCATTTCCAGGCCAAAGAATGCTTTTCCAGGCCAAAACAGCTTTTCCAGGCCAAAAAAGCATTTCCAGGCCAAAAATGCAATTCCAGGCCAAAAAATGCATTTCCAGGCCAAAAAGAGCAATTTCAGGCCAAAATTGTTTTTCCAGGCCAAAACTGAATTTCCAAGCCAAAACTGCATTTCCAGGCCAAAAATATTAATTCCAGGCCAAAATTGCTTTTCCAGGCCAAAATAACTTTTCCAGGCCAAAAAATACATTTCCAGGCCAAAAATGGACCATTTCCAGGCCAAAATCGCAATTCCAGGCCAAAAATATACCATTTCCAGGCCAAAAACTGAAGGGACCACACAAGAATATAAGGGAAATTTCAAACTCGAATTTCTCAGTCAATTTTTAACTTTTTGGCGCGGTCTTTGGCTTAAAATGTTCGTCTTGATTTTGGCTACAAAATGTGTTTTAAAATGACGCAGCAAATCAAATTTTTCCTGCAGAAATTTCACCAAAAAGATGAGCCTCACCTGCCGCTGACGAAGAAACGCCCAGCATGGTCGGCGACACCAAAAGACTTTCCCTGCCAAATGGCGTGCATGTTTCTGTAAAAAAGTGGTCTTATATTAGTACCGTACACCTCTCTTCTCACCTCCATTTCGCACCAAAACCAACAGTGGAAGAAGCAACGAAAAACGGATGCGGATGCGCATTGTTCCTGTGAAAAAACACGTATTTTCACTTGTTTGGACACGAGAAAAGAGCTTCTGGAAGGAAATTTGGGGATGATTGAGAATAAGAATATTAATAAGAATAAGAATAAGCTCCTCCCACTTTTGACGTGACGGTGTGTGTGGTTTTGTTGACGCAAGTGAAAGAATGAATGAATGAATGGAAGCGCTCACGAATTTGCGTCGAGTGGGAGTAAGTGGAAGGGTAAATCAATCAAAAAGTCACAATTTTCTCGGGCGGAGCTTATGGTAGGTCCGCAAACACCGCGCCTGTCGGCAACAGCACCTACTCGACTGACTGCCAGCCGGCGCCGGCGCTGTCATTTTTATCACTGCCATCTGCAACCTAGATAAAGAGGCGAGTGTGGCGCAGTTGTAGAGCTCTTGCCAATGGATCTTAAGGTCGCGGGTTCGAGGAACGTAGAGTGTTAAAAGGGTTTTGCAAAGTTTTTTTTTTTAATAACTTTTTTTCAACGGGGAAAAGGGAAACGGAAAAAAAGATGGACAATAAGAAAAAAGGCGGCGGTTTGAAAGAAAAACGGGCGGTTTATGCAATCGTTTACACAATATCCTGACCACTTGAGATGCGTCGCTCTGGAAGCAAACTATCCGACGCCTTCTATTTGTCCCACCCCGCTCTTTTTTCTATTTATGATCTCCTTCTTCCATTGTCGTGTCATGTCGCGAAGAGGAAGAAGCGAAGAAAAAAAACGAATCGAAAAAAAAATTAGAAGCGTGAAAATGGGGCTAGGGGTAGGGGACTTTAAAAAATTCCAAAAAAAAAATCTGAAAAGTTCAAACTTTTTAACGTGACAACGCGTGTCGGTACGGTCAGAGGGCAAATTGTGTGGTGGCGGGGGCAGTGGGGACGACGGCAAGTTTGAAAAACTTTAGTTTGTCGAAATTTCTCCCTTTGGATTCAATCACTCCACTTAAGTACGGGCACAATTAAAGAAACTGAAATGTCGAGAAGGAATGCGACGAGTTTTGTGGACAACACGACGTTGACCAGTTCAGGTATATCGTTTTTGCGGTGCTGAGTGCTGTGAGGGTGAGCCTTGCCTCGTTAGGGGTTAAGGTGCTTCTCCTGTGGGCGCTTTAACCCCTCGGTGAGGGCTGAGGACGCCTCTTGCTTTGCCTAGGGGTGTGGGCGCCCTTTGCCTCGCTTGTGTATCTCCTGGGCGTGCTCTAATCACTCGGTGAGGGTGTGGGCATCTTTATTCACTTGTGAAGGGCAAGGCCAAGCTCTGCTAGGGGGTATGGGCGCACCTCGCCTCGCCAGGGGAGAAGCTGCTCTTTTTGTGGGTGCCCCAACCGTTTGTGGAGGGTGTGGGGTCCTTGCCTTGCCAGTGGGTGTGGGTGCCCCTCGCCTTGCATGTTTCTGAGAGCGCCCTTGCTTTGCCTAGGGCTGTGGGCGCCTTCATTCATTTGTGAAGGGCGAGCCCTGCTTGGGGTATGGGCGACCCTTGTCTTACTAGAGAATGAGGGTGACCGTCTTGTGGGCGCTCTAACCTCTTGGGGTGGGTGTGGGCGACTATTGCCTTGCTTCACTAGGGGCTGGAGGCGCCTTGCCTTGTCTGGGGGTGTAGACGCTCTTTCTGTGGACGCTCTAACCTCTTGGGGAGGGTATGGGCGACCCTCGCCTCACTAGGTGGTTGAGGGGCCTCTGTCCAGTTAATAGGGCGTGGGCGACCCTTGACTTGCATGTTGCTGAGGGCGCTCTTGCTTTTCCTAGGGGCGTGGGTGACCCTCGCCTTGTCTGGGGGTTTAGACTCTTATATTTCTTGTCAAGGGTGAAGGCGCTCAAACCTCTTGGGGAGGGCGAGGGCGAGCACCGCCTGTGGGTGACACCCCTTGCCTTGCCTCGGGTAGAGGGGCCCTGGCCTCGCTAGGAAATAAAGGTGATTCTTCTATGGGCGCTCTAATAACTCGAAAAGGGCGTGGGCAACCCTCGCCTTGTCTGGGGGTGTAGACGCTCTTTCTGTGGGCGCTCCAACCACTGGAAGAGGGTTTGATTGCTCCTGATCTCACTAGTCCACTTAGGAGGGGCGTGGGCGACCCTTGACTTGTCGGGGGGTGAAGGCTCTCTAACCACTCGGGGAAGGCGAGGGTGAACTCCGTCTGTGGGTGACACCCCTTGCTTTGTCTGGGGTAGAGGGTGCCTGGCCTCGCTAGGAAATTAACGCGCTCCTCCTGTGGGCACCCCGAACATTCTGGGAGGGCGTGGGCGACCCTTGTTTGGCTAGAGGGTGATGCTGACCATCTTGTGGGCGCTCTTTGCCTTGTTAAGTGCTGCGGGTTACCTTTTTCATCGGCTGGAGGTGCGGGCGTTCTAGACACTCGGGGAGTGAGTGGGCGACCCTCGCCTTTCCTGGGGGTGAAGGCGCTCTTCCTGCGGGAGCCCCGAACATTCGGGAAGGGCTTGGGCGACCCTTGTTTGGCTAGAGGGGGAGGTTGACTTTCCTGTGGGCGCTCTAACCACTCGAGGAGTGAGTGGGCGACACTGGCCTTGCCAAGGGATGAGAGCGCCCACTAGTCTCATCGCACCGAGGCGTGGGCGACCCTCGCCCTATCTGCGGGCTGTAAGCAACCCCCACTCCCCAATTCCACGAAAGCTTCATCTCAAGAAGAGTACTCCCTTTTTGCAGGGATCTCAGGTTCCGGTTCAATGTCTCCGCCAGTCACGTCTCGTCCAGCCTCCGGTCAAGCGTCACCGCTCTCTTCGAACGGCTCGCTCTCGCCACCGCAATACGTGGACGATGGCGGCTCGGTGTCGTACAATTCGGACTCACCGCGCGACCTGAGCCCTCTGTTGCTCTCGGAGCTGGCGTGTCTCAATATGCGAGAAGTCGTGGCGCGGCCCGGTCTGGGCACGATTGGACGGCAGATTCCGGTCAAGTCGAATTTTTTCGCTGTGGATTTGAAGAATCCGAAAATGGTGGTGATTCAGTATCACGTGGAGGTGCATCATCCGGGATGCAGGAAACTGGACAAGTGAGTTTAAAATTTTTTAAAAACCACATCCAATATCATATTAAATTTCAGAGATGAAATGCGTATAATCTTCTGGAAAGCAGTGTCGGATCACCCGGACATTTTTCTCAACAAGTACGCGCTTGCCTATGACGGCGCTCACCAATTGTACACGGTGGCCCGTCTTGAATTCCCCGAGGACAAGGGCTCGGTACGCCTTGACTGCGAGGCGACACTACCAAAAGACAATCGAGATCGCACTCGCTGCGCCATTTCCATCCAGAACGTTGGCCCGGTGCTGCTCGAGATGCAACGCACGCGTACCAACAATTTGGACGAGCGCGTGCTCACACCCATTCAGATTTTGGACATTATTTGCCGTCAATCGCTGACTTGTCCGCTTCTCAAAAACTCTGCCAACTTTTACACGTGGAAGTCGTCTTGCTACCGTATACCGACTGCGGCCGGACAGGCGCTTGACTTGGAGGGTGGAAAGGAGATGTGGACGGGATTCTTTTCGAGCGCTCATATTGCGAGCAACTATCGTCCGCTGTTGAATATTGATGTGGCGCACACGGCGTTTTACAAGGCGCGAATCTCTGTGCTCCAGTTTATGTGCGATGTGCTCAATGAGCGAACGGCGAAGCCGAATCGTGGTATGCAACGTGGTGGACCGGGTGGACCAGGAGGTCCGGGAGGCTATCGTGGCGGTCGAGGACGTGGTGGCGGATATCAAAACTTTGGAAATCGCGGTGGGCCGATGGGCGGTCAGGGTGGACCGATGATGGGACAGGGTGGACGTGACGATTTTGGCAGTGGGCCGACTTTTTCGATGGACACTCTGGGTCGTGACACGCAATTGTCGAGCTTTGAGTCTAGAATTTTTGGTGATGCGATTCGTGGAATGAAGATTCGAGCCACTCATCGTCCGAATGCAGTTCGTGTCTACAAGGTTAACAGTCTTCAGTTGCCGGCCGATAAGTTGATGTAAGTTCTTTTTTTTTGGAGTGCTGGGATTGAAGTTTTCTCTGCGTCTTGTTTATCGCTGCGAGACCAAATGTGTGCGGCCGAGGAACAGCCCGTGGTCGATCTATAAAATCGATTTAAAAAATTGTTTCGAAAAGTTTCGAAAATAGCGATTTTATCGATTTTTCGCCAAATTTTAAGCGTTTTTTTTGGTTTTTTCCAACTAATTTAATTGTTTTTCTGGAAATTTTCTCAAAAACCAATGTTTTTTTTTCATGTTTTTTCCGACAAAAACACAATTTTTCGAAAAATTGTGAAATTAGCGGTATTATCGATTTTTCTCCAAATTTTCAGCGATTGTTTTGGGTTTTTCCAGTTAATTTAATTCTTTTTCTGGGATTTTGAACTAGAAAACACGGAAAAGATTTTTCATAATTTTCCGACAAAACGCCATTTTTTTCGAAAATTTGTGAAATTAGCGATTTTATCGATTTTTCGCCAAATTTGAAGCGTTTTTTTTTGGATTTTTTCCAGTTAATTTAATTTTTTTTCTCTGAATTTTCCCAAAACCAATGATTTTTCCAAAAATTTTCCGACGAAAATTGCAATTTTTCGAAATTTCTGAAAATAGCGATTTTATCGACTTTCCGTCAAAATTTTTAGCGGTTTTTTTGTTTTTTTTTCAGCTAATTTAATTGTTTTTTCTGGAAATTTCAATCAAAAATAACGATTTTTCAAAATTTTCCGACGAAAACACTTTTTTTTTCAAAAAATTGTGAAATTAGCGATTTTATCGATTTTTCTCCAATTTTCAGCGATTTTTTGGTTTTTTCAGTTAATTTAATTGTTTTTCTGGAAATTACCACCAAAAATAATGATTTTTCATAATTTTTCCGACAAAAACATCATTTTTTTGAAATTTCTGAAAATAGCGATTTTATCGATTTTTCTCCAAATTTTTATCGATTTTTCACAACATTTTTTACCGATTTTTGGTTTTTTTCAGCTTATTTAATTATTTTTCTGGAAAATTTCCCAAAAACCAATGATTTTTTCATAATTTTTCCGACAAAAACACCATTTTTTGAAATTTCTGAAAATAGCGATTTTATCGATTTTTCGCTAAATTTTCTTGCTTTTTTTTTGTTTTCTCCAGCTAATTTAATTGTTTTTCTAGTAATTTCCACCAAAAATAACGATTTTTCCATATTTTTTCCGACAAAAACACCATTTTTTGAAATTTGTGAAAATAGCGATTTTATCGATTTTTCGCCAATATTTCTTGCATTTTTTGCTATTTTCAAGAATGTTTTGAGACAATTACTGTTTTTCTCGAAAACTCGGGGTTTTTATCGATTTTTCGCAAAATTTGTACGCGTTGTTCCTCGGCCGCGGTCAAGTGGTCTCGCAGCGATAGAGGAGGAGACGCAGCAAAAAATACAGTTATTTTTTTTTTCCAATTTTTATCGATTGAATTTGGCAACTGGCAACCGTTGCATGCGAATTCTCGAGCGCCGTGCCGTGGAGACGCAGAGAAATGCGATAAAGCGCATTTGCCTTTGCCTTCGCCTTGCCGCAGCTATTGTGTTTTCAATCGACATGAAAGCGCGAGACTCCGCCCACTTTTTTGTGCCGTTCTGTCTGCGTTTCTTCAAATATCACTGTTCGCGTGGTCGCGCACAAATAAGTGGGCGGAGTCTCGCGTTCTCATGTCGCAAGTCGATTGAAAACACAATAGGAGACGCCTCCAAAAACAATATAAACCCATTTTCAGGTTCCAAGGAATTGACGAAGAGGGTCGCCAAGTGGTGTGCTCTGTCGCTGACTACTTTTCTGAAAAGTATGGACCGCTCAAGTACCCGAAACTTCCATGCCTCCACGTTGGACCACCCACTCGCAACATCTTTTTGCCCATGGAGCACTGTCTCATTGATTCGCCACAAAAGTACAATAAAAAGATGACTGAAAAACAGACCAGTGCCATTATCAAGGCTGCCGCAGTGGATGCCACTCAACGCGAAGACCGTATCAAGCAACTGGCCGCCCAGGCGTCGTTTGGCTCTGATCCTTTTCTCAAGGAGTTTGGTGTTGCCGTGTCGTCGCAGATGATTGAGACGACGGCTCGCGTCATCCAGCCACCGCCAATTATGTTTGGCGGCAATAACCGCTCTATCAACCCGGTTGTCTTTCCCAAGGACGGTTCGTGGTCGATGGATCATCAGACGTTGTACATGCCGGCCACGTGTCGCAGTTATTCGATGATTGCGCTGGTGGATCCGCGCGATCAGTCTAATTTGCAGGCGTTTTGTCAGGCGCTTACCATGAAGGCTACGGCGATGGGAATGTCGTTTCCGCGTTGGCCCGATTTGGTGAAGTATGGACGGTCGAAGGAGGATGTGTGCACGTTGTTTACAGAGATTGCGGACGAGTATCGGGTGACGAGTACGGTGTGCGATTGTATTATTGTGGTGCTGCAGGCGAAGAATTCGGATATTTACAGTGAGTTTATCGAATTGGCAAAAAATTGAGAGCCAGAAATTCAATTCGTGCTCTACCGCTGACTTTTTTGTCTGCGTATCTTTTTTCCTTTTTTTCTCTTATCTAGGCCGCAGAAGCGCCTGTCGCGCTAAATATGCGGCGACAATGCTCTAGGAGACGCAGAGAAGCAGAGTGCGCGGATATTGCTGCGCTGTGGCAAGAGAGACGCAGACGATCAGCGTTCTTTCGCCGGAGCGCATTGCCAATGGAGCGCGTTGGGTATTTTTAGGATTTCGGGGCATTTTTTGACATTTTTTGGAACCTTTTGGGGATTTTTTGACAATTTTCAGGCATTTTTGAAAAATTTTTAATGTTTTTACGCAAGATTTCACGGGATATTCTGATAATTTTTTATGAAAAGGAAAACATTTTTTTGAATTTTCTGACAATTTTTTAGGTATTTTTGAGAAATTCAACCTTTTTTTGCGTTTTTCAAAATTGTTGGCACTTTTTTGAGACTTCTGGCCATTTTTAAAGAATTTTATTCATTTTTTAGACATTTTTTGGGAATTTTAAATTATTGACAAAGTTTTAAAAACCTTTTCTAGGGATTTCCAAGCATTTTTGAAGAATTTTGCCGGAGCCGGAGCGGATTGCCAATGGAGCGCGTTAGGTATTTTTAGGATTTTGAGGATTTCACGGCATTTCTTGACATTTTTTGGAGCCTTTTTTGGGATTTTTGACAATTTCTTGGAATTTTTAGGCATTTTTGAAGAATTTTAAATTTTTTTACTAATTTTTTTTTGAAGATTTCAAGGAATATTCTGATAATTTTAAAAAGCGATTTTTAAAACAAATTTTTTGAATTTTCTGACAATTTGGACCTTTTTTGGGGATTTTTGACAATTTTTAGGCATTTTTGAAGAATTTTTAATATTTTTACCCTTTTTTCTTTGAAGATTTCATGGTATATTGTGGTAGTTCTTAAAAATTTAAGGATTTTTAGAGGTTTTTGCAATTTTTTCACATTTTTTGAACTTTCTGACAATTTCTTAGGAATTTTTGAGAAATTCAACCTTTTTTTTTTTTGCGTTTTTGGAGATTTTTGCCCATTTTTAGAGACTTCTGGCCATATTCATGGAATTTTATTCATTAGACATTTTTTGGAAATTTTAAATTATTGACAAAATTTTAAAGACCTTTTCTACTGATTTCCAAGAATTTTTGAAGTATTTTGCACATATTTTAAAAACATTTTTGTTCATTTTCAGTCTAAGAACATTATTTTAAAAGTTGAGAGAGGCTAGACAGTTAGACAAAACGAGACACTGGGAAATGCGAAGAGACGCGGGAAACAAAAAGGTGCCGCGTCATCGGTGGAGCGCGAATAACTCATTGTGATATGAAAATGGGCAAGACGAGCTGTTTTTCTTGATTTTTTCGGGTTATTGATTTTGATGCATTCATGGGGCGTAAACCCGCGCATCACATACCTATTTTCAAAGAGTTTTGGGAAAGGCAGGAACGAGGAAAAAAACCAAAGGGTGAAGGCATCGGTACAGCGCAAAGCTATTTTACTAAATTCTAAATTTTAGTGACGGTCAAGGAGCAATCGGACATTGTGCACGGAATCATGTCGCAGTGTGTTCTCATGAAGAATGTGAGCCGCCCGACGCCGGCCACTTGTGCCAACATTGTGCTCAAACTGAATATGAAGATGGGCGGTATCAATAGTCGAATTGTGGCGGATCAGATTACCAACAAGTACCTTGTCGATCAGCCGACGATGGTGGTCGGAATTGACGTTACGCATCCAACGCAGGCGGAGATGCGCATGAATATGCCATCGGTTGCCGCAATTGTGGCTAATGTGGATTTGTTGCCACAGTCGTATGGGGCGAATGTGAAGGTGCAGAAGAAGTGTCGCGAGTCGGTGGTTTATTTGTTGGATGCGATTCGCGAGCGCATTATTACGTTCTACAAGTGAGTCGTTTTTTTAATGTTATTGAGAGGGTTTTTGAGTTTTCGGCTATGCAGCATCTTCTTTGGCCATTTGGCCATTTAGTGTCCGCAGCAGGCTTGACCAAAAATTTTTGATCGGAAAGTGGAAACTGTTTTAGAAATGCAATAAAAATGTAGCCGCTGTCCTAAAAAAAATTTATTTTTTGCCGATCCGGAAATTTTTTATTTTCCCCTTCTATGGATCGGCGCTAAAAGTGCCAGCGGCCAAGACTCGTGTACTCCTTTTGGAGTCTCTTTTTTTCTTAAAATCGCAATGGGATCGAAACGTTATTGGAATTGCGCTCCACTGAGAGGAATGCTGCATGTCTGCGTCTCTTTGGCACGAGGCGCTTCATTATTTTTGAGTGTAAATAATTTGGAGCCTTGTTGAAAATAAATCACTGGAACACGGTGTCCAGGATTTGAAAAGTGAGCGGAGCCGAGCAAACGCGCCCCACTGAATTTTTTCGCGCGAAATTCAAATTTTGACGCATTTTTTATGTTTTTCGGGAAAAAAAGCATAAATTCTTGATTTTTTCCCACGTGTTCTCCAACGGAATTATAGCTGAGGTTTTTAGAAGTTTTTTAAGCCTAAGAACGTCGAATTTGGTTCAGCCACCATTTCAAAAAATCGTTTTGAGTTTTTAGTGTTTTTGCAGTATAAATCTTTACGAAAATCAAAGTTTGGGCAATTTTATAGTATTAATAGATACTATACACACATTTTACAAAGAAAACAAGTTTTAGTGAAAGAAAAGCAATTTTAAAATATGCGAGAGTAGAAAAATGCGCCATGCAAGTTTGCTGGCGCGCCAGTAAATTAGGCTCCGCCCACATTTCAAATCCTGGACACCGTGCTGGAATTGAAAAAGACACTCTGAAACTACGCATTTATCTTTAACCTCCCCTCTTTCAGACACACGAAACAAAAGCCTGCCCGCATTATTGTGTACCGTGACGGTGTCTCTGAAGGCCAATTTTCCGAGGTTCTTCGCGAAGAGATTCAATCGATTCGGACTGCGTGCCTCGCCATTGCCGAAGACTTCCGCCCGCCCATTACCTACATTGTTGTCCAAAAACGTCACCATGCCCGCATCTTTTGCAAATTTCCCAACGACATGGTTGGCAAGGCGAAGAATGTGCCGCCCGGCACGACTGTCGACACTGGAATCGTTTCGCCCGAAGGCTTTGACTTTTACCTCTGCTCTCACTATGGTGTCCAGGGAACTTCGCGTCCGGCTCGCTATCATGTGCTGCTCGACGAGTGCAAGTTTACGGCTGATGAGATTCAGAATATTACGTATGGAATGTGCCACACGTATGGTCGTTGCACGCGCTCTGTGTCTATCCCGACGCCTGTCTATTATGCGGACTTGGTGGCTACTCGTGCTCGATGCCATGTGAAGAGAAAGTTGGGTCTTGCCGATAACAATGACTGTGATACGAACTCGCTGTCGTCGTCGCTCGCCTCGTTGCTCAATGTGCGCACTGCCAGCGGAAAGGGTAAAAAGTCGCAGGCGTCGAGTGTTGATGATGCTGAATGTGAGTCTTCGTTTTTCCTATTTACCCATTTATCGTGTTTTCAGCCTTCCAACCAGCTGATGGATCTTCTGATCAGATGCTCCAGGATTGTGTGTCGGTGGCTGGTGACTTTAAGAGCCGTATGTACTTTATTTGAGCGGGAAGAAAGAAAGAGTGTCGATTGGAAATACTTGTGTGTGTGGTTTTTAGCCGTTTTTCGGCATAATTTTTTTTGATTGGATAAAGAGTTTGAGTTTTTAAAGGCGTGAATGGGAACAATTTTTGTTCAAATTTGGTGAAAATGCCATATTTATCCCGAAAACAAGCCAATAGCTATTCGGAGCTTGTTCATGAACCGATTTTTTTTATCAAGCGCAACTTCCCAAATTGCCCAAACTCGAGCGATTTCCCGCCCTCGCCTCCACAAGACCTCATGATTTGAATTTGGCGCCAACCGGCGACGCACAAGTGTTCTAAACACGCATGTCGGGACACATCGACGCGCTCACACTATTATTTTAGGCCAACCGTCTGATTCAGTTGCATTTCTTTTCTGTCGTTTTTTTTTTTCGTTTTTTGGTTGTTTTCCGCCATCTTTTTTTAATTTTCCGTCTCCATGTCCGTGATTTTTTCGAATTCAAATTGCGAATATTGATTTTTTTGACGAAATGGCAAATAATGGCAGAAAAATGCGCGAAAACTCGGAAAATGCTCCGATTGATCTGTAATTTTGGAAAATAAAGGAAAAAATTCTCCCGGACATTACCCCAAAATTTTCGAAAATATCGATTTTAAACAATTTCAGAAAAAAAATTAAGGCGCTATGCGGGTTGGGGGGGGCCACCCAAAAAAAATTTTTTTTTTTTCGTTTTTTTGTGCGGTTTCGCATCGCTTTTGGTTTGTTTCATATATTAATCTCATTCTGCATTATTTTTTAGCCAGGACAGTTCAGCGGCAACGCGCCGGAAGCATGTGTGATACTTTTCAAATATGCGACCGGAGGGAGCTGGGCGGAAGCTTGCTTTGACCCTTTTGAGTGTTAAATCGGCTCCCAGTAACCTTTTCTTATCTTTTTAAGGCTCATCTTTAGACTTTTAATCACAAAAAATCATCCCGCAAAGCATGCTTCCGCCCAGCTCCCTCCGGTCGCCAATTTGAAAAGTGTCACACATGCTTCCGGCGCGTTGCCGCTGAACTTTCCAGGCATCGATAAATGCTCAGAAACGAATATTCAAAGCGTGAACAACAAAAAAAGTGCAAAAAAAATTAGTGAAAAAAAATTTTTTTTGGGTGGCCCCCCTCAACCCGCATAGCGCCAAAATTAATTTTTCTTAAAAATCGATATTTTGATCTGAACAGTTTTTGCCATTTTTTTACCGTTTCGTGAATAACCCCATAAATACTCAAATCGCCATTTTCCAGTATCGTGGCGACCTTTTCTACTTCCGGCTTCTTTTTGAGGGACGTCATCATGATCACCTCCGTCTACCGCCCGATTGGTCACCTAGTATACCTGTAATTGATGAGGTGAGGAACGCTTTTTCTGCCGTCGAGCCATTCACCGTGCTGGCGCGGACAATTGAGGCGCTGAACCAGGAATACAGATTGGGCGAGACAAGCACCGAGGCATCCGAAAGCCCCGCAATGAGGGCTCTTTCTATATTGAGTGGAGTAGATGTTCTACCGCCACACGAAAGGACGGATGCAGCGCAGGTAACTCAACAAAAACCCACAACTTTTACGCAAACTAGAGTTTTGCAACTATCACGCAAACCATCCACAATGAACGCGCAAGGTTTACACAATAATTCAGGGAAATTTCGTGAACTACTAACTTTATGCAATCCTTACCCAGACTTTTGCAGCCCTCGCACTGTCAGAGATGAAAAGTTGCAGTAACTTTGCGCTAGTGTTGCGGGTTTATGCTGAGTAATGTAAAAAAAATTGAGGTGGCTGTCAACCAATGGATTCGTAGCAATGGCCATCGATTGCGCATGTAGAACGGATAAGACGTCGACATTGGTCCTTTCGGCGCTGAACCGCAAAACCATCAATGGGATTTTTCAATTCATCTGTTACAGCGACTGTCAGTGCCATCGAGAAGTTCAACAGATTCAAGTCAGTGAGGACAACCGAATGAGGGTACTGACAGAACACTTGATAGCCTACGATTTTCCGTGCATTTGGCGGCCACACTTTAAGAATTTAGTGAGGGAACAGGACGCTGGAAGTTTGCGGTTGAACAATGATGTTACATCAGGCAGGAGGGCTGACAAGCAGTCGTATGTTTTTGTTTTTCAAACTATTCGAAACAAGACCTTTCGAATCTGAAACGTTTCTTGAACGTTTCGAATTTTTTTTTGTGTATTTTTATTATCAATCCCAGAAAGTTCCACCGAGGGCCCATCGGAACCTAGGCCACGCAAAACAAGACCAACGGGGATTTATATACATATATTCTACGTGGGATATTGAGAGGCGCGAGACAAAATGACAGCAAGTCCACAGTTCACGTTGCGTTTTCGAGCGGTGGAACTCTCACAAGGGAAGTCTTTTCACAAACCATATTGGAATTCTCTGAAACTTGGTGGGCTAATAGAACCTATCTCTGGCTACAGCGTCAAAAAAATTTAGCTGCCCAATTTCAAAAATAAGCTCAAAAAGTTGCTCCAAAGTTCCGGCTCCCCAATCCGGCACTTCTCTCGTTTTTATCACGACCCTCCATAGGTGATGAAACCAACGAAAGGGAGGCGCAGTGGTAGAGTGGGGGGCAGCAGGGGAAAGGTCAGGGGTTCGAACCCTCTTGTGGTAAAATTTTTTTTTGTTATTTTTTATAAGTATGGAAACAGGCGCGGGGCCAAAAAAAATATTTTTTTTTTGGGTGAGACAATTTTTTTTTGATGATGAAGGTGAGACAAAATTGTTTTATTCATTTTTTTGACAATGCGCCGTAGACAAAACTTTTTTTTTGTTTTTTTGTAGAGCCGCGGAGGCGAAAATCTTTTCGGGATTTCTTGTTTTTGTTAAATTTTTTGAAGAGAAAATATTTTTTGTTTTACCGTTCTGCTTCGGGACAGCTCTGATACGGGAACGTTCTGTCTCGGGTAGCCCCGTCCAAAAACCTTCTTCGCCTCCGCGACTCTAGAAAAAAACCAAAAAAATTGTCAAATTGTCAAAAAAAGAAATCAAAAACAATTTTGTCTCACCTTCACCATCAAAAAAAAATTGTCTCACCCAAAAAAAACATTTTTTTTTCTTGGCCCCACCCCTGTTTCCATACTTATAAAAAATAACAAAAAAAAATTTTACCACAAGAGGGTTCGAACCCCTGACCTTTCCCCTGCTCACAGGTAGTGCGCGTTCAGCTTATAATAGGTTGCGCGATAGGCCTACCGAGTACCAGCGAAGGACCCCAAAGTAAGCCTATTATAGGCTTATCGCGGGTCGACGCCTGTAATAAGCCTATAATAGGCTTATCGCGGGCGACTTTCGCCTATCATAAGCTTATCGCGGCTATCAAAAGGCCTATTGTAAGCCTATAATAGGGCCTTTCGCGGTCATTCGAAACTCGGATGTGGGCTTATAATAAGGCTGCCACAGGTCCGGGCGCCTCATAATGCTCAAATGATCTCGAATTCGAGCCCGAATATCTAAAAAAAAATAGAAACAAATTCAAAAAACAACAGATTTATTGCAAATATAAAAATTAAATAACAATATTCAGCGTTTGAAGAAATTGGAATACATAAAAAAAAGGGTAAAACGTAAAATCAACAAACAACCATTGTTGGCTCGCCAAAATGGTCAAACGCGCTCCGCTGAACTCTGTACTACGTGGATTTCATTTTGGTCTCCAAATTATTTCATTTTACGTTGAATTTACACGTGAAATGAAATAATTTGGAGACCAAAATTAAATCCACGTAGTACTGAGTTCAGCGGAGCGCGTTTGATCACTTTGGCGGGTCGACAATAGCTACAAAAGCGAAAAATTAACTAATGTTTTTAGGTTATTTTTAGTTGGCCATTCGGCTCTCGGACGTTTCGAAAGTTTCATCTGCATTTTTCGTTGCGGTCTTGGCACACAATAATTTTTTAAAAATTTTTATGGAATTTTCCATTAAAACCTTATAAAAATGAATGTGTGAAACACGTTGTCGACAAAATGCAGAGAAACTTTCGAAATGTCCACTTTCCAAATGTACACCTTCGAATCGTCGCACTTTCAAAAAGTCCTCCTTCGAAACATCCACTTTCGAAAAGTTCACCTTCGAAACGTCCGAGAGCCTGTAATTAATTGCTATTTAATGGGATTATGCACGAAAAGGCAGAAAACAGCGCGAAAACTGGGAAAATGGCCCTATTGACCTGAAATTTTGGAAAGTAAAGGCAAAAATGTTCCCGCACCTGCCCACAAAACTCAGGACCAAACATATTGACTTTATTCCGAATTTTATTAAATTCGATATTTCGGTCTAAAATTTTGTGGGCAGGCCCAGGAAACTTTGTGCGGCAAACAATCATTTCCCACTGTTCTTTTCCTACATTCGTTTATTTCCTACCTTTTTCAAAAAAATAATATGTCAATATAAATTAAATTATCGAAATAAATGAATGTCTTCTGTGTTGAAGAATCGTTTCTCACCAGCAACTATTAAAAAAAAAGGGAAATGGATCATTTTCGGCCAATATACGAGTATCTTTTTATTGGAAAAAGGTAGAGAATGAACAAACATAGGAAAATAACAGTAGGAAATGATCGTTTGCCCCATTGTGCTTTTATTTCCCAAAATTTTAGGTCCATCGGACCATTTTCTCAGTTTTCGCGCAGTTTTTCTTGTTTTTATAATAAATTTGAATATTTCAAGGTTAGCTCGGTATTTTTTCTAATTCAGCGTTCAAAAGTTAAAATAGTCTTGAAATCATGTATTTCTACGTGAATTAAGACGTTCTTGAAATAAATTTGGTAAACGCCATGATCACTATTATGAGAGTTTGTAGACTATTTAGCGAAATGAAGACATCGTGCTCAGCGATAGCGTGAAGTTTTGAATTTATTTGCATGCGTATTTGGGCTCCGAAAATATATGCTAGCCAATTTTTTTAAAATTCTATTTATTTAAAAACCTTACCGATTTATTATCCCAACCATTTGACATCATCGTCGACAGTATTGATTCCATCGCAATTCCTGCCTACCGACATTCCACAAACTGAAATTTATAGTAATTATCCAAAATTACGGTTTATGAGGATACTCACGAGCAGGGGTGGGACCGAAAAAAATTGTTTTTCAGTTTTTTTTTTGTTGGCTCAAAAAAAAAGCTCAAAAAGTTCCGGTTTTTGACGAAAACTTAATCGGTATTTGTTCCGAATTGACAAAAAACTTTATTTTGTAACGAAAACTTAGAAATTTTCCCTTTAACTGGCAGAAATTCGCCTTTTTTGAATTTTTATTTTGTTTTTTTTTTTGGGTCCCACCCCTGCTCACGAGGATGGAAAAAAGAAGCAAGAATTTTTTTTGTTCCCCCGTGAATAACACCATAACGAAAAAGATATCAAAATGAAACAATGAAAGAAGGACAATTTTCCGTGATCACAATCAATGATGCACGGTGTCCAGGATTTGAAAAGTGGGCGGAGCCGAGCAAACGCGCCCCACTGGATTTTTTCGCGCGAAATTCAAATTTTGACGCATTTTTAATGTTTTTCGGGAAAAAAAAAGCATAAATTCTTATTTTTTCCCACATGTGCTCCAACGGAATTATAGCTGAGGTCTTTAGAAATTTTTTAAGCCCAAGAACGTCGAATTTGGTTCAGCCACCATTTCGAAATATTCGTTTTGAGTTTTTTGGTGTTTTTCCAGGATAAATCTTTACGAAAATTGAAGTTTGGGCAATTTAATGGTATTAAAAGATACAATACATACATTTTACAAAGAAAAACAGGTTTTACTGAAAGAAAAATAAAAAAAATCAATTAAAAAAATTCGAGAGTCGCAAACTGCGCAAGCACCGAAAGTGCGGCATGAAAGTTTGCTGACGCGCCAGCAAATAGGCTCCGCCCACATTTCAAATCCTGGACACCGTGTGATGGGATTATTCACGAGGTGGCAAAAAAATCTTTTTTTTGTTATTTTTTGCTACCCCGTGAATAATCCCATAAACTTTAGACAATTTATCAAACCTTTATCGATAAGGCGCACTGAACGCAAAACAAACCTGTGATTGGGGTTATTCAGCGTAAATAAAACATTTTTTGTTGCCTTGACAGCAGTATTAGAGGAAAAAATACTAATTTTACACACGCTTAATAACCCCATTCGAATGAACAACTATTTGAATGAAGCATTTGTACTATGGGAATTCAGACGATTTTACGATATAATGGATTCGTGGCGGAGTGACAATTCATTTGAAACTGCGAGATGAAAAATCTCTTCATTTCTTCAGTTATTTCTTCATTTTTTCAAACAAAAACGTGAAAAAATTGTCACTCCGCCACGAATCCATTATATATATTCAATCGATTTGTGACATCAAAACGTGAAATTGCGCCCTATTTTCACGCGAACATTAAATTTTAGTGCAGTTTGAATTTTTGCGCGAAGAAAATGGGCGAGGTTTCATATTTTAATGTCGCAACTCGATTGAAAACACAATACACAAGGAGGAAAAACAAGAAAATGTCTTTGAAAGAGAGAGTTAACGAAAAAGAAGGATAAAAATTAATTTTTAAAAATTAATTAACAGTAAAAGAACTCCGAAAAGCCATCGGAACTTGAAAAAAAATAAAAATTGTCCAAAAATTGAGGCCGCCCAACAAGGCTGTCTCTGCTTCTCTGCCGCAATAGCGTAGCCGGCGAGCGCGTTTGCTGCGTCTCACAGCTAGACGGCGAGTGACCTACGATAGGCCTAGCGCGGTCGCCGCACACCGCGTGCGCGATAAGCTTATTGCAGGAGGGTGGCCGCTGCCACCCGCGATAGGCTTATTTTAAGCTTATAATAGGCCTATTTTTGGCCTCCACCTATTATAAGCTGAACGCGCACTACCTGTGCTGCCCCCCACTCTACCACTGCGCCTCCTTTCGTTGATTTTTTCCCCTCTGGAGGGTCGTGATAAAAACGAGAGAAGTGACGGAGGGGGGAGCCGGAACTTTGGAGCAACTTTTTGAGCTTATTTTTGAAATTGGGCAGCTAAATTTTTTTGACGCTGTAGCCAGAGATAGGTTCTATTAGCCCACCAAGTTTCAGAGAATTCCAATATGGTTTGTGAAAAGACTTCCCTTGTCAGATGAAATTTTTGAATAAAAATTAATAACACTGCTAGAAAAAAAAACGGTTTACCGGTGAGAAAATGTTCTATAAGTATTTAAATTTACAAAAAATACAATACAATCATTACAAAATGGAAAGTAGAGCTCGAAGGGGGTGTAGAAGGTGTGAGGATCATCGTTTTTTCGAAAGACACGGAATGCTGTGTTACACGACATCTTTGTGGAAACTCAAGCGCCACTTTTTCTTCTTTTCGCCCGATTTTGACTTGTCGCGTAGAGCACTCTTTGGCAGGACTGTCGCATCGTTGGCGGGCTCCGTGGCGGCTCGTTGTAGGGGAACGGGACCGCGAGCAGAAGCTGATGAGGAGGAGGCGGACGGTACGATGAGGGTGGGAGAGGCGCCGATCGGGCGGTGCGTGAGGTGGAACGAGGCGAGGGATCTGGAAATTGAGGTGGTGAGGTCTCGAGGATTTTGTTGTCTTTGTGTTTCCCAGTGTCTTGTTTTGCCTAGCAGTCTAACCTCTCTAAAGGCCACGGCGAGATCAAAATTTCCAGCGCCAATTCTCGCGTCTCTGTGCCTCCATTTTCGCCCGCTTTTTACGGAACTTGGCTGAGCGCCACTCTGGAGACGCAGAGAATTAGATGAGGCGCAAACTATTTATCCGTCTTATTTAAGAGACGCAGACAGAAACGAGCGCTAGCGCGCTCCACTCACCGTGACGTATCATTAACCATATTCAGTGACCTCAGTGACATTGTGTCGTTGTTCGTCGTGCTTCTCGCCTGTAAAGGATTAGCATTTAAAAATGCTGTGCAAAATGGCCGACTCACCGACAAATTGCACGAGGCGAGCGAGTGTCTGTCGTCTTGGCTCATGCTCATCATCATCTCCTGGTACAACTCTTGCCAGATGACGTCCGGCACTTTGCAGCCGGGCAGTGGCTCGATAATCTTGCATGAGACTTTTCCGCGGAGCTGAATGTGGAAGGTTGGTTAGGCATTCTGGAAAAACTCCCCCAAAACCAATTTGAATGGCTCGACCCCGATTTCCAAGCGAGTTTTTGCCTACGAGTCGCATTCATGCGACACCCCGAGAATAGGTGACAAATCGGTCCGTGGGGACCGCCGGAATGGAAAAGAAACGAGCAAAAGACCAAGACGACACTCGTTTCAAGTAGGTTTACGATGCGAACTTTGACAGACTGGGACCGACTGAGCTTTTGGCAATGGTTTAGCCAGTACAGTGGAGCGCGCTTGGAAATGTTGAATTTTTAGGCTATTTGGTATGAAGATTGCATAAAACGGCGTGTTCGGCTTATTAGTTTTGAAAGCGGGCCATTTCTCGCTTCTCTGCGTCTCCATATTGCACGATTTTAACTAAAATTAGCAGCACGCCACTGTGAAGACGCAGACATGCGATAGGGCACGTTTGCTTTTGCGTAGGGTATAGCACGCCGTATTTGCCGAGGTGCGCCACAATTTAAATAAAATTTGCCGCGTAATTACATACCTTCTGCTCCAAATCGATGAGCTGCTGGAAAAATCCGACGTTGGGACAGATGATGTTGCGCGCCAGCTGCACAGCTTTGTACGAGTCGTGCAGGGTTTTTCTGGAAATTTCTTTATTTTAGTGGTTTTTTTTTAATATTTTTGGTGGTTTTTGAGCGTTTGTCGCTATTTTTTCAGTTATTTTTGCATTTCAAATTTTTCAGGCATTTTAAGAACTAAAGATACATCGATTAAACAGGCAAATTTTCAGAAAAATCAACACTGGACCCCTCAAAATGTCGCCGGTGTCCGCAGCAGCTGGACGAGTAAGTTTAAAGCCCAAAATAACACATTTACAGGCAAAACAACTAAATTTTGACGCCTCGGCCGATATTCTGCACGATTTGGTGCCAAATTATACCATTGCTGCCCCGCAGGCCAAGCAAGTGCGCTCCACCGAACTCAGTACTTGAAATTTTCATTTTGGTCGCTGAATTTTTAATATTTTTGTGGGTTTTTGTTGATTTTCACATAAAAGCTTCGATTTTCACGTTTTTTTTTCAATAAAGTGCAAAAAATAGGAAAAAACGGCGAAAAATTAATGGAAAATTGTATTTTTGAGTAAAAACAGTGATAAGCGGCTGATCGAAAAATCGATATTTTCGTCCAAAAAAATTAATTTCAGCGATTTAATCGATTTTTGCCAAGAAAAAGTGTAAAAAACCCGAAGTTTTATGTGAAAACTAACAAAATATATTGTTTTTTTTTTCTCTTTGCTCAGTTACGACGCTCCACAGCATAAAACTGCGGAACATTGGAGCGTCGTAGCTGAATTTCGCTCGTAAACAAATAATAAATCGTTGAATTTTTGACTTTCTGCGTTAAAATAAAGGGGGAAAATGTGAAAACGTTGTTTTTTCTGCGCGACACGAAGAGGAGACGCAGAGTGCGAGGATATTGTTGTTTTTCACCGACTCTCGCCGAAGAGACGCAGACAAACAGCCTCCCCACTCAGCGGAGCGCTTTGCCAATAACGTTCCGGTCGTGTTTTTCCGACGAAAAATAGGGGAAGATTGGTTTTTTTTAGCAAACTGGATTAATTGTTTGTAATTTTCTGTGTTGAAATGAGGGGGAACCGTTTTTTTTTGCGCGGCAGATTGAAAATCGATATTTTCGTCAAGAACAAGAAATTTTAGCGATTAAATCGATTTTTGTGTTGGAAAAGTGTTTATAAAACATTTTTTCTCACAGAATACAAAAAAACCAGAATTCAACGAGTTACTCACTGATTTTGCTCAAAAAAAAAACGAAAAAAATGTGTAAAATTCAAGCAAAAATCGATTAATATCGATTTTTCAAAGTGCCGCGCAGAAAAAAAACGGTTCTCCCTCATTTCAACACAGGAAATCAAGAATTTCGCTGTTTTTCGTCAAAAAAAAACATGGCATAACGTTATTGGCAATGCGCTCTGCTGAGTGGGGAGGCTGCTTGTCAGCGTTTCTCTTGCCACAGCACAGCAGTAATCGTGCTCTCTGCTTCTCTGCGTCTCCTAGACGTGTTGATCACGGATTTTTCTCAAAAAAAAATCAATTCTTTCGCTATTTTTTCGCCGTTTTTGCTCGTTCTCGGAAAAAAAATGTTCAAAAAATGTGGCTTTACGTGAAATCCAAGAAAAATAAGCGGTAGAGCGCACAAGTGAAAAAGTAAATAAATAAAAAGCAAAAACCCACTTTTCATGCTGCATGACATATGCGATGGCGAACGTGGCAGACCTGGAGATGCCCATTGCGCAGAGCAAGAGAGCCCTTCCAGCTCCCTTGCGCGCCTCCTCAATTTCCTGAAACTCTTCGTCTAGAATTTTGCCTTCTTTTTCTCGATTAGAAGTACCTTATAAACACTGGCCCAGTGCGCCGTCAAATCGGTCGTCTCGTGGTCCTGCAGCGGCAGATGGACCACTTTCATGTGAGCCGGAGCCGAGAGTCGGAATCCCGGGATAAGGTTGATGCACACGCAGAAGCGGGCTGAAAACTTTACTAGTAATGGAGCTGTCCCGCTTTTTTCTTTGTCTACTTCCTACCCTACCTTACGTCCACTTATCTCTCAAGGTTTCTTGCTCTGTGAGCTCGCCCATTACGTTTCATTTTATAGCCCAAACTTGGCGCATTTATTTCATTTCTTTCAATTCTTTCATTCCCAAACTCCCAAACTCACAGAGCACCCGTGGCGAAAGAGCCGCCAGTCCAGAGACGTAGAGGAACGGTCTTATCTGCGAGCACTGTCGCTGCTCCCTATTGATGATCCGTCGTGACGTCATCGCCTTTCTATGCGTCTTCGTGCTCCCGTGCACCGGCGCGCTCCGCTGCTACAGTTGCTCGTTCTCGTTCAACGAGATGTACGATCCGGAGCACAGGTATGTACGTCTGAAAAATGGCAATACAAAAAAAAAGAAAATTGCAACACAAATAAAAATGTTCAAAAGTACGCAAACACTGTGTGGAAATTTTTTTTTTATTCGAACGAAAAACGGCGTGCTGGAACCTACAAAAGTGTAAACGCGTTTTGGCCCACTTCCGTTTTTCTCTGCGCCTCCATATATTTCACTTGAAGTATTGCCGAAAATTGGCTAAATAGTACGTTTTTCGCATTTTTAGTCCAAATCTTTGTATTTTGTTTTTCAGGTTACGAAAAAACCGACTTAAAATCAATTTTCCAACAAAAAAGTGAAAAATTCATAATTTTTAGAAAGAAAAAAAAATCTCGTAAATCGACACAAGTCTCTGCGGAGGAGACGCAGGGATGCAGAGAGTAGAGTAGCCCGCGAAAATTCGCTTTTGAAAAATAATTTAAAAACGTAAATAGCCTCCAACACGCCGTGCGAAATAGCATTGCAAATGAGAAGAATTTTTCCTTTTTGCTTACAATTAAATTAATGTTCAAAAGTACGCAAACACCGTGTCCCCATAGAAAAAAAAAGTTTTCAGAGACGCATGGTGCGCCAACGAATCGCTGGTGCATTTTGAGCCGGATGAGACGGCCAAGATTTGCGCTCCATGGGAGAAATTTTGCGTTGTAAGTAAATGTACTCCACAGGTGAAATGCGGTGGATGCATATAGTGTCCGAATTTGAATAATATCGTGCATTTATGTAAATTAGGCTCTACATATTTAATAAATCCGCGTCGTTTGATTAAGGTTTACACATTTTACTAATTCGTCCACAAAAATCACGAAAATTAGCTGAAGTATAAAAATCAGTGCCGTTACAAGAAAAAATTTGTAAGAAAAGTGAAAAAAAAACAGGGGCAAAGTCGCCAAATGTCACAGGCTTGCGTATATACATTCAATTTAATTATTTTAATGCAAAAAAAAAAGTTATTATATACCATCCAATTGACCAAAAGGACGACATGATTAAAATACGGACACTATATGCACCCACCGCATTTCACCTGTGCTCGGTAAAAAACGCTGCAAACTCGCTTAAATCGAACATTGATTTTCACATGCATTTGGGCCACGCTCTCTCAATTTTCTGCACTCTCTCGTCGCCACCTCGCCCACTGCGAATGGAGCGAGTTTGCAGCGCTCCTATGGCTAATAGCCGTTGCCTTCATTTCAGACAGCGGTCAACACCATCAACAAGGCGTTCACCAGTGTGAGCAGGGGGTGCGGTGAGCGTTGCTCGGAGCTTTGCGAGTCGATTGGCTATGGTCAGGATCAGGTGAGTGGGAGAGAGATATGGCGGCTATTAGCCATTAGAAATGAAAAGTGGGCATAGAAGGCGAATAGTTGGCATTTAATGGGTGAGCAAGGGGCGGGCGATGGTCAGGATTAGGTGAGTGGGAGAGAGTTTTGGGGCGGATATATGGCTATTAGCCATTGCAAGCGTAAATTTGGCTCCTAATCTGCGATCGGCGCAAGTTTGGAGGTGATAGATGAGAGCTAGTCATCGAAAATAGCTGACAGTCATCTTAGTTGGCATCTAAACGGCGAGAAAGAGGGAGTTAGCCTTTAAACACAGCTATTAGCCACCGATAGCCTTCGCTGGCGCATAGATGGCATTTAATCGGCGCAGCACCGAATTTTCGCTTATTCTCGGGGTGTCGTAGCAGCTTCAGACCACCGGAAGAGACAACTAGGGAGCTATATGGCTATTAGCCAATAAAAATAACCGATAGACATTACTAACGACCAGTTGGCTCCAAATCGGCGCGAGCTCCGCCATTTTAGGCAAAAATTTAACACATATTGCCAAACGACCCGAAATCGACGGCTATTAGCCAAAAATTCAGAGAATTTTTGAATTATTTTTCCATCATGGGCGGCAGCTAATAAAAGAGCCTATGATGATATTTTGTGATTTTAGACTCTGGTTATTCGGCTGGTAAATGAGTCTAAGCAAGCCACGCCCACTGATAACGTTTTGAGATAAAAAGGAGGAAAATCAATAAAAATCGATAGAAAAATCAATGAAAAATGGGCGAAAAATTAAGAAAAAATGTCTTCTCGGAAGAAAAACTTCCTCTATTTTTGCCGCTTTTGCGAAAAAAAAAAAAGTGGGCGGGGCTTAAAATTTAATTGCTCGGATAATTTTCGGCTATTAGCCATTTTCGGGGGCTTCGGCGTCGCTCCGATTATAGCTAAATGCGTTTGAAATTCGTGCCAATCGCCGATTAGGTGCCAACTTTCCGCCAGTAATGCTTACTGTCTTTTTCGATGGCTAATAGCCGTATGCGCGCCGAAAATTCTCTGCGTTTGTAAACGCGGATATCAGCTTTTTTTTGATGGATTATCGCGTTCTTATTAGGGGTTTTCATGGCTTCAAAATGGGATTTTCTATTGTTTTCGCGATAGATCTATAATAGAGGGAGAGCCCTGATTTTTAACGAATCATATTGACCTTGAAATAGGTCCAAACTCGCGTTAAAACTATCCTCGACTAGGGGAATGCTCTAATAGGTCTATCGCGCATGATACGGTCCAGAAAAAGCAAAGTAGCGTGTCACTGTGCAACGTGGTCAGAATTAGAGCAAAAACCCTGAAAAAACCGGGAAGAAAAACTGACCAAAAATTGGTATAAAAAACGAGGAATAAGCCCCGCCCCTTTTGCAATTTCGAGGCACCAATGGAAGTGAACAGAACGTTTAAAAAAGTGAAGCAAAATTGCAAAGGGGCGTGGCCACTTTCACGGAATTGTCAGCTCTAGAAATGGTCTAAAAAACTGAGGAATAAGCCCCGCCCCTTTTGCAATTTTGCGGCACAGTTTTGATGCTGAAAATTTGCAAAAGGTCGTGGCTAATTTCCCTATTTTTTCAAAGTTTGAGAACCTCTAAAAAACTAGCGAATAAACCCCGCCCCTTTGCAATTTTGCGGCACAGTTCTAGGGCCGCAATTTGATAAATGGGCGTGACCGAGATTTTCAAGCTTGAAATGGTCCAGAAAAACCGGGGAATAAACCCCCCCCCCCCCTTTTGCAAGTCTGCGGCACAGTTTTTTGGCGTGGAAAACTTGTAAACTGACGGGGTTTTTTTCCCAATTTTGAAACATGGATATTGCGGCTATTAGCCCGTGAAAATAAAGGTTACCAACCAGCTCGTAAAAAACTAAGCGACAATTTGTTGGGCCGGCTGGCCAGCTGGCTGGCTGCCAGCCTGGTCACGAAATTCGATACGTCTTTTCTTTTTTCTTTTTTTTTTGGCTCTACGGCCACGTCTTCTCCTCCTCCTCCTCCTTTGTCCTCGTATTCTTCTAGAATACTAAGAAAGAGAAGAAGAAGAGTGGCTATTCCAAATAGAACTGAATAGGATATTCAAGGTGTGCACGACACGTGGCACACTCACCGAGAAGGAGGAGGAGGAGGGACGAGTACGAAACGAAATGCGCGAAACGACGAGTCGAGAAATGGGAAAAGTGTGTGCAAAAGTGGGCGGAGCCAACACACACATTGGCGTGACGTTGAGAAGGCTGGCGGGCTCTGAGAGAGAGAGAGAGAGAGAGAGAGAGAGAGAGAGAGAGAGAGAGAGAGAGAGAGAGAGAGAGAGAGAGAAGGTACCTACATATATATTTATTCGTTTTTACGTGTTTTATTTATTTACAAGTGGACGACGGAAAAGGCAAAGAGGGGGGAAGGAGGAGGGTCCGCGGAAAATTGAGGGTTTCGAAACGAAACGAAACGACACGTCGAATTTGCTTCGTTTGCAAACGTAAAACTCGCAGTTTTGGAGGAGAAGGTTGGGTACCGTAGGCTATAGCTAACAGCCTCTTGTGCGCCAACTATGCGCCGATGGCTAATAGCCATACAGCTGCCGATTAGGGGCCAAATATACCCCAGTTATGGTCACCTGTCGTACACGATGGCTAATAGCCATATAGTAACCATACTCGCGCCGATTAGAAGCCAAATAATCGGCAGTTATGGCCACCTGTCCTACACGATGGCTAATAGCCATATAGCTGCCATACTCGAGCCGATTAGGATGCAACTATTCGGCAGTAATGGCTATCTTCTATACTGAATGGCTAATAACCAAAAACCTGCAATAGTCGCGCCGATTAGGAGCCAACTAACAATAAGGGCCAGTTATGGTCACCTGTCGTACACGACGGCTAATAGCTGTATAACTGCCATACTCGCGCCGATTAGGAGCCAACTATGCGCCAGTATAACATGTCTGCAATGCTTGATGGCTAATAGCTGTATAGCTGCCAAACTCAGGCCGATTAGGGTCCAACTATGCGCCAGTATAACATGTCTGCAATGCTTGATGGCTAATAGCCATTTAGCTGCTAAACTCGCGCCGATTAGGGGCCAACTATGCGCCAGTATAACATGTCTGCAATGCTTGATGGCTAATAGCCATTTAGCTGCTAAACTCGCGCCGATTAGGGGCCAACTATGCGCCGGCTATCTGACATACTCGATGGCTAACAGCCATGTAGCTGCCAAACTCGAGCCAATCGCCGACTAGGTGCCAACTATGCGCTAGTAATAGCTATCAGCTATGTTTAATGGCTAATAGCCAGGCTCGCGCTGATCGTCGATTAGGAGCCAAATATTCGGCAGTTTTGGCCACCTGTCATTCTCGATGGCTAATAGCCATATAGCTGCCATACTCGAGCCGATTAGAAGTCAAATATTCGACAGTAATGGCTATCTTCTACACTGAATGGCTAATAGCCGTATAGCTGCCAAACTCACACCGATTAGAAGCCAACTAGGTGCCAACTATGCGCCAGTAATGGCTATCTGCCTTACTCGATGGCTAATAGCCATATAGCTGCCAAACTCGCGCCGATTAGGAGCCAACTATGCGCTAGTAATGGCCATCTGCCATACTCAATGGCTAATAGCCGAATGGCTGCCAAAATCACCCCGATTAGGAGTCAAATATACGCCAGTACTGGTTATATGCCATACTCGACGGCTAATAGCCATGTAGCTGCTATAGTCGCGCCGATTAAGAGCCAAATATTCGGCAGTTACGGCCACCTGTCATACTCGATGACTAATAGCCATATAGCTGCCAAACCCGAGCTGCTTAGAGGCCAACTATGCGCTAGTTATGGCTATCTGCCATACTCAATGGCTAACAGCCATGTAGCTGCCAAATTCGCGCCGATTAGGAGCCAACTATTCGACCGTAATGGCTAATAGCCATGTTCAACGGAACATGGTCAATTTTAACGGATAATAGCGATTTTGAAAGGAAAAACCGAAGAATCGGTGTTTTCCTGCTTGGTAGATCAAAAAAGGCAGAAATTTTCGGCTAATAGCCGACAATTTTGAGCCTTGCATTTGGCATAACTTGCATTTCTCTCATAATCGATGGCTATCAGCCGGATCCACGCCGAAAGATCAAAAACTTGCAGGTAAACTGCGACGATTGCTGCGAAGAGGACCTGTGCAACTCGAACTTTTCCGTCCAGTACTACGAGGTGCTGATGAGCAGACAATACACGTCGTGGACGACGCCGTTGCCGGGAGAGGTTCGTCTATTTATTGATTGACAGCGCTTGACGTGTCATTCATTGCAGGTGGAATTCAACCGGAAGCACAACATCAGATTTCCCTACTCTTCTCCGTCCACACACTACTCCTCGCTCGCATTTATTATTATTATTATTATTCTCATTTCCTTTCTCTAGCTTTACATTTCATCATGCATCATAAATTATGATTATGAGATGAAAAATATGTGAGCAAGGATTTGTTGGTGGAATCGGTCAAAGAAGAGAAGAGATGAGACGGGCGGTCGGACACATGTTCCTTCGTTTGTTGTTGTAAAATGAGACATTTATCGCCTGTCTCCACTCTATCGAACTTCTAGTTAGTTCAACTGTGAGGGAGTGATTAATGACAGAAATGTTTTTTTTTTGGTGAAACTCGATCGAACGTCAAAAACGGGCTTTCGGACGTTTCAAAACTGTGACAAAGCTTTTTAAGAAAAAAAAAAGATTGTGTGCAAACACCGCGACGACTGATTGTAAATGCAGAACTATTTTGGAAACGGCGCAATTTCGAAACGTCCGAGATCCTAAAAATCGGGGAACAAGCTCCGCCTTTTTGCAATTCAAGTCTGCGGCACAGAATTTTCAAAAGCAAAATGGGCGGGCCTTGTTCCCCGGTTTTCTCTTCTTCAATTTCCTTGTTTTCTCCTGGTTTTCAGCATTTAACTTTACGACATTTTTAATATTTTCGGTCGTAATGTTAAATGCCGAGTACGCAGACACGTGAACTGACGCGCAAATGCATACTGATTTCTAGACAATTAAAAAAAAAGCGATAATTTGAGTCGAATGTCGTGTTTCCAGCATGGAAAAAACTCTGTTTCTGGCTGATCTTTTAATTTTCGAAGATAAAAAAATGTCGAAAATAGAAAAAACTAATGTGATAAAATAATGAGCAAAGTCTCTATTTTGTGCACTGTCCTTCAATCAGAAAATTCAAGTTGTCGCGTGGTGTTTGCGTACTCGCGTTGCAAACCGATTTACGAGGCTCCGCCCACTACCCTGCTATTTTTTCCTCATTTTGCAGTTTTCCTTCTGTTTTTCTAAATACATTTTTGTTTCAGATCGATAAATGACGTATGCGAATGAATATTGAACAAGAAAATTCGAGAAAAAATGGCGGATGATGCAAAAATCGATAAAAATGTTTTTCGTCTTTTCATGGTAATTTTTTGCATTTTTCCTCATTTTCTTTGAAAACAACGAGATTATTCTCAATTCATCACACTTTTTAATCGAATCCGTATTCGAACAACACATTTAGCGACCTGAAATCAATAATTTGGAAAAAAAATGAGGAAAAATGCAAAAATTACCATGAAAAACATTTTTTTCATCATCAGCCATTTTTTCTCGAATTGTCTTGTTCAATATTCATTCGCCTACGCCATTTATCGATCTGATCATGAAGCGAAAATGTATTGAAAAAAAACAGAAGGAAAACTGCAAAATGAGACAAAAAATAGTGGGAGGAGCCTCATAAATCGGTTTGCAATGCGAGTACGCAAACACCGCGCGACAATGAGATTTTCTGTCATTTTAATGCAGAAAAATTCATTTTATTAGGCATGTGGGCGCATAGTTTTCTGGGTTTTCTGTATTTTTTTTCAATTTCACTGAAAAATTTCAATTTTTGATCAAAGTTCGATCATTCAAATGGCGGAAAGGATGTGCGGCACTCTTGCAGTTGGCTCCGCCCATTTTCCCCACTTTTCGAGGGCTTGAGAAATTCCTAATTTAGAAAAAACCGAGAACCCAATAAACTCGAGCACGAATCAAGAGAGGGAACAAAAACAAAAAAAAGAGTGGAGCGATGGATTTGATGGTGCAATGCACCCTCACCCACACCAGTTTTTATCGAAATAAAATCTTAATGTCACTTCAGTGGCGCCCGTCGTCCCCCGGGGACACGCTCTTGATTCGTTTTCGTGCTCTCCTTTTTCGGGACGAAGACGGGCGGGCGGCTCCACACCACTGTACCGCCAGTTTGGTGTCACATAAACGAGAAGTGGAGCGCTCATTTATCTTGTTTCCACTTCCATTTCTTATTCTTGGACGTCTTCTTCTTTTTCTGCTCCATCCATCCTAATTCTCGTCTGGCGGGGAAGAAAATCTGCGGAGAGTGAACAACTTCCGGCGATTATGATTCATTCGCCGCCAGGTGAGAGAATTGTCGGAAACTCATGTCTCCGTCGCCCTTGGTTTTTGCTCTTTTTCTTGATCGTAAAGAGCAAAAGTGGGTGCCGTCGACGGTTTGACAGGGTGCCAAAAAAACGTCAAAAAGTCAGGTACAAACGTGACGAGACAGATATTTATATTGCTCATCACATTTGACACCTGATACGTGACAGAAAAAGATTGAAACTTTCAAAAGTCACGGAGCGGAGAAGGATCAATAGAGCACACTTGCTGCAACTTGAAATTGTAATGCAAAAATCCAAAAAACCGATTTTTCCGCCCAAATTTCAAAAAAAAAAAAAATTTTTTTCTGAGCTAGGATCCATGAAAAAGGAAAACGAGAGGAAAACCGTTATCCGGAATAAAAAATTTGGAAATTGATGAATTTTATATGATAGTGGTGAGAGACGCAGAAAAACAGGTAAGCCCATTTTCCGGAAAATACCGTTTTCCAATATATTTTTTTCTAGATCAGGAAAACGATATTTTCCGGAAAATAGTTTTGTCTGTTTCTCTGCGTCTCTCACCACCATCATACAAAATTCATCAATTTCCAAACTTCGTTTTCCAGAAAACGGGTTTCCTGTCATTTTCCAGTTTCATGGATCCGGCCTCAGAATTGAATTGCGGATCGGTAAAAGAAAAAAAAACGTACCGTACCCAGAGATTTTTAGCTAGAAAAATATCGCTTGGAGACCAATAAATGTGATGCGCCTTTAAAAACTGAAAAATTGAAAATTTCCAAGGGAATTCGACAATTTTTCACGTTTTAAAGGTACTTTTCGGGTCTCAAAGCGATAATTTTTAGCAAAAAGCCTTTGTTTCATCCAAACTGTGGGGAAAAACTCGAATTTCTTGAATTTTCGGGCATTAAACCGCTTAAAACATACTTTAAGACATAATAAAACTAGAAATTACGAAAAACAGCAACAAAAAACGTAAAAAAGGATATAAAATAACGAATAAAGAGCTCTCGTCGAGCGCTCGAAAGAGCAGCAAGGTCAGTTGAGAAAGATAAAGAGAGATAGCTAGGTTATCACAACACACACGTAGACCGAGTTAAACACACCCATCCACCCACTGTGTGCAAAAGTTTAATGGATCACACTGCAGCGCGAAAATATGACGGTTACAGAAAGCTGGCGCGTAGTTGGCACCTAATCAGTGATTGGCGCGCAAGCGGGAAAGAACCATCGAAAACGGCTATTAGCCTTATTAATAGCCAGAAAATTTCCCCGAGTACCGTACACCTTTAAATACATATTTAAATGTTTTCTATTGTTTTTTCAAACGACTTGCGACATGAGAACGCGAGACTCCACCCCTTTTTTTGGCTCTCGGACGTTTCGAAAGTGTGACGTTTCGAAAGTGCGACGTTTCGAAAGTTTTTCTGCATTTTTTCGTCGCGGCTTTTGCTCAAAATCATTCTTAAAAGCTTTTTAATGAAAATTTTATAAGAAGCTTTGAAAAAAACAGATTGTGTGCCAACACCGCGACTCGAAACGTCGCACTTTCGCAACGTCACACTTTCGAAACGTCTGAGACCCCTTTTTTTGGGCGCGACCACGCGAATACCGAGATATTTGAAGAGACGCAGACAGAACGGTGAATGAACACTTGCATTTTCATGTCGCAAGTCGATTGAAAACACAATACCAAAATTTGAAAAAAAAAATGCTGAAAACAATTTCGGACATACTTTGGATTTCTCTCTTTTTTCGCCCCCCATCAAACGTGCTCTCTGCTCTACTCGATTCGATTCCGGCTCGATGAGCATTTCGGTCCAGCTGACGGATCCGAATGATCAAAAAGTACGTTGCGCCTACTCGCTCGGAAGAAAAACCTACGAAAGGGTGGAAAAAAGGGGGAAGCAAACAAAGGCTTGACTTGACTTTGTGAGGCGAGAAAGGGCTGGGAGGAAGGGAGAAAGGGAGAGGGGCACAAGTTGATTAGATTAAATTAGATTATTTACAAGCTCGACAAATGTTGCTTAACCTTTTTGATCTCGTACAGAAAAAAAAATAAAAACGAACGATGTTAGGCTCCTTTAAAAAAAAACAAATAAAAATTTATGTTTCAGAGCGCCTCGTTAAATACTTTGCGAGGATGGCAGGCACACACACTTATTCATGGTACAATTTGTTATTCTATTCTATTTTACAGAGTTAGTTTACGGGTGCGTCAGTAATAAATAAAAGAGTTCTACAGCTTAACGTACATATCGAGAATCTAGTAGTTTTAAAAAAAAAATCACAGCTGATTTGCGTCAAAGCTTCCAGACTCTAGATTGAGTTGGGCGGCGGACCAGCACGAATCCTCAAACGCCGCCGACATGTTCTTCTGGTCTCCTTCTCCCAGCTTCCCACACATCTCGTTGATCGCGTCTTGCATCTGTCCAATGCGCTCCTGAAGCACTTTAGCGTGGCGAACTGCTCCACGAGCCCTGATAACATCCTTTTCTCTGGCAAACTGGTTGGCAGCAATAATCTCGTCCTCAAGAGCGCGGATGTAGTCTTCGATACGGTCTAGTCCGAGAACGACGCTCGAATCGGTGGACGTATCGAGTTCCATGTCGAAACTTTGCTCGTGAAGTGTCGTGCTCTTGTTGTCGGAATCTGATTCGTTGCGAGTTGTGGCGATGACGAAAGTCTGTCTGGACGAGGATGGTTCTTCGTTTGGCACTTCCTCCACAACTTCTTCCTCATCAGTGTCATCGTAGCAAATCTTGTAGAGGTGCGGTTTAGAAGCCAATCGGAGAGCGCTCGTGGTTTCTTCTCGGGTCTGGAAGAAACATTTTTGGCCTTTTAGCTTGATCCCCCGTTTTGGTCAGAGCCTCAAAAAAAATCTACCTTGTGCCAGCTATTCATAACAGAAGTATTAGCAAGAAGAATCGACGATGTGTTGTTGTGAGCAGCCGATGGATTCACGACAGTGTTCGAATCTACCTCTCTGAGCGGTGGAAGGTCGTCTTCACCGCTTTCGTCTCCAGCTTCACAATGTTTTGGAGTGCTCGTGAAAAGGGGAGTGAATGGCTGAAATGGAAATAAATATTAACAATAATAATATTTATTTACTATTAGTCATCCCTAACTCACCCGTTCTTGTTTTTCCTCCGGAGTGTTGTCCAGCTCGAAGCGAACCGCTTTTCTCACTTTCGGCGGCAACTGTTTTAGCAATTTCTTCGGATGTGGAGTTCCTTTTATAGCAGGTTTCGGTTTCGGCACTTCTGTGGTTCCATCGTCCCACCAAAAGCCAATGTCTCTTCCGGATTCGATTGTGATTTCTGTGCAGATGAACTTTTCCATTCCGGCAATATCGTTGCTCCGGAAACACTTCATAATCTCGTCCACAGTGTCCTTATCCTGTTTCTGCTCCTCTGTCGTTCCAAATCCGAACCAGTTGAAAAATCTCGGTAAGCTGAACGCTCTTCCCGAGTTTTTCTGACTAGCGGATGACGATGATGTGGACCCTGACGTGAACGACGAGGAGCCACTCGAATCCGTGTTGCTGCCGGTGGTGTAATATGTGGAAGAGACGGCATCTTCGCCGAACGAAACACCCGACTTTTCCACGAGCATTCTGCTGGATTTCTGAAATAAAAACACATTTGTTTATAATTTGAAGAACACAACTGTTTGTCATATTTTGAATGCGGTTAGGCATAGAAAACTCGAAAAATGACAACAAATTGGGCTAAAATTCAGAAAATGCTCCGATTAGTCTGAAATTTCGGGAGAAACTGCTAAACATGCTTCCGGACTTTCTCAGAAAAATTTTGGACCGAAATATCGATTTTAAAATTTTTCAGAAAAAAATTTCTTTTTTAGTCGATATTTCGGTCCAAAATTTTCTGAGCAAGCCCGGAAGCATTTTTAGCAGTTTCTCCCAAAATTGCAGACCAATCGGAGCATTTTCCGAGTATTTTCCCAGTTGTTTGTCATTTTTTCAGTTTTTCTACAGTACTTTGAATAGGAATTTTATAATTATTGTTTTCTTTTTCTAAACACGAAGATTTGCAGTGTATAAAATAAAATAAAAACAAAAATTCACGCGAATGGGTCGTTTTTTCACAGTTTCAGACAGAAAATTTGACGATTTTTTTTTCAAAATTTCTATAAGCCGGGAAAAAAAAGAAAAAAACGGAAAAAAAAATTGCGGGAAAAATCGGAGAATGCTCCGATTGACCTGAAATTTTGGGAAATATTGGAAAAAATTCTCCTGTACACGCTCAAAAAATTTTGGATCAAAATATCGATTTTAAAAATTTTCAGAAATTTTTTGAGCGTGTATAGGAGAATTTTTTCCAATATATCCCAAAATTTCAGGTCAATCGGAGCATTCTCCGATTTTTCCCGCAATTTGTTCCGTTGTTTTCTATTTTTTTCCGGTTTTGTGAATAGGTCCTGTTACGACGGCAGTCATATAAATAATATATTTAACGTGAACCGACACGTTTAATTTCTTTTGTTACCACGTGTAGTTGCCACGTGGTGACCTACTTTCTTTTGTATAAATAGCCGCTCTGTTTCCTAATAAATGATCAGTATTCGCGTAACCTGTCAACTACAACAACTGGCGATCAGAATTTTGAAATGGACACCAACGCGATGAAGCTCTTCCTGGCACAACAAAAGGAAGCTCAACAACAGCAGTTCAACTACTTTAAGGAGCAACAAGAACAACTTCTGCAAACCATGCTTGCTGCCCTCACCACTCAGAAAACAGATGCAACCGGGATCATTAATTCCCTCAACAATAGGATCCCCACCTTCACCTACGCACCGGAGGATGGCGAGATCTTCGACAAGTGGTTTGGAAGGCATGAGGACACCATCAAGCTGGACGGAGCCGATCTCGATGACGCTGCTAAGGCCCGATTCATCTTGACAAAGTTGGACAAGAGGGAGGCGGAGCAGTTTCGAAACCACATCCTTCCGAAATCTCCCGCTGACGTCAACTTCGAGGACACAATCCAGATGCTGAAGAAGTTGTTCAACGAGACGAAGTCCCTCACTCGTCTTCGATACGAGCTGCTCTCAGTTAAGTTCGATGGTTACGATAGAAAAGAATACACTGGTCTAGTTAAAAGTCGTTTTAGCGCTGCTCAATGGACGAAAATGACCGAGGATCAAGCTCAGTGTCTCCTGTGGATCATTGGCCTCCAATCAAGTGAGCACTTGGATCTACGACTTCGTGCACTTCGAGAGCTGGAAATCAATCCGAGCGTCACCCTATCGGAATTGGCCGATCGTCTGGACCAGGTCATTGCCCTTCGAAACGATGCGCACTTCATTGGAGGATCCTCAACAGTCGTCCACGCCGTCAACAAACCTGCAAAACGACATCAACGCTACGACAAAGGACGTCGTCAGGAGTCAACAAAGGCACCAATCACAACAACTGGCGATCAGGATTGTGAAGTTGGACAACACCGGGATCCAACAACTCCTCGATCAAGCGCATCAGAAGACAGCAAGTTCTGAGGACAACACGTTCTTGAAGCACCGAGCATCACGCCGTCTCGGAGGTCAGCGATCACTGACACTTTCCGGAGTGGACTGGACAGGGGACGTGCTACCAATTTGTCAGCATTGGAGCCACGCCGCGCAAGGATCACAGCTGCACAATTCCAGCCGGGCCGGGTGCCAGACCGGTTCCCCGACAAATCCGTTCACCACCAAGTGCTGCTCTTCAACCTCGCCACGGAGGGATGCAAACGCCACCGCTGCCGTTGCCGACAGTGCCGATGTGGTCGTCAACTGCACGACATTGGGTCATCATCAATCGTGGAGTACATCAAATGGCCGCTATGCCATCATCACCTGCCTATCAGTGGCATCGTCTTCCGCGTTGGGATTCGTGGTTCAACAACATCACCGACGGTCTGCACGCGAAGATCAACAACTTCTCAGGGAGATGTTACGACGGGATTCGTATAAATAATTAGCGTGACCCGACACGTTTACACGTACTTTTATTGTCACGTGTTTCGACACGTGGCGACCTACTTTCTCATGTATAAATAGCCGTTCGGTTTCTTAATAAATATTAGTCTTTACGGCTAATCACAACAGGTCCATAATGGAAAAATCCAGAGGATGCTCCGATTGGCCTGAAAATTTTGGAAATAATTTTTAAAAATTTTCCAAAGTTTCAGGCCGAGCGGAGAATTCTCACAATTTTTTGCAAAATATTTCGTGAAAAACCACTTTTTATTTATTCTTTTGCAATGCATTTTTATGAATACTGTGACAAAATAAATAAAAAAACAAATGAAGGCGCTATGCGGGTTGGGGGGCAGCCACTCAAAAAAAAAAAATTTTTTTTCGTTTTTATGCGCGGTTTTGCATCGATTTCGATTTGTTTGATATACTAATCTCATTCTGCATTGATTTTTTGTCCGGAAAGTTCAGCGGCAACGCGCCGGAACGGCGTGCTGGAGACTACGTTTTTAAAATTATTTTTGGAAATGAAATTTCGGAGGTCATCTCTCTCAAAGCTCTGCGTCTCTAGTTTTACACGCACTTATCAAAACTTGGCAGAATGTGACTATCGAGACGCAGATAAATGCGACAGGGCGCGTTAGCCGTTACGTAGGTTTTAGCACGCCGTGCGCCGGAAGCATGTGTGATACTTTTCAAATATGCGACCGGAGGGAGCTGGGCGGAAGCTTGCTTTGGTCCTTTTGAGTGTGTAATCGGCTCCCGGTAACGTTTTCTAATCTTTTTAGGCTCACCTTTAAGCTTTTAATCACAAAAAATCCATCCACAAAGCAAGCTTCCACCCAGCTCCCTCCGGTCGCCAAATTGAAAAGTGTCACACATGCTTCCGGCGCGTTGCCGCTGAACTTTCCGTGCATCGATAAATGCTCAGAAACGCATATTCAAAGCGTGAACAACAAAAAAAGCGCAAAAAAAATTATGAAAAAAAATTTTTTTTGGGTGCCCCCCCCCCCCCCCCCAACCCGCATAGCGCCCAAATGAAATATTTAAAATTTCGCGTTTCAAATAAAAATTAAAGAAAAAAAAAAACAAAAAAAAACGCGCGCATCGACAAAAATTGATCAAAATTGATTTTAGGATATTGAAAAAGTTTCAAGGTTACGGTAGAAATCAGACTGCAAACTGTAATCGTGGCGAGACCTTTGCAAAGTACAGTAACCTGAAAACTTTTTGTAAACAAATTTTTTTTTTTTCATTTATTTTCATTTTCATTTTCTTTCATTTTTATGCTTTTGTTTGTCTTTATTTTTTTTTTTTTTCAAAAAAAAAACAATTTGCAATTTTTGATTTATATATATTATGTTTTCAATCGAGTTGCGACATCTAAACGTGAAACTCTGCCCACTTTTTCCACGTGAATATTAAATTTTAGTGCTTTTTGAATTTTTGCGTGAAAAAAAAGTGGGCGAGCTTTCGCGTTTTGATGTCACAATTCGATTGAAAACACAATATTTAAATAAAAATTAAATTCCAGAATGGATAATTTCTCAAACAATCGTCAGTCAGTTACTCCAGACACCGGAGGTCCCATAGACGAATCCAGCGAATCCAGTTGGTGGAAGAATGATCCGCCTTCGGAACCTCTCACTCCAATCACATTTTCCTTTTTGTCCGGAGAGCAGCAAAGCAACTTTAACTTTCCAAGTCTACCCCTTCCTCAAGATGGAAACCTAAATGTGGATATGGATGTCGATGTGGATGTGGATAACGACGCGGAAAATGTAGGTTTTTTGAAAAATTCCCTCGAAAATATTATCAAATTAAAGACGTCAATGGAGCCTGTTGGCTCCCAGAACGATTCGATGCCCTCTTGCTCATCCTCAATTTCCCCCAAAAGAAAAGAGCTTCTCGTTGTCGATGAAGATGAATCTCGCCTATCCGATAATTACGAGCCGACAGCTCACTTGGGATGGGCGTCGTTTGACGAATCGACACCCACGCCGCCAAAGAAAACGGCAGAGCCAGAGCGCAAAGTTGAAGATAAAGAAGTGGTGCCACCTGTGAAGAGAAGTATGTCCTTGGAGACATTCGCTAAAATTGCCTTGCATTATTCCAGAGGTCTACCTTCTTCGTTCTAAATCTCACGTAAACAAATCTGTTCCTATTAAAGATTTGATTTCGCCGGTCAAGGAAGCGTCTTCTAGTCCCACGGAAACCGATAATTCCAAGCCGAATAGCCCTGCTAAGGATTCCGCGCTCAAAGTGTGTGTTGAGGAAGAGGATGATATAATAGTCGACGTCGTTGGAATTGATGAGGAGGACACATCGTGAGTGTTTTTTTTGAGTTATTTACTTGTTTCAGAAACAAACCGAAAATCACCTTTAGAAAGAAAGTGGAAAAAAGAATTGATGCTACGCCACCAGATCTTCCACCACAGCGACCGCTGAACACTCGTTTTGAATCGCAGCGTCAGAGAAAAGGTAAAATTTTTTCTTAAACCGAACAACCTCCCGCTCAGATTTCTACAACCGCCGTGGCTACGACTCAGAGGAGGAAGATTTGATGCGCAGGAGAATGAGCCGAACTCTATCTCCACCGCCGCGCCTCGAACGCCAGACCAACGACGATGTGGTCGACGAGCCGCTCAATGAGAAGGACGGCGAAAAATCAAAAACTTTGGCGGAGGATGATCTTGCCAGACGTCTTGGGTTCGTTTTGGACATAGATGCGAAAATCCGGGCGCGCCCGCGGGCCGGGCACTAAAATGTTCAGCCAGTGCCCGGCCCGGGTGGGCCCGTCTTGAATTTTTTCGAACGGATACTGCAGTTTTTAAAGTCGAATCAGGGAAAACGCGAATGCAATTGCGCAGCGACCGTTGAATTTAAAATTTTTTGTTGTTTTTTCACTACTTTTTTGATAATTCCTTTGCTTCGATGACTTTGAGCGTTCCAGATGCGAAAATTCTCGAAATTTCGGTTCCAAATGGTGATAAGTCAGTAAAAGTTGTACATTTTGAACAATTTAATGCGTTTTGCAGTACTAAATCTACAGAAGACACGTTCTGTAATGAAGATGCGAAAATTGCTCTTTGGAAACGATATGGTGAGGAAAAGTACGCATAAAACAAAGAAGTTCCATGTGATTTTTTGTTTAAAAAAACTTGTCAAGTGGTTACTTTTTTACTTTGTTAGCTCAAATATGATTTATTTTCAATAAAGTCGTTGTTTTTTTTTTTTTACTCGAAAATTACTCGAAAAATTTTCTAACTTGAACAAAGACGGACACAGACGGGCCGGGCACTAATTTTTTAGGTTTTGTGCCCGGCCCGGACCTTTGCATCTATGGTTTGAAAGTTCTGAACGTTCTAGAAAATAGTGGTTTTTCCAGTATCGATGACGTCGTCGATCCCACACAGTTGTTGAAAACAAAAGTTTCGTCAAGTGCTATACCGATTTTGCCATTGTCAAAGTCGATTATGGAGCGCAAGAAGGCGGCTATTGAGATGACGAAGAACGCGGTGATAAAACGAATTCCCACTCCGAAGAGTTCCATGAAGAATATGACGGTGGCTCCGAAGAGTGTGCAAGTACCTGCGTATTTGGAGAAGGCGCCGATAACATTGTACTCCAAATTTAGCGTAAGTAAATCAATATTGTCAAAAAAATAGGATGAGCAATGAACGCACCCCCTGCTGGAGAACATGCTCCGCCCATTTTGGCAGTCTGCAGACTGTTTTGTAGAAAAAGCGAATTTCCGTAAAAACTGTAATACGCCGCCAGCGGTTTCAATGTTTTTTCGATCATATTTAGAGTTTTTATTTGTATTTAAACGATTTTTCTGTTTTCTATTTATTTTCCACTGCTTTTATTCTTCTTCTTTTTCTATTCCTATTTTCAGATAAAGTTCTGACTGAGAGGTATTTATTTAATTTCAGACGAAGAATATGATAACGAAGCAGCTCGAAAACTACGGTGGAATTTACGATCCGAGCAAACAACGCGAAAGCCGCAGAAAAATCATTGTTAATTTTCTATTTTTTGTCGTTTTACGTTATTTGTGTTGACATTTTGTTTGGCTTCAATAAAATACTGTCAGAAATGTTTTTTTTTTTAATTGAGGAGGAAATGTTCAAAAAAACCCTTTTGATAGACCTATTCACAAAACCGGAAAAAAAAGAAAAAAATTGCGGGAAAAATCGGAGAATGCTCCGATTGACCTGAAATTTTGGGAAATATTGGAAAAAATTCTCATGTACACGCTCAAAAAATTTTGGACCAAAATATCGATTTTTAAAATGTTCAGAAAAATCGATATTTTGGTCCAAAATTTTTTGAGCATGTGCAAGAGAATTTTTTCCAATATTTCCCAAAATTTCAGGTCAATCGGAGCATTCTCCGATTTTTTGAGCAATTTTTTTTCCGGTTTTGTGAATAGGTCCATGAGAAATAGTGGTGCACCCTCTAATAGTGGCGCAGCTTGTTCCCCGGTTTCTTCATTGTTTTATTTTGGGATACTACGGTATAGAACTCGCACGTTATAGAACCGGCTGGAATGGAGCTGTACTGAAAAAAACCTATATCTTAGGGACTCACAACGTACAACGAAATACTTCTCCGAGCGGTTCTATTCCGTGCGAGTTCTATACCGTGCTTGCGGACCCGGACTCGCATCGCGAACCATATGAAAACTTGTGAAAACTTTAAGCCCCGCCCATTTTTTAAAATTATCTAATTATTGTTGGCCCCCCAAAATGGTCAAACGCGCTCCGCTAAACTCAACGCTATGCAATTTTCATTTTGGTTTCTAAATTATTTAATTTCACGTGTAAATTCAACGTGAAATTAAATAATTTGGAGACGAAAATGAAAATTGGATAGCGTTGAGTTCAGCGGAGCGCGTTTGATAATTTTGGCGGGCCGACAATAATTAGCATATAAAAAGTGGGCTGCTTTTCTACTTTTCATGTCGCAACTCGATTGAAAATTATTTTTTGAACCCAAGGGATTTTTCGCGCGAATCTAGGCAGCTGCCTGGCTATTAGCTGTTGATAGTGGCAGATTGCCATTACTGGCGCTAGTTTTGCGGTATTCAGAGCATTTTTGGCCGTTAGCCGTGGGAAGGTGTTCAAAAAAGTTTCGACGAATTTCTAGAATCTATCGAAAAAAGCAAAAAAAAAGTAATGTGAAAATTTAATAAAACTCCGGAAATTTCGCCCGAATTTGGGAATCTGATTATGAGATTCCTTTTCCAATCGTTTTTTTGTTTCCTAAAATTCGCTGATTTTTATATATGGAAAATGTGCTAAGATTTCCCGAAAAATACCAAAATTTCCTTTTTTTTCAATTTTGTATTGTCCATTCGCGAAAAAAGCAAGTGCGCTCCACGAAACGTAGTACTACGTGGATTTCATTTTCGTCGCCAAATTATTTCATTTTACGTTGAGTTTACACGTGAAATGAAATAATTTGGAGACGAAAATGAAATCCACGTAGTACTAAGTTTCGTGGAGCGCACTTGCTTTTTTCGCGAATGGACAATAGCCAGAAAATATTCTGATGGAATTTCGGAAGAATTTCAAAATTTGGAAATTCATTTGAACTCTGCAACAGGAAATTGGCTCTCGGACGTTTCGAAAGTTTTTCTGCATTTTGTCGTCGCGGTGTTTGCACACAATCATTTTTTAAAGCTTTGAAAAGAAAAGCGATTGCTAGCAAACACCACGACGACAAAATTCAGAAAAATTTCGAAACGTCCGAGAGCCAGGAAATAGGATGTTTGCCGGAGACAAATGGCAGAATGCTGGTACCCACTAGGCAGCTAAATGGCAGAGATATGGCCAGTGTTCCCACAATCAGCAACTCTCAATCCCATGCCACTGTTCCATTAATTTTTCCAGAAACCACCAATGGTCACATATCCACGTGACAATCGTCAAGGCTGTTATCGTTGCAAAGATCGGCCAAGTGTCGACATGAGCTCATTCAAATTCCTGGAAGACACAAACGTAGTTGCCGTTCGCGCGCATCTCTGCGATCAAACTCGCGTCATGATCGCCCGAACAGCCATGTGGAATCGAGAATACGCGAAACGACTCGGCGATCGTGCGATAGGCACAATATGGCAGAAGCCGGATGAGGTGACCGCTCAGATGACTGGTTTCTGCAGTGCCACAGTCCGCAGATGCATCGATATTGCCAACGTGTCGATTGTGCCAAAGTGTGCGGATCGTATTGGCGTTTCTGTGAGTGGTGTTGTTTTGGGTTGGAGAAATATATTTGTGATTGTTAAATATTTATTTTTCAGAAAAGCAATTTGGCATCGTTGCAAAATGCATTTGGAAGTGAGAAGTTTTGCGGTCAAACGATGAGGACTCCGCACGTGCTTAGTCAGTATTATTCTGTGAAATCAGCAGCAAAAACTGCCGATAACAACGTATGTGGATGGGGGTTTAACAAATAAATTATCAATTTGCTTTCAGAACAATTCTACTCGCCCACCAGCCAAAAAGGAGAGCGAGGAGGAAGAACAGAAACGACTGGAGGAGGAGAGAAAGTGAGAATTTATGGCTATTAGCCGTTGAAAATGGCAAATAGTAATTATTGACTGATTGATGCACAGCTGGCGCCAAATCGGGGGATTTTCTCAGGAAATTTTTAGCTAATAGCCATTGAATCGGATCGGTCGACTTGCGACATGAGAACGCGTGACTCCGCCCACTTTTTTTCACGCGACCACGAAAAACAAACACAGTTTGATTCGAAGAGAAGCAGAGAAAACATGTATTCTTATTTCTCGTTCTCATGCTGCAACTCGATTTGTGGATGTTTTCCTTTTCTCGCTCACTCGTTCGAATCCGACCCCCTTTTGCTCGTAACTCCGGTCCGTCGACCGGAATTTCACGTGGCGAGAAATTGTCCGGTCGATTTCTCCTCAGAGAATTTTTGGCTAATAGCCATTGAAAACGGCTAATAGCCACCGATTCGGGGCGTGTTCCATATGAGTTTGGCGCAAGTCCGAGTGCGATGGCTATTAGCCACATAGCTGCCAATTCCCACCATATACGCGTCAAAAATGGTCTGAGAATGCCCAAAATTGAAGAATGCGAGAGAATTTGAAGAGAAAAGTCATCGAAAACGGCTAATAGCTATCGCATTCGGGACGTGTGCCATATGCGTTTCGAGGCTATTAGCCGTTTTCGAAGGCTTTTCTCCTCAAATTCTCTCGCATTTTTAATTCTGGGCATTGTCAGACAATTTTTGGCGTGCATTGGCAGCTTTGTGGCTAATAGCCATTGAAAAATGCTAGTAGCCATCGCATTGGGTACGTGCGCCAAATGCACATGGCACACGCACGGGGTCGCCGAGGGAACATTGAGTAAAGCGCGCTCTACCGTAATCTGTAATCATGCCAAAAATCTTTTTTTTTCTATTTTTGTCCTATTTTTGATGTTTTTTTATTTATTTTTATCCCTAAACCTCATGGTGCCATAATGTCCGGAAATCGCCGAGTGAAGAAAATGTGAAAAAAAATCGAGAAAATACATATAAAATCGGGTAATCACAAAATAAATCGAGTTGAAAAAAAAGAAAAGAGAAAATCATCTTAGTAAAAAACAAAATTGAACGACGACGATTTCGCTGCGTATCGCGCGCTATGTTGAGTCGCTACACAGTTAATTGGCCACATGCGCGAAACGTTCAAAGTGCGATGTTCCCTCCGAAATTCAGTGCGCACGACCTGATTCGCTGGTTATTATGGGTCTATTCACGGAACCCAGCAAAATATTCAAAAAATTCAGCGAAAATTTGGAGAATGCTCCGATCAGTCTGAAATTTTGACAAAAAATGTCTAAAATACTCCCTGACATGTGCAGAAAATTTCAGACCAAAATATCGATGTTAAAATTTATCGATTCTTTTTTGAAAAATTTTCAAAATCGATATTTTGCTCTGAAATTTTTTGCACATGTCCGTGAGTATTTTTGACATTTTTTGTCAAAATTTCAGACTGATCGGAGCATTCTCTGAATTTTCGCTGAATTTGTTGCATATTTTGCTGGTTTCCGTAAATAGACCCATTAGCTAAAAATGTCCCGAGTTGGCATACACCTCGAAATTGACGGCTAATAGCCAAAAATTATCTGATTTGTTTACATATCTTCTTCCAGACATCACCCGCTTCTTGCCTACCAATCCTCCCAAACGCCGTCGCAAACACCACCCGCCATACCGCACCCCAAAAAGAGAGTTCTCCGTTGGGCGTCCGTCCAATCGCCACGTATCCTCCATCATCCGCAACTAGCCAAAGTGCCATACCCATTGCCAAAAACTGCTGTTATTCCGGTGATGAAAAGCGGCGAAAAACAAACGGTTGCACCGACGCTTCGCAAAAGAGGCAGGCCCAGAAAGGATAAGGAGAAAGAGGAGAAGCCGGTGAAGGTGCGTCGTACACGTCGTCGTACGAGATCGAGCAAGAATGCCGAAAATGTGACGAACATTGTCGAGGAGACTGTGGAGTATCTGGTAAAAACTGTCTGTGACAGCAGAGTTTAATAATTTTTCTTTTTTTTGCACTTTTTAAATATTTGTTGAAATTTGTGTTCTTTTAAATATTTTTTTTTTACTTCTTCCCCCACCCACCCATCCATCCACCCATTTCTGTTCTCTTTCGAGTCCACGTATGTACATCCGTTTTATTGCTCGTAAAGCCAATCGGCTCGTAATGAACGTGACCTCCTAATAAGGCTGTATACGGTATTCCACCTCGGCGAATCCCCATCCTCGCTTCCCGTCCACCACGAACTCGGCCATTCCCTCGTTCACCTGACACGCCTGATCCAGACCCATTTTGAACGAGACCGCCTCTTTGATGTGTACATCTGCGTGGTAAGTTTTTCCGGAAACTTCAAATGAATAATGGAATTCTTCAGGAAAATCGCGATCCTCGCCGTGGTTTGGAAGAGAAAAGTGCACGCGGTCCACTGGTTTTGTTTCGCCGGTTCTAAAAAATTGGATTTGAATAAAAGAGGATGAAAGTGTGGGAAAACTGACGGCGTAACAATGTATCCAAACTCCAAATGACTGAAAACAGTTTCTGGCATCGAAATTACGGATGTGTGAATGCACGTGCCGTCCTCCAAATGGTAAATCATCATGATGTATCTGAAATTCTTAGAATTCGTATTTTCCTTATTTTTTTTATCACTCAATTTATGTTATTTCACCTACATTCGCGTAATATTAAAGTTACAAGCCTGATCTGACGCCTATCGGCGCCGATCAGTCTTGAGTAGCCGCCTGCGGCGGCTGTTCGGTTGGTCGTATGATTAAGCTTGATCTAGTTCAAAATACCCTTTTTAGTTTCAAAACAACAATTTATTCACTAAAAACTATTTGAACAACAGAACTATCTTTAAAAAAACCGATAAAAAAATAATGAGATCAAAGAATTTCTCTGTACACGACGTTGAATAGTCGCTCAGAAGTAGATTTGATGAAAAGCTCATTCTTTGATCTGGCGCGGGAAAGAGCAACGTATGTCTGTCCGTGAGCAAAGACGTCTTCCGGGAGGTAAAGTCCAACTCTTCCAAACGATCGTCCCTGTGCTTTGTTGATGCTGATGGCAAATGCCAACTTGACCGGGAACTGTGTTCTCTTGAGGTGGAATGGAAGGTTTTTGTCCTCGTAGCAGGTGATCCTCGGCACGGAGGTGTCCTTTCCTTTGTTGGATCCTATGGCGAATGAATAGAGGATGCACTTTCGCTTGAAACTCTCGACGAAGGGCCGTTGCACATTCCACTGCTCACGTCCAAATTTTTCCAATCATGACGACTGAGCCAACATTCAGACGAAGACGGTGAAGAGGAAGCGAAGATGTCCGAACAGAGTTAAGGAATTCTGTAGTCATGTGTTTGTTTGTAGACTCGTCTTCAACTTTGTCCCGGCGTCCGAAATGTCTCCTCTCAAACCGCCAAACACATCATCCACGAGATCTTCCAAAACTGTGAGACTTTCTAGAAGAGTGACTCGATCTTCGTAGTCGTTTGCTACCCCATCACCAACATCTAGTAGAAACTTGATCCAATTGGCATCTCCAATCCGCATGTTGTCTAGAAGCAAGAACTTCTGGAATTGATTCCAGAGGTAACTGTTCTTGATACAGTTGTTGATGAGATCAGTCTTGGTTCCGCGTCGGATAACAGGAAGGATCTGACGGAAATCTCCGGCCAGAACAATACGTTTTCCTCCGAAAGAGAAGGGAGAGTCGGGCAAGTCTCGAAGCACGAAATCAGCAGTCTCCAATGCAGTTTTGGAGATCATGGAGCACTCGTCCCAGATGATCACATCCACTTCTTTCAGCTTCTTTGTCTCGTTACTTCCTTTGCTGTGGTTGCTCGTCTTGGAATCGTTTCCGATTTTCAGTTTGAACAGTGACGCAGAAGTCCGGCCATTTGAGAGCAATGTGCTGGCAATTCCTGTCCAGGCGGTGCACTGTACGTTCTTGTTCATTGATGATTCATTGATGATAGCATGTGAAAGATCACGTTGTATGTGTACGTCTTCCCAGCTCCCCCGGACCATCGAGAACAAAGATCTGAGGAAGAGTGAAGTCAGTTGCAGCGGCAATGACAGCATCACAAAATTCCTTCTGGCGGGGATTCAAAGTGGCGTAGAGTTGATCTCCTTTTGTTCGGTGGAAGTCCAAATCAACGAAATCGTTAGTAGAGTTGGCGATGACAATAGTAGGTGCAGTGGTGAACGTGTCTATTGATTTTCCTAATCGGACCAATCTTTCATCAATGTCGTAGTCTCTCGTGCTTCTGATTCCTCCTGATCGTGTCCCCGATTCAGAAAATCCTCTGACATGTACCATTGTCGACTTTAGTCGTCTTCAGATCCGAGAAGATGTACAGAAGGAGAAGACGTAGAGAGTATCTTTCAGGATCTTATGGAGAGACTATATAGATCCTTCGGATGGTCCATTCTCCGCCTCTTTTTCTAGTTTTCCACTCTCCTCTTGTCTTGTCGAAGGTGAAACACTCTGGCATTTCGATGTAGGTGTGTTTTCTGAAGTCCTTGATCCCTTCGAGGTCCTTTCCAGCTCGTTCCTGATCAGCTAAGTTCTCTCCGCCTCTCTTCAGCCGCCTGCTTCGTGTCCATGGTGTATAATTGTCCATAGGAAAGGGCCTTTTCAGTCGATAGATGGAGAGGTCCAGCTGCAAGGTAGATCTGTTCATGGATCTTGTAAGAGTAAAGTCCGTAGTCTCTGAACTCTTCCACCTGTGCACCCATTGATGCGAGAGCTTATGCCGAATTGAACTGTCGGATGTTGCTCTGGAAGTTGTCAGCATCCGAGCTATCTCCCACCTCCAAATGCGTCTTTGGCCGTTGTTGCATTCTTCTCATCCTTTTTATTCCGATATCTGGTTGAATGGTATGTGAATCTCTCAGTGCGTTGCTCCTTGGTTTCAGATGCTCTTTTAGCCTTGGCATTGCTTTGAAGACTTGCTCTTCTTTCGTCGGCCCTTTCCTGCGTTTCAGACAGTCTTGTCTCCAATTTTGATTGCGAGTTGCTGATCCTTTCCATCATTTTCTCCTTCTCGGTAGAATCTGCTCTCCGAAGACGTCTGGACTCTCGATCTTTCTTTTTCCGGATCGCACTTTCTTCTGGAGTCTCGCTTTGTCGCTTCCGTCTCATAAACTCTTCAGCAGATCGCGTTTGATCATTTTGGCGGGCCGACAATAAATATTTATACGACTTTCGTCGTAGCAGTAACAAAACAAAAATAGTTAAACGTGAAAACCAATTGAACTCCCGCTTGACGCGAACATTTAATTATCAGTTCATATCGTTTGCAATCGGTATCACTTGGTGTAGTGGCTAGTGAGTTGCAAACTGCAATCCACAGGTGAAGGGCTTCAAATCCATATCGGATCCGAAACGGATGGGACGTGGAATTTATAGGAATTTTATATGTATCCGATTTTGATCCTATTAGGATCCACGCTCCCACGGATAGGATGCGGACGTGGGAGCGTGGACTGAAAACGGATCAAAAACGGATGGGACGTGGGTGGGACGTGGATATTTTCTATACTTCCTGAATTTTCCATTTTTTGATTTCACTCAAGATGCTCAATGAGCACATGTATCCAGACAACCAAAAATAGCCGGTGAGCTTTGTGGCACCGTGCCACGGAGCCTTCATCCAGAGCTCCCCACCCACCCTTCAGAATTCTCTGACCCAATACCTTGCAACACTTGCGCAGGCGGCGGGTATACCTTCCCATGTGGACCGACACCTCACGGGTTTCGACGGCCCTTATGTTTTGTACGGGAAAGGGGCGGGGCGTAGCGTGGTGACACCAGTTTTTCGTGGATTTTATTATTTTAAGACGTAATTTCACGAAAACTTACTTCATATGCCTGCCGTGGGATATAAGCCCCCACCCCAGCATATATAAGTATAGTCCCTCACCATCGTAGTCCCCCCGACTATCTCGAATCAAAACGTTTCCAAATTAGAACTATGGTAAAGGTGAAATCAGTAACGTAATTGGAAAAGAAAAAAAAAGATTTTATGAGCCACAAATGTGGAAAATGAATTATGTGGTATTCACTCTAACTGGCCGGCATTCAAGCAGTAGGTTCAAACAATAAGCCGGCATGCCGGACAAATAGAGTAAATACGGTATTACAAATACTTGTTCTGTACTGGAGAATTTGATTTAGCTTATTATTATACAACACTTTTGACACTTATCCATTTGGAAAGAAAACGGTTCTGATTCGGGACAGTTCTGTTTTGATAAAGTTCTGATTCGAAGCTTTTCCTTATTTCGAAAGCGACAAAAATGGTAGAAAGAGCTATGAATGGTGCACTTCTATTAGATGCTTCAATTAATTGGGATTGCTTTTCGATGTCGGTCGATTTTCGCTTGTTGTTTTGCTATTCTGATACGGCGGGGGCTATTCTTATCAGGGGGGGGGGCTATTCTGGTATAGCGGAAGGCGATATTGAAATGGAAAATTAAATAAGGAAGAAGTGGAGGACTTATCTGATAAATAGGCGCTACCTCGAAATAGAACCTTTTCAAAATAGAACCGTGTGAAATAGAACTTGACGCGAAATAGAACCGTGTGAAATAGAACTGTACATAGTTTTAGCGCGTTTTAGCACAATTGGGTGAAGACTATTGAATAAATAGCCAAACAGAAAAAGTTCCACTCACAATCAGTGGCGTGACCTGTTTTCGATTTATTGACTGGCTTATATTTCACGCGGTTCTATTTCGGAACAGTTCTATTTCCGAACAGTTCTATTTCACGCGGTTCTATTTCGGAACAGTTTCATTTCCGAACAGTTCTATTCCACGCGGTTCTGTTTCGCGTCAAGTCCTATTTCGACTCAATTCTATACTAGTTATTATACTAGTTCACTCATATACCAGGATAACTGCCAGGTTTTTTTACAAACCACTGAGTAAATCGGACCAAAATCAACCTATAAGGGGTGCTAAGCCGATCCTTGGTGGTCGATATCAGCTAGGGGGGCTACAATGGTCAATTACCAAGTTGCCTGCCCTTCTAATAGAGCCTGACATCCACGCGCCCTGCTTCAGATGAACGCGGATCCATTCTCCATAACGTCAAAAAATTCCACGCGCCCTCCACGAGGGACACGTGGATCCATATAAGATCCGATATGTTTCCATTCTCCCACGGATCCACGCGCCCTCCATATATATTCCACGCCGGCGTGGATCCACGGCGACCCACGCCAAAACAATCCACGCTCCCTCCACGGGGGCGCGTGGATCTATATCGGATCATATATGGATCCAATCCACGTCCCATCCGTTTCGGATCCGTTTTGGCATTATCTCCCACCACCTGTGATCTGCACTCCCTGGTTCAATTCTTCCTGAGGTCTGTTGAGTTTTGTTGATCCAAAGGCGTGGTTAAAAATAGTTCCCATCAACCACGATCCCTCAATCCTAATGCTCTCTCTCTTTGAGGAATACGGGCTGGCTATCTTCCAAGCGAACAGACGGACATACTTGAATAGCGTAATATATATAAGAAAGATATCTCAAATCCGTATTGTTATATTTATTTCAGACTCGAAAATGGGGAAAACGATGTCGACAACTTGATGATTTAAGCGCCCAAAACTTCACAAACTTCCTATTTTTGTGAAACAAGAAACTAAAAATCTGGATAATAATTTTTACAATTAGATGTTTTATTATTTTTGTTGAATTTTGATAAAATGGTCCTAAAATTCAGTGTTTCCGGGGGGTTTGGCAAAGATCCAAGTGGCTAATCATTACACCGTCTTGTGCAGAATTGAATTCTTTAAACCAGCGCGCTGACTCGAATCAGAACTCAAACTAATCAGAACCACCCGAATTGGAACTGGCTTTAAAAAAATCCTAACTGAGATTACAGTATCAGCTTTTGCTCTATTTTTAAGCTGAACAACGAGGGAATGCGCACTTAAAAGCATTCCTAGGTTAAGCGGTTCTGATTCGGGCTCTTCTTTTTGGTAGCATTTCGGATGCGGGTCAGCATCCTAACCAGGCTTCCTCGGTTTAGCAGACCGTTGATGAAGGTTGCGGGACGTTTCAAACCAGTGTTAACACGAAAAATGAGAAAAAAAAAAGTAGAAAGCTTTACTAAAAAATACGAAAATGCTGATTTTCGGTCAACTAACGGGCAATTTTGAGTCAGGGAACCATTTCTGCCTAGTCCAGGCTGGAAACTATTAAATGTGAGCACAGGCGTCTCCGAAAATTGCAAATTTTGTGATTCCTTGACCGCATCAGGTTGAAATGGTGTCCGTTTTCTGATAGTTGAACGTAAATTCAGCGTTTTCGTGTTTTTTTTGTTGACTAAAAACTACTTTTTTCATTCCTCGTGTTAAAAGAAAAAACGGTTTTGACATGCCCTGGAGCTTTGAAGCGGAACCAGAAAAAAATTTTTTATTGAAACAAATCGGTTATCCGATTTTCTGAAGTGTTTTCTTAACGAGCCTGTCTGGCTGTACACAACAAAAAAGCCACCCCCCCCCCTTCAAAAAAATCCAAAAAAAAAAAAACCTTCTAATATCCGACCATCTCCTGTGCCCGGCAATCGTATGATCCCGCATACTTGTCATTTTGACACCCTTTGCCTCAAAATCTCCAACTTTAAAGTATCCGGAAAGTTTGCCAAACTGTTCGTAATGCGTCTGATGCGAAGCTCTCAATCTGTCGAAAAGCCCCCGACTCCACGACTCAATTGCCAGCGAGTGAGCGATTGCTGTCGGTGAGCACATCTTGTCAAAGTCGAATGGGCCGCCTGATATTAAAGGAAGGAACATTGAAATTTTGATTCCGACCCACCAAAGTTAGTCCATGTCAAATCAAAGTTTGCGTCGAAAATTTGAACGTCTGGTTTTATGACCTCTGGTCCATTATTCTGCAAGAGTGGAATAATTGAGAAAGAGAACGAACAGAAATGATTTTTTTTCACCGTGAAATTGATTCTGCCTGGCGAGGAAGCGAGTTTTCCGTCAAACCGCACTCGCCACGTTTTCATGGGCGCGACACACGAAACGGTGAATCCGGTAGCTGTTTTCCACTCTTTTTCGCCGCTGTGAATGCTCTAAAAACACAATTTCGGGGTTTTCTATAATGGAGCGCCTTTACATTAGCTACTCACTTTCACATTTGTGTCCGTGTGCAGCTCCTCGTTCACAAAAGTGCCCACATTTGGGATACGCAGAATGAAAAACAAGTTGATAATGTCGTCAGATCTTTGAGCTGTTCCCAGAGTAAAATACCATCCGTCTCGGTTCGATGCGTCGAAAAAGACGGCGTCGGCGGACCATTTCTGCAAAAAAAAAAAAGCGTGTTTGCGAATTTTCGGAGTACCGTAATATCACTAAAATCTCAAAATTTTGAGGGATATTTGCTATTTTTCTTGGAGGTGGGGTACTCGCTTTTAGTACTGTGTTATGAAATAAATGCGCGGAATTGAACTCAATTTTGCTTGCGATAAGTTCTGTCCTGTTTGAAATAGAGCGCAGTTGGCGCTATTCATTAATTTTTTTTTCTTTTTTTTTTGTTTTTTTTTTCAATTATTGCAAATATTTTTTTTCTGCCAATAAATATTTAAAAGTGTCGATTCGTATTTTATGCAAAATATATGTATGATAAAAGCTGAAAAAAGGCATGAACAATCAATTTTCAGACTCTCAATCAGGACAAATTGTAAAGAATCTTTAATTTCAGAAACAATGACACTACTTATACTCGGCGAATGCATCATCAGCCTCGCTCTACGGCACTTTTCAATTTTCAACAGTGTAGTGCGCCTGTTTGGAAGCGAAAAATCAAATTTTAACTGCAACTCGTCGTGGATATGTCATTTTCCGTTGAAAAGAAGTATAAAAACTAGAATTCGAGTTAATCTTGCAAGTGCAACACTGTTTTACAAGAATTTTGCAGTAGAGCGAGGTTGATGATGTATTCGCTGACTATAACAAATACTTTGCAATTATCGGATTTCTGGAGCCAACGCTAAATTTCTAGCCTTTTTAATGTTGTTTTTTTTTAGTATCACAGCTTATTCAGTAATAAATTTGTTATTTTAAAACTTTTCTGGACAATAATGGGGCTATTCACGGAACCAGTAAAATATGCAAAAAAATCAGCGAAAATTCGGAGAATGCTCCGATCAGTCTGAAGTTTTTGGTGAATAATGTCAAAAATACTCGCGGACATGTGCAGAAAATTTCAGACCAAAATATCGATTTTGAAAATTTTCATCTTGGTCTGAAATTTTCTGCACATATCCGGGAGTATTTTTGACATAATTTACCAGAATTTCAGACTGATCGGAGCAATCTCCGAATTTTCGTTGAATTTTTTGCATATTTTGTTGGTTTCGTGAATACCCCATATTAAGTGTTCACGAACGAGGTTTGCAAACGACGCTCCGATGTTCCGCAGTTCATCACTGAGGTCTCGCAGCGAATACTGCGGAAAAGTGGAAAAATTGCGGAACATCGGAGCGTCGTTTGCAAACCTCTTCGTGAACACATAATAAAATTCCAAATTTCACGGATTTTCAAACTCTAATACCGCTTCCAAAGTAAACAAAATCCGGAATCAGAGGCCATATTCATAAACGTTTACCGTAGGATAAATGGTTTTTAAGACAAAAATGCAATTTGTGTTTTTCTTGAAAGCATGTAAGGACCGTAAATGTTCCGAAAAATTAATTTACCACAAAAATCATTTAACGTACGATAAACGTTCATGAATACGACTCCAGGTTTTTTTGGAAGCCCACTGCGCTAGAGCCAGTTCCAGAAAATGAAAAATAGGCATACAGTATTTACTCTAATTTCCGGGCAGCCTCTAATAGGCCGTCAAGCAAATAATGACTTTGAAAAATAAAAGGGCGGCCTCTAATTGCCCGACATCCAATCAGAAGCTTCAAAAATTAGCCGTCATGCTGGGGAAATAGAGTAAAAGCTAAAAATAGGAAGGGTCGCTGCGAAAACACTGCGCTGCAAAAAATTCCAGATTCCAGGATTTTTTTTTTACTTTGGACGCGGCATAAATGACACTTTTTTTTTTGTGTTTTTAATCGAGTTGCGACATGAGAACGCGAAACTCCGCCCATTTATTTGTGCGCGACCACGCAAACACAATGATATTTGAAGAGACGCAGACAGAACGGTGAATGCAGACTTGAATTTGAATTGCGTTTTCATGTCGCAAGTCATGGGCCTTTTGTTGTCCTCGAAACAAAAAGAAAAATTTGACGAGCTATATAATGCGTTGTCTGTGGATATGGATACGTAGCCAATGATGAATGAATTCATTCAAAATTGTTCTTTTTCTGCTACGTTTTTGATGGGAAAAATAGGAGAAAATTATTTTTTTTTCTACTTTTTTGAATGATTAGGTGAATCCATTGGATTTTTTGAGTTTTTCATGGGAAAATAGTGTATTTTTTGCTCTGAATCCGTATTTTTAGAGCTTGAAAAAACCGGGGAAAAGCTAACAAAATAGAACTCGTGGTGCCATGGAGCGCGTTTGCATTATTTTTATTCGTTTTTCAATAATTAGCAACAGCCAAAATGAAGGAAAGTAAATATCGCCACATAATTGCCAAAAATTGATTAAAATCTCGGTTTCCCTAGAATAACCATATGCCCCTATAATAGCCCTATCACACGTACCCCAGTCAACTCGTGTTTCTGCTCCATCACCTCGTCACTCCTCTCGCCACCATCGCCACCCCATTGTGAATTCATCAGATTCTCGGATTTCCTCTCCGCCAAATTTTTCTTCTTTTTCTGCCGTCGATCGATAACGAATTTCATCATGTGAAACTTTAGAGAGTACCATTTACCGGGCCGCCCGTAGATGCCCAACAGGCGAACCGGGTCCGGTTTTATCAGAAAGTTGAGCAGGAAATAGGCGGCTCCACCGGCCAGGATTAGGTAAAACATGAGTCTGGAAAATGGTTAGTTAATAATTGAAAAAAGTTATTTTTACGGGGGAAAAAGGAGTTGGCAAGAAAATTTGTTTGTTAATAGTGCCATTGCTGATAACTTTATGCAGCCTTATCACATCGTGCTTGCTTTCTATGATTTGTGTTATGGACTTTTTTGCTTTTTATTATTAATTTTTGCTCGATTAGTTCAGTCCAGCTAAACCGGTTAGATGTGGTGTTTGTTTGCATATCATTAAAAGAGAAAAATGGGCGGAGCCTAGGGTTTCCGGTTCTCTATTCTCTTCTAGTCAATTATTCTCTGCTTATGTGAGCGCGCAAGTATCATTTTCATGATTCCTAGCGAAAAATTGCTTCGCAAAAAAATTTTCACCACTGCAAAAGCCGAACCCTTGATATCATGCGTGGTAGAGATGAGTGCTATCCACTCGGCCATGTCGCCACTTTTGCGACCAGCGCGAATGGTTGTGATAAGGTTGGCGGTGCGGGGGGAGGAGCGAGTGGTGGTGGGGGTGAGAAAGTGTTATTTTTGAGAGACGCAGAGAAACATTTTAAAATTTTTGCAGCGAACATCTTTAAAAACGAGAATTGTTCTGATTGATTGGTCTCTATCTCTCCTACCTATACTATCAGACTATCAGTTCAAATTGATAAGGCCATGGGGGGGGGGGAAGGAGAAGAAGAGAAAGAAGTTGATATAGAGAAAATACTTTTAGAAAAACAAAAACTAATAACACCAATTTAGCCCCTCACGCCCGTCATTCTCCATCACGAATCTATCCATCTATCCATCCAAATCTCAACCCGTTGCTCCATTCCATTTTGCGACAACCCATTCCATTTCCTGCCTCAAATGGATAGGTATCGGAAATGTGTGTCTGTGCTCTTTGCACCGCTTTTCTTTTTTCCCATAGCTCTTTCTCCATTCTCTTTCCCATTGTGGGAGCCACAACGTCTTCGCCTTTTCAGTATCTCCGATATGGATTCGCAAAAGTTGCGCACCGATGGCAAGCGAATGTTGGATTTTGTGGCCGACTATTGGGACGGTATTCGGGAGAGGAGGCCGTTGCCGGATGTTAAGCCGGGATATATTCGAGATTTGGTAAGTTCTGTTCTGTTCTGTTCTTTTTTTTTTTTTTTGTTAACTGCTCGAAATTTAGTTTCTAGCGTTCTATTTATTGTTTTGACTCTCAAAACAACAATATAACGCATTTGCCATGGTAAATTCAACCTCGCAAAAAAATTTTACCCCCAAAAGACCTCGAACCCGGGCCTTGTGCACGCTGGTCAAAAGTGGTAGCCACTCGGCCGCCAAGCCACGCGCGCGCGCCGTGCCTCTTGGCGCTATAAGAGTGAGACGCAGACACAGCGAGAGAGCAGGCGAGGAGGCAGTCTTGGACGCAGAAAATGCGCTCCACTGCACCATTTATTTTCAGCGAAATTAGCGTTTTTTATCATTTTTCGAGTGCATTTCGCTGTTCTTTCTCATTTTTTGGGGCTTTTAGAGTTTGAGAAGCGTAAAAATTTGGATTTTTGGGGATTTTTGTCGTTTTTATAGAAATAAAATAGGGGTTTTCTTATTTTTATATTGAACCGCGCCGCTCCACGCCGCACCATTTCATTCATAGAATTGAACTTTAAATGTAGAAAAATTGGCAAAAAAAGTAATATTTTGAAAACCAAAAACGTTTAAAAAAACAACGACACTCCGAAATAACGCTTTCCGAGCCGATCGGCGCCTTGTTTAGTCAAATTAGGCAAAATGGCAAAAATGGAAAAAAAGAAAAAAAAAATTGGAAGAAAAAAGGGGGAAAAACAGCGTTTTTTTGGCATTTTTTAACAGTAATCAGCGCCTAGATCTTGAGGGCTAAGAAAGTGCGCTCTATCGCACTTACTTAATTTATTTATTCTTATATCAACAGAAAAGAAAACCAGCAAAACAAAACGAGTTATCTCGAAATAAAACGGAAGACGAGTACATATTACAGTTAACGGGAGATGTGCTGAGCAGAGATTGAATAATGAGAACTACGAGGCAAGAAAGATGAATAAATATAAAAAAGAATTGATCCATAGACCCGCAAGAGTCTGTGACCAATTTATGATAGAACAGTTCAATAGAATATTAGGAAACATTCAAGAAACAAAAGATTCGAGGGGAAGTTGACCGAGACAATTCGAAAAGGTTTCCTCGGATACTAGGGACGGGAAAAAGGGCACTATTTTATCCCAGAGAGCAAGGTGCCTGTGGAGGAAACTGTTGTTTTTTGCGCCATAAAATACGAACCTATAGGGAAAGCGGGGTGATTTGGCAGGGTGAATGTATTGCGTAAGATGGGGGAAATGGCACCGGTGGGTAACTATTTTGAAATATGTTTTAAGTATAAGAAATAGGCGCCGAAAAAGCAGAGACTTTTGCGAGGCAATATATAGCCTGCGTTCATACGCGCTAGAGCGATCTAGAACCGAATTACGCTTGAAGGAAATATTACATCGAAGAAAGACTTTACGGGAAAAAAACTTTAAAGGTGATTCAAGTTTTTTGGCAAGGGAAGAAGAGTGGGGATGGAAGATTTCACAACCGTACTCTACGCACTTCTCTGGGTAATTTACTCTGGCTTCTCTAACCGTCTTCAACGGCGCTGTAAGGCGAAAGGTGAAAGTGCGCGCGACGCGGCCCGGCGCGGAGGCGTAGACGACGAGCGAGAGGGCGTGAGACGGTTAGAGAAGTCAAGCAATATGGCAGCTATGTGGAGAAAATGGCAGCGATCTAGTACTTGGCGCCTAATCGGCACAATATTGGGGCGATATTGGGTTTCCTGCACGAGGATCAAACCAATTCTCACGTCTCTGCATTTAGCTAAAATTGGCAGAACGCTACGCTCTGCACTGTGGAGACGCAGAGAAATGCGATGCCCTTGCCCACTAGCTGCCCATCTGTCGAGCTCGCCGATTACCCGCAACTCCCAGGTCCGAGGAAGAAACGAACGCAACAAGGCGAAGGATAAGCGGTGTTAAGAACAAAATTATAAAGAAAATTATTAAAAATTCATTTGGGAAAAACCCCGCGTTTCCGGAATGCCGACGGGCGATTTGCGGAGAACCACGGGTAAAATTCGACCCGACATTTGCTCGCCACGTGAAATTCCGGTCGATGGACCGGAGTTACGAGCAAACGGGGGGATCGGACTCGAACGAGTGAGCGAGAAAAGGAAAGTTCAATAAAATTATTAACGGTAACTCGCCAAATCATGGCTATAACAAATGGATTGCTCGTAGCAAAAATGGGGATAAGTCAGCGGACCTTGAACCCGTGCGACGAACAGAACAACAGTGAAAATGGTCGCTTTTCTTTGGGCACTCTGCGCGCGGGCACACACGCACGCTACCGTAAGCGCGGGTACACACGCAGCGACGCGATCATTGCGCGGTAATTCAAATTTTGTTTTTGACAAAGGTGAGCAGATTTCACTAGAAAGAATTTATTGATGGAAAGGGGGTTACCGAAGGGTTTTGCGTGGCTGAGAGAAGAACTTGTCCCAAATGGTGCAATTTCGTCGAGGTTTGCCGTTTAGGGGGAATTGCCCACGCAGCCGGGCAGGACGCAGACGACAGCCAGCGTGTCGAATCCCACAAATCCAAACTTCCAGGTCCCCACCACAGCGCCCACCTCCCCCGAAGACTGGACCAAAATCTTCGATGACCTGGAGAACGTGGTGATAAACGGCGCCACCCACTGGCACCACCCGCACTTCTTCGCCTACTTCCCCACCGCCCTCAGCTACCAATCCATCATGGCCGACATCCTGTCCGGCGGAATCGCCGGCATCGGATTCACCTGGAAATCGTGCCCGTCGATGACAGAGCTGGAGATGAGCTCGTTGGATTGGGTCGTCGATTTGATGGGCTTGCCGGAACACTTTAAAAACTCGCATGACGGACCAGGGTGTGGGATTATTCAGAGTACGGCGTCGGATAGTACTATGGTGGCGATTATGGCGGCTAGGGCGACCAAAGTGGAGCAGATTAAAGCAGAACCGACGTTCATGAAGTGGGTCGGCGAGACTGGTGTGGGTAGGACGTTGAAGGGCATTTTGGATCGAGTTAAAACGAATACGGTTAGTTTCTTTTTCTTTTTTTTCAAATGTAAATTGTCGATTATGTATTTTGTTGGGATAGACTAGTATTTGGTTTTCCCGCTTTTGCAGAGTCTAGTTGTTGCTCAACGTCAAAATTTAGCAGTAAGTACATGTTTTATTGTGTGATCGTGGTTGGATTAAATAGATATTGCTGCCCCGCAAGTGCGCTCCACTGCACTTTATTTAAAACCTTTTTTGAATTTTTTTGTTGCAAAAATCGATATTTTTTTGGCAAAAAATTGATTTTTTCAAACTGCCGCACAGAAAAAAACATTCGAATGAGCCATTTCAGAAAAGCAATAATTCAAACAGATTTTTTCCAAAAAAAAAATCAATTTTTTCGTTATTTTTTCGTCGTTTCCACATAATTTTTGCTTTTTTTTTTTGCGTTTTTCGAAAAAAAAAAAACGTCTTTCTAAAACGGATACGCGGCGTGCTAGACCCTATGTGAAGACAAAGCGCCCTATCACATTTGTCTGCGTCTCCGCAGTGGAGGTCTGCCGATAATGGAGACACAGAGACGCAAAAAATTGTGCGAAAACTCGGAAAATGCTCTGATTGGCCTGAAATTTTGGGAATTAAAAAAATAAATTCACCCAGACATTCTCACAAAATATTGGACCGAAATATCGATTTTTAAAATATAGATTTTTCCAAAATTTTAAAATCGATATTTTGATCTGAAATTTTGTGAGCATGTCATTTCCGGGAGAATTTTTTCCCTTATTTCCCAAAATTTCAGGTGAATCGAGCATTTTCCGCGCAGTTTTTTGCCGTTTTTTCCATTTCTCGTGTCACTGCGTCTCCATTTTTGGCAGACCTCCGCTGTGGAGACGCAGAAAAATGCGATGGGGTCTAACACGCTGCGTCTCCGTTTTAGAAAGACGTTTTTCTCGAAAAATACTTTTGAAGAATAAAAAATTGAAAACAGTTGTTTTGTGGAAATGGGCGGAGCCACCTGCAAGTGTGCCGCACACTTTTTCTCAAATTAAAAAATATGAAAAAAAAGGTGTGGAATTATTGGAATTGACTCCGCCTTGTTTCCCCGTTTTTGTTCCTCCGAGACCCTAACAAAACCGGGGAAAATTTGCAAGTCTGTGGCACAGTTTTCCTGCATTTTATAGCACTCACTGTACAAAACTCGCACGCAATGGGCGGGCTTCTTCTTCGGTTTTTAAGGGTTTCCCGTTTCTGTGTCTCGAAGATTTAAAAAAAAATCCATGAAAAAACAATTTTTGAATTTTTCTCTGTGGCTACTCGAAAAAATCGAGTTTTTGACCAACAATTCGAAGCGATTTTCGCAAAGTTCCAAAAACAAGCATGAGTGCAATGAAGCGCACTTGGGGCAACCACAAAAATCTTTGACTTCATTCAATTCCTTCTCCAATTTCAGACCGACGACGAAGCGGCCGGCATCATCTCCCCGCACTTTCACGATCCCACCGTGTTCGAGCGCTTCGTCATGTACTGCTCCGACCAGGCGCACTCTTCCGTCGAAAAAGGAGCCATGCTCTCCGCAATTCGCCTTCGAAAACTCAAATCCACTCGCGGATTCCTCGGCAACTATTCAGTCACCGGACAGACTCTTCGCGACGCCATCAAAGAGGATCGTGAGCGTGGTTACGTCCCGTTCATGTTCCTCGCGACAGTAGGAACCACTTGTTCGTGTGGTGTCGATCAGGTGGACGAGCTGGGTCCGATTTGCGCCGCCGAGGGTCTTTATATCCACGTGGATGCCGCGTACGCGGGAACTTTTGCGTTGTGCGATGAGTTCAAGTATTTGACACGTGGAATGGAGCACGTGGATTCGTATAATTTCAATCTGCACAAGGCGGGAATGGTGAACTTTGACTGTTCGCCAATGTGGTTCAAGAATGGCACTCATGTGTCCAGGTTTTTCAATGTGGACGCGTTGTATTTGGCTCACGAGTATCAGTCCACTGCTGCCGATTATCGGGTATGTGCGTTTTGCCTAGTTTAGTTTCTTGTGACTTTTAAATATTACGTATTCCTCGATTTGAGACACATCGTCAAATGGTGAGCATGCGGGTCTCGCCGCGACGGTGTATGCACACTTATATTCTTTCGGCCGATGTTTCGCTCTGATTTCTCTGAATCTCGCTCCAAATGCATGCGAAATTCATTGTTCGATTGGCGCGAGTTTGCAGCGTTTTATACCGAGTATAATGTTTGTTATGGTGTATGCACCGTCGTGGCGAGACTCACATGCGCACCATTTGACGAGGTACCTCAAATCGAGGAATACGTAATAAAGAGGGCCGATTTCATTTATGCTAGAACGAGAAAACGCCTCTCTCTCTCTCTCAGCGTAAACCGGCCTTATACACAACCGGCCTAATGTACAAGAGATTGTGGTAAATGTGGTGCCAACTTTTTGTGGAAAGCCATTTTATCAAATTGATTTAAAATGTACATCGTGTTGGGTGGACATTTACGAAAATCCAATTAAAATTGCAATTCAAAGCGTCCAAAAGGAGTACACGAGGTGTGGTCTAACTTTCGTCGGTTGGCGTAGAAAACCGAAAGGCGGCGATTGAAATTTCGGATTTCTTCCGGTTCCATCCATTTTTATTTTTCAAGTTTCGACAATTGATATTCAGCCAATTTATGCAGAAAATTGTGGAAAAACAAACAATTGGTGAACCTGGGGCCTGGGAAATCCAAAATATCCTCCTTTTTTCTCGGCGTCTCTCGAATTTGAACATTTTTCTCTCTACTCATGGAAGTTCAGCTGCTACCAGACACCACCCGCCTTGTCACCACCATTCGCGCCTTTTCCATTTGTGGGGTTACGGCCGAGTGGCTAGCATCTTTGCCCTTTAGGCGAGAGACCGGGTTTTGCAGTGGTAAAAAATTTTTGCCGTCTGTTTTGGGCCTACATTCGATGTCAAAATTATCATTCTGCCGTTTCTATGCCCCAAGAGGGGAGTAATAATAACGCCTCGTGTACTCCTTTTGGACTTGTTCCAATTTTTTGCGTTGAAAAATGTAGTTTTCTCCAAAATTGTATTAGAAAACCTTCCCATTTACAGCACCTCCAAGTGGCACTCGGTCGGCGTTTCAGATCGCTCAAAATTTGGTTCGTTTTGCGAAACCTCGGTGCTGACAAGATTCGAGAGTACTTGAGACGGGTAGGATACCGTAGATTGTGTGCCATAAAAATGGGAATTTTCAGTTTTTTTATTGCAGACCGAACTGCTGGCCAGCGAGTTTGCTAAGCTGATTTTAGAGGATGGTCGATTCGAGCATTTCGTGCCACAGCATTTGGGGCTCACGTGTTTCCGATTGAAAAATGTTGGTGCTATTTAGATAAGCGTTGTCTGCGTCATGGCGTGTCTGCGTCTCCACAGTACCATTCTGTCAAGTTTAGCTAAACGAGTGCGAAAATGGAGATGCAGAGAAGCGAGAGAATCGAACACGCCGTTTCAGTTTTCTCAGCTCCGACTCAACCGATTTGCACCAGACTTGGCCCAAAATTTGGTGCAAATCGATTCAGTTTGAATGTGAAATACGTCTAGCAACCCAGCTTTCATTCTTTCTTTTTCCAGTCCACAAACGCCGACAACGAAAAGCTGTGCAACGCGATCAACGAGGACCGTCGCATCCACTTGGTCCCCTCCACCGTGCACGGCACCTATTTCCTGCGTATGGTTGTTTGCAGTCAGCTGACAACTCTTGATGACGTCATATTCGCCAAAAACGTCATCTGCCAAATCGCCGACCGATTATTCTAAAGTCTCTCTTGCTTTTACGTTCTTCATTCTTCATTCTTCCCTACCCGCCCGTCCCTGTCCTTTCCGTTCCGTTCCTTTCAGGATACACCTGCTTATTCGCTTTCTAGTAATAAACACATAAGTGGTCAATTATGTTGAATATGTGATGTAATCCAGCCGAAAAGAGATTACGGATCGATAAGCGTGCGTTCAGTGGCAGGGCTCGGGGTAATTAAGGGTGAACTGGCTAGTATCGTTTCCGGTTTCTCGCGAAAAGTTGAGAAAAGTCCGCTCCACAGGTTTCAAAACTTCCGTGATGTCTGCGTCTCTTGAAATGGTAGCCGGTGTCTCGAAATTTGACAGCTGACACGCGGAACGTCGCATTTTCCTACCGTTCGCTGCATAGCCACTCGGCTGCGTTAAAACGGATACGAAGAGGAGACGCAGAGTGCGTGGAAATTGTTGTTTGGTGTGTTTGCAGAATATCCAATTGATAATATGGTTCAAAAGATCATGGTGGTTCTGGGCGTTGGAGTAAATCGACAATGTCGATTTACGCCAGTTTGTTATCATGTTGACTGAACATCAAATGCAGGATCAGGATCGCGTACAAATCGAATTGAGCCCGTTTGTGGCGCATTTCTTCGTGTACTCCCCGTGGACAATTCGACGGTTTCTTCATTTTCCTGTTTTTTCAGGCATAAATATGTATTCCGTTTGTTTGTTCTTGTGGGCTCAATCATTTTTGGACGAAAATTCCTCGTTTTTGGATTGAAATGAAGTTTTCCATGTGGATAATGTGAAAATATTCCTTGAAAATGGCATTCGCCGCCCGCCGACGAGCAATGCATACGCGCTCTACTGCGAATTTGCTGGCGCATTGGGGAGACGTCGTATGACTTTATCTGTTTCTCTGCGTCTCTCACCACCATAATACGACAAATAGCATTTTCCGAACTTTGCTTTCCGGAAAATGCTTTTTGAAACCAGAAAAATATGCAACAAATGCAGAAAAATTCAGCGAAAATTCGGAGAATGCTCCGATCAGTCTGAAATTTTGGCAAAAATTGTCAAAAATTCTCACGGACATGTGCGGAAAATTTCAGACCAAAATATCGATTTTGAAAATTTTCAGAAAAAAAATTTTCAAAATCGATATTTTGGTCTGAAATTTTCTGCAAATGTCCGGGAGTATTTTTGACATTTTTTGTCAAAATTTCAGACTGATCGGGGCATTTTCGCTGAATTTTTTTTTTGCATATTTTGCTGGTTTAGTGATTTAGTAGACCGATTACAGAATTTTCGAAATCCTATTTTTCAACTTTTCCGGGCGGTTTGACGCTTGGTGTGTGTGTGTGTGTGTGTGTGTTTGCAGAATATTCAATTGATAATAGCAATCAAAAGATCATGGTGATTCGGGGTATTGGAGTAAATCGACATTGTCGATTTACGCTAGGTGGTCGTCATCCTATTGGCTGAACATCATGTCTTTGATGAAAATAAACATTTCCAATATTTGCACTGAATTTTCAGCAAATCGCTGATTGATCGTGCAAGCTCTTAAAATGTCCACAATTCGACAATTTTTGCTGAGAAAAAACCCCATCAGCTGGAAACTGTGCTCTACAGATGACGAGAGACTTTTTGGACAGACAATATGTACTTTTTGAACTTGAAAGGAACAGAAAAAATTTGATCATTTTTCTTGAATTCGTCATTCTTTAGAAATCAACATTTGATTAATTTGTCCTATATAAAATGTCTCTTTCCTTTATTGTCTATTTCTTGTATTCTTTCTTGATCCTTCGTGTCGTCTTGTCTAGTTTTCTCGTCGAAATTCTTATTCAGGTAAATAAATAATTTTTTCTTGTTTTTCTTCCGTTGCGATGCTCCGATTTTCAAAGAATCAGCAGTGTCTCAAAATTAAAAAAGAAAGAAAGAAAGAAAGAAAAAATCCCAACGTGAAATGCTGTCGGGTCCAAGTCCAGTCCAAGTCCAAGTTCACGGCATCCCCTTAACTCCAACATCCTCAGCAAATTTCCGGCATTTCTCAATACTTAACAAACCCCCGGCTATTGTTGCGTGATGGACTCCGCAAAGCTTCGCACAGAGGGGAAGAAAATGATTGACATTGTTGCGGACTATTGGGATGGAATCCGACAAAGAAAACCACTTTCCGACGTGAAGCCGGGATACATTAATTTTTTGGTGATCCCCTCCCTCAAACCTCTTTAATTCTTCTCATCCATGCCATTACAGGTACCTCCTCGACCGCCACTCGGTCCTGAGAGCTGGGAGAAGATTTATCAGGATTTGGAGAAGGTGGTGTTCAATGGAAGTTCACATTGGAATCACCCACAGTTCTTCGCCTACTGTCCCACTGGGATTTCGTATCACTCGATTATGGCGGATATTTTGAGCAGTGGCCTCTCATCCATTGGGTTTTCCTGGATCGCATGCCCTTCGATTACAGAACTTGAAAAAGCGTCGCTTGATTGGCTGGTCGTGCTCATGGATCTTCCCGAGTACTTTAAAAACTCGCATCCAGGGGCTGGGTGTGGAATTATTCAAAGTTCTGGCTCCGATTCGACACTCATGGCCATCATGACAGCGAGAGCCGCGAAAGTGGACGAGGTGAAGTCGCAGCCAACAGTGTATAAGTGGATTGCCGAGTCGGCGGTCGGCAAAACGTTTCGCAGACTGTTCTACTGGCAGAGGGAGGATTCGGAGAGCTACGATTCGACAGATGTTATAACGGCGTACTATCACGATCCGACGGTGTTTCAGCATTTTGTAATGTATTTTTCGGATATTGGGCATTCTTCGATTGAAAAAGGGGCCATGTTGGCGGGAGTTCGATATCGAAAGTTGAAGTCGACGAGGTCGTATTTGGGTAATTATGGTCTTCATCCTGATACGCTGGAGAAGGCGATAAAGGTAGGTACTAGGGGTGCTGAGAACGGCGTGTTTGGGACTACGTACGAGCTTGGCACAGAATGCGCGAAATCCTTTGCGTAGGGTCTAGCACGCCGTGCTGAGTGGAATCCAAACTGGTACCGAAATTGTGGTTTTAACCGACAAGTTCGGGTAGGGTCACGCCCCACCGTCCCTCACATTAGACGAGATAGGGAGGGCACCCCTCGTCTTTCCAGATGGGCCAGTCCTGCCTAGTTCCCATTTTTAGGACGGTTTTGACCCGAATCTAAACTGGTACGAATCAAACCTGCGCGAGGTTACGGTTATCAGCTTTTCATCTATATTTTAAGCTGAGCAATCAGTGATTATTACTCTAGTCTCAGCTGATGCACATCCTTTTTCAAAAAATGGGAAAAACTCACGATTAATCTGGGTGTCTCGCCACGAATTTGCCAAATTTGAATAAATGCCACAATAGGAGAGAGTGTGAGAAAGAGGGAGGGATGAATAAGGGTGAGCAATGTGGTCTCTTTGAATGTTTTACGGTCGCACTTGATTCAACTGTGTTATTTTTTCCATTTTTTGAAAAAGGATGTGCATTAGCTGAGACGAGAGTAAAACCCACTGCATTTAACTTTGAGTGTACGATAATTCGGGAATATAATTTGGTCCCAGTTATTCGGAGGCACAAAATGTGAGAAAACGCTCATTTCCGATCTAGAACTTTATGCCGATGAGCCCAAGAAGATTTCCTTTTCCATATTTGGTCAAAGACAGAAAGTCCTAGATGGGAAGTCACAGTTTTCCTTCAATTGGTACCTCCGAATCACTTGTACCCGATTGTATCCCTGAATTGTCGTTCACTCAAAATTAAGTCACATGCGGCATTACTGATTGCACAGATTAAAACATAAACAAACAGCTGATACCGTTTCCTTTCGAAGAGTTTTTCTAGCTTTTTATATACTCGGTATAAAACGCTGAAAACTCGCTCCAATCGAACAATGAATTTCGCATGCATTTGGAGTGGGGTTCAGAGAAATCAGAGCAAAACATCGGCCACGGTCACTCAAATTTCCGCACTCTCTCGTCGCCAACGTGACCGAATACCAGTTCAGATTCGGGCTGGTTCGAATTGGACCACAGTATTTGGGTCTTTCGGATTCGGGTCAGAACCGTACTAGACCAAGACAAAATAAAAGGCAGGAGTTATGGGAATGGCTGGTCCATCCTGTTGAACATCCGAGATAGAGAAAGAATACCCAGTAAAACTGGGAGTACCTCCTTGCCACATGGTGCAGCCGAATTCCCCGATCTTTCACCGGGTAACATTGCTCAACCTGTTCGATTCGATTTTCAGCAAGACAAAGCCCGCGGATGGATTCCCTTCATGCTAGTGGCCACTGTGGGAACCACATCAACATGCGGAGTCGATCAAATTGACGAGCTCGGTCCAATTTGCAAAAGAGAAGGCCTCTACTTGCACGTGGACGCTGCGTACGCCGGTGAGCTCTTCCCCTTGCATCTAGTCTATCGGCACCTTTTCCAGGCTCATTCGCCTTTTGTCAAGAGTACCGATACCTGACACGCGGTCTTGAGCACGCCGACTCGTACAATCTGAACCTGCACAAGGCTGGGATGATCAACTTTGACTGTGCACCGCTTTGGTTCAAGAATGGTACGTATGCGGCTCGCTATTTCAATGTGGATCCTGTTTACTTGGCACATCAGTATCAGTCGACTAGCACGGATTATAGGCACTTGGAAATTCCGTTGGGACGAAGATTCCGCTCGTTGAAAGTGTGGTTCATTCTTCGAAACTATGGCGTGGAGAAGATTAAGGAGTATCAGAAGAAGGTAAGTTTGTGGGTTTGGTTGGGTCGTCCCGTTTCTGATACAACAACAACAAAGATTACAAAGTCGATCCGTTCTTCAAGTGCCGAAGGTACTGTGGATAAGAGCCATACATTATTTAAGTCAATTCCTGGCTAGGGAAATGACCGAGCAATCTTCGTAGATTTCTCTACTACCCAATTAGAGGCTGGTTGAACCCGGGGGTGAGGGTGGACTCGAACCTGTGACCTCTTGGACGGCGGCGGTCACCACCCCCGGGAAGATATAAGGAAAAACGAATCAAACACAGAAAAAACAACAAAAAAAAAATCCTATTTTACAGACTGTTCACCTCGCGCTCTTCTTTTCCAAGATTATCATTGAGGATGACCGATTCGAGCTCTTTACCCCACCACACCTTGGCGTAACCACATTTCGGCTCAAGAACGTTGGTTTTTCTTTCTTATTCTTCCCTATTCCCCAATTCCAGCACTCTAACGCCGATAATGAAAAACTGTGCGCCGCTATCAACAGGGACCGCCGCGTCTACCTGGTACCGTCCACAATTCACGGCACTTTTTTCCTGCGCATTTGCGTCGGAAGTCCGCTGACGAACGAGGATGATATGCGAAACACGAAGAAGGTCATTTTTGAGATTGCTGATAGTCTTTTTAAAGATGTTTCTATGTGATTTGCAATAAAATATGAAAATGTACATTATTTATGATTTTGGCTTTAATTTTTACATTTCTGCCGATTATTGTTGATTTTAGATTGATTAATATCCCGTTTGATTGGAAATTGGACGAAAAATGGAAACATTTTTTGGCAATTTTTGGTATTACACTAATCTCACGCGGATAGGTCCGCCTCCTTTTAGACGCACTCGCTTCTCTGACCATGCATGTTTCGGGTATTATTAAACACATTTTTGGTATTTTTTTTTAATTTTTTAAACAATTGTTGGCATTTTAAACGATTTTGTTTATCTTTGAAATATTGATAATTTACCAGTATAGCCCCCTCTATTCACGGAAAGCAGCAAAATATGCAAAAAATTCAGCCAAAATTCGGAGAATGCTTCGATCAGTCTGAAATTTTGGCAAAAAATGTAAAAAATACTCCCGGACATGCGCAGAAAATTTCAGACCAAAATATCGATTTTTTTTGAAAATTTTCAAAATCGAGATTTTGGTCTGAAATTTTCTGCACATGTCCGAGAGTATTTTTGACATTTTTAGTCAAAATTTCAGACTGATCGAAGCATTCTCCGAATTTCCGCTGAATTTTTTGCTGTTTTCAGTGAATAAAGAAATTGAAAATTCTATAATAATTTTTTTAATCACATTTTTGAACAACTTTAGAAATTTTAAAACAATTTTTTGGCATTTTTGAACAGTATTTGACATTATTAAACAATTTTTTTTTTATTTTTGTACAATTTCAAGCATTTTTTTTTGGAATTTTGAGCATCTTTTGAACAATTTTAGGCATATTTAAGCTTTTTTTTTTAACAATTTTGGAGTCTTCTGCTCATTTTTAAGGATTTTTGCTCATTTTTAATGATTTTTGCCATTTATGGACCTATTCATAGGAAAAAAAAGACAAAAAAAAACGTTTTTTTTCCTATTCATAGATGTAAAAAAACGACAAACAATGTCGAAAAACGAATGGTAAACAAGTGTTTATTGACCATGATAAACCATTGATAGAGAGGAGGCGCAGAAAAGGGGCGGAGTTTGCATGAACTAGTAAACAATTCTGTTCCCACGGGGTTGTAAACATATCTGTGCCTCCTCACTATCAATGGTCTATCATGGTCAATAAACACTTGTTTACCATTCGTTTTTCGACATTGTTTGTCGTTTTTTTACATCTATGAATAGGAAAAAAAAACGTTTTTTTGTCTTTTTTCTCCTATGAATAGGTCCATTATGAACAATTTTTGTGAGTTTTTGAACGATTTTAGGCATTCGAATCAAATTCGGCGGCTTTTAATAATTTGAGACATTTTCGGACAATTTTAAGCTTGCCATTTTTGTTGCCATTTTTAAGATTTTTTGTTGTTTACTCGCATTTTTTAAATAGTTTTTTTCAGTCAAAAAATTAAAATTAGAAAAATTCCAACGGAAAACCTGGTGAAATTTCGAAATTATTGCATTTTTTTTAATCTGCACGGTGGTGGGAACCGGATATTAAGATTAGATGAGTGGTGCAAAATGAATGAAAATTGAATATAAATGATTCTTTATTCACAGCATACTTTATGCAAAAAACTGGAAAACGACGGAAAAACATAGATTAGCTGGAAAAAATAGGAAAAAAACATTTAAAAAAGGGATATTTAAGCGATGAAACAAGGTGAAATTAACGAAAAATGAAAGAAATAGAAATAGAACATAAAATACAGTAGCCCGCGATTTAAAGGCGCATTACTGGAAATGTGAAGTGGGTCTCGTCGCGAAAAGACTCACGTGATTTCCGCGTGAATTTTTTTTGTTGGGAAATTTTTTTTTTTAGTTTTTATTTTAATTTTTTTTTTCTCCTTTTTTTTGAAGCGACTGTAAATTTTGAGACGAATTGTCATCATTATTTCGCGTAAAACGTGTTTTTATTTATTCACCGCTCAGTTTTTTAAAAGTTGCTATTTCGGTTATGGTACGTTTTGGAAAATTATTTAAAAAATCAGGGTGATACTATAATTTTTGGTTAATTTCTTAAGATCTTATCTAAACATCCGCTAATTTTCAGAAAAGTTTTTTTTCGATCACATTTTTACCTTTAAAATTCTACATTCCACACGGTCCCCTTCTCTACACCAGCCGAAATGTCTACCAACACGCAGGTCGCTGAAAATGTGTGTGGGTGGCGCAACTGGGTGCAGCGTGGTAGTGCGATATTGAGGCTGTGGGTTCGCTTCCCAGACCTCATAAATTTTTTTGCAAAGTTTTGACGAGTATTTTTCGAAGCCATAATACAGTCCCAAAATGTTTTTAATGTATTTTATAGTGCTCCTCATCCCAAAAAAGTGCATACAGTTAAAAAAAAATGTTTTTTGGAAAAAATGTCATTCAAAATTTCTGGACTGTATTATGGCTTCGAAAAATACCCCAAAAATATTATGGCTTCGAAAAATACTTGCAAAAAACATTATGAGGTCAGGAGCGCCCCGCAGCCTTAACATCGCAGTGCCACGCCGCACCCAGTTGCGCCACCCATCCACATTTTCAGCGCAGTGCGTGTTGGTAGAAATTTCAGATTGGTGTAGCGAAGGGACCGTGTGGATTGTAGGATTTTACATGAAAAAAATGTGCTCGAAAAATAGCGTTTGATGGCTCATAAAAACGTTACTGGAAACATTTTGCGGATTTTTAAGATTTTAAAAAATTAACCAAAAATTATAGTATCACCCTGATTTTTTTCAGAATTTTCCAAAACATACTAGATAGTATTGTCGGCCCGCCAAAATGGTCAAACGCGCTCCGCTGAGCTCAGTACTACGTGGCTTTCATTTTTGTTTCCAAATTATTTAATTTCACGTGTAAATTCAACGTGAAATGAAATAATTTGGAGACCAAAATGAAAACTTCATAGCGTTGAGTTCAGCGGAGCGCGTTTGACCATTTTGGCGGGCCGACAATACCTTCCTAGTTAGGAATAGAACTACCTGAAATGGTGCTGTACGGAAAAAAGCGGCGCGAAATCAAACTCGATAACCCTCCATGTAAATACAGTAGAATCCCCTGTTCTAACTGTTCTAGCTGTTCTGTCAGTAAAGCTCCGTTTTGCTACAGTTCTATTTCGCAATAGCAGAAATAACCACTAGTGGGGAATGAGGATTTAAAGTTTGTATTTTTTAAAATTAGGTGGGCGTCTTTTATTACTGAGTGTTGGGGGGGGGGGGGGGGGGGCAAATAATCAGATGATAGAGAAGCAAAATATAGTGGTGAATTGTTCCGAATTCCAGTTGTCCATCGTTCTTCTAGATGCATGTACGTGGCTGAAAACGTATTTATTTAAAAAGTGACTGTAGGCTCAGATAGGTGTCCGAAACGACCATTGTGGTAAATTGCTAATTTGTGTTCCCCTAAACTCTCGCCCTCGCTGCCTGCGTTCCCTGCCCGGTAAAAATAAACGATGTTCACGCATACGGCCCTCCGTTTTTTCGGCATATTGGCGCGAGTAAGCCCTTTATTGGCGGTCCAGAAAGTTTTTACGGCGCCCAGTCCCTCTTGTTAGGGGCTTATCGGCTCCGAGTCATTTCGCAGCCAGGCGTTTCGCAGCACACTGATTTTCTACGCTGACAAGACAAAATTTTTTTTCAGTGTTTTTAGTGTGCGAATAGAGTCTGTTCTATTCTGGATAGGTCCATTTCAGATACCTAAAAACACTGAAAACATTTTGGTCTTGACATAGTAAAAAATCACTGCGCTGCGAAACGTCTCGGCTTCGAAATGTCCCGGAGCCCATAAGCGCCCAACAAGGGCGACAGAGCGCCGTAATAATTTTCTGGCCAGCCAATAAAGGGCTTACTCGCGCCGATATGCTGAAGAACAGAGGTCGGTTGGAAAACTGAAGGTTGTAAACCCCGAAAATCATAAAGAACAACTTCTCTATAGAACCCGACGATCTATAATCAAAGCCCTATGAGCCCATTTGCCCGGCAAACAAGGTAGTTGTGCAAAAACTACAACATTCCATTTGGTTTGGTCATGGAGCTTCGCCAGTGTCAAATTGTATGATTGTCAGGCCTAGCGCGCGCTGTCCCAATCGGGTTCTTCCATAGTTTCGATAATGGCAGTGGCTTATCGGGGAAGCAGCTCAGAAGATGATTAACTGCATGAAGCCGCCGTACGGTTTTCGACCTTTGCTTTATACTCCTCTAGCAGAAGTGACCTTTGTTATCTCAGCTTCGATAGTTCTTGGCTCGTTGTTGGCGGTGGTTTTTCGTGTGCTGGATGGACGAATTTCGTGCCTAGATAGTTTTTGACGGTGTGATTATTCTTTTGAACCGCTTTCGTGTCGCTTTGGAGTCTAGAGGTGGTGTACGTGGCCTATTACCGCTGGTCTGTTCTGGTCGGGTGGACCTGGTGTTCTCATGGCCGCAATGGCGAATTGTTCACTTATGAGCTCCAGTTCTCCAGTTCTTGTTAGTGGCAGTATTTTGGTCTCGTAGAAGCACGATTTCAAACCACTGCCATACTGCCTCTCTAGCTGAATCCTTTGCGTGGCCGACATCAGTTGGCAAACGAGGTTCACGTATATGGCATCACCGAACAACGGCCAAGATCCGGGAAGATCGCAGTGGTGTGTGTGATAGCGGGAAACCCATACGTTCTGTTAGTACTCTACCCATCAAGCCTATACGATTCCCATCAAACTTCTGCCGCTTCATGCACCTTGGATTTGAGATTATTTCATCAAGTCTGCTGCTAATCGGTCTAGTAAGAGCTGAGAAAACGCTTTCGACAGGAAATCTCGCACAGATATGTATTTCCAGGCAGACTTCACCGCTTAATGATATTAAGGCTTTAGCAATAAGCTTCACTCTCATTCAGCGGTGTAGCCTGTCTGGAATCATCTGTGCGAGGTTTGGCATCCATAGCGTTTTCTCAGCTCATGCTGGACCGATTGCTCCAAGCTTGGCGAGACTTTTCAAATCCAATGGGTACCGGACAAGTTTGAATGGTAGCATTCAAGCAGTACGTGAAGTAGGTGTCTAGCTCGGCGAGAACGGTGTTGCCCTGAATCCTATCCTAACCGTCCGAATCTCTGCGAAAGGGTATGGTATCAGTTGCTCATCTATTTACGAGGATCAGGGATGGGGTACAATGGAATAGAACTTCACAGAATAGAACTGCCTGAAATGAAACTGTACTGATACAGAAAAGCTCGAAAATCCTATTTCGCGCAGGTTCTACCCACGCTTCCAGCGAAAAACCTGGCATTTCTTTGTTAAGCGGTTCTGATTCGCACCAGTTAGGATTTGGACGGTTCTGATCGGTAACCGTGCGAATTAGGGCGCAGTTCGGATAGGATTCGGCGCAGTACCACAAGAACCTTCTATTCAAATTTATTAGAAGCAGCATAACCAACGAGAAAATAGGCTGATTAACGCCGGTGGCGTAGAAATTTGGTGGCCTGAACTCCCTGGAGACGATGAAGTACTTGACGTGGTGATGACCATTTGGCGGTCCCAGGGCAATAGATTTATCATGATTAGTTTCGAGCTTTCCTCTTCTGTTACCTCCGTTCTATGGTTCGTCCTTGTTTTTCCGTTGTTATCAATTACTTATTCGCTGAGAGCTGCAGGTTGCCTGGGCTGGCGTCGCCGGGTCTCGCGGGCGATAACAGTGTCGATTCACGATTTACGATGTTTGTGAATTCGGGTGCTACTCTGAATCCGAACCTGGTCGATTCAAACTGGCACGAATCCGGACTGCGTCAGAATCCGAAACTGATCGAAATGCCGCAGCCAATGCATTGCAGGCCATCTGCTAGCCGGCCTGATGCTTCCATCCGGACGAAAACAAAGTGAACTGGCGCAATATTTCGCGCCAGACGAACCGGATGGACTGGACAGATAAATCTGTACCAAACGACGCGAGCGCTCTGGCTGCAGTGCCAATTCCTGGCGACTCAGCAATAGTAAAGTTCTTCCTTGAGTAAATTTCCTTCTGGTCCACTTTAGACCGTCTTTTCCTTGTAAGTCGGCTTATAGTGTTGTTCCGCAAATAATTCTGCTGCTAGAATGCTAACCGAAGTTTTTTCGACGCCGCTTTCCTTCCTGTCCTTCTTCCGTAAGGTCGTCGTGCACTTTATTTGCTCTAAAAATCAATTTGACTGTGTCTTCGATGCTTTATCCGTCGTCTGAACCACAATTTACCTGTAAGGTGCTTTGAAACTTGATTAGGAAGAAATGCACGTTTGCAACTTGAAAATAAGAATTTCCCAACCGTTAGAGTATTCTGTGCGAATTCCTGAGTTGGAGATGTCGAGAGGATGTCCATCGAGTGTGGAATGTTTGCAAATATCTTGAATTCAAGTATACTCGCATTGAATCAATTAATCAAGCAGATTAATTAATGAGCAATTTTTTCAAACTACTTCCCGCCCATCTTCACTGTCCAATAGAGCGCATTTCATCATCCGATGGGTCTCGCCACGAAGGAGCCACGAGCCCTGTCGATTGGTGTGAGAATGAGCACGTAGGTCGCTCAAAAGTCGATATTCCTTTGTTCTCCTTGTTTTCCTCAACGATCAACCGTCTTTGATCGCTTTTTGAGCAAACCTCGTTGTATTTTGATCAGCGAATTGAATTGCAATAGTGCAAAGCATCGTTTTTTTCTTTGCCTGTTCTGTTTGATTTGTCCACGCGACGAGCAGCGTCAATGCAAACGTTGATGAATCAGCGCGGCATCTGCACAATTTTTTGTTGCCTCATTTCTTAGTGGTCTTGAATGGTTTTTTTATTATTAAAAAAAGCCACTTGTGTTTAGCTTGGTCGATAAATGTCAAAGTCGTTTCGTTTCATTGCGCTGTGTTGCTTGACTGAAAATTAACTTAGATTCCAAAACTAAATCGTCGTAGCGAAATCGAGATGTGACACGACACGACGCAAGCATGACCAGCTCTGTCCAACGTTTTTTGAGCTTATCATGGCCGGAAGCAATTTTTCATACTGTTTTTGAGAGTTGCACACCGATCGGAACATTGTCGCACTAGTCCAAGCTTTATGCAAGGCTGGAGGTTCCTGTCTTTCAAAAATAGTCGATCAGGCTTCCTGGGCATCTTTTTCGCCTTAAAAGTCGGTGTTCTCTCTCTGGACGTCACCAGAAGCTCCCTGGAGATCAAATCTCGTTCACTGTCGCCCAAAGTTCGCCAATCAAGATTTCTGACGAGCGATTTCGCTTCGAAAGTTGCTCCGTCGTGTATTCCTGCTCCAGACACTGCTTGAAGTCTCTTACAGACCAACTGGAAGACAGGAACTGTAAAATAATCGTTACTCAGTTCCTGTCCCCAATGTGTCCTTTTCCGACATTTGGCGAATAGTTTCTACGAGCCTGGATGTCCATGTCATCCACAAAGGGCTTAGAATTTGACGATCAGGCTTCCTGGGCATCGTTGTGCCTTTGAAAATCGATTTTCCGGGCTTTCTTGCTCTCGGCGTCGCCTGGAGACTTCCTCAGGCCATGGTGGCAGGAAAACTGTCAAAACATCGGTTAGAAGTACCCCGGGCCAAGCTGAGTTGATTTTGAACGTTGCAAGCCGACCAGAGCATTTTTGTCCTTTTTTGACGTTTCGCGACATCCTTGTGAACAACACCAGCTATCTACAAGTCTGGATGTACCTTTCGGTTACAAAGTATACAAAATACGTCGATTATACGTTCTGGACGTCGTTACCGCTTTGAAAATCGATTTTCCGGGTGTCCCTGTTCCAGGCGCCCCTCAATCCCCTAGAGACCTTCTGGGGGACGAAGGCTACCAAATTCATCGGTCAGTGAACCTCCAGAACAAGTTCAGCTGAAAGGCAACTCGAAACAGTTCTAGGACCTATAGCGTCAACGTCTGTGACCGCATAGTTTCTTCAGCTCGTACTGGTCCGATATGTACCAAAATCGGCAAACCCAAGGAGCATGAGCCGTCACGAGCATCCAGGCACATTTTCTCATCATTCCGCTGAATTTTTCCCCTAGAGACTTTCTGGGGGACGAAAGCTACCAATCTATCGGTCAGTGCGCTTCCAGCATAGTTTCAGTTGAAAGAAAACTTCAAACAGTTCGAGAACCTTTAGTCTTGTACAGCGTCGAAGTCTGTGTTCGCATAGTTTCCTCAGCTCGTACTGGTCTGATATGCACGAAAATTGGCAAACTTTCGTCGATTCATCAACCGAAAGCCTAGTTCATCTGGCTGGGCATCGTGGCGCCCGAGTTGAGCCATAGAGCGTTCCTGTTGCCTCTCGAATGAAGGTTCAATTTGATCCACTTTCCACAGCTCATAGTAGTTCAATCCGCAACCAACTTGACGAAAAAAGTTTAAACCCAAGGAGCATGAGCCGTCTCCAGCATACTATGCTATTTCCTTTGTCGAATTATCCGTCGAGAACCTGCGTCTTCTGTCCGATAACCGTGGCGCCCGAGTTGAGCGATAGAGCGCAATTTCTCGTCGCTGCAGCTCTCTCTCTTTCGAGTGATGCACATTTTCTGCTCTTCCCTTCCATTTTTCAGGGCGGTGCATGTTTTACGCTATTTTGACATTTGGGTGAATAACACCAACTAGATGTTTCTATCGTCCAAAAATTGTCCAAAATTCGTCGAGCAGACTCTCTGAACATTGTTTTCCCTGTAATTTTGCTTCAAATTCCTCCCGAAGTCCCCTAGAGACAATCCTACCTTTTGACCAGCTTAAGTTCCATTTTATGCACTTTGTTTTTTCCCGAAAGTGCGTTGGGGACTGCCCTCGCAGAAGTTTTGTTGGCAGCTTGCCAATTTATGTGATTCTCTATTTTCCAAACGATGAGACCCAGACGAGGCAGCGTTGCCACGCAACGCAACCGCAGCGCGTGGCCAGTGCCCCGTGTGACATTTCGTGCCCTCATTGTTTTCCCAGTGTTCCTCTTTTTCCTGTTTTCCCGTTCCTTTTTTGAAAATAAAATATCATGCCCGAGAGCATGTTTACCACTATTCCTTAAAGCTCCAGCGTTTGTGCCCAATTTTGTGTGATTATCCCCAGCTCTCTACAAGCAAAATGTTCATTTCGTTCCGTTTCGCCTTGAGAATCGCTTCTTCGTGTTACAGAGACTATCTGGAGATCGGAAACTGAAAACCATTGGTTAGCGGTTCGACAGGCCCGATTAGAGAATCTTTGTACTATTTTTGTCATCTTTGTGAATAACCCGTTCTTCTGCAAGCGAAAATGTCAATGTCGTTCAAAATTGTATTGTCCCGATATGCGTCGACCAGATCGTTTCCTCCTTGAAAATCCTCCTCTTTGGACCATCCGGGAGACAGTAACTGTAAAACCAGCCAATAGCGGTTTAACAGGCCGATTAGAGCATTTTTGGAATTTACGTGAATAACCAAAGCTCTCGGATCTTTTCCTCCTCGAAAATCGAAACCCTCCCGAAGACCTCATCTGGGAGACAGGAAACTGTGAAATCCATCGGTCAGCGATTCGCCAGCACAAGCAGGCCGATCAGAGTATTTTTGACATTTCGATGAACCTCGTTTACCGCACGAAAGGGCTTGTCTGCTTTTGCCAGAGGATTAGATTCTTTACATAGCAGCTTGATGTTCATATCGCCCACAAAAATGTCCATAATTCGTTGATCAGACTTTCCGTACATTGTTTCCTCATCGGTCAGCGGCTTACCAGCACAAGCGCAGTCAGTTGTGAGAGTTCCAGGCCGATCAGAGCGTTTTTTGACACTTGTGAAGCCCAAGGGCGTATTTACCGGGCGAAAGGGTTTGTTGGCCTTGCTATGTGGTCGAAAAACTCTTTCAGACCCACTGACAAACCCCGACGATTCATTGACACAGCCTGGCGATCCCCTGGCAACAATGTCCCTGACGTCCAAAATGACCCAAAAGGCGTCGATGTCGCTTTTTTGGCTCCAGAGGTGGTAAACTGAAAGCCATCGGTTAGCGACTCACCCGCATCAGCTCAGGCGATTGTATAAGCTATACGCCAACCAGAGCATTTTTGGCAATTCGGTCAAACCCATACCGGGCGAAAGGCTTCTCGGATTTTGTCAGACGGTCCGTAGTCGGAAAATTCGTTTAGATCCACTGACAAATCCTGGGACACATCCTGACGATCCCCTGGCAAAGGCCGGCAAATCAATGCTCACGTCCACAGGTTTCTGCACGTCAAAATGTCCCAGAGGTACGAAATTGGGCCAAAATTCGTCGATCAGGCTTTCAGAACACAGTTTTCGCATTGAAAATCCTTTTCTTCTCCCGAAGACCTCTTTGGATCATCTGGGAGACAGGAAACTGTGAAATCCATCAGTTACTGGCTGTCCAGAACAAGCTCAATCGATTGTGTAAGTTGCAGGCCGATCAGAGCATTTTTGGCAATTCAGTGAACCGGGCGATGCGGTTTGTCGGTTGTCGGCCTTTGTCAGAGGGAAAAATTGTGACGACAAATCAATTTGCGCCGTCGTTTAGCGGTTCGCCAGCATTAGCTCGCTCAGTCGATTGCGAAAGTTGCAGGACGATCGAAGCATTTTTGACATCTTTTTGAACCCACACGTCACATGCTTGAACCTTGTTTACCGGGCAAAAGAGTTTGCTTGAGTTTGTCAGACGTCAGAGAGCAGTACCTTGATAACGTCTGACGAGCCCCTGACAAATCAGCTTGCCCAACAAGTTTCTACAAGCCAAAATGTCCCTGACGTCCAGGCTCTTAGAACATCGATTTCGCCTTGAAGTTTGCTTTTTCAAATATTCTTGCTCCAGAAGCTCCATAGAGACCATCTAGGAGAGGTTAGCAGCCCTCCAGGACAGGCTCAAGAGGTTGTGAAAGTTTCAGGCCAAACAGAGCATTTTTGACATTTTTGTGAACCCGCACGTCGCATGAATGGACCTTGTTTACCGAGCGGAGTGGTTTGGTTTGCCGGACTTTGTCAGAGGTCAGATGGCAAGCCGACAAATCAATGCGCCTCGCCCGAAATACACGTTTCATGGTCACGTCCACAGGTTTCATTTCTACAAGCCAAAATGTCCCTGACGTCCAAAAAGGGCCCAAAATCGCTTCTTCGTGTATTTTTTGCTTCAAAGATCACCCGAAGGCCTTTTAGGTCATATGGGAGCTGGAAGCTGCAAAATTCAACGGTTAACGGTTCGCCACGATCAGAGCATTTTGGCATTTCTGTGATCATCCCAGGTTCTGCAACCCCTAGAGCCGCAAGCCGAATTGCCCATGACGTCCACAATTTGCCAATCACTTTCTGAACATCGTTATCCCTACGAAAATCGCTGTCCCGTGAAATTTTGCTTCAAACTCCTCCAGAAACCTCGTAGTGACCAACTGGAGGCAGGGAAACTGCAAAATCATCGGTTAGCGATTTCCCAGCACAAGTGCAGTCGATTTCGAAATTTGCAGGCCGATCATAGAAATTCTGGCATTTCTGTGATCATCCCAGGTTCTGCAACTCGTAGATCCTGTGAACGAGAACAGCAAGGTTCCTGCAAGCCAAATTGTCCGTGATGTCCTAAATTTGCCAATCACTTTCTGAATATCTTTATCCCTACAAAAATCGCTCTTCCGTGTAATTTTGCTTCAAAATCCTCCCGAAACCTCGTAGTTACCAACTGGAGGCAGGGAAACTGCAAAACCATCGGTTAGCGGTTTCCCAGATCAAGCTCTGACGATGGTGAAAGTTGCATGTCCATCAGAGTAGTTCTGGCATTTTTGGGAGCAATACCAGCTTTATACAAGCCTGGATGATGTCCCCACCGTCGAAAAATGACCCAACATGCGTTCGAATTTTTTTGGGAGCCAAAATATTCCCGTCGTCCAAAAAAGGTCCAAAATTCGCGAAACGAATAGTTTCCTCTCTTGAAATCGCTTTTCCTGATATTCTCGCCCCTGACGTCACCTGGAGACCTCGACAGACCAACAGGCGGACGAACAGCGGTTTGCCAACACAAACTCAGTCGATTGTGAAAGCTGCGGGCCGACCAGGGCATTTTTGAGAAAATTCCCTTGCCAATTACACGTTCCGGGCATCGTTTCCGCCATAAAAATCGCAATTTTGGCCGTCCAGGGGTCTTCACGTTCAAATTGTCCGAAAATAGTACATAATTCGTCGATCAGGCTCTCAGAATGTCCTTTTCGCCTTGTAGATTGCGTTTTCAAGTGTTCTTGCTCAATACGTCACCTGAAACCCCATAGAGACTATCTAGGGGCAGTTAAACTGTAAAAACCGTCAATTGTGAAAATTGCAAGCCGATAGGAGCATTTTTGGCATTTCTGCGAATGTCCCAGGATTCTGCAAGCCACAATGTCCGTGTCAGATCGTTTTCCCCTTGAAAATCGCTTTTCCGAAGGACCCTATGAACTGTCTGGGCAGGAAAACAGTGAACTGCAGCGGTCAGCGATTAGCGATTCGCCAAGACCTTTCCGGACATTGTTTCCGCGTTGAAACTCGCTTTTCCACGTATATAGGCCATTTGGGGATCGGAAGCTGTGAAGCACAAGCCCGATCGATTGTGAAAGTTGCACGAGCATTCCCAGTATTCTGCAAGCCAAAATGCCTTTTTCGTTCAAAAAAGGGCCAAAATCGTCGACCAGACTTTCTGGACATCATATTCGGCTATTTTAGCTACAGAAAGACACCTATAGACCATCAGGTGGATGGAAACGAAACTGCAAAAACCATCGATCAGCGGCTCACCAGCGGGCCCATCGAAACAGTTTTCCCTTTTTTTTTTTTGGCGTGTCTAGGCATTTTCAAAATGTTCCTGACGTCCAAAAATGGTCCAATATGAGTCAATCAGATCGTTTTCGCCATGAAAATCGCTTTTCCTCGTGATTCTGCTTCAAAATCTTCCCAAAGACCTTTATAGGCAATTTGGGAGGACGGAAACTGTAAAACAAGCAAATAGCGGTTCTCCAGGACAAGTCCGACTTGATCCAGTCAGTTTTCAGTCGATAAACGCGTTTCAACTATCCTGAGAGGCCGATCGAAACAATTGGTCCTATTTTTGGCTTGTCTAGGCATTTTCGTGAATACCACAGTATTCTGCAAGACAAAATGTTCCTGGCGTCAAAAAATGGTCCAATATGCGTCAACTAGATCGTTTTCGCCATGAAGATCGCTTTTCCTCGTGATTCTGCTTCAAAATCTTCCCAACGACCTTTATATGCCATTTGGGAAGACGGAAACTGTAAAACAAGCAAATAGCGGTTTTCCAGGACAAGTCAAGTCAGTTTTCAGTCGAAAGAGACATTTCAACAATCCTGGGATTGTCTTTGATATGTATTACTCATTTGTCGAATAACCGAGTTTTGCACAGGTACTGTTTCAGAATGCAGAAAAAACTGTGCCGCAGACCTGCAAATTTTCCCCGGTTTTGATTTCCTCGGTTTCTTGGTTTTCGCCGGTCTTGTCAGGGTCGCAAAACATTGCTGCTTCATTTGATAATCGGTCAAAAATTGCCGAGCGTAAATCGACACTGACTCGTAACGTGGCGTGGCGACGTTAAACCGAAGATTTCCAGCTCATTCAAGCCAGCTCGATTTCTGTCTGTATCCAGGGGGAAATTCCTGTCCGCCATGTTTTTTTGGCTCTCACTGGTTCGATTCGCATCATGATGGCCTCAAAATCTGGATTCTAACTGAATGGACATCTTCAAAAATCCAAAGTTTGGCGGCAGAACCGCAAGCCTTGAAAAATTCTCTGAGACTCCAATTTCCATCGTATCAAGTTGCCGAAGTATGCAATACGGTAAAAAAAAGCGGCATCCTTCTTGGGCGGTACGCCAATCCATATGAAAATTCCTGCCCGCCATGTTTTCTGGTTCGATTCGCATCGAAATTTACCGGCCAAACACTTTAAAACCCAATGGATATCAAGCGCACAAAGTTTGGCGGGAATCGGTTAAGTTTGAACGGCAGAATATTAATACTGCTGACCGTCACCGCAAGCCTTGAAACGTCGGCCGAAAATCCAATATTCATCGTACCGAAATATGCTATACGGTAAAAAAAAAGCGACATCCTTCTTGGGCGGTACGCCAAGATTCTTGGCCTAATAATCTTCATAACTCGAGTCCTTGTTTGATTCCTCTCATTTTATCCAAAAATTTGAAAAATCTGGGCTTTTTATTCGTCTTTTGCCCGATTTTTGGTCCATCCGCTTCACCTGGCCTGCCTTTCCCTGGCCGAGAACCACGCGGCGGCCGAGCTTCACAATAGAGCTTTTATTGCCTATTTGTGCCCGCAAACGCTGAAATTCAATTTCCCCACCCTTTCTCTCTGCAAAAATCGAACGGGCGGTGTGAGTGAGTATATTTATACATACACGACGAGAAAAAACCGGTGGCGAGAAATAGTGTTGTGCGGGGAGAGGGTGCGAGACGAGGAGACAAGTTGGGTCGCGCGCCCTCCGCCAACGATACGTACCCTGGGGGGTGAAGATTCGGTGCGGACGGTTTTTTCCTGACCGCTTCTTCTTCTTTTTTCTTTCTTCCGGTTTTAAAAACGGTTAGTCGGGTCGTATCGTGTCGCCCATGGCAACTCTCCATCTCTCTCTCTCCCTCTCTATTTCTCTCTCTCTCTCCCTCCCTCTCGCCCGCTTCAGCAGTTGTTCTCTCACGTTTTCGCTCATTTGATTTGACACTTTACGTCACCAATGGGTCCGCGGAAATAAGTACGTATAGCTGTTGGCTGTTTTTTTCTTCTTTCTTCTTTTTTTTTTTTTCTTTTTTGCAATCTCTGCTTCCTTGGGTTTTTCTTTTCGCGTTGTTTGACCTCGATTCGGTGAAAAAAAAGGGCGAGAATCGTGAGAGAAAGAGGGTGGGGGAAAAGATAGAAGTTGGCCGATAACTAAACTGCGTAGCGACTTGTGTGAAAAGTTGTTTTTGTTTTGCATCCTCTCCTTTTTGTTGACTGTTTCCCCACGAAATTCAACACTTTGTGAGCTGTGGCAAGCTCACAGAGGGCATCCGCACTATGCAGGCAAACTCCGCCCCCCTATTGCTCTTGCTCCGCCTCCCTCCTCCAATCCACGACACTGCTTTTTGCAGGGCACCTCGAAAGAGGCAGGGAGAGAGAGAGGAAAGGAGAAAAGTGCAAGCCATTTGTTTTGCTGTTTTTCGTTTGTCAACACGCGTGCGCACGTGAATCGGCGTGTGATAACAGAATATGAGGGACGGGCGAATGAATGACCAGTGTGCGCTTGCTCCTCTCGTCTTCTTTTTCTTCCTCCTCTTATTCTACGTTCTCCATTTTATTATACTTATATCCGGCCATTTCGAGCCAACTAGCTTGACTCTGGGGCGTTCGGAGCGTAACAAATGAAAAAACACGCATTCCATCGAGAATTTTCCGCTCGGGTAATTTTCGACGTATTGGCGCCGATTTTCGCCAAAATAGAGCCTTATAGGCCCGAAATTAGCGCCAAACTCTCGCCGATTTAGTGTGAGTAATGTCCACGAAAATCGAAATTTTTCGTATGAACCGGCTAGTAGCCGTTTAATTGCAATTTTTGACAACGAATTGCCGAGTTCATTCCAAAAATTTGGGATGTACAAGGAGGTACCAGTGATTCGGGTTTTCCAATTGAAGGCAATTGAAATATTCCCATCAAGAAATTCCAGCGTTTTATTTGGTAAAAATGCTCTGGAAATTCTTGATGGACAATAGTCGTTCGCCTTTAATTGGTACCCCCGAATCACTTTTACCCCGTTGTGCTGCCCGAATTTTTGTACCGCCCAGAATTGAATGGTATTTCCCATTTCCCGGCAATTTGTGGTCAAAAATGGCAATTAATCGGCTACTGGCCAATTCTCGCGAAATTTACTGGCACAGTGGTCACTTGATCGACGATCGGCGAAAATCGAAGAATCCTGCTTTTGAGCAAGTGTAAATGACTTTAAATTCCGGCCGGTACGATGATTCGGGCGGTAAAAGGCAGTAATTTGTGATTCGGGTTTTCCAATTAAACGAAAACGATCATTTTCCATCGATAATTTCCATGTGCTCATAGGCAGCGTTGTGCTGCCCGATTTTTCCGGAATGTCAGGCCATTTTTCACTTGCTCAAACGACAGGAAAACCGTTTACGGCTAATAGCCATAAAGCTGCCAATCTTGCTGCTCCACACCCGCTCTCACATTCCCCTGCTAATCCTTCTCTATTCCAGGCAACAAAATGAAGAGGGCAGTACGTCTCAAACTGCTCACCATCTTCACGCTGCTCGCCACCGTCCTGCACGTCGCCAACGCGGCCGCCGTCCCATCAACCAGCACCAGCACAGTTCCAGACCATCGGGACATGCGACTGGCGGCTGAAAACGCAGAAAAACAAGTGGGTGAGACGGTGCGCGAGAGTACTGAACTGCAAATGTTTCAGTGGGTGAGCTCACTAGCCAGACGCGCTTCCGAGTATGCGCTAAACGGAACCGTTCATGTTAAGGCCGACGTTTACACGGAACCGGGCATGAACGAATCGATGACGACGGAGGCGCCGAAAGCCGCCTTGCCGACTATTTCCATCGAGTGTGCGGTATGTTTTTTCTTGGTGTCATTGTTCTAAGGGCTTTAATTGCCCGCTTTCAGACGTTTGACGAGGTCGAATGCGCCACACATGGCAGATGTGAACTTGGCAAGAAGACGTGCCACACGGAGAATCATTTGCGTGCCGTCGGATGCATTGCGATTTTTGGATGGCCCGCACGGTTGGAAGTGAGTCTTTTGTGGTTGGAGAATTTGTTTCGTTTTGTAGAGCTCTGGCTCCTTTTTTTTGGGTTTTAAAAATTGAGAACACTAGGGACTAGAATTTCCACCACAGTTTATAGAAAAATGTGAAAAAAAAGGCGACGATGTCCTCAAAATATTAAAATAAAAATGGCCTAAAAGCCCTTCTGCGGGCAGCATTTTTTCTTTGAAAATTTCATATTTTCGCATTTTTTGACATTCTTTTTTTCCGAATTTCGGGTCAATTTGAACATTTTTCGGATTTTTTCCTCAATTTTTCGCATTTTGGACGCTATGTTTCGAAATTTTGGGAAATTTCGCATTTTTAGCCACATTTTTCGAAATTTAGGGCTAATTTGAGAATTTTGAGCATTTTTCTGAAAATTTTCCCATTTTTTGACCACATTTTTCGAAATATTGGGACGTTTATCGAATTTTTACTTTATTTTTCGAAAAATCGGGCTAATATTAGAACTTTTCGGATTTTTAACTCAATTTTTCGAGATTTGGAACCGTTTTTCGCATTTTTAAACCTTATTTTTGGAAATTTCGTCAGCTTTTCTGACAGTTTTCAAATTTTTTAACTATATTTTTGGAAATTTCGGGCCATATAGATCATTTCTCGTGTTTTTTTTCCACAATTTTTCGAGATTTGGAGCCGTTTTTCGCATTTTTCAAACCCTATTTTTTCGAAATTTCGGGCTAATTGGAGCATTTCCGGATTTTCAACTCAATTTTTCGAGATTTGGACCGTTTTTCGTAATTTTTGACCGTTTTTTTTTCCGAATTTCGGGTCAATTTGAGCATTCTTCGGATTTTTTCCTCAATTTTTCTGCAATTTTTCGCATTTTGGACGTTATTTTTTGAAATTCCCGACGTTTTTCGAATTTTTAGCGGTTTTTTTTTTTCGAAATTTCGGGCTAATTTGAGCATTTTTTCGGATTTTTTTCCTCAAATTTTAATTCATTTTTCGCATTTTGGACGCTATTTTCGAAATTTTGCGCCATTTTTCCCATTTTTTGACCACATTTTTCGAAATTTCGGGCTAATTTGAGCATTTTTCGGATTTTTTTCCTCAAATTTTAATTCATTTTTCGCATTTTGGACGCTATTTTCGAAATTTTGCGCCATTTTTTGACCACATTTTCGAATTTTTAAACTATATTTTTGGAAATTTCGTGCGAAATGGATCATTTTTTGTTTTTGCTCAAATTTTCAGACTTTTTTTTCGCATTTTCGACGTTTTTTTTTCGAAATTTTTTGCCATTTGTCACTTTTCTACTATATTTTTTGAAATTTCGGGTCAATTTGGGCATTTTTGGGATTTTTTCCTCATTTTTCTGCCATTTTTCCCATTTTTGACCGCATTTTTCGGATTTTTAACTCAATTTTTCGAAATTTTGCGCCATTTTCCCATTTTTTGACCACATTTTTCGAAATTTCGGGTCAATTCTAGCGTTTTTCGAATTTTTTTCTTCCAATTTTGCCTTTTTGACCACACAAAATGCCCATTTTTGGCGCAAAATGGATAGAAAGTTGGGAAAATTGGATTTTTCAAGTGGGGCTGCCTTTAAAAAATGGCTGAAAATGTCGAAAAATGGCCTATAAATGCGGGAAATATGCTACTGGGCCGAAATTTTAAAGCAAATTTTTTAATTTCCGCATTTTTGCACCTTTTTCTCGAATTTTCGAACAAATTTAAGCATTTTGGGTTTATAAACCCCATTTTTCGAAATTTCGGCTAGTTTTTCGCACTTTTTTAAAACAATTTTTTTTCGAAATTTCGAGTTAACCCCTAAATTTTGGCCCATTTTTCGTTCATTTGCGTTATTGCTCATTTTAAATTGCTACTTTTAATGCAAAATTGAGAGAAATTGGATTAATTAGGTTTTTCAAGTGAATCTATTCATAAAAATGGCTGAAAATGCCGACAAATGTAACAAAACTGTTTAAAAAATGACCTAAAACTTTGAAAAAATAGGCTCAAAAATGCTACTGGACAGAGTTTTTTGAGAACTTCCTAATTTCCGCATTTTTTACACCTTTTTCTTGAATTTTCGAGCAAATTTGAGCATTTCGGCTCGATTTTTCTCAATTTTTCTGTAATTTTTCGCATTTTTCAACCACATTTTTTCGAAATTGCGTGCTAAATCGTGAATTTTCGCCCAATTTTCGTTAATTTTTTCGTTATTGCTCATTTTAAATTGCTAATTTTTTTTTTGCAAATTGAGAGAAAATGACTGAAATTTTCAAAAATATGCTGAAAAATACGCGAGAATCCAGTAAAATATCAGACACTAACCGAAAAAAAAGTTAATTGAACTGAAAACTGCCGAAATTTCCCTCTTTCGGAGCAAAAGCACAAGAATTTTCAGTTCTATTCATTTTTTGGGCTTGTTCCTAATTTTTCCCCCTTTTTTTCTACATAAATTTTGTTGCCAAAACTCGTAAAATGGTGGTTTTAGGGAATTCTTGGCTATTACCACCAAATTTGGCACTGAATTAGCGCCAATCGTCGATTAGTTGTGGCAATAATGGCCATCAGCCATTTTTAACGGCTAATGGCCAAATCTGCGCCAAAAATTCATTTTCAAATCTGAGGACATATGCTAACATTTTTCCGTTTTGGTGGCTGAGAAATTGGAAAAAAACGGACCAAATGATAGTATACCAGAGATTATGGACCTCTTCATAAAACCGGGAAAAAAATTAAAAAAAAACGGAAAAAAATTGCGGAAAAAATCGGAGAATGCTCCGACAGCCCCCTCAGCTAACGGCATTTTTTCCATAGACCATCTTCTCGCGAGGGGGTGCTCAAGATCCCAGCTCGGTCAATTTTCAAAATTTCCCGATTCTGTCTTTTTTAAACTGTTTCTAACTGTTGAGATAAGCTAATTTATCGTTTGTCAGCTATTCTAAAAGGCTTTTTTTGGTAAATAGACCATTCGCAGAAAGTCTTGGGCCATCCGCTGGGGGGCGCCATTTCCATTGCGCTGAGGGGGCTGATGCTCCGATTGACCTGAAATTTTGGGAAAAATTGGAAAAAATCCTCCTGTACACGCTCAAAAAATTTTGGACCAAAATAACGATTTTAAAAATTATCGAATTTTTTCTGAATATTTTTAAAATCGATATTTTGGTCCAAAATTATTTGAGCGTGTACAGGAGAATTTTTTCCAATTTTTCCCAAAATTTCAGGTCAATCGGACCATTCTCCGATTTTTCCCGCAATTTTTTCTTTTTTTTTTCGGTTTTGTGAATAGGTCCATTAGGCTATGTCGACATCATCAACTACCCGAAATTTTCAGTCCAACAGAACCGAAGACTTTTTCGAAGTTCCCCTACACCGCTTCAAAAAGCTCGACTGCATGCAGTACCAAGACGCGTCCTCTATGAGCTGCGTCTCTGCCACAAAGGTATGCACATAACTTCTATAACTGTACCCAAAAGCCTGAATTCAGTGTCGTCAAGAGAACCGCTTCCGGGCTGGAATTGGCATGTGCTGCTGCACGACGCCCAATTGCAATGTGCTCGGCAACATTGAGCAGGTCAATCCGTCGAAGAAGGGTCAGTGAGCTATCTCGCATTCTTTTTTGGTTTTTTTTTTTGCTTCATTATTTTCATTTTTCTTATTAACTTTTGTCATCTTCGTCGCCACTTGTCATAATTTTTCTCCCTGCACCGCACCCCTCTTCTACTTCTTCTTCTTCGCCATCACCTTCACCATCACCCTGAATCAAATCACACCATTGTTAGTTATTGTGCATGTCTGTCGCCTCGCCTCTTGCCCACCCTACACCATGACCGTTTTCGCACTATCTTTGTTTGTGGCTCGGAGAGAACGAACAAGTAAACCCGTTTTGTTGCCTTACGTTTCGTGCACACTGAACTGAGCAAGAGCACCACCCGCACACACACACACACACACCCGCACACACTTCACCATTTGTAAATACATAGAAGAGACGAGGTAACGGTGTTTCCACCAATCTGACGCATTTTCAGACTACTTCTTGGACGGCTCGACGCCACCGACAAGTCACCGCGACTATGACCAAGGTAACGAACTTTTGGCCATAATTTACCATTTTCTTGACTTCTTAGACGCTACTTCCCGAGTCTACTGGTACATTGTAACCGCCCTGGCGATTATTCTTTGGATAGCACTCGGTGTGCTCGGCTACACGGCGTGGAGGAAGATGAGGAAGCGTGACAGTGCGAGTAACAGGAATCGGAGCAAAATGGTAATTTTATCAGTTCACTCAACTTCAGATCATATGCAAGAAATAGGAAAACTAGTGGAAAGCCGTTTTCCGGAAAACGAAATTTGGAAATTGATGGATTTTGCATTATGGTGGTGAGAGACGCAGAGAAGCAGACAATTCCATTATCCCGAAAATGTCGTTTTCTTGTTTCATGGATCCTAGCTCACAGGGGAATAGTCTGATGAGTCCCCGGAGTTTCGAGATGATACCTGGTTCATTCGATAGCTAATGTTTTGGGATTAACGGATCTGTAGTCCGTTTTTCCAACCGACCCCTAGGAGCCGAGAAATTCCGGTCTGAAGTTCGAAAATTGTACTACCAATGGTGGATAGTAGTACAATTATCGAACTTCAAACCAGAATTTCTCAGCTCCCAGGTCTCGGTTGAAAAAACGGACTACAGATCCGTTAATCCCAAAACATTAGCTATCGAATGAACCAGGTCTCATCTCGAATCTCCGGGGACTGATCAGACTATTCCCCTGTGAGCTAGGATCCATGAAAAAAGAAAACGGCATTTTCGGGATAATGGGATTGTCTGCTTCTCTGCGTCTCTCATCTCCATCATACAAAATCCATAAATTTCCTAATTTCGTTTTCCGGAAAACGGTTTTTCTGTCGTTTTCCAGTTTCTTGCATATGGCCTCTGATTTATGATTCCAAATTCTTCCTATTTAGGACTCGACAAACGCGATGGAAACTGGCCACCACACGCCGCTCGTCGATCACGACATGTTTGAAATGGTGGAGACGCCCAAAGAGCTGCCCATTACTGATTTTTTGGTAACTTTTCCGCCATGATTCTCTTCCACTCAAATGTACCACCCTTCCAGCTAATATCCAAAGGCCGCTTCGGCACCGTCTACCGTGGAAAATGGACCGAAAAGGGTGCCAGCAAACTTGTGGCCGTGAAAAAACTGGCGGTCAATGAGCGAAAAAACTTTGAAGACGAGAAACGCATCTTTGACGCGCTCACCGATCTACCCAGATGGTATCAGAGTATTGTGAAGTTTATTTGCGCAGAAAAAGTGGGAAACGAGTATTGGATCGTCACCGAGTTTCACGAACGGCTCAGTCTGAACGAGATGATTACGCACAATGAGTTGAGCATCTCTTCTGCCAATCGGATATTGCTCACAATGCTCGACGGTTTGCAGTTTTTGCACGATGAGCGTCCGTATTATTTTGGACACCAGAAACCGTCGATTATTCACAGGTAAGCAGTGTATGGGGAATTTGGAGAGAGCATGAGTTGGGTCACACCTATTTCAACTGTCGTACTAAGCTTACTTGTGGTAGAAATTTTGATTTTCTAGGCCACAGCTCACATCAGCTGATTGTGAGACGATAGTTCGGGTATTTACATGGAGAATTCGTAGGAACCGCAGTTTTTCCGTAAAAGATGAGCGATAATTTTCTGGTGTTCTGGAAGATTTTTCAGCCATATTTTCAAAAATATAGCTTATTTTTTAATTGTTCCTATTTTTCGACTATTTTCTCATGGATTTCTGTCAATTTTTATGGCTTATTTATTAATGGGTCTATTCACGAAACCAGCAAAATATGTGAAAAATTCAGCGAAAGTTCGGAGAACGCTCCTATCAGTCTGAAATTTTGATGAAAAATGGCAAAAAATACTCCCGCACACGTGCAGAAAATTTCAGACCAAAATATCGATTTTTTCCGAAAATTTTCAAATTTTTAATCAAAATTTCAGACTTATCGGAGCATTCTCCGAACTTTCGCTTTTTTTTTTGCATTTTGCTGGTTTCGTGAATAGCCCCATAAGAAAGTAGCAAATTTCTAGAAATGTCAAAAAATGGACACTGTCATATTTCCTTTCTCGCCAAATTTTCCCGATTTTCGTATTCTATAACGTGTTATGGTATCGCATTAAAAACTTTTAAACCCTGCAATTTTCGGTTAAAATTGAAAAAAAAAACATTTTTTTCCACGGCCATTTTTAAAATAAAATTAGTATTTTGTTCAATTTTTCTATTTTTTTTTGCCAACTTTTATGGACCTATTCATAGGAGAAAAAAAACAAAAAAAAACATTTTTTTCCCTATTCATAGATGTAAAAAAACGACAAACAATGTCGAAAAACGAATGGTAAACAAGTGTTTTTTGACCATGATAGACCATTGATAGAGAGGAGGCGCAGAAAAGGGGCGGAGTTTGCATGAACTAGTAAACAAGTCCGTTCCCACGGGGTTGTAAACATCTCTGTGCCTCCTCACTATCAATGGTCTATCATGGTCAATAAACACTTGTTTACCATTCGTTTTTCGACATTGTTTGTCGTTTTTTTACGTCTATGAATAGGAAAAAAAACGTTTTTTTTTGTCTTTTTTCTCCTATGAATAGGTCCATTATCTCAATTTTTTAAGGGGTTTCATTTTTTAAAATTTCAACAAAAAAATGGCAAAATTAAGCCATCTTTTCGAAAACAACGTTAAAAACACACTTTTCCGTCTAAACCTCTTCCACAAGATGCAAAACCAGTCATTTCGTGCATGCTACAAACAAATTCTCAGATTACTCTAGTCCAGGCATATTATCATTATTAGCAGCATAACATATTATTTGAACGAGCGTGCTAGTGAGCGCTTTATCGGATTGTGCACACCGAGATTTGAGCCCATCTGGCTTGCACAGCGGCACAACGGCACGTGAACACAACAGAACAGAACAGCAGATAATGTTTTTGTGTATGTTTGCAGGGACATCAAATCGAAGAACATTTTGGTGAAGAAAGACATGACAGCGTGCATCGCGGACTTTGGACTCGCCCGCATCTACAACTTTGACATTAGCCGCAGCGACATTCTCGGACAAGTGGGAACCCGCCGGTACATGTCCCCGGAAATGCTCGAGGGAGCCACCGAGTTCACACCGACCGCGTTCAAAGCTATGGACGTGTACTCTATGGCGCTGGTCATGTGGGAAGTGATCTCTAGGACGCGGGTGAGCTTTGATGATAAGGTGCCAGAGTACGAAGCGCCTTACAACCATCTGGGCTTCAACCCGCCCGTGGGCTCTATGAGATCACATGTGGTGCAGAAGAAGGAACGACCCGCGTGGCGTCAGGAGCATTTAGAGCACGAGCATGTCAAAGAGCTTATCAAAATTGTCGAATGGATGTGGGAACCGGAAGCCTACGCGAGAATCACCGCCGGATGTGCCTTCTCGAAAACCTGGACGGCTGTGCAGAACGCTGCAGAATGCTCGGAAGGCTATCACAGTGGTGGAAGTACGAAGGACATGGAGAAGGTTTTACTAGCAGGCGTGGAGAATGAGAAGAAGGAGGCGAAGATTCTGAAGCCGGAGGATATCGGGGAAATGGTCAGGTACCATGAATTCCCGTACGATAAACCGCATCCGAGTGCGAATCCATTCAAAGATGTGTGCCCATCACCACCAACGATTCCAGACCTTTCGGATCTTTTGGCGCTTGGTGAGTCTTTTGGGGCGTAAGGGGGGGGGGGGGGGGTTAAACGAAAAAACGAAAAACAAACATTGAAAAGAAAAAACAAATTAGAAACGCAAGCGCTAGCTTGGCTCGAAGCCATCGCTTATAAAAAATAGGCCCAAACCAACTTACCTGAAATAGATGCATCACGAATGTGAGCGCGTTTTCGACTTTTCAGCCTAACTGGACTCGCCTCATCTATAAAAATTCGAAAAGCTGCTGCGAATCGGATCACAGTGCAGATCTCTCTGTCGTTGCCTGCTGATATTTAGCTATTCTGCAAGTTTCTTCCCTTCCTAATGTGAAAACTATGGAAAAATAGAGGAGAACAGAAGAGAAAACAAAAGCACGGCCACGCATTTCTAGTCCACACGCGGTAGAGGAACATTTATAGTTTGAATAGCGGCCAGTTTTCTTTTTTCGCTCAGAGACCGGATCCGTGAACCTAGAAAACAAGAATAAAATCGTTTTCCGGAAAACGAAATAGGAAATTGATGAATGTACGTGAAAAAACAAGGTGAAATTTAATCGGTGCGATATTTTTTGACACCCTGACACACCGGGCAATTTGCAATTTTCATTTACCGAACTGTGTCGATTGAGCTCAATAGAAAACCTTTTTTTTTAAGCGCGAAGTTGTTGAGGATTTTTTCTCGGAATTCGACGAGTCTAACTTCAGAATTTTGAAAATTTTTGATTTACCAGCTTTCCTTGTTTTTTCCCACTTTTCTGGATCTCTGATTTACTGGATTTCTCTGGTTTTGTTATGCTGCGTTCAAAGTGATAAAGATGGAGAAAAATCGGTGTCCAAAGTGAAAAAGAAATTTCTATTTTTTCTTACGTAAAAAGATGGTAACCGTACCCAAATCGTGGCGTGACCTCATTTTGTGTCGATTTACGGAACTTTTCGACGAAATTGGGAGGTTTCGCCACGATTTGGGTACGCTTACACTATTTTATGCGTAATGGACCTATTCAGCGCAGGAAAAAAAAACCCATTTTCGCGGTTTTTTTCCCTATGCAGGTTGTTTTCCAGGAAAAAAACCCATCGCGTCGAGACCCGGCAGTGAAAAATGCAATGCGCCTTTAAATTTCAATGGGAATTCGGTTGAAATTTAAAGGCGCATAGAGTTATTTCATTCGCCGGTCTCGACACGGTAAGTTGTTTACGTCAAAAAACCTCCGACAACTGTAGTTTTTTGTCTTTTTTTCTCAATTTTGCATAGGGAAAAAAAACACGAAAATCGGTTTTTTTCCTGTACTGAATAGGTCCATAAAAAGTAGAAATGTTTCTCTTCACTTTGAACACCAATATTTCTCCATCTTTATCACTTTGAACGCAGCATTAGGGTATCTTTTTTCTTACCTTCTAACCCCAACAACAAATAAAGTGGCGACCTACTGTGGCCCGTGCTGATCTCATCCGATCCGAGAATAGCTAACCTTTCGGCCCAAAGTTTGCCGCGAAGTGTCTCTCACTTCGTGTCGAATCCACATTATTTCAAATCATTTTTGATTCGAAAACACGACAAAATAAGCCAAAATATTAATGGTACGTCCAAAGTAAAAAAAAAGCGCAAAAAAAGACGAAAAGAGGCGTCCAAATCAACTTTGTTTTTGCGTCTTTTTTTCTTTGTTTTTTACCGCCAAACCTGCACGAGCGAAGTTGTAAACATGTTTACAATTAATTTTTTCCTTGTTTCGCGGTAAACAACAAAGAAAAAAAGACGCAAAAAAAATAGATTAAAACATTTTTACGTAAGATCATTGTGTTCCTACAATCACTCATGAATCGGTCCCATTCGGGATGTTGGTCTAGTCATTCGCTCAAGGATTTCGACGGATAACTTCTACTTTTGTGCCGATTATTATTAGGTGCCGACCAGAAGCCATAAACAAGAAACTGGAAAATGACAGGAAAACGGTTTTCCAAAATTTGTTTTCCGGAAAGCATTTTTCTTGCGTATCACCTCAGGGTTTCTCGGAAGTTCCGATTTTGGCAATATGCCGCCGGAATTTTGGAACCAGAAGATTCCGATTTCATGACTCTTTCAATTCCAAAAAAAAATCCGCTTTTTTTTCGGGGAATACGCTACGATTTTTCGATAAACAACATTTTTACAAAAATTTCGCAATCACGGAGTAGTTTCATCTATTGTCGGCCCGCCAAAATGTTCAAACGCGCTCCGCTGAACTCGACGCTATGCGATTTTTATTTTTGTCTCCAAATTATTTAATTGCACGTCTAAATTCAACGTGAAATGAAATAATTTGGATACCAAAATGAAAATCGCAAAGCGTTGAGTTCAGCGGAGCGCGTTTGACCATTTTGTCGGGCCGGCAATATCTTTTCTTTATTTCCACCTTTTTTTTTATAGTTTCGCAACCAAAAAGTTGGAATTGAAATTCCTGACGAAAAACCGGAAGCGAAATTTATTGAATCCGAGAATGCCTACTAAGCATTGCCTAGTGCCAACTAGAGACCCGACTAAAAGGAGGGAAACTGTCGAAACATTTTTTATAATAAGTTTTAGGTTCGAATTGACCTTATTTAATTCAATTTGAAACTAAAAAGATCGAATCCTTCAAAAAAAATTAGCCACCGCCCATTTTCCCCTTTGAAATTTCCCGAAGTCGGAATTCCGGAAATATCCGATTCCGGTTGCGAGGTGGTTTCACTTCCGAAATATTTCCGATTCCGCTCCGGAAAAGACAATTTTGCTGCCAAAACGAAGTAATCTTTTTTTTATATTTTTGGAAAAAATACGACAATAAACGTTTCGCAAATGCGCTATTTAAAACACGATTTTTAACCAAATATCGTCAAGAAGATCAAAAATGAACATCGGTATTGTCGGCCCGCCAAAATGGTCAAACGCGCTCCGCGGAACTCAACGCTATGAAATTTTCATTTTGGTCTCCAAATTATTTCATTTCACGTTGAATTTACACGTGAAATTAAATAATTTGGAAACAAAAATGAAAGCCACGTAGTACTGAGCTCAGCGGAGCGCGTTTGACCATTTTGGCGGGCCGACAATAGAGAAAATTACAAAATCAGAAATCTCTGACGGAATTCGGAAGATGAATTGTTATTTCCGAGAAAGCCTGGTCTTGATACCGTAACCAATGCGATGAGCCGAAGAGTATATCGCCATGTGATTGTCATAGAGTGAATTGAACACAATCTTGGAGTTTGCCTGCGTGTGGATGATTTCTGTTAAGGTTCCTGTCGCAAAAAATGAACAAATGAACAAGAAAATTGGGCCGTCGTTCTTCCTTGGGCTACGATAGGTCGCCACTTGATTTTTTTCGACGATGCCTAAACTTTGTACGCTAAGTTTCCATAGACTATCTCTTTCGGAAGGAAACTTCTATGAAACGCAGTTTATTTTTTTTAGCGGATTGTCAGAGCGTTTTTTTTTATTTGATCCGCACGATTTCCAGTCGAAAGAGAAAATCACACAACCCTGGGTTATTTTCTTCATTATCGAACCATCCTCTTTGAAAACTCTCCATAATGTCGAAGAGATTGTACGTATAAAATATGCGATTATCATCCTTATATATAAAATTCCGTTTGGGTTTGTAACTGAGGATCTTTGTGTGTCTGTGTCAAAGGCGCATGGCGGGGTCGAACTCAGCACCTCTCGAGAAGTAGATTTGTTCGCGGCTGGCAACATGCCGTTGCGTTCGCCTCTGGGTAGAGGAAAAGGTCAAATAAAAAACAGTTTAAAGATGAGAAAAGATCAAAAATAGTTTTTGATTCAGCCAGGCTTGTTGATTTTTAAATTGTCGTTATAATGGTACGTCCAAAGTTTTAAAAAAAAAGCGCGCGGTTGTAAACATGTTTACAAGGTGCTACCTCGGAATAGAACTGAAGTGTAATAGAACTGCAGCGATATAAAACTTGCTTGGCAATAGAACCGTTCGGAACAGAACTGTTCGGTAAAGAACTGTAGCAAAATAAAACTGTTTTGGAATAAAACTGTTCGGAATAAAACTGTAGCGTTTTGGAACTAAATTAGCAATGGAGCGCGATTGCATTGCTTGGCCGTCAAGGCGGGCCGAGAAAAAAATGATAAAAGTTTATTCAAAAAAACAACAAAACAAACAATTATTGATGAATAGCTCAAATATAAAACTGTTGAAAAAAGCACGCGCATGAGAAATTCCAATATTTGAATGAGCAAGCAATGCAATCGCGCTCCATTGCTAATTTAGTTCCAAAACGCTACAGTTTTATTCCGAACAGTTTTATTCCCAAACAGTTTTATTCCGATCAGTTTTATTCCGAACAGTTTTATTTCGCTACAGTTCAATTTCACTACAGTTCTATTCCAAAGCGAGTTCAATTTCGCTACAGTTCTATTACGCGTCAGTTCTATTCCGAGGTAGCACCGTTTACAATCGTTTTTGTGCTTGTTTGGCGGTAAACAACAAAGAAACAAACGCAAAAAAAAAGTTACTTTGGACGCCTCTTTTCGTATTTTTTTGCGCTTTTTTTTTACTTTGAACGTACCATAATATTTAAAAGTTGAAAAAAAATTGCGAAAAAGAAATTGTGCGCGGTCGAGCGCGGGGGACTAGAAATGCGTGGCCGGTGCTGCGTGTAGTTGGAAATTAATCGGAAAAATAAGTAATTGCGCTCGCTCCATTCGACAAACTTTCCTTCTGACAAAAAAAATATTTCTGCAAACGCAATGCCAAACAGCGCATTCAATTCCACGACAGGTGGAAGAGAAATTTGAAAAAAAAAATGCGAAAATATTGTTTTCAATAGACTTGCGACATGAAAACGCGAAACTCCGCCCACTCATTTGTGCGCGACCACGCGAACACGTGATATTTGAAGAGACGCAGACAGAACGGTGAATGCAGACTTGAATTGCGTTTTCATGTCGCAAGTCGATTGAAATAAATTTATGAATTTCACGCCAATGTATTTTTACAACAAAAAAAATTAAATGAAGATGAGCATTTTGCAACAAAAAAAACCACCGAAAAATTTGTAAAACTCAAAAAAGGTGTCTGCAAACACCAAGCGCCACCAAAATTGAATTAAAAATTAAAAAATCCCAATTTCTCTCATTTTCGCCCACTATTTTCACGATTTTTCAGTCTGCGTCAACCCGGTACCGCTATAAAAAATGAAGCGCTACGAGACGCAGACAGAAAATGCGTAAAAATAGCGCGCCACGGTGTCCAGGATTTGAAATGTGGGCGGAGCCGAGCAAACGCGCCCCACTGGATTTTTTCGCGCGAAATTCAAATTTTGAGGCATTTTTAATGTTTTTCGGGAAAAAAAGCATAAATTCTTAATTTTTTCCCACGTGTGCTCCAACGGAATTATAGCTGAGGTCTTTAGAAATTTTTTAAGCCTAAGAACGTCGAATTTGGTTCAGCCACCATTTCGAAATATTCGTTTTGAGTTTTTTGGTGTTTTTGCAGGATAATTCTTTACGAAAATCGAAGTTTAGGCAATTTCATGGTATTAAAAGATACAATACATACATTTTACAAAGAAAAACAGGTTTTACTGAAAGAAAAACAATAAAATCAATAAAAAAAATGCGAGAGTCGAAAAATGCGCAAGCACCGAAAGTACGCCAAGGAAGTTTGCTGACGCGCCAGCAAATTAGGCTCCGCCCACATTTCAAATCCTGGACACCGTGCGCGCGCGAAAATTAGAATGCCAATGGAGCGCAAGCGCAACTCAAAAATATGCGAAAAAATACAATAACGAGAAGAAATACGACAAGAAATGATTCAAAAATGTTTACCAAATTTGTTTGTCTCCAAATCATGCTGTATTGGTTGTAAACACCGAGGCGCACCATTTCACAGTTGTCCACGCTTTTTTCCTGGACACACCCACTTTTTCCTGGACACGCCCACTCTGAGTGGGCGGGATCATGCTTTATTCACGTGCACTCCCACGAGGGAACCATAAAAACATGTTTCTTGGTGACGTCATGAGATAATCGTAAACATTTATTCAAAAAAAATTTTTTTTTTTTTGTTTTTTTGTGGGGAAATTATTTTTTAATTGCCTTCACTTCTCCGCTAATTGCTAAATTTACCGTTGAGTAAACGCGCTCCATTGAACTTTGACTTTTTCCACTTTTTTTGTTTTAAAAATATCAAAATCTTGCAAAAATTGCTATTTTTCAAGATTTTTTATGGGAATTGAGGCTAGAAAACGTGAAAATCGATGAAAATTTGGGTTTTTTCCATTTAAATTCAATGCGAACCTGAATTTTAATGCAGAAAAATACGTTTTTATTCAAATTTTCTTGCTCTAATTTTTATTAACACAATTTAGTTCCGAAAAATTGAGCCCTAATTATGAAAAAATTCAAAATTTTTGGAAAAAAAATCACGCTAAAATTTTTATTTTTTATATGATTTTTTGGCTATTAGCCGTCGGTTTCGGGGAGGGAGCATGCCAAATTTACGTGGCACGGGCCGGGAATTCGACGGTTATCTGCGGTTTTTGATGGCTAGCTCCCAAAAATGCCCAGAATTTGACAGCTATTAGTCATTTTTGATGGCTAATTGCCAATTTGGCGCCGACCAGTTTTAAATTTGCGCAGCATACGCGTCATTTAGGCGCCGATTATCGCCGAACTCGCGCCGATCGCATCAGTAAAGTATAAGCTATATTCGATGGCTAACATCCATTGTCGACGGCTAATAGCCATGTAGCTGCCTATATCAGATACCGTATTTACTCGAATTGCCCTGCATACAATCAGAAGGTTCGAAAAATAAGCCGGAAAATTAACGCGAATTTTTCTGTCATTTTAAACATTTGAATGCAGAAAAATTCAAATAAATAATGTACCTTTAAATGCGTTTAAACCATTTATTCGCCCTTCAGAACCCCAAACTAATAATTTATCTTTTCCAGGCGTGCTCCAATCAGAACCACAGGAAGAGCAGGGCCGAGCGGACGACTTGGCGCCGTCCGAAGAGGAGCAAGTATTCGATATGACGGCGAACCGACTGCTCACCGACGACGAGAAGGTCCGGGTCGATCCAAGTGAAGTCGTGCCATCGGTCACGAGAGCGTCCACGCCGACGCCTTCTGGATCCATTTAGACGCGGGTATTCTTTTCTTTTTTTTTCATTTAATTGTCGACCCGCCACGATGGGCAAACGCGCTCTGTTGACCTTCCTGGCGGGCCTTTTCTCATCCTCTAGGTACCTATTTCACTACTTGGTCTCCTCATTTTACCTTCACGGGTATTACCGCTCGTTATATGTATGTACCATTTTGTTGTTAAAAAATTTGCACCATCATTCTGGTATTATTCTTGCTTTCAATTACTTTCCCTTTTACTATATTTTCATATTTTTTAAAATCTTTTTTATCCCCCAATCCCTCACAATCTATATATATAATATCCACTATTTATTGTTGTAAAAGGATCTCTCACACACCGTGAACACACACACACACACAAACTACTTCTCAGCCTTTGTCAAAAAATATACCTCTACTATACACCCATCGCGGATCTGTGATTGGCTCCATGTACATTTCAAATAAACCCCTTTTACTATCTCTAGATGTGAATTTTTTTTCTGAAATTGACAGAAGGGGCTGAAAAAGTTGGCGAACCCAAAAATTTAAAGGCGCATACCGAAAATTTTGAAAAAAAAAAATTTTTTTTTGCATTTTTTTTCGATTTTTTTAAATTTTTCTGTGAATTTCCCGGTCAGAAAGTGGGCGGAGCTTGCTAGATTACGGTAAAAAGTGCATAATCAAGTTTCCTTTCTTGCGTAATTATTAATTACGCAAGAAAGAAAACTTGGAAAATGGGCGGAGCCAAAAATAAAGGTTGAAAAGGTTGAAATTTTATTACAGTACCCAGAAACTTAAAGGCGCATACCTACTTTAAAAAAAAAATTTTTTTTCGTTTTTTTGTTGCATATTTTCGATTTTTTTTTTAATTTTGCTGTGAATTTATTTCCCAGTTAGAAAGCAGCCGGAGCTTGCTAGAATACGGTCAAAATCACCTGGTTTCGCGAGAAAAAAGCTTACAGTTGTTCCCGAAGCTCCGCCCATTTTTCAGAAAATTTCCAATTTTCACAGAGGCGACAAATCAGAAAAATGGAAGAGAGGAAGGGGCGGAGCTTTCTGTGAATGGCCCTGTCACTCTGGAATTGTTATAGGCCTGGCCAGATAGACAACCATTTTCAGAAGATTTGACTCTCTGGAATCGATCAATATCTCCCTCTCTAAATGTGCCGAAGGTGTGCCTCCATTTGTGCAGCAAAATGACACCAACCTTCTCTAATTCCCACCATTTTCCCTTATTCTCATTGCCGATTATTCCGATGATGCAAAACGTTATCAACTGTATGAATCCGATGGAAATGTATGTAATGTTGATTTTCGATAACTAGACCTTGGGAAAAGAACTCTAAAAATGAGCAATTTCCGGCCATGGAAGAATTTTCAGTCGAGAGCGAATGCGTGTGGTTCAGGATGAACGATTCTTTGCCGAGCATTTTCATTTTTCATTTTGAAAACTACGGATTTCATTTTTTGTTTTTTTTGAAGACTACGGACTTTTCAAAAAATTTCAGAAGCCAAAAATTTCGACCAAAAAAAAAAAATTTTTTTTCAGGATTTTCCATACTCGAAATTTGAAAAAATTGAAGTTTCAAAACTAAAAGTATGATTTTAGTTGACTATGGGTCGATCGGACAATTTTCAGCTGACTTACAGCACTTTGAATATCAGGGTCCACATAGGTAAGTCAAGTATAACTTTTATTGAGAATCACCAAAACCAAAGAAAATCAAATAAACTTTGCTTTTTAACAGTATTTATTCAATTTGCCTTGATTTTCTTTGGTTTTGGTGATTCTCAATAAAAGTTATAGTTGACTTACCCATGTGGACCTTGATACCTTGACCTTGATAAAGTGCTGTAAGTCAGCTGAAAACTGTCCGCTCGACCCATAGTCAACTAAAATCATACTTTCAATTTAAAAGCTTCAATTTGAACATAAATATCGGGTCAGCATTACGGGGAAAATTCATGCAAATTTTCAGAACCATAACCCTCTCCATTCGAAAGTTATGCCCGAAAAACCAAAAGTTTCCAACCTTTTGAACGGTACTGTATACCAGAAGGTTGTTGCCGGCTGTCGCCGTCAAAAACCTTCTGGGTGGGCTTGGGGACGCGCGAGTCTAAAATAAAAAAAAAAAAAATCGAATATTAAAAAAAGTTTTACAGGAAAATTAGCAAACCACCAAAATTGAATTTATTAAAATCTAACTAGGGAATGCCGTAGGGTCAGGCTTTGGGAATTTTCTTAAAATTTGTACCCGGGGGTTATTTTGCCTCCTGAATCGATTTTTCATAGTCTCCACCTGCACAAATCGCAAAAAGCTCGAAAACGAGCTCATCAAAATGCTCATGGCGACCACCGTTTTTATCACCGCCCCTGGCAAGCACTGTTCCGCAAGCAGCGGTGCACAGGTGATTCGTGACTTATGCATTATACGCGCAGACAAACGATATAAAAATTGTACACAAATCGCGAAGAAGAAAATCGCAATTTGAGCACAATTTGTAAATAATGCATGGTCGACATATAGTCGGAATATCCGAATTATGGATAAATTATTGACAAATCGCGAAAATACAATTGGCGAATCCCGAACGAACTCTCGCAACGAAATTTTGCTCATCATTGATTGAGGCCCAAATAAATTCATTTCTGCCTCGAAAATTATATTTTTATGCTACTTTTCTTGGTTTTTTCGTAAAAATGCTTCAATAATTTTATAGTTTTCTTTTCTTCTTGCTGCTTTACTGATTTTCTTTCGTTAATCTTATATTTTCAGACGCTCCGACGGTCATTCCCTAAAAAGGAGCGCGGCGTCCAATAAAAATGTGAGTTTTTGAACTTCAGTAATGCACAACTTAAGTTTAAAACTGTTTTAAAAGTATCATTAACAATTTAGAAAAAAAAGCTCATTTTTCCACATCGTTCTCGAGACTACGCTTTTGAAAAAAATTTTAAAGGGCCTAGCACACCGTGTTTCATTAGTTTTTTTTTCTAAATTCACCGTATTTGAATTAAATTCTGAAAGTGACTGTTCTAGTGTTTGAAATCGTTTTAAAAAGTTTACGAGGCAGAAGTTTTAGCCGTAAAAATATATATAATATTATTGATTTTGAAAGTTTACGATATATTGTCGGCATTAAAAAATTTTTAATAATAGACGAGTGCATGGGCGAACAAGTTCTTGAAGAATCCCGAATACCGATTCGCAAAAGCTGAATTTATTTTTTTTTTTCAGGAAAAGGACGATCAACAAGAACATGCAAATGCAAAACGACGCTCGGCAGCGCAAGGAGACCAAGGACCAATAAAAATAATTTGACACCTGATTAGAAGAAAATTTGAAGGGCGCTCCGATCAGTTAGAAACTTTGCAGCCAATTTTGCACAATGTTTCAAACTGATTGGAGGATTCTTAAATGTTTCTCCCCAACCGTTTATCCTGTTTTCCTGATATTTCCTTGAAATACCCCCCGACCCAAAACATATTTATAATTTTTTTAGTATTTAATGATTTTTTTTAACTTGTCTCTGGTGATACCATGTAATTGTGTAGTTTTATATATATTGTGAAACCCTTCGCCACTCGCTTCACCACATAAGTTTAAACCTTAATCATACAGTTAGAAAGATAATAATTAAACAGTAACTAATCGTTTATTTTCAGAACTCGTCGATCGTCGCAATGCCAACTCTCTCCTCGTCCCCATTCCTGTCGCTTCGTCGTCCACACGCCGAAGCCGTCCTCTTCCCATTCACAACATCCACGTTCACTGCACCAGTCAACTACACTGTAGCCGATCGAGGCCGCGGGGACTCACTGTTCGTCTAATCCTCTTCACACATGCGCACACTCTCGTCAATGCGCGCGGACACGAGCGGACCACCACTTTCTCGCGCCACCGGGAAATCGTCTCACTGATCTACGCACTCTCTCGTCACAACTTCCCGCCACGGAGTGCTCGATATCATCCCGCCCTTCCACCGCAGTGCCGTATAAAAGGATCAGTCAACGCTCATTCAAGGCTTTTTCCCGAAACCTTCTCGTCTTTATCTTCTATTCTGGCTGCTTCGATCCCGCTCATCACCATACGTGTATTTGACTATTTAATCTAATAAACCCGTTCTTAACCCAGCTCATACCTTTTACTGGTAGCAGCGAGTGCGGCTTAGGTTCTTAGTGTTAACACTCCCCTCTGCCGTCGCGATCCACCACTAGTTTAGGTAACGGGTAGTCAAATATCTTCCACCGCGTTTTAGGTTTTGAGTTCACTTATTTTTAATTTTTAGGTGCGCAACTAAAATTTAATTAGTATTTTGGGACAACTTTTAGGATAGGAATTTAGCTCGGGTATGGGAAAGGGATAAGGTAAGAAGTTAGGAGGGTTTCCCTACCTCAGTGGGTTTTTGGTTAGTTTTTGGGTAGACTTGGTGTCTTCCCGCTTTAGGATCCTAATGTAGAATAGTGTAGGCTATTCTGTCTCCAATTCACGACTTCTTTTCCTTAGGTAACTAGTAGATTTTATAATCACTTTTATGATTTTTACTCGTTCAAAAGCTTGGTGTGTAAGAAAGCTTCCAGCACCGGCTGGAAGTTTCTAATTTATTTTTCAGAAAAAAACTATCCCGGATTGTACAACACCCTCATGCCCATCATGGCGCAGATTATTTGGAAGTTGGAGTCGTGTCTGCCTCGTTTCACCAATCAAGTGGATCTGAAGCCGGCTCATCTTCTGGACCTGAAAAATGCGGCTGTTATCGACCTCAACTCAATCTCGGAAAGGATGAAGGAAGCTGCTGATCGAGTGATGATGGAAATGACCGCTCTTGGAGGTCAGGTCGATCGTCGTGCCGCCAGTGTCAACAACCTCGAAAGAGCTTTCGATCAGCTACGCCAGCGCATCATCGTTCTCGAAGAGGAAGTCGTCGTGATCAGGTCCCAGCAAGCTCCTCTTCACTCAGGTAACTCGTCTCCCTCTGGCTGTTCCCCACAGAGCGGAAGAATGCGTTCTTCCGCGGGCGGCGCAGCTACGAGTGGTAGCACTTGTGAAAATAACACTAGTCAGAATGTTGTAATGAAAAACCCTACAGTCAGTACCAGTATTAATGACGAAAATAGTCGTCAAGAAGAAATTCCAGACGGAAATGATGAACATTCATCATCAGATGGAAGCGTTCAGATGCCACGTGTCAACGTGCTCGGCTTTAAATCAGCTGCTCCAATCGGAACATATTCCGGTGCCTTTTCAGAAAGCTTATCGGTATTTGTTCGGCAGTTCAGGGATCAGATGAAAGCTGCAGATGCCGAAGCAACCGACGCTGCACAAGTTAACGCCTTCCTAACGTTCCTGGTGGGAAATGCTCGCGATAGAGCGGAAGTGTTCCTAAACACGAATCCAATTGCAACAGTGGATCAACTGGTAGCAGATTTGAAGGCGACTTTTGAGAATGAGCTCACAGGTAAGCTCAAAGAAGCACAATTTTCCAGATGTCGTCAGGAAAGAGGCGAATCAATAGAAACTTACTTCAATCGTGTCAGACTTTTGGCGGCACAGGCATTCCGGGCTGAAAGTAGTGAAGTGATGGAGAAAAGATCTCGTGAAGCTTTCCTCAACGGTCTCGACGATAGTATTCGTTACAACGTCAAAGACAAGGATCCGAAGACGTGCAGAGAAGCCTTCGACGAGGCAATAAGACAAGACATCCTCCGGGATGACAGAGCAGCGTCTCAGCAGTATCTCCCTACAGTAGCACTGCTAGAGGAGATGAGATCAATGAAGCAGGAGTGGGCAAATTATAACAACCGTCCCGGCAAGCCACACAGGAAAGAGAAGATTGAGGACAATCAGAAAATGAAGCGGAGATGTTATCACTGCAATAACGTAGGTCATTTTATTCGTGATTGTCGCAAGAGAATGGCAGGCGAACCCAAGGTTCAACAAACCAATCAAGACGCCGTTAGAAATCACCAGCAACATCCAGCACAGGTGAAAGTGGCCACTACAGAGGATTTGCAAGCCCAACTTGAAGTGTATCGGCAGCAAATCGCTGAACTTCAGAGAGTCAATGGAGCACTTATGGCGGAGTCAGGAACACACGGAGTACGTAGTCTCACGTGGCCAACGGAAAATGCTCATACAAAGAAAAGTAAGGCTAATTTTACGGTAAATTCAGCACACTTGGCACCAGTACCACTTACAATGCAAATACCAATTAAAGTCAACGGGACCCCATGTTTTGCTCTTATCGACACAGGATCGACCATCACAGTGGCTGGGCAAGCTTTCAGCAGAAGAATTGGAGTTCCGAGGTTGCACCAGGCAAGTGCTCCTCACGCGATTGGACTCGGTGGTAATGAAGTGCAAATGGTAGGAGCGGCATTCGTGACAGTTGCGATCGGATCCCATACAATTGTTCACCGTGTGCATTTTACAAAAGGTGAGTGTACTCCAGAAGGACCACGAAATTATGGCATAATTTTGGGAAATGATCTTCTCTCTCAAATCCCACAGTTTTCGATCAATTATAAGCAGGCAACATTTAATATTGGGGACGAATCCATCCCAATAGGCTCTAGACATGTGGCATTCACACCACAAGTTTTCGATATTAAAGTTTCCGAAAACACAGTTATTCCCGCTCACAGCGAAGGATTCATTAGATGCACGAAGCAGACGACTGCGGACGTCCGCGCATCTGTGTTTCTGGTTGCTTCCCAAAGCCTTTTAGATAAATGCTTACTCACTGCTCCAGCCGTTATGAATTCCGATAATATGTGTATTTTGGTAACAAACACATCGGATTCGGATGTCACCCTTACACCCGGCACCAGAGCAGCAGAAGCAACTGAGGTTTTCGAAGAGAAGGACAAAGCGTTGTGTTTTTGACAACGTTTTCCAATGCAACGCTCTCAGCAATAAGACAAACCAAATTACAGAAGATCCAAAGTTCAGAATATCACTGGATGGCGCAATATGCTCTGAAGAGCAAAAAGGTATCCTCTTAAAATTGTTCAGCGAATTTAATGACGTCTTCTCAAAAAATCCTTACGATCTTGGCAGCGCGAAGACAGACCCGATTCACATATACACAAGCACGGAAGTACCAGTAAGAGGAAGACCGTATCGGGTACCTGTAAAGTATCAGGCCGAACTGGAGAAACACATAAATGGTTTGTTAGTGTCAGAACGCATAACCGAATCTAATACTCCGTGGATTAGTCCGATAGTATTAGTACCAAAGAAAAACGGTTCTTTAAGAGTTTGTTTAGACTTCAAAAAACTTAACGAAGTAACTATTCCAGATAATTTTCCACTTCCCAGAATAGATAGCATTCTGGAGAAAGTTGGAGGGTCCAAATTTTTCTCATCTCTGGACATGGCAAACGGATATCTTCAGCTTCTTCTGGATCCCGAATCTTCGTACAAGTGCGGATTCACCACAGAAGATAAAGTATACGCTTATACTCATTTGCCGTTTGGACTCAGATCAGCGGCGTCCTACTTTCAAAGAGCAATGCGTACCGTATTGGCCGGAATGGAGCAGGCCGTGATGATGTACATCGACGACGTATTGGTTTTTAGTAAGTCTTTTGAGTCACACGTACAAACTTTACGAAAAGTACTGACTCGCTTCCGAGAATATAACTTGAAAGCGTCGCCAGCAAAATGCGAATTTGCCAAAAAGTCAATAGTCTTTTTGGGACACGAGATTAGTGAAACAAACTACTCACCGAATCAAGCTAACCTTGATGCAATTCAGAAGATGCCAATTCCAAGAGATCTCAAAGCCGTTCAGAGATTCGTAGGAATGGCCGGATTCTTCCGAAAATTCATCAAAAATTTTTCAGAAATTGCAGAGCCATTAACGAAGCTCACTAGAAAGGATCAACCATTCGAGTGGACCAGTTTTCAACAAAACGCTTTTGAAACACTCAAGGATAAACTCACAAGTAAACCAATCTTGGTATACCCTGATTACACAAAGGAATTCCACATCTACACGGATGCGAGCGCAGTAGCTCAGGGAGCAGTGCTGGCACAAGTCTCAAAGGATACAGGTATTATTCAAGTAGTAGCTTACGGAAGCAGGACCCTCTCCGAGGTCGAAACACGTAGGCCAGCTATTCAAATAGAACTAGGAGCCATAGTTTTTGCGCTTAGACATTTTAAACCCTACATATGGCTTTCCAAAATTGTTCTACACACGGACCATCGTCCATTGGTGCACATATTAGCAAAAAGCAAGGTAAACGAAAGAATAGCTAGGTGGCTAATTGAGATTCAACAGTACGATATCTCTATCGTTCACATTGACGGTAAAAGAAATACAGTAGCGGACTGTATATCCAGAGCCAAGGATGAAGTTGCACCTCTTCCTAAAGAAGAATTAGAAGATATAATCGAATTCCCGGTATGCATGGCAATCGATCGATCAAAGGATCGCGTTCCGAGAAATTTCACACCAAGGAGCACACAAAAACCAGTGGATTTGGCACTCGAGCAGGACAAGGACAACGACGTGAACACCATCAAGACCTTTTTAACGTCTCCTGCAACAACAATAGATGGGATTTCGGAAAAATGGTTACCGTTTTTGGAACGAGTACGAGTGTCAGAGACAGGTATTTTGACGATAACATTTGGTAGCGAACACCCAAAAGTAGTTATTCCGCAAACGTTGCAAAAGCTTATGTTCGAGTCTTTCCACAGTAGTTTACTAGGCGGTGGCCATTTCGATTGGAGAAAAACACTCCACAAGGCGCAGAAAAAATATTTTTGGCCAGGCATGCGCTCTGATTTTTTAAAATGGACACTCGAATGTCTCAAATGTCAACAAAAGCGTAATCCACATCCGTCAAAAAGAGAGCCGCAATTAGTGGTGGTCACGTCCCAGGTTTTTGAAAAAGTAGGAATCGATTTGACGGGGCCACTAAGAACCTCTTTAAAAGGCAATAAATATTACATAAATATGATTTGCTGGTTCTCTAAATTTGTGATATCAGTCCCACTACCAGACGCAACTTGCGAAACAATATCCAGAGCGGTTCTGGAAGAGTTGGCGCTAAAATTCAGTACACCAAATCAAATAGTTTCAGACAACGCCTCGCCTTTTACGTCAGCAGCCTTTTAACAATTTTGCAGTTTGCTGGAAATTGGTCATCACAGAGCCACTCCACAGCAAAATAATCGAAAACAGGCAGACACTCGAGCTAGAGATATAGATGGCGGTGGAACTTCCTAAATGAAAACGACCACGAGCGGTGGTGCCAGCGGGCGGAGCAAAGCAGAGGACTATGTACCTCCGCATCCGTCTGCTGACAGCCACCCAAGATCTTACCAACCTCAAAAACTCGTCATCAATCAAACCAATTTAGAAAAAGTACATTGGGTGCGTCAAGCATTGAGTTAGAGATATTAAAGAAGACACGGCAGAAAACCATGCAACCGTGTCATCCATCACAATCGGATACACTCTTGATGGTACGTGTAAATTTATCAAAGACGTTGGCTTTGTTCTCATAACCAAAGCCTCTCAAATTCCGAGATGCGCGGTGATCACCTTGTGCCACTCCTTCCCATCAGCTCGTTTGGCATTCTTTGGGGACCGGCGCCAGCTCCCGCCATTCTCGGACAACTGTCTCCCGGACAAGCTGCACTCCTTCGCGGTTGGAAATGTGCTCGAAGACGGGACGGATTTCGACCGTTTCCCGCAGTTGCCGTTGCTCGAGGTACACCGCTGCCCCCAGGAAGTCACGCAGCTCCTCAGCAATCTTTTCTATGATGGAAAACTGCAAACGAATAAGAAACCCGGGCAAGATTTGCCGGCGCTCAGAAGCATGGGACTCCCAGATTGTCACCCAGTAGTGGTCATCAACCACAATTTCCCTCATGTCATTGACGGGACGTCAGTGCTGAACCAAGAAGAAGCTCAATTGGCGCTTTACTACGCCAAGGGCTTGCGCAAAATCCGGCCAGATGATTCAATTTGCATCTTGGCCTTCTATAAGTCGACGTGCACGTACATCGAAGAAAATGCTCCAGTGAAAGTACGATGCTCCACCGTCGACGGAGTTCAAGGACGCGAGTACGATTACACCATCGTGCTCACGTCAAGAACGAGTGGGGCTCAGACATTCCTTGACGACAAGAAGCGCATCAACGTCGCAATATCGCGAACCAAGACGGCTTGTATAATTATGGGAAACGTCCCATACCTGCGGTCGGCGCACACGTGGAACCAGCTCTTCAACCAGCTGCCCAGGGAGTGTTTCTGTGCTAAGTACTAAAGAGCTCATAGCTCAGGTTTCAGTTTTAATCTTTAACATTTCAGCATTCGAGGACGAATTCTTCCAAAAAGGGGGGAGATGTGAAACCCTTCGCCACTCGCTTCACCACATAAGTTTAAACCTTAATCATACAGTTAGAAAGATAATAATTAAACAGTAACTAATCGTTTATTTTCAGAACTCGTCGATCGTCGCAATGCCAACTCTCTCCTCGTCCCCATTCCTGTCGCTTCGTCGTCCACACGCCGAAGCCGTCCTCTTCCCATTCACAACATCCACGTTCACTGCACCAGTCAACTACACTGTAGCCGATCGAGGCCGCGGGGACTCACTGTTCGTCTAATCCTCTTCACACATGCGCACACTCTCGTCAATGCGCGCGGACCACCACTTTCTCGCGCCACCGGGAAATCGTCTCACTGATCTACGCACTCTCTCGTCACAACTTCCCGCCACGGAGTGCTCGATATCATCCCGCCCTTCCACCGCAGTGCCGTATAAAAGGATCAGTCAACGCTCATTCAAGGCTTTTTCCCGAAACCTTCTCGTCTTTATCTTCTATTCTGGCTGCTTCGATCCCGCTCATCACCATACGTGTATTTGACTATTTAATCTAATAAACCCGTTCTTAACCCAGCTCATACCTTTTACTATATAATAAAACAACATATTTAGTCTTGTTACAAAACACATATAGAATTAGTATGCTTACAAGCCAGCTAATTATATGACCCGAGAATTTTTCAACGGCTAATTAAACGAAATTTTTCGGGATTTGCCATTTGTGTGCGAACATAATTATTGTCGGCGAAAATTTCATTTCGTGAATTGCCCATTGTTGGTCATTTTTTTCGGGATTCGCATACAATTTGCAAATTACATGTAAATTTTCGCGAATTGCGAATTGTACGCGCGCAAAAGTAATGTTCACGCGTACCCATTTCGCAAACGCGCGAACAATTTTTGACAAATTATTTGCGTCACGCGAATCACCTGTGTGGTCGAGTGGTGTGCAGTTGTGAGCTGAAATCTGATGGTGGGGGATCGATCCCGCACTAGGTGAATTTTGTTTTTTTTTTCTTGCTAGAGTCAATTTATGGAACTTGCCAACAAAAAAAAACATGAAATAAAAATTTTGCAAGTTTTATTGAATGAAAATTTTTGAAAACATCTTCTTCAAAAACGTATACATTTTTTCTGCATGTGATAAGGATATATGAATGAATTCGTTATCCAATGATGTAGACAACCGACATTGATTCGGAATAGAAATACTTGAACAAATTATGTTTCCTGTGAGGATGATATGATTTGCGGTTTTATTCTACAAATTTCCAACCATTGATCGCCAGAAAATGACAACCGAATGTGTCGAAAAACCCCATTGAAAATATCAATAACCATGTTAGCCATCAAACACATGATATTTTTCTGGAAAAAAAAACAAATGCAAAAAATGTTTGAAATGATGAAAAATCAAAAAAAAAAACAATTTTTTAATATGTAAACATTTTCTCCTTCATGTATGATCTTCTCTTGTGGGCGAATTCCATAAACATTACTCTAGCAAGAAAAAAAAAACAAAATTCACCTAGTGCGGGATCGATCCCCCACCATCAGATTTCAGCTCCCAACTGCACACCACTCGACCAACACAGGTAGTGCGCGTTCAGCTTATAATAGGTGGAGGCCAAAAATAGGCTTATTATAAGCTTAAAATAAGCCTATCGCGGGTGGCAGCGGCCACCCTCCTGCAATAAGCTTATCGCGCACGCGGTGTGCGGCGACCGCGTTAGGCCTATCGTAAGTCACTCGCCGTCTAGCTGTGAGACTCAGCAAACGCGCTCGCCGGCTACGCAATCGCGGCAGAGAAGCAGAGACAGCATTGTTGGGCGGCCTAAATTTTTGTTCAATATTCCTTTTTTTTTTTTTAATTTCCGACCGCTTGAACTATTATTTTTCTTTTAATTCATTTTAATTTTTTAAATGTAATATTTTTCTTTATATATTTTATTCCTTTAGTATGTATTCGCTACGGAGTGACGCTTCGCGGTAAATTGTGAGTAAAAAACGCTCCATTTCTTTAGTTATTTCTCTCTTTTTTTTTGCCTGCATTTTTAGACAAAAATTTCATTTTCTTTTTCAAGTTTTCACCCGTATTTGGAATACGTTTTCTGCTAACTAATTTTTATTTTTTAAGTTTATTTTTCTGCTTCAAATTCGTTTTCTTGTTTTTTTGCTCCTTAGGTACAGTGCGCCTTATCGATAAAGGTTCAAAAAATGTATCGATTTAATAATTTTTCGAAAATTTATCAATGCAATTTCGGCAAGTTTTTTGTCGAAAAGGAAATTTATCGATAATATTTTTTCTATAAGGCATACTTGTATTCGAGGTTTGCATTTCACGGTATATTGCGAAAGTAAAATCGCTTAATTTTTATAAGCATTTCTTCATTATTTTACTGAGAAGTGTCACTCCTGGCGAATACATATTTAAATTCGTAAAATCTCCATAATTTTGCATTAGACAAAATTGAAGTTTTATTAATTTTTGAGTTCCCTGATGGTGTACTTTGCAGTAGAGCGAGGTCGATGATGTATTCGCCGACCCTAGGTCGACAATATATGATCCTATTTGATAAATTATTAAAATTAGAAGTTGGCAATTATTTTTTGCCAACTAATTATAGTCGGCGAATACATCATGAAGCTCGCTCTACTGCAAAGTTCTTGTAAAACAGTGTTGCACTTGCAAGATTAACTCGAATTCTAGTGTTTATACTTCTTTTCAACGGAAAATGACGTATCCACGACGAGTTGCAGTTAAAATGTGATTTTTCGCTTTAAAAAAGGCGCACTACACTGTTGAAAATTGAAAAGTGCCGTAGAGCGAGGCTGATGATGCATTCGCCGACTATACGCTGAATAGACCCATAATCACGTCTTCCTATTCTATTCATTATACATATACCGATGCTTTTCCGTCTTTCGTTATTTCTTTCTCATCTTCTTTCGCGAACTCGAACCTTAACGCCCTATACATTTCAGATTGTCACCGGACCCCAGTTTCGACGGCCAGTGGAAGGGAGAACGCCGAGGTCAGCTCAATCGACGACAGCGGAAACAACGAATTTTTTATGGAGTCGGTAAGGTTTTAGAACGTTTTGAAAATTGGCTAGCGTGTTTTGCATATAATGGAATTGTGGCGGAGTGACATTTCACGTGAAACTGTGAGACGAAAAATCTCTTAATTTCTTCATTTTTTCAAACAAAAACGTAAATAAATTGTCACTCCGCTACAAATCTATTATATCATGTCGGAGTATAACCGAGAAATATCAAGAAATGAGAAAAGTGACAAACATTTGGGGCAATGCTTCTATTGTTTTGAAAATGGGTAATAATCAAAAATTTACAACCGGAAATGCAAAAAAAATCAATAGGATTGCAATAATTATTTTGACTTTCCCAATTTTGAGCATGCTCGGTAGTATTTTTGGCATAATTTCTAATGGGGTTATTCACGAAATGGCAAAAAACTGCGCGAAAACTCGAAAAATGCTCCGATTGACTTAAAATATTGGGAGATGAAAACTCTCCCGGACATTCCCACAAAATTTCAGACCAAAATATCGATTTTTAAGAAATTAATTTTTTTTTTCTGAAAATGCTTAAAATCGATATTTTTGTCTGAAATTTTGGGGCAATATCCGGGAGGGAGAATTTTTTCCTTTATTTCCCAAAATTTCAGATCAATCGGAGCATTTTCCGAATTTTCGCGCAGTTTTCTGCCATTTTTTGCCATTTCGTGAAAAACCCCATAAAACTTTCAAATCAATTGGAGCTTTCACCGTGTTCATCCTAATTAATTTTTTGGTTGTTTTTCCTCGTCGAAATTTCTCCGATTAACCCCATTAACAAATAATCTTACAAGACAATTTTGCATAAACCAAAAAATGTTTGAGAAATTTCTGGCTTGCTGCATTTAATGCGAAATCGTAAAACTATTGAAGATTATCAGAAAATAAGAATATGTAAGAAATCTATTAAAAAATTAACTACACGCTGGCCAATTTTTGAAAGTTCTGAAAAATCGACCGGCTTATTTTCATAGTTTTATTTAATTGTTTACTCAATTTCCATAAGGTTTTGTTCAATTTCATTTATTGTTTTGCTTAATTTCGTTAATAACTTCAACTCCTTGAATTTTTACAAATATCTTTGCTTCTTTTTCTTCCTACTTCCCCCCCCCCCCCCCTTACCTCATATAACCCGTCTGAATGTCATCCGTGATTTGTTGTCTGTTTTCTCTTTTATACCCTCATTTCTAATCATTACTTTTATTTTTCTGTTCTTTCTTATTACTTCACGTTTATTTTTGAAACGTAAGTAATAAATACAATACAATACAAAGTGTTCATGTTTTTAAAACTTTTAATATGCAATAAAATTTGATTTTTTCCAACAGTGAACTTTCTTAAGATGAACTTGCTTAAAAGCAAGCACATCTGAGTCTAAAAACCGTTTTAATGACCTGTGGCAGCCCTATTATAAGCCCACATCCGAGATTGGAACGGCCGCAAAAGGCCTATTATTGACTTACAAATGACTTACTATCGACCGCGATAAGTAAATTATAGGCAAAAGTCACCCGCGATAAGCCTATAGTAGGCCTATTATAGGCGCCGACCCGCGATAAGCCTATAATAGGCTTACTTTGGGGTCCTTCGCTGGTACTCGGTAGGTCTATCGCGCAACCTATTATAAGCTGAACGCGCACTACCTGTGAACGCTGCTGCCGAACAGTGCTTGCCAAGGGCGGTGATAAAAACGGTGGTTGCCGTGAGCATTTTGATGAGCTCGTTTTCGAGATTTTTGCGATTTGTGCAGGTGGAGACTATGAAAAATCGATTCATGAGGCAAAATAACCCCCGGGTACAAATTTTAAGAAAATTCCCAAAGCCTGACCCTACGGCATTCCCTAGTAAATGTTATTTTGTTCCTATCTACCCATTTTTTAAACAATTCATTGCGTTAGAATTGTGTTACGAACCTATTCCATGCAGGAAAAAACAGTTTTTGGTAGTTGTTTCCTGATTCATTGCACAAAACCATCAAATAACCACCGTACTCTAAATTGTCAAAGAAAAAACGCCGCGGAGTACACGAAGTGGCGGGAAGTTCAGACTTCTTTCTCGTTTCCACCATTTTTCCCTGACTCTCTCGCAAATTTTCCAAAAATTATTTTTCCAAAACCGTAGAAAAACAAAACGTAAACTGACGAAACTTTCTCGGTTTTGAATTATGTTTTTTTTTGAGTAGCTTTATCATCTGTTTTTGATAACAATTTTATTCCGCATCAATTCAATACACCCCTGTTATATGATAGAAAAGGATGGCTCTCATTTGAAAATTCAAGATTTCCATGTCTCCCAAAAAGTTGGAGCTCTGAAAGATAAGAAAAGGACACGAAATTCCTAACAAAAAACTATACAGTATGCTACCATTCAAACTTGTTCGGTTCCGAAAAAAACTTCGGCCGCCTCATGCCCCTTGTGTTTCAAAATGCTTAGCCAAGTTTGGTGCAAATCGGTCCGCTAGAAGTAGGAGAAAAAGTTGGTGACATGAAATCTCACACACATACTGACAAACTTCAGTGCTTAATAATAGTAAAGATGCTAGCGACAAAAAAAAGGGAAAAATTGCTCAAAAAAAAGTAGGGTAAGCACCTTTAAATTCTCTGATACTGTATTCTTTTATTTTTTACACTACCGTATATTTGAGCTCCCAAGCTTACATTAATCTCAGAACCCCGCCCACTTTTCATGAAATATTCGGCTCTGGGACGTTTCAAAAAAAGACGTTTCAAAACTGGGACGATTCAAAACCTGCCACTTCAAAACTAGGACGGTTCAAAACTTTGAGTGCAATTGTGCGTCACGGTGTACGCACTAGTGACACCAGAACACACGCACATGAAATGTTTATTTTCGTTTTGTCATTGTTTTAAACTCTTTTCACGTACTATTCATTTTCTTTTTTCGTTTTGTCATTTTTAAACTCTCTTCACGCGTTTTGCTCTCGCTTCGCATTTTTTTTAAATCGACAAAAGACAAAACATGAGCTCGGCGATATTGACAAAATTTAAATACCGGCAAAAAATTATTTTAAAAAAATGCGAAACGAGAGCAAAACGCGTGAAGAGAGTTTAAAAATGACAAAACGAAAAAAGAATATGAATATTACGTGAAAAGAGTTTAAAACAATGACAAAACGAAAATAAACATTTAATGTGCGTGTGTTCTGGTGTCACTAGTGCGTACATCGTGACGCACAATTGCACTCAAAGTTTTGAACCGTCCTAGTTTTGAAGTGGCAGGTTTTGAATTGTCCCAGTTTTGAAACGTCTTGTTTTGAAACGTCCCAGAGCCAAATATTCACTTATTCAAGTCAATTAGAAAACCACCAAAAAGTATGCGGAGCTTACTTTTTACCGTAAGGGATATATGGGCAGAGCTAGAGAAGAACCAAAAATTAAAAGGCGCATGCCTACACTGGTATAAGTACAGTATAACCCCATGAAATACCAGTAAAACCCCCCACGGGAAAAGGCAGATATTGCCCCCCCCCGCGCAGAGAAGGCCAGAGAGGTGGTATGCAAACGCGCTCCACCGAATATAAATATGTAGTTCGTGTAGAGGACGCCGAATTGTCATCAGTTTTCATATTTTCTGTTGTTTAAAACTTGTTTTCGAGGATTTTTTTTTCGTATTTTGGAAACTGTCTCAAACCGAATTAATTTAATAACGATAATTGCCACTTTGGATTTGTTGCAAGACCATACCTTTCTGTCTAACAGTCTAACTAACTTCTCGCGTCGGTGCTGCCCCAAATCCGAACTGGGGTACGAATCAGAACCGTTTTACCTAAAACGCCAAAGTTAGGTACCGGTGGAAATGTCTACAAAAAAAGCTGATACCGTAACCTCCAGCAGGTTTAAAGTTTGGCCGCTTTTATAGAAATTTCGAAGAAGTTCTGTTTTTTTTTTGTAGAAAGATAGACAGTACCATGTATTTGCAAACCCGATATTCGAGTCGTGACGCTCGATATTGGATGGTTGATCTGTTCAAGCTGCGCGCCGATTTCGAGGTGGTCAAGAAGTGGAACAAGGACGAGAAGACGGATGTGAGCCATAATTACAATGAACTCTTCCATTGCAAACCACTCTTTAAGATTCTCCCCATCCGAATCTCAATAAACGACGCCTCCTACCGCACCACCGAAGAATTCCTTACACTACCGTACCGCGGCATCGAAATCAAACAAACGCACCGTCTGACCGATATGGAAGCGATTCATGTCATCCAACGATGGTTAGAAAATGGGGAAATTGAGTTTTTGATTGTCTGCTTCTTTTCTTACTATCAGAAAGTTATCGAGCATTTCCGACCGTTTTTAATCGGTCCGCACTTGCAGAGCCATTTTCGAATGGTTGTGAGGTGAGATTTGTCGAGCATTGAAGCCCCGCCCACTTTTTTCTCATTTTCATGACGCAGCTTAAACGGTTTGCCAACTTTCTGGGGAAAGTGGCTTAAAATATACTCTTGAGTGGGGGATTTACGAATATCACATCGAAATCGCACGAAAAATTTTTTCTGATTTTTGGCAAATTTTACAAAAAAAAAATAGAAGACCACGGGGAGTACACGATTTGGCGCGAAATTCAAATGGCATTTTTCTTTTTCATCATTTTTCTCCCGTCTTTCTCCAATATTTTTGCATTAATCTTTGGGAAATATATTACAAACATCATTTCGTGATTTCAGATAGCGTGTTGATCACAAAAGTAATGATAAAACAAATTCGGAACAAAATTCTCGTACCTTTCATTTTTTTTCCCGTTTTCCTGCTCACTTCCGCTTTAAATTCACTTCTTTATCTGTAACTTTTATATTTGAACAACAAATTTTCAGAAGAAACTATTTAAAACGTTGAATCGAACAACAGGCAAATATCGATTTTTCGATATTCATGACTAAAATGTGTTTTCCCGATTATCTAAAACTTTAATAAGCGATTAGAGCATGTTTTATCGAAAATCGATAATAAAAACGAGGAAAATTACAAGAAAAATAAATATTTCTCGTGAAAATGGAATTTTCTAGAAGCCGCGGCCGCGGGTTTCCTAGGCCACGACCACGATTTTCGTGTACTCCTCGTGGTCTTCTATTTTTTTTTGTAAAAATAATACAACATCAGAGAAATTTTTTTGTGCGATTTCCATGTGATATTCGTAAATCCCCCACCCAAGAGTATATTTTAAGCAACTTTCCCCAGAAAGTTGGCACCCCCTTTAATTGAAGACCCAATATTTATTTTTAGACACCACGGTCAAGAATTCCCGTACCACGAACGTCTCGACTTGTGGAGAAGAGATGGGAAAATTTCAAGTCTTCTGCTGGACACGTCGACTCGACAGTTTTCGATGGTGGTCTTGAATGAGTAGATAGAGGTGGGCGGAGTTACCGAAAAAACTTATTAGAACGGCATCCAATCAACATTTCTTGGATTTTGCTCAGAAAATCCAGAAATCCCTGCTCTTTCTCATTTCTCTATAATTGCCTGTACCTGTGGTACTGTATTTCTCATTTTCTGTCACTTGTTGTCTTTTATTGGGAAAACAAAAAAAGTTGCAACGCGGTGTTTGCGTACTTTTGAAATTCAAACGGCAATGAAAAAAAGCATGGAAAATGAGAAGATTTTTTTCCATTTTCGTTTGAATTTTAAAAGTACGCAAACACCGCGTTGCAACTTTTTTGTTTTTAAAATGTTGTCGAAAAATAAAGCGATGTCCTACAGTATACGGAAAAACACAATTTACGCAGTGATTTAGGCCACGCCTCTGAAAATTTTACCCGTTTTTTGAAAAATGGGGTGTGGTCATTGCTGATTTTTATTTTTTCGACAATCCATGATTTTCCTGTTTTTTACCCGTTTCTCTGTGTCCTCTAGATTATTTATTTATTTATTTATTTATTTGAATACGCCCATTGCGGTACGTGAAAAATAGAGTAAAGGTATAGAAGAAGATTCAGAAACGGAATAGAAAGAATAAAGGAGTTTGTAGGGATATCTGGTTATAGTACACGTGAAATAAACAAATTTTGGGAGAGAGAAGAGGATACATTTGGCGTAAACGTTCGGTCATCAGTGGTCATAGTTTGAAAGAAGAGAGCGTGCGGTTAACGAAAAAGTTTCTACGTATTTTAGTTTTGCAGTGGTTCCATTTGAATTTGTTTTTTGCGCGCGTGCGAGTGTTTTTCTCATAAGTGAAATAGGGGCTTGTGTCAATGTCTACTAGACCCGAAATCATTTTTAGTATAAGTTTCCTATCGGAAGTTTGTCTTCTCGATTCTAGCGATGAAAGATTGAATAGTGAGTTACGTTGGGGGGCTGTTAGGTAATCGGGGTCATTTGGAGTTAGGTATCTCCCTTTTATACGGCTGTATAGTTTTCTCGTAAATGCATTCTGAACCGATTCAACTGCTTTACAGTCAAGTTTTCTTGTTGGATTGCTGATTTCTGTGCCATACTCTAGTATGGGTCTTATAAAGATTTTGTATAGAAGTGTCATAAGGCGGGGGTTATTACTACAGTAGTGATTGAATATTTGGAATACGCTAAACTTAGCTTTGCAGATGGCTTTTTTCCAGTGACCAGTAAAATCAAGCATTGGAGTTATTATGAAACCTAAGTCGCGTATGCTTGTTTCTCTTCTGATAGGGATATTATTTATCTGATACTGTGTGGTTCGGGGATTTTTTCCTAATGAGATAACTAGAGTTTTACTGTCGTTGAGAGCTAGCTTAGAATTTTCAGACCAAGTACAGACAGCGTCTATCGCGCTTTGCATTAAAGTTTCATGATCTTCTATCGTATCACTTTTTGGAATCGCCGTGTAGATTTTAATGTCGTCTGCAAATTGTTTGCATCGAATGCCAGATGGTAGAATGCTAGGAATTTCATTTACAAAGATTCCGAAAAGTATTGGCGAGAGTACGGCTCCTTGAGGGACGCCGCACTGCGCGTGCTTTGGGGTAGATGATTCATTGTTAACCTTTACAGAAAAAGTTCTATTGGAGAGATATGATCTGATCCATTTGATCAGATTCGGATTAAGGTTTGCGTCTACCAGCTTCGCTAGTAAGATATCATGTGGAACTCTGTCAAAAGCTTTTGCGTAATCTAGGTATATAACGTCTACTTGCGCGCCTTCATCTATGCTCTCTGTCCAGTCATTAACCGCCTCTAACATGCATGTTACTGTGGATTTCTTGGGGCGAAACCCGTGTTGATCATTGTTCCAAAATTTAATTGTATCTAAATGCTGCAGTATTTTTTTTAAGAGACAGCGCTCGTATATTCTACAAAGCTGAGAAGTTAAACTAATTGGGCGGAAATCTGTTGGTGCCATGGGTTTTTCTATTTTGTTCAATGGGATAACTATAGACTCTTTCCAGAGCGAGGGGCACTCGCCTCTCATCATGGAGAGGTTGCATAATTGTGCTAGGGGGCTGCTGATTAGATGAGCTATTAATTTTAGAAATTTATAGGGGACGTTATCGGGTGTCTGTGAACAGGAATTTTTGCATTTTAGCATCATGCTCAGCATCTCAGCGTCTGTGACCCATGGTATTTCTTGTGGCGATTTAAAATTTGAAGGTAGTTCAAAGTTTAGGAGCGGTCTGTTAACATATTGAGATTCGAAACTATCAGCCAAGATTTCTGCTTTTTCAGCATTGATAACTGATAGAACCCCCAGTGGGTTTGTCAGTGTTGGTATTCTCAAGGATTTCGGTTTCAAAAGGTACTTTGCTTTTTTACTGAATCGGCTCACCCCTGAGGACTCTAGCAGTTTGACTTCCTCGTTTCTACGAAATTTAAGTAACTTCTTCCGGAATTTTTTAGCGGTTTTAATGTAGTCGAGGAAATCGTCTCTGCCTCGGCTAGCTTTCACTCTTTCTAGTTTTAGTTGAACTAATTTATAAAAGGATTTCAGGTAGTCTGGCGTGTTTCTTATGGTGGGTTCGACATAAATTTTCGGAACTGAGAGTTCAAAGGCCTCTCTCATGTGATCGATAAAGTTTTGATACATGGTAGAGATAGAGTTTCCTGGGTGCAGTAAACGGCCCCAGTCAATGGAACCTAAATAATCAAGGCACTTCGGCCAATTAATGTTCTTATAATCGTAAAAAAGTATTTTCTTTTCGGGGGGCCTTTGGAGAATATCTAATTTAAAATTGATAGAGTTGTGGTCACTGGAGCCGATTGGTGAGAGAATTCGGACGTCAGAAAGACGGCAATTACTAAAGACAACATCCAGGAGGTTTTCTTTTCTAGTTGCTTTGCGGATATATTGCGTCAGATTATTTTGATTACAGAAATCGCATAGCAGTGAACCTAAACGCGTTTGGGAAGTTGGTACCGCTGAGTTCCAGTTAATTCCGTTTATGTTCATATCGCCTAGTATGACAAGTTGGCCCACGTGGTTTGAGAGATCTGACACTTTATTTAAGAGGGTAATTGTATTTTCGAATGAGCAGGAAGGTGGGCGATAGATATTTATGATTCGTAATGGTGTCACGTTAACGTCTATGTCTACTGTTATTAATTCATACGCCGAATTTTTAGTTTCCGCGGTAATTATGGTACTTGGAAATTCTTTTTTCACTAGTGTGCAAACCCCTCCACCTCTCGATGTTGCGCAGCGGTCAGCGCGGAATACGTGATAATTTGAATTAGGGTCAAGAAAGGACGCATTTCCAAATTTGCTAGATAACCAGGTTTCCTGAATACAGAGGATATCAGGAGAAGTCGTGTTTACTATGTACTGAAATTCGAGTTTGTTAGCCATAAGCGACCGAACGTTTGCGCTTACAATTAGAATAGGAAGGATTAAATCAGGAGAATGTGGGAAAAAATTAAATTATCTGTGCTGGGCGAAATTAGTTTTTTGGATCCGTGAAAATATTCGTTGGCGTGTCCTTTCGTATTTGCAGCGGCGTGGCATTAGCGTTCGTTGCGAGTGATTTGTTGGCATAGTTCTTACGGCGGTTGTCGTGGTATTGCACCAATTCTTCACGCGACATGGACGGTCGGAGAAAAATAGGCCGACCGTCAGTGGTGCGAAATGATTTTAGCTTGTGCGCCTTTTTAAGGACGTCCCGCTGCGCAAACGTACTTGACAAAACAATCTTTAGCAATCGTGGTTTACCATCCTCCCTCTGACGACCGAGCCGATAGACTGTTATAGGCGGTGATGTGGCATCCACGCATTTGAAGAGCTCGTGGACTGCATTGATGTCGGCGGCACTTCTCTCGAACATCGACGAACATGTTGCCTCTGGAACTCCAATAGCTACTACCGATCTGCGTCTTTCCTTTATCTCTGCCGGGTCTTCTTTCTTCTCTTTTACTTCCTTCATGGCAGCCTCCACGCTTTCAAGCCGTTTTTGTTGGACGGCGACCAATTCCTCTAGATCTCTCATCTTCGTGTTCATTTCCATTATGGACTTGTGTAGGTCGACCTTGAAACCTTCCAGGACTGCTGACACTGCTTCTGTTATGGCGGATTTCAGCAGGTTGAGAAATTCCGTCGATTTTAGAAGTGTTTGCGCCGTTTTATCCGAAGACGATCGTGATGTCTTTTCTCTTTTACGGTTGTTGACCATGGCTACCTTTCATTTTTTTTTCCCGTTTTCCTGCTCACTTCCGCTTTAAATTCACTCCTTTATCTGTAACTTTTATATTTGAACAACAAATTTTCAGAAGAAACTATTTAAAACGTTGAATCGAACAACAGGCAAATATCGATTTTTCGATATTCATGACTAAAATGTGTTTTCGCGATTATTTAAAGCTTTAATAGGCGATTAGAGCATGATTTATCGCAAATCGATGATAAAAACGCGGAAAATTACAAGAAAAATAAATATTTCTCGTGAAAATGGAATTTTCTAGAAGCCGCGGGTTTCCTAGGCCACGGCCACGATTTTCGTGTACTCCTCGTGGTCTTCTATTTTTTTTTTGTAAAAATCATAAAAAACCAGAGAAATTTTTTTGTGCGATTTCCATGTGATATTCGTAAATCCCCCACCCAAGAGTATATTTTAAGCAACTTTCCCCAGAAAGTTGGCACCCCCTTTAATTGAAGACCCAGTATTTATTTTTAGACACCACGGTCAAGAATTCCCGTACCACGAACGTCTCGACTTGTGGAGAAGAGATGGGAAAATTTCAAGTCTTCTGCTGGACACGTCGACTCGACAGTTTTCGATGGTGGTCTTGAATGAGTAGATAGAGGTGGGCGGAGTTACCGAAAAAACTTATTAGAACGGCATCCAATCAACATTTCTTGGATTTTGCTCAGAAAATCCAGAAATCCCTGCTCTTTCTCATTTCTCTATAATTGCCTGTACCTGTGGTACTGTATTTCTCATTTTCTGTCACTTGTTGTCTTTTATTGGGAAAACAAAAAAAGTTGCAACGCGGTGTTTGCGTACTTTTGAAATTCAAACGGCAATGAAAAAAAGCATGGAAAATGAGAAGATTTTTTTCCATTTTCGTTTGAATTTTAAAAGTACGCAAACACCGCGTTGCAACTTTTTTGTTTTTAAAATGTTGTCGAAAAATAAAGCGATGTCCTACAGTATACGGAAAAACACAATTTACGCAGTGATTTAGGCCACGCCTCTGAAAATGTTACCCGTTTTTTGCAAAAAGGGGTGTTTGCTGATCTTTATTTTTTCGACAATCCTTGATTTTCCTGTTTTTTACCCGTTTCTCTGTGCCCTCTAGACTAGAAAACCGAAGGCTGCCAATTCAGACACATTTGGCGTTCATCTTATTTTTTTTCCATTTTTCTCTTTCTGAATCCGTGTGAAATGTGTGCAGCGTTTTCTCAGCTCCTACTGGATCGATTTGCATCAAACTTGGCCAGACATTTTCAAAAAAGTCCGTTTTGTAATATTTCATTCCGTTTTTCGTCTTCCTTTTTGAAATGTTTAATTCCGCACATCTCTGTTTCAAACCCAAGAGGTATGGTGCGGTCAAAGTTTAGCGAAGATTGTATTTATTCATGACGTCAAAGACATTGGTTTATGATTGTGGGACAATCAAATTTACTTTGAAGTTTTTTTTTAAGTAGATTCCGTCATTGTTTTTCTGAAAGACAAAAATTAATAGTTTTCGAGAGAAGGACGAATGAGCGTGGATGATAGAAAAGTCTGAAATTCGGCGCCAATTTCCGTGGATATTGTGCTCGAGAGATCACTGAAACACTGAATTTGATGAACAAATCATGATGAAAAATAAAAACAACTTGAAAACAACAACAAAATATAAATAATTAAAAACAATCTAATTTCCGCGCTTTTGTCGCTGAACGCTGGCCAGGAACCAAAAAGCTGCCCTTGTCAGTTCCGCGAAATCAAAAAATGACTGAAAGATTCGAATTTGTTCTTTGCACGCGTAATTGACTCTAGTCTCTCTTCGAGGAACAACGGCAAACTGCTTATTATGCTTTTAGGCCAATTTTTACGCGATTTTTGTAGCGTGAGTCGTAGAAAAATGTTTTTAAATATTGTGTTTTCAATCTATTATTGTTTTAAAAAATTTGTCACCTGGCGAGAGGCGCGAATTCAAAAAATAGGCTCCGCCTCCTCGCCGAAATATTTCTGCAATTCTGCGCGCGCCAATTTGCAATCGCGGTGCGCGCGATTTCATGTGTTGAATTTTCGTTCCTTCATAACAAATATCGATTTAAGACAATTAAAAACTCGCTTTAAATCAATAGTTGCCGAATTCGCTTCAAAATAACGCTTTTTATGAAGGTTTCCAGGAGAAATTGAAAGGCACTGGACAAAAATTCGACACAGAAAATCGCGCGCACCGCGATTGCAAATTGGCGCGCGCGGAATTGCAGAAAAAGGCGGAGCCTTATTTTCAAATTCGCGCCTCTCGCCAGGTGACAAATTTTTTAAAACAATAATAGTTGCTACATCAAAAAATGAAACTCCGCCCACTTTATTCACACGAATTTTATGGGGTTATTCACGGAACCAGAAAAACATGCAAAAAAAATTCAGGGAAAATTCGGAGAATGCTCCGATCAGTCTGAAATTTTGGTGAATAATGTCAAAAACTGTCCCGGACATGTGCAGACAATTTCAGACCAAAATATCGATTTTAAAAATTATCGATTTTTTCTGAAAATTTTCAAAATCGATATTTTTCTCTGAAATTTTCTGCACATGTCCGGGAGTATTTTTGACATTATTTGCCAAAATTTCAGACTGATTGGAGCATTCTCCGAATTTTCGCTGAATTTATTTTTTTGCATATTTTGCAGTTTTCGTGAATAACCCCATTAGATTTTGGTGCATTTTGAATTTTTGCATGAAAAAAATTCGATTGAAAACACAATATTTAAAACTATAAATAAGAAAATTTAATTGCAGTGATTTTGCAGAAAACCGATATATCGCGTGTCCAGTTTTGCAAAAATCGGCATAACAAATTAAAAAAAAACTAACTATTTTTTTCAATTTTAATCGCTAAATTTCTACAAGAATTTCTTCAAAAACATATACTCGGTATAAAACGCTGATAACTCGCTCCAATCGAACAAAGAATTTCGCATGCATTTGGAGTGAGGTTCAGAGAAATCAGAGCAAAACATCGGCCACGGCTCTCTCAATTTTCTGCACTATCTCGTCGCCAACGTGGCCGCGTCCACCACTGTGCGAAGGGAGCGCGTTTGCAGCGCTCCGTACTGAGAATAAAAAATACAAGAAAAAAAAAACTAAAAATTCAATAAATATTGAAACTGTCGTCGATTACGGTACCAAGTCCGCAAACACTGTCACGTCAGAATGCACAATTTGAGGCCTAAATTTTTTAAAGTTTGTGCTTAAAGTTCGCTCACTGTTCCATTCTTTTTTTGGGATTGCTGTTGGTCTATGATTCTGATTCTGGCGAAAATAATTAAATTGTCCCTGTAATTTAGAAAATAGCCACCCACAAATGAAAGAGTGGCGCACGGTGTCCCGGACGGGAAAAGCGCCGCTAGAGATAACTGCTGACGCATCTCTCGTTCTCTCTCCCTCCCCACCTCAGCGCAGCTATTTTTTCAACTGGAATTTGTTTCTTTTTTGATTTTCAGCAAAACTAGACCACTTTTTGAAAATCTGTAATTAAATTATATTTTTCAGATGAAATGCTTCATTTTTATTACAAAAACAACACGATTGGTGCAGAATTGTCGGAGGAGATGCATTTTAAAATAAGTGGTACAGAATTTTACTAAAAACTAAATTTTCTGCAACATAATAATGCATTTTAAATGTCTCCCTTGTGCAGAATGTTCTCCTGAACATTTTAATACCATGACCAGCTCGAAACGTGCGAACTCGGTTTTTTTCTCGGTGTTTCAAAATTTTAAAATGCATCTTCTCCGTCAATTCTGCACCAGTCGTGATGTTTTTGTAATCAAAATGAAGCATTTCATCTGAAAAATATATTTTAATTACAGGATTTCAAAAAGTGGCCTAGTTTTGCTGAAAATCAAAAAAGAAACAAATTTCAGTGGCAAAAATAACTGCGCTGAGGTGGGGAGGGAGAGAGAAGAGAGTGCAGACAGTTGAAGACATTTTTCCACTTTGGGACACCGTGTGGCGTTCCATTCCGTTCCGTTTCGTTCCCATCGCTCTTATTTATTTCGCGTTCTCTCTTCTCGTTTTTCTTGTTTTGTTGTGTTTTGCTACTGAACGTTGAACGCTGAACGCTGAAAGGTGGGAAGTTGCTTCTTTTCTTGATTTGAACCAATTCGCTTCCGTTTTTTTTTTCGTTGTTCTCTTCAACTCGCATCGTCTCTCGCCGAAGATGCTCTTGACTCGTGTTTACGGCAGCTCTGAAATGAATGAATGATGCACACACGAGGAAAATAGAAAACAGAAAACAACAACAGTCAACAGCTCGTAGAGTTTTCGTTTTCAGACGGGCGTCACCTCCGACTCAAAGTTCGATTTGTTTCGTTTGTGTTCACTCACTTAATTGGCGAGAGCAAAGAGCGAAACGAGCTATTTAGATCAAATAATTTTGTTTTGCGTATTTAATTGTATATTTACATACATGTTGATTCGAATTTCTGAGACCCTGCTATGTTTGCAGAATAGTAGAAAGTTTGTACCGCAGACTTGCGGCTCTCAATTTTTTCAATGTTTCCGCTTCTATTTTCCCTTCCTTCGTGAGAACATACCCGTTCGATCACGCATTCATATTGCTTTCTGATGCTTGAAAAGGCGTCAAATACAATCGGTGGGACAAAAAACTGCAAAAATTCTGAAAAATACAACGATTTTCCCACAGACGGGTACATCATCGGCTCCTCTTCCCAGAATCACAAATCGTTTTATCGCTAATTTGTGTTATGTGTAATTTAGGATAGACCATTTCGCGGTAATTCGTCCGGTCCAGGAACAAAGTACGAACATTTTAAATTCGGTTAGTATTTAGCTCTAATTTGAGAACGTTGTCATCTCATCTGAACTTTCAAATTAGGCACCGCCTCGTTACTCTATATTCAAGTTTTTTTAGTTTTACACGTACTGACGCCAAATTTGGAATCAGAGCAAAAGGGCGGAGCCTAATTTCAAATTTCACGATGTTTGCCAAAACCAGGCAGAGCCGCTTCTGCATTGCGGCTGTGGTTTCGCCGCGAACAATGCGTATACGGTAGTTTGTTTACATTCTGTTTTCTTTAAAGAAATATATGTTTTCGCGGGGGTGCTACGGTATAGAACTGCTACGGAATAGAACTGCGCGGAATAGAACCGCCTGAAATTAAGCTGTACCGACCCAGAACCGCTCGAAAAACTCGAAGAATTATTTCGTTGTACATTGTGAGGTCCTGAGTTCTAATTCGTGCAGTTGTATTTTTGGTATAGCTTCATTTCAGCCGGTTCTATTCCGCGCAGTTCTATTCCGTAGCAGTTCTATTCCGTGCGAGTTCGATATCACCACCGTTTTCGTTGTTTTAGCACCACCGTTTTCGTCGCACGAGCGGCTCTGCCTGGTTTTGGCGACGCAGTAATATGCGCCCTTTGGTAAATACGGTATATTATTTTTTTTTTCTTTAAGTATATTACGTATCCGCCACAGAGTGACACTTCGCGGTAAATTGTGGGGGACAAAAAGCAATGCAAACCTACTGAAAATCCGTTTTCCGGAAAACATTTCTCTGCGTCTCTCACTTCGTCATACGAAAATCAGAACTTTCTCATTTTATTTTTCCGGAAAACAGTTTCATGGATTCGGCCCCAGATCTACCGCAAAGTGTCACTCCGTGAAAAATTGACTTGTCTGTTTCTCTGCGTCTCTCACCAACATCCTACAAAATCGGTTTTCCGGATAACGGTTTTCCAGTCTTTCCGGCCTATGAGGCCACATGCAAGAAAGTGGAAAACGACAAGAAACCCGTTTTCCGGAAAACGAAATTTGGAAATCGATGAACTTTATACTATGGTGGTGAGAGACGCAGAGAAACAGATAAGTCCATTTTCCAAAAAATGCCGTTTTAAAATTTGGTCGGAAAAATGTTTTTTCATCATTTATTTTTACTTTTTTGACCCACAATTTACCTGTCATTGCGTGACGAATACATAAAGTTATCATATTACCAATCGAGTTGAAACTCGGTGTTTGCCTATTGTGTTTTCAAACGAATTGCATCATGAAATCATGAGTCTGCTATCCCTTTTTTGTCTGCGTATCTTCCAATAGCACTGTGTTTGCGTGGTCGCGAACAAATAAGTGGGCAGGGTTTCGGTTTTGTGTTCATGCACAATTCGATTGAAAACACAATTCTTTTGAAAAAAAAGTTCTCGCTGTCTTTTTTCAAAAGTATTTACGCAAAATCAATTGTCTTGTTGGATACAGTATTATTTTACTTTTTGCCTTGAGTTCAGAAAAACTACCGTACCCCTTTAAATACCAGGTCTAGACTTTTCCTGTGTTCTCGAGAAAATGATATTTGTCACAAGTCTATTTCTCTGAAATGCATCTTTACTCTGTGAAACACTAGACAGTGATGGGCCTAATCAGAGAAATTTCTAAAATAGAAGAATGCTCCTATTGGTCTGTAATTTTGAAAAAATGTTCGACTCAAATATTTTGAGCACTTTATCACGGTGAGTATTTTTGACATGATTTCCCAAATTTTCAGGCCAATCAAATCAATTCATTTCATTCCGATTTCTGTCATTCATTTATTTTTGATTTGTCGACATTTCACACGGCGTGCTGGAGACTACGTTTTTATAATTATTTTTGGAAATGAAATTTCGGAGGTCATCTCTCTCAAGTCTCTGCGTCTCTAGTTTTGCACGCACTTAGCAAAACTTGGCAGAATGTGGCTATCTAGACGCAGATAAAATCCGACAGAGCGCGTTTGCCTTTACGTAGGTTCTAACACACCGTGTTTCACTGAATAGCTCCATTATAAAGCTGCGTCCAAAGTTACAAAATTTCCTGGAATCACGTTTTTTCTGCAGTCCAAAGTTGTGAAAAAATCCCAGAAATAACAGGTGTTTACCACTGTATTTTTCGGCTTGAAAGTTTTAAACAAAAACACGGGAAAATATAGTGATAAACACCTGTTATTTCTGGAATTTTTTGTGCAACTTTGGACTGTAGAAAAAACCTGATTCCAGGAGATTTTTTAACTTTGGACGCGGCATGAAGAACCGATAAAGTGGGTGAACATTCGCCAAATGTGCACCGAAATTCCACGGGTTATGTATTTGGTATTTACTTATTCAGAGGATAGCCAGTTTTCGGCATTTCTCTGTATAAAATAGTCTGTGAGCAGTTCAAATGAGTTTAAACTGTCTACAGGAATTCTGACAACAGTTTGCCAATGTCTGACAGCAGTCAATTGAAACAAATGTTTAAATGCTGATTGTGAGCAAAAAAAAGTTGAAAATGAAGAAATTCCTTCTTAACTTCATGATGAGTGTACATTCTCAGTACGGAGCGCTGCAAACGCGCTCCCTTCGTACAGTGGTGGACGCGGCCACGTTGGCGACGAGAGAGTGCAGAAAACTGAGAGAGTCGTGGCCGATGTTTTGCTCTGATTTCTCTAAACCTGACTCCAAATGCATGCGAAATTCTTTGTTCGATTGGAGCGAGTTATCAGCGTTTTATACCGAGTATATCTATTCCGTGTACCGACATTTTCCGAGTTCCGACTGGCAACCCTAATGTGCTCCTTTAGTCTGTACCGACATCTCGCGGGTTCCGACATTCGACTTTTAATGTGTACCGACATTGTGCGGGCTCCGACATTTGACTTCAGTGGTGGACGCGGCCACGTGGCCGATGTTTCGCTCTGATTTCTCTGAATCTCATTCCAAATGCATGCGAAATTCTTTGTTCTATTGGAGCGAGCGAGCTTGCATCGTTTTATACCGAGTATATCTTACCGAAACTTCTTTTGTTTTTAATGTGTGAAATGTGGCTTGTCTTGACTAATTAATTAACACACTAATATGAATTCGTTTTTAAACTTAAACTCATATTAGTTTTCCGCTTGACAGCCTCTGTCGGTCGTGCAAGTATGTTCTTGTAGACCAAACTACGAGTTCTCACTGATGTTTTGAACTGACAATGGGAGTTTTAACCAAAAATCTGTAACTTTTCTTCCTCACGTGTGCGCTTCTACATCCGCTTCGTATCGCATTAAATGAAATGAAACTTTAGACGTCTTCGAACCACGTTTGAGTAGAGAAGAAGCAATGCTGAGAGCACGTGGTGGTGATGGTGGCGACCCGTTTGTTTGTCCGCTCGTTTTTAATTTCGAGAGGGCACAACGGAAGAACCGCCACTTACAGCTTCTCTTCTTCTGGAGTGAGCATGTTGATGCTCCTCTCATCTTGTCCCAAAACTTGCTCCTTCGTTTTTTTCTCCTTCATCGTCGGATTAGCATACTTTCTTTCTTTCCAAGGCGTGCTTTTTTATATTTATGTATATTCAGTCTCCAATTCAAACTATACATCCTTTTTGCCTTCTTCTTGTTGTTGTTTGTTGTCGTGCCTTTGCAGTGAATCAACGGCCCTCGATTCTCCGCCCTCTTTCAGTTTCTTCTTGTTTACAACAACGATTGTGTTTTCAGCAGAGCTGATGATCGACGAGCAGGTCACACTTTACACCATCACTACTACACCTCTAGAGTACAGGTGAGCAATGTATAATGAAGAATACGGGAAAATCCCGATTATAAAATAGGGCATGCGCCTTTAAGGCATAGAGGTACGGTAGTTAGCTTTTGTTTTCTTTATGGACCTATTCAGTACAGGAAAAAAAAACCGATTTTCGCGGTTTTTTTCCCTATGCAAAATTGAGGAAAAAGACAAAAAACTACAGTAGTCGGAAGTTGTTTATCGTAAGCAACCCATCGTGTCGAATGCGCCTTAAAATTTCGGCTCAGCTCTCATTGAAAAAGTATTAACGCGATGGTTTTTTCCTGGTAATTAGGGTTAAGAAACACGAAAAACGGCGTTTTTTCCTGCGCTGAATAGGTCAAGTGAACTTTCGTGCGGCATTTTCCAAATTTCGTTTTCTTATCGTTTTCCAGTTTTATGGATTCGGCCTCGCAAGCAGTTTTCGAAAGCATTCGATTTTTTTTTCCTATTAAAGCGGTCCAAAGATCGTTGAAATTGCTGAAAATTTGCATTTTTGAGCACAATTAAAAATAATAATTGAATCTACTGGGTTTTCAATCGAGTTGCGACACAAAAATGTGAAATCCCGCCCACTTCTTGGCACTCGAACAAGCAATTTTACCGATATTTGCAAGTTCGAGGGCAAGAAAGTGGGCGGGCTTCGTTTTTTGATTATGCAAATCGATTCAAAACACAATATAGCGTGTTAATCGCGTTGCGACATAAAAATGTGAAACTCCGCCCACTTTTCTCACGTGAATATTATGGGGTTATTCAAGGAACCAACAAGTTATGCAAAAAATTCAGCGAAAATTCGGAGAAGGCTCCAATCGGTCTGAAACTTTGAGAAATCCTTTAAAAAATACTCTCAGACATTCCCAGAAAATTTCAGACTAAAATATTGATTTTGAAAATTTTAAGAGAAAAAATTGATATTGGTCTGAAATTTTCAGGGAGTTTCCGAGAGTATTTTTTAAAGTTTCAGATCGATCGGAGCATTCTCCGAAACTTCCCTGAATTTTTCGCATGTTTTGCTGGTTCCGTGAATAACCCCATTAGTGTATTTAGCATTTTGGCGTGAAAAAATGGGCGGGGTTTCATTGTTGATGATGCAAAACGATTGCAACACGAAAATTTTAGTTTCTCCGGTTAAATCGGTTTATGTGGCGCACAAAGTAAAAAAAAGCACGCGTGAATTTGCGAAACACGCGCACAAAGTGACGCGGGATTTGCGCGATTTTGAAGCGTCATTTTTACAAAAAGATGCTATGTCCCTTTAAAATTCATACGGTACATGTTATTTTTTGAGTGGATTTTTTACACATTTTGCGTCAAATTGACGTTTTCTGCGGTTTGAAAGATATTTTTCGATAAAGTAAATTAATTTAGCCCTAATTGAAAGGGTTTGCGTTACGTAATCAGTGTTTTTTTCTTGACCAAAATATCGGTAAAAAAAAATTTTTTTTTTTAACTGTTATTTCGTTTCAAAAATTTTTGAGCATTTTATGGCCGGGAGTATTTTTTAAACATACTTATTTACCAAAATTTCACGCCAATCGGAGCATTTTCCGAGTTTTCGCACAGTTTTTCCATTTCGTGAGAAATCCCATTATGGATTCGTGACGGAATCAGTTTCGAAAAAAAAAACGTGAATTCAGGTATCGCTTTTTGTGAATAATTCATAACAAAATTTTATTTGGGTTTGAAAATTCGAATGTCTTTTAAAAGTAAAAAATTCTCCAGGCAGCCAAACACGGCGTGTTCGTTATTTTTTCAGTCGCTTTCTAACCATGTTGCGGCAAATTGGCGCTTTATGCGGATTGAAAGATATTTTTCGATAAATTAAAGTAATTTAATTTAAAATTTCAGGCCAATCGGAGCATTTTCCGAGTTTTGCGCAATTTCAGCCGTTTTTTTGCATTTCGTGCAAAACCTCATAACACAATGCTACAAAATTATTTAGAAAAATATAAAACAAAATGGACGAAAGTTTGAATTGCAGACATGACGGCAAAATAATTTAGGTAAATTTCTAGACAATGGAAATTTACTTTAAATAAGAAAAAAATAGTGATTACATGACGCAAACCCTTTCAAATAGTGCTAAATTAATTTACTTTATCGAAAAATATCTCTAAAACCGCAGAAAACGTCAATTTAACACAAAATGTGTAAAAAATCCACTGAAAAAATAACATGTACCGTATGAATTTTAAAGGGACATAGCATCTTTTTGTAAAAATGACGCTTCAAAATCGCGCAAATCCCGCGTCACTTTGTGCGCGTGTTTCGCAAATTCACGCGTGCTTTTTTTTACTTTGTGCGCAGCATTAATAATCGTCGAAATTTCTGAAAATTTGCATTTTTAAGAACAATTAAAAATAATAACTGAATCTACTGTGTTTTCAATCGAGTTGCGACACAAAAATGTGAAACCCCGCCCACTTTTTTTGCGCAAGAACACGCAATTTTACCGATATTTGCAAGTTCACGCGCAAAAAAATAGGCGGCATTTCAAGTTTTCACGGCCCGTCTCAATTGAAAACGCAATATCAATCTCAGATGCATAAATTATACTTCGAATGGCAAAAAAAAAACTGAATAATCTCGAAAAGCAAACAAAAAACAATAATAATAAAACGAGAAAAATCGCATTTCCAGAGATCGCATCACATTCGAGTTTGCCGTATATGGCCCCTGCGTGCTACTCAATCTGCTTTTATGCACCTTTTTTGTCTGCCGACCTCATCTTATTCGATCTTTCAAGGTTTCTTTTTTTTTACAGTGGCGTAGCGACTCGTTGCTGCAAGTCAAGTTGTGCGCCAGCAAAATGAAAACTGAATCGTGGCGAGACCCAACAATTTCTGACGCATAACTTGACACGTTGTCTCGCTACGTCGCGGAGTTCTTTATATCCAATCTTCAGCCCACAATATTCTTCGTGACACTCGGAACATTTATACTCTCACTGCCCTTATTCGTCCTCCAATTCTACCAAGTGGTATCTCTCTGGAGTCTCGTTGAACCGCAATACACGATCGCCGTGTGCACATTTGTGAAATGCATCACCAGCTCGACGACTTCATGTGCACAGGTGTTGCCATTGGTGAGATCGCTCTAATCGTGAGAAATTGACCATTCATTTCAGCCGGTCGCCATCTATCGTTACTTCATCGTCGTTCGCAATCAAAAACTGCCTTCGTGGTTCGTCGTCGTCGTCCACGCATTCATTTCGCTCGTCTTTGTGAGTTAATTTATTGAGCTTTTCTTTTCTTTTCATGGCAATTCAATAAAATAAGATTTATGGGTATGAATATCGCGAATGTTTTTCGTTTGCAGTTTTTGATAGCCGCGTTGAATTTTCCCTTGGGCGAATTCGAAGTCAACGATCAGTGCGCCATTCTGCGGTTCAGTAAAGCGATGGAAGCAGTTAGGGTGAGTGAGAAGAATGGGCTGATGGATGGGAATTTAAGAATTTCAGATCGCGCTGACTCTCGGGCTGAACCTCTTCGCCGTGTTTATAAATGTGGAAATTTACATGTTTGTCAAAAAATACGATAAGAGGAATGTTGGTGAGTCTTGGCAAATTTGAAAATATTTAATGGACCTATTCATAGGATAAAAAAACAAAAAAAAAACGTTTTATTTTTCCTATTCATAGATGTAAAAAAACGACAAACAATGTCGAAAAACGAATGGTAAACAAGTGTTTATTGACCATGATAGACCATTGATAGTGAGAGGCACAGAGATGTTTACAACCCCGTGGGAACGGAATTGTTTACTAGTTCATGCAAACTCCGGCCCTTTTCTGCGCCTCCTCTCTATCAATGGTCTATCATGGTCAATAAACACTTGTTTACCATTCGTTTTTCGACATTGTTTGTCGTTTTTTTACATCTATAGTCGGCGAATACATCATCAACCTCGCTCTACTGCTAAAATCCCTGTAAAACAGTGTTGCACTTGCAAGATTAACTCGAATTATAGTTTTACACTTCTTTTCAACGGAAAATAACGTATGCACGACGAGTTGCAGTTAAAATTTGATTTTTCGCTTCAAAATAGGTGCACTACACTGTTGAAAATTGAAAAGTGCGGTAGAGCGAGGCTGATGATGCATTCGCCGACAATATGAATAGGAAAAAAAACGTGTTTTTTTTTTTGTTTTTTTTCTCCTATGAATAGGTCCATAAGTATTGTTAGAGTACCGTAAAAACTGTATTAGAAGCATTCCCCCCCCCCCCCCCCCACCTCAAACAACCTCACGAAAAATAGAAATGTCCACTCTAATTGAAGGGCCCTGCGAGACACCCCACGAAAAATAGAAGATCCGGCCTTTCTAATACAGCTTTTAAATACTGTAAATTTTTGACTAATACGCGCGAATCTAAACAAACAGTCTAGTCTGATAACATACCGCTATTCGTAGAAAACATCAAACATTGGTCTGAAACTCCCTCAACCGAATATTTCAATGAATACCCCACTCCCCCCCCCCCTCCCTCACCCTGGGCTTTGAACTTTTGAACATTTGACACACTTGATCCGCATGAACCTGAGCTTTTCATGACCAAAACACTAATCCACGCGGATTTCAGATGTGCATCGCCGACGAGTACAACTAACCTATTCAATGCTTCTTCAGTCAATGATCCCCATTCTAGTCTCGATTCCATTGCTCGTCGGCTCTTTGGAATTTTATTTTGGTATGTGATCTCGCACTTTTATCGCCGAAAACCTCCTCTCCTTTCAGGTTTCACGCTGCCATCCGGCTTCATAGCTCGCTGGTACGCCACCACATTCCTCTCACCATTCCTCACTCCGATCTCATCGATGCTCTCGCTTCGAACTATTCGCCACGAGCTTCTCGATGCTGTCACGAGCTCTTTTTGTTTCTTGAGCACGAGGAAAATCTCGAATTTGGTGAACAAGACGAGCAAGAGCAACGTGGCACAACAGAGTTCTGATTACTCATCCGCTTGAAGAAGTTGCTCGTTTATTTTCTTTTTTCTAGAACTCTCTCATATTTCTTTCTACCTCTTTTTTGTTTCGTAATGAACGTTTCTTTTTTTGTTCTGCTATACGAGGGGTGTGCAGAAATATTGAGACACCGACAAACCGGGGAAAATTTTGCAAGTCTGCGGCGCTGTTTTTCCTGCATTCTATAACAATCACTTACTTACTTAGTCGATCCGTTTTTCGACCGCCTGGCGTGGTCGCGGATCACAGCATTCCAAGCCTTTCGGTCCTTGGCGATGGTATAACGATATTTCTTTCCGCAGGGAGTCGCTTCATCTGCTCTGGGACGTTTCGAAACTTGTCACTTCGAAACCTGACACTTCGAAACTGGGACGTTTCGAAACTTTAGTGAATTTTTAGCGGTGAATTTTCCAGTGAATTTCGAAAAGTTTTGCGAATTTACCGGTAAAAGATGCGACAACTTTTTTGCCCTGACCGAATTTTGTCAATAGCGCGAACACAGTGAAGAAAAATAGCTAAAGTTTCGAAACGTCCCAGAGCCGCTCCATCTCCTTGGTGCTCTTTCGACAGATCGCTTCTCACCAATTTTCCTCGGATTTGACATTTTTCCCCGGTTTTGTCAGGGTCTCGAAGTATACTCGGCGAATGCATCATCAGCCTCGCTCTACGGCACTTTTCAATTTTCAACAGTGTAGTGCGCCTTTTTTGAAGCGAAAAATCAAATTTCGACTACAACTCGTCGTGGATACGTCATTTTCCGTTGAAGAAAAGGAATACAACTAGAATTCGAGTTAATATTGCAAGTGCAACAAGGTTTTACAAGAATTTTGCAGTGGAGCGAGGTTGATGATGTATTCACCGACTATACTTTTTCGAAAAACATAAATTTTATTCGACTGATTTAGTAGGACAACAGTTTTGTCGAGGAAGATCTTCATATGATCAGCCACCTAAATTTAAAAAAAAACCACACAAAAAAAAACGAAATGAAACCGATAAAAAACAGCAAAAAATAGGAGGAAAAAAAAAATAAATTTTTGGGAAAAAACGCATTTTTAAAATTCGAAAACAAGTTCGTTGCGAGACCCAACCCAACTCGGAAAACTTTTTGTGCTGCGCCTTTAAAGATTACGGTATTTATTTATTTTTTCAATGTTTTGAATTTTCAAGTTTTTTTCGTCCAAAAAACATAAAATTTTGAATTTCTATGTAGTCGTACATGTACATCTCTACTACACTATGACGTGTTTTTGTTGTGCTCATGGCTAGAAATTCAATTGTTCTACCAAAAACATAACATCCAGGCTAGTCGAACGTTTTTATTCGGAATTTATATTTTGTATGGGTGCTTTTGATGAAATTTTGTTGATAGTTTTCAATTTATTGGATTAAATTGTGAAAAACTGACTCACTTGTTAAAAAACCAAAAAGTTGACAAAAATAAATAAAACATTTCGATAAACTCAGTTATGCGCCTTTAAGTACTACAGTAACTTTCAAATTCATGTATGCGCCTTTAAAAGGTACTGTCACATTTTTTGAAGTTTTCGGAGAAAAAATCGATAAATTTGCAGGTTTTCTCTGTTTTTTTTTTTTTTTTTTCTTTTCATTTTTTCTTCATAAATTTCAAATTTTATTTTATTTTTATATTCTCTGTAATTTAATTATGGACCTATTCATTTGAATTAAAATGAATTTTTATGTCACATTTATTCAATGCATTACAACATATTAATTAATTAATCTGAATTTTCCTGAACCATTGAGTTTGAGTTTTTCTGAAAATCGCGCCTATCCATCCTGGTCAAAAAATGCATCTTTTGTCATCATTTTTGTGTACTCGGAGTAAATGTTTAAAGGCGCATGCATTTATTTGTTATTAAGTTCACTTATTTGACCAGGATGGCTAGGCGCGATTTGCAGAAACACTCAAACTCAATGGTTCAGGTAAATTCAGATTAATTAATTAATATGTTGTAATGCATTGAATTAAAATGACATAAAAATTCATTTTAATTCAAATGCATAGGTCCATTATATATTTTCCCTGTCTCGTTCCCCTAAAAACAATAAAAAATCAATAAATGTGTTGCAACACCAAGTTAAATATAAAATTGTTTGAATAGTGTCCTCCTTCCGGTCTTGGTCGGCAAGAAAGTGGTCACCGCCCTTTATCTTTGTTTCTATGCGTCTCTTCGCATCTTTGCCTCTCGATGATTCATCATTCTAAACTTTTACAACTTTCACATCTTTGGCCAGCAATATCTTCGTTCCGGCCTGGCTAGAATAGAGGAGACGAGAAGAGAAGAGAAAAGCGTTAGACTTTTACGAATTAGAGAGAGAGAAAAAAAATTAGATACGTCCATACACGCCGCCCACTTCTTCCCCCTTCTTCATCTTTCGGGTATCGATTTTTATTGCTTCTCGGCTTTCTTACACCTTTTCACCTGTTCTTTCATCATTTTTAGTCTTCAAATTCAATTTTCCAGCAGCCCGAACTCGCATGTCTTGTCGGGATTGCACACGCAGAGGAGGATGTGTTTACACGACGTTTTGGGTGAGTTTTTTTTGTCGTTTTTTGACCCCGAAATGGTTTTTATCGCACAAAAAATGCAAAATTAATCATTTGCTTGACCAAAACTGTCCCAAAATCTGCAAATGCGGTCAAAAAATTTTTTTAATTCGTTTTGAACAGGGGGATTTTTGGCGCGGTAATGGCTAATAGCCGAAAATTCCCTATTTCGGCGGATTTTTCCTGAAAAATGTGCAAACGAGAAGTAATCCCTCAACAATGACTTTTCAACGGCTGATAGCCAAAAAAATTCATTTTTTCTGGGAAAAATGGAAAAATCTTTATTTTCTTGGCCCCGTTTTGGGCTATTTTTGGCGGCTATATGGCTATTAGCCATTGAAAATTCTACTGAATCGGTGGTCGGCGCGCAAGCGGACTATTCAACGGCTAATAGCCAAAAAAATGCAACTTTTTCTGTTGAAAATGGAAAAATCGTCATTTTCTCGACACCGTCAGTTTTTGGGGAATTTTTGGCGCGGGTTTGGCAGCTATATGGCTAATAGCCATTACTACGAGCAAAGTTGGCACGAAATTGGCGCTCCAGCGCTAGAAAAACGGCTAATAGCCAAAAAATTTCCTTTTTCTGTGCAAAAATGGTAAAATCTTCATTTTCTTGGTGCCAAAAGAAATTGAGGATTTTTTGGCGGCTATATGGCTATTAGCCGTTGAAAATTCTACTAAATCGGTGGTCGACGCGCAAGCGGGCTATTCAACGGCTAATAGCCAAAAAATGCAACTTTTTCTGTGAAAAATGGAAAAATCTTCGTTTTCTTGGCCCAGCCAGTACTCGGGGACGTTTTGGCGCGGATTCGGCAGCTATATGGCTATTAGCCATTTCTGGTGCGATTTCGGCGATAAACGGTGCACAAGCGGCTATTAGCCAAAAAAATTCTAATTCGCCGCACATTTTCCTGAAAAATGGATATGGCACTGAATCGGCGCGAGTTTGGCGATAGGCGGCGCGCAAGCGGCTGATAGCCGTTGAATTACCTGGGAAATAGTTTGGAAAGCCTTTTCTGGAAAAATGGTGGCAGGGAAATTCAATTTTCTGCCATAAATTTGAAATTTTACACAACAACAACAAAAATGCACTATTCTGGGTATTTTTTGGCTATTAGCCGTATTATTATAATGGCTAAATTCCGCTTGCGAGCTGATTATGTACCGCCAGTAATGGCTAATAGCCGCCCTTAAATTTCCAAATGAAGATTTTTACCAAAAAAAAGTTGCATTTTTTTTTTTGGCTATTAGCCGTTAAATAGCGCGCCGATTATGTGTCAACTCTGCGCCAGTAATGGCTAATAGCCATTTTTTGACGAAATCCCACGCCGATCGGGTGCCAGTATTGGCTAATAGCCGCGCCAAAGAGTAATCTCCAAGATTAGCGAGCGGAAAAGGCAGACGACGCCACGAGAAAATAATTAAATGTTGTCAAAAAGGCGAGTAGGAGGAGACGAGGGAAATGAAATTTCGTCTGGAATTTCGTTTTCTCTTCTTTTATTCTATTCTATTATATTCTCCTCGTCGCAACGACGACGACGACGACGCAATCACACAAATTGATAACGATCAGCAAAAATGGGCGTGGAAGAGATGAAATGATATCTTGTCGTTGCGGTTTTCGAACATGACTGACTGGCTGGCTGGCTGACCCAAATTGAATTCTCTTCTAAATACTAAAGACTAGTACTAAAACTGCCTGTTTACCGACCCGGCCATACCCATTCCATTTTTGCGCGTGCAAGAGGCACGTCAAATATAACGCCAACCTTGTGATTCCTCTTTTTTTCTCACTCCCATGTTCGATTTTTTCGAAAGAATCCGGTACAAGAGTGATGAGATTCTACTCAAGTATAAAGTAATTTTAAATAGCATTGACATGATTTGAAATGTGGGCGGAGCCTTTTATTGATTTTATTTAAATATTATTTTTTTCCTCGAAGTATTTATTTAATAAAACCCGTTTTTCTTTTATCGTTTAATAATTCATTTATTTATTTTTGCAGGCTGAAAAATTAAGGCGAATCGCACAATATTGGCCTACAATCGTTGAAAATCGAATTAATTTAATTTATTTTATTTATTTGCATGACGAAATAAAATATGAGATTTCACTGTTTTTTTTAAGGGGTTACGGACGAAATGGCAAAAAACTGCGCTAAAACTCGAAAAATGCTCCGATTGACCTGAAATTTTGGGAAATGAGGGCAAAAATACTCCCGGACATTCCCACAAAATTTCAGACCAAAATATCGATTTTAAAGAAAAATTGATTTTTTTTTCTGAGTGTTTAAATTCGATATTTTTGTCTGAAATTTTGGGGTAATGCCCGGGAGTATTTTTGCCTGTATTTTTCAAAATTTCAGGTCAATCGGAGCATTTTTCGGAGTTTTCGCGCTGTTTTTTGCCATTTCGTGCACAACCCCATAATGCTGCGTTCAAAGGGATAAAGATGGAGAAAAATCGGTGTCCAAATCGAAAAGAAAATGTATACTTTTTTCACGTAAAAAGATTATAACCGTACCCAAATCGGAACTTTTCGACGAAATTGGGAGGTCTCGCCACGATTTGGGTACGGTTACACTATTTTTATGCGTAAAAAATAGAAATGTTTCCCTTCTTTATCACTTTGAACGCAGCATAATGAACCTACAGTACTGGCCATAAAGAATGCGACAACTAGTTTTTTGACAATAACTTCTTGGAATGTTAACTTTTTGACCCAAATTTTTTGTGAGATTTTTTCAGCACTATCAGAAACCTTTCTGTCAAGTTGATTATAAAATTCTGCTGAAAATTATTTTTTTATTCAATTTTTTCGAAAATTCATTAAAATTGACATTTTTGGAGATCTATACAAATAAGCTCTAGAATCATCGAATGTCAAAAACAAAAGGAAGGTAACTATAAAAAGTGATTTAATACTTGGTTGGGTATCCTTTGGCATCAATAACAGCCTGGCATCTACGTGGCATCGAATCCAGGAGCGTCTGAACCACCGTCATCGGGATACTCTTCCAAGCAGCTTCGAGTTGAGCGAATTTCTGGTTGGCATTGGAGGCTCGGACTCCTTTGAGACGTCGTTCTAGCTCCTCCCACATATGTTCGATGGGATTCAAGTCCGGAGACTGACTTGGCCATTCTAGGAGATCCACACGGCGACGTCGAAACCAATTGGCAACATGACCCGAAGTGTGCTTCGGGTCATTATCCTGCTGAAACACCCACGATCGGCCCAAATTTGCTCTTGCCCATGGTCGCATTGTGTTCTCCAGGATGTCTTGGTACACATATCGTCCATGGTTCCAACGATTCTCTTCAATGGACCCATGGAAGTGTCGGAGAAGCATCCCCAAACCATCACAAATCCACCTCCATGTTTTACCGTCGGACATTGGTACTGAGGAGCATATCTGGAGCCAATAGGACGTCGAATCCATTGAATACCATCAGTACCGAACAGATTGAACTTCGATTCGTCGCTCCAGATGTGATTAGCCCACTCTCGAGGTCCCCAGGACAAGTGCTGCTTAGCCCATTCAACGCGAGCTTTCCGGTTTTTAGACTAACGAGTGACTTTTTGACTGGTCTTCGTCCGTGCAGTCCAGCAACTTGCAGACGTCTTCTAATAGTCCTTCTCGATGGCACCGGCTCATTTGGAGACGTCACGGAAACTTGAATATCCGTAGATGTACGTCTAGGATCTTCTCGGCACGCGCGCAAGATATTTCGATCCATAGCTCTGGAAGTGGTTCGGGGTCTTCCTGGAGATTGACGATGAACTACACCATCCTGAATAGCCGAAATCAGTTTAGAAAGCTAATTGAAACCTTACATCATCACGGTTATTCTTCAAACCACGTTAAATTTCGCTGGAAGAAGAACCAAACTAGGTTGCGAGTATCTTCGGATGCGCGCCTAGTTCATGTCCACGTACGATGCTTTTTCGAACGTCCACGGTGAAAGTTTTTTCCCAAATGGTCTGACTATGGCTGAAAAACAATAAAAAACTAATTAGAATTACTCCCAATTAATTTACATTCAACTTTATACAAAAAACTGAAATACATGAAAAAAGTGCAAAAATGAGAAAAACTTAAAAAAATAAAAATAAGTTTTTTTTTTGCAGAATGATGCAATTCGCAAGTACGCAAGTTTTTGTAAGGTTCCATTGCAGATACAGTAAAAAATTCGGGTCAAAAAGTAAACTTTCCAAGAAGTTATCGCCAAAAAACCAGTTGTCGCATTCTTTATGGCCAGTACTGTATATGGCACAGAAAAAAAAAAGCTAGGGGAAAAAACCCACGAAAAACGGTGTTTTTTCCTGTGCTGAATAGGTCCATAATGGGGTTATTCTCAAAACCGGAAAACAATTTCGGGAAAAAATCGAAAAAATGCTCCTGGATATGCTCAGAAAATTTTGGAACGAAATATCGATTTTGAAAATTTTCAGAAAAAATCGATATTTTTTCACAAAATTTCAGGCCAATCGGAGTATTTTTCGAGTTTTCGCGTAATTTTTTTTTCCGTTTTTTCCGGTTTTGTGAATAACACCATAACAGACAGAAGACTTGAATTTTGAAGTCAAAACATTGCATAAAACTTGAAATGCGAAAAAAAAACCGATCAAACATCGAAAAGCGGGTTTTTTCAAGCAATTATTGGTTTTTTTCCATAACCAAAACGAATTAATGCCCATAAAATTGCCCAAACTTTGATAAACATGAAGATTTATCCTGCAAAAACACTAAAAACGCACTTTTTTAGTTTAAAAACTGAAAATACGCCTCAAAATTAAATTTCGCGCAAAATCCAGTGGAGCGCGTTTGCTTTGGCACCGCCCACATTTCAAATCCTGGACACCGTGAACAGGAAAAAAAAAAGTATCCATATAATTTCCAGCTGGTCCGCTTCCTGCCCATCGTTCTCGTCACCGCTGCCACAGTGTGGGGCAGCTACGCCTACACGTATGAGCTGTGCTTTCGTGAGTTTTTGATTTTTTAATTTACGAGCCAAAAATTAATTTGAAAACCAGTTTTATGCCGAAATTTTTCTGCATTTTATCGTCGCGGTGTTTGCACACATTTTTCAAAGTTTTTAAAATGATTGTGTGCAAACACCGCGACGACAAAATTCAGAAAAATTTTCGAAACGTCCGAGAGTGGAAATTCGATTAAAAATTATGACAAATTCAAAAAAAAATTATAGGTCTCGCAACGAATCCACAAAAAGAAAATTTCTTTCAGTTTCGATCGACAATTGGCTGCAGAGAATTGTGTACCTGACTGTGTTCTACCCGATTCTAATCCTCTACTATGTTTCGTACATGCGAACGATATACACGAAAGCGTGTGAACCGCCGAAACAGGTTTGTATTTTTGTGTTTTTTTGTTGGTTTTGGTTGTCGAGACGAGACGTTTCAAAACTGGGACGATTTGGAACTTTGGCGCATTTTCGCGGCATACTAGTGGATTTAAATTCCCAAAAAATAGAAATGATTGATAAAAATGGTGTCAATTGGCGAAAAAAGAGTCATTTTTGAAATGTTAAAAAAATTGGCGTGGATATGGCTAATAGCCATTTCTGGCGCGCAAGCGAGTAAATCCATATTTTCCCTTAAAAAATGCACTAATCAGGGCTATTAGCCGTTTTCGATGGCTTTTCTGTAAAACTGTAATTTTATCAAATTTCCAGTACTACCTGGAAGGCACCGAAAGGGCGACGTTCAAATCAGTACGCGAAGACGAGCGCCAACTCCAAGTCTTCCTCTCCGATATTGCTCGACAGCGAGATCTCACGCTGCTCGTGCGTGGATTCGATCACGGAATCCGATTCTGCGACAAGTGCTGCTGCATCAAACCCGATCGATCTCATCACTGTTCCATGTGTGAGCAGTGTGTTTTGTGAGTTTTTGTGAGCACCTGCTCATCATTTGAAAAAATTGCTAATTTTCTCACGAAATATTTATCTCGGAACGCATTTTTTTGACACAGTTGAAATGAGCGCGACCGTAACCTATTAAAAATGTAAACAAGTTCAAAAAATTACGAAAAACGAGAAAAAGAGACCCCACGAAAAGGGGGGGAAAGTGTTGAAACGCAGGAACGAAAAGGGGGGGGGGGAAATGGGCACAGTTGTCTGCAAAAGTGCCGCACGGTTTTTTCTGAATTTTTGGAGAATGAGAAATAGTGTTTTTTTTTCCTGATTTGTTTTTCTGGAATTTAGTATTTGAAATGCGGAGACAAAATAGAAATGATTAAAAAATAAAAGGAGCGGAAAAGCTGCGAGAGGTCCACAAAATTATTGATTTTAGTGAAAAGTGATATTTTTCGCGAAAATACGTGTGATTTCGCATTAAAATAGGAAACTTGTGTGCTAAAAAGAAAGAATACATTAAAATACATCGTCATAAAATCATTTGAACTAAAAGCTTTCCAAATAAATTATTTAGGAATTTTTGAAGCAGCGGCAATTTCGAAAAATGGCGAATTTTAACTAAAATTGGGCATAATTTGGAAAAAAACACAAAATATTACGAATATGTTTGTTATAAGTCATTTTAACAAAGAAATGTCAAGGAAAATGAAGAATTTTAGCAAAAAATCGAAGAAAAAGAGGAAAAATAATCTGGCGACGAAAATGAAAATCGCAAAGTACTAATTGTAAGTTCAATGGAGCGCACTTGCACTTTTTGTGTGGACAATAAATACCCAAAAATACTAAATTCCAGCAAAAAAAGCAGGACAAAAACACTATTTCTCCTTCTCCAAAAATGCAGAAAAAACCGTGCGGCACTTTTGCAGACAACTGTGCCCATTTTCCCCCTTTTCGTTCCTGCATTTCAACACTTTCCCCCTTTTCGTGGGGTCTCGATTCACCGCAGCCACGCTTAGAAAAATTGTTTTCAGAAAAAATACGTAATTTTTGAGTAAAAAATATTTTTTTCACAGATTTTTATTGGTTTTCCCAAAAAAAAAAAAAATATTGATATGCGCCTTTAAAAAACTACAGTAAGAATTATTTCGAAAAACCTCAATTTTCGATTTTTTTTTCTCTGATCTACACTGATTCTAGGGGCGCAACGCAAGCCTGGCAAACAGTGTCACTCCGTGGCGAATACATAATACTTTCAAACAAAAATAAGAATGAAAACGGCGATCTACCGTATCCACGCCTAGTTCTTGAAAATTGCAATTTTAGGCTCGAGTGGTTGCAAACTAGAAATTTTCGAAAAAAAAAACCCAAAAATTAGACGAAAATCTCGGTATGTACGACGGTAAGATTTTCAAAAAATTTTGCAATTTTGTTGTTTTGTTTTGGCAAGCCTGCTGCGCTAGTCCAAAAAGGGTGACTCCGTGGCGAATTCATAATGGGGTTATTCACAAAATAGCAAAAACTTGGGCCTGAAACTTTGGGAAACAATTTCAAAAATACTGCCCGTCATGAAAATCACATAAAATTTTGGACCAAACTAAATATCATAATTATTAATTTGTTTCCAGAAAATTCGACCACCACTGCCCGTGGGTGAACAATTGTGTGAATTTTGGCAACTACAAATACTTTATTCTGTTCATGGGATACGGTTTCGTGCTTTGTCTCTGGGTGGCCGCCACAACTCTGCCGACTTTTATCCAATTTTGGCAGCACGAGTACGATATGAATAAAAAGGCAAGTTGGTTTGTTTCTTGCAAAAGAGGCGGAGCATGTTGCTCGATTTTTTACCAATTCTGATGACATGTGTGTCATTTTAGCTGTATGACGGCATCGATTCGTTTATCACACGCACGTTGCGACACGCTCTCGCCGTCATCTTCACGGTGGCAGATAAGTTGGCCGACGGCAAATAATTTCCCCGAATTTCAGAACGGCCGCTTCCCTCTCGTATTCCTACTGTTCCTCTCGTGCATGTTCGCTCTATCGCTCTCCTTTCTCTTCTTCTACCATCTCTACCTGACGGCCAAGAATCGCACCACTGTCGGTGCGTTTAATAGGATTTTTTAATGGGTTTAGGAGCATTCTCCGAGTTTTCCTCATCTTTGAATAACACTATTAAAATTTAAAAACCCATTAAAAATTCTCAGAATCATTCCGCGCTCCAATGATTGACGGAAAGTACGCGAAAGACGCGTTCAACCACGGTATTCGAGCCAATTATCGGGAGATTTTTGGCTCCAACGCACTCTACTGGTTCCTTCCCATTCATAGCTCGTGAGTTGTTTTATTTTATTTTATTATCTTTTTGTTTTATTGTGGGATTATCGAGCTGGAGAGCTTGGGGAAACCAGAGTCTCTGGTTTTGGACCTAAAAATAAAAATGTGGAAAAAACCGTTTTATCTCAATTTTTCCATAGCTTGATAATCCCATTTTTTGGATTCTAAAGTTTTTTTTTCTTATATTTCTCCAATTTATGCAGAAAATTGAACAATTTTTTGAAAAAGGCGGCACCTTTAAAGTTGGTGTGGATTTATTATTGTTTTATTTAAGTTGTCGCGCGGTGTTTGCGTACTCGCGTTGCAAACCGATTTACGAAGCTCCGCCCACTATTTTTTGCTGTGATTTTTCCTTTTTTTCACCTTTTTTGCAGTTTTTCTTCTGTTTTTTAATAAATTTTTGTTTCAGATCGATAAATGACGTATGCGAATGAATATTGAACGAGAAAATTCGAGAAAAGAGAAAAAATGGCGGATGTTGCAAAAATCGATAAAAAAATGTTTTTCGTCTTTTCATGGTAATTTTTGCATTTTTTTTTCTTTGTTTTTAATTATTGATTTCAGGTCGCTAAATGTGTTCTTCGAATGTGGATTCAATTAAAAAATGCGTTGAATTGAGACAAATCCCGCACTTCTTAATCAAATCCCCATTCGAAGAACACATTTAGCGACCTGAAATCAATCATTAAAAAAAAAAAGAAAAAATACTGCAAAAATTCCCATGAAAAGACGAAAAAAATTTTTTATCAATTTTTGCAACATCCGCCATTTTTTCTCTTTTCTCGAATTTTCTCGTTCAATATTCATTCGCATACGCCATTTATCGATCTAAAACAAAAATGTATTAAAGAAAAACAGAAGGAAAACTGCAAAAAAGGTGAAAAAATGTGAAAAAAAGGAAAAATCACAGCAAAAAATAGTGGGCGGAGCCTCGTAAAGCGGTTTGCAACGCGAGTACGCAAACACCGCGCGACAACTTAAATAAAACAATAATATTATTATTATTTTTTAAATTGAACCCCGCCCACTTTTTTGTGCACACGATTTAGCAATTTTTCACTTTTTATTTTGAAAATTGAAAAAATTAGTCAGACACAGTTGAAATGAGTGTGACCGTAATCAATTCAAAACATGTTAACGAGAGAGTGAGTAAATATAAGAGTTTATTATTTTTACTTTTTCTCAAATTTTTGAGGCTACCCCGAATCAGAACCGTGTCCCGAATCAGAACTGTTCGTATCAGAACTGTCCCATATGAGAACTGTCCGGAATCAGAACTGTACTGAAGCAGAACTGTTCGTATCAGAACTTTCCCGAATCAGAACTGTTCGTATCAGAACTGCCCCAAATCAGAACTATTCTGTATAAGTTTTAAATAAAATTTGTTTTATTTAAAACTGTGTTGTTGTAATGAAAAAAACGTTGTGTTGTTGTAATGAAAAAAAAAACATATTAGGCCGCAAGCATGCTTTTTGAATAGTTCTGATTTGGGGCAGTTCTGATACGAACAGTTCTGATACAGGACAGTTCTGAATCGGGGCAGTTCTGATGCAGGACAGTTCTTATACAGGACAGTTCTGATTCAGGACAGTTCTGATTTGGGACAGTTCTGATTCGGGGTAGCCTCAAATTTTTAGGACTGTTTCTGATCGTGAAGACTTTAACGCGAAATTCATTGAATTTTCAATTAAAAATTGAACAAAATCAGGCCAAAAAGGACAAAATCGGCTATAAAATACCTTCTTTTTTTTTAGTTAAAAATCGACAAAAAACTATGAAATTCGAAAAAAGAAACGTTTAAAAAATCAAATCATGTTCAAATATTGCAATTTTTGTGGGCATTTCAAATATAATTTTCTCGGAAACCACCGGTTTGAAATCACCGAAAGGAAGCATGAGACGTATTGCAAAAACTCCAAAAAAAATAAAATTTTGAAAAGGTCTAAAAATCCTCTCTTGTAAAATTCGAACCTCATCTTGCTCGTAAATTCACACAGCAGGCTATTATCGAACCGCCAAAATGGTCAAACGCGCTCCTCTGAACTCAACGCTATTCGATTTTCATTTTGGTCTCCAAATTATTTTATTTCACTTTGAATTTATACGTTCAGTAGAGTTCAGCGGAGCGCGTTTGACCATTTTGGCAAGCCGACAATAGCTACAAACTTCTTTTTTTTAATTTTGCATGAAATGGATGAGAAAAATGTAAAGAAAACACTGGAAAAATTGTAATTAAATTAGTGGACGTATTCGTAGAAATGTGGAAAAATTACAAATAATTGATGAAAACTAGAAAAATTCTACGATTGACCTGAAATTTTGGAAAATAATGTCAAAAATACGTATTTTTGGCATTATTTCGCAAAGTTTCAGGACAATCGGAGAATTTATTTCCATTTTTCGATGCATCTTGAATGGCCGGTTTCTCTCAAAACTCGCTCGTTTTCAAACGTACCTTTTTTTTTGTTTTCCCCCTGCTATTTAACCACTTCTATTTCTCACACACACCCACACCCATTTCTGTAATCTTTTGCAGCGCGGGCGACGGCTGCAAATACAAGCTGAACGAGCAGATTGCGATGCCCAGTGCGGATCATCACGTATTCGTCGAAATGGGCGGTGTGGCGGCGAATCAAAGTGCCGCCCATCCGCCCGTTTCGCAACTCCATTCGGCTCGCTATGCGGCCGACAAACTAGACGAGACGACGACGAGCAGCGAGGAGCGGAAGTCAACGACGATCCACGACTCGCATGGTTCTTTTTTTTTTTCTGAATTAAATGCCCTGTTTAATACGTTTGAAAGCGAGTGCATGATGCCTTTTCTTTTCTGTGTATAGAAACTCGGCTCTGGGACGTTTCGAAACTTGGTGCACTAGTGGGTTCAAATTGCAAAAAAAAAACCGAGGAGGATGCTCCGCCTCTTTTTGCAATTGCTGCGCACTTGCATTTGGTCCCTCAGCGAACACGGCGAAGAAAATAAAGTGAAGTGCACTAAAGTTTCGAAACGTCCCAGTAATAATACAGTATTACGTATTCGCCACGGGATGACACTGCGGTAGATTGAGTGTCATTCCGTGGCGAACGAGTAATAAATTAATTTTGCATTTTTCCAGCTGAAAATGTGGCTCTGGGGCGTTTCGACCGGTAAATTCGGAGATTTTTCAAGAATTACCGGAACCGGAAAATTTGCCGCTAAAATGGCTCTGGGACGTTTCGAAACTTGTCACTTCGAAACTGGCACGTTTCGAAACTTTAGTACTATTTTTCGTCGCCGTATTCTCACTATTGACACATTTCGGCCAAGGATAAAGTAGTTGTCGAATTTTTTACCGGTTCTGAGAATTTTTTGAAATTTACCGGAAAATTGTGCTCTAAAAATGCATGTAAGTGACAAGTTTCGAAATGTCCCAGTTTCAAAGTGGCAAGTTTCGAATCGTCCCAGTTTCGAGGTGGCAAGTTTCGAAATGTGCTAGTTTCGAAACGTCTTCTTTCGAAACGTCCCAGAGCCCTAAAAATGCATTAAAGTTTCGAAACATCCCAGTTTCAAAGTGGCTAGTTTCGAAACGTCCCAGTTTCAAAATGGCAAGTTTCGAAACGTCCAAGTTTCAAAGTGGCAGGTTTCGAAATGTCCCAGTTTCGAGGTGGCAAGTTTCGAAATGTGCTAGTTTCGAAACGTCTTCTTTCGAAACGTCCCAGAGCCCTAAAAATGCATTAAAGTTTCGAAACGTCCCAGTTTCAAAGTGGCAAGTTTCGAAACGTCCCAGTTTCAAAATGGCAAGTTTCGAAGTAGCAAGTTTCGAAATGTGCCAGTTTCGAAGTGGCAAGTTTCGAAACGTCCCAGAGCCAAAAATGCACTAAAGTTTCGAAACGTCCCAGTTTCAAAATGGCAAGTTTCGAAATGTGCCAGTTTCAAAGTGGCAAGTTTCGAAATGTGCCAGTTTTCTAAAGTTTCGAAATGTCCCAGTTTCAAAGTAGCAGGTTTCGAAACGTCCCAGAGCCGAAAATGTCGTTCCGTGGCGAATACGTAATGACAAAAATGAATCGTACGAAATGTCATCGGTGGCAAATACGTAATAAAACACGAGTGAAACGGTGTTTGCAGACTTTTGAAGATGAAAACGAAAAATAAATTTTCATTTTCAAAAGTACGCAATCACCGTGCCGCATTTTTTGTTTGCACAATAGAGCACAAAAATTGTAAAAAAAAAAAAACGAAAAAAAAAATTGCGGGAAAAACCGGAATGCTCCGATTGACCTGAAATTTTGGGAAATATTGGAAAAAATACTCCTGTACACGCTCAAAAAATTTTGAACCAAAATATCGATTTTTTCTGAAAATTTTTAAAATCGATATTTTGGTCCAAAACGTGTACAGGATAATTTTTTCCAATATTTCCCAAAATTTCAGGCCAATCGGAGCATTCTCCGAGTTTTTCCGCAATTTTTTTCCGGTTTTGTGAATAGGTCCATAATGGCGCGGCCAGAAATGAAAAAAAGGTGGCCATAAATGCAGAAATTTCCCCTTTTTTCTAAATTCAACTGTGCGATTTAGAAAAAAAAGGGGAAATTTCTGCATTTATGGCCACCTTTTTTTCATTTCTGGCCGCGCTATAATAGAGAACGACGATTGTAAAAAAAAAAAAAAAAACAAGAATAAAAAAAAAAATCGAATTTTGCAGACTCGGCGACGGCGTGACATTCAAAAAGTGGACGTTAGAAGCGGCGCTAGCGCAAACTCAAAACGGCGGCTCTTCCGCTCTCCGCTATCGTCGGTTACAGCAACGAGACGAGGCGGAGATGCAACCGTTGTACAGTGAAAATGAAAATGAGGACGAAGGCGACGACGACGACGAGGTCGATTTGAACGTCCGAATTGTTTAGTTTGAATTTTTATTTATTTTCTTTTTTTTGTTGCTTCTAGGGTTGGGAATGTTTTCTACGGTTCTATTCTGACAGAGTTCTAAAAGCGAGTACCATTGCCAACCCTAGCTCCTACTGATCTTTGCCCCTAATTGCTCCAAACTGATGTTCACGCCGCCCTTTTTTGTTCTCAATTTCAGGTTTTTTTTTCAGTCTATTTATTGTCGACCCGCCAAAATGGTCAAACGCGCCCCCCTGAACTCAACGCTATGCGATTTTCATTTTGGTCTCCAAATTATTTCATTTCACGTGTAAATTCAACGTCATATGAAATAATTTCAGTGGAGCGCGTTTGACCATTTTGACGGGCCAACAATATCTATTTATCATCCATCATCATCCAGATTCATGTCAGTTTTTTCTTAACGGGTCTCTCACTTTTCTTTTATTTTTTTTTACTCTTCCCTATCTCGCCCCGCCCCCTCCCTCATCCCTTTCATGTGATGCTTTTATACGCTTTTCCCCCCCATTGCCTGCCCTTCGTGTAACTCAAATGATTGCAATTCATCCACTTTATATACAGGGATTCTTAATAAAACAAACACTTAGTCGTCATCGTCGTCCTTCGATCTAAACTTGTCCGCAATCCAGCGTGTCTTATTCTGCACCTCCTCCTGCGCCAGATTGAAGCACATGGCGAGCAGCGCCATTCCGAACAGCAAATAGATGCTGGTGATCACCAGCTTCTCTTGCGCTTCATCTGTGTTGCTTACCGATGTGCTAGGGAATTTGTCGCCGAATCCTGTAATAGTTAAAGTTTGGTGACGGGGGAATAAGCTCCGCCCCTTTTGCAAACAACTTGCAAAGGGACGGGGCTTATACCGCGGTTTTTGGACTGTTTCAAATATTGCATCAAAATTTATGACATTTGGCAGACAGCATTAAAAAACCAATTTGTCAATATAAATACAGTACCGTTCAAAAGGTTGGAAACTTTTGGGTTTTCGGGCATAACTTTTGAATGGAGAGGGTTATGGTTCTGAAAATTTGCATGAATCTGCCCCGTAATGTTTTTAACAAGCTCCAATAATGGATTTGGTCATTTTTGAAAACTGCAGATTTTTCAAAAATTTTCGACCCAACAATAATTTTTTTCTGATTTTTTAAGAATCGAAATTTCAAAACTAAAATTATGATTTTAGTTGACTATGGGTCGATCGGACAATTTTCAGCTGACTTACAGCACTTTATCAAGGTATTAAGGTCCACATGGGTAAGTCAACTATAACTTTTATTAAGAATCACCAAAACCAAAGAAAATCCGGGCAAATTAGATAAAAACGGTAAAATTACAGTATAACCCCCCATGAAATACCAGTGTAACCCCCCTCGGAAAAGGAGGATATAGCCCCCCGCAGATGCAAACGCGCTCCACCGAATTGAAATATGTATTTCGTGTATAGGACGCCGAATTGTCATCATTTTTCATGTTTTACTCATCATTTTTCATATTTTCTGTCGTTTTTGAGGATTTTTCTTTTTTTATTGGTTTTTTGAAGCAAGTGATTTTGTGTAATTCGACTTCGCTCAATTTTTGCTGGGTTTGTTGCTATTCTGTTATATGTAGGATATTCTGATACAGCGGGGGGCTATTCTGATATGATGGGGGTTATTGTGATATGACGGGGGGTTTATCTGATATGATGGGGGTTATTCTGATATGATGGGGGTTATTCTGATATGACGGGGGCGATATTGATATGGGAAGCTAAGCAAATTCGCAAGAAAAAAACAGAAGTGGGGGGCTGTTCTTATCTTTTCCGAGGGGGACGATAGTGGTATGAGATGGGGGGCTTATCTGATAAATTACCTAAGGTATCAGAATGACCCCCCCCCCCATTTCTACTGGTGGGGGATTATTCTGGTATATCAGTATACCAGTGTAGCCCCCCAAACAGTATAACCCCCCACCGAGTAAATCGGGACAAAATCAACTGACGGGGGGACTATGTTGGTCCTTGGGGGGTCATATCAGGCGGGGGGGGGGCTATACTGATAAATTACCGATAAAAACTGTTAAAAAGCAAAATTTATTTGATTTTATTCGGTTTTGTTGATCCTCAATAAAAGTTAAGGTTGACTTACCCATGTGGACCCTGATATTAAAAGTGCTGCAAGTCAGCTGAAAATTGTCCGATCGACCCATAGTCAACTAAAATCATAATTTTAGTTTTGAAACTTAATTTTAAAAATAAATTTCGATTCTTGAAAAATCTGAAAAAAAAATTATTTTTGGGTCGAAAATTTTGGCATCTGAAATTTTTTGAAAAATCTGCAGTTTTCAAAAATGACCAAATCCATTTTTGGAGCTTGTCAAAAACATTACGGGGCAGATTCATGCAAATTTTCAGAATCATAACCCTCTCCATTCAAAAGTTATACTCCAAAAACAAAAAGTTGCCAACCTTTTGAACGGTACTGTATGAACTTTTTGAAAAAAAAAAGACAAGAAAAAAATGTGCGGCAAAATTGCATTTGGTTTCGCCCGTTTACCCCGTCTTCGTTCCCAAATATAGTTGCTTTTTCAGACATTGTCGCGGAAAATGCCATCGGCAATTTTCCTTTTTTCACGACTAAAATGGGCATGATCGGACACAGCTAAAATCAGTGTGACCGTAATCCATTCAAAATTTATAACAAAACCCCGAAAAAGCAATTTCTGGTGGAAAATTTCAATGGATTACGGTCACACTCATTTCAGCTGTGTATCCAGACCAAAAAGAGCGTTAGCTGATTGTGAGAGGAAATTATTACGTAAACAATCCTGGAATAAATCAAATTGTGTAAATTTTGTTATCTCCACAGACGGTGTTTGCAGACTTGTGAATTTACGCACAAATTTGAATTTTTTAAATTTTTTTGTTTTGTGACATATTGTAATAAAAATGTTAAACACTACCCGGAAAAATGTTTCAAATTCCGATCGAAACATTTCGAAACGGAAAAATTCAAATTTGTATGAACGCGTAAATCCACAAGTCTGCAAACACCGTCCGTGGCGAGACCGCAATGTACACCATTTGACGCCGTATCACCATTCCAGGAATACGTAATAATCAATTTTTGGTAACTTTCTACGAATGGAAAAAATTATAGATAGATTTTTTGTTGAAAAAAGCGCGATACATTCCATTTTCGACACAACAACCTACCAATAGTGGTCAGAGAAATGAAGCAAAAATAAAAGCTCTCCAGAAAAGTCCATCCCTCCCACACTTTGAATATCGTCGTTCCAACGCCAAGATAACCGAGCATTGTGAAGACGACAAGCGAAATGGGCACAGACACGCTCTCCAGTTGAGCCGCCGCTGTTTCGCGCACCTGGAAGCATGCTCAGGTTTTTAAAGGTATCCTGTACGTATTACCCACCTCCAATTGCTCCATCTCCACTCTTGCCGTCAACAAGTCCTCGACGTCAGCACCGGCACCCAGTCCGAACGAGTCCACTGACGAGTCGGTTTTCACTCGATGGCCTCTCGTCAGTCGAGACACCAAACTGTTCGCCCGTCGGATCTTTGCCGCTTTTCGCTTTTTGTGCCATAGGATTAGACGGAATTTGAGGCGAATCGATTGTGCGTAGAGGAATCTGGAGAGCTACTTCGATGTTTGGGTCTATTATTTTAAGACCTCCCGCTGTTTTTGTGTGGGATGTTAACTTATTTACTCTATTTGAAGATCACCTCTAATAAAAGGGCAGAATATAACTGTTTTTATTGTCTTGAAAATTGAAATTGCTCCAAAATTTTTGTTATTTTATTTTATTTTGCACTTTTCAGCAAGAAAACAGGTAATAATTTTTTATTGGACCTATTCAGCACAGGGAAAAAAACCGTTTTTCGAGGTTTTTTCTTTGTGCAGGTTGTTTTCCAGGAAAAACCATCGCGTCAAAACCCGGCGTTAAAAATGTACTGTCGGCCCGCCAAAATGGTCAAACGCGCTCCGCTGAACTCAACGCTATGTGATTTTCATTTTGGTTTCCAAATTATTTCATTTCACGTTCAGTTCAGCGGAGCGCGTTTGACCATTTCGGCAGGTCGACAATAATGCCTTAAATTTTCAGCGAAGAATTCGGCTGAAACTTAAAGGCGCATCGAATTATTTCATCGGCCGGTCTCGAACACCTCCGACTACTGTAGTTTTTGTCGTTTTTCCTCAATTCTGGATAGGGAATAACCACGAAAAACGGTTTTTTTATCCTGTGCTGACTAGGTATTTACATTAATGATTTTTTTTTCAAGTTTTCGAAAAATAGAAGTGCATGCCCTTCTAGTAGAGTAAATACGGTGTAAATATCATAACTTTTTCTTTTCGCACTACACACTCAATTGCCCACGACATTCCCCTTTCCACACGCTACCCCACAATTCTCAGTTTTCCTCTCACACTCGCAGTCTCTTCTACGACAATTGCCCGCATCCCTCGACATGCAGTCATGTCCGAGTGGTTAAGGAGATTGACTCGAAATCAATTGGGCTCTGCCCGCGTAGGTTCGAATCCTGCTGACTGCGAATTCTTTTTTTTTTTGCTTTTTAAAATTAAAAATATCATATTGTCCATTCGCGAAGAAAGCAACTTCGTGGATTTCATTTTCGCCGCCAAATTATTTCATTTCATGATAAAACAATTTACCTGAAGATTTTGGCCATCACGTCTCCAATGTTGGTTAAGAAAAGCAGCATAAGAGGTATCCCGATAATAGCGTACAACATTGTCAACGTTTTTCCAATGTAGGTTTTGGCAGCAGTGTTTCCATAGCCTGGAAAAATAGCTTTTTCAGTGATAACTTGAAGAACGCACCGATAGTTGTGATAATGGTAAGACTGTAGAGAAATGAGCCAGTGAACGTCCACTGAGCCTGCTTCCCAAACTCTTTTCCATCGTAGCCTTTTCGGATTGATTGCATGCAAATCGTTTTGAACGCTTTTACCTGAAATACATACAAATTTCAAATTCGCTCCATTTTCTTCAGATGATCGAGCCTCGTTAAGCACTGTACTCTTCCACTTTTTGGAATCCAATCGATTCACTCGAAACGTGGCATTCCACACCACATCCACGGCCCTCTCGCGAGCCCGTTTTACAAGTTCTTGTACCTGAAACATGAAATTACGGGATTCTTTCCGCTTTATTAAAGAATATATATACCTCTGCCTCATGAGGACCTTCGACTGCTTTGAAGATGACGGCTCCTAGAAGAGCATAACCGACCACCTGAAATTAACAAAAAAAAACAATAATTTTTTTTTTAGAAATTAAGCACTTACGAGAGCACAAAGGCCAATGTGGGAGAAGAAGAATGCGATGATCTTCTTGACAAGATTGACGACACGTGTCACTTTTGATCTCCGATGACGGCGACCCATTTTTCAGACTTTTTACGCGATCATTTTTGCAGAAAATAGTTTTCTGAAATATTTAAAGTGAAAACTGTGACACAAAAATAAAAACTGACAAAAAATAAAATAAAAAAACAAAAAAGTTGAAGTTTATATGTAGGCGGTGGCGGATGTCAAAAATCGTCCAAAATTTGGCGGACTTTGGCTGCTGTTTGCGCGAAACGCATCATGAAAAATATGTCTCGTGGGGATTGGATTGGCTGGAAAAACCAACAACGACTTCTTTTTTCGGAAGACGTTGCGCGGACTTGTCGAAATGAGGAGTTTCGACGCGAGAAGACGACACTTCCTGTAAGTCTGCGTCTCTTCGCCTCAATCACTCTTTTCTTATGGCTCGTTTCGAAAGGGAAACGGAAACGGAAACAGGACGGGCCGCTCATTTTATGGGATTGATTCAGGATTCAGTGAAGAATGATGTTTAGAAAATATTTTTGGGACTGAATTTTTGAATTTCTGCGCATTTTAGCGGATACAATTGTCAACAAAAATTGATTTTACGCGAAAAATACGCAAAAAAAAAAAGCAAATAAAAATGTAAAATGCCCAAAAAATTTGAAAAAAATACCGTAGTTACCGTAGTTTTTTGTTCGTGGCGGGACCCGCTAATGAAAAATGAGTATGCGCCTTTAATCAAACCGTCAGGTCTCGCCACGAAGGATTCTAAAATTTGTGCGGTTTGTGTATTTTTTTGCATTTTTTCTTTATTTCGTGCATTTTTTTGTTCTTAAAATAAATATTGTCGGCCCACCAAAACGGTCAAACGCGCTCCTTTGAACTCAACGCTATGCGATTTTCATTTTGGTCTCCAAATTATTTCATTTCACGTTGAATTTACACGTGAATTGGAATAATTTGGTGACGAATATGAAATCCACGAAGTACTAGGTTTTGTGGAACGCGTTTGACCATTTTGGCGGGCCGACAATAAATAAAAGAGAAATTTTTCTGGTAAAAACAGATATTTTTAATTACTATTTATTTAAATAAATAAATAAATATTGGCTCCAATTTTTTTGAGGACATTTTATTTATTATTTTTTTTCGGATGTTTAAAACAAACATTTTCCCCTTTTTTCTCTGCAGACCTCTGTTCAAAACATTCTTGTCTGTTCGCTTTCCAAGCCACTGAACAAAAGAAAATGCCGCCCGTGTGTGGCCCAAAAAATGTTGTTTCTCGCCTGCGTCTCCCCACTCTTCACGCTCTCTCGCTCTGGTCCGCGCACAAAACAACTGGCTCGGCTCTCTCTTTTTCCTTCCGTTCTTTTACATTTTTTATTATTTTTTCTGCTCATCGTCGTCGTTTTTGCAGCGCTAAATATCCCTGGCAAAAACTCTGGTTTGGTGCAAATTTGAGTGGCAACGTGGATGCTAACTAGGGTTTGTGACTTTTGTTTAACATTAAAATTGTTCATTGATCCGCTGCCAATCTTTGTTTTTTTATTTTTTATTTACGGGTGAACATTAACATTATTTGGGCGGTCGTATTCAAATCAGTCATTTGCACTTCATTGTAGCCTACACATAGTGTTCAGCCACTGTCTAGTCGTAAAATATTTATTTAATTTTGGCAGAAATTTGATCACCGTTTTTAAAATTTTTGCATTGAAATTCATTATCTGAAAATTCATATTTTCCTAATGTTGTTATATAGATTGTCCATAAAATATTTATTTTATCCGTCGGTTTCTTTGTTATCCAGAGGCCTTATCTCCCGTTATTAGCTATTTTCAATGGCTATTAGCCCCATAGCTGGCTATATTCGTCATATACGCGCCAAAAATTACCTGATGTCACATGTCCAGTCAAAAGAAAACTCTTTAAAAAATCGGAAAAACCCATATGCAAACTTTTTTACGGAGAAAAACTCCTGCTCTTTTTCCAGCGGGTCTTGCCACGATTTGCTGGCGAGAGTGAAGTTATCGTATTTAATTTGGATGATTTTTTCCACGTTTTTTCGAATTTCATTGCTTTCCTGTTGAATTTCAGCCAAAAAAAACGGTTTATCATTGATTTTTTCAAGTTTGGCATGTACTTAAAAAATTAATTCGCTCTCCGTTCATTTTTTTTTTTAACCGCCAATCCTTACCGAAAAAATCGATTTTTGTGTGAATTTGCGATTAAAAAGATAAAAGAGCGAACTATTTTTTGCTACATTTTTTTTTTTAGAAAACCCCTTCTAAACCCCCAAAAAACCGGCCAAACTTGACAAAATCCATGATGAATTACATTTTTTGGCGGAAATTCGAAAAAAAAAACGTGGAAAATCATCCAAATTAAATATTATACCTACACTCTCGCCGGCAAATCGTGGCGAGACCCGTTGGGAATAGACCAAGATTATTTTTCCCGCAAAAAAGTTGGGGTTTTTCTGATTTTTTCAGAGTTTCCTTTTGACTGCACATCCCAGGTAATTTTTGGCGCGTATATGGCGGATATAGGCAGCTATGGGGCTAATAGATTAGCCACATAAGCGGGGGTTTTCGAGGCACAAAGTTTCCAGAATTGTGAGTAGTTAAAGAGCGACTAATTGCCTGATTGTGAGACCGTATGCAGTAGCGAAACAGGAACCGCGAGGCTGCACTTTTTGCTCGATAAAATTTGTAATTCACTGTCAGAGTGGAAAACTTATCTGCGCCCGTCTTCTATTGCGACACGTGCCAGCCACATGAGCAATAAAACAAAAATTTTCTGTTTCCGTGATCTTTTTTTTCGTTTTATGTTTAAAATCACGTTTTTCCTGTCATTTTAATTTATTTTAACCGTATGATGGGGATGAGAGACGCAGAGAAACATGCAAGCCCATTTTCCGAATTTCAGCTCAGAGCTAGGATCCATGAAACAGAAAAACGACATTTTCCAGGAAATGGGCTTGCCTGTTTCTCTGCGTCTCTCATCCCCATTATACAAAATTCATCAAATTCCGTATTCCTAAAACGGTTTTCCAATTTCATGGATTCCGGCCCCGTGGAAAATGAGAGGAAAACCTCTGAGCGAACGAACGGCGATGGATGCTCATTGACCTCTACCCTCCTTATCTCTGCAATTCCAGCCTTGTTTTGTTTACCATTACCACTTCCACGCCGCCCGTTTATCTGCTAGAGTCTCATACTTTCTACTCGACCGATCGTTCACGTGAAACACCCGATCGCGTCTCCTCTCCTCTCCGTCTTCACAGTCTACCCTCGATTTTTCTTGTTTTCGCGCCAATTTGCACTATGACGACGGCAGAGCTATTTTGATGTTTGTATCGGTAAAGGATGAACACTATAAAAGAGAGGGATGATAGTGAGATAGAAACAGATTGTAAATAAACTGATCAAAGATGTCCACTCAAGTGCCAGAAACCTCGTCGAATTGGCCGGTACGTTAACTTGCTTTCGGCCCCTCCGTCCATACTTTTTGCCCGTCTTTCAATTACGTTTTGCGATTGTAATCTAGCCGAGTGATAAGAGACTTTTTCGTTGCAATCTTTAAAAGTGATCGCTGTGATTGAGAAAAAGAAGAAACCAGTCGCTGATTTGATCATAGTTCGGTTTCGCATGACGTCTTTAAAAGTCAAAAGTGATATTAATAGATGTGATAAGATCTAACTCTAACCCAGAGACCATTCCGATCCTGACGTCATCGTTATTACCTAGGATCCATGAAAGAAAAATGGGCTTGTCTGTTTCTCTGCGTCTCTCATCATTTCGTTTTCCTGTCGTTTTCCAGTTTCATGGATCCAGCCTCTGATACCGAATCGATGAATCTGGAAAACCGTTTACCAGTTTCATGGTTTTGACTCTGATCAGTTAGAGGCCACGTTTTTTTACAGTCTTATCAATTTTCTCGTTTTGCCACCATTTTCGACAAAAATAAGTTGTTTTGTTCTGTTCTGTTCTTCGTTCCGACCAAACTATCAAGATGAGGAAGAAAAGAAGAAGAAAAAGAGATAGAAAGAAGCATTCATCCCTTCTCATTTTTCTATTTTCTCTTTCCTCTTTTCGCCAGTCGACGCTATTGTTGCCAGTTTTCTTGCTCTTGCAACGAGAAAATTTGCTACAAATAACGTGAGCGATAGAGCGCGTTTCTAGAGACTAGATTAGAAAATAATGGCTAAAATGGTTTTGGCTATTAAAATATTGACTTTTTTTCCAAAGTTTTGACCAATTTTTTGCATTCTTCCTATTGTCGGACCGCCAAAATTATCAAACGCGCTTCGCTGAACTCAACGCTATTCGATTTCCATTTTGGTCTCCAAATTATTTGATTTCATGTTGAATTTATACGTGAAATGAAATAATTTGGAGACCAAAATGAAAATCGCATAGCGTTGAGTTCAGCGGAGCGCGTTTGACCATTTTGGCGGGCGGACAATACTAGATTGAAAAATAATGGCTAAAATGGTTTTGGCAATTAAAATTTTGACTTTTTTCCAAAGTTTTGACCAATTTTTTGCGTTATCCTACATTTTTTCAAATTTTTAATGTCGTTGTTGTAAAAAAAAAAATTGCAAAAAAAAAATAATTTTTGCGTCGAAAAATACAGAAAATTAGATTTTTGTATTTTTTGACGCAAAAAATAGTTTTTTTTTTGTTGCAATTTATGAACGACGACATTAGAAATGAGAAAATATTCGGGAAAATGCAAAAAAATTGGTCGAAACTTTGGGGAAAAATGTCAAAATTTTAATCGATAGCGTTTTTGGCATTATTTTTGGCTTTTGGACGTTTCGAAACAAGACGTTTTGAAACTAGGACGATTCGAAACTAGGATAATTCGAAACTGGGGTGTTTCGAAACTTTAGCGTAAATTTTGACAAGGTCTTTGAATTTACCGTTTTTTCGTCTGTAGTGCAAACACCGCGACGAAAAATTGCACTAAAGTTTCGAAATGGCACGTTTCGAAACGTCCCAGCTTTGAAATGGCAGGTTTCGAAACGTCCAAGATTCGAAATGACAGGTTTCAAAACGTCCAAGATTCGAAATGACAGGTTTCGAAACGTCCAAGATTCGAAATGACAGGTTTCAAAACGTCCCAGTTTAGAATCTTCCTAGTTTCAAAACTTCCCAGAGTCTTATTTTCTATCATATTCTCAGAAAAAAGCAAACACGCTCTATCGCTAAAGTTTGGCCCCTACGGAATCCTCGGCCATTTTCTCTTGTTGGTGTCAATTTCTTCATTTTTAACGGATTACAAATCACCCACCTAAAAATTGAAGACCTAAACAAAAACAAAAATCATGATCGACAGTTTTTGCTCTCCGATGATGTTGACCATAAACTGGTAGTTGGTTAGTTCGTAGGTAGTAGTCGCGGCACAACAAAAACTTTGGCACCCGCGTCTCTTACTCTCTCGCACTGATAAGGAAACACACGGGAGGCGTGGTGTGGTGCTGGACGAGTATAAATGAATGACTACAGGCAAAATATTTCTGTATCCTTTTACTCTCTCGTGGCTGAATCTTTTCCAATTCTTTTTATATAACCACCATTTCCACATTTTTCAGCTCAATTCAATTTTTCGTTATTTTGGAAGCAGTGCCACTACCACAATGAGCCCGAAGAAAGTCACTATTATTGGATCTGGAAACTGGTAAGTTTTAGAGACTTTTTTCCTTTAAAACATGTTGGTTTCAGGGGATCCGCCATCGCCCGGATCGTCGGAAGCACGACAAAACGATTCCCAGACGAGTTTGACCCCGAGGTGCGAATGTGGGTGTTTGAGGAGATTGTGAACGGAGAAAAGTTGTCGGAAGTGATCAACACACGCCACGAGAATGTCAAATATCTGCCCGGAAAGATTTTGCCCACCAATGTGGTGAGTGTTTGAAAATTTCATGTTTTCTATTTAAAACAAATAAGAAACATTACGTTTATCGATAAATTTGTTGTCCATAATCCAAAAACAAGCAGTTGATAAGAACCACGTGCTGTGAAAAGGTAAACAATTCAAAGTACACTCGTTCCTTTGCAGGTCGCCGTCACAGATCTCGTGCAATCATGCGAGGGATCCAACGTGCTTGTCTTTGTCGTTCCGCACCAATTCGTTAAGGGAATCTGCGAGAAACTCGTGGGAAAAGTGCCGGCTGACACGCAAGCCATTTCACTGATCAAGGTGAGCACGGGGGAGCAAATAAGAAGTGAAAAACACGGGCTGTTCAGCGGAAGCTTATGGATGGAAATTTTAGCAGCGTTTTTAATGAAAAGCGATTCGAAAAATAGCTGAAGCCTGAAACTTTAGGAAATAATGGCAGAAATTCTCCCGGACAGACATTCCTAGAAAATTGCAGTCCAAAATTCGGTTTTAAAAATTTTCAGAAAAAGCCGGGAGTATTTTCGACATTTTTCCCCAAAGTTTCAGGTTAATCGGAGCATTTTCTGAAATTTTTGCTATTTCATGAATAACCCCATTAAAAATATGAATTTTGCATTAGAGCGCGTTTTTTTTTATACTAAAAATTTCATTTTTGTTTGAATTTTCTGAGTACTTTCCGGAAAAGTTCATTTAAACAAGACGAAAATCAACAAATTATCCAAAAACGGAAATTTTTAAATTTTCGAAGCAGAAATTTTTAATTTTGCGCGTAAATCCTCAAGTCTGCAAACACTGTCCGTGGCGAGACCACATTGTACACTATTTGGCGCACCATTCCAGGAATACGCTAGAAATTTGGCAAGTATGAAAATTGAGGAAAAAAATTTGCTGTATTTTTTTCTTTATGGACCTATTCAAAGTACTGTAGAAATACGGAAAAAAGACAAACAACTGGGAGAAAACTCGGAAAATGCTCCTATTGGTCTGAAATTTTGGGAGAAACTGTCAAAAATGCTTCCGGACTTTCTCAGAAAATTTTGGACCGAAATATCGATTAAAAAAAATTTCAGAAAAAAAATCAATCGATATTTCGGTCCAAAATTTTCTGAACAAGCCCGGAAGCATTTTTGACAGTTTCGCCCAAATTTTCAGACCAATCGGAGCATTTTCCGAGTTTTTTTCCCAGTTGTTTGTCATTTTTTCTGTTTTTCTACAGTTCTTAAAATGTTGCGAAAAAAGCCTGCTTTGCTTGTATCGTCCCCGTCAAACAGCCCGTGAAAAAGTGCCTATTAAAATGTTTCCTATTCCTCTCTTCTTTAGGGTATTTCATTCGACGAAAAAGGCCAGGTAAAGAAATGGAGAAAACCATCTCTAAAAATATTTGTTTAAGTAATAATTTCTGCATGGGGTACACGTGGATTCTCTCACACACGACCTTTTTTTTTCTTTCTTTCCTATTGTCTCTCAATCCGTCCGTTTGGCTTACTGATTCACGTAAAACAAAGTAATTATTTATGGACCTATTCATAGGAGGAAAAAAACAAAAAATGTTTTTTTTCCTATTCATATATGTCAAACAATGTTAAAAAATGTCAAAAAACAAATCCTATTAATAGGTCCATTCCAAAAAAACGGTCCTTTGCTGCTTTTTTTTTTCTCCAATCCAACACCAACATCAACCCAAAACAACCAAACCAAACAAAAACACTTCAAAAACCGCATGAAAAGAACAAATAAATAAACTTCACACTCATCTTTATCTAAATGTTACAGGGATTGTCCATGGAAAAGCTGGGAGGTTTGAAGCTGATCTCTGAGGAAATCAAGGATATTCTCAAAATCGAGGTCAGCGTGCTGATGGGAGCAAATCTTGCTCCAGAAGTTGCCAACGACAACTTTTGCGAGGCCACCATTGGATGCAAGCGAAAGGCGCAAGACGGAGCATTCCTCAAAAAGCTCTTCCACACTGAAAACTTTCGAATCAACGTTGTCGAGGATGCGCACACTGTCGAACTGTGTGGCGCCTTGAAAAATGTTGTCGCCTGCGCGGCCGGATTCACAGACGGTCTCGGCTACGGAGACAACACGAAAGCGGCAGTGATCCGGCTGGGATTGATGGAGATGAGAAAGTTTGTGGACGTCTACTATTCTGGATCAAACCTTCAGACCTTTTTCGAATCGTGCGGAATCGCTGATCTTATCACGACGTGTTATGGTGGAAGAAACCGTAAAGTAAGATTAGAAATGTCCTTAATACCTCTGAAATTGTTTGATTATCAGGTGTGCGAGGCGTTTGTAAAGTCTGGAAAGACGTTGGAAGAGGTGGAGAAGGAGTTGCTGAACGGACAGAGCGCCCAGGGACCACCAACCGCCAAAGAGGTGTACCTGATGAACAAGAAGTCGGGAAAAGATGATCAGTGAGTTTTAGGTTTTCTCGAATTGCGCTGACATGGCTATTAGCCGCTTAAAATGGCTAATAGCCGAAAATTTAGAGCGGATTTGGCGTCAATCGGCGCACAAGTGAGAGTTACGGCCAGGGACAAAACATTGTTTTGCAAAAAAAAAAACCCAAAAAAACAGCGTTTTTCTAGCAGTTTTCCCAGTTTCGCTGCATCCTACATGGCTATTAGCCGTTGAAAAGAGCTAATAGCAATTTTTGCTTTAAAATGGACGGCTAATAGCCAAAAATTTCCCTAAAAAGTAATGTGCAGACATGAAAGAGGCATTATAATGACGCACATTTTGAGCCTCATCGGCGCAATTTTTGAGCAAGAAAAAAAATGTTTTTTTCTCAAAAAAAATTACCAAAAAAAACAAAACAATTCCAAAAAATGCGTATTTCTGCCAATTAAATGGACAATTTTCAAAGTTTTCGTTTAAAATTAGAGTTTTTTTTTTGTCAAATCGGACATGGACCGGGCAAGTTTTCGTCCAAAAACCGGAATTTTTCGCCTCCGCGGCTCAAAAAAACCAAAAAATTGTTTTTTTCATTCAAAAAATACCCGAAAAAACAAAAAAAAACATTTTTTTTTGCCTCACCCCTGCTTAGAACTCGGCTATTAGCCGCTGAAAATTACTGTTATCCTTTGAAAATGGCTAATAGCCATTACTGACGCACAGCTAGCGCAAGTTTGGAGTGAATTTGGCGCGAGTTTGGCACCTGTGACACATAAATCTGACATACGCGCTGAAATGGGCGGCTAATAGATGAAAACGCCCCGAAATGGTTGGCTAATAGCTGAAAACGCCCCGAAATAGACGGCTAATAGCTGAAAATGCCCTGAAATGAACGGCTAATAGCTGAAAACGCCCTGAAATGAACGGCTAATAGCCAAAAATTGCCTTAAAATGTTTCGATTAGTGCGTAGAAATGAAATCGGCCGCTAATAGCCATTAATGACGCACATTTCGAGCCTTATCGGCGCACTTTTGGAGCGAATTTGGCGCTCAAACGGGAGTGAGCCGGGAAAAATTTGGCAAACGCCCCATAATGAACGGCTAATAGCCAAAAATTCCCATTGAGAGGCCTAATAACATCTCAATTTCCAGATTCCCCGTCTTCACAGCCGTCCACCTCATCTGCGCCGGAGAGATGAAGCCTGCGCAGCTCGTCGACTGCCTCAGAAACCACCCGGAACACTTGTAAATTTTGATCTTCATATCTCCAAAACCAGGTCTAAACAAAAAAAATTTTGTATTCATTTTTTTTCCTTTTCTGCCTTTTTTTCTTTCTCTCCTCACAAATTCAAAAATATTGCTTTTTTCCTGTTTATATATATAGATGCATATTATCGGCCCGCCACGTCGGTCAAACGCGCTCCGCTGAACTCAATACTACGTGGATTTCATTTTGGTTTCCAAATTATTTTATTTCACGTTGAATTTACACGTGAAATGAAAAAATTTGGAAACCAAAATAAAATCCACGTAGTATTGAGTTCAGCGGAGCGCGTTTGACCATTTTGGCGGGCCGACAATATATAAATTTAAAACGATTTTTTTTTGTGAAAAAGTGAGAGAAAAAGTTTGACTGGAAGCAATAGAGCGGATCAGGATAACATATCACAGAAAATACGTGGGGGGTCAAAATGGGAAAACAAGAGGGGAGGGGAAAAGTGAAAGGAATGGGATCAGTGTTACTATTTACATGTACATTATCTATCCTAAAAAAATTATTCTGCAAAAGAAAATACCGAATCCTATGTTTTTTTTTTGTGTGTGTTTGGGAATGAATCTAGAAAAAGAAGAAGAAGACACGTCTCGATGCGGAATGAATGGTTGAATTAAATTAAATTAAAAATTAAAAAGAGTTTGTATTGGCTTAAAATGGAGACTATTTATTGCTTCTTCCAGTAGCGATCCAGGAATTCAATGATCGAGTCGTAGATCATAAACGTGATTCCGACGTCGAGGCAGACGCGAGACAGGCGCGGAACTGTACCTTTGTAGAATCTGAGAAGAAAACAATATGGCTATTAGCCGTTGAGCTGTCAGTAGCGAACTTCGATCAAATCAATAACTGTATTTTTCTCTGCGTCTCTTAGGCTTCTGTAGTATTTTTTCAATCGCTGCGAGACCACACGGTTGACTGGCAGCTTTTTGTAATATTAAATTTAAACTTTTTCAGGATTATGGCTAATTTAAAAAAAAAAGAAAAATATTAAAATTCGAATTTTCGAAAATTGCACTTTTTTCTGATTGCAAGGGAATTTTCGGCGCGGGTATGACGGAGATAGGCAGGCACTTGGCTATTAGCTGTTGGAAAAACAAAAAAAGCGGCACGGTGTTTGCGTACTTTTGAAGATTCAAACGAAAATGAAAGAAATTTATTTTAATTTCCAAAAGTACGCAAACACCGTTTCACACGATTTTTCCCAATATTAGCAGTTGAAAATGGCTATTAGCTATCCAATATCGCGCCTAACCGGCAAAATCGGCGCCCAACAGGGAGTTAGCCATCGAAAATCGCTAAAAATAGTGGAATTCTAGGAGTTTCGAAAGTTTTTCTGCATTTTGTCGTCGTGGTGTTTGCACAAATTCATTTCTAAAATCTTTTTAATGGACCTATTCAGCACAGGAAAAAAAAAACCGATTTTCGTGGTTTTTTTCCAGGAGAAAACCCATCGCGTCGAGACCCGGCAGTAAAAAATGCAATGCGCCTTTAATTTTCATTGAAGAATTCGGCATTTTCAGAAAAAAAACATGCATTTTTTTTTAAATCGATATTTCGGTCCAAAATTTTCTGAACAAGCCCGCAAGCATTTTTGACAGTTTCTCCCAAAATTTCAGACCAATCGGAGCATTTTCCGTTTTTCTACAGTACTTTGAATATGTCCATAAAAAGCTTTGAAAAAAAAAAAGAATATGTGCAAACACCGCGACGACAAAATGCAGAAAAACGTCCGAGACCCATAAAATTGGCATGCGCACTGAAATCGAGGCTAATAGCCAAAAAATACCGTGACCGACTGCCAACTTTCAACAAACTCACGCGAAAAATCCCTCCTTCTTCCAAATCTGCACTGCACAATCCACCGTGTTCTTGTACTTTTTCGCCTCAAGACCCTGCATACGCGTCTTCACCACATCAATCGGCGTGTTTCCGTACACCGACGCAGCTCCAGCAACCGCACCCATCAATCCGACAATCGGCTTCGAGATCGGCTTCGTGTTGTCGCCCTCCCGATACCAATCCTTGAGCGTCTCCATGACAAAGAAGCGAATCGCCTGGTTGGATCCCTGCTTCGCCATCGTCGCCGTCACACCCTTGTAAATGCCGCCAAGGCCCTCGGCCTTCACAATGCATCCGACGCCGTGCACGAATCCCTTGTACTTTGGCTGAGCGAGTCCCTGATCGTGGATGAACTTCACTTTGACAGTTTCCATTGGTGTGACTGCGAATACCGCTTCGGAAAGTCCGGCGCCAAGACCGCAGAGCAGTCGCATCACTGGCGTGAGGTTTCCTCGCTCGTCGGCTGCCTGGGACTTTAAATACTCAAAGGTTCCGAATCGGAATGACGATTTTGGAATGGATCCGTAGAGAAGAACGGAGAGTCCTCGGTAGAGCCCGAAGAATCCGTGACCTTTCACCGTCTGCTTCACACAATCCAGTGGTCCTTTGAACTTTGGCGTGGCGGATCGTTCGTCGAGTTGCAGTTGTGTTTTCACGTATTCTGTCGGGAATGTGATACAAATCTCGATGCCGCCAGTGATTCCACCGATCACAATTCCACGCACCGTCTTTTCAGACGGTCCGTATTGTTGCCACATTGAGAGTGGTCTGGAAGGGGGAAATGTTTTTCTTTTTTTTCGTCATCACGGTCAGGTCGGAGTCGGAAAACGGAAATTCCGATTTTCCGAATTTTCAGACGGAAAATTTTCCTAATTTATTTTTCGGAAAAATTACCCGTCGGAAAATGTTCCGAATTTACTTTTCGGAAAAATTACCCGTCGGAAAATTTTCCGAATTAATTATCCGGAAATTTTTCCCGTCGAAAAATTTTCCGTAAATGATCGGGAAAGTACAGTTCTTTTAGGTGTCGCTTCTAAGTACCAAAAACTTCTCAAAACTGAATTTTTGTTGAATTTTTGGTTAATTTGTTGATATTCCTATTTTTTCAAAGAAATAAGATGAGCCAATTGTTAAGAATCTTTTTCGGAAAATACAAAATTTAAAAAAAAAATTCAGTTTTAGTTTTGAAAATCGGATATCCGATTTTCCGAAAATTGAAGTCGGAAAAAATTTCGGGTATCCGATTTTCCGAAAAATTATTTCGGAAAAAAATTTTCTTTTCCGATTTTCCGAAAAGCATTTTCCGAACAAGCCTGATCACGGTGTCTAGGATTGGAAATGTGGGCGGAGCCTAATTTGCTGGCGCGCCAACAAATTCGGTGCTTGCGCATTTTCCGACTCTCGCATTTTTTTCTTTCAGTAAAACCTGTTTTTATTTGTAAAATGTATGTATTGAATTTATGTTTTTTTTCCCCCGAAAAACATAAAAATGCGTCAAAACTCAAAAGAAAAAATCCAGTGGGGCGCGTTTGCTCGGCTCCGCCCACTTTTCAAATCCTGGACACCGTGCGTCATTTTATTTTTTTTTTGGTAATTGGCTCACTTTGCTCCGGGTACTGGCTGAATCCCTCCGCTCATTTTGCGTGTCTGTGGCTGCAAACTGTGGCGTGCCTGCAACAAAAAAAAACAAAATCAATGCAGTTTTCTAGGGAAAAGAAGACGTGCGTGTGTGTGGCGGGGAAGAAAAAATGAAAAGAAGAAGACGTCAAAACGCAGAGGCGGGCGGAGCATGTGGAACGCGAGAAGAGAAGAGCCAGGGGAAAACGAGTATGGAAACGCCATTTTTTTCTCCGCCCATATTTCAATAGAAATGCCAAGAAAGGGACAAAGAATTGGGAGAAAATGGTCCCGGAACTGAAAAATTTGCAAGTCTGCGGCGCAGTTTCTCTTGAATTTTACAAAATGTTCAGTACAAAATGCGTGCCGCACGTTTGCAATGGGCGGGGCTTCTTCCCCGGTTTTTCAGGGTCTCAAAAAATTATTTTTAAAATTTCTAACCAATTTTTCGTCATTTTATTCATAAAAATGTGGAAAAATGGGGAGTAGCACAGAATAGAACTCGTGGTGCAATAGAGCGCGTTTGCATTATAATTTTTTTTTCTGCCAGTTTTTCGCCAATTATGCAATCAATTTTTTGTTGAGAAATTGCATTGCTTTTATATTTACTTTCCTTCATTTTCACTGTCGTTAAGAATTTTCCGTAAAAATCGGCAAACTCGATAATAATGCGAACGCGCTCCATCGCACCAGAATTATTTTTCGAGTTTTTCGATTTTTATTGGTTTTTCAATAATTTTCATTGAAAAATCCTTCAGCGAAAACCAAGGAAAATATAAAATCAATGTAATTTCCCAAAAAAAAAATTGCAAAATCGGCGAAAAACTGAGAAATTATTGTGTTTTCAATCGACTTGCGACATGAGAACGCGAGACTCCGCCCACTTTTTTTGAGGGCGACCACGCGAACACAGTGATATTTGAAGAGACGCAGACAGAACGGCACAAATAAGTGGGCGGAGTCTCGCGTTCTCATGCCGCAAGTCGATTGAAAACACAAAAAAAATAATGCAAACACGCTCCATCGCACCACGAGTTCTATTTTGTAGCAGTTCTATTCTGTCCTACTCCCCATTTTTTCACATTTTTATGAATAAAATGACGAAAAATTGCTTCAATTTTTCAGATTTACGAAGCTCCGCCCACTGTCCTGTTATTTTCGCATGATTTTTTTCACTTTAATTATTATGGTACGTCCAAAGTAAAAAAAAGCGCGCACTTGTAAACATGTTTACAATTAATTTTTTGCTTGCTTGGCGGTAAACAACAAAGAAAAAGACGCAAAAACAAAGTTACTTTGGACGCCTCTTTTTGTCTTTTTTTGCGCTTTTTTTCTACTTTGGACGTACCATTAACTTGCTGGCCATTTTTTTTTCTGTTTTTTTTTTTTTGAAATAAATTATCGATTTTCGTTTGATTAATATCGCATTTAAATGGAAATTGCCCAAAAAAATTAAGAAAATATTTATTTATGGGGTTATTCACGAAATGGCAAAAAACTGCGCGAAAACTCGAAAAATGCTCCGATTGACCTGAAACTTTGAGAAATAAAGGGGAAAACTCTCCCGGACATTTCCACAAAATTTCAGACCAAAATATCGATTTTTAAGAAATATTGATTTTTTTCTGAAAATGTTAAAAATCGATATTTTGGTCTGAAATTTTGTGGGAATGTCCGGGAGAGTTTTCCCCTTCATTTCCCGAAATTTCAGGTAAGTCGGAGCATTTTTCGAGTTTTTGCGCAGTTTTTTGCCATTTCGTGAATAACTCCATTAGGAAAATAACATTTCCCTTTCTTTTTCTTTCCCAATTTTTGGTCCAATTTCTATTTAAACGCGATATTAATCAATTAAAAATCAATAATTTATTTTACAAAAACACGGTGTCCAGGATTTGAAATGTGGGCGGAGCCTAATTTGCTGGCGCGCCAGCAAACTTGCTTTGCGCACTTTCGGTGCTTGCGCATTTTTCGACTCTCGAATTTTTTTTATTGATTTTATTATTTTTCTTTCAATAAAACCTGTTTTTCTTTGTAAAATGTATGTATTGTATCTTTTAATATTATATAATTGCCCAAACTTCGATTTTCGTTTAGATTTATGTTGCAAAAACACCAAAAAACTCAAAACGAATATTTCGAAATGGTGGCTGAACCAAATTCGACGTTCTTAGGCTTAAAAAATTTCTAAAGACCTCAGCTATAATCCCGTTGGAGCACATGTGGGAAAAAATTAAGAATTTATGCTTTTTTTCCCGAAAAACATAAAAAATGCGTCAAAATTTGAATTTCGCGCGCGAAAATCCAGTGGGGCGCGTTTGCTCGGCTCCTCCCACTTTTCAAATCCTGGACACCGTGCAAAAACAGAAAAAAATGGGCAGAAATGTAATAATTGAAGCGGAAAAAAACAGGACAGTGGGCGGAGCTTCGTGAATATATTATATTACGTATTCCTCGATTTGTGATACCTCCAAAAATGATGCCCATTCGGGTCTCGTCACGATGGTGTATGCACACTTGTCGATTTAAGCGCAAAATTGAATTTTTTCGTTTTGAATATTGACAGAAATTCAAAACGAAAAAATTCAATTATGCGCGTAAATCGACAAGTGTACATACACCATCGTGGCGAGACCCGAATGCGCGCCATTTTACGAGATATCACAAATCGAGGAACGAAACATTGCTCCAATTTGGCAAAAAATGACATTTTCCCCTCATTTTTCGAAACTTCCAAATATAAAAAATGAAAAAACGTGACAATCGAGCGCGAAAAACGACTGAAATATAATCTTTCAATGCGCCAAAAAAGTGTGGAATCATACCACTATTTTCTCTGAAACCAGAGTACTCTTTTAGCGAGTTTGCGATAAGAATCGACGGAATGGCACGAGTGTGGCGTGAGAACGACTTCTCGGGAGGAGGAGCGGCGCGGCGACCTCACAAACAACACACCGTATCGATTGGCGAGGATCAAAAAAAAAATGGACGGACGGACGGCAAACATCGATGAACAAAATAAAGTTAATTGGTTGGGAAATGTAAATATTTCCTATTCTTCGTTTTCTTCTTCCAATTTAATTAATTCAAACTCGGATATGCAGAATATGGGCATCAAAATGGCAATTAGCCGTCGAAAATGGCTAATAGCCGCGCCTAATCGGTGATAATCGGCGAAAAATCTGGATTTAGCTATCAAAAACGGCTGATAGCCGTCGAGTTCGAGACCCCATGAAAACGGGGGAAAGCGTCGCAATGTTGGAACGAAAATGGGGGGAAATGGGCGGAGCCAATTGCAAAAGTGCCGCACATTTTTTTCCTGCACTTTTTCTCATCAAACTTTCATCAAAACATTTAATTTTGGCAGTTGAATTGTAAAATACAGAAGCAAAATAACGGAAAAGTGTGCGGCACTCTTTTTTTTGCGTTTGAAAAATTTACGCCCCAACACAACGTGAAAAACGAGGGGAAATAGCGGAGCATATTGCGAGATTGCAGCACACTTTTTCTGTTGTTTTTTTTCTGTATTTTTCCATGTAACTGCAAAAATTGGCTTTATTAATGTAATTTTGTATGTTTTTTGAAAATTTGTGCAAAAATATCGATTTTCCAAGCGATAAATACTGAAATTTCTAAAAATTCAACAAAATCCTACCTTTTTGTGGCTCTAATTCGGCTCGGGGACGTTTCGAAACTTTTGCATTTTTGAATTGTGTTTTTCGCCAATTGACACCAAAATGGCAGGTTTCGAAACGTCCCCGAGCCGAATTAGAGCCAGGAAAAGGTCGAAAAATCGATATTTTTGCACAAATTTTCAAAAACCATACAAAATTACATCAATAAAGTCAATTTTTGCAGTTGAATTGAAAAATACAGAACAAAAAACAGCAGAAAAGGTGTGCGGCAATATTGCAATAGGCTCCACCCATTCCCCCTCTTCGTTTTTCACGATCCAAGAGCATCTAAATCGACTGAAAACCGATGAAAATCTTGAAGAAAAAAGTGAAAAATCCCGCCAACGAATCGTGACGAGACCCGCTGGAATAATGGGGTCCAGCCGTTTCTTTTTTAAACCGATTTTAACGAAGGCCGCACTGATTGCACTGATTTAGCAAAAGTGGCGAAAAAGCCATTTTGGACGCACCATAACAGGGCCGAGCAAAAAAGATTCTCAGAGAACAATTACGACCATTCTTTTATGTGTATTTACCGTCTCGTTGAGTCACTAAATGTACTCTGATTGGTCTTTATCATGTAAAGATCAGGTACACACGAGGAAAGATCAGGGTTTCTAGACGAAAGCTGCATGGAATGAATTTCAGTATTTAAATACCAAAACCATTTCTAATGGAGTTTGCAGCGTCCTACGGAACATCGGAGCGTCGTAATAGCTGAATTTCGCTCGCTCGAGAACACGAATAACACTGAACGGAACGGAACGGATCGGAACGCCAGAACGCCTCATATTTCGGAAAAAAAAATGATGTTCATGATCGCCAGAGAAAACAAATAAACAAACGAACAAACAATGCGTCCTTTTCGTGACAAGACCGAGTGGAGTGGAGTCCCAAAACTGGCGGCGACAAATGTGATAAGAGAGAGCTTGATGATAAAGCGAAACGGAAAGAAAGAACGACAGAAAAGAAGAAGAAGACGACAACACAACGACCAAGGTTATCGCAGGAATTTGGTTGATTAGGACTGCGCGCGCGGATAAAAACGGATATATGAAAGGGCATAATGGATGCGTGAAGAGAATCTCACATAGACAAAACGGAGAATGAGTACACGTGGGCGACTAGAATGGGGTCGCAAAAGTCATGTACAGTCGACTCGCAGGATGAAAATGATTGATTAGAGTGTGTGACGCGTTCAAAGTTCAAAAAATTCACAAAATCAGCATTTTTAGCGCTAGGTTTTCCGGTAAATTTTCTCCAATTCTTCGAATTCACCGGTAAAATATTCGACAACTATTTTATCCTTGACAGAATTTTGTCAATAGTGCGAACACCCACCGCGACGAAAAATGTCTCTGGGACGTTTCGAAACTTTAGTGCATCCTGTCTATCGGGAATTTTCGGGGAACATATCCCTGATTTATGAAAATATTGAGAAATTGTTACAAAATTGCCAACTTTTCTGGAGAAAGTGGGTGGGGGATTTATTAATGGACCTATTCACAAAACCGGAAAAAAATTGCGGGAAAAATCGGAGAATGCTCCGATTGACCTGAAATTTTGGGAAATATTGGAAAAAATTCTCCTGTACACGCTCAAAAAATTTTGGACCAAAATATCGATTTTAAAAATTTTCAGAAAAAAAAATCTATAATTTTTAAAATCGATATTTTGGTCCAAAATTTTTTGAGCGTGTACACGAGAATTTTTTTCCAATATTTCCCAAAATTTCAGGTCAATCGGAGCATTCTCCGATTATTACCGCAATTTTTTTTTCCGGTTTTGTGAATAGGTCCATAATATCGCACAAAACCATTTATCTGATTTTTTTTCCCGAATTTTACAACAACAACAAAAAATCAGAAGACGTCGAAAAGGAGTACACGGGGTGTGGCCGCTGGCCTAGAAAACCGGCGGCTAAAATGTTCGGCTCTGGGAAGATTCAAAACAAGACGTTTCAAAACTGGGACGTTTCAAAACTTTTTTGCATTTTTTCGTAGCGTTTTTTGCCAATTGACACCAAAACGCACGCTCATTAGGTTTTTATTTTTTGCTTTTATCAATTATTTGTATTTTTATGGAAATTTAAAAACACTAGTACGCCGCAAAAATGCAAAAGTTTTGAAACGTCCCAGAGCCAAATTTTCTCCTGCCACTTTTCTAGGCCATCAGCCAGACCTCGTGTACTCTGTTTGGATGTTTTCAATTTTTTGTTGTTGTTTTAAAATGCACCAAAAATCAGATAAATTTTTTTGGGCAATTTTAAGTTGATATTCGTAAATCTCCCACCCAACAGTACATTTTAAAGCAATTTCCCGGAAAAGTTGGCACTTTCTTTATTGTGTTACACTCGGTATAAAACGCTGAAAACTCGCTCCAATCGAACAAAGAATTTCGCATGCATTTGGAGTGAGGTTTAGAGAAATCAGAGCAAAACATCGGCCACGGCTCTCTCAATTTTCTGCACTCTCTCGTCGCCAACGTGGCCTAGTCCACCACTGTGCGAAGGGAGCGCGTTTGCAGCACTCCGTACTGAGAATTTAAAAAAACATGTTTTCAAACGCGTTTTGTCTGTGTCTTCTTCAAGATTGAGGACAACGCAACCGGACGATAATCTTTCACTTTCTTCGGTTTCGTGGTCTTGGGAAGGAGAGAAATCTTCACCGTCTTCCAGTCTTCCGGTGTTCTCCCGTTCGTGAGGACTTGATTCAGTGCGGCTGTGAGATGAGGAGCTATGCTCTCAATTCCCAGCTTTAATTGTAGCATTGTAATCTGATCAGGTCCTGGCGAAATGTTCGTCTTTGAGGTGACTATTGCGTGTTCGACCTCATGTTGGAGAATTTCCGGCTCATCTGGATGGTTGTATCTGGATTGTGGCTCTCGCGTCGTCGCTGCGTACAGATTGGAAAAGTGAGTGAGAACTAGCTTCCTGATCTCGGGACGATTGTATGTCGTTGATCCATCCGGCCGTTCTAAATTCGTGAACGGGGAGGATTTGAGTGTCAGTGCTCGCTTCGTTTTCTTCAAGCTTCTTCCTTTCACCGCGGCTTCGAGACTTTTAACTTCTCGCCATTTGTCCAAATCATTTTCCAAAGATCTTCGAACTTCGTTGTTGATTTTCGCTAGATCCGCGTTCTTCGTCTGTCCGGCGTGTATCATCTGGAAGCGGGACATCATCATTTTCTTCGTTGCTTCGGAAATCCTGCTGAGTTGATGAGTTGCATGCGTAGCTGTGCTGGCAGCGCTCCTTATCGACTCCGTGAGTTCTTCATAGCATGTTGGTGGATTTTCCGTGAGCATTTCGGTGATGGTGTTCTTGAATCTGACGGGGTCCCATGATCTTTCGCCTCCAGCCCGCTTGGCCTTTGCGAACTTCCTCGACTTTTCCTTCTTCGCGGTTGAGCGGAATCTCGCGCGCAAAAGACGGTGGTCACTGCAGTTGAGATAATCACAGTATACTTCGCAGTCTACTGCAATTTCTCGCCTGTTCGTGAGAATGAAGTCGATTTCGTTCTTCGTTTTGCCGTTCGGACTGATCCATGTCCACTTCCGGTTGGGTCGTTTGGGGTAGATCGTGTTAAGTATTGAAACTCTGCTGGAGAACGCGAAGTTCACCAGCCGATCACCATTATCACTTCTTTGACCAGTTCCGTGTCCACCCACAAATGGAAGATCGTCTGAAGAGCATCCGACGACGGCGTTGAAGTCTCCGCAGATGATGATCGACGAGTCCCACTTCGATAGCCGTGTGTATACTTTCTTCAGATCCTTGTAGAACTTATCCGACTGGGTCTCATTAGCGGCCGAGGTGGGTGCATAGACGTTGATGACGTGGAGATGAGATCCATGAAAATCGAACGACGCCGTACTAATACGGTCCGACTCTCTCTTCGTTTCCACCAGACTATCGAGCCAGTCTTTGTGAATCCAAAAAGCCAGTCCTCCTTCGCGAGCTTCGCGTCTTGTGCAGATCAGTTCGGCTCCACTGGACAAGACCCATTCCCCTTCTTTTCTCTTCGTCTCTTGTAGGGCAATCACCTTGCAGCCGCTATTGACAGCTAGCAAGTCGAATGCCTCGGCCTTGGATTGATCGGATATCGATCTGACGTTGAGAGAGCCGATGTGGAAGTCGTTGCCTTTCCTTCTGTTCTTGGGGCCGTATGACGCTTCAGTAATTTCCGTATCCTTGGTGCTCCTTCCAAACATTTTCTTCCGACCAAGACAACTCGGCGAGCACCGTGGCCGAGCTGGTGAATTCCTGGACGGGTCCTTTACATTCTTTTGATTCAGCTTTTTAGTAAGTTTAGGTTTGTACTTCAGCAGGCTTACTAGGCCGGCGTGAAGCCCCTTCTTCACGAGTATCGGACACTACCGTGGCAAAGAGTGGATTTTGGCTACTGTGCCTAACAGTGGTGTCCAATTTCCCCTGTCGTAGGAGCACAGCATTGCCCAGTTTGCACCGCGAGGAGGTATCCAACAAGTGGTAGCGAACAAATAAGTGGGCGGGGTTTCGTGTTCTCATGCTGCAACTCGATTGAAAACACAATAAAATAGAAAAAAAACGAAAAAAAAATACAGGTGAAAACAATAGAAAAAAAAGCGAATTTGAATATAAATATATTTCTCTCCGCGATAAAATCGACAAATCGCAATAAACTGAAATTTCTGGAATCGTCGCTTTTATTTTTTCAATTCTAAAATAAATAAAAAATAAACAATAAAACGGCAATTTCCGGAAATAAAATTCCTATTGTTCCCTGTCTGGAACCTGCGAGGAATGACGTATTGATCAACAAAACAAAACATTTTGAAAATCAAGGCTAAAAATGGATGTGCTCACTGCACTGGGACCAAACTAGATATATTTTATATTTAACTCTACTTTCGCGGGCCATATAAATGCAGAAAATTAGCATTTTTGTTGCATTTTGCGATATTTTTTATGAATTTTCTCTTTTTTTACGTTAAAGGAAGGGGAGCGCAAAAATTAAAAACAATGAGTATGCAAGAAAATGTCGAAAAACAGAGAAAAATTGGACTGACCCTATTTTTCAACCTTTTACAACATTTCACGAATAACCCAGTTAACCCCATGTATTTAGGCAATAAAATAAAAAATTAAAAAGAAAAAAAAAAGAAAAAAATCAGTGCCACGTCGACAAAAAACAAATATTGTCGGCTCATTTTTGCGTCGAGTTGCGGCAAAAAAAAACAAAAAAAACGCGAGGGACTAGAAAACGCAATGAATTTTCTCTTCCATCGCAACTTTTTTCCTTTTTTTTCGTCATTTTTCTGCTTTTTCTCGCCAAAAATTAATTGCTTTTTTTCAATTTTTTGTTGCGAAAAACTCGCATTAAATGAATATTTGGCCTGCATCTTTCGGTTTTGGATAGATATTTGTAAAAATGTGAATAAAGTATCGAAACTTTTTTCATTTGCAAATTGCCCAAAAAAATCAATGTTTTTGAGAGAATTTTCTCTCAATTGCCTGCTATTTTTTTGCTATTTTAACAAAAAAATATAGAAAATTAGTTTCAGAAAATGTCCGGAGTGTTGGGCCGAACTCTTTCGCAGGGCAACTCGATCATCCGACAGTTCCTTGCCGTGCGAAGTCCCGTTTGTCAGGAAGTCGTTGGATTCAAGGTAAATTTTTGTGTTTTTTCAGGCAGGCTATTAGCCGTTGAAAATGGCACATAGCCTTCTGCAGCTCAATTGACAACCAATCGGGGGCAAGCGGGAGTGAGCCATTGAAAATGATCGTCGATAGCAGGCTTGTGCGGAAACGGAAATCGGCATTGCCGGATTTCCGAAATTTCCGACATTTTTCGGAAACGATTTCCGTCGAAAACGTTTCCCAAAAAATTTTCGGAAAAGCTTTTCCGACGGAAATATTTCCGAGAAAACTCGGAAATTCGGAAATAGGCAAAAATGACGAAAACCTGGCCCATTGCTGAAAAGTTCGAGACCTATCACGAAGCTTGGCGAATGTGAACATAAGCCCCCCACCCACATATGACTCCCCACACGTGGAATAAAGCTCCCCAAAAAGGGAGTTTGACTCCCCACACTGTGGAAAAAATGTTTATTATTTTTCGGGGAGCTCAGGTACACGATATTTTCCGGGGGGCTATTTTACCGATTTGGGGAGTGGAAGTTCATGAATAACAGCTCCCCACTGTTGATTTTGGGGGGAACATGTTCACAGGAGGGGCTTGTGAACATTGACCCCACACCAATGGAATATTGGTCCCCCACTTTGGAACTTTAACTCCCCACCCAAAAATTCACACTGGTGGTACCGTGAATTCAGTTATGGCGACCAAGACAATTGAAACTATGTGGGGAACTGACTTTTTCAGTTGTGTGAATTTTTTTTTTTTTTGCACTTTGATTCGATCTTCTCGATTGCGCATTTACATTGGTTGAGTAGCGCAGTAAGGACCCTGCCACGTGGCGCGGCACGGCTTAGTTTCCCACATTTTGGGGTCATACGTATACACACCCAAATTTTTTACGTGAACTTTCCGTGTTACATGTTTTTTTGGTGGGGAGTTGTTATTTTTGGTGTGGGGTTGTTCTTCCATCGGTGGGGAGTTGATCTTCACTCTTGCCCGAAGCTTCTTCCATTTTTTCGGCATTTACTTAGCCTATTTTTTGGTTTTTCCTAACTGTTTTGAAAGCTTGAAGCAATTTTGTATGTTATCATCGTAAGAAAACATAGTAATTGTTTAGTTCAACTTGAAATCAGGTTTTTCGAAGCTTCAAAAGTTGAAAATCAGTAATTTTGCTCTCCGGAAATCGCAGCTGGAATAGAACGATAATTCTTGAAAACCAATCATAACGTTAATTTCCAGCTTTTAAAATTTACCTTCGTTCTGGCACCTGAAAACTTAAAAGGTCGAAGTTTGGAAAAGGGGCGGAGCCTAATTTTGAATTTCAGGAGGGGACAATTATTTTAACAATAATAACTGATTTCCAGAGTTCATCTAATAATGTTGGATAAATTTGTCACCTCGGAAGCCGCGTGATGTTTGAAATTAGGTTCCGCTTCCTTGCCAAAATTTCAATCGTTAGATTTTCGCTTTTAGAAAAGCAAAATCACGTGAAATTTGGAAAAAGGGCGGAAACCATTTTTAATGTTCACGTGGTTTGCGAGGTGATAACTTTTATAAAACAGTAATACTAGTCTTGTGTTTTAGCTGCTCATCTTTTAGTTTCATGATATTTGTGTTTTCTTGCGACATGAAAACGCGAGACTCCGCCCACTTATGTGCTGTCTGCGTCTCTTCAAATAACACTGTGTTCGCGTGGTCGCGCACAAATAAGTGGGCGGAGTCTCGCGTTCTCATGTCGCAAGTCGATTGAAAACACAATAAAATGATTGATTAAATTAAAACAAAAAAAAACATTTAATCTTTAGTATTTCCGATTTTTTCCGAATTTCCGAACTTTTTTTCGGAAACGAAAGTCGGAAAGGAATTTTTCCGAATAATTTTTCGGAAACAAAATTCCGTTTCCGACTTTTCCGACTGACCGTTTCCGCACAAGCCTGGTCGATAGCTAAAATTCCTGGAAAATTAGTGAAATTTTTGTTAAAATTTTATAATTAAAAGATTTATTCAATTTTGACGAAAAAATGGCATCAAAACAAAAGGAAAAAGTGAAAAAAAAATGGAAAATACTCAAATTGGCTCAAAAATTTGAGAAAAATTTCAAAAAAACTCCCGGACATGACATTCTCGGAAAATTAGGTATCGAATATCGATTTTTGCAGATTTTATCGTCAAAATTGAATACATTTTTTTAATTTTAAAAGTTTAGGACAATTTTACCCATTTTTCAGGTATTTTTGGCTATTAGCCGTCATTTTCGATTTCTCCTTTGCTCAATTGATATTTCGGTCAGTCCATAATTTTCTGAGCATGTCATTTCCGGGAGTATTTTTGACATTTTCCCCAAAGTTTCAGGCTAATTTTCGGAGTTTTCCCTTCATTTTTTACTTTTCCGCCTTTTCTATGAATAACCCTATTAATTTTGACGTCTAAAATCTCGAAAAAATTGTTTTTGATATAATTTTTTTTTGAGGTGCCTACTTTTCGGGGAAACTGATTTTAAATGTAGTATTAAGTGGGGGATTTACGAATATCACACCGCAATCGCACAAAAATTGCTCTGCTCTTTGGAAAAAAAGCAGCCAAAAATGAGCCCCGAACCGCGCTCGCATTCATCGTCGGACCCAGGGGTGCCGTTTTTTTTTTTTTATTTTTTTTCGCATTTTTCGCACCTAGTGCGAAAAAATTTTTATTTTTTTTCGCATAGATTTTTTGTTTCAAAAAATTTTCGAATTTTTTTGAAAAAATCAAAGATTGGAAAAAAAAAATTTGGATTAAAGACTAGAATACGAGTGTTAGCGATGTCTCGAAAACGGTTTTCGCACATTTTACGCAATTTTCCACCTTTCTGCAGGAATAAAATTGGTAAATTTGATAGTATTTTGATAAAAAACGATAAATATATTGTCCATTCGCGAAAAAACCAAGTGCGCTCCACGAAACGTAGTACTACGTGGATTTCATTTTCGTCGCCAAATTATTTCATTTTACGTTGAATTTACACGTGAAATGAAATAATTTGGCGACGAAAATGAAATCCACGTAGTACTACGTTTCGTGGAGCGCACTTGCTTTTTTCGCGAATGAACAATAGGCGATGAAAATGAAAAAAATTTTTTGTTTTTTTTTTTGGTTTTTTTGTTTTTTTTTCGCAATTTTTTTTTGCGAAAAAAACTTTTTTTGTTTTTCGCAAAAAAAATTTTTTTGTGGCACCCCTGGTCGGACCTCAACCTATTTGAATCTTCGCGGCGGCAAGTTTGATGTGCAGGCGCCGCAAGGAACCCCGGCGACCGTAACCCGCCCTCGCTGCGGCGGCAGGAGGACCCAAAATTCGAAGGGCTTTTTAGGATTCAATTATCATCGCTTTCTTGTTATCGTTTTCTCCCTTTTTCATTAAAATTTACGTTTTGTTTGTAAAGTGTCCGCAAACCCGAATTAATTCCGTAATACGTGCATGGCAGTGCCGCGTCTCTAGCCAAGAGCAACAGCGTGGATCACATTTCTCCCGTTTTTCGCTCGATCGAGGTTTTTCGGACATTAAAAATTAAAATCGCGTGTTATTTGTTGTCTAGACCGCAGTCCCTATTTTGCGTCTTTTCGAAAATTTTACTGTCTTCAGTAATAATCGGTTTTTTCTTTAATTTCCTTCATTTTTCCCTATTTTTTTTGGTAATTATTTACAAATCGGCAAATATTGCGCCAGGTAAGCGAAAATATCGGTTTTGTTCATTTCAAAATAGTAAATTTTCAGTCGGTTTCCTAGCCCACGACTTCGTGTACTCACCGTGGTCTCAGAGAAATTTATTTATGTTTCGATTTCGATGTGATATTCGTAAACCCCCAAAAAGTTGGCACCACCTTAAATTGTCCAGTCAAATTTATTTTTCCCCGCCAGAAGAAAAATCCCAAAGAAATCTCGACCAAAATCGGTCCGCAATGTCCAAGTTTGCCGAAAAACAGCCATCGCTTTTTTTTTTCAAGTCTGACGTCGAATATGAAACCGATATGCCCGTTTTCTCACGATCCAAGTGTCTAGCCAATGACGTTCAAGCATCTATAAAAAAATAAAAATAACTTTGGGATTTTTAAACTTGGTATAAATTGCGCGCCCCAAAAAGTTGGCTGGTCTCGACGCGATTTGCGATGCGCTTGACGCGAAAAATATGTTTTTAAATTCTTTTCTTTTTTTCAAATAAATGAAAAAGCCTGAAAATTTTGGCTATTAGCCGTCATAGGCCCCGAATTCGATGGCTATTAGCGCCAAACTGTCGCCGATTTGCCTTTTTCAACGGCTAATAGCCAGTCAGCTGCCCAGAGCCAAAAATACTCCAAATTTCCCAGGTAAAATCGCGTCTGAAACTCCGTTGCCGCAGCTGCTTCTTCCTCCGCGTCGACGGACGTCTTCACGTCGAGTGCAATGAGAATCCACGTCACAAGGCTCGCGAAGTGTTTGACGTAAAGAAATTGTGGTGATTCGATACTTTTGTTATTTTTCTGTTGTTTTAGACTATTATTATAGAAGAAGTAAATAATTAATGAATTAATTGTACAAAAATGCAAGTTCCCTATTGCAAAAAAAAAAGAACGAAAAGAAGAAAAAGAGCGCCTGTTTTTGTTTTTGATTCCAAGTCCAAATGATGACTACTGATAAGTATTTATGCATGTATCACTTCCTTTCGCGCTGTACTTGCCAAAAATGCGAAACATTTAGTGACGTTTTAGTTTATTCAAAATTTAAATATTTACGTAAATAACCTTCCATAAATTATCGTATCCACTATTATGCGCTTCAAAGAGCCGTCGACAAGAAACCCGTGTTGACGAAGAAAAAGACGATCAGGTTGGAGAATGGCTTGATACAAACAAGAAGATAAAGATGGATGAGGGAGGTGGCGCTATCACCACCAAACGAAACCAATCACCGTCCCGGACGAGAGGCCGGTCCATTCTTGTAGTTGGAGTGGTAGAAATCGTTCAATGTACCCACTATTCCACTACGACCATGTGTGTAGGCTAGAAAAGGAAGAAAATAGATTTAAATATTTTTCGTTGATGAATGAAAAACTCACATCTGAGCTGCTCGATGTGCGCCTCTTTATCCTCAATCTCCTTGCTCAACGTCTCGACGACCCGCTCGAGAAGTGCCTGCTCATCTTCCAGTTCTTGAAGTGATTTTCTGAAATTTAGAAATTATTATTTAACAAAAAAAAAAGAAAACGTCATTTCAATTTCGACCGTAATCGGATTATCGTCCGAGTTCGGACAAGGACAAGGAGCACAATTTTCGAGGAAAGTGGCGGCGCGATTCGGAGAATTAAAATTTCGTTGAAACTGTGGGCACAAAGGTCGCGCGATGGACAGGAGGAAGGAGATGGTGGCAAGGTTTAAAATTTAAAAATCGTTTCGTTTGCCAGAAAAATGAAGTTTTTCGCCGAAAAAAGGTCAAATGTTGATCGAAAAATGTTCGAAAATTAAATCCTTGCCTAAAATCGAACCGCGCGAGCTCAAAATGCAACTGCCGCATGCTAATTTGCAAACGGGCCGCGCAGTTTTTCTCGCAGCATTTATCAAGTTTTTATTGATTTTTGGGTTATTTTTCTCGCCCGCGCACTTTTTTAAATCGATTTTTGGCCTATTTTTCTGTTTTTTCGGTTAATTTTTACAATTTTTTTTTGAATTTTTCAATTTTCAACAACGACAAAATGGATAAGGCACCAGACTTCGACCAGCCAGGAATTTACTTACTTAAATAATGTAAGGCTCAGAATAGTCGTCCGAGGAAGCAGAACACCGTCATCCGGATTTTTGTGTTATTTATTTGTCTCGTTTTTCCCGTTAATTTTTACAATTTTTTTGTGGATTTTTCAGTGTTGAGCAACAAAGTTCTCAATTTTTAATTGGGTTATTCACGAAATGGCAAAAAATGAAAAAAAAAAAATTGCTCGAAAACTCGGAAAATGACCTGAAATTTTGAAAAATAAGGACAAAAATACTCCTGGATAAATATTCTCAGTAAATTTTGGACCGAAATATCGATTTTTAAAAATTATTGATTTTTTTTCCTGTAATTTTTTAAAATCGATATTTTTTACAACAACAAAGATTACAAAGTCGATCCGTTCTTCAAGTACCGAAGGTACTGCGGATCACGGTTTTCTGCGTACGCGGACGACTGGTGGTGTACCGTTCAGAGCCAGACGTTATTTAAGTCAATTCATGGCTAGGGAAATGACCGAGCAATCTTCGTAGATTTCTCTACTACCCAATTAGAGGCTGGGTGAACCCGGGGGGTGAGGGCAGGAATTGGGAATGTCTGCCCGGGAGGATTTTTTCCTTATTTCTCAAAATTTCAGGTGAATAGGAGCATTTTCCGAGTTAAGAGAAGTTAGACAAACCGAGACACTAGGGAAAACAAAGATACGCAGACGTGACCTCGACGGTGCGCGTGTGCAATTTCTACGAGCCGACAAGAATTACGTGCAATTTCTTATTTAATTTTAAGCGAAAATCATTGTTCTCTGACGGTTTTAGGAATTCGAACGATGCGACGAGCTGTCTAATCTGTCCCGCTCCATATTTTCTTCCCCTTCTGGTCATCATTAGGACTTTGGAATCTAATGTATCACCTTATCGCACCGATTACGCTACTAATCCGTTTGTGTATGCGGCTGCAGTCAGACACACACCATGTACACTCCAAATTCAAATACACTTTGTCCTGGTTTGTTTTCTTTTTTTTTTGGTCTGTGGCCTAGACTACTGGCGGCCGCTGATGGTGATTGCGGACGTACAGTAATCTCGTGGACTCTTATTTTTGCATCATTTGGTGTCCACTAACGGAATTCAGTTACGACGCTCCCATGTTCCGCAGAAACCTATAGCTAGTTTGCTCAATGAAATGCGAAAAATTACAAATGGAAGCACGGAATGCAAGTGTTTGCTCAAAACGGCAATAAAATTGCTGCACATGATCGAACGATTTCGCCACCTCGTCTCGTCTCATTTCATTTTTGATTTTCAGCCGCACTTACCGTTCACTCTCCAGCATTTTGGCGATTTTGTGTTTTTCGGACACTCCAATCGGTCCGAATACGGGCTTTGCGTGACACGAACAGAGCAGCAGTGAGGAGGAGAGTATGGTGATTAGAATGAGTAATTTTTGGTGACACATTCTGCAAATGATAAGGATAGGAAGACGATGAAGAAGATGAAGAGAAAAGTGCAATGGAGCGAAGGGGAACGGAACGAAACGTGAACGGTAAATTATGATTTATTTAATTGTTTAAGAAATGACGTGGCACCGGAAAGTCTGCGCCGTCACTTGCGTCAGAATGAAATGACAAAAACGAAAAAGAGCAGTAAAAATCGGCATAATAAAATGAGAAGAAAGATAGAGTAACGACATGACTGTTCATGGTCATTTCATTTCATTTCAGTACTCTTCCGCGTTTCGTTTCGTTACGTCGCGTCGCATTACGTCGCCCGCCACCACATTCCATTCCAAACTCGTACACTCGTCAAAAAAAAAGAAGCGAGCACAAAAGAGCACACATTGTGCTGCTCTTCTCGTGCTTTATCATCGCTAAAAAGGCGGTCCATTTCTTGTCTTTTCGCCTACCGTACTCGCCCCGGCTCCGCCCACCTTTTTTTTTTGCTCCGAAAATGCACGCAATCAGACACGTAGATAAGCGAAGAATGCAAGGCATCTCGCCACCTGCGGAGAAATGTGGGTTTTGGGAGGAGCGGTGCGGTGCGGTGCGGAGCGGAGTGTGCGGAGTGTAGCGGAGCAAAACGAAACGGAACGGAACGGAGCGCGGAAAACGGAAAACTGAACGTGTAATGAAAAATTAGGAGCACGGACGAAACTGTCAAAATTTCTGGAATTTTTTTTGTATACTCTTTAAGCGGATTATGATACTTTTTTTTTGATCGAAACACGCAACTCAAAAGTGAAGTTTGCTCATTCTAGCCTTTATAGGTTGAAAGTATACAGACCCGGCTACAGTAGGCATCCCAATTTCATCCCAAAGCGGCGACTTACAGTAATCCTAATGACGCCACGCCCTTAAAATTTTTACTTATTTTTCCAAAAGGGGCGTGTTCAGCCGCTTTCTTTTTTACCAATACGTTTTTTTTTTCTAGTTTTAAAACTACTGTTTCGAGCTTTTTGACTTTTTAGGCACGTACAGTAAGAATCCTATCAACGCGGGAAATTTTTAGCTAATAGCCATCGATTCGGGCCGTGTGCCATGTTTATTTGGCGCACGTCCCGTATTCTATTGGTATTCGCCATTTTTAATTCGGTGCACGCCCTGAAAAACGAATACGCGCCACACTTCTCTGAAAATGTTCAGTATTAAAAATGTGCTAAATGCATACCTACCGCGCCAGTTTATCCGTAATTTTCACCCCCAAAATTGAAGAAAAACAATAAAAAAATAGGCCAAAAATTAATAGCGGAAGAAAGCGAAAGGTCACTAATTTCTGGGGTCTATAATATGTTCGCAAACTAGTGGTTTTTACAAACGACTCTCCGATGTTCCGCAATTTTTCACTACGGTCTCGCAGCGAATACCGCGAAACAGCGGAGCGTCGTTTGTACCACTCGTTCGTGAACACATAATATCAAAATGCACTTGTCTCCATTTCTGCTTTAAAATGCCACAAAAATGCCTTTAGAGAACAAAAAATGACAATTCGCGTGTCTGTAATGAGACCCTTCTTGGTCATTTTTATATATGAAAGATCTGCGAGACGAAATTCAATCCGGGTCTCCGACACCTGATGCGCCTGAGAGTGTTCCCTTCGAGCGCCGCCTCTTTTTTATTTTTTATTTGACCCGCAAAGTGAACACTTTGCCAAGAATCTTGGAAATGAGATTGATATTGGTGACTTTTGGGAAATAGAGCGAGATTGCATCATGTTTCGGGTATTCTTGTTTATTTTAGATATATGTTTTTCAAGTTTCCTGGAAGTTTTGTTTTCCAAATTTACTATAATCTCAATTTTTTGCTGATTACAGTAAGCTGTGGAGCCCGGGATGCTTTTCGAATACGGCGGTGGGACCATTAAGGCGGGTAAACGGAATAATGGATTGATATGAATACGAAGATATTCTAGAAAACACAATGAGACCATGGGCATTCAGAAATATTGGCCGTGCGCTCGTCTTCCAACAAGACAACGACCTGAAACACACGTCGTTGCATGTGGGAAGTTGGTTCTAACGTCGCCGGGTGGATGTTCTTGATTGGCCAAGTCAACCACCGGACTTGAATCCGATTGAGAAATTGTGGGAGGAACACGAGAGACAACTTGCTGGTGTTAGAGCTTCAAACGCGGACCAAAAATTTGCCCAACTCAAAGCTGCCCATGTCAGTCGTTTCTGGACTCGATGCCAGGCAGCTGTCAGGCGGTCATCGACGCGAAAAGCTTTTCTACTAATTTTAAGTATTAAACAACTTTCAATAATTATTTGAAAGTATTTCGTGGATTTAGGAACTCTAGGTATTGATATATACATATTAGGTGTATATATTTTTTATAAAAAGTGGATTTCTGACTTTTTTTCAAATATTTTGCTAGAACTTGTTAAAACAGTTTTTTATATTCCACTAAATGATATCTAAGAATATCAGAGCGATCCCGCAACTTTCAAGGAAGTTATGCTCAAAAAACCGTTTTGAAATAGAATTATGGCCAGTACTGTATAACCTTCCAAATTAGAGAAATGCAAAAAATCTGAGCGGGTGTGTCTTCTTGTGATTTCTGCGCTTCATGAATAAGGCCCTTGTATTGATTGTTACTGTAATTCTTTCAAAATGTTGAGAGTAAATAATTGTTAGTTTTTTCGAGATTTTGTTAAAATTTTTAATGGATTACGGTTAAACTGATTTGAGTGGTGTCTGGTCGTGCTGAAGTGAAGAAAAGTTCAGTTTCTGGTGTCTTTAACCTTTTTGAGAAGTGCGGCAAAACGTTTATGTTAAGTACTGTATAAAGAGGTTTTTTTTTAATCTGGGAGAAAAGGCCTTATGCATAAAATTGGAAAATGACAGGAAAGTTTTTTTCCGGAAAATCCTCAATTCTGCATACGGTTAAACAACACCAAAAACTGTCGTTTTTCTCTGCCCTAAATAGGTCCATTATTATCCATCCCTGAAAGATTTACCGGTCGCTCACGGTTACCTACTTTATAGCCTAACCGGCGTCTCGCCACGAGAGTTTAAAGGTGCACTCCAAAATACGTGGAAATTGAGAGACGAGAAGTCGTTTGGGCTATGGCGTGGGTCCCAGTGGGCGACCCGTAGAATTTTCAGGAAGCCACGCCTACTCTAATTGCGTTCAAATGGTCATGGATTTTCCCCCTTTGAAACGATACTAATTGTGCTTTTAATCGAGTTGCTACATCGAATCATAAGACCCCGCCCACATTTTTCATGCAAAAATGAAATTCAAAATGCACTAAAAAGGGTTTCATATGTAGCAACTCGATTGAAAACTCAAAAGTACAACCCAAATGCCCAAAATCCGCCGCGAAATTGATATGCTGTGTTCTCTGACGTCGTAAACAAAAACAAAGCGCTCGAATTAAGTTTTTTCTAAATATTCATGCATTAAATAATTCCGCACAAACAACAGTATGGCGAGAATTCAAAGAAGGCGGCGGGGAAAAGAAATCAAATCTGTTTGATTAGTGCTGATAAGAGACATAAATCATCATTGCGTGTCGCCATGATGATGATGCTTTTATTTATGGAAGAAAAAGTGTAGAGAAGAATGTATGCAAGCGGTGGTGGACTTTGACTTGCATTTTTGGATGCTTCTTAGGTTTCTGGGCGGGGCTTAGGGACTTTTGGTATGTTTTCTGGAAAGATTGTGAAAATTCGGCTTTCTTTAAAAGTGTAATTAGACATTTGATAGATTTAGTGATATGTGAACTGTTGCCACATTGTGTTTTCAATTCTCTTCCCGGTTACTGTAAGATTCGAGCACTTGAGCAGGCCTGTATTTCTACTGTTTTTCAGATTACGGTACTCATGGTAGTCTTAGCTGGTAAAAGCTGTGGCCTAGAAAATGTTTAAGAAAAACTCTTCCACGGGTTATTTCTGCACCATATGAAATGCGAGTGACCTTAATAATCGATTAAAGCGGCGACCTACCGTAACCCAAATAAGGTTGAGCAATGATCCCGCCACTTTTGTAAAATTTTTTCTTTCAGTAAAACCCTGTTTTTCTTTGTAAAATGTATGTATTGTATCTTTTAATACCATAAAATTGCCCAAACTTCGATTTTCGTAAAGATTTAACCTGCAGAAACACCAAAAAACTCAAAACGATTATTTCTAAATGGTGGCTGAACCAAATTCGACGTTTTTAGGCTTAAAAAATTTCTAAAGACCTCAGCTATAATTCCGTTCGAGCACATGTGGGAAAAAATTAAGAATTTATGCTTTTTTTCCCAAAGACTTAAAAAATGCGTAAAAATTTGAATTTCGCCCGAAAAATCCAGTGGGGCGCGTTTGCTCGGCTCCGCCCACATTTCAAATCCTAGACACCGTGGGACGTGGCCTAAATCACTCCATAAATCGTATTTTCGGGTTACTGTAGGATTTGTTAAAGCGTCTTTCTCTCAATGTGTCGTTTAAATGTTTGAATGGATGAATACGGTCACACTGATTTCAGCTGGTTCCGATCGTGCCGAATTTTCTCATGGAAGAGTTGTTTCCCCTAAAAAACCGTGAATAAACCCCGCCCAATTGCAAGTCTGCGGCATTATTTTTCAATGCCGTATACTTGTAAAGGGGAGGGGCCTATCCTAGGTTTATTCGGTTCTTGGCGATTTTCGACCGATGAGTTTTGAGTTGCTTGCCATGGTATAATGGTTATGGACCTATTCATAGGAAGAAAAAAAACAAAAAAATGTTTTTTTTTGTTTGTTTTTGTTTTTTTTTCCTATTCATAGATGTCAAAAAATGTCAAACAATGTTAAAAAACGTTAAAAAACGTTAAAAAATGTCAAAAAACGAATCCTATGAATAGGTCCATTAGGGGATCTGTGGTGTTCTTGATTTTGTTGAGCGCGTGCTGCTTGTTGTTGTTATGCAACTCTACTCTTCCATATCAATCTTCGGTCACGGATCGGCGTCTCCTCCCGGATCGAATGGCGTAACAGCCAAGCCAATGGCTGTAGCTGCAGCCACTGGGTCTTCCATAGTTTCGACATGGGTAGCGGCTACAAACCTACAAGCGCGTGCTGCTCGGCCTCTTCGGTGAAGTTCCGGCTCCAATTCGTTGTTTTGGATGATTGATTAGCCTACCGCAGTAGACGTACTCATTGACATATTCGATGTGGATCGTGACGGGGCTTTTTCTGGCAAAGGCATTCCTCATCACTTTGGTTTTGTTAGTAGGAGGCTCTCCTTTCCACACATCTCGACACGTTCTTCTATCATTCGGATTACCGTCCTGTCACAGTGAATCTTTTACTACGTGCCGATGCGGATCCTAGGCCATTTTGAGAAATTTTCTCTTCCATGAAAGAAATCCTGGAGCTATTTTGAAAATGAAGGCCAAAATGAAAAATCGGCCCAATAAATATTGTTCTTCGTTTAATTTACTACCTTTTTTAAAAAAGTTGGCTCAAATCGGTGTACTACCGGCTCTACATTATTTGTTAAAGGTGTCGAGGACTAGTAAAAAAATATCGAATTTTCTCTTCCATTTTCAGTTTTTTGTACTTTTCGGAAAAATAAAGGCCTAAATTAAAAATCGGCTCAATAATTATTTTTCTTCATTTAATTAGCTACGTTTAAAAAAAAAAGTTGACCCGAAACGGGCTGCCACCGACCCCACAAGATTTGTTTAAGGTACGGCCTAAGATTCGCCATTAGCTAATAGAGGCCTGAAACTTGTCGCATGAGCTGTTTTCAACTGTAATTTATTTTTGCACGTTCTTTTAGATGTTTTTCCTTCGAATTGCATACCATTTGTTCGTAAAATTGCAATTTATTCACCAGGTAATTCGAAAACGAAGCCTATAGAAAATATGTGCCAGCCTTTTGCAACTAAATCCCGCCCATTTTTTCACTGATTGGTGGACTTTTCGTCGAAGAAATTTTGGCTTGACGTAGTAAAAGATTCACTATGCCTGTGGTTGTTGGCAATTTATGTTTGAATTTTAAAAGTACGCAAACACCGCGTTGCATTTTTTTTTTTTGCTTTCATAATGGACCTATTCATAGGATTCGTTTTTTAACATTGCTTGACGTTCTTTGACATCTATGAATAGGAAAAAAAAATGTATTTTTTTATCCTACGAATAGGTCCATAATAAAACATTGCTAAATACTTCAGAATATAACTGTTTGTTCTATTTCGCGCAGTTCCTTTTCCCGTACAGCTCCATTTCAGGCAGTTCTAAAAAAACGGCTATCAGTGTTTCGAGATGGAATTGTTTAGAGTGGATGAGAAGGACTTGAAAGGAGACAAGAAAGTACATACAAATGCTAGAAATCACAGGAAGCAAAACAATAATTAGTAGGGGGTGCGAACGAATTTGCTTGTCGTTTTTTTTTTACAAAAATAATAAAGAGCATCCCTAATTAATAGGCTGGTCGACTTCCTCCCTGTAGAATGTCGGTCGGCTCTCATTCGATCTTCCACTTCCATTCGCTTCATCGTCAGAATCGGAAGACGAATCGTCGTGGTGAAGGCGATTGCCGGTCATTTGTTCAGAGGGCACGCCTCCAGACGTGTTCAGGTTATCGAAGCACTAAATTAATTGTAAGGCTTGGAAAAAAAAAAATAAATAAAAAGCTTACATGATCACAAACCCGTACTGGTTTTTTGTTCACATTGTCTATACGGAATGTTTTTGATGAGCAAGACCCGCACACGACTCGTCCGCAGTTTCTGCAGTGATGCCTTCTCTGCACCAGATTGAATTGCGTTTTCCCGCACACCATACATTTTGTTGCCTCGCCGTCCGGTACCCATACCGCCGCGTGGGCTGTCGCAGCTTGTTTGTTGCCTAGACATTGTTCTTGTAAGGTTTTAAATATGTAATGGACCTATTCAGCGCAGGGAAAAAACCGATTTTCGCGGTTTTTTCCCTATGCAGGTTGTTTTCCAGGACAAAAACCCATCGCGTCGAGACCCAGCAGTAAAAATGCAATGCATCTTTAATTTTCAATGGGGATTCGGTTGAAATTTAAAGGCGCATAGAATTATTTCTTCGGCCGGTCTCGACACAATAAGTTTTTTACGTCAAAAAACCTCCGACTACTGTAGTTTTTTGTCTTTTTTCACTGGGGTATGAGGAGGGAGTGAGTAAATGCGCCCGGACGCACACACGCAACGCATTCAAATAAGGCCCAAAAAATAAAAAAGCGCGCGAAAAATTTTGCATTATCGGAGAGAAAAACCAACGCGCGCGAAATAATTTTGAATAGAGTTTCGTGATTTTCACGATTTTTTTTTGGTTTTTCTCTCCGATAATGTGAAATTTTTCGCGCGCCTTTTTTATTTTTTGGGCTTCATTTGGATGCGTGCGTGTGTGCGTCCGGGCGCGTTTACTCACTCCCTCCTCATACCCCAGTGTTTTTTCCTCAATTTTGCATAGGGAAAAAACCATTTTTCAGCTATTTTTGTTTCAAAAGGAGATTCGGAAATAAATCACGTGGTGGGCGTGGTTTGCCGTGGGCGTGGGCGTGAAAGAAATGGAAAAAAGTGTTTTCGACCAAAATGGAAATTTGAATGAATTTTTTCTGTTAAAACCCGTTTTTGCACTTGGACTTGCGCCGTCGATGGTTATCCAACAAGCCCCGCTCATTTTTTTTTCAGGAATCCATTTTTGCTGGTGATTTCGAAAATTGAACAAAACCGAGAGTGAAGCACCGCTTCTTTTGCAAGACTGCGGCACTGTTTTTCAGTATTTTATAGTATACTTCCTCTACAAAACTCGAGATCGGCGGTTTTTGGGGCTCTGGGACGTTTCGAAACTTTAGTACTATTTTTCGTCGCCGTGTTCGCACTATTGACAAAATTCGACCGAGGTAAAGTAGTTTTCAAATCTTTTACCTGTAAATTCGCAAAATGTATTGAAATTTACTGGAAAATTTGAAGCTAAAAATGCACAAGTTTCGAAACGTCCCAGAGCCGTATTTGGCGCGAAAAAAACGAATAATTTAACGGCTAATGCGGAAAATTCCAACAAAAAACACGAACTCTAGGGATAAAAAGGTTGTAAAAAAGTAAAATTAGGCTCCGCCCCGCTGTGCGTAATTTTTTTTCGTTTTTATCAGTTTTTTTAATTATTTTTTTTTTGGGAATTTGAATTCACTAGTATGCCGCAAAAACTCAAAAAAGAGCCTAAATATTATGGGGATCAGGGGTGGGACAAAAAAAAAAAAAAACTTTTTTTGTCCTCAGAAAAATTACCAAAAAAAAAAACTTTTTTTGTCTCCAAAAAAAATGAGACCCCACGAAAAGGGGGGAAAGTGTTGAAACGCAGGAACGAAAAGGGGGGAAAATGGGCGGAGCCAAGCGCAAAAGTGCCGCAAACTCTTGCGACATTTTTTCTAATAATATTTTTATGTTCAAATTGACCTTATTTAATTTTTTTTGAAACTAAAATGCTCGAACCCTTCGACAAAAATCAAAAAAAAAATTAGGCTCCGCCCATTTTCCCCCCTTTTCGTTCCTGCGTTTCAACACTTTCCCCCCTTTTCGTGGGGTCTCAAAAAAATTACCAAAAAAAAAAAAATTTTTTTTTGCACTCAAAAAAATTAACAAAAAAAACAAAAAAAAATTTTTTGTCCTCAAAAAATTTACCAAAAAAAATTCCAAAAAAAGTACGTATTTCTGCCATTTAAAAATAAATTTTCCAAGTTTTTGTCTAAAATTAGAGGTTTTTGTCAATTCGGAGCATATACTTAATAAGTTTTTGCCCAAAAACCGGAACTTTCTTTCGCCTCCGTGGCTTTAAAAAAAATTTTTTTGCCTGCGGCGCATCATCAAAAACAAAAAAAAAATTATATTCACGGAAACCAGCCAAATATGCAAAAAATTCGGAGAATGCTCCGATCAGTCTTTTTTCAAAATCGATATTTTGGTCTGAAATTTTCTGCACATGTCCGTGAGTATTTTTGACATTTTTGTCAAAATTTCATACTGATCGGAGCATTCTCCGAATTTTCGCTGAATTTTTCGCATATTTGGCTGGTTTCCGTGAATGACCCATTAAATAACATATTTTTTTGGTTTTTTTAAAGCAAGTATCACACGACTCGGAGAATTTTCTTATTTTTCTGCACTTTTGTGACAAATTTCTCTACGAAAGTCTTGCCGCGGACTTACAAAAGAGGCGGAGCTTGTTCCCCGGATTCGTCAGGGTCTTCCCTCCCTTTCCGATGCGAAAATTAAAAAAAAAAACCCACCCCTTTCAAGAAGATCCGAAACACATCTCTCTATATGCAGCATCCATTCCCGTTTTTCAGTCTCTGTGGCCGCGTACACTGCGAACGACTTTGCCGGCGTCTTGATGACCCATCCATGCTTTAGAGCCCCATCGTCTTCCAAATCTTCGACTTGAACGCCTTCTAACCGCAAAATTCGCTGCTTATTATAGCGTTTTTTCGAAATGACAATGTTTCCGTAGACGAGAACGTCGTTGAACAGGAAGAACTGCCTCTGCTTTGGCTTTTTACGGCACATTTTCACCAGGACTCCTTCTCCGACGAGCACCCGGCCGAATTGCGCCAACGATTCGCCCATTTTGCCAAAGCACTGCTCCACGTTGGCCATTCGTCGCGCGTTCACTTCGCTATTTACTGGAAGATAAAATGTGTTGATTTAAAGGAAAAAATAAATAAAAGTACCAAGCCGGTCCACCATTTTTGCGCCGTCGGTCAGTACCGCTTGCCTGTAAAAATTTTGTTCGCTGGGTCTCGGCACGATTTGCCGTCATTTTGGCGGGATTTTGAAAATTTTCTGGCCGGCAAATCGTGGCGAGACCCTCTGGAAACAGTTTTTTCACGTTTTGAAGAAGAAGAAAAGGGAGAAGAAGAAGAATGAATGGAAAACAAAATTTAAATAGCTCCGAAGATTCTCTTCACAGCTGGATGCTCAGGCATTTCATTTCTTGAATTATTAGAAAATTTAGGGATTTTAAACGAACGATTCAAGATTATATTGTGGCTTGATAAAAATCATAAAATACCTGATAATATCCGTAAAATTTCTGATCAGATTCGCATCGCCTAATATTACCTTTAAAATTTCTGATAATATCCGTAAATTTCCTAAAATAATTCGTGAATTTTCTGATAAGATCCGTAAATTTTCTAAATTTATTCGTAATTTTGCTGGCAAGATTTTGTCGTATCAACAATTATTGATTTTTCGAAACAACGTAAAAATTCAGATAAATTGCCATGCAAATACGATTTATTTAACGAAAAGTATCATAAAATATAAATAGAAAACAAAAATACAAATTATTGAGAACTCTATGCAGAAATTGAACGCGTCGTTTTCGATCTTTCCGCGTATTCCATTTTGTATGCCATTCCATTCCATTCTGTTGTCGCTTTGGCAGCTTGTCTCCATCTCGCGGTCGAGCTGAAAATAATGCTTATGATTCAGAATTAAAAAACAATTCATTACATCAAATCTTCCAAAGAGACCTAGACGAGAGATCCACACGTCAAATCAAACAAAAGTTTTGACCGAGTTCGCCAAAAAATCTTCGAGTGAAACGGAATGTTGCTCGTGGCACGAAATAACCATTTAGGCCTAAAAATGCAAATATTTTCACAATTAAATGAAGAAGCGCTAACCTGCGACAGTTATCGATAGGCCATTGGTTCAAGACACAAATACGATGCACATGACTTCTGAAAAAATGTTATTGTTTTTAAAACTTCGTCACCTCACAAGCGGCGTGAACTTTCGTGAGCCTATTCAGCGATATGTCAACAATAAGAAAACAATTACAAACAATTGGGAGAAAACCCGGAGAATGCTTCGATAAGCCTGGAACGGGAAAAATGTTAAAAATTTTGAACAGAGTTTTATTCCAATTGTTTGTCATTTTTCCCATTTTTGGATACTTTTTTGACAAGCCCATAAAATTCGGCCCCGCTTCTTTCCTCAAATTTCAACCTTGTTGCAAAATTTCCACGTGCAAAATAAAGTAAAAGTAAAATCACCTGAAAATTGAGCAAAGAGGCGAAGCCTTAATTTAAAGTTATAGCGGATTGTGAAGTGGCAAATTTTTTTAAATCAATAATAAAGGAATATCAAATATTTAGCTGATAAAAAATTTAAATTAAAACAAACGAAAAAATAATTTAGGCCAGAATACTGAAAAATGCCATACAAACTCTCGTTTGGCGACACGCGACGCAGCCCAACGCGCTGCGATCGGAGTAAAATAAGATCTGATCAGATCCGTAAATTTCCTGATAATATGCGCTTATTGCGAAATCGATACGAATCTTACAAGATCTGTTTAAGATTCCTAAATTTCCTGATATTTTCTAATTTTTCTAATTTTACTCGGGTCTCCTAATATTATTCCAATTTTTTCTGATATTTTCTAATTTTTCTAATAATTAAAGAAATGAAATGCCTGAGTGGGTAAAAAAATTAATGAAGAATTATTAGGCAAAAAAAAAGAAGAAAACATCTGATTATACTAAACTTTAAGCGACGGATTTTCCGAATAAAATCATTTTTTGTCGGGTTTTCATGTTTGTGGTCGTTTATTTTATTATTTATTCGCAAGCAGTGACACTTCGTGGTAAATTGTGAGGCGAAAAGTTACCAAATTTCGTGCGGAAAAATCAGTGAACAACGGAAAAAAGAGCCCGAGTACCGCGATGAGTCATCATTGAACAGAAAAGAGAATGAGCAAGGCAGAAGGTGTTGAGAAATACGATTAAAATTATCTTTTTAACAGAAAATGTATTGATTTTTTAAATATTTGCCAAAAACCTCTTCGAAAGGTGCTACCTCGGAATAGAACTGAAGTGTAATAGAACTGCAGCGATATAGAACTTGCTTCGCAATAGAACCGTTCGGAATAGAACTGTTCGGTAAAGAACTGTAGCAAAATAAAACTGTTCGGAATAAAACTGTAGCGTTTTGGAACTAAATTAGCAATGGAGCGCGATTGCATTGCTTGGCCGTCAAGGCGGGCCGAGAAAAAAAATGATAAAAGTTTATTCAAAAAAACAACAAAACAAAAAATTTTTTGATGAATATCTCAAATATAGAACTGTTGAAAAAAGCACGCGCATGAGAAATTCCAATATTTGAATGAGCAAGCAATGCAATCGCGCTCCATTGCTAATTTAGTTCCAAAACGCTACAGTTCTATTCCGAAGAGTTTTATTCCAAAACAGTTTTATTCCGATCAGTTTTATTCCGAACAGTTTTATTTTGCTACAGTTCAATTTCACTATATTTATATTTCAAAGCGAGTTCAATTTCGCTACATTTCTATTACGCGTCAGTTCTATTCCGAGGTAGCACCCTTCGAAATGATGCAAGTGCGCTCTATCGGACAGCACAAAATTTTGAATTTTAGGCCCTTTTCTAATTTTTTTTGTTGCATTTTCTGTAATTTTTCACTCAAATTTTGATGCAAACCTCGTGCATTTTATTACAAAAATGCAGGAAATTCAATTAAAATGACAGAAAAATGTGTTTCAATTAAAATATTTAATTTTTGACGCAACACCAAGCATTTTACAACAAACTTGTTAAATAAAAATATTAAAATCAAATTTTTTAAAAAGAAAATTTATTGAGTTTTTTTTAATATTTGACAAAAACCTCTTCGAAATGATGCAAGTGCGCTCCATCGGACAACACAAAAATTTGAATTTTAGGCCCTTTTCTAATTTTTTTGTTGCATTTTCTGTAATTTTTCACTCAAATTTTGATGCAAACCTCGTGCATTTTATTACAAAAATGCAGGAAATTCAATTAAAATGACAGAAAAATGTGTTTCAATTAAAATATTTAATTTTTGACGCAACACCAAGCATTTTACAACAAACTTGTTAAATAAAAATATTAAAATCAAATTTTTTAAAAAGAAAATTTATTGATTTTTTTTTAATATTTGACAAAAACCTCTTCGAAATGATGCAAGTGCGCTCCATCGGACAACACAAAAATTTGAATTTTAGGCCCTTTTCTAATTTTTTTGTTGCATTTTCTGTAATTTTTCACTCAAATTTTGATGCAAACCTCGTGCATTTTATTACAAAAATGCAGGAAATTCAATTAAAATGACAGAAAAATGTGTTTCAATTAAAATATTTAATTTTTGACGCAACACCAAGCATTTTACAACAAACTTGTTAAATAAAAATATTAAAATCAAATTTTTAAAAAAGAAAATTTATTGATTTTTTTTTTAATATTTGACAAAAACCTCTTCGAAATGATGCAAGTGCGCTCCATCGGACAACACAAAAATTTGAATTTTAGGCCCTTTTCTAATTTTTTTGTTGCATTTTCTGTAATTTTTCACTCAAATTTTGATGCAAACCTCGTGCATTTTATTACAAAAATGCAGGAAATTCAATTAAAATGACAGAAAAATGTGTTTTATTAAAATATTTGATGATTTTTATTTAAAACGAATAATTTTTGACGCAACACCGAAATATTTTCCGATAAATTAAAATCAAAATCAAGCTTTTTAAAAATAAAATTTATTGATTTTTTTTTTAAATATTTGCCAAAAACCTCTTTTGCAAGATGCAAGTGCGCTCTATTGCACACCACAAATTTTGAATTTCAGGCTTTTTTCTAATTTTTTTTTTGCATTTTCTGCCATTTTTACTCAAATTTTGATGCTAATCTCCTGCATTTTAATACAAAAATACAGGAAATTCAATACAAATTACAGAAAAATGTGTTTCTATTAAAATATTTGTAGATTTTTATTTAAAACTAATAATTTTTGACGCAACACCGAAATATTTTACGATAAATTTGATATTTAAATAAATAAAAATATCAAAATCAAGCATTTTAAAATAGAAAATTTATTGATTTTTTTTTAAATATTTGCCGAAACCTCTTCAAAATGATGCAAGTGCGCTCCACCGGACAGCACAAAATTTTGAATTTTAGGCCCTTTTTAATTTTTTTGTTGCATTTTCTGTCATTTTTACTCAAATTTTGATGCAAACCTCGTGCATTTTATTACAAAAATGCAGAAAAATTCACGTTTTTATGCCTTTTGCTATTTATTTTTCGTTTTCTGCCATTTTAACCTCTATTTTGATTGCAAAAATGCAGAAAAATCAATTAAATTGCTACATTTCAGAAAAATTCATGGTCGCCCGTTATTTTTTTTTCGTAAAACCACGTTTTTTCATTTTTCCGAAAAGCGTCACTCCTGGCGAATACTTGATACAACTTTTGCCTTAAAATCGATAAAAAGTAAACTAAAAATGAAAGAAATGCCAAAAACGTTGTGATGAATGAATGACGAAAGAATTTAATGTAAAGAGAGAGGAAGAGTGTGAGAGAGACGCAGACAGTACGATAAATGACCATGTATTTAAAATGGAGATTTGTAACCATTCGGAAAGCAAATAAATAGATTCGACATGAAAAATTGTTTATAAAAACGGAAACTAACAACGTGTGAAACAGAAAACAAGAGACAGTGAGGTAGATAAATAAAAAAAAAAAAACAATAAAACATCATTATTTAACCACCCGATTTTCTTTGCTGCTTCGCCTTGCTATTACGATTCCTCTTCTTATTATTCGCTTGATTATGACGTCGTTTTCTCGATAACGTATCCTTCACAATTATGACGTCTGACGAAGATTCTATAGCGTCCGAAACTGTGATCGTCTGCTCGCGCAACGTCTTCAAATTGTCCATCAACTTTCGGAAATTTCCTTTATTCACAGTCTCCTCTTCTCGCGACTCGAATGGCTGAATTCCTACCGCAAATGCTTCAAGGGGTACCACATCTTGTAACTTGTGTCGCACTGGGGTGCCGAGCGTGTGGAACATTGAGGCGCCCATTTCCACTGGCACGTCTTCGTTTCCCATCAAAATCACCACTTTGCCTTCTTCTCCAGGAGTTTTACATTGTTTCGCCATTTCTTCCTCTTCAACTTCTTCAGTTTCAATAATAATTACATCACTCGATTCCGATTTACTTGCTCTTTTCCTTTTCTGCCACTTTGATATCCTCTTCTCTCGTTTTCTTCTCGCCACCGATTGATCTTTGAGCTCTTGCTGAAAACCTTCGAAGAAAACTGCTTTTGGTGGGATTTTGAAGGATTCTATCTGAAAGAAAAAAAAATTATAAAGAAATTAAAATTAAAAAAAAAACTTTAATCATTATTTACGTCATTAAGATTCGCGCCAAATCCGTTGAATCCAGGGTACCATATAATTTTGGACGAGTCCAGTTCCACGTCCTCTTCGGCTTCTTCGCCTGCGGTTTCATCAGTTGTGTAGAATTTGAGCACGCCCGTTGATTTTATTGCTCTGAATTAGATTGTTTTGTTATTTTCTGGATTTGGTTACGGGTCACGCTTGTGCGGAAATGGAAAGCGGCATTTCTGAAAAACCCGAGTGGTCTCACACGGCTAAGATTTTCTCCATTTTTGCCAAGAAATAGCATAGAAAATGAAGAGAAATGTTCCCATTCTCGTTTGAATTTCAAAAGTACGCAAACACCGCGTCGCAATTTTTTTTCACAATAACCAAAGGAAATTATATGAAAATTTTCTGATTGTGAGAGCTTGACGAAACCGGGAATCGGGGAAAGTTCTGCTGTTTTTTCCGAAAGCTGTCTTACGCAAAACTGCGCTCAACTTAAATTTTCAATCTTTCGAAATTTTTTGTTCCTTATTTTAAATATCACCCCAATAATTACCGGAAGGAATTATTGTGATGATAAAATAAAAACGAAAATTTTCAAGACTGTATTTAAATTTGCGTTTTCAGCAATTTTGCGTGTGAGTTTCAGTTTTCCCCGATTTTGTCACACTCTAGTAATAGGACAAAAAACTCCCTACTACCATAATCTCTTGTGTATAAGGCCGCTTTCATATCTGCACACTTATTTGCCCCCGCGAAATGTAAACGTCACCTTCTCAGGGAATTTTGGCTATTAACCGTCCATTTCGGGGTGTATGCCAAGTCTATGTGGCATATGCGCCAAACTCGACGGCTAATAGCCTTTTTCAATGGCTAGATCTGTGCGTCAGTAGTGGCTATTATGGGGTTATTCACGAAACCAGTCAAATATGCAAAAAATTCAGAGAAACTTTGGAGAATGCTCGGATCGGTCTGAAATTTTGAAAAATCATTTAAAAAATACTCTCGGTCATGACATTACCAGAAAATTTCAGACCAAAATATCGATTTTTCTGAAAATTTTAAAAATCCATATTTTGGTCTGAAAATTTCTGGGAATGACTGGGAGTATTTTTTAAATGATTTCTCAAATTTTCAGTCCGATCGGAGAATTCTCCAAAGTTTAACTGAATTTTTTGCTTGTTTCGTGAATAACAACCCACATTAGCCATATTCCACAGCTAATAGCCATGCAGCTGCCTATGTAAACGGACCTGCCAGCGTAATCCGGCCTTATAAACAAGATATTAGGGTAATTTTAGGAACTGTTTTTTAACACTTTATTTTTAAAAATTCCAGGGGGGGGGGTTATTCCGTACTTATTCCACAGTTTGCATCACTTTATTTAAAAGATATCCAGAGGAGGACCGAAGTTTCGAGAAGCTAACCATTTCTTAATCTGAAATAAAAATAATTACGCATGTTGTAAAAAACGAATACAGCAATTAAATATCAGATAGAAAAATAACAAAAAAAAATATCCTCATACCGAGCTGCAAATCCGCTCCAATCGCAAAATGAACTGGCCGTGCATTTTTATGGAAAAAAAATGAAAAATACAAATCCCACATCTCAAGTAGGCCCGCGCGGCGGAAGCGTCCGTCCTTAAATTGTACTGTACTAGACCTTTTTCAGAGAAATTCCGGACCGAAAATTGGGAAAATCGGGAATTTCCGATTGCTTGATTTTTACAGATAACCAAAACAATTTGACCACTGAAAACTTTCCACAAAAGCCTGCAACGGACTCGAGAATTCTTCGAGAAGTTTCTTGGCTATACCGATATCCGTTTCCGTACAAGCCTGTCTACGCGCTCCACTCACTTTCTCAACCATCCGGGCGGATATCCTTTTATAAATCCAAGCCTTCGCATACGGTACACATGCTCCGGAATATCGTTCTTCCTGAGCCCCAACGCTGCTCTCAACTCTTTGCTGAGCTCTCCCGGCTTGTATGACGTCTTGGCCTTATCGCCCTGTTTTGTAAGACCGCTATTCTGTATCTGCTGGCGGTGATGGCTGGAATGGGGAGAGGGGATGAATCATATTTTAATGTCTTTTTCAATATTATTTGCCCTTACACTGCATCTGCCGATTCTCTCTTCTTTTTCGCAATGCGTTGACGGTCTTTCGGTTGGGGGCAATCGTAAACGGTATGCTCGCCGTCGCAATTGAAGCAGAGCTGCAACATGAAGAAGATAAAAAATGATATAAAAAAGTGTTGGAGGAGGAGAAGAATATGAAATGTACCAACTTTTTTAAAACGATTCTTCTTTTTCTCTTCGCCGCCGTTATTTGAGGGCTCGGCTCCTAGAAGTGTGCACTCAAGGCGCTTTCTCCACTGGCTAGAGCTTCTGAAAACTTTTTTTTTTTTGGATCATTAATTGCAAATTTTTACCCATTCTCTTCGCTTTTCTCCACCTCTTCCACGGTCAATTTCGTTTGCACGGTGGTGGTTCGATCGATGACGAATTCCTGAAAAATGCTCCGTATTTGTTTGCCACAATTTTCCTCTATTTTTCTGGATAAACAGGATCCTCGACAAACCTCAAATTCGGTCTCGGTTCCCTTCATTTTACTGGATTTTTCAATCAATCTGGACACTCTTTTTCTGAATAGATGATAGATACATTTTTGAAAACGAGAAAAATGGCAAAATAAATACTTTTTACTCGCGGGCTCGCCATCTTTTGTTCTTTGCGACTTTTGATCATCCTGTTGGGGAGCTTCTATAATTTCAATGTCTGACATTTGTTTTTATCTGGAAATTTAAATACACGAATTATCGTAAATAAGAGGCTAGAAACTTGGGAAAAAGTATTAAAAATTAAAAATCGAAAAAAAAAAATAATTTCAGTAGGATACGGTACGCAAGTACGCAAACACCACGTCCGCAGGCACCACGGTGTTTGCCGAAGTCTCGCCGCGAAATCAATTTGAATTTATTTATTTATCTTTTTTTTTCAGTTTCCGCAGCTTTTTGCCAGTTTCCGGCCAGTTTCCGGCCAGTTTTGTACACATCAGACTTTTTTCTTATCAATAAAACACGGGAGTATTATTCATGCGTTGCGAAAAATGTTGATTTCACTTTGTTTGTCTGTTTTATTGGCAGTCGAAAAATACGAGTTTTCCCCTCGAAAACTCAAGTTTCAGAAATATCTAGCGTTGTTTTCCAGCAATGAGAAATGTTTGTATTTTTACTTAAATATGGTTTTTTTTCGAATGCATCAAATCCCCATTTCCTGCCAACTTCGCATTTCTCTTGCATTGCTCTCTTTTCTTATCTCTAAAACATAATTTTTGAATAGTTTACCTTCAAATTAAAATGTTATCTATGGAAAATGATAGGAAACTGAAGATTCATCAGTTTGTACTTGAATAAATCACTTTATTTGCGTTTAAAAAGCTGACTGTAACACAGTTTTGTCAAGATTATGAGACATACTCAGGAAGTTTTCGGCTAATAGCCACATAGCTGTCTGTACCCGCCAAAAACTGGCACACGCCCCGCCCCGATTCAATGGCTGTTAGCCGTATTCAGAGGCTATTAGCTAAACCAGTGAATTTTTCTTTGAATTAAGACCTTTCTCGAGTCCAGCCCTTGCGTTTGCGTTAGGGCGCGTTTGCTGACTCACGGCACATCTTATGTATCTAACAAAAATGTTGCGATTCCATCAACTTCCCAGCTGCAGAACACATGCTGGGTCAATGGCCCTTAGCGCACAAAAGACGCTGAGCGACGATAGAGTTTGCAAAATCAGATGCAAATCGATCGGCACTCGGTATCACACTATTGCGAAAGCACTCTCTTCGCCGCGCTTCTCACCTCTCATGTCTCGTTTATGGGAACATGCATAGCAGTTTTGCACGTAATGGACCTATTCATTTGAATTTAAATGAATTTTTATGTCATTTTAATTCAATGCATTACAACATATTAATTAATTAACCTGAATTTTCCTGAACCATTGAGTTTGAGCCTTTCTGCCAAATCGTGTCGAGACCTCCTGGCCAAATAAATGCATGCGCCTTTAATAACTAGGGTCCGATCTCCACTTTATGCCATATTTTTTCGTCATCTTGTCCACTCGGAGTACAAATTAAAGGCGCATGCATTTATTTGGCCAGGATGTCTCGACACGATTTGCAGAAAGGCTCAAACTCAATGGTTCCGGAAAATTCAGGTTAATTAATTAATGTGTTGTAATGCATTGAATTAAAATGACATAAAAATTCATTTTAATTCAAATGAATAGGTCCATAAAAATCTCCTCTATTTATATACCACCGATGATTTTTTTTTCCAGCGGGTCTCGCCACGAATTACCTGCAAATGTATACGTATCGTTTTTTATTGGGATTTGGAAGATTTTCAGTCTAGTTTTAGTCAGAAAATGTTTAGAAATTCGGGTTTTTTAGATCATTTTTGAAAATTGATCCAAAAATTATTAATTTAATTATTGTCGTTCCGCTAAAATGGTCAAACGCGGTGTCCAATGAAAATCACGAAGTTCTTGATTCAGCGGAGCGTGTTTGACCATTTTGGCGGGTTGACAATAATTAATTTTGAATAAATTTTCAAAAATCCCATAAAATCAGAAAAAATAGAAGTTATGGTTCTATTCACGGAAACCAGCAAAATATGCAAAAAATTCAGCGAAAATTCGGAGGATTCTCCAATCAGTCTGAAATTTTGACAAAAAATGTCAAAAATACTCCCGGACATGTGCCAAAAATTTCAGGCCAAAATAACGATTTTGAAAATTTTCAGAATAAAAAATCGATATTTTGGTCTGAAATTTTTCGCAAATGTTCGGGAGTATTTTTGACATTTTTTGCCAAAATTTCAGACTGATTGGAGCATTCTCCGAATTTTCGCATATTTTGCTGGTTTCCGTGAATAGTCCCATTAAAAATGGCAACTGGCCGTTTTAAATGGCTATTAGCGACATAACTGCCTATATTTTTATCCGACAACAATGCGCCAAAACTGCGGGGATGGCAAGTCGTGGCGAGACCCACCAAAAAGCTCAGTTCGCGTAGGAATTTTTCTCGATTTTTAACGACAAAATTCGCTTTATATCCTTCTCACTATACTTTTATTTCTAAAAATTTACTTTTTTTCTTTTCCAGCTCAAACTCCGCCACCAATCGAAATGTGTCAGGTTCTTCTCGCCATTCTGGCCTTGATCTGCCCGGTAAGACAGAATTATTATATTTCAAGCATGAAAAATAAGAAAAATTAATTTTCCAGCCACTCGCCGTCCTTCTCGACCAAGGATGTACCTGTGATCTGTGCATCAACTTGCTGCTCACCGCGCTCGTCTGGGTGCCCGGTGTCATCCACGCCTGGTACCTGATTCTTTGCAGAGAGAAATCGCACGTCACCAACGTCTACGTTCATGCGGTGAGTGTAAAATTTATGGGGGATTCATAGAAAAGGCGAAAAATTGACCTGCAATTCTGGGGAATGATGTTAAAAATGGAAAAATAGATTTTCTGAGCATTTCAGGCCAATTTTTGGAGTTCTCCCCCAATTTTTTTTCTGAATAACCCAAAATTTACGTGAGAATTTAATTTCAGAACAGAAATAATTACCCATAATTAGACTACTGTCAGAGAGGTATTATATATTTATTTACTTGCCACCTAGTTTCTATGACGTGTCCCTTTGTCCCCTTTGGTGGTCGGTCCCACTTTAATTTTTCTTTTAAATCAATTTTTTTCATATTTCAGGGCGGCAACCACGGATCCGCTCCACCAGAATATCAGGCCTAAACCAAAGACATTTTCATTTTTCCTTCAGCTTTCTCAATCTGCAATTTTTCATTTTCTGGTCCTTGTTTCTTTTTTTTTTGACGGAAAAGTTGTTAAAAACCTTGCCGAGAACTGTATTGGTTACTTTAATATAATTCCTCGTCCACTAATTCATTCCGCAATCAATCAATCACGTCCTTAATAAAGGGGCATGTTCTTTTCTTTTTTCGTTTCTTTTTTTTTTGGACGGTTCACAGCCGATCGATCTACTTTTTTGGCTTGTTTGTTCCATCTCGTTTTCTTTTTTTTCTCTCTTTTTTTTTGCCCGTTCATCGCCCGCCAATATAACGAAAACAAGAGAAGAGACGGCTCTCTGCAATTCGCCTGCTCTATCCGACGCTCTCTGATCGTCTCGTCGCTTGTCTGCCATCACGTGTTGGCGCCAGCACTATAAATACAAGAATAGAGAAAAAGGGAGAGAGAGACGAACCTGGGGTGTCTGCATGCTCATCACTTTTTTTATTTGCAATTCTAGTTTTTTTTTTTACGCCAGCTTTAAAAATTGGACTGTAATGGACCTGTTCTGTGTGTGAAAAATACCTGATTTTGTGAATTTTTTGTTAAAAAACCTTAATTGGGGAAATTTTTGCAAGTCTGCGGCACTGTTTTTCCTGCATTATACACGATAGATGGACGAAGATCGTATCAGAATTGGATCTTATTGTTAAAAAAGATGATCCGACGACATCATTGGATCTATCAAAATTTTCAACCACAACAAGACCCTAATGGGGTTATTCACAAAACCGGAAAAAAAGGAAGAAAACGGAAAAAAAAACTTCGGGAAAAATCGGAGAATGCTCCGATTGACCTGAAATTTCGGGAAAAATTGGAAAAAATTCTCCTGTACACGCTCACAAAATTTTGGATCGAAATATCGATTTTAAAAATTTTCAGAAAAAAATCGATAATTTTTAAAATCGATATTTCGGTCCAAAATTTTGTGAGCGTGTACAGGAGAATTTTTTCCAATTTTTCCCGAAATTTCAGGTCAATCGGAGCATTCTCTGATTTTTCCCGAAGTTTTTTTTCCCGTTTTCTTCCTTTTTTTCCGGTTTTGTGAATAACCCCATAACAGGCAACCTTTGGTGCAGCTTGGCTCGAATGGATTCGTGACGTAGCAACCAGGCTTTCTCGGAAATAAAAATTTGTCTTCCGAGTTCCGTCGAAAATTTCCGATTTTGTAATTTTCTCTTCCGATGTTCCGTCGGAATTCCGAAATTGAAAATTCTCGTTCCGATTTACGTCGGAATTCCGACGTAATCCGATTTCCGATGGGAAAAATCGGAAATGAACCTGAATAGGCCCATAAAATCTTAAATTATCCACAAAAAAAGTTTAAAAAATTGAGGAAAGATACGTAGATTCGTGTTTTAATAGGAACTTTGTGTCACGGATATGGTCGAATTTTTTCCAAAAAAAAAAAAAAAAAAAGATTTTTCGTATCAAATTTGGGCAGAAAAACATGTTCTTCTCCGGCATCGGAAAAATTATTTCCGACGGAAACGGAATTATTTTCGGAAATCATTTTGTCTCGGAACGAAATCGGAAATTTTTTCGGAAGTGAAACTGCCTCGGAACCGGAATCGGAAATTTCCGACTTTTCGGAAATTTCCGAGAAAGCCTGGTCGAGATTTACGACAAATCAAACAACTTTTTAATTGAAAAAGCGAGACCCTGACAAACTCGGTGAAAAAATGTCAAAAACCGAGGAAGAGTTCAAACGCACTATTGTGTTTTCAATCGAGTTGCGACATCAAAACGTGAAACTCCGCCCACTTTTTTTAAACGCGAAAATTCAAAATGCACTAAAATGTAATGTTCGCGTGAAAAAAGTGGGCGGGTTTCCTTTTCGAGAATGTAACTCGATTTGTGATTGAATTTTTCTTCATTTTTGCATTAAATGGCCGTTCCTTTCTTTCAAACCAAACTGGATCCAATGGCATTTGAAATTTGGCTGTTTACCCGTCCGCACGATTCAAGGCCAATCGATCGATACGGCGGGGTGGGGCAGCAGCCGATCGGGGAGTTTCACATTCGCACGTGATGCACCCAGCAGCAGCACAATTCGATTCTATTCGATCTACCCCCGCCAAAAAATAAGAACATTTTCAACCTCTTGTCAATAGCCTGTCAGTCGCCAACACTCTATTTACTGATAAGGTTCATCTGTTTTTGCCATTTTGACTTTTTCGTGATCACGATCGATTCTCTTTTTTTTTTCTCCTCCTTCTCCACCATGATTTATTAAAATTTAAATTAAAAGTTGCAGCCCAAGATGTCGTCGAACGCTGAAGAGTTGGCCGCCGAATTCGAGCAGAGCGGAGGACCGGTGAGTGCTGTTTTTGGCTATTAGCCGTAGAAAATTGCCACTGTATTCGCCAAATCTAGCCGGGACAGACAGCGGCTAATAGCCATATCCCCCCCCCCCCCCCCAAAAATGCCAAAATTCCAGGATCTCACCACCGGAACCGGCAAGCGCACCAAATCGGAGCGCGCCGAGCACAAACACGCGTCGCAACCGGGCGGAGACACGCGCAAAGTGGTGCAGACTGCCACCAATGGTGAGGCGAGGAGAAAGGAGAAGTGGTGAGGCTGAGACGCGCCGTGTTTGCGGACCCGAGAAATTCGATAATTTACAGAAAACCCGGACAAACGTGTTACAAAATCTCTCATCTCGACTGCCTGCCCCTCCACCGCCCGCACTTCCGTCCCGTTTTTAAATTTAAATTTTTACCTTTTTGTGTTTAAATATTTTACCACGCCCCCTCCTAGTGGGCGTGACCTCACTTGTAAATTTCTTCTCGATTCTGACAATAAATTTCTCACTTTCTGTCCATGTTTGCTTTTTTTGCGCTCGTTTCGATCAATATCAATCAATATTTCTATGGCATAAAAACGCAAAAAAAGGGTAAAAAATTGCAGAAAAAAATGTCCCGCCCACTCGGCTACATTGGCTTTGAATTTGGCGACGACGAGCTCTTCATTCAGGAGATGCTCGAGCAGAAGCGTAACAGTGCAGAGCACGAAAAACAGCTTGGTAAAAAAAAAATAACCCGCGGGGAACAAGCTCCGCCCATTTTGCAATACAATACTGCGGCAGCCTGAAAAACTTTTTTTTTCCAATTTTTGAAGTGCAGAATTGCGGAAAAACTACAAAAAACCTGCAGAAGGAAAAAGAAAACAACGAAAACGATTTTTCAGAAAAAAAAACCGTGCCGCTAACTTGATTTGCAAAATGGGCGGAGCTTGTTCCCCGGTTTTGTCAAGGTCTCAAATGAGCTTAAATTTTTTTAGAAACCCAACGAAAAGCGCTGGAATGTACAGAAACGATGCCAGAAGACGGCGAGCCGATGCCGTCGAGATCGCTCAACTTTGAAGAGGCATTTCAGAGGCATCAGATGTCCGAGGAGTACGTGTCGCCGTTCAAGAGCATTGCGTTTTTGAAGGACGACGTTGTCACTGTTAATAGTAGGTTCAATCCAGGAGCTCCGCCCCTTTTGCAGAAATCGCGCCGCAAACTTGCAAAAAGGGGCGGAGCTTGTTCCCCCGTTTTTTTTTTCACATAAAACCTTGCAGCAATGAGCCACTGTCCGCCGGACGACATTGCCAAGCTCATCCGAAACATCCAGAACTCGGTGTACACGCTCGGACTTGAAGAAGCGCGTCAGTGTCGACGTGGAAAACTGCTCAACGTGCTGAAAACGGCGGACGCCGCGTCGGAGCCACGTCATCTGCAACCGACGCCGCCGAAAATTGTGGCGCCCGTGACGAGCGCTTGATCTCTTTTTAAATAATTTAATTTTGACACTCACAATCAGAACTGTATCGGATATGATATCAAATCATTCACAAGAAGAATAAAAAAGAAAAGAGAGAAAGACAGATCTGACAAGTCGGTGGTTGGCAAATCTGGCGCAAACCGTGTCTGCGTGTATATACGTTAGAAATAAGTTAGGCAATGAAAATACATAGAAACAAGAAAAAAATTAATCACAAATTATTGACAATCCACTCGAGCGCCTCGCCGAGTCCTTCGCCTTTTATCGCACTGCACCCATTGATTTGCCATCTGCAAGCAAAATTATCTTTTTTTTTTACTGGGTGACATGGCTCTGGGACGTTCCGAAACCTGTCATTTCGATATTGGGACGTTTCGAAACTAGTGCATTTTAGAGCTAAATTTTCCGGCAAAAGATTCGACAACTAATTTATCCTTGACCGAATTTTGTCAATAGTGCGAAAACGGCGTTCAAAAATGGCACTAAAGTTTCGAAACGTCCCAGAGCTTCAATTGTTTTTATAGTTTATTCGGAGGAAACGAAAAAATGAGGAAAATTCGGAGAATGCTTCGACTTTCGGTCTTTTTTTTGTGTTTTTTTTTTACTTTGGACGTACCATTAACTTCTCGAACGTTACTTTATGGACCTATTCATAGGATTCGTTTTTTGGCATTTTTAAACATTTTTTAACGTTTTTTTAAACATTTTTTGACATCTATGAATAGGAAAAAAAAAATTTGTTTTGTTTTTTTTTTCCTTCTATGAGTAGGTCCATTAGCGAGGTGGGAATTTTTTTTTAATATTACATTTTAAATTTTCACGAAAAAAAATCTATGGAACTGGTAGAGAAAAATCCGTGGAAGGGGAAAATACGAAACTGGCTAAAAAGCTTTAAAAAATTGATGAACAAGCCTCATCCGTTGACCTGCAAAAGGGGCGGAGCTCGTTCCCCGGTTTCGTCAGGGTCTCGTAAGCGCCGCCCACTTTCGTATTTAATTGGGTAAAAAATTGCATTTTTCCCCCTAAAAACCGCCATCTCCTTTTATTTTTTTTAAATTTTCGCTTCGAAATTCCACAAGAAAAAAGTCCGAATCTACGGATTGCGCATTATTTAACGCATCTCTATTTGAATGGACCGTTCTAAAATAAGGGCAATGTGGAAAAAAGGGCATGTCGATCAATTTTTAACGCGAAATAAATTTCGAAAAACGCCAATATTCGTGTGATAAGGGTGAGAGACGCAGATAAGCATTTAATTTGTGAAAGATGATTTTCCTGTCATTTTCCAGTTTCTTGCATATGGCCTCTGATTCCACAAAACTTCTATGGGAAAAAACAATGCCAAAAAAACCGCTTTTAACATATTTTCCCTGGTTTCTTGATAATTTTTCTCAGAAAAAAACTTGAAAAATTTAAAATTTCAGAACTCTGCTTATTGCCCTTTAATCAGACGTGCCCTTGTCGATAAATTATGCCCAAGAGCATCAATTGTCGACTTGCTTTCCCCAAAAACCATATTTTGGGAAGCAAAATTATAGTTTTCTCCATTGAAAACAATTGAGGAAAAAAAATCCTCAAAATATAATTCAAACAGCGCGCGCATTGCGCTGTGTGCAAGCACGGCGCGGTCGCGGTGAGACCCGCTTGTCTACCGTAGCGCCGCGCCTCCCTTTAATCCTAAAATAGTTTCCAGAGTTTTCCTATGCGCTTGCGTTCTCTCGCTCAGTTCGTTGGACTTTTGCTCGTCTATGCTGTGATTTTGGCGCACCTTTTCATTACTTTTATATTTCTTGTTCCTCGTTTTATTATTTTGTGAGAGAGCAGAATGCTCTCGCACTCGTCGCCTTTCGTCGATCTCTGGAGATCGACGAGCTCAGGTCGGCAGCCACGCCGACGCAGTCAAAGTACCGACTGACTGAGCACTCAACGTGAATCAGTATACGAGTCGAGCTTCAGATGATTTTCCATGACGGGTAAGCAACTCCCGTCACTTTTCAATATTAAGGTTTTTCCTCCCGTAGCAACGGGTTTTTCTTAATAAATTGTTTAAACCACATCTTTGTGTTATGTTCACCATTGTCCGCACAAAAGCCCTCCTAATAGAGTAAATGCGGCAAGTGTATTTTTTTTTTTGCATGATTTTTCTGTGATTTTGTTTTTTCGGCTCCCTCCCTTCGTCAACAAAAAAAAAAGGAAAAAACATACTTTCGCCCGCGAAGATTCTGAAGACCCAGTTGAAGAGACACGTCGGCGGCGTTCAGCGCCTCGGGTAGGTCCTGCTTGTTGGCGAGCACGAGGATGTGAGCACGGGCGAGGTCCTAGAGCTTATTTCTTTCTTAATTTTCTCGTTTCGCAACCTACCTCATGTTGCAACATTTGATGCAGCTGCTCTTTCATGATCGGTAGGCGTGTCACGTCCGCACTGTCGATTACTGTAATTTTTAAGTCTCTGTCTCTTCGTCGCGTCGCTCTTACCCACAATCACCGCATCCGTCTGCACATAATATGTGGACCACGAACGGCGCAGGCTCTCCTGACCGCCAATATCCCAAATGACAAAATCCAAATTCTTGTAGGACACCTCTTCGACGTTACTGCCGATCGTCGGCTTCGTCTCCACTTGGTCTTTTGTTAGACTGAATTTATTATTTTTTTTTATTTAAGAATTTACTTATTTTTTAAAGTTTCACATCCATAAAAACGTACTTACTAGCTGTAGAGCAGTGTCGTTTTTCCGGCATTGTCAAGCCCGACAACGATGATTTTGTGCTCTAAAATTCAGATTTTTAAAATCTTAAAAAATAATTTTTTTTTTTTACTTTTTCCTTCAAACCAACTGCGGAACAATTTCGCCATAATCAGGCCCATTTTGACGCCTGTAAACTAAACTTTAAAGGTCTCGAAGCGATTTTAGACACAGTTGAAATGAGTGCTACCGTAACCCATTTAAAAATTTAAAGTCCTAAATATTTTTCTCGTTTTTCGTGTTTTTTTTTCAACTTTTTTTTTTTACATTTTTAATGTGTCATTTTCAAAGTTTATGATCAGCTGCTGAGAATTTCAGCAAAGAAATAATAATTGGAACCTCACCAATCTCAAAAATTAGCGCGTTTTGACACTTTTCCAACAAGATTTATGTAGATCACAACACACGAAAATAGAATATATATAGAGGAGGAATAGAGAGAGATAAACATCGCAATTATGTACGTATATATGAAGAATTTAAACTTAAATATTATATAAAAAAAACAACTCAAGTCCTAGTTATTGGAAGGGAGAGAGAGAGAGATATATAGAGAAAGGGAGAGGGAGAGATTCGCTAATTACATTGAAAAGAGAGAGAAATAGACGAAAAAGTGAAGAGAGGAGAGGGGAGAAATCAGCTACCGAGACGAGATACTGGGATGAATAAAAAAAAAAAAAAGAAACAAAATAACTTACCGTACTGTCTATTGGTCTCCGGATTGGTGGTGGTGGTGATGGCTCCATTATGCAGCTGGGGAAAAATGGGACAGGAAGAGTGTGGAGAGAGAGAGAGAGAGGAAAAGAAAAAAAAAGTGAAATGCGCTTAAACTGATCTGAAACTGGCTAGTGACGTTGCAGCATGGCGAGTGGTGGAGCTCCGGCCAGTTCACGGAACGACTTTTCCAGGCATCTGTAAGAGTGAATTTTCGGGGGCGAATATGGCGGATATAGGCAGGTAGTGGCGCACAGTTGGCAGCTAATCGGCGATGGGCCCGATTTCGGCGCGAGTTTGGCGAAAATTCGGCAATAATCAGAACAATTTTGGCGCGAGTTTGGCAGTAATTGGCACAATTTTGGCGGGCGAGTTTGGCGATAATCGGCAAAATTTCGGCGATAATTGGAACAAGTTTGGCAATGATTGGTGCAAGTTTGACACAAATTCGGCACAAGATTGGCAATAATTGGCACAAGTTTTGCACAAATTCGGCAATAATTGGTACAGTTTTGGGGGCGAGTTTTGCAAAGATTGGGATAAGTTTGCACAAATTCGGCAATAACTGGCGTGAGTTTGGTACCAAACCGGCAAAATTTTACGGGGCAATTTTGGCGCGAGTTTGGCACAAATTCGGCAATAATCGGCACAATTTTGGCACCTAATCCACACAATTTTGAAGGGCGAGTTTGGCACGAGTTTGCCAATTATTGGCAACAATTTGGCGCGGGTTGGGCACAAGTTTGGCAATGATTGGCGCGAGTTTGGCGATAATTTGAACAACTTTGGCGCGAGTTTGGCGATATTCCGCACAATTTTGGCACGAGTTTGGCACCTAATCGGCACAATTTTGGGAGGTGAGTTTGGCACAAATTCGGCAAAAATTAGCGCGAGTTTGGAACCTAATCGGCAATAATTTCCGCTAGATTGGCGCGAGTTTGGCAATAATTGGCACAAGAGTGTCACCAAATCTTTGAGAGGCGAGTTTGGCGCGAGTTAGGCACAAATTCGGCATATTTTGGCGATGCGAGTTTGGCACCTAATCGGCACAACTTTGGCGCGAATTTGGCAATAATTGGCACAATTTTAGAACTAGTTTGGCATATAATCGGCAGACTTTCGGCTCGAGTTTAGCACCTAATCGGCGATAATCAAAACAATTTTGGTGCGAGTTTAGCGATAACCGGCACAATTTTGGCGCGAGTTTGGCAAAAATTGGCACAAATTCGGCAATGATTGGCGGGAGTTTGGCACAAACTCGGCAGATTTTGGGGGGCGAGTTTGGCAATAATTGGCACAATTTTGGCGCGAGTTTGGCACGAATTCGGCACAATTTTGGCGATTATCGGCACAGTTTTGGCGCGAATTTTGCGATAATCGGCACGAATTCGGCAATAATCGGCAATAATTGGCACGAGTTTGGGCAATGATTGGCGCGAGTTTGGCGATAATCTGTACAATTTCGGCACAAACTCGGCAATAACTGGCGAGAGCTTGGCAATATTCGGCACAAGTTTGGCAATAGTCGGCACAAGTTTGGCACGAATTCGGCACAATTTGGCGCGAGTTTGGCAATAATTGGCACAATTTTGGCGGGAGTTTGGCACCTATTCAGCGATAATTGGCACAATTTTGACGCGAGTTTGGCACACATTAAAATAACAAAAAAAATATTTTTTTTTTTCAATTTTTTAGACTTCTTTTTATATCAGCGCCCCTTGCAATTCTCGCTCCAGCTTCAAATTTTTGCGCCGCAATTGCCAAATTTAATTATTTTTATTTTTTAGAAATGTCTTTTATTTTGGCATTTCCAGACATTTTTCTGCTTAAAATAGCGTTTTATTAATACGTCCAAAGTAAAAGAAAAGCGCAAAAAAAAGACAAAAATAGGCGTCCAAAGAAACTCTGTTTTTGCGTCTTTTTTTCTACAGTAAACCACCTAACCTGCAGATCAAACAAAAAAAAACAACTAAAAAAATGTTTTCAAACAAAACAAACATTTGAAATTCAAATTATTCATTTCGCGCGTCACCAAGATGTGCAGGTTTGGCGGGATACTGTAGAGAAAAAAGACGCAAAAACAAAGTTACTTTGGACGCCTATTTTCGTCTTTTTTTACTTTGGACGTACCATTAAAAAACGCCCGATATCCGATTTTCCAAAGTTTTTTTTCCGACCAAGCCTCTGAGCTAGGATCCATGAAACAGGAAAACTAAATTTTTCGGGAAAATGCGGTTGTCTGTTTCTCTGCGTCTCTCACCTCCCAACTTTCGTTTTTGTTAAACCTTTTTTTGTTTGTTGTTTGTAATCATGTCACTCCGTGGCGAATGCATAATAAAAAAAACGAGGCGTAGACTCACTTTTTCAACTGATTATAATCAATGATAATCTGCGTGTCGCCACTTCGCGAAACCATCTCAATCTTCTCCAGCGATCCAGAATCCAACTTGTTCAAGCACTGCACAATGTGCGCCATATCGAGCCACGCCTTTCCGTGCTCCGTGTTCTGATGGAAGACGTAGTCGCGGAACAGTTTTAGCATAAATCGATCCCCGGTTTCCGACCAATTCTCATCGGAAGCGTGTCTGTAAATCGAGTTGGGCGGTTAAAGATGGGGGGGGGGGGGGTCTTACTCGACTCGTTCCAGCACAGTGTTCATTTTGGTGAGCAGACGGAAGAGGCGGCCGTTTTCGAGCTCTTTGCTCAGCTCCGCCTCCATAACGTCCGTTTTTGCCTGCATATTCTCAATGACAGTGAAAAAACGACCACCGATTAGTGGCATAAGTTCGCTTATCGTTTTTCTTGGATTGTTCGCATTTGTTAGGTATCTAGGAAGTGTATTTATTTATTGTCGGCCCGCCAAAATGGTCAAACGCGCTCTGCTGAACTCAACGCTATGCAATTTTCATTTTGGTCTCTAAATAATTTCATTTCACGTATAAATTCAATGTGAAATAAAATATTTGAAAACCAAAATGAAAATCGCATAGCGTTGAGTTCAGCGGAGCCCATTTTGGCGGGCCGACAATATTTTGTTTGTTTTTTTCTTTTTTAATTTGTTTTCTTCCATCCTTCTACATTTTAGACAAAACTCACGTAACCACAGCCTTAAAATCGATCGAGTACGTCTCCATAATCGTCTTCATCGTTCCTTGCAACAAATCTTTTCGGTATCCGTGCGACCGGCCCGACGCAAGCGCCACCATCAAATTGCCGAGTTGATTGAGATCCTCAAACTGAAGAGTCTGAATCGCCTGCTGATCCTGATTCACAATGTCCTGGATGCCGCAGAAGGAGAGCATGATTTTGTTGCCGTACACGATGATTTTGTTCAGATCGACGGCACGACACGCCAGACCGTTCGTGTGAATTGCTCGAAGGGCGGCGGTGATTTGAATTAGATAACTCCATAGCATGTTTTCAGAGGCTGCGGTTCCTAGTGGTGGGGGCATGTGAACAGTGGATGATAGTCGGAATCCGTCTGAAAGTTGGGGGTTTTGGTGTGTGGAGCGGAAAAGTGGAACATACTCGCTGCATCGTAAAATGTCGCCGACTTTGGTTCAAAGTGTTTTGACATTAGTGTGACTGCCAGTGGATAGTAGTCGTACACGAATACCAGGGCTAAAAAATATTTTCTTTATTTTTAAAATTGTTTTGTCTCTGGGTGAATGAAAATGTGGAAAAGGCCTGAAACTTCATGCCCAGCAGCATTTTTGGCATAATTTCCCCAAATTTTTTGCGAGACCTTCTATGTTTGAACTTGAATTTTCCCACAGTTGCTCAATTTTTTCTTTGATACGGGAAAATTCAATTTTAAACATAGAAGGTCTCGTAGCGAAGGAACTACGGTAACGCCGGTTTCAACTGTCACCGCCTGATATTTCTGGGAATTTTTTCCGAACTTTGGACTACAAAAAACTCCCGATTTCAGGAATTTTTTCAACTTTGGACGCGGAATTAAATTCACAATTTCTCTGCTTTTTTGGGAATTTTGCAACAGAAACAAAAAAAAATGAAAAGACATCATCCAAAAGGAGTACACGAAGTCGCGTCCACTGGCCTAGGAAACCGACGGCCGTAACTTGTAGAAAAATATTTTCCCCGTAATTTTTAGTTTTTCTTGCAATTATTTCTGCTTTTAGCCCAATTTTCCGATAAAAAATGTTCGGATGGCATTAGAAACTTTTAAATAATGGTAAAATACAGTTAGGTAGTGAAAATAAGAAAGTGAATAATAGCCTGCCGTTCCATTCACCATTTTGAATAATTTAAGCCAAAAATTGTGTTCAATAACACAGTTTACATATAAAAGAGTGAATTTAATCCAAAACTGAGCAGGAAAACTGATTTCAAAAAAAAAAAAGATGAGAAATTTCGTGTATTAAAATTCACATTTGAAAAATAATGGAACATTCTACACAAATTTTCTCATCCTTTTTTTTTTTCAAAATCAGTCCTGCTCAGTTCTAGATTAAATTCTTTTTTTTATATGTAACTCGTGATATTGAACAAAATTTTTAGCTGAAATTATGCAAAATGTTGAATGGAACGACATGCGATTATTCACCTTCCTATTTTCATTGCCTTACTGTATTTTACCGTTATCTAATGGGGTTATTCACAAAACCGGAAAAAAAGGAAGAAAACGGAAAAAAAAAACTTCGGGAAAAATCGGAGAATGCTCCGATTGACCTGAAATTTTGGGAAAAAATGGAAAAAATTCTCCTGTACACGCTCACAAAATTTTGTAACGAAATATCGATTTTTTTTCTGAAAATTTTTAAAATTGATATTTCGGTCCAAAATTTTGTGAGCGTGTACAGGAGAATTTTTTTCCAAATTTTCCCAAAATTTCAGGTCAATCGGAGCATTCTCCGATTTTTCCCGAAGTTTTTTTTCCGTTTTCTTGCTTTTTTTTCCGGTTTTGTGAATAACCCCATAAAATTCTCACATGCTATTCGAACATATTTTAAAGGAAATTCGTGCTAAAACGGGGATAATTGCAAGAAAAACTTTGTTTTTCTAGAAAATGCGATCGTCGGTTTCCTATGCCAGCGGCCATGCCTCGTGTACTCCTTTTGGATGAATTCTAATTTTTTGTTGTTGTTGTAAATTGTGATTTTACTGTGATATTCGTGAATCCCAAGACATTTTTTTTCACTTTTACACATCACCAAATCCTCAAAAAGTGCTCTTACAGGAATCACCAAAAGCTCGACAATTGATGAGAAGCTCACGAAGTGGCACAATGTTCACATGCGCCAATTTCTTCCACTGTTCCGCCGGGAATGTCTGTTTTCCCGGGTGTGTCACAGCGTAACCTGGAAAATCAAATGTATCAGTGAAAAAAACCACAAAAAAATTGCAACACAAGTACGCAAACACCATCCTATTGACATCCGTACCATGAATTCTCCGCAGACAATAAAAACCGCCGTCTCGACACGAAAACGCTTTGAACGTCGTCTGAGGCTGATTCTGAATTGCAACATTTTCTAGCGGGACCAGGTTCGAGTAGTGTTCCACGGCGGACGGGATATCCGTATAGGCAGTCGGATCCACTTTTGTCTCAAATGCCAGCTGCCGTTGTAAAAGTTCGATGCGAAGCTCGGGCGAGATGAATTGGGTTTGTTGATTTGCGTTCGCTTTACCCCGAAACCGAGCCACGTGGGCGATTGGGAGTGGGGTGTTGTACACAAAGCATCCGGAGGTGTTCTGGAAAAAAAAATGGAATAACGTTTTTCAACAGTTCCCATAGCTTCAGGTCATTCGGAGCATTGGCTTTTCTGCATTTTGTCGTCGCGGTGTTTGCACACATTCATTCAAAATGCAGAAAAACTTTTGAAACGTTTTGTATTTTTTTTCGAGTAAAAATCGAAAAATTGCTTCGAATGTCAAAAAAAAAACCGAAATTCAAATAAAAATATCGGGAAATTTAAAATTTTGCAAAAATCAAAAAAACTCGATCCGCGGCAAAAACGTGCAGCCCTGGAACCTTTTGGCACTATGTTTTAATCATTTTGCCACCAAAATCAGCAGAAAAACCACAACACAGGTGAAGGGCTTCAAATCCATATCGGATCCGAAACGGATGGGACGTGGAATTTATAGGAATTTTATATGTATCCGATTTTGATCCTATTAGGATCCACGCTCCCACGGATAGGATGCGGACGTGGGAGCGTGGACTGAAAACGGATCAAAAACGGATGGGACGTGGGTGGGACGTGGATATTTTCTAGACTTCCCGAATTTTCCATTTTTTTGATTTCACTCAAGATGCTCAATGAGCACATATATCCAGACAACCAAAAATAGCCGGTGAGCTCTGTGGCACCGTGCCACGGAGCCTTCATCCAGAGCTCCCCACCCACCCTTCAGAATTCTCTGACCCAATACCTTGCAACACTTGCGCAGGCGGCGGGTATACCTTCCCATGTGGACCGACACCTCACGGGTTTCGACGGCCCTTATGTTTTGCACGGGAAAGGGGCGGGGCGTAGCGTGGTGACACCAGTTTTTCGTGGATTTTATTATTTTAAGACGTAATTTCACGAAAACTTACTTCATATGCCTGCCGTGGGATATAAGCCCCCACCCCAGCATATATAAGTATAGTCCCTCACCATCGTAGTCCCCCCGACTATCTCGAATCAAAACGTTTCCAAATTAGAACTATGGTAAAGGTGAAATCAGTAACGTAATTGGAAAAGAAAAAAAAAAAGATTTTATGAGCCACAAATGTGGAAAATGAATTATGTGGTATTCACTCTAACTGGCCGGCATTCAAGCAGTAGGTTCAAACAATAAGCCGGCATGCCGGACAAATAGAGTAAATACGGTATTACAAATACTTGTTCTGTACTGGAGAATTTGATTTAGCTTATTATTATACAACACTTTTGACACTTATCCATTTGGAAAGAAAACGGTTCTGATTCGGGACAGTTCTGTTTTGATAAAGTTCTGATTCGAAGCTTTTCCTTATTTCGAAAGCGACAAAAATGGTAGAAAGAGCTATGAATGGTGCACTTCTATTAGATGCTTCAATTAATTGGGATTGCTTTTCGATGTCGGTCGATTTTCGCTTCTATCTGATAAATAGGCGCTACCTCGAAATAGAACCTTTTCAAAATAGAACCGTGTGAAATAGAACTTGACGCGAAATAGAACCGTGTGAAATAGAACTGTACATAGTTTTAGCGCGTTTTAGCACAATTGGGTAAAGACTATTGAATAAATAGCCAAACAGAAAAAGTTCCACTCACAATCAGTGGCGTGACCTGTTTTCGATTTATTGACTGGGTTATATTTCACGCGGTTCTATTTCGGAACAGTTCTATTTCCGAACAGTTCTATTTCACGCGGTTCTATTTCGGAACAGTTTCATTTCCGAACAGTTCTATTCCACGCGGGTCTGTTTCGCGTCAAGTTCTATTTTGACTTTTTGACATACTAGTTATTATACTAGTTCACTCATATACCAGGATAACTGCCAGGTTTTTTTACAAACCACTGAGTAAATCGGATCAAAATCAACCTGTGCTAAGCCGATCCTTGGTGGTCGATATCAGCTAGGTAGGCTACAATGGTCAATTACCAAGTTGCCTGCTCTTCTAATAGAGCCTGACATCCACGCGCCCTGCTTCAGATGAACGCGGATCCATTCTCCATAATGTCAAAAAAATTCCACGCTCCCTCCACGAGGGACACGTGGATCCATATAAGATCCGATATGTTTCCATTCTCCCACGGATCCACGCGCCCTCCATATATATTCCACGCCGGCGTGGATCCACGGCGACCCACGCCAAAACAATCCACGCTCCCTCCACGGGGGCGCGTGGATCTATATCGGATCATATATGGATCCAATCCACGTCCCATCCGTTTCGGATCCGTTTTGGCATTATCTCCCACCACCTGTGAATTCAACGATTTTCTACTACCGTATTTACTCTATTAGAAGGGCACAAGGCTTTTTATGCGTTTGAAATTTGACTGTTTCCAAAATTTTGGCGACTTCATCTTTTTTTTCAGCCATTCTCGAAAAATATGAGAGGGTAGTTCTATATTATGGGTCTATTCACGGAAACCAGAAAAATATGCAAAAAATTCAGCGAAAATCCGGAGAATGATCCGATCAGTCGGAAATTTTGACAAATAATGTCAAAAATAATCTCGGACATTTGCAGAAAATTTCAGACCAAAATATCGATTTTATTATTATTTTTTTTAATTTTCAAAATCGATATTTTGTTCTGAAATTTTTTGCACATTTCCGTGAGTATTTTCGACATTTTTTGTCAAAATTTCAGACTGATCGGATCATTCTCCGAATTTTCGCTGAATTTTTTGCATATTTTGCTGGTTTCTGTGAATAGACCCATTACGTATTCGCCACGGTGTGACACTTCGCGAAAAAATAATTTTTCCACATTTATATGTATAATTCAAGAAAATAGTCTGCAAAATAAAAATGAAAACAGGTTTTTTTCGTGCCGAGACCAGAAAATTTGTTGCTTACAATTTACCGTGAAGTGTCACTCCTGGCGAATACATAATACTCGTTTATAATGTTTTTTACGAACGAAATTTAGCAAAATTTGAGGGAAAAAATCCCAAAATCAGGTATTTTTTGAGGTCGAGTGGTTTCGCTGTGAGACTCAATTTTTTCAAAATGGAAATATTCAATGTATTTACTGTGGATAAACGAAAAAAAAGACAAAAAACTGCGGGAAACTCGGAAAATGCCCCGATTGGTCTGAAATTTTGGGAGAAACTGTCAAACATACTTCCGGCCACGAATGACATGCTCAGAAAATTTTGGATGGAAATATCGATATTTCAATCCAAATTTTCTGAGCATGTCATTCGTGGCCGGGAGCATTTTTGACAGTTTCTCCCAAAATTTCAGACCAATCGGGGCATTTTCCGAGTTTTCTTCCAGTTTTTTATCATTTTTTTTTTCGTTTTTCTAAAGTATGTACATAGGTCCATAACTCGCTGTGCTCCTCCTCTTTTTTTTGAGAATTTTTGTGCATTTTACCACTGGAATAACTCCATCCGGCATCGCCTGCTCCTCGAACTGATTCTTGTCGTGTGGCGGCTGCTGATGATCTTCCGGATAAAAGTACGTCGTGCCACCCCGGCTCTCCAGTTGATACTGATTGAATGGCGCCTGTGGAGGTGGGTGGTGAATTTGTGGAGAATGGTGTGGGTGTGGTCGATGATGGGGTAGAGGTCCGCCAAAGGATAGAGAATGTGCCTGACTGTAGGGGATTATTTGCTGCGGCACATCGTGGATCGCCATCTGGGCAAACTGATTTGTCAGTGGAGATTGTTGTGGCGGTGGTGGTGGTGGTTTTTGTTGATGTTTAGGTATGAATGCTGGGGCCTGGAAGAAGGAGGATGAAATCAGGAAATTTTCCCTCATTTTTCACAGGCTTTAGTCACATAACTGCCATATACGCGCCGAAAATTCCCTGAGAATGCCCAGCATTTGAAATGCGACAAAAATTTGAAGAGAACGGCCATCTAAAACGGCTAATAGCCATCAAATTCGGGACATTTTCGGGAAACTTTTGGCGCCAAACACGATTTTTCACAGGCCTTTAGCCAGATAGCTGCCATATGCGCGCTAAAAATTCCCTGGGAATGCCCAAAACTTGAAATTCGACAAAAAGTTGAAGAGGAAAACGGCTAATAGCCATCGAATTCGGGACGTGTGTGAGCCAAATACACTTGGCGCACTGCCATACCGTGTTTACTCTAATAGCCCGGCATACAAACGAGGACTTTGAAAAATAGGCCGGCAGCCTCTAATTGCCCGGCACTGTGATTTCTCCGGTTTTTAAAAGAAAAATCTGCAACATATTTTTTGTTAATTATTGGCGTGATTTCAGAAATTCTCAGACAAGTTTTCCCGTTTCTTCCTTGAAATGTTATGGTATTGATTTTTTCGCACAATTTGCATTTTTTCCGTCATATTTTCTCTGTTTAAACGCCAGATTTTGGCTATTTTTAAGGTTCTGTTTCTGGTTTTTTTTTCTGAAAAAATATATTTCCTTTGAAAAAATGTGACATTTACCGGCTTATTTTTCAAAGTATTCATATTTTTTCAGAAAAACAACACCAAAAACAGAACTTTAAAAAAAGGGAAAAATCGGGCGTTTAAACAGAGAAAATATGACTGGAAAAAAAAATGTAAATTGTGCGAAATAAGCTTCCATTCGGACGAAAAAAAAGTGGACGAATTTCGTCCGCTCGTCCGCGGTTCGTCCGGTTCGTCCGGTTCGTCCGAGGTCGGTCCGCTTCGTCCGTTTTTTTTTCTTGTTAGTTTTTCTTTTTGTTTCTACTATATTTTGTTTTCAAAAGCTGTTTTTGTTCTTTTTTCTTAAAAATATCAACAGAAATGTCTTGTTTCTGCTATCAAAAATTCGGAAAAAAATTAAAAAATTTGTTTTCGCAAAGCTAATTCTACATAAATTTGCAACCGCTTACATTTTCAATGCCAGAATTTTTAAAGAGAGTGCCATAAATTAAAATTCCCAGCCAAATAGAGCGTGCCGGACGAACCGGACGAAACGGACGAACCGGACCGTCCGCGGACGAAGCGGACGAACCGGGCGAACCACGGACGAAGCGGACGGACGGCGGACGGACGGACGAACGGACGGACCGGACGGACGAAAATTGGTCCGAATGGAAGCCTTAGTGCGAAAAAAAAATCAATACTATAAAATTTCAAGAAAGAAACAGGAAAACTTTTCTGGGTATTTCTGAAATCACGCCAATAATTGACAAAAATATGTTGCAGACTTTTCTTTAAAAATCGGAGAAATTATGGACCTATTCATTTGAATTAAAATGAATTTTTATGTCACATTTATTCAATGCATTACAACATATTAATTAATTAATCTGAATTTTCCTGAACCAGTGAGTTTGAGTTTTTCTGAAAATCGCGCCTATCCATCCTGGTCAAATAATACATCTTTTGTCATCATTTTTGTGTACTCGGAGTAAATGTTTAAAGGCGCATGCATTTGTTTGTTAATAAGTTCACTTATTTGACCAGGATGGCTAGGCGCGATTTTCAGAAAAACTCAAACTCAATGGTTCAGAAAAATTCAGATTAATTAATTAATATGTTGTAATGCATTGAATAAATGTGTCATAAAAATTCATTTTAATTGAAGTGAATAGGTCCATTACAGTGCCGGGCAATTAGAGGCTGTCGGCCTGTTTTTCAAAGTGCTTGTTTGCATGCCGGTCTATTAGAGGTGCCGGGCAATTAGATCCATCGAAATGGGCAGTGCGCCAAATGCATTTGGCTCACACACGTCCCGAATTCGATGGCTATTAGCCGTTTTCCTCTTCAACTTTTTGTCGCATTTCAAATTCTGGGCATTCTCAGGGAATTTCTGGCGCGTATATGGCAGCTATGTGGCGAAAAGCCTGTGAAAAATCGTGTTTGGTGCCAAAAATTTCCTGACAGTTTTTGGGGGATTTAATGGAATCATTATCTTTATTTCCAAGCACAGTAAAAACTCACATTGACGTTAATAGGTGTTCCGAGGCCGAACGAAGTTCCTAAAGGCATCGCTGAAGATTGTAAATTGTGCATTTTGAAAACGAAAAGTTACCTAGCCTCTGACCACTCTGCCCTCCGGACAGGTACTGATTGAGCCGCGAGCCAGCGGGAATCTGCTGCCCGTGCACATTGTTGCCGGGTCCGCCGTCATATTGCTGGTACCCATCGCCCGGCAACATTCTGCGGTTCTGAAACGTTTCGCCCGAATTGGAAAATGACATCTGACGAGTAAATTGTGCTCAAACAAACGTATGGCATGCTCGTCGCACGGCGAAATGGGTGCGGAGCGATGGTGCGGCGGACGACCGCTGTGGATCGGCGCCACGAATTGGGTGGGGCGGAATAGCGATGATAGAGTGGGTGGAAATGTGGGGGGAGGGCTCCAGCGGGGGGAGCTTTTCAAATCATTCGAACAACGGCTACACGTGTGCAGACACCGAGACGCGAAAGCGCACAAACGGAGACGCGGCACGTGAACGATAGTGGAGGGGGGGGGGGGGGGGGCGACGACGGGAAAGGCGACCACGATGGGCGCCGATTCAGATTCAGACACCACGTGACCTGAGGCATCACTCATTTATCGTCAAGTGCAACTGATTTTTATTTACATCTATTTGTTCAGGCTTATAAAAAAAAACAGCGACACGACACCGAAAACATTAAAAAAAAAATAACAAGTAAAAACAAAAATTGATAAGGAGACAAAAGCTTGCGCAATTAATTAATTGGCAATAAAAAAACACACACACACACGCAAATCCCATGACAACACGTTCCAATATGGCTAAAAAGAACAGAACCGGTCTTTTTCATAAATTTTAAAAACTAAAAAGCGCAAGAAAACCAAAAAAGTGGCACGTGAAAATAAAATGAGCGCCAAACTCGAAATTTGTGGCAATGTAGCTGATTAAAGGCGCATGACTGGAATTTGTACTTGTGGTCTCGGCACGACACGCAACAAACCTACAAAATTTTGCAAAATTTGCAATTTTTTGTACCTATTATTGTGCATTTTTAGGTCATTTTAATGCATTTTAATGCAGATTTTATTGGATTAAAATGGCGAAAAATTTGCTTTAATGGGTAGGTATATTGTTTTTCGGTTCATCTTAAATAAATATTTTTTTTTCTTCCTAAAATGTTTGTTTCTGTATTTTTTTCAATTGTTCCTCTTGTTTTAATATTTATTTAAATACGTTGCATAAATATTTAAAATGCTCCAAAATTCAGGCTAGAACTTTTTTTTGTTTCAATTTTGACTGTTTTTGGAAATTTTTGTAAAATTGGCATTTTCCTGCATTTTTTGGTCATTTGGGAAGGTTAAATGTCAAAAAATGGTCAAAATGGGACTAAAATGGTGTCTAAAATTCATTTTTTTTCCCCCAGTTTTAGATCAATTTTCGAGCGAATTTTTGTAGTTTTTTTTTTAACATTTTTAGGAATATCTGCATTTTTTTACAATTTTTTATTTTATTTACTTTACTATTTAAATAGGCCCGAAAATGCAAAAACGGCTCCAAAATAGATTTTCCCGGCAGTTCTATATCGACGGTTTTGAAAAAAGTTGCATTTTCCTCAATTTTTGGGATTATTTATGTGTTTTTTACAGAAAATACGTCAAAAATTGGTTCAAAATGCTCCATTTGGACTGAAACTCTGAGAAACGGTGTCAAAAATTCAATTATCCCAGTTTTAGACCAATTTTCGAGTTTTCAGCCATTTTTTTTTTACATTTTTATGAATTTCTGCATTTTTTATGTTGCTCTTATCTTAAGAAATCGGCTCGAATATGCCGAAGTTGCTCCAAAATCGTTTTTTTCTCCAATTTTAGACGGTTCTAGGGAATTTCTATGAAAAATAGCATTTTCCTGAATTTTGGGGCGCTATTCATATAAAATGTCAAAAAACGGAATTTTGGGATCATTTCCGAAAGTTAAATGTCAAAAAATGGCCGAAACCAGGCTAAAATAGTGTCAAAAAACGAATTTTTCCTAAAAATTGTCGTTTTTTGGCATTTCTCATCATTTTTCTTGTATTTCTGCATTTTATAATGTTGCTCTTATTTTAAGAAATAGGCTCGAATAAGCCGAAGTTGCTCCAAAATTGTTTTTCCCTCCAATTTCAGACGGTTCTATTGTCGGCCCGCCAAAATGGTCAAACGCGCTACGCTGAACTCAATACTACGTGGATTTTATTTTGGTTTCCAAATTTTTTCATTTCACGTGTAAATTCAACGTGAAATAAAATAATTTGGAAACCAAAATGAAATCCACGTAGTATTGAGTTCAGCGGAGCGCGTTTGACCGACGTGGCGGGCCGATAATAGGTAATTGTTTAAATAAAAATTTGGTTTTTTTTTTTAATTTTGGGGTCATTTCTGTGGATTTTTCAGATGAAACCCCAAAAATGGCAAAATTTAGGCTAGAATGTTCCATTTGTGCTGAAACTCTGGAAAATGGTGTCAGAAATTTCAATAAAAAAATTGCAGTATAAAAAGCTCAAGTTTCATTTGAAAGATACTAGAAATTTGAATTTTCCTGAATTTTTGGGCATTTCTGAGGGTTTTTGAGAAAAAAAAAACGAAAAAAATTAGGCTAAAATGTTCAATTTGGGCTGAAACTCTGGGAAATAGAGCCAGAAAATTAATTTGTTCCTCTAAAAAGTTTTTGGATTCAAATATGGAATTTACAAGAACTTGGTTATTATTTAATTACAAGTTAAACTGCTAAATAATTTTGCGACATTTTAAAAGGATTTCAAGCTGGAAATGTCAAAACAACATTTTGAAAAATTCGAAAATTGTTCTGAAACGTTCGAAAAATTGTCAAAAATGTTCCCGGTATTGGAGGAAAAAACTGAATTTGATTTTTTTTTTCAAAAAAAATTAACTTCGGCATTATTTTTGACATTTTTAGGTTAAAACTTCTTTAAAATGGCACAAAATTAGCACCTTTAATTACATATTTAAGCTTTAAAAAACTGGAAATTAAAATGAATTTTGCTGCCATAAAATGCAGATTTGCAGAGCATTAAAAGTATTTCGCAGTATGTTTTTTTTCGCATTGTCCCGGGAATTCTCATTTTTTGAAATTAATTTTGAGACGCAGAGGAGAGCCAGCTTTGCCACGTGTCACGACCTCAGTGAGTTGGATTATGACGTGAAAAAAAAAGGAATTTGAAAAAATCCAGTCGCCAGCACCGCGTGTAATGACCGAAAAATTCAAATAATTGCCATTGTGACCTTTCCACGCGCAGCCAGCTGTTTCGCGTCCACCGAGCCTCAATTCTTTCCTTTCTCACCCAAAATGAAACGAAACCTCGCGCTAATTGCCACGACTACGCCGCGTCACCCACACCGCCCGTCCACTCTGAATCTCCTCTGCTCTGCTGCTGTCCCATACTCGTATACTAGTTGGCGCACTCGTCGTGCGAGAGAACGGTGTAGTTGGCGAGACGCAGATGCACGCGCACGCTCTCGTACATTCTTCAGTCGACGTTGCGTAGCGTTCGGCCAGTCGCAGTCTGCACCGATTCACTGATGTCGATTTTATTTATTCTGTTTCATTTCTCTCTCTTTTCTGTCGCATACAGTTTTGCTCGGTTCTGGAAATTTCGACAGTTTATTTGCAGAATGAATCGATTGTTTCTTTCTTTTTCTTTTTTTTATGTCTTCTTTTCTCCTGCCCAATTTTATTTGTTTTTTATTTATTTATGGACCCATAGGGGCATGAACCGGGAGTCAGCAAACGCGCCCCGTCGCACAACTGAAAATGGTTACAAATTAGGCCCAAAATTAATATAAAATCGTGTATTAGTTTTGGGGCTCTGGGACGTTTCAAAACTTTTTGGAATTTTCGCGTAGCTGTATTCGCCAAGTGACAACACAGCACACGCGCATTCGGTTTTTATTTGTCGTTTTCATTGATTTTTTTTTCTTCATATTTTCGGTATTTTAAATCCACCAGCATGCTGAAAAACGGCACAAAAGTTTCGAAACGTCCCTGAGCCAGTTTTGGGCCTAATTTGTAAGCATTTTCAGTAGTACGACCGAGCGCGTTTGCTCACTCCCGGTTTATGTCCTTGTGGATATTTAGCGTGGATCTATTAAAATTAATGTTTCTGCCTTTTTAATCTAGTGGACCTATTCATAGGAGGAAAAAAAAACATAAAATGTTTTTTGTTTGTTTGTTTTTGTTTTTTTTCCTATTCATAGATGTCAAAAAATGTCAAACAATGTTAAAAAACGTTAAAAAATATCAAGAAACGAATCCTATGAATAGGTCCATAATGAAAATTGCAGGAAATGGGCCTCAGAGCTATATAGGATCCATGAATTCAGAAATCAGCAGTTTCCAGAAAATGGTCTCGTCTGTTTCTCTGCGTCTCTCACCTCCATCATACAAATTTCATCAATTTCCAAACTTTGTTTTCCAATGGACCTATTCACAAAACCGGAAAAAAATTGCTGGAAAAATCGGAGAATGCTCCGATTGACCTGAAATTTTGGGAAATATTGGAAAAAATTCTCCTGTATTGTGAAAACAAAAAAATTGCAACGCGGTGTTTGCGTACTTTTTAAATTCAAATGGCAATGAGAGAAATAGCATGGGAAATGAAGAGATTTGTTCCCTTTTCCATTTGAATTTTAAAAGTACGCAAACACCGCGTTGCAATTTTTTTGTTTTCACAATACACGCTAAAAAAATTTTGAGCCAAAATATCGATTTTTTCTGAAAATGTTTAAAATCGATATTTTGGTCCAAAATTTTTTGAGCGTGTACAGGAGAATTTTGTCCAATATTTTCCAAAATTTCAGGTCGATCGGAGCATTCTCCGATTTTTCCCGCAATTTTTTTCCGGTTTTCTGAATAGGTTACAAAATACGGTTATCCTGTTTCATGGATCCTAGCTCTGAGGCCGGATCCATTAAACTGAAAACCATTTTCCGAAAAACGAAATTTGGAAATTGATGAATTTAGTATTATTCACGGAAACCAGCAAAATATGCAGAAAATTCGGATAATGCTCCGATCAGTGTGAAATTTTGACAAAAAATGACAAAAATACTCACGGACATGGGCAGAAAATTTCAGACCAAAATATCGATTTTAAAATTACTGTTTTTTTTTCTGAAAATTTTCAAAATCGATGCCAAAGTCTGAAATTTTTTGCACACGTCCGGGAGTATTTTTGACATTTTTGTCAAAATTTCAGACTGAACAGAGCATTCTCCGAATTTTCGCTGCATTTTTTACAGGTTTCCGTGAATAAATAGACCCATTACGGCTTTTTTTAAAATGAATACCCCGATAAATCATCTCCTCTTCCAGGTAAACATGCTAAACCGAAAATGGGTTACACACGTGATTTTCCTCCAACTCCTATTAATCGCCGCCGTTCGCACCACCGATGAGGACGGTTTCGACAACGACAACGAAGAAGAGGAGCAGATCGTTCAAGGATCCGATGACCGAGAAGATCAATTTGTGCCATCTCTGTTCGTCGCGCCAAAACTCGGCGAGTCGAGCAAGCCGAACTTCTTCGACTACTTCCCGGTTGGCTCGAAAATCGGACAAACGTGGATTAAGAGTCTTGCGAAGAAAGATGACGTTGACTCGGATATTGCGAAATATAATGGTGAATGGAGCATCGGAGCGCCGTCAAAGGTGTCGATTGAGGGAGATTTGGGATTGATTGTTAAGACCAAGGTGAGCAGGAGGATTTGCTTGCGATTTACGGAAAACAGCAAAATATGTTAAAAAAAAAAATTCAGCGAAAATTCGGAAAATGCTCAGTCTGAAATTTTGACAAAAAATGTCAAAAATACTCACGTACATGTGCAGAAAATTTCAGACCAAAATATCGATTTAGAAAATTTTCAAAATCGATATTTTGGTCTGAAATTTTCTGCACAAGTCCGTGAGTATTTTTGACATTTTTTGAATTTTCGCTGAATTTTTTGCATTTTTTGCTGGTTTCCGTGAATAGACCCATAATCAGAGAAATGGCGAAAAATGACAAAAAAATAGCTTTGAGAAATTTCTGATTGGCCTGAAATTTGGAAAATGATGTCAGAAATATTTACTCATCGCCATGAAGTGATAAAACATTTTAGGCCAATCGTAGCATTTTTCGACATTTCTCTGAATTGTTCTGCCTGAAAATTGGAATTCGAATTTAATTTACCGTAAAACCTGTATTAGAAGGGCCGGCCCTTCTATTTTTCGTGGGGTGTCTCGCAGGGTCCTTCTATTTGAGGGGCACTTCAATTAGAGGGGACTCTTCTATTTTTCGTAAGGTTGTGTGGTGGATCTTTCTATTAGAATGGTCCTTTTGTTCTTTGTAAAATTTCAGATAATCCAAAAAAAAACTTCACAAAAATCAACAAATTCTACAAGAAAATGGAAAAAAAATTCGAATTTGAACACAAAACGATTTAAAAAAAAATAAATAATTGAAATTTGATCGTAATTTCACGTCGCTCTGACTTCGACCACAGTACTTTCGCTAAAGGGGTCCTTTAATTAGAGGGGCACGTCTATTTTTCGTGAGGCCGTTTGAAGGGCCTTTCTAATACAGTTTTTACGGTAAATGACAGAATAATTCATTTTCGGCCCTCTTGATTATTTTCACATTGTCGATGAAAAGTGTTGGAATGCACTTTTCATGCTAATGAGGGCCATATGACATAGACCAATCTCTTCACCCTTTTCGCTGTATTATTTGGCGGAAAGGATTTATCTTTGGTACAATTGTCACTGTATAACTCGTATATTACGTATTTGCCACGGAGTGACACTTCGCGGTAATGACTTTTATGGACCTATTCATATTATGGGGTTATTCAGGGTCGGAAAAAAATAGTTTTTTTCCTTTTTTTCCTTATTCAAATGATGGAAAAAAAAGAAAAAAATCCGTGGCCGCGAGAGTTTTTTTCCGTTGCTTTTCTAGGCCATCGCAAAAGTTTTTTAGGCCCTCGGCCGTGAGACCTGCGAAATATCGATTTACGGGCGAATAATTTTTGAAATATTTTTTGGAGAATTGATTGTATTTTATTGCTTACTTCCAATGAATTTCTGTATTTTTTTTCGTTTTTTCAATGGATGAATGATTGGTGAATTGAATTTTGATTGATAAACCTCAGATTACTATAATTTTCATCACATTTTTGACGATTTCGTACATTTCTCGCAGTTTTCCATGAGAATATTGTTGTTAGGGAGGCTTTGCTCCATTTTTTTCTTCGTCGCTGAGGTTATTCATATGTTGTTGTATTGTGGGCTCGCCAAAATGGTCAAACGCGCTCCGCTGAACTCAATACTACGTGGATTTCATTTTGGTTTCCAAATTATTTAATTTCACGTGTAAATTCAACGTGAAATAAAATAATTTGGAAACCAAAATGAAATCCACGTAGTATTAAGTTCAGCGGAGCGCGTTTGACCGACGTGGCGGGCCGATAATAAACATTTTATTTAAGCAACATTAACATCAATTAAAACATAATAATTGGATCAACAAGAACAAAAAAATGTGAAGGAAGCCCAGAAGCGTCATATCAAACGCGTAACAAATGATTTTTTAGAGCAGTCCGCTGACTCTCCGCACACTTATAGGGATCAATTATAACTTCTTCATCATCACTTACTACTGGGGGAGAAGGAGCACCAATAGAGATGTTATGGATAACACAACAGGAAATAATCAATGCGCGGCTGCGTTTAGGATCTAGACGAAGTTCTCGATTAAAAACTTGGAATTTTGAAACTAAAATTCCGAAGAGATTTTCCACTTTGACCCGGACAGAGCTAATTTTTTCATTGTACTTAATATCCTTTGTTGATTTCAGCTGGTTTTCGCGATACGGCGTCATTACAAATTTTGACAGGCCAAAGCCGTTGTCCGCCAAAATGAACGAAGGCATGACCGTGTCGCTTCCGGGAACTTTGCGGACTCCGGCAACTTCTGACGCTTTTTGAAGCAAGGTATCAAGTGGACCGCTTCTGAACATTTGGGCGTCCGAGTTCACTCCTAACTCAGACATCTGGATGTAAATGATTCTATGCTCGGCATCAGTTACGAAAAGAGAGTTAAAGCTGAAAAACCCTTTATAGTTGAAGTTCAAACTTCCAGTCCGGGGAGGGTGTTGGCATCGCCAATGTTTTCCGTCGAGCAGACCAAAGCAAGGGATGTTCCGACTTCGCCCAGAAGGATCTTGCAAGTTCAGGAATGCGTTTTGCATTCGACGAACTTCATCTTTCGTTTCCGGCCATCGGATGTATTCGGGTGCCGCGTTAACAAGATCATCGATGCAGCGGGCTACGATTCGATTCACAGTAGGCTGGGAGAGTCCTACGTCTTTGGCGAGCGCATTCTCCGATGTGCCTTCTCTGCAGAACTTCAAAAAAATAGCCAATCGTAAAATTGCGGAACACTTCGAATCTCCATGATTGCAAATTGTTAACAAATGACCGAAAACGTTGTCACTGACGCCGACGACTTCCTGAATTTGGTATAAGAATTTTTTCTGAGGTTATATTCTCACTGAAATGTGGCCATGCTCAAATAAAAATGAGATTTTTCGTGAATAGAATTGAAATGTGGCTTTCCGTGTTAATCCGACCACGCTGTCCTCCCTGTACTTCATCAGTTGATGGAACGCCGACGACATCACTGTGAAATGACGAACAATGAGTGGCGCAATCCGAGCAATTTGGTCTCTCTTGTTCGCGTTGCGGGTAGAAGTTGGAGCCATCCTTATAATTTAAAGGTGGTAGAACTCTATTTAGATTTCAATATGTATCAGTTTTGATGAAACAGTGATTTTCAAAACAACATCAACAACAGTATGACAAATAACAACAAAAGAGATCAAATAACAACCAAGAATTGCAAATAATTATAAAACCTAAACCTAATAATAATCATCATTTTCAGTCGAATGATTAAATTCAAAAAGAGAGATGTCATTATCATAAGTGGAAAGATTCGAGGAATTATTAAAGGAAGAAGTACGGTGAAGAGAAGAACTGGGAGTAGAGGATGTAGGGTGAGTGGTGGCATCGGATGTGGGGACATGTGGTGAGAAAGTGTAATCGTTGGGTTTTAAGTTTTTGATAAACGTTATCACTTTCGCTTCAGCGATAATCCGATCGACCTCGCTCCAGCCGACCACTTGCTGCTCGAAACTGTCGCACACGCGTTTTGAACTGCACTCTCCACTACGGTCGGATAAAGACGTTTTCAATGCATCAAGCATAGAGTTAGTAGAGCTTTCCATCTTTTGGAAAAAATGATCGATTTGTCCATCGCGGGTCCTTGATCTTTTTGGTGTAGTTATTTGTACATTCATCTTTCTTTTTGGCGAGTCGCATCTAGTCTCCAACATTTGGACGGCGGATTGTCCCAGAACATATGCACTGAAAGTTTTATTCAATTTAGAACATGCGTCTTGATTTGAAAACTCACTTTCGGACCTCACGCTTGTGTCTTGCCCCGTCCAAAAATTCCATATTACTCGCGAATTGGAAATCCGACTCGGTTGTGCCACTCCCACTTTTCGAATTTTCAATACGAAGCGTATGCTTTCTATAGTCTCTAGACAGCTCCTCGAATAAAACTCGAGCTGCTTTTCCTATAAGATATTAATATTATTATCCGAATACCTCAACCAACCGGGCATTTTATCACGTGGGATAAAATGGTGGCACTCGCGCTCAATGTCGTCGTAGACTTTCATTTTCAACTCTTTCCGATGAGAATTGTCCACGGAGCTGTCCCAAATAATCGGATATTCCTCAATAAGTTGGAGAAATTTAGCGATTTGAGATGGAGGGTACTGGAAAACTGTTGTTCATTTCGAAACTTGCTGAAACTTACCAGTGAGTAACTTTCTCCGACTTTTCTCTTTGACTTTCTCCCAACTTTTTTCTGTGTTACATCCTCTTCTTCTGGTTGTTCTGATGCCTTCATACCAAATAATCTTCTTGGAGCGTAGTTATTTTTTGCATTGAATTTGGCTCCTTTTCTTATGAACTGCCCGTTGATTTGATTTTCATCACGGAACGAATCCACGGTGTCTAGTTCGAAATCAGAATCGGAAGACATGGACAACTGAAAACAATATTCTCATGGAAAACTGCGAGAAATGTACGAAATCGTCAAAAATGTGATGAAAATTATAGTAATCTGAGGTTTATCAATCAAAATTCAATTCACCAATCATTCATCCATTGAAAAAACGAAAAAAAATACAGAAATTCATTGGAAGTAAGCAATAAAATACAATCAATTCTCCAAAAAATATTTCAAAAATTATTCGCCCGTAAATCGATATTTCGCAGGTCTCACGGCCGAGGGCCTAAAAAACTTTTGCGATGGCCTAGAAAAGCAACGGAAAAAAACTCTCGCGGCCACGGATTTTTTTCTTTTTTTTCCGTCATTTGAATAAGGAAAAAAAGGAAAAAAACTATTTTTTTCCGACCCTGAATAACCCCATTACGTATTCCCGAGTACGTGAGATGTCGTAAAATGAGTCTCGCCACGATCGGTGTATGCATACTTGTAAACAATCTACAGTAATTGGGATACTGTAGATTGCTTACATTTTTCGACATGCGTGAATTGGAAAAATCATGTTATTTTTGAAATGAATGAATGACCCCCCAAGTATAAAAATAACTTTTAAAAAACATGAAAAAATTCGAAAACAAATATTCAATTCCACAAGTGTGCAAACACCGATCGTGCCAAGACCCATTTCACGACATCTCACGTACTCGGGAATACGTAATAGGAGAAAAAAAAAACAAAAAAAAATGTTTGTTTTTGTTTTTTTTTCCTATTCATAGATGTCAAAAAATGTCAAACAATGTTAAAAAACGTTAAAAAATGTTAAAAAATGTCAAAAAACGAATCCTATGAATAGGTTCATTACTTTCGAATTGCAGGCCCGTCATCACGCAATCGCTGCCAAACTCGACGAGCCATTGGACTTCCTTTATGATAAATTTGTCGTCCAATACGACGTGAAATTCGAAGAGGGACAAGAATGCGGTGGAGGTTACCTGAAGTTGTTGAGCGAGGGTGCTGAAAAGGATCTTGCCAACTTCCAGGACAAGACCCCTTACACTATAATGTTCGGACCGGATAAGTGTGGAGCCACCGGACGGGTTCATCTCATCTTCCGCTATCGCAACCCATTCAACGAAACTTTTACCGAGCATCACGCGAAACAGCCATCTTCAGTTCCACTCACCTACTGGGATGATCATAAAACGCATTTGTTCACCCTGGTTGTTCAAAACACTGGATACTACACTGTTAGTGTCGATGGAAAGAGCTTGTACTATGGATACATGCTCACCGACCTTTCCCCTTCGTTGATTCCACCAAAGGAGATCTTTGACGAGAATGATGTGAAACCAGAGGATTGGGACGAACGCGAGCAGATTGACGATGTGACTGCTGTGAAACCAGACGATTGGGATGAAAATGAGCCGCAGACTGTCGTTGACGAGTCGGCCACAAAGCCATCCGACTGGAATGAAGGGGAAAGCGAGCTGATTGCCGATCCGGAAGCTCAGAAACCACAAGACTGGGATGAGGATATGGATGGATCATGGGAAGCGCCACTCATTGACAATCCGGCGTGTAAGGGACTCAGTGGATGCGGTCCGTGGAAGGCACCGACTATTAAGAATCCAAAGTATAGAGTGAGTAAATTTAAATATTTTTTAAATTTTCATCCGTGGGCACGTTCTGTTTTCAATTTTCTGGGACTTGAAGTTATCACGCTTCACAGACCTGTAAGAGGTGCCTATATAAATTAGATCGATGCCTTCACCCTTTCCGATTCCATCCACGAACGGCGAGGATTTACTGTCGGTACAATTATTGTTGACTTTGAGCATGCTTTACGGCGCACACGGTGTCTAGGATTGGAAATGTGGGCGGAGCCTAATTTGCTGGCGCGCCAGCAAACTTGCTTGGCGCAATTTCGGTGCTTGCGCATGTTTAAAAATTGATTTTATTATTTTTCTTTCAGTAAAACCTGTTTTTCTTTGTAAAATGTACGTAAAATGTAAAATGTATGTATTGTATTTTTTAATACCATAAAATTGCCCAAACTTCGATTTTCGTAGATTTATCCTGCAAAAATACCCAAATCTAACTTTTTTAGGTCCGCAATGCTAAAAACGATTATTCCGAAATGGTGGCGAACCAAATTCGACGTTCTTCGGCTTTAAAAATTTCTAAAGACCTCAGCTATAATTCAGTCGCACGGCTCCCCCTCCTTCCAATGCGCCAGCAATTTCGCAGTGGTGCGCGCTTGCATCATTCGCCAGCGGCGAATGTAATTTTGTACTGAAAAATCAGTTTTTTGCATTATTTCACTCGAATAATTATATTTTTGAAAAATGAATATCATTTGCCGATAGAGGAGTTTCTTGCGAACATTTCGAGCACTTGGACGTCAACAAAAATTCAGAAATGGCCGAGCCTTAGGGGTTTGAAAAACATCTACGATTTCTACGATAAAATATTGAGCAATCACATAATAAAAAGATAGAAATTAATAAATTATCAATTTTTATTCATTTTCAGAATAGTTATGCCTAAAAATTTGTGAAAAATATTTAAAAATCAAATAAAAATGGAAAAAAATTCTGCTATTGCGCAAATCACATTGTCCACGTGGAGTACACGGCCGTACGACCATGGCGTGCCAGTGCACGCGAAATGCGCCAACCAGAAAAAATTTTGGAAGGCTGGGGTGCCGTGAGTCGGAGCACATTTGGGAAAAAAAATGAAGAATTTATGCCTTTTTTCCCGAAAAACATTAAAAAAATGCCTCAAAATTTGAATTTCGCGCGCAAAAATCCAGTGGGGCGCGTCCACTTTTCAACTCCTGGACATCGTGCGGCGCTCTATCTCGATTAATAATAATAATAAATATAAATAATTTAATCAGCCCATTCTACAGGGAAAATGGGTGCGCCCGAAGATTGCCAATCCAGCATTCAAAGGCAAGTGGTCGCCACAACTCATCAGCAATCCACACTACTGGTTGCCGGAACCATTCGACGGACTCACCCCGATTACTGCCGTTGGTATCGAATTGTGGACGATGAGCGAGGGAATTCTGTTTGGTAAGTGTGTAAAATTACTGTTTTTTTGAGCCAGCCGGATATTTAAAAGCTGTCAGTCTAAATATAAATAAATCATATTTTTCACCAATTTATTGATAATTTTCGAAATTATCGTTAAAAATCAGAAAAATCACGAAAAAGACAAAAAAATTGGAAAAATCTGCGTACTGCTCCTCAAAATTCCTCTGGTAGTGCTTAAAGTTCCTTCCATGCCAAAAAATTGACAGAATTTACTAGAAAATTTGGGTTTCGCCTTCCAAATTGATTAATAGGAAAACCAAATTCTAATTTTCTTGGATTAGCGTGAGAAACGCAGAGGAAAATTTTCTGGAAAACGGTTTTCCTGACGTTTTCCAATTTCATGAATTCTTTCTCAGAGCTGCGAAAATCGACGAATTTGCAATTTTTCCAGAATTCCCTTTCGAAAATCTCGTAAAAAGCTTTAAAGGGGGTGCCAACTTTTTGGGGAAAGTGGCTAAAAATATACTCTTGGGTGGGGGATTTACGAATATCACATTTAAATCGCACAAAAAAATTTCTGTGATTTTTTTGATTTTTACAACAAAAAAAATAGAAGACCACGAGGAGTACACGAAAATCGTGGCCGTGGCCTAGGAAACCCGCAGCCGCGGCTATTTTTTTACGTTTGAATTTCGCGCCAAATCGTGTAATCCCCGTGGTCTTTTATTTTTATTTTTTGTAAAATTCGCCAAAAATCAGAAAAAATTTTTCGTGCGATTTCAATGTGATATTCGTAAATCCCCCAGCCAAGAGCATATTTTAAGCCACTTTCCCCACAAAGTTGGCACCCCCTTTAAACGAAAAATCCCATCTCTGCGGAAAAATAGCTAACAGCCATATAGCCGCCATATCGGCTCAAAAAATTCCCTGAATTCGTTTTTAAAAAAAGCCGTGATGAATGGATAAAAATTAAGAAAAATGGAAATTTGCATTAAATAGAATTTTAATTTCCCGAAAAGTGGCACATTTTAGATGAGATCGAGAAGTTCTTTAAAATTTTTCCGCTCAGAACAGAAAAAAATCCAGGAATTTGTAATTTTGACTGGTGTTTTCATAAATATACGTTTCATAAAATCCACGCCAAATATCCACGCCAAAAATTCCATATCTCATTCTTTCCAGACAACATTCTCATCAGCACTTCCGAAGAAGACGCCTCGGAAATTGCGAAACAAACGTTCTACGTGAAACAGGCGGAAGAATACCGCTTGGCGTCTGCGTCTGGAAACGGTTCAGGAATCCTCCAACAGATTATTGACGCCACCAACGAGAAGCCGTGGCTGTGGGCGGTCTACACGCTGTGCGTTATTCTGCCAATCATTGCTATCGGAGTGTTCTGCTTTGGAAAACAATCGAGCGCCACGCCAAGCTTTAACAATAAGAAGACTGACGCGTACACTCCAGACGACGACAAGGTTCCAAATTTGGTTGAAGATGACGAGGAGGAGGGTATCGAAGAAATTGTTGGCGACGAAGAGGAAGATCAGAATCGGCCAGGACCGTCTGGAACTCAGAATGCTCCACCGACGCCGCCGGAAGAGGAGGAGGAGCCTCAACAAGCTTCTGGATCCAAAAATGAATCGTCGTCTGCATCATCATCAGCGGCCGAAGAAGAGGAAGAGAAAGAGTCGCGTGTGGTGCACGAGAACGAGCCAGTTGAGCCAACTGAAGAAGTTGCCAAAAAGAGTCAGGTGACTAGAAGACGTACCGCTCGTCGTGGAGACTGACATATTTAGCCGCCAATTCAGAAACAGTCCAAACCTTTATTTTAGTCCCCGCCCCCTTCTTAAATGACCTACTTTTGGAGTCTTTTTTGACCGGTTTCTCAATCTGTTTGCTCTCTTTATTTATGGATCTTTCTTTTTAATGTCATCCGTCTCTTTGAATCGCCCACGCTTAATATTATTATTTTTATTTAAAACAGCCAAAAAAAGAAGAAGAAATTCAACAACAAACAAATTATTTAAATTTACCAACAAGAATTACTATGAATTTTGCAGCTCTTTGAGCGCCTCCTCCCTCTCCTTGTGCTCTTTTCGTCGCTGATCCGAACTCGGTTTTGTCCACTTGTTGCCCTCGCCCTGTTTTCGATTTCCCTTACGCTCTTTTTTCGATTTTCCGCCAGATTGAGACGGTGGAAGGAACGAGAAGGAGATGTCCTTGTCGGTGGAGCATTGCATGCTCATGCAACTGTGCTCTCCTTGGAACGGATCGCGGGAGATGACGATGAACACGACGGGCACTTCGACGGTTACTCGGATGCTGGAAAAGAGGGTAACGTTTTTTTTTGGGGGGAGTTCGTCTAACCTCTTGTGTATAGGGCCGTTTTTTTAATGCGAAATTGCAGAAAAATGAATCAAATTTACAGCTTTTAAGGTATAGAACTAGCACGGAATAGAACCGCCTGAAATGGAGCTGGACCGACGCAGAACCGATTGAACAACTCGAATAAGAATTTCGCTGTGCATTGTGGGTCGCTGAGTTCTATTTCGGGCAGTGGTTTTTTCAGTAAATCTCCATTTTAGCCAGTTCTATTCCATGCGAGTTCTATACCGTAATACCCCCATTTTTCAGCAACATTTTTCGAGCTCGCATTGTCCTACAATAACCCGAAAAACACGATTTACGGGGTGATTTAGGCCATGCCCCAATCGTGTTTTTTACACGTTTTTTTTTTAATAATTCGACTTTTAAAAACTTTTTTAAAATCTAAAATTGAAACGTGATTTTTTTGTTTTCAAACGGTAAATGATGCAATTTCTCAATTCTCAAATCAAAAAAAGGGCTTGCTCTGGACCTCACAATGTACAACGAAATGATTTTTCGAGTTGTTCGAGCGGTTCTATGTCGGTAGAGCTCAATTTCAGGCGGTTCTATTCCGCGCAGTTCTATTCCGTATCAGTTCTATTCCGTGAGAGTTCTATACCGTAGTACCACCAAAAAAATATCCGAAAAACAAACAAAAATCGTGAAAAAAATTAATGAAAACAAAAGTGCGCGGCGGTTGCAAAAAAGGGGCGTGGTCATTGCTTATCATTATTTTGGTTATGGTAGGTCGCCGCTTTATTTTTTCGATACGAGGGTCACAGAATTAGGCAATAAATCGTCGAGAAAAAGTCTGATTTTTTTCACTTTGAATGGTGGTACAACGGTATATTGTGTTTTCAATCGACTTGCGACATGAGAACGCGAGACTCCGCCCACTTATTTGTGCGCGACCACGCGAACATAGTGATATTTGAAGAGATGCAGTGGGCTAAGTGGAATAAGTGGGCGGAGTCTCGCGTTCTCATGTCGCAAGTCGATTGAAAACACAATAGAACTAGAACGGAATACATTGTAGAACTGCCTGAAATTGAGCTGTACAGGAAGTACAACTGCAAGAAGTAGAGCTCAGGGACGCACAATGCACAAAGGAATACTTTTTCAAGCTGCTCTAGATTTTCAGGCACCATTTTTTTTGTCACAACATATTTAAAAAAAAACTACAAAACAATACAACTCACTCTCGTGGTCCCTCCTGCAGACACTTCCACAACGACACCCTCTTGTCGCACACCACTTTTGTCCACTGATACAATTCTTGCTCGGCAAACTGTTGCTTGAGCACTTCGACACACGAAATGGCTCTCTCGGTTGCTCCGTTTGTCGACTTGAACACGACGAATCGATGATCTGGATGGGTGTCAAAGTGCTCGCGGACGTGTCCAATGATTTTGGGGAATTTTGTCGACTTGCTCACCACCATAATCTTGGCGTCTGCCGAGTTGTACGGGGCTGGGAACGGGTTGGACGCCTCTTCGGTGGACTCGTCTGCGGGCACGTAGTTGTCCATTCTGGGGAAGGAAGTTCACTTTTGAGAAAATGGGGTACTTGTTTTTTAAGTAAAAACATTTAAAAATATTAATCAAATGGCAAATTCCACCAATATTTAAAACCGTCAAAACATGGACAAATAATTGATAATACATCCCGTTTATTATTTAAATAAATATGCTTAAATATAAAAATCATATTTACATGCGAATAAATAATAAAAAACAAATCAATAAGATCTACAACTGAGATCATCGGAATACGACGAATGCAATGATCGGCGACCGTCCGTCTCATCGCCACCAATCTCGAGACTTCGATAAAGTACGTAGCGGACGTGATCGAGCCGGCATTCTGAGAAAAGGAAATGTGTGTGTGTGTGGGTAGCCACGCCCACTAAACTGTGCAGCGCTGGCGGAAACTTGCGAAAATTTTGAATTTTCCACCCAGATTACCGTATACTGTCGTTTCGGTGCTACTTCGAAATAGAACTGAAGCGAAATAAAACTGCAGCGAAATAGAACTCGCTTCGCAATAGAACCGTTCGGAATAGAAATGTTCGGAAAAGAACTGTAGCAAAATAAAACTGTTACAACAACAACATCAACAACAACAAAGTCGATCCGTTCTTCAAGTACCGAAGGTACTGCGGATCACGGTTTTCTGCGTACGCGGACGTTATTTAACGTTATTTAAGTCAATTCATGGCTAGGGAAATGACCGAGCAATCTTCGTAGATTTCTCTACTACCCAATTAGAGGCTGGGTGAACCCGGGGGTTGAGGGCAGGAATCGAGCCTGTGACCTCTGGAACGGCGGCGATCACCACTACCGGCTGCGCTATTAGCAATGGAGCGCAATTGCATTGCTCGGCCAAACTGTTGAAAAAAGCACGCGCATGAGAAATTCCAATATTTGAATGAGCAAGCAATGCAATCGCGCTCCATTGCTAATTTAGTTCCAAAACGCTACAGTTTTATTCCGAACAGTTTTATTTCAAAACAGTTGTATTTCGATCAGTTTTATTCCGAAAAGTTTTATTTCGCTACAGTTCCATTTCGCTACAGTTCTATTGCGAAGCGAGTTCAATTTCGCTACAGTTCTATTGCGCTTCAGTTCTATTCCGAGGTATTACTGCGTCGCGAAAACCTGTCAGAGCAGAGCGCGCGACGCTGCTGTGGCAAGGTGCGCGACGCTGCTGTGACTCTGCTGTGACTCGGCTGTGACCACCACTTTTCGCGGCGAGACCACAGCGCTCCGCTCTGACTGCTTTTCGCGACGCAGTAATAGCACCGTCGTTTCATTTTTGGAAGCAGAAAAACCGCGAAAAGCTAAAATTTTGAAACAAAAAAAGTCTTGTACTAACCTTCTAATAGATACGTATACGGTAGTTATACATTTTCGGCAAAAAATGGAAGGGAGGCCGCTGTTTGCCGGACAGCAAATCGGCACTTCTATGGCAGCCAGTCGGCAATCTATTAGAAGGGCACCTCAAAATTAAGGGCAGCCTCCGATAGAAGGGCATACACATCTTTATAGCAGTCGATCGGCACTCATATGGCATCTTTGTGGCACATGAATGAGATTTAATCGGCATCCTTGTCGCAGACAATCGGCAATTTTATGGCTGTTAATAGGCATCTAATTAGCACATTTATGGCAGATAATCGGCACATTTATAGCAGCTAATCGGCACCTTTATGGCAGTCGATCGGTGCCTTTCTGGCAGAGAGTCGGCATTATCATGGACTCTAATCGGTACCCTTATGGCAGCTAATCGGCAGTCGATCGGCGCCTTTATGGCAGTTAATCGGGGCCTTTATGGCATCTAATCGATATCTAATCGCTACCTTTATGCGAGTTAATTAGCACCTTTTTGGCAACTAATAGAAATCTTTATAGCAGCTAATCGGTACCCTTATGGCAGCTAATCGGCAGTCGATCGGCGCTTTTATGGAAGACAGTGAGCAGCTAATGATCAGCAGCAACATGGCAGTCAATCGGCAGGGATATGGAAGTCAATCGGCAGCTAAACGGCAATAAATCGTCACCTTTCTGGCAGCTGATCGGCAACCTTATGGCCGGCCGTGGGCATTCAAATGGCAACCAGTCTTCAGTTAAACGGAAGCTAATCGGCACTTTTACGTCAGCTAATTGGCATGTTTATGGCAGCTAATCGGCACCTTTATGGCATCTAATCGACAGCTAATCGGCACCTATATGGAAGCCAATCGGCAGATAGCTAAACGGCAATAAATCGGCACCTTTCTGGCAGCTAATCGGCACCGTCATAGCAGCTAAATGACAGTTGATCGGCAGCTAGTCGGTACCTTTATGGCAGCTAATCGGCGCCTTTATGGAAGACAGTGAGCAGCTAATGATCGGCAGCAAAATGGCAGTCAATCGGCAGCTGATCGGCAACCTTATGGCAGGCCGTGGGCATTTAAATGGCAGCCAGCCACCAGTTAAACGGCAGCTAATCGGCATGTTTGTGGCAGCTAATAATCGGCAGCTAAACGGCAGCAAATCTGCACTTTTTTGGCAGAAAGTCGGAATCTAAATGGCAGAAAGTCGGAATCTAAATGGCAGCTGATCGGGACCATTTATGGCAGCTAATCGGCGCCTTTATGGCGTCTAATCTGCAGTCGATCAGCGCATTTATGACAGGCAGTGAGCAGATAATAATTGGTAGCTAATAGGCGCCTTTATGGCGTCTAATCAGCAGCTAAATGAATGCTAACAATCGGCAGCTAAGCGGCAGTTAAGCAGTACCATTATGGCAGTCGGTCGGCACCCTTATGGCAGGTGGTGAGCAGCTAAGAATCGGTAGTTTTGTGACAGCCAGTCAGCACCTTTATGGCAGTAATTCAGCGTCTTTATATCAGCTAACAGACAGGGATATGGCTGGAGAACCCCCAATTCTACGAATTTTTGTGTCTGCGTCTCCAAAATTGGTATTTTTAGATGCATCTTCTGCAAGTTTCTGTTTTCCTCGCGCAGTTTAGTGGGCGTGGCTGATGATTGATTTGAAATTTAAAAAAAAACTCACGATCTAGAAAAATGAGCAGATTTGACTGAAACTGTTGATAGTACCGTTCGGCGCCGACAGCGTCACCGCTCACGCACGATTTGGACGCTTGCGACACACTTCCGACCATCTTAAATTCAATTTTGGCTCTCGGAGGTTTCGAAAGTTTTTCTGCATTTTGTCGTCGCGGTGTTTGCACACATTATCGTCGAGACGCAGAAATTGCCTATGCGCTCCACCGCTTTGGAGGGAAAATATTGTGTTTTCAATCGACTTGCGACATCGAAACGTGAAACTCGAAACTCCGCCCACTTTTTTCACTTACCAATTGGATAACTCTTCCCGTCGTTCCTCGTTTCAAATGGAGCATCAGAGCTCCAGCCATATCACGGACGAATCGTCGATGAGCCCGATACGCCACGTCGAGCCATTCGTGAGCACTTTTCTTCTCTGGCGACTTTTTAAAGTTTACCGTGCTCTACAAATTGCGCTCTACTGATTACAGGTAAGTAAAAATAAATACACTACCATCAAAGTCTCATAGGCGGCCTCGATCAACGTGAGCATATTCTTCCGGATCGCAAAAACCGTCGTATTCATATGAAAAAACGCGTAGCGAAGACGTGGTTCATGCGTTAACGTCTCCGAGTTGTGCGTCTCGATGACAGCGTCGAGCGCCGTGTGCAACATGTTCAGAATTGTGAAAACTTGCGAGTAAATTCCAGTGACTCCGGAAGAGACAAAGACGTTGAGAGGTTCAGGTGGCGAGACGATCAGAAGACAGTCTTCCATCGTGCTTTTCATGTCGTAGCCGACTGTTTTCAAAAACTCTGCGTCGTACTCTTTTTTGTGCATTTTTTCGCGCTTGATTGTGTCCAAAGAGGTTCGGCTTCTGGAAATGTCGATAAATTTATTTATCAGTGATTTGTGGTTAAAAAAAATTCAATAATTTATAGATTTTTTTTTGTTCTTTGAAGAATTGTTTGAAAAATAACATTTTTGAAATTTCAGAGCTTCTAAATTTTTTTCAGGCAAAACTAAATAAAATTTTCGTAATTTCCAGATTAAAAAAAGGCGAAAATTCGGATAATGCTCCGAGCGGTCTGAAATTTTCAGAGATATCGATTTTTCTGAAAATGTTTAAATTCGATATTTTGGTCCAACATTTTTTGAGCGTGTACAGGAGAAATTTTTCCAATATTTCCCAAAATTTCAGGTCAATCGGAGCATTCTCCGATTTTTCTCGAAGTTTTTTTTTCCGTTTTCTTCCTTTTTTTGTGAAGGGTCCATAAATGATTTCTCAGTTTCAGACCGATCGGAGCAAATTTTTCGCTAATAGGTTTTTTCATGCCCAAAATAGGATATTTAGTGATTTTATTACGTATTCGCCACGGAGTTTTTTCTGTCTCACGTGTGCAAACACTCACAATATACTCCTATCCTTGAGATGAATGTACGCCGAGGTGAAGAACTTCTTGAGAAACTCAAAAAACCGCACCGACTTTTCCAGCACCACCTGTGAATACTTGTCCACCAGCGACGTCGTTGGGATTTTCTCCAGCAATTTCTCTATACAATTCGTCAATTCATCCCGGTTATCTGTCATTTTGTTCACATCCAATTCATCCAGAATACCATCGATAATTCTCTCAAATTCCGGCGTTTTCGAGAACAATTCCAACTCTTCCGCGTCCTGGATATCCGATTTCGCGAATGTGGATCCGTCCATTTTCAGGCTTGTGCTCTTCTTGTCATTCACAAAGAATTGATAGCCAATAATGAGGTCGGCGACTCGATTCGCGAGCTCAGAATCGATGCATTGTGAGGATTCCATTTGAAGTGGGTTCAGGCGTTGCCAAATCGACGGATCTTTGATCAGTTTTGCGTCTCCAGCGTCGGTTAGCAGTTCCATGAGCTCTGCGTCGGAGGTTGTCAGCATTTCTGCTAGTTTGCTGGGAGTGAATAATTATTTTTATTTCCCTAATCTCTGGTGTGGTGCCGTGCCGTTTCGAAAATTTTTCTGCATTTTGTCGTCGTGGTGTTTGCACACAATCCTTTTTTCAAGCTTTTTTATACAATTTTCCTTAAAAATGATTTTGTGCAAACACCGCGACGACAAAATGCAGGAAAACTTTCGAAACGTCTGAGATCCATCTTCTTAGGGATTCTTTGGCTATTAGCCGTTAATTCAATGGCTTTCTCCCGCTCTTGAGCCGATTGTCGAATAGCCATTTTCAATGGCTAATAGCCACGTATCTGTCATACCCATTGTTCGGAAAATGCTTTTCGGAAAATCGGAAAAGAAAAATTTTTTCCGAAATAATTTTTCGGAATATCGGATACCCGAAATTTTTTCCGACTTCAATTTTCGGAAAATCGGATATCCGACATTTTTTCCGATTTTATTTTTCGGAAAATCGGTTATCCGATTTTTTCAGACTTTCGAAACTAAAACTGGATTTATTTTAAAATTTTGTATTTTCCGAAAAAGATTCTTAACAATTGGCTCATCTTATTTCTTTGAAGAAATACGAAAATCAACAAATTAACCAAAAATTCAAGAAAAAATCAACAATTAACAAAAAAAATTCAACAAAACATTCAGTTTTGAGAAGTTCTTGGTACTTAGAAGCGGCACCTAAAAGAACTGCAATTTTCCGATCATTTTCGGAAAATTTTTCGACGGGAAAAATTTCCGGATAATTAATTCGGAAAATTTTCCGACAGGTAATTTTTCCGAAAAATAAATTCGGAAAATTTTCAGTCGGAAAAATTTCCCGAAAAAAGTCGGAAAATTCGGAAAATCGGAATTTCCGTTTTCCGACTCCGACCAAGCCTGTTTGGGACTACGTTTTTGAATGTAAAATTTCGGGCGCCATTTATCGTTTATCTGCGTCTCCATTTTGGCACGCGTTTTGCTAAAATTAGCCGAAGGCCACTATGGAGACGCAGACAAATGCGATAGAGCGCGTTTGCAGCATCGTAGGGCTTAGCGCGCCGTGAAGCGTAATCCGGCCTTATACACAAGAAATTAGGGAATTTTATAATTTTCAAATACTTACTTTACAATGAATCGAATCAACGCCACATTTAATCGACGCCACATCCTTCTCGAGTACATTTGCGGCGCTGATTGCGATCCGATGAAGGACATTTCGTTGAGTAGAATTGGCTGGAAATTTGAAAATATCGGATTTGCTCTAATGGACCTATTCAAAGTACTGTAGAAAAACGGAAAAAAATAACAAAAAACTGGGAGAAAACTCGAAAAATGCTCCGATTAGTCTGAAATTTTGGAAGAAACTGTCAAAAACGCTTCCGAGCTTGCTCAAAAAATTTTCGACCGAAATATCGATTTGAAAAAATTTTGATTTTTTTCTGAAAATTGTTAAAATCGATATTTCGGTCCAGAATTTTCTGAGCAAACCCGAAAGCATTTTTGACAGTTTCTCTCAAAATTTCAGACCAATCGGAGAATTTTCCGAGCCTTCTCCCAGTTTTTGTCATTTTTTCCGTTTTTCTGCAGTACTTTGAATAGGTCCATAATAGAAGGGCAGCATTTTTTGTGGAAAATTGCGATACTTACACTGTAATTGTTGATATTGATTAAAATCTCGTTCATTTCGTGAAGAACATGGTAGTAGGCGCTGACGATTGTGTAGAGCTCATCGCAAACTTCGAAGCGGTTTTTTCCGGATAGGTTTAGTCGGGGTAGGTGGCTGGAAAATTGAGTATTAAAAAAAAAGAGTGGTCTGATAACGAAAAATAATGCCATAAATATTTTGGAGTGCAGAAAAAAGAAATCAGAAATCCATTTCGCGCTTCAGTGATGATATGGCGCGTCGCATCGTCTTGAAGAGAAGTTAGACAGTTAGACAAAATGAGACACTGTGAAAATCGAAGATACGCGGCCGACAAAATATGAAACGCTGGTTACCAATGGAGCGCGAAATAGACTAGATACAAAATTTCGTGCACATTTGATGACAGTCCGCCTATTTTCAAGTAGATTTTGATCAAAATTTTATAAAAATCAATCCGACGTGTGTAAATAAATGATTTTCCCCCATTAAAAAATGCAAAAATTGGTGGGAAAATATAAAAGTTCCATTTTTCAAAATATCGGCTTCAAAATTCAAAAAAAAATCCGATTCCAACTTTTTTCCTCATAAAAATAGCATTATTTTTAACCGCGGACTAGAGTTTTCTCTGTGGAAAATTGCTCCTGAATTTTTTTGATAAATTATTTACAGATCGGTATATATGTAAAGCAAAAAACTGTTGAGTGGTCGGCCACCGGTATTCCAGTCCAGCGGCCACATCTCGTGTACTCCTTTTGGAAGAAAGTCTTCTAATTTTTTGTAAATTTCCCAATAACCTTAAACCGTTCCGATTTTCTGCATATTTACAAGAAAAAAAGGCAATTTTCGGTAGAAAATTGCCAAGTCATCACAGAAGAGAGAAATCTAGTCCGCGGCCGTCAAATTTGAAAAAAAACGGTGTAAAAAGGCTCTCGGACGTTTCGAAAATGTTTCTGCATTTTGTCGTCGCGGTGACTGCACACAATCATTTTTTAAGAGACCCTGACAAAACCGGGGAAAAGTCGCAATTCTGCGGCGCACTTTTTCCTGTTTTTTCAACACTTCCAGTGCAGCACATCGTGCAGCAGTTGCAAAAGGGGGCGGAGCCTCTTCCCCGGTTTTGTCAGGGTCTCTTTTTTTTAAACCTTTATTGTGTTTTCAAACGACTTGCGACATGAAAACGCAAGTCTGGATTCACCGTTCTGTCTGCGTCTCTTCAAATAGCACTGTGTTTGCGTGGTCGCGCACAAATAAGTGGGCGGAGTTTCGTGCGTTCATGTTGCAACTCGATTGTAAACACAACATGAGGAATTTTCAAACAAATTCAACTTTTTATTTCAAAAAACGAGAAATTTTTCGACACGTCGCACTTTCGAAACGTCCGAGAGCCGTAAAAATGGTACATTTAAGAAGAAAATTTCGGAATTGGATTTTTTTTGAATTTCAATTCTGAAAAACGGAATTTTTCATCAAATTTTTTAGAAAATTTCCTACCAATTTTCGCATTTCTGTCATATTTCTGTAATTTTTTGGCAATAATTGTTTTATTGAGAAATTTGAAATTCCAAAAAAATCGGACGAAAAATGTTGAGGCCGGATCCATGAAATCAACATTGTTTTCCGGGAAATCAATTTCGAAAAACGCCAAAATACGTGTGGAGGGTGAGAGACGCAGAGAAAAAATTTCTGGAAAATGATATTTCTGTCATTTTCCAGTTTCATGGATCCGGCCTCTAATGCACCTATTCATAGGATTCGTTTTTTGACATTTTTTAACATTGTTTGACATCTATGAATAGGAAAAAAAAACATTTTTTTTTTGTTTTTTTTTAATCCTATGAATAGGTCCATAATCTTCGTATCCCCCTCTCACGGCAAATACTCATATGGTTTCGGATTATTTGCTATTTTCTCATTTTCTATAGAAAATGAGCATGAAAACGGCTGTAACTCGGCAGCGATTAGCCTTTTTGAAATTAATTTTTGGTTAAAAGAATCCAACAAATTTCAGAAAATATTTGTTTTTAAAATTGTTTTCTGCTCCTTCTCATTTAAAGATAAAAATACCTACCCAATAATACTTTTAAATCGAAGCTCTCCTCCCTCTCCTTGCCCATCAGAAACCAAAATCAAACCCAAAAGCGATTCAAAATATTCCGAAAAGATCTGCTGCTCCTCAATCAAATATTTCTGCATAATCAATCGAATCGAATTCTCGCTTCCCGCCACGAAATGTCTTTTCAATTTATGCACAACCTCGCCCAACTGATTTGCCAAATAGACGTGTTTCTGGAGAATTGTACGCGTCGTCGTCAGATTCCACTCCTCCACGCGACACGCCTTCGACTGATAAAAATGTTCGGCGCTGTCTACCTGGAACAAATCGGAGCTGATTCCGCGGTGCATGTCCAAGAGTTTCTGGTAGAAAGTTGGCGAATCTAGATGGAAGAAGTCGACGGGCCGCCCGTCTTGCGCGCATAATCGAAGCTCTTCGCATCGTAGAATTGAATGGAATTCACGGGATAAAAGACCCCAGTCATCGATTGGCTTGATGTTTGAGAGGTTGTTCGCTGGAATTTCCGCATCTTTGTCCGCAACTTTGAACGTTTTTAGCACTGGACTAATATCCCAGGCTAACCGGGGCACATTATTCTGCTCAATTGACTTTGAGTATAGGCGATATTTGTACTCTCCGTTGAGTCGAAACATTAAGTTCTGCTCCACTGAGAGCTCTTTTAGGCTTTCCGCAAATTTGGAGTCGGGTAATCGGAACGTGGAGACGAGCACAAAATAGTGTAGAGCGTCATCCAGGGCTTCTAGTTTTTCTGGGAGTTTTTTCTTGTTTTTTGGAAGTGAAATATGAAAAACAAATTGATTGTAAATTAATTTACTCACCGAGCACATCATTCACTACTGGTCGAAAGGATTCCAAATTAAGGTCGACTAGGCGATTTTCGAGGTCCTGTTTTAGCTCGGCCGCTGATAACTGGAAATCTTTCTTATATATAAAAACCCAGATCGGGATGTCTGTGCGCGTCCGCACTTGCCTTTTTGCAAGAAAATGCAGTGGACAAAACACGAACCCGTCACATTAGGATTGTATTCAAGAGCACTACCGACTGCTCATGAGCCAGAGAGGACAGAATCTGCCAAAAACAGAGTGCGTATAAATGAATGAGGAAGAGTGGAACGCAAAAAAATAGAATGTGGCGACGAAGTCGCCAATAGGCTGCGTCAGCAGCCGCGCAGGACTGCGCAGCAGGCTTGTCACAAAATAATAAATAATTTTCATTTCATACATGTCGAATGTCGCGAAATGAAAAAAAAATGCAAAAAAATGACAAAAATTGAGCGAAAATGCTCAAATGGAAGTGAAAATTTGCGAAATAATGACAAAAATGCTCAAAAAATTCCTCAAAAAATGCTCAAAATTGCTCCAAAAATGCTCAAAAATCCCCAAAAATATTCAAAAAATGCTTTCAAAATTCCTCGAAAATCTTCCAAAAATCCCCTAAAATGCTTAAAAAACGCCTCAAAAATGCTAAAAACGCTGAAATTTCCCCAAAAATACTCCAAAACTCTCATAAAATGCTCAAAAAATTCCAGAAAATGCTTAAAATTCCCTAAAAATGGTCAAAAATTCTTCCAAAATGCCCAAAAATATTCAAAATTCCCCAAAAATGCTAGAAAATCCCCGAAAACGTTCAAAATTACGTTAAAATTCCCAAAAATGCTCAAAAAATCCCCTAAAATGCTCGAAATTGCCCAAAAAATGCTTAAAAACCGTCCAAAAATGTTCAAAAATCCCCAAAAATACTCAAAATCCCCAAAAATACTCAAAATCCCCCTACAAATCCCCAATAATGCTCAAAAACCCCAAAAAATGCTTAAAATTCCTCAAAATTTCACAAAAATGATAAAAAAAATTCCACAAAAATGATCCGGAATGCTCAAAATTACCTTAAAATTCTCAAAAAAGATCTCCGAAAATGCTCAAAATTCCTCAAAATTTCACAAAAATGATCAAAAATTCCACAAAAATAATCCAGAATGCTCAAAATTACCTTAAAAAATTCCCCAAAAATGCTCAAAAATCGTCCAAAAAGTTCAAAAGTCCCCAAAAAAAATTCTCAAAACCTCCAAAAAATTCTCAAAAATCATCCAAAAAATTCCCCGAAACGCTCAAAAATCCCCAAAAATGCTTTAAACCCCCCCCCCCCCCAAAATTCTTAAAATTGCGTTAAAATGCTTAAAAATTCTTCCAAAGCATAAAAATGCTGAAAATTACCCAAAAATGCTCAAGAAATGCCTCCCAAATGCTCGAAATCCCCCTACAAAACCCCAATAATGCTCAAAAACCCCAAAAAATGCTCAAAATTTTTCCAAAAATGTTCAAAATTCCACTTAAACGCTCAAAATTCCCCAAAAAGGCTCAAAATGCCCAAAAATTCTCAAAAATCCCCCAAAAAAGCTTAAAAATCGTCCGAAATTATCAAAAAATTCCCTCAAATTATCTTGAAATGCTCAAAAATTACCACAAATTTGCTCAGAATTCCACGAAACTCCCCAAGTCTCCAAAAATGCTTTAAAATCGACCTAAATTGTTCAAAACTCCCCAAAAATGCTCAAAAAAATTCCCAAAAATGCTCAAGATTCCCCAAATATGCTCGAAAATCCCCAAAATGCTCAAAAACGGTCAAAATTTTTCAAAAAATTCTCGAAATTTCCCAAGAAATGATCAAAATTCACCAAAAATGTTCAAAATTCCACAAAAATGCTCAAAAATGTTCAAAAAAAAAGTCCAAATCTCCCAAAAATATCAGAAAATGCTCCAAAACTCCCTAAAAATGCTCAAAACTCCCCGAAATTGCTAATGCTCCAAATCACCACGAATACTCAAAAATCGCCCAAAAAATTCCCCGAAAATTCCCTCAAAATTGCTCTAACATCCATCCAAAATTCCCCAAAGTTCTCATAACTCCATACAAATGCCCTTTTTTTCTCCAAAAATACTCCAAAAATGCTCCAAATTTCCCAAAAAAATGCTAAGAACTCCCACAAAAATTTTTAAAATTCTCCCAAAATGCTCAAAAATCCCCAAAAATTGGAAAAAAATTTTTTTGGAAAATTTTAAGGGAATTTTGAGCATTTTTGGGTATTTTTGAGCGTTTTGCGTGAATTTCAGGGCATTTTTGGGAATTTTTTTTAGAGTTTTGGGAGAATTTTAGGTCATTTTTGACATTATTTCACAAAGTTTCGGGGCTATCGGAGCATTTTCCGAGTTTTCTCTTATTTTTTGCCATATGCTCCTTTTTTCGCCAAATATCCCATCAATAACTTAATTAAAACTAATATTTAAGCCCCACCAAAACTATTCTTGACACTATTTCCCAAATTTTCAAGTCAATAGGATTATTTTTTGTCATTTTTCGACTTTTTCAACATTTATTTCTTTTTCTTTTTTTCTCTTTTTCCATGTTTTTACCCTCATAAATCAAAAACTCACTGCATTTCCACTCGCATCTCGAATCGGTTGATTTTTATTGACCAAATAGAGACATTCCAGGTGTTTCACTTGTTGTTTTGTCGGTGGTTCGCTGGTTTCGCCGTAGATTAGAAAACTCAGCGTGCTGAGCATTTCTAAAACAGAATTTTATTTTTTTTAAGCCCGAGCATTTTAAATTGAAAAAAATATAAATTCAAAAAAAAAAAAAAAAAAAACTAAAAAGTGCGATGGAGCGCGTTTGCATCGTGGCTCGCTCGCTTTTCTTTTTTCTGTTTGTTTTTTTTTTTTGCGAGTTTATTGATTTTTTCAATATTTCAAGTTTGCACAGCTTTTTGTCGTGAAAATAATTGTAATTCGTGTATATTCTGGCTCATTTTTATTGCGAAATTGCTCTAAAATAAATAAAAAATGGGCTCAGCAATGTTTGTTTTCCAAAATGGCTCGGATTATTTCTAATTAGATTTTTAAAGTAAAATTACTTATTTTTTTATTGGAATTTCGAAATAATAAGAACATTTTCAATTTCAAGAGATTTCCTCCGATTAGAAATGGAATAAAAATGTTTTTGACTTGAAATTTTGAGAAAAATGGCAAAAATATTGAATTCGTAAATTTTTGGCCCCGAAAATGTATTTCGCGCTCCATCGACGATGCGAGTGTGTTGTCTGCGTATCTTCGTTTTCCCGGTCTCTCGTTTTGTCTAACTGTCTAACTTCTCTTTAAATTGCAATTTTGAGATTTTTCTCTATTTCTGCCAGTCATTTGTCCATTTTTTCCAGAAAAATGTAAAAATTCAATTTTTGATCATTTTTCTATTGCCGGTGCGCAGAAACCTAATATTTCACTTTTTCTTTGTCTGCGTCTCTTCATTTTCCCAGCGTCTCGTTTTGTCTAACTGTCTAACATCTCTTCCAAACGTCGAAAAACGCGTCGGTGGAGCGCGGGATAGTTTCAGGATTTTCTTATTTTTACATTCCTTGAAAAACACGGTATGTTTATGCGTACATTTGGAAAAATGAGATCGCAATGTACCGCGCAAACCAAACTTTCTCCCGCTTCACATTTTCCCAGTTTTCCCACCGCCTGTCATCGCCATCCGCCCGCCGTTCATCGCTTCATTATCTGGCATCGCCGGGCCGTAAATCATTGCGCAAAACCTCTTCCGTGGACTTTTGACAAAATTTACGACGCTGTGAGTACAGTCATGTTGACGCAATATCATGGTCAGATTCCCAACATTTAAAGTCCGGCGCTCTCCCACCCATTTTTTGGCGTTTCGCTTTCTTTTTTTTTTTCCGTTTTTAAATACATAAATATGTTTAATGCAGACGTCCCTCCGTCAGTCAGTCAGTCAGTCGGTCCGCCTTGTTGTCATCGTCATCGTCTTCTTTTATTTTTTTTTTTTCATCGTTCTGTTCGGTCACGTGTTGATAGGTTGATAAGGAGAATGAGAAGGAGAAGTCATGAGAGATATCAGTCGTCGTCATTATTTTCTTTTCTTTTCTTCCATCTCACACGTTCCCGCTTTCAGATGCTCCTGAAACTCAAATGCACCGTGAACAACTATGCGTGGGGCTCGCGAGGCGAGACGGGCATGGCTGGAAGTTTGGCGCTCGCCGGAGGTCACATTTCTGATGTAGACAAAGAGAAGCCGTACGCCGAGGTGAGTGTGTTCTTCTTTCTAAAAATAGAAATCGTGTGTGGGTGTGTGTGATTGATGATTTGTAGGACGTGCGTGCGCGTAGGCACGTCATGAAAAAGAAAACTTTTAAAAGTCGCGAATTGTCATGTGAGATGATTAGCTGATTTCTAGACAAATGATAAGCGATTCTGAGAAAACTCGGATGATTCTCTCTCCGATCGACCTGAAATGTTGGGCAGTCGGATCTTTCTTTCCAAAAGATGCCCGGGTTCCAATAAAAATGCGCAGAAAACGCAATAAAAATTTAACACGAGCCAAATATAAGAGAATAAGACGGATTTATTGACAAAAATCAATAATTTCAACACAAAAAAATGCCTAAATGGAAACCTACTCGAGAAAAACCAAAAACTAGAATTTAAGAGCAACTGCTAAAACTAAAAACCAAAAAACAACTCGCGGCAAAAGCCAACCAAAAACAAAACCTAAATATGCGCAGCTCACTGGTAGTCAAAACGTGGCTGCTAAACCGCGCGTGTCTGGAGTGTCGTTGTACACGTGGCGAGAGATGCAGAGGGTTATTTGGGTTTAAGAGCTTTACGCCAGCCGGGGGTACGACAAAATAGAAATAAGCGAAATAGAATTGCTACAAAATAGAAATGCTACAAAAAAGAACTGGAAAAAATAAAACTGAGCGAAATAGAAATGCTACGAAATAGAACGGCTACAAAATAGAAATGAGCGAAATAGAGATGCTACAAAATAGAACAAATTTTGGCGATGGAGCGCGTTTGCATTATTTTTTCAATTGCTCAGTTTTTCGCCGATTTTCCATTTTTCTGAAACTGCATTGATTTTATACCTTTCTTCATTTTCGATGTTGTTATTATGGTACGTCCAAAGTAAAAAAAAGCGCAAAAAAAGACGAAAAAAGGCGTCCAAAGTAACTTTGTTTTTGCGTCTTTTTTCTCTACAGTATACCACAGAACCTGCAGATCAAACAAAAAAAAAACAACTAAAAACATGTTTCAAACAATTAAAAATGTAAACAAACATGTGAAATTCAAATTATTCACTTCGCGCGTCGCTAAGATGTGCAGGTTTGACGGGATACTGTAGAGAAAAAAGACGCAAAAACAAAGTTACTTTGGACGCCTTTTTTCGTCTTTTTTTGCGCTTTTTTTTACTTTGGACGTACCATTACTGCGTCGCGAGAACCAGTCAGAGCGCTCGTGTCTTGCGGATGTGGTCTCGCCGCGACCAGTGCGTATACGGTAGTGTTTTACGAAAAAAAAACGAAAACAATGCAAAAACAGAAAAACAATTCAAAAAAGAGCGTAAAAAACTACCGTATACGCGCTGATCGCGGCGAGACCACAGCCGCAAGACACGAGCGCTCTGACTGGTTTTCGCGACGCTGTAATAAGTGCGTAAAATATCTGAAAATTACTGAAAAATCCTATAATAATCGGAAAATTCGAAGAATAATGCAAACGCGCTCCATCGTACCGATTTCTATTTCGCCCATTTCTATTTTGTCACATTTCTATTTCGCGCTGTTCTATTCCGCTCATTTCTATTTTGTAGCCGTTCTATTTTTTCCAGTTCTTTTTTGTAGCAATTCTATTTTGTAGCATTTCTATTTTGCCTATTTCTATTCTGTCGTACCCCCCGCCAGCCTGGGCGACTAGGGAAAATAACAACAAAAAAAGATTGAAGTTAAGGCAACTTGAGTCTTACATGCTCACGTAAAACAAAAGTTTACAAAAGGTATAGTGGATTCGTGGCGGAGTGACAATTTTTTTCACGTTTTTATTCGAAAAAATGAAGAAATAACTGAAGAAATGAAGAGATTTTTCGTCTCCCGGTTTCACGTGAATTGTCACTCCGACACGAATCCATTATATTTAACAAAAGTAAACGCCAAAAGGTGAAAAAAAAATGTAAAATGAGTGGCGAGCGAGCCGAAATTATTTTAGGATTTGTGCGTCGGCAGGAGCGTGTATTATGTTGTGCGTCCAGGTGTATGCGATTTGGCGCCAAATTCAAATTGTCCAGGCGCTCTCGGGTAGACGATTGCGCTTCTTTTGCATACACTTTGTGAAACTGTCTCCGTATTCCTGACACCTCCCAACCCCACTTTCACTCCCCCTTTTACAGCTCTGGGTAGGCACCCACGCGAACGGTCCATCACAAGTGATTGAGCATGGAATCGCTCTGAAACAGCTCCTCGCGACGTCATCAGAAGCGCTGGGAAAACACGAGCGTGGCAACTTGTCGTTCCTGTTCAAAGTGCTCTCGGTGAGCGGACCACTCTCGATCCAAATCCACCCGACGAAGGCGCAAGGCAAGCTGCTTCACACAAAAGACCCGAAAAATTATCCGGACGACAATCATAAGCCGGAAATTGCGATTGCCCTGACCGAGTTCGAGTTGCTCTCCGGATTCCGGCAACACTCGCAGATTAGTGATTATTTGAAATGCAAGTTTTTCTATTTTGAGACCCCACTAAATAGCCATTACTGGCGTCTTTTTCAGAGCTTTTATTTTTGGGAAAAAAACCGGAGAATTTCAAACCGAGGAACAAGCTCCGCCCCTTTGTAGAGAAAGTTCTATAAAATACTGAAAAACAGTGCGGGAGACTTGCAAAGGGGCGGTGCTTTTCCACGGTTTTGAAAAAGTTGGAATCTGTCCCAATTTCTTGAAATTGTGGATCCCGTTCTGATTTTCCGGACGAAAATTTTAATTTTTCGAAATAAGATTTGCATCGTGGTGAAGAAAACTCTAGTCCGCGGCCACGAAATCCATAAATTTTGTTTTTTCGCCGCTTTGCATCTTTATGGTTTATCTGACCAAACTGCCCACAAAATTGTTCAAATTTCGCCTTTTTGGGGAAAAATCAATGAAAACCAGCAAATTTTCGGAAATCTGAAAGAAAAATGACTATTTTTAGGTAAAAAATTGCAGAAATTTCCGCCGAAAAATAATTGAAAGCGGTATTATGGATTCGTGACGTAGCGACTCGTTGCTGCAAGTTGTGCGCCAGCAAAATTAAAAAATTTGCAAGAAATTTTTTCCTCTCTCGCCGCCAAGAGCTAGGTGTCGTGGCGAGACCCAAAAATTACTGACGCATAACTTGACACTCTCTCCGTACAAACGCTCCAGAAATAGAATATCTGACGCAAAAATGCCCGAATTTTGCTTACTATTAGTTTAAGTCATGAAAATCAAAGAAAAATTTCATAAAAACGGAAAAATTGAATAGAAAAACCACCATAATCACAACATGAAAACATTTTCAGTGTACTCTGAAATTCAAGACCTCCTCTCTGACGATGAGAAGGCCGAAATTGACAATCTCGGATCGTACGGTGAGAGCTCGGCGCGGGCTCTCAAGAAGATTTTCTCAAGGATTTGGCAGACTCCAAAAGAAAAACTTCAAGTAGTCGTCGACAAGTTGGCTCGTCGTATTCAGGGACAAGGTGGGTCGAGCCAGAAAAACAGTGCCGAAAATTTCCACGAGAAAACCCGGCCTTATACACACGAGATTAGAGTATTTAAATAGCTTTAAATTACCATTCTTCAGAAAACAAGTCGGCTCTCGAAGAGGTCATCGTCTACCTCTTCGGTCTCTACCCTGGAGACGTTGGCGTGTTCGCACCGATCTTCCTGAACTACTTTAAGCTTCAACCCGGCGAGGCGACGTTCTTGGAGCCAAACATGCCGCACGCCTACTTAAAAGGCGATTGCGTCGAATGTATGGCCGACAGCGACAACACAATCCGAGCCGGACTAACGCCAAAATACATTGACGTGGAATCACTGGTGGAAATGTTGAACTATGATGAGACACTTCTCCCAAAATACGTGCCGAATACGCTCGAAGACGGATCTCTTCTGTTCACACCGCACGGAATCGACGAATTCTGGGTGCAAGAAGTGAAGGGACCCGCTGGATCAAGTTTTCAGCTTCCCTACTCGGAATCTTGCTCAGTGCTCACCGTTCTAAACGGCTCTGCGTCCATCGTCTTTCAGGAGAGTACACAGTCTTTGAGCCGGGGAGAAGTTGTGTTTATTGGAGCCACAAATTCAGCCGACCGTCCAAAGATTAGTGTTTCCGATGATTTCCTCGCCTTCCGTGCTTTCACACCCTCGCCAAGAGCTCTCGAGAATCTTCAAAATAAGAATTTGGTTATTGATTAATTAATTAGAATAGGAATTGGAAAATATAATATTTACGAGCCCCACTATGCAGAAAATTGTATTGCATTGTAATATATTTATCGATTAACTTGCCACCACTGAATTCTGTGAATTATATACACTTTAACAAGAAATTATATTGTGTTTTCAATCTACTTGCGACATGAATATTCAAGTCTGCATTCACCGTTCTGTCTGCGCCTCTTCAAATATCATTGTGTTCGAGTGGTCGCGCACAAATAAGTGGGCGGAGTTTCGCGTTTTCATGTCACAAGTCGATTGAAAACACAATATTTTCATGTATTCTCAGCCAGCGCGCTCCGCTGAAGTTTTCTTTGTAAAAATAATTAATCGAGACCAAATTTGTGAAAATTTGGTTGATTTTGGACAAAAATTGGTGTTTTTTCCCAAACTTTTTTGTTGTTCAAACGGCATCCTGGTGATAAATTTTAAATAATGTTTCCCTACTTTTTAACCCTAAAATTACTGATTTTAATGAAAGTTACATAGCCGTTTTGGTGGAAAATCGATAGAATTTATACAAAACAAAATGGTAATTTTCGGGTTATGGTACGTCCAAAGTAAAAAAAAAGCGCAAAAAAAGACGAAAAAAGGCGTCCAAAGTAACTTTGTTTTTGCGTCTTTTTTCTCTACAGTATACCACAGAACCTGCAGATCAAACAAAAAAAAACAACTAAAAACATGTTTCAAACAATCAAAAATGTAAACAAACATGTGAAATTCAAATTATTTGCTTCGCGCGTCGCTAAGATATGCAGGTTTGGCGGGATACTGTAGAGAAAAAAGACGCAAAAACAAAGTTACTTTGGACGCCTTTTTTCGTCTTTTTTTGCGCTTTTTTTTTACTTTGGACGTACCATTAAAAAGTAGAGAAACGATTTAATTATGAACAAAAATCCTTTCAAAAATTGAGTTTGAAATTTTTAAATCGTGGCAAAATGGAAAAATATCGATTTTTGGGAAATTTTTCACATTCACTTCACGAATTTGCAACAGAAAAACAACAAAGATTACAAAGTGGATCCGTTCTTCAAGTACCGAAGGTACTGAAGATCACGGTTTTCTGCGTAGGCGGAAGGCTGGTGGTGTACCGTTCCGAGCCAGACATTATTTAAGTCAATTCATGGCTAGGGAAATGACCGAGCAATCTTCGTAGATTTCTCTACTACACAATTAGAGGCTGGGTGAACACAGGGGGTTTTTTCTCATGCGCACCGCTTTGACGATTTCTGGAGTAGACGCACTCGGGGGTGCGACCACTTCTCGGCATATCGTCGAACGTTTTGCAGTTCGGTAGACGAGCGATCGGTGCAATTTCAGTGCCTTTGCAATTTGCGACACGGAACGGAACGGCCTTGCTTTAAAAATTCGATAATTGATGCACGGTAGGGAAGGCTGCCACCATTTTCTGAAAGTGAAATTTATTAAAACAAAAGAAAAAATGTTTTTCCCGCTTTTAAAAAAAGCTAGGCCACGGGGCGGGATCAATTTAACCAATCAGCGGTCAGCGTGAGGTAAATTTCAGTGATAACTGCCGCACGCCTTTTCGCAAAACAGCGGCATGCAATTCTGCGGCCATGTTTGTTTTTGCGAAAATTTTTGTCCGAAATTTTTTTTTCGCAAAAATTTTTGCGAAATTTTTTTGAGGCGATCGATTTTGTAAATAAATAAATAAAAACTTTTTTAAAACTTGATTTTTAACAATTTTATTTAATATTAAAAATCTGACGTCATTTATTTTAAATGGACGACGTATCGATATCGATCTGGCAAATATTGCGAAATTTTCCACAATTCTCATATTTGGGGGTCTATTTATTTAATAAATTGAAATTGAATTGGTTGTCATTTTATTTTAATAATGAAAAATATTGCAGATTTTCGATTAAAATGGCGAAAAATTATGTAAAAAAAATAATTTTTTGCAGTGGGTAAATCGCGATTAGGCGAGCGCGCCCTAAAACCATTTTCGTCGCCAGGAGAAAATGGCGAATTGTGGCAACAATCCGTGGAAGAAGAATGCGTGGGGCAAATCGGAGGTATTTTCAAAATTTCACTTTTTTGGACCAAAAAAAGAACATTTTAGGAACAAGAACAAGTAGAAGAGCCCGTGGTATGTTTCGCTGACGTCATGAGTGAGGAATTTATCGAAGGAATGAGTCTCCAGGAAAAGGAGGAAGAAGAGCGATATTTGAAAGTAAATAATGTTTTTTTAATGGGGTTATTCACAAAGCTTGAAAAATGCTCTGGTTGGCCTGAAAATGTGGGAATCAATGTCAAAAATACTCACGGAGATGAAAAAATAAAAATATCGAGAATTTCTGAAAATTTTAAAAATCGATATTTCCGCCCAAAGCGGTTCTATCTACAAAAAGAAACAAAAATTTATGGTTCCGCCAAAATAAACAACAACAAAAAAACCGCAGATTTTTGAGCATTTTTGGGGAATTTCGGAGCATTTGAGAGTAATTTTGAGCGTTTTTTCAAACGCCGTTGCGCATAACTTGACTGCGCACGCTCGCGAAAGTTCGCTCTATCGAAATAAGACGCAGTGTTGTCACGCGACGCAACCGCAGCGCGTGGCTTCGGCGGCAAAAAAAACGTTTGAACACCGTGTACAAATACAAAAAATTCCAGCACCTCGAACAAACATTCGGAGACTCCTCCACCTTTGACGATAGTCTTCAAATAAACACGGAAGGAATGACCGATGAAGAAGTGGCGCTCGCGCTACAACGTCAATTCGACCGCGAATCCGACGTGGCTCGCGCCGTCGTCTCTTCCAGCACAGTCCAGTTCACACCCGATCGCTACCACCCGAAAACCCAACAAGAAACAGATTCTGAAGACGAAGATGACGATGCGTTACGACAGGCGGCCACGGACATGCTCTACGCAAAGCTGGACGCGGAAAACGCGTCGGATGAACGTCGTCGTCCGGCCGGCGAGTCATCATCATCCACCCGCAGCAAACACGATATTGCGACGAGCGCACATCGCAACGCGGACAAAACGTTCAACGATCGCAATTCGCTGCCGACTGGCGATATGGTCGGCGACAAAATTAATAACAAAGTGTACAACAAACTGATGGCGTTCGGAAAGAGCGAGACGAAGCGTCAGATGCGTCAAAAAGACAAGGAGGAGAAGGCGACGATGGACACGTCGGTGGACAGCGATACTCGTCTGATGCTTCTCAAATGGATCAATCAGGAGGTGTTCGATTCGGTGGACGGAATTATTGCGACGGGCAAAGAGTCGGCAGTGTTGCACGCCGCCAAGAATCAGGAGACGAGTTATGCGATTAAAGTCTATAAAACTACACTTTCAGAGTTTAAAAATCGGTCGGAATACGTGAAGGACGATTTCCGATTCAAAAATCCGCGTGGAGTGCTCAAAATCTGGGCGGAACGCGAGTTTATGAATTTGTCGAGGATGGCGAAGAACGGATTGCCGTGTCCACAGCCGGTCAAAGTTCGCCGGAATGTGCTCGTCATGTCGTTTGTCGGCGCAGATGGATTGGCTGCACCACGACTCAAAAATGTCGAGTGGGAGTTTTTCACGGATGAGGAGAGAAGAGCAGTGTACGATCAGGTGCAATCGGTGAGCATTTTCGTCTTTTTTTTCTGCGCCTCACAAAACCGGAAAAAAAAAGAAAAAAAACGGAGAATGCTCCAATTGACCTGAAATTTTGGGAAATATTGAGAAAAATTCTCCTGTACACGCTAAAAAAATTTTGGACCAAAATATCGATTTAAAAAATTTTCAGAAAAAATCGATATTTTGGTCCAAAATTTTTGAGCGTGTACAGGATAATTTTTTCCAATATTTCACAAAATTTCAGGTCAATCGGAGCATTTTCCGATTTTTTCCGCAATTTTTTTTCCAGTTTTGTGAATAGGTCCATTATTCTTCTTCTATCGCTGCGAGACCAAATGGACGTGGCCGACTGACCCTGAAAAACCGGCTCTCGGACGTTTCGAAAGTTTTTCTGAATATTGTCGTCGCGGTGTTTGCACACAATAATTTTTTTCGTCGCTTTTTATGGAATTTTCCTTGAAAACACAGTGAATCTTTTACTACGTGCCGATGCGGATCCTAGGCCATTTTGAGAAATTTTCTCTTCCATGAAAGAAATCCTGGAGCTATTTTGAAAATGAAGGCCAAAATGAAAAATCGGCCCAATAAATATTGTTCTTCGTTTAATTTACTACCTTTTAAAAAAAAAGTTGGCTCAAATCGGTGCACTACCGGCTCTAGCAAATTTGTTAAAGGTGTCGCGGCCTAGTAAAAAAGTATCGAATTTTCTCTTCCATTTTCAGTTTTTTGTACTTTTCGGAAAAATAAAGGCCTAAATTAAAAATCGGCTCAATAATTATTTTTCTTCATTTAATTAGCTACGTTTAAAAAAAAAAGTTGACCTGAAACGAGCTGCCACCGACCCCACAAGATTTGTTTAAGGTACGGCCTAAGTTTCGCCATTAGCTAATAGAGACCTGAAACTTGTCGCATGACTGTTTTCAACTGGAATTTATTTTTGCACGTTCTTTTAGATGTTTTTCCTTCGAATTGCATACCATTTGTTCGTAAAATTGCAATTTCTTCACCAGGTAATTCGAAAACGAAGCCATTAGAAAATCTGTGCCAGCCTTTTGCAACTAAATCCCGCCCACTTTTTCGCTGATTGGTGGACTTTTGGTCAAAGAAATTTTGGCTTGACGTAGTAAAAGATTCACTGTGGAAAAGCTTTAAAAAATGATTGTGTGCAAACACCGCGACGACAAAATGCAGAAAAACTTTCGAAACGTCCGAAAGCCGACAAACCGGGGAACAAGCTCCGCCCCTTTTGCGGCACGATTTTGTAGAGAAATTCCTGTCAAATTCAGAAAAAACAGTGCCGCAGATTGGCTTTTTCTCCGGTTTTTCATATTTTTCACCGTATGCAAGCTCCGCCCACTTTCCAAATTAAAAAAAAAAAATGTTTTTTGCATGTTTTTGCTATCTATCGGCTCTGGGACGTTTCAAAACTGGGACGTTTCAAAACTTTTTTGCATTTTTGCGGCGTACTAGTGTATTTAAATTTCCATAAAAATACAAATAATTGATAAAAGCAAAAAATAAAAACCTAATGAGCGTGCGTTTTGGTGTCAATTGGCAAAAAACGCTACGATTTTTTTTTTTCGTAAAATTTTACAGTATTTTTTATTTTGAATTTTTGAAGAAAAAAATTGCAAAAATTGCACATTTTCCACGAAAAATCCCCAAGATTTATTAATGTGGGCGGGGTCTTGAGTCCGCAAACACCGAGTGACGATTAAATAAAAACTACAAAAATCGCGGCAAAATTAATTTTTCCCCGATTGGAACAAGCTCCGCCCCTTTTGCAAGTCCCGCAAGTCCCTGGCACTGTTTCTCAGCAGAAAGGGGGCGGAACTTGCAAATTAACTGTGCGGCCATTTGGGGGTACGACAGAATAGAAATAGGCGAAATAGAAATGCTACAAAATAGAATTGCTACAAAAAAGAACTGGAAAAAATAGAACTGAGCGAAATAGAAATCGGTGCGATGGAGCGCGTTTGCATTATTCTTCGAATTTTCCGATTATTATAGGATTTTTCAGTAATTTTCAGATATTTTACGCACTTAACAACATCGGAAAGGAAGAAAGGTATAAAATCAATGCAGTTTCAGAAAAAAAAATGGAAAATCGGCGAAAAACTGAGCATTTGAAAAAATAATGCAAACGCGCTCCATCGCCAAAATTTGTTCTATTTTGTAGCATTTCTATTTCGCTCATTTCTATTTTGTAGCCGTTCTATTTCGTAGCATTTCTATTTCGCTCAGTTCTATTTTTTCCAGTTCTTTTTTGTAGCATTTCTATTTCGCCTATTTCTATTCTGTCGTACCCCCGGCCATTTGGTCTCGCAGCGATAGAAAAAGAGACGCAGATATAGGCAGCTAATTGGCTATTAGCGGTCGCATTAATAGAGAAAAATAAATAACAGATCATGTGCCGAATGTACAAAGATTGCCTACTGGTGCACGCCGACCTCAGCGAGTTCAACCTCCTTCTCACACCCGACAACAAAGTGCACGTGATAGACGTATCGCAGGCCATGGATCTCTCCCATCCGCGATGTCTCCAATTCCTCACCCGCGACATTCACAACATTATCGCCTTCTTCACCCGCATCGGCACTCCGAACATGCCGACGGCCGTCCAGCTCTTCAATCTGATCACCCAACTCGAGATGGCCGATGATCAAGATTTGCTCGTGCAGGTCGAGCAGTTTTCAGAGGAGAATCGATCGGTGGATCTGCGACACGACAAGTCGCGACCGGCGGACATGGAGTTGAAAAAGTATAATGAGGAGAAGAAGGTGAATCGCGGAGTTTCACCGGCTCGCGAGTATAATTGAGTTTGGCCCGACGTTTTTTGTTAAATATGGTTTTTTTATTTTTTTAAATACTTTGTTTTCTTTCACTTTTTTTTTGCAGAATGAACGTACATATAAATTAATATTTGCCGGCGAATTTCGCGCGAAGCGCATCCTGCTTCGCCGCCGATTGATCCGCGTTCGGAGGCATCCACGTGGAATATTTTTCCGCTCGATCCTCGACACCTGCTCCGTAGTCTTCGGATGCGGCGCCGATCTTCTTCTCAATGTCTCGTCGGCGGACTCGCGTCGCCTTCTTTTTCGCCTCCTCTTCGGCCGCCAATTTCTGTTTTTTCGCATTTTCCTCTTTTTCGGCCTGTAAATGGAACGGGAGGTATTGAATTTTGCATTGTCAAATAGAATAAATTTTCGGCACGGATATGGCTATTAGCCGTTGAAAATGGCAGATAGCCAAACATTTTCAGAGATGGTTTTTGAAAATTTTCCGTATTTTTCTGCTTGATTAAAAATGTTTTTTTGGCGCGGCAATGGCAGAAATATGGCTATTAGCGATCACTGGCACCAAATCGGCTCTAGTTTGGCGGTAATATATAGTAAAAAAAACGGCTAATAGCTCAAAAATTCCAGATATGGTTTTCGAAATTAAAATTTTTTTTCCAAATTTTTCGCGGTTTCAGTAATTTTTCTGCTTGAAAAACAAATATTTTTCGCACGGAGATGGCAGAAATATGGCTTTCAGCCATCTCTGGCGTATAGATGGCGTGGATTTGGCGATTATCGGTAGTAAAAAACGGCTAATAGCCAAAAACTTCCAAGAGGTTACCGTACGTGTTTTTCTGCTTAGGAAAATAAATTTTTGGCGCGGATATCGATGGCAGAAATATGGCTATTAGCCGTTGGCACCTAAACGGCGCGAGTTTGGCGATAATCGGTATTAAAATACGGCTAATAGCCAAAAAATTCCGAGTTTTTTTTCTCAGATTAAAATTTTTTCGCGGTTTTCCTAATTTTCTGCTTAGAAAAATAGATTTTTGGCGCGGGAAATATGGCTATTAGCCATGACTGGCACACAATTCGCACCAAATCGGCTCAAGTTTGGCGATAGTAGGCAGCAGAAAAACAGCTAATAGCCAACAATTCTCAAAGATGATTTTTTTTGGATTGGAATTTAAAATTTCTCCGAAAATCCGAAAATAGATTTTTGGCGCGGATATGACAGAAATATGGCTATTAGCCGTTGGCACCTAAACGGCACGAGTTTGGCGGTGATGGATAGTAAAAAACGGCTAATAGCCAAAAATTCCGAGAATTTTTCTCAGATTGAGAATTTTTTCAAAATATTTCACATTTTTTCGCGAATTCCCTAATTTTCTGTTTGGATTAAAATGTTTTTTTTGGAGCGGATATGGCAGAACTATGGCTATTAGCCATCACCGGCACCAAATCGGCGCTAATCGGCTCAAGTTTGGCGCAGGTTTGGCGATAATCGGTAGTAAAAAAACGGCTAATAGCCAAAAAAAATGTTCATAGCAATGTTTCCGTATTTTTCTGCTTGGAAAATAGAATAGAAACCGTTGAAAATGGCTATTAGCCATCACTGGCGCATAGTTGGTATTCAATTTGCATAAATTTGGAGGGAATAGGGAGTAAAAACGGCTAATAGCTAATAGCCTAAAATTCCCTCGTTTTGAGTACAGTGTCACCAAAATTTTAACTGACAATAGATAGACCAACCTCGAGCTCCTCTTCCCACTCGGCCACTCTTTTCTGCACTTTACTTCCGAATGGCTCCTTTTCAGCTTTCACTGGAGGCTCCTCTTTTTCAGACGATTGTTTTACGACTTCTTCCTTTCCTTTTTCTGTTGCTTCTGAATCTGATTTCTTCGGCTCTTCCGGCTCCTTTAGAATTGCATCATTTTTCTGAGCCACCTCCGCCGTCGTCGTCGGGGTCGTCTCACTCTCAGAAGACGTTGTGACCTCCTGCTTTCTGGCTCTCACACCCATCAATTTCTGCAGAAAAGCCTGTTTATTCGAGGCTGGTCCACCTCCAGTCGGCAGCCCAAGACCCTTCGGCTTCGCAATCTTCACCAACTTTTCCAACTTTTGCGATTCGTGAGTCGCCGCCACCAATTTCTGACGCCATTTAGACTTTTCCATCTTTGTTTTAGCGTCATCGCCAGCGCCTCCACTCTTTTCCAGCTGTCGAATGTAGTCGTCGAGCACGTCTCCTCCGGCTTCTCCAGACGACTGCGGTTTCTTCGTCGCCAGTGCATCCAAATGCTTCTGACAATCGACAATCTCCTGTTTGGCGGCCTCCAATTTCGCACACAGACTCTCATACGTGTCCTTTTCGGGCCGTCGGTGACCGTAACCCTCTTCAGCCCACTGTTTTCGCTTCTCTCGTTGCTTTTCCAGTTGGCCAGTTCTGTCCAGGAACAGGTCGTCGTCTTCATCGTAATAGTCGTTCGCCTCCAGAGTTTTCCGTTGCATTCGCAGTTTGGTGTTGGATTTGCGCAGGACATTGTACGTGTCCAGGATGCGGCACGCTTCCAGGGCGCACTGAATTTGGGCGTCTTTTTTGGAGGTTGATACGGTGGCGGATGCGGTGAAGGCGCGGTCGACGCCGTCGATTTCGACGGGTAGTCTGGAAATAATGAAATCTGTTTATTTTGCGCGCTCTATCGATGACGTTTGTCCCAATATTTCTTCCTACTCTCTATTAGAAGGGCACCACGCCCTCTGCCTGAAAAATTCATTTCAAAAATTGTGAATTCGCATAAATTGGCACACTGCCAAGATTTTGTAATGGAGCGAACTTTCACTCCGTGGGGCTTTTTATCGGCTGGAAAGTCGAATTTTCTGAAAAAATTCGACTTTTCCTGTTTTCCGCAATAAATTAGGGAAGAAATATTTTTTAATCTTTTTTTTTCGGGTTTTTTTAAAAGAGGCAGCACGGTGTCCAGGATTTGAAATGTGGGCGGAGCCGAGCAAACGCGCCCCACTGGATTTTTTCGCGCGAAATTCAAAAAAATATGAGGCATTTTTTAAGTTTTTCGGGAAAAAAAGCATAAATTCTCTATTTTTTCCCACATGTGCTCCAACGGAATTATAGCTGAGGTCTTTAGACATTTTTTAAGCCTAACAAGGGAAGTCTTTTCACAAACCATATTGGAATTCTCTGAAACTTGGTGGGCTAATAGAACCTATCTCTGGCTACAGCGTCAAAAAAATTTAGCTGCCGAACTTCAAAAATAAGCTCAAAAAGTTGCTCCAAAGTTCCGGCTCCCCCCTCCGTCACTTCTCTCGTTTTTATCACGACCCTCCAGAGGTAAAAAACTCAACGAAAGGGAGGCGCAGTGGTAGAGTGAGGGCAGCAGGAGAAAGGCCACGGGTTCGAACCCTCTTGTGGTAAAATTTTTTTTGATATTTTTTATAAGTATGGGAAACAGGGGTGGGACCAAAAATATGTTTTTTTGGGTGAGAAAAAATTCATTTTTTGATGGTGAAGGTGAGAAAAAATTTCTGCTTCGGGACAGTTCTGATGCAGGAACGTTCTGCCTTGGGGTAGCTCCGTCCAAAAACCTTCTTCGCCTCCGCGACTCTACAAAAAAACCAAAAAAAAGTATTGCCTACGTCGCATTGCCAAAAAAGAAAACAAAAAAAGTTTAAAATTTCTTTCTCACCCAAAAAAAAAACATTTTTTTGGTCCCACCCCTGTTTCCCATACTTATAAAAAATATCAAAAAAATTTTACCACAAGAGGGTTCGAACCCGTGGCCTTTCTCCTGCTGCCCCCCACTCTACCACTGCGCCTCCCTTTCGATGATTTTTTCCCCTCTGGAGGGTCGTGATAAAAACGAGAGAAGTGACGGAGGGGGGAGCCGGAACTTTGGAGCAACTTTTTGAGCTTATTTTTGAAGTTCGGCAGCTAAATTTTTTTGACGCTGTAGCCAGAGATAGGTTCTATTAGCCCACCAAGTTTCAGAGAATTCCAATATGGTTTGTGAAAAGACTTCCCTTGTTAGGCTTAAAAAATGTCTAAAGACCTCAGCTATAATTCCGTTGGAGCACATGTGGGAAAAAATAGAGAATTTATGCTTTTTTTCCCGAAAAACTTAAAAAATGCCTCATATTTTTTTGAATTTCGCGCGAAAAAATCCAGTGGGGCGCGTTTGCTCGGCTCCGCCCACATTTCAAATCCTGGACACCGTGCTGCCTCTTTTAAAAAAACCCGAAAAAAAAAGATTAAAAAATATTTCTTCCCTAATTTATTGCGGAAAACAGGAAAAGTCGAATTTTTTCAGAAAATTCGACTTTCCAGCCGATAAAAAGCCCCACGGAGTGAAAGTTCGCTCCATTACAAAATCTTGGCAGTGTGCCAATTTTTGACGCTGTAGCCAGAGATAGGTTCTATTAGCCCACCAAGTTTCAGAGAATTCCAATATGGTTTGTGAAAAGACTTCCCTTGTAAGAACGTCGAAATTGGTTCAGCCACCATTTCGAAATATTCGTTTTGAGTTTTTTGGTGTTTTTGCAGGATAAATCTTTACGAAAAGCGAAGTTTGGGCAATTTTATGGTATTAAACGCTACAATACATACATTTTACAAAGAAAAACAGGTTTTTTTGAAAGAAAAACAATAAAATCAATAAAAAAAATGCGAGAGTCGAAAAATGCGCAAGCACCGAAAGTGCGCCATGGAAGTTTGCTGACGCGCCAGCAAATTAGGCTCCGCCCACATTTCAAATCCTGGACACCGTGGGCAGCCTTAAAAAAATAGAAGAGCATGCCCTCTCTTCTATTTTATCTGACTTTTTGGCGAATTTTACAAAAAAGTTAGAAAACTTTCTTCCAAAAGGAGTACACGAGGCTGGCCTAGAAAACCGGTGGCCACGACTTTTATGGGACTATTCACGGAAACCAGCAAAATATGCAAAAAAATGCAGCGAACATTCGGGAAATGCTCCGATCAGTCTGAAAATTTTTGACAAAAAATGTCAAAAATACTCACGGACATGTGCAGAAAATTTCAGACCGAAATATCGATTTTAAAAATTATCGAATTTTTTCTGAAAATTTTCAAAATCGATATTTCGGTCTAAGTTTTTCTGCACATGTCCGGGTGTGTTTTTGACATTTTTTGTCAAAATTTCAGACTGATCGGAGAATTTCCCGAATTTTTGCTGAATTTTTTGCATATTTTGCTGGTTTCCGTGAATATACCCATTAGAAAATTCAATTTTTCTACCTATTTCTTAGCTTTCGGACAAAAAAATTTGCGCCAGTTTTCTCGGCCAGCGGCCGCCCCTCGTGTACTCCTTTTGGAAGAAAGTATTCTAACTTTTTGTTGTAAAATTCGCAAAATTGTAGTCATTTTCAAATTTGATCAGCACTTTATGAACTAAAAGCTGCGTATTACTCTCGTCTCAGCAGCTGTTCATCATTTTTAAAAATGGTCAATTTTCCAACGAAATATCTCAGAGCACGGTGTACAGGATTTGAAAAGTGGGCGGAGCCGAGAAAACGCGCTCCACTAATTTTTCTCGCGAAATTCAAATTTTAAGGTATTTTTTATGTTTTTCGGGAAAAAATAGCATAAATTCTTAATTTTTCCCAAATGTGCTCCAATTGAATTATAGCTGAGGTCTTTAGACATTTTTTAAGCCTAAGAACGTCGAATTTGGTTCAGCCAACATTTCGGAATAATCGTTTTTAGCATTGCAGAGCTAAAGAGTGAGTTTTTTAGTGTTTTTGCAGGATAAATCTTTACGAAAATCGAAATGTGTAATCAACTTCGATTTTTTGTATTTCTTGTCTCTTTTTTTTGGTGTTTTTTTATTTCCTTTTTTTTTTGTTTACATTGTTATTGTGAAAACAAAAAAATTGCAACGCGGTGTTTGCGTACTTTTGAAATTCAAATGAAAAAGGGAACAAATCTCTTCATTTCCCGTGCTATTTCTTTCATTGCCGTTTGAATTTCAAAAGTACGCAAACACTGCGTTGCTATTTTTTTGTTTTCACAATAAATGGGTTACTGTCGCACTAATTTCAACTTTGTCAAAAAATTCGCTCCGAGATAATTCGCGGAAAAATTGGCCTTTTTTGCTTCTCTGCGTCTCCTCTTCGTATCCGTTTCAACGTGGCCAAGTGGCTATGCCGCTAAATGCCCGCGCAGTTTAAATTTTATTTTCCAACGTTCCGTCCAACACGCCGTGATCATGAGCAGCTGCTGCACAGTTTCAACGGGCAGCCCAGCCCCTTTAAATTGACCCCCACCCCTCCCCCACTCCCTTTTTCCAATTCATCCAAAAACCCACTCAATAGAGCACACCCATTTGTGCGTGTGTCCTTGTCCCTGTTCGCTAAACTCAAAGTTCATGTCGAATCCCTCTCGCTCGAAAAACTTTTGCAACGCCTTCTTCGGATCCTGGTTGTAGTACGCCTCACGGTCCTCCATGAGATGCGCGTCGTGCTCTGGCGCCGTGAACGTCTTCGCGTCTTCTCCGTAATTCATTCCCCATCCGCACCCGTCCTCCTCATCTTCCCCCTTCGCGTCTCGTTTCTCATCCTCAATCATTTCCTGAGCCGCCGCCGCTCTCAGCTTCGCCTCCAACTCTTTTTTGTGCTTCCGCAGCTTCATCTCGGTCGGCGAGCAATCCCATTCGGCCTCCGCGTCGTCTTGCGGACCAGTCAGATTGTATATTCTGGTGCTTTCGCCGAATTGGAAAATGAATCCGACCCGCGTTCGAATGTACTGTTTCGGCGGCAGTCGCTTCTTGTTCATTTTGCTGCCGTGGGTGCTGCCCAGCTCGAAAATGTGCCATCCTTTGCCGGTTTTCGACATTCTGTCGTCCCCATATTGAAGGATGCAGTGATATCGTGAGATTGAGGGGTGTTCCATTACGAGGTCGCAGCCGGGGTGGATCCGACCGAAGACGACGAAGGTGGGGTGTTTTCGCTGGGAAAGGTCGAATGTGCCCACCATTTTTCCTTCTTTCAGGATCTGAAATTAGTGTCTTTTCGGGAAGGTTTTGAAGAATTTGGCGAAATTTTTCGGATAATTTATGAAAGGTTATTCACGAAATGGCAAAAAACTGCGCGAAAAATGCTCCGATTGACCTGAAATTTTGGGAAATGAGGGGGAAAACTCTCCCGGACATTCTCATGAAATTTCAGACGAAAATATCGATTTTTAAGAAATATTGATTTTTTTTTTCTAAAAATGCTTAAAATCGATATTTTTGTCGTCCGGGAGAATTTTTTCCTTCATTTCCCAAAATACCAGGTCAATCAGAGCATTTTCCGAGTTTTCGCGCAGTTTTTCGCCATTTCGTGAATAACCCCATTATTGTCGGTCCGCCAAAATGATCTTTTGGTTTCCAAATTATTTCATTTCACGTATAAATTCAATGCGAGACCTGCGGAATATCGGAGCGTCGTAATTGAATTTCGCTAGAGAACACATGAAATAAATACATTTTGGCGGTAATTCAATAAAATTGGCCCGAAGATTAATCGGTAAAATACCGTAAATTAAAAGTGTTTTGGAACAATTTTAACCACTTTTCGAGAAGTTTTTTCCAAAATTACCAAATTGGAATTTTAAACATATTTTTGCAAATTTATTCATCACATTTTGATTAATTTTCGCCATTTTTAATAGCAGGAAATTAAAAAATTAATACTTTTCCTTATTTTTTCGTGATTTTCCTCGATAATAAAATTTCATGCTCTGAAATTTGAACGGTAGCCTCTAATAGAAGGGCACCAATCAGTAAATATGGCATTTTTCAGAACTATATGGCTACTAGCCGTTGAATATGGCAGATAGCCAATACTGACACATAGTAGGCACCTAATCGGCGCAAGTTTGGCGGCTATTTTAAATTTAATTTTTTTTTCCGAAATATCACTTTTTTCGCGGTTTTATATATTTGATTTTCAATGATTTTTCTGTTTTTTTTAAATGTCATTCCTTTAAATTCGAACTGCAGCCTCTAATAGAAGGGCACTGAGAGCGTAAATACAGAATAAAAAAAAGTTGTTCCATAAATTATCGGAAATTTTTATAAAAATTTTAGAAAGTCTCAGAAAATGTTTGGCGCGGATATGGCTATTAGCCGTTGAAAATGGCTATTAGCCATTTGGCGCATAGTTGGCCCCTAATCGGCGCAATTTTTGGCGATAATTGGTGGTAAAAAACGGCTAATAGCCAAAATTTTCAAGGAATTTCCCGATTTTTTTCGAAATTTTTCCTCGTTTTTCACCTCCAGCTGAAATTTCGCGTCCGGGTCCGGCTCGCACGCCCACGGGGGCACTTCGTAGTGCAACGTGGGCGCCTGTATGGAAATTTTTGCCTCTTTTTCAGCTTCCACTTCGATTTTCTGGAAAAAAAAGATTTTTAATTGGAAAAGTGCTCAAACCAACCTCCACATCGTCAATGGATCCTTCGATCGGTCCTTCGAGTTGTTCTGTCACCAGGCCGATTTTTATTGGCGACGATGATGAGGAGCTGGGCTCTTCGTGATGGTGTGGGTGATGGGGTGGTGGGAGGGCGGGAGATTTGAAGGTGTCTTCGGATGAGGATGACGATGAGGACATCTGAAATTTGGGTTCTTTAATTGAAAAACGAAATGAAAAGTTCGATAAAAAACTGAGAAAAAAGTCGTCAAAAACGAAAAAAAAAACTAATTGTCCGAGAAAAGTACACGACACAGAAACAGTTCGGCCACTCACTCAGCCATAAGCCTGCTTCGCACTAGACAGATACCTACAAAGTTGGCGGTACAATTAAAAAAAAAAAAGAAAATCAAAAATTGGTAATTTTTTCATTCACAAAGTTAATCGCAATCAAGTGTAGTGTAAGAAAATAGTGATAATCGGATAAAAACGAGTGGATAAGAGATCAGTCGATTAGTGGTTAGAGCCGGCCAGTTATTCATCGGCAATAACATAGTTTGGATGGACGCAAAGCGTCGGATCGGTGCCCGGCTCCACTTCGAGCAGAATGTGGTCCTGATGGATTAGGCGGTGGATGACGCGCTCGCAGATCGTCTTTTGAACTTTGTAGTCCTCTTCCGACTCGAGATCAGTTTCGATGGTGGTCAGGTACCTGGAAAAATGGTTTTCACTGTTCAAGAAGGATTCAATAAATTTTTGGCTAATAGCCATCGAATCGGGCCGTGTGTTATATGCGTTTGACGTACATCCCGAATTCAATGTACTTTTCTCTTCAAGTTCTTTTGCATTTTTAATTCTGGGAATTCTCAGAGAATTTTTGGCGCGTGGCGGGCACTGGCAGCTATGTGGCTAATAGCCATTAAAAAAAGCTATTAGCCAACTGCATATGGCACACGGCCCGATTCGAAGGCTATTACCTTAAAATTTCCAGAGAATGCAGAGTTTTTCAGAAATTTCCGAGAATTTTTTGAACAACTTTTTTTTATCAAACTCCAGAAAATAGCTTAAAAATGTTTACGGTGCTTCAAAAACAAGTTCCGTGGAACTGGTACAGGCAATTTTTTTGAACAGTTCTTCACAAAATGGCAAAAGTTGTGGTAAATGCTTCGATTGGCCTGAAATTTTGGGAAATATGGGCAAAAAGAGTCCCGGTCATGAACTTTTGGACTGAAATATCGATTTTCCAAAAATACTGATTTTTTTACTGGTCTAATGAACGTCGCTCCAAAACGGTGCTCCAAAATTCAAAATCGTGAAATCACAGCCCTGATGGGGCTAGGTTATTCAAAAAAATATATTGTGGGAGAATGCTCCAATTGACCTGAAACTTTGGGAAATAGTGACAAAAATACCCCTTATCATGAAATGTTCAGAAAATTTTATGGACCTATTCACAAAACCGGAAAAAAAAAAACGGAAAAAATTGCGCGAAAACTCGGAAAATGCTCCGATCGACCTGAAATTTTGGGAAATATTGGAAAAAACGTTCAACAAATTTTGGACCGAAATATCGATTTTTTCTGAAAATTTTTAAAATCGATATTTTGGTCTGAAATTTTGTGCGAACGTCCGGAGAGTTTTCCCCCTCATTTCCCAAAATTTCAGGTCAATCGGAGCATTTTCCGAGTTTTCGCGCAATTTTTTCCGGTTTTGTGAATAGGTCCATAAAATTTTCTGAAAATTTCATGATAGAGTATTTTTGTCACTGTTTCCTAAAGTTTCAGGTCAATTGGAGTATTCTCCCCCAATTTTTTTTCTATTTTGTGAATAACCAAACCCCATCAGGGCTGGGATTTCAAGTTTTTCAATTTTGGAGCACCGCAAACTTTAACAATTTCAACATTTTCGAGCGTGCATTATTCCTTACCATTCAACCAGAGAGCTCTGTTTAACACCCTCATACTCCTCCTCTCCCTGCGTGTCCTCATCGGCTCGCATGTGCAAAACGAGCACATCGGACAGTTGTTTGTAGTCTTGGAACGAGATCTTCAGCTTCGCCGGGTCAATCTTCTCGCCGTCGTGCTCCATCTCCTCCTCCTCGACGCGCTGGTTCTCCTTGTCAGCCTCCACGACGACAATGTTGCTGTCAAAGTCGTCATCGTCAAGAGCAATATCGGGTTGTTCGACACGAACGATCGACTTGTTGAGCAGCTCGGAAGCTTTAGTGACGTGCTCCTCGAGCACTTCCTTTCCACAGTGAAGACGAGCAAGGGCTTCGGAGAGACGAACGAGCGATTCCAGCTGACGAACAGTGATTCTCCATGAGGAAGTGGCCGCATTGTTGCTGTCGGACATTCTCAGCTTTTTGTACTCGCGGACCAGCGCCTCCGACGCCTTGTCGGAAATCTTTGGTTTGAAACAACGAGCGAACGCAATGTACTTTTTGATGTCATCAATCTTGTAGGCGGTGTCTCGTTCGATGTGCTCGTTGATGCAACGGTGATTGTCGAGAATACGACGCGCAATCGCATAATCCGTGACCTCATTGCACTCATCGACAAGCACAAAGAACAAATCGAATCTCGACATAATCGGCGCAGACATTTGAACGTTGTACTTCAACGGACGACTTCTATCGTAACGTCCACCGACCGGGTTGGCAGCAGCCAAGATCGAGGCACGAGCGTTGAGAGTCGCTTTAACTCCAGCCTTGGTGATAGAAATGGTCTGTTGCTCCATAGCTTCGTGGATGGCCACTTGATCTTTCAAGTCCATTTTATCAAACTCATCGATACAACAAACTCCGTTATCAGCCAACATCAGAGCACCAGCTTCAATGACAAACTCGAACGACTCCTCATCTTTCACAACAGCGGCCGTCAATCCGGCGGCCGTCGAAGCCTTTCCCGACGTGTAAATCGCTCTTGGACTGAACTCTTCGACAGCTTTCAGAACCTGGGACTTGGCAGTGGATGGATCTCCAACAAGACAGACATTGATGTCACCACGAAGAGTAGTTCCTTCATCCTTACTCTTCTTGGCCACTCCACCTAGGAGCATCAATAAAACTCCGAGTTTGACCTCGTAGTTTCCATAAATGTTCGGGAATAGCGAATCGACAATGTTCTTCTCAATTTTCCGATCATCGCTCATTTTCTTCAAAGTCGCTCGGTCTTCCGGCGTCATTTTCTGCCACAACTCGAGGTAGTCTGTCTCCTCGATGGCTCCAGAAGCGTCTCCTCCAATTAGGCTCTCAGTTTGTTGAATGTGGCACGCGAGGAAGGCCATCTTGTAGGTGAGATCACGAACTCCGAGAGCTTTGAGCCCAGTGATTCCCTCGGATTTGTCAGTGGCTCGCCCTGAAAAAAGGACCATTCCATAAAAAAAAAAAAGATTTTCGCAAAAACCAGTCACTTCCTCGTGACACACCTTCGCATAATCCTAATTGCCAAGAAACCCCATAAACCACAATCACCTAAATGGCATGAAACGAGCAAGCAGCCAGCCAAACCCATCACATTTTTTGCCCATTTTTGCTTAGTCTACCAAACACGTCAGCCCAACCTTATTAAAATGAACGCGACGACTGTGAAGCTCGTGGCGCTCAGCGTATACGAAGCAAGTTCAATTCTAAACATATTCTACTGTATCACACTAGCTCTGGCGATTCATAGTTCCAAGAATAGTTGGGTTTTTCTCGTATGAATCGGCTCCAATTCTGTCTTTAGAAACTCTGCCAACCACGTACATTTACAACATGGCAATTTCCAACGCGTTGCTCGTCACATTCGGAGTTATAACGTACATCGTACCCTACTACATGTCGGACCGGGTTTACAAGAGTGAGAGGCTTGCTTAATGGCGAGGCCAGAAATGAAAAAAAGGTGGCCATAAATGCAGAAATTTCCCCTTTTTTCTAAATTCAACCGTGCGATTTAGAAAAAAAGGGGGAAATTTCTGCATTTATAGCCATCTTTTTTTCATTTATGGCAGCGCCATAATGGGCTTACGCACGAAATGGCAAAAACAGCGCGAAAACTTGGAAAATGTTCGAATTTACCTGAAATTTTGGGAAATAAGGGCAAAAATAGTCCTGGATGAATATGCTCAGAAAATTTCAAACCGAAATATCGAATTAAAAAATTTTCAAAATCGATATTCTGGTCCAAAATTTTCTGAGCATAAATATCCAAGAGTATTTTTGCCTTTATTTCTCAAAATTTCAGGTCAATGGGTGCATTTTCCAAGTTTTCACGCGGTTTTTTGCCATATTCTACTTTCAATTTTCCAGTCTATCGCGACGCAATTGGTCCCCAACTCTCCGTGTGCGTAACTTTCCTCTATTTGCATCCGATGCTCACACTAATTCTAATGACCATCAATAGAATCGCAGTGGTGGTCAGCATGCAGGCGTCCAACCTGTTCACGTCCGGCAAAATTTGGACTTATACTGGTATTCACATGGTGGCCAATTTTGTGTGTCTGCTGATTCCCTATTTGAGCTCCAACGGAATTATAGCTGAGGTCTTTAGACATTTTTTAAGCCTAACAAGGGAAGTCTTTTCACAAACCATATTGGAATTCTCTGAAAATATTTGCTTCGCGCGTCGCTAAGATATGCAGGTTTGGCGGGATACTGTAGAGAAAAAAGACGCAAAAACAAAGTTACTTTGGACGCCTTTTTTCGTCTTTTTTTGCGCTTTTTTTTTACTTTGGACGTACCATTAAAAAGTAGAGAAACGATTTAATTATGAACAAAAATCCTTTCAAAAATTGAGTTTGAAATTTTTAAATCGTGGCAAAATGGAAAAATATCGATTTTTGGGAAATTTTTCACATTCACTTCACGAATTTGCAACAGAAAAACAACAAAGATTACAAAGTGGATCCGTTCTTCAAGTACCGAAGGTACTGAAGATCACGGTTTTCTGCGTAGGCGGAAGGCTGGTGGTGTACCGTTCCGAGCCAGACATTATTTAAGTCAATTCATGGCTAGGGAAATGACCGAGCAATCTTCGTAGATTTCTCTACTACACAATTAGAGGCTGGGTGAACACAGGGGGTTTTTTCTCATGCGCACCGCTTTGACGATTTCTGGAGTAGACGCACTCGGGGGTGCGACCACTTCTCGGCATATCGTCGAACGTTTTGCAGTTCGGTAGACGAGCGATCGGTGCAATTTCAGTGCCTTTGCAATTTGCGACACGGAACGGAACGGCCTTGCTTTAAAAATTCGATAATTGATGCACGGTAGGGAAGGCTGCCACCATTTTCTGAAAGTGAAATTTATTAAAACAAAAGAAAAAATGTTTTTCCCGCTTTTAAAAAAAGCTAGGCCACGGGGCGGGATCAATTTAACCAATCAGCGGTCAGCGTGAGGTAAATTTCAGTGATAACTGCCGCACGCCTTTTCGCAAAACAGCGGCATGCAATTCTGCGGCCATGTTTGTTTTTGCGAAAATTTTTGTCCGAAATTTTTTTTTCGCAAAAATTTTTGCGAAATTTTTTTGAGGCGATCGATTTTGTAAATAAATAAATAAAAACTTTTTTAAAACTTGATTTTTAACAATTTTATTTAATATTAAAAATCTGACGTCATTTATTTTAAATGGACGACGTATCGATATCGATCTGGCAAATATTGCGAAATTTTCCACAATTCTCATATTTGGGGGTCTATTTATTTAATAAATTGAAATTGAATTGGTTGTCATTTTATTTTAATAATGAAAAATATTGCAGATTTTCGATTAAAATGGCGAAAAATTATGTAAAAAAAATAATTTTTTGCAGTGGGTAAATCGCGATTAGGCGAGCGCGCCCTAAAACCATTTTCGTCGCCAGGAGAAAATGGCGAATTGTGGCAACAATCCGTGGAAGAAGAATGCGTGGGGCAAATCGGAGGTATTTTCAAAATTTCACTTTTTTGGACCAAAAAAAGAACATTTTAGGAACAAGAACAAGTAGAAGAGCCCGTGGTATGTTTCGCTGACGTCATGAGTGAGGAATTTATCGAAGGAATGAGTCTCCAGGAAAAGGAGGAAGAAGAGCGATATTTGAAAGTAAATAATGTTTTTTTAATGGGGTTATTCACAAAGCTTGAAAAATGCTCTGGTTGGCCTGAAAATGTGGGAATCAATGTCAAAAATACTCACGGAGATGAAAAAATAAAAATATCGAGAATTTCTGAAAATTTTAAAAATCGATATTTCCGCCCAAAGCGGTTCTATCTACAAAAAGAAACAAAAATTTATGGTTCCGCCAAAATAAACAACAACAAAAAAACCGCAGATTTTTGAGCATTTTTGGGGAATTTCGGAGCATTTGAGAGTAATTTTGAGCGTTTTTTCAAACGCCGTTGCGCATAACTTGACTGCGCACGCTCGCGAAAGTTCGCTCTATCGAAATAAGACGCAGTGTTGTCACGCGACGCAACCGCAGCGCGTGGCTTCGGCGGCAAAAAAAACGTTTGAACACCGTGTACAAATACAAAAAATTCCAGCACCTCGAACAAACATTCGGAGACTCCTCCACCTTTGACGATAGTCTTCAAATAAACACGGAAGGAATGACCGATGAAGAAGTGGCGCTCGCGCTACAACGTCAATTCGACCGCGAATCCGACGTGGCTCGCGCCGTCGTCTCTTCCAGCACAGTCCAGTTCACACCCGATCGCTACCACCCGAAAACCCAACAAGAAACAGATTCTGAAGACGAAGATGACGATGCGTTACGACAGGCGGCCACGGACATGCTCTACGCAAAGCTGGACGCGGAAAACGCGTCGGATGAACGTCGTCGTCCGGCCGGCGAGTCATCATCATCCACCCGCAGCAAACACGATATTGCGACGAGCGCACATCGCAACGCGGACAAAACGTTCAACGATCGCAATTCGCTGCCGACTGGCGATATGGTCGGCGACAAAATTAATAACAAAGTGTACAACAAACTGATGGCGTTCGGAAAGAGCGAGACGAAGCGTCAGATGCGTCAAAAAGACAAGGAGGAGAAGGCGACGATGGACACGTCGGTGGACAGCGATACTCGTCTGATGCTTCTCAAATGGATCAATCAGGAGGTGTTCGATTCGGTGGACGGAATTATTGCGACGGGCAAAGAGTCGGCAGTGTTGCACGCCGCCAAGAATCAGGAGACGAGTTATGCGATTAAAGTCTATAAAACTACACTTTCAGAGTTTAAAAATCGGTCGGAATACGTGAAGGACGATTTCCGATTCAAAAATCCGCGTGGAGTGCTCAAAATCTGGGCGGAACGCGAGTTTATGAATTTGTCGAGGATGGCGAAGAACGGATTGCCGTGTCCACAGCCGGTCAAAGTTCGCCGGAATGTGCTCGTCATGTCGTTTGTCGGCGCAGATGGATTGGCTGCACCACGACTCAAAAATGTCGAGTGGGAGTTTTTCACGGATGAGGAGAGAAGAGCAGTGTACGATCAGGTGCAATCGGTGAGCATTTTCGTCTTTTTTTTCTGCGCCTCACAAAACCGGAAAAAAAAAGAAAAAAAACGGAGAATGCTCCAATTGACCTGAAATTTTGGGAAATATTGAGAAAAATTCTCCTGTACACGCTAAAAAAATTTTGGACCAAAATATCGATTTAAAAAATTTTCAGAAAAAATCGATATTTTGGTCCAAAATTTTTGAGCGTGTACAGGATAATTTTTTCCAATATTTCACAAAATTTCAGGTCAATCGGAGCATTTTCCGATTTTTTCCGCAATTTTTTTTCCAGTTTTGTGAATAGGTCCATTATTCTTCTTCTATCGCTGCGAGACCAAATGGACGTGGCCGACTGACCCTGAAAAACCGGCTCTCGGACGTTTCGAAAGTTTTTCTGAATATTGTCGTCGCGGTGTTTGCACACAATAATTTTTTTCGTCGCTTTTTATGGAATTTTCCTTGAAAACACAGTGAATCTTTTACTACGTGCCGATGCGGATCCTAGGCCATTTTGAGAAATTTTCTCTTCCATGAAAGAAATCCTGGAGCTATTTTGAAAATGAAGGCCAAAATGAAAAATCGGCCCAATAAATATTGTTCTTCGTTTAATTTACTACCTTTTAAAAAAAAAGTTGGCTCAAATCGGTGCACTACCGGCTCTAGCAAATTTGTTAAAGGTGTCGCGGCCTAGTAAAAAAGTATCGAATTTTCTCTTCCATTTTCAGTTTTTTGTACTTTTCGGAAAAATAAAGGCCTAAATTAAAAATCGGCTCAATAATTATTTTTCTTCATTTAATTAGCTACGTTTAAAAAAAAAAGTTGACCTGAAACGAGCTGCCACCGACCCCACAAGATTTGTTTAAGGTACGGCCTAAGTTTCGCCATTAGCTAATAGAGACCTGAAACTTGTCGCATGACTGTTTTCAACTGGAATTTATTTTTGCACGTTCTTTTAGATGTTTTTCCTTCGAATTGCATACCATTTGTTCGTAAAATTGCAATTTCTTCACCAGGTAATTCGAAAACGAAGCCATTAGAAAATCTGTGCCAGCCTTTTGCAACTAAATCCCGCCCACTTTTTCGCTGATTGGTGGACTTTTGGTCAAAGAAATTTTGGCTTGACGTAGTAAAAGATTCACTGTGGAAAAGCTTTAAAAAATGATTGTGTGCAAACACCGCGACGACAAAATGCAGAAAAACTTTCGAAACGTCCGAAAGCCGACAAACCGGGGAACAAGCTCCGCCCCTTTTGCGGCACGATTTTGTAGAGAAATTCCTGTCAAATTCAGAAAAAACAGTGCCGCAGATTGGCTTTTTCTCCGGTTTTTCATATTTTTCACCGTATGCAAGCTCCGCCCACTTTCCAAATTAAAAAAAAAAAATGTTTTTTGCATGTTTTTGCTATCTATCGGCTCTGGGACGTTTCAAAACTGGGACGTTTCAAAACTTTTTTGCATTTTTGCGGCGTACTAGTGTATTTAAATTTCCATAAAAATACAAATAATTGATAAAAGCAAAAAATAAAAACCTAATGAGCGTGCGTTTTGGTGTCAATTGGCAAAAAACGCTACGATTTTTTTTTTTCGTAAAATTTTACAGTATTTTTTATTTTGAATTTTTGAAGAAAAAAATTGCAAAAATTGCACATTTTCCACGAAAAATCCCCAAGATTTATTAATGTGGGCGGGGTCTTGAGTCCGCAAACACCGAGTGACGATTAAATAAAAACTACAAAAATCGCGGCAAAATTAATTTTTCCCCGATTGGAACAAGCTCCGCCCCTTTTGCAAGTCCCGCAAGTCCCTGGCACTGTTTCTCAGCAGAAAGGGGGCGGAACTTGCAAATTAACTGTGCGGCCATTTGGGGGTACGACAGAATAGAAATAGGCGAAATAGAAATGCTACAAAATAGAATTGCTACAAAAAAGAACTGGAAAAAATAGAACTGAGCGAAATAGAAATCGGTGCGATGGAGCGCGTTTGCATTATTCTTCGAATTTTCCGATTATTATAGGATTTTTCAGTAATTTTCAGATATTTTACGCACTTAACAACATCGGAAAGGAAGAAAGGTATAAAATCAATGCAGTTTCAGAAAAAAAAATGGAAAATCGGCGAAAAACTGAGCATTTGAAAAAATAATGCAAACGCGCTCCATCGCCAAAATTTGTTCTATTTTGTAGCATTTCTATTTCGCTCATTTCTATTTTGTAGCCGTTCTATTTCGTAGCATTTCTATTTCGCTCAGTTCTATTTTTTCCAGTTCTTTTTTGTAGCATTTCTATTTCGCCTATTTCTATTCTGTCGTACCCCCGGCCATTTGGTCTCGCAGCGATAGAAAAAGAGACGCAGATATAGGCAGCTAATTGGCTATTAGCGGTCGCATTAATAGAGAAAAATAAATAACAGATCATGTGCCGAATGTACAAAGATTGCCTACTGGTGCACGCCGACCTCAGCGAGTTCAACCTCCTTCTCACACCCGACAACAAAGTGCACGTGATAGACGTATCGCAGGCCATGGATCTCTCCCATCCGCGATGTCTCCAATTCCTCACCCGCGACATTCACAACATTATCGCCTTCTTCACCCGCATCGGCACTCCGAACATGCCGACGGCCGTCCAGCTCTTCAATCTGATCACCCAACTCGAGATGGCCGATGATCAAGATTTGCTCGTGCAGGTCGAGCAGTTTTCAGAGGAGAATCGATCGGTGGATCTGCGACACGACAAGTCGCGACCGGCGGACATGGAGTTGAAAAAGTATAATGAGGAGAAGAAGGTGAATCGCGGAGTTTCACCGGCTCGCGAGTATAATTGAGTTTGGCCCGACGTTTTTTGTTAAATATGGTTTTTTTATTTTTTTAAATACTTTGTTTTCTTTCACTTTTTTTTTGCAGAATGAACGTACATATAAATTAATATTTGCCGGCGAATTTCGCGCGAAGCGCATCCTGCTTCGCCGCCGATTGATCCGCGTTCGGAGGCATCCACGTGGAATATTTTTCCGCTCGATCCTCGACACCTGCTCCGTAGTCTTCGGATGCGGCGCCGATCTTCTTCTCAATGTCTCGTCGGCGGACTCGCGTCGCCTTCTTTTTCGCCTCCTCTTCGGCCGCCAATTTCTGTTTTTTCGCATTTTCCTCTTTTTCGGCCTGTAAATGGAACGGGAGGTATTGAATTTTGCATTGTCAAATAGAATAAATTTTCGGCACGGATATGGCTATTAGCCGTTGAAAATGGCAGATAGCCAAACATTTTCAGAGATGGTTTTTGAAAATTTTCCGTATTTTTCTGCTTGATTAAAAATGTTTTTTTGGCGCGGCAATGGCAGAAATATGGCTATTAGCGATCACTGGCACCAAATCGGCTCTAGTTTGGCGGTAATATATAGTAAAAAAAACGGCTAATAGCTCAAAAATTCCAGATATGGTTTTCGAAATTAAAATTTTTTTTCCAAATTTTTCGCGGTTTCAGTAATTTTTCTGCTTGAAAAACAAATATTTTTCGCACGGAGATGGCAGAAATATGGCGTTCAGCCATCTCTGGCGTATAGATGGCGTGGATTTGGCGATTATCGGTAGTAAAAAACGGCTAATAGCCAAAAACTTCCAAGAGGTTACCGTACGTGTTTTTCTGCTTAGGAAAATAAATTTTTGGCGCGGATATCGATGGCAGAAATATGGCTATTAGCCGTTGGCACCTAAACGGCGCGAGTTTGGCGATAATCGGTATTAAAATACGGCTAATAGCCAAAAAATTCCGAGTTTTTTTTCTCAGATTAAAATTTTTTCGCGGTTTTCCTAATTTTCTGCTTAGAAAAATAGATTTTTGGCGCGGGAAATATGGCTATTAGCCATGACTGGCACACAATTCGCACCAAATCGGCTCAAGTTTGGCGATAGTAGGCAGCAGAAAAACAGCTAATAGCCAACAATTCTCAAAGATGATTTTTTTTGGATTGGAATTTAAAATTTCTCCGAAAATCCGAAAATAGATTTTTGGCGCGGATATGACAGAAATATGGCTATTAGCCGTTGGCACCTAAACGGCACGAGTTTGGCGGTGATGGATAGTAAAAAACGGCTAATAGCCAAAAATTCCGAGAATTTTTCTCAGATTGAGAATTTTTTCAAAATATTTCACATTTTTTCGCGAATTCCCTAATTTTCTGTTTGGATTAAAATGTTTTTTTTGGAGCGGATATGGCAGAACTATGGCTATTAGCCATCACCGGCACCAAATCGGCGCTAATCGGCTCAAGTTTGGCGCAGGTTTGGCGATAATCGGTAGTAAAAAAACGGCTAATAGCCAAAAAAAATGTTCATAGCAATGTTTCCGTATTTTTCTGCTTGGAAAATAGAATAGAAACCGTTGAAAATGGCTATTAGCCATCACTGGCGCATAGTTGGTATTCAATTTGCATAAATTTGGAGGGAATAGGGAGTAAAAACGGCTAATAGCTAATAGCCTAAAATTCCCTCGTTTTGAGTACAGTGTCACCAAAATTTTAACTGACAATAGATAGACCAACCTCGAGCTCCTCTTCCCACTCGGCCACTCTTTTCTGCACTTTACTTCCGAATGGCTCCTTTTCAGCTTTCACTGGAGGCTCCTCTTTTTCAGACGATTGTTTTACGACTTCTTCCTTTCCTTTTTCTGTTGCTTCTGAATCTGATTTCTTCGGCTCTTCCGGCTCCTTTAGAATTGCATCATTTTTCTGAGCCACCTCCGCCGTCGTCGTCGGGGTCGTCTCACTCTCAGAAGACGTTGTGACCTCCTGCTTTCTGGCTCTCACACCCATCAATTTCTGCAGAAAAGCCTGTTTATTCGAGGCTGGTCCACCTCCAGTCGGCAGCCCAAGACCCTTCGGCTTCGCAATCTTCACCAACTTTTCCAACTTTTGCGATTCGTGAGTCGCCGCCACCAATTTCTGACGCCATTTAGACTTTTCCATCTTTGTTTTAGCGTCATCGCCAGCGCCTCCACTCTTTTCCAGCTGTCGAATGTAGTCGTCGAGCACGTCTCCTCCGGCTTCTCCAGACGACTGCGGTTTCTTCGTCGCCAGTGCATCCAAATGCTTCTGACAATCGACAATCTCCTGTTTGGCGGCCTCCAATTTCGCACACAGACTCTCATACGTGTCCTTTTCGGGCCGTCGGTGACCGTAACCCTCTTCAGCCCACTGTTTTCGCTTCTCTCGTTGCTTTTCCAGTTGGCCAGTTCTGTCCAGGAACAGGTCGTCGTCTTCATCGTAATAGTCGTTCGCCTCCAGAGTTTTCCGTTGCATTCGCAGTTTGGTGTTGGATTTGCGCAGGACATTGTACGTGTCCAGGATGCGGCACGCTTCCAGGGCGCACTGAATTTGGGCGTCTTTTTTGGAGGTTGATACGGTGGCGGATGCGGTGAAGGCGCGGTCGACGCCGTCGATTTCGACGGGTAGTCTGGAAATAATGAAATCTGTTTATTTTGCGCGCTCTATCGATGACGTTTGTCCCAATATTTCTTCCTACTCTCTATTAGAAGGGCACCACGCCCTCTGCCTGAAAAATTCATTTCAAAAATTGTGAATTCGCATAAATTGGCACACTGCCAAGATTTTGTAATGGAGCGAACTTTCACTCCGTGGGGCTTTTTATCGGCTGGAAAGTCGAATTTTCTGAAAAAATTCGACTTTTCCTGTTTTCCGCAATAAATTAGGGAAGAAATATTTTTTAATCTTTTTTTTTCGGGTTTTTTTAAAAGAGGCAGCACGGTGTCCAGGATTTGAAATGTGGGCGGAGCCGAGCAAACGCGCCCCACTGGATTTTTTCGCGCGAAATTCAAAAAAATATGAGGCATTTTTTAAGTTTTTCGGGAAAAAAAGCATAAATTCTCTATTTTTTCCCACATGTGCTCCAACGGAATTATAGCTGAGGTCTTTAGACATTTTTTAAGCCTAACAAGGGAAGTCTTTTCACAAACCATATTGGAATTCTCTGAAACTTGGTGGGCTAATAGAACCTATCTCTGGCTACAGCGTCAAAAAAATTTAGCTGCCGAACTTCAAAAATAAGCTCAAAAAGTTGCTCCAAAGTTCCGGCTCCCCCCTCCGTCACTTCTCTCGTTTTTATCACGACCCTCCAGAGGTAAAAAACTCAACGAAAGGGAGGCGCAGTGGTAGAGTGAGGGCAGCAGGAGAAAGGCCACGGGTTCGAACCCTCTTGTGGTAAAATTTTTTTTGATATTTTTTATAAGTATGGGAAACAGGGGTGGGACCAAAAATATGTTTTTTTGGGTGAGAAAAAATTCATTTTTTGATGGTGAAGGTGAGAAAAAATTTCTGCTTCGGGACAGTTCTGATGCAGGAACGTTCTGCCTTGGGGTAGCTCCGTCCAAAAACCTTCTTCGCCTCCGCGACTCTACAAAAAAACCAAAAAAAAGTATTGCCTACGTCGCATTGCCAAAAAAGAAAACAAAAAAAGTTTAAAATTTCTTTCTCACCCAAAAAAAAAACATTTTTTTGGTCCCACCCCTGTTTCCCATACTTATAAAAAATATCAAAAAAATTTTACCACAAGAGGGTTCGAACCCGTGGCCTTTCTCCTGCTGCCCCCCACTCTACCACTGCGCCTCCCTTTCGATGATTTTTTCCCCTCTGGAGGGTCGTGATAAAAACGAGAGAAGTGACGGAGGGGGGAGCCGGAACTTTGGAGCAACTTTTTGAGCTTATTTTTGAAGTTCGGCAGCTAAATTTTTTTGACGCTGTAGCCAGAGATAGGTTCTATTAGCCCACCAAGTTTCAGAGAATTCCAATATGGTTTGTGAAAAGACTTCCCTTGTTAGGCTTAAAAAATGTCTAAAGACCTCAGCTATAATTCCGTTGGAGCACATGTGGGAAAAAATAGAGAATTTATGCTTTTTTTCCCGAAAAACTTAAAAAATGCCTCATATTTTTTTGAATTTCGCGCGAAAAAATCCAGTGGGGCGCGTTTGCTCGGCTCCGCCCACATTTCAAATCCTGGACACCGTGCTGCCTCTTTTAAAAAAACCCGAAAAAAAAAGATTAAAAAATATTTCTTCCCTAATTTATTGCGGAAAACAGGAAAAGTCGAATTTTTTCAGAAAATTCGACTTTCCAGCCGATAAAAAGCCCCACGGAGTGAAAGTTCGCTCCATTACAAAATCTTGGCAGTGTGCCAATTTTTGACGCTGTAGCCAGAGATAGGTTCTATTAGCCCACCAAGTTTCAGAGAATTCCAATATGGTTTGTGAAAAGACTTCCCTTGTAAGAACGTCGAAATTGGTTCAGCCACCATTTCGAAATATTCGTTTTGAGTTTTTTGGTGTTTTTGCAGGATAAATCTTTACGAAAAGCGAAGTTTGGGCAATTTTATGGTATTAAACGCTACAATACATACATTTTACAAAGAAAAACAGGTTTTTTTGAAAGAAAAACAATAAAATCAATAAAAAAAATGCGAGAGTCGAAAAATGCGCAAGCACCGAAAGTGCGCCATGGAAGTTTGCTGACGCGCCAGCAAATTAGGCTCCGCCCACATTTCAAATCCTGGACACCGTGGGCAGCCTTAAAAAAATAGAAGAGCATGCCCTCTCTTCTATTTTATCTGACTTTTTGGCGAATTTTACAAAAAAGTTAGAAAACTTTCTTCCAAAAGGAGTACACGAGGCTGGCCTAGAAAACCGGTGGCCACGACTTTTATGGGACTATTCACGGAAACCAGCAAAATATGCAAAAAAATGCAGCGAACATTCGGGAAATGCTCCGATCAGTCTGAAAATTTTTGACAAAAAATGTCAAAAATACTCACGGACATGTGCAGAAAATTTCAGACCGAAATATCGATTTTAAAAATTATCGAATTTTTTCTGAAAATTTTCAAAATCGATATTTCGGTCTAAGTTTTTCTGCACATGTCCGGGTGTGTTTTTGACATTTTTTGTCAAAATTTCAGACTGATCGGAGAATTTCCCGAATTTTTGCTGAATTTTTTGCATATTTTGCTGGTTTCCGTGAATATACCCATTAGAAAATTCAATTTTTCTACCTATTTCTTAGCTTTCGGACAAAAAAATTTGCGCCAGTTTTCTCGGCCAGCGGCCGCCCCTCGTGTACTCCTTTTGGAAGAAAGTATTCTAACTTTTTGTTGTAAAATTCGCAAAATTGTAGTCATTTTCAAATTTGATCAGCACTTTATGAACTAAAAGCTGCGTATTACTCTCGTCTCAGCAGCTGTTCATCATTTTTAAAAATGGTCAATTTTCCAACGAAATATCTCAGAGCACGGTGTACAGGATTTGAAAAGTGGGCGGAGCCGAGAAAACGCGCTCCACTAATTTTTCTCGCGAAATTCAAATTTTAAGGTATTTTTTATGTTTTTCGGGAAAAAATAGCATAAATTCTTAATTTTTCCCAAATGTGCTCCAATTGAATTATAGCTGAGGTCTTTAGACATTTTTTAAGCCTAAGAACGTCGAATTTGGTTCAGCCAACATTTCGGAATAATCGTTTTTAGCATTGCAGAGCTAAAGAGTGAGTTTTTTAGTGTTTTTGCAGGATAAATCTTTACGAAAATCGAAATGTGTAATCAACTTCGATTTTTTGTATTTCTTGTCTCTTTTTTTTGGTGTTTTTTTATTTCCTTTTTTTTTTGTTTACATTGTTATTGTGAAAACAAAAAAATTGCAACGCGGTGTTTGCGTACTTTTGAAATTCAAATGAAAAAGGGAACAAATCTCTTCATTTCCCGTGCTATTTCTTTCATTGCCGTTTGAATTTCAAAAGTACGCAAACACTGCGTTGCTATTTTTTTGTTTTCACAATAAATGGGTTACTGTCGCACTAATTTCAACTTTGTCAAAAAATTCGCTCCGAGATAATTCGCGGAAAAATTGGCCTTTTTTGCTTCTCTGCGTCTCCTCTTCGTATCCGTTTCAACGTGGCCAAGTGGCTATGCCGCTAAATGCCCGCGCAGTTTAAATTTTATTTTCCAACGTTCCGTCCAACACGCCGTGATCATGAGCAGCTGCTGCACAGTTTCAACGGGCAGCCCAGCCCCTTTAAATTGACCCCCACCCCTCCCCCACTCCCTTTTTCCAATTCATCCAAAAACCCACTCAATAGAGCACACCCATTTGTGCGTGTGTCCTTGTCCCTGTTCGCTAAACTCAAAGTTCATGTCGAATCCCTCTCGCTCGAAAAACTTTTGCAACGCCTTCTTCGGATCCTGGTTGTAGTACGCCTCACGGTCCTCCATGAGATGCGCGTCGTGCTCTGGCGCCGTGAACGTCTTCGCGTCTTCTCCGTAATTCATTCCCCATCCGCACCCGTCCTCCTCATCTTCCCCCTTCGCGTCTCGTTTCTCATCCTCAATCATTTCCTGAGCCGCCGCCGCTCTCAGCTTCGCCTCCAACTCTTTTTTGTGCTTCCGCAGCTTCATCTCGGTCGGCGAGCAATCCCATTCGGCCTCCGCGTCGTCTTGCGGACCAGTCAGATTGTATATTCTGGTGCTTTCGCCGAATTGGAAAATGAATCCGACCCGCGTTCGAATGTACTGTTTCGGCGGCAGTCGCTTCTTGTTCATTTTGCTGCCGTGGGTGCTGCCCAGCTCGAAAATGTGCCATCCTTTGCCGGTTTTCGACATTCTGTCGTCCCCATATTGAAGGATGCAGTGATATCGTGAGATTGAGGGGTGTTCCATTACGAGGTCGCAGCCGGGGTGGATCCGACCGAAGACGACGAAGGTGGGGTGTTTTCGCTGGGAAAGGTCGAATGTGCCCACCATTTTTCCTTCTTTCAGGATCTGAAATTAGTGTCTTTTCGGGAAGGTTTTGAAGAATTTGGCGAAATTTTTCGGATAATTTATGAAAGGTTATTCACGAAATGGCAAAAAACTGCGCGAAAAATGCTCCGATTGACCTGAAATTTTGGGAAATGAGGGGGAAAACTCTCCCGGACATTCTCATGAAATTTCAGACGAAAATATCGATTTTTAAGAAATATTGATTTTTTTTTTCTAAAAATGCTTAAAATCGATATTTTTGTCGTCCGGGAGAATTTTTTCCTTCATTTCCCAAAATACCAGGTCAATCAGAGCATTTTCCGAGTTTTCGCGCAGTTTTTCGCCATTTCGTGAATAACCCCATTATTGTCGGTCCGCCAAAATGATCTTTTGGTTTCCAAATTATTTCATTTCACGTATAAATTCAATGCGAGACCTGCGGAATATCGGAGCGTCGTAATTGAATTTCGCTAGAGAACACATGAAATAAATACATTTTGGCGGTAATTCAATAAAATTGGCCCGAAGATTAATCGGTAAAATACCGTAAATTAAAAGTGTTTTGGAACAATTTTAACCACTTTTCGAGAAGTTTTTTCCAAAATTACCAAATTGGAATTTTAAACATATTTTTGCAAATTTATTCATCACATTTTGATTAATTTTCGCCATTTTTAATAGCAGGAAATTAAAAAATTAATACTTTTCCTTATTTTTTCGTGATTTTCCTCGATAATAAAATTTCATGCTCTGAAATTTGAACGGTAGCCTCTAATAGAAGGGCACCAATCAGTAAATATGGCATTTTTCAGAACTATATGGCTACTAGCCGTTGAATATGGCAGATAGCCAATACTGACACATAGTAGGCACCTAATCGGCGCAAGTTTGGCGGCTATTTTAAATTTAATTTTTTTTTCCGAAATATCACTTTTTTCGCGGTTTTATATATTTGATTTTCAATGATTTTTCTGTTTTTTTTAAATGTCATTCCTTTAAATTCGAACTGCAGCCTCTAATAGAAGGGCACTGAGAGCGTAAATACAGAATAAAAAAAAGTTGTTCCATAAATTATCGGAAATTTTTATAAAAATTTTAGAAAGTCTCAGAAAATGTTTGGCGCGGATATGGCTATTAGCCGTTGAAAATGGCTATTAGCCATTTGGCGCATAGTTGGCCCCTAATCGGCGCAATTTTTGGCGATAATTGGTGGTAAAAAACGGCTAATAGCCAAAATTTTCAAGGAATTTCCCGATTTTTTTCGAAATTTTTCCTCGTTTTTCACCTCCAGCTGAAATTTCGCGTCCGGGTCCGGCTCGCACGCCCACGGGGGCACTTCGTAGTGCAACGTGGGCGCCTGTATGGAAATTTTTGCCTCTTTTTCAGCTTCCACTTCGATTTTCTGGAAAAAAAAGATTTTTAATTGGAAAAGTGCTCAAACCAACCTCCACATCGTCAATGGATCCTTCGATCGGTCCTTCGAGTTGTTCTGTCACCAGGCCGATTTTTATTGGCGACGATGATGAGGAGCTGGGCTCTTCGTGATGGTGTGGGTGATGGGGTGGTGGGAGGGCGGGAGATTTGAAGGTGTCTTCGGATGAGGATGACGATGAGGACATCTGAAATTTGGGTTCTTTAATTGAAAAACGAAATGAAAAGTTCGATAAAAAACTGAGAAAAAAGTCGTCAAAAACGAAAAAAAAAACTAATTGTCCGAGAAAAGTACACGACACAGAAACAGTTCGGCCACTCACTCAGCCATAAGCCTGCTTCGCACTAGACAGATACCTACAAAGTTGGCGGTACAATTAAAAAAAAAAAAGAAAATCAAAAATTGGTAATTTTTTCATTCACAAAGTTAATCGCAATCAAGTGTAGTGTAAGAAAATAGTGATAATCGGATAAAAACGAGTGGATAAGAGATCAGTCGATTAGTGGTTAGAGCCGGCCAGTTATTCATCGGCAATAACATAGTTTGGATGGACGCAAAGCGTCGGATCGGTGCCCGGCTCCACTTCGAGCAGAATGTGGTCCTGATGGATTAGGCGGTGGATGACGCGCTCGCAGATCGTCTTTTGAACTTTGTAGTCCTCTTCCGACTCGAGATCAGTTTCGATGGTGGTCAGGTACCTGGAAAAATGGTTTTCACTGTTCAAGAAGGATTCAATAAATTTTTGGCTAATAGCCATCGAATCGGGCCGTGTGTTATATGCGTTTGACGTACATCCCGAATTCAATGTACTTTTCTCTTCAAGTTCTTTTGCATTTTTAATTCTGGGAATTCTCAGAGAATTTTTGGCGCGTGGCGGGCACTGGCAGCTATGTGGCTAATAGCCATTAAAAAAAGCTATTAGCCAACTGCATATGGCACACGGCCCGATTCGAAGGCTATTACCTTAAAATTTCCAGAGAATGCAGAGTTTTTCAGAAATTTCCGAGAATTTTTTGAACAACTTTTTTTTATCAAACTCCAGAAAATAGCTTAAAAATGTTTACGGTGCTTCAAAAACAAGTTCCGTGGAACTGGTACAGGCAATTTTTTTGAACAGTTCTTCACAAAATGGCAAAAGTTGTGGTAAATGCTTCGATTGGCCTGAAATTTTGGGAAATATGGGCAAAAAGAGTCCCGGTCATGAACTTTTGGACTGAAATATCGATTTTCCAAAAATACTGATTTTTTTACTGGTCTAATGAACGTCGCTCCAAAACGGTGCTCCAAAATTCAAAATCGTGAAATCACAGCCCTGATGGGGCTAGGTTATTCAAAAAAATATATTGTGGGAGAATGCTCCAATTGACCTGAAACTTTGGGAAATAGTGACAAAAATACCCCTTATCATGAAATGTTCAGAAAATTTTATGGACCTATTCACAAAACCGGAAAAAAAAAAACGGAAAAAATTGCGCGAAAACTCGGAAAATGCTCCGATCGACCTGAAATTTTGGGAAATATTGGAAAAAACGTTCAACAAATTTTGGACCGAAATATCGATTTTTTCTGAAAATTTTTAAAATCGATATTTTGGTCTGAAATTTTGTGCGAACGTCCGGAGAGTTTTCCCCCTCATTTCCCAAAATTTCAGGTCAATCGGAGCATTTTCCGAGTTTTCGCGCAATTTTTTCCGGTTTTGTGAATAGGTCCATAAAATTTTCTGAAAATTTCATGATAGAGTATTTTTGTCACTGTTTCCTAAAGTTTCAGGTCAATTGGAGTATTCTCCCCCAATTTTTTTTCTATTTTGTGAATAACCAAACCCCATCAGGGCTGGGATTTCAAGTTTTTCAATTTTGGAGCACCGCAAACTTTAACAATTTCAACATTTTCGAGCGTGCATTATTCCTTACCATTCAACCAGAGAGCTCTGTTTAACACCCTCATACTCCTCCTCTCCCTGCGTGTCCTCATCGGCTCGCATGTGCAAAACGAGCACATCGGACAGTTGTTTGTAGTCTTGGAACGAGATCTTCAGCTTCGCCGGGTCAATCTTCTCGCCGTCGTGCTCCATCTCCTCCTCCTCGACGCGCTGGTTCTCCTTGTCAGCCTCCACGACGACAATGTTGCTGTCAAAGTCGTCATCGTCAAGAGCAATATCGGGTTGTTCGACACGAACGATCGACTTGTTGAGCAGCTCGGAAGCTTTAGTGACGTGCTCCTCGAGCACTTCCTTTCCACAGTGAAGACGAGCAAGGGCTTCGGAGAGACGAACGAGCGATTCCAGCTGACGAACAGTGATTCTCCATGAGGAAGTGGCCGCATTGTTGCTGTCGGACATTCTCAGCTTTTTGTACTCGCGGACCAGCGCCTCCGACGCCTTGTCGGAAATCTTTGGTTTGAAACAACGAGCGAACGCAATGTACTTTTTGATGTCATCAATCTTGTAGGCGGTGTCTCGTTCGATGTGCTCGTTGATGCAACGGTGATTGTCGAGAATACGACGCGCAATCGCATAATCCGTGACCTCATTGCACTCATCGACAAGCACAAAGAACAAATCGAATCTCGACATAATCGGCGCAGACATTTGAACGTTGTACTTCAACGGACGACTTCTATCGTAACGTCCACCGACCGGGTTGGCAGCAGCCAAGATCGAGGCACGAGCGTTGAGAGTCGCTTTAACTCCAGCCTTGGTGATAGAAATGGTCTGTTGCTCCATAGCTTCGTGGATGGCCACTTGATCTTTCAAGTCCATTTTATCAAACTCATCGATACAACAAACTCCGTTATCAGCCAACATCAGAGCACCAGCTTCAATGACAAACTCGAACGACTCCTCATCTTTCACAACAGCGGCCGTCAATCCGGCGGCCGTCGAAGCCTTTCCCGACGTGTAAATCGCTCTTGGACTGAACTCTTCGACAGCTTTCAGAACCTGGGACTTGGCAGTGGATGGATCTCCAACAAGACAGACATTGATGTCACCACGAAGAGTAGTTCCTTCATCCTTACTCTTCTTGGCCACTCCACCTAGGAGCATCAATAAAACTCCGAGTTTGACCTCGTAGTTTCCATAAATGTTCGGGAATAGCGAATCGACAATGTTCTTCTCAATTTTCCGATCATCGCTCATTTTCTTCAAAGTCGCTCGGTCTTCCGGCGTCATTTTCTGCCACAACTCGAGGTAGTCTGTCTCCTCGATGGCTCCAGAAGCGTCTCCTCCAATTAGGCTCTCAGTTTGTTGAATGTGGCACGCGAGGAAGGCCATCTTGTAGGTGAGATCACGAACTCCGAGAGCTTTGAGCCCAGTGATTCCCTCGGATTTGTCAGTGGCTCGCCCTGAAAAAAGGACCATTCCATAAAAAAAAAAAAGATTTTCGCAAAAACCAGTCACTTCCTCGTGACACACCTTCGCATAATCCTAATTGCCAAGAAACCCCATAAACCACAATCACCTAAATGGCATGAAACGAGCAAGCAGCCAGCCAAACCCATCACATTTTTTGCCCATTTTTGCTTAGTCTACCAAACACGTCAGCCCAACCTTATTAAAATGAACGCGACGACTGTGAAGCTCGTGGCGCTCAGCGTATACGAAGCAAGTTCAATTCTAAACATATTCTACTGTATCACACTAGCTCTGGCGATTCATAGTTCCAAGAATAGTTGGGTTTTTCTCGTATGAATCGGCTCCAATTCTGTCTTTAGAAACTCTGCCAACCACGTACATTTACAACATGGCAATTTCCAACGCGTTGCTCGTCACATTCGGAGTTATAACGTACATCGTACCCTACTACATGTCGGACCGGGTTTACAAGAGTGAGAGGCTTGCTTAATGGCGAGGCCAGAAATGAAAAAAAGGTGGCCATAAATGCAGAAATTTCCCCTTTTTTCTAAATTCAACCGTGCGATTTAGAAAAAAAGGGGGAAATTTCTGCATTTATAGCCATCTTTTTTTCATTTATGGCAGCGCCATAATGGGCTTACGCACGAAATGGCAAAAACAGCGCGAAAACTTGGAAAATGTTCGAATTTACCTGAAATTTTGGGAAATAAGGGCAAAAATAGTCCTGGATGAATATGCTCAGAAAATTTCAAACCGAAATATCGAATTAAAAAATTTTCAAAATCGATATTCTGGTCCAAAATTTTCTGAGCATAAATATCCAAGAGTATTTTTGCCTTTATTTCTCAAAATTTCAGGTCAATGGGTGCATTTTCCAAGTTTTCACGCGGTTTTTTGCCATATTCTACTTTCAATTTTCCAGTCTATCGCGACGCAATTGGTCCCCAACTCTCCGTGTGCGTAACTTTCCTCTATTTGCATCCGATGCTCACACTAATTCTAATGACCATCAATAGAATCGCAGTGGTGGTCAGCATGCAGGCGTCCAACCTGTTCACGTCCGGCAAAATTTGGACTTATACTGGTATTCACATGGTGGCCAATTTTGTGTGTCTGCTGATTCCCTATTTGAGCAAGTGCCGCATTAATTACGATCAGAGGCTTGTCGGATTCATTTCGGATTGTGCTCCGTTTAGACATGCAGTGAGTGGGCGTGGCTTGCTCTTTGTGCCTATTTTTGGCGGCATGGCTTACTTTTTAATGGGGTTGTTCCGGAAAACTCAGAAATTATCGAAAAAAAAAAAACGATTATTACGCGTTCGCCATGGGAAGACACTTCGCGGAAATCGTGATTTTATTTTCATTAGTTTTCCACGAGATAATATTCTCGAAGAGCTCTGCTCAGGCAACTAATTTCTTACTATAATAGGAAATCCAAATCTGAATAGGAAATTTTGGAACTTGTCCAGGAAACTCAGATCTTGTTAGGAAATACAAATCTTATATAGAAATTTACAAACTATAAAGGGGTCTTGACAGATTCGAAAAATTTTTGAAATCTCGAATCTGTACAGAAAATTTTCCGGTCTTGCAAGATCTGCTAAGATTTGTAAAATTGATTGCACGAGATGCGTCAATAAAATTTCTTGGCGCCATTCGCGTCACGAATTTCGAAATGTTTCGTGTGGATTTTTATTGCGTTGTTATTTTATTTTTATTCATTTATTTTTGGCTTTTTTAATGAGTTGCATTCAATTTGAAGTGTTTGCAGCCTAATGGATCGCGCCACCAATCAGCCTGTGATTTCTTGGGCACTCGAAAAACAGTGGAGCGCAGAGAAAAATTGAAAATCAGGACAAAGTACGTAAGTAATGGATGCATTTACATGAGTTTTTCTGTCAATCTTATTGTGAAAATAAAAAATTGCAATTCGCTGTTTGCGTGCTTTTAAAGTTCAAACGGCAATGAGAGAAATAGCATGACAAATGAAGAGATTTGTTCCAATTTTCGTTTGAATTTTAAAAGTACGCAAACACCTTAATTTCTTCAGTTATTTCTTCATTTTTTCCAATAAAAACCTGAAAAAAATTGTCACTCCGCCACGAATCCATAATACCACAGAAAAAAATTTTAAACTGCGCACATTTGTGTTATACCTCGCTAAACTTCAACAAAAAATCACAGACAATTTTCAGCGATGAACCCAAGTTTAATTTTTTTTGGTTATTTTTATACTCTTCTAGTTACTACAGAAAAAAATTTTTAAAGCTCTCCGACAAAAATTAAGCATTTTATACCTTCCCAACGTGAAGTGATTTTTTGGAAAAGCAGGTTTTCCTCTTTCTTTCATTGCCATTTGAATTTTCAAAAGTGCAATTTTTTGTTTTACCAATATCATAATTTATTTTCAGCGCGGCGGCCAGATCGAAGCTCGTCAAAAGGTGCAGAACGGACGACTCGGAACAGCCATCGACATCGGCTTAATTTTTTTATATTTTAAAATTTTTCCTTTTTTTGTTATAACCAATAAAATGAATTTTCTTTTATTCAATCGATAAAGTTTAGATTCCGGGGAATCTGGACAGAAAATTGTGGGATTTGGACAGAAAATTTTGGAATCTGGGCAGAAAATTTTGGAATCTGTGCAGAAAATTTTGGAATCTGGGCAGAAAATTTTGGAATCTGTGCAGAAAATTTTGGAATCTGGGCAGAAAATTTTGGAATCTGTGCAGAAAATTTTGGAATCTGTGCAGAAAAGTTTGGAATCTGTGCAGAAAATTTTGGAATCTGGGCAGAAAATTTTGGAATCTGTGCAGAAAAGTTTGGAATCTGGGCAGAAAATTTTGGAATCTGTGCAGAAAATTTTGGAATCTGTGCAGAAAAGTTTGGAATCTGTGCAGGAGATGCGCGCCTGTACAGAAATTTTTGGAATCTGTACAGAACATTTTGGAATTATAAGAGGTCGCCAAATATCTATAAATCACTAGTTTATAATTCCAAAATTTCCTATTATAGTAAGAAATGAGTTGCCTGAGTGGCCTTTCCACGTTTCACAAAATCTGGGGGAAGTCTCGGAAAATGCTCTGATCGGTCTGAAATTCGGGAAAAATGTCAAAAACACTCCGGAGGACTGAAATTGAAAACGACAGGAAAATCGTTTTCCGGAAAACGAAATTTGGAAATTGATGAATTTGGTATGATGGTGGTGAGAGACGCGAAAACAGACAAGCTCATTTTCCGGAAAATGCCGTTTTCCTGTTGCATGGATCCTAGCTTTGGACAGAAAATTCTGGACCGAAAAATGGATTTTGCTGACAATTTTTAAAATCGCCATTTTATTTCGGTACAAAATAATCCGTCCAAGGCTAGGCTAGGATCCATGAAACAGGAAAACGGTATTTTCCTGGAAATAAGCTCGCTTATTTCTCTGCGTCTCCCAGCACCATCATACAAACTTCATCAATTTCGAAATTTCGTTTTTTGGAAAACGATTTTCCTGACGTGTTCCAGCTTCATGGACCCGCTCTCTGGAGTATTTGTGGCAGTATTTCCCAGGCCAATCGGAGAATTTTCCGAGTTTTCCCTCACAGACAAATAAAACTCGATTAAATAAAATGAAGAAAAACCCATATTTTCGGAATAACTGCCTAGCCAGAATCTACCGCCAAGTGTCACTCCGTGGCGAAAACATAATACTCAAATCCCAATTTCCCAGATCACAACATTCTCAAACTACTATTCCGTCTTCTTCCCGTTTGTTGCCTTCTTTTTCAATATGATCGTCATTATAAACTTTAAACTTCAAAGATCACCAAACTACGCCAAACTAAAGAAGTTTTTACGAGGTAGGCAACATCCAACGGCTCTGGGACGTTTCGAAACTTTAGTGCAATTTTTCGTCGCGGTGTTTGCCCTATTGAGGACAATGATAAAATAGGTGACGAAACTTTTACCGGTAAATTTGGAGAATTCGTCAAAATTATTTTAGCGCTAGGCCTAACTTTGTCAACCGTGCAAACACCACGACGAAAAATTGCACTAAAGTTTCGAAACGACTCAGAGCCCGTCCAACAACCAACCCTAACTAGAGAGAACTCTGGACTTAATTCGAGCTTTTGCAATGAGCCTTGCTTGTTTCGAAAACTGTTTTTCGTTTTTGCTAAACGCCGAAAAGATGCAACAGAACATCGCGAAAACTCGAATTACATCCAGACCATTCCCTAGTAAGCCCACTACCCATTATAGGCGGAAAAGAGGACCATTTCGTCACTACAATGCCATCTGACGTGTCCAAGGCGAAGAAGAAGACGGAGAGAATGTTAATGATTCAAGCGTTCATCACTGCTTTCTACCTTTCCGTCTACGAGCTGACCAGTCTAGTTTTACGAGTCTCTCCGGAGCTATTCACAAGTCTGTCGCTTGACGGGAAAATGGCGTTCACCTACTTTCGTGTCGCCCAAATTCCGTGCCACGTATTCCTCGTCTACTACATTTTCACACCCGTCACTCGTAAAATTTATATTACGTTTCTCCGCGAACGCGTCTTTTGTATGAAACCGCAAAGCGAGAAAACCACCAAAGTTTCAGCTGTTTCTAATAGGAAATAGATACCGTAAAAACGGTAAATGAGTTTGATGCCCCACGATCAGAGGCGCACTTCAATTAGAGGGTGTAATACTAGTTTATTTTTCATAAAGGTTTTCTTTATTGAAAATTTCCTCCCCAATTTTTAAAAATAATTGCTGAAAGTTGTTTTATTAAAGCCAAACAAAGTATTTATTTTTTAGAGCTTTCCACTCCTGAATGCAATTTCTGGAAGCTCCGAATTTTTCTTCGACTTTCGCGTTGTTTGTTCGGATCGCGAATTCTATTCTTTCGAATTGCCTCATTCATTTGCGCATCGTTATCATATTCATCGTCTGAAATTACCTCTCCGTACCGGAAAAGAGATTAAACGGAAAATAGGAATAGAAGAAAAGAAGAATAAAAGCAGTGGAAAATAAATAGAAAACAGAAAAATGGTAGATCAAAAAAAAACCTTGAAATCGGTGGCGGCGTGTTTGCGTACATAGAGGGGCAACTCAATTACAGTTTTTACGTTATGTATATGAATATTCAAATATTTTGATAATTTTCATTGAAATAAAAAACTACCGATTTTCAAGTTTACCTCTATTCTGATTAGAAGTCTCGGCGCGAAGACCCGGAGTGCTGAGTTGAGCAATGTCGGGAATGACGATCAGAGTGCCGACAATGTCGCACTTGTCTCCCGGCTGTACCGTCTCCACCATTTCACCACGAACAATGACATCGACGGTTCGCGGGATGGATCCACGTGGCAACTCGGCTTGCGTCTCTTGGATTCGGATTTTTTGAAAGTCGACGAAGGTGGACGTGTTCACGTCGAGACTGAACCGGATGCGGTTCATACATTGCGGATTCGCGCACTTTGTTGGCTGAAAATAAAATGATGGTGGGAGAATGGACAATAATCGACTCAGGGAATTTAACAGATGCCACGGGCCGGGTCGGGCACAAAACCTAGAAAATTAGTGACTGTGCCCAGCCCGTCACGTCTGTGTCTGCTTTTGTTCAAGTTTATTTTATAGAAAATTTATTTTTATAGAAAATTATGCAATGAAGTAATGGGGTTATTCATTTCATGCATTTTGCATTTTTTGTCAAATTTTCCTTATGGGGTTATTCACAGAACCAGCAAAAAAAGCAGAAAATAGAAAAAAACCAGCAAAAAAATCAGCGAAAATTCGGAGAATGCTCCGATCGGTCTGAAACTTTGAGAGATCATTTAAAAAATACTCTCGGACATTCCCTGAAAATTTCAGACCAAAATATCGATTTTTATTTCTGAAAATTTTCAAAATTGATATTGTGGTCTGAAATTTTCAGGGAATGACCGGAAGTATTTTTTAAATGATTTCCCAAAGTTTCAGATCGATCGGAGCATTCTCCGAATTTTCGCTGGTTTTGTTCTATTTTTTGCTTTCCGAGAATAACCCCATTATTCATTTCATGCAGAAAACGATATTTTCTGCAGCAGAAAACTGAATTTCGTCGAACTGCAAAATGCACTTTTTGTCATTTTCTGCATGAAATGAATAAGGAAAATTTGACAAAAAATGGAAACCCCGTGAAATGAATAACCCCATTGAAAAAAACAACTTTATTGAAAATATATTATTTTTAATCTGACAAAGTGAAAAAGTAACCACTTGACAAGAGTTTTGGACCGAAAATCGCATTGAATTTCTTTTTTTTTTCTCTGTACTCTTCCTCGCCATCTCGTTTCTAAAGAGAAATTTTCGCATCTTCATTACATAACTTGTCTTCCTGTAGATTTAGTACTGCAAAACGCATTAAATTGTTCAAAACTTACAACTTTAACAGATTTATCACCATTTGGAACTGAAATTTCAAGATTTTTCGCAACGCTCAAAATAGTCATCGGAGACAACGAAATAACGAAAAAGTAGTGAAAAAAACAACAAAAAATTTAAATCCAACGGTCGCTGCGGGATTATGGCATCTATGGGGAATTTCGGGCAGCTATATAATTTCCTGAGAAATAATTATTTACCTGCGTGTATCTAAACTGCTGCTGCACATCGCGCGTCGTGACACCACAATCGTCACAAATAAAGCAAGCCCGGGAGAGTTCCGGATGAACCGGATGCGTGCGCACAATCTGTCCGGCAATTCGAACGAGACCACCGACTTTGTCAGCGGACAACTCGCGAACCGCCGTCTTCGCGTCCAGGTTGAACAGCGACACGTACAACTGTTTCTTGAACATTTGTTGCCGATCGTTCTCGTCACATCCGTCGATCGTCGCCAGGTGCAGAGCTTCGCACATGAATGGGTAGACTCTGAAAATAGTAGTTCCTTGTTTGCAGGATCTTTATTTAGGTAAATATGTACCGATAATACTGCAACTCGATGGTCGTTGCAAGATTGTTGCTGAACGAGTACAAATGCTGCATGTCGACGAAAATGGTATTTCTTTCCGGTTGTACCAGGTCCTTCATCGCGTGTTTGTACAGCGGTTCATCGTTCGAATCGCGGAAGGTCTTCAAAAACTTGGAGAATTCGTTCTGGACGCGAGTTCCGTCAGTGTCCTCCACTTGTTGCGACTGTCCGCTGATGATGTTGTCCATTCTGAAATGTGGACAATAATACAAAATATTGAAGAAAATGCAATTTCGAAAATTCACTGTTTCAACATTTTGGAGGATTCCATTTTTCTTATGGTACGTCCAAAGTAAAAAAAAAGCGCAAAAAAAGACGAAAAAAGGCGTCCAAAGTAACTTTGTTTTTGCGTCTTTTTTCTATACAGTATACCGCAGAACCTGCAGATCAAACAAAAAAAAACAACTAAAAACATGTTTCAAACAATTAAAAATGTAAACAAACATGTGAAATTCAAATTATTCACTTCGCGCGTCGCTAAGATGTGCAGGTTTGGTGGGATACTGTAGAGAAAAAAGACGCAAAAACAAAGTTACTTTGGACGCCTTTTTTCGTCTTTTTTTGCGCTTTTTTTTTACTTTGGACGTACCATTAAACATTGGACAAATTAAAATGAATTTTCCTGCCATTTTAATCATTAAATTGAATGTTTTCCATACATTAAAATGACAGAAAAAAATGCATTTTAAATTGAAAATCAATTAAACAGGTCCATAAGCAACAAAAAAAGCAGAAATACAAGAAAAAAGTGTGAAAATGCGGTAAATTGAGGCGGCCCAAATTTCAAACTGCGAGTTTTGGCGCGCACCTGACTGACCGTAAAAAGGGAGTGTCGTTGGGAAAAGAGTGTGCGCGCCGTGGAGACGCAGACATCTGCGGGCGCCAAATTGGGTTTTTGAAATTCGTCGCCACGGAGTGACACTTCGACTTTTTCATTTCTCTTGTAGAAAAACGTGTTTTCCGTGGCGAATATGTAATATTTTTTCACAAAATTGGGATGAAATTCTCAAAATGGTCTGAAATTTTGGAAAATGATGTTAAAATACTTCCGAAAAAGCTCAAAAATTGAACAGAAAAATGTTAAAATCAATATTTTAGTAAAAAGATTTTTGAGCAGGTCCAGAAGTATTTTTGGCATTATTTCCCAAAGTTTCAGACCGATTGAAACATTCTCCGAATTTTCGTAAAGTTGCTTGCATTTTTCGACATTTCTATGAAAACCCCCAATTAGTTCTGCAGTAACTGAGAAAAAAAAAACTCATTTATCGGCTTCGCGTAAATTATACAGTGCTCGTCATAAAGATACGCCACCCCACACCAAATTCAGGGTTTCGGTCAGAACCAGAAATTTTCTTCAAAAATTGTTAATCCCATTGAATTTTTAATGTTTTCAATTATTCGTTTATTGTCGGCCCGCCAAAATGGTAAAACGTGCTCCGCTGACCTCAACGCTATGCGATTTTCATTTTGGTCTTCAAATTAATTCATTTCACGTGTAAATTCAACGTGAAATGAAATAATTTGGAAACCAAAATGAAAATCGCATAGCATTGAGTTTAGCGGAGCGCGCTTGACCATTTTGGCTGACCGACAATATTGCAATTTATTTTTCGCGTTTTTTTCTTTTATGGGGTTATTCACGAGAAAAACAAACTGTTTGTTTTTGTTTTTTTTTCCAGAGTTCAGAGAAAGGGGGCAGTCTCTGTGTCTCTTCATTATCAATGCTATATCCCCGTTTCTCTACCTGTATTTTTTTTTTTACAATTCTCGACATCGCGTGAATTGGAAAAAAAAACAAAAACAAACCGTTTTTTTTCTCATGAATAACCCTATTGTCGGCCCGCCAAAATGGTCAAACGCGCTCCGCTGAACTCAATACTACGTGGATTTTATTTTGGTTTCCAAATTTTTTCATTTCACGTGTAAATTCAACGTGAACTAAAATAATTTGGAAACCAAAATGAAATCCACGTAGTATTGAGTTCAGCGGAGCGCGTTTGACCGACGTGGCGGGCCGATAATATTAGTTTAAATATTTTTTGTCAATACTTTCTCTTTCAGCACAAGATTTTGAACTTTTGAGACTGCCGTACGGTAGTAGTTAGATGTGCAGGACTAAGTGGCAGTATGATGTTCAGGTACAGTAATCTGAAGTTTAGTTCAACATCATTTAAAATTAGGAACTCTACTTCCTATCAATTAATTCATTATCAACGCTTTCATCGCTACGTTCCCTTTTTTCTAACTTCTGAGGAGCAATCTCAAATTGACTTGATGGTTCAGCTGGGAATCAGTTTTTCGGAGATGAGAAAGAAGATTCATCGTATCCCCGACTATATTCAAAGACACGTTCAAAATCCAATGACCTTTCGCATAACAAAGATCCCTGGACGTCCACGAATGTTGTGAAGACTGTTCAGAGCGTATCGAAGTCGACAGTCTTGAGAACATTCCATCGATCCGGACACTTAAAAAGAAAGATGTTCTGAAAACAGTTCCAAAAATGACTGATGCACACAAAGTCAAAAGAGTGGATTTCGCAAAATCCAACAGGGCATAGGACTTTAGTAAAGTGAGTTCACTTGTTCTCTTTCTCGTAAATCATAAAACATTTCAGGTTGTATGGTCCGATGAGAAGAAGTTCAGTCTCGATGGTCCGGATGGGTCCGATTCATGTTGGCGTGACCTCCGAAAGATTGTTCTCCAGAAGGAATTTCGGAGGTGGTTCTCTAATGGTTTGGAGTTGCAAAATGAATTCTATAGACTATCAAAGCACTCTTCAAAAAGGCATCATTCCATATTTCAACCGTGGAAACCGTAGAAAAACTCATTTATTCCAACAAGAAAATGCAGCCATTCATATTATGGATTCGTGAATTAGCGATAAAACGCGGTGAATTGTGGGGCAAAAGTTGGCTAGTCTCGCCACGATTTTGACAGACTACGGTTAGCGCGAAAATATTTTTTTAAATCCTTTTTTTAAATTAAAACGAATTTTCATAGTTTTTTCTCAACAAAAGAAGTTTTTGAATTGAAATTACTCATAGCAGGTTACACAAAAAATTTTAATAGTGAAAAATGCTAGTCAAAAGGCAAAAAATCGCGTTTTTATTTAAAACAAAAGAAGAAAAAATGTTTTTCGCGCTAACCGTAGTCGGTCAAAATCGTGGCGAGACCAGCCAACGTTTGCCACACAATTCACCGCGTTTTATCGCTAATTCACGAATCCATAATAAAAGTAAATCGACCACAAATTGGTTCGCAACCAAAAAAGTCAAGGATTTGGAGTGGCCAGCAAAAGTTGCCAGCGTTCGGAATTCCGAATGGTTTCATGAATACGGCCCCAGATCTCGGGAAAATTCCAACATAGCCACCCACTACAATATAGGTACCCACGCTATAGTATAGCCACCCATATAACTGAAAAACGGGATTTTTGCGATTTTCTGTGGCGGCTACTTTGAAATATATGGATGCTTTTACTGGAATATATTATTACAGTTAAGCGTAATGGGTGCCTATACTGGTTTCCTAGGGAATCTTTCAGAATAGCCACCCACGCGGCGCCGACTGTGGGTGGCTATACTATAGCTAGTCAAATGGGTACCTATTTTGAAATATGTGGGTGGCTATTCTGTAATTATCCCCAGATCCCCCTTGAAGATATCTGGGGTCTTCTTGCTAGAGCTGTTTATCACAATGGTAAACAGTTTCAAACAGTTGCAAAGTTAACAAAAAATACGAAAATAGGCGTCCAAAGTATTTAGCTTTGTTTTTGCGTCTTTTTTCTCTACAGTATAAGAAAAAAAAACGCAAAAACAAAGTTACCTTGGACGCCTATTTTCGTATTTTTTGCGCTTTTTTTTTTACTTTGGACGTACCACAAAGGATTCCATTAAAAAAGAATGGGACAAGATCATGCCATCATATCTTGAAAATCTCACAAACAGTATGCTAAATCGATTGTGTCAAGTTATTCAAATATTCGGAGAACCGACAACGCACGCTAAGGCTTCCATTCGGACCAATTTTCGTCCGTCCGGTCCGTCCGTTCGTCCGTCCGTCCGCCGTCCGTCCGCTTCGTCCGCGGTTCGTCCGGTTCGTCCGGTTCGTCCGCGGACGGTCCGGTTCGTCCGTTTCGTCCGGTTCGTCCGGCACGCTCTATTTGGCTGGGAATATTAATTTATGGCACTCTCTTTAAAAATTCTGACATTGAAAATGTAAGCGGTTGCAAATTTATGTAGAATTAGCTTTGCAAAAACAAATTTTTTAATTTTTTTCCGAATTTTTGATAGCCGAAACAAGACATTTCTGTTGATATTTTCAAGAAAAAAGAACAAAAACAGCTTTTGAAAACAAAATATAACAGAAAGAAAAAGAAAAACTAAAAAGAAAAAAAACGGACGAAGCGGACCGACCTCGGACGAACCGGACGAACAGCGGACGAAATTCGTCCGCTTTTTTTTCGTCCGAATGGAAGCCTTAACGCACGCCTCCCCCGTCGTCCAATGCGCCACCAAGTTCGTCGGATAATGAAATTATTTTTTCACTCGAAAATTTACTTTTTTGAGAAATTCGAATCATTATCTGATTATTCAGGATGACACCATCATTTTAATCCAAAAACGAGACCTTTTTGTCAGAAAATGACCGATCCTTAGGGTTTTAAAAATGGGCCAGGTTGAAACAATTTTGGAAGGCTGGGGTGCCGTGCAACATTAATTTTATTCTTTAATTTATTTTTCACCACCTTTGTTTTGTTTTTGTTCATAAAACCGTTTCCCTCACATTCTTGTTGGTATTTGTACTTGTCTAAAAATGGTGGAATAGAGAGAGTATTGAGGATTTCATTGGAGAATAAGAAAAAACGCGAAAAATGGATGGTAATAATAAAAAAAACAGCGAGGATAAAATATACGAATAATTGAAAAGAAAAAACAATTTCCCCATTTTTAATGGGTGGCGTATCTTTATGACGCGCTCAAAAAGTGACTTTTTGGGGCCGTATTTTCAGAGGTAATACTCTGAAAATTTGTGCCAATCGGTTTTTTTGCATGCTAAATTCAATGCCATTAACAGTTTTTCTCGATACTCAGGTAATTTTCGGCAAGCTGCCCCTCGAAACGGCACGCTGCTGTGAAAAACGGCAAGCTGCTGCGCGAATCGGCAGGGGTGCCACCTGCCAGCGGCAGCTTGCCGTTTTGCGCGGCAGCCTGCCGTTTTTCACGGCAGCGTGCCAAAATAAAGCACGGCAAGCTGCCGTAACCCTGCTTATTTCTGATTTGATCGATTCTATTCGTTGAAATTAATAAAATTTATTAAATAAAAAAACAGTAAAAAAAACATTAAAAGGTAACAAAAAAATCATGGCGAAAAATGTAATTATATTTACCGAGCATCACACGATCCGTCAATATCGAATAGTATCGTTTGTCAAGGTCCATTTCCGCATATCGACGAGTAGATGATCAACTGCAAGAAAACTTTCAAAACTGAATTCATTAAAAATAAAGTTGAAGATTTATTGCCGCTCAAAATTCAAAAAGTTACTGGGTTTGTATTTATGAGCGTTTACCGCACGGTACATAAAAACACGAAATGGTTTTCTTGACGATTAATTTAATTTTTTAAATTTTATTGGCTAGTTTGTACTATAAACGGTAATCCAAGATCCTGACAAAACCGGAAAAAAACACCAGACCGGGGAAGTCAAGACAAAACGGCAAAAATTGAACATGCAAGAGGCACGAGAATTGTACAGAAACTGTTATAAAATGCAGGAAAATCGTGCCACAGACTTGAAAATTTTTCTCCGGTTTCTGAAGTTTTTCCCCGGTTTAGTCTTCCATGGCTTTGACTTACCCGGTTTCGGGGGTTTACCCGCATTTTTCAGGGTCTTGGAAATCCCTTTTAGAAATTCCGCGGAAAACCATTTACTGTTTACATTTCCGTAGAGTAATTGTTCATAAGTACAGTTTCTCCAAACATGTTTTTTGTAGTTTAAAGTTCCACAAAAAATCCAGAAATAACTGATGGGGTTATTCATTTTTTGCAAAATAATTGTTTGAAATTCTTTGCCTTATTTCGCGCATATAGAAAAAACAAACAATTCACATTGTTTTAAAAACAACTCTCTTTGTTTGCAACCCTATTTCGTCAAGGTGATATTGCGGAACAGAACTGTAATGTTTAAAAAAACGGTCGGTACAGAACTGCGTGGAATGGAACTGTTCCATACCAGGCAATTCTAAGTCGAACAGTTCGAAACTTGTCTAGTAAGCCGTTACAGTTCTATTATGCTCACAAACGAGTGATACAAACAACGCTACGTTTTTTACTGTGGTCTCGCAGCGAATACTGCAAAATATCGGGGTATCGTTTGTAACACTCGTTCGAGAACCTTTCGTCACTTGGCGCTCAATTTTTCCGCCAAAATTCAGATTTGGAAATATGGAGTTGCAAAAGATTCGAATATTTTGTATTTTTGATGAGTGATACATAAGGCGAAATCTTTACTATTACTAATAAAATTTTTCTGTGTGTAAGTCTGTCTGTGCATCGGTATGTTCGCACTGCTCGCGCAGTCCCCAGAAGTCCGCAAGGGCCCAAATTTGGAAATCTGAGTCTCCTGAACCCCGCGATGATGCCCGTCTTTTCCAAATTTTGATATCACTATTTTGAAGGGTACTTTACTGTTAGGACCGTCTACTTTTTCTTCTGCTGTTTTTGCTTTTCTACATTCGAAAGGAAATCTGACAGGAAACTGTGGGTCGGCCGAAATGTCATTGCACACATAGAAAGAATTATTAAACCTGCGCGGTGTCCAAGTGGTTGCAGTCCAGACAGCCATGCGTGAGGTCTGTGGTTCGAGTTTTACTGTGGTTCTTTTTTTTGTTAAGCAGTTTTTGTTTAGTATGTGTAAATTTAGCCTACAAAATTAGATTTAGGTACGTTTCATCACATTTTTGAGCAATTTTTTGAATTTTTTTTCTGAGTTTTTGTTTTCCTATCTGTTTTAGTTTCTGAGCGGTTATGGACCAAATCTCGCACATACCGTAAAAACTCTAATACAACGGCCCTTCTATTGCTTAGTGCGCGAACTATCTTGGTGGGGGGCTCCCTCCCAAGCTAGCTGCACGAGTGACGAAGCGACTGAGAAGACGGTGCGTGGCTACCAGTAGCTCACGACTTCACGGACAACGAAGGTGGTCAATAACCAATTTATTGACACAGACGAGCAGCAATCAGAACACAAAAATCGAAGACCAAAGCAAAAGAATAAGAATTAAGAATAAGGAATTAAAAATAAATTATAAAAATCCAGCTCATTCAACCGCCCGTCCGAGGTCAGCACGCTTGCTGCCCTCGTTGCTATCCACGTCAGAGGTCACGTGAAAAATAGTTTGTCTTTTATATTTGGCGGCGCGCAACGCACGCGGCGACTTTAAAGGGAATCACCAAGAAATCGAGTGCCCGCTCGACATCCCGGTCCTTTTCGAGTCCGCCCGCAAAAGACAACTCGTGATCCTTTAAAACATGGTAGCAACACAGGGAGGGCCAAATTAGCGTAGCGTGTGAACGCCCGAACATGCAAGCCGGAACAAGCTTTACAACAAAACAAGACAAACATTAAAAAGAAAGAATAATGATAAAATTAACATTGTCGATCATTGACTTGGGCGATGGTGTTGATGTCGTTCTTGGCGCAATCGCTTCGAAACATCATACGGCATAACTCGGTCACCAATGCGGGGAACTTTCCGGGCTGCAGCGGTATGCGACCTCCGTTCTATCCCGATTGGCTCCATTCTCGTTCTCGAGTGGCTCTTATCCCCATCAACGACTTTCAGTCCTTGCCACTCCAGCTTTCGCGCCAACATCACGTCATTGACAACGTGCCAGTAGTCCTGCGGGCTCATCTTATCGCCCAAATCAACGAGCCGCAAGTTTTTATGCGCCATGACCCGGTCTTCCGGAGAGATCACATCAAGGTGGCCCCTTGGCCTCTCCACGCTTGCCACCCTGGATATGAATGCCTCTGCCAGCGAGAAATCCTCAAGTGCGGTGGGTGCTGGAATCATCAGCATCCTTGTCGATTCTGGCACCACATCCATCAGTGATGTCCATTGGTCCACGTGTTCATCGTCCGTGGCGAATGGCAAAATCATTATTAATCGCGAGTAGCGCTTCCTATTCAATTGCTCCAACAGCAAATCCTCAGCTGACTCCGCGCGCTTCAGAACCAGCTTCTCCGTGAAAGCCAGGGTCACCGTAGACTCGCGGACACCAGGCGCCAAGACGAGCAACGTGTTGACGGGTTGGGAAGTAAAGTCGTCCCCAAAGAATCTCCTCATCAGCGCACTGAACGTGTGCGTGAAAGCAACATTCCACGCGGGTTCCTCTCGGCACATCAACTGGAGTGTTGGACAGTGTGCCATGGCCAGCAAGGCTTCCTGAGACGGGATGTCCACTTCAAAAGGCAGGTTCGCTTGCGCCAGCAACAGGAGCTCAGTGGGCTTCTGGGCCAATTCCGGTTTCAGCTCCAGCAGATTCATCATCGCCACGAGTTGTGAAGGTGAGGTGGTGCGAGCAGTTGTTGCGGACGGTGGGTAGAAGACACACGGGCGTGAACAGCGGCACGAGAAGATATGCCTGAAAAACGTTTCATTAGGATCTCTCATTGAAACTTCGTCACAAAAGTCCCCCTCTAGATGCGCAACTTTCTTTTTAGCTCTTCCCTTCTTAGTTTTTATTTCCTCATCTCCCATTTCATCTGGTACCACTCTCAAATGGTCGAATGGGACGCATATCACGTCTTTACCCTTCCCTAAGACGGGAGTCAAGGTGGCGGAGTTGTTAGAGCATTCAAGAACGCGAAATGGTCCCTTCCATTTGTTTATTAACTTTGGACATTTCGCGCCCAACTTCTCCGCTGGAATTTCCACAAGAACACGACTCCCGGGCTCTGGATATTTGCGTGTGGCGGTTCTGTGCTTCTCATCAGAGTCTCTTGTATTTCTCGTGCTCTCCCATGGCATGCTCTTTCACAATTTTTTGGGTCTTCAGCAATTCGTGAGTGAGTATGTGTTTATACTCGTCCATATCTGCGTAATTAATGCCTACGGCATCCTCTCCGTCCATTTCAAGCGGGCCCCTCGAGTCCCTTCCATACATTAGATAAGTCGGGGTTTCGCCAGTGGTTGTGTGAGCAACGTTGTTGTATGCATACACTGCGAAGACTACTTGGTCATCCCATTCCATGGCAACGGCGGTTTTCTTCTTGACAATGTGCATCAATGTTTTGTTGAAGCGTTCAACTGCTCCATTGGCACGGCTGTTATAGCCCTTGGTCATTTCGTGGCGGATTTTCAACATCCTAGTAAACTGTTGGAACATTCCGTTGTCGAATTCTTTCCCTTGGTCCGTGAGCAACGTGTGTGGAATCCTTCCTTCTCCCAGTGCCCATCTTTCGTTAAAGGCTTTTAGGACTGTTTCACTTGTTTTGTCTGGAATGGGGACTGCCGTTCCGTATTTTGTGAATAGGTCCAAAATCGTCAAGATGTACCGATTTCCTTGTACAGAGAGTCCCACATCTATGAGATCACAAGCAACGACTTCCAGTGGGTACGTTGTATCATACGGAGTGAGCGGGGCCACTAGCTTGGGTGCATCATTTGTGCAAAGGCATTTTGCGCATGCTTTCACGCAGCTCTGGATTGATGCGCGCATTTTTGGCCAGAAGAACCGTCTGCTCAGCTGTCTGACCATTTTCTCCGTGCCGAAATGTCCTGCCAACACACCCTCGTGTGCCTCTTGCAATAGAGCCGCTCTTGCTCTCTTCGGAACAACGAAGCGACAGGTGCCCTCTATTTCAGTGTTTCGAAGAGACTTTCCAATTAGCGCGTAGTGGTCAACGGGCACTTCTCCTTTCATTCCTAGGACTTTCACTCGGCATTTTTCCTCTCCATTCTCCAACTTATCAATTATTTCGTTCCACCCTTCGTCTTCTTCTTTTAACCATTCGAACCAGTTACTGTTGTCCAGAACGTCGTCTGATTTTTCTCCTCGGATTTCATTCACAATCATGTTCAACTCAGTGGTTTCCGTGTCCTCGGATTCCACTGGCGAGCATCCACCTCTGCTTAAAGCGTCAGCTACCTCATTTGCCTTTCCTTTGAGATAAACTATTTTTACATTGAACTCGAGGATTTCAATGGACCATCTGAGTAGTCTATCGGCAAGTGGCGTGCCTTTCAGCAAGTACATTAACGGTTTGTGATCCGTGAAGACGACGACGGGAGTGCCATAAATGATTGTTTTGAACCGGCGGAGTGCTGACATCATGGCAAGCGCTTCCAGATCCGTTATGTGGTACCGTTTCTCCGCTGGGCTCAGTGATTTTGAGGAGAATGCTATTGGATGTTGCTTCCCATCTTTACCTTCCTGCGCAAGAACAGCCCCAATACCTTGTTTGCTAGCGTCCGTGTATATTAGGAACGGTTTGTCACCGTTTAGCGCGGCCTCGACGTCAGGTTGGATGAGCACTGGTGCCTCACAGATTTTGTTGATTAACTGTTGAAACGCCATTTCTTGTTCTTCTTCCCATTTCCACGCAGTCTTCGGAGATGTGAGTGGTGTCAGTGGGGCAGCGATTTTGGAGAAATTCATTATGAAGTTCCGATAGTAGCCAACTAATCCTAGGAAGGAATGCAGCTCCTTAGCGTTCGTCGGGCGACTAAATTTCCTCATCCTTTCTACTTTCTTTTCTTCGGTCTGAACACCTTCCGGGGTTATCTTGTGCCCTAAATACTCGACTTCTCTTTGCGCAATGTGGCATTTGCTTGCCCGCAGCATCATCCCACTATTTTTGATTCTCGTCAAGATTGTCCTTAAGTCTTCGACGTGTTGTTCCAACGTCTCACTAGCGATTAGAAGGTCGTCGACATAGACGAATACATTTTTCCCGAGAAGATCACCCACAATCGCTTCCATGGTCGCTTGAAAAATGGCTGGTGATGTGACTAGTCCAAATGGCAACACATTCCATTCGAACAACTCGCTTCCAATTGCAAATGCGGTTATTTGTTTGCTGGCCTCTTTCAATGGAATCTGCCAATAACCGGCGAGTAGGTCCAGGGTGGTAAAAATCTTTTTTCCGGACAACGACTGCAAAGTTGCCTCGATGTGTGGGAGAGGGTGTGCGTTGTTTTTCACCACCTTGTTCACCTTACGGTAGTCAATGCACATGCGTATCGCTCCGTCCTTCTTTTTCACTAACACTACTGGGCTCGACCACGGTGATTTACTTTCTCTAATCACTTTCTGTGCCAGCATTTTTTGCAGCATATTCCGAATTTCGGGCCGAATGGCTAAAGGAATCGGTCGAGGTTTCTGTCGAATTGGTTGTGCTCCTTCTTGTAGCTCAATTTCGCATTCCACTAGACTCGTTCTTCCCAGCTCAGTGTCGTCAAGAGCGAAAATTTGTTGGAAGTCCTCTATGACTTTCCAAATACTTCCCTCTTCTGGCTTGTGTACTCTTTTCAGGTGCTCGCACACCGTCTGATACCTGTCATTTGCCTCCTCATCTTGACTGATCTCGCAAACAGCAATATTCGGTGTTTCAGAACCCTGTTTGCCTCGAGTCCACACGTCTAGGCTTTCTAATAATTCCGCCTTTTCTTTCAAGATCTCGAATCCGCTCAGTTCCCCAATTGCAATTTTCTGTCCCTTGCGGAGAAGAATGCTCTCACTCCCATAGTTGGCGACATTGATCAGCGCTTTTCCATCGCTGTTCACCTGACAAACGCCTGGAGCCAAACAAGTAACTATTGGCGTGATCAGACAGAATCTCTTTTCCTTACTTATTATACCCTCGACTACAATTTCAATGGTCTTTCGTCCACTTTGTGCCAGCTTTACGTCATTGACAACTCGAATGTCCCTGGGTTGATCGTCGATTTTCAGTTGTATTCCCATGGCCTCAAATCCATCAACGCCGAGAATTGCTGACTCTCTGTCCACATCAGCGACGTAGAAGGTCAACCTTCTAGTTCTTGCCTGCATGGCAGTATCGACAGAGACCTTTTGAACCAGCCTGATTGGCGCATTCGTGGCCGTGTATACTGTTCTGAGGTCGGGTTCTTCCCTTTTCACTTTCCTTGACCATTCTGCTCCATTTGTGTTTTCAATCCGTTTCCACGTTTTCGCTGACATTAGCGTTATGCACGACCCACTGTCGATGACTAGGTCTATTTCTGCCGCTCCAATTTTTCCTTTTTCAACTAATTTCTTTCCTTGCATGTGGTCTGTTTTCTCCGAGGTTTTCCGTGTTTCCTCCATGGCTTTCTTATCAACGATTTCTACCTTTTCGTTGGACTCTCTTGTTGCGTTTCGCTCAGCTGGCGGCGTGTTCACTGCTGGGCAGTATCTGGACATGTGACCGTTTGCGCCACATCGAAAACACTGGATTGTGTGACTTCTAGCACTCGGGTTTCCAGGAGCACGAGGGCAGTTTGGTTCGTGGCACCCCGTCTGCCTGCACGTGACGCAATGCGTTTGGTTTCCGCTCCACGCAGCGTTTTCGGTTAACTCGCCCTGTCTGGGATTCGTGATGCTATGATTATTGTTGCCTTCAACGAACGATGTCCTTGGAGGGGTTTGCCTATGTGGCTGCACACTCGGATAGTTTTGGGTCTTGTTTTCGCGTTGGGACATCTTCACATGTTGTTGGTTCCTTTCTACTCTCTTTCCTCTAACCTCTTTCACGCTCATCTCATGTCTAACGGCCAAAAGCCGGCAAATATCGTAGTGTTCCTTTTCTGGGTATTCTAAGAGTTTGGCGTCGATCATGCATCGTAATGCCTCGTTTCCAGCAATGGCTCCGAGGAGTTTCGCTGTTTTCAAAGAGGAGAGTTCCTCTGGCGGCAGACGTCGGTAAGCAATTCTTGCAACCTCGTCAAGAAGCAAACAGTAGTCTTCAACTGACTGGTTTTCCGCAATTCTCAGCGTCTCCCAACGTGTCTTCGCTCTTCTTGTTTCATCTTCAACTGAGATTCTCAATCTATTGGCAAGGGCCCTTAGAATGCTCCCCACGCTTTGCTTTTCCGCTTCCCTCAGCCCCCGGAACGCTTTTAACGCTTTCCCCGAAAGGTATTTCGTTTCGAGCAGTGTGACTTGTTGCTCTGCGGATAATCGGCCAAACTTCATTGCAAACGTTTTTTCGAATGCTCCTATGCTCACAGAGTCCTTCTCTGCGGTATATTTTGGCGGCTCTGGCAAGTTCTGCTCCAGGTACAACTGGCTGAGTAGGGAAAGCTCAGTTTGGGCCGGACGATTCTTCTCCCTGTAGCACACACTCTCTTCTGTGTTCCCTCTATTTGTCCTTTCATCAAGGATTACATCCATTTCCCGCTGGTACTCTCTCGGGTTTTCAATTCTTTCAAAATACTCACCTCGAGAAGCGCGAGTTTCGTGCAGTCCTTCCGGTGTGGGTCGGTGCGGCAAGCGATCTCCCGTGTCCTGAATAAAATATTCATCTCTCGAGACCACTCTTCTATGCTCACCTTCTTTTTTGAGCGGGTCGACATTCAACTTCGCTTCCACCTGACCGCAATGCTTCCTTATTGCTGCCATTTCCGACTCCTTGATGTCGATTTTCAGACGCAGCTCGGTGTTTTGCGATTGGAGGTCGAGGAGTCGTCTGCGGAGCTTGTTTTCCTCACTCGTCGCTATCTGCAATAATTCTTTTGTATCGAGGAGTTTTCGTCGGTTTCTGCCGCATTCGTCTAAGATATCCTCCATATCACTCACTCTGGTTATCCCGTTAGCCTCCATGAAATCTTGGATGTCCTTGACCACAGCGCTCGGCACCTCGGTTTGCAGCAGAGTGCTGTTTGCCGACGTCGCATCCACCGGCGATTGGGCAGCAGTCTGGGCAGTCACTTGCTCGTTGACGTGGTTGTCGTCGAGGAGCGTGTATTCCTGAAAATCACACAACTTTGTCTTCAATTCCTGATTTTCTTTGCACAATTGCACAATTTTTCTGTCTTTTTCCACCATCAATTGTTCCCTTTGCGAGAATCTTTCTTTGATGGGGTCGATAATTCTTTTCGCCGTATTTGGGGCAATTTTTGAAAGCGTTTTAAGATCAACCTCGAGTGTTTTCAATCGGGCTTCATCTTCTCTCTTCCTCACCTCGTGGTCCTTTCCGACGTTGTCGATGTCCATGTCCTCATCGAGGATAGCGTCGTCGATGAATTCGTTGTGTTGACCGCCGTCTTGTCCGTTTCCGTCCTCCAGTTCGTTTTCGATCACGAATTTTGTTGTTGACATCTGTAACTTGATTTTTTTCAAGGTGTTAGATGACAGTGTGAGAGAGTATGAGAGAAATGCAGGTTTTGCTAATTTATCACAGTACTCAAAGTCTTCAATTTTCCCGAGAAAAGTCCAACGTTATCGGTTTATATCCGAAATTAGCTGACTGATTGGATGTTTTCCAGAAACACCAACAATCGAGATTTTCAAGTGTCTGGCAGGGTCTCTGTCCCAGAACACTGAAAACGTTCGGCTTCTCTCGTGAAAATTGATTGGTCGCAATCCTAGTTGAAGTCGCAGGACTCTCTTGGTGGGGGTCTCCCTCCCAATTGAGTGTTGCGATTGACGTTGGAATGAAAAGGTGAGTTTCCCGGGGTCTCCGTGGAAAGCTCACTTTTCGGTGGTTTGGCTCGGCCCCCAAGTGCGCGAACTATCTTGGTGGGGGGCTCCCTCCCAAGCTAGCTGCACGAGTGACGAAGCGACTGAGAAGACGGTGCGTGGCTACCAGTAGCTCACGACTTCACGGACAACGAAGGTGGTCAATAACCAATTTATTGACACAGACGAGCAGCAATCAGAACACAAAAATCGAAGACCAAAGCAAAAGAATAAGAATTAAGAATAAGGAATTAAAAATAAATTATAAAAATCCAGCTCATTCAACCGCCCGTCCGAGGTCAGCACGCTTGCTGCCCTCGTTGCTATCCACGTCAGAGGTCACGTGAAAAATAGTTTGTCTTTTATATTTGGCGGCGCGCAACGCACGCGGCGACTTTAAAGGGAATCACCAAGAAATCGAGTGCCCGCTCGACAGCTTCATTTCATCGCAACTGCCAGATGATTAGAGGTTTGCACATCAAACTTCGGTCGTTCCATGCCTGCTTGACTACAAAGTGTTTTGCCGAGTTTGGTGTGAAAACCTCTAAATACCCGGCAATTGTGATGAAATGAAACCATAGAAGGGCATGCCGTTCTATTTGAGTTTTTACGGTATTTCTGTTATTTTAATTTGATGTACACGAGAAGTTTAATTAATTGTTCTGCATTAAACTGCCCAAAATGCACGTTTGCATTGGACTGAGATAATTGAAAAGTTCAGGAGAATAGGTTTACTAATGAGTAAGCTTTCCACGGCGGGCGTTTTTCGCCCGTCCGACCCGTTCGGGGAAAGGGCCGTCCGATCCCCGGGGAAAAAGAAAAATGCCCGCTTGAAATGTTTATTATTTTTTCCAACTATTAAAAAAAATTGGAGAAGAAAGTTCACGCATTTATACACATATTTTCAATTTCCCGTGACAAAATATTATTTTTTATGATTCCACATTTGCCAACGCGATATGCCCTTATTTCTATCCTAGGAAACCGTCACGTAACATTGCAGACCGGGCAACGCGGACGGGCAGCGGGCACCCGTTCTCCGGACGGGTAACGGACGTTTTCGGACGGCCCGTCCATGGTGGAAAGCTTACTAATGAGTTTTTACTGAGCTACTGTAGGCTCATGCAGCGATTTTTGTCAAATTCTGACTGAAGAATTATTGAGAAAGTGGTCATATTTTTTCGCAATTCTTTGTTCGATTGGAGCGAGTTTTCAGCGTTTTATACCGAGTACAGTGGAAGACGCATTAGAATATTAAAATGCCAGGAGTCGACCCGAAGAGCTGTGTTCAGTTTGAAAACGTCTGAGTACGGTAGTTTTTTTTTTTAATGTTCTTGCGCAATATATCGGGTTGAATACACCCAAAAACTGTTTTGTTTTTGCTGCACTGAATAGGTTACTGACATATTTTTTCGCAATCGATATACGAAAAAAGATTGACAGACACACAGAAAAACATTCAGTTTTTATTGTGAAAACAAAAAAATTGCAACGCGGTGTTTGCGTACTTTTAAAATTCAAATGGAAATGGGAACAAATCTCTTCATCTGCCATGCTATTGTCGGCCCGCCAAAATGGTCAAACGCGCTTCGCTGAACTCAACGCTATGCGATTTTCTTTTTGGTTTCCAAATTATTTCATTTCACGTGTAAATTCAACGTGAAACACATTTATTTGGAAACCAAAATGAAAATCGTATAGCGTTAAGTTCAGCGGAGCGCGTTTGACCATTTTGGCGGGCCGACAATATTTCTTTTATGGCCGTTTGAATTTCAAAAGTACGCAAACACCGCGTTGCAACCTTTTTGTTTTCCCATTAATTTATTCAATTTTGGGGACGTATTGTTCATTCGCGAAAAAAGCAAGTGCGCTCCACAAAACGTAGTACTTCGTGGATTTCATTTTCGTCGCCAAATTATTTCATTTCACGTGTAAATGCAACGTTAAATAAAATAATTTGGCGACGAAAATGAAATCCACGTAGTACTAAGTTTTGTGGAGCGCACTTGCATTTTTCGTGAATGAACAATAGTCAATGTTTCTTTTGACATACATTAAAACTTTGAGAAATCAGGGAGACTCGCGCGTTCCCAAGCTTACCCAGAAGGTTTTTGACGGCGATAGCCGTCAACAACCTTCTGGTTCGCAACTAATTATTTTTTTTTTGCGTGCTATGAATAATCCCATAACATATTTTTACCGGTATTGTGAAAACAAAAAAATGGAACATGGGGATTGCGTAACTTTATAATGGGGCTATTCTCGGAACCAGCAAAAAAAAAAAAACAAAAAATAGAAAAATCCAGCAAAAAATTCAGCGAAAATTCGGAGAATGCTCGGTCTGAAACTTTGGGAAATTTTTTTAAAAGATACTTCCGATCATATTTTTAAATGATCTCTTAAAGTTTCAGACCGATCGGAGCATTCTCCGAATTTTCGCTTTCAGAAGTACGGAATCATCGCGTCGAAATGTTTATATTCGCATAATAAATTTTGTGTATACTCGGCGAATGCATCATCAGCCTTGTTCTACCGCACTTTTCAATTTTCAACAGTGTAGTGCGCCTGTTTTGAAGCGAAAAATCAAATTTTAACTGCAATTCGTCGTGGATACGTTATTTTTCGTTGAAAAGGAGTATAAAACTAGAATTCGAGTTAATCTTGCAAGTGCAACACTGTTTTACAGGAATTTTGGCAGTAGAGCGAGGTTGATGATGTATTCACCGACTATATACCATCATCGCGCGGTAAAATATCATGGTAAACACCTGTTATTTCTGGGATTGTTTCTGGAACTTCTAACTGAAGACAAGTGATTCTAAGAATTTTTTTGCAATCTTAGGCGCAGCATAATAAAAAATATACCTGGAACCAACTGGAAACTCATTTTCCAAAATCGATCACTGTAGAAACCATCGTGGCCAGCAGAATTGAGCAAATGCTTTGTTGAAAATTCTAAAAACATTTTTAGTCTGCATGGAATAATTATAAACACTTACTTTTTCCACAAAATTGAAGAAAAATACGAAAATAATCGTAAAAATGAACTCGAAAGTAAAACTCATGTAGAAAAAATTGCGTCATCGCTCAGTCTGCGCAAGAGAAGAATGCTGGCGCCTTTGTCGACGGCACGGCACTCCTACGGCACGCTGCCGTTTTGCACGGAAGCCTGCCGTTTCGCGGGGCAGCTTGCCGTTTTGCAGGGCAGCTTGCTGCTCATGAGCCGTTTCCTTGCGTAACGCTACCCTTACCCGGCAGCCTGCCGTTTTTCACGGCATCTTGCTGCTCGTGTGCCGTGCACATGCCGAAAATTACCTGAGTATTTTCCGAGACCCTGACAAAACCGGGGAAGACAAAACCAGGGAAGACAAAACCGGGGAAAAGTTGCAAGTCTGCGGCGCACTTTTTCAACACTTCCAGTACAAAACATCGTGCAGCAGTTTCAAAAGGGGGCGGAGCCTCTTCCCCGGTTTTGTCAGGCTCTCTATTTTCCGGTTTTTGCGGAAACCATAAATTTGGGGATGGAGTATCTTTATTGGGGTTATTCATGAGAAAAAAACTGCTTGTTTTTGTTTTTTTTTCCAATTCATGCGATGTCGAGAATTGTAAAAAAATACAGGTAGAGAAATGGGGGTCCCCCTGATATAGCATTGATATTGAAGAAACGCAGAAGGTGATGAGTTCAAAGAAAGGGGGCAGTCTCTGTGTCTCTTCATTATCAATGCTATATCCCCGTTTCTCTGCCTGTATTTTTTTTTACAATTCTCGACATCGCGTGAATTGGAAAAAAAAAATAAAAACAAACCGTTTTTTTTTTCATGAATAACCCCATATGACGCGCACTGTACAAAATTTAATCAGTTGATTCTCCGTTGTGCTTTGTGAAGAGCCTGAACCTGAATTCTATGGATGACGAATTCCAGATTAGAAAAATAATAACTGAAAGATTTTTGATGAGTTGTCTAATTTTCATTTTCTCGGATATGACGAGATGAAAAAACCTACCGTACCCCTAGGTTTTTGACAAGTGATCGACTTTTTCATCTTTGTTTGTTGGGAGATCAACGAAAATTCCAGATTGCCATCCGCCAATTTCTTCCAGTTCCAGCCGAATTCGGCGATTTTATTTATGTTCAAACAAACACATACACACATAACCAATGAGTCACGTGCGCAACAGTCCGAGGAAAAGTTATGCGAGAAATGGCTGTTTGCATACTTTCTGGACACCTCCTTTCATCACTCGAAAACGTAGTACTGATCATATCACTATGTACTACTTTCTGGCTTTATTTCTAGTCGCGGTCTCGAATGTTGAATCGCAATCTTATAATGACGTCATTTGTCGTCGTCCGTGGTACTTCAACTCGCCGAGACCTGCTCCATTGTGAGAAATTTTTTACGAATTATTTTTACGAAGGGTGAAAACGTTTATATTGTTCAACTTTCTTCCAGAAGATGTCCCACACCGTCCTTTTTCACCTTCTACGAATGTTGTGGCGAGTTTCTTGAAAATTGTTGCTGGCGATTTCGTCAGGAACCAATGTAGGGCGCTTTTGCGTTGCATTGCATTGCAAAAAAACAAAAAATTGCAGAATAATCTGTGTGATTCTGCTCATCCTCCTCCTTCTCGTCTGCTGCTGTTGTTGTGTCGCGTGGCTGACAATTGGCAGGAAGAAAAAAACGGCGCCGGAAGGGAAGAACGCCGCCGCCACGAAGAAGGACTCGCAAATTCAGACAGTCAGCGGGTCGACGATGGATTCGGGGACACAATGGGAGATGAGAAGGGGCTGGGAGCCGGAGAAGAGGAGAAGTTATGCGGCTGCCACGACGATGGAGCGAGATGTCGAGTATAAGTACTTTTCTTGATTTTCGCTCTGTTTTTCTTTTCATAAATATGCGTTTATGTATGTATGTATGCGTCCAAAATTTGTTCCTTCCATTCCATTTCTTTACCCGGTGGCAGTGGGCAATTTTCTATTGGAATGAAAGGAAAGGAGGCTTGCAACAATTTGCTTAAATTGCTCACCCATTTCCGACGTGCGTATGTGTGTGTGTGTGTGTGTGTGTGCATTTCAATTTCTTCTTGCTCATAAGTTGTTGGGTGTGCGAAAAAACAACATGCGTGACCAATTTTCGCGATTGACTCACTTTCCATATCAATTTTTCTTGCATTTTCCAGATTAAAGGGAATGTATTACGTATGCTAGGAATTGTGATACCGCGTCAAATGATGTACATTGCGGTATCGCCACGGACGGTGTTTGCGGACTTGTGCATTTACGCGCAAGTTTGAATTTTTTCGTTTCGAAATTTTTCGACGAATAAATACCGTTTTTTTTTTTGTTATTGTTATTTCTGCCGTTTTAATTATTTTAACTCTATGGAATTTGAGAATTTTTGTCGAGCTAGCACGGTGTCCAGGATTTGAAAAGTGGGCGGAGCCGAGCAAACGCGCGCCACTGGATTTTTGCGCGCGAAATTCAAATTTTGACGCATTTTTTTATGTTTTTCGGGAAAAAAAGCATAAATTCTTAATTTTTTCCCACATGTGCTCCAACGGAATTATAGCTGTGGTCTTTAGAAATTTTTTAAGTCTAAGAACGTCAAATTTGGTTCCGCCACCATTTCGAAATATTCGTTTTGAGTTGTTTGGTGTTTTTGCAAGATAAATCTTAACGAAAATCGAAGTTTGGGCAATAATATGGTATTAAAAGATACAATACATACATTTTACAAAGAAAAACAGGTTTTATTGAAAGAAAAATAATAAAATCAATAAAAAAAATGAGAGTCGAAAAATGCGCAAACACCGAAAGTGCGCAATGCAATGTTTGCTGGCGCGCCAGCAAATTAGGCTCCGCCCATATTTCAAATCCTGGACACCGTGAGCTAGTGTTTTTTTTTTGCCCGTAAAAAATGTCAAATTCCATAATGAAAATATATTAAAAACGGCAGAAATACTCGTCGAAAGTTGTCGAAACGGAAAAATTCAAATTTGTATCAACGCGTAAATCCACAAGTCTGCAAACACCATCCGTGCCCAGACCACAATGTACACCATTTGACGTGGTACACCATTCCAGGAATACGTTATATTATCGATTCAATTTTCTTTTCGGTTACAGTATGATTTCACGTTAAAAATCTGCAAACACCACATGCCTTTTTGAAAAACCCCACTCATTGTCAGTTTTAAAATTCCATTCAGTAGAAAAACGGGATGTGGCCTTGAATTTTCCGCGTGAACTTTTATGGTAGCCGGTAAGAATATTGAAGATTCCACAGGTGCATGAACCGGGAGTCAGCAAACGCGCCCGAGCGCACAATTTCAAACTTTCAAAATCTAGGCCCAAAATTAATTTAAAAAACGTGAATATTTTGGGATATTCAAGTTTTTAAAAATTAATTTTGAGCCTAATTTTTGAAAGTTTGAAATTGTGCGCTCGGGCGCGTTTGCTGACTCCCAGTTTATGCTCCTGTACTGTAGAAAATCGGAAAATGCTCCGGGGAGAAACTGTCAAAAATACTCCCGGAAGTACATGCTATAAAAATTTTGGATTGAAATATCTTTTTTATGCCGCGTCCAAAGTCAAAAAAATTCCTGAAATCACGTTTTTTCTGCAGTCCAAACACGCGAAAATTCAGTGGTAAACACCTGTTATTTCTGTGATTTTTTTTGCAACTTTGGACTGCAGAAAAAACGTGATTTCAGGAATTTTTTGACTTTGGACGCGGCATTACAATCGATTTTTCAATCCAAAATTTTTTGAGCATAGTATTCTTGGCAGTGTCTCCCAAAATTGCAGACCGATCGGAGCATTTTCCGAGTTTTCTGCTATTTATTCCGCATTGAATTTTTCAATTTTCTCGCCGGCTAGAATAAGAGTTCACGTGGAAAATCCAAGGAATAAAAAAAGCTGAGTGGGTGTGGCCTTTTCTGCATTTCTCAAAAGGCCTGTGGTGATTGCAGATTTTTCACATAAAAAATCACGAAAAATGCCAGGTCCGTGAAAGGCCTTCGTCGCTCCGAGACCCGTTTTGTCACTAATCCTTCCATCATCTATGTACTTGCCGGTGTCCCCTCTGGGACCCGCCATCTTTTTCGCGTCGTTGTTTTCCTCTTGAATCAACCAAATGGAGAGTTTACGTCTCTCGTTCTCTCGATTCGCTCATTCGCTTCAAAAATGGGCGGTCGCGTGTTTTTTTTGTTGCTCTGTTGGTTGGTGCTGCAAACTCCTCCAGAAGTAGTCGTGTCTTCCATTCTTTTAATTCTTCATCTCGCTCCAAAGCCCTCGTTTTTTGCTCTCCATTCCATACGCGTTGAAACTGCAAAAAAAGAAGAGCACTCCGGCCGAATTTTCCACTCGAATCCCTCGATTACAGATCTTTTTTTTTCAATTTTTTTTGACAGCTTTCTTCGTTCTTCATATCGCACCCCATTCTAAACAATGGCTTCGTCGGCGGGACGTGACAAACTTCGCAGTCGTGGACCGCGCGTGTTTGCCTTTGGAAGTAGCACGCCGCGCGACTTGTCGCACATGAATAAGGTGGGTTTCACCCCACCCCAAAAAAAGAGAGAATAATAAAACGGAAAAAAAAGAAGAAATAAAAAAGGACACAATTTTCGATTGGCTCGCGCGCGCGGAGTAGCGCGTAAATAAAACGAGATGAAGTGTAGTGCATCTGCCATAAAAAGAGTGGCTCGTCGTAAAAAAGTATGGGTTTCAGGTGCCGCCGAAACTCCGGAATTACGACGCAAAGTCGGTGGATAAATCGGAGGCGCCAAATCTGCACGACTACATTGTCAAGGCGAGGAGCCTTTCGAGAGAGGGTAAGTTATAGGGGTTATACGTTTTTTAAGGGCTAATAGCTGTTTTTAAGGCTCTGGGATGTTTCGAAACTTTTTTGATATTTTGCGGCTTACTAGTGAATTCAAATTCACAAAAAATATAAATAACTGATAAAAACGAAAAATAATTACCAAATGCCCCCCGTGTTTTGGTGTCAATTGGCGAAAAACCATACGCAAAAATGCAAAAAAGTTTCGAAACGTCCTAGTCTCGAAATGGCAGGTCGAAACGTCCCAGAGCCGTTTTTAATGGCTAACTCTCGTCTGCGTCTCGTCACTTACACGCTTTCTGCCTCAATAATTCATTTTGAAACATTTTAATTGGCACACTGACAAGCTGCATTTTTGCGAGGGCAGTCTTCAGCACCCCGCGCGCCGATTAGCTGCCAACTATGTGCCAAAAAATCCCTGTAGGCGTCGAATAAAACTTCTTCGAATTTTCCCAGCCAAAAAAAGAAGTTTATCTTCGATTTCCCAACGGATCTTAGCACGATTTACCTGTAGGTTTCGTATTCAGTTTGTTCAGACCTTTCCATGTTTTTTCGTCAAATCTCAGCCGGAGAAAGTATTTAGTTTAATTTCGATTTCGTCAATATTGGCTGGATTTTCAATTATTGTCGAACCGCCAAAATGGTCAAACGCGCTCCACTGGACTCAACGCTATGCGATTTTCATTTTGGTTTCCAAATTATTTTTTCGGTTTTTCTTTGATTTTTTGCATAAAATCTTCTTTTTTCGTGCTTTTTCCTTGTAAAAATATTTTTTCGAGACCAAATTCATGAAGTTTTATCAAAACCTTCCGCATATTTCCGAATTTCAGTGAAAAATCAATATTTTTCGATTTCTGTGTACTTTAAAAAATTCATAACTCATTTGTTTGGAAAGTTTTTTGTTCAAACTTCATCATGGTGATGTTTTTCAATATTTTCTTACCTCTTAGCCCGAAAAGTACTGATTTTAATATAAATTTCACTTTTTTTCCGCCAAAACGGCAAATTTTCACTAAAATCAGTAATTTTGTGGGCTTTTCTCCGCTTTTCCATTATTTTTATCTCTTTCAATCGTATATATTGTTTCAATTATTAATATTAAAAACTTATTTTTGCAGGAGGAGACCGCACAGCGACATGAGGCCGACAACTTCTGCTGAATATTTGCGTGAGTTGATTGTCAAATTTTTTTTCCAAAAAGTCCAGAATTCTTATAGATTTAGTTCAAAATATTAAAAATAATCCTTATGCCACTCTAGTAAATGATGCAAACCTGCATTTTTATGCAAATTACACAAAATTTCATAAAGATGCAGATTTTCATTGGGCTAAAATGGCAGAAAAATGATTTTTTTCGACTATTTTACAACAAAGAAAACGTATTTTTTGAGTTATCTTTATTTATCACAAAAAAATTCATGCTCTAAACTTTTATTTTCAGACGAACCGCCGACGGGACCCCGGAAAACCAATGGATTTCAATTTGTTTTCCTTTTTTCTGTAACTTTTCCGTTGAATTTTTTTCTATTTTGCCAATAAAATTTCTATTGAGCTTTAATTGTACATCGACTAAACAATGTTAAGTCTGAGAAGCAAACCTGAAACAATCTCTGGGAAACTCGAATTCCATTGCTCCAATTGGGTATTTGCTCCATTTTGCGTTTCTGTAAGGGAGATTTGGAAATTTCGTGTTGAATAGAGTATAATTTTATTAAGGAAGGATGAAGAAAAATACAGAAATATGAAACAGACTAATTTAAAACATAATTACAGAGGAAACGAAGCAAAAATTAAATTAATTAGTTTTTCGGGGTGTCGTCGGCGGTTCGTCTGAAAATAAAAGTTCAGAGCATGAATTTTTTTTTGTGATAAATAAAGATAACTCGAAAAATACGTTTTCTTTGTTGTAAAATAGTCGAAAAATCATTTTTCTGCCGTTTTAGCCCAATGAAAATCTGCATCTTTATGAAATTTTGTGTAATTTGCATAAAAATGCAGGTTTGCATCATTTACTAGAGTGGCATAAGGATTATTTTTAATATTTTGAACTAAATCTATAAGAATTCTGGACTTTTTGGAAAAAAAAATTTGACAATCAACTCACGCAAATATTCAGCAGAAGTTGTCGGCCTCATGTCGCTGTGCGGTCTCCTCCTGCAAAAATAAGTTTTTAATATTAATAATTGAAACAATATATACGATTGAAAGAGATAAAAATAATGGAAAAACGGAGAAAAGCCCACAAAATTACTGATTTTAGTGAAAATTTGCCGTTTTGGCGGAAAAAAAGTGAAATTTATATTAAAATCAGTACTTTTCGGGCTAAGAGGTAAGAAAATATTGAAAAACATCACCATGATGAAGTTTGAACAAAAAACTTTCCAAACAAATGAGTTATGAATTTTTTAAAGTACACAGAAATCGAAAAATATTGATTTTTCACTGAAATTCGCAAATATGCGGAAGGTTTTGATAAAACTTCATGAATTTGGTCTCGAAAAAATATTTTTACAAGGAAAAAGCACGAAAAAAGAAGATTTTATGCAAAAAATAAAAGAAAAAGCGAAAAAATAATTTGGAAACCAAAATGAAAATCGGATAGCGTTGAGTCCAGTGGAGCGCGTTTGACCATTTTGGCGGTTCGACAATAAATTTGGAATTTTTTAGTTTTTCTGGAGATCTCCTTTCTTATTTTGACCGCAAATTCACACAAAAATATCGAGTTTTTCTTGAATTTGCGGATAAAACAATTCTGAACTTCCAAAAAACTAAACATTTTCAAGTATAAAAAAATCCGGCCAATATTGACAAAATCGACATTAAATTAAATACCTATTCTGGCTGAAATTCGACGAAAAAACGTGAAAAGATCAAAACAATCCAATACGAAACCTAAAGGCAAATCGTGCCAAGACCCGTTGGGAAATTGATGATAAATCTCCTTTTCTGGCTAAAAAAATTCAAAAAAATTAAATTCGGCGCTTACGGGTATTTTTGGCACCTAATCAGCGCGACTTCGGCGGTAATTGGTGCATGGGATGCTGACGACTGTCTTCGCGAAAATGCACTGTTGAAATCGACGGAAAAAATCTAGGCAGTGTGCCAATTTATTCGAATTCAAATAGGCGCGAGTTTGGCGGAAATAAAACGGATATTAGCCTTCAAATTCCCTGAATCTACTCCACGGCGTGTTGAAGAGTACATCGTGAAAATGCGGTGCTACCTCGGAATAGAACTGACGCGTAATAGAACTGTAGCGAAATTGAACTCGCTTTGGAATGGAACTGTAGTGAAATTGAACTATAGCGAAATAAAACTGTTCGGAATAAAACTGATCGGAATAAAACTGTTTTGGAATAAAACTGTTCGGAATAAAACTGTAGCGTTTTGGAACTAAATTAGCAATGGAGCGCGATTGCATTGCTTGCTCATTCAAATATTGGAATTTCTCATGCGCGTGCTTTTTTTAACAGTTTTATATTTGAGCTATTCATCAAAAATTGTTTGTTTTGTTGTTTTTTTAAATAAACTTTCATCATTTTTTTCTCGGCCCGCCTTGGCGGCAAAGCAATGCAATCGCGCTCCATTGCTAATTTAGTTCCAAAACGCTACAGTTTTATTCCGAACATTTTTATTCCAAAACAGTTTTATTTTGCTACAGTTCTTTACCGAACAGTTATATTCCGAACGGTTTTATTGCGAAGCAAGTTTTATATCGCTGCAGTTCTATTACACTTCAGTTCTATTCCGCGGTAGCACCGAAAATGCGCTCTACTGCTCAAATAGATTTGAGGAAACGCGGTTGTTACAGATTTGAAACGGTTTAGATTTTCAAAAACGAGGCGCTGGCGGAACACGTTTTCTGCATAAAATAAATAGGGAAATATTGTTTAAATATTTAGAATCATGCAAAAGATATGAACCCATAAGAAAAAAAATATATGTACAATTGCTGCGGCGCCGCAGTAACGACGTTTTGAATACGCCATTTCGCGCTCTTTTTTCTCGAGTGACGTGGCAACTTTCCTGCGAAATTTAAATTTTAATTTTCATGTACCTCTCAACACCCCGTGCTACTCGATGTGGAATCATCAATAATTAGCCCTAATTTGAACCCGGCTTACCGCTAGGGGCGATTCTGATAGCAAACTACCGTGATAGCCGAAAAAAAAAATGCACATTTCGCTATTTTCTGTTCAAAATGCCAAACTTTGAGTCTGCGTATGCCACACTATTGATTTGAGCTTTTTTTTGTGTTTAACCTTAAAACCTAGGACTACATTTTATTTACAAGTTGATACCTTTTTCGTACCACTCCTTTCAAAGGTACAGTAGACATAAGCGATAATCCTCAAAAATCAATGCATTGCTTCACAACTTGCATCGATTTTTGAGGATTATCGCTTCTAGTATCTTTGAACGGAGGCGTACGAAAAAGTTTCAACTAGTAAATAAAATTCAGGGCTAGGTTTGAAGGTTAAACACAAAATTTTTTAAAACAGTAGTACACTTCCTGACTTTGGCGCACACCCTCAAAGTTGGTCGATTTGAATATCGCAGAAAACAACAAAACGCACCGTAGCTTAAACCAGAATCACTCCCCACGCAAATTACCCCCAGAAAAAGGAAAGAAAAGAGCCAAAAATAGTTCCGAAGGAACTCATTTAATTTATTACAGGTGGCGATTCCCGTAGCCAATTCGTATTTGGCTCTTCAACGCCTCGATCCCTGGCTCATCTAGACAAAATCCCCCAAAAACAGCGAGTTTACGACGCGAAAATTCCCAAGAAAAGTGCAACTCATAGCGACTTTAAAGCAGCTCCAATACGTTTCAATGCTCCACTGCCAATACCTAGACCCATCAAAAAAGAGGAAAAACGCCACGTCATCACATCAAAAGACGATGATATCGCCTCCGAGCCAGACTTTGTTCAGGACAGAGAAGAGTTTATGAATGAGATGAGAAGACACAAAAAGGAGCTGGAGCAGAAGAAGAATTTGAGCAAGTCAGACTCTAAGAATGTGCTGGAAGCTCTATCGCCAAAAGAGCCACGTCAAGAGCACGTGAAGTTTGCGCATGCTCCAGAGATTGCCGGGAATGCTCAGAATGCGATGAGGATTCGCGCCGATACTCAGGAAGAAGCACCAGTGGCGGTGGAGAATCTTTTGGCGAATAAGATGAACGATCAGGTGCGTTAGGAAATGGTGAAAACCCCCCTCCCATTTTCATTTTTCTTTCTTTCAGATCGAAGTGAGCCAGTTGATGAACGAGATAACGCCCGAAAGTGTGCCGGCAGTGGAGTCATCAGACAGTCAGAAAGGTGCCAACGTGGTCGGCGACTTGCTGGCAAAAGTGCAGATGGTGGCGGCCGAAACCACTGATAAAGTAGGCTCGAAACATGAAGTGATAAACTGGGTTTCAAAATTGCAGGCAAAGTCAACAATTGGAGATGATGACGTGGCAAAGGTAATAAATAAAGCAGAGGAGGTGGTAGTGAAGGTGCGCTCTATTGAGAAATTTTGTAAATTCATTTTTTATAGAAAGCAGATCAAGCTGTGAAAGAGGTGAAGGACATCAAGCAGGGCATCGCAGAAAAAGTGGACGACATCACGAAATCATTGGAAAATTCGGCGAAAAGTTTGGAGGAAGAGACCAGGGAGAAAATAGGCGCGAAAATTGAAAATGTACATAACTTTTCTTCATTTTCCTCACAAAATTAATAAAAACCATGAAAAATTAGGAAGAAAAAGCGAGAAAACTGAAAGATTTTAAACTCTACCGTACCATTTTTGCTATTCGCTGCGAGACCTAACGCTAAAATTCTCACATGTTCCTTTTAACTTTTAAAGGAACATGCAGCAATTTTAGCGTTGGGTCTCGCCACGAATGGTAAAAATGGTACGGTATGTGATCTTCTTTCACATTTTTTTTTGGGTAAAAGTTGTTTTTTTTTCCCATTTTTTCGGATAATTTTTAATTTTTTTCTCTTCATTCAAAAAAAAATTATTTTTTATTTCAGGCTGGAAAAGATCTGAAATTCAAGGTTGCTGAGGCGGAATCTGGAATCAAAAAGGTGGGTTGGTTTTGAAAATTTTCAGATAAATGCATCTAAAAATTTCAGACAATTGAATCCACCGAGCACAAGATCGAGGAAGCCTTTTCGAGACCTTCAGAAAACGTTTTGTAATTAAAAATTTTTTTTTAAAGCGAATTTCATATCGCCCTTATATATATATATAGAAAAAATGTAATATTGATATGCTTTTATTAATAGCAGCTGACGAAAGAAATACCCACATTATCATCAAAAACTTTTCCAAATATAGGTTTTAAGAAAAGAAGCTATGCGTAAATATTTCTGATAGTAATAAAGTCTTTCCTAGAGCGATTTAATAATAATTTACACAACCATAGACTAGGAGGGACTAGGATAATAAGAGAGGAAGAGAGTTCACAACCAAGTGGCAAGAGAAAGACGAAAGGACGCTGAAATTTACAAAGAGAAGATTATCACTTAAAGTGAAGACTGGGAAGGGTTGAACTGACTCCGTTCACCCATAGATTCGCACACGTCACATCGAAACATTGACCGCCGTAATCGATTGGATTGCGGGCCGGTTGACAGCAGATGGCGCATGTTCTGTAAGGTTTTGAAAATGTTTCTTTTTTAATTATGTTTTATGCAAAATACTTACCTCTCATCAATTAAATCGAGTTCCGGCTCATGTTCCAAATATGGCTCCCATTTTCTTTTCAGATTGCTACAGTACTCGGCTTCTTTTGTGGATTGAACTGAGAGAAGCACTCCGGCCGATTTGCGCACTCTTTCCAGCGTTTCGAATGCTTTAGCGAGACTTTTAAAGTAGGCTGCGCCTTTTTCTGTGTCTGCGATTTCCTGCAAAACGTCTTTTCGAACGTCTTCAAAAAGCTGATTGGCCTCTTCGACGATAATGTAAATGGCATGAACAGTCTCTCGCCAGCACATTTGATTGGGCGTCTCCTCCTTTGGTTCCGGTTTATTATCTGAGGAGTCTGCTCCTCCTCCTCCAAAATCCAGTCCAGCCAAGTCATTAACGGCTCCTTTGGCAGGCGAGTTGTGAGCGGATGCCTCTTTCGAATCGGGCTCCTTCTTTTTCCTCATGCTTCTTCTAGGCAGTAGCGATGTTGGAATGAAGGCAGACGGCTTGATTCTGAATTTCTTACTCCACATTGAAGAATTAGACCGTCAAATCAAATCACTTACTTTGCGAACGGGACGAACGATGAAGATGTGTTAGTGACTGGCGCCGGATTCGCAGGCGTCGGAAACGCTTGAACCGGATTCAAGTACGGAATCGGAAGAGAGTCCATTGCGCAAAGAGCAGCCAGTGATTCGTCTTTTTGCGTGAGAGCGATGAGGGCGAGAAGTGAGAAGAACTCTGGACGGGTCAATTGGCCTGGCTTCGCACGGTTTACGGCCGACCAAATGTGCGAGAGCACGTCTTTTGGCAATCCGGAAGTGTTCATCAAATTGTACACTGAAAGTGCGATTTTTCAGTGGGTTTTTTCGTCGAATATTTTATTTAGGAAACGAAAATCTCACCGAGGCCCGTATTTGGAAGAGCACTGGATGTGGTGCCACCACACGCGAAAAGAGCATCCAGGTAGAATTTCGGAACTCTGGATTCGTCGAGAAGAGCTGGCGGGAGAAGTCCGCTACCCGCGCAGAGCATTCCTTAAATATTTTTTCTATTTTCAAAAGTATGCAATCACCATGTCGTAATTTTTTCGCTTTAATCAGGAGAAAGTAAGTTTTTTCCCATAAATTCCGGAAAATCTCGAAAATAAATACAGTATTCACCTTAAAGGCGCAGAGCGCAATCATTTTTCTACAGTTCGGGTCTCGCAACGAACTCGTTTTCGATCATTTTCCCAAAAAATTCATTTTTTTAATCCTATTTTTCTGCCATTTTCTTCAATTTAATGTTGTTTTTGCGCTTTTAAATGTCTGGTAAAACGGGATTTTTTTTAATTTCGTTGTTTTTTTTTGGGATAAAATTACGGAAATTTCCTTATTTCTTTCACCCATTTTCAAGCTTTTATTGGAGAAAAAGGGGTATTTTTTAACATTTCCCTCATCAATTCCAGTTTTTTGACGTGAAATTCCGGAAAATCTCGAAAATAAATACAGTATTCACCTTAAAGGCGCAGAGAAAAATAATTTTTCGATAGGTCGGGTCTCGCAACGAACTCGTTTTCGTAAATTTTTTTCCCCTAAAAAGTCATTTTTTTTTCATTTCGGCCGTTTTTTATCAATTTCGTTCCATTTTAACTATTTTATCAAAGAAAATAAGATTTTTAAACCAATTTTTCAAAAATTTTCCGTTTTTCGGCGTAAAATTTCGAAAAATACAGAACACCACGTTTTCGATCATTTTCCCCCAAAAAATATCGATTTTTCCTATTTTGCCACCGTTTTTTGCGAAAATGTTACGCTATTATCAATTCAATATTCTTGCCGGCTACAGTAAGCAGTGGCGCGAAACATCGAGGCTCCGCCCCATCAGGTCTTTTCAACTGAATTCAACTGAATTCAACTGAATGTAGATCAAAAAATGTGAGCGGGTGTGTCGCCGCAGACATGTGTCGCTATGTCTGCGTCTATTATAAAACTTTCGCGGGCGCATGTGGTAGCCGGCAAGAATATTGAATTGATAATATTTACAGTGAAATTTGTATTTTTTGGCCGTTTTCATGTCTGCGCACTTCTCACAGCGGTCTTATACTCGAGATAATAGGGTATTATGTATTTGCCATGCTGTGACACGAATTTTCGAATTTACCGTGTGAAAAAAGGCCAAAAACCTCATATTCAGCCAATTTTTCGACCAACAAAAATCGATACCCACCTGTTTTGCCATGACAGGGAATATTTCCACTTCGAATCACCTCTTCCAGTATTTGACTGTCAAACTTTCCCGTCATTTTCGCCGTTCTGCAAAACTCGAAAGCTCCGCAAAACATGATTAAATCACTTCCGTTGCGCGCTCACAATCAGAGAAAAATTGTTTTTAAAAAAGTATGACACGTGGCTTTCTACCTTCTTTTCGCATTTGGTTGCACATTTTCATTTTCATTTTCCGAAACAAGTGTGAACACTGAATGATTCATTTCCAGAAGCGTCAGAGTGAAAATAAAAAACACGCGCACAACACAACCTTTAGGTCTCTATTTTCAAAGAGAAAAACTATAAGTAGAAATGTATATAAATTCATACACTAAATTGTCGTAGACGTGGCAATGTTGGTACACATTGATAATAATAATAAGATTTCGGGGGCGAGGGAAATGATGGTTCAAGAAGGGAAAGAGGAATAGAAATCACTAGAAAACATCAGGGTCAACTGAGATGTGTTGACTTTTTTTCGGTCATTTGCTGATGATGAAAGAGGGGGAAAATGGTAAAACAACAAGTGGTTGGCGGGATGGATTGACTAAAATTGGGTGGGTGAAAATACATTTATTGATACACGGGCATCCATGAAGAGTAGATGGGCGAAGCAAAGGAATGATAGTAATTTTGAATCGGGGGAAGAGAAAAAAAAAGTAAAAGAAATAGCAGCAAATTAAGAGGTTCCAAGGATAAGGGCGACGATCATACCGTAGAGTCCCAAGACCTGAAAATATTAAGTTTTGTTGTTTTACTTTTATTATTTCGGCTATTAGCCGTTGAAAACGTCTGTTTATTGATTGTGAGGAACAGCTCGCGCCTAATAGCCATCAAATTCAGGTAGGAAAAACCGTTTTTTTTTTAACTATGAAGGTTTTATACCAGCAAAACAAAAAACCTTTCGCGTCGAGACCAGTCGTTAAATTTTGGGAGACCCTGACAAAACCGGAGAAAATTTGCAAGTCTGCGGCGCAGTTTTTCTAGAATTTTACAACACTCAGTATAAAACGCGTGCCGCACGTTTGCAATGGGCGGGCCTTCTACGATATTTAAAGGCGCATCGAATTACTACATTGTCAGGTTTGACACAACGGGTTGTTTACGTCAAAAATCTCTGGATATGATAGTTTTTGACGTTTTTTCGCAATTTTGCATAGGTTAAAAACAATTTTTCTGTGCTGAATATGTCCATTAGGGAAGTTTTGGCGCGGATATGGCTATTAGCGAGACCGTGACAAAATTTAGCAAATGTGCGGCATTGAGGAAAAACTGTGCCAAAAACGCCACTCACCTCAGAGAAAATGAGGATAAGGATCATTCCGACGAAGAGTCTTGGCTGCTGAGCAGTTCCACGAACTCCGGCATCTCCGACGATTCCAATAGCGTATCCGGCTCCAAGTCCGCAAAGTCCGCAGGTGAGTCCGGCGGCCAAGTGAGCGAATCCCTTGTTGAGGTCGTATCCGGCAGAGGCGGCAGTCACCTTACCCTTGAGCACCATAGCCACGACAAGTCCGTAGATACCAATGATACCTATAAGTACGTATTTTATTTGACGGGGTTTTAATGGGCCTAAATATGTAGATGAATTTTTCTGCTTTAAATAATAGATCCATGAAACTGGAAAACCGTTTTGCGGAAAAGGAAATTGATAAATTTTGTACGATGGTGGTGAGAGACGCAGAGAAACAGGCAAGCCGCCCATTTCCCGAAAAATGCCGTTTTCCTGTTTCGTGGATGCTATATACAGTACCGGACAAAAAGTTATCATATTTTGGTTTTTGGAGTATAACTTTTGAACGTAGAGGGTTACGATTCTGAAAATTTGCATGAATCTGTCCCGTAATGTTCTTGACAAGCTTCAAAAATGGATTTGGTTTTTTTTTTTTTTGAAAACTGCAGATTTTTCGAAAAATTTCAGATGCAAAATTTTCGACCCAAAAATATTTTTTTTCAGATTTTTCAAGACTCGATGTGTATTTTTAAAATAGTTTCAAAACTAAAAATATGATTTTAGTTGACTATGGGTCGATCGGACAATTTTCAGCTGACTTACAGCACTTTGAATATCAGGAGAATCACCAAAACCAAAGAGAAAAATAGACAAAAACTGTTAAAAAACGACGTTTATTTGATTTTATTCGGTTTTGGTGATCCTCAATAAAAGTTATAGTTGACTTACTCAGGTATCGAGTCAAACTTTTTTAAACTTTTCTGAGTAACAATAAAGCCATTATTAAACTTTTTCAAACTTTTCAAGTTTTCAGACTTTTTCAAGACACGTTTAAACTTTTTCAAGACGTTCTAATACTTTTCAAACCTTTTCATACTCACATCAAACTTTTTCAAGATGCTCTCAAACTTTTCTAAACCATTTTCAAACTATTCTAACCCATTTTGAAACTTTTTGAAGCAATGCTTATTTGTTACATGAAAAGGTTTGAAAAAGTTTGACTCGCAATACCTGAGTTACCCATTTGGACCCTGATATTCAAAGTGCTGTAAGTAAGCTGAAAATTGTCCGATCAACCCATAGTCAACTAAAATCATTTTTTTTAATTTTGAAAATTCATTTTAAAAATAAATTCCGAGTCTTGAAAAATCTGAAAAAAATTTTTTTTTTTAATCTGCAGTTTTCAAAAATGACCAAATCCCTTTTTGGAGCTCGTCAAAAACATTACGGGACAGATTTATGCAAATTTTCAGAATCGTAACCCTCGCCGTTCAAAAGTTATACTGCAAAAACCAAAATATGATATCTTTTTGTCCGGTACTGTAGCTCTGCAATTGGTACAAAATTCAACTGCATAGGTTCATAATGGTACGTCCAAAGTATTTAACTTCGTTTTTTCGTGCCTAAAAACCTGCAGATCAAACAAAAAAGGAACACCTAAAAACATGTTTTAGTACTCACCAGCCATAATAACCGGAATCACAGACTTCATGATCAGCTCCGGTCTCATCACTCCCATCGAGCAGATTCCGACGGCCGACTTGGCGGTTCCGTACGCGGCTCCCAGCACGGTGAAGATCTGCGCCGAAGCGGCACCCATGTAGCCAAAGAACGGCGCGTAGGCGGCTTGTTCGGCGGTTTGCAAGTCGTACGACATTCTGCAATGGGTGATTAGCTCGTGGTGAAATCACGATTTTAAGATAGATGAGTGCGAGTAGAACGCAAAATTATAAAAAACATGATGATAATAAAAATGAATGGATGAATGGGGCGGGGGCCAATCAATATCAGTTTTATTGGAATGTGAGGGCAAAAAAGTCCAGAAAGAAATATAAAAAAATAAACTATCGAACTGTACATGAAAATCAGAAAAAAAATGAGAATAAAGCGGAGCAGGCAGGTACATCAGTATTTTCCGCCTACGCTTAACAAGGAATTTTGCACTTTTTGACACAGAAAAATTAGGTGGCTCCCAAGATAAGCGCCACAATCATACCGTACAGACCCAAGACTTCGGCGAAGATGAGAATCAGGATCATTCCGACGAACATGCGCGGTTGTTGTGAGAGGGCCCTCACTCCCGCGTCTCCAGCAATTCCAATCGCGTAGCCAGCTCCAAGTCCGCAAATTCCGCAAACGAGTCCTCCGGCAAACTGCGAGAAGCCGGCGTTGATGGTGTAGCCCGGTCCGGCGGGCTCCACCTTTCCAGACACGATGACAGCGACGACGAGTCCGTAGATGGCGACGATACCGGCCATGACGACCGGAATGATGGCCTTCATGACGAGATCCGGTCGAGCCACTGCCATGGAGGCGATTCCGGTGCCCGCTTTGGCGGTTCCGTAGGCGGATCCGGCGGCGGCGAATGCCATGGCGGATGTCACACCGAGACTTCCGAAGAATGGCGCGTACATTGCCTGCTCATTGAGCGTGATCGCTTGGATCGATTCTGCGGTGACCGGCATCCCTGAAACATCTGCATAAACGTTATTACGAAATATTTAAATAAATAATTCGATCAATAAAAGGAAGAAAAAAAACGTGAAGAAGCATTGGGATTTTCATTTTCAAGGCTACAAATATTCAAAAAATCCAAAAATTAGCGCTAATCGCCCGCTCAACACAAAAACCGATATATCGACTTTTTGCTGCGACGACGCGTAGAAATGTGTGCTAAACTGGAGGGAGGAGAGCATTTTTATAGCGGATAAGAGTCGCACAACGAAAAATCAAGATGAGGTTGAAATGCGACCGAAAAGGCAGTACTCGACTGACTGTCGCACTGGCCGAAAACCGAAGAGCAGCTACGGTAGTCGGCACGACCAAAAACCGAGGCGAAGCGAGCGCGACGCGATGCGGCCACGACGCGTGTCTCGTTTGCGACGGGGCGCGATTACACTGAACATACGCGCTTTTTCATGGAAAATTGATTAGAAATGAAGAATTGTGATAAATGATGGAAGAAAATGCATAGAGGTGCTAAAAAAAAGCTCAAAATTCCATAAAAATGTTCAAAATCATTTAAAAATGCTGGAATTTCAGGCAAACTGCTCAAAAATAATCGCAACATTGCTCAAAATCGTTAAAAATGCACGAAAATATTTAATATTCCACAAAAATGTGCAACATTTTGGGAAAAACGCTTAAAAATCGTGCAAAATGAGAAAAATTGCACGAAAATACTTAAAAATTTCAGAAAAATATCAGAAATCGCAATAAATTCGACAAAATTAGAAAAATTGCTTAAAATTCTCAGAATCGCTCAAAAATTCACGAAAATGCTGAAATTTCGGGGAAAATACTTAAAATTCCATTAAAAAGTTTCATCAAAATTGGAAAAAATCATGCAAAATATGAAAAATGCGCTAAAATGCCTCAAAAGGCAGTGCAAAGCTAAAAAATTCAAAGAAAATGTTAAAAACTCGGGAAAAATGCTCAAAAGTCCAGAAAATGTTCAAAATAGCACTAAAATGCCTTCAATTGCCTTAAAAAACACAAAAATCCACTAAAACCCTTTAAATCGATCAAAAATAATCAAAATTGTTCTAGAATACACAAAAATTCAGCGAAACGCTCAAATTTCGAGCAAAATTCTTTAAATTGAACCGAAATGTGAAAAATTCGGGAATCGCACATTATTTCGATAGCGTGGCGCCCGTTTATAACAACGTGAGTCGCCTTTTATTGATTTTTCATGCTCATAGCCGAAAAATTATGCATTTAATGGAAAATCGATATTTTTTCGTGTCGAAACATCATTTCAGACACCAAATATTGATTTTAAGAGTACAAATGCTTCAAAAATTGCTTAAAAAACCGGAAGTAAGCGAAAAATTCAGGAAATCGGGAACAAAACGACAAATTAACTTTTTAGCGGTGCGTGACCTAAAAATTGCGTCTCTAGGCAACGATGGGTGTTTATTTATTTATTTTTGGCCAAAAAATTGAAAAAAGAAACAAAAACAAGATTCTGAAATGCGAAAGAAAAAGAAAAAGAAACGCAAGAAAATTGATCAAAAACGTCCAAGAAAACAAGAAAATAATTCGTTGCGAGACCCTTGCTTTAAAAAAGCGTGCTGCGCCTTTAAGTTACGGTATTTTTACAATTCGAATTTCGTCATTTTCTTTATATTTTTGCGAGTTTTTCAATAATTTCGAGCATTAAAAACATGCAAAAAAAAACATTTCAAACTGCCATGAACAACAACGTTATCAAATTGATAAAAAGCAGGCAAGGAAAATAAAAAATAAAGATAAAAATTGTTTCGTTGTGAGACCCTAGGCAAAAATACTTGGGCTGCGCCTTTAAAAAACGGTAGTTTTTTGTAGAATTTTTTCGCAGGTTTTTTTATTCAATTTTGCTGAAAATTTCGTTTTTATTTGTTTTGTTTGCAGCGTGAATTGTGTATTAAAATGAATGTTAAAAGCTTCGTATATACATCTGCATTAATTTAAATGGGGTTATTTTGATTGTGAGAAATGTCGAAAAAACAATAGAAAACGAATTTATCGATTTTTCCTCTGAAAATTTTTAAAATCGGCTTTTCATTACAGGTTAATTGGAGCCTTCTCCGAGTTTTCCACCAGTCTTATAACCTTTTTTCAGTTTTTCTCTGAAATGTTAATTTCAAAAAAAAAAAAAATTTTCCTTTTCTGAAAAATCAGGCAACAAAAAAAAAGAAAAATGCTGAAAGTTGACAGCGATTTCTCACAGACACGTGGCTCCCACGCAATTTTCTTCCGCCGTTTGTCCTCGGCCGCGGGCCGCCGCCAGATGCCATCCATCTTGACGTACTTACTAAACATTTAGCGCCCATCCTTTCCTTTCGCCCTTTATTATACACTTATTATAAATTTATTGCAGAGGAAGAGTGGTGTGGCAGTTCCTCGTCAACTTCCTCTCCTCCAAATGCGATGAAGCTAACATTGCGACTAATCCTCGCTGGAATAGCCGTGATTTCTTTCTTATTTGCCTACTGTTTCTATTTGCTTTTTCTCGATTTGGGATTCTCAGATGAAGATTTGGATCCACCGCCTCCACGGATTTTCGAGCACAAGCTTTGCGTAGTCGTTCCGTACCGAGATCGAGCGCAAGAGCTCGCCGAGTTTTCGCCGCATATGGGAAAGTGGGTTTTTTACTACATTTTAAATTTTTAATCTGCTCTCCTCCCCCAAAATATTATTTATAATGGCAATGGCAGATTCCTCCACGAGCAAAACGTCAAATACCACATTATAATCGTCAATCAAACCGACTCATTCCGCTTCAATCGAGCCTCCCTTATAAACATCGGTTGGAACGAGGCGGATCGCCTCGGATGTGATTACATGGTGATGAACGACGTCGACTTGCTGCCCGTCAATCCGGAGGTGCCGTACGATTTTCCAGGCGTAGGGGTCATTCGGCACATTACTTCTCCTCAATATCACCCCAAATATCACTATGAAAAGTTCATTGGCGGCATTTTGATGTTAACGTTGGTGGATTATAAACGGTTGAATGGGATGTCGAACAAGTATTGGGGATGGGGACTCGAGGACGATGAATTCTATCTGCGAATTGTGTAAGTTTTTTTGATTAAAATGTGAGGAAATTGTGAAAAATCATAAAAGTTGAGCGAAAGAGTTATTATGGTTAGCACGAAAATAAAATGTTTTTCACTTATTGTCCATTCGCGAAGAAATCAAGTGCGCTCCACAAAACTTAGTACTTCGTGGCTTTCATTTTCGTCGCCAAATTATTTAATTTCACGTTGAATTTACACGTAAATTGAAATAATTTGGCGACGAAAATGAAATCCACGAAGTACTAAGTTTTGTGGAGCGCACTTGCTTTTTTCGCGAATGGGCAATAGTTTTATTAATTTTCAAGAATATTCTGCTGAGAAAAACTAGAAAAATGCGTTTTTATTAAAAAAAAAAAGAAAAATATTATTTTTTCGCACTGTAAAAATCCTGGTGAGACCAGCCAACTTTTGGCCAAAAAAAAATTTAGAGATGAGGGTCGCACTGAAGTCATGAATCCATAATATTGATAAAAATCACTTTATTGTTGTTCTGTTTTTTCTAAAACTTTTCTTGACATTTTCAATGAGATATTCGCGAAAAATTAAAAAAAAATCACGAAAAATGGTCTGAAACTTCTGGAAATGGTGTCAAAATTACTCTCGGACGTGCTGAAATATTTTTGAGCGGAAAAAACGTTTTTAAAAATTTTATTACTGTCTGTGAGCATTTTCGCATTATTTTTTTAGGAATTTTTTGACAAAAAAAGAAAATTAACAGAAAATTATGAATTTAAAAAATATTTTAGTCCAGCGGTGTATTCGACCCATTTTTCTGTATTTTTCACTTTTATAATGATGTTTTTCATGAAAAAAATACCTAAAATTCACAAAAACTCAAAATTTTCCAATTTTGACTTTTTCTTTCTGGAATTGTTTTAATTTTTATTTTTGAAAAAAAAAATTACGCGAAAATTCAAAAGCTGGCTGAAAATTTGGAAAAACAGTGTAAAAATGTCCCCAGGCTGAAAAATTCGATAAAAAATACATGTTTAAGTCTAAAAATCTGTGAGCTTCTTGGAATTTTCTCCTAATTTTTCGTAATTTTTTAAAATTTCTATTCGAAAAGTCAAAAAAAGGACGAAAATTCGAAAAAAAAAAGATCTGAAAATTCTCAGAAAAAAACGATATTAATCTAATTAGCATGCAATTAGATTTGTCTATGGGATTTCGTATTATTTTATTTTCAAAAAATTATTGGCGAAAATAAATATCATTAAAAAATCACGAAAAATTCAGGTAAATGTTCTGAAAATTGGAAAAATAATGTCAAAAAAATACTCCCCGTCATGAATTGCTCAAAAAAAAATTTAGGACGGAAATATCGATTTTAAAAATTTTCAGAAAAAAAAATCAATAATTTTTCGATTTTTCGCCTTTTTTCTGATTAACCCCATTATAATCAATGCGGTTTTATATACGATATGCACTGAAAATTAATTTTTAATTTAAAATTGACGCTGCAAAACAAAAAAAGACGAAAATTTCCAAAAAAAAAATGTTTTTTGTTTTTTTTTTCAGTTTTTTTTTGACACATTTTGGTTCATTTAATTTTTTTTTTGTTGATGTTTTGAAAATGGTAATTCTCAAAAAAGTCGAAATATTACTTTAAAATGCTTTTTTCGACATTTTTATGAATTTTTTTGGTAAAATTGGTGAAAATGACTCTAAAATTTATAAAAATGGCCCGCAAAAATATTTCGGGTCTTTAAAAATGTTTTCAATCGAGTTGCATCTTAAATTTTAATGCATTTTTCGTGAAAAAATTGGTCATTGACCACTTTTTCGTTTCTTGATGTTTCAGCTCGACTGGAAACACAATAGTCGTCAAGAAATTCTTCTGAATCATTTCTGAAAATTGCAGCGACAGTAAACTAAACCTGACACGCGTGTCGGGTCTCACCACGAACAGCTCCAACACATTTCGTCATATTCACGGACCGAAGCGGAAGCGGGATTACGTGTCGAAGAAGAACGATTTGAAGCAGTGGAAGATAAAACGAGAGCGTGATCGGGTCAGAATTTTCGTTTTTGACCAAATTTTAAAAATAGGGGCAATTCCAGATATCCGGCCTCGAAAACGTCCGTTACACCATCAATAGCCGCTCAATTCTCGACTTTTCCGGGGTCACCGTGACCGTAATCCACGTCACGTTGTATTGTGATTTGACTTGGACACCTTATTGCATTTCATAGATCAATTTATTGCCCATTTTTCAGCTCCACGGGTCTGTTTTTTGTTTGTTTTCGCCTCCATTTCGGGTCGAATTTCTTTCATTTTTATTTATTTCCTACCTGTGGCCTTAATAATTTATTCATATAAATATACATGCAATTACATAGTTTTGAATATTTACATACATATTACGTATTTAAAAAAATCAAAAAAAAAATATTTGCCTCTCATTCTCTATGCTACAATACAATACTGCGAAGAGATGTCCCGTTCTCGAGAATTTTCTAATTGGCGGTCAAAATCAATCAATGAAACTCGTTTTGAAAGGGGTGTTCGTAGGAATCAAAAAAAAAAACTCTATTTATCTATTTACGTTACGTAACGCTACGCTACGTAACGCTACGCTACGTCACGTCACGTCACGCAAAATGCGGACTATTTCTACTTCTATGAATGTGATTCGGATCGTCGGCCGCATAGTTTCTCGCCTGATAGAACAAAATGTACGCGGATTCAGAGTTCTTTTGCGGTTGAGACTGATTCGCCGACGGCATCTGAGCACTCGTGTCGTTTGACATTCCGGAAAACTCTTCCATCGACGCGACTTCCAGTTTTTCGACAATGTCGTCGTCGAATACGAGCCAAAACGAATTGCTCTTTACTAGGGTGATGTAGTGTCCTCGATTCGGTGTTGCTCCGCAATGCACAACAGTTGCCACAAGGTCGTACATTCGATCTCCGTTGTCCGCGTCGTCGCTCTTAAAAATGAATTTTTTTGTCATTTTAAACACACGGGGTGTTGAGAAGTACATGGAAATTAAAATTTAAATTTCGCGGGAAAGTTGCCACGTCATTCGAGAAAAAGCGCGCGAAATGGCGTTTTCAAAACGTCGTTACTGAGGCGCCACAGTATTTTTTTTTTTACTTTTTTCTTGTGGTTTCATATATTTTGCATGATTCTTAATATTTAAACAATATTTCCCTATTTATTTTATGCAGAAAACGTATTCCGCCAGCGCCTCGTTTTTGAAAATCTAAACCGTTTCAAATCTGTAACAACCGCGTTTCCTCCAATCTATGTGAGCAGTGGAGCGCATTTTCACTATGTACTCTTCAACACTCCGTGTAAACATTTGTATGCACAAAAAAATTAATTAATCTGCTGGCTTGGTTTGCATTCGATTATTTAAACTGGCACAAAAATTCCCAGACAGGCTTGCATGAAACCGGAATTTTTAATGCCGCGTCCAAAGTTCAAAAATTCCTAAAACCAGGAGTTTTTCGCAGTCCAACGTTCCCCAAAAATCCCAGAAATAACAGGCGCGCACAGTTGAAACCGGCGTTACCGTAGTTGCTTCGCTGCGAGACCTTCTATCTTTAAACTTGAATTTTTCCACAGTTGCTCAATTTTTTCTTTTAACGGGAAAATTCAATTTTAAACATAGAAGGTCTCGCAGCGAAGCAACTACGGTAACGCCGGTTTCAACTGTGACCGCCTGTTATTTCTGGGATTTTTGTGGAACTTTGGACTGCAAAATACTTTCTTTTTTTTTTTTGAAAATTGGAGGCTGCATAAAGGAAAAATAGAAAACGACAGATTTTCCAAAAAAAAAAAAACCGAATTATTCGAAAATCAAAGATATTTGGTTGGAGTGAAATAATTACAGTAGTGCATTCAAAGGCGCATTGCAGGATATTTTATTTTGATCTCACAACGAGAACTAAATTATCGAGTTTTGCGTCATTTTTGGTCAAATATTTGTCCTATTTTTCACATTTTTTCCTTTTAAAATCATTTTTTAAAAAAATTGGATTGTTATGTAGATCTAAAGCGAATGGAGCTGGAAAAGGGTGCGATTTTTTGAGCATTTTGGCATAATTTTAAAAATTTAGGAATTTTTCGCCGCAGCATTCCTAAGCGACCGCACCGGAGCCTTTGTTTTCGCTGCGAGACCTCGTTTTTCCATAAGTTTTTTTTTATTATTTTTCCTCCTTGTCGAGCTAATAATCCGAGCCGAACCAACACCGAAAAACAGTAATTTCGTAGATTTTTTCAAAAAAAAAAAAAACCAAAATTTTTCATTTTGGTTTCCAAATTAATTTTTCGGTTTTTCTTCATTTTTCTTGGTAAAAATAATCATTCGAGACAAAAAGTTCTGTGAAAATCTTCAGCATAATTTCAGTCAATAATCGATATTTTTCAAATTTGCCACTGTTCAAAAAAAAAAAAACAAGCTAATTTTTTTGAAAGGATTTTTGTTCAAATGCCATCATGTTTTAACGTTTCCCTTTTTTTAAGCGTGTAAAATCGGAAAAATATCGATTTTTGACTGAAATTATGAATTTTGCTGGAAGTTTTCACAAAATTATAGGGTTATTCACGATATAGCAAAAAAAAAATGTTTTTTTGCTTATTTTTACGAATTTGGCCTCAAATAATTATTTTTACAAAGAAAAATGAATGAAAGCCCGCAAGGCTGGCCGACAACAAATACAAAAACTTACCACATTAAAAAGCCTCAACTCCAGCGGGAAAACAACTCGATACGAGAGTTTTGTGTGTCGATTCAACGAATCCACGTACTTGAATCGTTTCAAATGAAGAGCCAACATCTGCGGCGGCTTTTTGATTCTCATTCGCTTCTGAGCCTCTTGTTTCGACGAGCACGTCTCGCAAAAATACTTTTGATCACCACACAACGTCTCCGTCTCGCTGAAAACTCGCAAACAGTGCGAAATCGAAGTGTTCTGCTCAACATCAATAGAGAGATCCAGAAAATCCTCGTCCTTGCTCGATATCGTATCACAGCTCAGACACCTCGTCTCGTTCGTCAAAATTCCTTGAAAGATGTCATGAATCCACGTGGTTTCCGTTTTGCTGCGAAAACAATTTCCCTCCACGGTGCCGTTTCTGCCACGCTCGTCAGGTCGATTCAGGCCGGCGGTGGCTGGTTGAATATTGACTGTGACGCCTCCTTTTTTGATTGTGCCGTTTCGAGCGACCTTTTCGCGTTCCGCATTCTTTTCTTCTATCAGAGTCTCTGATATTGTGTTGAGCAGGTAGTTGAGGAACTCGTGAGCGTCTTGTTGCATATAGTTGTCGAAGAGCTCTGAATATTGATATAGCTTTAAAAAATTAGATGAATAAGGGGTTGACTCACCATTCTCTTTTTTGAGTTTCGCAATGAATCGTTTTGGCGCTATGGTGCCGACCCGTCGCTTCTGATTGGCTATATTATGGAAAAGATCGGCGAGGCAAGTGACCAGGTTGTCTTTCGAGTTTCCTGAGTGTTTAATTTGTAGAAATATCGGGAAAATGTCAAATTTTTCGAATTTTCATGAATAAAGTTGAATATTTCGAAATAGTGTCACTCCGTGGCGAATACATAATATGTGCCATAATTGAAAAGACTAACCCGACTTTTTCAGCGATTGCTTATAACTGAGAATCTTTTCACGAAAAGGCCGACAGAAAAACAGCGCCTGAATGACCGAATTGCAGTAGCACGTGTTGCCGAACTGAAAATCCCCTTTTTCTCAAAGTTTTATTTCAAAACAAAACAAAAAACCAACGTTCACAAGCCCGTAATAGTGCTCATTGTTGCTCGACACCGTGTCACTCGTGCTGATCTCACGTTCCAGCTGTGAAGATCCATTGGCGCCCTGCGTATAACAAGACAATTATTAAGTTAAACAAAATTTATCAAAACTTACCATGTATAAGACTTGTAGCCGTCTGAAATAATCGAAAAAATAATTCTCGAAAAGTGGTTGAATGGACGGAAAGAGAGAATATACACGACAAAGTGGACAGACAGACGAATAGAGCAGCCACCCTCGCTATCTCTCGCTCTTCCTTTTGCTTTCTGTTTCTCTCTATCTCTCACCAGTGCGCGTAAATGCTACGGAACAGTAGAGCGATGCAAAACGACCAGCTTAAATAATTATTCGTCATTTCAATATTTATTTAGACAAAAAAATTAATATTATTTAAATTGAACTCCATGCTATTTATTTACATTTTACTAAATATTTGAAAAGTAAATAAATAAATAAATAAATATTGAGAAAGAAACAAGAAAGAAAACAACATCATCCTTATATATAAAATTCCGTTTGGGTCTGTAACTGAGTTTCTTGGTGTGTCTGTTTCCAAACTGCATGGCGCAAGCGAACTGAGCGCCCGAGATCAACACAAAAACTCGAACCTGCGTCGTTCGTTGGAAATGCAAGCGCTTAACCATCTGCGCCACAGGGCACACGCAAGAAAAAATGAAAAAGTAATTTAAAAAAAGTGAAGAAAAAAAATTTTTAGAAATGAAAAGAAATCAAAAGTAGCTTTTGATGCAGCCAGGCTTGTTTTAAATTTAAAAAAAAACCATACCCAAAAAAAATCAATAATCAGCAGAAATTCAGTCGAAATGCTGCATTCACGCTCCACCGCTACGGCGCAGCGATGAGAGAGAGCAGAGAAAATAGTCAATTTTTTTTAAATTACCGACTTCTACAGAAAAATACATATTTTCACCGAAAAACTAGGATGAAAAATCTGTATTTTTCGCGCACCATCTTAAAAAAATGAAATTGACACAATGCCAGTTGGGGACAAGGCGCTGCTGTCCTTTTACGGCCGAAATCAATCCAAGGGATTACTGTAGAAATTAAATTGTGCAGTCTGCATCTACCATATTTGACGACTTTTGCTGAAATTTAATTTTTTTTTTTCATTTTTCTTTATTTTATTTGTTTTTGTTTTGAAAGCGCGTTTATTAAACGAATTCGTTGAAAAATGGCAAAACAGTCGTTTTTTATTATCGAAAAAATAGTGGGGAACCACAGTGACCCGAAAAACACGATTCGCTGGGTGACTTAGGCCGGGGGTACGACAGAATAGAAATAGGCGAAATAGAAATGCTACAAAATAGAAATGCTACAAAAAGAACTGGAAAAAATAGAACTGAGCGAAATAGAAATGCTACGAAATAGAACGGCTACAAAATAGAAATGAGCGAAATAGAAATGCTACAAAATAGAAAAAATTTTGGCGATGGAGCGCGTTTGCATTATTTTTTCAATTGCTCAGTTTTTCGCCGATTTTCCATTTTTTTTTTCTGAAACTGCATTGATTTTATACCTTTCTTCATTTTCGATGTTGTTTAGTGCGTAAAATATCTGAAAATTATTGAAAAATCCTATAATAATTGGAAAATTCGAAGAATAATGCAAACGCGCTCCATCGCACCGATTTCTATTTCGCCCATTTCTATTTTGTCACATTTCTATTTCGCGCTGTTCTATTCCGCTCATTTCTATTTTGTAGCCGTTCTATTTTTTCCAGTTCTTTTTTGTAGCATTTCTATTTTGTAGCATTTCTATTTCGCCTATTTCTATTCTGTCGTACCCCCCTTAGGCCACGATCCAAAATTGGAGATTTTCTCAGGGTCTCCAAAATTGTTTCATTCTTGTTTTTTTTTCATGAATATTATGGTTTTATTCAAGTTGTCGCGCCGTGTTTGCGCACTAGCGTTGCAAACCGATTTACGAGGCTTCGCCCACTGCCCTGCTATTTTTTGCTGACTTTTCCGGCTCTGGGACGTTTCGAAACCTGCCACTTCGAAACTGGGACGTTTCGAAACTTTAGTGCATTTTTAGCGGTGAATTTTCCAGTGAATTTCGAAAATTTTTGCGAATTTACCGGTAAAAGATTCAAAAACTAATTTATTTTGGCCGAACTTTGTCAATAGCGCGAACACGGCGGCGAAAAATAGCACTAAAGTTTCGAAACGCCCCAGAGCCATTTTTTCCCCCTCATTTTTCAGTTTTCCTTCTGTTTTTTAAAATACATGTTTGTTTCAGATCAATAAATGGCGAATGCGAATGAATATTGAACAAGAAAATTCGAGAAAAAAGAAAAATGGCTACAACTTGAATAAAACAATAATTCGGTAGTTTTAAGTTTTATTACTATAATCAAACTATCGTATTTCCTCTAATTTAAGCGCATGCGCCTCTATTTTCAACCTCTTCTCCAAATATGCTTCTATTTTTCAAAAATTTATTTCGTAACACAACAATCGAAATCAACAAAACCAACAAAAAAGATATTAAAAATCCAGAGAAACATGTTTCTTGTCGATCTTGTCATCTTCTCCAACATCCACCATTTCTAGAACACTGACATCATCCATAGCTCGTTCCTCTCGCCGACGCATCAATCAAAGGAAAGGTTCAGCTTATCATTGATTTTTTTAAAATAATGGTAATCTATGTCTGCATGCATTTTCGAACAACGTAAAATTTCTTGTCGGCGCCGGAAACGCTATTTTTTACCAAACACGGTGTCCAGGATTTGAAATGTGGGCGGAGCCGAGCAAACGCGCCCCACTGGATTTTTTCGCGCGAAATTCAAACGTCGAATTTGGTTCAGCCACCATTTCTGTCAAGGTTACAGTAAAAGGCTCGGTGAGGGCCACTGCACTTGATTAATTACAACGTGGCTTTCGAGTAGTTGTGCAAAAGAAACACAGAATTTATCACGCATTTGTTTATCTTATAAACGATAAAGAAAAGGGGACAAAAAATAAGGCGAGATTCCCCAAACCAGGAGTTGGCGTGGTCCACGAGTAAACTCGAGGAAAAACCTCTCAGAAAATGAGAGGGGGCGAGGTGTCGGCAAGCCTCAGAAACCAGATAAACCGACGGGACATGCGGCGGCTACCGCGTTAGAGACTCCGTAGAGAATCCTACGCCAAAAGAGAAGGGGAGGGACGCCAACACCGGAAAGGGTTCAAACGACTTACGGTACGGGGAAATTGGTTGCAAGCGAGTGAAGAAGAGACAATTAACGTTGGCAGCACGACTGACGATCCAAGAGAACGGCGAGACGACTTCAAGCAATTGACGACTTCAGCATACAGTTGGTAAAGACAGTGGGTAGAATCCATTGGTTGATCCGGAGAGCAGCTTACAATCCAAACATTGAGCAACGAAGGCAGCAACGCGAGAGACGGCAGCGGCCGCTCCCGAGAGGGAGAGCAGTGGGTAGAGAGAGTTAGTAGTCGAGAGAGTGGTACAGAAACGTGAGAGCAAGTGTAGGCAGAGGCGCCGCACTCGTCTACCTCGCGGTGCCGCGCGTGACGTGGCAACGCGAGGTCACGTAGATGCGCAGGTGGTCTCGGCGCGACGAATGTACGGTAAGTGCGTGTACTTCTCGCGGATATTGGTTGACGGAAATCAGTTGTTTGAAAGCAAATTTGATGTAAATTAAAGCGAATTTTCCATCCAGTTGGTAAATATAGAAGGTCCAAGTGATTTGAGAGATAAAAGGTTAAGACTAATGGGGTTTACCATAGACAGCCCATTATTGTCTTGACACTCGGGGGGGCGACGGAATCTCCATAACTGGTGACGATTTGAATGTGTCGCTAAGAGCCATTTGTTGAAGATCTGCTGTTGCTACAGTCATTTGTGCACATATTCTAATTGGCGCTGGTGTTGGAGATTGGCTGCCCATTTGTTTTGAGGGTGCTCCGGCAACCTCAGTGGAAGTAGTTGGGAAATTCGTTTTGTACGCCAGAGATGTGGTGTTATCTTTAGAGCAAGATAAAACCTCTTTCACGCTTTGATGGACATTTTTCTTTTGATGACAACAAGAATTCGATACCGTCATGATTTCGTTGGCAGTCGTGCGGTTCCTTTTGCATAGTTCCAGTTGTTGCTCTGAGGCGAGTTCTTGGATGTTGTCTTGGATCGACTTGTATACAGCCATAAAAGTCAATTGTGGTCCTCCTTGTTCCGCGTATTGACGAATTCTTTTTATGAGTTTATTCGCGGAGCGCATCAACTCGTACGGTAGTTTGTCGACCATGATTTGAATGAATGTCTTGCAGTTTATTGCCACACCTTCACGTTTGAGAGCATTTACGGCGGCAACGTGTCGCAGTAGGTCCTTTTCCATTTCGCTATAATTTGTTTGGTGAAACGGCAAGCTCTTGTACAAGAATTCGTTCCTATCCAATCGATCTGCGCTGTTATTGTACAGAGTATCCAGCTCCTCCAGAAGGTTGAAATAGTCTTCGGCTGAAATTTCCGTTGACGTGATGCAGATTCGTGCGCTCCCAGTGAGCGATTGTAACAGGATCGATTGCTTTACAGTAGGGTCCAAATCTGTGTTGTGCACTACATTCATGAACATTGTTTTGAACAGTTTATACTCGTCCTTGTTTCCATCAAACTTGGGTAGACTGGCAATAAGCCCATGAACTTGTGCAGCAGAAACGGGCGGGCGAGCCGCGTTGCGATAAACTGATTGGTTGGGCATATGTGTTGACTTCGACTGGCCGGTTGGAAAATGAGTCGTTTGATAGCCGAACAGATCCGATCCATTTGGTGAAGAATTCATGTAGGTCGGGCGTCCAGTATTATAGTCATAGGACTGGAAGGAAATTCCTGTTATTTGTTCTGATCTTCTTGTTGCTGGTTGCTGGGGTGAGGCTTGTTGAGGAGGTGACGCATTAAGAGTCAACTCCTTTGTGGCCTTTTCGCGGTTTTGATCAGACGATCCGGAGTTCAGCTTTGCCAGTTGACTCGATAAATCCAGAAGTAGTTGATTTTGTACTCGCATGTTTTCGTGTTGTTCGTGTTCCATGCGACGAATTTGTTCGGCCTGATGTTGGACCAGTTGAGCGAGAGAGTACTGATTGCTGAATTTGGTTTCGGCATTTGGTCGCAAAATTGGTGTTTCCATAAGATGGTGTTGCCGAGGTGCCGATGTTTCGTTTGATCCAGGCAGTTCGACCATTGGTTGCTGCGATGAGGTAATCATCTCCAATCCGCGATATTGGTCATTTGTTACCGATAAGTGTGGTGGACAGTGATTGGATATGACATCATTCGATGCCGGCGGTGAAGCCATTGGATTCACCGCTAAGGCGTTCGCTGCCGTCGGTGAAGCCGTAGGATTCACCGATAAGGCAATATAATTTTTGGATACATTGGGAATGTAGTCGTCCTCATCTTCCTCGTAGTCAGAAAAACTATTTTTGCTTTCTTCCGGGTTGTCGATGAGCATGTCGATTTTTTGCACTTCCGTCGCCGCCGGCGAATCCTTTCCATCCGTAGAGGTTGGCGAGTGTCCGTCTTCTATGTTTGTTTCGAACACTTTGATAACTTCATTTGATTGGTGGACGAGGGACTCCATTTCCAAGTAGATTTTCTCCAAATTTTTTGTTTCCAACCATTCAATCATTTCTTTGTAGTTCTTGTTGTAAAGTGCGTTTGTTGCACTAAGCATTGGAGAAATGTGCAACATTTCTTTGACTTCATCCTTGGAATCTTTCAAACTTGAAGTATACTTGATGAGGGATTGACGAACTGCTTTGACCAAAGCAAAGTACGGTTCCGTGTACGAATTGTAATTGAGAATGTCTTTTGCCTTTTTTATCAGTCGTTCCGATAGTTTTAACTTTGCAGTAAAGCGTCGCTTCAATCCAGGAATCGACCGGTACACTTTTTTAATAGGATTTGGTTCAATGCCACTAAGTTTTTCCTGCATCATCTCAGCATTTGGTTCTCCTTTAAATTCATTGGTTGCAAATGGCGACGATTCTTCGTTGGACGACATTTTGTGCGAGAGTGGGTGTGCGTTGGTTAGACGATCAGAGTTGCCAAGTTGAGCTGCAAAAACAAACTTCGTTCATGAAACGTATTGAAGTTGTTTTGCAGAGATTGAACGCGAGAAGAATCCACGAAGATTTGCAAAAAAAACATTTGGTCCCGTTGTAGTTCAGAACAAAAAAGAAAAAAAAGAAAGGCAATTGTGCCAATGATGACGGCTACATGGAGTAGACGTCGTGAGGACGGCTACATGAAGTAGACGTCGTGGGGACGGCTACGTAGAGTAGACGTCGTGGGGACGGCTACGCCAGGCAAACGTCTCGAGGGACGGTTGCACCGGGTAGACGTCATGAGGCAGTTGGTTCCGTATTGTATGGCGCGAGCCAGTGACGTGGTGAGAGTGACCGAACAGTAGTTGGTTTGTCGGTTTGGTTGGTGGCGTGTTGATAGTTTTTCCGATGGACTGTGAGGGTTTACGTCCCCAGAGCGTGCGTTGCTCCTGTCCAGGTTGGAGACGGTGTCGGCGGCGATCAAACCGTACATCTTGCCGTCGATGAGGTTGATCGAGGATTGGATCGTCGTTCGAGATCCGCAGCATGTTTCGACGCGATCCATTTCGCATCAGGGTTACTTTTTGCGCGCTCGCAACCCATTCTGTTCCATGTTTCTTGTCTTGCATCCGACGTTGGTGTATCCGCGCGCTACTTGCAGCTTTGTCGAAGAGCTGCATAGCATTTGTTGTTGACTGCTCCAGAAGACGATGTTGCAGCTGATGTGTGATGTCTCCTTTTATTGTCCGGTTTGTTTCATAAATGGTCGGTCCAGTTGTGACGGCAGGCAAATTTATCATTTCTTTTATTATTCTTCTTCGTATTTTTTTTTTTTTTTTTTTTGATTATTTATTTATTTTATTTATTTATTTTTTATTTATTTATTTTTTTTTTTTTATTTTTTATTATTTTTTTTTTTTGAAAGAAAACCGTAATAAAATAATGATAACAACCGAACAAGGGGGATTGAAAAATTTGACTAGGAGTTATGATTGTGTCTTAGGCTAAGAGTCAGTCATACACTTATACTTGGCAAGAGGCTAAAGTGTTTGCGGGTGTCCCGTCTAGTTACACGGAACCGCGCGAATATCTTGGGAATACCAACGAACTATTTTTTAGAACAAATAGATTAGTTAATTAAACACTTAAGTATTATTCTAACAATAGCCTGTTTTTTTTCTAGAATTAAAAAAAATGACAGTGGTTAAAAGAAATTATTGCTAACTACTATAAAATTAAACTATCTAATGTCCTCATTAATTGTTCCGCAAGCGATTTGGAATCTATCAGTAGGTGGGAATAATGATAATATTTGTTTCTTAGTTGATGAACATCGAACGAGCAGTGTGCCCAAATCCAGGGTGTAGTTTGTGTTTGCTAACCTTGTACATGGTCCCGGCGGCGAGAGCTCCGTCTTGCTCGCAAAGACATTGATTTATTTCCGACGGCTGCATTAGTTTCCTTTCCTCTGGCGGCGGCAGTGGTTCGCGCGTCCGACGGCATCAAATTCTGGCGGCGGCAGTGATTTGCCTTCATATGTTCCGGAGTTTGGTTGCAAAATTTTAAGCCGAATTTTTTCCGGAATTTGTTGACATTTGGTGGTGGTTCAGAGTTGTTGCTTCTGTATCGTCTAAACGTATCATATTAATAACCTATCGGCGCTCGGGTGAGCAAACGGAACCGGAATAGGATTAATAATTAAACAAAAATTTTGTTTTTGTTTTTTTTTTTTTGTTTTTTGGAGATACAAGAAGTTGTGTGACCGAAATACTCGCGAATTGCATGCCACATCGTTCGCTGGTCAGGCGAACTGCAATTGGAGCTATAAAAACCCAGTTGTTACATGTTTTGAAAATTAATTTAAATTTTTGGGCAGAAATTTTTTTTTTTTTTTTGGTAGATTTTTGCGTAAAAAATTGTTTAAATTATTTTTTCAAAATGATAAACTTGCGGCAGTGACCGTGGAGAGCCATTTGGTCCATCGAAATCCAGCCAAGAACGTGGAGAGCCATTTGGTCCCACGAAATCCAGACATTTGGTCTCTCGAAATCCAGCCATTTGGTTCATCAAAATCCGCTCAGGACGTGGATAGCTATTCGGTCCAGCGAAATCCAGCCAATAACGTGGAGAGCCATTCGGTCCATCGAAATCCAGCCAATTTCGGGTAGTTTCGAGCAGAAGATGATGACATTATCGATTTCGGCAATGATGACGAGACGAGAGAGTATGACAAATGAGGAGGCACGACAGGCTGCGAGACGGTTTAGTTGTTGTTCGCTGACGATTTGGCGGTTGATTTGAAGAACGCGAATAGTGATGCAATTGTGTGCCGATATTAGCATCCAATTGGTGCCGTTTTTCGTCTACCGCATTTGGTGATTCGGTTCGGATATCGATGAATAGGCGGGGCAACAGTGAATTTTTTAGGTTCAAAGCGCCGGCGGTCCCGTATGCAATGTGTCTTTCGAACAACTTTCGATTGCCATTATTGTTCACCGAAGGTTCGTTTTTGCAAAATAAAGCAAAAAATCAAACAGTCGATGCACCATGTCAAGGTTACAGTAAAAGGCTCGGTGAGGGCCACTGCACTTGATTAATTACAACGTGGCTTTCGAGTAGTTGTGCAAAAGAAACACAGAATTTATCACGCATTTGTTTATCTTATAAACGATAAAGAAAAGGGGACAAAAAATAAGGCGAGATTCCCCAAACCAGGAGTTGGCGTGGTCCACGAGTAAACTCGAGGAAAAACCTCTCAGAAAATGAGAGGGGGCGAGGTGTCGGCAAGCCTCAGAAACCAGATAAACCGACGGGACATGCGGCGGCTACCGCGTTAGAGACTCCGTAGAGAATCCTACGCCAAAAGAGAAGGGGAGGGACGCCAACACCGGAAAGGGTTCAAACGACTTACGGTACGGGGAAATTGGTTGCAAGCGAGTGAAGAAGAGACAATTAACGTTGGCAGCACGACTGACGATCCAAGAGAACGGCGAGACGACTTCAAGCAATTGACGACTTCAGCATACAGTTGGTAAAGACAGTGGGTAGAATCCATTGGTTGATCCGGAGAGCAGCTTACAATCCAAACATTGAGCAACGAAGGCAGCAACGCGAGAGACGGCAGCGGCCGCTCCCGAGAGGGAGAGCAGTGGGTAGAGAGAGTTAGTAGTCGAGAGAGTGGTACAGAAACGTGAGAGCAAGTGTAGGCAGAGGCGCCGCACTCGTCTACCTCGCGGTGCCGCGCGTGACGTGGCAACGCGAGGTCACGTAGATGCGCAGGTGGTCTCGGCGCGACGAATGTACGGTAAGTGCGTGTACTTCTCGCGGATATTGGTTGACGGAAATCAGTTGTTTGAAAGCAAATTTGATGTAAATTAAAGCGAATTTTCCATCCAGTTGGTAAATATAGAAGGTCCAAGTGATTTGAGAGATAAAAGGTTAAGACTAATGGGGTTTACCATAGACAGCCCATTATTGTCTTGACAATTTCGGAATAATCGTTTTGAGTTTTTTGGTGTTTTTGCAGGATAAATCTTTACGAAAAGCGAAGTTTTGGCAATTATATGGTATTAAAAGATAAGATACCTACATTGTACAAAGAAAAACAGGTTTTACTGAAAGAAAAACAATAAAATCAATAAAATAAAATGCGAGAGTCGAAAAATGCGCAAGCACCGAAAGTGCGCCATGGAAGTTTGCTGACGCGCCAGCAAATTAGGCTCCGCCCACATTTCAAATCCTGGACACCGTGCCAAACGAAACGATCTACTTCTTAAATTCATCCGCACTTTCGAAAATGCTTGAACAATCCGCAAATTGGGAGAACCTCTGCGATTCGGAAACTTAACGTTCTGAACAAGACGTCAACGAGGCTCTGGGACATTTCGAAACTTTTTTGCATTTTTTTCCAAATTTAAATTCCCAAAAAAAAAATAATCGATAAAAACGAAAAATAAAAACCAAATTCGCGTGTGTTTTGGTGTCACTTGGCTAAAACCGCTACGCAAAAATGCACGAAAGTTTCGAACTGTCCCAGAACCCAAAAATTTTATAGTTTTTCCGCAATTCTGTCTGAATAAGGCTAAAAAACTGTTTTTACTGTGCTAAATAGGCCCATAATTAAAACTCACCTCCTCCTTCTTTTAAGAACCGAAGGTGTAAATATTCGCCGCAAAATGTTCCAGAATCATCAGAAATTTCTCGAAAAACAATGAAAAAGTAGGGAAAATTGAGTCTCTCCGCGACTGGAACGAAATTATTCTAGTCAAAGATGAAGAAAAAAAAGGAGAGCAATTTCATAATAATAATAATAATAAAGTTGTAATAATTATAATTGTAATAATAATAATAATAATAGAAGAGGTACCACCGAGAAGAGAGCGTCTGGCGCGCGCAATGAATATATGTATAATTTAGAAATTGAAAATCAAGAAAATCGATTAATTTTCAGAATGTTTAATTGTTAACGGGAGAGAAGAATACATCTAGGACGTCTATGTATCATCAAAAATATCAGGAAGAAAGAGAAAAAAAAGAAGAAAGAATGGATATATAGATAACAGTTAAATGAGCTGGATACAGACAACGATTCCTAGGCGACAACGATGAGACCTGGCGGACAAAAGACAGACCAAAAGGGGGCGGAGTCTATCTTGTCCACCTTAATTTTTTTGTTTTGCTCGTTTCGCACTCAGAATAACAAACTTTTCAACAATTGACCTATTTGGAATAGGAGGGATAGAGTGGACGGGACGGGGGCGATTAATGCGTAGATTCTCGGGCAGAGTCTGAGCAAAACTGGAAGGAGTAAAATAAAGAAGAAAAATAAAACAACTTGATGTGTGCATCACGACTGGCTAAACACAATGTGCCCGTAGGTGAGGCGAGACGACGAACAACAAAAATCGGGACTGTACAGACAAATTTTTCAGTTTCGGGTGATACACGTACATGTTTGGAGGTATTTACGGGGGTGCAATTGGAAGGAGAAGATATCGCAGATTGGAAGATGAAGAAAAACAGACATTTTTTTTGTGACAAGAATCAAAGAACATGGACAAGTACACGTAAAGTACACGGTGGGTGGTGGGTGTGAGATGAAAAGATCAATGAGAGACTTAGATCGAGAAGCGAAAAGCGAGAAACGAGAATAGAATGGTGGAATGAAAAGGCCAAAAAGAGCAAGAAGACGACGATTACTGTCCGGTGGCATTCGACGGATGCGGCTGTTGTTGCTGCTGCTGCATCATCATCATTTGCTGTTGTTGCCGGTTCTGGAACTAATACACGCATTTAGTTGATAATTCGAATTTTATTATGTTTTTAAATGCTTTCTGGAAGAGGTTTTTTTTCTCAGGAAATTTTGTTGAGCCTCACCAAAACCTGGCTTTCCAGATTTTGGTAAGCCTCCAAGGATATAGGCAGCTACATGGCTATTAGCCACTGGAAACAAGTAAAGACCCTGACAAAGCCGAGGAAAAGTTGCAAGTCTGCGGCGCACTTTTTCCTGTTTTTTCAACACTTCCAGTACAAAACCTCGTGCAGCAGTTGCAAAAGGGGGCGGGGCCTCTTCACCGGTATTGTCAGGGTCTCAAAAAACATTTTTTCGTGGGGTTTTTTTCTCTATGCAGGCTGTTTTCTAGGAAAAAAAAAGCATCGCGTCAAGACCCAGAGTTAAAAAATGTAATGCACCTTTAATGGGAATTTAGTCGTTTTTTTTTACTCTGCATAGTTTTTTCCCTTTGCTGAATAGGCCAATTAGCCATCGAAACCGGCTAATAGCCGCTGAATTTGTCAAAAACCCCAAAAATAATGGTTAATAGCCAAAAACTCGCCGAGTTTTGTGATAAAATTTTTTTTCCAAAAATTTTTTCTTAGCAATTTACCGCAGTGTCGTTTCGTGGCAAATGCGTAATGGAACTATTTAAAGTACTGTAGAAAAACGGAAAAAAATGACAAAAAACTGGGAAAAAACTCGAAAAATGCTCCGATTGGTCTGAAATTTTGGGAGAAACTGCCAAAAATGCTTCCGGATTTGCTCAGAAAAATTTGGACCAAAATATCGATTTTTAAAAAATATTGATTTTTTTTCTGAAAATTTTTAAAATCGATATTTTTGTCCAAAAATTTCTGAGCAAATCCGGAAGCATTTTTGACAGTTTCTCCCAAAATTTCAGACCAATCGGAGCATTTTCCGAGTTTTCTCCCATTTTTTTGTCATTTTTTCCGTTTTTCTACAGTACTTTGAATAGGTCCATAATAACGTCAATTTGAATTTTTACAGGAAAATTTAGCGCTAAAATGCATTAAAGTTCCGAACCGTCCCAGGGCCGATAATTTTTTGCAAAACCTCTTCCAGAAAACGCTTTTCGTCCAGTTGTTGGTCGCCATTTTTTGATTGTAAATTCCACCACAAAAAAAGAGAATTATTTAGCACAAAAGGGGTAAAGAGTCAATCCAAAGCAATCTATCATGTGGTGGCTAAGTGGGTTATTCTCGGTTACGGTTACCAACGGACGTATAAACATAAATGTCAATCAATCAATCCCGCTGGCGCAAAAACAAAAACAAAAAAAACAAACCTGGCTGTATTGCATCGCATTCTGCGGCATGCCTCCCGGATGTTGTTGGGGCCTTTGCGGCGGCCATTGCTGTTGCTGTTGCTGCTGTTGGAGCGACGGATTCATGGCGGCAAATTGGCCGCCGGGGCCGCGCGGTTGATTGTTGTTGGGGTTCGGTCCTCCGGCTCCTGCCGCCGCAAAGTTTTGTCGCATGACGGCCTGTTGATGCTGCTGCTGCTGCTGTTGGCTCATGTGCTGCGGGTTGGGCGCCAGCTGCTGACCAATCATTCCAGCCATTCCGTGGTATTGACTGTTACTCGGGTTGCTCTGCAAATTTTCGACCCTGGATGATGGAAATGGCGCGCGCGTCGGTCGACAAACGGGGACAAACGACAATCGACAAACGACTAGACGTGGACAACGAGTTAGAGAGAAAAAAAAGAAAAAAGCTCCCAAAATAAAAAATCGCTCACCCTCAGCCAAGCGTGGAATAGGTGTGGCGTCTTCTTCAGATCCGTAAACACTGCTTCTCGTTCCTGCGTCGTTTTCGCCGCTTTCAGTCTCGCATTGATCTTCGAAATCTGCGGTTGTAGCGTGTTATCAGCTTGTTGTTGCTGCTGCTGTTGACCCTGCATGTACATCATCTGGCTCATGTCGTGGCTCGTTCTGAAACTGACAATGACAATGAGTGTGAGAACCGATGGGGCGTCGAGTGGAGGCTCCGCGACGTTTCAAAACCAAGTGTATTTTTCGAAAAATTTCGAAAAATAATTTTCGGAAAGTTCTATTCCGGCTCGCCAATTTTCAAATACTTGAAATTGCAGCCAAACAGCCGCCAAATAGCAGCCAATTCTTGAAGAACGTGTTATGTCTGGCGGCTATACATACTTTTTATATCGCAGAAAGTGGATTACCTGTATTGTTGTGGCTGTGGCTGCTGCTGCTGATTCTGACCCATTCCAGGCATTCCAGGACGTCCGGGTTGCTGTTGTTGTTGCTGTGGTTGTTGTTGTTGTTGCTGCTGGGGTTGCTGACCCGGATGTCCTGGCTGATTCATGCCACCGAGTCCCTGGTGCATCATACCCGGTCGTTGCATTCCTGGGAACATGCCTTGCTGACCTGCGCCGCCAGGCTGACCGAATCCTTGGCCATTCTCTAAAATTACAACATTTCTTTAATCCGAAAAATAGTAATAAATTGGGGGAAATGCGCTTTTTCACCTTTTTTCCAGAAAATTCCATAAAAAGCTTTGAAAAAAGAGATTGTGTGCAAACACCGCGACGACAAAATGCCGAAATTTTTTCGAAACGTCATGAAAATAGATTTTTGGGACCGAAATATCGTGAGTACGGATTTACGAAGCTCCGCCCACCGCTCTATTTTTTTTCGTACGATTTTCCCTTTTTCTGCCGATTTTTTCCATTTTTTTAAATAAATTATAGTCGGGCCCGCCAAAATGATCGAACGCGCTCCGCTGAACTCATTGCTATGCAATTTTCATTTTGGTTTCCAAATTATTTAATTTCACGTTGAATTTATATGTGAAATGAAAGAATTTGGAGACCAAAATGAAAATTGCATAGCGTTGAGTTCAGCCGAGGGCGTTTGACTATTTTGGCGGGCCAATAATATTGATTTTCAACTAGAAAAAATCGATAAAATCTTCCGTCTTCATCGATTCGTGGTATTCACGAAATAGCAAAAATTAGCCAAAACCAGCGGAAATTCGAAAAATGCTACGGTTGGCCTGCAACTTTGGGAAATAATGGCAAAAATACTCCCGCACAATCCCACAACATTTCAGACCAAAATATCGATTTTTAAAAGATATTTTGGTCTGCAATTTTCTGGGAGTATTTTTTTCCAATATTTGCCAAATTTTCGGCTCTCGGACGTTTCGAAAGTAGACATTTCGAAAGTGTGACGTTTCGAAAGTGCGACGTTTCGAAAGTATGACGTTTCGAAAGTGTGACGTTTCGAAAGTGGCCTTTTCGAAGGTTTTTCTGGATTTTGTCGACGCGGTGTTTCACACAATCATTTTAAAAAGCTTTTTAAGGAAAATTCCTCAAACACCGCGTCGACAAAATCCAGAAAAACCTTCGAAAAGTCCACTTTCGAAACGTCACACTTTCGAAACGTCGCACTTTCGAAACGTCACACTTTCGAAACGTCGCACTTTCGAAACGTCTACTTTCGAAACGTCCGAGAGCCAAATTTTCAGCCCAATCGGAGCATTTTTCAAATTTTCGCTCAATTTTTTGCTAGTTTTTGTCTTTTTTTTTTTTGCTATTTCGCGAATGACCGCTATTTTTTCTAATTTTGTCAATTTTTATCGATTTTTTGTCCACTTCTTGTTTAAACGCGATATTTATTAATCGAAAATCGATAATAATTTATTAAAGAACAGAAAAAATATTAATTTTTGCATAATTTTCCTCTTTTCTCGAATTTTTCGTCTAATTTCCTTCCATTGGAACGCGATATTTATCAATCTAAAATCGATTATTCGGCATAAATGAAATAATAATAATAAAGTCGAAAAAAAAACAGAAAAATGGGCGGAGCTTCGTAAATCCGTACGCAAAGCAAACAATGCGTGGCAATTTAAAGTATTTTCGACATAATTTCACAAAATTTCGGCTCTGGCACGTTTCGAAACGTCCCAGAGCCAAATCAAATTTTCAGGCAAATCGAATCATGACTTACGCATAAAACGCCCTTGATTCGCTCCTCCCATCGCCTGACTCATTCCGGGCAACGGACCGTTCGGCACATTCGGTCCTGGTCCTCCGATGCCACCAAAACTTCCCATCGCTTGTCCAATACCGGCACTCATTGGTCCTGCACCACTCATATGACTCGGATGTTGGTGTTGGTTTTGGTGTTGTTGCTGCTGCTGCTGCATCTGCATCTGTCCGACACCTCCACCCTTCGCGGCTGTCGACGACGCTGGACCCGTCGAGTTGGCGGGCGGCGTTGGCACACTGTTGTGAGCACCGTTCGTGTTGGCGCTTGGAGTGGGCGGAGCTCCCGCTCCTCCCGCCCCTCCTCCGGCCGCCGATTGAAGCCCTTCCATTCGCCGTCTCATCAACATGTCGGCTCTGCGCTGGTGTGACCGCTTCTGCTCCGCCAATTTCTGACGAATGTTCATACAGAACGGAACCGTACAACCGTCTCGGACACAGTGCTTGGCGTGGTAGCAGCAGAGAGCGATGAGCTGTTTGCACACTGGGCACGTGCCGTTTATCCTCTTCTTGCAGAGCTTCGTGTGCTGCACGACACGCTTCATCTTGTGACACGACATGCGACGACAGTTCGCATCGCGGCACTGGCACGCGTGCACCAGCGACGCTATGCACCGTTGTATGCTCTCGTAGCGGCTTCCGTTGCCGGTGCTCTCGTTGCTCGAGTCCGAGATGAGCGATTTCATCTGCTCCAAATCGTGAGGATGCATGACGTGTGGCTTGCAGTTGACGCACAAGTCGAAATCGTCGCAGGTGGCGCAGTGCCACGTGGCCGGACTGTTGCACTTGTTGCACGTGTACTCCATTCCCTTCGAGTCGGTTTCGTGGAGAGCGTACGCGAGGCACAGTGTCGAGTATTTGGCGCGGCGCAGAGAGGAGAACTCCCAGTGCTCTTCGCGAGCCTTCGTCAGGAAGATGTCTCGTCCGTCCATCATGTCAGATTGCATCAGTCCATCCGGATCGACAATCGACTTGGCGAGCACAGTCGGCTCGTTTTGGAGGCTGACGAGGCGAATCGTGAAGAACACTTCCTTGTGCTTCTCGAACTGAGAGTAGAGCTTGTCAGTAATCTCGTTTCCAGTCAGACTTCCAGCCTTCTTCTTGTTCATCTTTGCATTCTTCTTCAGATTGTTCTTCTTGTTCTTTGTACTCTTCTTCTTTCCGCTATCAGTTCCGCCAAGACCTCCATCCTCATCACCGTCCTCTTCGTCTTCCTTCACTTTTCTTTGCGCCTCCTCGTTCGAAGCCTCCCGAATGCAATCTTCAATCACATTTGGCCAAAAGTCTCCTTCAAAATAGGGCAGCTGAGTCGGCGACGTAAGATTATCGTCACGAGCCTGCTTGTATATATCTTTGAACTCGACCACGGTTCCCTCAATCACTCCCTTCTCCAGCATTTTCTTGTACCAGTCTTGCAACCGTTTCGGTTTCGGAATCTTCTGCTCTGGCGGATGGCAATGGAAGATGTAGTCGTCTCCTTCCGAAGGTGGACACGCCCAAATGTGAGCCATCGTGTAGCCGAGACCCTTCGCGTAGTCCAGATATCCGAGAAGAAGCTCATGGTAGACATCGGTTCGGAGCTCTCGTGGTTGGAAGAAGTGAACAGAGTCGAGATAGGCAATGTAGACGCGACGCGCGTTTGGAGCTGGACACTCGCTTCCGTACTCTTGAACGTGCAGTCCAAAGAAGCACACTTCGACTCCGTCAATGATTTCAAAGGCAAAAACCGCTTTGGTACGGTAGGGGAACTTTTCACAGAACTGGCCATTGTCCACGTATTTCGATTTCATTTGCGCTTTCACTTCTGCGTCTTTATCTTGCACACAGAGTGTTCGAATGATGACTGGATACTTGTGCGCCTCGGCTTGCAACTGCTTTTTGATGAATCCGTTGACACGATCTTCGAGGAAAGTGGAGAGCTTGTTGTGTGGAAGTTTGCTCGCCAAATACTTGTTTTCCGGCTTCACGTACTTTTTGGCAGTCCGACAGCACTCACAAATGAATCCTTCCGGATAGACCTTCTTGTCGTGAAGTGCACAGATTCGATGCCACTTTCGCATACAATACTTGCACCGTTCAAACGGTTCCGGATCGATGACACTGTTCTTCTGCTCGGTGAACGCCGATTTCGGCGCCATGTTGCTCTTGTCGTTTGGATTCTCGGACAGCGAGATTCCCTCGGGCGGAAGAGCGTCAAAACACTTTTGACAGTACGTGTAACGTTCCGTGACTGTCACGTTGAACTGTGTGGAACTCTGCTCGTACACCCAGTACTGTTGCTCTCGCGCTATCGTGCACATTGCTGCTCCGTAACAGAATAGGGAGAGCGGCGTGAAGGAGAGCTTCTTGGCGCAACAATAGCCCATCGATTTCATCACTGGATCCATTTCTGCGGTGAAAAGCTCGGAGAGCTTGAGTCCGTACTTGTAAACTTTGCTGTTTTTTCGATTGTAGAGCCACGCGTTGTCAAACATTAAAAAGATGTCATCGCAAAACTGTCCGGCGTTTTGATACTTTCCACCGAGCAGCTTCTTGTGAATCGTTTCCAAATCCATCGGATGCTTTATAATGTCGTGATAGTCGGGAATGTTGAGAAGTTTCGCATCAACTGGAAGACGGAATGCATGTCCATCTTCCGACTGATCCAGCTTCTCCCACACTGGCATTAGGAACTTGACGAGATCCTCTTGAGTGAATACAGTATCTTCAGTTGGTGGTGGCGTTGGTTCTCTTTTCACAATTTGCTCCTTGGGTTTATCTGTTGGCAGCTCCTTCGAACTTTTTTCTGATGCTTGATTCGACGTTTCATCCATCTCTTCTTCCTTTTTAATCACAACACCATTCATCGTGGGCGCCGGTGTTGATGAAGAGCTAGAAGCACCAAATGCCACAGCAGTTGCTGGTCGCGAACTCATCGATTCGGATCCCTCGTCCATATGCTCGATTTTTGGCTGAATGGTTCCAGTGGAGGCTGTCGACGAAGCACCAATGTTCGGAGTACTGTTGCCACTCGTCGGGAATGTCGATCCATTGATAGAGTGTGGAGGAATCTGTCCATTCGACGGTATTTGGTGAGCATTGCTGCCAGATCCTCCCCACTGCTGATTGCTTGCCTCGGCGGGAGCGGCGGCCATGTTGCTGCTTCCCTCCATGTTCACCTCGTTACGCCCGTCGACACCGAGCATTTGAGCCAATTCGTTGGACGGTGGGATTTGGTTGAACGCTGAAGCTATAAAATGAAAAAATGATGCAGTCTGAATTGGTAACTTACGATCGTGAGCTGCTTGTCCCTGACTGATCCGCGAGTTCTTCTTCTCTTGCAGCTCCTTCTGAATCTTGTAAATTTTCTCCGCGAGTAGATGGTAGTACTCTTCTCGATCATTCGCCGACTCGAACATATCCTTCTCCACCTTTCTCGCATACGCAATCAAATCCTTGAGCCGATTGTCGTTCATCGCATTCGGATCCGGCTCCGGGAATATCGCTTTCACCAATTTGCCGACAAGATGATTTCGAAGATCCTTGGTCACTTGATGGTGCCACTCTCTCGTGCAATTCGGCATGTCAGGAGGCGGCAAGTTCGGAATGTCGCCATTGTTGTTACCTCCCGGTGGTCGTGGTCCTCCTCCGCGGTTCGGCGCACTCGGTCGGCTGAACGGATCTCCGTTGAAGCCTTCGAACAGCGTGTTGGCGAGGTGACCACTGCGAAGAGATGGCGAACCGAATTGACCCATTCCATCGCCTTCAGCGCTGCCGTTCGAGTTTCCGTTCACGCCAATCAGACTTACAAGGTCGGGCACTGCAAATTTTTGGGTTTTAAAGGGGGTTCCAAGTTGTTGGGGAAAGTAGCTTGAAATGTAGTATTGGGTGGTCGAAACACAAAAAAATTGCTCTGATTTTTTAATGGGGTTATTTACAAAACCGGAAAATATAATCGGAAAATGCTCCGAAAGACCTGAAATTTTTGAAAAAAAGGTCAAACGCGCTCCACTGGACTCAACGCTTTGCGATTTTCATTTTTGCACAAAATCGTCTTTTTTCGTGCTTTTTTCCTTGTAAAAATATTTTTTCGAGACTAAATTCATAAAGTTTAGTCAAAATCTTTCGCATATTTCAGTGAAAAATCAATATTTTTTGATTTCTGTGCACTTTAAAAAGTTCATAACTCATTTGTTTGGAAAGATTTTTGTTCAAACTCCATGATAATGATGTTTTTCAATGTTTTCTTACCTTTTAGCCCGAAAAGTACTGTATTTATTATGAATTCCACCTTTTTTACGCCGAAACGGCAAATTCCCACAAAATTACTTTTAGTGGCGGAAAAAAGGTGAATTTATAATAAATACAGTACTTTTCGGGCTAAAAGGTAAGAAAACATTGAAAAACATCATTATTATGGAGTTTGAACAAAAATCTTTCCAAACAAATGAGTTATAACTTTTTAAAGTGCACAGAAATCAAAAAATATTGATTTTTCACAGAAATTCTGAAATATGCGGAAGATTTTGGCTAAACTTCATGAATTTAGTCTCGAAAAAATATTTTTACAAGGAAAAAAGCACGAAAAAAGACGATTTTATGCAAAAAACAAAAAAAAAACCGACAAAGAGCCATAGAATCGGTCCAAAACGCGTTCACAAGACGCCTCTACTGTAGATAGAAGGGACGGTACCTCAGACCAGATGATAATGATTATAAATCCGCGGCTCAGAGAAACGAACTGTACAACCTAACATCGTTAGAATGCAGGAGAAAATGGATAGACAAAAAATTTGTTTCGAAAATGCTAGCAGACAAAGTAGATATCAACACCTCAGACTTTTTCACTGTCACATACAAAAATAGAACGCGCGCAAAAACTAAATTCACGTGGAGCAAATGCAAAACCAAACTACGGCGTAACTTTTTCACTAATCGCACGCTGACTAGACTTATGCAGAAATAACCTACCTTATGTTATTCCACAATTACCCACATCAACCCCATACATATCTATTAATTTCATTGCCCAATTAATCATCTTATTATTTCTAGCATTACATGTATAACTACTCCGGCACAATCACATGGAAATTCGATCCTTCTTTTTATTCATTTTACTATACCATGATTTTCTTTCTATTTCACGTACTTTTAAGTCGTAATAAAATAAATAAAAAAATAATAATAAAAAAATAATATGGAAACGAAAATGAAAATCGCAAAGCGTCGAGTCCAGTGGAGCGCGTTTGATCATTTTTGCGGTTCGACAATACATGCTCAAAAAATGTTGGACCAAAATATCGATTTTTAAAATTTTCAGAAAAATCGATATTTTGGTCAAAAATTTCGTGAGCGAGAATTTTTTCCTATATTTCTTAAAATTTCAGTTCTATCGGAGCATTCTTCGATTTTTCCCAAAGTTTTTTTTCCGGTTTTGTGAATAACCCCATTAGAAATAATCGGTATTTTCTTCATTTTTCACTATTTTTTTTGATAAACTATTCGCGACTTCTATTTTTTTTTGTTGTAAAAATCAAGCGATTCCAGTGTGACCCAATACTACATGTCAAGCCACTTTCCCCAAAAAGTCGTAACTTACATGAAAACTGCAGCGGCGTGTCCTGTATCCGTTTGAGCGGCTTGCACACGGGACAGTCGTCTCTGGCGCAATTCTTCCAGTGCGCAATAATTTGGCGCGACGATGCGCAGTGGGCAACTGAACAAGTTTTTGTTTTGATGTTTGAATCGGCTGAAAGTGGTTTCAAACAGTGGTCAAGACCGAAGCGTTAGGTAAGAGAGTGGTGGGATGGTGGTGGAATGCTCGCTTCTTTCTTGCATGCACATTAAATGAAATGGAAAGGAAAAAAAAAGAAAGAAAAAAAATGGAGGAGCGGCCAAACTCACATGGACACTGTCTGCCGACATTGCACGACGTCATATGCGTGAGCACCTCCTTCATCGTCGAGCAGTGAGGCAGGGTGCACGTCGGGTGCGGCGGCGGTTGATTTTTGGCGACATAGTCGCGGTTCTCCTGCTATTGATATTGTGTCAATAATCGATAAATCGCACCAATTTTACTCACCTTTTCCCGATGCGAGCACTTGTGTGCGTGAAGCAAGAGCACCAATTGCTGTTGAATGAGCTTCCGCTTTTCTGGATCCTGATGCGTGGCGAGCATATTCGAGCCAGGCGTGTTCGATCGTGCTCCATTCCGTTGTGCTGCCGCTGCAACAGCCTCCGCTTCGCGTTGTTGCTGTTGTTGCTGAGCCGCGGCCCGAGCTTGAGCTTCGGCTTGAGCCTGAGCTTGCGAGTGAGCCTGAGCAGCCGCCGCCTGTTGAGCAGCAGCAGCCTGAGCAGCAGCCGCTTGACCATTCGGAGGCACATGAGGCATGCCAGGATGGGCGTGGCCTCCGTTGCTCATAATCATCATTTGCTGATTGGTGGGCCGCATTGGCTGTCCGTTCGCGTCCATCATCATCTGGAAGAAAAAAAAATTTGAAGACCTTTTTTCCTGCATTCTACAACAGTTCCAGTTTAAAAAAATCGTGCCGCAGATTTAATTGATATCATATTGATTTTACCCCAGTTTCTATTGGGATCAAAAAATCAATAACTTTTTTAAAACCCCGATTTATCAATTTTGGACTGCATTATTGATTTCTCGCTATTTTATGGGGTTAAATATGCAAAAAACTGCGCAAAATGCTCCGATTGACCTGAAAGTTGGGGAAATAAACGCAAAAATACTCCCGGACTTGAAAAGCTTAGAAAATTTTGGACAGAAAAATCGATTAAAAAAAAGATATTTCGGTTCAAAATTTTCTGAGCATTTCAAGTCTGGGAGCATTTTTGTGTTTATTTCCCAAAATTTTAGGTTAATCGGAGCATTTTCCGAGTTTTCGCGCATATTTAACCCAATAAAATAGCGAGAAATCAAGACATTTCTACGAATAAATTTGAAAAATCGGTAAAAAAAAGTTATTGATTTTTTCGTCTCAATAGAAACTGAGGCGCTATTTACTGAAACTATTTTAATGATAAAATCAATATGATATCAATGAAAAAAATCCTGAAAAGTAAATAAAAAAATCGATTTTGTCCGCAAATTGAGTACGATTGCTCTTTGGGTACCAAATTAGCTCAGGGGCGTTTCAAAACAAGACGTTTGTAAACTTTTTTTTTTTGAATTTTTGCGTCATACTAGTGAATTGAAATTTCCAAAAACGAAAAATAATTACCAAATGCCCCCGTGTTTTGGTGTCAATTGGCGAAAAACCATACGCAAAAATGAAAAAATGCAAAAAAGTTTCGAAACGTCCCAGAGCCAACAAATTTGCTTCTATTACTATCAAAACCGAGTTTCAAGCTCACCTGCTGATGCATCATTGGCGGATATCCTGCGCCCGTGCGTCCAAACTGATGTATATACTCTGGCCGTTGTTGTGGATACTGTGGATGTCCCATGAAGCCCTGATCCATCATCCGTGGCATCATTTGCTGTTGTCCCGGCATTCCGGGCCTGCCTTGTGCCGGTATCGGCCCGTTCCGTCCGATCGCTCCGTTCAACATCGCTCCTCCGCGCGCCATTCCCGGCTGTCCTGGTGTCGGTCCGCCCCGACCGGCTCCTGGCGGATAGCCTGGTGGCATGCTTTGAGGTCCCGGAGGCCCACCTTGCGCGTACGGTGGATACCGATGCATCATTCCCGGAAATTGTTGACCTTGTGCCCCCATCATCATCTGCTGATCTCCTCCAGCCTGCGGGAACATCGCCTGCTGTCCCGATCTCATCAGCGGCTGCCCTGGCACCGATTGCGGTCCCCCTGCCCCGGGACTTGGTCCTGGCACACGTGCGCCCATATTCGGCGGCGACATCATGTTCGGCGTGCCATTGTGCATCGATGGACTCCTGTTGAACGCGTTGTTTTGCTGTCCGGGCGGATATCCTGGGCCCGGCGGCCGCGGTGAATTGTTGGATGATTGTGAGGGATGCATGAGCAGTTCCTGCAGCACAGAGTTACTGGAACCGCCTGACGCATTTTGTGGCTGTTGTGGTTGCACGCCCGGCTGCAAGTTGAATCCACCAGTGCTCGGCGGAGCCGGTTGTGGTGTGCCTTGTGGTGGTGGTGGCTGCTGCTGTTGTGGCGTCGAGCCTGAAGGTCCGCCCGATCCTCCGGTCGACGTGCTCGGATTCTCAGCATCTCCGTCTTTGTTGGAAGTTGGAAGCGGCTCGAGCTTGTCAAGCTCGCTCAGCGCGTCGAGACCCGAATCGTAGTCTTGAAAGAAATCATTGTTTAGGAGATTTATTTTTTATTCGGTTATTCAGGGTCGGAAAAAAATAGTTTTTTTTCCGTTGCTTTTCTAGGCCCTCCGCTGTGAGACCTGCGAAATATCGATTTACGGGCGAATAATTTTTGAAAATTTATTCGCCCGTAAATCGATATTTCGCAGGTCTCACAGCGGGGGCCTAAAAAACTCTCGCGGCCACAGATTTTTTTCTTTTTTTTTTTTCGTCGTTTGAATAAGGAAAAAAAAGGAACAAAACTATTTATTTTCCGACCCTATTTTAGCGAAATTGAACCAAATTTCGAGCTGTTCTGTGTCAGTACACCTCATTTTCAGACAGTTCTATTCTTGTTTTTTTGCACTTACCGCTCTCGGCGCGAGATTTTTTCGATGGTGGCTCATCCATCAATTAGTAGACGAACTATTTGACAAAGATAGTATGAACCAAACAAAACAAAACGACTCTTTTTCTCTACTTCTGCTCTTGTGTGTCTATCGAAGCGGCGGGAAGCGGATCGGATCGAATCGCTCCTACTTCATTCAAAGTGCCGCCTGATAGGGTTAGTTTGGCAAAATCACCAGATATTGCAGCTGTTTGTATCTGAAAAGTAGACGAAAATGGATGGATGGACAGAGTGAATATGAATAAATGTATCGCTAGAGATCCGGGGTGTGAGGAGGTGGGTAGAGAAAGAGAGACGGGGAGAGAGGGCGCGAGACGGAGAGGAGGCAGACGACGAGACACCGCCGACGGAAAATCAATAATTTGAGAACGAACGGATGATGGACGAGAAGGATGCACTTTTGCACCGTTTTTTTTTGGTTTGCAGCCAAAAAATAAGAAAGAAAGGGGAAGGAAAGAGAGAGAGAGAGGGAGGGAGGGAGAGGGATAAGGAAATTAAATAATTAATGAAAATCGTCAAAAAATGAAATCCCGCCCATTTTTTTTCACGGAAAATTAAAATTGTTTGATTGAATTTTTCTGCATTAAAACGGTGTGTGTGTGTTTGTTGATGCGTTCGTTTTTTTTTCAATCGAAAAAAAATCGCGCCAAATACGCAGCCAAATTATAAAGTTTGACACGGTGTTTGCGTACTATTGAAAATTCAACCGAAAATGAAGATACACTTTTCATTCATTTTCGTTTGAATTTTAAATTTCAAAAGTAAATATTTACGCAAACACCGTGCCAAAAAGCTATAATTTGGCTGCGTATTTGGCGCGAAATTTTTCGCGTTTGAAAAAAAACGACCGCTTCAACACACAGCGTTTTGATGCAGAAGGAGAATAAATTTCACTGCCGGTTTGAATCGTTACGACGATCCGATGTTCCGCAGGTCTCGCAGCGGAGCGTCGTAACTGAATTTCTCTCGTAAACAAATGGACGTGAAGTTAGGGATTCCTAGATTTGAGACATCTCGTCAAATGGTGAGTATTCGGGTCTCGCCACGACCTGTCGATTTACGAGCAATATTGAGTTTTTTCGAGCTGAATTTTCGTAAATCCACAAATCCGCAGGATTTGCAAAAGGTCAGCTCGAAAAAACTCATTTTGCACGTAAATCAAACGTCGTGGCGAGACCAAATGCGCACCATTTGACGAGGTATCTTAAATCGAGGAATACGTCAGTTTTTGTGGGCGGGGTCATACGGAAAACGAAAAATATTGCATTTTAAGGCACAATTAACCCCTGCAAATGATTTTTTTTTGTCGGCCCGCCAAAATAATCAAAAGCGCTCCGCTGAACTCAACGCTAGGCGATTTTCATTTTGGTCTCTAAATTATTTCATTTTACGTATAAATTCAACGTGAAATGAAATAATTTGGAAACAAAAATGAAAATCGCATAGCGTTGAGTTCAGCGGAGCGCGTTTGATCATTTTGGCGGGCCGACAATAGCAGAATCCCTTTTCCCTGAGAAATTAAGCGTAAAAAATGACTCTAGGACCATGAAAAACGTGGGACCATCAAAAACATATGGTCCCACAGGTAAATATCGATTTTCACGCGACTAGTGCATAATTAACGAGTTAACGTAAGTACTACCCGGTTCAAAACCTCTAATGGTCCCCCCGACGTGCGCGACCCGATTTCAGACAGTTCCCGAGCTTAAACCCCTTTAAAAGATTTCCACGTGACCCGTAGAAGATATTGAATGAACGTGAGATGCGCAGAACAGCGTTCACTCGATACACCGCTGACCAGTCTGGAAGCGTTAGACGACGAGAGCGAACCAGCGGTGAGAGAGTGCGCCGTGTGCAGAGACAGACGTTGACGGAGGTACCCCCCAGTTGCCCGAGTCTTGCCACGATGGTCGCGTTTTAAGGGGTACGGTAGATCGCTAACCGCACGCAACACGCACGCGGGCAAAGTTACTCGCGACTCGAACCGGAGCCGTTGCCAACAACATTTCGACGGGGAATCGGAATTTTTCACAGCAAATTGGGTATGGGGTTGAAGGAAATAATCAGTAGAATAGGTTATGAGACGGAGAGAGAAAACGAGTGCAGAAGAATCGAACGGCGCCAATTTGAAAAAAGTGGTAACTTTCAAAATTGTCGGATACATTTCTAACCAGTTTTAGACCAAAAAATAAAAATCTAGCATTTATCAATAGCACGAGAAGTGTTAAATTGAGGGAATAGCGAGAATAAGTCAGGAGCTCTGCCGAGTTGCAGAAAATCAATAATCACGATTGAACATGTTTAGAGGCAATTTGCGACCCCGCATAGTGGTAATACAACTCAAATCTACGCGTATGAGATAGAGAATAATCAAAAGTACAAATTGCTGAAAAGAGCATTCCAAAAAAACCGGCAAAGAAGCGAAAAAATGAGAAAGACTGAAGAGCGGTAGTTCAAAAAGTGCGAGGAGGCGGGGCAACAGCCCTCCGCCCGACTGTCGATATCACCAAGCGGGAGGCGGAGCGAAAGGGTGGCATAGGGTGGCCGACCGGCGGTCCACGACCACCGCACGGATTCTTAAAGTTCGAGGAGGACGATGATGATGAGTCTTCTCGGACGACGACGACGACGCCGTGCCGCTGTCCTCAAGATTGTAATAGTGTGGCCGAGAGGGGGCGGGGCGTCCGTTTCACACTCTTTCGCTATGCCTATGCGCTCTTCGACTGCTCAGCGCCATGGCGTTCGTCACTTTCTCTACGCTCTCACTTCCTTATCTCTGGTATCGGAGGTGGGTGCGATTTACCATTTATATATGGACTGTAATTTAATTTCCGAGTACGGTATCAACGATGCAATAAAGCGCGCTTAAAATTCGATTTTCCGGATGGATACTGTAGAATATTATGCAGTGCGTTTAAGATTGAATTTTTTGAAAATGGAAACTCGAGCGGCGAAGCTCTACGCATATCAGATACACGTTAAATGTCCCTGCGTTATGGGAATTGCCCTACTTTGTCCTTTCCGGTGGCAGGAAACGGAAAGAATCTTCTGCTGATCGCAGGAAGCTGGATATATGTCTTCTACTTTTTACCTATCAAATAAATACGGGGCATTTCAAAACTGTCTTAACATAGGAAAGGAAAAATACCGTAGATTTTGTGGTTGACTAGAAAGTAGGTATTAATATAGGCCCGATTTCGGCCCCATCCGTGTTTACATGGTTTTAAATGTCCCGGATCCATCAAATACGCGGCGGGACCATAGAATAGCACTTGGACGGAATAGAACTAGCTAACCAATCAGAGATGGGATTCTAAATACGTGTATGGTTCTTACGGTTTTCGATGAAAATTAATTTTAAAAATTCGATTTCACTCAAATCCTTTTTCCGGCTCTGGGACGTTTCGAAACTTTTTTTGCATTTTTTCGTAGCTTTTTTGCCAATTGACACCAAAACGCACGCTCATTTGGATTTTATTTTTTGCTTTTATCAATTATTTTTATTTTTATGGAAATTTAAATACACTAGTACGCCGCAAAAATGCACAAAAGTTTCGAAACGTCCCAGTTTCGAAATGGCAAGTTTCGAAACGTCCCAGAGCCCTTTTTCCATGCAAAATCCGGTGATTTCTGCTGTTCTGAACCTAAAATATCGGTCTTCTGGCGAATTTCGTCGAATTCTCAATGAAGCGCACCGGAAAAGGGACTACCGGAGCAATTTTGAATCAGTCGAGTTTCTAAACGGAAAATTGTTTCAAAAACTTCCTAAACTCAGCAAGAATGTGTCTCTTTTGGGTTTTCCCTACAACGCCGAGATCTATTCTGCCCCAGTTCTACTCCGCCCAACTTAGATTTTACTAGATTCCGCAGAGCTAGACGAAAATTCGTATACAATCCCTAGTTTATGCCGCGTCCAAAATTCAAAAAATTCCTGAAATCACGCGTTTTTTGCAGTCCAAAATTCCCCAAAAAATCCCAGAAATAACAGGCGCGCAGCATTTGAAACCGGCGTTACTGTAGTTGCTTCGCTGCGAGACTTTCTATGTTTAAACTTGAATTTTCCCACAGTTGCTCAATTTTTTCTTTTATACGGGAAAACTCAAATTTTAAACATAGAAGGTCTCGCAGCGAAGGAGCTACGGTAACGCCGGTTTCAAATGTGCGCGCCTGTTATTTTTGGGATTTTTGGTGGAACTTTAGACTGCAAAAAACTCCTGATTTCAGGAATTTTTCGAACTTTGCACGCGGCATAAACTAGGGATTGAATACGTATTTTCGTCTAGTTCTGCGGAATCTGGTGAAATCCAAGTTGGACGGAGTAAACTGGGGCAGAATAGAACTCGCCGAAATAGAACTAGCTTACCAATAGATCTCGTCGTTCTAGGGAAATCCCAAAAGGGACACATTCTTGCTGAGTTTAGAAAGTTTTTGAAAAATTTTCCGTGTAGAAACTCGACTGATTCAAAATTGCTCCGGCAGTCCAGTTTCGATAGTAGCATTTGATCAGCGCCTTCGGCTGCAGTCTAACTGGTTCATACACTCTGGGTGGATAGTTAAGAGTTTTTGGTTTGAATTTCGAGGTTGCTGTGATTTTCCAACACTCACAAGGAAATGGTCAGACAAGTCCCCGGAGTTTTGAGATGAAACCTGGTTTATTTGATAGCGACTTCTTTGTGATCAACGGATCTGAAGTCCGTTTTTTCCAACGGACACCTGTGATTCGAGAAATTATGGTCTGAAATTCTAGAAATGTACTATTGTCCACCATTGGTTTTCACGCGGCTTGCAGTAAAACGCGGACGCGACGATCCAAAACAATGAGTTTCACTGAAAGCCGCGTGAAAAATAATGGTGGACAGTAGCACAGTTCTACAATTTCAGACCAGAATTTCTCGACTCCCAGGTTTCAGTTGGAAAAACGGACTTCAGATCCGTTAATCCAAAGCAACAGCTATCAAATGAACCAAGTCATCTCGAAACTCCGAGGACTCATCAGACCAGCCCCTTGCGAGTGTTGGAAAATCACAGCAACCTCGAAATTCAACCCAAAAACTATTATCTATCCATCCGATACCGTCTATCCGAACCATCTGTCCGAACAAAGTGGAAAACTGTATGATAAATCCATGCATGAAAAGCGGTGACGGAGAAGCCGCTACAAATGCCAAAACTATGGAAAAACCCAGTGCGGCATGATATCATCTCAGAATTAGGGAAAGTGGAGTTTAAGACCGTTTTTAGTCTAATTCGGCCAATGGGACTGCGCCCAGTCTAATTGGGGTAGCCAAAAGTAAAAAAAATCCACCAACACCGTATTCTGACACATATTCAATTGATTCTCAGATTTTGATTCTCCTTTCGGAGATCTTGCCTGACATTTCGATAATAACTGTCTGGCATCTTGACGGTTGGAGAGTTGCTGAATAGTGAAGATTCTCTCATCGGTACAAATGAAGGGAAAACGCCACGTTGAGGCCGTATTCATGAACCTCGTTAGTCGAGAAAAGGAGTTTGTCGGCTTTAATCGTATCGTCTCTGCTTCAGTTTGTAAAGCTGACAAAATGAAGGTTGTCAAACCCGAAAATCACCACTAAGACCTTTACAAGGGAGGTACAAAAAGTGAGGCTTCCAGAACTTTCTGAAAATCGGGTGTCATATAGTTAGGGACCACAAAGTGTTTTTCAAAACAAATATTCTCTGAAATGTTTTTGTTGCATTACATTCTACAGCCAATTCTAAGACTTCTGCCAAAAAATCAATCCAAAAGAGCTATTCGCTGTCGAGTTACAGCCGTTTTTATGCTCATTTTCAATGTACTGATTTTCGGCCAGCCCAGTGGGCGGGGCGATGTTTGCAAGAATCCCACGCGAGATAATCGTTCAATTTGAAGCTCACAAAAGGAAAACGCCTCATAGACTGATCGCAAATCAAGAACTTTACCACTGCGCCACACCGCCACTCTAGCGCGCAACTTCTTTTTCCTACATATGGTCGCCGCCTCACTGCCTCCTCGCTGTCGCTGCCAGATGAAATTGATGCTGATTCATGCATAAAATGTACAAAATCTACCCAGAAAAGTGAAAAAAAACCTAAAAGGGGGATTATAACTTGAAAATCTGTAAAAAGGATTTAGTCAAAAAAAGGCTGTAGAATCCGAATCCGTCATAAAAACAGTGGGACTCGACCGGCATCACCCTCAAAATTGCAAAAAACCAGAAAATTGGTTTTGAGCCGATCACTTTAGGAGGTAGGAAAGTACTTTAAAGTCCATCAATCGCTCTAAATTTTTGGCCTTGACCTTATAATTGATTGTTCTATTGGTTTCTAAAATAAAATAGATAGGTCACCGCTGAAAAAATCGAGATAAATTTCCTCCCACTTTGACTGAAAAAAAACCTAAAAGGGGGAACTAAAACGTAAAAACCAACTGCATATTCGAATTCAGCACTTAAAAAACTATAGGAATCAATAATAAAAAGAGTGGGACTCAACATGGAAAGACCCTAAAACTTCGATTTTCTAACTTTCGCTTCATTTTTTTGTTCGATTTCGGGTGGAACTGATGATTTTTCAGCAAATCTGATATAACCAATCGATTCCTCGTGGTCGATTACATAAGGGAGCATCTTAACATGAATGGTTATACCAGTAGTATCCGCGTTACAGAATCGCAATATTGCACCACGATCCAAAAACGCGCTGGGGAGAAAAATCGGAACGCCCCGCCCACCACCCTTTGCGGTCCCTACATATAGTTTGAAGTATGGAGTTTTGATTGTGAGAGCCCTAGGGTACACTTTTCCGATTTGGCTAGAAAAAAAGCGCCTGAAAACTTTCTAAATCGCAATCATCTTTTATCATTAATATTTTCAATCGTTGGCAGCAGAGGGTGGGTGGTAAATACAGTGCGCGTCATAATTATAAGACACCCCCCTATTTTGGGGTTTTTGGGGAAACTAGTAGTTTTCAGGAAACGGCATGTGGTGGATCTTTTTCAGCGTCCAAAATAACGCGGAAACCCACATTTTCATGTATATATAGGGAGCGCAAAGGGGTGGGCGGAGTCAGACGATTTTTCTCCCCAGTTCGCGCGCGCATGTTTACAGGCCTGTAAGGAGGCCCCGGATTGAATTATGATACTCAAAACTATCTCTTTAGATGTAATCGGCCATGCTGAATCTAATGAACAAGTTGGTTTTACATGAAAATGCATAGTTTTCTCAGAAAAAGGAGAAAACAAAAATGGAGCTCCACAGCCTCCCACACGAGAAAAGCACCAGCGAATTTGTATTTCGTCTGGCACTCTCTCTGCCTCGCGTCGCAAACTTGCATGCGCCTTTAAACAAAACCTTTTTTAATTAATTTTACCCTTTTAAAATCATTATTTTTTGGCTATTTTTCACTTTTTTTTTGTTCTAATGTCTAAAATAGTGTTCCAATATGAAGGAATAATATTTTTGGTACACTTGCTCAATCCTTCGTTAATCCTAACCGTTTTATATGTGAAAAATTGCTTTATTTTACGATAAATGACCTCAAAATTGTTATTTTTACAGATATCTAAGCAGCAAAAAAAATGAAATCAGCAACCTAGAAGGACAATCGAAATTATCGGGGCCCGGAAATTCAATTTATACCAAAAGTCGGTCGAAAACTATTTTTTGTTAATTTAATTATTTACAAGGTACTATAAATATGATGGTTGCTTTTCAAAAATCAATGAATTTGGTTTAAATATGTCTTTTCTGTTTACTACAATTTATGACCCGGAGTAACTAAGTTTTCATCGAAGTTCAGACGCTTCTTCCGCCCACTCTGTTGGAATTCCGAGAAATACAGTAATCGAATAAAATATTCCCGAATCTTCTGTTTTATATGTGTTTAATAATTTATGCGAACAATACGGACCTATTCTAACGAAAATCGACCATAAAAACAGTGATTGAAGCGCTTGAGGGGCCGAATTCCGTACCTTCAGATGCCCACCGACCCATGACTGGAAATCTTAAAACCCTATTTTTTCCGTCCATTCTTGACCAAATCGGCCGGTTGAGGTCGCAAAAGGACCGCAAGAAAATTTAGAAACTTTCCTCGGCAGCCGATTTTTGATTTGTCTTCTAGTTCCTCAGAAATAAAATAAAAACCATCGAAATTTCCCCATTTTTTCACTTTTTCAACTGAAATTTGTTTTTCAACTACCGAAGCCATTTTTTGACGAATTTGTTTGTTCAAAAGCGAAAAATGATCGCCGTAAAATTCTCTACAAATCCCTGGGAGCCGATTTTCGAAAAAATGTTCGAGACGAAATTTAGGAGCATCTGAATAAGACTTCGTGCTCGAGCAGCCGAAAATTCCCCTGTTTGGCAAACAAATCCGCTTGATTTGTCCTTTTTCAATGAATAAACACTTCACTATATTATTCTTAACATGTCTTTATCGAGTATTTCCAAAAATAATAGTGAATTTTTCGAAAAATCTCGAAATTCGTGAAAAATCTTTGTTTGTAGATATTTCCGTGAAGACAAATTATTTTTTCTTCCATGATATCTCAAAAAATCGGCAATTTTCTGTTCTCTCTATTTATATTCCTTTTTCAATTGAATTTCCGGTTTTCAGTGTTTTCGACGCATTCTTAAATTCTGAACATTCCTCCAGGAAAGGCGATGCAAGCGCGCTCTATCTGCACGCGCGAGAGAGTGCGAGACGCCGAGACCTTCTTTTTAGGGACCAGCGGTGCGCATTTCTCGTGCGGGAGGCTGTGAGCTCACTTTTTTGACCCGTGTGGTCGATTTTACCGGGGCACGCGGCTAATTTTCAGTATACAGATAGTTTAAGATGTGGGGAATTCATTTCTGAACTCAGTTTCTGTCCTGCTAGTTTCCGATTTTTTTTAAAGCTTGTCAAACTTCAAGGAAAAATTCTAGAGAAATTTCAGCCACGACCCTAGTTTTTTATTTGTGGAATACAAAAATAAACCCTCTTAGAGCTTAAATACAAAAATTTAGAGCACTTGACTCACTTGGAGCAATTTTATGTACATTTGAATGAAGCATGTTCACCCAAAACTTCAGTTTTTTGAGTATTTGAAGGTCGCAAATATGGAGCACGCGGCTAATTTTTCATATACAGATTCAGCGTAAAATTTGCTACAAAACCATGTGAAAATTAATATTGTGGCTAGTTTCCGATTTTTTTTTCGAGCCGATTTCTGTGCGAAAAATACCGTTTTCCGTTGAAAATGCTGATCTCGCAAGCAGCGGTGGAGAATACAGTCCCCCTCGCCTCTCTCCATTTTGTGTTGTCTCTCGCTCACTCTTGCTGTGTCGGCGTCTCTTTTCTCGCGTCTCGACGGCCCGCCTCATGCAAATCTTGGGAGAAAACAGTGCTACTTTTGGACGGTATAACTCGAGAATTACCGAACATTTTTTGAAAAAAATTTGACAGCGTACTTATATTGAGCCAAAGAACACATTCCAACCAAAAATATTCGGAAATTTTGACTTTTGGATAACTCGTTGCGGTCCCTATGTATATAAAACAAAAATTACGACTACAGTATCAAAAAGTCGAAAAATCAGCCGCGTCATAATTATAAGACACTCCCAAAAAAATTAAGAATTTTTCAACTTTTTTCAGCTTTTTCAAACTTTTATCGGTTTTTTTTGCTGGTTTTACGGTTTTTTACCAATAATACCAATACCAATAATACCAAAAAATACCAATTACCAAATTTTACCAATAATAATTGTGGACTATTTGACCACTTTCTTTCAAGTTTCCAACTTTTTCACCGTCACATCTCCTTCAAGGATTTTGGTTGACTACAGTGATTCTAAGATGTGCAGAACATATGCCAAAACGTTTAGGCCAGCTGAAATTACGATGATTATGATTTAGGCCATGAGTTACATTCATTCACCTCATTTCAATCATCATGGGTCTCGCCTCTACTCTCTATTCCGAAGAGCAAGCTCAACTGGACATTATGATTCAACTTGGATTCAGTACTTTGCAGATGAGCAGAGGAATCACCCGTTTGCGATGCTGTGTAAGAAACTACGTTCGAGATACAATGGCTCACGGCTCAGAAAAACCCACTGGACGTCCCAGAATCCTCAATGATCGAGATGAGCAATCTGTCGTGAGGTGAGTTTCCAACACTCTCGTTTTCTTGGAATTTGTGACTTGTAAGATGAACTCCATGGACTACCAGGACACCCCAGAAAGGAATTGTCTTCTTTTTCAACCGTGGAAACCGCAAGAAGACTTCAAAAAGATAATGCGACAATCCACAAAAGCTCATCGACAATGAACTGATTTTCCACGAAGAAGATCAAAGTCCTTGCTTGGCCAGCCAACTCGCCAGACCTCAACCTCATAGAGAATGTCTGCGGACTTTTTGCACGAGCAGTTTATGGTCACGGAAAGAAGTTTCGAACTGTAGCAGAGCTCAAAGATGCCGTGTGGGACAAGATCCAGCCATCACACCTCGAGAGTCTTACTAATAGCGGGAACAACAGACTATTCCAAGTGATGCAGAAGTTTGGAGGACCTAGTTATTATTAAATTTCTGTTGTTTTCACTAGTTTTCTTTGACGTTTTGATAAATTTTCCTTTCATAAACAGTTTTCTGATCATTCTACACATGAAATATTCTGAAGTCAAACTCAAAAACGTGTGAAACTTGAAAAGAATGGTCAAATAGGACACAAGTATTGGCAAAAAATAAGAAAATTTCTTTAAAAAATAATAAAAAAACAGTAAAACCTGCAAAAAATAGATAAAAGTTCAAAAAGGTTGAAAAAAGTTGAAAAATTCATCATTTTTTTTGGGGGTGTCTTATAATTATGACGCGGCTGAATTTTCGACTTTTTGGTACTGTAGTCGTAATTTCTGTGGTAGGTACATGAAAATTTGGGTTTCCGGGTTATTTTAGACGCTGAAAAAGATCCACCACATGCCGTTTCCTAAAAACTTCTAGTTTCCCCAAAACCCTCAAAATAGGGGGGTGTCTTATAATTATGACGCGCACTGTAGTGTGGATAAGAGGTTTGGCTGGCGTGCAGGGTTATTGGATCGTTCACGTCATTTGTTTGAAAATTTTTGCAAACCTTTTTATAAATGCCTTTTAGCATTTAGAAAACATTTTTAAAATAATGACGTAAACGATCCGACAACCTTCTGCATGCCAGCCGAACCTCTTATCCAGTCTACCATTCCTCCGCTGCTTTGAACGCTTGAAAATATTAATGATACACATTGATTGCGATTCAGACGCTTTTTTTCAGCCAAAATGAAAAAGTGCACCCCAGGAATCTCACAGTCGAAATTCCATACTTCAAACTATATGGCACCCGATTTTCAGAAAGTTCCATAAGCCTAACGATATGTAACTCCATTTCAAAGCCCGGCGACATACAGACAAAACCATACGAGCTCCCGACAAAAGCCGACAAACCCCCTTTTCCGGCAAGCAAGGTTCCTAGGATATACAGACAACATCACAGCATTTGTTTATTTCCCGGATAGGAAATTTAGACTGTTGTCGTCGGAATCTGAAGACATCGAACGATTCCACTTCCTTGCTAGACTTCTTGGCGATGATGGGTTGTGCCCAAAATCGTGCAAAGAACCCGACGGTCAGTTGAAGTTATCAGAAATGGCGTTAATGGAAAGCAGTGTACCTTGTCGATGAAAATTCGACAAGTTTATCGATAAACTTGTCTACATTTTTTGTCGAAAATGTATCAAAGAAAACGACTAATTGTCGATAATTCGTCGAAAAGCAAGTTATTGATACTTTTTTTCGATAATTGACCTATTCAGTGTACTGTAGAAAAACGGAAAAAGAACAAACAACTTGGAGAAAACTCGGAGAATGCTCCGATCGCTCCCGGAATATCGAATTTAAAAATGTTCTAATTTTTTTATTATTGTCGGCCCGCAAAAATGGTCAAACGCGCTCTGCTGAACTCAACGAAATTCGATTTTCATTTTGGTCTCCAAATTATTTAATTTCACGTATAAATTCAACGTGAACTAAAATAATTTGGAGACCAAAATGAAAATCGCATAGCGTTGAGTTCAGCGGAGCGCGTTTGACCATTTTGGCGAGCCGACAATAATTCGATATTTCTGAGCATGTGTGGGAGTATTTTTGACATCATTTCCCAAAATTTCAGTCGAATCATTTTTTCCACAGTACATTGAATGGGTCCAGAAGGATCACTGATGGAACGGTCCTGAACTCCTAATCTCCGAAAATGTCATCAAAAGGGCACGACTCATCATTGTCAAACAGATTCCGCTCACAGTTGTATTCATAGACTTAAAGGTTTCGATAGTGTTGAACCATAAGCAATCTGAGAAAGCCCGAAAAGCCTACTACAACAGTACTACACCAACTGCACCGAGGCTACCCCGAATCATAACGTTCCCGAACCAGAACTGTCCCGTATCCGAACCATTTCAAAAAGGGAGCCAGTAGCTTACCACTCATTGAGTTTGTGAGCATTTATTTATTTTTTTCAAAGTATCACTTATTTTGCACAGAAGCATGCGGTTTTGCTAACTTTTATATACCGATTTCGATACGTAAACGTTCTGATTCGGGGTAGCCCCACTGCACCACCGCCGTCTTCCATAGTGAAGTCGAAGTCCCAATCACAAGAGGTTACCTCATCTCTCCGAACCTCTTCTGAGCCTGTCTGGAAAACGTCTCCAGCCAACTGTCATGGCAACATCCCAAAGAACACGAGGACAACTACAAACCACTTGCCCGGAATGAAATGCGAATCAATGGACATAACATCACCCACCTGAGATTCGTCGACGACATTGTTCTGGTGGCCAATAATCCTAGGACGGCAAGCCAAATAATTCAAGAACTAGTCGAGATATGTGGAAAAGTAGGCCTCCAAATAAATAGTAAGAAAACCAAAGTGATAAGAAATGGCTTTGCCAGCAAAAGCCCCGTCGAAATACCGCATAACAACGTCAACATCCGCATCGAAAATGCCAAAGAGTACGTCTACATCGTTAGGCTACTCAGCCGAATTGGAGCCGGAGAAGCCGCCGAGCAGCATGGACTGCGTTCAACAAAATCAAGAACACCACAGATGCCCTGTTTTGCCCTCAGACTCTTCGATTCTATCGTTCTACCGGCTCTCACGTATGGCTCTGAAGTTTGGATCTTCACGAAGACACTTGTGGAAAGAGTCAGTGAAAAAAAAGACTTGTAGGAATTGCTGTATCTGAGCAACGGCAGAGAGAAGATATCCTATTGTCGGCCCGCAAAAACGGTCAAACGCGCTCCGCTGAACTCAACGCTATGCAATTTTCATTTTGGTTTCCAAATTATTTCATTTCACGTATAAATCCAACGTGAAATGAAATAATTTGGAGACCAAAATGAAAATCGCATAGCGTTGAGTTCAGCGGAGCGCGTTTGACCATTTTGGCGGGCCGACAATAGAAACTTTGAATTTCCGTGATTCCCTACTCAAGAAAAAGTAGCTTGGATGGGCCGGACACAAAATGCGAAGAAACGATAGAAGATTGACGAGGCTAATGCAAGAATGGTATCCTATAGGCGAGACGTGATCTGTTGGAAGACCACGAATGAGATGGAGCGACTCAAAACTCATTTGCCGACAATCGCCAAGAACCGAAAGGCTTGAAATGCTGTGATCCGCGGCGACAACTCATGAGGAAACCCGAGGAAATCGAGTTTTGGGAGTTTCAACACCAGATATTTCAAAACCGTGCTACCTCGATTTGGAAATGTCTCGGTTTTGAAACGTCCGGTTTCGAGTTTTTTCACGGCGTGCTAGAACCTACGTAACGGCAAACGCGCCCTGTCGCTTTTATCTGCGACTCGATAGTCACATTCTGCCAAGTTTTGCTAAGTGCGTGTAAAACTAGAGACGCAGAGCTTTGAGAGAGATGACCTCCGAAATTTCATTTCCAAAAATAATTTTAAAAACGTAGTCTCCAGCACGCCGTGTTTTTCGTCCCAGAGCCGAATATTCAACTTTATTAGTATTAAAAGCCTAGACGTAGATCAATGCTGTTGAGCAACACAGAAACGCAGAAATTGTAGAATTATCGAACTCTTGAGCCCACTGATCAAATCTATGGAGGGAAAGCGGGAAAATTCCATTATACCCCCCCACCCACTTAAGACCACCCACCAGTTGGAATACCCCCCCACCACCTTGAAAAGTGGGGGGTTATAAAAGTGGGGGCATAAAATGAAATGTCTCGGTGGGGGGACATATTAGATTCTAACATATCCCCCCACCGTTGTTTTGGGGGGTCATATTGAATTCCCTGGTAATCTTTCATTATAGCCCCCCATATCATTATATTATACACCCCCAAACGCCCATTTTGTTATACCACCCCACGTGGGTGGGCTTATTGAAATGGTGGGGTGCTTTATTGAAATGTCCAAGATCTCTCCTAGTTGAATCCTACGTCTGATTTTGATTAGGGATGAGATTTTCATCGCTCAGTTTCGTTTCTTACGTTTGATACTCATTTATTTCAAAAAATTTTATAACCCCCCACCACTGGTGGGGGTTTATATTGAAATGGCGGCGGGCTTAATGAGACGGGAGGGAGCTGGGCGGAAGTTTGCTTGGATCCTTGAGTGTTTAATCGGCTCCCTGTAACCTTTTCCTATACTTTTATGCTCACCTTTAGGCTTTTAATCACAAAAAATCAACCCGCAAAGCAAGCTTCCGCCCAGCTCCCTCCGGTCGCCAATTTGAAAAGTGTCACACATGCTTCCGGCGCGTTGCCGCTGAACTTCCCGGCCATCAATAAATGCTTAGAAACGCATATTCAAAGCGTGAACGACAAAATATTAAAAAAAAAAGAAGGAAAAAACTCGAAAATCTAACAAAAATTAAAAGAAAACGGAAGAAAATCGATAAAAAAATCTAGTTGTTTACTCCACAATTTGGCTTCTTGCATTTGATACTCAGCCAAGATAAACAATTTTTATACCCCCCCCCCCCCCGCTCCACCACCTTCCATGTTGGGGGCATATATTGAAATGGGTGGGGGGGGGGGGGGGGTTTACCAACGTTTATGCCAGGGGGGGTATAATGAAATGTTTCGGGGGGCTATAGTGGAATGTACCCGGGAAAGCTTGCTAGCAAGATATTCAGACCTAGAAGCTAGATTTATGCCGACAATGATCGTCAGTAAAGCTGAATAAAATAGAAATTTAGAAAAAGAATCAACGCGCGCGCCAATCGAATCACGGAAACCGTTCGCGTTCTGCCGGGTCGTTAGGGTGAGTTTTAAACAAAAAAGAAAATAAATAACGACAAAAGCAGGAAAAATTGACGAAAAATGGAGAGAAAAAAGTCGAAAAATGGCGTTTCAAAAATGAAAATTTCACAGCCTCCCGCACGAGAAATGCGCACCGCTGGTCCCCAAAAAGAAGGTCTCGGCGTCTCGCACTCTCTCGCGCGTGCAGATAGAGCGCGCTTGCACCGCCTTTCCTGCAGGAATGTTCAGAATTTAAGAATGCGTCGGAAACACTGAAAACCGGAAATTCAATTGAAAAAGGAATATAAATAGACACAAAAGAAAATTGCCGATTTTTTGAGATATCATAGAAGAAATAATAATTTGTCTTCACAGAAATACCTCTAAACAAAGATTTTTCACGAATTTCGAGATTTTTCGAAAAATTCACTATTATTTTTGGAAATACTTGATAAAGACATGTCAAGAATATTATAGTAAAGTGATTATTTATTGAAAAAGGACAAATCAAGCGGTTTTGTTTGCCAAACAGTGGCATTTTCGGCCGCTCGAGCACGAAGTCTTATTCAGATGCTCCTAAATTTCGTCTCGAAAATGTTTTCGAAAATCGGCTCCCAGGGTTTTGTAGAGAATTTTACGGCGATCATTTTTCGCTTTTGAACGAACGAAATCGTCAAAAAATGGCTTCGGTAGTTGAAAAACCAATTTCAGTTGAAAAAGTGAAAAAATGGACAAATTTTGATGGTTTTTAATTTTTTTCTGAAGAACTAGAAGACAAATCAAAAATCGGCTGCCGAGGAAAGTTTCTAAATTTTCTTGCGGTCATTTTGCGACCTCAACCGGCCGATTTGGTCAAGAATGGACGGAAAAAATAGGGTTTTAAGATTTCCAGTCATGGATCGGTGGACATCTGAAGGTACGGAATTCGGTCCCTCAAGCGCTTCAATCACAGTCTTGATGGTCGCTTTCCGTTAGAATAGGTCAGTATTGTTCGCAAACATTATTAAACCATATAAAATAGAAGTTTCGGGAATATTTTATTCGATTACTGTATTTCTCGGAATTTCAACAGAGTGGGCGGAAGAAGCGTCTGATCTTCGATGAAAACTTAGTTACTCCAGGTCGTAGATTGTATTCAACAGAAAAGAAACATATTTAAACCAAATTTATTGATTTTTGAAAAGCAACCATCATATTTATAGCACCTTTTAAATAATTAAATTAACAAAAAATAGTTTTCAACCGATTTTTGGTATAAATTGAATTTCCGGGCCCGATGATTTTGATTGTCCTTCTATGTTGCTGATTTCATTATTTTGCTGCTGAGCTATCTGTAAAAATAACAATTTTGAGGTCATTTATCGTAAAATAAAGCAATTTTTTAGATATAAAACGGCTAGGATTTACGAAAGATTGAGCAAGTGCACCAAAAAATATTATTCCTTCCTATTGGAACACTATTTTAGACATTAGAACAAAAAAAAAGTGAAAAATAGCCGAAAAATAACGATTTTAAAAGAGAAAATTTAATTAAAAAAGGTTTTGTTTAAAGGAGCATGCAAGTTTGCGGCGCGAGGCAGAGAGAGTGCCAGACGAAATACAAATTTGCTGGTGCTTTTCTCGTTTGGGAGGCTGTGAAAATTTTATGAAAAAACGCGCTCACGGTGTCCCGCACGCGATGCGCGCCAGCATTTTTCTGTTTCGTCTGGCACCCTCTCGCTCTCTCGCACGCTGCTTGATCAGACTCTACAGTAGATTTCCATAATTGTTAAAAGCAAGAAAACCATTATTTTTTTAACTTTCTTTTTGGAATTACATTCGAAAACTATTTTACGAAGACATTTGGACGTACGAGCATAAAAAATGCGCCAGAATAATAAAAATGCACTTTCCATAGATTTAAGTAGATTGGACCTATATTTTCAATAATATCGCTTCCATATCATTATACTTTGTTTAGAAGTATTATTTAAGACAATGTTCATCATTCACAAAGCTACAAAAGAAATGGGCGACGCCAGGAAGGTTTCTGTGCGCATACAGTACTCCCCCTAGTGGTACTGGAACTTATTCAAACATTAATAACTCAATTAGTTGGAGGCCAAATATCTTGTTTGACATCTTAAAATGACCGCAAACAAATTTAGAAACTTTGCAAGGCAACGAATCTTTGAACCAGGCTTTTGTTTTATTGAAATTTTCAAAAAATGACCCATTTTTTCGAGTTATAGTGCAAAACTTGATTTATTAATAACTTCAGTAGTTTTCAACCAATTTAGTTGATCAAAAGCGGAAAATAACCGCATTCAAAATGCAAAATTCTGTAAGGCAGCCGATTTTTGAAAAAAATACTTTTTTGGCGAATATGGGCTACAGTATCCTAAAATTCATATTCCGAGCCCTTAAATTCAGGCTTTTTGATATCGAATGTGGGTTTTTTGTTCATTTTATATTTTGTAGAAGTGAATTGAACAAACAAGTCAAAAAATTCACAAAGAATACGGGTATACCTTAGCTACAGAGCCTCATAACAGAGTAAACTTCGGTGTGTCATTTAAACCAGTATTGAAATTTTTTTTGTACAGTTTTCTAACTCAAAAATTAATTTGAACCTTTTAGTGTCTGTTTTATTTGTTTTTTCTTCAAAAAATCCATTCAATTTCTTTTTTTCCAAGTGTTTTTATGGGGCACATTTTCCAGACGAAATCCGATGCAATCGCGCTCCACCTGCACGCATGAGAGATGAGAGACGCCGAGGCGTCTCTTTTCTCGAACAGCGGCGTCGCTTTTCTCGTGCGGGACACCGTGCGCGCTTGAAATTTACGTGGAAGAGAAAACGCACGGCCGCCGGCTCACGGCCATATTCGTGGCAATTTTTTTCCAAGCACGGTGTCCCGCACGAGAAAAGCGACGCCGCTGTTCGAGAAAAGAGACGCCTCGGCGTCTCTCATCTCTCATGCGTGCAGGTGGAGCGCGATTGCATCGGATTTCGTCTGGAAAATGTGCCCCATAAAAACACTTGGAAAAAAAGAAATTGAATGGATTTTTTGAAGAAAAAACAAATAAAACAGACACTAAAAGGTTCAAATTAATTTTTGAGTTAGAAAACTGTACAAAAAAAATTTCAATACTGGTTTAAATGACACACCGAAGTTTACTCTGTTATGAGGCTCTGTAGCTAAGGTATACCCGTATTCTTTGTGAATTTTTTGACTTGTTTGTTCAATTCACTTCTACAAAATATAAAATGAACAAAAAACCCACATTCGATATCAAAAAGCCTGAATTTAAGGGCTCGGAATATGAATTTTAGGATACTGTAGCCCATATTCGCCAAAAAAGTATTTTTTTCAAAAATCGGCTGCCTTACAGAATTTTGCATTTTGAATGCGGTTATTTTCCGCTTTTGATCAAGTAAATTGGTTGAAAACTACCGAAGTTATTAATAAATCAAGTTTTGCACTAAAACTCGAAAAAATGGGTCATTTTTTGAAAATTTCAATAAAACAAAAGCCTGGTTCAAAGATTCGTTGCCTTGCAAAGTTTCTAAATTTGTTTGCGGTCATTTTAAGATGTCAAACAAGATATTTGGCCTCCAACTAATTGAGTTATTAATGTTTGAATAAGTTCCAGTACCACTAGGGGGAGTACTGTATGCGCACAGAAACCTTCCTGACGTCGCCCATTTCTTTTGTAGCTTTGTGAATGATGAACATTGTCTTAAATAATACTTCTAAACAAAGTATAATGATATGGAAGCGATATTATTGAAAATATAGGTCCAATCTACTTAAATCTATGGAAAGTGCATTTTTATTATTCTGGCGCATTTTTTATGCTCGTACGTCCAAATGTCTTCGTAAAATAGTTTTCGAATGTAATTCCAAAAAGAAAGTTAAAAAAATAATGGTTTTCTTGCTTTTAACAATTATGGAAATCTACTGTAGAGTCTGATCAAGCAGCGTGCGAGAGAGCGAGAGGGTGCCAGACGAAACAGAAAAATGCTGGCGCGCATCGCGTGCGGGACACCGTGTCCAAGCCTTTTTCCGCTCTATTTTTCATTTTTCAACTTTTAAAACCCTTAAAATCTTTTAAAAATCAATATTTACACCCCAAACTTTCAGGATGTCTGCTCCAGAATCCTCAAAATCACCGGCACCGCCACCCGGAGGTGGTGGCAGCAGTAAAGTGAGGATTATTGATTCTTTAAATTCTCAATTATCAACTTAATTTCAGCTGGACAGTTTATCGAAAGAAGATTTGGTGAAATTCGCCAAAAAACAAGTCACCCACTTGGCAGAAATGAAGAAAAGTCAAGCGCCTCTGATGGAGAAATTGGTGGGGGGTTTTAAAAAAATATTTTTCTGTATTTTTCTGCTTTAGAAGGCGAAGATTGAAGAAGTAGAACAATTGAAATTGGTGAACGAGAAGTTGACATCGGCGGCCGCGCAAAAAGTACAGGTATTTATATTTAAATATCATATTTTCCCAATTTTTATTGTTTTCTTTATTCCAGAACACTCCCACAGAATGTACGGAATGTCTAACTAAAAGTGAAGCCTTGGTAGCACTAGAAAAAGAAAATGCCGAATGGAAGGAAAAAGCGTCACGGGCTGATATGATTTCACTGGAGCTCCGGGACCTGGAATCAAAAGTAGATCAGCTGAATCGGGCTCTACGCGAGAAGACTCAATCGCTGATAAAAGCGCAAGAAGTGATCACAGAGAACGACTTGAGTTTGAACGATATGCGAAAAGAAACGAGCAGTTCAAAGTCATCGATAGAAAAGTTGACGGAGGAAAATACTCGATTAGCGAATTCGTTGAATGAGGAAAAGGAGAAAAGCTCGGATTTAGAGGCACGTTTCAAGTCTGCAGAGTGCAGAATCGCAGACCTATCTGATCAGCAAGGCAGTGAAAAGTTGGGTCTTGCGCGGAAAATGGCGGAGAGCGAGAATAGAGGCAGAATGTGAGTTTTTTATTCGCGAAAAATCAAAAAATTGGAGAAAAACTCGAAAAATGCTTTGAAAATGCCAAAAACACATTTTTCCATCATGAAATGCTCAGAAAATTTTGAACCGAGATATCAATCTTCAGAAAAAAAAAACCAATATTTCGGTCAAAAGTTCTCTAGGAATTTCGTGTCCGGGACTATTTTTGACATTATTTCCCCAAGTTTCAGGCCAATGGGAGCACAATTACGCGCTCTATCGATGAAGGCGTTTCGTTGTCTGCGCATCCTAATTTTCCCCACTTTCTCATTTTGTCTAACTGTCTAAATTCTCTCCCAACGCGTCGCGTCATCGATAGAGCGCGAAATGGATATTATTCGGAAAAAAAAAATCTAAAAATTATATTTTAATTGATTTTTACGACCCGAAAATAATCAAAAATAAAAATTGCAACAAAAAAAAAAACAAAAATACGAAGAAAAAAATTCAAAATTGCGAAAAAACACGAAAAAACGGTGCTACCTCGGAATAGAACTGACGCGTAATAGAACTGTAGCGAAATTGAACTCGCTTTGGAATAGAACTGTAGTGAAATTGAACTGTAGCGAAATAAAACTGTTCGGAATAAAACTGATCGGAATAAAACTATTTTGAAATAAAACTCTTCGGAATAAAACTGTAGCGTTTTGGAACTACCCTAAACTCGTGTAGATAGGTCTGCCAATGGATAGGTCCGTCTCCAGTTAGACGTACTCTCTCGTTTCTTTTGCCGCCCATTTCTCCAAGAAAGAGACACTCTCTCGTTTCTCTGACCACGCTTGTTTACCAATAACAGTGTGTGGCCGACCGCTGAGAGAGAAGTGAGCGGACATGAAAACATAACAGGTCAGAGAAACCAGACAAAATGAGATAGTGTGTTTTTCGCAGAAATGAAATCGGACCTATCTACACGAGTTTAGGGTAAATTAGCAATGGAGCGCGATTGCATTGCTTGCTCATTCAAAAATTGGAATTTCTCATGCGAGTGCTTTTTTCAACAGTTTTATATTTGAGCTATTGTGTTTTCAATCGACTTGCGACATGAGAACGCGAGACGCCGCCCACTTTTTTTATGGGCGACCACGCCAACACAGTGATATTTGAAGAGACGCAGACAGGTAGCGCACAAATAAGTGGGCGGAGTCTCGCGTTCTCATGTCGCAAGTCGATTGAAAACACAATATTCATCAAAAATTGTTTGTTTTGTTGTTTTTTTGAATAAACTTTTATCATTTTTTTCTCGGCCCGCCTTGACGGCCAAGCAATGCAATCGCGCTCCATTGCTAATTTAGTTCCAAAACGCTACAGTTTTATTCCGAACAGTTTTATTTCAAAACAGATTTATTTTGCTACAGTTCTTTACCGAACAGTTCTATTCCAAACGGTTCTATTGCGAAGCAAGTTCTATATCGCTGCAGTTCTATTACACTTCAGTTCTATTCCGAGGTAGCACCGAAAAAACCCATTTTCGTTGCGATGCCCGCCAAAATTTTACGCCTGCGCCTTTAAAAAAGTACCGTATTTTTTCCGAAAAATTTCGGTTTTTATCGATTATTTTCATGAATTTCTGAATTTCCGTCGCAAAATTGACCATCAATGGAGCGCAAAATAAATTTTTACGCCCCGAAAATAGTAAAAATAGCAAAAAAAATACAAAAAAAAAAACTGTTTTCGTTGCAAGACCCACAAAAACTTTTGGAGGACTGCGCCTTTAAAAGAGACCCCACGAAAAAGGGGGAAAGTGTTGCAACGCAGGAACGAAAAGGGGGGAAAATGGGCACAGTTTTCTGCAAAAGTGCCGCACGGTTTTTTCTGCATTTTTGGAGAGTGAGCAATAGTGTTTTTTTTTCTGCTTTTTTTGCCTGAAATTAGTTTTTTTGGGTATTTATTGTCCATTCGCGACAAATGCAGGTGCGCTCCATTGAACTTCGTACTTTGCGATTTTCATTTTCGTCACCAAATTATTTTTCCTCTTTTTCTTCGATTTTTGCTAAAATTCTTCGTTTTCGTTGATATTTATTTGTTAAAATGACTAGTAACAAACAAATTCGTAATATTTTGTGAAAAATTTCCTAATTATGCCCAATTTCAGTTAAAATTCGCCAATTTTCGAAATTTCCGCTGCTTTAAAAATTCTTAAATAATTTATTTGGAAAGCATTTAGTTGAAATGATTTATGACGATGTATTTCAATGTATTCTTTCTTTTTAGCACCTATTTTAATGCGAAATCACCCGAATTTTCGCGAAAAATATTAATTTTCACTAAAATCAATAATTTTGTGGACCTCTCGCAGCTTTTCCGCTCCTTTTCTTTTTTAATCGTTTCTATTTTGTCTCCGCATTCCAAATACCTAAAAATACTAATTTCAGGCAAACAAAAGCAGAAAAAAACACTATTGCTCATTCTCAAAAAATGCAGAAAAAACCGTGCGGCACTTTTGCAGTCAACTGTGCCCATTTTCCCCCCTTTTCGTTCCTGCGTTGCAACACTTTCCCCCTTTTTCGTGGGGTCTCCTTTAAAAAGTACCGTATCAATTTTTTTCCGAAATTTTCATCGAATTTCCTAAATTTTCAAAATTCCCATCTGTTTTTCCCAAAATTTTCGGAAAAATCGCATTTTTTCAGCCTCGAAGAAGCTGTGGAAGTTTTAAGAAGTGAAAACGATAAACTCGCGTCGAAGAACGAAGAGTGTGTGGCGAAATTGGAGGCCGCTGAGAAAGAGTTTGCAGAATTCAAGGTTTATAGACTTTTATTCCCATCAAAAACCGCAATTATTTTTTTCAGAACAAGGCCCACTTTGTCCTAGAAAAGAGAGGGAAACAAGAAGACGAGACGAGAAAAGTGACTGACGAGTTGGAAAATGCCAAGGCAACGATTGCAGAGCTGGAGCAACAGATTGATCAGACGAGGCAGGAACATTTGAAGACAGTGGACGACTTGGCGACGGCTCGGGACAAGGCTGACAAACTGGAAAGAAGTTTAAAGACAGTCAATGTGGAGCTGGCGGACGCTGAAAAGGCAAACGCGGCCACGTAAGCATATTTTCATCAATATTTTGATAAATACTCAATTTCAGACTGGATGAGCTTAGAGCAAGCTCTTCTAAACTTGTACAAAGACTCGACGAAGAGCTTCGGCTGATGAGATCGTCACGTGACAACGTGGAAAAGAAGCTAAAGGACTTGGAAATGGCGAAAGAAAAAGTGGACCACTTATTGCAAAACGAACGTCAACGGAGTGAAAACGAGAATGGAAGTTTGAAAGTCAAGTTGGAAAACTCGAAGAAACAAGTGCTGTCTCTGGAGAAGGAAATTGAAGAATTAAAGGCCGACTCCGAGAACCGTCGCATCCAAATTGCTCAGCATCAGAATCGAAAAGCAGTGGCAGCAGTTGTTCCTCAACAAGTCCACCACATTCCAGAACCTCAACTTCCACCAAATGTGGCCTCGTCCGATTCAGTTTCGTGTCACGAAGATACGCTTCAGGTAGGAGCTATATACAGATTTATTTTTCATGGTAAGGGATGATTTAACACTTGCTAAGCAGAGCCTTTGCCTCTTTGACAAACTCCTCGTCATTCTGCGTCTCAGCCGGCAATTCCATAATCTTGTTCGCCAACTCGCGCGCTTTCGTTTTGTTCTTTTTGGCCAGGTGGCACTTTGACAGGAAGAGCAAATTCTCGATCCAATCGGCGCGTTGTTCGTAGGCAGCTTCAAAGTCTGCGAGTGCATCGTCGATCGTTGCTTTTGGCACCTCGTTGTAGAGCACGGAAGCGGCCTGGAAAAACATTTATTTTGGAGAGTTTCAATATTTATTGTTTATTCGTTTTAATTATTTTTTGTGGGATTTTTGTCGGTTTTATTTAACGAGTTTGCAGCTCTAGACAGGTTTAGTCGGATTTGGACAACAAACTGGAAAGTTTTCCACTTTTTTCGGAACATCGGTCAGGAAAGTGCAGCTTCTAATTGAATGTTTTTGTTAAAATTTTTGGTTAATTTGCTGTTGATGTTCATATTTTTAATGAAGATTGTTGAGAAAAGTGTTAATGGGAATGAATATTCACGAAATAGCAACAAAAAATAAATATCCAAAACCGACAAAAAGTTTGAAGAATTTTCCGATTGGCCTGAAACTTTGGGAAAAATGGCGAAAATACTCCCGGAAATTTGGTCTGAAATTTTCAGGTAATGACCGGAAGTTTTTTTTTCATTATTTCACAAAGTTTCAAGCTAATCGGATAATTCTCTGAATTTTTTATTGCTATTTTGTGAATAACCCCATTTTTTCCTGGTTTTCGCGTTTTTTTTCGTACCAAGTGGTCTATATATATCGCATTACCTTCATTTTACACATAAAACTGTAAACTCTTTAAAAAACAGGTTTCAATTGAAAATCTAAGTGTTCACGAGCGAAACTCGCTGCTAGATTTTTTGAAAATAAAAATATGTTTTCGTTGCGTGACCCGCGGAGCGTCGTAACTGAATTTCGCTTGCGAACACAATATATTTTCAACTGAAACCTGTTTTTAAAGAGTTTACAGTTTTTTGTGTAAAAATGAAGAAAAATGCGATAATTATAGACGGCTTGCTACGAAAATTTAAAAAAAAACTCACAAAAATTATCGGTTAAGCTGAGAAAGTTCTAGGCAAAATTTCGGCATTTTCAAAAATTCTGTAAATAGCCCCAAAAAATAACAGAAAATTGAGCGAAAAGGCAGAGAATTGGACGATTTGTCCGAAAATAAAAGCTTCCAATTTGAAATTGAGTCTAGAACTTTCTGAGCTTGCCCGAGAATGTTTGAAGTATTTTTTTAAATTTTTGTACTAAATGATCAAACGCGCTCCGCTGAATTGAACGCTATGCGATTTCCATTTTGGTCGCCAAATTATTTAAATTCACGTATAAATTCAACGTGAAATGAAATAATTTGGAAGCCAAAATGAAAATCGCATAGCGTTGAGTTCAGCGCAGCACGTTTGATCATTTTGGCGGGCCGACAATAGCGATTTGTTTAAAAGAACTGAAAATTCGAAGATTTGCCAAGTTTTGAAGCAATCAGATAATTATTTTTACCCCAATTTTTGAAAAACGGCTCAAAAGCCTATTATCAGCAAAAAAAAAGTGGACAAACCTTTCTCTCCAACCACGACAAATTGGCAATAGTGTACGAGAAGCGAGCGCGAAGATGAAGAAGAGCAAAATCGGTGGGATCAAGCTCGAGCGCCTTGTCGAGCATGTCCCTCAGCTTTCCACCCTCATTAATCTTTTCCTTGGTCGGCAACTGATCGACGACGAGTCCGAACATGATGGCGGCCCACTTGGCGGCCAGGAAGCACGACGGATCCAACTCCATCGCCTTCATTCCGTAGTCGCGACCCTCGACGAGCACTTTGCTGCGCTGCTCGCCGCTCAGTGTCGTCGAAAGTTCGTGGCAAAAACGGCACATTCGCCAGAGCAAGTCGCATGTCTCCTCGCCGGTGGCCCGACGCTTTTTGAGCTCGTCGAGACCCTTGGTGAACTCGCGGGTTTCGAATTGCTGATCGGCCAGGGAATAGGTTTCCTGGAATGGGAATGGTGAAATTGAGAAAGAAAATGAATTTAAAAAACTCACCATTGTGATTTGTGATTTGCGGTTAGTTGGGGGGAACGAATAAAACGAACAAAACGTTGTTAGACGGCACAGAAATGACTGAAAATGCACCTTTTATACTCGAAAATCGCGTGTTTCGCGCCACCTTGAAGACGGTAGATCAAAATAAAATTTAAATAGATCAGAAATGAAACAAGACTAGAAACGGTCACGTTTAAATAATTGAATCTGTAAATATTTCGAAATAAATAAACAAAATATTTAACCGAAACCGGTTTTTTTTTTCAGCAGGACCGATCACTGGAGGATGTTTTGTACGGGGACCTTGGCGATGATTATAGTAAGTGTGACACGAAAAAAAAAACAAAAACAAATCTAAAAATATCCTTATCAGTCAATTCAGGAGTCGAATCTGACGAATTCACCGAGGAACGATTCAAAGTGCTGACAGAACAGCTCGAAAGTTTGCAGAAAACGAATCACCACGTGGCAGAGTTGCTCAGTGACGCAGAGTCGGCGAACGGGCGGTTGACAACTCAGGTTGGAGCACTACGAAAATTAAGGAAAAACCATCAAATTTTTTTTTCCAGAACACACTTCTAAAAGACGAGATTCGACGGCTGGAACGAGAGGAGAAACGGGAGGCGGAGTTGTCAAACGAGAAAAATATGGAATACTTGAAAAACGTGTTCGTTCAGTTTCTGAAGCCGGAGAGCGTCCCTTCGGAGCGAGATCAGCTCGTTTTGGTGCTCCAACGAGTGCTTCACTTGTCGCCGAGGGAAGTGGAGGTTTTGAAGGCGGCGTCAGGTGAGCTAGCGCCGATTAGGTGCCAACTATGAGTCATATACGAAGACTAATGGACCGTTTTTCGTGGTTTTTTTCCCTATGCAGAATTGAGGAAAAACGACAAAAACTACAGTGAACAACTAGTCGTGTCGAGACCGGCCGATAAAATAATTCGAATTAAAGGCGCACGGTGTTCAGGATTGGAAATGTGGGCGGAGCCTAATTAGCATGGCACACTTTCGGTGCTTGCGCATTTTTTTAAATTGATTTTATTATTTTCTATCAGTAAAACCTGTTTTTCTTTGTAAAATTTATGTATTGTATCTTTTAATAACACTTCTTACAGGCTGGAAAATTCGGGCGATTTTCGTGAAACGCACAATATTGGCTAACAATCGATGAAAATCAAATAAATTGCATTTATTTTTCATGATATTTGTTTTATTTATTGTCGAACCGCCAAAATGGTCAAACGCGCTCCACTGGACTCAACGCTATGCGATTTTAATTTTGGTTTCCAAATTATTTTTTCCGTTTTTCTTTGATTTTTTGCATAAAATCTTCTTTTTTCGTGCTTTTTCCTTATAAAAATATTTTTTCGAGACCAAATTCATGAAGTTTTATCAAAACATTCCGCATATTTCCGAATTTCAGTGAAAAATCAGTGCACAGAAATCGAAAAATATTGATTTTTCACTAAAATTCGGAAATATGCGGAAGGTTTTGATAAAACTTCATGAATTTGGTCTCTAAAAAATATTTTTATAAGGAAAAAGCACGAAAAAAAAAGATTTTATGCAAAAAATCAAAGAAAAACCGAAAAAATATTTTGGAAACGAAAATGAAAATCGCATAGCGTTGAGTCCAGTGGAGCGCGTTTGACCTTTTGCGGTTCGACAATACATGTCGAAATAAAATCTGAGAGATTTCACTGCATTAAACGTATTTTCAGCGTTATTCTACCCCCGAGTTTTTTTTAACCGACAGAAGACTTGAATTTTGAGGTCAAAACAATGCATACGATCTTGGAATCAACAAAGAATAAAACTAAAAATACGGAAAAAACGGAATAAGACTAAAAATACGGAAAAAGACGCATCAAAGAGCGATCATAGAAATTTTCGTCGTCAGACGGCGAATCGGGTTTTTTCAAGCAATTATTGATTTTTTCCATAACCAAAGTGAATTATTCGCCATAAAATTGCCCAAACTTCGATTTTCGTAAAGATTTATCCTGCAAAAACACCAAAAACTCACATTTTTAGCTCCGCAACGCTAAAAACGATTATTCCGAAATGGTGGCTGAACCAAATTCGACGTTCTTAGGCTTAAAAAATTTCTAAAGACCTCAGCTATAATTCTGTTGGAGCACATTTGGGAAAAAATTAAGAATTTATGATTTTCTCCCCGAAAAACATAAAAAATGTCTCAAAATTTGAATTTCGCGCGAAAAATCCAGTGGAGCGCGTCCTGGACACCGTGCTGGGAAACAACCTGCATAGGGAAAAAAAAACCACGAAAAACGGTTTTTTTTTTCTGTGCTGAATAGATCCATAACAGTCATCTTTTAACGGCTAATAGCCATGTCCACATGGAAGTAAGTAAAAATTTCTCAAAAAAGACTGAAAACTGATAGAGAATGTAAAAAATAAATAAATAAATAGCTGCTGATTGATGGATGGATGGAAAACAAAAACAAAAAACAATTTTTATTTTTGAGACTGGGATTGCGAAATCGCGACTCTTTGCACGTCTGTGCATCGTAACAGAGCTATTTCGCGCTCCACCGATGACACGGCGCGTGCTTCGTTGATTAGGTGTGGGTCAAGTTAGACAGTTAGACGAAACGAGGAATTGGGGGAAACGAAGAAACGCAGACAGATTTTGCTAAGATCTTTCGTGCCGATTACCGCCGAATTTGCGCCATATATTGAATTTTTCGCTGAATTTTAATCACCAAAAAGTGTGATTTTTTCCTCAATTTCTTGATTATTATGCATTTTTCTGTCATTTGAATCAGTTGAAAAGCCGAAAATGCAAATTTCATTCGAATTTTTGGGGATTTTTAGCAATAAAACTAGTCAAAATTAGGAAAAATAGCCATTAATGGGATGGCTATTAGCCGTTTTAAATAGCTATTCTCTTTAACTTCTTTTGCATTTCAAATTCTGGTCATTATCATATATGCGCCGGAGCGCTCGATAGCTAATAGCCATCTCCACGCCAAAAAATTCCCGAATCATTGCGTTGTTTAGGAGAAAAAGAAGTTAGACAGTTAGACAAAGGATGCGCCGACAACAAAACATGAATCTCTTTATCGCTAGAGCGCGAAATGATTTTTTCTTGCCCAATATCCAATTTCAGCTCACATGGCCACTGCACAATCCGGCTCCTGGTCGTCCTACTTTTCCGGTTGGTCCGGAAGCGGAAGCGCCTGATTTCCGGAATATGTACAATTTAAATATTCATATTTATTGCATGAACGTACGCCGGGTGTTTTTCCCCCTTTAACTTTAATTTTTGTTGGTGTGATATAGTCGGCGAATGCATCATCAGCCTCGCTCTACGGTACTTTTCAATTTTCAACAGTGTAGTGTGCCTTCTTTTAAGCGAAAAATCAAATTTTAACTGCAAATTGTTGCGGGTACGTCATTTTCCGTTGAAAAAAAGGAATACAACTAAAATTCGAGTTAATATTGCAAGTGCCACACGGTTTTACAAGAATTTTGCAGTAGAGCGAGGTTGATGATGTATTCGCCGACTATAACTCATTTTAAATACTCGCTGGAGTTTGTGCCTCTTTTCTTTGCCGTGATATGATAATAAACAGTGTTTCGAAAAGTGTTTAATTCAGAAAAGTGTAATTAATTAAATATTAATCACTATTATTTATTTTAAATACTTTAAAAAATTGCAGGAAAAATCGGAGAATGCTCCGATTGACCTGAAATTTCGGGAAATATTGGAAAAATTCTCCTGTATACGCTCAAAAAATTTAATTTTTGGACCAAAATATCGATTTTTTCTGAAAATTTTTAAAATCAATATTTTAGTCCAAAATTTTTTGAGCGTGTACAGGAGAATTTTTCCAATATTTCCCAAAATTTCAGGTCAATTGGAGCATTTTCCGGTTTTGTGATTAGGTCCATAAGTAATTAATCAAAAAATTAATTAAGACCATGGAGGGAGACCCTGCAGAGTTAAAATTGCCAGAAAAGGTGATGGACGAGATCAAAGAAATGTGCGTGACAGAATACTGTAAACCAAGCATGAGTCTAATCGCTCAAATAAACGAGCTCTTTCCAACTGAGCAATCTCTGACGCAACTCGATTCAGTGATTGCGGCAGTGGAAGGAGAAATCAGTGAGCTGGACGACGAGTTGGCGTATTTGGTGGAGACGAATGCGAATGTGAGTGAGCGAGGAGAAGAAACGTTGAAGCACGCACAGGAGGCAATGGTGGAGCTGGAAAAGAGCATTGGGAGTATCAGAGAGAGGACAAAGTCGTCGGAAGAGGTAAATAACTAAATAATCTCACTGTAACAAAAAATACCAAAAACGTTGCAGATAGTCCGCGAAATGACGCGAGACATCAAGCAATTGGACGTGGCGAAACGAAATTTGACGGCCTCCATCACCACTCTTCACCACTTGCACATTCTGCTGACCGGCGTGGAGTCGCTCGGCGCTTGGGTGGATAAAAAGGACTACAGCTCGATTTCCAGACAACTGCCAGCTATTCTGAATGTTCTACAGTTGTTTGACGCGTACAAAGAGTCGGAGCAAATTGCAAATCTTTCCGAGCAACTGGACAAGCTAAAAGCGAGTCTGACGATTCAGTTGGCCAAGGATTTGAAGAATGCGTTTCAGGTGAATATTTGGATCTCGGGCGTTTCGAAATTTTTTCTGCATTCTGTCGTCGCGGTGTTTACACACAAGCGTTTCAAAAAGCTTTTATGGACCTATTCAGAGAAGGAAAAAAAAAACCGATTTTCGCGGTTTTTTCCCTATACAGGTTGCTTTCCAGGGAAAAAAAAATCCATCGCGTCGAGACCCGGCAGTGAAAAATGCAATGCGCCTTTAATTTTCAATGGGAATTCGGTTGAAATTTAAAGGCGCATCGAGTTATTTCATCGGCCGGTCTCGACACGATAGGTTGTTTGCGTCAAAACACCTCCGACTACTGTAGTTTTTTGTCGTTTTTCCTCAATTTTGCATAGGGAAAAAAACCACGAAAATCGGTTTTTTTTTCCTGTATTGAATAAGTCCATTAAAGGAAAATTCCAAAAAAGTTTTGAAAAAAAAAGAATTTGTGCAAACACCGCGACGACAAAATGCAGAAAATTTTTCGAAACGTCCGAGAGCCAAATCATATTTGTTTTTAAAAAAAGTGCCAAAGTTTTGCGGAAATTGGTTTGGGTGGGAAATTATGAATATCACATTGAAATCACTAAAAAAATTAGACGACTTTTTTCCAAAAGGAGTACACGAGGTGTGGCCACTGGCCTAGAAAACCAGCGTTCGTGGCTCCTAGAGAATTCAATTTTCCCGCAGAAATATTATTTTTTCTTGCTATTTTTCATTTTTTTTTTTCACAAATTTATTGATAAATTATTTATTTACAAATCGGCCAAAATTGCGCCAGGTAAGCGGGAATATAGGTTTTTTTCCATTTCAAAAAAGACAATTTTCGGAAAAAAAACTCTGGCCGCCGATTTTCTAGGCCAGCGGCCAAACCTCATGTACTTCTTTTGGATGTCTTCTGATTTTTTTTGAATAGAAAATGTGATAAAATATCAGAAAATTTTATTTTTGTGCAATTAAAAAGAAAAAAAAATCAAATCAGGAAAAACGCTTATTGGGTTATTCATGAAATGGCAAAAAACTGCGCGAAAACTTTAAAAATGCTCCGATTAACCTGAAATTTTGGGAAATGAGCGGGAAAACTCTCCCGGACATTTCCACAAAATTTCAGACCAAAATATCGATTTTTAAGAATTATTGATTTTTTTCTGAAAATGCGTAAAATCGATATTTTGGGCTCAGGAGGTCTTGCAGCGAAAAATGCTTCATTTTGTTTTATTTTTGATTCAAAATAACTTGTTTCGCGGCGTAATTAATAGGCCTATTCATAGGATTCGTTTTTTGACATTTTTAAGCGTTTTTTAACATTGTTTGACGTTTTTTGACATCTATGAATAGGAAAAAAAAACAAAAACAAAAAATGTTTTTTATCCTATGAATATTGTATTTTCAATCGAGTTGCGACATCAAAACATGAAATCCCGCCCACTTTTTTTTCACGCAAAAATTAAAAATGCACTAAAATTTAATGTTTGCGTGAAAAAGAGTGGGCGGAGTTTCACGTTTTGATGTCGCAACTCGGTTGAAAACACAATAGGTCCATAAAATGAGGCAGAAATTTTACAGAAAGAGCGATTAAAGGCTATCAGCCATTTTCAACGGCTAACATCCATATATTTACAAAATTCCAGACTGGCCAGCTCAGCGACAGAGTAACCGATATGTGCCGAGTGGCTGCCGCGTTGGAAGGAAACGTCAAAGAGAACTTTGTAAAATGGTTCATCGAGCAGCAACTCAGCGAATACGTCATCATCTACGCGGATAATGAAGAAGGGGCGTGGCTAGACAAAGTGGACGACCGTTACAAATGGTTTGTACGCAAATTGACCGATTTTGAAAGAGCAGGACTATCAAAAACGTTTCCCGCCGATTGGCACATGGGAAGACGACTCACTAGTGAATTCTGTGTGGTCACTAGAGCCATTTTGTACCGAATGATGACTCAGAGACGAATGGATCTTGATTGGAAGTTGCTAGGACATGCCATACAGCACACAAAGATGTTCGAGGCACTTTTATCGAAGAGATTCCCCGAAAAAGATGGAATTTCTTTTGAAAAGGCTATCTGGAGTGTTTTTGATCCATTCCTAGATGTGTTCATCCACGCGCAAGAAAAAACGCTCAGCGAATTTGTGGACAATTGTGCCAGTAAAATTCGCTCTGGGGAAGAAAAACCGAATCGTGAAACGTCTACACATGCAGTCCCCTTTCCATCTTCCGCCGACATGTTCCTTCTTCTCAAAAAAGTTATCACAGAGTCTAGCAAGTTGAGCAGTGAGCCTGATGCACTGATCAGAGATGTAATTGGAGTCCTTCGTGTCTGTCTCCGGGCCTACGCAACTTCGTGTCTAATCGCTTTCCTTCCAACCCTTGGATCCCAGCAATCGGGAACTGCAAATCTGTTCAGTTTGATCAGAGAAGAAGTGGCGTATCCAAGGCTGACACCCGATCAGCAATTCCTTGTTTGTTGCATTTTGGCGACCGCCGATTGGTGTGCAGAGACGACTATCCAACTGCAGGAGAAGTTGTCGCAGAGGATTCCCGGAGTTGATATTTCTCAGGAGACGGAAGCGTTTTATTCGATTACAAATCAGTCTATGTTGGTTCTGGTGCAAGACGTGGAATCCACGTGTGATGGAGCTCTACAGTCGATTAGTAAGGTCAAGTGAGTGATTAAGGGAATTAAAAAATGTATAAAGAGTTATTGTGTGTTTTCAATCGACTTGCGACATGAGAACGCGTAACGTAACTCCGCCCACTTATTTGTGCGCGACCACGCGAACACAGTGATATTTGAAGAGACGCAGACAGAACGGTGAATGCAGACTTGAATTGCGTTTTCATAAACACAATAAAACTGATTTTCAACAAAAAATTAGAAGACATCCAAAGCAGGCCTGAAAAACCGGCGGCCGAGACTACTAAAAAAATTATATTTTCCTCACAATCAGAAATATTCGTTTTCAAAATTAAACAAAAAATTTAGGAAAAAATGCAAGAAAAAAAAATTGGTACATTTGAATTTCCCGCCATTTCGTGTACTCCTTTTGGACGTTTTCTATTTTTTTTTTTTTTTTGCGAAATTCGCCACTGAAATTTTTAGCATTTTTTCACAAAAAATTTTGAGATTTAAATCCGAATTTCGGGGCCGCGGACTAGAGTTTTCTCTATCGAAAAATTGCCTTTTTTCGTTTTTTTTGTGGCAGGCTAAAAAATTTTTGGACCAAACAGTTTTGTTTTTTTTTTTATTTCATTAGTCAAAAAAAATTTTCGAGCATTTCCTGAAGCATGTTTGGCTTTGGGGCGTTTCGAAAATTTTGGCCGTTTTTCAGCATGCTGGTGGATTTAAAATACCAAAAAATCAATGAAAACGACAAATAAAAACCAAATGCGCGTGTGCTGTGTTGTCACCTGGCGAATACAGCTACGCGAAAATTCGAAAGCTTCGAATGGACAGGTTTCGAAACGTCCCAGAGCCGCATATTTGACACTATTTTCCAAAAATTCAGGCAAATTTAGGCATTTTTCGCTCTAAAAGTATTTAATTCGCGCTCTACCGTACTTTTTGTCTGCGTATCTCCGCTTTTCCCAGTGTCTCGTTTTTTTACGGGGCCTACGAAAATGCAAACGCGCCTTGTCGCATTTCTCTGCGTCTCAAAAGTGGCGTTCTGTTATGGACCTATTCAGCAGAGGAAAAAAACCGTTTTTCGTGGCTTTTTTCCCTATGCAGAATTGAGAAAAGAAGACAAAAAACTACAGTAGTCGGAGGTTTTTTGACGTAAACAACTTGTCGTGTCGAGACCGGCCGATGAAATAATCGGATGTGCCTTTAAATTTCAACCGAATTCCCATTGAAAATTAAAGGCGCATTGCATTTTTCAATGCCGGGTCTCGACGCGATGGGTTTTTTTCCTGGAAAACAACCTGCATAGGGAAAAAAATGCATCAGCAAATGTGGGGTCCTGCCACGATTCAGGTCTTGGCGGCGAGAGAGGAAACATTTTTTTGCACTTTGCTGGCGCACAACTTGCAGCAACGTGTCGCTACGCCACGAATCCATAATAACGGCTTTAATTCCAGCTGGAGTGCAGTAGACTGCGTCGGCGATGAATCCCCTTTCATCGGAGCGATGCGTGCACACATCCGCCAAGCGGTCCCTCTCATCCGTGACATGCTCTCCGACCGACGAAAATACTTTGCTCACTTCTGCCTGAAACTTGCCACCCAACTAGCTCACAAATTCGTCGGAGCTCTCTTCCGTTGCCGAGCAATAAGCACTCATGGCGCCGAGCAACTTCTTCTCGACACACATTCTCTGAAGACCTTCCTTCTAAGCGTGCCTTCTATCGACAGTGTTATCACTTCGAAACCTCCGACCGCCTATGTGTCAAGTGTGAATGCGGCGTTGACAAAGGCGGAGATGATTTTGAAGGTATGTATAATATTTATTGTTAGGAACGATATAATATTGATTTTCAGGTAGTAATGTGCAGTTTAGAAACAGTCGACGACTTTGTCGAGCAGTACTCCAAGTTGCTACCAGTCTCGGACACTGCTGAAATGCAAAAGGTGCTAGAAATGAAGGGAATAAAGCGACAAGAGCACTCGGCTATCCTCCATGCGTATCGCCAGAAGACTGGAACATCTGCGGAGCCACTTCCACAAACGACAAGTCTGACGTCACGAATCGGCGGAGCTCTACCGACTGTCGGAAGTGCGGCGTCAGTGTCCGAGGCGTTCAACGCAGTGGTGTCGATGGCGGCCGACGGACTCTCCGATCAGGCGGTTACGTCATCGATCGATAAGTTGAAACGGTTCGAAAGGCTTGTCAAGAGACAGTTGTGATCGGTTTTGATGTATGTATTTATTTATTTTTAAGACTACTAACTTTATTTATTGCCTATTTCGCGCTCCACTGATAACGATCGTGTCTCTCTGTCAAGCCTGTTGTGGCCCAGAAACGTTAGTAAATTCAGCAAGATTGGACACAGCTGAAATGAGTGTGACCGTAATCCATTCAAAATATTTTAATTTCACGTTAAAATGTATTGAATGGAAAATTACGGTAACACTCATTTCAGATGTGTCCGATCGTGCTGTGGAACGCGAAATAGATTTGATTTATTTATTTCTACGCCCCGACAATATTTAAAAAAAAAACATTTTTTTTGAGCTTTTAAATATTTATTAAATAGGTTAAAAAATTATTATTATTGCCTCTTTAGATTTAGCGCCCCCTCCACTTTTTGGTGTTCACTCGAAATTTGAAACCCCGCCCACTTTTCCCCTATAAATTTACATCCCCTCGAGGATCTTTTGCATGTTTCGGTCTAGTCATAATGGTATTTCCCTTCTTTTCCACGCCTAACTATATATGTACCATAAACGTATAGTTTTGTGCACAAAAATTGGAGCTCATTACATTATATTATATACGGTATACAAATATAATATGCCACTTTCGATCCACATTTATTCTGTTTCACTTGCTTGTAAATAAATACAATAAAAATATAAATAATAAACTTTTTTTCTACATTTTTCTTATTTAAATGCATTTTTATTTTAATTTTCAACGTTTTTGGCACGTTTAAATCGATTATTTTTCATCAATCATTGATTTTTTGAAAATATTTTTCGAAAAATTTAAACAAAAAATTTTTTCGGAGTGTCGTTGTTATTGACTTTTTCCACTTCCTGAAGAAAAATAGAGGCCCTGACAAAACCGGGAAGATGCTCCGCCCCTTTTTGCAACTGCTGCACGATGTTTTGTATTGGAAGTGTTGAAAATACAGGAAAAAGTGGGTCGCAGACTCGCAACTTTTCCCCGGTTTTGTCAGGGTCTCCAAAAATATACAAAAATTTGCTTTCTCAGGGAATTTTTGGCGCGGATATGGCGGATATATGGCTATTAGCCATCACTGGCACCTATTTAGTAGGCGCCTAATATTTCTAAATGAATTTGAAAAAGACAGCGAAAAAGAGCTAAAGCAGGCGCGGGCTTCTTTTCGGAGTGTCGTTGTTGAAGTAATTTTTTCTGAGATAAATTCCCGAAAATTGGCGCAGATTTGGCGGATATATGACTATTAGCCATTACTGGCACATAATTGGCGCATAACATTTCTTGATAAATTTGAAAAAATTTAACTAAACAACGCGCGTGCGTCATTTCGGAGTGTCGTTGTTAAAGTGATTTTTTTCTTGAATTGAAAACGGCTAATAGCCGAAAATTCCCAGAGATTTATCTGATAAAAATCCTATTTTTACGGGTTTTGATATCTTACAGTCGTGGCTTCTTTTGGGAATTTTTGGCGCGGATATGGCTATTAGCCATTACTGGCGCATAGTTGGCACCTAATCGGCGCGAAGACGGCGGTAATTGGCGCGCAAGCATGGTCTAGACATTGAAAATGGTTAATAACCAAAACAAGTTATTTTTCAAGGAAGTTTTTGGCGCGAATTCGGCTATTAGCCATCGAAAATGGCAGATAGCCATCACTGGAGCATAGTTGGAATCTAATCGGCGTGCGAGAGCGATGAAAATTTCATGGAACTGGTTGGCTAATAGCCAATATTTTCCCTTTTTTCATGTTTATGTTATCAAATGCCACACCATTTACGATAAATCGAAGGGCATTGGCAGCCGGTATTAGCCAAAAATTGTCCCGCGGTGCAGGCAACACACAAAGATACACATAAACAGCAGAAATGACCTTAAAAACAAGAAAGGGAACACTATTTATTTATCAAGGAGTTCACCTTTGCCCCTAAAATTTGCACGTGAACTGAACTGCCACGTCGATTGCAAAATTAATATCTTTGTTTTTACCTTGGTGTCTCCACGTTTTTTGCACGCCACCCGCCGCCCTTTTTTTGTAAATAAATATCGTTATCAGATCGCTGATCACGTTGTGATCTTCGCGTATTCGTATTCGAATTCATATTCGTATTCTCAGCCTTTGTTTTTTTGTTATTGTTGCTGAAAATCTTTAAATAAAGAAGTTTAATCGAATAGAATCGAATCGCGCGGTTTTCTTGTCAAACTTATCTTAAAATCGCTTAAAAAAATAAAAAATAGTGCAGATCACTGATAACTGATCACAGATCAGTCTGTGTGCTCTATTGTTTTCCCGTTTCGCATCCTGCGTCTCTTCCGATATCTGTTCTCTCCAAGTTGTTTCTTATTTTTCTTCATTTGCCAATTTTCATTTATTCTGTCTGGAAAGAAAGATCTGTCTGTGTGAAATTTCGTGTCAGACGATTTCACAAACATTCTCGCATTTCCCTATTTGTTTTCTTTTCTTCTTCTTTTTGTCCCCTATCAAATCAAAAAAATCACATGTTTTTATCAATTCTCTTTGCAGTTATCAATTTTCAAGATGATGCGCTTCCCGTCGATTCTCGCCAGAAACGCCAAACTGTGCGTTAACACGAAACAAATTCAAATGGCTGCGCTGTCGACGGCTCCCGAGATGATCAAGGTGGAGAAGGTTGGCGAGAAGAAGAATGTCGCGCTCATCAAGCTCAACCGTCCAAAAGCCCTCAACGCCCTCTGCGATCAGCTCATGTCCGAGCTCTCCGATGCTCTTCGCTCCCTTGATCTCGACACCTCGGTCGGAGCCATCGTGATCACTGGAAGCGAGAGAGCGTTCGCTGCTGGAGCCGATATCAAGGAGATGACCGACAACGAGTTCGCCTCCACCTTTTCCGGCCGATTCCTTGAGAATTGGACCACTGTCAGCGAGGTTAAGAAGCCAGTGATCGCCGCTGTCAACGGATTCGCTCTTGGTGGAGGTAACGAGATCGCAATGATGTGCGACATCATCTACGCTGGCGAGAAAGCACGCTTCGGACAGCCAGAGATCAAGATCGGAACCATCCCAGGAGCCGGAGGTACTCAACGCTGGGTTCGTGCCGCCGGAAAGTCGTTCGCCATGGAAGTGTGTCTTACCGGAGACCAGGTGACCGCCCAAGAAGCCAAGGAGCGTGGAATCGTGAGCAAGGTGTTCCCAGTCGATCAGGTTGTTGGAGAGGCTGTGAAGCTTGGTGAGAAGATTGCCGATCAGTCGCCACTGATTGTGCAGATGGCCAAGGAGGCGGTGAACAAGGCGTACGAGTTGACTCTTCAAGAGGGACTTCACTTTGAGAGACGTCTTTTCCACGCCACGTTTGCCACCAAGGATAGAAAGGTTTGTGGGGCCGGGTTTGGTTTTCGATTAATAAATATTATTTATCTTTTTTAAGGTATAAAAATGGGATATATTTGTTACTCCCACCTCAACACTTTGAAAACGCCAATTTCCCCGCGAAATATCTCGACTGTCTATAGAAAGACGGAAAAAATGACAAACAACTGGGAGAAAACTCGGAGAATGCTCCGATTGACCTGAAATTTTGGGAAATATTGGAAAAAATTCTCCTGTACACGCTCAAAAAATTTTGGACCGAAATATCGATTTTAAAAATTTTCAGAAAAAATCGATATTTTGGTCCAAAATTTTTTGAGCGTGTACAGGAGAATTTTTCCCTTATTACCCAAAATTTCAGATCAATCGGAGCATTTTCCGAGTTTTCGCGCAGCTTTTTGCCATTTCGTGAATAATTCCATAAAAAAATACGAAAAACAAGAGAAATTAAATAAAAGGGGGGTACGACAGAATAGAAATAGGCGAAATAGAAATGCTACAAAATAGAAATGCTACAAAAAAGAACTGGAAAAAATAGAACGGCTACAAAATAGAAATGAGCGGAATAGAACAGCGCGAAATAGAAATGTGACAAAATAGAAATGGGCGAAATAGAAATCGGTGCGATGGAGCGCGTTTGCATTATTCTTCGAATTTTCCGATTATTATAGGATTTTTCAGTAATTTTCAGATATTTTACGCACTTAACAACATCGAAAATGAAGAAAGGTATAAAATCAATGCAGTTTCAGAAAAAAAAAATGGAAAATCGGCGAAAAACTGAGCAATTGAAAAAATAATGCAAACGCGCTCCATCGCCAAAATTTTTCTATTTTGTAGCATTTCTATTTCGCTCATTTCTATTTTGTAGCCGTTCTATTTCGTAGCATTTCTATTTCGCTCAGTTCTATTTTTTCCAGTTCTTTTTTGTAGCATTTCTATTTTGTAGCATTTCTATTTCGCCTATTTCTATTCTGTCGTACCCCCAATAAAAGTTTAGGAACTACATTTTATAATGGGTTACGGTCGCACTCATTTCAACTGTGTCAAAAATTCGCTTCGAGACCTTTCGTGGGAAAATTGGCTATTTTCAAGATTTAAAGTTTATGAGCAGCTGCTGGGACGAGAATAATAGCGAACACGAAAACTCGTAATTAACAACCCTGTGGTCACGGGGTGCTGGCGATTTCCCTGTTCATTTATGCGAATTTTTCTCAGCGTAAAAAAAATAATTTGAATAAAGGCAGTCGCCAGCACCCCGTGAAGCCGCTGAGAAAAAGAAAGAGGTGCGCATACATGAAAACGGTCATATACATAAAAGATTAGGGAGAAAAAAAATACAGTTTTATGGATACATTCATGCTCTAATACAATTGAGCACGGCTTCCAAAACATCGTCATTGTTAACTTCGATAGTTCCGCGATTGAGCACTGCATAGAATCGATTTTTCAAATCCAAATTTTGCGACGCATCGGCTAGACTTTGCAAACTGCTCAAAAACGTCAGCATACTGGATTCCAGCGTGGGGCTTACAGTGCTTGTTCTGAATATTTAAAGATTGGTTTTTTGGCTATTTCGCGCTAGCCATCGAATCGGCCCGTGTGCCATGCGTTTGGCGCACGCCCCGAGTTCGAGTTCGACTTTTTTCGCATTTTCAACTCTGGCCATCGGCAGCTATGTGGCTAATAGCAATCGCATTCAGGGCGTGCGCCAAATGAATATGGCACACGCAATTTGCTTCCTTCAAATCCCCAGAAAATCAATATTTAGAGCGCGAAAAGCATAAAAACTTACCCGTCAACACTCTTAGCCGAACTCGATGCCATAACCGAACGAATCTCCTCCACAATTTCACTGTGCGACTGTCTGACTTGATCGGATATCGTCTGTCGAACAACTCCCAGAAAGTTTACCGTCGGAATAGTCATGGTTTGATCGAAACACGACTGAAGAATGGAATCAAGATTCGGAACATCGCCAGTCATGTCTCCATATTGTCCTCCCATTTCTGGTCCTGGTGACTGTGGCTCATTTTTCACAGCCGACTCGTCGAATATTGCATGCTCTTCGTTTCCACCCCAATCCAATTTTCTCTCCGGTGCCGGTTGTCTTGCCCGGTTTATCATTCTCGCCAACGACTGTTGGGTGCACGTCATGGAAATTGAATCGCCAAACGCGTCGTGTGCGTTGCGGATTATGTCGCTGGTCGACGCGTCGGAATTTACGGCGCTCTGACGGATTGAGTATCGCACCAATTTTGCCTGGAAATGAAATTATTGGATTTGATGGGAAAAAAAATTTGTGAAAACTTGTTTACATTGGCCAATGCATCCTGTCTCTCGTGACCGTGGTGTCCTCGCTTCACCTCTATTATTCCGTCTTTTCGATAAGCCAGGGCGTTGCATGCGATTGGGGTCTTTCTGTAATAATAGAAATCGAGAGATTTGCCTGAAAATTTGGTGTCCTCTCGAAAAATTTTGGACCGAAATAAATATCGATTTTTTTTTAATTCACAAAAAATCGATATTTCGGTCCAAGGAGTATTTTCAGGCAAATTTCCGATAAAAATGACAAAAAAACGTCATTTTTATTTCATATTTTGCCAAAAAAAAATCAATAAAACCAACCTCTTGTCACAATAAAGCAGCTCAGAGCCATTGGTCAGAGTCTTGACATGTCGAAACAGAAATCCATCGTGAAAATAAAGTGGAAGATGTTTTCTTTTCGGCAGCCCTGGTACACTTATAGAATTTGTTAACATTTTGACAGAAATAAAATGCGAAAGAATAGGGACACGTGGTTTCGAAACGTCCGAGTTGGTTGCGAAATGATGACGATGGGGGAGGGGGGAGGAGGGGAGGGGCAGTGTCAACAGGGCGCGCTTGCATCGTGCGCTCTATTGAACGCTGTGTGTATTGAGGCCGAAGAGTGTCACTTCGTTGCGAATGTGTAATAGCAATTTCCACTATTTCAGGAAGGAATGACCGCGTTCGCCGAGAAGAGAAAGCCACAATGGGAGTCAAAGTAGATGAGATGAGGAGGTGTCAAGTATTTAATTGCCGACGCGAAAATCGATTATTTAATTAGTTGAAAATATTGTATTTTATTGTTTTCCACGGTAAATAAATTGAAAAGAAACATATTTAATTGCTATTTTTGTCTCGTGTCACTGTTTTCCCCGAAATATTTCTGACTTGTGCGGCCATAAAATCGATAAGATTGACTACAGAATAGCCAATGATCTGGATGGACTACTTTTTTCCGGTACGTTTTTACTTTTTTTTGTGCAAATTTCATGAAATGACAAAAATTGGCGGAAAAATCGGCTCTGGGACGTTTCGAAGCTTTTGCATTATTACGTAGCGTTTTTCGCCAATTGACACCAAACGCACGCGCATTTGGTTTTTATTTTCATTTTTTGAGAATTTAAATCCACTAGCAGGCCGCAAAAGTTTCGAAATGGCGGTTTCGAAACGTGCCAGAGCCGAAAAATCAGCTGAATCTTTGAAAAATAATATCAAAAATGCTCCCGGACATTTCAAAACCGTTTTACCAGTAAGGAGCAAGTAGTTTTGAATATATGCCCGATTTCGGCCCCTTTCGTGTTAGCATGATTTCGAAACGTCTCGGTTTTGAAAAGTCCGGTTTCGAAATGTCCCGGAGCCAGATTTTTGACCGAAATATTGATTTTTCTGAAATTTTTTCCGATCATGAATTTTTTTTGGACAAATCGGACAATTCATCAAGTTTTTCTCCAATTTTTTTGGCTCTGGGACGTTTCGAAACTTTTGCATTTTTACGTATTTAGCGTTTTTCGCCAATTGGCACCATTTTATCAAATTTTTTTTTTCATTTTTTGGAAATTTAAGGGGCTCTTTCGGATTGGAAATTCGACAAAATTGAAATGTCACGTTTTGGAAATTGCGTGCAAATAGAAATCCACGAAATAGAAATGTAATAAATCAGAAACGTAACAAAATGAAAATGCGTGAAAACAGAAACATAGCAGAGCAGAAATGTGTCGAATTGGAAGTAAAATGGCAATGGAGCGCGTTTGCGAAATTTATTTTTTTTAAACGACTTTTTCGATATTTTTCACGTTTTTCTCGATATCTTCCACCTATTTTTATATTTTTTCACGTTTTTTTTTCGATTCTTTTCGATTTCGATACGTGGAATTTTTTTTATCGACAAAAAACGTGAAAAAAATCTAAAAATACGTGAAAAATATCGAAAGTCGTGAAAAAGAAATCTCGCAAACGCGCTCCATTGCCAGTTTACTTCCAATTCGACACATTTCTGCTCTGCTACGTTTCTGTTTTCACGCGTTTCCATTTTGTTACGTTTCTGATTTATTACATTTCTATTGTTCATTCGCGAAAAAAGCAAGTGCGCTCCACGAATCGTAGTACTACGTGGATTTCATTTTCGTCGCCAAATTATTTCATTTCACGTGTAAATTCAACATAAAATGAAATAATTTGGCGACGAAAATGAAATCCACGTAGTACTACGTTTCGTGGAGCGCACTTGCTTTTTTCGCGAATGGACAATATTTACACGCAATTTCCAAAACGTGACATTTCAATTTTGTCGAATTTCCAATCCGAAAGAGCCCCCTTTTTTGACATTTCTATGAATAATAGGCCCATTGCATTAATTTTTATCTCTATTCACGTCTTTGCTCAATCCTCTTGTGATTACCCACCTACCTACGCATTTTGTGTGGTTATCACCATGACAACTCACCTATCTTTCCCATTATACCGAGCTATATACATTCACATTCACCTTCACATTCACAGATCGAAATGCTCGTCGTCGGGCTCAGCGGAGGAGTTGCCACCGGAAAGAGCACCGTGTCCAGCGTTTTCCGAGCTCATGGAGTCCCTATCATCGATGCGGACCTCATTGCGAGGCAAGGTAAGTAAGCCTGACGTCACAACTACCAAAATAAACCCGAGCTTCCAGTGGTTGTCCCTGGCACCTCCACCTATCGAAAACTTCGCGCCGAGTTTGGCGACGACTACTTTGACGATGAGCACGGCGGAGTGCTCCGGCGGGACAAGCTCGGAAAACTGATATTCAACGATCCGGATAGGCGAAAAGCGCTCAATCGGATCACCCATCCGGCCATCCGCTGGGAAATGCTCAAGCAGTTTTTGAGTTTGCTCGTCTATGGTACTCGGTATATTGTTTTTGACACTCCTCTGCTTTTTGAAAGCGGCTATGACGCGTACATTGGGACGACGATTGTGGTGTGGTGTGATTTTGAGAAGGAGGTGGAGAGGATGATGAAGAGGGATAACATTCTGAGAGCGGATGCCGAGTCGCGAATTCATGCTCAGATGGATATTGGTGAGGGAGATTGGGTTTTTTATCGTCTTGAAGTAAAAATGTTCTCATTTTTATTTGATTTTCCACCTTTCAGCAAGAAAATTTAGAAAAATAGATCAGGGTGGGACCAAAAAAGTTTTTTCGGGTTTTTTTTGGGCAAGACAAAAACATTTTGATTTTTTTTGTAGAAAAAGGCGAAAAAAATTCCGGTTTTTTGACAAAAACTCAGTCGGTATATGCTCCGAATTGTCAAAAACTCTAATTTTTAACGAAAACTTGGAAAAAAAATACGCCTGTTTTTTTGCAATTTTTTTTTTGTTTTTTGGTATAATGGATTCGTGGCGGAGAGACAATTTTTTTCACGTTTTTATTTAATAAAATGAAGAAATAACTGAAGAAATGAAGAGATTTTTTGTCTCCCAGTTTCACGTTAATTGTCACTCCGTCACGAATCCATTATAATTTTTAAAGGACGAAAATTTATTTCATTCCAAAATTTTCTGAGCAAGTCATGTTCGAGACTATTTTTGACATTATTTCCCGCAATTTTTGGGTGGGATAATTACAGAATAGCCACCCATATATTTCAAAAAAGGTACCCATTAGACTCGCATAGTATAGCCACCCACAGTCGGCGCCACACAGCGCGCCCACTGGGTATCTATTTTGGAATGATGGGTGGTTATTCTATAGCCCGTTGGTGTGGGTACCTATATTGTAGTGGCAATTTTTTTTTTCTATTTTGTGAATAACCCCAGTGGGGGCTAATCTTCAATGAATCATGTTCTCAAAAAATACCTTATTTACACTTTATCATGTAATTTTTTTCCCTCCAGAAGAGAAAAAGAAGCGAGCCAAGATCGTCATCGATAACAATGGAAACATTGACGAGTTGCGCGAAAAGGTGAAAGAAATCATCGGACAACTCGACAAATCCTGGAAGCCATTCATCTTCCGGCTCGTCTTTGGAGTCATTCTCGGCGTGGTGCCCTACTATTTCTTCAAGTATTTGAGAGCATAAACTAACTTGCAATTGTATTTATTTATCATGTTCATTTTGAAATTCTTATCATATTCTGTAAAGAAATATTCTATGCCAGCCAATTTCTCATCGAGTTCTCGCCAACGTCCTCGTCTCGATATTCTGGTCTTGATCGATCATTCGCTCGTGAACTCGAACTCGGAAACTGAAAAAGTGTGTATAAGAATGTGCGTAGCTAAAAATTAAAAAATAAATAACGCTTACTTTTGCTTTTTGATGAGAATCGCATCATCTGCAGCCATTTGTTGCATTTTTCGATTCTCTCGGAATCTCAACACCTTTTCCAAGTCTTTGTCGGCTGAAATTTTTAATTTTTCGATTTTAAAAATCAACATTTGTGTGCAGACCTTTGATATGATAATTCACAAAGTCGGGTTGCTCGTGAAGCGGTTCGAAGCGATCCGCCTTGTCCATCAGGATCGAGTATTTTGAGTGGTTTATATAGGTTCTCTGAATCTGGAATTTTACAAAAATAAAGTCGAAAATCGCCTACCACTCCAAATTCCGTGTCATCCGCGTACTCGATGAACGATGAACGATGCGTGAATCCCCAGTGAAGTGCATCGAGAAATTCGACAATTGTGGAGAAGAAAAAAATCGCTAGGGTTATCTGAAATCATGTCGAATTTAGGATTTTAAGAACTGGTCTGTCACACACGTGAGAAACATTGCAGAGGCAAATGACGTAGAATGGGATAACGGAAGCGATCATTTTGGTTAAAATGAGAATTGAGAATGAAAAAAACGACACTTTAGAATAAATACTCGCGTGGCTTCCTAATCTATTTTTAGAAAAAATCGCTCTATTCCAAAATAATTTCGAAAAAGTGCGGGTAAAAATCCAGTCTTTAATTCATTTTTTTTTTTTTTGAAATTTGAAAAAAAGCAACAAAAAAGGATAAAAATGCGGAAAAAATCCTAAAATAAAAAAAATCTGAAAAAAGTACCGTACCCCAACTTTAAAGGCGCATACCCACTTTTATACGCTTGGGTCTCGACGCGAAAATGATTCAGTGCACCTTTTTTTTAAATGAAATTTGTAAAATTGGTGCTACCTCGGAATAGAACTGACGCGTAATAGAACTGTAGCGAAATTGAACTGGCTTTGGAATAGAACTGTAGTGAAATAGAACTGTAGCGAAATAAAACTGTTCGGAATAAAACTGATCGGAATAAAACTGTTTTGGAATAAAACTGTTCGGAATAAAACTGTAGCGTTTTGGAACTAAATTAACAATGGGGCGCGATTGCATTGCTTGCTAATTCAAATATTGGAATTTCTCATGCGCGTGCTTTTTTCAACAGTTTTATATTTGAGCTATTCATCAAAAATTGTTTGTTTTGTTGTTTTTTTGAATAAACTTTTATCATTTTTTTCTCGGCCCGCCTTGACGGCCAAGCAATGCAATCGCGCTCCATTGCTAATTTAGTTCCAAAACGCAACAGTTTTATTCCGAACAGTTTTATTCCAAAACAGTTTTATTTTGCTACAGTTCTTTACCGAACGGTTCTATTGCGAAGCAAGTTCTATATCGCTGCAGTTCTATTACACTTCAGTTTTATTCCGAGGTAGCACCGTAAAATTTCCGTTTCTTTCAAATTTTGTTTGAAAATCCTTTTTTCAGGAAAATTTATCTCAACAAGCGCTCAAAAAAATATTTTAGTTGAAGCGAGCGTTTTGTTTCACGAGCAAAGCCGATTCCAGACTAGTTTAGGCCAGCATTTTTTCAAATTTATCAGATAAAAAATTAAAAATTCCGAAATGAAATAAAATTAATTTTGGAAAAAAAAAGGGCGCTATGCGGGTTGGGGGGGGCCACTCAAAAAAAAAATTTTTTTCATAATTTTTTTGCGCTTTTTTTATTGTTCACGCTTTGAATAAGCGTTTCTGAGCATTTATCGATGCACGGAAAGTTCAGCGGCGATGCGCCGGAAGCATGTGTGACACTTTTCAATTTGGCGACCGGAGGGAGCTGGGTGGAAGCTTGCTTTGTGGATGGATTTTTTGTGATTAAAAGCCTAAAGGTGAGCCTAAAAAGATTAGAAAACGTTACCGGGAGCCGATTACACACTCAAAAGGACCAAAGCAAGCTTCCGCCCAGCTCCCTCCGGTCGCATATTTGAAAAGTATCACACATGCTTCCGGCGCGTTGCCGCTGAACTTTCCGGACAAAAAATCAGTGCAGAATGAGATTAGTATATCAAACAAATCGAAATCGATGCAAAACCGCGCATAAAAACGAAAAAAAAAATTTTTTTTGAGTGGCCCCCCCCAACCCGCATAGCGCCAAAAAAAGCAATGCTCTTTGAAAAAAGAATCCTAAAAATATTTTTCGATCAAAATGAAAAGAACCTACCCTACCATAATTTTAAAGGCGCATACCTTTGTTTAGTAGTTTGATTCTCGACACGAAAACAAGGAAATACAGCAAATTTTGGAGACCCCACGAAAAGGGGGAAAAGTGTGAAAATGTGGGAACGAAAAGGGGGGAAAATGGGCGGAGCCTAATTTTTTTTGTTGATTTTTGACGAAGGATTCGAGCATTTTAGTTTCAAAAATATTGAATAAGGTCAATTTGAACATAAAAATATTATTAGAAAAAATGTCGCAAGAGTTTGCGGCACTTTTGCGGTTGACTCCGCCCATTTTTCCCCCTTTTCGTTCCCACATTTTCACACTTTCCCCCCTTTTCGTGGGGTCTCAAATTTTGGGAAGAAATTTTATTTTTTGAAAATTCGTTTTTTAACGGGGGTACGACAGAATAGAAATAGGCGAAATAGAAATGCTACAAAAAAGAACTGGAAAAAATAGAACTGAGCGAAATAGAAATGCTACGAAATAGAACGGCTACAAAATAGAAATGAGCGAAATAGAAATGCTACAAAATAGAACAAATTTTGGCGATGCAGCGCGTTTGCATTATTTTTTCAATTGCTCAGTTTTTCGCCGATTTTCCTTTTTTTTTCTGAAACTGCATTGATTTTATACCTTTCTTCATTTTCGATGTTGTTAAGTGCGTAAAATATCTGAAAATTACTGAAAAATCCTATAATAATCGGAAAATTCGAAGAATAATGCAAACGCGCTCCATCGCACCGATTTCTATTTCGCCCATTTCTATTTTGTCACATTTCTATTTCGCACTGTTCTATTCCGCTCATTTCTATTTTGTAGCCTTTCTATTTTTTCCAGTTCTTTTTTGTAGCATTTCTATTTCGCCTATTTCTATTCTGTCGTACCCCCTTTTTAACATTTTTCGCCAATGCCGCGCCCAATTTTTTGTCAAAATAATAAATTCGTTGTCGACAAAACATTCACTTCGAACCGATAAACAAAAAAAAAACGCGTTCCTCATTTTATAAAGAGGAAATCATGTTATAAATAAATTGAGGTCAAATACACATCGTACAGAAGAAAGGCGTCGGATGAATTGATAAAAAATAGAAATGATCGGAATGGGTTATACAAACAATACACGGAGCAGAATGAAAAAAAAAGAGAAGGGATTAGAAGTGAATAAAGCACGGGAGGAATGATGGTGGGGGATATTGTGCATTTTAGTCGAGTTGAAGCTCACCACGATAGTCTCCCGCCGGCAACTTTGAGGTGTCAATGTCGTCAAAGTACGGGTGGCGAAGCGACTTCTTTGAGCTGATGCGGAGCGATGGGTCGTAGATCAGGAGACTCTGAAATAAAATGTTCAGACAGGGCCAGAGCAAAAACTATAACTTATGGGGTTATTCATTTCATGCATTTTGCATTTTTTGTCAAATTTTCCTTATTCATTTCATGCAGAAAACGACATATTCTGCAGCAGAAAACTGCATTTCGCCGAACTGCAAAATGCAGAAAACTGCATTTCGTCGAACTGCAAATTGCAGAAAAATGCATTTCGTCGAACTGCAAAATGCACTTTTTGTCATTTTCCGCAAGAAATGAATAACACCACTATTTTTCTTGCATTTTCGCGTGTTTTTCATGACAAAAAGTGCATTTTGCAGTTCGACGAAATGCAGTTTTCTGCTGCAGAAAATGTCGTTTTCTGCATGAAATGAATAAGGAAAATTTAACAAAAAATGCAAACTGCATGAAATGAATAACCCCATTACCACAAGTAGATCATATCCATTCTCATCGATCAAATAATCCCCAGTTTTCTTATCGTAGAACTTGTCCTTCAAATAGTTCTCACGCCACTTCGGGAACGTCGGCTTGTAGTCGGGCAGCGACTCGACGCCGTTCCAATCCAACTCCGTGGGCGTGCCGAGCACTCTGAAGATGCGGAAGAGCTCGTCAATCTCCGAATCGCCCTGGAACAACGGCTTCTTGGTGGCCATCTCGGCGAATATGCAGCCGATCGACCACATGTCGACACCCATCGAGTAGCGTTGCGCGCCCATCAGAATCTCGGGAGCTCTGTACCAGAGGGTGACGACTTCGTGGGTGTAGACGCGGATGGGGATTCCGATGGCTCTGGCAAGTCCGAAATCGGCGAGTTTGATGCCTCCCTTGTTGTCGACAAGCAAGTTTTGCGGTTTCAAGTCACGATGGATAACACGACGCTGGTGGCAGAAGCACATTGCTTGGAGGATCTATTTTATTTGTTTTTTTGGTCCATTAAAAAATGTATTTTACCTGGAAGGTATAACTTTTGAGAGTCGCCGACGACAAGAACTGATCCTTTGGCAACTGATCCATGAAACGCTTGAGGTCAGAGGACAGGAACTCGAAGATCAAATAGAGACGATTCTCTTGCATGATTACCGCGTCCAGACCGACCACATTGGGGTGTTTCAGCTCTTTGAGCAAACTGATCTCGCGGACCGCAGTTGATGGAACGCCCTGCCAACACATTTTTAAATGAAAATTTCAATTTCTCACACACCTCATCCTCGCTCTCCAGCCGAATCTTCTTCATCGCCACCATCTCGTTCGTCTTGCGGTTTCGACCCTTGTACACGACTCCATAAGTTCCCTCACCGATTTTCTCGAGTTTTGTGAAGTCGTCAAGCGTGTAGGTGGATTCTGCTCTGTTGAGTGATCCCATTCTCTGAAAGTTGGTGAGAAATAGCTGTGGAAAAGTGAGTGAAATTGAAAAGGACGGGAAAAATTTTTTAAATTGTCTTGCCTGCCGCCGTGAGAGCGACGGAGGGGAGGTCAGTCGCTGCGAGACCATTCAGAGTAAAGATATGCGCCTTTGATGTTTTTTTTTTATTTTTTGTTTGTAATTTCACAATTCAAGGAAAATGGGAGAAAATATATCGAAATATTGCAGAATGTGGTGCAATTATGAATTTAAATAAACACATAAAAGGAGAAAACTCACATAAATACAAAACATATTTCTGCTAGCCTTTATTTAATTTTTGTTTTATTTCAAATTATTTAAATAAATTCTCCTCTCAAAATGCGGGTACCGAAGAAGAATCGAAATTTGGGATTTGGAGGATGGATGGCCGATATGAGAAAACCGGTGCCCAAGGAAAAGTGAGTGTTTAAATGGTAAATAATTTCAATATTTTAAATACTGACCGGAAAAACGTACAAATATCAAAAATATGAGCAAAATGAAACACCAAAAAAACCAAAAAATCCCAAATCGAGGAAAATAAATAAAAACTCACGAAAATTTGGGGAAAAAACGTTGAAAAAAGCCTCGAAAAGATTGATTATAATCAATTTGGCTCGGATAAGTTTTAAGCTGCGTGAGTCGCTATGGAGCTAATATAGGCTTGGCGTGTTATTCAAATTTGAAAAAAAGAAAATTCACAAAAAGAAAAAAAAATCCCGCGCCCATCCCAAAAAATACAAATTTGAATAGCGCGCCAAGCCTATATTAGCTCCGTAGCGACTCACAACGTATATTGATACGCAGCTTAAATCTTATCCGAGCCAAATTGATTTTAATCGAGCTTTTCGAGGCTTTTTTCAACGTTTTTTCCCCAAATTTCGTGAGTTTTTATTTATTTTTTCGCAATTATTGGCCAGTTTCTCAGCCGTAATTGTTTGTTTTCGAATCAATACGCAAATTCCTGCTCTTCTGGGACAATTATTCAAATTTTTTTTTGCATCATCTAACGTCATAAATCCGTCAATTTCAGAATGTCCGAGGATCATCACGACGAGGAAGTTTTCGATTCGGCCGAATCCGGTGCTGCCGCCACCTTCCCGAAGCAATGCTCTGCTCTTCGCAAGAACGAGCATGTTATGATCAGAGGAAGACCGTGCAAGGTGAGTAGTGAAATGTTCATTTTTTTTTTGGCGGTTTTCCATCGCTTTTGATTTGTTTGATATATTTAAATATCTCATTCAGCATTTATTTTTGTTTTGAAAGTTCAGCGGCAACGCGCCGGAAGCCTGCTTTGATCTTTTTGAGTACTTAATTGGCTCCCGGTAACCTTTTCTCATCTTTTTAGGCTTTTAATCACAAAAATTCCCTCGCAAAGCATACTCCCGGCGCGTTTCCGCTGAACTCTCCGTGCGTCGAAAAATGATTAGAAACGCATATTCAAAGTGTGAACGACAAAGAAAGTGAAAAAAAGGTGGAAAAAACTTTTTTTTCAAAAAACCTCAACTCTTTGAAACAACAAATCTACGGTATTCTATTGCAGATTGTCGAGATGAGCACCTCCAAGACCGGAAAGCACGGACACGCCAAGGTACACATGGTCGCCATCGACATCTTCACCACCAAGAAGCTCGAAGATATCTGCCCCTCTACTCACAACATGGATGTTCCGGTCGTCAAGAGGCGCGAATACATTGTAATTTTTATTTTTATCAAACTGTTTTTTAATCATAATTTCCGTTTTCTTTCAGCTCATGTCGATCGAAGAGGATGGATTCTGCTCGCTCATGGACCCAGAATCGTGCGATCTCAAGGACGATCTCAAGATGCCAGAAGGAGACCTCGGCAACAGCATTCGCGAGGCTCTCGACAAAGACGAAGGAAGCGTCCTGGTATGTTTTGAGATGTTTTAAATGTAATATCGAAATTATAAATTGCAGGTTCAAGTCGTCGCTGCTTGCGGAGAGGAGGCTATTCTTGGGTACAAGATTTCAACCAAAGAATAATTGCTGTTTATATACAAATTTGCAATAAAGGAAATCCCAGTTTAGAGACGTCTTTATTTTAGCTGTACAGCTGCTCCGAAAAACATTGAGTGATGAACAAGTGCACCTCTGCTAATGTTGTGTAATGTGGGTGTTTTATACGTCGTGTTGATTGTGATATTTGCTTGCTCACCAAACGAAAATGAATTGCTTGCAAACCGCGAAAGTAACACATGGCTGATTTTTCTTGTTTTCAGTCCACTTTGAAAAATTAGTTCCTGAACGAAGTTATCTGGAGGATACTTATAAACAATGCGTTGGCTTGGTCGGAAATTTTTAAAGCAAAATCGGATGTCCAATTTTTAATTAGTATTGTGCTTTCAATCGATTTGCGACATCAAAACGTGAAATCTCGCGCACTTTTTTTCACGCGAAAATTCAAAATACACTAAAATAATGTTCGCGTGAAAAAAAGTGGGCGGAGTTTCACGGTTTGATGTCGCATCTCGATTGAAAACACAATAAAATCGCATATCATGCTTTTTCTTCCTTGTGGACCTATTCATAGAAAAAAAAAAGATTTTTCCTTATGGACCTATTCATAGGATTCGTTTTTTGACATCTATGAATAGGAAAAAAACAGTTTTTTTTCTCCTATGAATAGGTCCATAAGAATTTAGTGAGTCCTCGAACGTTCCGGCCATTTTCGGAAAATTTCTACTTTTTGACTGAACGTGGGTCTTGGGTGGAGTCTTTATCTCCGCCGAGTTGACATGTTTTTAGAATTGTTCTTTATTTACATTAATAAAAATAGAGGTGGGACACACTTTGAAATCCATCTTGTAGTTGGTCTGGCAACTCGTTGTAATATTCCCGTAGACACGGGTAGGGTGTAGGTCACTTCAATGGCACTGGACACCTCCAAGCAGCTTATTGAGATGACCCCAGGTTAGCTGGCCGCGTGCCAAGAGATCTGCTTTAAACCGCTCTGACTTCCTCCCCGAGCACCCGCTCACAGACCACGCCGTTATCTAGGTGCAGTATCAACTGGCCACCTTCTTTTCCTCATCAATTGGTCATTTCGCATCAATTTCACAGTCAAGATTTCGTAAACTCTTCGCTCAATCCGTCGCTTCTTCGCCCCTCCATCTCTTCATCTTCTCGTCACATTTCGCACCTCCTGGCGCGTTTACACCCCACACTTCTTCACTCTCTGTGTTTCATCCCTGGCCCGATTGTTTGCCTTCCTTCAAAACCACAAATAGATTGATATCCGCCCCAATCTAGGTTACTGTAGTCTCCTTTTCTCATCCCTTTTCTATCAATCTGACCGTTTGTTCGTTTCGTTTCGCACGCATTCTAGTTTTTCAACCAATCTTCTTCCACTTTGTAATCTTTGTTTATAAGCTTTCCTGATTTAAATAAGTTCCTTTTAATTATATATTATACATAGAGGAAGTGTAGCACTTCCTAAAAACAAATCATAAAAATGTGTAGAGTAGACGGGGGGTCATCGGGACGGGGGTGGCCAGTTTGTTTCGGAGAGCACCTGTTCGTACCAAGTTTTATGGGGCTAGGGTCGGGCGAGTAGGTGAGTCTGAGCTCAGTTTCAATTCTTCTAGTGTTACGAAAACCTGGGTATTAAATAAAGGGAGGAGGGGTAGGAAAGTAGGGGGAAGAAGAAAAATTGGACGCCCGCCCGGCTGGTGCAGCCCCAAATCCGAAGCGCCCGAATCCGAAGTGGTACGAATCCGCACTGCGCCCGAATCCGAAACCGCCCGAATTCGAAGTGGTACGAATGTGAGGCGCCCAAATTAGAAACGCCCGAGTTAGAAGTGGTACGAATCCGAAGTGGTACGGATCTGAAGCGCCCAAATTAGAAACGCCCGAATCAGAAGTGGTACGAATCCGAAGTGGTACGGATCAGAAGCGCTTAACACAAAAATTTCCAGCGATGTCACCGGTAAAATGTTTTCTAATATATTTACACAGGGTGAATTTTCGAAGCAGATTCAGCAAATTTTTCGATCAATTTGTCGATAAAGTTATTGAGAAATGTTAAATAGATGGATTTTTCGGTAATTTATCAGTATAGCCCCCCGCCTGATATGACCCCCCAAGGACCAGCATAGTCCCCCCGCCAGTTGATTTTGCCCCGATTTGATGACACTTCGACATTATAGACGCTTGCGATAACTTTGGGGGAATAGGGCGCAAACTAATTTCATAGCGGTGTCGGGTTTATTTCTCGGCTTTAATCGAGATATAACATGTATTTTTTTGAAAACCTGACTAATCTTACATATAAAATATCAAACTTGTCTTTGTGTTTGTTTGTTTGTCCTAAGAATTAAAACATAATAACAAAAAGGCGTGCCTACTGGAATCCTGTAAAGTTTTTTTGTGAACAAAATCAAACTTTAAAGATTAAAATATGAATGAAAATCCAAGAAGAAATGCATAAAACTACAAAAAAAAATTAACAAATGTATATGAAAAATATGAATTTTGAGTGCGATGTCACTCATTGCTAAGCTTAAAACTTGCACAACTTAAAAAAATAGGTCACCCACAACCGTAACTTTGCGCAGTTTACTTTGTATAAGTTGGGTTTCATATCACGGTATAAGTACACTTCACTTTGTATCGCTTCAGATTCGTACCACTTCTGAATCGGGCGTTTCTGATTCATACCATTTCGGATTCGTACCATTGCTGATTCGGGCGTTGTTGATTCGGGCGGTTACGATTAGTACCAGTTCAGATTCGTAACACTTCCGATTCGGGCACTTCGTATTCGGGCGGTATCGGATTCGGGCGCAGTGCGGATTCGTACCACTTCGGATTCGGGCGCTTCGGATTTGGGGCTGCACCGCCCGGCTCCCTAGCCGCCAGGAGCCACTTGTCGTCAGATTTTTGAGATTCTTCTTCTTCCCGTGGCTCGAGACAGAGAGAGAGAGAGAGAGAAGCGCAGCAGCGTCACTCATTTTGCGTGTTTTATAGTGGCGGGAGAAGTGCTCACAACATGTCGCAACTGATTCGTCACTGGCGGCCCGAGAGAGCACATTTTTCAAATTATATATTTAGGAATGTACTATTTCATTACTTTTTGGTGTGGTGGCCCGCAATTTATTTATTTCTTCAGAAAATGCGCACTCGGACACTTTTCCTCCTACTTTTGATGGCGTTCTTCGGCCGCCGTGTCAATTGCGGCGGTCAGAGTCTTGTCTCGCCGCAATCCGCTTGTAAAATCAGGTAATTTGGCGGGCAATTAATTATTTAATTTGTTAATTTGCCGCTCATTTTAGGTGCGAGAACGGCGGAATGTGCGTGTTCGATATGGACCGCCCGGACGTTCATTCGTGTATCTGTTTGTTGGGCGTGTTTACGGGCGAGAGGTGTCAGATTAAGGGTGAGATACATATACTAGATATAAAGCGCTGCAAATTCGCTCCAATCGCACAGTGAGATTCAGAGAAATCAGAGCGAAAAATCGGCCACGCTATCTCGTGGCCAACGTGGCCGCCTCGTCCACTCCGAATGGAGCGAATTTACGGCTCTCGGACGTTTCGAAAGTTTTTTCTGAATTTTGCCGTCGCGGTGTTTCACACAATCATTTTTAAACGTTTTTCAAGGAAAATTCCTCAAACACCGCGACGACAAAATGCAGAAAAACTTTCGAAAAGTCCGAGAGCCGAATTTATTACGTATTCCAGAGTACGTGAGATGTCGTAAAATGGGTCTTGACACGATCGGTGTTTGCACACTTGTGGATTTGAATATTTGTATTCGAATATTTTCAATTAAAATTTTTCTTAATTTTTTCATGTTATTGTTTTTTAAAACTTATATTTTATAAATAGGGGGTCATTCATGCAAAAAATAACATGATTTTTCCAATTCACGCATACCGAAAAATTTAAATAATCTACAGTATCCCAAGTACTGTAGATTGTTTACAAGTATGCATACACCGATCGTGGCGAGACCCATTTTACGACATCTCACGTACTCGGGAATACGTAATACAGCGTTCTGTACTGACTATATTTAAGGGAATTCGAGATGAAAATTACCAAAAATTCATTATTTTAGTCCCCACCGACGATGAAGATGGCTCCACCACCACCACCACCACCACTACAGCGCCTCCACCAACAGCAGCACCAATCCCATCACACCCACGGAATATCCACCACCAACAAACTTATCAACGTAAATATTTAAATTGACACCAAAATGCGTTTTTATCAAACATTTTTATTGCCTCAAAAATGCAAAAAAGTTTCGAAACGTCCCAGAGGCGGACAATACCGAGGAAGATGCTCCGCCCCTTTTTGCAACTGCTGCGCAATATTTTGTACTGGAAGTCTTGTAAAACCGTGGAAAAGTTGCAAGTCTGCGGCGCACTTTTTCCTGTGTTTTCAACACGGGATAATTACAGAATAGCCACCCATATATTTCAAAATAGGTACCCATTTGACTCGCTATAGTATAGCCACCCACATGGGTGGCTATACTGGAATAATGGGTAGCTATTCTATAGCCCGTTGATGTGGGTACCTATTTTGAAATATATGGGTGGCTATTCTGAAAGATTCCCTAGGAAACCAGTATAGACACCCATTACCACTGAGTGGGTGGCTTAACTGTAATAATATATTCCAGTAAAAGCACCCATATATTTCAAAATAGCCACCCACAGAAAATCGGAAAAATCCCATTTTCAGTTATGTGGGTGGCTATTTTATAGCGTGGGTCCCTATATTGTAGTGGGTGGCTATACTGGAATTTTCCCTTCAACACTTCCAGTGCAAAACATCGCGCAGCAGTTGCAAAAAGGGGCGGAGCGTCTTCAAAAAATTTGCGACACGGTGTTTGCGTACTTTTGAAAATTGAATTTTCTAATTACGCAAACACCGCGGCCCAATTTTTTTTACGTTGATAAGTTTCTAGAACCGGACGCTGAACAATCCAGAAGACGTGACGACGATGAGCGAAAACGCGAGTACGAGCGATTGGTGGCGGAACGCGAGAGAGCGAGCGATGAGCAGAAACGCAGACAACAACACGAACAGTACTGGAGAGAGGTAAGTATGACAGTTGTTGTTGGATGGGCTCTTTGAGCTGATGGCCGGCCGGCCGGGCTGGCAGGCAGGGAGGGTGGGGGGTGGCATCACTTGTTTTGAACACATTCCGATCGGGCGGATTGATCGCGATCAAAGAGGACGCGATAATGAGGAAAATGGGTGCGCGAATCTGGTGAATTTATTGGCGTTTTAATTTGTTTGACTGACATGACACTCGGTGATTTTCAAGAAAGCTCCGCCCACATTTCTTGTAATGGACATATAGTCGGCGAATACATTATCAACCTCGCTCTACTGCTAAAATTCCTGTAAAAAAAGTGTTGCATTTGCAAGATTAACTCGAATTATAGTTTTACACTTCTTTTCAACGGAAAATGACGTATCCACGACGAATTGCAGGTAAAATTTGATTTTTCGCTTCAAAAAAGGCGCACTACACTGTTGAAAATTGAAAAGTGCGGTAGAGCGAGGCTGATGATGCATTCGCCGACTATATTGCCTTTTAAATCGAGTTGCGACATGAGAACTCGAAACTCCGCACACTTATTTGTGCGCGACCACGCAACTCGTTTGTTAACACAATATTCAGAGGCCGGATCCATGAAACTGGGAAATGACAGGAAAATCCTTTTCCAGAAAATTTTTCTCTGCGTCTCTCACCCTTACCACACGAATTATGGCGTTTTTCGAAATTAATTTACCGGAAAACGATTTTCCTGTCCTTTTCCAGTTTCACCCGACGGTAAAATTAAGTTTTTTCAATAGGAAAAAGCGATATTTTTTGTCCTCGAGAAAGTGCGCTCCATTGAACTCAGCGGAAAAAAATCTTGGCAGTGTGCCAATTCATGCGAATTCGCATTTTCGAAATGCATTTTTGAGGCAGAAAGAGTCTAGGTGGGGGGGGGGGGTAAGACAGAATAGAACTGCTACAAATTAGAACTCGTGGTGCGATGGAGCGCATTTGCATTAATTTTCAGCTGTTTTCCGCACTTATCAACAGCAAGAATGATACAGTTTCTCAAAAAAAATTGTTTAACCGGCGAAAAACTGACTATGAGAAATAGAAAAATAAATGCAAATGCGCTCCATCGCACCACGAGTTCTATTTTGTAGCGGTTCTATTATGTCGGTCCCCCCGTCTAGTCAGCGTTGGCACGCGACGCAATCGCAGCGCGTTGGGCTTTGACGCCAAAAAAGCATTTGAAAAACAGTGCGTACAAAAAATATTTTTTGCTGCAGAAAGTGCTCTAAAACTCTCTAAAATGCAACAAAAAACCTTTATTTTTTCGTTTTCTGCGTAAATTAAGCCCCGCCCACTTGTTTTTTGCAGGTGTTTGTTTTCGCCAAAAATCAAAAAAAAACATTTTTCTTTTTTTTGTTGCTTTTTTTGTTATTGCCATTTTTTTTGGACAATTCAAAAAAAAGGCGAAAATACTGTGTTTTCAATCGATTTGCATCATCCAAAAATGAAACCTCGCCCACTTTTTTGCTCCCGACCACGCAATCACAGTGCTATTTGAAGAGACGCAGACATAACGATGATTTTTGAAAACACAATAGAGAAAACGCGAGGGTACGACAGAATGGAAATAGGCGAAATAGAAATGATACAAAAAAGAACTGGAAAAAATAGAACGGCTACAAAATAGAAACGAGCGGAATAGAACAGCGCGAAATAGAAATGAGCGAAATAGAAATCGGTGCGATGGAGCGCGTTTGCATTATTCTTCGAATTTTCCGATTATTATAGGTTTTTTTTTCAGTAATTTTCAGATATTTTACGCACTTGACAACAGCGAAAATGAAGAAAAGTATAAAATCAATGCAGTTTCAGAAAAAAATTTCATAATCGGCGAAAAACTGAGAAATTGAAAAAAATAATGCAAACGCGCTCCATCGCCCAACGAGTTCTATTTTGTAGCATTTCTATTTCGCTCATTTCTATTTTGTAGCCGTTCTATTTCGTAGCATTTCTATTTCGCTCAGTTCTATTTTTTCCAGTTCTTTTTTGTAGCAATTCTATTTTGTAGCATTTCTATTCCGCCTATTTCTATTCGAAAACGCTAGTCACGGCCGCGGAATTTATGTAAAAATGCCTTTAAAATTTGCAATAATTCCTAAAAATTCGCAAAAATCCCTAAAAGCGTTAGAAAATGTCCAAAATCCAAAGTAAAACTGGTCGGATCGAGATCAGAGAAAAAAATTAACCTTCCACTAACTCCAGGAAACCGCCCGTCGCGAGCAACAACGCGTGGAAGCCGAACGTCGAGTTGTCGAGCAGAGAGCACGCGACGATGAGAGACGCAGATTATACGAAGCGGAAAGAGTGCAGCAGGAGGAGAGACGCAGGGACGTAAGTACTTCTATCAATTCTACAGTCCACCGTAATAATAATAATAATAATAATCCTAATTTTCAGCAAGAAAACCTGCGCCTGGCAGCCGAACGAAAAGCAGAAGAAGATGCGAGACTGCGCGACGAGGAGAGACGCAGACAAGAGGCTGAAATGGCTGAAAAACGGGTGAATGAGCAATTCGAGTACGATGGAGAGGATGAAGACTATCCGCAAGTCGCTGAAAAGGAAAACGACGATGAATATGACGAAGGGTACGAGACAGAGAAGTCTGGGACGGCTACGGTCACCAAGCAGCCGGAAGTTGCCGGTGACGACGATGGAAGTGACATGGTAATGCAGAAGGATTACGAGGAAGAAGAAGAGGCGAAGAAAGGTGTGAAGGTGCACGGAAAAGTAGAGGAAAAAGAAGAGGGCGAACCGCTTCCAAAAGAAGACGAGAAACTGATCGATTCGATCAAACACGTGTTCGATAAGGCCGTTGAGGAGACTGTCAAAGAGCATCCAATGTGAGTTATTGCTGGCGCACAACTTGCAGCAATTTGTCGCTACATTACGAATCCATAATAGAGAAATTGGGAAATAAAATAAGAATGGTTTTCAGCGAAGACGACGAGTATTGGGATGAGAGTGGAAAGAAAATGGGCGAGGAGGAAAAGGCGAAAAAGGCGAAGAATGAAGGTGGGTGAAAACAATCGGATAGGCGTTCTGTTTGAGACGGACGGCTGGCGAATGCCTCCGCAAAAGTGCGCTCCGTTGAACTCGGTGGAAAAAAAATTTGCCAGTGTACCAATTTATGAGGCAAAAAACTTGTAAGCAACGAGACGCAGACGAGACACGGCGTTGGCATGCGACGCAACGGCAGCGCGTGGCATCGACGACAAAAAAAGCGTTTGAAAAAAACCGGGAAATAAGCCCCGCCCCTTGCAACTCTGAGGCACGATTTCTGTATTGTAAGTGCTATTCTCAGTACGGGGCGCTGCAAACGCGCTCCCTTCGCACAGTGGTGGACGCGGCCACGTTGGCGACGAGAGAGTGCAGAAAATTGAGAGAGCCGTGGCCGATGTTTTGCTCTGATTTCTCTGAACCTCTCTCCAAATGCATGCGAAATTTTTTGTTCGATTGGAGCGAGTTTTCAGCATTTTATACCGAGAATATAAAATGTTAAAAAAAACGGCGCCGCACACTTGCAAAGGGGCGGGCCTTGTTCCCCAATTTTTGACCATTTTTCGCCGGAAATGATTGTACATTTTGTACAGGAAGTGCTATAGAATGCATGAAAAACTGTGCCGCAGACCTGCAAAAGGGGCGGAGCGGACGAATTATAGCGTAAAATTCAAGTTTTTGAATCTGTTATTTTTTTTCCGGAATTTGCTATTTTTATGAAATTACGATAATTCGTTAAATTATTGAAGACAATTTAAGCCCCGCCCACTTGCGAATTTTCGCAAGAAATTTTGCAGTTTTTTTCCATGAGAATATATGGTTCAGGGTCTCAATTTTCATTCAAAATTCTAGTGGGCGTGGCTTCCCACACTCAGTAAGAAAACGGCAAAAAATTATTGAAATCACTTTTTTTTGTTTTTTTCTCTATTCATAGATGTCAAAAAGCGCCAAAACACATTCCTACTCAGGTAATTTTCGGCATGTGCACGGCACACGAGCAGCAAGGTGCCGTGAAAAACGGCAGGCTGCCGGGTAGGGGTAGCGTTACGCAAGCAAACGGCACACGAGCAGCAAGGTGCCCTGCAAAACGGCAAGCTGCCCCGCGAAACGGCAGGCTGCCGTGCAAAACGGCAGCGTGCCGGAGGAGTGCCGTGCCGTCGAAAAAGGCGCCAGCATTCTTCTCTTGCGCAGACTGAGCAATGACGCAATTTTTTCTACATGAGTTTTACTTTCGAATTCATTTTTACGATTATTTTCGTATTTTTCTTCAATTTTGTGGAAAAAGTAAGTGTTTATAATTATTTCATGTAGATTAAAAATGTTTTTACAATTTTCAACAAGGCATTTGCTCAATTCTGCTGGCCACGATGGTTTATACAGTGATCGATCGATTTTGGAAATGGAGTTTCCAGTTGGTTCCAGGTATATTTTTTATTATGCCGCGCCTAAGATTGCAAAAAAATTCTTAGAATCACTTGTTTTCAGTTAGAAGTTCCAGAAACAATCCCAGAAATAACAGGTGTTTACCATGATATTTTACCGCGCGATGATGGTATATAGTCGGTGAATACATCATCAACCTCGCTCTACTGCCAAAATTCCTGTAAAACAGTGTTGCACTTGCAAGATTAACTCGAATTCTAGTTTTATACTCCTTTTCAACGAAAAATAACGTATCCACGACGAATTGCAGTTAAAATTTGATTTTTCGCTTCAAAAGAGGCGCACTACACTGTTGAAAATTGAAAAGTGCGGTAGAACAAGGCTGATGGTGCATTCGCCGAGTATACACAAAATTTATTATGCGAATATAAACATTTCGACGCGATGATTGCGTACTTCTGAAAATGATAAGAGTTGCTCTTCATTTTTTCAGCAAAAAATGGAAAAATCCAGCAAAAAATTTAGCGAAAATTCGTAGAATGCTCCGATCGGTCTGAAACTTTAAGAGATCATTTAAAAATATGATCGGAAGTATCTTTTAAAAAAATTTCCCAAAGTTTCAGACCGAGCATTCTCCGAATTTTCGCTGAATTTTTTGCTGGATTTTTCTATTTTTTGTTTTTTTTTGCTGGTTCCGAGAATAGCCCCATCATAAAGTTACGCAATCCCCATGTTCCATTTTTTTGTTTTCACAATACCGGTAAAAATATGTTATGGGATTATTCATAGCACGCAAAAAAAAAATAATTAGTTGCGAATTTCGCCTTATGTATCACTCATCAAAAAATACAAAATATTCGAATCTTTTGCAACTCCATATTTCCAAATCTGAATTTTGGCGGAAAAATTGAGCGCCAAGTGACGAAAGGTTCGCGAACGAGTGTTACAAACGATACCCCGATATTTTGCAGTATTCGCTGCGAGACCACAGTAAAAAACGTAGCGTTGTTTGTATCACTCGTTTGTGAGCATAATAGAACTGTAACGGCTTACTAGACAAGTTTCGAACTGTTCGACTTAGAATTGCCTGGTATGGAACAGTTCCATTCCACGCAGTTCTGTAACGACCGTTTTTTTTAACGTTACAGTTCTGTTCCGCAATATCACCTTGACGAAATAGGGTTGCAAACAAAGAGAATTGTTTTTAAAACAATGTGAATTGTTTGTTTTTTCTATGTGCGCGAAATAAGGCAAAGAATTGCAAACAATTATTTTTCAAAAAATGAATAACCCCATCAGTTATTTCTGGATTTTTTGTGGAACTTTAAACTACAAAAAACATGTTTGGAGAAACTGTACTTATGAACAATTACTCTACGGAAATGTAAACAGTAAATGGTTTTCCGCGGAAAATTGTTTATTTCTAAAAGGGATTTTCGAGACCCTGAAAAATGCGAGTGAAACCCCGAAACCGGGTAAGTCAAAGCCAAGGAAGACTAAACCGGGGAAAAACTTCAGAAACCGGTAAAAATTTTTCAAGTCTGTGGCACGATTTTCCTGCATTTTATAACAGTTTCTGTACAAATCTCGTGTCTCTTGCATGTTCAATTTTTGCCGGTTTTGTCTTGACTTCCCCGGTCTGGTGTTTTTTTTTCGGTTTTGTCAGAATCTTGGATTTACGGACCGGTTATAGTACAAACTAGCCAATAAAATTTTAAAAATTAAATTAATCGTCAAAAAAACCATTTAGTGTTTTTATGTACCGTGCGGTAAACGCTCATGAATACAGACCCAGTAACTTTTTAAACTTTGAGCGGCAATAAATCTTTAACTTTCTTTTTAATGAATAGCTTCAGTTTTATAAGTTCTCTTGCAGTGGACCATCTACTCGTCGATATGCGGAAATGGCCCTTGACAAACGATACAATTCGATATTGACGGATCGTGTGATGCTCCGTAAACATAATTAAATTTTTTGCCATGTTTTTTTTGCTGTCTTTTAATGTTTTTTTATTTAATAAATTTGATTAATTTCAACGAATAGAATCGACCAAAATGGAATCAAAAATAAGCAGGGTTACGGCAGCTTGCCGTGCTTTATTTCGGCACGCTGCCGTGAAAAACGGCAGGCTGCCGCGCAAAACGGCAAGCTGCCGCTGGCAGGTGGCACCCCTGCCAATTCGCGCAGCAGCTTGCCGTTTTTCACGGCAACGTGCCGTTTCGAGGGGCAGCTTGCCGAAAATTACCTGAGTACTCAGGAAATTTTTGGCGCGATATGGCGAGAATAGGCATCTAGGTGGCTAATAGCCACTGAAAATGGCTAATAGCCGCCGAAAAGGCAAACAGCGGACGATAATGGGAACTAGCCGACAAATTTGGCTATTAACCATTATGGCTGTTAGCCGTCGGATATGGCTATTAGCCGCCGAAAAGAGCTATTAGCCATTATGGGGTAATGTCAGCCGCCTATAAAAAATTCGTCGGTTGGCAACGCAGCTATAGAATGTTTACATGCAACAATTAAGAGAGACAATATTCACGCTTATTCAGCGATTTTGCGACTTTGTCCAGACATATAATGTCCGAAATTCAAAATGGAAAAAATTTGAAAAATATAGCCGACAAAACGGCTAATAGCCATCGAATATGGGGCGTAATACATATGGCACACGCTCCGAATCGGTGGCTATCAGCCGTTTTCAATGGCTATTAGCCAAAAATTTCCTGAGTAGCGAAGAGGCGCAGACAGGAAAGATGACCATCTTTGATGTCTGCGTCTCTTAAAAACACTGGTTTGCCATGTGTTTTTAAAACGTTTTTTTAACATATGTGAATAGGGAAAAAACAACAAAAAAATGTTGTTTCCTCTAGGAATAACCGCCGTGTATAGGGCCGCCGTTTCCATGTCTGCGCATCTCTCTCTCTCTCTCATCGGCCTTATTGGGTTATTCACGGAATTATTCAGTGAAAATTCGGAGAAATCATTTAAAAAATACGCTCGGGCTTCACATTCCCAGAAAATTTCAGACCAAAATATCGAATTTGAAAATTTTCAGAAAATCGATATTTTGGTCTGAAATGAAATTTTCTTTCTGGGAATGTCCGAGAGAAAGTTTCAGACCGATTGGAGCATTCTCCGAATTTTTATGCATTTTTTGCATATTTTTCTGGTTTCCGTAAATAGACCCATCAGGGTGACGCCATTTTCAAATCGCAAAAAGCTTTTAAAAATGATGCTAGGAAAATTTTTGAAAAAATCCAACAAAAAAAGTCCGAACTATGAGGACAGAGTGTTTGCGGACTTGACTTGCGCGTCAGGGTATACTGTAGTTTCCATTCCAGACGGCGAAGAATACGGTATGGAAGAGGGCACCGAAGGATGGATGATGGTGAAGAAGGATGATGAGAATGCGGCCAGCCGGCTCTTTTTATTTTTATCCACGCTTTTCACCGTTATTTTCCTTTTTTAAATTTCCCGCTCTCACTTTTTTCTTTTTTGTTTTTTTTTTCTCAAAATCGCACAGTTTTCCCTGTCCACTGCTTCAAATTCCACGGGTTCCTATTCTCATTTCTCATTTCCCATCCTCTTTTTTTTTTTTTTGAAGAATCTGAATTTTTTTTACATAGAAATTAAAATTTTAATAACCTCCATCCCCTCCATTACTCACTATTCAAATCTCTTGCTCCTAAATATTGTTATTTTCGACGTTCTCCCTCCGCCGAATAAACGATGACGTAATCCGGCAGCAATTACCGTAATCCCCGGCTAGTCACTTCTCATCCAAAATGCAATTAACGAGAAGCGGTGAACAGGTGAAATTTGTTGGTATTATTCTGGGCGAAGTCATGGCCATGTTATGAGAGCATTTTTCGCCGAAATACGGTGAGTAGAATACTAGTTTTTTGGATTTTATTTATTGTTAACTTAAATTTAAAAAATTGCAGAAAATCGGAGAATGCCAATGGTTGTTGCGAAGAGAAACGCGAGAGAACGAACCAGAGTGCATACTGTTAATCAGGTGAGCATTTTTCTGATTAAATCAAAAGTCATTGTTTAAGAAAAATTGCGCGCAGATTGCCGGCAGTAAATTTTCGGCTCTGGGACGTTTCGAAACTTTAATGCTGTTTTTCGTCGCCGCGTTCGCACTATTAACAAAAATTCGGTCAAAGAAAAAATTGTTATCGAATCTTTTCATTGTGATTTCAAAAAATTTGTCAGAATTTACCGGAAAATTTCCGTGAAAGTGGGTTCTGGGACGTTTCGAAACCTGCTATTTCGAAACTGGGACGTTTCGAAACTTTTTCATTTTTGGGTATTGTTTTTTCGCCAATTTTTTTTTCATTTTTATCAGTTATTTTTATTTTTTTGGAAATTTGAATCCGCTAGTATGTTGCAAAAATTCAACAAGTTGCGAAACGTCCTAGTTTCGAAGTGGCAGGTTTCGAAACGTCCCAGAGCCGAATTTTCAGTCCATTTATATAATTTTTTGGACTAGATTTCGCTGAAAAATTCAAAAATATACAATTTTTTAAGAAAATCTGTAAAATTAGTATTGTCGGCCCGCCAAAATTATCAAACGCGCTCTGTTGAACTCAACGCTATGCGATTTTCATTTTGGTTTCCTAACATATAGGAATTTTGCATTTTACCTGAAATTTTCCTCGAAAATCATTTATTTTCTTGAAAAAATGACTTTTTTCGCGGCATGGGTGGTTTTTTTTTTAAAGAAATTTGTCGTATTTACTCTATTAGAAGGGCATGCGCTTCTTTTTTCACGGATACTCCAAAAACTCGGAAAATCACTTAAAATCATATTTCTTACCTGATTTTTACTGGAAGGATTAAAATGCATTTAAAAGCAGATAAATTCACCAGGGGTGCCCTTTTAATAGAGTAAATACGGTAGTGTTTGACAATAAGCGTTGCTTTTTTTCGAATTGAAATATCAGAAAATCGCGTAGCGAAATTGGTAATTTTCCTGAATTTTTTATTGGTTATTTATTATTATCATTTGCTCAATTAGGGTGATTAGAAAAAACACTGAAATTTTCCAAAGTTTTGCGAGTCGCCAAACTTTTTTTGTTCAGAACCTGAAATATGGGCGGAGCCAAAATTGGCTGACACCGCTGCGAACCGGGTATTTCAAGTAGTAATCGATGTTTCCATAAAGTATCCATACTTGCAACGGGCCGGGCCGGGCCGTGGCAAGAATTCTGGAAAACGCTGGAAAACGTTCAAGTTGTAAAATTAGAGATTTTAGGTTCAATATGTATTTTTACAAATAAAACTGTGCACGGCACCCCAGCCTTCCAAAATTGATTCTACCTGGCGCATTTTTAAAACCCGAAGGCTCGGTCATTTTCTGACCAAAAGGCCTCGTTTTTGGATTAAAATGATGGTGTCATCCTGAATAATCAGATAATGATTCGAATTTCTCAAAAAAGAAAATTTTCGAGTGAAAAAAAAATATATAAAAAATCAACAATTAAAATCAACAAGTAAGTATTGTCGGCCCGCCAAAATGGTCAAACGCGCTCCACTGAACTCAACGCGATGCGATTTTTATTTTGGTCTCCAAATTATTTCATTTCACGTATAAATTAAACGTGAAATTAAATAATTTCGAAACCAAAATGAAAATCGCATAGCGTTCAGTTCAGAGAAGCGCGTTTGATCATTTTGGCGAACCGACAATAGCAAAGAAATCTGAAAATGTTTGAAAAAATGAAAAAAGCAAAAAAATTGCTGCCGGGCCGAAAATTTGCAACTATGAAAATAGCCCTAACTTCAAGGATTCAAAACCTGAAAAAAACGCATCAAAATTTGAACTTTGCGAAAAATCCCATGGAGCGCGTTTGCTTTGGCTCCGCCCACATTTCAAATACTGGAAACCGGTAATTTTGGCGCGTATATGATCAGGAACAGGCAGCTATGTGGCTAGTAGCCGGCGAAAAACAAACTCATTTGGCACATGCCCCGAATCCGATGGCTATTAGCGAATAGTTTCCTGAGCGAGCTAATCATGAAACTCATCAAAATCAAAATCTTGCAGGCATTTCTGATCCTCAAACAACACCTGCCAAGTCTACGCCAGTTCACCAAACGTGTCAGTAAACTGCGTATTCTGAACGCCGCCATCAACTACATCGACGCTCTTCTCAAACTCATCGAGAGCTCCGAGGCTATTTCACAATCGGCCATCGCCGCCACTCTCGGCTCGTTGGCTCCGAGTTCTGTCCGGGTGTCGTCTCATAAGAAGAATGACATGATGGCTCCGACGCGTTCGCAACCTCTCGTTTCTGCTCAAAGACCGGAAATCCATGTTCCCGCACCGATCGCCACGTGTCAACCGGATCACTCGCTCGTCGATTATCGATCTTCTCTTGCCACGTCGATACCGACAGTTCCTGTGCAGATGTCGAGTGTGTTTGCTCCGCAGCCAACGTTTCCGTATATGAAGAGTCTTCTCGACTATCCGACGTATTTGTATCAGCCACCGGTGGCTCAGGCGACTGGCTCTACGACTCAGAATAGTCATTTAATTGTGAACAATCAGATTGTTTCGATGAATCCGTATCAGTGTTTTTAATGAAGCTGACACTTTTTTAAAGATTCTTCGTTATGCCGGGGAACAAGCTCCGCCTCTTTCTTTTTACAAAAGGGGCGGAGCTTGTTCCCCGGGGTTTCAGGGTCTCCAAAATGGCTCTGGGACGTTTTCGAAACGAAACGTCCTAGAGCTCAAAAATGGTGCCAAAATTGCCAATTTTCATTATCGAAACTCTCAATCAATAATAAAATAAAGAAAAACATTCAAAATTACTCATTTTCCGCGTTGAATATTGACCGTTTTCGTCTTGATAACCTCTTTCTCCTCCCTCTCGCGATTCGCCTTTGTTTTCGAGTTCATCTCTAGCTGGGAAGTCGCCGAGGATGCTGAAAATATCTCTTCTGAATCTAATAAGATTGTCCTTTTAAAAATTGACGAGCTGCATTTTTCGTGCATTTTTACTTTTTTTCTCTTTACCTGATTTTTGCCAAGCTTTCAGGCGTAAATATTTTTCTTATTTTTTCCGAATTCATCCCAATTTTCTCAATTTCCAGTGCTACTTTCAAAACCCCTAATAAAAAAAACCGCGAAAATCGGTTTTTTTTTTCGCTATGCAGGTTGTTTTTGTAAGGGATATCTATCCCTTTACCGTATTATCAATACGTCACTTTGTACTATGCTCCCAGGGTGACTCACACATCACTTAGAGCCCAGGATACAGTCTATTAGAGAAGCCGTCCAGGACAGACAGATAGATTGTGTTTTCCCCCTCCATTATCTCTTCACACTCTAACTTGATTATTGCAGGCAGGAAACGATTTCTCTGCGACTCGCCACGATCACACATTATCTCTCCGGCGGACACGGTCAAGGAGCGATGATAAATGCTCTTATTGTGGCTTTAACGATTGTCATAAGGTTGCCCTTGAGCAACTCCCCCACACATTCCCCATTGCCCCGCCCATTTGACTGTGGCCTTTTAATCCCCCATTACGGAGCCTCGAGGCTTCCAATTCTAACAGACTACTGAAATAAACTGCTGCCCCGCACCACCCTCTTCAGTTTTTCCAGGAAAAAAAACCCATCGCGTCGAGACCCGGCAGTGAAAAATGCAATGCGCCTTTAATTTTCCATGGGAATTTGAGACCCCACGAAAAGGGGGGAAAGTGTGGAAATGTGGGAACGAAAAGGGGGGAAAATGGGCGGAGCCTAATTTTTTTTTCATTTTTGACGAAGGATTAGAGCATTTTAGTTTCAAAAGTATTAAATAAGATCAATTTGAACATAAAAATAATATTAGATATATAAAATTCCGTTTGGGTTTGTAACTGAGGATCTTTGTGTGTCTGCACAGGTGGTGGGAGATAATGCCAAAACGGATCCGAAACGGATGGGACGTGGAATGGATCCATATATGATCCGATATAGATCCACGCGCCCCCGTGGAGGGAGCGTGGATTGTTTTGGCGTGGGTCGCCGTGGATCCACGCCGGCGTGGGGGAGGATGGAATATATATGGACGGCGCGTGGATCCGTGGGAGAATGGAAACAAATCGGATCCGATATGGATCCACGTGTCCCTCGTGGAGGGCGCGTGGAATTTTTTTGACGTTATGGAGAATGAATCCGCGTTCATCTGAAGCAGGGCGCGTGGATGTCAGGCTCTATTAGAAGGGCAGGCAACTTGGTAATTGACCATTGTAGCTGATATCGACCACCAAGAATCGGCTTAGCACCCCTTATAGGTTGATTTTGGTCCGATTTACTCAGTGGTTTGTAAAAAAAACCTGGCAGTTATTCTGGTATATGAGTGAACTAGTATAATAACTAGTATAGAATTGTGTCGAAATAGAACTGAACCCAGTCAATAAATCGAAAACAGGTCACGCCACTGAGTGGAACTTTTTCAGTTTGGCTTTTTATTCAATAGTCTTCACCCAATTGTGCTAAAACGCGCTAAAACTATGTACAGTTCTATTTCACACGGTTCTATTTCGCGTCAAGTTCTATTTCGGCACGGTTCTATTTTGATAAGGTTCTATTTCGAGGTAGCGCCTATTTATCAGATAAGTCCCCCACTTCTTCCTTTTTCTATTTTCCATATCAATATCGCATTCCGCTATATCAGAATAGCCCCACCTGATAAGAATAGCCCCCACCTGATAAGAATAGCAAAACAATAAGCGAAAATCGACCGACATCGAAAAGCAATCCCAATTAATTGAAGCTTCTAATAGAAGTGCACCATTCATAGCTCTTTCTACCATTTTTGTCGCTTTTCGAATAAGGAAAAGCTTCGAATCAGAACTTTATCAAAACAGAACTGTCCCGAATCAGAACCGTTTTCTTTCCAAATGGATACGTGTCAAAAGTGTTGTATAATAATAAGCTAAATCAAATTCTCCAGTACAGAACAAGTATTTGTAATACCGTATTTACTCTATTTGTCCGGCATGCCGGATTATTGTTTGAACCTCCTGCTTGGATGCCGGGCAGTTAGAGCAAATACCACATAATTCATTTTCGACATTTTTGGCTCATAAAATCTATTTTTTTCTTTTCCAATCATGTTGCTGATTTCACCTTTACCATAGTTCTGATTTGGAAACGTTTTGATTCGAGATAGTCGGGGGACTACGATGGTGAGGGACTATAATTGTTTATGCTGGGGTGGGGGATTACATCCCACGGCAGGCATATGAAGTAAGTATTCGGGAAATTACGTCTTAAAATAATAAAATCCACGAAAAACTGGTGTCACCACGCTACGCCCCGCCCCTTTCCCGTGCAGAACATAAGGGCCGTCGGAACCCGTGAGGTGTCGGTCCACAAGAGAAGGTATATCCGCCGCCAACGCTGGCGTTGCAACGGATCCGGTTAGAGAATTCTGAAGGGTGGGTGGGGAGCTCTGGAGGAAGGCTCCGTGGCACGGTGCCACAGAGCTCACCGGCTATTTTTGGTTGTCTGGATACATGTGCTCATTGAGCATCTTGAGTGAAATCAATAAAAAATGGAAATTTCAGGACGTCTAAAAATATCCACGTCCCACCCACGTCCCATCCGTTTTTGATCCGTTTTAAGTCCACGCTCCCACGTCCGCATCCTATCCGTGGGAGCGTGGATCCTAATAGGATCAATATCGGATACATATAAAATTCCTATAAATTCCACGTCCCATCCGTTTCGGATCCGATATGGATTTCAAGCCCTTCACCTGTGTGTGTCAAAGGCGCATGGCGGGGTCGAACTCAGCACCCGCGGCCAAATAAAAACTAGACAGGAAAGCGTGAAACCGCCTGCGCCACACGGGACACGTTGAATTAACTCTCTCAAGGAGTAGATATGTTCGCGGCTAGCAACATGCCGTTGCGTTCGCCTCTGGGTAGAAGATAAAGTCAAATAAAAAACAGTTTAGAGATGAGAAAAGATCAAAAATAGTTTTTGATTCAGCCAGGCTTGTAATATTAGAAAAAATGTCGCAAGAGTTTGCGGCACTTTTGCGGTTGACTCCGCCCATTTTCCCCCCTTTTCCTTCCCACATTTCGACAGTTTCCCCCCTTTTCGTGGGGTCTCGACATGATAAGTTGTTTACGTCGAAAAACCCCCGACTACTGTAGTTTTTTGTCTTTTTTCCTCAATTTTGCATAGGGAAAAAAACCATGAAAATCGGTTTTTTTTTCTCTGCTGAATTGGTCCATAAGGAGAATTTCTCGTCGAAAATTGCCGGTTTTTGGATTAAAATGCATTTTTTTTTCAACTTGAATAATCTGAAAATGAAGGGGAAAAAAACAATATTTTAAAACTTTGATTGATTTTTCTGTTCAAAAATTAAATCAGCGAATAATGCATACGCGCTCCACTGCGAATTTGGGTAATATCGGGCAATCACTCATGTTATTGTCAGTACGGAGTGCTGCAAACGCGCTCCCTTCGCACAGTGATGGACGCAGCCACGTTGGCGACGAGAGAGTGCAGAAAATTGAGAGAGCCGTGGCCGATGTTTTGCTCTGATTTCTCTAAACCTCACTCCAAATGCATGCGAAATTCTTTGTTCGATTGGAGCGAGTTATCAGCGTTTTATACCGAGTATAAAAAATAAAAATCGAAAAAATAAATTTATTTTTCATTTCATAAAAGTCAGTATCACCGTGACATTTACAATTAATGTCGGTGTTTGTGCCAGGTTTTTTTTTTACAATTTTCTCTATAAAATCCTCGAACAGATGAAGGTCGGCGAATAACTCGATGAACAGGAGGCTTATACATCACGTTCATTAGATATGAAGCTTTTTTTTTTTTAAATTGAAATCAAGCATAGATCGAAAAAAGCTAGTCAACGTGACCTTTTGACTGTACACTTCAATTTCATTCTCTTTTGTTTAACCATTTCTTGATTTCTTCGAGCGAGTGGATGTGGATGGCACAGTTTCAGTGAGTTGGCGTGATATTCCTATAGTTCAGCGCTCTAGGTATAATTTTACAATCGCCCCTCATCCACTAGAAGTTTAGCCCCCCCCCCCCCCCCCGTCTCAATCCACTACTATCGCCCCCCGCCCTGTAAAAACAGAAATGCGAAGTTGGGGAGGATGGTTACATAAGCCCTATTAATAAGTTTCACGTAAAAATTATGGATTAGAGAAACATATGATATAAGCGTGACATTTAAAAACGTGGAAAACTAAACGGTTTCCCTATTTCCTTTTTTCACTTTTATTTCTCATTTTACAAAAGGATTAATGTGAGCTGTTTCTTTTTATTCTGTAGTGGCGGTGGATTGTTCAATCGGTTGGGGCCGATTGTAATACCAGGTGGGGGTTCATAGTCCTAGTTGACGACGGGGGGGGGGGGGGGGGTGAAGCTATACCCGCGTGTGGGGTGAAGGCACGGCGTGCTGCCCGGAACGTTATTGGCAACGCGCTCCGCTGAGTGTCTGCGTATCAGTTTTCGTTCCTCTTCGTATCAGTTTAACGCAGAAAAACGCTGCGCAGCTAAATGCGACCACGCTTAGGCGAGAATTTTTTTTTCGAGAAAAAAGCCCGAGCAGTTTAAATTTTATTTTCCAACGTTCCGCCCAACACGTTGTGTGAAGGTTAAAGAATAACTATGCTTTAACTTTCGGCCCCCCCCCCCCCCATTTATACTGATGGGGGGCACGTATAACATGGACTCATGCTATACTCGGTATAAAACGCTGATAACTCGCTCCAATCGAACAATGAATTTCGCATGCATTTGGAGAGAGGTTCAGAGAAATCAGAGCAAAACATCGGCCACGGCTCTCTTGATTTTCTGCACTCTCGTCGCAAACGCGGCCGCGTCCATCACTGTGCGAAGGGAGCGCGTTTGCAGCGCTCCGTACTGAGAATACCATAACCCCCACCCAACAATCACCCCCCACCAAACCTTCGGTACCCAAAATGTATTGCGGTGGGGAGGCAAGGAGTGTTTGTGAGAGGGGGGGGGTGGTACCTGTCGGAAAAATTTCCGAAAATGATCGGAAAAGTGCAGTTCTTTTAGGTGCCGCTTCTAAGTACCAAGAACTTCTCAAAACTCAATTTTTTGTTTAATTTGTTGATTTCCGTATATTTTCAAAGAAATAAGATGAGCCAATTGTTAAGAATCTTTTTCGGAAAATACAAAATTAAAAAAAAAATCCAGTTTTAGTTTCGAAAATCGGAAAAAATCGGATAACCGATTTTCCAAAAAATGAAATCGGAAAAAAAAATTCCTTTTCCGATTTTCCGAAAAGCATTTTCCGAACAAGCCTGGTCGGGAGTTGTTCTTTTTGGCGTGGGGTTGTTCTTCCATCGGTGGGGAGTTGATCTTCACTCTTGCCATAGATTCGTGACGGAGTGACATTTCACGTGAAACTGGGAGACGAAAAATCTCTTCATTTCTTCAGTTATTTCTTCATTTTTAGGATAAAAACGTGAAAAAATTGTCACTCTGCCACGAATCCATTATAACTCGATGAACAGCAAACGAACTCGGACTCTTATACATCACGTTCATTAGATATGAATCTTTATTTTTTTAAATTCAAATCAAGCATAGATCGAAAAAAGCTATTATCAATCCCAGAAATTTCCACCTGGGGCCCATGGGAACCTGGGCCACGCAGAACTAGGCTAACGGCGAAATACCGAATTTCTACGTGGGAAATTGAAAGACGCGAGACGAAATGCGGAAAGTTTGCAGTTCACGTTGAATTTTCGAGCGGTGAAACTCTCAGAGATGAATAATAGTCAACGTGACCTTTTGACTGTACACTTGAATTTAATCTCCTTTTGTTTAACCATTTCTCGGATTAACAAAGCGAAGGGATGGCACATGCAGTGAGTTAAGGGGATGTTTCTGTAGTTTAGCGCTCTAGAAGCATGTGTATTGACTATCAATTTTGCGCCGCCAGGCGCTGGGTGGAAGCCGTTTAGACCCTTTCTTTCAGTGATCGCCACGGGCAAATTTTGAATCTCAGCGGGACGGGAGTAAATTTTCTCCAGATAATGGGAAAGTGGGGGTGGTTTTAAGGCCTGGAGGGGGACGATTCCTGGAGATTACGGGGGCATGAACGCCGTTTACAATGCAAATTATCACATCTATTTTCAGCAAGAAAGCCCAGACTGGAGTCGATCGTGCCAACTCAAGAGAATTGGGTAAGCTGAATCTAGTTTTAAAATTGTTTGTTTTTTAGTTTTTTCAGCGGCAACATTTCGCTATCAGACATTGGAGGAACGACATTTTAACGTTTTTTAACGGAAGGATGCTGGAAATGTAGCAAAAATCAATAATTTACTGTTTGGCTACTGTAGTCAAATGACTGCAATATTGCGCTCGGTGTTTGCGGACTTCAAAATTTTCATTCGATTGGCAGCGCATTTTTTCGCAATCTTTTTATTTTTTCACTAAATAATGGAGTATGAATATTTGTTGGCTTGGATTGATGTCAAAAATTGAAGGTGAGTGGTTTTATCACGTATTCGCAGGTGTTTTACCAAAAAATAGGAAGAGATTTTTGTCTCACGCTTTGACGTGAAGTGTCACACTGTGAATACGTGATAGAGTATTTTTTTTTCTTTTTGCGATGATTTTTTAAACTCATTTTTTTGTAGGAAAAAACACGTTTGTTTTGGCGGACACCTGATGTCCAGTATTCCCACCACGAAGAAAAAAATTAAGAAAACTGAGAGCTCTGCTCAGCCCTCATTTCGTTTTGTTCTTTTTGCAAATAATAAATGTTTTGTAAACTACATTTCTCCTTCCGCAAAGAGAGACCGTTTGCCCTGAAACTTTGGGAAATTGCTCAAAAAATTTCGGACCAAGATATCGATTTTTCTGGAAATTTTAAATTTGCTTTCACGTAGGCTCTAGCACGTCGTGTATTCCATCTCGAAGGGATTTTCCTAGTGAAAATGAATGACACTCACCATTCCCAGCGGCTTCTCCTTTTCCTTCAACTTTCACATTAACATTCACCGAATCCTCCACCTCCTCCTTCTCCTTCACAGATCGATTCAATTCGGTCTCGGTCTCGCTGACAACCACTGGTTTCACCGGTTTTCGCACCCGTCTCGGATTCATGATCACTATCGGCTGACCGCTCATTCCGCCGGGAATTGCGGGGAAAGCCGGGGAAGTGATCGGCTTCAAATACACTTTTTCGCCGGTTGTTGCCTCATTTTGAAGTGGTCCGATTGATGGGTAGAGGACTGATTGGTCAGCTGGTTGGACGGCGATGGCTGGCGCTTTTAGGCCACGGTGCGGGAAACGCAAGTTTTGTTTTTTGGGTGCACGGTAGAGGATGCCTAGGAGATGAATTTTTGTTTTGTTCTTAAAGGGGAGTAAAATAGATCGGTAGGCTTTAAAAATGAAAGGAAATGAGCAAATAATGTAGTTGTTTAAAGGCGCAGAAATGAATTTTTGAGGATTTTGTAACGAAACGTTTTATTCCGGCTAAAAAAATTTATAATTCCCAGTTTAACCTGAAAACAACGATGCTCCGAAATTACGCCAAAGCGCGCATTGTTTAGCGATATGAATTTCGAATTTTTGTCATTTTTCGCGAATTTTCGCTGATTTCTACAAGTTTCTAATGTTTTTTTTTCTTCAAAAAACGTAGAAACCACTAAAAATCATGGGAAAAATGTAAAAATTTCACATTTTTTGAAAAAAAATTTCAAAAAATCCGGAAAAATTGAAAATGGAACAAAATAATGGTATTAAAAAGGCGTTTTCACATAAAACAAAATAGAAAAACGTCTAAAAAAACCGAAAAAATATTGAATTGAAGAAAAATGTTTTAAAAAATGATAAATTTTTTTGTTAAAATAAAATTAGTCATGCGCCTTTAAAATCTACAGTAAGCCTTGAATTTTTTTTCGCTAAAAAAGGGCGGAGCCGGCTATTAAAATGCCGTAAAAATCACTGTTTGTGGGCAAAAAAACGCTTAAAAAATGCAAATTTAAGAAAAAATCCAAAACTTTTTTTTTTCATAATTTGTCATGCGCCTTTAATATCTACAGTAAGCCTCGAATTATTTTTCCTTTGAAAAGGAGCTGAGCTGACTATAAAAACGCCATAAAATGTACTGTTTGTGGGCAAAAAATGCTTAAAAAATTGAAAAAAAAATTTAAAAAAAACGATAAAAAAAATGTTTAAAAATAAAATTAGTCATGCGCCTTTAAAATCTACAGTAAGCTTCTAACTTTTATCCCGTTTAACTAGGTTGAAAAAGTCTTTAAAAATCAAAGTTTCTGTTAAAAAAAAACGCTTAAAAAATGAAAAAAAAAGTAAAAAAAAATTTTTTGTTTAATTAATCCGTCATGCGCCTTTAAAATCTACAGTAAGCCTTGAATTTTTTTTTGGTTTTTTTTTGTTAAAAAGGGGCGGAGCTGGCTTAAAAAAAAACGGAAATTCACCGTTTGTCGGCAAAAACGATGGAAAAAATTACTAAAAAATACAAATTAAATTAGTCCTGCTCTACAGTAAGCCTCGAACTTTAGCCACACAAAAGCTCACTGTTTCTGGGCAAAAAAAATGCAAAAAGCCACAAAAAGAAAGCACCTTGATCATAATCATCAGTGGACTCAAATTGGCACACAAACGGCAAGTAAGACGTGTCCAATTTGGTGTACCACATGCCGGTCAACGAGTCCATCGAGGCGGCTCCAATTTGCGATTCCGTTTTTTTGGGAAAACCGGAAAGAACGTCGAAGTTGGAGTAAATTAGTGGTGTTCCGTCGAGCCACTTCCAGTCGTTGTCCACATTTGTGGCTCCAATCCACAGCTCTTCTATGCCTAATTTGGTGGCCGCGTCTTGGATTTGTTGGTTTTTGAGGGCGCTCGTCGGGCGGATCATGGTGGCTTTTAAGTTTACGCGGCAGAACTGAAATTTTTTGGCGTGGCGTGGCGTTTAGCCATATCATAGGTCCATTTTTCAACTCACTCTAAGCGCATTCGTAAAATTGAGCGGGGTGCGGACGAATTGAAAGCATCTGAAATTCTGTGTAATAATTCATTAACTTTAACGATCCACCGTACCCAGTAGTATTCTGAAAAGCTGTTCCATAGTGGCAAAATGGAGTTACGGTAGCCACATGGAAGAAGAATAAAAAAAGTAGCAAGTTGCAGAGGAACATTTTCGTCGTTTCCGGTCGACTGAATCGGTGAAACGCCTTTATTGAAAAGCACTATTCGTTTTATTATTCTTTTTTTTTTCATAGTTTTATATGTTAAAAGAAAGAGAAGATAAACCCGTAAAAGAAGAACAGTATCGCAGAAAACAGAGGGAGGGGACAAGTGAGGAAGAACCCGGGGGAAAAGTTTGTTTACATATGAAATGAAATTTAAAAACATTAAAAAAGAAGGGCGCCTAGAATTAGATACTGAGCGGTTCAAAATCGCGTGTGTGTCCATGCTTGCAAAAGTAGGTACAATGGAGGCACCAGCGGACGCATTCGATGACAAAGATGCTCAGCACGGAGACGATTAGGAGGATGACTAGAAGGCTGCTGAAAATGCAAATTTTTAAAGGCGCAGGACGGATTAATTAAAAAAAAAATGTTTTTTTTACTTTTTAATTCGTTTTTTAAGAATTTTTTGCCCAGAAAAAGTGATTTTTACGGCATTTTAGCAAAAAAAGGGTGGAGCAAAAAAAAACATTCAAGGCTTACTGTAGATTTTAAAGGCGCATGACTAAATTTATTTATCAAAAATTTTTATCGTTTTTTTTTCAAATTTTTTTAAAACTTTTTTCTTCAATTGAATAATTTTTCGGTTTTTCTAGACGTTTTCCTATTTATTTATGTGAAAACGCCTTTTTTAATACCATTTTTTTGTTCCATTTTCAATTTTTCCGGATTTTTTGAATTTTTTTTTTCGAAAAATGTGAATTTTCGACATTTTTACCATGATTTTTAGTGGTTTCTACGATTTTTGAACAAAAAAAAACAATTAAAAATCGGTAAAAAGCACCAAAAATCACAAAAAAAATGACGCTAAACAACGCGCTTTTGCGTAATTTCGGAGCATCGTTGTTTTCAGGTTAAAGCTTGGAATTATACTTTTTTTGAACTGGAATTAAATTGAACTTGCTCCCTTCTCACAGTGGTGAATGGGGCCACGTTGGCGACGAGAGAGTGCAGAAAATTGACAGAGCCGTGGTCGATGTTTCGCTCTGATTTCTCTAAACCTCACTCCAAATGCATGCGAAATTCATTGTTTGATTGGAGCGGGTTTGCTGCGGTTTATAGAAAGTGTATATTATTTTTACGCTCAAAAAATTTCTTGGTGAAATTCCAGAAAATCGCATTTTTTTATATTTTGGCTTATTTTGCAACAAAACAGAATTAAAAGACTTTCTTCCAAAAGGAGTACACGAGGTTTGGCAATTGGACGGATTTTACCCGATTTAACCGATTTGTAACAATTTATCAAAAATTTTTGAAAGCGAAACACTTGTGGCTAATTACATATTTTGAACTACTGTAACTACCGTAATCCTACAGTAATCTGTCTGAAATTTTGTCGGTGTTCTACTATGGTCCCAATAAGGCTATCCTGAAATTTTGGCTCCGCTGGGTACAACCCGAGCGACTTTGAAGAAATTGGGCCACGCTACAGTAATCCTACAGTAATCCAAAAATGTTATATTATAGCCTCGGAGCGCTCGGAGACCCCACGAAAAGGGAGGAAAGCGTCGAAATGTGGGAACGAAAAGGGGGGAAAATGGGCGGAGCCTAATTTTTTTTTTTTGTCGAAGAGTTTGAGCATTTTAGTTTCAAAAAATTAAATATGGCCAATTTGAACATAAAAGTATTATTAGAAAAAATGTCGCAAGAGTTTGCGGCACTTTTGCGGTTGGCTCCGCCCATTTTCCCCCCTTTTCGTTCCCACATTTTTGCACTTTCCCCCCTTTTCGTGGGGTCTCAGCGCTCGGGGATCCATGTATGAGATTAATTTATACTCGGTATTAAACGCTGAAAACTCGCTCCAATCGAACAAAAAATTTCGCATGCATTTGGAGTGAGGTTTAGAGAAATCAGAGCAAAACATCGGCCACGGCTCTCTCAATTTTCTGTAGTCTCTCGTCGCCAACGTGGCCGCGTCCATCACTGTTCGAAGGGAGCGCGTTTGCAGCGCTCCGTACTGAGAATAGCAACAAGTAGATTTTGCTTGAAAAAATGAAATTTTCTACAAGTGGTGGCCGTCGGTTTTCTAGCCCAGCAGCCACACCTCGTGTACTCTTTTTGAACGTTTTTTAAAAAATACAAGCCTGGGTGCATCAAAAGCTACTTTTGATTTCTTTTCATTTCTAAAAATACTTTTTCTTCACTTTCTTTTAAATTTCTTTTTCATTCATTTCTTGCGTGTGCCCTGTGGCGCAGGCGGTTAAATGCTTGCCCGCTAAGGAACAGACGCGAGTTCGAGCTTTTGTGTTGGTCTCGCTCAGTTTGCTTCCGTCATGCAGTTTGGAAACAGACACACCAAGAAACTCAGTTACAGACCCAAACGGAATTTTATATATAAGGATGATTTTTAAAATTTATTTTTTGTAAAATTCAACCCCCTACACTTACAATATAGACGTGAAAATGGTCGAATCGGTGCAACAATCGTATCCGCAACAGTTGTGGTCCGCCGGACATGCGTACACAATTTCTTGGGGTCGCGATTCGTTGTCAAAGTACACCTGAACTTTTTCGTGTCAAATAGAGTGCATTTTCTTGATCAACTAACCCTGCCGAATTGCGGATCTTGTGGATCGATTCGGTTGACGCATTCGATTGGGAGCTTTTCGTCGGGCACGTATCGATTCTCTCCCCAATAGTACTTTCTATTTCCGAATCTGGAAACGGGTGTATTTGAAAATTTGAAAATACATTTCAAAAAAGCTTAATTTTTTCATTTCTGCCGATTTTTCTCAGTATGGAGCGCTGCAAATTCGCTCCCTTTGCACAGTGGTGGACGCGGCCCGGTCACGTTGGCGACGAAAGAGTGCGGAAAATTGAGAGAGTGTGGCCGATGTTTCGCTCTGATTTCTCTGAATCTCACTCCAAATTCATGCGAAATTCATTGTTCGATTGGATTGATAAGTATCGCGTTCGAATGGAGACGTTTTTTTTTAAATCGATTTTCTCAACATTTCCCTCCTCTTTTTTCGAATTTTTGTCTCGTTTCCATTCGAAGGCAACATTTATCAAATTGAAATCAGTAATTTTATCAAAACCGGCAGAAATGTAATAATTAAAGCGAAAATCATACGAAAAAAAACAGGACAGTCGAGTGGAGGCTTCGTAAATCTAAATCCGTACGCAACGCCTTTACGCAATCACCGAGTGCCAATTTAAATAAAGCTGGGACCTACCGTAAACCGAACAAGGATGACGAATGGCCACGCCCCTTCTGCACAAAAAAAAAAGAAAAACATTTTTAGGGATGTGGCCTAAATCACTCCACGTTTTTCAGGTTACGGTAGCTCGCCGCTTCATTTTTTCGACAATAGAGATCTTCAAAAAAAATTCTTCCATTTTTAACTTACGAAATAGGCTCCGACGAGTCTTGAATAACGTGTCTACCCGCGTTGAACATGAGCAGGCCGGAAGTGGCGCCGAATACGAATGACCGGAAGCTGGACGTGTGCTCAATGGAGCCAGGTTTTGAGTATCTAAAAGTAAGAACTTGGAAAGGCCGTGGTCGCGCACAAATCACGATGCAACTCCTTGAAACACACAAAGTTTGAAAATCTCACTTTCTCGTGTAGTACGGTTTACTTTTCGAGTGGTGTCTCGCAGACGACGATCCTCCTCTACCGCTCTTTTTGGCTGTACATTCTGGAGGGGACAGTACCACGAAGGCGATGAGGAGAAGCCACGTGGACTTCATGGCCTCTGATCTGGAACCAAACGAAACGTGTGTTGAAGGTAGAAAATGGGAGGATAGGAAAGGCTGGCGAACGGGTGGACGGATAAAAAAAGAGAAAGAAAAGCGCATAAATCATTGTGAAAAGGCAGAAACGGGCGCACTACTATGGATGAATGAATGAATATATCGGTGTGTGTGTGTGTGTGTGGAGCAAGAATGGAGGAAGAAATAATAATAATGGGGTGGTTAAGCCGTTTCGGGTGGTCAGATTATCAGAAAATGTACGTGAACTCTTTTTTTTTCCAGAAAAAAAAGCGGATTATACTTCCCGGATTAATGGGAATCCGGCATGAAAGGATGAAGGTCGCCTACACTTTTCAATTCACGACACCACGACATGACATCTAATGCAATAATTATGACAAATGGGGACTAGAATACTAAAAGAGCACTTGTGTATGTATTATCCTAAAACTTTAGCAACAGTTGTAGAAAAAAAAATGAGCGGAAGAATACGTCAAAGGCAGGCAGAAACAAAAATGTCGTCGAGTACTACATTTTGCTGGCGGCAAAACCTGTGATTTAGTATATGTAGGTATGCGCGTGATAGCAAAAAGAGCAAAAAGGGAAAAAGACTACACATGTGAAATGCGGTGGATGCATATAGTGTCGTCCATATGGTCCATTGGCGGCTATATAATAATTTATTTATTTATTTTTCAAATTATTGTGTTTTCAATCGAGTTGCTACATCAAAACATGAAACCCCGTCCATTTCTCAGCCAAAAATTCCATTCATGTTCCCAAAAAGTGCATTTTTGTAAAAAAAAAAAAAATTTCGAAAAAAAAGTGGGCGGGGTTTCGTTTTAATAAATTCAGCGAAAATTCGGAGAATACTCCGATTGGTCTGTAACTTTGAGAAATCATTTAAAAACACTCTCGGGCATTCCATGAAAATTTCAGACCGAAATATTGATTTAAAAAATATCGATTTTTTCTGGAAAATGTCCAAAATCGATATTCGAAAAAAAGGGGCGGAGCTTATGATATTTCGAAGATTTTTTTTTTCGAAAAATCGCGTATTGTCACCTCATTCTACTAACTCTCGGTGTCTACAGACTCGAATTCCCTACCGTAACCTTGAATCAAGATTCTTGATTGCTCCGCCCACTTTTTCATTACTTTTGAAAGTACGTATCTCGGTGGCTTCTAGCCATTTTATTAAAAATTTTCAAAATTGTAAGTAGGTAATTTCTTATTTATTGTGTTTTCAATCGAGTTGCGACAGCAAAACGTGAAACTCCGCCCACTTTTTTTCACGCAAAAGTTCAAAACGCACTAAAATTTAACATTCGAGTGAAAAAAGTGGGCGGAGTTTCACGTCTTGATGTCGCAACTCGATTGAAAACAGAATATCAGCCATAGAAAATGAGGACTTTCTCATTTTAGATACAATTTTTCAAAAAACACCAAAAAAAACGAAACAGAAAGTGGGCGGAGCTTGTGATATATACGTCGGACAACGCAAGTCCGCAAACCAAACATTGAATAACCATATTTTTGTATATGTGGGACTTTTCAACTCGAAAAAAATCGGGGAACAAGCTCCGCCCCTTTTGCAAGTCTGCGTAACTCTTGCGCCGACTTGACTTGCAAAAGGGGCGGAGCTTATTCCCCGATTTTTCCAGGGTAGGTTCACGTGTCTGTGTACGTAGTATTTAACCAAAATAGCAAACAAATGTCGTAAAGTCCAATGCCGTTTGTGCAGACACGTAAATCGACGCACAAGTGAGTTGCGACATGAAAACCTGAAACCACGCCCACTTTTTAACACGAAAACGTTTCGGAACTAGAACGGTTCGAAACTAGGACGATTTGAAACTGGGACGTTTCGAAACTGGAACGTTTTGAAACTAGGACGATTTGAAACTGGGACGTTTTGAAACTAGGACAATTTGAAACTGGGACGTTTCGAAACTAGGACGTTCCGAAACTAGGACGATTTGAAATTAGGACATTTTGAAATTGGGACGTTTCGAAACTAGGACGATTCGAAACTAAAACGATTCGAAACTAGAACGATTTGAAACTGGGACGCTTCGAAACTAGGACAATTTGAAACTGGGACGTTTCGAAACTAGGACGATTTGAAAATGGGACATTTTGAAACTAGGACAATTTAAAACTGGGACGTTTCGAAACTGGGGCGTTTCGAAACTAGGTTGATTTGAAACTGGGACGTTTTGAAACTAGGACGATTTGAAACTGGGACGTTTCGAAACTAGGACGTTCCGAAACTAGGACGATTTGAAACTAGGACGATTTGAAACTGGGACGTTTTGAAACTAGGACGATTTGAAAATGGGACGATTTGAAACTAGAACGATTTGAAACTAGGACGATTTGAAACTGGAACGTTTCGAAAATGAGACGATTTGAAACTGGGAAGTTTCGAAACTAGGACGATTTGAAACTGGGACGTTTTGAAAATGGGACGATTTGAAACTGGGACAACTCTGGTATCATTGGCCGAATTTTGTCAATAGTGACAAAAAGTTGCACTAAAGTTTCGAAACGTCTTGTTTCGAAACGTCCCAGGACCCGAATAACACTAGAATCGAAAAATCGCGTCAAAAAAGTGGGCGGAGATTGAAAAAAAAAACAATATTCCGAGAAAAATTCCGATCTTACTGTAATCTACACAAAAAAACACGTTTCAGCGAAGAAAGGAGCACAAAAAATGGCCAGAAAATGAAATTTCGGTTATTCTTGATCCCGTATTGTTGTGTTGTGTGACACACGTTCCTCCCGAATGTATTATATTTACAAATAAGGAGTAGGAGAAGAAGAAGAATCATACATAGGCGCATAATAAAGCCTCCGTGACGTTCGACAACAAAAAATGGAAAAGAAGGAGTAAAATAACTAATAATAATGTACGAAAGAGCATGCGGAGCATTCGGAAAGAAGGGGGGGGGGGGGGCGGGGTGGGGGCGGAGTCGAAATGAGTCGACAAGAGTGTCATGAGTGTCACTAATTAGTGGGGGCAAACCAAGAGTCTATTAGCTATTAGCCATAGAAAAATGTGGACACGTTTACTTCAAAGTGTGTGTGGGAACTTTATGGCTATTAGCCTTTTTTAATGGGCTCCCAGTATTGTATTCGACGGCTAATAGCCATTTTTACAGGCCAGATCATGAATGCGACAAAAAATACGAAAACGAGCGGTACGGACGGACGGGAAATGACGCCGAGTGGGGTGAAGGAAGTGGAGGTGAATGAGCATGATGCCAGGGAATTTAGTGTACGGGTGGTCGGTCGAAAGAGCAAATTTCAAAAGTGAGGAGGCAAAATGTCGGAAAACCAGATGTTTTCGCAATATGTCAACAAAATGTACGATATTTCAAGTTTTTGGGGATTGTGAAACAGTAGTTTCAATCGACTGGCATAAGGAAAACATGAAACCCCGCCCACTTTTGCGCGCGCGACCACGAGAGACACAGACAAAAAAGGGATAGCAGATTCATTTTTTCATGAATATGATGCAACTCGATTAAAACCACAATAGGTTGTGAAATTGGGGAACAAGCCCCGCCCGTTTGTAAGTCTGCGGCACTGTTTTGTAGAATTTGAGTTACAAAAGGGGCGGAGCTTATTCCCCGATTTGGTGTATTGTCCCATGGTCTCAAAATAATGGGTCTAGGTAGTCAAACTACGGTAGGAGAGAATAGTCCGCAAACATCAGAACAATTAATCAACAGTTTTCCCAATCAGGCTTGAATTTTATGCTTCATCAAAAAATGAAACCCCGCCCACTTTGAAAATTCGCGGACAAAAAGTGGGCGGGGTTTCACTTGTTTATATTTGCGTGAAAAAAATGACTCTCGGACGTTTCAAAAATTTTTTTCTGCATTTTGTCGTCGCGGTGTTTGCACACAATCATTTTTTTCAAAGCTTTTAAAGGAATTTTCAAAAAATTCAATTTTCATCATTGTCTGTGTGATTGTGTGCAAACACCGCGACGACAAAATGCAGAAAAATTTTTGAAACGTCCGAGAGTCATTTTTTTCACGCAAATATAGAAAAGTGAAACCACGCCCACTTTAAAAATTCGCGGACAAAAAGTGGGCGGGGTTTCACTTTTCTATATTTGCGTGAAAAAAATGACTCTCGGACGTTTCAAAAATTTTTTCTGCATTTTGTCGTCGCCGTGTTTGCACACAATCATTTTTTTCAAATATTTTAAAGGAATTTTCAAAAAAAAAATCAATTTTTATCATTGTTTGTGTGATTGTGTGCAAACACCGCGACGACACAATGCAGAACAATTTTTGAAACGTTCGAGAGTAATTTTTTTTTCACGAACATAGAAAAGTGAAACCACGCCCACTTTGAAAATTCGCGGACAAAAAGTGGGCGGGGTTTCACTTTTTTATATTTGCGTGAGAAAAATGACTCTCGGACGTTTTCTGCATTTTGTCGTGGCGGTGTTTGCACACAATCATTTTTTTTCAAATATTTTAAAGGAATTTTCAAAAAAATTCAATTTTCATCATTGTTTGTGTGATTGTGTGCAAACACCGCGACGACAAAATGCAGAAAAATTTTTGAAATGTTCAGCGATTTGGCTGTTAGCCATCGGAAATGGCAGATAGCCAGCGCATAGTTGACCACGCAAAATTTGACGGCTTGCTAGGCCCCGTAGCAAATGGGGCGTAGGACAACTACGATGGCTATTATACCCAATAAGCGGCTAGCTGCCAAATAGCTGCCTACATTGGCCACATCCGCGCCAAAAATAGAAAAATCAAAGCCTAATAATCAAGAATAACGGCTATTCGACGAAAAACTAAGTAGTCCCACATAAATCCAATCGAGAGGCGGAAAAAATAGAAGCGGCAAAAAAAACTTGTGATTTATTGCAAACACGCAAACTTTTTCTTTATTTTCTTTTTCGTCCCCTTTTTCAGCCGTCTCGCTCTTTTGTTCCAATTTTGGACAGAGAGGGGGCAAAAATCGGTGCGGAAAAAAAATCCAAAATATCTTGAACGAAGAACATGCTCAACTACGAGTTAATGGAGGTGTTAAAAAGACAAATGGTGTGCTCACAGGTGTGGGCTCTTTTTTTAAATCTCTATTTTACCCGCTCCATCGTTTCCGAGAGTGGGTGTTGATTGATGGGAGACGGGCGGTCGGTCGGTCGGTCGGTCGGATGAAGGACAAGGCAAGATTCTCATGATTATTTTGTTGCATTTGATGGATTTTTGAGGCGCCGAGTGACGTGGCAATCGAGAGAAAGAGAAAGAAAGCACTTGATAGTCTCAAGTGGCCATTTTGTGTGACTGACTCACTTAATTAGTATTAGAGCACGAATTTTGCAGAGTAGAGCAGAACAGGTGAAAGATAAAGTGTGTTAAACACACTTTTATTATCTTCTTCTTCTTCTTCTGCTTTCAGAAAAATTCGATTCGACAACTGTCAATGTTACCAACTGAAAAGTGAAAAGTACACTCCACGGCACCCCAGCCTTCTTCCAAAATTGATTCTACCTGGCGCGGTCATTTTCTGACGAAGAAGCCTCGTTTTTGGGTTAAAATGATGGTGTCATTCTAAATAATCAGGTCATGGTTCGAATTTCTCAAAAAAGTAAATTATCGAGTGAACAAATAATTTCGGGGGAGGCGTGCACTCTTGAAATGAAATCAAATGAAAATAAACAAAAAAGAAATCTATTTTGCCTCCCCCATTGCAAAGAGGCGTCCATAAAAAGAGCTTCTCCTCCTCCTCCTCCTACTCGTCCGGGCGTCGCAGTTTCGACAGAGTTGACAAAACGTTTTAATTGGCTCGTCAAACTGCGCAGCGCCAGAAATGTCCAAAATGAGACGGGAAAAAGTTCCAATTTCGCCCAGCTATTTTTAACGTGGTAAAAAAAAAAACTATTTAGCAGCAGCAGCAGAAAAGAAAAAAAATAGTACATTTTTTCAAACGGAAAAAATTTGGCGCTATTAGCCATTGAAAATGGCTTTTAGACATATGGCAGATAGCCAATACTGGCGCAAAGTTGGCGCGTTTCCTGCGTTTCTGCGTCTGTTTAAACGGCTAATAGCCAAATTTTCACTGAGAAATATTGACAAAATTTCTTATCTAGCGTGTAAAAGAAACAAGACTAACAATAAGTAAATACGAAACGAGCGGAGATAAAAACAGAAAATTTTTCAATTTCCCCAATCATACCGACAACAAGATGACAAAAGGTATATTATTGAATTGCTACTTTTCCGGTCGAGAATTCGAAGGCAACCCATGAAAACAGGGGGAAACGTGAAATTTCGAAAAGGACAGTAAATGGACTGACGAATTGACGTCTACTGATGAATTCGTCCGAGCGGCGAGAGAGTGAGAGAGTGAGAGACGCAGACGGTCAGATAGGGAGGAGACTGTCAGCGGACGAATACGGAATAATTCGCCAGTTACTGAATGAATAATAGGCCGAAAAGGAGGAGAAACATTAAATATGGCGCGAAGTGGGGATTGCGTACCATTTTCTTCCAATGATTTTGAATTTTTCTTATTAATTTTCCTTAAAATCCAAAAGAGAATATTTTCTCCTTCAAATTCCAGTCAAAACCTGCAAAAAAGTACAAAATTTCGATGAAAAACACTGGAAAAACTGACAAAATTTTCAAAAAAAATTAAAAAATTATCGCCAATTTGTCGTCATTTCCAGCGCCGTGGTTCATGTTCACCGTCACCCAAAAATGCACACTTTAGCTTTTTTGTTCAAATTTTACTTTTTTTGGGATTTTTTTTTTCAATTTTTTGGGCCAATTTATCCGTTTTTTTGGCACGGTCAATTTTCTTTTATGCCGCGTCCAAAGTTCAAAAAATTCCTGAAATCAGGAGTTTTTTGCAGTCCAAAGTTCCACAAAAAATCCCAGAAAAAACAGGCGGTCACAGTTGAAACCAGTGTTACCGTAGTTGCTTCGCTGCGAGATCTTCTATGTTTAAACTTGAATTTTCCCACAGTTGCTCAATTTTTTATTTTTTAGCGGGAAAATTCAAGTTCAAACACAGATGGTCTCGCAGCGAAGGAACTACGGTAACGTCTATTTCAACTGTGAGCGGCTGTTTTTTCTGGAATTTTTTGTGGAACTTTGGACTGCAAAAAACTCCTGATTTCAGGAATTTTTCGAACTTTGGACGCGGCATTATGCTTTTTATTTGAAAATATTTCAATGTGATCTTCGATCTTCAAAATTGTTCACAAAATCACAGGATTTTCGATGAAATACCCATATAAAACTCGGTATAAAACGCTGATAACTCGCTCCAATCGAACAATGAATTTCGCATGCATTTGGAGTGAGATTTAGAGAAATCGGAACAAAACATCGGCCACGGCTCTCTCAATTTTCTACACTCTCTCGTCGCCAACGTGGCCGCGTCCATCACTGTTCGAAGGGAGCGCGGTTGCAGCGCTCCGTTTTGAGAATATTTGCTTGTATTACTTTTTTCCGTGCTCAATTTTTTGTATTCTCTCTGTTGTTTAAATTTAAGAATTTTCAGATAGGATCGATATGACCACGGCGTGTTGGGCGGAACGTTGGAAAATATAATTCAAACTGCGCGGGCTGTATTTAGCCGCACAGCCAGTCATCTGCGTTAAACTGATACGAAAAGGAGACGCTGAGAAGGAGAGTGCGAGGATATTGTGATCAGGCTTTCTCGGAAATTTCCGAAATCTCGGAATTCCGATGTCGGAAATTTCCGATTCCGGTTCCGAGGCAGTTTCACTTCCGAAAAAATTTCCGATTCCGTTCCGAGACGAAATGATTTCCGAAAATAATTCCGTTTCCGTCGGAAACATGTTTTTCTGTCGAAATTTGGTACGAGAAATCTTTTTTTTTTTTTTTTTGGAAAAAATTCGACCATGTCCGTGACACATATTTCCTATTTAAACGAGTCTACGTATCTTTCCTCAATTTTTAAAACTTTTTTGTGGATAATTTAAGATTTTATGGGCCTATTCAGGTTCATTTCCAATTTTTCCGATCGGAAATCGGAAGTCGGAATTCCGACGGAAATCGGAACGAGAATTTTCAATTTCGGAATTCCGACGGAAATTCGTAAATAAATTTTAGTGTCAATTTAACATTCTCTGGCAAAAAAGTGGGTGGGACTTCATGTTTTGGTGTCGCAACTCGATTGAAAACACAATGAACGCGAGAATTGTCACTTTGAGGGTCATTTGTGGGACACTAATTTTGAAAACAAGGGCACTTAATCAGATAAAAACTGATGAGATAAGAGATGTCTATCAGCGACTTTTCGAAATTTTTCAAAGTTCGGGAAAACGCTCAACATTTCACAATCAATAAATAAATACCGTACGACAATTATAATTGAAACGAAATAAAATGAATTGATTTGACATGAAATGAAATGCGAAACCGGTCGCGTCGCATCTCACCGCACGGGTGTCCGACGACACCGAAATTTGATTCATCGGTCTTTTGCGCCCTTTCAATTAACAAGGAGAAAAAGTTGTTTTTAACGGGACATTTTTTGTGGAAGTTTAAATTCTGGTCACCTGTAAGGAAAGAAAAGGATGATTTTTCTGCTTTGTTTGTCTTTTTCTCTTCTTTTTTTCGTATTGTTTGTTTTGAATGAATATTTGTATTTACTTTCCATTCTGTGTCAAAATAATCATGTGGCGAGTGCATAGGAAAGGTAAATAATGCAATTTTCAGACTCTTCGTTGAGCGGCAATTAGGAATCGTCCAAAAGGGGTACACGAGGTTCTGTCGCGGTTTTCGTTTTTTCTGCAATTTTCTTGCGTTTTTTTCGTATAAATTTTGTGCAGATTTTAATTTTGCTAGTTTCAATAATCAAAAATCTATAAAAATGGTTAAAATAAATATTTTTCATCTATTTTATCGATTTTTGCTTTTCGCACTGGCGCAATTAATGTCTAAACTGATTGTGAATTTGTCAAGTTTCTTTTTCAGAAAAATTGAAAGAAAAGCGACGAAAAATTGGCTGAATGGACAAAAATGAGTTTAAATCGACAGGATCCGGATTCTAGGCCAGGGACACATCTCGTGTACTCCTTTTGGAAGTTTTCTAATTTTTTTTTGTATAATTTGACGAAAAGGATTTCTATTTTTTCAAACGGATTTCTATTTTTCAAACCGTGTTCTCCGAAAAAGATAAAATTTAAATTGATAAAAATAAAAAATAATAATTTATCGATATCTTCTCTTTTCACGTGGAAAGAAAATGCACAAATTAGATCAATATTTACACGCAAGTCTTCTTGGCTCATCCGAGAAACGCGAATCGTTGTGGAATCGCTGGGAAAACTGGAGGTATCGATGATGTTGATTGTTGCTGTGCTGAAGAAGATGCCTCTTTGTCGACTTTTTCTGATTTAAAGTCTGCAAAAAGTATATTTCATTGTATTGCCTATCAGCCAGGACGGTCGAACGCGGTCCGCTGAACCTAGTGCTTCGACACGTGTAAATTCAACGTGAAATGAAATAATTTGGAAACCAAAATGAAAATCGCATAGCGTTGAGTTCAGCGGGGCGCGTTTGACCGTCCTGGCGGACAGACAGCATTTAAAAAATCAGAAAACTTCCCTACCTCTGAGTTTGCTATAGTTGAAGCTGTGTTTTTCGGCTTTTCCATCATCATGCTCTGTGGAACCAGAGCCCATCTTTTTGTATGCCGAAAATTGAGACTTTTTCCACATTTTACCAATAATGTAAATGGAAATTGCCAGGAAGCGTAGCGCAAATATTTTCAATGTTCTGGTGGCTCTTTTATAGTCGACAAGGGCAACACGTGGACACGGACGGGAAAAACTGGAAACTGGCGGAAAAAGGAGGAGGAGGAGGAGACGAGTGGATAAATAAATGACGAAAAAGGAGAACGTCAAACAATGAGCAAAAGTGACGTTGCGGAAGGAGGAGAGCGCGAAAAAAAAACAAGGCGCATATGTATTTAGGTTTTTTTATTTCTTAAAGTGTCCTATTCAGCGAAATGTCGAAAAGTGTGATAAATGAAAAACGACTGAGAGGAAATGCTGGAATAGTCGCTGAAATATTGTCGGCCCACCAAAATGGTCAAATTTCATTTCACGTATAAATTCAACGTGAAATGAAATAATTTGGAAACCAAAATGAAAATCGCATATCGTTGAGTTCAGCGGAGCGCATTTGACCATTTTGGCGTGCCGACACTAGCGATTTTAAAAATTTTCAGAAAAAATCGATATTTCAGTCTTTGACATTATTCTCCAAAATTTCAAACATTCTCCGAGTTTTCCCTCATTTTTTCGCGTCGCTGGGCAGTAAAACACTTTTTTAAATCAAATTAACGTTAAAATGGCGGAAAAATTGGTTAATTGGCTTTAAAAGTGTATTTTTTAGTTTCGAATTTTTTTGCAAAAAAATAAAAGAAAAGAATGACAGTATCAAAATTTAAAGGTGCATGCCTAGATACATTTTTTTAATTTGGGTATGCGCCTTTAAGTCTACAGTAAGATTTAAAAAAAACATTTTTGGCATGCGCCTTTAAATCAACAGTAAGATTTTTTTTAAAAATATTTTTATTTTTTTAAAAATATATATATATTTTTTTTATATTTTTGATTTCTTTTCTTCAAATTTAGGCATGTGCCTTTAAATGTAAAGTAAGAAAAATAAAAATTATTTTGGCATGCGTCTTTAAAATACTATATTCGCGTGTTACCTGTAGTTTTAAAGGCGCATACCTATATTTAAAAAACAAGCATACTGTAGATTTAAAGGCGCATGACGTCAAATTGTCAAAATTTTCAATCAAGTGACGCAAATTGGGGAATTTGCGGACGGCAAATGAGTGTCAAAAAATGGTTTATTGGTGTGTAGGAGTGACCTGTACAACATACTGATAAATAAGGCTGGGAAAAAAATTGATAACATTCTTGTTCGTCACGTTTTTTTTCTTCATTTTTTTGATCACTCAAATGCAATCAAATAAAATGCTCTTTTGTGTCAGTCGCTGTTGATAAAACTCACTTTGATACATTGATTGTCTTCTGAATAGTTGCTGATACCATAACACACGTGAGAATCGATCCCTGGGTCCCCTGCAGCTACTACCACTGTGCAAATATAATGCAAAAAAGTTTTTACACCCATGGGAATCGATCCGTGGCCTTCTGATCGCCAACCGCGCCCACTACCACTGCGCCACTTGTCTAAAGCTAGAAAATGGCTACATGGTAGTGATAAGGTGCGCGGCGGAAGGCGCGGTTAAAAATAGTGTAAAAATCGAGGGAGTTGCGTAAAAAACCGAGGACAACTCTACTTTCTGATGTTATCAGAGACAATTTATAATTCCCAGCTCCGGGTGTGTTTCGAACTGTCGTATTTCATTTTCATAGTCGCACTATTCTTCTCTTTTATTTTTTTTTTCCATCTTCTGCATGACCAACTTTGTCTCACACTTCACACTGCTCAAATTTTTGCAGCGCACTTTCATGTTATGGCCCAGCCCAGTGGAGCACTATTATCATTAATTTTCATCGCTTTTTTTGTAACGTCTACTACCGCGGACCCTTCCGCAAACTCGACAAGCGACGAGAAATGCGAAATTTGGAGCAATTGGACGCAAAAAGGTGATTTAAAATATGTTGCCAAGTCCGTAAACACCATTTCAGAAATCTGTGACTATGTGGACGCGAACGACGATGCTTGTGAGGGCGGTGGCTATCTTTTGTGGACACAATATGTGGAATGTGCTCCAAATACTGCTGCTCGGGTAGTAAATTTAATTTGATTTAATTTAAATGTCCGCTGCATTTCAGGTGATTGTGATTATCGTCGGAGTCGTGTACATGCTAGTTCTTTTCGTGATGGTTAGCTCGGCAGCCGACGACTTTTTCTCCCCATCCATCTCTGCAATTGTCGCACATCTGAGAATCAGTGAATCTGTGGCGGTTAGTCTAGCACAATTCCACTGTGGAGACGCAGAGAATTAATGCGATAGGGCTTTTTTGTTTTAATTTTTCTTCCCTAACTTCAAAAATCCAGGGCGTAACATTCATGGCATTCGGCAACGGAGCACCCGACGTCTTCGGCTCCATCGCTTCAGTACTAAGCTCACCGACCCCAAAGGCCGATTTGGCACTCGGCGAGCTGTTTGGCGGTGGTCTTTTTGTGACAACAATGGTCGTGTCGACTATCGTTTTGACGTCGCCGTTCGACGTGGAAGTTTTCAGCACGTTCAGGGACTTGGTTTTTTATCTCGTGGCGCTTTTGTTCCTGGGATTGTGCTTTGTTTTCTACGATAGTGTTACTCTTTGGATGCCATTGGGTGGGTTTTGAAACAGATTTTGTTTTGAAAGGATTAATGGGGACTAGAAGATTCTCGGCGGCATCAACCTTTAAATCACGAAAAGTGCATTTAGTATGCTAACCTTCAAACTTGACCGAATCACACCAAGTAGAAGCTGAGTAAACGCCAGTGACAGGAAATCTCACACACATACTGAAAAACATGCTTAATAACTCAGAAAATTTTTGGCGCGTATATGGCGAGATTCGGCATCTAGGTGGCTAATAGCCACTAAAAATGGCTAATAGCCGCCGAAAAGGCAAATAGCTGACGATAATGGGAACTAGCCGACGAATTTGGCTATTAGCCCTTATGGCTTTTAGCCGTCGAATACGGCTATTAGCCGTCGAATACGGCTATTAGCCGCCGAAAAGGGCTATTAGCCATTATGGGGTAATAACTGTTGGCAACGCAGCTATAGAATGTTTACATGCAGCAATTAAGGAAGAATATATTCGTGCTTACTCGGCGATTTTGCGACTTTTTCCAGACACAAAATGTCCGAAATTTAAAATGGAAAAAATTTGAAAAATGTAGCCGACGGAAACGGCTAATAGCCATTTAAAACGGCTAGTAGCCATCGAATATGGGGCGTGTGCCAAATACATATGGCACACGCCCGAATCGGTGGCTATTAGCCAAAAATTTTCAGAGCATAGTTAAGATAAATAGAACTGGGCTTTTTTCAGCTGAGATTGTTGAAAAAACAAATTGTGGCCGTTGAGAAATAAGAAAGTTGTTAGCGATTTTCTGAAAACATCTGAAATTTCAAGTATTTTTTTCGGTGTCTTTTTTTTTTTTTCAGTGTCTAAATTTGCATTTTCTTTATAGACAAGATTAAAACAAACATTTTAAGTGTTGGACCGCCCGGAAAAGTTGAAAAATGACTGAGAAATAGGAATTTGAAAATTCAGGCTCGAGATTCCCCGTATCTTCGTTCCTCTCACTGTCTCATTTTGTTTAACTGTCTAACCTCTCCGAAACAACGCCCCGCGTGTTCGGCGGAGCGCGGGATAGTTTACTAGACAGTTAGACAAAACGAGACGAACGGGAAAACAAAGATACGGAGACAAGAAAGTACGGTAGAGCGCGAATCAAATACATATGTATTTTGGAGTGAAAAATGCATGTAAAAAACAACATTTCCAGTTTAATGCATATTATCTCTGGTAGCATTTACTCTACCCTAAACCAAATTCCCCTTTCTTCCAGTCTACCTCGGCCTCTACCTATTATACGTCATGACAGTATTTGGAGCCCAGGCAATGCACAATAGTAAAAAACGAGCACACCCCAAGCCCAAACCGGAGAGCACCAAACAAAGCGTCAAGAGTTTTCGCAGCAACGTCATCGCTCCCGTCCCCGATCGACCCGATATTACCACCGACTTCCCCGAAATCTCAGTAGTCACAGAAGCGATCGACAAGCTGAAAGAGCACATGGCTGAAAAGGCGCACAGCTCGCGGAAGTACCCGAAAAGAGCGTCTTTTATGATGAACGGTGAGGGCCGTGTTAACTCTTTGCATCCATACGCTCATTCGGCTCTGGGATCGAGAAGAGATAGCGAGTTGTCCGGAGAGGATGAAGAGTTCGTGGTGATTCATGGACATGTATTTCATGGTCATGAGGCGCGGAGTCGAGCTGCTAGTATTGTTCCGGAGCCCATGAAGATTAGCAGTTGGAAGTCAAAAGAGGTGATCACTGATTTGCTGGAGCATATTGATCCAAGGCCGGAGAGTGATGATTGGGAGGGGATGAATGTGGTTTCGAAATCTTTGGCGATTATAGCGGTACGGTTTGTTTTTTCCTGGAGGTACCATAGTCAACTTTTTGGGGGGAGGCGGCTTGAAATGTAGTGTTGGGCGGTGACTTACGAACATCTCTGCTTTTTGGCGAATTAAAAAACAAATAAAAGACCACGTGGAATACAAAAAACCGACGGCAGTGACTTCTAAAAGATCTATTTTTCCCAGAAATGTTTATTCTGTTTTTCTTGCAATCATCCACCCACAATGCATTTTATTTTTCCAATTGAAACACAAAAAATTAGAAAAATGCGGGAAAGACAGGAGAATTATGGTGAAAAAGAATAAATGCGTTTGAATTTCCCTTCTAATAATTTTTGTAAATTTAGCCAAAAATCAGAGAAATTACGGTTTTTTGAATTTTAATGTGATATTCGTAAATGCGTCCACCCAAAACTGCATTTAAAAAAATTGGTTCCTCCTTTCAACACCGCCAAATAATAAACAAATTTCCTTCCAGATCGTCCCAGTTTTCCTGTTCAAATTGACAATTCCGCTGAACGATATGAGTTGGTGCAAGCCATTGGCCCTTATCCACGCATTCACTTGTCCGGCATTCTTACTTTTTTCAATTCAATGTAAGCACATTTCTTTAAAAAAAAATTTGGGCTCAGATAAGGATTGGAAATAATCACTTTGTTTCATTCCAAGCGTTGGGAATATTGTTCTTCACAGCCACAGAGATGAGTGTAGTGGGGAGAGGTATGTGTTGGGCAGCGGCCGACGCCTCGCGGGTTCCGACCGCCGCTATCATTTTGTGTGTGTAGAGGCTCCGCCCACTTTTTTTTCTTCTTTGCTGCGTTTTCGATGGCTTCTTCTTCAACTTCTTTTGCTTTTTTTTATCAGAGGCTGGATCCATGAAACTAGAAAATCACAGGAAAGCCGTTTTCCAGAAAATGTTTCTCTGCGTCTCTCTCCCTTATCACTCGAAAATTGCCGTTTTTCGAAATTGATTTTCCGGAAAACGATTTCCGGTGGTTTTCCAGTTTCAGGTCATTGTCAGACATTTTTGGCGCGTATATGGCGGGCATTGGCAGCTATGTGGCTAATAGTCATTGAAAAAGGCTGGTAGCCATCGCATTCGGGGCCTGCGCCAAATACATATGGCGCCCGGCCCGATTCGATGGCTATTAGCCCACTTTTTGTGCCCGTTGAAAAAAAACACAAATAAATATTTATCTTAAACAGCTTAAAAGTAAAAAAAAATAATTTTTTACAGTTTTTCTGATTTCCCCGTTTCCCGGAAGCCCTGGCCTTTGGCTATATGGCCTTGTGGCTTCTCTAATTCTCGCCGGACTTTTGATATTTTTCACTCAATTGGGCGTTCAACCAAAGTACTACAAGGTATATACTAAAAGTGAAAATTCTAGCAAAAAAATCACTCCAGGAAACCTATTCCTACGTCGGCTTTGTTATGTCAATCGCATGGATCTACCTGATTTCCTCTGAAGTAGTGAATGTTGTCACCATGCTTGGCGTTGTTTCGCGGATTTCTCATGAAGTAGGCAAATTTCTGTGGTATAGAACTGCCTGAATTGAAACTGTACTGACTCAGAAAAGCTAGAGCAGTTCAGGCAGTTCTATACCGTGGTTGCCCCCATTTTCTATGTGTGTGAACAATTCGTTTCATTCTTTAAAAATTCCAGGTTCTAGGACTGACAATTCTGGCGTGGAGTAACAGTATCGGTGACTTGATTGCCGACGTTTCAGTGGTGAAACAGGGATATCCGAGAATGGCGATGGCGGCGGCAATTGGCGGGCCACTTTTTAGTAAGTTTTTTGATAAGCGAGTACACCCCAGAAACTGGGAGAAATTAACAAAAAAAATACTTTAAAACTTCGAAATTTCTGCGCGAAAACTCATCTAAAATAGGCAATATTGTACATGTTTCAAACCTCATTCAAACTAGAAAAAATTCATGAAATCAGACATTTTCGTGCAGTCCAAATTTTCAATAAATTACCAGAAAAACAGGCGCAACTAGATAAAAAAGCCGGACCTGTTTTGTTTTTGAAAAACATGGACCGCAAAAAAAAATACCGGTTCCACGATTTTTTAAATATTTTTTTTTCAAGCGAACATTAAATTTAGTGTATTTTGAATTTCTGTGTGAAAAAATTGGCCGAGGTTTCACGTTTTGATGTCGCAAATCGATTAAAAACACAATATTAAAAATTTGATATCCGCGTGAAAAAAGTGAGCGGAGTTTCAGTTCTTATGTTAGGGACCTATTCAAAATACTGTAGAAAAACGGAAAAAATGACAAAAAACTAGGAGAAAACTCGGAAAATGCTCCGATTGGTCTGAAATTTTGGGTGAAACTGTCAAAAATGCTCCCGGGCTTGCTGAGAAAATTTTGGACCGAAATATCGATTTTAAAAATTTTCAGAAAAAAAATCAATTCTTTAAAATCGATATTTTAGTTCAAAACTTTATGCGCTTCCCCGGGAGTATTTTTGACAGTTTCTCCAAAATTTCAAACCAATCGGAGCATTTTCCGAGTTTTCCCCTGATTTTTTGTCATTTTTTTCCGTTTTTGTACAGTACTCTGAATAGGTCAACTAATGATGCAACTGGATTGAAAATACAATATTATTGTTTTATTTTTCTTGCTGGTTACAGTAAAACGTGGTTTTTAAACTGAGCAGGTGAGAATTCCGGTGATGTCTGCGTCTCTTACAAGTTTTGCCCGAGAGCATATGGTAACCGGCAAGACAATTGAAAAGATAATAGTACTTATGCGACTTTAAAATGTTGACTGGAATTTTCGAAAACAGAGAAAAAAAATCATTTATTTCAATATTTAAAAACAATAATTCAATTAGATTTTTTAAAATAATAATTTCTATGAAGTTTCCCGGCAAATTTTCGACACGATTTGGTGACAACCTTAACACGATTCATTCATGTAGATGTACATAAAAATTACGAAATAACGTTAAAAAAATACAATAAATAAAGCTATAAAAATATTCCAGATTTATTAATGGGATTTGGATTACCATTCACCATTGCCAAGTTGCAAGGAAAATACATTTCGGTAAGGTTTCGCGGCAAACACCACCCTCAATAAACCGCAATTTCAGATGAATATAAACCCGACGTATCGGCTGCTAATCGTCTTTCTCGCCATCTCGCTTTTGGCCACTTTAATCGGTGAGAAAAAACCAAAAAAAATCGCAATAAAACAAAAAATAAAAAATTTCCCAGGAATTCCCGTGCAAAAATTTCGCCTCCGACGTGCCCACGCCGCAGTTTTAATCACCATTTACGTCGCGTTTATCGTGTTTGTCTTGCTCTCGGAAACCGGTGTTCTCGTCTGGAATTGATTACTGTGTAACTTAGTCCATGTTCTTTTGATTTGTCTTATCTACGGTTTAATATTTTCCTAATTATTGTATGTAAGGAAGAAATACGGGTGTGTCAGCTCATAAAACAGTTTGGTCTCCGGTGGTTTTGGCATGATGACAAGAGTTGTTATCGCAAGAGAAATGGATGTAAAAATGCGGAATGTATATAATTGCTCGCCAGTTTTGGCTTCTCGCATAGTTTACCAGAATTTTTCATTTTTTGGAATTTCCAATGTCGGTATAATGGATTCGTGACGGAGTGACATTTCACGTGAAACTGTGAGACGAAAAATCTCTTCATTTCTTCAATTATTTCTTCATTTTTTCTAATAAAAACGTGAAAAAATTTGTCACTCCGCCACGAATTCATTATAGAAACTGAACTTTTATGTGAATTTTGTTTTAAAAAATTGTAATTACCGTAAAAACTCTAATAGAACGGCATGACCTTCTATTGTTTCATTTTATCACAACTGCCGGGTATTCAGAGGTTTGCACACCAAACTTCGGTCGTCTCATGCCTGCTTGGTCATAAAGTGTTTTGCCGAGTTTGGTGTGCAAATCTCTAAATACCCGGCAATCGTGAACAAATGAAACAATAGAAGAGCATGACGTTCTATTATGGACCTATTTAAAGTACTGTAGAAAAAGGGAAAAAAATGACAAACAACTGGGAGAAAACTCGGAAAATGCTCCGATTGGTCTGAAATTTTGGGAGAAACTGTCAAAAATGCTTCCGGGCTTGCTCAGAAAATTTTGGGCCGAAATATCGATTTAAAAAAAATATTGATTTTTTTTCTGAAAATTTTTAAAATCGATATTTCGGTTCAAAATCTTCTGAGAAAGTCCGGAAGCATTTTGGACAGTTTTTCCCAAAATTTCAGAACAATCGGAGCATTTTTCGAGTTTTCTCTCAGTTTTTTGTCATTTTTTCCGTTTTTATACAGTACTTTGAATAGGTCCATTAGAGTTTTTACGGTACTCTCGTCTCACGTCTCTGTCAGCAAGGGCCATCATTCAAAAATTCTTGCCGATATTCCTAGTGTGAAACCGCCCAGTTTAAAGAATGATGGTCCCTTACTGATCCTGTGCAAAAATGGCTATTTTACGTTTTTGGGAAATTAAAAATTTTGAAAGATTTAGAATTATCACATTAAAAATGCACAAATCTCAATGTTTCGATATTTTTAAAATTAGAACACATCCAAAAGGAGTACACGAGGTGTGTGGCCGCTGGCCTATACAAAACCGGTCGTCGAAACTTCTAGAAAATTCCACTTCGACAGAAATACTAATTTTTGATGAAATATTTACAGACTGGCGTAAAATGCACCAGAAAAAAAATACGTTGGGGTAAAATGCCGACCGCGAATTCGTGTACTCCTCGTGGTTTTCTAATTGTTTGTTGTTGTAAAATTTGCCAAACATCATGAGATGTTTTATGCGCCTTTAATGTGATATTCGTAAATCGGGGTGCTGTCGACTGCCTTTTTTCAAAATGCTTTTTCCATCAACGCCTATGCGCTAAATTGGCGCTCTGCAAACATTTTTTGCGTGTTCAACGGAGCGCACTTTTGCAAAGGAATTCGTCAGCACCCCGTGTATACTCCGTACTTTTGTTGGTTGCTTCGTCCGAAAATTCGCCCAAAAACAAAAAATACCAATTTATTATACGTTCTCTACAGTGCGTAACATAAGTATAAGCGCACCCCCAAAAATGCATGCTACTGCGTTTGCATGCAATCTGAAGACTCGGGACCTTGAAAATCGTAATTAGCATGCAAAATTACCCCAGGACTACATAGTCCAAGTTAATATTCACAACACTCTTGAAATGGGCCTGAAAAGTCTGAAAAAAGTACTCCTGCAACCGTAACATAAGTATAAGCGCACCCCACATAACATCGGAAAAACTCAAGAAAAACACAAGTTGATAATTAGTAGCTGTACCATTAAAGTTTATAACTCCATAATCACGGTTGGACATATAATTAGATACGCCTGGGATGTCTTAGTCAGTGTTGTTCTTGAATTCCTGCTCCAGGATACTCTACTCATAAAGAATGGCGACCTCCAGTGCAGCAATCGGCTAGAATGGTTTTTCTTGGTTGTGAAATCGACGAGGAATAGTCCCTAGATGTTATCCAATAGGTTCTAGTCCAGAAAGCATCCTGGACAAGTGAAAACATCGCGGTTTTTAATCTTGAGCCAGCCCACTGGCATACGTGGATGTGTTATCTTGTTGGAAGATGAGGCCATATCGACGGAGGAACAAGACGAGTTGCTGTTTTGGGATGTTCTGACATGAATTCATGTTGAGTAGCTTTTATACAAATGTTATTATTAGTAAATCAGAAGACTAAAAACACCGGACACCATTATGCCTCTTCCTCCAAATCTTACGTTTTGAGAAATCGAATGGATCCTAGAAGAGATCGTGCCAATCGTATTCGTAACTACCCGCGTTGTTTGAATTTAACTTTTTCAATCAGAAAAACATAGTTGGAACAAATAAAGTTTGGTTTGAGAGTTTTAGTACCAAACAGTTACTGAATTCAAATTTAAGTCGAAACCACAAATTTTTTGATCGTTGGTGAGTTGCGGCGTTGGTCTCAATACAGCTCATTTGATATTGGGATCACTTTTTCCTGTTTTGCGATACGTTTGCTTGTAAACTAAAGCGTTTAGTTCTCATTTGGTGTCGTATCACGTCTTCAGAGAGCATGAAACTTGTCGACTGATGTTGGTTTTTTTCTGACAGACGGCTTTGGCGGCACCCCAAACTTTTCGTAAAGGTTCTGATTTCTCATATAATAGTTATTGCACGTCGTGGAATGATTCTGCAGCTTTACAATTACTCAGTTCGACCATCTGGCCGTGTTGAAAGCTTGGATTTGCGTTTTCTCGGTGTTTGACTGATTTGTGCAACTTGGCATGATTGAATGATCTTTTTCGGTTTTGTTTTTACTGTGAGGAAGTTCTTTGTTAAATTCTGAAGGTACGTGACAACACTCATTGACTGTTTTCAAAAAAATTTTGAGTTTTTTCATCTGTTTTGGTAAGTGCGCTTATACTTATGTTACGGTTGCAGGAGTACTTTTTTCAGACTTTTCAGGCCCATTTCAAGAGTGTTGTGAATATTAACTTGGCCAATGTAGTTCTGGGGTAATTTTGCATGCTGATTACGATTTTCAAGGTCCCGAGTCTTCAGATTGCATGCAAACGCAGTACCATGCATTTTTGGGGGTGCGCTTATACTTATGTTACGCACTGTATGTGATTATCGAACAATAGAACAACTTTTATACCAGAATTCAGAACAACAACGAAAACTTCAAGTTTTCAGAAATTTAGAATGCTCTTTTTCAAAAATTATAGCTTTCCTCTTGCGATTCTTCATTTAAAAATATTGGCATCAAAATCGAAATTCACGTCACAACTTCAATTTCGTTCCTCAAAAGCTTGGCGCGCAAATTATCAGTTCATTTTCAGATGAAAAAACGTTTTTTGACACTTTTCCTCCTGCTTATCATCATTTGCCAATGTGACGCTTGGCATTCTTCTATCGGGAAAATTGTGAGAAAGTGGAAAAGTGACGAGTTGATCGGATTAGAATGTGTTCCGGACGATTCGGAGGAGTGTTCGGTGGGAGCGTTGAATGGATCTGGTAAGCACGGCGTGCTAGACCTTGAGTAAATGAAAAATCAAAAACATCCTATTACATGTGCCTGCGTCTCCACAGTGGCGTTCGGGCAAGTTTAGAAAAATGCGTGGGAAAATGGAGATGCAGAGACGCCACGACGCCACTGTGGAAACGCAGACAAATGCTACGGGGCGCGTTTCTCTTTACGTAGGTTCTAGCACGCCGTGTAAGGCGGTGTTTCAACATTTAGCACTTGAGTAATGTCGTTAAATTCCTCCAGACGTGTGTCAATATGTGAAATGCAACAATGACAATTGCGAGGGCGGAGGTTATCTTTTGTGGACACAATATGTGGAATGTGCTCCAAATACTGCTGCTCGGGTAATCAATTTAATATAATTTAAATGTCCGCTGAATTTCAGGTGATTGTGATAGTCTTTGGAGTCGTCTACATGCTAGTTCTTTTCGTGATGGTTAGCTCGGCAGCCGACGACTTTTTCTCCCCATCCATTTCTGCAATTGTCGCGCATCTGAGAATCAGTGAATCTGTGGCGGTTTGTCTATTCCTTCCTTCCTCACTACGTGTTTCTCGGGTTTCTGTGTCTCCATTTTTTGCACATCATCACTGTGGAGACACATACATGCGATAGAGCGCATTTTCCTTAACGTAGTGCATATCACGCCGTGTTCCTTTTATAATTCATCCAACTTCCATATCCAGGGCGTAACATTCATGGCATTCGGCAACGGAGCACCTGATGTCTTCGGCGCAATCGCTTCAGTGCTAAGCTCTCCGACCCCAAAAGCCGATTTGGCGCTGGGCGAACTGTTTGGAGCAGGACTTTTTGTCACCACAATGGTGCTGGCGGTTACTATATTCACAAGACCGTTCGAGGCAGAGGTATTGTTAATTGTCAAATTTTTATATCTTTGTTTTTCGTCTTCTAGGTGTTCAGCTCCATCCGGGACATTGCATTCTACGTGGTTGCTCTTGCATGCATCGCTTTCTTTTTTATCCAATACGATCACGTGGAAATTTGGATGCCACTTGGTTAGTTTCGAAACGCCTCTAATGCCTCTAATTATTTTTTTTTTCTCGCCAGTATTCCTCGGAATCTACTTGATCTACGTTTGCACCGTAATCATTTCGCAAATCCTCCACCATCGAGCCAAAAAACGTCATGAGACAGTTATTTCGCAAAAACAAACTGACATAGTGTCAGTGGGCAGTCGAGAAGACGATGACGACATTTACGTGAGCCATGGACATCACATACTTCATGCTCATGATGTGCTCAAAAGTCGAGAAAATACGGTTGTAAATGTAAATAAATGGACGCTTCGCGGCGTGCTCGGCGATTTGTTCGCGCAATTGAAGCCGTGGCCGGAGAAAGAAGAATGGCAGGAGATGAATGTGTTTCAAAAATCGATTGTGTCTGTAAATGTATGTTTTTCCGTATGCTTGTAAAATGTTTTGAAAAATTTCAGTTAATCCCTACTTTTCTATTCAAACTCACAATTCCTCACAACGAGCAGCCGTGGTCCAAACCGATTGCTCTTTTGCAATGCTTCACGTGCCCAGTTTTTCTTCTTTTCTGCATACAAAGTACATAGTTTATTACTCTTACCTAAATACTTCCAGAGGTGTCGAATTGCGCAAATTTGTGTCATTTATCTAAAATATGGTGTATTTTAAAAATCTTTAAAAAAAAACAGAGTTTATCGGTTGAAAAATTAAAACGAAAAAAAAACTTTTGAAAATCACACGTATTCGCGGTGAAACCCGACCACGGATCGCATGCGTAAAAAAAACCGTGCTAAACAAGGAGGCGCGGATATGGCTATTAGCCGTTGAAAATCTCTGTTATCTATTAGTGGCACCGAGTTGGCACTTGCTCGGCGATCGGCACAAATTTGGCGAGAGTTAGCTATTGAAAACCGATATTAGCCGCGAATTCGCTGCTTATGCCAACTGCATTTTGCCGACGCCCCGAATTTGACGGCTATAACACGAAAATTACCTGAAAAAAAAAATTTAAGCAACATTAATGAAAAAATATCTCAAATCTTTCAGTGATAACCATCAGTCCATTCCCAAGCTCTCCGGGCCTCTGGCTCTACGCTCTTGCGCTCTCCGCCATCATGTCAATTGTAGTTTGGATTTTAACCAAATTGGATGGTGAACCGCGATTTTATAAGGTATTAATGGGGTTATTCATAAAAAAAGCCAAAAAACGGAGAAAAAAATTGGGGGAAAACTCAGAGAATGCTCGGATCGGCCTGAAAGTTTGGGAAATCAATAAAAATCTAAAATACTACCCGCCGTGAATTGCGCAGAAAAATTTGGACCGAACATCGATATTTCGACCCAAAAATTTCTGAGCATTTCGAGGCTACCCCGAATTAGAACTGTCCCAAATCAGAACCGTGTCCTGAATCAGAACTGTCCTGTATAAGAACTGTCCTTTATCAGAACTGTCCCAAAGCAGAACTGTCCCGAATCAGAACTGCCCCGATTCAGAACTGTCCCGAATCAGAACTGTTCGTATCAGAACTGCCCCAAATCAGAACTATTCAATAAGCATGCTTACGACCTAATATGTGTTTTTTTTTTCATAATAAAACACATTTTATTTAAAACTTATACGGTAGTTCTGATTTGGGGCAGTTCTGATACGAACAGTTCTGATTCGGGACAGTTCTGCCTCGGGACAGTTCTGATTCGAGACAGTTCTCATATGGGACAGTTCTGATACCGGACAGTTCTGATGCATAAAAGTTCTGATACGAACAGTTCTGATTCGGGGTAGCCTCGAGCATTTCATGACGTAGAGTATTTTTGACATTATTTCTGAACGTTTCAGGCCAATCGGAGCATTCTCTGAGTTTTCTCCCAATTTTTGGTTTTTCCCTTTTTTCTGATGGGCTCTGGGACGTTTCGAAACTGGGAAATTTCGAAACTTTAGTTCTAGAGACGGTTAAATTTTGACAAATTTTCCGGTTAAAGATTGGACAACTGCCTTGACCGAATTTTGCCAAGTGCGAACACGAAAAAATCACTAAAGTTTCGAAACGTCCCAGTTTCGAAGTGACAGGTTTCGAAAAGTCTTGTTTCAAAACGTCCCAAAGCTTTTCTATGATTAGCCCCATTATTTAAATATTTATTCAATTTTTGCAAAAATACAAATTTTATACATACAAAACACGAATATTACTGAAAATTAATGAAATTTCCAGCCTTTAACTTCATACGCCGGATTTTTGATGTCGATAGCATGGATCTATCTGATTTCCTCAGAAGTGGTGAATGTTGTCACGATGCTTGGCGTTGTTTCGCGAATTTCTCATGAAGTATGAATGCGATTTGCCTTTCAAAATTAGTTGTTCCTGAAAATTCCAGGTTCTAGGCTTGACAATTCTGGCGTGGAGTAACAGTATCGGTGACTTGATTGCTGATGTTTCGGTGGCCAAGCAGGGATATCCGAGAATGGCGATGGCGGCGGCGATTGGTGGACAATTATTTAGTGAGTCAATAATTGTTGCAATCCTTCAAATAAAAAAAAAAACAATTTCAGACCTTCTAATCGGTTTCGGACTCCCATTCACCATTGCAAAAATGCAGGGAAAGACTATATCGGTGAGTTTCGTTTCTCATTTTCATTTCCTTTTTTTCCTAAATTCCCTTCTTCAGATGATTCTCAATCCAACGTATCGACTTTTAATGCTATTCCTTGCCATCTCATTGATTTTCACTTTCGTTGGTTGGTTATTTATCGCTGTATTGTCGGCCCGCCAAAATGGTCTAACGCGCTCCGCTGAACTCAATACTACGTGGATTTTATTTTGGTCTCCAATTTTTTTCATTTCACGTGTAAATTCAACGTGAAATAAAATAATTTGGAAACCAAAATTAAATCCACGTAGTATTGAGTTCAGCGGAGCGCGTTTGACCGACGTGGCGGGCCGATAATAAATGTATGCTTAAACTTGATTTTTCAGCAATGTTGGCTCAGAAGTTCTATTTGCGACGGGTTCACTCGTATTGCCTAGTCTTCATTTACATTTCCTTCTTCGTTTTTATTGGTCTCTCGCTCGATAATGTACTGGTGTGGAATTAAATTGAACGGGTCATGAATGTATATATTTACGTATTATTTGATTTAATAAATAAAATTAATTGCGAAAAACGAATAAAAAAATTGGCTAAAAAGCGCAAATGAAGAAAAAAAATTCATAAAAACGCAGTTAAATATGAATGGAGTTGCGAGACCCGCATTTTTGATCTTCGCCTTTAAAAGTTGTGATATTTTCATCAGATTAAAAAATATCGATTTTTTCTGGAAATTTTTAAAATCGATAAATATTTCGGCTCTGGGACGTTTCGAAACTTTTTTTCATTTTTGCGTATCGTTTTTTGCCAATTGACACCAAAACGCACGCTCATTTGGTCTTAATTTTTTGCTTTTATCAATTATTTTTATTTTTAAGGAAATTTAAATACACTAGTACGCCGCAAAAATGCGCAAGTTTCGAAACGTCCCAGAGCCCATATTTCGTTCCAAAATTTTTTGAGCATGTCATTTCCGGAGGTATTTATTTTTTAAATACTATTTCCCACATTTTTATGCCTATCGGAGCATTTTTTTCCTTATTTTTTTCTATCTTTTTCTAAATAATCGGGGGTACGACAGAATAGAAATAGGCGAAATAGAAATGCTACAAAATAGAAATGCTACAAAAAAGAACTGGAAAAAATAGAACTGAGCGAAATAGAAATGCTACGAAATAGAACGGCTACAAAATAGAAATGAGCGAAATAGAAATGCTACAAAATAGAAAAAATTTTGGCGATGGAGCGCGTTTGCATTATTTTTTCAATTGCTCAGTTTTTCGCCGATTTTCCATTTTTTTTTCTGAAACTGCATTGATTTTATACCTTTCTTCATTTTCGATGTTGTTAAGTGCGTAAAATATCTGAAAATTACTGAAAAATTCTATAATAATCGGAAAATTCGAAGAATAATGCAAACGCGCTCCATCGCACCGATTTCTATTTCGCCCATTTCTATTTTGTCACATTTCTATTTCGCGCTGTTCTATTTCGCTCATTTCTATTTTGTCGCCGTTCTATTTTTTCCAGTTATTTTTTGTAGCAATTCTATTTTGTAGCATTTCTATTTCGCCTATTTCTATTCTGTCGTACCCCCAAATAATCCCCATAAAAAATTGAATTGTTATTTATTTTCATTATTTCATGAATAAAACAACCTTTCAACAAAAAAAACAACAAAAAAGCAACCAAAAACAAGGGAAAAACAGAAAAAATTGGACAAAATTCGATATTTAAAATTTCACAAAAATATTTCGCTGCGAGACCCAAAACATTTTTGTACTGCGCCTTTAAAAAATACAGTAATTTTCTGAAAAATTTCCGTATTACACTTCTCTGTGCTCTCTTCAAAACCAACACTCTCCCATCTTACTCTCTCAATGGAGCGCGTTTGCATTGAGATAGCAAGGTGAGAGAGTGTGCGTTTCAAAGATAGTGCAGAGAAACGGGCAAAAAAATTTTTTTTTTCTTCTTTTTCCTTTTTTTTCTGCTATTTTTCTTTCCCAATTGGCCAAAGATGGGTAGAGACGAAGAGAATAAAGGTGAAATTTTTTCAAATTTATAAAAAATAAATACAATTAGAATTTTAGAAGCCCTTTCCTCATATCGAATGAGCATCGAGACAAGCCCCGAAGTCGATATAACAGAGATCGATGAAGATGGACAAGTTTATGAAGAGTATTACGTGGAGATTGAGGAGTCCGGACAGGAGCCAAATGCATCACGGCATCCGTATGTGGCGCGGAGATCTCGGAAAATTGGTAGGACGCATCCTGGCAAAAAGCTACTATTTTTCTCCCATTTTAAGACCGAATCGTGGCCGGAGTATCATCCGAGCACATTGACGTGATGGATCTGGGAAGGACAGTAATTTTAGGAACATCCGACGGCTCGCTAAACTCGATTCGAGTGGAAAAAGCGGTCAAAAGTGGCGGCTCATCCACGTGTTTTCTCGGCAATTGTTCCATGGAGGCACTTGTAAACGGATTGATGACTCCGTATGGGACAGACGCGCGGTACGCCATGATCGGAAACGCTATTATGGTGAGATAATGCACATTCGAATTTTAGCGAAAAAATTAAAAAAAAAATAAATAATAATTCAGTGGAACGCTTTAAAATCCGATATGCGCGATGTGAAGAGCCACATTGTGGTTCGATCTTCACAGGCGCTGCCGAAATTCGAGGGGATCGATTTGGACGATGAAAATCTTGACGAACTGCGTGGCCATCATATACGGGCGGTCGGGGTTTTTGGGGTAAGTTGCTCATTAACAAGGCAGTCTTCAGCACAAATCCGATTCTCAGGACGCCGACCTCGGCTACATCTTCAACCTGCTCACCTTCCGCAGCTCGGCCAAGTTGCTCAACAAGGCAAAGCAATTTCTAAAAGCCTATTTTATTGTGGCGTGTCGTCCACGTTGCATGATCTGGCGGTACACGTTGCGGAGAACGGGAATGCACAAGAAGGCTATCCTCAATTTGCCGGTATCGGTGGTAAAGTCGCTGCTCAGTGAGTTCAACAATTTTTTTTTTTGGAAATCAAAAAAATTGAAAAACTGCTCAGATTTTCTTCTCGACCTGACCGGAATCGGTTGTAAACAAAGGCCATTTCGCGAGGTGAACAGATCGGCTCCATTTTATCAGTTGCTCGGATCGGATGATGAGACTCGAGAGGAAACGTACACGGAGATGTGCCACATGCGAGATTCGCTCAAGAATTTCTTCCGCGAAGCCATCACTGATGTGCTGTAAGTAAATATTTTGGTCATTTTTCTTCAACTTTGAGAAAATTATCGCTGCTCCGAGGGTTTTCAAGGCGAAAAATGGCAAGAAATCGGGAGAATTAATGCTCCTGAAACTATGGGAAATCATGTCAAAAATATGGCGCACTTTCGGTGCTTGCGCATTTTTTTAAATTGATTTTATTTTTTTTTCAGTAAAACCTGTTTTTCCTTGTAAAATGTATGTATTTTATCTTTTAATAACTCAAATATTTCAATTTAAACCATTAAAAAACAGTTAAACTTCTTGCAGGCTGGAAAATTCGGGCGATTTTCGAGAAACTCACAATATTGGCTAACAATCGATGAAAACCAAATAAATTGCATGTATTTTTCATGATATTTGCTTTATTCATATGACGAAATAAAAATTAGGTCAAAACAATGCATACGATCTTGGAATTAACAAAAAAACACGAATAAGACTAATGGACCTATTCACAAAACCGGAAAAAAAAGGAAGAAAACAGCGAAATTCCGGGAAAATTCGGAGAATGCTCCGATTGACCTGAAATTTTGGAAAATATTGGAAAAAATTCTCCTGTACACGCTCAACAAATTTTGGACCAAAATATCGATTTTTCTGAAAATTTTTAAAATCGATATTTTGGTCCATAATTGTTTGAGCGTGTACAGGAGAATTTTTTCCAATATTTCCCAAAATTTCAGGTCAATCGGAGCATTCCCGAATTTTTTGCTGTTTTCTTCCTTTTTTTCCGGTTTTGTGAATAGGTCCATAAAAATACGGAAAAATACGCATCGAAGAGCGATTTTTCCATAACGAAAGTGAATTATTCTCCATAAAATTGCCCAAACTTTGATTTTCGTAAAGATTTATCCTGCAAAAACACCAAAAAACTCAAAATGATTATTTCGAAATGGTGGCTGAACCAAATTCGACGTTCCTAGGCTTAAAAAATTTCTAAAGACCTCAGCTATAATTCAGTCGGAGCACAATTAACAATTTATGTTTTTTTTTCCCGAAAAACATTTAAAAAAAAAGCCTCAAAATTTGAATTTCGCGCGAAAAACCAGTGGAGCGCGTTTGCTCAGCTCCGCCCACTTTTCAAATCCTGGACATCGTGGGTTAGGAAATTTTGGGCCTAATTATCGATTTTTCTGTAAATTTTTAAAATTTTTGAGAGAAAAATTAAAAAAAACAAAGTTTTTATTTCAAAACAAACAATAAAAACCCATAAAAACCTCTCTTTCTTAGCAATGAAATCCGCGAAATGCCATTCTGCTCCAAGACGGGAACAATTGTGAGCCCACTGCGCGGACGGCACCTCGATAGATACAGTGTGATGTGGAAAGATTACGAGGCGATGCTCAAAGCGGAGCACGATAATCCATCCGAGCGGAATACAAAGATTCGGGTGCAGTTTGAGTGAGTTCTTGTCGTTTCCGACTCGAGACGCTGCCCATCCTTTAAAATGGCCGCTTTCCCGGAATATCGGCACGAATTTTGACACAGTTGAATGAGTGTGACCGTAACCTATTCGACGGGAGAGTGATGAATGGATTACGGTCACACTCATTCAACTGCAGGCTTGTTCGGAAAATGCTTTTCGGAAAATCGGAAAAGGAAATTTTTTTCCGAAATAATTTTTCGGAAAATCGGATACCCGAAATTTTTTCCGATTCCAATTTTCGGAAAATCGGATATCCGACATTTTTTCCGATTTTATTTTTCGGAAAATCGGATTATCCGATTTTTTCCGATTTTCGAAACTAAACTGGATTTTTTTTAAATGTTGTATTTTCGGAAAAAGATCCTTAACAATTGGCTCATCTTATTTCTTTGAAAAAATACGAAAATCAACAAATTAAACAAAAATTAAACAAAAAATCAACAAATCAACAAAAAATTCAACAAAAAATTCAGTTTTGAGAAATTCATGGTACTTAGAAGCGGCACCTAAAAGAACTGCAATTTTCCGATCATTTTCGGAAAATTTTCCGACGGGAAAATTTTCCGGATAATTAATTCGGACAATTTTCCGACGGGTAATTTTTCCGAAAAATAAATTCGGAAAATTTTCCGAAAAAAGTCGGAAAATTCGGAAAATCGGAATTTCCGTTTTCCGATTCCGACCAAGCCTGTTCAACTGTGTCAAAATTCGTGCCGAAATTCCGGGAAAGCGGGCGGAGCCTTGAGTCTGCAAACACCGATCGCCAACTTTACTAAATAAAATTAAAATTCCAATTTTTCAGGCAACACCTGTGTGAAATTGTTCCTCATTGAGATCTCATATTGCTGTAAATATATAAAAATCAATAAATCCATATTTAAATAATTCTTCTCGGTTCATACTTTTTGGTTTTGGCACACTGGATACCTATCCAAATACCATTCTTACCCTTTCTTTGCCTCTTTTTTTCTCTGTTTGCTCTTGTCTTTCGCGTTGCGTTTCGGTGCGCTTCGATCAGGTCAACCAAAAAATTGCTCACAGAATGTTTCTCCATTCATTTCTTCAAGTTTTCACTGTTTTCCTCGCCCTACAACTCGTGGACGCGGCGTCAATCTCTTCGCTGGAATGTGGAGGTAGGCACATCCTTCAGCTAATAGCCCAATCCGTGCCGCGCTAAAAATTTCCCCTTCCAGCCTGCTCCCTCCTCGTCACCCATTTCGAGCTGAAAATCGCCGCCGTCGATCCGAACAAGAAAATCGAGGTGGGCAGTTTCCGAGTGTCGCCAACCGGCGAGCAAAAAGGACTCAAAGAGATTGGCTACGCGCGTTCCGAGACCCATTTGACGGAAATCATTGAGCACGTTTGCGACGAGGCGAAAAACTACAAATTGGTGATGAACACGAACACTGGAAAATCAGTGTATGTGCACAAGGACGTTTCACAGCATTTGGATGGCGATGAGTCGGCGAAAATGCGGTCCAGGCTTCAGAATGCGGTGAGTGTCAAAACGACTCTCGGAGGTTTCGAAAAATTGTCTGCATTTTTTCGTCGCGGTGTTTGCACACAATCACCTTCAAAAGCTTTTTGAGGAACATTTCCTTAAAAGCATTTAAAAATGAATGTGTGCAAACACCGCGGCGACAAAATTCAGAAAAAATTTCGAAATTTTTTTGCTATTTTGGCGAGCCGACAATACACTGATTCGGTGCTGCAGACTTGCAGAGGGGCGGGGCTTGTGTTTGGAGACCCCACGAAAAGGGGGAAAGTGTTGAAACGCAGGAACGAAAAGGGGAGAAAATGGGCACAGTTGTGTGCAAAAGTGCCGCACGGTTTTTTCTGCATTTTTGGAGAATGAGAAATAGTGTTTTTTTCTGCTTTGTTTTGCTAAAATTTAGTATTTTTGCGTATTTGAAATGCGGAGACAAAATAGAAAGGATTAAAAAAGAAAAGGAGCGGAAAAGCTGCGAGAGGTCCACAAAATTATTGATTTTAGTGAAAATTAATATTTTTCCCGAAAATTCGGGTGATTTCGCATTAAAATAGGAAATTAGTGTGCTAAAAAGAAAGAATACATTGAAAACCATCGTCATAAAATCATTTGGACTAAAAGCTTTCCAAATAAATGATTTAGGAATTTTTAAAGCAGCGGCAATTTCGAAAAATGGCGAATTTTAACTAAAATTGGGCATAATTAGGAAATTTTTCACAAAATATTACGAATTAGTTTGTTATTCGTCAATTTAACAAAGAAATATCAAGGAAAACGAAGAATTTTAGCAAAAAATCGAAGAAAAATAATTTGGCGACGAAAATGATAATCGCAAAGTACGAAGTTCAATGGAGCGCACTTGCATTTGTCGCGAATGAACAATAAATACCCAAAAATAATAAATTCAGGCAAAACAAAGCAGAAAAAAAACACTATTTCTCATTCTCCAAAAATGCAGAAAAAACCGTGCGGCACTTTTGCACACAACTGTGCCCATTTTCCCCCCTTTTCGTTCCTGCGTTTCAACACTTCCCCCCTCCCCCCCTTTTTCGTGGGGTCTCTGTGTTTGCGGACGGGGTGCCGCCAACTGTAATTTTGAAAAATACGTATTTATTTTTGAGACACTGAAAAAAAACCCGGAAAAAACAGAAAAATGTTAAAAAAACAACCGAAGAACAAGCTCCGCCCCTTTTGCAAGTCAATTCTGCGGCACGAGATATTTTTCTTTAGTGGAAGCCCTAAAAAATACAGTAAAAACCGTGCCGCAGACTTGCAAAAGGGGCGGGGCTTGCTCCTCGACTTTTGAAATTTTCCCCTTGTTTTCGCTTTCCACAGTTTCGTTGTGGCACAAGAATTTAGAATTTCGCACAGAAAGTCGCTTGCAAACTACAAAATTTAATTTCTACAGTAATTCCAAGTGGGCGTGGTTTTGACTTTTTGTGACCCCAAAAATAGAACAATTCATCAAAATTGAAAAATTTTAAGTTTAAATCACTCTCCAAGAAAATACGGCTCTCGGACGTTTCGAAAAATTGTCTGCATTTTGTCGTCGCGGTGTTTGCACACACAATATATTTTTTCAAAGCTTTTCATGGAATTTTTCTTGAAAAGCTTTTAAAAATGATTGTGTGCAAACACCGCGGCGAAAAAATGCAGAAAATATTTCGAAACGTCCGAGAGCCGAAACTACTTTTCATCAATTTTGAATGTTTTTTTCTTTTTTTCCGCTTTTGTCAGGGTCTCGAAAATGTATCAGAAATGTGCAATACGCATTTCTCTGCGTCTCCATTCGCTAAAAATAGAGACGCAGAGAAATAGCCAGCAATGTCAATTAAAAAGCAATAATTTATTAAAAAACTGAAAAAAAAAATATTAAAAATCGACAAAAATGCGAAAAAACAGGAATGTGGGCGGAGCTTCGTAAATACAAATCCATACGCAAAGCCAGTACGCAAACACAAACACAAACACAAACAGCGAGTGCCAATCCAAATAAAACTAGGATGTTTCACTCAAAACCTCCATTTTTCCAGTGCAACGACTTTATCGACGCGAACGAAGACGAGCTGCTCCATTTCCTAAAATCCGCCCATGAGAAGCCGGTGAAAGAGTTTTGCCACAAAACCATCGGTAAATATTTTTTGGACCTATTTATTCGAATTTAAATTGAATTTTCTGCATTTTTGCACATGTGAAAATGAGCGAAATTCAGTTCCGACGAGACCTCCGGAACATTGGAGCGTCGTAACTGAATTTCGAAAAATTCCCGCCTCTAATCCTCAAATTTCCAGGAGTTTGCTCATCTGTCGACGTGGCTGATTTGCCACCAGTGCCAATCACTTTGGCTGATATTCCAGAGGATGAATTGTAGATTTTTTTAATTAATTAATTTTTTTAAAAACTTGTTTTTGATATTTCCAAACGGGATATATATTTACTATTTATTTAATTTATAAATTGTTTTTTAATTCCGTTTTGGAACAATTTAACCTTTAAAAATGGTCTATTCCATGGGAAATTTCTAACTTTGTGTGCAACCGCGCTCTAATGCGATACGATGCGCCTTACTTTTCTTCCAGATGGAAGACATTTTGCCTATCGAAACGCTGGACGAGCTTTGGCAATGGGAAAACCGAACAGATGTAGACCGAAAAAGAGCTGAACCACTGGTCAATTTCAAGTAAGAACGACTTAAATCGGCTCTGGGACGTTTCGAAACTTTTGGGCTTGTTTTGGTGTAAATTGGCGAAAAACGCTACGCAAAAATGCGAAAAAAAAGTTTCGAAACGTCCCAGAGCCTTAAAATTCATCAGGCACCACTCGGGACCCCAAATTCTCATTTGCCACGACATGCGAGGCGGATATTTGGAAGAGGAAACGAATCGGGGAAAACAGTTTGAACCCGACAAATATCCGTACACGTTTCTCAACTGGTGGCAAATTGACGTCTTCAACTACTTTTCACATCATTTTGTGACGATTCCGCCGGAAGAGTACACGAGAATTTCTCATAAACATGGTGGGTTTTGATTTTTTTTTTCCGGAAAAACCGGGGAAGAAGCTCCGCCCCTTATAGAGTTCGATCTAAAATTATCTCAAATTCTCGAAAAAACAGTGCCGCAAACTTGACTTGAATTGACTTGACTTGCAAAAGGGGCGGAGCTTGTTCCCCGGTTTTGTCAGGGCTTATAAACGATTGCGCCTTTAAACGAGTAATTTCAGAAATTCCTTAAAAAAAAAAAAAAGATATTTTCGCATTGTTTTTCATATTTTGACCATATTCTACTGTTTTTCGCTGCAAGACCTCTCTATTAAGTTTTACACGCGCCTTTAAATTACGTTTCTTTATTACTCTTGTCTCAGCAGCTGCTCATAAACTTTGGAAACAGCCTAATTTTTCACGAATTTTTGACACAGTTGAAACGAGTGCGACCGTAACCCAATGAAAATGTAAGCAATAAAAAAAAAATCACGAAAAACAATTGAAGTTGTTTACATTTTTAAATGGGTTACTGTCGCTTTCATTTCAACTGTGCCATAAAATTCGCTCCGAGATATTTCGTGAAAAAATTGGATGTTTTCAAAGTTTATGAGCAGCTGCTGAGACAAGAGTAATAAAGAAAAGTAATTTAAAGGCGCGTGTAAAACATCATAGAGGTCTCGCAGCGAAAAGCCTTTCTTGGTTGAAATAATTTCTGAAATTACTGTGTTGCAAAGATGACATTCGACTCGGATTAATAATTATGAGCTTGAAAATTAAAAAAAAATCCCAAAATAAATAAAAATTTAAAAGGCGCGTGAGGTCTCGCAGGGAAAACAGCGAAAATATTATGACCCGTCCAAAGTTCAAAAAATTCCTGAAATCAGGAGTTTTTTGCAATCCAAAGTTCCACAAAAAATCCCAGAAAAGACAGGCGGTCACAGTTGAAACCGACGTTACCGTAGTGGCTTCGCTGCGAGACTTTCTATGTTTAAACTTGAAATTTCCCAAAAAAATTGAGCAATTCTGGGAAAATTCAAGTTTAAACATAGAAGGTCTCGCAGCGAAGCAACTACGGTAACGTCGGTTTCAACTGTGACCGCCTGTTTTTTCTGGGATTTTTTGTGGAACTTTGGACTGCAAAAAACTCCTGATTTCAGGAATTTTTTGAACTTTGGACGCGATATTACGTATTCGCCACAGAGTGACACTTCGCAGTATTCTTTTTTTACAATTTACCGGCAACTCGGGAAATTTTTGGCTAATAGCCATCAAATTCGTGTCTGTTGCCAAATGCATTATTCGTCTTATCGCTTCGAGACCTTGTAGCTTACCGTATCTACTCTATTTACCCGGCAAGCCTGATTGGATGCCGAGCAATTAGAGTACGGTAATGGACCTATTCACAAAACCGGAAAAAAAGGAAGAAAACGGAAAAAAGCTTCGGGAAAAATCGGAGAATGCTCCGATTGACCTGAAATTTTGGGAAATATTGTGAAAACAAAAAAGTTGCAACGCGGTGTTTGCGTACTTTTGAAATTCAAACGGCAATGAAAGAAATAGCATGAGAAATGAAGAGATTTGTTCCCATTTTCGTTTGAATTTCAAAAGTACGCAAACACCGCGTTGCAACTTTTTTGTTTTCACAATATTGGAAAACAATTCTCCTGTACACGCTCAAAAAATTTTGGACCAAAATATCGATTTTAAAAATTATCGATTTTTTTTTCTGAAAATTTTTGCAATCGATATTTTGGTCCAAATTTTTTGAGCGTGTATTGTACAGGAGAATTTTTTCCAATATTTCCCAAAATTTCAGGTCAATCGGAGCATTCTCCGATTTTTCCCGCATTTTTTTTCAGTTTTCTTCCATTTTTCCGGTTTTGTGAATAGGTCCACACTGCGCCTTGCATTGGGAGACTCGCTTCAAAAACCAGAGAAATTGGTCAATAGAGCGCGCGTGCACCGCGTCTGCGTCTTGTATCTCGGCACACTCTCTCGCTCACTGTTTTTGAAAATATGTTTTTCAGAGCATTAAAATGCATTTTAAAATATCTTCTCGTTTCATTATTGGAAATATCTCTCTGTTAAAAAATAGCAAATTTTTTTAGAGTGTTTTTAAATCAAATTTTTCGAAAATTGGTCGATTCTTCCGTGCACCCTATCGATTTTTAGTTTTTCTTCTATTGTCGCAGGCATTTTTTTATCCGAAAAATCATATTTTCTATTTTTCCCTTTCAATTAATATTTATTTTGTCTGAAATTTACAGTTTTACGTGCCATTCAACGAAAACTAGCCTTTGGTTTGGCGAGAAACCATAATTGTACAATTGCAATGCAAAATTTACGAAAAATTGTGCGACGAGCACTTTATCCCATTTCTTTTTTAGCTTAACTTGAAAACTGATATATCAATTATTTTTCTTATGTAAATCGCTACAATCACATACAAATTCAATTTTTTTCTTGTTCATTGTTGATTGAAGTGCCAAAACGTTTTTGAAAATTATAAATTTTTGTCGAATCACGTATTCGAGAACTATCCTAGACTCGAAAAAAAGATTTCAACACAAAAATTCAAAACTATGGCTACATTTTGTCCGCAAAAAAGAAAGAAAAACAAAAAATTGACAGCGTACAAGTAATTATTGGCTAATTTTGATAAACTTTGTTTTAAAAACATTTTAAAATTTTTTACTTCCATTCAACAGAGCGATTTTTGAAAAAAGGAAACGAGAAAATTCTGAAAAATGTATTTTAATTATCTGTTTCAAAAAAAAGTGAGCGAGAGAGTGTGCCGAGATAAGAGACGCAGGCAGACGCAATGCAAGTGCGCTCTATTGCCCATTTCCTCTGAATTTTGAATCTAGTCTCCCCATGCAAGGTGCAGTGGTCCATAATTTAAATTTTCAAAAAAAAAAATTCAAACTTTTCCCTCATTTCCAGGCGTTCTCTCACTAGGAACCTTCATCACCGAATGGATACCGGGAAAAGCAATTTGCAAAAAAATACTAGAAAACGAAGAAACCGTCGAAAAAACGGCCAACAGTTTGGTAGCGATTGCCAGACATTTCGGGTTTGACGGCTGGCTAATTAATATTGAAAATGAAATTGAGCCAGAGCGCATTGAGTTGCTCATTCGATTTTGCTCAATTTTGACGCAAAAATCACGGGAATCAAATGAAAACTCGCGAGTCATTTGGTACGATTCGGTGCTGCACAGCGGACGATTAAATTGGCAAAATGAGTTGAACACGGAGAATTGGTATTTAAATTAAATGCTTTTCACAGTGTCAAGGATTTTTAAAGTGGGCGGAGCCGAGCAAACGCGCTCCACTGGATTTTTCGCCCGAAATTCAAACTTTGAGGCATTTTTTTAAAATGTTTTTCGGGAAAAAAGCATAAATTCTTAATTTTTTCCCAAATGTGCTCCAACGGAATTATAGCTGAGGTGTTTAGAAATTTTTTAAGCCTAAGAACGTCGAATTTGGTCCAGCCACCATTTCGGAATAATCGTTTTTAGCATTGCGGACCTAACAAAGTGAGTTTTTGGTGTTTTTGCAGGATAAATCTTTACGAAAATCTAAGTTTGGGCAATTTTATGGGAGAAAAACAGGTTTTACTGAAAGAAAAATAATAAAATCAATTAAAAAAATGCGAGCGTCGAAAAATGCGCAAGCACCGAAAGTGCGCCATGCTAGTTTGCTGGCGCTCCAGCAATTTAGGCTCTGCCCACATTTCAAATCCTGGAAATCGTGTTTTCTAAATTTTAAAATCAAAAACTCCAATTTTAAAGCAAATTCTACGAAGCCTGCGACGCAATCTATCTCAACTACAACTGGACGGATCACAAATTGCTGAAATCCGCCGAACTCGCGCCACTCGATCGAATTTACGTTGGAGTTGACGTTTGGGCGCGTGGATGTGTCGGCGAATTTCAGTGCCATGAATCGTTTGCCCTGGCCAGTCTCTTTCGCATGTCCGTCGCCCTTTTTGCGCCCGGGTGGATTTACGAAAAGTTTCCGGATGAGAATCAGATTGTCAAGGGAATTCAGTGGGTTTTACGGTTTTTTGTTTTAATTAAAACATTTAATGTAGCTTCTAAAATCGTGGAATTTTGGATTCGGTGTTTGCTCCATACCGGGGAACAAGCCCCGCCCCTTTGCAGGTCTGCGGCACTGAATTTTGTGGAAGACGTTCAATAGAAAACGATGTCAGACTTGACTTTTAAAAGGGACGGAGCTTGTTCCCCGGTTTTTTTTCGTCCGCAAAATCTGCACAATATCGTGACGAGACCCCAAATAATTCAGATTCTGGGAAAAACTGTACCCACATGTGAAAACGCGCCCACTAACCGCCGTCAACTTTTCCACCAACTTTTGCCCCGGAATGAACGAAAATTGGACATTTCGTTTGAATTCCATGCAATTGCAACCCCAATGCCTTTCTGCCCAGTGCCACCCAGTCGTTAGCAAAGGACTCGTTTTGTTTGGACGGAATCGAACATTTGCGCCGTAAGGGTTACTGTACATACCGTAAAAATTGTATTAGACTTGCATGCAAATTCCTGGAATGGTGGTATCGCGTCAAATAGTGTGCATTGTGGTCTCGCCATGGACGGTGTTTGCAGACTTGTGGATTTAGTCGATGATACAAATTTGAATTTTTTCGTATCGAAAATTTTCGACGAATAAATTCCGTTTTCAATTTTTTTTAACTCTACGGAATTTGAAATTTTTTATCGCGTGTTGAAATAAAAATGGTAAATATTTAGTAGCCCGGAAAAAATTTTAAAATCCGCACAAATAATAACAACAAAAAAACGGAATTTCTTCGTCGAAAAATTTCGAAACAAAAAAATTCAAAATTGTATCAACGCGTAAATCCACAAGTCTGCAAACACCGTCCGTGGCGAGACCGCAATGTACACGATTTGACGCGGTATCACCATTTCAGGAACACTTAATAGAGGTTTAATGGTATATTCTTTTGCAAACAATTTCCCCCAAATTTACAGGCTTTTCACGTTTGATTCACTTCCATTCAAACGAATTCGAATTGTTTGCGAGTCTGACAATCCAATAGATCTCATTTGGAACCGCCAGGAACTCGCTGAAAAGCTCAAAGAGGCCACGTGGATTATCAATCAACCAGGGTGTCTGGAATCGCTCGAAATCCGAACAACATCACATGACGCTACTGCTCTGAGATTCTTTAGCATTTCTATTGAATAGTCTTACTTTGATGCAGCGTCCCCTGGAAACGTCAGTACCGTAGTGGTTTCGCTGCGAGACCTCCTATATTATGCCGCGTGCATAGTTCAAAACATTCCTGAAATCAGGAGTTTTTTGCAGTCCAAAGTTCCGAAAAAATTCCCAGAGGCGGTGACAGTTGAAGCCGACGTTACCGTAGTCTCTTCGCTGCGAGACCTTCTATGTTTAAACTTAAATTTTCCCCACAGTTGCTCATTTTTTTTTCTTTTTTACGGGAAAATTCAAGTTTAAACATAGAAGGTCTCGCAGCGAAGCAATTACGGTAACGTCGGTTTCAACTGTGACCGCCTGTTATTTCTGGGAAATTTTTCGGAACTTTGGACTGCAAAAAACTCCTGATTGATAATACATGTTTTCCCTTTATTTATTGCCGAAAAAATAAAGCGGCGACCTACCGTAACCCAAAAAAGATGGACAATGACCACACCGCTTTTGCAAAAACATGTAAAGGGGCGTGGCCTGAGTTACTGTAGGCAGCCGCTTTTTTTTTTATCGCGCCGAAAAATACCAACATACAGAGGGTCTCGCAGCGAAAAAACACTACTGTACCATCAGTTCCAGAAATTTTTTTCTTACATTTAACGCGTCATAATGGACCTATTCATTTGAATTATAATGAATTTTTATGTCATATTTATTCAATGCAATACGACATATTAATGAATTAATCTGAATTTTCTTGAACCATTGAGTTTGAGCCTTTCTGCAAATCGTGTCGAGACTTCCTGATCAAATAAGTGCATGCGCCTTTAATAAATAGGGTCCGATCTGCACTTTGAGTCATATTTTTTTCGTCGTCTTGTCCACTCGGAGTACACATTAAAGGCGCATGCATTTATTTGGCCAGGAGGTCTCGACATGATTTGCAGAAAGGCTCAAACTCAATGGTTCAGGAAAATTCAGGTTAATTAATTAATATGTTGTTTTGCATTGAATTAAAATGACATAAAAATGCATCTTAATTCAAACGAATAGGCCCATTACATTTAACGCGTCATAACAGGTATTTTAATCCCCCACCACTTCACTTCTGTCTAGTCTGTGTTCTAACCAACTGTGCAAATAAATCTAGTAAAAATTTCAATAAATATGTACTTAAATATACAATAAATCCAGAAAACATGAAAAAAATGGGAAATAATCAATAATACATGGAATAAAAAACAAGCGACTAGTCATCGGATACTAAATATTTAGCACGCGGGCGGGATAACCAAAAAGCGTGGAAAGTTGGTGAGAGAAAGTGAAAAAGAGGCACAAAATTGGTACTTTTAGACAGTTTGAAACAAAAAAGAGATTCACTTATCTTGAGTAGCGAAGAACGGCTTTGTATCCCTATTGAGCAGTGTGTGGCAGACTTTGCACACGTTCGCGGGGCGGTGAGATGGTCCGCTTGGAACCGTGTTTTTCAGACAAGTTGCGCAGAATATTTTTCCGCAGTGAAGGCAGCTGAAAGATACAGTATGGAATTGAATTGCAAGATTCTTTTCGGTGAAACTGGTTTAAAATGTGGAGTTGGTTGGAAGGTTGACCAATATCATTTTAAAATTGCGCAAAAATGTTAGAGCACTTTCTTCCAAAAGGAGTACACGAGGTGTGTGGCAGTTGGCCTAGAAAACCGGCGTCTGCGACTTCTAGAAAATTCAATTTCACTCGTGGACCTATTCACAAAACCGGAAAACGATTGCGGGAAAAATCGGAGAATGCTCCGATTGACCTGAAATTTTGGGAAATATTGGAAAAAATTCTCCTGTACACGCTCAAAAAATTTTGGACCAAAATATCGATTTTTCTGAAAATTTATAAAATCGATATTTTGGTCCAAAATTTTTTGAGCGTGTACAGGAGAATTTTTTCCAATACTTCCCAAAATTTCAGGTCAATCGGAGCATTCTCCGATTTTTCCCGCAATTTTTTCGGTTTTTTTCCGGTTTTGTGAATAGGTCCATCGGATACCTTCGTTTTTCTTGCAATAATCCCATGGTGAAAAAGAATCAATATGTTTGAATTACGCGCCATTTCGTGTACTCCTTTTGGATGTCTTCTAATTTTCCATTTCAGGCAGTTCTATTCTAAAGTAGCACCAAAAATTTGATGCGCATTTAAAGAATTTTCTCAATATTTAAAGGTGCATCGAATAATTCCATCGTCAGGTCTCGACATGACGGGTTTTTTACGTCGAAAAACCTCAGGGTACGGTAGCTTTTTCATGATTTTCCGCAATTCTGCATAGGGTAAAATACCATGAAAAAGGTTGTTTCCTGTGCTGAATAGGTCCACTAAAAATTAGTTTCTATTGTCGGTATAATTCTCTGGGAACTTACTGTTTTCGAGCTCGTTTTGCCGACCGTAATCTTGTCTCGTAAATTTTAAATTAAAAAATACGGGGAATAAGCTCCTCCACTTTTACAAGAGACGCATACAGAACGGTGTTTGCGGACTCCTGCTTTCATGATGAAACTCGTTTGAAAACACATATGATATTCGTTAATAAATCCGCCACCTCCTTTAAATAAAACATACTGTGGTTTCGCCTTTAATTTCGCGAGTGATGTATCGCAATTGGAACACTGATTGACGTCTTCATCCCATTGCCATCTCACTTCTTGCTCCGATTGTCGAATTTTCTCCAACTGGATTTGCAAACTCTGCGACAGCTTCACAAAATCTCGTTGCACGACTTCAGAAGTGTCCAATTCTTGTTGAAGACTTGCACATCGCTGTTTATAGTTTTGTGCAGTTTGCTCAACGGCGGCTCGCTCGTTTTGCACTTGTTGAACCTGGCCTTCCAGCTCGGCCACAGTGGATTGTAAGTCTCGGATTTGGCGGATATTCGAGTCTTGGTCAGCGATCGTTTCAGTTGCTTCGGCCATCTGGACATATGATAAAATGTGAAAGTGAAAATTTCTTTATGTCGCGCCCAGTCCAAAGTTCCACGACAGTTCTCTACCGTAGTATATAGTATCGCTGCAATGTACTGAATAAAAAGGGAAAAAATACAAACTGGAAAAATTCTTGGAGAATTCTCCGATTGACCTGAAATTTTGGAAAATAATGTCAAAAATAGTCTCCGACATGAAACGCTCAAAAAATTTTGGACCGAAATATCAAATTATCAAAACATCGATAATTCGATCCAAAATTTTTTGAGCATTTCATGTCCGGGACTATTTTTGACATTGTTTTCCAAAGTTTCAGATCAATCGGAGCATTCTCCAAGTTTTCTCCCAGTTGTTTGGCAATTTTTCCGTTTTTCTACAGTATATTGAATAAATCTCGCAGCGAAATTAAATTTCTCAGGAATTTTGGACTGTACTTTTAAAAAACTTCATCTTGGATGCGGCATTAGAGAAAAAATTTCTCACTTTATTGGTCACCGAGCCCAACTCGGACTGCAATTTGCTAATCTCCGCTGTAAACGACACTTCCTGCTCTTCACGGTGAGCCCGTTCCTCTTGCAATTGGGCTCGAAAAACTGTGATTTCATCGCGAAGTTGTTGCTCGGTGTGCTCTTTAGCCGCCCGTGTTTCGATCAATTCTTCCCTATTTTTTAGACATATAAACTGCAATTGGTCGAGATCGGCGGGTAGGTCGATGACTTCGGCTCGTAGCTCTTGGGCGGTTTTTCGTGTTGATCCGAGCAGTTTCTGGAAAAAAATGTCTTTAGGACTGTCTGTATGAAAATTCGTGCTTTTTTAAAGCTCATACTGGACCGATTTGCATCGAAATTGTTGGCCTATTCATAGAAATGTCGAAAAATGGAAAAAAAAATTTGGAAAATAATGTCGAAAAACTCATTTTTACATCAGAAGCCGGATCCATGAAACTGGAAAATGACAGGAAAATCGTTTTCTGATAAATTTTTTTTTCGAAAACGCCAATTTTCGTGAATGATTTTCCAATTTTATGAATTCGGCCACAGCATTTCAGTCCAAAATTTCATAGTATTTTTGACATTATTTCCCAAAGTTTCAGCATTCTCCGAAATTGTTTTGTCATATTTTTCAATATTTCCTTGAATAGTTCCACAATGATAAAACACGGAAAATGTAATGGACCTATTCACAAAACCGGGGGAAAAAAAAGGAAAAAAACGGGAAACAATTATGCTCCGATTAACCTGAAGTTTTGGGAAATATTGGGAAAAATTTTCCTGTACACGCTCAAAAAATTTTGGACCAAAATATCGATTTTAAAAATTTTCAGAAAAAAGTCGATATTTTGGTCCAAAATTTTTTGAGCGTGTACAGATGAATTTTTTCCAATATGTCCCAAAATTTCAGGTCAATCGGAGCATAATTTTTTTTTCCGGTTTTGTGAATAGGTCCGGTCCAGGCTTGTGCGAAAACGAAAACGAAAATTTTCGAATTTTCGATTTTTTCAAAGTTTTTCGAAAAAAATTTTCGACGAAAATTTTTTCGCATTTTTTTTTCGAAAAAAAAATGTTTCGAAAATTTTTTCGACCATTTTTTTCGAAAAAAAATTTCGTCGAGAATTTTTTCGAGAAAATTCGAAAAAATCGAAAAAAATACTGGAATGAATAAGGCTGTCTGAAAAACTGAAAAGGAGCTCGAAAAACACGAGAATAATGATTCTCTAGTGTTTGGATCAATTTTAGATCCTAGTTTTAAGATGAGTATGATTTATTTGATCGCACCTCTAGAATTTGAAATGCATGGTACGTTTGTTTCGAAAGAGTCTAAAGACAGATTTATAAAACGTACTGTAAAATCTCTATTATATAGCCATGGCACTATATTATTCGGAGCAAAGTTTTATATTAGAGGTGGCATTCAATTAGGGGGTGGCATTCTATTATTCGAAGCGATTTTTTTTTCAAAATGTTTTGAAATGTTTGAACAATTTGGGAGCAGTTTACTTGGAAAATACGTATTTCATTTTCTACGGTACACTTAAAAATAGTTCTAATATTTTTACAAAAGTGGCATTATATTAGGGGTGGCACTCAAATAGGCGGTGACATTTTATTGTTCGAAGTAGGGTTTTGAGTAGCATTCTATTAGAGGTGGCATTCAAATTGGGATGGCCATTTAATAGAGTTTTCACGGTATTTATGAAAAATACGGGATTTCTAGCGAAGTTGAAGTTTTAGCTGACTTCAGTGCCAGTGATGAATTTAAAACCCGTTTTCTGCTCGCTTGAAAATTTTTTTCGATTTATTTTCGAATTTTCGAAAAAATAACTCGAAAATGGAGGTCGAAAAATTTTTTTTCGAAAAATAAAACCGAAAAAAAATTCGAGATTTCGAATTTTCGAAAAAAAAAATCGAAAATAAAATTCGTTTTCGACTTTTTCGAGCACCCCGTTTTCGCACAAGCCTGGTCCGGTCCATAAACAGAAAATTAATGAAAAACCTTGTATTTTTTGCCCAATGTAATATATTCGTCGTCAGCTTGCTGTAGTTTGTCTCGAGCCAAATTCAGCTGTTCCGTGAATACTTCTATCGACTTGTCATGCTGAAAATACTACTTTTTCAAGATTCTCCACAAACAAAAACCTTTGCACTGAGCTCATCTAGCCGCTGCTCAGACTTTGAATTCGCCCTGGCGGCCTCATTGACTTGGTTCAAACAATTCGTTGCTACCTGCAAACAAAATTCGTAGGCAAGTTAAAAACAAAGAGCTTAAATATTTAAATACCTCATTCATCTTCTTTTCTAGCGCCTTTCGATAGTCTCTTTCATTGCTCAGATCCATTTCGTACCGTTCAGTCAGCTCGATTGCCGCATTCACCTCCTCTTTTAATTTCCGCTCGTTCTCCTGCAAAAATACACAAATATTTTCCCACGGTTTTCCCCGATTATTATCACCTGCATCGCCGTCAAATTCACTTCGTAGTTTTTGCACATTTCGCATTGAAGCGCCGGCGACACTTGCGTCGATTTCTTTCGGGCATCGGATGCCGGCGGATCCTTAACGGGTTAGTTTTATTGATTAATAAAAGTGCGTCTCACCTCCGTTTTCACTTCCGGAGACAATTCGTTGCTGGCGGACGGCTCGCTCATCTCTATTCTCTGAAAATGAAAAGTACTGGATAGAATATATGAATTTCAGTTTTAAAAACAAGTTGGAAATGAAAAATAAAACAAAATCATTATGGCGCTAAAATTAGCAAATCGACGCGGACTCGTGGTGCGAAAACTCGGCCATTTGGTGACGAGCATTGAAATCAATTTTTTTCCAATTAAAAAAATTAACACTTGTTTTTATTTTTTAAACCCATTTTTAATATTTTGGACATGAATTTTTAAAAAACCGCCAATTTATAGATGTTCGAGTAGAAATTCCTTTTAAAAATTGCTCCTTCGTAGATAATAACGCGAAAAAATGCCCCGAACATGAAATGATTAGAATGTTGACTGAAATATTGAATTTGAATTGAATATTTTTAAAAAATGAATTTTTTGCGAAAAAATTAAAATTCAACAATTCTGTCCGCAATTTCTTGCGCATTGAGCATTTTTCAAAAATTTCAGACCAATCGGAGCAAGTTTTCTCATTTTTTTTTCCATTTCTATGACTAACCCCCGAAATTCACCTGCAGTTTTACGGCGCCAGGACTAAATACATGCGAAGTGAATAATTTTTGATATTAAATTTAATTTGAAAAAAAAAACTTTAATTAAATTGAAATATTTGGGAAAAAGTTCTGAAAATAATTAAAATTTGAACAGGCTACTGTAGTTTTTAACTTTTCGTGTCGAGACCCATAATATCATTTGTTGGTATGCGCCTTTAAATCTATAGTACACATTGCCACGTAGCAAGCGAATTCTTATTTCAGTCAATTTTTTTTTCGCATTTTCGATATTATTTTCTCAATTTTTGGCCATTTTCGCACATTTTTTTGCATATTTTTTTAAATGAGGCTACCCCGAATCAGAACGTTCCCGAATCAGAACTGTCCCGAATCAGAACCGTGTCCTGAATTAGAACTGTTCGTTTCAGAACTGTCCCATACTCAGGCAACTCATTTCTTACTATAATAGGAAATCCAAATCTGAATAGGAAATTTTGGAACTTGTCCAGGAAACTCAGATCTTGTTAGGAAATACAAATCTTATATAGAAATTTACAAACTATAAAGGGGTCTTGACAGATTCGAAAAATTTTTGAAATCTCGAATCTGTACAGAAAATTTACCGGTCTTGCAAGATCTGCTAAGATTTGTAAAATTGATTGCACGAGATGCGTCAATAAAATTTCATTTTTTCGAATTTCGAAATGTTTCGTGTGGATTTTTATTCCGTTGTTATTTTATTTTTATTTATTTATTTTTGGCTCTTTTTATGAGTTGCATTCAATTTGAAGTGTTTGCAGCCTAATGGATCGCGCCACCAATCAGCCTGTGATTTCTTGGGCACTCGAAAAACAGTGGAGCGCAGAGAAAAATTGAAAATCAGGACAAAGTACGTAAGTAATGGATGTATTTACATGAGTTTTTCTGTCAATCTTATTGTGAAAATAAAAAAATTGCAATGCGCTGTTTGCGTGCTTTTAAAATTCAAATGGCAGAATTTAATTTTAACTGCGCACATTTGTGTTATACCTCGCTAAACTTCAACAAAAAATCACAGACAATTTTCAGTGATTAACCCAAGTTTATTTTTTTTTGGTTATTTTTATACTCTTCTAGTTACCACAGAAAAAACATTTTAAAGCTCTCCGACAAAAATTAAGCACTTCATATCTTCCCAACGTGAAGTGATTTTTTTGGAAAAGCAGGTTTTCCTCTCTTTCATTGCCATTTGAATTGTCAAAAGTGCAATTTTTTGTTTTACCAATATCATAATTTATTTTCAGCGCGGCGGCCCGATCGAAGCTTCTCAAAAGGTGCAGAACGGACGACGCGGAACAGCCATCGACATCGGCTTAATTTTTTTTATATTTAAAAATTTTTCCTTTTTTTTGTTATAACCACTAAAATGAATTGTCTTTTATTCAATCGATAAAGTTTAGATTCCGGGGAATCTGGACAGAAAATTGTGGAATTTGGACAGAAAATTTTGGAATCTATGCAGAAAATTTTGGAATCTGTGCAGAAAATTTTGGAATCTGTGCAGAAAATTTTGGAATCTGTGCAGAAAATTTTGGAATCTGGGCAGAAAAGTTTGGAATCTGGGCAGAAAATTTTGGAATCTGTGCAGAAAATTTTGGAATCTGTGCAGAAAATTTTGGAATCTGGGCAGAAAAGTTTGGAATCTGGGCAGAAAATTTTGGAATCTGTGCAGGAGATGCGCGCCTGTACAGAAATTTTTGGAATCTGTACAGAACATTTTGGAATTATAAGAGGTCGCCAAATATCTATAAATCACTAGTTTATAATTCCAAAATTTCCTATTATAGTAAGAAATGAGTTGCCTGAGTATGAGAACTGTCCTGTATGAGAACTGTCCCGAATCAGAACTGTCCTAAATCAGAACTTCCCCCATTCAGAACTGTTCGTATCAGAACTGTCCCGAATCAGAACTGCCCCAAATCAGAACTATCCTGTATAAATTTTAAATAAAATTTGTTTTATTATGAAAAAACAACATATTAGGCCGTAACCATGCGTATTGAATAGTTCTGATTTGGGGCAGTTCTGATACTAACAGTTCTGATTCGGGGTAGCCTCCAAATATCATATAAGCGTGACATTTAAATGCGTGGCAAGACGTACACTTATTTTATACTCCTTTTTCTTTTTTATTTCTTATTTTACCATCGTACGTGGCAAAACTAAGCTTCTCATGTTTATGTGCGGCCCTATAAATATCGATCAATATCTATATAAAATCTATACCAATTTATCTATAAATGAGAGCTTATCGCCAGGGAAACATGTAAGTTACTTTTAAAATAAAAAACCCAGAATATTTATCAAATTTGGATCAAATCCGTGGTGGGGGCTTTGATCCAAATTTTCCTGAGGGGGGGGGGGGGGGGCGGAAATGAAATGTCGTGGGGGCGCTTCTGAAAGATTACCTATGTTTTCAGAATCGACCCCCCCCCTCTCAGTTATAGAGTAGTGGTGTGTGGGGCGCTTATGTAAAATTACCTCTAAACTTTTCGTTTCGCCATCCACGATCGTGCACGATACCATTTGCTGTTATGCGCCTTCAAAATCTACACTACCCGAAGCAACCAAAATTTTGTTTTCTTTCCAATTTTGTTTCGCATTTTTGACATTTTTTCTCAATTTTTTGCATTTTTTTGTTGTATTAAAAGAATTCTGTGAATAAGAAAATAATTCAGCTGCAGTTTTGTGGTTTCAAGTCATTTTTAATTTTTATTTCTATTGTGTTTTCAATCGACTTGCGACATGAGAACGCGAGACTCCGCCCACTTTTTTGTGCGCGACCACGCGAACACAGTGATATTTGAAGAGACGCAGACATGTAGCGCAAAAATAAGTGGGCGGAGTCTCGCGTTCTCATGTCGCAAGTCGATTGAAAACACAATAGAAAAAAACAAAAAAAAAATTAAAAACTCACTTTAATTGAACAGGAATGATCGGAAATTTTTGAAAAATTATGGTAAAAAATTAAAAAAAAAAAATACAATTTTGAAAAATTTTAACCGGTTACTGTAGTTTTGAGACTCCACGAAAAGTGGGAAAGTGCCAAAATGTGGGAACGAAAAGGGGGAAAATGGGCGGAGCCAACCGCAAAAGTGCCGCAAACTCTTGCGACATTTTTTTAAAAATAATAGTTTTATGTTCAAATTGACCTTATTTAATTTTTTTGAAACTAAAATGCTCGAACCCTTCGACAAAAATCAAAAAAAAAATTAGGCTCCGCCCATTTTCCCCCTTTTCGTTCCCACATTTCGATGCTTTCCCCCCTTTTCGTGGGGTCTCGTAGTTTTTCAACTATTCGTGCCGAAACCCACATTATAATTTGCCGCTGTGCACCTTTAAGTTCCACAGTCACCTTCAATTTTTTTTTCTCTTTTTTTCGCATATTTTAAAATCTACATTTCTTTATCATTTTTCGCATGCTTCATGTTTGATTCTTTCTCTTCAAAATGATAAAAAAGAAAAGATAAGGAGTTTGTTAATCAAACACTATTCTGTCTCCAGTTAGCTCCCAAAACGTTTAGAAAAAATTAATTGTAGGGATGTTTTATCGCAATTTTCGCAACTTTTATTGTTCAAAATCACCTTTTTCCTTATCTTTAACAAGAAAAAAGGTTGTAAAATTTACGCATCAGTTTTCAATTTATCAAAGAGTTTATTTGAAAAAAAAATGCCGAAAAAATCATCGTCTGTTTCGAAAAAATTCTCTGAAAAACTAAAGATTGTGTGCGCTTGCTATCCGAAAACGAAAACGAAAATGAATGAAACCGACAAAAGCAAAAGCTATCAACCAAAGGTGGCGTTTCTTCTAATTATTATTTACGTTTTTCTTTTTTTGAAATTAATTAAATATTTTCAATTTTTTCTTTGGCAGATGGCCGCCCTGAAACCGAGTGCTCCAGAAATTCGCAAAGCTGCCCAGGAGTTTGTCAGCTATCTTAACAAAGCGGTAACTCCATTCCATGGTGAGAATCGAATCCAATTAAACTAATTTATGTAAATACCATTAAACAATTTCAGCCACCCAAGAATTAAAGGAGCGTCTCGTCCAGGCTGGATTCCAAGAGCTTCCAGAGTCCGGACACTGGGATATTCAGCCAAAGAGCAAGTACTTTGTCACCAAGAACCGTTCGGCTATCCTCGCCTTTGCTGTCGGTGGAGCTTACAAACCGGGTAACGGCTTTTCGATTGTCGTCGGTCACACCGACAGTCCGTGCCTTCGTGTGAAGCCAATTTCCCGCCAAAAGTCTGACAAGTTCCTGCAAGTTGGTGTGTCAATTTATGGCGGAGGAATCTGGAGAACGTGGTTTGATCGTGACCTGTCTGTCGCTGGACTTGTCATCGTGAAGAATGGAGACGGAATGCTACACAAATTGATCAACGTGAAGAAGCCAGTGTTGTTCATCCCGAATCTCGCAATCCACCTGGAAACTGACCGTGCCAACTTCAAGCCCAACACTGAGACGGAGCTCCGCCCAATTCTGGAATCCTTTGCTGCTGCTGAAATTAACGGACAGAACCAAAACAACAAGGAAGAACCGCCGAAAAGTGAGTACGATCCACGAAACATTGTCAGCAATCATCACCCACAATTCTTGGGGCTGATCGCTGAAGAGGCTGGATGCAAGCCAGAAGACATTGTCGATTTGGACCTCTATCTCTATGATACTAACCCAGCCGCTATTGTCGGAATTCGCGACGAGTTCATTTCGGGAGCCCGTCTTGACAATCAAGTTGGCACCTACACTGCAATCACCGGGCTCTTGGAGTCGCTCGCCGGAGATTCTCTCCAGTCGGACGAGCAAATCCGTATGGCCGCGTGCTTTGACAACGAGGAAGTTGGCTCCAGCTCTGCCATGGGAGCATCTTCCTCTTTCACCGAGTACGTTCTCAGAAGGCTTTCCGTCGGTGGAACAAGCACCGCTTTCGAGGAGGCTATTGGAAAGAGTATGCTCATTTCGGCGGATCAAGCTCATGCGGCCCATCCAAACTACTCTGTGAAGCACGAAGAGAATCACCGTCCCGCGTTCCACGGTGGTGTCGTTGTCAAGGTGAACGTGAATCAGAAATATGCGACCACCTCGACCACTCATGCCGCGTTGAAGCAGGTGGCTTTTGAGGCGCAGGTTCCGCTGCAGGTCATGATTGTTCGCAACGATTCGCCGTGTGGATCCACTGTTGGACCGCTTTTGGCGACGAAACTTGGTCTGCAGACTGTCGATGTGGGATGCCCACAGCTCGCGATGCACTCTATTCGGTGAGGATTTTTTTGGAGTGTGGGGGGGGGGGGAAGGGGGAAGAAATCCTTGGGTGTCCTAATATGTTTTTTAGGGATAATTACAGAATAGCCACCCATATATTTCAAAATAGGTACCCATTTGACTCGCTATAGTATAGCCACCCACAGTCGGCGCCGCGTGGGTGGCTATTCTGAAATGATGGGTGGCTATTGTGAAATGATGGGTGGCTATTCTATAGCCCGTTGATGTGGGTACCTATTTTGAAATATATGGGTGGCTATTCTGAAAGATTCCCTAGGAAACCTGTATAGCCACCCATTACCACTGAGTGGGTGGCTAAACTGTAATAATATATTCCAGTAAAAGCACCCATATATTTCAAAATAGCCACCCACAGAAAATCGGAAAAATCCCATTTTTCAGTTATGTGGGTGGCTATACTATAGCGTGGGTACCTATATTGTAGTGGGTGGCTATACTGGAATTTTCCCCACTTCTCTCTCGACGGTCTTATACACAAGATATCCGTGGAAAGAAACTGTGATATATTTACTCTACCCACCCACAAAATTTTCGAGGACTATTTCAATATTTAGTGCATTTTGATTTTTGTTTTTCGTGAAAAGAATCAAGGCGTGCTAGAGACTACGTGTCAGAAAAAAATTTTGAGATCAAATTTTCGAGCGCCAATTCTCGCGTCTCTGTGTCTCCATTTTTGCACACTTTTTGCTAGACTTGGCAGAATGCCACTGTCGAGACACAGGCACTGCAAATAGGCGCGAATTCCTTTACGTAGGGTCTAGCACGCCGTGAGAATGGGCGTGGTTTCATTTTTTGATGATGCAACTCGATTGAAAACACAATAGAAATGTCGAAAATGGAAAAAAAAAATCGGATAAAGCCCCGTTTGGTCTGAAAATTTGGGAAATTTTGTCAACATTTTTGAATTTTTCACGACCGCGAGTATTTTTTGATAATTTTTCCCAAAATTTCAGACCAATCTGAGAATTCTCGAAAAGTTGGCCCAGTTCTTTGCGATTTTTTTCCATTTCTATGAATTTTAGTCCCCTTTTATTCCAGCAAGGTTCCCCACTTACCCTGTATTACGTATTCCCGAGTACGTGAGATGTCGTAAAATGGAGTCTCGCCACGATCGGTGAATGCATACTTGTAAACAATCTACAGTACTTGGGATACTGTAGATTGTTTACATTTTTAGACATGCGTTAATTGGAAAAATCATGTAATTCTTATACATGAATGGCCCCCTGAGTATAAAATATAAGTTTTAAAAAACAAAAAAAATACAAGAAAAAATTAAGAAAAATTTTAATTGAAAAAATTCGAAAACAAATATTTAAATCCACAAGTGTGCAAACACCGATCGTGTCAAGACCAATTTTATGACATCTCACGTACTCGGGAATACGGAATATAATCAAGAAAGACTAACAAATTTAAAGTTTTAAAATGTGTAAATTTTTTAATTTCACTTTAAAAAAAAAATTAAATGCTGAAACCAGAAATACAAAAATTGAGCTTTCTCTGAAATTATTTCGAATAAATCCGGCAAAAAAATACAAAAAAGGCGTATTTCTGCATGTTAAATGGAAATATTCCAATTTCTCGTTAAACCGAAAACCTTACCGAAAAAAAACCCCGTTAAAAACAAAAAAAACCGAAAAAAAAATGTTTTATTGGTCCCACCCCTGGTATTTACAGAAAGCTCTAGAATTTTTACGGATGTTAAATACGAAATCCAAGAAATAGCAAAAAATTTGGAAAATGCTCCGATTGGCCCGAAACTTTGGGAAATAATGGCAAAAATACTCTCGGACATTCCCAAAAAATTTCAGATCAAAATATCGAGTTGAAATTTTCTGCGAATGTCATTTCCGGGTGCAATTTTGACATTATTTCCCAAAATTTCAGCCCAATCGGAGCATTCTACGAATTTTCGTTGAATTTTTTGCTATTTCGCACATTTAAAACCCATTTTTCTTTCCAGCGAGTTCGCCGACACTTCCAGCATCCTTCAAGCCACCACCCTCTACTCAAAGTTCTATCAGCGCCTGTCCGCAATTCTCTCCGGAATGCAGTAATGTCAATCTTCTTTTTTTCTTCCTTCGAGCCGCAATTTTCTACTATTTATTTTTTTATGTGATAGCCTGGTATCCTTTTTTAAATACATGAATCTCCCAAATTTATAAAGCACGCCACTAAAACTTTGAATTAACAATTTCAAGATCCGATTGAATGGACGGTTCGATTCCGACAGCTTTCATCAAAAAGTAAAACGTGGCTTCAGTGCTCGCCTTGATGACGTCACCACTTCTGAATCCATGACCCTCTCCATCGTAGAGCTGAAGAGCAGTGGTGATGCCACGCGCGGAAATCTTCTCGTACATGGTGATGGATTGTTTCACAGGCACTACAGTATCCTCTTTTCCGTGCAAGAATGCGATGGGGGTTTCGATTTTGTCAATGTGGTAAATGGGACTACGTTCCTGATAGACTGCCGCCTCTTCCGGGTACTTTCCGATGAGCATCTCATTGTAGTATTGCTCCAATTTGTGGGTGTCTTCGTCAAGAGCAAGAAGATCGGCGACTCCGTAGATTGAGACGGCGGCTTTGATAATGTTGTCCGGAGAGATTAGGCAACTGAGAAGGAGGAATCTAAATTTTGAAAATTTAAAACAAGTTGAACATTAAAATATTTATGGGGTTATTCTCGGAACCAGCAAAAAATTTAGCGAAAATTCGGAGAATGCTCAGATCGATCTGAAACTTTGAGAGATCATTAAAAAAATTCTCTCGGGCATTTCCTGAAAATTTCAGACCAAAATATTGATTTTTATTTCTGAAAAATTTCAAAATCGATATTTTGGTCTGAAATTGTCAGGAAATGTCCGAGAGTATTTTTTAAATGATCTCTCAAAGTTTCAGATCGATCGGAGCATTCTCCGAATTTTCGCTGAATTTTTTGCTGGTTTTTTCTATTTTTTGCTGGTTCCGAGAATAACCCCATTAGTTCTTTTGCTCACCCTCCCGCTGAGCTTCCACTAATCACCACTTTGTCAGCGTCCACTCTTCCCTGCTCAATCAGCGCTTTCGCTCCATTCAGCACATCGTTTCGGTCCACGATTCCACAATTTTTGTACAACATTCTTCTGAAATCCGTGCCAAATCCAGTGGAACCACGATAGTTGACATCAAAAACGGCAACGCCTCGCGATGTGAAAAACTGCTTCTTAAAGTCCAACGAGTCTTGCGCCGGTGCGGTCGGGCCAGAGTGTCCGAGAAGAAGAACTGGCGGGAGTGAGCCGGGCGGTGCAGAGTATGCGGAATTCTTCGGCGGGTAAAAGTAGCCAGAGACAATGACGCCGTCAGAGTTGAACACAATCTCCTCGGGCTCTGAGATCTCGAGAGCATCAATCTCAGCGGAATCTCTAGATTCTCTGTGCACTTTTAGCGGGAAATCCTTGTTGCTCAAATCGATAGAAATCACACTGGAAGCACGTTTTGGACCGGAAGCGATTGCAAAGAGTTCAGAACCGATCGGGTCGAGGGAAAGATATTGGAATACCGTATATCCTGGAGTTGGAATTTCAACAGTGCCGAATCCGGTTCGAAGGTACAAGACTCCGTTGGCGTTCATCGCCAAGTATGGTTTGTTGGCCGCATAGTTTCTGAATCCGAGTTGCCAGAGTGGATAGCTGAATTCTCGTTGGATCGGATTCAAGTTCTTCTCAACGGCGTTTGGTTCGGCGGCCGATAGATAAACATTCCACCAATTTGTTGCGTCATGCATCAGCAACAGCCGATGTTCATGCCAGGACGGCTCCGTGTAATTGATGCCTTTTCCAGTTCCATCCTTGAGAATAACTTCATTTGATGATTCGCCACCTGTCAGGTCGGCCATGCGAATGGACGACTCATCCCAGGGCTGAAAAATAGGGGAATTTCGTTGTTTATTTTTTTTTTTTTTGAATTTTGATGGGAACTTCTAAATTTTCAGGTTTTACCGGCCACCCACGGGAACCTAGGCCATGGCCTAGGTGGGCGTCTCATCGTCCGATAAAAATTCAAAAAATATTGGGGAATATGAGGTCTCGCAGCAAAAAGAGGATTACGGTGCAGTGGTGTCGGTTTTTCAAGGAGATTTTAGGACAACTTTGGACTGGATTGGACTGCGAAAAATTCCTGATTTTGTGAATTTTGACTGCAAAAATTCCAGATTTTGTTGATTTAGTACTGCTAAAAATTATCGATTTTGTGAATTTTGGAATGCGAAAATGCCAGATTTTTTGTATTTTGGACTGCCAAAAATGCCTGATTTTGTGAATTTCGGATTGCCGAAAATTCTCGATTTTGTGAATTTCGGAGCGAAAAAATTCGTGATTTTGTGAATTTTTAAAAAATTTGGACGCGGCATCGACTTTTGATGAGTTTCGGATTTTCCTCGGTATTTATTAGGAGGATTTCACAAATTTTAAAATTTAACATCATATTTTTGTGCTGACTTCGAATTTTCTCGATTTTCGAAAAATAAAGTGAAAAAAGTCTTCAAAATTTGCAAAAAAAAACAAAATTTTTTTGCATTTTTGGCAAGAAATTCGTTTTGTTTTTAATTCTTTGATGATTCCGATGATTTAAATGATTCTTCTGGATAAAATTTTTTCCAAAATCAGGAATTTTTTGCAGTTCAATCTCTCCCAAAGTTGGCCCAAAAACCTCCTGTTTACCTTTTTTTCCACATTTTTTGCCTTGAAATAATTTAAAGGGGGTGCCAACTTTCTGGGGAAAGTTGCTTAAAATATACTCTAGGGTGGGGGATTTACGAATATCACATCGAAATCGCACGAAAAAATTTTTCTGATTTTTGGCAAATTTTACAAAAAAAAATAGAAGACCACGGGGAGTACACGACTTGGCGCGAAATTCAAACGCCATTTTCTTTTTCATCATTTTTCTCCGGTCTTTTTCCAATATTTTTGCATTAATCTTTGGGAAATAATTAATAAACATCATTTCGTGTCTTCAGATAGAAAATTAATGCGTGTTGATCACAATAGTAATGATAAAACAAATTCCGAACAAAATTCTCATACCTTTAATTTTTCCTTGTTTTCCTGCTCACTTCCGCGTTAAATTCACTTTTTTATCTGTAACTTTTATATTCGAGCAAAAACTTTCACCAGAATATATTCAAAACGTTGAATCGAACAACAGGCAAATATCGATTTTTCGATATTCATGACTAAAATGTGTTTTCGCGATTATCTAAAATTTTAATAAGCGATTAGAGAATGTTTTATAGAAAATCGATGATAAAAACGAGAGAAAATGCAAGAAAAATAAATATTTCTGGTGAAAATGGATGTTTCTAGAAGCAGCGGCCGCGGGTTTCCTAGGCCACGATTGGTGTACTCCTCGTGGTCTTCTATTTTTTTTTGTAAAAATCATAAAAAATCAGAGAAATTTTTTTGTGCGATTTCAATGTGATATTCGTAAATCCCCCACCCAAGAGTATATTTTAAGCAACTTTCCCCACAAAGTTGGCACCCCCTTTAAGAATTTATGAGGTTATTCAGAGAACCAGCAAAAAATTCAGCGAAAATTCGGAGAATGCTCCGATCGGTCTGAAACTTTGAGAAATTATTTAAAAAATACTCTCGGACATTCCCTGAAAATTTCAGGCCGAATATTGATTTAAAAAAATATCGACTTTTACTTCTGAAAATTTTCAAAATCGATATTTTGGTCTGAAATTTTCAGGTAATGGCCAGAAGTGTTTTTTAAATGATTTCTCAGATCTCCGAGGTTTCGCTGAATTTTTTTGCTGGTTTTTTCTATTTTTTGCTTTTTTGCTGGTTCTCTGAATAACCCCATTACTGTTTTTCAGCGCTGGAAACATGACATACGACTCGGATTATGAGCTTGAAAATAAAGAAAACCACAAAAGAGGGCATCCTGAAGCGACTTAAAAAAAAACCACAACAAACCATATTAGGATGATTCCACTGCATCCAAATCAGCTTCTTTCCATCTGGCGACACCCTCGGGTACGCATAAAAATCCGCACCACTCGCCACCACATTCTGATTCCTCGTTTTTCTATCAATCGAAATGAGTCGATTCTCCGGAACTTTTGCGTCCACCTGATGACTTTCATTTACCGCAAAAACGTGCGTCTCGGTGGCAGAAAAGTCGGCGAATCTAAACATGCGATTGTTGGCCTCCGCGAGTTGTTCCACCCCCGAATCAGCAGATTTCTGATAGAACACACCCTCGATGGTGGCGAAAAGCACAGAGCCGTCTGGCAGAACGTGAAGAGCACCTCCACCGTACTCGTGGACCGCTGTTTGAACGGATTGGCCGTCCGCCCATCGTGTCCGGTCGTTTCCGTCGACGGGCTTCGAGTAGAGCTCTCGTTTTCCGGTCACCGCGTTTTGCTCCACCCAGTAGACGGTTTTTCCGACCACTTGCAGCTCGCAAATCATTTTGCAGTTGCATTTGGCGAAGATGTCTGGGGTGATTTGGCTGTCCCAGCTTCCGTAGGCTGCTTTGGTCACCATTCTTTTTATGCTGAAAAATCCATTTTGAGATAACGCGGAACTTTGTTGTCTGCGTTTCTTTGTGTTTCCCATTCTCTCTCTTTTTTCTTTTCTATCCGTATTTCTGGACTGATGTCCATTGCGGTCTCGCCACGAACAGTGTTTGCAGACTTGTGGATTTACGCGTTGATACAAATTTGAATTTTTCCGTTTCGAAAATTTATAAATTCAAATGTATTTTTATGGAATTTGAAACTTTTTTCCGGGCTAGCGTTTAAAATTTTTATTTGAACATGCGATAAAAAATTTAAACACCAGTCCGGAAAAATTAAAATTCCATATGGGGTTATTCATGAGAAAAAAAACGGTTTGTTTTTGTTTTTTTTTCCAATTCACGCGATGTCGAGACTTGTAAAAAAATACAGGTAGAGAAACGGGGATATAGCATTGATAATGAAGAGACACAGAGACTGCCCCCTTTCTTTGAACTCATCACCTTCTGCGTTTCTTCAATATCAATGCTATATCAGGGGGACCCCCATTTCTCTACCTGTATTTTTTTACAATTCTCGACATCGCATGAATTGGAAAAAAAAACAAAAACAAACAGTTTTTTTTCTCATGAATAACCCCAATAAAGTCAAAAAAAATTAATTAAAAACGGCAAAAATAAAAAAGGAATTTATAAATTTTCGAAACAGAAAAATTCAAATTTGAGCGTAAATCCACAAGTCCGCAAACACCGTTCGTGGCGAGACCGCAATGTACACAATTTGACGCGGTATCACAATTCCAGGAATACGTAACACCGCTGTGTCACGGTAGAGCGCCATTTTTTTTGAAATAAAAATTAAAAATTTTAATCAATTTTTGACATTTTCCACAAATTTTCTAATTTCTAACCTGAAAATGCTGGAAGGGGCGGAAAAAAGTCGGGAAATTCGGAGAAAAATCTGCAAATAAAATTCAAATAAATAAAAATGATGTGTTATCAAATACCACGCGGTTTCTTACCCTCGCCTGTTTGCTCCTTATCATAATAATTTTTTTTATGAAAAAAAAATGCACTTTTATTAGGGAAATTTAAAAAAAATCACAGACGTAAATAAAGAAATGGAATGCGAAAAAAAATGGCATCTAGAAATCAATCACAATATTTAAAAACAACAAAAAATTGATACACGCTTAGAAAAAAGGCACATTATGCTGAATTTTGGCACTTTTGGAAAAAAATTAAACAAAAAAAAGGAGAAATCACTCAAATTTAATACCCTGAGCGAGCGGCAGCTGCTTACTGTAGTTGATGGTGCACGTCGAGCGTCTCATGTATTGACGCCACGAGTCCGAGCCCGATTCGCGGCCACCTCCAGTCTCCTTTTCACCGCCAAATGCTCCACCAATTTCGGCTCCAGACGTTGGAATGTTCACGTTGACAATTCCGCAGTCACTTCCTTTCGGGCTGTAAAATTGGATTTTTTTTTGTGGGAAACTGGTGCATTTTTGCGTCGCGGTGATCGAAAAAATTGATGAAAAATTCGCGTCTAGTGCAAACACCACGGCGCACAAATGCACTTATCAAAAAGTTTTATCAAAAACGGCTATTAGCCGTCAAAATCCCCGAGTTTCATATAAAATTTGGAAAATTCTCAGATTCGTGTGAAATTTTGGACTGGAATATTGCACTTTTTTTTTTCAAAAAAAAAACGATATATTTTTCCGTCTAAAATGGCTTCATCATGTCGTTTTTTAAATTATTTTTTGCATTTCCTCCCAAAATTTTCGATATTTTTATAAATTCAAGAGAGTTCCACGGCTAATAGCCGATCACCGTCAAACTCGCGCCGCCTTTAAATTATTTTTAGGCAGCTATCTGGCAGATAGCCGTTAGTGGCGCATAGTTGGAGCTTATCGGCGCGGCGCGCAAGTGGGAGTTAGCCATTGAAAACGGCTATTAGCCGTCAAAATCCCCGAGTTTCATATAAAATTTGGAAAATTCTCAGATTCGTGTGAAATTTTGGACTGGAATATTGAATTTCGAAATCTTTGAAAATCAATTTTTCAATCTAAAATTGCTTGATCAGGTCACTTTCTGGAGTATTTTTTTGCATTTCCTACCAAAATTTTTGATATTTCTACCACTACCGCCAAACTCACGCCGCCTTTAAATTTATTTTTAGGCAGCTATATGGCAGATAGCCGTTAGTGGCGCATAGTTGAAGCTTATCGGCGCGCAAGTGGGAGTTAGCCATTGAAAACGGCTATTAGCCGTCAAAATCTCCGCGTTTCATATAAATGTCGAAAAAAAAAATTCGAATAATAAAAAAATTTATTAATTTTTTTCCATTTTATCCCAATATTTTCGACATTTCTAGATATTCTAATGGACCTATGCAGAGTACTGTAGAAAAACGGAAAAAATGACAAACAACTGCGAGAAAACTCGGAAAATGCTCTGATTGGTCTGAAATTTTGGGAGAAACTGTCAAAAATACTCCCGGGCTCGCTCAGAAAATTTCGGACCGAAATATCGATTTTAAACATTTTCAGAAAAAATCAATATTTCGGTACAAAATTTTCTGAGTAAGCCCGGAAGCATTTTTGACAGTTTCTCCCAAAATTTCAGGCCAATCGGAGAATTTTCCGAGTTTTCCCCTGATTGTTTGTCATTGTTTCCGTTTTTCTACAGTACTCTGCATAGGTCCATAAAAAATTCAAAGGCTAATAGTCAAATCCCGCCAAACCCGCGCCGCATAGGGGCCAAGTTTGAGAAATTGAGAATCAGAGCATTTTCTGTCAATTTTATTTTTTCGAAATTTTTATGAATCCTAGGGAATTCTATGGATGGTTAATAGCCGATTTCCGTGGCTAATTTCCGCTTGTGGCCACTTTTTTTTGTTTTAAAATTTCTATGAATCCTAGGGAATCCCCCCCCCCCCCCACAAAAAACAATTAAAAAAAAATACCAACCCCATCCACTTGAACACATTCTGAATATTGGTGGTGAAAAGCGAAGAGCTGAGTCCTTGAGCCACCTCATTGTTAATCCTGATCGCCTCATCGATGTCCGAGAATTTGAGCACGTAAAGAATCGGAGCAAAAGTTTCGCGAAGAACAACATCAGAGTCGTGTTTCAAACCGGTGATAATCGTTGGCAGCACAAAGTTTCCCTCTCTTTCGAGCACTTTTCCACCGTACTCGACTTTTCCGCCAGACGCAATCGCTTCGGCCACAGATGCCTTGTACTTTCCAACGGCTTGTTGATTGTGAAGTGGACCAATGATGGTGGTGGCTTCCAGTGGGCATCCGATTCTCGATTCGAATTGAGCGTAAGCTCGTTTCAGTCTCTCAACAACTTGATCGTACACCTTTTCGTGAATAATCAATCGTCTCGTCGTCGTGCATCTCTGTCCTGCAGTTCCAACAGCCGCAAAAACAGTGGCAGGCACCACCATATCAAGGTCAGCGTCCTCGTTAACAATGATAGCATTATTTCCGCCGAGCTCGAGGAGCAACTTTCCAAAGCGAGCTTGCACTTGTTGTCCGACAATCTTTCCGATTTGAGAGGATCCTGTGAACGAGACCAGGTTGACTCTCTGATCCTTCACAAGCGCCTGTCCAACGTCTCCTTCTCCACAAACCAGGGAGCAGAGGGCAGGGTTCAAATTATTGGCCACCAGAACTTGCTCAACCAACTTGGTAACAGCGATAGCAGTAAGTGGGGTGGATGGAGCTGGTTTCCAGACCACAGAGTTTCCAGTGACCAGAGCCAGAGCATTATTCCATCCGTACACAGCGCACGGGAAGTTGAACGCAGAGATCACTCCAACGACTCCAAGAGGATTCCATTGCTCGAGAAGTGCGTGTCCTGGTCGTTCAGACGGGAAGATCTTTCCTTCGAGAGATCTGGAGAGTCCAGTGGCGTAATCGCAAATGTCCACGTATTCCTGAACCTCTCCAACACCTTCCGCAGAAATTTTACCCATCTCTAGGGACACGAGCTTTCCGAGATTTTGCAATTGTGTACGGAGCTTGTCTCCAATTTGGCGAACAATTTCTCCGCGTCGTGGCGCTGGAACTTCGCACCAGTCATCGTATGCCTTGCGGGCCTCGGAGATTGCGATCTCGTAGTCTTGCACGTTTCCATTTTGTACCTAGAACTTGGAAAAATCTTTGTTGAGAAGACTAGGAAAGAAATCCCTCTAATAAATTTTCTCATTTCCTTTGAAAATTATAATTTCTTATGGACCTATTCAAAGTACTGTAGAAAAACGGGGAAAAAAAAAGACAAACAACTGGGAGAAAACTCGGAAAATGCTCCGTTTGATCTGAAATTTTGGGAGTAACTGTCAAAAATGCTTCCGGGCTTGCTTAGAAAATTTTGGACCGAAATATTGATTTTAAAAATTTTCAGAAAAAGAAAATCAATTTTTTTTTAATCGATATTTCGGTCCAAAATTTTCTGAGCAAGCCCGGAAGCATTTTTGATAGTTTCTCCCAAAATTTCAGACCAATCGGAGCATTTTCCGAGTTTTCTCCCAGTTTTTTGTCATTTTTTCCGTTTTTCTACAGTACTTTCAATAGGTCCATTACAAGCGCAGCACGGCGTTCTGAGCTAGGATCCATGAAATAGGAAAACGACATTTTTTGGAAAATCGGTTTGTCTGTTTCTCTGCGTCTCTCACCAGCATCATACAACATTCCTTAATTTCTTAATTTCATTTTCCGGAAAACAGGTCTCTTGCCGTTTTTCAGTTTCATGGATCCGACCTCTCAATTCGAAACGTGGGCGGAGCCAAAATTACAGAAAAATAGCAAAAAATGTGGGAAAACTCGGATAATGCTTCGTTTGGCCTGAAACTTAGGAAATATTGTCAAAAATACTCTTGATTAAAACATTTTTGACCGAAATGTCGATTTTTCTGAAAAATTTTTTTTCGGTTCGCCGACATTTCCCAAAATTTCAGACCAAGCGGAGCATTCTCCGAGTTTTTCCTAATTTTTTTTTCTTTTTTGATCGACATTTCTATGAGCTTCATCGTTTTGAGACCCTGACAAATCCGTGGAAAACCACGAAATTTTCGGAGTCATGCGGCACGGTTTTTCTTGCATTTTATAGCACTTCCTATACGAAACTCGTGCCGCAGACTTGCAAACGGCGCGGCTTCTTCCCCGTTTCGCCAGGGTCTCGTCTTTTTATTTAATTTAGCAATCGGTGTTTATTTATTTATTTGTAAACGCCCATTGCGGTACGTGACAAAAAAAACAGAAGAAAGGAATATGTAAGGAAATATGATCAGAGTACACGTGAGAGTATTGCGTATCATGCGGCATTATCTTCGTTTCTGGAAATTATTGTCCGATTCCCGTTGGTTCTATCTAAAATCAATAATTTATGCAAAATAGAGAAAAATCGGCAGATATGTAATAATTAAATAAAGCGAAAATCATATTTACAAAATAAAAAACATGGCTGTGGGCGGAGTTTGAAAATCATTACGCAACGCAAGCACACAAGCAAACAAACATCGAGTGCCAATTTAAATATTTTTTCCTAGTAAAAACTCTTTAAAAAAACTTATTTAGGCCCATTATAACTTACATTAGCAATTGGTGAATTAGAAGCGGGTGCGTACGACTGCACAACTTGTCCACTGGCCGCCCATTTTCCATGGAAAACTCCCGAGTTGTTCTCCTTGAGTCCGAGCTCTTTGAGGAACGCGTACTTGGAGTCGTTGATGAGCAACTGCGACGCCATTCGGTACTGCTGCCACGCGGCGATCTTCCCCCTTCCTTGCCGCAAGAACGTGTTCATCTGAAGCGTTGTTTTTGGTATTTATATAAACATGTATGTATGTACAAGGGAACGGAAAACTAGTAAAGAAAAAAAGAAGGAAAAGAAGAAGAAGACACCGTGTTAGATTGATAGGGAAGGAAAAAATATAAATCTTTAGTCGAGAATGATAAAAGGGGCGTGACCCAAGATGTTTATGACGACGAAATGAGGGCGGAGCAGATTGTAAAGATTGTTATCGACGGACTCTCCAAAATTTACAACTGACCAATTATTTACAGCCACAGGTCAGACACACGTCACATTTCTTATTTTTATCAATTCAATATCTTTTGCATCCTATCCGTGGTGACCACGTGGTATTATGGTCGATTATCTCTATTTTGCGTTGCAATTAAATCACAATCAATTGAAGAGAAAAACGATATCAGACGAGAAATCTTGAGATGGATGGAGAGGGAATTGAAATCAAATGGATTCCAACACATTTCTGCAGCAACGATAACGGTATATTCGGCTAATAGCCATTTTCGATTAAAAACTCCTGCTTGTGCACCGATTACCGCCAAACTCGCGCCACAAGGGGTCGCCGAAGGAACATAGAGGAAATAGCGCTCCACCGGACTACCGTAATCTGTAATCTACTAGATTGAACATTGGAATCATGCCTAAAATCGTATTTTCCGGAAACCGCCAATTGGAGAACAAAGAAACATCTCATCAGAAAATAATAGAACGAACGCATATTTATTTCAACATAAATTGGAAAAAAAAACGTTTTTTTCTCGTGAATAACGCCAACAAAATAAATCGAAAATCGAGTTTTAAAAAAATTCGAATAATGAAAGACCAAAAAATTGAATGGCGCCGATTTCGCTGCGTATCGTGTACGGTATTGAGTCGCTAGGTAGTTAATTTGCCAGATTAAAATTTTTGACCGATTAAGTGCCAAATGTGCTCTAGTAATGGCTGGCGAAGTGCCATTTTTAACGGCTAATAGCCATATTACCAGAGAAATCGAATTCAAAAGGAAAATGGCAAAAAATTCGGAGATATTGTCAAAAATACTACCGGCCATGAAAAATTCAAGAAGTTTTTTACTGAATATTTTTTCAAATGCAGTATCTCACAATCAGTCCAAAAATTGTTGAGTTTTTAATGGCCGGAGGTATATTTGACAATATTTGCGAAAGTTTCAAGAAAATTTAAGAATTTTGTCCCAATTTTTGCCATTTTTCGACATTGATATAGAGAAATTTGACTTATCGGGGAATTTTCGGCGCAAATATAGCGGATATACCCAGGCAGCTATATGGCTATTAGCCTGTTTTGTACGACTAAAAACATTTAGAACGATTTTATTGAAAATTAATTAACGACACTACGAAGTTAAACAAGGATCTTCCAGCTGAATTCGACTGTTTTCTTTCACTTCTTCTTCTTCCAAATCGTAGGAAATTTCAGATTCTTCGGCAGCTGTATTTTTCCTGAACAATCTTTTAAAATTTATTGCAAAAATATCGATTTTCTAACCAATGGGCACTGAAATCAACAATAAACTACCCTTTTCTAGCTGAAATTTGATGACTGAAAACTGAAAAACTAAAAGTATGAATACGTGGAAAATGTGAAAATTCAAATAAATATAAATAGAATCTACCGTCGCGGGAAAATCGCGGCGAGACCGACCTGATGGAAGAAAAAAGGAAACTTTGGTGTCTCCTTTTTTGTCGGAAAAACCCTTATTTTTATTTTTTTTTTACCGGCAAAAACTACTCTGCATGATTCCTTCACAATTAAGCTGATTTTTGAACAGAAATGTGCGGAAAAAAGGAAAAAGTTGTTTGAAAATTAATACAATAAAAATTAGGGAAAATAAATAAAAGAATCATGATAAAAATGAAAAAAAAAACACAAAAAATGAAAAAATAAAATTAAAAATAAAAATATTTTCAAAAAACCGCGTAAATCGCTGCCGGAAAAGCGTAGAACGTCTCTTCGTGGCGAGACCATTTCGAATAATTGCATGCGCCTTTAAACGAAATTTTTATTTTCTAGAACGAATTTGAAAGAAATCCTCCATTTTCTGTGCTTTTCTCCGGATTTTCTTGTTTTTTTTCCTCAAAAATTAAATAAAAGCTAATTTTATTAAAGTTTTTCAAGCAAATATCACTATTTTATCGCATTTTAGCCGCATATTTTTGAATCTAGACATTTCCCCATCTGTTTTTATTCCAGGTAAAATAAATGTCTTCCATCCAGTGTCTCAATCCAAAAGCCGAATTGGCTCGGCATGCCGCCGCTCTCGAGCTCAATATTAGCGGCGCTCGTGGCCTTCAAGACGTTATGAGATCCAACCTCGGACCAAAGGGTACTTTGAAAATGTGAGTCGGTTGAAAAACTTATATAACGACGCTTGGACATGAAAACGCTATCCAGGCTCGTATCCGGTGCCGGTGACATCAAGTTGACCAAGGACGGAAATGTGCTCCTTCACGAAATGGCTATTCAACACCCAACTGCCTCTATGATTGCAAAGGCTTCCACTGCTCAGGACGATGTCACTGGAGATGGAACCACCTCCACTGTGCTTTTGATCGGAGAGCTGCTCAAACAGGCCGAGGATCTTGTCCTTGAGGTTGTTCTAAAAATTTTTGACTTAAAAAACTATATTCCTTAATTTCAGGGTCTTCACCCACGTCTTGTCACGGAGGGATTCGAGTGGGCTAACACCAAGACCATCGCTTTCCTGGAAAAATTCAAGAAGGCGGCGCCAACTGTCGAGCGTGACCTCCTCGTGGAAGTTTGCCGTACTGCCCTTCGCACCAAGTTGCACCAAAAGCTCGCTGATCATATCACCGAGTACGATATCTTTAAAAAAAAAGAAGCGTAAAAACTCAAACAATATGATTTCAGATGTGTCGTCGACGCTGTTCTCGCCATTCGTCGTGACGGAGAGGAGCCAGACCTTCACATGATTGAGAAAATGGAGATGCACCACGACAGTGACATGGACACCACTTTGGTGCGTGGATTGGTGCTTGATCACGGAGCCCGGCACCCGGATATGCCAAGACACGTCAAAGACGCTTACATTCTCACTTGCAACGTATCTTTGGAGTACGAGAAAACCGAAGTTAACTCTGGCCTCTTCTACAAGACTGCTGCGGAACGTGAGAAGCTTCTTGCGGCCGAGCGCGAGTTCATCACTCGTCGTGTTCACAAGATCATCGAGCTGAAGAAGAAGGTTATCGATAACGCGCCAGATGGAACTGGCAAAGGTTTCGTGGTTATTAACCAGAAGGGAATCGACCCACCATCTCTCGATTTGCTCGCTTCTGAAGGAATCCTGGCTCTTCGTCGTGCTAAGAGACGGAACATGGAACGCCTTCAGTTGGCCGTCGGAGGAGAAGCCGTCAACTCGGTCGATGATCTGACACCAGAAGACCTCGGTTACGCCGGACTTGTCTACGAACACTCGCTCGGAGAGGAGAAGTACACTTTTATTGAGGAGTGCAAAGCCCCAAAATCTGTCACACTTCTGATCAAGGGACCAAACAAGCACACCATCACTCAGATCAAGGATGCTATCCACGATGGAATGCGCGCTGTCTTCAACACTATCGTTGACAGTTAGTTAATAATTTAATTGTACTAGAAGATTTTCGGCGGATTTTGTTTGATTTGCGCCAAGATTCGGTCGTCTCGCGCCCCTGGGTTTTAAAATTTTTAGCCAAAGAAAACGCTGATGACACGAAAAAAGATATAGACAAAAATCACGAAGTAGCAGCAAATTGGGCTCTGGGACGTTTCGAAACTTTAGTGCATTTTTCGGCTAAATTTTGACGAATTCTCCGGCTCTGGGTCGTTTAGAAACCTGCCATTTCGAAACTTGTGCATTTTCGCGGCAGGATAGTGGATTTAAGTTACCAAAAAATCCACAAAAAACGAAAATTAAAAACCAATGCGAGTGTTTTTTGGTGCCACTTGGCGAACAACGCTACGCGAAAATGCCAAAAAGTTCCAGTTTCGAAACGTCTTCGGTACCAATTTTCCCAATTTACCGGTATTATGTGTTCACGAACGAGGTTTGCAAACGACGCTCCGATGTTCCGCAATTTTTCCACTGTTCCGCAGTATTCGCTGCGAGACCTCAGTGATTCTGCGGAACATCGGAGCTTGCAAACCTCGTTCGGGAACACATAATAAAAGATTCGACAACTATTTCATCCTTGGCCGAATTCTGATAATAGTGCGAACACGGCGACGAAAAACAGCACTAAAGTTTCGAAACGTCCCAATTTTCAAAATGGCAGGTTTCGAAACGTCCCAGAGCCGCAAATTGTGGGGAAATGCTTACTAGGAAGGTTCTTTCGGGTAAGTTTTGCAAAATTCTGAAAAAAATATAATTTTTGGTGAATTTTTAAAATTATAAAAATTCGTAAAATTTGCCTTGAAAATTTTTATGCACATTTTCACCTCCACACGGCTCTTTCATTATTTTCCTCGCGCTTTTTTTCGATTTTTCTCCGAAATTTTGCCCACCCACGGTGTGCCAAAATCCGAAAATGTTTGAATTGGTCGCAATGGGGCGCACTTGCATTTTCAGTGCTAAAATGGCCGCTGATTTTCAATTTAAGAATATGTTATTTTTATTGATTTTTTCAATATTTTGCAACATAATTATTGTTAAGAAAATTTTTATCTGCAAAATAAGCTTAAAAACGTAAAAATTCGTCGTCAGGGAAGCTCGTCATTAAAATCTGCACTTTTTCAACGGGATTTTCAATATTTTTCAGATTTTTCGTAAAATGGAGGAATTTCATCAAATTTTACAACATCCGATTGCTTCAAAAGTAGGTTGGGATCATTTTTATGCAAAGATGAGGTAAAAATATTCACGGACAACGTCCCTATAATCGTTTGAACAAAAATTACGTGGAATCGAGTGTGTTTAAGCCGATTTGCTGCTCCAATTTGATTGGAAAATTCATATATTCGGTTTATGGAATGCTCAAAACCTGAGGAAAAATAATTTAACTGCTTCGGCGCTGCTCTCGGCTCTCGGACGTTTCGAAAGTAGACATTTCGAAAGTGTGCACGGCGTGCTGGAGTCTACGTTTTTAAACTAATTTTTGAAAATGAACTTTCGGAGGTCAACTCTCTCAAGTCTCTGCGTCTCTAGTTTTGCACGCACTTAGCTGAACTTGGCAGAATGTCACTATCGAGACGCAGATAAATGCGACAGAGCGCGTTTGCCTTTACGTAGAGTCTAACACGCCGTGGTGTGACGTTTCGAAAGTGCGACGTTTCGAAAGTGTGACGTTTCGAAAGTGGACTTTTCGAAGGTTTTTCTGGGTTTTGTCGACGCGGTGTTTCACACAATCATTTTAAAAAGCTTTTTAAGGAAATTTCCTCAAACACCGCGACGACAAAATCCAGAAAAACCTTCGAAAAGTACACTTTCGAAACGTCACACTTTCGAAACGTCGCACTTTCGAAACGTCACACTTTCGAAATGTCTACTTTCGAAACGTCCGAGAGCCCTGCTCTCGGCTTGGAATCATCAGAAAAAGCAATTTTTCGCGAAATTCGTACTATATATTTTTCTTTTTTTTTTCACTTTTTTTCCGTGTTTGTTCCGATTCCGTCATATACCCATTAGTTTCCTATGGGTATTTAAACGGGTCATTGGTTCTGATTGATGCCGAAGTACCAAACATGCAACTTAAATTAGAACGGAACATTCAATATTACAAGTACCAGGCGAAAATTAAAGGAAATTCGGGTTTAGCCGAGAGCTGAACAATTATATCATTGAATTGCAGAATTTCCGATCAAATTGAAACAGCAAATTGCCTTGAAGACACTCAGTTTCACGTTATTCTGTTCAAATGTTTATGGGGACGTTGTTTGTGAATATTTTTGCCTCATATTTGGCTCAAAATGATCGAAATATTTTTTTGAAGCAATATTTTGTTAAAAATATTGTTAAAATTCCTTCAATTTACGAAAAACCTGAAAAATGTTGAAAATCACCGTTCATTTTAGCACTGAAAATGCAAGCGCGCTCCATTGAGAACAGTTCAAACATTTTCGGATTTCGGCACACCGTGCCACCCACGATGACAAAAATATTCCCGGACATGCGCAGAAAATTTGGACCTAAATATCGATTTTTCTGAAATTTAAAAATTTTTTGTGTTTTTCATTTTCATGTCCGGGACCAGGAGTGGGACAAAAAAAAACTTTTTTGCTCATACAAAAAATTAACAAAAAAAACGTTTGTCCTTAACAAATTTACCAAAAAAAGACAAAAAATACGTATTTCTGCCAGTTAAAAAGAAATCTTTCAAGTTTTTGTTGAAAATTATAGTATTTTGTCAATTCGGAGCATTAACCGACTAAGTTTTTGCCTACGGCGCATCATCAAAAAAAAAAAACCAAAAAATTTTTGTCTCACTTTCACCCTCAAAAAAAAAACAAAAATTTTTTTGTCTCATCCAAAAAAATCCCGAAAAATCGAAAAAAAAAAAAACATTCTTTTTTGGTCCCACCCCCGAAATAGAAATGTATTTTCATCATTTCCCAAAGTTTGAGCATTCTCCGAGTTTACCTACTATTTTTGCTATTTTGTGAATAAATGAGCAAAAAATTGCCCATAGCCGCAGGTTTATAATTTGATAAATTTCATAGTCAAAAACTTTATTTTTTGCAGAAGCTGTTCTTCCTGGAGCCGCCGCGTTCGAAATCGCCGCTTACGTGATGCTCACGAGCGAGATGGAAAGCCTGAAGGGACGTTCTAAGCTTGGAGCTCAGGCATTCGCCAAAGCTCTTCTTGTTATTCCGAAAACTTTGGCCGTCAATGGAGGATACGACGCACAAGAGACATTGGTGAAATTGATTGAAGAAAAGACGGCCGCTGGTCCGGATCTCGCCGTCGGACTTGATTTGGAAACTGGAGGAGCTGGAGAGCCGCAAGGAATCTGGGATAACGTGACTGTGAAGAAGAACAGCATCTCCTCGGCCACAGTTTTGGCTTGCAACCTTTTGCTCGTCGATGAAGTGATGCGCGCCGGAATGACCAATCTGAAACAGACGCAACCAGAATAATCTATCGCCGTCTCGCCCCGTGTGTGTGTCCGTTTTCTATGATCTGTTGCCGTGTTCGATAATATACCCGCCCCCGTTCTTTAGCTTTCTTCAAGCGATAATCAGTAAGAATTGATCTGTTTTCTCAATTTCTTACCAATCCCGTAAGCAATTTTCATCAGTTTTTTTTTGAGAATTTTGTTGATTTTTTCATGCACGTTTTTAAATAATTTTTGCGGAATAAACGCTTCACGCTTGTCATTTTTGTGGTGAAAAAAAAAAAACAAAAAGTCGTTATTCGATCGCGCATTTTATTTGGTAAATAAATATGTTGGGATGAAAATGGGCTCAAGAATGAATTTTGATGTTTTTTTTTTTTCGTAATTTTGATGTTTTTCAAAATTTTTTCGTTTTAAAAATTCCAGAAAAATGGCCGCCGAACCACCATCATTAGAGGAACTGCTCGAGAAGAAGAAGAAAGAGGAGGAGGAAATGGCAAAGGTGAGCTTTTTTCAAAATTTTCTCTCAAAAATCTGTATTTTCAGCCAAAATTCCTGTCAAAAGAGGAGCGAGCAGCGTTGGCGTTGAAACGGCGAGAAGAACAGGTTGCGAAAATTCGCGAAACGCAAAAACAAGCAGAAGAAGCGCGAAAAAATTGGGGCCGCAATGGCGTTTCCGACGAGAAAAAGAGTGATCGGGAGGTGAGGGATCGAGAGCGTGACCGTGACAGAGATCGTGACCGTGACCGAGATCGAGATCGCCGACGTGATCGACGAGAACGGAGCAGATCTCGATCTAGAGAGCGCGACCGAAGACGGAGCAGAAGTCGGGATCGTGATCGTGATCGTGATCGCGACGGAAGACGTGACAGACGAGACAGAAGCAGAAGTAGAGACCGCAAAGACAAGCGCGACGATCGGAAGAAGGAAGAGAGTGAGACGGAAGAAGCCGACGAGGGAAAAATGGCGGATGCGGTCAAGGATCGTTACCTGGGAAAACAAAAGGAGAAGAAGAAGCGAGGGCGACGACTCCACGAACGAAAATTTGTGTTCGATTGGGATGCTGGCGAGGATACTTCGCAAGACTACAACAAACTTTATCAGAGTCGCCACGAAATTCAATTCTTCGGCAGAGGATCTATCGCCGGAATGGATGTGAATGCTCAAAAGAAGGAGAAGAACACGTTCTACCAGCAAATCATGGAACAGAGAAGAACTGAGGATGAGAAGGAGCAAGAGAAACATCGACTCGAGAAGGAGGAGAAGAGGGAGAAGAAGGTGGCGCACGATGATCGTCATTGGAGAATGAAGAAGCTCACCGAGATGACGGATCGAGATTGGCGAATCTTCAGGGAGGACTTTAACATTTCAATTAAAGGTGGAAGAGTGCCACGCCCGCTTCGTAATTGGGAGGAGGCCGAGTTGCCGTCAGAGGTGTACCGTGCGGTGCAAGAGATTGGCTACTTGGAGCCGACTCCGATTCAAAGGCAAGCCATTCCCATTGGTCTTCAAAATCGAGACGTCATCGGAGTTGCTGAAACTGGATCTGGAAAGACTGCTGCGTTCCTTTTACCGCTTCTTGTCTGGATCACAAGTCTTCCAAAGTTGGAGCGTCAGGAGCATCGAGACATGGGGCCATATGCTATAATTATGGCTCCGACAAGAGAATTGGCTCAACAGATTGAAGAAGAAACGAACAAGTTTGGAAAGCTTTTAGGCATCCGCACAGTCTCTGTGATTGGTGGAGCAAGTCGCGAAGAGCAGGGAATGAAGCTAAGAATGGGTGTAGAAGTCGTCATAGCCACTCCAGGACGTCTTCTAGACGTTCTCGAAAACCGCTACCTTCTTCTCAATCAGTGCACATATGTGATTCTCGACGAGGCGGATCGTATGCTCGACATGGGCTTCGAACCAGACGTGCAGAAAGTTCTCGAATACATGCCAGCGACGAATTTGAAGCCGGACACTGAAGAGTTTGACAACGAGGAGGCGCTGATGAAGGGATTTGCGACCAGGGAAAAGTACCGGCAGACTGTCATGTTCACGGCGACAATGTCATCGGCTATTGAGCGGTTAGCGAGACAATATCTGAGACGGCCAGCCGTTGTGCACATTGGATCGGTTGGAAAGCCGACGGAGAGAGTTGAACAGGTTGGGATTTCACGAATGTTCTAGGCGCCGTAAAATTTTACGGAATCTGGGAAATCAATTAAAAAAAAGTTATTGTAATGTTTAAAAAAAACCCCTCCTAGTACTGCCGAACAGGCTTGGTCGGAGTCGGAAAACGGAAATTCCGAATTTTCCGACTTTTTTCGGAAAATTTTCCGAAAATGATCGGGAAAGTGCAGTTCTTTTAGGTGTCTTCTAAGTACCAAGAACTTCTCAAAACTGAATTTTTTGTTAATTTGTTAATTTTTTGTTGAATTTGTTGATTTTCGTCGTATTTTTTCAAAGCAATAAGATGAGCCGATTATTAAGAATCTTTTTCGGAAAATACAAAATAAAAAAAATCCAGTTTTAGTTTCGAAAATCGGATATCCGATTTTCCGAAAATTGAAATCGGAAAAAATTTCGGGTATCCGATTTTCCGAAAAATTATTTCGGAAAAAATTTTTTTTTCTGATTTTCCGAAAAGCATTTTCCGAACAAGCCTGCTGCCGAAATAGACAATTTTTTTGTCAAAGTACTCTAGAAAAACGGAAAAAATGACAAAAAAATGGGAGAAAACTCGGAAAATGCTCCGATTGGTCTGAAATTTTGGGAGAAACTGTCAAAAATGCTTCCGGGCTTGCTCAGAAAATGTTGGACCGAAATATCAATTTAAAAAAAATTAATTTTTTTTCTGAAAAATTTTAATATCGATATTGTGGTCCAAAAATTTCTGCCCGGAAGCATTTTTGACAGTTTCTCCCAAAGTTTCAGACCAATCGAAGCATTCTCCGATTTTTCCCGAAGTTTTTTTTCCGGTTTTGTGAATAACCCCATAAGTTCGAAGTTTTCGGATAGCATTTTCTTTTAATTTTTGATTTTTCTGAAAGAGATTGCCTTTTTAAAAACCCTTGTTAGCAGTTTTATCGGCTCTGGGACGTTTCGAAACCTGCCATTTCGAAACTTTTTTTGGCAGGTTTTGAAACGCCCCAGCTTATTTTTACTCAAAAAAAAACAAGAAAATGAAAAAAAAAATTAACCAAAAATTCCGGCTCTGGGACGTTTCGAAATTTTTTTGAATTTTCGCGGCATACTAGTGGATTCAAATCCCCAAAAAAATCAAAATGACTGATAAAAACGAAAAATAAATACCAAATGCCCGCGTGTTTTAGTGTCAATTGGCGAAAAACAATACGCAAAAATGCAAAAAAGTTTCGAAACGTCCCAGTTTCGAAATGGCAGGTTTCGAAACGTCCCAGAGCCAAAATTCCATACAAAGATTCAGTCTGCGAAGTTCTCGGTATCTCGGGCAGACCGTCCGCTTCCCCTTGTCTGCGAATTTACGTGACGGTGTTTTGATACGCTGCATGGCATGTAATACACGTGATCCAATTTTCGAATTTATTTATTTATTTTCAATGATTATCAACATTATTTGTATTGTTTTTTTTATAAGTTCAGCTGTCAACAGTGTGTTTAGCATGTCGAATAACATCAAATTGGAGAGAAGCAGTTCGTCAGGCGACGAGGATAATATTACCGAGTCAGAAAAAGTTGCAAACATTCGAGAAATGTTAGAAGACCAAGAATATGAAGAGGTTTGCTGAAGATAAAAAATTACAATTCAGGATTATTTTCAAGATCGAGTCTTTTTTGCCGTGCTAGTTTATGTGGATTAATATTGTCCGCCCGCCAAAATGGTCAAACGCGCTCTGCTGAACTCAACGCTATGCGATTTTCATTTTCGTCGCCAAATTATTTGATTTCAGGTTGGAGACCCCACGAAAAGGGGGGAAAGTGTTGAAACACAGGAACGAAAAGGGGGGAAAATGGGCACAGTTGACTGCAAAAGTGCCGCACGGTTTTTCTACATTTTTGGAGAATGAGAAATAGTGTTTTTTTCCTGCTTTGTTTTGCTGGAATTTAGTATTTAAAATGCGGAGACAAAATAGAAACGATTAAAAAATAAAAGGAGCGGAAAAGCTGCGAGAGGTCCACAAAATTATTGATTTTAGTGAAAAATAATATTTTTTGCGAAAATTCGTGTGATTTCGCATTAAAGGGGGTGCCAACTTTCTGGGGAAAGTGGCTTAAAATATACTCTTGGGTGGGGGATTTACGAATATCACATCGAAATCGCACGAAAAATTTTTTCTGATTTTTGGCGAATTTTACAAAAAAAAATAGAAGACCACGTGGAGTACACGAATTGGCGGGAAATTCAAACGCCATTTTCTTTTTCAACATTTTTCTCCCGTCTTTCTCGCATTTTTTTGCATTAATCTTGGGGAATTAATGAACAAACATCATTTCGTGTTTTAAAATAGCAAATTAACGCGTGTTGATCAAAAAAAATAGGGATAAAACAAATTCGGAACAAAAATTATCATACCTTCCTTTTCTGTCCCTTTTCCTGCTTAATTCCGCATTAAGTTCACTATTTTATCTGCAACGTTTATATTTGAACAATAAATGTTCACAATACATTATTTAAAACGATGAATCGAACGAAAGGCGAATATCGATTTTTCGATATTCATGACCAAAATGTGTTTTCGCGATTATCTAAAATTTCAATAAGCGATTAGAGCATGTTTTATCGAAAATCGATAATAAAAACGAGGAAAATTGCACGAAAAATAAATATTTCTGGTGAAAATAGATGTTTCTAGAAGCCGCGGCCTCGGGTTTCCTAGTCCACGGCCACGAATTTCGTGTACTCCTCGTGGTCTTCTATTTTTTTTTGTAAAAATCATAAAAAATCAGAAAAATTTTTTCGTGCAATTTCAATGTGATATTCGCAAATCCCCCACTCAAGAGTATATTTTAAGCCACTTTCCCCAGAAAGTTGGCACCCCCTTTAAAATAGGAAAATTGTGTTCTAAAAAGAAATAATACATTGAAATGCATCATCATAATATCATTTGAACTAAAAGCTTTCCAAATAAATGATTTAGGAATTTTTAAAGCAGCGGCAATTTCGAAAAATGGCGAATTTTAACTAAAATTGGGCATATTTAGGAAAATTTTTACAAAATATTACGAATTTGTTTGTTATTAGTCATTTTAACAAATAAATATCAAGGAAAACGAAGCATTTTAGCAAAAAATCGAAGAAAAAGAGGAAAAATAATTTGGTGACGAAAATGAAAATCGCAAAGTACGAAGTTCAATGAAGCGCACCTGCATTTGTCGCGAATGGACAATAAATACCCAAAAAAACTAATTTCAGGCAAAAAAAGCAGAAAAAAAAACACTATTGCTCATTCTCCAAAAATGCAGAAAAAACCGTGCGGCACTTTTGCAGACAAACTGTGCCCATTTTCCCCCCTTTTCGTTCCTGCGTTTCAACACTTTACCCCCTTTTCGTGGGGTCTCCGTTTGACCATTTTGGCGGGCCGACAATAAAAGGATAATTTTTTTGAAACAAATAAATTTTCTTCTTTTTTTTTAATTTGAAAAAATAAATAACTTTTCAAGCGAGTTTTTTTTCTTCACCCGGACTTCAGACGGCCGTTTGCTAGGGCGGATCGGGCGGGCGGGCGAAAAACCTGAAAAATCTCCACCGTGGAAAGCCTGCTCGGCACAAAAAAAATATATTTTCTGTTTTTTCTTGAAATTAAAAAAAAAACTTTTTGCGGAAATAGTATGTTAAACGGAACGCTTAAAAAATATTTTACGCCCAGCCCCGATTTGGACTGAAAAATGGGGGCTCTTTCGGGTTGGAAATTGCGTTAAAATAGAAATCCACGAAATAGAAATGTAATAAATCAGAAACGTAAAAAAAAATGAAAACGCTTGAAAACAGAAATGCAGTAGAGCAGAAATGTGTCGACTTGGAAATAAAATGGCGATGGAGCGCGTTTGCGAGATTTATTTTTCAAAACGACTTTTTCGTTTTTTTCCATGTCTGCCACGTATTTTTGGATTTTTTCACGTTTTTTCGATTCTTTTTGATTTAAAGAAATCGACAAAAAAACGTGAAAAAATCTAAAAATACGTGGAAGACATCGAGAAAAACGTGAAAAATATCGAAAAAGTCGTTTTGAAAAATATATCTCGCAAACGTGCTCCATTGCCATTTTATTTCCAAGTCGACACATTTCTGCTCTACTGCATTTCTGTTTTCAAGCGTTTTCATTTTTTTTACGTTTCTGATTTATTACATTTCTATTTCGTGGATTTCTATTTTAACGCAATTTCCAATCTGAAAGAGCCCCGAAAAATCAATGTGTTGGCATTATTTTCCAAAATGTTCGTTTTTCCAGATTGTCTACATGATTCCCGAGGATCGAAAACGAAAGAAGCTCGTCGAAGTGCTCGAATCACAATTTCAACCGCCGATTATCATCTTTGTCAACCAAAAGAAAGGAGCCGACATGCTTGCAAAAGGACTCGTCAAGTTGGGATTCCATCCGACAGTTTTGCACGGAGGAAAAGGACAAGACGCCAGAGAGTACGCTCTGCAGGCGCTCAAAGACGGTACCAGCGATATTCTTGTGGCTACTGATGTGGCGGGAAGAGGTGTGTTTTTTCACTTTTGAACGAATTGCTCTTTTTTCAATCTGAAAGAGGAATGAACTTTGGAATGAGGCTTGATTTCAATTCAAGTTTTGCAAGATTTACATGAAGCTAGAGTAAAATCACGTAAAGAGGCGGTGTCTAATTTCAAAAGTACACGAGAAAAGGTCAAAAAATGAAAATAAAAATCAGCACAGGAAAAACTATATTTTTTCGTGTTTGTTTTTACCCTCTGCAGAATAGCAGAAAAACGACAAAAAACTACAGTAGTGGAGGTTTTTTGACGTAAACAAGTTGTCGTTAAGCGCTTTTAAGAGACCCCACGAAAAGGGGGGAAAGTGTTGAAACGCAGGAACGAAAAGGGGGGGGAAAATGGGCACAGTTTGTCTGCAAAAGTGCCGCACGGTTTTTCTACATTTTTGGAGAATGAGAAATAGTGCTTTTTTCCTGCTTTGTTTTTCTGGAATTTAGTATTTAAAATGCGGAGACAAAATAGAAACGATTAAAAAATAAAAGGAGCGGAAAAGCTGCGAGAGGTCCACAAAATTATTGATTTTAGTGAAAAATAATATTTTTTGCGAAAATTCGGGTGATTTCGCATTAAAATAGGAAAATTGTGTGCTAAAAAGAAATAATACATTGAAATACATCGTCATAAAATCATTTGAACTAAAAGCTTTCCAAATAAATGATTTAGGAATTTTTAAAGCAGCGAAAATTTCGAAAAATGGCGAATTTTAACTAAAATTGGGCATAATTGGGAAAATTTTTCACAAAATATTACTGTTTGTTTGTTATCAGTCATTTTAACAAATAAATATCAAGGAAAACGGAGAATTTTAGCAAGAAATCGAAGAAAAAGAGGAAAAATAATTTGGTGACGAAAATGAAAATCGCAAAGTACGAAGTTCAATGAAGCGCACCTGTATTTGTCGCGAATGGACAATAAATACCCAAAAAAACTAATTTCAGGCAAAAAAAGCAGAAAAAAAACACTATTGCTCATTCTCCAAAAATGCAGAAAAAACCGTGCGGCACTTTTGCAGACAAACTGTGCCCATTTTCCCCCCTTTTCGTTCCTGCGTTTCAACACTTTCCCCCCTTTTCGTGGGGTCTCGCTTTTAAATTTCGGCCAAATTCCAAATTCGCATTGAAAATTAAAGGCGCATCACATTACATTTTTAAATCCGGGTCTCGACGCGATGGGTTTTTAAGCTGCATAGGGTTAAAAAACACCAAAAATTGTTCTTTTATTTCTGCGCTGGATAAGGGGGAATTCGGATATTTTTTTTTGGAAAAAAATCAGGTTTATTCATCAAGTTTTTAAATTTGTGGGAATTCATTTTGTGAGAACCAATTCTACATTTTTATTTATTTTTCTGCACAACTGTATTAAAAATCAGGTTTTTATTGGATTCAAATGACTGAAAAATGCAGAAAAATAATTTTTTGCTCTCGAAATTTACCTGTTCCGGCTCATTAGGCATCAGAAGAAAAAAAAACAATTTTTCTTTTACTTTTTAAAATTTAACGCATTCTTTATAATTGGCTTATTCATAAAAATGTTTTTTTTTAATTGTCAGAATATTCCAAAATATGTGGAGAAAATACGGCTCTAGGACATGTTTAAACAGTTTGAATTTCAAATTTTTTATTTATTTTTGGTATTGTCGACCCGCCACGATGGTCAAACGCGCTCGGCTGAATTTCAACGCTATGCGATTTTCATTTTGGTTTCCAAATTATTTCATTTCACGTTGAATTTATACGTGAAATGAAATAATTTGGAAACCAAAATGAAAATCGCATAGCGTTGAGTTCAGCGGAGCGCGTTGGATCATTTTGGCGGGTCGACAATATTTAAAAATAATTTCTAGCATGTTATTATGTCCGGGTACATTTTTGACATGTACATTGTTTTCCAACGTTTTTGACATAAAAAATGCTAAAATAAACATAATATTTCCTCATTTTAAGGTATTGACGTCAAGGATGTGTCATTAGTGCTCAACTACGACATGGCTAAAACAATCGAGGATTACACGCATCGAATTGGAAGAACTGGCAAGTTGTTTCCTCCTTCTTCTTTTTGTTTCCTCATATTCTTGTTCCGTCGCCTTGACAACTTGGCGCTGGCCATGTGCTTGCTCAATTTGCGAAGAGCTGTAGCATACCCTGACTCATCACTTTTACAGCTGCCCTTTTTCTTTTCCGCCCCTTCTTTCAAACTACTCTGGACGCTGGCTGTCATGCGGAAAAGTACACCTTGTCAATTTTTTTTTTGGCATGATCCTTCACTTTTTTTTGTTTTTCCGACCCGAAAAAGGAAGAAACACGCAATGCATAGAGCAAGCATCTTATTATTCCTTTTTGGTCAATTTGTAGGGCAGGATACGGAAATATTTGGGGTTAGGGAAATTAATTTTTAGAATCAAATTATGTAGATCGAAATATCTAGTTTTCATTTTTTTTTTCAACGGCTAACTCCCGCTTGCGCGCCAATTACCGCCGAACACGAGCCGATCGCCGATTAGATGCCATTTTCAACGGCTAATAGCCATCTGTCTTTACTGGCTATAGCCGCGCCAAAAATTTCCAGGTTTTTGGAGTTTTTGATTAATTGCGATATGAAAACGTGAAGCCACGCCCACTTTTTGGGCACGTTTCTTTTTATTTGTTGTAATTTCAATTTTATCGTTTTTTAAAATTTAATTGTCGCCGATAATATGAAAAATCTGAGTTTAAAACGATAAACCAGTCATTATTTTCCACTTTGGGAATAAAAAGTTGAAGCTCTGAAAATTAAACTTTAAAAATCCCCAGAAATTTAATAAAAATAATTTTTCATCGAAAAAAATTGGGGGGAAAACTGTTTCAAAATGTAGAATATCACATTAAAATTGCAATTTTTCTGAATTTTGCCGCAATTTTATATCCAAAAAAATTAAAAGACATCCAAAAGGAGTACACGAGGTCTGGCCGCTGACCTAGAAAACTGGCGGTCGTGACTTTTAGAAAATTATATTTCCCAGAAAAACGAATTTTTCCGTGGAAAATGGAATTTTCTAGAAGCCGCGGCCGCCAGTTTTCTAGGCCTAAGGAGTTTTCTAGGCCACCTAGTGTATTCCTTTTGGATGTCTTTCAATTTTTTCTTGGACATAAAATTGCGCGAAATTGGAGAAATTTTCGACCTTAATGTGGTATTGTGTTTTCAATCGAGATGCGACATCAAAACGTGAAACTCCGCCCACTTTTTTCACGCGAATATTAATGGGGTTATTCACGAAATGGCAAAAAAAACGGCAAAAAACTGCGCGAAAACTCGAAAAATGCTCTGATTTACCTGAAATTTTGGAAAATGAGGGGGAAAATTCTCCCGGACATTCACAAAAAATTTCAGACCAAAATATAGATTTTTAAGAAAAATCGATTTTTTTTTTCTGAAAATGTTTAAAATCGATATTTTTGTTTGAAAATCCTCAAAATTTCAGACAAAAAATATCGATTTTAAACATTTTCAGAAAAAAAAAATCGATTTTTCTTAAAAATCTATATTTTGGTCTGAAATTTTTTGTGAATGTCCGGGAGAATTTTCCCCCTCATTTTCCAAAATTTCAGGTCAATCGGAGCATTCTCCGAGTTTTCGCGTAGTTTTTTCCGTTTTTTTGTCATTTTTGCCATTTCGTGAATAACCCCATTAATAATCGCGTGAAAAAAGTGGGCGGAGTTTCAAGTTTTGATGTCGCAACTCGATTGAAAACACAATATTCGTAAATCCTCCACTCGAGGCTACATTTTAAAGTAATTTTTTTTCTAAAATTAGGTTTTTTCAGCGCGATGAGAAAAATACGTTTGCAAAAAATGGGCGGGGCTTCCAATTTTCCCGTCGCATTTTGTTTTTAATCCTCCTTAGTTTTGTTTTCATGGCTTCCGTTTTGATGTTATCACAATATCTGAAAAATAACAAAATCTGCAAAAATATTCATTTTGGCAACAAATTTGGCTATGGGACGTTTCGAAACTGGTGCATTTTTAGCGGTAAATTGGTCAATAATGCGAATACGGCGACGAAAATACCACTAGTTTCAAAATGTCCCAGAGCCACAATTTTTGCTTATGTATATAGATGTATACAAACGCTTGTTGCCATACTTGCACACCCTCTCTTCTCTGCTTTTAGGCGCAGTGCAGTGTCATTTTCAATTTCTCGCTATCTTTTTTTTCTTTTTCTTTTTTTTCGTTTTTTCCCTCATAGGAAGGAATATCGGCAGTGTCACGTGGTTTTTTTTTTGGCCGGAAAAACAACAAAAAAAAAGAACCGAGAGTTGAGTTTTGCGAGAGTGGAGTGGAGCAGCCACAAGGGGCTGAGCCGACTGATTTTGAATAATGGCTGTCTAAACCTAAAAATAGACTGGAATTTGGGTTACCGTAACTAGATGAATAAATCACTGACAACGGGTGATTAACATGCATTTTTTTTCACGTTGCCCGCGAATTTAAAATTAGGTGGGATGAGATGGAATTCTATTGTCGAAAATTTGAAAATGTGCATCACGAAATGGCAAAAAATAGCTAAACCAGCATAAAATTCAGCGAAAATTTGGAGAATGGTTCAATTGGCCTGAAAAGTTGGGAAATAACGGCAAAAATACTCCCGGACAGACATTCCCACAAAATTTGAGAAGAAAATATCGATTTTTAAAATTAAAGATAATTTTTAAAATCGATATTTTGGTCTGAAATTTTCTGGAAATGTCTGTCCGGGAGTATTTTTTCCATTATTTCCCAACGTTCTTGATCTGTTTCTACCCAACTCCTTATTGCTCTCATTATTTCCCTGCACATACCTTTAATGTATCTGTGTACACAATATCAACACGTCACATTGGCGTAAATAAATAAATAAAAAATAAATAAATAAACGTTTCAGGCCAATTGAACCATTCTCCGAATTTTTGCTGGATTATTTGCAGGTTCTAGCTATTTTTTTGCTATTTCGTGAAAAAGAGAAGACTCGCCACGTGCTTCTTCGTTTTTTTTTAGCATGGCTTAATTTTTCCCGCGTTTTGCTGCCAAAATGAGTTTTGAGTTTTCCAGTTGTGCTGAAAATTTGGGAAATAATGTCAAAAATACTCCCGGACATGTAATGGACGTATTCATTTGAAATAAATTAATTTTATGTCATTTTAAATCAATGCCAAACAAACAACATATTGATTAATTAATCGGAATTTCCCTGCACCATTGAGTTTGGGTGGTGCAGGAAAATTTTGGTTAATTAATTAATATGTTGTTTTTTTGAATTGAATTAAAATGACATAAAATTGATTTATTTCAAATGAATAAGTCCATTATATGCCCGTGAGTACTTTTGATATTTTTTCCCAAAGTTTCAGCACAACAGGAAAACTCGTCTTGGCGGCAAAACGCTGGAAAAATTAAGCCATGCTTGAAAAAAGAAGAAGCACGTGGCGAGTCGGTCGTCCCTGAGACATGTTGCTTTCGCTTCCGCATACGAAAAGCGGGGCACATTTTCAACTTTGAGCTCCCCTCTCTCTTCTTCTTTTTTCATCTTCTTTTTCTTTTTCTCGTTTCCGTCAGCTTCAGCCTCTGCTTCTGCTGCTTCTGTGTTATGTCATTCTTTCGTCTTTCCTCTTCGGAACCCAATTTTCTCACGAACTATGTCTGTCTGAGTCTACCTTCTTTTTTCTTTTTTCTTTTCTCTTCCACATCTGAAAACGTGCTCACCCTCTCTCATCACCTCCGTCTCCGTCTCCGTCACCGCCGTCGTTGTCGTCGTCAAGCGCCGAGGCGTGTGCTGCTCGAAATGCACATGAAGCACACAAAAAAGCTCACTACTCGCGCGCGCGCTGCGCTCCCAAAGAAACTCGAGTCGACACGTGCGAAGAGAAGAGAGGGAATTCCGGCAGTCGGCTTCCTCTTTTTCTTTTTTATGTTTTTTCTCTTTCTTTTCGCATTCTTCCTCCTTGAGCGCTATTAAAGTGCGGCCGCCGCGTCCTGCATTTAAATTCCACGAAAATGGGGGTAATTTGTTGTAGTAGAAGTGCTATTTTTCCCGGGCAACACAATAGGCAATAGGCGATACGAAAATTTGTCTGTTTTCACGGCTCTGGGACGTTTCGAAACTTTAGTGCTATTTTTAGCGCTAAATTTCCCGGCAAATATTGGTAAAATCTTCCAATTTACCGATAAAAGATGTCAGTAGTGCGAACACGGCGACGAAAAATAGGGCTCTGGGACATTTCGAAACTTTTTTGAATTTTTGCGGCATATACTCGGCGAATGCATCATCAGCCTCGCTCTACGGCACTTTTCAATTTTTAACAGTGTAACGCGCCGTTTTTTTAAGCGAAAAATCAAATTTTAACTGCAACTTGTTGCGGATACGTCATTTTCCGTTGAAAAAAAGGAATAAAACTAGAATTCGAGCTAATCTTGCAAGTGCATCACGGTTTTACAAGAATTTTGCAGTAGAGCGAGGTTGATGATGCATTCGCCGACTATACTAGTGGATTCAAATTCTCAAAAAAATAAAAATAACTCATAAAAACGAAAAATAAATACGAAATGCCCGCGTGTTTTGGTGTCAATTGGCGAAAAACAAGACGAAAAAATGCAAAAAAAAAGTTTCGAAACGGCCCAGTTTCGAAGTGGCAAGTTTCGAAACGTCCCAGGGCCTTTTTCCCTTTCTTCACACATTTTGATCTTGTTGACGTGAAAGGAAAATTTAATCTTGATCGGCAGGAATTTTTGAATAGGATGTTGTTTTTCTCGTTTTTCTTCTCGTAGCATGCTCTCACGCAAAAAATCCGCATTTGCACGCCCCAAAATACAAAGGTCATTCGAAGCCACGCCTACTCGCATTTTTGCACTGGGCGTGGCCATGAAAGTAGAAAATCTGCTCACGGGACATAACTCGGGAGTCAGCAAACGCGCCCTGTCGCACGACTGAAAATTCTTAAAAATGAGGCCTAAAATTAATTTAAAATCAAACACGTTTTTATATTAATTTTGGGCCTTTTTTGTTGGAATTTCCAGTTGTGCGGCCGGGCGCGTTTGCTGACTCCCGTCTCATGACCCTCTGTTTCTTGATGGCCAAATAAAAATTATGGGAAAAAGTCCCCGAATTTTTAACGGCTAATAGCCGTTTGCGCGCCGATCAAGTGCTAACTATGCGCCCGGATGCCCAAGTTCAGAGTTTTTTAATAAAATTCAAAGCAAAAAAATTGTATAGTAAAATTATTTGCACATTTAAAAATAACGAATAATTTTTAAATGGGTTACGGTCGCACTCATTTCAACTGTGTCGAAAAATGCGCCACGAGACCTTTTGTGGAAAAATTGGCTATTTTCAAAGTTTATGATCAGCCAATGTGCCCAACCGGTGTTTTTTAATACCGGTTAAAATCAGTTTTTCTAAAAACCGGTATGAATCGGTTTCAACCGGCGTGAAAAAACCAGTTTTCGCCAATTTCTACCGGTATCCACCGGTGAAATGCGGTATTTTGTGTGAAAACACAACGACGCGCGATTGCGGACCCATTTTGTTTCGATTTTGTGTTGTTTTTTAAATGGATTTTCCGCAATTGCGCGTCGCTATGTTTGCACAGAAAACCTCGGTTTTTTTTTCAGAATAGAAACTGGTTGTTTCGAACGGTCACTGCGTTTAGTTGAAAAACCTGAGGGGCGGAGTTTGGATTTTTCGCGCCACTGCTTACTGTAGACGGCGAGAATATTTAATTAATAATAATTTTAATGCAAAATTGAGAGAAATTGGATAAATTGGGGTTTTCAAGTGAATCTATTTATAAAAATGGCTGAAAATGCGTACATTTTGAAAATTTTCATTAAAACGTGTTTTGTTTCGTATCGTATTGTGTAACATTCCGGCGGACAGCCCGTGTTTTGCCGCATTGTATCTAATTCCTTCTTTTTGAGTATATGCGTGGATATTAGGTGTGCAAACATGCTCCCCTCTTATGGACCTTACGGTTTCCTCAACAATCCCTCTCTTTTTGCCGCTTCCGTTTAAGGTGCGGTGACCTATAATTATTTGGATAATAATAACATAAAGAAGAAGAATATAGCATAAACGGGTCGGAACCCATATGTCTGATAATAATAGACTGAAATGTTGTGTCTCTTTCGTCCCTCCTCCTGACACTAGCAGAATCATCATTTTCTTTTTAATTGCATTTTCTTTTTCTTTTTCTTTTCCACTTTCACAGCATCATCGAGCTTCTTCGCATTTTCATGCTCTATTTGATCTTAAAGTGCATTTAATTCTGAAAAAATGGGTTGCGGTCAGTTTAGTAGTCTAGGGAGTAAATTGTCGGTGGAAGAATGTTTTGCTGCTGCGCACTATGCGTCTCGAAAATGCGATGCCCTTGATGTTTACGCCTTCGCCAGGCCGACAACTGGCGAAAGTGCAGAAATGGCACCCGAAAAGAACGAGCAAAAAAAAAAAAGAAAGAATTTTATGAATGCGCCTAACCGCGCTTTCATGCTTATTCGATGTGCGCCAAGTGCATTTGGCATAGGCCCCGAATTCGGTGGCTATTAGCCGCAAATAGCCCGCGAAAAATCGATTTCAAAAAAAAAATTCAAAAACATTGTTTTATGGACTACCATGTGGAGGAAAAATACAGTTTTTTTTACCGTATTCAAAATTGCGGAAAAACGCTGAAAATTCTACCGTACCCGCGATGTTTTTTAACTAGGAAAATGTCCTTTCGAGACCCGGCGGTGGAACAATGTAATGTAATGTAATGCGCCTTTAAAAATTGTCCGAAAATTCGGGATTTCCTTTTAAAATCTTCAATGAGATTTTCAAAGAAAATTCGGAATTTTCGGCCAATTTTTAAAGACGCATTACATTACATTACATTTTTCCACCGCCGGGTCTCGAAGGGATTATTCTCCCGGTTAGAAAAAATTCTGGATGCGGTAGGATTTTCAGAATTTTTTCGCAATTTTGCATAGGGTTAAAAAACGGTATTTTTCCTCCACCGAATAGTCCATAAAACTAGGTTTTTGAATTTTTTTGAAAGCGATTTTTCGCGGTCTTTTTCACTGCGTCTCTAGCAGGAAATTTTATAGCGCCAAATGCACTTGGCGCACACCCGAATTTGATGGCTATTAGCTAAATTATTTCTGAGTTGACAAAAAACACTATTACTCTCGTCTCAGCAGCTGCTCATAAACTTTGAAAATAGCAAATTTTCCCCATGAAATATCTCGGAGCGCATTTTTCGACACAGTTGAAATGAGTGCTACCGTAACCCATTAAAATGTAAAAGAGTTCAAAAAAATCACGAAAAACACGAGAAAAGAAATAAAAGCAATACACGGTGTCTAGGGTTTGAAAAGTGGGCGGAGCCGAGCAAACGCGCCCCACTGGATTTTTTCGCGCGAAATTCAAATTTTGAGGTATTTTTTATGTTTTTCGGGAAAAAACGCATAAATTCTTATTTTTTCCCAAATGTGCTCCAACTGAATTATAGCTGAGGTCTTTAGAAATTTTTTAAGCCTAATAACGTCGAATTTGGTTCAGCCACCATTTCGGGATAAATCTTTACGGAACACCAAAAAACTCACATTTTTAACTCCGCAATGTTAAAACGATTATTCCGAAATGGTGGCTGAACCAAATTGGACGTTCTTAGGCTTAAAAAATTTCTAAAGACCTCAGCTATAATTCAGTTTGAGCACATTTGGGAAAAAATTAAGAATTTATGCTTTTTTTCCTGAAAAACATAAAAAATGCCTCAAAATTTGAATTTCGCGCGAAAAAATCCAGTGGAGCGCATTTGCTCGGCTCAGCCCACTTTTCAAATCCTGGACACCGTGTATTGCTTTTATTTATTTTCTCGTGTTTTTCGTAATTTTTTTTTGAACTTTTTCATGTTTTAATGGGTTACGGTAGATCTCATTTGAACTGTGTCGAAAAAGCGCTTCGAGACCTTTCGTGGGAAAATTGGCTATTTTCAAAGATCATGAGCAGCTGCTGAGGCGACAGGGCGCGTTTGCATTTTCGCATTATAATAATTTGCTCCACAGGTCTCGCAGCGAAAAACTTGCGAACACTTAAAACCCTTCTTACCATGTTTTACTTCCTAGTCAACATTACAATATTTCTCAAATTGCTGTCGTGAAACTTTTCGTCGTATCGAAAGACTGAGTGAGGGAAAAGGTTTGAGTTACTTTTCTTCTTATTCTTCTTCTCGCTTTTCATTCATCAAAATGTACGGTGGCGAGTTTGTTCTCACAAATGCACACACACACACAGCCAAACCGAGCCTCCTGTATTTGAATAGCATTTGTCGCGTGCGCCACACGGCTCTTCTCTTTTTCTCCTCCTTTTGGGCTCTCTCTCTCTCTCTCTGAACGCGAATCGAAGAGGTCGAGTTGTTACTCTTCCTCGACAATGACCGTTTGGTAGGAGAGAGAGAGACAGGAAAAGTGCACAACACAAATACCGGGCGGCCGAATAATGTTATGTTTTGCTTCCTCTGCGCCCAGTTTTTAGTTCGTGAAGATGGTTAGATCATTTTTTATCGGGTTTATTGGCGATTTTTTGGTTGTGGGGGAAGCAAGCGCGCTCCGCCGCACTCGGCACACGTAAAATTTTGGTTTTTACACTTTTTTCACAATGCAACGGAGCGCACTTTCTCTGCCGTGTTCCTGGAATGGTGATACCGCGTCAAATGGTGTAAATTGTGGTCTCGCCACGGAAAGTGTTTGCAGACTTGTGGATTTACGCATGGACCTATTAACAAAACCGGAAAAAAAGGAAGAAAAAGGAAAAAAATTGCGGGAAAAATCGGAGAATTCTCCGATTGACCTGAAATTTTGGGAAATATTGGAAAAAATTATCCTGTACACGCTCAAAAAATATTGGACCAAAATATCGATTTTAAAAATGTTCAGAAAAAAATTTGAAAATTTTTAAAATTGATATTTTGGTCCCCAGTTTTTTGAGCGTGTACAGGATGATTTTTTCCAATATTTCCCAAAATTTCAGGTCAATCGGAGCATTCTCCGATTTTTCCCGCATTTTTTTTCCTTTTTCTTCCTTTTTTCCGGTTTTGTGTAATTCAACGTGAAATCAAATAATTCGGAAACCAAAATGAAAATTGCATAACGTTGAGTTCAGCAGAGCGCGTTTGACCATTTTGGCGGGCCGACAATACCTTTTTTTCCGGTTTTGTGAATAGGTCCGTGCGTAAATCCACAAGTCTGCAAACACTGTCCGTGACAGGAACGCAATGTACACCATTTGACGCGGTATCACCATTCCAGGAATACAGAAGAGAAAGTGCGCTCCGCTGCATTGTGAAAAAAGGGTAAAAACCAAAAATTTATGTGTGCCGAGTGCGGTGGAGCGCGCTTGGAATACGTGGTAACTAAAATAATCATTTTTAAAGTTTAAAGCTCCAATTGGCCTGAAACTTTGGAAGGAAAATAATGCCGAAAAGGCTCCCGTTTATGAAATGCAAAATTTTCTGAACATTTCATTTTATGAACGGAAGCCTTTTTGGCATTATTTTCCTTCCAAATTTTCAGGCGGATTTTTCGAATTTTCCCCAAATTTTTGCTTTTTTACGAACGGTACGGTACGGTGCTCCTCCAAGTGCCATCACACTGACGAAAAGACGAACAAAATCTTCTTCGCCCGCCCGTTGTTACCTTTCTCTCGCCAGCCGCCCGCCCGCCACGCGACGCTTGTTTGAATAGTGTTCTTTTGTTAGTGTCTCTCCTCTTTTCGCTGTGTGTGTGTGTTTCAAATATTGGTCGTAGTCGTCCGTCCTCCTCGCAGCCGTTTCCCTCGTCTTTTTTTTCCTGGGCGAGGAGCTCCAGCAGCTCTGCACTTTTCGAAACTGGAAATCTCGAAACCGAGCTAACAGGGGAGGTAAAAGGTGAAATAGTCAGTCAAAACCAAAAAATGTTTCCAGAATTAAATTTAAAAAAAATTAAGAAGTGCCCAAACGCCAGTTGGTCAAAAAAACATGTTTCCCGCAGCTGTTTTTTACTAGAAATAAATTACTTTTTAGAAAATTAAAAACGAGCAAAAAATCAAAGTAAAATTCAATTTTAAAATGGTTATGAGCCTATACAGATGGATTTTCCTGCATTAACCTGCATTTCAATTGATAAAAATAAAAATGCAGGTTAATGCAGAAAAATTCATCTGCATAGGCCCATAACCATTTTAAAATTGAATTTTACTTTGGCTTTTTGCTCGTTTTTAATGTTCTGAAAATTAAATTTATTTCTAGAAAAAACAGCTGCGGGAAGCATGTTTTTTTGACGAACTGGCGTTTGGGCACTTTTTGATTTTTTTAATATTTAACAAGCCTGCGGCTTGTGGCGACTAAGTCGCCTTCGTCAAATATTTATTTTTACTGATTTTTGTTTTTTATTAATAGAAATGGCAATCATCTGTTTTCCCTATTTTTGTCAAGTTCTCGTGACCCTTGTGGTATAGTGGTTAGCACGTTTGAACGTCAATCTATAGGTCGCTGGATCGAATTTTGACGACCGCAAACTCGTGTGTGAGACACACAAACAAACACACAGACTAATCTAAAATGTTCTATATAAGAAAGATTCTGGAAACATTTTTTTTTGGTTTTGACTCACTATTTTATTTTTCACCTCCACTGTTCACGCGGTTTCAAGATGTCCGGTTTCGAAATGTCGCGGAGCCCTTTGAACATACATATTGTCGACCCGCCAAAATGGTCAAACGCGCTCCGCTGAACTCAATACTATGTGCATTTCATTTTGGTTTCCAAATTATTTTATTTCACGTTGAATTTACACGTGAAATGAAAACATTTGGAAACCAAAATAAAATCCACGTAGTATTGAGTTCAGCGGAGCGTGTTTGACCATTTTGGCGGGCTGACAATATATCGGTCGCCAGAAGTTTTTATTCTTCTTTTCCCGTCGTCATGCCGTCCGTCATTTTTCATCATTTCTCTCGTCTTCCTGCCCTGCCGGTACATGTGGGTACAATCAGAGAATAGGAGAATAATTAGAATATGAATGGATTTATTTTTGTTCCTTTCTTGCTGCTGCTGCCCGTGGTCTTCTTTTTTTTTCCTTTTTTTGTCCGAAAGGTAACCCGATAGGTCCCCCATCCATCCATCCCAAACATGAATTTGTACGTACGCCGGTGATGCGAATCTTTTCGAGATTTTCATCTCTCTTTCTCTCTCTCACCCGCCTCTTGTTGCCCTTTTTCTGTCTTTTGTTACGCCGAGTAATAACTGTGGAAGGTCGAATAGCTTTTTGAAGATTATCTCGCTGATCCGAACCGCTCTGACGCAGGTGGATAGGTGTCAAGATGATTTTCCAGGGAAGATCAAGATTCTTGCTTGGAAATGAATAAATATTTACAATATTTATTTTGTTGGCCCGCCAAAATGGTCAAATGCGCTCCACTGAACTCAACGATATGCGATTTTCATTTTGCTTTCTAAATTATTTAATTTCACGTGTAAATTCAACGTGAAATGAAATAATTTGGAAACCAAAATGAAAATCGCATAGCTTTGAGTTCAATGGAGCGCGTTTGACCATTTTGGCGGGACGACTGCCATGACGGTAAATGCGCTCCACTGAAAGTAATTACGTTGGGATTTTTATTTTGGTTTACAAGTATAAAATCTTTGTTTTTTCGTGTTTTTTCTTTGTAAAAATAATTATTCGGGACCAAATTCGTAATTTTTTTTTGAAAATTTTACGCAAAATGCATAATTATAGTTAAAAATCGATATTTTTCCAATTTTCCACACTTTAAAAAATTCCAAACTCATTTTTTAAAAAGGTTTTTGTTCGAATGCCATCCTTTTTAGCCGAATTATTGGGGGTACGACAGAATAGAAATAGGCGAAATAGAAATGCTACAAAATAGAATTGCTACAAAAAAGAACTGGAAAAAATAGAACTGAGCGAAATAGAAATGCTACGAAATAGAACGGCTACAAAATAGAAATGAGCGAAATAGAAATGCTACAAAATAGAACAAATTTTGGCGATGGAGCGCGTTTGCATTATTTTTTCAATTGCTCAGTTTTTCGCCGATTTTCCATTTTTTTTTCTGAAACTGCATTGATTTTATACCTTTCTTCATTTTCGATGTTGTTAAGTGCGTAAAATATCTTAAAATTACTGAAAAATCCTATAATAATCGGAAAATTCGAAGAATAATGCAAACGTGCTCCATCGCACCGATTTCTATTTCGCCCATTTCTATTTTGTCACATTTATATTTCGCACCGATTTCTATTTCGCTCATTTCTATTTTGTAGCCGTTCTATTTTTTCCAGTTCTTTTTTGTAGCAATTCTATTTTGTAGCATTTCTATTTCGCCTATTTCTATTCTGTCGTATCCCCGAATTATTACCGATTTTAGTGAAAAACTGGTAGAATTTTCATTAAAATCAGTAATATTCTAGCAAAAAAGTATAGCATTTGAACAAAAAACCCTCCAAAAATGGGTTTGGAATTTTTTAAAGTGTGGCAAATTGGAAAAATTTATCGATTTTTGACTATAATTATGCATTTTGCGGAGCATTTTTTCACAAAACTATACGAATTTGGTCTCGAATAATGATTTTTGCAAAGAAAATACAAGAAAAACGAAGAATCTATAGAAAAAATGAAGAAAAAACCGACTAAAATTAAAATAGCAAAGTACTAAGTTCGGTGGAGCGCGTTTGACCGTCGCGGTAGGCGGACAAAATTTATACAGTTCTTCATTTGGTATTTTTAGTCATTAAATGCGCTCTACGGTAGAATAAAATTTAATTTCGGGCTGCAATTGCATTCAGTTTAGTTCAGTAATTCCCGCCCGCATGCAACCTATAATTGGACGTGGAAAATCGTTTTTGTGTTGGTCATAAAATGAGACCGGTTTTTTTTTCGCTGCGGCAGAACTTTTTGCCCAGTTTGTAAGATAGCGGACTCTATTCTACCTCTTTTAGGTTGCAGTAATCTTTTTTTTAATTGCAAAAAAAAAGCTCCGATTGCCCTGAAATTTTGGGAAATATTGGCAAAAATACTCCCCGAAATGAATTGAAATTCTCAGAAAATTTTAAACCGAAATATCGATTTTTCTGAAAATTTTTTAACTCGACATTTCAGTCCAAAAATTCAAAATTTTCTGAGCATTTTCCGAATTTTAGCGCATTTTTTTTCCGTCCATTCCAACCGGAAACTGTCTGTCCGTTAAAAAAACTGATGATCTGGCGAATGACTGACCGTTCTCGTGTTCTACACCTCGCTACAATAGTTTGAAGTGTAGTTTATTAACGAAAAGGAAACGGAAAAATGAGAGCTGCTGACGCATGTACGTATTTATGAAATTTTAATCCGCACCACGCACCACGGCAGGCTTTCCGCTTTTCTCTCAAAGCCGCCAAATATGAAGTTATTATTATTATTAGATGCTCATTAGTTGAGCGAGCGCGCGGCGCAATTAAATTCTGCTCGAATAAACACTTTTTTTTGTTTGGCTGGGGTTGATTAGCAAGATTGAGGAAAGCCGTTGTGTTCTGTTCCAGTCACTTGACGAACGAACCGTTGGCATGGCAGAAGAACACGTTTCCACTCTCTCTCACTTTTTCTTTATCGATTCGTTCGTTCGGGTGTTCGCACATCTTCTTCTTCTTCTTCTTCTTGGTTTCTGCCGTCCCGGCCGGTCTTCTAGAGAGATTGAGAGAACGAGAGACAGACATGTTTATCTATCTATCGATTCGACGCTTCTCTTTTTGAATGTTTACAGTCAAGGTAGTGTTATCTGTATGTTTTTTTTTTTTCGTATTTCTCTTTGTTTTTCGGCTCTGGGACGTTTTGAAACTGGGACATTTTGAAACTAGGGACAATTTGAAACTAGGACGATTTGAAATTAGGACGGTTCGAAACTGGCACAATTTGAAACTAGGACGATTCGAAAATAGGATGATTTGAAACTGAGGACGTTTTGAAACTAGAGACTATTTGAAACTAGAGACGATTTGAAACTAGGCCGATTTGAAACTAGGACGATTCGAAAATAGGATGATTTGAAAATGAGGCGTTTCGAAACTAGGACGATTTGAAACTGAGGCGTTTCGAAACTAGGACGATTCGAAACTAGAACGATTTGAAACTGAGGCGTTTCGAAACTAGGACGATTTGAAATTAGGACGATTTGAAAATGGGACGTTTTAAAACTAGGACGTTTTGAAACTAGGGCATTTTGAAACTATGTCGATTTTAAACTAGGTTCGATTCGTAACTGGGATGTTTTGAAACTGGGACGTTTCAAAAATAGGACATCTTGAAACTAGGGACGATTTGAAACTAGGACGTTTTGAAACTAAGACGATTTGAAACTGGGACGTTTTGAAACTGGGGACGATTTGAAACTAGGACGATTTCAAACTAGGACGATTTGAAATTAGGACGATTCGAAACTAGGACGATACGAAACTAGGTCGATTCGAAACTAGGGCGTTTGGAAACTAGGGACAATTTGAAACTAGCACGATTCGAAACTGTGGACGTTTCAAAACTTCAGTGCAATTTTTGGCTCTAGGACGATTCGAAACTAGGTCATTTTGACTTTAGTGCAATTTTTGACTCTAGGACGATTCGAAACTAGGACATTTTGAAACTTAGCGCAATTTTTCGTCTCGGTGTTTGCACCATGGACAAATTTTGGTCAAAGATAAAACAGTTGTCGAATAAGTTTACCTGTAATTTAACGGTAAAAATTGCACACAATTTTTAGCAGTCAATTTTTTGGTAAATATTGGCAAATTTTCGGAGAATTTGTCAAAATATACCGGGAAAATGACCGCTAAAAATTTTGGGCAATTTTTACCGTTAAGTTACAGGTAAACTTATTTGACAACTGTTTTAGCCTTGGCCGAATTTTGTCACTAGTGCGAACACTTTGACGAAAAAGTGCACCAAAGTTTCAAAATGACCTGGTTTCGAATCGTCCTAGAGCCAAAAATTGCACTGAAGTTTCAGAACGTCCCAGTTTCGAAATGTCGCAAAGCCTTGCCGCCTTTCGCACCTTTTGAAAGACGAGATGATTGGCCGAATTATTTTGAATTGCCACTAATTTGCGCCTGCCGCCGGGAACATTAGAGCGCAATTGCTATTCTATTCTTTTTGATTCGTTGAATCAGTCGGACGTAATCTGTTCTCTCTCGCCTTTACTCTCGCTTCCGTGTTTTTTTCCTATCTTTTTGATAAGCGAATGTTGTCGTATTTTACGACTCGTTTTCCGAATTTCATATGCTATTTAGAAATATGCCTTATCAGCTTGAATTTAATGTTCTTTTCCTTTTTTTATTTTAGTTTGATGGGAAAATTTTGCAACGCTGCGGCACAGTTTTACTGCTTCCTGGCTCTGGGACGTTTCGAAACGTCCCAGAGCCGGCTTTTTTCTCGGTTTTGAAATTTTTCCCCTCGTTTTGTGAGGGTGTCCTCTTTTCCCGCATTTCTCCCCGGACGCAGTTACTCGATTTCTATTTTTTTTCCATGCATTTATGGGCGCTTTTGCTGCCAAGAGTTTGCCCTTTTTCACTCATCGTCGTGTTTTCCTTCTTTTTTTTCATCCGGAGCAGCCGGCCTGGCTCTGCCAGCCAAGCCCATTCCATTCTGTTTTTGCTCGAAAGAGAGAAAGTACAACTTGCTCTTGCTCTTCTTCTTTTCCTTCTAGCTAGTTTCGATCCGATTTGCACCAGGTACAAACTGTCGCTTTTCACCTGTTTTTCTGTCCGCTGGCTTGTGTTTTTCATGTGTAATCGGCATGCCTCTTCATGTGTCGCCCATGAATTTTAAAAATTTGGCAGCGGAAAAAACTAATGGGGTCACTAATCAGTTGATTACCGTCTCTTATGGGGATAAAAGTGATGAATAAACCTATTCAGCACAGGAAAAAACTGTCTCCTCCGGCTACTGTATTTTTTTTGTCGTTCGTTTTTTTCCGCAATTCTGGCGTTTTACGAAGCTCCGCCCACTTCCCTATATTTTTTCGTATTATTTCTGAACGAAACGGCAGTATAACGATGATATGCAGAAAAAAAGGAAAAATTGGGAGAAAATTCGGATAAAGCTACGCTTTGTCTGAAATTTTGGGAAAAAATTTCAAAAATACTCTTGTCGACCTATTCACAAAACTGGAAAAAATAAGAAAAAAAAACGGAAAAAAAATTGCGACCTGAAATTTTGGGAAATAATGGAAAAAATTATCCTGTAAACGCTCATAAAATTTTGGACCAAAATGTCAAATACCAAAATTTAGAACCGAAATATCAATTTCTCAGAAAAGTACAAAATATTCCGAGAGGAGTATTTTTTTTGGCTCTCGGACACGGTGATTCTTTTACTACCGAGCACACAATTCTCGTCCACCGATTTGTTTTTTCTGTCGCGATTTTCTAAATGACTTCGGATCGAGAAGTTTTTTGTCACATTACTTCCTCTCATTATGGCGCATATTTAAAACCGGAATTGGTCTGATTTTTTACGTACAATTTCAAATGCAAGGCGATTCTTTAACTGCCGGCCACGCTTTTCTAGTCCCCCGATTAGGTTTTTCCTGTCGCGATTTTGTAAATGAAGTCTGATCAAAAAGTTGTCTGTCACGTTACTAGCTCTCATTAGGGCGCATATTTTAAACCGGAATTCGTTCGTTTTTATACGTACAATTTCAAATCAAACTGGTTTTCCGTGGTGGCCGAACTGATTTCCGCAAATTTTTTTGCCGCATTTTGCAAAAAGGGGAGGGAACTCCGCCCACTTCATGTGATGAGAGAGTGAGAGAGTGCGAGGGAAAGAGGGGAAATACTTGCGATCGGGGGACTAGAAATGCGTGGCCGGTAGTAAAAGAATCACCGTGTCGGACGTTTCGAAAATTATTCCGCATTTTGTCGTCGCCGTGTTTGCACACAATCACTTTTCAAAGCTTTTTTTATGAAATTTTCCTGGAAAAGCTTTAAAAAATGATTGTGTGCAAACACGGCGATGACAAAATGCAGAATAATTTTCGAAACGTCCGAGAGCCGTATTTTGACATAATTTTCCAAAGTTTCGGGTCAATTTTCAGCGTTTTCCCACAATTTTTAATTTTTTCCTGAATAACCCTATCAAAAAACAAACTTACATATTTTTCACCACCCGTGACTTTCCACCTGCCATTGTTTCGCTGATTCCGCGTGTCGCGACCGATCAACTCGCTCGCCGTGCGACTGTAAACAACGCTCTCTCTCTCTCGCTGTCTTATCAAGAAATCGATTGATCAATTTTAATCAATTTTCGTTTCCCTAAAACGATATACATATAATTCCCGCTTCTAAAAAGAAACTTTGAAGAATTGAGCGGATTAAGCGATGAGCAGAGCAGTCGGTCAGCCTATTTTAATAATAATAATAAGTCCACTGCTCTCTCTCTCTCTCTTCGTCCGGATTGGGAGGGATGTGCTGTGCCACCCACCCACCCACTCTTGTCTCTTCGTCTCTAAAACTAAAACTAAAACCATAAAGTTTTTTTTTGCCGAGCGACAGATAAGAAAGAAAATGTCGTTCATTCGTTCCCTGCCACATTTGTTGAAAATTGAAAATTGTCGGTCGGTCGGTCGGTCGGTGCGGACAGGTTTCGAGCGAGTTTCTTTTCTCTCGGAATCTTTTTCGCCTGCGTCTCGGCCTCTTTTCTTCTGCAATTAATGGATGGATGGATGTTCTCAATTGACCCCCTAAAAGTACTCCTTCCTCGAAACTTACCTACACGCTGTTTTCCGTCTCTGTCTCGTCCTACCGTACCCACCGATACTTGAGCGGAACAATGCCGCTGCAGTGCGGCGATCTAAAGACGACGTCTTCTCTTTCTTCTTTTTCTTTCATTCCTTTAGTGTTGCTATTTTTATTTTCTTTTTCGTCGTTTCTCGATTAGAAAGCGGACGTTTTGGAAATTCTGAAAAAATCAGGGCGATAAATACTATTATTATTGGTCAATTTTTAATCGGGTTATTCTCGGAACCAGCGAAAAAAACAAAAAAAAAATAGAAAAAACCAGCAAAAAAATTCAGCGAAAATTCGGAGAATGTTCCCATCGGCCGGAAACTTTGGGAAATCATTTAAAAAATACTTCCGGTCATTTCCTGAAAATTTCAGACTAAAATATCGATATTTTGGTCTGAAATTTTCAGAGAATGACCGGAAGTATTTTTTTAAATGATTTCCCGAAGTTTCAGACCGACCGGAGCATTCTCCGAATTTTCGCTGAATTTTTTGCTAGTTTTTTTTTCTATTTTTCGCTTTTTTTTGCTGGTTCCGAGAATAACCCCATAAAAATCTTTAAAATCCCCAAAAAGCCATCAAACTTTTTTCTATTTTCGAGCATATTTTACCTGTAAAATCCTACATTTCGCACGATCCCCTTGGCTACACCAGCCGAAAGTCTACCAACACAGGGGGCGCTGAAAATGTCGATGGGTGGAGTAACTGAGTGCGGAGGGAGCATTGACGCTGTGGATTCGCTCCCCAGATCTCACAAACTTTTTTGCAAAGTTTTGACGACTATTTTTGAAGCCATAATACAGTCCAGAAATTTTCAAAAATATTTTGAGTGTATTTTCCAATCTTCTTCATCCCAAAAAAGTGCCCAACGTGTCAAAAAAAATTTGAAAAAAGTCATTTTTTCCGAAAAAAAAATTTTTTTTGACACTTTAGGTACTTTTTTGGGATGAGGTGGGCTAGAAAATCTACTAAAAATATTTTTGAAAGTTTTCTGTACTATGTTATGGCTTCGAAAAATACTCGTCAAAGCTTTGCAAAAAAGTTTATGAGATCTGGGGAGCGAATCCACAGCCTCCTTGTCGCAGTGCTCCCGCCGCACCCAGTTGCGCCAACCATCGACATTTTCAGAGCCCTGCGCGTTGGTAGACGTTTCGGCTGGTGTAGCGAAAGGGACCGTGTGAAATGTAGGATCTTACAGGTAAAAATATGCTCGAAAATGGAAAAAGTTGATGTAAAAAAATCTCCAAAGCGTACCAGAAAGAAAGACCCCACACTATTTAAATTGGCGCTCGAGGAATACATACGGTATCTCCGCTTTGGAATGAAACACTCGTCGAACAATATTTGTGTGGGCTCCTCTCGAGACTTTTTTGGTCTAGTTTGAGTTTGCGACGAAACAAACGCCGAGCAGCAAGCAGCTGACTCTCAAAATAGACGCACTTTGTTGCACAGTGGCTCTGTTTCTTTCTTCTTTCTTTTTTTTCCTCTTCTCGGATCTTCTCTACGATAGTATTCCACGTGAAATGGCTTCTTGGCCGCCTGCGTCTTGTCATGTGCTCCAATGCAATTGACAGTTTTTTCCTCTTCTCTTTTCTCCCTGACACATGTGCTGTTATGCTCTGGTAGTTTTTCGCTGCGGAACATTGGAGCGTCGTAACTGAATTTCGCTTAGTTTCTATTTTCTTTTTTTTTTGTTGCATCGATATTTGTCGCACGCTTAAAAGCATTAACAATCATGAATAGATGCGCCTACGGCGACCCGCGCCCCGATTGGAAGGCACGCTGGTTTTTCGCGGTGTGTGTGTGTATGTGTGTTGGAAGGGGAGGGGGGTGGGCGGGAAAAAAAATAAAACGATTTGATTTCAATCTTTGCACGGTCGTGGCGGTTTTTGTGCGCCGCTTTTTTTTATCAACTATTGATTCTCCCACGCGGTTTGGTGGGTAACGTGAAAAAATCGACCTCAGACTGAGAAATGTCGCAGGAATTCTATTAGCACGATACCTCCAATAGAAGGGCACCACTTTGGAAAATATTGGCAAAAATACGGCTCTCGGACGTTTCGAAAATTGTTCTGCATTTTGTCGTCGCGGTGTTTGCACACATTTATTTTTAAAGTGTGAAAACACCACGACGACAAAATACAGAAAAACTTTTGAAACGTCCGAGAACCGAAAATTTTTAGAGAGTTTTTTGGCATTTCCCCATTTTCTGTAATCAGAGCGTGATGAAATGTGATCAGTAACACCACGTGTTTTAGAAACTGCCAGCAAAATTTGATCGTTTCCTTTTTGAATTTTTGGTTGACAATTTTTTTTTGCATGATCGCGATTATTTGCCCCTTTATCAACTATCGATTCTACCAGGCACACTACATTTGAAACGTGAAAAACACAGGGAGTCAGCGAACGCGCCCAGTCGCACAACTGCAAACGCTTATGAACTTATTCATAGAAATGTCGATAATGGGGAAAACTCGGAGAATGATCCGATTGGTCTGAAACTTGGGAAATTATGGCAAAAATGCTCTTCTCGAAAAATTTTGAACCGAATTATCGATTTTTCGATACAAAATTTTCCGAGATGAGCATTTTTGACACTATTTCCCAAAGTTTCAGGCCAATCGGAGCATTCTCTCAGTTTTTCACCTGTTTTCGACATTTCTACGAATAGGACCATAAGCGCTTGTAGTTGTCCGACCGGGCGGGCGCGTTTGCTGACTCCCGACCTTGTGTTTTTCACGTTTCAAATGTGATGTGCATTGGAGAATCGAGAGTTGATAATATTGTGTTTTCAATCGACTTGCGACATGAGAACGCGAGACTCCGCCCACTTGTTTGTGCCGTTCTGTCTGCGTCGCTTCAAATATCACTATGTTCCCGTGGTCGCGCACAAATAAGTGGGCGGAGTCTCGCGTTCTCATGTCGCAAGTCGGTTGAAAACACAATAGCGACGATCAAATTTAGCTGGCAGTGAGGTCTATTTCTACGCATCTATGCTATTCAAAGCCGCATTCATTCTGTTTGATTTGCTTTGCTCCTTTTCTCTCTCTCTCTCCTCTTTTTCTGCTACAGGTGCCACACACACCTTGTTGTAACAGTTGTATTAATATTAACAAAGAGCTCACCTTTTTCAAAGTGAACGCCTTCCTTATGGTTCTGGGACGTTTCGAAACTGGGACATTTCGAAACTTTAGGGGCGCGAAGTTTTGTAAAATTCTTTGAATTTCCCGGCAAGAGTTCGAATACGACCACGAAAAATAACACTAAAGTTTCGAAACGTCCCAGTTTCGCCTTGACCCCGCGGTCCCATAAAGAAGTACGGTCGGGGAGAGAAGATCTTGATAGGTACAGGTATACAGCCTTTTTTCTCGGAGCTCGCTCTCTCCTAGTTTTTCCCTCTTTTTCTTTTCTACTCGTCGTTTTTATCTGTTTTCTCTCTTTCTTTTTCTCTTTTTTCCATTGCCTATTGTCCAATTGCCACTGTCAATCGTGCCGATTTACTCTAACTGTTTGACCCCGGGGTGGGACAAAAAAGTACAAAAAAACATTTTTGTCCTCAAAAAATGTTTCGTCTTTAAAAAAATTCCAAAAAACGGCATATTTCTGCCAGTTATTACGTATTCCTCGATTTGTGATACCTCGTCAAATGGCGTGCATTTGGGTCTCGTCACGATGGTGTATGCACACTGGTCGATTTAAGCGCAAAATTGAAATTTTTCGTTTTTAATTTTTGTAAATCCATGCAGACTTGTGGAGAGCGTGACAAAACCGGGGAAAAACGAGAAACCGTGGAAAATTTTGCAAGTCTGCGGCACGGTTTTTGTACACGAAGTGCTACAGGATGTAGGAAAATACCGTGCCGCAGACTTGCAGTTTTCCCCGGTTTTTGGCATTTTTCCACGGTTTTGTCACGCTCTCCACAAGTCTGCATGGATTTACGAAAATTTAAAACGAAAAATTTCAATTTTGCGCGTAAATCTTCAAGTGTGCCAATGCGCGCCATTTTACGAGGTATCTTTTTCCAAGTTTTTGTTAAAAATTGGAGTTTTTTGTAAATTCGGAGCATGTACCGGCTAAGTTTTTGTCCAAAAATCTGAATTTTTTGCCTCCGCGGCTCTACAAAAAAGCAAAAAAATTTTGTTTCACCCAAAAAAAAACTTTTTTTTTTGTTTCATCCAAAAAAAGGCTCTGGGCGCTTCGAAACCTGCCATTTCGACACTTTTGTGCATTTTTGGGGCATATTAGTGGATTTTAATTCCCATAAAAATAAAAATAATTGATAAAAGCGAAAAAAAAAACCAATTGCACGTGTGTTTAGGTATCAAATGGCGAAAAACGCTACGCAAAAATGCGAAAAAGTTTCGAAACGTCCCAAAGCCAAAAAAAAACCCCCTATCAAACAATTTGATTTGAATCCTTGAAAAAGTGCATCTATTTCCGTGACCCTTTTTTTTCTTTTCTTGTCTCTATATGGCACTCGGATCGTAAAAAGGCTGGCTGTCCAATAATATCGAATCAATCTCGCAGCAGCAGCGATAAGAATTTTGATAAGCACACGTCGTGCGTCTCTCGCCTAACCACACACACAATTTGCACTGTCATTAACTTTGTGTCCGTCGTCGTCGTCGTCTACGGTATTATCAATCATTCGTCTTTTCCTTCTTCTACTACTACTTTTTTTCTTCTTTATTGTGAATTGAATTCACCGTGTCACCTGCCCCGCTCTCTCTCTCTCCTTTGCCTCTGCCTCGCTGACTGGCTGTCAGCAGAACGACGACGACGACGAAAGTTGCCAGTTGCCGGGCTCTCTCACCGCGTGCTTGGCAAGCCGACTGACTGATAAATTAATGCTCTCCCTCTCCTTGGCCGCCGTCGCCCGCCGCTCGCTCGCTCGCTCCCGCTCTCTTTCACAATTGTTGTTGAACTTTTTCTTTTTCCATACTCGTTGTTTTTTTTTCTCTTAATTTCCCGTTTTTGCAGGTCGCGCCGGTAAAAATGGAAAAGCGATAACGTTCCTGACGCCGGACGACACGGCCGTCTATTTCGACCTGAAGCAGGTAAGAAGCTGTGTGAAAAGAGGGGCGACGTAATTGGCTGCACTAACAGAATTGCATCGGCACTTCACGCGCGCGCACACACACAAACAAACATGTGTATGCCTGATTTGGACGTCTTTCGGACGCACTACTTGAGCTATTTCTCTAGAGGTGGAAAGAAAAGTGGAAGGACGAAAAAAAGAAAAGAAGTGCGTCCAAAAACTTACTATTGGGAACACGTGAAATCAGTGCGACCGTACCATTAAAATCGCGACGGGACTAATTAGCAAAAGCGATGAAAAATATGCATTTTTCTTCCATTTTCATATTTTTTTGCTTTTTTGAACGCACCAATAAAGAATTTTATTTGGGGCTCTTTTGGAATTGAAATTCGATAAAATTGAAATGTCACGTTTTGGAAGTTGCGAAAAAATAGAAATCCACGAAATAGAAATGTAATAAATCAAAAACGTAACAAAATGGAAACGCGTGAAAACAGAAAACATAGCAGAACAGAAATGTGTCGAATTTGAAGTGAAATGGCAATGGAGCGCGTTTGCGAGATTTATTTTTCAAAACGACTTTTTCGATATTTTTCACGTTTTTCTCGATATCTTCCACGTATTTTTGGATTTTTTCACGTTTTTTTTTGATTTCCATACGTGGGAAATTTTTTTTAAAAAATCGAAAAAAAAACGTGAAAAAAATCCAAAAATACGTGGAAGATATCGAGAAAAACGTGAAAAATATCGAAAAAGTCGTTTTGAAAAATAAATATCGCAAACGCGCTCCATTGCCACTTTACTTCCAATTCGACACATTTCTGCTCTGCTACGTTTCTGTTTTCACGCGTTTTCATTTTGTTACGTTTCTGATTTATTACATTTCTATTTCGTTGATTTCTATTTTCACGCAATTTCCAAAACGTTGCATTTCAATTTTGTCGAATTTCTATTCCGAAAGAGCCCCCAGTTAGCAAAAGCGATGGAAAATAAGAATTTTTCTTCCATTTTCATATTTTTCTGCTTTTTTGGACGCACCAATAGAAAATTTCATTTAATAAAAAAACAGGCCCAAAAAATAAAAAGGCGCGCGAATAATTGCACAATATCGTAGAGAAAAACCGGCCCTGGGACGTTTCGAAACTTTTGAATTTTTGCGGCATACTAGTAAATACCAAATGCTCGCGTGTTTTGGTGTCAATTGGCGAAAAACAATACGAAAAAATTCAAAAAAGTTTCGGAACGTCCCATTTTCGAAATGGCAGGTTTCGAAACGTCCCAGAGCCGAAAAAACAACCTAAATCGTGAAAATTACGAAATCCTATTCAAATTTATTCGCGCGCCGTTTTTAAAAACCTGGCGAAAACGAGGAACAAGCTGCGTCCATTTTATAAGCAAGGTACGATTTCTGTAGGAAAAGTACTATAAAACAGTGCCGCAGCCTTGCAAAAGGGCGGAGCTTGTTCCCCGGTTCTGTCAGGGTCTTAGAATTAGTGAAAAGTGAAATACATTGGGGAAAGTTTTGCAAAAAAAAAAATCAATAAACGCTCTTAAATTTCAGCTTCTCGTCGATTCGCCCGTGTCTGTGTGTCCGCCTGAGCTGTCGAATCACCCGGAAGCTCAGGGAAAACCGGGCACGTTTACTTCTAAAAAACGACAAGACGAGACGTTGTTCCTAAAGTGACGGAACTCGCTCTCGTGTCGTTTGGCTTCTTTGAATCTCTTTTTTTTAAATATTTTTCAATTTTTATTTATTTATTTTTTAACCTTTTGCCCACCCATCGTCTATCGAAGGGACTGTCAAATAAATTTTCGTTCCGCTGACATTTTCTCCCCCTCTCCCGCTGATCCTGGTCCTGAAGAATAAGACGTAGCCTCTCTGACGTTATCAATATCTTATCTTATCGATTTTCTTCTTGTTTTCTCTTTCTCTATCTTTCTCTCCTCTCCTCTCCTCATTTCCACTCTATTACAGTGCAAACCGGGGAAAGAATCGAAAAGTGATTGCCATCAGCGATACCAAAAAAAAGGACTCGTCTTGGATTGACGAGAAAACCAGGTGAGGGTTTTTATTTATTTTCTATTTTATTTGATGCCGTCGCGCTCCACCGATAACGCGGCGCTTTTTAGAGAGATCTAGACAGTTAGGCAAAAAATTAGAAAATTACAGAAATCAAATTGCGTAAATTGTTGTTTTTGTTTGTTTGTCGATCGTGCCAGGACCACCACCGCCACATTGACGTCGTCGATTGTTGATTCGCGCGCAAAGGCACCGTTCCAGCAGCAGCAGCAGCAAGAGCAGCAGAGCAGAAAGATGACGGATGAGGACTGGCCTTCGCTCAAGTTTCGCGAGCACGTCATTCAGAGACTGTGAGTTTTCTTTTCTGACCTATTCAGCGCAGAAAAAAAAACCATTTTTCGTGTTTTTTTTTAAAACTCTATGCAAGTTTTTTACCAGCACGACGTTCACAATTTGAAATGTGGGCGGAGCCTTTCGGTGACGCATTTTTCCCGAAAAATATGAAAATACGTTTCAAAACCACGAAAAAGCCCTTCGCATCGAGACCTGGCATTAAAAAATGTTATGCGCTTTTAATGTGGATTTGGCCGAAATTTAAAGGCACATCGAATGGGTTGTTCAAGACACAAAAAACCTCTCGGTGCTGTAGTTTTTGACGTTTTTCCGATCCGCAATTCTGCATATGGTTAAAAAAAAACACGAGAAAACCAATTTTTCAATTTTTTTCCTGTGCTAAATAGGTCCATTACATGCTCGCCACGGAGTGACACTGTAAATGCATTTTAACTAAAAAAAAAACTGGAGATTCACGGAAATGTTTCTGTCAATTTAAGAGCCCATTCGCAGTGGAAAAATGCGCAAAAAAAGACGAAAAAACTTTGTTTTTGCGTTGTTTGTTTTCTACAGTATACCGCCAAAAAACAGTTGGAAAAAATTGGAATTCAAATTTTTTACTTTGCCCGCCACTAAATAACAATATGATGTGCAGGTTAGGCAGGATACTGTAGGAAAAATCTCCTTTTTCGTCTTTTTTTTGTTTTGCGTGTATTTCTACTTTGCACGCACCATAAATAATCCTACGAAAGCCTGCATTTTTTGACATTTCGAAACTTTTTTGCATTTTTGTGGCATAATAGTAGATTTAAACTCCCAAAAATAAAAATAATTGATAAAAGCTAAAAATAAATATCAAATGCGCCTGTGTTTTGGTGTCAATTGGCGAAAAACACTCGGCAAAAATGCAAAAAAAAAAAAGTTTCGAAACGTCCCAGAGCCTTTTTTTAAACATTTATGAGCAGAAAACATGAAAATTCACGTTAATAGGTCCATAATGGACCTATTCAGCGCAGGAAAAATACTTGTTATCCAGAATTGTGGAAAAATGTCAAAAAACTACCGTACCCAGAAGGTTTTTGACTGAAAGCAGCCGGTGGTGCTACGGTATAGAACTGCGCGGAATAGAACCGGCTGAAATGAAACTATACTAAAAAAGCAGCTGCACGAAATAGAACTCAGGACCTCACAATGTACAACGAAATAATTCTTCGAGATGTTCGAGCGGTTCTGGGTCAGTACAGCTCAATTTCAGGACGTTCTATTCTGCCCAGTTCTATTCCGTAGCAGTTCTATACCGTAGCACCCCCAAGCAGCCATCGCGGGGTTAAAAAAACACAAAAACACTGCTTTTCTATCCCCCAATAGGTCCATAACAATTCTTCAATTTTCAGTGAGCCCGAGCTTGCTCGAAATCGGCAAAACGCCCCAAACCTGCCGGTACCTGGCGATGCTCGACAGGTCGAAGAATACGTGTTCGCCAAGTGTGTGTCCAAAGATGAATACATGCGGACGATTGCCAAGGTGATCAACGCTATCAACTGCAACAGCAAATCGGCGGCAGTTCCCTCTGTGCTGCAGCCCTCGCAATTTCACAGTCCGCCGTGCACCACTGCAGGCGGAACCACCCCGGTCGGCTCAACGCCCGGCTATCGAGCCGCAGTGCCTCCGGATCCGCAACCAACGTCAGCACAGGTTCGGAATCCACCCGCGCCGTCGGTGGCGACCACACAAGCCTCCACGACTCCGTCAAACCCGTCTGCAGTGCCTGGCTCGGTTTCGGTGAACGGGGGACCTACCGGACCAAATTCCGCTTCATTCCCGTCGCCGGATGTGGCAGCGCTCCGACCGTCGGCTACTACTCCAGGAGCTGCAGTCGCCGCTGCAGTGGCCGCTGGAGCTGCTGCGCCGTTTTCGAATGTGTCTGCACCGCCATCTGCTCCGATGAATGGAGGGCCACCGATGGGCCAACCGCCTCCACAAATGGGAGCTCCGAACATGGGAATGGGTGGACCGCCGAACTCGTACGGAGGCTACTCGATGATGAATGGGCCGCCAGGATCAGGAGGGCCAATGGGTGGAAATCCGTACAGTCAGCAGATGAAGACGCCGAAGGAGGTGAGTATTTTGTTTGTTTGATTCGATCAGGGCTGGGATTTTATTTTTACGGTTTTTGGAGGCACCGTAAAATTTCATCCGTAATGGGCTTATTCAGGAAATAGCAAAAAACAGCAAAAATAGAAAAAAATGGAAAAAAAAAAAAACAAAAAATTGAAAAAAAACAAACAAAAAATTGAAAAAAAAAAACAAAAAAATTGAAAAAAAAAACAAAACAAAACAATTGAAAAAAACAAAAAATTGAAAAAAAAAAACAAAAAATTGAAAAAAAAAAACAAAAAAAATAGAAAAAACAAACAAAAAATTGAAAAAAAAAAACAGCGAAAAATTTGTAGAATGCTGAAAATTTTGGAAATAATGGCAAAAATACTCTCGCACGTTCCCGGAAAAATTCAGAACGGATTTAAAAATGATCGATTTTTTCTGAAGAAAATTTTGTATTTTTCTTGAAGTTTTTCAAAAATTACTGTAGAATTAGACCGAACTTTCAGTACAGCGAGATTATTTTTCGATGTTAAAAACTGAAACTAAACAGAAAAATCACAATTTTCGAATTTTAGGAGCAAATTTTCAATCGAAAACTATATTTTAAGGTTCTGGGACGTTTCGAAACGTCCCAGAGCTATATTTTTGTTATTATTTCTGGTTTCAGAAATTAATTTTCTTTACTAAAAAAGCAAAAAATAGAAAAAAAATTCAGCGAAATTTCGGAGAATGCTCCTATCAGTCTGAAACTTTGAGAAATCATTTTAAAAATACTCTCGGACATTCCCAGAAAATTTCAGACCGAAATATAGATTTTTGTTTCTGAAAATGTTTAAAAATCGATATTTTGGTCTGAAAATTTCAGGAAATAATGACCGGGAGTATTTTTAAAATGATTTCCCAAAGTTTCAGATCGATCGGAGCATTCTCCGAATTTTTGCTGAATTTTTTTTCTATTTTTTGCTTTTTTTGCTGGTTCCGTAAATAAGCCCATTAGTAAAGAAAATTAATTTCTGAAACCAGAATTAATATCAAAAATATAGCTCTGGGACGTTTCGAAACATCCCAGAACCTTAAAATAGAGTTTTCGATTGAAAATTAGCTCCTAAAATTCGAAAGAATTGTGATTTTTTTGTTTAGTTTCAGTATTTAACATCGAAAAATGTGTTGAGTTTTTTCTGAAATAATTTTGGATAAATCCCACTGAATTGAAAGTTTCTATACTCAGCGAATGCGTCATCAGCCTCGCTCTACGGCACTTTTCAATTTTCAACAGTGTAGTGCACGTTTTTTGAAGCGAAAAATCAAATTTTAACTGCAATTCGTCGTGTATACGTCATTTTCCGTTGAACATAAGTATAAACACTAGAATCCCAGTTAATCTTGCAAGTGCAACACTGTTTTACAGAATTTTGCAGTAGAGCGAGGTTGATGATGTATTCGCCGACTATTGTTCATTCGCGAAAAAAGCAAGTGCGCTCCACGAAACGTAGTACTACGTGGATTTCATTTTCGTCGCCAAATTATTTCATTTCACGTGTAAATTCAACGTAAAATGAAATAATTTGGCGACGAAAATGAAATCCACGTAATACTACGTTTCGCGGAGCGCACTTGCTTTTTTCGCGAATGGACAATATACATATTTCTGCAAAATTTCAGAAAAGTTTTTGCAAAAAATAACCCCATAAAAAATATATTTTACGCCCAGCCCAGCCCTGATTCGATTTAAATACCTGCTGATAAAATTCTCTCTCTCTCTCAGATGGATCAATCACGCCCGTGGGAACCTCAAGGCCACATGTACCAAACGCCACAATGGGGATCGATGCCACAACAAGGTCACGGATACCCGAACGGACCGATGAACGGACAGGGAAACACGCCCACTGGCTCCTCATCAGTACTTGAATCGCTTATCAATCAACCACAACAGTATCCAAATCACCATCACCACCCACAAATGGCACCGCCACCCGACAGAAATGCAGTCCAGCGGGTTGCCCAACGACCGCCCGGAATGGGACCACCAGGTCAGCAGGGTGTGATGAGTGTCGAAGATCAGAACATTTACAATATGAAGTTGAGAAATATGCGCGGAAGCTGTGAGAGTTTGCGGACGAGAGCCCGTCAGTGTAGGACAGAGGGAAACCACGAGGCTGCTCACAAACTCGAAGTTATGCTGAGTGTGCTCGAAGGCAAGCGAGTCGTCAGTCTGGAATACTTGCAACACCTCGAAACGTGGATTGCCAGGAAGCAGGATTTCCTGAACATTGCGCCCATAAATCACAACGTTCCGAATCATATGGGCATGGGCGATAACGTGATGAATGGAGATCACGGAATGATGGGCAACGGGCAGGTGCACAACCCTTACGGACACCCTGGATACGGTCACGGACAGTATATGGGAGCACCGCCGCCGCATCAAATGCACCAAATGCACCCGTCAATGTGGCATCAGCAACAACAACAGCAGCAGCAGCAGCAGCAACAGCAACAACAGCATCAACAACAACACCGAATGATGCAGCAGGAGCACATGATGGTGGGCGGACCACCGGGGGCCGGCGGAGGACCAATGCACGGAATGTACCGAGGAGACTTGGGTCACGATCAGATGACTTCGCCAATCAACAGCCATCGACACGCCCCCTATCAGACGCCTGTCATGCGAAACAGTATGCGAGGAGGGGGAGGAATGCCGAACGGACCAGGACCGATTGGACGAGATCGAAACTCGATGAGCGGATCAATGTCGGGACCGAATTCCGGGGCGTCGATGAACCCGATGGGCACACCTGGACCGAAAATGGGCGCGCCCGGTTCGATGGGTGGAATGCCTGGACTGGACGACTTTGTCTATGATGACTTTTTGCCGAATCCGGTCGATTCTCTTCAGGCCACACTGCCGCTTGGAAATCCGCAGAGCTCTATGAATGTGAGTGGATTTTTTATTTGGGGGGGGGGGGAAGGGTCAGGTCAGACTGTTTTTATTCAATTTTTCTTTCGCGGTACATAAAAAAATTGTCCACGATTTTGACAGACTAAAAAACAAAAAAATAAATATGATTTTTTGTCAATTTTACAACAAAAAAAATAGCACGACATTCTGGCACCTACCTCAGTGCAAACGCGCCCCAATCACACTCAACGTTTGATGAAACACTGTGACAAGAGAAAATTCCCTCGCGGCGTTTTTAAAAAATATAAGGGTCATCTGGGGGAAAAGACACGTTTTTATTTTTGTTTTCGCTGAACGTACGCAGCAAAATGAACCCGCGAAAAAATCTAATTTCATAAATTGCCGTGAATAGAAGTCCACGGGGAGTACACGGAGTAGCGGCCATAATTTTTTTTTCCCCCCGAAAATTTACTGTTTTAAAATGGACAAAACCTATATTTCTGCTGGCGCATTTTTTTACCGATTTGTTAATAGTTTATTTTAAAAAAATACTGAAAAAATGAAGATAATAGACGAAAAAGCGCTGGCCTAGGAAACAAATTAAAATCGTGGCGAGACCATCGAAAAACAATAGCGACCAATTAAATATATTTTTTTTGTCTGTAGCGACACGTTGCTGCAAGTTGTGCGCCAGCAAAATAAAAAAAAATTCAAAAAATGGTTTCCTCTCTCGCCGCCAAGAGCTGAATCGTGGCGAGACCCAACATTTGCTGACGCATAACTTGACACACTGTCTCGCTACGTCACGAATTCATAATAATACAGTTTGAGCACTCGAATAAAATAAACAATGAAAAATATAAAAACGTGAAAACGCCTGATAGAATTGGGGAACAAGCTCCGCCCTTTTTGCGGGTCAAATTCGCGGAAAAAAATGGCAAAAAACTGCGCGAAAACTCGAAAAATGCTCCTATTGACCTGAAATTTTGGGAAATGGCGGGGAAAACTCTCCCGCACATTTCCCCAAAATTTCAGACCAAAAATGCGATTTTTAAGAAATATTGATTTTTTTTTCTGAAAATGTTTAAAATCGATATTTTTGTCTGAAATTTTGGGGTGATATCCGGGAGAATTTTTCCTCTTATTTCCCAAAATTTCACGTCAATCGGAGCATTTTGCGAGTTTTCGCGCAGTTTTTTGCCATTTTTTGACATTTTTTGCCATTTCGTGAATACCCCCATTAGATATTCATAAAACCCGGAAAAAAATTCTGCCGCAAACATGCAAAAGGGGCGAACGGTCGAAAAACTATTTTGTAAAAAGTGGAAAAAAGCACTTTCTGACCATTCCAATATAGTCCGTTACCAAATCAATAACCACTTTTAAGGCTGGACCACAAACGCAGCGAGCCAATCTCAACGAAGCTGCCAGAAAAGAGTTGCAAGCGGTCGACTCTCGTTTCGAAATTGATCCAAACTACCAACGACACGATGCAAATCACATTGTCGTCAGCGTGAAAATCCGAGGCCAAACGGTACCGCCACTCCGATTAGTCGTCCCAATCACCTATCCGGCTGGAAATGTGACTGTCGATCGGGCGGCAATCGACCTGGACTCGTACCTGTACGACGATCTGCAAAATGCAGTCTACGAACGATTGTCGAGGCCCGGAATCACGTCACTCACGGATTATTTGACTGCTTGGGTAGGAGTGGGAGTTTTGAGAAGTGGTTTGAACAATAATTTCCAGGAAGAACAAGTGAGCATTTACTCGCAACAACAGAATCAGTCGAATGGTCTCGACGCGCCGTTTGGCGTTGGCAACGACTTTTTCTACGACAATCTTAATTTGTGAGTTAGGTAGTGTGCTTTTTGGTTTCTCCTTTTTTCCGTTAGATTAGATTGCACGTGATTCACGAATTTTGGTTTTGCTAAATATTATCGTTTCAAAATTTGTAAGAGACGCAGACACAAACAAAAATTGAAACGATAATAGTATCTATTGCTTATTTCTTTTCCCTTTTCGCTTATCTATTTTATTTAAAATTAGAATTTTGGAAGATGAATAGCAGACTTGTACTGGTCCGGGTAGAGCCGAAATTGGGGACGTACCGTAACCCGAAAAACCCGCAACTGTTTTTACCGCGAAAATCGATATTTTTCTGATGGTACCTATTCATAGGAAAAAAAACAAAAAAAAAACATTTTTTTGTTTTTTTTTTCTATTCATAGATGTCAAAAAACGTCAAACAATGTTTAAAAAAAGTTTTAAAAAATGTTTAAAAATGTCAAAAAACGAATCCTATGAATAGGTCCATAAAAAAGAGAAAATGTCGAAATCTTGAACGAAAATCATTTTAAAAACGCTTTAACAAATGATTGTGTGCAAACAACGCGACGAGAAAATGCAGAAAAATTTTCAAAACGTCCAAAAACCGGGTTTTGACAGCTCACCCAAATCACAAGTCTGCTGGTTTATTTTTCCTTTTTTCTATGTAAATATAATTTTTTTTTTGTTTAATTTTCAGTTTATTCATGGACCCATTAAAATGCCTTTTTTGCACAAAAAATGACAAAAATGCATTTTAATGAGATTGTTGGGGCTCTTTTGGAATAGAAATTCGACAAAATTGAAATGTCACGTTTTAGAAATTGCGTGAAATTAGAAATCCACGAAATAGAAATGGAATAAATCATAAACGTAACAAAATGAAAACGCGTGAAAACAGAAACGTAGCAGAGCAGAAATATGTCGAATTGGAAGTAAAATGGCAATGGAGCGCGTTTGCGAGATTAATTTTTTAAAACGACATTTTCGATATTTTTGCACGTTTTTTTTTTGATTTCTTTCACCTTTTTTTCGATTCTTTTCGATTTCGATACGTGGAAAATTTTTTTTTTAATCGACGAAAAAACCGAAAAAAAAGCGTGAAAAAAATCTAAAAATAAGTGGAAGATATCGCGAAAAACGTGAAAAATATCGAAAAAGTCGTTTTAAAAAATAAATCTCGCAAACGCGCTCCATTGCCATTTTACTTCCACTTCGACACATTTCTGCTCTGCTACGTTTCTGTTTTCATGCGTTTTCATTTTGATACGTTTCTGGTTTATTACATTTCTATTTCGTGGATTTCTATTTTCACGCAATTTCCAAAACGTGACAGTTCAATTTTGTCGAGTTTCCAATCCGAAAGAGCTTCAGATTGTTGTGTCCACCATCGTTTCCACACGCAAATTCCTCTTTTTTTTCCAGATCAAATGCCTTTTAAATGCCGTTTCGTTGTTTCTCATTGCTCAGAGATGTACAAAAGTTGTACAAAATGGCCTCTTCATATTGGATACAAATTGTTTAATATATATTTTACATTTTTCTCACGCCCCCACCCCCACCCACTTCCACTCCCAAATCGCCAGTACCGCTTGCCCTCGCATATCAATTTGTGGTTCTCGTCGGAAACAGTACTGACACACAGCCCGTTCGATCCTAGTCGTCGATCCCCACCCCCCTACCAATCCTCATTCAAGTACGGTTCCATTGACTTTTCTTTTTTTTTTAATGCTCTTTTTTTCGCTTCCCGTCGTAGTAGCTGATATGTCCTTGTTTTAGTCGTCTTCTCGTTGATAATGTGATAATTTCGACCCCAGGAGGGTTCTTGGTCGTTCTAGACGACGTTTCCACGATTTTAAAAATACCTCAGTTTGGCTGGCAGAAGAATCTAGAACTATTTTCTTGACCGTAGAATTTTGATAGAATTGAAACGCGTTTATTTACACTTCAAATCAGGGACTTTTTTTTTTATTTTGACAAAATTGTCGTTTTCCTCCTCGTTTCCTCGTTTTAGAGCATCCTCGTTTCGAATCTGTGATCCGATCTTTGTCTGCAAAGTATGTTCTCCTCCACCTTTCTTCATTTCCCCCCGTCTTTTTGTTATTTTTATTTTTTTTTCTTCTTCTTTTCTTTTCTTTTTCTCGTTTTTTTTCTCTCGACCTGTGTACATTTCTTTTGCACCGAACGCATTAGATTGTAAAAGATTTTCCCCACATTTATTTATATATAACCCGTTTTATATTAGGTTGACACCAAATCATCTTTGTTTGATCATTTTTTGAAGAAAAAAAAATTATAAGTTTTTGTCTTTTTTCGTCTGGAAAATGGAGTGTTTTCTTACGCATTGATTGAAATACAGTACCGCTAAAAAGTGTATTGTACTAAACCGATTGACAAATAAATTTCAGGGATAATGTAAAACGTAAAAATGTACTGACTTTGATAACGCTGACCGGAATGTTCAACGTGGCGTGTATTTCTCAATTCTTAAACCGTTGAAAGGCTCAGAAATACTCCTGCGATCAGACGGGAAGTTTTTTTTTTGAATTCAACATCTCCACCATTTGTCTCGAAAGGTCGTCTAAATACTGCGTGAATCAAGGGAAGACGTCAAGTAAAAAAACCCTTGATTTCTGAAAAGAACCGAACATCCAGAGTTTAGTGGGCGAAAGCAAATTCCTGCTCTTTGTGTGTGACGGAATTCTATCGATTCTTAGTCTAGATATGATCCGAAATAACAAATGCCAAGTGTGAAACACGGTGGAGGTTCGTCGGACCGCTTCATCGCGTGAGGGGGCATCATGGATAAGCACGTCTACTCGTCGCACTTGAGAGCCATAGGTCATAGGAATGTTTATCAACAGGATAACGATCCAAAACACATTTTTCTGTTTGTCAAGGTGGGTAAATTGACACGTTTTCACAGAATTGATGGGCTAGTTGCCACACCGAATGGGCGATCGTCCAACGCAAACGACCGCTTCGCCTATGCCGAAGCGGCCTTTTGCATGGGACTGTCGCCCAAACGTCAAACGTCACTAGCTGCCATAAATTCTGTGAGTACTCCGCATTACCGTATTTCCTCTAATATAGGCGTATGCGCTTCTATTGCTTCATTTCATCACAACTGCCGGGTATTTAGAGGTTTGCACACCAAACTCGCCAAAATACTTTCTAACCAAGCAGGCATGAGACGACCGAAGTTTGGTGTGCAAACCTCTAAATACCCGGCAGTTGTGATGAAATGAAACAATAGAAGCGCATGCGCCTATATTAGAGGAAATACGGTATGTTGCATCTTACAATTTTGTTAGAACTGGTTCAAGAGCCGTCGGGTCAACGCCATGGACTGCCTAATTCAATCTCTGGGAGGCGTTGGAGAGACGCTTTGCCAATAATTGCGATGAGAAGTTCCCCCAACTGCATTCTGAATGGAATCAGATTCTTATGTTGACCATCGACACTTTGATATGCTCTATGCCAAGAAGATGTCAGGCAGTCATTGACGCCAAGGACTTTGCAACCAAGTACTAAATAGGTCCCACGACTGTTTTTTGTTGATAAACTTTGTTTTTGTCGAGCCAAGATAATTTTAGAGAAATTACCAAGCATTTCCTAATGAGCTAGTGACATAAAAATTTGCCAGAACACGTTTAATCTTCCCAAAAGCATGTCATGGCTATTAGCCGTTTTCGATGGATTTTCTCTTCAACTTGTTTCGCATTTTTATTCTGATAGAATTTTTAGCGGGCATTGGCACATATGTATGTAGCTAATAGCCATGGAAAACGGCTGATAGCCATTGAAAAACGCTATTAACCGTCGCATTCGTGGCGTGCGTATGGCACACGGCCCGATTTGATGGGTGTACTACGGTATAGAACCGCCTAAAATTGAGCTGTACCGACACAGAACCGCTCGAACAACTCGAAGAAGGAGTTCTATTTAGTGCAGTTCTATTCCGTAGCAGTTTTATTCGATACGAGTTCTATAACGTAGCTGAAAATTTGAACATGTTTATTCATTTTTATTATTTTTCTTCCATAAACAAAACGGAAACAAATACAATTTATATAATTATCATCAAATCAGTTAGTGATATGACCGCTAGACGAATATTTGGGGTGTAGAAAAGACGTTAAAATACCAGTAGGAGCCGCCTAACGACATTGGAAGCAGAGGGCGAAGAATGCGCCGGCTATGAAGCCAATTCCGGCGATGCTGGCAGGGCTGAAAGCACAAATTGCAAAGAGATTTTTTTGGTTTATTTTCAAACTCACTACACCCAGTAACGAAGGCGAAAACAGCATTCGTTGTCACAGCAAGTACCGTAGGAGAAGAAAGTGTCGGTTTCGGGGTCGGCGCATCTGGAAATAGGGAGATTAGATTTTGGCGCGATCATTTTCAACGGCTAATAGCCATGCAGCTGCCTAAAATTCCCTGAGTGGGCGCCATATAAAAAACGGAAATTTTCGAAAAATACTGAATTCGATATTATGGATTCGTGACGTAGCGACACGTTGCTGCAAGTTGTGAAAATCGTGGCGAAACCCAAGGCTTGCTGACGCACAACTTGACACGCTGTCTCGCCACGTCACGAATCCATAATATTGGAAAACGATTTGGCTTAACTAGACTCGCTCCCAAAATCCACATTTTTCCGTTTTTTGTGCTCCAGTTCATCATCACTGTTTTTTGACTGGCTGCTTGCTCTCTGAACCCCACCTCATTCTTCTCCACTTTTCTCGGGTTTTTTTTCTCCTCCCAATTCTTATCCATTTCGGAAATGAAATGTCTCGAGGGAAATGCCTTCTTCTTCTTCTTCTTGCTGTTTTTTTCTTGTTGTATCCGCGTCGTCTCTGAGCGCGCGCGCGAAATTACTCGCCCATTTTTTGCGCCATCCGGCGGCCCCGGAGAATAGCAGTGAATATGTGCCAAATTGGGGCGAGCGCGCTGAAATTTGAATAATTTTCGAAAGCATTGCGGGTGGTGGCTGGCTCAAATTCGATTTGGGCGGACGGACGGAAGGGCGGGCGACAAAATAGTGAAACGACTGATCAACAAGCATCACGGCGGCGGGGAATTTTTTTTTCGAAAGGTGTTTTCATATTCTCGCTAGCGAATGCCCTCTTGGCAGTGTGAATTCACATGTTTTGAAGTTAGAGTTAAAAAAGGAACGTAAGCGACGAGACGAGACGCAGACGAGAGAGAGAGAGAGAGCACGCGTTGGCACGTGACGCAACCGCAGCGCGTGGGCGTCGGCGGCAAAAAAGGTGTTTGAAAAATGACAGTTTTAGACGAATAGGGATTAAATTTTGATATTTTCGGCAAAAATTTCTTTAAAAATTCAGAGAGCGAGGCAAGCGAAAATTTGAAATTTTCTGTGAAAATTGGTGAAAAATCACTGGAAAAAACCGGCAATTTAAGCAAAATCAGCGAAAAATGTGTATAATCCTTGATTTTCTATGTGGAAATGACGCAAAAAATTCGAAAAATCGTATAATTAGCGTCGGAGAAGTTTTTTCTGTGCGGCTATTCAAAAAAATCCGTTTTTTTTTGTTAAAAAAAATAAAAATAAACCATTTTTAGCGATTGAAACGGTTTTATTGAGAAAAAAGTCCGAAATCCCAAAAAATGGCACTATGTATGCAGGTGCGCTCCATTGCTAACAGAGGCGAAAAAAATTAACGCGAAGTTTAAATTTTCGTTTTCATTTTTTTAAACCGCCATTTCCCCTTTTTCAAATTTAGTCCAATATTCGAGAATGGGTTTGGTTTGGTTCGCGAAATGGTTTAATCTTCTGATGTGCCGATGCTGAGAAGATGGCTCTCATCTTTCAGCAGAAGCAGCAGCCGCAGCGGCTCCTTCCACACCACAATTAATTGGAAAATCGAGAGGCTTCTCTTCTTCTTCTTCTTCTGCTTCTGCTCCTTCTTCTACGACTACTGGCAAGAAAAGGGGAAAAAGTCCCACGCAAATGAATGAATGAAGAAGGGCGGCGGCGGCTCCACGCAAATAGAAAAAGAGAAAGAGTAAAAGCATGTATCTATGGTGTATTAGCCTTGTTAGATACGGGTGGATGGATGAATCGCTGATTTGTATTCATCGCCACGGTATTGATTGATGTTTTTCGCGCCTGTCCCGCCCGCCCGCCATCACCACATTTATCAATCGCCTTGCACTGCACTCCCAATCTGTCCCGATGGCCGAGTGGCTAGCGCTGCTGCATTTGGATCAGAGACCCCCTGGTTCGGGTTTTGCCGCTGGTCAATTTTTTTTTTCGCTGATCTCATTCCTGCATTCTGCTCACCAACACGTGTAAGTGACAAATGAGCAGCGCCACATCGCGAAATGATTATGAGAGCTCTCGCCCCGACATATATTATGCATTAGGAGAGTAGGAGCACAGGAAAAAAAAAACGAAGCCGGCGAAGAAGAAGAAGAGAAGATGCTCCGTCCGTTTCCGCCTCAGTTCCTTTTTGATGAATGAATGAATGAATGATACACGAAAACAGGAGGCAAACGAGCAAATTATCCGCGAGAGAAAAAGATGGAAAGAATTATACACAAAACTGTGCGCTCCAGTGAACTCTGGCAGTTTTAATGTGAAATTAATGGAGCGGCTCGGGCCCGCGACCCACACTTTTATCATTACCATCGCTGGCAACCCGGTCCCGTGGCTGAATAGCCGAGTGGTTAGCGCAGCTGTCGCCTAATCTAGACACCCCGGGTTCGGGTTTTGCCGCTGGTCAACTTTTTTTGCAAACACTTTTTTCCCATTTCAACATTAAAAACATGAACTCACGTGTCTGAAAAGCATGTTTCTGGAACAGTAGTGGCCAGAACGATGGCCAGAAATGCGGCGGCTAGTAGTACGGTGCTCCGCAGCATCCACTCTACATGGAGCAAGGCCACGTGGCGACGAGACGATCTACTGGAAAGAGTGAAAAATCCCGGATGCGAAATGACAAAAAAGGCGGAGCTTCTAGGGCAAGAAGAAGGAATAGAAGAAGAGACGAACACGCCCACTTTTATTCTGAAGCGAAGCGAAAAGAAGAGGGGCGGAGGGGAGGGCATCCGAAATTGGATTGTTTTGATGGGGGAGGGAGAAAAGACGGAAAAGAGGTAAACTTGACAGAGTGGATGTGACGTTTGTCAAAGACGGACGTGTCACGCCCGGTTAGCGTTCACGTTTGCAAACCATTACGAAAAAAAAAACAATGCAAAACACTTTTGACACCAAGAGGAATCGAACCCTGACCTTCCGAACGACAGGTCCAGCGCTCTACCACTGCGCCACAGAGACGAAACATTTTTGGGAGGCAAGGACCATGAGAAAGGTGCCGTCGCGGGGAACATTGAAAGTTTCTCAAAAAAAGGTTCGAGAAACGTTTTCAGCACGAAAACCCGCCAATTATCCCTTCAACTCGACGGCTTCTAGCTGGCTGGCTCGTTGGAACGGAGCCAGCTCTATTTCTTTTTTGGCCCAGCGGCATGGCATGACCAAAAAAGAAAAAGAAAATAATAATACGTTGTAAACTGGAAAACGAATAGAAAAATGGCGATCCTTCTACGAAGGGGGCATAGAGAGAGAGAGAGGGAGGGAACTTGTTTTTGAATGTCAAATGAGCCATGTGCTGTCGAGCAAAACGGGGGAAATGGGAGGAGAAAAAGAAGACGAAGAAGAGGAAGATGAATAACAATTTCCACAGGTTCTTTTTTGTGTCTTCCTGTTGTTCTTCCCAAGAATTCCAGGACGGACGGTCCGGGCGTTTTTTTTTTCATTTTTTCAGCAGCCGCCCGCCCAGGTCTTATCATTACCATCGGGACCTTTTTCTGCTTAGGGGCGATGTGGCCGAGTGGATAACAGTTTTGCCACGCGATCTGGACGTCTAGGGTTCGAGTTTTGGTGGCTGGCAAACATTTTTGCATGGCTCCCGTCTTTACTCTCAATAAAACCGGAATGGTGAACATGCATCGTAAATAAAAACAAGAAAACCAAAAAAAAAAACGAGAAAGGTTTTGGGAAAAATTAAAAAGCATCGAGCAATACTTGAGCGTCGTCAAGTGGCCACTTTGACTTCCTTAAATCCAAAAAAGTATTCAAAAAGTTTCCCGTTTTTCCGCAATTCCACGAAAAAGCCAAAGCCAGAGGAATGCAACATTCGTAAACTACAACAGAGAGAGAGCGGCGGTGCAATAAAAATGATAGTGTCACTTTTGGTCGCTCAAACGGCCGCACAAATGGTCCTCCGGGGACATAATTCCGCGTAGAGAATGCGAATTTTGTGGAGGCAACGAGCACGAAACGACGTTTCGGAGCAAAGAGTCGGGCGGGATTAGGAAGGGTACTCATTTATTTAGAGTTTAGTGTGCAATTTAAAAGGGTAATTAAGTGATTAGAAGGGTATTTACAGTTTCGATTAGCTGCCGAACTGGGAGCTGTTTTTGAGAAGTTGGTCGAGAAGTTGGAGGGGGCGGTGTAAAGTTACTTCGATCCAGCATGGTGTTTCCTGAAAAAAAAATATGAAAACTAAAACAAAAAAATTGCAACGCGGTGTTTGCGTAATACTCTCGTCCCAGCAGCTTCCCATAAACTTTGAAAATAGCCAATTTTCTCACGAAATATTTATCTCGGAGCGCATTTTTTGACACAGTTGAAATGAGTAACCCAATAAAAATGGAAAAAAGTTTAAAAATAATCTCGAAAATCAAGAGAAAATAAATGAAAACCATAAATATTATCAATTCAATATTCTTGCCGGCTACCGCATGCGCCCGCGAAAGTTCTATAATAGACGCAGACATAGCAACAAATGTCTGCGGCGACACACCCGCTCACATTTTTTGATCTACGTTCAGTTGAATTCAGTTGAATTCAGTTGAAAAGACCTGAAGGGGCGGACCCTCGATGTTTCGCGCCACTGCTTACTGTAACCGGCAAGACTATTGAATTAATAATATTTAGGACTTGTTTACATTTTTAAATGTGTTACGGTCGCACTCATTTCAACTGTGTCGAAAAATGCGCTCCAATTTATTTCGTGGGAAAATTGAATGTTTTCAGAGTTTAGGAGCATCTGCTGAGACGAGAGTAATAGAAAGCTTTTTTTTTTTTTTAATTTTACCTTTTTTGCAAATTAAATAAATTAAAAACTAGATATTCGCGTCGAGACCTGGTTATAAAAAGTGGGTATGCGCCTTTAAATGATAAAAAAGGGTACGGTATTCTTTTTTTGTCAGCAGAAATAATCGATTTTCGCCCGTTTTTTCCGGGTTTTTTGTCAGTCTTTTTCTATTTTCTTTGCCATTTTTAAATAATTCTTACCTTTATCGTCTTCCGCTGATAAACATCGCCCCACGCCTTCACGAATGAGATTGCAATTGTGCAAAAATCCCGTCGCATTCTGTCCACACCGCTGTCCGGAAGAATTGCAGGCATTACGGACATCTGAAATTTAAAATTAGACGAAATCGATCTGAACCTTGGAAATTTAGGCTAAACCTGCTCCGAGGCATGTTTAAAATTTTTGGGTTGGAAAATTGTGAATATTTTCAATTTTTTGTCATTTTTTCGATTTTTTCTGCGAAATTCCTCATTAACTGAAATTAAAACGAATTTTCTGCCATTTTAATGCAATTCAGCGAATCTTGGTTAAATATTTCAGTTCAAAACATTTTGAGCATGCCCACGAGCAGTTTGGACCGTATTTTTCAAATTTTCAGCTTAATCGGAGAATTAGAGCATAATCTTTGAATTTATTGGTCATTTTTTCGATTTTTTCTATGAAAGTCCCATTATTCTGCCCTCTGCCATTTTAATTCAATTCGGCAAATCCGCGTTCAAATATTTTTCTACCAGCGCTGTCATCCTGTTGGACGCAAAAATTGATGTTTTTGAATTTTTTTGATGGTCAAATTTTCGAATTTCTATTTTTAATTAATTTTTAAGTTTTTTTTTCAATCTAAACCTATTTTTATTGCGTATTTGCCGCGGAGTGACACTTTGCGGTAAATGAAAACACGTTTTTTTTTACAAAAATAATGAAGAAAAACTGAAGAAACGAAGAAGCAAAGTGTCACTCCGTGATGAATGAATAATTGTGTATTTTAAATCAAACATAAAATGAAAATTGGAAACCCCGGCAAAATTTTTTTGCACATACTAAATATAAATAATTATCGATGCTACGGTAGAATAGAACTGCCTGGAATGGAGCTGTACTGATCCAGAAAATCTAGAACAGCTCGAAAAAACTCAATTTCAGACACTTCTATTCAATAGTACCACCGATAATTCGCCGGCAAAAAAGTGTCAGGGTTCACACTTTAACTTACCGAATTCCTAACCGGAGCATAACCGGCGACGGCGGCCGCTTGCGCACGCACCGCTTCGTTGCTCGACTCACTGCGACGGAGCATTTGCATGTACGCCCAACGAATGTCGAACACCTGAAATACGGTTGTTGACAGGTCTTCAAATGGGCGGAACACTCACAGTAAATGACGATTGGCTGGGCGTGAATCGGTGCGCTTTGCTGTTATAGTCGGCGCCTTGTGAGTAGTCGAGATACCCGGATCGAACGAATATTTTGCAGTTCGACGTGATCGAGACGTTGCCATCAGCGTGCGCTGTTAACTCGACACCGCCGCCAATGTGCATTCTGAAATTGTGAAGGTGTAAAATTGATTTTGTTGTTGTTGTTGTTGTATTTGCGGGTTCACCCAGCCTCTAATTGGGTAGTAGAGAAATCTATTGACTTAAATAATGTCAGGCTCAAAACAGTAATCCGAAGTTCTTCGATACTTGAAGAACGGATCGATTTTGTAATCTTTATTGTTGTGATTCTTACCTCGCCTTCTCACTAGCTTCTGTTCGGTGAACGTTTGAAAGTGCTCCGAGACAAAGTCTTCCCTCGTTTTCGCCATGTGGATCCATTCCACCGTCAACTATCACTTTACCATGGTCCAGAGCGCTTACCTGGAAAGTTTGATGTTGAAAAATCGACGTGGTATTTTCATGGATTTCGTGCGACTTTTCCGGGAATTTTTTTTGACGAAAATGGAAAAAATGGCTGAAAATCTATTTTTCCCGTTTTGTCTTATGAAAATCTGCGAATTTTCGACGAGGAAATCCTGTACATTTTCTAATATTTTGCCGGGAAATGGAATATTAGAAGACATTAACGCACTATAAACGGTCCGTAAATGCCTTCAGGAATAACATGATTGTTATTTTCCGTCAGGAAAACCATTTACTGAGCTAGAATCCATGAAACAGGAAAACGGAATTTTCCGGGAAATGGGCTTGTTGATTTTCGGCATTTACCGTAAATACCTTTGGGTTGGAAATGGCAATCCCATTCTTTTTTTTTACAAGTATTATCAATTCAATATTCTTGCCGACTACCATATGCTCCCGCGAAAGTTTTATAATAGACGCAGACAAAACGAGACGGCACACCCGCTCACATTTTTTGATCTACGTTCTGTTGAATTCAGTTAAATTCAGTTGAAAAGACCTGAAGGGGCGGACCCTCGATGGGGTGGATAGCGCAGCCGGTAGTGGTGACCGCCGCCGTTCCAGAGGTCACAGGTTCGATTCCTGCCCTCACCCCCCGGGTTCACCCAGCCTCAAATTGGGTAGTAGAGAAATCTACGAAGATTGCTCGGTCATTTCCCTAGCCATGAATTGACTTAAATAACGTCTGGCTCTGAACGGTACACCACCAGTCGTCCGCGTACGCAGAAAACCGTGATCCGCAGTACCTTCGGTACTTGAAGAACGGATCTACTTTGTAATCTTTGTTGTTGTTGTTGAAAAGACCTGATGTGGCGGAGCTTCGATTTTTCGCGCCACTGCTTACTGTAGCCGGCAAGAATGTTGAATTGAAAATAAGTAAGTAAGTGGCGGATTACCAAATTTAGGCACTAAATAAAGCAATACTAGCCTTTCTACTAGTCAGAATAGAGAAGGAAGAAAAACTAAACGGCTCCCCACCTCCCCATTGCTCCCCCTATCGCGCGGTAAATGTTCATGAGTACGGTCTTTCATTACACAAAAAATCTACCTTAAAAGTCTCCCCGATCTGCGTATCCAACTCGTAATATACAATCGAACACCAATTATCAAGAGGTTGTGAAGGTGTCGGAACAATTATCTGACTAAAGTCGATCAAATTGTCCGGAGGAGCCAAGTTGGACGAACTGCTGCTACAGGTTAATCCTAAAATTTCCTACTGTTACTGTTTACCACGCCCAACACTTACCATTATACTTGGTGTCCGGAGGAGTATTCGGCCAATCACCGTACGACTCGCCGCTCACTTCATTGTTGTAATCGTACTCTTTCTTGCCCGTCTGAACTGGCGTCGACGAGTCGGTGTGCAGTGACGCTTCGACGCTCGCGATGCGATTTGATACGACGCGTTCGTAGTGATACGGATTGATGCAAATGTTGTCGGGATGGTCGGTGACTGTTTGACACTGCACTAGTTTCTGGAAAAAGAGAGTTGGTGAAGTGAAATCTATGAGGGTGAAGCTCACCACCAGTTCATTCTTGTTCACTTTCGGCCACCGCCAAATTCTCGCGTAGACAACATGTGGTACTCCTTTCCTACCGGCCACTTGAAGACGACCGTCCAGAGATCTCTGGAAAACATTATTTTTTGCAATGTCTGCGGCATTTCCAAAAAGTTTACCTGAATAGTAACACATCCCGTTGGTTGCTTCCCGTTCGAAGTGACTGCAGTGATCAGTGCATCCAACTCAATCCGCTTGTCCTTTAACTTTTTCACCAGTGATTCGATGGCTTTCCGCACAAATTCCCCGTCTTCTCCACCCTGAAACAAATACCCCGTTGAATACATATTTGCACAAAAATTCCACAGTTATCATGGCGCCTACAGTACGAGTGGGCGGATAAACTGATGACTAGGCCTTCCAATAGAGTACGGAGCAATTTCAACCGGAAATGATATAAGAGAAGAAAGGAATACCTGCTGATAACACTGCAGCACATGAGATATCTGTTGGCAGGAATCCATTGCGGTTGTCAGCGCGGCGCCAGTGTTCTGCGATATTGATATTGACGACGACGATTGTGAAGCTATGGATGGAGGTGGTGGCGGAACGGCAGGGGTGGCGGATGTCGGTGGAAACATTGTCGAGTTGGGGTACGATATGGAGGGCATTGCAACAGGTGAGATGAAGGTGCCGAACGGCAGCGATTCGTCGAGACTGTTCATTGTCAGGAGTGGCGGTGGAGGCGGTGGTGGCGGCGGAACATGGTGACTGATTGGATAGTGTGACATGTGCGGGAATGGTATGGGCAGCTGAAAGAGTACGTTTTCAGAGTGTGTGTCAGATGTTCCGGCAGAGACCGTATGCACGAACCCTGTTTTCCGGACGAAGGGGTTTGTCGGCCCTTGCCAGACGGTCGGTGGTCGACAAACTGAACATATAGACTCCCTGTCAAAGTCTGACAACTTGCAGACAAACCCCGGCAAGCACCTCAGGCCTTATTTATTAACCTCGTTATGGGGCTTTAAAAAGGTTCTAAAGGTGTTTGTCGTGATTTTCGGGTTCTACAACACGGAGTTTGCCAACCACGGACTGTACAAGAAAATGCATACTATGCCAGAAGTTCTGCCAGAATTACAGACACAAATGAACAAAGATGTTTATTTTTTTTAAAGTTGACGATGAATCAAAAAGGATTTTTTTCTGCTCACCTGATACCGATTATGCGAATTGTTGACATACTGCATTCCACATAGCAAATTGGTCGAATAGTCATGAGAGTACTGTAATATTTACGAATTACGCTTTGTAGTTTGAGTGGGTTGCTTTTTCGCTCATTCTTATTATTCTGAAGATTTCTGGTTAACTGGTAACTATCGGATTGCTCTGCCCCCTCTCAATTAAAACTATTGCACTTATTTAGTTACTTCTCAGGGATATGCCGAGAAAAATGGCAAATTGCCATGACATTTGGTAGATCTGCCCGGGGAAGATAGTGAGCAATTCGCCCTAAATCTGATGCCGGATCAATGAAACTGGAAAACGAGAGAAAAACCCGTTTTCTGGAAAGCGAAACTTGGAAATTGATGAATTTTGTATTCTGGTGAGAGACGCAGAGAAACAGACAAACTCATTTTCCGGAAAATGCCGTTTTCATGTTTCATGGATTTTAGCTCTTGACAAATTGCCGAAAATTCCATGAGTTAGTAGTAACAAAATAAGTGTGCTAATTTTATTTGGGGGCGGAGCAATTCTATAGTTAACCGCAGTCCAAGTGTCGTACCAAACTCGCGATTCGATTCGATTTGACTCTACATATACCTAACGCTACTGCTCACCTGAGCCATGTGTTCAGTATACATCTGATCGTAGTACATTGGGCTTGAAGTGGACGGCTGCGACGTCATCCCTGGATGATTGGAAAAATGTATGTGAATGTCGAAAATCGGCGGGAAATGGAGACGAAAAGAGGCGGAGCGAGAGGAGCTAGAACAAAACGAGAGGAGGAGGAGGAAGAGGAGAAGGAACGGCTAATGAAGAAAGAACGGGGTGATGATTCGAGGTGACAACGGCCTACAAGGCTGGCCGATTCGATGCGTCATGACGGAAGAGAAACATTGAATCAAACAACACGTCGAGATGGCGCCTGCGCGGTGAGCGGTGGGCGGTGAATTTGAATTACTGCGCGTGACTGTTTTTGTTTGTCACGATATGAAGCGATGGAGCTCGAAAGTTTCGATTTGGAGGATTACAACAACAACAACAAAGTAAACGTTTTCGAGCAAGATCAATTTATTAACCGACATTTTCACGCCTCTAAAGTCAAGAGTTTCGATAAAAGCAACGAAAAAAAATTCAGAGTGTCTCCGCTCGAAAATCCAATCGGACTTGAAGATTTCCGAGTCTAATGAAGCCACCCAGAAGCTGATTCATTCTGAGGCTATTTGCAAGCAACTGGAAAACGAAAATTTAAAAACGCAGATTTTTGCATTGTGGGATGAGAGACGCTGAGAAAATGGTTTTTGGAATACGGTTTAACTTCGACATGGCATCTGAGGCCGAATCCATGAAGCTGAAAAACGATAGCTAACCGATTTCCAGAAAATATTTATCTGCGTCTCTCAATCCCATTACACGAAAATTAGAATTTTCGAAATTGGTTTTCCTGTCACTTGGGTTCACCCTCTGAGGCCATATGCAAGAAACTGGTAAACGACGTTTTTCCGAAAAAATGAGTTGCCTGTTTCTATGCGTCTCTCACACTCATCATACAAAAATCAGCAACCTAACTTCGTTTTCTGGAAAACGGTTTTCCTGTCGTTTTCCAGTTTTTTACATATGGCCTCTGGATTAAACACTGATCTGTTTTACCATTTTCAAAAGTACGCTACAACGAAACTAAGGTTCAATTCAAAGAAAAAAAAACCCAATTTCTTCTAGACCCAGAGTAACCGAAGATAGCCACTTTCCCATTTCCGCCGGATATTTCCAGTTTTTTTCCAATCTTAAAAGAAATTGATCAAGTCGAACAATACTGTCTGTCCTGTCAGTGAGGCCGGCTCATCGATCACTCTGATTCGAAGCCGTCACCCCTAATTTGTGAAGATGTGCCCATCGGTGTTCTCTCGCTCTCTATCTCTGCGTCTCTCTACTATCATCTTCGGCGCCATCGATGGTGGTCTCTTCTCACGTATTCAGATGCACGTATCCTGACAGGATCAGCCACTCAACTGGCTGAACTGTTCGAGAAATTGTACACGTATTGTCCATTCGCGAAGAAAGTAAGTGCGCTCCACAAAACTTAGTACTTCGTGGATTTCATTTTCGTCGCCAAATTATTTCATTTCACGATGAATTTACACGTGAATTGAAATAATTAGGCGACGAAAATGAAATCCACAAAGTACTAAGTTTTGTGGAGCGCACTTGCTTTCTTCGCGAATGGACAATATTGGCCTAACAAGACTCGGAATGCTTCGGAAAATGATATCACTTTTGCAAGAGAAGAAAAAAAAAAGAAAATGCACTGATAATAATAAAAATAAAAATATTAAGAGACTCTATCGATTAATCGAGTTATCAGTGAGAAGCACAAAAGAGTCGGACGGGCAATAAGAAGAGCAGCACAGCGGAAATGACATGAGCGTAAAAATGGTTTTCAGAGAAGATGACGACAACAAGGGGTTTGCAAAAGCTATTTTTACAGGTACCTTCTACACGTGCATTCAACGCTGGGAAATATTAATGATAAAAGATGCTTGCGATTCGGCAAGTTTTCAGACACTTTTTTTCAGCCAAATCGAAAAAGTGCTCCCTTGGACTCTCAAAATCGAAACTCTAAACTTCAGACTATGCGTCACTTAAGAAATTCTGAAAGCCTGATCACATGTAACTCTTGTAAACGAAAAGCTGAAAATTTGTCAAATGCCGATTGGTTGCCGCATCTAATATCTTGTTATGCGTCTTTGTTCTACTAACCGACATTTTTCAGAGCCAAAAATGCTCCGGGAACCAGAAAATGCTGAAAATGTGGAAAGGCAATCCAGGTCAGTTTTTGAAATGTTAAAACTATTTTTTTTCCAGGAAATCAGTCAAATATTGCTAATAATGAGCTTGGGCCATTTCATGGCTGGTCGTAAAATTTATTTTTACGGTTTGCGAATTCGGAAAAACCGTAAAATTTCGAATGTCACAGAGGTCATATTCAACAAACTGGAGAACGACAAGAAAACCGTTTTCCGGAAAATGAAATTCGGCAAAAGCTGATTTTTGTAAGATAGAGGTTAGATGCTCAGAAAAACAGACAGGTCCATTTTCCGGAAAACAGAGTTTTTCAGTTTCTTGAATACGGCCTCAGAAAAAGCAAATTATTTTTTGAACCCAAAAAGGACAACCAACAAACAAAACGAATACAGTGGAAATTAGCTCTTAAAATTTAAAAATCGCGATGTTTTTTTCAATGAATCCGCTTCGAAAGTATGTACCTAGAGGTTTTTTTTTATTTCAAGAAAATTTTTACGGATTTTATGCCACGTGAAGAAATTTCTGAAATCAGGAGTTTTTCGCAGTCCAAAGTTCCGTAAAATTCCAAGAAATAACAGGCGCTCACAGTTGAAACCGACGCAACCGTAGTTGCTTCGCTGTGAAACCTTTTGTGCCTAACATTGACATTTTCGGTATAAACAAAATTAAGCAACTACGGTAGCGTAGGTTTCAACTATGATCGCCTGTTATTTCTGGGATTTTTCGTGGAACTTTGGACTACAAAAAACTCCCAATTTCAGAAATTTTTTTAACTTTGGATGCGGCATTACGGAATTTACAAAAATCGGAAAATCCCAGCCCTGACTCGACCGTGCATGCTCATTCCAAAGCTCTATTCTAATACGCCCATTAAGTTTTTCACACCATTCGCCGCAAACATGATTGATTGACGAGCTGTGAACCCTATCACCTCCTTATCTTCCTGCCGTTGCGTTCTTTTTTCTGTTCGCTTCACGTGAAAGTGCACTCTACTGCTAATCTTACTTGTCAACTATCATCAAATGCGTCAGTCAATCACCGCTTTCCACTTTTGACGATGAAAAAGGAGGTGAGGAAGAAAGGTAGGCGAAGAAGAAAATCGCAACGGCGGCGGCGGCGCCGTAAAAAAGTGTGATTAATGGGCGATGAGGACGAGGAGGAGGAGGATGATGATGATGATAGCCGCGAACCCCCCACCAATATCAAGTAATTCATTATCTGTGCTAGGCGAAAAAAAGAAGATGAAGAAAATGTCCGCAAAAACAAATAGAACAAGAGAGCGACACGAAGTGACAGAAAACGAAGACGTCGGGTACGGATGAGAATGATTGATCAACTTTTTAATAAGAAGGCGTCGAACAGAAACATTGTGACACATGAGACGATTCGGAAAATGAAAATGAAAATGAAATTGGAATTGGAATTGAAAATACATAGAAGAAATAAGAATGAGAGATGGGATTTCCGAATTCAAGGGATCAATCACAAAAAAACGAAGAAGCGGTTGAAACGAAACGTTTCGAAATTTTCAGCAAAACCAACCAAACAAGCAAAAGTACACATGTCGGCTTGTGTAGGCGAGACCTCTTGAACATACCAAACAAAAATGACGTGGCAAAATTTTGAATTAAAGCAAAACAAAAAAGAAGAGCATCAAGATATTAATGGGGAATAAGTTTCGATTCATCTACTGGTACTGTATTTTGATCAAAAAATGATTGGTTCACGTGACGGAAGCTCTCAAAAATCATGTGTCAACGAAGTGGAGCACTGACTGGGTTGAGCCCGAAACGCCCTGATAAACAAAGAACGCGTTTCGAAACTTTTGAGAAACCGACACACTTTTTGGAACATGACACGAAAAAAAGAACATCTGACTGTCGTCAGGAATGTTCCGAGAGAAAGAAGACGTAGATGAACTTGTTGGTAAAATCATCAAGTGAAGCGTGAATAATTAGCAAGTGAACGAAAGAGCAGAGGCACAGACAGTTAGAGATACGGTTTGTGAAGACAGGCGCCCGAATCGAAACGAGCGGGCACACCATACGGCCCAATGTGCGAGGCAGAAAAGATGGAAAGAAAGAGAGAAGTGTTTACTCGGCGAGTCAGACAGAAAGGAGCACAAAACGATATTAATTGGGAGAGGAGTAGGAGGAGAAAGAGGAGGAAAGTAGCTGGCTCAACCAGGTGATGCGGTAGGTCATATCTTGAAGAAAATTTATTGACCAAATGGACCGGAAGCTGTTGGTGTGCGTACTAATTTTTCGAATTTTCCGCCATTTCTATCGAAAATTGGAATTGCCTGCCGAAACATATCGTCTCTAGAGAAAAGGGGCTCGTTGGACTTAATCAATGCCTAGAAAAGCAAAATAATACAATTTTGCTGACTACAGTAGCCCGCCCAATACTGCGGAAGACACGCCCAGCAAGATATTGGCATTACATTAGAGAATGTGGGCGTGGCCGGATACCAGATGGTGATTACATAGGAGATCAAATTCTTGGACTGCAGTAGCTCTTGAAGACTTGCGTTGAGACCTAAAAGGCGCCTATAAAAGGACCTTTATAGACCAATCGCGAATGTCGTTGCTCGATAAATCTATCGCCATCACAACAATTTCAAAACAAAATTTGCCAAATCCAGAAGAAACGAAGATTTTTTATAAAATAGTCCATGAAGCGAAAAAGAATCGTGGGCTATTATTTCCTAACATCTCAAGGGATTTTTTGGCGCGGATATGGCTGTTAGCCGTTGAAAATGACCGATAGCCATTACTGACGCACCGCTCGCGCCTAATCAACGATCGGCGCCAATTCGGCCATAATCGGCACACTTTTGGGGTGGATTTGGCGGCAATCGGGAGTTTGTCATTGAAATCGGCTAATAGCCTTCAAAATTTTGGCATACACCTCGACACCGACGGCTAATAGCCAGAAAAAACGTGTTCAAAAAACTTTGGAGACGCAAAACGGCTTGTCGGCTAGATGCAAGACAAGACAAGACCATATCGAAGAAAAGCGTCCCATTCGAATTGCTATTGGCCGTTTTATCCGGATGGCGCCCAATTGGCGCAACCGGAATACGACCTTCCATTCGTTCGACGACAATAGCAGACGTTCGTTCCGTTTTTATGTTCATTTCGAGTCCGAATAAAGGAAAATGGAGAACAACAATTTCATTCGATTTCATCACAGTTAGATCGTACCCATTGGCAAAAAAAGTGGAAAAGTGAGACAAAGTTTGAGTTAATAAGATACACAACCGACCAAAAAAATGAGGAAAAGTGGATAAAAAAATAGGAAAAGTGGATAAAATACATTCGAATCGGAATATCAGAGTGGTGGAAAAAAGGAATAGAATTTTAATAAAGTGTGACCACCGTACCAGACGCCATGTGGCAGACGGGAAGCTCCGCCTCCAAACAAACACATTGTTCTCTTTATTTTTACACGCCGCCCACGGAACCTAGGCCATGAAGATTTTTGAAAAAATAAATAGGGAGTTTCGGCGTCCGCCTTTAAACTCGTTGTGAGACGCGGTCACGTGGATTAGGCCATGACATAGATTCCCGTGGGCAGCCGGCAAAACTTCAAAACTTCGGTGTTCAGACTCTATTATCACAACAAAAGAATCTCGCGACCAGCGCAATTTTTGCAACAAGAAATGGTCAGATTGGAGAATTTGGCGGCAATCGGTCGGACTCTTTCCTCGCACGGCGAGCGGTGAAATAGAGGGTGTAGGTCCAGACGCACAAAATGCGTAATCTTTTCTGATGTGACGCTGAAAACGGAAGGTTTTTCATTGATGGACTGCAAGAAAACAACCAGTTTTTTTTTGTTTTTAACACTACGGAATTGCAATAAAAACGTTTAAAAGCCTAGGTTTTCAACTAGGAAAGAACCCCTATCAGGGAATTTTCGGCTATTACGGCTATTAGCCCTCGATTTCGGGGCGTATGCCAAATGAATGTAGCACAGGCACCGGATTTGACGGCTATTAGCCGTTTTCGTTGGACAACTCGCGCTTCTGCGCCGAACTCGCTCCGATTAGGCGCGAGCTGTACGTCGGTAATGGATATCTGCTTTTTTCAACGGCTAATAGCCACACATCTGTTTTTCCAACAGTTGTGGTCCAGACCTGCGGTTGGAAAAATCATTCTTATATATAAAATTCCGTTTGGGTCTGTAACTGAGTTTCTTGGTGTGTCTGTTTCCAAACTGCATGGAGGAAGCGAACTGAGCGCCCGAGACCAACACAAAAACTCGAACTCGCGTCGTTCACTTGGAGGACAAGCGCTTAACCGCCTACGCCTCAGGGCACACGCAAAAAATGAATGAAAAAGAAATTTAAAAGAAAGATTAAGAAGAAACATTTTAGAAATGAAAAGATATCAAAAGTAGCTTTTGATGCAGCCAGGCTTGTTTAACTTTAAAATTTGGCAAAAAATATGGAATTTCCTTTGAAAATCAAGTTTTTTTTTTTCATTTTTTAAAGGCGCCCGATTGGTTGTTTTTCCTAATAAAAAACCTCTAGGTATAGTACGTTTTATAAAATTTTTCTGCAATTCTGTACAAGGCTAAAACACAAAAAAACGGTATTTTTTCCTGAAGCGTACACTTTTTTTAATAATAAAAAGTACGCAAATTGCCGTCACATGCGCTTTCAAATTATAACGTTACAGGTTTCTGTGCATGCGCCGAAACTTACGACAATTCAAAAAACATTTTCATTGAAAACGCATGAAACAATTCTGTTAATTCAACGAAAAGTGTTTCTAATCGACTCATTAATGTTTTCTTATGCGGAAGAGTACAAAAAAAGGTAGAAAATTACGTCAATTTATTGATTATTGTGATATTTCAAAAACAGTGACCGTAACCATTAAAATTTCTTTCAATGAGTAGTGCGAGAAGGCGCGTTTGCAGCGGTGCACCGTTCAACACACCGTGATTCATAGAAAAGGCGAAAAATAGCAAAAATTGGAGAAAAACTCGAAGAATGCTCCGATTGACTTGAAACTTTGGTAATTAATGTCAAAAATGCTCCCGGGAATGACACGCTCCGAAAATTTTGGACCAAAATATCGATTTTAAACAATTTCAGAAATCGATTTTTCTGAAAAGTTTGAAAATCGATACATATTCAGGTCCAAAATTTTCTGAGCGTGTCATTTCCGACAGTATTTTTGACAATATTTTCCAAAGTTTCAGGACAATCAGAGTATTCTCCGAGTTTTCCCCAATTTATTTTTGTTTTTTTTCTTTTTGGCTTATTTTCCAAATATTCAGTCTAATACCAGCATTTTTGACATTTCTATGAATATCCCAACTTGAAAAATCCAATTTTTTTCACAAAAAAACCTACTTTTTGTTCCTCACTGCTTCTTGCACACCCACCAACGTCTTGAGCAGATATTCATTTTTGGACGCCAACTCATCACATCTTATCGACTGCGCCAGAAATTTGCACTTCCAAACGTCCCGGTCTATCCGTAATCGATCAGATTCCTCATCTTCCACCATAAGCTGAAAGGCTATTAGGATTGTGACATTGACACTTTTTTTCCCCGTCCAAACCTTGCCCATATATTCGTCAACTCGATGCGCCAGCCTCACTTTATCCTCAGTCAACGCTTCCACTTGACCCTGTTAGAAAATTTCGATTTTTTTCGACCAAAGTTTCGTCATACCTGTAGCTCATCATTCAGTGTCGCTATCATCAGTCGTTTCAGCTCCGAATTCACCTTTTGCGTCAGACCCAACTCGTTTCTGAGCAATTCCAACTCTTTTTCGAGCTCCGCCTCTCGAAACGTTGGATCTCCAGGCTCCAGGCTCTTGTTTCGCTCCTTTCTCGCGTCTCGCAACTCTTTCCTCAGTTGCACATTGTTGTTCTGCTCCGTTTTCGAGTTCATCGCATATGCAATGAGTTCGGGTAGTTTTTCCGGGCAAGCGTCTCCTCGTCTGCATATTTCATATTTATGTAAGTAAATGTCGGAAAAAATACAAACAAAACAATTAATTAGACTCACTTATCAGGAGCCACTGCCGCTTTATACGGTTCCCACGGCACTATCCTCGCTTTTCTCGATTTTCCTTTGCTCTCCGGGGTGGAGCTTTCCGTTCGATCCGTCGATTTTTCATTGTCAGTGGTGCCCGTGAAATGTACATCGTATTGGTCCTCGTTGGCTAGTGATAAATCGTGAGCGTGATACAAATCGAGAAGATCCATTTATTTAGCTCATTTGTTGGGGATTAGGGGGGAAGGACACGTGGGAAAAAGGAAGAGGAGGTGGGGGGAGGTAGAAGGAGAAGAAGAAAAAGAGAGAAAGACGAAGAAAAAGTGGTCGATAAAAGGAGGCGAGATGGCCGAGAAGGACACCCGGTTCGGCCGCCGTGCTTGTCGCTGAACGATCAGCAGAAAAATTGACCGTGTTTTGAAGCGTACGTTTTTTCAAACGAAAAACGATTCGCGCCAATTACGCAGCCAAGTTATGCGTTATGCGGAAACTGAAGCAGCTATATGGCTATTAGCCGTTTAAAATGGCTGTTATGGGGTTATTCAGGGTCGAAAAAAATAGTTTTTTTCCTTTTTTTTCTTATTCAAACGACGGAAAAAAAAGAAAAAAAAATCCGTGGCCGCGAGAGTTTTTTCCGTTGCTTTTCTAGGCCATCGCAAAAGTTTTTTAGGCCCTCCGCTGTGAGACCTGGGAAATATCGATTTACGGGCGAATAAATTTTGCAATTTTTTTTTGGAGAATTGATCGTATTTTATTGCTTACTTCCAATAAATTTCTGTATTTTTTCAAAAGAAATTTCAAAAATTATTCGCCCGTAAATCGATAATTCGCAGGTCTCACAGCGGAGGGCCTAAAAAACTTTTGCGATGGCCTAGAAAAGCAACGGAAAAAAACTCTCGCGGGCACGGATTTTTTTCTTTTTTTTCCCGTCGTTTGAATAAGGAAAAAAAGGAAAAAAAATATTTTTTTTCCGACCCTAAATAACCCCATTAGCCATCGAATATGGAAGTTAGCCATTACTGGCGCATAGTTGGAACCTAACCGGCACCTCAGGAAGAAGTTCCGCGTTTTGTACAGGAATTGCTATAAAATGCAGGAAAACCGTGCCGCAGAATTGCAAAATTTCCCCCGGTTTTTGATAATTTTTTCCTCGGTTTCGTTGTTTTCCCGGTTTTGTTATTTCCCGGTTTTGTTAAGGTCTCGAAAGTACGCAGAAAAATGCAGTGTTGAATAGCAAAAAAAAAAATTATTATATTTCCGGCCCGCCGAAACGGTCAAACGCGCTCTGCTGAACTCAACGCTATGCGATTTTCATGTTGTTCTCCAAATTATTTCATTTCACGTTGAATTTATACGTGAACTGAAATAATTTGGAAACCAAAATGAAAATCGCATAGCGTTGAGTTCAGCGAAGCGCGTTTGACTATTTTGACGGGCCGACAATACAAAAATGCACTTTAATTCGCAAATTTCGCTTTAAAAAACGCAAATTTTACTGTTTTACAGCGAAATTAATTTGAAGCCCCGCCCACTTTTCTGATACGTATTCCCTTTTTTCATTGAATCTTGAATCAAATATCAGATGTTTTTATTCGATTTCCGAGATTTTTACCGACCCCGAAAAACCCGGGGAATAAGCTCCGCCCCTTTGCAAGTCTGCGGCACCGGTTTTGTAAGGGTGCCGATTCTTTCTTTTGTTGTTGTCAAAATATCGACACTTTCAGATATTTTGCGGAAAATCGAGCATGAAATAATGAAACCCCGCCCACTTATTTGTGCGCGACCACACAATCAGTGACGGTGTTTGCGGACTCGTGTATTTTGCATGATGCAACTCGTTTGAAAACAAAATATTTTGCTGAAAATGGGCGTATCTTCAAGATTTCATATCACAACATTCAAGGAAAAATAGCGAATTCAACATTTTCTCTCGACCTTATTATTCAATTTTCGAAATATCATCAGTCATCAGCTGGACTCCGTGCTCCAGAATGAACGCCTAAATGATGAATTTTTGATTTTTTTTTAATGTCTCATTGTCAGAACTAACCTTCAGCTGACGTGCCATCACTTGCGCCGCCAGGTCAACAGGTACAGCTTTAGGAATTTGTAGTGACAGCTTTCGTTCGCTTAAATCAGGATAAATAGGGCGATTAAACTTAAAAGAGGTGTCAACTATATGGTGGAAAATGGTCTTAAATATACTTGGTATAAAGCGCTGCATATACGCTCCATTCGCAAAATCAACTAGACGTGCATTTGGAGTGAGATTTAGAGAAAAAAAAAAGAGCCACACTCTTTATTTTCTGCAATCTCTAGCCGCCTCTTTCACTTTGCTAATGGAGCGGATTTGCAGCGCTCCATACTGAGAATATACTATTAGATAGGAGATTTACGAAATCACATTAAAAACGCCCAAAAAATCTGATTTTTGGCTAATTTTTCAACAAAAAAAAGTAAGCATTTGAATCGAAAAGGAGTACACGAAAAAAAATGGCGGGAAATTCAAACAAATTTATTTTTTCTAATTCACTGCAAGAAAAACGAATATTTCTGGGAAAAAATTGAATTTTCTAGAAGTTCGTGTACTCCACGTGGTCTTCAATTTTTGTTGTCGTAAAATTCGCCAAAAATCATGGGGTTATTCACGAAATGGCAAAAAATGGCAAAAAACGGCAAAAAACTGCGCGAAAACTCGGAAAATGCTCCGATTGATCTGAAATTTTGGGAAATGAGGGAAAAAACTCTCCCGGACATTACCCCAAAATTTCAGACAAAAATATCGATTTTAAGCATTTTCAGAAAAAAAAAATCAATATTTCTTAAAAATTGATCTTTTTGTCTGAAATTTTGGGGTAATGTCCGGGAGAGTTTTTTCCCTCATTTCCCAAAATTTCAGATCAATCGGAGCATTTGCCGAGTTTTCGCGCAGTTTTTTGCCGTTTTTTGCCATTTTTTGCCATTTCGTGAATAACCCCATCAGAACTTTTTCATGCAAAGTTGGCACCTCCTTTTAACAAAAAAATAAAAATAAAAAGACCTACTAGAATCCCGGCTCGCGAGCCTTGTTGAGCGACATTTGAGAACATTGCGGCGGCGATGGCAACTTCATATTCTGCTTAACATACACCAATTGCTCCCGCTTCTTTCTGTCCTTCTTCGACCCGATATTCGGCGCAAACCCGCCAGTGTTGGTCAACTTTATCAGCGCTCCATAGCGCCTCCACGGATTGTTTGTGCTCCGACACGCCTGTTTTCGAAACGTGGGCAGCTCACCGAATTGTGCGAAATCCACCACAGAGTGGGTGTTTTCGAATCGAATGGTCGAGTAGCGAACAGGGTTGGCGACGAGAAGCGCCGGCTCTTCGTATTTTCGAAGGATGCTCGACTGGTGAGCTTTTGGAAAGACTCGGGGCGGAGCCAAGTCTTGGAAACGGACGCCGGATAGCTGTGAGCACACCGAGTGGACGTCATCAGTGGAAGATTGGGTGTGCGTTCGTGCAGAGTCATCCAATCTATTCATTTTGGCCCTTCGTTTTGTTTATGAAAATTAGAAGAAATAAAAAATGAAGAAAATATTCGCTTCATTTTCAAACGGCGTAATGTAAGGTCAATGGATTCGATTCGAATTAAATTAATTAATAGGAGGATCAGTATCATGCAGAGTATTTATCATTACGTATTCGCCACCGAGTGGCATTGCAGTAAATGAAAACGGTTTTTTTTCAAGCGGGTCTCGCCACGGAGTGTACGCACCGTAAATACTTAATTCAAGTTACTTGCCAAAACTTGGTCTGATTTTAAAGAAAAAAAGTTTTTCTGCATTTTGTCGTCGCGGTGTTTGCACACATTCATCTTTGAAAGCTTTTTGAGGAAAATTCCATAAAATGCTTTAAAAAAAATGATTATTTGCAAACACCGCGACGACAAAATGCAGAGAAACTTTCGAAACGAAACCGGGACATAAGCTCCGCCCCTTTTGCAGAAAATCCCGCTGACTTGAAAGGGGCGTAGCTTGTTCGGGGATAAAATTAAAAAAAAAAAACACTTTATGAACCTTCAAAAAACTAAATTTTCCTCAAAATCCCACTAAAAAAACGCTTGAAAATCGTGACGAGACCCGCTGGAGCAAACTACTCTGCATGATCCCAGAAAAGGTAAATAAATTTACATTAAGATTTACACGAAACAAACAAAAATACCCAATCACTTAAAAACCTTAAAATCAACAGAAGAGCCGTTGCCGCCCACGTCGTTCTCATCCATGCTCAACGTCTTCGTGTAATCAAACGTGTACTCGGTGGGCAGTGGACCAAAAATGGCGTTACGCACGCGATGTTTCGCTCGCTTTCCGGCCGTTTGCTTCTCCAGAGCGATGCGATGCGTCTCGCCGAATAGCTCTTGAACTTTCCGGAACTTTGACATTGATTCGTGGCACCAGTTGGTAAGCTCGGCAATGTCCTCGCTTAGTGCATTTTTCACCAGTAGCAGCTCTTGTCTCTGGAAACAAATATTCCGTATTTCTGGAATGGCGGTATCGCGTCAAATGGTGTACATTGCGGTCTCGCCACGGGCAGTGTTTGCAGACTTGTGGATTTACGCGTTGATACAAATTTGAATTTTTCCGTTTCGAAATTTTTCGACGAATAAATTCCGTTTTTTTAATAAAAATTTGATTTTAAAAATTTTCAGGAACAATCGATATTTTGGTCCAAAATTTTGTTGAGCGTGTACAGGAGAATTTTTTCCACTATTTCCCAAAATTTCAGGTCAATCGGAGCATTCTCCGATTTTTCCCGAATTTTTTTTCCGTTTTTTTTTTTCCGGTTTTGTGAATAGATCCATAAAAATTTAAACACTAGTACGGAAAAATTTTCAAATAGAGTTAAAAACAGAATTTATTCGTCGAAAAATTTCGAAACGGAAATCGCATATTGAAATTAAAATGTTAAACACTAGACTGGAAAAAAATTTTAAATTCCATTCAGTTAAAAAAAAATTAATTAAAAACGGCACAAATAATAATAAAAAAAATAACGAAATTTATTTATTCGTCGAAAAATTTCGAAACGGAAAAATTCAAAATTGTATCAACGCGTAAATCTACAAGTCTGCAAACACCGTTCGTGGCGAGACCGCGATGTACACCATTTGACGCGGTATCACCATTTCAGGAATACGTAATAAATATTTTTTATTATCAAAAATTTTTTTTCGGGATACTGTAGGTCGCCGCTTTATTTTCTTGTCAATGCAGTTTTTACCATTTAGCCCTATGCAGAATTGCAGAAAAACGTTTAAAAATTCTATTGTGTTTTCAATCGACTTGCGACATGAGAACGCGAGACTCCGCCCACTTATTTGTGCGCGACCACGCGAACACAGTGATATTTGAAGAGACGCAGACAGGTAGCGCACAAATAAGTGGGCGGAGTCTCGCGTTCTCATGTCGCAAGTCGATTGAAAACACAATACCGTAATGTCCGCAATTCTGCATAGGGGAAAATAGCTCCGCCCCTTTCACTTTTAAAGTCAAATCTACGAAACATTTTTTTAGAAACAGTTCTAAAGAATTCAGAAAAAAAAATTGCCGCCGACTCGCAAAAGGGGCGGAGCTATTTTTTTCCCCGGGTTCATGTTACCGAAAAGCTGGCAGGCCATATTATCGGCGTCGACCATTTCTTATGGGGTTATTCATTTCATGCATTTTGCATTTTTTGTCAAATTTTCCTTATTCATTTCATGCAGAAAACGACATTTTCTGCAGCAGAAAATTGCATTTCGTCGAACTGCAAAATGCAGAAAACTGCATTTCGTCGAACTGCAAAATGCACTTTTTGTCATTTTCTGCATGAAATGAATAACACCACCATTTTTCTTGCATTTTCGCGTGTTTTTTGTGACAAAAAGTGCATTTTGCAGTTCGACGAAATGCAGTTTTCTGCTGCAGAAAATGTCGTTTTCTGCATGAAATGAATAAGAAAAATTTGACAAAAAATGCAAAGTGCATGAAATGAATAACCCCATTACATTTTTCATCATATTTATTGATTTTCTTCGCGGTTGCCACACAAAAAAATCTCACCTTCCTCTCAATATCCCTGGAAACATCTGGCTGATTCTTGCCAAGCGCCGAAATCTCCGCAGTAATCTCCTCAATCTTGTGCTGCAAATCCTCGTTCCGCTGAAAGTGTTGCCGCCTCAACTGCGTCTGCAATTTCGCCTGCTCATCCATCCGCTCGCCGACCTTCTTCTTCTTTTCAATCGTCAACTGCAAGTTCTCCTCGAGCTCTGCCAGTTTTCGCATATTGTCGTTGATCACGTCGATCAGCTCGGCGATTTCTTCTTGCAATTCAGACCACGAGTTGATTTTGTCGATGAGGACGGGCACGTTTTTTTCAGCTTCCGCGCAAATTTTTAGCGCTTCTTCTTTGTTTTGGAGGGTTTTTCTGATAAAAAAATTATGGGATTATTCTCGGAACCAGCGAAAAATTCTGCGAAAATTCGGAGAATTCTCCAATCGACCTGAAACTTTGGGAAATCTTCAGACCGAAATATTGATTTTGAAAAATATCGATTTTTATTTCTGAAAATATTCAAAATCGATATTTTGGTCTGAAATTTTCAGGGAATGTGCGAGAGTATTTTTTAAATGACCTCTCAGAGTTTCAGACCAATCGGAGCATTCTCCGAATTTTCGCTGAATTTTTTGCTGGTTACGAGAATAAACCCATTAGTTTTGCCCAGGAAAGTGGACATTAAATTGAAGATTCAAAGGCTCCGCGACACTTCGAAACCGCGTGAACAGGGGAGGTGAAAAGTGAAATAGTGAGTCAAAACAAAAACATTTTTAAAAAATACTTTAAAATCGCGAAAAAAAATGTTCTAATAGAGCAAATAAATACAGAATTTTGGGCAATTTCAATAAATTTCAAAAAAAAAAACCCACTTTGAATGTCTCAGGCAATCTCTCAACTCTTCAATCTGCTTCCTCCTCGCCTCCATTTCCGCCTTCAACTCTTCCGGCGAAGACAGCACTTCTCCACTCAAATGCTCCACCATCTTCTTCCCACTGATCACATCATTCTCCACCTTTTCAATCAGCTCAATCGCCTCCTCTTTCTGCTTGCTCCGCTCCTCGGCCGCCGACTTGTTCGAATTGTACTGGCCAATGATCTTGTTCAGCTCTGACTTTACTTTATTGTGCTCATTGATCAGTTCGTGCTCCCGACGCTTTCGCAAGCTTTGCTGCGCGAGCAGATCGTCTTTTCGCTTCTCCACAGCCATCACTTCACTCTGCAACGACTCCAACTCGTGCTTCCGATAGCCAAACTCGTCGCTGATCTCATTCCAGAGCGGCATTGCCATGTCGTGAAGTCGGATAAAGTCGGCGAGGAAGCTGGTGAGTTTTTTGAAGCGGTTTTGGATTTTTGCGGGTGTTACGAAGTCGCACATTGTTAGGTCGAGTTTTCCGCCAGTGTTGTCTTTTATGAAGGCTTTCCTGGAAATTTGGAGGGTCTGTGAGGCGTCGGGGTGAATTGTGGACCTATTGTGTTTTCAAACGAGTTGAAGCATGAAAACATGAGTCCGCAATCACCGTTCTGTATGCGTCTCTTCAAATAGCATTGTACTCGCGTGGTCGCGCGCACAAAAGTGGGCGGAGTCTCGCGTTCTCATGTCGCAAGTCGATTGAAAACAATAGGTGTTCGTTGGTCTCGCCACTAGGGGGTGGCACCAAATAAAAATGGTTTTTCGAGGATTTTTTTAGGCGCAAAAACATTTCGATTTTTGAACAAAAACTTAGTCGGTATTTGCTCCGAATCGACAAAAAACTCATTTTAAACAAAATCTTGGAAAATGTCAATTTAACTGGCAGAAATACGCCTTTCTTTGGAAATTTTTTGGCTACGGGACATTTCACAGCCGGAAATTTTAAAGCCAGACGTTTCAAAACCATGTTAACACGGATGGGGCCGAAATCGGGCCTATATTCAAAACTACTTGCTAGTCAAGTGTAAATTTAACGTTTTCGTGGATTTCAATACAACTCTCTACTGTATTTTTTCCCCTTCCTATTATTAATTCAATCTTCTTGCCGGCTACCACAAGAGTTCACGCGGAAAATCTATGGCCACACCCCCTCACAAGGGAAGTCATTTTGGACGGGCTTTGAGATCTTTATGAAATTTGTGTCATAGGTAGTCCAGACCCTCCTGAATCGAAATCAGTTAAAAAAAACTGCGGGTTTTGCCGTCTTCTGGAGTTATGACGTCTTCAAGATGGAGCGAAAAGGGGTGCCACCTTTATAAGCGCTCGCTTCCCTTCTTACAAACAGCGAGGTGGTGGCCGAGGGGGTGAGAGCGCGGTCTGTGAATATGACCATGCGTGTTCGACCTCCACTCTCTGGCGATTTATGTTTTTTCTTTTTTGCATACATGCCTTCTTCAGTTTTTCGTATTTTTATGGGGTTATTCATTTCATGCAGTTTGCATTTTTTTGTCAAATTTTCCTTATTCATTTCATGCAGAAAACGACATTTTCTGCAGCAGAAAACTGCATTTCGTCGAACTGCAAAATGCTCTTTTTGTCACGAAAAACACACGAAAAATGCAAGAAAATGGTGGTGTTATTCATTTTATGCAGAAAATGACAAAAAGTGCATTTTGCAGTTCGACGAAATGCAGTTTTCTGCAATTTGCAGTTCGACGAAATGCAGTTTTCTGCATTTTGCAGTTCGACGAAATGCAGTTTTCTGCTGCAGAAAATGTCGTTTTCTGCATGAAATGAATAAGGAAAATTTGACAAAAAAATGCAAACTGCATGAAATGAATAACCCCATTATGAACATTTATGGTCTCATGATGGGTTTTCGAACATTTCCAGTGTGTTAAAAGACGTATTGATTGTAAATGGCTATAATAAAAATTTGTCAATGAACAAGTTATAAATGGCATCTCATAAAAGTCATATTATGAAAAAAAAATGGCGATCGACTTCTTTAAAACGTTTTCTTCTACTCTTTCATGCCAAGCAACACACTTCATGTTGATTTGTGGAGCAGTTAGAAAATAAAGATGTCATCGACAGCGTGACCCCGCCAACCCACTTGGACAAAACGATGATCATACCACCAAGCTGCACGGGAAACATTCAAGTTTTTCGATGTCGGCATTTTTAATGGGTTCAAAAGGGTCATTAAGTACATTACTGGGCAACTGCAATTTTATTGAATACAAAATCAACCGGAAAGACAAAACATTGAAAATGCTTGTGGCTGTCTAAAACGATTTTGGTCGTCTACAGGTAGACTGTGATAGACTGTGATAATCTAGACTGTGATAAAGCCTAGACTGTGATAATCTTCTCTGTATTGACCATTTTGGTGAAAGAAAAACACGAATGTTAATATTATTTTATTTTCTTTCTATTTGCTTCACGATAACACATCTGTTTTTACAACTTGTTCATCGACATATTTTTATTATAGCCATTTACAATCAATACGTCTTTGAACACACTGGAAATGTTCGAAAACCCATCATGAGACCATAAATGTCCATAAAAATACGAAAAATTGAAGAAGTCATGAAAGCAAAAAAGAAAAAATGAAAATCGCCAGAGCGTGTGGGTCGAACACGCATCGTCAGATTCACAGAGCGCGCTCTCACCTCCTCGGCCACCACCTCGCTGTTTGTAAGAAGGGAAGCGAGCGCTTATAAAGGTGGCACCCCTTTTCGCTCCATCTTGAAGACGTCATAACTCCAGAAGACGGCAAAACCCGCAGTTTTTTTTAACTGATTTCGATTCAGGAGGGTCTGGACTACCTATGACACAAATTTCATAAAGATCTCAAAGCCCCTCCAAAATGACTTCCCTTGTCAGTTTTTTTTAAATTTTCAACTGAATGCAATGAAAAAAAGTTGAGTGAGTGTGGCGACACGTGGCGTTCTTATTTCTCAAAATAACTGAAGTGTTTGCAGAATTTTCACGTGAAATCCTATTGTAACCGGCAAGAATATTGAATTGATAATATGTTAAAACGGTTTTGGAACGTCTTGTTTTGAAATGCCCCGGAGCCAATTTTTGAAACCAAAAAAAATTCTTTTTTTTTTACTTTGGACGCGGCATAACAAACCGTAAACTTGTCGAATCAAACTGTTTACATTTTAAAATGTTATTAAAATCAATAATTTCAGAGTATTTACATAGAATGGGCGCCACGTCATCGAGAGAATGCAAAGTTCCTGGAATCCGGAAGGAAAATTCTGAAATTTAAAAACATTGATAAACAACTGATAAAGAAAAACACATTATTTAATAGTTTGAAAAATTGGTGGAACAAAAAAAAACAACGAAAAAAATTTTTACATTGTATTTTCTGTTAAAGCTTGAAGAAAAACGCGTTTTTACACAATAAAAAAGAAAAAAAAATACTTTTTTCGCGCCAAAATCGTGATGATTACCGCAGTGTCACTCCGTGGCGAACGTGTAATAGGGTTTTTCATTAAAAACGGAAAAATTGAGAGAATGCTCCGATTGGCTTGAAACTTTGGGAAATATTATCGAACTTTTCGAAAATAGATATTTATTTCCGTTGAAATTTTTCTGAGAATTTCATGGCGGGGAGTTTTTTTTCTTGAATTTTTTCCTCAAAGTTTCAGGCCAATTAGAGCATTTTTTCCCAGTTTTTTGTATTTTTTTCCTTTTTTTGTAATTTTTTCTTTCAATATTTCATCAATAGGCACGAACCACAAAAATTTACAGGTTTTTCACGAAACTAACACCAAATTCTGCGTTTTCACATAAAAAAAAAGCTAAACTAACATGCACTGATAAACAATGACCAGCGGGATGCTCTTCCGATTCATCTCATTGTCCACGTCAACGTCGGCGGTGAGCGGCAGCGTCGTCAGTGAGCTCTCCGGCACGCTGAGCACGTAGCGCACAAAGTTGTAGAAGACTTGCTGCGCAACTTCGGCCTGGAAAATTTTAAATTTTTGAAAAAAGAACAAACAATTTCGAGAAGAACTTACCGTCGGCGTCAGAATGTTCTCCTGTGTCAATCCAAGGTGGAGTTTGCCGTTCAACACGCGAAGAATCGTTCGCATATCGAGAATGGTTAGTAGTACAGGACGACCGGATGCCATTTTTGCTGTTAAAAGGAAAAAAATTGATTATCTTGTTATATTTATACTCCTTTCTATGTATTTAATGTCGATAAACTTTCTACACAAATAATTTTGATAAAGTCACAAAAAAAAAACACGAAAAAATGAGGGAAAATTAAGAGGAAAAACAAAAAATGAAGAAATAAAAAAAGAAAAAAATCAGTAAATTTCAAATTTTCGACAATCCCGCCAAAATTTTTGTCGGATCCTCGGCCCCGCATTTCTAGGCCACCAATTTTTTTTCGTCAAAATTTAAATTTCAATTAATTTTTTCAACTTTTTTCAATTGATCAATCCAAAAATTAATGATTTCAGCATGAAAAAGCATGGAAACAGCAACGTGTAATTTTCCAAAATGGGTTTCGAAACGAGTTGTCGAGTTTTATGAAGAGCAGGTAATAGAAAAATTACAAAAAAAGAAAAACTGCTTGTTCAGGGTGTCAAAAAACTGTTCCCGTGGCAAAATGAATTGCTAGAAGAAGCGATCAATGTTGGCGAGCAAAACGTGGTGTTCAGTGCTCCGACTAGCGCCGGAAAAAGCATTGTTGCAGAGCTTCTTGGTATCGTTTTTTTCACTGTGTCTCAATTATTGCATGGTTTTGCAGCCTGGAAAGTGGCATCGTCGGGTAAAAAGGTGCTCTTCGTGCTTCCCTACATTTCTGTGGCTCGAGAGAAGCTTCATCTGATCCAAAAGTGCTGGCGACGAGACGATATTCCCGTTTGCGGATTCATCGGCCCGCAAGCCTCGAATCCGAACGAATGGGTTGGAGCAGTGTGTACGATCGAAAAGGCGGCCAGTTTGACGAATCGGGCACTTTCTGAAGAGTGGTTTCATGAGATTGGTCGGTTTTTTGATATTTAAGGCTTGAAATTCATATTTATTTGATGAAAGGGGCACACTCTTTTATTTTTCTATTAATTCTTGACGTAGGTCAGCCTTGAAACTAGGTTTTTCACATTTTTCTCACAGAAATCATTACAAACAGGCCATCAAGCGCGCTCCACCGCGACACAAAAAAAGAGCAGAGTAGGCGAGGAGACGTAGGGAAAAATACAGTTTTTATCCGCGCGTTATTGATTGATTTTGTTTGCGGCTGCCAGATATGAGCGGTGCCGTTTAATTAGAGGCTGCTCTTGTACACATTTTCGACCAAAACCTTTTTTTCTATATAAAATTCCTGAAAAAAGGGGTAAAATTCGATAATTCTGCATTTAAAAACCAAAAGTTCCTCCAATTTTCCCAAAAAATTGCCTAATTTGCTATATGCCCTTCTATTAAAGGTTTCCTACTCGCAAGCTCCGCTCTTTTTCATCGGTAATTTTCGCAAAAATCATCAAAAACCGGAGAAAAACTTTAAAAAAATACATTGGAAGGGGCGGAGATTGCTAGAATCCGATAAATTCATTATAAAAAACGTTTTTTTTTTTCTGGTTTTTAACCATTTTTTTTCGTTAAAAATATGATTTTTGGAAGATTTTTCGCAAAATTAGTCTGCGAAAATTCTTCCACGGCCATTTTTTAAAATTTTGTATTTTTTTTTTGGATTTTTCCGCCAACTTTTAACGATTTTTGCAAGAAGAAATGGAGAAAATCGGGATAAAATACTTCAAAAAAATGGCCGTGAAAGAAGGGACGAATTTTTACGAAATCTCTTCCAGAAAATGGGAAAAAATGACAGAAAAATACATTTTTGCGGGATCTTTTCAGCGTTTTTTATTTATTATTCTCAGTACAGAGCGCTGCAAATTCGCTTCCTTCGCAAAATGGACGAGGCGGCCATGTTGGCGACGAGAGAGTGCAGAAAATTGAGAGACCGTGGTCGATGTTTCGCTTTTTTTCTCTGAATCTCACTCCAAATGCATGCGCAGTTCACTGTGCGATTGGAGCGAATTTGCAGCACACGGTGCCCAGGATTGGAAATGTGGGAGGAGCCTAATTTGCTGGTGCGCCAGCAAATTAGCATGGCGCACTTTCGGTGCTTGCGCATTTTTCGACTCGCCTTTTTTTATTGACTTTATTATTTTTCTTTCAGTAAAACCTGTTTTTATTTGTAAATTGTATTGTTGGCCCGTCAAAATGGTCAAACGCGCTCCGCTGAACTCAACGCTATGAAATTTTCATTTTGGTCTCCAAATTATTTCATTTCACGTGTAAATTTAACGTGAAATGAAATAATTTGGAAACCAAAATGAAATCCACGTAGTACTGAGTTCAGCGGAGCGCGTTTGATCATTTTGGCGGGTCGACAATATGTATTGTATCTTTTAATACCATAAATTGCCCAAACTTCGATTTTCGTAATGCTGCGCACAAAGTAAAAAAAAGCACGCGTGAATTTGCGAAACACGCGCACAAAGTGACGCGAGATTTGCACGATTTTGAAGCGTCATTTTTACAAAAAGATGTTATGTTCCTTTAAAATTCTTACGGTACTTGTTATATTTTCAGTCGATTTTCTCAGCATTTTGCGGCAAATTGACGTTTTCTGCGGTTTTAAAGATATTTTTCGATAAAGTAAATTAATTTAGCACTATTTGAAAGGGTTTGCGTCACGTAATCACTATTTTTCTTATTTAAAGTAAATTTCCATTCTCTAGAAACTTACCTAAATTTTTTTGCCGTCATGTCTGCAATTCAAACTTTTGTCCATTTTGTTTTATATTTTTCTGAATAATTTTGTAGCATTGTGTTATGGGGTTTTGCACGAAATGCAAAAAAACGGCTAAAACTGCCCAAAACTCGGAAAATGATCCGATTCACCTGAAATTTTAAGCAATAAGGGTTAAATTAATTTAATTTATCGAAAAATATCTTTCAATCCGCATAAAGCGCCAATTTGCCGCAACATGTCACGGCGTGCTAGACCCTACGTGAAGGAATTCGCGCCATTTCGCATGTGCCTGTGTCTCGACAATGGCATTTAGCCAAGTCTAGAAAAAAGTGTGCAAAAATGGAGACACAGAGACGCGAGAATTGGCGCTCGAAAATTTGATCTCGAAACATTTTTCTGAAACGTAGTCCCGAACACGCCGTGCATGTGTTAGAAAGCGACTGAAAAAATAACGAACACGCCGTGTTTGGCTGCCTGGAGAATGTTTTACTTTTAAAAAGACATTCGAATTTTCAAACCCAAATAAAATTTTGTTATGAATAATTCACAAAAGTTCACGTTTTTTTCGAAACTGATTCCGTCACGAATCCATAATGGGATTTCTCTCGAAATGGAAAAAACTGCGCGAAAACTCGGAAAATGCTCCGATTGGCGTGAAATTTTGGTAAATATTGTGAAAACAAAAAAATTGCAACGCGGTGTTTGCGTACTTATAAAATTCAAATGAAAAGGGGGGATCTAGCGAAAATCAACAACGAAGTTCGAAGATCTTTGGAAAATGATTTGGACAAATGGCGAGAAGTTAAAAGTCTCGAAGCCGCGGTGAAAGGAAGAAGCTTGAAGAAAACGAAGCGAGCACTGACACTCAAATCCTCCCCGTTCACGAATTTAGAACGGCCGGATGGATCAACGACATACAATCGTCCCGAGATCAGGAAGCTAGTTCTCACTCACTTCTCCAATCTGTACGCAGCGACGACGCGAGAGCCACAATCCAGATACAACCATCCAGATGAGCCGGAAATTCTCCAACATGAGGTCGAACACGCAATAGTCACCTCAAAGACGAACATTTCGCCAGGACCTGATCAGATTACAATGCTACAATTAAAGCTGGGAATTGAGAGCATAGCTCCTCATCTCACAGCCGCACTGAATCAAGTCCTCACGAACGGGAGAACACCGGAAGACTGGAAGACGGTGAAGATTTCTCTCCTTCCCAAGACCACGAAACCGAAGAAAGTGAAAGATTATCGTCCGGTTGCGTTGTCCTCAATCGTCTCAAAACTCTTCACAAAAATCCTTACGAGAAGGATCACCGCCAAAAGCGAGGATTACCTGGAAGAGTCACAAGCAGGATTCAGACGTGGAAGAGGATGCGCAGACAACATTCAAGTCGTCGCGCAGATGTGGGAAAAGTGCACCGAATTCAAGATTCCGCTCGTAGCGGTCTTCCTGGATTTCACTTGTGCCTTCGACAACGTTAATTGGACGAAGATATCCCAAGTCCTGAACAATCTTCAAATCGGAAGAAACGTGATTCGGGCCTTAAACAACTCAAACTCTTCGGCGATTGGAGAGCTGAACGTTCTGAACAAGAAGATGAGGTTCAAGATCAAAAGAGGAGTACGTCAAGGTGATTCGTCGTCTCCACTACTCTTCGCGCTGGCTCTTCAGGCGATCTTGGATGAGCTAGACCCAGCACCTTGTGAGGATGATAAGACCGGAATTGACATCAATGGAGAATCAATTCACCGTTTGGAATTCGCAGACGACGTTGTTTTATTCGCGAGCTCTGTGAAAGAGGCAGAAGATAGAGCAAATCGGATTGCAATGGGATGTCCCAAGTACGGCCTCAATATAAACCCGTCCAAGACGCAAATATTGATGAATAAGTACGTCACAAGATCAGATATCGATATTCTGAACACGAGGATTGAAATCTCCCAAAAGGTCAAATACCTCGGAAGAACGTTTGCGGACGACGGATCTCTCACTGAAGAAGTCGCTAGAAGGATTCGCGCGGGATGGGCTGCTTTCAACGCCATTCGGCGGGAGCTCTTGCAGTCTCCTCAGAAGACAAGAATAAGACTTCTCACAACAACTGTCATCCCAGCGATGACTTATGGATGCGAGACATGGACTTCCAAGGAGGCAGACACGAAGAGACTACAGAGAGCGGTTAGCAACATGTTCGAAATTGCCGGATGTGACCCACCAGACATGGAAAAGCAAGTCTTACGAAGAAAACTGAAGTGGGCAGGACACGTATCACGCATGAAATACGACAGATGGGCGAAGATAGTATCAGAATGGGATCCTAGGGGATCAGCACGACCACGCGGTCGTCCTCCGAAAAGATGGGCCGACGACATCAAGGATTCGATCAAAATCTTCATCCACAATGAGGCCCTCAGGGGCAACCTCGGGCACGGCCGCCGAAGAATTGGCATACTCGAGGCAAGACGAGCATGGTCCACTGTCGGAAGGGATCGTGTAACTTGGCGCAGCTTGGTTCGCAGTATCCAGGATGGAAACTGAGGTCGAACCTCACAAGTATCACAAGTAAGTATCATGTCTGCAATTCAAACTTTTGTCCATTTTGTTTTATATTTTTCTGAATAATTTTGTAGCATTGTGTTATGGGGTTTTGCACGAAATGCAAAAAAACGGCTAAAACTGCCCAAAACTCGGAAAATGATCCGATTCACCTGAAATTTTAAGCAATAAGGGTTAAATTAATTTAATTTATCGAAAAATATCTTTCAATCCGCATAAAGCGCCAATTTGCCGCAACATGTCACGGCGTGCTAGACCCTACGTGAAGGAATTCGCGCCATTTCGCATGTGCCTGTGTCTCGACAATGGCATTTAGCCAAGTCTAGAAAAAAGTGTGCAAAAATGGAGACACAGAGACGCGAGAATTGGCGCTCGAAAATTTGATCTCGAAACATTTTTCTGAAACGTAGTCCCGAACACGCCGTGCATGTGTTAGAAAGCGACTGAAAAAATAACGAACACGCCGTGTTTGGCTGCCTGGAGAATGTTTTACTTTTAAAAAGACATTCGAATTTTCAAACCCAAATAAAATTTTGTTATGAATAATTCACAAAAGTTCACGTTTTTTTCGAAACTGATTCCGTCACGAATCCATAATGGGATTTCTCTCGAAATGGAAAAAACTGCGCGAAAACTCGGAAAATGCTCCGATTGGCGTGAAATTTTGGTAAATATTGTGAAAACAAAAAAATTGCAACGCGGTGTTTGCGTACTTATAAAATTCAAATGAAAAGGGGGGATCTAGCGAAAATCAACAACGAAGTTCGAAGATCTTTGGAAAATGATTTGGACAAATGGCGAGAAGTTAAAAGTCTCGAAGCCGCGGTGAAAGGAAGAAGCTTGAAGAAAACGAAGCGAGCACTGACACTCAAATCCTCCCCGTTCACGAATTTAGAACGGCCGGATGGATCAACGACATACAATCGTCCCGAGATCAGGAAGCTAGTTCTCACTCACTTCTCCAATCTGTACGCAGCGACGACGCGAGAGCCACAATCCAGATACAACCATCCAGATGAGCCGGAAATTCTCCAACATGAGGTCGAACACGCAATAGTCACCTCAAAGACGAACATTTCGCCAGGACCTGATCAGATTACAATGCTACAATTAAAGCTGGGAATTGAGAGCATAGCTCCTCATCTCACAGCCGCACTGAATCAAGTCCTCACGAACGGGAGAACACCGGAAGACTGGAAGACGGTGAAGATTTCTCTCCTTCCCAAGACCACGAAACCGAAGAAAGTGAAAGATTATCGTCCGGTTGCGTTGTCCTCAATCGTCTCAAAACTCTTCACAAAAATCCTTACGAGAAGGATCACCGCCAAAAGCGAGGATTACCTGGAAGAGTCACAAGCAGGATTCAGACGTGGAAGAGGATGCGCAGACAACATTCAAGTCGTCGCGCAGATGTGGGAAAAGTGCACCGAATTCAAGATTCCGCTCGTAGCGGTCTTCCTGGATTTCACTTGTGCCTTCGACAACGTTAATTGGACGAAGATATCCCAAGTCCTGAACAATCTTCAAACCCAAATAAAATTTTGTTATGAATAATTCACAAAAGTTCACGTTTTTTTCGAAACTGATTCCGTCACGAATCCATAATGGGATTTCTCTCGAAATGGAAAAAACTGCGCGAAAACTCGGAAAATGCTCCGATTGGCGTGAAATTTTGGTAAATATTGTGAAAACAAAAAAATTGCAACGCGGTGTTTGCGTACTTATAAAATTCAAATGAAAAGGGGGACAAATCTCTTCATTTCCCATGATATATTTCTTTCAACGCCGTTTGAATTTCAAAAGTACGCAAACACCGCGTTGCAATTTTTTTGTTTTCACAATAAGTAAGTGAAAAAAATACTCCCGGCCATGAAATTCTCAAAAAATTTTGAACCGAAATATCAGTTTAAAAAAAAATGTCTAAAAATTTTTAAAACCGATATTTTGATCAAGAAAAAAAACACTGATTATGTGACGCAAACCCTTTCAATTAGGGCTAAATTAATTTACTTTATCGAAAAATATCTTTAAAACCGCAGAAAACGTCAATTTGCCGACAAAAGGTTTTAAAAATCCACTAAAAAAATAACATGTACCGTATGAATTTTAAAGGGACATAGCATCTTTTTGTAAAAATGACGTTTCAAAATCGCGCAAATCCCGCGTCACTTTGTGCGCGTGTTTCGCAAAATCACGCGTGCTTTTTTTTACTTTGTGCGCCACATAAGGATTTATCCTGCAAAAACACCAAAAAAACTAATTTCTTTAGCTCCGCAATGCTAAAAACGATTATTCCGAAATGGTAGCTGAACCGAATTTGGCGTTTTTAGGCTTAAAAAATTTCTAAAGACCTCTGCTATAATTCTGTTGGGGCACATTTGGGAAAAAAATTCAGAAATTATGCTTTTTTTCCCGAAAAACATAAAAAATGCTTCAAAATGTGAATTTCGCGCAAAAAATCGAGTGGAGCGTGTTTGCTCGGCTCCGCCCACTTTTCAAATCCTGGACACCGCAGCACTTTATACCGAGTATATTTAAAAAAAAAACCAAAAATTCAGGAATGGTGGTGATTGACGAGCTGCACATGGTGTACGATTCCTCGCGTGGCGCACATATCGAGCACATGCTCGCCAAAATTCTTCTCTGGAATTCAACACCCGAAAACCAAGAAAACAAGGTTCGCATCGTCGGAATGAGCGCGACGATCCCAGAATTGCACAGAATTGGCGAATGGTTGAACGCCCGTGTTTTTGAAGCGAAATTTCGGCCAATCAGCTTGAATAATCATATAATAATTGGATCGGATATGAAAAAGCTGAAAAATTATTGTGAAATATCCGATTTTACCGTTCAACAATTCTCGGATGATCCTCTGATTTCACTGGCGGAGGAAAGTTTTCGGCAAGGCGCACAGACTCTTGTGATGATATCGTCGAAAATGGAGGCGGAAAAGGTGGGAAAGAGCGCTCTACCGAAGACGAGAAATTGCGTTGTGTGTTTTGAAGAGAAGTTAGACAGTTAGACAAATGAAAACGGATCAGCGGCGAAGCGCGTTCGATATTTCCTATTTCCTAGAACCCACTAATAATTTCCAGACCGCAATAAACATTGCGATGCGACTAAACACTATCAGAAAATCAGACGGCTCAATAATGAGCATACTGAAAGAACGAGCCGATGGTTTATTGTTCACCAAGAATGGTTTGGAGCGAAATGGCTGCAAAGATCGACATTTGATTGGATCATTGGCTTGGGGAATCGCATTTCATCACGCTGGATTGACAGTAGAGGAACGGGAATGTATTGAGATGGCGTTTCGGGAGAAGAGTGTTATTATTTTGGTGGCAACCAGTACTTTAGCTTCTGGTGGGTTTTTCTTGCGATCTAAACAGTTTTTATTGATTTATTGGCGATTTTGACCACACCCGAAAAATTTTTGTTTTCTTAGTTTCTCAGCGAATTTTTGACGCGAACATGCCGAATAAATGGCTATTAGCCATTAATGGCACCTAATCGGCGCGATAGCGGTGATGTGGCACGTGTTTGACGGCTATTAGCCAACAATTCCCTAATTTTCTTGAATTTTTCGATATTCTTTTTCGTATTGTTGTTTTTTTAAAGTATTTTTTAGCTCGAAAAGCAATGATTATTATATTTCTACCCGTTTTTTTTAAAAATATTTTTTGCTGTACAGGGTGGCCGATAAGTATAGGACGCTCGCTTTCAGCGTTCCCTGGCACGGTGCCAAGGGATATTTTCGAAAAATTTCGAAACTTTTCGAAAGTCCAGAGACTATATAAGTAAGCTTCTCAGTCATTTGTTCTCACTTCTCCATATCGCCGAGCTATGAAAAGTTCTCCTCATCGTCCTTCCATTGAACTCTTGTTCAAGAGAGGCCTCGGAAGTGCTGAGATCGCTCGACGCCTTCAAATTTCGTCTTCGACGGTTCGAAACGTTGTCGCTGCTATCAAAAAGCGAGGAGATGCTTCTGAAGTAAAAAAAAGCGGACGTCCACGTTCTGTCAACACCCGGAATACTCGTGCAATCATCAAGAAACGGATCATTCGAAATGATGGATTGAGTCTCAATAGGATGGCGTCACAGCTTGGAATTGCCCGATCCACTGTCCAATCGATTGTCAAGAACGACTTGAAGCTCAAAAGTTACAAACTACGTCGTGGACAGTACCTCTCGGACAAATCGAAAGCGATGCGACTCGAAAAATGCCGAAAATTACTCCAGCACTTTCAAGTGCGCCGCGTCTCTGACGTTATCTGGACAGACGAGAAGATCTTCACTATTGAACCTCTTCCCAACCGTCAAAACCAGAGACAGTTATTGTCAAAGGATGACAGCATGTCTCCGAAACGTCGTCTTGCCCATAACCGCCTTTTCCCGAAAAGTGTCATGGTTTGGGCCGGTATCACGGCAACCGGTAAAACTCCGTTGGTTTTCATTGAAAGAAATGTGAAAATCAACTCGGAGGTGTACCAAAAGATTGTGTTGATGGATAATTTGTTACCCTGGGTCACTCAGCACTTTGCTGGTGGTCCATTTATCCTTCAACAAGACTGGGCACCGTCCCATGGCTCGAGATCGACATTGGCCGTCTTGGAGGCGCATTTCCCTGGATTCCTGGACAAGAACTTGTGGCCTGCTTCCAGCCCGGATCTCAATCCGATGGATTTCAGCGTTTGGGGCATGTTGGAAGGGAAGATCGCGGGAAAAGTTTTTGCTACTGTCGATGACTTGAAGGCCGCTCTCGAGGTAGCATGGGCTTCGATCGACGACGGATACCTGCGGCGCACTGTCAATTCGGTGAAGAAACGTTTGAGAGCCTGTGTCAAAGCTCGTGGATCCAACTTCGAAATTCTCTTGTAAAATCAAATTTTCTGCTTATTTTTTGTTGTTTAATAAAGGTTGTTCTCGAAAAATCCTCAAATTGAAAAAATGGGAGCACTTTCAAAACGTCCTATACTTATCGGCCACCCTGTATTTTACATAAATTATCAAGTCTATTTCAGTGCAAAGAACGAAGGAATGATGAAAATCACGAACACATTTTCTCCTCGAGATAAATATGTTATTTTTTGCTGAATTTTTGTGATTTTTCTGTCATTCAATGATATTATTGTTTTTTTTTATTTGCATGAGTTGCTACATGAAAACGTGAAACCCCGCCCACTTTTTTGATCGCGAGTTGTCAAATATCCTAATATCTTATGTATAAAACCGCGAAGTGCGCAGACATGAAAACGGCCTTATACACAAGAGGTTGGGCGAGCCAGGAAAGAGAAGAGAGTGTGTGTTTCTTGCAGATATGAACCCTGCCTTATACACAAGAGAGTATAATTGCGTTTTGTATGCAAAACAAGTGGGCGGAGATTTATGTTTTCATGTAGCAACTCGCTTGAAAGCACAATAGAGCAGCAAAGAAAACACCGATAAATAAAACATTGCAAAGTTGTAAAAACACTGAACAGTCTAATGAGAGTTAATAGGCTCCCGGCAGGCTTGTGCGGAAACGGAAATCGGCATTGCCGGATTTCCGAAATTTCCGACATTTTTCGGAAACGATTTCCGTCGAAAACGTTTCCGAAAAAATTTTCGGAAAAGCTTTTCCGACGGAAATATTTCCGAGAAAACTCGGAAATTCGGAAATAGGCAAAAATGACTAAAAACCGGCCCATTGCTGAAAAGTTGAGACCTATCACGAGGGTTCTTCCATTTTTTCGGCATTTTCATAGCTTATTTTTTGGTTTCTCCTAATTGTTTTGAAAGCTTGAAGCAGTTTCGTATGTTATCATCGTATGAATACATGCTAAATGTTTAGTTCAACTTGAAATCAGGTTTTTCGAAGCTTCAAAAGTTGAAAATCAGTAATTTTGCTCTCCGGCAATTGGAATAGAACGATAATTCCTGAAAACCAATCATAACTTAAATTTCATGTTTTTTTTTAAATTTTCCTTTATTCGGGCACCTGAAAGTTTAAAAGGCTGAATTTTAGGAAAGGGGCGGAGCCTAATTTTGAAGTTTAGGAGGGGCCTTTTTTTAAAACAATAATAACTGATTTCACGGGGTGTTGAGAGGTACATGAAAATTAAAATTTAAATTTCGCGGGAAAGTTGCCACGTCACTCGAGAAAAAAGAGCGCGAAATAGCGAATTCAAAACGTCGTTACTGCGTCGCCACAGCAATTTTTAAACATTGTTTTCTTATGGGTTCATATCTTTTGCATGATTCGAAATATTTAAACAATATTTCCCTATTTATTTTATGCAGAAAACGTGTTCCGCCAGCGCCTCGTTTTTGAAAATGTAAACCGTTTTAAATCTGTAACAACCGCGTTTCCTCAAATCTATGTGAGCAGTGGAGCGCATTTTCACGATGTACTCTTCAACACGCCGTGTGATTTCCAGAGTTCATCTTGTAATGTTTCGATAAATTTGTCACCTCGGAAACCGCTTGATGTTTGAAATTAGGCTCCGCTTCCTTGCCAAAATTTCAATCGTTAGATTTTCACTGTTAGAAAATTAAAATCACGTGAAATTTGGAAAAAGGGCGAAAACCATTTTTAATGTTCGCGAGGTGAAAACTTTTAAAAATCAATAATATTAGTCTTATGTTTTAGTTGCTAATCTTTTAGTTTCATGATAAAATGATTGATTAAATGAAATAAAATAAAAACTATTTAATCTTTTGTATTTCCGAATTTTTCCGAATTTCCGAACTTTTTTTCGGAAACGAAAGTCGGAAAGGAATTTTTCCGAATAATTTTTCGGAAACAAAATTCCGTTTCCGACTTTTCCGACTGACCGTTTCCGCACAAGCATGGCTCCCGGATATTTCAAACCCAGACGTTTTAAACCCGAAATCCGCAATCTGTCGTCGCGAGTTTGCACATAAATCACCTTTTTTAAATTCTTTTTTTTGCTCTGATTGTATTTCATTTTCACGTACTTCACAGTCGTAATAAAATATTATGGATTCGTAACGTAGCGACACGTTGCTGTAAGTTGTGCGCTAGACAAATGAAAAAAAAAAACATTGCGAAAAATGGTTTCCTCTCACGCCGCCATGAGCTTAATCGTGGCGAGACCCAACATTTGCTGACGCATAACTTGACACGCTGTATCGCTACGTCACGAACCCATAATAAATAAATAAATATTGTCGGCCCGCCAAAATGGTCAAACGCGCTCGAACTCAACGCTATGCGATTTTCATTTTGGTTACCAAATTATTTCATTTCACGTATAAATTCAACGTGAAATGAAATAATTTGGAAAGAAAAATGAAAATCGCATAGCGTTGAGTTCGGCGGAGCGCGTTTGGATATTTTGGCGGGCCGACAATAGATAAAACGGTGCTATTGAGGAAGAGAACTGTAACGAAATAGAACTGCTTGAAATTCTGAATAACCAAACATGTACAGAGAAATACGGGATCACCCAGCCTCTAAATGGGTAGTAGAGAAATCTACGAAGATTGCTCGGTCATTTCCCCAGCCAGGAATTGACTTAAATTATACTCGGCGAATGCAGCATCAGCCTCGCTCTACGGCACTTTTCAATTTTCCACAGTGCAGTGCGCCTATTTTGAAGCGAAAAATCAAATTTTACCTGCAATTAGTACGTCATTTTCCGTTAAAAAGAAGTATAAAAACTAGAATTCGAGTTAATCTTGCAAGTGCAACACGGTTTTACAAGAATTTTGCAGTAGAGCGAGGTTGATGATGTATACGCGGACTATATGTCAGGCTCAGAACGGTGCACCACCAGTCGTTCGAGAAAGCAGAACATAGCGTTTGACCGACGTGGCGGGACGACAATAATTGGATTTTCGCGAGAAAAATCCCTAGAATGAACATAACCACAGAACTACAGCGACGACAGATTGCGGACCCCGGGTTTGAAACGTCTGGGTTTGAAATATCCGGGAGCCTATTAACTCTCATTAGACTGTTCAGTGTTTTTACAACTTTACAATGTTTTATTTATCGGTCTTTTCTTATGTCCGGGAGTCAGTTTCGAGCAATTAAGACAAAAATCTATAAGATTTGATCACTATTTCTGCTATAACTACTTTTAAACGTTTGTTTTAGAAACAACTGCTAATAGACTCTTTAGTGGAATGCAACAGTCTAATGTAAGGACAATTATTGCGAAAAGAGTGTGCAATTTTTGTCTGCATTGCACGCAACTGTCTTATAACTTTAATTAGACTCTTCAGTGTTTTTTCCCGAAATGGTTTTCAGTTAGGGTTTCCTTCTAAATAATTGACAAAATACAGAAAAAAAATTGTACTGTATAAATATTTCGTTTCAGGTGTAAACCTGCCCGCCGAACGCGTCATTATCAAAGCGCAAACACGCGGACCGTCCGCCCTCACCGCCCTAAACTACCGCCAGATGGTGGGGCGAGCAGGGCGAACAGGATATGCGACACGAGGCGAGTTTACCGCACTAATTGTGTGAACCGACAAAAAAGTACTTGACGTTACGCATTTGTTACGCCGCTCATCACTTTTAGAACTATTTTTTTTCCGTTGCTTCATTCAAGTATATTATAATGAGGACCCAGAGCGAAAAAGGAGGACAAAAAAGAGGAGGAAGGGGAAAATAATTAGAGAGAGTTTGTGTATTCATTGTAAAGCTTCAACGAGCTCTGACTCGGAATCATTTGGGCGGTTTGAAAGTGGACGAGCGGCACGTCAAAGTTTAGTGGTGGTTGGTCGCGTGTAGAGGTCTGGAATGTATGGTAATTGGGAAATAAATCAAAGGAACTCAAAATCACCTTGTACTCTTGCTTGACCGATGTATGTTGAATAGGGTGATCGTCCTCGTCGTCGCTATCCGACATGTCGCACTTTTCGACACTTTCCAAATGCGCCGCAGCTTCCATGCTCTTTTTGTGCATTCCTGTAATAAAAAACCATGACATGGTCATGGAGTTAAGGGCAGCTGCCAATAGTGTTGCGATGCGCAACGATCGCATTGTTGCGTATAATTAGTTGATAATGATGATCTTATTACAATTACCTAAAAGCCACGGAGCAGCACTTTGTTGTGGATCGGCGGCCTCTGCGGATTTCGTAATAGTTTCCGGAAGCGGGAGAGAGTGTCGAACCATTGCTCCATACAGTCCGTACTCGGCCATAATCGTACTTTTTCCCCACGTCTTTTCGGTTTTTCTCCATTTGGCACGTCGGTTTTGGAACCAAACCTTGAAAAGGAAAGGGTTTTTGTTGTTGTTATTCTGTTAGGTTCTGTCAGTTAGTTAGCGTAAATCAGGGTTAACATGGGAAGTCATTTTGGACGGTCTTTGAGATCTTTATGAAGCTTGTGTCAGAGGTAGACCCTCCTGAATCGAATTCCGTTTTCAAAAACTGCGGGGTTTGCCTGCTTCTGGAGTTATGGCGTCTTGATGCGACCGCTTATAAAGGTTTCCCCTTTTTGCTCCATTTTTTAGACGTCAAAACTCCAGAAGGATGCAAAACCCGCAGTTTTTGAAAACGGAATTCGATTCATGAGGGTCTGGACTACCAAAATTACTTCCCGTGTATGATTATTGTGTTGTTTTTGTTTTGTGAATCACTAGGGATAACGAGGATAAAGCGTGGCTAGAGGAGAAGGGAGAAATCATTGATGGGAGTATTCGGTTTCCGTGAGACCGTGAGAATCACCCTATTGTGTTGCACTAGGTTGTTTTAGTCAATTGGCCGTCTCTTGAAAGCGGAAATTCAAGAAATCCAATTGACACTTTGTCCTTCATCTATCCCCCCTCCACGCTCAACTTTGACATAAAAAGAACAAGGAAAGGAAAAGAAGGGAAAGGAAAGGAAAGACAAAACTAGAATAGAACAGAGCACCCGTGAAATTAGCACCAATAAAAGCTCGCTGGACGAATAAATAAACGCGAGACTCTAGCGATAATTGGTTCTTTCCCATCCCGATGACCAACCTGAATCCGATCCTCTTGTAGATCAGTTTTCCCGGCGAGAACCTCCCTGGCGTACACGTCCGGATAGTGTGCGTCCTGGAACGCCTTCTCGAGCTCGTCAATCTGATACTGGGTGAAAATTGTGCGGTGACGCCGCTTCTTCCTCTTGCTCATTTTGCCACCACCCCCAGAAGAGTTGGAGGTGGAAGTTGAGGAGGAAGAATTGCTGGTGGGCTGGTCGACGAGCGGCTGGGAGGAGGAGGAGGATGTGGAGGTTGGCATTCTGTACATTAGCGGTGTGTTGGATTGAACTGATCCATTGGAAAGTCCGTCACAAAGTGGTCGATCAAACGTGGACACTCCGCAAGTGTTAATGTCCATGAAGTTGGGCTGATTTGAGAAGAAAGAGCCTTGCGGACAGTATCCATGTGAGAGATATGCGTTGCCCTGTAAACTCATGTTTCACAAAATTCCTGTTGAATTCTATGCACCCACCTGAATGCCAAGTATCTCGTGAATCGCGAAACTCATCCGCTGCGAGTTGTTCATCTGATTGCTCATTTGCATCGACGCGGCCAGTTGCATCTCCTCGATTGCCATGTTCTTTGTTTTTTGAAAGGGCAAAAATTGGCTGAAATGGGTCGAAGATTACCCAAAGTGGCAAAAAAGGCAATTGGAAGTGGGGGGACACGGCTGATAGAAAAATGAATTGGCCTGGTGCAGCACACGCGAGAGAAAACAACAAGGGCGGGGCGAGTGATCCAATTTCCGACGAATCCGAGGACAAGGACACGCCCATGGAGAAGACGTCTACCGTAGTCGATAGAGTCTCGGCCGTCTAATTGTTTTCTAACATGGGGGGGGGGGGAAGGAAACAGGAAAAAAGAGAGGAGAGGTGTTTGAGTGTTTTGAAGGAAGATAGCGGCATATTATAATTGTGAGAAATGGTTTACTGTAAGCTTTTTACTTACAGTAAACCGCAACAAAAAATTGGGTGTATACTTGGAGAATGTTCGGATTGACCGGAAACGTTGGGAAATAATGTCAAAAACACTTTCGGACCGAAATAGCGGCTCCGGGACGTTTCGGAACTAGGACGATTTGAAACTGGGACGTTTCGAAACTCTAGTGATATTTTTCATCGCCGTGTTCGCACTATTGACAAAATTCGGCCAGGGATATAATAGTTGTCGAATTTTTTATCGGTAAATTCGGAGAATTTGTCAAAATTTAGCGTCACAAATCCGCTAATGGACCTATTCACAAAACCGGAAAAAAAAGAAAAAAAAACGGAAAAAAATTGCGGGAAAAATCGGAGAATGCTCCGATTGACCTGAAATTTTGGGAAATTTTGGAAAAAATTATCTTGTACACGCTGAAAAAATTTTGGACCAAAATATCGATTTTAAAAATTATCCATTTTTTTTTTCTGAAAATTTTTAAAATCGATATTTTGGTCCAAAATTTTTTGAGCGTGTACAGGAGAATTTTTTCCAATATTTCCCAAAATTTCAGGTCAATCGGAGCATTCTCCGAATTTTTCCCGCAATTTTTTTCCGTTTTTTTCTTTTTTTTTCCGGTTTTGTGAATAGGTCCATTAGCGCACTTGTAGCGCTAAATTTTGACAAATTCTCCGAATTTACCGGTAAAAGATTCGACAACTGTTTTATCCTTGGCCGAATTTTGTCAATAGTGCGAACACGGCGACGAAAAATATAACTAGAAGTTTTGAAACGTCCCAGTTTCGAAGTGACAGGTTGTGAAATGTCCCAGTTTCGAAACATCGATTGTAAAATCGATATTTCGGTCAAAAAATTTCTGAGAATGTTAAATATTTCCGGGAGTACATATGTATTTTTTACACGATTTCCCAAAGTTTCGTCCAATTTTTTGCTCCCTTTTCCTATTCCACACGTTTCCAGCCGAAAGCTATCTGATTGTGAAAAAATGCGACCAAGAAGCAATCGAAAAAATTCTCTCCAGCCCCATGGACAATTGCATTCGAACCAGACAACGAGACACTGAAAGAACAAATCTGGGAAGGTTTATCCTTGAGGTACGGTACTCCACCAATTTGTCACTATTCCACGGTTCCAGGGCATCTGCACAGGTCTCACCACTACTAGAAACGAAATCCTCCAGCTCTGCTCCCTTCTGCTTTTCGAATCGAAATCTGATTGCCTGAACCGGTGCGACGTGGCTATTGACAGTCTACACACCAACTCGTTCATTTGCTCGGACGGTGAGCAACTTCAACCGACGCAACTCGCCAGGGCTGCCATCGCTTCGTCACTTCCGCCAGAAGCGGCACTGGCTATTTTTAAAGATTTGAACGTGGCGAGTCGAGCGATTGCGTTGGACACTGAGTTGCACATGCTTTATTTGGTAGGGTGTTCGTTATGGTGTTTTCAATCGAGGGGCATCGTCAAAACATGAAACTCCGCCCACTTTTTTTTTTGCAGAATCGCGTTGCAACTCGATTGAAAACACAATATTAAAACAAAAAAAGAAAAAAAAATGCCATTTGTTTCAGGTAACCCCAATAAATGTGAGCGTTTGGCAAGAATGTGACTGGCATCACCTGTTCGCCCTGTTCTCAAAACTACCACCGGATCATCGAAGAATCGCAAAACTAGTCGGAGCAAGCGAGAAATTCATTCTAGAACGAATGGGCGGTGGTAGAAATGAGACGCAGCTCCAAGTGCACACCAGATTCTTCTCAGCACTTGCCCTATTCGACCTGATCAACGAAATGTCCATATACGAGGTGTCACACAAATACCGAATCTCTCGTGGATGCCTCCAAACGCTCCAATCACAGAGCGCCACTTATGCAGGTTTGTGGCGTCATGTGGTGTCAAGCTTTCTCGTTGTTTCTGGTCAACCGTTCGCTGATTGGCTCCGTTTATTTTTACTCTGATTATTAGCCTCTGTTTTGCAGCGATGATTGTGGCGTTTTGTCTCCGACTGGGATGGACGTATCTGAAGGCGTTGCTGGACGGGTTTGCAGCACGGTTGATGTTTGGAATTAGATCGGAGCTGTCGGAGCTTGTGCAAATTGATGGGATCGATGGGCAGAGGTAAAGGGCAAGCGCTGTGAACGGAGAATGCAGTTGGAGTGAGGTTTAAAGAAAAAAAAGACCCGCGCTCTCTTGATTTTCTGCACACTCTCGGCGCCAACGTGGCCGCCTCGTTCACTTTGCGAATAGAGCGAATTTTTCCTGATTTTGTGAATTTTTTTCTTCAACTTTGGACTGGACTAGATTGCGAAAAATTTCTGATTTTGTGAATTTTGAACTGCAAAAAATCCAGATTTTGTGAAATTTGGGTTGCAAAAAATGCCTGATTTTTTGAATTTTAGACTGCAAAAAATCCTGAATTTGAACTGTAAAAATCCAGATTTTGGACTGTAAAAATTCTCGATTTTGTGAATTTTGGACTGCAAAAAACACGAATTAGAATTGCGAAAAATTCCTGATTTTCTCAATTTGTAGTGCAAAAATCTCCAGGTTTTGTGAAATTTGGGACTAAAAAAGTCCTAATTTTGTCAATTTTGGACATGAAAATTTCCAGATTTTCTCAATTTTCGGACTAGAAAAAATCCTGATTTTCTCAATTTTAAACTGCAAAAACACGAATTAGAACTGCAAAAAAATCCAGATTTTTTAAGTTTTTAACTGCAAAAACCGTGATTAACACATTTTTGATCTCCAAAAATCTCTAGATTTTTTGAGTTTTGAACTGCAAAAAAATCCAGATTTTCTCAATTTTGGACTCCAAAAATCCTAATTTTGTCAATTTTAGACAGGAAAAATTTCCAGATTTTCTCAATTTTCGGACTAGAAAAAATCCTGAATTTGTGAATTTTCGACTGTAAAATCCTGATTTTGACAATTTCAGACTGCAAAAATCCAGATTTTGAACTGCAAAAATGCCTGTTTTTTGAGTTTTGAACTGCAGAAAATTAATATTTTCTCAATTTTGAACTCCAAAAATCTCCAGATTTTGTCAATTTTGGACTGCAAAAATTCTAGATTTTTTGAATTTTCGGAATAAAAAAAATCCTGAATTTGACTATTTCGGACTGCAAAAACCCCGAATTAGAACTGCAAAAAAATTCTAGATTTTCTCAATTTTGGGCTGTAAAAACCCGAATTAGAACTGCGAAAAATTCCTGATTTTGTGAATTTTTTTTTTGACTTTGGTCTGGACTGGAATAGACTGGACTGCGAAAGATTCCTGACTTGGACGCGTCATACGGTACATTTTTAATGTTTAAAATAAAATGCATTCCAGAGCCCGTATTCTTCACGAAAAAGGCGTCACTTGCCTCTCACATCTTTCCGCCTGCGACACCTCCAAACTGGCCCACTATCTGAGCCTAGCGGTTCCGTACTCGAGGTGAGGAGAGAGACTACTGTAGGTTGACGACGTCCTCTTCTTTTCCTCCTCCTCTTCGAAAATTGAGTCAATTTGCGAACTGACTGCGTTTTGTGTTGATTAGGCCAAGAGGAGGAGAAGAAGAAGGGGAAAAGGGGACGATGATGGCGACAAACATACATACATTCACAAAACACGCGTGTCTTCTTTCTCCTAAATGCTCAGGGGGACGAATTCTGACCTCGAGGGAGGTGTGGGGGAGGAATGCGCCAAATTTGAGACAATGGGGGGAACAATATGGGTGATCGGATAGGATGGGGGAAAGTAATTGGTTTGACGAGAGTTGCATTCAATGAATGAATAGTGTCGATTAGACCGATTAAAATGCAATTGACGAGTAATTTTAAGAAACAATGATGAGGAATGGTCATTATCAGCGCGAATTGCGATCTACCGTAATCCTAGTTGGCGTAATTTTGTTGTTGTCATATTTTTTCGTTTTTTCTTTATCAGTATCAATGTTTTTAAATTTCAGAATTTTCCTTCCGAGTTCCAGGGACTTTGCATTCTTCCGATGGCGTACTTGGGGTCAATTCTAAATAATCTGAAATTATTGATTTTAATTTATAACATTTAAAAAAATAAAGAGTTTTATTCTGTATACCGTATTTCCTCTAATTTAAACGCATGCCCTTCTATTGTTTCAGTTCATCACAACTGCCGGGTATTTAGAGGTTTGCACACCAAACTCGGCAAAACAATTTCTAACCAAGCAGGCAAGAGACAACAGAAGTTTGGTGTGCAAACCTCTAAATACCCGGCAGTTGTGATGAAATGAAACGATAGAAGCGCATGCGGCTATATTAGAGGAAATACGGTATTATGCCTTGTCCAAAGTAAAAAATTTAACGAGACCGTATGCATGAACCTCGTTTGCCGGCCTTTGTCAAGGCTCCCAGGACATTGTTTTTCGGACGGTAGAGAGGTTGACAACGGAAGGTTTTAAACCCGAAAATCATGAAAAACGCATTTAGACTTTCTGCAAAATCCTGACTACCTACAGACCAATTTCTAGCCTGACAAAGGCCGACAAACCTCTTTGTCCGGCAAATGAGGGTCATGCATGCGGCTCATTTTTTTTCTGAGGCCGGATCCATGAAACTGGAAAAGGACAGGAAGCCGGTTTTCAGAAACTGCCATTTTCTTTTTTCATGGATCCTAGCACTGGAATCATACATTTTTGCAGTCCGAAGTTCCACAACCCGTCCCAGAAAAACTGCCGTTTTACCCGGCAATATTGAATTTTTCACGCACGTAAAAATTCGAGTGGTTTACAACTGTGTGCGCCTATTTTTTCTCAGTGTTTTTGTGGAACTTTGGACTGCAATCAATTTATGATTCCAAGAAGTTTATTTACTTTGGACGCGGCATATTACATAATATTACTGCGTCGCCAAAACCAGGAAAATCCGCTCGTGTGTTGCGGATGTGGTCTCGCCACGGTAGTTTGTTTACGAAAAAAACGAAAAACATATTTCTTAAAAACAATTCAAAAAAGAATGTAAACAAACTACCGTATACGCGCTAGTCGCGGCGAGACCACATCCGCAACGCACGAGAGGCTCTGTCTGGTTTTTGCGACACAGTAATATTGTATTTTCAATCGAGTTGCGACATCAAAACGTGAAACTCCGTCTATTTTTTTTTCACGCGAACATTAAATTTGGGGGTGCTACGGCATAGAACTCGCACGGAGTAGAACTGCTACGGAATAGAACTGCGCGGAATAGAACTGCCTGAAATTGAGCTGCACCGACCCAGAACCGCTCGAACAACTCGAAGAATTATTTCGTTGTACATTGTGAGGCCCTGAGTTCTATTTCGTGCAGTTGCTTTTTTAGTACAGTTTCATTTCAGCCGGTTCTATTCCGCGCAGTTCTATTCCGTAGCAGTTCTACTCCGTGCGAGTTCTATACCGTAGCACCCCCTTAAATTTTAGTGCATTTTGAATTTTTGCGTGAAAAAAGTGGGCGAGGTTTCACGTTTTGATGTCGCAACTCGATTGAAAACATAATAGGATCATTAAACGTAACACGTGCTTCTGGGTTACGGTAGATTGCGATATTGTTTTTTTTTTCGCAATCAGTATAGTGGGGGAGTTTCCCACATCAGTATCAGTGGGAGTTTCCCACATCAGTATCAGTACAGTGGGGGAGTTTCCCACATCTACTGTATGTTTCTTGTGCTCCAATCTGTCAATTACGTCGTATTTTTCTCACCTCTTCACCTTCCCTCATTAGCATCGCTATCCTCACCCATCTGCCCATGTTCTCACACACTATAAGCGTGTCTTCTCCGGATACGGTCATCATTGTTGCGTCACGACAGTTCACCCGATTCCTAGTGACTTGTTTTGCCAGCAACAATTATGACGCCACCGGACTAAATGTCAGCTGCTCATATTTTTACGTTATTTTAATGTTGGTTTTGGTTGCCAGTTTTCAGTTTTTTAGTTGTATTTATATATATTTTTGTAATCTTCAAATGTCTTGCAGTTCCAACGCAAATGATGGACTCGGCGAGTGGTTGTTCGGAGAGCCACGAATGCGTGTCGACACTGCTGCACGTCTTCTGAAAGAACGAGCCAGGAAGACTTTGATGAGAAGAATTCAGGAAATGGGGATCACGGTCGAGTTGCCGAAAATCGAGAGCGGGGAGGAGGAAAAAGATCAACAAGCGGATAGTTGTGATAGTGGATTTGCGGAAGACGTGAAATCAGTCGACGAGGTGACGAAGAGTGTCACGGAGATGTCGATCGTGGATTCGGATGGCGGGGAAGATGAAGAAGAAAAGGAAAATTTTGAACATGAATCTTTCTTGGGTGCAGAGACAACCCTCGAAGAAAAGGAAGAAGACGAAGAAGTCGAAGAAACTGTCATCGAATGCCTGGAGACGTCACTTCTGAAACTAAAACCACCCAAAGACGAACAATTTCTCCGAAGACTCTCACTAACATTCTCACCATCAGCAAGACGTCAGAGTGTTCAAAATGATTCTATTTGTGAAGACTCTTTTGACCAATTTATCCCTGGAGCCGGGCAATTCTCACTAAAAACTCCGAAACGAGAGTTTCTAGACTCTCCGTCATGTGCAGAAGACTCTTTTGACCGATCTGTGCCCGGATCTGTGCCAATTTCAGCGTTCAAACCGAAACGGAAGTCGATTTTGGCAGAATGTCGAAGAGATTCTTTGAATGTATCTACTAGTAAGCAACAAAATAGATAAAACGGTGCTATTGAGGAAGAGAACTGTAACTAAATAAAACTGTTGGGCTTAGAACTGCTTTAAATGGAGCTGAATAACCAAACATGCACAGCGGAATACGGGATCACCCAGCCTTTAATTGGGTAGTAGAGAAATCTACGAAGATTGCTTGGTCATTTCCCTAGCCAGGAATTGACTTAAATTATGTCAGGCTCAGAACGGTGCACCACCAGTCGTTCGAGAAAGCAGAACATCGTGATCCGCAGTACCTTCGACACTTGAAGAACGGATCGACTTTGTGATCTCTGAGGCCGTATTCATGAACGTTTACCACGCGGTAAATGAGAACGGTGAATGATTCCCCTCGTCGTAAATAACATTTGCAATAGCCATAGAGACAATTACGGGCTATTTATAGTTTCATTTATCCAGTGAACACTTCGAAAATTTAGTTTAACTCTCGGAAAATCATTTACCATACGGTAAACGTTCATGAATACGGCCTCTGTTTTTCTTGTTTTACAGTTCCTATATCGTTACAGTTCTATTCCGAAACAGCACCAGATAATTCAAAATATCCCCACTGTTTTCAGGCACCGATAATAAATCTTTTGATATTTTTGGAACCCCACCCTCTGCAATCAAAAAGGAAAATCCATTGAAGCATAAAAGGATTGAAAATTTGGTTAGCGCACCCTTTCTTCCTTTAAACTATTTTAGACTTTCAGATTAACTCTCCCTTATGCACTAGCCCAGCTTTAAAACATGCAAAACTCGATTCTAGTCAATTTTTCCTATTAGACGTTTGCCAAACCGAAACAACCTGGAAAAGTTGGCTCAAATCCACAACTTCTACCTGCACTTGCGCTCTAAGCTTCACCTCTTCTGGCGTCGCTGTCAACACAGACCATGGCACAGCTTTTATTCCACTTGTCGAGAATTGCGTAATCCCTCTAAAAAGCCGGTTGGATCAATTAAAAGCTATCACACAATCATCTGAAGTCCACATTATGACAATGGAGACCGCATTCGAACTTTTTGAGACTTTTGGAATTAAAATTTCCAATCCAAAATTTTTGAAGATATTAGCTCATCTGAATCACCTGATTGACACCGAGGTAGAAGAGAACAAGAACTTTTTTCCGATACTTCTGAAAAGATTTGAAAAGACGTGGAATTTCGACATTCAAAGTCTCTACTCGGCTTCTGAAAATGAGCAACGAGCAGGCTTGGAAGCGTTTGCAATGAAACGAATTTTCACCCTTCTTCAAAAGTATGCGATTCAGTGCTCGTCAGAAGAAAGTGTAAACTTGGAATCGGCATCTTGTCATACTGTACTGAACATGTTTTACAATGGGATCTCATTTGACATCGCCACTTGCAACTCTTTCATCAAAACTCACCGATTGCAAATTGAAAGTCTGGAAGAGAAAATCTGGAGGCTGGCGCATGGAAAGTTCAACATTGACTCCTCTCACGAAGTCTCCCATGTTCTGTTCAATCGACTCGGTCTCGTTTATCCAGAAACGTCGAATTGCAAATCAAAACAACGACATCTTCCTACAAACAAGGCGATTCTGGAACGGATGACAGAGCAGAATGCGATTGTTGGAAAGATAATTGACTATCGGCACAAGCAACACACACTTTCGCAATGTCTACTTCCACTCGCAAAGTACGAAACACGAATCATTAATTGTTGGTTTGAAATGTGCACGAATACTGGAAGGATACTGACCATAAGGCCGAATTTACAGGTTTAATTTGGCTCTGGGACGTTTCGAAACTGTAGCACTATTGGCAAAATTCAGCCAAGCCATATGCATGAATTTCGTTTGCCGGGCAAAAGGGTGTGTCGGTCTTTGTTTGGTGGTCATTAATTGTCAAACTTTAGGTTTGAAACCCCGAAATCACGAAAAACATCTTCAGACCCCATTTCAAATCTCGACGACCTACCGACAAAGCCGTAGCCGTATAGGGTTTGTCGGCTTTTGAAATGGTTGCGTCAAGATCTGCCTGTAGTATTTGTCAAGGGGTCTCGATTATCACTAAAAAACAAGCGTTTTTTAGTGATAATCGAGTTTGCTAGACTTCAATTTGCCGGTCACCCACCATCTGACAAATTGCCGACAAACTACTTTGCCTGGCAAACGAGGTTCATGTATACGGCCTCAGAGTTGTTGAATCTTTTATTGGCAAATTCGAAGAACCGTTTCGAAACGTCCCGAAGTCTTTAATTTGTTTTCTTCAACTGCCACCAGAACGAGGAATGTCAGTACGCACGGGGTACTTGCGAGTGCCCTGGTAGAAACGTGCTCCATTGATAACACGCGCACGCCGCATTCGACGGCAAAAAATTTGGGCGCTGTGCCAATGCAAACATTTAGAAAAGAGACGAGACGAAGAAGACGAGAGATTCGACACGCGTTGCGCGTGTTTTCGCGCCAAAAAAAATATAAATCAACGTTTTTAGCGCCAGACCCCGTTCCGGTAGCAGTGCTTCTTTGCTATATATTTTTCCCTGCAACTTCTTCTTCATGTTTCAGAACGTTCCGAAAAAAGTTTCCCCTGATGGAATGTCAGCTCGTAAACTCTTCACAGCGTCCCCTGGAAGTGTGATCATTGGAGCAGACTACAAACAGCTGGAACTGCGAGTTCTTGCCCATCTCAGCAATGATTCCAATCTGGTCAAACTGATTGCTCAGGAAAGAGATCTCTTCCAAGAGCTTTCTGCAGAATGGAACTTTCCCAGGGACGCTGTAAAACAACTCTGTTATGGACTGATCTATGGAATGGGCGCGAAAAGTTTGGCAGAGTTGACGAAAATGAAGGTGGAAGAGGCGGAGAGCATGTTCAAAGCGTTTTTTGCAATGTTTCCAGGTATTTATTTTTTTTCGCTGGAGCATATGGGAAATTGAAACACTTGTATTTGCCACGGCCATGGTCTAGGAATTTGCGGAAAACTCGACCTACTCATTTTTATTATTTTCTCCCGTTTTTATTTCTTCTTTTTTTGTTGTGTTTAATAAATGTTCAAAATATACATTTTTTTTCAGTTTATTGGCAAATTTACAACAAAAAAAATGTGAGTTTTTATTTTTAAAAGTCCTCGAAAAAATTCTTAGAATTTTCTAAAAATTTGCCACAATGTATTCCGAGAAATTCTCGATGTTTTGATGTTAAGGTTATACCCTGTTGACTTCGTTTTTGAAAAAAAAAATGGCAAAAAAAGTGAAAAAATCAGAAAAATAAATTTTTCTCGAACTGTTTCTTAGAATTTGCTAAAACTTTGCCACAACGTTCTCTAGAGAATTTTCTATCTTTTGATGTTAAAATTATACTTTGTTTATGACTTTGTTTTCGAGAAAAATTGAAAATTTCAGTAAAATCAATTTTTCTCGAAAACTGTTTCTTAGAATTTGCTAAAACTTTGTCACAACGTTTTCCAGAGAATTTCCTATCCTTTGATGTTAAAATTATATACTGTTTATGACTTAATTTTCGAGAAAACATGGAAAAAAAAAATGAAAATTTCAGAAAAAAATTTTTCTCGAAAACCACCTCTTAGAATTGTCCAAAACTTTGCCAAAGTGTTCTCCAGAGAATTGTCTATCTTGTGATATCAAAATTATACTATGTTTATGACTTCGTTTTCGAGAAAAATTGCAAAAAAAAGTGAAAAAATCAGAAAAATAAATTTTTCTCGAAAACTGTTTCTTAGAAATTTCTTAAACTTTGCCACAGTGTTTTCCAGAGAATTCTCTATCTTATGATGTCAAAAGTATACCCTGTTTATGACTTAATTTTTAAGATAAGCTACGTTATTTTTTGTCATCTACGATCTCGGTTTTATTTATTAATTTTTTATTTCTTAATTTCTTTTAATTGTTATTCGTTGGTGTGTTTGATGAAATAAAACAATTCATTCTCTTGTTGATAACATTATGAGACAAAATAAAGTCCAAAAGCAAATAATAATTTGATGGCGCTGCAGTTTTACACTCTACAATTTTAATTTTACGTCACGGTGTTTGCTGATCAATTCCGCTGCGTACATTTCATATGATAAAAATATTTTCCTGGGCCACGTCATGTTGGTCGTGCCGTGAGGTTTCGCAAAAGCATAATTTTTTTCACGGCCATAATTACCGTAAAACTCTATTAGAACGGCACGGCATGTCGTTATATGGTTAAAAACGATAAAAAGAAAAAAGTTTCCCGCAGAATCCAGTGTTATTGTAGATTTGGAAAAGGTGCCGTTCTAATATAGTTTTGTGGTAGTTCTGAAATGTTTTTTGTTGATTCCTGGCGATTTTTCGCCCATTTTTTGTAAAAATAAATCATTAGGTGTTTAGGGTTAAAAATAAGGGAAGAAGTTTTGCAGGGACTTTTAAATTGAAAAATAAAGCATTTTTATCACAAAATATCCCAAAACAACTTTCCATTTTAGGCGTAAGATCGTACATAAACGAGACAAAAGAAAAAGCAAAAAGCGATGGGTTTGTAGAAACAGTTCTGGGAAGAAAAAGAATGACAACGATGAGCTTAATTGGCGAAGAACGCGCCAGAATGGAGCGAGTTGCCGTCAATTTTACGATTCAAGGCTCGGCGAGCGAGATTTTCAAAACGGCGATTGTCGATATTGAGGATAAAATAAAGAGTAAGCGTAAAAACTTTCAAGGAGACCTTAACCCTCATAATTTCCGGCCTCTCTTCTCCCAAAATCATGCTCACAATTCACGACGAAGTGCTCGTCGAATTGCCAATTTGCCACGTGGAAGCCGTCTCAAAAATCATTCGAGAATCTATGGAGAGCTCATTGTCACACTTATTGCGGGTTCCGATGCGTGTATCGCTGAAAACGGGTTCTAATTGGGCTGATCTGATTTGAATAGCGGAATAAATTTTTAGAGTTTGATTTTTTTTTGTTTGGTCTAACCCAAAAATTCACACGCTCACAGTCTCGTTATGAATTTCTTTAAAAATCGAAGAAAAACCCAAATTTTTCCGTGCCAGATGAAATTCTGCATCCGCAACTTTATCTGCGAGCACACCCAGGAAACACCCGGACCGATGGACCGTGTCCAAGCCTCCCGGAAAAACAAAATCCCCGTATTTCACATCTACGGAGTCGCGGATACTGGCCAGAAGGCGTGTCTTCACATCCACGGAGTCCTTCCCTATCTGGTGCTCCGTGTCGGCGGAAAAGCAACTCCGGTCGTGCTCGCCGCGATGCGATCAAAAGTGAGCCGGGCGATTGAGAAGGAGATAGAGCTGACGACGGGAGAGAAGAGCAAGGCGTACTCGCCGGACTACGTGTACAAAATGGAGGTTATTCAGAGTAGGTTAGTGCGCAACAACAACAACAACAAAAAAGAATTGCATCGACCGGGAATCGAACCCGGGCCGCCCGCGTGGCAGGCGAGCATTCTACCACTGAACCACCGATGCTTGTTTTTGTCTTTCCCCGAAACAAAACATGTTTTGGCGGGAACAACAATATTTTTGTTTGTTTGTTCCCATTTCTTATCTCCGAAACGCCAAAACATGTTTTGTTTCGGGCTAGAGAAAAACAAGCATCGGTGGTTCAGTGGTAGGGAGCCTGCCACGCGGGCGGCCCGGGTTCGATTCCCGGTCGATGCAATTCTTTTTTTCGTTTTTCGATTTTTATTATGTTAAAACCTGTATCCTGGTTCCTCAAATTGTCAGGTGCGGAACCTGAAACTGAGATTATTCGTTTATTTTTTTTTCAATTAGTCGTTTCCGACCCGATTCTCTCTAGTTGCCTCCTAGCCTCTAATAAGCCAGCATATCCGGCAAATAGATTAAACACAGTACATTCATTATGTGCCGCCAATTAGATAACTTAAGAAAATCCAAATTCATGGCAAGAGATGGACTCTCAGGACGGCTTTCTTGCTATTGTATTTTCCAACGAGTTGCAGCATGAAAAAATGAGTCTGCTATCCCTTTTTTGTATGCGTCTCTTCAAGAAGCACTGTGTTTGCATGCTCGCGCACAAATAAGTGGGCGGGGTTTCGTGTTCTCATGCTCCAACTCGATTGAAAACACAATATTTGTATCTTCGTATCTGTCACAGATGAAAACAGTGCCCTGTATGATTTTTTCACCAATCAGAGAAACTGACTGAAAACACCGAAAAAGAGCCAAAATCGAAATTCTGTCAAAATCAAGAAAAAACGGTGAAAACATCTTAAATTTGGTTGAAAATTTCGCGCTACCCAAATTTCTTCTTTTGTGCTTCGCTGACTCACAATTTTCACGAACTCCACCGGAAAGAGGTGCTCCCCGAGCCAAGATCACAGTCAGTTCAAAAGGCCTGGAGGAGTGTAATCGCTTCTTTTGACGGCCAAAAATTGCGGTTGCCAGACACGCACGGATGGCCGAGTGGTCTAAGGCGCCAGACTCAAGCGACACATGCTTGCCCCAAGTTCGAGGTCTTCTGGGTGTTCTGGTACTCGTATGGGTGCGTGGGTTCGAATCCCACTTCGTGCAGATTCTTTTTAAATTCTCTTCCACAGGTGAAATGCGGTGGATGCATATAGTGTCCGTATTTGAATCATATCGTGCATTTATGTAAATTAGGCTCTAGATTATTATCAAATCCGCGTCGTTTGATTAACGTTTACACATTTTACTAATTCAGCCACGAAATTTGGAAGAGCTGAAATACAAAAATCAATGCCGTTACAAGAAAAAAAAACTTGTAAGAAAAATGAAAAAAAAGCAGGGGTAAAGTCGCCAAATGTCGCAGGCTTGTGTATATAAATCCAATTTTTTTATTTTAATGCAAAAAATAAATAAAAAGTTATTACATACGGTCCAATGGACCAAAAGGACGACATGATTAAAATACGGACACTATATGCATCCACCGCATTTCACCTGTGTCTGTGGAACATTCTAGAGTTTGTCTCATATTTGGTTTTATTCTTTCTTCTCCTCTCCAATTTGTTGAGCAAAAATGATTGCATCGACCGGGAATCGAACCCGGGCCGCCCGCGTGGCAGGCGAGCATTCTACCACTGAACCACCGATGCTTGTTTTCCTCATTTCACCAAACAAAAAATGTTTTGGCGTGTCGGAGATAAGAAATGCGAATAAACAAACAAAACAGTCAATTCTGTCAAATAAAATCGGAACGATGCATAGAAAAATGAAGAAAATTGCTGTTCACGCCAAAACATGTTTAGTTTCGGGGAATGAGAAAAACAAGCATCGGTGGTTCAGTGGTAGAATGCTCGCCTGCCACGCGGGCGGCCCGGGTTCGATTCCCGGTCGATGCAATTCTTTTTTTAGTTTTTACAATTTCTCACTAATTTGATAATTCTTGAAAGAAAACTTTACCTGGTAAAATTAGTTGATTTTCTTTTGTTTTGTTTTAGAACCTCATTTACACATATTTTTGTGCATAAACTCTCTCTTTGCCGTCATTGGAATCAGGGCAGGACGTAAAATTAAACTATTTTTTACGATTCCGTAAAACGTAAAATTTACGGATAAAAAATCCGTAAAATTGTAAATTCAAGTTATGCGCCAGCGAATGTTGTGTCTCGCCACGATTCAGCTTTTGGCGGCGTAAGAGGGAAACCATATTTTGCAATTTTTTTTTTCATTCGCACAACTTGCGAGAGCGTGACAAAACCGGGGAAAAACGAGAAACCGGGGAACGCAAAACCGGGGAAAAATGTCAAAAACCGGGGAATTCGACACTGTCACGTAAAATTGCGGATGACTCTGATTTTCCGCGCAAATTGTGGAAAATGTTCAGACAATGACACGCTGAATTTTGAAATTCCGCTTTGTCCGCAATTTTGCGTGACAGTGTCGAATTCCCCGGTTTTTGACATTTTTTCCCCGATTTTGCGTTCCCCGGTTTCTCGTTTTTCCCCGGTTTTGTCACGCTCTCCAACTTGCAGCAACGAGTCGCTACGTCACGAATCCATAATAGACGCAGGCATAACGAGACGACACACCCGCTCACATTTTTGCACTGCGTTCAGTTGAAAAACCTGAGGGGGTGGAGCGTCGATTTTTCGCGCCACTGCTTACTGTAGCCGGCAAGAATATTGAATTGCTAATACTTCTGCAGAAATCATTGAAACACTTTAAGAAAAATACATACATTTGTTTTAATTCTGTTACCGATTTGAAGAAAATTGCTCTGAAATTTTATGAATTTCGTAAAAATTATACGGGACCTGAAAAGTCCGTAAATCCCTATAAGTAAAATCCCAGCCCTGAGTGGAAGAATACGTCAAAATTAAAGGCGAAAACATATTTCAAGATATCGAAATTGACAAATATGTATGATGCTTTCTTTTAAAAAGTTGTGTGTTGCTTCAAAATTTACTAAAACATTGGGTTGCTCAAAATCTTTGTAAAATCACACCTTTTAAATTTTAAAATAGCGGGGCTAAAACTTGGACGCCCTTTAAATTTCCAAAAGTTGTTTGTAACAAAACAAAGACAATAAGCAAATACTCTCAGGTAAAGTTTTCAAGAATTATCAGATTGGTGGCGTTCCTTAAAATTACCACGGTTAGTGAGAAATTGAAAAAAATAAAATAAAAAAGGATTGCATCGACCGGGAATCGAACCCGGGCCGCCCGCGTGGCAGGCGAGCATTCTACCACTGAACCACCGATGCTTGTTTTTCTCATTCCCCGAAACAAAACATGTTTTGGCGTGAACAACAATTAGCTTCGTTTATCTATGCATCGTTGCGATTTTATTTAAAAGAATTGTCTGTTTTGTTTGTTTATTCATGTTTCTTATCTCCGAAACGCCAAAAATATGTTTAGTTTGGGAAAACTGGTAAAACAAACATCGGTGGTTCAGTGGTAGAATGCTCGCCTGCCACGCGGGCGGCCCGGGTTCGATTCCCGGTCGATGCAATTCTTTTTGCCCACGAACATTTAATTTTGGGAGAGGAGAAGATAGCATCTTTCTTATATATATATGAAGCTATTCAAGTATGTCCGTCTGTTCGCATTGAAGGGTCAGGGTCAATTTCAACCGGTTTTCACGTTTAACTTTTTTTTTCTGTCACTGCGCCGATAGGCGCCAGATCAGGCTTGTAAAACAATACTTGACACAAATTCCAGCAGTTCCACAGCAGAAAATTAAAAAAGAATCTGCACGAAGTGGGATTCGAACCCACGCACCCACACGAGTACCAGAACACCCAGAAGACCTCGAACTTCACAGGTAAAATGCGGTTGAAGCATATAGCGCGCTGCGTGGAACTCATAGGGAAATTTTGAGATGTGGTTAATGCATCCACGTGCCCGCACATGCGCATACATGCAGGCGCATATAGCATGCACGTTCCGATTCCGGTTCAAAAAGCGCTTGGAGGATTGGATTTTAAAGGTTTCTGTCAAATCGGATCTTTTTCTCTCATTGGATTTTAAGATGGTTGTCTGTTAAAAACTTTTACCGCGTTTTACTAGTTTCAGAAACAACCATTTATTAATAATAACGCAAAAAAATTATTAGTATTGAAGCAATTATTGAGAAAATAAATAAAAAAAATTTCGGAGCTGGCTCAGCAGATTTCGGAATCCTTGTTGGAGCTGAGCAGTCGCTGCCTGAAAGTACATCAATATGCTTACGGGGTATTTAAAGTGGTGTATATCCAAAAACCCAGAAATCTATAGGGATCTTTCAGCAGGCTTACTCGGAACATGTTTTTTTTTTGGAAAACTTTGTTTCCTACGTGTTTTCCGAGTTTTATGGTGTTTTCAATCGAGTTGCAGCATGAGAACGAGATATAAAAATACATGTTTTCTCTGCTTCTCTTCGAATCGAACTGTGTTTGCGTGGTCGCGCGAAAAAAGGTAGGCGGAGTCACGTTTTCTCATGTCGCAAGTCGATTGAAAAAAACAATATTTTCGGTAAAAATAATCCGAATTTTGTTTCCATAGTTTATCGGAAAAAGTCTGAAAATTCGTGAGGCCGAAAATTGTCGCGCCAGCTTCGAATTATCCATCATTTGAACAGATATAAAAAATAGAACGGCAGGGCGGGCTATTATAATACTATTTTTGCACAGACGCCATGCAAAAATAGTGCCGACCTTCTACAATGTTTCCCCAATACCGGGGCAAACATTGCAGAATCTTGGGGCAAAGGTAGCAAGCGACTGCCGAGTAGAGAAAATACGGTGACTCGCCAATTAGAGTTGCAGCCTCTAATTTAAACGTTCATGCAATGAAGCAACATCCAAAAGAAAGAGTAGAAATTAAAGGCGCATGCCGCTCTAATACAGTTTTTACAGTAATTGCGATGGAACTTTTTGTGCGAAACATGAATAAAATCATTAAAAAGTACATTTTTATGTTTTTTTTGTTGTAATTTATCATTAAAATTCATACTTGCCCTGCATTTCATTGCGGAATGAATAACAGGCTTGGTCAGAATGGGAAAATGGAAATTCCGTTGTCCCACGTTTTTTTCGTAAATTGTTTCAAATTTATTAACCGGAACATTTTCCCGACAGAATATTTTGAGGAAAAGCTCGGGAAAGCATCGTGTTTTTAGGTTTCGCTGCTTCTAAGTGCCGAAAACTGGGCAAAAACCCATTCACTACACCACTCGTTGACCACATGTACTCATTGACTATTGTCCATTCGCGAAAAAAGCAAGTGCGCTCCACGAAACGTAGTACTACGTGGATTTCATTTTCGTCGCCAAATTATTTCATTTTACGTTGAATTTACACGTGAAATGAAATAATTTGGCGACGAAAATGAAATCCACGTAGTACTACGTTTCGTGGAGCGCACTTGCTTTTCTCGCGAATGAACAATACACATTCTCATTGACTATAAAGTCTCATTGACTACCAAGTCTCATTGACTAAATATGATATGAGGTGACTACATTTCCTTGAGCCACTGAGGTAATATGCTGATGCTTTATCGCGCATGGAATAAAAAATATACTTAATCATTATAGCAAAAATGAACAGCCTTTTAATTTTACTACAAGTTTCACTTAATTTTTCGTTGGTTTCTTGCAAATTTTCATAAAAAAACATCCATTTCCGGAAAGTTCAGCGATAACGCGCAGGAAGCATGTGTGACACCTTTAAAATGAGCGACCGGAGGGAGCTGAGCAAAAGAATTCTTTGATTTTTTGTTTTATTTAGACTCACTTTTAGGATGTAAAAAATTATATAACAAAAATCTGATCCTCAAAGCTTGGCTTAATGAAACTTTAAACGGTCCACAAAAAGCATTTAAGAATACAGAAACCAATATTTTCCGCCAGGAAAATCATTTACTATTTCAATTTACCGACTGTAAAAATTTATGAATATAACCTCATATGTAGTCAATGAGAATGTTTAGTCAATGAGTGCATGTAGTCAAAGAGTGGTGTATTTAGTCAATGGGTGTTTGCCCGAAAACTGTTCAAAAGTGATTTATTTGTTGAATTTTTGGTTAACTTATTGATTTATTTTTTATTTTTTCAAAAAAAAAATTGAGCCAAATAAAATTAATTTGGAAAAAATGTTCCTTTTCCACTTTTTCGAACAAGCCTGATGAACACTAAGCTGTATTTTTGGTTTTTTAACCGACTCACCGATCCATTATATCATTGCCGTCGTTCCTCTGTGCCAAGCCCGTTCCGTTCTCTTCTGAAATTTGTAACAATTATTATATTCCGAGACAAAAAAAGAGCGTTTGAAAAGAAAAGGAGATCGGAAAATTACATTAATGACAATATTTGTTTACGCGAAAACCCGATCGAATTCAGTTTAAAATCGGTAATTTTCGCGAAAAGAGTGAAAATGTCTTAAAATAGCGAAAGTTGACTAAAATGGGCATTACCCGGAGAATTTTCACGAAATATATATTACAAAATCCTCTCGATAATAATTTTTACAAAAAAATCGAGAAAAAACGGACAAATTATGCGAAAAATCAAAGAAAAACAGAAAAAATAATTTTTTGATGAGAAATAGGTCTCGGCGTCTCGCACTCTCTCGCGCGTGCAGATGGAGCGCGCTTACACTGCCTTGCCTGCCGGATAGGTGGCTCGCTTTGCCATGAAACATATATGCATCGGTATAAGATGAACGAGATATTCATGCACGTGGATTTTTTTCTTAACCACATATAATTCACGCGCTTCCGTGTTTGAAACGTGAATACATATCACGTCCAATATGCATCAATTTTCGATATGTTCCGATAACGGAACCTATGTGCTTGAACCGCATTTTACCTGTGTTGAGGCAAGCATGTATCGCTTGAGTCTGGCGCCTTAGACCACTCGGCCATCCGTGCGTGTCTGGCAACCATTTGGCCGTTAAAAGAAGAGACTGCACTCCTCCAGGCCTTTTCTATTGACTGTGAACGTGGCTCGTGCGAGCACATCTTTCCAGTGAATTTCTGGAAAATTGTGAGCCAGCGAACAACCGAAGACGAAATTCCATGGCTTCTTCAGGAATTTTTTTTCAAAGTTCGTTTTAAAGGGGGTGCCAACTTTCTGGGGAAAGTTGCTTAAAATATACTCTTGGGTGGGGGATTTACGAATATCACATCAAAATCGCAAGAAAAATTTCTCTGATTTTTTATGATTTTTACAACAAAAAAATAGAAGACCACGAGGAGTACACGAAAAATTGTGGCCGTGGCCTAGGAAACCCGAGGCCGCGGCTTCTAGAAAATTCCATTTTCGCGAGAAATATTCATTTTTCTTGTAATTTCCCTCGTTTTTATCATCTATTTTCGATAAAACATGCTCTAATCGCTTATTGAAATTTTAGATATTCGCGAAAACACATTTTAGTCATAAATATCGAAAATCGTATTTGCCTGTTGTTCGATTCAACGTTTTGAATATATTCTGGTGAACATTTTTTGTTCAAATATAAAAGTTACAGATAAAAGAGTGATTTTAATGCGGAAACGAGCAGGAAAACGGGAAAAAAATGAAAGGTATGAGAATTTTGTTCCGAATTTGTTTTACCATTACTTTTGTGGTCAACACGCATTAATTTGCTATTATCGGCCCGCCACGTCGGTCAAACGCGCTCCGCTGAACTTAATACTACGTGGATTTATTTCACGTTGAATTTACACGTGAAATGAAAAATTTGGAAACCAAAATAAAATCCACGTAATACTGAGTTCAACGGAGCGCGTTTGACCATTTTGGCGGGCCGACAATATCTGAAATCACGAAATGCTGTTTGTAATATATTTCCCAAAGATAAATGCAAAAATATTGGAAAAAGACCGGAGAAAAAGATGAAAAAGAAAAATGGCGTTTGAATTTCGCGCCAAATCGTGTACTCCCCGTGGTTTTCTATTTTTTTTTAAATTTGCCAAAAATCAGAAAAAATTTTTCTTGCGATTTTGATGTGATATTCGTAAATCCCCCACCCAAGAGTATATTTTAAGCAACTTTCCCCAGAAAGTTGGCACCCCCTTTAAAGCGAATTTTAGAGCGCGATTTCTTGCGTCTCTGTGTCTCCATTTTTACACGCGTTTATGTATTCTCAGTACGGAGCGCTGCAAACGCGCTCCCTTCGCACGGTGATGGACGCGGCCACGTTGGCGACGAGAGAGTGCAGAAAATTGAGAGAGCCGTGGCCGATATTTTGCTCTGATTTCTCTGAACCTCACTCCAAATGCATGCGAAATTCTTTGTTCGATTGGAGCGAGTTATCAGCATTTTATACCGAGTATAGCTAAACGGGACAGAACGCTCTGCACTGTGGAGACGCAGGCAAATGCGCACGCCGTGCCACCCACTGACCCCCTAAATTTCAGACCAATCTACGGCTATCAAGACGAGCTTGAAGACTTTGTCAAAGTCTACTTCTCCTCTCCATGGTACCTTCAAAAAGCGACACATGCGCTGGGCAAAGAATCCCACCACAAGGCGATTTTCCAGCCGTACGAAGCGCACATCCCATTTCACTTGCAGTTTTTCATCGATAACTCGATTTTCGGAATGGATAATATCCATTTGAGTCGGGTGAAGTTTCGAGTCGATTCCACCAATCCGGATGGGGAAATTTGCTATAAAGACGTGACGTTTGGAGAGGTGAAATTTGACGAATGTTTAAATTTGCTGTCACCGTATGAACGAAAAACCAATTGCCAACTGGAGTGTGACGCGTTGGTGACGGATATTTTGAATGTGGAAATGCACACGAAGAATGGTAAGTACTCAGGAAAATTTTGGCGCGTATATGGCGAGAGTCGGCATCTAGGTGGCTAATAGCCGCTGAAAATGGCTAATAGCCACCGAAAAGGCTTATAGCGGGCTATAATGGCAACTAGCCGACGAATTTGGCTATTAGCCATTATGGCTATTAGCCGTGGAATATGGCTATTAGCCGTGGAATATGGCTATTAGCTGCCGAAAAGCGCTATTAGCCATTATGGGGTAATGCCACCGCCTAGTATCGTCAGCACGGTGAATATGTAAAATCTTCATACAGTACACTCGTCAAATCCTGGACTGGAGTACATTTGGCGAGAGGAAAAGGAACGGTGTGATGCTCTGGGCATTCTGTTGGAAGACGTGTTCAATTCGTGTGAGTTTTTTGTGGCTAATAGCCGTCGAGATAGGCAATTTCTGGGCGCCGATTCGATGGCTAATAGCCATAAAACCCCCATTTTTCAACAGATGAACCACGAAAGGCGAAACTGTGGCCGCAGGAGAGAGACATGTTGCGAACGGCTAGACGTGTCGCCAGACAATTGAGACACGAAAGGAACATGTCGGAGAATTTGGACGGTGGGTTTAAAAATGTTAGAAGACGTCCAAAAGGAGTACATGAGGTGTGGCCTTTTTTTTTTTTTTAATTTTTGATGAAATGTTTATTTGACAAGTTGCGATAGTCAAAAATCGAGAAAAAAAATTTGTTCCTTTCTAAATGGGATTCTAGGCCACCGTCAAAAAGCTAGGCCACACCTCATGTACTCCTTTTGGAATAAATTCTTCTAGAATTGTGAATTCATGGGAAAAACACGGTGTCCATATGCCGTATTCATGAGGCCATTCGGAATGGCCTCATGAATACGTGCCCAGAAGTTTAAAAGTGGGCGGAGCCTAAATTTGCTGGCGCGCTATCGGCACTTTGATGCATTGTTTATTGATTTGATTGTTTTTCTCTTCATAAAATCCATTTTTGTTTTTAATAATTCGATCTTTCATGGTTTAGTTACTCAAACATTTCAATTTAAAGCACAATAAAATTATAAACTTCTTTCAGTCTGGGGGTCTGTCTAAACGGTCTGTCGGCCTGAACGAGGCAAAAAGAATTGCATCGACCGGGAATCGAACCCGGGCCGCCCGCGTGGCAGGCGAGCATTCTACCACTGAACCACCGATGCTTGTTTTTCTCATTCCGAGAAACTAAACATGTTTTTGTTGTGACCAAACTATTGTTTGTTCCCATTTCTTATCTCCGAAACGCCAATAAAATGTTTGATTTGTGGAAACTAGTAAAACAAGCACACAGGTAAACCGGCATGGATGAGAAGTGATTGAATGGTGGCCCAACAGGCGGTAATGCGCAAATGGTGCCTGCTTGGTGGAGGAGCCGCAACAACAATGCGTGAGTGTCCGCTAATTTCTGAACGATGCACCACCGGTGGGCGAATAATCGATCGCGCAATATGGCCTCAGCGCATGCGCTTGATCCTATGTAATTTTAATTTGTTTTTCTCGTGAAGTTTACTATGGTTTTTTTACATCTTTTTCTATTTGTATTTATTTATTTGTATATTGAAGTACGTGAAAAACTTGTTTACCCCCACTATAAAATTAAAAAATTAATATATTTGCATCATCAGTTAAAACCAAACTGTACCTATGAATACTTGAACTTTGTTCAAATATTACCGCGGCTAGAAACCGTACTGAATCAAGTGAGCTATGTGAAAAAAAATTTTATTTTACAGTGAACCGTGAGGAAGCCGCTGAGCTTCTCAAAAATCTCACTGTTGCCGACGACGGAACCATTCATCATGTCTTAAAGAGATATCGGATAGTCTTTCAAGAGTCTTCTCGGTTGCTAGCTCCTCGGATCGCCGTCCGGAACTCTGACTGTTTGCTGCTTCTACGAGCCGTTCATTGTTGTTGGAAACTATTTGGAAGAGGTTTGATTTTGGATATTTTCAAAGAAAAAACACATTTGTTTTCTGTCATTTCGAAACTGGAACGTTTCGAAACTTTAATGCAATTTTTCGTCGCCGTGTTCGCAGTATTGACAAAATTTGGACAAGGATAAAATAGTTGTCGTACCTTTACCAGTAAATTCGACGATTTTTTCAAAATTTACTGAAAAACTTAACGTTGAAAATGCACTAAAGTTTCGAAACGACCCAGAACCGTGATTTTTTTTTAATGAGTCGCATCATTAAAAAGGGAAACCCCGCCAACTTATTCGCGTGCGACCGCGCAATCGGCTCTGGGACGTTTCGAAACTTAAAAGTCTTGAAAAGTTTTCGTTTCGAAACGTCCGAGGGCCGTGCAATTACGCTATGTTTTAAGAGACACAGACAGAATGGTGTTTGCGGACTCATGTTTTCATGATGCCGCTCGTTTGGAAACACAAAAATTGTTTACTTTTATCCTGAAATTGGACGCTGAGCACCATATTCATATGCACTTCACGATGTTAAAAAAAATATATGTTCAGATCGCTGGCCGTACTGGTGCAGAAAATTCAATAATCGTCACGTTGATAGAAGTTCTCAACATTATTGCTCATATCGGATGTGGATGGGTTGCTGATCAGCCAGAAGTCTCCGTCTGGTTGTCAACTACATTGCTCTTATGATGGCTGGACTCGATACCATACCATGATATTTCCATTCTACACAGAATACTGGAGTTTCTTGGTGTTCTTCGTGTTATTTTCTATTGGAGTTGTTTGGCGCTATTCGGGATCGCGCTGGTAAGATCTTCGACTATTGTGTGTTCAATAGAGTTGCACAAAAACCCGCCTGCTTTTTAAATAGACACATGCGAAAAATTGAACGGGCGTTAATGTTTTAATGTAGCCTCTCGATTGAACACAAAATAAGAATAGGTCCACTATTTCTACAAAAACCTATTTTCTGTAAATTCCTATTCGATACAAAGTTTATTTATTTTCAGGAACGGAATGTTTCGAAATCGGATCTTCAAATCCAAAATTGTTCGTCTATGGAAAGCCACCAATGACAAAAGGCGGACGACGAATAATTAATGTGCATTTTTTTTCCATTTTTTGAATACTTGTATTTAATAAAAATGCCCGATCCCTTTTTAAAATCAATATGTTTTACTCAGGTAATTTTCGGCATGTGCACGGCACACGAGCAGCAAGGTGCCGTGAAAAACGGCAGGCTGCCGGGTAGGGGTAGCGTTACGCAAGGAAACGGCACACGAGCAGCAAGCTGCCCTGCAAAACGGCAAGCTGCCCCGCGAAACGGCAGGCTGCCGTGCAAAACGGCAGCGTGCCGTAGGAGTGCCGTGCCGTCGACAAAGGCGCCAGCATTCTTCTCTTGCGCAGACTGAGCGATGATGCAATTTTTTCTACATGAGTTTTATTTTCGAGTTCATTTTTACGATTATTTTCGTATTTTTCTTCAATTTTGTGGAAAAAGTAAGTGTTTATAATTATTCCATGCAGACTAAAAATGTTTTTAGAATTTTCAACAAAGCATTTGCTCAATTCTGCTGGCCACGATGGTTTCTACAGTGATCGATTTTGGAAAAGGAGTTTCCAGTTGGTTCCAGGTATATTTTTTATTATGCCGCGCCTAAGATTGCAAAAAAATTCTTAGAATCACTTGTTTTCAGTTAGAAGTTCCAGAAACAATCCCAGAAATAACAGGTGTTTACCATGATATTTTACCGCGCGATGATGGTATATAGTCGGTGAATACATCATCAACCTCGCTCTACTGCCAAAATTCCTGTAAAACAGTGTTGCACTTGCAAGATTAACTCGAATTCTAGTTTTATACTTCTTTTCAACGAAAAATAACGTATCCACGACGAATTGCAGTTAAAATTTGATTTTTCGCTTCAAAAAAGGCGCACTACACTGTTGAAAATTGAAAAGTGCCGTAGAGCGAGGCTGATGATGCATTCGCCGACTATATATGCGCGAAATAAGGCAAAGAATTGCAAACAATTATTTTTCAAAAAATGAATAACCCCATCAGTTATTTCTGGATTTTTTGTGGAACTTTAAACTACAAAAAAAAAACATGGTTGGAGAAACTGTACTTATGAACAATTACTCTACGGAAATGTAAACAGTAAATGGTTTTCCGCGGAAAATTTTTTATTTCTATTTTCGGTTTTGTCTTGACTTCCCCGGTCTAGTGTTTTTTTTTGGTTTTATCAGAATCTTGGATTTACGGACCGGTTATAGTACAAACTAGCCAATAAAATTTTAAAAATTAAATTAATCGTCAAGAAAACCATTTAGTGTTTTTATGTACCGTGCGGTAAACGCTAATGAATACAGGCCCAGTAACTTTTTAAACTTTGAGCGGCAATAAATCTTTAACTTTCTTTTTAATGAATAGTTTCAGTTTTAAAAGTTTTCTTGCAGTTGACCATCTACTCATCGATATGCGGAAATGGACCTTGACAAACGATACGATTCGATATTGACGGATCGTGTGATGCTCCGTAAACATAATTAAATTTTTCGCCATGCTTTTTTTTTGCTGCCTTTTAATGTTTTTTTATTTAATAAATTTGATTAATTTCAACGAATAGAATCGACCAAAATGGAATCAAAAATAAGCAGGGTTACGGCAGCTTGCCGTGCTTTATTTCGGCACGCTGCCGTGAAAAACGGCAGGCTGCCGCGCAAAACGGCAAGCTGCCGCTGGCAGGTGGCACCCCTGCCAATTCGCGAAGAAGCTTGCCGTTTTTCACGGCAGCGTGCCGTTTCGAGGGGCAGCTTGCCGAAAATTACCTGAGTATGAGCGAAAAAAGACACTTTGCGCATAGAAAAACCGCTGATGCGCGAAAGGTGGACCATTGAAAAACCGCAAATTCAACCGTTGGTGGTTCCGTCACTCGAGCATCGAGCGGCGCACCAGTGAACCACCATTCAGCCATGCCGTTTTACCTGTGCATCGGTGGTTCAGTGGTAGAATGCTCGCCTGCCACGCGGGCGGCCCGGGTTCGATTCCCGGTCGATGCAATTCTTTTTTTGCACTGCGCCTGAATACACAATTAAAAAAGTCCGCCTTTCTTGGTAACAATATGTTCATTCGCGAAAAAAGCAAGTGCGCTCAACAAAACTTGGCGACGAAAATGAAATCCACGAAGTATTAAGTTTCGTGGAGCGCACTTGCTTTTTTCGCGAATCGCGAATCGCGAACGCGAATAGTGTATCATCACTTTCTCCGAGGGCGCTGGACCACGGAAACTGCGGTCTGCCCACATTTCAAATCCTGCTCAAGAATTTTTTCGGCGCGTATATGGCGGGAACTGGCAGCTTTTGTGAAGGGCTACTGGCCGACGGATTTGGCTATGAGCCATTATGGCTATTAGCCATCGAAATCGGGGCGTACATACATCACACTCATTTTTCCCGAATAAACATGAATATAATTATTCAGACCTAATGATGACTCGAATTGCGGAAACCCAACCGACTTCATCGTCTTCTGCGTCGGATCCTTTCGCTGATATAACTGTCTGGGAAGGAGCAGAAGATGATGTGGGCCAAGAAGAAGACGAATCACAGCGAGAAAAGAGTCCGGAAGAGGTTGACAAGGAGATTTGTAGAGAACAAGAAGTAGGCAAGGAAAAAGCTGGTGGAGAAGAGGAGGATGAGGATCCGGTAGGCGCAGAAGCCGAAATGACACAGATGATGGAACATGGAAAGGAGCGGCAAGACGACGTAATTGTGATCAGTTCGGGTGAAGAAGAAGAAGAAGACGAGCGGGACAAAGAGTGAGGCGTCTTTTTGCTAGTTTTGGGTCCCCGAAGTGTATTTTAAAGTCCACCGACGCGAAAAGGGGGGGGGGGAGTTAGACAGCTAGACAACACAAGATGTCTCGTTTTGTCTAACTGACTAACTTCTCTTTGTGCTGAGTTATTGGTGGTACGGAGCGCTGCAAATTCGCTCCCTACATCCAGTGGAGGACGCGGCCACGTTGGCGACGAGAGAGTATAGAAAACTGAGAGAACATGGCCGATATTTCGCATTTACGGGGTTTCCTACGATATTTGAATAATTCCAAATTTTTTTTAATTGCGCATGCGCGTGGGCAAAAAAGAATTGCATCGACCGGGAATCGAACCCGGGCCGCCCGCGTGGCAGGCGAGCATTCTACCACTGAACCACCGATGCTTGTTTCTCACATTCCCCGAAACAAAACATGTTTTGGCGTGAACAACAATCTATGCATCGTTCCGATTTCATTTGACAGAATTTACTGTTTTGTTTGTTTATTCGCATTTCTTATCTCCGCCGAACCAAAATTATGTTTGGTTTCTCGGAATGAGAAAAACAAGCATCGGTGGTTCAGTGGTAGAATGCTCGCCTGCCACGCGGGCGGCCCGGGTTCGATTCCCGGTCGATGCAATTTTTTTCGCCCACGAACATTTAATTTTTGAAAGGAGAGAACACGGCGTTTTTTTTTTCACTACCGAAAAAACTTTCATTATGGCTGAAAAACTTTTCAAAACTGAGGGGCCTAAGGGCCGAGGATTCTCTTGGGCCACCAAAAAACGTAAACGTCGAGATTAATTTCGAAATTAATTTATTAAAGGTGCGCAAAATGTAGGAAATTTAATTTTGAACAATTGTATCAGAAAACATTTGACGTCGAACGGGGGTACGACAGAATAGAAATAGGCGAAATAGAGATGCTACAAAATAGAAATGCTACAAAAAAGAACTGGAAAAAATAGAACTGAGCGAAATAGAAATGCTACGAAATAGAACGGCTACAAAATAGAAATGAGCGAAATAGAAATGCTACAAAATAGAACAAATTTTGGCGATGGAGCGCGTTTGCATTATTTTTTCAATTGCTCAGTTTTTCGCCGATCTTCCATTTTTTTTTTCTAAAACTGCATTGATTTTATACCTTTCTTCATTTTCGATGTTGTTAAGTGCGTAAAATATCTGAAAATTACTGAAAAATTCTATAATAATCGGAAAATTCGAAGAATAATGCAAACGCGCTCCATCGCACCGATTTCTATTTCGCCCATTTCTATTTTGTCACATTTCTATTTCGCGCTGTTCTATTCCGCTCATTTCTATTTTGTAGCCGTTCTATTTTTTCCAGTTCTTTTTTGTAGCAATTCTATTTTGTAGCATTTCTATTTCGCCTATTTCTATTCTGTCGTACCCCCCGTCGAACAGAACAATTTGAGAAAACCGGAAAAAAAACGCGTTTGGTCGCCAACAGGGATGTGATTTCACGGTTACGGATTTCACGGATTTCACGGTTTTCACGGCATTTTTTGAAAAAAATTATTTCACGGCTGACCGTGAAAAAATACTCCGTGAAATCCGTGAAATTTTCGTGATTGAGTTAAATATTTTTAAGGCTAGTGCGCTGACTGCTGTATCATCCCTTTAGTGTTTTTACTGTCAGAAAACGACAAAGTTTCGAAAAAAAAATGCTCTTTGTGCATGCAACATCCAGAACTGACAGAAAAATTCGAATCTTGTTTACTTTATTTCGTGAAATTGTATTCTCACGTGCACCACGAGTAGCAGGTTAAAACACGGAGTGAGTTCCACAAATTCAAAAATATAATTAAGGTTTCAACATTATTATTTTAAACTTTTAAATTCATGACTACATTGCACTAGTTGAACACTTATTCGTATGACTTCATTTATAGGTACTGTAGGCCATCAATGCAAGGACCAGTTAAAAATTGATGGACTTTAGACAGGGAAACATAGAATTTTACTTACTTCTAATTTCAACAATTCACAGTGTTTTTGAAAGCAGTTGTACATGAAAGGAGATACTAGCTTTTAGAACTGGGCGGTTCAGAACTCAATTTTCCTGAGTGTTATTTTTTCCTTTGTAAACATTGTCTATCTAATCATATTTAAAATGATCGAAAATACAGGAATAAAAAAACAGACTCAAGAAAATTGAGTCTAAACGGCACAGTTCTTTTTTGTAGCAGTTCGCAACCACACAAATCTAAAAGCGGAGAGTGATCAACTATTGTTCATTCGCGAGAAAAGCAAGTGCGCTCCACGAAACGTAGTACTACGTGGATTTCATTTTCGTCGCCAAATTATTTCATTTCATTTGTAAATTCAACGTAAAATGAAATAATTTGGCGACGAAAATGAAATCCACGTAGTACTACGTTTCGTGGAGCGCACTTGCTTTTTTCGCGAATGGACAATATTAAAATGAAATTCAGGTAAAAAAGTACAACACAAGTATTTTGAAAACGATAGTACACTTCTAAACCTTTGTTAGTACACTTCTAAACTCTGAGTTTGTCATGTTTAACCAAAAACAACAAAACACAGTTGTTTCGTTGAGTTCTGTATTTCAATTTTTAATGATGCAACTCTATTGAAGACACAATACTTTGATCAATTTTGAAATTTTGTTTTTTCACGGATTTCACGGTTTTCACGGTTTTTCACGGTTCTTCGAAACCGTGAATTTTTCGAGAGAATAAAACAAAACTTGACACAAACTCCAGCAGTTCCACAGCAGAAAATTAAAAAAGAATCTGCACGAAGTGGGATTCGAACCCACGCACCCATACGAGTACCAGAACACCCAGAAGACCTCGAACTTGAGGCAAGCATGTGTCGCTTGAGTCTGGCGCCTTAGACCACTCGGCCATCCGTGCGTGTCTGGCAACCGCAATTTTTGGCCGTCAAAACAAGCGATTTCACTCCTCCAGGCCTTTTCAACTGACTGTGATCTTGGCTCGGGGAGCACCTCTTTCCGGTGGAGTTCTTGAAAATTGTGAGCGGAGTGAAACGGCGAAAACGAAATTAGGGCGACATTTTCATGCAGATTTATGAGCTTGTCCATAATTTCAGACAGAATTTTCCGCAATTGAAAAACTTCTACGAATTTCTATTGAAAAGAAGCAAAAATGCTGTATTAAAAACCGAAAAAAAAGTGGGCGAGGTTACTCGAACTTTTCAGCAGTGCGCCTTTACGGTACGGTATTGTGTTTTCAATCGACTTGCGCCATGAGAACGCGAGACTCCGCCCACTTTTTTGTGTGCGACCACGCGAACAGAGTGATATTTGAAGAGACGCAGACAGAACGGTGAATACAGACTTGCGTTTTCATGTCGCAAGTCGATTGAAAACACAATATTTAAACAATTTATTTCCTTTACTTATTATGGATTCGTGACGTAGCGACACATTGCTGCAAGTTGTGCGCCAGCAAAATGTTTAAAAAAATTTGCAAAAAATGGTTTCCTCTCACGCTTTTTTTTGGCTTGGCGGAGATAAGTAATTCGAATAAACAATCGGATTGTTCATCCAAAGTATGTTTGGTTTCTCGGAATGAGAAAAACAAGCATCGGTGGTTCAGTGGTAGAATGCTCGCCTGCCACGCGGGCGGCCCGGGTTCGATTCCCGGTCGATGCAATTCTTTTTTTGCGCACATCTATTGTAATCTCTTTGCCTACTTTTATCACACAGAGAAACAATTCAATGGATAACCACGAAAAGCGCCTTCGATCAAAAGTTTATCAGCATGAATCCGGCGATTTGCGACAGTGGCAACAACAACTTCATTGAGCGAAGAGATCGGGCACGAAAGTTGGTTTTTAAATAGCCAAAAATGAATAATAATTCTTTGTCAATTTTGGATCCTTTTCCCGAGAAATGACAACGTGCTCTAACGTGACGGATAACACTATGGTGGCACCTGCAGAATATTCGCAGACGCTGGAAGAGAGCCGATTGTTGTCACAGAGCTCTATGGGTGGGTATATTTTATTTATTGAGGCGGAAAAACTGTGCCGCGGACTTGCAAAAAGGGGGGCGGGGTGGGGCTTGTCCCTATACGGATAACATTGAGACGCAGACATAATAAGTTATCGGTGGCGCCGTGCGCGAATCAGATTTTTAGGCTTTTGACCATTTTTTTTTTGCGAAAAATTGGTTTTTCAAAAATTCTGAAAATTCTCGGCCAGCTGGCAGAAGCTAGGCTACGTGTTTTTGGTAAAATTTACCAGAAATCTATTTCTCGTTCCACTGATATAGCGGTGCGGCCCGAGAGAAGTTAGACAGTTAGACAAAGCGATAAACGGGGAACTCGAAGAGACGCAGACGCGATCTAGATTTTTGGGGCTTTCACGGGCCTATTCAGGGCAGGAAAGCATTGTTTTTGAATAAAAAAAGCCGAGCTTTGTAATAATCAAATGCGCCTTTAAAAAAGGCAAAAATTTATCGGTTTTTTTTTAAATTTGTTTATTTTTATTTTAAAGCAACAACAACGTTGTTGTTGTTGTTGTTTTATTTTAAAGGCGCATGGTTTTTTTTTCTAGTAAATAGGGTTGAAAACACGGTTTTCCCCGCCCTGAGTAGGCTCATCAATGTGATATATCACGGCGTCTCTGCATCTCCATTTTCGGCCGACCTCCACTGTGGAGACGCAGAGAAATGCGCAGGGTCTAGCACGCCCCAATCTAAATATACGCGGAAAATTTTTAGCTAATGAAAACGACTAACAGCCATCGAACTTGGGCCGTGTGTTATACCATATTATATTGGTTTGGCGCAAGTCCCAAATGGCTATTAGCCGTTTTCGATGGATATTTTCTTCACTTCTGGGCATTCTGGTGCATTGATAGCCGTGGAAAATGACTAATATCCATCCAAAAAAGCTAGCAGTTATCGAATTCGTAGCGTATGTAAAATTTATCCTGCGCCTCCATTTTTGGCTGTCCTCCACTGTGGAGACGCAGAGAAAAGTTTTATTTTCTAGATGAGCCACCACCCTCCGAGCAAAGCGGCGAATCAGACATTGTCGGACTCTGTGTGGCCAGCCTGGAACTACTCGTGGATACAAAATCGCCAATGCCCGACATTCTCTCCGATCCAATCGTCGCAATTTCCCTAGCAATTTACAAGGATGTTTGTCGAGAAGCCACGCCCCAAATTCATCACCTTCTCACCCTTCTGCCTAAAAGCGGTTTGCAAGATGAAGAACAAGACAGAGTATTGGAATTTCCATCTGAAATTGAAATGCTAGAGCATGTGGCCAAATTGATCGTTGAGCACGATGTAGACATGCTCATTGGCTACGAAACCATTCGCTTATCATGGGGCTATTTCATGCGACGATTAACGCTTCTTGGCACCACAATCTCCATGGACAGAATGTTTACGCCAGAAGCGGATAACCGGAATGAGAAAGAGAAAGAGAAAGATAAAGGCGAGGAAAGGATTACGGTAGCTGCCCCAAACGGCCGCCTTCTAATTTCTGTCTGGAAAGTTGTGAGAAGTGACCTAAAGCTGAGAAACTACGACCTGGGAAGTGCGACAGCTGAAGTGTTGCGCAGAAAAATCCCAATGCTCGACAACCCGACGCTCATGAAAAGAGCAAACATCGGGCGGTCCACAGTGAGAAATGACGTTTACGCCCATCTTCTGAAGCTCTCCACGATCAACGTCGCGTTGCTCATCGAGATGAACTGGTTTCTGAAAAACGCAGAGATGGCCCGGGTTTATGGATTTCAATTTCACGAGGTGTGGACTCGTGGATCACAACTTCGTGTCGAGTCGATGCTGCTCAGATTGGCACATCGGATGCAGTTTGTTGCGCCGTCCATCACGCATTTGCAGAGGAATTTGTAAGTGAATTTAGTTTTTTATCCGAAAAATGGGCTCCGCGACACATGCCGCGAAAATCAAAATGTCCGGCGGTTTCGAAATGTCCGGTTTCGAAATGTCCGGTTTTTCAAAATGTCCGGTGGTTTCAAAATGTCCGGTTTCAAAATGTCCGTATTCGATATGTCCGGTTTCGAAATGTCTGGTTTCAAAATGTCCGGTTTCAAAATGTCCGGTTTCAAAGTGTCCGGTTTCAAAATGTCCGTATTCGATATGTCCGGTTTCGAAATGTCTGGTTTCAAAATGTCCGGTTTCAAAATGTCCGGTTTCAAAGTGTCCGGTTTCAAAATGTCCGGCGGTTTCGAAATGTCCGGTTTCGAAAAGTCCGGTTTCAAAATGTCCAGTTTCGAGATGTCCGGTTTCAAAACGTCCTGTTTCGAAATGTTCGGTTTCAAAATGTCCAGTTTCAAAATGTCCGGCGGTTTCGAAATGTCCGGTTTCGAAAAGTCCGGTGGTTTCAAAATGTCCGGTGGTTTCGAAATGTCCGGTTTCAAAGTGTCCGGTTTCAAAATGTCCGGTTTCAAAATGTCCGGTTTCAAAATGTCCGGTTTCGAAATTTCCGGTTTCGAAATGTCCGGTTTCAAAATGTCCGGTTTCAAAGTTTCCAGTTTCGAAATGTCCGGTTTCAAAATGTCCGGTGGTTTCAAAACGTCCGGTTTCGAAATGTCGCGGTTTCGAAATGCCCGGTTTCGAAATGTCGCGGTTTCGAAATTTCCGGTTTCAAAATGTCAGGTGGTTTCGAAATTTTCGGTTTCGAAATGTCCGGTTTCGAAATGTCGGTCGGTTTAAAAATGTACGGTATCGAAATGTCCGGTTTCGAAATGTCGCGGTTTCGAAATTTCCGGTTTCAAAATGTCTGGTTTCAAAATGTCCACTTTCGAGATGTCCGGTTTCAAAATGTCCGGTTTCGAAATGTCGCGGTTTCGAAATGTCTGGTTTCGAAATGTCCGGTTTCGAAATGTCCAGTTTCCAAATGTCTGGTTTCAAAATGTCCGGTTTCGAAATGTCGCGGTTTCAAAATGTCCGGTGGTTTCGAAATGTCCGGTTTCGAAATGTCCGGTTTCGAAATTTCCGGTTTCAAAATGTCCGGTGGTTTCGAAATGTTCTGTTTCAAAATGTCCGGTTTCGAATTTTCCGGTTTCGAAATGTCCAGTTTCGAGATGTCCGGTGGTTTCGAAATGTTCGGTTTCAAAATGTCCGATTTCGAAATTTTCGGTTTCGAAATTTCCGGTTTCGAGATGTCAGATGGTTTCGAGATGTCCGGTGGTTTCGAAATGTCCGGTTTCAAAATGTCCGGTTTCAAAATTTCCGGTGGTTTCGAAATGTCCAGTTTCGAAATGTCCGGTTTCGAAATATCCGTTGGTTTCAAAATGTCCGGTGGTTTCGAAATGTCTGGTTTCGAAATTTTCGGTTTCGAAATTTCCGGTTTCGAGATGTCAGATGGTTTCGAGATGTCCGGTGGTTTCGAAATGTCCGGTTTCAAAATGTCCGGTGGTTTCGAAATGTCCGGTGGTTTCGAAATGTCCGTTTTCGAAACGTCGGGTTTCGAATTGTCCAGTTTCAAAATGTCCGGTTTCAAAATGTTCGGTTTCGTAACTTCCGGTTTCGAAATGTCCGGTTTCAAAATGTCCGTTGGTTTCGAAAGGTCCAGTTTCGAGATGTCCGGTTTCAAAATGTTCGGTTTCAAAATGTCCGGTGGTTTCAAAATGTCCGGTGGTTTCAAAATGTCCGGTTTCAAAATGCCCGGTTTCGAAATTTTCGGTTTCAAAATGTCCGGTTTCGAGATGTCCATTTTCGAGATATCCGGTGGTTTCGAAATGTCCGGTTTCGAAATGTCTGGTGGTTTCGAAATGTCCAGTTTCGAAATGTTCGGTTTCAAAATGTCCGGTTTCAAAATGTCCGGTTTCAAAACGTCCGGTTTCGAAATGTCCGGTGGTTTCGAAATGTCAGGTGGTTTCGAAATGTCCAGTTTCAAAATGTCCGATTCCAAAATGTCCGGTGGTTGCAAAATGTCCGGTTTCAAAGTGTCCGGTTTCGAAATGTCCGGTTTCAAAATGTCACGGTTTCAAAATGTCCAGTTTCAAAATGTCCGGTTTCAAAATGTCCAGGTTCGAAATTTCCGGTTTCGAAATGTCCGGTTTCGAAATGTCCGGTTTCAAAATGTCCGATGGTTTCGAAATGTCAGGTGGTTTCGAAATGTCCAGTTTCAAAATGTCCGATTCCAAAATGTCCGGTGGTTTCAAAATGTCCGGTTTCAAAATGTCGCGGTTTCGAAATATCCGGTTTCGAAATATCCGTTGGTTTCAAAATGTCCGGTGGTTTCGAAATGTCTGGTTTCGAAATTTCCGGTTTCAAAATGTCCGGTGGTTTCAAAATGTCCGGTTTCGAAATGTCCGGTTTCGAAATGTCCGGCGGTTTCGAAATGTCCGGTGGTTTCGAAATGTCTGGTTTCGAAATTTCTGGTTTCGAAATGTCCGGCGGTTTCGAAATGTCCGGTGGTTTCAAAATGTCCGGTTTCAAAATGTCCGGTGGTTTCAAAATGTCCGGTTTCAAAATGGCCGGTTTCAAAATGTCCGGCGGTTTCGAAATGTCCGGTTTCGAAAAGTCCGGTTTCAAAATGTCTGGTTTCAAAATGTCTGGTTTCGAAATGTTCGGTTTCGAAATGTTCGGTTTTGAAATGTTCGGTTTCGAGATGTCGCGGTGGTTTCGAAATGTCAGGTTTCGAAATGTCGCGGTTTCGAAATGCCCGGTTTTGAAATATCCGGTTTTGAAATGTCCGGTGGTTTCGAAATGTACGGTTTCGAAATTTCCGGTTTCAAAATGTCGTGTAGCCAAAAAAAGAACTAACAAAACGCCGGGAACTTCCCACGGAATTTTTTGGGCTGATTTTGTGGCTATTAGCCGTAGAAAATGTACTAAATTTTCGCATTTTTTTGAGAAAATCGATTTTCTCGATTAAATGAAGCAAAACCCTTAATCTAAACAAAAGAGAGGTTAGACAGTTAGACAAAACGAGACACTGGGAAGCGTGAAGGTACCCAGCAAAACAAAGTGATCGGTAGAGCGCGAAATGGCTTTCTAATCGATTTTGGGCTGTTTTTATGATTTTTCCTTTCATGATGAATTCGAAATCGAGCGAAAATCGCTGAATAATCACTAAAAATCCACAAAAAGCCTTAAAAAAACGCGAAAAATGCGGTATTTTTGATGAATTTTACAAAAGATTAATTTCAAAATCCAAAAGGAGTACACGAGGTTCTATTTTTTATTTTTATCCAAGCCTCGCCTCGCCTCGCCTCCACCGAGCAGGCTACACGTGAAAAAGAGAGGTTAGACAGTCAGACAAAACGAGGCACTGGGAAGCGCGAAGAGACGCAGACAACAAAGAAATAGGTTTCGGACCGATTTTGGGCAGAAAATGATGACAAAAAGTGATATTTTAATCCTCTATTCCTCAGAATGGGCTCTCCGGAACAACTCCAGCTGATTCTCGAGCCCCAATCCAAAGTCTATTTTGACCCGGTGATAGTCCTTGACTTTCAATCGCTCTACCCATCAATGGTAATCGCCTACAACTATTGTTACTCGACAATTTTCGGCAAAATTGCAAACCTGGCACAGATGAATGACTCGACGACGGACCACGAGGAGATTAAGCTTGGGGCGCTCAAATATCAGCCGAATGTGAGTGAGAATTTATTCTATTAGAAGGGCAGTAGGGTACGGTATGAATGCCTTTCTATTGTGTTTTCAATCGAGTTGTAGCATGAAGAAAGGAATCACCGCCCACTTATTTGTGCGCGACCACGCAATCACAGTGCTAATTGAAGAGACGCAGACAAAAAAGGGATAGCAGATTCCTTTTTCATGATGAAACTCATTGTTTTTATCCAATTCGAAAAAAAAAACTAATACATATTATTCCAGAAAACCGACCTGGTGAAGCTGGTAGCTCACAAAGAAGTTACCGCCTCTCCACTCGCTGCTCTTTTCGTAAAAAAGTCAACTCGAGAAGGCGTCATTCCACTGCTCCTACGAGAAATTCTCTCCGCCCGTATTATGGTGAAGAATGCGATTAAACGGACAAAATCAAAGAAACTGAAACGGGTGCTGGACGCCAGACAATTGGCGCTGAAACTCGTCGCCAACGTGACTTATGGGTACACGGCCGCCAATTGGAGTGGACGAATGCCGTGTGCGGAATGTGAGTTTTTGGAGCGCGGCGCGGCGTAGCAGGCTTCTTTTTCACGCGCGAACATTCAAAACTCTATTGTCGGGCCGCCACGTAAGCAAGTGCGCTCTACTGAACATTTTCGTTGGAAATCAATTTTTTTCCCGCTTTTCTTCGTTTTTCTTGTTTTTTATTTGTAAAATTGGAGAAAGTTTCCGGATTATTCCCAATTTTAATCGAAATTTACTAATTTTCCTATTGTTTTTTCAATCGAATTGCGACATGAGAACGCTTGACCCCGCCCACTTTTTTTCGCGTGACCACGCAAACACAATTCGATTCGAAGAGAAGCAGAGAAAACATGTCTTTTTATCTCTCGTTCTCATGCTGCAACTCGATTGAAAACACAATAATTGTGACACTTTGAAAAGTTCCAAACGAACTTGGTTACGCGGCGCCCCTTGTAAAGTGGGCGTGGTTTTGGGTAGCAACTCGAATACGGTAATCTATGAAATGCGATTTCGATTTCGATTTATGGGGCTTTTTTCGCGATTTTTTTTTGAATTGCTGCATGTTTTCAGGGTAAAAATGGCTAATAGCCGCTGAAAATAGCTTTCAGCCGTAGAAATAGGCTATTAGCCGTAGAAAATGGCTATTAGCCATGGAAATTGGCTAATAGCCTTGAAACTGGCTGTTAGCTGTGGAAATTGGCTATTAGCCGTAGAAAATGGCTATCAGTCGTGGAAAGCGCCTATTAGCGGTTGAAAATGGCTATATGCCCAGGAAAATTTTTTTAGCCATGTAAAATAGCTAATAGCTACATATGTAAGTTGGCATGGAAAATGGCTATTATCCATGGAAATTGGCTATTAGCCTTGAATATTGCTTATTAGCCATGAAAATTGGCTATTAGCTATGGAAATTGGCTATTAGCCGTGGAAAATGGCTGATAGCCGTGGAAAATGGCTAATAGCCGTAGAAAATGGCTATTAGCCGCTGAAAATGGCTGCTAGCCATGTAATATGGCTATTAGTCTTGAAAAGTGGCAATTTGACACGAAAATTGGCTATTAGCCGGGGAAAGAGGCTATTAGCCGTAGAAAGTGGCTATGAGCCGTGGAAAATAGCTATTAGCCATGGAAAATGGCTCTTAGCCATGGAAATTGGCTATTAGCCATGAAAATTGGCTATTAGCAGTGGAAAATGGCTATTAGCCATGCAAAATGGCTATAAGCTGTAGAAATGGCTATTAGCCGTTGAAAATGGCTATTAACTGTGGAAACTGGCTATTAGCTGTAGAAAATGGCTAATAGCTATGAAAATTCGCTATTAGCTGTGGAAAATGGCTGTGAACCTTGAATATGGCTATTAGCCGTTGAAAATGGCTATTAGCAGTATAAACTGCTATTAGCCATGGAAATTGGCTATCAGCCTTGAAAATAGCTATTAGCCGTGGAAAATGGCATCCAACAAGGCGAACGATCGGCACGCATGTGGCGTCAGTTTGGGTGGGGCCTAGTGGGCCCTAATTTGTCAGCGAATTTTTGGCTATTAGCCATTGATTTTGGGTCGTCTACCAAATGCATGTGGCACAGGCCCCAAATTCATCGACTATTAGCCGTTTTAGATTACTCAGTCCCGATTATTTGCCGATTAGGCGCGAGTTGTGCTCCAATAATGGCTAATAGCCATTTTTTACGGCTAATAGCCACTTGAAGCCCCTATATTCAGTGGCCGACGCAATTCTCGGAAAAGGCCGTGAAACCCTCGAAAAGGCCATCGAAATGGTACAACGCGGCGATTACGGTGGCGCAGAAGTCATCTACGGCGACACGGACAGCCTCTTCGTCCTGCTCCGCGGAGCCAGTGTCGCCGAAGCATTTTCAATCGGCAAACGCATCGCCGATGACGTCACAAACGCGAATCCAGACCCGGTGGTTCTAAAGTTAGAAAAAGTGTACAAGGGATGTGTTCTGGAGACGAAAAAGCGATACGCCGGATGGATGTTTGAGCACGAGCACGACGAGGGAAAACTGGACGCGAAAGGAATCGAGACGGTGCGTAGAGACACGTGTCCGATTGTGGCGGAGATGCTCGAGAAGTCGCTGGAATTGATTTTCAAGCAGAATTGGAAGAAGTTGGTTACCTATTTGAACACGACGATTCTCAATTTGCCGAATGAGAATTTCTCAAAATTTGTGTTCTGTAAGGAATACCGCGGCGACTACTCGGAAAGGGCAATGGTACCGCAGAAGAAGATTGCAGAGTTAGTTTAAATCGTGGCCGACTCGTAGCCTTTTTCCTCCTCGTGTACTCCTTTTGGAAAAGTCGTGTTTTGCAATTTGAATGTGTTATTCCAGAAACCGCCTGAAACAATGCCCATCCTACGTGACACTCCGCGGCGAACGTGTACCCTACGTGATCATCGACAGAGCTGCCCGGTCGACCGTGTACTCGTGTGTCAGATCGATAGAGAGTTTTGCGCGTAACAGCGACTACAAAATCAACGTTTATTACTACCTGAATGCGCACATTTTGGCCGCTCTTCGCCGTGTCACTGATCTGATTCCGATGCGTCTTGATGTGTTGCCGCTGGCCGCTGAGCAGTGCTTTGTGTGAGTTTTTTTGGCTATTAGCCCTTGCAACCCCGATCAAAATACGAAAAAAACGGCGCAAAAAAATTTCGGGCAAAAAAGTGTGCCGCAAACTTGCAATTGGCCCCGCCCATTTTACCATAAGCTCCGCCCACTTTTTTTCAAAATTTTTATTAAAACTTTGCGTTTTTTGGTAGGAATTCATGTGTATTCTAAAATGGGCGGAGCCAACTGCAAGTTCCCGTAATTTTAAGCATTTTTGTGCATTTTTATGAGCTTTTTTCTTTGTTTGTTTCTTGTAAACAAGCCCCGCCCACCCACAATTTTCAAAAAATTTTGGTGAACTTTTTTTGCATTTTTCGGCCATTTGTATTCTTAAAAACATGAATTTTAGTGCAGAAATTCAGAAAAATCGATATTTTGAAATTTCCGGGCAAAAAGTGTGCGGCACACTTGCAATTGGCCCCGCCCATTTGACCCGAAGCTCCGCCCACTATTTTTTTGCCGATTTTTTGACAAAATTAGCATGTGTTCAACCAAATTTACATTCATGTTTTCATTTTCCATTTTCCCATAAGCTCCGCCCTCTTTTTTTTTTTAAATTTTTTTGGTGAAAATTTCAATTTTTCAGTTATTTTTGTAATTTTGCCTACATAATTAGATTCAAACTTTGATGAAATTCAGTTACAATTTTGAAAAAACTGCAAAAATTGAAATTTTCACTCAAAAATATTTATTTCTAAAAAAGTGGGCGGGGCTTGCTGGAGAATCTGCGACAATGGTCAAAAATGTTTTCAAAGTTCAATAAAAACGCTCAAAATTGCATAAAAATTCTGAAAATTACGAGAACTTGCAATTGGCTCCACCCACTTTACCACAAGCTCCGTCCACTAATTTTTGCCGATTTTTTTGGTGAAATTTGCGTTTCCACCAAATTAAAATACATTTTTCCTCAATTTTTATTCAAGAAAAGCATGAATTTTAATGAAGAAAGTCAGAAAAATTTGTTGAAAATGCCAGAAAAAGTGCGCGGCACGCTTGCAATTGGCCACGCCCATTTTTCCACAAGCTCCGCCCACTATTTTTGACGGAATTTGCATTTATTCAACCAAATTGAAATTAACTCCGCACAAAATCACAAAAAAAAATGCAAAAATTGAATTTTTCACACAAAAAATGTTAATTTTTAAAAAAGTGGGCGGGGCTTGCTGGAAAATGGGCGTAAAATGGTCAAAAAATGTTTTCAAAATTCCATAAAAACGCTCAGAAACTCATAAAAAGTTTTTGAAAAAAGTTTTGAAAAAAAAATGGGCGGAGCTTATGGTGAAATGGGCGGGGTCAACTGCAAGCGTGCCGCACACTTTTTTCCGGCATTTCCAACAGATTTTTTTTTTCAATTTCTGAACGAAAATGCATACTTTTCTTGAATAAAAATGGGAGAAAAATGCAAAAATCTGAAAAAAAAAAACAGCAAAATTCACAAAAATAGTGGGCGGGGCCGTAAATTTCTCGTAAAACGATGTTGATTTGGGATTAAAATGTGCCTATCGAGAAATGGCAAATTGAATTTTTCACACAAAAAAATTTATTTTTTAAAAAGTGGGCGGGGCTTGCTGGAAAATGGGCGTCAAAATTCCATAAAACGCTCAAAAATTAACAAATATGCTTCGAATTCCGAGAACTTGTAGTTGGCTCCGCCCATTTTAGAACACACACAAATTCTGACCAAAAACGTAAATTTCACCAAAAATTTTGAAAAAAAAAAATGGGCGGAGCTTATGGTGAAATGGGCGGGGCTAATTGCAAGTGTGCCGCACATTTTTGCGGCATTTTCAATAGATTTTTCTGAATTTCTGAACTGAAATTCGTTCTTTTGTTGAATAAAAAAGGCAGAAAAATGCAATTTTCGTCAAAATTTTTGAAAAAAGTGGGCGGGGCCAATTTTCGAAAGTTGGAGGTTTGCAAAAAAAGTGCGCTCCGTTGAACTTGGCGAAAAAAAATGTTGGCAATGTGCCAATTTATGCGAATTTTTGAGGTGCAAAGCGTGTAGGCGACGAGACGCAGACGAGAGACAGCGTTGGCACGCGACGCAGTCGCAGTGCGTAAAAATTTGGATGAAAGCAGAAAATTGGGCGCTTTGCAACGTTTTCTGTGAAGGGATAAGGGTCGGGGCTAATAATTCATTAGAAATTTTCCGGTAGATTGGCAGCCACTTGGCAGCTACTTGGCAACTAGTCTGCCAACATTTTCTTAAGCTTTGGAAATTGATGAATTTCGGTGGTGATAGACGCAGAGAACGAGACAAACTGGATCCTAGCTCTGATGTGTCGGCTATCCCTTTTCTGTCAGCGTCTCTTCAGATAACACTATTTTTGCGTGGTCGCGCACAAATAAGTGGGCGGAGTTTCGCGTTCGTTCTCATGTCATGTTTTCCAGATCAGGCTGCTCTCGCCTCGGAAAAGAGCCCTGGTGCATCGAATGTGAGCACAATCCGGCAGAACTTGGACTAGCTCTAGTCCAGGCGGGACGGGAGAGTCGAGCCAGAGCAGGTCAGTCTTATCTCATTATTTTTCAACGCCCCGCTTCCTTCCAGGCATCTGTCAAATCTGCACAAAATGCCAATCGTCTAGCTTTTCGCTCGGCGAGCAGGAAATCACACAATGCTCCAATTTTACGTGCCTTTTAAAACAAACGTGGACAATTATGGATAGAGCGAAGACTGGATCGGTGCTGGTCGCGCACAAGTTGTTTTAGTGTAGTTAGTTTGTAGTAACAATGAATTTATATACAAACACACTGATAATCACATGAATTGGGAAGGAATTGGAGGGGGAGGGGGGGAAGAAAGGCTAAAAACGCTGAAAACGTAAAAAAAAAAGAAAAGAAAAAAAGAAAGTGGGGACCCGTGGGTTGAATCGGCTCGTAAAATGAATTTACGAAATGTCGCAGTATTTGACAGAGTCTCGTGGGCGAATACTCTCACTGAGGAGCACGTTGAGGGTTCTGAAAAATAGAGTTGATCAACTATTAGCTATCTGCTACATATGATGGCTAATAGCCGCCACAAAGATTTTTATATACGGTTCATGAGTGATTATTCGATAAAAATTGCAAAAATTGCAAAAAAAAAAAAAGTTTTAAAAAAATTCAGAAAAATCAATTTTTCTCGAAAACTGCTTCTTAGAATTTTCTGGAACTTTGCCACAACGTTCTCTAGAAAATACTCCATTGTTTGGCATATAGATTAGACCATGTTCATGACTTGGTTTTCGAGAAAAAGCGAAAAAAGTGAAAAATTATGAAAAATTAAGATAAAAATTAGTTTTTCTCAAAAAGTACTTCTTAGAATTTTCTCAAACTTTACCACAATGTTTTCCAAAAAATTATCTATACTTTGATGTATAAATTATACCCTCTTCATGACTTTGTTTTTGAGAAAAATGGCGAAAAAGTGAAAAATTGTCAAAATTTTAGATAAAAATCTATTTTTCTCGAAAATTGTTTCTTAGAAGTTTTTTAAACTTTGCTACAAGGTTTTCCAGAAAATTTTCTATCGTTTGATGTATAGATTGGTGCTACCTCGGAATAGAACTGACGCGTAATAGAACTGTAGCGAAATTGAACTCGCTTTGGAATAGAACTGTAGTGAAATTGAACTGTAGCGAAATAACACTGTTCGGAATAAAACTGATCGGAATAAAACTGTAGCGAAATAAAACTGTTCGGAATAAAACTGTAGCGTTTTGGAACTAAATTAGCAATAGAGCACGATTGCATTGCTTGCTCATTCAAATATTGGAATTTCTCATGCGCGTGCTTTTTTCAACAGTTCTATATTTGCGCTATTCATCAAAAATTGTTTGTTTTGTTGTTTTTTTGAATAAACTTTTATCATTTTTTTCTCGGCCCGCCTTGACGGCCAAGCAATGCAATCGCGCTCCATTGCTAATTTAGTTCCAAAACGCTACAGTTTTATTCCGAACAGTTTTATTCCAAAACAGTTTTATTTTGCTACAGTTCTTTACCGAACAGTTTTATTCCGAACGGTTCTATTGCGAAGCAAGTTTTATATCGCTGCAGTTCTATTACACTTCAGTTCTATTCCGAGGTAGCACCTATAGATTATACCCTGTTCATGTCCTATTTTTTGAGAAAAATGGTGAAAAAGTGAAAAATTGTCAAAATTTTAGATAAAAATCAATTTTTCTCGAAAAATACTTCTTAAAATTTTCTGAAACTTTGCCACAATGTTTTTCAGAAAGTTTTCTATTATTTGATGTATAATTTACGTACTGTTCATGACTTGGTTCTCGAGAAAAATTGCGAATAAGTGAAAAATTCGGAAAAATTTAGACAAAAATGGTTTTTTCTCGAAAACTACTTCTTAGAATTTTCTGAAACTTTGCCACAACGTTCTCCAAAAAATTCTTTATCTGTTGGTATACAGATTACACCCTGTTCATGACTTAGTTTTAGAGGAAAATTGCAAAATATTGCCTAAAAAATCAAAAAATGCAGAAAAATTAATTTTTCTCGAAAAATAGCTTTTAGAATTTTTTAAAACTTTGCCATAATGTTCTCCAGACAATTCTCTATTTTTTGATTTATGAATCATACCCTGTTTATGACTTGGTTTTTGAGAAAATTCCAAAAAATTGCGAAAAAAAAAGGGAAAAATTCAGAAAAAATTAATTTTTCTCGAAAAATAGCTCTTAGAATTTTTTGAAACTTTACCAGAACGTTTTCCAAAAATTTCTCTATCGTTTGATGTTTAGATTGTACCCTGTTCATGACTTGGTTTTTGAGAAAATTGCAAAATATTGCATAAAAAGTCAAAAAATTCAGAAAAATTATTTTTTCTCGAAAAATAGCTCTTAGAATTTGCTAAAACTTTGCCACAACGTTCTCCAGAACTTCTCTATCTTTTGATACATAAATTATACCCTGTTCATGACTTTGTTTTCGAGAAAAATTTCAACAAAGTGAAAAATTATGAAAAATTAAGATAAAAATTAGTTTTTCTCGAAAAATAATTCTTAGAATTTTCTGAAACTTTACCAAAATGTTCTCCAAAAAATTATTTAGCGTTTTATATATAGACTATACCCTGTTCATGTCCTAGTTTTTGAGCAAAATTGCAAAAAATTGCGAAAAAAAAAAGTGAAAAATTCAGAAAAATCAATATTTCTCGAAAAATACTTCTTAGAATTTTTTAAACTTTGCCACAACGTTTTCCAAAAAATGTGCTATCGTTTGATTTATAAATTATACCCTGTTCATGACTTGGTTTTTGAGAAAATTGCAAAAAAGTGCATAAAAAGTCAAATAATTCAAAAAAATAATTTTTTCTCGAAAAAGATTTCTTAGAATTTTCTAGAACTTTGCCACAAGGTTCTCCACAAAATTCACTATTGTTGATATTAAAGTTATACACTGTTTATGGGTTCATTTTTGAAAAAATATGTTAAAAAAAAATTGCGAAAAAAGTGAAAAAAAAATCAGGAAATAAAATTTTTCTTGAAAAATACTTCTTAAAATTTTCCAAAACGTGTTCTATTGAAAGTTCTTTATCGTTTGATATATAGATTATACCCTGTTCATGACTTCGTTTTTTACGTCACGGTGTTTGCGGACCATGTAAAAATAACGGCTCACCTAGTCTCGACCTGAAGCGTCATATAATACCCAGCTTTGGTCTCGACAATCTGTCGCCTGGATCGATTTTTCAACTCAATTTGTCGCTTTCTAATCTGTTTGCTCCGCCATTCCTGTGTCATCCACTGCTCAGTGTCCCTCTTTTGACGCACCGGAAGCACGGGAGTCTTTTTCGGGCATTTTGGAGGCTGAAACATACATTTTAAAGATCTAAAATTTTCATTCATGTGTTCCCTACAATATTCTGATTGCACGGCGCATTCTTGTCCTGCATATTGCACAACGATATTTTGCAGTGGAAGAGGAGATCTCCGTCGCCGGGGAATTTAAAAACGGACATTTCCTGGAAGACGTACGCGTCGTCGGGGAAGTCTTTGAATCGGCTGTAGTTTGGCGTCTCCAGAAAATGTTGGTCCACTTCACAGCTGTAAAAATGGGCGCTCTATTTATCGTAGCGTTTGCCAATGTATCGTTTTGTCTAACTCTCTCACTTCTCTTCGACGCATCGACATCGTTAGAGCGCTGAAGCGTCTCATTGTCAGCAGAGAAGTTAGACAGTTAGACAAAACGAGACATTGTGGAAAATGGATTTTTCTCTTGGTACGAATATGACAGATATATGGCTATTAGCCGTAGTTGGCTCCTAATCGGCGGAAATAGATTACGTACCCATTAGAATCGAGAATCTGTTGAGTGTGCTTCTCGGACTGCACGAAACAATCGTGCACCAAATAGTTGTACTCGGGCGCTGAAAAACGGTGGTTTTATAGTTTAAACAAGTGTGTGACAAACGGCAATCGCATTCCCATCGATGGTACAGCGTTTCGCCGACTTTTGCGTCCAACGCCACGCACTGCCCGGGGCTGTATCTGAAATGTGGCATTTTACAGTGTGAGGGGGCATTTTCTCATTGATATCGCGCAAAAATTAAAATAATTTCTTCCAAAAGGAGTACACGAGGTGTGACTCGCCGTTTTTTCAAAAAATGGCAAAAATCCATCTAATTCATGCCAAAAAATGCAGAAAATTGCATGAAAAACTGAAAAATGCCGTCAAATTCAAATTCTAGGCCATCTGGAAAAGCTAGGCCACATTGACAAAAAATTGTAAAAAAAAATTTTTTTTTGAAAAATATTGACAAAATTCATCAAATTTATGTCAAAAAATGCAGAAAATGGCAAGAAAAAAAAAACAAAAAAAAATTGGAAAATCAAATTCTAGGCAACGGGGGAAAAGCTAGGCCACACCGACAAACAATTGTAAAAAAAAAATTTTTTTTTTGAAAAAATTGACAAAATTCATCAAATTTATGTCAAAAAATGCAGCAAATTGCAAGAAAAACCAAAAAAACTCCGGCAAAATCAAATTCTAGGCCATCTGGAAAAGCTAGGCCACACTGACAAAAAATGCTCAAAAAAATTTTTTTTTGAAAAAATTTACAAAATTCGTCAAATTTATGTCAAAAAATGCAGAAAAATTGCAAGAAAAACCAAAAAAATCCGTCAAAACCAAATTCTAGGCCATCTGGAAAAGCTAGGCCACACTGACAAAAAATGCTCAAAAAAATTTTTTTTTGAAAAAATTTACAAAATTCGTCAAATTTATGTCAAAAACTGCAGAAAATTGCATGAAAAATCAAAAATCAGAAAAAATCAAATTCTAGGCCATCTGGAAAAGCTAGGCCACACTGTCAAAAATTTTTATAAAAGTTTTTTTTTTTTTGAAAAAAATGAGAAAATTCCTCAAATTTATGCCAAATAATGCAGAAAACTGCAAGAAAAACCAACAAATTCGGTCAAAATCAGATTCTAGGCCATCTGGGAGAGCTAGGCCACATTGGCAAAAAATAAAAAATAAAATTTTTTTTTTGAAAAAATTGAAAAAAATTCATCAAATTTATGTCAAAAATGCAAAAAAAATTGCAAGAAAATCACAAAATTCGGTCAAAATCAAATTCTAGGCCATATGGAAAAACTAGGCCACACCGACAAAAAATTAAGAAAAAAAAATTTTTTTTTGAAAAAATTGACAAATTTCATCAAATTTATGTCAAAAAATGCAGAAAATGGCAAGAAAAATCAAAAAATTCCCTCAAAATCAAATTCTAGGCCATCTGGAAAAGCTAGGCCACGTTGACAAAAATTGTTTGAAAAAAATTTTTTTTTTGAAAAAATTGACAAAATGCATCAAATGTATGTCAAAAAATGCAGAAAATTGCAAGAAAAACCAACAAAAAAATTGTTTTTATACAAAATGTCAAAAATGCATCAAATTTATGTAAAAAAAAATGCAGAAAATTGCAAAAAAAACCAAAAAATTCCGTTAAAATCAAATTCTAGGTCATCTGGAAAAGCTAGGCCACGTTGGAAAGGAACGCGCCCAGGTGCAAAGTTAGCGATTTTCATGTATTTTTTGGGTTTTTTGGAAAAAAAATACAAAAAAAATGGTTCCTAGTGCTCTGGAATTCGGGAAAAATAGCCAGAAAAACATGCATTTTTGCGTAGCGGTGTTTGCACTGACACATCAAAATACACGCGCATGTGGTTATTTTTTGAAAAATCTTTTTGCACCGCGTTTCGGAACGTCTTGTGAGTTAACGTTTTTTGCGGAAAAACGTGATAACAACAAGACGAGACGAAGACTAAGATACAGCATTGTCACGCGACGCAACCGCAGCGCGTGGCTCTCTTCAACACCCCGTACAGAGCCCTGCCCACCTGTGCAAGCGATAGACGCATTGTGTATCAGCCGCATTCTTGAAAACCGCCTGATCCAACTCCTGACGTGGCACCACTGACGGCACGAAGCATGACATGTCGAGTCCCTGATCCGCCCGAGTGATAATCAAAGGGTGGAATTGGAGGATTACGGTAATGTTGAAGTGGTAGCCGTGACCGTCCTGAAAGGATATTTTCTTTCTTATTATCGTCCCGCCAAAATGATCAAACGCGCTCCGCTGAACTCAACGCTATGCGATTTTCATTTTGGTCTCCAAATTATTTCATTTCACATATAAATTCAACGTGAAATGAAATAATTTGGAGACCAAAATGAAAATCGCATAGCGTTGAGTTCAGAAAAGCGCGTTTGATCATTTTGGCGGGGCGACAATATGTAAAAACCCAGATCGAGATTCCCGCACTTGCCTTTTTGCAAGAAAATGCAGTGGGCAAAACACGAACCCGCGACATTTGGATTTGTAATCGCGCGCACTACCAACTGAGCCACAGAGGACAGAAATCTAGCATAACAGAGTGCGTATAAATGAATGAGAAAGAGTGGAACGTGAGTAAGTGGCGACGAAGTCGCCAATAGGCTGCGCAGCAGGCTTATCAATACATACAACTCACCGCCGACGGAGTCTTCACAAGGCCACACGTGCCCTCTGTGAACGTCATCTGAATCTCCCTGCTATTATCCGTCTTTCGTATCATACAATCCGGCTCGTCGTGATAATTGTGCGCGTACATCAAACCCTGAAGTGCTCGCTGCGTGCGGACCACAATGCTCATCGAGTTCTCAGTGCATTTCACGTCGGTGGCGCCGCGAACCTGCGGCTTTGCGTCGGGCGGCAACTCGATGCCGTCGCAGCCGAAACCCACGTGCTTCATGAATTCGCCTTCAAAGTCCTGAAATCGTGGGAGTTGGGGGAATTCAAGAAAAAGTAGGGGAAAAGAGCTCACGTGAAGATTTGGCGGGGTAAATGCTCGTTTCGCGTCTCCTGCAATCAGCTGAAGTTCCGCTTCGTCGACGAGCGGGCGGGGTGTCACACTCACGGCTATCATTATGATTCCCGAGGCGCGCATCTTTTCGGATATGTCTTTAGGGGATCTGAACGTGTCAAATTGCATGAAAAGGCTAAAAATTCAATTATAAATGCCTTAAATTGCTCGAAACTGTGGGGGTACTACGGAATAGAACCTCCTGAAATTGAGCTTTACATTGTGGGTCCCTGAATTCTATTTCGCGCAGTTCTATACCGTAGTGCCCCCGAAATTACAGAACAATTCTCAAAATTCAATCAAAATGCTCAATATTGCAACATCACACGCGGTGCGGTTGCGTCGCGTGCGCGTGTCAACGCTCTCTCTCTCTCTCGCTCGTCTGCGTCTCAATTACACGATTTCTATCTCAAAAATTCATCAAATTTATGTTCAAAACATGCAGAAAATTGCAAGAAAGACCAAAAATTCCGTCAAAATCAAATTCTAGGCCATCTTGAAAACCTAGGCCATACCATCAAAAAATTAAAAAAAAATTTTTTTGAGAAAATTGACAAAATGCATCAAATTTATGCCAAAAAATGCAGTAAATTGCAAGAAAAACTAAAAAATTTTGTCAAAATCAAATTCTAGGCCACCGGGGAAAAGCTAGGCCACACTGACAACAAATGGGCTGAGCCAACCGAAAAAGGGCCGCTAACTCTTGCGACATTTCTTTCTAATAATAGTTTTACGTTCAATTACCCTTATTTGATTTTTTTGAAACTAAAATGATCGAATCCGTCGAAAAAAAAAATAATAATAAATTTAGGCTCCACCCCTTTTCGTTGGGTCTCGAATTTTAGTATTTTTCTGAAATTTTGAGCGTTTTATTGGAATTTTGAGCATTCTGGTTGAAATTTGACGGACTTGCAGTTAGCTCCGCCCACTTTTCTTCAAAATTTTGTGCGAATTTTTCACTTTTTGGTAAGAATTAGGATTAGAGCTCAGTCTAGGAGTTTTTTTACAAACATCGAAGCCCAAAAATAGGCGGAGCAAACTGCAATTTATCGGATATTTAAGAATTTTTTTGACAATTTGACGCTTATTTTCCAGCAAGCCCCGCCCACTTTTTTAAAAAAATAAATAATTTTTGGGTTAAAATTTCAGTTTGGCATTTCTCGATAGGCCAGTTTACGAGAAATTTTCAAAAACCGGTCTCGCCCATTTTACCACAAGCTCCACCCACTATTTTGCCTTTTCTCCCATTTATATACCAAAAAAACATGAATTTCAGATCAGAAATTGAGAAAAATATGTTGAAAAAGCGGGAAAAATGTGTGCGACACACTTGCGATTGGCCCCGCCTATTCAACCATAAGCCCCGCCCACTTTTTTTGGCGAAAATTGGGGGGGGGGGGAGGTTTCAGATTTTTTCATTTACTTCCATTTTTTTCAACAAAAACATGTATTTTAGTTCAGAAATTGAGAAAAATCTGTTGAAAAAGCTGGAAAAAAGTGTGCGACACCCTTGCAGCCCCGCCCATTCAACAATAAGGCCCGCCCACTTTTTTTTGGCGAGAATGGCGTTTTTTTATTGTTTTTTATTTCAAATTTTTGCATTTTCTGCCATTTTTATTCAACAAAAACATGGATTTCAGATCAGAAATTGAGAAAAATTTGTTGAAAAAGCCGGAAAAAAGTGTGCGGCACCCTTGCAATTGGCCCCGCCCAGAATTTTGAGCATTTTGGTTGATTTTTATGAACTTTTGTGCATTTTTGAGCATTTTAATTTGAGTATCACGCATTTTTTCTTTGTTCAAATGTACAAATTTACGAGAAATTACGGCGAAAACCGTGCGCCACACTTGCAATTGGCCCCGCCCATTTTCCAACAAGCTCCTGCCACTTTTTCTGGACAATTTTTGGCGTGATTAACGTTGAGATTTTTGCATTTTTCTGTCATTTTCATGCAAAAAAAGCATGATAAAATTTTTTAAAAATCGATAATTGAAGAAATGTTGACAATGCCTGAAAACCGACTATTTTAAAATAAGCTCCGCCCACATTCATTTGAGGATTTTTGGCGAAATTTTTTTTTTCGTTTTTTTGGTACTTTAAAAAAAAAGAAAAAGCTCTTAATTAAAAACTTAAGTTGCAATCAATAGATATTGGGAATCTAATCGAGAAATTTCAGAAATTTATTGAAAATTATCAAAAATCAACGAAATTTGCATATTTTACTCAAAAACCTTCAAAAATCACAAAAGTAGGCGGAGCTAAAATTCATTTACGTTTTTAAATTTTGGAAATTTCTAACTTGGTTCGAATTCACTTTTTTTCACTCTAAAATGCAAAATACACTGAAAAAAGTGGGCGGGGTTTCATTTTTAATCATGCAAATGGTCATTCAAAGATCCCCACCCCCCACTCACTTGTGCGAATGCCCATCCGTCATCACCAACGCCATCTTCGGCACGCCCTCTCTAATTCCAGTCGACGGATCTTTCGAAGTGAGTAGATCAAACGCATCCATCAACGCCACATTGGTCGCCGTCGTGCCCTTTATCGATCGGATATTCTTGACGAATCCTTGCACAGACGTGTTGTTTCCATAAAGGAACGAGTTGAATTTGAAGTGGACGAACGATTGACCGGAATACGTTATCAGGGCGACACGGACTGCCTCTGGATGGATGTTGATGTTGCCAAGCACTCGTTCTACTAGGAATTTTTTCTGAAACGTCAGGTGTCTAATTAGAGTCTGTTAGTCTGTTAGGGGGCTTGCCTGATCGCTAAAAAGATGATCCAAAGACTCTGAAGCATCCACCACGAGTGCCAGGTCCAACGGCTTGTCGGAGCCTTTTACGCAAGCTTAAGAAGGAAGGGGAAATCAGTTGATTTCAAAAAAAGTTACGAAAAAGCCTGTTACCGTACCCGGTTGCTGTTCGCAAATCTCGGTGCCCCGATAGCGATCAAATTGCGGTTCCAACTTTTGCAAATTCTCATTTGTCACAATTTTCACCTCTGATTGCGTATAATTGGCCAGAGCTGTCATTGCCACGTAGTCACCGGTACCGTACGCCCAAATGTCTACGTTTGGGATTTCTCTGAACGTGATTTCTTTTCATTGTTGAGGGGTATACTGACCTTCTCAAAATGTCCGCCATTTGCCAATCCTTTGGAAAATCGTGTGTACGACCATCGGACAAAAGGTAGACTATTTTTGGCACAGTGCCATCTCGCATTCCCTGAAAACCATGAGTTGGTTTGGGAGAAAATTGCAAAAAAAATTGAAAATTTCAGAAAAATCAATTTTTCTCGAAAAATAACTCTTAGAATTCTCTGGAACTTTGCCACAAAGTTTTCCAGAAAATCTGCTATCATTTGGTATATAAATGATACCCTGTTTATGACTTGGTTTTTGAGAAAATTGCAAAAAAAGAAAAATTGTCAAAAATTTCGACGAAAAATTGGTTTTTTCCCGAAAACTACTTTTTATAATTTTTTTTAAGTTGGTCACAACGTTCTCCAGACAATTCTCTATCATTTGGCATCAAAATTACACCCTGTTTATAACTTTGTTTTGGAGAAAATTGCAAAAAATTGAAAAATCGTCAAAAATTTCGACGAAAAGTTGGGTTTTTCTCGAAAACTGTCCCTTAGAAATTTCTCAAACTTAGCCACAACGTTTTTCAGAAAATGCTCCATTTTTTGATGTCCCAATTTTACCCTGTTTATGACTTGGTTTTTGGGAAAAATTGCAAAAAAGTGAAAAATCGTCAAAATTTTGGACAAAAAGCATTTTTCTCGAAAAATAGCTCTTAGAATTTTCTAAAACTTCACCACGAGGTTCTCCGAAAAATGCTCTATCTTCCGATATATAAGTTATACCCTGTTCATGTCTTGGTTTTTGGGAAAATTGCAAAAAAATTTTTTTGAAAAGTCCAAAAAAATCCCGAAAAATCAATTTTTCCCGATAAGTATTTCTTAGAATTTTTTCAAATTTTACCATAATGTTCTACAGAGTATTATCTATTTTTTGGTATAAAAATTTTACCCTGTTCATGACTTGGTTTTTGAGAAAATTGCAAATTTTCGCAAAAAAGTGAAAATTTTTGACGAAAAATTGGTTTTTCTTGAAATTTGTCTCTTAGGATTTTCTGAAACTTTGCCACTAGGTTTTCCAGTGAATTTTCTATTTTTTGAAATATAAATTGTACCCTGTTCATGACTTGGTTTTTGGGAAAAATTGCAAACAAAAAAGTTGTCCTCTAGAATCTTGGTTAAGACAGATACCGTAACTCACATTCCCCGGATCTTTAAGCTGCTGCAACGCAAACTCAAACGCCCCTCCAATCCGTGTAATTCCTGACACGTGGCGAAGCACATCCAACGCCGCCAACAGCTCTTCCCGGTCGATGAACTTTTCAAAGTTAAACTCGAGGTGCTGCGTGCCACTGAACTGTATCAGCATGACACGCGTGGCACTTTTGCCAATTGTCACGTGCTTTATGATTCGACGAATAATGTCGATTTCGTCTTGAAACTTTTCTCTGAGCGAGCCGGACGAGTCGAGAATGAAGAGCAGGTCGAGCGGCGGGGCGAACACTTTGCATCTTGCTAAATAGGAAAATTGTGGGATTTTACTGCAAAAAAAAAACACCGAAAATCTCACGTTTAGTAGACACTGGTGTGTGCACAATTTCGGGCGGCGCCAGCCCATTATCGATAATCTTGACACTGCTCGTCAGGCCGACTAGAAGGAACCAGAGTAACGGTGTGGCTATGTCGCCTAAACGTCGCATTTTTCTGTAAAAAGAAGACATATTAGTGGGATTATCTAGTATGAACATGTTATTGCTAATGCTTATCAAGTTGTCACTTTCAGAGAGGGAGAGGACAGATGGCAGAGTGGAACGCGTTCGTGATAAGCGTGATTACCGTAAAAACTGTAATAGAACACCACCTTTAATAGAACGCCACCTGTAATACAACGCCACCCCCAACGTCACTTCGAAAAAAGAACGCCACCCTCTAATAGAACGCCACCCTGTAATACACCGCCACTCTGAAAAACTGCGGCCTATAAACATGAACCGGTGTTCCAGTAATTTTTTTTCAACATGGATTACTGTAGTAAAGTACACAAACACCGAGGTGTGCAATGAACAATAAAGCTAGCTGATTACAGAGGGTACAACGGTATAGAACTCGCACATAATATAACTGCAACGGAATAGAATTACGTGGAATAAAACTGCCTGAAATGAAGCTGTACTAAAAAAACCAGTGCACGTAATACAACTCAGGGGCTCACAATCTACAAAAAATTCCTTTTCGGGTTTCTCGAGCGGTTCTGATTTGGTACCGCTCCAATTCAGGAATTCGGTGCGAGTTCTATACCGTAGTAGGGTGACAGTGATATGTCTCTTGAATTCGAATAACAGTACAAATGCATATTATCGGCCCGCCATGGCGATCAAACGCGCTCCATTGAATTTAGTATTTTTGATTTTCATTTTGGTATCCAAATCACTTCATTCCGCGTATAAATTCAACGGAAATGAAATTTTATCGTTTTGAAAAAGTTTTCATCTCCGAAGCCGCGCGAACTTTGAATTTAGGCTCCACCTTTTCACGCGAATTTTAACCTTTTTAAAAATTTCACGAAAAAAAAGTGAAGGAAAATAAAATTTTCATGAAATTCGCGTGGAGAGGCGGAGCTTAATTTTAAAGTTAACGCGGCTTTGATGATGACAGCTTTTTTAAAACAATAATGATTCGGAATCCAAAATGAAAATCACAAAGTACTAAAATCAGTGGAGCGCGTTTCATTGTCGTTGCGGGTCGACAATATTTACATTCGTTTTTTTCAATTATTTCTATTCATTTTTGTTATTTTTGGTTGTTGAAAAATGAAATTTGATTTTTTTTTTCTAAAAATTCAGCTCCGGAAAATACACCGCCACCCTCTAATAGAACACCACCTCTAATACAACGCCACTCCTAGACCCACTCCGAAAAATAGACCGCCATGGCGCTATATTACAGTTTTTACGGTAAATATTTTTAGCAAGACCTGCAGAACATGGGAGCGTCGTGCGCGCACGCAAAAATGCGTGTGAAGAGAGTGGGATTCGAACCCACGCCCCCGAAGGGACTGGTGCCTTAAACCAGCGCCTTGGACCGCTCGGCCATCTCTCCGACGAAATCAAGAGTGTAGAGGGCATTTATGTGTTGAGCTGGGAGTCAGCGGCAGTGTCGCGATGGGAGAGAAAAGGAGAAGAGACGCAGACTGCTAGAGAACAAAAAATGTATTTTTTTTGCATTTTTTCAAGGTTTTTCCTTGTTTTTCTTCTTGAAATTGTTAGTTTAAATGACCTTAAAGTCCTTAAGGCTGCAAGACTGTCCAAAAAAAAAAGAAGCAGAAAGAGAAAGAGAAAGAGAAAGAGACAAACCACAAAAAATAAGAAAAACTGAAAATATTTAGAGAAATGAGAAATGAGGAACAAATATGAGAAGGAGGTCGTCGCCTCGCCACAAACCATAAACGAGAAGAGAGGTCTATTGTTTCCAAATTGTAATTATTATGCAGACCTTCTCCTCCCCTCCTCGGCTTCTTCTCTCTCTCTCTCTCTCTCTCTCTCTCTCTCTCTCTTTTCTATCAATGCCAAGAAGCAAAACTTTTGTCATCAATCAAATTACTTCTTGAAAGAAACACTCATTGTTTGGCGGCAGTGTGATGAATGGCACGGTCAAACAACTTGGCCTACATAGTTAGTGAGGTCATTGATAACAAAATTGCTTTGTTCTCGGTCTAAACGCCGAATTAGCGCGAAACGAATAATGCCATTCGACGCGGCGTGTTTGGAAACGTATAGAACGGCATTTTCAGGGCAAATGGACAGCTCAAATGAAGTTACGAGGCTCCAATGTTCCGCGGGTCCTACTGAGAGAGAGAGAGAGCCGCCGAAGATCGGAGCGTCGTAACTTAGTAATAGAAATGAAGTTGGACCGATCGGCCCCAAAAATCATCCTTTTATATAAATATTTGCGTGTGTTTGTTTTTACTTTACTTTAGTTTTTTTTTTCAGTTTTTAGTCGCTCAGCTCCGCCCATCCATTTTATTTTATGTGTCTGAAAATCCGCCAAAACAAAGCCATAAATAGCCATTTTTCACGTGAAATATTGAAAAAAAAAACGATGGGCGTAGCCGTCCAGCGTGAACCCGTTTTCGACGCGAACACTGCGTGTCAAAATTATTATTTGTTATTAACAGTGATGTAATTATTAATCACATGGATTTCTAAAACGGTCAAAAGTTATTAACCCTAACTTTGGGTAGAAAGCATGGAAAGTTTTAAAAAAATTCGAGAAAAATGGATTTTTCTGAAATTTCTCACTTTTTTGAAATTTTTCTCAAAAACCAAGTCATGAACAGGGTATAATCTAAACATCAAAAGATATAGAATTTTCTGGAAAACATTGTGACAAAGTTTCAGAAAATTCTAAGAACTACTTTTCGAGAAAAAATTTTTTTTTTCTAAATTTTTCAAAAATTTTCACTTTTTTGCAATTTTTCACGAAAACCAAGTCATAAACAGGGTATGATGTATACATCAAAAAAATAAAAAATTTTCTGAATAAAGTTGTGGCAAAGTTTCAGAAAATTCTAAGAGCTACTTTTCGAGAAATTTTCATGTTTCTGAATTTTTCTCTTTTTTTTTCACTTTTTTGCATTTTTTCTCGAAAACAAAGTCATAAACAGGGTATAATTTATATATCAAAAAATAGAAAATTTTCTGGATAACGTTGTGACAAAGTTTCAGAAAATTCTAAGAACTATTTTTCGAGAAAAATTTATTTTCATCTAAATTTTTCACAAATTTTCAATTTTTTGCAATTTTTCTCAAAAACCAAGTCATAAACAGGGTATAATGTTAATACCAACAGATAGAGAATTTTTCGGAGAATGTTATGGTAAAGTTTTAGAAAATTCTAAGAAATAATTTTCGAGAAAAAAAAATTTTTTGTCTAAATTTTTCACTTTTTTTTTTACAATTTTTCTCAAAAACGAAGTCATGAACAGGGTATAATGTTAATACCAACAGATAGAGAATTTTTCGGAGAATGTTATGGTAAAGTTTTAGAAAATTCTAAGAAATAGTTTTCGAGAAAAATAACTTTAATCTAAATTTTTCACTTTTTTGAAATTTTCTCAAAAACGAAGTCATAAACAGAGTATAATTTATATATCAAAAAATAGAAAATTTTCTGTAGAACGTTGTGGCAAAGTTTCAGAAAATTCTAAGAGCTATTTTTCGAGAAAAAAAATTTTTTGTCTAAATTTTTCAAAATTTTTTACTTTTTTGCATTTTTTCTCGAAAACAAAGTCATAAACAGGGTACAATTTTAGCATCAAAAAATAGAAAAAATTTCGGAAAATGTTATAGTAAAGTTACAGACAATTCTAAGAAACAGTTTTCGATAAAAAACCAATTTTTCGTCGAAATTTTTGATGATTTCTCACATTTTTGCAATTTTCTCAAAAACCAAGTTATGAACAGGGTATAATGTTAATATCAGCAGATAGAGACCTTTCTGAAAAACGTTGTGGCAAAGTTTCAGAAAATTCTAAGAGCTATTTTTCGAGAAAAATTGATTTTTATCTAAATTTTTGACGATTTTTTACTTTTTTGCAATTTTCTCGAAAACCAAGTCATGAACAGGGTATGATTTATATATCAAAAAATAGAGAATTTCCTGTGGAACGTTGTGGCGAAGTTTCAGAAAATTCTAAGAACTATTTTTCGAGAAAAATTGCTTTTTTTTTCTGAAATTTTCACTTTTTTCGATCCAAAGCAATAAAGCGTTGAAAATTGCCGTAAAAATGCTTTAGAGTTTTGGAAAAGTTACGTAAAAACTTCTTTCAGCGATGAAAAATGAAAAACACAATAAATTGCTGGCTGAAAAGAAAATTATTCATCTGAAGTCTCCGGATGTCTAGATGATTTTAAATCATATTATTTCGTTTTCAGTGGGTCCTAGCCTTATTGGACGGTCGCAGAACAAAGTGGTAGCGTGTTAAAAAAAACGTGGTAACATCCTAAAAATTGATACCCGGTGATCCTTATTAGACGCACTGTATGATTGTTTGCATGCCTAATTCTGATTACAATTTAACTTCGTCAATATAATTTGAGCGCTACGCTACGCGCATACTAGATAGTGGACAAAGTCACGCAGACAGTCGTTTTTTGCTGCTTGTATGTACATATATAGCAATGACCTAACTAACTATGCCTGACCGTGCCATTCATCACACTGCCGCCAAACAATGCATTTGATTGATGATAGAAGATGCATTTTGGAGGGCGACGCGCATTTTCGGCACTTGGAAAAATGGGCCTTCATTTCTGGGAGTATTTTTTACATTTTCACTCAACTTTTTAGACCAATCGAATAATTTTTACCTTGTTTTTCAACATTTTTCTGAAAAAAAAAGTTTTTTTTTTGTAAATTTTGCAAGAAAATGGGAAACATTGTCATTTATTGCCAATTTTTCTGCAATTTTAGCGGCTTTCGATGCTATTAAAATGTGCGGAAAATAGCGGGAAAAAAAAACAAAATTTTCATTTTTATGTGATTGAAACTCATTAGATTTGAAAAAAATGCGAAAAATCGAAAATTCAAAAAAATTCCGCTAAAATTTCAAATTTTTCGATTTTTTGCGAATTATTCAGTTCAAAAATGCCGCAAAATCACATTTTTCACAGCAAAATATTCGAAAAATTAAGTTTTTTCACGCAAAAGCGATATTTTGGGTGATTTCAATTTCCCAAACGCTACTTGGTCTTCTGACTTGAGAATTCCGAATGGGATTCCTGATTCTCTTAAAGATTTGATGGTTTCGCACGATTTGGTCCAAATGGTACACTTTCCGACTAGAACAGCCGCGTCTGGCCGAAACAATTTTCTCGACTTGGTTTTTACAAATCGTCCTAGTTCCTTCACGAGTTGCTCACAGGTTCCGCCGTTGATTCTCTCTGACCACTCATCAGTTGGTTTTTCGCTCGCCCATAATCCGCGTCCTATGAATATTCACGCTTCTCGTGATCGTCTATTGTTCCGGAAATGTGATTTCTCGGCTTTGAATCGTCATCTTTTTTCATACAATTGGGAGCGTCAGCTGTCATTCTTCGCAACGCCTGACTCGAAACTTGCGCACTTTCTTCGAATTTTCAATGAGTTGATAGAAACGTACACGCCAAAATGTCGATTTCGTCCGCCCGTGCACCAGTCGAAAAACAATCTTAGCCGAAGGCTTCGACGCCGCTTGAAGACTAACTTCAACAAAAAATCGATAAATCGTAAGCTAAAAAATATCAAGAAAAAACTTGCGAACGACGAGAAAAAAGCGATAAGTTCCAAGAATTGCCGTGAACTTTTCCAATTCATAAATCGCAGAATTTCGCCACTCCCGCCGCCTATCACTCTTTCCATTTCCGGCCAAATTGTCACCGATCCGAAAGTGATTGCTCGTGAATTTATCCGTTCGTTTTCCTTGTCATTCACGCCTCCGTCACCAGCGTTTCCATCGTATCCGTCGCCAAATCCATCGAAAATATCTCCCGACTTCTCGCCAGTGAACGTCATGAAGCACATCCTTGCTCTGAAACCGAAACTTGGTTACTCAAGTGATAAAATCAATTTCTTTCTGATCAAAGGTTGCTGTCACGCCCTCACCGTTCCGCTTTCTCTTATTTTTATTGAATCCTTTACGAGTAGTCATTTTCCGACGGAATGGAAAACTTCCACTATAATTCCTCTGCATAAAAAAGGAAGTCTGACTGATTCGGGCAATTATCGGCCAATTACATTGACTCACCCACTTGCCAGGCTGTTTGAGAAAATCGTCTTGGAAGCGATCCGGAAGCAAATTAACGGTAAAATCTCGAAAAATCAATTTGGATTTATGAATCGCCGCTCTTGTACACTGGCAATTTTAGAGTCGACGACCGAAATACGCAAAATCCTAGCGAAAAAAGGCGGTTTTGCTGACGCCGTCTATTTTGACCTCAAAAAGGCGTTCGATTCAGTTCCGCACAATCTTCTCTTGGCAAAAGTACAAAATTTCGGTGTCGACGCAAAAGCATGTCAATGGATTCGTTCTTTTCTTGAAAATCGCAAATCCGTCGTAAAAATCGATAATTATGTCTCAGCCAACTCGATTAGCGTTCTTTCTGGTGTTCCACAGGGAAGCGTGACAGGGCCTTTTCTCTTTTTAATGTATATAAACGACTTACTCGAAATTTTTCCGCCCGATGTCCACGTGACCGCATTCGCCGACGATTTGAAGCTACTTTCCTCCAATCCAGCGTCACTCCAGCACAGCATCAACCTCGTCGCAGATTGGTGTGACAAGTGGCGACTCCAATTGGCCGAACAAAAAACGGCGGTCGTGCACTTCGGCCGCAAGAATCCGCGCACCAAATACTTTGTAAATAACTTCGAAATAAATGTAAAAAATTCTATCAGAGACTTGGGAATTATAATTGACAACGAATTGAAATTTGACAAACATGTAAATAATATTTCTAACATATCATTACTAAAATGCAGACAACTGTTACGAGCATTCCATTCAAAATCCCCCGAATTTTATTTTAAATTGTATAATGTTTATGTAAAGCCAATTCTAGAATACGGTTCTGAACTACTAAATCTCCACTCAGTATCCCAAGCCAAAAAACTCGAATATCCACTACGATTTTACACCAGACGGGTACTGCAACGATGTAACGTGTCTTTTTCATCGTATACTGACAGATTAACTCAATTTCACATGATCTCCACTTTTCACCGAAGAATCTTATCCGTGCTCCGTATGTACTTTAAAATTGTCAACCTTGAATGTCACTTTCCGTCCCTACCACTATGTGTAAAAGCGTCCCGGTCATCCAGAAGTCCGTACATGTTAACTCCTTGTGGTAATTCCGCACACGGTTTTCTAATCGACAATCTGTCCTTGTGGAACCACGTCGTCAAATTATTCCCGAAAAGACTGAATTCGGAGGCTTTTGCTGCGCGCATAGCCTCATTCCCGCTCGAAACCCTTTCCCCCCACACTTGACCGATAGACTATTGCTGGTCTGACTGGTCATTTTACTTTTATTATCCCAATATATTTATTTTCTTTGATTTAATTTGTAATGTATTCATTTGTGACGGATAATAAATAAATTCTAAATTCTAAATTTTCACTAAAAACCTACAGTAGCTTTTTTAAAGGCGCATAACATGTTTTCAAAGAGGGTTTGACTAAAAAATCGTTTGAAAATCGATTTTTTTCACACAAACTTGAACAGAGAAACTGAATTTTCACTTTTCTCTGTTTCAAACTCATTTGAGTCGAAAAAAAAAGAATATTCAAAAAATTCGAAAATTTCGCCAAAAATCCAAAATTTTCATAATATTGCGCATTATTCAATGCAAAAACGTCCCAAAGTCACATTTTTCACAAAAAAAAAAACTCGGAAAATGGGGGTTTTCTGTAAAAAATCGAAAATTTCGCTAAAAACCTACCGTAGCCTTTTTAAAGGCGCATAACCTCTTTTGAAATAGGTTTTGTGCTGAAAGGGGGGGGGGGGAAATGATCTTATTTTTTTTAATATTTTTGTCGAAGGATTCGAGCATTTTAATTTCAAAAATATTAAATAAGGTCAATTTGAACATAAAAATATTATTAGAAAAAAGGTCGCAAGAGTTTGCGGCACTTTTGCGGTTGACTCCGCCCATTTTCCCCCCTTTTCGTTACCACATTTTCGCACTTTCCCCCCTTTTCGTGGGGTCTCAAAAAAACATGGAAAATTATAAAAAATAACCTCTCGCAAAGTCATGTGCCTTTAAAAAGGATACTGTAGGGACAGAAGGGTTTTAAGCGAAATTTTCGAAATTTTCGCCATTTTTGCTCATTTTTGCATCTTTTTTTAGTGAAAAATGACATTTTTAGCATATTTTCTTTATTTTTTCGGAATAGTTTGTCAAATTTGCCGGATTTTCGTAAAAATTTTGCAAAAATTGCAATTTTATCGATTTTTCATGGAATATTGAAATTTGGCGGCAGGGGAACGGGAAATGTAGTTATTTGGTAGTTTTGTGTTCAGAAAAATGTGAAAAAAAAACATTTCAAGCCTAGCTTTGCCACTTATCATTTTAAAAATCGAAAAAAATGCAAAAAATTCGCAAAATTCGCTAAAATCTCAAAATTTTGAGAATTATTTAAAAAAAAACTGCCAGAAAATCACATTTTTTACCCAAAAATATTCGAAAAATGGGGGTTTTCTTGAAAAAATCGAAATTTTCGCTAAAAACATACAGTAGCCTTTTTAAAGGCGCATGATCTGTTTTAAAAACATTTTTAGCCCAAAATTTGTTGAAAAAACAAATTTTGGATTTTTTTGCACAAAAAAGAACAAAAAATGACGGGAAAATAGAGATAAAGTGCTGAGAAAAAGGTGAAAAATTAAGTATTAAAAAAAAAATTTTTTTTGAAAATTTTTGAAAAAATGTTCAAAAAAAAAATTTTTTTAATTTAATTTCCTTATTTTTCGTCATTTTCTCTGTAATTTAAGCAATTTTTAACAACTTGAAAAGGAGCAAAAAATGGCGGGAAAGTAGAGCTAAAAGGCTGAGAAAAAGGTTTGGAAAATTACAAAATTTGCAACTTTGTCTAAAAAAGCTGTAACAGGAAAAAACCATAGACGTACAGCTTGGCTTTAAACCGAGAATGAATGAAATCATGTACGATACGGGAAAATGAGATGAGCGCCATTTGTTTGGCGGGATGATGTACATAAAAACGTACAAAGATGGTTTGGGCAGGTGACATGAGGTAACCTTTATTCTGGGCCATGATTACCGCTTATTCTTAATGAGGATGGCGATGCCAATGACTGAAAGAGAGCGGGAAAAACTGGTTGTTAAACAAAACTGATCCCGACAAGAAATTGAGACATTCAATGGACGATTAGGCAATCGGGAGGAGGGAGTGAAAGGAAGTTAAGTTGCGCGCGAATTTGCATTTTTTGGCAGGCGAAGGTCACCGAGAGGAAAGTCTTGCATCATATATTTAGCTATGGCGCTCTATTGCTAAAGGTCAGCACAATAAAACCAACAAAAAAATTTTTTTTTTTTGAAATTTGGAAAAACATTTTTTTTTCAAGCTCTGAAAAATAAAATTTATTTCATTTTTTTTTCAAAAAGCCAATATTTTTATCTGAAAGATACTAAAATCACAATTTCCTTTAAAAAAAAACGAAAAAATAGTTTTTAAACGATTTTTGAGCCCAAAATGAGTTTTAAAAGTGGTCATGTACCTTTAAAAAGGCTACTGTAGGTTTTTAGCGAAATTTTCGATTTTTCACGGGAAAACAGTTTTTTCAAGTGTTTTCAGGGTAAAAAATGTGATTTTGGGGCATTTTTGGACTGAATAATTCGCAAAAATTCGAAAATTTTGGATTTTTAGCGAAATTTTCGAATTTTTGCATTTTTTTTCCATTTTTTCTAACAAGTGGCAAAGCTAAGCTTGATAATTTTTTTTGAATACAATACTACAAAATAACCTTATTTATCGTTCCCCTCGCCGCCAAATTTCAATTTTCCATGAAAAATCGATAAATTGCAATTTTCGCAAAATTGTTACGAAAATCCGGCAAATTTGACAAACAATTCCGAAAAGGTAAAGAAAAAATGCAGAAATTTTCATTTTTTATAAAAAATTATGCAAAAATGAGCAAAAATGGCGAAAATTTCGAAAATTTCGCTAGAAACCGTTCTGTCCCTACAGAACGGTTTTTAGTAGCCTTTTTAAAGGCGCAGGACCTTTAGAGGAGTAATTTTTTGTTATTTTCTTTTTTTCCTGAATTTTTAATCGTTTTCCAGCGTATAGAATAGTAAAGAAATACGTAGCGTATAGAATAGTAAAGAAGCGTATAGAATAGTAAAGAAATACCTTTTTTTCGAATGTTTTTTGGGTAAAAAATGTTGTTATTTTGGGCATTTTTGCACTAAATAATGCGCAAAAATTTGAAAATTTTGGAATTTTAGCGAAATTTTCGAATTTTTTTGCATTTTCGATATTTTTTCAATTTTAAAGATTTTGAGGCTCATAAAATAGAACATTTAGTTGTTTTTTTTTCAAGTTTCGGTTAAAAAAATCCAAAAAATTGTTTTTTTTAACGATTTTTGAGCCCAAAACGTGTTTTAAAAGTGGTCATGCGCCTTGAAAAAGGAGTACTGTAGGCCAAAAATTTTTTTTGGCGAATTTTCGATTTTTCACGAAAAAAAACCCTTTTTTCGAATGTTTTTTGGGTAAAAAATGTGATTTTAGGGCAGTTTTGCTTGTAACAATTCGCAAAATTTGGAATTTCAGCAAAAAATTGGATTTTTATCGATTTTCAATGAAAAATTGAATTTTAAAGCTTATGGGGACCAGAAACACAGTAGTGACCTAACTTTTCAAAAAAAAAAATGAAGGGGAAGGGGGGAAAAAGCAACAAAAAAAACAAGCCTAGCTTCGCCAGTTCCCAGAATTTGAGAAATTAGTGGTTCGAGGGCTCTATAACGTGCAAAAGACGGTAGCCATGAGACCCTGACAGACCAAGGAACAAGCCCCGCCCATTGAAAACGTGTGGCACATAAAATTCGAGAAAAACTGCGCTTTTTCTGTTTGTCATGAAATTGAAAATGCAGAAAATGCAGACAATGAATTCGCGATTGTGACGATGAGGAAAAGAAGTAGAAGTACATAAAGAGGGGGGTAGCATCGTCATCTGAACTGTTTGCCCCCCTTTGGAATTCAATTCTGCCAATTATGCGTCTAGAAGAGTGTGGCGCGCGCCGGAGAGACGGCAGATGTTATCTGATCTTTCTCTTTGATGTTGATGATGACGATGAGTCAGGCAGTAGAGGTAAAGAACAAGAAGAAGAAGCTAGAAGAAGCTAGAAGCGAAACGAAGTGAAATGATAGAAAAAAAAAGTAATAATAGGTTCAAACACCACGAAAATCCATAAAGGCTGAGGGGCGGGTGGGCGCGCTCTTATCTATCGCCTCCCTTCGAGCAGTAGATGTTGACCCGGTAGCCGAGTGGCTAGCACACGCGTTTTGCGATCCGGTCCGGCTGCCTCGAAGGGATGCACCCGCTCGGTTCGAGTCCGGTCGGTGGTCAATGGGAATTTGCAAGACAGAAACGTGAGGTGAGCAGTCTGCCTAAAGTCGACGGAAAGTCTGCTAACAGTCTGCCCACAGTCTACAAAAAGTGGCCAATCACTATATTTTTACAAACAGAAAAGTCAAAGACGACAAAAAATGTTCCCGTTTATATATATATACATATAGAAAACTGAAATTAGTCGTAAAAACCAACACTTATTTTCAGTTTAGTTTTGCCTACGTTTACCAGGTCAACTAAATTGGAACTGGTTCTCACCTGAAGGACACGAGGCATATTTTGTTTTCCTTTTTTTTCTGACCATGTTTTTTCGAAAGATTGTGTAATTTTGAATCCAAACCGAACCACACTTTATGGTTTTGTTTTGACAAAAGTCATAACTTGAAACACCACGTACCTTTCCGAACAAAGTTGAAGTTGCATTGAGAAAACAGCGAAATGTTCTTGAATTGTGGGTACTGTCCGTCACCTTTTTATACCAGAAGACGTCTCCGTATATTCCAGTCTTGAAGAAGACGTAATTCCCCCATATTTGCATAAAAAATTACGAGCCAGTCTCTTGTCTGCACAAACAGAAACCGAAACAGAAGCAACAATGCGACAATTTTTATTCGGATCTTCATGGGGGGGGGGCGATAATTGTGTAGACGGAAGAAGAAGACATAATTCGTCATTTTCAAAAACTGGGAAGAGGAGGGGAAGAGGACGGTTAACAGAGGAGGCGTATAGGATATGGAGACGGATTATGAACAAGCTCTCTCTCTCTTTTTTTGCTTTACTTTCTTTTTTTGTTAATACTTAAATAATTGATTAATTACTGTGCGGCGATCGACTTGAGTAGGTGGTTGATTTCGTGAGCGACACATCCGTAGACCAGTTTGAATTGATCGCCGGTGGCCACCATTCCTGTAAATGGATAATGCTTGAAATTCTAGGAGGAAATTTTGTTGTATTTGATTTTTGGAGACCATGTTCAATCCGAGGAAAAGTTTTAAAAGAGGTCATGCGCCTTTAAAAAGGCTACTGTAGGATTTTAGCGAAATTTTCGATTTTTTACAGAAAAACCCCCATTTTTCGATTTTTTTTTGTGAAAAATGTGACTTTGGGACGTTTTTGCATTGCATAATGCGCAATATTTTGAAATTTTTGAATTTTTGGCGAAATTTTCGGAAAATTTGTATTTTTTTTTTCGAATCTAATGAGTTTGAAACACATACAAGTGAAAACTTTTAAAACACGTTTTCTGCTAAAATCGTTCAAAATCGATTTGTTTTCAAATGAAACAAGCCTGCAGCTTGTGGCGACTACGTCGCCTTCGTCAAATATTTTTTTCAAAAATCAAGTAAGAAGCCCCGCCCTTTGGAAATGTGCGGCACGAGTTTTGTACAGGAATTGTTACTGTGCCTCTATTACCATGTTGTCGATTTTTCCCCTGCCCATAGTTGAGCAATAGCGCGCAACACAAGATCCCTATTATAGATCTATCACTATCAGGACCTTGACAAAACAAAGGGGACACAAGCTCCGCCCCTTTTTTCAATGTCACTTTTTCGACACAATTGGTGCCGTATGCTTGCGAAAGGGGCGAAGCTTTTGTGAGGATCTCGATTGGCCTATTTTCAATTTTTGTGAACCGGTGTTTGCGGACTTTTTTGTTGGCCATAATCTAGAAATTTCTGCCCTAACCAGAAAAATATTCCAAAAATGCAAAAAATTCAGCCAAAATTCGGAGAATGCACCGATCAGTCTGAAATTTTGAGACATCATTTAAAAAATGCTCTCAAACATTCCCAAAAAATTTCAAACCGAAATATTGATTTTGAAAATTTTCAGAAAAATTATCGATTTTTTTCTGAAATTTTTCAAAATCGATATTTTGGTCTGAAATTTTCTGCACATGTCCGAGGGTGTTTTTTAAATGATCTCTCAAAATTTCAGCCCATTCGAAGCAATCTCCGAATTTTGGCTGAATTTTTTAATTAAAAAAAAACAAAAAAAAAATTCAGCCAAAATTCGGAGAATGCTCCGATCGGTCTGAAATTTTGAGAGATTATTTAGAAAATACTATCGGACATCCCCAGAAAATTTCAGACCAAAATAAAATTTTTTTTTTTTTGAAATTTTTCAGAAAAATTATCGATTATTTTTTCTGAAAAATTTCAAAATCAATATTTCGGTCTGAAATTTATTGCACATGTCCGGGAGTATTTTTGATATTATTTGCCAAAATTTCAGACTAATCGGACCATTCTCAGAATTTTGGCAGAATTATTTGAATGTTTTGCAATTTTCAAAAAAAAAGTCGATAATTTTTCTCAAAATTTTCAAAATCGACATTTTCGTCTGAAACTTTCAGGGAATATTCGCGAGTACATTTTAAATGGTCTCTCAAAATTTCAGACCGATCGAAGCATTCTCCGAATTTTGGCTAATTTTTGCAATTTTTTGCAATTTTTTTCAATTTTTTTTTTTGCATTTTTTTTTTCATATTTTTTGCATTTTTTGCTGGTTCCGTGAATAACCCCATATCGATTTTGTGATTTTCGATCGAGAGAAAAGCTAAATCGCCTGCCGCACCTTGCAGACGCTGCCCCTTTTAAAAAATCAAGAGAAATTCAGTACTAAAACATCGCGACTTGAAACAGCTGAAACTCGAGAACTAGCGGGAATTTTGCGGAGAAAATTTGGGAATGTCTTAATATTGAGGCGTAGAATACAATGAAGTCAGTAGCAGGGGTGGAACAAAAAAAAAGGTTTTTTAATTTCAAAAAAAAAAAATTTTTTTTTGGCCCCAAAAAAGGCATAATTCTGCCAGTTAAATGGAAATTTTCCAAGTTTTCGTTGAAAATTAGAGTTTTTTGTCAATTTGGAGCATATACCGACTAAGTTTTCGTCCAAAAACACGGCATGCTGGCTGGCCGGAACGTCATTGGCAACGCGCTCCGCTGAGTGTCTGCGTCTCCTCTTCGTATCAGTTTTACGCAGATGAGTGGCTGCGCAGCTCAATGCGAAAAAAAACCCCGCGCAGTTTGAATTTTATTGTATTTTCCAACGTTCCGTCCAAAGCACTCACCATCTCTCTGATCCCTCAAATGCTCCACTGTGGCGACGACGTCAATCTGGCGAATTCCGCGCAACAGACGTGCACACAACACGTCAACCGCACAATAGACACCGGTTCGACCCGATCCGTCCCACGAGTGGACGAGCACGGCCGACGAGCGTCCGCGATACGACTTGTTCACTTTGCGTCGGAACTCGAGGATGCTCTTGGCGGATGGCGGTGTCGATGCTTTGTGCCATGAGAGATAGTGGAACTGGGTGATGGTGCGGGTTTGGCTGTTTTGAAGGTTCTGGAAATGGCAGGGTTTGAACCGAAGAATGTAATAGAAGCTCACCTTAAGATAGAACGATCTGACGAGATAGTCATCAGACCAAATGTGCTCCGAAACCAGATGAATCTCGAACGGTCCGTGCACCTCGCTTCCCGTGTCTGGCCAATAGTTCTTCTCCTGTTTGCACTCGTCTGGTGTCGACAGATTCACGACGAGGCACACGTCGTGCTGCCAGACCGCCTGCCAGAAGGCGGCGATCTGATGGCTGGCCGGGGTTTGTGCAGCAATGTAGACGGCTTGTCTGGAATTGGAGGGAAATCGGTTTTTAAGAAATGAGAGACATGATATTTATGTACCTCGGATCGTCATCGTAGATGAAGCTGGCGTTCAGATAGTAGGCGTCCTCGGTGTCGGCGCTTTTGCCGTCAATGTCCACAATGTTGTCGTCGACTGAAAAATTGCAATTAATTGAAAACAACGAATTTCAACATGAAAACACGAACACGAACAAGTATTTTTTTGACGGTATTTTTTTAATTTTTCTTTTTTTTTTCGATTTTATCGCTGATTTTTGCTGTTTTTTTTCTTTTTCTTATGGGGCTATTCACGAAAACCAGCAAAATAATGCAAAAAATTAGGTGAAAATTCTGAGAATGTGTCAAAAATACTCATGGACATTTCCAAAAAATTCCAGACCAAAATATCGATTTTAAAAATTAGCCATTTTTTTAATGAAAAATTTCATAATTGATATTTTCATCTGAAGTTTTCTGCACATGTCCGTGAGTATTTTTGACATTATTTACCGAAATTTCAGACTGATCGGAGCATTCTCCGAATTTTCGCTCTATTAGAAAAAAGTAATAGAAACACTGGTGAACCGCGCGCGGGCCCGCGGCGGCTCCGCAGACGCTACGGGCCCGCCACGGGCCCGCAGCGGGCCCGCCAGCGCTTGGGTGCTCTCGCTGGCCGCTGGCGGGCCCGCGGCGGCTATGATATTTGGTAGGTGACTGACAGGTTGAAAAATTTTTGTTTTCAATGGGTTTATAAATGAATTATAGTTATTTTAAACCATGTAAAATTGCGGATAGGACACTAGTTAGTTAAGTTTTTGATCGAAAATACTGGCATTCATTTTCAAAGCGCTGGCGGGCCCGCTGGCGGGCCCGCGACGGGCCCGCCAGCGGTTAGCTGACGAGCGGATGGGCGGAGGATGGTAAACAGTCTCAAAAAGATTTATCAATGTTTTTTCCTAGTTTTATGGGAATAATTTCGCTCACAAAGCTTTTTCAATAGACTTTGTTTGAAGAATTGGACATGACCGACCGCGGATAAGTTGCGGAAAAGTTGCATAAACGTTTTGTTTGTTTTCGTTTTTGTTGAAGAAATGTTACTCTAATTTGAGAAGTTTTTAATTTATACGAAAATTAAAATAAAACAGATGTAGCCAATAGTAGGCGATATTCGAAAACGTTCGAGTGTCGTTCTTTGTTCAACTCTGCAAATGCATTCTTACATGACGTGAATTAAATGTATGTCTTGTGAATTATTCGCATTTATAAACAAAGTATTTGCTCTAATAGAAGTGCACTTTCAGTAACAAATTTTACAGTATCTACAAACAATAGTTTAGCAGCCTTTAATTTACGCCTCAATTAGCAATTACGTAGATTTTCACAATTTTCTGCGTTTTCTAATTATTACAGTTCTATTAAAAAATTATCATAGTTCTTTTAAAAACCGTGTAGTATCGAATGCTAAAAGGAACTTTATCGCATTTTAGCGAGCCTTGTTTTTTCCAAGCCCTCTAAATGCACTATCAATAACCATTTCACGCCGGCGCAGCAGGCTTGACATCCTATAATACTGCTATTACCGCTTTAATAACGATGACAATTGGTGACAGCGGATTGACGTCGAAAATGAGTTGAGCGCAGGCTAATATCGCTCAATATGCCAATTTTAAGGCGATCACGCACGGTGTCCCAACGTGGAAAAATGTCTTCAACTGTCTGCACTCTCTTCTCTCTACCTCACCACCACAGCGCAGCTATTTTTTCAACGGGAATTTGTTTCTTTTTTGATTTTAAGCAAAACTAGACCACTTTTCGAAAATCTGTCATTAAAATATATTCTTCAGATCAAATGCTTCATTTTTATTACAAAACCACCACGATTGGTGCAGAATTGACGAAGGAGATGTATTTTAAAATGCTGAAACATCGAGAAAAAAACCGAAATTGCAGGTTTCGAGCTGGTCGTGGTATTAAAATGTTCGCGAGAAAATTCTGCACAAGGGAGACATTCAAAATGCATAATTATGTTGCAGAAAATTGAGTTTTTAGTAAAATTCTGCACTAATTGTTTCAAAATGCATCTTCTCCGTCAATTCTGCACCAATCGTGTGTTTTTTGTAGTAAAAATGAAGCATTTGACCTGAAGAATATATTTTAATGACAGATTTTTGAAAAGTGGTCTAGTTTTGCTGAAAATCAAAAAAAAAAAAACAAATTCCAGTTGAAAAAATAGCTGCGCTGCGGTGGTGACGAAGAGAGAACGAGAGATGCGCCAGCAGTTATTCTTAGCGGCGCTTTTTCCGTCCGGGACACCGTGTCACGTGTGATTTTTTTTTTTCTGTTCGTTTCAGTGATTTTATACTCATTTTTGGTCTTTAATCAGAAATATTTCAAAAATAACAACGGAAGCGAAAAATGTCCAGTTATTCGTGATACAAGAGGCGCGCAGCATAGTTGGGCAAATACTCACTTGCTTGAGGATCATTTGCTATTTTACCATTTGCTATTTTGGATCATTTGCTATTTTGGATCATTTGCTATATTGGATCATTTGCTATATCTCATTTGCTATATTTGTCTCATTTGCTATTTCTCATTTGCTATTTTTGTCTCATTTGCTATGGATTGGCTCATTAGCTATGGGTTGGATCATTTGCTATTTTGGATCATATGCTATTTCTCACTTGTTTTACTTGTCTTATTGGCATTGATAGCCCGAAATAGAGTGAAAACAAATTTCGGCAACTGGCCGATGACGACGCATAACCTTGCCGTTCGCTTGCCGATTTTGTAGATTTTTCCCTTCAATTCGAATTATTGTTATAATTTTATTGTAAAATTGTGAATTAAATATAATGAAAATTGTAATGGGGTTATTCTCGGAACCAGCAAAAAAAAGCAAAAAATAGAAAAAAACAGCAAAAAATTCAGCCAAAATTCGGAGAATGTACCGATTGATCTGAAACTTTGGTAAATTATTTAAAAAGTAATTCCGGTCATTCCCTGAAAATTTCAGACCAAAATATCGATTTTGAAATGTTTCAGAAAGAAAATTGATATTTTTTAAAATCAATATTTCGACCTGAAATTTTCAGAGAATGTCCGAAAGTATTTTTTTAAATGATCTCTCAAAGTTTCAGACCGATCAGAGCAGTCTCCGAATTTTCGCTGAATTTTTTGCTGGTTTTTTCTATCATTTGCTTTTTTTTGCTGATTCCGAGAATAACCCCATAAGTACAATAGAAAAGTTTGAAAAAGAGAAAATTATACAAAAGAAGAAATTAAAGAAAATGGCACGAGAAAAAATTGGAAAAAACTGAATTTCTAAAAAATGAAGAACAACCATTAGCTTCGTTTCGTTTCATCCGTTTTTGAATTGGCTTTTGGCTTGTCACGCTGAAAAATAAATGTTTTATCTGATTTTTTGTTTTCCCCCTTTTAGTAAATTTTTGTAAATAACGGGAATCATTTATTATCTCGGTTAGGGTAGGCCACTGCTTAATTTTTCGGAAATTTTCTTAAATGTCAAGCTATTTGTTTACAGAGGTGTTACTTAACAAGCCTGAGCTGGCGCCTATCGGCGACAGAAAAAAAAAACTTAAACGTGAAAACCAATTGAACTTCACCATGACCTTTTAAAGTGAACAGAAGGACATGTTGACTAGCGTAATATATATGAGAAAGATTTTATATGCTTTATTAGTTTTTTTTTTTTCAAAAAATAGTTCAAATCGGTAAGTTTGTCACATTTATTCACAATCACTGCCAGTTTTGGGAACTAGAACGAGAACAAATTAGGCTAAAACGGCAAGAAAATTATTAAAATATACTTTTTTCCCGAATCTTTAAATTTTTTTTGCCAAAACTCAGCGAGAACCTCGTTGAATTTAAAGTTTTTTGTGTTCAAATAACGGAAAATTTTGGAATAACAACTAGACATCAGAGGTCATCTCTTTCGCATTTAGCTAAACGTGACATAATGCCACTTGAGACGCAGATAAATGCGACAGGGCGCGTTTGCCGTTTCGTAGGTTCTAACACGCCGATTTTTAAGATGTTTTGTTGTTATCTTGTTGTTGTAAAAAGGAATAAGTAACTGACAAGGAGGAAATGAACACGGCGTGCTAGAACCTACGTAACGGCAAACGCGCCCTGTCGCATTTATCTGCGTCTCGATAGTCACATTCTGCCAAGTTTTTCTAAGTGCGTGTAAAACTAGAGACGCAGAGCTTTGAGAGAGATGACCTCCGAAATTTCATTTCCAAAAATAATTTTAAAAACGTAGTCTCCAGCACGCCGTGATGAAGAATTTTTTTGTCATTCAATTTGGCGTGAAATGTCACTTACACACTGGGGTCTGAGGAGGGAGTGAGTAAACGCGCCCGGACGCACACACGCAACGCATCCAAATGAGGCCCAAAAAATAAAAAAGGCGCGCGAAAAATTTCGCATTATCGAAGAGAAAAACCAACGCAAAATCGTGAAAATTACGAAATCCTATCCAAAATTATTTCGCGCGCGTTGATTTTTCTCTCTTTCGCGCGCGTTGATTTTTCTCTTTTTCGCGCGTCTTTTTTATTTTTTGGGCCTCAATTGGATGCATTGCGTGTGTGCGTCCGGGCGCGCTTACTCACTCCCTCCTCATACCCCAGTGCTTACAGTCTGAAGATGCACGAAATTCACAGAAAAACTATGATTTTTTTGAGTTTTTTTTTTTGCAAAGAAAATTTTGAGTCGTTTTCAAAGTGTTGGTATTTTTCAGGCCACGTAACATTTTTGGATAGAATATATATCTTTTAAACAATTTTTATTTGAAAAAACTCACTATCAATATTTTTACTTGACAGTTGACAAAACTCTTCTAAAACGTTCTCTTCGTATTTGGAAGTTGTTGTCATCGGAGTCTCGTCATCGTCCTCTGAGTGGAACATTTCTAAAAAATTATATATTTTTTTTGAATAATTTTTACTGCAAAATAATTCAATATGTACTCTTTACCTACGTTTTTTTAGATGAGAATTGCCAGTATTGGGAGAAATGCACCGCGGGTGAACCAATCGCCCAAAATCCTTCAGCAAAATTGATTTTTGATGCACCACAGGTGTCAGACTGCAATAAATATTTATTATAATACCAATGTAGCGATTAAATGTTAACAAAAAATACGAAATTAGCAAAAAAACAGCAGAAACCCGATAGGAAACCAAGAAAATTAATTCAAAGCACATATTTTTTTGGGCAATTTGGCTGCCAATGCTTTAACGTTGGATACTCAGCCAACGCCGGGCCTAACTTTTTCGCGCGTTTCCCAAATTTTCGCGTTTTTTTTCACAGTTTTTTAAAAAAGCCTTTTCGTTTAATACTTTCTGCTGCTTTTTGGCTGATTTCTTCTTTTTTTAACATTTAATCGCTACTTTGGTCTTATAATTGATATTTATTGTAGTCTGACACCTGCGGTGCAACAAAAATCAATTTACCTGGAGGATTTTGGGCGATTGGTTCATCTGCTGTTCATTTCTCCCTATTTTGGAAACTCTCATTAAAAAAGTGCGTATGGAGTACATATTGTTTTATTTAAAAAAAATATATTTTTTTTTAGAAATTGTTCACTCAGAGGACGATGACGAGACTCCGATGGCAACAATTTCCGAACACGAAGAGAACGTTTTAGAAGAGTTTTTTCAATTTTTTTTCAAAAGTAAAAGGATTGATAGTGAGTTTTTTCAAATAAAAATTGTTAAAAAAATATATATTCTATCCAAAAATTTTACGTGGCCTGAAAAATACCAACACTTTGAAAACGACTCAAAAATTTCTTTGCAAAAAAAAAAACTGAAAATACATGAAAAATCGTAGTTTTTTTGTGAATTTCGTGTATCTTCAGACTGTAAGTGACATTTCACGCCAAATTGAATGACGAAAACATTCTTTATTTCCTCCTTGTCAGTTACTTATTCCTTTTTACAACAACAAGATAACACCAAAACATCTTAAAAATCATTAAAAATTATCAAAATATTTGTTTGAAATCGCCGTGATTTATCACTTTTTGTTCAAAAACTTACGATTCACGGCGTGTTAGAACCTACGAAACGGCAAACGCGCCCTGTCGCATTTATCTGCGTCTCAAGTGGCATTATGTCACGTTTAGCTATTGTCCATTCGCGAAGAAAGCAAGTGCGCTCCACAAAACTTAGTATTACGTGGATTTCATTTTCGTCGCCAAATTATTTCTTTTCGCGTTGAATTTACACGTGAGATGAATTAATTTGGCGACGAAAATGAAATTCACGTAGTACTAAGTTTTGTGGAGCGCACTTGCTTTCTTCGTGAATGGACAATAAATGCGAAAGAGATGACCTGCGAAAATTCATTTCCAAAAATAGCACACCGTGCTTACTGATGTCTAGTTGTTATTCCAAAATTTTCCGTTATTTGAACACAAAAAAACTTTAAATTCAACGAGGTTCTCGCTGAGTTTTGGCAAAAAAAATTTAAAGATTCGGGAAAAAAGTATATTTTAATAATTTTCTTGCCGTTTTAGCCTAATTTGTTCTCGTTCTAGTTCCCAAAACTGGCACTGATTGTGAATAAATGTGACAAACTTACCGATTTGAACTATTTTTAGAAAAAAAAAACTAAAAAAGCATATAAAATCTTTCTCATATATATTACGCTAGTCAACATGTCCGTCTGTTCACTTTAAAAGGTCATGGTCAAGTTCAATTGGTTTTCACGTTTAAGTTTTTTTTTTTTCTGTCGCCGATAGGCGCCAGCTCAGGCTTGTTAAGTAACACCTCTGTAAACAAATAGCTTGACATTTAAGAAAATTTCCAAAAAATTAAGCAGTGGCCTACCCTAACCGAGATAATAAATGATTTCCGTTATTTACAAAAATTTACTAACAAGGGACTTTCGAAATGGTAAGGGTTCAGAATTTTCTATAAATTGGCATACTAGTACTTTCGAACATCCTGTACACGAATATCATAGTGGTTATCTGCAGAGATTCCTCCAAGTCTGAAATTTTTTGATCTGAAAATTCTAGGTTTTCCCACCACATTTGGAACCTCGCGCTCTCCCATTTTCTTCACTGCCACCTTTGAAGTAGAATCGGCAAGCAGGGATGAGTGAGTGGGTAGCGCAGTTGAATGGTAATCATGAGTTCACGAGTTCGAACCCACCTTTCTTTTCTTATTTTTTATTTTTCGTTTTAAACTTATTTTTTGGACAGATGTTGGGAAAAATTATTTAATTTTTTCAACATTTTTTTTGCGTTTTTATTTGATTTTTTTTAAGTTTGGAAAGATTGAGGAAGTTCTTGAATATATTCATATATGAAACTTCATATTTGGAACTTTGTCCAGTTCAACAAGCTTGCCATGGCAGAATCGGATCAGATTGGGCTTGCCAGAGAGCTGCACTGCGTCTTTATAGACTACCATTTTGAGAGACTCTTCATCATCAGGAGACCAGGCTGCAACAAAAGTATGGTTTTTCTTTAATTTGAATACGAAACCTACTTGAATCTTTGATATCATTTTCAAAACTTGTGAAACATTCTTTCGTGGAAATTTCATAAGTTCCATTCTTTACTGACTCATAAACCATAATGATATAATCAGCAATAGCTGACCTGATCGATTTATACTGATCGAAAAAAAGTTCTAGAAAATTCGCAAGAAGCTCCCAGAGAATTATGTGGGGATTTCTGAAATTTTCTGGAATTTTCTTGAACAATATAGAAAAAAGAAAATTCTAAATCGATCAGGTCAGCTATTGCTGATTATATCATTATCGTTTATGAGTCAGTCAAGAATGGAACTTATCAAATTTCCACGAAAGAATGTTTCACAAGTTTTGAAAATGATATCAAAGATTCGAGTAGGTTTCGTATTCAAATTAAAGAAAAACCATACTTTTGTTGCAGCCTGGTCTCCTGATGATGAAGAGTCTCTCAAAATGGTAGTCTATAAAGACGCAGTGCAGCTCTCTGGCAAGCCCAATCTGATCCGATTCTGCCATGGCAAGCTTGTTGAACTGGACAAAGTTCCAAATATGAAGTTTCATATATGAATATATTCAAGAACTTCCTCAATCTTTCCAAACTTAAAAAAAATCAAATAAAAACTGCGCTACCCACTCACTCATCCCTGCTTGCCGATTCTACTTCAAAGGTGGCAGTGAAGAAAATGGGAGAGCGCGAGGTTCCAAATGTGGTGGGAAAACCTAGAATTTTCAGATCAAAAAATTTCAGACTTGGAGGAATCTCTGCAGATAACCACTATGATATTCGTGTACAGGATGTTCGAAAGTACTAGTATGCCAATTTATAGAAAATTCTGAACCCTTACCATTTCGAAAGTCCCTTGTAAAAGGGGGAAAACAAAAAATCAGATAAAACATTTATTTTTCAGCGTGACAAGCCAAAAGCCAATTCAAAAACGGATGAAACGAAACGAAGCTAATGGTTGTTCTTCATTTTTTAGAAATTCAGTTTTTTCCAATTTTTTCTCGTGCCATTTTCTTTAATTTCTTCTTTTGTATAATTTTCTCTTTTTCAAACTTTTCTATTGTACTTATGGGGTTATTCTCGGAATCAGCAAAAAAAAGCAAATGATAGAAAAAACCAGCAAAAAATTCAGCGAAAATTCGGAGACTGCTCTGATCGGTCTGAAACTTTGAGAGATCATTTAAAAAAATACTTTCGGACATTCTCTGAAAATTTCAGGTCGAAATATTGATTTTAAAAAATATCAATTTTCTTTCTGAAACTTTTCAAAATCGATATTTTGGTCTGAAATTTTCAGGGAATGACCGGAATTACTTTTTAAATAATTTACCAAAGTTTCAGATCAATCGGTACATTCTCCGAATTTTGGCTGAATTTTTTGCTGTTTTTTTCTATTTTTTGCTTTTTTTTGCTGGTTCCGAGAATAACCCCATTACAATTTTCATTATATTTAATTCACAATTTTACAATAAAATTATAACAATAATTCGAATTGAAGGGAAAAATCTACAAAATCGGCAAGCGAACGGCAAGGTTATGCGTCGTCATCGGCCAGTTGCCGAAATTTGTTTTCACTCTATTTCGGGCTATCAATGCCAATAAGACAAGTAAAACAAGTGAGAAATAGCATATGATCCAAAATAGCAAATGATCCAACCCATAGCTAATGAGCCAATCCATAGCAAATGAGACAAAAATAGCAAATGAGAAATAGCAAATGAGACAAATATAGCAAATGAGATATAGCAAATGATCCAATATAGCAAATGATCCAAAATAGCAAATGATCCAAAATAGCAAATGGTAAAATAGCAAATGATCCTCAAGCAAGTGAGTATTTGCCGCATAGTTGCCAAATCTTGTGCCCAGGTTGCAAAGTGGGCGGAGCTCAAAATTTTTTAATGATTTTTTTTCAAAAAATCTTCAATTTTCTATGTTTTATTGCCGTTTTTTAGCATTTTTATTTCTTTTAATTCTTAATTAATTTTGCTCACATATGCCCAATAAATTTTTTTTCAGGTTCCAACAGGACTGGAAATTCGACACCCCCGACGTTGGTAAGATTTTCTTTTTTTTTCTTTTTACTGTTAAAAATTTAAAAAAAAAAGTCCTAAAGAAAGAAAAGAAATGAAATTTACGAGCGAATTTAAATAGGTTATGCCCTAAAAATGATTTTGAATGGATACGGCACGCCGCTTCGAAAAATATAGATTTTTTCCTATTGAGTAGGTTAAAGGTTTACCTATCTTTTTGACCTAAAAAAGGAGTAACTCGCACAAGTAAAATTGCTAAAATCAAAAAAACATAAACTAATTTTGGAATAGTTTTAAAGAACTATCGCCGAATGAACTCTGGCGCCGTTTTTTACGCTTTTTTATTGATAAAACTTTCAGTATCTAAGTTATAAGCAGAATAATGTAGGAGATATTTTTTGCTCAACAATGCAAAAGTGCAGCATTTTTGGAAAAAAGAAAAAATAAGCATTGTCAAAAAAGATATTAAGGCGTCTTTAGTTACGAAAAAAAAAACAACTATGTGAGTTGTACACCATGATTTCAATTGTGCTTGTTCAAAATTTATTTTTTACAATAAAAGTAAAGCAAAAACAAATTTTTTTATTCGTGTCTGTATCTCAGAGTGTTAGAATCTACGTAAAGGAAAACGCGCTCTGTCGCATTTATCTGCATCTCGACAGTGGAATTCTGCCAAGTTTTGATATGTGCGTGCAAAACTAGAGAAACAGAGACTTGAGAGAGACGACCTCGGAAATTTCATTTCAAAAACGTAGATTCCAGCACGCCGTGTGGATCTGTGTCGGTGCGAGATTTCGTGTGTGGGAAGCGTTTTCTCAGCGCCTATTGGACCGATTTGCATCAGACTTGGCGAAATATTTTTAAATCCAAGTGGCACAAGGCTGCCGATGTTTGGCACAAATCGGTTAAGTTTTAAGTGTAGCGTAGTGAAGGCAATTGGGGTATTTTTTACCGTTAAACCGGGGAAATCCACCAAAAATTTTTTAGTAACAATAAAAAAAAAATGAGTTTTCAGTAATATTTCTGCATTAAATGTTGTCAAGCATTGAAAAAAACGATATTCTTTTCATGAATAAACGAGTCTATTCATAATAAGTGAAAATACTCGAATAAAGGAATTGATTGTAACGGTCTTGTAGCACAGAATCATGAGCCGGCAGAGAGCAGACGCGCCGACGCATAACTGAATATTCATAAAAAGGAGGCCCAAAATTAAATGACATAAAAATTAACACTATTTTGGCTTTATTTGTAAGCATTTTCACGTTTGATGGCTCCTGGCTCATGCCCCTGTGATAGTGATTTTTGCTCGCGTTTCCTCGAGCCAAAACGTATATTTTCCAATGTCCGTTGCAAATAATTATATATTTTTTAATTTTGAACTTCAAATGATTAAGAAAAAAATTGGATTGAACAAAATTTGTCTCATACAAATTAGAGCGCTTTGCCTAGTTAAAATTTAAAAATAAATTATCATCCTCCGGGATGCCGCACTTACCGCCGCATCTCTTACACAGGAAAATTTACTGAATTTTCAGATACGTGCAACAATGGGATGTGGATGATCGGCGCTTTGATGAGTGGGACAACGAAAGCGAGGAATTTTGTGATAATAAAAATATTTTTTGTATTAATTTTTTTTTCAATAAAGATCGATAAAAGTAGAAACAGTGTTAGTTTTGATTAGAAAATATAAAATAAAGAAAAAAGCAAGAAGGGAGTCACCCCCGCGATGTAGCAGCTAGCGAGCCGCTGGCGGGCCCGCCACGGGCCCGCTGCGTGCACCACGCGTGTACTCTTTTAGCTGTCAGCGGTCCGCTGGCGGGCCCGCAGCGGGCCCGCCGCGGGCCCGTGGCGGGCCCGCCGCGGGCCCGTGGCGCTTCACCAGTGAAGAGCGAAAATTAAAAAAAGGAAAAAAAAAACCTGAAAAATCGTTGAAAATCGTCAAAAATCTAAAAAATAAACTTTCGAAAAGGGGTATGCGCCTTTAAGTTTTGATACGGTAATTTTTTTAATTTTTCGATTTTTTTTTCGATTTTCACCGGTTTTTCTGATTTTTCCGCTGATTTTTTGTTGCTGTGTGCTCAGAAAATACAGAAACAGAAACAATGAATAAAAACTCGGAAAAAATCGATAAAAATAGAAAAAACAATTTTTTTTTGGTTTGTTTTCCAGGTTTTTCCAATTTTCCGCTGATTTTGCGGTTTTTTTTTGTTCAAAAACAAAAAAATTAGACACAAATCACAAAATAAAAATAAAAAATCTGAAAAACCGCTTTCGCCGATTTTTAACGTTTTTCAGACGTGTTTTGCTGCTTTTATGATGTTTTTTCGCAAAAATATAAGAAAAAACAGAAAAAGATCGTTCAAATTAAAAAAAAAAAACAAAAAAAATTGTTTTTTCAAAAAACTTTTTTTTTGCTTTTTTTCGGTTTTTTAAAATTATTTTTTCAACGTTTTTTTTTTTCTAAAAAACACAGAAAAACAGTAAAAATCAGAAAAAAACTTTAAAAAACCAAAAAAAAAAATTTAAAATACAGTATCCAACTTTAAAGGCGCATACCCAGTTTTTTTTTTACATTTTTCGTTTTCTTCATCCAAAGAATTACGAAAAAACGTAGAACTTACACGGAAGAATAGTTCGATTCTGCGTGGCAAACTTCTCCGCCTTTGACTTTGTGCGCTCCTCATTTCGGTAGTCCTTGATTCCATTCCACTGAGCCTCGATCTTAGTCGGGTCTGACAGACAATCTTGCAAGAAATTCTAAACAAATATAATCGATAGTTCGTCCCTTTAAGAAAAAAAAAACCAACCAAAACAACATGTCCGGTAGAAATATCAATGGTAGGCGCGGACGTTTCCTCACACCAAGAGGACGTCGAGCTCGATTTGGAAGCTCTTCCGCCATCGGCTCTCTGTCTGCACAAGTCCTGATAGGCAAAGGAGGTTTTGCCGTCGAGTTGCTCGGCGATCTGCTGAATGTTGTCCTTGTAGTGACGACGGTTGCGTGCGACTTGCACAGCTGCCACGAGCCCGAGAGCAGTGACGGTGAAGGCGCACACGAAGAGCACTGGCATTATTAGCCAATCACGTTCAGATGATTCGACGGGGAGGCTTCCGTCCTGAAATTAAGGGCAGTATAAAAAAAGAAAGAAAAAAAAAGAATTGCATCGACCGGGAATCGAACCCGGGCCGCCCGCGTGGCAGGCGAGCATTCTACCACTGAACCACCGATGCTCGATAAACGGATGTCAGGGAGGGGGTAGATGTGTGGAGCGTTGGAGCGTTTGAGCGTAAATTTTTCAAATTGCCGCCAAAACTTACATCTCCACTGCCAATTCCGGTTTCGCGAACGTCGGCTCCGGAGAGTCGGGCGATATCCTTTCGCCGTTTGTCTGTAAGGCACTCCATTAGATGTTTAACAAATGAAAAGAAATCATAGGAAAAATAACGTACAAACAGCAGAAGCAACACCCTCCACTGAATCGATTCTCTTCTCGGCTTTCGGCTTCGCCCCCTCGAAACGCGAAATTCTCATTGATAATTGACCGTTTTCAAATCTAAAATCACAATTTCTTTTTCTTTTCCTTTTTTTGCAAATTTTAAGCCACTGCACGGGGTGCTGGCCACTGTGCTTCATTTATTAACGTAATGAGACGCAGACTGAGAGACAGCCTTTCCACGCGACGCAACCGCAGCGCGGAGGGGCAGCCGGCCAGCACCCCATGCCCCTGAAACATACTGAAAATCGTCAAAATAAAGATTATTCGGTATGGCAATAGTGTTCTGCAAAAACTCGATCAGCGGCATCAACTGATCCTCGTTCTTCAAGTGCACCTTCAGATACACTCGATTCGCGTCGACACGTGTCACCGCTTGCGCCTTCTTGCCCTTTACAATCTTGTGCTCTGTGTTCTCGAGCCCCTGGTTCACCTCGCCGACTTGCTCAATGTCTTTTTTGAGAATCGCCTGATCGCGTTGCTCTAAATCGTCCAGAGGCACCGCCATCTCTTGCTCCCCAGTCAACACGGAGGTCTCCTCGTTTTCTACGGCTCGTTTTAGCTCGACGAGGCGACCGATGAGAATGTTGAGTTGGGCGTCGGAGAGTTCGGAGAAGTCGGGGCTCTCGTTGTTGACGATGGCTTGCACGTAGCTATCCAGGAGCTCGTCGTCGACGTCCTCGTTGTGGGCGTTGAGAGCTTCTGGAACTATGATTTTCTTTGTTCTAGTGATTTAAAAATCATATTTAAAAAAACAAAAAAAAAAAAAAAGATTGCATCGACCGGGAATCGAACCCGGGCCGCCCGCACAGGTAGTGCGCGTTCAACTTATAATAGGTTGCGCGCAAGGCCTATCGAGTACACGCGAAGGGCAGCGAAGTAAGCCTGTAACAGGCTGATCGCGGCTCGACGCCTCTAATAGGCCTAGAATAAGCTTATCGCGGTTGATTTTCGCCTACAATTTCCTTACCGCGGGCGACAGAAAGTCAGTTTTGCGCTTATAATAGGCCTTTCACGGGCCATACCAAACTTGGAGCCTTGCATATATATGGCCTACCACGGATCCGGGTGGCTCATAAATCCCACTGAAACCCATATATCCAAAATAAAAGAAAAGGCTTTGAAAAACATAACAGATTTATTGAAAATAGAAAATTAAATAACAATATTCGGTTCTTCAAATGGTTGGAATACAATATAAAAGGATACATATAAAAGCAACAAATAATTAATGACAAAAACCAACAACTTAAGTAGGGTTATCAGATTTTTTTTTAATTGGCCAACAGTTTGAGCGTTAATTTTAATATTTCATCTAACAACAGTTCTACTCGGTATTTCTCTAATTTCGCGTTCAAAGTATTAAAAAAAAATCATAGGCAGGCTTCCTCGGAATTTTCCGATTCCGTTCTGATGAGACAAAATGATTTCAAGAAAAATTATGTTTCCGTTGGAAATATTTTTTCCGTAGTAAAAAAAAATAACATTTTATGCTGTCGAATATGGAACGAATTTTTTGTTGTAAAAGCAAGGATTCGGAATTCCGTCGGAGAAAATTACAAAATCGAAAATTTCCGACAGAACTCGGTAGAGAAAATTTCCTTTTCGAGAAAACCTGATCATGGAGTCATCCATTTCAGTAGTAGGTCTCGCGGTAAAGGATTTAAAATGTCCCGGAGCCTTTAGTGTGGTATCTATTTTTTTAATAATTTTTCAAAGCGCAGAGGTTCAGATCATGATCCACGATGCTAGCCAACGAAAAAAAAAATCTAAAAGCTTTACCGATTTATTATCCAAATCGTAGTTCGCTGTTCAAATTGACATCATCGTTGTTAACGCTGACTCCAACATCCTCCCTGCCGACAGACGTCCATGTGGGGCTCCGGAAAACCTGAAATTTATAGTAGGAATATTGCAGTTTTAGAAAACGATATGCGCCAGAAGCATGTGAGTCTTCATGCAGAAAACGAAATTTCATGTATTTTTCCACAAAAAAATTTCGTTTTCTCATGAAATGAATAAGAAAAAAAGGAAGACGCACGAAATGAATAATTCAATAATTAAGAGATGCGAAAAATGGAAACGGGTTTTCTATTAATTTATTAATAATTTGAATTTTTCCAGAAATCATAAGAGGAAGGTAACGTTTATTGCTTCGGGTAAACAATACTTTCCCACTGTAAGTTAATATAATACCTTTTTTTCCAAAAAAAAGAATGGTGTATACTTGAATACACGGCGTGCTAGAACCTACGTAGAGGGATTCGCGCCTTTTCGCATCTGTCTGTGTCTCGACGGTGGCATTCTGCCAAGTATAGCAAAAAGTGTGCGAAAATGGAGACACCGAGACGCGAGAATCGGCGCTCGAAAATTTGATCTCAAAAAAGTTTTCTGAAACGTAGTCCTGAACACGCCGTGGAATATTTACCGAAAATGATCAGTTTTTCACTTTAATTTACAAATTATTGTTTGAGAAAGGTAGGAAATGATGAATTGAACGAAAAGAACAGTGGAAAATGATTGTTCTCACAATCAGGTATCGCGAGTCAAACTTTTTCAAACCTTTTTATGTAGCAAATAAGCACTGCTTAAAAAAGTTTAAAAATGGGTTAAAATAGTTTGAAAATGGCTCAGAAAGGTTTGAGAATATCTTGAAAAAGTTTGATGTTAGCATGAAAACGTTTGAAAAAGATTAAAACGTCTAGAAAAAAGTTTATACGTGTCTTGAAAAAGATTGAAAACTAAATATCTCTTGAAAAGCTTGAAAATGTTTGATAATGGCTTTATTGTTACTCAGAAAAGTTTGACTCGATAACTGATATTGCCTAGTTCGGAGTAGGAACCAAACTACACAAATAAAAATTCCTCGCAAGTAAAAGTTCGAAAAAGCTACTAAAAATTCGCGAACAGAGCCAAAAAATCAGTTTTTAAAGTTCCAGAAAAACAAAAAAAATTACGGAAAACGGAAAGGGGGCTAAAAAATTGAAAACTGAAAGGAAAAAAAAAAGAATTTCCGTGAAATACTGATGGGAAAATGAATTATAAGCAAAATGTTAATTTTAAAATAATAATTTGTAAAAAAAAATGAATTAAAACGGTAAACGTACTCTAAAAAGGAGACGGAGTAAGGAAAAAAGGCCCAAAAATTTAGGCAGCTCAAAAATGTCTCTGCTTACGCTGCGTCTCGTCTCGTAGCCGTCGAGCGCGCTTGCATCGTACAGCCGGCGTGGCGGCGCCTCTTGTAATAGGCCTGACGCGGTCGCCGCACACACCGCGTGCGCGATAAGTCTGTTGCAGGAGGGTAGCCGCTGCCACCCGCAATATACTTATTTTAAGCCCAGAACAGGCCTATATTTGGCTTACACCTATTATAAGTTGGACGCGCATTACCTGTGCGCGTGGCAGGCGAGCATTCTACCACTGAACCACCGATGCCTGACTGGTGAGTCGCCAGAGGGAGAAGACAAAACGCGCCGTTTCCTTTTCTTTTCTTCTCTGCCTCTAAACCAGCGCCCACCGAATTGTCCCCTTCCTCTAACAACAGTTCCATTGCGCATCGGTGGTTCAGTGGTAGAATGCTCGCCTGCCACGCGGGCGGCCCGGGTTCGATTCCCGGTCGATGCAATCTTTTTTTTTTGCACTAATCTTTAAAAAAAACTAACCCTCCACATCCTCCTCGGTTGGCAACGACGGCTCCTTGAGCTGCTCAATCACCTGAGCAATCTCCTCCTCTGTCACGTTCTCTGACGGCGATGCCGCCGACGCCGTCGCCGTCTCGTCAAGAAGCGTCGGATCCTCGGAAAGGCCAGTGTCGATGAGCTGAATGAGCGCCCACACGTTGGCCGGTTTTCTCACTTGACAAAAGTCCGGATCGTACTGTAGTTGATAGAACACGGACATTTTAAAGTAGGCGAGCACGCACTGCGTCTCCTCATCTCCCCAGTCTTTGTCCTTGGACGCCAGCCTAAAAAAAACAGTAAAAATTGAAATGTGCCACGTGTCACGTGACAGGTGGCCCAAAACAAACCTAGTTAGCTCGAGTTTGAGCAATTCTAGCTGGGTGTCGTCCAAATTGTCGAGCACTGTGGGCGGAGGCGAACCGGCGGCCGGCGAGTAGCACTGGCCGAACACGCCGTCCGCGTGACACGATTCGTCATTGTCGCATAGGTTTTCGCTAAGATTACAGCCTGAAAATTGCACTTTTGTCGGCCAGAGTGGTGTTTTTATGGGTAATCTAATTTGGATGGCGTCTAGGCGGGTAGCTGTGACACTTAGAATAATAGAAAACTGAAAAATAGACGAGCAAAAATGGATTGGACCACCAAAAGGATCGAACCGGAGTCCTCTTGCTTGTAAAACAATAGTGCTAGCCACTAGACTATGGGGACAGCGAGTTAATGGGTTGTGAGGGGCATGACAAGAGTGCGCAGAGAGAGGGGGGACGGTTGAAGTTGAAGTGGAAAGAAGTGGATAGAAAGTGCTGTCTGCTTCCTTATGGATCATAATCCAGTACGTTGTTTCTTAAAATTTTAATCCTCTGAAGTCTTCTTCTCTTTTTTTTTCTTCCTCTTCTTTCTTCCACTTTAAACCGAACAACATCCTATACGTCTTTTCTTTAACATGACGAATATGCGGGTGCTTGCTTGCTCAGCTGATGAGACAGAGCGAGAGAGACGCAGAGAAGACATATGACATCACTTTTTTATGAGTGGCGGCGGGTGATTTGTGCCCTCGCCACAACGCGCCAAAAGCCACACGTTTATCACCGACTTTAACGACCTGCGCAATGCTCGGCTTGATGGCCGAGTGGTAGAGCGCTCGCCTGCCGATCACAAGGCCGCCGGTTCGATCACCTGCGGGTTTTGCAATTTTTTTTTAAAGTGAACTTTCAATGACATCATGATCATGCGCATCTAAAGAAAGACGTGCGTAAGGGAAGTGTGTCGATCGACCTAATTGGATATTCTCCGCCCGCTTCGTTCTGTCTGCCTGTTGTTTTCGTCGTCAGTGTTGTGTTCACGGAAGGAAACGTACATAAATGTGGCACGCGATGTCATGCGAGCTGGATTAAGAGGGGGAGGGTGGATAGATCAAAAAGAAAACGCACAAAAGTTCTCTTTTTTGGGCAGCTAGCTAGCTAATGACGTCACGCGCGGGGGAGCGGTTCTTGGTTGAATGAGTTATATATAGCAGTCAGGGGGAGGAGAAGAGGAGGCGGAAACCAATAAGAGCCATAACAAAACAAAAAACAAAACACCAACAACCTTTATTAGGTTGTTACAAAATAAGTGCAGGTTTTTCAATTTGGATAGAGCCTAAACGAGTAGAGCAAACCGAAGCAAACCGAAAAATAGGCAAACAAAAATAGAATCGACCACCAAAAGGATCGAACCGGGGACCTGTTGCTTACAAAACGTAACTGTTAGCCACTAGACTAGGGAGCCAATAAGTTGGGAGCACCGCAGGTCATAAAGCGACGCGCGGAACAGCGGACCGTCGTAACTGAACTTCGCTCGTGAACACTTAACCAGCGTCTGCACACCCACAAGCAGTCGACTGCGCTGGCGCAGTGGCTATCACTTTTGCCTGTGGATCCACCGGCAGTCGAGCTTGGTCGGATCAATCCCGCGCGGTGGTAGAAATGATTTGCTTGTCAAAGTTGGTCTGATAAAGCAGTCTGCCAGAAGTCTAACAACAGTCTGCAGACAGAAGAGCATGTGCAATTCTTTTGAAGAGTAATTGAAACTTGCCAGACTGGATGCACTTTAAGCCGATCAAAGAGCCACGGCTAAAAGTCATGTAGAGAGCCACTTAATGGCTGTGAAAGTGCAAAGTGACATTTTCGGATAAACTGCGTCCGCATTTCTTTTTTTGTCTTTGCGCACTGTTGTTGTACCCTTTGTTTTGTTCTCGAGGTTTTTTCGCACGAAAATGATTTTTTGAACAGCGGAACAATTTTTTGGGGGCGTGGGAAGGAATTAGAAAGGGCTTTTACATTGAATGAATGCGACAGATCTATTGTGGATCTATGGAAACTCGATTTAAGGATTAACAGACTGATATTTTCATTTTTTAATGAAGCAAAAAAATTCCGCACTGTACAAAACTCGAACCCCGGTGTCGCGCCCAAAAGACAAACGCACTATCCACTCGGCCAAACCGACACTTTTTAAGCCCAATGCGATGGCGCTTATAAAATCAACGGCGCGCGCCGCAAACTTCCCCAAACTTTCCACAAACTCACCGTACAACAAAAAAGCGGATACTGTAGAAGAGTGGAAGAATAGTAGTAGTAGTAATAATGAAATAAGATGATGATGGAAGAAGCGCATACGGATAAAACGACGGGCCGCCACGCTACTCCATAGGGCGCTTGCGCGATAAAATGGCGAAAAGAGGAGCGAGCTGGCAAGGGGCGGAGCACATAGAGAAGCACACTCACTCGCTCTTTTTCTCTCTCCCAGCCACCACGACGTCTTCTATCGATTTTAAGCGGCGCTAGAAGAGAGGAGAGGAGCTGTGAGCACCGACTACTAAACGTATGGACGGACGGACGGCGGGGAGAGGGAGGGAGAGGGAGAGGGAGCGGTCAGTTTGGAGTGGTTGGCGAACGTTGTTTTCGCATAGGCACACGCAAAACAGACCAAAACGGCTTCTGTTCTGAAATTACACATATATATATATATATACGAAGAACCTTGGCCAGAATACTGATCTTTGAGGGACAACAAGAACTCTTTGGACACTCTTTTTAGACTCTTTTGAGAAGCGCCCCCCCCCCCCCCCCCCCCCGACACGATGATGCAATAAAAAAAAGAAGAGCAGAGCCAATCTGCCTAAAAGGGCTTGGAATTGGGAATTCAAACGAGTTGCAACATGAAAAATGAGTCGGCTATCCTACAAGGCTGTCACACGGCCGGGCCCGGCCGGCCGCGGCCGGCCGAGGCGCGGCCCTGGAGGGCCGCGGCCTCGGCCCTTGCGTAAAAAACCTACAGAGGGTTTCCAAAGTGAATAATTCATAGAGAAATAACAAAAAAAAGGATGAAAAATCAAAAATTATACTAAAATAACGATAATATTCACGAAATTTGTGAAAATTATAAAAAAGTTGAAAATTTAAAAAAAATTTGGTTGTTTTTTTCGATCGGGATAATTTAAGATAATTTAAGATAGGTATAATTCTTTCACAAGGGGAATTTTCATACTTTTGTGACTATTTTTTGTTTTGTCCACTTTGTTCTAACTTTTTATGATTAGCAATAAAAATGATTTACATTATTCAAAAACTTCTGGTTTAAATCTTGATTTTTGAAATGAAACAATGTTTTAAAAATGAGTAGTGGTTATCTTTTAAATTTATTTGTCTTTTTCTGGCATGAAGAATTATGAAAAATCCAATTGTACCTGAAAAATCGCAATTTTCATTTTTTTTTGTGTGTTGTAAAGAAGAGATTGAAAAGTGGATAAATGAAACAACTAAATACACAAAAATGTACAAAAACTCATTTCAAAAAAGTTTTTATTTGTATCTCAAAAACTAAAAATTCAAAATTTCTCATTTGTTGAATATATTTTTTATTTTTCACATTTTTCACATTTTTACAGATATTTCTGTAATTTAGAACCAATTTGCTTCACTTTTGTTCAGTTCAAATAGTATATAACCTTTCTGTAGATGTTTAATGCAAGGGCCGAGGCCGCGGCCCTTCACTGTGCGGCCCTCAGGGCCGCGGCCTTCCAGGGCCGCGGCTCGGCCGGCCGAGGCCGCGGCCGGCCGCGAGATTTGACAGCCTTGCTATCCTATCCCTTTTTTGTCTGCGTCTCTTCATCAAATAGCACTGTTTTTGAGTGGTCGCGAACAAATGAGTGGGCGGGGTTTTGTGTTCTCATGCTGCAACTTGATTGAAAAAAAAAACGAACGCAATAGTTGTTTTATTTCTGTCAATGTGGAAATTAGAGGTGTCTCCGTTTGCTCAATTGCTCACTTTGAGGACAATGAACCGGTGACAAGTGTTCAGACGTCTGCGACTTGGATAAAGATGCATATAGTGTCCGTATTTTAATCATGTCGTCCTTTTGGTCCATTGGACGGTATATAATAACTTTTTATTTATTTTTTGCATACAAGCCTGCGACATTTGGCGACTTTGCCCCTGCTTTTTTTTTCACTTTTCTTACAATTTTTTTTTCTGGTAACAGCACTGATTTTTGTACTCCAGCTCTTCCAAATTTCGTGATTTTTGTGGCTGAATTAGTAAAATGTCTGAACGTTAATCAAATGATGCGGATTTATTAAATATCTAGAGCCTAATTTACATAAATGCACGATATGATTCAAATACGGACACTATATGCATCCACCGCATTTCACCTGTGAGGGGTCTCGCGCAGGAATGAATTGAGATCATCTGATGGTTCGTCTGGAGATTTCTTGTTGTGCAGACACGTGAAGGAGAACTCTGAATATTGTTTTTCTTCGATTATGTGATCAACCGCATCGCTGCACTCTCCACGAATCCAGTGGTCAGTTGTGGATCGAATCCAGCCATTCGTCGGCTCAGAGAACGTGTGAAAACTATCATAACTAATTGTCAGTAAAGCCGGGTTTCGTCGTTATAGAAGCTCCAGAACTTCCTGCAAACGGAGAAAGTGAGTTCATGCATCTAATTTGGTAGTTGTAATAGTGGCACCTACCATTTTGGACTCGCCAAACCTTTTGAGCTTCATTTTGGAACGTGTGTATGAAAATGTCGGACGCGGAGGACTGAGGCAGTAGGTGGTGCTGTTAAAAAGCATCATTTACTGGCATTTCAACTTCTATCTGCTCATCATTAGCGTTCTCATTTTCACCTCACTTGCCCCCGTCCCTTTTCCTCACCTTTCATCCAAAACAAGTGTCAAACTTGTCTAAAATTAGAGCCAAACTCACTGTTTTCTCAACTTTCCTCCCTATCTGGACGTGTGCTGGCTTAGAGCCAGCGAGAATAGGGGTAGAAGGTTAAAGAAAGAACGGTTTATTGCGATTATCAAAACAGCTTATACCTAGGCTTCCCAAGTTCTGGTTCGGGACGTCGTCCAGCTCGAGGGGACCCGACTGGTCCATCGGCATTGCGGTTGGCGGTTCGGAGGGCAGCGTCGGCTTCGAAGTGGGTTTGGTAGGAGCCATGGTAGATGTAGACGAGGCTGGTCTCGCGGGTGGTTGCGGGAGAGAGAGTGCGTGAGAGAGTAGCTTCTGTGGATTCTTTCTCCTTATATAGTGGCGAAAGTGGAGCAGATCCTTATCTTCCAGAGCAGGGTCAGGGCGCGTCGGTTTACGTGTTCTCGGTTTTGTTCTTTTCTTTTAATATTTGGAACATTTCTCACGTGAGAATGATTATATTTATTTTCTCTTTTGAGATGATTTAGAGGTCGTGGGGAAGTTTATTCTTTCCACGACACTGGGGGGCAGAGTGAAGCCTCCTTTAGAGATAAAGAGGGTTTAAAGAGATATGAGCCACAGTGGGCTTCTTAATTTTTTTTTTTTTTTTTTTTTTGGGACGACTTACTATCCAGCGTCTACTAATATTAAGGAGAAGGCGTTACTTCAAGTGGGATGAGCTGATTTATTGCTCGATCGATAATCGTGTTTTTACATTTGACCTTGACAGATCGGATTTCTCCGTCTTTCGATGGAAGGAGTTCCATAATTTGACCGAGTGGCCAGCGATATCTAGGAGTTTTCGGTGTCTCGACTAAAACTATATGTCCTAATTCAGGGGACAAAGTGCTGTGTGCTCTGTTTTTGTAAGACGGAGCATTTCTTCCGGTGTACAACTCGTTGTAAAACTCGTCCCATAGATGTAGTCGAGTGGTGTCCATTTGTTTCAAGTATTGACGAGTTTGCTTCTCGGTAATTGTTATTTTTGCACCCGGCTGTAGAGTGTCGCCGTTGGGAAAGGAAAGTTCTGCTCTTGGCAGCAAGAAATCAATAGGGCGAATAGCCTCTGTGTCCGAAATACTTATCGGGTTAGATGTGATCGGTCTGCTGTTTATTATTCCTTCACATTCTATTAATAGAGTTTCTACTTCAACATATGAAAATTGGAAACGTCCTATGGTTTTGTAAAACATGTTTTTTACAATTGCTACGATTCTTTCGTAAACGCCTCCTTGCCAGGGAGCGAATGGTGTAATTTGGCGAATCTCTATTTCATTGGAAGCTAAATAAGCTGTAAGAGTTTGACTAGAATTTACCATCGTCGTGATGTCTGCATTGATCATCGCATACCCGAGAGTGAACGCCGGAGCATTATCGGAAATAATTGTTCGTGGTGAGCCTCTACGGCCTACAAGTCTTCTCATTGCGAGTAAGAAGCTTGATGTTGTATTATCTGGTACCACTTCTAGATGTACCGCTCGGGTTATGAGACATGTTGTTAACATGGTCCAGAGCTTCCCGGAATTCCCTGTTTCCGTTTTGTATCCGATAGGACCAAAATAGTCGATTCCAACGTGCTGGAATGGTCGACATGACTGAGTGCGCACTGTTGGTAATGCGGTGGCGAATGGGTATTTGTACGGCTTCCCGTGCTGTCTTTTGCATGTTACGCAAGATTTGCGTACGGATCTTGTGAGTGTAGTGATCCTTTTGATCCAGTACTTTTGTTGGATGTCTGAGGCCATGTCTTTTGGGCCTTGATGTAGTAGACTTTTGTGAGACTCCAAGGCTATCAGCCTGGCTAATGGATGTTTGTGAATAATATAGATAAGCGATTTTGGCATATTTTTGTTATTCTTATTTACGTAGGAATTCTTATAATGATAGATTCCGTGCTCGTCTTGAGAGATCTTTGGTGGTATTGTTGGGTTCGGATGGAGACGTTTCTCGGCATCCAGATAGTGATCTTGGATGATATATTGCAGGGATATTACTCTTTTTCCAACTTCATTTTTGTTGATTGTTGCCATAGCAAACTCTTTCATTCGCTTGCTTTGCCACAAATATGGCGTATTTTGATATCGCGTATTGCGTTTAATTAGTAAGTTTTGTGCAAACTTCATAACTTTTTGCATTACTGTGACTAGCTTTCCTAGGCTGAATGTATTATTGTACGGAACTATGGATTCGTACTCCTGTTCTGGTTGAATGTGAGAGTTTCCCTGATGTATGGGGAATTTGGTTAATTCAATGTTCAAAGTGTAACAATGAAATTCTCTCTCGTTCTCTGGAGAGCTGTCTAGCATTTTCGGCCATTCGGTTTCTGGCTTTTTGAGAAAGTCAGGTCCCTGTTGCCAAAGATCATTGTTGATTAGGGCTGTCAGTGTGGAGCCTCTTGTACCAATGTCTGCTGGATTTTGATCTGTTGGAACGTATCTGAACGAGGGATGCAGATGTTGCTCGTTTAATGTTGTTACAGTATTGGCAATGGTATTTATTCTGTTTGAAACCCATTTGTCAGTTGGTTTCTTGTGGATGATCCAGTGAAGTACTGCGGTATTATCGCAGAAAAATGCAATGGAATCGATCGGGATTTGAAGTTCTTCAACCAATGTCAGGGCTGAATTTGTAGCAATCAAAGCTCCGAGAAGCTCCATGCGTGGGATAGTTAGATGCTCAGCATTGGCTGGCTTAATTCTTGATTTAGAGAAAATTAGATTGGTTACCACTGACTTATCGTTCGCCTCGAAACGTAAATAAGCACACGTGGCATAATTGTCTTTTGATGCGTCCGAGAATATGTATGGCCAGAGAAGTTTTGGACACATGTTTCTGCGGGGTTACCCGTCTGGGGAATGTGTATTTTTGTTCGGTGAATGCCGATTTGATGTTTTCCCATTCTGGAATAAAAATTTCCGGAATGGTATCCTTCCACGTTATCTTTGTCTTCCAAATTTTAGAAACTAGATTTTTGATAGGAACTATTATGGGGGACACCAATCCTAATGGGTCGTAAGTGGATGCTTGGAACGCGGCTAATTGGCGTTTTGTTGGTACTCCTTCTGGTGGAGCTGCGATTTTTATAGTTAGGGTATCTGTGGTGGAATCCCAGATGAGACCCAGTAGTTTACAGCTGGTTTTTCCCGCTTTGTCTTCGTCCGGAATTAATTCCATTACTTTTTTAGAGTTGCATAGGAACTCTCTAAGGTTCATGTGCATTTTTGCAAAGGTTTTCTTAGACTTTTCATAGTCGGTAATAATTTCATCGATAGTTTCTGGTGTGAACAAAACATTGTCCACATACAAGTTTCTTTTGATCTTGTCATGGATTGGCTCAGGTTCCAGTTCCATGTACAAAAGAATGGTAATTGCCAATAAAAATGGCGAAGCGGTTATTCCGAATGGTAGGCGAGTAAACCTATAGGTGACTATATTGTCTGCAGTCGGTGATTTCGACGGGTCTTTGAGCCACAAAAATTTTGTGACATTTCTATGCTTTGATTGTAACCGTACTTGGTGGAATGCTTTTTCCAAATCGGCAACCATTAAGTACGGGGAATTTCGAGATCGGAGCAATATTCCGAGAATCGATTTCAGGATCGATGGTCCTGGGTGAATACAGTCGTTCAATGACTGTTCGTTTCTCATGTGAGATGAAGCATCGAGAACGATCCGGAGTTTAGTTGTGAGTGAATCAAGTTTCTCTATCACCCGGTGAGGGATGTAGTAATGTGGCCCGATGTGTTGCTCATCATCTCGTACCAACTCAATAATGCCTGATGTCAGCTGCTGCATAATGATTTCATTGTATGCGTTCATTGTTTTTGAATTTTTCAGTAGTTTTACTGCTAGTGACACCAGTCTTTTGACCGCGACTAAGTAATTGTTGTTGAGATTTGCCTCTTTCCCATTGAATGGAAATTGGACAAAAATTTTGTTGTAGTTATCTTTGATGGCCGTGGCCTTGAATTTCGATATTAATTCTTCATTCAAGAGTTTCTTGTTTTGGATAATAGTGGGAGGCTCTATCCCCAGTAGTTCTAGTTGCCACGACTGGTCAAGCAACTGTTCTAGAAGGGAATTAGCAGCTTTGCTATTTTTTATTTTATTTTCCATCAATGATCTGATTTCAGAGTCATGTGGGCACATTATATTCATTATTTTGTTGGTCATACGCTAAGGAGTTGATCTCCACTGTGTGATTCTGATTGATTGATTGAGAACAATTATCTGTAAATTTTAAGGCGTCCGGAGACGGACTTGGATGCGTAATGTATCCTAAAGATGTGTCTTCCACAATACGACCACTTGGTAAAATGTGACGTTTGCTTGTTGATAGCAAATTTGCTAAAATATTATTGCCCAGAATAATATCAATGGGCTGTCCTTCAAATGTTTTCAAATTTGTAAGTTGTTTCAGATTGATTCTGTTCGCGAGTAAGTATTGTTTGTCATCTTCCGAAAATAGCGGGGCTCTGACATGTATGGGTAAGTGATCATATTCTGGTAATACTGTAGTCCAGATATTTCCGGATGTGTTTATCAGTTCTAGATTATAAAAATTTACTTTTTGTGGGCCTGTTGATGAAACGAAACCTTTGTAGTTTATTGTCTTTGTTTGGGGAATTTGAGCATGTAAGCGAATAGCTGTCTGTTTTGAGATTATAGAGGTAGTAGCGCCACTATCAATAAGAGCGTTCAATGATGCCTCGGAGGGTGTGCGTAACTGTAAGAGTGGTAGATTGTAATGAACTAACGCGTTGGAACGAGTTATAAATGAGGCATAGTCCTCAGTATTACCGTTGAACGGTTTGATCGTAGACAGAATAGAGGGAATATCCATGATTCCCGCCATTTTGTTGTTCGAAATCAGGCTTGGAGCCACTGGCCTCGCTGGTGGAGACTGGACTGTCTATTATCGGTTGAGGTAACAGATCCTCTTTCTTGAGTCTTTGCAGCGCTTCACTAGTTGTGCCACTCTCTTGATCAGGAGCAACTCGTGATGCGGCAATTGTGTGCATTTCTTGCTCCTTGATATTGAGCTGTTCGAAGTTTTCCTGCATCATTTGCATATTTTCATTCTTGGCTTCTAGACTCTGATGAAGGTGACTCTGAGCTTCTCTGATTCTGCTCATTTTGTTGTCCATAGAAGTTAGGACTGTTTGAATCTTTTTTCGATCTGATGTTCGAATTTATTGAAACATTCAGTGAACATCAGCTGAGCGTCTTCTTGCGTGAAAGATTGAGTATTTGAATATTTTTGTTGATCATTATTTACGAAATGGGGAGATCGGGATCTTTCACTTCTCAATTTTGTATTGGTTGTATTGTCCTTTTCCTCATACGGATCAGTTGGTTCAAGGACGTGATTTGGTACTTTCTTAGACTTGCCCATCTTTTGGGTAGTTCCCAACATTTTTTCGATGACTTCCACAAGCTTTACCATTTGGTCAGCTAGTCCTGGAAGTCCGCGTTTAGTTATACAGTGCCGTGCAAAAGTATACGAACCGGGGTGATTTTGACTGTAACTCAACTTCGGATGATCCGATCGACCCCAAACTTGCAGGGATTGAGAAAAAACGCTTAAAAATGAGTTTGAATAACAACACAGCAAATTTACTCAATAGAAAAAATGTTTTTGAAAAAAAATATTAAAAACGTCGAAAAAATGGATATTTTGATTTTTGATATTCAGGGCGAGAAAAAACAAAATGACAAGTTAAAAACCGGGGGAAATGTTTCGAAATGATTCAATTAACTTAATACTTAGTCGCCATGCCTTTGACTTTGATAACGGCCTCACATCTTTTTGCATGGACTCGATCAAATTCGTCAGGGTCTGAAGTCGGATCTTGGTCCATTCTTCCTTGAGTTGCTCGAACTTCTCGGTACAATTTTTTGGCTGTTTTGCCTTTTAAACGTTTACCAAGAACCTCCTAGAGATGCTCGAAGGAATTCAGGTCGGGAGATTGGCTTGGCCAGGTCATAACGTTCACTCGATGCTGTGCGTACCAGTCCTTGAAAAAGTGGGAAGAGTGTTTCGGATCGTTGTTCTGTTGGAACAATCACCCACGACCCATCTGAGATCTTCCAGATGGTAGCATTTCCTTCTCCAAGATGTCCTTGTACATTTAGCTTTTCATGGTTCCGGTGATTCGGATGAGTGAGCCTACGCCATTTGCGTGGAAGCAACCCTACATCATGACGTTGCCACCACCGTGCTTAAAGGTCGGAACCTGGTACTTGGGATCGTTCCTTTTGTCACCTGGACGTCGTACAAGAGTGACTCCATCCGTACCAAACATCAAATACTTCGACTCGTCGCTTCATAGTACCTTATTCCACCCCAGTGCCGATGATCCTTTGCCTACTTCAGTCCAGCTGAACGGTTCTTCTCCGGAATCATTGGCTTGTTCACTGGGTGCCTTCTGAAAAGTAAAGCGTGGCGCAGACGTCTTTTGACAGTGTCCTTGGACACCTGGAAGCCATGTCAACTGAAATTTTCTGAGAAATCTTCAAAAAACTAACCTGAACTCCATAATGGTCTTTAAGCTCTGAGTTGATATCCGTGCTTGTCAGCCGGGGATTTTTCTTGCTCATCCTGACAATTATTCTGTCGTCTCTTGATCGTGTTTTTAAAGGTCTTCCAGTAGCTTTAGATAGGTTTGGAGTGTTCGAGGTCGCCCAGATAACCGATTTTGAAGTCTTGAACTGCTTCGCGAGGGTGGGCATGTCCAGACCCATCTGACGACCACGGATGATAGTCATCCGCTGAGAATTAACAAAGTACGAGAGCCACGAGGTCTACCCATTCTAAATAACAACATTTATGCATGAAAACACGATAATAATTGAAAAAATGAAAAAAGCAAAAAAATCGGATTTTATCGATTTCCGAAAAATTCGAAAATAAGTCTGCAATTGTTGCTGCTTACCGTAATATTTTATTCAAACTCATTTTTTAAGCGTTTTTCTCAAGCCCTGAAAGTTTGGGGTCGATCGGATCATCCGAAGTTGAGTTACAGTCAAAATCACCCCGGTTCGTATACTTTTGCACGGCACTGTATGCCCACACAAAATGGTGATGTTGTTTAGTCTCACCGATGAGGTCGATGAGAGAGCTGGATGTTTGTTTACGAGTTGGAGAGCTTCGCTTTCAGCCTGTTGGAGACTGATTGCCAATTCTGATAATTGGTCTTGATAGTTTTGGATATTGTCCAAAAAGTTTTGTTAAGCTGGGTCCGCTATATAAGCTGTGACCTCAGCTATAAGTTTAGTGGCTTTTTTGCCACGTTTTGTGAACAGACTTTTTGCAGGTTCGACATTTGCCCAATGGACAAATTTGTCGGACAAGAATATTTTGATTGATGTGATTTGCTTCTTTTAGAGTCGCGCGTCAGTTGTCCTAAGTTTTATATGTATGAGAAATTTCTTTTGGAAATTTCGATGTGATGGTAAGGAGTATTTGATATCGCTGGACGTGGTCCAGGTATGAAAGGCTGGACGTGGTCCAGGTATGAATCGCTGGACGTGGTCCAGGTATGAAAGGTATGAGTGTTTGTTTTGGACACTCGGTGTATCGTTTTAACCTCCCGCTGTATGCTTTTAATCGCATTTTCTCGTATGTGGGTGTTGGGAACACTGGACGTGGTCCAGGACCTCTAAGTTTTAGTGTCTATTTGATGACCCAGGCGTTATTAACGTCTCATTTCAGGGTTTTGAGTACTATTACAGTATTCTGTTGATGGATATGTGGGTAGAGACGTGTCGGAATATCTGGACGTGGTCCAAGACACATGAGACCGATATTTCCATACATGCCCCCGTTGAGCGGAGATGTGTATTTGAACAAAGAAATATCGAAGTACTGAGATTTAAGTGACCTTAGCAGGCTACCGTTGGGCCCTTGGCAGTTAGTTTGTGTCACAGAAATGCTCTGTATTTTCCAACAAGTAGTTGTTGATAGTCTTTTAGGTATCTGAGGATATTGATAACTCCTTTTATTTGTGATTGCTTTGAGTTTCAACAACTATATCTGTTTTATTGTTTGCACAAGATGTTCACTTCTTGACAAGTTTGGTATTTCATTTTTTGTTTCGTCTACTTATTTAGTTTAGGTTGACCTTAGGACTTTGTCACCTATGATTGTTGAAGATAGACGCTTGTTTTTTTTTGTTCAGTTGATCTGAAATGTGTAATGTAAAGAGTTTCAATTCACAGTTGGGACGGATCCCTAGTGATGGGACGGATCCCTGAACTGGAATGGTTTTTATTTGTTTGAGTAGCATGTTTTTCGTGATTGCCCAAAGGGCTAACGTAAGTTGTAGTTACTCGGTGGTTCAGTGGTTTGTTTTATTAACCCTTGGCGGGTTTCGCATTCATTCGGTATATTGAACGTTTGAAAGTTTGGATTTTTTATACCACACGCTTTGGTTTCTTGCCACTCAGTCTCGGAAGACAAGCAAAAAAACCGCAGCTCCGTGGGACTCTACGCGGTGCCTATTATGCGTCACCGCTATCCCTCTTTAACTTTACTACTCCGGGCTTCTCTTCCCGGTCGATGCACCATGTGCTGGCTTAGAGCCAGCGAGAATAGGGGTAGAAGGTTAAAGAAAGAACGGTTTATTGCGATTATCAAAACAGCTTATACCTAGGCTTCCCAAGTTCTGGTTCGGGACGTCGTCCAGCTCGAGGGGACCCGACTGGTCCATCGGCATTGCGGTTGGCGGTTCGGAGGGCAGCGTCGGCTTCGAAGTGGGTTTGGTAGGAGCCATGGTAGATGTAGACGAGGCTGGTCTCGCGGATGGTTGCGGGAGAGAGAGTGCGTGAGAGAGTAGCTTCTGTGGATTCTTTCTCCTTATATAGTGGCGAAAGTGGAGCAGATCCTTATCTTCCAGAGCAGGGTCAGGGCGCGTCGGTTTACGTGTTCTCGGTTTTGTTCTTTTCTTTTAATATTTGGAACATTTCTCACGTGAGAATGATTATATTTATTTTCTCTTTTGAGATGATTTAGAGGTCGTGGGGAAGTTTATTCTTTCCACGACAGGACGTTATTTCATCGCGGCGACCAGGGCTAGACATTTTTGATCGGTCAAATTAGTTTTGCCAACACCTGGCACCCCTAGGATATGAAAAATAATAATAAAAATTTGTTTTTCTTCGTGGTATTTTTGTGGGAAACGCCACTATAGTCGCTGTCTTTGTCCGAGAGAAGTACACGGGGAAGTTCCTCCAACGTTTGGATACGCCAATAGAAACACACTATAAAGCAAAAAAGGGAATGACATTTCTTTATCAGAGAACACGGATTATGATTATTAGCACCTACATCAGAGTAAATAGAGAATTGAGATCAATTTTAAGTGGGTTTCAGCAAACAAGACAATAGTTTAGCGTAAATGACCTTTGCACGATTGATTTGTCTCACCACTTGCGAAGAGACGTTCTTGTCCAATATTATGCTTGCCAGAGGATCGATTAGGAGAACTACAGCCCTGGAAAACTAGAAATTATTTTGGTGAAAGTGCGATACTAAAAAAGGGGGTGCCAACTTTTTGGTGGGGACTGACGAATATTAAATTAAAATTAGTGAAAAATTAAGGAAATCTCAGGGAATTTTGTCGGCTCTTGTCTGACGGTCGGAGGTTGACAAGCTGAAGGTTTTCGACACTACAGACAAAGCCCCACAAAATCCTTTACCCGGAAAACGAGGTTCATGCATACGCCTCAGGTCTCAGGTTATCATTTTGGACGTCTTCAAAATCCATCCTTGTTGACACCTCCTTAAAAAAAAAGAAAAACAAAGAAGGTAGACAAAACAAGACACTAAAAAAACAAAGACACACAGACGCATATTCACCAAAGAAGCGAATCCAGAGACGAGCAAATAGTGACCAAAAAAAGCCTGTCAGCCTGATAAAAGTTGTTGCACGTGCGTAAAACACTGTCAGATTTCACCCTGAGCTGAAAACTCGACGGAATCCCCTCGGCCAAGGCAATAAAAGTAATGGCGAAAAGCGTCCACGAAAGACGGATTCGAGCGTGATATAGTGTTTGTGAGCTCGTGTAGCTCCCCACTTTTTTGGACCGTTGAATGTGCCAACTCAGACAAATTAAGACGAATGCGAGGATGAGAATGGTTAAGATGAACGCAGCACTGCCTATGATGTCTGCAAGTTGCTAGTTTAGGACACACATAAATATAAGTAGTTAATTCTTACAGTTAATAAGATTGACAGTTGGACGACAAACTTGAGAATCGCAAGAAATTGGACCCGAATCAAAGAATGTTGCCGCTTGAAGAAGACCGCACGGCACGGAGATCAGAGTGGCGAGGACCAGATTGAAGACGGCGAAGGAATAAACTTGACAAAGAGTTAAACGCGTGGAAAAGTACGTCGGATGGAGGACACCAATGTATAGCAATAGCGCCATTCCGATGTAAGATCCTGGAAAAAGGTAAATTGAGAAATTGGGTCTCGAAGCGAATAGTGCCTATTTTAGAAATGCACGCCTTTCAAATTTCACTTTTCAAATTGAGAACAAGCCGCGGTAAATTGAAAAAATACAAAAAAAAGTTTTTTTGAACAACACCACGGTGATTCTTTTACTAGCGCGCGTTCTCGTCCACCGATTTGTTTTTTCTATCGCGACATTGCAAAAAGGGGAGGGAACTCCGCCCATTTCATGTGATGAGAGAGTGAGAGAGTGCGAGGGGGAGAGAGGAAATACTTGCGATCGGGGGACTAGAAATGCGTGGCCGGTAGTAAAAGAATCACCGTGAACACGGCTCCGGGACATTTCGCAGCCAGACGTTTCGCAGCCGAGACATTTCCCAGCCGGACGTTTCACAGCCAGACCTCCTTATATACACACTCTCTCTTTGCTCATGCCGGTTCGTAGAAATTGCAAACGAAGATTTGAAACCACGCCCCTCACATGTCAGGTTTTTCAACTAAACCCAACGCAAAAATCTGAGACCGTATTCATGAACATTTACCGTACGGTAAATGAAAAAAGTAATTGGGGTTTCTGACGGAAATAATAAGTTTCGCTATTCCTAAAACAATTCACGGATCGTTTATAGTGTCATGAACCCCGTGCACATTGCAGAATTTAAATTTTCTGCCAAAAAGATCATTTACCATTTCCATTTACCGTACGGTTAATGTTCATGAATACGGCCTCTGATTGTGAGTGGGTGTGTCTTCTGCTGATGTCTGTGTCTCCTACAAATTTCGGGCGGGGTTATATGGTAACCGACAAGGAAATTAAAACGATAACAATCCCCCACACCAGTTTACCCGCAAAATTTGACACCAATGAATAATATTCAGATCACGCACCTTGAAGACTATAAAAAGAAATATCACCAGCAACAATTACCACCGCGTACAGGTAATAACTGGAGGTCTCTGACGGAAAATACACGTAAAAAACACATCGTAAAATGAGCAGTGTTGCAGAAGCGGCAATCGACGAAATGCACCGACTGACCGCAAACACATATCTCTTCTTTGTCTCATTGTCCATTTGTAGAAAAATTGGCAGACATAATGACAGAAAGTAGACGTTGACTGCGAATGCAAGACAGAATAGAATCGTAGAAATGTAATAGTCGAAGATGAGAAGAAGAGTTGTGATGGTTTGCAAATCGCCGATGAGATCACATTGACGAGTCGTGTTTGTGCAGTTTTGAAAGTATCTTTCGATCCGGTAATGTTGTGTGCAGTTTGCGAAAACGTCTTGGCTCATTTGAGCATTGAGGCGCCGGGAAAATGATGGCTTGGGTGGAGTAGTGTGATAAGGAGATTATTACATAGAAAAGGTGTGAAACTGAATAAAAAGAAAAGGTTAATATTCGGAAATGATGTGTCACAGCCAATGTGTGCTCCCGGGACCAAAAAATGAAGATTCCCGGGAATTTTGGAAAATATAGTCTTCCCGGGAATTCCTAGGATCCTACCCTTTAAGTGGTTTATTTTGCATTCCCGGGAAATCCCGGGACTCCCGGTACTAGTTACCGGGTAGTCCCGGAAAATAAATCCCGACCGCCACTCCCGGGATTACCGGGAATTATTGGTAGTAGTCGCTTCAAATTCCCGGGAATTCCCGGGAATCCCGGGAATAGTATTTTCGGATTCCCGGGAATCCCGGGACTCCCGGCAGTGGTATTTCAAAATTCCCGGGAATTCCCGGGAGTCCCGGGATTCCCGGGAATTCCCGGGAAATCCCGGGAATTTCCCGGGAATTCCCGGGATATCCCGGGACTCCCGGGAATTCCCGGGAAATTTTCGGAAACAGTAGAAAATTAAAAAAAATCAAATTTTTATTCAGAAAACAATGCGAATTTGTATTTTTCACATTTTTTTTTCATTTTTTGAGCATTAAAGTATTATTAGATTGGTAAATATTGGTTATTTTGAAATATCTAGTAATTACTCTTTACAAAATATTCGGAATAAAGAAGGTTCGCGATAAGAAAGAAGTTTACATGAAAATGCGTAGTTTTCTCAGAAAAAGGAGAAAACAAAAATGGAGCTCGCTTTTTTGACCAGGGTGGTCGATTTTACCGGGGCACGCGGCTAATTTTGAGTATACCGATAGTTTAAGATGTGGGGAATTCATTTCTGAAATCAGTTTCTGTCCTGCTAGTTTCCGATTTTTTTAAAAGTCTGTCAAACTTCAAGGAAAAATTCTAGAAAAATTTCAGCGATGACCCTAGTTTTTTATTTGTGCAATACAAAGATAAACCCTCTTAGAGCTCAAATACAAAAATTTAGAGCACTTGACTCATTTTGAGCAATTTTATGTACATTTGAATGAAGCATGTTCGCCCAAAACTTTAGTTTTTTGAGGATTTGAAGGTCGCAAATATGGAGCACGCGGCTAATTTTTCATATACAATTCGGCGTAAAATTTGCTACAGAACCATGTAAAAATAAATATTGTGGCTAGTTTCCGCTTTTTTGTTCGTGCGGATTTCTGTGCGAAAAATACCGTTTTCTGTTGAAAATGCTGATCTCGCAAGCAGCGGTGGAGGATATTGTCTCCCTCGCCTCTCTCCATTTTGTGTTGTCTCTCGCTCACTCTCGTTGCGTCGGCGTCTCTTTTCTCGCGTCTCGACGGCCCGCCTCATGAAAATCTGGGGAGAAAACAGAGCTACTTTGGGATGGTATAACTCGAGAAATACCGAACATTTTTTGAAACAAATTTGACAGCGTACTCATATTGAGCCAAGAAACACATTCCAGCAACAAGTTGTCGGAAATTTTGAGTTTTGGATAACTCGTTGCGGTCCATAACTAGTGTGGATTGTCGAAAACTGTTTTTCGATAATCGACTAATTCGTTAAATTTTTCGATAATTTTCGATAATAAAATATCGAAAATTATCGAAAATAGTTTCGATGAATTCCTCGATAATTTTTGACATTATCGATAACTATCGACAATTATCGAAAATGGAATGCTTTATTTTGCTAAGGGCAGTTCAATTCCGGACAGTTCTATTCCGGACAGTTCTATTTCGGGCAGTTCTATTCCGGACAGTTCTATTCCGGACAGTTCTATTCCGGACAGTTCTATTCGGGACAGTTCTATTCCGGACAGTTCTATTCCGGACAGTTCTATTCCGGACAGTTCTATTCGGGACAGTTCTATTCCGGACAGTTCTATTCCGGACAGTTCTATTCCGTACAGTTCTATTTCGAGCAGTTTTATTCCGGACAGTTCTATTTCGCGCAGTTCTATTCCGGACAGTTCTATTCCGGGCAGTTCTATTCCGGGCAGTTCTATTCTGGACAGTTCTATTCCGGTTCATCTAGTGCCGAATAGCTGCCAAATAGCAGCCAAATAGCCGCCAGACAGCAGCCAAATAGCCGCCAGACAGCCGCCAGATAGCCGCCAGATAGCCTCCAAATAGCTGCCAGATAGCCGCCAAATAGCTGCCAAATAGCCGCCAGACAGCAGCCAAATAGCCGCCAGACAGCAGCCAAATAGCAGCCAAACAACAGCCAAATAGCCGCCAATTAGCTGCCAATTAGCATCCAAACAGCAGCCAAATAGCAGCCAAATAGCCGCCAGACAGCAGCCAAATAGCAGCCAAACAGCAGCCAAATAGCCGCCAATTAGCAGCCAATTAGCATCCAAACAGCAGCCAAATAGCAGCCAAATAGCTGCCAGGTAGCTGTCAAGTCATGAGGAACACTTCTATAGCCGACATCTCAAATGTTCTTTTTATATCATCGAAAGTTGTTTCGATAATTCCTCGATAATGTTATCGAAAAATTTATCTAATAGTAAGAATTTATCGAAACTGCTTCGAAAATCCACACTATTCCCTATTGATAAGAAATCCGGAAACAGACAAACAGCCTACTCTTTTATCCACACTATTTGTATCAATTAAACCAACAAAAACTAGATTTCAAAAACAGAAACTCTTTATTTTTAATGAAAAAATTCATATAGGAATTCCCGGGAATCCCGGGAAAATTCCCGGGAATCTCCTAAGACTCTGCGCGACTCACTCCCGGGAAACACTCCCGGGAAATTCCCGGGAGTCCCGAAAATGATTCCCGGGAATTACCGAACAATTCCCGGGAATCCCGAACCCACTTCCGGGAATTACCGAAAAATTCCCGGGAGTCACGAACCCACTCCCGGGAAATACTATAAAATTCCCGGGAATTCAAAAGCAATCCCGGGAATTCCCGGGAATTCCCGGGAGTGGACGCATGAGTCCTCCTACAAGTAGCAATAGGAAATTTTTCCCGGGAATTTCCCGGGAATCCTACCATTTCCCGGGATTTTGTTTCCCGGGAGCACACATTGGTCACAGCTGTGTTAGCACTCGGTGTTTGCGGACTCGCGAAGGAAAATCGGTTATTCACGGAACCAGAAAAAAAAGAACAAACCAGCGAAAAATTCGGAGAATTACTGCATGCATTTTTTGGCGTAAGACGGAAATGAATTAGTACTGGTGGATGATTTGAATTTTATAAGATTGGGATCGACGGCCCGATTTCAACGACATTTCCGCAGCTCAAAGATGCAGTTCGATACCGCGTGAAAAGGAATACGGGTCTGGAAGCCTAAAATACTACTATTAACTGTTTAAATCTTACAAGGGAAGTGTTTGATTCCTCCTAATCTAGAATTTCCCAAATTTCCCGAAATTTCAGCATAGGTTTTTTCGACTACGCTGATTCAATTTCTGCAATAAAAACCGGCTAAATGTTCACGTGAGCCAAGTTATGAGCTCTTAAATTTTTCCTATGGTCAAGCATTTTTTGCGTGAACTTTCCTTTACCGAATAGTGTACTAGAGCCAATACTGCAGAAAACATCGGTTGATTGGTTCAGTGGTTCGGTTGCCGAAAACACTGTTTTTCAAATTTTCATCCCTATCTGGATGTTATTTCATCGCGGCTACCAGAGCTAGACTTTTTTGATCGGTCAAATCAGTTTTGCCGACACCTGGCACCCCTAGGATATGGTTTGCCATTGTTGGATACCTCCCCGCGGTGCAAACTGGGCAATGCTCTGCTTCTTCGACAGTGGAAGCTGGACACCACTGTTTGGCACAGTAGCGAAAGTCCACCTTTCTATGTACACGGTAGCGTCCAATACTCGTGAAGAAGGGGCTTCATGTAGGCTTAATAAACCTACTGAAGTCAGCCCCCTCAGCTAACAGCATTTTTTCCATAGACCATCTTCTTGCAAGTGGGTGCTTTACATCCCAACTGGGCCAGTTTTCCTAATTTCCCAATTTTTCGTTTTTAAACAATTTCAAACTGTTGATTTAAGCTAAATAACCGTTTTTCAGTTATTCTGAAACGGTCTTTTGGTTTTTGGTCAATAGACCATCCGCAGAAGTCCTTGGACCATCCGCTGGGAGACGCCATTTCCATTGCGCTGAGGGGGCTGTCTGAAGTACAAATTTCAACGTATTACACGTTGCACAACAACAACAACCCCTAGGATATTGTAAGGGAGATCAGGCTCCCTTAGGTTACCATAGGCTTATCACTTTCCGGAGGGAGCTCTTCACGTGCTCTGCACATGAAGGGCAAGACAATGCACACGCCTCGTCTCCCCGAGGAATGCGTACGGTCGGGCACCAGAAAGTGGCGTCGTTAATTGGATTTTCCCCGATTACGAAACACAGAGCAAGTCTCTGTGTTTCTCTCCTCTCCGCGGTATTTCCTCATACAGTGGAATCTTCCACATCCGTCAGCACAACAACCCACGCAGTGCACGCCTCCAAGCACATTCCATGGAATGATATAAAACCGCTCAGCTGGAAACAACCAGAGGCTTGAGATTCAAGGAGTGGCCCCGGGACTACGATCTCCCAGGCGGACACTTCCCATTCCTTCCCCCTTTTTGCCCAATTCACCTTTTACCGATCCACCGTTTACCCATTCCAACTCTTACCGCTTACTAACATTATTGGTAGCAGCGAGTCTGGGTCGGCCTTACTAAAGGGGCCCCGTAGATCCACCGCCATCGGAAGAAAGTAAGTGTTTGGTTTAAGTAGTTAGTTTCCCAGATTGAGTTAAGACGCGCAGGGCACAAGTTGCCGTAGTAAAATAAGTGAGTTATGAGCGCGCGGAAATTTGAGTAATTAAGAGCGCGCAGAGAGAAAGAGAGTTCGAGTTTAAGACGCGCAGGGCAACGTATGCCGTTGAGTTTAGGACATGTCCAGTTGTGAAGTGATTTAGCGCGCGGGCACAAGGTTGCCACAGGATATGAAAAATAATAATAAAAATTTGTTTTTCTTCGTGGTATTTTTGTGGGAAACGCCACTATAGTCGCTGTCTTTGTCCGAGAGAAGTACACGGGGAAGTTCCTCCAACGTTTGGATACGCCAATAGAAACACACTATAAAGCAAAAAAGAAAGTGGCATTTCTTTATCAGAGAACACGGATTATCATTATTAGCACCTTCATCAGAGTAAATAGAGAATTGAGATCAATTTTAAGTGGGTTTCAGCAAACAAGACAATAGTCTAGCGTAAATGACCTTTGCTCGATTGATTTGTCTCACTACTTTTGAAGAGATGTTCTTGTCCAATATTATGCTTGCCAGAGGATCGATTAGGAGAACTACAGCCCTGGAAAACTAAGAGTTATTTTGGTGGAAATACGATAGTGGGGTATTTAAATTTTTTAAGGAGGTGCCAACTTTTTTCGAGTTCCCAGCCAGCTTCTCGGGGAGTAAGGATCTGGTAGGATCCCGAGACGTAGTTGAGATTTACTTATGGCGTTATTCATTTCATGCATTTTGCATTTTTTGTCAAATTTTCCTTATTCATTTCATGCAGAAAACGACATTTTCTGCAGCAGAAAATTGCATTTCGTCGAACTGCAAAATGCAGAAAACTGCATTTCGTCGAACTGCAAAATGCACTTTTTGTCATTTTCTGCATGAAATGAATAACACCACCATTTTTCTTGCATTTTCGCGTGTTTTTTGTGACAAAAAGTGCATTTTGCAGTTCGACGAAATGCAGTTTTCTGCTGCAGAAAATGTCGTTTTCTGCATGAAATGAATAAGAAAAATTTGACAAAAAATGCAAAGTGCATGAAATGAATAACCCCATTAGAGTTTATTAGAATATAATAAATAGGGATACACAAAAGGTGTATAGTTATGGGATAACAAAACAAGTACAAGTCCTTAGGGGAAACAAGGTGAAAGAATGGGGATAAAACGCAATTAGGGCCAGGTCCCGGGTCGGAGACCACTGACGAAATGGGCGAAATCGCCGCCTTATATAGTGCCAGAAATGGGCGGGGTCCTTCCAGAAGGTTTCCATGAGCGCTGATTGGTCGGCTGCGCGGTCCTGATTGGTCGGCGGAAGAGTGTGGGTGTCAAGGAGACGGCGGACGTCAGACGGTCGTCGGCGGTCGTCGATGGTCCTTGCTGCTGGCTGCTGCGCGTAGTCTGGTCCGTGTGCTAGAGTGCACGGTGATCGAAGAGTGTCCAGACGAGCGCGGTGATTGTGTGCCTTAGCGAGAGGGCGCAGGATGTCGGAGTGTGGCGCCATAGTGTGTGACCTTTGCGTGACCCGGGATGACATAACGAGGGGTAGAGATGGTGAATGAGGGGGTGAGCACGAATGAACCATGTCGATGAAGAGTCTGTAAAGGAAACATTAGTACTGCTCTCGAGCGAATGGGGTAATGTGGGCATGGAAGAGGCGCGGCTCTTACATCTCCCCCTTTCCCTGGGATTCGTCCCGAATCCCCAAGAGAGCGAAGCTGAAAAGAGCTTGCGCCTCTTAGACATTTACAATCTGGGTTGGTGGGACCCCGGCAATAACTCTTGACCAGTTGGATGTGCCTCGCGGACATCTCGGCAAGATGAGATCGTACCCGCGGCTTGTCGGGCCCCGACGTAGTCGATTTTTCGTTCTTTCAACGATTCGACCGTGGGAACTAAGCTATGCTTGTGCCAGGCGTGTGGTGTAGTCCACCGTTTCCCTGTAGAAAACGAAGATCGCGATCAGACTGTCCGACATTCTGGCAATGATGATTCAGGCTTGCTGCTCTACAAGTGTGGAACTTGAAGACGTGAAGAGGTTGTGCTCCTCAAACATTACGGAGCGTCGGCTTCGCTGACGGCGTAATTGGTCTCAGAGACTTCTTGACGATTCTGAAAGCGTGTGGCAATACAAGCCATGTCTTATCTTTTTTTTTTTTTGGTTTTTCTAACTGATCACCACTAATTGATTATTATAAATATAATTCTAATTGTAAGGTGAAAGCAGTCGAACGCTGAGGCGCGTACGCCTTGGCTCTTGCTCGACCACCGCCATGCGTAAATACTCACCGTCTGGAATTTTCCATGTGAATGAGGTGTTTCCATCTTGCAACGAGCTGACTGCTTTGTGCTGAGCAAAATGAGCAATCTGGTCACTTGATTGGTATTTCGATATCCATATCGGCGCTGAAGGAGCAAAAACTGTCGTCTTTGCCTGCGGGGCTTCTAATTCGTAAACGTCAAGGCTAGATGATTGGGTGTGGGTCTCCACGGTTGTATCCAAAGCGTGCAAAAACGGTCATCTGTAAGATAATAAGGACACGGATGGTTTCCGGTCTCACTGGTGCAAGATCGAGAATCATTAGATTAAGCTGCCGCTGACACAAAATTGCTTTGGTGCGGAGAAACATCTCGGTCTTTGCGTTGTCGGAACTATGCGTGTTTCTTCCTGAACGATTGTGGTTTGCTCCCGTTTTTCCAGGACTTCTGATACTGGTAGAACTTTTCTGACGACGGACTGTGGTTTTTAAAAATGTACAATTGGTACATCCTGTTGGTTGTCTAAAAATCCGCTTCAAATATAAGTGGCTTGTGGAGCACTTCCTCATTGATGTACTGGTTTGGACTTTTAACTATTAAATTATATTATTGGCAACTTCGGCTTTAAACGACTCGTCTTGCCGGCGATCGACTTAGCTCGTAAGCTAGATCTCATGACCACTGACTCAGCATTCATTTAAGCAATGCTTCCGATATACTTTTTTTTTTTTTAAATTGAAACGCCAACACCAGCGGTCGGCTTAGCCCATGGGCTAGACCTTTTGATCGCCGACGTGGTGCTCAAGAAACTGGAATACTTACCACTTTTATGCTCCTCGGTGGAATCCATTGGATCCGTCCTCCACGTTCAGCGGTGCTGGTTCCTCCGAACCTGGGGCACCCGTATTTTCTTCAGCTTCCTCCACTTTGGCTGGATTGGCTCGATTGTGCTTTGTCGGCCGCGGAATTGGCCTCCTTGGTCGTTCCAACATTGACAGGAAACATCGTTTTCGTCTTTCCGCAAACTGTAGCTGTAACTATTTATTTTATAAACGCCCAAAAAAACAAAAGGTCGCAGTGTCCTACGGATGGACACGCGACAAAACTTTAATGCGTCCGTAAAAAATACTAGTGGACCGACAGAATTAAGAAAAACAAAAAAAAATTAGCAAAAATTGCACGTCAAACGTGCCAAAAATGAGCGAAAACAAACCGAAATCCTAAAAAGGTTGTTGTTTGTTTACCTGCTTGCTCATCTCACGGGCGGTGCGTAAGGCGTGGCGGGACCCATCCCGTTGTCTACTGGTATGTGCCTTTAATACCGTAGCCCAAAAACTTTTGTGCGTGCGCCTTTAAACAAAGTAGCTGAGAAACGCTATTTTGGACAGAATTTTGTGGCGGAAAAGCTGATATGCCTATGAAAAATCAGTTACCGTGAGCACTATGGGTAAAATGAACTTCAGTCTTGGAACTTAGCTGGGCGCCGATGCTGGCGTGTTGGATACCGACGTTGGTCATCCGGTTGAATCGTTACAGCGTGTTGCCTGTCTGGGAATGTCGGACGTGTTGATTTGTCCTGCTTTAACGCGATGTCGAGCGACTTCTGATTTCCGGCCAGAGTGAACCGACTCGATACTCGGTCCTTCGAATTTTTAACGGCCGTGCATACGGGAAACTCGACGATGTCCTAAAGTTCTTTTTCGGGGAGAGGTGTGACCTCGTCTTTTGCTCTGGAGAGGCAGTCGGCGACTGTGTTCCGTTTGCCCTCGATATGTTTGATTTCGATGTCGAACTGCTGTAATTCTATTAACCAACGAGCAACTCGCTCGTGAATCTTTTGTTTAGCTAGAATGTACTTAAGCGGGCGATGGTCCGTGTGTAATATAATTTTGGACATATAGACATACGGTTTAAAATGCCTGAGCGCGAAAATTATGGCTCCTAATTCTATTTGAATAGCTGGGTACCTAGTCTCCGTGTCGGAGAGAGTTCTGCTTGCGTATGCTATTGCCTGAAACTGGTTGGGATCGTCTGTGGTTTGAGCTAACATTGCTCCTTGTGCTACTGCGCTAGCGTCCGTAAAAATATGAAATTCCTTATCGTAATTGGGGAAAGTCAGAATAGGCTTACTTGCTAATAATTGCTTTAACGTGTCGAACGCTTCTTGCTGCTGCGACGTCCATTCGAATGGTACGTCCTTCTTGTTGAGTCGTGTTAACGGTTCTGCGATGTTCGAGAAGTTCTTAACGAATTTTCGGAAAAATCCGGCCATCCCCAAAAATCTCAGGACTCCTTTTGCGTCTGTCGGCACTGGTATTTGCTTGATCGTGTGAAGATTAGCTTCGTTGGGCGAATAATTACACTCGTTGATTTCGTGTCCTAAGAATGTTATCGATTTCTTAACAAACTCACATTTTGCCGGTGACGCTTTCAGGTTGTAAGCTCGGAAGCGTGATAAAACCTTCTTCAAAGTTTGTACGTGTGACTCAAATGTCTTGCTGAAGACCAGTACGTCGTCGATGTAAACCAGAACGTCTTTCTCAAGACCCGCTAGAACTGTTCTCAGTGCTCGTTGGAAGTACGACGCTGCTGACTTCAGACCGAAAGGGAGATGTGTGTACGCATAAACTTTGTCCTCTGTTGTAAAACCACATATGTATGACGATTCGTCGTCAAGCCTTAATTGTAGATAACCATTTGCCATGTCCAGCGACGAGAAGTATTTTGAACCTCCCACCTTCTCGATGATGGAATCGATCCGCGGCAATGGAAAATTATCTGGAACTGTAACTTCATTAAGTTTCCTGAAATCGAGACAGACTCGCAATGACCCATTCTTCTTAGGTACTAAAACAATAGGACTTATCCAAGGTGTGTTGGATTCGGTAATCCTCTCTGAGAGCAGAAGTCCGTTTATGTGCTTCTGTAGTTCTGCCTGGTACTTTACTGGTACTCTGTAAGGTCTTCCTCTGACTGGTATTTCTGTATTTGTGTAAATATGCACTGGATCAGTTTTCGAACTACCCAAATCGTATGCGTTTTTCGAAAAAACGTCGTGAAATTCTGCAAATAAATTAAGAAGTACATGTTTCTGTGCCTCTGTGCAAACCGCTTTGTCCAGAGAAATTCTGAATTTTGGATCTTCCTCTATGGAGATCGTATTCACCGCGTTGGTTGTGTCAAAAATGCAACAGTTGGTTTCCATCCTCGAAGACTTCTACTGCTTCGGCTGCTTTTGTCTTCTTTGCCAGGAAAATGTCACAATCTGTCGGATTAGTGACCAAAATTCGAACGTTTTTATTATTGATAATCACTGGTGCTGTGAGCAATGACCGGTTTACTAGATTTTGTGACGTGACGAGAAACAGCGTGTCGCACATGTCCGTAGACATGGGCTCCTGACACGCCAGAACTCTCTCACTCTGCGCGGGGACAATGGTATCCTCTGATACCCTGATATCTAGTACCTTCGGGGTGTATTCTACGTGATTTTTACCTATGGGAATGATTTCTTCACCCACGTGAAGGGTTTCCGCCTGATAGTCAATGAAGAAACGAGGGAGTTGTGAAAGGAAATCGTTACCGAGAATTATGTGGTAATCCCTCGCTCCGTGTGGTGTGCACTCTCCTGTTGTGAAATGGATCCGGTGTATCCATGACTTGGTTCCGATGCAGATTTTGGCAAAAGCTGCGCCTGCCATGAGAACTTCGTTGCCTCCAAGGCCAACTGCGTGTGATGCGCTTGCTTGATACAGCGACGGGATGCCGACGCGTGTTGCGAATGCTCGGCCTGCGACGGTGATCGTTGATCCAGTGTCGACGAGTGCGAAAACTGGAAATCCGTTAATTCTTACCGGTATTTGAGTCGTGAGTGGAGCCGACGGTAGTCGCGCTGAGTTCACTCTGTCCATTGTAACTACTGCTGGTGGGTTTCCTGCTGTTGGCCATGAAAGACAACTCGTTGTTCGTCCTCGACCGGGTTCTGCCAGGAGTTCCGTATTGAGCCGTTGAAGCTCTGCTACTTGCTGACGGTACATCTCCAGTTGAGACTGAAGGTCATTGTCCGTTGTTGCTGCATTCACATGGTTCGCCGACGATTGCTGATGATTCTGCACCGCTCGTCGGTTTGGCATTGCCGTGAGCGCGTTCTGCTTTCTGTAGCAATCTCTCGCCATGTGACCTGAAACTCCGCAAAAGAAACACTCACCCTGGAATTTCGATTTTCCCCGGAAGCCCGAGTTGTTCGGCTTATTCTGTGGCCCAGGCCGTCTGTTGTTCTTTCTCTGGGTGTGCTGACTGTCCCACTTCTCATTGAGCACCCGTATCTCTTCGAAGATTGCTGCCGTCGGTGCGTGTTGTGCTGCCGCGGCCCGATCGTCTCGAAGTATTTCCTGTCTGAGCGCTTCGTCGAATGCTGCTCGGCTTGTCCTCGGATTCTTGTCCTTGACGTTGTAACGGATTGAATCTTCAAGTCCGTCCAAGAAGGCGTCCCTCGTCTTCTTCTCAATTGTAGCTCGGTCTTCTGCTCGGAAGGCTTGTGACGCGAGCGTGCGCACTCTGTTATAGTACGCCTCGATGGGTTCGCCTCGTCCTTGGCGACACTTATTGAACTGTTTCTCTCTGAGCTGCCCAGTGAGCTCGTTCTCGAATGTTAACCTGAGATCCCCGATGATCTCGTCCACTGTCGCTTCTGCTTTGGTTGCCATGAAGTCTTCTGCTCTGTCCCGAGCGTTACCTGTGAGGAACGTTAGAAACGAATACCTCTTTATCTCTTCTGACGCATTTGCGTCCGCTGCCAACGTGTGGTCTTTAAATTGACGTACAAAACTTGTCAAACTCTCTGAAAATGCTCCTGAATACGGATTAATTGTTGTATTCGACTTAAAATTAGCTACATTCACGTGTGGAACGTGATTTCCTCTGACTTGGTTACTTGTTTTACTTATAGTGCCTGGTTCACCCATTACCTCAGGATTTACACCGCGCTGCTCAGAGACAGGCGGCCTTACGATGTCACTCGTGACGAGTTGGACTTGGTGTCCATCAACTGGATTATTAAGCGTGTTTTTAGTGCCTGGTTCACTCCTTACCTCAGGATTTAATCCGCACTGCTCAGAGGCAGGCGGCCGTACAACGTCACCCGTGACGTGCACTGTAGGATTTCTAGTGCAAGCACTCCCCTCCGCGGCCAGCCCGGAAACTCCTTCTCCCACTGCCTTAGCACGTATGCTAGAGCTTTTTGGGGAAAAGTAATCCCGGCGCAATCCAACCGACGGAGCTCCTGTAACCTCCTTGGCAAACAACTCACCTTCAATTTCCTCGATCCGCTGTCGCAATGCTTCGACGTGCTGCTCGACAGCCTTGACGCTGTTGCCACGTTGATGAAATTGCTGCGCAATTGCAGACATTTCCGCTTGCCCTTGCGATGTAGCCTCTCGCATCCTTGCATTGATTGAGTTGAAATCCAACACAACGGCGTTCTTGAGGGCCAGCAGATGGGAAGATTGGACGGTAGTGCTGCCGGTGAAACGTGGTAGACATGTGTCTGACACCCACGACGAGCTTGCCATGTTCGAATGGCCCGTTAACAGGATTTGATAGTTTTTTAAGATGATTCTGAAAATCATATTAAGAGCTCCAGCCACGCTGCTGGGCTCTTTCCCAGTGGCGAACGAATAATAATAATTAAACGATACATAGGGCAAAGACCTACGGGGAGACGGAGTAGCCTACCACAGTCTCCGCTAGACGTCTAGATTACTTAACCAAAACTATCAAAACCTATTGTGGCATAGGGAAGCCCTCCCGAATTTGACCTACCTCCTACAACGTACGCTGACACTAACCCTTTTATCCCAACCTAACTAAATTCTTACACAAATAGTTGCGCACCTAATATGTGCAGAAAATACAATGAAACCCTTAAAGACTAGGTGGAAGTTACTTGCCCCTCTCTAATACCTAACTACCGGTGGATACCAGACTCGGTTTCTAAACCGAGTCTGCACTCGCTGTCTACCAGTAAGGATCTGGTAGGATCCCGAGACGTAGTTGAGATTTACTTAGAGTTTATTAGAATATAATAAATAGGGATACACAAAAGGTGTATAGTTATGGGATAACAAAACAAGTACAAGTCCTTAGGGGAAACAAGGTGAAAGAATGGGGATAAAACGCAATTAGGGCCAGGTCCCGGGTCGGAGACCACTGACGAAATGGGCGAAATCGCCGCCTTATATAGTGCCAGAAATGGGCGGGGTCCTTCCAGAAGGTTTCCATGAGCGCTGATTGGTCGGCTGCGCGGTCCTGATTGGTCGGCGGAAGAGTGTGGGTGTCAAGGAGACGGCGGACGTCAGACGGTCGTCGGCGGTCGTCGATGGTCCTTGCTGCTGGCTGCTGCGCGTAGTCTGGTCCGTGTGCGAGAGTGCACGGTGATCGAAGAGTGTCCAGACGAGCGCGGTGATTGTGTGCCTTAGCGAGAGGGCGCAGGATGTCGGAGTGTGGCGCCATAGTGTGTGACCTTTGCGTGACCCGGGATGACATAACGAGGGGTAGAGATGGTGAATGAGGGGGTGAGCACGAATGAACCATGTCGATGAAGAGTCTGTAAAGGAAACATTAGTACTGCTCTCGAGCGAATGGGGTAATGTGGGCATGGAAGAGGCGCGGCTCTTACAGGGGAAGCTTCGAGATTTAAGATGTAGTGTAGGAATTTAGCGGGCGGCGTCCGGTTTTTAGGCCAGATACGGTATTCACTCTAATTGTTCGGCATGCCGTTCTTTTGATTATTTTCCTGCCAACTGTTGGCTAATTAGAGGACGACGCACCAAACTTGGCAAAAAAGCAAACTTAGCAGCGAAGTTTGAAGTAGTGGAAAGGCTTTTATTACCCGGAATCCCCTAAAAGTTAGCACCTCCTTTAAAAAATAAAAAAAAACAAAGAAAGTAGACAAAACAAGACACTGTAAAAAAAAAAACAAAACACTGGGAAAAACAAAGACACACAGACGCATATTCACCAAAGAAGCGAATCCAGAGAAGAGCAAATAGTGACCAAAAAAAGCCTGTCAGCCTGATAAAAGTTGTTGCACGTGCGTAAAACACTGTCAGATTTCACCCCGAGCTGAAAACTCGACGGAATTCCCTCGGCCAAAGCAATAAAAGTTATGGCGAAAAGAGTCCACGAAAGACGGATTCGTGCGTGATGTAACGTTTGTGAGCTCGTGTAGCTTCCCACTTTTTTCGACCGTCGGATGTGCCAACTCAGACAAATTAAGACAAATGCGAGGATGAGAATGGTTAGGATGAATGCTGCGCTGATTATGATGTCTGCAAGTTTTTAGTTTGGGACATACATACGTAATTCTCACAATTAATAAGAGTGACAATTGGACGACAAACTTGAGAATCGCAAGAAATTGGACCCGAATCAAAGAATGTTGCCGCTTGAAGAAGACCGCACGGTACCGAGATCAGAGTGGCGAGGATCAGATTGAGGACGGCGAAGGAGTAAACTTGGCAAAGAGTTAAACGCGTGGAAAAGTATTTTGGATGGAGGACACCAATGTATAAGAAGAGAGCCATTCCAATGTAAGATCCTGGAAAAAAGGTAAATTGTGAAATAGGGTCTCGAAACGAATAGTGCCTATTTTGGAAGTGTATCTTGAAAAGGGGTGGAGCTTGTTCCTAGGTTATTTAAAGACCTACCCCTTGTTTTCTTAGGGACTCAAGAGTGCAATTAAATCCTTGGGAAAAACAGGAAGGTTTGGGCTATAATATATAGAAGATTCCTAAGGATTTGGATACACGCTCCTTTCCTTGTTTTTATTTAAAGAAGATTGCCCATTAAGACCACGCACCTTGCAGACTATAAAAAGCAATATCATCAGCAACAATCACCACCGCGTACAGGTAATAACTGGAGGTCTCTGACGGAAAATACACGTAAAGAACACATCGTAAAATGAGCAGTGTTGCAGAAGCGGCAATCGACGAAATGCACCGACTGACCGCAAACACATATCTCTTTTTCGTTTCATTGTCTATTTGTAAAAAAATTGGCAGACAAAGTGACAGACAGTAGACGTTGACTGCGAATGCAAGACAGAAGAGGATCATGGAAAAGTAGTAGTCTAGGATGAGAAGAAGAGTTGTGATGGTTTGCAAATCGCCGATGAGATCGCATTGACGAGTCGTGTTTGTGCAGTTTTGAAAGTATTTTTCGATCCGGTAATGTTGTGTGCAGTTGGCGAAAATGTCTTGGCTCATTTGAGCATTTAGGCGCCGGGAAAATGATGGTTTGGGTGGAGTAGTGTGATAAGGAGATTATTACGAGGGGAGAGAGAGAGAGAGAGAGAGAAAAGGTGAGAAACCAAATAAATAAGTAAAAGGTTAATAATCGGAAATGATATGACACAGCTGTGCTATTATGGATTCGTGATGTAGCTCGTTGCTGCAAGTTATGCGCTATCAAAATGAAAAAAATTTGCTGAATTGTGGTGAGACTCGGTGATTGCTGATGCAGAGCTTGACATGCTGTCTCGCTACGTCACGAACCCATAATAGCCGTAAATATCGCAAAATAAAAAATAGGATACAATGCTTGGATTAGCTTAAAATTTTGAGAAATATTGTCAAAAATGCTCACTGTCATGCTAATTTTCCGTCCAAAAACCTTACCTAGTGAGTTCCTTCTGAAGCTTCTTTGCCATTTTTCGCCCTGCAGAAACGGAAAAATCGCATTGATCTCATCTGAAATTGATTCCACCTTTTTTTTCGTCCAAAATCTTTAAAAAAACGTACCTGATTGCCAACGAATTTCGAAATGTGTCGATCAAAGAACAAATTTGTGATTGGATCGAAGAAAAACATAATTGAACTGAAAAAAATCAAATTTTTGGGACGAGAATTGCCTATGCGGCACTCTTGCAAAACTCTGTGCGGCCATGTCCAATTGGGCGGGGCTTAACTTTTATTATGAAATTTTGAGATTTTTCGGTGTTTTTATTCTTTTTTTGTTGCAATTTAATGGCACAGCTGCTATTATTTGCTTGAAAATTATCTTAAAATATTAATTAAAATTGAAAAATTGAAGTTTTTGGTCAAAAACCTTTTCTTGGCAAATTATCGATTTTTTGGCGCAAAAATGAATCTTACCCCAAAAACGATTCAAAAGAGGAGATCACTGCTGGCAGAATCAAATGGTTGGCACGATAAAAGCTGTCACAACTGTTCAGGAAGCCGTCTGAAAATTCATTTGTAGAAAAATTTCGAAAATAGGCCGCAATTGGCTTTTGTGCACCCGGGCGCATATTGTCCAAGGGTTGCTGGCGACTGCCTTCTTTTCAAACTATTTTTTTGGCGCCACAATTCACGCGCTGCGGTTGCGTCGCGTGACAACGCTCTGCGTCTCACCGCTTACACGTTCTCTGCCTGAAAATGCATTTCGAAAAACGTGAATTTGCATTAATTGGCACAACGCCAAGATTGCGTTCAACGGAGCATGGTTTCGCAAGGGCTGTAGCCATCAGCCTATTTTTCCTTCACTCACAGTCCTCAAATCCGACCAACAACCCGGTGGGCACCAGTTCGACAAAACAGAACGTCACAAACAGTGCGGTGGTAAACGCCAGTCGGCTTCTTCCGTGATCTGTCGGCGAGAACGTCAAGTTTCCGAGCTTTTTCGATTTATAATTGTGCCAGTATAGCGAGATTGTGACGAATACGAGGGTGGAGAGGGAGGCAAAAAGGATTACACAGCAGACGCCAACTGTAACAATAAGGATGTTTCGTTTGTTGCATGTTTTATATTAATTGCCTCCTTATCTGGCTAGGTCTTCTTGTTTTCTAGAACGTACGCGCTGTGCGTCTCTTTTCTCGCCAACGGGGTGCTAGACTCTACGTAAAGGCAAACTCGCTCTATCGAATTCTCTGCGTGTCCACAGTGGCGTTCTGTCAAGTTTAGCTAAACGCACCTCGACATTGATACCGATTAAGCACTTTTTATCATAAAAAATGACTTTCACGGCGTTTTAAAACCTAGGTAAAGGAAAACGCGCTCTGTCGCATTAATCTGCGTCTCGATAGTGAGATTCTGCCAAGTTTAGCTATTTAGGCGCGTTAAAAATTAGCGACGCAGACTTGAGAGAGATGACCTCCAAAATTTCATTTTCAAAAATAATTTTAAAAACGTACACTCCAGCCCGCCGTGTTCTTAATTAAATAGTTTCGCAACAAAAACTCACAAACAAGCCATTTGATGAGCAGTTTGCACGTGTGCGACTCGCATTCAATCGGTCCATCGACACTGCCAGCCGCTTGAAACAATCCGACCGGAACCTAAAAATTGTGTTCATGAGTATTATCAATTCAATATTCTTGCCGGCTACAGTAAGCAGTGGCGCGAAAAATCGAGGCTCCGTCCCATCAGGTCTTTTCAACAGAATTCAACTGAATGTAGATCAAAAAATGTGAGCGGGTGTGTCGCTCGTTATGTCTGCTTCTATTATAAAACTTTCGCGGGCGCATGAGCTAGCGCGAAATAATTATCTTTTTTTTTCAAAATTTTGCGGTCATTTTTCGTTTTTTTTTTTTTAATTTATTGTTGCGCGCAATATTTTACAGTAACTCACCGCAATACAAACCGCCAAAATCCAAGTCCCCGCAGCCAAGCTCCACATCACTTTGAGCGTAAATGTGTTCCGATAAACAGTTGGTTTCAGGACTCCCAAATAAGTGATCAACGCTACTCCGATGAAACTTCCTGCAAGGAAAAACAATCTACCAAACATCTCACATACAACCCTACCTAATAGGCTGAAAATGCTAAAATCGTAAAGCGTAAACATGACTGCATAGAATGTGAATGAATCTCGATACGGTGCATTTGTGAAGAATGCGGTCGATTGGAACGAAATTATGCAAATGGCGCAGAAAAACGACGACGAGATTCGCATGAGCAGAAAAACGTAATGTTTTCGAGCTCTAAACCGACTAACTTGTTGAACTTTGAATTGAATGAAGACTCACTCGTTTTGCAGATCACGATATATGCAAATGGTGACTATGAAACAGTACAAATCCAAGAGCACTGCAACAGAGCAAATTGCCGATGGGATGTAAAAACCGAACCATAAAAGTATGGAGTACGCGGTGGAAATGTCCTGGAAACCTTTTAATGTTTTTCATACCGGTAGCTTAAAGTTTAATCACCAACTTCAATCAAATCACATTGATCGGAAGTGTTGTAACAGTTTTGAAAATGTTTTTCAAGAGAAAAGTGCTGGGTGCAATTAGCGAAAATATCGCCCTGGTCACTAGCCATTTGGCAATCGATGTAGTGCAATAAAACATCAAAATGTGCCAATTTTTCACTGATATCTATATTTAATTTTCACACCGCACGTTTTGATAATGCAACATACTTTTTGATGTGCTCTTTCTCTCTGTCTCTTGCTAAAACGGTGGGAACGCCTAGGTCATAATTTCGGTCAGAGCAAAATTATGATTCACCAAAGAAATGGAACTAGGGGTTTTCAGGTTTTCGATGCCAAATACAAACTTCAGGATCATATCCGTATGTGCTGAAAGGGATGCAATCGATTTCCCTTACAAAATAACAGTAATGACAATGTTATCATAGGTCTTCTTCTCAGGGAATTTTCCGCAAGGCTACGGCAAGGGTTAGCTATTTAAGCGGCACATTGCCGTCGAAATCGGTAAGTTGCCGATATTTGATGAGGTGACAAGAGGACGGCAAGAAAATTGAGTTGTAGCCGCAAGGGAACGGCAAGGCGTCGGCAAGGGACTCCCACGGAAATATGCGCAAGATACCGGCAAGGATATGCACGAGACCGGCAAGGGAAGAGCACTGACACGGCAAGGATAGCTTTCCAGATGCGTCAGCATGCACTTTGCGCATATTTTTCATTTATTTATTTATTCTTTTTCAATCCTACTTTCATATGTTTCTATATTTTCGAAGTGAATTGTGACTCCGCGTCATTCTCGATTAAATTGTAAGTATTTATTTCTTTATTTTACAGTATTTTATTGAAAAATTAATAATAATGTTTAGATAAGAATGCTCGTGGAATTTACAAGGACAATAACGAAACTCGATGGCAACATCTTCAGAAGAAGAAGATAACGTTTTAGAAGAGCATTTTTGTCAATTATTAAGTAGAAGGACTGATGGTGAGTTTTTTAAATAAAAGTTGTAATAAAAAAATAAAAATTATTCTCCAAAAAATGCTTCGCCTGAAAAGACAAACGCGAACCGTTGAAAACGACTCAAATTTTTCTTTTGGGGTTATTCACAGAACCAACAAAAAATGCAAAAAAAACCAGCAAAAAATTTATCGAAAATCCGGAGAATGCTCTGATCGGTCTGAAACTTTGAGAAATAATTTAAAAAATACTCCCGGACTTTCCCAGAAGATATCATAAATATTGCCTTTAAAAACTATCGATTTTTATTTCTGCAAATGTTCGAAAATCAATATTTTAGTCGGAAATTTTCAGGCAATTACCGGGAATATTTTTTAAATTTCCCGAAGTTTAAGATCAATCGGAGCATTCTCCAAATTTTCGCTGAATTTTTTGCTGTTTTTTGTTTAAATTTTTTCCATTTTTTCTGGTTCTGTGAATAACCCCAATTGGAAAAAAAATCAGAAAATACAGGAACAATCGTAGTTTTTTTTGTAAATTTTGTGCGTCGTTGAACTGTAAAATTACGCGATTCCATGAAATGTGAATTTGAAATTGAATTCGACGTGAATTCGAGTGTCGCTTCTGTCGAATACAAGATACAATTAAAAAATCTTAAAAATCATTAAAAATTATCAAAATATTTATTCGCAACCGCAATTGTTACTTTTTGCTCAACAAAACAACGATTCATTTGAACAGCGACACAGCAAAACTCGAAAATCGTCTGTTGCTTATTCTCCTATTGTGAAAACAAAAAAATCGCAACGCGGTGTTTGCGTACTTTTGAAATTCAAACGGCAATGAGAGAAATAGCATGGGAAATGAAGAGATTTGTTCCCATTTTCGTTGGAATTTTAAAAGTACGCAAACACCGCGTCGCAATTTTTTTGTTTTCACAATACTTACTTACTTATTTCTAGTTGTGAGTCCAAATTTTTCCGTAATTTAAACACAGAAAACTTTTCGTTCTAGTTCCCAAAACTGTCAGCGATTGTGAATAAATGTAAAACTTTAATGGGGTTCTTCTCGGAACCAGCAAAAAAAGCAAAAAATAGAAAAAACCAGCAAAAAATTCAGCGAAAATTCGGAGAATGCTCCGATTGATCTGAAACTATGGGAAATCATTTAAAAAATATTCCCGGTCATTCCCTGAAAATTTCAGACTAAAATATTGATTTTCGAACATTTGCAGAAATAAAAATCGATAGTTTTAAACATCAATATTTTTAATATCTTCTGGGAAAGTCCGGGAGTAATTTAAAAATTATTTCTCAAAGTTTCAGACCGATTAGAGCATTCTCCGGATTTTCGATGAATTTTTTGTTGCTAAATTTACTGCTAAAATTGCTAAATTTATTAAGTTGGTCAGTCACCGACCGTTCGCCAGTGACAGGTGCGGTTTTTTATCGGAATGTTCGGAACTTCCTATTATTTCAAGGTAGTTCCCCCATTAATATTAATTTCTTATGGACCTATGCACGAAATAAAAAAGGCCATTTAAATGAATTAATTTGACATTTTTTTCCAATGCACGAGAACAAGAAAATTCAATTAAATTGAATAAACTTGAACGCAGAAAAACGTTCGTGTCAAAATATGGCCACTGAAAAGTTGCGTACGCGTTTAATAAATTGTGTCGATTTACGAAATCTCGACACGAACGTTTTTCTGCCTTCAAATTTATTCAATTTAATTGAATTTTCTTGCTTTCGTGCATTTGAAAAAAATGTCAAATTTATTCATTTAAATGGCCTTTTTTATTTCGTGCATAGGTCCATTAGTAATATGACATATTTTCTTAATGACTGAACACCTAGGTTACTAGAACGTAAAAGAGTTAGGGTAAAGAAATTATTGTCGTTATTTAATAAAAAATTTGAAAGGGAAATCGAAAAAACGTATAAAAAATTAGTTTTCAGTGTGACAAGACAAACGCCTATTCAAAAACGGATGAAGCCGAACGAAGAAGACGATCAGCATCTGTGGAAATAGTTAAAAGTGATTCTTCCTTCGTTAGTAATTTCGATGTTTCGAATCCCCCCCCTCCCATTTCAATTTTCTTTAGTTTATTCTAATTTTGCAATTGCTTGCTTTTTCTTTTTAATTTTCTATTGTGATTACGGTTTTCATTATAATAAATTAACAATAAAATTACAAGAAAATAGTTCGAATTGAAGGGAAGAGTCTACAAAATCGGCAAGCGAACGGCAAGGGTATGCCTCGTCATCGGCAAGTTGCCGAGAAAAACGGCAAGTTGCCGGGAATAACGGCAAGTTGCCGGGAATAACGGCAAGGGTGCCGACTGGCATCGGCACCCTTGCCGATTTTTGCGGCAACTTGCCGATATTCACGGCAACTTGCCGAAAATTCCCTGAGTTCATCTGTGCTACCATCTAAAGCAGTCAAATCAGACAATATAAGAACGAGTAGACTTGATCCACGTAATAAAGAATTTCTCCAATCACCGGACTGGATGAAAGTCCGGTGATTGGAGAAATTCTTTATTTCTGTTTTGCAGGAAAGATAACGACTCGGGGATGGAAAATCTGTTTAGAAACAGATTTGGCGACTCTAAGAAAGGAGAAGGTAAGGGAAGATCGGAAGGTCATGGTGTGTTAGTCCGTAAATTTTTCGCAAACACATCCAAGCTATAACATTCGTTACACGCAAAGTTATAATTGGGTTGAAAAACGTACAGGCCAATTTTTTCACATAGAGAGTAGTGCCTCCTATCGTAATGGTTAAACTATGTAACTATTTAACCGGTGACTACATTGTGTTAGAGGCAACCGCCCTTCAGTGAATAAATAAATAAATAATAATCAAAAGAGGAAGAAGACTTCTCGTTCATAATCCAAAGACCAGATGCAAAGACTATAAATTTTTTTTTCAGATTTTTCAGGACTCGATATTTATGTTCAAAATGAAGTTTTAAAACTGAAAGTATGATTTTAGTTGACTATGGGTCGATCGGACAATTTTCAGCTGACTTACAGCACTTTATCAAGGTCAAGGTATCAAGGTCGTTAAAGTTGACTTACCCATGTGGACTCTGATACTCAAAGTGCTGTAAGTCAGCTGAAAATTGTCCGATCAACCCATAATCAACTAAAATCATACTATAAGTTTTGAAACTTCATTTTGAACATAAATATCGTGTCCTGAAAAATCTGAAAAAAAATTATTTTTGGGTCGAAAATTTTGGCATCTGAATTTTTTTGAAAAATGTGCAGTTTTCAAAAAATGACCAAATCCATTTTTGGAGCTTGTCAAAAACATTACGGGGCAGATTCATGCAAATTTTCAGAACTATGACCCTCTCCATTCAAAAGTTAAACTCCAAAAACCAAAAGTTTCCAACCTTTTGAACGGTACTGTATATCACAAGGATATGAACGCAGTGCTGAGCGACCAGTTTAATTTCACGTCGCAATGTTCCAAATAATGAAGCCAAGTCGATGCTGATTGACGCCCTTTCTAGACAATACTCCGTATTACAGTCGAAACCTCTTTAATAGTAAGGTAAACGCCTTAAATTGGGCGAGCAAGTTATGTTACTTACTTACTTAGTTACTTAGTCGATCCGTTCTTCGATAACCTGATGTGGTCGCGGATCACAGCATTCCAAGCATTTCGGTCCTTGGCGATTGTCGACCACTGTGTTTGGAGATCTTCGCCATCAAATAATGATATTTCTTCCTTTAGGGAAAGAGCCTATACAGAAAAATTGATTGGAAGAATGAGTACCTTTTCAGCCACCAACCACATTATCTACGACTAATGAGAATACCGGCTCTTTTAGAAAAGAGACAACACTATATTTTATTTGGACACGGAAGCAGCGAAATACGGAGTGGAAATCACCTGGACGTCTCCATATTACTGGTTTTTCAATCTTATGCATAGGAATGTTTTGGGTCCCTTACCTAATCAATTGATCCAGCCCATATTATAGAAATAAATAATGTGTAAATCATTGTGTAGATTTACAGAAGCTCAAAAGCCACGACATCAAATTCACAATGTTTCATTACAGGAGTTCTTGACAAAAATTCGCTTGACTGTTGTGCTCACTCTCTGACTGAACTTTTTTGAAAATACGGGATCGAAGAAAATTGTGAAAATGGGATCTAGAAAGAGACCGCACGCCCTGGAAATCAACTTCAACTTCAAAACTATTCAAAACTAACCACAAAAGAGTCAATACAGCAGAAAATACGACAAATTCCAGTCGAGACCCACTCGATTCAAACATTTCACACAGTGACGCTGAGTGATTGGCAATGTTGACGACGTTTTGCAGGAGAATTATGGCGGATGTCACTTCAAACACGGCCATTATCAGGAAGACGAAAAACGCAGAGATTAGACTTCGTTTGACACCGATCAACTGTTTTGCAGTGCTCGAATAGTCGCCACGTTGTTGGGATTTTCGCTGATGGCATGCCAACGAGATGATCACAAAGAATTGAATTGCCAAGGAGATTGTGAATGTTACGGAGATGCACACTACTGTAATGTTATAGGTTTTCTCTCTCGTTTTGGGAATCAAGCACTGTGACCAAAAAATGCAGACCCACTTGAAAACACTAAAACCGGCATTTCGCATGTATGATAGTCGCATTTAAACGGCGAATCTTCGCTCATAAACGCCGCTTGAACTGTGCCGCAGCCAATCTGCAAAACAAATCGGATATAATGAAACTAATATTGTTTATTCGATCGAGTTACATCATCAAAACAGGAAATCCCGCCCACTTTTCACAATGCTATTTGAAAAGACTCATGTTTTTATGATGTAACTCGATTGAAAATTCTGAAAAAATACCGCCACAATCGCCGAACACACCCAAAACGCCACGACGATTTTAAGACACCGTTGATAGGAAAATTCTCTCTGATAGAACACCGGATGAACAATGACGACGTAGAGTGTCAAAGTGGTGCCCACTATACCGCCTGGAAGAGAAAACCTGCGTATAAACCAAAGAATCAGAATGTTACCAAGAAAAGATAGAAAACTGAGCATATCAAAGACCAGGAACACTGCCATAGCCCAAAAATTAAAGTCGGTAAAGTGCATGGCGATGGGCACAAGAAATATGGAAATTTGGGACATTGTGGCAGACAAAATTCGGCTTATTAAGAAGACGTATCGCTTTTTTGTCCTGGAAGAAAAAAGGGGTAGAGTAGGTCAAAAACGGGTGACGCCAAACCTGTCATCCATGGATCGAAACATTGGAATCAGCACGTAAAAGTTGTGAGCGTTTAAGAAAAATGCGATAGTGCACATCACGCACGGCACAATGAATACCGCCCATTGTAGAATTTGGTCGATTTTGTAAAAGTCCTGAAATTGAATTTTTAATATAAAGGTGTTAATATATCAATGCTATACAAACCTTGACATGCCCACAAAAGTCTGTCACGTTTGAGCAGACTGAAAACAGCTCTAAACTTGGCGTGAAATATCCGGGACAATCTGCGAAAGGCGTCATTTCGATAACCAGTGCGAGAAAAATGAGGTAAGGGGAATGATAAATGGGCATTAAGGAGAAAAGATAAGGAGAGGCAACAGTGTTGGAAATTATTGTTAGGGAGAATTTAGGCAGAGAAGGAAGTGAAGTGATTTTTTGAAGAGGAGCATGCACAAAAAAAATTACGCTCCCGGGTGGGCTCGAACCACCAACCTTTCGGTTAATCACAGGTTTTGCGCGATAGGCCTATAATAGGTTGCGCGATAGGCCTATCGAGTACCCGCGAAGGACCCTATAGTAAGCCTATTATAGGCTTATCGCGGCTCGTCGCCTATAATAGGCCTATAATAGGCTTATCGCGGTTGACTTTCGCCTATAATAGGCTTATCGCGGTCATCAATAAGCCTATTGTAAGCCTATAATTGGCCTATCGCGGTTATTCCTAACTCGAGGGTAGGCTTGTAATAGGGCTATCAAACGCCTCCAAACTCACCCGCATGCTCAAAAGTGCTCCCATTCGAGCCATTTCTTGTTAAAAAAACGAAAAACTGTTGAAACAGAATAAAATTTATTGCAATTTTAACGAATCGAATAGTACAAACAATAAAAAGGAGAAGAATGGGTATAAAATATATCAGAAAAAGAATGTAGAACATTATTTTGGGTTTTCAAAGTTTTTAAAAGTTGGCGAACACGTAGTTTGTTTTTAAATAGGTTTTCCCATGTGACCATGGAGACAAGCTTATCTGGAGAAAATCTATGCAGAGCGCAGTTTTTCCTATTTTTCTCCAAACAAAAAATCAACTGAAGTTTGCATGATAAAATCGCATATTTCCATTTTTTTAGTGAATTTCGATTATTTCGCATGTTTTTTAAAGTTCTATTACTGCGTCGTGGGGAGCAGGCAAACACATGGAAAAATCACGTGACTGCGTCGTGTGGGTCTCTTTTTTTAAAGATATTTTTTTAACCTTACTGAAAATTTTGAATTCGGAGCGTAAAAGATGGAAGAATTCTAAAGCAAGTGAGGCTTGTTTTTGATGCGTTTTCCTACAAATTGGTGTGGAAACAGGCAAATTTGCACTTGCGGCTGTACATCGCCGAGCTGAATATTTTATTCGAATTTTGGTCATATTTTTTACTTTATACAAGCTTGCTACTTTTGGTGACTATTGCTTGTGTTCGCCAAATTTTTAAAAAATTTGAAAACTTACAAATTCGTCCAATGTCCAATATCGTCCAATGGCATCCACGGTTCTGCTCGCTCTCCTTTAGGTCACTCGCCTCGATCTGAAATAAAAATTGATGATAAAAATGAGAAAAAAAAGTCATAACCTATTCAGTGCCCGACTAAAAACGATGTACTAATGAGGTGCGGCCAGCACGCCGATCTTGGCGGCAATTTGCCGATTTTAGGAACAAATCGCCCTGGCAATTTGTGTCAAGTTGCCTCAAACTCTACAACTTGTTGCAAAAATCGATCGATTGCTGCTAAAATCGGCGTACTGGCTACATCTCGACGGTAATTTTCCATCGAAATCGGCGTTCTGAACACTGCCAGTGACCAAACGCCTTATTAGGCGGCGAAAAGTTTCTAATTTCTGTAGTATTCTGTAATCTATTATACTGTGAAACGTTATGGGGTTATGCACAAAATGACAAAAAATGGCAAAAAAAACTGCGAGAAAACTCGGAAAATGCTCCGATTCATCTGAAATTTTGGGAAATAAGAACAAAAATGTTTGCCCACAAGATTTTGGAACAAAATATCGATTTCAAAATTGTTCGGAAAAAATTCAATATTTTTTAAAATAGATATTTCGGTCCAAAATTTTCTGAGCATATCCAGTAGTAGTGTGCGTTATCGAAAATTTTTTTACCGGTGAACCCATCTTTCGGTAAATTTACCGGTAAAGAATCGACAAAATTTGCCAAATTTACCGGTTAAGTCGTCAAATCTTTACCGGTAGCGCACACTATCCAGGAGTATCTGTGTCCTTATTTCCGGAAATCTCAGGTCATTCGGAGCATTTTCCAAGTTTTTGCGCAGTTTTTGCTGTTTTTTTCGCCCTTTCGTGCATAACTCCATAACGTTTGACAGTATAATAGATTCGTGGCGGAGTGACACTCGAATTCACGTTTTTATTCGAAATAATGGAGAAATAACTGAAGAAATGAAGAGATTTTTCGTCTCCCAGTTTCACGTGAAATGCCACTCCATCACGAATCCATTATAGGAAAAATGGGATTCCAAGATTTTTTTTCTTCGGACAATGCAGGAAATTTTGCAATTTTGTCAAAACATAATACTTACATTACATGTCCGTTTCGCAGCTCCTCGTGAACATCCACGATCCGTGATTGCAGTACCGCCTGAAAAATGAGAAATTTGAATTTTATTTATTTATAATAGATTCGTGACGGAGTGAGTTTTCACGTGAAACTGGGAGACGAAAAATCTCTTCATTTTTTTTTGAAAAAAAAACGTGAAAAATTGCCACTCTGCAACGAATCCATTATTTATATAATTATATAATGGATTCGTGGCGGAGTGACAATTCACGTGAAAATGGGAGACGAAAAATCTCTTCATTTCTTCAGTTATTTCTTCATTTTTCGAATAAAAACGTGAAAAAATTGTCACTCCGCCACGAATCCACTATATATGAAATGAAGAAAAATATTTGTAAGAAGAACGCGTGCACGTTTTTATTGTGCAACAATAAATAAAAATATTTTTATTTACACCCCTTTCTCGGCCCACCAACGTATTTCTAGTTTGGCCGGCTTTATCACATATTGGCGAAGATTGACACTTTTGGTAAACAAAATTATGTCTTTTTTAAACAAAAATAAAAAGAATAGCAAAAGAAATGAAGATAATTATTGTCTCACAATTTATCGCGAAGTGTCAATCCTTGCGAATGCGCCATTACAGGGAAAAAAACAAGAATATTTCTATTTATTGAAAGATAAAAAATATTTAAAATCTGAAAAACGAAAAACAGCTGAAATGAGCCGGAAAAAAATTAATTTAGGACAAAAAAAGTGTTTTTTTTTCTGATGAGTGCTGGCGTCTCTACCGAGATAGTGTAGCCGTCGAGCGCGTTTGCGTCGCCCTGACGTCACGCCGCTAGACCTACAAATAGGCCTACCGCGGTCGCCGCACACCGCATCCGCGATAAGCTTATTACAGGAGGGTAGGCGCTGCCGCCCGCGATAGGCGTATTATAAGCTTATAATAGGCCTATATTTGGCCTCAACCTATTATAGGCCTATCGCGCAAAACCTGTGAACAGCCGAACGCGCTGCCTATTGCGCCACGGAAGCTGCTAGTTTTCAGGCCCGTGAGGTTTTTCATGAGGCAACATGTGGTATTGATAGTTTTTGAAAATTGAACACACTCTCATGAATCAATAAACGCAAAACTATTTCGCTCCCGGGTGGGCTCGAACCACCAACCTTTCGGTTAACAGCCGAACGCGCTGCCTAGGGTTGGCAATGGGTAGCTTGGGGAGGCTCCATCCTCCCCACTGCTGGGGAGGTGGAGGCTCCCCCCTCCCCACTGATGGGGAGGTGGAGGCTCCCCACCTCCCCACTGCTGGGGAGGTGTAGCCTCCCCCCTCCCCACTAATGGGGAGGTGGAGGCTCCCCACCTCCCCACTGCTGTGTGTCTTTTAAAAAATATTTAGTTTTCTTCAATTAGCTTGCAAATATTGTTATGATTATTTATCACATTTAATTAATAATTTATGAATTTAATAATGTGTCGTTGTTTAAAACAGATATTGGATATGTCAAAAAAACGTATGGCCAACTCATGAGTTTTATGACCCCAGAGATAGATTTTTACGACCACCGAACACAACAGTGTCATAAACACAGCAACTTCGGTTCATTTGCCCAATTCGAATAAATCTCAAATACAACCACTAATACACCTAGTATTCTAGAGGCATCACGGTATTTTTTCGCTAATTTAAATAAAAATTAAATAACTAAAACGATATATTGTGATTAAATTTTTTCAGATGGCCGTATCTACTCTATTTTTCGCAAAAAATATCGTTTTCCGTTGAAAATCTTGAGGCCGTATTCATGAACATTTACCGTACGGTAAATAAAAACGGTAAATTATTTTTTTGACAGAAAATTAAATTTTTGCAATGTGCAGGGGGTTCATGACACTATAAACGATCCGTGAATTGTTTTAGGAATAGCGAAACTTATAAATTCCCTCAAAAAACCCATTTACTTTTTCATTTACCGTACGGTAAATGTTCATGAATACGGCCTCTTGATCGCGCAGGCAGCGGTGGAGGATACAGTCCCTTCCCCTCTCTCCATTTTGTGTTGCCTCTCGCTCACTCTCGCTGTCTCGGTGTCTCTTTTATCGCGTCTCGACGGTCCGCCTCATTCAAATCTGTGAGGAGAAAACAGTGATACTTTGGGACGGTATAACTAGGGACCACAAAGTGTTTTTCAAACCAAATATTTTCTGAAATGTTTTAGTTGCATTACATTCTACAGGCAATTCTAAGATTTTTGCCAAAAAATCAATCCAAAAGAGCTATTCGCTGTCGAGTTACAGCCGTTTTTATGCTCATTTTCAATATACTGATTTTCTGCCAACCCAGTGGGCGGGGCGATGTTTGCAAGAATCCCGCGCGAAATAATCGTTCAATTTGAAGCTCACAAAAGGAAAACGCCTCATAGACTGATTGCGAATCAAGAGTTTTACCACTGCGCCACACCGCCACTCTAGCGCGCAGCTTCTTTTTCCTACATATGGTCGCCGCCTCACTGCCTCATCGCTGTCGCTGCAAGATGAAATTGATGCTGATTCATGCATAAAATGTACAAAATTTACACAGAAAAGTGAAAAAAAAAACCTAAAAGGGGGATTATAACTTGAAAATGTGTGAAAAGCATTTTGTCAAAAAAAAGATGTAGAATTCGAATCCGCCATAAAAACAGTGGGACTCGACCGGCATCACCCTCAAAATTGCAAAAAACCAGAAAATTGGTTTTGAGCCGATCACTTTAGGAGGTAGGAAAGTACTTTAAAGTCGATCAATCGCTCTAAATTTTTGGGGGGTACGACAGAATAGAAATAGGCGAAATAGAAATGCTACAAAAAAGAACTGGAAAAAATAGAACTGAGCGAAATAGAAATGCTACGAAATAGAACGGCTACAAAATAGAAATGAGCGAAATACAGGGTGGCCGATAAGTATAGGACGTTTTGAAAGTGCTCCCATTTTTTCAATTTGAGGATTTTTCGAGAACAACCTTTATTAAACAACAAAAAATAAGCAGAAAATTTGATTTTACAAGAGAATTTCGAAGTTGGATCCACGAGCTTTGACACAGGCTCTCAAACGTTTCTTCACCGAATTGACAGTGCGCCGCAGGTATCCGTCGTCGATCGAAGCCCATGCTACCTCGAGAGCGGCCTTCAAGTCATCGACAGTAGCAAAAACTTTTCCCGCGATCTTCCCTTCCAACATGCCCCAAACGCTGAAATCCATCGGATTGAGATCCGGGCTGGAAGCAGGCCACAAGTTCTTGTCCAGGAATCCAGGGAAATGCGCCTCCAAGACGGCCAATGTCGATCTCGAGCCATGGGACGGTGCCCAGTCTTGTTGAAGGATAAATGGACCACCAGCAAAGTGCTGAGTGACCCAGGGTAACAAATTATCCATCAACACAATCTTTTGGTACACCTCCGAGTTGATTTTCACATTTCTTTCAATGAAAACCAACGGAGTTTTACCGGTTGCCGTGATACCGGCCCAAACCATGACACTTTTCGGGAAAAGGCGGTTATGGGCAAGACGACGTTTCGGAGACATGCTGTCATCCTTTGACAATAACTGTCTCTGGTTTTGACGGTTGGGAAGAGGTTCAATAGTGAAGATCTTCTCGTCTGTCCAGATAACGTCAGAGACGCGGCGCACTTGAAAGTGCTGGAGTAATTTTCGGCATTTTTCGAGTCGCATCGCTTTCGATTTGTCCGAGAGGTACTGTCCACGACGTAGTTTGTAACTTTTGAGCTTCAAGTCGTTCTTGACAATCGATTGGACAGTGGATCGGGCAATTCCAAGCTGTGACGCCATCCTATTGAGACTCAATCCATCATTTCGAATGATCCGTTTCTTGATGATTGCACGAGTATTCCGGGTGTTGACAGAACGTGGACGTCCGCTTTTTTTTACTTCAGAAGCATCTCCTCGCTTTTTGATAGCAGCGACAACGTTTCGAACCGTCGAAGACGAAATTTGAAGGCGTCGAGCGATCTCAGCACTTCCGAGGCCTCTCTTGAACAAGAGTTCAATGGAAGGACGATGAGGAGAACTTTTCATAGCTCGGCGATATGGAGAAGTGAGAACAAATGACTGAGAAGCTTACTTATATAGTCTCTGGACTTTCGAAAAGTTTCGAAATTTTTCGAAAATATCCCTTGGCACCGTGCCAGGGAACGCTGAAAGCGAGCGTCCTATACTTATCGGCCACCCTGTAGAAATGCTACAAAATAGAACAAATTTTGGCGATGGAGCGCGTTTGCATTATTTTTTCAATTGCTCAGTTTTTCGCCGATTTTCCATTTTTTTTTTCTGAAACTGCATTGATTTTATACCTTTCTTCATTTTCGATGTTGTTAAGTGCGTAAAATATCTGAAAATTACTGAAAAATCCTATAATAATCGGAAAATTCGAAGAATAATGCAAACGCGCTCCATCGCACCGATTTCTATTTCGCTCATTTCTATTTTGTCACATTTCTATTTCGCGTTGTTCTATTCCGCTCATTTCTATTTTGTAGCCGTTCTATTTTTTCCAGTTCTTTTTTGTAGCAATTCTATTTTGTAGCATTTCTATTTCGCCTATTTCTATTCTGTCGTACCCCCAATTTTTGGCCTTGACCTTATAATTGATTATTCTATTGGTTTCTAAAATAAAATAGATAGGTCATCGCTGAAAAAATCGAGATAAATTTCCTCCCACTTTGACTGAAAAAAAAACCTAAAAGGGGGAACTAAAACGTAAAAACCAACTGCATATTCGAATTCAGCACATAAAAAACTATAGGAATCAATAATAAAAAGAGTGAAAGACCCTAAAACTTCAATTTTCTAACTTTCGCTTCATTTTTTGTTCGATTTCGGGTGGAACTGATGAATTTTCAGCAAATCTGATATCACCAATCGATTCCTCGTGGTCGATTACATAAGGGAGCATCTTAACATGAATGGTTATACCAGTAGTATCCGCGTTCCAGAAACGCAATAATGCACCACGATCCAAAAACGCACTGGGTAGAAAAATCGGAACGCCCCGCCCACCACTCTTTGCGGTCCCTAGGTATAACTCGAGAATTACGGAACAATTTTTGATAAAAATTTGACAGCGTACTCATATTGAGCCAAAGAACACATTCCAACTAAAAATACAGTCCGTTCCATAAGTATAGCGCCCCCCTCGAAGTATTCTGCCTTAGCACGCCCGAGCAAAATTGCAACATGAAACCTAAAAAATCGGATTCAGCATGCAAAAGTACCCCGGAAATAACTTTTGTGCCTGAAGACATCCATGAAGCAGATAGATGTATGAAAAAATGGCTCCTGCAACCGTAACATAAGTATAGCGCCCCCCTCGGAAATTTCCAAAAAATCAAGATTTATAATAAAATTAATACTTTATTGACGTTCATTAGTAGTAACCAGATTGTAAACACAATTTGGCATACAATTAATAAGCTTTGGGATGTACTGGATGATCTTGTTCACGAATTCATGCTCTTTTTGCTTCCACTCGTACAAAGGTCCAGTTTTCATAAAATTGACAAAGTTTTATTGCCTACTCTGGGCAGAAAATCTTTGCACAAGCTTTCCTCAGGTGTTCTCCTTAAGATTCAAGACGTGTGCACACCCAGAACATAGAAACAAATCGACATTTTTAGATTTAAACCAGTCCAAAGTCTAGATACTCACATGGATTGCAGCATTTTTCGCTGAAAAACAAAACAAGACCGGTTGAAAAGACGTCGGAATAGTAATAGGTGGTTCTCGATGACTTCCTCATACTCGGAAAAGACCATCCGAGTGGAGACAAACGTTAGGTCCAACTATCAAGCAAGTGAAAATACTCCTTTTATCAGGCATAATGAACATAGGTACTGTAACAATCCGAACCGTCTCCATTTAAGCTTTTAACCCTAGAAAAGATTATCTAAGTTCCTGATTCGAGTTTTGTAGCAACTAGCCAGCAACATTTACCTCATTCAAGTTTTTAGAAAAACTTTTATGCGTGAACTCAAAATCACGGACCTTGAAAGGATCGGTATGACGTGGAGCGGGCTTCATAACTTACTGGACAGGGTTTGGATTCATGTCGTTGGCTCTCCAGATGCTCTGTTTGAAAGCATCGTGATTCAGCTCTCGTTTCATAGCAATGCAAGTCTTTATTGAGTTCGAAGCATGCCGTATGATGTTTCACCTTGTCTCTTTGGTGGTGCTCCAGACTTGGTAGACTGCTTATAATGGCTCGAATTCTTCATAAAATTGTCGATTCACTTCTTCAAACACTTCGAGTGTTGTGGCATTACTCAAATTGACCTCCCGGCTGTTTTACAGGCGTCAGATCGGAGTTGTTCGGCGCCAGAAAAGTGTTTTCCACGAAACATGGTTGAATTATTCACAATATAGACAAAAATATGAGAACTATAACCACATGTTATTTAAAAGCGCATAAAGCATACAATTGAAAAAATCCAGGCACAGATTTCCTCATTAATAGGGATTTTTAAGAAATTTCCGAGGGGGGCGCTATACTTATGTTACGGTTGCAGGAGCCATTTTTTCATACGTCGATCTGCTTCATGGATGTCTTCAGGCACAATATCACAAAACGGATCTTTTCGGGGTAGTTTTGCATGCTGAATCCATTTTTTTATGTCCCATGTTGCAGTTTTGCCCGGGAGTGCCAAGACAGACTACTTCGAGGGGGGCGCTATACTTATGGAACGGACTGTATTCGGAAATTTTGCGTTTTGGGAAACCCATTGCGGTCCCTAAGTATGAAGTAACTTTTGGCAGCCATACAATTTGATAATTGTATTATTATTTAGTTCTTTAATTTTTTATTTAAATTAGCGATAAAATACCGTAATACCTCTAGCATACTAGGTGTATTAATGGTTGTATTGTGTTTTCAATCGACTTGCGACATGAGAACGCGAGACTCCGCCCACTTATTTGTGCGCGACCACGCGAACACAGAGATATTTGAATAGACGCAGACAGGTAGCGCACAAATAAGTGGGCGCAGTCTCGCGTTCTAATGTCGCAAGTCGATTGAAAACACAATATTTTAGATTTATTCGAATTGGGCAAATGAACCGAAGTTGTTGTGTTTATGACAGTGTTGTGTTCGGTGGTCGTAAAACTCTAGCTCTGGGGTCATAAAACTCATGAGTTGGTCATTATTTTTTTTGACACATCCAATATCGGTTTTAAACAACGACACATAATATTTGCAAGCTAATTGAAGAAAACTAAATATATTTAAAAGACACATAAAACTTGGAAAACGGTACGAAAATAAAAAATTATTGAATTCAAAATAATAAAGTTCAATAATCGGAAAAAAAAACTGTGAGGAGGGAGGAGGCTACACCTCCCCAGCAGTGGGGAGGTGGGGAGCCTCTACCTCCCCATCAGGGCTCTGCGAAAAATTTTTTCGGTTTTTTCGGTCATATTTCGAAAAATTTTTCGACCGAAAAATTTTCGGTCTGAAAACTTCGAAAAACTTTTCGGCCGAAAAATTTTCGGTCTGAAAACTTCGAAAAATTTTCGAAAATTTTCGAAAAATTGGGATGCGTTCAAGACGCGGAGTATGTGCGCAGAATAACCAAGATTTGTATAAAATGTTTTTTTCATCAATGTATTTTATATTTTTGCACCTATTTCAATTAAAGGAGGTCCCAACTTTTTGGGAAAATTGCTTAAATTGTAGTATTGGGTGGGGGATTTACAAACATCACATCGAAATCGCAAAAAAAAATTATCTGGTTTTGTATGATAATAGTCATCGAATCGACACGTGTCCCATATGTATTTGGCGCACGTCTCGAATTCGATGGCTATTAGCCGTTTTTTATGGCAATTATCCGTTTTCCATGGCTCTTAGCCACACAGATGCCAATTACTGCCGAATACGCGCCAAAAACTCTAGGAAACCGGTGACCAGCATTTTTTCAAAAAATATTCCTTTTGGAAATGGTCAAAATGTATATTCCCTCTTACCTGGCGCAATTTTGGCCGATTTGAAAATAATTTATCAAAAAAATAGCCCAAAAATGAAAGAAATCGAAGAAAAAAAACCGATTATTGCTGGAGGCAATACAATTTTCGAAAAGACGTGGTCGGCCGCCGGCCTAGAAAACCGGGCGCGCTGGCCTATCTCGACTTCGTGTTCTCCCCGTGGTTTTCTATTTTTTTTAATTTTGTTGTAAAATCCGCCAAAAACCAGAGAAATTTTTTGTGCGATTTCGGTATGATATTCGTAAATACGTCACTACTGATTTTGTTGAATGTATTATTATTGTTTTAAAAAATTTGTCACCTGGCGAGAGGCGCGAATTCAAAAAATAGGCTCCGCCTCCTCGCCGAAATATTTTTGCAACTCTGCGCGCGCCAATTTGCAATCCCAGTGCGCGCGATTTTCTGCGTCGAATTTTTGTCCAGTGCCTTTCAATTTCTCCTGGAAACCTTTATAAAAATTGTTATTTTGAAGCTAATTTGGCAACTTTTGATTTAAAGTGAGTTTTTGATTTTCTTAATTGGATATTTGTTAATAAAGTAACGGAAATTCAACGCATAAAATCGCGCGCACTGCGATTGCAAATTGGCGCGCGCAGAGTTGCAAAAATATTTAGGCGAGGAGGCGGAGCCTATTTTTTGAATTCGCGCCTCTAGCCAGGTGACAAATTTTTTAAAACAATAATAAATGAATAATCTGTTTTTAACTGAATTTCCGGAAAAAAACAACATTTTTCGAAATTTTTCGGTTTTTTCGGGAAAATAAAACCGAAAAATTTTTTTTCGGTTTTTTTTCGTCTTAAAAAACTCGAAAAAATTTTTTTTTCGTTTTTTTCGGTCTAAAAATTTCGAAAAAAAAGTTTTTCGAAAATTTTTCGAAACTTATTTTTCGCACAGCCATGCTCCCCATCAGTGGGGAGGGGGGAGCCTCCACCTCCCCCAAAATGGGTAGCCCCCAAAAAGTGGGGAGCCCCGCTGCCAACCCTTGCGCTGCCTATTGCGCCACGGAAGCGGTGGGTCGGCGCGGTAGAAAGGTCATACATGAAACCGACACAAATCTGGCTTCGTTTGGAATTATACAGTCAGTGAATGAATGATCAGCCGCGCTATATTGACAAAATTCTGCGAAACCGTGCCGCACTTGCAAAATTGGCGTGAATTCAAAATTTTTTATTTCATTGTTTACTAATAAATTAAGTAATTCACATAATTTGTCATGTTAAATTACAATGTGTTGCAAAATACTCACCAACACTTCGCAGTTACGCCTCCTCAATAGCAGTATTCCTTGTTTGCGCGTTTTCTGAAATCAATAAATAATTTACAAAAAATTAGTATCATTTTTTAAATAATAAAAAGGAAAGAAATATGCAGCGAACAAATATAAAAAAAATTGCCAAACGACTGTTGCCAGCTCAATTTTGAGTCTTCCCGCCGAAAAGGCGCGCCGCACACTTGCAAATTCAAAAGTCCAGTGGAGCGCGGCTGATCATGCATTCACCGACAATAGATTGATTTACGAATATTTGGATACAAATCACGATCGTCTTTCTCGGAAATGAAATTAGATTTTGAGCCCGAACTACACACCTCCTGTAAAAAAAACGGTGAATAAAAATGGCCTAATATGCTTTTTTTTTCTCAGGAATGTGCTCCAAATATGATCACGATTCCCAGAAAAACAGATACGATTTGAAATCAAAGGGACAAAGAAGTAAAAGAAAAAAGACGAGTATCCGGAAATTATTTTAGGATTTGTGCGTCGACCGGAGCGTGTTGTGCGTCGGAGTGTATGCAGGCGAGCGAGTCGGCCCCAAATTCAAATTTCGCAGAGGTCCTCGAGTAGACAGAAGATCGAACAAAAACAAATTTAAATAAGAACAGCACGTGAAAACGTGTAATCTCACATCAACACGTGTCACTGCTACGAGAAGCGAGTTATTCAAAAAAAAAATTCAATATTTATTGAAAAAGATTTGTTTTGTGAGCGAGCCATGAATACCGATGTCAAAGTAAGCTTATATATTAAATTATCACAAACTTACTCACCTTCCACTTTTCATGAACAAATCAGAAAGGAGCTGCGCAAGGTAGGCGTATTCGATTGGATCGCATCGACAAGCGGATATCGTTACGCCCAGCCACACATGCAGAACCTGCTCGGAATGTCCTGCCTAAACACTTTGATCTCCTTGTTGTGCTTTGTTTTCGCTGACTACGAAAATTTTACCATTTGGGCGTTTTGTCTCACCGCCAGCATTGGAGTCATCTCTCTTATTCCCGAAATATTCTGCCATTTTCTCAACATGGCGGTTCAGTTTATTTTTTGGGTGAGTGAGTGACACCAAAAGTGACAAATGCGCCCTATCGCATGAACAACTCAATTTTCAGATTATCTACTTTCTGTTTTGCTTCGCCAAATTCATTCGAAGAGAGGTGATCGAGTTCGAACTCGGTGTCTTTCGCTATCAGCCACTCAAACAGAGCTACCTACTCGCTGGCATCTTCCTCCAGTTCATTTTCACTGCTACCGTCATTGTTATTTTTTACCGTATACTAAAAGCAATTTATCACAACAGACAGGCCGTGAAACCTGCAATGCTAGGCGTTCCTTCATCCTGTCGCGTCTAACTCCCCTTTCGCGTCTAACTCGTTCAAGATTTAATGAAGCTTTTTGCTTAGTTTTGTTTTTTGGTTTAATTGGTGATTAGGGAAAATTCTGATATATTGTGTTTTGAATCGACTTGCGACATGAGAACGTGAGACTCCGCCCACTTTTTTGTGCGCGACCACGCGAACACAGTGTTATTTGAAGAGACGCAGGCAGAACGGTGAATGCGGACTTGCGTTTTCATGTCGCAAGTCGATTCAAAACACAATAGCCTTGGCGATATCACAATGATGCGGAGGGTTTTAACAGAATGTTCCCCGAAAATGAGACGCAGAGCGCGAGGATATTGTTCTTTTTGTATCGATCTCGCCGCAGAGACGCAGACACTCAGCGGAGCGCGTTGCCAATAACGTTCCGGCCAGACAGCACGCTGTGCGGAGCGCTGTAAATTCACTCCAATCGCACTGGGCCACGTTGGCGACGAGTGTGCAGAAAATTGAGAGCCAGTGGCAGAAGCGTGCCGTCATCGAAATTATCGATCTTTCGTTTCCTAGTGGTAAAGTACGCAATTCCTCGATTTGGACAGCTAAAAATCAATAAATTGTGTTCAGTAATTTAGAAAAATGTCATATTAGGCCAATATAGTAAGGACGAGCGGGAGCAAGGTGGCATAAACGTAAGTGGCCTCTCGAGTGATCATGGGCAGTTTCCCGCGTCATGATTTGGCGGGAAAATGTAATTATTCGGCGCGCGAAGTCCTGGCGAGGCAGGAGACGAGGCGATGAGACACAGAGCGTGAGAGTGCGGCGACGAGATGTGTGTAGAACAGTGAGACGCAGGGGTCGAGGGCTGGCGTGTTTGTAGTGCGCGGCAAAAGATGACGAGCAGAGATGAGCGGAATTCCGTTTTCCGCCTTCCGTAACTAAAAACTATACTTCCGCTCATCTCTGGTGACGAGTGACGTGTGTCCTGGGGAGAGTGTAAGCCTGGGTTAGCCCCCGGACATTACAATATGCGCAACGGGAAGAAAAATATAATTTTTTCAGAAGTTAGTGCAACAAAAATTGAAAATGAATTGTTGTCGTGAACTCTTCATTTAATATTCATTTAGCTAAATACTTAAAAGCAAAATCTATTCATTTCCTGAAAATATCACTTTATTGTCTTATTATTCTCTGATTTTCAAGATGAGCGTTTCTCAAAACAACTATCAATCGAACAGTGTGTAAGTTCCTTTTCCTACAAGCCTGCTGCGAAGTACACTCGCACAGTGAACTGCACATGCATTTGAAGTAAAATTCAGAGAAAAATGTGTTCGGGTGCTTTCTGCACTCTTTCGTCGCTAAGCTTTCCACCATGGACGGGCCGTCCGAAAACGTCCGTTACCCGTCCGGAGAACGGGTGCCCGCTGCCCGTCCGTGTTGCCCGGTCTGCAATGTTACGTGACGGTTTCCTAGGATAGAAATAAAGGCGTATCGCGTTGGCAAATGTGGAATCATAAAAAATAACAAGCCTGGCTGAATCAAAAACTATTTTTGATCTTTTCTCATCTCTAAACTGTTTTTTATTTGACCTTATCCTCTACCCAGAGGCGAACGCAACGGCATGTTGCCAGCCGCTAACAAATCTACTCCTCGAGAGCGTTCATTTGGCGTGTCCCGTGTGGCGCAGGCGGTTGCACGCTTGCCCGTCTAGTTTTTATTTGGCCGCGGGTGCTGAGTTCGACTCCGCCATGCGCCTTTGACACAGACACACAAAGATCCTCAGTTACAAACCCAAACGGAATTTTATATATAAGGATGATATTTTGTCACGGGAAATTGAAAAAATGTGTAGAAAATGCGTGAACTTTTTTCTTCCATTTTTTGATTAGTTGGAAAAAATAAAAAACATTTCACGCGGGCATTTTTCTTTTTCCCCGGGGATCGGACGGCCCTTTCCCCGAACGGGTCGGACGGGCAAAAAACGCCCGCCGTGGAAAGCTTATTCGTCGCCAACATAGCCGTCTGCAGCGCTCCGTAGCGAGAATACAATAGAATGGAATATCAGCTTTCAGCGAATTTAACGATAAGCCTCGCTACCGAGCGGGTGCAGATGATCGGGCGGCACTCGACACAAAATTCATTTTTATGCCCCTGAAATTATGGATTATTGTGATATTCATTGCCTACGTCGTGTGTGCGGAATAGTAGAGGGAGGATGGAGACTCCCCTATTCACGCCTAATTAGTGCGATAGGATGTTGAAATAAACACGGTGTGCTCGCAGAGAACCATTTATTGGGGAAAAGGAAACTCTTGAAAAAACCTTTTCCACCCCGTGTGGTGTGCTACAACTTGGCAAGTAGCACGTGGGGTATCTCTGGATTGACAACTTAGACGAGCTAGTAGTAAATACAATTGGAGTGGCAAAAAGTATAAAAGGAAAACAAGGAGTAGACTGTAGACGGAGAGTCCGCGTCCGAGTATCCAAGCGTCGTAGGTGTAGTTGAGCTCGAAGAAAATGAAAAAGTGCCGTATGAAATGGTGGAGAGAAAACGAAAGACCATTCTGAAACAACGGTTAAATATTGTGGCTCGAAAGCCTATAGTATTGTGGTCTTGCGACCTATTGGTACCGTGTTTCGAGACGACGACTGACCTTGAGCCATGTCGACTCGACACGTTAATTATTTTAGGCCCGCTTTCGCGGGCGCGGTAGATTCTCATAACCCAGCAGGGCGCGGTTGCCACAGCAGGCGCGGACGTGGCCGCGACGCTGTAGGAGCGGCCGCCGGCCGCCGCAGGAGCGACGAGAGAGTGCGCGAGACAGCGAGAGGGTTTTTATTGATTATTGTATTTTGTACTGTATTTTCCTTCTCCTGCCTCGATTTGGTGTTTTGGTGAGTATTTGTTGTTGTTTTGTATTGTAAAAATAGGTGATAGACTATAATTAGTTGAAAAGAGTCGTGGAATAATTATTAGCTAATTTATTCCGCGACACTCCCCCCGGCAAAAAGAAGAATCCCTCTATTCATCCGGTTATAGTCTATCGGCTGTTTTTCTTTTTGTGGAATTTGCTTTCTAGTGTGCAAATTGGGTTGTGTTTCATTCTTGGTTGTGAATCGTTGTTTCTGTGCCAGAATTTTGTGGTTGTCGTTTGATTGAGTTGTCTTTGGCGGTGTTTTATCCGCTTTCTGATGCTCAATCTCTTCTTGTTCCGTCTCAAATGGTATGAGATGTCGTATTGATAGTTATTGTTCTTTCTTTCCGCATTTAATGTAAACCGACCTGGTTTTTCTATCTGCGGGTTTCTCTAGTTTAGCTATTTCGGATATAGATAATTTGTGTCTAGCCATTTTTTAGTGTGGATTAAGACCAATTTGCCTCTTTAGGCTTTATTGATGTGTACAGTGGTTATGTCGCTTTTGTTTTGGATTACTTGAAAGGAAGTCCGTGAATACTGTGTATTCCAAGTTTTAGAAATAGTTTGTTGAGCCCGTTTTAATATTCTCTTGTAAGCTTTTGTGCTTGACCTTCTGTAGTCATTTCTTGTATGGCATTATTATTGTCGGGTATGGTTAAGCATACATTCCTAATGAAAAAATTTATCGGTCTCTATGCTATTGGATATTCTGGATTTGCTGAATTTTCAGTTATTGGTCGGCTGTGAAAGTTGCGTCAACATCAATAAGTATTTGCTCAATTTTATTTCTGGCGCATTGCCACACAGAATACTTTTGGGTACTTTTCGTCTGTCGAAGTATTGTTTCATAGCTTTTAGGTACGTTATTGTAGAGTTTTCTGAGACTAATTTGACTCTATCGTTCGTGTAAAGTATCGATCTGAAATAGTCGGCGAATGTATGGTTTTTTACGAGATATATTGGATATTCGCTTTCAGAAGGTAGTCTAAAGTTTGAAAACCTCTAAACTTTTTGGTGCAAAGCTTCCTCGTATCTTTTGGTCTTGATAGTGATTTGATATTGTATATTCTCAAATCACTTTTCTTTGTTTTGGTCTGGAATTCCGTATTGTTTATTTATTTTTGTTTTTCGGATTTTTCTATCAATTGTAGTTTAATGATAGTGTGCGTGTTACACTTTCTGTCTGGAAATTCGTTATCGTAAAACCATTCTTATAGTGGTTTTCAGTTTGTCGAATGACCTGGCGGTTTGGTATCGTACAATGGATTTATGGTCTTGATCTGTGGGCGACACTGTTAGCACTGTTGCTTTTTTTTTAAATGCTTTTGGTTTTCCTGGTTTCTGCCATTCTACTTCTTTTTTTTTTTGATGAAATCGAAGAACTCATTTGGGTAGCTAAAAGTACCTTCTAGTCGAATTTGCCATTCCGTTTGGGGTAATTTTAGAAATACTGGATCATATTTCCAAAGTTTATTGTTTGAAATTTTTTGTTGACCCTCGTGGGACAATTTCTGATCAGGTTTGATCAGTTTGACATTGGTGGAATATTGGTTTGAAATCATTTTGTTTTAGCAATATCGTTTTTCTCCCGTGATTTGGAGACTGTTAAAAAAAATTTTCTGAGTTTTGTTGTGGTATTGTGAAACTCAATAAAGGGATCTTATAACTATTTTGGTAAATAATGTTGCGAAAGCGTGCTCTGATATGTTATTGGAATAGATATCACTGTTGATTTAGGTTTAATTTTGGATTTTCAGTATTATCACTTTCATTATTGATTTGATTTTGTTGTTAAATTCAAAGCACAATTGCGAAGTTGTTGCAAAGTGCCTTTTAGGTATCGCTGAATATGAGCAGTTGAACTTTCTCATAATTATAGTCTGGGCCAAATCTGCGACGCATTGTACAGTTTCGCTATTGAAAGGTAGGATACTGTATTTATTAAGTGTCCAGTGAGGTTCATCCTCATGTTGTGGACTATGATTTAGGTAGAAGTATAGATTTCTTAAAGTTCTTGTTTTGTCACTACGTTGTGAGCATATGGGATTTTTCTGATCTTGTTATCGATTTTTTGTATGTTAAGATTCAAATTCATCAGTATTGTTTTTGATTTTGATGTGTCTAATCATTTTTTGTGCTTATCTCTTTTGGTATAGTTTTTCGTTGTTGTTCATTATTGCTTCGGATTGCTTGTCAGCGGTTCACTGACCGTTTCAATTTACTAGATGTGGTCGACCTGAAATGGGACGGCTACGTTTCGTCTTTTTGTACAGTAGTTTTGAGAGAATTTCACGAGTATAGAATAATGGATAGAGATGTTTGTGATCACCTGGCCTTGGTGTCACCGAAGACAAAAAAAATGTTCGCTTGTAAAGTATCTCGTTCAGACAGCACTTAACAGGGCTTATGCAAAATTGCCTGTCTGTGCTCTGAGCCTTGAGAATTTTAGTCGAAGTTTTGTTTTAGTCCGTTTTCTCATGCAGATAACGATTTTTGCTCGATTCTGAGAATAGTTTTGTTCTACCGTGATTGTTTTGTCATAGTTTCTCTCTATTGTTTGGTTGTTGTGGGTTTGTAAGATTCCGTGCACTGAAATCTTTATTTTTGTTAAGTTCCGGTTTTTGAGCTCAGTTAGGGTAATTTTTAAAGGCTGCGATTGTCCTCCCTCAGTGTTTAGTTTGGTAGGGTAGTTTTTAAAGGCTGCGATTGTCCTCCCTCAGTGTTTAGTTTGGTAGGGTAGTGTTTAAAGGCTGCGATTGTCCTCCCTTATAGTGTTTAGTATAGTAGGGTAGTGTTTAAAGGCTGCGAATGTCCTCCCTCATAGTGTTTAGTATGGTAGGGTAGTTTTTAAAGGCTGCGATTGTCCTCCCTTATAGTGTTTAGTATAGTAGGGTAGTGTTTAAAGGCTGCGAATGTCCTCCCTCATAGTGTTTAGTATGGTAGGGTAGTTTTTAAAGGCTGCGATTGTCCTCCCTTATAGTGTTTAGTATGGTAGGGTAGTGTTTAAAGGCTGCGAATGTCCTCCCTTAAGTGTTTAGTAAAAAAAATTTCGTTTTGCCACTATCGTTTTTGTTGTGCAGTTGTCTTTGCAATTGTTTTGTCGAGTATTTGTCAGATTTGTGGCTTTTTGTCGTGGAAATTTGTTTTCATGGTTCAGTGGTTCAGTGGTGTGGTTTTTGTTAAACCATTTAGATTTTTATTGATCGAGTAGTGAACTCTAAAACTATGGTTTCGTATCGAATAAAGAATTTATTTCGTTTATTTTGCGTTGTTGTTGAACAAAACATTGTATTTAATATTGATGGTTTTCAATTTGAAAACTTTTGAAACTGAAAAAAAAAAAGTTTCGTTTGAAGTGCACTGTTTGTGAAAGTACTGGTGTTCCGCGGAATAGAGCACTCTAGTGACCGATCAGAAATACGTGCTTTTGACGTTTTGTTGCCTTCTTTGTTGTTGTCGGCTTTTTTGGTTTATCGGTACCATCACGACACATATTTTTGACGTGAGTCTGGATTTCTATTTGTCGACTAGTTTGTTTTGTTTTTGGATTTAGATCACTACTCGTCAATCGGGTTATTGTCTCGCATTATATTTTTGAAATTTCAAAAATTTATCGCGTCTTTCGCGTCCGCCTGCCACTCTCTACCAGCCCGACTGGCGATACGGCCGCAAAAGGAGTTGAAATAGGAATTTTCAGCACGTGAAAAAAAAATTCAGTGCTGATTTTTTAGATGCGGGGTTATTTTGAATTTTTGTGCCCCGCTGGCTATTGTATTGCAAATTGTTTATTTCGCTGGCGCCTGCCACTTTCCCTTGATAAAGGGGTTGCGCCGGCAAAAGTTTTGGATTGTTTAGCACTTAGTATTGATTTTGGGTGTCGTCTCGAATTTTGAGTCCTATCGCGTGTATTGTTCCATCTTGGGTTCGTAATATCGATTTATTTGCTAATTTGCTTCGAAAATTATAGTATTGTCCAAACCAGCCGCCACATACCGCCAAGAAGCTGCCTCATGACGCCGAACCAGATGTGCCGAGCCGCCAACAACCGTTCCACGACGCCAACCGAGCCGCCACGAATCCGCTCCACGTTGCCAAACCAGCCAACCGAGTCGCCACGACGCCAAACCAGCCAGCCGATCTTCCACGAGTCCGCTCCACGACGTCGAACCCAGCCAACCGAGTCGCCACGACGCCAAATCAGCCAACCGATCCGCCAAGAGTCGTCTTCACGGCACCAAATCAGCCAACCGAGCCTTCACGAACAGTGCCAGCAGTCAGATCCCATTCAGCAGCGCGCCTCAGCAGTATTGTGTGGATTTGGTGAGATTTGTATTGGTTTTGTGTCGGAGTTAAAGCAAAAAAAAAAAAATCGATTTTGCACCCGGTTGATGCACCATGTGCGGAATAGTAGAGGGAGGATGGAGACTCCCCTATTCACGCCTAATTAGTGCGATAGGATGTTGAAATAAACACGGTGTGCTCGCAGAGAACCATTTATTGGGGAAAAGGAAACTCTTGAAAAAACCTTTTCCACCCCGTGTGGTGTGCTACAACTTGGCAAGTAGCACGTGGGGTATCTCTGGATTGACAACTTAGACGAGCTAGTAGTAAATACAATTGGAGTGGCAAAAAGTATAAAAGGAAAACAAGGAGTAGACTGTAGACGGAGAGTCCGCGTCCGAGTATCCAAGCGTCGTAGGTGTAGTTGAGCTCGAAGAAAATGAAAAAGTGCCGTATGAAATGGTGGAGAGAAAACGAAAGACCATTCTGAAACAACGGTTAAATATTGTGGCTCGAAAGCCTATAGTATTGTGGTCTTGCGACCTATTGGTACCGTGTTTCGAGACGACGACTGACCTTGAGCCATGTCGACTCGACACGTTAATTATTTTAGGCCCGCTTTCGCGGGCGCGGTAGATTCTCATAACCCAGCAGGGCGCGGTTGCCACAGCAGGCGCGGACGTGGCCGCGACGCTGTAGGAGCGGCCGCCGGCCGCCGCAGGAGCGACGAGAGAGTGCGCGAGACAGCGAGAGGGTTTTTATTGATTATTGTATTTTGTACTGTATTTTCCTTCTCCTGCCTCGATTTGGTGTTTTGGTGAGTATTTGTTGTTGTTTTGTATTGTAAAAATAGGTGATAGACTATAATTAGTTGAAAAGAGTCGTGGAATAATTATTAGCTAATTTATTCCGCGACATCGTGCACGTCATCGCCTTGGGGTTTATTGTCGACTACTGGTTCCTTCTGGACGTAAGTGGGAAGATGCCCGGGTTCCAGATAAATTATACGAAAATTTTCAGATCATGACATGCGCGCCTGTCTTGCTGATCCTGATCATCCCCAAAATATTTGCCGCCCTTTTTTATTACATTTTTCAACTCGCAGTCTGGCAGCTCACCAGCATCACGTCCAGTTATAATATCTTTCGTCCGACTCCCCAACTAGCCGATAGCCGATTTTTTATGGTAACATCGATTGGATTGGCCGCCACTTCACTCGCATTTACTATTATTTTTATTCGTTTGGTGGTTGCGTCGGAGAGGTAATAAAGATTACGAAAATTCAAATATATTACAATGATGCGGGGGTTTCAATAGAATGTTCCCCCAGATCCTTTGCTAGTTTCATCCGATTGAACAGTGGGTCGGGAAGCGAGACCAGCACATGGTCCTTGTCAGCACGATTCCTGTCCTCCAACTCTTCTGGGTTTGGTTTTTTGGTATCGTCCAAGGTTTTCAATTGCGGGAATCAGCTCGTGGCAATAAAAGCAGTTTATATCCTTTTTTTCTATTTCTTCGATTAATTCGTATTTGTCTGCAATTATTAACGCGTCGCGAAAACCTGGCAGAGCGGAGCGTGCGACTCGGCTGTGGTCTCGCCGCGAAAAGTGTGTCGACAGCCGAGTCGCGCGCTCTTGACAGGTTTTCGCGACGCAGTAATAAGAAAACTCACATAATTTAATTGCGGTGTCTCTCATCGTAGTTGTCGGGGAGATGTTTGATACGGATGCTACACGTTGTGTTGGTTGTTTGGCCTATGGGCCTTCCGTTTCTTTTCAGCGCGGTCCTTGTGTTCTTGTACGTCTAAAACTTGGGTAATTAAAAAAAAACCGATGGGAAAAAATAGACGGGCTATTGTGAAAAGGAAAAAAATTGCAACGCGGTGTTTGCGTACTTTTAAAATTCAAATGAAAATGGGAACTAATCTCTGCATTTCCCATGCTATAATGGATTCGTGGCGGAGTGACAATTTTTTAACGTTTTTATTCGAAAAAATGGAGAAATAACTGAAGAAATAAAGAGATTTCTCGTCTCCCAGTTTCACGTGAAATGTCGCTCCGTCACGAATCCATATTATTTCTTTCATTGCCGTTTGAATTTCAAATGTACGCAAACACCACGTTGCAAGTTTTTGTTTTTACAATAGGATAAGAAATGGGAAAATTCCAGTATAGCCACCCACTACAATATAGGTACCCACGCTATAGTATAGCCACCCACATAACTGAAAAATGGGATTTTTCCGATTTTCTGTGGGTGGCTATTTTGAAATATATGGGTGCTTTTACTGGAATATATTATTACAGTTAAGCCACCCACTCAGTGGTAATGGGTGGCTATACTGGTTTCCTAGGGAATCTTTCAGAATAGCCACCCATATATTTCAAAATAGGTACCCACATCAACGGGCTATAGAATAGCCACCCATTATTTCAGAATAGCCACCCATAATTCCAGAATAACCACCCACGCGGCGCCGACTGTGGGTGGCTATACTATAGCGAGTCAAATGGGTACCTATTTTGAAATATATGGGTGGCTATTCTGTAATTATCCCTAAGAAATTTGCGCCTTTTCGCAGAGACACGAGAATTGGCGCTCGAAAATTTGATCTCAAAAATTTTTTCTGAAACGTAAATATACTCGGCGAATGCATCATCAGCCTCGCTCTCCTTTTTTGAAGCGAAAAATCAAATTTTAACTGCAATACGTCGTGTATACGTTATTTTTCGTTGAAAAGAAGTATAAAACTAGAATTCGAGTTAATCGTGCAAGTGCAACACTGTTTTACAGGAATTTTGGCAGTAGAGCGAGGTTGATGATGTATTCACCGACTATAGTTAGGGACCGCAATGTGTTTTCTTAAACTGAAAATTTCCGAATATTTTTGGTTGGAATGTGTTCTGTGGCTCAATATGAGGGTAATTTCGCAGAATCGCCCCCCACATCACTATTGCCCCCCAACCCAGGGAATCGCCCCCCACTGGGTACATTTTGAACCCCGAAGTGAGGTGGGGGGTGATTGTGAGTAGGGGGTGATTCTATAGTGTCAACATCGTACTATGGCCCCCCACTAGTAGAAATGGGGGACGATTGTAAGTTCTAAGGTAATCTCCAAGAATCGCCCCCCTGCAGGCCTTACAATCACCCCCCACGGTATAATCTCAAAATCACCCCCCACTTTTCCATTTTGTGGAGAAAAATTACTTCCGTCCCTTGATATTCAAAATGTGCCTGTGCCGATCACTGTAAGAGAGGGTCTAAACGGCTTCCACCCAGCGCCTGGCGGCGCAAAATTGATAGGCAATACACATGCTTCTAGAGCGCTAAACTACAAAAAAGAATCCCGTGAACTCACTTAATACGATCACGACTCCGCACCATCCAGTCGATATGTGAAATCGAGAAATGGTTAAACAAAGGGAGATAAAATTCTGTGCCTAGTCAAAAGGGCATGTCACGATAAAATTAAGTATGAAAAAAGTTATTATTTTTTAATGAGGGAGCGGGGGGCTATTCCATAGTTTATCCGAGGGGGGCTAAAGTGCGATGTGCAGGGGGGTGATTCTACGATTATACCCAATATGAGTATGCTGTCAAATTTTTTTCAAAAAATGTTCGGTAATTCTCGAGTTATACTGTCCCAAAGTAGCACTGTTTTCTCCCCAGATTTGCATGAGGCGGGCCGTCGAGACGCGAGAAAAGAGACACCGAGACAGCGAGAGTGAGCGAGAGACAACGCGAAATGGAGAGAGGCGAGGGGGACTGTATTCTCCACCGCTGCTTGCGCGATCAGCATTTTCAACGGAAAACGATATTTTTCGCACAGAAATCGGCACGAAAAAAAAATCGGAAACTAGCCACAATATTAATTTTTAGATGGTTTTGTAGCAAATTTTACGCTGAATCTGTATATGAAAAATTAGCCGCGTGCTCCATATTTGCGACCTTCAAATCCTCAAAAAACTGAAGCTTTGGGCGAACATGCTTCATTCAAATGTACATAAAATTGCTCCAAGTGGGTCAAGTGCTCTAAATTTTTGTATTTGAGCTCTAGGAGGGCTTATCTTTGTATTCCACAAATAAAAAACTAGGGTCGTCGCTGAAATTTTTCCAGAATTTTTCCCTGAAGTTTGACAAGCTTAAAAAAAAATCGGAAACTAGCAGGACAGAAACTGATTTCAGAAATGAATTCCCCACATCTTAAACTATCTGTATACTCAAAATTAGCCGCGTGCCCCGGTAAAATCGACCACACGGGTCAAAAAAGTGAGCTACATTTTTGTTTTCTCCTTTTTCTGAGAAAACTATGCATTTTCATGTAAAACCAACTTGTTCATTAGATTCAGCATGGCCGATTACATCTAAACAGATGGTTTTGAGTATCATACTTCAATCCGGGTCCTCCTTACAGGCCTGTAAACATGCGCGCGCGAACTGGGGAGAAAAATCGTCTGACTCCGCCCACCCCTTTGCGCTCCCTAACTATAGTCCCAAACACGCCACGCGCGGCGCGTCCGCGGTTGCGTCGCGTGGGAACGATGTCTCTCACAGTCTGCGTCTCATCGTTTACACTCTCTCTCTAGAGATCTCTGTCTGAAAAATTCACTTGGAAAAAAATTGCGGGAAGACATTAAAAAAAAATAGAAAATTTAATTAGAATATCAACGGAATTAAACGAGGAATGACAAAGCGGTCAGGCTGGCCCTAAATAAATTAGTGGTGCGCGCGTGTGCGTGTTTCATACACCTGTGCGCCGCCGACTCGGCGGCACGTTCAAATCGTATCGCGCTCGCCTTTTCAAATGAGTTTTGCGAGCGTTCGGCTTCGGTTTCTAAATAGAGACTGATGTCGAGGGATCAGTTTGGAGGTGAGTCGACGAGCTCGCCGATTCCCCACAACTCCCAGGTCCAAGGAAGAAAAGAACACAACAAGGCAAAGGAAAAGCGGTGTTCAGAACAAGTTTTAGAAAAGAGACGATTTATTAACAAAATTATAAAGAAATTTATTATGAACCTATTCAAGAGAGAAAAAAAAAAGAAAAAAAAAAGAAGTTTTTTCTGATGCAGGAACAGCAAAAAAAGAAAAAAACAAGGAAGAGAAAAATTCATTTTCTGCCGATGATAACGTAGTCATATGTGGCGAGACCCATTCAAATATACCAATGCGCCTTTAATGAACCTATTCAAGAGAGAAAAAAAAAGAAAAAAAAAGAAGTTTTTTCCGATGCAGGAACGGCAAAAAAAGAAAAAAAAAGGAAGGAAATTCTCTTCTTTTTTTTTTCTTTTTTTTCTCTCTTGAATAGGTCCATTAGAAATTCATTTGGAAAAAAACCCCGTGCGAGTCAGAATTCGAACCGACGATTGCTCGCCACGTGAAATTCCGGCCGACGGACCGGAGTTACGAGCAAAAAGGGGTCGAAATCGAACGAGTGAGCGAGAAAAGGAAAAATCAATAAAGTTACCAAAATTGCTCGTAGCGCGCGACGGCAACACTTGTCGAGCCTAAAAACGACCGGGCGAAACGGGCCGTTTTTCTGTAGGCACTCTGCACGCGGGAACACACGCACGCTACCGTGAGCGCGGGTACACACGCAGCGACGCGAGCATTGCGCGGTAATTCAAATGTTGTTTTTGACAAAAGGTGAGCAAATTTCGGTGCTACCTCGTAATAGAACTGGCGCGTAATAGAACTGTAGCGAAATTGAACTCGCTTTGGAATAGAACTGTAGTGAAATTGAACTGTAGCGAAATAAAACTGTTCGGAATAAAACTGATCGGAATAAAACTGTTTTGGAATAAAACTGTTCGGAATAAAACTGTAGCGTTTTGGAACTAAATTAGCAATAGAGCGCGATTGCATTGCTTGCTCATTCAAATATTGGAATTTCTCATGCGCGTGCTTTTTTCAACAGTTTTATATTTGAGCTATTCATCAAAAATTGTTTGTTTTGTTGTTTTTTTGAATAACCTTTTATCATTTTTTTTCTCGGCCCGTCTTGACGGCCAAGCAATGCAATCGCGCTCCATTGCTAATTTAGTTCCAAAACGCTACAGTTTTATTCCGAACAGCTTTATTCCAAAACAGTTTTATTTTGCTACAGTTCTTTACCGAACAGTTCTATTCCGAACGGTTCTATTGCGAAGCAAGTTTTATATCGCTGCAGTTCTATTACACTTCAGTTCTATTCCGAGGTAGCACCCAAATTTCACTGTGGAGAAGAGTTTTGAACAAAGAGAAGGGATTTATTGATGGAAAGGGGGTTACCGAAGGGTTTTGCGTGGCTGTGAGAAGGTATTGTCCCAAATGGGGCAATTTCGTCGAGGCCAATGCAAAGAAGGTTTGTGGGTTCTGCTTTTTTGAGGCAGAATCCACAACAACTGCCACGTGTCAGTGGGCCGGGCTCAAACTGTCATTTTACCTGGGTTTTTTTTTGTGTTTTCGAGTGATTTTTATTTTTACCAATTAATTCAAGAACTGCCCGCGTAAGAACTATGTTCCTTTGAACTAGGAAACGTGAAATACTTTCCAATAAAGTACGTCTTTGCAATTTCATTACCTGCTTTTATACTTATTGTTTTTACTATCATTCTCTCGTATTTTTCTGTCCACGATGAGCTTCTCTAATAGCAACTCGTCTTCCGCCATTGTGTAAGTTTTTTGGGATGGCTACATCAAGATTATTTCCAAATATTTCAGCACAGTCGACGATGAGGTATCTCCGCCACCACTTTGCCTCCGAGCCGCCGCCGCCGGTGCTGCGGATAAAGGCCCGTCAACGAAAAAGGATTTCATTTGTATGCCCGTATGGTTGTGGCTCATATTGTTAACTATAATCTACACTGTGCTCGTCGTCTTGTTGGGGATTACTCACGATTTTTGGTTTTTTCTTTACGTAAGTTGGATCGCACTCACCAATTTTGAATCCCCTTATGTACATAATTTCAGCTCGTTGGTCCCGTGCTGGTAGTGGTGGTCGTCTTCTCTCCTGCCAGATTTGCCTCAATTTTATACTATCTTTTTCAAATCGTATTCTGGGTGTGCATAGACGGTCTCCTTCTTTACACGCTGTGGAATGCAGATTTCAAAGCGTATGGATTTCAGACGGTTGTATTAGTGATTGCCTTAATCATCACATCGTTCGCATTTACCTTGGTGTTTCTTCACTTGTTGTTTATCAGTTGTGGGTCTCGTAGATAATAAAGATTTTTTTCACGATTTGCGGGTCAATTTCATAATTTGTAATAATACGGCAGTGTAGCCAGCGATATTGGTGTGCAAACACCGTGGCGCTAAACTGCAGAGTTTGTGCCGCCACCAAGTTGTTTTGGGCTGGTTTTTTTGTCTTTCAACGTTGAAAAATTCCATTAAAAAAATCACAAATAGACAATTTTATGAAGAACATTGTGACAAAGTTTCAGAAAATTCCAGCTGTTAGTTTTAATGAAAACAATTATTTTTCTGAAATTTTCATATTTTTTTCAACTTTTTTAAAATTTTTTTCTCAAAAATGAAGACATAGAGATGCATGGTTTCAAAATCAAAAAAATAGCAAACTTATTGGAGAACCTTGTGGCAAAGTTTCAGAAAATTCCACCTGTTAGTTTTCGAGAAAAACAATTATTTTTCACCATTTTTTTTTCAATATTTAGCAATTTTTCTCAAAAACAAAGTCATGAACAGGGTATAATTTGTATATCAAAGAATAGAGAAATTTCTGGAGAACATTGTGGCAAAGATTCGGAAAATTCTAAGAAGTGGTCTCCGAGAAAATTTTTTTTCTGATTTTTTTAAGATATTTTTTCAATTTTTTGCAATCAATTTTTCTCAAAAACGAAGACATAAAATAATGCATGGTTTTGACATGAAAAAATAGTAAATTTTCTGAAGAACATTGTGGCAAAGTTTCAGAAAATTTTAAGAAGTACATTTCAAGAAAAATTTTTTTTCTTAAAAATTAACGTTATTTTTCAATATTTTGCGCTTTTTCTCAAAAATGAAGACATAAACAGTATGTAAATTTAATATCAAAAAACAGAGAACTTTCTGGAAAACATTATGGCAAAGTTTTAGAAAATTCTAAGAAGTGGTTTTCGAGAAAAAAAATTATTTTTCTGAAATTTTTGCTTTTTTTTTTCAACTTTTTGCATTTTTGCTTAAATATAAAGACATAAAAACGTATGGTTTTTATGTCAAAAAATAGAGAAATGTCTGAAAAACATTGTGGCAAAGTTTCAGAAAATTCCACCTATTAGTTTTCGCGAAAAAAATTATTTTTCTGAAATTTTCGCTTTTTTTTTTCAACTTTTTGCATTTTTGCGTAAAAATGAAGGCATAAAAACGTATGGCTTTTATGCCAAAAAAATAGAAAAATTTCTGAAGAACATTGTGGCAAAGTTGCAGAAAATTTTAAAAAGTGGTTTTCGAGAAAAAAACTTTTTCTGAATTTTTCGGTTTTTTTAACAATATTTTTTAATTTTTCTCGACAATGACGTCATAAACAGTATGTAAATTTAATATCAAAAAACAGAGAATTTTCTGGAAAACATTATGGCAAAGTGTTAGAAAATTCAAAGAAGTGGTTTTCGAGAAAAAAATTATTTTTCTTTTTAAAAAAATTATTTTTCATTTTTTTCAACTTAAAAAAAAAAAAATTTCTCAAACATGAAGACATAGAGATGCATGGTTTTAAAATCAAACAATAGCCAATTTTTCGGAGAACAATGTGGCAAAGTTTCAGAAAATTCCACCTGTTGGTTTTCGAGAAAAAATTATTTCTCAACAATTTTTTTTAATATTTTGCAATTTTTCTCAAAAACCAAGTAATAAATAAAGTATGATTTATGTATCAAAAAACAGAGAAGTTGCTGGAGAACATTGTGGCAAAGTTTCAGAAAATTTAAAGAAGTACTTTTCAAGAAAACATTGTTTTTCTGAAAATTTAACGTTTTTTTTTCAATATTTTGCCCTTTTTCTCAAAAATGAAGACATAAACAGTATGTAAATTTAATATTAAAAAACAGAAAATTTTCTGGAAAACATTGTGGCAAAGTTTTAGAAAGTTCTAAGAAGTGGTTTTCGAGAAAAAAATTATTTTTCTGAAATTTTTGCTTTTTTTTCAACTTTTTGCATTTTTTCTCAAAAATGGCGCAGATAGCTGTTGGCCGTTGCAAATTGCTATTGTCCATTCGCGAAAAAAGCAAGTGCGCTCCACGAGACTTAGTACTTCGTGGATTTCATTTTCGTCGCCAAATTTTTTCATTTTACGTTGAATTTACACGTGAATTGAAATAATTTGGCGACGAAAATGAAATCCACGAAGTACTAAGTCTCGTGGAGCGCACTTGCTTTTTTCGCGAATGAACAATATTCTATTATATTTATTTACTTGACAGTTAAATAAAAATAGAGACTAATTAGCCAAGTATTTAAATTCTTGGAATTTAAAATTACAAATATTTAATCGCTTTCTTAGATCATTATTTCACGTGGCATACTATACTGTCCTAGTGTCCGAGAAAAAAGTAGATAAAACTCCCAGTTCTGCAACTCCCAGTTCATTTTACTATTGTGAAATATCGGATTTTATTACTATTATTCTCTCGTTTCCACGATGAGCTTTTCTAATAGAAACGTGTAAGTTTTGGTAAAAAGGGAGAAGCCTGCTGCTCTAAGAAACAATTTCAGCGATGTAGACGATCGTCTCCGATCGTTCGCCGGAGCTGATAGTAATCGTCCGTCAGTAACAACAAATTGCATTTGTATGCCTATTGTTTGGTGGATTATATTGCTAAGCTTTGCCTACCTTATTCTCATCTTGATCTTGACGGTTTTTTATAATGTCTTTATGATTCTAGAGGTAAGCAAGATTGATAAAAAAAATTCGTCTTTTTCCACATAATCATCCACAGCTCTTTCCAATCGCCATGGCCATGCTTATCGTCTTGTGCCCTGCCGCGTTTGACGTTCTCTTCTTCTACATTTTTAACATCGTCTACTGGGCATTCAACGACGCCGGCAGTCTTTATCTTGTAGCTGGTGTGACGCTCGATGATGGACTGCTGGTCATTATTTCACTTAGTGGTGCACTAGTCATTTCGATCATGTTTACCGTTGTTTTTATTATCTTGGCCATGCCCAAATGTGCGTCTGATAAAAAATAAATAAAGAGTTACAAGTATAAATATCCGCTGTTCCGATATATTGGAACGGCGATATTAATTTAAAATTTAGAAAAATAGCCGTCTATTTCGGGACGTCTACCGAATGCATGTGGCACAGGCCCCAAATTCGTCGGCTATTAGCCGTTTTGGATGGCTCAATCCCGATTATTCGCTTATTTGGCACGAGCTGTACTTAAATAATGCCTATCAGCCATTTTCAACGGCTGATAGCCACCATCAGCCTTACTCTTTTGAATTTATTTATTATCCATCACAAATGTATACTGTATACAGTACAGTATACAGTACAAGTTTAATCGAAGCAAATAGAAAATTTTAGATTAGTCTGTGTGTTTGTTTGTGTGTCTCACACACGAGTTTGCAGTCGACAAAACTCGATCCAGTGACCTATAGATTGACGTTCAAACGCGCTAACCACTATACCACACAGGTGAAATGCGGTGGATGCATATAGTGTCCGTATTTGAATAATATCGTGCATTTATGTAAATTAGGTTCTAGATATTTAATAAATCCACGTCGTTTGATTAACGTTCACACATTTTACTAATTCAGCCACAAAAATCACAAAATTTGGAAGAGCTGAAGTACAAAAATCAGTGCCGTTACAAGAAAAAATACTTGTAAGAAAAGTGTAAAAAAAGCAGGGGCAAAGTCGCCAAATGTTGCAGGCTTGTGTATATACATTCAATTTATTTATTTTAATGCAAAAAATAAATAAAAAGTTATTATATACCGTTCAATGGACCAAAAGGACGACATGATTAAAATACGGACACTATATGCATCCACCGCATTTCACCTGTGCACAAGGGTCACGAAAACTTGGGAGAAATAGGGAAAACGAAATGATTGAAGAACCTCGAAAAGGCAAAAGTTTATCGTTATATTCTCAGTACGGAGCGCTGCAAACGCGCTCCATTCGCACAGTGGTGGACGCGGCCACGTTGGCGACGAGAGAGTGCAGAAAATTGAGAGATCCGTGGCCGATGTTTTGCTCTGATTTCTCTAAACCTCACTCCAAATGCATGCGAAATTCTTTTTTCGATTGGAGCGAGTTTTCAGCGTTTTATACCGAGTATATAGGTTTCCTAGAAGTCCGAGAATGTGGCCGTGTCCGAGAGTTGGTGACGTATGGTGCAGAGCGGTCAGCCGATCAGTTATGGTAATAATAAAGAATGTGAGATATCGCGGAGGCGCAGAAACTGGGGGATAGATTGTCTAATGGACCTATTCATAGGAGAAAAAAAAACAAAAAAAAAAACATTTTTTTTCCTATTCATAGATGTAAAAAAACGACAAACAATGTCGAAAAACGAATGGTAAACAAGTGTTTATTGACCATGATAGACCATTGATAGAGAGGAGGCGCAGAAAAGGGGCGGAGTTTGCATGAACTAGTAAACAATTGCGTTCCCACGGGGTTGTAAACATCTCTGTGCCTCCTCACTATCAATGGTCTATCATGGTCAATAAACACTTGTTTACCATTCGTTTTTCGACATTGTTTGTCGTTTTTTTCACATCTATGAATAGGAAAAAAAACGTATTTTTTTTGTTTTTTTTCTCCTATGAATAGGTCCATAATGGACTGTATGCGGGGGCTCTAAGAATGCGTGCGTCATGGGGCAAAGTCTATCCCTTACACCTTCCCCCTTAGGCTAGGACCGTCCCTGGTCCTGACATTGTTAATAAATGCATGATGTTCGAATTGAATTCGTGCAAGCCTTTGGTAAACTTGCTAATCTCCTTCTGGCTGGAACTCGGTTTTGCCAAAATTACCAAGTTTGCTCTGCCAGAAAAGGCGCTTTCGACTTCCATTTCCATTTGGCGTTCTCCTTTAATGTCGATACAAAACGGGGACGGTCAGATTTTTATAAAGTTCTATCGAGACTTTCCAAAATGTAGACCGTTCCGGCTACGTTGAGGACTTCTTGAAGTCCTTCTAAAAAGGTGTCAAGGCGACTGATGGCTTCGGTTCGGGACAAGCTTCTAGGCTTGGTGTATGTTTTTGCGGCTTCGGCTGTATCGTGAATTTGACCAAGAGTGATGCTCTCGGCATAGTTGCTTCTTTGATTCCTTTCCACATTTACTTTGTACCACGAGGACAGCGGTCACGTGGATATCAGGCAGAAACTGTAAAGCTGAACTGTGGAACACCGGAAAGAACATTGATCGAACTGGACGAGATAAAATTATCGATTTTTACGATAGATTTGCGAAAGAGCAGATCCACTGACATGTTTTCTCGTCGACGCCAAAATTTTGCACTTTTGCCAAGAGAAGATTGTGCGGAACCGAATCGAACGCCTTTTTGAGACGGCTTCGGCAAAACCGCCTGCCAGTGTACAAGAACGGTAATTACCGAAAGTTTAAAGTGGTTAGCATGTTTGAAAGTCAATCGAAAGGTCGCGGGATCGAGTTTTGTCGACTGCAAACTCGTATGTGAGACACACAAACAAACACACAGACTAATCTAAAATTTTCTATATAAGAAAGATAACCTACGACACTCGGATCAAAATCAACGTACAAGGGGTGCTAAGCCGATCATTGGGGGTGATATCAGCCTGGGGGCTATACTGGTAAATTATCAAGTTGCCTGCCCTTCTAATAGAGCCTGACACCTTCGTGCCCTCCACGAGAGGCACGTGGATTTATATCGGATCCGATATGTTTCCATTCTCCCACGGATCCACGCGCCCACTGCGGCAAACTCAAAGAAAATTTTATGCGGGGGAATTGCGAAAAGACGTGCGAAGGCAGCTAATGATGATTTCCGGCGCCGCGCATGAAATTGCACGGGTATTTCGCCTATTTTCGTCGCTGAAAACTTTTTTTTACATCTATGAATAGGAAAAAAAAATGTTTTTTTTTGTTTTTTCTCCTATGAATTGTTTTTTCTCCTATGAATTGTTTTTTCAAGGGTCACACGGTGTGTTGAACGGTGCTACCTCGGAATAGAACTGAAGTGTAATAGAACTGCAGCAATATAGAACTTGCTTCGCAATAGAACCGTTCGGAATAGAACTGTTCGGTAAAGAACTGTAGCAAAATAAAACTGTTTTGGAATAAAACTGTTCGGAATAAAACTGTAGCGTTTTGGAACTAAATTAGCAATGGAGCGCGATTGCATTGCTTGACCGTCAAGGCGGGCCGAGGAAAAAATGATAAAAGTTTATTCAAAAAAACAACAAAACAAACAATTTTTGATGAAAAGCTCAAATATAAAACTGTTGAAAAAAGCACGCGCATGAGAAATACCAATATTTGAATGAGCAAGCAATGCAATCGCGCTCCATTGCTAATTTAGTTCCAAAACGCTACAGTTTTATTCCGAACAGTTTTATTCCAAAACATTTTTATTCCGACCAGTTTTATTCCGAACAGTTTTATTTCGCTACAGTTCAATTTCGCTACAGTTCTATTCCAAAGCGAGTTCAATTTCGCTACAGTTCTATTACGCGTCAGTTCTATTCCGAGGTAGCACCGTGTTGAACGGTGCACTGCTGCAAACGCGCCCCCTCGCACTACTAATTGAAAGAAAGTTTTGTGGTTACGGTCACTGTTTTTGAAATATCGCATTAATCAATAAATTGACGTGATTTTCTACTTTTTTTGTACTCTTCCGCATAAGGAAAAATTAATGAGTCTATTAGAAGCACTTTTCGTTGAATTAACAGAATTGTTTTATGCGTTTTCAATGAAAATGTTTATTAAATAGTCGTAAGTTTCGGCGCATGCGCAGAAACCTGTAACGTCACGGTGATTCTTTTACAACCGGCCACGCATTTCTAGTCCCCCGATCTTAAGTATTTCCCCTCTCCCCATCGCACTCTCTCACTCTCTCATCACATGGAGTGGGCGGAGTTCCCTCCCCTTTTTTCAAAATGCGGCAAAAAAAGTTGCGGAAATGAGTTAGGCCACCACGGAAAACCAGTTTCATTTGAAATTGTACGTATAAAAACGAACGAATTCCGGTTTAAAATATGCGCCCTAATGAGAGCTAGTAACGTGACAGACAACTTTTTGATCAGACGTCATTTACAAAATCGCGACAGGAAAAACCTAATCGGGGGACTAGAAATGCGTGGCCGGTAGCAAAAGGATCGCCGTGCATTTGAAATTGTACGTAAAAAATCAGACCAATTCCAGTTTTAAATATGCGCCATAATAAGAGGAAGTAAAGTGACAAAAAACTTCCCGGTCGGAAGTCATTTAGAAAATCGCCACAGAAAAAACAAATCGGTGGACGAGAATAGTGTGCTCGGTAGTAAAAAAATCACCGTGTTATAATTTGCAAGCGCATGTGACGGCAATTTGCTTACTTTTTATTATTTTTGAAAAATTGTACGCTTCAACACACCGTGGGCCACGTTTTACAATGAACGTGACAAAATTTTAGTTGTTTTTACGTGACTCTTTAGGGCGTCAGCCTAGTTTTTCCAAAATATGTAAATAGGAATGAAAATCCATTAAATTCCAATCAGTTCAACGTTGCAGAAAACGCGAAAGAAGCGACTCCCATCGACGAAGCGTTGGAGCGCGAGCTCTTGGAAGTGGCAGCAGCTCGGGTACAGGAAGCCGAAACGTCCCAACAGGAGCCTCATCACGAAGACAAGATAAAGCGAGCATATTGTGGTCAAGATTGTGGCGACCTCTACTATTTACTGCTCATCATCATCACCTCCGTCTATCGTCGTCCACAATTCAAGCCGAGCTATCGATGAGGCGAAGAATGCTTTCTTCACAGTCAAGACGTTTATAGTCCTGGCGCGCACAATCGAGGAGAGTCCACCTGTGGTCCCAACCAACTATGGTATGTCACGTCAGGAAGCAAGGAAAACGTTGGTATGCTGCCGACATCATGGTGTCAGCGACGCAACCGGCACAGTTGCTGCGGTATCAAGGCCACCGAGCCCGTCCAAGGTAGGGAAACAATTTTTCCTCAAATTGTCAGATTCGTCATCATCCGACCAAGAGATGCACGTTGCTTGGACGTGCAAAGAGGAAGAAATATGACGGTCGCGGCGATCACCGAGGAGCAGCATGTTGAAAGCCGACCACATCGGGAGGTGCGTCAGGTGACGAGCAATTTCGCGGAAGTCATTGACGAACAAAGGAAAATGGTGATCGTGGCGAGTGTGGTTCAGGCTTTTTCCCGAACCATTCTCGTCCTAATTTTCTATTCTGGCTGTTTCGATCCCGCTCACTACCATACGTGTATTTTACTTATTATTATTATAATAAACCCGTTCTTAACTCTGCTCATACCTTTTGCTATAGCCAGTCGGCTGCGTTAACATGGATACGAAGAAAAACGGAAAATAAAAACCAAATGCGCCTGTTTAGCTGCGTGTTGCAAAAATGAGCCCAAATTTTTGTAAAATATCGATTTCAATTTTGCCAGTTTTTTTTTCCAAATTTTCGCCTAAATTGTTCATTTCGGAAAATTCCAGTATAGCCACCCACTACAATATAAGTACCCACGCTATAGAATAGCCCACCAGATAACAGAAAAATGGGATTTTTGCGACCTAAATTGTTCATTTTTCAGCGAAAAATCTACAAAAAATGCCGAAAACTTGGAATTTTTATCGTCTTTTTGCTCAATTCAGGGCCTGCTCTGGATTTTTGTAAAAATCAGAAAAAAAATCTACGAAAATCGAAATTTCCTCGATTTTTTGTCCTTTCTTTTTCTGAATTTCGTCAATTTTTAAAGCAAATTCTGTTAAAAAATCCACTAAAAATCTACCAGAAAAAACAGCGAAAATTTTGAATTTTCAATCGATTTTTGCTCAATTTAGGCACTTTTTTGAGAAATTTGCTCCGGTTTGTGCTCTTTTTTGGATTCAGCGTACACAAATTTTTACCCGTTTTTTTTTGTAAAAATGCGCTTCACGGTGTCCAGGATTAAAAATGTGGGCGGAGCTTAAATTGCTGGTGCGCCAGCAAAATTGCAAGGCGCTCTTTCGGTGCTTGCGCATTTTTTTTCTTTTATTAAAACCTGTTTTTCTTTGTAAAATGTATGTATGTATTGTATCTTTTAATACCATAAAATTGCGCAAACTTCGATTTTCGTAAAGATTTATCCAGCAAAAACACCAAAATACTGAAAACGAATATTTCGAAATGGTGGCTGAAAAGAATTCGACGTTCTTAGGCTTAAAAAATTTCTAAATACCTCAGCTATAATTACGTTGGAGCACATGTGGGAAAAATAAGAATTTATGATTTTTTTCCCGAAAAACAGATGCGAAAAATTTTATGCGTCAAAATTTGAATTTCGCGCGAAAAAATCCAGTGAGGAGCGTTACCGGACACCGTGTAATCCCAAAAATTGCCAAAAAAACGTGTTCCCTGGTTGTCGCGGAAGGAAATATTTTCAGCGGAGCATAATTTTCCATTTTCAAACATCGGCACTTCTAAAAAAAAAAAAGAGAGCATTATTTTATCATGTACACGAATATACCCATGAAAATGAAATTCACAAAGACGCCAAATTGTGACATATTTCGAGTTTGAGATGGTCGAGTGAGAGAAAGAGAAAGAGAGAGTGAATGAGATTTGTGATATGTGTCAAATACTGAACGAAATGAGCAAAATCGCAAAACGAGATTAAAAAAGGGGGTGTAAAAGTCTAACAAAAAACGAAAAAAAAACGAAATGAGTATTGGGGAGTGGGCGGCGGCTGGGTGGCGATTTGGGCGAGAGTGGGCGAAAAAATTTAAATTTTTGTCCAATTTTGGCTCGTTTTTTCTGTATTTTGGCACCACTTTTTTTTGCAACTTTATCGATTTTTTTTTTGGTTTTCAAAAAATTGACAAAAAATCGATAAAAATTGCTTTTTATTCTCATTTTTGTCATATTTGCTCGTTTTTTGAACTTTTTTTTGGCAAATTTGCACATTTTTGGAGCTTTTTTCTGAATTTCAGCCATTTTTTAAATTTTCCTTTTCAAAAAATTGGCTAAAAATCAATAAAAATTGCTCTTTTGTAGCGCTGGATTTTCGCCGTTTTTTTCTGAATTTCAGCACCATTTTTTTTGCATTTTTTATCGATTTTTGGCTAAAAATCAATAATTTTGATGCGTTTTTCGCCAATGTTTGTAAAATTCTAAATAAAAAACGAGCAAAAAACACAATTGTTAACCCGTTTTTATGTTTAAAAAAATGCACCAAAAATCACCAAAAAATCGCATTTTTGCCAATCCTGTGCCGCCCACCCCTGGTGGTTGGGGAAAGAAAAAAGGGGAGAAAAAGGGGGAAAAAAGAAAGAAAAAAAAAGATCGTAGGTGGTTTACCGGGAAAATCGTAAAATTGTTCCTCGTGTGTGACGTCACTGAGCCGCTTGCTGGTTCACTTGATTTTGTTGGAGCTCGCCGAGCCGGACTATTTTTACGATCAAATCGCCTGCAAAATTCAATTATTTTTCAACAGCTACAGTAAGCAGAGGCTCAAATGCCAAATTTGGCTTCGAAACATTTTTGAAAGCGCCATTCCTCGCTTCTCTGCGTCTCCATTTTCGGCCACCACCACTGTGGAGACGCAGACAACTGCGATAGGGCGCGTTTTCTTGAAAAAAAAAACCAAAAAAACTCACGAATATGCGGCAACTGCCTGCGATCGTGCAACTCGCGGAAGAACATTTGTGTGAGATTTGCGTTGCGGAGCAGCATAAAGAGCAACTTTTGATGCAACGACTCTTCGGTGCTGCAAATCTCGTAGACAAACGTGAGCCACTCGTACAGAATAATGTCGTTCATCTCGTGTGTCAGCCACGTGAATGGGTTGAATGAGCCGTTTCTGGAAAAATTGGTAAATTTTTTGGGGTTTTAAACGCGCTCCATTTAACTTTTTGCTGTCAGTTTTCAAAAATTCAATTTTTTGGCTCGATTCCTCGTCATTTTTGGACATTTCCACAAACTTTCAACTAAAAATGGGCAGAGCCAAGCATACTGTATTTGAAAAAAAAAACGATTTTTGAAATTTTCAAATTTTATGCTAAAGCTCCAATTTTTAGAGCAGTTGGAGCATTTTTGACACCAATTTTCACATTTTTGCTCAATTTAAAGGTATTTTTGGTTGGCTCTGGGACGATTCGTAACTGGGACGTTTCGAAACTAGGACGATTTGAAACTGAGACGTTTTGAAACTGGGACGTTTCGAAACTGAGACGATTCGAAACTGGGGCGTTTCGAAACTAGGACGATTTGAAACTGGGACGTTTCTAAACTGGGACGTGTCGAAACAAGACATTTCGAAACTAGGACGTTTCGAAACTTTATTTCCACTATTTGTCGAGGTGGTAGAAATAATTGTGATAAATTTCCGAAACGTCCCAGTTTCGAATCGTCCTAGTTTCGAAACGTCTCAAAGCCCAATTTTTCACATTTGGAGCATGTTTGGCTCTGGGACGATTCGAAACTGAGACGTTTTGAAACTGGGACGTTTTGAAACTAGGACAATTTGAAACTGGGACGTTACGAAACTAGGACGATTTGAAACTGGGACGTTTCTAAACTGTGACGTGTCGAAACAAGACATTTCGAAACTAGGACGTTTCGAAACTTCATTTCCACTATTTGTCGAGGTGGTAGAAATAATTGTGATAAAGTTCCGAAACGCCCCGGTTTCGAATCGTCCTAGTTTCGAAACGTCTCAAAGCCCAATTTTTTCACATTTGGAGCATTTTTGGCTCTGGGACGATTCGAAACTGAGACGTTTTGAAACTGGGACGTTTTGAAACTAGGACAATTTGAAACTGGGACGTTACGAAACTAGGACGATTTGAAACTGGGACGTTTCTAAACTGTGACGTGTCGAAACAAGACATTTCGAAACTAGGACGTTTCGAAACTTCATTTCCACTATTTGTCGAGGTGGTAGAAATAATTGTGATAAAGTTCCGAAACGTCCCAGTTTCGAATCGTCCTAGTTTCGAAACGTCTTAAATCCCAATTTTTTTCAACATTTGGAGCATTTTTGGCTCTGGGACGTTTCGAAACTGGGACGTTTCGAAACAAGACATTTCGAAACTGGGACTTTTATATATAGTAGGGCCGTTTTTCGTCGCTATATATGGATCTGGGACGTTTCGAAATAAGACGTTTCGAAACTAGGACGTCCCAAAGCCCAATTTTCATAATTTTTCTCAATTTTAAAGGTACTTTTTTGCATTTTTTTCAAAAAAAAAAACTCACGACATGATAGGCTTGAGACTAGCAAAGAAACGCGGATTCGCCTTGGTGCACAGATTGGTGAGCAGTCCGACAGATCGCTTGACAATATCCTCATGATCTCGTCGTTTGTCGTCGAGCTCTCTGCGTTGTGGAGTTTCCGCAGAGAATCTGCTCTCCATGATTTCAATGCTCTGCAAATGGGACATTTTTGTTACTGTCGGCCCGCCCAAAATGGTCAAACGATTTTCATTTTAGTTTCCAAATTATTTAATTTCACGTTGAATTTATACGTGAAATGAAATAATTTTAAGACCAAAATGAAAATCGGATAGCGTTGAGTTCAGCGGAGCGCGTTTGACCATTTTGGCGGCCTAACAATAGGAATTTGAATAAAAATAAAATAAAATAATAAAACTGACCGATTTGCGCCACTCCTCCAAACTCTGCCACGCCCTCTGCAGCAACAGAATCGGCAGCGGTTCGTTCGTCGTGCCGAGTAGGTCGACAAACGGTTCGGCAAACGTCGGCACCGCCTCGATGACTCTTTTCATCACACTGACCGCCAGTTTTCGACATTTTCGATTTCCAATATTGAAATAATGGAGCAGAACGTGCGCAGAGTCGGGGTTTTGGCTAATCATGTGACACGCCTGGAGTGCCGATTCTTTGATGTCTTGCGGTGACATTGATGTCACATTGTTCAGCATTGATAGGCAGTTTTCGTAGATTGACAGGATTTGATTTCGCATTATTTCCGAGCTGGCGTCTGAATCTGGAGGTGGTTAAAATGGGGTTTTGAGAGTTTTTTTTTCACCCTATTTCCCCAATTTTTATCACGGTACCGCCTAAAATCACAACGTTTTCGGGAATATTTTTTTTTGAAACTGTTTTGGAGGCGAATTTCGCGCTGCAAATCCAAAAAAAGGCGACCACGGTGGCGACGAGACAGTGCAGAAAATTGCGAGACTTTTGCACGCTTTTAGCTGTACTTCACTGTGGAGACGCAGAGAATGCGCCAGGGCGCGTTTGCTTTGCGTAGGGTCTAGAACGCCGTGAAAATGAAAATGAAAATCATTTTTTCAGTCAAACTATCAAAATTTTGCCATTTTTGGACCGTTTTTCCCCTATTTTTGACACCTTTTCTACAAGAAAAATGATTGTTATATTATCGGCCCGCCACGTCGGTCAAACGCTCCGCTGAACTCAATACTACGTGGATTTCATTTTGGTTTCGAAATTATTTTATTTCACGTTGAATTTACACGTGAAATGAAAAAATTTGGAAACCAAAATAAAATCCACGTAGTATTGAGTTCAGCGGAGCGCGTTTGACCATTTTGGCGGGCCGACAATACATTTTTTTTTATTCTTTTGTCTTTGAGCAAGCCCCGCCCACATTTCCGTGCCTTCTTTTTTTGCCCAATTAGGAAGAAAAAACCACGAAAATCAAATTTTGGCGCAGTTGTCGCGTAATTTTCCCTATTTTTCATAGATTTACCACAAAAAAAATATTTTTTTTTCAATAAAAATCTTGTTTTTTTCCAGTTTTTAACCAAAGTCACGCCCACTTTTACACTTGCTCTATATTTTTGGATTTTCTCTTTTTCAAAATTCTTGACAATGGTCTCAAAAAGGCGATTTTTGTTGTTTTTAAAGTGGTAAAGAGCCTGAAAAAACAACCGCGAAAATTAAATAAAATAAAAAAAAAATACTTCTAACCTCTTGTGTATAAGGCCTCCAAGAGAGAAAATTGCGGAGTCATGAAAACGGCCTTATACACAAGAAATTAGGGTGTCAAAAATTTCAGAAATTCTCAAAAACTGCGACTTTTACGAATAACCATTGAAAATCGCTATTAGCCATTGAAAATCGCTGTTAGCCATTGAAAATGGCTAATAGCAGTTGAAAATGGCTAATAGCCACCCATTACTGACGCAGTGCGCATGCATTTGGAATACGCCCCAAAAATCCACGGCTAATAGCCGTGCCGTGACAAATGCATTTGAAATTAAATACGTCCCAAAAATCCACGGCTAATAGCCAAACATATTTTCGGTTCTGGGACGTTTCAAAACCTGCCATTTCGAAACTGGGACGTTTCGAAACTTTTTTTCCTTTTTGCGTAGCTTTTTTCGCCAATTCACACCGAAAAACACGCGCATTTGGTTTTAATTTACATTTTTATCAATCCACTAGTATGCTGCAAAAATGCACAAAAGTTCCACATTTTTTCTCCCACAAATTCCAAAAAAAAAACTCACTCGGCTGATACTGAAACTGTGCCGATGTGCGAAGCACCGCCAACGCGTGACTCGTCACACCATTCTGCACCATGTACGTCTTGTTCATCTTATTGTGCAGTCCAATGTTCCTCAACGTGCCCGTCGCTCGCTCCACAATCAGCACATCCGACGAGCCAATCAGCTGCACGATACAGTGAATCGACTCTTCCATATTTTGCTCCTGAATCGCTGGCAAATCCGCCAATTTTCGCATACAGCCGAGCAGTTCGTGGAGCAGGCGGGTCGAGCCGTGAGATAAAAGACCACAGAGCACCTGAGCACCGCCCAGGCGCACAAAATGCTCACCGTTGACACTGTCCGAGCAGAACGCTGTGAGCGCTGTCATGGTGGACCAGAGGAGGTCCTCGTGGATCACTTCGTCTTTCATAATTTCGTAAAATGTGCGAATCACGTCCATCTGCTGTGCCATCGCTTTGATCGTTCGGTTTTTTAGCGACAGGTTTTTGACAATTGATACTGCAAGGCCACGACTTTTTGGCTTGGTTTCAGGGCGACGGAGCATGGTGATGGCGAAATCAATGACGAGGTGGTGGAGGCGTTGGAATGGCACTGATTTTAGTCTAAATAGGGATTGTACTTATGTCGAATAAAGAGGCGAAAAAAAAAAGTTTGTTTTTAACTCACGTATCCGAATAAACATGTCTCATGAGGTACGGTTTACAGCAAAGGTGCACCAGGAGCACCATGGCACTCGCCTCGTACTTTGTGTCGAGTTTCATGGCTCTGGAGATGACAATTTCGTAGATGCTGCAAGGGCGGGCCGATTGGAACACGATGCGTCCTTCCATGAGCTCAGAGTTCAGGTTCAGGAATATTTTGTCAATGACTCGGGATGGTCGGAGGACAGAATGGTGGAGGATTTCGAACACTTTTCGGATCACCTGAAGCGGAAATTGTGAATTTTTTAACGAATTTTTGGATTTTTCTAACATTTCAACTACTTTTTTGGCATTTTTGGTATTTTAATTTTTTTTTAATTGAAAAATTGTCTACGCTGAATTCCCAGGCATATTGAAATGCATTTTAATTAATTTTTCTTGGCATTTCTTCATTAAATAGCGGTTTTAATAGGATTTTAATAAGCCTGCTGCGCAGTCTTGCAATTTTTTTTTCCAAAATTTCAAATTAATGATTTTTTGCATCGTAGTTCATTTTTTATCAATTTTCTTAAAATATGAACTTTTGTTTCTAGTCATAAGCCTGCTGCGCACTTCGAATTTTCGGATGGCACAAAAATTTCAAATCAAATTTTTTTTTCCATTTAAGTTTTTTTCATTTCTGCATAGAATTAAAATGGTAGAAAAATACATTTAAATAAATCCCTAAGCCTGCTGCGCAGAATCGCAATTTTAGAATATTTCCCTTGAATTTTCAGTTTACACAACATTTTAAAATGCATTTTTTCGCATTTTAATTCATTTTTTGAAGCAAGTCATAAGCCTGCTGCGCAGCTTTCCCAGGAATATTCAAATGCATTTTTTCTGCATTTTTATTAAATATTTTGTGAATTTCTGCATTAAATTTCAGTTTTGTATACGACTAAATGACAGAAAAAACACTTTTTATTAGCCTGCTGCGCAGTCTTGGAATATATATTTTTTTCAAGTTTCAGATTTTTTTTAAATTCAACTTTTCCGCATTTTTATCATTTTTTCTGCCATTTTATCATGATGTTGCTGAAAAATGACAGAAAAATGAGTATAAAGGATTTTTTGGAAAAAAAATTATTTTTTGCAAAAAAAAAACAGAAAATTTGATTTTAATTCGATTAAAATGACAGAAAAATGCATTTTAAAAGTATTTTTTTTATTTTTGTTGAAAAAATAAGTTTTGGAAAATCGAAAATTAATTTTTCTTTGTCGATAAAATCGCAGGAAAATGCAATTTCTTGCGTACTTTTGAATATGTTTTTAAAAAAGTTAGAAAATGTCCAGAAAGAGTACACGAATTGGCAGGAAATTCAAATGGATCAGTTATTTTTCTGTATTTTTTTGGATTTTTCTTATTTTTTTTTATTATTTTTTGAGATATTTCATGAAATTAAAATGGCAAAAATTGATTTTCATTGAATAAAAATGGCAGAAAAATGCATTTTTACGTCAAATTTGGAAAATACTTGTGAAAAATTCAAGAAAATCCAGTCTTTGTTGAATTTTTTCTAATTTTTTGCATTTTTGTGCTTTTTTTTCTAATTTTTTTGAGATTTTAACAATTGTTTTTCGATATTTTCTCGATTTTTTTGCCATTTTAATTATAATTGTGATGAAAAAATGCAGAAAATGACAGGAAAAATGCATTTTAATTGAATTTTCATCAAATTAATGAAAGAAAATGTATTTTCATTGAATAAAAATGACAAAAAAAAAATGCGTTTTTAGGTCAAATTTGGAAAATACTTCCGAAAAATTCAAAAAATCCAGTTTTTGTTGAATTTTTTCTATTTTTTGAGATTTTTCTGCCATTTTAATTATAATTTTGATAAAAAATGCAGAAAATGACAGAAAAAATGCATTTTAATTGAATTTTCATCAAATAAATGGCAGAAAATTGATTTTCATGGAATTAAAATGGCAGGAAAATGCATTTTTATGTCTAATTTGGAAAATAATTTTCGGAAAATCCCAACAATCCAGTCAGTGATAAAATCGAAAAAAAAAATATATTTTTCCGGATATTTGTTGTCAATTTTTGGGTACAAAAAAACCTTTTTTCGGCCATTTCCGGACCGGTTACAAGCCCAATTTGTTGACGAAAAAGTCATAAAGGTCATCGCAATAAAAAAATACTCACATTCTCATTTTCGACAGGTCTCGGCAACAGCACTTCAAACAATGCAAAAATGATGGGCTGTAAATCCTTTTTGGACCACGTGTTTTCCAGCTGGTACGTTTTTGCGACAGGCTCGAGTTCGCGTATTGCCGCCACCTGGTTCATCATTTCCGGGGAGCGCAGGTTTTGGATAATTTCCGGAATGCTCATCCGCTTTCGCATTTTCATCGGATCCTGGTTTTCTGCCGACGAGTATGAGACTTTTGAGAGCGCCTGTTGGGACTGATTCATCCACGTGTCAAATTGACCGCATTCAGTGTTCACGGAAAGTACGGATAGGCCGCCGTAAGAGTAGGTCGTCATTTCTGACATGTTTGACACAGTGGACATGTTTGAGCCGATCTGAATGAAAGTAGGGGAAGTGTTATTTTTCAAAAAATGCCAAAAATTTCCAAAACATACCATGCTCGGCGGTCTGATTGGCGCTGCGCCGGCTCCTGCGGCCGGCGGCGGACCATAACCATTCTGCATCCACTCGTTCGTGTACGATCGTTTGCCGATGGCCGCGTCGCGCAGCTCCTGGACCCGCGAGTTGGACGGCTCCATGTTTTGCGGGGTGGCTCGGAATGGCGAACCTGTAATAAAATTTTTTGAACAAGGTTAGAGAGATTGGAAGGAAAAGAGAAAAGGGCAGAAGATAGAAAAGGGAGTGAGTGATAAGGCAGAGAAGAAGAGAAGGAGGGAGAGAGGGTGCAGTGTTTTCAACGCCATCGTGCGCGCCAAAAGCAAATATATAAAACAAAAAAAAAAGAAAAATGTTCAAGGGCAACTTACCATATTGGCGGCTCGAAATTCGAGAAGACGGGCGGGCTGGAGTGGGCACTCGTGACGTGGATGGTGTCAGCGGGTTGAATGTCATCGGGGTGCACGGTTGCGAGGATGATGAGGCGACTGGAAATTGGCTTTTTTTTATTGTCGGGGTTCATAAATCTATTTTGCGCTCTATGGAAATATTTTGTCTAACTGTCTAACTTCTCTTCTTTCATTTGTACGACCTTTCGAAAATTTGTGCGACGTTTTGAAATTTTTTCTGCATTTTGTCGTCGCGGTGTTTTTTTCGGTGCTCGCGCATTTTTCGACTCGCATTTTTTTATTGATTTTATTATTTTTCTTTCAATAAAATCTGTTTTTCTTTGTAAAATGTATTTATTGTATACTCGGTATAAAACGCTGATAACTCGCTGCAATCGAACAAAGAATTTCGCATGCATTTAGAGAGAGGTTCAGAGAAATCAGAGCAAAACATCGGCCACGGCTCTCTTGATTTTCTGCACTCTCTCGTCGCAAACGCGGCCGCGTCCATCACTATGCGAACACAGCCTCCCGCACGAGAAATGCGCACCGCTGGTCCCTAAAAAGAAGGTCTCGGCGGCTCGCACTCTCTCGCGCGTGCAGATAGAGCGCGCTTGCATCGCCTTTCCTGGAGGAATGTTCAGAATTTAAGAATGCGTCGAAAACACTGAAAACCGGAAATTCAATTGAAAAAGGAATATAAATAGAGAGAACAGAAAATTGCCGATTTTTTGAGATATCATGGAAGAAAAAATAATTTGTCTTCACGGAAATATCTACAAACAAAGATTTTTCACGAATTTCGAGATTTTTCGAAAAATTCACTATTATTTTTGGAAATACTCGATAAAGACATGTTAAGAATAATATAGTGAAGTGTTTATTCATTGAAAAAGGACAAATCAAGCGGATTTGTTTGCCAAACAGGGGAATTTTCGGCTGCTCGAGCACGAAGTCTTATTCAGATGCTCCTAAATTTCGTCTCGAACATTTTTTCGAAAATCGGCTGCCAGGGTTTTGTAGAGAATTTTACGGCGATCATTTTTCGCTTTTGAACGAACGAATTTGTCAAAAAATGGCTTCGGTAGTTGAAAAACCAATTTCAGTTGAAAAAGTGAAAAAATGGGCAAATTTCGATGGTTTTTAATTTTTTTCTGAGGAACTAGAAGACAAATCAAAAATCGGCTGCCGAGGAAAGTTTCTAAATTTTCTTGCGGTCCTTTTGCGACCTCAACCGGCCGATTTGGTCAAGAATGGACGGAAAAAATAGGGTTTTAAGATTTCCAGTCATGGGTCGGTGGGCATCTGAAGGTACGGAATTCGGCCCCTCAAGCGCTTCAATCACTGTTTTTATGGTCGATTTTCGTTAGAATAGGTCCGTATTGTTCGCATAAATTATTAAACACATATAAAACAGAAGATTCGGGAATATTTTATTCGATTACTGTATTTCTCGGAATTCCAACAGAGTGGGCGGAAGAAGCGTCTGAACTTCGATGAAAACTTAGTTACTCCGGGTCATAAATTGTAGTAAACAGAAAAGACATATTTAAACCAAATTTATTGATTTTTGAAAAGCAACCATCATATTTATAGTACCTTGTAAATAATTAAATTAACAAAAAATAGTTTTCAACCGATTTTTGGTATAAATTGAATTTCCGGGCCCCGATAATTTCGATTGTCCTTCTAGGTTGCTGATTTCATTTTTTTTGCTGCTTAGATATCTGTAAAAATAACAATTTTGAGGTCATTTATCGTAAAATAAAGCAATTTTTACATATAAAACGGTTAGGATTAACGAAGGATTGAGCAAGTGTACCAAAAATATTATTCCTTCATATTGGAACACTATTTTAGACATTAGAACAAAAAAAAGTGAAAAATAGCCAAAAAATAATGATTTTAAAAGGGTAAAATTAATTAAAAAAGGTTTTGTTTAAAGGCGCATGCAAGTTTGCGACGCGAGGCAGAGAGAGTGCCAGACGAAATACAAATTCGCTGGTGCTTTTCTCGTGTGGGAGGCTGTGTGCGAAGGGAGCGCGTTTGCAGCGCTCCGTACTGAGAATATCTTTTAATACCATCAAATTGCCCAAACTTCGATTTATCCTGCAAAAACACCAAAAAACTCGAAACGAATATTTCGAAATGGTGGCTGAACCAAATTCGACGTTCTTAGGCTTTAAAAAGTTCTAAAGATCTCAGCTATAATTCCGTTGGAACACATGTGGGAAAAAATTAAGAATTTATGCTTTTTTCCCGAAAAACATTTAAAAATGCGTCAAAATTTGAATTTCGCGCGAAAAAATCCAGTGGGGCGCGTTTGCTCGGCTCCGCCCACTTTTCAAATCCTGGACACCGTGTAATCCCAAAAATTGCCAAAAAAAAAAACGTATTCCCTGATGGCCATGGAAGGAAATATTTTCAGCGGATCATAACTTCCCATTTTCAAACATCGGCACTTCTAAAAAAAAAAAAAAGAGCATTATTTTATCATGCTGATCCAATCAGTTTATTTTTTCGTTTTTATCTGCATTTTTCGCATTTTATTGGCGAAAATCCTTCATAATATCAAAGAAAAAACAACTTTTCAGTCAAAAATCGCTATAATTGGATGAAAATTGTTTTAAAAAATTGTGAAAATTGGCATTTTCAGTGAGATTTTCTCCGATTTATTGATTTTTTGTAATAGAGCGCAATTTATAATTCAATTTTAGTTAAAAATCGCAATTATCAGGCAAAAATTGTTTTAGAAAATCGTGAAAATTGGCATTTTTGCAATTCAAAATAACAAAAGTTCTGTCTTGATTTTCAAGAAAAATGAGCAAACGCGCTCTATTGAACTTTTGTCTTCAAATTTAACATTTCAAAATGCAGCATTCACTGGAGCGCATTTTCTTCTCCTTCCAGCTACTTTAAATTGCACTTTTCTTGCTTGCACACCCTTCTGATTTATTGTTCTTCTCTTTTTCTATTCAAGGGGAGAACAATGGCCGCGTATGCAGGCACATTTAAACCCAAAAGTGGAAAAATGCCAAAAAAAAATTACCAGTTTCCGGATAATCCTCATCCATAGTGTGCGATGAGAAGATTCTGGAAATTTTTAAATTTCGAAAAATTAAAAAATGGAAGAGAAACATAAGAAACGGGAAGGAACGGGATGGAATTGAATTGATGGGATGGTAAGGCAAATGCAAATTGCAATGACCGATAAATTAGTGGGGGCATACTCGGTGGGGGGTGGAGAACGGATGGAAGAAAAGAACAGCAGCAGAATGCTGGTCAAATAGAAGGGAAAGACGATACTTTGTTAATGACCAAAAAAAAACAGGGCAAAACTATGAAAAATATTGGGCAAACAAAAAATTGCGGCACGGTGTTTGCGTACTTTTGAAATTCAAACGAATTTTCGTTTGAATTTTAAAAGTACGCAAACACCGCGTTGCAACTTTTTTTTTTTCATATTAGGTTTAACATTTTTTGAGCATCGAAGCATTTTTAATGAGCAATAATCCATTTATAATTTCAGTATTTAAAAGTATTTAATTTACTAAACTAAATAAATAAATACCCGCCCCAAAAATTGATAAACCACTGACAATTGTCTTGTCCGAGAGGAGTACAACCCTTCAGGGCCTAGAAAACGTTCGCATTAAACCTCAAATCATGCAATTTTTTCCCAGACACTTTGAAAACGAAAAACGAAAATCTAGACGGTTGCCAATGGCAAAGTGGGGGTGGTGCTGAAGGAGATAATATGCACCTGCTCGGAGACAATTTGTGGTGTGTGTACACTGCCCAGAGCAAGCACGGAGAGCCCCCCAGACCACGCATACTAATCAATCAATTGGCCACATTATAAAATCATCAGGCGTGTCAGTGAGCGAGGCGAAATTTGAATGCGTGCATATTATGTGTATACAAGTGAAATTTAGTTATAGTTACGATGCTCCAATGTTCCGCGGGTCACTGCTAGATAAAAAAAAAAGACATGCGGAACATCGGAGCGACGTAACTAAAGTGAATTTCGCTCGTCAACACATAAATAATACACGTATAATTCCAAGAAATGTCAAAAATGGTCTGGAAATTCAGAAAATATCGTCAAAAATGCAAAAATTTTCTCTTATTTTTGTAATTTTTCGTTAAAAAAAATAACGTAAACTTGCTGAGAACAATTTTTGCTCGTATTTTCCAAATTTTTTATCTTTTTCTTCCTATTTCTGACATTTCTCAACGTTCTCAAACTTTAAAATAACCAGAAAAGGATTTTTTTATTATTTAATGACCAAAAATCGACAAAAAACAGATTTTCGAAACGCTAGACAACTGAAATTTTGAAAAATAGGGTCAAAATGCAAAATTTTATTTAAATTCTTTTTTTTTTCACACCACCAACGATTTTCCAATAAGCCAGGGTCATTTTTTACCTTTTTTTTCAAAATTTTATAAGAATTTTCGTAATTTTTGACATTTTTCGACATTTCCATCCCAAAAAACCGCAAAATTTGAATTTCTAAACTTTCGAAATGCTAGGCCATGAAAAAAAAAAACGAATTTCAAATGGAATATTCACAAAATTTACCTTAAAATAGGGTGAAAATGCAAAAATTTGTGTAAAATCCTTTTCTTCCAAATTTTAGAGCAATTTTCTTTTTTTTTGGCATTTTCATCATAAAACGTGTCTATTTTAAGGTTTATTCATGGAAATTTAAAACAAATTCTATAAAATACAAAAATTAGTGTAAAAAATTGACGAATAACGTCAAAAATGGTCCGGGACCCGTTTTTCAAAATTTGAGTGAAATTTTCTTTCTATTTTTGGCATTTTCATCATAAAACATGTCTATTTGATGGTTTATTCATGGAAATTCAAAAACAAATTCTACAAAATACAAAAATTGGCGTAAAAATTTGGCGAATAATGTCAAAAGTGGTCCGGGACCTATTTTTCCAAAATTTAGACCAATTTTCTTCATTTTTTGGCATTTTCATCATAAAACATGTCTATTTTAAGGTTTATTAATGGAATTGCCAAAAAAAATTCGTTGAAATACAAAAATTAGTGTAAAAATTTGGCAAATAACGTCAAAAACTTCTCCATGACTCATTTTTTTCAGAATTTCAGACCAATTTTCTTCATTTTTTGACATTTTCATGATGAAACGTGTCTATTTTATGGATTATTAACAGAAATTCAAAAAAAAAATACATGGAAATACAAAAATAAGTATAAAAAATTAGCGAATAACGTCAAAATTGTTCCCGGACTAATCTGAAATGTCAAATTTTCATTTTACTTACCTTTGGAACTATTTTTCAAAGTTTCAGATTGATTTTCGCATTTTCATCCTAAAAAAACCAATAACTGAAATTTAATTAATGAAATAATTCATATTATGTGTTCACGAGCGAAATTCAGTTACGACGCTTCGCAGGTCTCGCAGATATGATAAATACCGTGCAGTTTTTCGCTGCGAAACATGCAGCCTGCGGAACATCGGAGCGTCGTAACTGAATTTCGCAAATGCTCCGGAACCAATCTGAAAAGTAAAATTTTCAATTTTACTTACATTTTGACTCTTTTTCCATGCTTCTCTGCATTTTCATCATAAAAAAACTATCAATAACTGATAATTATAAACACAATTAATACATAATAAAGTATTTAAAAAACTTTTAATAACTAAAAAAAATCGACAAAATTGAGTTGGTAAGCTACGAAAAAAAGGACAATCTGGCCGCACCTGCTCGTCCAAAAAATAAAACACCTGTCTCCATATGTTTGTAAATGTGGAGAATGGGCGTAACAGAAAAAGTGAACTCTTCGTTCTCATCATAACGATTTCAAAAAAAAAAAGTGACACAGTTAGACATTTCTGTCTGGCTAATTGGGCAGGAGGCGATAATTGTATTGCGAATCGAGTCCCACCGTTTCTCAGGCACCACCATCAAATCTCACCTCACCTCAACAGTCTGGGCAAACAGGACAGGACGATGAATGGTGGTGGGTGAAAGGTGACAGTGGTGTGGTGTAGCTTGGATGGTGGGGTGGGTGGCAGAAGACGGACGGTGCGGTGTGATCGTGAGAGAGAGGGAGCGCGCAGAGCGATGACTCGCAGACAGTGACGCAACAGGCGACACCACAACTGCACCAATTCAATTCACCAACACAACAGCAGCGGAATGACGACGAGGGAAATTTGAAAATGAATTGCTGGCTGCGTGAATTTGAATCGAATTTAACCGGCAACAACTGCATAATGAGATGGGAGGGGAGGGTGGCATAGGCACACATAAATAGACAAATGAGGCTAATAAAATATTGGGGCAAAGTTTGCGCAAGTACTAAGCCCAAGAGACGTGCTTGCAGTATGGAAAACCATGGGAAAATACGAAAAAATCGATAAAAAATACAAAAACAATCTATACAAATTTTTGTCGTCAATATTTTCGCATCATTTTCTTTTTTTGAACATTTTTTAATGATAATTTCTGCTTTCAAATGTCTAATTTATTCTCAAAAGAATCAAAATTAATTTAAAAACATTTTCTTTTCAAATTTCAACGTTTTTTTTTTGCAATTTTTCCTATAAACCCATGAAAAATAGTTTCTTTTTTGTTAAATAATGGGAAAAAACACGAAAAAATCACCATTTTTAAAGAAAAAATAAACGAAAAAAAAAGAAGCAAGGAAAATTCAAATTTTTGCCGATTCGATAGCGTTAAAGTGGAGTGTCGTTTAAAAAATTTTAGGCCAAAAAAAAGTTTTTTGCATCATTTTTCATTGTTTTCTTGCCACGGTGTCCAGGATTTGAAATGTGGGCGGAGCCGAGCAAACGCGCCCCACTGGATTTTTTCGCGCGAAATTCAAATTTTGAGGCATTTTTTATGTTTTTCGGAAAAAAAAGCATAAATTCTTAATTTTTTCCCACATGTGCTCCAACGGAATTACAGCTGAGGTCTTTAAAAATTTTTTAAGCCTAAGAACGTCGAATTTGGTTCAGCCACCATTTCGAAATATTCGTTTTGAGTTTTTTGGTGTTTTTGCAGGATAAATCTATACGAAACGCGATGTTTCGGCAATTTTATGGTTTTAAAAGATACAATACATACATTTTACAAAGAAAAACAGGTTTTACTGAAAGAAAAACAATAAAATCAATAAAAAAATTCGAGAGTCGAAAAATGCGCAAGCACCGAAAGTGCGCCATGGAAGTTTGCTGACGCGCCAGCAAATTAGGCTCCGCCCACATTTCAAATCCTGGACACCGTGTCTTGCCATTTTTTAGCTTTTTTAACGATAATTTTCCTGAAAATGTTTATTTTTATTGCTAAAATTGAATAAATATGTTTCCTTACCACGAAATTATGTAGAAAAATGCGAAAAATTCATGAAATTGGGCGAAAAAAAAATCAATTTTGAATAAAACAAGGAAATTTTGAAAATAGCATTCTTTTTGCGAAAAAAGAGAAATTATATATACTAGAGAAGCCATAAAAGTTGTTTTTTGATTGGAAATTTTTGAAAAAAAAAAGAGTAGGTTTTCTTTTTAAATTTCTCAATTTTTTCTTTAATTTTTTCTTAAAAAGGCTTCAAAAATTCATATTTTTCACGAAAAAATTCCGAAAAATAGGCGAAAAATGGTTACAAAATGAGAAAAAATTTGAATTTTTTTCGAAACGGAAAAATATTAATTTTCGGAATTTTTATGTTTTTGTTCTTTTTAATTTGTTCACGAGAAAAATTCAGTTACGACGCTCCAGTTTTCCGCAGGTCTCGCAGCGAAATAGGGTTTTTAAATCAAACATCTAGCAGCGACCTGCGGAACATCGGAGCATCGTAACTGAATTTCGCTCGTGAGCAAATCGAGTAAAATAGTGAGAAAAAAACAAAAATGCGCGCTTTTTCGGCTACAGTTCGAGCTGCTCAGGCAATTCGAAAATGTTCGATTTTTCATTCCTTTTTTAATTTTTTTTTTCTCGAAATCGAATAATTCGCTACTTTGTTCAGTATTTTCAAAAGTCCTTATGGTTTTATGCAGAAAAAGGAAAACTCGGAAAATGCTTCGGTTTGCCTGAAAATTAGGGAAATAATGTCAAAAATGCTCCCCGACATAAAATTTTCAGAAAATTTGGACTGAAATATTCCCAAAATTTCAAGCCAATCGGAGCATTTTCCAACTTTTCCCCCAATTTTTCAACATTTCGCTGGTTTGGTTCTATTAAATAGCCCTTTAAATCAACGTTCAAATATTCTCCCACTTTCTAATATTCTCAGTACGGAGCGCTGCAAACGCGCTCCCTTCACACAGTGATGGACGCGGCCGCGTTTGCGACTAGAGAGTGCAGAAAATCAAGAGAGCCGTGGCCGATGTTTTGCTCTGATTTCTCTGAACCTCTCTCCAAATGCATGCGAAATTCTTTGTTCGATTGGAGCGAGTTATCAGCGTTTTATACCGAGTATATTAATAATGCAAGTAACATGTCGTTTCTAGCACCACTTAACAGCAGCTGAGTGGTGTCGCACTACTCGCCCAATTGACACTGGCCACGTCATCAACAGAGGACTGCAGAGGAGGAGGAGGAGGAGAAAAGTGAGATTTGAATGATTGTAAATATATATAAACAATAGGTACGAAAAAGGAAGAAATAAAGAAAGTCAACTAGAAAAAGAAAAAGAAGAGGAGAATTGGATCGCATTGCACGACGACGGGAGGAATTGCGCAATAATCCGCTCGCATATCCCCCATTTCTCTAATCTCGAATGTTTTAAAGCGAGGAGAAAAAGTAGAATAAAGAAGATACTTAATTTTGAATGTTGAAGAAGAAAAAAGGGAGGAAAAAGGAAGAAGCCATGCCCACAAACACCTTATTATTCATCGACAGATGGTTGCTCTCGTGCAGCTGTGGCACAGGAAATTGGCCCGTTCTCTCACCGTCTCTTTTCAAATTTCAAGTCGCAAACGTTGACTAATCTGTCGACGGAATCAAAGTTTTTTTTTTCGTCTTTTTCGAAAACGAAAACCTGATCGGCGAGCAGATACTGTCGATTTTATTGGCGCGACACGCCACTGACGAATTCGATTTGGCAGCCGTAGCAGTAGAAGTAGCAGCATCAAGATAACCCAACAAAACTCATAATTTATCGATCGATCGTCAACGAACGAGCCAACAAACTGACAGACAGACAGGCGGACGCAATATGACAATTGAGGTGGAGAGGGGAAGTGATGAATGGCCGGAGGCGGTTAATCCGTGCACGTAATCACATAAACGGAGGTCTGCTTGCTGCTGCTGCGCACTGTTACGTAACCACCCAATCTCGGACCACATCGAATTCCCTTCCGTTTCGACGGATGTTGCATGTGCATGGCATGCTCGTGGTATTCGATTGCACAACCATCAAGTATTTGCTCCGTTGTTGTGGACACACATACACAAAAGTTGACCTTGTTCTCGGATTGGAATAAATAACACTGGCCTGGCTCAGAACGGTAATTAAGGGTGTGTCAACTGTCAAATGGAGATGAGATGAGATTGCAATCGGACAAAAAATCTATATACATACCACACTCCCCAGTGATTTACATTTTTTGTTTTAAACATTGTGTGATTAAATGAATAAAAGTTGTGCCGTATTTTCGTGGAAAGCAAGCTCGCCAAAAGAAAAATGGTCAAGATCGGGGGAACAAGCCCCGCCCCTTTTGAAAGTCAAGTCGAGTCGATTCGGCAGCACGAGATCTGAGGCCGTATTGTGAAAATAAAAAAGTTGCAACGCGGTGTTTGCGTACTTTCAAAATTCAAACGAAAAGGGGGACGTCTCTCTTAATTTGACATGCTATTTCTTTGCTTGTCGTTTGAATTTTAAAAATACGCAAACATCGCGCTGCAATTTTTTTGTTTTCCCAATATGGATGAATCTCGTTTGCCGGGTAAAGGGGTTTTCGGGTCTTTGTCTGGTGACCAGTATTTGCCAAACTTTAGGTTTCAGAACCCGAAAATCACTAAAAGCACATTTAGACCCCATCTCAAAGCTCAAAGATTCACAGACAAAGCCCTATGAGCCCCTGAAAAAGACCGTCAAACTCTTTCGTCCGGCAAAAGATGTTCATGCATACCGCCTCTGTAGAAGAAGTGCTATAGAATTCTGAAAAAAAAAAGTGTCGAAGACTTGCAAAGGGGTGGAGCTTTACCCCGGATTGGTCACGGTCTCGAAAAAATGAGGCTGTGACAAAAATGGCGAGATTTAAGTCAAGGAATGAAGATCTTCTGTTCTTGGATATCCTTCTCAACTTTCTACAAACTTTTCCAGTTACCGTAAAAACTCTAATACAACGGCATGCCCTTTTATTGTTTCATTTTATCACAACTGCCGGGTATTTAGTGGTTTGCACACAAAACTCCGGCCGTCTCATGCCTGCTTGGTTAGAACGTGTTTTGCCAAGTTTGGTGTGCAAATCTTTAAATAGCCGACAGTTTTGATGAAATGAAACAATAGAAGGGCATGCCGTTGTATTAGAGTTTTTACGGTATGTGGGGTTAGCAGTAGGCGGTCTTGGGCAAACTCTTTATCATCTTTTTTGACGGCTTCTCGACATTCCTTTGACAGAGACGTGAAGTTGGGGTCCAATTTGTCCATAAAATGTCGTTTGGTGAGAAACTGCCGAAAGTCTGTTGGTGGAGTGATTGGATGGCTGAGTGACTGCTTGATCTTGGAGTTCCTTGAGCATTGCGATAAGATTGATATTGTCCTGATCGATGTCAGCGCTCGGGGTGATTGTTGCAGTGGCGCTGATTGTGTGGGCAACATCCGGGTTCTGCTCGAATCTTGCGATGTTTGTGTTGAAGTGCACACGGAGCAGACGATGATCGCAAGGGATATCCAAGAATACAAGACCTTCATTTCTTGCCTCAAATCTTCAACCACAACCAGCGGTCAAAGAATCACATCTCGGACCGAAATGGAACAGGAGATCCAACAGTTCTACTCGAAACTCTTCAGTAGTACGCGGGACCCTCCCGTGATTGCATCCGCCCACGGTGTGCTGGCGACTGCCGTTTTCCAAACGTTTTTTTTTTTTTGCCTCGCTGCGTCTCATCGCTCACACTGCCTAAAAAATCATTTTCAAAATGCGATTTCGCATAATTTGGCACTCTGCCAAGATGTTTTAATGGAGCGCACTTTCGCAAGGGCAGTCGCCAGCACCCCGTGTCACCCATCGGAATGGAAATTCCACCAAACCGAGGAACAAGCTCCGCCTCTTTTGCATTTCAAGTCTGCCGTACTGTTTTCCCGCATTTTAAATCACTTCCTGACGTGCCGCAGTCGTGAAATGGGCGGGGCGTCTTCAATAGTTTTGACTTTTTCCCCACTTTTCAAAATCTTCCGTTATAACGGTAGATGGTGGGTCTCGCCACGACTGTGTGTCGATTTACGCTACAATTTTCAAGGCAAATCATTAAATCACACAATCGTGGCAATAAATTGCAAAACCTTGCCCGATCATAAATCTGATTGCACAATACTCTCCAGTCATCAGTTGGGTTTAACAATAATTTACTCCACGGCTGAATAGAATAATAAAAGAAAGAAATATTTACGAAACCATAATACGAGGAGAGAGAGAAAAGAATATGGGGGAGCTGAAACTTGAGGCTGAAAATAAGAGAAAGAAAAAAAAAAGCGAATAGGACGAAAAAAAGGGGAACGAACGACGGGAAAGAGATTGTGCAACCGAAATCACAAAATTGGTGTAGGTTTGGAAAAAGAAACTTTTTGCACCGCTTCCCTTTCCAAAGCTCAAAAAGCAGAGGAAAAAAAAAAGAAAAAATTATCGAAAGGGGGCGGAGCCAGAAGAAGAACGAATAAGTTACATATTATTCCCGTCAGGTGCGGTTCCAATCGGATAAGAAAAGGGAGGAAAAATGGTGTTCAAATTTAGAAAAAAAAAATCCTAATTTAAAGAGAGAGGGAATTGGAACGAAACAGAGAGAGAGAGAGAGAGGGGGAAGAGAGTGAAAAAGAGAAAACGAATAGACTAATGGATACATCATTTATTCGCGCCTTCCGACCAGTCGGACGACCGGAAGCAATTTAAGATCGGTTCTTGAGCTGGTTGCTGAGCCAATCGAGTCCCTCGTACAGTCCATCTCCAGATGTGGCACAAGTCGCCTGCAATTAAATGTTTCTCGAGGCAAGTCTTGGCTATTAGCCGTTAAAAATGTAAGCTCACCTGAATATACCACGATCTGTTTCTCAACGAGTGAAGTCCAAGCTTGTCAGTCACTTCGGCAGCGTTCATCGCTTGTGGCAAGTCTTGTTTGTTGGCAAAGACGAGAAGGACAGCGTCACGGAGCTCGTCCTCGGCGAGCATTCGCATCAGCTCTTCGCGCGCCTCTCCCACACGCTCACGATCGTTAGAGTCGACGACAAAGATGAGTCCTTGCGTGTTTTGGAAATAATGCCTCCAGAGTGGGCGGATCTTGTCCTGGCCTCCGACATCCCAGACCGTGAATGAAATGTTCTTGTATTCGACAGTTTCCACGTTGAATCCTGGGAAAAAAAACATGAATTTGTTGTTTTAGGGGCAAATTTGGCGGATCTAGGCAGCTATGTGGCAGAAAAACTGTACCGCAGACTTGAAAAATTTCTCCAGTCTCGGGACGCATCAAGCATTCAATGGGCTTACTTCCAGAAAAGATAAAAAACATTGATATCGCCGAGAGCGTGACAAAACCGGGGAAGTTCAACACTGTCACGTAAAATTGCGGACAACGCTGAATTTCAAAATTCAGCATTATTTTTTCAGAGTACCAAAGATTTTTTGTTGAATTTTTTATCCATACATGCCAAAAAAAATTATTTCAATAGTATAATTGATATGATATTAAAAAATCTGTAAATTTTCCGCAATTTGCGGGCAAAATCAGAGTCATCCGCAATTTTACGTGACAGTGTTGAACTTCTCCGGTTTTGTCACGCTCTCATATCGTCGTTTTATTTTTAATTGGCACTCGGTGTTTGCGTACGGATTTATTTACGAAGCCCAGCACACTGACTTGTTGTCTTTCGTATGATTTTCGCATTAATATTACATTTTTAACGATTTTTTTTCCTGATTTTTAACAAACTTTTGATAGAAATTGGACTAAAATTCGAGAAAAGAGGAAAATGCCGGATGATGCAAAAAATCTATCAAAATCAGAGTGTTAAATTTACCTCGAATTGGCAAAGATAAACGATTTTTAAATATCGATTTTTGCATCATCCGGCACTCTTTTCTCGATTTTTTCGTCTAATTATAGTCGGCGAATGCATCATCAGTCTCGCTCTACGGCACTTTTCAATTTTCAACAGTGTAGTGCGCCTGTTTTGAAGCGAAAAATCAAATTTTAACTGCAATTCGTCGTGGATACGTTATTTTTCGTTGAAAAGAAGTGTAAAACTATAATTCGAGTTAATCTTGCAAGTGCAACACTGTTTTATGGGAATTTTGCAGTAGAGCGAGGTTGATGATGTATTCGCCGACTATATGACAGAACAGAACTAGGCGAAGTAGAATTGCTACAAAATAGAACTCGTGGTGCGATGGAGCATGTTTGAATTATTTTTTTTTTCCATTTCTCCGTTTTTCGCCGATTATGCAGTTTTTTATTTGGGGAAAATGCATTGATTTTATACTTTCCTTCATTTTCGATGTTGCAAGATATTTTGGCTCTGGGACGTTTCGAAACTTTTTTGAATTTTAACGTATGGTTGTTCGCCAATTGACACCAAAACACGTGGGCATTTGGTAATTATTTTTCGTTTTTATCATTTATTTTTATTTTTTGGAAATTTGAATCCACTAGTATGCCGCAAAAATTCAAAAAAGTTTCGAAACGTCTTGTTTCAAAATGTCCCAGAGCCAATATTTTTTGTAAGGGATTTTCAGATCAAAATTACTGAAAAGCCAATTAAAATCGGTAAATTCGAAAAATAATGCAAACACGCTCCATCGCACCACGAGTTCTATTTTTTAGCAGTGGGCGGAGCCTCGTAAATATAAATCCGTACACAAATACCGAGTGTCAATTTAAATAAAACAACGATAAACTGCTATTGTCGGCCCGCCAAAATGGTCAAACGCGCTCCGCTGAACTCAACGCTATGCGATTTTCATTTTGGTCACCAAATTATTTCATTTCACGTACAAATTCCACGTGAAATGAAATAATTTGGAAACTAAAATGAAAATCGCATAGCGTTGATTTCAGCGGAGCGCGTTTGACCATTTTGGCGGACCGACAATAGAAAAAATGAATAAAAAAAACAAAACAAAACAAAAGGCGCGTGTTTTGGTGCCAAAAGTGGAAACACCGCGACGCAAAATTGCACTAAAGTTACGAAACGTCTCTTTTATGCAGTTTTGTCTGTCGCATACGTCGATCAATAAATGGGAAAATTGTATTTTTTTTTCCTCTGCGTCTCCTCGGGCGCTGTGGTCTTTTTTATCGCTGCGAGACCACATCCCGTTACTGGCGCGTAGTTGGCGCCTAATAGGTTTCGCCAAAAAAAAAAAAACTCGTCGCGCCACAACTCAATACGATACACTGCAGTGCAACGCTGTGTATGACTCACCAATGGTCGGGATGGTGGTGACAATCTCGCCGAGCTTGAGCTTGTACAAAATTGTCGTCTTTCCGGCCGCGTCCAATCCGACCATCAGGATGCGCATCTCTTTTTTGCCGAAAAGGCCTTTGAACAGGTTGCCAAACACGTTTCCCATTCTTCTGGAAAATTATCGAATTTTTAAGGGGTTTTTTTGTTGAAAATTTGAGCCAAAGAAGGGAGAGAGCAAAAATCATCAAAAATATGAAACTCATCCAGGTCGAAAAGGAAAAGGGAGGCGAATAAAGGCAAGGCAAGCCAGCCGAGAAAACGTGGAATTTAGATGGATATCTCTGATTCTTTAAAACAAAAACGGAGGAAAGAGAAAAGAAACCGGGAACAAGAACGAGAATCATCGTCGGTCGTCCAGCGACGTGTCACCGCCGCACTCTTTTGCGGCCATCGTCTCTCTCTCGTTGTGTCTTGTCCGGTGGACGCGTCGCGTGCGACGCGATGCGGTTCGATGAGAGATTGGGCCTTGTGCAGTGACAGAGGCGATGAGAGAACAAAGCGAAAGGAGACGAATAAAAAGGACATGAGACAGAGAACCGTCCGTCCGTCCGTCCGGCAAGTGCAGAAACAGAAAAGAACGCACAGTTAAATATATAAATGAGAGGTGGAGGTGGTGGAGGAGGAGAATGAATTACAATGCCACGTCATCAGCTGCTCTACTTTCTTTTTTTTTTTGTTATCAGCGGACTGAACGCTATGAAAAAATAACTTGAACAGTGCGGGATTTTTGCTTTTTTGCTTCCCCAAAAAAGACCAATAGAGCGCGTTTTTTAACTCCTCAAAGTTTAAAAAAAAAAAACCTACAGTACCCCATTTCCTTCTTCCGCTCAAGACCCATCCGCTGAAACATTGAAATGCGCCTTTAAATATTGCGTAAAATTACAGATTTTAAACATAAGAAGCTGCTTTGACGGTGGTACTACGGTATAGAACTCGCACGGAGTAGAACCGCTATGGAATAGAACTGGATATGCAATAGAACTGCGCGGAATAGAACTGTGCGGAATAGAACTGCTACGGTATAGAACTGCACGGGATAGAACTGCTACGGAATAGAACTGCGCGGAATAGAACTGCTACGAAATAGAACTGCTATGGAATAGAACTGCACGGAATAGAACTGTGCGGAATAGAACTGCTACGGAATAGAACTGCACGGAATAGAACTGCTACGAAATAGAACTGCTATGGAATAGAACTCGTACGAAATAGAACTCGTACGAAATAGAACTGGTACGAAATAGAACTCGCACGATTAAATTAATCGACGAAAAATATCGCTAAACAACACGCGGTTCGTAATTTCGGAGCGTCGATATGGTTTTTTCAAATTAAAGAATTCAAATGCTAGCGATCGCGGTCCCGTGATTTGTCGGTACAAGAAACTATGTATAGCCGGTCGCGTTCTCCAAGAGAGCAGCTACCAGACAGCTATTTGGCGGCTATTTGGCGGCTATTTGGCAGCTATTTGGCAGCTATTTGGCAGCTATTTGGCGGCTATTTGGCAGCTATTTGGCAGCTATTTGGCAGCTATTTGGCAGCTATTTGGCAGCTATTTGGCAGCTATTTGGCAGCTATTTGGCAGCTATTTGGCAGCTATTTGGCAGCTATTTGGCAGCTATTTGGCGGCTATTTGGCAGCTATTTGGCAGCTATTTGGCAGCTATTTGGCAGCTATTTGGCAGCTATTTGGCAGCTATTTGGCAGCTATTTGGCGGCTATTTGGCAGCTATTTGGCAGCTATTTGGCAGCTATTTGGCAGCTATTTGGCAGCTATTTGGCAGCTATTTGGCAGCTATTTGGCAGCTATTTGGCAGCTATTTGGCAGCTATTTGGCAGCTATTTGGCGGCTATTTGGCGGCCGGGATAGAACTCGTACGGAATAGAACTGGTACGAAATAGAACTCGTACGAAATAGAACTCGTACGAAATAGAACTCGTAAGAAAAATAGAACCAGACAGCTGCCAAATAGCCGCCAAATAGCCGCCAAATAGCCGCCAAATAGCTGCCAAATAGCTGCCAGGTAGCTGCCAGGTAGCTAAAAAATAGCTGCCAAATAGCTGCCAAATAGCTGCCTGGTAGCTGCCCTCTTGGAGAACGCAACCGGCTATACATAGTTTCTTGTACCGACAAATCACGGGTCCGCGATCGCTATCATTTGAATTCTTTAATTTGAAAAAACCATATCGACGCTCCGAAATTACGAATCGCGTGTTGTTTAGCGATATTTTTCGTCGATTAATTTAATCGTACGAGTTCTATTTCGTACGAGTTCTATTCCGTACGAGTTCTATTCCGTACGAGTTCTATTCCGTACGAGTTCTATTCCGTACGAGTTCTATTCCGTAGCAGTTCTATTCCGTGCAGTTCTATTCCGTAGCAGTTCTATTCCGTGCAGTTCTATTCCGTAGCAGTTCTATTCCGTGCAGTTCTATTCCGTAGCAGTTCTATTCCGTGCGAGTTCTATTGCATATCCAGTTCTATTCCATAGCGGTTCTACTCCGTGCGAGTTCTATACCGTAGTAGCCCCGCTTTGACCGAAATATTGATTTCAAACATTTTGATTTTTTTTCTGAAAACTTTTAAAATCAATTTTTCGATCCAAAATTTTCTGAGCATATCCAGGGGCTCTGGGACGTTTCGAAACAAGATATTTCGAAACTAGGACATTTCGAAACTTGTCACTTCGAAACTGGGATGTTTCGAAACTTCAGTACAATTTTTCGGCACCGTGTTCGCACTATTGAAAAATTTCGGCCAAGGATAAAGTATTTGTGGTGCTACCTCGGAATAGAACTGTTTTGGAATAGAACTGTTTCGGAATATAACTGTTTCGGTATAGAACTGTAGTAAAATAGAACTGTAGCGAAATAAAACTGTTCGGAATAAAACTGATCGGAATAGAACTGTAGCGAAATAAAACTGTTTTGAAATAGAACTGTTTCGGAATAGAACTGTTTCGGTATAAAACTGCAGCGAATTAGAACTGTAGCGAAATATAACTGTTTTGGAATAGAACTGTAGTGGAATAGAACTGAAGCGAAATAGAACTGTCCCGAAATATAACTGTAGCGGAATAGAACTGTTTTGGAATAGAACTGTAGCGAAACAGAACCGCCTGAAATGGAGCTGTAGTGACCCAGGAAAGCTAGAGCAGCTCGAACAAGTATTCAGTTGTACATGGTGGGTAATTGATTTCAATTTCGCGCAGCGGTTCTTCTTGTACAGCTCCATTTTAGGCAGTTCTGTCCGCTACAGTTCTATTCCAAAACAGTTCTATTCCGCTACAGTTCTGTTTCGGGACAGTTCTGTTCCAAAACAGTTTTTTTTCGCAACAGTTTTAATCCGTTACAGTTCTACACCGAAACAGTTCCATTTCGCTACAGTTTTATTCCGAAACGGTTCTATTCCGAAACAGTTCTATTTCGCTACAGTTCTATTCCAAACAGTTCTACTTCGTTACAGTTATTTTTCGCTACAGTTCTATACCGAACGGTTCGATTCCGAACAGTTCTATTCCGAAGCAAGTTCTATATCGCTACAGTTCTATTCCGAGCGAGTTTTATTCCGAGGTAGCACCGTATTTGTCGAATCTTTTACCGGTATTCGAAGAATTTTTCAAAATTTACCGGAAAATTTACCACTAAAAATGCACTATTGTGTTTTCAATCGACTTGCGACATGAGAACGCGAAACTCCGTCTACTTATTTGTGCCGTTGTCTGCGTCTCTTCAAATATCACTGTGCTCGCGTGGTCGCGCACAAATACGTGGGCGGAGTCCGCGTTCTCATGTCGCAAGTTGATTGATAAAACAATAAAGTTTCGAAACGTTGAAGTGACAAGTTTCGAAAAGTCCCAGTTTCGAAACATCCCAGAGCCCATTTTTTCGGCAAAAACGAATGAGAATGGTCACATAAAATTGGATATCATTTTTTCCCCGTCATTTTAATTCAATGTAAATCTGCTTTTCAATGCATTTTTTTGCATTTAAATTTCGGAGAAAATGAAATATAAAACATCGGGAATAAAAACGTGTTTGCTACGCAATTTTCGTCCATAATTACTTGTGAGTAAGTAAGTATGGACGAAAATAATAAAATTTTAGGAAATCAGTTTTCACCAGATGCATAAATCCGGGCGCGCCCACGGGCCGGGCTGGGCCCGAGCACTAAACTGTTCAGCCCGGGCGGGGCAGTCTTGAATTTTTGCGAACGGATACTGCAGTTTTTAAAGTCTAATCAAGGAAAACGCGAATGCAATTGCGCAGCGACCGTTGGATTTAAAATTGTTCGTTTTTTCACTACTTTTTCGGAATTTCCTTGGCTCCGATGACTTTTTTGAGCGTTCCAGATGCGAAAATTCGCGAAATTTTAGTTCCAAATGGTGATAAATCAGTAAAAGTTGTAAATTTTGAACAATTTAATGCGTTTTGCAGTACTAAATCTACAGGAAGACAAGTTCTGTAATAAAGATGCGAAAATTGCTCTTTGGAAACGATATGGTGAGGAAACGTACTTATATATTGTGTTTTCAATCGACTTGCGACATGAGAACGCGAGACTCCGCCCACTTATATGTGCGCTACCTGTCTGCGTCTCTTCAAATATCACTGTGTTCGCATGGTCGCGCAAAAATTAGTGGGCGGAGTCTCGCGTTCTCATGTCGCAAGTCGATTGAAAACACAATAAAAGAGAAGTTCAATGTGATTTTTTGTAAAAAGAAGTCTTGTCAAGTGGTTACTTTTTTACTTTGTTTGATTAAACATGATTTATTTTCAATGAAGTTGTTGTTTTTTACTTTATTGCAAAATTACTCGAAAAATTTTCTAACTTGAACAAAGGCGGGCACGGGCACTAATTTTCTATTTAGGTTTTGCGCCCGGCCCGGCCCTTTGCATCCATGGTTTTCACGAATTTTGGATTTTCTGGAATTTTGGGTCAAAAATAAGGAAAAATACACGAAATGAAAAATGAAAAGTACAGGAAATACAGAATTTCCGTATCGATAAAAGAGCGAGAGAAAAGTGCGAAAATTGAAAAATAAAGGCAAGAGAGGGGAGCGAGAGAAAAGGAAGTGAAATGGAATGGTTGATGATGCATCGCATGTGGGAAATATCGAGAAAACCGGATCAAATCGATCAGAATCTTTTGGCGACGCTTAATACGAATTCGGAGGACAATAGAGGAAAAAGCGTGACACGTGGCGCAGAAAGTACTGTTCTCTCCCAGTCATTGCAATAAGAAGGAAATAGCGGGCTCCAAGATTTGTTTGCTCTCACTCGCGCAGCGAAAGAGAGCCAAAGAAAGAAAGAAAGCCTATTTATTACGAAAAAGAAAAGAAAAGAAAATCATGGTTCTCTGTCATTTAAAATGACTATTGTGGGCCCGCAAAAATGGTCAAACGCGCTCCGCTGAACTCAACGCTATGCGATTTTCATTTTGGTCTCCAAATAAAAATACCCGAAATTACAGAAAAATTCTGAAATTTGAAAATGTTTCGCCAAGTTTGGTGCAAATCGGTCCAGTAGGAGCTGAGAAAACGCTGGTGACACAAAAATAAGATAAGAATATTTTGTACACAAATAAATGCTGAAATTTACAAAAAAGAAATCAAAGATATTTACCAACTGAACGAATTGGACGTTGAGATCAAAGAACAAAAAATAAATACAAAATAATTTTAAAAAAATAAAGAAAAGTGGTGAAAATCATTTATTCGTTGGCAATTCACGGCGAAAAGAAGACGAGAAAAAATGGTTTAAAAATTAAAATAAATAAAAAACAAACAAACAAACCCGTTGTATTTAAAAATAAAAATTGGCAAAACGCAAAAACCCGTTTGCGTGCTCAGGGCTCTTTTCATGTACTTTTCGTGGTGAGATATCATTTTTTTTCATGGCCCGTTTTCATTTCTGTTCCTGTTTTTTTTCTTCTTTTTTCGGTGGAGATCATAGCTCTTTCTCTTATTTTTATTTTCTCATTTCGGATGGAGTCATCGTGCTCTCTTTTCGTGTTTTTTCGTCATCATCTTTTCAGATATGAGATTTTCAGAAACCGAAGTATTACAATAAATGAGGAGAGGAGAGGTATAACAAAAATGGGAGGTTACAATTTAAAAAGGGGTATTTAAATAAAAAGAGTGCTATAAGAATAGACAAAAAATTAAATAAATCGGGGAAAACAAAAAAAAAGAGGAAAAAGAAAACGGCAACAATTGGATTTGGAATAGAGATAAAAATTTGATAGGTGCATGTTACCAGACTTACCAGAAACACCAAAAATAAACAAACTAGTAAAAAAAGATCGCCAACAATATGAGATCACATTAAACATCTATTGGCCTACTCATTTTGCACATCGTCTTCTTCGTCAGACTGAAATTTTACATTTTAATGCGTTTGGCGCACGTCCCGAATCGAATTTGATGGCTATTAGCCGTTTTCCATGGCTTTTCTCTTCAACTTCTTTCACATTCTGGCGCATATATGGTGGACATTGGCAGTTGTGTGGCTAATAGCCATGTCAAAAATACTCCGGGAAATATCAATTTTAAATTTTTTTTTTTAGAAAAATCGCCATGTCGGTCCGAAATTTTCTGAACATTACATGACCGAGAGTCTTTTTTTTGGCCATTTTTACATTTTTCGGCATTTTTATGAATAGGTCCTAAATAGTATGTTTTCAATCAAAATTCGGCATGAAAACTTCGAGTCCCTGCCACTTTTTCGCGAATATTCCTGGCACTCTTAAATCAAATTTCCGCTTAAAATCTTAAAATTTCGGTATTTTCTGCTGTATGGACATTCTTTAATTCTAATTTTCAGAATTTACGAAAAATTGAAAATTTTCGAAGAAATTTGGTAAAATGTCAGTCAAATCGGGTCATGAAAAATGAAATTCCGGTTTAATTTTTTTGAGCAATTTTATTGGGAATTGTATTATGGATTCATGAATGAGCGAAAAAACGCGGTGAATTGTGGGGCAAAAGTTGGCTGGTCTCGCCACGATTTTGACAGACTACGGTTAGCGCGAAAAATATTTTTTCTTCTTTTGTTTTTAATAAAAACGCGATTTTTTGCCTTTTGACTACCATTTTTTCACTATTAAAATTTTTTGTGCAACCTGGAACGGGTAATTTCTTTTCAAAAACACATTTTGTTGAGAAAAAACTATGAAAATGCATTTTAATTAAAAAAAAAATATATATATATATTTTCGCGTTAACCGTAGTCTGTCAAAATCGTGGCGAGACCAGTCAACTTTTGCGCCACAATTCACCGCGTTTTGTCGCTCATTCTTGAATCCATAATACAGGAAAAAAACCGGTTTTCGCGATTTTTTCCCCTGAGCAAGTTGTTTTCCAGGAAAAAAAAATGCTATGCGTCTTTAATTTTCAATTGGAATTTGGCCGAAATTTAAAGGCGTCTATTGTCCAAACAAAAAAGTTGCAACGCGGTGTTTGCGTACTTTTAAAATTCAAATGGAAATGGGAACAACTCTCTTCATTTCCCATGCTATTTCTCTCATTGCCGTTTGAATTTTCAAACGTACGCAAACACCGCGTTGCAATTTTTTTGTTTTCACAATACGTCAAAAACCTCCGACTGCTGTAGTTAGGGAAAAAACCACGAAAAATGGTTTTTCCCTAACCAAATTTCGCTGAAATTCTCAATTTTAGCTCACGAAATTTTTAAAAACCAATGAATCATTTTTTTTTTCGTTACAAACCTCAAGACCGCTCGGAATGGAAGCGAGCAACTGATCGGCCGACATGTTCGTGTCCGTCGATGGAATTTCCTCGATCTGCTCCTTCCTCAGCTCCATGTCCAGAGTTACTCCGTTCAGAATCTTGCCTTCGGCCATCACCTAAAGACAATTTTAGGATTTTTTAAAGATAAAATGATCAAACCTTCAGTGCATCAGCAGAATGTTTGAATGGGAAAACCGCGGTGGCGAGTCCATCATCAACTTTGACGCTGGTGTCGAAAACTTCGCCAAACTTCTCCATATGAGCCATCAGGTCAGTGACAAATTCTTCCTATAATTAATTACTCGATTAGATTTTCTCATAGATGGGGATATTCACTTAATAGCAACAAAAAAATGGGGGAAAACTTGGAGAATGATCCGAGGGGCTAAAACAGGGGCACGCGCTCGGACGTAATGCCGCGTCCAAAGTTCAAAAAATTCCTGAAATCAGGAGTTTTTTGCAGTCCAAAGTGCCAAAAAAAAATCCCAGAAAAAACAGGCGGTGACAGTTGAAACCGGTGTTACCGTAGTTGCTTCGCTGCGAGACCTTCTATGTTTAAACTTGAATTTTCTCAGTTGCTAAATTTTTTCTTTTTTGCGGGAAAATTCAAGTTCAGACACAGAAGGTCTCGCAGCTAAGCAACTATGGTAACGTCGGTTTCAACTGTGAGCGCCTGTTATTTCTGGGATTTTTTGTGGCACTTTGGACTGCAAAAAACTCCTGATTTCATGAATTTTTTGAACTTTGGACGCGGCATAAACCGTTTTTATTGGAAAGAGAAGTGACAAGCTTCAAATTCCCCAAATTACTCAAAAATACTCAAATTTCCGGTACAATTCTCAGAAATCCTCTAAAATCCTCAAAAATCCACAACAAATCTGAACCCCTCCGGAAAATTCCCCTAAAACTCTCAAAATTACCCTAAATTGCTCAAAATGTCATAATAATGTCAAAACTCAATTAAAAATGCTCAAAATTCCACGAAAATGCTCAAAATTACTTTAAAACACTCAGGATTCCCCAAAAATGCATAAAAATTCTCAAAATTACACTAAAATGCTTAAAATCCCTCTAAAACACTCATAATTCCCCAAAAAAGCATAAAAATGCTCAAAATTCCCGTAAAAGGCTCAAAAATCCTCATAATTGCCCAAAAATGCATAAAAATGCTCAAAAACACTCATAATTACCCAAAAATGCATAAAAATGCTCAAAATTCCCTAAAAGGCTCGAAATCCCGTAAAACACTCACAATTGCCCAAAAATGCATAAAATTGCTCAAAATGTCACAAAAATGCTCTGAATCCCCTAAAACTCTCAAAATTACCCAAAAATGCATAAAAATAGTTAAAATCCCACGAAAATGCTCAAAAACCTTCTAAAACACTCATAATTTCCCAAAAATGTTCAAAATTCCCCTAAAAGGCTCGAAATCCCGTAAAACTCTCAAAATTACCCTCAATTGCTCAAAATGTCACAAAAATGCTCAAAATTCCACTAAAACAATCCAAAATTCAGTAAAGTGCTCAAAATTCCCCGAACTTGAAGGTCGATCTGAGCATTCTTCTATCTCATTTTTTGGGAATAACCCCATTATGATCAAACATTCCTACCTTTACGTCTTTCACCATAACAACACTGCTCATCTTGGCGTGCACCTCTTCGTCACCATCATAATCAGCTTTACGTTTTCTTCCCGACGAATCCTCGAGTTTCATTGGATTTTTGATACTGTCAATCTGTGCGGACACCTCGTCAACTAGCATCGACTTTTCCGAGATTTTCAAAAGGATTCCATCAATCTCTTCCTTCAGAGTTTTCACCTTTTTGTGCAGCATTTTCACCAGCTTTGTTGCGTTCTTTTTCTCCGCTTCATCAGTCGACGTTCTCGCCTTGACAAGCAGTTCTTTCTGTTTTGTCATCCATTTCTCCATCAGAATGTTCTGTTGGTTCTGCAACTGCACCAGATGCGATAATTGAGTTTTCTCGTTCGCCAAACGTTGTTTCGCGTCTAGAATTTGCTTGCGATAATTCTGAACTTCAACGTTGACGAATTTCGACTCCTTGACAGTCGCAATCTTCGGCTTCTCATCCTGCTTTGGTGGTGATGGTGTTGAGCTCGCTTTGCTTCCGCCAGCATTCTCTATTCCATCACCTTCGGGTTTGTGCCAGAAAACTTTGATAAATCGGTTGTTAAGGACGGGAGCTGGTGATTTGTACGCTTTTTGTGCGTCGAATTTCGAGGCGAATGTGACAAGAGCTGCATCGATTTCTCCATTGTAGCGCACTTGGATATTCTCAATGTTTCCAAAGGCGCCAAAATGTTCGTTGAGCTTTGAAATGTTGTTCAGCTCTGCTGGAAGTTTGGCTACCTGGAAAAAAAAGGAACTTTGAAAATTGAAAATTGCAGAAAATGGAAGAAAAGTGTGTATCCAAAAATGCAAAATTTTACCACTTTCGCTACTGCCGTATCAGCTAAATAGATTTCACATGTATTTACACAATAGCAAACGTGGTAAAAATAAGCATTTTTGGACATCCCATTTTCTTCCATTTTCACCTTTTTCTCCTTTTTTGGACGCAAAAAAAAAACTTCTGGAAAAATCGAAGAATGCTCCGATTGACCTGAAATTTTGGGAAATATTGGAAAAAATTCTCCTGTACACGCTCACAAAATTTTGGACCAAAATATCGATTTTTCTGAAAAATTTTAAATTCTATATTTTGGTCCAAAATTTTTTGAGCATGTACAAGAGAATTTTTTTCCAATATTTCCCAAAATTTCGGGTCTATCGGAGCATTCTCCGATTTTTCCCGAAATTTTTTTCCGTTTCCTTCCTTTTTTTTCCGGTTTTGGTGAATAACATTATGCAGGAAATGGCAAAAACCAGCGCGACAACTCACAAAATGCTCCGATTGAACTGAAATTTTGGGAAATAAGGGCAAAAATACTCCCCGACATGAAAAGAAATTCTCAGAAACTTTTTGACCGGAATATTGATTTAAAAAATTAAAATATTGATTTTTTCTAAAAATTTTTAAAATCGATATTTATTTCGTCCAAAAATTTCTGAGCATTTATTTTCACGTCCAAGAGTATTTTTGCTCTAATTTCCCAAAATTTCAGGTCAATCGGAGCATTTTCCCAGTTTTTTTGCCATTTCGTGAATAACCCCATTGGGTGCCAACTTTCTGGGGAAAGTTGCTTGAAATATACTCTTGAGTGGGGGATTTACGAATACCACATCGAAATCGCACGAACATTTTTTGTCTGATTTTTGGCAAATTTTACAACAAAAAAAAATAGAAGACCACGGGAAATACACAAAGTGGCGGGAAATTCAAACGCCATTTTCTTTTTCAACAAATATCGATTTTTCGATATTTTTGACTAAAATGTGTTTTCGCGATTATCTAATGGGGTTATTCAGGGTCGGAAAAAAATAGTTTTTTTTCCTTATTCAAATGACGGGAAAAAAAAGAAAAAATCCGCGGCCGCCAAAGTTTTTTCAGTTGCTTTTCTAGGCCATCGCAAACGTTTTTAAAGCCCTCCGCTGTGAGACCTGCGAAATATCGATTTACGGGCGAATAATTTTTGAAAATTGGTCTCGCGCACAGGTCTCACGGAGGGCCTAAAAAACTTTTGCGATGGCCTAGAAAAGCAACGGAAAAAACTCTCGCGGTCACGGATTTTTTTCTTTTTTTTCCCGTCGTTTGAATAAGGAAAAAAAAAGGAAAAAAAAACTATTTTTTTCCGACCTTGAATAACCCCATAAAATTTCAATAAGCGATTAGAGCATGTTTTATCGAAAATCGATGACAAAAACGAGGGAAATTAAAAGGAAAACAAATATTTCTCGTGAAAATGAAATTTTCTAGAAGCCGCGGCCGCGGGTTTCCTAGGCCACGGCCACGATTTTCGTTTACTCCTCGTGGTATTCTATTTTTTTTTTGTAAAAATCATAAAAAATCAGAGAAAATTTTTTTGTGCGATTTCAACTTTCCTTACCTGAAGAGAGCAATTATCTCTATTGATCGGACCACCATATCCACCTCTACCCATTCCGCCACGAGCTCCTCTCGTACTTCCTCTTCCACGAATAGAACCGCGGAACGAGGAAACTTGAGTTTGTTGCGCAACGATACCAGCTCCCGGTGGTGGCTGTGCGTAGTTTGTGACCGGTTGCGGAATGTACGACGGCGCTTGTGGTGGAGGTTGTTGCCATTGCGTCGGAATTGGTGGTGGTGGAACACTGTAGTTGGTGACAGTGAGCGCAGGAGTTTCCGGATTGTATTCGCCAGCCGACACGACGACACCTGGTGGAGGAGGGTTGAGCGGATTGTAGCCGGGCGGTGGCAAGCTGCAACTAATGGGGAATTAGAGGGGGTTGACGGGGATGGCTCTCGGACGTTTCGAAAGTTTTTCTACATTTTGTTATCGAGGTGTTTGCACACAGTCATTTCTTAAAGCTTTTAAAGGAAAATTGCATAAAAAAGATTGTGTGCAAACACCGCGACACAAATTTCCTATTTAAAACACGAGTCTACGTATCTTTCCTCAATTTTTTAAACATTTTAGTGGATAATTTAAGATGGCCTATTCAGGTTCAGTTCCGATTTTTCCGATCGGAAATCGGAACGAGAATTTTCAATTTCGGAATTCCGACGGAACATCGAAAGAGAAAATTAAAAAATCGGAAATTTCCGACGTAACTCGGAAGAGAAATTTTTCTTTCCGAGACACGGCATGCTAGCACCTACCTCAGTGCAAACGCGCCCCAATAACACTAAACGTTTGATGAAACACTGTGACCCGCGTGTTAAGAGAAAATTCCCTCGCGGCGCTGCCAACGCTGCTGCTGTATCAAATGTTTTAAAAATATAAGGGTTATCTGCGAGAAAAAAACATGTTTTAATTTTTTTTTCGCGGAACGTACGCAGAAAATTGAACGCGCGAAAAAATCGAATTTCATAAAATGAGACTAAAACGTAGATGCCAGCACGCCGTGCGAGAAAGCCTGGATGGAAGCCAAACATTTTTTTTGTCAAAAAAAAACAAAATAAAATTGCAAAAAATGCGTATTTCTGCCAGTTAAATGGAAAATGTCAAAGTTTTTGTTACAAATTAAAGTTTTTTGTCAATGCGGAACATATACCGATTAAGTTTTTGGCAAAAACCGAAATTCTTTGAGCTTTTTTTTTGAGCCAACAAAAAAAAAACTGAAAAAATTTTTTTTCGGTCCCACCCCTGACTGGAAGTGTTGAAAAACAGGAAAAAGTGCGCCGCAGATTGCAACTTTTCCCAGTTTTGTCATTTTTTCCCCCGGTTTCGTGGTTTTCTCCGGTTTTGTCACGCTCTCGGGGATTAGGGGTTAGAAAAAGCAAGTGACGATGGATGACATACGAGAAATTAGGAGGAGCTGCCGGAAGAGGGACTATTGTACTCAGTGCGTTCTCGTCGACCACCACCGGATCAGGACCATGGTAATAGGGGCATTGTTCGCCGCGTATACAGTAGCCGCGTTCTTCGAAATCCTTGCAACGTCTACGGCTTCTCGACTTGTAGACGGGCGGGCTTTTGCTTCTTGAAGAGCTGTGCGATCTGAAAATGTTAATGTCGGTATTAGGAGCAAATGGGGCTCTTTCGGATTTTTTGGAAATTGCGTGATATTAGAAACCCACGAAATAGAAATGTAATGGACCTATTCATATGAATTAAAATGAATTTTTATGTCATTTTAATTCAATGCAAAACAACATATTAATTAATTAACCTGAATTTTCCTGAAACATTGAGTTTGAGCCTTTCTGCAAAGACCTCCTGGCCAAATAAATGCATGCGCCTTTAATAACTAGGGTCCGATCTGCACTTTATGCCATTTTTTTTTGCCATCTTGTCCACTCGGAGTACACATTAAAGGCGCATGCATTTATTTGGCCAGGATGGTTCGACAAGATTTGCAGAAAGGCTCAGGTTAATTAATTAATATGTTGTTTTGCATTGAATAAAAATGACATAAAAATTCATTTTAATACAAATGAATAGGTCCATAATAAATCAGATACTTAACAAAATGAAAGCGCGTGAAAACAGAAACGTAGCAGAGCAGAAATGTGTCGAATTTGAAGTGAAATGGCAATGGAGCGCGTTTGCGAGATTTATTTTTTAAAACGACTTTTTCGATATTTTTCACGTTTTTCTCAATATCTTCCACGTATTTTTAGATTTTTTTTCAAGTGTTTTTCACGTTTTTTTGTCGATTTTTTAAAAAAAATTTCCACGTATCGAAATCGAAAAGAATCGAAAAAAAACTTGCAAAAAAAAAATCCAAAAAATACGTGGAAGATATCGAGAAAACCGTGAAAAATATCGAAAAGGTCGTTTTAAAAAATAAATTTCGCAAACGCGCTCCATTGCTATTTTACTTCCAATTCGACACATTTCTGCTCTGCTACGTTTCTTTTTTCATGCGTTTCCATTTTGTTACGTTTCTGATTTATTACATTTCTATTTCGTGGATTTCTATTTTCACGCAATTTCCAAAACGTGCGAATTTCCAATCCAAAAGGGCCCCGAGCAAAGTTATTTAAAACAACAAAAAACACATGAATGGCAAAAATAAGAAGTCGTAGCTTATAAATAAACATTTATAAATATTTACCTGGATCGCGAACGCCGTCTGCTATACCGATCCCGATCATTCGACGAAGCTCGTCCACCTCTCGACGACGTCGTCTGACGGTTGCGACGATCTCTTGGCGATCTCGACCGCCGACGATCATTCTTGTCGCGAGACGACTTCTCCTTCTCCCTCTCCTTTTCGCGATCTTTGCTGTCCGGTGGTGGTGGACTTATCCGTTTGCGAGCTGGACGATCATTCTTGCTCGACGAGGGCTTTTGGGTAGACAGTGGAGATGAAGAAGACGGTTCCGATGGCTTCGCCTGCTTTTCACTCGGAGCATCTTCTTTCCGCGAACGTTTCGACTCTACTGGCGTAGATTCTGGCGCAGCTGAAGAAGCGGTAGGAGCTGAAGCAGCAGCAGCAGCAGAAGTAGTAGTAGTAGTAGTAGTAGTCGTTTCAACGGTCAAGTAACTTTTGCTGAGCAGAGCGGCAAAGATTTTGTCGACAAATTGAGCAGTGTCTGAAGAATTTTAGGTATTTTTGGCGCGGATTTCAGTAAAACTTCTTCAAAATTTTGGCTCCGGGACATTTCAAAACCAGGTGAACACAGATGGGACCGAAATCGGGCCTATATTCAAAATTATTTGCTAGTGGTTTTCAATACGACTCTCTACTGTATTTTTTTCCTTCCTGTGTTAAAACGGTTTTGAAACATTTCAGTTTTGAAGTATCCTGGAGCCAAAATTTCGGCTCTGGGACGTTTCGAAACTTTTTTGAATTTTTGCGACATACTAGTGGATTCAAATTCCCAAAAAAATAAAAATGACTTATAAAAACGAAAAATAAATACCAAATGCCCGCGTGTTTTTGGTGTCAAATGGCGAAAAACAATACGCAAAAATGCAAAAAATTTTCGAAACGTCCCAGAGCCAAAATTTCGCTAATGTTTTGCAAATTCTACAAAAAAATTAGAAGAAATCCAAAAGGAGTACATGAAATGGCGGGAAATTCAAACTCTTTGGTTCTTTTTCACCATATTTCTCCCGTTATTCTTTTTTTTTTCTTGGAAAGAAAAACTAATATTTTGGGGAAACTTGGAATTTTCTAGATGTCGCGGCGGTCGATAAATGATTTTGTTGTAAATAAAATTCGCGAAAATCAGACAAATTTTTTTTGCAATTTTAATGTGAAATTCGTAAGTATTTAGTTTCACCAAAAAAAGTAAATTTTTGCAGTTTCATACGAAAAATCTGGATGTTTGGCTCCGCGACGTTTCAAAACTCATTTTTTTATAACTCGAATGAAAAAAAATTGTTTTTGATAATTATTGCTAAACAAAGTCGGCACAGGTAGATGGCCCCGCCTTGGCAGTTGCCTGGCGGCTATTTGGCGGCTATTTGACGGTTGTTTGGCGGCTATTTGACGGCTGATTGGCGGCTATTTGAAGGCTATTTGGCGGCTGTTTGGCGGCTATTTGACGGTTGTTTGGCGGCTATTTGACGGTTGTTTGGCGGCTATTTGGCGGCTATTTGACGATTGTTTGACGGTTAATTGGCGGTTGTTTGGCGGATATTTGGTGGCTATTTCGCGGTTGTTTGGCGGCTGTTTGGCGGCTAATTGGCGGCTGTTTGGCGGCTAATTGGCGGCTGTTTGGCTGCTGTTTCGCGGATATTTGGCGGCTGTTTGAAAGCTGTTTGGCGGTTATTTGGCGGCTGTTTGGCTGCTATTTGGCGGATATTTGGCGGCTATTTGACGGTTGTTTGGCGGCTATTTGGCGGCTATTTGACGATTGTTTGGCGGCTATTTGGCGGCTACTTGGCTGCTGTTTGGCGGCTATTTGGCTGCTGTTTGGCGGCTATTTGGCGGCTACTTGGCTGCTGTTTGGCGGCTATTTGGCTGCTGTTTGGCGGCTATTTGGCTGCTGTTTGGCGGCTATTTGGCTGCTGTTTGGCGGCTGTTTGGCGGCTATTTGGCTGCGATTTCGAGTATCTGAAAATTGGAAAGCCGGAATAGAACTGCCCGAAAATTATGTAGGGATTTTTCGAAAATACACTCGGTTTTGAAACGTCGCGGAGCCGGATTTTTTTGCTAAATTTTGGAAATTTCAAAATTATTATGGGGTTATTCACGAAATGGCAAAAAATGGCAAAAAAAACTGCGCGAAAACTCGGAAAATGCTCTATTTGATCTGAAATTTTGGGAAATAAGGGAAAAAATTCTCCCGGACATTCCCACAAAATTTCAGACAAAAATGTCGATTTTAAACATTTTCAGAAAAAAAAATCAATTTCTTAAAAATCGATATTTTGGTCTGAAATGTTACCCCTCATTTCCCAAAATTTCAGGTTAATCGGAGCATTTTCCAAGTTTTCGCGCAGTTTTTTTTGCCATATCGTGAATAACCCCATTAGTTACCAAAAATACGTAATTTTGGCAGCAATGTGGCTATTAGCCGCCAAACATGGCAGATGGCCAATAATTGGCGCCTATGCAAACTACGTTTAGCGGTAATCGACGCGCAAGCGTCAGTTAGTCATCGGAAACGGCTAATAGCCAAAAAAAGAGAAAAAACTTACGATCTCCCAGGAAAACCGAGAGCTGTTCAATCGTAAACTCTTTCAACTCTTGAATAGACTTGTCCGGCTTTTTGACCAGTGCTAAAACGTATTTCGCAAGGGCTTGTGGGTCCGCGTCGGCGCTGAAAATATTTAACACTTTTTTTTTCATATATTAAAAACTCACATCGGTGTGAGCTCATCGGCGAGCCATTTCAAAAATATGTCCTGCTTTTCAATGTGCATATTTAGGGACGATAATTTATTTTTATTTTTTTTTTCGTTGTTTTTTGTTGCTTTTCACAGGTTTGTTACCGAGTCTGAAAAAAAGAAAATAATAATAGGGGGAAAAATACATAGAAAGTTCAAAGAGAGCGTTATTTTTGATACAAGAGCGAAGAGGCGGAGAAAAATCGAAGAGAGGGGTGAGGGAGAGAAGAGAAAAAAGAAAAATAATACGGAAGGAAGAAGGAAAGGAAAGGAAAGCATGGGCGAGAGAGAGGTGCAAGCAAAAAGTGTATATAATCGGGTTGTTCGTAGAAATGTTAAGAAATTACGAAAAGTTTGGAAAAAATGTCTAAAAGTGTCGAAAAATGACAAAAAATGGCTCTGGGACGTTTCGAAACCGGCCATTTCGAAAATTGTGCATTTATGCGGCACATTAGTGGATTTAAATTCCCAAAAAATATAAATCCAAATTCGCGTGTATTTAGGTGCCAATTGGTGAAAAACGCTACGCAAAAAAAAAATTCAAAAAAGTTTCGAAACGTCCCGGTCCCGAAACGTCCAAGAGCCCAAAAAATGCTCCGATTGGCCTCAACCTTAATGAAATTATGTCAAAAATTGTTGTTTTTCTCGTTTTTTCTTCCCAAGAATAATAAGTCCAGACCAAATTCGTAATAGACCTATTCACAAAACCGGAAAAAAAAGAAGAAAAAAACGGAAAAAAATTGCAGGAAAAATCGGAGAATGCTCCGATTGACCTGAAATTTTGGGAAATATTGGAAAAAATTCTCCTGTACACGCTCAAAAATTTTGGACCAAAATATCTATTTTAAAAATTTTCAGAAAAAATCGATATTTTGGTCCGAAATTTTTTGAGCGTGTACAGGAGAATTTTTCCAGTATTTCCCAAAATTTCAGGTCAATCGGAGCATTCTCCGATTTTTCCCGCAATTTTTTCCGTTTTTTTTTTCTTTTTTTCTGGTTTTGTGAATAGGTCCATAGCGTTTTTTGGAAATTTTCCGCATAATTTATACTTAATTTCAGTAAAAAATAAATATTTTCCAATTCGCCACACTTTTAAAAGGGTGCTGTATTTTAATGTTTTCTTACGATTCACCCCGAAAATTACTGATTTTAATGAAAATTAAACGGTTTCATATTAAAATCGGTAAAAAACATTAAAACACGTTGGCATTATGAGTTTGGAATTTTCAAAGTGTGACGATTTGGAAAATATCGATTTTGACTAAAATTAAATATACGAATTTGATCTCGAATAATTATTTTTACAAACAAAAACAAGAAAAACCAATATTTTATAGAAAAAATGAAGAAAAGACTGACGAAATAATTTCGCAACCAAAATGAAAATCACAAAGTACCAAGTTCAGGGGAGCGCGTTTGACCGTCGTGGCGGGTCATTTGGGTCTATTTTTGACAATATTACGCAAAATTTCCGGCTACTTTAAGCATATTTTTCCATGTCATAATGCTTTTATTCTCAACATATTTTTGAATAATTGCAATTTAAAGTTTAAAATTCCATAAGTCCCTATAACAATTTTTGAGCATTATTTTGCAAAGTTTCAGACCGCCCGCGTTTATTCAAAAATCGCCAAAAAGCAAGCACAACGACTTTTGGCTATTAGCCGTCCAAAAAGCAAACTAAATACGATTCAAATAATGATTTTTGAGTTATTTATCAATTTAATAAATAAAAATTAAATTACAAAGACTAAAACGAATATTTTTCTTCTAATCATTCATATCATTATCAAAAATTCTCGCTGATAATGATAGAAACAAAAAAGAGAAAAGACCCAAAAAAAAAAAAGGAGGAGGAACCGGTGCGATAGTGATCACAAATTGGCAACCACCAGCGCCATGTCGCGACCGACGCAAAACATTGCGCGCGTACGAAAAACGGGGGAGGGAGAGACAACGGGCGGCCGAAAACTGGTCTCGCAGTGTCCAACGGATTTTTTCCGATAAGCACTCTTCCAGGTTACTACCGTACTTTGCGTTGATCAGTGAATCAGAGTGTGAGAAGCGGAAATGATATCTGATTGATGAGCGGAGACGGGTGACGTGATCCGGCTTGTTGGGGGAAAACGGATATCCGACAGACTTTTGAGACTAACATAATATCTTGTGTATAAGGCACGGCATGCTGGCACCTACCTCAGTGCAAACGCGCCCCAATCTCACTAAACGTTTGATGAAACACTGTGACCCGCGTGTTATGAGAAAATTCCCTCGCGGCGTTGCCAACACTGCTGCTGTATCAAATGTTTAAAAAAATATGGGATATCTGCGGGAAAAAAAACTTTTTTTATTTTTGTTTTCGCGGAACGTACGCAGCGAATTCAACGCGCGAAAAAATCGAATTTCATAAAATGAGACTGAAACGTAGATGCCAGCATGCCGTGTAAGGCCGCATTCATGTCTGCACACAACTCTTCCACCGTAAACTTTCCCCATGGCGAGCTGATAATCACTGAAATTTTGCATGGAAATGTGCCGTAATGTTATTTTCAAGCCCCCTTGATAAATTTAATCAACTTTGAAAATGACTGAGTTTTCAAAAATTAAAGATGTCAAAATTTTCGACCTGAAAAATGTGATTTTTTTCAGATCTGCCAGAACTCTACATTTGTTATCTAAATAAATTACTTGAACTAAACGTATGATTTTAATTAAGATCGGGTTAATCGGACCATTTTCAGGTGAGTTACAGCACTTTGAGTATCAAGGTCCCATGAGCAAGTCGGATGTCACTTTTATTGAAAATAAAAAAATCCAAGAAAAATCTATTAAAAGTTGTTTTTTTTTTTGTTTTTTTTTAGTTGTTTTTTGAAGAAAGTTGACTTGCCCATTGGACGTTGATACTCAAAGTGTTGTAACTCAGCTGAAAATGGTCCGATGAACCCGAACTTAACAAAAATCACAATTTTAGTTCAAATACTTTATTTAGATGACAAATGTAGAATTCTGGCAAATCTGAAAAAAAAATCACTTTTTTGTCGAAAATTTTGACATCTTAAATGTTTGAAAACTCGGTCATTTTCAAAATTGATTAAATCTATTCTGGGGGCTTGACAATAACATTACGGCACATGTCCATGCAAAATTCCAGAATCCTAATCCTCTCCGTTCAAAAGTTATAGTCAAAAAAGTGAAATTGTATATTGTTGGATCGCCAAAATGGTCAAACGCGCCCCGCTTAACTCAACGCTATGCGATTTTCATTTTGGTTTCCAAATTATTTCATTTCACGTATAAATTAAACGTGAAATGAAATAATTTGGAGACCAAAATGAAAATCGCATAGCGTTGAGTTCAGCAGAGCGCTTTTGACCATTTTGGCGGGTCGACAATACGTCAAAATTTCCGTTTTTGATTTCGTCCAAGTCTGTGACTGTATGTAATGTACAGTGCTGGCCAAAACAATGCGCGTTTCGCTGGTTTCTGTTCGAAATGGCCAACTTTGAGTGTGTGCCATGAACTCTGAAAGTGCGCTACTAATTTAAAAATGTTTGTGTTGAACCTTCCAACCTAGGACAACATTTTACTAGTTAATAACTTTTTCGTATGACTACTTTCAATTGTTGCAATTTGTGCACAAATTGCCACAATTTTTGAGGATTATCGCTTCTGCGATCTACAGTACGAAAAAGTTAGCAACTAGTAAAACAGACATTATTAAATTAGTAGTGCACTTTCAGAGTTCGTTGCACACAGTCAAAGTTGGTCATTTCAAACAGAAAGCTGCGAAACGCGCATTCTTTTTGGCCAGTACTGTACTAATTCAGAACAGGAAAACAACCGTCTTACGTGGTTTTTTCCCTTCAATGAGGACCACGGCCGAATTATTTCATCGTCACGACAAGTTGTTTGCGTCAAAAAACCTCCGGCTACTATAGTTTTTGTCGTTTTTCAATTCTGCATATGGTATTTATCCTGTGCTGAATAGGTCCATAAGAAACTGGAACATGAACTTTTCCGGAAAATAGGTTTATTGGTTTCGGATTGCCTGTTGTTTCCCAGTTTCTTGAATATGACCTCTGATTATGATCCTTGCCGTATTGGACAATTTTCATCTTCAACTGACACCGCTCTGTCAAGCTCGTATAGCTCAGAGATCCTGGGAAAAGAAAAAGACGGACTGACGCGAGAAGAGAGAGCCGAGAACTCACACTCTTTCATTTATCCGTCCGTCGCAACAATCCATATCGTTCATATTTACTCTTGCACAGTTTTTTTTTTTGCCTTTCGCCTCATTTTACAGGTACTCGGAAATACTCGCAACTCTCTTGATCTCTTGAGAGAGAGAGAGAGAGCGAATAGTAGTATGTATGTACACCGAAAAATCGTCATTCTTGTTTGAAACTTTTGAACTCTACAGCTCGAGTTCTTCAGCGTTCTTTTATGCTCATTTGGATGCACATGTGCTTGCTAATTTCACTCGGCGCACGCAAATAAAAGTAGATAGCGAGGAGAAGAGCAGCCAGAGTTTGACATCAATCTCGACATTTTTTTTCTTCTTCTTCTCTTTTTGTTTTCTTCATCTGCTATCTAGCTACAGCTGTTTTTGTTCTTCTTTCTTTTTTCTTCCTGGAGGGCTTCTTGGGCTCACTTTATTATCTTGTTCATCGTGAGAATTTCAGATGGTTTCCGACATCGCAAACTCTCGAATATTTCGACGACGAAGCTCAACGTTCACAGATCCGACTAACGTTTTAGCAGTTCACGAATTGAGATCGAGACTGTTGCAGGTGAGTGGACGAATCAGTTGGCGAAAATTCGAAGAAAAATCACTTAAAACTTTGTGAAAAAAATGTATGTGAAAAATAGTCCAGGGTTATTCAGAGAAAAGGAGAATTTAAAAAAAAGAAGAAAAAATTGCAACAAAAATAACCAAAATTTTCAGTCCAAATTGTATTTAGCATATCTTTTCCTGAACTATTTTTCACATATTGGCGGACCGACAATAACGAGTTTTCGGGGAATTTTGAGCATTAAAAGAATTTTTTGAGCTGTTTGGAAGGATCTTTGAGCATTTTTGGGAAATGCTTGAGCATTTTATGAGAATTTTGGAGTATTTTTGGGGGATTTTTATAGCGTTTTCGGGATTTATTTCGGAGCCTTTTTGGACGATTTTTGAACATTTTAATGGAATTTGGTACATTTCAGTAAAATTTTGAGCATTTTTATTGTCGGCCCGCCAAAATTTTCAAACGCGCTCCGCTGAACTCATCGCTATGCGATTTCCATTTTGGTCTCCAAATTATTTCATTTCACGTATAAATTCAACATGAAATGAAATAATTTGGAGAACAACATGAAAATCGCATAGCGTTGAGTTCAGCGAAGCGCGTTTGACCATATTGGCGGACCGACAATACATTTTTTTCTCAAAATTTTAAAGCAATCAGAAAATGTTTTCTTCGAATTTTCGCCAAGTTCTTTGTAATTTCCCGCATAATAATTTGTTATCAAGGATCCCACATTGGCCACAAGACATTCCTCGGATGACATTTATAGGATACGACACGAAGATTGGTGGCTGGATAGATTTCTTAATTCTTAAATTGGGTTTGCTTGTTGGATACCTCCTCGCGGTGCAAACTGGGCAATGCTGTGCTCCTACGACAGGGGAAATTGGACACCACTGTTAGGCACAGTAGCCAAAATCCACTCTTTGCCACGGTAGTGTCCGATACTCGTGAAGAAGGGGCTTCACGCCGGCCTAGTAAGCCTGCTGAAGTACAAACCTAAACTTACTAAAAAGCTGAATCAAAAGAATGTAAAGGACCCGTCCAGGAATTCACCAGCTCGGCCACGGTGCTCGCCGAGTTGTCTTGGTCGGAAGAAAATGTTTGGAAGGAGCACCACGGATACGGAAATTACTGAAGCGTCATACGGCCCCAAGAACAGAAGGAAAGGCAACGACTTCCACATCGGCTCTCTCAACGTCAGATCGATATCCGATCAATCCAAGGCCGAGGCATTCGACTTGCTAGCTGTCAATAGCGGCTGCAAGGTGATTGCCCTACAAGAGACGAAGAGAAAAGAAGGGGAATGGGTCTTGTCCAGTGGAGCCGAACTGATCTGCACAAGACGCGAAGCTCGCGAAGGAGGACTGGCTTTTTGGATTCACAAAGACTGGCTCGATAGTCTGGTGGAAACGAAGAGAGAGTCGGACCGTATTAGTACGGCGTCGTTCGATTTTCATGGATCTCATCTCCACGTCATCAACGTCTATGCACCCACCTCGGCCGCTAATGAGACCCAGTCGGATAAGTTCTACAAGGATCTGAAGAAAGTATACACACGGCTATCGAAGTGGGACTCGTCGATCATCATCTGCGGAGACTTCAACGCCGTCGTCGGATGCTCTTCAGACGATCTTCCATTTGTGGGTGGACACGGAACTGGTCAAAGAAGTGATAATGGTGATCGGCTGGTGAACTTCGCGTTCTCCAGCAGAGTTTCAATACTTAACACGATCTACCCCAAACGACCCAACCGGAAGTGGACATGGATCAGTCCGAACGGCAAAACGAAGAACGAAATCGACTTCATTCTCACGAACAGGCGAGAAATTGCAGTAGACTGCGAAGTATACTGTGATTATCTCAACTGCAGTGACCACCGTCTTTTGCGCGCGAGATTCCGCTCAACCGCGAAGAAGGAAAAGTCGAGGAAGTTCGCAAAGGCAAAGCGGGCTGGAGGCGAAAGATCATGGGACCCCGTCAGATTCAAGAACACCATCACCGAAATGCTCACGGAAAATCCACCAACATGCTATGAAGAACTCACGGAGTCGATAAGGAGCGCTGCCAGCACAGCTACGCATGCAACTCATCAACTCAGCAGGATTTCCGAAGCAACGAAGAAAATGATGATGTCCCGCTTCCAGATGATACACGCCGGACAGACGAAGAACGCGGATCTAGCGAAAATCAACAACGAAGTTCGAAGATCTTTGGAAAATGATTTGGACAAATGGCGAGAAGTTAAAAGTCTCGAAGCCGCGGTGAAAGGAAGAAGCTTGAAGAAAACGAAGCGAGCACTGACACTCAAATCCTCCCCGTTCACGAATTTAGAACGGCCGGATGGATCAACGACATACAATCGTCCCGAGATCAGGAAGCTAGTTCTCACTCACTTCTCCAATCTGTACGCAGCGACGACGCGAGAGCCACAATCCAGATACAACCATCCAGATGAGCCGGAAATTCTCCAACATGAGGTCGAACACGCAATAGTCACCTCAAAGACGAACATTTCGCCAGGACCTGATCAGATTACAATGCTACAATTAAAGCTGGGAATTGAGAGCATAGCTCCTCATCTCACAGCCGCACTGAATCAAGTCCTCACGAACGGGAGAACACCGGAAGACTGGAAGACGGTGAAGATTTCTCTCCTTCCCAAGACCACGAAACCGAAGAAAGTGAAAGATTATCGTCCGGTTGCGTTGTCCTCAATCGTCTCAAAACTCTTCACAAAAATCCTTACGAGAAGGATCACCGCCAAAAGCGAGGATTACCTGGAAGAGTCACAAGCAGGATTCAGACGTGGAAGAGGATGCGCAGACAACATTCAAGTCGTCGCGCAGATGTGGGAAAAGTGCACCGAATTCAAGATTCCGCTCGTAGCGGTCTTCCTGGATTTCACTTGTGCCTTCGACAACGTTAATTGGACGAAGATATCCCAAGTCCTGAACAATCTTCAAATCGGAAGAAACGTGATTCGGGCCTTAAACAACTCAAACTCTTCGGCGATTGGAGAGCTGAACGTTCTGAACAAGAAGATGAGGTTCAAGATCAAAAGAGGAGTACGTCAAGGTGATTCGTCGTCTCCACTACTCTTCGCGCTGGCTCTTCAGGCGATCTTGGATGAGCTAGACCCAGCACCTTGTGAGGATGATAAGACCGGAATTGACATCAATGGAGAATCAATTCACCGTTTGGAATTCGCAGACGACGTTGTTTTATTCGCGAGCTCTGTGAAAGAGGCAGAAGATAGAGCAAATCGGATTGCAATGGGATGTCCCAAGTACGGCCTCAATATAAACCCGTCCAAGACGCAAATATTGATGAATAAGTACGTCACAAGATCAGATATCGATATTCTGAACACGAGGATTGAAATCTCCCAAAAGGTCAAATACCTCGGAAGAACGTTTGCGGACGACGGATCTCTCACTGAAGAAGTCGCTAGAAGGATTCGCGCGGGATGGGCTGCTTTCAACGCCATTCGGCGGGAGCTCTTGCAGTCTCCTCAGAAGACAAGAATAAGACTTCTCACAACAACTGTCATCCCAGCGATGACTTATGGATGCGAGACATGGACTTCCAAGGAGGCAGACACGAAGAGACTACAGAGAGCGGTTAGCAACATGTTCGAAATTGCCGGATGTGACCCACCAGACATGGAAAAGCAAGTCTTACGAAGAAAACTGAAGTGGGCAGGACACGTATCACGCATGAAATACGACAGATGGGCGAAGATAGTATCAGAATGGGATCCTAGGGGATCAGCACGACCACGCGGTCGTCCTCCGAAAAGATGGGCCGACGACATCAAGGATTCGATCAAAATCTTCATCCACAATGAGGCCCTCAGGGGCAACCTCGGGCACGGCCGCCGAAGAATTGGCATACTCGAGGCAAGACGAGCATGGTCCACTGTCGGAAGGGATCGTGTAACTTGGCGCAGCTTGGTTCGCAGTATCCAGGATGGAAACTGAGGTCGAACCTCACAAGTATCACAAGTAAGTAAGTGAACTATGATGTAGATATCGCCTATGCTATCACTCTGGAATGCTTGAAATGGAGGAAAAACTACGAAGTGGACAGTAAGGGAAAAACGAAACTTGGGGTTATTCAGAGAAATGGCGAAAAAAACTCGGATAATTCTGATTGATCTTAAACATTAGGAAATAATGTCAAAAATACTCATAAACCGAAATATTTATCGATTTTAAATTTTTTCAGAACAAAACCGGAAAAAAAAGAAAAAAAATGCGGGAAAAATCGGAGAATGCTCCCGTTGACCTGAAATTTTGGGAAACATTGGAAAAAATTCTCCTGTACATGCTCAAAAAATTTTGGACCAAAATATCGATTTCAAAAATTTTCAGAAAAATCGATATTTTGGTCCAAAATTTTTTGAACATGTACAGGAGAATTTTTTCCAATGTTTCCCAAAATTACAGGTCAATCGGAGCATTCTCCGATTTTTCCAGCAATTTTTTTCTTTTTTTTTCCGGTTTTGTAAATAGGTCCATTATTTTTTCGCCTATTCTACGAATAACCCTATTAAAAAAAAATTTAAAACCAATAAAACCAAATCCCAGGAATCAGCCTCTTATCCCTAAAACCATTGCTGGATAACCAATTAATGTATCTTCACGAAACAGACTTGCAAAGCAGGCATATATGTGAGTGGGAAACAGTAATAAATAACACTATTATGTATACATATTCCCTATTCCAGTGTGGATCATGATGAGCAAATACAAGAACGGAGAGGACGGCTTCGAAAAGCTGTTTACATTTTGGATGGAGCGTCACTACATGGAATACAAAGGGTGTCAGCCTCTTACAGTTTTTATAGATATGAGCGGCACTGGGCTGAAAAATATGGTATGAAGCGAGCGGGTTGACGACTCTGGGACGTTTCGAAACTTTTGTGCATTTTATCGCTAAATTTTCTGGTAACCTTCGCCGAATTTTGTCAATGATACGAACACGGCGACGGAAAATAGCACTAAAGTTTCGAAACGTGCCAGAGCCGTGTCGAAGAATATCGAGTTGAGTTACAGAGTTTCGACGCGATGAAGTTCATTATCCACTCGAATAAATATTACTACCCCAACGCAATTGAGTCAATTCTGATCTTTGAAAACCCAGCTATTCTCAACGCCTCTTGGAAAGTGAGTAGATAAGAATAGATTTTGTTTCTCTCATTTCAGTGCAGTGCAAACCAAAACAGAGTTTCAGGTAATCGGATCCTGGCTAGAGTCCTCAGCTGCGAGTCAACGCCACGGTCTCCTCACATTTGTCACAAAGCTGAGTGTCACTCATTACGTATCAAAAAGTCATCTGCTGGAGCATCAAGGAGGCACCGTAAGTCTTCTTTGCTCCTCTTTCCCTATCCTATAGTCCGACCCATTCATCAATAATGTTACCATGAAACGCTCGCCTCTTTTCTTTTCTCTTGCAAGCTGGTGGACACTTGTGTTTAACACTACTTCCTGAACCCCACTGGCGATACGCGAATGAACTCTATCTCTGCGTTGTAACAGCCGGACAGCTCCAGGCCGCCCCTCTGCCGAGAAACCGCTCTATTTCTACTCTTACTTACATCATTTTTTGTTGAAGGATACTTTCAAATTTACGATGGACGAGCTGGCCAAATGTCTCCCGCCGCCACCACCGCCGAAACCCTCGCCAAAACTTCTACAGCAGCAAAGAAACTCCATCGACGATACCGTAAATAACAATGTATCGGAATTCGATTTTTCTTCGTTCCACAAAAGGGTGAGTATATTCGAAAACCATTTTCCGGAAAACGAAATTTGGAAATTGATGAATTGAAACAAACAATCCCATTTCCCAGAAAACGCCGTTTTTCTGTTTCAAGGCAATTTAAGCTCTCTTCGGCAGTGAAAAGGAAAAGAAAAGCCATACCGTTTTCCTCCTTTTTTTTCTTCACAAAGAAAGTATCAGTTTCTCAACAAGATATATTAGCACCTCAAATTGCAGAACGTCAAATTCGATGAAGAGTCCAGCGTTAAACGAGCGCCTTCGCTGTTGTCTCGACGATCGAGTCGTGGACCGACAAACAGAAAATCTCACATCCCACCATCTTTGCGACCACTCATCGAAACCCGAGTCAACGCGCCGAACGACGATTGGTCGTCAAATGACTTTGTGTCAATAACGTGAGAACAACCTTAGGTTCCAACTTTTTTGGGGAAAGGTTGATTTTACAAGAAAAACAATTAAAAGGTATTCAAAGGGGAACTAGGACGTTTCGAAACTTTAGTGCAATTTTTCGTCAAAAATTCAGCCAAGGATACCAGAGGTCGTATGCAAGACAGTGGAAAATGACAGGAAACCCGTTTTCAATGCTTGCTAAATCAACATTTTTCAAATTTCGTTTTCCACTTTCTTGCATATGGTCTCAGAACTTGCCAAAAGTTCCGGTTAGATTTAGCGCTGAAATTCACTAAAGTTTCGAAGTGACAGGTTTCGAAACGTCCCAGAGCCTTCAAAAGGAGTACACAAATACTAGTCCGCGCGCCTAGCGACCAGAAGCTGGAAATTTAGACGCAATTTTGTATTTTTTTTTTGGTGTTCAACACGATTTTACCTATCAATTTCATGTGAGCCATATTCAGGAAATTTTTCAATTTTATAGAAATGTTGAAAAAAGAAAAAATTGGAGGAAAACTCGGAAATGCTCCGAATCAACCTGAAATTTTGGGAAATAAAGCCGAACTGGACTGAAATATCGACTTTTCTGAAACATTTATCAAATAAATTTCAGTCCGAAATTTTCGGGGCATGTCCAGGAGCATTTTGGACATTATTTCCCAAAAAATTGCAGGCCAAACGGAAAATTTACCGAGTTGTAACCCAATTTTTTGTTATTTTGTGAATAACCCCACTAGATAGTCAGAAAATCACTGGGGTATGAGGAGGGAGTGAGTAAGCGCGCCCGGACGCACACACGCAACGCACCAGAAAGATTTTTTGAAATTAGTTTTACCGCGAAAACATTTATTTTATATTTGGGAAAAGAAAATGTTGCCGATGCATTATTTCTCAAGCATTTAAACAAAAAAAAAGATAACGGTTTCAAGAAAAATTGCGAAAATAATAAATGCATTTTAATTTGCCGCCACATCATGTACTCTTTTTGGATGTTCTCTAATTAAGTTTCTTGATTAATACCGCGTCCAAATCCCGTTTTTTATGGACCTATTCACAAAACCGGAAAAAAAAAAGAAAAAAATTTCGGGAAAAATCGGAGAATGCTCCGATTGATTTGAAATTTCGGGATATATTGGAAAAAATTCTCCCGCACACGCTCAAAAAATTTTGGACCAAAATATCGATTTTAAAAATTTTCAGAAAAAATCGATATTTTGGTCCAAATTTTTTTGAGCGTGTACAGGAAAATTTTTCCAATATTTCCCAATATTTCAGGTTATTCGGAGCATTCTCCGTTTTTTCCCGCAATTTTTTCCGGTTTTGTGAATAGGTCCATTACAGTCCAAAGCTGCACAAAAAATACCAGAAAAAACAAGTGTTTACTACGACATTTTTCCGCGTGCATTGGTAGCATTTTCTTTCCCCAAATATCAAATAAGCTCGTTTTAGCGGTAGAAATACGCACGGACCATAATTCGTGCACTGTTTTTGAATTCCGTCTAAATTTTTTAATGAAATTCTCCGCCAAAAACCAGAAGAAACACTTTTCTGCGCACTTTTAACCACTTTCCCCAAAAATTTGGCACCTCCTTTATCTATAGAAAAAATTGCGAGCTAGTTTTAAATATTTAAACCACCCATTCTTCAGACCTCGAGATGAACTTCGACTGGAAAAACTGGACGGCGAAAACGATTTGCTTGACGTCGTCCTGGTTAAGAATCAATCCTCGGACACTCCAATTATGTTCAAGTTCAAAACGACGTCACCAGAGAAATTCCGTGTTCGTCCGAGTTCCGGAATAGTACAACCGGGAACCACGGAGATTATCAAAGTCTATCTTCAATATGGTATTTGAACAACGTGTATAAATGAAAAAAAAACCTATGTTTCTAAATTGCAGAATACCGCCATTCGTGGAGCAAGGAAAAGTTCCTACTTCTCACCATGGAATCCTCGTCAACAGACATCGACAGCTTCTCAGACCAATTCAAAACCGCTGTAAAAAAGGCCGAGTTCAAATTCAAATGCAGACTATCGGACAGTGTAAAACTTGACCAACCAGAGGAACGAAGATCCAGCTTCTTGCTTCAACAACAGCAACAACAGAAAGTGGAACAACGTGGAATCAATATCAATATGCCCATAATTATACTCTTTCTCTTCTTGCTTCTCCTATTTCAATTCTTTTACATAATTCAAGTTAGATCTGATAATTCTATACTTCGAGAGACCCTAATTACACTCTCTTCTCAACTCAAGGAAAATAGCGTGGAAGCGGTGAAAAATGAGCTATGATTATTGTTAAATACAAGAATTTCAACAATGAAAGCAATAAATATTGAATATTTGAATGTTTAAAGACTTCGAGACAACTGTGACACTAACAAAAACACAAAATAAGTACAATATCCTAAATATTTCACCGAGCAATTCATGAAAGAAGAAAATGAAAGAGTGAGTAAAGACGTCGTATCGGAGAAAAAAAAATTAAAAAATAAATAAATAGCCAAACTTGAGGTGTCAGAATTAAAATATTCAGAAAAAATGCAATGAATTTTGAATTTAATTTTGCGAAAAATAATTGAAAATCGATCATTCTCGTAAATCTACACCACTTTTGCCGGGTCTCGCCACGAAAAAGCACCAGCAGCCAAATGTTGGCTGAGTATCAAACGCTAATACATGTGAGATTCCTGTCCCTGCCCCCAACAAATTTTTTTTTAATTTTTTCCCAATTTTTGACGATTTTTCTTGGTTAAATCGGAAAAATGTTGGAAATTTCCTTATTCGCATGCCCTAAAAATTATTATTTATTGCAAATTATCGCCCTTTTTTCGGAAATGGTCGGTATTTTGAGAAATTATTCACCGATTTGACAAATCCCCGTATTCTTTTGCGTTTCGTCGTCCTAAGTATCTGAAAACACATTGAACAATTCATCTCAGGTAACATGTCGAAGAGAGGACGTGGAGGAGCTTCCGGAGCCAAATTCCGCATCTCCCTTGGTCTCCCAGTCGGAGCCGTCATGAACTGCGCCGACAACACCGGAGCCAAGAACTTGTTCGTCATCTCCGTGTACGGAATCCGTGGACGTCTTAACCGATTGCCCAGCGCTGGAGTCGGAGACATGTTTGTGTGCTCCGTGAAGAAGGGAAAGCCAGAGCTCAGAAAGAAGGGTGAGTTTTGTTAAGGCTTGTAAATATTATTATTCGGAACAATTTTTGTAGTCCATAGAATCTGCACACTGATTCGGTTAATTTGGAAGAAAAGTTTTAAATTGATCTGCGAAATAAACGTGGAAAATTGTGATTCCTAAATCTTGCGGGCATTATCTGTAGCCAAAAATCATGAAAACTCCTCAATTATTGGTTTTTGTTTCCAGTTCTCCAAGGAGTCGTCATCAGACAGCGCAAGCAGTTCCGCCGAAAGGACGGTACCTTCATTTACTTCGAGGACAACGCGGGAGTTATCGTCAACAACAAGGGAGAGATGAAGGGATCCGCCATCACCGGACCAGTCGCCAAGGAGTGCGCTGATCTCTGGCCCAGAATCGCCGCCAACGCTGGATCCATCGCTTAAGCAGTTGTTGTTGTTGTTTCAAATGAATATTAATTTCGTTAATTTGCGTGTTGTGTATTGAATAAAACAAACAATGTTTGGGACATTAGAATATTTCATCCCCAAACAAAAATCTGGAACAGCGGGATCTGGAATTGTTTTAGAAATGGGAAGTTGGAATCGACGGAATCAGAACAACGGTAATGATAATCAAGATGTGAGTAGAGGTAGAGACTTCTGAATATTTATATGGGAGGTTTAGGATTACAAAGATCTTTTGGTATTTGGCTACCAATCGAACATCTACCCAAATGATTACCAATCGGAGCACATCGCAGAAGAAAGGCACATGGTTGCATGTCTTGGAGACGCGGAAAATCGAGTCGACAGGTAGGGATCATTCGCATTTCAAATCATAGATGGATTCTGTGGAAATTGGGAGTCGGGAGCCGTATGGCCTTTTCAGAATTCACAATTCCCGCAAAAGCACGGATGCGGTTAAAGTGGAGAGAAGGATCGATTTTTTGAACGGTTAGTTGGCATTCCTACAAAAATTTGACCCCATTGAAAAATTTATCGCTAAAAAAAGATTACAGAATGTGAAATTTCATGCTGAAATTCAACTGACTTGCATTCGTTCCAATTTTCGTAAAATCCCACTTATTTATGAATTCCATAATTTTTTTTCCCCACACGGTTTTATTGGTTTGTGAGTTGGCCCCCACAATCCCAATAAACACGGAAATGAAACGCAGAAAAATAATTTACTTTTTTTTTAGGTCGATTGGTGCAACTTCACTAATGACGTCTGAGTTCCGTAAGTCCTCAAAAATGTGGGAAGTGTAAAGAAAGGACAATGAACATGAAAACGATGAATTACGCGTAAATGAAGACGATTTGCAGGTACGACTGTCGACTTCTCCTACCGTCATTGGAAATGGCACTGAAAAGAAGTGAAGAGCCACATGAGCAATGTCCGACAGAAGCAATGGAAGAAGATATGTGTGAGACAGAACGATATCTCGACATGTACAAGGATATTGAAAGTAAGTAGAGAATTATTTATGCTCAAGAGATAAAGTATTGATTGATTGTAGAAGAACGAGTGAAAGAAGAGGAGGAACGGAAGCGAAGAGATCAGAGAAATGCGATTGGATTCGATTATGGGACGGGTAGTAATAGTAGTAACACTACTATAAAAGAAGAAAGCGATAGTGAAGAAGACGAGCCATTTGAAGCGCCGACTGGAGTGAAATTCCCTGTCGGGCTGGAATTGCCGCCAAATATGAAGCAGCATCGAATAATTGAAAAGACCGCTTCGTTCATCGTCGCGAATGGTGCACAGATGGAAATCGTTATCAAAGCGAAGCAGAGAAACAATTCTGAGCAGTTTGGATTTCTCGAGTTTGACAATCGCCTGAATCCCTTCTACAAGTATCTGCAAAAGTTGATTCGAGAGAAGAAGTACGTGCCGGATATCACGAAAAGATCAAAACAACTGAAATCTGGAATTTCGAAACCAGCAGTTTCCAGTTCTCTTGCCGCAATAGCAGCTGCTCATGGATCAGGATCGGATTCAGATTCAGATAACTCTGGTTCGGATTGTGAACTTCATCCGTCTCTTCTATCGGGTTCTTTGAAACCACCATTGTCTCCGGAAAAACCGGGAGCGATCGGACCCAAAAAGAAGCCGATTGTTGTTGAAAAAGCACCACAAATCGCGTCTGTGGACATTTCTCAAAGAAATGACGTGTATGCGGCTCTTTTTAAGAATTTGACAAGTATGACGCAACAGGCAAAGACGACGAAAGAACCGGAAAAATCAACAGTGACAAAAGAGAAAGAAGACGCTGATTCGTTAGTATTTTTTGTTTTGTTTTTTTTTTCAGCTAAATACCGTGTTTACTCTATTAAAATGGATAACATGCTCTTCCATTTTTCGAAAATCCGTAAAAATTATTTATGGGCCTATCAAATGGGAGAAAACTCGGGAAATGCTCTGATTGGTCTTAAATTTTCTAAAAAATATTCCCAGAAATGCTCTAAAATAAGGCTTCCATTCGGACCAATTTTCGTCCGTCGGGTCCGTCCGTCCGCTTCGTCTGCGGTTCGTCCGGTTCGTCCGCGGACGGATCGGTTGGTCCGTTTCGTCCGGCACGCTCTAATTGGCTGGGAATTTTAATTTATGGCACTCTATTTAAAATTTCTGACATTGAAAATGTAAGCAGTTGCAAATTTATGTAGAATTAGCTTTGCAAAAACAAATTTTTTAATTTTTTTTTCCGAGTTTTTGATAGCAGAAACAAGACATTTCTGTTGATATTTTAAACAAAAAAGAACAAAAACAGCTTTTGAAAACAAAATATAGCAGAAACAAAAAGAAAAACTAACAAGAAAAAAAAACGGACGAAGCGGACCGACCTCGGACGAACCGCGGACGAGCGGACGAATTTCGTCCGCTTTTTTTTTTGTCCGAATGGAAGCCTTACTCTACAATTTGAAAATTCTCAGAAAAATCGATATTTCTGAACATTTTCTGGAACGTTGGTCATTTTTCCCGTTTTTCTACAGTACTCTGCATTGGACCATTAAAAATAGAGACCCTGACAAAACCGGTTAAAAACTGTTCCAAAACCGAGGAAAAAGCCTCGACCATTGCAAACATGCGGCACGAGCTTTGTACGGTGTAAAATTCAGAAAAAAAACGCGCCGCAGACTTGCAAAATTTCGCCAGTTTTGTCAGGATCAGGCTTTCTCGGAAATTTCCGAAAAGTCGGAATTCCGATGTCGGAAATTTCCGATTCCGGTTCCGAGGCAGTTTCACTTCCGAAAAAATTTCCGATTCCGTCGGAAATAATTTTTTTTTTCCGATGTTGGAAAAAAATATCTTTCTGTCGAAATTTCGTACGAAAAATCTTTTTTGTTTTTGGAAAAAATTCGACCATGTCCGTGACACAAATTTCCCATTTAAAAAACGAGTTTACGTATCTTTCCTCAATTTTAAGGCTTCCATTCGGACCAATTTTCGTCCGTCCGGTCCGTCCGTTCGTCCGTCCGTCCGCCGTCCGTCCGCTTCGTCCGCGGTTCGTCCGGTTCGTCCGCGGACGGTCCGGTTCGTCCGGTTCGTCCGGTTCGTCCGTTTCGTCCGGTTCGTCCGCCACGCTCTATTTGGCTGGGAATTTTAATTTATGGCACTCTCTTTAAAAATTCTGACATTGAAAATGTAAGCGGTTGCAAATTTATGTAGAATTAGCTTTGCAAAAACAAATTTTTTAATTTTTTTCTAAATTTTTGATAGCTGAAACAAGACATTTCTGTTGATATTTTAAAGAAAAAAGAACAAAAACAGCTTTTGAAAACAAAATATAACAGAAACAAAAATAAAAACTAACAAGAAAAAAAACGGACGAAGCGGACCGACCTCGGACGAACCGGACGAACCGGACAAACCGCGGACGAGCGGACGAACAGCGGACGAAATTCGTCCGCTTTTTTTTCGTCCGAATGGAAGCCTTACTCAATTTTTAAATTTTTTTGTGGATAATTTAAGATTTTATGGATTTTTCAGGTTCATTTCCGATTTTTCCGATCGGAATTCCGTCGGAACGAGAATTTTCGATTTCGGAATTCCGACGGAAATTCGGAAATAAAAATGAAAAATTCGGAATTCCGTCGGAACATCGGAAAAAAAAATTACAAAATCGGAAATTTCCGACGGAACTAGGAAGATAAATTTTCATTTCCGAGTAAGCCTGGTCAGGATCTCAAAAATGTTCCCTTCTGAAAGGTGGAAAATCAGCTAAAGAGCCGAAATTTTTAATTTCCAGCTGCTACCTCAGTTAGGGGTGCCCTTCTAATAGAGAAGATACGGTATTCATCTCCGTTTACAAACTATTTTTCATTGTTTTTGCAGAGACGGCCGTGTTGACGATCCCGAATACCGCGAATGGTTTGAAGCGTTCTACAATCGTCCATGCCCGTGGATTGGTCCTCGTCCAATGCTTCCTCCCACTCCAGATCTCGAACCGATACTCAACAGTTATGCGGAGCACGTGGCTCAGAAAGGAGCAGAGTTTGAAGAGAATCTTGCCTCTCGACAAGATCTCCAACTTCATTTTATGGACCCCAAAAGTCCATATTATTCATTTTATCAGCACAAAGTAAGTTTTTTTAATGGGGTTATTCACGAAATGGCAAAAAAACTGCGCGAAATATAGGAAGAAAATCTCCAGAACATTACCCCCAAAATTTCAGACAAAAATATCCATTTTAAGCATTTTCAGAAAAAATCAATATTTCTTCAAAATCGATATTTTTTGTCTGAAATTTTGTTAGAATGTCCGGGAGAGTTTTCCCCGTCATTTCCCAAAATTTCAGGTAAATCGGAGCATTTTCCGAGTTTTCGCGCAATTTTTTGCCATTTAGTGAATAACCCCATAATAGTAAATTGAGTTGTTTTTATTTTTCTCTTTTCAGATCCGTATTCACCAATGGCGTTTCGCTCAGGAATACGCACGGTTTCCGCAACCGATTGCCTCTGGTTCTTCTCCGGCGCCCACGATAAATGCCGACATACCGACGCATTCGATTTCAAATTCACAATCCAACGACGCAAACGCTAACAACTCTCCTGGTCCTGCCAGTCTTATGAGTCTCAGCCTAGCCACGCCTCCCGAGCCTCCAAAAAATCGGCGTCAACGGCGACGTCTTCTGGAAAATAATAAGTTTGATGAGAGTTTAACCGAGCCAGGAGTAATCGATCCATTAAACACGCCAATAACACTTCCGAAAAGTGCATCGACTCCGGCCAATCTCTTGAGTTTGGAAGTTTCAAAGCCGGTTTCGTTTACCTTAAAACCTGTAGAAGAACCCAAGATACACGAGGAGACAAGTTTCCGATTCGATCCCGACTTTGAGGATTTGGAAGAAAAACCATCGACGTCTTCTGTTGACAGTAGTATTCTTCCACCGCCGCCAGTTCCTCCGATGATACCCAACTCGACTCAAATTGATCGAAAAGAGAAAGCGAGAATATTCATGGAGAAGTTGTTGCTCGAGAAGAAGTTGAAAAAGCAGCAAGAAGACGAGGATCGCATGAAATTGGAGGAAGAGACGAGGCGGAAAGCTGAAAAAATTTCAGAATTTTTATCGGAAAGAAAAGCGGGCAAGCGGGATGAACCGCAGGTGCAGAAGTCAAAGGAAAGAACGTTGGATGACATAATTAATAACAGAATAAACAGTTTGTTGTCTGAATCTGGATTCGAGACGGAAACCGAACCCGCTGAGAATGAGAATGCGAAGAAGGAAGACGAGGGAGGCGACGGGGATAAAGAGAAAGAAAGGAAGAAACATGTAAGAATAAAGAAAAAGAAAGACATACCTCTATTTGCATATTCCAGAAAAAAAGAAGCCGATCGCGTCGCCGCTCTCGCTCAAGGGACCGTTCCGGTGACCGCAAAAAATCTCGAAAGTCTGAAAGACATCGATCTCGCTCTGGCTCTCGAGACCGTCACCGTCATCGTCGGCATAGAAGCAGAAGTCGGGACAGAAGCCGTGATAGAAGTTATCGGCGTTGAATAAACTGGATCAGAAGTTTGTCTTCATTTAAGTACTTTGCCTAAATATCATTTTTTTAAAAACATTTTTATCTGTCAAATCGAGTAAAATGCAGATTTCACTAGAAAAGAAGGGTTGACCACAAAATACACCGCTTATCCAAAAGGAAGTCATTATGCCAAGTGTGTTGAGCTGCTATTCAGGATTAGATCAATGGTGGGAAATTAATGAAAAGGAAGAAGCGATAAATGCCCGTAAATTCAGAAAAATATTAGTTTGGGTCAGAAGAAGAAGAAGACACCATTTCTTGAATGTCTTGAATTATAGTTCGAGCCACCTCCTCGGCGATTTCCTCTTCTCGAAGTGTATTCTTGTCGAGGTACTTTCGAAGTGTGGACTTTATCCTGAAATTTACAAGAAACAATTTGGGAAGAGTTGAATAGTGTGCTTTATTGATACATTTTTTCATGCATTTTTCAGCCTATTCTTCGACACTTTTATCGAAAAATACATTTATGGGAGGTGTCATGCATTTCAAAAAAATTTTTATTGCGATATTTTTGCCTTTAATGACAAAAAAAAAAGCTATTTTTGCAATTAGCGGTGCGACAAAAAACATTTTTTTCTGGTTTTTTGGTAAAAAATGTATTGTTGTAAAATCGCGAAGGCACAAATGCACCCCGAATTCTATAGATTTCAGCCAGAATTTTGTGTTTTTATTTGCTTTTTAGTTACTTTTTTATGTTGTTGCTTGTTTTGTTATTTTTTGCTAGAAGATGGATAAGAAATCGGTGAATTCAACAAAACCTGGGAAACTTTCCATTAAACACGTGGAAACACGGCTTTTGCATGAATTTTGATATTATCGGCCCGCCACGTTTCATTTTGGTTTCCAAATAATTTTATTTCACGTTGAATTTACACGTGAAATGAAAAAATACTTATGGGGTTATTCATTTCATGCATTTTGCATTTTTTGTCAAATTTTCCTTATTCATTTCATGCAGAAAACGACATTTTCTGCAGCAGAAAATTGCATTTCGTCGAACTGCAAAATGCAGAAAACTGCATTTCGTCGAACTGCAAATTGCAGAAAACTGCATTTCGCCGAACTGCAAAATGCACTTTTTGTCATTTTCTGCATGAAATGAATAACACCTCCATTTTCTTGCATTTTTCGCGTGTTTTTCATGACAAAAAGTGCATTGTGCAGTTCGACGAAATGCAGTTTTCTGCTGCAAAAAATGTCGTTTTCTGCATGAAATGAATAAGGAAAATTTGACAAAAAATGCAAAATGCATGAAATGAATAACCCCATTACTTACTTGTGATACTTGTGAGTAAGCTTTCCACCATGGACGGGCCGTCCGAAAACGTCCGTTACCCGTCCGGAGAACGGGTGCCCCCTGCCCGTCCGCGCTGCCCGGTCTGCAATGTTACGTGACGGTTTCCCAGAATAGAAATAAGGGCATATCGCGTTGGCAAATGTGGAATCAAAAAAATAATATTTTGTCACGGGAATTGGAAATGTGTGTAGAAAATGCGTGAACTTTTTTCTTCCATTTTTTGAATAGTTGGAAAAAATAATAAACATTTCACGCGGGCATTTTTCTTTTTCGCCGGGGATCGGACGGCCCTTTCCCCGAACGGGTCGGACGGGCAAAAAACGCCCGCCGTGGAAAGCTTACTTGTGAGGTTCGACCTCAGTTTCCATCCTGGATACTGCGAACCAAGCTGCGCCAAGTTACACGATCCCTTCCGACAGTGGACCATGCTCGTCTTGCCTCGAGTATGCCAATTCTTCGGCGGCCGTGCCCGAGGTTGCCCCTGAGGGCCTCATTGTGGATGAAGCTTTTGATCGAATCCGTGATGTCGTCGGCCCATCTTTTCGGAGGACGACCGCGTGGTCGTGCTGATCCCCTAGGATCCCATTCTGATACTATCTTCGCCCATCTGTCGTATTTCATGCGTGATACGTGTCCTGCCCATTTCAGTTTTCTTCGTAAGACTTGCTTTTCCATGTCTGGTGGGTCACATCCGGCAATTTCGAACATGTTGCTAACCGCTCTCTGTAGTCTCTTCGTGTCTGCCTCCTTGGAAGTCCATGTCTCGCATCCATAAGTCATCGCTGGGATGACAGTGGTTGTGAGAAGTCTTATTCTTATCTTCTGAGGAGACTGCAAGAGCTCCCGCCGAATGGCGTTGAAAGCAGCCCATCCCGCGCGAATCCTTCTAGCGACTTCTTCAGTGAGAGATCCGTCGTCCGCAAACGTTCTTCCGAGGTATTTGACCTTTTGGGAGATTTCAATCCTCGTGTTCAGAATATCGATGTCTGATCTTGTGACGTACTTATTCATCAATACTCAGGTGTTTCATTTTGGGTTAATTTAGAAAACTCAAATCTATCTGGAAAATTTCCGGGTTAATTTGGAAAATTCTGGTTAAATTGGAAATTTCAAATCTGGTTGGAAATTTTCGGTGTTAAAAAGGGGTCTATATAAACCCGTAACGATTTTTGAATTTACGGGTTAATTTAGAAAATTTCGGGGTCTATATGGACCCCTTTTTTTACCTGTATCGCAAAACGCGTCAGCAAATACTAACATTTTTGCGCATAATTTGATGATTCCTCATTCTATTTTCTAATGTTTATGTGTTTTTTTTTCTTTTCATGTAACATTATGTTGATTGTTATGTTTTTAAATACTAATTTTGCAATTAGGTGGGTACATTTATCGATTTTTCGTTAACAATCATCTGAATTTGATGAATTTTCAGATGAAATCTAGCACAAAATGTTCGGCTGGTACGAAATTTTCGGAATATTTCACGAAGACTCGTCGGAAAATCTGCCAGCTCCTCGTAAGTAAAAACGCATTCCCAATAAGTTACATTTTTTGATAAATGAAATACCATAGAGATGTTTTCCTAAAATTTACTGTGATACTTAGAGGCTACCCCGAATCAGAACGTTCCCGAATCAGAACTGTCCCGAATCAGAACTGTTCGTATCAGAACTGTCATAAATCAGAACTGTCCGGAATCAGAACTGTCCCTAAGCAGAACTGTTCGTTTCAGAACTGTCCCATATGAGAACTGTTCGTTTCAGAACTGTCCCATATGAGAACTGTCCCGAAGCAGAACTGTCCCGAATCAGAACTGTTCGTATCAGAACTGCCCCAAATCAGAACTATCCTGTATGAGTTTTAAATAAAATTTGTTTTATTATGAAAAAACAACATATTAGGCCGTAAGCATGCTTATTGAATAGTTCTGATTTGGGGCAGTTCTGATAAAGGACAGTTCTTATACAGGACAGTTCTGATTCGGGACAGTTCTGCTTCGGGACAGTTCTCATATGGGACAGTTCTGAAACGAACAGTTCTCATATGGGACAGTTCTGATTCGGGGTAGCCTCGATACTTATTGCGATGAAATCATTCCTCAGCCCATAGTTCAATTTCTATCATTTTCAGATTTGAATGGATATTCGAAACGGAAGTTGCCGAAAACGGAAGGACAAAGGAACATTCGATCAATTAGTCGGGCAGTTTGTGAGCGCGGAATCTTTTTCGGTGAGATCTTCTTTATATAAAACCCCTATACATCGAGCAATTAAAATAGTGAAATTGACGTTTGCCCAGTGATGTGCACGGGAGTTCCGTTCGGGGGTACAACGGTATAGAACTCACACGGAATAGAACCACAACACAATAGAACTGTCTGAACTGAAGCTGTACTGATACAAAAAAGCTAGAAAAATAAGTATTCCATTGAAAATTGTTAATCATTAATTTCTATTCCGCGCAGTTGTTTTTTGTCAGAACAGCTTCATTTCAGGGGGGCTCTGTTGCGTGAAGTTCTATTCCGTTGCGGTTCTATTTCGTATTAGTTCTATACCATGAATTTTTCTGCCATTTTATTCCAATGTAAACCTTCATTTTAATTAATTTTCCTGCCTTAACCTGCATTATAATGTAGGTTTTCATAGGAATAAAATGGCTGGAAAATTGATCTGCATAGGTCCATTACAGCAATATAATGAATTCGTGACGGAGTGACATTTCACGGGAAACTGGGAAACGAAAAAAACTCTTCATTTCTTCAGTTATTTATTCATTTTTTCGAATTAAAACGTGAAAAAATTGTCACTTCGCCACGAATCCATTATAGCTAGAAAAATTCCAAGATTTTACTTATCAAAAGTTAGTAGGAACGCGCCAATGTCGCTGCTTTTATATTGATAATTCCCCTATACATTTATATTTTCAGATGTGCACCTGGAAAGAACAGTCAAGCGTAGAATTTGATTCAAAGGAGCAATCACGCAAACATCAATATGGGACTTGTGATCGCCGCTGTTTTGAGTATACATTTAAAATGTAGTTTTCATATATTTTAATTGTTTTCACATGTTTTCTAAATACGTCATTATCTTTTTTTTGTTATTAACCTCATTAATTGTTAGAATTATTATCTCAAAATTTACATGTTCGCAATTTTGTCGTAGAATAAAAATATTTAATTCATTTTTCCTCCGAATTTGAAAAAACCATTTCAATTTATAAAAAAAATTCAGTATTGATTCAAACGATTTCGGATTTATATAGAAAAAAAGGGGGTTAGATTGGAAAAGTTCCGGGTTGATTTAGAAAAAAAGGGGGTTAGACTAGAACATTTGCGTGTTGATTTAGGAAAAAGGGGGGTTAGTTTAGAAAACTCGGGTTGATTTGGGAAAAAAGGGGGTTAGATTAGAAAAGTCGGTCATTTATAGAGGTCACTTTACAATCCAAAAATTTCTCCTTTTTAGCCCGGTTTTTTTCTAAATAAACCCAAAATGAAACACCTGAGTATTTGCGTCTTGGACGGGTTTATATTGAGGCCGTACTTGGGACATCCCATTGCAATCCGATTTGCTCTATCTTCTGCCTATTTTATTTCACGTTGAATTTACACGTGAAATGAAAAAATTTGGAAACCAAAATAAAATCCACGTAGTATTGAGTTCAGCGGAGCGCGTTTGACAATTTGGCGGGCCGACAATAGAGGAAATGTGTTTTGTTTTTAATTTTTAGAGGACAACATCTTTTTTTTCGCACCCCTGTTTGAAATGGTTTTTTTCTTCAAAAATACAGTTTAGCGGGAAAAAATCGCCGTAATCGTTGCAAGAAATTGCAATTTTCTGTTTTTTTTGACATTTAATGAATGCAATACATGCACAGGTGAAATGCGGTGGATGCATATAGTGTCCGTATTTGAATCATATCGTGCATTTATGTAAATTAGGCTCTAGATATTTAATAAATCCGCGTCGTTTGATTAACGTTTACACATTTTACTAATTCAGCCACAAAAATCACGAAATTTGGAAGAGCTGAAGTAAAAAAATCAGTGCCGTTACAAGAAAAAAAAACTTAAGAAAAGTGAAAAAAAAAGCAGGGGCAAATTCGCCAAATGTTGCAGGCTTGTGTATATACCGTAAAAACTGTAATATAGCGCCATGGCGGTCTATTTTTCGGAGTGGGTCTAGGGGTGGCGTTGTATTAGAGGTGGTGTTCTATTAGAGGGTGGCGGTGTATTTTTCGGAGCTGAATTTTTGGAAAAAACAATTTAATTTCATCTTTCAACCACCAAAAATTACAAAAATCATCAGAAAAAATACAAAAAAAAACAATGGTAAACATTTCTGTTATTCGAATTCAAGAGACATATCACTGTCATCGGGGGTACTACACATAATTGCATGGAAGTGAAATTTTCTAAAACGGAAGTCGGAAGTTGGAAGACGGAATCCGGAAGTCAGCATTAAACAATTTCGAAAAAACAAGACTTAAGATCAGAAAATGCTCCAAAAACAGTGTATTTGAACAAAACAACGTTTGGAGCCTCCAAACAGCACATCTCACGCCAAGAATGCCATCTCGAATCTTACTTTTTACAGAAGTTTTATTGTGTGAAAATCAACATGTTTTCTAGTTGCATGGAAGTGAAAAGTTCTAAAACGGAAGTAAAAATATGCGCGGAAGTCGGAATTCTATGCAACTCTGGTACTACGGTCTAGAAATCGCGCGGAATAGAACCGGCTAAAATAGAGCTGTATTATGTGTTCACGAACGAGGTTTGCAAACGACGCTCCAATGTTCCGCAATTTTTCCACTGTTCCGCAGTATTCGCTCGTGAACACATAAACCACTTCACTAAATATAACTCACGGACTTAAAATCTACAACGAAATACCTATTCGAGTTGTTCGAGCGGTTCTGTGTCTGTACAGGTCAAATTCAGGCGGTTCTATTCCGTGAGAGTTCTATACCGTAGTACCACTTGTACTCAGATAGCCTTATCGTTCATCGCACGCCTCGGTGTTTGCGTACTTTTGGCTACAGTAATCCGCGTTGCAAAAACTTGCTGGAACGCTGGTTCATGTGTATAGGCCGCAGTTTTTCAGAGTGGCGGTGTATTACAGGGTAGCGTTCTATTAGAGAGTGGCGTTATATTTTTCGAAGTTACGTTGAGGGTGGCGTTGTATTACAGGCGGTGTTCTATTAAAGGTGGTGTTCTATTACAGTTTTTACGGTACATTCAATTTATTTGTTTTAATGCAAAAAATAAATAAAAAGTTATTATATACCGTCCAATGGACGAAAAGGACAACATGATTAAAATACGGACACTATATGCATCCACCGCATTTCACCTGTGTGAACAACCGATAAGGCACACTGCTCCGAGTCAAATCACTCACCTTTGTGGCTTTAGCTGCGTCTGAGAATGCGAGTCGTCGTACAACGCATGATACCTGCCCATCTCGTCAATTTCCGCCAATCGTGCACTTCTGGGAGTTCTCGGCGTACTTTTGCCGGTGGGACTCGAGGGTACTGTAGGCGTCCTCTCTCCATCAGCCATTTTCTTCTCTAACACTTCCAAGTGTCGACTAAAAGCGTGAGCGAGTGAATCGGTGGATGAAGCTACATCGGAGGAACAACTGCCCGTGTTCGCACGATTTCTCATTTTTCGTGGTAGCTCCACCGTTGAGTCGATGAACGATTGAAGGTCGGTCAGATAGTTGTGATAGAATGAGCTGCGAAGGAAGTGTGAGAGATATTTCTGAAAAGAAAAGGTTTTAGAAAAAAAAAACGATGTGTGTTTGTTTAGATGGTCAAAAAGGAATAGAATTTAAATATATTTTAAATATGCGCCGATTGAAAGAGAGCAAACAAACAAACAGGCTGTCAAAGATTTTTTTTAAAGTGAAGAACTGGAAATAAAAATTAAAAGGCTAAAGCTAACTTTTCTTCGCTTTTCAATTTTCATGTTGATGAAATAAATCAGGGATTTTTCGAGGCGGTTATAGGCAGCTAAATAAATATATAGCTATTAGCCATTGAAAATGGTTTTTAGCCATCGAACACGTAAAACTTCATGAACCCATTTTTCTTGAAATTTAAAAAAAACCCTCCAGGCAATTCAATACTTTCGAATTAGATAAACTTCAAAACCATTTCAAAAAAGCTGAAATTACGGAATTTTTTTTTCAATTGTACTGAAAATAAACAAGAATATCGAAATTTTCTAGAGGCTAATTTCCAATTTAAAGCTTTATTTTTTGTGGACCACTTTTCTTTTAATTTTTGTTGTTATTTCTGGTTTCAGCAATGAATTTGCTTCTTTTGAATTGTGAAAATCGAAATTTTTGGGGATTGCAATCCCTATGAGGTTATTCGCAAAATGGCAATAATAAAGCTAAAACCAGCAAAAATTCAGCGCGAATTCGGAGAATGCTTCTATTGGCCTGAAACTTTGGGAAAAAATAAATAAATAAACTTCCGGATATTCCCAGAAAATTCCAGACCAAAATATCAATTTCAAAACCTCTCAAAAATTCAAATAAAAATCCCCCATTACTCACATCTTGTAGTCTACAAAAACAAGCGGACCTTGCAGTCCGAAAAGCTTTCCGATTCGGTCGCCCAGATTCTTCACATATTAATGACTCCATTTCCGCCCGTATCGCAGCACCCAAATCGATCATGTTCGTCGCTTGCATTGAAAAATACTTGTCATAAAGCGCCATCGCGTCACCCAGCGCCTCCGAATCGTCCATCAACTCTAGGTTCGCCTCAAAACTGTCACATCCGAGCAGAAATTGCACCATATCGTGGTCCTCTTTTTCTTGTATAAATTCCAGAAACGAGATCAAAAGTTGTTGAACTTTGAGCACATCTGCCAGCGAGCAACCGTCCGAGAGCACCTCCAATTCGTGTTTTTTGTAGTACACGCTTTGTTGGAATTCGTCGAAATAACGATATTCGAAGAGCGATTTCACGAAATGTTGGACTTCGTCGAAACATGACTTTTGGAGGGGGACTGCGGCGATGTTTTCTGGAAATAAAAAAGATGGAATATATAAATACGAAAAAAAAAATAGAAATTAAGTATTTACCATCAACAATCTGTTTAATTTTTCTGGGAAGCGCCAACGAACTCGGCGATCCGTCATCCACGTATTTGTCATAAATATTTCGGGCGTCTCGAAGAGATACTGAAATAAATAATTGGGTAATTCATAAAATATCAAAAATTAGGACAAATCTCGGAGAATGCCCTGAAAATTTCGGAAAGAATGTCATAAAATACTCCCGAACACGCTCAAAAATTTTGCACCGAAATAAATATCGAATTTTCAAATTTTCAGGAGAAAAAAAATTCATATTTCCGCCAAAAATTTCTCAGCATGTCTGGTAATAGTTTCGACCTCATTAAGAGCATTTTCCGAGTTTTCAAACCTATTTTTGTGGCTATTTTGTCAAAAAAATCGCAAAAATTATGAAAAAAAAACAAATTTTGGGACAAGAAACAAAAAATTTCTATCAATTTTCAGAAAATGCAATTCTAGTGTACGGTAGAGCATTCGCATCGAGACCCTGTTTTCAGAACTAGGTATGCGCCTTTAAGTCTTGGTACGGTAGATTCTTTTTAATTTTGGTTTTTTCGTTTTTAAATTCAATTTTTTAGATTGAAAGTTAAATATTGGTTATTTTAATATGATTTTCCTTTGAATTTCAGTTATTTAAAAAATAAATTTTACTTTTTGCACCGTTATCTCAATTTGTATGTGAAAATCGGCAAAAAATTATATTTTTTAGTTTAAAGAGCATAAATAGTTAATACAAAAATTTAAATAATTGGAATGCCTTTAAAATGTTAAATTTGGGACAAAAAACACAAAATTTTGCAAAAAATAAAAATTTTAGTATACGGTAATGAAAGCGCGTCGAAATCTTGTGAACAAATTTGGGTATGCGCCTTTAAGTTCAGTACGGTATGCGCATTTTTGTTTTCATTTTTTCTTCAATTTTTTTTCTTTTTTTTTTTTTCATTTTTCGTCTGAAATTTTGATTTTTACATGTTTTTTTTTTAATTTAATTTATCAAATTTAATCGTTTTAAATATTTTTGAATGTAAAATTTGCTTTAACTCGGCTTAAAATGTGCGGAAATTGCTGAAAATGCCGATTTTTCTAAAATCGCAATGCAACTGCTTCGCGCCCTTTTTCTTGATTTTTCAAAAGTGTTCATTCATTTATATATTTATTTACAGCGAATTTTTGCTTGTTAAACAGTTTTTTTAAATACAATTTTTTTGGAATAACTTAACTCAATTCAGCTTAATTCAACGGTGCACAAAAAGTAAGTATTTGAATAAACGTACATTCTTGAGCGGCCGCAATCTCCTCGGAAAAACTCGACTTGAATCCCTCTACATGCATCCAAAACTTGATCAGGTTCAATTTATCGGCAGAGTCCAGATACTGTATGAAATACGAGAGCGCTGACGAGTCGGTGAGCAGTCTGTGCAGCGAGGAGGCGAGTTGGGATCGTCGTTTCACCTGGATACCTTCGTGGTCTGAGCCGCTGCCTGGAAATTTGGTTTGGTGAGTTTTTCCGTCAGAAAGTTTACCAATATCTGCAGAAACTTGTGGCACTGTTAAAGTGGAGCTTTTCCTTCTGGCGGGAACGAAAATGTGATCATTGCTCAGAGAATCGCGGTGATCTTGTGAAGACGTGGCCGGTTGGTGGTGACCTGTAGATGAAATATTGGCCAAAACACAAAAAAAAACCACAAATAAAAATAAGAAAAACCAACCATTCTGCTCCTTCTCCTTTTTTCGTCGAAACTTTCCGAGGAAATTACTCATTTCAGACGTTTCCAGGCCCTTAAATCAATGGAGACGACGACCAGTATCGACGAATGCTTTATCAACTTCTGCGCACCGTCTACCCGTCTGCGTGTCTTGTTCTTTCGGAATACACGACGGAAAACGCGTCAATGGGCACTCGATAGAGACTCGCTGTGTCCTCATTTTGTTTTGTTTAGTTTCACAACTTTTTTTGCTGCTTAATTGTTTTTGTTTAAAAAATGTGTAATTTTTCTATTAATACAATAAAAATTGTGTTTTTTCTTGTTTTTCTGATTTTTCCCCATCAAAAAAAGTGAAAAATCAATAAATTTTTGCAAAAAAATTAGAAAAATTGCTCTAAAATTCACCAGTCCTCCTGAAAATTTTCGCTATAATGTCATAAATAGCTGAATCGACAATTTTTGACACTATTTTCCAAAGTTTCAGGCTAATCAAATCATTTTTCGACAATTCTATGCATTTTTATTCGAGAAACGTTATTTAAAGGCAAAATCGTTGTTTTCTCGTTTCATAATTGTGGTTTTTTTTAAAATACGAATGGCAAAAACTAAAGGGAAACTCGAAGATTTATCAGAAAAGTTGGAAATCACTAAATTTCTGGTGAATCTTTGCATTTCCTTCTTTTTTTCGACTTTTCTATGAAAAACTCAATTTTGAAGCAAAAAAGCATCGAATTATCCCTTGAATATAAATATACGACATTGCTTCTCGAATAAAATATGGTGAAATTATTTTTGAAAAATCATAACAATTCGCAGAAATCCTCAAAATCGCAAAAATATTGTTTTTTTTCACAGAAATTTCGATGCAAAAAAAAATTGGTTGAAAATTCCTGAAATTGGTCTGAAATTTTGAAAAATAATGTCAAAAATAGTCAAGCACATAAAATTCTCAAAACTGTATTGTCTGAGATATTCATCAACATTTTTCTAAGAACTTCGTTACCATGACTAGTTTTGGGACTGTTTTGCAAATTTTCAGGAAAAATAGAAAATTTACTGCCCAAATTTTGTAATTTTTTGCAATTCAACATTTCTTCGTCAATTTTCGTGACAAAGTTCAAGATTTGTGCAAAAATAGCGCATTTTGGAGACTCTGACAAAGCCGGGGAACAAGCTACACCTCTTTTGCAATTCAGGTCTGCGGCACGGAGAAATTTCTGTAGATTGCAGGAAAAAGTGCCGCAGACTTGAGGGGGCGGAGCTTGTTCCTCGGGTTCTCAGCATGTCCAAAACATGCTATTTATCGCAAAAATCGCCATTTTTCACGAAAATTGGCTTAAAAATGTCGAAAAATGACAAAAATTATGCAGAAAATGCTCCAATTTGCCTGAAAATTTGCAAAATAGTGTCGAAAATAGACTATGTTTTTCTATTCAATTCAGAATGTTTATAAATTTTGGACATTGCGTGCAGTTGAATACAAAAACAGGAAAAATTACGATTTTTAACGAAAAATTAGGAGAAAAACACGACAATTCCTTTTTTTAATGTTAAAAGCTGAGAAATGCTTCAAAAAATTAAAAATAGAAAGAAAAAAATGCAAAGATTAACCTGAAACTTGAAAAAAATATTATAAAACCCTCTCCAGGGTGCGAAAATTAAACAAAAAAACTGAAACGTTTTCCTATCGTTCCGGAGCATTCTTGACATCATTTTCCAAATTTTCATTTCAATTTTGGAATTTTTCATAGAATTATTAAAAAATTACAAAAATTGGGAGAAAATGCTCCGATTGGCTTGAAATTTTGAGGAAAAATTTGGTTTCGGGAACTATTTAAAACATTTTTGGCATGAAAATTGTCAAAAAATGCCAAAAATTTTGTGAGAAAATGCTCCGATTGGTCTCAAATTTTGGAAAATAATGTCAAAAATTCTCAATTAATTTTGGACAGAAATGTCGAATTTTTTGAGTTTTTTCAAGTCCGGGAATATTTTTGGCATTATTTCCCAAAATTTCTGGTCAATCGGAGCATTTTCTCACCAAAATTTTTTCATTTTTTGATGCCAAAAATGTTTTAAATAGTTCCCGAACTCCGATGTTCCACACTTCTTTAAAAAAATTTTTTTTCCCTTCAGCCATGGACCCATCATCATCAAGCGCTGTTCCGGAAAGTGCAGAGCCACCGGTACCGGCTGTGCCGGAAAAGGTGGAAAAAGTGACAGTAATGTTGCAAGCGGTCGGAGACGCTCCGATTCTCAAGCAGAGGAAGTTTAAGATTCTACCGACGAATGATATTGCATGGTTGACGGCGGTGAGCTTTTTTTGGGGTGCCGGAAAAAATATTGGCAATGTGCCAAAAAAAGAAAGAGCATTCGATTTCCAGACAATCCGATTAATGCTGAAACTGACGCCCGACAAATCGCTCTTCTTCTACGTCTCGCACACGTTCGCCCCCTCGCCAGATCACACTTTTGATGTAAATAAATAAATTGCTCTTTTTTAAATTTTTTTAAAATCCATAATTCGTTGCTCAGGTGCTCCGTAAATGCTACGCAGTAAAAGGCGCCGACGGCTCGAACGAGGTGGTTCAGCTTCAATACAGCACGACACCGGCGTGGGGATGACGATTTTATTTGAAATTTGTGTAAAATCTGTGATTTTATGTGTAAAAATGAATATTGTCACTAGCATGGAACTTTAACTTATAATTTTTGGTGTTTCAAACCGCCAAAAGAAGCGCTGAACTTGCGTGGGATATCTATCTTAAATGGATAAAAAAAATCGATAAAGCTAATTACAGACAAAAAAACAGAAAAAGTAAACGAAATGGAACGGGTGAGTCTTTAAAAAAAAGAAATTTTTTAAAAACCCTCCAGAATTTCGCAGACAATCGACCACGACGAGGAGGGGCGCGAATCGTCAGAATACGAAGATATGGACGACGAGGATGACGAATTTCGCAAGGAAATCGAATTTCCATTGCCCCAAACACAGCAATTCATCGATGATCAACTGCCAACATCATCCGGCCACCAATTGGACGAAATTCCCGCCGCAATGAATATCGAGTATGAAGGTTTGGAAAATTGCATGTCGTCAGCACAGGAATTTCATAAATTCTTTCCAAAAATCCAGAAACATCCTGATTTTGTGATTTTTTTCACAACTTTGGATCCAGGACAGTGTCGATTTACGCTCAATTTCTCAGTTTTTGACTGAAAATTGATTGTTTTTGCGAGATTTTCGGGGTCTGGGACGTTTCGAAACGTCTTCTGAATTTTTTTCGGTATTCAATTACCGTTTTTTGAAAAAAAAATTGAATTTGTTTGAAAATTGCTTAAAAAGCTTTTAAAAATGATTGTGTGCAAACACCGCTACGAAAAAATGCAGAAGAATTTTCGAAAGTGCCGTTTTTGCGAGATTTACGGGCTCTTTTCAACGTTTCGAAACTTTTTAGTGTATTTTTGCGTCGCGGTGTTTGCACTAGTGACGCCAAAACACTTTTTGGGAGTTTTAACCAAAAAGTGCGAACACCGCGACGCAAAAATACACACAAGTTTCGAAATGACAGGTTTCGAAGGGTCCTAGACCTGAGGCCGTATTCATGAACGTTTACCGTACGGTAAATGAAAACGGTAAATGATTTTCTCGACAGAAATTTAAAATTTTGGAATGCTTAATCGGTTCATGGAACTATAAACGACCCGTGAATCGTTCCAGGAATAACAAAACTATAATTTTCGGTCAATACATCCATTTACTTTTTCATTTACCGTACGGTAAATGTTCATGGATACGGCCTCTGGTTCGTAACGAGACCCACAAAAAAGCAGTAAATATAGCGATCGAAAAGTTTTTTTCGCGCCAAAAAAGTGGACGGAGTTTCAAGTTTTCAGGTCGCAACTCAACTCAATTGAAAATAAAATATATCGGCTCTTTTTTTGCCATTTTTGGTGATATACTCGGTATAAAACGCTGATAACTCGCTCCAATCGAACAAAGAATTTCGCATGCATTTGGAGTGAGGTTTAGAGAAATCAGAGCAAAACATCGGCCACGGCTCTCTTGATTTTCTGCACTCTCTCGTCGCAAACGCGGCCGCGTCCATCACTGTGCGAAGGGAGCGCGTTTGCAGCGCTCCGTACTGAGAATAATTATTTTATTTTGGTACTAAAATAATCGATATCGATCGACAAAAAACGGAAAAATACTATTTTTACAATTTTTACCACTAAAACTCTAATAATGCCTATTTTCCATCGAAAAATTGTGAAATTTGGTGAGTAATTTGCGCATTCTAAAAATATTTGTTGGCCCTCGTCGATTTTTTCACAAAAAAAATTCGAAAAATCGCAATTTTTCGGAATTTTTGAAGACCCTCACAAAACCGGGGTACAAGCTCCGCCCCCTTTGCAAATCAAGTCAGTTTGCGACACGAGTTTTGTAGAGAAAGTGCTATATAAAATGCAGAAAAACAGTGCCGCGGACTTGACTTGAGTAGCAAAAGGGGCGGAGTTTGTTCCTCGGGTTTTGACAATTTCTTATTGATTTTTTGCGGTTTCAATTGAAAACTCTGAGGGGGCGGAGTTTCGCCACTGCTAACTGTAGCTTCGGATTTTTTGATTTTTTGGGGGTTTCAATTGCGTTTTTTTTCTTGCAAATCCCACATTTTCCTTTGTTTTTGTTGCAGAAGTCTACCCGCACAACTGCGTCGATGACCCACATGACACTGTCCAAGCAGCCGAAAAAGTGTACTACGAGAATGAGATGGAGGATTTGGTGTACAATGAGATTTACGGAGAGGGCGGCAATGAGCAGAAGATTGGCACGGATAAAAGTGCGGTTTTGACGAAAATGATGAAAAAAAAAGAACTGGGAGAAAATGCTCCGATTGGTCGGAGATGACATGCATGCTCATAAAATTTTAAAGCCGATTTTTTATCGATTTTTCAAAATTCCGCTAATTTCAGGAATCCGCAACATTGTGGGCACAAGCGCGTGCTGTATCGTGTGCCAGCGCTCCGAATCGGAGAAAATTCGACTTTTCAAATGGCCGAAATCAGAGGAGTTACGGGAACAATGGCTGCACTTTTTCCGACTTCCGGCCTCGGCAATTAATGGCACCACTGAGCCGTACATTTGCTGTTATCACTTTCCAGCCGACACGTTTGTCATGGTAAGTCGTATTCTTATTGATTTGATTTTGGCGGCTAATAGCCGATCCGCCAAAAAAATTTAAATCGACGCCAAACTTGCGCCGATTAGCTGCCAACTATGCGCCAGTAATTGCTATCCGGCATTTTCAATGGCTATTAGCCATAAATCTGCGCCAAAAATTCTCATTTTTGAACAAAAAATCGCACGAATTTATGGCTATTAGCCGTTGCTGGCGCATAGTTGGCGGCTATTAGCCTAAAATTCCTTGCCAGAATTAAGTGGGCGTGGTTTTATATTTTTGTGTGGATTTACGAGTGGGACGCTAATGATTTTTTCTTCCTTTTTAATTTACTTTTCAATACAAAATTCAGCAAAAAAAATGCGATTTTTGATGAAAAAATGTCCAATTCTTGTAAAAATGTGAATTTTCGCCGCGAATTTATGGCTATTAGCGGTGGAAACTAGCCATTATTGGGCTTCTACGGCTATTAGCCGAAAATTCTCTATTAAATGTGTACTGTAACCAATTGGTCTCGCCACGAAAGTGTGTCGATTTACGAGCTCAGTGTTTGATTTAAAAAAAAACGAGGAACAAGCTTCGCCCCTTTTGCAATTCAAGTATGCGGCACGATTACTGTAGAGGAAGTGCTATAAAATGTTTAAAAAACAGTGACGACTTGTCTTGCAAAAGGGGCGGAGCTTGTTCCCCGGATTTTCAAGAGTCAAATTTAAATCAATAAAAATGATTTAAAAATCGCATTTTAAAAAAATTAAAAAATGGACCAAAAACTAGTCACCAAAAACTTCCAGGTTGAGGATCGCATCTTCTGGAAAATGACAGCCCTTCCAAAATACCGTCACCGCCGGCCCGGCCTCGCGGAACCGTTTCCCTGGGAAGCGGCGGCGAAACTGAAAATGGAGCAACAATTGCTCGCCCAGACATCCACCGAAACGCTCGGCTACAAAATTCGCTACCGTATGCCGTTCAACAAGCACAAGACGAGAAATGTGCATCAGGTGGCCGTGATGATTCCGATCGCTTCGCCACACCTCTATTACGAGTATCATTTCAATCGATACGGGCTGAATAACACGAAATTTTACGCGTGTTTGAATTGCCGGAAAGCCAAGACGGAGAGCGGGATTCGTGACGTCATCAGGACGATTCATTTGGACGGAAACAAGTTTTTGAGCAGTGGCGATCCGTTTAATGGACATCATTTTGCGTGTCGGCCGCATAATATTTATGATTATAGGTGAGGGACGTCGTGTTTTTGCGGTAGGTACAGTAATCCTGCCCCCTTTGGGATTGCCTCCCACTTTTTGTGACCCTCATAAAACCGGGGAACAAGCTCCGCCTCCTTTTTTGCAACTCAAGTCTGCGACACGAGCTCTGTGCAGGAAAGGCTACAGAAAAACCGTGCCGCAGACTTGAATTGCAAAAGGGGCGGAGCCTGTTCCCCGGTTTTATCAGGGTCTCAAAAAGTGGACGGCGAGCCAAAAAAAAACAAAATATTGTGCTTTCAATCGACTTGCGACATCAAACAGTGAAACTCCGCCCACTTTTTTTCACGTGAACATTAAAATTTTAGTGCATTTTGAATTTTTACGTGAAAAAAAGTGGGCGAGGTTTCACGTTTTGATGTCGCAAGTCGATTAAAAACACAATAAATGGAAAACGAAAATTCGCGACTTAAAAACCGAAGAATAAGCCACGCCCCTTTTGCAAGATTGCCGCGCAGTATTTTCGCTTTCTCATCTAAGGGGCGGGGCTAATTTCCTGATAGTGGGCGGTATTACTGTACCAAGCGCCAAAATATCAAAACAAAATTGCCAAAAAAAATCAGTTTAAAAAATAATTCGCGCCATAAAAAACCGGGGAATAAGCCCCGCCTCTTTTGCAAGATTTCCGCGCAGTTTTTTTTCGATTTATCATGAAAGGGGCGGAGCTTATTCACGGAAAGTGCGACATCTGCAAACAGAACATGCCAAAAAACAGTGAAAAACGAAAATTCGCGCCATAAAAAACCGGGGAATAAGCCCCGCCTCTTTTGCAAGATAGCCGCGCAGTTTTTTCGACTTCTCGGCAAAGGTGCGGGGTTTATTAACCGGATTTATTTGGACCGCTGGATTACTGTGCCAAGCGCCAAAATATTAAAAAAAAATTGCCAAAAAATCAGTGAAAAATTGGGGAATAAGCCACGCCCCTTTTGCAAGATTGTCGCGCAGTTTTTTCGACTTCTCGACAAAGGGGCGGGGCTTATTCCCTGATAGTGGGCGGGATCACGATACCTAGCGCCAAAATAACCGAAAAAAATCAGTGAAAAACGAATATTCGCGACTCAAAAAACCGGGGAATAAGCCCCGTCCCCTTTTGCAAGATTGCCGCGCAGTATTTCGACTTCTTCATCAAAGGGGCGGTGCTTTTCCCGGAAAGTGCGACATCTGCAAACAGAACATGCCAAAAAACAGTGAAAAACGAAAATTCGCGACTAAAAAAACCGGGGAATAAGCTCCGCCCCTTTTCGCAAGCCTGTGGCACGATTTTGTAGAGGAAGTACTACAGAAAACCGTGCCGCAATTTCGCAAAAAGTGGGCGGAGCTGGTACGAGCACGCAAACACCGAAAGCCAAAAAATCAGTGAAAATCCGGGGAATAAGCCCCGCCCCCTTTGCAACATTGTCGCACACTTCTCATCAAAGGGGCGGGGCTTATTTCATGGATTTATTAGGACCGTTGGAATACTGTGCCAAGCGCCATCCGCAAACACCACATGCAAAATATTGCCAAAAAAATCAGTGAAAAACGAAAATTCGCAACTCAAAAAACCGGGGAATAAGCCCCTCCCCCTTTGCAAAATTGCCGTGCAGTTTTTCCCGATTTCTCATCAAAGGGGCGGGGCTTATTCCCTGGATTTATAAGGACCGCTAGATTACTGTACCTAGCGTCAAAATTACCAACAAAAAAATCAGTGAAAAATTGGGGAATAAGCCCCGCCCCCTTTGCAAAAATAACCAAAAAACCCATTTTCAGATCCTCGTGGCGCCCAATCCCGGGCCAAACGGCCGAAGCGCACTTTCTAGACGAGGTCGTGTACGTGGACGAACGCGGAAATTCCCTGGAATGGGATACTGTAACACGGCCAGGCGACGAGCAGGTCAGCAAATTTGAGCAGGAGCAGCAAATGAAAGAAGCCGGCGAAGCTGCCGAGATGTTTGAGCATTTTGAGCAGGAGCCGATTTGCGAGGAAATTATTGAGACGGTGAGTGTTTATTTTTTGAATTTTGGGGCAGAAAAACCGGGGAATAAGCCACGCCCCTTTTTTCTTGTTCGTCGGTTTTGTCAGGGTCTCGCCACGATTAGCATTGGCGCGAAAAAAATTTCTTTTACAAAAAAAATAAATAGTGAAATGCTATTTTTCGCGCCAATCGTGACGAGACCCGTCAAGTGTCAACCATGGCAAATGCGTAATCAAACGAATTTAAAATTCGCTATTGTCGGAAAAATAAAGCGGCGACCTACCGTAACCTGAAAAACACAAGTTACGGAATAGGCCACGCCCCTAAACAAAAATTTTCCCTTTTTTTTTTTGCAAAATAGGCGTGGTCATTCTTATTTGGGTTACTGTAAGTCGCTGATTGATTATTTCAACAATATTATGATGTCACTCTGTGCCAAACACGTAATACTCTACGATTCCAGGAAGAATGCTCCATCGAAGATGCCCCACCACCGCTGCCACTCAACCCCCAATACGTGCAACAACACGAAGAGCTGGAAGTGAAAAAACCGCGACGATTGCCACGTATCAAATGTCACCTGTGCCTGAAATCCAACTTTACGAGCACAAAAAGCCTGGTTGAGCACCTTCAAAAGCACATTTGGTCGGAAAAAGTGTGCAAACGATGCGAGAAGCGAATCTCGTGCGATTCGCCACAGCACGCCATTCGACGTGGCATTTGTGAACGTTGTTTGTTGGGTGTTTAGAGACCGTATAAAAAATTTCAAAAATATGTATTCATTTTCATTTGACAGTAGACAGACAAGAGTCAACATGGTTAAAATGGGACGGGATGGTCAGGAGAGAAGGAGTAATAGCGAGATCATCTAACTGTTCTGAAAGCTTTTAAATGACGTGGCAAACTGATGAAGAGGTTGAGAGGGTGTCTAATCGCTGTCATCGTCGTCGTCCGCCTGACGGCCGACTCTTTTCGATGGTCCCTGACCGGACATTCCTTGGAGGAGAGTCGTCTGGCGACCGTCGCACGCCACGATTTTGAGTCTGGAAGAGATTGTAGGGATCTAATTTTTTGAGAAAAAACGTTTTTTGCCGTATTTTTTGAAGCATTTTCACCGAAATTTTGTAATTTTTTTGAAAAAAAAAACATGTTTTTTCGGTTTTTTTCTACTTTTTAAAGGACAAAAAAAAAATAAATCAACAAACTTCTCAATGGGCTCATCAAACGATCTCTGCGGATCTTTCAAAGTGACATTGTTCAGGATAAACGTCCAAACGTTGTCACAGTAGCGATAGGTGAGCAACTGAGTGGCACAAAAGTTCATCTTCTCTTTCGGCAATCGAGATATCTGCTTGTTCATGCTCTTGTCAAACTGGTTGAGCACTTTGGAGACGAGCGATTTCGGCAAAAGACCCTCTTCTTCCATGTCGTTGAGGGTTTGGTCGAGCGCCTGGCCAAGCGTGGTGCCGCGGTATAGAGCGTATGAGGACATTTGGCTGGAAGTATTCTATTTTCAATAGAGTTGCATCACAGTGCTATTTGAAGAGACGCAGATTGAAAACACATCCGAATATCTTGTGTATAAGGCCGGACTGAGCTAACAGGTCCTTAGGGCGGAGTCGAGCAAACGCACCCCACCGGATTTTTCGCGCGAAATTCAAATTTTGAGACATTTTTTATTTTTTTCGGGCACGGTGTCCAAGATTGGAAATGTGGGCGGATCCTAATTTGCTGACGCGCCAGCAAACTTGCATGGCGCACTTTCGGTGCTTGCGCATTTTTTGACTCTCGCATTTTTTTTTTGATTTTATTGTTTTTCTTTGTAAAATGTATGTTTTGTATCTTTTAATACCATAAAATTGCCCAAACTTCGACTTTCGTAAAGATTTATCCTGCAAAAACACCAAAAAACTAACTTTTTTGCTCCGCAATGCTAAAAACGATTATTCCGTAATGGTGGCTGAACCAAATTCGACGTTCTTAGGCTTAAAAAAGTTCTAAAGACCTCAGCTATAATTTCGTTGGAGCACATGTGGGAAAAAATTAAGAATTTATGCTTTTTTCCAGACAAACATAAAAAATGCCTCAAAATTTGAATTTCGCGCGAAAAAATCCAGTGGAGCGCGTTCGCTCCTTAACTCCCACGCTGTCCAGGATTTGAAGTGGGCGGAGTCGAGCAAACGCGCCCCACTGGATTTTTCGCGCGAAATTCAAATTTTGAGGCGTTTTTTATGTTTTTCGGGGAAAAAGCATAAATTCTTAATTTTTTCCCACATGTGCTCCAACGGAATTATAGCTGAGGTCTTTTTAAATTTTTTAAGCCTAAGAACGTCGAATTTGGATCAGCCACCATTTCGAAATAATCGTTTTTAGCATTGCGGAGCTAAAAAATGAGTTTTTTGGGGGGGTTTTTGCAGGATAAATCTTCACGAAAATCAAAGTTTGGGCAATTTTATTGGTTATATATAATTCACTTTGTTTTTTCGATGCGTATTTTTAGTCTTATTCGGGTTGTTTTGTTAATGAAAATACGTTTAATGCAGTGAAATATCTCAGATTTTATTTCTTCATGAAAATAAAAAATAAAACAAATATCATGGAAAATAAATGAAATTTATTTGATTTTCATCTATTGTTAGCCAATATTGTGCGTTTCAAGAAAATCGCCAGAATTTTCCGGCCTGCAAGAAGTTTAAATACCTTTCGCCTCTCTTCATTATCAATGCTATATCATGAGAAACTTATCTCTCTGCGTGTTTTTTTTTTCACATATCTCAACATCGCATGATTTAAAAAAAATATATAAATAATCCTAACAAAATCAAGCGGTAATGGAGTTTGAAAAATTAAAAATAAATGAAAACAACACATGAAAAACAAGAAATGAACGGCGCCGATTTCGCCACGTATCGCACACGTGGATGAGTCGCTACGCACTCAATTGGCCGCATTCGCGGGGCGATCAAAATTTTTTCAGCGATGTTCCTTCGGCGACCCCGTGTTTTATGCTTCAAAGTAAAATATTAGAGTTATTAAAAGATAAAATACATACATTTTACAAAGAAAAACAGGTTTTGCTGAGAAAAAATAATAATAAATTTGAATTTCGCGCAAAAAATGCAGTGGAGATCCTGGACACCGTGACGCAAAGCATTTTTGGCGCGGATATGACGACTAAATACATGGCTATTAGCCGCTAAAAATAGATGTGTCTAGCACGAGTTTGGAGCTGATTTGGCGGCCAGCGTGAGTAAGCCATCGCACCAGCATGCGTCCAGAAATGAACGGCTAATAGCCAAAAACTCACTGGGGTATGAGGAGGGAGTGAGTAAACGCGCCCGGACGCACACACGCAACGCATCCAAATGAGGCCCAAAAAATAAAAAAGCACGCGAATTTTTACGAAAAAAATATATCGGATTTAAAAAAAACCGCCAATTCAAAAATTAATGAAAAATGAAAAATATACAAAACTGAGATACTTTATACTTAGCGAGATTCCACAAGAAGAGTGTATGGTAAAAAAATTAAATAATTTTGGCGCCCCTAATCTTTGACGGCAAACGGAAAATACGGATTGGTCAGTGTCTGATGTTGAACGGATCCTTCCACAGTGTACATGTCCTCAATTTTCACCACCATCTCCTTGCGATTCTGACGGCATCCGACCAGGCATTTGCGGGCTGGAACAACGAGAATTATTATGTGTTCACGAGCGAAATTCAGTTACGAAGCAGGTCTCGCAGCGACTGGCTTTAATGATGGAGCATTCCACAAAAAAAACTCACATTTACAAGTCCGGCACGGCCAATTACACCCATTGCACTTCTCCCGGAGACAATCACACGGATCGTGCACCGTCGCCGAGCCCTTCACAATACTCGTCAGCCTGCCCAACTTGTCGTGATGTAGCACTGCGTCTTTCGGCTCTTTCGGCTCCACAGCCTGCTGCTGATGGGCTCTTCGGGATCGCGATGTGCTCACAATGTCCGCCGAGTCGGGCAGCATTTTCGACATTTCTCCGCCTGGATTCACAAATGTCAGCCCGCGAAGTTCGCGTTTGTAGAGCCTGGTGTTGCGCGTGTGTTGCACCTCTTCTTCTGCTTCCTTCAACTTTTTTTCAGGTTTATTAAAAAAAATTTTCGAATAATTAATTTTTAAATTTGGAGGGAGGGCTAGCTTACCTCGACAGAGTCGTATATCGGCTCTTCCATATCCTCGTAGTTTACCTCTTCGCATACTAGATCGTTGTGAGAAATGCCCTAAAGTTTTATTCAATTTTTTTTTTAATTTCAGAAATTCGAAATTTCTTAAAATTTGAGATATTTCAATAATTACCTGATCAGTCTCCGTGATTCCTGCTATCTGAGCGAGAAGATCGTTGGAATTCATAGCAAAATAGTGATAATAATTGAAAAAAAAAAAGAAGAAAAATTGAAGGAAAAAACAAATTTAAAAAGTTGTTTTCGAAAAAAAAAATTGATTTGAGCACACCACAAACCTTGTGCACGCACTTTGCCAAATCACATGCCGCACCTTGCGTTAAGCCCCGCCCATTTTTCTTTTTTCGCGAAAAATTTTTTTCACAATTTTTTTCTTTTTAATCAATATTCTCGTTGTATTTTTTTTTTGATTTTTCAATTAAATTTAAAAAAAGCCATCTAAAAATGTATTTATTAACGTTTGAAACACATTTTAAAAGTGGGGTAATTTTACAGAAGCGCCCCCCACACCACTACTCCACCCCCACAACCGGAATAGGCCCCCCATCAGTTCATTTTTAGTCCCGACTCATGGTGGGGGGGGGGCACTTGTGTGAGGGGGGTGCTTGTGAAATGTCATCATTACAGAAGTGTCCCCCATAACTGAGAGGGGGGTCGATTCTGTAAGCATAGGTAATCTTTCAGAAGCGCCCCCACAACATTTCATTTCCGCCCCCCTCAGGAAAATTACAGAAGAAGCCCCCGTTACGAATTTCATCCAAATTTGATAAATCTTCTGGGTTTTTTATTTTAAAAGTAACTTACATGTTTCCCTGGCGATAAGCTCACATTTATAGATCAATTGTTATAGATATAGATGGATCTTTATAGGGCCGCACATAAAATTGAGAAGCATCGTTTTGCCACGTACGATGGTAAAATGAGAAATAAAAGAGAAAAAAGGAATATGAAAATAAGTGTATGTCTTTCCACGCATTTAGATGTCACGCTTATATGATATTTTTCTCTAATAAAAAATTTTTACGTGAAACTTTATTTTAATCGTGAGGGGGGCTCTTCTGGGGGTTTCCCGTGGGGTCCTGAACTGTAATGTTGGGGGTGCTCTTCTGTAATTTTACCAAAAGTGGTTTTTGAGCTCTAATGGAAAATCAGAAAAATGAGTCATAAAACTGAAAAAGGCCCATAAATGCGATGATTGGCTTGACATTTTGAAAAAAAAAAATTAGCCACGAGCATGAATAATATGCTCAATAATTTATTGAAAATTCTAAATTTTAGAGAAATTTAATGATTTTTCAGATGCTAATGCACGCGGAAGGCGGGATGAGCGTCACGGATCTTCAAGAGCTGATCGATAAGCGAATTCCGGACAATCGGACGCAACTGGAGACGAGTCATGCGAATCTGATGGATGTGGCCAACTACTGTGAGGATAATTATCTGAAAGAGAGGGTACGTTCCGTTTTTTTCTTCAATTTAAAATAATTAAAATTTTCCCGTTTAGTACCAAGAAAAAGCGCTGGCAGAGTCGAAACAGTACGCCATTCAATCGCTGGCCAGCGTCGCCTATCAGATCAACAAAATGGCCACGTAAATATTTTGTCAAAAATCCAGGAAAATATTGATTTTTGGGGGTTTCAGAGACCTGCTCGACATGCTGGAATTGCAGACGGAGAAGGTGAATTCGCTGACGAGTCAGGTTCAATATGTGGCACAAGTTGTGGATATTAACAAGGAAAAGATGGCGAGGCGGGAAATTGGAGCCCTGACGATCAATAAGACGCTTCATAAGCAACCGAAGATTATTGCACCGTCTGTTCAAGTGGGTTTTTTATCGGAAAAAATTGATTTTCTAGAAAAATCAGTTTATGATCGATTTTGTCAAATTCAGCAGGAATTGGTAGTAATTTGATATTTTTGAACAGTTTTCGTGAAAAAAACACTAGAAGTTTTTGAAAATTCAACAAAATACGGTCAAAATTAGAAACAAAAATGATGAAAATCACCTTTTTCTGGCTGAAAATTGATGAATTTCGGTTAAAAAAGTTTTCGATATTTTTGGATATATTTTCGAAAAAAAAAAGCTGTCATATCAAAGGACGACTTTTTCAAAAATTGGCAATAATACGACCGAAATTGGAAGAAAAATCGATGAAAATAACTTTTCTGGCTGAAATTTGACTGAAAATTGATAAAATTCGAAAAAAAAAACTCGATTTTCTGTAAAATGATCCAAAATACGACCAAAATTGGAATAATCGACGAAAACTACCATTTCAGGCTGAAATTTGACTGAAAATCAATAAAATTCGAATAAAAATGTTTAAATTTGGCTGGAACGGTTCAAAAATCGATAAATTTTTGAGAAAAACCACTAAATTTTCCTGAAATTTGTCCAAAATATGACCAAAATTGATGAAAATTACATTTTTGGCTGAAATTTGACTGAAAATCGACAAAATTCGAACAAAAAAATTTTAAATTTCGCCAAAAAAGTTCGAAAGTTAATATTTATGGATAACTTTTTCGAAAAAAAAAAACAAGAAATTCTTGAAAATTGTTCAAAATACGACCAAAATTGGAAAAAATTGATCAAAAATACATTTTTTGGCTGAAATTTGATGAAATTCGAAAAAAAAAGAAGTTAAAATTTGGCCGAAACAGTTGGAAAATCGATCTTTTTGTATAAATTTTTGAGAAAAAAACTAGATTTTCTTTTAAATTTTCCTAAAATACGCCCAAAATTGGCAAATTTTGACGAAAATTTTCTTATCTGGCTGAAATTTGACTAAAAATTGATGAAATTCTGTTAAAAAAGGTTAAAATTTGGCCGAAATGTTGGAAAAATCGATATTTTTTGGGAAAATTCTCATATAAAAACGGCAAAATTGATGAAAACTACCTTTCTGGCTTAAAGGGGGTGCCAACTTTCTGGGGAAAGTGGCTTAAAATATACTCTTGGGTGGGGGATTTACGAATATCACATTGAAATCGCACAAAAAAATTTCTCTGATTTTTTATGATTTATACAAAAAAAAATAGAAGACCACGAGGAGTACACGAAAATCGTGGCCGTGGCCTAGGAAACCCGCGATCGCGGCTTCTAGAAAGATCCATTTTCACCAGAAATATTTATTTTTCTTGCATTTTCCCTCGTTTTTATCATCGATTTTCGATAAAACATGCTCTAATGGCTTATTAAATTTTTAGATGTTCGCGAAAACATATTTTAGTCATAAATATCGAAAAATCGATATTCGGCTGTCGTTCGATTCAACGTTTTAAATAATTTCTTGTGAACATTTTTTGTTCAAATATAACCGTTACAGTTCAATGAGTGAATTTAATGCGGAAATGAGCAGGAAAACGGGCAAAATTGAGAGGTATGAGAAATTTTATTTCGAATTTGTTTTATCATTCCTTTGGTGATTAATATTCCTTAATTTGCTATCTGAGAACAAGAAATGATGTTTGTAAACTATTTCCCAAAGATTAATGCAAAAAAATTAGAAAAACACGGGAGAAAAATAATGAAAAAGAAAATAGCGTTTGAATTTCGCGCCAAATCGTGTACTCCTCGTGGTCTTCTATTCTTTTTTGTAAAAATCATAAAAAATCAGAGAATTTTTTTCGTGCAATTTCGATGTGATATTCGTAAATCCCCCACCCAACAGTATATTTTAAGCAACTTTCCCCAGAAAGTTGGCACCCTCTTTAAATATCACTTGAAAATCGATGAAATTCGAAAGAAAAATTATACTTTTTCGAAAAAATTGCCCAAATTACGACTAAAATTGGAAGAAAAATCGATGAAAAATTCCTTATATGGTTGAAATTTGACTGAGAATTGATGAAATTCGGTTAAAAAAGTGAAAACTTGGCCGAAATGTTTGAAAAATCGATATTTTTGGATAAATTTTCTTTAAAAAAACAATAGGTTTTCCAGAAAATTGTCCAAAATACGACCAAAATCGATGAAAATCACCTTTTCTGGCTGAAATTTGACTGAAAATTCGATGGAATTCAAAAAAAAATAATTAAAATTGGCCGGAATTGTTGGAAATCGGTATTTTTTGGGAAAATTCTCAAATAAATACGGCAAAATTGATAAAAACTACTTTTCTGGCTTAAATTTCACTTAAAAATCGATGAAATTCGAAAGAAAAATTATACTGTTTAGAAAAAATTGTCAAAAATACGACTAAAATTGGAAGAAAAATCGATGAAAAATTCCTTATCTGGTTGAAATTCGACTGAAAATTGATAAAATCCCAAGGAAAATCTGTCGCCAAAGAATCGTGGCGAGATCCGCTAGAAAATAAACTTCCTCTATGTTTTTTACTTTTGAAAAAAATCTGAAAAATTCTTCTTTATCACAAAAAATGACTTTTTTTTAAAAGATTCAAAACAATATCGTGGCAAGACCCGAAGCTCCGCCCTGTTTAAACTTGCAAGGGGGCGGAGTTTGTTCTCCGGGGTTTTCGAGGTATCGAAAAATCTCGAAAAAATAAAAATTCCCAAAAATTGAGCAGAAAAAAGGAGGTTTTCAAAAATCCGTAATGTGGCGCACAAAATTGTAATAAACGCGAAATTTTTTTCCAAAATTTGCATTAAATTAGCATTTTGCGCGGTTTTTTCCGGCTCTGGGACGTTTCGAAACCTGCCATTTCGAAATGGCGGGTTTCGAAACGTCTCAGAGGCAAAATGCCAATTTCTGACCAAAAAATCTTTTGGAAAACGAGAATCTTCACAAAATTTCGCCAAAATTCCTCTTCCAGGAGCCCAAAATGCGATACCAAAGGACCCCCATCGATTTTTCCGTCCTTGACGGTATTGGCCATGGCGTTCGGGTAGTTGAGCCATCTCGTGGAACCCTAATCTCTCGGGCGGCTTCTTCAATTTCCGGAAACTCTCCGTCCCAATTTCACAACGAATCTCCGGCCTATGGAGTGTTTTCCGGCGAACGGACCGCCACTCTTGGCCGGTCTATGATGCGGCCGTATGCTCCGTCCATTGCGCCGTCGGACTATCGTCTTCCACAGGTATTTATTTCAATTCATATTTATTATGCCGCGTCCAAAGTTCAAAAAATCCCAGAAATCAGAAGTTTTTTGCAGTCCAAAGTTCCACAAAAAATCCCAGAAATAACAGGCAACCACAGTTGAAACCGACGCTACCGTAGTTGCTTCGCTGCGAGACCTTCTATGTTTAAAGTCGAATTTTCCCGCAAAAAAGTGATCAACTGTGGGAAAATTCGTGTTCAAACATAGAAGGTCTCGCAGCGAAGCAACTACGGTAGCGTCGGTTTCAACTGTGGTTACCTGTTATTTCTGGGATTTTTTGTGGAACTTTGGACTGCAAAATACTGTTGATTTCAGCAATTTTTTGAACTTTGGACGCGGCATTACAATGACGTCTTCCAGGTAACCCCCCACTCTGACTCTCGAATGACTCGCCAGATCAGTCACGGCTCAGAATTTGGCGAGCATCTGAGCACTGGCGGGAGCGGAAGTCAACACGGATCCTCTGAATACAATTATCACGGCGATAGATATGGAACGATTCGCGCCGCTGGCGGCGGTAGAACCATGACGGATGGATCGCCAATGTTCGCGGGAGGTCCCGACTCGCCGACTTTCCCAGCTCCGCCACCGCAAGCATCTATGCATTACAATGGCTATGTGGCACCCGGAAGTGTCGTTCAACAGCAACAACAACAGCAATATCATCAGCAGCAACAACAACAACAACAACAACAGTATGGAACGATTCGCAAACCGGTGGTGAACAATGTTAGCACTAGGCATGGTGGGTTTTTGATGACAAATATTTATTTATTTTTTCTATTTTGATTTTGTTTATGGGAGCGCCCTGATGCAAAATAAGGCTCTGGGACGTTTCGAAACTTAGTGTAATAAATTCGGAGAATTTTTCGAAATGTTCCGGAAAATGTATCGCTAAAAATCCACTAGAGTTTTGAAACGACCCAGAGCCTTTTTTTGCGAGCGCGCTCTAATGCAATGGAAAATTTAAGGAACATTCCATAAAAAGCTTTTAAAAAAAAGATTGTGTGCAAACACCGCGACGGCAAAATGTAGAAAAATTTTCGAAACGTTCGAGAGCATTTTTTTTTTTGGAAATGCAAAAAAAAGGCGCAGAAATCTGTTTCTCGCTCCACCGATGACGCTAGGTCTCTGTGTATCTTTGATTTCCCTGGTGTCTAGTTTTGTCTAACTGTCTAGCTTTTTTAAACGCCTTGAGTTATCAATGGAGCGCGAAATCAACAATTATGCATTTTAAACATTTTCATAAAGAAAAAAAATTTTCTTTGCGCCTTTAAAAAATTGTATTTTTGAGACCCCACGAAAAGGGGGGAAAGTGTTGAAACGCAGGAACGAAAAGGGGGAAAATGGGCACAGTTTTCTGCAAAAGTGCCGGTTTTTTCTGCATTTTTGGAGGATGAGAAATAGTGTTTTTTTTCCTGCTCTGTTTTGCTGGAATTTAGTATTTTTGGGTATTTATTGCCCATAAAATGCAAGTGCGCTCCATTGAACATAGTACTTTGCGATTTTCATTTTCGTCGCCAAATTATTTTTCCTCTTTTTCTTCGATTTTTTGCTAAAATTCTTCGTCTTCCTTGATATTTCTTTGTTAAAATGACTAATAACAAACAAATTCGTAATATTTTGTGAAAAATTGCCTAATTATGCCCAATTTTAGTTAAAATTAGCCAATTTTCGAAATTGCCGCTGCTTTAAAAATTCCTAAATCATTTATTTGGAAAGCTTTTAGTTCAAATGATATTATGATGATGTATTTCAATGTATTTTTTCTTTTTAGCACCTATTTTAACGCGAAATCACCCAAATTTTCCCGAAAAATATTAATTTTCACTAAAATCAATATTTTGTGGATCTCTCGCAGTTTTTCCGCTTCTTTTCTTTTTTAATCGTTTCTATTTTGTCTCCGCATTTCAAATACCAAAAAATACAAAATTCGAGCAAAACAAAGCAGGAAAAAAACACTATTTCTCATTCTCCAAAAATGCAGAAAAAACCGTGCGGCACTTTTGCAGACAAACTGTGCCCATTTTCCCCCCTTTTCGTTCCTGCGTTTCAACACTTTCCCCCTTTTTCGTGGGGTCTCGTATTTTTCTGAATCGTGGTAGAGAAAATTCTAGTAGGCGAATCAATAAAAATCGCGTATTTATTGTGTTTTCAATCGAGTTGCGACGTCAAGAGGTCAAGCTCCGCCCACTTTTTTTCACGCAAAAATTCCAAATGCACTAAAATTTAATGTTCGCGTGAAAAAAAGTGGGCGGAATTTGACCTTTTGACGTCGCAACTCGATTGAAAACACAATAAATTCTGCATTTTTTTTTTAATTTTTCGTGAAATTTCAGTTCAAAAATTCAAATTAATAGGAAAAAAAAGTGGAATTTTTGAGATTGAAAACGGTTATTAGCCGCTAAATTTGGAGCGTATGCCACATGCATTTGGCACACACTCCGAATTAGGCGGCTAATAGCCAATAGGGCAGTTTTTGCGAGAAATAGCAAAAAAACTTTAAAAAATTGTATTTTTTTGGCAAAAACCTCTTTTAAAAAGTAGGCGAATCAATAAATCGCGCAAAATTCTGTAATTTTTCGGAAAATTTCTGGTAAAAAAGTTAAATATTTTCAAAAATCCGCTTAATTGTGGTAAAAATTGAATTTTGTGTTGCAAAAACGGCAAAAAAAAAATCAATAACATACCCAAAATTTAAAGGCGCATACATGGATGTTGGCCAACAAATATGGCACGTAATCAGCGCGAGTTCGGGGCGAGTTTGGCATTAAAAACGGCTATTAGCCGCTCTTTTAATAATAATTTAAAAAATTTTACTGCCAAAATAAGAGAAATTCCAACGGAAAATTATTAAAATGCTGTTTTTTATCGAAAAATCGACAATTCTTTTTTTTTGTTCTGCGCCTTTAAAATTACGGTATTTTTCAGAAATTTCGATTTTTCCGATTTTTAATAGAGTTCTTTTTTTGTAATTTTGGTGCTAATTTTTTAAAAATTATTATTAAATAGAACAAAAATTGGCGGTTAATAGCCGCTTGACCGCCAATGCCAAACTCGCCCCGAAATGGGCCGATTATCGCCAAACTCGCGCCAATTAGGTGCCATATTCTAGCGCCAAAATCCATGGATTTTTGTAATTATTTGACTTTTATACCAGAAATTTCACGAAAAATTGAAAAAAAAAAACTAAACTTGGCGGCTAATAGCCGTTTTCAATTGAGTTTTTCCTAAAATTTTACGAAAAATTGGAAAAATAACAGATCTTAAGCAATTTTTAGTGTTTTTTTTTTCAAAAAAAAAATTGTTTTTAAAGGTTTTTTTTGCCATTTCTCGCAAAAAAAATGGTGGTGGTTTCTTGCCCCGCCCTTTTTCTTAGAACTTTTCTGCCATATTGAACGGCTAATAGCCATATGGCTGCCTAGATCCGCCATATCCGCGCCAAAAAATTCCTGACAATCTCCATATGAGTGCGTTCTTGCAGTAATAAAACCGGCCTTATATATAAGAGATAAAGCAAATTTTTGGCTAATTGCTATTAAAAACCGCTACTAGACGGTTTCAATGGCTAATATCGACATACGCGCCAGAAATGACCTGTTTAATAGGGTAATGCTAAAAATCGGAACTTCTCAGAAAGCTTAATCCCCTTTCATTTCCAGACCTTCCCCCTCCACCAAGCTCTGTCCTATCCGGAATTTCAAGCCGATTATCCACCCACGAAGACATGGACGATCTCCCACCGCCTCCAGAATCTGTCGGCGGTTCTTCCGCCTACGGTGTATTCGGTGGCACCACTTCCGCAAACGACGCCTCTTCGAATCTGTTTGACGTGCCGTCTGAATGGGTGCCCAGCGGGGAGTACCTGGAAAAAGTGCGTGTGATCTTTGACTACGAGGCGGAAAAAGAGGATGAGTTGACACTTCGCGAGAACGCTATTGTGTACGTGGTGAAGAAGAATGAGGATGGATGGTATGAAGGGGTGTTGGATGGTGTCACTGGCCTGTTTCCAGGAAATTATGTACAGAAATTGTAGTGTTTTTATATGCATTTATTTATTTTATTCTCAGTTCGCCGCGATGCAAATTCGCTCCAATCGCACTGGGCCACGTTGGTGACGAGAGAACATGCGCAATTCACTGTGCGATTGGAGCGAATTTGCACAGTATATTTATTCGCATTTTTTTTCCTGTGCATAAGTACATAAACTGCTGATTTTTGCTCCCCGAATGACGCCTCAATCTTTTTTTTTAAGTGCGGATTATTTAACTTGAAAAATGTCACGTTTGCCACGTCATAAAAGCTGTGACGTGCGAGACGGGAGCACCGCGAAAACAAAAGCGACGTTTTGGCAATTAAGAAAAAAAGCGTCGAGAATCTTGTCTTGAAATGTCGATATGCGCCTTTAAGTTTTGCGTACTGTACTTGATAATTTTTTTCGTTTTTTTTTTTTAACATTTTGGTCATAATTAACCGTATTTTTCTTTTTTTTTTGCGTTTTTTTTTTCAATTTTTGTTGTTTATCATTGTTTCATTTGATTTGTCGCGCGGTGTTGGCGTACTCGCGTTGCAAACCGATTTACGAGGATCCGCCCACTGCCCTGCTATTTTTTCCTCATTTTGCAGTTTTCCTTCTGTTTTTTCAACTAAATTTTTGCTTCAGATCAATAAATGGCGTATGCGAATGAATATTGAACAAGAAAATTCGAGAAAACGAAAAAAAAAAATGGCGGATGATGCAAAAATCGATAAAATTGTTTTTCGTCTTTTCATGGTAATTTTTGCCTTTTTCCTATTTTTTTTTGGAAATAATTGATTTCAGGTCGCTAAATGTGTTTTTCGAATATGGATTCAAATCAAAAGTGCGAAGAATTGAGACGAAAAACATTTTGAGACCCTGCCAAAACCGGGGAAAACCACGAAACCAGGGAAGACAAAACCGGGGAAAAAAATGGACAAAACCGTGGAAGAGGCTCCACCCCTTTTTGCAGCTGCTGCACGATGTTTTGTACTGGAAGTGTTGAAAAACAGGAAAAAGTGCGCCGCAGACTTGCAACTTTTCCCCGGTTTTGTCCATTTTTTTCCCCGGTTTTGTCATCTCGCATTTTTTATCGATTTTTGCATCATCCGCCATTTTTTCTCGAATTTTCTTGTTCAATATTCATTTGCGTACGCCATTTATCGATCTGAAACAAAAATTTATTGAAAAAAGAGACGAAAAACTGGATAAAATAACAACAAAAAAAAAGGAAAAATGTCAGCAATTTTAAAAAATCGCGAAATTAAAAAAATGAGACCCCACGAAAAAGGGGGAAAGTGTTGCAACGCAGGAACGAAAAGGGGGGAAAATGGGCACAGTTTTCTGCAAAAGTGCCGCACGGTTTTTTCTGCATTTTTGGAGAATGAGAAATAGTGTTTTTTTCTGCTTTTTTTTGCCTGAAATTAGTATTTTTGGGTATTTGGAATTCGGAGACAAAATAGAAACGATTAAAAAAGAAAAGGAGCGGAAAAGCTGCGAGAGGTCCACAAAATTATTGATTTTAGTGAAAAATAATATTTTTCGGGAAAATTCGGGTGACTTCGCATTAAAATATGTGCTAAAAAGAAAAAATACATCGTCATATAATCATTTGAACTAAAAGCTTTCCAAATAAATTATTTAAGAATTTTTAAAGCAGGCGCAATTTCGAAAATTGGCGAATTTTAACTGAAATTGGGCATAATTAGGAAATTTTTCACAAAACATTACGAATTTGTTTGTTACTAGTCATTTTAACAAAGAAATATCAACGAAAACGTAGAATTTTAGCAAAAAATCGAAGAAAAAGAGGAAAAATAATTTGGTGGCGAAAATGAAAATCGCAAAGTACGAAGTTCAATGGAGCGCACCTGCATTTTCCGCGAATGGACAATAAATATCCAAAAAAATTGATTTCAGGCAAAAAAGCAGAAAAAAAAACACTATTGCTCATTCTCCAAAAATGCAGAAAAAACCGTGCGGCACTTTTGCAGACAACTGTGCCCATTTTCCCCCTTTTCGTTCCTGCGTTGCAACACTTTCCCCCTTTTTCGTGGGGTCTCACTAGTCAGAAAAAATGGTGCTACCTCGGAATAGAACTGAAGTGTAATAGAACTGCAGCGATATAAAACTTGCTTCGCAATAGAACCGTTCGGAATAGAACTGTAGCAAAATAAAACTGTTTTGGAATAAAACTGTTCGGAATAAAACTGTAGCGTTTTGGAACTAAATTAGCAATGGCGCGCGATTGCATTGCTTGGCCGTCAAGGCGGGCCGAGAAAAAAATGATAAAAGTTTATTCAAAAAAACAACAAAACAAACAATTTTTGATGAATAGCTCAAATATAAAACTGTTGAAAAAAGCACGCGCATGAGAAATTCCAATATTTGAATGAGCAAGCAATGCAATCGCGCTCTATTGCTAATTTAGTTCCAAAACGCTACAGTTTTATTCCGAACAGTTTTATTCCCAAACAGTTTTATTCCGAACAGTTTTATTTCGCTACAGTTCTATTTCACTACAGTTCTATTCCAAAGCGAGTTCAATTTCGCTACAGTTCTATTACGCGTCAGTTCTATTCCGAGGTAGCACCGAAAAATCGCGAAATTTAAAAATTCCAAATTTCGTGTTAATACTCCAGCTAACAAAAGTAGGTATAGTCGGCGAATGCATCATCAGCCTCGCCCTACCGCACTTTTCAATTTTCAACAGTGTAGTGCGCTGTTTTTGAAGCGAAAAATCAAATTTTAACTGCAACTCGTCGTGGATACGTCATTTTCCGTTGAAAAGAAGTATAAAAACTAGAATTCGAGTTAATCTTGCAAGTGCAACACTGTTTTACAGGAATTTTAGCAGTAGAGCGAGGTTGATGATGTATTCGCCGACTATATGCGCCTTTAATATTTGGCTACGGTATCGAGTTTTTTTGTTGCGTTTTCGCACTTTTCATAAAAAATTTGTTGATTTTTCCATTCTCTTTCTATTTTTCTGCTTTTTTACGATTTATTTTGAAAAACAATAATATTAGTTGTTTTTTTCCCGAAAAATTACAGAATTTAAGCGCATTTTTTTTAAATAACAGGCTCCGCCTACTTTTGTTCGTTTTTTTTTCTGTCGATTTTCTGCTCATTGAAAATTGGCAGCCAGATTTTTTTCATGACGCAAAAATCGGCACAAAATAATACGAAATTGTAAAATTCCAGCTTTCGCGGCGAGACTCTTGCCTTCAAAAGTGGGTATGCGCCTTTAAATTACGTACGGTATTGACTTTTTTTTTTTGAATTTTGCCCACATTTTTGCGATTTTACAAATCTTTTTCTGTTTTTTTAAAATTTATTTCAATTAAATTTGACTATTGTCCATTCACGAAGAAAGCAAGTGCGCTCCACAAAACTTAGTACTACGTGGATTTCATTTTCGTCGCCAAATTAATTCATCTCACGTGTAAATTCAACGCGAAAAGAAATAATTTGGCAACGAAAATGAAATCCACGTAATACTAAGTTTTGTGGAGCGCACTTGCTTTCTTCGCGAATGGACAATATTTTTCCGAAATTTTCACGAAAAGTTACAGAATTTCAGAAGATTTTTCAAAAATTGTTCATTTTTACTTTTTTTTTCTCAGATATTTCCTGCCGTTTCCATCGGCTAATAGCCGCTAACATCCGCGCCAACAAAAGTTCTCCGAGTTGGTCTCATCTCCTCGCTGTGTGTACTTGACCTATGACACCGCATGCTCTTCACCCGTTTTTTTCCCAATCAAAACAAACTCTACTCTACGCCGTTTCGCTGCTGCTCTCTTAAGAGAATTCTTTACTAGTTCTGTGCCGTATGCCGTGCGTGACGTCGACACGCCCGCTCGTCCTACGTCTTTCTTTTCGCCCCGTTTTCTAGCCGTCTGCGTTTCTCTCTCTCACACTCTCTCGTTAAGAGTTCTTCCCTTCTTTTTCTCTGCTCTCCTCTATTTATTTACATATATTTCGTCAATCCGTTTCGTTTCTTCCATCATTTTTTTTTTCGTCCATCATCGTTAGTTCTCGAATGGTAACCAAACGAACGAGCCAGTGAGCCAGTGAGGAGGCGCGCGATAAAAATAGCCATACACGTTTTTTTTGTTCATTCATTCGATCATTCGTTCATTCTCTTGTTCCTGCTTCTGCTCTTGACAATTTTTGAGCACTCGTGAAAATCACGTGCTCGTCAAAATGACACTTGTTTTCGGACTTTTCGAGTCATTTTAACGTTCTCTACGTTTTTGTTAATTTTGGAGCCCAATAATTCAGAAAAGTGTCAAAAAATTAAAATAAAATTTCCACGCCTATGCCGAACCCTCGCCGATATGGCTATTAGCCATCTTCAGCGGCTAATAGCCATAAAGTTGCCTTATTCACGCCAAACCCACATCGATATGGCTATTAGCCATTTACCCGCCATCCCCACGGCAAATAGCCATTTACGACACTTGATAGTAATTTTAAACGGCTAATAGCCATATTTCACCCCTCGATCTGTGATCGGCGCGGGTTTGGCAGTAATCGGCGCGCGATCGGTAATTAGCCGTTATGGATCACTTTGTCAAAAAACAAAAAAAAACGCAAAATACTGAAATTTTCTATCGCTCAGATTTTTCCGCCTAAAAATCGATAATTTTTGGCACCACATATTTTGTCAGCGTTAATTTTAAGCTTTATTCGGAGAAATGGTAAAAATTGCTCAAAAATGCCCCCAGTGGACTGAAATATTGATTTTTTTTTTTTTGAAAAATAGCATTTTTGAGCCATTTCTCCAAATAAAGCTTGAAATTAACGGTGATAAAAAATGTTGTGCCAAAAATTATCGATTTTTCATCGGAAAAATCTGAGCGATAGAAAATTTCCAGTTTTTTGGGGTTTTTTTCTCTCAAAATGATCCATAACGGCTAATAACCGATCGCGCGCCGATTACCGCCAAACCCGCGCCGATCACAGACCAAGGTGTTAAAAAAGGGGCGAAATATGGCTATTAGCCGTTTTAAAATGACTATTCACTGTCGTCAATGGCTATTTGCCGTGGGAATGAAGGGTAAATGGCTATTAGCCGTTGAAAATGGCAAATAGTCATATCGGTGCGGATTCAGCGTTAAATAGGCGGCTATGTGGCTAATAGCCGATGAAAATGCCTGGTTTGCGCAATTTTAGCCCCTAATTGGCATTCGGCGCAAAAAACGGCTAACCGCCATATCCGCGCCAAAAATTTCCTTTAAGGGGGGGGGGGGGGAATGTTTTTAAAAAATCGCGGAATAAGCTCCGCCCCTTTTTTGCAAGACTGCGGCCACATTCTTGCAAAAGGGGCGGAGCTTATTCCCCGGTTTTGTGGCTCTCGGACGTTTTGAAAAGTTTTCTGCATTTTGTCGTCGCGGTGATTGCACGCAATCTGTTTTCAAAGCTTTTTGAGGAAAATTTCACAAAAATACCTGGAAAAAAAAATTTTTGTGCAAACACTGCGACGATAAAATGCAGAAAATTTTTTTCGAAACGTCTCGTATTTATCGCTAGAATTTTTTTATGTGACAATTTGGGTTATTTTCGGCAAATTGCCCATCAGCTGCCCCGGGCAGATAGAGATGCGGCCTCGATATGGCTGTTAGCGGTTATCGACGGCTATTAGCCACTTTTTTGTGGCAATAATACCAACAATATTGAATTCCCTGAACGTTGATCGCCACGAAAAAACGGCGAGACATGTCTTTGACACAATGGCGCTAATCAGTTTTCTGATAAAACGCGCCTAATTTTTTTCCCCGCTGATAACTATGTGCCATCCCACACACGCCTACGACTCCATTTTCGTCGCCTTTCACGCCATTTCAACGTCTTCTGGCCCGTGGTTTCCGAACTCTCGCTCTCTTTCTCGCGCGCTCTCGCATGTGCAGCTGTTCAATGCTCACTTGTGGGCTCAAAGATGAATGTTTTCAGTTTTCGTCGCTTTCTTGCTTGCTCATATCATCCTTTTTTATTGCATTTTTCAGCGCGCACGCCCTCGCGTTGAATGTTGACGCAAAAATCACTCGAAACAATGATTTTCGAGCATTTTCACTCTATTTTTTGACCGGACAGAAAAAAAACGGGGAATAAGCTCCGCCCCTTTTTGTAAGACAAGTCAAGTCAAGTCTGCGGCACTTGCAAAAAAAGGGGCGGAGCTTGTTCCTCGGTGGTGTCGAATATGACGCCGTTTTTGACGTCTTCGCGCCAAAAAAAACTTGTTTTTTTTCTTGAAGGCGAAATGAGAGGAGGCAGAGCTCTCCAATTTCGTGTCTATTTCTTTCCTTTTTGGCTATTTTCGTCCCCGTCGTATCGAGTTCAAAGACTCTTTGCAGTGACGGTCATATTATATTCAAATTTTATACGAATTTGCATGAATTTCAAATTTTTTGCATCGTTTGCGTCAATAGAACGAGGTCAAAAACGCGGTCATTTCGACAACATTTTCAATTTCGAGGCTGTGACAGTTTTTCTGCATTTTGTCGTCGCCGTGTTTGCACACAATCTTTTTTTTCAAAGCTTTTCATGAAAAAAGCGTTAAAAAAAATGATTTTGTGCAAACACCACGACGAGAAAATGCGGAAAAAATTTTGAAACGTTTCCTCGATGTTTTTTTTCGACATTTTCAATGTTTTCGAGTCTAAATAAACAACGAGCAAAGCGTCAATTTGTCGACCCGCCACGACGGTCAAACGCGCTCCATTGAACTCAGTATTCACTTCGTCGGGATTTTTTTTGTGGTAAAAATCAATAATTGAGAGCAAATTCCTGAATTTTTGTGAAAATATTCCGCAAAATGCTTATTTTTAGGCAAAAATTAAGCATTTTCCGAAAGATTTTCGCAAAAATTCAAGAATTTGCTTTCAAATATTCATTTTTACCACAAAAAACCCCGACGAAGTGATTACTGAGTTCAGTGGAGCGCGTTTGATCGTCGCTGCGGATTGGATCGGATCCGCAATGTTTATTTACAACGACGCTCCAAATTAACACTTTTCGGGGATTTTTATTTACGCTCGTAAGCATAATGGTACGTCCAAAGTAGAAAAAAAGCGCAAAAAAAGACGAAAAAAGGCGTCCAAAGTAACTTTGTTTTTGCGTCTTTTTTTCTTTGTTGTTTACCGCCAAACAAGCAAAAAATTAATTGTAAACATGTTTACAACTTCGTTTGGCGGTAAACAACAAAGAAAAAAAGACGCAAAAACAAAGTTACTTTGGACGCCTCTTTTCGTCTTTTTTTGCGCTTTTTTCTTACTTTGGACGTACCATAAAAATGTCGAAAAAATATCAAAGAATTTTTCCAGACACTTTTTCTTCGATATTATGTATTCACCACGTATTGGCATTGAGGACAAATTATTATGGGGTTATTCATAAAATGGCTAAAAAAAAAATTCAGCGAAAATTTGGAGAATGATCCGATTGGCCTGAAACTTTGGGAAAGATTGGCAAACATACTCGCGGACATTCCCAGAAAATTTCAGTCTTTTTTACTTTTAGAAGAATCGATATTTTGGTCTTAAATTTTCTGGACATGTCCGCGAGTATTTTTGCCATTATTTCTCAGAGTTTCAGGCCAATCGGAGAATTTCCCGAATTTTTTGCTGGATTTAGCTTTTTTGAATAACCCCATAATAATTTACCGCCCAGTGTCACTTCGTGGCGAATACGTAAATAATTTCGACAATATTTTGGATTTCTTTTTTTTTCATGGGATTTTTTGCGGCTCCTTGTCAGTCCAGTGTTCCTCAACGAGTGATTTCGCTGTGAGACCCACGGGGTGTTGAGAAGTACATGAAAATTAAATTTTAAGTTTCGCGGGAAAGTTGCCACGTCACTCGAGAAAAAAGCGCGCGAAATGGTGTGTTCAAAAAGTCGTTAGTGCGGCGCCTCAGCTATTTTTATATATTTTTTCTTGTGGATTCATATCTTTTGCATGATTCTAAATATTTAAACAATATTTCCCTTTTTATTTTATGCAGAAAACGTATTCCACCAGCGCCTCGTTTTTGAAAATCCAAACCGTTTCAAATCTGTAACAACAGCGTTTCCTCAAATCTGTGTGAGCAGTGGAGCGCATTTTCATCATGTACTCTTCAACACGCCGTGGAGACCTCGTATTCTCAGATTTTGGCTAATTGCCACAAAAATAGCTATTGCGCTTTCAATCTAGTTGCGACATCAAAAGATAAATCTCCGCCCATTTTTTCACGCGAATATTAAATTTTAGTGCATTTTTAATTTTTGCCTGAAAAAAAGTGGGCGGAGCTTCACTTTTTGATGTCGCAACTCGATTGAAAACACAATACGTCCCGACTAACATAAGTGACAATGGCAAATTTATTTCCATTTTCGAGTGTTTAAAAGCGAATTTTTAATATTTTTTTCAACAACCTTAGGTCTTGCAGCGAAACCCCAGCAGTTTTCAGCCGTGGAACTTTGGACCGGACTGTCAAAAATACCTCCTTTTTTGATCATTGGGCACGACATTCAGTAAAGGAGACCAGGAACTACTTTTTGAGATGAATTTCACGATAAAAATTTTATTTAAAAACAAAAATTAAAAAACAACAATAACACACAGTGCGTCGTTTCGTAGCGTCAGCAATTGCGCTCGGACGAACAAGGCAAAATGCTATATTTCCGAGAAAAAAATCGATAAAATATGTATTTCCATGAAAAACCCAAAATTCTACTGAATAGGTCCATAATTGTGCGTCCGTCCGGGCGAGCGCGTTTGCTGACTCACTGTTCCACGTCCTTGTGTTTTCGATGTTTGATAATCACAATTTTAACAACGACTCATTCTTCCGCAAATCGTACCGTCCGTGAGGCCACGTCTCTCACGTGCCCCAAAACTTGATCAAACATCCCGAATGACATCACTCGGCCAGTTTCCGCGCGGATTAGACGCAGTGAACACAGTGTCGGCGCGTACATATAGGCGCGTGCCGCACCGCTCGATTTGCCAATTACTCATTCATTCTCCATTTTCATCACTTCCGGGGTTTCGAAATGTCGAAAAGTTGTCGCTTTTATCAATTTTCGTTGAATCGTTTTTCATTTCTTGGTATTCCCCAGATGGCGTGCAAATCCTTTATTTTTTCCATTTTTCCTCCCTTCCAAAAACGGAAAAAGCCTTTTTTTCAAAAAGGTAGCAAATCTTTATCTCTGCGTCTCTTCCTTCCTCTGTTTTCCGTCAAAATTGTGCCTCGAGGCGCCGTCTCTTCGCAAAACGCCCACATTTTCATTTCCACATTTCCAGTCTCGCAAAAATGGTCGCCGACAATTCGGAAAAGTCGTCGACCAAGTCGGTGGCGAACGGATCGCTGATCAGCACAGTGTCATGCAAAGATGAGCTACCGAACGCGATTATTGTGACGCAGGTGCCGGAGGATGTGAGTTTTCGTTTTGGAGCATTTTCCTTTATTGGTTTTTTGTTTGAAGGTGTTTGACAACACGGAGGACAAGGCAAACTTCTCGTCGCTGTTCACCGCCATCGAGAAGGGCATCCATTTTGATTTTCTGCGAAGCTTCAGACGTGTTCGAGTGATTTTTAGGTTAGTGAACAACTTTTTAATCGATTTAAAAAAAAATTACTCAAATTCTTGAAAAATTTCTCAATTACTGGTCGAAACATCTACAGAATTAATTGATTAAATAACTTTGGCGCGTTTCGAGACCCTGACAAAACCGTTGCAAAATTGTGGCACGAATTTTGTACATGAAGTGCTATAAAGTGCAGGAAAAACCATGCCGCAGAATTGCAAATTTTCCCCGGTTTTGTCAGGGTCTCGACATTTTGAAAATTTGGTGCATTTTTGCGTCGCGGTGTTTGCACTGTCATATAATGCTCAGCAACTTCTACCGGCGAAACAGCGACCGATCGATTGCAAATCGGCGGCAAATAGAGAGCGTAGCAGACTTGCACCTCTGATTTGTCTTCCCTCCGCCGCTGTTTTCAAAAAATCTAGGCGGAATGTTGTAACCGCTCGTTATTTAGCCTCTGTTGAATTTTGCTGGGTGCCTCCATAAAACGATTAGAAAAGACGAGAAAATTTATTATCGGAATAAAATAAATAACTAAATATACAACAAAAGAAGAACAGAAAAAAATATAAAATTAGAAAATAACAGCAGACTTGCGGATTTGTGTAAAGGAGGTACCAGGCAGAGTTGCCTGGGAGTGGAAATTTCTAAAAGGAAAGTCGGAAGTGAAATTTTTTAAACGGAAGTTGGAAGTCGGAAATCGGAATTGAATATTTTAAACGGAAGTCTGAAGCCGGAAGTTGGAAGTCGGAATTCCATTCAACTCTGGTACCAGGAACTGTTGAATTATTTGAGTCGGGGACTAGTGGCTGAAACGTAATAGTTATATTTCGGATAAATTTAGAGATAAACAAACCTCTTAAATCATTTTTCTTATCTCGAGATTAATTGTTCGGTGGAAATCAATGCCATCCGCCATCCTGTTACGAGCTGCCAGGCGTGATCTCTCCTTCCAGAGTGTGTTTTCACGTTCCCATGCCGTCTTGTTTATCTTGAATTAAGACAAATAAAGCATGTTAAGACAGTAGCCAATAAAAGGGGGCATCATCTCTCCTCCCAAAGTTGGATAAGAAAGTATCTAAACATTATTGATATCCCTAAAGGGACACTAGAATCTTACCTGTCCAGGACACTCCTTAAGATGAAACAAATCGCCCGTTGGGTATCATCAGGGACTTTATCAATGTGGGCCAAATTGATTTTCTCCTAGATCTGAAATATACGAAGACCATGAATAAACGTAGATTTTCGGGGGGGGGGGGCAATATGAGTTAGGGGGGAAGGCACTCAAAAAAACTTTTTTTTTTCGTTTTTATTGGTGATTTTGAATCGCTTTTGATTTGTTTGATATATTTATCTGATTCAGCATTGATTTTTGCCCGGAAAGCTCAGTGGCAACGCGCCGGAACCGAAAGGAGCTGGGTGGAAGCTTGCTTTGATTGTTTTTAGTGTTTAATCTACTGCCGGTTACCTTTTCTTATTTTTCACGCATTTAATCACAAAAAATCCCCTCGCAAAGCATGCTTCCACCCAGCTCCCTCCGGTCGCCCATTTTAAGTGCCACACATGCTCCGGCGCGTTGCCGCTGCGCTGAACTTTCCGGGGATCAATAAATTCTTATAAACGCATATTAAACATTTGTACGACAAAAAATGAAAAAAAAAATTGTTTTTTTTTTCGGTGGCCCCCCTCAACTCATATTGCCCCGATTTTTGTTAGTTTACCTTGAAAGGGCGCAACCCGAAGAATTTTTTGTGACGATGAAAAGCGTGGGCAGGAATGAAAACATTGCGCGCTTTGGCTTTGCGAACTTTTCCTTGAGCAAGCTTTCGATTTGCCAGATTTAGCTGTAAATATGAGTTTGCAGAAAAACGTGTTGAACGAGTGAACCCACAAAAAAGTCGGCCCGGCTTGAAAGACTCGTCGATGCACTTCGGTGCACTTCGGCAGTCTGGACGAATTTTACGGCGACTAACCAAAATTCCCTGAGAAATAAAGGTATTTAACATCACACAAGTTTTTAGTTTTTACATAACTTACTGTGTATGTTGGGCTTCAAGGTGTGAACCAGAGTTACCTGGAATTCCATCTTCCGCTGATTTTTTTTTCACTTTCGACTTCTGTTTTAGAAATCTCACATCCATGCAACTATGGTGTGGACCTCTGCTGCTTCTTCTTCAAGATCGTCTCTCATCGTTTCCGCGAAATATTAAACATAAGAGTCCGAAATTTCTCGGAAGCTATCGTGCTCGTTTTAACGGCAATTTATCGGTCACTCGCAAGATGTGAAGAAGATCATCTGAAAACAGAAATAAAGCTAATAATATTTTTCATCAATATTTTTATGAAGAAACACTTTCTTCCAACCCTACTCAATGCCGTTATACGATATGTCGCCGCGTCCCGCCGCATTGTTTCCGACACTGAAAAATCGATTAATGATTCGGTTTTTAGTTATTTATTGGGAAATTCATGAATTGCGAAAATTCCTGTTCGGTAATCTAGCACACATTTCAAGTCAAAAACACCGAAAATTAATAATGTTCGCGAATTTTTAAACGGATAATTATTCGCTCACAATCAGTCATTCAATAAAACCGTGATACCGTGATACATGATAACATACAATTACTATAGAAATAATGTATAAATTATAAAATAATTTAATTTTAAAATATAAAAAAAAAACAAAAAAATTTTAATATTTTCTCGTAAATCCTGTTCCGTGGGTCTTGCAACGAATGTCTTTCTCCGACCAGCGTTCTGCCTTCCCTTGTCGAAAAGCTCTCTTCGGCCGCTGTTTCGCCGGTAGAAGTTGCTGAGTGGATTCGTGACGGAGTGACATTTCACGTGAAACTGGGAGACGAAAAATCTCTTCATTTATTAAATTATTTCCTCATTTTTTTGAATAAAACGTGAAAAAAATTGTCACTCTGCCACGAATCCACTATATCAAAAAACACGCGAATTTGATTTTTTAAAATCTTTTTTGAGTTGCGCGAACATCGCGACGCAAAAAAGAATACAAATTTCGAAATGTCCCAGTTTCGAAAAAAAATTTGGAATTACGCACTCAAAAATGGCACGAAGTTAGCAGCGAGATCGCCATTTGCCAAGTAAAATGGCCAATTTCCGCGGGGTTGGGCAGATTTGGCAGCTTCTCGCCAGCTAGTCGGCGGTTACTTGGCAGCTTCATAGAAGCTATTTGGCAGATTCATAGCAGCTAGTCGAAAACTTCATGGCAGCTAGTCGGCAGCTACCTGGCGTTCCGCAAATAAGCCAGTAAATCGAAATTTCTTTCTCTTGTATTTACACGGCGGTTTTTTTGTTTTCGGAAGCTCCATGGCAGCTACAGGCCGATTGGTTCCAGCACCTAATTGGCAGATACTCGGCAGCTAGTCGGCAGGTCCCTGGCAGCTAGTCGACAACTTCTTGGCGGCTACCTGGCGATCCGCAAATAAGCGAGTAAATCGCGATTTTTTTTTTTTGGATTTACAGGGCGATTTTTTCGGAAGCTTTATGGCAGCTAATCGGCAGTTCCGTGGCAGGTTCATAGAAACTTGGCAGCTAACTGGCGATCCTCAAATAATCCAGGAAACCCGCGGGTAAACCGAGATTTTTTTCTTGATTTTACACGGCGATTTTCTCGGAAGCCGCTTGGCAGCTTCATGGCAGATAGTCGGCAGTGTCATGGCAGCTAGTCGGCATTTACCTGGCTATCCTCAAATAAGCCAATAAAACAATATTTTTTTCTGGAATTTATACGGCGATTTTTCGGAAGCCACTTGGCAGCTTCATGGAAGATAGTCGGCGGCGTCATGGCAGATAGAAGGCAGCTTGTCAGCATCTAATCGGCAGCTTCATGGCGGCTATTTGGCAGCTACCTGGCGATCCGGAAATAAGCCAGTAAACCAGGATTTTTTCTCGGTAGGCCGATTGGCATTTTTTTCGGCATTTTTTCTTGAATCTACGCGACGAATTTGTCGGAAAATTGCCTTGCAAAAACAGATTTCCTAGTCGGAAATTTCATGGCAGCTTCTTGGCAGCTAGTCGGCAGAATCGTGGCAGCTTCATAGCAGCTAGCCAGCAGATTCTCAACAGCTCGCTAAAGCATTCGAGTTGCGACACGAAAACGTGAAAATATAAAACCCCGCGAATATTAAATAACACTTGAAAATACTGTAATAAATAAAAATGCCATAAATGGTAATTAACTGATACCAAAAAATGAAAAACCCATTTTCGCTGCGAGACCCGCAAAAAGCAAAACCCAAACAATTTCCAGCTCACCGGAAAACGCGACCGCCGCCAAACTCATCGTGCAAGGATTCTCGTTCAAAGGACACGGGCTGAAGGCGTTTTTCGCGCAGCGCATCTACATGAGCGCCAACTCGCAAATGCTCCAACCGCCACCGCTCGAGAAACAATTTCTGATCTCGCCACCGTGCTCACCGCCCGTCGGATGGGAGCAGACGAAGGAGATGGCGCCGGTGGTGTGCAATTTTGATCTGATGGCTCGGCTCGCCTCGTTTGCAATTGATGAGAAGTGAGTGGTTTTTAATTAAAATTGGGGCCTAGCACTGGCCTGTTGAAATGAGTGTGACCGTAATCCTATCAAAAATTTATTTTTTTTTACTTTTTAAGAGACCTGAGAAAACCAGGGAACAAGCCCCGCCCCCTTTTGCAAATCAGGTCAGGTCAGGTCACGTCTGCAGGAAAAAGGGGCGGAGCTTGCTCCTCGGTTTCGTGTGTTTTTTTTTTTGAATATATGATTACGGTCACACTCATTTCAGCTGGCCGCGGGGAATAAGCCCCGCCCCTTTGCAAATCTGCGGCACGGACAAATTTACCAGTTTTCATGATATTTGACAGATTTTGTGACCAGATGAGCGATTTTTATTTAAAAAAAAAATAGGGCGTGGCCTAAATGTGATGATTTTTTCCTGCAGATACGAAGTGCACAATGGTGACGACCAGACGCCTACAATTGTGGTCCACCCGTGCGAGAACCCGCTCGACATTCCGGCCGCCCTGGAAATGCCACGTACCCCTCGTCCGTCGTCTCCGACCAACGAGTAAACGGTATTTCCGGTGTGTTAGCTCCGCCCACTTTCTCTCCAGCTTTACACATTTTCATTCTATTTGTGTTCACTCCACTCACACTCCGTCTAGAGGCTCCTCTTCCCGGCTCTAGGACGTTTCGAAACTGGGACGTTGTGAAACTTTAGTACATTTTTAGCGGTAAATTTCGAAAAATTCTCCTTTTATCCCAAAATAGCACTAAATTTTCGAAACGTCCTAGTTTCGAAACGTCCCGTCCCATTTTTTTTCTTGTTATTTTTCTTCTTCTTCTCTGCCGCGGGTGTCGCACTCACTCTGTCTCGTTAACAAAAAAAAATTGAATTTCCAATATTTTTGATATTTTGAAAATGTTTTTTTCTTAAATATTTTTTATTGATTGGGGTTATTCTTAGAAATGTTTTTTTCAAAATCTGAGGATTCAGGAAAAATCGCTTTTGTCTGAAAATGCAAAATTTCAGCCCATCAGTGAGCATTTTTTTCAAAATTTCAAAACATTTCTAAGAATGCCCAAATAATGTAAATAATCATCAAACTCCACGTTAAAAAAATGTTTTTTCATTGTGAAAAATACTTGCACTCAAATAAATTATTTGTGAAAAAAAAGCAATAAAAACTTGATTAAATCACAGATACAGTAACCCCGCGGAATGGGGTTCCACGACGATTCGAAACCGCGTAGTTTTGCAAATAGGACGTTTTGCAACTCTGACACTTTGCAACCAGACATTTCGCAACTCGGACACTTCGCAACTGGGGCATTTTGCATCTCAACGCTGACACTTCGCAACCAGAAATTTTGCAACTCGGACACTTCACAGCCAAACATTTCGCAACTCTGACATTTCGCAATTTGTACACTTCGCAACCAGACATTTCGCAACTCGGACACTTCGCAACTGGGGCATTTTACACCGCGGACACTTCGCAACCAGGCGCATTGCAACTGGGATACTTCGAAACCAGACATTTCGCAACTCGGACACTTCACAACTGGGACATTTTGCATCTCAACGCTGACACTTCGCAACCAGTCATTTCGCAACTCGAACGCTTCGCAACTCTGACATTTCGCAACTCTTACATTTTGCAACCTTTCATTTCGCAACTCTGAAACTTCGCAACTAAACTCTGAAACTTCGCAACCCATCCACTTCACAACCAGACATTTCGCAATTTGTACACTTCGCAACCAGACATTTGGCAACTCGGACATTTGGCAACTAGGACACTTTGCAACTCGGACATTTCACAACCAGACACTTCGCAACCCGGGCGATTCGAGACTGTGGCATTTCGCATCTCAACTCTGGCCCTTCGCAAATTAAACGCTTCGAAACCAGACATTTCGCAACTCTGAGGCTTCGCAACTCGGACACTCCGCATCCAGACATTTCGCAACCCGGACACTTCGCAACTGGGGCATTTCGCAAAGCTGACACTTCAAAAATCGGTAACTTCGAAACCAGATGTTTCGCAACTCTTACATTTGAAACGCAGACACTTCGCAACCAGATATTTCGAAACTCAGACACTTCGCAATCGAAAATTTCACAACTCTGACACTTCGCAACCAGACATTTCGCAACTCAGACACTTCGCAACCAGACATTTTACACCGCGGACACAGCGCAACTCGGGCACTTCGGAAACAGACATTTCGCAACCAAATATTTCTCAACTCTGACACTTCGAAACCAGACATTTCGCAACTCTGACACTTCGCAACTGGGGCATTTTGCACTTCAACTCTGACACTTCGCAACTCTGACACTTCGCAAACCTGACACTTCGAAACCAGGCGCATTGCAACTTGGACACTTCGCAATCAGACATTTCGCAACTCTGACATTTCGCAAATCTGACACTTCGCAACCAGAAATTTTGCAATTCTTACATTTCACAACTCTGACATTTCGCAACCCGGGCACTTCGCAAATGGGGCATTTCGCAGCCAGACATTTCGAAAACAGACGATTTGCAACTCAACTCGGACACGTTGCAATTCAGACACTTCGCAACTCTGACAAAAGTATTGCAAAATTGACATTTCGCAACTTTAACGCTTCGCAACGCGGACACTTCACAACCGGGCATTTTGCAACTCGGACACTTCGCAGCCAACTCAAATTTGAGACAAAAGTCCATAATATCCAACGAAAATCAGTTGCGAAATGCCCAGTTTCGTAACTATCTACGCGGTTTCGAATCATCGGGACCCGAGAAAAATGAAAACGAAAATGCAAATAAAAAATAATCACATCAAATCAAACCATCATCGCATCGGTCCGCACAATCGATCCACTCCGATAGCCCATCAGCCGAGCGACAATCTTTCGAATAATTGCGTCCCACGACGCCTTGTTCTTACTGTACAAGTTCAGATAAATGGCCAACATGACGACGAATCCGGCGTACAAATATTCGATCGTAAACGGTTTTGAAAAGAGCAGAAATGAGAGAACGATGGTGAGTGCTTTGCGGAGTGTCGTCACTGTCACTGCCACAAGAGCTCCGAAGACTTTGATGTGCGTGAGCACCACATTCACGCCAAGATAGCCGAGGAAGGAGAAGATGAGCGAGTAGCCGAACGTTTTCCAGGCGTTTTCCAGAAAGAATGGAATGGCGCTGAAAATCTCGCCAGAGAGGACGACGTAGGTGAAGATGAATGTGGAGCCGAGGCCGTACGAGTAGAGCACCTGTTTGTATTTTTTGTTTACAAATATTATTGTTTTATTGAAGTTGTCGCGCGGTGTTTGCGGACCGATTTACGAGGCTCCGCCCAGTGCCCTGCCTTATTTTTTTTGTGATTTTAGCATTTATTTTTACATTTTTGTCGCTTTCTGATGATTTTCTTTCTGTTTTTTAAACAAATGTTTTATTTTAGGTCGATAAATGTTGTTTTCGAACGAATATTGCACAAGAAAACTTGAAAAAAAAGAAGGAAAATTGGCGGATGATGCAAAAATCGATAAATTATTTTTTGCCTTTTTTTTGGCATAAAAAATAATTGGTGAATATTTTTCTTAACATTTAGAGCACAATTTTTAATTTTCCGTTTTTCAGAAAAGCAAAATTCCACGATTTAAACTCATCCCTACGAATGCGCATGATACATGAAAGTGGCGATGTAAAGGCAAAAAATAATTTATCAATTTTTGCATCATCCGCCAATGTTCTTTCTTTTTTCAAATTTTTCTTGTGCAATATTCGTTCGAAAACAACATTTATCGACCTAAAATAAAAATTTGTTTAGAAAACAGAAAGAAAATCATCAGAAAGCGACAAAAATAAAAGCTAAAATCACAAAAAATAATGCAGGGCACTGGGCGGAGCCTCGTAAATCGGTCCGCAACGCGAGTACGCCGACAACTTTAATAAAACAATAATAAATAGCGGTAAAAATCATATTTAAAAAATTGCTTCTTTTTTTTTTGAGACCCTGTCAGTCAAAAGCCGGGGAACAAGCTCCGCCCCTTTTGCAAAACAAGTCAGGTCTGCGGCACTGTTTTCGTGCATTCAAAATGGGGCGGAGCTTCCCACTTCTTCCACGGCCATATTTTAAAATCATGGAATTAATTAATTTATTTTTCATTTTCTTCGGCAAAAATGCTAATTTCAAGTATATTTTCTTCGAATTTTAGCGAAAAAAATTGGGCCAAAATATTACAATTTTCTTAAAATGAAGTTTTTCCAGTGATTAAATTTTTCGAAATTTTGCAGATAAAAATAACAATTTTTCGACAAAATTAACAAAAAAAGTACAGTTTTGCGATTTTTTCGAACAGGATTCGCAAAAATTTGGTCCAAATCATTTTTTCACCATTTTTAACAAAAAACTTCTAAAATTTTGAAAAAATAAGTAGAAATTTTCTAGCATATATCACCTTGGAAGAGGTTTCACAGGAACTAATGTTTGCGAAAACTCTTCCAGAATTTTCAAAATTTAGCAAAAAGCTGAAAAATTTTTTTTAAAGATTTTTTGCACATTCTCTCACGGTTATATTTTCAATTTTTAAACATCATTTTGTTTCCATTTATTATAACAAAAATCGCTGAAAACCCGAAAAAAAATTCTTGAATAAAAAGGGCCGTGGAAGAAGTTTTGCAGGGACTGATTTTTGCGCAAACTCTTCCAGAAGCCTCAAATTTAAATATTTGTTCTTCACAATTTAAATCCAGCGCAGTGTCACTCTGGGGCGAATAAATACGCAATTAAAATTTCAAAAATGAAAAAAAAAACCCACAACTTCATTGCTGGATCCACCGTACTTTTTCATATTCTTCTCCTGAATATTTCCAATGACAGCGTCGGCCAAAAGCGCTCCGCTGATCATTATATAGCCACGAGAATCAAAGTTTGGCGCCACTTTGTTATCAGCCAAAGTGAACATTATTATTCCTGAATTTTAATTTTATTTACCATAATATTTACTCTATTAGAAGGGCAGGCTCTTCTATTTTACGTGACTTGCCTACCAGTTCTACGGATTTTTTCTACCAGTTCCATGAATTTTCTTTCTACCAGTTCCATGGTTTTGTTTTCTACCAGTTCCACTGATTTTTTCTACCAGTTCCATGGATTTTTTTGCTACCAGTTCCAAGGATTTTTGCCTACCAGTTCCATGGATTCGCTTTCTACCAGTTCCATGGTTTTGTTTTCTATCAGTTCCATGGATTTTTTTCTACCAGTTCCTCGGATTTTTGCTTACCAGTTCCACGGATTTTTGTCCTATTTACCAGTTCCATAAATATTATTCTTACCAGTTCCCCGGATTTGTTTTCGACCAGTTCCATGGACTTGTTTTCTACCAGTTCCACGGAATTTCGCCTAACAGTTCCATGGATTTTTTCCTACCAGTTTCATGGATTATTTCTACCAGTTCCATGGATTTTTTTCCTGTCGGTTCTACGGATATTTTTTCAACCAGTTCCACGGATTTCTTTTTTATTTACCAGTTCCATAAATTGTTTTGTTCCTACCAGTTCCATGGATTTTTTTCTACCAGTTCCACGGATTTGTTTTCTACTAGTTCTACGGACTTGTATTTATAGAAATGTCAAAAAATGACAAAACTTTTGGGGGATAATGTCAAAAATAATTATATAGTACCGAACTGAAAAAACCGGCTCTGGGACGTTTCGAAACCTGTCATTTCAAAACTGTTTTTTTTTTTCATTTTTCAAATTTTGCGTGGTTTTTCGCGCGCATTTGGTTTTTATTTATTATTGTTTCATATAAGTTGTCGCGCGGTGTTTGCGTACTCGCGTTGCAAACCGATTTACGAGGCTCCGCCCATTTCCCTGCTTTTCCAATTTAAGTCCACTAGTTTGCCACAAAAATTCACAAGTTTCGAAATGACAGGTTTCGAAACGTCCCAGAGCCAAAAACCATTTCAAAATCAACATTTCAGGCCAAAATTGATTTTTTTTTTCCAAAAACTCACCCAAACTCATCATAATCGCGGCGCTGATATCAATCCAACCGTACCGTTTCCCTTGAATCAAAATGCCGCCGATGAGCACCGGAATCAGTTTGCAACACTTGAAAATCACCTGAGTCGGATAGTTCAAATAGCCGACCGAGGCGTTCGATAAACCCATTGTGGCGACGGTGAAAAATGCAATGACGCCGTAGATTTTCCAGGGGATCCTGAGAAATCGATAAAAATCTTCAAGTTAATCAGAAAATAAATGCTCACATTCTTCGTGTATTATGCCAAATGAGGCACTCCGTGTAGCCGCATCCACTGTAGATGAGGAATTGAATAAGGGTTAGTGTCCAGCCGAACGGCTTCATTCCCGGCAGTTTGAATATTAGTTCCTGAGCGGGATTCCATTAATACTCGAATTCAAATAGTTATTTACTAAAACTCACTTGCATATACCCGTATCCTATGTACAAAATGAAAATGGCTGCGGAGAGAAGTACAAATTGCAGCCATCGAGGTCTGAAATCAATAATATTTAATTTCAAAATATCCTCAAAAAAAAGCGACCCACTTCCTGGCAATGTTAAAACCCAGCAGATGAATCGGTTCGACGTCCTCCTTGACATGACGTGGCAGCATAGGAGAAGAACTGCAATTTTCAGGGAATTCGAATTCTTTATCCGAATTCGGATTTTGATTTTGCATTTTCAAGAAAAATATTTGAATATAAAGTGGAAAACGCGGAGATGGCGACTCAGATAATATAGATTCACTCCACAAATTGACTTTTGGTGCGCAGTGCCCATATTTTTCCACGTTTCAACCCTCCCTCCTTCTCCTCTCATCGATCGACACAAAAGCGGAACGACTGAGAAGGCTAAATAGCGCAAGAGGGCGCATCATTCATGCGTTCACAAAATGCGAAAGATGTCTCGACAACTCCCTTTTCACCTTCATCTTTTGATGCTACTTCGGGATAGAACTGTCTCAAATGGAGCTGTATTGACCGAGAAAGGCTAGAGCAGCTCGAAAAAGGCCGTTCTATTCCGAAGTGGCACCAGAGGCCGGATCCGTGAAACTGGAAAAACCATTTTCTGAATATTGTATGATGGTGAGAGACGCAGAGATACGGACAAACCCATTTTCCGGAAGATGTTTCTTTCTTGTTTCATGGATCCTAGCCCGAACTTTTAAGCGTGTCGGGAGAAGTGAGCTTACGGATTCCACTTTCGGACACCCTATTAAAGGAAAAGTATTATCCCAATAAATCGAATATGTGTTCTCTAAAATCGAGAGAATAATGGAGCGATAACAATTTATTTGGAAACAACGAACAAATTAGTTCTTGGAGGCGAAGTAGTCGGTGAGGATAGCACGTCCCTGAACCTCATTTCCCCAGTTGGTGACAACAGCCGAGGAGCATCCAACGACCTTGCGGGCTTTTCCCTCCTTGTCGTACTTGCAGAGTCCGCAGTACTCACCAATGATCTTCTTGTCGGCGACCTTGACGAGTGGGATCTGGTGCTCGGCGCAAAGGGTCTCGACGAGCTTGACGTAGTTGGCCTCGTCGCAGTTCTCAGCGAGAACGCAGAAGTGAGCCTCACGCCTGAAAAATTGTTCGTAGATCTATGGAACACACTCAGCACGAAGCCAGAACACGTGTGGCAGAGGAACGTCTAATATACCACCATTTCAATTTCACTAGATTTAAAAAATCCGCGAATTCTAATTTAAAAAGTGGAGCCTAATATTTCGTTTTTGGCGACCAACTCACTTGTCAAGAGCCTTGCAGGTCTCATGGAGTCCCTTGGCGAGTCCGTCGGCGTGGTGGGCAGAGCGGAGAACGGCTCTCAAAGCTCCCTCGCGGTCCATTGGTCCTTGGGCGACGACTGGGGCCGCTTGAACATCTCTGTAAAATTCTAAGACTAATACATTCAAAGTCAAGGTTTATTTTTTCCTGTTTCAGCAGAAAAATAGCGAATTGTTCGAACAACTTTGGAACCAATGCAGCTTCTAGGCCAGCACTCGTGTGGCAGTAGAACGGTTTTTATTGCACACTACGACTAGAAATTTTCGACAACGAAAGTCTCCGTATTTATGTGCTAATTTGAAGAAAGATAAACTCTCACCCTCCTGCGTCAGACATTGTCGTTTTTAGCAAGAGTCCTTGATGTGTATACCTGGAAAAAAAAATAATTTAAATATTGAAAACGCAAACAATTAAACAAATGTTCTGCGAGTATTTAGTCCTATGCAGAATTTTTCAGGATTCCGCGATTCTGCATAGGATTAATAAAACGGGTTTGGTCCAAACGTGCATTTTAATGAATTTTCCTGCATTAAAATTCAGATTTGCAGAGGAATCAAATGACAGGAAAATTCATCTGTTGCATTAAAGCTCGCATTGAATTAAAATGAAAAAAAAAATGCAATTTTTCTTTATTCAACAGACCGAAGATTATAAAATCGAAAAAAAATTCAGCAGAAAATCGTTGAAAAAAATTAAAAATCGGATAAATTTTCGTTCGACTAACGATACGGAGGAAACTTTTAACATGCAGATGAGTCGCTACGCATTGAAAGTGCAATAGAGCGCACTTGCTCAGTGTCGATTTACGGCAGCAGCACGCGGGAATTTTTGAAATTTGACGGTTTTAATTATTCAATTATCCTAAATAATTACTTTTTAATTGCTAATTATTTGTAATTTTTATTTCAGATGACTGAAGAAACTTTTAATCATGTAATAAATCACTTTGCTGCCAAATGCAAAAACATTCGAAGCGAACACTCATCGGCATTGCTGGAAATGCTCACTTTTGCCCAGTATAAGGTATTCAAATGTGTCCTTTTTATGTTAAATATCTGTTTTTTTATTAGAATTTGGCACTAATCGACGTTCAAACCCACGTTTCCCTATTCGAGAGGATTGAGAAATATTTGTCAGATTATCTGGAAGCCTTAAAATTAGAGACACAGCTGAAGCGGAAAAAGTGTGAATTGGCGGTCTCGTTAAAGCAGTTGGATGAAAAGTTGTCAGAAGCAAATGAAGCTGCGAGTTGTAAGTTTTTGACGTTAAAAACAGATCTGAAATGAATTTAAAAAATAATAATAAATTTAGCACGCAACGAAAAGCTGAGAAACGGAGACGTTGACTTTTTAAAACCACCAAAAATTGTTCAAGAGCAAGATAAAGAGAAACCAAAGCCCGAGCCAAAAAAGGAAGTTCCGCTGGTGGAACCAGTATATTCTACACGTGTAATGAGAGAAAAAACGGAAAAAGCCCAACCAACTATAACTGTACTCGACTCTATCAGGAAGCCACCGACGTTCTCGTCTAGCGTAAATTTTGGAAAGAAGGAAAACGTGCCGGCCAAGCCCAGACAGTTCAATCTCGACGCTTCTCTGCTCAATGACCACGATATCACAATAATAAACGAGGACTCGCGACGGCGCCTGAAGTTCGATGAGCTTGACGACGAAGAAGAAGAAAAACCGAAAACAACGGCTACACCCGTCAGAACTGTTCCGAAACCCCTGGATTTGTCCTCGATGCCTCCGCCGCCCGTTTTCACGTCTAATTCTGGCCGACTTTTCAATCAGAATAAAAATTAAGAAACAAAATAAAAAAAATCGATGTATGTATGTATAAATTGGCATGCAAACGAACATTTATATCGAAATGTTATAAATTATTTTATTGATTTTTTTTTTAATTTGCCTAAAAACACCGTCATTTTAGCGGCTCATCTATCTATCTATTTTATTTATGGACCTATTCACAAAACCGGAAAAAAACTGCGGGAAAAATCGGAGAATTCTCCGATTAACCTGAAATTTTGGAAAAATTCTCCTGTACACGTTCAAAAAATTTTGAACCAAAATATCGATTTTAATAATTTTCAGAAAAAATCGATATTTTGGTCCAAAATTTTTTGAGCGTGTACAGGATAATTTTTTCCAATATTTCCCAAAATTACTGAATTCTACGATTCCAAATATTCCACCATTATAATCATCTTTCAGCCGCCTATGGAGACGGTTGAGGCGGCGGCGGCGCTGGTGGTGTTGGCTGACGCGGAGAAGAAAACGAAGAAAAAGATCGATCTAGAACGGGTAACCACGCAAAATATGCAAACCGTGCGTATCCTGGTGCAAAGCATCTTTCCCGTCTCCTACAGCCCGAAATTCTATCAGGAGTGCCTCGAAAATGAGCTGACCGGAGTGTTGATGCGACGCGGTGAGGCGATAGCGATCGTGTCGGTGAAACCGGAGCAATTCGATCTGTTTGGTGCGGTGCTATATATTCGAAGTCTTGGAGGTGCGTATTTTATTGTTGAAAATGGTCCTGAGGGTGCTCAAAAATGTTGGATGTTTCCCAAAATTATTGACACTTTTCTCGACATTTGGTAGAAAGTTCCAAAAATCTTTGAATCTGGAATTTTTCATGCAACTTTTATCTGGTTCAAGTTGATAAAAGTCGATATTTATTTGAAAATTTCTTTGTTGGAAAAAAAAGTTTAAAATATTTTAATTTAGTTTCAAATTTTTATAGATTTTTACCTCAAAAACCAAAATTATTGCGCAAAAATGGATTAATTTGGGCTTGAAATGAAAATTGTCAAGAAATCAGGGAAGAATTTTATTTTAAATGTTTTTTCTCGAAAATAGATCGGCAGCGTTGAAACATATTTAGAAAATAACGATTTTTCAATAGAATAAATACGGTAAATCTTCTCTTTTTATTGACGCAAAATAATTAAAATGCGATAATAAACTGTCCAAAACAACAAAAAATGGAAAAATAAGAGTTCGTTGCAAGAACAGCAAAATTCATCACTGTGCCTTCAAAAATAATGTATTTTTCGTCAAAATGGCTTGAAAAAAGAGCTTAATTTACTAATGAGGTTATTCACAGAACCAGCAAGAAAAATCAAAGAATAGAAAAAAAGCAACAAAAAATTCGGAAAAGGCCTGAAACTTTAGGAAATCATTTCAAAAATACTCCCGGTCATTCCCTGATAATTTCAGACCAAAATACCGATTTTGAAAATTTTTAGAAATAAAAATCGATATTTTTAACATTAACAAGCCTGGCTGCATCAAAAGCTACTTTTGATTTCTTTTCATTACTAAAATTCTTAACACGTGAAAAAATAAGAAATATAAAATTTTTTTCTTCTTCAGCTTTCTTTTTAATTTCTTTTTCATTCATTTCTTGCGTGTGCCCTGTGGCGTAGGCGGTTAAATGCTTGCCTAGTAAACGAAAGACCGGAGTTCGAGTTTTTGTGTTGGTGTCGGGCGCTCAGTTCGCTTCCGCCATGCAGTTTGGAAACAGACACACCAAGAAACTCAGTTACAGACCCAAACGGAATTTTATATATAAGGATGATATTTCGGTCTGAACATTTAATGGACCTATTCATAGGAAGAAAAAAAAAATGTTTTTTTGTGTTTGTTTTTGTTTTTTTTTTCCTATTCATAGATGTCAAAAAATGTCAAACAATGTTAAAAAACGTTAAAAAATGTTAAAAAATGTCAAAAAACGAATCCTATGAATAGGTCCATAAACCAGAAGGTTGTTCCCGGCTGTCGCCGTCAAAAACCTTCTGGGTGTGCTTGGGGACGCGCGAGTCTCCATGAATTTCAAAAAAGTTTTACATGAAAATTAGCAAACCACCAAAATTGAATTTATTAAAATCTAAATGTTATTTTGTTCCTATCTACCCATTTATTAAACAATTCATTGCTTTAGAATTGTGTTACGAACCTATTCCATGCAGGAAAAACAGTTTTTGGTAGTTGTTTCCTGATTCATTTCACAAAACCATCAAATAACCACCGTACTCTAAATTTTCAAAGAAAAAAACCGCGCGGAGTACACGAAGTGGCGGGAAGTTCAGACATCCTTCTCGTTTCCACCATTTTTCCCTGACTCTCTCGCAAATTTTCCTAAATTTTTTTTTTCTAAAACCGTAGAAAAACAAAACGTAAACTGACAAAACTTTCTCGGTTTTGAATTCCCCAATTTAGTGCTTTCCCTCGGTTTTCAGAAGAGTTTCTCCTAGTATTATTCAACAGTCTCATTTTTTAAAATCCGTTTCGTTTCTCAATAGGCAGAGGAATTGCTCGTTCTACAAATTCCATTATGTTTTTTTAAAGTAGCTTTATCCGCTGTTTTTGATAAAAAATTTTATTCCGCATCAATTCAACACACCCCTGTTATATGATAGAAAAGGATGGCTTTCATTTCAAAATTCAAGACGTCCATGTCTCCCAAAAAGTTGGAGCTCTGAAAGATAAGAAAAAACACGAAATTCCTAACAAAAAACCATAAAGATAAGTAAGGTATTGATCCCCGGCCTACAAAACAAATCAAGCCAAAGCGCTTATCCACTTGACCACAGGCGCTTTCCAATCTATCGCCCTGGTGGAGTACATGCGGACGCGACTGGTAGACTTTAAAAAAAAAGAAGATTGATACGCCACACGTGTGAATTCGCAAGAAGTGGGAACCGAGAAAATTTTAAGTGCATACAGTATGCTACCATTCAAACTTGTTCGATTCTGAAAAAAACTTCGGCCGCCTCATGCCCCTTGTGTTTCAAAATGCTTAGCCAAGTTAGGTGCAAATCGGTCCGCTAGAAGTAGGAGAAAAAGTTGGTGACATGAAATCTCACACACACACTGACAAACTTCAGTGCTTAATAATAGTAAAGATGATTTCTGAAAGTTTCAGACCGATCGGAGCATTCTCCAAATTTTTGCTGGTGTTTTTTTTTCTGGTTTCGTGAATAATCCCAACACGAATCTTATGGGAAAATTTACGAATATTGCCAGAAAATTGACAAATCCTTTGAGGAAATTTACGAATCTCATCCAGCCACGATAATTATTCAAATTTTCTAAAAAATTATCAAAATTTTAATGCCTGAGAATGTTATTAATTTCTTTTTACCTTTTAATTACGCGTATGTTTTTTCATTAAATTTCCACTTTTCATAGGATAAAAAACAAAAAACATTTTTTTTCCTATTCATAGAAGATGTCAAAAAATGTTAAAAAACGTTTAAAAATGGTAAAAAAAAATGTCAAAAAACGAATCATATTAGGTTGGCAAGAAAGTTTTTGTTATGTTTTGAAAAGGTGTTTATTCAAAGAAGGAGAAATCAAATGATTAATAGTATTTGCCTTCCTTATCGACAACAGTCTGCCATCTGTTCTGCAAACTCACAGTACCTGTCCTCCAAAACTCTGGCTTTTTTGATGCAAAATATGACACAAGCCAATTTTCGACATCACTTATTGTTTTGAAATCAGTTCCCTCAAGGAATCGTTGCATGTCCGAGAACAAGTGATAATTAGTTGGGGCAAGGTCTGGGCTGTACGATGGGTGAGCAAGAACTGTCCAGCTGAACGTTGCCAGCAGTGACTTTGTTATTTTCGCCACATGTGGTCTTGGCGTTATCGTGGATGTAGTGCACTCTATGGCATTTGAGCGGGGAGAGATTAAGCTGGGCCCTGATCTTTTGCAGTTGGGCAGAGTAGTACTCGGCCGTGATAGTTTTGCCTTCGTCCAGAAATTGCCAGTGGTGCACGCCACGGACAGACAACCCACAGCGGGAAGCATCGTTAAGGAAAAAGTCGTTGTTCTCGAATTTTCCAAACCAAATGTGAATGGTATTTTCATGAGGGGCATCGGCCTTATAAACTTGAACCAGACGGCGATGAGTCTCCGGCACTTTCAAGTTAGATAGAAACAAAAAGAGAATGACATGTCGTAGGGTGATTTTGGTCAGGACGGAAATGGTCCATGGGGTTTGAGAGAGAGAAGCAGTAGAGGAAAGTGGATGTTATTGCCAACAAGGTAGGTTATCTATATACCCAGTAAAATTATCTTTTGGTTTTTGTCGGGCTCTGCGGCGAGCTATGGACAAAATCAAAACATAACGAAAACTTTCTTGCCAACCTAATATGAATAGGTCCATAACCTCTTGTGTATAAAGGCGCTGAGAGAGAAGTGCACCGATATGCAAACGGCCTTATACACACGTACGCACACACAGGGAGAAGCCGGTCTTGTATATGAAAGATCAGTGTAACTTTTTTTAATGGAATTCTGTATTTTTTTTCAAGTCTGACAAACCGGCCTTATACACAAGCGATTATATTACTTTTTCTTCCCACCACATTTCCTTTTTTTTTCTTCCAGTCCACCTATGCTACCGCGAAAACGGCATCGGCTCACTGCTCATGGACTTTGTTGAAGAAAAGTGTCGCTCGCTGAACCTTGCCACCGCCTTGCTTCACGTCCAGACGTCCAACCAGAGAGCCATTGATTTTTACGAGAAGCGCGGATTCAAAAAAGAGTGTCTCGTCACAAAGTACTATCATCGGTGTGATCCGCCAGACGCCTTCGTCATGACCAAATGTTTCTGGCGAAGTGTGACACCAATAACTCCTTTTTGTCAATGAAATTGAGCAATTAGAGCACCAGATTCATTTAGACGCATGTAAATATAAATATGAATATATATATATATATCTGCACATTCGTTATAAAACAGGAAAAAGGGGGAGTTAATCGAATTCAATTCAGTCAGTTCTTTTTCTGTTCGAAGGAAGAGGAGGAGGAGGAGGAGGCTTTTAAATACAACAATATAGTAAGTTTTCAAAAAACAATCATCATCACAGAGGCTATTTGACAAGGGAAAAATGTCATAAAAACAGAAAATAGGACCGGTTACGGTAACAAAAAAAGTGAGTTTTTTAAGGAGGAGGTGGAGCAAAAATATTAAGAGTATCTGGCAAAATTAGGGTTTACGGTGCCACGGACCTACTGGAGTTTCGTGCGTCGGTGACGCTGCCATAATAGAAGACGTGGAGGCGGGTAGGAGAAAACTGTTGTACAGTCGAATGTTCTCGTTGGTGGTGTACGGCGAGTACAACTCGCTTCGGGTTACTGTTTCGCGATGAAGCTTTTTTCGAGCTCTGAAATGTTGTAGGTGGTTATTTTTCGCGATTCCACGTTTTTTTTTTATTTTAATGTTTTGTAAAATATACGAAAAACAGCTTTTTTCACAAAATCTGAGAATAGAGACGGAACAAATTTCACAGGAGAGTGTCACCTCGTCGCAAATGGAGCCCACCTTAAAGATATTCGTTCACTCGCTGGCGTTCCATTGTTATTCTTGTGGTTGTCGGTATTATTATTAATTGGAACAGGACGCAAATTTACAGAGTTTGACAACGGCCTCGTTGCCGATGATACACGCATTGTCGTTGGGGCAATTGGGAACCTGAAGTTTTGAAAATGTATCAGGGATTAATTGATGCCCAAGAGCATCAATACTCGACTTGCTTTTCCCAATGGGACGCAAAACTATAGTTTTCTCCATTGAAAACAATTGAGGAAAAGAAAATCCTCAAAATATAATTCAAACGGCGCGCGCATTGCGCTGTGTGCAAGCACTGCGCGGTCGCGGTGAGACCCGCTTGTCTACCGTAGCGCCGCGCCTCCCTTTAATCCTAAAATAGTTTCCAGAGTTTTCCTCCGCGCTTGCGTCGTCTCGTTCAGTTCGTTGGACTACTGCTCGTTTTGGCTGTGATTTTGGAGCAAATTTTAATTATTTTTATTCTTAATTCTTGTTCCTCGTTTTATTATTTTGTGCGAGAGCAGATCGCTCGTCGCCTTTTCGTCGATCTTTCTGGAGATCGACGAGCTCAGGTCGGCAGCTCCGCCGACTCAGTCAAAGTATCGACTGAACTGAGCACTCAACGCGACTCAGTATATAAGTCGAGCTTCAGATGAAGCTCAGGCGTTGGATTTGGTCCAGATAAGTAACGGACATTTCAGGGTTGCATAAGGCGGCGAGTGCAATTTCAGGAAATGTTTTCCATGACGGGTAAAGCAATTCCCGTCACTTCTCAATATTAAGGTTTTTCCTCCCGTAGCACGGTGTCCAGGATTTGAAATGTGGGCGGAGCCTAATTTGCTGGCGCGTCAGCAAACTTCCATGGCGCACTTTCGGTGCTTGCGCATTTTTCGACTCTCGCATTTTTTTTATTGATTTTATTGTTTTCTTTCAGTAAAACCTGTTTTTATTTGTAAAATGTATGTATTGTATCATTTAATACCATTAAATTGCCCAAACTTCGATTTTCGTAGATTTATCCTGCAAAAACACCAAAAAAACTCAAAACGATTATTTCGAAATGGTAGCTGAACCAAATTCGACGTTCTTAGGCTTTAAACATTTCTAAAAACCTCAGCTATAATTCCGTTGGAGCACATGTGGGAGAAAGAATTTATGCTTTTTTTCCCGAAAAACATTAAATGCCTCAAAATTTGAATTTCGCGCGAAAAAATCCAGTGGGGCGCGTTTGCTCGGCTCCGCCCTCATTTCAAATCCTGGACACCGTGCCGACAGTTGGTCAGAAAAATAAAAAACACGGCGTGTTGGACGGAAAGTTGGAAAATAAAATTTAAACTATTTACTCGAAAAAATTCTCGCCTAAGCGTGGTCGTATTTATATATTCTCAGTACGGAGCGCTGCAAACGCGCTCCCTTCGCACAGTGGTGGACGCGGCCACGTTGGTGACGAGAGAGTGCAGAAAATTGAGAGAGCCGTGGCCGATGTTTTGCTCTGATTTCTCTAAACCTCACTCCAAATGCACGCGAAATTTTTTGTTCGATTGGAGCGAGTTATCAGCGTTTTATACCGAGTATAGCTGCGCACTGCCCCTTGCATTGGGAGACTCGCTTCAAAAACCAGAGAAATTGGTCAATAGAGCGCGCGTGCACCGCGTCTGCGTCTTGTATCTCGGCACACTCTCTCGCTCGCTCTTGGAAAAATATCTCTGTTAAAAGATAGCAAATTTTTTTTAGAGTGTTTTGAAATCAAATTTTTCGAAAATTGGTCGATTCTTCCGTGCACTCTATCGATTTTTAGTTGTTCTTCTATTTTCGCAGGCATTTTTTTATCCGAAAATTCATATTTTCTATTTTTCCCTTTCAATTAATATTTATTTTGTCTGAAATTTACAGTTTTACGTGCCATTCAACGAAAACTAGCCTTTGGTTTGGCGAGAAACCATAATTGTACAATTGCAATGCGAAACCTACGAAAAATTGTGCGACGAGTACTTTATCCCATTTCTTTTTTAGCTTAACTTGAAAACTGATATATCAATTATTTTTCTTATGTAAATCGCTAAAATCACATACAAATTCAATTTTTTTTCTTGTTCATTGTTGATTGAAGTGCCAAAACGTTTTTGAAAATTAGAAATTTTGTCGAATCCCGTATTCCAGAACGATCCTAGACTCGAAAAAAAGATTTCAACACAGAAATTCAAAACTATGCCTAAAATGTCGGCAAAAAAGAAGGCAAATACTCACTTGCTTGAGGATCATTTGCTATTTTTACCATTTGCTATTTTGGATCATTTGCTATTTTGGATCATTTGCTATATTGGATCATTTGCTATATCTCATTTGCTATATTTGTCTCATTTGCTATTTCTCATTTGCTATTTTTGTCTCATTTGCTATGGATTGGCTCATTAGCTATGGGTTGGATCAATTGCTATTTTGGATCATATGCTATTTCTCACTTGTTTTACTTGTCTTATTGGCGTTGATAGCCCGAAATAGAGTGAAAACAAATTTCGGCAACTGGCCGATGACGACGCATAACCTTGCCGTCCGCTTGCCGATTTTGTAGATTTTTCCCTTCAATTCGAATTATTGTTATAATTTTATTGTAAAATTGTAAATTAAATATAATGAAAATTGTAATGGGGTTATTCTCGGAACCAGCAAAAAAAAGCAAAAAATAGAAAAAAAACAGCAAAAAATTCAGCCAAAATTCGGAGTATGTACCGATTGATCTGAAACTTTGGTAAATTATTTAAAAAGTAATTCCGGTCATTCCCTGAAAATTTCAGACCAAAATATCGATTTTGAAAAGTTTCAGAAAGAAAATTGATATTTTTTAAAATCAATATTTCGATCTGAAATTTTCAGGGAATGTCCGAAAGTATTTTTTAAATGATCTCTCATAGTTTCAGACCGATCAGAGCAGTCTCCGAATTTTCGCTGAATTTTTTGCTGGTTTTTTCTATTATTTGCTTTTTTTTTTGCTGGTTCCGAGAATAACCTCATAAGTACAATAGAAAAGTTTGAAAAAGAGAAAATTATACAAAAGAACAAATTGAAGAAAATGGCACGAGAAAAAATTGGAAAAGACTGAATTTCTAAAAAATGAAGAACAACCATTAGCTTCGTTTCGTTTCATCCGTTTTTGAATTGGCTTTTGGCTTGTCACGCTGAAAAATAAATGTTTTATCTGATTTTTTGTTTTCCCCCTTTTAGTAAATTTTTGTAAATAACGGAAATCATTTATTATCTCGGTTAGGGTAGGCCACTGCTTAATTTTTCGGAAATTTTCTTAAATGTCAAGCTATTTGTTTACAGAGGTGTTACTTAACAAGCCTGAGCTGGCGCCTATCGGCACTGGGGTATCAGGAGGGAGTGAGTAAACGCGCCCGGACGCACATACGCAACGAATCCAATTGAGGCCCAAAAAAATAAAAAGTCGCGCAAAAAATTTCGCATTATCGGAGAGAAAAATCAACGCGCGCGAAATAATTTTGGATAGGATTTCGTAATTTTCACGATTTTGCGTTGGTTTTTCTCTCCGATAATGCAAAATTTTTCGCGCGCTTTTTTTATTTTTTGGGACTCATCTGGATGCGTTGCGTGTGTGCGTTCGGGCGCGTTTACTCACTCCCTCCTCAGACCGTATCGGCGACAGAAAAAAAAAATTAAACGTGAAAACCAATTGAACTTGACCATGACCTTTTAAAGTGAACAGACGGACATGTTGACTAGCGTAATATATATGAGAAAGATTTTATATGCTTTATTAGTTTTTTTTTCTAAAAATAGTTCAAATCGGTAAGTTTGTCACATTTATACACAATCACTGCCATTTTTGGGAACTAGAACGAGAACAAATTAGGCTAGATAAATGCGACAGGGCGCGTTTGCCGTTTCGTAGGTTCTAACACGCCGATTTTTAAGATGTTTTGTTGTTATCTTGTTGTTGTAAAAAGGAATAAGTAACTGACAAGAAGGAAATAAAGAATTGTTTTGTCATTCAATTTGGCGTGAAATGTCACTTACAGTCTGAAGATGCACGAAATTCACAGAAAAACTATGATTTTTCATGTATTTTGAGTTTTTTTTTTTGCAAAGAAAATTTTGAGTCGTTTTCAAAGTGTTGGTATTTTTCAGGCCACGTAACATTTTTGGATAGAATATATATCTTTTAAACAATTTTTATTTGAAAAAACTCACTATCAATATTTTTACTTGACAGTTGACAAAACTCTTCTAAAAAGTTCTCTTCGTATTTGGAAGTTGTTGCCATCGGAGTCTCGTCATCGTCCTCTGAGTGGAACATTTCTAAAAAATTATATTTTTTTTTTGAATAATTTTTACTGCAAAATAATTCAATATGTACTCTTTACCCACGTTTTTTTAGATGAGAATTGCCAGTATTGGGAGAAATGCACCGCGGGTGAACCAATCGTCCAAAATCCTTCAGCAAAATTGATTTTTGATGCACCACAGGTGTCAGACTGCAATAAATATTTATTATAATACCAATGTAGCGATTAAATGCTAACAAAAAATACGAAATTAGCAAAAAAAACAGCAGAAACCCGATAGGAAACCAAGAAAATTAATTCAAAGCACATATTTTTTTGGGCAATTTGGCTGCCAATGCTTTAACGTTGGATACTCAGCCAACGACGGGCCTAACTTTTTCGCGCGTTTCCCAAATTTTCGCGTTTTTTTCACAGCTTTTTAAAAAAGCCTTTTCGTTTAATACTTTCTGCTGCTTTTTGGCTGATTTCTTCTTTTTTTAAACATTTAATCGCTACTTTGGTCTTATAATTGATATGTATTGTAGTCTGACACCTGCGGTGCAACAAAAATCAATTTACCTGGAGGATTTTGGGCGATTGGTTCACCTGCTGTTCATTTCTCCCTATTTTGGAAATTCTCATTAAAAAAGTGCGTATGGAGTACATATTGTTTTATTTTAAAAAAATATATTTTTTTTTAGAAATTGTTCACTCAGAGGACGATGACGAGACTCCGATGGCAACAATTTCCGAACACGAAGAGAACGTTTTAGAAGAGTTTTTTCAACTGTCAAGTAAAAGGATTGATAGTGAGTTTTTTCAAATAAAAATTGTTAAAAAAATATATTCTATCCAAAAATGTTACGTGGCCTGAAAAATACCAACACTTTGAAAACGACTCAAAAATTTCTTTGCAAAAAAAAAAATGAAAATACATGAAAAATCGTAGTTTTTTTGTGAATTTCGTGTATCTTCAGACTGTAAGTGACATTTCACGCTAAATTGAATGACGAAAACATTCTTTATTTCCTCCTTGTCAGTTACTTATTCCTTTTTACAACAACAAGATAACACCAAAACATCTTAAAAATCATTAAAAATTATCAAAATATTTGTTTGAAATCGCCGTGATTTATCACTTTTTGTTCAAAAAATTACGATTCACGGCGTGTTAGAACCTACGAAACGGCAAACGCGCCCTGTCGCATTTATCTGCGTCTCAAGTGGCATTATGCCACGTTTAGCTAAATGCGAAAGAGATGACCTCCGAAAATTCATTTCCAAAAATAGCACACCGTGCTTACTGATGTCAAGTTGTTATTCCAAAATTTTCCGTTATTTGAACACAAAAAAACTTTAAATTCAACGAGGTTCTCGCTGAGTTTTGGCAAAAAAAAATTAAAGATTCGGGAAAAAAATATCTTTCTTATATATAAAAACCCAGATCGGGATGTCTGTGCGCATCCTAATGTGTCCGCACTTGCCTTTTTGCAAGAAAATGCAGTCGACAAAACACGAACCCGTGACATTAAGATTTGTATTCACGCGCACCACCGACTAAGGCTTCCATTCGGACGAAAAAAAAGCGGACGAAATTCGTCCGCTGTTCGTCCGCTCGTCCGCGGTTCGTCCGGTTCGTCCGAGGTCGGTCCGCTTCGTCCGTTTTTTTTTTCTTGTTAGTTTTTCTTTTTGTTTCTGCTATATTTTGTTTTCAAAAGCTGTTTTTGTTCTTTTTCCTTTAAAATATCAACAGAAATGCCTTGTTTCTGCTATCAAAATTTCGGAAAAAAATTAAAAAATTTGTTTTTGCAAAGCTAATTCTACATAAATTTGCAACCTCTTACATGTTCAATGTCAGAATTTTTAAAGAGAGTGCCATAAATTAATATTCCAAGCCAATTAGAGCGTGCCGGACGAAACGGACGAACCGGACGAAACGGACGAAACGGACCAACCGATCCGTCCGCGGACGAACCGGACGAACCGCGGACGAAGCGGACGGACGGCGGACGGACGGACGAACGGACGGACCGGACGGACGAAAATTGGTCCGAATGGAAGCCCTACCACCGACTGAGCCACAGAGGACATAAATGTTCTTAGAACAGAGTGCATATAAATAAATGAGGAAGAGTGGAACGTAAAAAAATAGAATGTGGCGACGAAGTCGCCAATAGGCTGCGTCAGCAGCCGCGCAGGACTGCGCAGCAGGCTTGTATTTTAATAATTTTCTTGCCGTTTTAGCCTAATTTGTTCTCGTTCTAGTTCCCAAAACTGGCAGTGATTGTGAATAAATGTGACAAACTTACCGATTTGAATTATTTTTAGAAAAAAAAAAACTAATAAAGCATATAAAATCTTTCTCATATATATTACGCTAGTCAACATGTCCATCTGTTCACTTTAAAAGGTCATGGTCAAGTTCAATTGGTTTTCACGTTTAAGTTTTTTTTTCTGTCGCCGATAGGCGCCAGCTCAGGCTTGTTAAGTAACACCTCTGTAAACAAATAGCTTGACATTTAAGAAAATTTCCAAAAAATTAAGCAGTGGCCTACCCTAACCGAGATAATAAATGATTTCCGTTATTTACAAAAATTTACTAAAAGGGGGAAAACAAAAAATCAGATAAAACACTTATTTTTCAGCGTGACAAGCCAAAAGCCAATTCAAAAACGGATGAAACGAAACGAAGCTAATGGTTGTTCTTCATTTTTTTAGAAATTCAGTTTTTTCCAATTTTTTCTCGTGCCATTTTCTTTAATTTCTTCTTTTGTATAATTTTCTCTTTTTCAAACTTTTCTATTGTACTTATGTGGTTATTCTCGGAACCAGCAAAAAAAAGCAAATGATAGAAAAAACCAGTAAAAAATTCAGCGAAAATTCGGAGACTGCTCTGATCGGTCTGAAAATTTGAGAGATCATTCAAAAAAATACTTTCGGACATTCCCTGAAAATTTCAGATCGAAATATTGATTTTAAAAAATCTCAATTTTCTTTCTGAAACTTTTCAAAATCGATATTTTGGTCTGAAATTTTCAGGGAATGACCGGAATTACTTTTTAAATAATTTACCAAAGTTTCAGATCAATCGGTACATTCTCCGAATTTTGGCTGAATTTTTTGCTGTTTTTTTTTTCTATTTTTTGCTTTTTTTTGCTGGTTCCGAGAATAACCCCATTACAATTTTCATTATATTTAATTTACAATTTTACAATAAAATTATAACAATAATTCGAATTGAAGGGAAAAATCTACAAAATCGGCAAGCGGACGGCAAGGTTATGCGTCGTCATCGGCCAGTTGCCGAAATTTGTTTTCAATCTATTTCGGGCTATCAACGCCAATAAGACAAGTAAAACAAGTGAGAAATAGCATATGATCCAAAATAGCAATTGATCCAACCCATAGCTAATGAGCCAATCCATAGCAAATGAGACAAAAATAGCAAATGAGAAATAGCAAATGAGACAAATATAGCAAATGAGATATAGCAAATGATCCAATATAGCAAATGATCCAAAATAGCAAATGATCCAAAATAGCAAATGGTAAAATAGCAAATGATCCTCAAGCAAGTGAGTATTTGCCAAAAAAGAAAGAAAAACAAAAAATTGACAGCGTACAAGTAATTATTGACCAATTTTGATAAACTTTGTTTTAAAAACATTCTAAAATTTTTTACTTCCATTCAACAGAGCGATTTTTGAAAAAAGGGAACGAGAAAATGCTGAAAAATGGATTTTAATTATCTGTTTCAAAAAAAAGTGAGCGAGAGAGTGGGCCGAGATAAGAGACGCAGGCAGACGCGGTGCAAGTGCGCTCTATTGCCCATTTCCTCTCAATTTTGAATTTAGTGAAAAATAATAAAAACACATTTACTCACCTAGTATTGGGAAAAACGACCAGACGCGCCGTTTTCTCGCCGCCTGTATTGACTCGGCGATCCTCCACGCGCGTCCGCGTATCCATTGCTCGTTGCTGCTGCTGATGCCGAGCCAAAGTTGTTGGCGAAGACCGCCGCGCCGAGTCCTCCGCCGTGTCGAGGAATAAAGAAACGGGCCGATCCACCGTTAAACTGTTTTCCAGCTCGAGCATCCGCATACTTCTCCTTCGTGGCGTAATGTACACTGGATGGTGGTGGTCCTGTTGTGTTGGTGGGGGTGGGGGCGCCCCGCTCGATAGACGCTGCGGCTGCGATCCGGACCGGCGAATTTGTGGGCTTGATGAGTGGCGCGGCGCCGACCGCTCCACCACCAGAGTACGCGAACCACGAGTTGAACATGCTGCTGCTGCTGCTACTGCTGCCGCCACCTGGACGGTAGCGGTTGGCGTGCTGATAGGCGCCAATGGTGCCGCCGCCGCCGCCGTCGTCGTGGTCATAGTCGTATCCGACGGGATAGACACGACGCATCGAGGCCGCCGAGACGCTTCCGCCTGGCGGTAGTAGTCGGGCATCGACATGGTACGCATGAGATGCTGGTAGTCCATAGTTGACATAGGTCGGCGCTGGGAGCGAAGAGCCGCTTTGTTGTCTGTAGAGTTGCTCATCGTCGTCGTCATCTTCGTGGTATCCGTATCCGCGGCGGCGGGGCGGTGGCGGCTGATAGCGATGGGCTGCGTAGCGGTCGTAGAGCTCAGCGTCGGCGTACGACTCGTATCCGGAAGTCTGCAAAACAAGGGTATTTGCAACAAAATAAAAATTGTTTTTTTGAGATTTGGTGGGGTGAAGTGAGGTAATTCAAGACGGACAGGACGGGAACATCACGGACCAAACAGAGGGACGGACGGACAAGCGGTAGAACAAAGGTGACCATCGGTTAGTACCTAGGCCGCTGACAAAGCGACGGTTCGCGATAGCTCGAGTAGAAGAATTTCGAGTTGCCAAGAGTTGTCAAAACTTCTGGTGGTGGCGACGAGTTGGCTTTCGAGTAGGATATCAAACGGATACCTTCTGGCGCCGAGGCGGCCAAAGTTTGCGACTGAAAAGGTGTGTTTGTGTATGTGTGTTGGTGATGAACACATTAAGAGAACATGTAAGAAATAGAAATAGAGTTAACGGCGTGAAGAGCACTATTGCGTGTTCGCCACAGAGTGACACTTTGCGGTAAATTGTGAGTGGACGGGACGTTGGAAAATGAAATTTAAACTGCGCGGTCTTTTTTCCCGGAAAATCTGGCCTAATGGGGCTATTCACGAAACCAGCAAAATATGCAAAATGCTAAAAATTCAGCCAAAATTCGGAGAATGCTCCGATCAGTCTGAAATTTTGACAACAATTGTCAAAAATACTCTCGGGCATATGCAAAAAATTTGAGACCAAAATATCGGTTTTGAAAAATTTCAGACCAAAAAACCGATAACTTTTAAAATCGATATTTTGGCCTGAAATTCTCTGGGAATGTCCGAGAGTATTTTTGACATTTTTTGTCAAAATTTCAGACTGATCAGAGCATTTTCCGAAATTTCGCTGAATTTTTTGAATTTTTTGCATATTTTGCTGGTTTCCGTGAATAGACCCATAAGCGCTGTCGCATTTTTAGACCGTAGGCTGCATTTCTCTGCATAGCCACTCGGCTGCGTGAAACGCGAGACGCAGAGAAGTAGAGTGCGCGGATATCGCAGCGACTCTCGCCAAAGAGACGCAGACACACAGCGGAGCGCATTTGCATCAACGTTCAGGGCAGCAAGCAGTCAGAAAATGCGCTCTGGTGCACAGTTTTCTTGTATTTTTGCCTTAAACATTCGAAAATAATGTTTTTTTTTAATTTTGAAGGCGATTTTTTTTGGCATTTTAATGATATAACTTGGAATGTGCGCCCGCTATTTGGCGGCTATTTGGCTGCTACTTGGCGGCTATTTGGCTGCTATTTGGCGGCTATTTGGCGGCTAATTGGCGGCTATTTGGCTGCTGCTTGGCGGCTAATTGGCGGCTATTTGGCTGCTATTTGGTGGCTTATTAGCTGCTAGTTGGCGGCTTATTGGCTGCTATTTGGCGACTTATTGGCTGCTAGTTGGCTGCTAATTGGCTGCTATTTGGCGGCTAATTGGCGACTATTTGGCTGCTATTTGGCGGCTGTTTGGCTGCTATTTGGCTGCTTTTTGGGTGCCATTTGGCTGCTGTTTCAAGTATATGAAAATTGGCGAACCGGAATAGAACTGCCCGAAAATTATGGAGAAATTTTTCGAAAAATACACTCGGTTTTGAAATGACTGGTTTTGAAACGTCGCGGAGCCTATGAATCTCGTCGTTTTCTCTGCGTCTCTCCATTTTTGCACGCGTTAGCTAAACTTGGCAGCACGCCAAGTAAAAATGTATAGAGACGCAGAGAAATGCGGTAGGGCGCGTTTGCATTTTCGTAGGGTCTAGTGCGTCGTGAAATGTCGAAAAATTAGGGCAAAATGGTCCGATTGACCTGAAATGTTGGGAATTTTTCGAATTTTCTGAAAAAAAAACCTTTTTTTTTGTTGCAATTTTAATATTTCAGTCCAAATTTTCTTCTGAAATCGTTTTTTTTGGGCATTTTTGAAACATTATTTCCAGAATTTTCGGGTCAATCTTTTCTTTTTTCAAGACTTTTTTTTTCATTTACCGCATAGTCAAAGTGTCAGCCCGTGGCGAATACGTGATGCCCGGCAAATATAGTAAATATGGTAAATTGATATTTAAAAAAAAGAAAAACAAAGAAAGAAAGAAAGAAAAACAAACCGTATTATGCGGATACTGTGGAATCAGACCGTACGGCTCTCCATAGTCGACAAACACGCCTCCAGAAGAACTTCCACGTCGTGGTCCTTGGTGATGTGGTGGTGGTGGTGGTGGTGGTGCGACTACAGTACCCCTAGCCCGCTCTTCTTGCCCTTTTGGTCTCTCCACAGACGTCAATTGAACCGGATACTTTTCCGGCGACGCATCGCGCGACTTGCTTCCGAATCCGAAAAAGTTGCGCATCGCACTGAAAATGCTGATTTAGCGTGATGGGAGAAAACAGGCTCAGGGACGTTTCGAAACTTTCGTGCATTTTTCAGTAAATTTTCAATAACTATTTTATTTTTGGCCGAATTTTATAAATACTGCGAACAGCGTCAGTTTCGAAACGTCCCAGAGCCGAAAAATGTCATTAAAACTAACTTTCCAACACTTTTTCGTCGTGATTTGTCGCGCGAGCGGCTCTCCTCGTTCTTGAGTCGCATCAGAGCAGTGGTTCCTGGTGGGAATGGGTGTTGTTGTTGTTCTGGTGCAGCCGTGTTTTGCAGGAATTGCACTTTTGGGTTGGCGGCGAGTTGGCCAGTGCCACGTAGGATACTTTCAATGGGTCGATTGATGCTTTCCATGCTTTGAGATCGGCGATTTAACATGTCTAAAGTGTGATGATGGTTTATCGTACTTTTTTTGGGGTAAATTTTGGGGAATAGGGAATAGGAATAACCATATTAAAACAGACTTTTTTTTTTTAAATTTTTGCCGGAATTTTATGTCCAAAAAAGGGCGCGTCTGCGGCACAGTTTTTTCTGGAAAATGTATTTTAATGCAGGAAAACGTATTTTAATGTGGGAAAATTCATGCAAATGGCAGAAAAATGCATTTAAATGCAGTAAAATGTATTTTAATGCAGAAAAATGTTTTTTAAAGCAGAAAAATGCATTTTAATGCAGAAAAATGTTTTTTAAAGCAGAAAAATGAATTTTCATTCATAAAAATGCGTTTTAAAGCAGGAAAATGTATTTAAATTCAGAAATTTTGATTTTAATGTGGGGAAATTCATTTTAAAGCAGAAAAATATATAATTTCAGAAATTTTGATTTTAATGTTGGAAAATTTATTTTAATATGGGAAAATGCATTTTAATGCAAACAAATGTATTTTAATTTTGGAAGATTCATTTTAATGTGGGAAAATTCATGAGAATGGAAGAAAAATGTATTTTAATGCAGAAAAATTAATTTTGACGCAGGAAAATGTATTTTTATACAAGAAAAGGTATTTAAATTCAGAAATTTTGATTTTAATGTGGGAAAATGCATTTTAATGCAGGAAAATTTATTTAAATGCAGGAAATTTAATTTTAATGTGGGAAAATGCGTTTTAATGCATGAAAATGTTTTTTATGTAGAAAAATGCATTTTAATGTTGGAAAATTTATTTTAATGTGGTGAAATTCACTTTAATATGGGAAAATGCATTTTAATGTGAGAAAATTCATGAAAATGGCAAAAAAAAATGTATTTAAGATCAGAAATTTTGACTTTAATGTTGGAAATTTTATTTTAATGTGGGAAAATTCATGAGAATGGCAGAAAAATGAATTTTAATGCAGGAAAATGCATGAAAAAATTTTGGAAAATTAATTTTAATGTGGGAAAATTCACGAGACTGGCAGAAAAATGCATTTTAATGCAGGAATATGTTTTTTGATGCAGAAAAATGAATATTAATGCATAAAAATGCGTTTTAAAGCAGGAAAATGTATTAAAATTTATAAATTTTGATTTTGTGGATTATGGATTCGCCAAGGAGATTTCTTTGGTTTATGCAAAATTTGAAACTTAAAAATAAAAGTGTCACCCGTGGCGAATGCGTAAAAAAGGACTCTCGGACGTTTCGAAACGTCGCAGAGCCCGTAAAAAGGGTTATCCTTGTCACACACATGCAAGAAAAAAGCAAACTTATAAAAGAAAAGAACAAATAAGCAAACCAACCAGAATCATCCAGCTGTTGTTGATGACGAGGAAGGGTCGAAGCGGACGACACCTGGGCAACATCTACAAGCTTCATGGGACTACGGTAGTTTCGTTGCGAGAGCGAGCGAGGCTGAGATTTGCTCCGCTTTTGGGTAGAAGATGTGGGCGCTGAAAATGGGGCGGAGAAGCGTGAGGAAGAAAAGAAGAAAGAAGGCACACGACACGACGGTATTAATTTTAAGAGAAAAAAAAAAGAAAAAAGAGCTCACCACTATTCTGCCGTTGATGCTTAATCTCCTGGAAGAGTTTAATGTGTTGCGGATCGGCGGCCGCGCCCAATCCACGTTTTTCACTCAAACTTTTCCTGCCAGGCGCCTCGCGATCAAACGGGTCAGTGTCCGGCAGTTCTGTATCGTCCAGTTCCACATTTTGATGAGCCTGATTCTTAGACGATGCTGATGAAGAAGCAGACGACGATTGCCGCGAGTGCACCGATTCAATACCACTGGACGAAGTTGTTGCGCGAGTCTGTGGCGATTGTAGAACCGAGAGTGTCGCCGTATTCGAAGACATTCTAGACGAGGAAGAAGGCGATGGAGCATCCACCGTAATCCTAGAAGAGTCCCTTGAGATCGGTCCCGGATTATGATAATCATTATTCCGCACAATTTTCAGCTTCACATACGGGCTCGACGGGCCAATCTCTTTGAGTTTTCTAGCCAGAGCACTGCTGGCTTCCGCGTTGCTCAACGTCTCCAAACCAACATCTTCCACGCCTACTATCCGATCGTCGACCCGCAATCGTCCTTCCTTGTAAGCGGCTCCACCGTGCATTACATTCTTTATAAAGATACCGCAATCCTCTTTGGTCCCATTCGACTTTTTGGACACTCTCGCTTTGAGACTCACGCCCAGGCCAGCCGATCCAGAGCCATTCACGGGGATCACCAAATCGAAGCGTGTGATGCCAGTTGGAGAAGGCGATGATTCTTTGGTGGCGGGTGGTGCAACGCCCTCGTTTTCCTTGTTTTCCCCTGACTTTTCGCCAGATGATGAGGTGGATGATGAAGTTTGTTGCGTTTGCGTTTGCGATTGCGAGACTCGTGACACTAAAAACTTGATTTTCGCGCCCACCATCGTCTCTTTCAGCTTTTCGACAATTTCAGATTGGGTGAATTGTCCCGTCGATTCGCCATTGATTTCGAGAAGGCGATCCCCTGATTTTAAGTGGCCGAGGGCTACACCATACGGTTTTACGGTTCCAATGTAGAAAAGACGCTCGCCTTTCGACGTTTCTCGTCCAGTTACTGTGAAGCCAAATCCGTTGGAGCCTGGAAAAAACATTTCGTTTTCCTGTTTCAGGGATCCTAGCTCAGAATAGAACTGTGCGGAATATAATAATCTTTTTTACCTGTTTCGAAGTGACTGGTTTCGAAACGCCTTGTTTCCCAGAACCCTCCAAAAACCCGTAAAATCTGTAAAATCCCAGCCCTGATCAGAATAGAACTCAATTTTCCAAAGCCTGTTATTTTTTCCCTGTATTTCTAATGGGGTTATTCATTTCATGCGGAAAACGACATTTTCTGTGGCAGAAAACTGCATTTCGTCAAACTGCAAAATGCACTTTTTGTCACGAAAAACACGCGGAAATTGCAAGAAAAATGGTGCTGTTATTCATTTCATGCAGAAAATGACAAAAAGTGAATTTTGCAGTTCGACGAAATGCAGTTTTCTGCTGCAGAAAATGTCGTTTTCTGCATGAAATGAATAAGGAAAATTTGACAAAAAAAAAATGCAAAGTGCATGAAATGAATAACCCCATTATGGATTTATTCAGCGCAGGAAAAAAAACCGATTTTCGCGGTTTTTTTCCCTATGCAGGTTGTTTTCCAGGAAAAAAACCCATCGCTTCGAGACCCGGCAGTGAAAAATGCAATGCATCTTTAATTTTCAATGGGAATTCGGTTGAAATTTAGAGGCGCATCCGAATATTTCATCGGCCGGTCTCGACACGATAAGTTGTTTACGTCAAAAAACCTCCGACTACTGTAGTTTCTTGTCTTTTTGAGACCCCACGAAAAGGGGGGAAAGTGTTGAAATGTGGGAACGAAAAGGGGGGAAAATGGGCGGAGCCAACCGCAAAAGTGCCGCAAATTCTTGCGACATCTCGAATCCTTCGACGAAAATCAAAAAAAATTAGGCTCCGCCCATTTTCCCCCCTTTTCGTTCCCACATTTCGACGCTTTCCCCCCTTTTCGTGGGGTCTCGTCTTTTTTCCTCAATTTTGCGATGGGAAAAATACCACCAAAAACAATATTTCTTCTGTACTGAATAGGTCCATTTTTTTTCAAGTCTTTCCAGTGAAACTTGAGATGATTAGAAATACAGGAAAAAAAATAACAGGCTTTGGAAAATCGAGTTCTATTCAGATCAGGGCTGGCATTTTACAGATTTTACGGGTTTTTGGAGGGTTCTGGGAAACAAGGCGTTTCGAAACCTGTCACTTCGAAACTGGGACTTTTCGAAACTTTTTGCATTTTTCCTTCATACTAGTATTACTCTCGTCTCAGCAGCTGCTCATAAACTTTGAAAATAGCCAATTTTCCCACGAAATGTCTCAAAGCGAATTTTATGACACCGTTGAAATGAGTGCGACCGTAACCCATTTAAAAATGTTAAAGTTTTTATTTAATTTCTCTCGTTTTTCGTGATTTTTTAAAACTTGTTTACATATTTTAATGGGTTACGGTGGCACTCATTTCAACGGTGTCGAAAAATTCGCTCCGAGAACTTTCGTGGAAAAATTGGCTATTTTCAAAGTCTAACTAGGAAAGTACTTTTTGGTACATTCTGGAAAATTCTGAAAAAAATCACGGTAATACAAGATTTTTTGGTGAATTTTTGAAGATATTCAAAAGCCGCAAAATGTTTTCAGAAAAGTTTTTATGAGCTGTCAAACTTTTGCTATTTTACAGGTAAAAATGTGCTCGAAAAATAGCAAAACTTTGACGGCTCATAATAACTTTTCTGAAAACATTTTGCGGATTTTTGATATCTTAAAAAATTTACCGAAAAATCTAGTATTACCCTGATTTTTTTCCGAATTTTCCAAAATGTACTTTCCTAGCAAGAGCAGCTGATGAGACGAGAGTAATACTGAACAATGCAAATCGAAATTTTACAGATTTTACCGATTTTTAAACCGTATATAAAAATAATTTTTACACCCAGCCAGCCCTGATTCTGATACAGTTACAGTTCTAGAAGCGGATAACCCCACCCCCCCCCCCCCCCTCTGGGACGTTTCGAAACGTCCCAGAGCCCTCCCCCACCCTTTCAAAACAATAAAACCCATTTTCTTCACTCACTTTTAATCAATTCCACAATCGTCGTATGCCCAATATACTGCGTGTTCGCCTGTTGCAACGCCGAGAGAATCGGTTTCGCTTCCGCCGTCTCTTCCGCTTCCATAAACGACTCGAGGGGACGATTGACGAGAAGAGAAACGTCTTTCACCGCAATCGCCATATCGCCAATATAAGCGCGTGCTCGAATAATCGACATTTGACTTACAGGTCTTCCGTCAATTTCACGAATACAGTCTCCCACGCGGATACGTCCATCTTTGGCCACTCGTCCGGTATCGTCAATTTTCATGACTTGAACTGCGCTGAGCTTTGATGAATTGGAGGTGCTCGGCGTGTCCGGGGTTTCATCAAATACAGCTTTAACTTCGATTCCCATTTGCCTCGCCGGCTCATCAGCGTCGGGATCCACGAGTGGGAAATTGATTATAGTGGTTCCGGGGTACGGTCCGTGCTCCAACTTCCCGCGCAACTGTTTCTTGGCATCCTGGTTGTTTTCCAATTTCTCCACTATCCGATCTCTAGCCTCCAAAAGCGCATCGTTGATTCTCGATTTCCGATCCGATCCTCTATTGAATCGCCCCGGATTCTTCTCATAGTGTCTCCGCCGTTCACTCTTTCCGGCGTCCCCATCTTCTTGCTCGGCAAGTTTCTTCTCCACTTCCGGAGAGAGTGTCACCCGGGATTGTTTCGTCGGCGTCGCTTCATCCAAACGACTTTCAGACGCTTCGGTTCTCAGAGAAGAGCGTATCGTCGGACGTTGCTCACTTTTCGGCGTGGAGACTTGTAGACCTGGGGCAGAATCAAAGCTGTTGACTTCGACGACAGAGTTGCGACGATCTTTGGCGTATGAGACGTTGTAGGGTGAGGCTGCTTGGTGGTTTACGGAAACGCTGCCTGGAAGAAAAAGGGAATTTTAGGCGCTACATATGTATATGGCTATTAGCCATCTTATATGGGCCATTTTTTTTTTTCGATTTTCTTTATTTTTCGCGATTTTGGCGCGCCAATAAGAATCAAAAAAACTAACCAAAAGCGCTGGCAATAGGTGTCCCTGGTTCTTGCAGCGACCGCGAGTACGGTAACGGTTGTGCATAGTGGTGATTGTGCTTTTGAATTTGCGAATAAGTGGGCGTGGACGAGCCACTTGCTTCATCAGTTATAGCCAGGATCTGAAAATGGGGGAAAATTGAATTATATTTTATTTTTTATGGGAAAGCAATTTTTTGTCTTTTTCCTTTTTTTTTTTTTTTTTAGTTTTTTAAGAGCCGATCATAACGTATTGTGAAAACAAAAAAATTGCAACGCGGTGTTTGCGTACTTTTAAAATTCAAACGAAAATGGGAACAAATCTCTTCATTTCCTATGCTATTTCACTCATTGCCTTTTGAATTTCGAAAGTACGCAAACACTGCGTTGCAATTTTTTTGTTTTCACAATAAGGGGCTGGGTTTTTACGTTTACGGATTCCGAAAATAAATTTTCATTGTTTTTTTTTGGAAAAATAAAAAAAAAAGCTATCCAGAACTGGATTTATTCTAAATAATTTCTGAAAGGATTTTCAGATTTTAGAAGAAAATTTTCACTTTTCACTGGTTTTTAAATTTAAATAACTGAAATTGAAAATTTTACGGCTTTCATTAAATTTTCCATTTTACAGAATCCGTAATCCCGCGTCCAAAGTAATGGGGTTATGCACGAAATGACAAAAAACAGCGCGAAAACTCGGAAAATGCTGCGATTGACCTCAAATTTTTTGGAAACAAGGGCAAAAATACTCCTGGACATGAAATGCTCAGAAAATTTTGAACCGAAATATCGATTTAAAAAATTTTCAGAAAAAAAATCAATAATTTTTAAAATCGATATTTTGGTTCGAAAATTTCTGAGCATGTCATTTCCAGGAGCATTTTTGCCCAAATTTCCCAAATTTTCAGGTCAATCGGAGCATTTTTCGAATTTTCGTTTTTTTGCCATTTCGTGCATTTGTAGTCCAGTTTTCTACAAAAACTGAGAATATATTTAGGTTTTCTGTCAGAAATAAGTGATTTCAAGATATATTTTTTCACTTTGGACACGGGCGGAATTACGGACCCATTCGTTGGAGGAAAAAAAAGCGTGTTTTGTGTTTTTTTTTAACTCTATGAAGGTTGTTTACTAGGGAAAAAATCCCTATCGTGTCGAGACCCGGTGATGAAATAATTCGATGCGCCTTTAAATCTCGGCTAATTTTTTTAAACATTAAAAATTAAAGGCGCGCACATTATTACTCTCGTTTCACAATCAGCAGCTGCTCGTAAACTTTGAAAATATCCAATTTTCCGCAGAAATATCTCGGAGCGCATTTATGACACAGTTGAAGTGAGTGCGACCGTAGCCCATTTTAAAAATGTAAACGTTTTTCGTTTTTTTTTAAACTTGTTTACATTTTTAACGGGTTACGGTCGCACTCATTTCAACTGTGTCATAAAATTCGCTTCGAGATATTTCGTGGGGAAATTGGATATTTTCAAAGTTTATGAGCAGGTGCTGATTGTGAGACGAGAGTAATAATGCGTGCTCCTTTAATTTTCAATAGGGATTTGGCCGAAATTTAAGGCTCCGTGACGTTTCGAAACTTTTTTGCATTTTGCGTAGCGTTTTTTTGCCAATTGACCCCAAAACGCACGCTCATTTGGTTTTTATTTTTTGCTTTTATCAATTATTTTTATGAAAATTTAAATTCACTAGTACGCCGCAAAAATGCACAAAAGTTTCGAAACGTCCCAGTTTCAAAATGGCAGGTTTCGAAACGTCCCAGAGCCATATTTAACGGCGCATCGAACTATTTCATCGGCCGGTCTCGACGCGACGAGTTGTTTACGGTTAAAAAACACCTCCGGGTACTGTAGTTTTTTGGGGTAAAAAAAAAATGAAAAACGGTTATTTTCCCGCGCTGAATAGGTCCCTTACGAAATCCGTAAGAGAGCTGGGGTTTTACGGTTTTTACGGAATCCATAATGCCGCGTCCAAAGTTCAAAAAATTCCTGAAATCAGGAGTTTTTTGCAGTCCAAAATTCTACAAAAAATTCCAGAAATATCCGGCGCTCACAGTTGAATCCGACGTTACCGTAGTGACTTCGCTGTGAGACCTTCTATGTTTTACGGGAAAATTCAAGTTCAAACATAGAAGGTCTCGCAACTGTGATCGCCTGTTATTTCTGGGATTTTTTGTGGCACTTTGGACGCGGCATAAAATTCAATTTTTCCACCCAGCCCCAAACCTCCATTTCCTTGTCAAACCTGATCATAATTCAAGTCAAAAACTTCTTCCAACACATCGTCCATGTCTAATATTCCACCGTCCGACGCACACTCTAGTCGGAGTACTCGTACACGGTTATGGTCCGTCTGAAAAGCGATTAAAGTCACTAACCGTCACATTATCGGTGGTGGTGGTCATTTTGGGCGAGTAGACGGGTGGCGGTTCCCGGTGATTTCTCTGTTGGGCTATGGTACGTGTCGGTGGGGTATGCACGTGGGGGAAATTGTAGGGGGGAGGGGGTGGCGTGGCGGCCACCGACGACGATTCGTACCGACTTCTACTACCCTTCTGCATCAGCTTTCCCTAATCGAACATGGGCTGGCTGCTGAAATTGCAGTTGGAATGCAATGCAGTGTAAAAAAGAGTTTGGAGACGAAGAGAGAGTGAGAAAAGAGTGTCTTGTTCAAATAATGTTTCGCGTCGCGAGAAGAGGACCACCAACAAATACCTACGTATTTGGCATTTACGGACGCAGAGAGAGAGAGAGAGACCGTCTTTTCTTCTTTCTCTCCGTGTCCTTCCTCTCCGCCAACCGCTCGTTCTTTCTCGCTACTTTTGGTGGCCAATGCCTCTCCGTCTCTGCCTCTCTTATACACCTGCGCAGGTGGAAAAAAAGAGGTCTCTTTTCGCGTGATGAACGACAACGATGAGGTAGCGGAGAAGGAGGAGGAGGAGGAGATTGCGACAAAGAGCAGAGATTATACTGTAGGTGGGAAGAGAAGACAGCTGGATGCAAAAGCCGACTAATTGGTGGGGGGCCAAAAAACATGTAAAGATCTGGCTCATTCTCATTACGATTGGGACACGCTCAGGAAATTCGACGGCTAATAGCTAATAGCCGATCAGATGCCAACTATGCGCCAGAAATTTCAAAGGCTATTAGCCATATATCTGCCATATCCGCGCAATTTTCGGCGGATATAGGCAGCTATCTGGCTATTAGCTATTAGCCGTCGATTTCCCTGTCTTATTTTGGACTCTCGGACGTTTCAAAAATTTTCCTGCATTTTGTCGTCACGGTGTTTTCACACATTCATTTTTAAAAGATTTCAAAAATAATTGTGTGCAAACACCGTGACGACAAAATGCAGAAAAACTTTCGAAACTTCCGAGAGCCCAAAATAAGACACGTTCAGGGAAATCGACGGCTAATAGCTAATAGCCAGATAGCTGCCTACACCTGCCGAAAATTGCGCCCGAAAACACAAAATTGCCGACTTCGATAAAGAGGATGGAAAAATAATCGCATTACATTTCATACAACCACGAGACACGCCAAAATAATGTATTCAAAGCCGTTCGATCACAATTTTATTATCACTCGCAAAAAGATGACAAACAGATAAATAATTAAACGTGTACGTACCACCTTTTGCAAGTGCTCATGGTCCTCAAACCGCGCAGGTAAATAAACCATGAGAACAAGAGAGCAACGTCATTTGCACATTCATTCATTCATTCATTCCATATGCGGAATGGATGACTCATGCGTGTGTGTGTGTGTGCTCCATCCTTCTTGCAAACCAAAAACCCATCTTCCCACAAATTAAGAGGTCATGACAGGGTGCGGTGGGGCGCACTTTCTGATATTTAATAGTTTTTTTTTTGTTGGATTGCACATAAAATCTAGAATTTTTGCACCTTTAGCAAAATTTATGGTAAAACGGCGAGAAAATTATGGAAAAATTGATTTTTTTCAAGAGTCTTAAATTTTTTGAGAATAGTTATGGGGTTATGCATGAAATGGCAAAAAACAGCGGGAAAATTTGGAAAATGCACCTGAAATTTTGGGAAATAAAGGCAAAAATACTCCTGGAAATTCTCAAAAAATTTGGATAGAAATATCGATTTAAAATCGATATTTCCGTCCAAAATTTTCTGATCATAGCCAGGAGTATTTTGGTCCTTATTTCCCAAAATTTCAGGTCAATCAGAGCATTTTCCAAGTTTTCGTGCTGTTTTTTTTTTTGCCATTTCGTGCATTACCCCATTAGTGATAACATTTCTGAATTCTTGCTTTTCTATGTTGACACGATGCGAAGCAAGTGCGCTCCACCGCACTCAGTAATTCCATGGTTTTCACATAAAGTTCTCTTTTTCTCATAAAAATCGGTTGAAACTATCAAATTTAGTCAGAATCGCTGCAAATTTCTTAATTTTTTGGTACAACAAATTCCAAAATCACCATTTTCTTTGCTCAGACGTTCACAATACGATGTTTCGTCATTTTTTTGACATTTTCACCCAGAAAAGCAAGAATTCAACCAGTTTATCACCGACTTTTCTCAACAAAAAAACATCACTTTTTTCGTTATTTTCTTGCCGTTTTAGCATAATTTTTGTTATTGTGAAAAAAGAGCAAAAATTGAACGATTTATTTGTCAAACACAACAACAACAACAAAAATCAGAATTTCGTCTAAAACTGTGCCAAAAAGTCCAACCAAAAAACGTAAAAAATAGCGATTTAAACTACGTTTGTAAGCAAAAAGTGTAAAAATTATAGGTTTTATGTGCAACTTACAAAAAAAAAACCAAAATATTCAATTTGGCGGTCCACCGATGACGCGGCGCGTTATTAGACAAGTCAGACAGTTAAACAAAACGAGAAATTGTGATAAACAAAGATACGCAGGCAAAAACTTTAAACTTGGCGCCCAGATCTATTGCGTCACCTCTCTGTGTGGGGTCGGATTGCGCACGCAAACAGGGCAAAATGGCAGCAAAGGGTGCGGCAACCGTGTGGATAAACAGAAAAACTAACATTACTTTTCCCATCTGTGCCTCTTATCACAATCATAGGGACAATGCAACAAAACAAAACAAATCAGGAGAACAACGATTGAATAAAGTAGGGTGTCTTCAATCGAGTTTCGAAAAAAAACGTGAAATACCGCGCGCCCACTTTTTTTCACGTGAACATTAAATTTAAGTGCATTTTGAATTTTTGCTTGAAAAAAAGTGGGCGAGGTTTCACGTTTTGAACTTGGTGATTCGCGATTTTAACTGTAGTTTCTATTATCGAACCGCCAAAATGGTCAAACGCGCTCCTCTGAACTCAACGCTATTCGACTTTCATTTTGGTCTCGAAATTATTTCATTTCAAGTGTAAATTCAACGTGAAATGAAATAATTTGGAAACCAAAATGAAAATCGCATAACGTTGAGTTCAGCGGAGCGCGTTTGACCATTTTGGCGGAACGAAAATATGAACTATTTCTTTTTCTTGTTTTTTCTTTGTAAAAATAATTATTTGAGACCAAATTTGTAAAGTTTTGCAAAAATTTTTTTCGCAAAATGCATAATTTGGCTCTGGGACGTTTTGAAGCCCAAAATTCGGCCAAGGATAAAAATAGTTGTATCTCTTACCGGTAAATTCGGGAACTTTGTCAAAATTTACAGGAAATTTAGAGCTAAAAAGGAAAAAGTTCCGAAACTTCCCAGTTTCGAAATGACAGATTTCGAAGCGTCCAGAGCCCATAAGTTTCGTCAAAAATCGATATTTTTCCTATTTTTCACACTTAAAAATTCCAAACTCATTTTTTTGAAAGGAGCAAATGCGCCATCATGGTGTTGTGTAATAATGTTTTCTTACTCTTTAGCCAGAATATCACTGATTTTAATGAAAATTAGCCGTTTTAGTGGAAAACCGGTAAAACTTATATTAAAATCAGTAATTTTCGGGTCAGGAAGCTGATTTTAGTATAAATGTTACCGGTTTTCCCTTAAAACGACTTATTTAAATTGAGATCAGTAATACTCTGAGGAAAAAGTTAAAAAAATCATTTTACCATGATGGGATTTCAACAAAAATGGTTCCAAAAAAAAGAGTTTGGAATGTTTTTAAGTGTTGCGAATTGGAACAATATCGAATTTTGACTAAAATGCCGCGTCCAAAGTTCCAAAAAAAACATTCCAGAAATAACAGGCGGTCACAGTTGAAACCAGCGTTTTAATTTCATGTTTAAACTTGAATTTTCCCGTTAAAATAAAAAAATGAACATAGAAGGTTTCAACTGTGTCCGCCTGTTATTTCTGGGATTTTTTGTGGAACTTTGGACGCGGCATTACAAATTTGGTCTCGAATATTTATTTTTACAAAGAAAAAAACCAGGATAAATATTTTATTTGAAAAAAAAATGAAAGAAAAATAGACGAAATATTTGAATTCAAAATCACAAGTACCAAGTCCAGCAGAGCGCGTTTGACCATCATGACGTGTTGACGATATTTACGTTCATCACAATGTGTTTATCAGCAAAAAGCGATGGCGATACGATAACGACGAGCGCGGTGAATGAACGAGTGAACGAACGAAGGAAGAAAGAAAGAAAGAAGCCGCCAAGGGGGAGAAAACGAAAACGAGATGATTTGTAGAGTGGTGGCAGCAGCAGCAGCTAACATGTTATGACGGATAAATAATCGTGTAAAAAACGAAATTCATAAAATGGTGAAAAATAAACCAAAAAAAAAAAAGACAAAACTGATAAAAAGAAAAGACAAAACTTTCTGGCGCCACTTTCGTTTCCGTCCGTGAGTCATTAGAATGTGTACAAAAGCTGCTACTACTACTACAACTAACGCTAGACCATAAATTAAATAAATTTGCGTTTGATTAATTTCAATCGACAAGCATTATCAGTTTCCAAACGTTCATCTCTATTCGTACAAAAATCCCCGCCTGATGGAAGGAGATGGGAAAAATGACGAGAGGGGCATGTTGTATAAACAAAACTGGCGATGCGCGTCGAAACCAATCCGTTTGTAGTGCAAAGTCAAAATCTAAATCGTTGCGGACGAGAGATACCAAATTCCAAATTAATTCCAAAACAAAACGCGATTAGTGTCAATTTTTGGATCCATTTTGCAAATTGCCTTCAATTTATCGACAAGTAAAATGGACAAAAAAAACCGACGAGTAGCAGAAATTAGAGCACCGACAAGTTTATATGCCTCCGTGTGGCCTCGTTCTCAGCCAAATTAACACCGGAAAAGGAAGACAAATCGCGATTCGAAAAACAAAGTGTTGATATTATTATTAAATGATGGGAAACAAGTGGGTGGGGGCGCCATAAATCATGGGAACCGTCTCTTCTCCGGGAATTTCGGGTCGCTATTTGCCGTTCAAGATGGCAAATTGCCCGGAGCAGCTAATGAGCAGCCAGTGGGCAATTTCCCGAAAACCCCCAAAATGACCATTATCACCAAATTTAATGCTGCGCACAAAGTAAAAAAAAGCACGCGTGAATTCGCGAAACACGCGCACAAAGTGATGCGAGATTTGCGCGATTTTGAAGCGTCATTTTTACAAAAAGATGGTATGTCCCTTTAAAAATCTTACGGTATTTGTTATATTTTTAGTCGATTTTCGCAACATTTTGCGGCAAATCGACGTTTTCTGTGGTTTTAAAGATATTTTTCGGTAAAATAAATTAATTTAGCCTTAATTGAAAGGGTTTGCGCCATGTAATCACTGTTTTCTCTTATTTAAAGTAAATTTCCTTGTTTAGAAACTTACCTAATTTTTTTGCCGGCATGTCTGCAATTCAAATGTTATTTTATTTTGTTGTATCCTTTTCTGAATAACTTTGTATCATTGTGTTATGGGGTTTTGCACAAAATGGCAAAAAACTGCGCAAAACTCGGAAAATGCTCCGATTGACTTGAAATTTTGGTGAATAAGGGCAAAAAATACTTCTGGATATGCTCAAAAAAATTGGGCCGGAATATCAATTTTAAAAAATTGATTTTTTAATGATAATTTTTAAGCCGATATTTTTGTCAATAAAAAACAGTGATTACGTGACGTAAACTCTTTCAATTAAGGCTAAATTAATTTACTTTATCGAAAAATATTTTTAAAACCGCAGAAAACGTCAATTTGCCGCAAAATGTTGAGAAAATCGAGAGAAAATATAACTAGTACCGTATGAATTTTAAAGGGACATAACATCTTTTTGTAAAAATGACGCTTCAAAATCGCGCAAATCTCGCATCACTTTGTGCGCGTGTTTCGCAAATTCACGCGTGCTTTTTTTTACTTTGTGCGCCACATAAAGACTCACCAATTCCATATGCCGCTTGTACCGCCGAAGAGCTGCCTCGGCGAGTTGCCCGACCGTAGAATCCTGAAAAAAGTACCAAATATGAAAAAAAAATACGGTATTTAAATTATTACCGATTCTCTCCACGGCACCACAATTCGTTTTTCGCCAAACAAGACGGTCACTCGTCGAGTTCCATTAAATGGAAGCGATTGATAATGACTCTGGAAAATATTGATTTTTCATTTGTTTTTTTTCTTTTTTTCGTAAACATTATGGGGTTATTCACGAAATAGCAAAAAATTCGGAAAATGCTCCAATCGCTCTGAAACTTTGGGAAATAATGGCAAAAATATTCCCGGACACTCCTAAAAAATTTCAGACCAAAATATCGATTTTTCTTAAAAGAAAAATCGATATTCTAGTCTGATATTTTCTAGAAATATCCGGAAGTATTTTTGCCATCTCGAAGAATTCTCCAAACTTTCGCGGAATTTTTTGCTGGTTATAGCCATTTTGTGAATCGGCGCTCAGGTAATTTTTTGCGCCTAAATGGCGGATGTAGGCAGCTGTGTGGCTAATAGCCATTGAAAATTGCTAACAGCGGGGGGTAATGGCTACTAGCCGTCGGATATGGCTATTAGCCAAATTTTTTTTGAGCGATTAAAAGTCAACTATGCGCCAGTAGTGGCTAATAGCCATTTTCAACGGCTAATAGCCATATCCGTGCCAAAAATCCCCGATTTCACCTTAAAATTTTTTTTCCGATTTTCGTGATAAAAAAAATGTTTTTCGGCGATAATTTCAAAATTTCTTAATATTTTTGCAGTTTTTTTTTTTTATTACTTTTATAAATATTGATATCGTGAAAAAATCAAGTAAAATTCGTAAAACATTTTATGGCCGTGGAAGCAGGGACTAACTTTCGCCAATAAAAAAACTCTTCCAGAAAATGCAAAATTCACTATTTCGCTGATTTTTTGATTAATTTTTTACGCCAATACTTATAGATAAGCGGGAAAAAAATCAAAAAATTGGGGGGAAACTCAGAGAATGCTCTAATTGGCCTAAAACTTTGGGAAATAGTGTCAAAAATACTCCCGGAAATGACATTCTCAGAAAAATTTGGACCGAAATATCGATTTTCCGTCCAAATTTTTCTGAGCATGTCATTTCAGGGAGTATTTTTGACACTATTTCCCAAATTGTTAGGCCAATTAGATTATTCTCAGAGTTTTTCTCCGATTGTTTGCTATTTTTCTTTTTTTTTTTCGGATTTCTATAAATATTTGCGTAAAAAATTAATCAAAAAGCAACTAGCTTTGCACTTTTAGAAGAGCTTTTTTATTAGCAATCATTAGTCTCTTTATCAACGGCCATATTGATTTTTTTTCATCGATTTTCATGATTTTTCACTAATTTTTGCAAAAAATAGCGTTACAATTAATCACGGAGGAGTTTACCCCCAATTTTTGCTAATTTTCATAATTTTCCCACCTATTCTACAAAAATGAAATTAAAATAGTACTATTGGATACGCCAAAAAAATTTCTGAGCGAGCGAAAATTCAAGGTTAAACCGGTGGCCACCCAGATAATCTCGCATGCACTTTTTTTTTTCAAAAAAGTCCACTTAACTCACCCGATCGAGTGTCGACATTGACGAATTCACGTATCCAGTGGCTGAGGCGACGACGGAAAACTGCTGAATGCGTTTTTTCAGCGTCGAGTTGTCATCCACGCAGCTCTTCGCCTCTTCACCTCCTTCACGTGAGCTCGACGTGGAAGATGATGTGGACGAGGCGGACATGAGCACACGATCTGCCGCGAGCATTTCTTTCGAGTGGAAACTCTCGTTTCGCACCTATTTACTTTTTGCCCCTCTCTTGGTTTTCGTTGACGGCTGCAGTGAAAAAATGGGTTATCATTGGCAAAGAGAAGAAGGAAAAGTGAGACGATAAAGTGTTGGTCGACAAATGGTTACTTCTTGGGAGGAAGGAAGGAAACAAAGAGCCGGAGCAAATAAACTGCACGACGACACCATGGGAGAACCGGAAAAGGGTCTAATTTCAAGCCTGGATTCACCGCTTGACCAATTTGCCAAGTGTGTCTCCTCGAGATGAGCACACTTGACTTTCTGGAGACGTTAATTAATGGGAAGTGAGCACGATCCCCTAGGGGTATCTTGGCTCGGGGACGTTTCGAAAAATGACATTTCGAAACAGTGGATTTAAATTCCAAAAAAAAAAATTGATAAAAACGAAAAATAATTTAAAAAAAAAGAAAAGAAATGCGCTATGCAAAAATGAAATTTTCCAAACGGTAAATCGCGTTCAAAGTGAACAAAAAAAAATACCGAAATTAGGTTTTTGTGGGCTTATTCACAAAATAGCGACAAAAAATGGGGAAAAACTCAGAAAATGCTCTGATTGGGCCGAAATTTTGGATCGAAATATCGATTTTATATATTTTCGGCCCGCCAAAATGGTCAAACGCGCTCCGCTCCGCTGAACTCAACGTTATGCGATTTTCATTTTGGTCGCCAAATTATTTAATTTCCCGTTGAATTTATACGTGAAATGAAATAATTTGGATACCAAAATGAAAATCACATAGTGTTGAGTTCAGCGGAGCGCGTTTTGCCATTTTGGCGGGCCGACAATAGGTCAAAAATTATCTGTTTTTCCCAAGTTTTCTCCCAATTTTTTCTTTTGCAATTTCGTAAATAACCCCTCTTGTAACTTGAGCATCTGCTCGCTTTGCGCTATCCGTGCTGCTCTAGAAATTCGTGTAACTTGTATTTAAAATTCTTCTTTTTTCCTCGATTTTTACGACAAGGTCATGCAGCTGTCACAGAATTGTTTTGCTCCCCAGTTTTTATCACTTTTTTTTAAATTCCGCGTTTAAAGTGAAAAAAAAATTCCCAGGTCGGAATTGACACACCATGGTGATTTCGCTGCGAGATCCAGACCTACCATCAAATTTTCGCCTTTATTTTTGGTTTTTTGACATCATATTTATGATATTCTCATGGGATTATTAATTTTGTACAATTTTCAATTTTCCACACAGTTTTTTTTATTCCCTTCATGCAAAAACGACAAATGCACGTTTTGTCGTTTTTTGAATGAAAAAAATAAGAAAACCTATGAGAAAAATTGAAAACTGTACAGAATTAATAAACCCATGGGAATATCATAAATATAATGTCAAAAAACCAAAAATAAAGGGAAAAATTCGATGGTGGTCTAGATCTCACAGCGAAATCACTACGGTGCCAATTTCGACCATGGATTCTTTTTCACTTTAAACGCGGAATTTAATAAAAAAAAAGGTGATAAAAACTGAGGAGCAATTCTGTGACAGCTGGTTGGATTGGATTGCATTACATTACATGACCTTCTCGTAAAAATCGAGGAAAAAAGGAATTTTATTATTTTTTCAATGTTTTATACAAGAATTTCCAGAGCAGCACGAATAGCACAAAGCGAGCAGATGCTCAATTTAGAAAAAAAAAAAAGCTGCGGACCGTACCTTTCGCGTCAAGACCCGAAATTATGGGATTATTCATAGAAATGTCGAAAAATGACAAAAAAAACTGTGAGAAAATGCTCCGATTGACCAGAAACTTTGGAAAAAAAACTTTTTGCTCTCGGACGTTTCGAAAAATGTTCTGCATTTTGTCGTTGCGGTGTTTGCACATAATCTTTTAAAAAATGATTTCGAAAAATGTTTCGAAAAATGTTCTGCATTTTGTCGTTGCGGTGTTTGCACATAATCTTTTAAAAAACCGTTTTTTTGTCATTTTTCGACATTTTCATGAATATCCCCATGTCTAGACGAGAAGGTTAGGGTCCTCTACATTCTACAGAATACGGGATGAGTCAGAGCAAGTGGCCATGCCATTTGTGCTCTTTCGTATTTAACAGTGGGAATACGGTCGTGTTTATTTTATTTACGCAGCAAAGTGATATGAAGTGAAGAGTGATGGATTGGTTTGGGCGCGAAACGAAACGAACAGCGCTTCCGCTCCCGCTCCCGGGCGCGCTTGCCAAATACAAAAAACGTTTGTCAACGTCAAAATCAGTCAAGTCTCACGTGTGGCTGCGAAAGAACAGGTCCCACCGGTCGTTAACCTATATGGGCGGTCAATAGTGTTTGTGTAGGGGAATGCATGAGGGGTCCTCGTTTGACCTTGCTCACCCGCCCGCCACTTTTACGGCCGAATCAACCGTTCGTTGAATATGTCCCTGTGAAAGGGGCTAACAAGCAAAAAGCAACGAACATCTATACATTGACAGGAATGATTTGAATTTGAATTCGAATTTAACAAAAAAAGGGTGAAGAAGGGCAAGGTGTTCCCAGTCTGCGTGGGGTGAGTCAACACCCGGGATTATGCATATAGGCAAATATTAGAGGTTAACCTAAACTATGGCAAGCTAGTTTTCGATTACAACCGACAAATCATGTCGAATAGAATGGGAAGCGATGGGCAATTAACATGTGAGGAGAAAGGTCAAAACGGCAAAGTTTGTCGACATAACATATTCATAGAAATGTCGAAAAACGGAGCCGAGTGTAAAACTTTAGGGAACCGAGTCTCTCAACAAAGGCTAATAGCCATATCCAAGCCTGGGAATGCGACGGCAAACCGTTACGCCGTTACGCGACAAATTTGGGACAAATATCGCCGATTAGGTGCCAACTGGGCGCCAATAATGGCTAAAATCCAACTCCAAAAGGCTAACAGCCATATAAACGCGGATTTGCAGCTGTAATTGCAGCCAATAAAACGACAAAATCTAGGAAAGGCTATTAGCCGTTTTTTGCTGGCTAACTCCCGCTGATTATCGATGAATCGCTGATTAGGAGCCAGTAATGGCTATCTGCCATATTCGATGGCTAACAGCCATTTCTAAATATTTTTTTCGGCCATTTTCTCGGGGAATTCCACGGTAAATAGCCGTTACGCAATAAACTTGGGCCATTTATCGCCGATTAGGTGCCAATAATGGTCCTTTAATCGCCATATCCGCGCCAAAAATTCCGGTGATTATTCAAAGAAACGCCAAAAAAGCGGTAGGTCTGAAAACATGGAATACAGTCTCCAAAATTCTTCCGGAAGGTACTGAAATGCTGAATTTGATAGAAAAATTAGAAAACTGAAACATGTTTTCCTGTCGCTCCACCGCGAAAGCAAGTGCGCTCCACTGAACTCGGTACTTTGTGAAATTCATTTTTGTTTTCAAACAATTTTTTCGGTTTTTCTTCGATATTTTGGCGATGAAAAATCGAAAAAATTATTTGGAAACTAAAATGAAATTCACAAAATACGAAGTTCCGTGGAGCGCACTTGCTTACACGACGGACCGACAAGAAATACATGTTTCAGTTTCATTTTTTCTATCAAATTCAGCATTTCAGTACCTTCCAGAATCATTTTGGAGACTGTGTCCCAAGTTTTCAGATCAATGGCTTTATTTTTTCGAATTTCTACGAATAACCCCATTATGAGAAAATTTCTGGCGAGGATATGGCGGCCATATGGCTATTAGTCTTTGAAAATGGTTGTTATTCCTTATTGGCGTATAGTAGGCCACTAATCGACGATGATCGGCCCAAGTTTGGCGTGTAACGGCTATTTTACAGGAAAACTTGGAGAAAAAAAATCATTTAAAAGTGACGGAAATCGACAAAAATGGCTAATATCTTCTGGAAATGACTGTTAGCCAATCCTGGCACCTAGTTAGCATTAAATCGGCGATCGGTAAGCAAGCAGAATTTAGCCATCAGCAAACGGCTAATAGCCAGAAACTCCCCGACTTTCTAGCGTTCGCCATTTTATTGGCCGCAAAACCCAGCTTGAACTCGGAATTTTCAACGCGCGTCGTAAAATCCATTTGGTTAAACGGTTATTTGTAGAAAATTTGAAAAATATGAGCGAAAATGTGAAACTTAACCTGAAACTTTTGGGAATCGTGTCATAAATTCTCCAAACGCCTAGGAGTATTTTAGACACAATTTCCCAAAGTTTCAGACCAATTTAACAATTTTCGCTCTATTTTCCGACAATTCTACGAATAACCCCATAACCAAACGGATTTTACGACGAGCGTCGAAAATTCCGAGTTCCAGCTGGAGTTTGCAGCCAATAAAACGGCGACCGGAAGAGACAGACAGAAAGAGAGAGGGAGGGAGGGACAAACGATAGAAACATGTGCGGTCCGGCCACACATAATGCGACGCGGAAGCGACCGATGAGCATCAGAAAGCTTCTGAAGGTCACACATCTCATCGGATTGGGGACATGAACAAAACAGAATATTTAGCGGCGAGAATCGAACCAGAAACAAATAATGAGCGGTCGGACAAGTGTGGAGGACAATTAAACGAACAGAGATGGAAATCCAGGGAGTTTTTGGCTATTAGCCGTTATTGGTGGCAAACTCCCGCTTATTAGGTGCCAACTATAAACCAGAAATGCCTATCTGCCGTTTTCAACAGCTAACAGCCATAACCGCGCCAAAAATTCCCTTCCTCTCGGTGTGCATTTCCATCAACTTATTATCACTCGCAAAAAACGAAAAATACTGGCAAAAGACAGAGGCTAAAGAACCCGTTTTTGTCGCAGCTTTCATTTTTTTTGTTGCGTTACGCAATACTTGGCCTGCTTGGTCACAATATTCGCACAACAACAAAATGACTATTACACCAATTTTTCTGGCCTTTATACTTTTATCTACAGCTAATTCCGAGTTTATCCGACTGAAACGACAAGCTGCACTGGCGACTAGAGATGGAATTGACATTCCATTCACTCTCAGGTGACATTTTTATGGCGTTTTGTATAGAAATTGGCGAAAATGCGAAGAATTCTCTTCGTCGTTTTGGGAAAGTGTCAAAATGGTTCAGGAAATGAGTAATTTTGACATTAAATTCCGTAATTTGACGACAATCTGAACTCAGGTAATTTTCCGCGATTATCCGTTATTCAATCTTCCAACTAGCTGCGACCTTGTTGCCAATTAGCTGCGAACTTGGTTCCGACTAGCTGCGGACTCTGTGCCGAATGGCTGCCAAATTTGTTCTAACTACGTGCCGAATAGAACCGAACTTCGTGCCGACTAGCTGTAGGCTTTGTGGCAACTAGATGCGGACTAGGTTCCGACTAGCTTCGAATTATGTACCGACTAGCTGCGAACTTGCTGCCAACTACGTGCCGACTAGCTGTGGCCTTCGCGCCAATTACGTGCCGACAAGCTGCGGACTTAAAGCCGACTAGCTGCGAATCACGTGCCAATTAGCTACGCATTTCGTACGGACAAGCGGCGAATTACGTGACAACTCGCTGCGGCCATGGCGCCAACTAGATGGTGAGTTCGTACGGACTAGCTGCGGCCTTTCTGCCGACTAGCTGCGGAATTAGTGCCAAATATGTACGTGACGACAAGCTTCGAACTTTGTGATAACTAGCTGCGAACTATATGACGACTAGCTTCGGACTTGTTGCCAACTAGCTGCAAAATTGATGTCGACTATTTAGCTGCCGACATTTTTTGCCGCCAATTAGCCGAGTTCGTGCCGACTTGATGCCGAAAAAACACCAGAGAACATTTTTCGCATTTTCGCCCATTAAAACCCCCAAACTCAAATTTTAACGACCACAGATCAGCGATTACTTGTCTAATACCGGGGATTCGCGAAAATATCTGCTTGGGTCCACGAGTTCAAGCTTTAAAAGAGGAGAGAATCGGATTGACCAACAGGTTCGACTATTTTGTTTCTCGATCCTTCAATTATTCACTTTGAACAGGAAAGGTGCCACGTATGGTTATCACAATGGAGTGGACATTCGTCTATTGCGAAACTACAAAGTTCCGCTGATAAACGATGACACAGAAATCGGACAGAGCATCGGAGCCACTGTGGACGTGACTCGCGATGATGGAGCTGTCGAGTTTGGCTCGAGAGATAAAATATTTCAAATTTGGAAGCATAACAGGTTTATTTATTTATTCTATTTACAATTAGATGAAAAATAGTGTCAAAAATATTCTTTCTCAAAAAGAATATTAATTTTTTCACAGAGGCGGATTGGTGGAATGGGATAGTCAGGGAGCCGGCGTTGACGTGGGTTCGAGAGCATCCGTGGCAGATGACCTTATCAAATTGCGGGTAATAGCTGCAAAGTTTAGAAAAATTACAATTTTATTTAGCATACCGTTTTTGGCGTGAATGTTGGGCCAACTTCTGGACGATCCATTGTGGGACCGTATCAAGTCGGAGAGACAAAAGGACAACGTGAGAACTTGAAAATTTGGAATGAGAAAAATATGTACAATAAAATAAAATATAAATAATGAAACAAAATAAATGCAAATCCGCGCAAAGCCGTTTTCAGACTTGAAAACGTACACACCAATCCAATCGCTCTATCACAATTATTATGCCGGACGAGGTGATTGGTACAAAAATCAGTTCAGAAGGCCAGGAGACGAATACCGCACAAAAGAGCAAAAAGCGTGCCCGTGGTGTTTCGCAGTGGACCCCTCCTACCCGACACAGACAATTTTTAATCCGTATTTTGGATAGTTGATTAATTATTGATTTTTTTGCGGTAATTTATTTATTTAGCTCAGGAAATCATAGATCTTTAAATAAATGAATAAATAAAATAAACTTACATTTTGGAATTGAATTTACGGCATATATTTTGAAGAGAAAATCAGAAAAAAAAGGACGAAAGATGCGGAATTAAAAAAAAATAAATTTTGGGAGAAAAAAATTGATCTTCTTACTGTACTTTCTTAAAGGCGCATTTCTCAAAACATCACAAGGTCTCGCCACGAAAACTTATTATTTTATTTTCTTTTTTGTTTACTGTTTTGTCAATTTAATTATTGATTAAATAATTGTGTCAAGAACATTTTTAGCATTTCATTTTATGGACCTATTCATAGGAGAAAAAAAACAAAAAAAAACCTTTTTTTTTCCTATTCATAGATGTAAAAAAACGACAAACAATGTCGAAAAACGAATGGTAAACAAGTGTTTATTGACCATGATAGACCATTGATAGTGAGGAGGCGCAGAAAAGGGGCGGAGTTTGCATGAACTAGTAAACAAGTCCGTTCCCACGGGGTTGTAAACATCTCTGTGCCTCCTCACTATCAATGGTGTATCATGGTCAATAAACACTTGTTTACCATTCGTTTTTCGACATTGTTTGTCGTTTTTTTACATCTATGAATAGGAAAAAAAACGTTTTTTTTTGTCTTTTTTCTCCTATGAATAGGTCCATTATCAAAACCCAGTCTGAAAAAACTATTAATACCAATTTTTAAGTACAAAAACAACTTTAAAAAATATTGTTTTTAAAGGAACATGCTCACATTTTTTCAATGGGTCTCGCCACGACTACAAACATTTGTAGGACTTTCTAGAATTTGTGGTGCGATTTTTTTTTTGAGAACCCTGCATAAATTTGCTTATTTTTTTTTAATATTTACTAATCGTCTCGTTTATTTATTGATTCTTCGCTATTTCAGTCATGATCGGAATCCCACAGACGCCAGTCAGAGCTCTTGGGCTCAATCAACAGCCATCCCTTCGATTTAATGTAAGTTCATTTTTAAATAAACGGAAAATCGGGGAAATATGGGAAGTCTCATTGGCAGACCGTGACGAGATCCGCTGAAGACAAAACCTGTGCTTGATCCCATTAATTTTCCTCAAATTATTGTTGAATTTTCAGTTCCTGGCGCATCGGTTTTCCAATGATACGACGATGAAAATAGATCGCCCTGCACCCAATCAATCGCCAGACGAAACGATGGAAGTGGACCCGACTGTCATCATCTCGGACACGGACTCCGAGAGCATCGACATCTGCTGCACTTCGCCCCTGCCGCCTCCAGCTTCCGCACGGCCTCTTGCGACTTCTACTCCTCGTCCTCTACGAGAGGCGTGTGCTACACCCTACGCAAAGGTAAACGCGCTCTATCGCATTCTCTGCGTCTCCATAGTGGCGTTCTGCCAAAAATGGAAGAGAATAGACGCGGGAAACGAAAATTCACAAAGTTTCCGAAACATTTCAATAACGGAAATATAGTCCCGAACAAGGCTGTGCGAAAAATTTTTCGGACGAAAAATTTTTTCGGTTTTTTTGGTCGGAAAACTTACAAACATCACATCGAAATCGCACAAAAAATGATCTCGCTTTTTATGATAATAGCCATCAGCACGCGTGAATTCGCGAAACATGCGCACAAAGTGATGCGAGATTTGCGCGATTTTGAAGAGCCATTTTTACAAAAAGATGTTATGTCCCTTTAAAAATCTTACGGTACTTGTTATATTTTCAGTCGATTTTCTCAAAATTTTGCGGAAAATTGACGTTTTCTGCGGTTTTAAAGATAATTTTCGATAAAGTAAATTAATTTATTATCGGCCCGCCACGTCGGTCAAACGCGCTCCGCTGAACTCAATACTACGTGGATTTCATTTTGGTTCCCAAATTATTTTATTTCACGTTGAATTTACACGTGAAATGAAAAAATTTGGAAACCAAAATAAAATCCACGTAGTATTGAGTTCAGCGGAGCGCGTTTGACCATTTTGGCGGGCCGACAATAGCCCTAATTGAAAGGGTTTGCGTCATTTAATCACTGTTTTTTCTTATTTAAAGTAAATTTCCATTGTTTGGAAACCTACCTAATTTTTTTGCCGTCATGTCTGCAATTCAAATGTTACTCTATTTTTTTGTATCCTTTTCTGAATAACTTTGTAGCATTGTGTTATGAGGTTTTGCACGAAATGGCAAAAAACTGCGCAAAACTCGGAAAATGCTCCGATTGACTTGAAATTTTGGTGAATAAGGGCAAAAAATACTTCTGGATATGCTCAAAAAAATTGATTTTTTTAATGAAAATTTTTTAAACCGATATTTTGGTCAATAAAAAACAGTGATTACGTGACGCAAACTCCTTCAATTAGGGCTAAATTAATTTACTTTACACGGTGTCCAGGATTTGAAATGTGGGCGGAGCCGAGCAAACGCGCCCCACTGGATTTTTTCGCGTGAAATTCAAATTTAGAGGCATTTTTTAAGTTTTTCGGGAAAAAAAGCATACATTCTTAATTTTTTCCCACATGTGCTCCAACGGAATTATAGATGAGGTCTTTAGAATTTTTTTAAGCCTAAGAACGTCGAATTTGGTCCAGCCACCATTTCGAAATATTCGTTTGGAGTTTTTTGGTGTTTTTGCAGGATAAATCTTTACGAAAAGCGAAGTTTGGGCAATTTCATGGTATTAAAAGATACAATACATACATTTTACAAAGATAAACAGGTTTTACTGAAAGAAAAACAATAAAATCAATAAAAAAAACGCGAGGGTCGAAAAATGCGCAAGCACCAAAAGTGCGCCATGGAAGTTTGCTGACGCGCCAGCAAATTAGGCTCCGCCCACATTTCAAATCCTGGACACCGTGCTTTATCGAAAAATATCTTTAAAACCGCAGAAAACGTCAATTTGCCGCAAAATGTTGAGAAAACCGACTGAAAATATTCTCAGTACGGAGCGCTGCAAACGCGCTCCCTTCGCACAGTGGCGGACGCGGCCACGTTGGCGACGAGAGAGTGCAGAAAATTGAGAGAGCCGTGGCCGATGTTCTGCTCTGATTTCTCTAAACCTCACTCCAAATGCATGGGAAATTTTTTTTTCGTTTGGAGCGAGTTTTCAGCATTTTATACCGAGTATATAACAAGTACCGTAAGATTTTTAAAGGGGCATAACATCTTTTTGTAAAAATGACGCTTCAAAATCGCGCAAATCTCGCATCACTTTGTGCGCGTGTTTCGCAAATTCACGCGTGCTTTTTTTTACTTTGTGCGCCACATTAAGCTATGGGGCGTTTCGCAACCTGTCATTTCGAAACTGGGACGTTTCAGAACTTGTGTATTTTTTCGTCGAGGTGTGGGCACTAGTGACATCAAAGCCAGCGCATTTGATTTTGCTCACGGTGATTCTTTTACTACCGAGCACACTATTCTCGTCCACCGATTTGTTTTTTCTGTCGCGATTTTCTAAATGACTTCGGCTCGAGAAGTTTTTTGTCACATTATGGCGCATATTTAAAACCGGAATTGGTCTGATTTTTTACGTACAATTTCAAATGCACAGTGATTCTTTTACTGCCGGCCACGCATTTCTAGTCCCCCGATTTGGTTTTTCCTGTCGCGATTTTGTAAGTGAAGTCTGATCAAAAAGTTGTCTGTCACGTTACTAGCTCTCATTAGGGCGCATATTTTAAACCGGAATTCGTTCGTTTTTATACGTACAATTTCAAATGAAACTGGTTTTCCGTGGTGGCCGAACTGATTTCCGCAAATTTTTTTGCCGCATTTTGCAAAAAGGGGAGGAAACTCCGCCCACTTCATGTGATGAGAGAGTGAGAGAGTGCGAGGTGGAGAGGGGAAATACTTGCGACCGGGGGACTAGAAATGCGTGGCCGGTAGTAAAAGAATCACCGTGTTGCTTTTTGAGACCCGGACAAAGCCAGGAAAAAAAATTGTCAAAAATCGAGGAACAGGCTCCGCCCCTTTGCAAGTCGGTGGCGCAATTTTTGTACATGAAGTTCTTTAAAACTCAGTAAAAACAGTGCCACAGATGCAAAAGGGGTGGTGCCTGTTCCTCGGTTTTTGACTTCCTGGTATTTTTATTGATGCGACCATGTATTTTTTCAGATTTATCATGTGAAAAAAGAATTCTCGTTTATTTTGTTCTCTTTCTTGGCTTGTAAATTCACGTTGTTAACATGGATTATGCACGAAATAACAAAAAACTGCGCGAAAACTCTGAAAATTCACCGATTTATGTGAAATTTTGAGAAATATTCAAGGGCAAAAATATTATCAATTCAATATTTTTGCCGGCTACCACATGCGCCCGCGAAAATTTTATAATAGACGCAGACATAACGAGCGACACACCCGCTCACATTTTTTGATTTACGTTCAGTTGAATTCAGCTGAAAAGACCTGATGGGGCGGAGCCTCGATTTTTCGCGCCACTGCTTACTGTAGCCGGCAAGAATATTGAATTGATAATAATCCTGAATGTGCTCATAAAATTTTATACCGAAATATTGATTTTTTCTGAAAATTTAAAATCGATATTTTGGTCCAAAATCTTCCGGGCATATTCAAGATTATTTTTGTTCTCATTTCTCAAAATTTCAGGCCAATCGGAGCATTTTCCGTGTTTTTGCCATTTCGTGCATATCACCATAATGATCAGCGTATGCAAATGTGATTTGACACCGCGACGCAAAATTACGTAAAAGTTTCGAAACGCCCCATAGCCTTTATTCATCATAATATTTCTATCGTATAAATTCAGTGTCGACGCCAGTTCAAACCTACCACGTTAGCAATGACGCCGAGATGCGCGCGACCAACGAAAGCATGGATGGCTCGCCTGGAGTCGTCGAAGAATGAAGATCAGGAGGAGTTGAAGCCAAAGAGAAACAGGCTGAGCAGGGACGAGCGCAGGGAAGTTTGGGTTAGACTGCTCGCGGCGAAAAGTGGCGCAAAGAAATCACTGTAAATATGTAACCCGAACAATATTGCCTGTAAATATTTAACTAGCATTTTTCCTGTAGATAAATGTTTTGCGATATTGCATATTATTGTTTTTTTTTCATTCGAATGCATCATCAAAATGTGAAATCCCGCCCACTTTTTCACTCGATTGTTAAATTTTAAATAGTGCATTTTGAATTGCCGCGTGAAAAAAGGGCGAGTCTTCATTTTTGTTGATGCAACTCGATTGAAAACACTGTGTGGTCCAAGGCGACGTGTAGATAGAGAAAGGTGTCGAATCGAGTGATGGATGTTGCCGACGTCTTCACAAGAATATCGCCGCCGTGACGAATGATGGATTGGGAGCAAAAAGTCAACCGAATGGTATTTACTGGCATGCACACGCTCTCTCTGTCTGCTCTTCATTCTCGTGAGTTTTTATTTTTGACAATTTTGCCGATTCCACATATTTCCAGAAATGCACTTGGCTCTCCTCTTCGCACTCATCTCCCCAACCACCAGCCAATTCTGGCTAACCACGGTTGTCACAGAGCTCAAAATTCGCGAAGAATGCTCCACGTTCTGGAATCGAACGAACGCGTGTCTGTCGCCGCTATTCCGAATTTCAACCGACGTGAATAGCCCCACACAGTTTGCATCGCGAGCGTGGCCTTTAAGTGATTTGTTGAGCACGCAACAACCATTTTTCACGAGCCAATGGCACGGACAACTGGAATCTGTTCGGGTGAGCGCTCACATCGAGGCGAGTGCCGCATTGAATCCGTTCGGCCGGGTTGCGGAATGTGATCAAGGAGTTCACCCGAAAATCGCGTTCAATCTGTCTGGTCTTAATGCTAGGAGTGTAATTATCGATTCACAATGTTTTCATGCCAAAGTTCTCGTCAAATTTGACACCAAGTGTCCGTACTGTCCTGCTGCGAAGGCTAACAAAACTGAGATTGTGTTGGTAAGTTTTGATTTTGGAAATTTAAATAGAGTTGAAAAACTTAAAATTTCAGACTCCTGATTCTCGATTTCGTCTCTCCGCCCAACAAACAGCTGTCACCATTATACTTCTACCTCCTCTCACCATTCTCTGTGTTATCGTCTTCCTTTTGACCCTCCAACGGTTTTTGAAGCTGAAAAGACGTGAATTCCAGCAATACCGATATTCAACGCCTTATATTGAGAACGTTGACAAAATTCTAAGTGAACACAATGTGAGTGTTTCTGAACCTGTTTTTGTATAATTATAATTGATATTTCTATTGTGGCCCAGAAAATTGATTACGCGCTCTATCGTGACGTGACGTGACGCATTTTGCGTTGTTCCGGAGGCAGAGATTAGCGGAATGTGAATTTTTCAATGGTGGAAATCGGAAATTTCGCTCATCTATGTAGGCTCTCATTGAGCGGTGGGCAAAAAACGGTGGTCCGCCGACCGTCCGGGCAAAGTTTGCCCGCTTTGCCCGTTCTCCCCGCGTGTGCAATTGCGCGTATCGGTGTTTGCGTCCAATAGTTAACCGTAGCAATAAATACGGATCTTCTTTATTTTTGTGAATAGAATAATGCAATTATTTGTTTTTCAACGATTAATTTCTTATTGAATAATTTGATTACTAGCTGAGTTTGGTTTTAGGAATGGAAGATTAGCGGACGTCATGGAAATCGACGAATTCTACTGTTAAGGGGCGGAAAACGGGGAAAAAAATGAAGGATATCAAAAAAATAATTCCACATGTAAATGGAAAACCGAAAATGATACTCATGTTTAGGACTGACATTTCTACGATCTGGAACGCATCCGATCGATAGTTGAACATTTTTTAGCGCAATGGCCGATAGTCCTCGTTCTGAGCCTGATTTCATGTTTTCAATTATTGTATGGTTTGTAAAATTGTGCTTATTTGAGTTTTCAATTTTACGGTGGCGGAGAGAAACAAATTACACGAAAGTGGCAGAGTATAAAACGTTAATTTCATGTTAATATGTTAATTTCAATTGCCGAGAGTTCAATAAATACGGTGGAATTCTTCGTGAAAAAAATCAATTGTTTTTTTCCTCATCCCGCAAAAATTGATGAAGGTTTTTATGCGTGATATTTATCGAGTGAAATGATCCGCGATAGAGCCTTTGCCCTCTGGGAAGAGTTTTTACAGATGTAACCATAATCCAGATTTTATCGAAAAAATATTGAATTTATATTTTATTTGTAGGATTTTGAATAATAAATCAGTTTTATTAATTTTCCTTTTATAATTGTTTCAATTATACATTTTCTGTGGAAATCGCAAAAGTCCGCAAACACAGTGACGCGCAAATGCATGCGGGCAACTGCAGTTCCACGGGAATGCGGACGGTCGACGGGTGGTCGCGGGCAACGGGTGGGCCGGGCGGTCAAAATTTTGCCCGCATGGAATGCCTACATCTATGTTTGGAATGAATAAAATTTAAACGGCCAGACAAAACGAGAAATTTCGAAGAAAACAAAAAGGCAGACAACGAAACGTTTTGCGTCCGTCATTGATAGAGCGCGAAACCAAAACAAACATTCTATATAACAGCATGATGTACATAACTAACTTATAACCCCCCCCCCCCCCTCCTTTTTCATTTTCTATGTTCTCATTGCCAGATTTTTCAATCTAAAATACAAAGTTTAATTTAAATTTATTATTATTATTTCTACAAGAAAGGTTCACGGAACGACTGAAAATTCTAGATTTTTTCAATATTTGACTTTTTTTTTTTTTGAAAAAAACATGCATTTAAAAAAGTAAATTAATCACATAAACTGCGCTCTACGACACTTTTAATTTTCAAAAGTGTGGTGCGCCCTTTTTGAAGCAAAAATCAAATTTGACCTGCAAGTCGTCAAAAAGTCACATTAGACACGATCTCGTGAAACATAATCCTACACTCGAAAATCTCCGGACGGTATGTTTCCGTTACTACTCGAACGCTGTTTTATTTGGTTTTCAGATGAAGGAAAATGCAGTTACCAGCTCTGTCGGGTGCTCCAATAGGATCACATAACAAAGCTTTGAGAACCCAACAAGCAGTGATGATCGTTTCGTGATGCCCCTTTAATAAATTTGCCCGTCTGCATTCGAAATAACGGCGGCAAAAATTACGTACTTTCACTTCAATTTTCGAATTATTGATGAGGTAAATACTGAAGATCCTGCCGGAAAAAAGACTAAAATTCATATTAGATTTCAAGAAAGTGGTGGTCGACAATTCTTGCACAACGAGTAACTGTAAAGTGACTGAAAAAGGCGGAGTTTCGAGGAAAAAAATTCAGCAGTGGAAGGATCAAAAATCGAAAATGGAAAATGGAATATGAAATGTTGGTAAATGGTTCAGCAAAAAAACGACATTTGGAAGGTGGAGGAAGACACGTAGTAGATGAGGAGATTGTTAAGGAGGTGCAGCCCCAAATCCGAAGCGCCCGAATCCGAAGTGGTACGAATCCGCACTGCGCCCGAATCCGAACCCGCCCGAATTCGAAGTGGTACGAATGCGAGGCGCCCAAATTAGAAACGCCCAAATTAGAAGTGGTACGAATCCGAAGTGGTACGGATCAGAAGCGCTTAACACAAAAATTTCCAGCGATGTCACCAGTAAAATGTTTTCTAATATATTTACACAGGGTGAATTTTCGAAGCAGATACAGCGAATTTTTCGATCAATTTGTCGATAAAGTTATTGAGAAATGTTAGATTGATTTTTAGATGACGCTTCGAGATTATAGACGTTTGCGATAATTTTGAATGAATACATAGGGCGCAAACTAATTTCATAGCGGTGTGGGTTTATTTCTCCTCCTTAATCGAGATATAACATGTATTTTTTTGAAAACCTGACTAATCTTACAAAAAAAATATATATTTAAAAAATATTAAATTAGTCTTTGTGTTTGTTTGTCCTAAGAATTAAAACATAAAAACAAAAAGGCGTGCCTACTGGAATCCTGTAAAGTTTTTTTGTGAAGAAAATCTAACTTTAAAGATAAAAATATGAATGAAAACTCAAGAGAATATGCATAAAACTACAAAAAAATTAACAAATGTATATGAAAAATATGCATTTTTAGTGCGATGCCACTCATTGCTAAGCTTAAAACTTGCACCGCTTAAAAAAATAGGTCACCCGCAACCGTAACTTTGCGCAGTTTACTTTGTATCAGTTGGGTTTCATACCACGGTATAAGCACACTTCACTTTGTATCGCTTCGGATTCGTACCACTTCTGAATCGGGCGTTTCTGATTCATACCATTTCGGATTCGTACCATTGCTGATTCGGGCGTTGTTGATTCGGGCGGTTACGATTAGTACCAGTTCAGATTCGTAACACTTCCGATTCGGGCACTTCGTATTCGGGCGGTTTCGGATTCGGGCGCAGTGCGGATTCGTACCACTTCGGATTCGGGCGCTTCGGATTTGGGGCTGCACCGTTAAGGATCTGGCGAAATGGATTCGGGAACTCCGCTAGAGAAAACTCCGTGTTACTAGATTGATGATACAATCTTAGCCGAAAATTCTCTGACATAACGTTTTTAATGAAAAAACTATCTAGCCTTTTCAAGGTTGGAACAATACACTTGCACCCTTTATTAGACTGGCCCCTCTAATAGACTTGCACCCGGGCAAGGCCTTTGAACAATAGACTTGCATGCAAGTCTAATACAGGTTTTACGGTATTTAAACTCGATGCTGATTATCGAAACAGGTTTAAAGAGGAATTCGTCCGGAAGAACCATATGATCTTATTGACCGACGGCTGGACAAGCGCGAACGCAGCTTTCCAGCTTTTTTGCCTGGTAGGAGTGGTGGATGTTTTGGATTCAAGTGCCGACAATCTAATAATCGCCTTCACTGCCGAACTCGCTAAATCCGGAATGACCCTTGGCAAGTTCAGTTTTTCGTTGCAGACGGCGGTTCAAACCTGGTTTCTCTTCCGGGAAAGCTTAATTAGTTTTACATAATCCAAACCGATCTGTTGATTTTTCGTTTAGCTTACATTGTGTCTCTCAACAACTTCATTTGTTGATGAACAGAGTGACTGAAATCCGTGCTCTTGCTGAAATTTTGAGAAACGCATTTCGGGAAAAGTTAATTTCCAAATCTACCAAAATCAAGACTGAAATGCGAAGGTACTTAATACTTAATACAACATGTACAATTTAAAGAAATTTATAGAATTGCTTCCCAGAACAAGATGGGTTATCAGCTGAATTTCCGATTTTTTTTCTCTTTTCAAAAAAAACTTTAAATTAGAACCAAGTATTTATACATATTTAGGGTTTATTTTAGTATGGAAATGATTGGAATTGCCATATAAATAGGATGAGACAAGAATAGCGCAGCAATGATAAAGAGAGTGAGAGAGTTAGGCACTTCTATGTAAATACAATTCTAGCATTTTGTCAGTGGGGAGGCAAAAACACACAAAAAAATAACACAGGCAAGGAGATGAAAGAGGGGAAGGAGAGAAATCGTTGCAAAATGAGATCTAGGCGGGAAGAGAGTGGGCGAGATGTATCCAAAAAAAAAAAGAAAAGAAATGGCGAAAACCGGTGGAAATGTGAGATTACTGTCGAGCAGACTCGACTTTCGGCTGCAATGCCTCGTCGACTTTCAGCGTGAGACCCGTCAAATTCATTTCGATGCATTTGATTTCCGGACGATCAACTCTGCAATTTTGACGATTTTTATTGGAATTTTTATTCATTTTGTTTTTCGCTGCGGGACCTCCTATTCATCGAAATGGCGAAAAGGGAAAATTATGCGTGCTGGATTTTTTATTTCTGATTTCGTGATTTTTTTATTTCAATTTTGGACTTTAGGCATTTTATGACTTGTTTTACTTACCCTAATTTCTTGTGTATAAGGCCTACTACTACAGCTCAGTGCATTTTTGGCGCGGATATGATGGATATAGGCAGCTACAGTACCGGACAAAAAGATATCATATTTTGGTTTTTGGAGTATAACTTTTGAATGGAGAGGGTTATGGCTCTGAAATTTTGCATGAAACTGTCTCGTAATGTTTTTGACAAGCTTCAAAAATGGATTTGGTCATTTTTGAAAACTGCAGATTTTTCCAAACATTTCAGATACCAAAATTTTCGACACAAAAATAATTTTTTAAAAAGATTTTTCAAGACTCGATAATTAATTTTTAAATGAAGTTTCAAAATTGAAAGTATGATTTTAGTTGACTATGGGTCGTTCGGACAATTTTCAGCTGACTTACTGCACTTTGAATATCAAGGTGGTAAGTAAACTTTAACTTTTATTGAGAATCACCAAAACCAAAGAAAATAAAAGCACATTAAATAAAAACTGTTAAAAATCAAGGTTTATTTGATTTTATTCGGTTTTGGTGATCCTCAATGAAAGTTATAGTCCACTAAAAATCATACTTTTAGTTTTGAAACTTCATTTGGAGAATAAATTTCGAGTCTTGAAAAACCGGAAAAAAAAATATTTTTGGGTCGAAAATTTTGATATCTGAAATTTTTTGAAAAATCTTCAGTTTTCAAAAATGACCAAATCCATTTTTGAAGCTTGTCAAAAACATTACGAGACAGTTTCATGCAAAATTTCAGAACCGTAACCCTCTCCATTCAAAAGTTATACTCCAAAAACCAAAATATGATATCTTTTTGTCCGGTACTGTACATGGCTATTAGCCGTTGAAAATGACTGATTTAGCGGATTTAGCACGAGTTTGCGGCAATCGGCACAAATGCGGGGATTGGTCATCGAAAACGACTAATAATCGTCAAATTTGGACTACGTCTTGTACTTTTGAAATACGCCCTGAAATGGACGGCAGCGGCTACTAGCCGAAATTATCTGTGAAGGTGGCTTTTACGGTGGAAAATAAGTGCGCAGAAATGAAAATAGCCTTATACATAAGATGTTAGGGAACATTTTTTCAAGACTCACTTCATAGAATTCGAGTTGTTGTTGGAAGTGAGAGGCGGCGAACTCGGTGGAGGCACATACGTCGGATCCTTAACCGAAGAGCTCTTTCGTCGATCGCGTATACTCGATTGAGCGCTCAACTTGTTTCTGAAATTATTACAGAAGTTTCGCGAAATCATGGGAATACCATTACCTAAACGGATTTCCGAATCGTTTCCTGTGACCCATTGCTTTTACCAGGATCAACGTATCCAGTCGCGGAATCACCCGAACACAATTCTCAATCTCCTCCTCAGTGACCGTAACCAGGTGACAATTCTCCTGCTCGGACGGCATACGATTCGTACCGTCGGCCGTCACCCACGCGTGCGTCTTCACCTCGTGCAGCATCAATCGATGACCCGGATCCTTTTTGAGCATTCCGAGGATGATATCGCGAAGCGCGTCGCTTAGAATTGGTGCCTCCGGAAACACGATTGAATCGTTTTTGATCTTTTTGTGCAGCGCAATGATGTAGTTGTCGACGAATGGCACAGTGCCGATCACAAATGCGTAGAGAGTGATGCCTAGCGACCAAATGTCTTGAGCTCTACCCGAGTAAAAGTGGTTCGCGCCTTCTGTAAGCGCTTCAGGCGCCATGAAAGCTGGTGTTCCGGCTGTTCCGGATAGGAATGCATCGATTCCTTCAAACTCGCAGGAAACACCAAAATCGGCAATCTGAATGGGTGGAAATAATGGAATGGTTTGGTTATTGGTTGGAGTAGGCTCGACACAATCCAATGCGAGAAGCAAAACTCACTTTAACTTGCCCGATATCTGTGAGCAGAAGATTGGACGGCTTGATATCTCGATGCACAATCTTTTGGTAGTGCACTGCAACGAAAACCTTTGATAATTATGTTGACAATGTTTAAAATAAATTTTTTTATTATGGGGTTATTCAGGGTCGGAAAAAAAAATAGTTTTTTTTCTTTTTTCCTTATTCAAATGACGGAAAAAAAAGAAAAAATCCGTGGCCGCGAGATTTTTTTTTCCGTTGCTTTTCTAGGCCATCGCAAAAGTTTTTTAGGCCCTCCGCTGTGGGACCTGCGAAATATCGATTTACGGGCGAATAATTTTTGAAAATTTTTTTTTGAAAAAATACAGAAATTCATTGGAAGTAAGCAATAAAATACGATCAATTCTCCAAAAAATTTATAAAAATTATTCGACCGTAAATCGATATTTCGCAGGTCTCACAGCGGATGGCCTAAAAACTTGCGATATCCTAGAAAAGTAACGGAAAAAACTCTCGCGGCCACGGATTTTTTTCTTTTTTTTTTTCGTCGTTTGAATAAGGAAAAATCTATTTTTTCCGACCCTGAATAACCCCATTAGTTCCGCCCACTGTTGTGTCATTTTTGAACTTGCTGGTTGCATATTTGGCCTAGAAAATGCAAAGACAGCTGAAATGAGTGCGACCGTAATTCTGTAAACGTTTTTGACGATTTTTCCGAAAAAAAAACAAAGATCGTTAGAATTTTTTTGAATGGATTACGGTCTCATTTCAGCTGTACCTGGTCGTGCTGAATTTACTCGTGGAAGAGTTTGCATTTTCATTTTCTAGGCCAGATCTCACCAAATAATATATACTCGGGAAAAATCGGTTCCGAGACGTTTCGCAGCTGGTATTGTCCCTAATTATGGTAAAAATACCTTTTTTGTGTATTGCATTTTTTTAAAAAAGAAATTTTTTTATAATGCTGCGTTCAAAGTGATAAAGATGGAGAAAAGTAGGTGTCCAAAGTGAAAAGGAAATTTTTACTTTTTTTAACGTAAAAAGATTGTAACCGTACCCAAATCGTGGCGTGGCCTCATTTTGTGTCAACTTACGGAACTTTTTGACAAAATTGGAAGGTCTCGCCACGATTTGGTTACGGTTACAGTATTTTTATGCGTAAAAAGTAGAAATTTTTCTTTTCACTTTGGACACCAATATTTCTCCATCTTTATCACTTTGAACGCAGCATAATGACAAAGAAGAGATGCAAATGGGTTATGAAAATGTACTTCTTTAAGGTTTTGACAGCCTTCAGAAAGTCGAAAGTGAAAAGTGAGCAATAAAATGAAAAAATTAGTTCATTTACTAGCTCAAGAGCAGAATATTGAGCTTCAGGGACTCGAATTTCTGAAGGATTTCAGAACTGCAAAGAAGTACATAACCGTTTTGTATCTCTTCGTTGTCGTTAGTGAAAAATTGTTGTTGAAAAACTATAAATATGGTACAATACCGAATTCGAAATGTCCCGGAGCAGAAAATTGTGAGTAGGCGTGGTCATAGATTTCCCGCACGAACTCTACTGTGGCTCTGGGACGACTAGTTTCGAAACGTAGAGCAGCCGGTATTGGTGACCGCGGACATACGAGAGGCCACAGGTCCGAGTCCGCCCTCACTCCCCGGGTAGTAGAGAAATCTTGCTCGATCATTTCCCTAGCCAGGAATTGACAAATTATGTCAGACTCTGAACGGTACACGCGTACGCAGAAAACCGTGGTCCGTAGTACCTTCGGTACTTGAAGAACGGATTGACTTTGTAATCTTTGTTGTTGTTGTATTCTCAGTACGGAGCGCTGCAAACGCGCTCCCTTCGCACAGTGGTGGACGCGGCCACGTTGGCGACGAGAGAGTGCAGAAAATTGAGAGAGTCGTGGCCGATGTTTTGCTCTGATTTCTCTAAACCTCACTCCAAATGCATGCGAAATTTTTTGTTCGATTGGAGCGAGTTTTCAGCGTTTTATACCGAGTATAATATCCGCAAAAACTCACAATACTCAAGACCACAGAGCGTGTCTCTAAAATAGCTCCACGCGGTTTTCTCATCCAGCGGCTTGTCCGTCGGAATCTCCAGAATCGATCCCTTCTCGACAAACTCGAACACCATGTACAGATAGTTGTCGTTCGGATCGTCCAGCACTTCGACTAGTTTGACGACGTTCGGATGCGACAGCTTCTTTAGTATCGCAATCTCCTTTTGCACCAACTGAAGGGGATTCCGCAGCACCGACGGCGCCGCGTTCTCCTTGTTTCGACGGGGCGGCGGTTGTCGGAAACATGCAAAGTTCTTGAGCAGTTTGATCTTGTCCAGCACTTTTAGCGCGTAGAGGTTTTTGTCCTGCTCGTTGTACGCGAGTTTTACGATTCCGTAAGAGCCCTGTAAAGTGGAAATATGGCGTTTTGACATCAGCAATTTTTGAAGGATCAAATCCTTTTTAAAATTCCTTGTGATGACGCGGAGTCGACGAGCACTATGTAATTTTAACTGGAAATTTGGTTTTCTTCACCAAAAAATAGTTTTTAAACGCATTTTTCTGCTAATATTTGATAACCTGACAAAACCAAGGAACAAGCTCCGCCCCTTTTGCAAGTCTGCGGCACTGTTTTTCAGTATTTTCCAGAAGTTTTGCACATGAAGCTCTGGAAAATACTGAAAAACAGTTCCGCAAACTTGCAAAAGGGGCGGGGCTTGTTCCTGGTTATGTCAGCATCTCAATTAATAAACGCCGTGTTCGGTACGCAGACACGTCGTGATTGGCCACGAAAGTGCGCTCCGTTGAACTGTGCCAAAAAACAAATTTTGGAAGACAGAATTGTCACGCGACGCAACCGCAGCGCGTTGGGCTTCAAGCATTTGAAAAAAGGCAGCCAGCACCCCGTGATTGGCTCAACAAAAAGCAGTAAACATTAGTGACATACCTGTCCAATTTCCTCCATAAGCCTGTACTGATTGAGCTGTATATAACTTTCACTTCGCTGCTGAGACACTGACTGAAAAATGGGCATATAGGAAGAGGTGTGGCGGGGAGAAAATAAGGGGGTGGGGAGGATATTTATGTATATTCGTGGTGTTCTTTTTATTTCTATGGCTTCTTTCTCATTTGATGTGGAGTGGTGTGGCGAGAGAGCGGGCAAAAACAAAACAAAAAGAATACAAATTTTCATTATCGCAGCGAAAAACTGCGGAACATTGGAGCGTCGTAACTACATTTCGCTCGGCGACGGTCAAAGACAGAGCTCAAAAGGTCTAAAATGGTGTGACGTGCGTGCCAAATAAAAAAAACGTGCAAATCACTGATCCGTGTTTTTTTTTCTTTTTTTATTGCTTTGCTTTGTTTTGCTCTGGACGGCTCGCTGCTGCGGGGGGATTAGTTTTTTCCCGTGTGAGGTCTTTCTATAATTGGCAATATTGTGTTTTCAATCGACTTGCGACATGAGAACACGAGACTCCGCCCACTTATTTGTGCCGTTCTGTCTGCGTCTCTTCAAATATCACTGTGTTCGCGTGGTCGCGAACAAATAAGTGGGCGGAGCCTCGCGTTCTCATGTCGCAAGCCGATTGAAAACATAATAAAAACCAAAAAAAACACCCACCTTGCTATATCGTGTCGGTCTCGTCAAATTGGGTGACATTGTGGCGGTGAGCTGAAAAAAGGAAAAGTATGGAAAAGGCGTGAAAATGGGAAATGGCGAAAGGCGAAAAGGCGAGAAAGAAGAAGAAGAAGGGAAAGGAGAAGGCGTTTGATATTTATATATATATTCGCCTCCGCCGTCGTTTCGATTTATGCAACCTCGTAAAAAACAAAAAAAAAACGACGCCTTCTCCTTCTTCGTCCTCTTTTACTGCCTTCTGGAGGACCTCCTCTCGGCTTTTTTCATCCAGGAAGTTTTTGGCGGCTAGTGGGCAGATAATTGGCAGCTACTGGGCAGCTAGTGGGTAGCTAGGCGGCAGTAACAGAGACCGTTGTTTGTCGGACAAATTACCACGAGATTTGGCAGAATTTCAAATGGCAGTTTGTGGGCAACTACAGGGCAGTTACTGTGCAGCTAAGCGGCAGTTCGGCGGCAGCAACTGGGCAGCTAATCGGCAGATTAATGGCAAGGGTAGCCGTCACATAAGACTGAAAATTTTGGGCAGCGAGACCGCTGTTTGTAGGGCAAATTTTCACGGGATTTGGCAGATTTTCCAAGGGCAGTTTTTGGCAGCTAGTGGGTGACTAGTGGGCAGATAATGGGCAGCTAGTAGGCAGCTAAGTGGCACTGGTAGGCGCCACTTAAGACTGGGCATTTTTCGGCAGGAAGACAGCTATTTACCGGGCAAATTGTCACGGAATTGGGTCACTGGGCAGCTTGGCGGCAGATATTAGGCACCTAATCGGCAGCTAGGCGGCAGCTAATGGGCAGATAAATGGCAAAGTTAGACGCGGCATGAGATTATGGAAATTTTTGGCAGCAAGCTGACTGGAGGACCGCTATTTACCGGGCGAATTGCCACGAGATTTGCCAAATTTTCAAACCGCTATCTAATGGCAGTCAGGCGACAAATTATTGGCAACCGTTTGACAGCTAGTGGGCAGATACTAGGCAGCTACGGGGCAGCTACTGGCCAGGGCTAAAAGCCACACGAGATTCTAGGAATTTTCGTCAGGGAGACCGCTATTTACAGGGCAAATTGTCACTTGTTTTGGCAGATTTAGCAAGGGCAGACTGTTGGCAGCCTAATGGCAGCTAGTGGGCAGATACTTGGCAGCTAGGCGGCAGATATTTGGCAGGATTAGGCGCTTTATGAGACTCTGGGAATTTTCGGCAGGAAGACCGATGCTTGCTGGGCAAATGACCACTGGATTTTATAGAGTTTTCGATGGCCGACTGTTGGCAGTCACTGGGCAGCTAGGCGGCAGATATTAGGCACCTGATGGGCAGCTACTTGGCCGATATAGAAGCCACATAAGACTGATAATTTTTGAGCAGAGAACCCGTTGTTTTTCGGGCAAGTTTTCTCGGGATTTGGAAGATTTTTCAAGAGCAGGTAGTGAGCAGATAGTGGGCAGATACTAGGCAGGTAATCGGCAGCTAATTGGCAGATAAATGGCAAAGTTAGACGCGGCATGAGACACTGGGAATTTTCGGCAGGAAGGCCGCTATTTGCCGGAAAAATTGCCACGGGATTTGTTTGATTTTCCGAGGGCAGCTAGTGAGCAGATAGTGGGCAGATACTAGGCACCTAATCGGCAGCTAATTGGCTGCTAAAAGGCAAGGTTAGACGCCACAAGAGACTGGGAATTTTTCGGCAGAGAGACCACTGTTTGTCGGGCAAATTGTCACGATATTTGGCAGATTTGACAAGGTCAGTCTAATGGCAGTTACTGGGCAGATAATCAGCAGCTAATGGACAGATAAATGGCAAAGTTAGACGCGGTATGAGACTGGGAATTTTTGGCAGGAAGGTGGCAGGAAATCCGCTGTTTGTCGGGCATTTTTCCACCGGATTAGACAGATTGGACAAGGGAATACTGTTGGCATCTACTGGGCAGCTCCTGGACAGCTACTAGGCAGCTACTTGGAAGATAAATGGCAAAGTTAAACGTGACATGAGACTGGGAATTTTCGGCAAGATGGTCGCAGTGAATCCGCTGTTTGTCGGGTAAATTGCCACGGGTTTTGGCAGAATTGACAAGGGCAGTTAGTGGACAGTTACTGGGCAGCTAGACGGCAGATATTAGGCTCCTACTAGGCAGCTACTAGGCAGGTAAATGGCCGGGTAGAGGTCGCTGTTTGCCGGGCAAATTGCCACCGGATTAGGCAGATTGGACAAGGGCAGTCTGATGGCAGTTACTGGGCAGCTAATGAGCAGCCATTTGGCACCTACTGGGCAGTTAATCTGCAGCTAGACGCCACGTGACACTCTCGGAAGTTTTGGCAGCTAGGCGGCAGCCATTTGGCACCCACTAGACATCTAATCGGCAGGGATTCCCCGAGGAAGTGAAATGATGCGCTAATCGTCGGGAGAATGAATGTTGTTGCAAGTAGGAGTGGACAATGTTACACACTGATGTGAGCATCAAATGGTGGTCGCAATGACACCATTCGGCCGGAGGCGCCGGCTGGGAGAGAGCGAGAATGAGCAGTGGAGGAAGGACACTTGGCTTTTATTGCACACACACACACACACACTGACACCAAGTGCACAATCAGGCTTGTGATAGGCTCGAAATGCTAAGAAATGCAGAAAGAATAACAGTGCGAAGCCGGTTTTGTCAGTTTTACGTCATTTACGTGGAAAAGGGCTTCGAGTTCTGTTGTCTTTTTGATCTTTATCTTTATTTGCGTGCAGAGCTAGGCTTTTTCAACGACTAATAGCCAAATCCCTGAATTCCGCCTACTTGACTTACAAAAGGGGCGGAGCTAGTTTCCCCGTTCTTGCAAAAGACCCCAGGCTCCGAAAATTGATGAATCAGTTTTTTTAAGAGAAATGAAAAATGATGAAAAAAAAAGACAAGTGGGCAACTTTTCTTCTCTTTCCCCCTTTTTTTCGGGCAGCTCAGATATGACGAATAGAGGCAGATAAATGGCTAAAAGCCGTTGAAGAATCGATGATAGGTGCAAAATTAAAACGGATTTGGCGCTCGATAGCAAGAAAATCGTAAAATTTTTAAGCCAAAAAAAAAAAGATGTCTCGGCGGCGAAAAACATTCGAATCCTTCTTCCTTCATTGGCCGGATTTAAGGCAGCGGAAATTGGCAAGAAAGACAAAGAAAGTGTAGTGTGGTGTGTGTGGCGAGCAGTTCATAGTCAATGCAGTCGTGTCCTTTTTTCCGGCGCATGCGATGATGTTCCCTGGGGAACAATCGGCGGCTATTATGAGCTGGCTATTGGGACGAACAAAATTAACATTTCCACAATACTGGGGAGTGAGCTCCGCCCCGGCGTGCTGGTCGGAACGTTGATGCAAATGCGCTCCACTGCCTGTCCGCGTCTCTTCGGCGAGAGTCGCTACAAAACAATAATATCCGCGCACTATGCTTCTCTGCGTCTCTCCTTCGTATCAGTTTAACGCAGATGAGTGGTTTTTGTTTCGGGAAAAGAGCCCGCGCAGTTTAAATTTAATTTTCCAAGATAATTTTCCGTTAATTTTCATAGAAAAATAGGCGCGGGGAAACGGGAAACTGCTAAAAATGTGGGATTCGGTGAGGAAATCGTTTTATTTTACAAAAAAAAAAAAGATAGAAGTCGTCCAAAAGGAGTACACGAGGTGTGGCATTTTTCTTAATTTTTTTTGTAATTTTTCTATATACTATCGGCCTGCCGAAATGGTCAAACGCGCTCCGCTGAACTCAACGCTATTCGAATTCCATTTTTGGTTTCCAAATTATTTTATTTCACGTTGAATTCACACGTGAAATGAAATAATTTGGAGACCAAAATAAAAATCGCATAGCGTTGAGTTCAGCGGAGCGCGCTTGACCATTTTGGCGGTTCGACAATATCTAATTTGCGCAGAGAATCGATTTTCAAATGAACACTAGGGGTTTGCGTACTGGCGTTGTGTACGGATTTGATTTTTATTTACGAAGCTCCGCCCATTGCCCTTACGATTTTTGCTATAATTATTGCATTTCTGTTCGTTTTTGATGATTTTTTACTGTTTTTTTTAATGAATTATTGATTTTAGATCTATAAATATTGCGGGCGAATGGAAGAGAATTGAACGAAACATTCGAGAAAAAAAGGAAAATGCCGGATGATGAAAAAATCGATAATGGGGGGTTATTCGGGGTAGCAAAAAAGCAATAAATGCATTTTTTTTTGTTGGTTTTTATCGATTTTTGCATCATCCGACATTTTCCTCTCTTCTCGAATTTTTCTTCCATTCGAACGCGATATTTAACAATCTAGAATCAATATTTTATTGAAAAAAACAAGAAAAATCTTTAAAAAAATCCGCAGAAATGTAATAATTAAATCAAAAATTAAACAAAAACGCACAGGAAAATGGGCGGAGCTTCGTAAATATACATAAATCCATACGCAACGCCAGTACGCAAACACCGAGTGCCAATTTAAATAACTAAAACGACTATAAATCGCGCAGAAAATGGTAAAAAAAGGAAATTTTTACTGGATTTTCAAATACTTACAACGACGCTCCAAAATAACGTTTGTTTAGCCGATTTGCCACAAATGTTTTTTTCGGTGAATTTTCCAAAAATTCCCGCAAATTACTTGTAAAATTGCCTTGATTTATTGAAAATTTGTGAGCAAAAAAAAAAGGACCGTCTTTGGGGCGGGCTGGCCTATTCATGGAAATGTCGAAAGAGGAAAACATTGGGGGAAAAACTCGGAGAATGCTCTGAGTGACCTGAAATTTTGGGAAATAGTGTCAAAACTAATCCAGGACATGAAATTGTGGACTGAATTATTGATTTGAAAAAAAAATTTCAGAAAAATCGATATTTCGGTCAAAAAATTTTTTTTTGAGTATTTTTCTCAAAATTTCAGGTAAATTCGGCCATTTTCATCGAGTTTTTTTTTTTTGTAATTTTTCGGCATTTATCTATTGTTTGTTTCAAAAGAGTTTCAGCATGAAAAATGAGTGTGCTATTCCTTTTTTGTCTGCGTCTCTTCAATTAGAACGGTGTGGAGAACAAATAAGTGGGCGGAGTTTCGCGTTCTCATGTCGCAACTCGACTGAAAACACAATAAATATCACCATAAAATTCATCAAAAACCATTGAAAAAACGCAACTTTCAATAGAGTTGCATCATCATCACAAAAATTAAACCCCGCCTACTTTTTTGCGCGCGACCACGCAATCACAATGCTATTTGAAGAGAAGAGACGCAACTCGATTTAAAACACAATATGTCCGTTTTTGACAGTAAACGTTCCAGAACTCGTAGCGGGGCGGAGCTTACCAGCTAGACCCCGGTCTGTGCGTGGGCTGGCGACGAGTCAGCCGCGATAACAATTAATTAATCGCCGAGCGCTCACGATCCCAGGAGGGCGACCTGTTCACAACACAGGCTACAATACTCCAATACTCAAAAATAGACCAAAAAAAAGCAAACTAACACTTTTTCCGGCATCGCCCTCATCGTCCTCCTCCTGAACGGCGCGGGCTCTGACCAGGCGGCGTACGCCGGTCGTGTCCGACTGTTGACGGACCATTGACGCCGCCGAGAGCAGCGATCGTCGATCGATGCTCGACGAGGGCCCAGGCGTGTCGTCGGACGACGTGCCGCCGACCATCCTGAAAATGGGGTGGTTTGAAATTGAGAGAGAGGGGAAAAAAGTGACGGGATGAACTGGTGGGTGGCTGGTTGGCTGGCTGGCTGAAAAGTGATGAAAAGTGATGAGAGAAGAGGCATGTGTGTGTGTGCGGAGATAAGACGATTTAGGGGATTTTGAACGGGTTTAAATACATAGATTTCGGCTGGACACTTTTGGAGAGTTTGGGCGCAACGGGGAGGTGTTTGCGGACTTGCTCAGGGAATATTTGGCTATTAGCCGTTAACTTCTGTTTTTCCCATAAGAATGGTTGAAAAGCTTAAAAAATGGCTGGTTTTAGGAATTATTGAAAAAAAAACTTTTTTCAAAAATTTTGTAAAAAAATTTTTTTTTCAAACATTTCGAAAATTTCAAATTTTTCCCACTCAAATGGTTTTTTATTGAAACTCAAAACATAAATTCAGTTGAATTTGACGTTGATTGGACCGTTTTCCGCCGAATTACAGCCCTTTGAACGAGACCCCACGAAAAGGGGGGAAAGTGTTGAAACGCAGGAACGAAAAGGGGGGGAAAATGGGCACAGTTTGTCTGCAAAAGTGCCGCACGCTTTTTCTACATTTTTGGAGAATGAGAAAAAAGACAAAATAGAAACGATTAAAAAAGAAAAGGAGCGGAAAAGCTGCGAGAGGTCCACAAAATTATTGATTTTAGTGAAAAATAATATTTTTGCGAAAATTCGGGTGATTTCGCATTAAAATGGGAAAATTGTGTGCTAAAAAGAAAGAATACATTGAAATACATCATCATAATATCAGTTGAACTAAAAGCTTTCCAAATAAATGATTTAGGAATTTTTAAAGCAGCGGCAATTTCGAAAAATGGCGAATTTTAACTAAAATTGGGCATATTTAGGAAAATTTTTACAAAATATTACGAATTTGTTTGTTATTAGTCATTTTAACAAATAAATATCAAGGAAAACGGAGAATTTTAGCAAGAAATCGAAGAAAAAGAGGAAAAATAATTTGGTGACGAAAATGAAAATCGCAAAGTACGAAGTTCAATGAAGCGCACCTGCATTTGTCGCGAATGGACAATAAATACCCAAAAAAACTAATTTCAGGCAAAAAAAGCAGAAAAAAAACACTATTGCTCATTCTCCAAAAATGCAGAAAAAACCGTGCGGCACTTTTGCAGACAAACTGTGCCCATTTTCCCCCCTTTTCGTTCCTGCGTTGCAACACTTTCCCTCCTTTTCGTGGGGTCTCCTTTGAACATCCAAAATTTTAAAAAGTGTGTATTTTGTCGTGAGATCTGATGCCTGCGTACTTGAGCAGAAAATTGAGAAAAATGGGGTTAAGAACGTGGAAAAAACATAAAATAAGGGGTTTTTAAAGTTATAAAACCTGAAAAAATGATTTTTTGGGCTGAAAATTTTGTAAAAAAAAAAATTTTTCTTCGAATTTTTTTTTCAAAAATTTTTAAGAATTTCCCACCCAAATTGTTTTTATTGAAAATCAAAACTAAATTTCAGTTGAATTTGGGGTTGATTAGACCATTTTCCGCCGAGTTACAGCCTTTTGAATATCCAAAAATTTGAAAAAGTGTGCATTTTGTCGTAAGATCTGATGCCTGCGTAATTGAGCGGAAAATTGAACAAATAGGGTTAAAAACGTGGAAAAAAGTGTCTATAAAGTCAAAGGAAATAAAATACAGAGTTTTTAAAGTAGTAAAACCTGAAAAAATGATTTTTTGGGCTGAAATTTTTGTTAAAAAATTTTTTTTTTTTCGAAATTTTTTTTCCAAAAATTTTTAAGAATTTCCCACCCAAATGGTTTTTATTGAAATTCAAAACATAATTTCAGTTTAATTTGGGGTTGGTTGGACCATTTTCCGCCGAGTTAAATACATAGTATTTAAATTTGAAAAGTGTGCATTTTGTCGTAAGATCTGGTGCTTGCGTACTTACGCGGAAAATTGAGAAAAATGGGGTTAAAAACGTGGAAAAAAGTGTCAATAAAGTCAAGGGAGATAAAATAGGGAGTTTTTAAAGTTTCAAAATGTGAAAAAAAAATTTCCGAACAAAAATTTGTTTGATTTTTTTCAAAAAATCCAAAAAAATCGTCCAAAACCACTGGCATACAAATTTCCAGCGGCAGGCTAATTTTCAGCGTTCTAACACTCCGCGCTCAAAAGTTATGGCCAAAAAATGTAAATTTTTCGTCATTTGGTGTTTGCGGACTCTGAGCCCTGCAGCCCCTTTTTTCACGTTTCTCGCTCGTGGCAAACTAGTAATAGGAAATGAAACACATATTTTGTTTTCAATCGACTTGCGACATGAGAACGCGAAACTCCGCCCACTTTTTGTGCGGGACCACGCGAACACAGTGATATTTGAAGAGACGCAGACAGAACGGTGAATGCAGACTTGAATTGCGTTTTCATGTCGCAAGTCGATTGAAAACACAATATTTCACGAAAAACAAAAGGAAAAAAGGCTGGAAGTTGGAAGAGGGGGTAGGGGTGAAACAGGCGGCTCCGCTCCACTCCGCAGAGCCCGCCAGCGAGCTTGCGTGAATTATTCACCGACTCTTGGCAAAAATGGCTTTCTCTTCATCTCTCTCTCTCCTATTTTCTTTCTTTCTTTCTTCCTTCCAGAAGAATCCGCTGAAACTGGCGGCTGCGCTGTTCGCTCCGTCTCGGAAGGAAATTCGATTTCAGTCTCTATTAGTCAAGTGGAAAATATGTATCATGTGCTCGCTTTTTCGCCGCGAGACCTATTGACTGAGAAAAAAGTGCACCTATGAGGAAACAACAAAAAAAGCCATAAAATAGGAAAATAGAAAAATAACTTCATTTTTCTGCACAAAACGGGGGGTGTCACGCGCCTAGTGCCCTGCCAATGACACTACTCGTTTCCAACCAAAAAGGCAATTGCAATTGCAATTGCAGTGGCAGTGGCGACGAGCCAGCGAGCTCAGCGAGAGAGCGTGCGAGCCGTGGAGACGCAGACGAGAGACAAGGCGAGAGAGCTGAGCAAGACGGTGAAATGGCAGGGATGGAAGGGGTGGAGGGAGTGGAGAGAGTGGAGTGGAGGGGAGGGGAGGGGAAAACAAGCACTTTTTCGCCATTATCCGGATTCCGGGCAGAGCAATTTGATTATCAGCGTGTGTGTGTGTCACGGAAAAACGCTAGAGGGCAAAGCGCTGCAAACCAAACTCGCTCCAATCCAATCGAACAGTGAATGAATTGAATTGCGCGCGCTCTCAATTTTCTGCACTCTCTCGTCGCCAACGCGACCGTCTCGCTCTGGGTGTTCTAATGGAGCGCGTTTGCCGCGCTTTATTCGAAATTTCAGCCGAAATTCCTTCAGTTTCGCTATTCTCAGTACGGAGCGCAGCAAACGCGCTCCCTTCGCACAGTGGTGGACGCGGCCACGTTGGCGACGAGAGAGTGCAGAAAATTGAGAGACCGTGGCCGATGTTTCGCTCTGATTTCTCTGAATCTCACTCCAAATACATGCGAAATTTATTGTTCGAGCGAGTTTGCAGCGTTTTATACCAAGTATAAAAAAAAATAAAAGTCCTGCTGAACATTGGAGCGTCGTAAATAACTGGCAATGAATTTCGCTCGTGAACACACATGGTTTAAACGAATATTTTAGGCTCAAAACTGGTCGGAAAGGCTAGAAATATGCCTAGAATTGTTACGTAGACGTGGACGCGGACTAGTTTTTGTAGGCGCGACGCCCAACAAAAGGGCTTGCACGGCCGCTATTTTGGCAAGAATTTCATTTTTTTTAAAGAAAAAACTTCTTTTTTTTCTGAAAAATAACTATAACCGCCAGTTTTCTAGGCCGCGACTTCGTGTATTCCCCGAGAAAAATCATGAAAATTGCGATTTTGGACTGTATTACGGCTCCGAAAAATACAGATCAAAATTTTGCAAAAAAAATTTACTAGGTTTGGGGAGCGAACCCACAGCCTCCTTGTATCCACAGGTAAAACGGCATGGCTGAATGGTGGTTCACTGGTGCGCCGCTCGATGCTCGAGTGACGGAACCACCAACGGTTGAATTTGCGGTTTTTCAATGGTCCACCTTTCGCGCATCAGCGGTTTTTCTATGCGCAAAGTGTCTTTTTTCGCTCATAAAACATATTGATTTTAAAAAGGGATCGGGCATTTTTATTAAATACAACTATTCAAAAAATGGAAAAAAATGCACATTAATTATTCGTCGTCCGCCTTTTGTCATTGGTGGCTTTCCATAGACGAACAATTTTGGATTTGAAAATCCGATTTCGAAACATTCCGTTCCTGAAAATAAATAAACTTTGTATCGAATAGGAATTTACAGAAAATAGGTTTTTGTAGAAATAGTGGACCTATTCTTATTTTGTGTTCAATCGAGAGGCTACATTAAAACATTAACGCCCGTTCAATTTTTTGCATGTGTCTATTTAAAAAGCAGGCGGGTTTTTGTGCAACTCTATTGAACACACAATAGTCGAAGATCTTACCAGCGCGATCCCGAATAGCGCCAAACAACTCCAATAGAAAATAACACGAAGAACACCAAGAAACTCCAGTATTCTGTGTAGAATGGAAATATCATGGTATCGAGTCCAGCCATCATAAGAGCAATGTAGTTGACAACCAGAACGGAGACTTCTGGCTGATCAGCAACCCATCCACATCCGATATGAGCAATAATGTTGAGAACTTCTATCAACGTGACGATTATTGAATTTTCTGCACCAGTACGGCCAGCGATCTGAACATACCGTAAAACTTGTAATTGAAGTACACCTGTATTAGAAGTACACCTCTAATAGAAGTACACCTCCAAGAGGCCTTTGAAAAATAGAAGTACACCCTCTAATTGAAGTACACCCTCTAATAGAAGTACATCATCGGGTGAATTATTATAAAAACATTTTTATTCCATTTTTGAACCTTTTTTTTCCGTTTTTCATTGGTTCACAGAATTTTTGAATTGAAAATCATTTGAATGCCCGCGACACTAGTGTCCAAACACGTCCATGGAGAACACACTTGCCACATTTTAATTGAAGAGCGCAGATTTAAAATTTTCGAGATTTTGACAAAACCGGGGAACAGCCCCCTCAGCGCAATGGAAATGGCGTCCCCCAGCGGATGGTCCAAGACTTTCTGCGGATGGTCTATCGACCAAAACATAATTTTAGAGCATCTGACAGACGATTATTAAGCTTATCTCAACAGTTATTTTTGGCCCGCCAAAATGGTCAAACGCTCTCCTCTGAACTCAACACTATGCGATTTTCATTTTGATTTCCAAACTACTTCATTTCACGTCGAACTTATACGTGAAATGAAATAATTTGGAAACCAAAATGAAAATCGCATAGTGTTGAGTTCAGAGGAGAGCGTTTGACCATTTTGGCGGGCTAATAGAAACTGTTCAAAAAAAGACAGAATTAGGAAAATTTGAAAACTGGCCGAGTTGGGATTTTGAGCACCACCTCCCGTGAAAATGGTCTATGGTGAAAATGTCAGTAGCTGCTGACAGAGAAAAAAATTACCAAAACCGGAAAAATTTGCATGTCTGCGGCGCAGTTTTTCTAGAATTGTATAACCTTTTCAGTGCAAAACTCGTGCCGCACGTTTGCAATGGGTGGGGCTTTTTCCTCGGTTTTGAAATTTCCCGGTTTTTGTCTTCCTCGGCTTTGTTTTCCCGGTTTCCCGTTTTTCCCCGGTTTTATCTGGGTCTCGTCTTTCTTTTTTGTTAATTTTTTTTTTTGAAAGGTTTTTGAAAAATAGAAGTACACCCTCTAATTGAAGTACACCTGTAATAGAAGTACACCCATTTAGGGGGTTTGAAAAATAGAAGTACATGTACTTCAATTACAGGTTTTACGGTATATTTTTTTAACATCGTGAAGTGAATATGAATATGGTGCTCAGCGTCCAATTTCAGGATAAAAGTAAACAATTTTTGTGTTTCCAAACGAGCGGCATCATGAAAACATGAGTCCGCAAACACCATTCTGTCTGTGTCTCTTAAAACATAGCGTAATTGCACGGCCCTCGGACGTTTCGAAACGAAAACTTTTCAAAACTTTTAAGTTTCGAAACGTCCCAGAGCCGATTGCGCGGTCGCACGCAAATAAGTTGGCGGGGTTTCCCTTTTTAATGATGCGACTCATTAAAAAAAAATCACGGTTCTGGGTCGTTTCGAAACTTTAGTGCATTTTTAACGTTAAGTTTTTCAGTAAATTTTGAAAAAATCGTCGAATTTACTGGTAAAGGTACGACAACTATTTAATCCTTGTCCAAATTTTGTCAATACTGCGAACACGGCGACGAAAAATTGCATTAAAGTTTCGAAACTTTCCAGTTTCGAAATGACAGAAAACAAATGTGTTTTTTCTTTGAAAATATCCAAAATCAAACCTCTTCCAAATAGTTTCCAACAACAATGAACGGCTCGTAGAAGCAGCAAACAGTCAGAGTTCCGGACGGCGATCCGAGGAGCCGAGAAGACTCTTGAAAGACTATCCGATATCTCTTTAAGACATGATGAATGGTTCCGTCGTCGGCAACAGTGAGATTTTTGAGAAGCTCAGCGGCTTCCTCACGGTTCACTGTAAAATAAAAATTTTTTCATAGCTCACTTGATTCAGTACGGTTTCTAGCCGCGGTAATATTTGAACAAAGTTCAAGTATTCATAGGTACAGTTTGGTTTTAACTGATGATGCAAATATATTAATTTTTTAATTTTATAGTGAAGGTAAACAAGTTTTTCACGTACTTCAATATACAAATAAATATATACAAATAGAAAAAGATGTAAAAAAAACCATAGTAAACTTCACGAGAAAAACAAATTAAAATTACATAGGATCAAGCGCATGCGCTGAGGCCATATTGCGCGATCGATTATTCGCCCACCGGTGGTGCATCGTTCAGAAATTAGCGGACACTCACGCATTGTTGTTGCGGCTCCTCCACCAAGCAGGCACCATTTGCGCATTACCGCCTGTTGGGCCACCATTCAATCACTTCTCATCCATGCCGGTTTACCTGTGTCAGCGCTCGGAGCGCACCCAGTTGCGCCACGTATCGATATTTTCAGCGACCTGCGTGTTGGTAGACTTTTCAGCTGGTGTAGCGAAGGCGACCGTGTGGAATGTAGGATTTTACAGATAAAAATGTACTCGAAAAATATTTAAAAAGTTTGACGGCTCATAAAAACTTTTCTGAAAACATTTTGCGGATTTTTAATATCTTAAAAAATTCACCAAAAAATCTAGTATTATCCTGATTTTTTTCAGAATTTTCCAAAATGTACCAAAAAGTACTTTCCTAGTTAGGGGGGGGGGGGCTCAAAACTGGTCGGAAAGGCTAGAAATATGGCCTAGAATTGTTACGTGGACGTGGACGCGGACTAGTTTTTGTAGGCGCGACGCCCAACAAAACGGCTTGAGCGATAGCAATTTATGCAAGAATTTCTTCTTCTTTTTTTTAAGAAAAAACAATTTTTTTCTGAAAAATAACGATGGCCGCTGGTTTCCCAGGCCGCGACTTCGTGTACTCCCCGAGGAAAATCATAAAAATTGCGATTTTAAGGGTAAAGTTCGAAAACTTCATCGAGCATTTCCCATGGGCGCGTTTGCTTACTGTTGAAGTTTCAGTACGATATTTTGTCGCGCGGTGTTTGCGTACTCGCGTTGCAAATCGATTTACGAGGCCCCGCCCACCCCACTGCCCTGCTATTTTTTCCTTTTTTTTTTTTTTTAATTTTTCCAGTTTTTCTTTGGTTTTTTTTTCAATAAATTTTTGTTTCAGATCAATAAATGGCGTATGCGTAGGGAGTAAGCTTTCCACGACGGGCGTTTTTTGCCCGTCCGACCCGTTCGGGGAAAGGGCCGTCCGATCCCCGGGGAAAAAGAAAAATGCCCGCTTGAAATGTTTATTATTTTTTCCAACTATTAAAAAAATTGGAGAAGAAAGTTCACGCATTTATACACATATTTTCAACAAAATATTATTTTTTATGATTCCACATTTGCCAACGCGATGTGCCCTTATTTCTATCCCACGGTGTCCAGGATTTGAAATGTGGGCGGAGCCGAGCAAACGCGCCCCGCTGGATTTTTTCGCGCGAAATTCAAATTTTGAGGCATTTTTTATGTTTTTCGGGAAAAAAACATTAATTTTTAATTTTTTTCCCACATGTGCTCCAACGGAATTATAGCTGAGGTCTTTAGAAATTTTTTAAGCCTAAGAACGTCGAATTTGGTTCAGCCACCATTTCGAAATATTCGTTTTGAGTTTTTTGGTGTTTTTGCAGGATAAATCTTTACGAAAAGCGAAGTTTGGGCAATTATATGGTATTAAAAGATAAAATACATACATTTTACAAAGAAAAACAGGTTTTACTGAAAGAAAAACAATAAAATCAATAAAATAAAATGCGAGAGTCGAAAAATGCGCAAGCACCGAAAGTGCGCCATAGAAGTTTGCTGACGCGCCAGAGATTAGGCTCCGCCCACATTTCAAATCCTGGACACCGTGTATCCTAGAAAACCGGCACGTAACATTGCAGACCGGGCAACGCGGACGGTCAGCGGGCACCCGTTCTCCGGACGGGTAACGGATGTTTTCGGACGGCCCGTCCATGGTGGAAAGCTTAGTAGGGAGCGCAAAGGGGTGGGCGGAGTCAGACGATTTTTCTCCCCAGTTCGCGCGCGCATGTTTACAGGCCTGTAAGGAGCCCCCGGATTGAAGTATGATACTCAAAACTATCTCTTTAGATGTAATCGGCCATGCTGAATCTAATGAACAAGTTGGTTTTACATGAAAATGCATAGTTTTCTCAGAAAAAGGAGAAAACAAAAATGGAGCTCACTTTTTTGACCCGTGTGGTCGATTTTACCGGGGCACGCGGCTAATTTTCAGTATACAGATAGTTTAAGATGTGGGGAATTCATTTCTGAAATCAGTTTCTGTCTTGCTAGTTTCCGATTTTTTTTAAAGCTTGTCAAACTTCAAGGAAAAATCCTAGAAAAATTTCAGCGACGACCCTAGTTTTTTATTTGTGGAATACAAAGATAAACCCTCTTAGAGCTTAAATACAAAAATTTAGAGCACTTGACTCACTTGGAGCAATTTTATGTACATTTGAATGAAGCATGTTCACCCAAAACTTCAGTTTTTTGAGGATTTGAAGGTCGCAAATATGGAGCACGCGGCTAATTTTTCATATACAGATTCAGCGTAAAATTTGCTACAAAACCATGTAAAAATTAATATTGTGGCTAGTTTCCGATTTTTTTTTCGAGCCGATTTCTGTGCGAAAAATACCGTTTTCCGTTGAAAATGCTGATCTCGCAAGCAGCGGTGGAGAATACAGTCCCCCTCACCTCTCTCCATTTTGTGTTGTCTCTCGCTCACTCTCGCTCTGTCGGCGTCTCTTTTCTCGCGTCTCAACGGCCCGCCTCATGCAAATCTTGGGAGAAAACAGTGCTACTTTGGGACGGTATAACTCGAGAATTACCGAACATTTTTTGAAAAAAATTTGACAGCGTACTCATATTGAGCCAAAGAACACATTCCAACCAAAAATATTCGGAAATTTTGACTTTTGGATAACTCGTTGCGGTCCCTACGTATGCGAATGAATATTGTAAGCGTCCCATCTCCCTGCGTCTCACTACGCTCGACACCTCAGCCGCGCACCCTCGTCTGCCTCTCACCCTCGCTTCTCCACTCGCCCACGCACACGCGCACCGCATGTCGTCTCGCGTCTCCACGCCGACCGTGCACACTCGTCAGGAGGACTGTTGGACCATTTCGATCGACGCGATTACCATTAATCCACCCACCAATCACTGATCTTCTTGATCTTGACTCCGCCCCCTTTTCACTCTATAAAAGGCGAGATTCCGTTCATTTCAACGTCGTCTCCGCCTATTTTATGTTTCCCCGCGCCTCTTCCACATTTTCCGTTGTCCCTTTTCATAGTAAAGTTATTTGCTTTTTGCCAATAAAGCCGTTTAGTATAAGAAGTTTTAGCGTTTAAGTTGAAGTTTAAGCTGCCCTGCTATTTTTTTTTCTGATTTTTTCCAGTTTTTCTTCTGTTTTTTAAAATAAATTTTCGTTTCAGATCAATAAATGTCGTATGCGAATGAATGTTGAACAAGAAAATTTGAGAAAAAGAGGAAAAATAGCGGGTAATGCAAAAATCGATTTAAAAAAATGTTTTTCGTCGTTTCATGGTATTTTTTTGCTTTTTTTTTTTGGAAATTATTGATTTCAGATCGCTAAATGTGTTGTTCGAATGGGGATTCGATTAAAAAGTGCGGGATTTTTCGTAATGGACCTATTCAGCAGAGGAAAAAAACCGATTTCCGTGGTTTTTTCCCTATGCAAAATTGAGGAAAATAGACAAAAAACTAAAGTAGTCGGAGGACGTAAACAACTTACCGTGGCGAGACCGGCCGATGAATTAACTCTATGCGCCTTTAAATTTCAACCGAATTCCCATTGAAAATTAAAGGCGCGTTGCATTTTTCACTGCCGGGTCTCGACGCGATGGGTTTTTTCCTGGAAAACAACCTGCATAGGGAAAAAAACCGCGAAAATCGGTTTTTTTCCTGCGCTGAATAGGTCCATAACTCATTGCACTTTTTAATTGAATCCCTATTCGAACAACCCATTTAGCGACCTGAACGCTGACGTAAATCGACAGCACTAAGCGAGAGGTGAGTAAATGCGCTCCATTGAATGGCGCGAATTGTTTTTCTCTCTGCGCATCGATTTCTTCCTATCCCGATTCCTTTTTCACCACTTTCGTTTACAAGGGAATGGTCCAAACTTAACTTGGCGTTTCGAAATGAAACCTATATAGGGGCAAAGAGCACTTCACGGGGAGCTCAAATCACTATTCAATTTTTGCAATAAACCATTCGGAGCCGAGCAAATGAGCTCCAAAGTTTTAATTTTCACGTGCGAATTTATCACCGCAGTTGAGAGTCATTTTCAACAGTGGCCGGGTGGCCGAGTGGTTTGTGCAAGAGAATTGTAAATGGTGGATGCGGGTTCAATCCCTCGCGCTAAAAAATTTTTGTATTTTGATTTTTGCGTTTACTTTTCCAGGCCCTAGAACTTTTTTGACCAATTTTTTTTTAATTTTTTGTGTTTAATACGTAGTAATAGTTCACAAATAAGGACAATAATGCTAATCAACAATTATGAAATGGGAAAAACAAATAGTGTTGGTGCATCTCGCACACTTGATGAACGCATTATCGGTACATCTCGTCTGGAAGCAATCATCTGCGCCAACTTGTCCGAAACGGAACTCCGAAGGTGTCAAGAACGGTGAGCTTGGGTCCATTTAGCACACTTTTTTTTTCAAGAGATTGGTTTTTCGTCGGGAAATAGGTGGAGGAAATCCGAGTTCGAAATCAAAAACTTCTTGGATAATAACGATAAAACACTTGCCACATGGAGTGTCATCTCCAGTTAAAACGAAATAAAAACAAAACAAAACACAAACATACAACCATACGTTGAAAAGAGGTTGGCAATGCGGAAAAGCATGGTTTAAAAAAAGGTTCTAGGACCTGGAAAAGTGAACGCAAAAATCAAAATACAAAAATTTTTTAGAGCGAGGGATTGAACCCGCATCCTCCATCTACTATTCTCTTGCACCAACCACACAGGTTTTGCGCGATAGGCCTATAATAGGTTGCGCGATAGGCCTATCGAGTACCCGCGAAGGACCCTATAGTAAGCCTATTATAGGCTTATCGCGGCTCGTCGCCTATAATAGGCCTATAATAGGCTTATCGCGGTTGACTTTCGCCTATAATAGGCTTATCGCGGTCATCAATAAGCCTATTGTAAGCCTATAATTGGCCTATCGCGGTTATTCCTAACTCGAGGGTAGGCTTGTAATAGGGCTATCAAACGCCTCCAAACTCACCCGCATGCTCAAAAGTGCTCCCATTCGAGCCATTTCTTGTTAAAAAAACGAAAAACTGTTGAAACAGAATAAAATTTATTGCAATTTTAACGAATCGAATAGTACAAACAATAAAAAGGAGAAGAATGGGTATAAAATATATCAGAAAAAGAATGTAGAACATTATTTTGGGTTTTCAAAGTTTTTAAAAGTTGGCGAACACGTAGTTTGTTTTTAAATAGGTTTTCCCATGTGACCATGGAGACAAGCTTATCTGGAGAAAATCTATGCAGAGCGCAGTTTTTCCTATTTTTCTCCAAACAAAAAATCAACTGAAGTTTGCATGATAAAATCGCATATTTCCATTTTTTTAGTGAATTTCGATTATTTCGCATGTTTTTTAAAGTTCTATTACTGCGTCGTGGGGAGCAGGCAAACACATGGAAAAATCACGTGACTGCGTCGTGTGGGTCTCTTTTTTTTAAGATATTTTTTTAACCTTACTGAAAATTTTGAATTCGGAGCGTAAAAGATGGAAGAATTCTAAAGCAAGTGAGGCTTGTTTTTGATGCGTTTTCCTACAAATTGGTGTGGAAACAGGCAAATTTGCACTTGCGGCTGTACATCGCCGAGCTGAATATTTTATTCGAATTTTGGTCATATTTTTACTTTATACAAGCTTGCTACTTTTGGTGACTATTGCTTGTGTTCGCCAAATTTTTAAAAAATTTGAAAACTTACAAATTCGTCCAATGTCCAATATCGTCCAATGGCATCCACGGTTCTGCTCGCTCTCCTTTAGGTCACTCGCCTCGATCTGAAATAAAAATTGATGATAAAAATGAGAAAAAAAAGTCATAACCTATTCAGTGCCCGACTAAAAACGATGTACTAATGAGGTGCGGCCAGCACGCCGATCTTGGCGGCAATTTGCCGATTTTAGGAACAAATCGCCCTGGCAATTTGTGTCAAGTTGCCTCAAACTCTACAACTTGTTGCAAAAATCGATCGATTGCTGCTAAAATCGGCGTACTGGCTACATCTCGACGGTAATTTTCCATCGAAATCGGCGTTCTGAACACTGCCAGTGACCAAACGCCTTATTAGGCGGCGAAAAGTTTCTAATTTCTGTAGTATTCTGTAATCTATTATACTGTGAAACGTTATGGGGTTATGCACAAAATGACAAAAAATGGCAAAAAAAACTGCGAGAAAACTCGGAAAATGCTCCGATTCATCTGAAATTTTGGGAAATAAGAACAAAAATGTTTGCCCACAAGATTTTGGAACAAAATATCGATTTCAAAATTGTTCGGAAAAAATTCAATATTTTTTAAAATAGATATTTCGGTCCAAAATTTTCTGAGCATATCCAGTAGTAGTGTGCGTTATCGAAAATTTTTTTACCGGTGAACCCATCTTTCGGTAAATTTACCGGTAAAGAATCGACAAAATTTGCCAAATTTACCGGTTAAGTCGTCAAATCTTTACCGGTAGCGCACACTATCCAGGAGTATCTGTGTCCTTATTTCCGGAAATCTCAGGTCATTCGGAGCATTTTCCAAGTTTTTGCGCAGTTTTTGCTGTTTTTTTTCGCCCTTTCGTGCATAACTCCATAACGTTTGACAGTATAATAGATTCGTGGCGGAGTGACACTCGAATTCACGTTTTTATTCGAAATAATGGAGAAATAACTGAAGAAATGAAGAGATTTTTCGTCTCCCAGTTTCACGTGAAATGCCACTCCATCACGAATCCATTATAGGAAAAATGGGATTCCAAGATTTTTTTTCTTCGGACAATGCAGGAAATTTTGCAATTTTGTCAAAACATAATACTTACATTACATGTCCGTTTCGCAGCTCCTCGTGAACATCCACGATCCGTGATTGCAGTACCGCCTGAAAAATGAGAAATTTGAATTTTATTTATTTATAATAGATTCGTGACGGAGTGAGTTTTCACGTGAAACTGGGAGACGAAAAATCTCTTCATTTTTTTTTGAAAAAAAAACGTGAAAAATTGCCACTCTGCAACGAATCCATTATTTATATAATTATATAATGGATTCGTGGCGGAGTGACAATTCACGTGAAAATGGGAGACGAAAAATCTCTTCATTTCTTCAGTTATTTCTTCATTTTTCGAATAAAAACGTGAAAAAATTGTCACTCCGCCACGAATCCACTATATATGAAATGAAGAAAAATATTTGTAAGAAGAACGCGTGCACGTTTTTATTGTGCAACAATAAATAAAAATATTTTTATTTACACCCCTTTCTCGGCCCACCAACGTATTTCTAGTTTGGCCGGCTTTATCACATATTGGCGAAGATTGACACTTTTGGTAAACAAAATTATGTCTTTTTTAAACAAAAATAAAAAGAATAGCAAAAGAAATGAAGATAATTATTGTCTCACAATTTATCGCGAAGTGTCAATCCTTGCGAATGCGCCATTACAGGGAAAAAAACAAGAATATTTCTATTTATTGAAAGATAAAAAATATTTAAAATCTGAAAAACGAAAAACAGCTGAAATGAGCCGGAAAAAAATTAATTTAGGACAAAAAAAGTGTTTTTTTTTCTGATGAGTGCTGGCGTCTCTACCGAGATAGTGTAGCCGTCGAGCGCGTTTGCGTCGCCCTGACGTCACGCCGCTAGACCTACAAATAGGCCTACCGCGGTCGCCGCACACCGCATCCGCGATAAGCTTATTACAGGAGGGTAGGCGCTGCCGCCCGCGATAGGCGTATTATAAGCTTATAATAGGCCTATATTTGGCCTCAACCTATTATAGGCCTATCGCGCAAAACCTGTGCACTCGGCCACCCGGCCACTGTTGAAAATGACTCTCAACTGCGGTGATAAATTCGCACGTGAAAATTAAAACTTTGGAGCTCATTTGCTCGGCTCCGAATGGTTTATTGCAAAAATTGAATAGTGATTTGAGCTCCCAATGAAGTGCTCTTTCACCCTATATAGGTTTCATTTCGAAATACCAAGTTAAGTTTGGACCATTCCCTTGTTAGAAAATTCCAGGAAAAGCCACCAATCGATGATGAACACGACGCTATCGCTCTGCAAAAATCCAGCGCACATGTCGTGCGCAAACGGTTCTCGCAAATGCGTATGCTCAGAAAACTCGAAATTCAAAATATATCCCGGAGACTGGATGGAAGAAGGCGATTCCGAATAATTTTATGCGAGAATTTTCCTATTCCAATAAATTTTCAACAAGATAACCTATTAAAATTAGAATACTTCATATGGGGTTATTCATGAGAAAAAAAAATGTTTGTTTTTGTTTTTTTTTTCCAATTCACGCGATGTCGAGAATTGTAAAAAAATACAGGCAGAGAAACGGGGATATAGCATTGATAATGAAGAGATACAGAGACTGCCCCCTTTCATTGAACTCCTCGCCTTCTGCGTCTCTTCAATATCAATGCTATATCAGGGGGGCCCCCATTTCTCTACCTGTATTTTTTTACAATTCTCGACATCGCATGAATTGGAAAAAAAACAAAAACAAACCGTTTTTTTTCTCATGAATAACCCCAATACAATAATAATAATAATAACAAAAAGAAACTATTGTGTTTTCAATCGACTTGCGACATAAAAGCGCCGGACATCGCGCACATTTTTTGTGTCGTTCTGTCTGCGTCTCTTCAAATATCACTGTGTTCGCGTGGTCGTGCACAAATAATTGGGCGGAGTTTTGCATTCTCATGTCGCAAGTCGATTGAAAACACAGTATGAAAAAGGTATTGCGAGAGCTATATCAGGATAGGAAGAAATCGATGCGCAGAGAAAAACAACGGTGCACGACAGTGAAAGAATTCAAATTCGCGCCATTCAATGGAACGCATTTACTCACATCCGTCATTTTTTCTCTATTTCTCGAATTTTCTTGTTCATTAATCATTCGCATAAGCCATTTATCGATCTGAAGCAAAAATGTATTGAAAAAATGAGGGTACGACAGAATAGAAATAGGCGAAATATAAATGCTACAAAGTAGAATTGCTACAAAAAAGAACTGGAAAAAATAGAACTGAGCGAAATAGAAATGCTACGAAATAGAACGGCTACAAAATAGAAATGAGCGAAATAGAAATGCTACAAAATAGAAATTTTTGGGCGATGGAGCGCGTTTGCATCATTTTTTCAATTTCTCAGTTTTTCGCCGATTTTCCATTTTTTTTTCTGAAACTGCATTGCTTTTATACCTTTCTTCATTTTCGATGTTGTTAAGTCGTAAAATATCTGAAAATTACTGAAAAATCCTATAATAATCGGAAAATTCGAAGAATAATGCAAACGCGCTCCATCGCAAGACGAGTTCTATTTTGTCACATTTCTATTTCGCGCTGTTCTATTTCGCGCTGTTCTATTCCGCTCATTTCTATTTTGTAGCCGTTCTATTTTTTCCAGTTCTTTTTTGTAGCAATTCTATTTTGTAGCATTTCTATTTCGCCTATTTCTATTCTGTCGTACCCCCGAAAAATTAGAAAAAAAATAGCAGGGCAGTGGGCGGAGTCTCGTAAATCGGTTTGCAACGCGAGTACGCAAACACCGCGCGACAACTTAAACAAAAAAAATAATAAAAAGTGACAAAAACCGAGATGTGACCCCGTGTACTACACGTGGAGAATCGAAAATTCCAAAAACAAAATCGCTGAAACCAAACCAAAAAACCCAAATGTTTCTTCACGTGTAGTACACGCGAATAGCGCACTCACCACTCATTCCACTGCCTCAGGTGCGAGATGACATTCTCCGGAATGCTGGGGATGGTCAGCGAGTATCGGGCAAACGCATTCTTCATGTCTGCAAAAGAAAAGAGCAGCAATTTTGAAAAAAGAATGAAAAAAGAGGCAATTTCCAAGCGGCCAACCAACCCAATTGCAGAGTGACATGGTAATTGGCGGAATGAGGAAGCGAAGCCGGCCGCAGAGCGAGAGTATTATGACTTTTTACGGATCAACACACTCGTTTATTGTTAGACGAAGCGGTTGTTCAAAAAGAAATTGAAAAAAAAAGGAGGGAGAGAGAGAAATAGAGAGAGAGAGAGAGGTGGGGAGGACATCAGAAATCAAAACGAGAAATTAAATGTCCTTTTTTTAGCACAGTGAATCACTTCGCGCGCCTCTGCGTCTCCATTTTTGGCTGACCTCCATTGTGGAGACGCAGACATGCGATAGAGCGCGTTTGCCTTCACGTAGGGTCTAGCGCGCCGTGAGACGTCTAAAAGGGCACACAATATTTAATGAACATAGACCGCCGGAAAATAAGCTCCGCCCTTTTTTTGGCGGTACAAAACTGCGCGGAGGGTAGAAAAAGCTCATATTTCTAAAGAGAAAGCAAAAAAAGGGTAAGTGGGTGGCTGTTGGAAGCTCAAAAAGAAAAAGACGAAGAAGAGCAACAAAAAAGAAAAGAAAAATGAGTTGGCGGGCGCACACGAGTTTCAAGTCACTTGTTGAGCCAGGCCGCCGCCAATCGAATTCGTTCGCACGCTTCTCAATTTGACATCTTTTCAGCGCGGGCGCAAAATCGAGAAGAAGAATTCTCTGGAGAGTCGTCCGTGCGCCACAAAATATGATTGGCAAGCGGCGGGGGAGGCTTTTGTCTATTCACGAACAATGGTTAAAAAAAGGCTCTAGATGCGGAAAAGGAAAACAGAGAGCGGCAGACAAAGGATGAGCGGAAATGAAATTTTCAAATTACGGTAAATAGACGGAAATCTGTTTTTGTATTTAAGAAAAGACAAAGTACAAGTATTCGCTGCGAGACCGCAATGAAAAACTGCGTAATATCGGAGCGTCGTCAGCACCAGTCGTTCGTGAAAGTATAATACTGAATACAAAATTGGAAACAGTTCGGAATAGAACTGCCTGAAACGGAGCTGTACAGGAAAAACTACTATACGAAATTGAGCTCAATAAGCCGTTTGTGGGCAAATCAATTTAAATTGTTGGAAAAGAATGAAAATTCTTGATTTCGGTTCCTGATTGTATCCAGATACTCTCTAAGTGTCAGCTTCCAGCTTACAAGGGAAGTCATTTTGGGCTCCGGTTGAGATCTAGATCTTGATGAAACTTGTGTCAAAGGTGGTGGTACTACGGTATAGAACTCGCACGGAATAGAACCGACTGAAATGGAACTGTACTGAAAAACCAACTGCACGAAATAGAACTCAGGGCATTACAATGTACAACGGAATAATTCTTCGAGTTGCTCGAGCGGTTCTGTGTCGGTACAGCTCAATTTCAGGCGGTTCTATTCCGCGCAGTTCTATGCCTTACAATTAGTACCCCCGTCAGAGGTAGTCCAGACCAGGCTTTCTCGGAAATTTCCGAAAAGTCGGAAATTTCCGATTCCGGTTCCGGGGCAGTTTCACTTCCGAAAAAATTTCCGATTCCGTTCCGAGACAAAATGATTTCCGAAAATATTTCCGTTTCCGTCGGAAATAATATTTTTCCGACGTCGGAAAAAAAAACATGTTTTTCTGTCGAAATTTGGTACGAAAAATCGTTTTTTTTTTTTTTTGGAAAAAATTCGACAATGTTTACAACAACAACAACAAAGATTACAAAGTCGATCCGTTCTTCAAGTACCGAAGGTACTGCGGATCACGGTTTTCTGCGTACGCGGACGACTGGTGGTGTACCGTTCAGAGCCAGACATTGTTTTTAAGTCAATTTCTGGCTAGGGAAATGACCGAGCAATCTTCGTAGATTTCTCTACTACCCAATTAGAGGCTGGGTGAACCCGGGGGTGAGGGCAGGAATCGAACCTGTGGCCTCTCGGACGGCGGCGGCCACCACTACCGGCTGCGCTATCCACCCCCTGACACAAATTTCCTATTTAAAACACGAATCTATTATTGTTTTAAAAAATTTGTCACCTGGCGAGAGGCGCGAATTCAAAAATAGGCTCCGCCTCCTCGCCGAAATATTTTTGCAACTCTGCGCGCGCCAATTTGCAATCGCGGTGCGCGCGATTTTATGCGTTGAATTTCCATTACTTTATTAACAAATATCCAATTAAGAAAATCAAAAACTCACTTTAAATCAACAGTTGCCAAATTCTCTTCAAAATAACAATTTTATAAAGGTTTCCAGGAGAAATTGAAAGGCACTGGACAAAAATTCGACCCAGAAAATCGCGCGCACCGCGATTGCAAATTGGCGCGCGCAGAATTGCAAAAATATTTCGGCGAGGAGGCGGAGCCTATTTTTTGAATTCGCACCTCTCGCCAAGTGACAAATTTTTTAAAACAATAATACGTATCTTTCCTCAATTTTTTTGGGGCTCTTTCGGATTGGAAATTAGACATAATAGAAATGTCACGTTTTGGAAAATGCGTGTAAACAGAAACGTAGCAGAGAAGAAATGTGTCGAATTTGAAGTAAAATGGCAATGGAGCGCGTCTGCGAGATCATTTTTTAAACGACTTTTACGATATTTTTCACGTTTTTTTCGATATATTCCACGTATTTTTAGATTTTTTCACGTTTTTTTTAAAGTTTTTTTCACGTTTTTTTGTCGATTTAAAAAAAATTTCCACGTATCGAAATCGAAAAGAATTGAAAAAACGTGAAAGACAATCGAAAATACGTGAAAAAAAATTATCTCGCAGACGCTCTCCATTGCCATTTTACTTCAAATTCGACACATTTCTGCTCTGCAACGTTTCTGTTTACACGCAATTTCCAAAACGTGACATTTCAATTTCGTCGAATTTCCAACCGAAAGAGCCCCTTTTTTAAACTTTTCGTGGATAATTTAAGATTTTATGGGTCTATTCAGGTTCATTTCCGATTTTTCCGATCGGAAATCGGAATTCCGTCGGAAGTCGGAATTCCGACGGAAATCGGAACGAGACTTTGAAATTTCGGAATTCCGACGGAAATTCGGAAATGAAAATGAAAAACTCGGAATTCCGTCGGAACATCGGAAGAGAAAATTAAAAAATCGGAAATTTCCGACGGAACTCGGAAGAGAAATTTTCATTTCCGAGAAAGCCTGGTCCAGACACTGTACTATTGGATAGAAAATAGGCCAATTGGGTCGCATGAAAGGGGATGACACTTTCGGCTGTGTACAACCTTCTAGATTCGATACCAATCAGACATTCATACCAAAGGCTTCACAAAAAAAGTGTATCGCTTTTACTATATGCGATTTTTCGCCTAATTTTTTTGTACTTCATTTTTTTTCAATTAGTTTGTGAGATCCTAACAATTTACCGTTAAAAATATTGTGCGAAGTTATCTTCAAAAAACCTATTATTTCTGAACTTTTTGTCAGCACTGCATCTATTCAGTTCTGATCTATTGTGGTTCTATACCGTGCAGATTCAATATCGCTGTACCCCTCGTGCAACAGTCTTGGAAAAGTGGAGGAGCTTGTTCCTCGATTTTTGACATTTTTCCCCGGTTTTGTCAGGGTTTCGAAAAGATCCCGTTGAAGAAATAATCTGTGGGAAATTATCATTTCACAAATTTTAAAGGCAGAATAACTGATTACCGTAAAACCTGTAATAGAAGGACATGTCCTTCTATTCTCAACCCACCTCAAATGATGTCCTTCTAATATAGGGTATCCTTCAATTATAGGGTGTCCTTCTAATTTTCGGAGCATGATAAAGAAAGAAACAATTTTTAAAGGAAAAATTATTAACAAAAAGCTTCTATCAAACCAGCCGTTCGGCGACTGAAAAATGGGGGGGGTACTACGGTATAGAACTCGCACGGAATAGAACTGCGCGGAGTAGAACCGCCGGAATTGAGGTGTAGCGGCCCAGAACCGCTTCAACATCTTGAAGAATTATTTCGTTGTACATTGTGAGGCCTTCAGTTCTATTCCGTGCAGTTGTTTTTTTTAGTAAAGTTCCATTTTAGCCGGTTCTATTCCGTAGTAGTTCTATTCCGTGCGAGTTCTATACCGTAGTATCCCCCTGAATCATTTTATGCTAACTCTATTCTTCTCTTTTCTATGATTTTGAATTCACTCCAATAATTTCTTATCAAATTTGGTGTCTTTCAAACGACGGTCACCACCCGGCAGACGTCGATAATCCGGAACTCATGAACTGATTTTGTTTCATTTGTTTTTTAACACGCGCCAGAGCTCTTTTCTTGAGTTCCATAAAGAACAGGCTTTCTCGGAAATGAAAAATTATCTTCCGAGTTCCGTTGGAAATTTCCGATTTTGTAATTTACTCTTCCCATTTTTCGGCGGAATTTCGAGTGTTTCATTTTTGTTTCCGAATTTCATCCTCGCTTTCGTCATGTTGAAATTTTATTTTTTAACAAGAAAACGAAGAAAAAAAAGAAAAAGTTTGGAAACAAACGTTAAAAAACGGGGGTGTTCTTAGTAAAATGTTCTTCTAATATAGGGGTCCTTCTATTATAGGGTGTCCTTCTATTTTTCATTGGCAGCCTAGGACTGTCCTTCTATTTTAGGGGTGCTTTAATTATAGGGGTTCTTCTATTACAGGTTTTACGGTAACTGGAATCTGAAAAATAAAAATAAAATTTTAAAATTTTCAGCCTGCATTTTTTGAGAGCGTGACAAAACCGGGGAAAAACACGAAACCGGGGAACACATAACCGGGGAACGCAAAACAGGGGAAAAATGTCAAAAACCGGGGAAGTTCAACACTGTCACGTAAAATTGCGGACAACGCTGAATTTCAAAATTCAGCATTATTTTTTCAGAGTTTCGAAGATTTTTTGTTGAATTTTTTATACATATAATTACTGACATGCCAACAAAATTATTTCAATAATATATTTATTATAATATAATTGATGTGATATTAAAAAATCTTAAAAATCTGGAAATTTTCCCCAATTTACGCGGAAAATCAGAGTCATCCACAACAGGGGTGGGACAAAAAAAAATTTTCCAGAAAAAAAAAAAACTTTTTTTGTCCTCAAAAAAGTTACCAAAAAAAAAAAAACTTTTTTTGTCCACCAAAAAAATTACCAAAAAAAAAAAAATTTTTTTTTGCTCTCAAAAAAATTAACAAAAAAACAAAAAAAAAATTTTTTTCCTCAAAAAATTTACCAAAAAAACAAAAAAAAATTCCAAAAAAAGTACGTATTTCTGTCATTTAAAATTAAATTTTCCAAGTTTTTGTTGAAAATTAGAGGTTTTTGTCAATTCGGAGCATATACTGAATAAGTTTTTGCCCAAAAACCGGAACTTTCTTTCGCCTCCGTGATTTTTTTTTTTAATTTTTTTGCCTGCGGCGCATCATCAAAAAAAAAAAAAATATATTTTTTGGTCTCACTTTCACCATCGAAAAAAAAATCAAAAAATTTTTTGTCTTATCCACATCCTCAAAAAAAAAAACAAAAAATTTTTTGTCTCATCCAAAAAAAAAACCCGAAAAAACAAAAAAAATCGAAAAAAAATTTTTTTTTTGGTCCCACCCCTGATCCACAATTTTACGTGACAGTGTTGAACTTCCCTTTTTGACATTTTTCCCCGGTTTCTCGTTTTTAACCGGTTTTGTCACGCTCTCCTCGAATTTTCAGCTCAAAATTTAAAAATTCAGGCCACCAAGTTGTGCATTCTGACGCACTGGGGTCTGAGGAGGGAGTGAGTAAGCGCGCCCGGACGAACACACGCAACGCATCCAAATGAGGCCCAAAAAATAAAAAACCGCGCGAAAAATTTCGCATTATCGGAGAGAAAAATCAACGCGCGCGAAATAATTTTGGATAGGATTTCGTAATTTTCACGATTTTGCGTTGGTTTTTCTCTCCAATAATGCGAAATTTTTCGCGCGCCTTTTTTATTTTTTGGGCCTCATTTGGATGCGTTGCGTGTGTGCGTCCGGGCGCGTTTACTCACTCCCTCCTCAGACCCCAGTGCTGACGTGGCGGTGATCGCAGACTTGGTACAGTAATCGACGACACTTTCGAAATTTATTGATTTTTTAAAATATTTTGTTTTTTATTTTATATTTTTAACATTTTTCAAAAGAAATTGGTATGTAAAATTAGCTAAAAATTGAAATTAATATTTAAAAATTATGTTTTGTGGTTATTTTTGCCAATTTTTGTTGAAAATTTCCAAAAATATACTAAAAAAAGAAAATGGGTTTATGAAGTGTTCGTATTAAAACTGGTCGCGAAATGTGCTGTTTTTATGCAAAGAATAATTTCCTTGCCTGCAAAATCAGGAGGTGCCGGCCAGCACGTGGTGCTGGTGATTGCGCTGGCAAAAGTGCGCTCTGTTGAACAAATCTTGGTAGTGTGCCCATTTATGCGAATTCTCTTTTTTTTTAAATAGGAATTTTGATGTAGAAAGCGTGTACTCGATGAGACGCAGAGGAGAGCAAGCTTTGCCACGTGTTACGACCGCAGCGCGTTGGATTTTGACGTGAAAAAAAAATATTTAATAAAAAAAGGCAGTCGCCAGCACCCCGTGAAAATCACTAAAATTAAGTATTATTTTGTGTCTAGGATTTATGGTTTCAGACAAAATTTTTAAGGCTCACGCAACAACAACAAAATCCTCGCAAAATGCGCCCATTTACATGAAATTGTGCGGCTTTTTGGCCTCTGGGTTTCGCAGCGAAAGCGCGAGAAAATGAAAAAATTTCCATCCAGTATTATTTTTTTTCGTTTTAATTTTAATTCAGAAACTTCATTATTTATTTGTCAAATTATTGCCAGATATTTATCACTGTGCAATAGCCGTGCACTTTTAAATTCGATGTGCATTTATTTAAATATTTACGATTTCAATAATATAATATACATAAAAGTTTCCCGAATAATATCCACGGAATTTCGCGACGAAATACCCAAACACGACATTAATCAATTATTTTTGCAGATTTTTCGACCTTCAGCAAAGAAAAAACTATTTTTTTTTTGCGATTTTTTAAAAATGAAATGAAGATTTTTGAAATTTAACAGCTCTTTTACATTTTATAATCTAGCCAGTGTATTTTGAAGACTCTGAATGTTGATAATTGTTATTTTCGACAATCGAGTAGCGCACAAAGCGTAGAGTTTTCTTGGAGTGTCGAATTTGTATTTATGGACCTATTCAAGCGAGTTTTTTGTCATTTTAAACCAATGAAAATGACAGAAAATTTCATTGAATAAATAGATACATCAAAACGACGCTCCAAGTTAACACTTTACGCATTCACGGGGTGTTGAGAGGTACATGAAAATCTAAATTTAAATTTCGCGGGAAAGTTGCCACGTCACTCGAGAAAAAATCGCGCGAAATGGCTTGTTCAAAACGTCGTTACTGCGGCGCCACAGCAATTTTTTTATATATTTTTTTCTCATGGGTTCATATCTTTAGCATGATTTTAAATATTTAAACAAAATTTTCCTATTTATTTTATGCAGAAAACGTATTCCACCAGCGTCTCGTTTTTGAAAATCCAAACCGTTTCAAATCTGTAACAACCGCGTTTCCTCAAATCTATGTGAGCAGTGGAGCGCATTTTCACGATGTTCTCTTCAACACGCCGTGCGCATTGCACACGCTCAAAAATTGTCGAAAGATAATTTTATCGAAACTTTTCTCAAAACAGCTTCGAAAATACGCTATAAGCTAGCCACATATCCATCCCATTCGAATCAAGATACACAAAGAAGAAAACGTCTGTTTAAAGGCGCACCACGTTGTGACGGCCGTGGGTCCCACCACGATGGCCGTGCACACTCGGCCATGTGCCCCCGACCACCCTCTATCGACGTTCTTCCCGGCAGTTTTCGTCGTTCGAATCTTGACCGCTTCGCATGCTTGTTCCGTTGCGGTTTCTGAAGCGTTTCGGTTGCGTCGCGGTCCCGTGGCTCCGCCCCTCTGTTCAGTGAGACTCTCGGTCTCTGTCTATCACCTGTGCGACAGAACTGTTCTCGCTAACTTGCTCGATTTATCGGCTCGACGAGTGATCAGAAATGAACTGGACATGGGCATGGTAGGTGGAGAAATATCCGACCAAAAAAAAGAGCACGGACCGACGACGCATATCGAATTCCGGAATCTGTGAAGATTATCATTTGGCTCAAAGCTTTTCTTTTCTTTTCTTCCAGACTCAGACTCGCCCCGCGGAATGTCCGACGGGCCGCGCCACGCCACCGACGATTTTCAAATTGGCGGTCTCAAAAGCGCAATGTCAGGTGAGAAAGAAAAGCGATGAGACGGCTGAAACCCTGAATTATCGACTATTCAGGCGCATCAACAAGTAGTGCGACACGTTCTGCTGATGATCTTCAATCGCAATACACGCGGGATGAAGCACAGGCAAAGGAAACTCAGTACACGTTGGTGAGTATTTTCTGTTCGAAATATTGATGGTCTAATTTACATATTTTGTGTCAAAAAAGCAATTTTCACAAAAAATGAGATGAATGAGCTTATTGAAAGGGCGAAAATGCTCCAATTGGCCTGAAACATTGGAAAATATTGTCAAAAATACTGCCCGATATGCTCGAAAAATTATGTATCGCCAAACTCGCGCCGACAATGCGCCAGTATCTGATGTCTACGATATTCGCTGACGGCAAAAAATGACAAAAATACTCCCTGACATGTGCAGAAAATTTCAGACCAAAATATCGATTTTGGAAAATTTCAGAAAAAATCGATATTTTGGTTTGAAATTTTCTCCACATGTCCGCGAGTATTTTTGACATTTTTTGTCAAAAATTCAGATGAATTCTTTGCATATTTTGCTGGTTCCGTGACGGGTTTATTCACAAAAATATCAAAAAATTTGGGAAATAATGCCTAAAAAAGTTCCCCGTCGTGAAATACTGAGGGAATTTTTGGCGCGGATATGGCGTATGTATGGCTATTAGCCGTAGAAAATTTAAGCATGGAAAAATTGAAAAAAATCCCCATTTTTTCAGCTACAACTCGTTTCAATGGTCCGAGAGAACCCAATACTATACGACGAAGAGCTTCAATCGACGATACCAGAGACACAGCTGAAAAAGCAGAAACGAGAAGCGTGGATTCGAATTCGCGGCGATATGATGTGGCAAAACATGACGCCGGTTCAGGATGTCTGGTCAGAACTTCTCGATCAATATCTGCGAAAATCGGATGAGCTGTCGGACAGTATAATCGAGGCGATGCGATGGACGGACAGTGCGATTGATAAGAAGAAATGTGCGTTTTTAGATTTTCGCTCGTGAACACAATTTTGTCGAAACACGAAAAAAGGCTCTCGGACTTTTTGAAAATTTTGTCTGCATTTTGGCGTCGCGGTGTTTGCACACAATAATTTTTTGTTGCGCAAACACCGCGACGACAAAATGAAATGCAGAACAACTTTCGAAACTAATCCTAAAATCCTTCAGCCGACTCCCGTCCACCTTCTCAGCTCAACAACATGGCGTCATCACTGGAAAAGGACTTTTTCGCCGAAGTGCCCATGACAGAAGACGTTCTCGTTCCGGGGCAAACCATGGAAGGACCGGCATCGATAAATATCATGCGAGACTACGTGGTTATTCAACCGACGCGACGGATTGGAGAGATGGAGAGCCCGAATACAGGAGCGGCGTCGCAATATTCAAGAAGGAAATCGCCGGAATCTAGGGAAACTGAAGCGATCGTGAGGACGTATCCATTGGGTGCAAAGCGTGGGAATATTCATGTAAGTCGATTAATTTTTAATGGAATTTTGAAAAAGCAGCGAGAAACTACGGAACATCGGAGCGTCGTTTGTACCACTCGTTCGTGAACACATAATAATATTTATTTATGCAAGTGAATTTTTGTGCTTTAAAAACATTAAATTTTTTCATTAAATATCGAAAAATTGATAATTTGAATGTCTCCAAGCAGAAATTTTGTTTGAGCTTGCAATTTTCAAGAAAATAGAAAAAAAAACAACTGAAAAATGAGCGATTTAAAAAAATAAATTTTAATGTGTTTTTTCCACAATTTTCAGCAAAAAATCTGGGTAAACACTTGAAAAATTGAATAAAATAAACATTTTTTTTGAGTTTTTCTGCTTTAAAATGAGTTTTCCTGCTTTAAAATGAATTTTCCTGCTTTAAAATGAATTTTCCTGCATTAAAATTAATTTTTTTTTGCAGTAAAATGTATTTTCTTACATTAAAATGAATTTTTACAAATTTTTATACATTTTTCTGCAATAAATTGAATTTTTCTACATTGAAATGATTTTTTTCTGAATTAAAATACATTTTACTGCATTTAAATGAATTTTCCTGCATTAAAAGGCATTTTTCTGAATTTGAATATTTTTCTGCATCAAAATACGATTTTTCTGCATTAAAATCAATGTTTCTCGCATTAAAATACTTTTTCCTGCATTAAAATGAGTTTTCCTTCATTAAAATACATTTTTCTGAATCTAAATACATTTTCAAGCATTTAAAATACATTTTTCCATATTAAAATACTTTTTCCTGCATTAAAATTAATTTTTCTGCATTAAAATCAATGTTTCCCGCATTAAAATAAATTTTTATGCATTAAAATCTATTTACCTACTTTAAAATAACATTTTCCTTTATTAAAATGCATTTTTCTGCGTTAAAATGAGTTTTTCTGCATTAAAATTAATTTTTTTTGCAATAAAATGAATTTTCCCGCATTAAAATTAATTTTTTTGCATTACAACTAATTTTTCTGAACCAAAATTATGGACCTATTCATAGGAGAAAAAAGACAAAAAAAAAACGTTTTTTTTTCCTATTCATAGATGTAAAAAAACGACAAACAATGTCGAAAAACGAATGGTAAACAAGTGTTTATTGACCATGATAGACTATTGATAGTGAGGAGACACAGAGATGTTTACAACCCCGTGGGAACGGACTTGTTTACTAGTTCATGCAAACTCCGCCCCTTTTCTGCGCCTCCTCTCTATCAATGGTCTATCATGGTCAATAAACACTTGTTTACCATTCGTTTTTCGACATTGTTTGTCGTTTTTTTACATCTATGAATAGGAAAAAAAACGTTTTTTTTTGTTTTTTTTTTCCTATGAATAGGTCCATTAGTTTTTCTGCATTAAAATTAATTTTTCTGAACCAAAATTAGTTTTTCTGCATTAAAATTAATTTTTTTGCATCAAAATGCATTTTTCCTGCATTAAAATGCATTTTTTTGCCTGTTTAATGCAGAAATGCCGAGAAAAATGTAGCAAAAAAATTATGAAAAATTGACAAATTTTTTTGAATTTGCCGCCACCTCGTGTACTCCTTCTAGACTTCATCTAAATTGTTTTTTTTTGTGCGATTTCAATGTGCCATTACGTGTTTGTCACGGAGTGGCACTTGATGGAAACGTGTGAGTCAAAAAGTTGGATGGTTCTGGTCTCGCCACGATTTTGACAGAATACGGTGTTTGCGAACTTTTAAAATTAAAACGAAGATGTGAGCATTTCTCTTCATTTTCCATGCTATTTCTCTCTTTTTGAGGCCCTGACAAAACCGGGGATGAAGCCCCGCCCATTGCAAACATGTGACACGCGTTTTGTACTGAAATTGCTGAAAATTCAAGAAAAACTGCGCCGCAGACATGCAAGTTTTTATTTATTTGTTTTTCTCTCTTAAAATAGTGGCGAGAGGCCCAAAATTTAACGCGAAGTGTCACTCTGTGGCGAATGCGTAATGCTGTCTACCGTCGCCCCCCTCGGCCTATCATCACTGCCCGCCTGCGCGCACAAATACGCCTCTCTGGCCTCGCCGCAAGTGTTGCACGTGTGGCCGACTGGCTAACAGCTTTGCCCGTCGTTCCACAGCTGCCTCGAGTTCGACACCCACCGGCTGCTTTGTGATGCACTACACTCCGCCTTGTGCATTGTGTGCGCGACTCACGAAGCCATACCAATATCTGCAGTATCTGCTCGTCTGCCGTGTTGTAGTCGACGAGCTCGTAGTCTGATAACATTTTGAATTTTAAAATTTAAAATTTACAGATCCGCCCACCGACAAACACGCACGATGTGCTGCTCCAAAAAGTTCCAAAATCATCACAGATCAAGAAGGGTGAAGAAATCCCGTCCACCCAGATCAATTTTGGCCGTCAAGGAGTTCTTGTCGAAGTGGAACCGGCTGGATACGCAACACCCAGTCAAAAACTGTACAAAATGATTGGCTCGCAAAGAATTGCACCATCGGAGCCAACCGGGAGACGGCAGGTGGTAAGTGTTAGAAACAATTTTTTTAATGAAATTGAGTATGAATATGAAAGAAATGAAGTTCAGTTCCAAATGGCACGTGGAAACTCGCTGAACTACGAATCGTTGCCGCCAGAGCCGCTTATTGAGTCGTGAGTTTTTTTTTCATAAAACCGAAAAAAAAAGGAAAAAATGAAAAAAATTCAGCGAAAATTTTGAAATTTTGACAAAAATTGTCAAAAATACTCACGAACATGTGGAAAAAAATTTCAGACCAAAATATCGATTTTGAAAATTTTCGGCAAAATCGATATTTTGGTCTGAAATTTGAAAATCTGAAAACATGCCATATTCGATGGCTAATAGCCATTTTCAACAGTTATTAGGATCTCGGGGGAATTTTGGCGCAGCTAGATGGCTATTAGCCATTACTGGCTCATATTTGGCGCCTAATCGGCTATTGGCTTGAATTTGGCACGTACTAACATTTTTATTTTTATTTTTACGTTTCAAAATTCGTTTTACAAAGTTTTTTTTTTTTTTGTGATTCCACACTTTATGGGGCGGGGCTATTCACGAAACCAGCAAAATATGCAAAAAATTCAGCGAAAATTCGGAAAATGCTCCGATCAGTCTGAAATTTTGACAAAAAATGTTAAAAATACTCCCGGACATGTGCAGATAATTTCAGAACGAAATATCGATCTTGAAAATTTTCAAAAAAAATCGATATTTTGGTCTGAAATTGTCTGCACATGTCCGGGAGTATTTTTGACATTTTTTGTCAAAATTTCAGACTGATTGGAGCATTCTCAGAATTTTCGCTGAATTTTTTGCATATTTTGCTGGTTTCCGTGAACCGTACTTACTCTAATTTCCCGGCAGCCTCTAATAAGTCGGCATTCAATCAGAAGGTTTGATAAATAAGCCGACACGCCGGGCAAATATCACGGCGTGTTAAAGAGTACATCGGGAAAATGCGCTCCACTGCTCACATAGATTTGAGGAAACGCGGTTGTTACAGAGTTGAAACAGTTTTGATTTTCAAAAACAAGGCGCTGGCCAATGGGGTATCAGGAGGAAGTGAGTAAACGCGCCCGGACGCACATACGCAACGCATCCAATTGAGGCCCAAAAAATAAAAAAGCGCGCGAAAAATTTCGCATTATCGGAGAGAAAAATCAACGCGCGCGAAATAATTTTGGATAGGATTTCGTAATTTTCACGATTTTGCGTTGGTTTTTCTCTCCGATAATGCGAAATTATTCGCGCGCCTTTTTTATTTTTTGGGCCTCATTTGGATGCGTTGCGTGTGTGCGTCCGGGCGCATTTACTCACTCCCTCCTCAGACCCCAGTGGCTGGCGGAATACGTTTTCTGCACAAAATAAATAGGGAAATATTGCTTAAATATTTAAAATCATGCAAAATATATTAACCCACAAGAAAAAAAGTAAAAAAAAAGTTTGCTGTGGCGCCGCAGTAACGACGTTTTGAACACGCCATTTCGCGCGCTTTTTTCTCGAGTGACGTGGCAGCTTTCCCGCGAAATTTGAATTTTCATTTTCATGTACCTCTCAACAGCCCGTGAAATAGATTAAATACGGTAAATGTGGAAAAAATTCGGAGAATACTCCGATAATAGTCCCTGACGTGCTCAAATAATTTTGGACCGATTTTAAATATCGATTTTTAAAACTTTCAGAAAAAAATCAAAATTTTTTAAAATCGACAAGCCTGGCTGCATCAAAAGCTACTTTTGATTTCCTTTCAATTTTAAAATGTTTTTATTCTTCATTTGATATATAACTTTTTCGTGCAATTTCCGCGTGTGCCTTGTGGCGCAGTCGGGTAAACGCTTGCCCGATAAGCTACAGACCGGAGTTCGAGTTTTTGTGTTGGTCTCGGGCGCTCAGTTCGCTTCCGCCATGCAGTTTGGAAACAGACACACCAAGAAACTCAGTTACAGACCCAAACGGAATTTTATATATAAGGATATTTAGGTTCAAAATTTTTTGATTGCAATTTCGTGAATAACCCCTTCAAAAAACCGCAATTTCCTTCAGCCCAAACATCTCTGCTGAGCCCCCGAGCAAGAAAAAAATGCACCTGGACAACCATCATCGAAGTGTCTCTCTGGTCGGTCCACCCAACCCAACTATCGCAATAATCCCCAAAAACCGGGTCGATAACACGATAGCCTCTGTCCTTATCGGCCAACGAACCACTGATAAAATCCTCCCGGAAGGAATCCCAATCGCCGAAGATGAAATAATACTGGAAACAACCGGAGAATCGCTTCGCGAGTGCAAACCATTTGTCGAAGGACAAAACAGTCTGCTCAACGTACCGCCTGGAAATCCGGGCTCTTCGCACGACCCGTCCACGTCGGCGGAGGATATGCATCATTATCATCATCAGGATATCGGTGAGTAGATGAATATATGATGTGATTAATTCTGGTTGAGAAATAATTATAGAAGACGGAGGAGGTGGGGAGGATATTGAACAGCAAGTTGTCGTGGAAGGCCAACCGGACGATATGGCCATTCAGTACGATGAGGATCTCGCGTTTCAACAGCATATAAACAGTGTTTTGAATAGGCTTTCTGATGATGAGGTGAGTCTTAAAATGGTTTTTACGGATCCGTAAAACCCTAAAATCCCATCTCTGATCCGTTCTATCTAGAAGTTACGAAAACTATTATGGATTCGTGAATGAGCGATAAAACGAGGTGAATGGTGGGGCAAAAGTTGGCTGGTCTCGCCACGATTTTGACCGACTACGGTTAGCGCGAAAAATATTTTTTCTTCTTTTGTTTTTAATAAAAACGCGATTTTTTGCCTTTTGACTAGCATTTTTTCACTATTAAAATTTTTTGTGTAACCTGGAATGGGTAATTTCGTTTCAAAAACACATTTTGTTGAGAAAAAAACTATGAAAATGAGTTTTAATTTAAAAAAAAAGAATAAAAAAAAATATTTTCGCGCTAACCGTAGTCTGTCAAAATCGTGGTGAGACCAGCCACCTTTTGCCCCACAATTCACCCGGTTTTATCGCCCATTCACGAATCCATGATAGTAGTTTTTTTCTGTAGCCAAATTCAAATGTGGCACCTGAAATTCCAGAAAATTGTCCAATTATCCCCGGAAAAGCGGAAAAAATACAACTTTTTCGGCTCTGGGACATTCTGAAATTTTTGCGCAAAAAATAGATGATTGTGTGCAAACGCTGCTAAAAATCTGCATTAAAATGAATTTTTCTGCATTAAAATGAGTTTTTCTGCATTAAAATACAATTTTTCTGCATTAAAATACAATTTTTCTGCATTAAAATACAATTTTTCTACATTAAAATGAATTTTTCTGACTTTAAATACATTTTCCCTGCATTAAAATGAATTTTTCTGCATCAAAATACAATTTTTCTACATTTAAATGGATTTTCCTGCATTAAAAGGAATTTTTCCCACATAAAAATTAATTTTTCTGCATTAAAATGAATTTTCCTGCATTAAAATGAATTTTTCTGCATCAAAATACAATTTTTCTACATTAAAATGAATTTTTCTGCATCAAAATACAATTTTTCTGCATTAAAATACAATTTTTACATTAAAATCAATTATACCTAGGTACCGCAACGAGTTTGAAAAACGTGCGAATCTCGAAAAACTACTGATTTCATTGTATTCTACGCATCAATATTAGTACAATCCCAAATTTTCTCAGCAAAATTCCCGCTAGTTCCCGAGTTTCAGCCTTTCAAAGTCGCGATTATTTACCACTGATTTTCTCCCCAGCGGGGAGGCGGGGCTTCGGCTGCATGCGCGCGGCGTGGTTTTGCCGACCACCTCTTTTGTCATCATTGTTCATTGAATGCGATAATTTCTGTGGATTTCTGCTGAGGAATGTGTAAATTAAGATCGGATTTGAAATTTTTTAAATTTTTTTTATACCAGGCGATGAATATTACTCAAATACTATGATTGTATGGCTGAAATACGCGGGAACACGTAAATAAGTGGAAACCCCTGGCGGTTTTCCACAAAAAATGGATATTCTCTTGGTTGATTTTGAAAATTTCCGAAAAATTAATACTTTTGTGTAAGAAATATCCTTTTAAGTATCGAAAAAGCCTTTTGAAAAATAAAAATCAAAAGAACGAGATGCGAACCCTTGACCTCGCACACAATGCGCAGCACCTTTAACCACAAAACCACCCCGACAGATTTCAGCTGTCGCCTTATTCCTGTGATGTGCTCGCTCTCCCTCCGCGTTGACAAGGCCTGATAAGTTGTTTGAAATGACATAGAAAAGTATTTATTAATTTCGAAAAGTGTAATTTAAAAAAATGCGCTCATTTATTTTTTCAATCTATAGAATTTATTCGATAGAGAATTTTTTGCTGAATTTGATCATGCTTTCAAATCGCGCGAACCGGACTTCCATATTCCCGAAAATCCCAAAAAACATGATTATTTCGAAAATGGTCATGACTTTGGAAAGCTTTTAAGTGCTTTAAATTTATGCCAGAGCTCTAATAATTTTTGTGTGATTACTAGAAGGGTTGCTTAAAGTAACCGAAAAATAAAAATAGGGGGTCATCGCTGAAAATTTTTCACAATTTTTAGGTGAAGTTTGAACCGGTATAAAAAAAATGCGCTCATTTAAAATTGAATTCTGTTTAAAAAATTCAATTCAGCTTGTCAAAAACTATCGGAATCAATCGCAAAAGCCCGCGAACCGGCCCTACAAATTCCCAAAAAAGTCGATTTTTTGACTCGCATTTCAGTTTTTCCTGGTTTTCAGTCAAAATTAGCAATTTTCAGACAAATTTGATGGCACCAATCGATTCCTTGTCGTTAATTACATACAGAAACATTGTAAAGTATATGGATAACTCGGTAGTATTCGTGTAATCAAGCCTCAAACTTCAAAAAATGCCCTGGGGAGAAAAAAATGAAAGGCTCCGCCCCCTCCTTTTGCGGTCCCTAATTATACCACATTAAAATCAATTTTCCTGCATTAAAATCAATTTTTCTGACTTTAAATACATTTTTCCTGCATTAAAATGAATTTTCCTGCATTAAAATGAATTTTTTTGCTTTAAAATGAGCTATTCTACATTAAAATGATTTTTTCTGCATTGAAATGAATTTTTCTGCATCAAAATACAATTTTTCTGCATTAAATTGAATTTTTCTACATTAAAATGAATTTTCCTGCATTAGAATCAATTTTTCTGCATTAAAATCAATTTACCACATTAAAATGCATTTTTCCACATTCAAATTAATTGTTCTGACTTTAAATTCATCTTCCCTGCATTAAAATGAATTTTTCTGGATTAAAATGAATTTTTCTACATTAAAATGAATTTTTCTGCATCAAAATACAGTTTTTCTACATTAAAATGTACGATTGAAAGCAAATAAATAAATTAAATCAAAATGAATTTTTCTACATTAAAATGATTTTTTTCCGAATTTAAATGCATTTTCCCGCATTAAAATCAATTTTACCACATTAAAATTAATTTTCCTGCCATTTTAATGCAGAAATGCCGAAAAAATGTATTTAAAAAATTAGGAAAAATTGACGAAAAATAATCAATTTTATGGCTCTAGGATGTTTCGAAACTTGTATGCATTTTTGCGTCATTCTAGTGGATTTAAATTCCGAAAAATACATGATTGTGTGCAAACACCGCGACGACAAAATGCAGAAAAAGTTATGAAACGTCCACATTAAAATCTGTAAACTTAATTTTTCTTCCAGAAAACGGTGATGAAATTCAACATGCAAAAGATCATATTGGACGCGCGATTCGGCATCGGAACGGCACGAAGTATGCTGAAATGCGACGATATGATGGAAGTGCAGGCTCACGTGGAAATTGATCCGAGTCAGGAGGCGAACGATGTGCAAATCTAGGCTCATTTTTTTTACCGTAACACGTTTAATTTGCGTGCGCATATCATCATCATGAAAACGAACTTTAAAAATTTCCAATTTTTCACTTTTCTGCCTGATTCTTTTTTTCTTTTTTTTTTTGAATGTCATATTTATTTATTTACTTAAATAATACGTATTTATTTTTTCCAATTTTTGTCCATTTTTGATTAAATTTTGATTTATTTTAATTTCAAAGTAATTTTTTATTTGGAACAAGGCCATTTCCCCTTTATTAAATACCTTTAATCTATTATTGTTCTCCAATTTTTTGCATGAAAACCGCGCAATTTTCAGTGGGTCGATGCCACAGGAGAATGTGAAAGAAGCGGAAAAGGAGAAGACAATGCGGACGAGACGCGGAACGGCCGACACGGAGCTCAGCGCTATTCAGAACTCGCTGGACGTTGATGATGCTCCATATCGTGCGCGGCTCTATCAGCTTTTCGGGCTCATTGAGAAGGAGTTTGACTCGCTGTATTCGGAGAATTGTGCATGTTGGTTTTTGAAAAAAATTATGGTAAAGGTGGTTTCAAAACGTCCCAGAGCCCGAACACGGCGAAGAACCGAAAACTACGGTTAAAACCGAGAATTTTCTTGAATATTTTATGAAAAAACAATTTTTTTAAATCGAAATTTGGTGCTCATCGATTTTTTTTACCCAGCGGGTCTCGCCACGATTTGCCAGTGTTCGGATGATTTTTTCAAATTGTTTCGGTTTTCAGCCAGAAAATGCCGTTTGTCATTAATTTTTTAGCCATGTAACCGTGAAAAATCGATATTTTCTGACTTTTTAAAGAAAATTCCATTAAAATTCTTTGAAAAAAACAATTGTGTGCAAACACCGCGACGACAAAATGCAGAAAAATTTTTCAAACGTCCGAGATCCTCCTTTTTTCCAGTGGTTCTCGCCACGATTTGCCTGTAAATACCGTATTTATAATCTTTTTCTGTATTTTTTTTCCAAATTTCAACCAGAAAATGCAGTTTATCTTGGATTTTTGTCAATTTTTATTGGATTTTGTTTAATTTTCAAGAAATTTGAATTTTTAGGGGCTAATCGATATTTTTGGTGAAAGGCTATCGAGTTAAAAATCCGAATATCTTGCGTTTAAACGGTCCTATACACAAGAGGTTAGGGTATTTTTGAAAACATCTTAATTCTAAACTCCTCAAAAATGTGAAATATTGAAAAATAAACAAAAAAAAATCCGACAAAACTGTGCAAAATTACGGAAAAAGTACATTTTTGGTTTAAATTTTACTGAAAATCGATACATTTCAAAAAAAAAAAACCCGAAAAAAAAATCATCGTTATAAATACGGAGACCCCACGAAAAAGGGGGAAAGTGTTGAAACGCAGGAACGAAAAGGGGGGAAAATGGGCACAGTTGACTGCAAAAGTGCCGCACGGTTTTTTCCGCATTTTTGGAGAATGAGAAATATTGTTTTTTTTTCTGCTTTGTTTTCCTAAATTTAGTATTTTTGGGTATTTGAAATGCGGAGACAAAATAGAAACGATTAAAAAAGAAAAGGAGCGGAAAAGCTGCGAGATGTCCACAAAATTATTGATTTTAGTGAAAATTAATATTTTTCGCGAAAATTCGGGTGATTTCGCATTAAAATAGGTGCTAAAAAGAAAGAATACATTGAAATACATTGTCATAAAATCATTTGAACTAAAAGCTTCCCAAATAAATGATTTAGGAATTTTTAAAGCAGCGGCAATTTCGAAAATTGGCGAATTTTAACTGAAATTTGGCATAGTTGCCGGTGGCAGTGATCCTCCCTCAACTCCGGCGTTGTCAAAGGGCGCACGCGGTGGCATGCAACGACACTCCGATGTCCCGCCGCGCGCAGTTTAGTCTGAACGGACGGTTCGTTTTTGAGCGGGTTAGAAAACAGTTTTTGTTTTGTTTTTCTGGTTTTGTTGGTTTTTTTCTTAATTTTCTGTCGTTGTTTGTAAATTATTGCTCCTTTAGGGCAATAAAATCGTTTGTTCTTCGTTCTTCGCGTTATTTTTATAAAAGGAACCCAAAGAACCGTTGTAAACGGGCTATTTGGGGGCCGAACCGGTTTTATTGATTTTTTCGGGAAATATTTGATTTTTGCGCAATAGTTTTGAATAAAACTCGGCGTATATTGAATTTTCTCTGAAAAATCGATAATTTTCGCGAATTTTGAATAATTTTCGCGGAATTTTTGAATTTTGAAAGTTTTTCGCAGTTTCGAAAAACAATTGACGTGTGGTATTGAAAATACCCGGTATATTTCGAACGTTAAAGAAAAAATTCATATTTTTCGCGAATTTTGAACAATTTTCGTGGAATATTTTGTTTCACCGGTTGAAAATCGCTGAAATTCGCACAAACCTTTTGAATAAAAGTTTTGTCTGCAGGAAACGACCAAGAACAACGAGACGACGATGGAAGGATTTGGGAAGGAACACGAGGCCATGGAGACGATTGAAAGAGAAGAAGTGGTCCAAAGCGGAGGATCGGTGGGCGACAAGCTCTCGACAACGATTGGATGGGCCGAATGGACGGAGCTGGAGATGCAGGCCGTAAGTCTCAAAGAAAGGCGAAAGAGGGTGCGCGGATTCGCAAAATTCGTGGACAAAAGCGCGAGTGTGGAGAAGGAGTTGGTGGAAAAACTCAAAATGATGACGAAACTCTCCGAAAGGCAGAGAGATATGGTGGCTGCGCCAGTGGCGACGTTTTGCGCAGAGTTGCGCGAGCGTTTTGAGGAAGTGGATAGAGACAAATGGCAGCGTGCGGTGATGAGAATGATGCGTGAGAATCACCTCGAGAATATGGGAATGCTGCGGGAAGCATGCGAAAAAGCCGGACGCACGGAGGGGGAAAGCGCAGAGCCACTAAAAAATGAAATTCTGAAACTCAATGCCGAAAAAGTCATTTTGCAGGACGCGTGGAAAGAGGAGAACGCGATTATCAAGCAAGAGTTGCAGCGGTTAGAGGAGGAGAAGAAGACGGCGCAGGAAATCGTCGACAAGCTCAAAAAGGCACTCAAGGAGGAGAAGAAGGTGGCCGAGGCGGTGAAGAAAAATCTCCAGAGTGTACAAGGTGAGCTGGAAAAACGCACACAACTGAAAGTGAATGAAGAATTTCAGGACAACTCATCGAAGCCAGACGCACCACGGAGACAGTCGAGGCCATGCTCGAGGAGAGGGACCGGCGACAGATGCCCAGAAGGTGAGCGAAATGAAAATATAATGAGGGATGGAAGTCCGGAATGGCGCGAAAAGATTGAGAATTGGGAGGTAGACATAGAGTCGAGTTCGTCTAGAGACAGCGGAGTGAAGGAATGGGTGCAAACCATGAGTCGGATGATGAAGTCGTCCGCAAAGGCATCCACGTTGCCTACTCCAAAAACGTTTGATGGGACAGGGGAATTTAGCGAGTTCAAACGTGCGTTCTTACTGAAGTACCGGAATGTGACGGACGGGGACGACGAGATGGTGGCGATTCTAGAAGAACAGTTTCTTAAGGGACCCGCCAAGTCGATATTCAAATCACTGCCAAGGCGATTTGAACGACCGCTCAAAGACCTCTTCGAAGAGTTCGAGAGGAAACTCAGGAAACGCCAAGGCGATGCGAAAGCAGAAGCCTTAAACGTGTTTGAGGGAATGCAAAGACATTCGGGGCAAAAGCTGTGGGAGTACTGCATCCAGCTGGAGAAGTGGTCAAAGAAAGCGTTCCCGGAGGTGGGCGCAGAGACGTTGTCGCAGATGCGGACAACGAAGCTGATGAAAGCAGTGCGGGATGATAAAACACTGCACAAACTTCTAATAGTGAAACGTTTGGAAGTATCTCTCGAAGAGCAGTACGAGCAGCTCAAAGACATCGTGCTACAGCACGAAAACGAAGAAAGTCGAGAGAATGAGCAAAAGAAGGGAGATAGGAGAGGATCCAAAGGAAAGAAAGAGTTCAAGTGGAACAAAAGGAGGGAGAGTTGGGAAACACCGTCCGGGAAGGGCGAAAAGGAAGGCCCAGAAACAAGATGGAAGGGGGAGAACCAAAGCATGGGTAACAGGAAATGTTACGTGTGTGGCGGCAGTGGGCATCTGGCGAGACAATGCACCTCTAAGCCTGTCCAAGAAGTAGAAGCTAAAAAGGAGGACACAGAGGATAGCGTCGGAGCAGAAACGGTAGAGATGGCAGAGATTCTGGGACAGAAAAGGAGGATAGTCATCGATAGTGGAGCAGTCGTGTCGGTGATGTCTTCGGGATTCTGGGAGAGACTGAAGAAAGGCTGCCAGGATTGGGAGAAATACGTGGAAGTTTTAGCGAGACCGGGTCTGACCCTTATGGATGCTTCTAAGAGGCAGATGAAAGTGAAGGGACAGTTAAAGATTCCGATCGAAGTGAGGGAGAGCAAAGCGGAAGTGATTTTCCAATTGGTTAAAAACCAAGGGGATATTTTCCTATTGGGTACGAATGCGTTCAGAAGCATGGGAGTAGAGCTAAAGTGGAAAGCGGAGAGGTCGATGGCTTTAGCAGCGGAGAAACTAAGAGTTCCACCACAGAGCTGTGCACAGATTGTGGTGAAAGTGGAAGCAGACTTGGGAAATAGTGTCTTGCTGGAATCCGACGAGGAATGGATGCCAACGAGTCTGTGCTCGAAGAACGAGAATGGGAATTTGACAGCGTTGGTGTCCAATTGGAAGAACGAACCATTGCTCATCAAGAAAAATCATCGGATTGGAGTGGTTACTCGGGGATGGGAGTTGGTAGTAGAGAAACAACACATGGTCAACATGATGGATCTAGACAAAAAAGAGCCATTAAAGGGGAAGGTTCGAGCCAAGGAAGTGTTGAAGATTCTAATGGAGAATGGAATATTTCCGGACGGAAATATCAGGAGAATTGTCGCGGAGTTTAGTGATGTGTTTGCTATTGAAGATAGCGAGTTGACACAAACTGATATGGTGCAGTGTGAGATTGAAGTGGAGAAAAGTGATCCGATCCGACAGAAATGTAGACCGGTACCATTGGCACTTCAAGAGAAGGTCAAAGTGATGTTGAAGGATATGGAGGAGCGAAAGGTGATCAAGAAATGCAGATCGCCTTGGGCAAGTCCAGTTGTGTTGGTGAAGAAGAAAGATGGGAGCATACGCATGTGCGTAGATTATCGAAGGTTGAACAATGTGATAAAGCTGAATGCGCATCCGTTGCCGCACATCGAATTGACACTACAAGCTCTTGGAGAGAAGAAGTTTTTTACAACTTTGGACCTCATGGCTGGTTATTGGCAGATTCCAATGGAGGAAATGTCGAAGGAGAAGACAGCGTTCGCCGTTCTCAATGAACAGTTTCAGTTTGAAGTGATGCCGTTCGGGTTGGCAATTAGTCCGGCAGTATTCCAAGCGGCTATGGAACAAGTTCTGGGGGAATGGATCGGAAAATCAGTCTTCGTCTATATCGATGATATTTTGATCGCCAGTAAAACAGAAAAGGAGCACGAAGAAGACTTGACGAAGGTGTTGAGGAGAATCAGGGAATGTGGCCTGAAGCTGAAGGCGCAGAAGTGCAAGATCGCACAGAGGGCGGTCGAGTACTTGGGACACATGATTGATGAAGAAGGGATCAGAACGGATGGAAAGAAGATTGAGAAAATGGAGAAGTTTCCGGTTCCGAAGGACAGGAAAGAGCTTCATTCTTTTCTTGGACTGTGTGCATACTACCGTAATTTCGTCCTGAACTTTTCGGCGATTGCTGCGCCTTTGACACCATTGACGTCACCAAAAGTACCATGGAGATGGTCAGAAGAACAGCAGGATGCATTCGACGAATTGAAAAGGAGAATGACATCAGCACCGGTATTAGCACAACCAGACATCGAAGCAGCAAGAAGTTTTGAGAGACCTTTTTGTATTTTCACTGATGCATCAGGGTATGGGATTGGAGCAGTGTTGGCGCAAACGGGAAAAGATGGCAAAGTGCATCCAATAGCGTTCGCGTCTAAAGCGCTAACTCCAGCGGAGAAGAATTATCACGTAAGTGATAAGGAGTCATTGGCAGTGTTGTTTGCAACGAGAAGATTCAAACATTTCATCTTCGGATGTCCGACGACAGTGTTTACGGATCATCAGCCGCTCACGAGTCTGTTCAAGACCAAGAATTTGGCTGACAGATTGTTGAGATGGTCGATGGAGATGCAGGACTTTGCGCTCAATATTGTGTATCTGAAGGGAAAAGCAAATGCAGTGGCAGATGCCTTGTCCAGGGGAGGAGCACAAGAAACAGAAGAGATGAAAGACGCTCATGAACAGGCAAAAATGGAGATTGTCAGAGTAATAAATGAAGTTGCTGTGGTTAGAGAGGGGGAGATAAAAAAGAGAAGCTGGAGAGAATTTTTGGAAAAAGATTCTCGTTGGAAAGAAATCATCGGGAAGTTGGAAAGCGGCGAGCAAGATGGGATGGTCGAGGTTCCTGGCGAAGGAAAAAGAGAACTAAGAGAATTCCTGATAGTTGGGGGTGAACTCATGATGGTGACGAAATATGGGGCAATGCTGAGAGTGGTACCAGGAGAAAAGCAAAAAGAGTTGTTCTTGGATGCTCATGGAGGTCCATTTGGAGGTCATTGGAGCCCAGAAAAGGTTGGAGCGATGCTCGAGAAAAAGGTATGGTGGCCAAGAATGAAAGCATGGATAACAAAATGGTCGAGAGAATGTCAACAGTGTTTGTGTGGAAATGCAAAACATATTTTGACCTCCCCATTGACACCTATTGAGGCCAGTGAACCACTAGAAATTGTGGCGTTGGATTTGTTGGACTTGGGTCGAAGTGCCAACGGAAATCGTTATGTTTTGACGATTGTCGACTTGTTCAGTAAGTACGCTGGAGTTTGTGCAATTCGGGACAAGTCTGCGGAGACAGTGTCAAAGGCGTTCGTAGAAAGTTGGATGCTGAAAGAAGGGAGAATCCCAAAAGCTATTTTGACAGATCAAGGTCTTGAGTTTGCGAATGCAACGTTTGAAAAGGTCGCAAAAATGTCAAACATCAAGATGATACGGACAAAAGGGTATCATTCGAGAATGAACGGTGCGGTGGAACGGTTTAACAGAACTATTCAGACTGTCTTGAAAAAGATAACAATCATTCCGGCCGAGTGGGACGAAAAACTGCCGTATGCAGTTTTTGCGTACAACTCGTGCCGACACGAAGCCACAGGAGAAAGCCCGCATTATTTGATGTACGGACGAGATGCTAGGGTACCGATGAAATCGGATCCGGAAGAACAGATCGGGAAGTATCAGGTAGACGTAGATGACTATAAATTCCGTCATGCTGAACAGATGAATGAGGCTCAGGAAGAGACCAGAGTGCATATTAAGAAAGAGCAAGAGAGTGCGAAACGTTGGTTCGATGAGAAATACAATGTGCAAAAACGAAAGTTTCCGGTGGTGGGAGATAGGGTGTTAATAAAAATTCCAGCAGAAAAGCTAGGATCAAGAAACCCTAAGTTGGCCAATGACTGGAAAGGGCCATACCGGGTGTTGAAAACAACCGATAACTCGGCAGAGGTGCAAATGATTGGGGATGATGAAAAGTTATGGATTCCGTGGGAGCAAATTAGGAAAGTTCCAAAGGAAGTTCCTGAGGTTCATTGTGAAACTAATGCGAGGCGCGGAAAGCGGGGGAGAAAAAAGATCGCTGTGAACAACGTGGGAAAAAGGGAAAAAGCACAGTTTGATGTTGAAAACACAAATTCTTACAGAAATATCATCACGGATGGTTGTGACTGCCCGAGTGGAAAGTGTCAGTCGAAGGAAGGACTGACGACAGCATACTCGGTGGAGGAATTGGCGCTACGAATTCTGGCGAAAGCCGAGAACGTTGCGGCGGAGGATGTCGCCCTGATCATCCACTCGGAGGAATTCAAGAACAAGCTCGGCGACGCCGAGAAGATCAGTGCGTTAAGGAGATTTGCAAGAATATGCCCTGCCGTTGCTCGAACAATCATGCAGGACAGTGTCACTGGAGACCGATGGGGGAGCGCAGCGCATAGTTTAAAGGAGGAAGTTAAAGAGAAGAACAAGCCGAAGAAGACAGCGATCAGAGAGAAAGTGGTGGTGATTGGGCCTAAGATGGGAATTAGATCGAGAGCCATATTCGAATTCCGTGCCGCCACCATAGAAAATTGGTCGGAGAAATTCGATTGGACCAGCGTTGAAGACGTGGTTGTGTTGGCAGAGTGGACGAAGACAGCGTCCAACAACGAACTGATGGTAAAGTTGGTGGAAGCGGTTGCCAAAGAAGTCACAAATGTGACAGTGGTGCCAAGTCGAATGACTTGCACTTACGATGAAGTGCCCGCGATCACGGAATACTGGATCAAAGCACTCAAGACGGCGGCTAACGTGGTACTCGTCAACCCATTGATGTTGGTCGGAGAGAAAAAGGCCCCGCTGATACTATCGGAGTGCAAAGGAGGATCGATCGACCGGTTGGTGGAATTTTTGGAGTGGGTGCTGCCAGGACACAAAATAGTGGAGCGTCTTTCGCGAGATGCCGAGGTGGCAGAGCCGAGTGCCAAGAAGCACAAAGGAGCGAGATGAGGCGACGAGTGAGAAATTTTTATATTAATTTCGTGTTTTTTTAATTAGTTAATAAGCGAATAGCTTTAAATTTAAATCCCCAACCCCTAGTAGTTTTGAGGGCAGGGATATTGTAGGTATTTGTAGTTTAATTTGTAAAATCGTGTCGGGTAGCTAAATCTGTAGTGGTGGGAAAGGAGAAGAATGTAAGGCGTGGCCCGTGCTATACCCTTGTGCATCCGGTCGGGGTCCGGATTTGTTGAAGGAGGGGGAAGTTGCCGGTGGCAGTGATCCTCCCTCAACTCCGGCGTTGTCAAAGGGCGCACGCGGTGGCATGCAACGACACTCCGATGTCCCGCCGCGCGCAGTTTAGTCTGAACGGACGGTTCGTTTTTGAGCGGGTTAGAAAACAGTTTTTGTTTTGTTTTTCTGGTTTTGTTGGTTTTTTTCTTAATTTTCTGTCGTTGTTTGTAAATTATTGCTCCTTTAGGGCAATAAAATCGTTTGTTCTTCGTTCTTCGCGTTATTTTTATAAAAGGAACCCAAAGAACCGTTGTAAACGGGCTATTGCATAATTAGGAAATTTTTCACAAAATATTACGAATTTATTTGTTATTAGTCATTTTAACAAAGAAATATCAACGAAAACGAAGAATTTTAGCAAAAAATCGAAGAAAAAGAGGAAAAATAATTTGGTGACGAAAATGAAAATCGCAAAGTACGAAGTTCAATGGAGCGCACTTGCATTTGTCGCGAGTGGACAATAAATACCCAAAAATACTAAATTCAGGCAAAACAAAGCAGAAAAAAAACACTATTTCTCATTCTCCAAAAATGCAGAAAAAACCGTGCGGCACTTTTGCAGGCAACTGTGCCCATTTTCCCCCCTTTTCGTTCCTGCGTTTCAACACTTTCCCCCTTTTTCGTGGGGTCTCTAAATACGATATCTATTTTTGGCAATTCGTTGCGAGACCCGCTGGACGAAAATCTAGGAGGTTTCGATGTTTTTTTTAACCAATTTTTTCTGACCTAAAACTATCCTGGATGATCCTATAATTACCATCTTAATTAGGGTCTGTGACGATACACTAACCTTTCCAAGCTCCGCCCACTTTCTCCTTTTTTTCTAGAGTTTTCCGCGCTAAATATTTATTTTCTAGGGTTTTTTAACCGTTTTGTCCATTTTCGCCAAATTTTTGTTTATAATTCTGCAATTTTTTGAATTTTCCGTGATTATAAATATTAAAAATTCATTAATTGACTCGAAATCATGTGAAAATTATCCCCAAAATGGCCAAAAACAGTGAAAATTAAATATTTAAATTCGAAGTTGCAAAATATTGAAGAAAAATACCAAAAAATGGGAAAATTAAGAAAAAAAAATCGCTGAAAATCGGCAAAAATGGATATTTTTCACAAAAGTGGGCGGAGCTTCATATATTACGTATTCGCCACGGAGTGACACTTTGCTGTAAATTTTGAGGAAAACATTTTATTAATTTCTTCATTTTTGACGCGAAGTGTCATTTTGTGGCGAATACGTAAATGAAAAAAGAGAAATTAGAAAAAAAAATTACGAATTTTCAATTTTGGTTGAATTTTTCGTATTTTTATGCATGGAAATGTCGAAAAATGTAAAAAATGACGAAAAATTTGTCGAAAATTGAGCAATATTGTCAAAAAAATACTCATACAAAACGAAGGAAAAACTGCGCCGCAGACTTGCAATTTTTCCTCGGTTTTGGCAGGGTCTCAGAAATTTTGCACTGAAATTTTTTTGAAAAAAAAAAGGATAATTTTTTCGGCGTTTCTATTTCTCCAGACCAGAGAACAAGCCCCGCCCCTTTTGCAAAACTGAGGCACCGAGTTTTCTAGAAGATCTCTATAAAATTTTTCTGAATAGCCCCCACCAATTAACCCAATTGCAGTACGCGCCCGCATCGTCCAACTCACCGAGGGCAGCGAATCGGCAAATGTCACCCAGGAAGTATTCGGCGTGCAAGAGTCAACAAAATCGGGCCGAAAAGCCATGCAAATGGGTCAAAAACTACGGACAGCTCTTCGCGGACCGCCCGTCTTCCGTGACGGCTCCAAATTCCGACTGAATCGACTCCTGGAAGGCCATAAAGACGGCGTGTGGCACGTGGTCGCAGATTCGAGCAGAAATGTGTGCGCCAGTGCAAGTGCCGATCAAACTGCGAGGGTGTGGTCGCTGGAAACTGGCGCCTGTTTGGCCACGTATATGGGACATACTGGAAGTGTGAATTGCGTGGCAATATCACAACACTGCACCGTCGACAATTCGGATGGATGTGGACCGGCGGCTGGGCTGATTCTGGCGACTGCCAGTGGAGATGAGTCTACGCATATTTGGAGGGTGCCGAGTAATAATGGTAGGGATAGTTTGAAATTCTCCCTTCTATTTTTCGTGGGGTGTCTCGCAGGGTCCTTGTATTTGAGGGGTCCTTCAATTAGAGGGGGCTCTTCTATTAGAATGGTCCTTTTGTACTTTGTAAAATTTCAGTTAATCCAAAAAAAAACTTTAGAAAAATCAACAATACAAAACCCATTGGATTTTTTTGCGCGAAGTTCAAATTTTGACGCATTTTTTTTATGTTTTTCGGGAAAAAATCATAAATTCTTCATTTTTTCCCGCATGTGCTCCAACGGAATTATAGCTGACAAGGGAAGTCTTTTCACAAACCATATTGGAATTCTCTGAAACTTGGTGGGCAGGTTTTATTGAAAGAAAAATAATAAAATCACGGTGTCCAGGTATGTAATGTATGTATTCTATCTTTTAATACCATAAAATTGCCCAAACTTCGATTTTCGTTTTTTTAAAAAATTGAATGGATTTCAAACGCGCCCGGCCATCGGAAAAAATTTTCGCACAAAGATGTTAAAATTTGTGTGCAATCGTTTAAAAAATCGCAGGAATTTAGCTGCTGCCTGTATTTCGGTGAATCTGTGCCATAAAATGGAGGAGAATTTTCAAGAACTTGGTTTCGGCTTTGGTTCCACTAGTGAAAATGTTAATTTGATTTACGAAACTATACAGTTTGAACGTCATGCAACTATTTTCGTGATTTTTGCTCCAATTTTATGATTTCAACATCTGTAGAGACTACCTATAGAAATAATGCAAACGTGCTCCAGTGACATGAGTGGGCCATAGATACACTATCGAGCTATCGCAAGGCAGAGAAAAGATAGATCTATCAGCGAGTCACTAGCTGATTTTTAGCTGCGGTTGATGTATCGTGCATTCACCATAGACTTTCATTTGTAATGGACCTATTCAAAGTACTGTAGAAAATCGGAAAAAATGACAAAAAACTGGGAGAAAACTCGGAAAATGGTCCGATTGGTCTGAAACTTTGGGAGAAACTGTAAAAAATGCTTCCGGACTTTCTCAGAAAATTTTGGACCGAAATATCGATTTAAAAAAATATTGATTTTTTTTCTGAAAATTTTCTAAAATCGATATTTCGGTCCAAAATTTTCTGAGAAAGTCCGGAAGCATTTTTGACAGTTTCTCCCAAAATTTCAGACCAATCGGACCATTTTCCGAGTTTTCTCCCAGTTTTTTGTCATTTTTTCCGATTTTCTACAGTACTTTGAATAGGTCCATAATAGATAAACCGCATTTCTGCTGTGGGGTTCGAACCCTATGGTGGTAAAATTTTTTTTGTTATTTTTTATAAGTATGGAAACAGGGGTGGGACCAAAAAAAATATGTTTTTTTTTTGGGTGAGACAATTTTTTTTTGATGATGAAGGTGAGACAAAATTGTTTTATTCATTTTTTTTTGACAATGCGCCGTAGGCAAACCTTTTTTGGTTGTTTTTTTGTAGAGCCGCGGAGGCGAAAATCTTTTCGGGATTTCTTGTTTTTGTTAAATTTTTTGAAGAGAAAATATTTTTTGTTTTACGTTTCTGCTTCGGGACAGCTCCACGGGGTGTTGAGAGGTACATGAAAATTAAAATTTAAATTTCGCGGGAAAGTTGCCACGTCACTCGAGAAAAAATCGCGCGAAATGGCGTGTTCAAAACGTCGTTACTGCGTCGCCACAGCAATTTTTATATATTTTTTTCTTATGGGTTAATATCTTTGGCATGATTCTAAATATTTGAACAATATTTCCCCATTTATTTTATGCAGAAAACGTATTCCGCCAGCGCCTCGTTTTTGAAAATCCAAACCGTTTCAAATCTGTAACAACCGCGTTTCCTCAAATCTATGTGAGCAGTGGAGCGCATTTTCACGATGTACTCTTCAACACGCCGTGCAGCTCTGATACGGGAACGTTCTGCCTCGGGTAGGCCCGTCCAAAAACCTTCTTCGCCTCCGCGACTCTAGAAAAAAACCAAAAAAATTGTCAAATTGTCAAAAAAAAAGAAATCAAAAACAATTTTGTCTCACCTTCATCATCAAAAAAAAAATTGTCTCACCCAAAAAAAACATTTTTTTTTCTTGGTCCCACCCCTGTTTCCATACTTATAAAAAATAAAATAAAAAATTTTACCACCATAGTGTTCGAACCCGTGACCTTTCACAGGTGAAATGCGACACGTGCATTACAGCTCGCTGGTGACTCGCGCGCAAATGGCATGGGGGCACTGCAAGGGTGTCATCATAGACGCGTAATGAATCGATCGCATTTATTGGCGCATCATTGACGCATCGTTGGCGCATTTATGGCGTATTATGCATTCATAATAGGTTAAGCTTTCGACTTCGATCGCTCTATTGTTAACGAGTAATTCTTCACTTACGAGCTATTTGGAGTTTATTGATTAAAATTTATTTATTATCAATCAAAGATAAAAAAGCTAAAGCGGAAACGAATATGCACCGGGATAATTTATGTAAAATGACCGGCAATATCAACAATAATCTATCGGTCAATATTATCTGACATATATAAGAAAAATAATATGATATTTAGCAATTTGTTCTTCTGCAAATCTTCATCACTCCAATTGTTAAATCTTCGGGGATTGCGTAGGATCTTCCAGATTTCGAAATCGTTTGAACAGAACCTCTGAAATAAATAGATACGAAACCATCTTTCTTGTAAATATTGCTAATTTATTTTTTTTTCTGCGATTTTTTAAATCTTTCCTGTGCATCGCCCCTTCCCTCACAGCCCAGGTACTAAAAAAAAGGATGGCCGTGTCAATTCACATGAACGCGTACGGATCAGAGGCCGTATTCATGAACGTTTACCGTACGGTAAACGTATTCATGAACGTTTACTGTACGGTTAAAAAAAAACATTATTTAACGTACTAAATTGCTTCATACCGAATTTTGAAGTTTTTGAGCCCTCCATTTAACTATTCTACATTTCTAGCAAGTCTCTACAGATGTTGAAATCATAAAATTGGAGCAAAAATCACGAAAATAGTTGCATGACGTTCAAACTGTATAGTTTCGTAAATCAAATTAACATTTTCACTAGTGGAACCAAAGCCGAAACCAAGTTCTTGAAAATTCTCCTCCATTTTATGGCACAGATTCACCGAAATACAGGCAGCAGCTAAATTCCTGCGATTTTTTAAACGATTGCACACAAATTTTAACATCTTTGTGCGAAAATTTTTTCCGATGGCCGGGCGCGTTTGAAATCCATTCAATTTTTTTAAAAACTTTTTGCGCGTTTGTTTTATTAATGAAACAACTCACTAAATTTTTGCCATCTTCTTTGATTCGTCTGCGACGAGCAGTGTTTCTGTAAACAATCAATGTGCTTTTTAAATTTCATTATGGATTCGTAACGAAGCGACACTTGAATTCACGTTTTGTTCGAAAAAGTCAACAGTTTTCTGTCACCCAGAGTCACTCCGCCACGAATCCGCTATATTTGGCTTACCTTCTTCGATTTTCACGGTAGCAATGCTTCGCAATATGTCTCCTGATCTGAAAAACAAAAACATTTTTAAAGAATTGATAAAATATGAACAAAAAATAGGAGAAAAAATTTAAAAAAAATAGCTACCTATAGAAATAATGCAAACGTGCTCCAGTGACATGAGTGGGCCATAGATACACTATCGAGCTATCGCAAGGCAGAGAAAAGATAGATCTATCAGCGAGTCACTAGCTGATTTTTAGCTGCGGTTGATGTATCGTGCATTCACCATAGACTTTCATTTGTAATAGATAAACCGCATTTCTGCTGTGGGGTTCGAACCCTATGGTGGTAAAATTTTTTTTGTTATTTTTTATAAGTATGGAAACAGGGGTGGGACCAAAAAAAATATGTTTTTTTTTTGGGTGAGACAATTTTTTTTTTTGATGATGAAGGTGAGACAAAATTGTTTTATTCATTTTTTTTGACAATGCGCCGTAGGCAAACCTTTTTTGGTTGTTTTTTTGTAGAGCCGCGGAGGCGAAAATCTTTTCGGGATTTCTTGTTTTTGTTAAATTTTTTGAAGAGAAAATATTTTTTGTTTTACGTTTCTGCTTCGGGACAGCTCTGATACGGGAACGTTCTGCCTCGGGTAGGCCCGTCCAAAAACCTTCTTCGCCTCCGCGACTCTAGAAAAAAACCAAAAAAATTGTCAAATTGTCAAAAAAAAAGAAATCAAAAACAATTTTGTCTCACCTTCATCATCAAAAAAAAAATTGTCTCACCCAAAAAAAACATTTTTTTTTCTTGGTCCCACCCCTGTTTCCATACTTATAAAAAATAAAAATAAAAATTTTACCACCACAGGGTTCGAACCCGTGACCTTTTTCCTGCTGACCCCCACTCCACAGGTAAACCGGCATGGTCGAATGGTGGTCCACTGGTGCACCGCTGGTGCTTGAGTGACGGAACCACGAAAGGTTGAGTTAGCGGCTTTTCAATGGTTCACCTTTCACGCATCCGCGGCTTTTCAATGCGCGAGTTTCTCTCGTTTCTCCTGAAATAGACTGATCCCGAGATGGAAATGAATATTTTTATTGAATTTTCACCATTAAAACAACAAAAGATTTGTGAAAAAAATGAAGTTTTGCCTAAAAAAATAGTAATTCAGAAGTTTAACTTGGCGACGGTTTAATCGGGCTCATTGCACTCTTTCCGCTTGCTTCTTCTGCATTCGGCAAATTTTCGACACCGAAATATGTTGTCGCTGCAAAAAAAAAAGCATTTCGTTCAATCATTACTTAATTTAGTGAGGTTTCTCATGATAATAAAAATGACATTATTTTTTATTATTTAGTTTAACGAAATATTTTCGAAATAAAATGCAGTTAAAAATTACATTTTTACTGTTAAGTATAACCTCTTTTCAAAGACTCACATTTCTCAATATTTTTCCATTCGAGTAAACCGTAAGAATCGACGAAAGCCAATGGTTTCCCTTGCCGAACACCAACGGTTTCTGAAAAAAAAAAAGATAAAATGTAGTTTTTATCTTTCGTGACTCGTTCAAGGTAAAAAAAAAAGTTTTTGGAATTATTATGAAAACGGTTTTTCCCCTATATTCTGAAAAATTCTAGTAGATTTCAAAAGTGCCCACTTGTTTGTTTGTAGCAATTTCTGGCGATTTCTGAGAAATACGTATAATTTCGGGATTTTTTTTACTTTAAACGTGGAATTGAACTCACAATTTTATTCGAATTGTTGCCATTCCGATAGTGTTCTTTGTGCTCGATGGACTATTTCAGGCGCTTTCTGAAATCAATAATTGTGACAAAATAGCTTTGCATTGTCCGTTTGTTACCACCAAAAGTAGCCTCTCGAACATTTCCTCTCTGACGGTGACATGGAAAAATGAAGAGAAGACGCCTGAAATTATTTTTATTTAATAGCATAATAAATTTATTTTACCTACTGAGTGAGCACATCCGATATACACCTTTCTCGGCGTTTTTCATTGACCGTGGATCGTACACCGGAAGCAACGTAGCTTCACGCGAAACAAACTGAAAAATCAATATTTCGGAAATAAATGGGGTAAATAAGCAAACATTTAAGTAATAATTGTCTTGCACGAGAAAAAATGAGACATGCATCAGATCACGCGCTAGCGCTGAGGCCGCATTGTACAATCGATTATTCGCACATCGGTGGCTCACCAATAACTTCGATGTTCCCGCCTCGCGCATCGTTCCTCATTCAGCCGTGTCTCACACATTGTTCGAACATCAGCGTCTGAATGGTTCCTGTTCCTTCACCGTACAGGCACCATTCGCGCATTACCGCCTATTGGGCCACCATTCAGACACAGCTCATCCATGCCGGTTTACCTGTGTCTACCACTGCGCCTCCCTTCCGTTGATTTTTTCACCTCTAGAGGGCAGTGAAAAAAAGGGAAGAAGTGGCGGAGGAGAGAGCGGCGGATTGGAGCCGAACTTTGGAGCAACTTTTTGAGCTTATTTTTGAAATTGGGCAGCTAAATTTTTTTGACGCTGTAGCCAGAGATGGGTTCTATTAGCCCACCAAGTTTCAGAGAATTCCAATATGGTTTGTGAAAAGACTTCCCTTGTGAGGTCTTTAGAAATTTTTTAAGCCTAAGAACGTCGAATTTGGTTCCGCCACCATTTCGAAATATTCGTTTTGAGTTTTTTGCTGTTTTTGCAAGATAAATCTTAACGAAAATCGAAGTTTGGGCAATTTTATGGTATTAAAAGATAGAATACATACATTACATACCTGGACACCGTGATTTTATTATTTTTCTTTCAATAAAACCTGTTTTTCTTTGTAAAATGTATTTATTGTATCTTTTAATACCATAAAATTGCCAAAACTTCGATTTTCGTAAAGATTTATCCTGCAAAAACACCAAAAAACTCGAAACGATTATTTCGAAATGGTGGATGAACCAAATTCGACGTTCTTAGGCTTAAAAAATTTCTAAAGACCTCAGCTATAATTCAGTCGGAGCACATTTGGGAAAAAATTAAGAATTTATGTTTTTTTTCCCGAAAAACATTAAAAAAATGCGTCAAAATTTGAATTTCGCGCGAAAAAATCCAGTGGGGCGCGTTTGCTCGGCTCCGCCCACTTTTCAAATCCTGGACACCGTGTTCAGTCTTTTTTTTTGAGCTTACCTTAAATTACAAAGTTTTACAAGAAAACATTTGAATTTGAACACAAAACGATTAAAAAAAATAAATAATCGAAATTTGGTCGTAATTTCGCGTCGCTCTGACTTTGGCAACATTACTTTCGCTAAAGGGGCCCTTCTATTTTTTCGTGAGGCCGTTTGGAGGGCCCTTCTAATAGAGGGGACCTTCTTATACAGGTTTTACGGTATATTCCAACACAGGTGAAATGCGGTGGATGAATATAGTGTCCGTATTTGAATCATATCGTGCATTTATGTAAATTAAATAGGCGCTACATATTTAATGAATCCGCGTCGTTTGATTAACGTTTACACATTTTACTAATTCAGCCACAAAAATCAACGCCGTTACAAGAAACAAAAACTTGTAAGAAACGTGAAAAAAACGGGGGCAAAGTCGCCAAATGTCGCAGGCTTGTGTATATACTGTCAATTTATTTATTTTAATGCAAAAAAATAAATAAAAAGTTATTATATACCGTCCAATGAACCAAAAGGACGACATGATTCAAATACGGACACTATATGCATCCACCGCATTTCACCTGTGAAAGCAGTTTCCCCGTAAAAACATTTTCATATTTCAGCCCCTCTCGAGCACAGTTCCGAAGAAGAGGAGGACCATCATGGTGGTGGCGGAGATCCGAACAATCTGCTCGGCATGGAGCAAAGCTGCTACAAATACACCAATGAAAAAGCCTGCGGCCATCGCATCCGTGTCCCTCTAACCAAACTAACCGGTCACAGAGCTCCAGTGAGCTGCTGCGAGTGGCTCGCTGGCGGTCAACAAATGGTGACCGCCTCCTGGGACCGATCCGCAAATGTGTGGGACGTGGAGAAGGGAGAAGTGGTCAACATGTTAACCGGTCATGACAGTGAGCTGAACCACTGCAGCACACATGCTCATCACAAACTCTTGCTCACCTCATCAAAAGACTCGACATTTCGCGTTTGGGACTTTCGCGAGTCGATACAATCGGTTGCAGTGTTCCAGGGACATCAGGACTCGGTCACCTCGGCCGTGTTCCACTCGGACTACCGTATCGTCTCCTCTAGCGACGATGCGACTGTCAAAATTTGGGATCTTCGCAGTATGCGAACCCCGCTCGCCGACATTCGCCTCTCCTCTCCGGCCAACCGGATCGCGGTCAGCAAATCGGCCGGAGTGATTGCGGTGCCGATGGATAATCGGCATGTACGAGTGTACGATTTGCATGGAAATAGGTTGCCCAGAATGCCAAATAGACGGTGTCACGAGCGAATGGTGACGTGTTGCGCGTGGATGGACGAGCAGCCGAGCAACAATTTGTTGACTGCTGGGTTCGATCGGATGGTGGCCGCGTGGAAGGTGAACACGTCGACGTCGTGAATTTTTTTTTCGTTTTCTAGTCGTTTTATATTGCATCTCATCAATCTCAGCCGTAGGTAGGTAGCCAGGCTTGGTCGGAACGGTGTTTACGTGATTTTCTACATTTTTTTTACAGAAATTTTTTATGCTTTTTTTGGGGTTATTCAGGGTCGGAAAAAAATAAAATAAATAAATCCGTGGCCGCGAGAGTTTTTTCCGTTGCTTTTTTAGGCCCTCCACTGTGAGACCTGCGAAATATCGATTTACGGGCGAATAAATTTTGAAATTTTTTTTTAGAGAATTGATCGTATTTTATTGCTTACTTCCAGTGTGCTTCACCGATCAAAAATTCACCGATTAATGGTTTTTTCGATTAATAATCGGTGAATTAGTCGATTAATTTTCACCGGTTTTAGTCGATTAATTAGTCGATTAAAAAAATTTTAGTCGATTAATCGTCAATTAATTTAATCGCAAATTAGTCGATTAATCGCGATTAAATTAATCGACGAAACATATCGCTAAACAACACGCGATTCGTAATTTCGGAGCGTCGATATGGTTTTTTCAAATTAAAGAATTCAAATGATAGCGATCGCGGACCCGTGATTTGTCGGTACAAGAAACTATGTATAGCCGGTCGCGTTCGCCAAGAGGGCAGCTACCAGACAGCTACCTAGCAGCTATTTGGCGGCTATAAGGCGGCTATAAGGCGGCTATATGGCGGCTATATGGCGGCTATATGGCGGCTATATGGCGGCTATATGGCGGCTATATGGCGGCTATTTGGCGGCTATTTGGCGGCTATTTGGCGGCTGTGTGGCAGCTCTTTGGCAGCTGTGTGGCGGCTCTTTGGCAGCTGTGTGGCGGCTCTTTGGCAGTTGTGTGGTGGCTATGTGTCGGCTATAGAACTGCCCGGAATAGAACTGGCCGGAATAGAACTGTCCGGAATAGAACTGCCCGGAATAGAACTGTCCGGAATAGAACTGTCCGGAATAGAACTGCCCGGAATAGAACTGTCCGGAATAGAACCGGCTCTGTATCGGTACAGCTCCTTTAATCGACGATTAATCGGCGACTAATTCACCGATTAATTAATCGACTAAATCAGTCGACGATTAATTTAGTCGATTAATTAATCGACTAAATTAATCGATTAATCGGCGACTAATTCACCGATTAATAATCGATTAAGCGACTAATTTTAGTCGATTAATCGTCGATTAATTAATCGATTAATTAGTCGGTTAATTAGTCGATTAATCGCCAAAAATTTAATCGGTGAAGCACACTGCTTACTTCCAATGAATTTCTGTAGTTTTTCAAAAAAAAATTGTAAAAAATTATTCGCCCGTAAATCGATATTTCGCAGGTCTCACAGCGGATGGCCTAAAAAACTTTTGCGATGGCCTAGAAAAGCAACGGAAAAAACTCTCGCGGCCATGGATTTTTTTCTTTTTTTCCGTCATTTGAATAATGGGGTTATTCATGAGAAAAAAAACGGTTTGTTTTTGTTTTTTTTTCCAATTCACGCGATGTCGAGAATTGTAAAAAAATACAGGTAGAGAAATGGGGGTCCCCCTGATATAGCATTGATATTGAAAAGACACAGAAGGTGAGGAGTTCAAAGAAAGGGGGCAGTCTCTGTGTCTCTTCACTATCAATGCTATATCCCCGTTTCTCTACCTGTATTTTTTTACAATTCTCGACATCGCGTGAATTGGAAAAAAAAACAAAAAAAAACCGTTTTTTTTCTCATGAATAACCCCATAAGGAAAAAAAAATTATTTTTTTTTCCAACCCTGAATAACCCCATTAATGAAAATGTATGCATTTTGATTTATCGCAAGTTTCGACGCATTCACAGAATGCGCATGTGGCGGAAAAATGTAAATACAGTCGCCCAGGCTTCACACACACCGTTCCGATTTGCCCAAGCCTGACCGCAGCTCATTGCATTCCTTCCTTTTAGTCTAAATTTTTTTTTTCGAAAAATCATAATTTTGCACAAATATATATGTAAATATTTAAATACATATAAACATCAATATAGAACTTTGGAAATGCTAAAAATATAGGCAAGCTGCACACACATGGTACAAGAAGAATTTTCAATAAAACTTCAAAAAATCACTCTACTGTTTCAAATTCATCACATTCGGATTGAGACGATCGGACGGCGTGCCGTACTCGCTTTCACCCTCGATTCCGCCCAGATCGCCCGTCTCGAGTTGGCCGAATTCGAACGACGCACCGTTGCTCATCGCCGCCAACTTCTTCTCCACCTCGCTGATCATCGCGTCGTACTCGGCGGCCGTCTTCTTTGGCAATTGAGCAATCGCTTCGGAGGCGAGACGAGCGGCGGCTGCGGAGGGTGGTGATGAGGAGGAAGAGGGCTCGCCGTTACCATTGTTGAGAGACGGCAGGAAATCGGCGCCAAAGGGGTCTGAAAATGAGCGGAATTTGAGGAATATTGTCATTTCAATTGAGCTGGCAGCTACTATGGCGGCACTACTGTGGAATGGCAAATAGCCATTACTGGTGCGATAAACCAAGCCCTTTTTTGTTATTTTCTTTTTTTTAAATTGAATTTTTCCAGAGCTCCGCCCACTTGAAACCACGCCCAGTTTTTGTGCAGATTTTCAAAATTTTTTGCTTTTTTTTTCAAATTTTTTTCGTTGAAACATTAAATCGGCGACCTACAGTAACCAAAAAAACCCGATTTACAAAATAATTTAGGCCACGCCCCTAAAAAAATTTTTTTAGTTTTTTTTTTCAAAAGCGTGCACAAAAAAGTGGGCGCGGCTTCTAGTATTCAGGTCAATATTTCACACCGCAAAAAGTGGGCGGAGCTTGCTATCTGCAAACACCGAATGGCACTGGGATGCTTCGAAACCTGCCACTTCGAAACTGGGACGTTTCGAAACTTTAGTTACCCAAAAAAGTGGGCGTGGATTTTAGTTTTCATATCAAATAAAACTTGGCGCAACAAAAAAATACAATACAAAAGTGGGCGGAGCTTGAATCCGAAATCACCAGTGACAAAATTATTGTAACTTCATAAATCCGGCACAAAAAAGTGGGCGTGGCTTAATTTTTTTCAAGCAAGCGAGCGTGGTTTAATTTTTTCTCTAAAAAGTGGGCGTGGTTTAATTTTTCCAAAAAAAAAAAAACCGGGCGTGGCTTAATTTTATAAAAATGTGGGCGTGGCTTCATTTTTTCCCCAAAAAAGTGGGCGTGGTTTAATAAAAAAAAATGGACGTGGCTTACTTCTTTTTTCGAAAAGTGGGCGTGGTGTACTTTTTTTCCAAACAAGTGGACGTGGCTTAAATTTTTTCCAAAAAAAGTGGGCGTGGTTTTATTTTTTCCAAAAAAAAAAAAAGCGAGCGTGGCTTCATTTTAAAAAAAATGGGCGTGGCCTAATTTTTCCCCCAAAAAAGTGGGCGTGGCTTTTTTTTCCAAAAAAGTGGGCGTGGTTTAATTTATTTTAAAACAAGTGGGCGTGGTTTAATTTTTTCCAAAAAAAAAGTGGGCGTGGCTTAATTTGTCGGAGAAAAAAGTCGGCGTGGCTTAAATTTTTTTTCCAAAAAAGTGGGCGTGATTTAATTTTTTCCAAAAAAAAAGCGGGCGTGGCTTAATTTTTCCAAAAAAAAAAAAGCGGGCGTGGCTTAATTTTTTTTTTTCAAAAACGTGGGCGTGGCTTAATTTTTCCCCCAAAAAGTGGGTGCGGCTTAAATTCTTTTTTTTTTAAGTGGGCGTGGTTTACTTCATTTTCAAACAAGTGGGCGTGGCTTAATTTTTCCAAAAACAAAACGCGCGCGCACGGTGTCCAGGATTTGAAATGTGGGCGGAGCCTAATTTGCTGGCGCGTCAGCAAACTTGCATGGCGCACTTTCGGTGCTTGCGTACTTTTCGACTCTCGAATTTTTTTATTTTTCTTTCAGTAAAACCTGTTTTTCTTTGTAAAATGTATGTATTGTATCTTTTAATACCATAAAATTGCCCAAACTTCGATTTTCGTAAAGATTTATCCTGAAAAAACACTAAAAAACTCAAAACGATTATTCCGAAATGGTGCCTGAACCAAATTCGACGTTCTTAGGCTTAAAAAATTTCTAAAGACCTCAGCTATAATTCCGTTGGAGCACACGTCGGAAAAAATTAAGAATTTATGCTTTTTTTCCCGAAAAACATAAAAAATGCGTCAAAATTTGAATTTCGCGCGAAAAAATCCAGTGGGCGCGTTTGCTCGGCTCCGCCCACTTTTCAAATCCTGGACACCGTGGCGCGGGGCTTAATTTTATAAAAATGTGGGCGTGGCCAAAAATGTTTTTAAAGTGTGTGTGGCTTAATTTTTTTCCCAAAAAGTGCGCGTGGCTTAATTTTTTTTTTTTTAAGCGGGCGTGGCTTAATTTTCTTTTTTTCGACAAGTGGGCGTGGCTTATATTTTTCTCAACCAATTACAATAATTAAGCAACAAAAAAAAAATGGGCTTACTGTAATCAGGACCCTCTGCCACACTCTTCTTCTCCTCAGCTCTCGGATCAAACGAGTCATCAAACACATCTCGTTTCGCCTCTCCCAAATCCAATCCATCAAGCTGCACCGAATTCTTCGGCGACACCACCGGATTTCGTCTTGGCGCAACTGGCGGAGGAGGCGCCAACGCTGGTGGGCGTGGCGGTGGAAGAGATGGAGCAGGACCGGACGGAGAAACTGAAGAAGGACTTGAAGACGAGGAAGTGTTAGTAGCAATCTGTGGCAGTTTTGGCGCCATTTCGGTGGGCGGAAGCAGGTGAAGATCGTTGGCTCGTGGGGTAGAATAGATGGCGGAGGAAGAAGATGGTGGCATGTTTGGTGGAGGGCCTTGTGGCATTGGGGACATTGGGAGGGCCGGGGCCGGCTGTGATTCGGCGTCTTCCACTATTCTAGTGTTTCCGCGTAACGCCGCCGCAAGTCTCTCGATCAGAACTTGATTTTCAGTTTCCAGCTCGGCAATCTTTTTACGGAGGATGAAAACTTGCTTCTGGTTTTCCAGAGAGGTACGGTTTTTGTCAAGGAATCGCTTGTAGGCGAGGTCGAAAGCCTCTCCGATTGTTAGGGTGATGTCTTCGGCTAGTTTTTCCGAGGTGAACGCATAGCAAGAGTGTTTGGCGTCTGCTCCTTCGGCTCGAGCGATGAATGAGAACATTCGCTTGTCCTGAAAGATAATTTGATAATGGACCGAACCGTTTTTTTCCGTATATTTCAATGCGCCTTCAAATTTCTGTCGATTGAAAATTTGAAGCGCATTACATTTTTCACCTCCGGGTCTCGACGCGGTGGGTTTTTTTTCCTGAGGCAGAATCCATTCCATGAAACTGGAAAATGGCAGGAAAATCGTTTTCCAGAAAATTTTTCTCTGCGTCTCTCATCCTTATCACACTTATCACGATTTGTGGCGTTTTTCGAAATTGATTTCCCGGTTTTCCTGTTGTTTTCCAGTTTCATAGATATTACGTATTCCTGAGTACATGAGATGTCGTAAAATGGGTCTCGCCACGATCGGTGTATGCACACTTGTGGATTTGAATATTTGTTTTCGAATTTTTTCAATTAAACATTTTATTCATTTTTTCATGTAATTTTTTTGTTTTTAAAACTTATATTTTATACTTGGTGGGTCATTAATGTAAAAAATAACATTATTTTTCCAATTCAAGCATGTCGAAAAATGTAAACAATCTACAGTATCCCAGGTACTGTAGATTGTTTACAAGTATGTATACACCGATCGTGGCGAGACCCATTTTACGACATCTCACGTACTCGGGAATACGTAATACAGCCTCAGGGCAGAAGTAAAAACAGTTTTTTCGTTTTTTTTTTTAAACACTATGCAGAACTGCGGATCGGAAAAACGACAAAAATACAGTAGCCAGAGGTTTCATGGCGTAAACAATCGTGTCGAGGCCTGCCGATCAAATAATTCGATGCATGCGGTGGGGTTTTTCCTGTTAAAAACCTGCATAGGGTTCAAAAACACGAAAAACAGTTTTTAAGAACCCTAAAACACGGCACCCCAGCCTTCCAAAATCGTTTCTATTGTGAAAACAAAAAATTGCAACGCGGTGTTTGCGTACTTTTAAAATTCAAACGAAAGGGGGGAACAAATCTCTTCATTTGCCATGCTATTTTTTTCATTGCTTTTTGAATTTCAAAAGTACGCATACACCGCCTTGCAATTTTCTTGTTTTCACAATACCTGGCGCATTTTTAAAACCCTAAGGCTCGGTCATTTTCTGACAAAAAGGCCTCGTTTTTGGACTAAAATTATGGTGTCATCCTGAATAATCAGATAATGATTCGAATTTCTCAAAAAAGTAAATTTTCGAGTGAAAAAATAATTTCATTATCCGACGGGGGATGCGTGTAAAACCTTTAAAAATCCCAAAAACTCACATCCTTATCATCGGCACAAAACGAGATCCTTCCCAGCGGAAACGAGTACATCATCACCTTCGATTTGGTGTCGACAATGGCGACGTTGTCGATCGATATTCGAATGTCCACTTTTTGAAGTTTGGCCGTCTCGCGTGACTGCTCCGATCGTTTCAGGTCTCGTTGGAAGCGGATCGCGTGGATCGCTTCGCGTGCCACGTCACTTCCGTGCGGTTTTGACGTCTCCACACTGCCCATGAAGCGAGCCACGTATTCGACGCGGCCATTTATTAGGTAGTCTGAGAAATGGGAAACATGGGTGTTTGCGGACCATAACGAAACCGGGGAACAAGCTCCGCCCCTTTTGCAAGTCCGCGGCACTCTTTTTCGGGCTAAAACTTGATTTCTAATTTTTTCAAAGGCTATTTTCGAAGCAATTCAGCTTTTTGTTCCAGAAAATTTTCATTTTTTTCAGATTTTTAAATATAAAAAAAATAATTTTGACAAAAATTTTGAGTGCGGCTAAATGGATTTTTATCGTTTTTAAAAGGTTTTTTAGCCTTTTTTGTCAAATATCCTTTATTCAGAAAGCGTTTTTGGGAAACATTGACCAAATAAAGTGTTATTTTGTATTTTTACGGGGAAATTTTGGAAAACTTCAATTTTTAAAGTTTCATAAATCTGATATTTTATTTCCGATTTTCCAAGGTAATGGACCTATTCACATAACCGGAAAAAAAAAATAAAAAAACGGAAAAAAAAACTGCAGGAAAAATCGGAGAATGCTCTGATTGATCTGAAATTTTGGGAAATATTGGAAAAAATTCTCCTGTACACGCTCACAAAATTTTTGACAAAAATATCGATTTTAAAAATTTTCAGAAAAATCGATATTTTGGTCCAAAATTTTTTGAGCGTGTACAGGAGAATTTTTTCCAATATTTCCCAAAATTTCAGGTCAATCGGAGCATTCTCCGATTTTTACCGCAATTTTTTTCCGTTTTTTTCTTTTTTATTCGGTTTTGTGAATAGGTCCATAAAAATTGTTTTTTTTTCCCAATAAATTGAACAAAAAAGTGAAATTCCAACAAAAAATTGGAATCAAAAATTGATTTCGAAAATTCCTGTTGAATAAAAGAAAAAACTCTCAAATAACTATTTACAAACTCGGTGAATTTTTGGCGCGGATATGGCAATTAGCCATCAAAAATGGGTGATTACTGGCGTATAAATGGCATCTAATCGGCAATCGGCCCTATTAGCCAATTAAAAAGGAGTAAAACGACGAATTCGATGGCTAATAGCCAAAAATTCTGTATTTTTCAACAACAAAAAACAAGGCCAAAGTCTGCGGGGTTTCGGGTCCGCAAACACCAAGTGCCAAGGCAAAATCGGGAAAAACTGGCACGTGAATTTCCTCACAAAAAAATTTTCAGAAGTTTTGAAATTGTTTGTTTTTATTGCATCATCTACCCAAACGTTCCGTAATAATTTTAGGATGATGAAATGAATGTAAACAAATAGTTTCAAAAAATATAGTTTTTCGCAATTTTAAGTCGATTTTCTCCGATTTTGTCACGTTTTCAGGAGAGAAACAGACAGACCTAGTTTCAGATAATTTTTAAATAAAAAATCGATGCTTACCTGGCGGATGAATCCACGTCCTTCCCGAGCCTCCTCGATATTTGACATGTGTAGAAGACGTCGACGGACCGCCAGTGGAGCTTTCCCCGTTTAAACTGTTGTCGCGGCCGGCGATTCCGGAAATTGATCGTTTGAACGTCTTGTAAATGTCTTTGGCCATCTGAATATGTATGACAATTTGTGATAAATTGAAAAGTTAGGGTTGTGAAAAACGTGCAATTTTGATAAAAAGATAACGAAATAAATGTGTGAGTCATGATGGGAAGAGAGGGAGAGAGAGAGAGGGAAAAATCGGCTTGGGGCTGGCGTGTCATGACTCAGCGAGTTGGAGAAAAGTGCAAAATGGAAAGAAAATGCAAAACTCGAGTCCATTAGTTGCCGAATAAACAAACCGAGCCCGTCGGCCCTGGGGACACTTGGACGGTAATGAAGCCGTTGGTAAGTAAATAAACATAAAGGTTCTTTACCGCAAAGTGTCACCCGTGGCGAATGGATAATAGAGAAGAGAGGGAGAGAGGGGATGAGAAAATGAAAAAAACAAAAAAAAAAGAAAAAATCGTGTGACCAATCGCATCAAATCAAAAATTAAACATTTAATTGACCGGAATTTTTTTTGGTTGCTGAATTTCAATTTCTTGTTTTAACCAAAATATTGTGTTTTCAATCGAATTGCGACATCAAAACGTGAAACCTCGCCCACTTTTTTCACGCAAAAATTCAAAATGCACTAAAATTTAAGGTTTTGATGTCGCAACTCGATTGAAAACAGAATAAATAACGAAATTTTCGATTCCATTCAAAAGCGTACGCTAAGCCAGTGTGGCTGACCACAAAAGTGTGCGCAAAAGTATGTGGTCAAGGCCGGGAAAAGTGAGAGTTACCTGTACAATAGACGCAGACCGAAAAAAGTGGGGCGGTCTGTTGTTTTTTTTTTTTGTCATCTCGTCCCAGCTTGGGGGCGCTGGACTGGGCGACTGATTCGTCATTCAATCAATCAATCGGCAAAAAAAAAACAAAATTTTTTAGCTAATAGCCGTTCTTCTCTTCAACTTCTTCCCATTATCAGGCAATTTTTGGAGCGTACAGGCAGCTCTGTGGCTAATAGCCATCGAATTCGATGGCTATTAGCCAAACATTTCCTGAGAATGGAATTTTCCTGTCATTTTTCAGCATTAAAATGCTTAAAATGCAGATCGAGAATTTTTTGAAACATTTTTTTTTACCACCCCTGTTCTCAGGGAATTTATGGCGCGCATGTGGCTAATAGCCATACATAGTAGTAGTAGTTGTGCAACAATTACGCTTCCGTTTGATTTTTTTTCAGGGGGCCTTCCATAATTTCAATGCTCGTAGCGGCTTCGTCATTCTTCCCAAATTTGTTTCATGACGTAGTGTCAAAAAATGTTAAAAAATGCCAAAAAACTAATCCTATGAATAGGTCCATAAACGTTTTTTAACATTTTTTGACACCTATGAATAGGAAAAAAAAAAACTTTTTTTTTGTTTTTTTTTCTCCTATGAATAGGTCCATTAGTGTTCTTTGAGATCTGAGCCTTGCCAGTTCCACTCGTGTGCTTCTCGGCAAATTTTGGATAGTTATATAGAAATGGAAGAAAAATAAATAAAGTAAAGTAAAATACCAATAAATTCGAAATGGATGAACAGAAAATGAAAGTGAAAGCGAGGGTTAGAGATAGTCGCAGAGTGATCAACAGCAGTATTACCAGTTTTCTCGCCGCCTCATTCGACAATTCATTCATTTCAATCCGAACCGTGCAACGAAAAAAAAACAAGGCTACACTAACTTAATAATAAAATAGTGAATGATAAACTTGAACAGCGAAAAAAAAAAATAAAATAAATGTCTTCTAAAAATTTCTTCGAATGGAGTGAGACGATAATCGAACAGCGAATGGAAGGGAAAAAGTGTGTACGTGTTGTGTATATTCATATTCTTCCTCTCGCTTACAATCTCCACCAGGACATTCCAGCGCGAACGTGAGCGTAGTTCGGGAAGGCTTCTGTGCGGCCAACACCGACGGCAGCAAGATCACGATCGTACACGTGTCTGGAGATGGCCTCACGGATGACTCCAGCGTTAACCTTCTGGATTTGGTCCTCGAGGTCCGAGAGCTGTCGGAGGTTTCCAGTGTAGAGGAGCTCCTTGGCGTTGAATCCAGCCTTCTGCGCGTTGGTCTCAAGGCTCTGGTACAAGTTGGTTCTGAACTGGTTCTTGGCCAAGGCGACCTCCTCATCGGTGGCAGCGGAGGCAAGGTGCTTCCACTCGTGAGCCACCGACTTCATGATTCCGCTAGTGTCGTTCAAATCGTGAGCATCAGCGACAAAGTAGATTCCGAACAATCCAGTGTCCCTAGAAATTATGATAATGTAAATAAAGAAATATGCCAAAAATGTATATGAATATCACTTGTAGTTGATGTTAAAGTGCTGGAGGTTGTGGAGTCCGTGATCGTGGCTAATCTTCTGAACAAGGCGAGATGCAGCGGTTCTCGAGGTGGCGTGGGTGACGTCCCATTGTCCTAGAATTCAATGGATACTTGGAAATTGAAGGAAAAAAAGAAATAAAGTACCAATAAATTGGTTGGCGATTTGAAGAGCAAGAGCATCCTTGTGGGCGTATCCAACTCCCTAAAAACTTTATTTATGGATAAATTTCGTCATTAAAAGCAGAAAAAAAGTTTTTTTAGTTTCCAAAATTCGTGAGACCTGGCAGTGCAAAAATCTAATGCGCCTTTAAATTCATTTAAAAAACGGAAAAATTGTGGAAAACTCGGAAAAAATGCTCCGATCGCCCTGAAACTTTAAGAAATATTGTCAAAAAATACTCCCGGACAGGACATACTCATAAAATTTTGGACAGAAATATCGATTTTTTCTGAAAATAAAAAAATCGATATTTCGGTCTAGAGTTTTCTGAGCATGCTGTGGGTATTTTTGGCAGTATTTTCCAAAGTTTCAGGCTTTTCTCTTGAATTTCCCACAACCTTTTCTGAATAATTCCATAATTTTTTATAAACTCTAGGCAGCACTGCAGGAAAACGTTTAAAAAAAACAACCGTATCCAGAGATTTGAATCTTCGTGGCGAGACCAGGCATTGGATAACCTTATGCGCCTTGAAAGATTGGCAAAAATTATCGCGTTATCATTGAAAATCATCATTTTTAAGACGAATTACATTACTTTAACGCTGGTTTTGTTTCGAAGGGTTTTTTCCTAATGGAGTTATTAACGAAATGGCAAAAAACAGCGCGAAAACTCAGAAAATACTCCGATTGACTTGAAATTTTGGCTAATAAAGGCAAAAATACTACTGGACATGAAATGCTCAGAACATTTTGGACCAAAATATCGATTTTTCTGAATTTTTTTTTAAATCCATATCTCGGTCCACAATTTTCTGAGGAGTATTTTTGCCTTTATTTCCCAAAATTCCAGCCCAATCGGAGAATTTTCCGAGTTTTCGCGCAGTTTTTTTTTTGCCATTTCGTGCATAACGGGGTTTTAATCACAAAAAAAACAGTTTTTTTACCTCCACAGCGAAAGCAGCGTACATGTGTGGAACGTTATCGTTACGGTATCTGTACTCGGATCCGGTGAAACGAGTTCCGTCGGCTTGTGGCACCTTTCTTGGGTACTCGTTGCTCAAATCTCCGAAATACTTCTCAGCGAGACGTGGGACGCCAGAGACTCCTCCTCCGACGGCCGAAAGGACCATGCGAACTGGTCTGTAGTGGTCCTCTTGCCACTCCTTGAGCTGTTGAGCGGTGATGCTCTAAAAAAAAAGGTTTTTAATAATGACACTTTTTTTTAACATACCGGGATGCTCTCGCTGGTTCCAAGCACGCTGAGAGCGAGTGGGGTTCCCTGATAAGCGGCAGCGTGGAGCATATCGAAAAGAACAAGTTGATGGTAGTCATCAGAGGCTTCCAGCTCCTTCAAAAGCTTCGCCTTCTCGGTGTCGATGGCCGACGCGTCAAGCTTGCTGTTGCGGAGAACATCGGCAAGAATGTCGACGACTAAATTTTCATTTTTTTTTTTACGTTTGTTATTATCTTTTCAATAGACTTGCGACATCAAAACGTGAACTACCGCCCACTTTTTTTCACGCGAACATTAAATTTTAGTGCATTTTGAATTTTTGCGTGAAAAAAAGTGGGCGGAGTTTCACGTTTTGATGTCGCAAGTCGATTGAAAACACAATATTTATTAAAAAAAAAAAACACCCACCCTTCTCAACATCCTGAGCTCCGGCCTGTACAAAAACGGCAGTCTGGTCACGCTCGGTGAACGAGTCGAGTTTGGCTCCGATGGCGTTGAGCTCGGACTCGAGAGCAGCAAAGGCTCTCTTTCCGGTTCCCTTGTGGATGAGACGCTCGAGGAAGTTGGCGACTCCGTTGTTCTTCTCGTTCTCGAAACGAGATCCAGTCTCAATCCACACTCCAACCTGTGCGATTGAAGTTGGAGGGGTAATTTAAAAAAAAATGAAAGTGACTAGACTTACAGTGGCGGTGGCGGTACCGTTATCCTCAGTGACGACACGGAATCCGTTGTTCAAAGTGGTGACCTCGGCGTGTGGGGCGTTGGCGAGAACATCCTTAACGGAGGCAGCGAAAGAAGCGTTGCGAATCTAGGGAAAATATTTTACGAAATTTGGCTTATGGCAATTTTTGCAGAAAACGACATTTTATGCATTTTTTTTTCAAATTGTTGTATTAGGGGGCTTGATTTTTGGACTTTGCGATCAAAATTTGTACTTTTAATCTCTAATAGCATGTCAAATGTTAAAAAAGAAACATGGGGAATCAGGGCAGATTTTTTTTCGGCTCTAGGATGTTTCGAAACCTAAAAAAACGATTAAAAAAATTCCCATAAATTGCATTTTTACCTATATATTTTTTATTTGTTCGAATAAAATCATAGAAGATCTCGCAATAGGACCACTACGGTTCCGTCATTTTCCACGGTGCTCTTTTTTCTCTGGGAATTTTCGTGAAAAATTTCAAATCAAGTTCAATTTCTGCTTTTTTTCTGTTTATTTCTATGTTTATCATCATTTTTGTTCGAGTCATGCCCTATTTTTGTAAATAAATGAATTTCGGCTAGATAATATTTACGTTTATTTGGAAACAGAAGGGAAAAATGGGTTCTTTTCGGATTTTTCCTGAGCTAGGATCCATGAAACAGGAAAACGGCATTTTCCGGAAAATTCGCTTGTTTGTTTCTCTGCGTCTCTCCAAATTTCGTTTTCCGGAAAACAGTTTTCTAGTTTCATGGATCCGGCCTCTGGTCGGAAAGCATTTCGTGGTAAACTTTGAGGCGAAATTATCTTTATTTCTTCAATTTTTCATTCATTTTTCGTATAAAAACGTGTCTTCATTCACCACTCCGTGGCGAATACCTCATAGCGCCTTTTCTTCATTTATGTGTGAACTAAACTAATTTACTAAATCAAACTGATTGTAACCTTTTTCCACTCTCTTTTTCGACATATTTTAAAAGCTTACTTGGCTGTTAAGAGCCGGGCGAAGAGCAGAGCTGACAGCAAGTCGAAGAGCCATTTCCCTCAAGTTTTCCCTTGTTCTCTGTAACACAACTGTCATGAATTGAGCATCAATCGATAGTAAATTTCGCGATAAACATGATAAAAATAAAATTAAAACATGAAAATCGATTTTTAAAATTAAAAATTAAAAAATCAGTTTATTTTTTGAAGCCGCCCAGCAGAGGAGAGACGCAGACGTGCAGAATCGTGGCGAGACCCTTAAAGGCGCACCGTAAATCTACCCAGGCACACATTTTTTTTTTGAAATTTACCGGAGGAGGTCCCATTTTTTTCTCGTTCTTTGATTTTTTACCGGTTTTTTTTGTTGCTATTTCGTAACATGTTTCATTATATTTGCCCTTTTTTGTTTATTTTATAAATATTCGAAAATCTCGCTTCGAAGCTATTCGAAAACCGCTAAGTAGTTGATATAAAAGTGTTTCAAGAGGAACTTGCGATGTCTTCAAGGCACCGACTGGATTTGGACGGCAGTGGACGCGGCGATCGACGAAGGTAGATTGCATATTTTTCACTACTGCTTAAATACTTCATTCCTTCTATTTAGATCTCGGTCCCCGAAACGACGTTCCCGATCGCGATCACCCTACAGACACTCTTCTCCGGATCGGAGTCGGCAAATCGGCGCAGTTGGAAACATGAAAGTGAGTGGGAATTTTAATTTCAAATTAGGTGAAACTGATTTATGGACCTATTCAAAGTACTGTAGAAAAACGGAAAAAATGACAAAAAACTGGGAGAAAACTCGGAAAATGCTCCGATTGGTCTGAAATTTTGGGAGAGACTGTCAAAAATGTTTCCGGGCTTGCCCAGAAAATTTTGGACCGAAATATCGATTTTAAAAAATATTGAATTTTTTCTGAAAATTTTCTAAAATTGATATTTCGGTCCAAAATTTTCTGAGCAAGCCCGGAAACATTTTTGACAGTTTCTCCCAAAATTTCAGACCAATCGGAGCATTTTCCGAGTTTTCTCCCAGTTTTTTGTCATTTTTTCCGTTTTTCTACAGTACTTTGAATAGGTCCATTATGGATCTATTCAGCAGAGGAAAAAAACAGTTTTTCGTGGTTTTTTTCCCTATGCAGAATTGAGAAAAAAAGACAAACAACTACAGTAGTCGGAGGTTTTTTGACGTAAACAACTTGTCGTGTTGAGACCGGCCGATGAAATAATCGGATGCGCCTTTAAATTTCAACCAAATTCCCATTGAAAATTAAAGGCGCATTGCATTTTCCACTGCCGGGTCTCGACGCGATGGGTTTTTTTCCTGGAAAAAACGCGAAAATCGGTTTTTTTTTCCTGCGCTGAATAGGTCCATTAGAATCGAAACCAGAATGACAATTCACGAATACTCATTTTCAGACCCAAATAAATCCGTACAACAATCAGCCGTACAGCAATCGCTATTGGACAATTTGGGAGAAACGAAGCCAGTTGCCAGTATGGGATTACAAGGAAAAGTTCATGGAGTTGCTCAGAAACAATCAGTGTATCACTCTTGTCGGAGAAACCGGTTCCGGTAAAACCACCCAAATCCCACAATGGGCCGTAGAGTTTATGAAGCAACAACAAGGATTCGGAGCCAATCAAGCTCGGCTCGTTGCTTGTACCCAGCCTAGGAGAGTGGCTGCGATGAGTGTTGCGACAAGAGTCGCCGAGGAAATGGACGTGGTTTTGGGACAAGAAGTCGGATACAGTATTCGTTTCGAGGATTGTATCAGTGAGAGGACGGTCCTTAAATATTGTACTGACGGTATGCTTCTCCGCGAGGCTATGAACAGTCCACTGCTTGACAAATACAAGGTTCTGATTCTCGACGAGGCTCACGAGCGAACATTGGCTACTGATATTTTGATGGGTCTAATCAAGGAGATTGTGAAGAATCGTGCTGACATTAAAGTCGTTATCATGTCTGCTACTTTGGATGCCGGAAAGTTCCAGAAATATTTTGAAGACTGTCCCCTCTTGAGTGTCCCCGGAAGAACCTTCCCTGTCGAGATTTTCTTCACCCCGGAAGCAGAGAAAGATTACTTGGAGGCAGCTATTCGAACAGTTGTGCAGATCCACGTGTGCGAGGAGACTGAAGGAGACATTCTTCTATTTTTAACCGGTCAAGAGGAAATCGAAGAAGCATGCAAGCGGATAGACAGGGAGATTCAGAACATGGGCTCCGATGTCGGTGCACTCAATTGCATCCCACTCTACTCCACTCTTCCGCCTGCTGCACAGCAGCGAATTTTCGAGCCAGCTCCACCGAATCGTCCGAATGGAGCTATTGGTCGCAAGTGTGTCGTCTCCACCAATATTGCTGAAACTTCTTTGACCATCGATGGAGTCGTGTTCGTCATCGATCCAGGATTCTCGAAGCAGAAGGTGTACAATCCAAGAATCCGCGTCGAATCGCTGCTCGTTTGTCCAATCTCAAAGGCATCTTCTATGCAAAGAGCTGGTCGTGCTGGAAGAACAAAGCCAGGAAAGTGCTTCCGATTATACACGGAGACCGCCTACAAATCTGAAATGCAAGATCAAACTTATCCAGAAATTTTGAGATCTAATCTCGGATCGGTCGTGCTGCAATTGAAGAAACTCGGAACAGAAGATCTCGTTCACTTTGATTTTATGGATCCACCAGCACCGGAAACTCTTATGAGAGCCCTGGAACTGCTCAACTACCTCCAGGCGATTAATGACGACGGAGAGCTCACAGAGCTGGGAAGTCTGATGGCAGAGTTTCCACTGGATCCTCAACTCGCCAAGATGCTCATCACATCCACGGAGCTCAACTGTTCAAATGAGATTCTCTCAATCACCGCAATGCTGTCTGTTCCACAATGCTTCGTGCGTCCAAATGAGATGAAGAAGGAAGCGGACGAGTCGAAGGCTCGATTTGCGCACATTGACGGCGATCATTTGACACTTCTCAACGTCTATCATGCATTCAAACAAAGTAAGTTGTTGTTGAAAAAATAAAATAAAATTCGACCTACTGTAATTTGAAAAATATTCCGCAAAAATAGATTTTGAAGCATTCAAATTCAAAATCTCAGTCAAAAAATCAACAATTTTTGAGCATTTTAACTTGAATTTTTGCCTAAAAAGTCCTTGAAAAAATGGGAAATTTTCTTGAATTTTTCGTTTTCTAGAGAAAAAAAAAACAGCCACTTTAATTCAGTTTCTCAGCGTTTTTCTAGGAGGAAACACAAGTGAAAGCGGTGTGGTTACTCAGAGGAGAACGAGTTTATTCTAGGTGGTCGCGCATCAACCTCTCATATTCCTCTATGTAACCTCTGCGACTTGGAGAGTGGAAACATAGAGGAAAGCGGTGGACGAATGCGGAATTTCGTATTGCATGCATTTTAACCAACGTAACGAACATTTCGGGTTGCAAAAAACTTTGATGAAAACACGTTTATTGAATACACAAGAAATAATACAATTGAATAACTATAATATTTAGGGAAAACAGAAAAATTTAAAGAATAATGATGTTACACCTATTCAGCAAAGTTAAAAAACGGGAATATGGGGGCTCAGGCAACTCATTTCTTGCTATAATAGGAAAATTTGGAACTATAAATTAGTAATTTATAGATATTTGGCGACCTCTTATAATTCCAAAAACCCCTGCTCAGATTCCAAAAATTTCTGCCAAGATACGCATCGCTGTACAAATTCCAAAAATTTCTGTACAGATTCCAAAAGTTTATGTACAGATTCCAAGAATTTTTCGAATCTGTCAAGATCCCTTTATAGTTTGTAAATTTCTATATAAGATTTGTATTTCCTAACAAGATCTGAATTTTCTGGACAAGTTCCAAAATTTCCTATTCAGATTTGGATTTCCTATTATAGTAAGAAATTAGTTGCCTGAGGGAAAACCTATCTGAGATGTTAGGCAAGAAACTGGAAAAGATTAGGAATCCCGTTTTCTGTTAAATTACAATTGAAAAATTCTGATTTTTGTATGGAGGTGGAGAGAGCAACAGGGAATCAATTTCCAGAACTGGATTTTCCTCCATTTTTTATCCCTCGTATTGGGCACATCCATCAATGCAATGTTTTGCTTCTTCAAACAATTCGAAACGTCATCCAGAATATGGTCCCAGTTTCTAGATAACCGTGGCGCTGGCGGTGTCGTTTTGCTGATGATTAATGTTCTCCTCACGTCAATCCCAGCCCTGTAAAAATTCATTGTTTCGACTTTTGGGAATTCAAAAAGTTATGAGGTTCATCATAGTAATGGCAAAAAATGCAAAAAACAGCAAAATAATGGAAGAAAATTCGGAGAATTCTCTGATTGGTCTGATACTAAATATTTGCGGAGATGCTCAAAATGATGTGTCAGACCAATCGAAACATTATCCAAAGTTTCTCACAATGTTTTGTCATTTTTTGACATTTCCATTAGTTTCCCCCGAAATTAACCCAATTTTTTCGCGGTTTCACCTCGTTCGATCTTCGAGGAGTTTTTGTTTTATTGTTAATTTTTTTTCAATCATGTGCACACACTACGGCATGGTAAACTTATTATTCTATCGCTTTAAATAAGTTGACTGCAGTCTTTCGAATAAGCCAGGATCCAACAGTCATAAGCATCAAATTGGCGAGTGATCGAAATTATCTGAGAGACCGGAAGCCTTCGTGAAGCTTCTTCGGTTATTGGACTTCACAAAACAACATAACATCGCCACCTCCGACGGGTGGAATTGAGCCAAAGTTGGGTAGGATTGTTCTTCAAAATTGGATGAGTGATGAGACGAACATCCGTTGCACCATTTCTTTGCCTTTGCATCCGGTGATACAAGAAACGCGTCACTGTGAACTTTGCCCGGATCGAGCTACTGTCAATGTGGACTTGTACGTTCGTCAAATACAACGCATACGATCAACACAGCATCCTGATATATATCATGGCAATATATCAAGGAAAAAACTACAGAAATTGGATGTCATAGGGCGGGAGAAACAGAAACATTTTCTGATATCTTTCCCGTCGTTTCCCATTTTTCGTGGATTCCGTGTCTGATTTGGATTTGCTCCATTCACTTCAAAGATTTTATGCTCAACTACCGAGTCATCGAACAACATACCATAAAAACTCTAATAGAACGGCATGCCCTGCTACTGTTTCATTTCATCACAACTGCCGGGTATTTAGAGGTTTGCATACCAAACTTCAGTCGTCTCATGCCTGCTTGGTTAGAAAGTGTTTTGCCAAGTTTGGTGTGCAAACCTCTAAATACCCGGCAGTTGTGATGAAATGAAACAATAGAAGGGCATGCCGTTCTATTAGAGTTTTTACGGTAAGTGATCATTGCTTCATGCAGTATTTTTGTTTGAAAAAAAAAACCGAAAAAGTTGGATTTATTTCGGGACAGCCTAACATAAATAACCGTGAGTGCCACAGATTATCACTTTTCGTAATATAACTCGGTAAGAATAAAGCTCGTTTTATTCGTTGTATTCTTGGTTTTTATATTTTCTCTTTGCCTATCTGAGACCGTATCCATGAAATCCGCCGCAATATGAAATATTTTTCCTACCAAAAACTTTTTAAACGTAATAGAACTGGAACAGTCTCTAGCCTAAAAAGTGCGCTTGTTACTCCGAATCCTTCGTTCGCTTGGAAGCTATTGTCAAAAAATACAGCAAATTCTCTAATAGAACGGCCGGCCGTTCTATTTTTCACTACCTTCCTAGAAGGGCCGGTCTATTTTGGGCACCGTTATATCATAGGCAGGCTTGGTCGGAGTCGGAAAACGGAAATTCCGATTTTCCGACTGAGTTTATTTTTCGGAAAAATTACCCGTCGGAAAATTTTCCGAATTAATTATCCGGAAAATTTTCCGAAAATGATCGGGAAAGTGCAGTTCTTTTAGGTGCCGCTTCTAAGTACCAAGAACTTCTCAAAACTGAATTTTTTGTTGAATTTGTCGATTTTCGTATTTTTTCAAAAAAATAAGATGAGCAATTGTGTTAAGAATCTTTTTCGGAAAATACAAAATAAAAAAAAAATCAGTTTTATTTTCGAAAATCGGAAAAAATTTCGGGTATCCGATTTTCCGAAAAATTATTTCGGAAAAAAATTTCCTTTTCCGATTTTCCGAACAAGCCTGATTATAGGGTTAAGTTTACTTTTCAATGTCTTTAAAATTGTATTAAACCTTGAGGAATTTCCATTAAAATTTTTTTTTAGAAACATGTCAATAAGGGACAATTGGAAAAATTTAACCAAATTATTGATAAAATTATTAAATTCATTCCTATATGAGAGGAGCCGGCCTATTTTAGGGGGGCTGCTCTATTTTAAAGGGCCGTTCTATTAGAAAATTGACGGTAATAGCACGAATAATTAAGCGATATTACGCTTTCCAGCCTCTCTTTGCCGAAAAAAGGATATTCCAATAGCGTGCAATAAAACTTCGTGTACAAAAATCGTGCCACAGACTTGCAAATTTTTCCCCGAATTTTTGTTCATCGGCTTCGTCTTTTTTACCGGTTTTGTCACGCTCCCCACTCTTTGTTGGAAAAAATTCATATTGCGGCCGGATTTTACAGATACGGGTTCGAAAAAAACTGTAAATTACCAGAGCAAGCGGGAAGTATTGGTAAATTAGTTCAATCCTAGTCATGTTCGATTACGACGAGTGATATTCCGGTCGAGTTCTATTACGAAAAGTGATATTCTGTGGTACCCCCGAGTAACCCCATACCTTTCACCTTTTTGTCTTCTTGGTATTTCTTTTGACTTCTAATCATGCCACACGTATTTTTCAAGAATTGATCAAGAATGTTCCAACAGAACTTGAATGTGACGATTGAAATAGAAATTTCGTCGAATAATGTGAGGAATTGCTCTAAAAAGATAAAAACCAATTAATTTCACCAAAAATCATAACAAACCTTTCTGGTGTCATTTTAGTCCTTTTCACAGTGCCGATTAACCCTGAATAAAAAATATTGTTCATATTAAGACTCTGGCATTTCATTTTTGTATTTTTAGAAAATCGACGAATCTGAAACGACTGATTCGAATAATTATCATGGGTGGATAAGATTCGTAAATTTTCTCGTGAAGCCTCGTGAGAAATTACAAATCTCACAGGGAAATTTACAGATCTCACGAGGAAAATTAAAGTATCTCACGAGATTTACGAATCTCATGAGATATTTTACGAATGTTTTAAGGCAGTTTACGAATCTCATCCAGCTACGATATTTAATTATCCGAATCGGCCATTTGAGGAAATGCGGAAAATATCAAACTTTGGCAAACAATTGTGAGCAAAGTCGGAAAACTTGGTCGGAAACTAGGAAAAACAGTCAAGAATATTTCCGGACATGAGGCCCAAAAAAGAAACATTGCCTAAAATGTTTGAAAATCAATATTTCAGATTGTAAATTTCAAATTTGGGATTTTTTCAACAACTTTTTTTCCATGTATCAGACCAAACTTACAAGATAACTCGCGACCTTTATCGCTTTTTTTTTTGGAATTTTTAAAAAATACTCACAAGAAAAAAAAATCAAAATCAGAAGAAAATATGAAAAAAAAAAACAATAAAAAAATAAAAATTTTGAAGAATTTTTTCAAATACTACAACGCTCCGTTTTTCCACGCACCTTCTTTAACTGGGTTTCGACACGATCAAACCAGTGGATACCTGGAAGATACTGGTTTTCCTCGGAACCCCTTCTTTCACTTGAGTTTCCTCACAAAAAAGCGCTGAGTTAGTGCATTTTAATTAATTTTCCTGCAAAAAAAATATCTGCATGAAAACGCAGGTTATATATTGATTTGAAATTCCGCTAAAATGTGTTCCCGCCACTGAAAAAAATTGAAATTTGCAAAAATAGGAATTAAATGCATTTTTTTGCATTTAAAAGCAGAATTGCAAAACAATTCGTTAAAATGCAGGTTTTCATAGGAAAATGGCACAAAATGTATTTATTTTTAAAACTTTTTTTTTTTTTGAAAAAACTGCATATCCGACTTCTTTTTGCCATTTTTCTGAAATAAAATATTATTTTTAACAGAAAAATTGTCAAAATTTAACATAAAACAAGTTTGAAAAAAAAAATCAAATTCCACTCGAGACCCGCGCACAGGCAAAATGTCGCACGCTTCAAAGTCATATTTTCCATCGAAAAAAAAATTACTGAATAATATTTGGAAAATTGAAATATACATTTGGCCATTAGGATTTTTAAAAAACGCGGAAAATAATTCGACTGGTCTGAAAATTTGGAAAATAAGGGCAAAAATACTTCAGAGGCCGGATCCATGAAATTGGAAAACGACAGGAAAATAGTTTTCCAGAAAAAAAATTTTCTCTGCGTCTCTCGCCCTTATCACTCAAAAATTTTCCGGAAAACGATTTTCCTGTGGTTTTCCAGTTTCATGGATTCGGTCTCTGGATATGCCCAGAAAATTTTGGACCGAAATATCGATTTTTAAAAAAATTGATTGGTATTTTTGCCCTTATTTCCCAAAATTTCAGGTCAAGCGGAGAATTTTCCGATTTATTGTGCATATAACCCCACACTGCACCTTGCAGTGGGAGACTCGCTTCAAAAACCAGAGAAATTGGTCAATAGAGCGCGCGTGCACCGCGTCTGCGTCTTGTATCTCGGCACACTCTCTCGCTCGCTTTTTTTGAAAATATGTTTTTCAGAGCATTAAAATGCATTTTAAAGTATCTTCTCGTTTCATTTTTGGAAAAATCTCTCTGTTGAAAGGTAGCAAATTTTTTTTAGAGTGTTTTTAAATCAAATGTTTCGAAAATTGGCCGATTCTTCCGTGCACTCTATCGATTTTTAGTTATTCTTCTATTTTCGCAGGCATTTTTTTATCCGAAAATTCATATTTTCTATTTTTTCCCTTTCAATTAATATTTATTTTGTCTGAAATTTACAGTTTTAGGTGCGATTCAACGAAAACCGGCCTTTGGTTTGGCGAGAAACCATAATTGTACAATTGCAATGTAAAACTTACGAAAAATTGTGCGACGAGTACTTTATCCCATTTCTTTTTTAGCTTAACTTGAAAACTGATATATCAATTATTTTTCTTATGTAAATCGCTAAAATCACATACAAATTCAATTTTTTTTTTCTTGTTCATTGTTGATTGAAGTGTCAAAAAGTTTTTGAAAATTAGAAATTTTTGTCGATCCCGTATTCCAGAACGATCCTAGACGCGAAAAAAAGATTTGAACACAAAAATTCAAAACTATGGCTAAAAAATGTCGGCAAAAAAGAAAGAAAAACAAAAAATTGACAGCGTACAAGTAATTATTGGCCAATTTTGATAAACTTTGTTTTAAAAACATTCTAAAATTTTTTACTTTCATTCAACAGAGCGATTTTTGAAAAAAGGGAACGAGAAAATGCTAAAAAATGGATTTTAATTATCTGCTTCGAAAAAAAGTGAGCGAGAGAGTGTGCCGAGATAAGAGATGCAGGCAGGCGCGGCGCAAGTGCGCTCTATTGCCAATTTCCTCTGAATTTTGAATCTAGTCTCCCCATGCAAGGTGCAGTGCCCCATTATATTTGAATTTTCCCAATCCATAAATTAAATTAATTCATTGTCAGACCAAGAAGACCCCCAATGGTGTTATCAAAACTTTATCAACTACCGTACGATGAAAACCGCGGACACTGTACGCACCCAACTGTCGCGCGTCATGGACAAGTACAATTTGCGTCGCGTCTCCACCGATTTCAAATCTCGCGACTACTATCTCAACATTCGCAAGGCGCTCGTCGCCGGCTTCTTCATGCAGGTGGCTCATCTGGAGCGCAGTGGACACTACGTCACTGTCAAGGACAATCAGCTAGTCAACCTCCATCCGTCCACTGTTCTCGATCACAAACCCGAATGGGCGCTTTACAATGAATTCGTGCTCACCACCAAAAACTTTATCCGAACTGTTACGGATGTTCGGCCTGAGTGGTTAGTATACGGTTTAAAAACAAGTATTTATTCAAACTTCTTCCATTCCAGGCTCCTCCAAATCGCTCCACAGTACTATGATCTCGCCAATTTCCCCGACGGAGACACGAAAAGAAAGCTGCAAACTGTGATGCAGACGTTGCAACGAAACGCCGGCAGGGGCTACTGATCTCGCTCGAATGCAAATTTTTATCGTTTTTTTCTCTTTTTTGTTTCATTTCTGGTTATTTTTTCCCACCCTGATTGTTGCTATTTATTTGCGTCCTATTTCACATTCTTCCATCTTCCACCTCCTACCTTTTTCCTTATTTTTTTCTTCCTTACTTCTTCCAGTCTGTTTTTATTTTTTTCAATGAGAAATCAATTCATTCACAACAAGAAAACAAGTATATCTTACAGTTTTAGTCAAAATCATCCAACTCATCCTCCTCAATATCCCACAGCAATTCATCAAAATCCTCGTCATCCTCACTTCCCTCGTCAAACGCGTCATCCAAATCCAAGTCGGGAAGATGACCGACGTCGTCTTCGTCGTCATCCGAAAAGTGATGGACGCCTTCGAACAATCGACCGGAACAAACTCCCTGAAATCAAGAGTTTGTGAGTTGTTTTTTTTTTGTTTTTAAAGCCTTTTCAGAATTTTGGAAGAAAAAAATTGAAGAATTCACCGAGGAAAATAGGGCTGAGACGTTTCGAAACTTTTGTGCATTTTCGCGGCATGCTCGCTCAGTTCGTTGGATTTCTGCTCGTTTTGGCTGTGATTTTGGAGCAAATTTTAATTATTTTTGTTCTTAATTCTTGTTCCTCGTTTTGTTATTTTTGTGAGAGAGCGGAATGCTCTCGCACTCGTCGCCTCTTCGTCGATCTCTGGAGATTGACGAGCTCAGGTCAAAGTACCGACTGAACTTAGCATTCAACGCGACTCAGTATATGAGTCGAGCTTCAGATGAAGCTCAGGCGTTGAATTTGGTCCAGATAAGTAACGGACATTTCAGGGTTGCACGAGACGGCAAGTGCGATTTCAGGAAATGATTTTCCATGACGGGTAAAGCAACTCCCGTCACTTTTCAATATTAAGGTTTTTCCTCCCGTAGCAACGGGTTTTCCTTAATAAATGCTTTAAACCACATCTCTGTGTTGTGTTCACCGTTGTCCGCTAGTCACCGGCAGCAGCCCGACGCACAGTGGTGAACGCGGCCAAGTTGGCGACGTGGCCGATTTTTTGCTCTTTTCTCTAAACCTCACTCCAAATCAGGGGTGGGACCAAAAAAAAATTTTTTTTTCGATTTTTTTTGTTTTTTTTTGGATCAGACAAAAATTTTTTTTGTTTTTTTTTGAGGATGTGGATGAGACAAAAATTTTTTGATTTTTTTTCGATGGTAAGAGTGAGACCAAAAAAATTTTTTTTTTTTTTTGATGATGCGCCGCAGGCAAAGCAATTTTTTTAGAGCCACGGAGGCGGAAGAAAGTTCCGGTTTTTGGGAAAAAACTTATTCAGTATATGCTCCGAATTGACAAAAACCTCTAATTTTCAACAAAAACTTGGAAAATTTATTTTTAAATGGCAGAAATACGTACTATTTTTGGAATTTTTTTGAGAGCAAAAAAATTTTTTTTTTGGTAATTTTTTTGAGGACAAAAAAATTTTTTTTTGTCCCATCCCTGCTCCAAATGCATGCGAAATTCTTTGTTCGATTGGAGCGAGTTATCAGCGTTTTATACCGAGTATAGTAGATTTAAATTTCCAAAAAAATAAGAACCGTTTCGAAACGTCCCATAGCGGATTCTGCCCATTAAAAAACTCACATCTTGAAAATGCTTGTACGGATCGTCCTTGGACAAAACGGCCGAGCACAACCAGCAGAAAAACGTGTCGCACTTGGCGCAATGCAACTTATTGCACCCCTCGTTCTTCTCTATGCTCACCGCGCACTTTGGACACGGTTTGCTGTTCTCGTCGAGCCACACTTCGTTCAAAAACCGTTCCACCAAAACGACGACGTTCTTCTCGCCGCCAAACTGCCGACACAGTTGTGCTCTTTCCGCTGCTCCGCCCTCTTGCCACGATTTCAAAATCGCCGCCTTTTCGTCATTTTTCCATTTACAACTGGAGACACCGTGGAATGTTTGTTTGCACGCATTACAGAAGGAGAAGTTACAGTAGGAGCATTCGGCCAGGTTTCTGGATCTGGAAATGGTGGGATGGTATTTGAATTTGGCCGAAAACGTGCAAATTTCTCGTTTTTATTTTTTTCAAAATTCTCAAATTGTCATCGATATTTTTGCTATTTCGTGAATATCCCCATCTGAAAACTTTCAGAAACATTTCAACGATTTTTCAGGAAAAAAACAGCAATCATGGCCGCGGACTAGAAAAATTCTCTGCCAATTTTTTTTTTCTTTTTTTTGTCCTATTTTTTCCTTTTGTTTTGATGTAAATTTCTATGTTACGAAGCCAAAAATTGAAATCAAAAAGGATTTTTCTCTATAATTTCCGTAAAAATTTCTGGAAATCCAAAAAAATAATTAATTATGTGAAGGCAAAAATCAAATTTTTTTTTAATAAAAAATCTTGAAAATGTTCCTTTTTTTGAACAATTTTTAGGGAATTTTCGTGGCAGCGGACTAGGTTTTCCACTAAATTCTCTCCCAAAAATTGTATTTTTCAATTTTTTTTTTCGTTTTTTAAATCGAATTTTTCGATTTTTGGTAAATTTTTAACTTTTCAAAGACAAACATTGGAATTTCTGAATTAAAAAAAAATCGTTTTTTGCAAGAAAAGTCGGGTAGAAAATTGTTGGAAATTTTTGGTCAAAAATCGAAAATTTTTCAGATAAAAAATCATAATTTTTGGTATTACTTATTTGCCACGGCGTGAAATTTTGCGGTAAATGAAAACTTTTTTTAACCAAAAAATTACCGAAAAGTGTCACCCCGTGGCAAATGAATAATATGGGAAAACTTTATTTTTTTTTTAAATTTTACATTTTTTTACATTCTTATGGACCTATTCAAAGTACTGTAGAAAAACGGAAAAAATGACAAACAACTGGGAGAAAACTCGAAAAATGCTCCGATTGGTCTGAAATTTCGGGAGAAACTGTCAAAAATGCTTCCGGGCTTGCTCAGATAAATTTGGACCAAAACATCGATTTTAAAAAAATATAGATTTTTTTCTGAAAATTTTTTTAATCGATATTTTTTTTTTCACCGGGCCCTTGATTTTGGACGCATATTTTCAATGTGTACCTCTAATTGGCCGGCATTTATACAGGAACTTCATTTTTTGAAAGCTTTTTATGTAATTTTCCTTTAAAATCTTGTAAAAATAAATGTGTGCAAACACCGCGACGACAAAATGCAGAAAAATTTTCGAAAAAAGTTTTAAAAACTCACTGATCCGTGACATATGCCACCTTTTTACAGTACTCTCTGGGACACTCCACCGTATCGTCCATCTCTCGGATCGCCTTTGTCAACATTTCCGTCTCATATTTGGCAAAAAGCTCCTCTCCGAGAGCTTCTTTCACGACACCCTGCTCCGCCTCACTGCTACATCCCTCGGCCAGACATTGCATTGGTTTTGACTGGAAATAATTATTTGAAATTTTTATTTTTGGTTCCTCGGCCGCGGCCATGGGTACTTACCACCAATCCCTTGGCTTCTGATCGATAAAAATCCTGGGTGCAATTTTTGCAGAACACGTGACCGCACGGCTGGAATTTGATGCAGTGTTGGCCCAGCAAACTGTCGTAGCACACCTGGATTTTTGAGCATTTTTTCTAGCTTCTAACAAAACTAATTTTAAAAAACGAGTTACCTCACAATCAAATAGCTTGTTCACAAAATGCTCCGTGGCCGCCTCTTCGCCTTTTCCCAGGATTTTCTTTTTCAGCGATAATATCGATTCTTGGCCGTTTTTCAGCGTGTAGGCGTCATTTAGGCGGATCACTTTTGGCGGGTTTTGGTCCATCTGCACATAAATTAAATTACGGATTAATTTTTTTAGCTCCAAAATCCTCCCACCTTATCAATAATCGACTGATAGCAGAAAAAAAGAACGGGCATCGCTTCATTTTCCTCGCAAATCTGAGCCATTTCTGCCTCGCACTCTGTTTTCTGCTCCATCGTCATCCAATCGCTCTCGATTTCCAATTGGGGTGAAGAATTGGACGGGTAGACATCAGGAAAGTGGAATTTAAGTCGAATCGGTGGCAAAATGTCGAGCGGGACGGAAAAGTTTTCTCCAGACTCCAAAACTCCCACAATTGTCACTTTTGGGTCGGTTATCAGGTCGAATCCTACCTGAAAACCTTTTTAAACCAATTTTATCATTTTAAAAAACAAAAAAACCTCAACAATCCCCCGAATTTCAGCATTTGAATCCTCCCAATCACTGGTCCTTGTCAACTTGTTCTCCCTGAGCACACTTTCCAACGCTTCCAACTCGTATATTTGATTTTCGCGGTTCTCATTGGTCATCTGCTCTTTTCTGCTTTATATTTCACCGAAAAATCTGCAAGAATTCCATTAAAAACAAGCCTGCTGCGCAGTCCTGCGCGGCTGCTGACGCAGCCTATTGGCGACTTCGTCGCCACATTTTATTTTTTTACGTTCCACTCTTCCTCATTCATTTATACGCACACTGTTATGGGAAGATTTCTGTCCTCTGTGGCTCAGTTGGTAGAGCGCTTGAATACAAATCCTAATGTCCCGGGTTCGTGTTTTGCCCACTGCGTTTTCTTGCAAAAAAGCAAGTGCGGACGCGCACAGACATCCCGATCTGGGTTTTTATATATAAGAAAGATTATATATAATGGACCTATTCATAGGATTCGTTTTTTGACATTTTTTAACATTTTTAAACGTTTTTTAACATTGTTTGACATTGTTTTACATCTATGAATAGGAAAAAAAAACAAAAACAAACAAAAAAAAACATTTTTTTTTGTTTTTTTTCCTCCTATGAATAGGTCCATAAGAAAGATATCAGAAAATCAAGAAAAATTCGAATAAAATTGCATGCGACTGGAAAGGCTGATGCAAGCGCGCTCTAATAATAAGAAAATAACGGCGCCAAGTTCAAAAAAAAAATTAATTTTTGGTTGGGAGGGTTTTTTTTCGAGTTAAACCATTAAATAATCTGAAATTTTTTATTTACATTATTTAACAATAAGCAAGTAAAATTAAATTTGTGATCGATCAATATTGCACAACATTCAACAAAGTGAGGTTATGCACAATTGCGAAATATTTAGTTGATCATGATCGGCAACCAGAAAGTTCTCGGTTTTAAATTTTTGTTTTCTATCAGTTAGTTCTTGTCAAATGCACTTTAAACTGGAGGAAAACAGATAACAATTGAAAAAAAGGTGAATTCCAAGGAAATATTGTTTAAAAAACCAAATATTTTAAAACTGCCGTAAAAAGTAGGTTTTTCACCAAAAAAGGTTCAAAAAAGCGAAAATAGAGCTGTTTCTTGTTGTTTCACATGAATTTCGAAGAATAATTAATATTTTAACCACAAATGTTCAGAGATATCGCGAAAAATGGCCCATTTTCCACAATTTTAAAATGAAAAATTTTGTTATGCACCTTTAAAGTTGGGTACTGTAGGACAAATTAATTTTTCTGATTTCGTCCGAAATTCCTTGTTTTTTCCATTTTTACTATGTTTTTTTTGTTGATTTTGGGTTAAAACAAAATTACAAATTAATATTGTGTTTTCAATCGACTTGCGACATGAGAACGCGAGACTCCGCCCACTTTTTTGTGCGCGACCACGCGAACACAGTGATATTTGAAGAGACGCAGACAGGTAGCGCACAAATAAGTGGGCGGAGTCTCGCGTTCTCATGTCGCAAGTCGATTGAAAACACAATATTGTCTGTTATTGTGCCAGTTCATAGCATTTTGCCGCTTTTTCCAAAATTTTAAGCTATTTTTGCTCACTTTTCGTAGTTTTTGACATTTTTTGAACAAATTTATTGTCAAAACAATAAAAAACAACAAAGTTAAATATTTTCATTGCAAATGTTCCAAAATATCGCGAAAATTGGCCCTTTTCCACAATTTTAAAGTGCAAAATTTTGTTATGCGCCTTTAAAGCCGGCTACTGTAGGGAAATTAATTTTTCAAATTTGTTCCAAAATTCCTTGTTTCTTCCATTTTCACAATGTTTTTTGCTGATTTTTGGGTTAAAACATTGCAAAAAAAATTATTTTGTTTTTTATATGCCGGTTCTAATCATTTTTCCGCCTTTTCCAAAATTTTGAGCCATTTTTCGCAATTTTCCCCCATTTTTGTGTATTTTTTGACATTTTCTATATAAATGCTGGCAATTCAGCAAAAACCAACAAGAATGAAACTTTTTCATTGCAGATTTTCGGAAATATCCCCAAATATGGCTAATTTTCAGCAATTTTTATTTTCAAAATCTGTCATGCGCCTTTAAAGAGGTGTACTGTACTCGATATCGATTTTTTGTTTCTTGAACTTTTTTTTTTTCGTAATTTCTGCTTTTTTTCTCGTTTTTTAAAAATATTTTTCCGGTTTTTTGCTGTTTTTTCGTGTTAAAACATTTTTAAAAAATTAATTTACTTGTTTTTGCTCGGTTTTGCGCAGTATCATCGCTACTTTGCCATGTTTCAAGCCTATTTGCTGTTATTTGTTCTTTTTCACCGTTTTCTGACTAAATTTCCTGGTTTTTCAATAACTAATGTTTGGAATAGGGAGCCTTTGCAAAGTGCATTGCGCAATTAGCAATTAAACAGCAAAGAAAATAAAACCAAAACTAAAGTTCCCTGACCTAACAGATCAGTGCGTGATATTGCAACTACCCTCTGTGCTCTCACGCTCGCCATTTATCTCTCACCAAATTGAACGTAAAAAGCCGGAAATGGTAGGGTAGCTTCGCGCGCACGCTTGGGGTCGACGAGGAACGCGAGATTCGTGTCACTCCGCCCCTCTATTTCCCTCTATTTACCACCCAAACAGTACGCGCGGACAGCCGACGGACGGGGGGAAAAGCGCGGCGAGAGCCTCTCATTCGTACTCACTTACCATTCATCGTCCACTTATTCTCCTTCTTCTCCCCTATTTTTTGAGCCGGTAACGATGCAAAGTGCTTTACTTTTAGTCGTCTGTGCGGCGACCACGGTCAACGCCTTCTACTATAAAAGAAATCCGTATGGAGATGCGAATGAAGACGTCGTGCCTTCCCCAGACTATTTTAATGCCTACTATGGATTCCCGTCTTTTCCACCGCAAGAAGCTAGAAGGCGTACTTCTTTTAATCTGTATCCACCACAAGTTTTGTTCAGAAGAGAGCATCCGTTCGATTTTGGACCATTTGGTCATAGGTGAGTCTGAAAAGCAGGCTTGATATATTTTTTATTGCTTGTTCATGCAAAACTGTCAGTCGGTCACGCGTGGTTCCTCGGCCACGGTCATATGGTCTTGCAGCGATCGAGGAGACGCAGAGAAAAACACGTTCGCGAATTAACGGTTTTTTTTTCGTCAAAGGTGCTCAAGTTTTGAATTTCTGGAAGAAATTTTGTAAAAGTTAGTGCTTGCAAAACTTCTTCCACGTCTATTTTTTTTCACTGTTTTAAATTTTTTGTTTAATATATAATGATACGTCCAAAGTAAAAAAAGGCGTCCAAAGTAACTTTGTTTTTGCGTCTTTTTTCTCTACAGTATATCGCAGAACCTGCAGATCAAACAAAAAAAAAAAACAACTAAAAACAAGTTACTTTGGACGCCTTTTTCGTCTTTTTTTGCTCTTTTTTTTTTACTTTGGACGTACCATAATGGTTTTAAAAACCTTTTTTTTTCACTAATTTTCCGTGGTTTTTATAGAAAAGTGTTTCCAAATATTGATATTTTCAATTTTTTTCAAATTTAATTAATTTTTAGATATAAATTTGCCCGTTTTCAGATCAATCAACTCTTTTTCCCCCCATTTTTTGACGATTCTCGACATTTCCATGGATAATATTATGATTTTTTGTTGAACATCCAAATAAACTTGTTTTTTCGGCTCTGGGACGTTTCAAAACTTAGTGTTATTTTTCGTAGCGGTGTTTGCACTAGTTACAAAACTCGGCCAAGAATAACAAATTTTACCGGTAAATTCGTAGAATTTTTCGAAATTTAACGCTAAATTTCACTAAAGTTTCGACACGTCCCAAAGCCGTTGTTTCTTGTTGAATTTTGCAGCAAAAGTGCGTGAAAAATTTAATTTTGCGTGTTCTGGAAGTTTTTTTTCACAAAGTTAGGCTCTGCCAAATTTCTTCCACGGCTTCTAGTCAATTACGCTTAATTTTTGAGCAATTTTCAGCCATTTCGCTAATAAAAAACGATAGAAATTACCCAATAATAATATTGTTTTGAAAAATATGGACGTGGAAGAGAATTCGCAGGAAACTTCTTCCTGAAAACGCATAATCAACGTGGAAAAAAACCAAAATTCATGAAAAAATGCAATTTTTCGTGGATTTGGTATTTTTCTCAAGGAATTAGACCGGCTTATAGCCATTTTCGATGGCTAATAGCCGTCTTTGATGACCTGTTACGCGCTGATTACCGCCAAATTAGTGCCGAAGAGGCGCCAAAACCTATAAAAATCAAACAAACGCTCTGGGCCTTCTAGGCCTATTATAGGACTGTAACAAGCCTATAAACCTACCCCACCCACCAAAAATCAAATTTAATTCCACCTTCAGAACCGAATCAATGGGCGACGCAGGCCTGGTCGTCGAAAAAACAGAACGTGAACGCGCCATGCAAAACGCGAAACCAGGCTTTTGGAGACAACGCCAGCTCGAAACGATGAACCGAATCAAGAAGATTATCGGCGAGAAGCGAATGGATGTGGAGCAGAAGCACATGAAGATCAGAAAAGTGTTGGCCAACGAGGGGGCGGAGCTGAGGGTGAGTGGAAAACACGAAGCCCCGCCCACTTTTTTTTTGATGAAAAACGCAATAAAAAAGTTTAAAAAAATTATTGTTTTGTTTCCAGTCAAAGTTCGCCGATCTTCACAAGAGACTCGTCATGAAGAATAACAAGATGGTCGCTGCTGCCTCGGAGACTGAAAAGCCGAAGAAGGTGGAGAAAGAGGCGAAGCCAGAAGCAGAGAAGAAAGAAAAAACCGATGAGAAGCTCATGTTGAAGGCTCCAGAATCTGAGAAAACCGAGCTGGCGGCTGTCAATGATTCTGGATCAATGTACGAGTGATTTGTTGTAAATTTACAAAACCGGAAAAAAAGAAAAAATTGGAGAATGCTCCGATTGACCTGAAATTTTGGGAAATATTGGAAAAAAAATTCTCCTGTACACGCTCAAAAAATTTTGGACCAAAATATCGATTTTAAAAATTTTCAGAAAAATCGATATTTTGGTCCAAAATTTTTTGAGCGTGTACAGGAGAATTTTTCCCAATATTTACCAAAATTTCAGGTCATTCGGAGCATTCTCCGATTTTTCCCGCAATTTTTTTCCGTTTTTTTCTTATTTTTCCGGTTTTGTGAATTGGTCCATAATAGAAAAAGACGGATATTTTGGGAATTAAATTGAATTTGAAATACGCGAGTCACTTAATTTTTGGCTAATAGCCGTTTTTCGGTCAGCGCATCGATCACGGCGTGTTCGGTAATACGCTTTTGACAATTTTTTTGAAGGCGAATTTTCGCGGGTAAGTCTCTCGCGTCTCTGCGTCTCCACTTGGCAGAGCGCCACTGTGGAGACACAGAGAATGCGATAGGGCGCGTTTGCCGTTACGTAGAGTCTAGTTCGCCGTGAATTTTAAATGCGAGTGCCGCTCAACTTGAAGAATTTTCGGCTATTAGCCGTTTTCCGGCTAGTGCGATGATTTTATCCAAAAATGTGCCGATTAGGCGCTAAACTCGCTTCAAACTTGTGCCGATTAGGTGCCAAAACAGCAATTTTGAACGGCTAATAGCCAAATTAAATCAATTTGATGGTTTGAATTGAATAAAAATGCATTCGAATCGGTCTAAAATGCTCAAAAATTGTGAAAAATCTTTAAAAAAAAAAGGAAAAAATTTGAAAATTTTCGAAAAAAAAAAACTTTTTTTTTGTAATTAAAAAAGGTGGTAATTTTTTTTGGAAAAAAAATGAGCAATTTTCGAATTTTAGCGATTTTTTCGATTTTGCGGCGCTTTTCTGACAAAAATTTTCGAAAATTTGCTCATTTTTTGGGCCCAAAAATCTATATCGCGCTCTATTGATTCAAAAAAAAAACGAAAAACATTTTGTAAAAAAATAAATTCAAAAAAAAAAGAAGCAATTTTTAGCTTATTTTATAGTTCTATTTCGGCCAGTTCCAACGCGGGTTAACACCTAAAAATAAAAAAAGGAGAAAGAGAGAAACTAGACAGTTGGACAAAACCAGACACTAGGGAAAGTGAAGATACGCAGGCAACAAAATCACCCGAAATGCCTTGACTTGTCAATGGAGCGCATTATAAATTGTGGCTCCCAGGAAATATGTAAATGCCCTAATCTCTTGTGTATAAGCCCGCCGAAACCGGTCATATACACAAGAGGTTTGGGAGGGAGGCTAGAGAAACGAGAGAGTGCTCTCAGGGAATGAGCGGAATGAGCCAGAAGTCCGGGTCAGTGAACGCGCCATGTCGGGCCTTAAATTAAAAAATTTCGGCCCTATACACGAGATATCAATAAATTAATTCCAGTGGCCAACCTTTGCCGCTCTCCGCCCCACCAATGCCATCCCAAATGGACCTTATGAAGCGCGCCCAGCCATCCCAATCGGTCGTAGAAGCCCGCCAAATCCGAGTGTCGGAAGACGGAAAAACCATCGAAATTTAATTAGGTAATTATCTTTTTTTTTCTTCAAATATCATATATCTATGTCTCTCATCTGCCCAAACTCTTTCCTCGTTCTGTACGTTTACAAATTTTCTCCCTTTTTTTTTCTTTCCATCCGAAACGACGAGCTATCTGACTAGCTCGCGGTCGTTTCGAAAGTTTTTCTGCATTTTGTCGTCGCGGTGTTTGCACACAATCACGACAAAATGCAGAAAAAATTTTGAAACGTCCGAGAGCCAAAAGTGATTTCAGCTCGCCGTTTGACCACCTGCTCAGTTCGCCCCCTTTTCACTGTAAATAAATATCCTAATATATCGAAAAATTATGGAAATTTCAAGCTTTTTTTGTTTCAAAAAATAAAAACATTTATCCGGGACGGAATGCGGAAATTCAAGTGATCGTGGAAATGAGGTGCAAAATTCAAAAATATAAAAAATAAAAATAAAAATCCCTGGGAGAAAAATGGACACGGGGGGACCCGTAATTAACGAGATAATTAGGCAATTAGACACGCGTGGCGTCGCCAAAAAACACGTCTTTTTCGTCGTTGATTATACGTGGCGATCGGCTTATAGATCTGCAAAAAGGAGAAGTGGAGGGTGGTAAAAAAAATATGGAAAAGATTTGGAAAAACCACATAGCATTTGGCACCGGGGAAATGGGATTTTGGCGGTCATCTTGCGAAATTCCACGCGGCACATTGCAAGTGGGCGGGGCTTAACTTTGCAGCATTTTTTTTTCGAAAAAAAAAATGTTTTTCTTTGGTATTTTTGACAGCCGACTGCTCAAAAATACTGAGGTAAGGACACGCCCCTTTTTGCAACGCACGCGTGTGATTTTTCTATGTAATTTTTCATGTTTTTTCATTTTTTTTAAATCGAATTTTCTTGTTTTTTTATGGTGTTTTTGTTGTTAATATTAATATTTACTTTATCAGTTAATTTTCGCTGATTATTAGTTTGATGTGAAGAATTTTAGACGCCGATCACTCTTCTGCTGTTCAGCCACCAAATTTTATAGAAATATCGAGAATTTTACGCAAGTTCAATGGCGTCGGACTCAATTCAATCTACAATAGGATTTCACGTGAAAATTCTGCATATTATTGTTTTATTTAAGTTGTCGCGCGGTGTTTGCGTACTCGCGTTGCGAACTGATTTACGAAACTCCGCCCACTGCCCTGCTATTTTTTGCTGTGATTTTTCCTATCTTTTTTCTCATTTTTGCTTCATTTTGCAGTTTGCCTTCTTTTTTTTTGCAATACATTTTTGTTTCAGATGAATAAATGGCGTATTGTGTTTTCAATCGACTTGCGACATGAGAACGCGAGACTCCACCCACTTATTTGTGCGCGACCACGCGAACACAGTGATATTTGAAGAGACGCAGACAGGTAGCGCACAAATAAGTTGGCGGAGTCTCGCGTTCTCATGTCGCAAGTCGATTGAAAACACAATATGCGAATGAATATTGAACAAGAAAATTCGAGAAAATGAGCAAAAAATAACGGATGATGCAAAAATCGATTTAAAAAAATGTTTTTCGTCTTTTCATGGTAAATATTTCAGTTTTTTTTTTTTTTGTTCAATATTCGCATATGCCATTTATTGATCTGAAACAAAAATGTATTGAAAAAAAACAGAAGAAAAACTGCAAAATGAGGAAATATGTGAAAAAAGGAAAAATAAGGCTTCCATTCGGACGAAAATAAAGCGGACGAATTTCGTCCGCTGTTCGTCCGCTCGTCCGCGGTTCGTCCGGTTCGTCCGGTTCGTCCGAGGTCGGTCCGCTTCGTCCGTTTTTTTTTCTTGTCAGTTTTTCTTTTTGTTTCTGTTATATTTTGTTTTCAAAAGCTGTTTTTGTTCTTTTTTCTTAAAAATATCAAAAGAAATGTCTTGTTTCTGCTATCAAAAATTCGGAAAAAAATTAAAAAATTTTTTTTTGCAAAGCTAATTCTACATAAATTTGCAACCGCTTACATTTTCAATGTCAGAATTTTTAAAGAGAGTACCATAAATTAAAATTTCCAGCCAAATAGAGCGTGCCGGACGAACCGGACGAAACGGACGAACCGGACGAACCGGACCGTCCGCGGACGAAGCGGACGAACCGGACGAACCGCGGACGAAGCGGACGGACGGCGGACGGACGGACGAACGGACGGACCGGACGGACGAAAATTGGTCCGAATGGAAGCCTTAAGGAAAAATCACAGAAAAAAATAGCGCGGCAGTGGGCGGAGTCTCGTAAATCGGCTTGCAACGCGAGTACGCAAACACCGCGCGACAACTTAAATAAAACAATAATAGAAGAACATGCCGTTTTATTAGAGTTTTTACTACGGCAAACTTTCACGAATACGTTTCCAAATGAAACAGAACAAGAACCGCCCCGCCCCGCCCCGCCCCTCCCAGTACCAAATGCCCATTTTCCCTACACCAAACAATTCTAAATGACTGTGAGTAGATTTCCATGTTACAGTGTCACATTGTGCACACGCACGGGAATCACTGACAATCAAACCTGCGTAACTGACTGCCTCGTCGAATCACACTGTTTCGCAGGTTGTCCATCGCCCGTTCCACACTTTTTCGCCGTTCGCGTGTTCGCACGTTTCCACAACATCGGAAGGCGCATACGCAGCCTGGAAATGGGGGGAAGTTGGTGTTTTTTCTCGCTTCTCTGCGTCTCCATTTTTGCAAGCGTTTAGCTAAAATTGACAGAATGCACGCCACTGTGGAGACGCAGAGAATGCGATGGGGCGCACGCGAGTTTGAGTACTGTTAAGACTTACAAGTGATAAAAAGAGTGAGCCCGACTGCCAATCCAACTGATAATAAGAGTGAAAGTGTGCCAGTGTCGAATCTGGGCTCTGGCTCTCCGTTGAGCTCATTTGAGATTTCTTCTGGAAGAAAATAAGGTTAAAATGGTGGGGAACGGAAGTTCTGGGGACTAGAATTATATTTAAATAGAGGTAAAATGCGGTGGATGCATATAGTGTGCGTATTTGGGCGGGGCCTATTTTCGGGACAAAACCGTAGTTAAAAATAAGGAAAAATCTCAAAAAATTGAGTTTTAAAGCAAAAAAAATATCGAAAAAAGACGCTAAAGCTCACTAATAATCGTGGAAAGCGCTGGAAACCAGTCGTCCGTCTGTGCGTAATCATTGACTTTTGTCAAAATCGCTTTTCGCTCCTCTGCGGTTATGTACTTTTCGGCCAATCGTGCCGGCCAGATTACCATCTGGAAATTGAATATTTGGGGTGGTTAGGCCTTTTTTCATCAATTTTTCGTTTTTCGCTGATAAATACCCATTCAAAGTCATTATTGCTTCTATTTTTTTCCTTTTTTTCGGCGTTTTTAACCTATTTTTTGCAACTTTTTTATAGTTTTTATTACTCGGCCACGCACTGTTTTTCGGCCATGTGGTCTTGGACAGAGAGCAGAGAAAAATACAGTTTTTTTTGACTATTATATTCAGTACGGAGTCCTGTAAATTCGCTCCATTCGTTTCGCACAGTGAACTGCGCATGTGAGATTCAGAAAAAATCGGCCACACGTAGCCGCCTCGTCCACTGTATGGTATAACGCTTTACGTACCTTCTTATAATGTTGCCACACGAAAATGATTACAGAATTTCCACAATCGCCAAGAGCCCATCGTCCCTCGAGTGCTCGACAAAACGCTTCGGCTCTCTCGGTTAGTTGGCTGAAATCAGGCATGTAGTTTCTTAAATTTCAGTTATTTTGAGAAGGAATCTTCGACTCAAACACACTCTGTCTATCAGGCTGTCGAAAAGTGCCAAACTTCAAAAATCAGTGATATTGGATATGTTTTTTTGAGAGGAAGTCTGTCTATTTGAGTGACAATTTTCACGGGGAATTTCAAGATAATACGGAGCAAATGGCGCGAAGGGAAATGGACTTTTGAAAAGCAGCGTAAACTGAAAGTTGGGTTTTTTTTTTCGATAGAGTACTCGCTTTAGAGTTGTACGGTATAGAACTGCTATAAAATAGAACAGTGCCCAAAATACCGTAAAACCTGTATTAGAATTGCATGCAAGTTTCAGTTCCAAAACCTCGCCATAGTGCAAGTTTATTAGACAGACAAGTCTATTAGAGGGTGCAATTATATTGTTTCAAAGCCTGGACAGGGTGCAAGTCTATTAGAGGGGCAAATTATCTGATTTACGCCACTTTTGCCACTGTTAATGCATTTGGTTAGAGGGGCAAGTCTAATACAGGTTTTACGGTATTTAGAATAGTGCGAAATAGACCTGCTACATAATAAAATCGGTGGAGCGCATTTGCGTAGAATTTCTAGGTTATGTTATATTATTTTTTTTAATTATTTCCTGTGTTTCTAGTCATCCCGTAATTGTTTTAACAGTTTTTAACAAGAAAAATCGAATATCCTGTAAAAAGGAACTCACAAGAAGACCAGTTCTATTTCGGGTATTGTTTTATATTGTAGAAGTTCTTCACCGCGCTACTCTAAAATCGAGTACCCCTGCCTTTTCGAGTCTGGCCCTTTCAGGGTCAATCCCCAAGTTAGTTTGTCCATAAAATCGATTGGTTGCCGTTGAATTCCAATAATTTGATAAATCAGGTCGAATTTCCTAGGAATTCTCCTTTTTTTCCTGTCGAAATGTTCAATTTCGATAAATAATATTTGAATTACCGCGCGTTTCACCGAACGCGCGGCGAGACCCTTGACGCCAAAGAAGGATGCGCCTTTAAACTCTGGAGCGCCCATCTACACGCCAACGGCGACGACCGGCTGTTTTTACGTCAACCTTTTCCTAATTTTACTATTTTTGTACGTGTTAGTTAATAATTTGTAATTTCTCCGCGTTTTTTGTGTCACAAACTGTTTATAAGCGGTTCCGCGAGATTTGCGTAGCCGGGAGTCAGCATTTCCCGAGGGCCGCCAATCAGCCCGTCGATAGGGATCTGCGACATATGGACCGGTTCAAAATTACAAAATTTCTGTGTAAAACACGTTTTTTTTCAAAACCATGTCCCTGACATGTGATCCACGACCCTTTCCATCATTTCCCCAGCCAGCAAAAGAAACAAAACAACAAGGGCGGCCCAGAGATCTGTGGAGCCTCCACCGCAGCTGTGTGAGTGACCCACTCATTTTTGCTGTTTGACCCGTTGTTCTGCTGGTGATTATGGGGCCGCTGGTTGTAAATAACATGGATTTTCATTTCCGTGGACCCATGGAGCCAAGGAAATGAAAATTTGAAAAAAAAATACCGTGTAATTATTTAGAGGCTGGAGCGGCACCAATGTCTCAACCTCTAATTAAATACCCGACATTTAAAAAACAGAAAAGTAAAAAAATGGAACTGATAAAAGACTCACGTGTCACTTGGCGAGTGCATGTGCATGTACAAGTTTTTGACGATGGCTATCGAGACGATGAAGCCGTGAAGTCCTTCATTGCCAGCGCTTCCTGAAATTCGGCAATTTGGGACAGCTAAATGGCTTTTAGCCGTTGAAAATGGCACGAGGTTGGCAATAATCCGTTGGCAAGCAAGAAATAGCCATCAGAATCAGCTATTGGCCGCCGAATTCGATGGCTAATAGCCAAAAATAGCCCGAAAACGCCTTTAAACAAAGGACATGCTGAGAAAATTGTGGTTTCCTTAGATTCAGGAATGAAAAATTGAGACCCCACGAAAAGGGGGGAAAGTGTTGAAATGTGGGAACGAAAAGGGGGGAAAATGGGCGGAGCCAACCGCAAAAGTGCCGCAAACTCTTGCGACATTTTTTCTAATAATAGTTTTATGTTCAAATTGGGCTTCTTTAATTTTTTTGAAACTAAAATGATCGATTCCTTCGAAAAAAATCCAAAAAAAATTAGGCCCCGCCCATTTTCCCCCCTTTTCGTTCCCACATTTCAACACTTTCCCCCCTTTTCGTGGGGTCTCGAAAAATTGCCGGATTTTGATTTTCTAGTCCCCAAAGCATGGCGAAGCCTAAATAATTTGGCCAAATAATTAAAGGCGCATTATTTCATCCGAATGACCGGTAAAAAGAACTCCCCGAAGCTCGATTACCTTCAATCCCAGTGGTACACTGTGACCTTCGCTGACAATGACACGGCGTCCCGACCGCCAATTCCTGGAGTTGCATGTTCAGTTGCATGGCTGAAAATTCATTTTTTTTTCCCTTGTTCTTTTTTGAGCACAACACACAAGTGCCACCACGTGTTTTTTTGTTCTCCTCCTTCGCTTCCTCCTTCACTTTTATTACTTTTTTGTTTTTGTTCCTGCATTGTGAGCGGAAAGAATGAAAGGAAGAAAAAGAAAAGGAAAGGAGAAGCCCAGAGAAAAGTGCAAAATATCAACCGAAAACGGAAGCGGACATATCCGGAAAAATTTCCGGTTCCGAATCAATTTCAAAACCGGAAAAATCGCCGAAGAAATCGAAAAATGTTCAGTTTAACCAGCAGTTAAAAAAAATCGCGATTGGGGACGAGAATTTTCTCGGCCATGTGCAAGTGCGCTCTTTTGGACGCAATGGATTTGAAAATTTTCGTTCGAACGAAAAGTTTTTCAGTTTTTTTCGCCTATGGACCTATGCACGAAATAAAAAAGGCCATTTAAATGAATAAATTTGACATTTTTTTCAAATGCACGAAAGCAAGAAAATTCAATTAAATTGAATAAATTTGAAGGCAGAAAAACGTTCGTGTCGAGATTTCGTAAATCGACACAATTTATTAAACGCGTACGCAACTTTTCAGTGGCCATATTTTGACACGAACGTTTTTCTGCGTTCAAGTTTATTCAATTTAATTGAATTTTCTTGTTCTCGTGCATTGGAAAAAAATGTCAAATTAATTCATTTAAATGGCCTTTTTTATTTCGTGCATAGGTCCACTAGTTTGAGTATAATTTTGCGTTTTCCTGTTTTATTTTTGCTTTTTTTAATAAAAAATTATTTTCAGAGGCACATCAGTGCGTATTATCGTCGGAAAATCGATAATTGGCAGCCGATTAAATACAACAAAAACTAATTTCTTTCTGACAATCGATATTGGTAGGTTTAGCGTAATTTCTAAATGGAAAAATTTATTCAATTTATTTATTTATCGCCGTTTTATTGAAATTGGCACTTGGTGTTTGCGTACGAACTCCTTCAAATTTCTTGTTTTTTCGCTTAAATTATAACATTTCTGCCGATTTTTCTGTTTTTTAATGATTTATTGATTTTAGATTGGAAAAATATCGCGCCCGATGGTAAAAATTAAAAGAAAAGTTAGAGAAAATCGGAAAATTATGCAAAAATCGGCGCCGATTCATGGTAAATTTTTGCGGTGTTTTCAAATTGATTATTGATTTCAGATTGCTATTTAAATTTACCACGAATCGTTCTCGAATTTTTTGGCCGATTTTTCGCTCATCTCGGTAAACGCCTGCAACTGTTACGCAGATCTAAGAAGCAATATCAGCTTTTGCGCATGACTTAGAGCTCCTTTCAGATTTTAAACAGCCTTTAAACCCAGTAGCAGATGTTATGCAGACATTGAAGGTTGCAACACCTGTTGAGCAGATCTTAAAGTGGCTGCAGATGTTACGCAGATCTTAAACGCGACACGCGCCGCACCTGGCGACACAAAATCATTGGCACCGCCCGTCTGTTCTCTGCTTGTTTTTTTCCGTTTTTTCGTCGGTATTTTGCTTTTTTTTGCAATTTTTCTATCATTATTTTACTCCGTGGTAGATTAATAGATGAAAAAAGACATTCTCGTCACGAATTTCACATTATAGAGCGCAAAATAATTTTTTTTTTCTTCCCTTTTTTCAAATAAAAACGCGTTTTGCGTCTTTTTGTTTTCACATTTTTATGTTTTTCGGTAACGTGGAAGGTTAATTTATTTATTTCAAAAAATATTTTCGAGGAAAAAAAAAAAGAAATTTTGATTAATAAATAATAAGAAAATCATTTTTGCGCGAATATTTAAATAGATACAAGCCTACTGGCTCGTCGCCACTCTTTCTCACGTTTCACTCTTTCTCATTCATTTATAAGCACTCTGTTCTGCAGAAATTTCTGTCCTCTGTGGCTCAGTTGGTAGTGCGCGTGATTAAAAATCCAAATGTCGCGGGTTCGTGTTTTGCTCAACCCAAAAAAACTTTTTTTTTTCGTTTTTTTTGTGCGGTTTCGCATCGGTTTCTGATTTATTTCATATATTAATCTCATTCTGCATTGATTTTTTGTCCGGAAAGTTCAGCGGCAACGCGCCGGAAGCATGTGTGATACTTTTCAAATATGCGGAAGTGTCACACATGCTTCCGGCGCATTGCCGCTGAACTTACCGTGCATTGATAAATGCTCATAAACGCATATTCAACGCGTGAACAACAAAAAAAAAGTGAAAAAACAATTTTTGGGTATAAATTATGTCAAAAATGCTCAAGTTTCGGTCGGAAATCAATATTTCAGTGCGCTATTGAGCATTTTTGCGATTGAAATGCACCCGCGCGCCACCGATGACGCGCCGCGTTTTCTATAACCGTCTAACTTCTATCTCTCTCTCTCTCTCTTTCCCGCAGAGCGCCAAATAAATTCCTAATTTCCAGAGCAAATGGGTAAAGACAGAGAACCCGTCGACCAACAACACCATCCACCACCCGTCACGCCACCGGTGTCCAGTCAACACTCGCGAGAGATCCCAAAATGCAGGCTGCACGAGTTCGCCTGCCAGTTGGAGTTTACAAGGCGTTTGAGGTTAGCGTAAGTTGTTTGGACGGGCGTAAAGCTTAAAATAACAAAAATAAAAAATATATATCGTTCAGCGCGGCTCCGAGGGTGAAGCATTGTTCCGTCAGGTGACGAGCGACTTGTCGATCGAAGAACGCGAATACTTTTCTTTCTGCTTCTACGACAAAGAGGAAGGCATCAGACACTGGTTGTATAATGATAAGAAGATATTAAAGCAATTGAGAAGTTGGTTGCTTTTTTTTTTGGTTTTCTGATGATTCCCAGTTGATTTAAAAGCCCAAAACAAACTTTACAGACCTTCCCTAGGAGTTCTCTTTCGAGGTCAAATTCTACCCGACAACACCCACCACTATTGTCGACGATCACGCACGATACTACGTCTTCCTCCAACTCCGCCGTGACATTCTCACAGGTCGCCTTCCAGCCACCGCCGACACTCATGCCCTTCACGGCTCTTTTGTTGTTGAGATGACAATAAAGTGTATTAAATGCTATTTCTTTTTTTAAATAAAAATAATAATTATAAAAGTATGTTTTATTTTCTAATAGAAAAGAGAAAAGGAACGAAAAGCAAAGTGAAAGCAGTAGTAGCCCCTCAGTTGCGCAGCTTTTGAGCAGATCTTTAGCAGAAACCCATAGCGCGTAAATTAACAGTTGCGTAAGAGCTGCGTAAAAGTTGCCAAAGTCTGCGTAACAGTTGCAGGCGTTTACCGAGATAAGCGCTTTTTTCTCTCTGAATCTCACTTCAAATGCATGCGCAGTTCACTGTGATATTGTGGCGGATTCGTAGCGCTTTATATACTAAAAACAGGGAAAAGTTCATTAAAAATCGGCTGAAATTCAATCAGGAAAGTGGGCAGAGTTTCGTGAATCCGTATGACGATAAATACCATTTTCAAAAATGTTTTTCTGGAGCTCAGTTCAACTTCAACGATCTTTCTTCCGGTATCTTTACTATTACTAATAACATTTTTCTGTGTGTCTGTCTGTCTGTGTATGGGTATGTTCGCGGTGCTGGCGCAGTCCCCAGAAGTCCGTGGAAGGCCAAAAGTGGAAATCTGAGTCTCCTAAATGCCGTGATGATGCCCGTATTTTCCAAATTTTGATATCATTATTTTGAAGGGTACTTTACTGTTAGGCCGGCCGGTCCACATTTTTTTTCTTCTGCACTTTTTGCTTTTCTACAGTCGAAAGGAAATCCGACAGGTAACTGTGGGTCGGCCGAAATCTCATTGCACGTATAGTGAGATTTATTCAGCCTGCGCGGTGTCCAAGTGGTTTGTAGTCTAGGCTGGCGTGTGGGAGGTCGGAAGTTCGAGTTTTACTGTCGTTTTTCCTTTTTTGTAACTGATTTTTTGTCTAGTATGTGTCAATTCAGCCTACAAAATTAGGTATTGGTACGTTTCATCACGTTTTTGAGCAATTTTTTGAATTTTATTTCGAGTTTTTGTTTTCCTCTCTGTTTTCGTTTCTGAGCGGTTATGGACAAAAATTTCGCACATATTTCTGTTAAAAATGTAAAAGAGAAGTTTAATTGATTGTTCTGCATTAAACCGCCCAGCACGTTTGCATTGCACTGAGATAATTAAAAATTTCAGGAGAATAGGTTTACTAATGAGTTTTTACTGAGCTACTGTAGGCTTATGCGACGATTTTCGTCAAATTCTGACTGAGGAGTTATTGATAAAGTGGCCAACTCTATTTAAACAATATTCTAAATTGTTACTCATTTTGAAACTATCCATCCAAACCAAGACATGTTGTTGAAACCAGAACAAGTGAACTTTTAGCTGCAGGTTTAGAGGGAAGGAAAAAATGGAATAAATAACAATTCCAGATAACTTAATGAGAAAAGACGACTTTTCGTTATGAGTTTTTATAATGGATTTGTGACGGAGTGATATGAAAGTGGAAGACAAAAAATCTCTTCGGTTACTTCTTTTTTTTTGAATAATAACTTGAATTCGAGTGTCACTCCTCCTCGAATCCATTATAGTATTGAAAGACGAATTACAATATTCAAATGCCAGGACTCGGCCTGAAGAATTGTGTTCACTTTGAAAACATCTGAGTACGGTAGTTCTTATTTCAAATGTTCTTGCGCAATGCATCGGGTTGAAAACCCCAAAAACTGTTTTTTTTTGTTGCTGCACTGAATAGGTTTGTGACATAATTTTTCGCAACCAATATACACAAACGGATTGACAGGCACTCATAAAAACATTGAGATTTTAATTGATTCAACTTTGGGTATTTGCTCAATGTTTCTTTTGACATACATTGAAACTCTTTGAAAAATCAGGGAGACTCGCGCGTCCCCAAGCTTACCCAGAAGGTTTTTGACGGCGATAGCCGTCAACAACCTTCTGGTCGGAATCTATTAAAATTACGGCAAGTCGATAAAGTTTAAACAAACTTTTAGAAAAAGGCCGATACTCCCTCACCTTGCGTGTTGTTCAACATGTGATCCGGATCACACACGTACAATTGTTGCTTGTTTCGCGGCAAAATGGCCAAGCACTGGTTGACGGTGGGCCCGCGAAGATCCGGGAACTGCGACGACGTCCATTGCGATGAAAACGCTTGTCGGTGAAGAAAAAGGAGCAAAAATTGCAAAGGTCGGAGGAGCATCTATTCCTGAACAATGGATGGATGGAAGGGCGTGAAATGAAATGTAATGAAGTTATGATATGATATAGGGTTATTTTGAAGAACGAAGCAGCGAAAGAGAAGAAAAAAAGGAAAGGAAAAACGCCCGGGCTCCGAGACGACGGATTGTTACAACGAAAGAGTGAAAGAGGTTTGAGGCGGGTGGAAAAGAAGAAATCAGGAGCAAGATCAAGAAGCCTGGAAATTATTTAGCAAGCGGCTTGGCTGATTGACACGACTGCACTTTTACCAGGCTCACCAGAAAACTAGAAAACATGCATGTCATGTCAACATCCTTTTCCCCTCCTGCATTTCCTCCACTCCATCTTCCAAGTTTTTTCTATTATTACAACCAAGAGAACAAGTGGAACAATAAAATAAATGGGGTCGACACGAAACGAAACGACGTGAAAAGAAACGAAAAGACAAGACGAGCCTTCTAAATTACAGTCATAAAACCTTTTGACTAGATGGATAAAAAAATAGAAGAAAGAGCAAAGTTGTTGTTTATGAGTGATGAAGAGCTGAGGAGAGCATGGAAGAAAGAAAGCAAGAAAAATAGAAGAATGAGGATTTTTAAAGAAAAAAAAAGATGAGCAAGAATAATGACTGGCAAAGTGTGAAGATCGACGGGGTTTGCAGGGAGCTAGTGCGTCTACGAGGAATCGGGATGCAAAAATGCAAAATTTTGAAGGAAATTGGTGTCGATTTAGCCAATCGGCTATTCTCAGTACGGAGCGCTGCAAACGCGCTCCCTTCGCACAGTGGTGGACGCGGCCACGTTGGCGACGAGAGAGTGCAGAAAATTGAGAGAGCCGTGGCCGATGTTTTGCTCTGATTTCTCTAAACCTCACTCGAAATGCATGCGAAATTCTTTGTTCGATTGGAGCGAGTTATCAGCGTTTTATACCGAGTATATCAGATCGTTAAGACATATCCAAAGCATAATCGCCAAAGACGAAATAACACATTTATTTTTCACCCAACAACAAAGTACCCACAAGGATAACCCAAACTTATCTCAAAAGACGAACACATACATACATAGTGTTTAACTTCAAAGCTAAAAACAATAGAAAACAATTTCCATGCACAAAGACGCCCGACAAGAAAGTAAAATGGTGTTCAATGTGAAATATGACACGATGGCTTTCTTGTTGGCCCCGCCACAACACAACACAAACCTCCATTTCCTGCCCATTTCTCTCCTCCTTCTTCTCCTCCTTTCGTGGAGTGAAAATGAGGAATGGACGTGGATTAGAGCGAGAAACGAATCTCCGAAAAGTGGCTACTACTACGGTTGTCCCATATGGATTAGCCAACGGCGACAAAACTCGCGTGTGCCACCCACCAAACACGACGAAATATGAATGAAATAACAAAGAAACGAGTGTTTTTGATGTTCGTCTAAATACATAGTTGTGGGAACTTGTCTTTTTTATCCTCATGTCATGGAAAGCAAATCACAAAGCTGGAAAGGGGACGAACATTGCGAAAACTCCAAATGAAAAACTTCCGTCTTCATCTTCACTCATTCATTTCCATATTTCTCACGCTTGCAAGTATTATAAAATTATTACGCACCAAAGTGCTTGACTCATCAAAGTTGACCAAAAACTTCGTGCTTATACATGTTTTTCATAGAAAATCACGAAAACATTGCAAATTCACAGTTTTTGAAGTGTCAGAGATTGCTGATTGCACAAAACAAGTTAGAAGTCAGAAACCGGATTTTCATTGGAAGTAGTAGCCACTCAGTGGGTTCGAAATGTCCAGATAACAGGCGAGGATACTGTAGAATGAAAGGTACAGTATCTTAAATTCATAAAAATGTAGATAACGCAGTTGAGGCCCTTTGAGTGACTACTCCTTCTAATGAAAATCCGAGTTTTGACTTCACTGGAACTTGGTTTACCCAATCCGCAATCTCGGAATTTTCAGAAAACTGTGAAATCACAATGTTTCCGTGATTTTTCTCGAAGAACATGTAAAATAACTGCTTTTTCAGTACCTACCATGTTCTTTACGTACCAGAATCAAAAACCTTCTTTTCATACCCTGTCAGTTACTTAATTATGCAAACAATAAAGCGCGAAAGGATGGGCCGAACTCTCCCTACATGAACATGGAACGGAAAGAGTAAGCATGGAAGACAAACCGGCGCATGTGATGTTGAAAAAACATTTATTTATTTTGTTAAGGGTAAGCCAATGAAAAACTATTCAAAGTACATATAGTATTTAGTCTTGCACTCACCAACCGGACATCTCTACTACCAACTGGATTCTTCCGGAAGACTCTTACTCACGAGGAAGTGACCCAGTGACATTCCCACGACAGTTATACGATCAACTCAAAGGTGAATAACTGACCATTCTGTTTAACATTTCTGTACGCATTTGGAAAGATAAGTTTTCAGTGCGTGTTTTTCGGGCCGCCATTTAACGTAGAAATTATAATTGAAGTGAAACGAATTGCTATACGAGGTATTTAACGCTGCAAACTCACTCCAATCGAACACTGAATTTCACATGCATTTGTAGTGAGGTTTAGAGAAATCAGAGCGAAGCATCTGTCACACGCTCTCAATTTTCTGCACTCTCTCGTCGCCAACGTGGCTGCGTCCTCCACTATGCGAAAGGAGCGAGTTTGCAGCGCTCTGTTCTGAGAATATCAATAAGTTCTCAGGTAATTTTCGGCATGTGCACGGCACACGAGCAGCAAGGTGCCGTGAAAAACGGCAGGCTGCCGGGTAGGGGTAGCGTTACGCAAGGAAACGGCACACGAGCAGCAAGCTGCCCTGCAAAACGGCAAGCTGCCCCGCGAAACGGCAGGCTGCCGTGCAAAACGGCAGCGTGCCGTAGGAGTGCCGTGCCGTCGACAAAGGCGCCAGCATTCTTCTCTTGCGCAGACTGAGCGATGATGCAATTTTTTCTACATGAGTTTTATTTTCGAGTTCATTTTTACGATTATTTTCGTATTTTTCTTCAATTTTGTGGAAAAAGTAAGTGTTTATAATTATTCCATGCAGACTAAAAATGTTTTTAGAATTTTCAACAAAGCATTTGCTCAATTCTGCTGGCCACGATGGTTTCTACAGTGATCGATTTTGGAAAAGGAGTTTCCAGTTGGTTCCAGGTATATTTTTTATTATGCCGCGCCTAAGATTGCAAAAAAATTCTTAGAATCACTTGTTTTCAGTTAGAAGTTCCAGAAACAATCCCAGAAATAACAGGTGTTTACCATGATATTTTACCGCGCGATGATGGTATATAGTCGGTGAATACATCATCAACCTCGCTCTACTGCCAAAATTCCTGTAAAACAGTGTTGCACTTGCAAGATTAACTCGAATTCTAGTTTTATACTTCTTTTCAACGAAAAATAACGTATCCACGACGAATTGCAGTTAAAATTTGATTTTTCGCTTCAAAAAAGGCGCACTACACTGTTGAAAATTGAAAAGTGCCGTAGAGCGAGGCTGATGATGCATTCGCCGACTATATATGCGCGAAATAAGGCAAAGAATTGCAAACAATTATTTTTCAAAAAATGAATAACCCCATCAGTTATTTCTGGATTTTTTGTGGAACTTTAAACTACAAAAAAAAAACATGGTTGGAGAAACTGTACTTATGAACAATTACTCTACGGAAATGTAAACAGTAAATGGTTTTCCGCGGAAAATTTTTTATTTCTATTTTCGGTTTTGTCTTGACTTCCCCGGTCTAGTGTTTTTTTTTGGTTTTATCAGAATCTTGGATTTACGGACCGGTTATAGTACAAACTAGCCAATAAAATTTTAAAAATTAAATTAATCGTCAAGAAAACCATTTAGTGTTTTTATGTACCGTGCGGTAAACGCTAATGAATACAGGCCCAGTAACTTTTTAAACTTTGAGCGGCAATAAATCTTTAACTTTCTTTTTAATGAATAGTTTCAGTTTTAAAAGTTTTCTTGCAGTTGACCATCTACTCATCGATATGCGGAAATGGACCTTGACAAACGATACGATTCGATATTGACGGATCGTGTGATGCTCCGTAAACATAATTAAATTTTTCGCCATGCTTTTTTTTTGCTGCCTTTTAATGTTTTTTTATTTAATAAATTTGATTAATTTCAACGAATAGAATCGACCAAAATGGAATCAAAAATAAGCAGGGTTACGGCAGCTTGCCGTGCTTTATTTCGGCACGCTGCCGTGAAAAACGGCAGGCTGCCGCGCAAAACGGCAAGCTGCCGCTGGCAGGTGGCACCCCTGCCAATTCGCGAAGAAGCTTGCCGTTTTTCACGGCAGCGTGCCGTTTCGAGGGGCAGCTTGCCGAAAATTACCTGAGTTCACCAGATCTCGTTTGGTCGCCATACCGGGTAGGCGGTAGTTCCTGTACAGTAGGCTGTAAAATGTTTTCGTGAAATACTCGGTATAAAGCTATGTAAATTCGGTGCAATCCTACAGTGAATTGCACATGCATGTGGAGTAAGAATTAAAAAAAAAATTGCAAACCATCGGCCACGTTTTCTCTATTTTTTTTTGCATTCTCGTCGCCAACGTTTCCCGGAATGAAGCAAATTTGGAGCGTTCCGTACTGAGAATATCCGAACAACCCAAATTTGTCTTATTGAAATATTCCCTAATCTATGAGTACATAACAAGACTTTTCAGACGCCTTTCTCGAATACTACCAAATGAACGGCTCTGGGACGTTTCAAAACAAGACGTTTCAAAACTGGGACGTTTCAAAACTGGGACACTTCAAAACTGGGACGATTCAAAACCTGCCACTTTAAAACTAGGACGGTTCAAAACTTTGAGTGCATTTGTGCGTCACGGTGTACGCACTAGTGACACCAGAACACACGCACATTAAATGTTTATTTTCGTTTTGTCATTGTTTTAAACTCTTTTCACGTACTATTCATTTTCTTTTTTCGTTTTGTCATTTTTTAACTCTGTTCACGCGTTTTCCTCTCGTTTCGCATTTTTTAAAAATAATTTTTGCCGGTATTTAAATTTGGTCAAATTCGTCGAGCTCATGCTTTGTCTTTTGTCGAGTGCTTTACCGGTAAAACGCTTTAGTAAATTTTCCGATAAATTTAACGAACCTTTATCGGTGATTTATTTTGTTTAGAAAAACTTCAACCGCATGTCTTGCATCGGCCAGGCTGAGCATTTTTTTTCTAATACATTGTCATTTTTCTGCTTTACCGGTAAAGGTTCGTTAAATTTATGGGAAAATTTACTAAAGCGTTTTACCGGTAAAACACTCGACAAAAGACAAAGCATGAGCTCGACGAATTTGACCAAATTTAAATACCGGCAAAAAATTATTTTTAAAAAATGCGAAACGAGAGGAAAACGCGTGAACAGAGTTAAAAAATGACAAAACGAAAAAAGAAAATGAATAGTACGTGAAAAGAGTTTAAAACAATGACAAAACGAAAATAAACATTTAATGTGCGTGTGTTCTGGTGTCACTAGTGCGTACACCGTGACGCACAAATGCACTCAAAGTTTTGAACCGTCCTAGTTTTAAAGTGGCAGGTTTTGAATCGTCCCAGTTTTGAAGTGTCCCAGTTTTGAAACGTCCCAGTTTTGAAACGTCTTGTTTTGAAACGTCCCAGAACCAAATGAACTATGAAGAACTCGATTCAGCGTTTTACCTCGCGGAATTTTCCGACCTCATTTTTTTCCAATCTCTGGAACTGAAAAGAAAAATATTTGCCCAGAGGAGCAGCGCAAGACGCACATATTTGGCGTCCACGTTCAGGGCGACTGTAAAGGAGGCGTCGTAAGTTATCAATTTTATTTTTGAGTGTAAAACATTTGTATTCAAAGTCGAACTGCGCGGTGCGAGCTACACGCCTCCTGGGGATGGGGAAGAATTTGGAAATTTTCAACTTCGGAGGCACGGAACAAAACGAGTGTTTAAGTTTTTTCTATTCAAATAACACGGTGTCCCAAAGTGGAAAAATGTGTTGAACTACCTGCACTTTCGGTGCTACCTCGGAATAGAACTCGCTCGAAATAGAATTGTTGCAATATAGAACTGGCTTTGGAATAGAACCGTTTCGGAATAAAACTGTAGCGAAATAGAACTGTTTTGGTATAAAACTGGTGCGAAGTAGAACTGTTGCAAAAAAGAACTGTTTTGGAACAGAACTGTGCCGAAACAGAACTGTAGCGAAAAAACTGAATACTTATTCGAGCTGCTCGAGCTTTCCTGGTTCTCTACAGTTCCACTTCAGGCAGTTCTATTTCGCCACAGTTGTATTTCAAAACAGTTCTATTTCGCTACAGTTCTGTTCCGGGGCAGTTCTATTTTGCTTCAGTTCTATTCCAAAACGGTTCTATTCCAAAGCAAGTTCTATTCCGAGGTAGCACCGCACTTTCTGCTTTCTCTCTCTCTCTCCCTCCCACACGCAGAGCAGTTGTTTCAAACCGTAATTTGTTTCTTTTTTGATTTTCAGCAAAACTAGACCACTTTTTGAAACGGGGGTACGACAGAATAGAAATAGGCGAAATAGAAATGCTACAAAATAGAAATGCTACAAAAAAGAACTGGAAAAAATAGAACTGAGCGAAATAGAAATTCTACGAAATAGAACGGCTACAAAATAGAAATGAGCGAAATAGAAATGCTACAAAATAGAACAAATTTTGGCGATGGAGCGCGTTTGCATTATTTTTTCAATTGCTCAGTTTTTCGCCGATTTTCCATTTTTTTTTTCTGAAACTGCATTGATTTTATACCTTTCTTCATTTTCGATGTTGTTAAGTGCGTAAAATATCTGAAAATTATTGAAAAATCCTATAGTAATCGGAAAATTCGAAAAATAATGCAAACGCACTCCATCGCACCGATTTCTATTTCGCCCATTTCTATTTTGTCACATTTCTATTTCGCGCTGTTCTATTCCGCTCATTTCTATTTTTTAGCCGTTCTATTTTTTCCAGTTCTTTTTTGTAGCATTTCTATTTTGTAGCATTTATATTTCGCCTATTTCTATTCTGTCGTACCCCCTGCATTATAAAAATTGAGAAGTAGAAATATAGAACTGTAGTAAAATAGAAATGTAGCGAAATAAAACTGTTTTTAGAATAGAACTGAAGCGAAATAGAACTGTCCCGGAACAGAACTGTAGCGAAATAGAACTGTTTTGAAATAAAACTGTGACGAAATAGAACTGCCTGAAGTGGAACTGTAGAGAACCAGGAAAGCTCGAGCAGCTCGAATAAGTATTCAGTTGTACATGGTGGGTTATTGAGTTCAATTTCGCGCAGCTGTTCTTCTTGTACAGCTTCATTTCAGGCAGTTCTGTTTCGCTACAGTTCTGTTTCGGGACAGTTCTGTTCCAAAACAGTTCTTTTTTGCAACAGTTCTACTTCGCACCAGTTTTATACCGAAACAGTTCTATTTCGCTACAGTTTTATTCCGAAACGGTTCTATTCCAAAGCCAGTTCTATATTGCTACAGTTCTATTTCGAGCGAGTTCTATTCCGAGGTAGCACCGAAAGTGCAGGTAGTGTAACACATTTTTCCACTTTGGGACACCGTGTTATTTGTTGGTTTTTTGTTTTAATACTTGTTCACTATTTTTTTTTGTTTCCTACATTACCGGTTATTAGAATAAAATTTAAAAAAATTCAATGAATGTAATGAAACTACACACAGCTAGGCAAGTTGCCGCACCTCCGGAGCAAATTGCCGCCGCGATCGGCAAATTGCCTCCCCTCGGCGGCAAATTGCCGATAATTCTCTGAGTATGCAACGTCATTTGGAGGGGAAGAACTTTAACACAATTGACGAGATCAAAAGTGAACTGAATACTGTATTATAAATCTCTTCGAAAAATATAAGCCCATTCTGTGATAGAAGCCCACTTTTAAATTATTTCATCTCGTTTTTGTGTTTTTTAGCATTTCTCGAAATGGAGACAGTCATCAAAAACGCCACCAGGGCGGGACGTAAAATTAATTTTAACTACGGATTCTGTATTGTGTTTTCAATTGAGTTGCGACATCAAAACGGGAAACCTCGCCCACTTTTTTTCACGCAAAATTCCAAATACACTAAAATTTAATATTCGCGTGAAAAAAGGTGGCGAAGTTTCACGTTTTGATGTCGCACCTCGATTGAAAACACAATAAAACAAAAAATTCGCAAAATTTTGAATTGCACTGAACATTTATTAAAAATGACCAACGACATAAATAAAGCAGAGCTACGGTTTTTTGGTTCAGTTTAAGGCTTCCATTCGGACCAATTTTCGTCCGCGGACGGTCCTGTTCGTCCGGCACGAAACATTGCTTTAATTGGCTGTGCATTTTTATTTATGGCACTCCCTTATGGACATAATCATAGGAAAAACAATTTTTTTTTTCCTATTTATAGATGTCAAAAAATGTTAAAAAACGTTAAAAAATGTCAAAAAACGAATCCTATGAATAGGTCCATTAAAAAATGCCGACATTGGGAAATGTTAGCGGTCGCAAATTAACGTAAAATTAGTTTTGCAAAAAAATATTTATAGCAGAAACAAAAATGGGCGCAGCGGACCGATCTCGGCCGAAACGGACAAACCGTGGACGAACAGCGGACAGACGAAGTTCTTCCATTCTTTTTCTGTCAAATGGAAGCCTTAGTTTAGTTTCAGTAGTTAACATCGAGAAATAGATTGAGTTTTTTTCAGTAATGATCTTGGATGTGTTTTCTTAAAACCTATTATAACAGTTTCTGTACAAAACCCTTGCCGCAGACTGGCAAAAGGCGGGGCTTCTTTCTCGTTTTTTGAAAAATTTTTTACCGGTTTTGTCAGTGTTTACAAAATCCATTCTTACAAAGTATACTTTGTCACAAACTGTAGCTATTAGCCGTTTTCGATGGCCTTTCTCTTCAACTTTTTTCGCACTTTTCGATCAGGGCTTTCTCAGAGAAGATTTGGAGCACATTGGCAGCTATGTGGCTAATAGCCATTGAAAAAGCCTAGTAGCCATCGAATTAGGGGCGTTCGCCAAATGAAAAATGCATATGGCACACGGCCCTATTCGATGGCTATTTGCTAAACATTTCTTGATTTATGGGTGGCTAATATGAAATGCTGTCATGAATGTTTTTTGTTGTTGTTGTTGCAAAATAAATCAAAACCTAAAAGAACAACCGACTAGACGATGGGTTTATACAAAAGTAGGCATCGTTAGATATATAAAAGAGAGCAAAAAAATGTTCTTTTTTTGTGTGGTGTGATGGATTGTATTAAGATTGAAAAGGGAAGAAAAAGAAAATCAGAAAGAAAGAAAGAAAAAAGGTGAGAAGGAGAGGCGAAAGAAAAGAAATTATGAGAGTTGGCACACAATTTTCTTTCACAGACAGAGCAGGGATGGGTGGGAGAAGAAACAAAGAAACGGTGGATGGTGTTTAGTCCGAGTCTGGGAAAGGTCCGGCCAGCACCTTCTTGATGAAATCGTCGTACTTGACCATTCCCTCGCCGTCCTCGATTCCCTTGAGAAGCTCGTCGGCCTCGTCGGCGGAGAGTCGCTCTCCGAGAGCCAACAGGATGTGTCTGAGCTCTGCGACCAAGATCTTGCCAGACTCTTCCTTGTCGAACACCTTGAGTCCCTCGAAGAAGTCGGCGTAGGTTCCTTGCTCCTGGAAACGGAAACAAAAATTGGGCTCGCTCCCAGAACAGAACGTCAAGTCAAAGTGCAAAAAAAGGTCCTAATTTATAACAAATGATACAGTAACTCACCTTTTCCTTGGAGAGCTGCTCGTAGATCGGGAGCCACTCCTCAAAAGTGATTCTCTTCTCTCCCTTGCGCTTGAACTCTTGTCCGGACGCCTTCACAACCATCGCCTGAGTTGGCTTGAGGCCAGCAGCACGAGCGACATCTCCAATCTGGGTACCGTCGATCTTACCGTCGAGCTCCTCGTCGTACAGGTTGAAGATCTCCTTGAGGGCGTCTAAAAATCAATCTAATTAGAATAAACTGATTAAAAAACAAATGAATCTCACCTTGCGATGGAGCTGGCATTCTGTGTGTGTGTGTTTGGACTTGACGAAAGAAGAAAAGTGAATCGAATCGACGGCGGGCCACCCCAAGTGTAGTACACTGTGTGTGCGAGGCGTCTTTGAAGCGATGGGGGCGGATGGATCGGGGCGTGTCAGACTCTTGCGCGAGCACACTCTCTCTCCCTCTCTATCGCCGGGAGCCCACAGCTCGACAGGCTCGAGATGTAAAGCGAAACGGACAGAGCAGGAGGAGAGAAGCGCGGGAAGACAAGAGAAGAGAAGAGCCGAGTCAAGGAGAGGAGAGGAGGACGGGGATTTTGAAGAAAGAAAAAGTAACTGCTTATTCAAATATACTTTAAAAAAACATTTTACTTATCGAATCAAGTAGTAACTGAAACTTAAAACAGGTGAAAGCGGAAAAGAAATGGTGATCGATCGGATTGTTCAGTACGCCGGCTCAGCAGCTGCTCATAAACTTTGAAAATAGCCAATTTTCCCACGCGCATTTTTTGACACAGCTGAAATGAGTGCGACTGTTTTTCGTGATTTTTATGGGCCTATTCAGTGCAGGAAAAAAAAACCGATTTTCGCGGTTTTTTTTTAGGAAAAAACCCATCGCGTCGAGACCCGGCGTTCAAAAATGCAATGCGCCTTTAATTTTCAATGGGAATTTAAAGGCGCATAGAGTTATTTCATCGGCCGGTCTCGACGCGACAAGTTGTTTACGTCAAAAAACCTCCGACTATGGTAGTTTTTTGTCTTTTTTTCTCCACGAAAAACGGTTTTTTCCTCTGCTTAATAGGTCCATAATGGGTTACGGTCGCACTCATTTCGACTGTGTCAAAAAATGCGCTCCGAGATATTTTGCGGGAAATCTTGTTTATAGGGCCGGTTTCTGCGTATTTCTTGATAGTCTTATGGTACGTCCAAAGTAAAAAAAAAGCGTCCAAAGCAGCTTTGTAGAGATTCAGGCCGAGAACAGTTTCGTGGTAAATTTGGGCCAAAAGCTAGCTGGTCTCGCAGCGATTTTGGCAGTGTTTTTTCACGGTTCTCCTCCTTTCGTGGCGGGACCAATGAAAGACAATAAATCGCTCGCTTCGCTCATGAATTTTACGAATCCATGAAACTGGAAAACCTTTTTCCGGAAAAAAATTTCAAAAAATTAAACTTTCGTGCAATGAGAGCGAGAGACGTAGTGAAATATTTCTTGGGAAACAAATTTTTGTGCTATGAGAGTGAGAGACGCAGAGAAAAATTCCCCGGAAAACGGGTTTCTTCTGGTTTCATAAATTAGGCTTCCGAACAATCCGATCCAAAAAAAAAAGAAAAATAAATAAAAAAAAGGTCTAACAAATTGGGAAGCATGGGAAAAAACAACAACAACAATTACAAATAACAACTTATTCCGTGTATCGCGCCAAATCCAGCCGCGGCACGATATTCATCGATTGCAGCTCCTGGAAGAGCAGTTTGCACGCGTACGGAATCTTAATGTTCGCCATGGATTTGCTCGATCGGCACTTTTGACACCATCCCTTCGAGCCAATGACACCGCATCCAGTGCACACGTCAACCTGGAGCAAACAATTTCAGTCATTTTTTTCAGACGCGGAAGTTTTAATTAATTTTTTGTAAACGCTTCTTCTCCTTCCCGCTCACTTTTCTCAGGATCACCGCGTGCCCCACTTCAATGGCACATTTTCTCTTTCTCGCCGAGCATTCATTCCTCGCGAGCAGGCACCCACCACAACTCTGCTCTCTCCATCTCTTTCTGCCTGCCAAGCTTTTACTCGCCCCAGAGATCCAGGAATATGCCCACTGGGCGAGAGAGTACAGAGATCAGTAGAGACGCAGCATGTACACATACACTAACGACGCAATGGCAATCAAGAAGAGATCCGATCTCTCTTTTTCTATAGCTCTCTGTCCCTCTCAGTCGCTAGCACTTCTCACTCACTGAATATATATTTTGCGATCAAAAAAAAAAAGTAGAAGATGAGAATGAGCGTCTCCACTGGCTGACTAGCAAGACGGATATTTTAGTTAGCCGAGGTCAGCCGAATCTAATCTGATACAGTACAAGGTTCTTGGAATTGTGCTCTTTCTCTCCCGCTACCCACGCAATGAGACGCATCTCGTCTCGGCAGCACAGTTATTCTTTACTTTTTTTAACCGCAGAGAGCACAGTTTCGCTCCTCTTTTCGAATCCACTTGAGTGTTACGCTTGTGGCTCGGCTCGGCTCGACGCGAGTGTAATGATGAGCAAAAATTGCGCACACACAAAAAAAAATGGATGACGGATGATAAGATGGGATTGAGAGAGAAGGGGTGGAAAAGACCACAAAGGTTACCTTGAACTCATCGGACGACACCATCAAACGTTCGATGAGCAGCATTGATGCTCCGTACGCAATCAGACAATCTCTTTCCATTTCTCCCAAACGCAAACCTCCTTCTCGCGATCTTCCTTCCGTGGGTTGGCGGGTCAGCGCTGCTCTGAAATGTGGGAAATTTCAGTTTTTTTTTATTACAATTTTGGGAATTAAATATGGATTTATACAGTGTGTGTGGAAAAAAAACGTGTTTTTTTTGTATTTTTAATCCTGTAACTATTCTACAGAACATAATTTCCTAATGGACCTATTCATAGGAGAAAAAAAAACAAAAAACATTTTTGTTTTTTTTTCCTATTCATAGATGTCAAAAAACGAATCCTATGAATAGGTCCATAAAACTTTTAAAAAATCCTAGAGCATCCAACGGTTTCAAAAACAACCCTACGCGACAAGATCCTGCGTTGGAAAAATGCACTGGGGGAATTTTTGGTGGGGATATAGGCAGATATCTGGCTATTAGCCATTAAACATAACAAGTAGCAATTCTTGGTTCATAGTTGGAGCTTAATTCTGATTATAAAAGTGATGTTTGAAAAAAAAGTTGTTATGGCCCTTTAAAAATTCTACTCTGGGGAAATATTCGCAAAATGCTCTGATTTCTTTTTCTGAACATATTAAATCAATATGTGGGTAAAAAAAATCGATATTTTGGTCCAAAATTTTCTGAGCATGCTCGGTAGTATTTCTTGCCATTATTTCCCAAAGTTTCAGATCAATCGGGGCATTTTCCGATTTTTTCTCCAATTTTTTTTTTACTATTCTTCCATTTTTATGCATAGCCCCATTATATTCGGGGTGGCTTTCTCATAGAGTAGTAACCCCCGTTACCTCGGTCCCCTAGCACGTGCATGCATCTTATCCAACACCATGTGCTTCAACTTTTGATAGTAGATCGGTCCAAAGTAAATGTACGCGGAGAGTGGTTGTCCCGTGATTCCACTCGTCAACATATCCTTTCCCATGTAGTTGTATCCGCGTGACGCCAACTCTTCGCACACATCTTTCACCTGGTCTCCGCCAAACGCCGTACCGTAGTGATATGTGCCGTTCATCACACCAGCTTTTCCTGATAACAGTTCCATCAGTTTTCCGACCGTCATTCGAGACGGGTATCCGTGAGGATTCATGATCATGTCTGGCACCATTCCCAGGTCGTTGAACGGCATATCTTCTTGTTGGGCAATCAGACCGCACACTCCTTTCTGACCGTGTCGAGACGAGAATTTGTCGCCGAGTTCGGGGCGGCGGGTTTGACGCAAAAGCACTTTGAACAAATGCGCTTCCTCTTCGTTGTAGGTGAGAAGGACACGTTCCGCGTAGGATGGAGTTGGTGTTTTGTAGGTGATGGAGACATCTTTGTAGTCGACTTGACGACCAGCGATTCCGACTGAAAATGGAAATTATGGTTATGGGTATGTTTGGCGTTTCAAAGCAATTTTTAATAAATCTGACAGGACTCTGATTTTAATACCTACTAATCTGACTAGAACATTTTTGAATCTTACAAGATTCAATGAGACTAAATAGGTCATCAGCCAATTTTTAGCAGGATTCCAGACTTCCAAAAACGTTTATTTTTCTAGTTTTTCCTTGAAATGTTAATTTTTTTTGACTTTTTGTAAAGCCGCGAAGGCTAAAAAATTCCGGTTTTTGGACAAAAACGTAATCGGTATATGCTCCGAATTGTCAAAAACTCTAATTTTTTAAAATACGCTTAATTTTTTTTTGGAATTTCCGTTTAGGGCGAAATACATTTTTTGAGGACAAAAAAACTTTTTTGTAGAACTTTTTTGTCCCACCCCTGCTTGGAAGCCTCTAATTGCCCGGCACCCAATCAAGAGGTTCGTAAAATAAGCCGGCAAACCGTACAAATAGATCAAGTACTATAATTTTAACTCACTCGTATTACTAGAACTGGCTCCTGGACCGCCATCTCCACCGCTCACAACCGGCATATGTTTGTTGATGATCGTCTGCTTGGGAAGAATTCGCGCTCCAGCGAACACGATACCTTCTCTGTCCAGATTTTTGTGCTTGAAAATTGGTTTGTTGGTATTCGGATCAAGAGCAGGACCCAAAAGACGATCAAACGTCTGGTTCGGATACTTTTTGGCAGTTCCCTTCACGTGTTTGTACACCAGACAACGACCGTACCCTCTATCGAGCGAAGCCTTGTTGAGCACGAGCGCGTCTTCAATATCGTATCCACTGTACGACATGACGGCAATAATTCCGTTCGCTCCAGCGGGCAGTTTCTCAAAGTTGGTAAGCTCAATCGTCTTCGATTTCACCAGCGGTCTTTGCGGATAACAGAGGAGGTACATGATGGAGTCGATTCTCTTCTGCTGATTGTAGGCGATAGTTCCCATTGCTTGTTTACCCATAGCGCATTGATAAGTGTTACGTGGAGATTGATTGTGATGTGGATATGGAATTAGGCCGGCGCAAACTCCGAGAAGGGTGAACGGCTCGATCTGCAATTAAAAAAGGTATTATCGGCCCGCCACGTCGGTCAAACGCGCTCCGCTGAACTCAAAACTACGTGGATTTCATTTTGGTTTCCAAATTATTTTATTTCACGTTGAATTTACACGTGAAATAAAAAAAATTTGGAAACCAAAATAAAATCCACGTAGTATTGAGTTCAGCGGAGCGCGTTTGACCATTTTGGCGGGCCGACAATAAATAAGTAATACCTAAAAAATAAAAATAAAACCATCACTCACTTCCAAATGCGTCGTCTCCGGCACAATTTCCTTCTCGTAAACCGCAATCAGCGCATCGTTCATCTCATTCACATCCAGATATTCAACAATTCCGTCATCAACAAAGTCTTCGAATATTCTCTTTCCCTCCTTCAATTCTTGAATGTGTTCCTGAGTGAGCATCGGCTGTCCGTCTTGAACAATAATGTACGGGCGACACAGACGACCACCATCAGACGAAATGAAAACGGATCGGTTTGTCAGAGAGCGAGAAACCGAGACGAATTCAGACAAAAGTCCACTTCTTCGAACATCTCTCACTGCTTTTACCACTTTTTCCGGATCCACTGCTGTGCCGATGAGGACTCCGTTCAGGAAGATCAGGGTGTTTTCTCTGTAAGGAGGGATGTTGTTTTGCTGAGTAGTATTTTTTTAATTGTTTTTAAAACTCCTCGGTTTTTCCACCTTTCTTTTTCCTAATTGAAATATTTCCGTCAAATTTCAGCGATTTTGTTGTAATTTTGAAGAAATTCCACTTTTTAAGGGGGTTTAGACGAATTTTTTGTTGAAAAAACGTCCAAAATACTAATTTTCATCGCTTCGGCCGTAAATTTTCACTAAATATCGCATTTCATCCAACCAAACCTGCGAAACTTGGAAACCTAATGGGGTTATTCTCGGAACCAGCAAAAAAGGAAAAAATAGAAAAATTCAGCAAAAATTCGTAGAATGCTCCGATCGATCTGAAAGTTTGGGAAATCATCAAAAAAATACTTCTGGCCATTCCCTGAATATTTCAGACCAAAATATTGATTTTCAAAAATAAAAATCGATATTTTTAAAATCAATATTTCAATTTGAAATTTTCAGGGAATGTCCGAGAGTATTTTTTAAATGGTTTCTCAAAGTTTCAGACCGAGCGGAGCATTCTCCGAATTTTTTGCTGGTTTCGAGAATAACCCCACAATGAAATTCGAAAAAAGCGTGAAAAGAAAAAAGCGAAAAAAGCGTGTGGCGAGACCCACTGAGAAAAAATTAGGCGACTCGGGATTTTTTTTTTCGATTTTTCAGCTGAAAAAAATTTTTTAATGTGGATTTTTTTTTTCAATTCTGCCTATTTTCTATTTTTATTTGAATTTGATTGAATTTCAGCTAGTTTGACAGGATTTTGGTAAATTTCGTTAAAAAATAAAACTTTTTGGAGAAATTGTTTTTAAAAGTTTCAAAAATTGATAGAATTATTAAAAACGGGAAAATCATTTAAATTAACTACAATAACTGTATTCTGGGCGGGAAATCGTGGAAAAAGATTTTTTTTCGACATATTCCGTATTCTCCACGTAGTGATAACTCGTGATAATTTGCGAGACAAAAAATCGTCATTTTCTTTTTAAATAGAAAAACGTGGATTTATTAGCCGCGAGGTGTCATTTCGTGGCCAATTCGTAATGTGGTTATTCATTTCATGCAGTTTACATTTTTTGTCAAATTTTCCTTATTCATTTCATGCTGAAAACGAAATTTTCTGCAGCAGAAAACTGCATTTCGTCGAACTGCAAAATGCACTTTTTGTCACGAAAAACACGCGAAAAATGGCGGTGTTATTCATTTCATGCAGAAAATGAGAAAAAGTGCATTTTGCAGTTCGACAAAATGCAGTTTTCTGCATGAAATGAATCAGGAAAATTTGACAAATAATGCAAAATGCATGAAATTAATAACCAAATAATAAAACAGTTTTAAAGATTCGATTTTCCATTTTTTTTTCCCCCAATAAATATTCGTTTTTTGGAAAAACATTGCCATATTAAAATTATTTTTAAAAACTCACGGCTGATTGACATGCGAGAAATGAACATTGTGGAGATCCTCAACACCCGAATTCAAAAGCAGTCTGAGCACTGGTTTCTCATCCGAATCCGTCGTGATATGACTGATCAACGCCAAATTCTTGACGAGACCACACGCTTCTCCTTCAGGAGTGTCACTCGGGCACAACATTCCCCACTGAGACGGCTGCAGAGAACGCGGTCCAGACACCTTTCTCGTCTTCTCAAACGTCGAATTGATTCTGGTCATCATGCCGATCGCGGAAATGTAAGAGAGACGACTGAGCACTTGAGTCACTCCAAGACGCTCCATTCTGAATCTTTTAATGATCCAGTTTCCTGTCGACATCGCATTCACAATTGTATTCGTGATCATGTCCTGTCTCATGTGCTTCACAATATCCAACGGAGCAGCCATAGTCTTCATCAGGGCATTGTCAGCTATTCTTTTCAGCTCCGAATTGAACCTTTTGAAGACGTCTTCAAACAAAAGAGCCAACAATGAACCGGCCAACTCGAGACGCTTGTTTCCGTAGAAATCCCTGTCATCCAGCTCATTCTCTCCGAGTTCCGTCTGAATCAATCTTCTCGTCATCAATCCCAAGTAGACTGCCTTCATTTTGAAATTTCCATCGGGGCACGCAATGTGTGTGATCATCGAGTTGGACAAAAAGTCGATCGCTTCGTGCTCTTTTGGCGGCGCTTGAATGGTCACAGAAGTTCCGGGCAGCGATCCGAACGGAGTGAATTTGCGTGCTTTGACTTTGGAGGTGACGTAGGTGAGAGCCTGTTGGCGTGTATAGACTCCATTGCTGATGCATTCTTCGAGAGTTTGAGCGAATGCGGAGACGTACTTTTCTTCGTGACCAATGGTGCTCACAATGTCGTAGTCGGATTCGACGCCCATTGCCTGCAAGAGGAGGAATGAATGGTATTTTTTTTCCACAAACTTATAGTCGGCGAATGCATCATCAGCCTCGCTCTACCGCACTTTTCAATTTTCAACAGTGTAGTGCACCTATTTTGAAGCGAAAAATCAAATTTTAACTGCAATTCGTCGTGGATACGTCATTTTCCGTTGAAAAGAAGTATAAAACTAGAATTCGAGTTAATCTTGCAAGTGCAACACGGTTTTACAGGAATTTTGCAGTAGAGCGAGGTTGATGATGTATTTGCCGACTATATTCTTATCTTAATTCTAATGGGGTTATTCACGAAATGGCAAAAATCCGCGCGAAAACCCGGAAAATGCTCCTATTGACCTGAATTTTGGGAAATAAGGGAACGAATTCTCCCGGAAATTACCCCAAATTTTCAGACAAAAATATCGATTTTAAGCATTTTCAGAAAAAAAAACAATTTCTTAAAAATCGATATTTTGGTCTGAAATTTTGTGGGAATGTCCGGGAGAATTTTTTCCCTTATTTCCCAAAATTTCAGAAAAATCGGAGCATTTTCCGAGTTTTTGCCATTTCGTGAATAACCGAAAACTGTTTTTTGGTGCTAACCCAAAATAGAACTTTGCGGAAGTCGGAAAAACCAAGAATGTTGAAAGCATTTGGCTAATATAAAAATTTAGACAAACAGTAATTTAATCGTTTTTTTTGTTGATAAATTTACGGCAATTCAAAAAGTCAAGTCGTTAAAAATTTGGTTTTGCGCCTCCAGCGAGGGTTAGAATTTTCGTGAAAATTAGGACAACAAAAAACTTGATTCCAGGATTTTTTTCCACTTTTGACGCTGCTTTCAGATAAAAAAAAAAGTCAATATTTAAAATTCGATATTTTGGTCCAAAATTTTCTGAGCATTTCATCACCGGGAATATTTTTTTCAATAATTTCCTGAGTTTTTCCACAATTTTTATGGACCTATTCATAGGATTAAAAAAAAAAATTTTTTGTCAAAAAAGTCAAACAATGTTAAAAAAAAAAAACGTTTAAAAATGTCAAAAAACGAATCCTATGAACAGGCCTATTAGCTGCTTTTTTGTTGAAATTTCATAAATAAAAAATTTCTGTACCTTGAAAATAATAGAAACGGGAATGTCATCGGTAAGCTGGTTGTGCCGAACAGAATACTTTCCCTTCTTCACTGTCACATAAGTCTTACTCTTCCTTTCCGACGTCGACGAGAGCACTTCACACTGCAACTCTTTGCTCGAGTTTCTTCCAACCATAATACGATTTTTCGACAGCTGCTCTTGGATCAAGATGACCTTTTCACTTCCTTTGACGACAAAATAACCTCCTGGATCGTACGGGCACTCTTGAACTCGCGCGAGCTCTTCCTCCGCCAAATCTCGAAGGATACACTTGCTCGAGCGGAGCATGATCGGCATTCGACCAATGACGAGATCCTTTTTGAACACCCGCTGATTTCCACGCGTGTACTCAATATCGACAGATATCGGCGCCGAATAGGTCATGTCTCGAAGGCGACACTCTTGCGGTGTTATTTTGTCGTGCGTCATGTTCAAGCCTTCTTCGCTGCTCGGTTTTCCGACACGAATGTCGAGATATTTCAGATAAAAGTTCGGATTGGCGTCTGACGTGATTTTCTGGTTGGAGAGCATGATGTTGCGGATCTCCTGGTTGACAAAGTGGTCGAAACTCACCAAATGCTGTTTTACTAGACCTCGCACCTGGAAATTGTGGCATTTTCGGGAGAGTTTGGTATTTTAAACAAACTTTAAGAAATGCTGGGACTAGCAGCCATTTATCCTCCAACGGCATACATTTTTGATCTTTGCCGATCTCTGTTTTGATCCGAGATCGGTCATTCGCATGGCCGACTGTCATCTGAAAGTCGATTATTAATTTTCTGAGATCTGAAAATTGATAGAGGTACAGCACAGAACATAAAGTAATCTGGAACTTCGTAAAAACTGAAAAAGACAAGAAAAAAATTAAAATGTTTCTATTAATCGGACTAGTATTTTGTTCATTTATAAAATGAAAAGAAACGGGGCGAGGCGAGGCACGAATTATTATACACCCGAAGAGGATACAAAAAAGAATATAATTACACTTGTTCTAAAAACAGAAATCTATCTAGTTACAACTTCAAATCGGTGTTATTTGGAAGTGGGGAAAAGTATTCCTGGATGACGGAATTCTTCACTTCGGCCAGAGTCGACGGATTCCACTTTGGATTACGGTCCTTGTCGATGAGAACTGGAAAGAAAACATTATTTTTTTTTTTGGCAAAATTGAATTTTACAGCGACACCCACCGGGGAGCAAGCCCCGCCCCTTTTGCAAACCTACGGCACAAACATGCAAAAGGGGCGGAGCTCGTTGGCTTTTTTGTCAAGGCCTCATAGATGAGGTTATTCATAGAAAAGGCAAAAAAAAGGAAAAAATCGGAGAATGCTCCGATTGACCTGAAATTTTGGAAAAAATTCTCCTGTACACGCTCAAAAAATTTTGGGCCAAAATATCGGTTTTTTCTGAAAATTTCTAAAATCGATATTTTGGTCCAAAATTTTTTGAGCGCGTACAGGAGAATTTTTTCCAATATTTCCCAAAATTTCAGGTCAATCGGAGCATCCTACGATTTTTCACGCAATTTTTTTCCCTTTTTCCGGTTTTGTGAATAGGTCCATAAGGCTTCGTAGATGGCGTTATTCATAGAAAAAGCAAACAAATTAAAAAATATGGGGAAACTCGGAAAATTTGAGAAATAATGCCAAAAATACACCCGACATGCTCAGAAAATTTTGGGCCGAAATATCGATTTAAAAAAGATTGATTTTTTATCCAAAATTTTTTAAAATCGATATCTCGGCCCAAAATTTTCTGAGCGTGTCCGGGACTGTTTTTGACTATTTCCCAAATGCCGCGTCCAAAGTTCAAAAAATTCGTGAAATCAAGAGTTTTTTGCAGTCCAAAGCTCCGAAAAAATTCCCAGAAATAACAGGCGGTGACAGTTGAAACCGGCGTTACCGTAGTTCATTCGCTGCGAGACCTTCTATGTTTGAACTTGAATTTTCCCACATTTGCTCAATTTTTCTTTTTCACGGGAAAATTCAAATACAAACATAGAAGGTCTCGCAGCGAAGCAACTACGGTAGCGCCGGTTTCAACTGTGAGAGCCTGTTATTTCTGGGATTTTTTGTGGAACTTTGGACTGCAAAAAACTCTTGATTTCAGGAATTTTTTGAACTTTGGACGCGGAAAAAGCTTCAGACCAATCGGAACATTCTGCGAGTATTCCTACAATTTTTTTGCTTTTTCCCAGAGGGTCTCGCCACGATTTTCATGCGAGTGTGTTTATACTGTATTTAATTCAAAATTTTCCAACTAGAAAATGTATTTACTTTCGTCGATTTTATCACTTTTGGCCGGATATTGAAGCTCATTTTGGTTGATTTCAAAAGTACTAGACCCAGCTTTTCAAATTGACTCACTAGCTCTGCATCCCTCGTGGAAGTCCTTGTCGGCCAAGAATCTTTGAGTCAAACGATACTCCATCGTGAAAATTTTAGCATAGCTCATTGTGCTTCCCTCGGTGATCTGACGGTGAGTGATTTTCAGGGAAGTCGGGCTCATTTTTCCCAGAGTCTTCGCCTGCTTCTGCGCCCACTCTGAGCCATCCTCTTCCAGATGCGACAGAATTTCTTCGACGCTCTTGGCTCCAAATGCGTCTCTGATTTGCGAGAGGTGTTTTGACAGCGAGAATTCTGGAATCTTCTCCGGCTCGAAAGATCTGATCACTTCATCGACAGAGTTCTCATTGACATCTTTCATTTCCACAAGTTTTTTCTCCAAGTTCCCGATTTCTGCGGATGGGACGAAGTGCGTTGCGAGTCCAGCGTGGAATGCGTCGGCTCCAAGGAGACGGTATCCGGTGAGTGCGAGGTACATGCCAAGATTTCCCTTCAGTCTGGACAGGAAATACGAGCCTCCGACATCTGGGAACAATCCGAGAGCAGTCTCTGGCATAGCCAACATGGTCTTTTCAGTGGCAACTCGGAAACGTCCGTTTACAGAGAGACCGCATCCCTGGAAGAAAATTAGCTTTAAATAAAATAATCACGTATTCCACTGACTCCGCCCATCACAATTCCATCGATCAAACAAACGTACTGCTTATTGAGAGTTCCAATCAAATGATTCAAAATATACTCCTCGCGGAAAAAGTCCTTGTGCATCGTGCAATCCTTGCCTTCCTGGGAGTCTTTGTACGATCTGGACACCGCCAAAACGTCTCCTCCCGCACAAAACGCCTTCTCTCCGCCTCCTTTCAGAATTACGAGATCCACGTCCGAGGACGTATTCCAGTCTTTCAATTGTGGGTAAAACTCACGGACCATGTTGAGATTGAGCGCGTTGAGAGCTTTTGGTCTGTTCAGAGTCACGACTTTCTTGGATCCATGACAGTCGACGAGAATCTCTGATTTTGCAGAAGCGCTCAACGAGAACGACATCTTTTGACAGAATCCCTAAAAACATTGACGTCTATAAAAAAAAACTGCGGTTAAAAAAAAATTTGAAACCTTGGCGTGGAGTCCGCGGAAGAGGGAGGAGGGCAAGTGTCGAACAGAGCTCGTCATGCCTGCCTGCAAAATTATACTAATCAGTAAGATGGAATTGGAACGGAAAAAAAGGAAAGAAAATAAAAATAATAAGAAATTGTTGTTCCTGCCAGTTTATATTTGCAGAAATGAAAACATCAAAGATCACATGGCGGAGTGTGCGCTTTGATGGGGGAAACTTGGACAGATTTTTGATGGACTATGTAATTTTTTAGCCATTTTAAAATAATAGTCCATCAAAATGCAAAAAAAGAAAACGGTGGCTAACTCCCGCTTGTGTGCCAAATTCGCGCCGAACTCGCCCCGAACGCTGATTACGCTCGAGTTCGGCTAATAGCCATTTTTATCGGCTAAAATCCATGTTGCTGCCTATATTCGCGCTAAAAATTCCCTCGAATACTGAAAAACGACGCTTTTTCTCCCTGAAAATGAGGTTACCTCTTTTTCTGCGTCTCTCAGTCCCATCATATATACATTTTTTTTTCTGTATTTCAAAAGAATCCAGTATTGTCGGCCCGCCAAAATGGTCAAACGCGCTCCGCTGAACTCAACGTGACGCGATTTTCATTTTGGTCTTCAAATAATTTCACTTCACGTTGAATTTATACGTGAAATGATATAATTTGGAGACCAAAATGAAAATCGCATAGCGTTCAGTTCAGCGGACCGAATTTGAGCATTTTGGCGGGCCGACAATACTGGATTAGGAAAAATTCCAGTATAGCCACCCACTACAATATAGGTACCCACGCTATAGTATAGCCACCCACATAACTGAAAAATGGGATTTTTCCGAATTTCTGTGGGTGGCTATTTTGAAATATATGGGTGCTTTTACTGGAATATATTATTACAGTTAAGCCACCCACTCAGTGGTAATGGGTGGCTATACTGGTTTCCTAGGGAATCTTTCAGAATAGCCACCCATATATTTCAAAATAGGTACCCATTCGACTCGCTATAGTACAGCCACCCATCATTTCAGAATAGCCACCCATAATTCCAGAATAGCCACCCATAATTCCAGAATAGCCACCCACGCGGCGCCGACTGTGGGTGGCAAAACTATAGCGAGTCAAATGGGTACCTATTTTGAAATATATGGGTGGCTATTCTGTAATTATCCCCTGGATTACTTAAGAATACAGAAAAAATGTACATATGATGGGAATGTGAGACGCAGAGAAGAGGTAAACTCATTTTAAGGGAGAAAAACGTCGTTTTTCAGTTTTCAAGGGAATTTTTAGCGCGAATATAGGCAGCTACTTGAATTTTAGCCGATAAAAATGGCTATCAGCCGAGCTCGCGCGTAATCAGCGATTGGGGCGAGTTCGGCGCGAATTTGGCACACAGGCGGGAGTAAGCCACCGGCAACGGTTAATAGCCAAACAAAATACTCTAATATCTTGTGTATAAGACCGGATTGCGCTATCTATCAGCTCCGTTTACTTATATAGGCAGCTAAATTGCCTTTAGCCGTTGAAAATGGCTATTAGCCGAACTCGAGCCTAATAGGCGACTGGAGCGATTTCGACAAAAATTTGAAGAGGATTTAGCGCGATATGGGCGCAAAAACGGGATTTAGCCACGGGTGATAGCCAAAAATTAGCTGACGGCCTCAGGATCCGTTTTCATGATTTTTCGAACAAAAGAAGAAAAAATGAGGCATATTTTCAGGTAAATCTATATCAAATAGATCCTGTAAGTCCTAAATTAAACAAAAAATTGCAATAAAGGCACAAATTCGATAGATATAGGCAACTAAACGGCTTTTAGCCGATGAAAATGGCTATAAGCCGAACTCTCGCCTAATCAGCGACTGGAGAGTTCGGCGCACAAGCGGAATTTACCCACCGGAAACGGCTAATAGTCCAAAATTCGCTGCTCAGGGCCCGTTTTCATAAATTTTCGAGCGAAAAGAAGATCAAATGAGGCCTATTTAGCAAGATAACCAAAAAAATCAATATCAAAAATGCTGTACATCCTAAATTAAAAAAAAAAGCATTTTTCAAAAAATTCGAAAATAAAGAAATTAAGAAAACACCTTCTCGGACCGATTAAAATGCAAACCAGTCAATTTTAATGCATTTTTCTGCATTAAAATTGAATAAAAATGACAAAAAATGAATTTAAAATGGCTTGAATAGGTGCAAAAAAGTTTAGGAATTTTCCAAAAATGAAATAAAAATTTGTGGGCGGAGCCAATGGCAACTGCCGCAGGGTGCTTTGCAACTTTGCCGCATGGTTTTTCCGTGCCTTTTGTGAAATTTTTTTCTTTTTTTTTCTTCATTTTTCACGTTATTTTATTTTATTTTTTCTTTCTTGAAAAAATTTTTTGCAGAACCTGTTCCTCAAAAAATGGGTGCACTGGTGCAAGAGTGCGGCTGCAAAGGTGTTCGATTCTGTGCGCTGTGCGAGACGACAGAAAGGGTGAAAAAACTGCGAGTTGTGGAGGATAAATATGCAGATTATCAGGTTAAAAACTAGTCAAAATTCTTAAAAAAAAACAAAAAATGTTCAGGTATTCATTTACGATCATCAGCGACAAATCGCCATACCCACCAGCAATTTGAGCTCAAAATCGTCGTTGGAGGAGATTTTAAAAGGTAAATTTTCAATTTTTAGTAAAAAAAACTGTTTAAATCGCTTATTAAATCAGAATCCGAAGCATGCAACTCCTCGTCGACGGACGGCTCCATCCAAATCGGCGGTCTCACTCTGATCCACAATTTTCTGTCCGAAATTGAAGAAAATAAAATTCTGACGATGATAGACAGTGTCGAGTGGGCGCAGTCGCAGAGCGGTCGAAGGAAACAGGTATTTAAATAAACCTCCTTAATTTCCCGAAAACCTAAAAAGTTCAGGACTACGGCCCCAAGGTGAACTTTAAGCACAGAAAAGTGAAGACCGATACGTTTTTGGGAATGCCAGCGTACGCCGACATGCTGCTCGACAAAATGGCCGAATACGACACGGCCAAGCTCGGCAACTATCAGCCGTTTGAGATGTGCAATTTGGAGTACGAGGAGGTGAAGAGGAGCACGATAGAGATGCATCAGGATGATATGTGGATATGGGGCAATCGATTGATAAGGTGCGGTGGTTGCTCTAACTGGTTTTCGTAGATTTATTGTGAAAACAAAAAAAATGCAACGCGGTGTTCGTAATTCAAACGGCAATGAAAGAAACAGCATGGGAAATGAAGAGAGTTGTTCCCATTTTCGTTTGAATTTTAAAAGTACGCAAACACCGCGTTGCAATTTTTTTGTTTTCACAATAAAGCCTAATAAAACTTAACTTTTCCATCAATTTCGTGTAAAAATTTGCTCTAAACAAGGCAAATCCATCAATTTTCGGTAAAAAATGGTTTTAAAAAAATTAAAAAAAATTTGAATTTTCTGGAAGATGTTTTGCAAAAGTGTGAAACTGCGAAACTTCTTCCACGGCCATATTTTTTTGTTTTTCGGACGTTTCGAAAATTTGTCTGCATTTTGTCGTCACTGTGTTTGCACAAATTCATTTTTTAAAGCTTTTTATGGAAAAATAGCTTTAAAAAAGAATGTGTGCAAACACAGTGACGACAAAATGCAGACAAATTTTCGAAACGTTCGAGAAATGGCAGGAAAATTATCAAAAATATGGCCGTGGAAGAATTTTCGCAGGGACTAACTTTTGCAAAGCCTCTTCCAGAAAATTCAAATTTGGTTTTTTTTTTGAGCATTTTTTTTAACCGAAAATTGATGGATTCAAAAGTTAGTTTCTTCGAAACTTCTTCCACGGCCATATTTTTTTTCGTTATTTTTTGATAATTTTCCCGCCATTTCTCGGGCGTTTCGAAAATTTGTCTGCATTTTGTCGTCACTGTGTTTGCACTCATTCATTTTTTTAAAGCTTTTAAATAAAAATTCCATAAAAAGCTTTTAAAAAAGATTGAGTGCAAACACCACGATGACAAAATGCAGATAAATTTTCGAAACGTCCGAGAACCTTTTTTCATGCCCGAATATTCTAAAGTTTCGAAACGTCCCAGAGCCAGAAAATTTTTACAAACTCTTCCACGGTTAAATTCAGCACGAACGGACACATCTGAAATGAGTGCGACCGTAATCCATTTTAACAAAAATCCAGGTCACACTCGTTCCAACTGTGACCGATCGTGCTGAAATTACTCGTGGAAGATTTTGTAAACATTTTCTAGGCCACAGCAATCGTGAGCTCGTTTTTTTTTTTGGGTTATTTCTCGCGTTTTTCCAATGTTTCCAACCCACTATTTCCAGCATAAACCTCATCAACGGCTCAGTGATGACGCTCTCGAACGAATCCAAATCATTCCTCTGCTACGTACACATGCCCCATCGCTCCCTAATCTGTATGGCTGACGAGTGCAGGTACGACTGGAAGCACGGCGTGCACGCCAACCACATTCGCGGCCGAAGGATAGCGCTGACGATGCGCGAGCCGGCAAAAGATTTCCAGGAAGGCGGAGAGCTTTATGAGAAGTACGGAGCAGAATTGATACGTCTCGGCAACATTCGCGTGCCGCTCGCCAACTCCTCTATAATTCTATAATTGTTTGTCAAGTTTTCTTTTTTTTTTCTTATCGCATGGCGTTTCGTACATAAATTGCAGCTCTGTTATTTTCAGTGTTTTCACGTTTTGTCCCCATTTCAGCGGTCTACAGTGTCTGATTCCTGGCCAATTTTCTGGTCAATTACTTTAACGACGTCAAACAAAACAGGTTGTACATACATACATATTGTGATGGCGGTGGAGGTAGAGGTGATGACGTTGTTTGGCTGGCCAGGAGCTGATGGGAAAGGGCAAAGAACAGAAAAACAGTCAACCACACACACCATGTGACAGTTGAAGAGTTAAGATAAGCGGGAGAACGGTGGGAAGTTTGGAGTCTGCTCGGTGGCTGCTAGACTAGACGGTTGGGGTGAAATTGATGGGCCTAAATAAATAAAATCAATTGTTTTTAAGCGAAAATTGAATTAATATGACAAAAAATTCACCTGAACTCCTGAAATTCAAAAGAAATGCAAAACAAAGAAAAATTAATTTTGTCCTAAAAATTACGGTTTTAAAGGCGCAGAACGAAAATTTCGATGTGGGTCTCGCAACGAAAGCTTGCGAAAACAGTAATTTTGGGATTTTTTGAAAACTTATTTGTTTTCAGCAATAATTCTTTCGGCTTTCGCGCGCATCGATTTTTTTCAGAGTTTATAAAATATTTTTGGCCTAAAAATTATGTACTTTCTAAGGCGCGGAGCAAAAATTTCGGGATTTGCAGCGAATTTCAAAAAAATATTTTAGGATTTGTTTTTCGGCCTTTTGGCCTAAAAATTCTGTACTTTCAAAGGCTCAAGGCAAAAACTGTTTAATATGACTTTTGTCCTAATATTTTTCGAAAACTACGGGTTTTAAAGGCGCAGAGCAGACATTTCTATGTGTCTTGCAGCGAAAGCATCTAAATGTTAATTTTTGGTTTTTTTTTTCACTTTTTCAGCGATTTTTTCGTTTTTTTTAATGATTTTTTTTGTAGATTTTTATTCTAATTAAAACATTGTTGTCTTTTAAATATTGCATTTTTTATTTATCTTTTTTAGAAATTGAATGTTTTAAAACATGTTTTCGAAAAAAAGGCATTAAAAATGGGCGGAGCTTTCTACTACGTTATTTAATTCGTTCGCTTTTTCAGGAAAGAAACATAAGACTGGAATCGCGAAGAAAAATTCCAAAAATTATTGGATAAATTTTAAAATGTTTTTGTTTGTGTGTTTCAGCTTTTTTCTTTATATCATTTTTCGATGATGTGGAAAGCAAAAAATTCCTGATTTTCCCACGTTTTTTGTTCGAATTTCATCAATTTTCAGTCGATTTTCAGCCAAAAAATATAGTTTATGATCGATTTGTTTGGTCGAATTGGTTGAAAAATCGATATTGGGTAAAATGCCGATTTTCCAACCAATTCGATCAAACTTGACAAAATTGATGATAAACTAAATACCTTCTCTGGCTGAAATTCGTCTGAAAATCGATGAAATTTGATAAAAAACTAAATCGTGGTTAGGATTTTTTTAATTTCGTTTTTTTTCCGTAAAAAGCTTCTTTTTTTCGTGACTTTTCTGGAATTTCTAGCTGCCCAATCTAAGAATAAACATTGTTCTGTAAAAATAACTGTAATTATTGTGTTTTCAATCGAGTTGCGACATCAAAACTTGAAGTCCCGCCCACTTTTTTAACACAAAAATTCATATTGTGTTTCCAATCGACATGAAAACGGAAGTGTGCATTCACCGTTCTGTCTGCGTCTCTTCAAATATCCCTGTGTTCGGGTGGTCGCGCACAAATAAGTGGGCGGAGTTTCGCGTTCTCACACGGCGTGTTAGAATCTACGTACAGGCAAACGCGCCCTATCGCATTTATCTGCGTCTCGGCAGTGACATCCTGCCAAGTTTTGCCAAGTGCGTGCGAAACGAGAGACACAGAGACTTGAGAGAGATGACCTCCGAAAATTCATTTCCAAAAATAATTTTAAAAACGTAGTCTCCAGCACGCCGTGTCTCATGTCGCAAGTCGATTGAAAATAGAATAATGCACTAAAATTGAATGCTGGCGTGAAAAAAAGTGGGCGGAGTTTCACGTTTTGATGTCGCAACTCGATTGAAAACACAGTACAGCCTATTATTTTGGCCTTTGTGGACAAGCGATACCGTCAAAATTGGGTCAATTTTAAAGATCATTGACTTTAAAATCAAATTTTGAATCTAAATGTTTGTCGATGGCATGTCATCGCTGGGGAGAATGTAAACGTAAACATTTTGATGTGCGAAAAATCAGATATTTATTGAGATAGCGATCAGCGTTTTGATCGGTTCAGATTGCCACGTGTCGGTCTGATAAAAATCACAATGATAATCGATGTGTGATCGTTCGTTGTGATGATTCCTGTAGAATTTCCCGTGAGATCAAGAAGCACACAAAGTACGCGTCTCGCTTATCTCCTCAGCCTCCTCGTGGTTCTATTAGCTCCGCCCCGTCCGCCCCGCCTCCTCTCGGCCAAACAATACCTGCCTATTATTTTTTGTTTCGTTCGTTTGACGATCTTTTATTCGTTTTTTTAGTCTGGGTCCAGTATTTATTTATTTATTGATGTACCGTTCCAGAACCCATCAAGAAAACATGTGCGACGAAGCTTCCCGCCTCGCGAAAATCGGCCGCCAAGAATACGACCTTATCCGCCGTCACGATGCTCCCGAGTGCGACGAGCAGACGAAATTCGAGTGTGATCTCGAGCTCGCTCGCCTTCAAGTCATCCGCAGTCAAATTGCGCTGGTAAAAACCTTTTTTGGTAACTTTTAGTACTAAACCACGAGCTCTTGCAGAAAAACGTGTACAACGAAGAGTTTGTGACGCCCGCCAAGCTTTTATATTTGCGCAACGATCTGGAGACCGCTGAGGAGCATCTTAAAACGCTCGAGGCGGCTCGCTGAAATTTCTTCACTCTTTCACCCTGCCAACGTGTATATAGCGACTCTCAAAATCAAAATCAATTGTTTTTTGTTCGTTTTTTTTTGTTTGCTTAAATAACAACCAAAATAATAAAATCTATTATTATTATTTGTTCACTTTGCGTGTCTGTGTTACAGCCAAACGGCATGGCATGGCACTGGAATGTTTAAAACGTGGGGGGGGGGGGGTGACTAGAATCTAGTTACAATTAGCGTTTCGTCGTCGTCGTCGTTGTCTTGATTATCTTCTTCTTCATCTTTAGAACCGTTAGAACCGTTCTTTCCTAGTACAGGCGGCACGACGAAGCTCTAAAATATCAAATATTTCATACATATTAAATATGTGTTCACGAACGAGTGTGACCTACGACACTTCGGTCTCGCAGCGAAAAAAAGTGAAACACTGCGGAACATCGGAGTTTCGTGAATCCCACTCGTTCGTGAACAACATAATAAAAAGTTGCAAAAAAAAAATCGCAACCACCGGCAAATGGCGGCAAGTCACGTTGTGTTTTGTTTGCCATCTGTTACTACGCCAGTCATCTGATCTCTATTTCTCTCGGAAAAAAACATAGACTGATGTATTTATTTTTGTGATGCGAAAGTTGAGAAACGTGGGGGCAATTTGGGGGGAGAAAAAAACAAAACGGTGATTGACCTTTTAATGACACTATTGTGTTTTCAATCGACTTGCGACATGAAAACGCAATTCAAGTCTGCATTCACCGTTCTGTCTGCGTCTCTTCAGATATCACTGTGTTCGCGTGGTTGCGCACAAAAAAGTGGGCGGAGTCTTGCGTTCTCATGTCACAAGTCGATTGAAAACAAAGTAAAATTTGTAATTTTTTATGGGGTTATTCACAAAACCGGAAAAAACTCGCCGAAAATTCGGAGTATGCTCCGATTGACTGAAATTTTGGGAAATAATGGCAAAAATGCTCCAAAAATTTTTGCCATTATTTCCCAAAATTTCAGATCAATCGGTGCATTATCCGAGTTTTCGCGCAGTTTTTTTTTCCGGTTTTGTGAATAACCCCATTATATAAGTGGGTCTCGTCACGATTTGCCGGATAAGCTTTTACCTAGTTTTATTCGAATTTTATTGGTTTTCAATTGAATTTCTGCCAGAAAAATGTATTTTATGTTAGATTTTATCAAGTTTAATCGGATTTTAGAAAACTTAAAGTTTTTTGGGGCTTAAAGACTAAATTTTCTTCGAAATTCGGCTAAACTTGACAAAATTAATGGAAAACTATTCACCTTTTTGGCTGAAAATCCACTTAAAACCGATGTAATTGGAATAAAAACGTGGAAATCGCCAAAATTTTGTAAAATCAGTGGCTACACTGTTATCGGCAAATCGTGGCGAGACTCGCCGAGAACTATAGCCAGGGAATTTTCGGCGCGGATATGGCTATTAGCCGTAGAAAATGGCTGTTAGTTAGTCATCGAAAATGGTAATTTGCCGGCGAATAGTTGGGACTTAATTTGACTGCGCTAATTTGGCGGTAACGGCTGGCTATTAGCCGTAGAGAATTCCAAATAGAAACGAAAAATACTAATTTTCGGGAATCCGGATTATGGCTCGAGCCCGCAAACACCGAGAGGTTTATAGACAAATTTTGCAACAAACAAACCGACACATACAGTTTTTTTTTTCGCTGCGAGACCCACTTTAAAATGTAACTTTTTTTCATTTCGTATTTATAATTTTTTAAATATTTCTGATCGATTTTCGAAAAAAAATCATGAAATTTCCGTTTTTTCAGTGTTTCAAACATCAGATCGAGCTTGAGAATTTAAAAATCAGAAAGTGAGGAAAAAATGTTCATGGAATTTCGGGTATTTTGACACCTTGACAAAACCGAGGAAGAAGCAGCGTTTTTTGAAAGTTTGCGGCACGAGTTTTGTATTGTCAATCCCAGAAAGTCCCACCGGGGCCCATCGGAACCTAGGCCATGCAGAACTAGGCTAACGGTGAAATACGTATTTTCTACGTAGGAAATTGAGAGACGCGAGACAAAATGCGGGAAAGCTCGCAGTTCAAGTTGCGTTTTCAAACGGTGGAACTCTCAGAGATGGATAATGCAGGAACAAACTGCCGCCGTCTGGAAAATAGCGGCGCTTCCTCGGTTTTGTCAAGGTATCGGAACTTTAGACTGCAAAATTGTCTATTTTTGAATACTCACTTGTTCCTCTTTTTGATCTTCTTCATCTTTGATTTCACACTTGGCAATAGTAGTAGTTGTCGTTTCTGTGACCACGTGTTCAATCTCTTTCTCTTCCTCGTCTTTCTCCTCGATCAACGGTTCTGAAGATAGCTGCAAAGATTGCCACTTTTTATCTATTTCATTTCATCGAAACACCACCCACCGACAACTTTGTTCTTGGCTTTGGAACTGGCATGGCTGCGACTTCAACTTCCACCTTCCGCTCCTCAGTTTCCACTGTATCTTCACTCGGTGCATGCGACCTAGAAGAGGTTGTAGACACGTCGGTGAATCCAGACGATGTCGTCATTCTTCCAATCGACAATGGCATGGTGGCAGACTTTATTCTTTTATCATCTAAGAATCGGGCAATCGCAGGCGACATTCCTCCTTCGTCACTTGAGCGGAGGTCTAATGCATTTTGTTTGGTGAGAGCTCGTCCGTTTAAAAGCGTAGACTCGTAAATAGGAGCATCAAAACTCGGAGCGTCATAGGAAGGAGGTGGCCGATTGGGTGGCATGCTCACTGGACGGCTCGAAAATGGGGGAATGGTGTCGGTGAGCGCTTCAACTGGAAGCCTCGGCGCAGGCGCCTTTTTCTTCCGCAACTTTATTGTCTCTGGTTCAACACCCAACTCGTACTTCTCAACGAGATGCTTCATGAACTTGCGATCCCGCTCCAGTGCCAGCGTGGGATACCCACTCTCATCAGTGCTGATAGTCGACAATTTCTCCCTATCGTCATCGTCCAACTCGTCCAGCCAATCGTCGAGATCATCCAAAATCTCTCTGCCTTGCGCAGAAGTGCTTCGAATAGTGGACATGTAGTCGTTGTCCTGCCACTTTGACGGGCTTGCCGCCGTTAAAATTGGTGTTTCCTCGTCGTCCTTTGGAATCGCAATCGGTCGATGTAGTGGTGAGAGGGTTTTGAGTGGAGAAGTCTGTTTGGCAATTGGAATGAAATCGTCGAGTCCGAAATTGAACGCACCGAGCTCTTCGGGTCGTTCGAGAATCACAGAGTTTGGTTTTGGAGCCTCCATTCGTTTAGCCGTGTTGATTTTTGGAGGAGGTAGTGGTGGGACGGAAATTCCCTTGGAGATTGACCGGAAGACCACTGGCGCGGTCGGTTCTTCAGATTCTTCCGATGTTTCTTCGTAGATCAAACTAGGTTTTAGTTCTCTGCAAATTAGGTGTTTTACTACGTTTTTGCAAAAATTTTGAAAACGATATTTCTCGCTTCTCTGCGTTTCCATTTTTGTACGTCATTGTGGAGACGCAGAGAAGGCAATAGGGCGCGTTCGCCTTCACGCCGTGTGTTTACGGACTTGGCTCGCGTTGCATAAAACTGACAAAAAATTTGGGAAATAAAATGCTCCGGCATGCTTAAGAATTTAAGACTGAAGTTGAACATAGATTTTTGAGTCCAGGACTATTTTAAACATTATTTATCGAAATGTTAGATTTTCTCCAATATTTAATCATTTTTTCGTATTTTTTGACAGTTCTATGAATATTTTTTGTGAAAACTGCGTTGCAAAAAAGGTTATTTTGCGTTTTTTTTTTTTTGGAAAGAGATTTTTCAAAAGTTTGTTGCGCGAAAATTCTTTTATTGATTTCCTTTCACGTATAAATTCAATGTGAAATGAAATAAATTGGAGAGCAAAATGAAAATCGCATAGTGTTGAGTTCAGCAGAGCGCGTTTGACCATTTTGGCGGGCCATTTTTTAAATTCCATTTTTCTATAATTTTTGTGCGTTTATTTAAATTGTTGTATCGTAAATACTTTGTAACAAACGTACAAACATTTTTTCAGATAAATAACATAAAAATCGTCTTGGCGAGACTAAAAAATGACGAGGACGCAAGTCCGCAGACGTGTTCCAAAAAAAAAGAATTACCTTGGCGGAGGAAGAGGCGGCGCCGGTGCTCTGTACGCCTTCCGACTCGGTCTGACCGGCAGCACATTCATATATTGATGGGAAGTCGGCTGGTTCTCGTAACTTCTCACAATTTCCTCACCATCGTCAACTCTTCGAGCGGGAAATGCGTCGTCTAGGCCAACTCGCTGTAAACGAAAGTTTGTGATATTCGTGACAATTTAAAACACACCTCATTCTTGACAGAGCGCAACGTGTTGTTAGAAGAGGAGGGTTTGATGTAATAACTTCTGAAAAGTTATTGATTATTTTCATAAAACTACCAATACTCACACTTCATTGACGGCCTCAATGACGTTATCACTATTCCGAATGTTCTCGATTTCAGACGGTGTCTTCGCGCCGATATGAGCGATATGTCTGCAAAATTGAGAATTGGTGGCTCATCAGATAATTCAAATTACATGAAGTCAGAAGGCAATGAGATCATCGTTTTGTCCAAGTGTTTGCGCTGATTCGACGGCGGCAACAACGGCAACTCGTTGGGCATTTCGGCACCGCCAAAACCCTATAAATTTTTGAATATATTGCCAAATAACTCAGGCAACTCATTTCTTGCTATAATAGGAAAAATTGGAACTATAAACTAGTAATTTATAGATATTTGGCGACCTCTTATAATTCCAAAAACTTCTGCTCAAATTCCAAAATTTTCTGCCAAGATACGCATCGCTGTACAGATTCCAAAAATTTCTGTACAGATTCCAAAAACTTCTGTACAGATTCCAAGAATTTTTCGAATCTGTCAAGATCCCTTTATAGTTTGTAAATTTCTATATAAGATTTGTATTTCCTAACAAGATCTGAATTTTCTGGACAAGTTCCAAAATTTCCTATTCAGATTTGGATTTCCTATTATAGTAAGAAACGAGTTGCCTGAGAAGACGTGGAAAGAAGGAAAATCAATGGTCAAATCAAACCGAATCAAAAATTGTTGCAAGAAGCGGCGCTGATAACGAACGAGGTGATAAGGGAAAGAAGAAGGAGAAGAAGAGAGCAGTGTTTGAGTCATTCCGCGAGTTGTGCGGACTCCGGTACACGTTGCATTGCGTCCTGTTACGGGTGCTGGCTGGCTGGCTGAAAAACGAGGGAAAAGTAGCAAATAGTTAGAAAGACCAGAAACATGTATTATAGTAGCGAGAGATGGAGAAAGAAAGACAACATGTGTCGATAGGATGAGTAATCGTGTCTATCCTGTTTTGTTAAATATTATGGTGTGAATAGGAATTGTTCGGTCGGTCGCATAAATTATTTCGTTTCGCGATTTTTGTAATTTGTCAAAAAAAACCCCAGAAGTATTACTCTCGTCTCAGCAGCTGCTCATAAATTTTGAATATAGCCAATTTTCCCACAAAATATCTCGTAGCGCACAGTGTCCAGGATTGGAAATGTGGGCGGAGCCTAATTGGCTGGCGCATAGTCGGCGAATACATCATCAACCTCGCTCTACTGCAAAACTCCTGTAAAACCGTGTTGCACTTGCAAGATTAACTGGAATTCTAGTTTTATACTTCTTTTCAACGGAAAATGACGTATCCCCGACGAGTTGCAGTTAAAATTTGATTTTTCGCTTCAAAAATGGCGCACCACACTGTTGAAAATTGAAAAGTGCCGTAGAGCGAGGCTGATGATGCATTCGCTAACTATATGTGTATCAAAATGTATTCAAAATGCAGCTTTTTCTTTAATACTAACAGTTTTAAAAACTTATAGAAAAAGAGATATTTCAAAAAATGAGAGTGAACCTATGTATGTTTATTTGGAGTACTGTATAAGAAAGAAATAGGCGAGGCAATCTATGTAGCCTGCGTTCATACGCGCTAGAGCGATCTAGAACCGAATTACGCTTGAAGGAAAAATAACTTTAAAGGTAATTCAAGTTTTTTGCCAAGGGAAGAAGAGTGGGGATCAGGGATGTGCGTGAAATTATTTTTTTCACGGATCCGTGAAAACGTGAATTCACGGTTTCGAAAAACCGTGAAAAACCGTGAAATCCGTGAAAAAACAAAATTTCAAAAATTGATCAAAGTATTGTGTTTTCAATAGGGTTGCATCATTAAAAAATGAAATACAGAATTCACCGAAACTACTGTGTGTCGTTGTTTTTTGTTAAACATGACAAACTCAGTCTAGAAGTGTACTAACAAAGGTTTAGAAGTGTACTATCGAAATCAAAATACTTGTGCTATACTTTTTTACCCGAATTTCATTTTAAAAATTGATCACTCTTTAGGGGTACCCGCTTTTAGATTTGTGTGGTTTCGAAATGCTACAAAAAATAACTGTGCGGTTTAGACTCAATATTCTTGAGTCTGTCATTTTAATTCTGTCTTTTCAATCATTTTAAATATGATTAGATAGACAATGTGTACAAAGGAAAAAATAACACTCTCTCAAGAAAATTAAGTTCTAAACCGCACAGTTATATTTTGTAGAAGTTCTAAACCGCCCAGTTCTAAAAACTAGTATCTCCTTTCATGTACAACTCTTTTCAAAAACACTGTAAATGGTTGAAATAAGAAGTAAGTAAAATTATATGTTTTTTTTGTCGATCAATTTTCAACTGGTCCTTGCTTTGACGGCCTACAGTACCTTTAAATGGAGTCGTACGAAAAAGTGTTCAACTAGTGAAATGTAGTCTTGAATTTAAAAGTTACACATGATAATTTTCAAACCTTAATTATATTTTTGAATTTGTGGAACTCACTCAGTGTTTTAACCTGCTACTCGTGGGAATACGATTTCACGAAATAATGTCGACAAGATTCGAGTTTTTCTGACAGTTCAGGGTGTTGCATGCATAATGAGCATTTTTTTTCGAATCTTTGTCGCTTTCTGACAGTAAAAACACTGAAGGGATGATACAGCAACCAGCGCACTAGCCTTATAAATATTTACCTCAATCACGAAAATTTCACGGATTTCACGGAATATTTTTTCACGGTCAACCGTGAAATAATTTTTTTCAAAAAATGCCGTGAAAACCGTGAAATCCGTGAAATCCGTAACCGTGAAATCACATCCCTGGTGGGGATGGAAGATTTCACAACCGTACTAGAGAGTGGGCCGAATGTACGTATTGAAAAGTCGGAAGTTGTGCATGGATTTATTTACAATTCGGTTGATATGATCTTCAAATTACAATTCTTTGTCTAAAGGAAAAGTAGATTTGACCCCTAACTAGTAATTTGCAATTGCTAGAGGGAGCGAGCAAGGACAATCTCTCACGGCAACTTGCTGAGCAGTTCAACATCAATCGTTCCACAATGGGAAAATTTTTGAAGCGCTGAAGAGCTCAAAATGGACAACCAGTGAAGAGAAGACACTCACGGGCTTGAGTTACGAACCATCTAACAGACAGAAACATCGTACGGCATCGAGAAGCAACCCTTGGCTCAGTGCCCCCGAAGTCCTCGATCAGGTTTCTACCGGTGGATCACCTGTGGCAAGCGTTAGAACGATTCGACGGCGCCTAAACAATGCTGGACTGTTTGACAAAAGACATGTGAAGAAGCCGTACATCTCTGACCGCAATAGAGCAGCTTGTGGCCTGGGCGCGAGCTCATCTCAACTGGACTCAAAGTGAGTGGGAACGAGTTTTGTGGAGTGATGAGAGCAAGTTCATGTTATTTGACGACCAAAAAACTCCGACTACGGGACAGCCGGAATTTTTGACAGCCCTGGAATAAGCTGTTTCATCAGATAACCGACAAAAAAGTCAAGTGTCCCGGATCCCAAATGGTGACTCACTAACCATAATATTTTTGTTTGTTTTTTTCGGCCTGTTAACAATATGTATTTTGCTGCTCAGAACAGACAGACGAGGCGGTGCGATAAAAGGTACAATTAGTCACAGAGCACCGTACACTTTTTTGTCAAAAAATTACAAACCACATTTTGTGAAAACAAAGAAATTGCAAAATTCAAATGAGAATGGGAACAATATTCCTAATTTTCTATGCTAGTTCTTTCATTGCCGTTCGAATTTCAAAAGTATGCAAATATCTTTTTCTTTTTCTTTCAGAAATTTGCGATCACTTTGGTCACTGAGCTCACTAAGAATGATTTCGCAAAATTGTGCTCCGTTGATTTCGATGTGATATTTGTAAATCCCCCACCCAAAACTAAATTTTAAATGGGGTTATTCTCGGAACCAGCAAAAAAAGCAAAAAATAGAAATAACCAGCAAAAATTTCAGCGAAAACTCGGAGAATGATACGATGGGTCTGAAACTTTTAGAAATCATTTAAAAACACTTCCGGACATTCCCTGAAAATTTTAGACCGAAATATTGATTTAAAAAAATATGGATTTTTATTTTTCAAAATTTTCAAAATCAATATTTTGGTCTGAAACTTTCAGGGAATGTCTGGAAGTATTTTTTAAAAGATTTCTCAAAGTTTCAGACCGATCGGATCATTCTCCGAGTTTTCGCAGAATTGTTTCTGGATTTTTCTATTTTTTGCTTATTTTGCTGGTTCCGTGAATAACCCCAAAAGAAATTGATTTCATTATTCAACCCATCGTTTTTGAAATAATCAACAGAAAAAGCGATAAATATTTATTATCATCTTCTATTCGCGCATCAAAAATTAAAAAATAGCAATTGCTAACAATAATTCAATTGACTAAAGAACGATTATTTGTGAAAGAAATCAGTGAAAAAGAGTATGTGAGTGAGAAATCATGGAGAACCAAAAGACGAATGAGATGGTAGAATTATTAGAAAAAATTAAATTGTGACCTTGGTTCGTTAAAATCGAATGAAGAGCAAAGAATTTGAATACATGCAATAAAAAGTGATATCAATAACTCGATGAATTGTGATGAAAATATTTCTCTGCAAATTCGCTCCAATCGCACAGTTAATTTCGTATGCGTTTGGAGTGAGATTCGGAGGAAATAGAGCGAAACGTTGGCCACTTTCTCGCCGCCAACGTGGCCGGGCCGCGTCCTCCACTGTGCGAAGGGTGCGAATTTGCAGCGTTCCGTACTGAGAATAATATGATAGAATAGTCTGTGTTTGAATATTCTCAGTACGGAGCGCTGCAAACGCGCTCCATTCGCACAGTGGTGACCGCGGCCGCGTTGGCGACGAGAGAGTGCAGAAAATTGAGAGAGCCGTGGCCGATGTTTTGCTCTGATTTCTCTAAACCTCACTCCAAATGTATGCGAAATTCTTTGCTCGATTGGAGCGAGTTTTCAGCGTTTTATACCGAGTATACCACAAAACTCGGGGATACTCGCTTTTAGAACTGTGTTTTTCTTTGTGAAATGTATGTATTATATCTTTTAATACCATAAAATTGCCCAAACTTTGATTTTCGTAAAGATTTATCCTGCAAAAACACCAAAAAACTCACTTTTTTAGTTCCGCTCTTGGATCACATTTGGGAAAAAATTAGGAATTTATGCTTTTTTTTCCGAAAAACATAAATAATGCCTCAAAATTTGAATTTCGCACGAAAAATCCAGTGGAGCGCGTTTGCTCGGACACCGTGTGCTAGAAAATAAAAAATATTCAAAAAAGCGAATTTGCAGCGGTCCGTACGGAAAATATAATGATACAATTTCATAATATATCGCACAGTTCTAAAAGAAAGTGCCCCCCTCCAAAACGCGGCTTGCCCACCCACAAGGATCGTGAGGGGAGTTAGTCTATAGCAGGCAGGACCGTTACTCAAAATAAATTAATATGAAATGAAATAAAAAAGATATTGTGTTTTCAATCGACTTGCGACATGAGAACGCAAGTCTGCATTCACCGTTCTGTCTGCGTCTCTTCAAATATCACAGTGTTCGCGTTGTCGCGCACAAATATGTGGGCGGAGTCTCGCGTTCTCATGTCGCAAATCGATTGAAAACACAATATGAGAAGAAAAGGACGCCAAAAGCCGAGCCGCAGACTCGCGGGTCCCTTTAAAAAAATTAAATTGGTAAGTCTAACTGGATGGCCCAGCGGATATTTTGTAAATCTTCACCAACTCGTCCAATCTATCCTTGTCGTTCTGCTCCAAATCCATCCAGCCTGGTGTCAGATTTTTGATGTTGAAAAACTGAGAAAACTGAATAAAAAAAAGAAGATATTCTCTATCCATTTACATTATTACTCTCGTCTCAGCTAATGCACATCGTTTTTCAAAAAATGGAAAAATAACACAGTTGAATCAAGTGCGACCGTAACACTTTCAAAGAGAGAGAGAGAGTGAGCGAAAACAAGAGGCCACATGGCTCACCCTTATTCATCCCTCCCTCTTTATCACACTCTCTCATATTGTGGCATTTATTCAAATTTGGCAAACTCGTGGCTAGACGCCGAGATTAATCGTGAGTTTTTCCCATTTTTTGAAAAAGGATGTGCATTAGCTGAGACGAGAGTAATATCTATCCTTCTTACCTTATATTTGACCTCGTTCATTAGATTTTCCAATTTGGCAAGCCGCTCAATATTATGCTGTATACTGACTTTTTCGTATTCATACTTGGCAATGTTCATGCTATGTAAGGCTCGCGATTTTCTAGAGCCATAAGTGTTCTGGTTTTTCTGAAAATTTCAGGCGTAATATGTACATATGACTGCCAGAATACGAAAGATTACTGTTTTTGTCTCCCTATCCTCTTCAGCCTTTTTGTGGGCGCTTTCAATAGTTTGCAGATTCGTAGCCAACTTTTGCAGATTTCTGTCGTTTATTTTCTTTTGTCGTGCCTCCGATTCAATTTCAGACTTTCTCTGCTCATAGCTCTCTTTATCCATAAATCCGTACTCCGGAGATTCTATGGCTCTTCCGATATAACTATAACTCTCCATTAATAATGAATCCATTTCTTTATTCAGTTTAGTGGTTCGACTGGCATGGTCACGTTGGACAGCGAACTCACGCATCAGCTTTTCCTCTTTTTCCTTCTTCTTCTTGTTGTATTTCTTACTGTTTCTCTTATTGGCTTCTTTTCGTCTGTCTTCGAGTTGTTTTTGAGACATATTTCTTTTTTCCTCTTTTCGAAGTCTTCCATGTCGCCGCGAATTACCGCTTTGATCTGAAAGTCGGGAAACTTTAAAGTCGTCAGAAATCAGTGTGCCTTATCGAAAAAAAATTTGTCGACAAATGCCCCTTTCGACAAATTTATGGACAAAAATTCGACAAAAAGTTTTCGACAAAATATATTTTCTTGCTAGGCGAAATCGGTTGCCGCGCCGCTCTCATGCAAATGATAGCAAACGTCGGAACCCGTGATGCGTTCTCCAAGAGGGCGGATGCCTGGCAGCTACCTGGCAGCTATTTGGCAGCTATTCGGGTGCTTTTTGGCGGTGATTTTGGTTTTTTTTGGGGCTTCGGCGGCTATTTGGGTTCTTTTTGGCAGATATACTATCCAGAATAGAAGGAACTGCTCGGAATACAACTATCCGAAATAGAATTGTAAAATTTGATGTTTTCTGCAGTTCTACAACAACACTTCGAAATTGCGTGCTGCATTATTTAGCCAATTTGTTGAAATTTTTTGTCGACTTTTGGTCGATAAATTTTTTATCGACAAATTTGTCGACTTTTGGTCGATAAATTTTGACAAATTTATCGACAAATTTGCCAAACCTTTGTCGATAAGGCACACTGTCAGAAATCGAACACTTACGAGCCGAAGAGCTCTCCGGTTGGTACTCGGACTCACTACTATCGTCGTCTTTTGATGAGGAGGAGACGGCGGGAGCAGCTGAAAGTAAATAAGATGAACGGTTCATAATAGGTTTTATTGCTAATCTGATTGTGTTTCTCTGAAACTGGGAAATAAGAGGAAAACCGTTTTCTAAAAACGGAATTTGGAAATTGTTGAATATTGTATGATGAGGGTGAGAGATGCAGAGAAACAGACAAACCCATATTCCGAAAATACCTTTTTCCTGTTTCATGGATCCTCGATTTGAAATTAGCCAGAGAAAATATGAAAACTCACCGTCATCCTTATAGCGATCGTCAGGCTGATCAGATTGATTAACCGTCATTTCGTTCATACCACTTGTAACTGCAACAAAATACATAAAATCAAAACAAAATGACGTTATGATGAGAATCAAACTAACTGTCTTGATACTGATAGTCCAGACTCGGGGGTGTGGGCCCGTCCTCCTCGGCTTTTTCGCTCTCGGACCGACGTTTTCGAGTTTGACGCGACATTCCGTCGTAGGTAAAAGTGTGGCCCGGGAACAATGACAAGCAATCTTTCCATTTCGCGACCTTGCTCACTCTTATCTGGTTTCCTCATAGTGGAAGCAACAAGAGGCGGTCTCTTCAGTTCAAAATTACGATTACTCATTGTGTTTTTTTCGTGTTTGTCCATTTTCAACATGATTATTTACAATTTGTTCCGCTAAACACTTTATCAGTTTTCACGAAAATTGGCGCCGCAGCAGTGTCTTCGATTTCCTCATTTGTTACGTACTTTCAATGCCGTACACGCCTCCCCCGTCGTCCAATGCGCCACCAAGTTCGTCGGATAATGAAATTATTTTTTCACTCGAACATTTATTTTTTTTTTTGGGAAATTCCAATAATTTTCTGATTATTCAGGATGACACCATCATTTTAATCCAAAAACGAGGCCTTTTTGTCAGAAAATGACCGAGCGCCAGGTAGAACCAATTTTGGAAGGTTGGGGTGCCGTGCCGTGCCGTGCCTTGAATTTCTGTTTATAAATCTTAAAATGGTGGGCTGATCGCTAGGCCGCTGCAAAGGCGTCCTATCTTTAAAATTAGCAACAATGTTTAAATTTATGTGAGTGTTCTTCTGTTCCCAGTAAGGAGCGCGCTGGGCATGAGGAGGGAGTGAGTAAACGCGCCCGAACGGACACATGCAACGCGTCCAAATAAGGCCCAAAAAATAAATTAAGCGCGCGAAATATTTCGCATTATCGGAGAGTGAAATGAACAGAAATCGTGAAAATTACGAAATCCTATCCAAAATTTTTCTCGTGCTTGTTTTTTTTTTATATTTTTCTTGGCCTCATTTGGATGCGTTGCGTGTGTGCGTTCGAGCGCGTTTACTCACTTTTCCTCATGCCCCAGTGGGAGCACCGCAAATTCGCTCTCTTCGCACAGTGGAGGACGCGGCCGGCCACGTTGGCGACGAGAGAGTGCAGTCCAAACATGGAGACATAAATAAAAGTTGGCTAGAAATTAACAATGAGCAATAAGGTTGAACCGGTCAAACAGGCCACGCCAATTTGATACCACTAGCAAAAATGCACTAAAGTTTTGAAACCTCATGTTTCGAAATGTCCCAGAGCCGTTATTGACCTGCCGTTTGTTTTGTCCACTTATCGCTCATTTTTCAAAATGGAGCTTTCGCTTTTGGTGCCATGCACGTCGATTGACTTCGAAATAGAACTTTGCTGACTGACTAATTGAAGAATATGTATAACGTTATGCACGGTACCCCCAATTGTTTGCCTTTTGCGCATTTCTCGTGCATTTGCTCGTGTACTCCACGTGGACAATCCGACGATTACGCAACATTTTTTTTCCATTTTTGCCAAGTTTTCAGGCACACAGATAATGTGAATAAAAACATCAATTAAGATATTCAATTATTATCGATTCAATCTTTTTGCCGGCTACCATATGCGCCCGCGAAATTTTTATAGTAGGCGCAGACATAACGAGACGACACACCCGCTCACATTTTTGCTCTGCGTTCCGCGGAATTCGGTTGAAAAATCCTCTGGTGGCGGAGCTTCCATTTTTCAGACGAAAATTCCTCGTTTTTGAATAAAAATTCATTTTCCAACGTGAATATTTTGAAAATGGAGCATAGTGATCGATAAAATTAAAAAAAAAACTATTTTTTTCAGGTGAAAAATGCGAATAATGCAAACGCTCTCCATTGAGAATGAGTGGGAGCGCGTGGCTGGAAGGCAATTAATTTCACACTGGACTTTAAAAATCGCGATGCTAATTGCTGGAAGCTGGAAATATCCGGAAGATGAATTTGTCAAGTGGATTTAGAATTGTCTAAAAGAAACAAAAGGGGAATTGCAAATTCAAAAAACGAAAATACGATACGGTTAATTAAGTTTACTCAATTTTTTTCCAGGTATTCTCAGTACGCGGCGCTGCAAATTTGCTCCCCTCGCACAGTGGAGGACGCGGCCACGTTGGCGACGAGAGAGTGCAGAAAATTAAGAGAGCGTGGCCGATGTTTCGCTCAGAATTCTCTGAATCTCACTCCAAATGCATACGCAATTCCCTGTGCGATTAAAGCGAGCTTCATACCAAGTATATTTCTTCGTTTTTGTAAAAAATGCTGCGAAAAGTCCCTTCGTGCAAATGCGTGGGAAGCCATGGATTAGTGCAAGTCTATTGTTCCAACCTTGAAAAGACTAGGTAGTTTTTTTTAATTAATTTTCTTTTCTTTAAAATTTTTTACTTCTACATGTAAAGAGCCTCTCCGTGACGTAGAAGATCAACACTTGGATATTTTCTTCAACTCCGGCGGATTTCGTCACACCGGCAAATATTCAAGTGGCTAATCATTACATACTGCCTTGCTCAGGTCGGATGTAGTGTCGAATACTTCCTCCCTGCGCACATTCCTCGGTTTAACAGTTCGTTGAAAAGTAGGCAAAATAGCTACGAACAGCACCAACTACTTCCTCAGTCCTCCGCATCCGGCCTCTACTCTTGTTACGGCAGATTCAAGAGTACAGCAGCGGCCACTGAAATATCCCCTTTTGGTTTTTCTGCTATAACTTTTTTTAGAGAAGAGCTAGGAATTTGAGGTCAACTGTGAAAATGTTCCAAAATAAGCCAGAAATATGATGCAATTTAGCTTTTACCGATAAAAAATGTGTTTTTCTGAAAATTCCAAAAATTCGATTTTTCGACTTTTAACAAAAAACCGTTTATTGAGATTTCACCCGGGAAAAGACTTGTAAATGAGGTAATAAGCGATAGAAACAGTTTCAAACTTATTAATACTAATCTGCCAACCCTCATAAATCGATAACAGCTTGACATCTTCTTGGCATCGACTGGATCAGGTTGGTAAGAAGAGACTGTGGAATCTGAGCCCACGCCGTCTGCAACTGAGAGAATTTCTGGTCGGCATTTCGAGCACGGATGCCAAAAACGCATTTCTCAAGCTCTTCCCACAAGTGCTCAATAAGATTGAGGCCGGGGCTCTGGCTGGGCCACTCCATTACGGTCACACGGTTGGTGGCGAACCAATGTTTTGAGACATTTCACTCACTTTTATGTGGTTGAACGTGTGTTTCGGGTCATTATCTTGTTGAAACGAGTAACGAACCCATAGGGAGGCACGAGCGAACAGTAGCATTACATTTTGCAAGATCTGTTCGTACACAAAGCGATCCATGTTGCCTCGGATGCGGTGAAGAGGTCCGAGCCCATGGCTGCTGAAGCAGGATCATACCAACACGTTGCCGCCATCATGTTTTACGGTCGGAGTTTGGTATTTTGGGTTGAATCTGGTCCCTACTGGTCGTCTCACATATGAAATTCCATCTGAACCAAATAACATGAACTTGCTCTCATCACTCTACAAAACTCGTTCCCACTGACTTTGAGTCCAGTTGAGATGAGCTCGCGCCCAGGCCACACGAGCTGCTCTATTGCGGTCAGAGATGTACGGCTTCTTCACAAGTCTTTTGCCAAACAGCCCAGCATCCTTTAGGCGCTGTCGGATCGTTCTGCCGCTTGCCACAGGTGATCCACGGGGAGAAACCTGATCGAGGACTTCGGGGGCACTGAGCCTAGGGTTGCTTCTCGATGCGCGTACGATGTTTCTGTCTGTTAGATGGTTTGTAACTCAAGCCCGTGTGTGTCTTCTCTTCACTGGTTGTCTATTTTGAGCTCTCCAGCGCTTCAAAAATGTTCCAATTGTGGAACGATGTCCTCTAGCAATTGTAAATTGCTGGTTAGGGGTCAAATATACTTTTAATTTAGTTTTTGTCATTATCTAAATCAATAGATATTGAAGACTCTAGAAAATATTGGAGTTTTGTAGCTTAAAAAAAAATAGAAAAAACGATCAAAATCGTGAAAATTGAAAAAAAAAATTAGAAATATTTTTATCGGTAAAAAATAAATTGGATCATATTTCTGGCTTATTTTGGAACATTTTCACAGTTGACCTCAAATTCCTAGCTCTTCTCTAAAAAAAGTTATAGATGAAAAACCAAAAGGAGATATTTCAGTGGCCGCTACTGTATGTCGGAAGAGCCGATCTAATCACGGAGTATCGAACATCTGCCTTACTGGTCGCACGGCACCTCAGCCTTCCAAAATTGTTTCTACCTGGCGCATTTTTAAAACCCTAAGGCTCGCTCATTTTCTGACCAAAAGGCCTCGTTTTTGGATTAAAATGATGGTGTCATCTTGAATAATCAGATAATGATTTAAATTTCCCAAAAAAGTAAATTTTCGAGTGAAAAAATAATTGCATTATCCCTCAGGGAATTTTAAGCACAAGATAAGCACAAAATTTGTGAAAAATAGCATATTGCTGCGCAAATCAGCATTTTGGTCGCCCAGCACATGATTAGCACAGGACCAGCCCAAGTTCAGCATTATGCTCTTGTTTTGTTGGCAAAGAGAGGAGCATGGCTCCTTCTCGCGGCGCAGCATAATGCTGCAGCAGTCAGCACAATTTCAGCACGACATCAGCAAAGTAGCAGCACAATATCAGCATCTGATGAGAACACGCCAACAAATAATGATGACGCTCTTGTGAGAGCTTGCGCAGTTTTTATGAAAATTTTTGTCTTCACATTCAAACTTTTTTTTTGTTTTTCGAAGAATTTTGAAGGATTTTTTTTTATATTAAGTGGATTAAAAATATTTTAAAAATTTTTCGGCATATATTGGGTTTTCAATCGACTTGCGACATGAAAACGCAAGTCTGCATTCACCGTTCTGTCTGCGTCTCTTCAAATCTCACTGTGTTCGCGTGGTCGCGCACAAATAAGTGGGCGGAGTCTCGCGTTCTCATGTCGCAACTCGATTGAAAACACAATAATTGATGTCTTTTTTTGTTTTTTCCTCTCATTTCTTCCGTTTCACTTATTTTTATTGCAGAAGATGGTACGAAAACACCGAACGCAACCAAACAAGCCCGGAGAGCCTCTAGTTGAAGAATCGAACGTACAAGTTTAGGAAACGAGAACATTAAGGTAGACTATCGATAATTTGAAAATAGTTGAACAAAATACTAATTTTAGGTGCAAATTTCGCAACTGTTCTCCTCCGCCGGTTGAGCAAAGTAAGATACTTTTTTTTATAAATTAACGGATTTAAATATTAAAATGCATTTTCTTGTCATTTTATCCTACGCAAACCGGCATTTTTATGAAATAAAATGCATTTTAATGCAGCAAACTTTATTAATGTTTTGAGTTTGCATTTTATGGAAATGACAAGAAAATTAATTTTAATTGGCCTGTAAGGATATAGTGGAATAAAAAAAATGATTTGATTTTCAGCTAACCGGCAAAAAAATGCGATGAAGAATCGAGAGCAGAATCACCGCAACACGCTACGGAGCACATTGAAATAAGTCCATGTGAGCAGACGACAACACTTCTACGTAATGTTTTGTAGCTCGTTAGGTGCTAAACGTTATCATTTCTTAATATTTCAATTTTTCGGCATTCATTTTTGTTGAGTTGTAATAAATGTGATAATCAAAAAATACAGTCGGCGAATGCATGATCAACTGCGCTCTATTCAGATTCCTTACAAAAAATTAGAATGATGCTCAAGAATTGTGAACTAAAAATATGTACGATTCTTTGTGAACCAAAATATCGATTTTTGGATAACATGACTGAAAATGGGTCATTATTCAAGCAAAATGCAAAAATAACTGTATTTTTGCATTAAAAATTATTGGTTAACAGGCTATAAAATGAGGTTATATTTATGAATTACCTCATTTTATATATTTTACCTTTTTAAATGTTTTATTTTTTCAGAAGAGCTAAAATGACATGGAGCTCCGGAGCCATCCATAGAGCGACAATGAGCTGGCAGATATTGGAGGTGGTGAGTTGATTAGAATTTATTGAAAAATATTGCGGAACGATCCGCGGATGTTCTCAATATTTACGGACTGAATAGCTGAATTATGAAGCAGATTTCCATGTTTTATGGCTGTGTACGCAATTTTGACCATTTCATCCAGAGTTGCCGGCAATATTTTTTAAATATCAAGACCAATTCAAACAGTTTTCTTTCTGTGGTCTTATTTTTTGTCAATTCTAATAATAATGTTCAAGAAATACCGATAAAAATGTTAAAAAATGCCAGAAAAACGGAAAATGCCACTATTATTCTTAAAAAAAATCGCCGAACTTACATTAGATAAAGATTTGAAACTGAAATAGTAAATATCAAACTTACGGCTTTTCCGATTTTCTGTTTTTACTTTGATGAGTGCCATTTTTATTGAAAATTTTTTTCTCCGAATATTTGGGAGTCTTTAAGAGAAACCGGAAAAATTTCAACAGAATTGCAGAAAACTAAATATCGGAAACTTGGCCTTTATTTTCAAATGTTTAGGTTTCATCAAATGATTTTATCACACCAATCTTTTCCAACATATCCGATAGTTTTTAAAACTAATTTTAGAATTTTTCAGAGCTGTTGGAGCATGTGGAGCAGGACAGGTGGATTCGCTTCTCGCCCTCGTCGTTTTTTTTTTAAATGTTCAACCTTTGTTTATTTTTATTTTTAAATAAATAACAAATGCTTTATTCCCTTTTCTATTGTCTGTAGCTTTATTATTAAAAAAAATAAAATGGAGTGGCGAAACCGTCAAAAATCTGCGTTGTCAGCTTCTACGTGAAAGGGCTGGTTAGTAATATCAGGGCAGATAGACGTAGTAACTAAATTAAACGCCCTAAATCGAGATTTCCACGAGAATATCCTTGTAAAATATTTTTTTTCTTCAAGTTGAAAAAATAATTAAATTTGAATTCCCGCCAATTTTGCAAGTGCGGCGCACTTCCACAGGGCGGAGTCTCCGTAGAGCGCGGTTGATCATGCATTCGCCGACTGTAATCAATAATTCGGTGGCACTATTTCAAGCACAAAATCAGCATTTATGCTGCAAGGGGGGCGGGCGGCTGGTGACGCCAAAACAGCATAATGCTCGTCAAATGAGCTATCGAAAAATTTTCGATAAAAAATTTCGATAAATTTTTCGATAAATTTATCGAAACTTTATCGAAAAGACACACTGCATGCTTTAATTCGGCGATCTCACGTTCGTACTGGGCAGTAAGTTTAAGCGGGCGTTTTTCGCCCGTCCGACCCGTCCGGGTAAAGGGCCGTCCGATGCCCGGGCAAAAAAAACGCCCGCGTGAAATGTTTTTTTATTTCTTCAAAGTATTAATAAAAATGGTAATGAGAAAAATGTTTATTAGTGAAAAAAATTCGGAGTCAGCAATTCGATTGAAACTTGTTTTCCACTCGATATTAAAAGGAATCTTGAATTATTATTATTGTTTTATTTTCCGCAAACCTCTTTATATTCGTGATCTTCTAATTTTTTTTTGAATCCTCGCAATTTTCTCATTCCGCGAAACGCTGGAAAATGGCGATATTGATTTTCCTTTTTTTTCCAATGGTTCCTCAATATTATTATCCTCGCTACTTGACGAACAGCTTCTCTCCATTTCAATCATTTTCGACTTTTTTAAAAATATTTTGATATTATCGGCCCGCCACGTCGGTCAAACGCGCTCCGCTGAACTCAATACTACGTGGATTTCATTTTGGTTTCCAAATTATTTTATTTCACGTTGAATTTACACGCGCTGCGGGCCCGCCAGCGGACCGCTGACAGCTAAAAGAGCAGTGTGCCTTATCGAAAAAAAAATTTGTCGAATTTGTCAAAATTTTGTCGACAAATTTATCGATAAAAATTCGAATTTGTCGTTTTTGTCGATAAATTTATCGACAAAAAATTTCGACAAAAACTCGACAAATTTGTCGACAAAAAATCGACAAAAAATTTTCGACAAAAAACGACAAAAAAATTTCGACAAAATATATTTTCTTGCTAGTCGACATCGGTTGCCGCGCCGATCTCATGCAAATGATAGCGATCGCGGACCCGTGATTTGTCGGTACAAGAAACTATGTATAGCCGGTTGCGTTCTCCAAGAGGGCAGCTACCAGACAGCTACCTGGCAGCTATTTGGCGGCTACCTGGCAGCTACTTGGCGGCTATTTGGCGGCTAGTTGGCAGCTATTTGGCAGCTATTTGGCAGCTATTTGGCAGCTATTTGGCGGCTATTTGGCGGCTATTTGGCGGCTATTTGGCGGCTATTTGGCGGCTATTTGGTGGCTATTTGGTGGCTATTTGGCGGCTATTTGGCGGCAATTTGGCGGGGGGTACTACGGTATAGAACTCGCACGGAGTAGAACCGCTATGGAATAGAACTGGATATGGAATAGAACTGCGCGGAATAGAACTGTGCGGAATAGAACTGTGCGGAATACAACTGCTACGGAATAGAACTGCACGGGATAGAACTGCTACGAAATAGAACTGCTATGGAATAGAACTGTACGGAATAGAACTGTACGGAATAGAACTGCTACGGAATAGAACTGCACGGAATAGAACTGCTACGGAATAGAACTCGTACGAAATAGAACTCGTACGAAATAGAACTCGTACGAAATAGAACTCGTACGAAATAGAACTCGTACGAAATAGAACTGGTATGAAATAGAACTGGTACGAAATAGAACTCGTACGGAATAGAACTGGTACGAAATAGAACTGGTTTGAAATAGAACTCGCACGCAATAGAACTGTTACGGAATAGAACCGCTCGAGCAATTCGAAGAATTATTTCATTATACATTGTGAGTCCCTGAGGTATATTTCGTGCTGAGGGTTTCTCAATACAGCTCCATTCCAGCTGGTTCTATTGGTTCTATTTTGTACCAGTTCTATTTTGTACCAGTTCTATTTTTTACCAGTTCTATTTTGTACCAGTTCTATCTTGTACCAGTTCTATTTCGTACCAGTTCTATTTCATACCAGTTCTATTTCATACCAGTTCTATTTCATACCAGTTCTATTTCGTACCAGTTCTATTTCATACCAGTTCTATTTCATACCAGTTCTATTTCGTACCAGTTCTATTTCGTACCAGTTCTATTTCGTACCAGTTCTATTTCATACCAGTTCTATTTCGTACGAGTTCTATTCCGTACGAGTTCTATTCCGTAGCAGTTCTATTCCGTAGCAGTTCTATTTCGTACCAGTTCTATTTCATACCAGTTCTATTACGTACGAGTTCTATTCCGTACGAGTTCTATTCCGTAGCAGTTCTATTCCGTAGCAGTTCTATTTCATACCAGTTCTATTTCGTACCAGTTCTATTTCGTACCAGTTCTATTTCATACCAGTTCTATTTCGTACGAGTTCTATTCCGTACGAGTTCTATTCCGTAGCAGTTCTATTCCGTAGCAGTTCTATTTCGTACCAGTTCTATTTCATACCAGTTCTATTACGTACGAGTTCTATTCCGTACGAGTTCTATTCCGTAGCAGTTCTATTCCGTAGCAGTTCTATTCCGTGCAGTTCTATTCCGTAGCAGTTCTATTCCGTGCAGTTCTATTCCGTAGCAGTTCTATTCCGTGCGAGTTCTATTGCATACCCAGTTCTATTCCATAGCGGTTCTACTCCGTGCGAGTTCTATACCGTAGTACCCCCATCTGGCGGCTGTCTGGCAGCTATTTGGCGGCTGTCTGGCAGCTATCTGGCGGCTGTCTGGAAGCTATCTGGCGGCTGTCTGGCAGCTATCTGGTTCGATTTCATACCAGTTCTATTTCGTACGATTTCTATTTCGTACGAGTTCTATTTCGTACGAGTTCTATTTCGTACGAGTTCTATTTCGTACGAGTTCTATTTCGTACCAGTTCTATTTCGTACGAGTTCTATTTTGTACGGGTTCTATTTCGTACGATTTCTATTTTGTACGAGTTCTATTCCGTGCAGTTCTATTCCGTTCAGTTCTATAACGTAGCAGTTCTATTCCGTGCGAGTTCTATATACAGCTATCCGAAATAGAATTGTAAAATTTGATGTCTTCTGCAGTTCTACAACAACACTTCGAAATTGCGCGCTGCATTATTTAGCCAATTTGTCGAAATTTTTTGTCGACAATTTGTCGAATTTTTTTGTCGAAATTTTGTCGACAAATTTGTCGAATTTTTGTCGAAATTTTTTGTCGAATTTTTGTCGACAAAATTTCGACAAATTTGTCAAAAGTTTTTATCGACCAATTTGTTGAATTTGTCGATTTTTTGTCGATAAATTTCGACGAAAAACTTTGACAAGTTTATCGACAAATTTGTCGAACCTTTGTCGATAAGGCACACTGTAAAAGAGTACACGCGTGGTGCACGCAGCGGGCCCGTGGCGGGCCCGCCAGCGGCTCGCTAGCTGCTACATCGCGGGGGTGATTCCCTTCTTGCTTTTTTTTTGATTTTATATTTTCTAATCAAAACTAACACTGTTTCTAGTTTTATTGATCTTTATTGAAAAAATAAAAAAATTTAATGGTACGTCCAAAGTAAAAAAAAAGCGCAAAAAAAGACGAAAAAAGGCGTCCAAAGTAACTTTGTTTTTGCGTCTTTTTTCTCTACAGTATACCGCAGAACCTGCAGATCAAACAAAAAAAAACAACTAAAAACATGTTTCAAACAATCAAAAATGTAAACAAACATGTGAAATTCAAATTATTTGCTTCGCGCGTCGCTAAGATGTGCAGGTTTGGCGTGATACTGTAGAGAAAAAAGACGCAAAAACAAAGTTACTTTGGACGCCTTTTTTCGTCTTTTTTTGCGCTTTTTTTTTACTTTGGACGTACCATAATACAAAAATTATTTTTATTATCACAATATTCGTCGCTTTCGTTGTCCCACTCATCTAATCGCCGACCATCCACATCCACATCCCATTGTTGCACGTATCTGAAAATTCAGTAATTTTGCTGTGTAAGAAATGCGGCGGTTAGTGCGGCATCCCGAAGGATGATAATTTATTTCTAAATTTTTACTAGGCAAAGCGCTCTAATTTGAATGAGACAAATTCTGTTCAATTCTATTTTTTTCTTAATCATTTGAAGTTCAAAATTTAAAAATATATAATTATTTGCAACGGACATTGAAAAATATACGTTTTGGCTCGAGGAAACGCAAGCAAAAATCACTATCACAGGGCCATGAGCCGGGAGCCATCAAACGTGAGAATTCTTACAAATATAGCCCAAATAGTGTTAGTTTTTATTGTGTTTTCAATCGACTTGCGACATGAGAACGCGAGACTCCGCCCACTTATTTGTGCGCTACCTGTCTGCGTCTCTTCAAATATCACTGTGTTCGCGTGGTCGCAAACAAAAAAGTGGGCGGAGTCTCGCGTTCTCATGTCGCAAGTCGATTGAAAACACAATACCTCGAAATAGAACCTTTTCGAAATAGAAATGTGCCGAAATAGAACGTGACGCGAAATAGAACCGCGTGAAATAGAACTGTTCTGAATTAGAACTGTCCCGAATTAGAATTGCGTGAAATAGAACTGTACCGAAATATAACCGCGTGAAATAGAACCCAGTCAATAAATAGAAAACGCTCCGCAACTGAAATCCAACGCAGTGCCACGGTTGTTACAGGTCACGCCACTGAGTGGAACTTTTTCTGTTTGGCCATTTATTCAATAGTCTTCACCCAATTGCGCTAAAACGCTCTAAAACGGAGTACAGTTCTATTTCACGCAGTTCTATTTCCGAACAGTTCTATTTCACGCGGTTCCATTTCGGAACATTTCTATTTCGGAATAGTTCTAATTCAGAACAGTTCTATTTCACGCGGTTCTATTTCGCGTCACGTTCTATTTCGGCACATTTCTATTTCGAAAAGGTTCTATTTCGAGGTAGCGCCCTACTATTGGCTACATCTGTTTTGTTTGAATTTTCGTATAAATTAAACACTTCTCAAATTAGAGTAACATTTCTTCAACAAGTACGAAAGCAAACAAAACGTTTATGCAACTTTTCCGCAACTTATCCGCGGTCGGTCATGTCCAATTCTTCAAACAAAGTCTACTGAAAAGCTTTGTGAGCGAAATTATTCCCACAAAACTAGGAAAAAACATTGATAAATCTTCTTGAGACTGTTTACCATCCTCCGCCCATCCGCTCGTCAGCTAACCGCTGGCGGGCCCGTCGCGGGCCCGCGACGGGCCCGCCAGCGCTTTGAAAATGAATGCCAGTATTTTCGATCAAAAACTCAACTAACTAATGTCCTATGCGCAATTTTACATGGTTTAAAATAACTATAATTCATTTATAAACCCATTGGAAACAAAAAAATTTTCAACCTGTCAGTCACCTACCAAATATCATAGCCGCCGCGGGCCCGCCAGCGGCCAGCAAGAGCACCCAAGCGCTGGCGGGCCCGCGCGCGGTTCACCAGTAAATTCATAAAAAAAAAATCGAAAATTGAAATACGTGCAATGTACCGTGACGGTGTGTCCAAACACCGTCACTTAAAATCGCAGACCGGGCAATGCGGACGGGCAGCGGGTGCCCGTTGCCCGGACGGGTATCGGGCAATTTCGGACGGCCCGCCCGGGATGGAAAGCTTTTAGCAATAACACCCGGCTAAAAACAAGAAGAATCGACTACTGTGTAAGTTCAACTGCAGATCGGTTGCCACCGATGACCGACTTGCAGAGCTGCTAGAAGAGACAAAAACGATCAAGTACGACATTATCGGACTATCGGAAGCGAAGAGAGCAGCTGAAATACACATGATGCATCAAAACGGGACCGGAGTTTTTTTTTTTTAGGAAAACGGAACACCACTTCCGTGTCAGGAGGGGTCGGCTTTATCGTCAATAGCAAACTCCTGCTAAATATTCAAGAAATCAAACTTCTCGACCACAGGATCGCCTACTTGACTTTCCAAAATAATGAGGATGGGCGGTATATATGAGCAACATATCCTTAAAGCCCCTCTCCGCCCACCAACACTAACAAATAACGATGAGCAATCAACCATATATAAGCAGAGATTCAAACTTTCTTTCAACATATTTCCAAATATTGTATTGTTTTTTTTAATTATTATCTTTCTTATATATATTACGCTATTCAACATGTCCGTCTGTTCGCTTTAAAGGGTCAGGGTCAGGTTCAATTCGTTTTCACCTTTAACTCATTTTTCTGTCACTGCGCCGATAGGCTCCAGAACAGTCTTGGTACTTAAATTTTTTAATGGACCTATTCATAGGATTTGTTTTTTGACATATTTTAACATTTCTTAACGTTTTTTAACATTGTTTGACATTTTTTGACATCTATGAATAGGAAAAAAAAATCAAAAACAAACAAAAAAAAACATTTTTTTTTGTTTTTTTCTGAATATTGTGTTTTCAATCGACTTGCGACATGAGAACGCGAGACTCCGCCCACTTATTTGGGCGCGACCACGCGAACACAGTGATATTTGAAGAGACGCAGACAGGTAGCGCACAAATAAGTGGGCGGAGTCTCGAGTTCTCATGTCGTAAGTCGATTGAAAACACAATAGCTCCATAAATAATTTTGTTCCCTTATTGAAAAAATTTTATAACTTGCTCGGGTTAACTACCATTGAACTAAAATTTTCGGTATTCGAATTATTACGCAACAACCCAAAAAATACTCCGGCCAGCGAAAGGTTTTTGGGTTGGCCAATGAAAAAAAGAAGGAATTATAAACGTCTGGTGAATCTATTCTATCGGTAAAATTTCAAACAAAAAAAAACAGGGTGCGTCTTTGTCTTTTTTTTTTCTTTACTACTAGCCGAAATTTTTTGAATTTCCTAATGAACGGTTCACATTTGGGGCGGTTCTTATTTGGCCGGTTATGATTCGGGGCTGCACCCGCGTAGGCCAGAATTTTTTCTCGGGAAAAAAGCCGTGTAGTTTAAATTTTATTTTTCCAACGTTCCTATGTGCACGAACTACAGTACCGTTCAAAAGATTGGAAACTTTTGGTTTTTCGGGCATAACTTTTGAATGGAGAGGGTTATGGTTTTGAAAATTTGCATGAATTAGCCCCGTAATGTTTGTGACAAGCTCCAAAAATGGACTTGGTCATTTTTGAAAAATGCAGATTTTTCAAAAAAATTTCAGATGCCAAAATTTTCGACCCAAAAATATTTTTTTTTTCAGATTTTTCAGGACTCGGTATTTATGTTCAAAATAAAGTTTGAAAACTAAACGTATGATTTTAGTTGACTATGGGTTGATCGGACAATTTTCAGCTGACTTACAGCACTTTATCAAGGTCAAATTATCAAGGTCCACATGGGTAAGCCAACTATAATATTTATTGAGAATCACCAAAATCAAAGAAAATAATGGCAAATTAGATTAAAACTGTTGAAAAGCAAAATTTATTTGATTTTATTCGGTTTTGGTGATTCTCAAAAAAAGTTAAAGTTGACTTACCCATGTGGACCCTGATACTCAAAGTGCTGTAAGTCAACTGAAAATTGTCCGAAGAACTCATAGTCAACTAAAACCATACTTTAAATTTTGAAACTTCATTTTGAACATAAATATCGAGTCCTGAAAAATCAGAAAAAAAAATTATTTTTGGGTCGAAAATTTTGGCATCTGAAATTTTTTGAAAAATGTGCAGTTATTAAAAATGACCAAATCCATTTTTGGAGCCTGTCAAAAACATTACAGGGCAGATTCATGCAAATTTTCAGAACCGTAACCAAAAGTTTCCAACCTTTTGAACGGTACTGTACATCCTCCTTCTGGGCTGTGGATCAGTGTCTCCCCTTGAATCGGCTGCAACCACTGAATCCTTCCATAGTTTCGATATTGTTTTTTCTTCATTTTAATGGGACTATTTCCTAATGGGGCTAGGCGACATTTCGAAATCCTAATATTTAAGTATGAGCAATGACCGCATACATTTTTCGCAAGTGATGTGTCCTATTTCTTTTCTTCCACCGTGGAAGTTCCACAATTTTGTTAACTGTCTCTTTAAAGAAGTTGTGATGAAAAAGAGTGAGCAATGGTCTCTTGCTTTAGCTCACTCTCTATCCTTTAATGTCTTACGGTCGCATCATTCAACTGTTTCGAAATATTTCCATTTTTAATAGTGATGAGCACTTGCTGACAATGAGACGAGAGTAATATCAAGCGTTGAGGTATGTCTGTAGTCGTGTGCGCAGCGTTTACTATCACATGATTTATTTATTTATTTATTCTTCTGTTTAGATAACACAATACAGATTATAAAAAATTCTATTACGAATAAGGAGATAGAAGAATAAGATGTAAGATTACCGATCGGCAAGAGCCGGGGTCAAATTAAAGAGGAAGAGGACTTAACAAAGAGGGTAATGTTCCGGAATGAGAACTACTGAAAATCAAAAAGAAGATGAAATAGGTTACAATAAAAACGACAAGTAAGCTTATCTAGAGAAAGAGACAATAAATTACTAAAGAAGGCACCGCGTGACACTGTCTCTGGGAAAAATTTTGCGAGATGTTGCGAAACCATCGGATTGTCCACGGGGAGTGGAAACAATCATTTCCCACTGTTCTTTTCCTACGTTTGTTTATTTCCTTACTTTTTCCAAAAAAAAGATACTCGTATATTGGCCGAAAATGATCCGTGTCCCATTTGTTAATAGATTCTGGTGAGAAACGATTCTTGGACACAGAAAACATTAATTTATTTCGATAATTTAATTAATATTGGCATATTATTTTTTGAAAAAGGTGCATACAGTAGGAAACCATCGGATTGTCGGATCGATGCCACAGCAAGGCCAGAGATGCCCAAACAATCCAAATGGTTCCTCATCGAATCAGAATTTCTGGAACACTACACTCATAAATCACAACTGAACACTGCACAAAAATATCGAAGTTTTATCGAAATTTTTTTTTTTAATCTAATGTTTTTTAAATGCTAGAACTCTCTGAATAAGTACTGCTGATAATTTACTACTAAATTATCATACATTACCATTTACTATCAAATGAGTAAATAATTATTTACTACCGGATGATCATTTACTACCAAATGATCATTCACTACCAAATGATAATTTACTACCAAATTTACTACGGGTAATATGTACAGTACCGTTCAAAAGGTTCGAAACTTTTGGTTTTTGGAGTATAACTTTTGAATGGAGAGGGTTATGGTTCTGAAAATTTGCATGAATCTGCCCCGTTATGTTTTTGACAACAAGCTCCAAAAATAAATGTGGTCATTTTTGAAAACTGCAGATTTTTAAAAAAATTTCAGATGCCAAAATTTTCGACCCAAAAATAATTTTTTTTTTCAGATTTTTTAGGACTCGAGATTTATGTTCAAAATGAAGTTTCAAAACTGAAAGTATGATTTTAGTTGACTATGGGTTGATCGGACCATTTTTATTGAGAAATGAAATTTTTTGAAAAATCTGCAGTTTTCAAAAATGACCAAATCCATTTTCGGAGCTTGTCAGAAAAAGTACAGGGCAAATTTATGCAAATTTTTAGAACCATAACCATCTCCATTCAAAAGTTATGCCCGAAAAACCAAAAGTTTCCAACCTTTTGAACGGTACTGTACATGATCGCCAAAGGTCTACCGGTATAAAATGATCATTTGGTAGTGAATGACCATTCGGAAGTAAATGGATATTTGGTAGTGAATGATCGATTGGTAGCCAAGTTTTTGTTGAAAATTAGAGGTTTTTGTCAATTCGGAGCTTCACCATCGAAAAAAAAATCAAAAAATTTTTTGTCTCATCCACATCCTCAAAAAAAAAACCAAAAAATTTTTTGTCTCATCCAAAAAAAAAACCCGAAAAAACAAAAAAACAAAGTTTTTTGGTAATTTTAATTATTTATCGAAAACCCAGTTTTCGAGAAATTTTTTCGATAAATGTTCGATCAATTATCGAAAAGGGCATTTATCGAAAAAAATTTTTCGGTACGACACACTGTGCACAATTCAATTTTTTCACGATATCATTTTTCACTATTCCCTACAAAACAATGCAGTGCAGTGATTTTTATTTCTGGAAATTTTCAAAAATCGATATTTTAGTCTGAAATTTTTAGGGAATGATTTCGCAGTTTCAGATCGATCGGAGCATTTTCCGAATTTTCGCTGAATTTTTTGCTGTTTTTCTTTCTATTTTACGCTTTTTCCTGGTTTTTTTTCTGAAAATTCAAAAAAGTTGCACCCCTGCTAGAAAATTGATAAAAATTATCAGGATACTGGCTATTTATGAATTAATTTGATTAAAAAACGATGAAAATAAATTTCACTCGCTAATTCGGGGAACAAGCTTCACCTCTTTTGCAAGTCTGCGGCACGCGCTCTGTAAAAGTAGTGCTATAAAATATTGAAGAACTCCACAAAGAAATATGGGATCGCTATTTATTTTTTACTTTTTTGTACCCGACATATAAAAATACTCGGTAAACGCTTGCAACTGTTGCGCAGATCTAAGAGGCAATATCAGCTTTTGCGCATAATTTCGAGATACATACAGATTTTGAGCGGACCTTAAACCCAGTTGCAGATGTTAAGCAGACGTTGAAAATTATAGCAACCGTAACGCGGATCTGAAAAGTAGCATATTTTTCAGTTGCGCAGCTTTTGAGCAGATCTTTAGCAGAAACCCATAGCGCGTAAATTAACAGCTGCTAAAGATCTGCGTAAAAGTTGAAGGCATTTACCGAGTACGTTTATAACAGTTCTACATTTCAGAACGGTCGATGAAGTGGAATTCAGCCGAATGAAACGTTTTGGGCAGCAAAAAGCCGCACGGGAAGTGGAAGAGCAGAGAGCTGCGCTTGAGGCGGAAATAGCCGAAGCGGACAGGGTTATTGAAGAGCATATACGATTCTTAAAGGCTAACGATGAGGAGAAGCTGAAAAAGGGAATTTCAGAGAAGCTGAAGCATGTGGAGATGGAGATGGAGACGGGTGTTGGTGTTGATGCTGGTGCAAAAGATGATGAGTTGGCGAGCAGTGTTAAGATTTTTGTGCAAGTGTGAGTATGGGACGTTTCGAAACTTTAGTGCTATTTTTCATCGCCGTGTTCGCACTATTGACCGAATTCGGGCAAGGATAAAATAGTTGTCGAATCTTTTACCGGAAAATTTACCGCTAAAAATGCGCTCCGGGACGTTTCAAAACTTTTGTGCCGTTTTTCAGCATGCTGGTGGATTTAGAATACCAAAAAATATGAAAAAAAAAATCAATAAAAACGGCAAATAAAAACCAAATGCGCGTGTGCTGTGTTGTCACTTTGGCCAAAAAGTTTCTAAACGTTCCAGTTTTGAAATGACAGGTTTCGAAACGTCCCAGAGCCAAAAAAACAGAATATGAACCCGCCAACACCCAACACCAGTAATTGCGCTACACAAAACTGTTGATTTGTTTGAAAATTTACAAAAAAAACTTGTCGTGTAGAACGCACTGCTTCTGCTAATATCAACTTTTTCGAATTCATATTTTTATTTCAGTTGCTCCCACGGTCTCCTCGTCACCGAAAACGACGAGAGTAGTGGATCAGAGTACGAACCGGACAGCTCTTCGGCTTGTAAGTGGATTTATTTATCTATTTCTGACGACTTTAAAGTTTGCCGGCATTCAGATAGAAGCAGTAGTTCGCGACATGGAAGACTTCAAAAAGAGGAAAAAAGAAATATGTCTCAACAAGATCTCGAGGACAGACGAAAAGAAGCCAATAAGAGAAACAGTAAGAAATACAACAAGAATAAGAAAGAAAAAGAGGAAAAGCTGATGGATGATTTGGCTGTCCAACGTAACCGTGTCAGTGAAACCACCAAACGGAATCAAGAATGGGATGAAAAACTAATTGATAGTTTTCGTTATATCGAAAGAAAGATAGAAGCTCCGCGGCACGGATTTACCGATAAAGAGAGCTATGAGCAGAGAAAGTCTGAAATTGAAACAGATACAGAAGAAAAGAGAATAAACGATAAAAACCTGCAACGTTTGGCTGAGAAACTGAAAGCGATGGAAAACATTTACAACGAGGCTACAGATGATTTGGAGACAAAGACAGTAAGCTTTCGTATTCTGGCAGCCATATGTATTACGCTTCAAATTTCCAGAAAAACCAAAACACTTTTGGCTCGAGAAAATCGCGAGCCTTACATAACATGAACATTGCCAAGTATGAATACGACAAGGCCAGTATACAGCATGATATTGAGCGGATTGCTAAGTTGGAAAATCTTATGATAGTGGTCCAAATTGAGGTAAGAATATGGTGTGTTGAAGAGTGCCCCGCTGCAAACGCGCCCCAATGTACGCTTCAACATACCGTGAAGAAGTATTGATAATATTAGATTGAGCAAAAAGTATTCGCCACTTTTCGAAACAACAAGCCTGGCCCTATCAAAAACTGTGTTTTGATCTTTTCTCATTTCTAAACTGTTTCTGATAGTAAACGTGAGGGGTTGCCTCACGGTTTAGCGCCACACTTACACATTAAACACGCAGTCATACACACAACGGTTTATTGGGGCAACTGCCCTTACTACACTAAATGGCGGACAATTAAAGCGGGGAGACAGTAAGTATCAGGGGAATAGAACAGGAAAACGGGGGCAAGCGAGAGCAAACTCAGGGAATTTTAAGCATTTTGCTGCGGCAAATAGCACGTGTGCTGTTATAGGTCGGCACACCTGCTATTTAGTGCAGCATTATGCTCATTTGACGAGCATTATGCTGTTTTGGCGCCACCAGCCGCCCGCCCCCCTTGCAGCATAAATGCTGATTTTGTGCTTGAAATAGTGCCACCGAATTATTGATTATTTTCTGATTATCACATTTATTACAACTCAACAAAAATGAATGCCGAACAATTGAAATATTAAGAAATGATAACGTTTAGCACTTAACGAATTACAAAACATTACGTAAAAGTGTTGTCGTCTGCTCACATAGACTTATTTCAATGTGCTCCGTAGCGTGTTGCGGTGATTCTGCTCTCGATTCTTCATCGCATTTTTTTGCCGGTTAGCTGAAAATTAAATTATTTTTTTTATTCCACTATATCCTTACAGGCCAATTAAAATTAATTTTCTTGTCATTTCCATAAAATGCAAACTCAAAACATTAATAAAGTTTGCTGCATTAAAATGCATTTTATTTCATAAAAATGCCGGTTTGCGTAGGATAAAATGACAAGAAAATGCATTTTAATATTTAAATCCCTTAATTTATTAAAAAAAAAAGTATCTTACTTTGCTCAACCGGCAGAGGAGAACAGTTGCGAAATTTGCACCTAAGATTAGTATTTTGTTCAACTATTTTCAAATTATCGATAGTCTACCTTAATGTTCTCGTTTCCTAGACTTGTACGTTCGATTCTTCAACTAGAGGCTCTTCGGGCTTGTTTGGTTGCGTTCGGTGTTCTCGTACCATCTTCTGCAATAAAAATAAGTGAAACGGAAGAAATGAGAAGGAAAAACAAAAAAAAAGTCATCAATTATATGCAGAAAAATTTTTAAAATATTTTTTAACCCACTTAATATAAAAAAATCCTTCAAAATTCTTCAAAAAACAAAAAAGTTTGAATGTGAAGACAAAAATTTTAATAAAAACTGCGCAAGCTCTCACAAGTGCGTCAACAATATTTGTGGACGTGTTCTCATCAGATGCTGATATTGTGCTGCTACTGTGCTGATGTCGTGCTGAAATTGTGCTGACTGCTGCAGCATTATGCTGCGCCGCGAGAAGGAGCCATGCTCCTCTCTTTGCCAACAAAACAAGAGCATAATGCTGAACTTGGGCTGTTCCTGTGCTATTCATGTTCTGGGTGAGCAAAATGCTGATTTGCGCAGCAATATGCTATTTTTCACAAATTGTGTGCTTACCGTAAAACCTACAATAGAAGAACCCCTATAATTAAAGCACCCCTATTATAGAAGGACAGTCTTAGGCTTCCAATGAAAAATAGAAGGACACCCTATATGTAATACAAGAACCCCTATATCAGAAGGACACTTTACTAAGAACACCCACGATTTTTTTAAACGTTTGTTTCCGAACTTTTCTTTTTTTTTCTTTGTTTTATTGTTACAAAAATATAATTTCAACATGACGAAAGCGAGGATATGTCACAAAATCAGTTCATGAGTTCTGATTGTCGACGTCTGCCGGATGGTGGCCGTCGTTTGAAAGCCGCAAAATTTGATAAGAACTTATTGGAGTGAATTCAAAATCATATTATCCATCTATGAGAGTTCCACCGCTCGCACACGGACACTGCGGACTTTCCCGCACATCGTCTTGCGTCTCTCAAGTTCTCACGTAGAAAATACGTATTCCGCCGATGGCCTAGCGCTGCATGGCCTAGGTTCCGATAGGGTTCCAGTGGAACTTTCAGAGATTAATAATTGAAAAGAGAAGTATAGAGATAGCAGAAAAATTATTAAAACAATTGTTTTAAAGTGTATTGTTTGGAACACATTCGTAGGTACTACGGTATAGAACTCGCACGGAATAGAACTGATGCGGAATAGAACTGCGCGGAATAGAACCAGCTGAAATGGAGCTGTACTAAAAAACAACTGCACTAAATAGAACTCAGGGCCTCACAATGTACAACGAAATAATTCTTCGAGTTGTTCGAGCGGTTCTGGGTCGGTACAGGTCAATTTCAGACGGTTCTATCCCTCGAAGTTCTATTCCGTAGCAGTTCTATTCTGTTTGAGTTCTATACAGTAGTACACCACCCCTCCACCATTTTTCAGTCGCCGAACGGCTTTTTTGATGAAATCTTTTTCATAAAAATGATTCCTTTAAAAATTGTTTCTTCCTTTATCATGCTCCGAAAATTAGAAGGACGCCCTATAATTGAAGGACACCCTATATTAGAAGGACATGATTTGAGGGGGGGGTTGAGAATAGAAGGACATGTCCTTCTATTACAGGTTTTACGGTATCTTGTGCTTAAAATTCCCTGAGAAGAAGTAAAGTAACGAGTAACCTCTAGAGTGAGGGTTTTCGACCCTTTTATAGCCAAATTGTGAGCGCTTTCGCGCGCAACGATTTGGGGGGAAAAATTATTTTCCGGGCGCGAGACGAGAAAGTCCAGGTGGTGTGAGACCAGAGGCGAGACGTGTGTCCCGGGAAGGATGTAAGCTTGGGCTAGCACTATAAAAATTAAAAAGAAAAGAGAATCGGAAAAAAAATGAATAAAACTGAATGACAAAACGAACAAAAGTGGCGAAACCTTTTTTCTCAACCTAATATAATGCTAATGGATGGACAATACCTTCTTTTTTTATCCAGTTTGCAAAGTTTTTCAAAGACATGAATCTGACACTAGCCTGGCTGGATTTGAATCAGGATGTCAAGGATAAATTAGACGAGTTGGTGAAGCATTACAAGGCATTTGCCGCAACTACGGTCAAAAGCGCTCCGCTTTGTGCAAGTTGATACGAAAAGGAGACGCGGAGAAGCAGAGTGCCAGGAAATTTTCGCAGCCTCCCCACTCAGCGGAGCGCGTTGCCAATAACAGTGCCTTTCTATAGTTTTATGGATTTGTCCTTTGAATAAACATGCACATACATTTTTAAAAAAATTGAGCTTTTTTCGTTCGAAGATCTAAATATTATCGGTAGACAAGGGGCTTCCTGTTGACCGATATATGTTTTAAGCAAAATCCCTTTTTTACTAACCAAAACAGTTTTGAATAGAAAATTGGTTGTAAATTGAATGTGCATGTTTAAACAGGACTAGTAAACCTATCTGATTCGTCCCGCCCCTTCACCAACGGTGAACTTCTCAGTAGCCGCTTTGAAAAAATAAAAATCCCAGCCTTTTTTAAAAATTCATCCTCCGATAACAACTATTTAGATAGAGATCAGTATGTTCGATAAATGTTTTCAATAAATGTTCGATAATTTATCGAAAATAGCATTTAGCGAAAAAAAAATGTTCGGTAAGACACACTGATAGAGATGTAGGCGATTCCATTCGAAAAAATGATCGGGTGTCAAAGGCAATGTTTCTTTTTCCGAATAGAGCGCGTCCGTATCGCCAAACATATGGATACACCGAACTAACCGTTTGTTTTCAGAACCCGTCGATCGTCGCAAGACTCGTAACCCAGCTCGTTCACACTTCCGTACTAATAACAGTTCTGAAAGTCGTAATTCAATGCAACTCTGCCGCATGTTTCACAGTTTACGTCGTTGGGTAGGTTCAGAATTTGAGAGCCATCTCTATCTTCCCAATATCTGCCCATAAGCTGCTCATCAGCTGCCCACTAGCTGCAACATGATAATTCACCAATTTGCTCCGTAATTAGAGATGCTTTATTAGCGACGGTGCTAATTTTAGATGTCCATGACAAAAAAAAAGCTTCAACAAGATTTTTTGGCGCTTAAACAAGAAAAATGAAATCCTCTTGTGCATTGTAAGAGCCCCGCCTCTCTCCTTTCAGACACATCACACACCAGTCCTGTAGACTTACCATAATCTTGAGGGTGAAGTTTCAATTTCGTTGTTTTTTTCTTTTTCACTGTTTCACACTTGCTTGTTTCACACTAGCATCCCTTACCAGCGCACTACATAATAATTGCCCAATTATTGCACAGCTCTTGCGCAATTTTTTTCCCTAATATTTCAATTGTATGAAATTTTTTTGCACAACTTCAGTGCCAACTTTATGCAACCCTTACACAGACTTTACGCAGCTCTCGCGTTGTCAGAGATGAGAAGCAGCTTAAAGTTCGTGTAAAAGTTGCAGTAACTTTGCGCCTCAGTTGTGGGTTTTTGCTGAGCATCTCGCCAGCACTCGCCGGTAGCCGATATCGTGAAGATGATTGCTGATGATTTGGTGACTGCAGCCAAGCATGGTCTCCATGTGACAGTGGCCTCGACAAAGACTGCCAATCTTAGTGACCGTCTCAGCTGCCGGAGTGGCACAACTCCATTCGTAGGAGATGATCAGTCGAAGTTGAGGTCAAGAGAGATCGTTCATGGCTGCTCGAACAGGCAACACGCGCGCCTTATATACCGTAAATTCTCTAATAGAACGGCCCTCATAATAAAACGGCCCCCTAAAATAGAGCGGCCTCCCTAAAATAGACCGGCCCCTCTCATATAGGAATGAATTTAGCACTTTTTTCAATAATTTGGTTCGATTTTTCTAATTGTCACGGCATGCTGGCACCTACGTTTCAGTTGGGTTTTATGAAATTCGATTTTTCGCGGGTTCATTTCGCTGCGTACGTTCCGCAAAACAAAAATAAAAACATGTTTTTTTTCCCGCAGATAACCTTATTTTTTCAAAACATTTGATACAGCAGAAGAGTTCGCAACGCCGCGAGTGAATGTTCTCTTAACACGCATGCCACAGTGTTTCATCAAACGTTTCGTGTGATTGGGGCGCGTTTGCACTGGGGTAGGTGCCAGCATGCCGTGATTGTTACTCATTGACCGGTTTCTAAATTTGTTTTGCCATACATTTGTGTCGTTTTTATGGAAAATCCTCAAGAATTAATACGAATTAAAGACATTGAAAAGTAAACCTAACCCTATTATATGATATAGTGTCCGTTTTTGAATCATATCGTGCATTTATGTTAATTAGGCTCTAGATAATTAATAAATCCGCGTCGTTCGATTAACGTTTACACATTTTACTAATTCAGCCACAATGGTCACGAAATTTGGAAGAGCTGACGTACAAAAATTCGTGCCGTTACAAGAAAAAAAAACTTGTAAGAAAAGTGAAAAAAAGCAGGGGAAAAAATCGTCAAATGTCACAGGCTTGTCTATATAAGTTCAATTTATTTAATTTAATGCAAAAGCTAAATAAAAAGTTATTATATACCGTCCAATAGTGTGGATTGTCGAAAACAACTTTTCGATAATCGGCCAATCGGACAAATTTTTCGATAATTTTCGATAATAAAATATCGAAAATTATCGAAAATATTTTCGATAATTATCGATAATGTCGAAAGTTATCGAAAATAATTTCGACGAATTCCTCGATAATTTTCGACAATATCGATAATTATCGATAATTATCGAAAAAAGATTTCTTTATTTTACCAAGGACAGTTCTATACCGGACAGTTCTATACCGGACAGTTCTATTTCGTGCAGCTCTATTCCGGCCAGTTCTATACCGGACAGTTCTATTTCGTGCAGTTCTATTCCGGCCAGTTATATTCCGAACAGTTCTATCCCGGACATTTCTATTCCAGACAGTTCTATTCCGGACAGTTCTATTCCGGACAGTTCTATACCGGACAGTTCTATTTCGTGCAGTTCTATTCCGGCCAGTTCTATTCCGAACAGTTCTATCCCGGACAGTTCTATTCCGGACAGTTCTATTCCGCGCAGTTCTATTCCGGGTCATCTAGTGCCGAATAGCCGCCAGATAGCTGCCAAATAGCCGCCAAATGGCTGCTAAATAGCCGACAAATGGCTGCCAAATAGATGCCAGATAGCCGCAAAATAGCTGCCAGATAGCTGCCAGATAGCTGCCAGATAGCTGCCCGATAGCCGCCAAGTCACGGGGACCAGTCTCCCCATGAAGGCTATACATACTTTCAATAGCCGACACCTCACGGGTTCCGACGTTCGCTATGCTTTGCAGAAGAGAGGCGGGCCGTCTACCCGTATTATCGAAAATTTTCGATAATTATCGATAATGTCGAAAATTATCGAGGAATTTATCGAAACTGGTTTCGATAAAATTTCGATATTTTATTATCGAAAATTATCGAAAATTTTTCGATAATACTATCGAAAATAATTTCGATAATTTTCGATATTTTTTCGACACAAAATTTTCGATAATTTTTCGATAATTTGTCGATAATTTTATCGAAAAAATTATCGAAGAATTTATCGAAACTGCTTCGAAAATCCACACTGCCGTCCAATGGACCAAAAGGACGACATGATTCAAATATGGACACTATATGCATCCACCGCATTTCACATGTGCATGTAAAAAGTAAGCACTGCTTCAAAACGTTTCAAAATGCGTTAAAAAATTTGATGTTTTTGTCGACCCGCCAAAATGGTCAAACGCGCTCCGCTGAACTCAACGCTATGCGATTTTCATTTTGGTTTCCAAAATATTTCATTTCACGTATAAATTCAACGTGAAATTAAATAATTTGGAGACCAAAATGAAAATCGCATAGCGTTGAGTTCAGTAGAGCGCGTTTGACCATTTTGGCGGGCCGACAATAGCATGAAAAGGTTTGAAAAAAATTAGAGCGTCTTGAAAAAGTTTAATAATGGCTTTATTGTTATTATGAAAAGTGTGCCTCGATACCAGATATTAGCGGAATTCCGCCTCCACTTTCTGCTCGATACCTGAGAAATAGCAGGTATTGAAGTCGCGCACAACTACTACAAAAAACTATGCACAAAAAAGTGGGCGGGGTTGGGTTTTGTGTCATATTGACGCCTTTCCGCTTTTCGTCCTTCCTCAGGCTTCATTTTATCGGCATTATTTACTTTCTTCCTTACTTCAGTCCTTGCTTATCCTTAATGTTTTCTTTGCTTTGAAAACACAGAATTTCAAAATCAACGAGCATATTGACCGCTGGCGTAACGTTTGAAATCAGTTTCTTTCTTGCCACGGTGTCCAGGATTTGAAAAGTGGGCGGAGCCGAGCAAACGCGCCCCACTGGATTTTTTCGCGCGAAATTCAAATTTTGGCGCATTTTTTATGTTTTTCGGGAAAAAAGCATAAATTCTTAATTTTTTCCCACATGCGCTTCAACGGAATTATAGCTGAGGTCTCTTCTTCTCTTCTCTCTCGTTCAGCCACCATTTCGAAATATTTGTTTCGAGTTTTTTGGTTTTTTTGCAGGATAAATCTTTACGAAAATCGAAGTTTGGGCAATTTAATGGTATTAAAAGATACAATACATACATTTTACAAAGAAAAACAGGTTTTATTAAAAGAAAAATTTTCACCGTTGAACCTCTTCCAAATCGTCAAAACTAGATACAGTTGCTTTATAAGGAGGAGAACAAGTCTCCCAAGCGTCGCCAAGCCTCCAACCGACTTTTCCCTAAAAGTGTCATGGTTTGGGCAGGCGTAACATCCACTGTAAAACCCCGTTGGTGTTCATTGATAGAAATAAGAAAGCGAAGGTGTACCAAAAGAGAGTTATGATGGATAATCTGTTGCCATGGGCATCACAGCCTTTTGTTGGACGCCCCTTTATCCTTCAGAAAGATTGGGCACCGTTCCACGGTGCCAAAGCCACAAAAGTGGTCCTGGACACCCATTTTCCTGGATATCTCGGAAAGGATTTGTGGCCTACTAGGTCGCCAGATCTCAATCCTATGGACTTCAGTGTGTTGGGACTTTTGGAGAGCAAGATCTCAGGCAGCTCCTACAACTCTGTGGATGCTCTCAAGGCGGCACTTTAGAAGGCGTGAGCCGAAATCGACAACGACTACCTCCGCCGCACCAGCGATTCCGTGATTCAACGTCTGAAGGCCTGTGTCCAAGCTGGTGGCTCCAACTTCGAATATATTTTGTAAATCTCAAACTATATACTGTTTTCGATAGATGAATAAAGTTGGTTTTGTAATTCTAGACCGCGTTTGAATTTAGTGGCCAAATCAAAAATCCTATATTTATGAGCCACCCTGTATATGGAAATGGAGGCTGAAGTCAAATCTATGAGTTGGTGTAACTTCTCTCTGTTACAGCTCGTTCAAGCCTTTTGTGACGGCTGCTCGAATGCAGCACGTCATGGGCTGCTGATCACTGCCTTTGCAAAAATATTGTCCGTTGAACACAATCTTGGCGGTGTGCCAATTTATGCTGATTCAAATTTATAAGCGACAAGACGCAGACTGAGAGACAGCAGCGTTGTCACGTGACGAAACCGCAGTGCCTGGACGTGGACGGCAAAAAAGCAACACAAAAAGTTTCAAAATTCGAGCGATAAATAAATATTTGTTCAATTGCGAAATTTCTGTTTAAACCAATTTCGAAATGTTTCGTGTTTTCTTAAGTGATTGCCGGCAAATTATAAGGGGAAAAATGTTGGAAAAATGGGCCAAAACGCAAAGCTTCAAACACTCAAAAATAAGGCCTCGTCTTTTATATAAATTTTTTGCACCTCATTTGTAAGCGTTTGAGGATTTGCAGCCGGGCGCGTTTCAGCAAGGATGTGTTCTCAGTATGGAGCGTTGTAAATTCGCTCTGTTCACAGTGGACGCGTTGGCGACGAGAGAGTGCACAAAATTGAGAGAGCGTGGCCTCTGATTTCTCTGAATCTCACTCCAAATGCATGCGCAGTTTACTGTGCGATTGGAGCGAATTTGCAGCGCTTTAAACCGAGTATTACTACGCGCTGCGCCTTGCGGCTGTGGTCTCGCCGCGACCAGCGCATATACGGTAGTTTGTTTACAAGAAAAACGAAAACAATTCAAAAAAGAATGTAAACAAACTACAGTATACGCGCTGGTCGCGGCGAGACCACAGCCGCAAGGAACGAGCGCTCTGACTGGTTTTCGCGACGCAGTAATAGATGTGAACCCTTTCGCTCATTCTGTTCACCAAAGATCAGATCATCAAATCATTTGTTTTTCTGCTCTTCATCCAGCACTGTTTAGTCAATATCGTTCTTCTACTTTACCGAGATGTTCGGTCTATCGCATGTTGACAAGTTACTTTGTTTTCCCAAATTTCACAATGTGCGCACGAAGGATGAGCAATGTCCCCCGACCCCTTTAGAAAAGTCTGTACACACAAGTTTTTTGTTTACTTTCGCCCAAAATTCCTCACATTTCTCATGATTTTTCTGTCTACTAGTTAGTGACAGCTTATGGACCGACCTATTGTGAAAACAAAAAAGTTGCAACGCGGTGTTTGCGTACTTTTCAAACTCAAAACGCATGGAAAATGAAGAGCATTGTTGCCATTTTCGTTTAAATTTTAAAAGTACGCAAACACCGCTTTTCAATTTTTTGTTTTCAAAATACCTTTCAGTTGTTTTCAATTGAATGTGTCGTTTTCCGGAGCAAATCATGTCAGTGGAAACGCAGGAATGCAAGAGGCTTCAAGGTAGGGTCTAGCACGCTGTGTCTATTATTGATGACTAAGGTATCGAGTCAAACTTTTTCAAACCTTTTCATGTAATAATAAAGCCATTATTAAACTTTTTCAAACTTTTCAAGTTTTCAAACTTTTTCAAGACACGTTTAAACTTTTTCAAGACGTTCTAATATTTTTCAAACCTTTCCATGCTAACATCAAACCTTTTCAAGATGCTCTTAAACTTTTCTGATCCATTTTCAAACTATTCTGACCCATTTTGAAACTTTTTGAAGCAATTGCTTATTTGTTACATGAAAAGGTTTGAAAAAGTTTGACTCGCGATACTTGAGGATCAGGGCTGTGCGAAAAATTTTTCGGACGAAAAATTTTCGGTCTGCAAACTTCGAAAAAATTTTTCGACCGAAAAATTTTCGAAAATTTTCGAAAAATTGGGATTTTTCAAAACACGGAGTACGAGCGCAAAAAACCAAAATAACAAGAAAGTATGTAAAAAAATAAATAAAAATAAAACCGTAAAAATAATCCAAACAAGGATGAGCAATGATCGCACCCCTTTTGCATCCTCCGCGCACTTGTTTTATCCTTTATTTTGTTCCAGGTTTTTTTTTCAATTACGTTTTTTTTATTTAAAGTTATTTTAGCTAACCTGTCATATTTTTTCAACTACTGAACCCATAATTTTGAATTTTTTTAGGATTACCACATCAAATATTATTCCCCCCCCCCCCCCAAAATGGGAAAGTATGATATATATCTCGATTTCAAAAATGGAGAAAGATTGTGTAAATTATGTGGAAAAATAATGAAAGAGCAGAAAGATGGAGCCACTTCCGGTTTACAGTATCACTTCAACAAAAATCACTCAGAAGTAATGAAAACTGTGAGTTTGCGATTAACGTTTACCAAAAAACCCTGTTTATGATCAGATTCAAAATCCACTGAAGCGTACTAACGAAGAAGTTGTTATTGTTAAGGACAATACAAAAACGTTGGAAAACTATTTTTCGGAGTGGAAAATAGATGGATCAAGAACAAAAGAAAGTCATCGATCAATTATTCAATTCATTTGCGCAAACGGGGTTACCGATGTCAATAGTTGAAAGTGCTGGTTTCTTGAACATGATGCGAACTGTCAATCCAAATTTGAAAATCAAATCTCGCTCACATTTCACCAGAAACGAACTTCCAGTATTATTTCAAGAATACGAGGAAAAATTAAGACATGAATTGGAACACGCGCAGCATGTCTGCATTTCATTCGATGGGTGGTCAGAAAAAAATAATAAGTTTCAAATCACCGGAGTAATTGTACATTTCGCAAAAAATGACGCCTTGGTTTCACGAGTCTTAGACGTTATTGATGGATCGAAAATGTCTCACAGTGGCGAAAATATTTTCTTGGACTTGACGAAGTCTCTCGATTATTATGACTTGACAGAAAAAGTATCTGCTGTGGTGCGGGATGGAGCCTCGAATGCGATTTCGGCGTCAAACCTTCTCCGGAAGCCCCATTTCGATTGTTTTTCTCACAAGTTGAACTTGGCAGTAAAGGATTCTGTGAAGGCCTTTGAAACCAGAATTGAAAAAGTTACCGAAAAGTTGAAGAAGATTTGCCGAAAAATTCAAAAATTGTCGACACTTGCTCGTGAGCTCAATGATATGGAAGAAACACTCGGGTTTTCACATTTGACACTAGTTAAAAATATTGAAATCAGGTGGAATACTCTCTATGACATGTATTGTCGAGCGGAACGAATGAAACAACCACTAGATATGTTTTTGATCGAACATCCGGAGCTTCCACAAATAGAAACTAAAGAATGGAGTCTGATCGCTGGAGTTATTGAGTTTTTGAAACCAATTAGTGAAACAATAACAGCTACGCAGGTGATCATTGCCGACACTATAGAGAAATAAAAAATGCTAACATTTTTAGAAAAATGGAGTCACCGCGTCTACAATCATTCCAACACTTGAAGTGCTTTTAATGCAGATGAAAGAGCCGGGACCGTTTTTGTCTGCCAGAAACGCGCTTGTAGAAAGACTAGAATATGAACTAGAAAAATACAGAAGCATTGATTATCTCGAAATATCTTGCTTATTAGATCCACGTTTCAAGGTTTGAGATACTTATCTGATCCTATTCAGAACTGAACTTTCAGTCTAACTTTTGCGGAGAATCAGGAAAGTCATCACTCATGCAGTTAGTTCTCAATAAAAATGAAGAATCATCGATTGAAGAAGAGACTTCTTCTTCGGAACGTGAAAAAAACGCTGAAAGTTTGATTAGAAATCCGCTACTGGCTTACTATGAAAAACATGGTAAATCGAAACTGGTGAAACCGTTAAGTGCTGACAAAAGAAGGTTGATTGTCGGCGTGAGTAATTCAGAACACGTGATGAACTTTAAAAAAGAAGTACTTGTAGGAAATCGAAAAATGGTTGGCAGAAAGCGTTTTTTCTGCGTCACCTATCGAATACTGGAATTCAGGAGAAGCCAAAAGAACATTCCCCTTCATGTCTGCAGAGGCCCTTTAATTTTTCTGTTCTCCGTCTGGAACTGCCGAATGCGAGAGAACTTTTTCTATCGCACGTCATATTCTCAAAGATAACAGAAAAATTTTGTCGTCTGAAAACTTTTCCAAACTTTTGAAGTTGTGTAAAAACATTCAAAGTATGGGATTCCAGAAAATTTGATTTTTAAGCTTTATTACTTTTTTTCATTTGAAAGCTATGCCTTTTCTTTATTTTTATTGTTGATGTTGATTTTGTTAAAATTTTAATTGTTATCTCTTATTTTGTTGAATGAATTTAATGAACAATCTTTTTTTAGCTACATTCCAGGAAAGAAACATATTTTTTCGAAATTTTTCGGTTTTTTCGGTAAAACAAAACCGAAAAAAATTTTTTTCGGTTTTTTTCGTCGTGAAAAACTCGAAAAAATTTTTTTTCGTTTTTTTTCGGTCAAAAAATTTCGAAAAAAAAGTTTTTCGAAAATTTTTCGAAATTTATTTTTCGCACAGCCATGCTGAGGATGCCCAGTGTGCTTCACCGATAAAAAATTTACCGATTAATGCTTTTTCGATTAATAATCGGTGAGTCGATTAATTTTCACCGGTTAAATTAATCGACAAAACATATCGCTAAACTACACGCGATTCGTAATTTCGGATCGTCGATATGGTTTTTTCAAATCAAAGAAATTCAAATGATAGCGAACGTGTACCCGTGATTTGTCGGTATTCTCAGTACGGAGCGCTGCAAAAGCGCTCCCTTCGCACAGTGATGGACGCGGCCACGTTGGCGATGAGAGAGTGCAGAAAATTGATAGAGCCGTGGCCGATGTTTTGCTCTGATTTCTCTAAACCTCACTACAAATGCATGCGAAATTCATTGTTCGATTGGAGCGAGTTATCAGCATTTTATACCGAGTATACAAGAAAGTATGTATAGCCGGTCGCGTTCTCCAAGAGGTAAGCTACCAGACAGCTACCTGGCAGCTATTTGGTGACTATTTGGTGGCTATTTGGTCGATATTTGGTGGCTATTTGGTCGATATTTGGTGGCTATTGGGTGGCTATTTGGTCGATATTTGGTGGCTATTTGGTCGATATTTTGTGGCTATTTTGTGGCTATAGTCGGCGAATGCATCATCAGCCTCGCTCTACCGCACTTTTCAATTTTCAACAGTGTAGTACACCTATTTTGAAGCGAAAAATCAAATTTTAACTGCAACTCGTCGTGGACACGTTATTTTCCGTTGAAAAGAAGTGTAAAACTATAATTCGAGTTAATCTGGCAAGTGCAACACTGTTTTACAGGGCCTTTAGCAGTAGAGCGAGGTTGATGATGTATTCGCCGACTATATTTGGTGGCTATTTGGTGGCTATTTGGCAGCTATTTGGCAGCTATTTGGCGGCTGTGTGGCGGCTATAGAACTGCCCGGAATAGAACCGGCTCTGCGTCGGTACAGCTCCTTTAATCGACGATTAATATGCGACTAATTCACCGATTAATTAGTCGATTAAATCTGTCGATGATTAATTTAGTCGATTAATTAATCGATTAATCGGCGACTAATTCACCGATTAATAATCGATTAAGCGACTAATTTTAGTTGATTAATTAATCGATTAATCGCCAAAGATTTAATCGGTGAAGCACACCGATGAAGCCTGATTTTTCCAGCCTTACAATTTGTTTACGATGAAATCTCAAAGCAAACTCCCGAATTTCCGTCCGGGGGTCGAGAATTTGAAGAGATACTTGGCAAAATCCGAAGTTTACTCAACAAGCTACCCTATGTCAGAACCAGCACTACACAAAACGGTTAGTTTGATTGAAAATGAACAGTGGCCAAAAGTTTATTAATAATGGGGTTTTTGGAATAACTTGGTCCATAGTTGAAGTACAGTCTAGAAACTTTCCCACATTATTTCCGAAGGCAAAATACACGCGTTGGTTGCTCGGAGCCCTTCCAGACGTCGTTCGAGCTCCTCCCACATGTGTTCGATGGGATTCAAAAATCGGAGACTGACTTGGGGAGGCCAGAACGTCGGCGTTTGAACCAGTCGAGCACGTGGAGGGATGTGTGCTTGTTAGGGTCATTGTATTGCTGAAAAACATAAGCCCGACCCACATTTCAAAGAGCCCATGGTCTCATAGTCTTCTCCAAAATTTCTTTGTATTGATAGTTTTTTTTTTTAATTTATTGATGAAGGGAGACAATTCCTCTTACTCATTCAACTTAAAAACTTGACAAGAAAAATAGAGTTAAACACCAATAGGTCGTACAATTTAAGGTTAAGAAATTGGAAAGATCTAATTTACGGAGGTTAGTTTTGAAGGCAGGGGGGGGGGGAATTTTAACCGGGAAAGTAACAGCTGGTAATGAATTCCAACACTTAAGAGATCTATTACATAAAAATTGAGAACTATACCAGAAGGTTGTTGACGGCTATCGCCGTCAAAAACCTTCTGGGTAAGCTTGGGGACGCGCGAGTCTCCCTAATTTTTCAAAGGGTTACAATGTATGCCAAAAGAAACATTGAGTAAGTACCCAAAGTTGAATCAATTAAAATCTCAATGTTTTTCTGTATGCCTGTCAATCCGTTTTTGTATATTGATTGCGTAAAAATATGTCACGAACCTATTCAGGGCAAAAAAAAAACCGTTTTTGGTGTTTTCAACCCGATGCATTGCGCAAGAGTATTTGTAATAAGAACTACCGTACTCGGATGTTTTCAACCTGAACAAAACTCTCCGTCACGAATCCATTATAAAAAATATAACGAAAAGTCGTTTTTACTCGTTATTATCAATTCAATATTCTTCTTGTCTGGAATCGTTATTTCCTCCATTTTTTCTTTTCCTCTAAACCCGTAGTTAAAAGTTCGCTTGTTCTGGTTTCAACAACATTTTTTTGGGTTGAATGGATAGTTTCAAAATGAGTAACAATTAAGAATATTGTCTAAATATTGAGCAAACAAAAAAATTGCAACGCGGTGTTTGCATACTTTTGAAATTCAAATGAAAATGGGAAAAATCTCTTCATTTTCCATGCTATTTCTCTCATTGCCGTTCGAATTTGAAAAGTACGCAAACCCCGCATTGCAATTTTTATTTTCACAATAGAGTTGGCCAATTTATCAATATCTCCTCAGTCAGAATTTGACGAAAATCGTCGCATGAGCCTACAGTAGCTCAGTAAAAACTCATTAGTAAACCTATTCTCCTGAAATTTTCGATTGTCTCAGTGCATTACGAACGTGCATTTTGGGCAGTTTAATGCAGAACAATCAATTAAACTTCTCGTTTACGTTAAATTAAAATAACAGAAATATGTGCGAAATTTTGGTCCATAACCGCTCAGAAACGAAAACAGAGAGGAAAACAAAAACTCGAAATAAAATTCAAAAATTGCTCAAAAATGTGATGAAACGTACCTAAATCTAATTTTGTAGGCTAAATTGACACATACTAAACAAAAACTCAGTTACAAAAAAGAAAAAACCAAAGTAAAACTCGAACTTCCGACCTCACACACGCCAGCCTAGAGTACAACACAGGTGAAGGGCTTGAAATCCATATCGGATCCGAAACGGATGGGACGTGGAATTTATAGGAATTTTATATGTATCCGATATTGATCCTATTAGGATCCACGCTCCCACGGATAGGATGCGGACGTGGGAGCGTGGACTTAAAACGGATCAAAAACGGATGGGACGTGGGTGGGACGTGGATATTTTTAGACTTCCTAAAATTTCCATTTTTTATTGATTTCACTCAAGATGCTCAATGAGCACATGTATCTAGACCATGGCTGTGCGAAAAATAAGTTTTGAAAAATTTTCGAAAAACTTTTTTTTCGAAATTTTTAGACCGAAAAAAGCGAAAAAAAATTTTTTTTCGAGTTTTTTTAAGACGAAAAAAAAACCGAAAAAAATTTTTTCGGTTTTATTTTTCCGAAAAAACCGAAAAATTTCGAAAAATGTTGTTTTTTTCCTGAAATTCAGTTAAAAACAGATTATTCATTTAATACATTCAACAAAATCAGTAGTGACGTATTTACGAATATCATACCGAAATCGCACAAAAAATTTCTCTGGTTTTTGGCGGATTTTACAACAAAATTAAAAAATATAGAAAACCACGGGGAGAACACGAAGTCGAGATTTGCTAGGCCAGCGCGCCCGGTTTTCTAGGCCGGCGGCCGACCGCGTCTTTTCGAAAATTGTATTGCCTTCAGCAATAATCGGTTTTTTTTTCTTCGATTTCTTTCATTTTTTGGCTATTTTTTTGATTTTGCGATTTCGATGTGATGTTTGTAAATCCCCCACCCAATACTACAATTTAAGCAATTTTCCCAAAAAGTTGGGACCTTCTTTAAATGAAATAGGTGCAAAAATATAAAATACATTGATGAAAAAAACATTTTATACAAATCTTGGTTATTCTGCGCACATACTCCGCGTCTTGAACGCATCCCAATTTTTCGAAAATTTTTCGGTCGAATAATTTTTCGAAGTTTTCAGACCGAAAATTTTTCGGCCGAAGTTTTTCGAAGTTTTCAGACCGAAAATTTTTCGGCCGAAAAGTTTTTCGAAATATGACCGAAAAAACCGAAAAAATTTTTCGTCCGAAAAATTTTTCGCACAGCCCTGGTAAATACGGTATTACAAATACTTGTTCTGTACTGGAGAATTTAATTTAGCTTATTATTCTCAGTACGGAGCGCTGCAAACGCGCTCCCTTCGCACAGTGGTGGACGCGGCCACGTTGGCAACGAAAGAGTGCAGAAAACTGAGAGAGCCGTGGCCGATGTTTTGCTCTGATTTCTCTAAACCTCACTCCAAATGCATGTGAAATTTTTTGTTCGTTTGGAGCGAGTTTTCAGCGTTTTATACCGAGTATATTATAAAACAATTTTGACACGTATCCATTTGGAAAGAAAACGGTTCTGACTCGGGACAGTTCTGTTTTGATAAAGTTCTGATTCGTAGCTTTTTCTTATTTCGAAAGCCACAAAAATGGTAGAAAGAGCTATGAATGGTGCACTTCTATTAGAAGCTTCAATTAATTGGGATTGCTCTTCGATGTCGGTCGATTTTCGCTTGTTGTTTTGCTATTCTTATCAGGTGGGCGCTATTCTTATCAGGTGGGGGGCTATTCTGATATAGCGGAAGGCGATATTGATATGGAAAATAAAAAAAAGGAAGAAGTGGGGGACTTATCTGATAAATAGGCGCTAACTCGAAATAGAACCTTATCAAAATAGAACAGTGCCGAAATAGAACTGTACATCGTTTTAGCGCGTTTTAGCACAATTGGGTGAAGACTATTAAAAAGCCAAACAGAAAAAGTTCCACTCAGTGGCGGGCGTGACCTGTTTTCGATTTATTGACTGGGTTCTATTTCACGCTGTTCTATTTCGGAACCGTTCTATTTTCGAACAGTTCTATTTCGATACAATTCTATACTAGTTACTATACTAATTCACTCATATACTTAGGGACCGCAACGTGTTTGACAAAAGTCCAAATTTTGACAAACTGGCGATTGGAATATGTTCCAACACTTGATAAAAATGCGTTCCCAAATTTTTTCCGAAAAAAATTCAGTATGAGCCGAGTTACAGCCATTTTTGTGCGCTCCTCATTACTACTGATTTTCTCACAGCGAGTTGCCGCGGCGCGAAAAGGTGGGCGGGGTTTTCGCTGCATTCTTTCGGCGCACTTTGATTCGCACTCTATTTGCTCGGCTTCAAAGGGTGAATAATGTTGCGAAAAAGATCTAAAATGAGAAGAATGGGAAAACATATCGTTCTTATATTTAATTATCACTTAATTATCATAAATTTGTCGATTTAAAGTGTAAGAAATCGATTTCTAGAGGCTTTGAAAAAAATATGAGATTTTCACGATGGAAGTTTATTATTTTGCAAAATTGGGCTTATCTTTTTTGTAAATATCACTTTTTAATTGTTCTCAATACTTTTTGTCACTTTATTCTCAACTTTCAGACAAAATTTATTTAAATACAGGAAATTTCACCTTTTTCTTTCAATTTGAAGAAAAAATGAAAGAAATAAACGTAAATTTGTTCTAAAAATACGCAAAATAACATCCAATGAACAAAAAAACCATTTTACAATGAGAATTCATCATTAAACTTCGAAAAATTCCTGCGCAAAAAATTTTCAAACTGCACAAAAATCGAACCCGGGCCAAAATGTTTGCAAAGCATCCGCTCTAACCACTACACCACGCACCGCCTTCCAACTCAACTCCTTTAGTCGTACACTACGCAGCAGTCTATCAAACTGTTTTGTCATGTTTTTAACAAGATTGTTTCACAAATTTCCATAAAAACTACTTTTGAAATGATACAAAACCGAATAAAAAAGTATGTTTGCACGTAGCGATTTTCGATTTTTTTTGAGTATCGATGCCAAATTTTGCGTAGAATTCGATGGTAATGAGAACTCCTGCGCTACGGCCTTGCGTAATACCGAAAAAGCGGAAAAACTACCAAAATCGTTGAGACTTGGGCTTTTGGATGAGAAAAAAACTAACTTAGAATCGCAGAAAGTGTCTGAAATTTTTATTACAAACATAAAATGAAGTGTATTATGCAATTAAATAATAAAAAACATAGGTCATCGCTGAAAAATTTGCACAAAATTTTGTGCTACTTTGACTGAAAATTTCAGAATGTTTGCAAGAACGAATTTTCGATTTTTTTTTTTAAACGATTCAGCGTGTCAAGATCTATCGATATCATTCATAAAAACGTGCGCTACGGACCTGCGTAACACCATATTTTCCGTTTTTCTCGAATCGCTTCGAAAATTCCGACCGTTTCCCGTATTTTTCTCAAAAACTGAATTATTTGAAGAAAAAGGAATATTACCATTGTGTTCTACGCAGTCGATTACATAAGAACATATAAAATTTTTATCGATCCAATAGCCAGGAGCCGCAGTACAGGACGGTAAAGGTGGCGAAGCGAATCTAGTGAGAAAAATTTCACTCGCCCCGCCCACCCGCGTTGCGGTCTCTACATATACTAGTATAACTGCCAGGTGTTTTTTACAAACCACTGAATAAATCAGACCAAAATCAACCTATAAGGGGTGCTAAGCCGATCCTTGGTGGTCGATATCAGCTAAGGGGGTTACAATGGTCAATTATCAAGTTGCCTGCCCTTCTAATAGAGCCAGACATCCACGCACCCTGCTTCAGATGAACGCGGATCCATGCGCCCTCCACGCCAAAAAATTCCACGCGCCCTCCACGAGGGACACGTGGATCCATATCGGATCCGATTTGTTTCCATTCTCCCACGGATCCACGCGCCCTCCATATATATTCCATCCTCGCCCACGCCGGCGTGGATCCACGGCGACCCACGCCAAAACAATCCACGCTCCCTCCACGGGGGCGCGTGGATTTATATCGGATCATATATGGATCCATTCCACGTCCCATCCGTTTCGGATCCGTTTTGGCATTATCTCCCACCACCTGTGCAAACCACTTGGACACCGGGCAGGTTGAACAAATTCCCCTATGTGTGCAATGAGATTTCGGCCGACCCACAGTTTCCTGTCGGATTTATTTTCGACTGTATTTAGAAAAGCAAAAAGTGCAGAAGAAAAAAATGTGGACCGGCCGGCCTAACAGTAAAGTACCCTTCAAAATAATGATATCAAAATTTGGAAAAGACGGGCATCATCGCGGCATTCAGGAGACTCAGATTTCCAATTTTGGCTTCCCACGGACTTCTGGGGACTGCGCCAGCACCGCGAACATACCCATACACAGACAGACAGACACACAGAAAAATTATATTAGTAATAGTAAAGATAGTAAAGATTTGGTGAAATTAGAAATATTTGATCGTAAATAGTAGGAATGTCTCCTTAAAGAAGAACAGTTTGCAAAACTGAGATATAAATTACTCGGGCAGGCAATATCTTTAGCGACGATACACTTGTAGAGGAACATCATATCCGTGATCAGCCTTCTGTACTCCAGCAATTCGAGAACCAAGGTTTCCAGAGTAGAAAAATAAGATGCATAATGAACTCCGAATTTCGTGCAGCATCAATATAATCCGGACTGAAGATGACCCCAAGGTCCCTGACTTGACTACAAGAAGATATAGGCATATTGTTAAGTGATAATCCTGTGACAGTAGACTTGCAGAACTTCCTTCGAAGAGAAAATCGGATGGCTTCGCATTTGTTGGGAGCCACTTCCATTTTCCATTCCTTACACTAATTCGCGATAACCTCCAGATCATGCTTGACGAAGTTTTCATTGGATGAGAATAATTTCAAGTCGTCTGCATACAACAAAAAATCCGATTTGAGCATGTCACCAATGTCATCTTTATCTTTACTATTATTAAGCACTGAAGTTTGTCAGTATGTGTGTGAGATTTCATGTCACCAACTTTTTCTCCTACTTCTATTGGACCGATTTGCACCAAACTTGGTTACGCATTTTGAAACACAAGGGGCATGAGGCGGCCGAAGTTTTTTTCAGAATCGAACTATTTTGAATGGCAGCATACTGTATGCACTTAACATTTTCTCGGTTCCCATTTCTCGCGAGTTCACACGTGTGGCGTATCAATCTTCTTCTATTTTTTTAAAGTCTACTAGTCGCGTCCGCATCCACCAGGGCGAATGATTGGAGAGCGCCTGTGGTCAAGTGGATAAGCGCTTTGGCTGCGAATCTTGATTTGTTTTGTAGGCCGGGGATCGATACGTTACTTATCTTTATGGTTTTTTGTTAGGAATTTCGTGTTTTTTTTCTTATCTTTCAGTGCTCCAACTTTTTGGGAGACATGGAAATCTTGAATTTTCAAATAAAAGCCATCTTTTTCTATAATCTAACAGGGGTGTGTTGAATTGATGCAGAATAAAATTTTTTATCAAAAACAGAGGATAAAGCTACTCAAAAAAACATAATGGAATTTGTAGAACGGGCAATTCCTCTGCCTATTGAGGAATGGAACGTATTTTAAAAAATTAGACTGTTGAATAACACTAGGAGAAACTCTTCTGAAAACCGAGGGAAAGCACTAAATTGGGGAATTCAAAACCGAGAAAGTTTCGTCAGTTTAAGTTTTGTCCTGTATAAGAACTTTCCTGCATCAGAACTGTCCCAAAGCAGAACTGTCCCGAAGCGGAACTGTTCGTATCAGAACTTCCCCAAATCAGAACTATTCAATAAGCATGCTTACGGCCTAATATGTGTTTTTTTTTTCATAATAAAACACATTTTATTTAAAACTTATACAGAATAGTTCTGATTTGGGGTAGTTCTGATACGAACAGTTCTGATTCGGGACAGTTCTGATACGGGACAGTTCTGCTTAGGGACAATTCTGATTCCGGACAGTTCTGATGCAGAACAGTTCTGATTCAGGACACGGTTCTGATTCGGGACAGTTCTGATTCGGGGTAGCCTCGAAAATTTAGAGTACGGTGGTTATTTGATGGTTTTGTGCAATGAATCAGGAAACAACTACCAAAAACTGTTTTTTTCCTGCATGGAATAGGTTCGTAAAACAATTCTAACGCAATGAATTGTTCAAAAAATGGGTAGATAGGAACAAAATAACATTTAGATTTTAATAAATTCAATTTTGGTGGTTTGCTAATTCTCCTGTAAAATTTTTTTAAAATTCAGGGAGACTCGCGCGTCCCCAAGTAAACCCAGAAGGTTTTTGACGGCGACAGCCGGCAACAACCTTCTGGTTGATATAAAGTAGGAACAGCAATGGTCCCAGCACTGAGCCTTGAGGCACTCCAGAAGATACTTCCATTTTCCCAGAGATATTAATAGCAACAGTTTGGTGCCTCGCTGAGAGAAAAGACTGCAGCCACTTCAGCAAATGTCCATGGATTCCATAAGACTCGAGTTTAGCAAGAAGTTTGGGAATAGACACAGTGTCAAAAGCCTTTCGAAAATCCACGTAGATAGATAGACAACTATGTTCCTTAATGCAACTGGAAAGTAGCTTTCCACCATATTCCACTAGCTGGACCTCCGTATTCCTTTTTGCACGAAATCCAAACTGCTTATCCGATAACAAACGATTCTTGGCCAAAAATTCCACAATGTTCCTTCGAATCAAGCGCTCCATAGTTTTGCAGACCACCGATGTTAATGAAATTGGCCGGTAGTTGTTGGGATCACATCGCCTTCCTTTTTTGTGAAGCGGTCGAACAATTGCAGTCTTCCAGATATCAGGAACCGTGCCAGAAAATGTTGATGCGTTGAAAATAAGAGATAACGGTAACGCAGCTGCAGTGTTTATTTTCTTCAGACGCAGTGACGGGATTTCGTCTGGAGTTGTATTACTTCGAGGTTTTAGCTTGGACAGCTCTCGCTCCACTATAAATGGCTCAAGAATGATGTTGTTTATTTTAGCAGGCGTTCTGAGAGGAAACGTGGGAACTTTTCCGTCATCCTTGGTAAAAACTTTCGAAAAAGTAGTAACAAACGTCTCAGCTTTCTTAACGTCTTCAAATATCAATTCTGAGTCGGTTTTGAGCGTTCCAAATCATTAGAAGCACGAAGATGGCTTGATATGAATTTGAAAAGGTTTTTCTGCGAGCCATTAAATAGTTTTTCTTCAATCCGAGATTTCTCATAAGTAATCAATATTTGTTTAAGTTCCGCAGCCGCACGTCGGTAATTCTCAGAGTTTCCCTCGTTCCTCCATAGAGCCAACTTATTTTTGTGTTTCTGACGAATTTCCACTGGATAGTGTTTCTTCAAGGAGTTGAAATTAACCAACGGAACATATTTCGCTACTAAATTGTTGACGACTTCCACGAACACGGCATACATTGAGTTGACATCTTTGTTGACAAATAATCGAAGCCAGTTGATATTAGATAAATAGTTGATGTATACCGTATTTCCTCTAATTTAAGCGCATGCGTAGGGACCACAAAGTGTTTTTCAAAACAAATATTCTCTGAAATGTTTTTGTTGCATTACATTCTACATCCAATTCTAAGACTTCTGCCAAAAAATCAATCCAAAAGAGCTATTCGCTGTCGAGTTACAGCCGTTTTTATGCTCATTTTCAATGTACTGATTTTCGGCCAGCCCAGTGGGCGGGGCGATGTTTGCAAGAACACAGGTAGTGCGCGTTCAGCTTATAATAGGTGGAGGCCAAAAATAGGCCTATTATAAGCTTAAAATGAGCCTATCGCGGGTGGCAGCGGCCACCCTCCTGCAATAAGCTTATCGCGCACGCGGTGTGCGGCGACCGCGTTAGGCCTATCGTAAGTCACTCGCCGTCTAGCTGTGAGACGCAGCAAACGCGCTCGCCGGCTACGCTATTGCGGCAGAGAAACAGACACTGCATTGTTGGGCGGCCTAAATTTTTGTTCAATATTTCTTTTTTTTTTATTTTCGACCGCTTGAACTGTTATTTTTCTTTTAATCGATTTTAGTTTTTTTAAATGTAATTTTTTTTTCTTCATTTCATTTCTTGTTTAGTATGCGTTCGCCACAGAGTGACGCTTCGCGGTAAATTGTGAGTAAAAAACTCCATTTCTTTAGTTATTTCTCTCCTTTTTTTCGTAAAAAACGTGAATTTTTTTCCGAAATTTTGGACAACTTTTTTTTTTGCAAGTTTTCATCCGTTTTTGGAGTCCATTTTCTGCTAATTAAATTTTATTTTTAAGTTTATCTTTCTGACTCAAATTACTTTTCTTGTTTTTGCACCTTACGTACAGTGCGCCTTATCGACAAAGATTCAAAAAATTTATCGATTCAATCATTTGTCGAAAATGTATCAATGCAATTTCGACAAATTTTTTGTCGAAAAGAAATTTATCGTTAATTTTTTTTTCGATAAGGCATACTTGTATTCAAGGTTTGTATTTCACGGTAAATTGCAAAAGTAAAATCGCTTAATTTCCATAGGAATTTCTTCATTATTTTACCGAGAAGTGTCACTCCTGTCGAAAACATGAATTCGTAAAATCTCCATACTTTTGCATTAGATAAAATTGAAGTTTTATTAATTTTTGAGTTCCCTAATGGTGTATGATAGAAGTGGTATTGCTGCCCGCCACGACGGTCAAACGCGCTCTGCTGAATTCAACGCTATGCGGTTTTCATTTTGGTTTCGAAATTATTTTATTTCACGTTGAATTTATACGTGAAATCAAATAATTTGGAAACCAAAATGGAAATCAAAAAGTACTAAATTCAGCCGAGCGCGTTTGATCGTCGTGGCTGGTCGACACTATTAAATTAAATTCTGAAATGAAAAAGCTTCTCAGAAAGCTCACAAAATGCAAGGATCTTCAAAAACATGATAACTTGCTTATTTTTGACAATTTTCATTCGTAGGAAAATGACCACTTTGGAAAAAAAGTATATGATCCTATTTAAGAAAAGATTAAAAATAGGAAATAATTGGTGGGAAATGATTTTTGGTCAATAACCTACGCTGAATGGTCCGATAATCGCGTATTCCTATTCCTATTACATATACCACAGCTTCGTCGTATGTCGTTATCTCTTTCACATATGTTCCTCTATCATTAACGATCTACAAATTTCAGATCGTCGCCGGACCTCAGTTTGGACAGAAAGTGGCAGCGAGGACGCCGAGGTCAGCTCCATCGACGACGACGGAAACAACGAATTTTTTGTGGAGTCGGTAAGGTTTTAGAGCGTTTTGAAAATTGGCTAGCGTGTTTTGCATATAATGGGGTTATTCACGAAATGGCAAAAAATGGCAAAAAACGGCAAAAAACTGCGCGAAAACTCGGAAAATGCTCCGATTGATCTGAAATTTTGCGAAATAAGGGAAAAAACTCTTCCGGACATTCCCACAAAATTTCAGACCAAAATATCGATTTTTAAGAAATATTGCATTTTTCTCTGAAAATGCTTAAAATGGATATTTTTGTCAGAAATTTTGGTGTAATGCCCGAAAGAATTTTTTCCTTTATTTCCCAAAATTTCAGGTCAATCGGAGCATTTTCCGAGTTTTCGCGCAGTTTTTTGCCGTTTTTAGCCATTTTTTGCCATTTCGTGAATAACCCCATAATGGATTTGTGGCGGAGTGGCATTTCACGTGAAACTGTGAGAAGAAAAATCTCTTATGGGGTTATTCACGAAATGGCAAAAAATGGCAAAAAACGGCAAAAAACTGCGCGAAAACTCGGAAAATGCTCCGATTGATCTGAAATTTTGGGAAATGAGGGAGAAAACTCTCCCGGACATTCCCACAAAATTTCAGACTCAAATATCGATTTTAAGCATTTTCAGACAAAAAAGCAATAATTCTTAAAAATCGATATTTTGGTCTGAAATTTTGTGGGAATGTCCGGGAGAGTTTTTTCCCTCATTTCCCAAAATTTCAGATCAATCGGAGCATTTTCCGAGTTTTCGCGCAGTTTTTTGCCGTTTTTTGCCATTTTTTGCCATTTCGTGAATAACCCCATTAATTTCTTCAGTTATTTCTTCATTTTTTCGAACAAAAACGTTAAAAAAAAATTGTCACTCCGCTACGAATCTATTATATCATGTCGAAGTTTATCCGAGAAATGTCAAGAAATGAGAAAAGTGACACACATTTGGGGCAATGCTTTTATTGGTTTGAAAATGGGTAATAATCTAAAATTTACAACCGGAAATGCAAAAAAAAAAATAAATAGGATTGCAATAATTATTTTGACTTTCCCAATTTTGAGCATGCTCGGTAGTATTTTTGGCATAATTTCTAATGGGGTTATTCACGAAATGGCAAAAAACTGCGCGAAAACTCGGAAAATGCTCCGATTTACCTGAAATTTTGGGAAATGAGGGAGAAAACTCTCCCGGACATTCCCACAAAATTTCAGACCAAAATATCGATTTTTAAGAAATATTGCTTTTTTTTTTCTGAAAATGCTTAAAATCGATATTTTTGTCTGAAATTTTGGGGTAATGCTCAGGCAATTGAAAAAAAATATGAGAAATTTTAGTAATATTGGCGAAGATTTACAAGAATGTTGTGAGGCACAATAATATTGCCAGAATTTCTTGTAATATATTGGATTTCTTGCAATATTGCTGAGCTATCTTGTAATATTAATGAGGCATCTTGTAATATTACTGAGTTTTCTTGTAATATTATTGAGTTTTCTTGTAATATTACTGAGTTTTCTTGCATTATTACTAAGTTATCTTGTAAAGTTTCGTGTTTTTATTATAATACTACCAAATTATCTAGGGATATCTTGGAGATTTTTAAAAATTTATTGAAGTAAAAAATCAAAATTCAATAAGTGGGTCATCGAAAAATGTCGGGAACAAGAATATCATCCGATTTGCAGAATCCATAATTAAATTAAATGTCTTCTCTTCCAGAATTCGTTGACTTTTTTTGCATTTGTTGATTCGATGCTTCCATCCACTCATTGTTTTCCTCTGTTCTGCTTAACGATCCTTTGAGCAATTGTCTTTCCGCTCAACCAAACTCGGTTTTTGTCATTTGAGTACCTTAAGCAATTTAAAATTAATAGGGCTACTTACGAAATAGCAAAAAATTGTGGGAAAACTCGGAGAATTTTTCTATCGACTTGACACATTAAGAAAATAATGTAAAAAATAATCTCGGACATGCTCAGAAAATTTATGAACCGAAATATCGATTTTTAAAATTTTGAGAAAAAACGATATTTCTGTCCACTTTTCTGAGCCTGTCTGGAGGCCGTAAGCAAGGAACGTGAAACTATTTTTCCCGGAAAATATGTTTCTTGTTTTTTCATGGGCATTTTTCTTATTTTGTTTCCCAGAAAACGGTTTTCCTAATGACGCGTCCAAAGTTCAAAAAATTCCTGAAATCAGGAGTTTTTTGTAGTCCCAAGTTCCGAAAAATTTCCCAGAAATAACAGGCGGCCACAGTTGAAACCGGCGTTATAGTTCCTTCGCTGCGAGACCTTCTATGTTTAAACTTGAATGTTCCCGTGTAAAAGAAAAAATTGAGAAACTGGGAAAATTCAAGTTTAAACATAGAAGGCCTCGTAGCGAAGCAAATACGGTAACGCCGGTTTCAACTGTGGCCGCATGTTATTTCTGGTAAATTTTTCGGAACTTTAGACTGCAAAAAACACCTGATTTCAGGAATTTTTTGAACTTTGGACGCGGCATAACGTTTTCCACTTCCTTGCATATGACCTTGGGAATTTTTTATACATTATTTTCTAAAGTTCGAGGCGAATCAGAGGCCATATGCAACAAACTGGAAAACGATAGGAAAACCGTTTTCCGGAAAACGAAATTTGAAAAACGCTGATTTAAACATGATGAGTGTGAGAGAGGCAAACGTTCATTTCCCACTGTTCATTTCCTACTTTTGTTCATCTGTCAGAATTGATTATTTCCTCTTGTGATCATATACCACCTTTTTCGATACTATCATTTCCTATCTTTTTTCAAATTTTACGTCCCCACCGTTGCCACAATCGCGCCATCGACGCTCCGTACTCTTTTAAGCATACTTCCACACAGCTCCATACGGTCGCCAATTTTTAAGGTTTCACACATGCTTCCGGCGCGTTGGCGCTGAAAAAAAGCATACTTCCCCCAAGCCCCTAATCTAGCGCGGGCAAATATTGTATATTCCACTCAAAAATATAATGGATTCGTGACGGAGTGACATTTCACGTGAAGCTGGGAGACAAAAAATCTCTTCATTTCTTCAGTTACCGTATTTCCTCTAATATAAGCGCACCTCTAATTGAAGCGCACCTCTAATAAAGGCGCACCCTGCAAGGTGCTTCGAAAAATAGAGGCACACACTCTAATTGAAGCGCACCCTCTAATAGAGGCACACTCATTAACTGTATATTTTTTTTTCTTATTTTTTGCGGAATTTCTTCCTTTTTTTTCGGTTTTTTTGTAGGGGTACTACGGTATAGAACTCGCACGGAATAGAACCATCTGAAATAGAGCTGTGCCAGCACGGAACCGCTCGAATAACTCGAAGAAGTATTTCGTTGTACATGTACATTGTGTTTCGTGCAATGGTTTTTTTTAGTACAGTCCCCTTTCGTCCGGATTTATTCCGCGCAGTTCTATTCGGTATTATGCGTACATGAACGACTGGTGCTGACGATGCTTCGATATTCGCAGTTTTTACGGCGTTTTCACAACACATAATAGCAGTTCTATTCCGTGCGAGTTCTATACCTAAATACCCGCTTTTTTGCAGTTGTTTTAAAGTCCTTTAGTTGTCTTGCTGGGATAATTACAGAATAGCCACCCATATATTTCAAAATAGGTACTCATTTGACTCGCTATAATATAGCCACCCACAGTCGGCGCCGCGTGGGTGGCTATTCTGAAATAATGGGTGGCTATTTTATAGCCCGTTGATGTGGGTACCTATTTTGAAATATATGGGTGGCTATTCTGAAAGATTCCCTAGGAAACCAATATAGCCACCCATTACCACTGAGTGGGTGGCTTAACTGTAATAATATATTCCAGTAAAAGCACCCATAAATTTCAAAATAGCCACCCACAGAAAATCGGAAAAATCCTATTTTTCAGTTATATGGGTGGCTATACTACAGTGCGTTGCAGGTTTATACGTCCACCCTCGTTTTTGAGCATAACTTGGGAACCTGTCATTATTTCGATCTAGTTTGGTCAAAATTGGATTCAGGACAAGAAATTACATATGTCCAGTAATTTTTATTATGATATCTGAATAACTACTCGATACACCCACAAAAAACTGAAAATATGCCTTCTGCAACCGTTGCAGGTTTATACGTCCACTCCAGAGAATGGTAGAATTATGACTTCCAGGCAAGACAAAATACTCTAATTTGGGCTCTGTGCCTTCAAAATTACTGTAAAACCTGTTTTTGATTTGATTTTTGTTTTTATTAATTTTCAAATCACGGGCCGTGGTCAACTGTTGACTGTTGCTGAAAACGCTTCAATTACTGCCTTCAAAACAGCTGGATGGACCAACCGAGCTATCGCCAAACATCTGAATCGATCCCACGATTCCATTTATCGTTTTGTTTCGAATCCGAATCCAATCAAACAAAAAAAGAAGACTGGACCAGCTCCGAAGTTGAACTCAAGGGCCAGAAGATCGGTGACCCGAGTAGTTTCGAACTCAATGAAATCGTGTAACGATATTAATCAGGAATTGAATCTTGGAGTTAGTAAGTGGACAGTTTGGAGAGCTCTCAAGGAAGATCCCAACATCACAAGAGCCGTCATGCGTCCCGCTCCGAGACTCACCAACGTTCACAAGGCCCGTCGTCTCGACTTTGCTCGAAGGAACATGTCAACCAACTGGGAGAAGCTAAAATAATATTAATTTTTTTATTAAAAACCTCTAATTTTTGTCAGAGTATCTTTTCGGATGAAAAGAAGTTTAATCTGGATGGACCAGATGGCTACAAGTCTTACTGGTACGACTTACGCAAGGATCCAGCCGTCTTCTCAAAGAGGAACTTTGGTGGAGGAAGCCTCATGGTGTGGGGAGCGTTTTCTTCGGCTGGATATCTGGAGCTGGCGTTTACAACTTGCCGGATGAACTCGACGGACTACCAAGATGTCCTCCAGAACCATCTCCTGCCATTCCGTCGTCGATTCAACCGCCTCCCGTTCACTTTCCAGCAAGATAACGCCAACATCCATGTCAGTCGCTCCACTTTAGACTGGTTCCAGTCCAAAAAAATTGATGTTCTGCCATGGCCAGCATGTTCTCCAGATTTGAATTCAATGGAAAATGTCTGGAGTGAGCTTGTTCGTCGTCTCTACAGCCATGGAAAGAAGTACGACACCATGGGACACCTCAAGAATGCACTCACTGCGGAGTAGAGTCTTCTGGAGCAAGAGTTCAAGTCCAAGTCCACCCAGTACATCCCCAACCTCATCAATTCTATGCCAAACCATGTTTATGATGTTATTACCGCTAAAGGTTCATCGATTACGTATTAAATTGTTGTTATTTTTTGTTTTCTAGCTCATTTCTTGAAGTGGACGTATAAACCTGCAACGGTTGCAGAAGGCATATTTTCAGTTTTTTCTGGGTATATCGAGTAGTTTTTCAGATATCATTTTAAAAATCACTGAACATATGTAATTTCGTGTCCTGAATCCGATTTTGACCAAACTAGATAGAAATATTGACCAATTCTCAAGTTATTCTCAAAAACGAGGGTGGACGTATAAACCTGCAACGCACTGTATAGCGTGGGTACCTATATTGTAGTGGGTGGCTATACTGGAATTTTCCCGTCTTGCTTTTTTTTCAATAGTCATTGACGTTCAAAAAGAAAATTAAATTTAAGGCGAGGTCGTTTCGTTTGCTATTAAAAACAGCGTTTCCGGCGCCGTCAAGAAATATGATGTTGACCAAAAATGTCAGGTATCAATATTGAAAAAAACAATGATGGGCTGAATTCTTTCCCGAAAAAAATGTTTGAAAAATATAAGCGCACCCTCTAATTGAAACGCACCTCTAATAGAAGCACATTTGGAGAAGAGGTTGAAAAATAGAGGCGCATGCGCTTAAATTAGAGGAAATACGGTATTTCTTCATTTTTTCGAATAAAAATGTGAAAAAATTGTCACCCCGCTGCGAATCCATTATAGGTATATTCTCAGTACGGAGCGCTGCAAACGCGCTCCCTTCGCACAGTGGTGGACGCGGCCACGTTGACGACGAGAGAGTGCAGAAAATTGAGAGACCGTGGCAGATGTTTTGCTCTGATTTCTCTAAACCTCACTCCAAATGCATGCGAAATTCTTTGTTCGATTGGAGCGATTTTGCAGCATTTTATACCGAGTATATTGAAACATAACATTTGAAAAAGGTGGGAAATGATACTGTCGAAAAAGGGTGCTACCTCGGAGTAGAACTGAAGCGTAATAGAACTGTTGCGAAATAGAACTGTAGCGAAATAAAACTGTTCGGAATAAAACTGATAGGAATGAAACTGTTTTGGAATAGAAATGTTTCGGAATAAAACTGTAGCGTTTTGGAACTAAATTAGCAATATTGCATTGTTTGCTCATTCAAATATTGGAATTTTTCATGCGCGTGCTTTTTTCAACGGTTCTATATTTGAGCTATTCATCAAAAATTGTTTGTTTTGTTGTTTTTTTGAATAAACTTTTATCATTTTTTTCTCGGACCGCTTGACGGCCAAGCAATGCAACCGCGCTCTATTGTTAATTTAGTTTCAAAACGCTACAGTTTTATTCCGAACAGTTTTATTTTTCTATAGTTCTTTACCGAACAGTTCTATTCCGAACGGTTCTATTTCTCTGCAGTTCTATTTCGCTTCAGTTCTATTCCGACGTAGCACCCGAAAAGTGGCATATGATCACAGTAGGAAATGATCATTTGTGACAAATGAACAGTGGGACATTAATGTTTTTTTTTTTTGGAAAACGGTTTTCCTCTCGTTTTCCAATTTCTTGCATATGGCCTCAGAGCGTTCTCCGAGTTTTGCGACAACTTTTTGCTATTTTGTGAATAACCCTATAAGCAAAAGAAGAAAGCATTTTAAAGTCCCAAAAAGTAAGAGGCAAGTCAATAAAGTGAAATGACGAAGCGTCAAAATTTATTTGTTTTTTTTTGTTGGTATTTTTGCTTATTGTGTTTTCAATCGAGTTGCATCGTCAAAACATGAAACTCCGCCCACTTTTTTGTGTGCAATCACGCAAACACAGTGCTATTTGAAGGGACGCAGACAGAACGATGATTGCGGGCTCATGTTTTCATGCTGCAACTCGTTTGAAAATAATATATTTTGGTTATTTTATATTGTTTTTTCAATCGACTTGCGACATTATAACGCGTGACTCCGCCCACTTTTTTTCGCGCGACCACGTAAACACAGTTCGATTTGAAGAGAATCAGAGAAAACATGTATTTTTATCTCTCGGTTGTCATTCTGCAACTCGATTGAAAACACAATAGTGGATTCAAATTCCCAAAAAAAAACTTATAAAAACGAAAAATAATTACCAAATGCCCGCGTTTTTTGGTGTCAATTGGCGAAAATCCATTAGCAAAAATGCAAAAAAGTTTCGAAACGTCCCAGAGCCAAAAAGTTGAGTGAGTGTGGCCACACGCGGATTTTTAGTTTCTGAAAAATAACTGGTGTTTGCAGGATTTTCACGTGAAACCGGCAAAAAATTGACTCGATAATAACACAGAAAAATAATGAATTGAAGGAAAACAGTAAAGCATTGTCCACTCGCGAAAAAAGCAAGTGCGCTCTACGAAACTTAGTACTTCGTGGATTTAATTTTCGTCGCCAAATTATTTCATTTCACGTTGAATTTAAACGTGAATTGAAAAAATATGGCGACGAAAATTAAATCCAGGAAGTACTAATTATAAGTTTCGTGGAGCGCACTTGCTTTTTTCGCGAATGGGCAATATGTGAAAATCAATATCAACGAATACGTGGAAAAAAAATCTTAAAATATAGGGAAAAACGGCAGAAATGCGCAGAACGCGATTGGAAAAGTAGATTAATGAAGAAATCAATATTGCGCAATTTCGTGAATTATCTTGAAATATCTTGTAATATTGAAAATTTCTCACAGAATCTTGGAATTTCTTGTAATATCTTACAAGATTTTTGAAATCTTACAATATCTTGTAATATCTCGTGTTTCTTGAAATATCTTGTCTAATATTGCGCTAGCAACGTTGCTGACGCATTTTCCTGCCAAGACAAATGCGCCAGCCAAATATATTGTATAATCTTAAAATATGACGATTTCTCAGAATATTACTAAAATTTCTCATAATATTTTTTTTCAATTGCCTGAGTGTCCGGGAGGGAGAATTTTATCCTTTATTTCCCAAAATTTCAGATCAATCGGATCATTTTCCGAATTTTCGCTCAGTTTTCTGCCATTTTTTGCCATTTCGTGAAAAACCCCATAAAACGTTCAAACCAATTGGAGCTTTCACCGTGTTGATCCTAATTTTTTGGTTGTTTTTACTCGTCGAAATTTTTCCGATTAACCCCATTAATAAAAAATCTTACAAGACAATTTTGCATAAACCAAAAGATTTTTGAGAAATTTCTGGCTTGCTGCATTTCATGCGAAATCGTAAAACTATTGAAGATTATCAGAAAATAAGAATATGTAAGAAATCTATTAAAAATGAACTACACGCTGGCCAATTTTTGAAAGTTCTGAAAACTCGACCAGCTTATTTTCATAGTTTTATCTAATTGTTTACTCAATTTTCCATGGTTTTATTCAATTTCATTTATTGTTTTGCTTAATTTCGTTAATAACTTTTCAACTCCATGAATTTTTACAAATATCTTTGCTTCTTTTTCTTCCTACCCCCCCCCCCTCTCTTACCTCATATAACCCGTCTTAATGTCATCCGTGATTTGTTGTCAGTTTTCTCTTTTATACCCTTATTTCTAATCATTACTTTTATTTTTCTGTTCTATGTTTTTAAACTTTTAATATGCAATAAAATTTTATTTTTTCCAACAGTGAATTTTCTTTAGATGAACTTGCTTAAAAGCAAGCACACCTCAGTCTAAAAACCGTTGTAATGACCTGTGGCAGCCCTATTATAAGCCCACATCCGAGATTGGAACGGCCGCAAAAGGCCTATTATTGGCTTACAAATTACTTACTGTCGACCGCGATAAGTAAATTATAGGCAAAAGTCACCCGCGATAAGCCTATAATAGGCCTATTATAGGCGCCGACCCGCGATAAGCCTATAATAGGCTTACTTTGGGGTCCTTCGCTGGTACTCGGTAGGCCCATCGCGCAACCTATTATAAGCTGAACGCGCACTACCTGTGACACAGGTTTTGCGCGATAGGCCTATAATAGGTTGAGGCCAAATATAGGCCTATTATAAGCTTATAATAGGCCTATCGCGGGCGGCAGCGCCTACCCTCCTGTAATAAGCTTATCGCGGACGCGGTGTGCGGCGACCGCGGTAGGCCTACTTGTAGGTCTAGCGGCGAGACGCAACATGAAAATAAAGAAGGTAAAAAATAAATATAAAAAGGAAGATAATAAGTCACAAAGCGTTTTCTGAAATTAAATGAAATAAAAAGCCACATGTGGCATGGCGTTATCCTGAAGGTAGTGCACTCTGAGACCTTTTAGTGGGGAAAGATTGAGCTGGGCCCTGACCTTTTGCAGTTGGGCAGAGTAGTATTTGGCCGTGTTAGTTTTGCCTTCGTCCAGAAGTTCCCAGTCGTCCACACCATGGACAAACTACAGACAACCCAGAGAAAAGTCAAAGGAAAAGTCCTTGTTCTCGAATTTTCCCAACCAAATGCGAATGATCATTTCATGAAGAGCCTCGTTCTTATAAACTTGCAACAGGCGGCGATTAACCTTCGGCACTTTCAAGTTGGATAGAAAAAAAGAAGATATTTTCGACCCGCCAAAATGGCCAAACGCGATCCGCTAAACTCAATACTACGTGGATTTTATTTTGGTTTCCAAATTTTTTCATTTCACGTGTAAATTCAACGTGAAATTAAACAATTTGGAAACCAAAATGAAATCCACGTAGTATTGAGTTCAGCGGAGCGCGTTTGACCGACTTGGCGGGCCAATAATAATGAAAAGTCGTAGGCGATTTCGGTCACGACTGAAATGGTCCATGGGGTTTGAGAGAGAGAAGCAGTATGGGGAAGTGGATGCTATTGTCAACAAGGTAGGGGGGGGGGGGGTACGACAGAATAGAAATAGGCGAAATAGAAATGCTACAAAATAGAAATGCTACAAAAAAGAACTGGAAAAAATAGAACTGAGCGAAATAGAAATGCTACGAAATAGAACGGCTACAAAATAGAAATGAGCAAAATAGAAATACTACAAAATAGAAATTTTTGGGCGATGGAGCGCGTTTGCATCATTTTCTCAATTTCTCAGTTTTTCGCCGATTTTCCTTTTTTTTTTCTGAAACTGCATTGATTGTATACCTTTCTTCATTTTCGATGTTGTTAAGTGCGTAAAATATCTGAAAACTACTGAAAAACCCTATAATAATCAGAAAATTCGAAGAATAATGCAAACGCGCTCCATCGCACCGATTTCTATTTCGCTCATTTCTATTCTGTCACATTTCTATTTCGCGCTGTTCTATTTCGCTCATTTCTATTTTGTAGCCGTTCTATTTTTTCCAGTTCTTTTTTGTAGCATTTCTATTTTGTAGCATTTCTATTTCGCCTATTTCTATTCTGTCGTACCCTTAAGGTAGGTTTCTTATATACCCAGTAAATTAACCTTTTTGTTTTTGTCGGGCTCTGTCATGAGCTATTATCTGTGAAACTCACGCAACTCGCCCTTATCATCCCTTTGTTACTCAAATCCACGCGTTATTACGTCACTAATGTTTCCGTTTCAGACACAATGCTATATAGCCATAGTTTCAGTCTTCCAATATGCGCGCTCACTTGTCTGACCGTCTGCGTCTCGCACGGCCAAGCGATCTTCTCCCCATTCTCTAAGTCTTCACTCAACAACACACGGCTGAACACCACACTAGGCTACACGCAAGCACAAAGGGACCACAATCATCGAGATCATTTCTGTTTTCACGCGTTTCCGTTTTGTTACGTTTCTGATTTATTACATTTCTATTTCGTGGATTTCTATTTTCACGCAATTTTCAAAAAGTGACATTTCAATTTTGTCGAATTTCCAATCCAAAAGAACCCCCTTTCTTGCCAACCTAATATATGCGCACAAATTGAAGGAAGAATGAAAAAAGGTAAATTCTTCAATCAAATTCCCTTAAATTCAATTCATTTTAATAAGAATGCTGATTCCATGTTGCCGTTTCAATCTTGGGATCATAACATATCGCTTTTCAGACCAACGTTCAATCCTCACCAAGCAAAGTTTTTGTAATAGTTTAAAGCGAAGTATTTTCAATTTATTTTACCTCTGAACAAATTTTCAGAACCGGAACGTAATATTTCCTGTAATTTCTTTGAATAGAATACAAAATGTTCAAATTGTCCACAAAAGAAATGAGTGAGTCTGCTTCATTCTATGCCTAACGGCACGCCATTTTGTGCATTTATCTTCAGAAAATGTCATTTCCGCATGAAAAGAATATGGCAGAAAATGCAAGCACCAGATAAAAAAGAAAGGAAACGAATTTTTTTAATGGGGTTATTCACGAAATGGCAAAAAATGGCAAAAAACGGCTAAAAACTGCGCGAAAACTCGGAAAATGCTCCGGTTGACTTGAAATTTTAGGAAATGAGGGAGAAAACTCTCCCGGACATTCCCACAAAATTTCAGACCAAAATATCGATTTTAAGCATTTTCAGAAAAAAAAGCAATATTTCTTAAACATCGATATTTTGATCTGAAATTTTGTGGGAATGTCCGGGAGAGTTTTCTCCCTCATTTCCCAAAATTTCAGGTAAATCGGAGCATTTTCCGAGTTTTCGCGCAGTTTTTTGCCGTTTTTTGCCATTTTTTGCCATTTCGTGAATAACCCCATAAGTTGCGAAATGCATGATGAAATGAATGATACATTTTCAATCAAATTTAAGAAATATCTGAAGAAATTAAAATATTTTTGTCTCACAATTTATTGCGAAGTGTCACAGTGGTTAATAATTACATAACATTTTTTTCCATCGAGTTGCATCATCAAAACGTGAAATCCCGCACGATTTTTTCACGCGAATATTAAATTTTAGTGTAATTTTAATTTTCGCGTGAAAAATTGTGCGGGATTTCACGTTTTTTTATGCATCTTGATTAAAAACACAATCGAGTGGTAAAATGCAAGTGTGATCTTAAAGGCGCAGAGCATTTCAAGCTTCAATGGGTCTCGTAGCGCGCGGCGGAGAGAAGGCCGGCGAGCAAAAGTTTTCGTTTCAAATTTTTCAATTTAATATGATTTTTTTGAAATATTAACCTTTTTATCGGTGAAAATTAAAAAGAAAATCTTGAGTGTGAATTTCTCAGAGATAAGCGACCTATTGTCACCTACATCAGAATGAGCAATGAAGACGCCGAGGTCGTGAACATGCGTTTTCATTCATTTTTCTTTCAAATATGCTTCCTTTTCTTATTATTTTTGATAACGAAAATTTCTAAATTAATATATTTTGTAGAATTCTGATATAGGTTTTTTTAATCCATTGTGTAAAAAATAAGTACTTCTCCACGTTATATCCGAAAATTGTCTATAAAAATATAAATTGCTCCATTTTTGTTCAGGAATAATCGTTTGGGTTCTTCCGAATATTCTTCAAGCGATGCCAAGAACATTCTCGGCGGATTTCTTATACCAGAATAGACCAGGTCAGTTTGTTCATTAAAAGACTAGCGCGCCCAGGCGCGCTGCGAGGTTTTGGGCCGCTTCGAGGCCTCAAACCGAACCCGCGATTCGCTTTTTCTCAGGTCAACTGATGCGTGCAAATATCATTAACACTACTTTTTTTTAGATGACGTTTCGAATGCCGCAGAGAAGGCGGAGAACGCTGATTCGATTGGCACGGAAATGGAAGGAATTGAAGAACAATCTGATTGCGACTTCATTGCACATGGAGCACTCGAAGAGGATGAGGATAGTAACGGAACAAATCAGTCAGCTGACGAGGAAATTCCAGGTACCCATTTTGACTATTTTCATGTAGATTTCTTATAAATTAGAGCTAAAGCGATTCTTGAAAAGTGTACCTACGGATGTTCTTCAGTTTATTGCTTCATGTTGTTTGTCTAGGCTTTCGACGACAGGTTTTAGGGAGTTGAAATCAGGCTTCCAGAGTTTTCTGAACATTGAGTGCACATAATCAGCGTTTTGCTGGGACTCAATTGAAAGCGGTGTGGTTTTGGTTAGTGTGCGTTATCGGTAAAGATTTGACAATTTTACCGGTAAATTTTCGAATCATGTCTTAGCGGTTAAATTTTTTTCGGTAACGCACACTAGGAATGGGGGTTTTCAAAGAACGAGAAAAACCAGCAAAAATAAAAAAAACTAGCAAAAAATTCAGCGGAAATTCGGAGAATGCTTCGATCGATGTAAAACAGGGAAATCATTAAAAAATACTTTCGGTCACTCCCCAAATTATTCTGAGCACAATATCAAGTTTTGAACATTTTCCGAAATAAAAAACTCTTCCGCCATTACAAATTAAAAAAAAAATTCTGGAACCGGTTAGTGTGCGTTACCGAAAAACATTTTTTCTCGAGTGACGCGGCAACTTTCCCGCGAAATTTAAATTTCCACGTACCTCTCAACACCCCGTTTAGCGGGAAGCGGTGGGAGAACTCGGAAATCTGGAAAAGGGTGCACTTTTTCGATTACGCGGAGAAAATTCTGGAAGCCTGAAATTATGCAACTTTCTTGTTAGAAAAATTTTTTTAAGAGTTTGAAAGATTTTTAACTTGCCATACTGAAGATTTTGCAAATCTTGCTAGAAATGTTTGGAACTATAACCGGTGCACATTTTCAACGCACTTTTTTTGCAACGATTGTGGTCGATCTTTATCGAAATCGGAAAGATGGTAATTGTAGTTCTTGATCATGCATTTTTTCTTCAATTTTTTTAGCAAAATGTGTCCCAACTCTTGTGTTGCACATTACCTAAGAATGGGCGGTTTCGCACAAGTATGCGAACTGGTCGATGCTTTCCTTCACGAGATTTTAAAACTACGAACAGACTTAAAAAGTGGTGCCGTCGAAGTTGAACACAACCTGAACAGTCCGTTTTTCTCACATTCGTGGAAATCTGAGGGAGAATACTTTTTGAATTTATCACTTCTTATGTCGGTAGATGGAGTTGACATTCCAGGAACGAAAAAGTTATCATACGCTTGTTTTTTTAAATCAATATTTGAATTCAGCAAAATTTGGCCCGTGTGTTTCTCACTGATAGATCTTCCCAGAGGCCTGTCACAAAAATCGACTAATATTATTTTGCAAGGAGTTGTTCAATGTCTGCAAAATCCAACAACTGCTCTTTGGAATGCTCTCCTCCCAATGATTTGCGTAGATTTAGAAAGTCAGACTGGCAAATGTGCGAAATATAAATTTCGGGCGACTATTACCACTTGCACTGCGGACCAGCCTGTTAGTATTACGTTTTATTTTTTATTTATGTGCATGTATTGCTGCTCAGCGGGCGAGGCGGCTCGGTACCACTTTAATTTCCTTGTCACAATTAATAGCTAAAAAATTTCATTTGTCGACGAAATTGAACTACTTATGGACCCTATTCAAGAGAGAAAAAAAAAGAAGTTTTTTCAGATGCAGAAACGGCAAAAAAAGAAAAAAAAGGAAGAGAAAAAAGGAAGGAAATTCATTTTTCTGTTCCTTTTTTTTTCTTTTTTTGCCGTTCCTGCATCGGAAAAAACTTCTTTTTTTTTTCTTTTTTTTTCTCTCTTGAATAGGTCCATTACAAGGGAGTTCGGACTTCTAGAAATTTCTGAGAGTTTTGGAAGCTTGACCGTATGTAACTCCTTAGTGTGTGTCACTTGTCCACGGAGCAGCAATAAAAACCATCAATATAAATGTCTAGGCGAAAAGATCACTATTTGGCTTCAAAGGGCATACTTCCAGTCAATCTTGTTTTTTTTGCCTCTCAACGGAAACTCTTCACAAAACCAGAGGTGGTGAGAGTAGAAGTATTTTGAGGCGGGGCCAACTAACAATCAATGATTCTGTTCATGTGCGAAACGGGTTTAAATGTAAAGCGGATATTGTCAAAATGATTTACCCGTATCATACACCGATAGACACACTTCACAATCTTGGTGAAGGATTTTTTGAAACAATTAGTAAAGGTAAATAGAAACAATACAGTGCTTTACATAAATATACGAACGTTAAATTTTTTCAAAATAAAAAACAAGAGTATTTAAAACAGTTGTAGAGAACTTTGTAATCTTTGAAGAAATTCGACAGGTGGGTGAGCGTATATTTATGTGGAGCACTGCGTTGAAGTGTTACAGGAATACTTTTAGGGCGGCCAGAAGGTTTTTTTGAATATTTTTTTTTCACAAAAAAATTGAAAAAAAACCTTCTGGCCGCCGTAATATTTTACAGAGGTAACCGGAATCCCGTCTAATACAAACCCCAAGTCGCAGTTATTTAACGCTAACAAAAACTTGATAAAGAATGCGTTGGAGAGAATCATTATTCCGTCAGTTTTTGGTGAATTGAGTGCACGACGCAACGGAAGTGATAAAATACATGTAAGCACTACATTGATAAAATGCTCTTGGACTAAAATTTAATGTTCGTGTGAAAAGAATTGGGCGGAGTTGCACGTTTTGATGTCGCAACTCGCTTGAAAACAAAATAGTATTGTCTCAATTATCTTGCGAAAGTTCACGCGAAAAATTGATGAAAAGAAGTTGTAGAAGTGTTACAGTCATGTTTTACAGTATTTCCGTCTTCTCCTAGGCCTGCTAGCAATTACAACTGACTTTCTGTCTCCCAAAGCACGAATTGTAATTGCTGCTAGTTCTACAATTGCAAACGGGATGTACACTGAGTCCCAGGGACTTGAGCTCATTTTGGATCAAATGTGCGCAGCAACAAGGTGGTTTCTTTCAGAGACTAGCCCCGAATACATGACCATCAAGACGCATGTTTGTCGCCTACTTTTGTTTTAATTTTAGTAAAATTAACCGGTGTTCAGGAAGTTCTTTGCCATCTTCCAGAAATAACAAGATTAATGGGAAACACTAGCTGCCTGTCGACTTTTCAATTCGAGAGTGCCTACAAATTCATTCTAAAGGGATACACCAGTTCTATGACGAGAGGTCGACTTGAACATTTAGGTTCTAAGTACGTTCGAAAATGTTACTTATACGATTAGATTAGCATCTGTGGGAAGACCAAAGATACGCAGGCAAATAAATATTATGCGAGTTGTGCCATCGATGGTGCACGCTATGACTTTATGCGTTTTGACATAAACAGATTACTCATTTTTCTTACACTACTTTGTGGGTATATTTAAATGATTATTTCATGTTGGTCTCTAAATTATTTCATTTCACGTATACATTCAACGCGAAATGAAATAGTTTGGAAATAAATGTGAAAATCGCATAGTGTTGAGTTCAGCTGAGCGCGTTTGACAATACTTTTTCTTGTCCATCAGCAGAGCGATGTTTCATAGGCAGGTTTCAAAAAAGAAAATTCCTAAAAACTGCAAAATTTTGTCAAACTTATATTTCGAAAGAGCCCCGCTAGATTATGTATACATAATTTCAGATTTATCGTTCACAAGGAAGTACGACGTGAACTTGCCCACCGCGCACTATCAGAACCTTCTGAGCCCCTAAGACGCTTTATTTCAAAATGTCCAGGACTTTTTTCGACAAGTATTAGTTGGAACAATTCAATTGCCAAATTTGATGATGCAGACAAGTTTCCGCACGAGGACTTGTGTAGAAACTACTCTTCATTGAGTGTTGGTGTCCTGAAGCTGGTTTCCCGATACGGCAACTCGTCAACCAAAGACGATTTTTTTTACGCAAAAATGAAGGATGGGGTGAAGCGTGTCTACAGATTCGTAGCTGCAGTGGTGTTGGATGGTACTGTTTCTGTGCGAGTCGAAAAAGTGAAAGAAGTAGATATTAATTCACGGTTTATGTCGTTGGAATTATGTGCCCGTACACTCGATGGCACCGACTTATATTACGGCTTAGAAGTTGTGAAACACTTGCGTGGATATTGTGGGATAGCAGAAGGCTATTTATCTGGAGAACGGGAGTTTGTTGACATCGATGATATTATCGGTATGGCTGCGTACGTTCCAGTAGAAGATAATTTTATATTTTTAAATGCGAACGGGTGTCCTGTTCATAACTGACGTATTTTCTATAAAATTGGTGTTCCGATTTGTTAAGTATGTTTTCTTGGTGGTTTTCAGTCCTCCTATTTTGTTTACTTCAATTATTGTTTATACAAAAAACTTTCTCAGAAAGCATTCAGTTATGAGTTCGCCAAGAAGTCAACATATTCGTTCGAGACCAAAAATTTCGCCTCTTACAAGTCAAGAAAATCATAAGTACAAGCCATATAATCCGGTATCCATGACGGTGCCTTCACCGCCTGCTGGTATCCATAGAGCCGAAGGGCGTCGAAAACAGATGATCGGGTATCCATCTTTTAAAGATGCTAGAAACTCGAATTCTTCTTCATTCAATGTCGAGGTTGAAAACAAACCGGCATACGTTTCGAGATTTGTAAGAAAAAAAAAACTTTCTTCTGTTTGAATTCAATTAAAGATATTTCAGCATGATCGTGAAGTATTCAACCAATATGAAGAAAATTACGAAACTAGAGTTCCGAGCGTTCCCAGTGTCTGCTCCTCAGACGGGAAATGGTCATCCATTGGATTTGCTTCCCAGAAAATGTACGAATTTGAAACCGGAACACCTCTCTGCCGAGAAAAAATAGAGGTATCAAGCCTATAAAGTATTGAAATAATTGATGTTTAAGGAAAATCTGGACCAATTAACAAAAAGTTGGAAGGAAATCGATTTCGGCGAACATCTCATTATGGCTCAATCGTATCGGCAAAGATCGGAACCAGAGCTAGAGAAACTTTGTCTTATCAACGCTTTTCATGCCGGTGTTCTCAACAAACTTCTTCGTAATGCCAAACGGGATAAAGTTGCATCGGTATGTTTTATCAGTGAGATTATATTGTTTTAAATAAGTTACCACGCTGCGAGAAAGTTTATACTCGGTATGAAGAAGTTCCAATCGCACAGTGAATTGCGCATGCATTTGTAGTGAGATTCAGAGAAAAGAGAGCGAAACATCGTCCACGCTCTCTAAATTTTCTGCACTCTTGGCCTCCTCCTCCACTGTTCGAAGGTAGCGAGTTTGCAGCGCTCCGTACTGAGAATAGTTTGAAAGACTTTTATTTTTTTTTTATTGCAATATTAAAAAGTAGGAGGAATCTATTCATAAATTCTCGCCTAAATTTTCTTGCTGGTTTGGGCAAAAATTGAAAGAGACGCAGGCATCATAAGACAGAAGACACTCCGATTTTCGCATTCATGAGAAAAAAATGTCGAGATATGTAAAAGAAATACAGGTATTGTCTGCCCGCCAAAATGGTCACACGCGCCCCGCTGAACTCAACGATATGCGATTTTAATTTTAGTCTCCAAATTATTTCATTTAACGTGTAAATTCAACGTGAAATGAAATAATTTGACGGCGAAAATGAACTCCACGAAGTACTAAGTTTCGTGAAGCGCACTTGCTTTTTTCGCGAATGGACAATAGCGTTGAGTTCAGCGGAGCGAGTTTGATCATTTTGGCGGGCAGAAAATAGAGAAACGGGGTTCCCCCCCCCCCTGATATAACATTGTTAGTGAGTCACCTTCTGTGTCTCTTCACTATCAATACTATATCAGTGGAAATCTCCCGTACTCAAGGAATTTTTGGCGCGTTCTGGCGAGATTCGGCACCTAGGTGGCTAATAGCCGTTTTCAATGGCTATTAGCCAAAAATTTCCTGATATATATGTACCTGTATTTTTTTTAACATATCTCAACATCGTGTGAATTGAAAAAAAAAAAACAAAAACAAACCTTTTTTTGCTCATGAAAAACTCTTTTTTAATTTTGCACCGGAAAGTGCCGCCGAGAATCTTCTATGGTTTACTGAGTATTTCAATTTCAGAATGGAATTCCAAATGTTAATCCGAATCATGGATTCTCGTTACAAAAAGCCCTGAGGAATGATGATATTTTAGAACTCCCGAGCAGAAAGCTGTTCAAGCTTTCTGAAATTGTGAGTTCGAATGATGCATCTAAATGGACGTCATCATTTTTTTCCGCGCATCTCAGCAATTGTTTGCTAACAATTTACAAGAAGGTAGTAAGGGCTTCATTCAAAATGTAATATTTTTTTTTACAGCTTGCCGACAAAGATGGTGGTTTTCACAGGTACACCGGTACCGACGCCGGTTCCGTGTACATTTCGCTGAATTCTAAATTGAGAGACTCGATAGATGGTAGGATTAAAAAATATATGGTTGAATTTTCTGTTCGTTTATAGAATTCGCCATCGATGGTTTCGGGCAGGAACGATCGGACGATGTAAAATCCTACGTGAGGCACGTCTCCAACAGAATTGTAACCAATCTCTGGTAAGACTCCGCAAAAAAAAATTAATAAATCAACGGATTCAGCACGAGAAAAAGGACCAGCCTCAAAAAGTCGGACGTGGCTGCGAGCCCCGAAGATGATGCTGCGAAGCTGCGAGAGGATTGCCAAAATGGATTAGAAAAGTGAGTATTCTATTTCACTTATACTATAATGGATTCGTGGCGGAGTGACAATTTTTTTCACGTTTTAATTCGAAAAAATGAAAAAATAACTGAATAAATGAAGAGATTTTTCGTCTCCCAGTTTCACGTGAAATGTCACTCCGTCACGAATACATTATATTATCCATCTCTGAGAGTTCCACCGCTCGCACACAGACCGTGCACTGCGGACTTAACCGCATTTCGTCTCGCGTCTCTCAATTTCTCACGTAGAAAATACGAATTTCGCCGTCAGCCTTTTTCTGCATGGCGTAGGTTGCGATTGGCACCCGGTGGAACTTTTTTAGATTGATAATACTACACAGAAATACGGACAACGTTGGTAAATGACCAGTTTTCAGTACGTTAAAACAATATTTAAATAAATGTTTTGCGTAATTTTCCAAGAAAGCCTGGACCCAACGTCCAGCTATATTTAAATATGTTCTAGCGCTTTCGCCATAGTGCCTATGTCTACATTTTTTAAAATTATATTCGTTTCAGTTCGTGGCTCTTCTCTCCGAGCAGCAGCGGTGCTCGTGTTGGGGTCGTATATTCCGACGATAGCGAGGATGGCGGCGGTGGTGGATTCGGAAGTGACGATGAATGACGACACCGTCAATTAAAGTGTTTTTTTTTTCTATTTGTTGTTATTTTAAGTGTTTTTTTTTGTTTTGTCACATTTTTATTAGAAAAAAAATATTGGAATAGCAGAATTTACCAATAAATGTTATGTTTCTTTAGTGTGTAGCTTTTACAGATATGCCGGCTTAAATGTATGTACATTTGAGCCTAAAGAGCCCGTATATTGGCCTGGGATAACCTATAATAAGCCTATCCCTGAATTAGGAATAACCGCGATAAGCCAATTATAGGCTTACAATAGGCTTACTCGTAACCGCGATAAGCTTGTTATAGGCGAGAGTCAACCGCGATAAGCCTATTATAGGCCTATTATAGGCGACGAGCCGCGATAAGCCTATAATAGGCTTACTATAGGGTCCTTCGCGGGTACTTGATAGGCCTATCGCGCAACCTATTATAGGCCTATCGCGCAAAACCTGTGGAATCCCGCGCGAGATAATCGTTCAATTTGAAGCTCACAAAAGGAAAACGCCTCATAGACTGATCGCAAATCAAGAACTTTACCACTGCGCCACACCGCCACTCTAGCGCGCGGCTTCTTTTTCCTACATATGGTCGCCGCCTCACTGCCTCCTCGCTGTAGCTGCCAGATGAAATTGATGCTGATTCATGCATAAAATGTACAAAATTTACCCAGAAAAGTGAAAAAAAACCTAAAAGGGGGATTATAACTTGAAAATCTGTAAAAAGGATTTAGTCAAAAAAAGGCTGTAGAATCCGAATCCGTCATAAAAACAGTGGGACTCGACCGGCATCACCCTCAAAATTGCAAAAAACCAGAAAATTGGTTTTGAGCCGATCACTTTAGGAGGTAGGAAAGTACTTTAAAGTCCATCAATCGCTCTAAATTTTTGGCCTTGACCTTATAATTGATTGTTCTATTGGTTTCTAAAATAAAATAGATAGGTCACCGCTGAAAAAATCGAGATAAATTTCCTCCCACTTTGACTGAAAAAAACCTAAAAGGGGGAACTAAAACGTAAAAACCAACTGCATATTCGAATTCAGCACATAAAAAACTATAGGAATCAATAATAAAAAGAGTGGGACTCAACATGGAAAGACCCTAAAACTTCGATTTTCTAACTTTCGCTTCATTTTTTTGTTCGATTTCGGGTGGAACTGATGATTTTTCAGCAAATCTGATATCACCAATCGATTCCTCGTGGTCGATTACATAAGGGAGCATCTTAACATGAATGGTTATATCAGTAGTATTCGCGTTCCAGAATCGCAATATTGCACCACGATCCAAAAACGCGCTGGGGAGAAAAATCGGAACGCCCCGCCCACCACTCTTTGCGGTCCCTACGCATGCGCCTCTATTTTTCAACCTCTTCTCCAAATGTGCTTCTATTAGAGGTGCGCTTCAATTAGAGGGTGCGCTTCTATTTTTCAAACATTTATTTCTGAACACAAAAATCAAAATCAACCAACCTTCAGACAGCAAAATGATAAAAAATTGATTTTTTAAAAATCCAGTGAAACATTTTTGTTGTCTCTCTTGTAATCTTCTTCAAAATCCATCATTTCTAGAAAAGCATTGGTATCATTCATCTCGTCGACGCATTAAAGGCAGAATTCAGCGTATCATTAATTTTTTATATTATGAAAATTTGTCTGTGCATACATTTTCGGTCAACATAAATTTTCTTGGCGGTGCCAGAAGTGCTTTTTTTTTAAAGCAAACGAAGCGACCTATTTTATAAATTAATTTGTTATTAAATTCATTTGTGCAATTGCTTCTTCCCTTGTTTTTTTTTGCGGTTCTTCAGCATCTGATGACGTTCAGCTCCTCGTCTTCGTTCATTTTTCTTTTCGATCGTCACTGAGTATTGAAAAAGAAAGTAAGAAAAGTAAAATATTTAAGAACAACTGCAAAAAATCGAAAAAAAAGAAGAAAGTCCACAAACAGCCAGTGAGTGCGCCTCTATTAGAGGGTGCGCTTCAATTAGAGGGTGCGCCTCTATTTTTCGAAGCACCTCTCAGGGTGCGCCTTTATTAGAGGTGCGCTTCAATTAGAGGTGCGCTTATATTAGAGGAAATACGGTAATCTCCTTTTTGATGTATAATCTCCTTTTTTATAGTTCCGTATTTTATCGACAACTTTAGAAATAGCAACACCACCACCGTGACGATTTCTGTCTTTTCGAGTAACATAATATCGATCATTCAATGATAGTAGCTCGGCTATCGCGCGCTACCTTTGCACCAACTTTGAGGCAATTTCAAACATTGTGCAAATTCCCTGCAAACATTGTGCAAATTCTTAACACGATGCAAAGTTTGGACAAAAAATGAGCGGTTTTAGCACTTAACGCCGGTATTGAGACCGTTGCAAACATTGTGCGAACGCCCTGCAAACATAGTGCCAGCTTTGACGCTATGGCAAACATTGGGCAGATTTCCTGCAAAGTTTGCACCAACTTTCAAGCAGAGCGCGTTCCATCACAGTCTGCGTCTATACTATTTTCGTGGTGGACACAGAATCATCTGCGCGAAACTTGCAACATTTTTTTTCTGTATAGCATGTCCAGTATGCGGTGAGATGTATTTTTTAGTTTCTGATTGTTTTGTTTATTATTGGATTATTAATTTAGAAATCTGCGTCAGCTTAAATATTTTTATTTTATGTATTTGCCACGGAGAGATACTTATCAGTAATTGGCTGAATAGTTAGCTAGTCTTTCTTTGATTTAGAGAGGCTTCGATTAGCGCGAAGAAAATTTTTGTTTCATATTCCGATTGCTTTTATTAACTCCTTTCCACTTTTCACAACTCGAGTCAATTCTTATTCAAAAAAAAATTCCAGATTCGTCGAGGATGGCCACAGACCAGAGTTGCACAGAAGTGAAATTCTCTAAAACGGATGTCGGAAATGAATATTTTTACACGGAAGTCGGAATTTAAAAAATGAGCTGAAGTCGTGAGTCGGAAATCCATCAAATTGTGGCATCGACTACGGCAACAACACCAACCATCTTATAATAAATTAAATTTTTTGTTTTAATTTTTTCCCATTTTTCGCTATTGTCGATTCGCGAAAAAAGCAAGTGCGCTCTACGAAATTTAGTACTTCGTGACTTTCATTTTCATCTCCAAATTATTTCATTTCACGTTGAATTTACACGTGAATTGAAATAATTTGGCGACGAAAATGAAATCCACGAAGTACTAAATTTCGTAGAGCGCACTTGCTTTCTTCGCGAATCGACAATACTTTGTTAATTTCTGTTTTCCCAATTAGAAAAAATAAATATAATTTTTCAATCAATAACAGTAAAATAAGAGTGAGCAATGCAAGGATTCAGAAAAGCGCACAATAATTGCATAGCATCGGTGCGATTTTTGCACAGACGCTATGCAAAAATAGTGCCGATCTTCTGCAATGTTCCCCCAACACTGGGGCAGACATTGCAGAATCTTGGTGCAAAGGTAGCACGCAATAGCCGAGAGGGCATCCGGAAATGTGTCGTTAAGTTTAGTTTCAGTTAATGCAATGATGTCGAATCCATAGAAAAAAGCCAAAAAATCCAGGTTTTGTAGTTTGTTAGCAACTGAGAAGCAATTCATATAAGCTAGTGAGATGAACCTCTCCCACGCCTGTCGATATTTCAGCAACTCGGGTTTCGAAAGATCTGGACGTACCGAGGCATTTGCGCAGAACATTATGTTTGTCTTCTTAAACTCGAAACTGTTGAGGAGCCTTGTTGCATCCTGTATCGTTTCGTATTGCAATTTCAGTAGAGGTGGACCTGACTTCTGGGGAATCCGAAAAATTGATTTAGGAGAAGAAGAAACCTGACATGAATCCGATAGACTTTTGATAAATTCGGCATCTTTTGACTTATCCGTGGGAACTTCAGCATCCTTAACAATGACCGCACTTTTTCGCGTTTCCGAATTCAACGCAACTTCGGTAGCCCTGATAATTGACACCTGCGCAGACGGTGAAAGAATCGATTTGGAGGCAATTTCAGAATAAGTTGGATATTTCTTCTCAGTCGACGATTTTTAACAGATCAGACATATTGGACTCCAGAGACTCCACTTTCGACATTAGATTATGGTTGAGAATTGTTAAATTAGATACTTTTTCCAACAGATTACCATGCAGTGTAGCATATCTTTCGTGACAAGGATAATATAATCTTCAATAATTCATCCATAGAACATGATCCGTCGTTCGTCATAATAGTTTGATCATCCACAGTAGAAACATTATCAATAGTTTTAGTTAGTTCATTCAGCAGTATATCAGTAGTAGCAGTAGTAGTTTTAGAGAAAATGTTAGTACTTTCCGACATAGATTTAGACTTTTTACGTGCGGTAGTAGGCGATTCGTCTAACTTTCGCTTATTGTTGTCTCTGTCCACTTCCATTTAGAATAATTCAGAAAAATCAATCAATACGAGAGAGTCAGGGAAATACGACCAGCCGTCAGCGAGTAGAATACGCGGACTGAGTAGAATACGGACTGAGTAAAAACGGACTGAGTAGAAGTGTTCCATGATTCCATCAATACGTCTCAGCAGTCCCATGGACTTGTCCGAAAAGCATTCCCAGACCATGCATAATCCACCTCCGTGCTTGAAAGTTGAGAGCTGGTACTTACAATTAGGAAGGTATCTAGTCCTTACAGGTCGACGAATCCACATGTTCCCACCACTTCCATCGATTGCTCACGTTTTTGTAATTTTCTGACTTACAGCCAGTGTCGATAAACCCCGATCGGAAAGACTTCGAAAGGAGGATAAGGATAAAATGTCTGAAAAAGCCCTCGGTAACAGACGAAAAGAAGCAAATAAGAGGAACAGTATCAATTACAACAAAAATAAAAAGGAAAAAGAGATAAATTTGATGAAGGATTTTGCACGACTGAATACAGAAAAGGAAAATATGGCTAAATCACTAATTTTATCAGCTCTTAACAACACTAAAAATTATACTACCGACGCTTCACAACGCATGTGTTCCAGTGAAATAGATGCTATGCTGCAAGAATTGGAAGATGGCGGAAACTCCACACTGAGAACTTTGGAAGAGGAATTGCGAAAGAGGGAAGAACATTTGAAAGAAGTTATAAATGACATGACAACTAAAACGGTAATTGCTAGTTTTTAAAATTAATTATAAATAATATGCCGAACTATTCATGAGAGAGACAAATTCTGCTTCGCTACCACACAGCGTGTTCGGGACGGCTCAAAGACGTTTCGAAAAGACTTGTATCGAAACGTTCCAGGGCCGTTTAGTTATAAGTTACTTATAACTCTTGTTTTGCCGTCGTGTTCTAACCGAGACTTCCAGACCAATGCGAACACTTACGGCTCCAGAAAATCGCGTGCCCTACACAATAGAAACATTGCCAAATTGGAATATGAAATCACCAGATTACACCATGAAACTGAGCGGCTTTCCAAGATGGAAAATTTAGTGATATACGTAAAGGATCCGGTAAGAAGTAAAATATTAACTGCAGATGGTGAATATTCTGTTTCTTTTCAGGTGATTGACAAGCATTGTTTGGAAATTGGTTTGGAGATGTGGAAAACAAGTAGGGAATTTATAGAGTCTTCACATATTCTCAGTACGGAGCGCTGCAAACGCGCTCCCTTCGCACAGTGATGGACGCGGCCACGTTGGCGATGAGAGAGTGCAGAAAATTGATAGAGCCGTGGCCGATGTTTTGCTCTGATTTCTCTAAACCTCACTCCAAATGCATGTGAAATTCATTATTCGATTCGAGCGAGTTATCAGCGTTTTATACCGAGTATATCAAATAAAACAATTAAATATATTTCTTACTTCACTTTTTTTTTAATTTCAAGGGAAACTTTATAAGTTAGGACTAAATCTTATACAAATGATAAAGAATAATCTACATCACAACACGTATCACCGAGGCATCACGTGTACACGTTACTATTACTGCGTCGCGAAAACCTGTCAGAGCAGAGCTCGGCTGTGACTCACCTTTTGCGGCGAGACCACAGTCGAGTTGCACGTTCTGCTCTGCCAGGTTTTCGCGACGCGTTAATACGTAGCGTGACCTTTAATAAAGTTACACAAGCTTGAAAAACAAAATCTGTTGTTGTGGGATTGAGCACCTATTGTCCATTCGCGAAAAAGCAAGTGCGCTCCACGAAACTTAGTACTTCGTGGATTTCATTTTCGTCGCCAAATTTTTAAAGTTCACGTTAAATTTATTCGTGATATGAAATAATTTGGCGACGAAAATGAAATCGACGAAGTACTAAGTTTCGTGGAGCGCACTTGCTTTTTTCCCGAATGGATAATAGGCAACTGTTTTATTTACTTTTCACACAGAAATAAATGTACAGGATACCATTGAGATTTTTCGTTTGAAGAATATTTACATTTATTAAATTGTTCAAAAAGTCTCTGACACGGTGGCTAAATGCAGTCGGAAAGGCTAATAGCGGGCGATAATGGTCACTACTTGACGGATTTGGCTGTTAGCCGTCTAAAAAGACTATTAGCCATTATGGGAAAAAGTCGCCGCCTATAAAAAACTTGTCTGTTGGCACCAGGGGTGGGACCAAAAAAAAAAATTTTTTTTCGATATTTTTTTTGTTTTTTCGGGTTTTTTTTTGGATGAGACAAAAATTTTTTTGATTTCTTTTTCGATGGTGAAAGTGAAACCAAAATTTTTTTAAATTTTTTGAGGACAAAAAATTTTTTTTGTTAATTTTTTGAGAGCAAAAAAAAAATTTTTTTTTTTGGTAACTTTTTTTGAAGACAAAAAAAGTTTTTTTTTTGGTAATTTTTTTGAGGACAAAAAAAGTTTTTTTTTTTGTGGAAAATTTTTTTTGTCCCACCCCTGGTTGGCACCGCGGCTAAAGAATGTTTGCATGCAACAATCTTTCTTATATAGAACACTTACATTTAATCTAGAACATCTACCTAAATCTACAAACACCTGGAACATTTAATCTATGTGGCGCAACGGTCAAAACACGCCGAGTGCCTTTAGTATGCTATTATGGATTTGTGAAGTAGCGAAACAGCGTGTCAAGTTATGCGTCAGCAAATTTTGTGTCTCGCCACGATTCAGCTCTTGGCGGCGAGAGAGGAAACCATTTTTTGCTAATTTGCTTTCATTTTTCTGGCGCACAACTTGCAGCAAAATGTCGCTACGTCACGAATCCATAATACCCTTCAAACTTCGGAGCTGAGAAAACTCTTGTGACACGAAATCTCACACGCATAAATACTGACAAGCATCAACGCGTAACTTAATAATAGTAAAGATAAAGAGTAAACGAACGTTTAGCGCCACGCGCATACACAACGGTATATTAGTGGGGAAAGTGGCCATAAAACGGATAAAACGGGACAGTTAAAGCGGTAGGCAAACGGGGTAACGGAACAAAAGCAGAGAATCCTATCTAGTGAGGAAAATCGTGAGCGCTTTCGCGCGCAACGATTTGGCGGGAAAATGTTAATATCCGAGCGCAATTGCTGAGAAGGTCGCAAGAGAGCGATAGTGAGCGAGACGCGGGTTGTGCAAGACCAGTGGCGAGAACGTGCATTCCGGCTGCGAGACACAGGTGGTGTGAGACAGGCGGCGAGATGTGTGTTGACCAGTGAGACGCAGGGGTCAAGGGTTGGCGTGTTTTTAGTGCACGACAAAGGTGGGCGGGTGACTGTGTCCTGGGGAGGATGTAGACCTTTTTAAATTTGCTTGGTGCAGAAAATTGAGAGAGCGTGGTCGATCTTTCGCTCTCTCTTCTCTGAATCTCACTCCAAATGCATGAACAGTTCACTGTTCCATAGGAGCGAATTTGTGAAGCTTTATACCAACTATGGTTTTCGAAAAAAAAAAAACGTACGCTTCAACACACCGTGATCAGCTTTTCTTGAACCAAGAATTAGAAAGACCTAATTTTTTCCAAACAGAAACGCTATATACAGAAACGCTATATGCCTATGAAGCTGGAAAATGGATTTTATGTATTTTATAATTGACAATAAACTGCACTCATTTTGGCCGAATATCCTCCAGAATTCCTACGGTCCTCCTCAGAATCTCCTCCGCCTTTTTCTCTCTCTCAACAGCGTCATCCTTCAAATCCAATCGCTCTTCTTTGTACATTTTATAATAGTAGAACAGGCTAAAAAGCGACGTGGCATTGACAAAATTGAAATGAGCCCAAAATGAGTCACATAGTTGTTCGAAAGAGAATGGTGCGGAATAGTGTGCTTGGAAGCATTGATAGTAGTGGTGAAGGTATCTTTAAAATTTGACATGTACCGTTTTTCTTAATTACCTTACCTATCAGTGTTATCTCGCCTATCCTCCACCGATAGCCCGAGTGCGAGAATTCGAATGATATCAAAAGTGACGGCTCCTTTTGACACGTGTTGAAAGTCGATAAAAGCTTGTATCTGGAATTAAATCATTCAGCGATTTCATTTATTTAAGAAAACAATCAAATCTCACATCGCCAGTTATCCGGTTCCATAAAATGTTGGAAGCGTTTAGATCATTGTGGCAAAGAACAAAAGGAAGACCCAATTTCTCGTTCAGAGTATTCGAATTTTCAACGCCATTTTCATCAAAAATGTGCTTGACAGATTGGATTTTTCCAGAAAGGCGGGTTTGGCAAATTTCTTCGAATTGCAGTGTATCATTGTACTGAAAGTAAGAGTTGTAGGAGCCGCATCTTAAGCGTAAGTAAGAGTGATGCTTTGTTATTTAAAGATTTGGTTAATAATAAAGTCTCACGAACAGGGAATTTCGGGCTACGGGATTTGTCAGACGTGCCCAGGTGTTCTGGGTCACATACACAGATCCCAGTCTGACGCAGAAGACGCTGCCCAAATTTCGGACGTCAACATTCCATCAACACCAGCACGCCCAGCTAAGTTCCAAGATTAGGACAAATACTGTTTAATTCCCGTAGTTACCGCAAGTTTTCATGGCAAAATTCCACCAAAAAAACAATTTTTAGCAAAAAAGTTTAAAGGGGTATGCGCAAAAGTTTTTGGGTTACGGTATTAAAGGCGCATACCAGTGGGCGACCAGTGGGATCCCGCCACGCCAACGCGCACCGCCCGTGGAGTGAGCTAACAGGTAAACAAGCATTAGCTTTTTAGGAACTCCGTTTGTTTTCGTTCTTTTTGCGAACATTTTTCGCAAATTTTTTCGGATTTCGTTGTTTTATCGTGCATTATTAAGCACGTGTTAGGTATTCTAGGCGTGACCATCTCGGTCAATCATTCCCTCCACGTTTCTGTCGTAAAATAATTTTTCGCCATATTTAAGGAAATTATTCCAGAACTTGGACACGCAGTAGCAAGCAGGTTTAAGCCCCCGCAATCAATGTCGAAGAAGTCAAAGAAGCGACAAGCGACATCGTCGCCAGGACCGTCGGAGATGGCCGACGAGAAGTCCCGCGCACCAGACTTGAAGGAGCCCGGCCCGTCCATCGCCAAGAAGGATGATCCCGAGGACGCGAGTGAGCAGTCGAGGATAGGTGAGTCTTTTACTATCGTCACTCCGTCCGCGGCCGCGTCGCCAGCCAATAGATTCGGTCTACAGGCTGAGTCGGCTGATGGCGCTGGCAGTGCCATGAAAGTTGACGATTTTAGCGTCGCTCAATCGGGAGAACCGGCACCGGTCATTGGGTCTGGCCCACGGGCTAGATCGATCGGCGATGGTATCGTCCCGATCGAGGCGGACGACGCCAAAAATTTGGGTCTACAAGTACTAAATCTATCAACAGTTATAAATAAAGAGGAAGTCCTCAATCCACATATTGAAGAGGCAGACATGCTCGATCAGGGTATCGAAATTCCGATAATCCAGCTCGATGAGCTAGAGTTGCTTGGCGAAGCTCCGGCTCTACCGGACCAGGCACCACAGCCAGTCGAAGAGCCACCAGCTCAGGTGCAGCAGCCACCACAAATTCCGCAGATGCCTCCAGCTTTTCCTTCTCCGGAACACGAAGAACACCATCCGTTCGAAGCTTTTTACGGCACCGAGGACAACGACGATTTGCCGAAACACCCGACGGCCAAAGCAATGGCTCAAATCACTCTCCAGCACATCCAGAGGTCACGAAACGCAACAATTCAGTGCATCATGGCGCCGGACGTCATCATCGAGAGGCCGGACCGCGCAGAAGCCAAAGCTCCAGCCGCATTCCTGGAGAGACTCAACCTGGAACAGGACCTAATATACGCGGTTCTTGTCAAGAACTTTGGAGGATACTGGATCGCGACGTCATGCAATCGAGAATATTGCGCTGACGATCGAGGCGACCTCTTCACACTCATCGTCAACGAATACAGCTACGACTTCCTCACACAGGCGTACACGAAGATAACTGGTCTCTACGTAGGAGACGTAATAACCATCCGAAGTATCTTCCGCAGGCAGTCTTTCAACGCCGCCCAATGGTCACCCATCCCGCTAACAAGTGGGACGGCCATTAACGCATTCTTCGTTGTCGGGAGTTTCGCTGTTTGGAAGAGGCACACAACGACGCCTCAGCCGGTCGCGGAAGTGCAGTCACTCAGGCCAGGACACAGGATTCCACTGGTAGTATTTGGCATCACCAAAATGGTGCTGATCAACCCGCAGGTGTTGCGCAGACAAGGTCGTGGTCAATTGTTCGCAGTGGCATTCGTTCCAGAGGTTCAACCGTGTCAGCTGTTACGCAAGGTTCGCTCAGGAACACCGAAGGCAGAAGTACTTCACCGCACGGCAGCAGTCGCGTGCCAATGGCAGTTGAACCCAGTGCTACTCAGCTTCCAGCCAGGACATCGAGACGTCATCAGGGATCTGGACATCTCTCCGATGTCGTTTTCGCATGGATTAGGAGAAGATGTCGAGACACACGCACAGGCGTTCTCGACCACATTCGGAGTATACGGAATGGTCGCGATGGAATCCAAGAGGAAGGATCTGCGATATTTCCATGCTGATCTGATCAGCGTGCGAACCCAGGGAAGGCGCGGGACATTCTGTCAATTCCTGTTGCACACCGAAGAGCAGACGACACACAGCAGGCTTTGGCGACGAGGCACTCCCTTGTCGGTGGAGTTGCCCAACGGTAAGTGTTTAAATATGACGGTGACGGTGGCCGAGCAAGAGCCTAGGCGTACGCGCGTAGGCACTCGATTGCAGTCACCGCTCATCGACCTTTCAAACGTTGACACGGTAGTTATTCGTCAAAAGCCAATCGAGCGCGGAGACATGGCACGCCTCGCTCCTCGTCTGAGACATATCCCAAAAGTCTCCACGGAGAACAACGCCATGCGTACTCTAGCAGCCGTTAGCGGTGCTAACGTCCTTCCAGACCTGGAACCATTCCCGGTACGCCACGACAACCTCACTCTCGAAGGTTTCACTCTTTCTGAAGAACAGGCAAAAATTATACGGACGCTGTCATTCGATACTTTCACGGCACTGGCAGTTAATTGCGGTCCGGGAACCGGAAAAACAACCACGCTTGTTCTAGCCGTGCTATCTAGAATGCAGAACACCGGCACGATCAGTATGATGACAGCAATGTCAAACGGAGCAGTCACAGCTGCAGTTACTGAGCTTAACGACGTCGACAAGTCAAGGCGATGCAGAGCCGTACGACTCATCTCAAATCAGAATTTGTCGGCGATCGCTGAAGAGCACCGAACACCGCTCGACTACCCCACAATCTGGCCGGAATTTTTGTTAAACCTAGTCAGAAGGTTCGACAGACGCCACGAGCCGCTCGACCGCGACGTAGTAGACGCCGCCGTGTATCTTTGCCGCTCTGGAAAGCTCAACAGAACAACTTTGCGACGAGCAGACCTGCGCACGGCGTCAAACAGTAAGCCAGTGAAAAATCTGGTGCCACTGTTCTTTGACCTGTTTTTCATTCTGGGAACATGCGCATCAGTACGTAGCTTCTTTTCCAAGCCCGACATGAGTCGTTTTTCGGATAAGGTTGACCTCATGCTCTTGGATGAGGCATCACGACTCCCGCGCTACGCGTTCACAGCCGCTTGAACGGGGTGTTGAGAGGTACATGAAAATTAAAATTTAAATTTCGCGGGAAAGTTGCCACGTCACTCGAGAAAAAAGAGCGCGAAATGGCGTATTCAAAACGTCGTTACTGCGGCGCCGCAGTAATTTTTCATATATTTTTTCTTATGGGTTCATATCTTTTGCATGATTCTAAATATTTAAACAATATTTCCCTATTTATTTTATGCAGAAAACGTGTTCCGCCAGCGCCTCGTTTTTGAAAATCTAAACCGTTTCAAATCTGTAACAACCGCGTTTCCTCAAATCTATGTGAGCAGTGGAGCGCATTTTCACGATGTACTCTTCAACACGCCGTGCGCTTGCCACACTTTTCCAAAGGCGCGACCGGTTCTCATTGGTGATGTGCACCAACTTCCACCATACAAGGACCCAGACCTGCCAGGTATACTGAGCCGTTATGCGGTAGGTAACGTGTTGCAAGGCGCGTCGTCTTTTGGACGCTGCCCCACTCTTCCCTTGCTGCGCGTGCACCGATGCCCGAAGGCCATCACAGAGCTCTTGAGCGAAACGTTTTACAGCGGTGAGCTGGTTTCAACCCAGCCGGCAGTGGACTCACTCTTTGAGTTGAGGACCCTGCGCCTCCCATACACCCACCCACTAGTTGTGATTCATCACAACTACCCTCACCGCCGCGAAGACACCTCACTGGTGAACGAGCAGGAGGTGGAAGACGCGCTCCAGTACGCGGCTGGCATCTATGCGGTCAGGAAAGAGCCGTCGATCGCCATCCTTGGATTCTACAAGGGCAGTGTAGATTACGCAGCGCGCCGAGCGCCGGACTACGTCCAGGTCCTCACGGTTGACGCGGCCCAAGGCCGAGAATATGACTACGTGCTCGTCCTTACCAGCCGAACGTCGGGTTCGTCGACGTTCTTGGACAACCGCCAACGCATTAATGTGGCCCTCAGTAGAACTCGCAAAGCGTGCATAATTTTCGCACAAGCGAAATATCTGAGGAGCACGGTGAACTGGGCCCGACTCCTTCGGGGTCTCCCAGAGTCGCAGTTTGTCAACATGTAGAGAGGCACTAGCTCTTTGCGCTTTGCAAATCTGGGGGCTCCGGGACGAATCCCAGCGTAGGGGAAGAAGTAAAAGCGGAACCCTCTATGCGGTTTCCTCATTGACCCATAAACACAGTTTCATGTTGTTATTTACAGAATCCGCCAACTTCATGGTTCGCTCGTGCTTCCTACCACTCACTCACCATTCTTGCTCCCATTACGTCATTACGGTTTCGGACACACGAACGGTCACACACTGAGTCGGCGCCATCACCCTGTAATTCTGCGCCTCCTCCACACGAACGCTGATAACCGCTCGAGGATTGTCTCTCTCTGGTCGCCGCACTCTCTCGCATTGGACCATCGTCTGCCACTCTGCGTCTCCGCGATCACACAGTCACATTCCGACCAATCAGCGCCCGGAAGGACCCCTCAGTAGTCTTCGACCCGGGACCTGTCCCTAATAGCGTTTTATCCGCGCACCTCTCGACACTCTTTGATCGTCTCCTCGACACTCACAGTCTCCTACCAGCCAACAGCAAAGGACTTATTATTTTTTTTTTCATTCCTTATTTCCCCCTGTTTATGACCCTTTGTACTTGTATTACTGTAGTTTAAAACTACATAAATATTTATGGTCAACTAATGAAACCGCTCACAGAAACTAACTTTACTTCCCGCCAAAACAACTCAACACGCGTCGCCATGGCATGATAGAGCCTACGTAAAGGCAAACTCAGTCTCTGCGTCTCCACAGTGGAGTTAAATGAAGACGCAGAGAGGCGAGATATGACGCGCACGGGGTGCTGCCGACTGGTTTTTTGAAATACATTTTTGCCGCCGGAGCCTACGCGGTTGCGTCGCGTGGCAATGCTATGTTTCTCTGCGTCTCAGGCCTCTCGATCGCAGACACGCGCTGTCTCGTCGCCTCAGGACGCTCTGTCGAATAGCCGACAATTTGACCTACGCTGAGCCGCGGGCGGCGATCCACCCAACATGTTTGACAATAAAAACATACCAACATCCGAATGTATTCCTCATCGTACAGCGCATTATCGTACTTGTCCCACGCAATTTGCCCGCTCATTTGAACAGTTTTCGCGTGAAATCCAGCCAACGCCTTCATCAAATTCAGCACCTGATCGTCACTGAATCCGGGCACAAAATCAATGGAGCCGGCGAGCGACGAGAAGTCTTCACACACCAATCCTGCCCTTTGCTCGTTTTCCAACGATTCTCCGTAATAGAAGCGGGGTATTGGGAAATCGGGGAATTGGTAGTGGGCAAAATCTTTATAGAACGTTATTTCTTGCTGGAAAATGTTTAAAAATGTATTTTTTTAGAAGGAAACAGCCATACCGCTGTTAATTTGCGAAGAATTTCGCAGTTTTCAATGAAACTTTCCGGATCCAATGCAGCGTTGATTGCCGAGATTTTCGGAATCTGTACATATTTAATTCGATAAAACTGTGTATTATTCTCTGCGTCTCCTCGGTCGCTGCGAGACCACATGGCCGCGGCCGAGGAACAACGCGTGGCCGACTGACAATGCACTCCGTTGAACAAATCTTGGCGGCGTGCCAGTTTATGAAAATTCACGTGTTTCAAAATGAATTTTTGAGGCAGAAAGCGTGTAAGTGAAAGACAGCGTTGGCAGGGTTTTATTCACCATATTTATTTACCTTCACAAAAAGCGGTGACACGATGTGATGGTTGGCTTTTTCCGAATTGAAGGTGATTTGATAGCACTCGGACCAGAAACTTCTCGAATTTTCGAGAACATTGATTGTGATATCCAGCTCTTCAAATGGATTTGAAACGTTGGAAAATATTGACTCAATGATTCGTGGCACGACTTCAGCAATAGACATTCTGAGAGAAAATATATTGGAAATTTTGAATTTGGAATTCGGAACTGATAAAACAAAAATAATACTGTTCAAAAATCATTTCTTGTCTCATCTCTTATCAAATTTCCACAGATATTTAGAAAGGGAAGTGGAAACAAACAGGAAACAAAAACGTTTTTTTTTGTCTGGTTTGGTTCGGTATCGCAATTTTCGACCAAGAACTGATGTAGGCGTGGTCGTTGTGTAGTTTGTGCTCTCTTTGTTCGCGTATTTAATAAACGAGGCGAAAATTGGCATCTAATTAGGCTCGTAAAAAAGTAAATAAATAAAAAATAAAGCCTACAGAAACTTTTACAAAATGTGGGTATGCGCCTTTAAAGTGGGGTACGGTAGAAATTTTGTCATCGCGCACTTTTTTTTGGCAAGAAAAATATTATTTTTGCTGAATTTTTCATTGGATTTTTGATTTTGATGCAGCGACAAAATGACAATGGTTTGCACGGTAAGTGTTTGAGAAAATTTGAGAAAAAATTATAGCCAAAAAAAAAAGAATTTAAGACGCGTAACGTTTTCGGGAAATTTTCCGGCCTAAAAATTTAAACGCATTTTAAAGCAAAAATCGCAATTCAAATTTAAAGAAATAGATTTGACTATGATTAAAATGACAGAAATGGGGGTTTTCCACAGAAATGTGGAAAAAATGAGCGAAAATTCGAAAACTTCCATTATTCACGGAACCAGCAAAAAATGCAGCGAAAATTCAGAGAATGATCCGATTTGCCTGATACTTTGTGAATCAATGTCAAAAATGCTCCAGGACATACCCACAAAATTTCAGACCAAAATATCGATTTTAAAAATTTTCAGAAAAATAATCTATAATTTTCAAAATTCATATATTGGTTAAGAGCTGAATCGTGGCGAGACCCGGCGATTGCTGACGTATAAATTGACACGCTATCTCGCTGCGTTGGAAAATGTTTTTGGTTTTTTGATTTTTTTTTTGCCGTCTTGACTAATTGAATACCGATTGAAATACAATACCGTTTTTATTTGCCAATGAATCATTTTTCAGGAATGAAGACGATTTTTCCCGCAAAGATTGGCCGGGAAATTAATGTTTCCGAAACTTTTCAGAATCTTTCAAGAATGTAATTCTGGAACCGATTATTTTCCACCTTCACCGCTCCAGGGATGTGTACGGATAACTGGAAACATCTAGAGATTCGGAAATTGCTTCGAAGCCGAAAATGAACATTAATTTTGTTTTGTTTTGTTTAAATGTTTGTCTAGACTTTTACAAGTTTTTTTTTTCATATTTTAAAATTTGTATAAATACTTGCCGTATTTCAAATAAATTCATTTTTCGAGTTGAACCATTCTGCATATCACTTGTTCTCTCACAAAAGAATTTGAAAAAAGAAAAAAAACCTTGCAAATATATTTATGAGTAAAGGTCATGTTTACATACATAACGAAATTTTTGTGTAACATTTTTAAAACAGAGTTTTGTGATAATTTTTTTGTAATATGAAAATAAATCATTGTTGTTAGATAGTATTGTGCGCCGCGTTTGCTCTATTTAAATAAAAATTTTAAAATGTTTTAGCAAACAATTCAATCCAGCAGCGACATGAGAGCGATATGAAACCCGTTCATTCTTTTCACGAAATATTCGATTCTAGTTTTCATGGAAAATTCACGGACAAAAAGTGTGCGGGGTTTAATACTTCATGACGCAACTCGATTGAAAACTCGGCTCTGGGACGATTCGACAGTTTAGAGAATTTTTGGCGCTAAATTTTGACAAGTTCTTCGAAAAAATAACACCAAAGTTTCGAAATTTCTTGTTTCGAAACGCCCCAATTCCCAAATTTCTGGTTTCAAAACGTCCCAGATCCAAAACTCAAAAAAAGAAGTTTCCCCGTCAATAGTCTTGAAAAGCGGTCTATATAACTCTAGTTGGAACTGGCAGCCGTCTGCGTCGAATTTTGGGTCATGAAAATGCCAAACATATGATGAAAATTCAAGGAATTTTCTGTTTGCTCTGAAAATTAGGTAAATCTTGTCAAAAATTCTGTCGGAAATTTTTTTTTTGAGCATTCTCTGTTGGAGACCATTTTTGACACGGTTTTTCGAAATTTAAGGCCAATTAGAGCATTTTTGACATTTTCATAGCCGAAAATTCCACGCAGACGGCTGCCAGTGCGAACTAGAGCGGTAGAACGCGATTTACCAACATCAAACATGGACTATAAATTATTTGCAAAACTTGGTTTTTTCGTCCTAAAAAACTACTTTCTGGGTGAGAATTTGCCACCAGTCTAATATTTAGCTATTACGGCGGTGTTATGCACACTTTTGGATTTACGAACATTCAAAACGAATAAAAATCAAACCTGTGTACAGACCCGAATGCGCATCATTTGACGACGTACCTCAAATTGAGGAATACGTATTTTCGGCCCGCCGAAATGGTCAAACGCGCTCCGCTGAACTCAATGCTATGCTTTTTTCATTTTGTTTTCCAAATTATTTCATTTCACGTGCAAATTCAACGTGAAATGAAATAATTCGGAAACCAAAATGAAAATCGCATAGCTTTGAGTTCAGCGGAGCGCGTTTGACCATTTTTCCGGGCCGACAATAATATAGGGAACTTAGAAAATAAATCAAGCCTGAATAGTTCTACAAAATCAATTTTCAGCCAGATATCGACACTGAAATTGATGCACATTTCAGTTGCATGGAAGAGCTCGAGTTTCCCGAAATTCATCGTTAGTTTCATTTAAAATGTATCAATGGTAATTTCATTTCAGTCCCATTCCCGCCAAAAACTCTAAAGGAGCAGAAATGGGAGCAGGAGATGGAGCGAGTGCGGCGAATTAAAGAGCACGAAAAACGTTTCGAAGACGATTCACGGGAAATCTCTGGATTTGTGAATGACTGCGAATTCTTGGGCAGCGAAGATTCAGATGCGTCTATGGATTCGGGTGTCAGCTCAAGCAACATTTTCAGAGATGACCTGGAGTCGTTTAATGTTCAAAATAATAATGACGATCAACAAAATTTCCAAGCCACCAAACCTCATACAAGCGACCTGAAATACACATGCTTTGACCTTCTTCATTGCTCTCGGTTAAAAGTCAAATGGAGCTCCGAAGTGTACAAAAAGTTCCAAGATGCCAGTGATCTTCTGAATGAGAGTCTGAAATGCAGAGCTATCCCCAGAATTCGAAATGCTCCAAAACGGATTGCCAATGCGGAACGCGTTAGGTTGACACAGGGAAGATACAGTAAGTTTACTGGAACGGAACATTTTGAAATAAAAAGTCTGGAAGAAATCTTGATTTTTTCAGCCCAAGAACAGATCAGAAAAAGAAACGAAAGCGCCCCGCTGAGCAAATTTGTGGACTTGTTCGGCTACTTTCGACTTTTACCGCAAGCTCTCAGTCCGGAGGAAACTGAAAATGATAAGATTCAAGAGACGGCGTTCAAAAAGGGACAGCGAGTGGTTTATAAAAAGCCAGAGTGGGTTTGGTGGGGTGGGGATTTAGAATTGGCGGGGGAAAATAGCCAGCTATTTGTTTGTTTGTTTGTTTCTTTTTTTTTCACTATTGCAATTTGATTTCCAGTTTTTTCCTTTAAATAATTTCAATAATTTTTTCATATATAAAAAAATTTCAGTTTTTTGCGACCAACAGAGCGACATCAACACTCCAGAAGCGAATAATAAATACCTTGTTACCTGATTTCCCCTTAATTGGCTTAAAATAATATAATTTATTTCATTTTTTAATTTTGCGCACTTTTGAAATTTAAACGGCATTAAAAAAAAGCAAATGAAGATATTGTCGAACCGCCAAAATGGTCAAACGCGCTCCGATGAACTCAACGCTATTTGATTTTCATTTTGGTTTCCAAATTGAAAATCGAATAGCGTTGAGTGCAGCGGAGCGCGTTTGACTATTTTGACGGGCCAAGAATATTTGTTCTCATTTTCGTTTGAATTTTAAAAGTGCGCAAACACCGCGTTGCAGCTTTTTTGTTTTCACAATATTACTGCGTCGCTAAAACCAGTCAGAGCGCTCGTGCCTTGCGGCTGTGGTCTCGCCGCGACCAGCGCGTATACGGTATGTTTACGAAAACAATGCAAAACCAGAAAAAAAATTTAAAAAAGAATGTAAACAAACTACCGTAGCGGCGAGACCACAGCCGCAAGGCACGAGCGCTCTGACTGGTTTTCGCGACACAGTAATACATGGAAAATGTGTTATTTATCGATACCACAATACGAAGCAGGCGCATTTTCGTTTTAATTTGCTGGGTACAGTAATGGTGCGTCCCATAAAGGAGAAAAGAGTGAAAACAGAAGAAAATTAGATGTCAAAAATGCTTATTTTTACCACTTTTGCTATTGTAGACCCGGAAAATCGATTTAGCTGATACGGATGCACAGATTTCACGTGGACACAATAGCAAAAATTTAGAATTTTTGGATACACACTTTTCTTCCATTTTCACCTTTTTGTGCTTTTTTAGACGCACCATAAGAGTTTACACGTAAAATCCATGATCACGCCCACTCAGGGTTTCTAACTCAATTAAATAGCAAAATCTCAGTGGGCGTGGTTTCTATAACCTCCAAAAGTAAAATCATACTGTACCCGGCGAGAAAAATCAAAAGATAAATATTACGTATTCGCCGTGGAGTGACCTTTCGCAGTAAATCAAGGAAAACATAAACAATGTTTCATGTTTGAAACAAAATTACCCCTGTTTCGTGTTGTGGAATTGATAAAAAATGCATCGTATCCAGGGGTGGGACCAAAAAAAAAATTTTTTTTCGATTTTTTTTGTTTTTTCGGGTTTTTTTTTGGATGAGACAAAAAATTTTTTGTTTTTTTTTTTGAGGATGTGGATAAGACAAAAAAATTTTTTGATTTATTTTTTCGATGGTGAAAGTGAGACCAAAAAATTTTTGATTTTTTTTTCGATGGTAAGAGTGAGACCAAAAAATTTTTTTTTTTTTTTTGATGATGCGCCGCAGGCAAAAAAATTTTTTTTAGAGCCACGGAGGCGGAAGAAAGTTCCGGTTTTCGGGCAAAAACTTATTCAGTATATGCTCCGAATTGACAAAAACCTCTAATTTTAGACAAAAACTTGGAAAATTTCTTTTTAAATGACAGAAATACGTACTTTTTTTGGAATTTTTTTTTGTTTTTTTTTGGTAAATTTTTTGAGGAAAAAATTTTTTTTTTGTTTTTTTGTTAATTTTTTTGAGAGCAAAAAAAAATTTTTTTTTTTGGTAATTTTTTGGGGGACAAAAAAAGTTTTTTTTTTTTGGTAACTTTTTTTGGGGACAAAAAAAGTTTTTTTTTTGGTAATTTTTTTGAGGACAAAAAAAGTTTTTTTTTTTTTTGTGGAAAATTTTTTTTTGTCCCACCCCTGATCGTATCTAATAGCACACGTCTAAAATTGTGATTGAAAATGCAAAAATGACAAAAAAATATTGTGTCAAAATTCGAAAAAATACCTCGATTGGCTTGAAACTTTGAGAAATAATGTAAAAAATACACCTGGTAGTGCCTAAAATGTTACTGTAAGTCCACACTTTTTGAGCATATCCGTGAGTATTTTTGACAATATTTCCCAAAGTTTCGGACAAATTGAAGCATTTTTCGAGTTTTTGCTCATTTTTTGTCATTTGGACGTCTTTTATTTCTATTATGCCGCGTCCAAAGTTCAAAAAATTCCTGAAATCAGGAGTTTTTTGCAGTCGAAAGTTCCGAAAAATTTCCCAGAAATAACAGGCGGTGATAGTTGAAACCGGCGTTACCGTAGTTGCTTCGCTGCGAGACCATCTATGTTTAAACTTGAATTTTCCCACAGTTGCTCAATTTTTTCTTTTTTGCGAGGAAATTCAAGTTCAAACATAAAAGGTCTCGCAGCGAAGCTACTACGGTAACACCGGTTTCAACTGTCACCGCCTGTTATTTCTGGGAAATTTTTCGGAACTTTGGACTGCAAAAAACTCCTGATTTCAGGAATTTTTTGAACTTTGAACGCGGCATTATTGACCATTCGCGAAGAAAGCAAGTGCGCACCACAAAACTTAATACTTCGTGGATTTCATTTTCGTCGCCAAATTATTTGATGTTACGTAGAATTTACACGTGAAACGAAATAATTTGGCGACAAAAATTAAATCCACGAAGTACTAAGTTTTATGGAGCACACTTTCTTTCTTCGAATATGTTATACTTATTCTCCACAGAGCGACACTTCGCGGTAAACTATGAGGCAAAAGGGAACGAAATTAGAAAATTTTCTGACAATTTTACAAAAAAGCTCCGCCCACAAACGGTTTTTGCAACTGATGTGCGCGACTTTTTTTTTCTTCTGAAAATTCCTAACAATTCCACTTTTTCAGAACGGACGATGAAGTGGAATTCAGCCGAATAAAAAGAAAGAGCAAAGTTTGCCGACGTTTCCACCTCCAAATGTCTGACTTTGACTATTCTATCAAGTGCCATCGGCAGCTAAATGTGGAGCAAGAGTACTTGGAACTCGCTGAAAAAATTGCCGAGCTCGAGAATGATTTGACAAACGAGGAGTCTCTTCAGGAAGAGTACGAGAAAAACAAGGAAGCGGAGGCGGAAAGTGAAACAAGCACTTCAAACGTAATATTTATTTCAAATCAGGATAACAATAACACGGCTGATAAAATAGAAGAGCCTTCTCTGACAATGAGCAGTGAGGAACAACCGATCAGAATAAAGGAGCAAGAAAAGAAAGAAGAAGAAGAAGAAATAGTAGTGGCAGCCGCTGTATCCAAAGAACGAGAAACTTGCAAAATGCAACGAAACTATATCGAAGAAATGGACAGAGCCGCGCGGGAAGTGGAAGAGCAGAGAGCTCACGAAGAGCTTGTAAAGCGTCAAAGAGCTGCGGACGAGGCGGCAAAAGCCGAAGCGGACAGGGTTATCGAAGCACATCAGCGATTCATAAAGGCTATAGATGAGAGACGACGAGCGGAGGAGGATCGGCGGAAAGTGGCCGAGCTGGAAGAGCTGAGAAAGGGCATTTCGGAGAAGATGAAGCATGTGGAGATGGAGACGGATGTTGGTGCAAAAGCTGATGAGCTGGCGAGCAGTGTGGAGAATGTTGTGGAAGTGTGAGTATCCTTTTTTGTCGTGGACCTATTCAGGGGAGGGAAAAAATACCCTTCGCGCCGAGACCCGGCGTTAAAGGTTTTTTCTCCCTAAAATCGTCAAGAAACTACCGTACCCAGAGGTTTTTTTGACCAGTCAATGGAATAATTCGATGCGCACGGTGTCCAGGATTGAAAATGTCGGCGGAGCCTAATTTGCTGGCGCGCCAGCAAATTAGCATGGCGTACTTTTGGTGCTTGCGCATTTTTCGACTCGCATTATTTTCATTGATTTTATTATTTTTCTTTCAGTAAAACCGTGTTATTTTTTGTAAAATGTATGTATTGTATCTTTTAATAACTCTAAACTTCTTGCAGGCTGGAAAAAAAAGTCAGGCGATTTTCGAGAAACTCACAATATTGGCTAACAATAGATGAAAATCAAATAAATTTAATTTATTTTCCATGATACTTGTTTTATTTACATGACGAAATAAAATCTGAGAGATTTCACTGCATTAAACGTATTTTCAGCGCTATTCGAATCCCGAGTTTTTTTAACACACAGAAGACTTGAATTTTGAGGTCAAAACAATGCATACGATCTTAGAATGAACAAAACAAGCCCGAATAAGACTAAAAATACGGAGTCAGACGGCGAATCGGGTTTTTCAAACAATTATTAATTTTTTCCATAACCAAAGTGAATTATTCTCCATAAAATTGCCCAAACTTTGATTTTCGTAAAGACTTATCCTGCAAAAACACCAAAAAACTCACTTTTTTTAGCTCCGCAATGCTAAAAACGATTATTCCGAAATGGTGGCTGAACCAAATTCGACGTTCTTAGGCTTAAAACATTTCTAAAGACCTCAGCTATAATTCAGTCGGAGCACATTCGGGAAAAAATTAGAATTTTAATTTTTTTTTTCCCCCCGAAAAACACGGTCTCCCCGTCGGGAAATGTGCCATGGGGTATCGAGAAAAGCGATGTACTCTGCGTCTCACCGAAAATAGTGTAGCGATGAAGCGCGTTTGCATTATTTATGCTGAAAATTTTTGCAAAAAACTTGAAATACATTGCAAAGGAGTAAAAAGAAAAACTAGAACTTCCGATTTTCAGAATATACAGAGGAAAAAATTGGCTATAATATTTTATACAGGTCGGCATTCATCGATTTTTCTGGACACCGATACACTGATCTGAAGAAATTTACTTAAAAAAAACAACTTTATACGGAATATTAGCGAGTTTTGTTAGTGGTACTTGTTTTAAATTTGAAGAAAAAGGCTCGATGTGTTGTTTCGGCAAAGGAAATGACAAAAAATCGGATTATCGTGAATAATGGGTAACCTGAAGATATGGTGAAGTGATTTACCTCATCGAAAAATAGGAAGACGTTTTTTTTATAAAAATCTGTTTCCAAGAGATTTTGAAGATTGATGAAAGTTTCAATTTAAAAGGTCGATGGACCGATTTGGTCAAAAAATGATAGAGAAAACTCAAAAAGAAATTTAACGTTGAAGAATTGAGTTTTTTCGTTATTTTTCATACGTGCAACAAAACCATACATTTTTTCGAAAATCTGCTTCCAACAGTTTTTTCTACATATTTTAAGCTCCATTTTAAGAGGTCGACTGACCATTTTGGTCAAAAACTGACGGAGAAAACTCAATTTGAAGTCAGAAATCCACTATAAAGGGGTTATTGATGGTCGGGGTGATATTCTTGGTCAGTGCGAAAAAATCATAAACTTTTTCAAAAATCTGGTTCCAACAGATTTTTCTAAATATTTTTAGCTCCATTTTGAGTGGTCGACTAACCATTTTGGTCGAAAGATGACGGAGAAAACTCGAATTGAACGGCACCCACTTCGCTGATGGTGTGCATGGCTGAAATTGAAATACATGGCTCGTGTAAAAGATTGAGACGTTTTTTCCAGAATCTGCTTCCAACAGTTTTTTTCAAGCATGTTAAGCTCCAATTCAAGCGGTCGATTGGCCATTTTGGTCGAAAGTTGACGGAGACAACTCAATTTAAATCCGGAATCCATTATGGGTTATTAATGGTTGGGTTATATTCTTGGTCCGTGCGTAAAAACCATAGGTTTTTTCGGAAATCTGTTTCCAACAGATTTTTTCAACCGTTTTTAGCTACATTTTGAGTGGTCGACTGACCATTTTCGTCAAAAAATGACGGAGAAAACTAAATTTAAAGTGAGAATTCAACTATGAGGGTGTTATTGCTGGTAAAGTTATGTTTTGCTCGAAGAAAAAATTACAGCGATTTTTTCGAAAATCTGTTTCCAACAGATTTTTCCTATCGTCTTTAGCTACATTTTGAATGGTCGGCTGACCATTTTCGTCGAAAAATGACGGAGAAAACTCAATTTAAAGGGTGATATCCACTATCCTATGCGATACACCTCTATCATTGTAGTTTAGCCATGGAGACGAAAAGATTGAGACGGTTGAGCGAGAGAGTGCGAGACGGCAGATAACGTGCGGAAAGGCTGGTGCATTTCCTGACGGGGAGACCGTGAAAAACATTTAAAAAAATGCTCCGAAATTTGAATTTCGCGCGAAAAATCCAGTGGAGCGCGTTTTCTCGGCTTCGCCCACTTCAAATCCTGGACACCGTGATACGCCTTTAAATATTGGAAAAAAAAGTCCTATTGAATATTAAACATTTTTTAACGCTGGGTCTCGACGCGAACTGTTTTACTCTTCTGACTAGGTCCATCAGGGTAAAAGCAGATTTCGAGGGCAATACAGTAGCCTAATCTCTGGTGTATAGCGCCGCCTGCGCAGTTTTCTCTCGGCGGGCAAGCTCCGCCCACTTTTGAGCCTTTTTGGATCTTTGCCATTTTTTTGGGCTTTTTGAATAATTTTTCGTGTTGAGACCAGAAATTGGGGGGGGGGGGGGGGGGATTTACGAAAATCTATTTAAAATCGCCCTTTTCAGTGAAGAAAACTGTGCAAAAAAGCGTTAGAAAGCGTCCAAAAGGAGTACACGACATGGCGGCAAATTCAAATGTGTTTATTTTTTTTCACCGTTTCTTACTATTTTCTTGTTTTTTTTTTTTACTTTTTCGTTTCTTATTTTTCACTGTTTTTCAAAATAGCAACAAATTAGGAAGAATTTCGCTCATTTTTCTCTATTTTTCGCGTGTTTCTCCAATTCAGGACGAAATTGGATTATGTGATGCTTGATTATCTGTGGTATCCGAGAATCATCGATCCTACTTTACTCTACTCTATTGGAAAGTTTTAGAAAATTGAAAAAACAATATTTTTTTTTTTCAATTTCTGGTCTCAGCACGACTTTAAAATGGGCAGACTTCTACTAGGCACAGCCAGCGCCTAATCGGCAATTGGCGCCAATGTGGCTGATGTCGTCGTTTTTTTAAAAATATTTTTAACTATAAACATATGCCAATTTTTATTTCAGAACTCCTCCCATCACGCTTGCAGACAACTGGTTGCTCCGAAAAGTGAAAAAATCGGCAAAACAGAAAGCTCTACGAAGTATGTCTTTTAAAACTTTTCTCAAAAATCCCAAATTTCCAGAAAAATACTTTTCCCACTACGACTATGACGCGGACGAAGGTCGCCGCCTGCTGGAGCACGAAAATTTTGCAGAAACTATACGACAAAGAGTCGAAGTTAGAAAACAGCCACTAGTAGTACCGCAGGAGAACCTTCGCAGCACCCGCTGCAAGGCTCTAAACTGGCCCAGCGAGAAACGGATATCGATATCTGAGAGTGCCGCTGCGCCAGCTCCTTTGCCGCTGAATACTCTTGTTAAACAAGCGTCGGACAGTCTGAGGAGAATGATGTCGAAACGGAAGCATTGTACGGTGCTGGTGTCGTTGAGTGAGTGAAAGTGGAAAAGGAGCTAAAAATTATTTTTTTTTTTGAATTTTACCTTCTTTCAGAAAACAAGGAAGTACTCTACAAATCAATAACCCTCCAAGACTTGCAAAAGACGTTCCGCTATCCATTCGGTGCTTCCGATGGAATGTACTGGCCAGTTTTCTTCGCGCTCCCCGATAACCACGTGGAAGAACACGTGGCAGCTCTCACCAAGTGCAACTCTTTCTCCGGCAAGTACGCCTCACATTTCCTCCTAACAGCGTCAACGGACGAGGAAGAAGGCGTCGAGAAAAAATATGACGACGCGTACCAAGATTCGGAAGGATTTTGGGAAGAATATTGTCAAAAACCGGGTCGATTCTCGAAACGAAAAGGATTTCAGCCTGAGAACACCAAGTGCACAGACTCGTTTGAAGTGCAAAAGAATAGGGCGATCGATGCGAATCGAAATGCGTTCGAACGAGAGAAAAAGGCGATGGACGAGTTTGGAAGGCTTAAACGGGAATTTGAGGAGAATCATAACAAGGCGGAATACGGTAGGATCGTTTTTGAACAATACAAAAAAGAGGCCGGATCCATGAAACTGGAAAACGACAAAAACCGTTTTCCGGAAAACGAGATTTGGAAAATTATTAATTTTTTATGACGGTGGTTGGAGACGCAGAGAAACAGACAACCCCATTTTCCGGAAAATGCCGTTTTCCTGTTTCATGGATCCTAGCTCAGTGGTCATATGCAAAAAACTGGAATACGGTTTTCGTGTTGTTTTCCAGTTTCTTACATATGGCCTCAAACATACAACATACTGACAAGGAACAATCCCCGCCTCTTTTGCAAGTCAAGTCTGCGGCACGAGTTCTGAGGCCAGATCCATGAAACTGGAAAACGACAGGAAAACCGTTTTCCGGAGAACCAAATTTGTAAATTGATGAATTCTCAATAATGACCACTGAAGAGAGACGCAGAGAAACAGACAAGACCATTTTCCGGAAAATGCCGTTTTCCTGTTTCATAGATCCAAGTTCTATACAGGAAGTGAGTGCTATAGAATGCAAAAAATCAGGGCCGCTGGCTTGCAAATGAGCGTGGCTTGTTCCCCGTCTCGTTTTTTGGGATCTTGCAATTATTGCCATTTTTTCTTGGTACTCGGTATTTACGACCTCATGTGCAAATTTTTGAGACTCCCTATTCAGGCGATATCAAATCCGCAAACACTGAACACCAACAAAATGACAACATTCTAAAATTAGACACGTTCAGACCAACAAATGCAAATCCACCTGAGCGAACTCGTCCGCGACGCCCGTCTCGATGTCTACTCCCTCAAAGAAAACCCCGAATTCACTGGAATAATCGGTCACCCGGGCACTCGTGACAGTCCACTCGACCCCCGTTGGCACAACCACGGCTACTATCACTTTTTCGACAATCGCGATCGAGAATACATTGATTTCATGAACGCCAAATGCAGAGACTACGAGGACTTTTTACCGCCGGCCGGTGAGCGTGACGAGTTTGACGAATGGTGTTTCACGCCGATGCTCGCCTCGCTCTACTATCAAGTGTCGCACAGTCCGTTCCAAGTGTTTTCCAACGAGGAGACGAGAGTGTTGGAGCAGCGACGGGCTCGCTATTTGGCGATGCTCAAGTCGAAACGATTCTCACTGAAAGAGGCGATCGAGGTGTGCCGGTTGAGGGACAGCGATCGAGAGCAGTGGACGTTTTTGTTCGATCAACTCGTCTCGCATTTTAGAGATCTTCGTGAGTTTTTTTTTAATCTGTACTTATTATGGATTTGCCACGGAGTGACACTTTGCGGTACATTGTGAGGTAAAATTTTTTTTTAATTTCTCTGGTTATTTATTTATTCATTTTGTAATAAAAAAACGGATATACCTTGACAAAACGGAGAAAAAACTGAGATCAAGCTCCGCCTCGTTGCAATTCTGCGGCACAAGTTTAAATGCAGGAAAAACAGTGCCGCAGACTTGAAAAGGGGGCGGAGCTTGTTCCTGGGTTTTTGAATTGAATTAAATAATCTGTGACTGACAATACCGAGGAAAAAGCTCCGCCCGTTTGCAAGCCCGCGGCACGAGTTTTTTGACAGGCAGCGCAATAAAATGCACGAAAAACAGTGCCGCAGACTTGCAAAAGGGGCGGAGCTTATTACCCGTTTTGGTCAGGCTCTCGAAACGTATTTTCATCTAAATACCGGGAAGTGTCACTCCGTGGTGCTTGGTGTTTGCGGACGGACGAACGACCGTAATCCAATGCTGTAAGCTCCGCCCACTATTTCTTTGCTCTTGGTAATTTTCTTCCCGGCTACAGTATGCTCTTAAAAAAACTGAGGGGGCGTGGCCATTAAAGAAAATTGAACAACAAACCGGCTAAAACAGGAAACTGTTGAACAAGCTCCGCCCCCTTGCAAGACTGTGCTTTTTCGGATTTTTTTGGTGCCGCAGCCTTGCAAAGCTGAGGGGGGCGTGGTCACGGAATGAATAACACAGTTTTTGCGGAAACGGCAAATGGATCGATTAAGCTCCGCCCACTTTTTTTAAAACGTTTTTTTCTGTAAAAAAAAACACGAAAGAGGCGGAGCTTTGGGAAGGATTTTTTTTTTCAATTTCCCGCCACCGCTTACTGAAACCTGCAAGAAAATATGAAATACTGACTGAGAACGAAAGAAAAATTGAGACTTGCTAAAAGGGGCGGGGCTTATTCCCCGGGATTGGTCACTGTCTTGAAAAATGGAGATCCTGCAACACCGGCTAAAACATGAAACTGTCGAACAAGCTCCGCCCCTTTTCTACTCTGCGGCACTCTTTCGGATTTTTTTGTGCCGCAGACTTGCTAAGGGGCGGAGCTTATTCCCTGAACTTTAATTTTAAAAGTCTGAAAAACTATTTGGTGGAGCTTTCTTGGATTACGGTAAACGATACGACTCCGAGTCCGCAAACACCAAATAATAAAAACGTTGTTTTTTGCCCATTCCAGCCGCCACATTCTCCCTAATGTATCTCAAATCGATACCACTGTTGGGCTCTGTCCATCAAGCAGTTGAAGACGTGATGGGCTCAATGCTTCCAGAAGTTTCCAATCGATGGTCGTTTTGACAATGTTCATAAGTTTTTTTTTTCACTACCGGTAGAGATTCATTCTGGTGTAGAGTTTTTTTTTTTACACATTTTTATTTGCAAGAACAAAAGAAATGAACATTTTGAGGGTTTAATTAAATGTGAATGGGTTGGTTGGTGGGTGGGTGCTCAATAATAGTGTATCCCGTCAATAGCGAACGCTAGTCATTGTTAAAATTGTGCAGGGTGTGGAGGGGGAGGGGGCGTTGAGGTGAAAAGGCAATATCTAGGCGAATGGGAGGGGGGTCAAATTAATTATTATCTGATTTATTTATTCTCCGCTTTTCACAATCTAACGCATTCGATGAGAGTGGATTCGGATGAAGACTTCTGGAAGTAGTACTGGGATGATGAGACAATTGGAAAAAATGATAGAAGAGAGGAGGAGGAGGATGAGAAATTGAAAAAAAAATAAGGACAAAAATAAACATGAGCAGATGTGAATGTCACAGCAAAACCATGAAGAAATTATTATAGTAGTAGTAGCTGTTGGATTAATAGTGCCCTGCATATGCGTACCGCTGAAAAAAAAACACGAGATGCGATTCAGGCCCAAAAATCCGTTAAAAGTGATGACACACCGTCTGATTAGTATACCCGTTGTTAACAAAACTCGGCGGCGACTGTTGTCGTTCTTGTGTGGAGAGCCGCGCTGGCGGCGAGTGATTGTGATTCGTGAGCGGCTGGAGATTCCAGTAACTTCCATACAATGACACTTTTCCCGCCTAAAAACACACCAAACACACTTTAGGTTAGATGACCGGTTAAACGTAAATAAAACGGGAGATTCTGCAGTTACCTGTTGGCCGGAAAGAGCCGGTTGTCCGCCGAGCCTCGCCGCGCGCTCCAAATGATCCTCGTACGTTGACTCTTTACGCTTAGACTCGAAGCCGGTCGGTCGGACGCCGTACGCTGCTCCGTACATTGCGCGGAGTTGAGATGCTTCTCGCGAGTTTCGTCGTCGGCAGCACACCACAGCTCCGATGCACACGAGAATCAGCAGCCAGGCGAGGATTATCATGACTGGGAGCAGGATTGCCAGTTCTGAAATAATTTTGGAGTGTCGTTGTATTTTTTTCTTTTAATGCATTTTTCTAGTATTTCGATGTTTTTTGTTGTTTTTTTCGAAAAAAATATGTAATTTTATTGTTCTTTCAATCGAGTTGCGACATCAAAACGTGAAACCTCGCCAACTTTTTTTCACGCAAAAATTAAAATGCACTAAATTTAATGTTTGCGTGAAAAAAGTGGGCGGAGTTTCACGTTTTAATGTCGCAACTCGCTTGAAAAGACAATAGTTCCGTTAAATTAGTTTCTTTTAAAAAATTTCAATTTGCAGCATTTTTAACAGGACTACTGTATCGACTTCCAGAACCACTGCAGCGTTTACAATATGCAGCAGCAGAAAAGTCGTGTTGGGCTGCCAAATTGCGGCGAAATACCCAGAATAGGTTGATAATTTGGGTTCTTGAACTTTTTTAAAGCTTTTTTCCTATGGACCTATGCACGAAATAAACATTTAAATGAAATAATTTGACATTTTCTTCCAATGCACGAAGGCAAAAAAATTCAATTAAATTGCATAAATTCACTGGGGTATGAGGAGGGAGTGAGTAAACGCGCCCGGACGCACACACGCAACGCATCCAAATGAGGCACAAAAAATAAAAAAGGCGCGCGAAAAATTTCGCATTATCGGAGAGAAAAACCAAAGCAAAATCGTGAAAATTACGAAACTCTATACTCGGTATAAAACGCTGATAACTCGCTCCAATCGAACAAAAAATATCGCATGCATTTGGAGTGAGGTTTAGAGAAATCAGAGCAAAACATCGGCCACGGCTCTCTCAATTTTCTGCACTCTCTCGTCGCCAACGTGGCCGCGTCCACCACTGTGCGAAGGGAGCGCGTTTGCAGCGCTCCGTACTGAGAATATTAAAAATTATTTCACGCGCGTTGGTTTTTCTCTCCGATAATGCGAAATTTTTCGCGCGCTCTTTTATTTTTTGGGCCTCATTTGGAAGCGTTGCGTGTGTGCATCCGGGCGCGTTTACTCACTCCCTCCTCATAACCCAGTGTAAATTTGAACGCAGAAAAACGTTCGTGTCGAGATCTCGTAAATCGACACAATATATTAAAGGCTTACGCAATTTTTCAGTGGCAATATCTCGACACGAACGTTTTTTTGCGTTCAAATTAATTCAATTTAATTGAATTTTCTTGCTTTCGTGTATTGGGAAAAAAAAGTCAAATTATAGTCGGCGAATACATCATCAACCTCGCTCTACGGCAAAATTCTTGTAAAACCGTGTTGCACTTGCAAGATTAACTCGAATTCTAGTTGTATTCCTTTTTTTCAACGGAAAATGACGTATCCGCAAATTTTCGCTTAAAAAAGGCGCACTACACTGTTGAAAATTTAAAAGTGCCGTAGAGCGAGGCTGATGATGCATTCGCCGAGTATAATTAATTTAAATGGCTTTTTTTGTTTCGTGCATAGGTCCAATAGTTTCTGGTCAAAACTTGTTGATTTTAATTGTTCAGTTATTATAAACACTGTTCTACTATAATTTTTCAACTTGACATTTTTCGCGGCCCGTCGCAAGTATGGAACCCCCGAAATAATTTGGTTTCCAAATTATTTAATTTCACGTTGAATTTATACGTGAATTAAAATAACTTGGAAACCAAAATGAAAATCGCATAGCGTTGAGTTCGGCGGAGCGCGTTTGAACAATTTCGCGAGACGACAATAGTAAGAAAAAATTTTTAAAAGAAGTTTGCGGATTCGATTTTCTGCAAACTCTATCCTCAAGAATTAGCGAATGCCGTAAATTGCTAGAATTTCGAATTTCAAAATTCAAAAAAAAAGTGAATAAAACTCACTAGGCGACTGCTCCTCCGCATGTCCCGCATTCACAGCCGGCTCATTATTCTTCTGTTTTGGCTGCGCCGAATTCAATATCAAATTCGGCGGATGTTGCTGAATTACATTCCTCGAACTAGTCGGCGGTGGGCGTGGCCTTTGAGTGGTAGTTGTGGTGAACACGAAGATGGATTGTGCAGCGGCTGTCGTCGTCATGGGTGTTGTGGCCGCTGTGGTGGTGGTGGGAGTCGTGGTGGAGGTGGTGGTGGTTGGTACCGTCTCGTTGGTTACCGTAGTTTCCGTTTCTTCCGATGACGTTGGTTCTTCAGAAGTTTCACCTCCGTTGAGGTCGTCGTGAGCCGCTGACGGTGTGACAGAGAGTTGTGGGCGTTTTTTGGTGGTTTGGAACTGGAATGAGCGGTAATTAGGGTGTTGTTTCGAAAAAGTGTGCTAGTTTCTGTATCGGCTCTGTTTTCTTCGGTAATCGCAATTTTTCTCGGATCTATTAGTCTGAATTTGGTCTGCGGTACTTTAGAAAAAACAGTGCCGCGAAGTTGCAAAAGGGGCGGAGCTTATTCCCCGGGTTTTTGCCGTTTTTTTCTCGGACTTGGTATGCATTTTGGCGTCGTTTCACGTGTGTGTTTGCTTACGCGGTATTTAACCTAACGACTTTAATAGTCGTAAAGTTAAAGACCGATACGCAGAAACGTGAACCGACGCCCAAATGCATACTAATTTCGAGAAAAATTGGGTAATAAGCTAGCTCCGCCCCTTTGGCAACTCTGTGGCACGGTTTTTCTGTATTTTAGCACTTTTTTAAGTGCCGCAGACTTGACTTGCAAAAGGAGGCGGAGCTTCTTCCCTAGTTTTGTCAGGGACAATTTTGACGGGTATTTTCTCGGATAAACTATGTATTTGCGCGTCAGTTCACGTGTTTGCGTACAGGGCATCTAACGTTACGACATTTCTCGAGAGCTTTAAAGTCTAAAGTGCCGCAGACTTGCAAAAGGGGCGGGGCTTGCTCCCCAGCTTTATCAAGGTAACAATTTTAACTTTATGGCATTTTTTCGAGAGCGTGACGCATCTAGAAAATCGGGCAAAAATTACGAAAAATTGCGGTTTTTAATGTAATAAATTATAATGCCGTGTACGCAGACACATGAGCCGACGCGGAAATGCAACAAAAAAATTTCGGCTCATTTTAAACGCGTAGGAAAATTGCGTTAAACAAAGGGAAGCGCGTAATTTTGGAGCATCGTTGACAATGAATATCCGCCGCTTCAGATAAAAACACTCACCGCCTTATCAATAGCATCCAATTCGTCACTGAACGCGGCAGCCTCTTGTCCATCAAAAGACCCGGCTTCAAACGGAGATTCCTCATTCTCAGACAACTCTCCGCCAAAGGCAGGGCGACGCGAAGTAGTAGTAGACGTAGAAATCGTAGACGGTGTGGATTCAGTCGTCACTTCCTCCTTCAACGGAGTCTTGATTGAAAAGTCTGGCAATGGTCGAGTGTGATGATGCTGTGTGACCTTTTCAGTCGTCGCTTTCATCTTCTGACTCGGCCGGAACTGTTCCGATTGAGCAGCCGTAACGATTGGTGGGAAAGTGACCTCGAAGACGTCGGGTCCGACTTCAAAGTCCTCGTCGGACAAGGAGACGATTGGGCGGTGTGGAGTACTTGAGAAGTTTGGACGTGGGCGGGTTGTTCGGGTTGTTGGTCTTTGCGGAGCAATTTGAGGGGGACTAGTTACTGTGAGCACATTTGTGTTCTTTCCACCACGCACCAAAGTAGGCACGATGGTTTCTGAGGGTTGATCAATGAGAAAAGCACCTGGAGATGGAAGAAGTTTCAAGTCCTCCTTCTTCTCCTCCTTGACCGGTCTTGGAGCAGTGCTCAAAAGTCGGTCACAATAAGGTGGAACTTGAATCGGCTGAGCACACGGCATCAACTGGGGTTTGTCGATACGATAAAGCCATGTTCCAGGAACTTTGATATTTGAATTCTTCGCCAACTGTGAGATAGCTTCGGTTCCAGAAGCCGGCAAAAGGATAGACGAAGATCCATCAGAGGATAAAATCCCAGCCTCGGCTCCACTCGCCCACGCGATATCTCTGTACATTAGCTCTGCAAATGTCATTTTCTCATTGCGAGCTCCAGTTCCATCAATCAAGAGCACTTGATAAGTGTTTCCCTTTGGTTGTTGTCTTCCATCCGACACATTCGAGTAGGTGACCACCAGGGCGCTCTTCGCCTCAAAACTCGGATCATTGTAGTTCTCGGCAATCGTCCTCGTCACTTTTCTCAACACTTCCACGTCCTCCACCTCTTCCACACTCACAGCGCCACTTCTCGACAGATCGGTGGCCGCGAAGAAGGGCGCAATTCCCACCAAATGCATGTCTTCGAGTCGTCCACTCTCACGATTCAACTCGTTAACCGCAATGAGCCCTGTTGAGGTTACAGTAACCTTCTCGGTCGTCTCACCGAATATTTTCATCGGCTTCTTGAGACTCCACTCCATTTTTGAGCTCTTTTTGCGTGGCAACTGGCGATGCGTGTCGTACTGGAAGAGGAAGGATTGTGAGCAGTCGGTTTGTCCGTCGCCACTGAATCCGTCTTTGCACACGCAAAAGTATCGGCCCGGGGTGTTGGTGCAGACTGCGTTTTTGTGACAGATTGTGGAGTTGGCAGAGCATTCGTCGACGTCTGAAGAGAGAAAATGATAATGCAACACGAATCTGTAGAACTCTAATCTGTTGCGTATAAGTTCGGTCTCATTCTTGTCGTGTGGAACACACTTTCTCGTTTTGTCTGGCTCTTGTGTATAAGACTGTTTTCATGTCTGCGCACTTCTCTCTCACTAGAAATTGGAGCATAGACTAATTAAGCTATGCTTAATCCATTTCTGAAGTCAAAATCTGCCCATTGCTCCGCGAAATTTCCGTTCTTTTCGTGATAAAGGGCTCTAAGCGGCCCCCATAGCCTCCGCATAGTGCACAAAAGCTTTACCTCACGAAAAAAAAAAACGAAAGTTCCGCGGAGCCATAATTTGCTCCACAGGTCGAATGGACAGATTTTGACTTCAGAAATGGATTAAGAATAGCTGAATTAGTCTATGCTTCAATTTTTAGAACATCCTATTTAGAAGAACGTAGTCGTATACTTCCCTAATCAGCGGCCTTATACACAAGAGCTTAGGTCTTGCAACGATCGAGGAATTGGCGATATACACAAGTATTAGGCGTGACCAAAGCATCGAGACAGTGCGCCTCAAAGTAGAACTGAGATTACGGTATTTAATTTAAATTCGAAACATTCAAACATAAATACGTACCTTCACAATTATTATACCCATCTCCTTTGTACCCATTCAGACACTGACACCTCTGAATCGGCTCTCCACATCTATCGTAATCATTAAATGACAGCGCATTGGATGCGCATTGCGTTTTGATTACACACTTTTCCTGGCGTGTTTGACACGCCACACCGTCCCAACACGTGGCACATCCACGTGGGCAGTCTCCAGAAATTGGGTGACAAGTTCCTTCGGAGCAGTGACAGCAGTAGGCGCAGTCGGGTCCCCATTCGCCGTTTGAGCATTCTGGAAAGATCGATTGTTGGGAAATAGGTGTTGTAAGCGCGAAGAATTGTTTTTCGCGCTCCACCGAAGCGTGTAGCGTTGCTTACGTTAGAAGAGAAGTTAGACAGTTAGACAAAATAGTGAAAAATAGATTTTAACGCTTGCATATTTGGAAAGTTAATAAAAATTAGCGTAATCTGAAAAGGTGCTTCGTGCAAAATTCAACTTCTAATTAGACTGGAAAATCAGCAAATTCGACTAGAAAATCTAGAAAAATAGACGCAAAATGTTTCTAATAAGACGCGAAATTTATCAAATTAGACCCAAATTGCATCAAATAAGACTCTAAATCGCTCTGATTAGATTCAAAATTCAGCTATTTGAACTCGGAAATTCTTCTAATTAGACTTGAAATTTATCTGTTTTAAGTGAAAAATATTGTAATTAGGTTCGAAAAGCTTCTAATTATTTCTAATTAGGCTCACATTTATGCCTAATAAGACTCGAAATGCAGTTAATTAGACGCGAAACTTTTAGAATTAACCTCGATTTTTTCCTAATTAGACTTGTAACTTTTCTAATTAGACTCGAAATTTTTCTTATTAGACTTGAAAATTGTTCTAATTTAACGGGAAATTCAGTTATTTGGATTCAAAGTGTTTCTAATTAGATTCTAAACGCTTATAATTAGACTCGGCATTTTTCAAAACAGACTCGAAACTATTATAATTGGACTTAAAATTCAGCTCATTATACCCTAAAATTGATGTAATTAGACTCGAAAATAATATCAAAAATGATTAAATTATTTCTAATTAGACTCGAAAAATCTTTCTTCGAACATCTCTTGCTCATTATTTATATGAGTTGTTTATTTTTTTTCAATTAGACCTTGAATTTCTTCGCTTCAAAGTATAAATATAAGTTGCCGATGGCAGTGATCGCGCCTCAACTCCGCCGTTTTTAAAGGGCGCACGCGGTGGCATGCAACGACACTCCGATGTCTCGCCGCGCGCAGTTTAGAAAACAGTTTTTGTTTTGTTTTTTCTGATTTTTTTGGTTTTTTCTTAATTTTCTGTTGGTTTTTTGTAAATTATTGCTCTTTTAGAACAATAAAATCGTTTTTTATTCGTATCTTCGCTTAAGCGGACAATTTATATGAATAACCCACCCTGATCACACGTGTCCCCCTTGATTCCCGACTTGCAACTGATCACCCTCAGCTCGGATAGCTCAAACATCCACTCGCCCGGAATTCCAGTGTTACCATACTCTTCCAGGTACATGATGTTCGGTGTGCCGGATGTGGGCAGTTTGAAGTGATTCGTGGCATCTCCGGCGTTGAATCCGGCCTGAACGTGAGTACATTTACTTGTATGGGTGGTCCCTTTTGTCCCCCATGGCATCCATAAATCATTGTTGTTTTGTTAGAGGGTGAGGAATGTCCTGACTGACTGACTGACATATTCAGGTTATGATGAGGGGGAGGTGGAGATGAAAATCGGAAATAATCGGAAGAAGGGGACAATTGAAATTAGAAAGAAAGAATAAGAGATTAGATCGTCTATGAACGCATGTACATACATACACAGTTATCGGCTTCTCCCATCTTAATTATTACTTTCAACACAGACAAGTTCCCCCTAGGCTACTGGCTACTCACCTCGGCGCCTTGCGTCCATCCAATATTACTGTAGATAAAGTTGGCAAAAGTGCCATTAGCAGTAATAAAAATGGCCGCCTGAAACGTGTTCGTATTCTCCTCGGGCAACGCGGCCGTGTTCAGCGGCTGCATCTTGTCCCAAGTGATGATCAGCGCCGATTTCACCTTCACATTCTTATCGTACTGGTAGCGGATCTCGGATTGACCGCGCTCGAGAACTCGGCCCTCTGCAACCAAATTTGAGGCTTTGGATTGAAAAAATAAGATGAGGACTCACTCGTCACTTCACGATAGAAAACCTTTCCGCCGCTTCGCAAATCGTTTCGATTCCAGAACGGCGCCAAAAGCCGGGCGGGTCCCGGCAGAATGCCCGATTTGTAGGAGCGAGACGCGGCTTCGAAGCCGACGGCGCCGTTGGAGAGGATCTGGAAAAGTCCATCTAGGGGTTTGAACGTGTGGAGACGCAGACAAGAGAAACTTACATAGACAGTTTTGTAGTCGGAGCCAAAGAAGGAAATCGGATTGACCAGGTCCAACTTTTTGCCCACGTCCAGCGCCTGTGGAAGTTCCTGGTCGCCGGCGGCGGTGCCGTAGTCGAATAGGCGGCTTGAGAAGAGCGGTGCGGTCACCTGGAAGTTCATTTTTGTGTCTGTGGGGCTTTGGCTATTAGCCTATGTTGTAAACTCTAGATTCTCGGTTGTTAAGAGGTTCTAATTGAATTCGATCTGTGTTTGGCGAATTTGGTTTCAATATTCTCTGTACCGAGCGCTGCAAATTCGCTCTTTTCGCACTGGACGAGTTGGCGACGAGAGAGTGCAGAATATTGAGAGAGCATGGCCTCTGATTTCTCTGAATCTCACTTCAAATGCATGCCCACTTCACTGTGTGATTGAAGCGAATTTGCAGAGCTTCATACCGAGTTTATCTCGGAGTTTTTTTTGGCTAATAGCCGTTGAATTTCTGTTTTCAAAGTCTGTTCGTCAAGTGGGTCGGTTTGAATTTTCCTGTGCTTGTCAAAAGTGCCTTTTTTGGCTAATAGCTGTCGAGTTTGAATGCTTTTGGCACACTCGCTGGGTGCGCGCCAAGCATGCGCCTAACCCACGCCGATTAGGCGCCAACTAGGAGCTAGCCACGAGGCCATTTTCATAGGCTAATAGCCATATATCCCGCCAAACTTGTGTCAATCGCCGATCAGGTTCCAACTAGACGCCAGTAATAGCTATTTACCTATTTCAGCGCTAGTGGCAATTTTCAAGGGCTAATAGCCATTTAGCCGCCATATCCGCGCTAAAAAATGTTCTGGAAAAGACGAAAAATCATTTTTTTTTACGCAGCTCATTGCTAATTTTATCGATTCTGGAGGATTAGGGTGCACTTTTTCTACTTTAAATCTCCTTTTTTTTCGTTGTTTTTCGACATTTTTCCTATTCCTGTGGGTCTCGCCACGAAAATCGATCGGTTTTCAATTTTTCAAGAAAGCGCGCATTTTTTTTTGGATTTTTTTTTGTCCTTTTTTCGATTTTTTTTTTTGCCAGAAATTCAAATTTTAGGCCAAATTTTACAAAAAATTTGCATGTTTGGTCTAATTAGACGATTTTCAAGTCTAATTAGATTTCGTTTTTTTTTTTTTTAATGAAATTTACCAGTTTTTATCGTCTTTATATCGACTTTTTGCCGGAAAATCAATTTTAAAAGCATTTTTATCAAAAATACGTTCAAATTTGGTCCAATTAGATGATTTTCAAGTCTAATTAAATGCAAAATTGGTCAAGTTAGTTTTTTAGGATTTTTCGAAATTTCGAGCGAGAAAAACTGTCAGAAGTGCATAAAAATGACGTAAAAATTGTTAATTTTTGGCGAAAATTTCGATTTGCCTTTTTGGAAGATTCTTGGCGCCGATATGGCAGCTATATGGCTATTAGCCTCTGAAAAATGTTATGAACACTTGAAAATGGCTATTAGCTGTTGAGGATGACTATTAGTCACGGAAAATGGCTATTAGCCATAACTGGAGCTTATTTTGTCACCTAGTCGACGATTGGCGCAAGTTTGACTGCGAAATGGCAGATATATGGCTATTAGCCGTTTAAAATTTCGATTAGTCATGGAAAATGGCTATTAGCCATTATAGGCGCATTCTTGACGTCTAGTCGGTGATCGGGGCAAGTTTGGCGGCAATAGGCGCTTGTTTGGAACGGATTTGGCACAATTTTTGCGGTTTTTTGTTTAAATATAATTGAAACTGACCGATACAGGCAGCTACATGGCTATTAGCCGTTGAAAGTGGCTATTAGCCGCGGAAAATGGCTATTAGCTATTATAGGCACATAGTTAGCACCTAGTCGGCACCTAGCATGGCTATTATGGCTATTAGCCGTTCAAAATGGCTACAGGCACTTAATTGACACCTAGTCGGCGATTGACGTGGATATGGCTATTAGCCTTGGCTATTTGGCACAATATGGCTCTCAGGTCAAATTCAAACCGACCACCCGCCAGGCTTTTGCCATTCCTTTTGCCATGTGTAATACAATACGTAATAAATCACAGGTATGTATCGCGACAGTAATCCCCCACTACTGTCGGCAATGGCGGCCAGGTGTCACCCGAACATTTACCCATTTCGGTGACTCGGTAATTGATGAAAGCAATAGAGGCAAGCACATCTGTTCAAACAAGGCTAATCACACATACATACGGATAAAAAAACAGAAATGGATCAAATGTCCTTCACTCACCTGAATACTAATCTCTTTGGGCTGAATCTGACGTCCTCGTCGTGACGATCGTGACGACGACGCGTCCAGCAGATCCCACTTGGCGTCGATTCGCTGACGAGCCGCCAACCGCTCCGCGTCGAATTTCATACAGTGCGTGGCGGTGGTGAGGAATAATAAGAGCAAGAGCAAGAGATGGAGAGGGGGTGGCATTGCCCCGGCATGCCGGAGCATTCGGTTACTGTAAGAAGAGACGGAAATGAAAAGGAAGGAAGGATGAAAAATGGAGGAAGGAAGGAGAAGCTAATCGAAGAAAGCAAGACAGAGAGGAACAATACATGACAACGTCCATAGGAGATTCATGGTGCGGATAACGAATTAAAAGATTGGCGGATCTGATAAACCATGCATAGTTTTCAACACATAACCGGACAGTAGCGGATAAATAAACACAGTTATAAACACAGAATACAGTACCACGAAAAGCCACGAAAGGGAAGGAGACAGGAAGAAGCGAAAGGAGTAGTGACATGAACGTTTCGTTTTTCGTTTTCGCGTTTTTGCTTTTCCGGTGTCGACTGTGAAAGCAAAAAAACTGGATTATCGTACGGAAGAGAGAGTGGGTGAAAATTGGATTGTATTACAGTTTCAGACGAAAAGTGAAGACGTTTTACTTTACTTTTCTTTACTCACTCACTCACTTCTTAAACGAGGATATTCCCACGAAATTCTAAAGAAACAAACCAAAAGATTCTTATGGTATTCGAAAATTAAATTAAATACAATGCACACGCACTAGAGTTGACCAGCTGGAGACTGAGACACACAAAGAGCCAGTGTCTCCGACGGAATCTGCAGAGGAAGGTCATTCGGGTCCTTGTCCCCCTCACAAGGACCCCAATTATTGATTGCGTGAGAGCCTCAAGCACCTCCTTGGTCCGTCCCGCCCCGCCGCGATGAATGTTTGCCCTCGAATCGACCGTCTTCACTCGTGTTCGTTCCTCTCTTTGTTTCTAGAGAGCGAGTGTGGCGTTAAAGGAAGAAAATGTGTACACGGGAAACCGATATACTTACTATAGACTTCCAACAACCATCTGGTTGTAACTGTGAGGACTATACGCCAATCTCGCAAATCGCCGGTTATCTGCCAGTTTCTACCGCTAGAAACCTTCTAGATGGCTATTAGCCATCTAACAAATCAACAAAACAAAAATGCCCCCTAGCGGCATCGAACTCGCAACCACAAAATTACTAGTCAAGACTCTACACCACTGAGCCACAAGTTCACCATCTACAGCTGCTGCAAAGGGCGTTCATAAAAGCGGTGCGCTCGCAGCCTTGATTTTTGAAAGGCTAATAGCCGTTTTTGCTGGCTAGGCGCTATTTTCGAGGGCTAATAGCCATACCCGCGCCGAAATTTGTTCACAAAAGGCGAAACTAACTTTGGGCTTGATTTTGAGGAGGAATACGCGATCGGTGCCAGTTTGGTGCGAGTTAGGCAATACTCGGCGCGAGTTTGACAAAGATTTGGCAAGGAGTCGGGGCAAGATTGGCGGTGATCGGCGCACAAACAGGAGTTTGCCGCCAAAAACGGCTACGAGCCGTCAAATTATGCTAGAAAAGACAGAAAGTCAAAACAGTTGATCTTGAACAGCAATAAACATCGTTTAGAAAAGTTTACAACAATTGACAAGCTGAAAAACATGAAGCAAAACAAAAATTACCCAGAGTGGAATCGAACCCGCAACACCAAAATTACAAGCCAAGCCTCTACCCGACTGAGCCACAAGTGCAAACCGAACAATGTCCACAGAGGGCGTTGATATAAGCGGGCGCGCAGCGTTGCCTACTTGATTTTTAGGAGAATAGACAATCGGCACAGGTTTGGCGCGTATGCGGCGAGAATTTGACAGTAATTGGCGGTCTTGAACAACAGTAAACATCGATTGGAAGAATTTGCAACAATCCACGTGATGAAAAACAAGACGCAAAACAAAAATTCCCCTAGTGGGATCGAACCCGTGGCCCCAAAATTAGTAGTCAAGCCTCTACCCGACTGAGCCACGAGCGCATCATCTCTGGATTCTGCAAACGGCGTTGATATGAACGGGCGCGCAGCGTGGCCTGCTTGATTTTTTCTGATTCTCCACTCATGGAGTTTTGGCGCAATTTCGGCGGAAATCGGCACAGGATTGGCACGGGTTTGGCGGTAATCAGCGCACAACTGGTGACCGGTCAGCAAAGATGGCTAATAGCCCCGAAATACGTTTTAGTTTTTGAGAGTTATGCAAGTTTTCCGAGAAAAAAACGATTCAGCATGGAAAAATGTCCCGGGTTAAAATTTCCGAAGAATTCTCACAAAAAAAATCATCCCTAGCGGCATCGAACCCCGGACACCAAAATTACCAGTCAAGCCTCCTAACCACTGAGCCACAAATGCAAAACAAGGTTTGTTGCAAAGGGCGTTGATATCAGCGGGCTTCGTCGCGTCGCCTGATTTGTTTCCATGTTGAAACAGAGCTCGGCGCGAGTTCGGAACGGATTTGGTACAAGTTTGGCGGTAATTGGCGAAAAAATAGGATTTGGTCATACAAAACAAGAAGCAAAACAAAAATTCTACCAAGCGGCATCGAACCAGGACCACAAAATTACTAGCCAAGAATCTACCCGACTGAGCCACGGGTGCATCATCACTAGCTGCTGCCTCTCTTGGCGCCATTTTGGCACAGATTTGGCGGATTATGAAACAGATGAGGAAAAAGAAAGAACAACAAAAAACGAAGAAGTTGAAGTAGAAGTAGAAGAAGAAGACGAAGAGGGCTGTTGGATAATTAAGAGGGATACACGGAAGACGAAGGAGAGGAAGAGGAAGAGGCAAAAAGAATAACATGATTGTTGGCAGTCATTTTCCTCACTTTTTTCCTCACCAAGCTGTTATGTTAGCCACTATATGTAGTTATGTATTTATGTAGTTACAACAAGATTACCATTTGTGAGAAAGGAGGAGGGGAGATAATGGACATGACATGACGTGGCATGGCATGGAATGCAAAAAATGTACTTGTATACTCGCTCCAATCGCACAGTGAAGAGATCTCTCGTCCACTGCGAATGGAGCGAATTTGCAGCGCTCAGAAGAGTACGATGAAGGTTAACGCAACACAAAACACGACTGGCAGACAGACAGACGGATCTCATCGGTTCCTTCCCAAATCAAAATATATGCATGTACAATCGTTAAGATAAAAGCAATTTAATGCAATTAGATTAGGATTAAAAGAAATGGAAATGACTAATCAAACACGGAGAAAGTACGTACATAACCTTTTACCGTCGGCGGGCGCGGTGAGCGAAAGTGACAGACCAGCCACTTTTGGAAGAATTCCCACGGCGTCATCAGTGTCGAGGTAACCGAGGCGAAACAAAAAAACGGACACGCCTGGGCCAGGTTGGGGGCGAAAAGTGTGTCAAAACGAGACTAATAAATAAACAAAACAACACTTGAGACGATACATACGGAAACCTCGGCACCTTTGCAAAGACCATAGCCGGATGATGATGATGGTGGGCGGCTCGAATTACACGAAGAATTGGAGGGAAAAGAAGTGAGAAAATGAGAAAGATCGAGAACGAGATAGGCGTGCGCGGAGCCGGACGGACGGACGGACGGCGGATATGAATCTGATGAGATGACGCGCGCCCGCCCGCCCGCGCGCCCGACTTTTGACACTGTTTCGAATGGATCGAGATTGAGGAGGATTGGAGGAATGCGCCCCCACCTACCACCTCCATTCCATTCCCCGGAAGAAAATCGGCAACTGGAAGAAAAGACAAGACAAGAGAACATAACAGATTAAGCGATTTCGAGAATCCCACGCAAATCGCCGGTTATCTGCCATTTTCTATCACTAAAAGCCTTCTAGATGGCTATTAGCCATCTAACAAATCAACAAAACAAAAATGCAGCCAAGCGGCATCGAACCCGGACCAAAAAATTACTAGTCAAGACTCTACACCACTGAGCCACATATCCAAAAAAGTGAGGACGCGTAAAAGAAGTTGATATTAGCGGTACGCGCTGTTAGTCATTACGCGCGGTGCTTGAAAAGTTGATTTCTGGTTTGGACTAGACCCATTTTCAAAAAAAATGTCCGTTAACTTTGACTGAAAAGCGGCCCCTTGGCGCTACATAGGCCACTCTATGGCTATTAGCCATCTAACAAATCAACAAAACAAAAATGCAGCCAAGCGGCATCGAACCCGGACCCCAAAATTACTAGTCAAGACTCTACACCACTGAGCCACATATCCAAAACAGTGACGGCGCGTAAAAGAAGTTGATATGAGCGGTGCGCGCGTCGCCTTGATTTTTGAAGGGCTAATAGCCATTTTTGCTAGATATTAGCTGTTTTTAATGGCTCATAGCCTTTTTTTGAGAATTTTTGCGGTTTTTTGTTTAAATAAAATTGAAATTGACCGATTTTCATCGTTTTTAGGCCTTTTTTTAAACAAAAGTTGGAAATTAGACGATTTTAAAGTCTAATTAGATTCAAATTTACTCAATTTCAATTTTTTGGACATTTTTGGAAGAAAAAAAGTGACGGACACTATAAAAAATGGCAAAAAATCGATGGTTTTTGCTGGTAAATTCAAATATTTCTCCCTGGGCGTTTTTGAAGCGGAAATGGCAGCTATATGGCTATTGGCCATTTAAAATAGCTATTAGCCATTACTGAGACAGTGTTAGTACCTAGGCAACGTCGGGCGTGAGTTTCGGGCGGAAATGGCAGCTATAGGGCTATTAGCCGGCAAAAATGGCTATTAGCCAGCGAAAACAGCTATTAGCCATCGCCATCAAAACTAAATCAACGCCGCGCGCCCCGCTCATATCAACGCCCTTCGCAGCAGCTACGATGATGCACTCGTGGCTCAGTGGTGTAGAGTCTTGACTAGTAATTTTGGGGTCCGGGTTCGATGCCGCTAGGGGCTATTTTTGTTTTGCTGGTTTTTTAGATGGCTAATAGACACTTTTCAGTTGAAGTTAACTTTTAAAAGCCGGTTTAGACCATACATTCTAGTCCAAAGCAGAGAGCAATTCAAAAATCAATCTAAAAGGAAAAAAATTTGAAAACGTCCAAAAGAAGTACACGAGGGATAGCCGAGGAAACCAGCTGTTTGCAGGTTTTGTTAATTAAAAATCGATATTTAGAATGACCGATGTGTGCAGAAAATGAAGCATTTTTATTTGGAAAAATGAGATTGAAATCCGGGATAATAGTGAGCAAAGCGGATGGGCAAAAATCATATTTTTACTACAACTGAGACACGAGTTTGGCGTGGAAATGGCAGCTATATGGCTATTAGCCATCAAAAATAAATCAAGGCGACGGGCACCGCTCATATCAACGCCCTTCGCAGCAGCTAGGGACGATGCACTCGTGGCTCAGTTGGGTAAGGGCTTGACTAGTAATTTTGGGGTCCGAGTTCAATGCCGCTCAGGGGCATTTTTGTTTTGCTGATTTGTTGGATGGCTAATAGCCAATTTCCGAGAAAAAAAATGTGGAAATTGTTCAAAAGAAAAAAAAAAGCTCAGGAAAATTGGAAAAAAATAAATCCAGTTTCACAAGAAACACTGGTGAACTGATTGATACGATACGATACGAGACGAGACAAGACGCGCGGCACACAAGTGTTCTTGACTCGAATAGAATAGAATTGGTGTGCGACCACAACCACCAAAAGTGATTGGAGGGATGACAAAACAATGAAGCGGGCACATCAAAACGCCTAATGGGGACGGAAAACGGCGGCAAGCGCAATAAGCTTCTGGAGGCGTTCGAGATGGCTAACAATCACTTGAGAAATCGCGACACTTTATTGACCAATCCGGCCAATAGCCTGTCCGTTTCGTTTTCCCGCCACTCAAAAATCGATCCTCGATCCTCGATATGACAGAGGGAAGGAGCGAAGGAATGACGCGAGGTGGTCGTGGAAGTGTAGAGCAGGTCGTCGACCCGAAAGAATATACGCCAACCAATTATAATGCGGAAGAAAGAGACGAGGAACTGTGAGAAGCATTTCGAGAAGTGGGGGGAAGGTCATGCCATGTGTACATACACACACACATACTTGTAATAAATAGTGAAGAATTAAATTATTGAAACACAGACCACTTGGGGGCGAATAGGAAACCAATCCCCCCACAAAAAGAGTGACCGTCAAAACGGGAAGAAATTGCTTGGAAAAAAAACTTAACGGGTACGACGAGCGAGGCGGATGGCATTGAGGTTCTGACGAGGACGCCTAGCTTTCGTAATTAGTGGGTAAACAGTTACAAAACGCCGAAAAAACAAGAAAAAAAACAAAATCCCCTCGAGCGGCATCGAACCCGGACCCCAAAATTACTAATCAAGGCTCTTCGCCACTCGGCCACAAAGGCAGCTTAGCTAGCTGTTGCAAAGGGCGATGATGTGAGCGGCGCGCGCCGCCTCGAGTTTTGATGTCGTTTTTGCTGGCTAATAGCCATGTAGCTGCCAAACTCGCATATGAACGGTGTGGGGATTAGCCATAGAAAACGGCTAATAGCTGAAAATGCCCTCAATGGCTAACTGCCGCGATAATTATCTGACATGTTGCGAAATGCGAAATCTTTCTCGCGCAGCTAGGCCACCCCCATTTATAGAAAAACTTCAAAAAACGAGAAAAAGTGGCCAAAAAATTATCGGAAAACGAGAAATTTACGTGGAAATCGCTAATTGCCAAAAGATAGGGCACTAAAAAGAGGTCTAAGCCGTTCACGAAAATTGACAAAACAAAAATAGCCCCCACCGGAATCGAACCCGCCACCACAAAATTACTAGTCAAGGCTCTACACCACTCGGCCACAAAGGCATCACCACTAACTGCTGCAAAGGGCGCTCATAAGAGCGGCGCGCGCCGCCTGCTCGATTTCAGATAGAAGCGGTGATCAGCCAGAATTTGGCGCCAGTTCAGCAGAAATCGGCCCGCCATTGGGAGTTAGCCAAAACCATCCCTAATGGGGTTATTCACGAAATGGCAAAAAACTGCGCGATAACTCGGAAAATGATCCGATTTACCTGAAATTTTGGGAAATGAGGGAGAAAACTCTCCAGGACATTCCCACAAAATTTCAGACCAAAATATCGATTTTTAAGAAATATTGCTTTTTTTCTGAAAATGCTTAAAATCGATATTTTTTGTCTGAAATTTTGGGGTATTGTCCGGGAGAATTTTTTCCCTTATTTCCCAAAATTTCAGATCAATCTGAGCGTTTTCCGAGTTTTCGCGCGGTTTTTTGCCGTTTTTTGCCATTTTTTGCCATTTCGTGAATAACCCCATAAGACAATGAGACAGATGGACATCAAGAAGAAGGTGGCTGTTGTGAGGTACATCGGTAAAAATCGATTTCAAAAATTGAACAAGCAAGCGAGGTCGTGGGGGTCGGATATAGTGAATATAGGCAACTATATGGCTATTAGCCATCTCACAAATGAACAAAACAAAAATCACCCCGAGTGGCATCGAACCCGGACCCTAAAATTACTAGTCAAGGCTCTACACCACTCGGCCACAAAGGCATCAGCAGTAATTGCTGCAAAGGGCGTTGATATGAGCGGGGCGCGCTTGAAGGCGTTTTTGAGGCGCGAGGCTGGCTATTAGCCAAACAGTAAAGTAAAGTAAATCATAACCAACAGAATCTCAGAGAATTGAAAGTTGCGACACCACTTCCTTCTTTCTTCCGTTTCACAGGAGAAAAGTACAAATGATGTGTGTGTATGACCGTTATGCCGACAGGGCGTGTTTCTTGTGGGTACGTGAAGCTGTAACCGCGCGCGCTGCAAATAAACGTCTTCTACATCATCATCATCGTTTTGTCGTCACTTTTCGGAAGTGTATGTAGGTGTATAATGATAGGTTACTGTAGCCGCCATTTCATGTGCTTCCACGCGGAACAAATGGCCAACCGATTCTGATCATCATCATCATTGTTCAGTTTTGTGGAATTTAGAAAATGCCATCGATGCCACGTCACAGTCAGCGGCTGGGAGGACCACACTAATCAGAGAGATAGAGAGAGAGAGAGAGATATATCGATGGCTAATAGCCGAAAGAAACAATACGACAAAAAACAAGAAAAACAAAACAAAAATAAGCGACGAACAGCAAAAGCTGTAGCAGCCTCATCATCATCATCATCGTCGCAGTCATCCCTGCATTCCCACAAGTCTTACAGTCTCAGCAAAACATCCCACAGGTCTGAGAGACGCAGACGTGTCAACCGAGGCACTTGGAGAAGCCCCGCTAGACGTCGTCCGCCTGGAGTCGACGCAGAATTAGAATAATTAGTAGTCGCTGACTCAATCGATGATGACCGCGGCTAATAGCTGGCAGTGTTGCGTAACTGTATGACAACCGCCGCTCGCACCCTAACCTTTTATAGCCGTTTTAAATTTGCCAATACCCATATAATGCATACCAATCAAAAATAATACGCGATTTTGGCCAAAATTGCTATTGTTCGCACATTTTTCAATTAAAAATAACATTTAAAAAAAAAATTAGATTTCCAGGCCAAAAATAACTTTTCTAGACAAAAAATGAAATTTCCCGGCCAAAAATAGCATATCCAGGCCAAAAATGGCATAACCAGGCCAAAAATAACCATTCCAGGCCAAAAATGGAATTTCAAGGCCAAAAATGGAACTTCCAGGCCAAAAGTTGAATTTCCAGGCCAAAAATGACTTTTCCAGGCCAAAAATGGCAATTCCAGGCCAAAAAGGGTGTTTCCAGGCCACAAACAGCGTCTCCAGGCCAAGATTAACATTTCCTGGCCAAGAATGGCATTACCAGGCCAAAATAGCATTACCAGGCCAAAAATAGAATTTCCAGGCCAAAAATGGCACTTCCAGGCGAAAAATCGCCATTCCAGGCGAAAAATGGGATTTCAAGGCTAAAAATTATTTTTCCAGGCCAAAAAAGAGTGGCCAGGCCAATAATAGCGTTTCCAGGCCAAAATTAACATTTCCAGGCCAAAAATAGAAATTCCAGGCCAAAAATGACACTTACAGGCCAAACATAGAATTTCCAAGCTAAAAATGGTCATTCCAGGCCAAAAAAGAGTTGCCAGGCCAAAAATAGCGTTTCCAGGCCAAAATTGGGATTTCCAGGCCAAAAATGGAATTTCCAGGCCAAAAATAACTTTTCTAGACCAAAAATGAAATTTCCCGGCCAAAAATAGCATATCCAGGCCACAAAAATGGAACTTCCAGGCCAAAAAAAGCGTTTCTAGGCCAAAAATAGCGTTTCCAGGCCAAAAATAGAACTTTCAGGCTAAAAATTATTTTTGCAGGCCAAAAATAACGTTTCCAGGCCAAAAATGGCATTTCCAACCTAAAAATGGTATTTCCAGGCCAAAAATAGATATTCCAGGCCAAAAAAGCGTTTCCAGGCCAAAAAAGCAATTCCAGGCCAAAAATGGAATTTCCAGGCTAAAATGGAATTTCCAGGCCAAAATGGGGGTTTCCAGGCCAAAAATGATATTTCCAGACCAAAAATTGAATTTCCAGGCCAAAAACTGCGTTTTCAGGCCAAAAATGGGGTTTCCAGGCCAAAATGGGAATTTCCAGGCCAAGGATGACATTTCCAGGCCAAAAGTGGAATTCCCAGGCCAAAAATAGCGTTTCCAGGCCAAAAATAGCAGTTGCAGGCCAAAAAAAAGTTGCCAGGCCAAAAGTGGAATTCCCAGGCGAAAAAAATGCGGTTCCAGACCAAAAATAACATTTCCAGGCCAAAAATCAAATTTCCAGGCCAAAAATGGAATTTCCAGGCCAAAATGGAATTTCCAGGCCAAAAATAGTTTCCAGGCCAAAAATAGAGTTTCCAGGCCAAAAATAACATTTCCAGGCCAAAAATAACATTTCCAGGCCAAAATTGCATTTCCAGGCCAAAATGCTATTTTTGGCCTGGAAATTTCATTTTTGGCCTGGAAATGCTATTTTTGGCCTGGAAACGCCATTTTGGCCTGGAAACACTTTTTTAGGCCTGCATATGCTATTTTCTGCCTGGGAGAGTTATTTTTGGCCTGGAAATGATTTTTTGGCCTGGAACTGCAATTTTGGCCTGGAAATTCAATTTTTGGCCTGGAAACTCTACTTTTGGCCTGGATACTCTATTTTTGGCCCCGAGATGCTATTTTTGGCCTGGAAAATCCATTTTTGCGCTGGAAATGCATTTTTTGGCCTGGAAATTCCATTTTTGGCCTAGATGGGCTATTTTGGCCTGTATTTTCTATTTTTGGCCACGATAATTCAGCCCGATTTCTCAGCGCCCTCTCCACTCGCGAGACAGTTTTTTTCCTCAAGTTTTACGCCCTTATAATAGCGAATATGTATGTACAGATAGCAAAACGGTCTCGCCCTCAGTACACTTGAAAAATTGGGGTTGAGTGAATGAAGAGGTTAAAAGCAGGCGCGTTGCGGTGTGGTGCGGTGCGGATCGGCGAATGAAATGAAATGAAATGAGTAACTGAGGAAAACACAAGGTCAGAATAAGAATAGAAGAAGGGGAAGAAGTTGAGTAAACCCCGCTCGGTTTTCTCGAGGACGATCCACTCGGTTGTTCGTTCACCCGCCGTGAATGAAACGGTTGGTTTCGAAAAGACGGCGGCGACGGCGGATTTGTGATTCGCTTCTCTTCTTCTTTTTCCTCTTTTTTGTGTTCGAGGGATTGTTGGCAAAATGCAATGCAAAAGCTGCTAAGAAGAAGCGTGGGGTGTGACCGAATCGAATCGCAGCAGGAGTGCTGCGTCTTCGCGGTGGCAGGTGTCCACGAGTGGAATCCGTGGAATGACCTTCGTATACAGTTGTTAGACACTACCTTATCATTAAAACCGCACTTTTTTTGTCATACAGAAAAAATCGCTCCCGAAAATCGCATTTCCAGGCCAAAAATGAAACGTGCAGGCCAAAAACAGCTTTTCCAGGCCAAAAATGAAATTTGCAGGCCAAAAAATGACATTTCCAGGCCAAAAAGGACATTTCCAGACCAAAAATTATAATTCCAGGACAAAAATTAGGCTCTTCAGACCAAAAGTGGGGATTCCAGGCCAAAAATGAAACTTCCAGGCCAAAATGGAACTTCCAGGCCAAAAATCGGGATTCCAGGCGAAAAATAGCGTTTCCAGACCAGAAATGGAATTTCCAGGCCAAAAAGGCTTTTCCAGGCCAAAAATGATATTTCCAGTCCAAAAATACCTGATAATGCCATTTTGGCCTGGAAATTCCATTTTTGGCCTGGATACGCCGTTTTGGCCTGGAATCGCTTTTTTTGGCCTGGAATTGCTATTTTTGGCCTGGAAATACTATTTTTGGCCTGGAAATTCCATTTTTGGCTTGGAACTTCAATTTTTGGCCTGGAAATGCCATTTTTGGCCTGGAAATGCCATTTTTGGCCTGGAAATTCCATTTTTGGCTTGGAACTTCAATTTTTGGCCTGGAAATGCCATTTTTAGCCTGGAAATTCCATTTTTGGCCTGGAAATTCCATTTTTGGCTTGGAACTTCAATTTTTGGCCTGGAAATGCCATTTTTGGCCTGGAAATTCCATTTTTGTCCTGGAAATTCCATTTTTGGCTTGGAACTTCAATTTTTGGCCTGGTTTTTTTCATTTTTGGCTTCGAAGTTGGCCTGGGAACGCTGTCCGCGTCAAAAATAGATTTCCTTGTGTCCCTTCGATATTTCCGGTTTTTGGTATCACGCTGCATTGGATTTATGCAAATTTTATGTAGCTTTTTTTTTAACTCCACTCTTTTTTAGTCTTTGACTACTTGACGAACTTCCAACAAAAATAGCCCAGAAAAGACGTCACTATGAAACTTTTCGCCTATTTCTGACGCAAACATTCCACATTTTGATTTTTTTTTTCGTCGAAATTTGATTACAGCAACGCGCGACTCCATACATATAAGTATGCGTTTCAGCTGGTCTTTCCACTCATTCTTCGCTTCGTTTTTTTGCTCTTGTTGTCAGGGAGATCTCTACTCGTCTCTTCTCGTTGCTCCCTCCCCCTCGGCCTCGCTTTTACTCTGCGAGAAAAAAAATTGCGACATAAAAAACAGGACGTGCCACAACTTTGTCTGTGGCTCTGCGTTTCTTTGCATTTCACGTGTATATTCTATTTTATACGTAGTTACTTCATATTCTAGCTTCCACGACGACATTCTCCGATGACGTTAAGCGCAGAAAACTGATGATGGAGGAAGGCGAAGAGCATCCGTTGCTCGAGTCGCTCGGCAAGTTTCGTCTCGGTGACACCGCGTTTGCTCGACAGGAATACGAGCTCTTGTCCAGATTTGTGTACGTATTAATTTCACGGAAAAAGCTCGTAAAATAGCCTTGAAATTTTTCAGAGACGAGGGCGAAGAGGCTAGTTTGGATAGCTTGACTCTGCATCATTTGTGCACAAACTTGATTCGAAATCGGCTTTGTGGCAGGTAAACGTAGCGTTTCGGGCCAAAAATGAAATTTCCAGGTTAAAATTAGGATTTCCAGGCCAAAAATAGAAATTCCAGGCTAAAAATGGGAATTCTAGACCAAAAAAATATACCATTTCTAGACAAAAATATGTTGCATTTCCAGGTCAAAAATAGCGTTTCCAGACCAAAAATAGAAAATTTCCAGGCCAAAAAAAAAAACATTTCCAGGCCAAAATAGTATTTCCAGGCCAAAAAATGGAATTTCCAGGGCAAAAATATGGAAATTCCAGGCCAAAATAGCATTTCCAGGCCAAAAATTGCATTTCCAGGCCAAAAATTGCATTTCCAGGCCAAAATTTCAGTTCCAGGCCTAAAATGGATTTTCCAGGCCAAAAATGAAATTTCCAGGCCGAAAAATCCATTTCCAGGCAAAAATAGCATTTCCAGGTCAAAAATAATATTTCCAGTCCAAAAATGGAATTTTCAGGTTAAAATAGCATTTCCAGGCCAAAATAGAAAATTCCAGGCCAAAAGGGCATTTCCAGGCCAAAAATAGAAATTCCAGGCTAAAAATGGGAATTCTAGACCAAAAATTGCATTTCCAGGCCAAAAATGGGAATTCCAGGCTAAAAACAAGATTTCCAGGCCAAAAAAGACATTTCCAAGCCAAAAATTGCGTTTCCAGGCCAAAAATGGGAATTCCGGACCAAAAATAAAATTTCCAGGTCAAAAATAGCATTTCCATGCCAAAAATGGAATTTCCAGGCCAAAATGGGATTTCCAGGCCAAAAATAGTATTTCCAGGCCAACAATAGCAGTTAAAGGCCAAAAAGAGCATTTCAAGACCAAAATAGAAATTCCAGGCCAAAAATGGGATTTCCAGGCCAAAAAAAGCATTTCAAGGCTAAAATAGAAATCCCAGGCTAAAAATGGGAATCCTAGACCAAAAACAAACAGTTCCAGACCAAATATAACATTTCCAGGTCAAAAATAGAAATCCCAGGCTAAAAATGGGAATTCTAGACCAAAAACAAAATTTTAAGTTCAAAAATGGCAGTTCCACGCCAAAAATAGCATTTCCAGGCCAAAAATAGCATTTCCAGGCCAAAAATGAAACTTCCAGTCCAAAAAAAAACAGTTCCAGACCAAATATAACATTTCCAGGTCAAAAATAGAAAATCCAGGCCAAAAATGGGATTTCCAGGCCAAAAATGGAATTTCCAGGCCAAAAATGGGAATTCCAGGCCAAAAATAAAATTTACAGGCCAAAAATAGCGTTTCCAGGCCAAAAATAACATTTCCAGGCCAAGAATCAAATTTACAGGCCAGAAATAGCATTTCCAGGCCAAAAATGACAATTCCAGGCCAAAAATAGCATTTCCAGGCCAAAAAGAGAATTTCCAGACCAAAAATTGAATTTCCAGGCCAAAAATAACATTTATAAGCCAGAAATGGATATTCCAGGCCAAAATGGGATTTCCAGGCCAAAATAACATTTCCAGGCCAAATTAGCTTTTCCAGACCAAAAAAAAGTTCACAGGCCAAACATAAAATTTTTGGCCTGGAATTTCAATTTTGGCCTGGAAATGCGATTTTTGGCCTGGAAATCCCATTATTGGCCTGGAGACGCTATTTTTGGTTTGGAATTTCCATTTTTGACATTAAAACACTATTTTCTGGTCAAAGATAGCAAAATAAACTGTCGAAAAAACGAGCCATATTTCAGAGAATTCATTGAAAGCCGCCCGGCGCGTAAATGGCTATTCCAAATCTTCCGAACGACTCGTTCACTTTTTCGCGACAAGACCCGCATCGCCACGTTTCATTCCACCCAAATGCACGCCAACTTTGTCCAGGTACACGCCTCTCCTCAAAGCCATTTCTTTTCTCTTTTTTTCCAGACTTTTCGATTCGTGGCATCGCGTTTTCTGCGAAGCGAACACGATTGGCATTCGACGGTTGTAAATTGTTTGAGTGCGTTCGTCTTTTTCTGTTCTTAAAAAGTTGGTGTAAAATTGATTGCAGTCGTCACGCAAAAGCTGATTGACAATGGTGAGAATGCGCAAAAGTTTGTCGACTGTGTCGACAACTTGGAGGACGGCGTGTTGATGTTGCTGGCGACCAGGCAGATGACTGTTTTACAGCACTCTTTGGAGGTTGGAAAGGGGCTTGAAGTGTAAAAAATTGAATTATTAACCTTTCAGATCCTGGGACGTCTGTCGGATTGGTCGACGAGGTGTCGCGAGAACCTGTGCGAATCGAACACGATTGATGTGTGTTTGCAGCTGATTCCAGACGGAGATATTCTCACACAAAAGTGGGTTGGTTTTAAGACCCCGCTGAATACTCTGGTAAACCGATTACAATCTAACCTCAGTTGTACAATGTAATTTCACCCGATTTACAATCTAAGTTTAGTCGAATTCAATTGTACTGGCGTCCTTGGCGCATTTTGAGCGCACGAGAAATACGTCAATCAACAGTTGGCGCAATATTTTTGTTTCCTAAAACTTTTTCCACTTTTTAAAAGTTTTTTTTTACAATTTCAGCTTATTTTTTTGATATTTTTTGATAAAAATTCATAATTAACTCGCAAATTATTATTGTTCTTGCATTTGATTCGGTTTGTTGTGCGTTGTCGAGCTGGCTTTCTCGAAAGTTTCGATTCTTCGTAGTATTCCGCCAAAATTTTAGAATAGGAATATTCCGATTTTGAGTGCACTTTGGTTTCCAATCTTTCTCCAACAAAAGTTGTATCAACAATTTAGGATGCAAAATCAACCAAAATTGCTCGTGTCGCCCCTTTTCCAATGGTTTTGTGGGCAGAAAATTGAAATCCGAATTGAGAAGGATAATCGGAAAGTGCTCGGAGAATTTGGAAATTTCGACATGAAAAATTGATTTAGAGAAAGCCTGCTGATGATGTCTTCTTTGTCAGAAAATTCACTATACTTATTTAATTTCAGAACAAAATCACAATATATGAAGAGCAGTTGCGCATGCCACAGATACTAAGTTTAAAACTTTCCAAGTCCCGAAGAAGAACTATTAGAAGCTAATAGCAAAGTAAGTTCAAGTTCAGATATTTCTTTTTGATTACTTGCTAGTAGAGTTCCTTATCGACAAATGCCTTTTTCGACAACTTATCGGCAAATTGCGTATTTCGTCTAACAATAAGTTAAGTGCATGCGCTTTTATTTTTCGGCTCCCGGACATTTCAAACCTAGACGTTTCAAACCCGGGACCGCAATCTATTGTCGCGTTCCGTATTTCTGTTCGTTCTGGGGTTTTTTTCGTACGAAAAACCGATTAGAACAAAAAAAGGTGATTTGCGTGCAAACCCGCGACGACAGATTTCGGGTTTGGAGGGGGGGGGGGGGGAGGCTCCCCAGCTCCCCGCCCCAACCTACCCATCGCCAAAACATGCCTCCGCAATTCTGGAAATGTGAAATTTCCGCCAAAAATCTGAATAGCAGACGTGCTAGTATAATTTTTTAAAGTGAGGAAACTATCTGAGTGCTTAAAATTGGATATCTGCCACTAGTGCAAAAAATAGTGGGGCTCCCCACTGCCAACCCTAATTCAACCTCTTCTCCAACTGGGCTTATATTAGAGAAAATGCGGTATATCTATTTGTAAACTTAATAGAAAAGGCACCCTGCTTCTGACGTTTGACCTCAGTTTCTAGCTTGGATACTGCAAACCAACTGAGGATACCCCGAATCAGAAATGCTCAAAAACTGAACGATAGGTGAGCTGCTGATTTTCTCCTTAAAATGGTTCTGATACGGGACAGTTCTGATTTGGGAACTTTTTGATTCGGGGTAGCCTCAACCTAGTCTGTAGAAAACCGAAAAAGTTGAGTGTTTCCCCTCTAGCGCATTTTTAGTGCACCACGCCTCTTTCTTGAATTTGCTAATGGGTTCACAAAATATCAAACAAAAATCGTAGGAATACACGGAGGAATGATCATATTGGCTTGAAAGTGTGGAAAATAATCAGGAAATTTCGGTACCAAATATTATCCTTATAGTATCAATTTTCAGACCGCGACACGTGGAAACAGGATTTCCTACACATCACGATACAATCAAAAAGTGGCACATTCAATGGCATTTTAAAATCGTTGGAAACGAGGTATTTTTTTATTGAAGAAATTGTATTATTTCGCTTGAAAATTATTATTACAGAGAATGTATTTTGCGTCTGAACCGACGTATGGCCGCCTGTTTTTGTGACTACACGGATTTCAATTTTATCAAGGACTGCGATTTTGAATTGTAAGTTGTCCGAATTGTGTTGCTTTGACACTCAAATTTTTAGAACTCATCAGCGCAAAGGAGAAAAAGTCAATCGGCCTGGTCAATATTCTACATCTAAATACATGGCATGACGGTTCAGGAGGATCAATTGCTTAAAATTTGATAATTTATGTTTTCAAAATTAATCCATTTCTTTTTTTATTTGTTGTTAAATAAATGTTTACTTCCAAATAAATTATGAAAAATATTGACCGTTGAACAATTGCTAAGCAACGCGCGCTACGAGATTCCGTCCGAACAGTACAATCGAGTTGCAGTCGGAGTACAATCTAATCTCAGTCCCAGTTCACTAGAATTAGGTCGTGTTTGGCCTTCAATCCAAATAAGATTACATTGTGAACTGACTGATCTTAGACTGTAATTGGTTTACCAGAGTAGCGGGGGAATGGGGGCGAGCGGGAGCAAAGTCATAAAGCATAAAGTAACGAGTAACCTCTAGAGTGAGGGGTTTGGGCCCTTTTATAGCCTAATCGTGAGAGCTTTCGCGCGCAACGATTTGGTGGGCGCGAGACGAGAGAGTCCAGGTGGTGTGAGACCAGAGGCGAGACGTGGGCGGTGATCAGCAAGACGCAGGAGGTGCAAGACCGGCGGCGAGATGTACGAGGAGATCAGAGAGACGCAGGAGGATCGAGGGATATTGCCGCGAAAAGTGTGTCGACAGTCGATACGCAGAAAAAAGAGTTCTAGGCGAATCCTGAATATTTTCGACTAATTTTCCCACATTGCAGACTCTGTGTCAGCCTTCTACGCATTCTCTCCAACGAAGAACAAGCTCGTGAACAAATCCGAATTTACGACGGCGTTCCCACCCTTCTCGGCCTTCTCTCCATCAAAAACTCTCGCCTCCAATGGCACGTCGCGTGGACCCTGGCATCACTCGCCGAGCAAGTCGACACGTCAATCGAAATCGCCCAACTCGGCGGAATCAGCCTGATAATGGCGGCGATCGCGAATCCAAAACCACCTGGCAAAGCGATCGGCGATTGGGTGGCAATGCTCACCGGGCTCACCGCTCTATTGGCGCAATTGGCGCACACCAGCGGCAACCAGCAAATGATGACAAATGCGAACGGCGTTTACATTTTGGGCAAACTGCTGGCCATTCGCAAATCTGTGAGCACTGACGAATCGATCGACTCGTGGCACTTGCTGCAGTGTTCGATCTTCCGCGTTCTCAGATTGATGTACACGCTTGATAGAGCTCGACAATTGTTGAAGAAGGTGTTGCCAACGGAGATTTTTGAGAAATTCGTCGACGTTGGCAATTATAACAGCATTTTAACAGACTACGATGAGATTGCCAGCATGTATGATGGTCTTATTGTGAGTTAATTGTATAAGTCGTTTTATTTAAATAGGCACTTGGTGTTTGCGGATTTAATTTGTTTTCCAACGAGTTGCATTATGAAAACGGCTCCGGGACATTTCGCAACAAGACGTTTCGCAGCTGATGTCTGGCTGCTAAATGTCTTGGCTGCGAAACGTCTGGCTTCTTGGCGACTTTTCTGAGACTTCGCTTGGGGTGCGTCTCATGGTGTCGGAAGCGGTCGCAGTTGCTGGTCTACCGCTCCTGAGACGGTCACTAGTCGAACCAATCTCGCGGAAACGACGCATGGTGTTCTCAATAGTCCTGCGGGAAAATCCAGTGATTCGGACTCGCGCAATCGCAGTATAATACCACGGTCAATATCAGAGACATTACCTGAAAACAAAAAGAGGATGTTGTCAACGTAATAACACAGATACCGTGATAAAATGCACAAGAAAATATCAACAGCGCCCAACCTACAACAAAAGGGAACTTACGTGGACTAATAACAGGGGAACAGCACGAGCAAGGACCAGGTGACATAAACAAGAGTGACCTCTCGAGTGATAGAGATGCGGCCTTTTATAGCCAAATCATGGGCGATTTCCCGCGTCATGATTTGGCGCGAAATCCAAATCAGGCGAGAGACCAGGCGACGAGATATAGAACGTGAGAGTCCGGCGGCGAGATGTGTGCGTAGACCAGTGAGACGCAGGAGGATAAATGCTGGCGTATTTGTGGTGCGCGGCAAAGTAGACTGGTAACGTGTGTCCTGGGAGAGAATGTAAGCATGGGCTAGTCCGGGGGCAGAAATGTAATAATGTGGGCAAAAATGTACGCAAACACCGAGTGCCAATTAAAAAACAAAACGACGGTTTTATTCAAACGCTTGTTTCGCGCTGCAGCCCAATCAATCAATTTTTTCGAAAAACTCTATTTTTTCAACGGGAATTTGTTTCTTTTTTGATTTTCAGCAAAAATAGACCACTTTTTGAAAATCTGTCATTAAAATATATTTTTCAGGTCAAATGCTTTATTTTTATTACAAAAACCACACGATTGGTGCAGAATTGACGGAGGAGATGCAAAAAAAAATTAGTACAGAATTTTACTAAAAACTCAATCTTCTGCAACATAATAATGCATTTTAAATGTCTCCCTTGTGCAGAATTTTCTCGCGAACATTTTAATACCACGACCAACTCGAAACGTGCGAATTCGGATTTTTTTTCTCGATGTTTCAACATTTTAAAATGCATCTCCTCCGTCAATTCTGCACCAATCGTGGTGTTTTTGTAATAAAAATGAAGAATTTGACCTGAAGAATATATTTTAATGACAGATTTTCAAAAAGTGGTCTATTTTTGCTGAAAATCAAAAAAGAAACAAATTCCCGTTGAAAAAATAGCTGCGCTGCGGTGGTGAGGGAGAGAGAACGAGAGTGCAGACAGTTGAAGACATTTTTCCACTTTGGGACACCGTGCCCCCCTTTTTTTCAATAAAAAATTCAGGAAGAAAACGCGGATATAATGAAAGAGTGGGAAGTTGTGAATGAGCGTCGTCAGGCAGTCGGAGAAGTTGCAGAATTTGAACTTTTGGATCAACTGGGAGCCGGAGCATTCGGATGCGTTTACACTGTTCGCAAGAAAGCCCAAAGTCACTCGGACAATCCGGCAAAACTGTTTGCGCTCAAAGAAATCTTTATGACTAATTTGGGAGATCGAGAGTCGGATAAAAGCTTTGGAGACATGATTAGCGAAGTGAAAATTATCAAACAACAATTGAGGCATCCGAACATTGTCCGCTACCGGAGAATATTCGTGGACAATCATAGACTGTACATCGTCATGGACTTGATCAAAGGAGTCTCGTTGCGAGAGCACATTGTCACCATGAAGGAGAAGAAGAGCAATTTTGAGGAGGGAAAAGTGTGGGCTATGGTTGTTCAGGTTAGTGAGAGGATATAAGGATAAGACTAGAAAGCCCCAGGTTCCAGATGATGTTAGCCCTTCGATATCTCCACAAAGAGAAACAAATTGTTCATCGTGATTTGAAGCCCAACAACATCATGATAACCACTGACGAGAGAGTTGTGATCACAGATTTTGGGCTGGCCAAACAGAAAGGACCCGAATATATGAAGTCGGCAGCGGGAACCATCATCTATAGCTGCCCGGAGATTGTGCAGAACTTGCCGTACGGTGAAAAGGCGGATATTTGGTCATTTGGTAGGTCTACATATTGCGGGAACTTTTTTTTATCCTCGTGTACCGTATTTACTCTATTAGAAGTGCATTATCTTTTGCGTTTAATTGCGCAGCCACTCCTATGCGTTAAACTGATACGAAGAGGAGACGCAGAGAAGCACAGTGCGAGGATTTTTGTAGCGACTCTCGCCGAAGAGACGCAGAAAAGCAGTCCCCAAGCAGCGGGCGCGCGTTTCTAATGGACCTATTCAAGAGAGAAAAAAAAAAGAAAAAAAAGAAGTTTTTTCTGATGCAGGAACGGCAAAAAAAGAAAAAAAAGGAAGAGAAAAATTCATTTTCTGCCGATGATAAAGTAGTCATACGTGGCGAGACCCATTCAAATATACCGATGCGCCTTTAATGAACCTATTCAAGAGAGAGAAAAAAGGAAAAAAAGAGGTTTTTTCCGATTCAGGAACGGCAAAAAAAGAAAAAAAAGGAAGAGAAAAAAGGAAGGAAATTGATTTTTCTCCTCCTTTTTTTTCTTTTTTTGCCGTTCCTGCATCGGAAAAAACTTCTTTTTTTTTCTTTTTTTTTCTCTCTTGAATAGGTCCATAATAACGTTCTGGGCAACACGCCGTGTTGAAGGAAGGGGACAAGTTCGGGAATCAAAAAGCCACGATGGTAAAGTCGGCATATATACCGTGCTCTATCAGGCGGCGCTTCTGGTCGTTTAATAAGAGACACCTTTTATTATTTTTAATTTTCTTGTCGGCTACCATCATAGTTCACGCGCGACCCTGGGTGTGGCCACACGTGGCTTTTCATTACCCAAAAGGCCTGCGTTGTTTTCAGAATATTTACGACAAGAAAATTCAGTCAATAATAAATAATACATACATTTGTAAAAAAAAAATGACCTTTTCCAGGATGCTGCATCTACGAAATGTGCCAGCTCAAACCCGCCTTTCACTCAACCAACATGCTCACACTAGCCACTCAAATAGTCGAAGCCAAGTACGATCCGTTACACGAATCATGGAGTGACCCACTTCGACACCTCGTCGTTTCTTGTCTCGCTCCCGACACTTCTGAACGACCTGACATTGTCGCCATCTCCGCAATGTGTGGTCCACGACTTTTAGAATACCTCGACGACGTGGCGCGCCAGCAGGCAAGCACGTCTTCGGAAATGAGCTCGTCCACGTCCAATTATGGCAAGTTTGACGAGACGCCATCTTCACTAAACTCTTCAACCGGCTCCTACAAGAGACCACCCAGATCAAAGGGTTCTGGAAGTGGAATGCTTCCGCCGATTAATTCTACGCAACGTAAGATTTTATATTTGTTTGAGCCACAGAGGCAGCAAAAGGTTTAATGAAGCAAAAAACCGCAAATTGACCTCTATTGAACAGTTCAATTCTAATTTTTTTTGCGCAGTGCACGGCAAACGCCTCCCCTGTCGTCCATAGCGCCGGCAATGCGGAGAATGAAATTTTTCCACTGAAATTGTAATTTTTGGGGCAATTCAAACCATTATCTTATTATTCAAGACAAAAACTTCATTTTAAGCTTAAAAGGAGCAATTTTCAACGGAAAATGGCGGAGCCTTAGCGTTTTGAAAATATCACTGAAAATTCAGAAACTTTGATTACTCAAAACGAATCATTTTAAGATAAAGAAGTTTCTTGCAAACATTTTGAGCACTTGGACGTAAAAACTAAAAAAAAGAAATGACAGATCATTCGGCTTTTGAAATAAAAAAATCTTAAAATATTGAAAAATTTTATTTTCAAAATCCCAAGGATCTGTCATTTTATAATTTTTTTTTTTGACGTCCAAATGCTCAAAATGTTTGCAAGAAACACCTCTAACGGAAAATGATTCGTTTCGAGTAATCAAAACTATTGTCGGCCCGCCAAAATGGCCAAACGCGCTCCGCTGAACTCAACGCTAGGCGATTTTCATTTTGGTCTCCAAATTATTTCATTTCACGTGTAAATTCAACGTGAAATGAAATAATTTGGAAACCAAAATGAAAATCGCATAGCGTTGAGTTCAGCGGAGCGCGTTTGATCGTTTTGGTGGGCCGACAATATGTATTTTCTGTTACTGAAATCAAAGTTTCTGAATTTTCAGTGCTTACTTCAAAACGCTAAGGCTCCGCCATTTTTTGTGGGAAATTGCTCGTTTTGGGCTTAAAATGAAGGTTTTTTCTTGAATAATCAGATTATGGTTCAAGATGCCCAAAAATATTGTGAAAACAAAAAATTGCAACGCGGTGTTTGCGTACTTTTGAAATTCAAACGGCAATGGAAGAAATAGCATAGGAAATGTAGAGATTTCTTCCCATTTTCGTTTGAATTTCAAAAGTACGCTACGCAAACACCGCGTTGCAATTTTTTGTTTTCAGAATAATAATAAATTTTCGAATTATATTGAAGAAAATTCAATTTCAGTAAAAAAAATTTCATTCTCCGAATTGCTTGCAGTCCTGTAAATGCGTGGATGTATTGTGTTTTCCAACGAGTTGCATCATGAAAACATTAATCTGCTATCCCTTTTTTGTCTGCGTCTCTTTGAATAGCACTGTGTTTGCGTGACCACGCGCGCACAAAAGTGGGCGGGGTTTCGTGTTGTCATGTTGAAAACACGATAATACGAAGTATGATTCAGACAATGATACTATCATAATAATTATTAAAAACCCCCCAATTTTCAGGTCGCAACCATTCAATGTCAGCCGGAGAAACCCCTCGTGCCAGCTCTGTGAGCATTGTCTCCCTACCCAGAATCACTGACAAGTACACGATGATGTTCTCACCTGCTTCCCCTACCACTCCTGCAAGACGTCGTGTGCAAACGTGTTCCACCGAGCACCCAACAAGAAGCTCATCGTCAACCGACCTCAAAGCTGCCAAGCCAAGCGATGGACTGTCGATGAGCAGCACAGCGCTTCGTCAAATTCAAGACCCAGTGCTGACGATACTGAATCAAATACATCGCATTCTGGTGGTGACTGAAAAAGAAAATTGCTCAACTGGTGTGAATCATCAGCGGCGACTTGTCGACATGTTCCGCAAAAATCTCTTGGGTAGAGAGAGCAACGCGCTTCTGATGAAAACTCACTTGCGCAAATTGGCGGCAGAAAGTGGCGAGGAAATCGACATGTATTTGGGCTTCTCTGACTTTAGACAGGTTTTGGCGCAATCTCATTTGAACGGATATCAAAAAGGTGACATAAGAAGATCATATTCATTATGAATGACAATGAGACTAAAATTACAGATCAGAAAGTAACGAAAATCACGTACGAGCAATTGTCAAGTTGCATCCAGCGCCTACTTTCCGAAACTGAAAATGCACCGGTGAACAAAGTATTCTAATTATTTGAGGCTACCTCGAAACAGAACCATTCCAAAGGGAAAGCCAGCAGCTTAACACTTTATTAATTTTTTTTTTCAAATTATTACTTATTTTGCACTGAAGAATGCGATTTTGCTAATTTTTGTATGCCGATTTCGATGCTTAAACGTTCTGAAAGAGAGCGGTTCTTATTCGGGATAGCCTCAATTATTTATTTATTTATTTTTGGTTGACTATTTATTTATTTGTTTATTCATATTGTCAGTACGGAGCGCTGCAAACGCGCTCCCTTCGCACAGTGGTGGACGCGGCCACGTTGGCGACGAGAGAGTGCAGAAAATTGAGAGAGCCGTGGCCGATGTTTTGCTCTGATTTCTCTAAACCTCACTCCAAATGCATGCGAAATTCATTGTTCGATTGGAGCGAGTTTTCAGCGTTTCATACCGAGTATATATCAACAGAAAAGAAAACCAGCAAAACAAAACGAGATCATTGATTATATTTGTCAATGAATGATATCTTATTCGGTCCCATTTAGAAACGCTTCTCTTGGAGAAATCCGCGTTGAAAGAAATTCCGTTTATAGAAATTGGTCGCAAAGTGAAGTCGAGACTGTAGGGTTTTCCACGGATTTTCCATTAACTCCGACTCCAGAGACAGGATCCATGAAACTTGAAAACGTCACGTAGAACATCAGAGAGACGGCGCACCTACAGGTCCTTGAGCAATTTCTTCGATTTTTCGAGCCCATAGCCGAGGCGATAACTGACATGTCCTTGTTCATGACAACTTGATGATTCCGCGAGTTTTAAGATTGTTCATAGAGCAAGGTCGGTCTGGTTTTTGATGTTCACGAACATGTCCTTCAGTTTTTAACTGTTGCACAATTTGTTGAACGTTGTCGCATGCGCGATGACCTTCAGCGTACAGCTTGGCAATGATGGGGCGATGCACGGCCTCCCAGACTCCCAACGCGCCAACCAATCACTGACGCATTCCGGGTGTTGGCGCACTACTCGACGACGCGTATTTGAGCGCTCTGATGTTCTTGTGTGCGATTTTCTCGTGAAATAATAAGTTTTTAACAAGAATTATATGCGGAGACAAAACGTTTGAAAGAGAAAAAAAGTGAGGAAGCGTCGAAAAACTCACAAAATCACCGATTTAAATGGAAATTAGCCATTTCGGCGAGAAACAATTAAAATTTTCATTGAAATCAGCCATTTGCGAGTAAAAAATAAGAAAAATTCAAAACAAATACCTTGATTAGATTTGAACCAGAAAAAAAACACAGAAAAATGAAGATTCACATTTTTTTTTAATTTCGAAAAACGGAAAAATATTTTTTGGCGAAAATTAGGCAATATGTGGCTGATTATGACAAAACTGAATGAATTTGGCCTGGAAAAATCATTTTTACAAAGAAAAAAAGTAGGATTTCATACAAAAAAAAAAGCAAGAACATATTTGGCAAACGAAATGAAAATCACGAAGTACGGAGTTCAAATGAATTCAATGAAGCGCGTTTGATCATCGCGTCGCTCCGGGCTGAACATACGGAGACAAAAATAACAGACAAAATATAACCAAATTCATAAGAAGAAAGTCATTTTAATTCAATTAATAACTTCAAACTGCATCTTCTTCTCCTACAGGAGTTCAAATTCTTAATTTTAACGCTTATTCGAAAGGTTTCACCTTCTTCTTTATTTCGCCGAGAATTGGATCAAAAAAAATTATTGGAAAGACAAAATATTTGACGATAAATAAAATTTTCAGTACTAAATTGAAAACAAATTTGAAAAAACGAAAGTTCGCGCCAAAAGGTGCGGAGCGAGCTCAGTGGAGCGCGATTGCACTGCCTGGCGTCCTGGGAGGCCGTGCGAAATATTTCAAAAATCTACAAACCGTATACTTATGCCATAAGTTATGAGCCACCCTGTATATCGATTCAAGCCAGTTTCACGTGAAAATTCTGCAAAAAACCACAGCTATTATCCTCGCACTCTTCTTGTCTGCGTCTCCTCTTCGTATCAGTTTAACGCAGAAATGTGGCTGCGCAGCTAAATGCAGCCTACGGTAGAAAAATGCGACCACGCTTATGTTAGGCCAGATTTTCAATTTTTATAGTGCACTGCAGAGATATGCGCAATTAAAACTTTCACACGGCGAGAGCTAGATTTTATTCGATTTCATTGGTCATCACAGTCACGTTACGGGCAATATAACTCTTCTAGGTATGAACTGGATTTTACAAGACACCCCACTCCAGGACTCCATCATAGTAAAAACTATAACGCGACCCGTCACGTAAACGCAACTTTTATTTACATATGACCTGCCCCCGTTTTCACTATAAACACCCGCTCAGCAGATTATTAATTATTATATAGAATTCGCAAAATAGAAACGATACGAAAATGAGATCTGGATTTTTTCTTTTCACGTCTGCAATTCTCTGGATACTTGCTTTCGTCGAGGCAAAGAATCAAACGATAACAGTGAAAGGAATCACCATATGCAACAAAAAGCGCTACGAGGGGGCAGATGTCACTCTCTGGGAGAGAGACACGTGTGCACGGCGTGCTAGACCCTACGTAAAGGATTTCGCGCCTTTTCGCATGTGTCTGTGTCTCGACAGGGGCATTCTGCCAAGTCTAGCAAAAAGTGTGCAAAAACGGAGACACAGAGACGCGAGAATTGGCGCTCGAAAATTTGATCTAAAAAAAGGTTTCTGAAACGTAGTGCCGAACACGCCGTGCGTGTGAGTTGCGTTTTTTTTTTCTCTAGAAACTTGATAAAATTACAAGTTTTGCTAATGGGGTTATTCACGAGAAGAAAACTGTTTGTTGTTGTTTCTTTTTTCAATTCACGCGATGTTGAAAAATTTATTAAAAATTCAGGTATTTAGAGAAGCGACATTTTCCCACGATATAGCATTGATAGTGAAGAGACACAGACTACTCCCTTTCCCTGACCTCTTGACCTTTTGCGCCTCTTCACTATCAATTCTATACATCCTGAGAAAATCTCGTTTCTTTGAATACCTGAGTTTTTTAATACATTTTTCAACATCGCGTGAATCGAAAAAAAAAAAACAAAATCTAAACAACATTTTTTTTAACGCCCTGTGCCAGTCCGGCATAAAAACGAGAATGCCCACCTACTTTTTTTCACTTTTTTTTTCTATTTTTTGCAAGAAAATAGGGCGAGGTTATACGTGTTCATGTCGCAACTCGATTAAAACACAATACAGCTCTAAACTTTATTCGTTTCGTAAATGAATTACAAAAAAAAAAGAAATTATTCAACCAAATGTTTCTTTTTCAGTGGATCCAGATGATAAGCTCGCGTCGACGAAGACGTCGATAGGTGGTGAATTCTCGATATCCGGCTGGGAAGACGAGCACAAATCCATCAAACCATACCTCGTCATTACTCACACGTGCTTTGTGTAGGAGAGTGGATGCAAGCGAATTTCCGAGTTCGATGTTCCAGATAAATATGTGGGGAAAACGTACGACATGAAGTACATAGCGCTGGACATTCTGTTCGGCAAGGACAAGGAAGTTTGCTAGACCAATTTTATTTACGTAATGATGTCAATAAATGTTTAAATTTTTGAGAGCAAGGTTTACAAGCTATAGTTAGGGACCGCAATGTGGGTGGTACCTCAAATGAGAACGATAGGAATGAAAACTGTTACAAATGAAGAACTGCTACAGATAAGAACTGCTAGAAATGAGAACTGCTGTAAACGTGAACTGATATGAATGGGAACACAATAAATGAGAACTAGCGGAATGAGAACTTCTACAAATGAGAACACGTTGGCTTCTTGATCCGAAATTTTTTCTCAAAAGGATCAAAAAGAAAATGTGTTCTCATTTGTAGAAATTCTCATTCCTCTAGTTCTCATTTATCGTGTTCCCATTCATATCAGTTCACGTTTACAGCAGTTCTCATTTCTAGCAGTTCTTATCTGTAGCAGTTCTTCATTTGTAACAGTTTTCATTCCTCTCGTTCTCATTTGAGGTACCACCGCAATGTGTTTTCTAAAACTGAAAATTTCCGAATATTTTTGGTTGGAATGCGTTCTTTGGCTCAATATAGTCGCGGCTTTTGGCGGCTGTGGGACCTTTCAAAACCGAGAGGTTTCAAGTGAAAAATTGTGAAAATTGAAAAAATAGTTAAAAGTGAAAAATAAGAAATATTGTCCATTGTGTAAATTCAACGTGAAATAAAATAATTTGGCGACGAAAATGAAATCCACGAAGTACTAAGTTTTGTGGAGCGCACTTGCTTTCTTCACGAATGGACAATAGTTGTATTTAAAGCCACGAAAATCATAATTGAGAGGTTTGCACACCAAACTTCGGTCGTCTCATGCCTGCTTGCTTAGAAAGTGTTTAGCCGAGTTTGGTGTGCAAACCTCTAAATACCCGGTAGGTGTGATGTAATGAAACAATAGAAGGGCATGCCGTTCTATTAGAGTTTTCACGGTAATCTCCTTTTTTTTTAATGGGGTTATTCACGAATTGGCAAAAAATGGCAAAAAAACGGCTAAAAACTGCGCGAAAACTCGGAAAATGCTCCGATTGATCTGCAATTTTGGGAAATAAAAGAAAAAACTCTTCCGGACATTCCCACAAAATTTCAGACCAAAATATCGAATTTTAAGAAATATTGCATTTTTCTCTGAAAATGCTTAAAATGGATATTTTTGTCAGAAATTTTGGGCTAATGCCCGGGAGAATTTTTTCCTTTATTTCCCAAAATTTTAGGCCAATCGGAGCATTTTCCGAGTTTTCGCGCAGTTTTTTGCCATTTTTTTCCATTTCGTGAATAACCCCATAATCATTTCCCGATTTAGCCGATCAACTTGATGAATTTACTGAGTTCACGGGATATTTCTGTAGTTTAGCGCTCTAGAAGCCTGTGTGCTGCCTATCAATTTTGGGCTCTGGGACGTTTCGAAACTGAGACATTTCGAAACCGGGACGTTTCGAAACTTTAGTACTATTTTTCGGAGCCGTGTTCGCACTATTCACAAATTTCGGCCAAGTATAAAGTAGTTTTCGAATATTTTACCGGTAAATTGTGAATATTTTTCGAAATTTACAGGAAAATTTACCTCTAAAAATGCTCTAAAGTTTCGAAACGTTTCAAAATGTCCCAGTTTTAAAATGTCTTGTTTCGAAACGTCCCAGAGCCCAATTTTGCGCCGCCCGGCGCTGGGGTGGGTGGAAGCTGTTTAGACCCTGTTTAGACCCCCCCCCCCTAGGGTGATTGTAAGGCGTAACTCACTACTTTATTTTTCACTTCTTGTGCTAGAACGGTTCGGTGCAAACCTATTCGATCAATGTGTGCTGAGAAAACGCTGAGGTCTCGGGAAAAGGGAAAATATTTAATCTCACACGGAAATACCGTATTTTCTCTAATTTAAGCGCATACCCTTCGATTGTTTCATTTCATCACAACTGCCAGGTATTTAGAGGTTTGCACACCGAATTTCGGATTGGTTAGAAAGTGTTTCGCCGAGTTTGGTATGCGAATTTCTACATACACGGCAGTTGTGATGAAATGAAACAATAGAAAGGCGTGCGCTTAAATTCGCTTAAAATTCCGAACAATTTTCTGTTTTGCGAAAATAATTTTTCGTTATATAAATACCCCAAAAAAAAATTTGTATTTATTTCGCATGAAAAAGTTTACGTAAACTTTGCTCTTCGTGTGTCGCATTTTCCACATGCTCAAAAATACGTGAAAGGGGCAAAAAATGAAGAGCAGGTGGCCAAATATGCGAAAGTCGAATAGAATCGAATCGAATTGCAAAACGACAAACATTCGGCACTATTGCCCCAAACCGCTTCCCTGTGGAGCCTACCGAAAAAGTCATGATACTTCGACTTTTTCTGATTGGATTTTTTGTGAGAGCGGGTAAGAAACGGATTATAAAAGGGGGAGGGTAGGAAAATGTTGTTTTTAATGTTATGTTATCCATCGCCGTGCATTGTGGACTTGCGTGCATTTCCACTCGGGTCTCTAAATTTTCTACGTAGAAAAAAAAGACGAAAAAACTTTCCTTGAAACGAAACTTTCAAGGTTTGTCATACGTCACACTGGCGCATTTTGAAAACCCTAAGGCTCGTTCATTTTCTGACAAAAAGGCCCCGTTTTCGGATTAAAATGGTGGTGTCATCCTGAATAATCAGATAATGATTCGAATTTCTCAAAAAAGGAAAAATAATTTCATTATCCGGCGAACTTGGTGGCGCATGGGACGACGGGGGAGGCGTTCGTCACTGTATTCCTCTTTAAGTTACAAGAGCGCGTATTATCGCCAAAAATCCTAAACAAAAAAGTTCACCTGCGCCAAGCCTTCATTTCAGTCATCTCACAATGTCCTCCCGGTCTGACGCCTCTTTTCTCAAATTCGAACTTCAACACCCCGCTCACTTGCACTCCACAAGATTCCTGTAGTTGCCAGTCTGGATCTTCCCGTTCGGGAGCTCTCTGTCAATATTCCACCAACTACAACAACTACATTTGCTGTTATTCCACCAATACACGTATGTCCCACCAAAAAACACCATATCCATGTATATACAGCCTCATTCGTGTTTCAGAATGCGGTTCCAACTCTAGCCCGCAAGTCAGCGCCACGGGTCAAGTTGTCTCGTGCTCGACAAGCGCCCAGTGCGCCAGCGGATACTCTTGCAATAACGGTGTCTGTTGTCCTAGCACCACTTCCTGCAGCAATAACTTGCAATGCCTGACGGGACAAGTGCTGGTGAACGGGCAATGCTACAGCTCTGTGCCGATTGGCTCAGCGTGTCAACGAAACGAACAGTGCACGGGTGGCTCCACGTGTGTTTCGACAATTTGTCAGTGTCAGAGCGGATTCGTGAATGTGAATCAGCAGTGTGTGATTAGCAATGGTGTTAACTGCCAGTTAGGTACAGTCTCGTTCAACTCGCAGTGCATTTCGCTGGCGTCACCCGGACAATCTTGTGTCTCGTCGTCGCAATGTATCGACAATTCGGTGTGCAGCAATTCAGTGTGCACTTGTAACAGCAATTAGTGAGTTGAGTTGGGAAAACCGTCTTAACTCTGTGGTGAAATTGTTCGAGAATCGGCACACGGAAATTTTCTTGATTTCCTCGGCTATTTCTCGTTTAACACCCTTTCTTCGTCTACAGAAATATTTATATTCTTGCAGCCAAATGGTATACGGATACTGCGTCCCATTCACAACCGGAAATTGCCTGAACACTCAAACCATTGTCAACGGACAGTGCGTTCTGTACTCGATCGTTGGTGAGACGTGCATCGCTTCTAATCAATGTGTAGGCGGTTCCACGTGCCTTTCTGGAAATTGCCAGTGCCCGGCTGGCCGCACCGAAATGTACCGATACTGTATCAGCACCTCGTCGTCTTCTTCTTCATGCTCAACGAACCAAGTGTCGATCAATGGAGTCTGCTACAACACCGTACAATTGGGCGGCTCGTGCATTTTCAGCCAGCAATGTCCGAATCAAGCGGTGTGCACGAACAGCGTGTGCGTTTCGTCGTTTTGCACAATCCAGTGCTCCGGTAATCAGGTGTGCGTTTCCAATCAATGCTACAACTTCGTATCGATCGGATCGACGTGCGTCGGCTCTCAACAGTGTCTATCGAGTTCTCAGTGCACAAATGGAGTATGTCAGTGTCCACAGGGAACGCAGCTGATTAACGGAGTTTGCACTCCGAGCAACAACAACGGTAATTGTCAGTCAAATCAAGTGCTTTACAATGGGCAGTGTTTGAACACTGTTTCGATCGGTGCTCAATGTCAAATCACACAGCAATGTCTGGGCAATTCGCAGTGTTTGAACTCGTTCTGTCAATGTCCAGCAGGCTCGACGAATGTGAACGGATACTGTAGCAATGGAGGAAGCAGCGGCCCATGCAATTCGAATCAGGTATTCAAGGGCGGTGGGAGGGGCTGAGAAATTTTCAAAAATAATTTAGGCAGAAAATGCCGAAAATTCAATGCAAACACTGGCGTAACGAATTATTCGGGTGCAGAACCCTTTTACAAATAAACGGGAAAATCCAGACGAGGAATTCGTTATAATGGATTCGTGGCGGAGTGACAATTTTTTCACGTTTTTACTCGAAAAAATGAAGAAATATAATGGATTCGTGGCGGAGTGACATTTCACGTGAAACGTAGAAACGAAAAATCTCTTCGTTTCCTCAGTTATTTCTTCATTTTTTTGAATAAAAACGTGAAAAAAATTGTCGCTCCGCCACGAATCCATTATAACTGAAGAAATGAAGAGATTTTTCGTCTCCCAGTTTCACGTGAAATGTCACTCCGTCACGAATCCGTTATAGGAAAAAACGCGTAAAATTTCAACGTAAAAAATAATTAATATTAAATAAAAGCAAAAATTGATTTTAAAAAATCCAAAAAAAAACGTCGGTCGAATTCGGGCCCACTCGTCACGCCGCGGCGTTGACGGGTTACGGTCTCGAAAAATTAAACAAGTTTCCGAACAATCACACCTTTTTTTTTTAACTTCTTCGACATTTTTGTCAATAATCGCATTAAAAAAACACCTTTTGGGAAATAAAACAAATACCCACCTGATTTCTTAACAAACTGACCGAATAATTTCTAATATTTAGAAAACAAATAGAAATTCACACGAAAAAGTGAAAAAAAGTCAATAAATGCGAATTGTCGCGAAAAAAAACCGTAATCGTAAAATTCGTGGCAAGACCCCGTGGTAAAAATGGGGTGTGTCCCTTTAATTTCCTACAGTAATTAATGTTTGGGATTTTGAATTTGAATTTGAATTTTAATTTCTGGGCCTAATTTTCAGATTTTCAAAAACATTTTTAAATATTTATTTATTCAAATTGATGCAAAATTTCAGGTATTCTTCAACAACCAATGCTTTAACACTGTTTCGATCGGCTCTCAATGTCAAATCACTCAGCAATGTCTCGGAAATTCGCAATGTTTGAACTCGTTCTGTCAGTGTGCCACTGGAAGCACAAATCTTAATGGTTTTTGTCAAACGACGAACGGACAGTGCAATTCTAATCAGGTAAATATTTATTTGATTTTAACTGGTGCGGTCGATGCTTGCATGGGGGTACGACAGAATAGAAATAGGCGAAATAGAAATGCTACAAAAAAGAACTGGAAAAAATAGAACTGAGCGAAATAGAAATGCTACGAAATAGAACGGCTACAAAATAGAAATGAGCGAAATAGAAATGCTACAAAATAGAACAAATTTTGGCGATGGAGCGCGTTTGCATTATTTTTTCAATTGCTCAGTTTTTCGCCGATTATCCATTTTTTTTTTCTGAAACTGCATTGATTTTATACCTTTCTTCATTTTCGATGTTGTTAAGTGCGTAAAATATCTGAAAATTACTGAAAAATCCTATAATAATCGGAAAATTCGAAGAATAATGCAAACGCGCTCCATCGCACCGATTTCTATTTCGCCCATTTCTATTTTGTCACATTTCTATTTCGCGCTGTTCTGTTCCGCTCATTTCTATTTTGTAGCCGTTCTATTTTTTCCAGTTCTTTTTTGTAGCAATTCTATTTTGTAGCATTTCTATTTCGCCTATTTCTATTCTGTCGTACCCCCGCTTGCATTTTTCTTGCATTTGTCGCTGATGAGAGCTAAATATTTATATTTACTCTGAATGGTTTATTCATCATTTTTTCGATAAAATAAGGTCTATTGAGCATTCCGCCGACGACCACACGCTGCGGTTACGTCGCTTACAGGCTTTCTGTTTGAAAAATTCATATCGAAAAGCGAAAAATTGGTACACCGCCAAGATTGTGTTGAACGGAGCTCCCGTGCTTGATTGAGAAAAATGAAGATAAAAACCTGAAAAAAAAATTGTGAAATACAGGAAAAAGTCTACATTACATAGTGAAGGATTCGTTTTTAATTCGCCCAACTTCTGTTCTTCAGGTCTTCTTCAACAACCAATGCATTAACACTGCTCCAATCGGATCCCAATGCCAAATCACTCAACAATGCCTGGGAAATTCACAGTGCATAAACTCGTTCTGTCAGTGCCCGTCCGGCTCCTCCAACGTGAACGGTGTTTGCTCCACGACGTCAACGTCAAACTTGTGCTCGGCGGGTCAAACTGTCCAAATGGACAGCTCGAATCAGCCAATCAATTGTCTTGTCGCCACGTGTCCCACCAATTCGTTCTGTCAGTACTCGCAGACTGGTCAACGATACGTTTGTTGTCGCAGTGCGACGTCAGGAAAGAAAAAGTAGAAAGTTTTTTGTCATTGGTCGGTTTTGAATAACATCATTAACATTTTATTTAAATTTTCCAACAACAGCCAAAAACAGGCTTCAGCAATTCACATTTTTGAGACGGCTGTCTTCTCCAAAACATGATCGTGTTATAGAAAAGCTTCGCAAAAGGGGGAAAAAGAAAGAGAGAATCTCTTCTCTACAGTAAATTTGACAGGGTATGCATAGATGTTGTATTAGTATTAGAAAAATAGAGGATAGGAAAGAAAGGGTGAATGGAAAAAAAAAACGGCTAGACGACAGTTTCTACCTTTGTGTTGAACAGAAGAATGGAGATGAAGTTGTGGTAAATCATCGGGTGGGAAGGGGAATTTCTGTCGCGGACCTGCCGCTGTGCAAACAAAAGAAAAGTGATGGGGAGAAAAAGTGAGAATTCTTAAATTTTGTCTTTTTTTTTTAAATATTTTTACAGAGGCTGGTTCATTATCTTTGCCTATAATTAGGATACCAGCCTAGCATTGAACTTGGAAAAGAAAAAGAATGAGAATGAGAAGCACGGCCAAACAAATCGTGAATGTGCGCAATATCTGTGTTGGATTAAGCGTTTTTTCAAAATTCCAGATGGAAAAAAAGTGGAAGAAAAAAAATAAATTTTATGCCAACATTGGACATTGAGTCTATCGTGGTGATGGTGAAGGGTGTTAACACGGCGTAGGTTGAAGTGTCCTGGGGATGGGCGAGGTGATATGCTCCGAGGCTGATGAAGAGGGGGCCGGGGATTGGGGTGAAGAGTGGAGGTGAAGCGGAAGGTCCGAATCCGTGTCCGAGTCTTGATCGTTCATGTCGGCGAGCAGGTGGAATGTTGATGGCATCGGCAACATTTGGCGTGACCAGAGACTGGAGATCTTTCCGCGGCATCGGTTGACTTCGCTCATTGGGATCTGAAAATTGTGTTATTTAGTAGAGTTGCACAGTGGGTGTTTTTGCGGGATCTTGCAAACTTGGAAACTTCATGGCACGGCACCCCAGCCTTCCAAAATTGTTTCTGCCTGGCGCATTTTTAAAACCCTGAGGCTCGGTCATTTCCTGACCAAAAGTCCTCGTTTTTGGATTAAAATGATGGTGTCATCCTGAATAATCAGATAATGATTCGAATCTCTCAAAAAAGTAAATTTTCGAGTGAAAAAATAATTTCATTATCCGACGAACTCGGTGGCGCATTGGAAGACGGGGGAGGCCTGCATGGGGTTTCAGAAATAAAGTAAAAAAATATCACATTGACCTGAAACTTTGGGAAATAATGCGGAAAATTCTCCGGGACATGCTCAGAAAATTTTGGACTGAAATATAGACAGAAATTTTCACAGCCTCCCACACGAGAAAAGCACCAGCAAATTTGTATTTCGTCTGGCACTCTCTCTGCCTCGCGCCGCAAACTTGCATGCTCCTTTAAACAAAACCTTTTTTAATTAAATTTTCTCTTTTAAAATCGTTATTTTTCGGCTATTCTTCACTTTTTTTTTTGTCCTAATGTCTAAAATAGTGTTCCAATAGGAAGGGATAATATTTTTTGGTGCACTTGATCAATCTTTCGTAAATCCTAGCCGTTTTATATCTAAAAAATTGCTTTATTTTACGATAAATGACCTCAAAATTGTTATTTTTACAGATAGCTCAGCAGAAAAATAATGAAATCAGCAACCTAGAAGGACAATCGAAATCATCGGGCTAGGAAATTCAATTTATACCAAAAGTCGGTTGAAAACTATTTTTTGTTAATTTAATTATTTAAAAGGTGCTATAAATATGATGTTTGCTTTTCAAAAATCAATAAATTTGGTTTAAATATGTTTCTTTTCTGTTGAATACAATCTATGACCCGGAGTAACTAAGTTTTCATCGAAGTTCAGACGCTTCTTCCGCCCACTCTGTTGAAATTCCGAGCCATACAGTAATCGAATAAAATATTCCCGAAACTTCTATTTTATATGGTTTAATAAAGTTTGCGAACAATACGGACCTATTCTAACGGAAAGCGACCATCAAGACTGTGATTGAAGCGCTTGAGGGGCCGAATTCCGTACCTTCAGATGTCCACCGATCCATGACTGGAAATCTTAAAACCCTATTTTTTCCGTCCATTCTTGACCAAGTTGGTCGGTTGAGGTCGCAAAATGACCGCAAGAAAATTTAGAAACTTTCCTCGGCAGCCGATTTTTGATTTGTCTTCTAGTTCCTCAGAAAAAAATTAAAAACCATCGAAATTTGCCCATTTTTTCACTTTTTCAACTGAAATTGGTTTTTCAACTACCGAAGCCATTTTTTGACGAATTCGTTCGTTCAAAAGCGATAAATGATCGCCGTAAAATTCTCTACAAAACCCTGGGAGCCGATTTTCTAAAAAATTTTCGAGACGAAATTTAGGAGCATCTGAATAAGACTTCGTGCTCGAGCAGCCGAAAATGCCACTGTTTGGCAAACAAAACCGCTTGATTTATTCTTTTTCAATAAATAAACACTTCACTATATTATTCTTGACATGTCTTTATCAAGTATTTCCAAAAATAATAGTGAATTTTTCGAAAAATCTCGAAATTCGTGAAAAATCTTTGTTTATAGGTAATTCCATGAAGACAAATTATTATTTCTTCTATGATATCTCAAAAAATCGGCAATTTTCTGTTGTGTCTATTTATATTCCTTTTTCAATTGAATTTCCGGTTTTCAGTGTTTCCGACGCATTCTTAAATTCTGAACATTCCTGCAGGAAAGGCGGTGCAAGCGCGCTCTATCTGCACGCGCGAGAGAGTGCGAGACGCCGAGACCTCCTTTTTAGGGACCAGCGGTGCGCATTTCTCGTGCGGGAGGCTGTGAAATTTTCAGAAAAATCGATATTTCGGTCTGAAATTTTCAGAGCATATCATGTGCATGAGTATTTTTGTCATTTTCCCAATGTTTCAGGCCAATCGGAGCATTCTCCAAGTTTCCCCTAATTTTTTTTTTGATAACTCAATTAGAAAAATTTTCCTGAAAATCAGATATCCGGGTTTTTTGTCGGAATGTTTCCTTTTCTATTACATATTTGCCACGAAATGACACTTCGAGCCAAATTTTAAATCAATTGGTCGGAATGTCTAGCTACGATTTTTTATTTTTCATTTTTTGATATTACTGGGTCGCGAAAACCAGTCAGAGCGCTCGTATCTTGCGGCTGTGGTCTCGCCGCGAACAGCGCGTATACGGTAGTTTTTTACGAAAATAAAACAAAAACAGAAAAACAATTCAAAAAAGAATGTAAAAAACTACCGTATACGCGCTGGTCGCGGCGAGACCACAGCAGCAAGACACGAGCGCTCTGACTGGTTTTCGCGACGCAGTAATAGTGGGATTATTCAGGAAAAAAAGGAAAATGCTCTGATTGGCCTGAAACTGTGAAATAATGCCAAAAATACTCACGCATGTGCTCAGAAAATGTTGGACCGAAATATCGACTGAAACTTTTCAGAAAAAAAGCGACATTGCGGTCCAAAATGTTTATGTCCAGGACTATTTTTTGACATTATTATCAAAGTTTCAGGTCAATCAGAACATTCTCCGAGCTTTTCCGCATTTTATCTTCTTTTTTTCTGAATAACCCCCATTACGTATTTGCCAGGGAAAGACACTTTCAGCCTCATTTTTAATCAACAAGTCGACGTCTCTCGCCTCGATTTTGAAAGCTATTTAAGATCGACAGGAATTTTTTTTTCGCCACTTCGGAGTGTCACTTTGTGGCGAATACGTAAAACATGGCAGAGTAAATCAGCAAGATAATCCCGCTTACACTAAATCTTTAAAGCCCTTTTCTTATTTACCTTGCAAAGTCTCGCCAATGCGTTGATCGGATACTGCCAGTGCTTATTGGTCGACTCGACGAGAATGGACACGGTGGAAAGTGCGAGAACACTGGAGCGGAAGTTGGCAATAAGGTTCGAATCGCACAACAGGAAATCGATATGCTTTCGGATAGAAGTCAGCAGAAAAGTGGCTTCCAACTCGGACAGCAGGCACTCGACGAAGCGGTTGAGATTCGGCAGTTGAGCATCCCAACGGAGAACTTCCAGAATCTTGAGCTCCATTCGCTTCAGCTCCTGTGCGCTGTACTCGAGACGGAGGCGGCCGAGGAAGACGGACGCGTCCTCTTCGTGATCTTCGCACAACTTCTTCGCAATGCTCAGACTTCCAACGGCGACACAGTTCACGTATTTGTGTGGGATCTTTACGCTGGTGACGACACGGTCAAAGATGGCGACTGCAAGGGAAGCAGTGTCCATTCCAAGTCCGATACGCTTTGCAGCGGTACACATCCACGCGCACTCGCGATTCCGTTCCCTCCATCCAATCACACCTTCCCCCTGGGCAAGACTTAGCGGGTAGTTCTGAAACATTAAGAAATAGGAGACGATGCAATTAAGATGCGACTTACCTGATAAAGAAGTTTCTCTCGATGCAGAAGCAATTGTAGCAACTGCGTTGAAGAGATACCATCTTGCATCAGCTTTCCCGCCGCAGCTAAAGAGCCGCTAGTCAACCCTGAAAAAATGGGAATTTAAAGAGAAGGGAAAAAGGGCACACGGTGTGTGAAATGTAAAGCATTGGAGCGTGATGACCGGGCAGAAAACTCACTGAATCTTTTCGTGGTGGTGGTGGTGGTTGAACGGACAGAATGGCGCATGTTTATTTTTTTTTCTTTTTGGGTGAAAGAAAGAAAGAAAGGAAGGCAAGAGTGATCTGGGCCTAGACCAGGACAGGACAGAACAGCGTCAGCAAAATGAAAATGAGAGCAACAGGGAGTCGAAATCAATTCAGTTTGCAAACTTTTCGAAAAAAAAATCTATCATCATGATCGTCAAAACGAAACATTTCGAAACTATTTTTTACACGCACTCTTCTCTGTCAAAAGTGCGAGAGTTGACGAAAGACGCAGAGAAAACGACGGCGGGCGGAGAAAAAAGCTTTATCAGATCGTGGTCATGTGTCACGAGGCAGATTTATTTTTCGTTTTTCTTGGAAAAAAATTTAGCAGAATTTATTTTTCGCGTCAACAAAAAAGGAGAAAAAAAGCGGAAAAAGAAAGAAGAAAAGGAAAAAAATGGGAGAAAATTTTTAGGCAAATAAAAAACAATTTCAAGGCGCACTGCGCTCTTTTGACCAATTGGTCTCGCAGCGCGAATGAAAGAGGATTACGGTTTTCGCAATTGCAGGGGCCCAAAAAAAATTTTTTTTCGTTTTTCTTTGTCTTTCTGGTTTTCCTTTTTTTGATAAATTTTGTGTTTTTGGAAAAAATTTTATATTCAATAAAATTAAAATTCGTTCCTGCAGCCGTATTTATGAACGTTTATCGTAAGGTTTTTAGTCACCCAGTTTCACGTGAAATGTCACTCCGTCACGAATCCAGTATATAAACGGACCCGTAAATGCTTCCAGGAATAACGAAATTTTTATGTTCCGTCCGGAAACCCATTTACCAACGTTCCTGAATACAAACAACTACCGGGTATTTAGAGGTTTGTACACCAAACTTCGGTCGTCTCATGCCTGCTTGGTTAGAAAGTGTTTTGCCGAGTTTGGTGTGCAAACCTCTAAATACCCGGCAGTTGTGATGAAATGAAACAATAGAAGGGCATGCGCTTAAATTAGAGGAAATACGGCATTTGGAATAATTTTTAAAATGATGATTTGGTTTGCATTCGATTAAAATGACTGAAAATGCACTCAAATATGTTCAGAACTCGGACGCGTAATGTATCTATGCAGATGAATTTTCCTGTCATTTTAATCCCATGAAAACATACATTTTAATGCAGGTTTTCATGTGAAAACATGGCCCATAACGGTCTAGTTTAACCAAAAAAATCTTATTGGAAGGGGTCGTGCAATTGGCGCAGCTTGGTTCGCAGTATCTAGGATGGAAACTGAAGTCGAACTTCACAAGTATCACCAGTAAAGTAACCTAATTTAACAAAAACGTGTTTAAAGCAATATGCCTTATCTTCAAAAAAAAATGTCCTTTTTGACAAAACATCTGACAAATTGTTCAATAAAATAGCTTTAAAGGCACGGAGACTAATTTAGGACTGTCGTTGTTGTCATGTAAATATGTTGATTTTTTGATACATTTATCGAACCTTGATCTATCGATAAGACTATTTCGAGGAAAAATTGACAGAGATAGCAATTTTTGACGGAGTGATACTTCGCGTTAAGTTGTGAGGCAAAAAATAATTTGTCACGATCGGCACGAAACATTTTTTTTCGCATTTTCATCGACAGAAAAATTGTTTTCTTGAAACTCGGCGGTTTTTCCACTTTTTTACAAACATTGTATATATTGCCGGCCCACCAAAATGGTGTAAATTCAACGTGAAATGAAATCGTTTGGAAACAAAAATGAAAATCGCATAGCGTTGAGTTTAGCGGAGCGCGTTTGACCATTTTGGCGGGCCGACAATAGTAAATAAAAAGAAAAAGCTTTTATGCGAAAAATGAAGGGAACAAAAAATTTTCCTTCACTTTTTGCGAGCACAGCTTGATTTTTGGCTCAAAAATTTCCGCGAATTTTGACAGGAAACATTGATTCTAGACAGAGGGTTAATCGAAACGACTCAAATTTCAAGATACTTTGCTGCAGTAATTTTTTTCGAAAAGTGTAAACCCGTGGAATCTAAGTTGGTGTGCAAACACGTGCGCCCACTCATCGTGAGAGGATAGTGAGCTCTTGAGAAGAAAAAAAGTAGATCAAAAGACGGATTTGAGGCGAGACAGTAAGAGTATTTCCGACCCAAAATGGCTATTAAAATGCGGGACGAGTCGTGGGACGGGGCGCACGACTGGACGTGTTGTCGCCTCTTTCTCCCTCTCTTTCTCTAAATCCTGTGCCTTGTCAGCCGCCGGACGGACTGGCCATTGGCTAGCCGTCCAAAACCTCTTCTAAACCAAACACTTTCTCTTGAGTCTAGCTCTCTGATTCTCGTGTCTATCACCTCCCACGAGACTCTTGCAGTCTATTCGCCAACGCGTTGCTCTGATTTCAAGCGTTTTTCAACGACATCTTGGCTGCCGAATGTGAATGTGATGTACACAATGAGGCAAAAATATTGGTTGTTTGGGGAGTTATCGTGCTAGAAAAAATGCTTGCCTAGGGAAAAAGTTTGTCTCTCGCATGTTCTTGGAAAAAAAAGAAAAGTTTCTTATCAAATACGTCAATCCGAAAAGCCCCTGTTATCAGTGCGGTCACATGGGGCGAGAACATAATATCCGACGACGTAATAATAATCGATGAGAAGGAAAAGAAAGGCAGAAATGCGAAAACTGGAACAGTATCGGCCGGCAACGCGCGTATTTATTGTCGAGGGACGGAGGTAAAGAAGAAGAAGAAGACTTTCGTCAGTTGACGACACGAGGAAGGCACAGCCCGCACCAGGTGGCGAAACGGAACGAACTGTGAAAGATTTTCTTTGTTTGGCGGCATTGATCTCTCAATTTGGTGCGGAAAGGGTGTACCGCTACGGATCAGAGATCAAATAATTATTTGGATCGTTGAATCGGTAATAGGGTACTTTGTAGTGCAACTTGCGAATAAAATGCAAAACTGTGCACAATTTTTGCTATGCTGAATAAATAATTGGCGAAAAAATTAAGCAACGCCAGCCAGTACGTAGATGATAATGGGTTCACTCACAGAAATGTCAAAAAAATGTTTTGGTTGGTTTAAAACTTTGGGATTTATTGCCAAAAATGGTGCCGACAAAATTTTGGACTGAAATATTGATTAAATATCAATATTGCAGTTCAATATTTTTATGGTTGTCATTTTTGACAATAGTTTCATGCCAATCATTGAATTTTCTCCCAGTTTCTTGTCATTTTTGCATTTTTCGGCATTTCCATGTTTGTCGTGTTTTTAAATTGGAACTCAGTGTTTGCGTACGGATTTGCCAAGCTCCGCCCACTGCCTTGTTTTTTCGTATGATTTTCGCTTTAATTATTATATTTCTGTCAATTTTTCAGTTTTCTTTCATAAGTTATTGATTTTAAATGGATTAATAAATTTCGCATTCAGATAGAAATTGGAAGAAAATTTCGAGAAACGAGGAAAATACCGGATGATGCAAAAAAATCTTCGCCGATTCTTGGTAATTTTTTCGGTTTTTTAAAATTGATTATTGATTTCAGATTGCTAAATTTACCACGAATCGGCGAAGATGGAAGATTTTTATCGAATTTTTCGTCCAATTTTCAATCATCAAGAATCGGCAGAAATGAATATATTCAAACGAAAAAAAACAGTACAGTGGGCGGAGCTTCGTAAATACAAATCAATACGCAAACACCAAGTGCCAATTTCAAAAAAACGGCGATGCACAAATAATTTTAATCAATTTTTGGTCGTTCCGTACACCGCTGAAAATTGAGAAAAATGATGACTAATAAATTGAGGAAATAAAAAAGTGCAAAATTCTGCACTTTTTTGCATGAATAGGCCTATAATCAGACGTGAATAAGCAGATAATGAAATATAAATTTTCAATTATTTAGGATAACAATAGCGAAGTCATATTTTTTGGAAAATTAATGAAAAATGGAGGAAAACAGCAGAAAAAAAATTCCGGAGTTCAAAAATTTTCTGGGACAACTTCCGGCGAGCACAGATGAAGAAACTACGCTGTAGCTCATTTGTTTTTTTCGCTGCGAGACCTATCTTTTTGAATTTTTTGAAAATATTATTTTTCAGTGTCGAAACTTCGTAATTATGGCAGAGGAAATAAGATATTGCAGTGTCAGGAAAGTATTTTAACTTATTTTTTTCCAGATCTTCAAAAAATAATGAGCTGGTGGGTTTGCAAAAATAGAGCAAGACTGCTTATATACAGCCAACCGTAGGTTTTCTCACATTTCGTGCACTTGAATAATTTATTGAGACTCGCTCGACGACACTATATTTACTCTTACTATTACTAAATGACTCGTTTGCTCCCATGCTGATGATCAACGATTATAGAATAGAAAATTTGAAGTGTATCAGGTAGTATCTGTCCCTGACATGCATCATAAACATGTTTGGAACAAGAGAAAGTGAAGAGGTGAACACATTTTTTAATTCTCTAGTCAAGGTCACTTAGGGCAGGCATTCTTTTTCTAGTTTATGGGATTATGCAGAGTAGTTTTTCTTAGCGGGTCTTTACACGAGTTTTCGTCGATAGTGTTTCCTACGTATTTTTCGGATATCAGTCGATTTTCAGCCAGAAATTCTAGTTTGTGGTCCATTTTGTCAAGCTTGTCAGGATTGGTTGGAAAATCGATATTGTTGTGTGAAAGAACTCGATTTCGCCCAAAGATATAGATTTCTTCAACTGATCCGGCAAAACTTGACAATATTGATGATAAACTACTATTTTGCTGTTGAAATTCGACTGAAAACCGATTAAATACGTTGAAAAATCATCCAAATTACTCAAATATGGTATCTACACTCTTCGTGTCGAGACAGCTGGGACGTTTTGAAACTTTAGTGCATTTTTAGGGCAAATTTTTCTCTATTTAAATGTTGACGAATTCGCCGAATTTACGGATAAAATATTCGATATTTAAATAACTCTTTTATCCTTGGGCGAATTTTGTCAATAGTGTGAACACGGCGACGAAAAATAGCAGAATCGTCGTGACCCACTGGAAAAAAAATTCGTGACCATTTTTTCGGAAGAAAAAACTTCTCTTCTATCGAATTTCTCAGAATTCTTCTGGAAATGTCCAACGGAAAACAAACTAACAGATTCGCCCAAAAGGAATTCACAATAACAAGAGGAACGACTTCAAAGTGAGTCAGAAAGTTTTCTTTCCCCTATTGACACCTCGGATTTACAGATAAATATACTTTCCCACCTTTCCACGAAAAGCACCAGAAGAGAACGAAAATATAATTTTTGCCCCGACGAAAACATGCACTCACCGTCGTCGTGTCCGCTCATTTTGTGCGTTTGTTTACTCTATATAGATTCTTAGAAGACGTCGTCTCGATCGATCAGAAGCGGCTCATCGCGTGTAGGCTGGAACATTTGGAAGGAATTTTTGTGTTCCGTGTTTCCACTTTGACACACGTGCACGTGAGAGAACTGTTTACTTGAAATCACGTGGCGTTGAGTCTCACATGGTTAGTCGGACAGGAAATAGGAAGAAAGAAAGAAATCAAGAGAGAGAGAGAACTGTTCTCAAAATACGGACAAAAAAACTGGAAATTAAAAAAAAAAAAGAAGAGACGAAACGAAACGAGACTGACCGACTGAAAATGAATAGTGATAAATATGAGGATTAGAGCTCTGCTCATTAGACTTGAGTGCAAAACAGAAAAAAAAGAAGGCGTCGTGGCGAATCGGTGCTTCTAGAAACGAAGAAGCGCCATATGTAAACATCGATAAAATGCATGCACGACGACAGATGGCAGATGGTCCGACAGATGACAATGCGTTCATCCAAAACTGACAACAGATGGGCGCTCATGCGCAGGGAATTAATTTTTTTTTTTGGTGAACATAAATTCCTTCCTTGGCGACGAGCTCTGCGCAAATTTCACATTTTAATGAGTTACGAAATGAAAATTTCGGCCCCGCCCACTTTTCTGTATATCCTTTTTATTGGGAAATAAAAAAAATGAATAAAATCTGTTATTATCATTTCAAAAAACTGAAGGACGTATTCCTGTAATGGTGATACCGCGTCAAATGGCGTACATTGTGGTCTCGCCACGAACGGTGTTTGCGGACTTGTATAAAAAATATATGCGCAAGTTTGAATTATTCCGTTTCGAAAATTTTCGACGAATAAATTCGATTTTTTTTGTTATTATTATTTGTGCCGTTTTTAACTCTATGGAGTTTGAAAATTTTTTCCGGGCTAGTGTTTAACATTTTTATTCCAACATGCGATGAAAAAAGTTAAACATCAGTCCGGAAAAAATTTTTAAGTTCTGTAGAGTTCAAAAAAACGACGCAAATAATAACAAAAAAAGAACGGAATTATTCGTCGAAAATTTTCGAAACCGAATAATTCAAATTTTCACGTAAATCGACAGTCTGAAAACACCGTCCGTGGCGAGACCACAATATACGCCATTTGAAGCGGTATCACCATTCCAGGAAAACGTAATAATAGCGTTTTGACTCTTTTGTGGAACCTTCTAGTCTTTTCCTCTCCAATTAGTGGGCAAAAAAGAATTGCATCGACCGGGAATCGAACCCGGGCCGCCCGCGTGGCAGGCGAGCATTCTACCACTGAACCACCGATGCCTGTCTTTCTGTTTTCCCGAAACTAAACATGTTTTGGCGTGAACAACAATCTATGCATCGTTTCGATTTCATTTGACAGAATTGTTTTGTTTGTTTATTCTCATTTCTTATCTCCGCCACACCAAAAATATGTTTGGTTTCGCGGAAAGAGAAAAACAAGCATCGGTGGTTCAGTGGTAGAATGCTCGCCTGCCACGCGGGCGGCCCGGGTTCGATTCCCGGTCGATGCAATTCTTTTTTGTCGACAAATTGGAGGAGAGGAGAAGAAAGAATGAAACCAAAAAAAACATGATACAAACTCAAGCTGTTTTTGCATGAGACGCAGAGAAAAATGTTTTGGAAAATGGTTTTCCAGTTTCATGCACATGTCCTCTGTAGGCGACATACATATTATTGTTTTAAAAAAGTTGTCACCTCCAAAGCCGCGTGACCTTTAAAATTAGGCTCCGCCTCTTCACGCGAATTTTCACCTTTTAAAATTTTCATGAACAAAAAGTAAAGGAAAAATTGTTTTCATGAAATTCGCGTGAAGAGGCGGAGCCTAATTTTAAAGGTCACGCGGCTTTGGAGGTGACAACTTTTTTAAAACAATAATACACACATCCAAACAAAACCATAGACCAACGTAAAATTACGAACAAAAAGTACGCTGTCACGTAGAATAGAACAACGAAAATAATAAAAACAAGAGAGCGCGCATCTATTTTTAGAGACAATCGCAAAAAATATGAATCAGCATGATTTCAGAGTGAAACGAATAAAAAAGGAAATTATGAAACTTGTGCGTATACGCGTGAGCGGTGAGGAAATTTATGTGCACACGCGCGCACATACATCTCCTTTCGTGTCTGCGGACCTGACAAATATGTATCGGTCGGACCACTCTACACTCTCTAATTCACTACGCGTTCTACGCTGTCTCGCGGGGTTCCCGCGAGACTAATTATTGGGTCGATTATTATTATTATTATTCGTTCTGTTTCTTGGAAACGTTCGTTATCGATAAAAGAAGAAAACATTCTCATTTCAAGTATTTAAATAACAATAACAACGAAAATTGAAATAAAAAAAAAACCTAGCTACTGTGTGTTTATGGACCAAAGATGATAGATATAAATATGAACAAAAACGATTACAGCTCGACGGCGGCTCTTCGCGACGCCTTCTTTTCGCTTGTTCGTCGCTTATCTTGAAGACGGTGCTGTGTGGCGACTGCGGCTCTCTGAATATGGGAAACATTTTGGGGTTTGTTGGGGCACGAGTTCTGTAGATTAAACGTTATAAAATACTGAAAAACAGTGCATCAGACTTGCAAATGGGCGGGGCTTTAAGTTTACATATTTTTCAAATACCATAAAATTTTGTAAGCAGTTTGGAGTAAACTTTTTTGAATAAAAACCTTTGATTCAGGCTTTTTCTTAATTCCACCTTCAAAGTTTGGCGCGCACAGCTGAAAACGACTTTCCTTCATATTTTTTTTTCGTTTTTTTTGAGTAGGCGGAAAAATACGAGTTCAAAGAAAGTGCCACTTTTGGGTGCGGGATTTACAAATATCACATTAAAATGTCTCCGATTTTTGGCGAATTAAAACAAAATAGAAGACATCGAAAATTAGTACAAGTGGTGTGGCCGCTGGCCTAGAAATCCGGCGGAGAGAAGACGGTCACCAGTTTTCTAGGCCATCGGCCACGACTTCGTGTACTCCTTTTGGACGTCTTCTAATTGGGCCTGCTGAGCAGTCCACAAATTTGGAACCTTTTTTAAACATAGGTCTCGCAACGAAACCACTATTGTAAGGTTCAGTCGTTTTCAGCTGTGTGAGCATGTTTATTCTGGGAATTTTCGTCGAAATTCGAGAGCGTGACAAAACCGGGAAACGCAAAACCGGGGGAAAATGTCAAAAACCGGGGAAGTACAACACTGTCACGTAAAATTGCAGATGACTCTGATTTTCCGCGCAAATTGCGGAAAATGTTCAGACAATTACACGCTGAATTTTGAAATTCAGCGTTGTCCGCAATTTTACGTGACAGTGTCGAACTTCCCCGGTTTTGTCACGCTCTCCGAAATTCGCGATGTATAAACACCGGATCCCAGGATTCCTGATTTCAAGAATTTTTAAAATTTAAACGCGGCATAAAACATTAGTTGGTTTTTTTTTTTTGATTTTCCGAGTATTTCACGATTTTAAAAGCCAGTTTTTAACAATTTTCAACGATTTTATTTAAATAAAACAAAAATCAATAATTTATCCAAAAATTCAACAGAAAAATATTATGTCTTCGTGACGTAGCGAGACAGAGTGTCAAGTTATGCGTGAGCAATTGTTGGGTCTCGCTACGATTCAGATCTTGGCGGCGAGAGAGAAAACATTTTTTTCATTTTGCTGGCGCACAACTTGCAGCAACGAGTCGCTACATCACGAATCCATAATAACAGGTATCAATAAAAATCGATATGCAGATTTCAAAGACCGAAACCGAATACGTGTCGTTGCAAAAAAGGAGATTTGTGAAGTTTTCCTTGCTTAAAATTCTTCTATTATTCGTTTCCTCATTTTTGAATCTAAAACAAATTCAGATAAATATGGGCTATGAATTTTATAAGATCTATAAAAAACAATATAAATTAAATATCAAACCGAAAAATATCGAAAATAAAGCAAAACAAACAAACTAAAAATATTTACAAATTCTATATCTCGAATGGACGCGCGCAGCGCTGTATTTCTGCAAAGTTTTTTTCCCAGATTTTTCGAATCAAGCCTGCTTCGAGTACACATGGATTCATTCAAAATTATCTTTTCAACGCCACTGAAACAAATCTAAAAAAATACAACTTTCAGATTTTGGAGCACATTTGTCATTTCTGGACAGTGAAAATCGAAATTTCACGCACACTAGCCTTGATTTTCAGCATTTTCAGGATCAAGTCCAGTATATAAAAAAAATGCCCACCTCTCTCAAAATCTTCTCATCTTCCTCGCTAGTTTGTCTCTTTCCTTGCTCCGCCTCAATCGCATAAATAGCCGATCTGAGCTTGTCAAAACAATCAGCAACGTTCAAATGACGTTCTCGAGTTCTGTCGCTGTCAATGATGAGCTGAATATATCAAAAATAAATAAAAATCTGCCACGTGGCACGCTCACCTCTCCAGCCGTGTTGATTCGGTGCGCCAACTTGGTCTCGAGCGACTCTCGCAGCGATTCGGATAGCCAATCGGCGTCGCTCACTTTGAATCGAATCTCAACTTTTGTTGCATTTTTCTGCACATTTTGGCCGCCCGGACCGCTGCTCAGCGTGTAGCGCTTCTCGATTTTCTCGGTGGGAATCACTCCGTTGAACGATGCGGACAAGGAGGCCGTGGAGGTCTGTAATGAGAAAGATTTTTTAAAAGGAAATTTGTAATTCGCCCTCAGAATTTTGCTTTTTCCGAAAAAAACATGTTTTTTTTTTGTTCAAAATAAATATTTTTGAGCTCAAATTTTTCGAGAATTTTATCTCAGTGCAAAGCAGACAGCATTTTTGTCATTATTTCCCAAGATTTTAGGTGAATTGAGCATTTCCTCCCAATTATTTGTATTTTTATAAATAACGCTCATAAATCGAATACCTGGATATTTCGCGTTGCTCTGAGCACAAAAGCTGGTAAGTTGCGATGCATTTTTAAAAAGTACTCTGAAAATCTGAAATATTTACGAAGGAAAATTAAAAATATTGAACAGAAAATAAAATTTTCAATCGAGAAAATAGGTGTGGATTTACGGTAAACAACGCGCACGTCGTAATTTCGGAGTGTCGTTGTGGGCGGTAGTTTAAATTTTATTTTCTCCTGACGTCAGGAGAAAATAAAAGGGGGGAACCTGACGCTTAATTAGACCTAAATTAGTCAAAATGGAGCCTATTGCTTATAATTATGCTCTTAAATCAAAAAATGTACATTCTTTGATTGGGCGCGAATTAATAGGTTGTTTGGTGCAAAATGCTTTGTTTTTAGGCTATCCCTGTGAAATTGCTCCAAATTCGTGTCTCTTTTTTATCACAACACACGGTGTCCAGGATTTGAAATGTGGGCGGAGCCTAATTTGCTGGCGCGTCAGCAAACTTCCATGGCGCACTTTCGGTGCTTGCGCATTTTTCGACGCTCGCATTTTTTTATTGATTTTATTGTTTTTCTTTCAGTAAAACCTGTTTTTCTTTGTAAAATGTATGTATTGTATCTTTTAATACCATAAAATTGCCCAGACTTCGCTTTTCGTAAAGATTTATCCTGCAAAAACACAAAAAAACTCAAAACGAATATTTCGAAATGGTGGCTGAACCAAATTCGACGTTCTTAGGCTTAAAAAATTTCTAAAGACCTTAGCTATAATTCCGTTGGAGGACATGTGGGAAAAAATTAAGAATTTATGCTTTTTTTCCCGAAAAACATAAAAAATGCCTCAAAATTTGAATTTCGCGCGAAAAAATCCAGTGGGGCGCGTTTGCTCGGCTCCGCCCATATTTCAAATCCTGGACACCGTGCAACACCTTAAATGTCTTCTTTTTAATCCGAATGTTCTAAGAAAACAGCGCAGTGCCAAAAAACGTGCGTAAATGCTATTTTTTCGGAATTTCTTTGAAAAAAAGCGGAATTTCCGAGAAAGCCTGATTTAAAGTAAAATATCCCGAAAGACCCACTACTTATTATCAATTAAATACAATAATATTATCATAAAAATTAATAAAATTCATTTATTAATTAGGCAAGATCAATTGCAATTTTAATTTTTATCACGAGCACTTCCAAAAGATAAGATGATTGATCGAATCTGTAGATGGATCCTGTGTAGCCGTTCCATCATCCAATCCTTCTCCACAGCTGACCAGCATTAGCTGAAAAAAATCGATGGAAGGTATGAGGTTATGCTCAGAAAATATTGGAGCAAAATATTGATTTAAAAAACCAAAAAAAAAAATCGATTTTTTGGGCTGAACTTTTCTGGGAATGTCCGGGACTATTTTTTCCATTATTTCCCAAAGTTTCAGGTCAAATTTAGGCTATTTTGTGAATAGCCCGTCAAAGAAAAGGCATACAAACCTGAGAAGATTGATGAGATGGGACATTGAGCGAACTACGTTTTTGTTTTTTCGAATGATGACCAGACGGTGATTGACAATGTACAGGCAGGAGGAATCGACAGGGACCGCTGTGGCCAATTTCACAAACTGAAAGAGCAAGTTTTGGCATTTTTTCGTGTTTTTAGAGGTTAGTTATTATGTATTTGCCACGGTGTGACACTTTGCACTATTTCCTTTGTCCATAATTTCAGATTCTATCAAAAATTGATTTATAGCGATTTTTTTACTATGGAAATCACATTTTATCGTAAGTTCCCGGCACTTATCATCCTTGAACTTCCAATTTTTATTCCGGGGGACAAGCTCCGCCCCTTTTGCAAGTCAAGTCAGTCTGGGGCACGAGTTCTGAAGAGGAAGTGGTGCCGCTGACTTGGCTTGACGTGTCCTGCAAAAAAGGTGGAGCTCGCAAACACCGATCCCCTTCCCCTAATTATTCTCTATCAAATACTTAAATACCCACCACGAAGATCAGGCGTAAGTTGCGACTTTGCCGAGTGTACAGAAGTCGACAAAACGAATCCAGCGGATGTTCCAATCCACAGATGTGATCTGGCGACCGTAAGACACGACACGCGTAGACATCCCATTTTGTGCTCTCGAAGAATGTGCTCTCTCCCGGAAAGTTGCGATCGAACGAACGGCGCCACGTTGAAGCTGTTGATGACGGTGAGGTCGAAGACGTCGACGACAAAGATGACAGTGGATTTTCGGCCAGATAAGAAGATGTGCTGTCCGGAAACTGCGACCAGGGTGATGACGTCGGAGGAGAAGAGCACTTCGGCCGGTGGCTGGAAATCGTGTTTTTTTAGACAGGGAAAGTATGGGCCTCTAATAAGCCATGTTGCTTTCGTTACCTTTGAAATTTATAGACCTGTTCAAGTGAATTTTTCCGTCATTTTAATCCAATACAAAACTGCATTAAAATGGCACAAAGCTTGCATTTTTGACACAAATATTTTTAGAAAAAACAGTTCCAAAAGGTTAAAGGTTGAAGTTTAAAATTGTTTTGCAATGAGTAGTACCTATCTTTGTGGCACACACTCAAAGTTGGTCATTTTGTGAAAATGCGCATTCCTTTTGCTCAGTACTGTATGGAAGTGTTTTGCTATTATTGAAAACGGCCGGCTAATAGCCATCGAACTCGGATCCTGATTGTTTCCTTTATTTTGTTTTCAATCGACTTGTGACATGAGAATACGAAACTCCGCCCACTTATTTGTGCGCGACCACGCGAACACAGGGCTATTTGAAGAGACGCAGACAGAACGGTGAATGCAGACTTACGTTTTCATGTCGCAAGTCGATTGAAAGCACAATAATTGCTGCATGAAACCATTCTATTAGCCCGGTGACAACCCATGACATTGTTTTAGGCAGCAACTATGCACCATAATGGATATTAGCCGTTTCCGAAGGCTATTAGTCAATATTGTTCAATCGCGAAAAAAGCAAGCGCGCTCTACGAAACGTAGTACTACGTGGAATTCATTTTCGTCGCCAAATTATTTCAATTTACGTGTAAATTCAACGTGAAATGAAATAATTTGGCGACGAAAATGAAATCCACGTATAACTAAGTTTCGTGGGGCGCACTTTCTTTTTTCGCGAATGGACAATAAATCTCACCTGAAACTTCCCAGTGTCCACGAAAAACGCATGTAACGAATTTCCACTCGCCAAAATGACCCGTCTTCCCACTTGCTGCATAGCAGTGATTGGCGACTGGCAAACATGCCCCACCGTCTGCGGATTTTCCAAATCCCAATTTCCATCAGGTGACGGTCGAAAAAGCAAAAGTTGGACTTGACTCGAATACGACGTTGCCACCAGTACACTCCCATTGGCAGCGCAAATCGACGTGACACTGTTTCGAAGTCGGGCCAGTCGATCTCGAGCTCGGGATCTGACTCGTTCCGTGGAATTCACCACGAACACTTCGCCGTCGTCGTTGCCGATCCAGACGGTCGTCTGTCCGCCAGAAGACGTTCCTTCGTCTGATGAGGATTCTGAGCCACTGCCACTGCTGTCAATCTCCATGATTGTCTCATTTTGGAGGTTTTCCAATGATTTTTGGGATTTTATTTTTCGTTTTCTTGTTTTCCTGAAGAACAATTTTTCTTTTATGCTTATTTTAGTGTACAAATGGGGTGCTGACGCCACGCGCTGCGGTTGCGTCGCTTACACACTCAAATATCATTTCAAAAAACACTCACATCGGCGGAGGCACCGTGCACATCGCAGTAACCGCAGCATTTCCAATCGCCGAGCAACTTTCTATGCTAATTTCTCCGCCATCCATCGCCATCACAGCCACCTGACCGCTGAATTTGTCGCTAGCGCACACCCAGACGAACGGAGCACTGTCCACTCGCTTGCCAGGTACTACCGTAGCGGAGCATAGCTGAAAATTGAAAATAAAAATATTAACTACGTAGCGGCTTGGCTTACTTGTAGCCCGGGTCGTGTCTGATGAGCAATTATGGTTTTGAGTAGGCAGCTCGGAGCCGCTGTCTGATGTTTGGCGAGAGTGGCCCGGGCGTCTTTGAACGTCGCCTCCCATACACTTCGCTTCTCAGCGTTTGGGAATTCCATGACGACTGGTTCGAAGCCATTTCTGAATATGTAGATATGGATTTGTAGAAATAGGGAATGTCGAGTATTTTTCCTTTAATTAGACTTAAAACCCTTTAAAATATAGCCGCCTCATAGCTGTCAGATAGCTGCCAAAAAGCCGCCGAATAGCTGCAAAATAGCCGCCAGATAGCCGCCTTATAGCTGCCAGATAGTTGCCAAAAAGCCGCCAAATAGATGCCAGATAGTCGCCTCGTAGCCGCCAAATACCAGTCAGATAGCTGCCAAATAGCTGCCAGATATCTGCAGAAAAGCCGCGAAATAGTAGCCAAAAAACCGCCATATAGCTGCCAAATAGCTGCTTCGACGTTCGCTATCATTCAGCTACCTGACAGCTACCTGGCAGGTATTTAGCGGCTATCTGGCGGCTATCTGGCGGCTATTTGGCAGCTATCTGGCAGCTATTTGGCGGCTATGTGGCAGCTATTTGGCAGCTAGTAGGCAACTATGAGGCAGCTAGTAGGCAGCTATGAGGCCGCTATCTGGCGGCTATGTGGCTGCTATTTGGCAGCTATCTGGCAGCTATTTGGCGGCTATTTGGCAGCTATTTGGTGGCTATCTGGCGGCTATCTGGCGGCTATTTTGCAGCTATCTGGCGGCTATCTGGCGGCTATGAGGCCGCTGTCTGGCGGCTATTTGGCGGCTATGTGGCGGCTATTTGGCGGCTTTCTGACGGCTACCTGGCAGCTATTTGGCGGCTATTTGGCAGCTATGAGGCGGTTATGAGGCAGCTATGAGGCGGCTATTTGGCGGTTATGAGGCAGCTATTCGGCGGTTATGAAGCGGCTATTTGGCAGCTATGAGGCGGCTATTTGGCAGCTATTTGGTGGCTATCTGGCGGCTATTTTGCAGCTATCTGTCGGCTATTTGGTTGCTATGTGGCAGCTATGAGGCGGCTATGTGGCGGCTATTTGGCAGTTTTTTGGCAGCTATGAAGCGGCTTTTTGGCGGCTATCTGGTGGCTTTGAGACGGCTGTCTGGCAGCTATCTGGCAGCTATGAGGCGGCTATTTGGCTGCAATGTGGCATCTATCTGGCGGCTATATAGCGGCTATCTGGCGGCTATTTGGCTGCTATTTGGCGGATGTTTGGCGGCTATTTGGCGGCTATTTGACAGCTATGAGGCAGATATTTGGCGGTTATAAGGCGGCTGTTTGGCGGCTATGAGGCAACTTTTTTGGCAGCTATGTGGCGGCTTTTTGGCAGCTTTTTCGCAAATATTTGGCGGCAATAGAACTGCCCGGAATAAAACTGCACGGAATAGAACCGGCTGAAATGGAGCTGTACTAACAAAAAAAAACTGCACGAAATAGAGCTCAGGGAATCAGAATGTACAACAGAGATTAAACGACTAATTTTAGTCAATTAATCGCTTAATTCATTGGTTAATTAATCGATTAATCGACTGAATATTCACCGGTGAAGCACACTGATTTTGAGTAAGAGAGTAAATGGGCGGGGCTTTCGTGGTGGAATTAGATTAGATTACGGTAGGCGCTTCTAGGGCCCACAAAAAGGTAAACTGATATGATAATAAGTGATCAAAAATTGGTGTTCTTTCTTCTCTTTTTCGTTGAACGCAAAGGTCACATTTCGCGCTACACTTATCAAAGCGATAATATGTACAAATCTTTTAAAATTTCTTTAAGATTGGACAATTATCAAATTAGATTACTGTAAAACCTGCGCGATTTTTTTCGGAAAAAATTCGTAAGCTGCACAGCCACTCATCTGCGTAAAAACTGATACGAAGAGGAGACGCAGAGAAGCAGAGAGCGCGGAAATTGTTTTGTTTTCCACCGAAGAGACGCAGACAAGCAGTCGAGCGCATTTGCATCAACATCAACGCCCTTGTGCCGCTCTTTTTTAGAGGCCTATTACAGGTTTTACGGTAAATATAACACAAAAAACATCCACTTACGAGCTAAGCACATCAAGATGAACAGCACTGAGATCCGGATCTGAGCTCATTTGCTCGGTGAGCTGTCGAATGCTCATCGAGTTGTCCGTCTCCATCGTGTCCAACATCTCCAGCAGCGCCTTGAAAAAGAGAAATAGGTTAGGTTAAACAAGTCAAAATCCGGTTTGCATCATTGACGGTACTATCATACCTATCATATCACACTGTATTTTTTGCCGTTTAATTCTCTCTCTCGTCAAAGATCAAAGTGGTCGCATTCGTTTGAATTCTCTCCTCTTTTTTTTTTGAAATGCAAATCTCTATTTTCAGTTTCAAAAAACTATCATGCGATCGACACTTTTAGTTTGATTTATTTATTTTTGTTATCAATAAATACCTGTTTGTTTGTTAACAGTAGATGTTCTTTATACTCTGTTTTCTTCTTTTTTTCCTTTAATTTTAATAATTAAATTTTTTTTAAATGCAGATTTAAATCAAAATGGGTATGAGCCGAGTATGGTCAAAAAGTGATGTGAGTCTTTTTTTTTTTTGCATTTGCAGCGCTTTGAATCGTGAATATTTTGCGCGCTTTATTTAAAAAAAACGAGTATGCAAACACCGATATCTTTATATTGTTTCCAATCGCTCTATTTTTGAAGTCCGTTTTGAAAAATTGGCTAAACAAGGTGCGGTTCGTAATTTCGGACGGTCGTTGTTTTTTTTTTTTTTTAATTAATTTTGTTCTGAAATGTTCCTATTTCTCCGTGAAAATTGCCCGGTTTTCCTAGTTTTTTTCCTGATTTTTTTTTAATTCTTTGCAACGGCAAAAAATCACAGAATTCCAGAATTTAGTTCGGCGCCCATCTTAAGCACATTTGGCTTCACCCCGATTCCCTGAAAACCTCTCCAAACCATTCCTCTATTCCAGAAAGATGGTCCCAATTCCCATGTGAACGAAAAAGGCATAGGATGGATCATCGGAGCAGTGTTCATAATTGGCGAGACCGCTGGCGGTGGAATGATTGCTCTCTCCTACGCGCTCACATCTATGGGACTCATACCCGGGCTCATCCTTCTCCTGCTCTGCGCCACCTTCTCCTGTTATACGGCCCTCGAGTTGAGCTGGACGTGGAAGATAATGCAGAATCGGTGGCCGGATTATCGTGATCAGTAAGTGCAGGCAATCTATCACTGTTTTTTTCCAAATTTCAGCTGCCGAAAACCGTACGGAGAAATGGCGTACCGAACAATCGGTCCCAAAATGCGATCCTTCATCGCGTTCATGATCTGCATCACACAAATCGGTTTCGCCACTGTCTTGGTGCTCCTGGCCGCCAAAAATCTCTCCATCATTCTCCACTTTTTCTTCTCCGTCGACATCAACCAGTGCTATCTGATTCTGATCGTTGGATTGGCCGTGTGGCCGGCCACTATGCTCAAATCGCCGATGCACTTTTGGCAAGCGGCCATATTCTCGGCTGGCTCGAGCACGTTGGCCGTGATTCTGGTGATCGTAGGTATGGTGCACGACGCGCCAGTTTGTGCCAGTGATGTTCCGCATGAGGCGCCAGAAGTTTCAAAGGCGTTTATGGCGTTTGGAACGTTTGTGTTCGCGTACGGAGGACACGCGACTTTGCCAACTATTCAGCATGATATGAGGAAACCAGCGCACTTTGTTCATTCCATATTGCTGGCAATTGCGTGTAAGTAAAAATACTAATTTGGGGGGGGGGGGGGTTACTGTGTAAAATCGCGTAAACTCTACCAGAAAACAGTTTTCGAATTTCTATTTCTCAGCCGTTTTTCTATTTTTCCGGGCTGTTCGGTGCTTTAATTATTCGTTACAATCGTTTTTAAAAAGCTATCTTCAAAACAGATAAAAATTTCTGAAAAGCAGTTATTTTCAGCAAATCGGGTCCACAATTAGTTTTTCAACAACGTCAACTAGAAAAGAATCCTACTAAATCGTTATCTTCAGTTTTAAACTGTGCCACCGCATGCACTGACATGACAGAAAGACAGCGACGGTCGGAACCCGTAAATTGTCGGCCTCACTTTTTACCTGGTAGCGAGCGCCATCCATTGAATTTTCGTTGGCAGGCATAATATAAAAACGATGAAACTACAAAACAAAGCGAATGGAATTGTTATAAGCTAATTCAACGCCCGACACATTGCGGCTTCCGACGTCCTCCCTTTGCCCGGCATGCTCTTTTATCATTTTCTTTACATCTCAACTGCCGGGTAATCAGAGGTTGATGCACCAAACTCGGTAGTCTCATTGTCAGGCCTGCTTGTTTAGGAAGTGTTTCGCCGAGTTTGGTATGCAAACCTCGAAATACCCGGCAGTTGTGACAATGAAACAATAGAAGGGCATGCGATTAAATTAGAGGAAATACGGTAATTTTTACTCTAGTCTCAGCTGGTGAAAGCTTTGGTGTAGATTTTTCCGCTTAAACTGTTTCTGGCAAAAAATTGAGAAGATAATATGTTTTTCCGCAATCAATTCTATGTACATGGGGTCAAAACTATTATTTTTTCTGCACTGATCAACAATAAGTCCAGGAAACTTTTTTCTTTCAAGTGAGCCTCCTGCTATTAAGAAATTTCGCCTAATTCTCTAACGTTTCGAGCCTATTTTTTCTCAAAACGTCCTATATTTCAGTCTGCACTGCTCTCTACATGTGCATCGCCGTCGGCGGCTACTTTGTGTATGGAGATACGGTCGGGGAAGCGATCATTCCGTCGCTGCAAGTGCAATGGATTCAGCAGACGGTCAATTTGATGATCGCTGTGCACGTGATCACCACTATAGTGATCGTCATGTCGCCGCCTATTCAGCAGGTCGAACAGATTCTCAAAGTTCCGCATAGTGAGTTAGAGTCGCCGGTGCTTACTACTTTCGTCTGGTGCTTGTTGAGGACTAGAAAACTCAAAAAGCGCGATCGGACACATCTGAAGTTAGTGTGACCGTAACCATCCAGGTTGAAATTTTTGTAGAGGAATACTGTCACACTCATTTCAACTGTGCCTGAAAGTACTCGGTTGCGATTTCTAGGTCACAGCTCTTACCAGCTTCAGACGATTAATGCTACTTAATAATTACAGGATTTGGTCTAAAACGCTTTTTGGTGCGTTCTGTTCTCTTCTGGTTCGTCATCTTTATCGCCCTCTCCATTCCTCATTTTGGACCATTCTTGGACTTGGTAAATCTCCATTTCAATTAATTTTTTCACTATCAAACTGTTCTTGTTTGTTTCAGATTGGAGCATCCACCATGGTGTTAATGACGCTCGTTCTGCCGCCAATTTTCTATCTTTCAATTCGAACTCAAGAGTTGAAATGGGCGAGGGAAAGTGAGAAGCCTGATACGGCGGACGTCACACAGGAGAGAGCGTCGTTAAGAGAGTGAGTGGGCGCGGTTTTTGATGATTTCTGGGTTGAAAATTGAAAAAAAATTATGCTCAGAGAATTCTCGGCTATTAGCCGTTATAGCTCGTATAGAGCCAAATCCACCCGAAACTTGTCAAGATTATCACCGAGCTGCCACATTTTCAATCACTAACATTCAATTTTAGATATTTTTTTTCTTCATATTTACACACCAACTATGTCGCAAAAACATCATAATTGACGCGCAAATTTAAAACAATTCAAAAAGGTCAGAAAACGCGCTCCATTGAACTAAATACTTTGTGACTTTTCTTCGCAGTTTCCTTTATTTATTTTTCCTTAAAGGGGGTGCCAACTTTGTGGGGAAAGTGGCTTAAAATATACTCTTGGATGGGGGATTTACGAATATCAAATCGAAATCGAACGAAAAAATTTTTCTGATTTTTGGCGAATTTTACAAAAAAAAATAGAAGACCACGGGGAGTACACGACTTGGCGCGAAATTCAAACGCCATTTTTCTTTTTCATCATTGTTCTCCCGTGTTTTTCCAATATTTTTGCATTAATCTTTGGGAAATATATTACAAACATCATTTCGTGTTTTAAATGATCAAATTAACGCGTGTTGATCACAAAAGTAACGATAAAACAAATTCGGAACAAAAATTCTCATACCTTCGTTTTTTGTCCCTTTTCCTGCTCAATTCCGCATTAAGTTCACTCTTTTATCTGTAACGTTTATATTTGAACAATAAATGTTCACAAGAAATTATTTAAAACGATTAATCGAACGAAAGGCGAATATCGATTTTTCGATTTTCATGACTAAACTGTATTTTCGCGATTATCTGAAATTATAATAAGCGATTAGAGCATGTTTATCGAAAATCGATAATGAAAACGAGGAAAATTGCACGAAAAATGAATATTTCTGGTGAAAATGGATCTTTCTAGAAGCCGCGGCCGAGGGTTTCCTAGTCCACGGCCACGATTTTCGTGTACTCCTCGTGGTCTTCTATTTTTTTTTGTAAAAATCATAAAAAATCAGAGAATTTTTTTCGTGCGATTTCAATGTGATATACGTAAATCCCCCACCCAAGAGTATATTTTAAGCCACTTTCCCCACAAAGTTGGCACCCCCTTTAAAACCCTAATTTTTTCAGTTTCTCCTCAAAAAATTGGGGGAAACAATTATTTTCGGCAAACTTTCAATGAAAAATCCTAAAATTTAACCGTGTATTAGGAAGGAAAGCTCTCTGAATTGCTCCCAAAACCCAATTTTCAGAGTACTCCACCTTACACCCAAACCCATCCTGATTCTAAACGCCGCTATTTTAATTTTCGGAATAATCGGTGGAACCCTCTCCACCATCACCTCAATCGTCCGTCTTGCCGATTCGGAGCTCGCACCTCCATGCTATTATCAATATTTCACAAAAGGCCTTCCATTCCACGGAGATAACAGTGGATCTGTCAGTTGTTGCGGTGTCTACCGTAACCTGACAGTTTCCGGACAAGACCCTCTCGGCTATTGTGCCAATCCCGACTTTTAGTAGACTAATCACGAGTATATAATAATAAATGCAATGAAATGCAAACCTTTTTTTCACACTTTAATAGGGAGCACAGCTGTGTCATTTTTTTGAGCACTCTGTCGTCTTCCTGGGAGCTTTCCAACCGTCTCTCCACCTCTTCCAACTGTGAAAGTGTGTCTTTTGATATTTGCACGTCTTCTAGAGCTATTTTGAAGAGTAGTTTGAAGCGATTGCTCTCCAAAAAGTCCATCGAATGTGATGTGAGCCGGTTGTTAAGCGCCTCTTGCTTCTTTTTGACACTTGTGATGAGAAGAAGGTCGGAGAGCATGAAGACGCATCGTTCTCGGTCTGTTCCTTTCAATGTGATAATGTCGTGGCGGAGGAGGGTTCGGTCTTTGGTGACGAGCTGGAAAAATGATATTACGACAATCCTGAGGCCGTATTCATGAACATTTACCGTACGGTAAATAAAAAGGTAAATTGACGTATTGACCGAAAATATTAGTTTTGTTATTCCTGAAACGATTCACGGGTTGTTTATAGTTCTATGAACCACTTAAGCATTCAAAACTTCTAACTTTCTGTCGAGAAAATAATTTACCGTTTTCATTTACCGTCTGGTAAACGTTCATGAATACGGCCTCTGAACGCGCCAATTCTAGGGTAAAACTCGACTATTCTCCGTCTACCATATTCAATGGCTGAACCAAGCTCTATCGCTTCTTCTAGTTTCTCTAACCGTCTCCGCTAGCGGTGTACTATCTCTCTCTCGCTCCCCATCTCGCTGTCTGCGTTTCCATTGGGGCTAAAGAGTGCACCGCTGGTGGAGGAATAGAGAAATGAGGGTGAGCGAGCGATAAAGCGCTTTTATGAGGTCTACAAAACCTAGTCCCCAGCCATGGTCGCGTCTAAAATTTAAATTCCTCTAAAATTGTAGGCCGCCTATTTCACACGTACACAATGTTTGCAAAAAAAAACTCAAAAAGTGCTTGGAAAAGTTTGAGAAAAATCTAGGAAAAGTCTCTGAAAAGGTCTAGGAAAATGTCTAGGAAAATGTCTAGAAAAAGTCTAGACACAGTTTAGGAAAATTCTAGGAAAAGTGTCGGAACAGTCTAGAAAGTCTAGGAAAAGTCCCAGAAAGTTCTCGGAAAAGTCGAGAAAAGTCTAGAAAAAGTTATGGAAAAGTCTAGGAACAGTCTAGAAAAGTTCCGGAAAAGTCGAGAAAAGTCTAGAAAAAGTTACGGAAAAGTCTAGGAAATGTGTCAGAAAAGTCTAAAAAATGTCTAGAAAACGTCTAGAAAAAGTCGAGGAAAAGTCTAGGAAAAGTCTCGGAAGTCTAGAAAGTCTAGGAAAAGTCTATGAACAGTCTAGGAAAAGTCTAGAAAAAGTTACGGAAAAGTCTAGGAAATGTGTCAGAAAAGTCTAAAAAATGTCTAGAAAACGTCTAGAAAATGTCTAGGAACAGTCTAGGAAAAGTTTCGGAAAAGTCTCGGAAAAGTCCAAGAGAGGTCTAAGAAAAGTCCAGGAAAAGTCTAGGGACAGTTTAGAAAACGTCCAGGACGTCTAGGAAATGTCTGTGAAAAGTTTTGGAAAAGTCTCGAAAAAGTCTAGGAAAAGTCTATGAAAAGTCTAGAAAAAGTCTAGGAACAGTCCAGGCGAAGTCTACGAACAGTCTAGAAAAAGTTTCGGAAAAGTCTGGGAACAACCTAGAAAAGTTCCGGAAAAGTCGAGAAAAGTCTAGAGAAAGTTTTGGAAAAGTCTAGGAACAGTCTAGAAAAGTCTAAAAAATGTCTAGAAAACGTCTAGAAAAAGTAGAGGAAAAGTCTAGGAAAAGTCTATGAAAAGTTACGAAAAAGTCTAGAAAAAGTCTAGGAAAAGTCTCGGAAAAGTCTATGAACAGTCTAGGAAAAGTCTAGAAAAAGTCTAGGAAGTCTAGGAACAGTCTAGGAAAAGTCCAAGAAAGGTCTAAGAAAAGTCCAGGAAAAGTCTAGGGACAGTTTAGAAAACGTCCAGGACGTCTAGGAAAAGTCTAGGAAAGGTCTAGGAAAAGTCACGGAAGAGTCTATGAAAAGTCACGGAAAAGTCTATGAAAAGTTACGGAACATTCTAGAGAAAGTCTAGCAACAGTCTGGGAACTGTCTCGGAAAAGTGTAGAAAGTCTAGGAAATGTCTCGGAGAAGTCTAGAAAGTAAGAAAGTGTAGGAAAAGTTACGGAAAAGTCTCACAACAGTCTAGGCAGAAAAGCAATCATAAAAATTCAAAAACCCACATCATCCAGCCCATCGACAATCGCCTCGATCTCTCGTAATCGCTGCTCCATTTGCTCACTGCCATCCTTGTGTTGATTTATCGCCACCGCCAGGCAGTGAATGTGTCGCTGAGCACGAAGAAGACGTTCTCGATCCTCGTGTTCCACGGGCGTGTGTTTCAGCATTTGTTTGACAATCAACTCGTATCGGGGAACCCGTTGGATTGGGGAAATGAGCAGCGAGTCGAGATCAAGCTTTTTCGGGTGGTCGCGGCAGCATCTCTGAAAATTTATAAAATTGAGAACATCCTTTGATTTTTGGCGAATTGTCCAGTAGCTGCCCATGAGCTGCCCAGTAGCTGTTCATTGGCTGTCCAATAGCTACCCACTAGCTGATGATCAGCTGCCCAATATCTGCCCACTACCTGTCCACCAATTGCCCATCGACTGCCCACTAGCAGCCCACTAGCTGATGATCAGCTGCCCACTACCTGCCCACCTGCTGCCTACTAGGTGCCCACCAGCTGCCTACTAGCTGCCCATTAACTGCTGCCCAACAGGTGCCCATTAGATGCCCATTATATGCCCATTAGCTGCCCACCAATTGCCCACTACCTGCCCTAGACAGATCTGATCTGTCAAATCTCGTGACACAATGTCATTTTGATCGGCAATTAGCCAACTCGTTGCCCACTACCTGCCCAGTTCCTGCCCTGCGCCTGATCACTCACATTATAATACTTCTCAAACGAGTGTTTTTGTCGAGCCTGTGCAATTGCTGCCTTGGCAAACTTGAAGTTGTCCACGAATGCGATAAACGTCTCGATCATTGATTGTTTTGAGAACTAAACAAGCGTATTATTTTTTTCAATTCTTCTAGAACCACCCACATGAGCCAACAAAACGTCTCCAATAATCGCATCCTTGTGCCAGTGCTCTAGGCGTTGGCTGAGGGCGGCGAGTAAAACTTGGTGGTGAGCCAGAATTTCTGGTACTCGGTAGAAGATTTTGTCCACCAGGGAAGCTTCGATGAGGGTGCATTCGAGCGGCTGGCGGAGTGGTCGCATGTACTTCTGAATTAGTTTATTTATGAATTGGTGTTTGCGGACTTGGTCTCGAGTTGGCGACTGAAACTCCGCCCACTTTTAATAGTTTTAGTTCCGCCTCCGCCCTTTTTTAAGTCTGCGGCGCTGTGCAGACTCTATGTAAAGACAAACGTGCCCTGTCGCCTTTCTCTGCATCTCCACAGTGGCGGTCTGCCACGTTTCGATGATAGTGAGCGCGTACAAAAATGGAGACGCAGAGACGCCGAGAAACAGCCAGCGAAAATTCGCTTTCAAAAAAACTTCGCGGAACAGTCTAGAAAAAACGCCTTGGACTTGCAAAAGGGGCGGAGCTTGTTCCCCGGTTTTATCATGGTCTAGAAGCGAAAAAATGACTGAACTTATCAGATTAGATTACGGTGAGCTGCCCAAGTCCGCAAACACCGAAAGCTCGGTTTTAGTCCCTACAAACTTTTTTAACGGTCTTTTTTCGAATTTCGTCCAATTCTCTCAATTTTTCCGATATTAAAAATGAAAAAAAATCACTCCTCTTGTGGCCTAGAAAATGAAAACTCTTCCACTAGTACATTCAGCACGACCCGACACAGCTGAAATGAGTGTGACCGTAATCATCCTCTCAAAATTTAAACGGGGGAGTGGGAAAAATAAGATTTTTATTTGTTTTTTCGAGGAGTTTGTTAAAATTTTGAATGAATGATTACGGTAACACTCATTTAAGCTGTGTCAAATCGTGTTGAACTTCATCGTGGAAGTTTGCGTTTTCTAGGCCACGGAAAGCGCCAGCTGTGGGAATTTTTTTTTTGAAAATTTGAAAAATGACAGTGGAAGATAACACGTTTCGCAGCTCTCACGAACTAAAATCGAACAATTTCTCTTTCAAATTCACTGACTCACCGTCACCAAAAACTCCAGCCCCTCCACAAACGACTTCTCCGTGTCAATAAGCTCCCTGGCAGCCAGATGGCGAACACTGAAATGCCTTCGCAGACTCGCCCGACTCCTCTTCTTCCACAAAAGAATGTCGGCCTCGTGAAGCGAGTCCTCCATTCCACACGACTCTAACGCCTCTTCGCCTCCATCCGAGTACACGTACGGGTTCCACGAGATGGACGGGTGCTGTTCAGGAGACGTGGGTCGACTCCGGAAGCTGTCGAGCAGTTTTGAAAAGCGGTTCACTCCGGCTAGAGTTTCAGACGGTCGGTCCACGAGAAGAGATGTGGACGAGGAGAACATTTCGTCCACGATGCCACGGCGTCTAATTTGATTTAATTTAATTCAATCCAAGTTAGAGAGGTCATAAGAATATTAAAGCTCACCTAGCCCTAACATTTGGCACTACTGGCGGCTCTTGCGCCATCTCTCCTCCCATAAATCCTTCAGGCGCTGACGATTTTCGGCCATTTGAGGTGGACACAAATTGATCATTACGGATGGACGGTATGAACTGCATGACGCCACGTGGATGACCCAACCGAGTCGATATGCCTGACCGTCTTGCGTCCGCCGTCTCGGTCGTTAGGGACGATTCGTCGACGTCGGAGAACACTGAACTTTCGTCTTCGGGACACTCTGTCTTCACACGACGATTATTACCTCCACGATCCGAAGAAGCTTGTGATGGATAGGCGAGCACTCGTTGCAACGATTGGATGCTCTTTGCGGCGTCCTTCAGTTCTTCGATCTCTGTGCTCATTTCGCCGCCAGAATCGGAGTCGTGGCGGTGGTTCTTGTTTTGGCTCTGAATGGGGTGTTGTTATTTGTCAAATATTGCCCTCGGAGTTCCTTACCAATACAATCCTGGATCTAGACGCGGCCGCAAACTTTGGCAGTGAGAGGAGCAACTTTTGAAGAGCTTCCACGTCGATTGTCGGGGGCATATCCACGTTCGGCTCGCTGTTCGTTTTTCTCAGATTTTGTTGAGATGCTCTTCGAGATTCGCTGCGTTCGCGACTCGCACGAACCATACTTCGACGGCGCTCACGTTGACGTTCCCGCTCGTTGAAAAAGTTTAGATTTGCATCGCTGCGTCTTCTGAATATAAAATTTGTTGTTTTTAGGCATTTCTGTGGGCACTCGGTGTTTGCGGAAAGATCTACCGGGAGCCAATCGGGAACCTAGGCCAACCCACTACGGGCGCTATTTCTCTGCGTCTCCCCTATTGGCAGACTGCCAATGTGGAGACGCAGACAAATGCGATAGAGCTCGTTTGCTCACGGTGTGTTAAACGGTGCACCGCTGCAAACGCGCCCCCTCGCACTACTCGGTAAACGCCTACAACTGTTACGCAGATCTAAGAAGCAATATCAGCTTTTGCGCATGACTTAGAGCTCCTTTCAGATTTTAAACAGCCTTTAAACCCAGTAGCAGATGTTATACAGACATTGAAGGTTGCAACACCTGTTAAGCAGATTTTAAAAAGGCTGCAGATGTTACGCAGATCTTAAACGCGACACGCGCCGCACCTGGCGACACAAAATCGTGGCACCGCCCGTCTGTTCTCTGCTTGTTTTTTTCCGTTTTTTCGTCGGTATTTTGCTTTTTTTGCAATTTTTTTATCATTATTTTACTCCGTGGTAAATTAAAAGATGAAAAAAGACATTCACGTCACGAATTCCACATTATATAGCGCAAAATAATTATTTTTTTCTTCCATTTTTTCAAATAAAAACGCGTTTTGTGTCTTTTTGTTTTCACATTTTTATGTTTTTCGGAAACGTGGAAGGTTAATTTATTTTCAAAAAATATTTTCGAGGAAAAAAAAAAGAAAATGTGATTAATAAATAATAAGAAAATCATTTTTGCGCGAATATTTACTTCGTCGCCACTATTTCTCACGTTACACTCTTAATCATTCATTTATAAGCACTCAGTTCTGCAGAGATTTCTGTCCTCTGTGGCTCAGTTGGTAGTGCCCGTGATTACAAATCCAAATGTCGCGGGTTCGTGTTTTGCCCAACCCAAAAAAACTTTTTTTGCTCGTTTTTTTGTGCGGTTTCGCATCGCTTTTGATTTGTTTCATATATTATTCTAATTCTGCATTGATTTTTTGTCCGGAAAGTTCAGCGGCAACGCGCCGGAAGCATGTGTGATGCTTTTCAAATATGCGACCGGAGGGAGATGGGCGGAAGCTTGCTTTGTGACGGAATGTTTTGTGATTTAAAGTCTAAAGGCTTTTACAGTGTTTAATCGGCTCCCAGTAACCCTTTTCTTATCTTTTTAGGCTCACCTTTAAACTTTTAATCACAAAAAGTAAATTTAATCCCCCCCCCCCCGCAAAGCATGCTTCCGCCCAGTTCGGTCGCCCTTTTGAAAAGTGTCACAGAATTTTTGCGATTCAAATGCACCCGCGCGGCACCGATGACGCGCCTCGTTTTCTATAACCGTCTAACTTCTTTCTCTCTCTCTCTCTCTTTCCCGAGAGCGCCAAATAAATTCCTAATGGACCTATGCATTTGAATTAAAATGAATTTTTATGTCATTTTAATTCAATGCATTACAACATATTAATTAATTAATCTGAATTTACCTGAACCATTGAGTTTGAGTGTTTCTGCAAATCGCGCCTAGCCATCCTGGTCAAATAAGTGAACTTATTAACAAATAAATGCATGCGCCTTTAAACATTTACTCCGAGTACACAAAAATGATGACAAAAGATGCATTTTTTGACCAGGATGGATAGGCGCGATTTTCAGAAAAACTCAAACTCAATGGTTCAGGAAAATTCAGATTAATTAATTAATATGTTGTAATGCATTGAATAAATGTGACATAAAAATTCATTTTAATTCAAATGAATAGGTCCATAATTTCCAGAGCAAATGGGTAAAGACAGAGAATCCGTCGACCAACAACACCATCCACCATCCACCACGTCACCGGCGCCCAGCCAACACCCGAGAGATCCCAAAATGCAGGCGCCACGAGTTCGCCTGCCGGATGGAGTTTGAGGTTAACGTAAGTTGTTTGGACGGGCGTAAAACTTAAAATAACAAAAATAAAAAAATATATCGTTCAGCGCGGCTCCGAGGGTGAAGCATTGTTACGTCAGGTGACGAGCGACTTGTCGATCGAAGAACGCTAGTAATTTTCTCACTGCTTCTACGACAAAGAGGAAGGCATCAGACACTGGTTGTATAATGATAAGAAGATATTAAAGCAATTGAAAAGTTGGTTGTTTTTTTTTTGGTGTTCTGATGATTCCCAGTTGACTTAAAAGCCCAAAACAAACTTTACAGACCTTCCCTGGGAGTTCTCTTTTGAGGTCAAATTCTACCCGACCACACCCACCACTATTGTCGACGATCACGCACGATACTACGCCTCCCTCCAACTCCGCCGTGACATTCTCACAGGACGGCTTCCAGCCACCGCCGACAATCATGCCCTTCACGGCTCTTTTGTTGTTGAGATGAAAATAATGTGTATTAAATGCTATTTCTTTTTTTAAAATAAAAGTAATAATTATAAAAGTATGTTTTATTTTCTAATAGAAAAGGAACGAAAAGCAAAGTGAAAGCAGTAGTAGCCCCTCAGTTGCGCAGCTTTTGAGCAGATCTTTAGCAGAAACCCATAGCGCGTAAATTAACAGTTGCGTAAGAGCTGCGTAAAAGTTGCCAAAGTCTGCGTAACAGTTGCAGGCGTTTACCGAGAGCACTTTTCGTTGAATTAACACAATTGTTTCATGCGTTTTCAATGAAAATGTTTATGGAATTGTCGTAAGTTTCGGCGCGCGGTGGTGAGACACCACGAGAAAAAGGCGCACGCCGAAGCGCTCTTTCTAATTTTTTGCCTTGGGTAGATTGGCCCAGATTCCCAATGGCACCCCGGTAGAACTTCCGGGGATCGATAATATTCCGCAGTCCCAAGCTCCGCCCACTTTGAGAGAGTGAAAACCCATAGAAAATTTTCCAAAAATCAAGACAAATTTTCAGACTTTTGACCAGTTTTTTAAAATGATTTTTTCGTCCCAATAACTGCTATAATTATGCAGAAAACATTCAAACAATGAAATCAATACGATATCAGTTAAAAAATGTTCCAAAGTCTGAAAATATTCCTTGTCCGCAATTGCGGGTGTGCCTGTCAGCTTTCCCCGATTTTTGGCTATATTTCCCCTGACTTGTGTTTCCCTGATTCCTATTTTCCCTCGTTTTTTCACGCTCTCTATCAGTGGTTTATGGGCGGGACTTGGCAAAAAATGCGCAAAGAAGTACGGTAGACATTGCAAACACCATGACGAGCATGTGAACGTTTTTTGCAGAAATTTTTTAATTTTTTTCGTTTTTAAAAATTCCTTTTTTCGCTATTGTCGGCCCGCCAAAATGGTCAAACGCGCTCTGCTGAATACAACGCTATGCGATTTTCATTTTGGTTCCCAAATTATTTCATTTCACGTTGAATTTATACGTGAAATGAAATAATTTGGAGACCAAAATGAAAATCGCATAGCGTTGAGTTCAGCGGAGCGCGTTTGACCATTTTGGCCGGCCGACAATAGATTTTCTTAATTTTGCCAGCTTTTTTTTAAAACACTCGAGGCAAAACGAGCATGGTCCACTGTCGGAAGGGATCGTGCTACTTGGCGCAGCTAGGTTCGCAGTATCCGGATGGAAACTGAGGTCGAACCTCACAAGTATCACAAGTAAGTAAGTTTTTAAAACATAAATTGCACTTAAAAATCGTGGAATTTCGTTAAAATCTGGAAATTTTATAATTTTTCAAAAATCGATTTTGGGACCCCAAATTATACTGTACAAAAATAAAATTGATTTTTGCAAATTTCCGTGTTTTTTTTTCGACAAAAATTCATTTATTGTGTTTTCAATCGACTTGCGACATGAGAACGCGAGACTCCACCCACTTATTTTTGCGCGACCACGCGAACACAGTGATATTTGAAGAGACGCAGACAGAACGGCACAAAAAAGTGGGCGGAGTCTCGCGCTTTTAGGTCGCAAGTCGATTGAAAACACAATATGTTATTTATTTGTTTTTACCGCAAAAAAAACCGAGAAAAATATATATTTTTCCTCACAAAAATGTTTTTTATTACAGTAAGATTGTAAATCGTGGCGAGACCCGTTACCGTACATCCGGTGCGCATTCAGAGAATTTTCTGGCCACATTTTTCCCAAAGTTTTCGCATTTCAACAAAAAATTGATGAGCAAGATGAGCAAGTGAGTTTCTTTTTTTTTCTTCGAGAATGTTTCATATTGTGTCTTCAATCGACTTGCGACTTGAGAACGCGAGACTCCACCCACTTATTTGTGCGCGACCATGCGAACACAATGATATTTGAAGAGACGCAGACAGAACGGTGAATTCAGACTTGCGTTTTCATGTCGCAAGTCGATTGAAAACACAATAGAAAAACTTTAAAAATTTACACGAGAGCTAATTTAAATACAACGACGATAAATAATGCAAAATATCAATTAAACCGGAAGAAGAATTCTCGTAAATCGGTCCACTTAAACTTTCCCATCACTCACCTCGAATTATAAAACGAATTGCGTGTGCTCGGCGACACAGTAGCCGATCGTTTTGGTCTCGGCACGGCGACGGGCGGCGACGAATCGCTCGAACTATCCGAGTCGTCGGCATCGTTCGGGTTGAGCATCGAGCGAGCCAGCGATGCGTTGGGGAGAGTGTGTGCGGATCGAGGAGCGGGCAGATGGTTGGATGGAATTTGAGCTTGAAACGTTGCAGCAACAATGGAAAAAACAAAGAGGTTAGCGCTGAAATGACATGTCATGTGGCGACGCAAAAAAAATAAAGCGAAAAGAAAAAAAGGATCGGAAGAACTCGGAGGCTATCAACAGGTAATGGGATACATTTTGAGGAAGGGGCAAAGTTTTTTAAACGTTTTTTTCTTTTTCCCTGATGGCCTAAAAACTATTAACAGTCAATTTGCAATGTTCCCACGGGTGGGCGGCAATGAAAATGCTCCAAATTGTTTTGACTTTTGGTCTTGCACGGCGAAATGAATTTTCGGAGGTCATCTCTCTCAAGACTCTGCGTTTCTAGTTTTGCACGCTAAACTGCAGAATGTCACTATCGAGACGCAAATGAATGCGACAGAGCGCGTTTGTCTTTACTTAGGTTCTAACACGCCGTCTCTTGGTCAAAAGTGCTGATCAAATGATATACTGGGCACTATTACACATAGGTGATGATAATGATGACGTCACGTCACTTCAAAAATTTCAGAAAAAGCAAAAAACAGGCGGTAGAAATAATAACCGGACGGCAACGTGACAAGGCAAGCGCCAGTGAACCTCAAAAGTGACCAATCAATGCGTCCTCCTTCTTCTTCCTTACCCCAACTTGATGCCAGTAGTAAGACAGCAGCTGACGACCCGCAGAGCCCAGCCGTTCCCGTCTGGAGCCCGTTCCACCTGGCAGAGACGTAGGCAGGCATACGACGATCACTCATTGGTGACAGGAGGTCAACTTCGCTAAACTCGTTATCCAACGAGTCAATTCTTTCCATTCGATTAGTTCATTCATTATACAGTGTCAAATTAATATTTACAGGAATGCAATTTGTTAGTGATTAGTAGTTGCCACGTCATTGACATTGAGGAAGAAGCGACGCATCCACACAAGCAGCATCTGTCACCGAGAATACGTCATTCGAATTGGCACACGTGTAATGAACAACCTGCCCTGATGAGCACTGATGATACGAGTTCGAGCAGAGGCCATCCGAAAAGAACCCGTCAACGGCGCAGTCATACGTGGCCAGTGAAGAGTCACGAATGAGAAGCACGTCGTCCAGTTGGCACTTTAGCGACGTCTCCGGGAAATCGCAAATCAGAGACTGTTCGTTGAAGACAAGAGTTGGCGGGCACTCGAAGATGTCCTCGTGGCCATTCTGGCAAGAAAGCACACGGGGTGAGCATTCGAGAGCGTAGAGTCCATTGTCCATGTTCAGGCACGGGGTGAACTTGTCACCGGATCCAGCTTCGTTCGTCAATCCGGATGATTCTTCAGCTTCCGAGGCCAGTCGAAGTTCTGAAATTTCGAGATATGCAGGTAGCAGAATCAAGGCGTGCTAGACTCTACGTGAAGGCGAACGCGCCCTATCGCATTTCTGCTTCTCCAATTCCGTTCTGTCAACGTCAGCTATAAATGAGTGCAAAAATGGAGACGCAGTGACGCGAGAAAATTCTCTCTCTCTCCCGTTGAAAATTTTTGAATGAACATATCAAAGTACGGTCACTCTCGTTTCGGCTGTCGAGGTTCTACCTGTTCCAAGCTATAACTCATTGAAAATTGGGCGGAGCTTCACCAAATTAAACACTTTTTGTGTTTTCAATCGACTTGCGACATGAGAACGCGAGACTCCGCCCACTTTATTTGTGCGCGACCACGCGAACACAGTGATATTTGAAGAGACGCAGACAGGTAGCGCACAAATACCGTAAAACCTGTAATTGAAGTACATGTACTTCTATTTTTCAAACCCCCTAATTGGGTGTACTTCTAATACAGGTGTACTTCAATTAGAGGGTGTACTTCTATTTTTCAAAAGCCTTTCAGGAGAAAAAAAAGAAAGAGGATTCGAGACGCATGCAAAACTGGGAAAGACAAAACCGGGAAAAAACATTTCCAAAGTCGAAGAAGAAGCCCCGTCCATTGCAAACGTGCGGCACGAGTTTTGTACTGAAAGGGTTATTTAATTCTATTGTCCATTCGCCGAGAAAGCAAGTGCGCTCCACAAAACTTAGTACTACGTGGATTTCATTTTCGTCGCCAAGTTATTTCAATTCACGTTGAATTTACACGTAAGATGAAATAATTTGGCGACGAAAATGAAATCCACGTAGTACTAGGTTTTGTGGATCGCACTTGCACTCTTCGCGGATGGACAATAGAAAAACTGTGCCCCATACATGCAAATTTTTCCCGGTTTTGGTAATTTTTTCCCTGTTACCCCCCTCAGCTAACGGCATTTTTACCATAGACCATCTTCTCGCGAGTATATATCCCAACTCGGTCAGTTTTCAAAATTTAACAATTCTGTTTTTTTTAACAGTTTCTACTCTCGGCGAATACATCATCAACCTCGATCTACTGCAAAATTCTTGTAAAACCGTGACGCAATTGCAATATTAGCTCGAATTTTAGTTGTATTATTTTTTTAACAAAAAAAAAACGTAGCCACGACGATTTGTAGTTTAAATTTAATTTTTCGCTTCAAAAAAGGCGCACCACACTGTGGAAAATCAAAAAGTGCCGTAGAGTGAGGCTGATGATGCATTCGCCGAGTGTAACTGTTGAGAAATAATCGTCTGTCAGCTGCTCTAAAACGATTTTTTGGTCGATAGACCATCCGCAGAAATCTTTGGACCATCAGATGGGGGACGCCATTTCCATTGCGATAAGGGGGCTGTTCCCCGGTTTTGTCAGGGTCTCGAAACTTTGAAATCTGCGCTCGTCAATTAAAATGTTGCAAGTGTATTCCTCCATGAACGTGTCTGGACACTAGTGTCGCCGGCATTCAAAATTTCTTCAAACCAATGAAAAACGGAAAAAGCTTCAAAAATGAAAAAAAAATTTTTTTCAAAATAATTCACCCGATGATGTACCTCTATTAGAGGGTGTACTTCAATTAGAGGGTGTACTTCTATTTTTCAAAGGCCTCTTGGGGGTGTACTTCTATTAGAGGTGTACTTCTAATACAGGTGTACTTCAATTACAGGTTTTACGGTAAGTGGGCGGAGTCTCGCGTTCTCATGTCGCAAGTCGATTGAAAACACAATACCGTAAAAACTGTATTAGCGAAAGTACTGTGGCTGAAGTCAAAGCGACGTGAAATTATACGACCAAATTTCAATTATTTATTTTTTTAAATCGTTTTGTGTTTTAATTCGAATTTTTCTTGCATTTTCCTCTCTTAAACTTTGTAATTTAAGGTAAATAAAGAGTTTAGATGCTCAAAAAAAAATACTGAATTACAGATTGGGCGTTTAAAAATGCCCTGGAATACGCCAATAAAACCAAAAATATGAAAGCCGCTGTGGATCAGCTTGAAGACGTGGAAGTCGAAGATCATTTTCACGATTCAGATCATGAGGATTATTACGGCAGCGACACTTCAATTGATGTGAGCAATAAAGCATAGACCATCTTTTTAAAACAAATTGTTTTGTTATCTTTATTTTTTCTGGGTTTTTTTTTCTAATTTTGTTGAATTCTGTGAATTTTTCTATTGAAACTATCGTTTTTTGTAGAATTTGTTGATTTTTGTGAAGTTTTTTTTTTGGATTATCTGAAATTTTTTTCTAATAGAAAGATCCCACGCAAAACCTTACAAAAAATAGAAGAGCCCCCTCTAATTGAAGGGCCCCTCAAATAGAAGTGCCCTTCGAGACATCCCACGAAAAATAGAAGGGCCGGCCCTTCTAATACAGGTTTTACGGTATTTACCATCTTCATAAGCCTCTTGACAATCCAAAACATTCTGTTCATAATCGCACATTTGCGTCTTCTGCGAAAACTTCAACCCGGCTGGACAGAACATCAAAATGGCACGACCATTCGTGCAAGCGGTGAACTCTGTGGAGCACTGTCCGAACGAAAAGTACCCGTCCTCCTCGCATTGTGCCTTTGGCCGTGCGAGCCCAGCGCATCCATGCACATTCCGTGGCCAGTCACAGACAAGAAGCGTTGGGTTGAAAACAAGAGGGTTTGGACAGCCCATAAGCCGAGCGACTCCACCGGAACACGTCAAGAAGTTGGTGGCACAGACGTCGATCGGGTAGATTCCATCGGGTTTTTCGTCACAAGTGGGCGTATTTTCACCACTTCCCTCGCCAGAGGATTGTTGTCCAGATGCTTCCTCCAAATCCGTAGAATCATTTCCTAGATCTTCTTTGCACTCTTCCACGAAAACTTTCCAAGAGCACTGTTGGTTCGATGAGTCGTAAAATAGCGGCGTCGGGCAAGTGAGGAAACGAGGAGAGTTGGAGGTGCAAATGAAATAGTAACTTGTGCATCCGCCAGAAGAGTACACTCCATCGTCAAGGTTCTCGCAAACTGTAAGAAAAAGTGTTTTTAATTGTGAAAAAACTTGAAACTTCTATACCATTCCGAAGAAGTTCAGGTTCATCTTCATCTCCAGAAGCCCCTCCATCACCGGATCCAGATCCATCACCAGAAGCATCCACGACGTCTCCCGACCCCTCACACCCGATCAAATTGTGCCGCCAATCGCAGATCTGCACCCTCTCATTGTACACCAAATCGGGTGGACAGTCCATAATTCGGGCCACACCGCCGGAGCAAGTCAAGAATCGAGGATTGCATTCGCCGAGGGAGTATAGGCCATCCACAGAGTTAGTGCAGTCTGGAATTTGAAATTGGAATTAACAAAAAACATATTTGACGATGGAAAAGCAAATTTGCCTGGTAGAAAGTGTGAATTTACGAAGGCGACCGAGAGCGAGAGTGCCAGAAGAACGATGAACGGCTTCATTCCCCTGAAATTATCATTTTTAGAACACAAATCGGGATGCCCGGGCTCTGTGCGTCCGAAAATAGACATTTAAAGTCGTCAAAAGGCTGCGTAGCAGGATTGTGATTGTTAAATTTGAAGAAAAAACCATAATGAAGAACGAAATTGTTCGAAAAATTGGAAAAAATCCACAAGTTCGCGAAAATTGCGCCAAAATCCCCGCAAAAGGTTACTGTGGTTTTTAAAGGCGCATCACAGGAATCGAGAAATTTTGAAAAAAAAAACCCACCAAATATGTAGAATGGCAAAATTTCGGCAACTCCTCGGCCAGGAATCGTACCCATTATGACGAATTTTATGACATGCCAGATATTCCTTTTCTTAATTAAAAAAAACATTTGATCATTTTATTGTGTTTTCAAACGACTTGCGACATGAGAACGCGAGACTCCGCCCACTTTTTTGTGCGCGACCACGCGAAAACAGTGATATTTGAAGAGACGCAGACATAACGGTGAATGCAGACTTGCGTTTTCATGTCGCAAGTCGATTGAAAACACAATATGCAATACGAATCGCTCAATACGGCGGAGCGCATTTGCAGACCCACGCGGCACTGGCGCGCCTGCCTTTTTTCAAATACCGACGCGCTGCGGTTGCGCAATCGCGCGTCGCGTGACAACGCTGCGCTGTCTCACGTCTGCGTCTCGTCTCGTCGCTTCCACGCATCCTTTCTACAAAACATGTTTTTCGTTTCGAAATATTCTCAGTACAGAGCGCTGCAAACGCGCTCCCTTCGCACAGTGATGGACGCGGCCGCGTTGGCGACGAGAGAGTTCAGAAAATTGAGAGAGCCGTGGCCGATGTTTTGCTCTGATTTCTCTAAACCTCACTCCAAATGCATGTGAAATTTTTTGTTCGTTTGGAGCGAGTTTTCAGCGTTTTACCGAGTATACGAGAATTTGCATAAACTGGCACACTGCCAAGATTTTTTTTTCCATCGAGTTCAATGGAGCGCACCTTCGCGACTCGACGGCGGTGACCAAAGCTGGGCGCTTAATTATCACTCGGACTGGTGTAATTTAAAATATTTATATGAATAATTTCATAATTTTTAGGTCCAAAATTTACTGAGCATTTTTCTGGGCAGCCGGGATTATTTCTGACATTATTTTCCCAAGTTTCGTCCTTTATTTTCCGCGAATTTCCCTTTTTGTTGCCTTTTTCGTCTTTTCCATGAAAACCTCATGCCAGGCCCTTGCAAAATGCCCAGCCGCAAGTTGCAAATGGGCGGAGCTAAGCGTTTTTAATTCTCGAGTTTCGGTTTTTTTTTTCAAAAATCAATCGATATTTATCGCTTATTTCAAAAAAAAAGTGTCATCGATATTGATTTTAAACACCCTGATAACTTGTGTATAAGACCGGTTTCTGTGGCTTGCCTATGATCTTGTGTATTGGGCTGTTTTTATGTCAGCGGGCCTTATACACAAGAGATATGGGGAATTGTTTTTGTTTTTGTTTTTTTTCCTATGAATAGATTCATAATTTTAATTTTTTGTTGTTGTTGTGTTTAAATCAATACATTTCCTCTGGAAAATTCACCACTTTCTGCAAAACCATCTGTCGTATATTTAACTATTCACACTTCTTTGCTTGATAAGAAAAAAACATACATATTCCGCCTATTACTTTCTATCTCTCTCACCATCTCTCTCGCTCAGAATTCGAATTCTTGATCGATCGTGCCCCGTGTTCGACGTTTTTCCTTTCGGGAGAAAAATGCGTTTGTTTGCTTCTTTTCCTCCCTCCCCCCACCGTTTGTCTTTTTTCCTGTTTGAGAGAGAAGGAATTCGATTTATTTTTTTTCCAGTCTGAAAAAATGGACGAAGAAGATGTGGAAGCGGTGACTCCTATCGAGTCGCAAATGCTCTTACAGGAGCAGCGACGGGGAAACCGGAATTCGTTTGATGAGGTTTGTTTGTTTTGTTGTTCTAGGCGTGAACTTTTGACCGTCAGTGCCGCAAAGGTCACATTTCCAGACGGATATGGTGATGGTGCTCGATAACGACGAACTTGTGATGGAGAATCGAAACAGCAGCGATTTGCAGAGTCCGTTGAGGAGTGTCACTGTACGTTTAATATGTTATTATAATTTTTTGTGTCGAGTCGAGTCCATTCGATTTTATTTACATAAATATGTATTATTTCACCGGTCAATGATCGGTCATGTTTGAAATATACGGGTTTATTCAGAAAAAATGGCAAAAAATGTTTAACCGAAATAAATATCGATTTTTCTGAAAATACCTTGCGCACGTCATTATTTTATGTTTTGTTTTTGCCAGGATGTGCTCCGAGAGGCCGAAAACATCATCACGGACGGTCCGCTTCAACAGACAACCACCCTGGACAATCAGAATGTGATAGTCGATGAGATTGACGTGGAATTGTACGTTTTGCCCTCGTTTTTTTAAACAACAACAACCTTTTTTCAGCCCTAATGCGAATCCGACAGATGGGCGTCCTTTCGAAATTATCGTACGACACAGCAAAGTAATCGAACAGCCGGCAAATCAGCAGAGAGACGATTCGATGTATATCACTCGGCAATTCCGACTTCCCACACTTCTCGAAGGTTTGTTTTTATGATCGGAATCTTTGGGAAATATTTTTGGACAAATTTATTTTGCTGACGCTGGCGCGCTTTTGGTGCCTTTGACGCATTTTATTATTTTCCTTTTCGTAAAACCTTTTTTTATTAAATTCGTCTTTTATCTTTTAATCACTCTAAAATTCTTGCAGGCTGGAAAATTCGGACGATTTTTTAAAAAGTTCAATATTGATTTACAATTGTTGGAAATTTAATGAATTCATTTTATTTTCTTTGCCATTTTTTTCATTTATTTATATTTTATTCACAAAACCGGAAAAAAAAAGAAAAAAATGCGGAAAAATCGGAGAATACTCCGATTGAACTGAAATTTTGGGAAATATCGGAAAAAATTCTCCTGTACACGCTCAAAAAATTTTGGACCAAAATATCGGTTTTAAAAATTATCGATTTTTTTCTGAAACTTTTTAAAATCGATATTTTGGTCCAAAACTTTTTGAGCGTGTACAGGAGAATTTTTTCCAATATTTCCCAAAATTTCAGGTCAATCGAAGCATTCTACGAATTTTCCCGCAATTTTTTCCGTTTTTTTCTTTTTTTTTCCGGTTTTGTGAATAGGTTACATGGCGAAATAAAATTTAAGATGTTTCACTGGCTTAAAGTTGTTTTCAAAGCGAACCTAGGTTGTCAGAAGCAGGCTTTCTTGGAATCATTTTTTTCTTTCCAAATAATCCGTCGGAATATTCCGAAAATTTAAATCCTGTTCATAATTTGATGGAAATTATGAAAAATTTAAATTTACGATTCCAAAAAAAAATTTGGCTGCAAAATTGTTTTTAAAAAATGCCAAAAAATACGGAAAAAACAATTTTTGGTACGGAGTTTGCATTTTGCATCATAGTCGCTAAATTTTAGTTTAAAAAATGCAATTTACCTCGAAAAATCGTAGCACATTCTAAAAAAAACATTTCAAAATTTTCGGAAACTAAACATTGTCGAAATCGGTTTTTTTCGATCCTGAAATTTAGGCGGAATATTCCAAAATAGCGGAAATCAGCAAAAATTCGGAGAATACTCTGATTGGCCTGAAACTTTGGAAAATGATAGAAAAAATACTCCCGGACATTCCCAGTGGACTAAAATATCGATTTTTCTTCAAATTTGAAAAATCGATATTTTAGTCCGAAATTTTCTGGGAATGTCATTTCCGGGAGTATTTTTTCTATCATTTTCCAAAGTTTCAGGCCAATCGGAGCATTCTTCGAGCTTTTTGCTAGTTAGTGAATAGCCCCATTGAAACCGTCATCTATAATCCACTTGAGACCCATTTTGAAAAAATTAATAGCAATGCTTTATTTCCCAAAAACATGAAACTCCGGCTCGAAATTTAAATTTATTTAACTACGCAACATATTTAAAATTCTGGACACCTTGGAACGTGATTGAAATGTTTTGGAATTCTGATCAAAAATTTGGAACCAGATTATAATTTTCCAAATATTCCGACGGAATTTCGGAACCAAAAAAGTTGATTCCTGCTTGTCGGGCTTTGTCTTTATAGACCTATTCACAAAACCGGAAAAAAATTGCGAGAAAAATCGGAGAATGCTCCGATTGACCTGAAATTTTGGGAAATATTGGAAAAAAAAATTCCTGTACACGCTCAAAAAGTTCTGGACCAAAATATCGAATTTAAAAATTTTCAGAAAAAATCGATATTTTGGTCCAAAATTTTTTGAGCATGTACAGGATAATTTTTTACATTATTTCCCAAAATTTCAGGTCAATCGGAGCATTCTCCGATTTTTCCGGTTTTGTGAATTCCTTTAAAACTCTAATAGAACGGCATGCCATTCTATTGTTTCATTTGATCACAACTGCCGGGTATTTTGTGGTTTGCACACCAAACTCGGCAAAACACTTTCTAGCCAAACAGGCATGAGATGACCAGTTTGGTGTGCAAACCTCTAAATACCCGGCAGTTGTGATCAAATGAAACAATAGAAGGGCATGCCGTTCTATTAAAGTTTTTACGGTAGGTCCATTAGGCTGGGTTTTCCAACCTTCAGTTTACCAAAATCCGAACGTGTACATGCTCAAAGAATTTTGGACTGAAATATTGGTATTAAAAATTGCTGAAAAACACATTTTCTTTTTGCATTTTTTACTAGAAAAAGAAAAACGAAGAAGACAATAAATCACCTTCACTTTCTTGAGAGGTAAATAAATAAATACTTGACTGGAAGTGAGCGGCAGAAGTGAGGTGAGGTCAGGTCAGGTGAAATAAAGTGAAATGAAATGAATTGGAATTCACCTACTCACTCACTCAATCACTTGTTCCGTTTTTTATTTTCTTATTATTTTGCCTTTTTTGCTGCACTTGCAGTAATTCCATAACATGCCATCACCGTCTTCAGGTGTCGAGATAGACAACGGCGATGGACCATCCACGTCGACGGCCGTCTCCACGTTCAAAAAAGGACATCGACGTGCGTGGAGCATGCCGAATGCAAAAGGCGAAAAGATGACGGTGGCGGTGATCCATGACAACCACGAAGAAGACGGGCATCAACATCGGAGACGTATCGTCAAGTATCGATTGCATCCGCAGAGGAGAGGCGAGGAAGCTGGAGCACCGAAACAGTTTAGATTTGTGACCGCTGGAAAAGAGTCGGAGATTCAGATGGATCATTCGGATGATGACGATGAGTTGGAGGTGGAGATTAACGAGGAGGAAGTGATTATTCCGAATGAGACGGGCGAGGGAGCGAGAGCTGTGATTAAAAGAGTAATTGATTTTAATTATTATTTATTGTCCATCCGTGGCGAAAGCAAGTGCGCTCCACTTCAAAATATTTTTTTTTGTTTTTTTTTTCGATTTTTTGTTATTCTCAGTACGGAGCGCTGCAAACGCGCTCCTTTCGCACAGTGATGGACGCGGCCACGTTGGCGACGAGAGAGTGCAGAAAATTGAGAGAGCCGTGGCCGATGTTTTGCTCTGATTTCTCTAAACCTCACTCAAAATGCATGCGAAATTCTTTGTTCGATTGGAGCGAGTTTTCTGCGTTTTATACAGAGTATAAAATTTATAGTTTTTCATGTTTTTCTTTCTTTCTTATGGGGTTATTCACGAAATGGAAAAAAAAAACTGCGCGAAAACTGGGAAAATGCTCCGATTGATCTGAAATTTTGGGAAATAAGGGAAAAATTCTCCCGGACATTCCCACAAAATTTCAGACCAAAATAGCGATTTTTGAGAAAAAATTATTATTTTTTCTCTGAAAATGCTTAAAATCGATATTTTGGTCTGAAATTTTGTGGGAATGTCCGGGAGAATTTTTCCCCTTATTTCCCAAAATTTCAGATTAATCGGAGCATTTTCCGAGTTTTCGCGCAGTTTTTTTGTTGTTTTTTGCCATTTCGTGAATAACCCCATTAAATCGATTAATTACACATGAAAATTCGAAATATTTAATGAAAAATGTCCGTCCAATTAATTTTGGTCAAAATTCGCCATTTTTCGAAATTGCTGCATTAAAAAAAATTTAAAATGCTTTTATTTGTAAAGTTTTTTTGTTAAAACGCAATAGCAACGTTGTATTTTTTGTAGTATTTCTTTTTTTTCACAAAAATTATCGATTTTAATGAATAATCTTTGTGAAAAAAGGAAGGATACAACAACAAAAAACATTGTTGCTATTGTGTTTTAACAAAAACTTTACAAATAAAAGCGTTTGGAATTTTTTTTAATGCGACATTTTCGAAAAATGGCGAATTTTGACCAAAATTGGGACGGACATTTTTCATTAAATATTTCGAATTTGCCTGTAAATAATCAATTGAATGGGTCTATTCATGGAAACCAGCAAAATATGCGAAAAATGCAAAAAATTCAGCGAAAATTCGGAGAATGCTCCAATCAGTCTGAAATTTTGACAAAAAATGCCAAAAATACTCCCTCACATGTGCAGAAAATTTCAAACCAAAATATCGATTTTTTTCTGAAAATTTTCAAAATCGATATTTTGTTCTGAAATTTTCTGCACATGCCCGGGAGTATTTTTGACATTTTTTGTCAAAATTTCAGACTGATTGGAGCATTTTCCGAATTTTCGCATATTTTGCTGGTTTCCTTGAAAAAAGAAAGAAAAACATGAAAAACGAAGAATTTCAACAGAAATTGGCGCCGAAAATGAAATTCACGAAGTACTAAGTTCCGTGGAGCGCACTTGCTTTCGCCACGCATGGACAATCTTATACTTTTTTAAATTTTAGTTCTGGGAAGCTCGCTGGAAAGCGGCCAACTTTGAAACCCTACCCGAATGGCTCCAGGACAATGAGTACCTTCGCACCGGACATCGTCCACCACTCCCCTCGTTCAGCAGCTGCTTCAAAAGCATCTTCGCCCTGCACACTGAAACTGGCAACATTTGGACGCACATGTACGGATGTGTCGCCTTTTTCGGCGTTGGCCTCTGGTTCCTGTACCGTCCACACGAACAGATGCAATGGATGGAGAAGTTGATATACTCTGCGTTCTTCCTGGGCGCCGTCATATGCCTGGGAATGTCGTTCCTGTTCCACACGGTCGCCTGCCATTCCATCGAGATGAGCAAGTTGTTCAGTAAACTCGACTACACTGGAATTTCACTGCTCATCGTTGGCTCGTTTGTTCCCTGGATCTACTTTTCGTTTTATTGTCGACCGCAACCATTGATAATCTACAATGGAATGATTATCACCCTGGGAATTGCCGCAATGGTCGTCTCGCTGTGGGACAAGTTTGCAGAGCCCAAATTCCGTCCTGTGCGAGCTGCTGTGTTTGTGGCGATGGGCCTGTCGGCCATTGTTCCGGCAATTCATTTGTTGATTGTCGATGGAACTGAATATATGCTGAATGAGTCGCAAATTCATTGGATGATCATGATGGGAGCAATGTATATTGGAGGAGCAACGCTCTACGCAACTCGCATACCGGAAAGATGCTTTCCAGGAAAATGCGATATTTGGGTATGTTTTTTTTCGGGTTTCTAAACTGTACATTTGGCGTTTTCAAACCTCCTTAAAATCCTATATCTGGTGTGAAACTGGAAAATTTGTCAAAAATACGTCCAGAGATGCTCAAAAAATTTTGGACTGAAACATTGATTTTTAAAAGTGTCTGAAAAAATCGATATTTTCTCTGAATATCACAATTTTTTTCAGAATCCAGCAAAAAATAGAAAAAAATCAGCGAAAATTCGGAGAATGCTCCGATCGGTCTGAAACTTTGAGAGATCATTTAAAAAATTCTCTCGGACATTCCCTGAAATTTTCAGACCGAAATATTGATTGTAAAAAATATCGATTTTTATTTCTGAAAATTTTCAAAAATCGATTTTTTGGTCTGAAATTTTCAGGGAATGTCCGGGAGTATTTTTAAAATGATCTCTCAAAGTTTCAGACCGATCGGAGCATTCTCCGAATTTTCGCTGAATTTTTTGGTGGTTTTTTTTTCTATTTTTTGCTTTCTTTTTGCTGGTTTCTGAAAAAATTGTGATATTTAGAGAAAATATCGGTTTTTTCAGACACTTTTAAAAATCAATATTTCTGTTCAAAATTTTCTGAGTATGTCTGGAAGAATTTTTGGAACTATTTTCCAAATTTTCAGATATCAATTGGGGAAATGTTTTCCCTATTTTTTGGCATTTTTGACACATTTTCGACATTTCTATGACGTACGCGAAAAATTAATTTTTTTATCAACAAAAATCTACATTTTTTGCTCGAAAAACTTGAAAAAAAATGAGTTTGTTTGAAAAAAATTGAACTCGGCTTATCTGGGCCGCTATCACGTATTCGCCAGGAGCGACACTTTTCAGTAAATTAAATCACGTTTTTTTTAACCAAATAATGAAGACATAGTGTCACTCCTGGCGAATACGTAATATGAAAATAATAATAGACCTATTTAGGGCAGGCAAAACCGTTTTTCGTGTTTTTACCCTATTCAGAATTGTGGAAAAACGCCAGAAAAAACCACTGTACCCAGCGGTTTTTGACGTAAAAACCCGTCGTGTCGAGACCTGACAATGGAATAATTCCATGCGCCTTTAAATTTCGTCTTTTTAGATTTTCCAATAAAAATTAAAGGGTCTTGACACAATATTTTTCCTCTACTGAAGAAAAAATGGCTCTCGGACGTTTCGAAAGTGGACTTTTCGAAGGTTTTTCTGGATTTTGTCGTCGCGATATTTAAGGAATGTTCCTTAAAAAGCTTTTTAAAATGATTGTGTGAAACACCGCGTCGACAAAATCCAGAAAAACCTTCGAAAAGTCCATTTTCGAAACGTCCGAGAGCCAAAAAAATAATGCCTCGTTCAGTTCCAATCGCACCAACTGTTTCACACGTTTGTCGTCCTGGCCGCATTCGTTCACTACCACGCGATCACTGAAATGGGTATGAACAAACTGATGAAGGGCTCTTGTCCGGAACAATTGGGCGGTCGGTATGGAAACGAGACGAACTACTCGTTCCTGGGCAGAGTTCTTGGTCTGGATGAGCCGCAAGGAGTGAAAAATTGGGAGTTTGATGATATCTTCAAGTGAAGAACGCGAACGATGTTATCTTGTCCAATTTCTGTATAATACATGTTTGGATGTAATTAATTCGTTCTTTTTACTCTTTCGTGTTCAGTCTGCTCCATTTTTATATTTTTCCTCTTCCATTCAAGCCATTTCTCATTTGTCTCAACTTTTTTTTTTTTTTTGGCGAGTTTTTTCCAGCCCTTTGCAGCATTTTTTCGTAGTATAGAGCTGTGTACTGTCTTTTCTTTTTTTCCATTTTCTCACTCACACGCAAATCTGTAAGTATTTAAATAATGCAAACAAGTTATTTAGATTAGGAAATATCAGTTTTCTATATTTATTTTTCTTTTCGAAATGAACAATATTTTATTTTTTATTTTTTGCAGTTTCCCTCCACTGGTGTTTTTGCCAATTTATTAAATATCTTTTTTGCTCTATCTCTCGATTTCTCTCCCTCTAAAATCAATAATTGGCCTAACATAAGTTGATTGCCAGCCAGCCAGGGCTCTGCGAAGCCTAGACGGCTCCATTTGCCAAATTTGACTCTGAAAATGGAGAAAACAAACAAAATTATTTTTATTTTCCAGCGAGACGCAGACTGAAAATAGCGCGCTTCTCTTCTTTTTTTTTCTCACGCCGGATTATAATTAGCCCCTCTTCCGCTTCATTTTGTTTTTCCTTTTTCTTTGAATTTTGGCAAACAATTTTCCTTGTGTGTTTTCAATCGAGATGCAATAATACCTTTTTTGAGTGCAGTTTTACTACGAAAATGTGAATTTTGACTAACGGCGGATTTTTTGAAAAACCGCGCAGTTTGTGGACAACAACGCTCCGAAATAACGCACTTGCCCGTTGTTTAGCGTAAATTGATCGAATTTTTTTTAATTAGGGCAATTTTCACAGTTTTTCTTCGCGGTTTCAGCCAAAAATCGGGTGGATTTGTTTTCAGAGTGGAATTCCGCCGAAAAAACTAGAATATTTTTGGTTTTTTTTTTGCTGTAGGAATATTTTTTGATTAAAATTTTTCAGAGTCACAAGCCGGTAGTCAGCAAACGCTCCCGGACGCAAATGAGATTTTTTTTTTAGGATATTGCGATTTTTACGTGTTTTTTCATGTAATTTGTTTTCTAAAAATGTGAAAATTATGTTTTTTTTAAGGCAAAATACGTAAAAACTTATTCGAACCGTGTCCTTGTGCGTCCGAGCGCGTTTTCTCAATTCCAGTGCATCGTTGTGAAAGTTTCAAAAAATTTTTGTTCGTTTGGAGCGAGTTTTCAGCGTTTTATACCGAGTATTCCACCAAAATTCATCATTTTTTGGCTATTACGTATTCGCCACAAAGTGACAATTTGCGGTAGAAGAAAAATATTTTTTAAATATACTCGGTATAAAACGCTGATAACTCGCTCCAATCGAACAAAGAATTTCGCATGCATTTGGAGTGAGGTTTAGAGAAATCAGAGCAAAACATCGGCCACGGCTCTCTCAATTTTCTGCACTCTCTCGTCGCCAACGTGACCGCGTCCACCACTGTGCGAAGGGAGCGCGTTTGCAGCGCTCCGTACTGAAAATACACTTTGAGATAAACTTTTTGCCGGAATATTTTCCACGAAGTGTCATTCCGTGGGGAATACGTATTAGCACGAAAGTGGCGTTTTTGTTATTTAAAAAAATTATGCAGAATTTTTCGCTTTGTTATAAACAGTTTTCATTGGAAATTCCAATTTTTGCTTCTTTTACTGCGAAAATTAAAAACAATCGGAAAATGCTCTTATTGGTGTTAAAGTTTGGGAAATAATGTCAAAAATACGTCCGGGCATGCTCAAAAGTTTTTGGACTAAAATATTGATTTCTAAAATCTTTGGGCATGTCCGCGAGCATTTTCGACATTATTTCAGAGCATTTTTCAGCATTTTTGGACATTTCACCATTTTGTAGTAAAATAGGCGCAAAATTGAAAATTTCTCATAAATAATATTTTCAAAGTGGTAAATTCTGCGAATCACCGTGTCCAGGATTTGAAATGTGGGCGGAGCCTAATTTGCTGGCGCGTCAGCAAACTCTCATGGCGCACTTTCGGTGCTTGGGCAGTTTGCGACTCTCGAATTTTTTTTATTGATTTTATTATTTTTCTTTCAGTAAAATCTGTTTTTCTTTGTAAAAGTATGTATTGTATCTTTTAATACCATAAAATTGTCCAAACTTCAATTTTCGTAAAGATTTATCCTGCAAAAACACCAAAAAAACTCAAAAAGATTATTTCGAAATGGTGGCTGAACCAAATTCGACGTTCTTAGGCTTAAAAAATTTCTAAAGACCTTAGCTATAATTCCGTTGGAGCACATGTGGGAAAAAAATTAAGAATTTATGCTTTTTTCCCGAAAAACATAAAAAAGCTACGCATGCAACTCATCAACTCAGCAGGATTTCCGAAGCAACGAAGAAAATGATGATGTCCCGCTTCCAGATGATACACGCCGGACAGACGAAGAACGCGGATCTAGCGAAAATCAACAACGAAGTTCGAAGATCTTTGGAAATTGATTTGGACAAATGGCGAGAAGTTAAAAGTCTCGAAGCCGCGGTGAAAGGAAGAAGCTTGAAGAAAACGAAGCGAGCACTGACACTCAAGTCCTCCCCGTTCACGAATTTAGAACGGCCGGATGGATCAACGACATACAATCGTCCCGAGATCAGGAAGCTAGTTCTCACTCACTTCTCCAATCTGTACGCAGCGACGACGCGAGAGCCACGATCCAGATACACCCATCCAGATGAGCCGGAAATTCTCCAACATGAGGTCGAACACGCAATAGTCACCTCAAAGACGAACATTTCGCCAGGACCGGATCAGATTACAATGATACAATTAAAGCTGGGAATTGAGAGCATAGCTCCTCATCTCACAGCCGCACTGAATCAAGTCCTCACGAACGGGAGAACACCGAAAGACTGGAAGACGGTGAAGATTTCTCTCCTTCCCAAGACCACGAAACCGAAGAAGGTGAAAGATTATCGTCCGGTTGCATTGTCTTCAATCGTCTCAAAACTCTTCACAAAAATCCTTACGAGAAGGATCACCGCCAAAAGCGAGGATTACCTTGAAGAATCACAAGCAGGATTCAGACGTGGAAGAGGATGCGCAGACAACATTCAAGTCGTCGCGCAGATGTGGGAAAAGTGCACCGAATTCAAGATTCCGCTCGTAGCGGTTTTCCTGGATTTCACTTGTGCTTTCGACAACGTTAATTGGACGAAGATATCCGAAGTCCTGAACAATCTTCAAATCGGAAGAAACGTGATTCGGGCCTTAAACAACTCAAACTCTTCGGCGATTGGAGAGCTGAACGTTCTGAACAAGAAGATGAAGTTCAAGATCAGAAGAGGAGTACGTCAAGGAGATTCGTCGTCACCACTACTCTTCGCGCTGGCTCTTCAGGCGATCTTGGATGAGCTAGACCCAGCACCTTGTGAAGATAATAAGACCGGAATCGACATCAATGGAGAATCAATTCACCGTTTGGAATTCGCAGACGACGTTGTTTTATTCGCGAACTCTGTTAAAGAGGCAGAAGATAGAGCAAATCGGATTGCAATGGGATGTCCCAAGTACGGCCTCAATATAAACCCGTCCAAGACGCAAATATTGATGAATAAGTACGTCACAAGATCGGACATCAATATTCTGAACACGAGGATTGAAATCTCCCAAAACGTCAAATACCTCGGAAGAACGTTTGCTGACGACGGATCTCTCACTGCTGAAGTCGCTAGAAGGATTCGCGCGGGATGGGCTGCTTTCAATGCCATTCGAAGAGAAGTTTTACAATCTCCTCAGAAGATAAGGAATAGATTACTTACAACCACTGTCATCCCTGCGATGACTTATGGATGCGAGACATGGACTTCCAAGGAGTCAGACACGAAGAGGCTACAGAGAGCGGTTAGCAACATGTTCGAAATTGCCGGATGCGACCCACCAGACATGGATAAGCAAGTCTTACGAAGAAAACTGAAGTGGGCAGGGCACGTATCACGCATGAAATACGACAGATGGGCGAAGATAGCATCAGAATGGGATCCTAGGGGATCAGCACGACCACGCGGTCGTCCTCCGAAAAGATGGGCCGACGACATCACGGATTCGATCAAAATCTTCATCCACAATGAGGCCCTCAGGGGCAACCTCGGGCACGGCCGCCGAAGAATTGGCATACTCGAGGCAAAACGAGCATGGTCCACTGTCGGAAGGGATCGTGCAACTTGGCGCAGCTTGGTTCGCAGTATCCAGGATGGAAACTGAGGTCGAACCTCACAAGTATCACAAGTAAGTAAGGCGGATTTTTTGAAAAACCGCGCAGTTTGTGGACAACAACGCTCCGAAATAACGCACTTGCCCGTTGTTTAGCGTAAATTGATCGAATTTTTTTTAATTAGGGCAATTTTCACAGTTTTTCTTCGCGGTTTCAGCCAAAAATCGGGTGGATTTGTTTTCAGAGTGGAATTCCGCCGAAAAAACTAGAATATTTTTGGTTTTTTTTTTGCTGTAGGAATATTTTTTGATTAAAATTTTTCAGAGTCACAAGCCGGTAGTCAGCAAACGCTCCCGGACGCAAATGAGATTTTTTTTTTAGGATATTGCGATTTTTACGTGTTTTTTCATGTAATTTGTTTTCTAAAAATGTGAAAATTATGTTTTTTTTAAGGCAAAATACGTAAAAACTTATTCGAACCGTGTCCTTGTGCGTCCGAGCGCGTTTTCTCAATTCCAGTGCATCGTTGTGAAAGTTTCAAAAAATTTTTGTTCGTTTGGAGCGAGTTTTCAGCGTTTTATACCGAGTATTCCACCAAAATTCATCATTTTTTGGCTATTACGTATTCGCCACAAAGTGACAATTTGCGGTAGAAGAAAAATATTTTTTAAATATACTCGGTATAAAACGCTGATAACTCGCTCCAATCGAACAAAGAATTTCGCATGCATTTGGAGTGAGGTTTAGAGAAATCAGAGCAAAACATCGGCCACGGCTCTCTCAATTTTCTGCACTCTCTCGTCGCCAACGTGACCGCGTCCACCACTGTGCGAAGGGAGCGCGTTTGCAGCGCTCCGTACTGAAAATACACTTTGAGATAAACTTTTTGCCGGAATATTTTCCACGAAGTGTCATTCCGTGGGGAATACGTATTAGCACGAAAGTGGCGTTTTTGTTATTTAAAAAAATTATGCAGAATTTTTCGCTTTGTTATAAACAGTTTTCATTGGAAATTCCAATTTTTGCTTCTTTTACTGCGAAAATTAAAAACAATCGGAAAATGCTCTTATTGGTGTTAAAGTTTGGGAAATAATGTCAAAAATACGTCCGGGCATGCTCAAAAGTTTTTGGACTAAAATATTGATTTCTAAAATCTTTGGGCATGTCCGCGAGCATTTTCGACATTATTTCAGAGCATTTTTCAGCATTTTTGGACATTTCACCATTTTGTAGTAAAATAGGCGCAAAATTGAAAATTTCTCATAAATAATATTTTCAAAGTGGTAAATTCTGCGAATCACCGTGTCCAGGATTTGAAATGTGGGCGGAGCCTAATTTGCTGGCGCGTCAGCAAACTCTCATGGCGCACTTTCGGTGCTTGGGCAGTTTGCGACTCTCGAATTTTTTTTATTGATTTTATTATTTTTCTTTCAGTAAAATCTGTTTTTCTTTGTAAAAGTATGTATTGTATCTTTTAATACCATAAAATTGTCCAAACTTCAATTTTCGTAAAGATTTATCCTGCAAAAACACCAAAAAAACTCAAAAAGATTATTTCGAAATGGTGGCTGAACCAAATTCGACGTTCTTAGGCTTAAAAAATTTCTAAAGACCTTAGCTATAATTCCGTTGGAGCACATGTGGGAAAAAAATTAAGAATTTATGCTTTTTTCCCGAAAAACATAAAAAATGCCTCAAAATTTGAATTTCGCGCGAAAAAATCCAGCGGGGCGCGTTTGCTCGGCTCCGCCCACATTTCAAATCCTGGACACCGTGGCACATATTTTCTCAGAATTTTTTTTTTGAAAACGCCGAGTTTGGCCCGTTGTTTTCCCTTATGTTAGTTTTTGCCACTCTCCAATTAATTATTACTTTTTTTTTGTTTTGGTCTGTGTGAAAAAAAAAACCGCACTCTAGAATAATATGAATCACATGATTTTGGCTGCCACCCGCTTCGTAATTGGCATAAATCGTGTAGCGATGCGATGCGCAGCCAGTAAGAGTGTGAAAGAAAAAAAAAAGAAAAGAACAATTTTGTTTGTTTTTCAATCCTTCAATAACCGACCCGATTGACGCCAGATGTCTCCTCTCCAGGAGCCCACCTTAATGCATATTTTTTTCTATTTTCTTGTTCCCTCAACGTCAAAAATCAGGAAAAAAAAGGAAGGAAAGACAAGTTTTGTCGCGTCGACAAAATCCATCATCATCTTTATCCCTTTATCCGACAAGTATTTATTCTAGCTGTGTGGCAAATAAACACGAAAAAAAAAAGAGTATTGGCTTTTTTTTTTCGTTCACGAGACTATTTACAGTTTTTGTCGGTCAACATGGAGTAGATCAGGCGCGGCTCACTGTGTTATGTCATTTTTGCTGCCCACCTCGTGTTCCTCGGCATTATTTTCGCCTAATTTTCAATTTCACTTGGTTGTTTTTTTCTTCCTTTTTTCCAATTTGGGCTTTGCTAATTTGCCGCTTCAGGGGTTATTCATAGAAAAGGGAAAAAAGAAAACAAAACATTGAGGGGAAAACCCGAAGAATGGAAATGCTCAACAAAAATTTAAATATCAATTTTTGGGTTTTTTTTTCAAAAATCATTGAGATTCATCTACATTTTTCGAACAAGAAAATCTAATTACTTGAAAAACTTGAAAACAGGTGGAAATATTTTCCAATTTCCAAGTAATTAGACCATAATTACATATAGATTCGTAATTTTTCACGAAAACCACAATTTGGAAAAGGCAAAAATATAAATGAACAAAAACTAGGAAAATGCTCCAATTGGCCTGATAATTTGGAAAAAATGTAAGTTTGGGCCGAAAAATCGATATTTTTGTCAAAAGTTTTTTGAGAATTTCATGGCCGGAATTATTTTTACAATATTTCCCAAAGTTTCAGGCCAATCGCATCATTTTTTCTATTTTTCCCTTTTTTTTCAAGTTTTCTATGAATAACCTCATTATAAAATAACATTCAACGACTCTGCGAATTGTTTTTTTTTCGTGAAAATATAAAAACTACGACTCTATATGTAATTATGGTTGAATTACTTGGAAACTGAAGATTATTTTCACCTATTTGGACAGTTTACAAGTATTACGTATTCATGGAATGCGAGGGTATGACAGAATAGAAATAGGCGAAATAGAAATGCTACGAAATAGAACGGCTACAAAATAGAACTTTTTGGGCGATGGAGCGCGCTTGCATTATTTTTTCAATTTCTCAGTTTTTTGAAACCGATTATGAAAATTTTTTCTGAAACTGCATTGATTTTATACCTTATTTCATTTTCGCTGTTGTTAAGTGCGTAAAATATATGAAAATTACTGAAAAAAAACTATAATAATCGGAAAATTCGAAGAATAATGCAAACGCGCTCCATCGCACCGAGTTCTATTTCGCTCATTTCTATTTTGTAGCCGTTCTATTTCGCCTATTTCTATCCTGTCGTACCCTCTGGAATGCTGATACCGCGTCAATTGGTGTACATTGCGGTCTGGCCACGAACGGTGTTTTCAGACTTGTGGATTTACGCGTTGATACAAATTTGAATTTTTCAAATTCCATAAAGTTAAAAAAAAATTTAAAAACGGATTTGAAAAATTCAAATTTGCGCACCGTTCGTGGCGAGACCACAATGTACACCAATTGACGCGGTATCACCGTTCCAGGAATACGTAATAAATGCTGAAAAATTACAAAAACAGGATGAATTTCAATGATTTTTGAAACAAAACCCAAAAATTGATATTTCAGATTTTTTGAGCAGAGTTTCAGATAAATATTGTCACTTTCCAAGTAATTTGGCTATAATTAAATAGCTTTGTAATGCTTTATTATTATTCAGTTCTCGCCTTTTTTTATTGTTTTCGGCGATACAAAAATTTTATGAATATTTTTCAAAACAGCTCCGCTCGAGAAGTTTAGGTAATCTTTGAACGGGGATTTTCAAGTCTAATTAGCTTGATCAGGAAATTTTCGAGTCTAATTAAGTGTTTTACCATAGACACCCTAATAAAGGAGAACGGGAAAACCTAATGGGGTTAATCATAAAACCGGAAAAAAGGAAGAAAACGGAAAAAAAAAATTTCGGAAAAAATTGGATTTGAAATTTTGGGAAATATTGGAAAAAATTCTCTTGTACATGCTCAAAAAATTTTGGACCAAAATATCGATTTTAAAAATTTTCAGAAAAAAATCGATAATTTTTAAAATCGATATTTTGGTCTAAAATTTTGTGAGCGTGTACAGGAGAGTTTTTTTTTAATATTTCCTAAAATTTCAGGTCAATTGGAGCATTGTCCGATTATTCCCGAAGTTTTTTTTTCAGTTTTCTTCCTTTTTTTTCCGCTTTTGTGAATAACCCCATAAGTGATACCAGGAAATCGCGGAAAACTATTACCAAAATCGAGCCCATGACAAAACCGGAACCAAATTTCCGAAAAGCTCCGCCTCTTCGCACGTCTGCGGCACAAGATTTTTCAGAGGAAATGCTATAAAATACAGAAAAACAGTGCCGCAGACTTGCAAAAGGGGCGGAGCTTGTTCTTCGGATTTCGGAAATTTTCCCCGATTTTTGGCAATTTTTTGAGACCTTGTGCAAAAGGGGCGGTTCTATTTCCCGGCTCCCGGTTGCGCGTGAAGTTTGGCCTTAATTATGCTCATAATTACGCAATAAAAATCAAAAATAAATTGAAAATTGCCGCGGGCGCGACTAGGCCTATCAATTCCTGCTAAAATCACATCACGCGACGTCTCCTTGAACGCAAGTTTCTGAGCAAGCAGCAAGTGGCTGAAAGTAGTTGAGAAGGGCGCGTGCGCAGACGTCAAGAGCCGTCTATATTGAATTATGTGCTCTCGCGCGACGGAGAGAAAGAAGAAGATGAAGAAGACGAAGCCCTGGCCACCCACTCTGTCTCGTATTTTTCGTTTTGGCCTCTATGGTTTTTTTTTCTGGAAAGAAAATTTGCATGAATTTTCAAAAAATGATGCTTTACTAAAAATTTGAAAAATCCCCTTTTTAGGTGGGGGGGTTTTCAAAAAAAAAAGGACATTGCGTGGTAGCTTTAAACAAGAAGTGTCATCAATCACAATGGCTCTATTGCGTAGTTTGTTCCCCTCGAGAAATCTGTCTTTTTCTCTCTTTTTTTTTCCCCTTTTCCTTATTTTGCTCTTTTGAGTCACCATTCGCGTCCATTTTCTAATTGAAAACCCGTTTTTCTCTGCTCCAACAACTCTCATTTTCTGTTTTTCTTTCCGATATACTCAACGTATGCGTTTTTTCAAACGCAAAAATTGCCGCCAAATACATACGTATTCCAGAAATGGCCTCCCCATCCGCTTCCCTGGACGATGTGAAATTGACGGCGGACGGAAAAATCTGTCTGGACGACCCGGCCGAATTCCTGAAGCGAAAGCCGAAGAAGAGCATATTGAAGATGAAGCAGGACTCGTCGCTCGAGGGCAAAGACGGCCGTGCGCACTTTGACGAGATGAACATTCTAGCCACCTATCATCCGGCTGACAAGGATTACGGTCATAATAAGGTCAGTTTTTTTTGTTAACCTGTCGAAATAATCGGCTCTGCGACGTTTCGAAACTTTTGTGCATTGCGCAAATTCTCACACAGTCTGCAAACACCGCGGTATCACCTTTTCAGGAATACGTAATACTCGTGGATTTAAATTCCCAAAAAATCGATAAAAATGAAAAAAAAACCAAATGCGCGTGTTTTTGTGGGTGTCAATTGGCGAAATGACAGGTTTCGAAACGTCCCAGAGCCAAACAACTATATTAGAAAGAAACCTCTAATAGAATGGCAGTACGCATCGTTTTAAAATTTTCCATTTTTTAAATGCAATTTTTTTTGATTTAAAATTCTCTTTTTGTCATTTTATCCACGAAGTCAGTGCATATAGAATTTTTTAGTGAAACCTTCTTCAAAAATAAAAGGGCATGCCCTTATAATAGGAGTATCACATTTTTAAAAAATCGCAACAAAAGACGTCCAAAATGAGTACACGAGGTATGTCCGCTGGCCTAGAAAAAATCGTATTTCCACGACACCGTGTCCAGGATTGGAAATGTGGGCGGAGCCTAATTTGCTGGCGCGTCCGCAAAATTAGCAAGGCGCACTTTCGGTGCTTGCGCATTTTTTTAAATTGATTTTATTATTTTTCTTTCAGTGAACCCTGTTTTTCTTTGTAAAATGTAAATATGTATTTTATCTTTCAATAACTCTAATAATTCACTTTGAATCATAAAAAACTTCTAAAATTCTTGCAGGCTGGAAAATTGGCTAACAATCGATGAAAATCAAATAAATTGCATTTATTTTTCATGATATTTGTTTTATTTACATGACAAAATAAAGTCAGCGAGTTTTCACTGAATTAAACGTATTTTCAGCGTTATTCTACTCCCGAGTTTTTTTTCACTGACAGAAGACTTGAATTTTGAGGTCAAAACAATACATATTATCAATTCAATATTCTTGCCGGCTACCATATGCGCCCGCGAAAGTTTTATAATAGACGCAGGCATAGAGACACATGTCTGCGGCGACACACCCGCTCACATTTTTTGATCTACGTTCAGTTGAATTCAGTTGAATTCAGTTGAAAAGACCTGATGGGGCGGAGCCTCCATGTTTCGCGCCACTGCTTACTGTAGCCGGCAAGAATATTGAATTGATAATACGATCTTGAAAATAACAACAAAAAAAACCCGCATCGAAGAGCAATTATAGAAATTTTTGTCGTCCGACGGCGAATCGGTGTTTTTCAAGCAATTATTGATTTTTTCCATAACCAAAGTGAATGATAACCCATAAAATTGTCCAAACTTCGATTACCATTAATATTTATACTGCAAAAACACCAAAATCTCACTTTTTGCTAAAAACGATTATTTCGAAACGGTTGCTGAACCAAATTCGACGTTCTTAGGCTTAAAAAAGTTCTAAAGACCTCAGCTATAATTCAGTTTGAGCACATTTGTGAAAAAAATTAAGAATTTATGCCTTTTTTCTCGAAAAACATTTTTAAAAAAATGCCTCAAAATTTGAATTTCGCGCGAAAAATCCAGTGGAGCGCGTTTGCTTGGCTCCGCCCACTTTTTCAAATCCTGGATACCGTGACGAAAAAATGAAAAAAAATTAATGAAATTGAAAGAAAAACGAACAAATTGGAAACATCGAATCGGCGCCCAAGAGTTTGAATTTTTGGCTGCTGGTTTTCTAGGCCAGCGAAAGGAAATTAGGCCACACCTCGTCTTGTACTCGTTTGGAAAGTTTTCTAATTTGTTTTTTTGCAATTTTAATGTGATAGTCGTAGACCAAAATTACTACTACCCAAACAGTTTTCCACGGCACTTTCGTGTGTTTTCAATCGAATTGCTACATCAAAAAAAAAATGAAACCCCGCCTGCTTGAATATGCAAATTGCACACGAACATGTTTTTTTTTATTTTCAACTCGATTTAAAACTCAATAAAAATATTTGTTCGCAGTCCAAAGTTCCCTGAAAATTCCTAGGAAAAAATTTTTGAAATCGAATTTTCGCGAGCTATTTCTCGCGTCTCTGCGTCTCTATTCAAGAGTTTAGCGAAACTTGGCAAAATGCCACTGTGGAGACGCAGAGAGGTCTTACAGCGAAAAAAGTGTAAAACATGGGAAATGTGCATGGAATTGATTTTTCCTTTTGCCAAAATTGGGAAAATAGTGCTAAAAATTAATTTAATAATTTAAAAAATGTTTTGGTCAATTTTCAGACTAATCGGAGCGTTTTTGCCATTTGTTTTTTTTTCTGGAAATTTATATGAAAAACCCTATAAATAAGTGTAAATTGCAAAATTTCGAATAAAAAGTCATTTCGAAGCACCCTGAACACGAAAAAATGAATGTTTTAAAGGACTTGACAAAACCAGGGAACAAGCCCCGCCCCACCCCTTTGCAAGTCTGGCACGGTTCTTCTGTTTTGCAAAAGGGGTGGGGCTTGTTCCCTCTTTGTTCCTTTTTTTGCAATAAAGTGTGTTTTAAAAAGCTGTTCCTAGACTGCGCCGCAGGATTACCGTATTTCACCATCCCCAATCTAAATTTCAGATTGACGAGCCAAAAACACCGTACCACCACTCGGACGGTGAGAGCGAATGCGACGAAGCGGCTCACGGAGCATCGTCAACTCGTGCCAGAAGAGTGTCTCTGGGAAATGCGGTCGATCCAGAGAAAGTTGTCGAGGGACTCGTCCATCCAGACGTATGCTCGCTTTTCGATATTTTCAGAACCATATTTCACCGTTCCAGGCTTCCCGACAAATTGCTTCCGCAGAAGACACTGAAGACGAGGAGGATATGACGGATGAGCAAAAGGAGCACAAACGCGATTTTGAGAAGAAGCGTCGTGCTCATTACAACGAGGGAGCCGCGCTGAGAATGCACAAGGATCTGGAGGTGGACGAGGAGGAGCAGGACGGCAAAATGGAGCACTAGAAATTGTGTTTGGTATTAGTGCATTTTTGCGTCGCGGTGTTTGCACTAAAAATTCAAAAGTTTGCAAGCTAAACGTCCCAGAACCGTCTTTTCGTTTATTTTTTTTTTTAATTCCCCGCCCAAAGAAAAAATCAATCTGAACATTTAAATTTATATATTTTGTACAAAATTGACAGTCCCGCCCCACCCTCTTTTCACTATTTTTTTATTTATCACGCATTCGCAACGAGTGACACTTTGAAACCCTGAAAAAACTACGAAACAGGGAAAAGAGGCTCCGCCCATTGCAAGTTTGCGGCACGAGTTTTGTACTGGAATTTTTATGGGGTTATTCACGGAACCAGCAAAATATGCAAAAAATCAGCCAAAATTCGGAGAATTCTCCGATCAGTCTGAAATTTTGACAAAAAAAAACTCCCGGACATGTGCAGAAAATTTCAGACCAAAATATCGATTTTGAAATTTTTCAGAAGAAATCGATATTTTGGTCTGAAATTTTCTGCACATGTCCGGAAGTATTTTTGACATTTTTTGTCAAAATTTCAGACTGATCGGAGCTTTCGCCGAATTTTCGCGGAATTTTTGCATATTTTGCTGGTTTCCGTGAATAGACCCATTAGAGATCTCAGTAAAAACCGTGCCGCAGAATTGCAAATTTTTCCACGGTTTTGTCAGGGTCGCGACACTTTTTTTAAGGTCACCCTCTTGCGAATACGTAAAGGACCTATTCACGTAATTTCTCTTTTCTGCATTGAAATGTTTAAAATGGCAGAAAAATTGTCCCCCATCCTTTCTCTCTTTTTCTTACCAGGTTTGATAAATTGTTATTTTTTAATTTTTCTGTGTTTAATTTTTTTTTCTATTGTCGACCCGCCACAACGGTCAAACGCGCTCCGCTGAATTTAGTACTTTGTGATTTTCATTTTGGTTGCTAAATAATTTATTTTATTTCAGGTATTTCAGATAAATTCAACGTGAAATGCTTCATTTCCGGTCATCCTTATACCGCGATTTAGGTCTTCTCACCGATAAAAAGCTCTGATATGGTCAACACATCAATAGCACTGTGTCCTTGTCCTTCCTCAGATGCCGCCAACTTTTCAAATCATTCAAATCCGCTTCTCCTACTTTTTATTGTAAACTTTTCAAAACTTATGTCCTCCCACTATTAGAATACTGTTCCGCTGTATATTCCCCTGGCCGCACCTTTCCCATCTACTTGAAAAACCTCTTCGCTGGTACTCCCGAAAAGTCCTCCAACGATGTAATATCTCCTTCGGTTCTTATTCTGATCGCCTTAAAAAACTTGACTTATGCTCCATGCGCCATCGCCGCCTAAAATCTCAGCTCCTAATCTAACTCTGAAATAATTTGGAAACCAAAATGAAAATCACGAAGTACTGAGTTCAGCGGAGCGCGTTTGACCGCCGTGGCGGGTCGACAATATTACTTACCGCTGTCACACTATGTAATCAGCCAAAAGTTATTTATTCCTTACGCTTTTTTTCTTTCTCCGACTCGAAACAAGGCGACGTTCTATGCTAGGCTACACTCTAGTCGGTTTCACCATTCTTTCTTCTTTTTTTGTTATCATCATCTCTGTTATTTACCCCCCCCCCCCCCCCTTCAGTCGTTCAGCCCCACGATTGTTGTCGCGGCCATTATACCTTCACTAGGTTGCTGTTTTTTTTTTTTTCATTTTATTTTGGCGTCCAGAAGGGAAAAGAATGGAAAAACAGAAGAATATCGAGTTTTTTGTTGTTCAAGTCTTGCAAAAGCGAACCAGCTGATGTTGTTTTTCTTTCTTCTCTTTTCTCCTCTTCGGAAAAAACAGCTTTCCTCGTTTTTTTTTTTTGCCATTCGTAAACTAAAAATGCACAAAATTTTAAGCCGAATGTCGCTCGCCGGAAAAATCGCCATTGTCACTGGAGCGTCTCGTGGAATTGGTCAGTTTTAATATATTTTTTTGTTTCAGTGTGTCCTGTCATTTTGAAACTGGGACGTTTCGAAACTTTAGCGCATTTTTGCTGGTTTTGCGCGTTTGTTTTGGTGTCACTAGTGTGAATACCACCACGCAAAAATGCACTAAAGTTTCGAAACGTCCCAAAGACTGTAGAATTGAGAGACGCAGACAGAACAGATGTGAATTAGTGTGCGAAAAAAGAGAGGGGCGCGCCAAACAGGCCAATTATTGATTTATTGATAATCATGGACAAAATTTTGGGTTTTTACCGATAAAAAGTATTTAATTCGCGCTCTAACGATGACGTAGGATTCAGAGTCTGCAAACGCGCCCGGGCGTACAAAAAACCATGTTTTTTTTGTTTTGAGGATTTTGCGATTTTTATGTATATTTTTTCTGTAAATGTGAAAATAATGCTGTCAAAAATTGAAAAAAAAAACATTTGAAGGCTATTTTTTACACAAGGGCAGGAAAAAATGGGCTCAGTAAACGCGCTCGGCTGCACAAAACTTTAATTTTTTTATGGGAAGGATTTTGCGATTTTCGTGTTTTTTTTTTGTCGAATTTTTCCTTCTGTAATGGGTCTATTCACGGAAAAAAGTAAAATATGCAAAAATTGCAGAAAATTCAGCGAAAATTCGGAGAATGCTCCAATCAGTCTGAAATTTTGGCAAAAAATGTCAAAAATACTCCTGGGAATGTGCAAAAAATTTCAGGCCAAAATACCGATTTTAAAAATTATCGACTTTTTTTTCTGAAAATTTTCAAAATCGATATTTTGGCCTGAAAGCGCGGAATTTTTGCTGAATTTTCTGCATTTTTTGCATATTTTACTTTTTTCCGTGAATAGACCCATAAATGTGAAAATAAGGTTATTATTTTATTTTCTTAAATTTTAGAAGGCTTCAAATTACATTCGAAAGTTTGGAAAATGACGCAAATTTTTTTCACGCCTTCTTATTGTGCGTTCGGGCGCGTTTGCTGACTCCCAGTTCATGCCCGTGTGATTTCTGAGGCCCTAGCAAAACTGGGGAAGAAGCTCCACCCCTTTTGCAAGTGCGACAGGAGTTTTATAGAGAAAGAGCTTTAAAATGCAGAAAAAACAGTGCCACAGACTTGAATTGGCATACAAAAGGGGCGGAGCTAGGGAAAAGCTAGACTGTTAGACAAAACGAGAAAAAAAGCAAACGAGGATACGCAGACGTCATCGCTAGCGCGCGTTTAAAATCCGGGAAAATGTTTTTTAAAGTCTGTGAAAAAAGTGAGAATAGGTTTTTTTGTGAAAATATATATATTTTTTAAGGAAAGGAACCGAAATAAAATGCGCGCGCACTTGCAAAAAAGACATTTCGGTACTTTAGGGCATTTTTGCGTCGCGGTGTTTGCACTAGTGAAAAATTGATTAAAAAAAGACATTTCGAAACGTCCCAGAGCCCAAAAAACAGGGTTGACTCGGGGTGCCGGATTCTGCCCTTGCGAAAATGTGCTCTGTTAAACGAAATCTTGGCGATGTGCCAATTTGTGCGAATTCACGTTTTTCGAAACGAGTTTTTGAGGCAGAAAGCAAAAACCGTGTAAGCGACTACACGGGGTGCTGGTGAGTGCCCTGGGGAAAACGTGCTCCATTGAGAACAAGCGCACGCGCCGCATTCGACGGCACAAAATCTTGGAACTGTGCCAATGCAAACATTTAGAAACGAAGCGAGACGAAGAAGACGAGAGATACGACACGCGTCGCGCGTGTGTTTCGCGCCAAAAAATATCGTTTGAAAAAAAGACAGTCGCCAGCATCCCGTGGACTATACGAGACGCAGACGAGAGCCAGCGTTGCCACGCTACGCAACCGCAGCGCGTGTAAGCTACAAATTTCTGACATGACCCATTTTCCAGGCCGCGGAATAGCTCTCCAACTCGGAGAGGCCGGCGCGACCGTCTACATCACTGGCCGAAAGCCAGAGCAGAGTCTGAACAGCGAACACGGCCTCACCGGTCTCGAAGAGACTGCCGAGGAGATCACAAAGCGGGGCGGCAAAGGAATCGCGAGATTCGTGGACCACGCGAACATGGACGAAGTCAAAAACTTTTTCGAGGCCGTCGAGCAGGACCATCAGGGACAGCTCGACATTCTGATCAACAATGCGTATCAGGCGGTGACGGCAATCTCTGAAAACATGGGAAAACCGTTCTACGAGACGGATCCGTTCATTTGGGACACGGTCAACAATGTCGGACTTCGCAATCACTATTTTTGCTCAGTATACGCTTCGCGGATTATGGTGCAGAGAAATAAGGGCCTGATTGTGAACGTGAGCTCGGGTGGTGGTCTTCGTTATCTGTTCAATGTGGCGTACGGAGTAGGAAAACAGGCGCTGGATAGACTTTCGGCGGATATGGCTGTCGAGTTGGCGGTGAATCTTTCCTTTTTTTTGTGAATTTCTAATGAAAAATATTCCAGAAAAAGAACGTGTGCGTGGTGTCAATCTGGCCTGGCCCGGTGCGCACTGAGCTCGTCGACAAAATGTTCAAGAATCCGGACGGGACACCGAAAGAGGGTGTCAAGAATGCGATGGTGTTCGCCAATGGCGAGACTGTCGAATATCCGGGCAGAGCGGTTGTCGCGTTGGCAGCGGATCCACGTAGAATGGACAAGACTGGTCGAATTCTGATCACTGAGGATCTTGGGCGCGAGTACGGATTCGTCGATATTGATGGTACGTGAATAAATTTAGCCGTCCGTTTAGGGGCGTATGCCAAATGCATGTGGCACCGGCTCCGAATTCGACTTCTGTTTGAGCGCCAGTAATTTCTATCAGCCATTTTCGATGGCTAATAGCCATGTTTTGTGTTCTTGTAAAATAAATGGAGCCAAACACCGATTGAAACTTTCCAGGAGTAACACCACCAAACATGCGCTCGGTGAGCTTCATCCTTCAGCATTTGGGATGGAACACCACTGCGAACATTGTCCCAAACTGGGTCAAACTTCCAGGATGGTGTATCTGGGCAGGAACGAGCAGATTGTAAATTAATGTTCATAATTCTGATATACTTATATAAACAGATTAAAAATGACCCACTGGATCCCCAAGTTTAGATTCAGGCGAAAGAGAGCGCAGCAGGCTTGCCAATTCAGTTATGATGCTCCACAGCGAAAAACTGCGGAACATCGGAGCATTGTAACTGAACGAGTACCACGGTATAGAACTCGCACGGAATAGAACCGACTGGAATGGAGCTGTAATGAAAAAACAACTGCGCGGAATAGAACTTAGAGATTCACAATGTACAGCGAAATACTTCTTCGAGTTGTTCGAGAGGTTCTGTGTCGGTAAAGCTCAAGTTCAGGCGGTTCTATTCCATGAGAGTTCTCTTTGTAGCCACCCATCGGGTTGCTGTCCGGTGACTAGCCGCGAATGGTGAAAACAACAAGAATATGTGGTTTAAAATATTTATTAAGGAAAATTGCTACGGGAGGAAAAACATTAACATTGAGAAGTGACGGGAGTTGCTTTACCCGCCATGGAAAATCATTCCCTGAAATTGCACTCGCTCTCTTATGCAACCCTGAAATGTCCATTACTTATCTGGACCAGGGGTGAGACAAAAAAAATTTCCACAAAAAAAAAAATTTTTGTCCTCAAAAAAATTACCAAAAAAAAAAATTTTTTGTCCCCAAACAAAAATTACAAAAAAAAATTTTTTTTCTTTGATTTTAAAAAAATTAATGGTACGTCCAAAGCAGTGTGTCGCTTCGAAAAAAAAATTTTCGAAAGAAGGGGTCTTTCGAAAGATTTCCGAAAGATTTTTCGAAAATTTTTCCGAAAGATTTTCGAAAGATTTTTCGAAACTTTTTTCGAAATTTCTTTCGAAAATGTTTCGAAGCGACACACTGGTCCAAAGTATTTAAAAAAAAACAAGCGCGCGGTTGTAAACATGTTTACAATTGCTTTTTTGCTTGTTTGGCGGTAAACAACAAAAAAAAGACGCAAAAACAAAGTTACTTTGGACGCCTCTTTTCGTCTTTTTTTGTGCTTTTTTTAAACATTTGACGTACCATAACAAAAAAACAAAAAAAAATTCCAAAAAAAACGTATTTCTGCCAGTTAAAAAGAAAATTTCCAAGTTTTTGTTGAAAATTAGAGGTTTTTGTCAATTCGGAACATATCCGACTAAGTTTTTGCCCAAAAACCGGGATTTTTTTTCGCCTCCGTGGTTCTAAAAAAAATACACCATCGAAAAAAAATCAAAAAATTTTTTGTCTCATCCAAAAAAAAAACCCCCGAAAAAACAAAAAAAATCGAAAAAAAACATTTTTTTTTTTGGTCCCACCCTGATCTGGACCAAATCCAACGCCTGAGCTTCATCTGAAGCTCGACTCATATACTGAGTCGCGTTGAGTGCTCAGTTCAGTCGATACTTTGACTGGGTCAGCGGAGCTGCCGACCTGAGCTCGTCGATCTCCAGAAAGATCGACGAAAAGGCGACGAGTGCGAGAGCGATCTGCTCTCGCACAAAATAATAAAACGAGGAACAAGAATTAAGAATAAAAATACATAAATAAAATTTGCTCCAAAATCACAGCCAAAACGAGCAGAAATCCAACGAACTGAGCCAGACGACGCAAGCGCGTAGGAAAACTCTGGAAACTATTTTAGGATTAAAGGGAGGCGCGGCGCTATGGTAGACAACAGTGATGAGCGGAAACCCGTTTTTCTGAAAAACGGAACGCGGAAACGGAAACGGAAACATATTTCTAATTCTGCGGAAACGGAAACGGAAACGGAAAACGTATTTTATCATTCACGGAAACGGAAACGGAAACGGAAAAAAGTGGAAACGGAAACGGAAAATAACGGAAAACTTCGCTGAACTCAGCGTTATGCGAATTTCATTTTGGTTTCCAAATTATTTTATTTCACGTATAAATTTTTCGTGAAATAAAATAATTTGGAAACCAAAGTGAAAATCGCATAGCGTTGAGTTCAGCGGAGCGCGTTTGACCATTTTGGCGGGCCGAAAATAGTGAGCAAAATCAAAACTTCTACAGGGCTTCGAAGCCTCCCCAATACGATTTCGTTTGGGAACGAAAATTTGACAGGCGATTGGAAAGAGTCGTTCACTTTTAGCCGAAGTGGCTGGCACAGCTAGAAGCTTTTGGGCCATAGATTTGAGTCGCGTAGAATTCTGATTCTGTCCTCAAAACTTGAATGGGTCAGCGGAGGAGAAACCCTGACAAAACAGGGGAAAACCATGAAAAAAGGGGAAGACAAAACCAGGGAATACAAAACCGGGGAAGAGGCTCCGCCCCCTTTTGCAACCGCTGAACGATGTTTTGTACTGGAAGTGTTGAAAAAGTGCGCCGCAGACTTGCAACTTTTCTTTTTGTCCATTTTTTCCCCGGTTTTGTCTTCCCTGGTTTTGTCTTCCCCGGTTTCGTGGTTTTCCCCGGTTGTGTCAGGGTCTCGCGGAGGAAGTTGAAATTTTCGAAACAAAAAAAAACAGTTGTCGATTTACGGTAAACTACGAGCATATTTGGAGTGTCGTCTGCGTGAAGTACACGTGGACAACATCAGATATTTCAAGCTAAACATTTTCCGTCTAAATGCGGATAACGGAAACGGAAACGGAAAAACACTTATACTTTCACGGAAACGGAAAATAATTTTTTATTCCGCGGAAACGGAAACGGAAAAAAACCCTCCCAAAAACGTCACGGAAAACGGAAACGGAAACGGAAACGGAAATTCCGCTCATCACTGGTAGACAAGCCGGTCTCACCGCGATCGCGCAGTGCTTGCACACAGCGCAATGCGCGCGCCGTTTGAATTATATATTTGCGGATTTTCTTTTCTTCAGTTGTTTTCAATGGAGAAAACTATAGTTTTGCGTCCCAAAATATGGTTTTTGGGAAAAACAAGTCGATTAATGATGCTCTTGGGCATCATTTATAGACATTTTATACCGTAGTGCCCCCAATTTCGGTCATGAACACATCATATTTAGCGCCAATAAGTATACACAGTAAGCTTTTCAAAAGAAAACAAATCTATAACCCGTTTATTAATTTCAATATGTCTGTATTCGCTTATTTATTAATTAATTAATTCACAAATTGACAATTTCATCAGAGCTTGCCTCGGAAAAGACCACTTTGGGATGAGAGGCTAGTTTTCTGAAATAACAACAACAACAACAAAGATTAGACTTGTTTTGAAAACTTACGACAGGACGAATCGGTAATAGCCTTTGACCATTTTTCGATACGGTCGAAAACAGCACATTGCGATTACCGGGTTCAAAATGTTGATTGAACTTGAGATTGTGCCTGAAAACTAGGGAATTTAAATAAGAAATTTACGATTTTTTTCTGTGTGGTTTTTCCCCAATTAAGTAGCAATTTATAATAGCTGCCACGGTGTCCAGGATTGGAAATGTGGGCGGAGCCTAATTTGCTGGCGCGCCAGCAAATTAGCATGGCGCACTTTCGGTGCTTGCACATTTTTCGACTCTCGCATTTTTTTTATTTTTCTTTCAGTAAAACCTGTTTTTTTCAAGTAATTATTGATTTTTTCCATAACCAACGTGAATTTGAATTATTCCCCATAAAATTGCCCAAAATTTGATTTTCGTAAAGATTTATCCTGCAAAAACACCAAAAAATTCACTTTTTTAGGTCCGCAATGCTAAAAACGATTATTCCGAAATGGTGGCTGAACCAAATTCGACGTTCTTAGGCTTAAAAAATTTCTAAAGACCTCAGCTATAATTCAGTTGGAGCACAGTTGGCAAAAATGAAGAATTTTTCATGTTTTTTTTTCACGAAAAACATAAAAAAAGCCACGAAATTTGAATTTCGCGCGAAAAATCCAGTGGAGCGTTGTTTGCTCGGCTCCGCCCACTTTTTAAATCCTGGGCACCGTGTCTGCCAAAAAAAAAGTTACCTAAAAAGTACTCCAAGAATTGTGGCGGTAGAATTTCCAACCGACAAAAGAAGTAGATCAAAACGTCCACCAATAAAAAGAGCGGCAAGAACGCCTTCATAGTGGACACTTTTCGAAGTGTTGAATGCATCCGCAGAGTCGCCATAGACATTGTTTTTCTCTTCAGATCATGATTCTGTTTGTGTCGAAAACAGTAGACGAGGAAATAGTGTGGAATGTTTGGCAAAAGTAGTGTGGCAATTATGAACGGAGCTGGGGAGTTGTAGAATGATTCGAAGCCGGTTACTGGAAGAAAAAAAAGAAGTTCGAAGAGTTTTATATACCGTAAAACCTATAGAGACCCGGCTTTGAATAATTCGATGCGCCTTTAAATTTCGATCGAATTCTCATTGAAAAAAAACGCATTACATTTTTAACACCGGGTCTCGACGCGATGGGTTTTTTCCTGGTAAACAACCTGCATAGGGTTCAAAAACACGAAAAAAAGTTTTTTTCCGTGCGCTGAATAGGTCCATAATAGGACACAGGTTTTACGTTATGTACACAAACTCAGTAGAATTAAATAAAAGCGGAATTACCAGTTCTGTGCGAGAAATCTTCGTCGTAACAGCGATGAATGAGATCCAGAAGTCGTTGTGGAGAGTAGCTGTACAGGGCGTGAAGAATCTGTAATTATGAAAATATAGACGCTTTTTCATTAGGTTTTTTTGGAAAATACGCTGACGAGATCAGTTGGTGTTCTCCATCGAGTTGAATCATCAAAACATCAAGCCCCGCCCTTTTTTCCTCGCGACCAGAACAGTGAATGAAGCAGGCTAGTGTTTTCATGATGCAACTGGCATATAATTCGATGGGTACAACGATTCGGGAGTACAAGGGGGTACAAATGATTCGAGGGTACAAAATTAATGATTCGGGGGTAATAAATTTAGGGGTACCATACTTTTGGGGTACAACGACACGGGGGTACAACATCCCAATGATTCAGGGGTACAAACCGATTGATTCATAGGTACAAAAATTTTGATTTAGGGGTACAATTTTTTTTGGGGGTAAAAATTGTCTAAATTATGCTAACCTGTGAAAAATGTGTCTTTTTTCTTGAAATTTTTTATTTTTCTTTGTTTTAATGCTATTTATCTCGTTCTGTTTGATTTATTACAAGTTATCAAAGTTGTTATTTAACCTGTTATTATCCGGAAACGATTTTTTATTCAAAAATCCACATTTGCCAATTTTCGTGGCATAAAAGCAAGATGGACTTTATTTTAAAGAAGCAATTTAGTGAATTTTCACTAGCAACGATTTATGACACAATAGCCAAAAAAACCGTGAGCATCAATGCTTTCCACAACAGTAAATAATAAAAGTTTTCAACTAGCTATAAAACGATCATAAAACAATTTTTAAAAAACCAAATTTAGAAAACTAAACGAAACACTAAACACAAACTTGAAGAGTATCAAGGCGATAATATGCGTTCAAATAAAAAACAATTACAAATATTAAGAAAACAACTGGAAGCTGTGACGGTAAGGCAAGACTGGATGGATTCTGTAGAGGTATTCTAATGTTGCAATGACGAGTCATCGACTCCAGCATCTTCTTCATCCAATGAAACAACGTTTTTTCACGTCACCATTCAAAATGCACTACAATTTGAATGTTGCGTTAAAACAGTGGGCGATAACTTGTAATAAATTAAACAGAACGAGATAAATAGCAATAAAAAAAAGAAAAAATTAAAATTTCAAGAAAAAAGACACATTTTTCACAGGTTAGCATAATTTAGACAATTTGTACCCCCCAAAAAAAATTGTACCCCTAAATCAAAAATTTTGTCCCTATGAATCAATCGGTTTGTACCCCCAAATCATTGGGATGTTGTACCCCCAAATCATTGGGATGTTGTACCCCCGTGTCGTTGTACCCCAAAAGTATGGTACCCCTAAATTTATTACCCCCGAATCATTAATTTTGTACCCTCGAATCATTTGTATCCCCTTGTACCCTCGAATCGTTGTACCTATCGAATTATATGCCGATGCAACTCGATGTAGCCGTTCGGGAAAATCAAATTGATTCGCCTCTAATCGGAAAGTTCCGAGTCTAATTAGAAAACCATTGGTACATCGCAAAAAATACTTTTTGAGTTATCTCATCTTGAGGTTGTTGCTCGCTCTTAAACACTAATGGGGTTAATAAAGCAAAAAATGCATTTTTTGCTTTATTCTTTGGGCAGCAAAAAAAGCAAAAAATGGGGGCCGCCAAGGTATTTTTTGCTGGTGTTTTCTCGGCCAGCAGCCAGAGTTTCTCGTCCCCGCATCGTGATTTCGGGTGGATTTACGCGGATTTTTTCGACATTTTAACGCGCTGATAAGTTTTTAAAATATTTCGACGATTTTTATCGCTGATTCTCCATGTAATTTCAGGTTTTACTATTGAATTCGATGGCTGAAAGGATTTTTTCGAAGAAAGTTTCTTTTATATGGGCTTTAATCGACCTTTTTCCACTGTTTTTCCTTGTAATTTCAGACTACTGTTGGCTATTTTTGTTAAAATAGTATTTTATTATTGTTCATAAATATCTATGAACCAATTAATTCACTACAGTTAATTATTGTGGCTACCCCGTTTCCGGAGTGCTTTGACTTAACTTTCGGCTAAAATAATAAATTCTTGTCTGCCAATTCGGTCTTTCCTCTCTATCTCATTGATTATAAACCTTTATTAATAAATTTCAGGAAAAAGAATTATTTTAATGAAAAAGGAGAGTATTCCAGGTGAATTGGGCGCGTTCTTCAAAATCCTCGCCAATGGGCTGGGTCGAAGCATATGCGCATCTGAATTTGCCTGTTTACAGATAGCAGTAACAATGAAATAATAGTTTACGACACAGAGTCAACAGAAATCTGAAATCACAGGAAAAACAGAGGAAAAAGGTCATATAAAAGATACTTTCTTCGAAAAAATCCTTTCAGCCATCGAATTCAATAGTAAAACCTGAAATTACATGGAGAAACAGCGATAAAAATCGTCGAAATCTCTTAAAAACTTATCCGCGCGTTAAAATGTCGAAAAAATCCGCGTAAATCCACCCGAAATCACGATGCGGGGACGAGAAACTCAGACTGCTGGCCGAGAAAACACCAGCAAAAAATAGCTTGGCGGCCCCCATTTTTTGCTTTTTTTGCTGCCCAAAGAATAAAGCAAAAAATGCATTTTTTGCTTTTTTTGCTACCCCTGAATAACCCCATAACTCTCGTTTGAATAGAATACGGTCACACTCATTCAACTGTGTCCGAATCGTGCCGAGAGAACGCGCACGGTGTGCTCACGACTGCGCTCTCATGAATTCGGTGGAAAAAATCTTGGCAAAGCGTCAATTTATGTGAATTCGTTGTTTTTTCAAATTAATTTTGCGGCAGGCGAGAAACAGCGTTGCCACGCCACTCAACCGCAGCGCGTTGGGCTTTTTCGTGCAAAAACATTAAAGGAAGGCAAAATGATACTTTCCTGACAATGCCACGCAAACAACACCCCCAGACTCACCAGTGTAATCAATCCTGGAAGCCACGCAAGCAAACAGAATGCAATGGTCCTGGAGACGGAAAGAAATGATTGGGCAGACGAGAGCATTGCAGTGCGGAAGCCAATTAACAGTATTTGAGAGAGTATCCAATTTTGAAGAGCATGAAGATGTACTGCGTCGAGAACATGACAAAAAGATGCGGAGACTAGGGAACAGGGGCCGTAGAACACGTTGGCGATCGTTTCGTGGCATTGTACTAGTCTGAAAATTGTTATATGTGTCCGTGGTTTCTTTCAATGCCACACCAAAAAAGCTGTAAAACTCGCTATATATTCCACAAGGAATTTCAGAATATTCTGCGCTCTTTCAGCGAAAAAAAAAACAACGAAAAACAACAAAATACGCGGAAATACTTTACCATTGTCGGCGCGAAGAGACGCAGACAGAAAGGGGGAAGAAGGAAAGAACGCACGAAAAGAGAGGGTGGTAGAGAAAGAGCGGAATATTTGCCCACAACAATGCATCGAAATTACGCGTTCGCTCGTTGTTTATTGTCATTTATGCAATTTTTTTTCAAGTTTTACGTATTTTCTCCACGTTTTCGTTTGATTTGTTCGCAAAATTATTGTCGGACCGCCACGATTTTCATTTTGGTCTCCAAATTATTTAATTTCACGTATAAATACAACATGAAAGAAAATAATTTGGCGACGAAAATGAAATATAGCGTTGAGTTCAGCTGAGCGCGTTTGGCCATTTCGGCAGGCCGACAATAAAAGCAACAATTTTCAGCGCCAAAAAAAGAGCAAAAAGCCAAACTCACCGTTTCAAAGAAAGCAACAAAGTGGTCGAAATCAGGATATCATTAATCAGCGTGTAAGTGAGCAAAATCGAAAACGTCTTGTGCAACTTTCGATAGTTTTGATTGATGAGCCACAGAAGCAGGCAGTTGAGCAAAAATCCGGCGGCGTTCAGCGCAATTTTGATGGTCAACAAGAAGATGGGCAAAAAGTTGGCAAAAGTGAGCGGCGCGGGAGGAGCCAGCGACGTGGCACCCGATGGAAGAAATGTGGCATTCATCGGGATTGAGCGGAAGGCTGCGGAAAACGTGAGGTTTTTGAAATACAGAGAAGAGAGAGAGAGGGAATTTGCATATTCTTTTGGTATTTATGTATATTGCAAACCGAAAGGTTTAAAGATTGTGTTTTAAACGAATTGCATCATCAAAAGATATGGGTCCGCAAACACCGTTCTGTCGCGTACAAAAAAGTGGGCGTGGTTTCCTTATGACGCAACTTGTTTGAAAATACGTTAAATATTTGTAAAAACCAGAAAAAAGGAGAGAGAAAGAGCATCGGTTTCGTGTTGTTTGTTCGACACGAGTGGATACGCCTTGGAAGAAAATGATTTGACAAGTGGTACGTGCTCGTTCTTTGCCACTCTCTCCGCCCCGTGCGCTACTTTCACGCCTTTTTGTCGGCGTCTCGTCTCGAACGGCGAACACCGCTTAATATGGTTGTTTTTTTGTTTAATTGGCACTCGGTGTTTGCGTACGTATGGATTTACAATGGTCCGCCCACTGCCCTGTTTTTTGGTATTAATTTTTCGATTTCTGCTGCTTTTTGATGATTCTTTTTTGTTTTTTTTTTTTTTCAAAGTAAAGTATTAATCTTACAATTAGATTGCTGAAAAAATCAGAGAAAGGAGGATTCTTGGTAAGCTTTTTAGTGTTTTTTAAAATTGATTATTGATTTTAGATTGCTAAGTTTACCACGAATCGGCGAAAATGGAAGATTTTTATCGATTTTTTCTTTTTGAATTTTTTCGAATTGTTCGTCCAATTTTCAATCAAACGCAATATTAGTCAATTTAAAATCAATAATTTATTCAAAAAATCACCAAAAATCTGCAGAAATGTAATAATTAAAGCGAAAATCCTTAAAAAAAATAGAGAAGTGGGCGGAGCTTCGTAAATATTGTGAAAACAAAAAAATTGCTACGCGGTGTTTGCGTACTGTTGAATTTCAAACGGCAATGAAAGAAATAGCATGGAAAATGAAGAGATTTGTTCCCATTTTCGTTTGAATTTTAAAAGTACGCAAACACCGAGTCCAAATTTGAATAAAACGACGATAAAAATATCGTTTCAGCAACTGTTCTCCATCTTATGAAAATGACAATTTTTCCCACAAAATATCTCAAATCGATTTTTCGGCACAGTTTAAATGGGTGCGACCGTAACTCATTAAACATGTAAATAAGTTCTATTGTTTTTATTTCTTTTATTTTGTTTTTCGTGTCAAAAATTTTTCATTAAAAAAACATTATTAATGGGTTACGGTCGCACTCATTTCAACTGTGTTAAATATGCGCTCCGAGATATTTCGTGGGAAAATTTGACATTTTTAAAAGACGGTTATGGTTTTGCAGAACATTCCACAACAGCGAAAATATTTATTTTCTTATAAGAAAGCCACAGCAGCTGCAGTTATAAAAAAGAAGCAAAGAGAAGAGGCTGAAAAGTGGAAAAGTGTACTTGGCTGGTCCTCAACGATGATGCAGAAAAACACGGTCAACAAAAAGGACAAAGTTTTTGTCATTGCCATTCACAAGAAAACTAGCGGCGGAGGCGGACGAAAACGTAAAAAATTGCCATGGATTAGCTGCATTTTCTGTTTTTTTTTTCGACCTTTGTTTTGTGTTTCCGTCGTTTTTTGGTCGCGCGGACAGAAATTTTAAATGTTTTGGGGGAAAGGGTGGACGGTATAGAACTGTCTGAAATACATTTTGTGAGTTGTTCTGTGTCACTACAGCTACATTTCTGGCAGTTCTATTCCGTACGAATTCTATACCATTGTACCCCCATTTTTGACCAAAATTGAAAAACTCGTAGGCAGATTTATAATAAGCTGTGGAGCTTAGAAAGCTTAGAAAGCTAACGAGCAGTAGATTTATAATTTTGAATCCCAGTGGGCTTTCTTCCTTGTTTTTACGCTCCTTCCGCCGATACACAATTATATAGAAAATGGGAGATATTTACTAATGAATTATTGAATACTTATATGGCGGAGTGTCATTATTTTTTTCAGAATCCCAGGTGATATTGCCAAATTTGTTTTAGTGGGAAACAGACGTTTTGTAGCAAATTAGAAAGTAAACAACAAATAATTATGATAAAAGTGGTGGGTATGCGCCTTTAAATTGGGGTACGGTAATAATTTTCAGTTTTTGGAAAATTTTCTAATTTTTCGAAAAAAAAAACGTTGAAATTATCGATTTTTTAATCATTATTTTCCGAAAAAAGTGCTTCCTACGATAATAAATTTGAAAAAAAAAACCAGAAAAATATTGAACTTTTTTTTTTTTTCATAATTTTCCGATTTTTTATTTCATTTTAGAAAAAATTTAATTTTTTTTTATCTTCAAAATTCATTTCAAATTTGCCAAATTTTCCCTGCTAATAAAAACCAAAATTAGAAAGAAAGCACCAAATATAGCAGAAAAAAAAATTGAAAAGATGTTGACAAAAAAAAATTGTTCTGTGAATACGCCTTTAAATTGGGTATGCGCCTTTAAATTGGGCTACGGTAATTTTTTTTATTTCAAGGAAAAATTGATTTTTTTATTCAAAAAATCGCGTTTATTTTTTTGGTGATTCTACAGTTTTTTCTCCAAAATTTTTGACCCGGAATTCCAAATTTCAACAAAAAAAATCTCAATCTTTCAGCGCATAAAATTCCAAATTTTAAAATTGTTTTCCGTTCCTGGCAATTTTAGAGTCGACGACCGAAATACGCAAAATCCTAGCGAAAAAAGGCGGTTTTGCTGACGCCGTCTATTTTGACCTCAAAAAGGCGTTCGATTCAGTTCCGCACAATCTTCTCTTGGCAAAAGTACAAAATTTCGGTGTCGACGCAAAAGCATGTCAATGGATTCGTTCTTTTCTTGAAAATCGCAAATCCGTCGTAAAAATCGATAATTATGTCTCAGCCAACTCGATTAGCGTTCTTTCTGGTGTTCCACAGGGAAGCGTGACAGGGCCTTTTCTCTTTTTAATGTATATAAACGACTTACTCGAAATTTTTCCGCCCGATGTCCACGTGACCGCATTCGCCGACGATTTGAAGCTACTTTCCTCCAATCCAGCGTCACTCCAGCACAGCATCAACCTCGTCGCAGATTGGTGTGACAAGTGGCGACTCCAATTGGCCGAACAAAAAACGGCGGTCGTGCACTTCGGCCGCAAGAATCCGCGCACCAAATACTTTGTAAATAACTTCGAAATAAATGTAAAAAATTCTATCAGAGACTTGGGAATTATAATTGACAACGAATTGAAATTTGACAAACATGTAAATAATATTTCTAACATATCATTACTAAAATGCAGACAACTGTTACGAGCATTCCATTCAAAATCCCCCGAATTTTATTTTAAATTGTATAATGTTTATGTAAAGCCAATTCTAGAATACGGTTCTGAACTACTAAATCTCCACTCAGTATCCCAAGCCAAAAAACTCGAATATCCACTACGATTTTACACCAGACGGGTACTGCAACGATGTAACGTGTCTTTTTCATCGTATACTGACAGATTAACTCAATTTCACATGATCTCCACTTTTCACCGAAGAATCTTATCCGTGCTCCGTATGTACTTTAAAATTGTCAACCTTGAATGTCACTTTCCGTCCCTACCACTATGTGTAAAAGCGTCCCGGTCATCCAGAAGTCCGTACATGTTAACTCCTTGTGGTAATTCCGCACACGGTTTTCTAATCGACAATCTGTCCTTGTGGAACCACGTCGTCAAATTATTCCCGAAAAGACTGAATTCGGAGGCTTTTGCTGCGCGCATAGCCTCATTCCCGCTCGAAACCCTTTCCCCCCACACTTGACCGATAGACTATTGCTGGTCTGACTGGTCATTTTACTTTTATTATCCCAATATATTTATTTTCTTTGATTTAATTTGTAATGTATTCATTTGTGACGGATAATAAATAAATTCTAAATTCTAAATTTGCACGGCCATAAAACGAGCAATTTGGAAAACTTTGGAGCATGCAAAGCGGTTTTTAAAAAATGTGGAAATGTGAAGAGAGAAATGGATACTTTTCCGGCCATAACTAACAAACCATTTTGGCCGAATTTCTCACGCTGCTGGATTTTGAAGGGTTTTCAATTTCAAATGCACTCTGCGCTTTACGCTCTAAAATGGGTCAAAAAGTGCTATTAAGGAAGCTCCGCCCCTTTGTGCAAGGTGCGGCGCGGGTTTTTAAAATTGTAAAAAATTAAAAAATTGCAAACAAAAATTCCAATTTTAGGTACAAAGTGCACAATTTTGATGTTTTTTTCATCAAAATAAAGAAAAAGAAGGAGCAAAAACATCAAAACACTGGCCATATCAACTTTTCAGTTTTATCGCTGTTTTCGCTTTGTAAATGGAGCAGAGAACGGCAAAAATAAGTATAGAAAAGCGGAAAAAAAATGGAAAATTTGAAAAATTACTGTAGATTTTTAAAGGCGCATGCTTATATGTTTATTAAAGGCTCCATCGGTTTCGAGTAGAAAATGTTTATTTTTGGACTTTTTCTGAAGATTTTATGCTGGAAAAAATCGGTTTTTTTTTATAGGAAAAAAAACAACATTTTTTGTTGCTTTTCCTAATTTTCAAAAAAAAAGAGCAAATAAGCCGGAAAAAGCTTGACAGACAAGAAAAAAAGAAGAGGAAAAGCATCGAAAACCACAGAGAATCCTTACAATTTATTTAATTTCAATGTCTCTCCCGATCAGACGTGAACTTTGTTTTCACAATGATGACGTCATCACTTTCAACGTTGTTAATTATTGGTTTACTATAATTCATTGTCGGTGCACAAACTTCAACACCACTATAATTATGATTGGCTCCTAGCTTATAGCTCATAGCTAATAGCTCCTAGACAATTATAAGCACGAGGTGTTGCGGGAAGTTGAAAATAGAAAAAAGGGGGAAAAGTCTGCATTGCATTTAAAAATAAATGTTAAGCTTTATGCTCTTTTTAATGGTGTTTTGTTTGTTGTTGGAAACGGAAGAAAAATATATTTTTATAAAACCTTCAAAAATATTAATTTTTGACTGAAAATACATTTTAAAAAAATGTATTTTCAATCAAAAATCAATTTGAGAAAATAATCAATTACCAAAAAAACAAGAAGAAAAAACGAGAATTTCAAAACTTTTGACCGAAAAAACTAAAAAATGAAAAAAATACAGTATCCAAAAATTTAAAGGCGCATGACCAAAATTTGTTTTTTTTTTTTTTGAGTTTGAGTGCATCATTTTTTGTCAATTTCTGATTTTATATATATCAAGAGACTGTGCTACATGCAGAGACGCAGACAAAAAATAAAATTGCTCAGAAATTTTTAGACCGAAATATCGATTTTAAAAAATTTCAGGAAAAATCGATATTTACCACATAAAATTGCATTATTTTCACCGAAATTAGATTGACTAAAAACTCTTTTTTGGCTACCGTATTCTACCCAATTCATAAACTTTTAATTAGTCAGCATACAGTCCGTTCCATAAGTATAGCGCCCCCCTCGAAGTATTCTGCCTTGGCACGCCCGGGCAAAATTGCAACATGAAACTTAAAAAAACGGATTCAGCATGCAAAAGTACCCCTGAAATAATTTTTGTGCCTGAAGACATCCATGAAGCAGATAGATGTATGAAAAAATGGCTCCTGCAACCGTAACATAAGTATAGCGCCCCCTCGGAAATTTCCAAAAAATCAAGATTTATAATAAAATTAATACTTTATTGACGTTCATTAGACGTAACTAGATTGTAAACACAATGTGGCATACAATTAATAGGCTTTGGGATGTGCTGGATGTTCTTGTTCACGAATTCATGCTCTTTTTGCTTCCACTCGTACAAAGGTCCAGTTTTCATAAAATTGACAAAGTTTTATTGCCTACTCTGGGCAGAAAATCTTTGCACAAGCTTTCCTCAGGTGTTCTCCATAAGATTCAAGACGTGTGCAAACCCAGAACATAGAAACAAATCAACATTTTTAGATTTAAGCCAGTCCAAAGTCTAGATACTCACATGGATTGCATCATTTTTCGCTGAAAAACAAAACAATACCGGTTGAAAAAACGTCGGAATAGTAGTAGGTGGTTCTCGATGACTTCCTCATACTCGGGAAATATCATCCGAGTGGGGACAAACGTTAGGTCCAACTATCAAGCAAGTGAAAATACTCCTTTTATCAGGCATAATGAACATTGGTACTGTAACAATCCGAACCGTCTCCATTTAAGCTTTTAACCCTAGAAAAAATTATCTAAGTTCCTGATTCGAGTTTTGTAGCAACTAGCTAGCAACATTTACCTCATTCAAGTTTTTAGAAAAACTTTTATGCGTGAACTCAAAATCACGGACCTTAAAAGGATCGGTGAGACGTGGAGCGAGCTTCATAACTTACTGGACAGGGTTTGGATCCATGTCATTGGCTCTCCAGATGCTCTGTTTCAAAGCATCGTGGTTCAGCTCTCGTTTCATAGCAATGCAAGTCTTTATTGAGTTCGAAGCATGCGGTATGATGTTTCACCTTGTCTCTTTGGTGGTGCTCCAGACTTCGTAGACTGCTTATAACGGCTCGGATTCTTAATAAAATTGTTGATTCACTTTTTTGAACACTTCGAGTGTTGTGTAATTACTCAAATTGACCTCCCGGCTGTTTTGCAGACGTCAGATTGGAGTTGTTCGGCGCCAGAAAAGTGTTTTCCACGAAACATGGTTGAATTGTGCACAATATAGACAAAAATATGAGAACTATAACCACATGTTATTTAAAAGCGCATAAAGCATAAAATTGAAATAATCCAGGCACAGATTTCCTCATTAATAGGGATTTTAAAGAAATTTCCGAGGGGGGCGCTATACTTATGTTACGGTTGCAGGAGCCATTTTTTCATACATCTATCTGCTTCATAGATGTCTTCAGGCACAATATCACAAAACGGATATTTCCGGGGTAGTTTTGCATGCTGAATCCGTTTTTTAATGCCCCATGTTGCAGTTTTGCCCGGGAGTGGTAAGACAGACTACTTCAAGGGGGGCGCTATACTTATTGAACGGACTGTATGACGAGTTGGTGGAATTTGTTTAGCATATCCGCTTAAGCCAAATATGACAATAATAATATTTCCCTTATTCCCTTAGAAATTAGTATTTATGTACATCATTTATTTTCTTGCTTAATCCGATCGAGACTAAACTACACACATAGATTCAAGAGGTATTGTTTTTTCAATCGACCTGCGACATGAGAACGCGTGACTCCGCCCACTTTTCTTCGCGCGACCACGCAAACACAGTTCGAATTGAAAAGAAGCAGAGAAAACATGTCTTTTTATCTCTAGTTCTCATGCTGCAACTCAATTCAAAACACAATAGTATGTGTAGTCGAAAAAATGATTAGCGATCTACCGTAACCCAACAAAAAACAACCAGATTAAACAATTCCATGGGCGTGGCCTAAATCGTGTTTTTCGGGTTACAGTAGATCGCTGTTGGCTGATGATTATTAATAGAGCACACTTACTGAGTTATTGGGGAATGAAATGAGAGAAAAATGACATTGGACCCTATCGATAAGTGGTCAGCACTCGAAAAGATTTGTTATACGAGCCATTGAGATTTCTCAAAAAATGCATTCTTCCGTTGTCGTCCTCTACGTACGATCGTGGATACCGTCTTTGCAGCTCGTCGAAAATCTCGTCCGCTTTCGATTTTTCCATCATCTCCACCACTATTTGCTCTTCTTTTGAGCTATCTTCGCATTTCTGGAACATTTTGAGTTACTAACTATTGTAAAAACAAAAAATTGCAACGCGGTGTTTGCGTACTTTTAAAATTCAAACGAAAATAGGAACAAATCTCTTCATTTCCCATGCTTTTTCTTTCATTGCCGTTTGAATTTAAAAAGTACGCAAACACCGCGTTGCTATTTTTTTGTTTTCAGAATATGTTCCATTTTTCATTAGTTTTATTGCCGTCTCAATTTTCTTTCGAAACCACGCCCCCTTGACTGAACGCAATGCAAAAAACTGTAGCGTCTAGGAATACTTTACTGGCAAGAAAATTAAGAATCGGTTTAAAAACGTGCAAATTTTGAAAAAAAAAATCAATTTCAGCCTAAAAAATGGCGCTGCTTCGAACCTAATAACGGGCAAAACGAGAGAGTGTGTTCCTCACAAAAATGAAACCGGTCTCGTCAATAAAATATTACGGTGACCTACATGATCCCCTAACTGTGTTACAGAGACACCCAGACACCTCGTACCCTTTTAATCATGAAAATTTTACCTGAAACATGTGCAAAACGGCTTCTTTGCTCAACCGAACCTCTTCTCCGTCCTCTTCTCCCGACGTTATCATCATCACGCGAACCGATCGTTTTTCAGTTATTTTCAAAAATTGGTCCACCACTTTTGGAGTAATTTCGGCGCTTGCATTTAGACTAGAAACACATATGTATGTGTTGTGTTGTCAAAAGTATAACTACAGTTACTACTTTACACAATTTATTATAAGCTCCGTGCCGGTATTAACCTGGGCGCACTTCACTACAATAAGGGCTACAGGAAAGTGTATGGGGGGAATACGGGGATAATAGCAATAAAGACTACTCGCCAATCGAGTAGTAGTAGTGGCGGGAAGAGTTACACAACAATAACATAATGAATGGTAGTTGATCACTAGCGAGAGACGCAGACAACGAGAGATAAAAATAGTTCGCGCTGCCGCTTGAAACTAAGATCAAAAATAATAATAATATCTTTGTGTGATCTAACAACACACAACACCTCCCTATGTTAGAATTAAACTTGGGTCAGATAAAGCAATGAGGGTTCAATTATCCACGATATCAATTCGACGGATCATATCGGTTGACTGGCTTACGAACACGATTCCCTCTTCTGACTGGCACTACTCCTGGTGACTGATGTTGCTGCGACCCTTGACTGAACTGAGCTGATGATGGCATCCTAGCTTGTGCATGAGATTGATGTCCTTGCTGCATTGACAATCCTTGATGTTGTTGCTCACGAGATGGAGTAGCAAATGTAGGCGTTGTAACTGACATAGGTGTAGACGTCTCCTGTGGCACTGGCACTTCGAAAATATCAAACATTGTCGTTGTCCACAACTCATCCTTGCATTCGTCCGTTTGCTCCACTCGCAGCTTCAGCTGGTTTGCATGAATCACTCGTTCACGACCATCATTCAAGCGTACCATGTACACTACGCGACCTTGTCTTTGGACAACCGTTGCAGGTTTCCACGACCAAGCGTTTCTTTCGAAAACTTTAGCGTATACACTCTCATTAACAGAAAAGTGTTTTGGCTTCGTACCGTGATGCTTATCGAACTGATCTTTCATCAACGATGACTTCTGACTTCCTGTGTTAAGCTTTAACTTCGGAATCATCAGAGACATTTTAGTTCTGAGACGTCGTCCCAAATGAACTTCAGCCGGTGTCAAACCTCCAAGAGCATTAGACGGTGTTGACCGGTAGTAGAGTAGGAATTTCGACATTATTTCTGTGTCTACACTTCCCTCCCCTTTTAACTTTTTCAATCCTCTTTTTAACGTGTCAACGAATCTCTCGGCTTGACCGTTTGACTGTGGATGAAAAGCGGGCGAGCGAATGTGCTCAATTCCATACTCCTCACACATGGATGCAAATTCTCTTGAAACAAACTGCGTTCCGTTGTCAGAAACCAGTGTTTCGGGATAACCATGGGTACTGAAGATACTTTTCAGTGTTCGTACCGTAGAGACGCTCGATATCGACTTAACTATCGCTACTTCAGCCCATTTGGATTTGGCATCAACAACGACTAGATAATACTGTCCGTTATCCGGCCCAGCATAGTCAATATGGATTCTCTGCCACACTCGATCTGGTGTCGTCCACGGCTCCAACGGAACTTTCCGTGTAGTCTTTCCGTGAATTTGACACGTGGTGCAAGCTGCCACCAACTTTTCAATGTCACTATCCATTCTTGGCCAGTAGACAAATGATCGAGCTAGTTGTTTCATCCTTACTATTCCTGGATGTCCTTCATGCAACTGCCTAAGCGTAGCTTTCTGCAGTGCCTCTGGAATAACAACTCTTTCTTTGAACATTAAACAGTTCTGAACAACTGAAAGTACAGATCTTATGTCAAAGAACTGCTTCAACTTTCCTTCTGGTTTCTTCGGCCAACTATTCCGAGAAACACAATTAATTACTTCCTTCAGAGTACTACTTTTCCAAGTCTCCTCCTGAATATCCTTCACACGGATTGGAAGTTTCCGAACGGCTGCATACAGCACCTCTTCTACATCTTCCTCGACCTGAGCAATGACAATATCTTCATTCTCAAGTGGCGTTTTCTGAATCATCCGCGACAAAGCGTCAGCTTGTCCGAATTCATCAGTTTTGACGTACTCTATGTCAAAATCATAAGCCAGAAGAATCGTAGACCACCTAACCAAACGGTTTTGCGAATGCACCGGGATTCCCTTCTTGCTTCCAAAAATGGACAGCAGTGGCTTGTGGTCAGTTCTTAGCAAGAACTTCCGACCAAACAAGTACTTATGGAATCTTTTAACAGCAAAAATCAACCCCAAACCCTCCTTCTCAATCTGCGAATAATTCTTTTCAGCAGAATTCAGAGAACGGGCTGCATGGGCAATTGGTTTTTCTGTACCGTCTGCGAATCGGTGACTAATAACCGCGCCAATTCCATAGTCACACGCGTCTGCTGCAACTACTATCGGAATCTTTGGCATGTAGTGGGTGAGATTTAAGTCTGAAGACAACACGTCCTTCAACTTTTGAAACGACTCCGCCTCCACTTTAGTCCACCTCCATTCCGCATCTTTCATTAGGAGCTTGTCTAAAGATCCTCTCAAAGTTTTCATTTTAGGAATGAACGCACTGTAATACGTTACCATCCCCATAAAACTTCTCAGAGTTTTCTGGTCCTTTGGCTCACACATGTTCTTGATCACCTGAACTTTCTCTTCGTCAGGTCTACGACCACTTCGGTCGATTATAAACCCAAGGAACTTTATCCTTCTCTCAAGAAACCTGCACTTTTCGAGCTTCACCCGGAATCCATACTCAGCGATTCGTTGAAACAACTCGAACAAGTTTTCATTGTGTTCTTTCTCGTCACGACCTACGATGATCACATCGTCTAGGTACGCAGTGACTCCAGACAATCCAGTTATCATTTTGTCCATGATCCGCTGGAATACCATTGGTGCCGTCTTGGCTCCGAACGGAAGTCTTTGATATTGGTATAAGCCTCTGTGGGTGTTTACCGTCAGCAACGGCTTGGATTCTTCAGCCAATTCAATTTGAAAGTAAGCATCTTTCAGATCTACTGTCGAGAAAACAGTTCCACCATTCAGTGTTGCGAACACATCTTCCGGTGTTGGAATTGGGTGATCTTCATCTTGCAGAGCCGCGTTTAGCCCTGTTTTGAAGTCAGCACAAATTCTTAATGCACCAGTGTCTTTCTTTTTCACACACACTAACGGCGCTGCCCACGAACTGTGATTAACCTTCTTGAGGACGCCTAGACTTTCCAGTCTATCCAGCTCCTGCTCAACCGTTTCTAAAGCTCCATATGGCACTGGACGCTTTCCAATAAAAACCGGTGAAGATTTATCTTTCACAGTCAGTACCGCCTTCTCTTTTGTACACGTACCCAGACCTTCTAGGAAAACTTCCGGAAATTTTTCCTTCAGTTCCTTTCCAATTGACTCAGTGTCAGAACTTTTCAGCTCATTGACCATCATGTTCATGTGGTAGGTCATTTCGGATGACTTTGATATCCAGTCAAGGCCTAACAAATTTCCGTGTTCTCGTACGTGAACAAAAGCGGATGCCGCAGATCCTTTCAGCATGAAGTCCACTTTGGCTCTACCCAACAGCTTAACCTCATTTCCACTTGCAGATTTCACCTTCATTGGACATTTCTCCAATTCTGGTTCACCAACCTTCATCCAGTCCTTCCGACTGATGAGTGTGATATCCGATCCAGTATCGAGTTGAAACTCAATCAACTGATCGTTCACTTCCACCATAACGTATTGCCTCACCGCATTGACCTCAACGTCTTCTGCAGCAGCACTTTCAATGACTACCATACTCTGCGCCTTCTTGGAACCTTTAGATTTGCAGTATTTGGACAAGTGTCCGGTTTTCTGGCATTTTAAGCACTTTGTCAGTCTTTGCACGCAGTCGGGTTTTCTATGCCCTACCTTGCCGCAATTCCAACATTCGTCAACTTTGCCATTTGACTGCTCACGGTTCCACAATTTCTTATGGTTCCGAGTAAAATCTTTCTTGGTGTGTAAAGCTCTAACGGCTTTGTCCACCTGTTCCATTTCTTGAACGACGCTATTCTGCCGAAGCAACTTTTTCCATTCTTCGCAGAGGTCATTAACGTTAACGGACTCTTTCTTTTCCCATTTCTGCTCAACATATCTGATAAAATATGTGCGGGCTGATTTGTCTCGCGACGCATCCAAACCTTTGAGCCAGAAAAACACTTTCCACCCTTCAGCATCAATGTCCTGCAACATTGCTGACTCACACATGGAATTGACTTTAGTCGTGTATTCCACAGGTGTTTCATCATCTCGAGCAATGTTGATGCACGCGAATCGGTGCGAAAACAAGCTCTTCTTGATGTCAAACATCTGTTCTAGTGTCTTGACTGTCTCATCAAATTCCACTTCAGTATGCTTTCGCGGGCAAATTCTTTTAGAATACTGCTCGTAAACTTCATCTGACATTTTGCTCATCAGCAACGAGACTTTGCTCTTGTCCTCGAGATCTTTCCCTTCCACCGTGAACGCCGCCTCGTGACGAGCGTACCACTTTGAGAAAGTCTTTTCTGTTTCAAGATCAAACTGAAACATCGCCACACGACTACCGATGTCGTTCATGAGCTGTGTCTGAGACACACCCGAAGTTGTCGGTGTCATATCTGCGCGACTTTCGTCGTTTGACTTGCTTGTCATCGCCTGGATGAGAGCAGTCATCGCTGCCTGATGCTGTTCGTTTTGCTTTTCGAACATTTGCATCATTCTGAGCATGAACTCTTCGTTTTCTTTATTCATTTTCAAATTTCTCGATTGCGCTCAGCAAATACAGAGAAAGAAAAGAAAAAAAACACCGAAAGAATTCAAAACAAAACGCAGAAGCTTTCTGGTTTGCTTGAAGTTCGGTTGATACAAAATAAATTTTGTATCCCTTTAACCTGATCGCCAATGTTGTGTTGTCAAAAGTATAACTACAGTTACTACTTTACACAATTTATTATAAGCTCCGTGCCGGTATTAACCTGGGCGCACTTCACTACAATAAGGGCTACAGGAAAGTGTATGGGGGGAATACGGGGATAATAGCAATAAAGACTACTCGCCAATCGAGTAGTAGTAGTGGCGGGAAGAGTTACACAACAATAACATAATGAATGGTAGTTGATCACTAGCGAGAGACGCAGACAACGAGAGATAAAAATAGTTCGCGCTGCCGCTTGAAACTAAGATCAAAAATAATAATAATATCTTTGTGTGATCTAACAACACACAACAGTATGTATTTAATTCTGACCAAAAAATAGGAAAATAATCACCTGAGAATACAAATCTTGCTCTCATACTCGTCGTTGTTCCACGTTAATGCGTTTATCGCCCGAATCAGTTGACATTCGGTCAGATTTTTCAAGTGCAAACTGAACGCTCGAATGTGCTCGCATCGAGACACAAAACGTAGAAATTCTGTGAAAAATTGTTCAGTTATGACGTCATCGGATGACGATATGTCGAGCTGAAAAGATATTTGAAAAGGGGGTGAAATAAACGTTTAAAAAATGGGGCGACCTGCTACAGTAACCCTAAAAACATGATTTAGGCCACGGCCCTAAAAATTTTTACTTGTTTTTGCGAAAGATGGTGTGGCCATTTCTCCTCCGTATTTGGGTTACTGTTGGGCGTTTGCGAGGTTTATTTTTCAAAACGACTTTTTCGATATTTTTCACGTTTTAATCGATATCTTCCACGTATTGTTAGATTTTTTCACGTTTTTTTCAATTCTTTTCGATTTCGATACGTGGGAATTTTTTTTTAATCGACAAAAAACGTGAAAAAAATCTAAAAATACGTGGAAGATATCGAAAAAGTTGTTTTGAAAAATAAATCTCGCAAGCGCGCTCCATTGCCATTTTACTTCAAATTCGACACATTTCGGCTCTGCTACGTTTCTGTTTTTACGCGTTTTCATTTTGTCACGTTTCTGATTTATTACATTTCTAATTCGTGGGTTTCTATTTTCACGCAATTTCCAAAACGGGACATTTCAATTTTGTAGAATTTCCAATCCAAATGAGCCCCGCAGACTTACCGAGCTGGTGTTTTTGCAAAGAGTTTTGACAACTGAAAAAATCGATTTTTGAAGAATTTCTCGTGTGATATTCTTGAGAATCAGCTGATCGCACGTCAACCATCGTGTCAATTTTGTGCCATTTAGAGGAGTCTGAAGCGAACGTTTTCTTTAATTTTAATTCAAGTTTTGTTGTGTTCTCTCAAATTTTCAATCAACAAACGTTTCAGAACATGGAAATCCAAATCCAAATTACGGGTCTAGTGTAGATTTACGGAGGTCTAACGAAGATTTACGGGTGGCCTATGTGGATTTACGGGGCATCGTGTGGATTTACGCGAGGACAGTGTAGATTTACGGTGGACTACTGTAGATTTACGGGGCGTAGTATAGATTTGCGGTGAGCTAGTGTCAATTTACGAATTGCTAGTGTAGAATTACGCTGATTTCGTATGAATTTACGGGATCTATTGTAGATTTAAGGGGGACAAATGTAGATTTACGGTGGCCCAATGTAGATTTACGGAGGTCTAGTGTAGATTTACGGAGGTCTAGTGTCAATTTACGGAGGTCTAACGAAGATTTACGGGTGGCCTATGTGGATTTACGGGACATCGTGTGGATTTACGCGAGGACAGTGTAGATTTACGAGGGTCTAATGTAGATTTACGGTAGAATACTGTAGATTTACGGGGCGTAGTATAGATTTGCGGTGAGCTAGTGTCAATTTACGAATTGCTAGTGTAGAATTACGCTGATTTCGTATGAATTTGTCTAGTGTAGATTTACGGGTGCCTAGTGTTGATTTACGAGGGTTGAATGTAGATTTCGTTTTTCGGGGTATTGCTCGTTTGTCGTTTTCCATTGCAACGTTGAAAAAAGCCCCTATTCAGATTCCTAGCGGGATCTCCGTCAAAGAAGTAAGAATATCCAAAAATAAGCACGTCACAAGATCAGATTCATCGAACATTTATGATAAAAATGAAAATAAAATCGGATCGGAATGATTTTTAATTGCCGTTCCCCGTTTTTCTAGGACGGCGGCCACACCTCGTGTACTTCTTTTGAACATCTTCTATTTTTTGAGAGATTTTAAATCAGTTTCTCCATTAAAAAATAGATTTTTGAGACGTTAAAAATCGAAAAAGCAACAATTTTCTTTTCAAAATTGGATGGATCATCAAGATATTTTGTAGAATTTCAAATTTTCTACAAATCAAGCTATCGGGAAAACAAAAATTGCGAAAATTAAAAAAATAGCATAGAAAATGAAGATACATTTGTTTTTTCATTTTCGTTTGAATTTTCAAAAGTACGCAAGCACCTTGCGTGTCGAAACCTGTTTCTCAATATTACCAAATATTAAAAAAAAAACACTTCTAAAATAACATACCGAAACGTCCGGATCATTTGAAAATCGTTTCCGACGCCCAATTCTGTCGCCGTTGATTTCCAGTGAGCTTACGTACCATTTTCTGAAATTTTTTGTTAATATTTTTGTTTCCGGAATTTTTAAACTTACTTCATATTAGTCGGTTTGATAGTGTCGATGAATCGTTGCAAAATCAAATTCTCCCTTCGAATATTCCAAATTTTCTCAATTTCCATGTACGAAAATACGGTTTCCATTGAGAAAACCGACATTGGGGTGTCCATTTTAATAAAAATTGTGGCAAATGTTGCATAAAGCGGGACGAAAGAAACGAGAAAAAGTTCGAGCGATGGCAAGAGAAGAGAGCGGCGCAATGCAAAGAGACGCGATGCGGAAAAGACGCGGAAGGGGTGTGGAAGCGGCAAAGAAAAGCGTAATTTGTTTAGGCAGAGTGATCATGTGAAACTTTTATGAACTTGATTCAAAAATTAAAAATTAAACAATTGCGCAAGTTTTGGACGAGGTAGTATTTAGAGCAGACAAAACTAAAAAGTAAAATACATGAAAATTATTGTTCCTTGACGCTATTCTCTCCGGTGCACTGAGCAATTGCCTCCAATAAGTGTCCAGAGTTGCGGAGAGCCTCCACTTCCGTGAATCCGCCAACGAAACGACCGCAGATGAAGATCTGAGCGTTTTATTCGTAGAAATGTAGGGAATCACGGTGTCCAGGATTTGAAAAGTGGGCGGAGCCGAGCAAACGCGCCCCACTGGATTTTTTCGCGCGAAATTCAAATTTTGACGCATTTTTTATGTTTTTCGGGAAAAAAAGCATAAATTCTTATTTTTTCCCACATGTGCTCCAACGGAATTATAGCTGAGGTCTTTAGAAATTTTTTAAGCCTAAGAACGTCGAATTTGGTTCAGCCACCATTTCGAAATATTCGTTTTGAGTTTTTTGGTGTTTTTGCAGGATAAATCTATACGAAAATTGAAGTTTGGGCAATTTTATGGTTTTAAAAGATACTGTCGATAATTGGTATCGATATTAATTAGCTTATCTTTATTTTCTATATATTTCTCTTTCTCTATTTTTTCTCTATACTCTATCTTCCCAAACCATTTTTTGTGAACTCTTCTAGTTTCTCAAACCACGCACGTCTTTGAAGTCTTTGAGCGAGCCGCCGTTCCCAACTCCATCTCTGAGAACACTTTCCTTCTCCGTATAAAAGAGACGCTCGGATCTTCAATTCATGTTCATTTTTTTCCGTTTATTCCCAACTAGTGTGCGTTACCGGTAAAGATTTGACGATTTTACCGGTAAATTTTCGAATCACGTTTTACCGATAAATATTCGGCAAAAGAGAAACCATTTCTAAAATTTTTTACCGGTAAATTTGGCAAATTTTGTCGATTCTTTACCGGTAAATTTTACCGATAAAAGTTTCGGCAAAACTTTTTATCGGCAATTTGCCGGTAAATTTACCGGTAAATTGACATTATTTATACATGAAGAAGTGGGACAGGCCACGTTACAATTATAGTCTTGGTATCACGGTAGGTCACGCTTTAATACAGATGCAATTTTTAAAAGATGTAAAAAAGACGTGATTGTGCAAGGCCGAGGTCGCGCCACGTATCGTCTGCGTATCTTTGTTTTTCACGATGTCTTGTTTTTCTATTACGTGAACTTGACCCCACGTTAAGTTTTGCCGAAAACCATTTTACCGGTAAAATTTTCGCGAAATTACCGGTAAATTTACCGATAAATTTGTCGAATTTACCGTGAAATTCGGTAAATTACCGATAAATTTACCGGTAAATTTGCCGAAAGATGATTTACCGGTAAAAAATTTTTCGGGAACGCACACTATTCCCAACTACTCCAATTCATTGCTAATAAAATTGCTATTGGGTATACCGGTGTTACCTATACCTTCTGTTAATTCCTTGCTATTGGAGCTAGGTCTTAACAGATACACTACATACATTTTACAAAGAAAAACAGGTTTTACTGAAAGAAAAATAAAAAAATCAATAAAAAAAATTCGAGAGTCGCAAACTGCGCAAGCACCGAAAGTGCGCCATGAAAGTTTGCTGACGCGCCAGCAAATTAGGCTCCGCCCACATTTCAAATCCTGGACACCGTGGGAATGTCAAAAAATAGCGAATAAATGCAAAGTTCAAGCCCAATTATTCGAGTTGCTACATCAAAACATGAAACCCCGCCCATTTTTTTCACGCGAATATTAAATTTGCATCGCACGCTGCCAGAATTTGAACTGTGGGCGGAGATAAGGCAAAACGAAATTCAAATTTTGGGGAGTAAAGCATCAAAATTTTTATTTTTTTTTCCAAAATGAGCCTCAAGTAAGTAGAAAAACACGGTGTCCAGGATTTGAAAAGTGGGCAGAGCCGAGAAAACGCGCCCCACTGGATTTTTCGCGCGAAATTCAAATTCTGACGCATTTTTAAAGTTTTTTCGGGAAAAAAAAGCATAAATTCTTAATTTTTTTTTCCCAAATGTGCTCCGACCGAATTATAGCTGAGGTCTTTAGAAATTTTTGAAGCCTAAGCCTAAGGACGTCGAATTTGGTTCAGCCACCATTTCCGAATAATCCTTTTTAGCATTGCGGACCTAAAAAAATAAGTTTTTGGTATTTTTGCAGGATAAAACATTACGCAAATCGAAATTTGGACAATTTTATGGGGAATAATTCACTTTGGTTATCGAAAAAATCAATAATTGCTTGAAAAAAACCCGATTCGCCGTCTGAAGACAAAAATTTCCATGACCGCTCTTCGATGCGTATTTTTCCGTATTTTTAGTCTTATTCGGGTTTTTTCACTCGAAATTAAAATTTTGAAACGTTTTTCATGTTTTTCGGGAAATAAAGCATAAAAAAATTATTTTTTTTCAAAATGTGCCTCGAGTGAATTATAGATGAGGTTGTTATGGTCCTATTTATTGCAGAAAAACCGTTTCTTTTTGTTTTTAAATTTTTTAGTTAAAAAAAACCTCTGGGTACGGTAGTTTCTCGACGTTTTGCGCAATTCTGCATTGGGTTACAACACAGAAAAAAACAGTTTTTTGCTTAATAGGTAAATTAGACAGTGAATATCGCGATTTAATCGATTTTATTCTAAAGGAGCCAAAAAGTGTGTTTTTGGCGATTTTACAGGATATATCTACGTAGAAATTGAAGTTTGGGTAGTTTTATGCGCTAGATTTCTTCTATTTTATGGAAAAAAACAATAATTGCTTCAAAAAACGTGGTTCGCCGTCTGACGATGAATTTCTATTACTGCTCCAATCAGGAAATTTTTGGCTTTTAACCACATATGTAAATAAAAAAATGTCATAGAAGATTAATTAAATTTATTCCATTTTCAACAATTGAGCATCAATATTGTGCTTTTTACGAAATCGTCCGAAATTTCCAGCCTGCAAGACTTTTAGAGGTTTTTCATGCTTCAAATTTGAATAATTTAGTGATTAAAAGAAAAACGAGTTTTACGGGGATAAAAATAGCAACAACAAAAAATCAAAAAAAAACATATGCGGACGACAATAATTCTGCCAAAGGGCACTGAAAGCGCGCCGGTCGCACCGCTTGATTCGGTGGCAGCAAATATTGACTCCGCCCACATTCATTCCAAGTTCTGGACACCGTGCAACTCTATTTTTAACCAAAAAAATTGGAACTTTGGAAATATTTTAGCAAAAAGGAGATATAAACATTAATTTTTAACTATATTTTGTAATTGTACTGAATAAAACCGTTTTTTTTTTTCGTTCATTTATTACCGCAAAGTGTCTATCCGTCGTGAATAGTAATGTTTGTAAAAATTCTAAAAACTCACCTGCGGCACACTTGTCTGCCGTGTAGTATACACGAGCCCATTCACAATTCCCAGATAGTCTTTCGGCTGCTCCACCTTCAAACTGTCCAGATTCACCTCCTTGTACGCCACTTTCACGTCGGCGAAGAGGTCCTTGGCCTTGGTGCAAAACGTGCACGACGTCTTCGTGTACATCACCACCGGCTCGTTTTTCACCTGAAAGAGTGGAAGAGTATGGTCAGAGGATTAAATATTACCTGCTCCTGGACCACGTTAACGTTGACTTTTGAAGTGACGCTGCCCATTCTGCCTATTGTTGGAAAATTCTGGGGAGAAACAAAAATTTTCAATCAAATTTCACGACTACGATAGACCAGGAACTGTTGTCACCATCGGTTATCTTCCAGGGAAAGAAAAAAAGGAAGAAAAGAAAAACAATAATTTAATTCATTTTTCGTAGATAAAACGAGATCCATTGCTTATTTAAATAACAAAATATTTGAAAATTTTTTAAGAAAGATCGATATGTTTCACCAGAAGACTCAACTGCTCTTTTAAACTGTTCACGTCATCCACGTAATCAGCTTCGTTGTTTAGACGGTCCTCGATTTCCTGCAAGTGGAATAATTGTCAACTTTTTTGGGAAAGTGGCTTGAAATGTGACTCTATGACGTTGCGAAACTGGGACGTTTCGAAACTAGGAAAATTCGAAACTCGGACGTTGCGAAACTAAGAAAATTCGAAACTCGGACGTTTCGAAACTAAGAAAACTCGAAACTGGGACGTTTCGAAACGAAGAAAATTCGAAACTGGGACGTTTCGAAACTAAGAAAACTCGAAACTGGGACGTTTCGAAACTAGGAAAACTCGAAACTGAAACATTTCGAAACTAAGAAAATTTGAAACTGGGACGTTTTGAAACTAGGAAAATTCGAAACTGAGACATTTTGAAACTAGGAAATTTCGAAACTGAGACGTTTCGAAACTAAGACGATTTGAAACTGAGACGTTTTGAAACTAGGAAAATTCGAAACTGAGACGTTTCGAAAATAAGACGATTCGAAACTGGGACGTTTTGAAACTAGGAAAATTCAAAACTGAGACGTTTCGAAACTGGGACGTTTTGAAACTAGGAAAATTCGAAACTGAGACGTTTCTAAACTACGAAAATTCGAAACTGGGACGTTTTGAAACTAAGAAACTTCGAAACTGTGACGTTTCGAAACTATGACGTTGCGAAACTGAGTCGTTTTGAAACTAGGAAAATTCGAAACTGAGACGTTTCGAAACTAGGAAAATTCGAAACTCGGACGTTGCGAAACTAAGAAAATTCGAAACTGGGACGTTTCGAAACTAGGAAAATTCGAAACTGGAACGTTTCGAAACTAGGAAAATTTGAAACTGGGACGTTTTGAAACTTAGAAAAATCGAAACTGAGACGTTTTGAAACTAAGAAAATTCGAAACTGGGACGTTTTGAAACTAAAAAATTCGAAACTGGGACGTTTCGAAACTATGAAAACTCGAAACTGGGACGTTTTGAAACTAAGAAAATTCGAAACTGAAACATTTCGAAACTAAGAAAATTTGAAACTGGGACGTTTTGAAACTAGGAAAATTCGAAACTGAGACATTTTGAAACTAGGAAATTTCGAAACTGAGACGTTTCGAAACTAAGACGATTTGAAACTGAGACGTTTTGAAACTAGGAAAATTCGAAACTGAGACGTTTCGAAAATAAGACGATTCGAAACTGGGACGTTTTGAAACTGGGACGTTTTGAAACTAGGAAAATTCGAAACTGAGACGTTTCGAAAATAAGACGATTCGAAACTGGGACGTTTTGAAACTGGGACGTTTTGAAACTAGGAAAATTCAAAACTGAGACGTTTCGAAACTGGGACGTTTTGAAACTAGGAAAATTCGAAACTGAGACGTTTCTAAACTACGAAAATTCGAAACTGGGACGTTTTGAAACTAAGAAACTTCGAAACTGTGACGTTTCGAAACTATGACGTTGCGAAACTGAGTCGTTTTGAAACTAGGAAAATTCGAAACTGAGACGTTTCGAAACTAGGAAAATTCGAAACTCGGACGTTGCGAAACTAAGAAAATTCGAAACTGGGACGTTTCGAAACTAGGAAAATTCGAAACTGGAACGATTCGAAACTAGGAAAATTTGAAACTGGGACGTTTTGAAACTTAGAAAAATCGAAACTGAGACGTTTTGAAACTAAGAAAATTCGAAACTGGGACGTTTTGAAACTAAAAAATTCGAAACTGGGACGTTTCGAAACTATGAAAACTCGAAACTGGGACGTTTTGAAACTAAGAAAATTCGAAACTGGGACGTTTTGAAACTAAGAAAATTCGAAACTGGAACGTTTCGAAACTAGGAAAATTCGAAACTGGGACGTTTTGAAACTTAGAAAATTCGAAACTGAGACGTTTTGAAACTAAGAAAATTCGAAACTGAGACATTTTGAAACTAGGAAATTTCGAAACTGAGACGTTTCGAAACTAAGACGATTTGAAACTGAGACGTTTTGAAACTAGGAAAATTCAAAACTGAGACGTTTCGAAACTGGGACGTTTTGAAACTAGGAAAATTCGAAACTGAGACGTTTCGAAACTAGGAAAATTCGAAACTCGGACGTTGCGAAACTAAGAAAATTCGAAACTGGGACGTTTTGAAACTAAGAAAATTCGAAACTGGGACGTTTTGAAACTAAAAAATTCGAAACTGGGACGTTTCGAAACTATGAAAACTCGAAACTGAGACGTTTCAAAACTAGGAAAATTCGAAACTGACAAGGGAAGTGTTTAGGGTCACCAATTTGGAAATTTCTGAAAATTTAACCACACAATAGAGATGGTTTGAAAACAACTCTCAAAAATTTCTAAAAAAGGGCCGCCACTAGGAACCGAGATATGACGCTTCAAAGTTTGGGCCACGCCCCTTTTCAAATTTAACACAGGAAAATGCGTTTTTTCAGTGAAACGAGCGAAAAATACTCAGCGCAAAAGTCACTGCCTTCCTCCCTCGTTGATTTCATCGGTTCGGTGGTCCAGTGGTAGAGGTTTCAAGTGGTAGTGGCAAGGCGCTGGGCTCGATTCCCGCATACACTCCGTCCAATAATGATAGGACCCCCCTTGATTTTGGACGTTCTGGCAAAACTAAGAAAGTTATAAAAAATCTGTGAATGCCATTCGATTCAAAATCCAAAATAACCCCAGGGCCCAATTTTTCATGATCCTACCATGTTTCGTCCCCGCACACCACTAAAAAGTCACTTTTTCGACCGTCCAATAATGATAGGACCACCTGAGATTTTGAGTGGGTCGGTGATTTTTTCGAGCGGTTTCCAGTAAAATAAGTTTTTATTTTCATTTTTTATCTGTTTTTAACTATTTTTCATCTTATATTGTTCACTATTATGGAGTTTCGACAATAATTTAGTGTCATGTGTAACGCAACTTTTTGAATGAGATCAATTCAAAGAGTTCCAAACCCTTTATTTGGGTGAGCTGTGTACCGTAATCAGGATCGTGGAAAACGTCTGATGTGCAGGTACAGTAATAAAAATCCTAAAATAAAATATAGTCTTAAAAGTGCCCTTCCAAGTTAGTCATTTGTTTATTATCTCATCATGGGCCGAGCTCCACTCCACACTGTTTCTGAGCAAGCCCAGATTTCCGTGATGCACCAACTGGGATCTTCTTTTCATATGATTTCTCGTTATGTGAAAAAGAGTCGAAGCGCTATCCGCTCTTATTTGAACAACCCCCTCTACTACGACAAGAAGAAATCTACTGGAAGACCAAGAAAAGTCACCTCCCGCGATGAACGGAACATCATTCGGGTCGTCTCCAATTCTCCAAAGAGCCTCAGCGACGTTCGTGCGGAGCTCAATCTTTCTGTTTGTAAGCAGACAGTGTACAATGCAATCACAAGATGTGGAACGATTGTTCGACAGAACATAACGAGAAAGCATATGAAGAGAAGATCCCAGTTTGTGCATCACGAAACTTTGTGCTTGCTCAGCAACAGTGTGGAGTGGAGCTCGGCTCATGATGAGATAATAAACAAATGACTAACTTGGAAGGGCACTTTTGAGACTATATTTTATTTTAGGATTTTCAGACTTCTTTCACGATCCTGATTACGGTACACAGCTCACCCAAATCAAGGGTTTGGAACCCTTTGAATTGATCTCATTCAAAAAGTTGCGTTACACATGAAACTAAATTACTGTCGAAACTCCATAATAGTAAACAAAATAAGATGAAAAATAGTTAAAAACAGATAAAACATGAAAATAAAAACTTATTTTAGTGAAAACCGCTCGAAAAAATCCCCGACCCACCCAAAATCTCAGGTGGTCCTATCATTATTGGACGGTCGAAAAAGTGACTTTTTAGTAGTGTGCGGGGCCTGAACATGGTAGGATCATTGAAAATTGGGCCCTGGGGTTATTTTGGATTCTGAATCGAATGGCATTCACAGATTTTTTATAACATTCTTAGTTTAGCCAGAACGTCAAAAATCAAGGGGGGTCCTATCATTATTGGACGGAGTGTAGTGGAAAAATTTTTGCATTTTTTTTTCAAAATTTCAGAAGACGTGATTGAAGGTTTTCAATCAATTTCAGGACTTTTTATTACCCTTTCGTAGTTTTAAATTACTTCAAGAACTATTTCACACGTTTTTGAGGAACATTTTTTTTTGAAAAATTTACGAATTTTTGTCCACCAATTGATCATCATTTTTGAAATTCAAAAAATTTTGAAAAAAAAATTATAACAAGCTGTAATCGAAAACTGGCTCTGGGAAGTTTCGAAGCGTACCATTTCGAAACTGGGAAGCAAAACAGTTTGGAAACGTTCTAGAGCCCAAAAACTGGGCAATAATTTTAATTACTGCACTGATAAATCGACCAACCAATTGAAATTTTATAATTATCTCTTTTAAAATACGTTGTCAATAAACAAAAAGGTGTCTATAATTTTTCGATATGGAAAAATCATACAATTCTAGGTAATTGCCTAATCAAATGGTTCAAACGGAAATTGAAAATTTTTGCTGAATCTTGGTTTCAGCATGTTATTTTCAGTGATTTTCAAAAATGTCTTTGGTTTCTCCATTTGAATGTTTTCAATTGAGAGTATGAAAATTTTTTTTCGAAATTTTTTGAATTTCAAAAATGATGATCAATTGGTGGACAAAAATTCGTAAATTTTTCAAAAAAAAATTTTCCTCAAAAACGTGTGAAATAGTTCTGGAAGTAATTTAAAACTACAAAAGGGTAATAAAAAGTCCTGAAATTGATTGAAAACCTTCAATCACGTCTTCTAAAATTTTGAAAAAAAAAATGCAAAAATTTTTCCACTAGGCGGGAATCGAGCCCAGCGCCTTGCCACTACCACTTGAAACCTCTACCACTGGACCACCGAACCGATGAAATCAACGAGGGAGGAAGGCAGTGACTTTTGCGCTGAGTATTTTTCGCTCGTTCCACTGAAAAAACGCATTTTCCTGTGTTAAATTTGAAAAGGGGCGTGGCCCAAACTTTGAAGCGTCATATCTCGGTTCCTAGTGGCGGCCCTTTTTTAGAAATTTTTGAGAGTTGTTTTCAAACCATCTCTATTGTGTGGTTAAATTTTCAGAAATTTCCAAATTGGTGACCCTAAACACTTCCCTTGTGAGACGTTTCGAAACTAGGACGATTCGAAACTAAGACGTTTCGAAACTGGGAAAATTCGAAACTGGGACGTTTTGAAACTAGGAAGATTCGAAACTAGGAAAATTCGAAACTGAGACGTTTTGAAACTAAGAAACTTCAAAACTGTGACGTTTCGAAACTAAGAAAATTCAAAACTGGGACGTTTCGAAACTAAGAAAATTCGAAACTGAGACGTTTTGAAACTAGGAAAATTCGAAAATGGAACGTTTCAAAACTAAGAACATTCGAAACTGGGACGTTTCGAAACTAGGAAAATTCGAAACTGAGACGTTTTGAAACTAGGAAAATTCGAAACTGGAACGTTTCAAAACTAAGAACATTCGAAACTGGGACGTTTCGAAACTAAGAAAATTCGAAACTGAGACGTTTCAAAACTAGGAAAATTCGAAACTGAGACGTTTCGAAACTAAGACGATTCGAAACTGAGACGTTTTGAAACTAGTAAATTCGAAACTGAGACATTTCGAAACTAAGACGACTTGAAACTGAGGCGTTTAGAAACTAAGAAAATTCGAAACTGGGACGTTTCGAAACTAGGAAAATTCGAAACTGGGACGTTTCGAAACTAGGAAAATTCGAAACTGAGACGTTTTGAAACTAAGAAACTTCAAAACTGTGACGTTTCGAAACTAAGAAAATTCAAAACTGGGACGTTTCGAAACTAAGAAAATTCGAAACTGAGACGTTTTGAAACTAGGAAAATTCGAAAATGGAACGTTTCAAAACTAAGAACATTCGAAACTGGGACGTTTCGAAACTAGGAAAATTCGAAACTGAGACGTTTTGAAACTAGGAAAATTCGAAACTGGAACGTTTCAAAACTAAGAACATTCGAAACTGAGACGTTTCGAAACTAGGAAAATTCGAAACTGAGACGTTTCGAAACTAGGAAATGGCGAAACTGAGACGTTTCGAAACTAGGAAATTCGAAACTAAGAAAATTCGAAACTGAGACGTTTCGAAACTAGGAAAATGCGAAACTGAGACGTTTAGAAACTAAGACGATTTGAAACTGAGACGTTTCGAAACTAGGACGATTCGAAACTAAGACGTTTCGAAACTGGGAAAATTCGAAACTGGGAAAATTCGAAACTGGGAGAATTCGAAACTGGGACATTTCGAAACTAAGAAAATTCGAAACTGGGACGTTTCGAAACTAGGAAAATTCGAAACCGAGACGTTTCGAAACTAGGAAAATTCGAAAATGGGAAAATTCGAAACTGAGACGTTTCGAAACTAAGAAAATTCGAAACTAGGACGTTTCGAAACTAGGAAAATTCGAAACTGAGACGTTTCGAAACTAGGAAAATTTTTTTGCGTTTAATTTTGAAAAAATAATGCATATTTCTTTGAAAAATGGAAATTTCTAGAAGCCACGCCCTCGGATTTCGTGTACTCCACGTGGTCTTCTCTTCCTTTTCTGTTTTGTGTGATTCCTATGTGATATCCATAAATTTCCTCCTAAAACTCACTTTAACAGTATCCACATTCGAACCTTCTGGAGCGCTGAGACCAAAAAGCGCCGTACGACGTGGAAAATCGGCAGGAATCGATATAAACGCGGTCAATTTCTTGCCGCCAGCGTCCTCAACCTCAAGTTTGTACGAGAATCGATCCGAAAATGCGCTCTTTGATAAAAGTTGAGAAAGTGAAGTGGGAATTGAGGCGATGAAACTTTCGTCGTCACAATTTTTAAAAGAATTGATCTTGACTGCCAAATCAGCGCCAATTTCATCAGTTTTCTTCGCCTCGAGAGATCTAATTATTGCGTCGAGCACAAATCGCTGGGATATTCTCTCACGGATAGCTTTGAGCACTTTGCGCAAGTGTTCTGTCACTGATATGCCTGTGGATTGTCCTTCAAGGCTCAAATCTTGTAAAAAGCGGTATGGCTTTCCTAGCTGCTTTGCGTTCGTGTCAAAGTTCAGTCTGGAATAGGATAGCGTATGCGTATATTGTCGGAAAAATTTAAGCGGTGATGGCCACGCCCCTTTTGGAAAGACATGTTAACGTGGCCTACATCACTCCCTAAATCGTGTTTTTCGGGTTACTGTAGGTCCCTGCCATTTTTTTTTCGTTTTTTTTTTGAGCCTCGGAGGCGCAAAAAATCTTGTTTTTAAGCAAAACTTGGCCAAAAATCAGTGATGTTTAACAAAAACTTGGAAATTTTTCTTTTAACTGGCAGAAAAACGCTTTTTTTTTTTGGTTTATTTTAGGACTTGACAAAACCAGCGTGGCGCGCATTTCACAGTTTGTTTTTTTGTCTCACAGCTTGTGCTGTTTATTTAAAATTTCAAAAAAACAAATGCTCACTTCAAATGCTCCATTTTGATAGCTCCAACAGTGTTTGGACACTGATCGCCCGAATCTCCCGGGAACAGATCTGACATGAGCGAATCGGTGGAGAAAAGTGGCGACTTTTTGAGTTTCGAGTCTGCGTGGATGTGCCACTTGGCAGTCGTCACTTTCAGTTCCGTCAGGTATTGGATTGTCATTGTGACTTTGAAATCTTCTGAAAAAAGGGTTAGGTTCTATCTTTCTAGGGAAAGTTGTTTAAAATGTAGTTTTGGGTGAGGATTTTGACGAGTTTTATGTTTAAAAAAACAATTAGAAGACTTTCTTCCAAAAGAAGTACACAAGGTGTAGTCGCTGGCCTAGAAAACCGCAGCACGGCGATTTTTTCTTGATTGCCTGATGGACCTATTCACAAAACCGAAAAAAAAATTGCGCGAAAAATCGGAGAATGCTCCGATTGACCTGAAATTTTGGGAAATATTGGAAAAAATTCTCCTGTACACGCTCAAAAGCGTTTTGGACGAAAATATCGATTTTAAAAAGTTTCAGAAAAATCGATATTTTGGTCCAAAATTTTTTGAGCGTGTACAGGAGAATTTTTTCCAATATTTCCGAAAATTTCACGCCAATCGGAGCATTCTCTGATTTTTCCCGCATTTTTTTTCCGGTTCTGTGAATAGGTCCATGAGAGCGCATCAAAATTCAAAAAAATTGCGAATTTTTGATTTTTCTTGTAAAAAATATTTTTTTCTTAAATTTTAAAAGGAAATTGTTACAAAATTTAATTAAGAAAATGGCCTTCGACATGTATTTTAAAAATTTGTATTTTCTTCAGCAATAATCGGTTTGTTTCTTATATTTCCTTCATTTTTTCCCTATTTTTTAAAAATAAATTATTTGAAAATCGGCAAAAATTGGGCCAATTGAACGGAAATATAAGTTTTGCCCATTTCAAAAAAAAAAATTCTGGCCGTAGGTTTCCTAGGCCGCGAGCTCGTGTACTCCACGTGGTCTACTATTTTTTTCGAAGGAATTTTTCAAAAAAAGCCAAAATTTTGTTTTTTTATTATTTTATTAAATTCGTTTTGTCAAATTTTTTCTTAGAAAACCGCTGGCCACCATTTCCACGACCGCCGGCTTTCTAGGCCAGCGGCCACACACCTCGTATACTCCTTTTGGAAGTAAGTGTTCTACCATTTTTTGAAAAAAATTCGGCAGAAATCAGAGAAAATTTTCCCAAAAAACACGGTGTCCAGGATTTGCAAAGTGGGCGGAGCCGAGCAAACGCGCTCCACTGGATTTTTCGCGCGAAATTCAATTTTTGAGGCGTTTTTCATGTTTTTCGGGAAAAAAATCATAAATTTTTCATTTTTTCCCAAATGTGCTCCAACGGAATTATAGCTGAGGGCTTTAGAAATTTTTTAAGCCTAAGAACGTCGAATTTGGTTCAGCCACCATTTCGGAATAATCGTTTTTAGCAGAGTTTTTTGGTGTTTTTGCAGGATAAATCTTTACGAAAATCGAAGTTTGGGCAATTTTATGGTATCTTTCTTATATAAAAAATCAATTAAAAAATGCGAGAGTCGAAAAATGGGCAAGCACCGAAAGTGTGCCATTTTTCCAATTCTGGAAACCGTGAAATTGGACAAAATTACGCCAGGTAATCGGAAAAATTTTTGTTTGAAAATTGACCATTTCAAAAAAAAATGATTTTTTTTCCAAAGAAAAAAAATGCTGGCCGCCGGTTTCCTAGGCCGCGACCTCGTGTACTCCCCGTGGTATTCTATTTTTTTTCCGAAAGAAATTTTCAAATAAAGCAAAAAATTTTGTTTTTTTTTCTATTAAATTCGTTTTTTCAAATCGCAGCGGCCACACCTCGTGTCTTTTCAGACGTCTTCTAACATATTTTGAAAAAAATTAGGCAGAAATCAGAGAAAATTTTCTCCAAAAAAAACTCAATACTTACCCATATTAGCACAATCAATATCAAACTCCAAACTCATCGGATGCACATCAAAGATCCTTCCGGCCATCTCATTCACTTTCTCCTGCGTCGTCTCGTCCTCTTTTCTCCTTCTCTTCGAGTCCGTCTCCTCTTTTACATTCTGACTGTTATCATTACTTCCAACGATTCGGAAATCAAAATGCTTGTCATCGTGAATCTCCTTATACGCCATCGCGTGAATATGTGCAACTATGAGTGGACTTGGAAGTGTCAGCGCCAACTGTTTTTGATCTTCTTCCATCGAAAGGTCTTTGAATTTGGCGCCAACCATTTCGAAAGCTGGCTCCGCTTCTTTGGCGAGATCTTCCAGTTTTGGTTTGAGCCCTTGAAGACGGACCTCTTTGCCGCGAATGTCGCTTTGCAGTACGTTTCGGCGGCCTTCCAGTTCTTGCAGGGTGGATAAGAGGCTGAAAGGAAAAAAAAATTGTTGGAAAATTTTCTGGGCATGACCGGGAAGTGCTATTTTGCCAATAACCCCAAAAACTCACTCCTGCCGTTGATCCATCTCAAACTTCAGTCTCGCCACATACTGCTCATGCTCATCACCCATCGTCTCTTCCGGTTTCGACAACGATTCGGGCGCCTGCTGGTAAAATTCTTCAACCGAGATCAGCTCGAGATCTTCGTCGCCGGCGCTAAAGTCCAGGCACCGATCGATTTCCTTCTGAATGTGTTGCACCTCGCTCGTCACGTTCTGCAATTGTAGAAGCTTGGTGTCGACGACTTCCATCCGCTCGGCCACTTCTTTTCGGATCTGGGCGGTGGCGTAGTAGCAAAGCCTGGTGTTTCGCCGAAGACGTGCCAATTTGGCGATTGTGGCCGTGGTGGTGGGCTGGAACGGGGCTAATTATTGAAAAAAAATATAAGAGGTCTCACCTTTCCTTCCATGTAATCCTCTAGCGCTTTTCGCAGAAATGCAGCGTCTTCGGCGACTTCATCGTAAATCTTCTCGTGCTCCTTATCGACCGCTATCTTGTCCTCGAGATCGTAAAACTTCTCTGGCAGCTCAAACTTTTCGATACTTTCCAGAATTTGTTTTGCCGTTTCCGTCAATTTCACCTCGTTTTCCTTTTTTTCTTCCGTCGTTTTCTTTGCTGGACGCACATTCACATTCACATTTACTGACATTTCTTTGTTTTTTTTTTTTTCGCTAAAAGTTTAAATTTTTATTAATAAGACACAAAAAAACCAAGAAAAACCATTAAAAAATCAAAAAATTAAAAAAAAATTGCAAATTAAAATTTTTTTTCCAAAAGCTCCGCCCACTTGCAACGGGCCGCATGCAATTTTGCAAGGTTGCGGCGCGAGTTTTTTCTATTTTTTCTGAAATTTTCAGATTAAAAAAGGCAAAGTAATACGATATTTGTGATAATTTTGTTTGTTGATAAATATCAAGAATTAAAAAATTAAAAAATCTGCCTGAAAATTTGGGCAATTTTGATGTTCCATGGCCAGGAAAAGTTGTTTTGAGCATTTTTATTTGTGGATTTTTAGATTTTTTCGAAAAATCTAGGTTTTTTTTCCATTTTGAAGCAAATTTAATTTTTAAAAATTGCAGACTCTGGCCTAGAATCCGCCGCGCGGCCGTGAACAATGCTTCAGCGGCCGCGGCGGCGCCAAAATCGAAAAATTCGATGAAATTTGAATTTTTGGTTACAATTAGGTTCCGCCCACACATCTTATCGATTTTTATCTGAAAATTAACAAAAAAAATCAATTTTTATTGCAAAATTCCACAAAAAAAGGAAGAAAATGATAGAAAAGGTAAGAAAAAAAGGAAAAGCGGAAAGTGGTCAGTCCGTACTTTGAATCGTGCGCATAATCGTAATATTTCGGGGGGTGGGTGGGTTTTAAAATATTAGCGATATCAATCATTTTATCAAAAATATCACAAGCTACAGTTTCGGATGGGGAGAGAAAAAAAAGAAACATTAATTAATTACATTTGTGTGATTTAACTCTAAACGTTGTACGCTCACTCGGTGTTTGCGGACTCTCCCTTTGCCGATTTTTGGTGACAAAAAACTTGGTTTTCGGCCAAAAAAAGGTGGGAAAAGCGATTTTGAGCCTTAAAGTCCGCAAACACCGAGCAACGATCAAAAACTACTCTTCGCTTTTGTCGCCATTGCTTCCCGAATCCGCCTCATGATTCATGCTTCCGTATCCGCCGTCAATGCTCGCCTGAATTTTCCGTCTATTTTTTTCGTTTTGTTTGTTTAAAATTGCTACCCCTTGGGGCAGGGGATTACTGTAGAAACTAAATTGTGCATGCATCATATTTGACGACTAAAAAAAAAAAAAATTGTTTTTTGTTCATTTTTTAACTTTGTTTTTTGCTGTTTTTCTCCGTATTTCTTTCGTTTTTTCTTCTTTTTTTGTGTTAATAATTGTTTAAAAATAAATACACAGTTATTTCAGTTTATTTCATAATGGAGCTCACTGGTAGCTGCGAGTCTAAATACAAAAAAGTGAGTTTATAATTTTTTTTTTCAAAAAAAAAATTGGGCAGAATTTTCTGAAACATTGTCGCAACGTTTTCCAGCAAATTCTCTATATTTTATGGTAAAATTATACATTTTATGGGACCATTTTGGAGAAAAATTACAGAATATTGTAAAAAAAAAGTGAAAATGTTCAATAAAAGAAAATTTCTCAAAAAATAATAGGTGGAATTGTCTGAAACTTTGTCACAATGCTCTCCAGAAAATTCTCTATCTTTTGTTATCAAATTTTGTACGATTCTACGGTTTTTTTGTTCAGAAAAATTAAAAAATATTGCACACAAAAAGTATTGCCAAAAAAATAAAGCCTCTGCAGGTTTGCGTCACGGTGTTTGCACAAAAGTTTCAAATTTCTTGAAATAATGTATTGTCCATTCGCGAAAAAAGCAAGTGCGCTCCACGAAACTTAGTACTTCGTGGATTTCATTTTCGTCGCCAATTTATTTCAATTCACGTGTAAATTCAACGTGAAATAAAATAATTTGGCGACGAAAATGAAATCCACGAAGTACTAAGTTTTGTGGAGCGCACTTGCTTTTTTCGCGAATAGATAATATATTCACAAGTTTTTCTTTCTGCTTTTTTTTTACAATTAGTGTTTTAGGCCACGTCGCGTTTTTCGGCTCTTGGACGTTTCGAAAGTTTTTCTGCATTTTGCCGTCTCGGTGTTTGCACACTATCAGTTTTAAAAGCTTTTCTAGGAAAATTCCATAACTGCAAACACCACGACAACAAAATGCAGAAAACTTTCGAAACTTCCGAGGATGCAGTTTTGTTAAATTTTGAAAAAACCCAAACCAAAGTCGTCAAATGCAGACTGCACAATTTTCTACAGTAATCCACCATAGCCCCGCGCCCACACTCACCTTTATAAAACTATTTGCCGTTTCGGCCTGATGACTAGACGCATAGCCCTGCTGATCAGCTCCCGGCACGTGGAATTGCGTGATTTGCGGAAAAGTGTCGACACGAACTTCCGGCGGGTATGCCATGTATTGCGGTGCATGTGGCGCGGCCGGCGCAGGAGGTGGTCCATACACGTATTGCACGCCAGATGATGAAGTTTGAGGGCGTTGAACGTATTGGACGGGTCGCGTGTATGTGGGAACATAGTAGGGCTCTGGCATGGCCATCTCGTCGAATACCTGGTAGCCGGTGTAGTTTGGTTGGGTGTGGGGGTGTGGGTGCGGATGTGAATGCGGATGCGGATGCGCATGATGGTGATGATGATGCACCATCACATTTGGCGGAGTATGCGTGTGTGCCGGCGCCTGTACAGGCGGCTGACACACCATCGGCTCATAACACCCCATCGCCATTCCGCCAAAACTCTCCGCTTTTCTCATCATTGGCGCATGTTGCTGTGGTTGCCTGGTGCTCGCCACCAAGTAACTGTTATTCGAGCAATCAAACGATCTTTGTGGCGCCCATTGGTGTTGGTGTCCGCTACTCAACGGAGCAGCCACCATGGGCGGTTGCGAGCAGTTTAGAGATAGTTGTCGCATCGGGAGACCTCTTGTTTGAAGGACAGGCGGTCCGGACACTTCGAATGAGTGGGCTCTTTGTGTCATGAGCAACTCGTGGTTTAGGCTTGCCTGGCTGCCGAATAAGCTGTTTGGCTCGTTGAACGATTCGCTAGTGTTTTGACGTTTGAAGCGGTCCTCTGAGTAGTTGTCGTGGCGGATGTAGTCGGAGAAGTTTTCGTCGGGGCTGAAGAATGTGATTTTTAGTTTTTTTTTCTTTTTTTTTTCATTTTGACTGGCTGTAAGAAAAATTGGAGACTACACGAAATCTCCACGCGCAGTCTTCTTGTAGCCATATTCTGAGACCTCGCCAAAACCTGAGAAGCAAGTCGAACCTAGGAAGCAAAACTCGGGAAAATGGGCGGAGCAACGAAACCGCGCCGAAGTTTGCCAAAACCCGATTTCGCCGCACAGTTTTTCACTGTTGTTTTTCCTTGCACAGTCTTGTTATTCTTGGAATTGGTTTGTGGAATGTATTTTTTTAGCAAGTGTTCCATAGAACATTTGAAACTCAAAAAAAATTAAAAGAGAAAATGTATTGAAAATTCAATCGCCGAGAATAAATTACTAAAAGTATAAAAAACTGTGCGGCGAAGTTGCGTTTTGGCACATTGTGGCGCGGTTTTGTTGCCCCGTCTATTTTCCCGGAGTTTGGTTCTCCGGTTCGACTTGCTTCCCAGGTTTTGGTGGGGTTTCCATATTCTCGGCATCTGCGCTGATCAGTAAGCCTTTATGTCACAGTTAGTGAGACTTCTTTCTGCTGTCCTTCTTATCACAATATATTTAACATGCTACTTTTCAGTGATTCGGACGGGAAGGACCTTGAACGATACGAATGGAGCTGCAGAAGCTATCAAACATTTGTCCAAGCCGGACTTATTGTTAGTGTAAGTATGCGTTTTATGATAATTTCTCATAAGGAACTGTTCCTCGAAATAATTGCGCATTTTAGGTTCTTAAAACCCCACTGGACGACATTTTTTTTCTGCCGGTAGAAGCACGAAGAATTCAGAACCGAATTTTCAAAATTTGTTCAAATCGCCGAGATCATGGGAAATACCATAAAACCTTTAATAGAAATACACCCCCAAGATGCCTTTGAAAAATAGAAGTACATCCTCTAATAGAGGTACATCATTTGCCAATTTTTTTCTAATTCTACGATTTTTATTGGTTTTCAGTAATCTTCAAATATCCCTCGATTTTGGTTGATGAATTTCGGGCTGCAAGAAAGAGTTATTTCCTCGACTTCAAGATCCGAGCCAAACAATAAAACGTTTCAAAAGCAAGAAAATAGTATGGTGCCAGCCGACAATGTATTATTCGTTGGAAAAAGCTGAATTAAAAGCAAGCCAAAACGACTTGATGAAGCCGGATTGTTTTTTCTGTTGCTTTGTTGAAATGGGGTTTGAAAAATAGAATTACATGTAATTCAATTACAGGTTTTACGGTATCCTAAGAGCAAAGGTAGTCCTTTTTTAAAAACATATGTTGATGCCTGTAGATTGCACAACTTCATTTTTACACTAATCTCATTTTCGAGACCTTGGCAAAACCGGGAACAGGATCCGCCCCTTTCGCAAATCAAGTCTGCAGCACGAGTTCATTCTATAAAACGGGCGGAGCTTGTTCCCCGGTTTTGTCGAGGCCCACGGCTCTGCTTCAAAAACAACAATATCCGTGCACTCTGCTTGCCTGCGCCTCCTCTTCGTATCAGTTTAACGCAAATGAGTGGCTGCGCAGCTAAAGCTTAGGCCTGATAGTCACACTTTCGGGTTTGTCCCCTTACATCTTCGTCTTTTCTGATTTGTTCACCACAATATCCGTTCGTTTATTCGTCACATTGTGATCCAATCCGAACCAGGCGGCGCATCGATGCAACAACATTCGATGATATGACGAGGAGAGTTCGAACTTTTTTGATTGAATGCTAAATTAATACCTCTAAATTTTTTGACAAATTTGACACTAACCTCTCATCCAAAATCAAACTCTTCAGCTCCAGTTCAAAATCCAGCAACTGTTTCCGGTCCTCTTCACTCTTGTGAAGTGTCCGCTCGACGAATCCGCGTAGATCGGTGCCACTCCGATCGGAATATTCGGTTCCGTTCGACTCTCGGCTCAACGATTTTGAGGATGTCCATAATTTTTTTGTGACGGATGAGACTGGTGGGCGGAGCTTTGTGTCGTCCTCCTCTTCCGGATGTTCTTCAATACAGGGGACGATTTCATCGGAAGGAGTGCCGGAAATTGAGAGTAGAGATATTGGCTGGAATTCAACACAACATGTGCATTTTAATGCAAACAATCAATAAATCTCACACTAACCTCTTCAATCGTGGCATTCTGCTTTGATAATCGCCTCCTCATACTTCCATTTCGTCTGACACCTGTCGTCGGGCCCTCCGCAACTTCTTCAGGCATCGTAACCACGTTGGCCGACATGATTACAGTAGTAGATCGTCTTCTTTCCGCACTCGGTTTCACTTCGTCTGTCGCCCCGTCGGGCACGTTTTCAGACGACATCCTCAAAAAGAGCGGATTGCGGGGAATGGGAGGAAGGGTTCGAGAGTCTAGCTCCGCCCTTGCTCTTCACAGGCTCCGCCCCCTCCACATTTCGCAAGAGGTTATTTAGCTACATATGTACATACACACCTTCCGTTCCTGGATTCTTGCGTGGAGCGAGACGAAGCCGAAGCGAAAAGCGCGGAACTGAACGGATCGGAGAAGGATAAGGATAATCGGACGAACATAACCAAAAAAACACGCACGCTGACTTACGGTGAAAAAAGATGACGACGTGACCAACACTTGCCACAAAAAAAAAGGCAGAAGCAGAATCAGAAGAAGAAGAAGAAGTCACAAGTTGCTCTGAAACATCACCTAATAAGCATGAATTATCCGACACAAATTGAAAATGCCACGGAAAATGAGCACTTTCAGCTCAAAACCAGTTTGTGAAGAGATTACGAGGGGATTAGATAGGGGGAAAAGCGGACACAAAAAAAGAGCAAGATTTTCGTTGCCTAGCGTAAAAATTGGGTGCGTTGGTGGGGAAAGAAAGAAATAAGAAAAAAACAGCTGAAAATTGGAGGAAGAGGAAGAGGATGTCAAGTCAAGTACAACGTCCCCCATTCTCTTCGTGATGTCAGGAATAAGAGATTTACTTTGTGATCTGATCCCCAACGGAAATAGCTAAAAGTTGTCTGATAGCTTAACTTGAAGATCGCTAATAATTCCGGAAGAAGAACAGCAGTTCATAAGATTATCTAGATTCGGGAGGAAAACTGACGCAGTTTCATTTTCATGCCAACGTAAGTGCTTTCTGTGGGTAGGCGGAAACCGTGAGGTGTCGGAGGCATGGCGTTAATGGTTAAGCAGCAGTTCATTTAAATGAGCATGTGAGTAGGCGGGACCCGTAAAGTGTCGGAAGCATGATGTTAATGGTTAAACAGCAGTTCATGATGATGAGCATTTGCGTGGGCGGAACCGGTGAGGTGTCGGTACACGCCGTTGATGGGGGTAGCTCGGCGTTCGACGATTTTCATTCTCTTCCTTTTTTTGTCCCGTCACATGCCCAGACTTGAACTCAACCGCTCCTCTCTCGGGCCAAACGTGTTACCAGCTGCGCCATCCTGCCGTGATGGCCACTCGTTCTTTGTGCCGCTCATAAAGAAGGTCTTCTTTCTTCAAAACGTACAGCTTCTTCTCTTCTTCTTCATCTTTCTTTATAAATCAAAATTGATCCCACTCTGCCACTCTCCGTCTCTCACCCACCCACGCACTCTTTTTGCTCTTCTTTTTGCTTTTTTTTTCACCCCACAACGACAATAAATGTAAAAACTCTTTCCTCCCCTCTCAGGTTGTCACCATGGTAACAGAGCCAAACAAAAAAAAACAGAGAGCCACGAACGAAGAAAAAAAAAAACAACATTCGAGCAATTTTCGAGGGTTCGAAGAGCAAAATTGGTTGGCACAGCAAAAAAAAAAATAAAAAAGAAGAATGAATGGCAGAAAGAAAGACGAGAAAGGCTTAGAAAAAAGTGGGTGGGAAACGATTGAAAGTTCTCCAATGACATTTGAGGGGGAAAATGGGAAACAAAAAGAGAATATATAGTAGTTTCTCAGAATTAGGTGCCCTTTTAAATATTTAGCGAAGAGCAGAAAGCGAAAAATGCTAAAAATCGAAAAATAAAATTTCAAACTCCCGCCAATTAGTCGCCAACGACGCTCCGAAATTCCGCCAGCGCGCGTTGTTTAGCAACATTTTGGGACCTTTTTCAATATTTTTGCCGCTTTTTCACTCGTTTTCTTCTCGTTTTTTGTGATTTTCTTTGCTAATTTTTCAAAAAAGGCTGCTAAATATGAAAAATGGCGGTTTTTTATTTACTTTTTCCATATGAAACCCCCTGGAATGCAAAATTCTTGATTTTTGAGTTCAGCAGTTCTCCAATGGCATTTGAAGGGGGAAGTGGGAAAAAGTAGTCGTTTCTCAGAATTACGTGCCCTTTTAATTATTTATCGAAAAGCAGAAAGCAAAAAAAGTAAAGAAAAATGCTAAAAATAGAAAAAAAAATTTAAATTTTCAAATTTGAACTCCCGCCAATTAGCCACCTACGACGCTCCGAAATTCCGCAAATGCGCGTTGTTTAGCCAGATTTTCGGGACTTTTTTCAATATTTTTGCGGCTTTTTCACTCTTTATCTTCACGTTTTTTGTGGTTCTTTTGCCAAATTTTCAACAAAAGCCAGCTAAAATATGAAAAATAGCGGTTTTTATTTACTTTTTCCATATGAAACCCCCTGGAATGCAAAATTCTTGATTATTGAGTTCAGCCATTCTCCAATGACATTTGAAGGGGGAAGTGGGAAAAATTAGTAGTTTCTCAGAATTTGGTGTCTTTTTATTGAAATATTTATGGATCAAAATGCAAAAAAAATGAAGAGAAAATGCAAAAAATTGCGAAAAACTAAAAAAAGTTTAAATTCAAACTCCCGCCAATTATCTACCAACGACGTTCCGAAATTCCGCAAATGCGAGTTGTTTAGCGAAGTTTTTGGGATTTTTAATTAATTTTTCCGGTGTTTTTTCGGCATTTTCACTCGTTTTTCTTCAATGTTTTGTGATTTTTCCATGATTTTTTTGCTTTTATTTTGACAAATTTTAAATTTATCAACAAAAATGCCAGCTTAAACATGAAATACGACGGGTTTTAGTTGCTTTTTTTATATGAAACGAGGTGGAATGCAAAATTCTTGATTTTTGAGTTCGGCCGTTCTCCAATGACATTTAAGGTGGAAAAAATATAGTAGTTCCTCAGAATTACGTGCCCTTTTATAGTCGGCGAATACATCATCAACCTCGCCCTACTGCAAAATTCCTGTAAAACCGTGTTGCACTTGCAAGATTAACTCGAATTCTAGTTGTATTTCTTTTTTCAACAGAAAATGACGTATCCACGACGAATTGCAGTTAAAATTTGATTTTTCGCTTCAAAAAAGGCGCACTACACTGTTGAAAATTGAAAAGTGCCGTAGAGCGAGGCTGATGATGCATTCGCCGAGTATAAATAAATTTCAAAGAGCAGAAAGCAAAAAAATGCATCGAAAATGCAAAAACTGGAAAATTGAAATTTAAACTCCCGCCAATTAGCCGCCAACGACGCTCCAAAGTTCCGCAACCGCTCGTTGTTTAGCGGAAAATTTTTGGGACTTCTATGAATTTTTTGCAGTATTTTTGCGGCCTTTTCACTCGTTTTCTTCACGTTTTTTTTGTGATTTTCTTTGCTAATCTTTCAAAAAAGGCCGCTAAAATATGAAAATGGTAGTTTTTATTTTTTTATTTTTTATTATGAAACGCGCCCGATGGGAAAATTTATAATTTTTGAGCTCAATTGTGACTTTTTCGAAGCGTTTGTAATTATATTTTTTCGAAAGAAACTATCCGCGCTGTTCAAATCTCTCATCTTATTTCAAACGGCGTTTTAGAATTTTTTGAACGAAAATGAAAATCACGAAGTATTAAATTCGGTGGAGCGCGTTTGCTAAACTTCACAGAACGCCACTGTGGAGACGCCGAGAAAGTTTGTGTTTTCTTAGAGTTCGAGAAGATTTTTTTGACTTAATCACACCGCCCGCCGACTTATCACTTGTCTGCAAGAGTGATATCACTCTTCTTTTTTATTTCTTTTGCTCCCTCCTTGTTTTTTTCCCACACAATTGTGAGGAAGTGGCGGCGGGACCGAACACGCGAGTTTACGAGCTACTTCCTCTCGTCAGCCGAAATGAAATAAAGAAATTGTGGAGGAACAAAAAAAAAATGAAAGATCGCGGGCGGATTTTGATCGGTTTTATAGGATTTGGCAGCGAATCCGGTGTCGGCGGAGAAGACGGAACGAACGCGAAAAATAATAAGAAATAAATAGAGGAGGATCACGTCATTTTTATCATTTTCACGGGGTGTTGAACGCTGGGCCGCTGCAAATCCGCTCCCTTCGCAAAGAAAAAATGAAGAGGACGACGCGGCTGAAAATTGAGAAAAAGCTCATGAGCGCGTCTTTTTTTCTCTGAATCTCACTCCTAATGCGTGCGCAATTCACTGTGCGATTGGAGCAGTATAGCAAGAAAGTTAATTCGTTTTAAATCTAGAAAATCAGGTTTTCTTGCTAAATAACATAGCGTTCAAAACCCCGTTTTGTGAAAACTTAGTAAAAAAAATCGATAATTTTGCAATTTTCGGGACAAAACTCGTGAGCACTTCAGAAAAAAAAAAGAAAAAGACGAAAGAAGCAAAAAAAAACCAAAACGAAACGACAATTTATTGCTAAAGTCATAAAACGTTTTATTTTATTTTATTTCATTTTTTTTTTCCGATTTATGGTTTTTTTCAATTTTCTCATGTCTCTTTTAATAACTCACGGTGCTCAAAAAATCACCAATTTCACCAATATCGTGCGCCCAACGCCAAAAGAGCATCTTCCGGTCGTTTGTGCACGTTTTCCTCGCGCTCTTTTTTTTTTCGTTATTTCCGTTATTTCGTTATATAGCTGCGGGGGCAAAAACTCCAAAAGCCAGACATCGGTGGAATAAAATAAATGCTCATAATTTTGAATTTCAAGTGCGGAAAAGAAAGAAGAAAGTCGATTTAAAGAGGAGAAAATGCTGAAATTGTCGACGAGGAAGAAGAAATATGGACGATAAAACCGAAGTTTTTTTTTTGTAAAAATAAAACTTTTCCCGTCAGAAAAGAGCAAATTTATGACGTTTTTTTCTGGATTTTGGCCGTTTTTTTTTTTGGGAATTTCGGCGCCAATATCATGGCTATCAGCCATCGAGGGTGGCAGATATGTATGCATTACTGACAAACAGCTCGCGCCTAATCGGCGATCGGTACGAAAACGGAAGTTAGCCAACGAAAATGGCTAATAGCCGTCAAATTAGGCACCAGTGTCACATGCACTTGGCAAAAGACCCAAAAGAGCTTAAAATTCACAATTTTCAAAATTACCGTATTCCAATGAGTGCAAATTATTAGGTAAAATTATAAGTTTCAAAAAAAAAAACGCACTTGGATACGGTAATCAGAAGGTTTAACCGGTCATTATAGTCGGCTCGACATTTCTCAAAAGTTTTCAGTTTTCAAGAAACTGAAATCGGTGAAATGGAAAATGAGAGATTATTTAAACTAGAGGGAACTCGCCTTTTTTTTTGAGAGCGAAATTTTGGCGGTTATATGGCAGATAGCCATTGGGGCATAGTCGGCACCTTATCGGCGATTGGGAAGTTATAGACACACACTATCAGAACGGGCAGAAAGGAGGCGCTTACTTGGAAATCAAGGAGGAGATAAAATTCGAAAATTCGCCTCATTTGGGCTTCGTCGACTTGACGAATATTCGCCGAGAGACAAAAAGGTGGTGGTTGATAAGAGCGAGAGACGGCGGCAGAAAACAGACAACTGCCTGCTACCTTCTGCTCCTCTCTCGGCGCCTCGCCTCGTCTCGCATCGCATCGCATCGGCTCGACACACACTCCAACCAATGTTACTGCTCACACACACACACACACACACACACACACACACACACACACACACACACACACACACACACACACAGATGCTGCTCCCGAGAGCTTTGCCTGCCTACCCGCACCTGAGAGAGTACGTGTACTTGAGCACCGCCCATCACTACTTTTGATCTGAAAGATATCAACGGCGTGTGCTCTTTCCCTCTGTCTCTCTCACTCTAGGATAAATTGGGCATAATCCGCTTGGTGTTTTTCTATTTTAAGAAAACGAGAATTTTCTTGGATACGTAATGACATCATGAGTGAAATTAGACCCACGCAAATGCACGTAAATCGTCTATTTTTATATTGTTTTGGTGAGAGCTCGAGAGGGGGAATAATAAATGGAAGAACGAGAAAACCCGTGATGTTATATTTGAATACCGTATTTCAAGGGTCGGGGTCTGGCCGAAAGGATATCCAAAACTGAAATGTTTGCGAGTTTTTTGGATGAAAATATCGATAAACGATAAAATTGTGTGAAAATGCTTTTTGAAAGCGTGCTCCACCCACTTAAGGCTCAAAAAAACGTTTCCACGTATTGTCGACCCGCCACGACAGTCAAACGCGCTCCGCTGAAGTTAGTAATTTGTGATTTTCATTTTGGTTTCCAAACAAATAGAGGCTTCACGTCCAAACCTAGATTTTATTAAAACTGATGGTTTTTCGAATACTTTTTTTTTTTAGAAATGTGCAACGGACGAAGAACATTGTACATTAGCGATTTAATTCAATGTATTCGCAACGAAGCTTCAGGATTCCCGTTTACCAAAGAAGCAATATCTCATAACCCCCATCACCAGGTAAATCTAGTACGTATTATCAAATCTCAGCATGTTTTAAGATTAATCACCGTCGCAAGCTGCAGGATATTATAATCATCAGAGCAATTAAAAATAAATCATTGGAGCAATAAAAAATCGCCTTCTCTACCATCAACTGGTTTAGATTATTTGAAAGCGATTTGAGTAGCAAGAAAGTATGTCTAATTTATTGTCGGCCCGTCGAAATGGTCAAACGCGCTCCTCTGAAATCAACGCTATGCGATTTTCATTTTGGTCTCCAAATTATTTCATTTCACGTATAAATTCAACGTAAGATGAAATAATTTGGAGACCAAAATGAAATTCGCATAGCGTTGAGTTCAGCAAAGCGCGTTCGACCATTTTGGCGGGCCGACAATACTTGTTTTTATTTTCATTACCATATTTCCTCTAATTTAAGCGCATGCGCTTCTATTGCTTCATTTCATCACAACTGCCGGGTAATTAGAGTTTTGCCCACTAAGCTTCGGTCGTCTCATGCGTGCTTGGTTAGAAAGTATTTTTCCGCGTTTGGTGCTCAAACCCCTAAATACCGGACATTTGTGATGAAATGAAACAATAGAAGGGCATGCGCTTAAATTAGAGGAAATACGGTATTTTTTTTACAAAAATTGTTTAAAAATAAAACTATCTTGTAGGCTCTGGGACGTTTCGAAACCTGCCATTTCGAAACTAGGACGTTTCGAAACTTGTGCATTCTTTTGGCATACTAGCGGATTTAAATTCTCAAAAAAATACAAATAATTTATAAAAACGAAAAATAAAAACCAAATTCGCGTAAGTTTTGGTTTCAATTGGCGAAAAACTACGCAAAAATGCCAAAAAGTTTCGAAACGTCCCAGTTTCGAAATGGCAGGTATCGAAACGTCCTAGAGCCATCTTGTAGATGCAGTTTCGAATTTTCTAGTTTTGAACACGTTAATTACTGAATGTCTCAGAATCAGTTTCCAACTTGCAAGTTTCGATTTAAACGAATGGTGAAATCTCTGGTTGCGAAACATCCCAGTATCGGAAGATCACGTTGCGAAATGTCGCGGAGCCCCATGACGACATTTGAACAAAATTCCTTTTAAAAAAAGAGTTTGGAATTATTAAAAGTGTGGCAAATCTGAAAAAAATACTCGGATGTTTCGAAAAAATTATCTGCATTTTGTCGTCGCGGTGTTTCTCACAATCATTTTTGAAAGCTTTTTAAGGAAAATTACTCAGACACCGCGACGACAAAATGCAGAAAAACTTTCGAGACGTCAGAGAGCGGAAAAAATAATACATTTTCTACAAAAAAGTTATTTTTCCGGAAAATTATCACAAAACTTCACGAATTTGATCTAAAATGGTTATTTTTACAACGAAAAACAAGACAAACAAAGATTTTATTGAAAAAAAAAGAAAAAAAAACCAAAATGAAAATCGCAAAGTATTGCGTTCAGTGGAGCGCGTTTGGCCGTCGTGGCGGGCCGACAATAAAGTCAATAATCTATTGAAAAATAGAAAAAATAGGCAGAAATGTAATAATGTAAGCGAAAATCATACGAAAAAAAAACATGGTAGTGGGCGGAATCAGTACGCGACGCAAGTCCACAAACGCCGAGTGTCAATTTGAATAAAACGACGATACCCCTGTTACGTGGAAATGTTTTTAAGGGAGCGGGGCTTGCGACGTGAGCCCGTATTCTAAGCGATTGAATTATATTTTCTAAATTTTATAATTTCTCGACATTCCTATCCATGACTAGAGTTCTGTCCAAAAAATTTGGAGAATTCGTGCCCGGACAATATTCCCCTTCCAAAATTTCAGAAAAATCAGACTAGTTCAGTTTTACCCTAATTTTTTCTCTGTGGTTTTTGGGTTTTTGCTTTTTCGTGTGAATAAAGAACACGGTCAAACATTGTCTTTGTTTACTCAATTTTAAAAAGAAAATAAATTTAAAATAAAAATCAAATCACAGATTCTTCGTAAAATGGTATGCAATAGAGGTTTTGAAAAGTGAAATCTAAAAAAAAATTTTCAAATATTTACATGTATACAATTTCAGCACATGAGCCGAATTGCTCCATGACTCGAGCCAATCAGATAGGAGCAATTGAGTGGCAGCGGTAGGACGGCGGTGGGCGTGCCCGGCAACTCGTCCGGCCGCATTTTCGTCTCGATTTGCAGCTCACCGCTGTTCCGGTAAACTCTAAAAGTGTCAAAAATGAAAAAAAAAATAGAAATTGGAAAAAAAATGAACCTGAGCATAGATCCATTTTGCAAAGTGACAAGCGAATTTTGTGTGAGCACTGCCGCACTGACCGGGTCTTGAAGTTTGCGGACAATTTGCGCACGCGGATTCGTTTCCAGAATTACGCCACATTCGTCGGCGTCACAGACCAGAAGACGGGTGTCAGTTAGCCAGTTTACCTGTTTTTAACATTTTTTTGTGTTTTCAATCGAGTTGCATCATCGAAAAAAGAAACCCCGCCCACTCGGAGTGCTATTTGAAGAGACGCAGACAGAAAAGTGTTCGCGGACTCGTATCGCCCACCGTAATCTCATTCCACTAAACACGTCCACTTTAGTTAAATTTTCGTTAAAATCATTAACTTTTGGCGGCATTTTTTTCCGTTTGAAATAATGCAAATATGATGCAATACAGCGTGTGACCTTGCCTTGACAAAACCGGTGAACATGCTCCGCCCCCTTTTTACACTGTTTTTCTGCATTCTATCGCATTTTTTGAACTAGGGGCGGAGCTTGTTCCACGGTTTTCGAGATTTTATACCCGATTTCATGGAAAATACCAAATTGCTTTGAAAAAGGGAACTTGAGCATTTTAGGCTACGGTTGAAATTGCGATTCCGCAAACAGCTTTATGAATTGAAAATTCTACTGACACTTCCAGGTTATTCAGAACAGAATAAAAGTGAAAGAAAAAGTAACGAAATTTTTGAGAGCGCGTCAAAACCGTAGAAAGGTGACACCTCACGCAAAATTGCGGACCGGGCAACACTGATTTTCAGACTTTTCAAAAGAAAATAATGTTTTATTGGTTTTCTCATACCCATGATGTGTTGACTCTTACGTTTTTCAAACGGAAAAAAATTGCCGCCAAGTACGCAGCCAACTTATAAATTTGCATATTACGGTATAATTTGACTAAAAAAACTTAAGAGTCAACACATCATGGTGATGAGAAAACCACTAAAACATTATTTTATTTACAAAAGTCCGAAAATCAGCATTGTCCGGTCCGCAATTTCGCGTGAGCGTGTCAGCTCTCCCCAGGTGTTGTCACGCTCATAAATTGTTTATAGTTTGGCTTCAAAAAATTAGATGATGTGCCAGTTTTTAAATGAAATTTTCAAACATTTCGTAACATTTTCATTCACTTTTATTCTGAATTTCCTTAAAAGTGCAAGAAGAATTTTCGATTTATATTTCTTCATTTTGAAATGTCTTCATTTCGAATTCTGTTTCCAAGGACCACTCATAACATTATCAATAACTTATCACTCGAAAAAGCCCATTTAAAATTCCGCCGTCGGAATTTTAAAAATCAGGGACCGGATCCATGAAACTGGAAAAATAAATTTGAAAATTGATGAATTTTATATGCTGGTGGTGAGCGACGCAGAGAAACAGACAAACCCTTTTCCCGGAAAATGCCGTTTTCCTGTTTCATGGATCGTAGCTCAGGAGTGAAAACTCGCTCATAAAACATGACTCACCGAGACAGTGTGCGTGGAATTCGTTTGCGCCAGGGCGTTGATTTTTCCGTTTCGCGCGTCCAGAATTGCCAGGGTTCCGTTTGATAATGCGACTGCCATTTTGTTTCCTGAATTTTATGAGATTCTACCGTAATCCAACACATTTATTCTTCTGGTTGTGCTGCGAATATGGCTTACAATTATCAGGGGAACAAGCTCCGCCCCTTTGCAAGTCAGCGGCACAGCTTCTCAGCATTCTTAAGGCACTCACTTCCTCTTCAAAGCTCATGACTTGCAAAAGGGGCGGGACTTATTCCCCGTTTTGCGCACTTGTGGCGTTTCCTACCGTAACGTCCCAAGCTCCGCCCACTTTTGTTATTTTTTGCATGCTTTTGCGGGCAATATTCAAACTTTTCAAGTTTTGAAACACCAGCAAAATGGGCTCTGGGACGTTTCGAAACCTGCCATTCCGAGACTGGGACGTTTCCAAACTGCGTATTTTTGCTGGACCCGGCGAAAAACGCACCGCAAAAATGCAAAATAGTTTCGAAACGTCCCAGAGCCGCAAAATGAGCCAGCTTTCCAGAACTTCTGTTAGCAATGAAAGTCCAAGCGCCAAAAAAATTAAATTATTGTCGAAAAACTAAAGAGGCGACCTACAGTAATTCAAATATGAATGAGCAATGGCCACACTTCTTTTGCAAAAACAAGATTTAAACTTTTTAGGGGCGTGGCCTGAATCACTCCGCACATCCTGTTTTTCGGGTTACTGTAGGTCGCCGCTTTGTTATTTCGACAATATAATTTTTCTTCAATTTAAAAAAGAGAACAGAGTGGTCACTTCCTTTTGTTCCAAAAAATATAAATTAACAAGGGTCACGAGAACTTGAGAGAAATAGGGAAAACAAACGACTGCCATTTCTATTTAAAAAAAAAACAAAAATCAGTAAAACGAAATATTTGTCTAAGGCGACTTGGTCGCCACAAGCTGCAGGCTTGTAAATTAATAAAATAGAAAATTACCGTAACCTGGACAGGCCACGCCCCTAAATATCGATTTTTCTGAATTTCCGTTGATTTTCTATTCGTTTGTGTTCTGCAGTAGGTCATGTTTTTTTTTCGGGGAATAAGCCCCGCTCCTCTGCCAGTCTGCGGCCCTGTTTTTCGACTTTCTATTGAACCGCCTCTATAGAAATTGGTGCCGCAGTCTAGCAAAAGGGCGGGGCTTTTTCCCAGAAGTTAATAGGATGTGTTGAATTGGTTATTGTGCGTCCAGAATATACTGTAAATACGGAAAAAGGTGTCAAAGTTTCGTTTTGCATGCTATTTCCATGAAAATAAGATGCTTTTTCCATGAAAATAAGAAGCCCCGCCTCCTTGCAAGACTGCGGCACTCTTTTTCGGTTTTCATTGAACTCCCACTACAGAACTCGTCAGTCTCCCCCACATCGCCTTACCATTATCCCTAACCGTCAGCGCTCTGGTCAATCCATGTCCCAAAGTGACTTTCAACTCGCACGTCCATCCACCAACTCTACTATCAAACAGTTTTACCGTCGAGTGAAGACTACAAATGGCCGCCAAAATGTGTCTGTCCACATTCTCAATTTTCATAATATTGCCACCCGACCCTTCCTTCGAATCCCATTCCATTTGAGCCAGGAGGGCGGTTCGGAACGGATCCCACACGTGTAGAATTCCATCGGTGGAGGCGATCGAGTTGTCGGCCAGGATGTTGACATCGTGGACAGGTCGCGTGTGGTTTTGATACGTCCATTGGCAGCCAATCTCGTCGAGTTCTGGTTTGATGGACCAGAGTCTGGAAATGGGAAGGGATATGTTGATGGGACAAGTGTTTTAGAGATTACTTGACAGTCTTATCAGAGGATGCCGACACAAAAGAGTTTTCGTTGGAGATGGAGGCCAACTTTCTAATTTTTTCCTGATGCGCAGTGAAGTTGCACAGGGAAAGATGATCGAATCGGTAGTTGCTGAAGTTGTTCTTTTAATTTTTTTACAAAGCTCCGCCAATGATCTCTATGATTTTTGCTTTAAAGGGGGTACCAACTTTCTGGGGAAATATGCTTAAAATATACTCTTGAAATATCACAACAAGATTACAAAGATTACAAAGTCGATCCGTTCTTCAAGTACCGAAGGTACTGCGGATCACGGTTTTCTGCGTACGCGGACGACTGGTGGTGTACCGTTCAGAGCCAGACGTTATTTAAGTCAATTCATGGCTAGGGAAATGACCGAGCAATCTTCGTAGATTTCTCTACTACCCAATTAGAGGCTGGGTGAACCCGGAGGGTGAGGGCAGGAATCGAACCTGTGACCTCTGGAACGGCGGCGGTCACCACTACCGGCTGCGACTTGGCGCGAAATTCAAACGCTATTTTTCTTTTTCATCATTTTTCTCCCGTCTTTTTCCAATATTTTTGCATTAATCTTTGGGAAATATATTACAAACATCATTTCGTGTTTTCAAATAGAAAATTAAAGCGTGTTGATCACAAAAGTAATGATAAAACAAATTCGGAACAAAATGCTCATATTTTTGATTTTTCCCCGTTTTCCTGCTCACTTCTGCATTAAATTCACTCTTTTATCTGTAACTTTTATATTCGAGCAACAATTTTCACCAGAATATTATCAAAACGTTGAATCGAACAAAAGGCAAATATCGATTTTTCGATATTCATGACTAAAATGTGTTTTCGCGAATATCTAGAATTTCAATAAGCGATTAGAGCATGTTTTATCGAAAATCGATGATAAAAACGAGGAAAATTACAAGAAAAATAAATGTTTTTCGTGAAAATGGAATTTTCTAGAAGCCGCGGCCGCGGGTTTCCTAGGCCACGGCCACGATTTTTCGTGTACTCCTCGTGGTATTCTATTTTTTTTTGTTGTAAAAATCATAAAAAATCAGAGAAATTTTTTGTGCGATTTCAATGTGGTATTCGTAAATCCCCCACCCAAGAGTATATTTTAAGCAACTTTTCCCAGAAAGTTGGCACCCCCTTTAATTATTACATTTCTGCCGATTTTTTCTGTGTTTTTTTTAAATAAATTATTGATTTTATTGTGTGTTTCAATCGACTTGCGACTTGAGAACGCGAACTCCACCCAATTAATTATTTGTGCGCGACCACTCAAACATAGTGCTATTTGAAGAGACGCAAACAAAAAAGGGATAGCCGACTCATGTTTTCATGATGCAACTCGTTTGAAAACACAATTGATTGATTGATATTGATTGATAAATATCGCAAAGTTCGAATGGGAGAAAATTGGAAGAAAATTTAAGAAACGGAGCCGTGGCGATTCGCTGACCCAGCCCCTTTTATCAACGGTCCACGAATCTCAGGGCAACAACACTCCGTTGTTCCGGTCTCGCTCGTTGTTTAGTGTCAAGGGCGGATTGATCGATTTCTTGGGCGGCCTTTTTTTTAAATTGTTTTTTTTTTATTATTTTCTGCGTGTTTTTGGCGATAAATTCGTTTATATCGTCCTTCTTTGAGCGTTTTGAATAAAACGGGCCAACTATTGATATTAAATTTATAAATATATAAGATGGAAATGGGACGAAAATTCGAGAAAAGAGGATGATACAAAAGTTGATAAAAATCCTCCATCTTCGCCGATGCGTGGCAAACTTAGCAGCAATCAATTTACAAAAAACACACGAATAAAATTATAGATGAAATATTTTTATCAATTTTTACGGCTCTCGGACGATTCGAAAAATTTTCTGCATTTTGTCGTCGCGGCGTTTGCACACTTTTAAAAGCTTTTTAAGGAATCTTCAAACAAATTCAACTTTTTATTTCAAAAAACTGGAATCGAAAACAGAAAAAAAAAATTGAAAAAAAAATGATTGTGTGCAAACACCATGACGACAAAATGCAGAAAAATTTTCACCGACATTTTCCTCTTTTCTTGAATTTTTCGTGTAATTTCCATTCCAACGCGATATTTATCAATCTATTTAAAATCAATAATTTGTTTAAAAATAAAAATAATTAAAGCGAAAATCATACGAAATAAAAACAGGGCAGTGGGCAGAGCTTGGTAAATATAAATCCGCACGCAATGCCGGTACGCAAACACGGATTGAATAAAACGACGATATTTTGGTATTTTTCTTCTCAGGAAGAGTCCATTATCCGTTAAAATGTCCACTTTCCCCCGAGAAATTTCCGCACGAATTTCGACACAGTTGAAATGAGTGCTACCGTAATCCATTAATCCATCAAACGAGAGACTGACATTTTCACAGAGGCATGAATCACAACATCGAACGTTAAAAAATGAGGCCCAAAACCCAAAAAAGGGCCTCATTTTGAAACGTTGTAAATAAGTTATGCGCCCACGGCGCGGCCAAATCGACGTGGCCGAGAAAATTTCGGAAACTCGGCCACCTCCTTTTTAATGCATAGCGCCGAAAGGCAACTATGAAACTTCGTTTTTTGCTGTTTTTTTTCTTGTTTTTCATTATATTTTTCTAAATAAATGTTTAAAATAAACTTTACTTTCAGGATAACTCACAACCAAGCTCGGATTTGTTCCGCACACTTCCCTTCGCGAGTCTTCAAAAGTAGTGAGTTTTTATAAATGTTTTTCTCGAAAACCAATCCTTTTAATTCTCTGATTTTTTGCCAAAACGTTCTCCAGGCATATATCTTTCGTTTGATGCCAAATATTTGAAGCTGTATGTGTGAATTTCGAAAAAAAAAACCACGAAAAGTCGAAAAATGTGAAAATTTTCAAACAAAAAAATGTTTTTCTCGAAAACCGATCCTTTTAATTTTCTGATTTTTTGCCAAAACGTTCTCCAGGCAATTATCTTTTGTTTGATGCCAAATATTTGAAGCTGTATGTGTGAATTTCGAAAAAAAAAACCACGAAAAGTCGAAAAATGTGAAAATTTTCAAACAAAAAAATGTTTTTCTCGAAAACCGATCCTTTTAATTTTCTGATTTTTTGCCGAAACGTTCTCCAGGCAATTATCTTTTGTTTGATGCCAAATATTTGAAGCTGTATGTGTGAATTTCGAAAAAAAAAACCACGAAAAGTCGAAAAATGTGAAAATTTTCAAACAAAAAAATGTTTTTCTCGAAAACCGATCCTTTTAATTTTCTGATTTTTTGCCGAAACGTTCTCCAGGCAATTATCTTTTGTTTGATGCCAAATATTTGAAGCTGTATGTGTGAATTTCGAAAAAAAAAACCACGAAAAGTCGAAAAATGTGAAAATTTTCAAACAAAAAAATGTTTTTCTCGAAAACCGATCCTTTTAATTTTCTGATTTTTTGCCAAAACGTTCTCCAGGCAATTATCTTTTGTTTGATGCCAAATATTTGAAGCTGTATGTGTGAATTTCGAAAAAAAAAACCACGAAAAGTCGAAAAATGTGAAAATTTTCAAACAAAAAAATGTTTTTCTCGAAAACCGATCCTTTTAATTTTCTGATTTTTTGCCGAAACGTTCTCCAGGCAATTATCTTTTGTTTGATGCCAAATATTTGAAGCTGTATGTGTGAATTTCGAAAAAAAAACCACGAAAAGTCGAAAAATGTGAAAATTTTCAAACAAAAAAATGTTTTTCTCGAAAACCGATCCTTTTAATTCTCTGATTTTTTGCCAAAACGTTCTCCAGGCAATTACCTTTCTTTTTATACCAAATATTTGAAGCTGTATTCATGAATTTTGAAGAAAAACCACGAAAAGTAAAAAAAAACGTGAAAATTTCAGACAAAAAATTTTTTCTCGAAAAAAAGTTATTTTAATTTTCTCATTTTTTGCCACAATGTTCTTCAAGAATTTCTCTTTCTTTTGATGTTAAATATTTAAATCTTCATGTACAGATTTTCGAGAAAAACCACGAAGACTCGAAAAATGTGAAAATTATCAGACAAAAACCATTTTTTCTCGAAAAACAGTCCTTTTAATTCTCTCTTTTTTAGCCACAATGTTCTCGAGACAATTCTCTTTCTTTTGATAACAACTACCTGAAGCTGTATGTAGGCATTTCCAAGAAAAACCACGAAGAATAGAAAAAATGTGAAAATTTTCAGAAAAACAACTATTTTTCTCGAAAATAAGTAGGTATAGTATTCTGAAACATTCCCCCAACGTACTTCAAATAATTATCTTGTTTTTTTTGTCAAAAATATTAGGTTTTCATGACTTTGTTATATATTTTTTGTTTTTTGTGGTTATTTTGATACTTTTCCTCGTTTTCTTGTTGTCCGAATCTTATTTTATGATTGCATTTTATTTTTCTGTTGTTTTTTAAACATTTTTTATAAAATAAAGAAATTAATTTCGCTGTTAACAACTTTAAAAAGCAAAATTAAAACCAAAACGAATTGGTGATGACGCGCAATCTGCACTGTTGCGCCGCGGTGTTTGCACACCAGTTTCGCTGCCAAAACTGCTGTACCATTACAAGTTTTTCCTCGGCCACGTCGCGTTGGCCGGGCCGTGGCGCCCGGATGCGTTTTCTGACTCCCGTCTCATGCCCCTGTAAAAATCTCACTCTCTCGTTCAATGGATTACGGTCACACTCATTTCAACTGTGCCAAAAGTGACGAGAGTAATAAGATTTACGGCACTGACTCACTCGACACCACAAACTGCGGCAGAAACTCTGGCACACCAGACAGCGCTTAGTGCTCCTGCATCACATAGGCTAAAAAATAAAAAATAAAATTATGTCATAATCGTGTTTGCCCGTCACCTCAATCCGCCAAGATTGTTCATCGAGCTAACCGGACTGGAGGCAGATAACGAGAAAAGACGATTTCCAGACGGCATGCTGCCCAGTGAATAGGCGGCGAATTGAGTGGGTGGCGAGTGGGCGATAGGGATAGAAGCGTTCGGGGAGCTAGAGGTTGCCGAGTTGGAAACGAACGGAATCAGAAATGCAGGATCGTCGCAGAACGATGAGAGGTATGGGACGCCCCATTCTTTGGCGAATTTATCAATCACATCTTCGACTATCCAGAGGGGGACTTCGAAGAGGGTCTAAAATAAATAATATAATTTTTTAAATGACCTTTTCAAATTCTCACACTTTCTTGCGTCCTTTTTCTGACATTGATTCGTAGCTCTTCGCTAGTTTCGTAAATCTCCGCAAATGTAGAAAACAAGAGTTTGAATGGCTGAATTGCGTAGATTCGGGTATTTTCTGTTCCAATCTTTTGTGTTATCGAGTAGAGAAGTTGACACACTTTGCAGATGATAATGTTGCGAACTCGAACTGATGAGAATTGAGAACTGTCATCCACAATGATGGTGAGAACTCGGTAGATCACTTTTTGGATTATAAACTCCTGAATTGACATGTGTTTGGGTTTGGGTTTGGTTTGGTTTGAAAAATAAAGAATTGACGTAAACTCAGGCAACTCATTTCTTACTATAATAGCACGGCGTGTTGGACGGAACGTTGGAAAATAAAATTTAAACTGTGCGGGCTTTTTTCTCGAAAAAAAAATTCTCGCCTAAGCGTGGTCGCATTTAGCTGCGCAGCGTTTTTCTGCGTTAAACTGATACGAAGAGGAACGAAAACTGATACGCAGACAAGCAGAGTGCGAGGATACTGTTGTTTTTGTAGCAAACTCTCGCCGGAGAGACGCAGACACTCAGCGGAGCGCGTTGCCAATAACGTTCCGGGCAGCACGCCGTGTAATAGGAAATCCAAATCTGAATAGAAAATTTTGGAACTTGTCCAGAAAATTCAGATCTTGTTAGGAAATACAAATCTTATATAGAAATTCACAAACTATAAAGGGATCTTGACAGATTCGAAAAATTCTTGGAATCTGTACAGAAATTTTTGGAATCTGTACAGCGATGCGTATCTTGCCAGAAAATTTTGGAATTTGAGCAGAAGTTTTTGGAATTATAAGAGGTCGCCAAATATCTATAAATTACTAGTTTATAGTTCCAAATTTTCCTATTATAGCTAGGGACCGCAAAAGGAGGGGGCGGAGCCTTTCATTTTTTTCTCCCCAGGGAATTTTTTGAAGTTTGAGGCTTGATTACACGAATACTACCGAGTTATCCATATACTTTACAATGTTTCTGTATGTAATTAACGACAAGGAATCGATTGGTGCCATCAAATTTGTCTGAAAATGGCTAATTTTGACTGAAAATCAGGAAAAACTGAAATGCAAGTCAAAAAATCGATTTTTTTGGGAATTTGTAGGGCCGGTTCGCGGGCTTTTGCTATTGATTCCGATAGTTTTTGACAAGCTGAATTGAATTTTTTAAACAGAATTCAATTTTAAATGAGCGCATTTTTTTATACCGGTTCAAATTTCACCTAAAAATTGTGGAAAATTTTCAGCGATGACCCCCTATTTTTATTTTTCGGTTACTCTTAGCAACCCTTCTAGTAATCACACAAAAATTTTTAGAGCTCTGGCATAAATTTAAAGCACTTAAAAGTTTTCCAAAGTCATGACCATTTTCGAAATAATCATGTTTTTTGGGATTTTCGGGAATATGAAAGTCCGGTTCGCGCGATTTGAAAGCATGATCAAATTCAGCAAAAAATTCTCTATCGAATACATTCTATAGATTGAAAAAATAAATGAGCGCATTTTTTTAAATTACACTTTTCGAAATTAATAAATACTTTTCTATGTCATTTCAAACAACTTATCAGGCCTTGTCAACGCGGAGGGGGAGCGAGCACATCACAGGAATAAGGCGGCAGGTAAAATCTGTCGGGGTGGTTTTGTGGTTAAACACAGCAGAAATGCGATCTATCTATTACAAATGAAAGTCTATGGTGAATGCACGATACACCAACCGCAGCTAAAAATCGGCTAGTGACTCGCTGATAGATCTATCTTTGCGCAGCCTTGCGATAGCTCGATAGTGAATCTATGGCCGGCTCATGTCACTAGAGCACGTTTGCATTAATTCTATAGGTAGCGAATTTTTGTTGAATTTTGTGTCCTATTTTTCTTATTTTTCTTCAAATTTTATCAATATTTTACTAATTTTTTTTGTTTTTCAGATGAGGAGACCGATTGCGAATCAGGGCGACAGTGAAATCTGAAGAAGGTAAGCTAAATATAACGGATTCGCGACGGAATGACACTTCACTTAAAATTTTTGTTAACTTTTTCAAAAAACAAAACGTGAATTCAAGTTTCGCTCCGTTACGAATCCATGATAAAATTTAAAATACACATTGATTTTTGCAGAATCGCTGCTCGTCACAGACGCGTCGAAGAAGATGGAAACAATTTGGTGAGTTGTTTCAATAATTTGAAAAGGCGCAAATATAAAAAATAGGAATTGATTTCGAACTCGCTCGGTAATCAAAAAAAATTTTCGCGCAAAGATGTAGAAATTTGTGTGCAATCGCTTGATTTGGCTTTACAAGAAAGATGGTTTCGTATCTATTTATTTCAGAAGTTCCGTTCAAGCGATTTTGAAATCTGGAAGGTCCCGCGCATTCCCCGAAGATGGAACAAGTGGAGTAATGAGGATTTGTAGAAGAAATAATTCTAAAATATCTTTTTTTTATTTTATATGTCAGTAATTTCGTTTATTATTGACCTATAAACTATTGTTGATCTTGCTTTTCATTTTTCTTTGATTATCTCGCCCCATATTTTTTCCGCTTTAGCTTCACGTGTATTTAATCTTTGACTGATAATAAATAGATCCTAATCAATACATTCGTAGCAGCTCGCAAGTAAAGAATGACTCGTTAATAATAGAGCGATGGAAGTCGAACGCCTCACCTACTGTGAATCCATAACACGCCGAAAATGCGTCAACGATGCGTCAATGATGCGCCAATAAATGCGATAGATTCATTACGCCTACACGATGACACCCTTGCAGTGCCCCCATGCCATTTGCGCGCGAGTCACCAGCGAGCTGTAATGCATATGTCGCATTTCACCTGTGAAGGTGCTGCGCATTGCGTGCGAGGTCAAGGGTTCGGATCTCGTCCTTTTGATTTTTATTTTTCAAAAGGCTTTTTCGATACTTAAAAGGATATTTCTTACACAAAAGTATTAATTTTTCGGAAATTTTCGAAATCAACCAAGAGAATATCCATTTTTTGTGGAAAACCGCCAGGGGTTTCCACTTATTTACGTGTTCCCGCGTATTTCAGCCATACAATCATAGTATTTGAGTAATATTCATCGCCTGGTATAAAAAAATTTAAAACATTCCAAATCCGATCTTAATTTACACATTCCTCAGCAGAAATCCGCAGAAATTATCGCATTCAATGAACAATGATGACAAAAGAGGTGGTCGGCAAAACCACGCCGCGCGCATGCAGCCGAAGCCCCGCCTCCCCACTGGGGAGAAAATCAGTGGTAAATAATCGCGACTTTGAAAGGCTGAAACTCGGGAACTAGCGGGAATTTTGCTGAGAAAATTTGGGATTGTACTAATATTGAGGCGTAGAATACAATGAAATCAGTAGTTTTTCGAGATTCGCACGTTTTTCAAACTCGTTGCGGTACCTAATTATAGCAAGAAATGAGTTGCCTGAGAAGCTCAGGCAACTCATGTCTTACTATAATAGGAAATCCAAATCTGAATAGGAACTTTTGGAATTTGTCCAGAAAACCCAGATCTTGTTAGGAAATACAAATCTTATATACTCGGTATAAAACGCTGAAAACTCGCTCCAAACGAACAAAAAATTTAACATGCATTTGGAGTGAGGTTTAGAGAAATCAGAGCAAAACATCGGCCACGCCTCTCTCAATTTTCTGCACTCTCTCATCGCCAACACGGCCGCGTCCACCACTGTGCGAAGGGAGCGCGTTTGCAGCGCTCCATACTGAGAATATAGAAATGTACAAACTATAAAGGGATCTTGACAGATTCGAAAAATTCTTGGAATCTGTACAGAAGTTTTTGGAATCTGTACAGAAATTTTTGGAATCTGTACAGCAATGCGTATCTTGGCAGAAAATTTTGGAATTTGAGCAGAAGTTTTTGGAATTATAAGAGGTCGCCAAATATCTATAAATTACTAGTTTATAGTTCCAAATTTTCCTATTATAGCAAGAAATGAGTTGACTGAGTAGTGCTACCAATATGCATAGGACCCCTCGACTTTGAACTTCCTGCCAGAACCAGTGAAGCTGGAAGACGATAGAAAGCTGATTTCCGGAAAATTTAATTCAGAAAATGATTATTTCCGTATGATGAACGGTTTTTCAGTTCATGGATTCTGCCTCAAAAGAGTAAAGGAAAATTTGTGAATGACATTCGACTTACTATAAGAATAAATATTGATAACTCTCGGAACCAAATTTCAATAATCTTATCACTTTCTAGGCCCCTACAGCACCAAAAAGCCGATTAGAAAATCGGAATATTTCTAATAAAAAAGACGAAAAATAAGTACAGTACCGTTCAAAAGGTTGGAAACTTTTGGTTTTTCGGGCATAACTTTTGAATGGAGAGGGTTATGATTCTGAAAATTTGCATGAATTTGCCCCGTAATGTTTTTGACAAACTCCAAAAATGGATTTTGACATTTTTAAAAACTGCAGATTTTTCAAAAAATTTCAGATGCAAAAATTTTCGACCCAAAAATAATTTTTTTTTCAGATTTTTCAAGACTCCAAATGTATTTTTAAAATGAAGTTTCAAAAGTAAAAGTATGATTTTAGTTGACTATGGGTCGTTCGGACATTTTTCAGCTGACTTACAGCACTTTATCAAGGTCAAGTTATCAAGGTCCACATGGGTAAATCAACTGTAACTTTTATTGAGAATCACCAAAACCAAAGAAAATTAAGGCAAATTAGATAAAAATTGTTAAAAAGCAAACTTTATTTGATTTTATTCGGTTTTGGTGATTCTCAATAAAAGTTATAGTTGACTTACCCATGTGGACCATGATATTCAAAGTGCTGTAAGTCAGCTGAAAATTGTCCGATCAACCCATAGTCAACTAAAATTATACTTTAAATTTTGAAACTTCATTTTAAAAATAAATTCGAGTCTTGAAAAATCTGAAAAAAAATTATTTTTGGGTCGAAATTTTGGCATCTGAAATTTTTTGAAAAATCTGCAGTTTTCAAAAATGACCAGATCCATTTTTGGAGCTTGTCAAAAACATTACGGAGCAAATTCATGCAAATTTTCAGAACCATAACCCTCTCCATTCGAAAGTTATACTCCAAAAACCAAAAGTTTCCAACCTTTTGAACGGTACTGTAAGTATAATTCGGCATCATCTAGACCACTCGAGTCTTCAGATGGATCAGTTTGAATTATTTTGTCCCCATTCTCAATTAATCATTGTTTTCTTCAAAATCAAAACTTGCGTTATGACTTCCATGACGTATTTACAACTCGACCTAAAATTCATAATTTTTTATTTTGAAGAAAACAATTATTAATTGAGAATGGGGACAGGAAAAGCAAAACCGATCCATCTAAAGTCTCCAGATGTCTAGATGGCGTCGAATCATATAATTTCGTTCGTCCGAAAAACTGACTGTTTGGTTGTGTAGGGGTATGGTATAAAACATGATAGGATCATGAAAATGTAGTGCCGAGAGATACATATTTTTATTCTAAACCAAATGAGATTCACAGATTTTTCTTTACTCGAAATCGAGGGGTCCTATACTTATTGGAAGCACTGTGCATATAATTCTCACTTCCAAATAGTTCATAAGCTGATGGTCGGACATGGATCGAATCGAGAGTTCCACAATTCGAAACACCGAAACGAGCCCCGGCTCGAGTTGAACCGAAGGTCTTTTGTGGAACTGTTCTATCAAATCGACGCAGAAGGGAAGGAACTGAACAGTGATGAACGTGGCACTGTAAGTGAGCACAATCTCAGAGAGCAACGACTCGATTCGCGAACACGTTTCGTCACCTTGAAGGATCATGTTGAAGACGGCCTAGAATAAAACAAAAACGATAAAGTCTCTGATTTCCGAACCGTTTGAATCACCATAGGCTCCTGCTGGATTCCGACCAATTCGAATCCCTCGTAACAACTCGCCATGATTCGGAGAAGGTTGGAGGTGATGAATTTCGCGCAGATGACTGGTCCGTACCGTTTTGCGAGCCACATTATGCTCTCCTTGGCCACCACCGATCTGTCACAGTTCATAGACGCGCACGCTTCGACGATAGGAGGTAGGAATAGGTCGAGGAAGGTGTGAGTGCCATAGCATATTGAGACGTGCATTAGGAAGCGACGGTCGAGCAGCTGGAAGGTTCCGTGTGATTTTGAGAATTGGTGTTTGCAGAAATTTGACACCACCAAAACGAAAATATTGAATTCGCGCTTGTGAAATACGTTTTTGAAAAAAATTCGTTACTGAGGCCGGATCCATGAAACTGGAAAATGACAGGAAAATCGTTTTCCAGAAAAATTTTCTCTGCGTCTCTCACCCTTATCACTCAAAAATTGCCGTTTTTCGAAATTGATTTTCCCGAAAACGATTTTCCTGTGATTGTCCAGTTTCATGGAGCCGGCCTCTGGTGCGATATATGGCCTAGAAAATGCAACCTCTTCCACAAATAAATTCAGCACGATCGGACACAGCTAAAATGAGTGTCACCGTAATCCTTTCCAAAAATTTTAACGAGAGATTGAGCAAAAATATACTCTCTCTCTCTCTCTCGTTAGAATTTTTTGAATGTACGAAAGTACGAGTTTGCGATTTTTAGGCCACAGCTCGTATCAGCTACGACGAGAGATACACAGACAACAAATCTCGCTTCGCGTTATTTATCGGTGGAGCGCGAAATCATCATGTCGAACGTTCTTTAATACTTTCGATCAATTTCTTACTGTAAGCTGCTATGAAATTGAGAGCTAAATAAAAAAAACAGTGAAAATGGGAGAATTGAAAAACGAGAGTATCAAAAACAAAACAAAAAAACAAATGAAAAACGCTTTTTCAAAACGCAAAGCTTTTCGAGTCATGATTTCACCAATATTGGTTTTTTTTTTTTTAATTCAGACGCAATAATAATAGAAGCAGACAAGAAATAACGCACAAAGAAAGCTTCAAAGCAGTCTCGACAAAATTCAAAAAAATCATCAAACCTTGACAGAAGTTTCACACTGAATAAGCTCAATCATCGGCCTTATCAGATCCTCCAACGCCGATTGGCTCAGACTTCGTGTTATCACTGGCATGAGACGATGTACAGACTGAATACACGCCTCTTCGTCTTCTAGGAGTTGCTGGAATGCTGCGACGACACACATTTCCATGTGATGACAGAGTCGAATCGATTTCTTGAGACTATCCACTTCTTTTAGCAAGATTAATTGGGATCGTTTAGCTGGGAAAATAAAAAAATTAGATTGAAAAAAAAGGGGGGGGGGGTGGTTTTTGCTTACAAAATGGCGGGATGACATCTAATTTTCTGAGGAGGTGCAAAGAAACACAGTTGGAAAATTCTTCGGAAAAGTTTGATATCTGCAAAAAAAGGGGTAAAATATTTAGATATTATCGGCCCGCCACGTCGGTCAAACGCGCTCCGCTGAACTCAATACTACGTGGATTTCATTTTGGTTTCCAAATTATTTTATTTCACGTTGAATTTACACGTGAAATGAAAAAATTTGGAAACCAAAATAAAATCCACGTAGTATTAAGTTCAGCGGAGCGTGTTTGACCATTTTGGCGGGCCGACAATAATTAAATATTAAAAAAAAAAAATGCAATTTGCTATTTTTAAAGATGTCCCAAAACCCCTGCCCACAGCCGTCTTTTTTTCCGAAGATTTTCAGTCTAATTCTAAATGTTTTATTCGATTTGGTACTAACCTAATATCTTGTGTATAAGACCGCCGAGAGAGAAGTGCGTAGACATGAAAGCAATGCTACTTGGAGACATACAATGGGAGTTACCGTAAAAACTGTATTAAAAGGGTCCCTCGAATACAAGGGACCTGCGAGAAACTCAATGAAAAATAAAAGGGCCGGCCCTTCTAATACAGTTTTTACGGTATAAATAAAAGATTAGGATAATTATTGATCAAAGATTGATAAATGACTTGAAATTAAGCATAAACCTGTCCGAATTTAAAACTCCCTAATCTATTGTGCATAAAGCCGTTAAAAAAAAATTAAAATTTGAAAGTTTTAGAAAAAAAAAGCGAAAGGGGCGGAGCTTCGAGATTATGGTTCGCTACGCAATTTCAAGTCCGCAAACACCGAGTGACCATACAATTATTGTGTTTTCAAACGAGTTGCATCATGAAAAAATAAGTCGGCAATCTGTTTTTTTTTTCGCGTCTCGTCAAATATCACTGTGTTCGCGTAGTCGCGCACACATAAGTGGGCGGAGTTTTGTGTGTTCATGTTGCAACTCGATTGAAAACACTATATTGAAAAAAAATAAATGAAGTGACGACCTACCGTATCCCGAAATACACGATTTACTACCGATTAGTTATATTTTTTAATGAAAAATAAATAAATAATATTTTTGGGTTACGGTAGGTCGCCGCTTTTTTTCAACAATATTTTCGAGTGTGCTGTAACCGGCAAGAAAATTGAGACCTTACGAAAACGGGGTATTTATTTTTAAAAGGTGCGGCATTCTTTACTCTTGCAGTTGGCTCCGCCCATTTTCCCCTTTTTTTGTTCCTCCATTTCGACGCTTTTCCTTTTTTGCAAAAAATCTCAGAAAACGGTGACGACAATTATTTAAAATCTGGAAAAAATGATCAAAACTTTATGAGCAAAACATGCATATATTGCTATTTTTGTTACCCCATTTCGCACAAAAATCCCTTGCAAAAAAACCAATGTGGGCGAGCTTCAATCTAAGTCCGCAAACACCGAGCACCCAATACCATAAATAACCCACCGTAGTCGGAATATTCAATTGAATCGCCGCAAAGAACGCAAACTCATTCGCCTCGGGAAAGTCTTGCGCGGGATTGAGAAGAAAATCGAAAAGTTTCTGAAAGTTGACAGGAATCCGAAATGCGAACATTCGAATGCAGTGTCGAATGTGGGCGGGGTCGTCAAATCTGCCGGACAAGTGTGGCGCCAACACTATTTGCGCCATCACCTCCATCAGAGACACCATTGAGTTGAAGTGGGTTTTGTGGCGCAGGCGCTGGAATTTTTGGGATTTTGCGATTTTGAGTGAAAAAAATAAGCTCACCCGTATTTTCTTAATTTCCTGGTAGATTTGATAGTGATTCTCTTCGTGCTCTGTTTGTCTCTCGTTTTCTAGATCCGGAATTTGGCTTCTGCTCCTGCTGCTGTTGCTGTTGCTGTTCATTCCATATCCAAACAGGTCTAATTTCAGCTGGTAGGAATCACTTTTTGGATCCTAAAATTATGGATTTTTTGTTGTTTTTGAGAAAAGTAAGAATTTTTTTTTACATAATCCAATGGAACTCTACTCGGATGCGGTCTATCGAAAAGCTGAACCATCCCATTTGTTCGCAAGCCTCGTCGATTCTTCTCCACAAAGCAGAGATGCAAATTCAGGGCGTTTTTACTGTTTTCTGGTGATAACTGAAGTGGATAGAGACTTTTTTGAATAAATTAAAAACTCACATTGTACCCAAAGACTAGGTCAATCCATCGGTGTAAATCTTTCGACACTTGTTCATTTTCTAGCATGGATCTGTGCCAGGTGATGAATTGTTCGGAAGATGTGACAAATTCGGGGTACTGTAGATTTGGCATGTCTGGGTGTCGGGATTCTGGAATGCTTTCCGTTCTTTCCGTTTTTTTAATCATTTCCCGAGCACTCGGTGTTTGCAGACTCTATTTTTGCTGACAAAACCGGAGAACAAGCCCCGCCCCTTTTCCAAGTCAAGTCTGCGACATTAAGCAAAAGAGGCTGAGCTTGTTCCCCGGGTCTTCCAGGATCTCAAGCTGGCAGACAGAGTCCGCAAACACGCCCAGCAGAATTAAAACGACGGTAACAACTCACTGAATATAGAAGGATCATCGTAGAATTCCGGAATGCACTCATCTGGCGTCCACTCAAACATGCGACTCATCGTTTGTGGATACTCTTCAGGCACCCATTTCCTTCTCACATGCTTACACAGATTCTCTTTTGGCTCCACGCGAGCCCTATACACCATATAGCCAATATCAGATAGCAGTTCAGGAACGTGATGTGACGGTTCACGGGCGAACATTTCTCTCAACTGATCGTCTCCTTTGCACAGTCGATACTTTGTTCGGTTGAGCTGTCGGAATCCCGAAGATGCGGACGTGAAATCGCAAACCCAGGGAAAGATTGGATGATTGTAGACTTCTCCGCGAACTCGGCCGGACAATTCGTTTAAATATGTCAGATATTGATAGTTGTCCCATCTTCTGTGCACCCAATTGGCGGTCGCCTCGTTCAGAGAAATATCTGATCTGCAAATGAAAGAACAACGTGTGGGAAGTTGAACGAATTGTATCCAAATGTATTATTTAATGTGAAAGGAAAATCACAGTTAGATTGGGGGTACAACGGAATATCTTTTTTAACTGTTCTATAGCTATAGCTGTCCCGTTTCAGTACAGCTCCATTTCAGGCAGTTCTATTTCACTGTACCCAGAGAGCGGAAGTGAAATTTTTAGTTCAGGAAGACGGAAGCCGGAAAAAAAAACTACTGAAGAGGGAAAACGGAAGGAAAACTACTTTACGGTAGCCTTAAGGCGCCTAGCGTGTTTTAACCGTTGCACCGGCGAATGCCACCGAGAATCGTCTAGTTTTGTTAATTCCCAAAAAACAAACTTCTCAGAGATAGAAAAAAACAGAACACACTAAAATTCTAAAATGAGCGGAACATAAATGTTAAGTTCCGGAAGACGGAAGGAAACGTAGACTACGGAAGACGGAAGACGGGAGACGGACGATGGAATAAGATGTATTTTTCGGCAGATAAAATTCCGCTCATCTCTGGTTGTACCCCCGATAGATTCTCGACCTCTAAAATGCAATTTACAATTTTCGCTATAATTAAATTGTAATTAATTCGATAAATATAAATACTAGACATTCAGTTAATGGGTTCCTTATTTATTGACGAAGAAGATAGGCACCTAACAATCAGCACGAGAAAGTCAGAACTAAATCTCAAACAAAAGAACCTAAACATTCGACATCTTGACACGTGTCACCGGGACATCGCATGCACACGTGGCAACGTGGCGTGACTTTGAGGCTACCCCGAATCAGAACGTTCCCGAATCAGAACTGTCCCGAATCAGAACCGTGTCCTGAATCAGAACTGTTCGTATCAGAACTGTCCTAAATCAGAACTGTCCGGAATCAGAACTGTCCCTAAGCAGAACTGTTCGTTTCAGAACTGTCCCATATGAGAACTGTCCTGTATCAGAACTGTCCCGAATCAGAACTGTCCCGAAGCAGAACTGTTCGTATCAGAACTGTCCCGAATCAGAACTGTTCGTATCAGAACTGCCCCAAATCAGAACTATCCTGTATAAGTTAAAAAAAAAATTTTTTTTTAAATGAAAAAACAACATATTAGGCCGTACGCATGCTTATTGAATAGTTCTGATTTGGGGCAGTTCTGATACGAACAGTTCTGATTCGGGACAGTTCTGATACGAACAGTTCTGCATCGGGGCAGTTCTGATTTAGGGCAGTTCTGATTCGGGACAGTTCTGCTTTGGGGCAGTTCTGATAAAGGACAGTTCTTATACAGGACAGTTCTGATTCGAACAGTTCTGCTTCAGGACAGTTCTGATTTATGACAGTTCTGATACGAACAGTTCTGATTCAGGACACGGTTCTGATTCAGGACAGTTCTGATTTGGGACAGTTCTGATTCGGGGTAGCCTCGTGACTTTTAACAAAATTAAATACAATTGGTGGTTTAAGCGCCTATTCTATTAAGATTAGAATGTTGCGTTTCGGAACACGGAAGAAGGAATACAACGTTTTTATTGAACAAATCGGCAGTAAGAATTAGTTTTGGTAACAAAAAAGGTATTAAAATTCCACATCACCCATCAAGTATTTTTGCAATCCGATTGCGACAAATGGTAAGAAAGAGAACTGGTGCCAGACGCCGCAGTTCAAGTTTACACGCTTTCCATGCCGTCTGAGTTGCGTTTAAAATTCAGTCGTGGTACTTGCTGCTTTACCTTATTCTTGCCTGTAAATTATTTTTTTTCACAATAAGTGAGAAAGGAAATGTAAATAAAAAAGCGAAAATAATGGGAATGGGGAAACAGTTCAAATTATTTAATACTTTCAATATTTTGTTGGGTAGATTTACGAATAACAGCGCGATGAAGAAATTTAGTTTTTAATTGACGGAAGAATGAAGAAAATGTGTTTTACGGAAAACGGAATTCCGATCATCTGGTCGGCAAAAGCTGAAAGTCGAAGCACGCGTAGGCTCGGTACATATTTTTAGGATTAAATCAAATGCCATATACTGGAAAACGACAGAAAAAAAAAACCATTTTCCGGAATGGGAGACGCAGCGAAACAGGCAACCCATTTCCCGGAAAACGTCGTTTTTCAGTTTCTTGCATGCGGCCTCTCTTTTCGCAGTCGAACTCGGGAAATGTCGGTCCATGAAACAGATGCATAATGGCCCCCGAGTCGAAAATCGGAAAATGTCGGTACACAAAATAGCTATACACTAATTTTGCGATTCACAGGTCAATCTTTTATTTGGAAGCAGTACTAGATTTAAAGGTGCAGACGGTTGGTCTACCGTCCTTTTAACGCGTGTCTTTTCGGTAAGATAGTACGCGCGAAGTTATTAAAATGAATTTAAACCGTCTAATGAAATTCTAACAGCAGTAAATACAAAATACGTTCAAGACGAAAATTTGACTTACAGTTTAGGCGCGCTCTTTCCTCGAATAGCGTCTAGCATTGGCCCGACTATATCATACTGTAACCACAAAGAAGGCAGGCATCGGAAATGTTTAGTGCGGAATTCCGGAGTCACTTGTCTTGAGAAAAGCTGAGAATACAGGTCAAGAAGATTTTTCGTCAAGAGGTAGATTGTCTGGAATCGGTTTGATAACTAAATTTAGGAAAATAAAATTGTAAAGACCTGTAAACTTCCATGCGGAATGTTGCTGTAAGAATGTCGAAGCACAGTTTGGAAATCAACCTCCTCCTTCAAATTCCGTCGTTTTCCATATACAATAATTACATTTTGCGGTGTGGTGTGGGCGATTAAAAGCAGTGGAACAACGTTTGGCAGGATATTAATTTGTTTGAAGTCTATGGTGTTTGTGGTGAGATCCACATGTGAAATACCAAGTTTTCCTGCTATCCGTTTCCAGCGTGGAATCCAGCATGACACTGGTGGAGTTTCACATTTATTTTTGAGACTGTCCTTCACTTTTTGATGCTCTTCATAGTCAATTAGCAGGTCAAATGAGGTATTGTGTCTGGAAGTTTTCAGGAAGATTAAATGAATTTCCCATGATAGCCTTACAATCTCTCAAACTCATTCTCCACACCATTTATGTCCGATTCGCTGGTCAATTCACACTTGGCGGCCTCCAATTCAATATGGCCCAGCCTCAAATGCCCTTCTTCGCCAGCCGCCCATCGCGGAAGAATCGCCGCCAACCGGCGCAGCTGCTCGTCGTTCCATTCGAAATCCGCCTCATTCATGTGCGCACGCGCTAAAGTATCAATCATTGTCTGCTCCTTTTTAATTTCCATTCGGCTCTTTTCTCTCCTGGATGGATGGATGGGAATGGGAATTATGCTGCTCAGATCGAGGAAGAGGCAGAGAGAGAGAGTGTGGCGCGGAATGGAGGCGTTAGACGGAGCGAAGCGGAAGACGTTCGTCCATGGAAACCACTGAGCAGTGCTCTTTTTTTCCTTCGTAAGAGATGAAAACTGAACACGAGCTCCTAAATATTCCCCAAGTGGAACCAGAGTTACCTCAACCGCCCCCTAGCATCGAAGTGCCTGACTATCCAACTAGTAAGCTCCAAGTTATGACACTCCGATGTTCCGCAGGTCTCTCAGCGGAACATCGGAGCGTCGTAACTGAATTTCGCTCGTGAACTTATAATAATATTCCAAAACTTCCAGACGACTCGGCGAGCTTTCTTCGCCAATATCTTCACGATAATTCGGGTGGATTGGTGATGGAAAATTTGGAGAAAACTGTGGAAATATTGATGGCTTTGCCACGTGGCAAAGAGTTGAGAAACGAGGAAGACGTGAAGAATTTCTTGTTCGGATGGGACAGTTTAGAGTGGAGGAGACGGATTTGTAAGTATTTATTAATTTTTTCGTTGTGGAAACTGATTTAAAAGGAGTAAATGTGGTGTGGCGGCCGGCAGATCTGATTTTTTAAAACAATTTCCGTTTTCCTTGCGAAAAATTCGGGAAAAATAGGTTTTTCATCAGTTTTTGCACAATTTTTCTGGAAATACATGAAATTTAATCTTTTATCAATAAATTCATGCATAAATCTACAATTTCTGCATAAATCTACTTTATAATTATCGATTTTTTTATAATTGGAACTTGCTTAATTAAAATCTGAACCAAATTTAAATTAATTTATCGAAAATTTATGAAACATCGAAAAAATGGCAAGGAAAATGAAAAAACTACATTAAAACAGGGTTAGCGCCAAATGAGTTTAAAATGCCGGCCACAGAATTTCTAGGCCAGCGACCCCAACTCGTGTACTCCTTTTGGACATTTTTTAATTTTTTTTTCTAAAATTTGCCAAAAAATCAGATAATTTTTTGTGAAATTCAATTTTACTAATACAGTTTCCTCGAAAATTTGCACCTCCTTTAAGAAAACCCCAATTTCAAAATTTTTTAATTTAAGCCGAACGGGACAGTCGACAGTACGCGCAGACGCTGGTCACAAAAACGCTGTGGGATATGAACGAAAAGATGAAAAAGGTCGGATGGAAGGGCGAATTGCTCGTGTTAAACGGTGAAAGCATATTTGAAAATGTAGGTGATAGGGGAGCAGGTCTCGCAGCGAAAAACTGGAGCATAATATCGAATACAGGTGCTACCTCGGAATAGAACTGTTTTGGAATAGAACTGTTTCGGAATATAACTGTTTCGGTATAGAACTGTAGTAAAATAGAACTGTAGCGAAATAAAACTGTTCGGAATAGAACTGATCGGAATAGAACTGTAGTGAAATAGAACTGTTTTGGAATAGAACTGTTTCGGAATAGAACTGTTTCGGTATAGAACTGTAGCGAATTAGAACTGTAGCGAAATACAACAGTTTTGGAATAGAACTGTAGTGGAATAGAACTAAAGCGAAATAGAACTGTCCCGAAACAGAACTGTAGCGGAATAGAACTGTTTTGGAATAGAACTGTAGCGAAACAGAACCGCCTGAAGTGGAGCTGTAGTGACCCAGGAAAGCTACAGCAGCTCGAATAAGTATTCAGTTGTACATGGTAGGTTATTGAGTTCAATTTCGCGCAGCGGTTCTTCTTTTACAGCTCCATTTCAGTCAGTTCTGTTTCGCTACAGTTATATTCCAAAACAGTTCTATTCCGCTACAGTTCTGTTTCGGGACAGTTCTGTTCCAAAACAGTTTTTTTTCGCAACAGTTTTAATCCGCTACAGTTCTACACCGAAACAGTTCCATTTCGCTACAGTTTTATTCCGAAACGGTTCTATTCCGAAACAGTTCTATTTCGCTACAGTTCTATTCCAAACAGTTCTACTTCGTTACAGTTCTTTTTCGCTACAGTTCTATACCGAACGGTTCGATTCCGAACAGTTCTATTCCGAAGCAAGTTCAATATCGCTACAGTTCTATTCCGAGCGAGTTTTATTCCGAGGTAGCACCCGAATACATGGAGTGTTGGCCGGAACGTTGGAAAATAAAATTTAAACTGCGCGGGCTTTTTCCCCGAAAAAAAAATTCTGGCCTAATTGTAAGCGTGGTCGCATTTTCTTACCGTAGGCTGCATTTAGCTGCATAGCCACTCGGCTGCGTTAAAAAGGATACGAAGATGAGACGCAGAGAAGCAGAGTGCGCGGAAATTTTTAATTTGTATTCAGTTTCAGTAGAAACCTGTGAAATACAGCGTAAATTCTGTCAAAATGAATATTTTTCCTCCAAGTCATCGATCCTATCTGAAACGTTCCGGTCAGCACACCGTGCATAACATTAAATAAAGAAAACAAATTTTGCAGCTCAAACTCAGCGACGAGCAGAAGAAGTGGCTCAATTTCCTGCCGCAATTCATCTAGGAACAACTTTTGGAAACAATATGTGATGAATCGTTAAATAATTATTAATATTGTTTACTATAACATTGTCGAATAAACAATCCTAACAGCCCCCCAACGTAACTCATTATTCAATCTTTCATCGCTAGAATCGAGAAGACAAACTTCCGATAGAAAACTTATACTAAAAATAATTTCGGGTCTATTGTCCATTCGCGAAAAAAGCAAGTGCGCTCCACAAAACGTAGTACTTCGTGGATTTCATTTTCGTCGCTAAATTATTTCAATTCACGTGTAAATTCAACGTGAAACGGAATCACTGGTGAAGCGCCACGGGCCCGCAGCGGGCCCGCCGCGGGCCCGCCAGCGCACCGCTGACAGCTAAAAGAGTACACGCGTGGTGCACGCAGCGGGCCCGTGGCGGGCCCGCCAGCGGTTCGCTACCTGCTACATCGCGTGGGTGACCCCTTTCTTGCTTTTTTTTCTTTATTTGATATTTTCTATTAGAAACTAACACTGATGTTGTTAATAAGACAGTTTATTGAAAAACAGAAAAGAAAAATTTAGAAAATTATTAGATTATCACAAAGTTCTTCGATGACGTTGCCCGAATCATCTCATCATCGATCGTCCAAATCGAGATGTCGCACGTGTCTGAAAATTGAATAAGTTTATTATGTGAGAGCTGGCGCTAAATACGGCATCCCGGAGTTTTTAAAAACTTTATTGCCACAAGTAAATGGCGTAGATTTTCATGTTATTTTAAAAAGTACATACAAAAGTTTCCAAAACAGTTGAAAATAACTCTTTTTAAATTTTTTTTCAACTCTTTTTAAGCCGTAGAATGTCAAATAAGTCAAAGAAGACCGATAGTTGCATATAATTGCCACGGACTTCTTAGAATCACTTGAAATGGTACTCGGTTTAACTAGGCTTCTAACGTTTTCTATATTTTTAGGGAATATCGTTGTTAAAAAGAAATATAGCGTTTTTTTGTGTCATTCTTATTTCATTCAGTTCCTTTCTTCATAAGCATTTTTCCAAATTTGATCTGCGCAAAAAGCACATATTTCGCACCAGAACTCGGTCGCTCCAAGCCCTGTGGCTTTGAAAATTTTTGGGCACGTTTCGTGCCAATCGGCTTTTTTTCCACTACGTACCGATTCGGATCCTAGGCCATTTTGAGAAATTTTCTCTTCCATGAAAGAAATCCTGGATCTATTTGAAAATGAAAGCCACATGAAAAATCGGCTCAATAAATATTGTTCTTCGTTTAATTTACTACATTTTTTAAAGTTGGTTCAAATCGGTGCGCTACCGGCTTCAGGAAATTTGTTAAAGATATTGCAGTCGAGCAAAAAATAACGGATTTTCGCTTCCATTTTCAGTTTTCTGTACTTTTCTGGGAAATAAAGGTCTAAATAAAAAATCGGCTCGCTAATTATTTTTCTTCATTTAATTTGCTATTGTCGGCCCGCCAAAATGGCCAAACGCGCTCCGCTGAACTCAACGCTATGCGATTTTCATTTTGGTTTCCAAATTATTTTATTTCACGTATAAATTCAACGTGAAATGAAATAATTTGGAAACCAAAATGAAATTCTCATAGCGTTGAGTTCAGCCGAGCGCGTTTGACCATTTTGGCGGGCCGACAATAAGTAATACAATTTATTTTGCTCTTTTTTCGCGAATTTCAACAAGACTAAAACTTTTCAAAACATACCGATTGGCCAGATGAATTCGATTTTTTCCATAGCAGCCTGGCGTCTTTACCACCTGAAAATAATAAATATCTCAACAAAAAAACCCATAAAACGTACTTTACAAACTTCCTCGTTTTTCAGGCGGATTTTAACCTCCGCCGACCGCAAAATGTTGCCATTTTGATTCGTTTTTCCCCTGAAAACACAAAAAATTAATTAAAAATGAAAAATAATGATAAAAAACGGCAGAAAAACACGTAAAATTGAAGTTGTTTGACAAAAAAATATCTCAGCAACTTCTACCGGCGAAACAGCGGCCGATCGATTGCAAATCGGCGACAAATAGAGCGCGTAGCAGACTTGCACCTCTGATTTGCCTTCCCTCCGCCGCTGTTTTCAAAAAATCTACGCGAAATGTTGTAACCGCTCGTTATTTAGCCTCTGTTGAATTTTGCTGGGTGCCTCCATAAAACGGTTTTAAAAGACGAGAAAATTTATTATCGGAATAAAATAAATAACTACAACAAAAGAAAAACAGAAAAAAATTGAGAATGAGAATAGAAAATTAGAAAATAACAGCAGACTTGCGGAATTGTGTAAAGGAGGTACGAGGCAGAGTTGCATGGAAGTAAAAATCTCTAAAACGGAAGTCGGAAATGAAATTTTTAAACGGAAGTTGGAAGTCGGAATTTGATATTTTTATACGGAAGTCTGAAGCCGGAAGTTGGAAGTCGAAATTCCATGCAACTTTGGTACCAGAAACTGTTGAATTATTTGCGTCGGGGACAAGTGGCTGAAACCTAATAGTTATATTTCGGATAATTTCAGAGAGAAACAAACCTCTTAAATAATTGTTCTTATTTCGAGATTAATTGTTCGGTGAAAATCAATGCCATCCGTAATGTTGTTGCGAGCTGCCAGGCGTGATGTCTCCTCCCAGGGTGTTTTCACGTTCCCACGCCGTCTTGGTTATCTTAAATTAAGACAAATAAAACATTTTTAGACAGTAGCCAATAAAAGGGGCATCATATCTCCTCCCAAAGTTTGATAAGAAAGTATCTAAACATTATTGATATCACTAAAGTGACACTAGAATCTTACCTGTCCAGGACACTCCTTAAGATGAAACAAATCTCCCGTTGGGTATCATCAGGGACTTTATCAAGGTGGGCCAAATTGACTTTCTCCTAGATCTGAAATATACGACGACCATGAATAAACGTAAATTTTTGGGGGCAATATGAGTTAGGGGGGGGGGGGGGCACTCAAAAAAAATTTTGTTTCGTTTTTATTGGTTATTTTGAATCACTTTTGATTTGTTTGATATATTTATCTGATTCACGCATTGATTTTTGCCCGGAAAGCTCAGCGGCAACGGGCCGGAACCGAAAGGAGCTGGGCGGAAGCTTGCTTTGATTGTTTTAGTGTTTATTCTACTGCCCACGGTGTCCAGGATTTGAAATGTGGGCGGAGCCTAATTTGCTTGCGCGTCAGCAAACTTCCATGGCGCACTTTCGGTGCTTGCGCATTATTCGACTCTCGCCTTTTATTTTATTGATTTTATTGTTTTTCTTTCAGTAAAACCTGTTTTTCTTTGTAAAATGTATGTATTGTATCTTTTAATACCATTAAATTGCCCAAACTTCGCTTTTCGTAAAGATTTATCCTGCAAAAACACCAAAAAACTCAAAACGAATATTTCGAAATGGTGGCTGAACCAAATTCGACGTTCTTAGGCTTAAAAAATTTCTAAAGACCTCAGCTATAATTCCGTTGGAGCACATGTGGGAAAAAAATTAAGAATTTATGTTTTTTTCCCGAAAAACATAAAAAATGCCTCAAAATTTGAATTTCGCGCGAAAAAATCCAGTGGGGCGCGTTTGCTCGGCTCCGCCCACTTTTCAAATCCTGGACACCGTGCTGCCGGTTACCTTTTCTTATTCTTTACGCATTTAATCACAAAAAATCCCCTTGCAAAGCATGCTTCCACCCAGCTTCCTCCGGTCGCCCATTTTAAGTGCCACACATGCTTCCGGCCCGTTGCCGCTGCGCTGAACTTTCCGGGCATCAATAAATGCTTAGAAACGCATATTTAACATTTTTACGACAAAAAATGAAAAAAAAATTGTTTTTTTCGGTGGCCCCCTCAACTCATATTGCCCCGATTTTTATTAGTTTACCTTGAACGGGCGCAACCTGAAGAATTTTTTGTGACGATGAAAAGCGTGGGCAGGAATGAAAACATTGCGCGCTTTGGCTTTGCGAACTTTTCCTTGAGCAAGCTTTCGATTTGACAGATTTAGCTGTAAATATGAGTTTGCAGGAAAACGTGTTGAATGAGTGAACCCACAAAAAAGTCGGCCCGGCTTGAAAGACTCGTCGATGCACTTCGGTGCACTTCGGCAGTCTGGGCGAATTTGACGGCGACTAACCAAAATTCCCTGAGAAATAAAGGTATTTAACATCACACAAATTCTTAGTTTTTACATAACTTACTGTGCATGTTGGGCGTCAAGGTGTGAACCAGAGTTACCTGGAATTCCATCTTCTTTTTTTTTCACTCAATACCGTTATACGATCTGTCGCCGCGTCCCGCCGCATTGTTTCCGACACTGAAAAATCGATTAATGATTCGGTTTTTAGTTATTTATTGGGAAATTCATTAATTGCGAAAATTCCTGTTCGGTAATCTGGCACACATTTCATGTCAAAAACACCGAAAATTAATAATGTTCGCGAATTTTTAAACGGATAATTATTCGGTCACAATCAGTCATTCAATAAAACTGTGATACCGTGATACATGATAACATACAATTACTATAGAAATAATGTATAAATTATATATTTAATAATTATTAATTTAAATTTAAAATATTAAAAAAAAAACAAAAAAATTTTCATATTTTCTCGTAAATCCTGTTCCGCGGGTCTTGCAACGAATGTCTTTCTCCGACCAGCGTTCTGCCTTCCCTTGTCGAAAAGCTCTCTTCGGCCGCTGTTTCGCCGGTAGAAGTTGCTGAGATTGAAAAAGTTAAGCCCCGCCCACTTTGCAATCTGCGGCACACAATTTTGCAATAATGCTGCGCGCCATTTTTTCACGAAAACTGGGTAATACTGACTTTTTACGTTAATATTTTTGATGAATAATCAAAAAATGAGTATAAAATCACAAAATTTAACATTTAAAAAAATCAATTTACACGTAATCGCTTTAAAATAGGCAGATTGAGCGATGTTAGCCTGCGCTGAACTCATTGTCAACGTCAATCCGCAGTACCCGATTGTCAACGTTATTAAAACGGTAATTTCAGTATTATAGAATTTCAAGCCTGCCACGCTGATGTGTACTGGATATTGACACAGCATTTAAGAGACTTGTTAAAAAAGGAACGCGATAAGGAAAAGGCGATAAAGGCTCCCTTACCGGCTTGACTCTTTTAGCAGCGTAGAAATATTTTTTCTATAAAAACTATAATTGCTGGAAAACACATACAGGGTGGCCGATAAGTATAGGACGCTCGCTTTCAGCGTTCCCTGGCACGGTGCCAAGGGATATTTTCGAAAAATTTCGAAACTTTTCGAAAGTCCAGAGACTATATAAGTAAGCTTCTCAGTCATTTGTTCTCACTTCTCCATATCGCCGAGCTATGAAAAGTTCTCCTCATCGTCCTTCCATTGAACTCTTGTTCAAGAGAGGCCTCGGAAGTGCTGAGATCGCTCGACGCCTTCAAATTTCGTCTTCGACGGTTCGAATTCTTCGACGGCACTTTGCTGGTGGTCCATTTATCCTTCAACAAGACTGGGCACCGTCCCATGGCTCGAGATCGACATTGGCCGTCTTGGAGGCGCATTTCCCTGGATTCCTGGACAAGAACTTGTGGCCTGCTTCCAGCCCGGATCTCAATCCGATGGATTTCAGCGTTTGGGGCATGTTGGAAGGGAAGATCGCGGGAAAAGTTTTTGCTACTGTCGATGACTTGAAGGCCGCTCTCGAGGTAGCATGGGCTTCGATCGACGACGGATACCTGCGGCGCACTGTCAATTCGGTGAAGAAACGTTTGAGAGCCTGTGTCAAAGCTCGTGGATCCAACTTCGAAATTCTCTTGTAAAATCAAATTTTCTGCTTATTTTTTGTTGTTTAATAAAGGTTGTTCTCGAAAAATCCTCAAATTGAAAAAATGGGAGCACTTTCAAAACGTCCTATACTTATCGGCCACCCTGTATAATAAATTCGTGGCGGAGTGACATTTCACGTGAAACCGGGAGACGAAAAATATCTTAATTTCTTCAGTCATTTTTTTTTTTCGAATAAAAACGTAAAAAATTGTCCCTCCGCTATATTATACAACCATTGCAAGAAGCCGGAATATCTACGTAATTGCTAATGTATGCTGAATTTTTAATAAAGGCTGCTACATTATTTTTAGCAGGTACTGTAAGCTTCGTTACTAAAGCTGCATTTTTTTTTTAGAGAAAATACAGTGTTTTTAGATGTGAATTATTCACAAGAAATGAATTACATTCAAGCGAACGAAACTCGTAGTTTTTTGAATGCCTTCATCTGTTTGTTTGAATTTTGTATAAATAATTTTGTTTTCAATGAACTTGCGACATTATAACATGAAACTCCACCCACTTATTTTTACGGTGTTTGCGGATTTTTGTTTTCATGATGCAAATTGTTTGAAAACCTAATAAACACTTCTCAAATTAGAAAAAAACGTTTTCAACAAATATCAAAACAAACGAAACGTTAATGAAACTTTTCTGCAACTTATCCGCGGTCGGTCATGTCCAATTCTTACAATTAGAACAAAGGGCGCTACCTCGAAATAGAACCTTTTCGAAATAGAAATGTGCCGAAATAGAACGTGACGCGAAATAGTACCGCGTGAAATAGAACTGTTCTGAATTAGAACTGTCCCGAATTAGAATTGCGTGAAATAGAACTGTACCGAAATATAACCGCGTGAAATAGAACCCAGTCAATAAATAGAAAACGCTCCTCAACTGAAATCCAACACAGTGCCACGGTTGTTACAGGTCACGCCACTGAGTGGAACTTTTTCTGTTTGGCCATTTATTCAATAGTCTTCACCCAATTGCGATAAAACGCTCTAAAACGGAGTACAGTTCTATTTCACGCGGTTCTATTTCCGAACAGTTCTATTTCACGCGGTTCCATTTCGGAACATTTCTATTTCGGAACAGTTCTAATTCAGAACAGTTCTATTTCACGCGGTTCTATTTCGCGTCACGTTCTATTTCGGCACATTTCTATTTCGAAAAGGTTCTATTTCGAGGTAGCGCCGAACAAAGTCTACTAAAAAAATCTTTGTACTCGTTATTATTCATATAAAACTAGGAAAAAAAATATTTATATACCTTATTGAGACAGTTTACCATCCTCCGCCCACCCGTTCGTCAGCTGGACGCTGGCGGGCCCGCCGCGGGCCCGTAGCGGGCCCGCCAGCGCATCACCACTGAATATCAGCATTTTCGATCAAAAACTCAACTAATTAGTGTCCTATGCGCAATTTTACTTCGTTTAAAATAACTATAACTCATTTATAAACCCATTAGAAACAAAAATTTTTCCACCTATCAGTCACCTACCAAATATCATAGCCGCCGCGGGCCCGCCAGCGGCCAGCGAGAGCACCCAAGCGCTGGCGGGCCCGCTGCGGGCCCGTGGCGGGCCCGTAGCGTCTGCGGAGCCGCCGCGGGCCCGCGCGCGGTTCACCAGTGATTATTTGGCGACGAAAATGAAATCCACGAAGTACTACGTTTTGTGGAGCGCACTTGCTTTTTTCGCGAATGGACAATAGTAGACATTGACACAAGCCCCTTTTTCACTTATGAGAAAAACACTCGCACGCGCGCAAAAAACAAATTCAAATGGAACCACTGCAAACTAAAATACGTAGGAACTTTTTTGTTAACCGCACGCTCTCTTCTTTCAAACTATGACCACTGATGACCGAACGTTTACGCCAAATCTATCTTCTTCTCTCCCAAAATTTTTTTTATTTCACGTGTACTATAACCACATATCCCTACAAATTCCTTTATTCTTTCTATTCCGTTTCTGAATCTTCTTCTATACCTTTACTCTATTTTTCACGTACCGCAATGGGCGTATTCAAATAAATAAATAAATCAGACAGAGAAATGAAAAGGGATGGAAGCGTCCCTAAATTATGTTTAAGTCAGAAGAAGAAGAACACAAATAAAAACAATCTTTCATTAAATATTTGGAATTAAAAAGACAAAAAAGAAGAATTTTCAACAAGAAAAGAGTAAAGAGAATCCGAAATCTTACTAATTTTAAATCCTAAAATTAAAACAAAAACAAAAAAAAATTGGTTTTACAATTCAAATCGAATTCCAGTCGGGAGAAACACGTCAAGCCTCTTCTGAGTCCCACGAATCGATATTTTCTTGTCAATCAATTCCGCATCTTTTGGCGTTGGAATACTCGACACGTAGAGCCGTTGGATGTACGTCTAAATTTGGAAATTTTGAATACATAAATTGCTGGGCGAAGAAAGCCAAGTACATGCAAACGCGCCCTGTCGCATTTCTCTGCGTCTCCACAGTGGCGTTCTTTCAAGTTTAGCTAAAGGCGTGCAAAAATGGAGACGCAGAGAATCTGTCAGTCGGCCTTGCGGTCTCGCAGCGATAGAAGACAAAGACCACAGCAGCCGAGGAGGCGCAAAGAAAAATTTAGTTTTATCGATTTTTTTGCGATTTTGTATTTTAATTTTTATTTTAAACTTTTTCAAAAAATGAAAAATCCTTTAAAAATCCAAATTTCTGTAATTTTCTCGGTGATTCATTATGGTGGTTTTCATAGAAACTTCAAAAAGATGAATATTAGGCTCTCGGACGTTTCGAAAGTGCGAAGTTTTGAAAATTTTTCTGCATTTTGTCGTCGCGGTGTTTGCACACAATTCTTTTTTAACACGGTGATTCTTTTACTACCGAGCACACTATTCTCGTCCACCGATTTCTTTTTTCTGTCGCGATTTTCTAAATGACTTCGGATCGAGAAGTTTTTTGTCACATTACTTCCTCTCATTATGGCGCATATTTAAAACCGGAATTGGTCTGATTTTTTACGTACAATTTCAAATGCACGGCGATTCTTTTAATGCCGGCCACGCATTTCCAGTCCCCCGATTAGGTTTTTCCTGTCGAGATTTTTTAAAATGACGCACGGAGTAATGGCGAGTGACCTGGTGCAAACGTGCTCCATTGATAACACGCGCACGCGCACGCGCCGCATTCGACGGCAAAAATTTTGGGCACTGTGCCAATGCAAACATTTAGAAAAGAGACGAGACGGAGAAGACGAGCGAAAAAAGAGACGAGACGGAGAAGACGAGAGCGTCGCGCGTGTTCCCGCGCCAAAAAAAGTCGTTTGAAAAAAAGGCAGTCGCCATTACTCCGTGTGACGTCTGATCAAAAAGTTGTCTGTCACGTTACTAGCTCTCATTAGGGCGCATATTTTAAACCGGAATTCGTTCGTTTTTATACGTACAATTTCAAATGAAACTGGTTTTCCGTGGTGGCGAACTCATTTCCGCAAATTTTTTTGCCGCATTTTGCAAAAAGGGGAGGGAACTCCGCCCACTTCATGTGATGAGAGAGTGAGAGAGTGCGATGGGGAGAGGGGAAATACTTGCGATCGGGGGACTAGAAATGCGTGGCCGGTAGTAAAAGAATCACCGTGTTTAAAACTTTTAAAGAAAAATTATGTATTATCGGCCCGCCATGTCGGTCAAACGCGCTCCGCTGAACTCAAAACTAAGCGGATTCCATCAAACACCACGACGACAAAATGCAGAAAATTTTTCGAAACGTCGCACTCTCGAAACGTCCGAGAACTGAAAATTAGCCTGAAATGTTGGGAAATATTGTCAAAAATACTCCCGGACATGGAATACTTGAAAATTTTTGACTAAAATAGCGATTTAAAAATTTTTTTAATCAGATTTTTAGTCATTTCCATTTTTAAAGGAATTTTTATGAATAACCCAATAAAAAATCCGCAAGAAAATAAGGGAAAAAATAATTTTTTTTTGTTTCTGTCAGAAAAAATAAAAACTAATGCTTTGTGCGGCGGAGCGCACTTGCTTCGCCCGCGGAACATCAATAATTAATACAGAAATTTTTTTTTAACTCACCGGAAGAGCAGAAAGTTTGAAAGAAACAGCGTTCGCGTGAATGTCAGTTGTGTAGAATTTCTCATCAGCGGATTCCCCAACCACTCCCGTTGAGCATCTATTGAATCCATCGGAAACCACTCCGAACCTTCCAGCTCCGCCCATTCTAAAGTGCACCTGTGAGTAGTCGCCCATCTGCTCATTTTCAATCAACAATTCAGCACCGCTCGCCTCCAATTCGTGTTTTTGTCCGCATTTCTCATTCACTATTCCCGTAAAATCTCTCACCGCATCGTTATTCTTGTATTTGGGTGGCCCGGTTAACACGTGCCACCACCGCCATTGTGGTGCCTGAACGACAGGCTTCGGGCGACACTTTTCGCATCCCGCGCACGTTTCCTCATATTCCACGTGGCACTCGATCGGAGTCGGCGATCTTTTGAGCATCTCCCAGATGTAGGCCCAATGTCTTTTGGCCATCGAAAAATACCAAAACTTCTTACGCGTGTCCTCGATTTGTCGGAACCATCCCGCGCTGACATCGCTGAGTCCGTATTCGGGTTGTTGTGCGCCTTCTGTGGTCATTTCGAATGCGTAAACCTTGCTTTTTTGGTCTTCAATCACTGCCATCGCTGTTTCGCAGGCATGTCGCACGTCTTCAGAGCTTTGGAAGACGGATGGAACCATTCTTTTGAGCCAAAGATTATCGTATCCTCCTGGGTAAAAGCCAACTGGGATCGGCGCTTTATCGCTGGAAAAGAAAATAAAAGTGTGGCTAATGGATATTTTTAGTAGATGAAAAAAAGGAAGGTTTTTTGTGTTTTTAACCCTATTATCGTTTTAATTTTTGCCAGCTATTGTGTTTTCAATCGACTTGCGACATGAGAACGCGAAACTCCGCCCGCTTATTTGTGCGCGACCACGCGAACACAGTGCTATTTGAAGAGACGCAGACAGAACGGTGAATGCAGACTCGCGTTTTCATGTCGCAAGTCGATTTAAAACACAATAGCCGTTTTCGCACCACTGCTTACTGTACAGTAACCGGCAAGAAAATTGAGACGGTAATATTCATTCAGAATTGAGGAAAAACGTTCAAAACTACCGTAACCAGAGGTTTTTTAATCTAAATAATGGGGTTGTTCACGAAATGGCAAAAAACTACGCAAAAACTCGGAAAGTGCTCTGATTGACCTGAAATTTTGGGAAATAAAGGAAAAAATTCTCACAAAATTTTGGACCGAAATATCGACTTTTTAAGAAATATTGGTTTTTTTTTCTGAAAATTTATAAAATCGATAATTCGGTCCAAAATTTTTGAGCATTTCATGTCGGTGGGTATTTTTTGCATTGTTTCCAAAAATTTCAGGCCAATTTTCACCATTTTAAACATTTTTTTCGGAGCATTCTTCGAGTTTTCCCTAAAATTTTAGATATTTTTCGGTTTTATGGGGTTATTCACGAAACCAGCAAAATATGCAAAAAATTAAGCTAAAATTCGGAGAATACTCCGATTGGCCTGAAACTTTAAGTAAACGTTTAAAAACTACTCTCACAATCAGACATTCCCAGAAAATTCTGGACTGAAACATCGATTTTAAAAATTCTAAAAAAAAATCGTTAAAATCAATATTTCGGTTCGCAATTTTCTGAGCATTTCGTGTCGGGGCTATTTTTGGCATTGTTTCCAAAAATTTCAGGCCAATTCTTTGAAATCCAACATTCATCTTGTGTCCGCGACTTAGGCCTTATCACGGATTCTAGCCTAACCTTCAAAATACACATATCACGTATCGCGGCATTAGCTAATCTTAGGGCCAACCAACTTTTAAAATGTTTTTCTTCCCAATCTCCCCAGTTCTATGCTCATCTTTTTAATACCTACGTTCGCCCTCTGCTAGAATACTGTTCCATAGTATATTCCCCTTCTCCCTCCAGCTCTTTGGCTGGTAAGCTAGAAAATCCGCTTAGAACATACTCTCGAAGAGTACTTCAGCGTTGCAACATTTCCTTTTCTTCCTATGAAAATCGTCTCGAAATTTTGAACCTCACTTCCACCAGACATAACCGCCTCAAAAGTCAATTACTTTTCTTATATCGCATAGTAACCAATAACTCTCATTTTCCGAATCTCAGTGATTTTGTATCTTTTGTAAAATCAAACCGCAGACCAATGCTATTAGTTAGGAATGACACATGCACGTTACACTTCTTTGCCAGGACCGTACCCATCTGGAACTCACTTCTTAGGAATTGTTCAACCTTTTTGTCCCCGATCGAATTCTCAAATCTCCTCAATGTAAATATTTCCCGGTTTTAAATTAATTCATTTTAATTGTAGGATTGAAACATATTTAATTTTTTTTTTCTATTTCTATTTGTTTTTCTTCATACTTATTGTACATTTTTATTGAATTTTTCCCCCCTTCATTTACAAAATTGTACTGTTTTATCTTTTTTTATCTCTTTCTCTTTCACTATAGCGCAATTGTAATCTAGCTTAAATTATCTCCAACATGACTTTGTTTGATTATTATCGAAGGATCCTCTTGCGGGGTGATGTCGAGTAATTTTATTTATTCATTATGCCATTCCCACCTCTTTCTTTGATCTCGAAATGTTTTTTTTTTCTCAACCCGTGAATAAATAAATAAATAAATAAATAAATAAATAAATTCTCACCATTTTTTTTTTTAAATCATTCTTCGAATTTCTAACAATTTTTCGCTATTTTTTTTTTTGATTTTTCTACAAAAAACCCCAAAAGAAAATACGATAACTTTGGCAAGCTTTGAAGGCGTATTAGATTGCCGTATTTGCTCTATTAGAAGAACCCCTCTAATTGAAGGGCACCCCCGATAGAAGGGCAGAGAGCTTTTTCTCTCTCCAGAATTTTCACGTTTTTCGTGATTTTTGTTAATTTCACATGATTTTTTCGTCATTTTATCAGTGAAAAATATGTTTTTAAATTATTTTTTCGTGATTTTTCTGATTTCAAACAAGTTTTTGGTTATTTTATCAAGAAATCAGCGAAAAAAATGTTTCAAAATGATTTTTGTGGCTTTCTTGTATATTTTCGCAAAATTTGCTTTAAAAATAGTAGATGACCAACCCATTTTAATAGTATAAATACGGTGTTCCAAGACCAAAAATTTTGTTTTCGGGTCCTTTTTTTCGTTTTGTTTTTGTAGAGCCGCGGAGGCGAACAAATTCCGGTTTTTGGACAAAAACTTAGTCGGTATATGCTCCGAATTGACAAAATACTCTTATTTTTTACGAAAACTTGGAAAATTTCCATTTGATTTTGGTATTTTTTTCAAGACTTCTACACTTTTTTCCTACTTTTCTGGTAGAAAAAACTGCAACGAGCTAAAAAAAAACACTCACCGATTTCTAAAAATGCCCGTCACAACTTTGCCGATCGTTCCATCCCCTCCCACGACATATAACACATCAGCCTCTTGCGTGTCCACAGCTCCAGCCAACGCTTCCATCTGCACTTCGTTGTCCGCTTTGATGACGTCAACTTGAAGCCCAGCCAGGTGGAAAAGCGGAAGAGCATTCTTGTTGAACGCGTCGAAGCAGCTTCTCGAGTTGCCTTCGACGTTGACGAGGACGAAAATTCGTTTCGGGCGAACTTCGGCTGCAATTTTTGGGTTTTTTTGGCTGCATTGTGGTAAAAAGGTTTTAACAAAAATGTCGATTTTTCCGAATATTTTGAAATCGATATTTAAATATTATTATGTGTTCACGAACAACTGGTGCCGACGAAGCTCCGATATTCCGCAGTATTCTTTGTGAGACCCCAGTGAAAAACTGCGGAACATCGGAGCGTCGTCAGCACCAGTCGTTCGTTTACTTTAGTGAACACATAATACCGTCCACAATTTCCCAGTTTTCGCGCAATTTTTAGCGTTTTTCTTCCATTAAAAAAATTTTAAAAAAGGTAAAAACTCACGCGAAACAGTTTGATCTCCAAATTTCCTGGCGATCAGTGCATATCTTTTGCGGATTCCCTGATTTTTGTCCCATTGGTAGACCCAATTGGCCCCGAGATATCCGAGAAACGAAAAGAAGACCGTCTTCTTTTTGTGCTCGTATAGCGTTTTCGGCAGCCGCGATATTTTGCCAACTATTTTTGACATTCTGAACTTTTCACTTTTCATTTTTGGCGCTTAAAGGGGGTGCCAACTTTCTGGGGAAAGTGGCTTAAAATATACTCTTGGGTGGGGGATTTACGAATATCACATCGAAATCGCACGAAAAAATTTTTCTGATTTTTGGCGAATTTTACAAAAAAAAATAGAAGACCACGAGGAGTACACGATTTGGCGCGAAATTCAAACGTCATTTTCTTTTTCAACATTTTTCTCCCGTCTTTTTCTCCTTTTTTTGCCTTAATCTTTGGGAAATAATGTAAAAAAATCATTTCGTGTTTTAAAATACCAAATTAACGCGTGTTGATCACAAAAATAACGATAAACCAAATTCGGAACAAAAATTCTCATACCTTCCTTTTTTGTCCCTGTTCCTGCTAAATTCCGCATTAAGTTCACTATTTTATCTGTAACGTTTATATTTGAACAATAAATGTTCACAAGAAATTATTTAAAACGATGAATCGAACGAAAGGCGAATATCGATTTTTCGATTTTCATGACTAAACTGTATTTTCGCGATTATCTAAAATGTAATAAGCGATTAGAGCATGTTTTATCGAAAATCGATAATAAAAACGAGGAAAACTGCACGAAGAATAAATAATTCTGGTGAAAATGGATCTTTCTAGAAGCGCGGCCGCGGGTTTTCCTAGTCCACGGCCACGATTTTCGTGTACTCCTCGTGGTCTTCTATTTTTTTTTGTAAAAATCATAAAAAATCAGAGAATTTTTTTCGTGCGATTTCAATGTGATATTCGTAAATCCCCCACCCAAGAGTATATTTTAAGCAAGTTTCCCCAGAAAGTTGGCACCCCCTTTAAATGGCGAGAATAGGCATTTAGGTGGCTAATAGCCACTGAAAATGGCTAATAGCCGACGGATTTGGCTATTAGCCACCGAAAAATGTTATTAGCCATTATGGGGTAATGTCGCAGCCATAACACACGCTCGGTGGCGAATAGCCCATTTTAATGGCTATTATGGACCTATTCACAAAACCGGAAAAAAAGGAAGAAAAAGGAAAACAATTGCGGGAAAAATCGGAGAATGCTCCGATTGACCTGAAATTTTGGGAAATATTGGAAAAAATTCTCCTGTACACGCTCAAAAAATTTTGGACCAAAATATAGATTTTAAAAATTTTCAGAAAAAAAATCGATAATTTTTAAAATCGATATTTTGGGCCAAAATTTTGTGAGCGTGTACAGGAGAATTTTTCCTAAAATTTCCCAAAATTTCAGGTCAATCGGAGCATTTTCCGATTTTTCCCGCAATTTTTTTCTTTTTTCTTCTTTTTTTTCCAGTTTTGTGAATAGGTCCATTAGCTGAAATTTTTTTGTTGTTCATTCCCCACCTCCCGGGGGCGGAGCATTAGCATCAAGTACCGAAAAATTGGATTAAAAACAATAAAATTCAACGTTTCATTAATTTCAAAAAGTAAATCTCTCCAACAAACTGTTTATTCATTCCTCGTTCCTGCCAGGGGGCATGGAGGGGAAAAACCGAGAAAAAAGTGGGGAAAAAAAAAGAATTATTACGAATGATACATGATTTAAAATAGCACATACATAAAAATGGAATGATGCGTGCTCAGAGAAAAAAAACTAGCTAGTATACTAGTCAACGAAACAAAAAAAAGTGGGGGTGAATTTAAAAAAAAATTAAAGGGAAAGAAATAAATATTTATCGGCGGAAGAACCGCCGAAAATAAGAAAAAAAAAAACAAAACAAATTTTTAAAAAAAGTAAAAAAAAGAAAAGAAAATGAGATTTTTAGATTCGAGACTATTAAATTAACAAGTGGTCCGGCCTGTCAAAGATTCCGGATTCCTGAGACCGTAGTAGATGAGATGGACGCAAGTTGTTGCGTCTTCCAGCGAGTCGTGACCAAGAGCATCCTCATTGTCCGTTTGGATCGTCTTGTGGAGCAAGTGAGACGACAAGTGTTTCAGAGCCTTCTTGTGCTCCTTGGCAAACAAAATCGCCGTGTCAATAACCGAAGTGTGCACGATTCGCATCGCTTTCAAGTCAGATTCGAGCGAGTGACCAATCAGAATCGTCTCAGAGTTTACCATTTTGAAAAGCTTCTCGTGGCACTGAAAATTACAGTATTGTAGTGAAAACAAACAACAAATTGTGACACCGTTTTTGCGTACTTTTGAAAATTCGAACGAACATGAAAAATTTCTCTTCATTTTCTATGCTTTTTCGTCTTTATTTTCAAACGTTTCCCAATGCTTATTGTGTTTTCAATCGAGTTGCAGGCTCTGGGACATTTCGAAAATTGCCATTTCGAAACTTTTTCACATTTTTAGGTACCGTTTTTCGCCAATCGAAACCAAAACAAACGCGCATTTAGTTTTTTTATCAATCATTTTTATTTTTGAAAATTTAAATCCACTAGTATGCCCCAAAACTGCTCCGGGACGTTTCGAAACCTGTCGTTTCGAAACTGGGACGTTTCGAGACTTTAGTCCATTTTTTCCGGTAAATTATCCAGTTAATTATGGAAAAATTCTCCAAATTCACCAGTAAAAATTTCGACAACTCACAGTGTCCAGGATTTCAAAAGTGGGAGGAGCCAAAACAAACGCGCTCCACTGGATTTTTGCGCCAAATTCAAATTTTTAAGCGTTTTTCATCTTTTTCGGGGGAAAAAGCAAAAAAAATTTTTTTCCCAAATGTGCTCGGCAGAATGGCAGATTTCAAAGCGTCCCAGAACCAACTTTTCGGAGGGTGGGGGATTTACGGATATCAAATTAAAATTAAATTGCACAAAAATTTTCGGGAAAATTCCAGTATAGCCACCCACTACAATATAGGTACCCACGCTATAGTATAGCCACCCACATAACTGAAAAATGGGATTTTTCCGATTTTCTGTGGGTGGCTATTTTGAAATATATGGGTGCTTTTACTGGAATATATTATTACAGTTAAGCCACCCACTCAGTGGTAATGGGTGGCTATACTGGTTTCCTAGGGAATCTTTCAGAATAGCCACCCATATATTTCAAAATAGGTACCCACATCAACGGGCTATAGAATAGCCACCCATTATTTCAGAATAGCCACCCATAATTCCAGAATAACCACCCACGCGGCGCCGACTGTGGGTGGCTATACTATAGCGAGTCAAATGGGTACCTATTTTGAAATATATGGGTGGCTATTCTGTAATTATCCCAAATTTTCTATAATTTTTGGCAAATTTTAGAAAAAAAAATTAGAAAACGTCCAAAAGGAGTACACGAAGTGTGGCCGCTAGCCTAGAAAAACGGCGGCCGCCAATTCAAACTTATTTGGCACCGATTTGATTTTTTTTTGTTGCTATTTTGGTACGACTTTTTTGGCGCAATGAAGTAAATTATTCAAATTTGAAAAAATGAAAAAACTCACAGTTTTCATGCTATCCTCCGCGCTCAAAACGTCTTCCATGGTGAGTCCAGAAAACTCAGTGTTCGGATCGAGAACCTCTGATGGCGGTTTGAGACGAACATCCAAAACATTCTCGCCCTTCATGTTGACCATCGTGAGACGAGCCAGCGCGAGTCCATCCACCGTGTAGACAAACTCGCAGTCCAGAGCGTACGCTTTCAGAGACCTCGGGTCATTGTGGGTGGTGGGTTTTGGAGTGGCGACAAACTTTCCGAGTTCCTTCTTGAATATCTGATCAAACACGTGAACATCGTTGAATTTGCAGCCAGGAGCCGAGTTGATCTCTTCATTGCAGCACGAATAGCTTTTTCGGAACTTGTCTGGAAATCATCATTTGTTTTTAAAAAAATCTAAAGAATCAAGGATCACTTACCCTTCTTTCCATTGGGTACAAATCCACGATTGTGGTATCGGCAAATATCCTTCTCCCTAATCATTTGCCCATTCGGCTTTAGACGAAACTCTTTATTGCATCGAGAGCACGTTCTCGTCAAATCATTGTCCTCTAGGTACAATTTCTTGTTCACCGTGTACGTAGTCTCCGCAATCGTCACCACTTTCGCATTGTCCTTGAACAGAGGGTACGCGTTCTTTTCGAGTTCAGCGGAAGAGAGTTTGAGTGGGATGAGAAGTTGGTAGAGTTCTTCGACCGGCAGTTGCTCAGGTCGCACATGTGTTCTTCGGTTCGTGGCCACAGTGCAGTTCTCCTTTGCACCGCCGGCGAGTATTTGCTCATGGGAAACGGCTGAAATTGAACTTTGTTATAAAATTGGCTTCTTTTTAATCGGCGAATACATCATCAACCATGCTCTATTGCAAAATTACTGTAAAACCGTGACGCACTTGTAATATTAGCGCGAATTCTAGAATTAGACGATTTGCAATTCAAATGTGACTTTCTCGCCTAAAAAAGCGCGTCACGTGCTTGCAAATGTAAAAGTGCCGTAGAGCGAGGTTGATGATTCATTCGCCGAGTATAATAATGGTGGAGCGCGGTTTTTGCAGACTTGAGGTGTGGGTTTATGGAAGCTCCGCCCATTGGTGATATTCTATTACAGTTAAAAAAAATTGTGACCTTCAAATCCGTGTATGGGACTTTTTTCACAGTTTTTCCAGGGGCATAAAGCGGGAGTCAGCAAACGCGCTCAAGTGCACAGCGCTCACAAATGAGGCCCAAAATTAATATTGAACAAAACAAAACATAATTATAAAAAATTCGCATTTTCATATTAATTTTTGGCGCTGTGTACTCGGGCGCATTTGCTGACTCCCGGTCAATGCCCCTGTGGTTTTTACAGTTTTTTTTTTAAATAAAATTTTCGGGCGCTATTTCTCACGTTTCTCTTCTTTTTTTTTTAAAGCTGAACTTGGCAGAAAAATCACAGAGACGCAAAGAATACAAAAGAGCGCGTTCGCCTTTTCACGAAGATTTCATTCAAAGTTCACGCGGCTTTGGAGGTGAAAAATTGTATTTAAAAAAACTAAAAATTCATCAAATTTTGCATGGCACGGCGTCCCGGACGGGAAAAGCGCCTTTAAAAATAACTGCTGGCGCATCTATCATATCTCGTTCACTCTCCCTCTCATATTTTTTCAACTGGAATTTGTTTCTTTCTTGATTTCCAGCAAAACTAGACCACTTTTTGAAAATCTGTCATTAAAATATATTCTTCAGATCAAATTCTTTGTTTTTATTACAAAAACAACACGATTGGTGCAGAATTGACGGAGGAGATGCATTTAAAAAGAAATTTTCTAGAACATTGTAAGGAATTTCAAAATTCTGCCTTGCGCAGGTTCCAGCAAACATTTTAAGAGCTCAACCAGCTCGAACTGTGCAAATCAAATTCGGTTTTTTCCTCGATTTTTTAAATTCTGCACAAGGCAGAGTTTTGAAATTCCTTATAATGTTCCAGAAAATTAAGTTTTTTGAAAATTCATCTCCTTCGCCAATTCTGTACCAATCGTGGTGTGTTTGTATTAAAAACAAAGCATCTGATCTGATGTATATATTTTAATTACAGATTTTCAAAAAGTGGCCTAGTTTTGTTGAAAACCAAAAAGAAACAAATTCCAGCAGAAAAAAATATCTGCGAGAACGAGACACCGTGCATGATCTAATTTTTGTTAATTAATTTCAAGCTTCAAATAAAAAATAAACTAGAAAATTCGCAAAAACTTGCATCGACTCGTCGCATGAATAACCGTCGGAGGCGGTGTCGGATACAACGAAAAAATGATATCTTGTTGATAGTGATAGTCAGTTTGATAGACTGGTGAGTAAGAAGACGTGCTCGGATAGCAAATCTGGTGCGGAGGAGGTGGCGGCCAATTGCCGTACGTGACCAATTGTTGCACCGAATGCATTTTTTGATAGTAGCCGCCACGACTTGGCGGGCGTGATGGCGGATGATAGTAAGACTGTGCGGGCGGGGGAGTCATCACACACGTCGGAGCGCTCATCATTTGATTTCCAATGCTCCGAAAAGGTGGACTGGATCTAGGAGAGTAGTACATGCCGGCTGGATAGCCATTGTTCATGCTCTGCAAACCCAAGAGGCTAGCCAACGGAAACAAAAGAAGAATAAGAACGGTAGGAACGAGACGAGACGCAGAGTTAGAGACGCCGGTTGCACCGAACGAATAGTTTCGAAATGGGCGTTCGCGATGGCATCTTTTTAATAAAGAGCGGGAGAAAAAAAAAGGTGAGCAAGTGTTAAAATGACCGCATCAAGATCGAAAGGCTACAAACAAAGAAAAAAAAACAACGGCCGTCGCGCGTTATCAGTGCATGTGCTGGTTACCTCGTGAAGATAATGATGAAGAAGAAGAAGAAGAAAAAGAGGCACGCGCGCCATGGAGACTGCCGAGAAGCCGCACAAAAAGAAATCGATAAGGAACTATCACTCTCACACTTTCCGTTTCTATCTCGCGACGGGTCACATGTTTTTGGTGAGAAATAAAAAAATCAACAAAAAAAATAGAGGCGTTCGATATAGAACGGCGGGAACGAAAAGATTAGCTCGAGACAATCCCTTATCCGACAAAATCCACCAGAATGGGAATTTCGAAAAGGTTCAAATTTGGACATGAAAATTAAATTTGAAGACGAAAAAAACACCAAATGTTCTGAAAAGGGAAATTGTGTTCTGTTCTTTTTGGGAATCTCGCAACGAAAGTGGAGGCGAAAATTGTGCTGCGCCTTTAAAATGACTAAAACTACCGTAACCTCCTAGTTTATGAACCTATTCAACGCAGGAAAAAAACCGTTTTTCGTGGTTTTTTCCCTATTCAGACGTCGAAATGTGGGAACGAAAAGGGGGAAAATGGGCGGAGTTAAAAAATGTCATTCGACTTTAATTTTCAATGAGGATTTCGTCTAAAATTTAAAGACGCATCGAATTATTCCATCGGCAGGTCTCGACACGACTAAGTGTTTACTTCAAAAAAAAACCTCAGGATACTGTAGTTCTTGTCGTTTTTTCCCCAATTCTGCATAGGGAAAAAACCACGAAAAATATTTTTTTTTCTAGTGGTGAATATGGATTTGAACCCTTACGAAAAGGGGGAAAATGGGCGGAGCCATCTAATAATAAATGTATGTTCAAATTGGCCTTATTTAATTTTTTGAAACTAAAATGATCCAATCCTTCGAAAAAAAAAACAAAAAAAAAAATTAGGCTCCGCCCATTTTCCACCTTTTCATGGAGTCTCGAAACTTTGGGAAATACAGTCAAAACTACTACCGCCATGAAATTTTCAAACAATTTTGGATTGAATCATCGATTTTCTGAAATTTTTTGAAATCGACATTTCGCCCAAATATGGGACTATTTTTGAAAATTAGGCCCCGCCTTTTTTCCCAAAATTTCAACTTTTGAAGGTTTTACGTGTATTTATCAAGTAATGGACCTATTCAGCACAGAAAAAACATCGAATTTAATCGAGTTGCATCATTAAAAAATGAAACCCCGCCCAATTTTCTGCGCGCCGTCACGCAATCACAGTGCTAGTTTTCATGATGCAACTCGATTTGCGAAAAAACGAAGAAAAAAAACTACAGTAACCAGAGTTTTTGACGTAAACAACCTTTCGTGTCGAGACCTGCCGATTGAATAATTGGATGCGCCTTTAACGCCTGTTCTCGCCGCGATCGTTTTTTTTGCTAGAGAGGGTTGAAAAACATAAACACGTGAAATTTGGGCAAAGAGGAAAAAAATGAAGAAATAATACTGTATATACAGCTTCAATTCACCGAGATCAACCAACAGAAAAAAAAAGAAAAATGATGCAATTTCACATCTTCTCGCCTTCTCGTCAAAACTAATAGTTTCGTAAAGTAGTTGTCAAAGGGCGGTTGCCAGGAGATAAGAAACAAAAACGCCACTAATTTATGCCCCAGAGAATGGTGAGAAGAGACGAGGCGTGTGCTCACGTACGCAAGTACACACACATAATAGGCGGAGCTTCCCGGCGTCATGTCAAACCAACTTCCTCATTTCGCCCCCAATCAATTCGTCGTCGCTCACCGTTCTTGTTAACTGGAACGATGCCAGACGTAGACTCTCGTCGAATTTGAGCAATTTTGTGTGTCAGTGACATGTGATACGTCGCTCCGCTCGTCGATCCTTTTATGGCCTTTTTGGTCACCTCAAGCTCTACTTGTTGAGCTCGTTCCTCGGCGTTCGGGTACTCAAATTCGACAAGATTTTTGTAGAGTTGCGCAATTCCAAGCTTCCGTTTGCTGGCAAATGACTGAAATGGAGTAGGATTTCGATCGGTTCAGTGGCGGTCGGAGGGAAATTCGTGATTTTACCGGCGGAAATCCGGCTGTGCCATTTCGAAGCTGGGACGTTTCAATTTTTTTTTTTGCATTTTTGCGTAGCTTTTTTTTCCCAATTGACATATCCTTTTTTCTCGTTTTTATCAATTATGGACCTATTAAGAAGGTTGTTTTCCAGGAAAAAAAACCCATCGCGTCGAGACCCAGCAGTAAAAAAATGCAATGCGCCTTTAATGGGGTTATTCACTAAATGGCAAAAAATTGCAGGAAACTCGGAAAATGCTCCGATTTACCTGAAATTTTGGGAAATGAGGGGAAAAACTCTCCCGGACATTCCTACAAAATTTGAGACCAAAATATCGATTTTTCAGAAAAAAAGCAATATTTCTTAAAAATCGATATTTTGGTCTGAAATTTCGTGGGAATGACCGGGAAAATTTTACCCCTCATTTCCCAAAATTTCAGGTTAATCGGAGCATTTTCCGAGTTTTCGCGCAGTTTTTTTGCCGTTTTTTGCCATTTCGTGAAAATTTGGTTGAAATTTAAAGGCGCATCGAATTATTCAAACGTCCGACTACTGTAGTTTTTCGTCGTTTTTCCTCATTTCTGCATAGGGAAAAACCCACGAAAAACGGTTTTTTTCCTAGGAATTTAAATCAACTAGTATGCCGCAAAAAATGCACAAGTTTCGAAACGTCCCAGTTTCGAAATGATAGGTTTCGAAACGTCCCAGAGCCGGAAATCCAGTGTTTTTAATCCCAAATTTTTGCAGTTTTTCATCATTTCATTACCGTTTTTGACCAATTATTATGGGAAAGTTGGACGTACCGTATTTACTCTATTAAAAGGGCACCTCCAATAGAAGGGCACCTCTAATAAAAGGGCAGAGAGCTTTTTAACGGCTTAAAATTAAAATTTTCGGGATTTTCCGCCTTTCACGTTTTTTTGGAAATTGATGAAATTTGTACGATGGTGGTGAGAGACGCAGAGAAACAGACAGGCCCATTTTCCGGAAAATGCCGTTTTTCCTGTTTCATGGATCCTAGTTTTTCAGGTGTTTTTTTGGTTGAAACATAAATTTTTTGATTTTTTTGTAGAGCCGCAAAGGCGAAAAAAAAATCGGTTTTTGGACAAAAAGTTAGTCGGCAAATGGTCCGAATTGACAAAAAACTGTAATTTTTTACAAAAAATTCAAAAATTTCCATTTAACCGGCAGAGATACGCCTTTTTTTGGATTTTTTGAGGACAAAAAACTTTTTTTTTTTTTTTGACAATTTTAAAAGGAGAAAAAAACAATTTTTTTTTGAATTTTTTGACACACCTGATCCTAGCTCAGGAAATAAATATTTATAATGATTTTTTGCGTTTTTTTTTTTGAAAAATAGAAGAGCATACTCTTCTAATAGAGTAAATACGCTCTTTTCCGGACCAATTCACTTACATTTCCAACATGCGGTTCCAGAAGTCTCGGCGGGGGTTTTACCGGCTGAACCACGCCAATCTCTTTCTTTATAACCACTTTCCGGAAAGCCGGAGCGCCCGTCGAGGTTGACGGCTTGGATGTGGATGTAGATGGCTGGATTGCCAATTTCTTGGCCAACTCTTTCATTTTCATCTCTTGTTCGTGCGTTCGATACTTCTGAAATTGCACTTTTCAATACTTTTGCATTTTCTTGTTTTTTTGTATTACATTTCCCTTCAACCGCTGATACTCCTCGCTCATCTTCCTCTTCGCCTCGTCCGCCGCCTTTTGTCGCATCTCAAACACATTCGATTGGTTCGGTCGTTTGCGAGCCGGCGATTGCGTCGTTCGAGAGCTAGAAGGTTTTGGAACAGAGCCAGAGTGTGCCATTCTCTTGGCTGGTACATGGACTCCGTCGCCATCCTTGTCTCCTCGCTCGTCCAACGTTCTCTTTGATTTCACGCTGTCCGGCTGCTTCTGCTTCTGCGTCTCCTTCTTCGGTGGTTCGGTCGGTTTGCGCTGAAATAATAAAAACCAGTGTGTATGTGTAGTGTAACGCAGCTCGTTTATTTTCAAAAAAACTGCATAAAAATGTGACTAGTTATAAAAATATTTACAAACAGAAAGAAAAAAAAGAAGAAACAGGAAAGAAAGAAAGAAAAAAGCAAGCAAGGCGGATGGATGGAGAAATTTTGAAAAAAAAAAAAAAAGGGCTCTTTTGGATTGGAAATTCGATAAAATTGAAATGTCACGTTTTGAAAATTGCGTGAAAATAGAAATCCACGAAATAGAAATGTAATGGGGTTATTCACGAAATGGAAAAAATTGGCAAAAAAAGGCAAAAAACTGCGCGAAAACTCGGAAAATACTCTGATTGACCTGAAATTTTGGGAAGTAAGGGAAAAAATTCTCCCGAACATTACCCCAAAAAATTCAGACAAAAATATCAATTTTCAGCATTTCCAGAAAAAATAGCAATATTTCTTAAAAATCGATATTTTGTACTGAAATTTTGTTGGAATGCCCGGGGAGAGGTTTTCCCCCTCATTTCCCAAAATTTCAGGTAAATCGGAGCATTTCCCGAGTTTTCGCGCAGTTTTTTGCCATTTCGTGAATAACCCCATAATAAATCAGAAACGTATTTAACAAAATGAAAATGCGTGTAAACAGAAACGTATCAGAGCAGAAATGTGTCGAATTTGAAGTAAAATGGCAATGGAGCGCACTTGCGAGATTCATTTTTCAAAACTACTTTTTCGATATTTTTCACGTTTTTTTTCGATATCTTCCACGTATTTTTGGATTTTTTTTTCACGTTTTTTCGATTTTTTTTTCAGGTTTTTTTCAATTCTTTTCGATTTCGATATAATGGATTCGTGGCGGAGTGACAATTTTTTTCACGTTTTTATTCGAAAATCTCTTCATTTCTTCAGATATTTCTTTATTTTTTCGAATAAAAACGTGAAAAATTGTCACTCCGCCACGAATCCATTATATCGAAATCGAAAAGAATTGAAAAAAACCTGAAAAAATCGAAAAAACGTGAAAAAAAACCCAAAAATACGTGAAATACATCGAAAAAAAAAACGAAAAATATCAAAAAAAAAATCGTTTAAAAAAAATAAATCTCACAAACGCGCTCCATTGCCATTTTACTTCAAATTCGACACATTTCTGCTCTGCTACGTTTCTGTTTACACGCATTTTCATTTTTTTTTAACGTTTCTGATTTATTACATTTCTATTTCGTGGATTTCTATTTAAACGCAATTTCCAAAACGTGACATTTCAATTTTGTCGAATTTCCAATCCGAAAAAGCCCCAAAAAAAATCTCAAACCGCACCACCAGAAGATCTTTGGTGCGATCTTCTCACCTTTTCGTTGGAACGATGGTACGACACAATCGTATCGTTCAACTCTTCCGTCGTTGGGGATACAAGTTTTCGTCCTCCACCTCCTCTTCCTCCTTTTCCTTTCCCACCAATCACAATTTGCTCCATCTCGGCGAGGCCCGCAAAATGCTTCTTCTGCCTGTTCTTCTCCTTCGTCTCCTGCGTCTTTTGACGCCGAATCTTCTTCTCCTGCTCAATTTCTTCAAATGTCTTTTCTCGTTTGGCACTGCCGCCGCTCGAAGATGGTCCGGTCGGTTGTGGTGTCCTTCTGGTGGCAGATCGTGTTTCTCGCCTGTCTGCAGCGGTACTGCGCGCGCGGCTCATCTTTCTTGGCTGCGGTGCAACCGATTTCGCGTGGCTCGTCTTTGCTCTTCTTTTTCTGCGACGTTCTTCTTCCTCCTCTTCATTATCAACGATAAAATCATCAAGGCTGTTCAAACTATCCTCTTCCTCACCGTCATTTATAAAAGCGTCATCACCGTCCGAATCCTCGTCAGCTTCCGAAATTTGCTGCTGATCGGGTTGAAATTCGTCATCCGAGTCTACGCGTCGATTTCTCTTTCGCACAACAACTGGTGGTTCGTCGTCCGATTCTTCATAAATCACTTTCCGAGTCGTCTCTTTCTCCCGAGATTTTCTGCTTGCCGCTCGTTTCTTCGAACGATTAGATGGTTGCTCATGCTCATCTTCGTCGTCCGATTCTTGTATGATCTTTTTCCTCGACGAGCGGTTTTGCAAAATTGCATCGGAATCAGAAGAGGACGAGGCTCGCGGATTCAATGTTATGGAATGATCGGCCGACGTGGTGACCTGTGGCTCTTGCACCATTTCTGGAACTTCTACTTTTGGCGCCTCTATCTCTGCCACTACAGCCGCCACTACAGCCGTTTCAACCGCCGGGACGGTAGCAGGAGCTGGTTGAGTTTGAGCCACAGTCTGCGGCGGTGCCGTAAAATTAATCGCGCTCAACGCCAATGCCACTTGCTCTTTGACAGCCTTCTCAATCTGTTTCGCCACATCAATCTCATTTTCCTTCCTAATCTTCTCCTTCAATTGACGGTATATTATGTCTCGCTCAATTTCCTCATTTCTTCGTACAGCCTCTCTCGGCTCATCCGGATCAATTGGTTCCTCCTTGATTCGCGGAATTTTGACTGGCGGGTTCGATCCAGAGGAGCTCGGACGGTTACCAGATGAGGATGACACATGATCTTCGTCAATAGGCTCTTGCTTGACACGTGGTCTTCGTGGCGTCTCACCGTCGTCAATCGTGATGGACACTAAAGAATAAGAATCGTTTGGATCACGGGTGGGGTCAAAAAAAAAAGTTTTTTTTTGGTAGTGCCGCGGAGGTGAAAAAATTCCCGTTTTTGACCAAAAATTTCCAGTTTTTAACGAAATCTTGGAAAATTTCCGCCTTTTTTTGGAACTTTTCTAGTTTTTCGGTAAATGTTTAATGTGATTATTGACAGAACCAGCAAAAAAGGCAAAAAATAGAAAAAAAAATTCAGCGAAAACTCGGAAAATGCTCCGATCGATCTGAAACGTTGAAAAATCATTTTAAAAATGCTCCCAGTCATTCCCTGAAATTTTCAGACCAAAATATCGATTTTTGAACGTTTTCAGAAACAAAAATCAATATTTCAGTCTAAAATTTTTTGGAAATGTCCGAGAGCATTTTTTAAATGATTTCTCAAAGTTTCAAACCGATCGGAGAATTCTCCGAGTTTTCGCTGAATTTTTTTTTGTTGGTTCCAAGAATAACCCCATTAGAAAATTTCCATTTAACTGGCAGAAATACGCATTTTTTAAAACTATTTTTGTTTTTTTGTAATTTTTTTAAGAGCGAAACATTTTTCTTCATTTTCTGGTAATTTTTTTGAGGACAAAAAAGAACATTTGTTCTGTTTTTTGGTAATTTTTTCAATGGACCGGACCTATTCACAAAACCGGAAAAAAAAAGAAAAAAACGGAAAAAATTGCGGGAAAAATCGGAGAATGCTCCGATTGACCTGAAATTTTGGGAAATATTGGGAAAAATTATCCTGTACACGCTCAAAAAATTTTGCTCAAAATACCGATTTTAAACATTTTCAGAAAAAATCGATATTTTGGTCCAAAATTTTGTTTGTGAGCGTGAGCGTGTACAGGAGAATTTTTTCCCTTATTTCCCAAAATTTCAGGTCAATCGGAGCATTTTCCGATTTTTCCCGCAATTTTTTCCGTTTTTTTTTCTTTTTTTTTCCGGTTTTGTGAATAGGTCCATAAGGGCGAAAATTTTTTGTCCCACTCCTGGTTTGGATAGGTGAAATAATTATATAAAAAATAAAAATGAATCGCTTGAATTTCCATACCTGGTTTCGGATTTTTCTTTTGCGGTTTTGTCGCCAAATTACGAACAACCGGTTTCACGTCCACCGGCTCATCGCGAGCCGGCGGTGAGAAAGAGGAGGGTGGTGGAGCCTGATCGGACGATATTGATGTGTTCACTTGAGAAGCTGGCATCGCATTTCTCGCCATCGTTTGATGCGTGCCGTCAGAGCGCGGCGGGGGATTCGAATAGGGAGGGGGCATTTGCGCTGCTCGTGGTACCGACTGTTGAGCCGGAGGAGGCATATAGGGAGGACGCATCATTTGTTGCTGTTGCAGAGCAAGTTGCTGTTGTTGAGCAAATTGCTGCTGATGCTGCATATGAAGTTGAAGCAACTGTTGGGGAGTTCTCATAAATTGAGATGTTTGGTTTTGATTCTGCGGAGGGGCCTGCATTCTGTGCATCATTTGTTGCTGCTGCTGCCCAGGATGCTGAGGAGGCGGGAATTGAAAATTAACACCTTGTGGAGCAGGCATTCCGTGACCTGGTCCTGCTCCAGAAGGCGGTTGTTGCGGATTGGGGGGACGAGCGACCGGGCGATCGTTTCTCACGTGCATCGGATGATTTTCGGGCAACTCTTGCCGCAATCGATCGTGAACCGGAATTTGATTAGTGCGGAAATAATGCAACACCCCTTCAGCCTGATGAACTCTTCCTTCAATTCTCACGTGGTGACGAGGAATTCCGTTCTGCATCGTCGGATACTCGACCATATTCGCTACAATCTCCTTTTCGGCCTGCGGTCGCTGAGCCTCCGAAGACGGATCAACACCAGCTTGTCGATTTTGGAGCAAAAATTGCATCTGCAATTGATGCTGCGTCAATTGCATTTGGCGTATGTTTTGCTGTCTTTGCATCTCTCGCATTTGACGCTGTTCTTGTTCTTTTTGGTGACGCTGGCGTTGCATCGCCATTTGCCCTTCGCGTTGTCGCCGCAATTCTGCAGCATTCGGCGGATTTCTCCTCTCCTGTTGTTGTGGATGTTGTACTTGTCGCGTTTGCGGTGGCGCATCTTCCTGAAGAACACCACGCGGAATAAGCAACTTGTCATAGAAGAGTGTGTAGGGGGATCAGGGGTGGAAACGAAACGTCTCTTGGCACACAGTTCACATAGAGGTTTGTTAGTACATTACTCAAAATTAAAGGCCAGACTAGGGTGTGAGAGAGATAGTGAGGGGACGGGAGAAAAAAAAAGGCCTACATTGATGGGTGTTGGAACATATGGTGCAGCTCGGTCATAGTCTCTTCGCATTTCCTGGGTGCTCACATTTCGTTCCTGGAAATTTGGTATTCAATTTTTTATTGTAAGCTCTGGGACGTTTCGAGACCCTGACAAAACCGGGAAAAAAAATGACAAAACCGGGGAAAAGTCGCAAGTCTGCGGCGCACTTTTTCCTATTTTTCAACACTTCCAGTACAAAACATCGTGCAGCAGTAGCAAAAGGGGCGGGGCCTCTTCCTCGGTTTCGTGGTTTTCCCCGGTTTTGTCAGGGTCTCAACGTTTCGAAAATTTTTCTGCATTTTGGCGTAACGTTGTTTGAACACAATATTTTTCAAAGATTTTTATGGAGAGCGTGACAAAACCGGGGAAAACGAGAAACCGGGGAACACAAAACCGGGAACGCAAAACCGGGGAAATATGTCAAAAACCGGGGAATTCGACAATGTCACGTAAAATTGCGGATGACTCTGATTTTCCGCGCAAATTGCGGGAAATGTTCAGACAATGACACGCTGAATTTTTAAATTCCGCTTTGTCCGCAATTTTGCGTGACAGTGTCGAATTCCCCGGTTTTTGACATTTTTTCCCCGATTTTGCGTTCCCGGTTTTGTGTTCCCCGGTTTCTCGTTTTCCCCGGTTTTGTCACGCTCTCTTTTTATGGGGTTATTTATGTACGAAATGGCAAGAACTGCGCGAAAACTCGGAAAATGCTCCGATTAACGTGAAATTTTGGGAAATACGGGCAAAAATACACCTGGACATGCTCAAAAAATTTTGGGCCGAAATATCGATTAAAAAATATTGACTTTTTTTCTGAAAATTTTTAAAATCAATATTTCGGTTCAAAATTTTTTGAGCGTGTACAGGAGTATTTTTTCCCGTATTTCCAAAAATTCAGGTCAATCGGAGCATTTTCCGAGTTTTCGCGCAATTTTTTTTCTGCCATTTCGTGCACAAACTGATTACGGAATTTTGAGGGTACGACAGAATAGAAATAGGCGAAATAGAAATGCTACAAAATAGAATTGCTACAAAAAAGAACTGGAAAAAATTGAACGGCTACAAAATAGAACGCGTTTGCATTATATTCTCAATTTCTCAGTTTTTCGCCGATTATGCCATTTTTTTCTGAAACTGCATTGATTTTATACGTTTCTTCATTTTCGCTGTTGCTAAGTGCGTAAAATCTCTGAAAATTACTGAAAAAAGCTATAATAATCGGAAAATTCGAAGAATAATGCAAACGCGCTCCATCGCACCGAGTTCTATTTCGCGCTGTTCTATTCCGCTCATTTCTATTTTGTAGCCGTTCTATTTTTTCCAGTTCTTTTTTGTAGCAATTATATTTTGTAGCATTTCTATTTCGCCTATTTCTATTCTGTCGTACCCTCGGAATTTTGTTTGAAAGCTTTTAAAAATGAATGTGTGCAAACACCGCGACGACAAAATGCAGAAAAATTTTCAAAAGTTCCAAGAGCCAAAAAACGAACCCTTTGAATTGTTTGAGCAGTGGGGACCGTCGCAGATTGGGATCGATAGACTGGCTGGGCGCTCGTCTGAAATTGAAAATTAATGGGGGATTTTTTTGAGTGTACGACAGAATGGAAATAGGCGAAATAGAAATGTAACACAATAGAATTGCTACAAAATAGAACGGCTACAAAATAGAAATGAGCGAAATAGAACTCGTGGTGTGATGGAGCGCGTTTGCATTAATCTTCGAATTTTCAGAAAAAAAATTGCATAATCGGCGAAAAACTGAGAAATTGAAAAAACAATGCAAACTCGCTCCATCGCACAACGAGTTATATTTTGTAGCATTTCCATTTCGCCTATTTCTATTCTGTCGTACCCTCATTTTTTTTCCCAAAATAGCGGGAAAAAAAAATCAAAAAATTGAATGAAAACTTGGAAAATGGTAATATTGACCTGAAACTTTTTCTGAAAATTATAAAAATACTTTATAGTATTTGTCATTTCCTGTAGAAAACGACATTAAATACATTTTTTTTCTGCATGAAATGAATAGCCCCATAAAGGACCTCCACCATGAAATGGCGCAAAAAAATATGTTTATAATTTCCAGAGCATTATCCTTTTTCCCATAGTCAATTCTTCCTTACCGACGCATCTCCAGATCCAGATCCAGATCCAGGTTGGAGAGGTGCACTCGATGTTGACTGCTGCTGTAATTGAACCGGTGCACCAAACGCAGCAAGCATTGCAGTCGGATCGAGCGGTGCATAGTCGCTGAGGTTGTACGAGTTTGAGCCGTACCCACCAAACATGATTCTGCTTACAATTAATCGATAATATTAGTATTTTTGAGGAAAAAAAAAGAAAGAAAGAATAGAAACTAAAGTAAACAAAGAAGAGGTCAGAGTAGTGCAAGTTGGTCGTATACTACCATCCGTCGAGACATAAGAGAAAAACAGAAAGAAAAAACCGAGAGAACATTGTTTATGAGAAGGGCAGCGAGAAAAAAAACGTAAACGAAATGAGGGATGAGACGAGAAAGAGAGCGAGAGAGGACAAACAAGAAAGAAAAAAAAAAGATAATCGATTTAATTCATTTCCGTGCAAAACTCCGATCCATGTAACCATGTGACCGTTGCACACCTCCTTTTCGGCTCTGCAAACGCTTCTCCACAGTCAAATCGTCGCATGCTGCACGCATTTGACTCCTGTAAACGTATAGAAATGACACCGACTCATTGCTATTGTGTTTTCAATCGACTTGCGACATGAGAATGCGAGACTCCGCCCACTTTTTTGTACGCGACCACGCGAACACAGTGATATTTGAAGAGACGCAGACAGGTAGCGCACAAATAAGTGGGCGGAGTCTCGCGTTCTCATGTCGCAAGTCGATTGAAAACACAATACCAGAAATTCGTCGACGCGTGCGCTACCGGCGTGCTGGTGAATACGTTTTAAAAACAGACACTTATTGTTAGCAAAACTTGGCGGAATGTCACTATCGAGACGTAGGTAAATGTGACAGAGCGCGTTTGCATTTCCGTAGGTTCTAACACACCGTGGCGCTAGCAGTTTCCAACATTTTTTAGCAGAAATTATTAATGCCGCATATTGCGTTTTCAATCGAGTTGCGACATCAAAACGTGAAACCACGCCCACTTTTTTCCACGCAAAAATTCAAAATACACTCAATTTTAATTTTCGCGTGAAAAAAAGTGGGCGGTGTTTCACGTTTTGATGTCGCAACTCGATTGAAAGCATAATACAAAGTTTTAAAAAATATTACTGAAATCATCAGTTTTTGTAGTCCAAAATTCAAAAAAAAATTTCCAGGCGGTCATAGTTGAAACCGGCGTTACCGTAGTTGCTTCCTTCCCTGCGAGACCCTTTATATTTAAACTTGAATTTTCCAACAGGTGCTCAATTTTACTTTTAAACGGGAAAATTCAAGTTTAAACATACAAGGTCTCGCAATGAAGCCACTACGGTAACGCTGGTATCCGTTTTTTTGGAACTTTGGACAATAAAAAATCCTGATTTCGGGAATTTGTTATGGACCTATGCACGAAATAAAAAAGGTCATTTAAATGATTTAATTTGACTTTTTTTTCCAATGCACGAAAGCAAGAAAATTCAATTAATTGCATAAATTTGAACGCAGAAAAACGTTCGTGTCGAGGTATTGCCACTGAAAAATTTCGTGCGCCTTTAATAAATTGTGTCGATTTACGAGATCTCGACACGAACGTTTTTCTGCGTTCAAATTTATTCAATTTTATTGAATTTTCTTGCTTTCGTGCATTGGAAAAAAAAAGTCAAATTAATTCATTTAAATGGCCTTTTTTATTTCGTGCATAGGTCCAATTAACTTTAGAATTTTGGAAATTTTTATGGGCCTATTCATTCGAATTTAAAAAAATATTTATGTTATTTTAATTCAAAGCAAAACAACTTTAATTAATTAACCTGAATTTTCCTGAACCATCGAGTTTGAGCCTTTCTGCAAATCAAATCGTGTCGAGACCTCTTGGTCAAATAAATGCATGCACATTTGAGACGTGTACTCCGAGTGGACAAGATGTTCTCAATTTTAAATTTTTGTACTGAACTCATTTTCCATATTTTTCACTCGGAGTACACGCCTTAAAGGGGGTGCCAACTTTCCGGGGAAAGTGGCTTAAAATATACTCTTGGATGGGGGATTTACGAATATCAAATCGAAATCGAACGAAAAAATTTTTCTGATTTTTGGCGAATTTTACAAAAAAAAATAGAAGACCACGGGGAGTACACGATTTGGCGCGAAATTCAAACGCCATTTTTCTTTTTCATCATTTTCTCCGGTCTTTCTCGCCTTTTTTGCATTAATCTTTGAGAAATAATGTACAGACTTTATTTCGTGCTTTCATATTGCTAATTAATGCGTGTTGATCACAAAAGTCATGATAAAACAAATTCGGAACAAAAATTCTCATACCTTTCATTTTTGTTCATTTTCCTGCTCAATTCCGCATTAAATTCACTCTTTTATCTGTAAATTTTATATTTGAACAAAAATGTTCACAAGAAATCATTTAAAACGTTGAATCGAACAACAGCCGAATATCGATTTTTCGATATTTAGTACTAAAATGTGTTTTCGCGAACATCTAAAAATTTAATAAGCGATTACAACATGTTTTATAGAAAATCTATGATAAAAACGAGGGAATATGCAAGAAAAATAAATATTTCTGGTGAAAATGGATGTTTCTAGAAGCCGCGGCCGCGGGTTTCCTAGGCCCCGGCCACGATTTTCGTGTACTCCTCGTGGTCTTCTATTTTTTTTTGTAAAAATCATAAAAAATCAGAGAAATTTTTTTGTGCGATTTCAATGTGATATTCGTAAATCCCCCACCCAAGAGTATATTTCAAGCAACTTTCCCCAGAAAGTTGGCACCCCCTTTAAAGATGCATGCATTTATTTGGCCAGGAGGTCTCGACACGATTTGATTTGCAGAAAGGGGGCTCAAACTCAATGGTGCAGGAAAATTCAGGTTGCATTGAATTAAAATGACATAAAAATTCATTTTAATTAAAATGAATAGGTCCATTTTGTAAACACGATTAAAATGAATATTTTAAACCCCGGATCGCCCGGAAAAGTTGAAAAATGTCTGAGAAATAGCGATTTGAAAATTCAGACTGTACAGAATTGTTGGTGTTTTTCTGTTTTGCCGGTTTGCTTTGAGAAAGATACGAGCGGGTCGTTCGTTCGTGCAGCTGGGCGCAAAAAAAGGAGGGAAATTGTGGACGGGTGGTGGTGGCGGAGGCAAACGACCAGGGATGACGTCTCTAGTGGTCTGCGTTTCTTCTAAAGACCTCTCGCAGAGTATCGATTGGTGGCGGAATTCTTCCACTCGAAGCCGTAGATTCCGAGGCAAGAAAGCGATTTTTTTTTGAATAGAAAAAACGTGTAAAAACTTTTAATAAAGACAGAAAACAACTGAAATCAGATAATTTCTCGAGACAGCTGATTGCTATCTACATATTGTGCAATTAAAAATTAAGACAGCGCGCTGCCTTAACTTGGTTTACGGCATTTTTGCTAAATACTTCCCGGAAAATTGATACCCTGCCAAAACCGGGACACATTTTTTTTTTTTTACAAAACTCGTGCCGCAAACTTGCAAGGGGCGGAGCTTGTCACTCGTTTTTTCACCGGTTTTCTCAACGTCTCAAACATTTTTCGAAATGGGCTCGCGCAGTCACAATTGCACAATATTTTTGTAAGTCTGGAAAACTCGCGCGGGCAACCAATAACATACCTAATAAAAGATGGAGCATATCCATTCTTATCCGCCTCGACCTTCTCTTCCTCGTCCTCTACACGACCTCTGGCCACATTCTTTGCTCGAACATCATCCCTCCAGTGCACATTGTCCTGTTGCATTGCAGCGAGACGCGCCGCCTTCTCCTCGTCGGTCAGCACTCGTCGCGGCTCGCGTTGTTTTTTGTTGTCATTTCCACCACGACCAGTCGGGATCTTGACAAGTTTGTATTCCTTGCTCGGAGCTCTTGCGTCTTCGGCGCGCTCGTCAGCGGTCCGTTTGCGCATCTGAGAAGCAAAAGGGCTATTCATTTTTAATAAATTAAGATGAAATTAATGGTATTCTTTTACAATCGCCCCCCCCCCCCCCCCCTCCTACAATTGAATTTTGCCGACACAGGTGTCCAGGATTTGAAAAGTGGGCGGAGCCGAGCAAATGAGCCCCACTGGATTTTTTCGCGCGAAATTCAAATCTTGAGGCATTTTTATGTTTTTCGGGAAAAAAAAGCATAAATTCTTAATTTTTCCCAAATGTGCTCCAACAGAATTATAGTTGCGGTCTTTAGAAATTTTTTAAGCCTAAGAACGTCGAATTTGGTTCAGCCATCATTTCGGAATAATCGTTTTTAGCATTGCGGACCTAAAAAAGTGAGTTATTGGTGTTTTTGCAGGATAAATCTTTACGAAAATCGAAGTTTGGGCAATTTTATGGTATTAAAAGATACCATACATACATTTTACAAAGAAAAACAGGTTTTACTGACAGAAAAATAATAAAATAAATTTAAAAAAAAATGCGAGAGTCGAAAAATGCGCAAGCACCGAAAGTGCGCCATGCTAGTTTGCTGGCGCGCCAGAAAATTAGGCTCCGCCCACATTTACAATCCTGGACACCGTGCCTTATCAATTTTTCAGGATTTTTCCGCCATTAAACGCAAATGTAATAAACATTTTAGCATAAACCAGTAATGCCGTCCTCGAATGAAAAGAAAATAAATTCGAAATGAAGCAAATTCAGGTTCAATTTCTTCCAGTTCACGCGGTCACGAAATCCATGAACTCATTTTTTGAACGAGGTGGGGTTGATATTACGTATTTCTCGATTTGACTATTGTCGGGCCGCCAAAATGGTCAAACGCGCTCCGCTGAACTCAATACTACGTGGATTTAATTTTGGTTTCCAAATTTTTTCATTTCACGTGTAAATTCAACGTGAAATAAAATAATTTGGAAACCAAAATGAAATCCACGTAGTATTGAGTTCAGCGGAGCGCGTTTGACCGACGTGGCGGGCCGATAATAGGTATCTCAAAGATTTATTTTGGGGCTGAACTTCTAGTGGAATCGAGGGGAGGCGCAGTCCCCAGTCCCCGGACAGTCCATTAACGCGCATAAACACTTTTGTCAAAGAAATATCTCTGTGGCCACGGGGTGCTGGCAACTGTCCTCGTGAAAATGTGCTCCTTTGAACATAATATTGGCAGTGTGCCAATTTATGCGAATTCACATTTTTCGAAATGAATTTTTGAGGCAGGGAGCGTGTAAGCGAGGAGACGCAGACGAGAGAAAGCGTTGTCACGCGACGCAACCGCAAAGTGGTATTTTATTTCACCGTGCATGACCCTTCTTTTCAAATGTTATTTTTTCACGTCAAAACCCAGCGCTGTGGTTGCATCGCGTGGCAACACTGTTTCTCGTCTGCGTCTCGTCGTTTACACGCTTTCTGTCTCAAAAATTCATTTCGAAAAATGTGAATTCGCATAAATTGGCACACCTTCGACCCCGCGAAATTTCAGAGTCGTGCTATTTAGCATGAATGCTGAAAACAAAAACACCGATTTTTATTTAAAAATTTTAACATTTAACACAGAATTTACGGTTATCTAACTTATCTAAATAAAAAAAATTGAATTTACGCAAAATTACATTAAAAATTTACCATTCTTGTCAACAATACTGCCATCGGGTTGATAAAGCCATGATTCGTTTCCTCGGGAACTCGAGCGGTTTCGAATTAAAAGGGGTACGTAAGGCCAAGAATAAAAAATCGAGTATTTATACCCCTGATTACGTGGCTTCTCGTTTCCAGAAAAAATGAATCGGCGTGAAGACGTGGCAATGCACTTCAATTGATTTTTACCAATTTCCTCTCTTTGTTGTATTATTGCGTGACCTGCCACGCAAGCCCTTTACACGTGGCAACCTACTTTCTTGTGTATAAATACCCGCTCGGGGAATTCATAAATCGTTGATATGCAGCGTATATCTAACCGATCGCCGTTCGCATGTCGAAAAGCAACGGCCACAACAACTGGCGATCAGGATGAGGACCCTACAAGCCTCGGACCGTGTCCAACAAGCAGCCGTTGTTCCTCGATCCTTGATACAGCCGATAGGATCTGGTCGAGGAAGGAGGGGGTCAGCCTGAATATGCTCGAAGATTCGTAAGGTTCAGTTCAACTAGACGCACAGCGACGTATTTTCCTCCGAGATCGTCTGACGAAACCGCGCCAATTCCAAACCAATCTTCAAGAATGCCAGAATGCCGGAGCTACCAAATTGCAACAATCGCCGAGGCTGGAGCCAAGACGAACCAGGAGCTGGTCAAAATTGGTAGTGGACCTCGCAAATATTCCTTTTTATTGTCCATTCGTGAAGAAAGCAAGTACGCTCCACTAAACGTAGTACTTCGTGGATTTCATTTTCGTCGCCAAATTATTTCAATTCACGAGTAAATTCAACGTATTATTGGCATTTTCCCCTTTTATTCTGCGTCCAATGAAAAACAAATCCTGACGAAGAATTACACTGAATTTACGTAACCCTTTCAGGTACGTGGTGCGTGCCGCTGAACAAATAAAAACGTGGTAAGGTCTTAGGATTACGGAGGGTATGCAAGCAATGTCCAACCAGATTTGTTATTAGTCAGAAGATCCTTTTTGCATGATGCGGACAAAATTATATGATGACCGTGTAGAGAGGAGGAGACGCCTATCGACTTACTGACGCATTTATTCAGTTTTGAAGACGAATAAAGATATGAAACAGCTGGTCCGCCAGAGACTATCTGCTAGGACAAGAAAGTATATTAGTCCGACATCTTTTTCTGCAGTTGGGGTAGAGAAGTGATAGTTTGTCCTTCAAATGTTTTCTTCGGCAGATGTTTCTTCCGTCATTGAAAAGTCTTGGTTCTTGAACTTCTACATGGATTTTGTCCTTATAAACCTCCAGCATACGGTGATGGATATCGGATTGTTTCAAGTTAAAAAGAAAGAAACAAAAAAATAAAATAACATTGCGAAGGTGTTAGGCGTCGGGTATGAATAAAGGGCTCCGCGACTTTTCGCAACGTGACCTTCCGAAACTGTGACGATTCGCAACTTACGTAGCTTTCGCTACTACGACGTTTCGCAACCAGACGTTTCGCCGCTCGTATAAATCGAAACTGGGACAATTCGCAACTTGTCACTTCGAAACTAGACTATTCGAAACCGCGACTTTTCACAACTTTATGTTTGGAAACTCGAAGGTTTTCTTACATCATATTTTTAAGATTTTATTGTTTTTTATCGTTTTTTTATGTCTCACGTTATCTCCATTTCGAAAAAATCCACTGCAAAAGACAACAAATTTCCAGATCACGAGTATCCAACACAGCTTTTCGGGATCAATTCTCTGTATCCGCAACAAAGCTTCAGGGTTTCTGTTTGACAAGGAAGCAATAGCTCATAACCCCAATCATCAGGTAAATCTAGTCCTTATCAAATCTGAGCTTTTTTTTAAGGTTAATCACCGTCGCAAGCTCCAGAATATCATGAAGGATATTAGAATCATAAAAGCAAATACACCTATTCCTCCTTCTCTACCACTGACTGGTTCAAATTATTTGAAAGGAATTCGAGCGGCAAGAAAGTATATATAATTTACTTGTTTTTATTTTCATGATATGTTTTAACACAATTAAAAAAATAAAACTATCTTATTGATGCGAATCGTCACAGTTTCGGAAGGTCACATTGCGAAATGTCGCGGAGCCGAATAAAGCATGGTGTTCGTAAGGGGAGAGAGAGAGCAGGGAAAATGGTTGTTTTTATCAACAAGAAAATAATCGGTGGGATTAGATTGTTTCCCGAAAAACCATAGCCATACTTCACTTGGTCGTCCGCTTTGTGAAACTTCCTCCATTGAAAAACCGCTTTTTTAACTAAGTGACCCAACGGCTGATGGCGTTTCTACTTTGTTTTTTGTTGTTGTTGAAGGTCGGGTATGAATACAGGCATGGTTTTTACAGAAAAAGGCCGATCAAAGAAAACGTATGTTACTGGCAACAACTTTGTTCTCTTACATACGCTCTCAAATGACCTTCTTGTTATTCCTTTGGCCTGTCACGAATATCAGGTCTAAACAAATGTGCAAAGAAACTGCGCAAATTTTATGATTTATTGACCAGATGACACTGTAAATCTGCCCAAACACAAAATTACTGTGTTAGTTAACCGTAAATTCGATGTTTGCATCTTTTTCTCTATTTAGCTATACTATTTTTGATCCTTCAATCATATGAATATCCGCGTGAGGTCTGATTTACACCAAACTTGGCGAAACATTTTTTATCCGTAAGGCCGAAGTCTGGTGGGAATCGGTTAAGTTTGAAGGGTGGAATACTAAAGGAGAGTATAGTTTTGCCCTCTTCGACGGCGAGAACCCTGTAATACTTGTAATTGTATGGGGTTATTCATAGAAAAAACGAAAAAATAGGTGGGAAACTCGTAGAATGCTCCGATTGGCCTGAAACTTTGGGAAATAATGCCAAAAATACTCACGGGAGTGGCGACACCTACTTTCATCAAAAATTTCCATAATCGACACAAAATGAGGTCACGCCACGATTTGGGTACGGTTACAATCTTTTTACGTGAAAAAAATTAGAAATTTCCTTTTCGCTTTGGACACCGATTTCCTTATTTTCTTGTTGTTGACCACAACATTTTGCGCTCCGGAAGCTTACAGATTTTTTTTTCATACAATTCGGCGGGCTGGTAACTCGATTGTTGATCTGCTGCACTTTGGCCTGGAGGTCTTTAAATTATTTTTCTTATCGCGGTCTTGCAGGTGAATACTAATCATACTAATCAATACTTGAGCAATTAGACAAGAGGAATTGAAAAAAACGAGATAAACACTTTTATAATAGAAAAACAGGTACGTAAACGAGGAAAAAAACGAATAAAATAAATGAAAAAAAAACGCGTCTCGCCGCGACAGTGTGTCGATTTACGGAAACTTTTAAATTCGTAACAATCGAGCGTAAATTGGCACACTAACACCACGTTCTGCCTGTTCTTTGCGACGCAGTAATACTTTTTGCATTCCCACTGGCAATTTTTTTTAAAGTGCCGATAAAATGTGCATGTTTGTTTTGTTTGCTACTGTAGCAACGATAATGACTAATAAATAGTCAAATAATCATACCTCTACTAGACCGTACGACTTTTTCTCCGCTTTTTCGCCATCACTGTCTCTGTCTCTAGGGCGCTCGGAATCCGAATCCGAATCCGAATCTGAAGAGCGTCGGTCCTTATTGCGTAAATGGGTGGGAATGTGAGCGTCAAATCGGCGAGTGGATTTGGATTGGGAAGATGAAGGCTGTTTGTCCGAATCGGCTGAACGGGAACGGGAACGTGATCTGCTATTTTTCCTGAAGAGAATCACATTAATGATAATTGGTTTTTTTTTTCGGGCGGTTTCGATTTGAAAGAGGGTACGTAAGGCCAAGAATAAATGAAATTCGCGCAGTGTTTTGGTGCCGATTGGCGAAAAATGCTACGCAACAATTCAAAAGTGTCGAAATGGCAAATTTCGAAACGTCCCAGAGCCAAATTTCTGATAAGAAAGAAATAAATAAAAACCTTTTAATTTCTCGCGACCGTTTAGGAGATTGATGACGTCTTTCTGCACTTCTGCGCCTTCTTGGTGATTTAGATTTTCTACGATCTCGTCTTTCGACACTTCTAGATCTGGATCTGGATCTCGACCTCTGCCGCTTCGGAGTACGAGAACGTCTTATGATTCTTTCAGCGCTTCTCGACCTATCACGTCTTTTTGGCTCTTCACTACGTTCACTCGTCCGTCTTCTTCTCTTTGGAGATGGTGATCTTTCCCTTTTTCTCTCTTTCTTCGATCTTTCCACACTACTGTCTCTGCTGGAAGCGGATGAACTTCGTGACCGCTTCTTCTTTTTCTTCTTCTCCTTTTTGCTTTTCTTCTCTTTTTTCTTCTCACTTTTCGACGACGTCATCATCGATTTCAGCATATTCTGAAGTCTCACTTTCATCAGCGGATTGTCCATAATTTCTCGTCGTTTCGTCTCCTCGCGAACTTTTACCGCTACAAATGGATCCTCCGATTTGATAATGTCCTTTTGCAGTGAAGAAGTTTTAAGACCGCTCGAAGAGGCGCCTCCGTAAACTGTTCTGCAAGTTTCATTGTGACGAGATGCGAAATTTGCTCACCTTTTGCTGACAATCGTGTCGATTGCCTCTGCTTTTTGGGCGTTCACTACATCCGAATACTTTTCAAAGTTTTTATCAACCTGGAGAAAACAAACAGTATTGAATAAAATTATAAATATTAATTGCAAACCTTTTTTCCCATGAGATAATCCTCTCTGTGAACGTTACCCTTCTCCCCTTCGTACATCCATCCGATCGATGCATCTTTACTCATAATTCTGGAGAAAAAATCAATATATTTTAGTTTAAAAAGGAAGAAAAAAAAAGAAAAAGAAAAGAGAAGCTTTAATTTTGATTTTAAAATTAAAAAAAATCGATATCGATACTGCCTGATTCGAAAATTTTTCGGCCGGAAAACTTCGTCCACGAGGGCGTGTCTGACCAATCAAAGTGCTCGGCAACGTTATTTCTCTTCCGTTTTTCGAGTTTTAGTGGCCCGTAAGACGAATTACACTATTTTTACATTTTTTTTTCAATTTACAATTAAAAACAATAAAATAAACATGAAAAATTAGAAAATAAAACACAACGTGAAAAACTCTGATTGCCCAATTTGGCAACCGACACGGTGTCCCGCACGAGAAAAGGAGACCCTACCAAAACCCAGGAAGCCAGTCGAACCCAGGAACCAAAACCCAGGAAAAGGGGCGGGGCAACAAAACCGCGCCGCAGTTGCCAAAACGCAACTTCGCCGCACAGTTTTTTATATGTATAATTTATTCTTGTCGTTTGGATTTTCAATACATTTTCTTTTTCAATTTTGTTTTAATTTCAAAAATTCAATGAAAAACCACCTAGAAATATACGTTCCACAAACTAATTTCAAGAATAACAAGACTGTGCAAGGAAAAAGAACAATGAAAAAAAACTGTGCGGCAAAGTTGCGTTTTGGCAAACTGCGGCGCGGTTTCGTTGCCCCGCCCCTTTTCCTGGGTTTTGGTTCCTGGGTTCGACCTGCTTCCTGGGTTTTGGTAGGGTCTCGAGAAAAGCGACGCCGCTGATCGAGAAAAGAGACGCCTCGGCGTCTCTCATCTCTCATGCGTGCAGGTGGAGCGCGATTGCATCGGATTTCGTCTGGAAAATGTGCCCCATAAAAACACTTGGAAAAATGAAATTGAATAGATTTTTTGAAGAAAAAGCAAATAAAACAGACACTAAAAGGTTCAAATTAATTTTTGAGTTAGAAAACTGTACAAAAAAAATTTCCATACTGGTTTAAATGACACACCGAAGTTTACTGTGTTATGAGGCTCTTTAGCTAAGGTATACCCGTATTCTTTGTGAATTTTTTGACTTGTTTGTTCAATTCATTTCTACAAAATATAAAATGAACAAAAAACCCACATTCGATATCAGAAAGCCTGAATTTAAGGGCTCGGAATATGAATTTTAAGATACTGTAGCCCATATTCGCCAAAAAATTATTTTTTTCAAAAATCGGCTGCCTTACAGAATTTTGCATTTCGAATGCGGTTATTTTCCGCTTTTGATCAAGTAAATTGGTTGAAAACTACTGAAGTTATTAATAAATCAAGTTTTGCACTATAACTCGAAAAATATGTCATTTTTTGAAAATTTCTATAAAACAAAAGCCTGGTTCAAAGATTCGTTGCCTTGCAAAGTTTCTAAATTTGTTTGCGGTCATTTTAAGATGTCAAACAAGTTATTTGGCCTTCAACTAATTGAGTTATTAATGTTTGAATAAGTTCCAGTAGCACTAGGGGGAGTACTGTATGCGCACAGAAACCTTCCTGTCGTCGCCCATTTCTTTTGTAGCTTTGTGAATGATGAACATTGTCTTAAATAATACTTCTAAACAAAGTATAATGATATGGAAGCGATATTATTGAAAATATAGGTCCAATCTACTTAAATCTATGGAAAGTGCATTTTTATTATTCTGGCGCATTTCTTATGCTCGTACGTCCAAATTTCTTCTTAAAATAATTTTCGAATGTAATTCCAAAAAGAAAGTTCAAAAAAATAATGGTTTTCTTGCTTTTAATAATTATGGAAATCTACTGTAGAGTCTGATCAAGCAGCGTGCGAGAGAGCGAGAGGGTGCCAGACGAAACAGAAAAATGCTGGCGCGCATCGCGTGCGGGACACCGTGAACCGACACTCATGGCCGGGGACGAAGTTTTGCCGTCCAACGCGTCTATAAAATGGCGGAAGTTTAAAATTAAAAAAAAGAGCACGCCCATTTGTTCTTCAAAAAGAATGTATTTTTCATTTTAATTTTTTTGGTTATGGACCTATTCATAGGATTCGTTTTTTGACATTTTTTAACGTTTTTTAACGTTTTTTAACATTGTTTGACATTTTTTGACATCTATGAATAGGAAAAAAAAACAAAAACAAACAAAAAAAAACATTTTTTTTGTTTTTTTTCTTCCTATGAATAGGTCCATTAATTTTTTAAAGCCTTTTGACGCAAAGATTTTAAAATTAATATTTCCGAGAAGATTGATGACTTTAATCCGCGGCTAAATAAATATTATTGTTTTAAAAAAGTTGTCACCTCCAAAGCCGCGTGAACTTTAAAAATAGGCTCCGCCTCTTCACGCGAATTTTATGGAATTTTTATTTTCCTTCACTTTTTGTTCATGAAAGTTTAAAAAGGTTCAAATTCGCGTGAAGAGGCGGAGCCTAATTTTAAAGTTCACGCGGCTTTGGAGGTGACAACTTTTTTAAAACAATAATAGAAAGAAGATAAATTACTCGTATTTAAAAACCTGAAAAATATTTGAAGATATTTCAATACAATAGAAAAATCCTGCGAGGATTTTTTGCGATAGCGTGTCGTAATAATCGAATTTTTTCTCTGAAACAAGCTTGCAGCTTGTGGCGACTAAGTCGCCTTCGTCAAATGTTGATTTTTACTGATTTTTGTTTTTTTTTTAAATAGAAATGGCAATCATTTCTTTTCCCTATTTCTTTCCAGTTCTCCTGACCCTTGTGGTATAGTGGTTAACACGTTTGAACGTCAATCGACAGGTCGCGGGATCGAGTTTTGTCGACTGCAAACTCGCGTGTGAGACACACAAACAAACACACAGACTAATCTAAAATTTTCTATATAAGAAAGATAACCTAAATTCAAAAATCGCGCCAAACATTCCGTGCAGTTTGACGTGGCGGTGATTGCGGACAGCTCGTGGGCCCAAATTAGAAAATTTGACAATTTTTAGGCCTACATTTTTATTTTCGCGAAACTTTTCTAATTTTCCCACAATTTTTTCTGTATTATTGATTTTTCTGTTGCAATAAAAATATTAAAACATTTTTTTACCACAATAAAGGCCCAAATCGCCCCTTCCGGAATTGTCTCACTGAAATACTTTAATTCACGGTGTGTTGGACGGGACGTTGGAAAAAAAAAAAATTTAAACTGCGCGCGCCTTTTTCCCGAAAAAAAAAATACTGGCCTATTGTTTTTTCAATCGACTTGCGACATGAGAACGCGTGACTCCGCCCAATTTTTTTCGCGCGACCACGCAAACACAGTTCGATTCGAAGGGAAGCAGAGAATACATGTCTTTTTATCTCTCGTTCTCATGCTGCAACTCGATTGACACCACAATATTGTGAAAACAAAACAGTTACAACGCGGTGTTTGGGTAAGAGGGAGTGAAACATCGGCCACGCTATCTCAATTTTCTGCACTCTCTGGTCGCCAACGTGACCGCGTCCACCACTGTGCAAAGGGAGCGAGTTTGCAGCGTTCCGTACAGAGTCACGGTGATTTTTTTTTACTACAGGCCACGCATTTCTAGTCTCCCGATTTCAAGCATTTCCTCTCTCCCTTTCGCAGTCTCGCACTTTCTCATCGCATGTAGTGGGCGGAGTTACCCTCCCCTTTTTGCAAAATGCGGCAATCGAGTTCGCGAAAATTAGTTCGGCCACTGTTGGAAAGCAGATTTAACGAGCGAATTCCTGTTTTAAATATGTGCCTTGAATAGAGGTAGTAACATGACAGACAACTTTTTGATCCGGAGTCATTTAGAAAATCCCGACAAAAAACCTAATCGGTGGACTAGAAATGCGTGTCCAGTAGTAAAAGAATCACCGGGAGAGTATAAATAGCAAAAACCCAGCGGCTCTCGCCGAAAAGACTCATACACTCAGTGGAGCGCATTTGCATCAACGTTCCGGCCAGCACGCCGTTTAATTTTTTACAGAAAAATTTATCAAACCTGGAATTGTGTGAATAACGCAGGGCAGCATGTGATTCCGGTAAGATGTGGTTCCGGAATTGTTCTTATTTTAATTTTGAAGTTACCGGGGTCCTACGGTCCTATCGACAAAACTTAACAATTTTTGTCACAATAATACTTTATTGTGCCAAAAAATACGGCAAACACAAACGAGAACGTATTACAAAAACAAGAGAAAAATACGAACTAAAAAATTACAATTGCAAAACACTTTCTACGTCTCGCCACGTGTAACTGGGGCATCACGTGCACACGTGGCAACGTGGCGTGACCTTTTAAATAAAATTACACGAGCTTTTTGGGGTTGAGCGCCTAGGCAACTCTCCCCCCGACGGCAGAACCGGGCCCCTGACCGGTGTAAACATAAAATAAAGAAAACAGAAATTATCGTTTTACTTCTTTTCTAGGCGATGACTCAGTTTGGGTCTCTTTGACTTGGGTCCGTCCTCTTTCGCCGACTCCTCCAACATCTCCACTACTGGCGTTCTACCACACGCCATCTCCAAATACTGCTTGAGCGCTTCCTTCTCGTCCCATTTTTCCTTCGCCAACAGGATCAACGGTCCCGCCACTTGCCCTGCCGGTGTGAATGGATCGATGACCTCGACCATCCCCAGCTTGTCCCAACTGGCCTTCACTTCGGCAACTTCTGGGAAGGCGCATTCCAGCTGGAATGGTACAACACATATTTTCTTTCCCAACGTCCTCATCCGCTCTATCCACTGTGCCGTTGCTACATTCTTGTCGTGGTTCTTCGTCACTCCAATGAGCAGCGTTATCGTTTCCACGTTTCCAAGCTCGTAATCTTTTGGCCATTTATCCATCGCCCCGTGCCGTACTTCGAGTATGCATTCGTCTTTTACGTCGATCTTCGACGCCAAGATGATGTGCCTTGCTCGAATCACGGTCTTCTTTGGTGCCATCCGCGTCTCCACATTTTTCTTTACTTCTGCCGCAGATTTCCGGAACTCTTCTGGGATTCTTGCCGCCATTATCGCAACTGCCACCTCTTTACACGTTGCCGCCATCAAAGCCAAAGCTTCCTTCCTCTGCTCCTCTCCGACTCTCTTCCGGCTTTCTTCCGCTTTTAGCATCAACCACCTGTCCTCCGTGTTCACTTTTGTGTTCCTCATTGCCAAAGCCACTGCCACTTCCTCCACGGACGCGCAGCTCCAATCTCCGATTGTCAAGTGGCACGGTCCTTTTTTGCAGCCACAACCGTCCTTCATGAGTGAGCTAAAAGAATTAACGTTTTCTACGTGTTGTTCTGGTTTCTTTCCCGATCGTTGTACGCTATTCGCCGCTACCCCTATTTTTGCGCCTCGCCGTCCACGATTAGCTTTTGTCTCCCACTGTGCTTCTGGCATTTCTTTTGGGACTGCTCTCAACTGTTCCCACGGTACCCACATTTTCTTTTCTCCACCCATTACTTGCACTACCTCCGCTGAGTTTTTCGATGTCGCTAATATCCGATATGGCCCTTGCCATTCGTTCACCAATTTGGGGTTTGTAGCTCCTAGCTTTTCTGCTGGGATCTTTACCAACACTCTATCACCCACTACAGGGAATTTGATTTTCCCCACCTGATTCTTTTCGTCAAACCATTTCTTTGCGTCTTGTTGCTCTTTTCTCACTTGTTTTCTCGCCTCTTCTTGTGCAATCTTCATTTGTTCTACATGGCGATATTTATATTCATCCAAGTCCACCTGATATCTTCCAATTTGTTCGTCCAGATCTTCTTTCATCGGAATACGAACATCTCTCCCATACATTATGAAATGGGGGCTCTCCCCCGTCGCATCATGTTTACACGCGTTGTACGCAAAAACTGCATATGGTAGTTTTTCATCCCATTCTGTCGGAATTATCGTTATCTTTTTTAACACCGTTTGTATAGTTCTGTTGAACCTCTCTACCGCCCCATTCATTCTCGAGTGGTATCCCTTGGTCCTTATCAGCTTGATGTTTGACATTTTCGCGAGTTTTTCAAACACCGCATTTGCAAACTCGAGTCCCTGGTCTGTTAGAATTGCTTTTGGAATTCTACCTTCATTGAGCATCCAATTATCCGCGAATGCCTTGGCCACGGTTTCCGCTTTTTTGTCCGGAATAGCACACGCTCCTGCATATCTACTAAACAGATCGATAATTGTAAGCGCGTAACGATTCCCGTTACTGCTTCTACCCAAATCCAACAGGTCTAATGCCACAAGTTCAAGTGGTTCGCTTGCTTCTATTGGTGTGAGTGGCGATGTCAGGATTTTTTTCGCATTGGCACACAAGCACTGCTGACATTCCTTTGACCATTTCACAATCCACGATTTCATCTTTGGCCACCACATCTTTTTCTCTAGCATTGCCGACACTTTGTCAGCACCCCAATGACCTGCAAAAGGTCCTGCATGTGCCTCTTGGAACACCTCTTTTTGTTTCTCCTCCGGGACAACTCTCAATGTTGCCCCATACTTGGTCGCCATCATTAGTTCACCCCGAATCAACAAGAATTCTTTCATATTTCTTTTTCCATCCCCTGGAACTTCTACGTCCCCTTCCTTCACTCCCGTCTCTAATTTGTCTATTATCTTCCTCCATCTGCCATCTTTTTCCAACAGCCTTCTCCAACTATTCTGTTCCGCCTCTTTTTGTTCAATCAACGACACGACGTTTATCACCCTTTCGATATCCATTCTGGCTTGCTCATTCGCTTCCTTCATTTCCTCAATTTCTTGCGCTCCTCCCCGAGACAACGCGTCAGCAACTGCATTTGCCTTTCCTTTTAGGTAGACTATGTTTAATGCAAAGTCTTGCATTTCCATGCTCCATCGCAACAACCTGTCCGCTAGGTTCTTCGCTTTGAATAGGCTTGTGAGCGGTTGATGATCTGTATATATCGTCGTCGGGCAACCAAATATAAAATGTTTGAACCGTCTGGTTGCAAACAACACCGCCAGCGCTTCCTTGTCGCTCACGTGATAGTTTTTCTCTGCTGATGTCAATGCCTTTGACGCAAATGCAATCGGGTGGTATTTCCCGTCCGTCCCTAGCTGTGCAAGCACTGCTCCAATCCCATAGTTCGACGCATCCGTGAAAATGCAGAACGGTCTAGCAAAGTTTCGTGCCGCCTCGATGTCTGGCTGTGCCAGTACCGGAGCCGTCGTCATTCTTCGTTTTAACTCGTCGAACGCCGTTTGTTGTTCTTCTGTCCACCTCCACGCCACTTTCGGCGATGTCAACGGTGTCAGCGGTGCCGCAATATCAGCAAAATTCAACACAAAATTTCGATAATATGCGCACAGTCCCAGGAAAGAATGCAATTCTTTTCTGTCTCTCGGAATCGGAAAATTTTCCATTTTCTCCACTTTCTTTCCATCCGTGCGGACTCCATTTTTGTCCACCACATGCCCCAAATACTCGACTGACTTTTGCGCGATCCTGCACTTCTGGGCTTTTAGCTTTAAGCCCCATTCTCTCACTCTTCCCAACACTTTCGCCAAGTCTTTTGCATGTTCTTCTTCCGTACGGCTCGCGATCAATATATCATCAATATAGACAAACACACTTTTCCCTAGCAATTCCCCGAGCACCTGCTCCATCGCTGCCTGGAAGATCGCTGGGCTCGTCGCCAACCCGAATGGCATCACTTCAAATTGGAACTGTTCATTCAGAACAGTGAACGCCGTCTTTTCCTTCGATCCTTCTTCCATCGGAATCTGCCAATACCCCGCCATTAGGTCCAACGTCGTGAAAATTTTCTTCTCTCCCAAAGCTTGTAATGTCGACTCGATGTGTGGAAGTGGGTGTGCGTTTAGTCGTATCACGGAATTCAGCTTTCTGTAGTCAACACACATTCTAATCGTACCATCCTTCTTTTTGACTAGGACCACCGGGCTCGCCCAGGGTGAAGTGCATTTCTTAATAACTTTCCTTTTTTCCATATCTTCGAGCATCACGCGGACTTTATCCTGTAGTGCTAGTGGTACTGGCCGACATTTTTGTCGGATCGGATCCTTCTTCTCTAGTTCGATTTTGCACTGAACTAAATCTGTTTGGGTCAGCTCGTTGTCCTCTATCGCAAACACGTCCAAATACTCCACACACGTCTGCTGGATTATACCTTCCGGAATCTCGCCGTTCTCTCCTAGAATTCGAAGGACTTCTTCTCTTCTCTTCATGCCTTTCAGAGTTGGTTTTCCTTCCAATTCCAGCATGTTAACAGACACATTGTCCTCCTTATTACAAATCTCCCACTCTCGATAGACAACACCCAAAACCTGGTTCTTCTTAATCAACAATGGCTTATCTTTCCAATTAGCCACTACCGCCATCAGAATTCCCTTCTCATTTTTCGTACACAAACTATTTGCCATCCAGTCCTCACTAGATTCCAGCAACACCTGCTCTCCCATTTCTGCGTCCAACTTCACGGCAATCTGCGCACAAGTCTGTGGTGGTACTCGCAGTTTCTGCGCCGTTCGTGCCACCGCTCTCTCCGCTTGCCACTTTAACTCTACACCAACTGTTTTGAATGCATTCGTGCCCAACAAGAACAAATCCATGTCGTTCTGTACGATTTGGAAAACCACTGATGCTTTCCTTCCTCGGATCCAAATTTCCAAGCGTACTTGTTTGATTACCGGCATCGATAACTTTGATGCGTTTACTAACTTAAACTGCGGCTTCTCTAGCATCTCACACTTATCTCTCCAATCGCTACACCCTTTTTTCAGGCGCTCCCATGCACCTGATGAAATAACTGAGACCACTGCTCCACTATCAATGGTGACTTTTCTTTTCTGCCCCAGCATCTCGCACGTTTCTAGCATTTCCGTGGCGACACTTTCTTCTTCTTGCTCTACGTTGCATAACGGTTTCGAAGTGCACTGTTTCGCTACATGCCCTGCTCCCCCACATCTGAAACACTTCAGCCCATTCCAATGTTCATTTCTTTGCGGGTTTTCTCTGGGGACACGCTGCTCTCGTTGTTCCGACTCATGTCTCTTAGGTTCTTCTTTTATTTTCCACCGGATTTCCCTTCTTCCTTTGCTACCTCCATTCATTCCCCTTCTCCGATCAACGTCTCTCCTTCTCTCGTTCTCTTGCTGCAGTACTATGTCCTTCAGGGTATCGTACTGCTCTGCAATTGGCGTCTCCCTTCTTTTCATGATGAGCAGGTTCTGCAGGTTGTAATCCTCCTTCACTGCTTTCATCAATTTAGTGACTCTCATTTGCGATAATGTTTCGCCATCGATGTTTGGGTACGCTCTCTGTGACCATTTTTCGATTTCTGGGAGATACTCCCACATTCTTTGATTCACTCCCTTTTGTAACCCGTCGAACTCTGCCAACGCATGTGCTTGACTATCCCCTTGTCTTCTCCGCAGTCTTTCCTCAAACTCGGCAAACAGCAATTTTACTGGTCGTCTGTATCGATTCTTTAACGACCGGAATAGTTCCCGCGCCGCTCCCTTCAGATACTTTTCTTCTAAAATTGCGACCAAGTCTTCATCATTTTCTATTACTTCGCGAAATTTCATCAGGAACGTCCTCTTGAACTCGCCAAAATTACCGGTGCCATCGAAAGTTTTTGGTTCCGGCAGCGCCGAAGACCTTATCATTTTCGTCATGCTCACTATCGTATCTTGCACCGTGTCATTGCTGGGTTTTTCCGGTTTCCAGCTCTCGGGTAGACTGTCTCTCTCTGTGCTGATCTCCCTTTGCGCTTCTTTTCCTCTGCGCCTTCGCCACTTTCCCTCGGGCCACTTTTCTACTTTTTCTGCCCACGCCGCGCTTCTTTTTTCCCAAGTATTCTCACCTGGCATCTCGTCGTCCTCCTCTGGCATCTTGCATGAGTCGGACGATGTCTTTGAGGTCCGCGTTTGCCCGTAGTGCTTGGTTGAGCGAGCCTTAATACGTTCTTTTATTTCTTGTATTTCGTCATCGCTTGATTCCGACTCACCTGCCGCGTGCTCCAGATTCTGTTTTAGTTCCATCGCCCTCTTCTTTTCCGCTTTGGCGACTTTCTCTGCCACGTCGACCCTCTTTCGGAGGTTTTCGTTCTCCCTTTTCGCGGCGGCTGCTTCCTCTATGAGAGTCTTCTTCTCCGCCTCCCATTGTCCCTGTAATATGCCAATTTCTTCTTTCAGTTTTTCACACTCTTGTTCTGCTTCTCGCGCACTATCCCCCTCTTTTTGGGCGTCTACCACTGCTCTCTCTAGTTCCGTTGCGCTGTCTACTTCAAGCGCTCTCATGACGTTCATGATCGACTTTACCCACGTCTCGCCACCCATTTCATACCATCGTCCTCTCAACTCGTCTCCGAATTTTCTCAGCGGCTTCAAAATAACGCCTTTCACTCGCTCATTGCATCTAGTGTGCATTTCCAGCTGTCTTAGCATCTCCTCTTCCATCAATCCGCTTTTTTCCACGAACCGGTGAAAACCTTTCATCAGTTTCTTCCGTTCTTTTACGCTCACCTCATCTTCCATCATCTTCGACCACAGATGCTGAGGAGCCGTCTCTTCCAGCGCAACGGCACTCGGTTTCTTCATCGTCGCCGACTCGTTCTTCGCCTCGTTCTTCACGTTCTTCATTCTTCCTCTTTCCACAGGAACGCCGACGAAATCGTCCAACGGGTCCGCCTTTGGTGACCCCAACAGCTCCTCCTCATTTCCGCTCCACTGCACGCCATCTTGATGGTCCACTTCCATCTCTTCCAAGTCTCTTCCGAGCTTCTCCATTTCAGCAATCGCTTCGATCCTTGTTTCTGCAAATCGAATACTTTTATTCCAAAAGTATCGATTACTCCAAGATTTCTCGGACAGTCCGTCTTTGAAATAGTGGTTTGGTTTTTTAGGATTTCACAGGTTCTCCGGCAGTCCGCCTTTGAACTAGTTCTGGATTTCCCGAATTAGTGGTGTGATTTTTGGGATTTCAGAGGTTCTCCGGCAGTCCGCCTTTGAACTAATTCTGGGTTTCCCTAATCTCTCAGACAGTCCGTCTTTGAGATTTTATCGGTTTATCAGACAGTCCGTCTTCAAAACCAAAGTCAATTACAACCGGTTTCGGCCCCCAAGTTACCGGGGTCCTACGGTCCTATCGACAAAACTTAACAATTTTTGTCACAATAATACTTTATTGTGCCAAAAAATACGGCAAACACAAACGAGAACGTATTACAAAAACAAGAGAAAAATACGAACTAAAAAATTACAATTGCAAAACACTTTCTACGTCTCGCCACGTGTAACTGGGGCATCACGTGCACACGTGGCAACGTGGCGTGACCTTTTAAATAAAATTACACGAGCTTTTTGGGGTTGAGCGCCTAGGCAACTTTGAGACGTTGGCGCTATCATCGAGTTGCGATTCGTCGAATTTCTGATCCGTTCGGAATCTGTGAATGAGCGCACCGACAGGAGTGCACTCATCTTTCTGCTGCCCAACTGCGCAGAGCGGGCCAAAGCAGAGCAACTCGGGGAAAAGCGAGCTCGTATGGAGCTTTTCCGCGAGGGAATCAGAATATCAGTAGGAGAATATCAGCTAGCACGGACACGAATCCAAACCAGCGGCACGAGGCTCAGCGAGGGCCAGCACTGCACATCGGATGAACGAGGAGTCCAGCCAATGTGCAGCGAGAGCAGAAAGGTCGAACGAAAAGCAAAAAAGCAGCGAATAGAGAGAATAATGTCGAGAATGAATGCGTTGGCCTAAAATAATATTAGTGGTGCGCGCGTTGCGTGTTCCATACACTTGTGCGTACACCTGTGCGTCGGGACGACGCATTACAGTGCGCGCTCGCCACAGTAAGCGACTGCAGGAAATCGATCGTGCGGACCGATTTAATAGGTGATAAACTGGCGATTCCGCGGTTTATCAACAAAATCCTCCTGTTCAGCGAATTGATTCCCTTCATTCGTTGGAGTGCGTTCTGGGGCTTCCATAGGCCGTTTGCATGAACCTAGTTTTCCAGAAAAAGTAGTTTGTCGGCATTTGGCAGATGGTCGTTGGTTGGCAAACCTGACCGAAGCCCGATAAACTATTGGGAAAGACCGACAAAAAATCCATGTACGAGCCAGAGAAAATGGCTGGTAAAATAGGTGGAGAAAAAAAACAAACCTTGCAGATCAAAACGTTCGTAACATGAGGCTGTATAAAAAGCGTGACAAACAGAAGGCGGAGCATCGGAGAAAGCCACAATGTTTGAGAAAGAATGTGATAATGGATCGAGACAGTGTGTGACAGACATTACAGTGTCTGAGGCGTGGGCGATATTGCCTCTTTTCTATGTTGTGAATTCTCTGGAGTGCATGGCTCGCTGTAAAGATAAAAATTGTGCAACGACAGAATGTACGAGGAAGTGACCTTTCTGTCTGGAAAAAACTTTGGAGATGTGATGGCGTGCTGTCCGGAAAGTTTATGCAAACTACTTGTCTGCATCTCATCTTCGTACCCGTTTTAACGAAGCCAAGTGGCTATGCAGATAAATGAAGTCTATGGTAGAAAAATGCGACCACGCATAGGCAAGAATTTTTGGTGCTACCTCGGACTAGAAAACGCTCGAGATAGAACTGTTTCGGATTATAACTGTTTTGGAATAGAACTGAAGCAAAATAGAACTGAAGCAAATGAGAACTGCCCCGAAACACTCAAGCCACTTAATACTATATTTTAAAACAGTTTCCCCGAAAAGTTGGCACCTCCTTTGAAAATCAACAGTTCCCGAAATTCGCTTTAACATTCTCAGTACAGAGCCCTGCAAACGCGCTCCCTTTGCACAGTGGTGGACGCGGCCACGTTGGCGACGAGAGTGCAGAAAACTGAGAGACCGTGGCCGATATTTTGCTCTGATTTCTCTAAACCTCACTCCAAATGCATGAAAAATTTTTTGTTCGATTGGAGCTTGGAGTTTTTCGCGTTTTATACCGCGTATATATGATGTGTCTGGCAGCCGATTGAATATCAATTAATTAATCAACCGTATTAACAAGTGGGTTGTTAAAATAACTCTAACGCGGCTTACTAAATACTGCTTTATTTAATTACTACATTACAAAAAGAGATACAATAAAAGAGGAAGGGCGGCAAAAAGGGAGAAAAAAGAGGAAAAAGAGGCGGCGAGAGCGAGCTCAAGTGAGCGGAAGTTAAACCCGCAAAATGAGCGGACACGCGCATTTTATAGTGGGCCGAAAATGAGGCGGAGTCATAAATACAATTATCCGCGGCTCGGCGTAGATCGTTTCCAGTAGAGCGCAATTGCAATGGCCGATGTCGTGGTTGCGGCCGCGGCCGCTGGTGATGGGCGTGTGTGAAGGGCCCGGGAGAAGCGTCGGGTCTGCACGGCGTGTTGAAGAGTACATCGTGAAAATGCGCTCCACTGCTCACATAGATTTGAGGAAACGCGGTTGTTACAGATTTGAAACGGTTTGGATTTTCAAAAACGAGGCGGTGGCGGAATACGTTTTCTGCATAAAATAAATGGGTAAATATTGTTTAAATATTTAGAATCATGCAATAGATATGAAACCACAAGAAAAAAATATATAAAAAATTGCTGTGGCGCCGCAGTAACGACGTTTTGAACACGTCATTTCGCGCGCTTTTTTCTCGCGTGACGTGGCAACTTTCCCGCAAAATTTAAATTTAAATTTTCATGTATTCTTAGTACGGAGCGCTGCAAACGCGCTCCCTTCGCACAGTGGTGGACGAGGCCACGTTGGCGACGAGAGAGTGTAGAAAATTGAGAGAGCCGTGGCCGATGTTTTGCTCTGATTTCTCTAAACCTCACTCCAAATGCATGCGTAATTCATTGTTCGATTGGAGCGAGTTATCAGCGTTTTATACCGAGTATACCTCTCAACACCCCGTGGGTCTGGAACGGGTTCAACGCTTACAATATATGTATAAACGTAGTGTGTCACGCGACAATCCAGCAATATATTTAACAATTTTTATAAAGGTTCTGATTGTGAGGAAAAATTGAAAGGCAATGAACAAAAATACGACACATAAAATTGTGCGCAACCATGGCAGATAAAGGAGGCGGAGCCTATTTTTCAAAATCGCGCCTCTCGCCAGGTGAAAATTCAGAACAGGGAAAAATAACCGTTTTGTCGTTTTTTTTTCCTGTGTAGGTTGTTTTCCAGGAAAAAGGGCAGTAAAAAATGCAATGCGCCTTTAATTTTCAATGGGAATTTAGCCGAAATTTAAAGGCGCATCGAATTGTATCATCGGCCGGTCTCGACACGACTAGTTGTTTACGTCAAAAAACCCCGACTAGTGTAGTTTTTTTGTCGTTTTTCCTCAATTTTGCATAGAGAAAAAAATCACGAAAATCGGTTTTTTCCTGTGCTGAAGAGGTCCATAACAGTGTTGCACGGAATGAAAAATTCCTAATCCGGAACTCGGAATAAAAATATTACTATTTTTCCGGGTTCTACATGCCGTCAAAACAATTTTATACCGTATTCCTATTTAGCAAATGTTCCTTCCGTGCAACTCTCATACATAATACATTTTTCATGGGTTACGGTCGCACTCGTTTCAAATGTGTCAAAAATGCGCTCCGAGATATTTCGTTGGAAAATTGGCTATTTTCTAAGTTTATGAGCAGCTGCTGAGACGAGAGTAAAAAATTAAAAAAAATTTCATAGCTTAAGAATCTTCAGTGCCTCCAACCCAAATAGCGCTATTATTGGCCTATTTTACTCGAATTTTCCCCAGAAATGTTGCGGATTTTTATCGAGCAAACCACACGGATCTTCGGTTTTTCTACCGCGCGCCACGGGCCGTTAACTCATCGAAAACCGATCAGATAGTGGACGCCACAGATGTCGACCGGACGATAACCCCCGCCGTTATTTTGTTTTATTTTCTTTTTTCTCTTCTCGTTTTACGCCTTCCTGTGAATCGTTCTTTTCCGTTTTTCACGTCGTCTTCACAAACTTTACGACGTCGTCGCCGTTGCCTCGCCTATCAATCGATTCGCTCGCTTTCGCTTATTTTTAGCGGGTTCCAACCTGTAAAATGAGTGGTTGGTGTTAAGAAGTGAAAATATGACAACAAAAAAAAAGGAGAAGATGATGATGATGACAAACTTGTTCTTGTCCTTCTTCTTCTCGTCGCTTGTTAACAATCGACACCCCCCACTCATTCACTCGACCCTTCTAAAATACTTTTGTTAAATAAATTGACCGCACTTGTCGCATGTTTGTTTCAATTTTTGTGTGAGATTTGATGACGTTTGAATTGTTTTCTTGAATTTCTATTTCGAAAAATTTCGCCTTTTCCCATTTTCCTTCAACGCTTAAATGGTGTAGGACTGCACAATTTCTGCGCTAAAAATGTACAGTAAAATTTAATTACATACCATTAAAATGCGTTTCTAAATAGAAAAACGATCGAGAAATCGAAAACCGCAAAAGTTTGTGTAAAAGGAAAAGGAATGAACGTTTTACCAGTACATAACTGTCAAAGTTTGTTTTTCTTTACCTTTAAATAACGTTTTAATGTACTTTTTTTTTTTTAACATCTGAAAATAAGTATGCGCCTTTAAATTCTGATACCGTAACGGTCCGTAATCCTTATTGTTTTTTCCCAGTAATATTGTGTTTTCAAACGAGTTGCATCATGAAAAATGAGTCTGCGTCTCTTCGAATAGCACTGTGATTGCGTGGTCGCCCACAAATAAGTGGGCGGGGTTTCGCGTTCTCGATTGACAACACAATAGCTGAGTTATTTTTTTCTTCCAATTTTTGACAGTTCCCTGAATAACCTTATTCTCCCAACGCCTTTAGAATTTTTGCAATTTTTTATGGCCAATGGCCTCCGTGACGGCAAATCTACACTACAATACACGTCTACTCGGAAGTGAATCATTGCAAAAGTTCACTTATCACATCACATCATTCTTTCGCATTCGCACGATTCTCAATTTCATTTTGAAATTCATTCACTAAATTAGGGGTACCGCCCGTATTCGTTTATAGCTAGAGACCGCAACGCGGGTGGGCGGGGCGAGTGAAATTTTTCTCACTAGATTCGCTTCGCCACCTTTACCGTCCTGTACTGCGGCTCCTGGCTATTGGACCGATAAAAATTTTATATGTTCTTATGTAATCGACTGCGTAGAACACAATGGTAATATTCATTTTTCTTCAAATAATTCAGTTTTTGAGAAAAATACGGGAAACGGTCGGAATTTTCGAAGCTATTCGAGAAAAACGGAAAATATGGTGTTACGCAGGTCCGTAGCGCACGTTTTTATGAATGATATCGATAGATCTTGACACGCTGAATCGTTTAAAAAAAAAAAATCAAAAATTCGTACTTGCAAACATTCTGAAATTTTCAGTCAAAGTAGCACAAAATTTTGTGAAAATATTTCAGCGATGACCTATGTTTTTTATTATTTAATTGCATAATACACTTCATTTTATGTTTTTAATAAAAATTTCAGACGCTTTCTGCGATTCTAAGTTAGTTTTTTTCTCATCCAAAAGCCCAAGTCTCAACAAATTTGGTAGTTTTTCCGCCTTTTCGGTATTACGCAAGGCCGTAGCGCAGGAGTTCTCATTACCATCGAATTCTACGCAAAATTTGGCATCGATACTCAAAAAAAATCGAAAATCGCTATTTGCAAACATACTTTTTTATTCGGTTTTGTATCATTTCAAAAGTAGTTTTTATGGAAATTTGTGAAAAAATCTTGTTAAAAACATGACAAAACAGTTTGATAGACTGCTGCGTAGTGTACGACTAAAGGAGTTCAGTTGGGAAGGCGGTGCGTGGTGTAGTGGTTAGAGCGGATGCTTTGCAAACATTTTGGCCCGGGTTCGATTTTTGTGCAGTTTGAAAATTTTTTGCGCAGGAATTTTTCGAAGTTTAATGATGAATTCTCATTGTAAAATGGTTTTTTTGTTCATTGGATGTTATTTTGCGTATTTTTAGAACAAATTTACGTTTATTTCTTTCATTTTTTCTTCAAATTGAAAGAAAAAGGTGAAATTTCCTGTATTTACATAAATTTTGTCTGAAAGTTGAGAATAAAGTGACAAAAAGTATTGAGAACAATTAAAAAGTGATATTTACAAAAAAGATAAGCCCAATTTAGCAAAATAATAAACTTCCATCGTGAAAATCTCATATTTTTTTCAAAGCCTCTAGAAATCGATTTCTTACACTTTAAATCGACAAATTTATGATAATTAAGTGATAATTAAATATAAGAACGATATGTTTTCCCATTCTTCTCATTTTAGATCTTTTTCGCAACATTATTCACCCTTTGAAGCCGAGCAAATAGAGTGGGAATCAAAGTGCGCCGAAAGAATGCAGCGAAAACCCCGCCCACCTTTTCGCGCCGCGGCAACTCGCTGTGAGAAAATCAGTAGTAATGAGGAGCGCACAAAAATGGCTGTAACTCGGCTCATACTGAATTTTTTTCGGAAAAAATTTGGGAACGTATTTTTATCAAGTGTTGGAACATATTCCAATCGCCAGTTCGTCAAAATTTGGACTTTTGTCAAACACGTTGCGGTCCCTATTTATAGCACACAAACTACGGTCAATATGTATAGTGTTCTAAGTATCCGTTCGTTTTCCGAAAAATAACAGTTGTTTTTGAGTCCAAAAATAGGCATAAACTACATATTTTCGACATACGCCTTTAAAGAGTACAGTAGGGAAGCGTGACCGACTGGCAAACACATTTGTATTGTGAAAACAAAAAAATTGCAACGCGGTGTTTGCGTAATTTTAATATTCAAACGAAAATGGGAACAAATCTCTTCATTTGATATGCTATTTCTTACATTGCCGCTTGAATTTCAAAATTACGCAAACACCGTGTTACAATTTTTTGTTTTCACAATATGCCTGCTATTTTTGTATTATTTTCAGTTTTATTTCTCGTACTCTCAGTTCGTGTACAGTCTTTAGACCTCAAAATTCAAGTCTTCTTGCGGCAAAAATAGGCTCAAAAATAGGCGCTAAATTTCACGGTATTTTTTTCGAATTTAATGGTAAAAATTGGCCAATACTCAATTGGTCCCGGATCTTTGAGTCCCAGACTCTTTGGGTACACTTTTTGATTACGGCTTCGCTTCAGGTACTAAATTTGTGTACGGTCTCTTTGGGTACGATTGCTCTTTAATTACGTCCGAATTTGAAAATTTGGTAATTAAAGAGCATTCGGAACCGTAAAGCAAACGCACCCAAAGGGTCTGGGCCCAAAGATCCGGGACCCATTGAGTATTGGCCGTAAAAATTCAATAATTCTAGTATCCTTGGCCGAATTTTGTTAATAGTGCGAACCAGGCTTGTGCGAAAACGGGGTGCTCGAAAAAGTCGAAAACGAATTTTATTTTCGATTTTTATTTTCGAAAATTCGAAATCTCGAATTTTTTTTCGGTTTTATTTTTCGAAAAAAAATTTTTCGACCTCCATTTTCGAGTTATTTTTTCGAAAATTCAAAAATAAATCGAAAAAAATTTTCAAGCGAGCAGAAAACGGGTTTTAAATTCATCACTGGCACTGAAGTCAGCTAAAACTTCAACTTCGCTAGAAATCCCGCATTTTTCATAAATACCGTGAAAACTCTATTAAATGGCCATCCCAATTTGAATGCCACCTCTAATAGAATGCCACTCAAAACCCTACTTCGAACAATAAAATGTCACCGCCTATTTGAGTGCCACCCCTAATATAATGCCACTTTTGTAAAAATATTAGAACTATTTTTAAGTGTACCGTAGAAAATGAAATACGTATTTTCCAAATAAACTGCTCCCAAATTGTTCAAACATTTCAAAACATTTTGAAAAAAAATCGCTTCGAATAATAGAATGCCACCCCCTAATTGAATGCCACCTCTAATATAAAACTTTGCTCCGAATAATATAGTGCCATGGCTATATAATAGAGATTTTACAGTACGTTTTATAAATCTGTCTTTAGACTCTTTCGAAACAAACGTACCATACATTTCAAATTCTAGAGGTGCGATCAAATAAATCATACTCATCTTAAAACTAGGATCTAAAATTGATCCAAACACTAGAGAATCATTATTCTCGTGTTTTTCGAGCTCCTTTTCAGTTTTTCAGACAGCCTTATTCATTCCAGTATTTTTTTCGATTTTTTCGAATTTTCTCGAAAAAATTCTCGACGAAATTTTTTTTCGAAAAAAATGGTCGAAAAAATTTTCGAAACATTTTTTTTTCGAAAAAAAAAATGCGAAAAAATTTTCGTCGAAAATTTTTTTCGAAAAACTTTGAAAAAATCGAAAATTCGAAAATTTTCGTTTTCGTTTTCGCACAAGCCTGGTGCGAACACGACGACAAAAAAGAGCACCAGAGCTTCGAAACTTCCCGGTTTCAAATCGCCCTGCTTTCAAAACATCCCAGATCCTTGAAAACACTGAAATCGTTTAAACTAATAAATAAATAAAAACATACTGTTTTCAATCAAGTTGCGCCATCAAAACGTGAAACTCCGCCCACTTTTTTTTTAGTGCATTTTGAATTTTTGCGTGAAAAAAAGTGGCCGCGGTTTCACTTTTTGATGTCGCAACTTGATTGAAAGCGCAATAGAAAATCAAAGAAATTCATTCAATTTTCAACAATTGGAGACCAATATTGTGCTTTTTACGCCTTTTCAATCGTCCGAATTTTCCAGCCTACAAGAAGTTCAGAGCTGTTTAGTGTTTCAAATTTAAATATGTCAGTGATAAAAATAGACATGAAAGTCCATTTATAAATTCGAAGAAAAACGAATTTTACAGAGAAAAATAATAAAATCAAAAAAATCCGAAAATCTATCGCATATCTGCGTCTCCACAGTGGCGCTCTGCCAAGTTTAGCCAAACGCGTGCAAAAATGGAGACGCAGAGACGCGAGAAATGTCGCTCGAAAGTACGGTGCTACTTCGGAATAGAACTGTAGCGAAATTGAACTCAATAACCCACTATGTACAGCGGAATACTTTTTCGAGATTCTCTAGCTTTTCTGAGCCAGGTCAGTTCCATTTCGCTAAAATTCTATTCCAAACTAGAACAGAAAATTCGCAGTCCCAAACCGCCCACATTTCAACTTCTGGACACCTGGATGGGCCTTTAAAATTACAGTAGTTGCATGCCAAAAAGGTCCTCAAAACAACACAACCTGATTCAATTATCGATTTTAACCTTTCAAGTGTTTTCTGTTTTCTCTTTTTTATTCTCTGTTTTCTATTTTCCCGTTGACAGTTCTTCCTTCCTTTATTTCTTCCTTCCGCCCCTTCAACCCACAATTCTTTCAAGCCTTGCCTCGCCAATAGAGCGCCATTGGATCACCCGCATCAATAATGAAAGTGCGCTTTGATCGGTTCTTTGCTTGATTATCACCACCTGTTCGCCACGTGATAAACCGCCCAAACCGTTGGGATCACGCATGTATACTAAACTGGGAAATATTTTGACGGCAAAGCAAAAAACTATGTAAAAAGATGAAAGAACGCGGGCTGGCGGGCGGGCGGGAGGGAAGGCAGTCAAATCATCAAATCAGTTGGATTGGATGATGCGAAATAGGGAGAGAGAGAGAGAGAGAGAGAGAGAGAGAGAGAGAGAGAGAGAGAGAAAACGGAAAAAACGGTGATAACGTACCGCGCAAGACCATCTTTTGCATTTTTCACAACCGTTTTACCCCTAAACCGTTTCTTAAATTAGAAATTCGCAGAAACCATGCGAGCCACAAGATTTTTGCAAGCTGCGCGCATCTTTTCGCAAGGTGCCGCGCCGCACAGTTCTTTGGTTTTGCCCCCAATTTCCACGCCACTCGAAAACGAAATTAAATTGCATCAAGTGTAGGCGCCTTGATTAGCGTCGATTGGCGGCGCCACAGGAAACCACTTTAAGAGAAAGGTTAAAGATGGGAACACCACTTTTTTCTCCCCTTCCATTGATTTCTGGTACATTCTAGACGGCGGCTCCGCCCACCCCGCACACACCCGCGTACCTATCCGTCATCATTTTCACAAATACCTGTTCTATTGTTCGTTTTTTTCATATTTTTTTCCCCCAATTGCCCAGAGGGGACCTATCCCGACACAAAAAGAACGTTCCAGAAATAGGTGAGACTGTAGACAGAAAAAAAAATGGAATTCACTATTTTATTTAGTTTAAAAACAAGCAATGCTTAGAATCTTTCCTATCATCGATCAACTTTTGATAACATTTTTTTCCACTACTGTTTTGCCCACAAAAAGGGAGAAGAGAGAGAATTTTTCATCTCTTCTCACAAAATTGTTTTGTTTATTATTCTCTCTCTCTCTCTCACAAACTGGCTCCGCCCACTTTTCAGTGATAATCTAGGGGCAAAATTCAGTTTTTCATCAGCGTAGTGTTTGCGGACTTTTATTGATTTTAGATACATTTTTCTACGAAAAATTTTTTTTAGTTTTATGGTGTTTTCAATATTTGCGACATCAAAACGTGAAACTCCGCCCACTTTTTTCACGCAAAAATTAAAAATGCACTAAAATTTAATATTCGCGTGCCAAAAAAGTGAGCGGAGTTTCACGTTTTGATGTCGCAACTCGATTGAAAACACAATACGCTTGAAAAAAGTGGGCGGAGCTTGCTCCTAGCAGTTTTTATCAATTTAAAACACTTTAAAACTCCCGGAAAAAGTGGGCAAAAGGGGTGGAGCCAATTGAATTGTCTTGATGAATTTTTTTTCGGGAGAACGCACTCATTTTAATCACAAAAAAAGTGTGCGGCACTCTTGCAAATGGCTCCGACCATTTCCCCGCTTTTTTCCATTTCTTCGCTTTTCGCTCCTCCATAGTTGCGTCAAGTATAGTGTTTGCGGACTTACCAAAGTCTAATCTAATTCCGCAAGCTCTGCCCCTTGTTTCGAATTTTTTGGGTAAAATTTCCAATTTTCTTTGATTTTTCAACGCGTTTCCGATTAAATAAATTCTAAAAAATCAACAAAAAATGAGTTGGAAAAGTTTCAAAAAAAGTGGGCGGAGCGTGCAGTTTTTTCTGCAAAGTATAGTGTTTGCGGACTTCCACTGACTACAGTAGTCAGCGCTAATCTCATCCCGCAATCTCCGCCCCTTTTTTCCAAGTTTTTAGGGTGAAATTTTGAATTTTCTTTGATTTTGCCACAAATTCAAAAAAAATTTTTCGAAAATTTTTGAAAAAGAGGGCGGAGCGTGCAGTTTTTCATTAATTTTTTAAACAAATTATGAATTATGGATTCGCGACGTAGCGACGCATTGCTGCAAGTTGTGCGCTCGCAAAATGAAAAAAATTGTTTCCTCCCTCGCTGCCAAGAGCTGAATCGTGGCGAGACCCAGCGATCGCTGACGCATAACTTGACACGCTGTCTCGCTACGTCACGGATCCATAATACACTTAATTTCGTCGGTGTTTACGGACCCACCGTAATTTAGTCGAATCGCTAGGCTCCGCCCATCTTTTTGTTGATTTTCGGTGTTTTTTTTTCATAAAATGCCGAAAAATGAAAAAAAAAAACCAAAAAATTGGGAGAAAATGCTCGGAAATATGGTCAAAATACTCCCGGACCTGCTCCAAAAAAGTTTGACTGAAATATCGATTTAAAAACTTGTTTTGCCTTCAAATTCAATATTTCAGTTCAAAATTTTGAAGCATTTCCAATCGGAGTATTTTCTTTAAATTTTTGTCATTTTTTGCGTTTTTCGACAAAGCGAGGAACAAGCCCCGCCCCTTTTTAAAGCCTGGGCCATTCGTGCCGCAGACTTGACTTGACTTGAATTGCAAAAGGGGCGAAGCTTATTCTTGTTCCCCATTTTTTACTTTGCGTCAAATTTTATATTTTTTCCGCAAAAAGCCAACAAAAAACTGTATTCCCCAGATGGAAAAGCACAATGTGAACGTTTTCGAGGAGCCGGGCGAGAATCTGAAGCGCAAAATCGAGGAAGAAGACGAGGCGGACAAGCTGTTGTGCGGATTCGGCGCGTGCACTCCGGCGTGGTTGCAGCGTTTCCACAACGCCAAATATCTACTCTTGGTGCTCGGTATTTGTGCTTTCATTCAGGTTAACAGTATTCAGCTCATAACTTCATCATCCTCGTGCTTTTTCAGAGTTTCGTCGTAAATGCCATTTTTCCGGTGGGCTTGTCCACTTTGGAGAGGAGGTTCAAAATGACCAGGTGGGTGGGGGAATGACTTGGAATAATCTAATGTAATGCGCCTTTAAAGTTTGGAAAAAATGTCCAAAATACCTTTGAAAATCTTCAATTATTCCACTTTAAAAAGGAAGCTAATTCCAACGTAAAGGCAACCGCGCCCAATTGCATTCTCTGCGTCTCCACAGTGAAATTCTGTCAAGTTTAGCTAAAAGCGTGCAAAATTGGAGACGCAGAGACGCGAGAAATGGCGTCCGAAAAAGAATTCTGCATAGGTCCATAACTCCAGAAAAATCCCAACTCTTTCAATTTCCAGCACCCACACCGGAATCATCTCAAGTTGGTACGACTTCGCAGTGCTTCTCGTCGTCTTTCCAGTATGCCATTGGGGTAACAATGGTCACAAGGGTCGATGGATAGGCTGGGGCGGTGTGATCATGTCACTGGGCTCTCTGATTTGTGCTCTTCCTCACTGGATGGTCGACGTTTATCACCCCGACGCGGACATTCTCGCCAATCAGACCGATTTCGGACAGTGTGCGAATCGTGACGATCCAGAGTGTACTGGGCAACCGTACTCGTCGTATTTTAATCCCTTCTTTTGGATGTTCATTTTAGGTATGTATTGGTTTAAAAAAAGCAAGTACCTTTCAAAAGTTTTCAGGCCAAACCCTTCACGGAATCGGCTCCACACCGCTCTTCTCAATTGGTACCACTTTTATGGACGAGAACGTTTCTCAGAAGGCGTCACCGGTCTATCTTGCCATTCACGCAGTTCTCACGTCTTTCGGACCAGTGGTTGGCGTTTTTGCCGGCGGATTCCTGCTCAATCTTTACGACGATTTCGATAGAGTTGAGAGGTAGGTGATTTCTAGGATCTTTCGTTTCCAAATTGTAAGTAAGTTGACGTCTTTCAGAATTCCAATGGAACGGTCTGATCCAAGATGGGTTGGTGCGTGGTGGGTGGGATTCATAATCTCCTCCGTTTCCGCGTTGCTCATTGCATTTCCCATTTTGGCGTTCGCCAGGGAATTGCCTGAAGCGAAAAGACATCGTGCCAAGGATGTGAATCAGTGCCACGCGGCAAATGGTGACGTCAATGAGAAGGCGCCGAGGGATTTGACAAAACTACCAGCGTGTTGCTATGTAAGTTCCAAGTAGTGTGGATTTTCGAAGCAGTTTCGACCAGAGATCGGATCCATGAAACTGGAAAAGGAGGGGAAAACCGTTTTCTAGAAAACGAAATTTGGAAATTGATGAATTTTGTATTCTGGTGGTGATAGACACAGAGAAACAGACAAACCCATTTTCCGGAAAATTCCGTTTTCCTGTTTTATGGACCATAGCTCAGGCTTGGTCGGAATCGAAAAACGGAAATTCCGACTTCTTATTCGGAAAATTTTCCGAAAAATGTCGGAAAAGTGTCATGCTTCTAGGTGCCGCTTCTAATGGACCTATTCATTTGAATTAAAATGAATTCTTATGTCATTTTAATTCAATGCAAAACAACATATTAATTAATTAATCTGAATTTTCCTGAACCATTGAGCTTGATTTTTTTCGTCATCTTGTCCACTCGGAGTACACATCAAAGGCGCATGCATTTATTTGGCCAGGATGTCTCGACACGATTTGCAGAAAGGCTCAAACTCAATGGTTCAGGAAAATTAAATTTGCATTGAATTAAAATGACATAAAAATTCATTTTAATTCAAATGAATAGGTCCATAACCGACAACTTTTGAGCACCCCTCATTTCTGTACCATACAAAAAAAATCGGTGCCAAGAACTTCTCAAAACTGTTTTTTTGTTGAATTTTTGGTTTTGTTTTCCGGAAAACGCATTTTCCGTCGTTTTCAAGTGTCATGGATCCGGCCCCTGGTCTCAAGTAGTGTGGATTTTCAAAGCAGATTCGACAAATTCTTCGATAAAATTATTTCGGAGTGTCGTCGAGTTTATTGGTCACTTTTATTTGCATATTCGCAGTACGAAGCGCTGCAAACTCGCTCCATTCGTACAGTGGACGAGGCGGCCACGGTGGCGAGAGAGTGCAGAAAATTGAGAGAGCGTGGCCGATGTTTCGCTCTGATTTCTCTAAACCTCACTCCAAATGCATGTGAAATTCATAGTTCGATTGGAGCGAGTTTGCAGCGTTTTTTACCGAGCATAACAAAATTCCATCCTCAAAAATTATCGATAAATTTGTTAAATTGACCGATTATCGAGAAACTGTTTTCGGAAAATCCACAATAGTTCCAAGTTCGCAACTTCGCAACTTTTCCGCACGATTTTCTCGAAAATTTGGTGCATTGACCGCAAACATTTTGGAAAATCCATAGTTTTTCGAGCATCTTCCAGAAAATCCTGAGCAACCCGACTTTCTTGGTTTGCATAGCCGTCGGAATCTTCGAATCGATCATCATCAACGGTTTCGCCGCGTTTATGCCAAAGATTCTGGAGACTTTGCTGTCAACAAATCCAACATTGGCCTCCTATCTTTCTTGTGAGAATTTTTATACTTAAAAATCAACAACTTTGCTTTTTCAGCCGTCGTAATTTTCGCGGCCGCGACTGGAGTGATGGTCGGCGGGACGATAATTCGTCAATTGAAGCTGCAGGTATGTACCATTAATCAACCATTAAAACGAGTAATTCGTTGATCACATGGCGTGTCGTGTTGAATTTTTCGCTCTCTTTAATTTCTTGATCCTCACAACTTAATTGCGAGTCTACAAATCCAATTATTCCATTAGTGGGAAACTCGTCATGAAAGGTCAAAGTTTTGTCTGGCTGGTTTGGCAAACATCGTGACCACTAACTATCAAGGGCAAAATGGAACGAATGAGTGATTAGGAAATTTTGAAGACAAGGAACTGGAAAAGGTCATGCAAAAAAAATGCATTCCAGGTTGGCGGAATGCTCAAAATGATCATTGTGTGCCACTTTGCCGCTCTCCTCTTCACCACCGGACTGCTTAGTCATTGCCCACAACGCGAATTCGTTGGAATCAATATGGGCTACGAGGATTTGAGCATTGACAAGATGCACGACTATAGCGTATCTTCTACGTGTAACGCGAATTGTCACTGTAAAATGGAGTGGAATCCGGTGTGTGATCGCAATTCGGGACACATGTACTACTCGGCGTGTCATGCTGGGTGCACTGCGATGACAAAAAATCAGGTAAGAAAAAAAACAGCCAAATTTGCGTTGACTGTATTGAAAACAACAACAAAAGTCATCAATCATTCATTCATTTCAGGGGTCAACCGAATGGTCGGGATGTGGATGTTTGACTGCCAACACCACGTTCCACAATCTGATCCATGGCGCCAAACCTCATCAAGAGTTTGTGCATCAAGGATATTGTGAGCAAGATTGCGGATACCGAGAGTACATTCTCATGGTCACACTTTTCGTCACCGTGGTCGCCTCGTTCGCCTCCGGAATTCCAACTCAACAGATTATGCTCCGCGTGGTTCCGTTCGACCAGCGAACCCTTGCTCTCGGCATCAACTGGACGTTTGTCCGTCTTTTGGGCTTTATTCCCGGTGGAATTCTGTTCGGAGTGATAATCGACACCGCCTGTCTCGAGTGGGGAGAGTCTTGCGGGAAAGCTACGTCGTGCTTGGTTTACGACCCGTTCAAACTGAGTTGGACCATTACTGGACTGGGTAACCCTAGTTATATAATCCAAAGCAGCGATCATGCTATTTTTCAGCTATCGTCTGCAAACTCTTGTCCATTCTGGCCACCATTATCGGATACGTGACGTACCGCCCGTCGGATCTCGATAACGCTGGTAGGTCAAAGTTTATTGTGGTGGTTGAGAAAGACTAAAATGTGCTTACTGTAGGCAAAGGTGCGTGGCGTCGAAACTGGGGTCGGAACAAAAACAAAAAAAGAGAGGTGCCCGGCAGCGAACCGGAACCACTTCTGAGGCAAACGTAGATGATCGCGGTAAGAGAGTGGCTTTGTGTTAACTCTCTCCGTCAGTACTAATCAGTTGCCTCATTAATTATTGTGGTTTTTGTAATGGGATAGAATCAGTGTGTATTATCGACAAGTGAAGGTTCGGTCTACCGGGAGCCCCTTGGAAACCTAGGCCATAGTTTAAAGGCGCACGCCGAAGCAGGCCTAGGTTCCCATAAGGGCGATCAAAAATCTTTACTTGTTATTTTTTTTCCTTCCAAATAAATATTTTTCATAATTCTATCCAGTGTGGGGATTTTCGAAGACTGTGCTTGACAAAACTGGGGAAAAATATTTCAAAAACCGAAAAGCAAGCCCTGAAGCTTGTTCCTCGGTTTTGACATTTTTACCCTGAATTTTCGGTAATTTCTGAGAAAAAAATCGATAATTTTTGTGTCATTGCGCAGTGCGTAATCTTGGAGTGCCGTTTGCGATTTTTAATAAACTGAATTATAATAGACAACGACGGTCCAAGTTAACACAATGCGGATTTTTTACACTCAAACATTATCGACAATTTTTCTGGCTCTGGGACGTTTAGAAACAAGAAGTTTCGAAACCGAGACGTTTTGAAATCAGTCACTTCACAAAGGTGGACATTTCGAAACTGTAGTGCACTTTTGCGTCGCAGTGTGGTCCTTCTATTTAGTTTTTTTTGTCAATTTTTTTTCGATTTGGGAGTTTAAACCCACTAGTGCAAACACCGCGACGCAAAAACGCACTAAAGTTTCGGAACGCCCTAGTTTCGAAGTGACAAGTTTCTAAACGTCTCGGTTTCGAAACGTCTTGTTTCTAAACGTCCCAGAGCCAAAAAATGTCTAAAACTTTTGAGTGTAAAAAACCGCATAGTGTTAACTTGGAACGTCGTTGTTTATTAGAAATCAAAAACGACCAAAATTATCGATTTTTTCCTCGAAAATTACCGGAAAAAAAATGTCAAGCCAAGGAAGAAGCCCTTTTGCGCCCCAAGTCTGTGGGACGAGTGGGGGCTTGTTCCTCGATTTTGAAATATTTTTTCCCGGGTTTTTCAGGCACAGTTTTCGAAAATCCCCACACTAGATAGAATTATAGAAAATATTTATTCGTAACTAAAAAAAATTAGAGATTTCTCGGCGCTCGGTTCCTGAAATTGATCGATCGGTCTGAAAATCGTGTCATTAGTAAAAAAAAATTATAAAAACGCAAAAAGAAAGCCAAATAAAAATTGAAGTCCATCAAAAAGCAAAACAAGAAATACGCTCGCCAGCTCACTGCATGACCCAATATTTTCCTTGCAGGCTCAATCCAAACCGTCGACAGCCATTGTCACACCGCTCTTCACCTCGTCGTCAACGACGATCGACTGCCCGAACAGGCGGTAATTCACGCGAGTTACGGTCACATGTAATCAGTATTTTTCCCATTCCCCTCTCCGCATAATGTACGGTAGTAAAATCAAACATCAGATACTTTTTCCCCACCACGGGTAATTTTCCCACAGTTTCCCGGCGATTAGCGCGCAGCATCTACCGTAAATTATTGCACAATCAGGTTGTCATTTTGCTTTATGTTGTGCCTCTGTTTTCTCTCGTGTACATAATAAATACATACCGATTTTTTTTTGTATGGTACAGAAATGAGGGGCGCTCAAAAATTGTCAGTTATGTTCATTTGAATTAAAATTAATTTTTATGTCATTTTCATACAATGCAAACCGACATATTAATTAATTAACCTGAATTTTCCTGCGCCATTGAGTATGAGCCCCACTGCGAATCGAGACCTCCTGGCCAAATAAATGCATGCGCTTTCAAGGAATGTACTCCGAGTGGACAAGATGATAAATGAGTTCAAAAATAGTAAAATTGATAACTCTTGTCCACACGGAGTACACGACTTAAAGGCGCATGCATTTATTTGGCCAGGAGGTCTCAACACGATTTGATTTGCAGAAAGGCTCGAACTCAATTGTGCAGGAAAATGCATGTTGCATGTTAATTAATTAATGTCGGTTTGAATCGAATTAAAATGACATGAAAATTCATTTTAATTCAAATGAATATTGTCAGCCCGCCAAAATGGTCAAACGCGCCCCGCTGAACTCAACGCTATGCGATGATCATTTTGGCCTCCAAATTATTTTATTTCACGTTGAATTTATACGTGAAATGAAATAATTTGGAGACCAAAATGATCATCGCATAGCGTTGAGTTCAGCGGAGCGCGTTTGACCATTTTGGCGGGCCGACAATAGGTCCATTACTGTCTCACGGCGTGTTCGGCACTTCTTTTTTGACATTTTTTGAACGCGTGACATTTCTCGCGTCTCTACGTCTCACTTTTGTGAACGCTTTTAGCTGAAGTTGACAAAAACGCCACTGTAGAGATGCAGACATGAGATGGGAGTCAGAAAACGCGCCCGGTTGTACAGTTTCGCACGTTCAACAATGAGGCCCAAAAATTTCACGTTTTTCATTAATTTTGGGCCTCATTTTTGCACGCTCAAAGATGTGCGTGCGGGCACGTTTGCTGACTCCCGTCTCATAACCCTGTGCAATAGAACGCGTTTGCTTTTACGGAGGGTTTAGCACGCCGCGAGTTTTTGAAAACCGAACACTCATGGAAATTATTTATTTGGAAAAAAAGAAAAACAACAACAAAAACAACAAAAATTAGATTTTTATCGTCGTTCAGATCCTGATATTGATCGATCGGTCTGAAAAACTTGTTAATATTGAAGTAACTGACCAAAAGTGTTTTAAAAAAAATTAAATTTAAAAAAACGCAAAAAAAATTAGAGTCCATCAAAAAACAAAAAAAAAACACACATTTTCAGGGCTATTAGCGCGCAGCATCTATCGCAAATTATCGGGTTTTTCGTGTACATAACATCGATCATAAATCAGTGTTTTTTCTTCGAATAATTATGGTACAAACTTTCAAAGTGTCAAAAATTCAAAATTTAAGGTGTCAAAATTCTCAGTGCTCAAATCCGCATAATTTGAACAAGAGAATAGTCCGCAACAGACTCTTCTGGTTTCAGCTCGCCTGCACTCATATTGATCGATATTTTCACATAATTTCCAGTGGGTCCTTTCGCCAGACTCGAGCTGTTCACAAACACGCAACCATTAACACTTTGCACAGACGGCACCAGTTTTGACGGCGAGAAAATAATGTTCGGTGTAGCGGTGAGACGGCAAACTTCCAAAAGATCGCCCATCGCCGACGGCACATCAGTCGGTTCCAGCGGATAAAGTGACTGTTGGGTGAGCAAGTGGCTGTTAAGCCTCGCGAATCGATCATTGTTCTCCTGATTGGCGGATCGATGAAACTCGAGGTTGCTGAGCCCTTGGATTGGCTCACTGCTCGTCACCGCAATCTCAATTCCCTTTTGTTCGATGCGCAGAACACATGGATCCGGCACGAACAAAATGTCCTTTTTGATGCTGTTCAACTTTTTCCGATTCACTTGGAATGGAGCCGAGGGGAAGACGGGCGGTACGCAGAGATCACGGGACGAGCTCGGCTGGATGATCACTTCGGTTTTTGTGCTGAAAAGAAAAACAAATCAATTTTTTTAACTTCGTTGTAAATTATGTCGCCTACTTGACAAGTTTCTGTTTGATTTTCATCAACAAGTCCTCCAGCAAGTCGTCGTAAGTCATTGTGAACGATGGCTTGTTCAGATAAGTGTTGCGGCGATCGATGAACGGACCGGCCAGAATCAAAATATCGGGTTTTTCGAGCACAACCTTGTCGAGCAACTCGCACAAATGCTCGTATCCGCAATTGTCGACGGCCGTGTACGGTCCACTGGCGAACCAAATGTCTTCTGGAACAAAATTTTTGCGTTTTAATAGAAAAAAAGTATCTATTTTTAACACGGAACTGGCAATTTTCTGGCCATTCCCATTTTTTAAAACAAAATAAGACCCACTCGAAGTATCAATCTCGACTTTTGTGACGGGAAGTGGCGGTGCCGTATAGATCCGATCCACCTGCAGCTCCTCGCCTGTGGAATTTGTGCCGCGAACCGCAATAATTTGGCCAGGAAAGAGTGTGATGTCGTCGAGCATTTTGGTAAATTCCAGGCGGACCATTGTTCCTTCTTCATCGTCTGAAACACAAATTGTATTTTTTGAAGGAGGTGCCAACATCACATTAAAATCGCTCAAAAAAAAAAATAGAAAACGTCCAAAAGGAGTACACGAGGTCTGTGGCCGCTGGCCTAGAAAACCATTTATTGTGTTTTCAATCGACTTGCGACATGAAAACGCAATTCAAGTCTGCATTCACCGTTCTGTCTGCGTCTCTTCAAATATCACTATGTTCGCGTGGTCGCTCACAAATAAGTGGGCGGAGTTTGGCGTTCTCATGTCGCAATTCGATTGAAAACACAACAGTGCTGATCCGCCTATTTTTTCGATGAATTTTGTATAGTGAGGTCAGGCTTGTTCGGAAAATGCTTTTCGGAAAATCGGAAAATGAAATTTTTTTCCGAAATAATTTTTCGGAAAATCGGATACCCGAAATTTTTTCCGACTTCAATTTTCGGAAAATCGGATATCCGACATTTTTTCCGATTTTATTTTTCGGAAAATCGGCTATCCGATTTTTTCCGATTTTCGAAACTAAAACAGGATTTTTTTTTAAATTTTCTATTTTCCGAAAAAGATTCTTAACAATTGGCTCATCTTATTTCTTTGAAAAAATACGAAAATCAACAAATTAACCAAAAATTCAACAAAAAATCAACAAATTAACAAAAAAATCCACAAAAAATTCAGTTTTGAGCAGTTCTTGGTACTTAGAAGCGGCACCTAAAAGAACTGCAATTTCCCGATCATTTTCGGAAAATTTTCCGACGGGAACATTTTCCGGATAATTAATTCGGAAAATTTTCCGACGGGTAATTTTTCCGAAAAATAAATTCGGAAAATTTTCCGTCGGAAAAAATTTCCGAAAAAAGTCGGAAAATTCGGAAAATCGGAATTTCCGTTTTCCGACTCCGACCAAGCCTGAGTGAGGTTATTCAAAAAATAGCAAAAACCTGCGAAAACTCGAAAAATGTTCCGATTGGCCTGAAACTTTTGGAAATAATGGCAAAAATATTCCCGGACATTCCTAGAAAACTTCAGATCAAAATATCGATTTTAGAATGTATAGAAAAAAAAATTCGATACATTTTAAAATACCTATTTTGATCTTAAATTTTCTGGGAATGTCCGCATGTATTTTTGCCATTATTTCCCAAAGTTTCAGGCCAATCGGAGCATTATCCGAATTTTCTGCTGATTTTGGCTATTACGTATTCCTCGATTTATGCTACTTCGTAAAATGGTGCGCATTCGGGTCTCGCCACGATGATGTGTGCACATTTGTCGATTTACGCGCAAAACTGGATTTTTCCGTTTTGAAATTTTGTCAATCCACAAGTGTGCATGGATTTGCTGAAATTCAAAACTAAAAAAAATCAGTTTTGTGCATAAATCGACAAGCTTGCATACACCATCGTCGCGAGACCCGAATGCGCACCATTTTACAAGGTATCCCAAATCGAGGAATACGTAATATTTCGTGAATAACCCCATTAAGATGATCAAAAATCGATATTTAGCAAATTTATTCAGAAAATAGTGAAAAATTCAATGTTCATTAATTAATTTATTGTCGGCCCGCCAAAATGGCCAAACGAGCTCTGCTGAACTCAACGCTATGCGATTTTCATTTTGGTCTCCAAATTATTTCATTTCACGTATAAATTCAACGTGAAATGAAATAATTTGGAAACCAAAATGAAAATCGCGTAGCGTTGAGTTCAGCGGAGCGCGTTTGATCATTTTGGCGGGCCGACAAGATATTTATTTATTTATTGAAAAAAACAAATTTAAAACGATATTTAAATGTGCAAAATCGGATGAAAAATATTTTTCTCAACACTTTCTTCTAGGCTCATTTTGTAGCGCTCTGTAAATAAATGATTTATCAACAAAAAAATAGGTGAAGAAATGAAGGAAATTACAACAAAAACAACGAATTTTTAAAACAAAACCTAAAAAATTGCATTGGCACCAAATGTGCTCGAATTGCCGGTTGTTGAGTTCTATTTCGCGCAGTCCTATTTCGCTAGTTATATTCCGCCTCGTGTACTCCTTTTGGACGACTTCTAACTTTTTTTAAAGCGATTTTAATATGATATTCATAAACCAATTCTAAAAACTCACTAATCATAAGAGCAACGGAATTCTCTCCAATCTTGTTATCACCATCCTTCGAATCGTCATGAACCACTTGTCCGTACGTGTAAACCACGTCCACAGAGGCGATCAACGGATTTCCCCAATCGACAATCTCGGGGAACGCTTCTTGAATTCTTTCGGCGATCACGCCTATTCGTTTCGCTTTCGCCTCAATCACCACCGACGATTTTTCTCCTCCGTAGAGTGAATTTGGCTGTTTTGACACTACTCTCACTCTTTCCTCGATTTTCGACGTGGCTTTCAAGCCTTTATCCTGGTATTTCTTGCCGCGGATCGAATTCAGGACGTGTGACGGGTCGGCGCGTCTCAGAAACTTTTCATTTGCAGGGGAGTTTCTGGAAGGGAGGAAAATCGGATAGTGAATTCGGCAGCAGGGCTGAGACACCCAACAATGGCTAATAGCCAAAATTTCCTCACAAAATTGATTTTGAAAAACTCACGGAAATGGAGAAAAATCGAGAAAGTGTCCTTCGAGTTTTGCAAGCGCTGTTGTCGACAAATCCAGCCGATTGCCGCCCTTCTCGTCGTCTCCAGGGCCTCCGCTTAATATGAATCCACTTCTTTCGGCAAGCGGAACACGTCTGGAAAAAGAAGAAGTTGGGAAATTAGTGGTTTTGAAAATAATATGGTGTTTTATTCATAATAACGTCATTTTTTTCGCATTTAAATTCAAAAATATGGCATTTTAAAGAGGATATTGTCCAAAAAAAACGGGAAAAAATTCTCCAACAATGTCCATTTTCTTGAAAACATCATTTTTAATCGCATTAGAATGCAAAATATGCATTTTATGGCATTTTAATGGCAATGACCTGAAATTCTGGAAAATAATATCGAAAATTCCTTTATGAAAAAATTGCGGGAAAAATCGGAGAATGCTCCGATTGACCTGAAATTTTGGGAAATATTGGAAAAAATTCTCCTGTACACGCTCAAAACATTTTGGACGAAAATATATATCGATTTTAAAAATTTTCAGAAAAAATCGATATTTTGGTCCAACATTTTTTGAGCGTGTATTGTGAAAACAAAAAAATTGCAACGCGGTGTTTGCGTACTTTTAAAATTCAAACAAAAATGGGAACAAATCTCTTCATTTTCCATGCTATTTCTTTCATTGCCGTTTGAATTTCAAAAGTACGCAAACACCGCGTTGCAATTTTTTTGCTTTCACAATACAGGAGAATTTTTTCCAATATTTACCAAAAGTTCAGGTCAATCGGAGCATTCTCCGAGTTTTCCCGCAATTTTTTTCCGTTTTTTATTATTTTTTTTTCCGGTTTTGTGAATAGGTCCATTAAAAATCCTAAAAATTAAAAAAAATTTTTTTTTTTAAAGGCTTATTTCCCGTGATTCAAAGTTCCCGTTCAATATTTTATTTCATATCCAGGCGCATTTTCAACCGTATTTTCCAATATTTCAGACCATTTTTCGCATTTTTTGCCAGTTTCAACGTACGCTGGCTTTTTAACCGATCTCGGCGTGTGCACCATCTTCTTCGATTGCGACTCGAGGCTCTCCTCGAGCAGCCCGATAATTTGAGAATCCACAGTCTTTTTGTTCGTATTGTTCATCACCGAGACGATCTCGTCGGAAATGTCGTCTGTCGTCTTGCGGAACGTTTTGCATAGTCCTTCCACTGAAAATAATATTGTAAAATGCAAAAAATTCGGGGGAAATGGTCTGCTTTTCAATTTCCGGAAGCATTTTTGCCCAACTTTTTTTGGTCTTTTTTTTTGCATTTTTGTGGTTTTTTGAGCACTTTTTCAGAATAATATTGAATTTTGACCGACACAACGAAACCGTTTAACCAGCAAGATTTCAGTATTTAAAAAATGATTTTTTAGCATTAAAAAAACCATAAAAACTCACATTTCTCAATAACATGATGATTTTCCGGGCACGTGATGTTGAAGCTATCAAGATTGTCTTTAAGTTCATCTAAATCCAGCTCAAACGCCATGATTTTGGGTGTGATTTGGAGAAATTAGACGGTGGAAAATTGGAAAAGAATGATTTCCACTTGAATCTCGCGCGCTATTTTGGTGTGCGGTGGAGCGCACTTGCATCATGCGACAGGTGCGATCGAGCTGTGTACTGTCTCGTTCTCGGGAGAAGAAAGAAAGCAAGAGCAAGAAGAAGGTAAATAAATAGAAAAGAGCTGGAGGGAGAAGAGGAAGACGATTGCGTAATAATAAACAAAGAAAGAAGAAACAATAAGCCAATGCGTAACTCGTTTCTTTCAAGAACTTTCAAGTTTGAAGTTTCCTGAAACTGTTACTGTGTCTCTTATTATACTTTCCTTCCAGTTAATGTTTGTTTATGTCAACTAGCGTTCTCCCTACTTATCATTAGAGAGCTCAGAGCTCAGACAGCTAGTTGAAATCCGACGGGAGCCCCGCCGCCGCCACGGAGCAAAAAAATCAGTGTAATACTAGGGAGTGCACGAGGAGGAGAGACGCAGCGTAAGCTTCCCGCGGGCAAGAGCTCTCGGCACCCTCAAATCAAATCCAACGCATATTTACCCCTCTTTCTCCCGCTTCAATTCTCTCTGAGTGCGTCGCTGAATTTTAGAAATTCCAGCTACCCAAAATGGCTCAAATTGTCCGACAGAGCAAGTTCCGACACGTTTTTTGCAAGCCTGTCAAGCATGAGAGTTGCATGTCAGATATTCGAGTAAACATTTAAATTTGAATTTAGTGGGGGATTTACGATAAATTCAATGTATATACAGGTCACGGAAATCACATGGGACTCACTTTTCTGCGATGTCAACCCGAAATTCATCGCGTTCATCAATCGCGGAGCCGGTGGACCGTTCATGGTTGTTCCCGTCAATAAGGTGTGTGAAATTTAAATTCCCTCCTTTTTTGTATTTTTTTAACCGGCTACGGTAGTCCATAAAGTACGCAACGTGTTTGCAGATTTTTGTATACCGTACCCGTTTTTTTTTTAGGATTTTGGAAAAAAAATTTGGGGCCAAAGTTTTTATTTTTGCTTCTTTATTTTTTGTTTTTTAATTAAATTAATTTTAATTTTACTGCATTTAAATGAAAAAATTGAATATTACATAAATGCACTCGAAAAATCGTGGTTATCCATAGAAATGTCGAAAAATGCAAAAAAAAAAATTCGAAGAATGCTCCGATTGCCCTAAAAATTCCTGAAATGTAAAATGTTAAATAAAAAAATAGGCGCTATGCGGGTTGGGGGGGGGGGCCACCCAAAAAAAATTTTTTTTCACTAATTTTTTTTTGCACTTTTTTTGTTGTTCACGCTTTGAATATGCGTTTCTGAGCATTTATCGATGTCCGGAAAGTTCAGCGGCAACGCGCCGGAAGCATGTGTGACACTTTTCAAATTGGCGACCGGAGGGAGCCGGGCGGAAGCATGCTTTGCGGGATGATTTTTTGTGATTAAAAGTCTAAAGATGAGCCTAAAAAGGTAAGAAAAGGTTACTGGGAGCCGATTAAACACTCAAAAGGGTAAAAGCAAGCTTCCGCCCAGCTCCCTCCGGTCGCATATTTAAAAAGTATCACACATGCTTCCGGCGCGTTGCCGCTGAACTTTCCTGGCTAAAAAATGATGCAGAATGAGATTAATATATGAAACAAACCAAAAGCGATGCGAAACCGCACAAAAAAACGAAAAAAAATTTTTTTTTTGAGTGGCCCCCCCCAACCCGCATAGCGCCAAAAAATATTCCCCGCCATGAAATGCTCTAAAAATTATGCACTGAAATTTTGAATTCGAAGACAATAAAATATTTTCCTAGATAATTTTTTTTGACGATTTTCCCGAAGTTTCAGGACAATTATTTGCATTTTTCGACATTTCTATGAAAAATTTTTTAATTGGCCATAAAACACTTTCAAAATTTCAATTTTCGTTCTGCTCTCTATTGCGAGTCAAAATTCATTTTTGACATTAAAGTTCTGTTTAAAAAAGTGCAAAACTTTGAATTTTAATATCCAATTTATTTCCATGACCCCGTCATTTTAAATTCAAAACATGTTATTTTTATCAGGTTCAATGAAAATTCCAGACTAGAAAACTCTGATCAGCTTGTTATTTTTGAGGCAAATCACTACTTTTTTAAATACCAGATGATCATCAACCAACAACTGTTACTTATCAGTGGTCATTGAACACTTTATTGTTATTGCTGTTATTTTTTGTTCTTTTTTCAGATAGGAAGAATCGATAAGGACTATCCGTTCGTCGATGCTCACAAAGCACCATGTTTGGAAATAGCGTGGAGTCCATTCAACGACAATGTAATCGCTTCCTGCTCCGAGGACACCACTTGTAAAGTGTGGGTGATTCCGGACAGAGGGCTGTCGCGTAACTTGTCGGAACCAGCTGTGGAGCTGACTGGACATCAGAAGAGGGTTAATACGATTGCGTGGCATCCGGTCGCCAATAATGTGCTTCTTACTGCGGGTAACTCATAATTTCTTATGGTTGTGTTCTAAATGAAATTCACGGACGTTAGAGACTTCATAGAAATAATGAAAATTTCGAACGATTCGGCGAAAATTGTTGTCTAAAACTGAAAAAAAAACCTTCTATTTAGTTCCTGAGAGTTTTTTAAACACTATTTTCTAAATTTTCAGACAATTCGGGGATTTTTTTTTTCATTTTTTTTTTAGCTTTTCCGCTTTTCTAGGTGAACGGTGTTTGCGGGGGTTTTCATAATTAAACTCGTTTGAAAACACAATAGTTAATGGACCTATTCAAGAGAGAAAAAACGAAGTTGAAAAATGAATTTCCTTCCTTTTTTTCTCTTCCTATTTTTTTCTTTTTTTGCCGTTTCTGCATCAGAAAAAACTTGTTTTTTTCTTTTTTTTTTTCTCTCTTGAATAGGTCTATAAAAAAAGGAGAAACCGGCAAGAAAAATTGAAAACAATACACAGTGAAATGAAAATAAATTTGAATTTTCGTAAATCCATGCTTACTTCTGGATTTACAAAAATTCAAATTTTCGCATAAATTGACAAGTGTTTATACATCGTCGCATCTCAAATCGAAGAATACTTAATATATTCATTTTTCTTGAATTCAGGAGGTGAAAATGTAATGTTCATGTGGAACGTGGGAACCGGAGAGGCTCTTCTGGAAATTTCCGGTCATCCAGACCAAATCTGGTCCATCAACTTCAACTACGACGGTAGCCAATTTGTGACCACTTGCAAAGACAAAAAAATCCGAATTCTCGATTCGCACTCTGGAGAAGTGCTTCATGAAGGTACCGGACACGAGGGTCTCAAACCGCAGAGAGCCATTTTTGTGAAGGACGGGCTCATTTTAACCACTGGGTGAGTCTTTTTTTTTTTGTTGGTAGATTTAATATAAACCATGAAATATTATCATTTAATATTCCTACCGGCTACAGTAAGCAGTGGCGAAACTCCGCCCACGCAGGTTTTTCAACTGAACGCAGTGCGAAAATGTGAGCGGGTGTGTCGTCTCGTTATGTCTGCGTCTATTAGAAATCTTGTGCGGGAGCATATGGTAGCCGGCAAGAATATTGAACCGATATACTCGGTATAAAACGCTGATAACTCGCTCCAATCGAACAAAGAATTTCGCATGCATTTGGAGTGAGGTTTAGAGAAATCAGAGCAAAACATCGGCCACGGTCTCTCAATTTTCTGCACTCTCTCGTCGCCAACGTGGCCGAGTCAACCACTGTGCGAAGGGAGCGCGTTTGCAGCGCTCCGTACTGAGAATAATAAGTCCATTTTCTCACTACAAAATTTTTTTTTAAATTTTAGAAATTTAATTTATCTATTTTGACGCACTTATTATTCCAAAATGACTTTTTTTTTTGGAAATTGGAAACAACATATGACTCAAATTTTCATTTACAATTTTGTTAGAACTTTGTTAGAACAAATATAATGGCGCGGCCAGAAATAAAAAAAAGGTGGCCATAAATGCAGAAATTTCCCCCTTTTTTTCTAAATTCAACTGCGATTTAGAAAAAAGGGGGAAATTTCTGAATTTATGGCCACCTTTTTTTCATTTCTGGCCGCGCCATAAAACGACAAAAAGCGAAAAGAATGTGAAGATTCAAAACGATGCCACGGCGTGTTGAAGAGTACATCGTGAAAATGCGCTCCACTGCTCACATATATTTGAGGAAACGCGGTTGTTACAGATTTTAAACGGTTTGGATTTTCAAAAACGAGGCGCTGGCGGAATACGTTTTCTGCATAAAATAAATAGAAAAATGTTGTTTAAATATTTAGAATCATGCAAAAGATATTAACCCATAAGAAAAAAATATATAAAAAATTGCTGCGGCGCCGCAGTAACGACGTTTTGAATACGCCATTTCGCGCTCTTTTTTCTCAAGTGACGTGGCAACTTTCCCGCGAAATTTAAATTTTAATTTTCATGTACCTCTCAACACCCCGTGCGATGCATCGGGCGAACGCTGTCCGAAAATTGCTTACCGTATTACCTCTAATATAGGCGCAGGCGCTTCTATTGTTTCATTTCATCACAACTGTCGGGTATTTAGAGGTTTGCACACCAAACTCGCCAAAACACTTTCTAAGCAAGCAGGCATGAAACGGCGGAAGTTTGGTGTGCATACCTGTAAATACCCGGCAGTTGTGATGAAATGAAACAATAGAAGCGCATGCGCCTATATTAGAGGAAATACGGTAAGTTTAAAAATTGTAGGCAAGCTTATCGAACTACTAGCAGATTTTTTCTAAAGTTTTTACAGAACTTTTTGAAATTACGTCAAATTTATATACAGTGGAGAAAAAGGTACAGTAAAAGCATTCGTCTCCTAAATTAGTACAGTCCACAGACTTTTTCAACAGTTTTGAGCAAACTGCAAAAAGTTTAGACCTATCACGTATTTGCAAGGGAGCGACACTTAAATTCACGTTTTTATTCTAAAAAGCAAGAAATAACCAAAGAGGTTCAAAAGATAGTTTTTGAAGTTTAAAAAATTGAGAATTAAATATCAAATTTTAAATATGTGACATTTTGAAAATCTATTGTCTATTCGTGCAAGTACGCTCCACGAAACTTAGTACTACGTGGATTTCATTTTCGTCGCCAAATTATTTCATTTCACGTTGAAATTACAAGTGATATGAAATAATTTGGCGACGAAAATGAAATCCACGTAGTACTAAGTTTCGTGGAGCGCACTTGCTTTTTTCGCGAATGGACAATACGGTATTTAAGAATTTTCAAAAAAATAATTAATGGACCTATTTATGCAGAGTACTGTCGAAAACTGGAAAAAAAAAATGACAAACAACTTGGAGTAAACTCGGAAAATGCTCCGATTGGTCTGAAATTTTGGGGGAAATGGGTAAAAATACTCCCGGACTTGCTCAGAAAATTTTGGACCGCAAATCGGAACATTCTCCGAGATTTCTGCCAGTTTATTATATTTTTTTTCCGTTTTTCGACAGTTCGTGGTTTTTTCCTTATGCAGGTTTTTTTTTCTGGAAAAAAACCCATCGTGTCGAGACCCGGCGTTAAAAATGTAACGCGCCTTTAATTTTCAATGGGAAATTTAAAGGCGCATCGAATTATTTCATTGGCCGGTCTCGACTACTGTAGTTTTTGTCGTTTTTCATCAATTATACATAGGGGAAAAAACCACGAAAACGGATTTTTTTTTCCTGTGCTGATAGATTTTTTTTTTTTTTTATAGGTTCATAATGCTGCAAAAAATAGAAAATTTTTTTTCCGCATGAAATCGAAGTTTTAACAAGTATGAGTGATGATTCTTGTTAAGATTCACGAAGAGATCGGAAAGATTGTACGCCCTACGTGCACCAGAAGACCTATCCACGCCAATCGTCGAAGAAGAGTTGGACACATCGAACGGTGTCCTTTTCCCATTCTACGATGAGGATGCAGGTCTTGTGTACCTTTGCGGAAAAGGCGATTGTGCAATTCGCTACTACGAAGTGAACAACGAGGCTCCATTCGTCCACTACATCAACACCTATACGACGAGTGAGCCGCAAAGAGCTATTGGATTCCAGTCGAAACGTGGAATCACTTCGGAGGAAAACGAGATTAATCGAATTTACAAGTTGACGACAAAAGGAGTGGTGGATATTCTGCAATTCTTTGTGCCCAGAAAATCCGATCTTTTCCAACATGATCTTTATCCGGACACCAGATCCACTATTCCTGCACTTACTGCCGAGGAGTTTATGGAAGGTGAGTGTGCGATAAATATATTCCTGAATAGCTATTTATTTCTAGGAAAGAATTCCGCACCGAACCGGCAACCAGTTAACGCTGCTGCTGCCGCAGCGGCTGCCAAGCCAAAAGTGCAGGTGGCTAAAAAGGCGAACATTTTGAGCACACTTGCTCCCACTGCGTAAGTTCTTTCTGTTTTTTTTTCAATAGCATTCGCCATTTCAGCGCCGAAACCGTTCAACCACAATCCTATGCCGAAAGGCCAACATCTCAGGCTTCTGCAGCTTCCCCGCGTCCATCAGCGTCGCCTAGACCACGACCAGTTGTCGACGACGACATGGGAATCGTTACGATGAGAGAAGCGCCGCCAAGTCGACCAGCCTCCTCCAGAGCTTCTCGCACTGAAATTCCACCGCGAGAAGAGAACAAGCCGGATCCGATGAAGCCGAAACAGGCGGTAATTTGGATTTTTAATTTTTAAATATTAAATATGTTTTCAATCCAACGCACCAAAATTTCTCCTCGCTAACTTTCACCGCTCTTTCTTTCTTCATTTCCCAATTCAGGTCACACTGAAATCGCGAGGCGACCGAGATGGAGCCGATGGTGCGATGACTCCTGGACAGAAAAGAGCGGCAGCAGAGTTGGAACGCATCAAGAGAAATCAGACGGCTACAGCCGATGAGGATACACTCGCGCCTCCACCACAACCAAGAGCTTCTGCGTCGCCACGTGGCAGTGTTTCGTCAGAAGTCGGGGCACGTTTTTTTCTTCTAAATTTTCATTTAACATGTTGCGAATCCCACTAAAAATTTTTCGGGCTAGGGCACACAGCGTGTTAGAACCTACGTAAAGGCAAACGCGCTCTTTCGTATTCTTCTGCGTCTCATCATTGGCATTCTGCCAAAAAATTTAACTAAATGCGTGCAAAAGAAGAGACGCAGAGACTAGAGAGAGATGACCTCAGAAAATTCATTTCCAAAAATAATTTAAAAAACGTAAATAGTCTCCAGCACGCCGTGGGGCAATGAGCTTCCATTTAATAATAAAACGACTTTAGCACGTGCCACAAAACATGGACGAACTATTGGAGGATCTTATGAAAATGAAAGCTGTGCTTCGCCAACACGAACGACGCATCCGAATGCTGGAAGAGGTGATCGCTGACAGCAATATGAGCAACGCCTACTCTTTTTAAACCGTTGGTTTTTTCGATTGTTTGTAAAAATGCCATTTACGATATATATTTGCTTTTTAAATATTTAGAACACTTAATTTTGACAAATAAATGAGCAATTTGACAAGTTTGGGGAATCAGAAATCAGCGAATTTAGTTTAAAAAATAATAATAATTGTGAAAAAAAGAAAAGTTGCAAAAAAAGTTTTTCGAAATACATAGACTACCGTAGGAAAATTTAAAGACGCATACCGAGAAACTTGGGGTCTTGACGCGATCGCGGTTAGCATGGCGCACTTTCGGTGCTTGCGCATTTTTCGACTCTCGCATTTTTTTTATTGATTTTATTATTTTTCTTTCAGTAAAACCAGTTTTTCTTTGTAAAATGTATGTATTGTATATTTTAATAACATAAAATTGCCCAAACTTCGATTTTCATAAAGATCATCCTTATATATAAAATTCCGTTTGGGTTTGTAACTGAGGATCTTTGTGTGTCTGTGTCAAAGGCGCATGGCGGGGTCGAACTCACCACCCGCGGCCAAATAAAAGATTGACGGGCAAGCGTGCTACCGCCTGCGCCACACGGGACACGTCGAATTAACGCTCTCGAGGAGTAGATTTGTTCGCCTCTGGGTAGAGGAAAAGGTCAAATAAAAAACAGTTTAGAGATGAGAAAAGATCAAAAATAGTTTTTGATTCAGCCAGGCTTGTTTATCCTACAAAAACACCAAAAAACTCAAAACGATTGTTTCGAAATGGTGGCTGAACCAAATTCGACGTTCTTAGGCTTAAAAAATTTCTAATCACCTCAGCTATTATTCCGTTGGAGCACATTTGCGAAAAAATTAAGAATTTATGCTTTTTTTCCCGAAAAATATAAAAAAATGCCTCAAAATTTGAATTTCGCGCGAAAAATCCAGTGGGCGCGTTTTTTCGGCTCCGCCCACTTCAAAACCTTGACACCGTGATTTGTAAATATTTAGTATCGTTTTTCTTGTTTTTAGGCTCTGGGACGTTTTGAAACTTGTCATTTACAATTAGAACCCTTAATTTAAAGTTTTTTTTGGTAAATTTCGAGAAATTCTCCGAATTTGTCGGCAAGTGATTCAACAAAAAAATTTTATCCTTGACCAAATTTTGTCAGTAGTGCGAACACGGTGACGAAAAATACCACTAAAGTTTTGAAAAGTCCCAGAAGCTTATGCCGCGTCCGAAGTTCAAAAAATACCTGAACTCAGGAGTTTTTTGCAGTCCAAAGTTTTGAAAAAATTTCCCAGAAATAACAGGCGGTGACAGTTGAAACAGGTGTTACCGTAGTTGCTTCGCTGCGAGGCCTTCTATGTTTAAACTTGAATTTTCCCACATTTGCTCAATTTTTCTTTTTTACGGGAAAATTCAAGTTCAAACGTAGAAGGTCTCGCAGCGAAGGAACTACGGTAACGCCGGTTTCAACTGTCACCGCCTGTTATTTCTGGGAAATTTTTTCGGAACTTTGGACTGCAAAAAACCCCTGATTTCAGGAATTTTTTGAACTTTGGACGCGGCATTATTTTTGTTCAAAATTTTCTGTTCAAAAAAAGGTTCCACCCGTTTTCTTTCGTCTCGAAATTTTAGACCCGTCATTAAAAAAAAACGCCACATTTTTGGCGATTGTTTTCTCTTCGGGATTCCGGTTATTTTGATGATGTTGTTAAATAACCAGAGGCGTATCGTATCGTATGGTGTGTCCCCTCACTTAACTACACCCCGCGTGCCCTCCTTATCTTCTCGATCGTCTCGAATCGGGAAAGAGAAACGATTTTCATTTGGGTAGGGGAGATTGTGATTATCACTCACTTTCTACAATTCTTTCTTCCCAAATGACGTTACTTTTCGTTGCATTCTCACTTTTTTTCGTTTCGTTTGTCGGTATTCCCACTACCGACGCGTTTTTGGCATCCGCGTTTTCTTCAGTGTCGCAGGCGGGCAAAACTTCGAATTGCCACGATTGGAGTGAATATGGGCCGTGTTTCAGGTACTTTTTTTTTCTAGAGAATTCACATAAATTTCATTTTTTCAGCACTTCTGACCGCTCCTTCTGGCATCGACTTCCCCAGCAATGCTATCAGAATCGCTACATGTCGGTGAGCATTTTTCCTTCTTCAAAACAATGTTTTTTTAATTCCTAAATAACAGCTAATCACTGGCATCGGAAACCCGATTGTGCAAAAAGTGATGGACTACGCGGAGCTGTTCAACAAATCGGCGGACGCGTGTGGAATGTGCAATGTTCAGGTCGCGTGTTCGCCACGTTGCGATTATGTGCCGGGGTAATTGGAAATCGTGTCAAAACATGACCATAATTCCTCAATTTAGGGGCAATTCGTTCGGAGTGGTCGACCGGATTTGTGACTTGCCAACTGAAAAACAAGCGTGCGCGATGACGCCACAGGCTTTCGATGAGAACAGTGGGCTGTGCAAAGTTTGGCCGCCAAGGTATGTGTTTCATTGAAAGAAAAAATCATTTATTGTGTTTTCAATCGACTTGCGACATGAAAACGGAAGTGTGCATTCACCGTTCTGTCTGCGTCTCTTCAAATATTATTGTTTTAAAAATGTTGTCACCTCCAAAGCCGCGTGACCTTTAAAATTAGGCTCCGCCTCTTCACGCGAATTTCCACCTTTGTAAATTTTCATGAACAAAAACTGAAGGAAAATAAAAATTTCATGAAATTCGCGTGAAGAGGCGGAGCCTAATTTTAAAGGTCACGCGGCTTTGGAGGTGACAAATTTTTTAAAAACAATAATATCACTGTGTTTGCGTGGTCGCGCACAAATAAATGGGCGGAGTTTCGCGTTCTCATGTCGCAAGTCGATTAAAAATACAATAAAAATAGTAAAATGGGCGGAGCTTATGTGTGCTCTCGGTGTTTACGGACTGGCATCACGAACAATAATTCTGAAGCTCCGCCCACCGTTGCTCTATTTTTCGAGTTTACAAAATAGGGGACAAATTTTCAAATTTTCCGAGATTTTTGTGGAAAAATATGAATTTTTACTTGTTAGGATATCAGTACTTAACTTGAAAACTTCCTAAAAAGCGAAAATTGACTATCTAGCGCGAAATTTTTTTTTTTTAATCCAAATTTTGGAAGCATTTTACAAGAAATTATTTAGCAAAAACCGGCACAAATCGAATATTTTAGACCCTACAAAAACCTGGGGACAAGCTCCGCCCCTTTTGCATCTCTGCGGCACGGTTTTCTGCTACTCGAATTACTTCCTTTGTAAAGCTTTACAAAAATCTTTCCAAGGGGGCGGAGCTTGTCCCCAAGCTTTTTTTGCCGGTTTTTGCTCATTTTTTGTAAAAATATTTCAAAAAATTGGTTTTTTTCGAGGATTTTTTGCCCTAGATATTCAATTTTCGACTTTCAGGAAGTTTTACAGTTTAGAGAGAAAAAACCAGATTTTTCGAAAAAATCCTCCTAAACAAATCGAAAGTGGGCGGAGCTTTAAGTTTATGGTTTGCAATGCGAGTCCGCAAACACCAAGTGCCGAATACATTCAAACAGACAATAAAACGAGAACCTGACAAAAAATTTCAAAAACCGATGACCAAGCCCCGCCCCTTTCGCAAGTCTGCGGCATTAGTTTTGTACAGGAAGTTCTATAGAATGCAGGACAATCAGTGCCGCAGAGATGTAAAAGGGGGCGGGCTTGTTACTCGGTTTTTTCTGGGTCTCCTTTATTTCATAATTTCAAAGGGCCGTGTAGTTCTTTTGGTCAAGACGAATTTTGGATCGCTGCGAGACCCGGAAGGGAATCATTTGTTTTGCTTCTGGAATTCCTATTCCAATTTTCGAACTAAAAGAACTATCACGGCGTGTTAGAACCTACGTAAAGGCAAACGCGCTCTGTCTTATTTATCTGCGTCTCGACAGTGACATTCTGCCAAGTTTTGCGAAGTGCGTTCAAAGCTATTGTGTTTTCAATCGACTTGCGACATGAGAACGCGAGACTCCGCCCACTTATTTGTGCGCTACCTGTCTGCGTCTCTTCAAATATCACTGTGTTCGCAAATATCACTGTGTTCGAGAGGCCGAGACTTGAGAGAGATGACCTCCGAAATGTCATCTCCAAAAATAATTTTAAAAACGTAGTCTACAGCAAAGCGTGAACAGCAAAAATATGAAAAAAGTCAATTTTACGGTAGAGGAAATTTGCATCCTAGCAGGGATAACTAGTCCACGGCCGCGAAATTATTTAAAAAAAAACCGTTTTTTTTTTTTTGGAAAAATTGGATTTCCGAAAAACTGTCATAAACCGACGCGCTGCCACCAGCCGGCTCCATAGACTGACCGTAGTACATATAAAAATTCCCAAATTTCCCAGACACACCACCGCCGTCGACTTCCTCGGAGCCCTGGTTCCGCCAAACATTCGTGACCAAGTGTGGGCGTTAAAACCGTTGAATTGCATCAGTATCAACAGAAAATGCTACTGTTGTTGTGCTCCATACACGCCGAATCCTTGCGATGCACAATGCACACTTGATCCGTGCTCCAGACGGCAAACGTTCTCGAAGACTCAGGTCAAGATTTTAAGGAGGAAGTGGTTGCAAAAACAAGAGGAACGAGGGAATAGAGATGAAGAATGAGGTTGTTGGAGGTTAAGTGCAGAGATGCATAATAATAATAAAAATAATAATGATAAATTTCATTTTTAATCCCTAAATATGTAGAATTAAATACAAAACTCAGTGAATTGTTCTCCGTCAAAAGTAAAAACATTGCGAGTGTACATCATCGAAACTTTCTTCAAATTTTCCACAAACATTTCGTTTTTATTTTCAGTTTTAGTGTCTTCATTCTTCAATAAAATCCCAATATTTTAAGATTTATAAATACAGGGTGGCCGAAAAGTATGGGAAGCTGGCTTTCAGAGCTTCTTGGCACGGTGCCAGGGGATATTGTTTTTTACTTAAAAAAAACCTCTATTTTGAAAAATAAGAGCACGTTCAAAACGCCCTATACTTATCGGCCACCCTGTAAATATACACCCACCTCTTCCAACTCCACCGCCACGACCGCCCGACCATTGTTCGATTTGCAAAAATGAGCAAGAGCCGCCAAAAGACTTCCGATTTGCGACGAATTCTTTGGCAAGCTAATCGAGCACATGATTGCAGCCACGTCAGAATTCGTACTGTTCTTGACCGCTTCATCAATGCAGGTGGACAGAACATCGTGCGAATTATAATGGAAGTGGATCCTTCTCAAAGCGGAAATCTTTGCGGACCACTCGACGTCAATGTTCGGGACTTCTGTGAGCGCATTTTGTCGGATCCAGAGAATCAAGTCGTCTGGATTCTGATCTGCCCATCGGATGGCTTTGCCGAAAATGTGATCGTTAATTTTCGGAGAATCAGTGTAAACCACCGAAAAGGAAGAACAAGGTTCGAATAGCATTTCTGGAACAGAAAATAATGGTGGAAATTCGAAATATTGCGTTTTCAATCGAGTTGCATCAATCATCAAAACCTGAAACCCCATGTTAATGTTAAATTTTAGTGCATTTTTAATATTTGCAGGAAAAAAGTGGGCGGGGTTTCATTTTTTGATGATTGTGTTTTCAATCGACTTGCGATATGAGAACTCAGGCAACTCATTTCTTACTATAATAGGAAATCCAAATCTGAATAGGAAATTTTGGAACTTGTCCAGGAAACTCAGATCTTGTTAGGAAATACAAATCTTATATAGAAATTTACAAACTACAAAGGGGTCTTGACAGATTCGAAAAATTTTTGAAATCTCGAATCTGTACAGAAAATTTACCGGTCTTGCAAGATCTGCTAAGATTTGTAAAATTGATTGCACGAGATGCGTCAATAAAAGTTCTTGGCGCCATTCGCGTCACGAATTTCGAAATGTTTCGTGTGGATTTTTATTGAGTTGTTATTTTATTTTTATTTATTTATTTTTGGCTTTTTTTATGAGTTGCAAAATTTTTTAAAATTCAATTTGAAGTGTTTGCAGCCTAATGGATCGCGCCACCAATCAGCCTGTGATTTCTTGGGCACTCGAAAAAGAGTGGAGCCCAGAGAAAAATTGAAAATCAGGACAAAGTACGTAAGTAATGGATGTATTTACATGAATTTTTCTGTCAACCTTATTGTGAAAATAAAAAAATTGCAATGCGCTGTTTGCGTACTTTTAAAATTCAAATGTCAATGAAAGAAATAGCATGGGAAAGGAAGAGATATGTTCCCATTTTGGTTTGAATTTCAAAAGTACGCAAACAACGCGTTGCAATTTTTTTGGTTGCACAATATCTAGAAATCCACTTACCGTATTTCCTCTTATATAAGAGAACCTCTAATTAAAGCACACCCTCTAATCTATTAGAGGGTGTGCTTTAATTAGACATTTAGAGAAGAGGTTTAGAGAAGAGGTTGAAAAATAGAGGCGCATGCGCTTAAATTAGAGGAAATACGGTATATACAATTACGCTTTATGTAATCGACCCCAAGGAATCGACTGGGGCGATCAGGGCTGGGCGTAAAATTTTTTACGGATTCCGTAAAACGTAAAATTTACAGTTTAAAAATCCGTAAAAACCGTGAAATCGCAAATTGCGCTGTTCAGTGAGGAAAATTTTTTGCTAAAATCAGAAAAAAAATCACCAACATTGAAATAAAATTGGCCAACAACAAAGAAAAGCGTCAGATTGGAAATTAGCCCCTCGAAAAATATGTTGAGCTTTTTCTGGAATAATTTTGAAAGCACTTTCTACTTCGGCATAATTTTTAGAAAACAATTCAAGAAAAATACAAAAATTTCGGTTTTTTCTCCTCGAATTGAACAAATTAGCTTTATAATTTTTACGGATTTTACGGAAACCGTAAAATTTTTACGGTCCCTTAAAAACCCGTAAAAACCGTAAACGTAAAATCCCACCCTTGGGGCCGATCAGAATTTTCTGAAAATGCCTACTTTTATTGTCGACCCGCCAAAATGATCAAACGCGCTCCGCTGAACTCAGTTCTACGTGGATTTCATTTTGGTTTCCAAATTATTTAATTTCACGTTGAATTTATACGTGAAATGAAATAATTTGAAGACCAAAATGAAATCCACGTAGTATTGAGTTCAGCGGAGCGCGTTTGATCATTTTGGCGGGCCCACATTAGCTGAAAATTACAGGAACGTGAAATGGTCTCCAAAAGACCGCCTCGTTGGGGGTCAAGTAGGTCGAACAAGCTACACCTTATGATTGAATCTTTTAGTTTTTAATAGCGCGGCCATAAATGAAAAAAAAGGCCATAAATGCAGAAATTTCCTCTCTTTTTTTCTAAATTGCACGGTTGAATTTAGAAAAAAGGGGAAATTTCTGCATTTATGACCACCTTTTTTCATTTCTGGTCGCGCCATAACACAGAGAGTTCAAATTTTCAAACAGAATTTAATTTTAACTGCGCACATTTGTGTTATACCTGGCTAAACTTCAACAAAAAATCACAGACAATTTTCAGCGATGAACCCAAGTTTTTATTTGTTGGTTATTTTTATAAACTCTTCTAGTTACCACAGAAAAAATTTTTTAAAGCTCTCCGACAAAAATTAAGCACTTTATACCTTCCCAACGTGAAGTGATTTTTTGGAAAAGCAGGTTTTCCTCTTTCTTTCATTGCCATTTGAATTTTCAAAAGTGCAATTTTTGTTTTACCAATATCATAATTTATTTTCAGCGCGGCGGCCAGATCGAAGCTCGTCAAATGGTGCAGAACGGACGACGCGGAACAGCCATCGACATCGGCTTAATTTCTTTATATTTTAAAATTTTTCCTTGTTTTTTTGTTATAAGTTATATAACTATAACTTATAACCAATAAAATGAATTGTCTTTTATTCAATCGATAAAGTTTAGATTCCGGGGAATTTGGACAGAAAATTGTGGAATTTGAACAGAAAATTTTGGAATCTGTGCAGAAAATTTTGGAATCTGGGCAGAAAATTTTGGAATCTGTGCAGAAAAGTTTGGAATCTGTGCAGAAAATTTTGGAATCTGTCCAGAAATTTTTCGAATCTGCGCAGAAAATTTTGGAATCTGTGCAGGAGATGCGCGCCTGTGCAGAAAATTTTGGAATCTGTCCAGAAAATTTTGGTATCTGTCCAGAAATTTTTGGAATCTGCGCAGAAAATTTTGGAATCTGTGCAGGAGATGCGCGCCTGTGCAGAAAATTTTGGAATCTGTACAGAACATTTTGGAATTATAAGAGGTCGCCAAATATCCATAAATCACTAGTTTATAATTCCAAAATTTCCTATTATAGCAAGAAATGAGTTGCCTGAGAACGCGAAACTCCGCCCACTTTTTTGTGCGCGACCACGCGAACACAGTGATATTTGAAGAGACGCAGACATAACGGTGAATGCAGACTTATTTTTTCAAGATGCAACTCGATTGAAAGCACAATATACCGTAAAACCTGTATTAGACTTGCATGCAAGTATATTGTTCAAAGGCCTCGCTCGGGTGCAAGTCTATTAGAGGGGCAAGTCTAATACAGGTTTTACGGTATGTACGTAGAGCCACCCCATAAGTAAGAGAAGATCGCGGTGAACTTGAATCAAAAAGGTAGGAAGAAAGGTCTTTAAAACCTAAATAGTATTTACAAATTTATGAAACAATTATGCATCAATATGAATTGTCCACAAATCGTGAAGTGTGAATCCGTTGCGAATCGGCTCAATCGCCAATCCAAGTTCCGGATTCAGCACCGGTAGTCTTTTCTCATCGGTGGCGCTGTGATTTCCGTCAAAATAAGCGGCGAACGGATCCGGCCGGATGGTTTTCACGATTTCCACGTCATCCTCGTTCGTGTCGATCACGTCCACCTCTTCGTCTTGATTGCCACGTGGCTCCGGTTTCTGAAATGATGTTTTGTTGGGTCGTCGGTGTTTGCGGGCATACTAAAACAGTAATCTCGCAATTTCGAGGCACTGACAAAACCGAGGAACAAGCTCCGCCCCTTTTGCTAGTCTAGTCTGCGGCACGATTTCCGTAGGGGAACTGCTATAAAAATCAAAAAACACTGTCACAGAGATGCGAAAGGGGCGGAGCTTGTTACCCGGTTTCGTTAGTCTTCAGAAAAAAACAAGAAAAATAAAGAATGTGAGTGCCGGCGGGATTACGAGAACCTGACAAAACCGAGGAAGAATCTCCGCGCATTTCCCAGGTTTTGTCAGGGTCTCGTAGTTTTGTAAGCTCCGCCCCTTTCATTATTTGCGTTTATTTTTTGAGTAGTCTGACGAAACTGACCGGGGAACAAGCTCCGCCCCTTTTGCAAGCCTGCGGCACTGTTTTTCCGAATTTTATAGAACTCCTAATAGAAAACTTATGACGCATGCTTGCAAAAAGACGGAGCTTGTTCGCCGGTTTCGTCATTTTCTTTTTTGTTTTGATTTGTGTTTTTCCCCGATTATTCAGGGTCTCAAATGGGTGGAGCTTGCGAAATTATACGATTACGGTTAGCAAAGCAACAAAATTCGGCAAGGGTGTAAAAACAACAAAATTAAACTGATAAAATCGAAAAATGTGGACTTTTTTCGAACCAAAAATATCAGACTTTGGAAAAATATAATTTTGTGAATTTTTTTCTCTGGTAGAATTGGAGTCATAATCACATAATTAAAGGCGCACACTATTATTCCTTGGAACTATAAAAAAAAGGCAAAAAATTTGGAATATAAATATAATGGATTCGTGGCGGAGTGACAATTCACGTGAAACTGGGAGTCGAAAAATCTCTTTATTTCTTCAGTTATTGTGTTTTCAATCGACTTGCGACATGAGAACGAAAGACTCCGCCCACTTATTTGTGCGCTACCTGTCTGCGTCTCTTCAAATATCACTGTGTTCGCGTGGTCGCGCACAAATAAGTGGGCGGAGTCTCGCGTTCTCATGTCGCAAGTCGATTGAAAACACAATATTTCTTCATTTTTTCGAATAAAAAAAAAAGTGAAAAAATTGTCACTCCGCCACGAATCCACTATACACGCGGTACCTACAGTAACCCAAAATACACGATTTACGGAGTAATTTAGACCACGTCCCTAAAGTCTTAACTTCATTTGGGTTAGTTCGCCGCCGTTTTATTTTTCAACGAAACACATACCTCAGCCTTCTCCTTCACATAAGAGACACCAAAAACCGGCTTGAGAAGATGCGCCTTGTGCAACGACTGAATAGTTTTGAGCAGATTCTGAAGTCGTTCCTGTGGATCAATCCGAAATCCGAGCACATATTCCCCACTGCTCGACGTCGTTTCCAACACCAGAGCCATTCCAAATTTCGATTCTCTTACTCTCGCCGAGTAAAGCGTTAGATACGGTACCGAAACGTTGTAGCCAATGTTCAATTCAGCGTACCACACAATTCGAATATTCGTCACAATAAACACTCCAAGACTTCCAGTTTCGGTGGAGAGATTCCATACACCACTGGCCTTTTCAATAATGTTTTCACCTGGAAGAATCCGGAGAGATCCGTCTTCTCGAATGAAAATTCCGCGCATTTTCAGCTCTCTGTACATTTTCGTCGTTTCGTAGGCACGAGACAGAGAGTTTATGGTGTTGAAGAGTTTCGAGTGCGCCGAAGAGTTTGTTGTGGTGAAGATGAATTCGAATTTTGTGGTGGATGAGTTCACTTTCGCCATCACGTAGATCGCCTCGTTCGAGCCACCGCGGTTTCGTTGGGCGATCTGGAAGGTGGTAATTAAAGAAAGTGCCAACTTATTGGGGAAAGTAGGTTCTATTTGGTTCACCGGGTCTCGACACGCTCGGTTTTTTCCTTTTAAAAAAGCTCACGAAAAACGGTTTTTCTCTGAGCGTAATAGGTTTATTACCAAAAAATTAAAAGAAATCCAAAAGAAGTACACGAAATTGCGGGAAATTCAAACGCATTTTTCTTGTTCATACTTTTTTTTTCTAATTATTTGCATTAATGTTTGATAAATAGCATTTCGTCAAGAAAACACTTATTTCTGGTTAAAATTGAATTTTCTAGAAGTCGCGGCCGCCGGCTTTTTACACCACGGCGGCGACCTCGTGTACTCCTTTTGGAAATTAACAAAAAAAATTTTTTCCAAAAATCAGAAATTTTCTAATCGGTTTTATTGTGAGTTTTTCCAAAAATTTGCCTCTTCCTTTTAATGGCATAGCCAGGCTTGACACCCACCGAGGTCGACGTCTTCGTCTGCACTCCCGTGATACAATTCCATCCGATTGTGATGTTGATTCGAGGCATCGAGGCGGCGTGCCAGATGAGTCGCAAGTTTGTTACTCGCATTGTTCCTAACATAAAAATTGTTTTCCCGTTTATATTTGTTAATAAAAATCTCCCTCACCTCGATCGCCGTTATTTCCCTTTGTATCCTCCACATTTTCCACTTTTGCCACTTGAATTTCTCCGTTTATCAGGCGCAAAAGTCTGAAAAAAAAGAAAGAAAAAACCGCGCGTTTGCAAAAATGCGCGTTCTGGTTGCCAATACTGACTCCGCCCACTTTTTTTTTTTGAAATTTTAGATTTTTTCGCGATTTTTTTTGAATAAATATTTTTGTTATGCAATACCCGAACCTCTTGTGTATAAGGCCGGGCTGGCATGTTTGGCTATTAGCCGTTGACATATTTACATTTGGCATACGCCCCCAAATGGACGGCTAATAGCCAAAAAAAATCGCTGAGAAGGTGATTTTTTCGCTTAAATTTTATGGGGAATTTTTTCCCTAAAAACTCACTTATGATCCACGTCGAATCGAATTTCGCGATCTTGCCATATATCCTCACCATTTACGCGTTCCATTTCGAAGAGTGCCGTGTCAAATAAATGAGCCCAAGCTCCAGCTCTCACGAGTTGCCATGGCGACGGGCGGTCAACATGGAGAGTGAGAATTAAGGGATAGATTTATGAATATTTAAATAAATAAATACAAGAACGATCACACAAGAAAATCACAAATATTTGAAAAAGTGCGAAAGAAATTTGAAAAATACGGGGATATGAAAATAAAGATTTGGTCGCACACGTACCCAGACCAAAAATCATACAATTTTTAAAAATTCTAAAACCGAGAGAGATTCTGAAAAAAAAAGAAGTTGATTCAACTCGCGACCGATTGAGAATAAGTTCCCGTCGGTGGACGGAAACTTTTCGGGAGGAAATGCATTTGGAAGGGGCTGAAAGAGTAGACGGGTTTGCCGACGTTTTTGCGGCAATTTTCACGACGAACTCCGTCTTTTCGGAGCGAATTAACCACTTCTGAGATTTGTGTCGTGTTGAAACCGCACGTCTCGCGCAGGACTCGGCCTTGCTCTAGAGTGGATGCCATTCCGGTTCGGTCTTTGCCACTCTGAATATGAAGTTATGGTGCTACCTCGGAATAAAACTCGCTCGGAATAGAACTGAAGCGATATAGAACTTGCTTCGGAATAGAACTGTTCGGAATCGAACCGTTCGGTATAGAACTGTTCGGAATCGAACCGTTCGGTATAGAACTGTAGCGAAAAAGAGCTGTATCAAAGTAGAACTGTAGCTAAATAGAACTGTTTCGGAATAGAACCGTTTCGGAATAAAAGTGTAGCGGAATGGAACTGTTTCGGTGTAGAACTGTAGCGGATTAAAACTGTTGCGAAAAAGAACTGTTTTGGAACAGAACTGTCCTGAAACAGAACTGTAGCGGAATAGAACTGTTTTGGAATAGAACTGTAGCGAAACAGAACTGCCTAAAATGGAGCTGTACAAGAAGAACCGCTGCGTGAAATTGAAATCAATAACCCACCATGTACAACGGAATACTTATTCGAACTGCTGTAGCTTTCCTGGGTCACTACAGCTCCACTTCAGGCAGTTCTCTTTCGCTACAGTTCTATTCCAAAACAGTTCTATTCCGCTACAGTTCTGTTTCGGGACAGTTCTGTTCCAAAACAGTTCTATTCCGAGGTAGCACCGTAGTTATTCATGGAAATTTAAATATTGCCGGCCCGCCAAAATGGTCAAACACGCTCCGCTGAACTCAACGCTATGCGATTTTCATTTTGGTTTCCAAATTATTTTATTTCACTTATAAATTCAACGTGAAATTAAATAATTTTGAAACCAAAATGAAAATCGCATATCGTCGAGTTCAGCGGAGCGTGATTGACCATTTTGGCGGGCCGGCAATAAATAAGAAAGATAAAACTTCAAATGTAATATTTCAGTGAACTTTTTTTGAGAATATCATGCTCGGAAGCAAAAAAAAAAGGCGCTTTAGACCACGCCCCTAAAATATTTTTTTCTCGTTCAAAATTTTGCAGGTCCACGGTGTCCAGGATTTGAAATGTGGGCGGAGCCGAGCAAACGCGCCCCACTGGATTTTTTCGCGCGAAATTCAAATTTTGAGACATTTTTTATGTTTTTCGGGAAAAAAAGCATAAATTCTTAATTTTTTCCCACATGTCCTCCAACGGAATTATAGCTAAGGTCTTTAGAAATTTTTTAAGCCTAAGAACGTCGAATTTGGTTCAGCCACCATTTCGAAATATTCGTTTTGAGTTTTTTGGTGTTTTTGCAGGATAAATCTTTACGAAAAGCGAAGTTTGGGCAATTTTATGGTATTAAAAGATACAATACATAAATTTTACAAAGAAAAACAGGTTTTACTGAAAGAAAAACAATAAAATCAATAAAAAAAATGCGAGCGTCGAAAAATGCGCAAGCACCGAAAGTGCGCCATGGAAGTTTGCTGACGCGCCAGCAAATTAGGATCCGCCCACATTTCAAATCCTGGACACCGTGAGGTCTGCGGCACGGCTTTTCTTTAATTTTTTAACACTTCTTGTACAAAACGTGCCGCACACTTGCAAATTTTCCACCAGTTTTGCCACGTTTTCGATTTTTTATTTCCATTTTTATCTTCGTTTTATTTAAAATGGAACTCGAAAAATAAAAATAAATTAGCAACCTATAGTAACGCTAAATTGGCATCGAAACGAATTTGTTCACTTTTTAAACAGTAAAAATGAATTAAAAGTGAGCAGAAATTAAAAAAAAGTTTGACAAAATGGGACAAGCCTTGAAAAAATTAATAATTCTCGATAAATATTTCGCGCGCTACCGATGACGTGAGGTATTTTGTTGTCTGCGTTTCTTCGTATTTCCACACGTCTCGTTTTGTCTAACTATCTAACTTCTCTACTTTAATTTTCAACCATCGCCTCGGATCATCGGTGGAGCGCGAGACCGATTTTTACAGCCAAAAATAAAAATTTTGCACTGAAAAATTGAAATTGAAAAAAAAAATTTTTTCACAGTATTTTTGACAGCTTTGGAATGTTTCGAAACCGAATTTTGCGAATACGGCGACGAAAAATAGCACTAATGTTTCTAAACGACCCAGTTTCTAATCGTCCTAGTTGCAAAACTTCCCAGAGCATTTTTGACACGATTTCCCAAAGTTTCAGATCAATTTTTCAGCAAAAACTCCACCTACCTTGCAAGAAATGACCGACTCTGCTCCGAGTTGCTCACTAGCCTTCATCACCCACTCGAATAGATTCAAATTCTTTCTCGATGGCTCACTCGACACCTCGTTAACCACTTCCATCACCGCTTCCCGGGCTCTTTGACTCGCATCGTTTCGATTCGCGAACATGTTCATTTTGTCCGCCGCGTCCTGATTCACCGAGCTTTCCACAGCGATTCCGCCGAATGACTGCCCAAACGTCGCCTCATGGTTCACTCCGATATTGAAATATGCTGTCACCACTCCAAATTCAGAGGTCCATTTCGTATCATCGGGTAGTGCGTCAAAGTAGTCTTGCGGCAGGGGGATTGCCACTTTTAGATTGCTCCTGGACCCGGAGATCATTGGAATACAAGTACGACAGATTGCCGATGGAGCGCGAACTAGACAGAATCGAACTCGCTGCTCCAAACATCTCCACGCTTCGATGGCATCTTCAATCATTCCTCGTTCGTCTCCATACGCGGATAGGAAAGAGAAAATGACCAGAAGAAAGTTGTCAGTGAATGGGTGTTCTCGCTTTTGAATTCTATTCAGAATAGCTGTCGTGGTGATTGTAATGGCTTGTGAGAGAACGAAATCAGTTCGAATCATAATGTGAAAGTAGGCGTGAGCCACTGACGGCTTCTGGAGCGACTGGATAAGCGAAAAGAGTTGCGATTCAAGAATGGAATCAGCTAGTGCCAAAAGGATGTCGAGACACGTGGAAATCGCCTGCCTTGTGTTCTTCTCATAAGCTTCCCGTTCCTTCGGAGCCTCGTTCAGCGTGTCGATCACAGCAATTTTGGTGTTCAAACTCACGTTCATCGCATCGATTCGATCTATTTGATTCTGAATGTTGTCATAGACACGTGTCTCCGGCATTTTCACTCCCAGCTTTTCTCGTCTCTTCTCCTCTTCCAGCATGATATCCGAGCATCGTTCGACGTCCGGCAGGGTGAATAAAACGTCTCTTAGGCCCTCGTAAACTTGTTTTATGCCTGCGTGCACTTGTAAACACACTTTATCAGGGCTTCCGAATTTCGCTATCCTCCATTCCTTCTCAATCTTGTGACTCAGCTCTCCGATTGTCTTTTTTAGATCCAAAAGTGCTTGACGCTTTTTCCAGAATGAGTAATCGTAGTTGCAGGGATCGACGTCAAGTTGAGAGTACAATTTGACGAGCCCTCCGTTCTGAATCAGAAAATACAAATAAAAACCATTGTTGTTTTCAATCGAGTAGTCATTCACCGTTCTGTCTGCGTCTCTTCAAATAGCACTTTGATTGCGCGCCAATAAGTAGGCGTAATTTCATATTTGATGATGCAACTCAGTTAAAAATACAATATTGTGTTTTCAATCGAGTTGCGACCTTCAAAACGTGAAACTCCGCCCACTTTTTTTTTCAATCGAACATTTGATTTTAGTGCATTTTTAAATTTTTGCGTAACAAAAGTGGGCGGGGTTTCATTTTTTTGATGATGCAACTGGATTCAAAACACAATATGAATACTCACATTATAACGATAAGGGATCGCAGAAGCTGTTCCGGCAGTTATAAAGTCTCGTTTGTCAGTTGAATTGATTTCGTAGCTGAATAAAAATATTTTTTTTAATCATAGAAAAGTCGAAAAATGCAATAAATTCGGAAAAATCGTTTTAATTCATTAGAAAAAACTTTAGTTCAGCAAAAATTGATTTTATTGCAAAAAAAAACTTTAGTTCAGCAAAAATTGATTTTATTGCAAAAAAATTCATGTAAACGCAGAAAAATGCGTTTTAATGCTGAAAAAAGCATTTAAATTCAGAAAAATGGATTTAAATGCGGAAAAATTCCTTTTTGAAAAATCAATATTTTTTAAATCGATATTTCGGTCCAAAATTTTTTTTGACAGTTTCTCCCAAAATTTCAGACCAATCGGAGCATTTTCCGAGTTTTCTCCCAGTTTTTTGTCATTTTTTCCGTTTTTCTACAGTACTTTGAATAGGTAAATTAAATGTAATTCAATGAAAAATTATTAATTTTAATTCTTAAAAATTAATTTAAACTCCGAAAAATGCATTTAAATGCGGAAAAATTCATATCAAAGCGAAATATTATTTTTAATGCAGAAAATTGGCCTTAAATGCAGAAAAATTCATTTTAACTCAGAAAACTTTTTTTAATGCAGAAAAAATCATTTTGATGCGGAAAAACTCATTTTATCGCAGAAAAATTCATTTAAATGCATAAAAATGCATTTTAATGAATAAAATCTAGTTAAATGCGAAAAAATACTTTTCAATGTAGAAAAATTAATTTTATGCAGAAAAAATCATTTTAATGCGGAAAAATTTAATATGATGCAGAAAAATGCAATTAAATTCATTTTAATGCTGAAAAATGCATTTTAGTTCAGAATCCCGAAAAAAACAATGGAAATTTATGTCGAAAAATGTCAAAAACTAGATTTTAATGCAGAAAAATCTAGTTTTGTGCACTAAAATTCATTTAAATGCAGAAAAATTCATTTTTTGGCTTGAAATATTGATTTTTTTTTCAATTCTGAAAAAAAATGATTTTTTTTTCAAATTCAATGTTTAGCCCCCTATTTTTTGAAGAATTTCCGGTAGAATTTTTGTCATTTTCTCCAAATTTTGAGTTTAATCGGAGCATTTTTTTTTTGAATTTTCGTTTCAAATACCGTATTTACTCTATTTTCCCGATATACCGGTTTATTTTTCGAGCCTCCTGATTGGATGGTGGGATCAGGCTTGGTCGGAGTCGGAAAACGGAAATTCCGATTTTCCGAATTTTCCGACTTTTTTCGGAAAATTTTTCCGACGGAAAATTTTCCGAATTTATTTTTCGGAAAAATTACCCGTCGGAAAATTTTCCGAATTAATTATCCGGAAAATTTTCCCGTCGGAAAATTTTCCGAAAATGATCGGGAAATTGCAATTCTTTTAGGTGCCGCTTCTAAGTACCAAGAACTTCTCAAAACTGAATTTTTTTGATGATTTTTTTGTTAATTTGTTGATTTTTTGTTGAATTTTTGGTTAATTTGTTGATTTTCGTATTTTTTCAAAGAGATAAGATGAGCCAATTGTTAAGAATCTTTTTCGGAAAATAGAAAATTAAAAAAAAATCCTGTTTTAGTTTCGAAAATCGGAAAAAATCGGATAGCCGATTTTCCGAAAAAAAAAATCGGAAAAAATGTCGGATATCCGATTTTCCGAAAATTGAAGTCGGAAAAAATTTCGGGTATCCGATTTTCCGAAAAATTATTTCGGAAAAAAATTTCCTTTTCCGATTTTCCGAAAAGCATTTTCCGAACAAGCCTGGGTGGGATGTTCCCAATTTTTGAGACATTTTTACGCCCAAATTCCACCAAAACAACTCACGAATGAACATGTAGATTAGTAGGAACCAGTCCAAATGCTACTCGATGTTTCTCCGTAGACTTTCGAAAACTCGGGCCAGAATAACTTTCCACGAACTCAAAACATTGCTCGTAAGCCTCTGATAGCTCTCGTAGCTGTCTTATCACTTCATTTACACCGCCTATCGAAGAGTGTGGCCAAACCTTGAGACGGCTTTCTAGAATTCCGGAAAATCTGAGGTTAACCATTATTTTTTGTAAAATTAAAAAAACTCCTCACTCGGATATCCTTTTCCTATTCAACTTGATAATCTCCTTTGGCAAAATCAACGACAACTTTGTCTCGCACATGCACTCTTCCACTATCACCCGTCTTGCTGGCAGATTATTCTGCTGGGATATGGCGAAATTGTGGGTGATTCTCAGCGGAGAAGTGAGGTAAAAGTTTTGAAATGTCGAGGTTTTCGGGTCAATAACGGTGTCAGTGTCTCCAGAAGCGGATGGTGACATTGTGTAGAATTTGTAGGCGAGTTCGTCGAGTTCTGCGCGGGCCATTTGGTGGGAGCAGGTGGCGAGCTGGAAGAGGGAGGTGAAGGAATTGAAGAAATGTGGTTTTAAAACTCACTTTTATCATCCACTGCTCTCGAATTTCTTCACTCGACACTCGGATTTCCAGGTTTTCAGAAGGATCGCTGAATATGAGGGTGAACGCGAAGCCGGGGCAGTTTTCTGACACCTGTTGCTCTTCCACCTTTTTGATGATGACTCGCTCTAGAATGAATATAAGAGGCACGCAGGCGGTGACTTCTTCTTCTGCCCCACTGCTCTCCTCCACACAAAGAACGTTGCCATGGAGAAGGACCTGTGGGTGGATAATAATTAGCCTCTTCCGGACCAACCGATGGACTCACCCTTGAAGAATACGTTTTCGACTTGTAGCTCACAGTGGCGGTTCCAGAGAGATCATACTCGACGTTTTGCTTGGTGAACGCTTTGAAAATCTCGTTCGCGTTGTCTTCGTCCATTCTTCTCTAGAAGATTTAAGATTTTATTTAAATATTTTAAAAGCAAGGAAAAAAGGAAAAGATGGAAGAAGGATAAATAAGCAAGCAAATAAATATTTCTCAAATTTTTTTTCAAATTTCAAAATTGAAAAAAAAAATTTCATCACATTTTGAAGCACTGAAACACAAGCTCACGGCCACCAATGAGCGATCAGGGTGGGCGGGGCTTGAGTTGCAAGTGGCTGACACGGGCTTAATTATGATGGTTTCCATAATTAAATGTAGCAGAATAATGAAAAAACATCTCATTTACAGCTTTTTGTTAAATTTTTGTTCAAAAATTGCAGAAAATTGGCAATTCTCGGAAACCTCGGCCACACCTTAAACACGTTTTCTAGCGTCCGTAGAATTCCAATTTCAGGCAATCTTTTGTTAAAACAGTCGGAAACAAAGCGGAAAACAATATTTACTCACCAAAATGTGCTTTTCAGCCCCCTTTTTCCACAAAAATTACAGAAAAGCTCTATGGAAGAGAAATCGCCCGGGGACGTGGCCTAGCTTTTTCCCGGCCACCTTTTCAAGAATTCACCGGGCAATCGTTTTTTTTCTTCTTTTCGGTGTGTTTCTTTTCAGAAAACATTTATGTCGTACTGTAATTTTATCGACAATTTTATCGGGTACTTTACAAGAATTTCAATTTAAAATCGCAAATTTATTCTTTTTAAACTAAAAAAAATTTCGATGAGTCATCAGCTCCTTCATTAAACAGTTAGAATTCGATTTACAGCTGTATCCGCAGCCAAACTCGCAAATAATGTGTTGATTTTGCGACGTGAATATGTTCTCAGCCAAAATGGGATTTCCGTCGACACCACTTGATGCTAAACAAGCGCTGGGAATCTCATCCGCTATCAATGCAGGTAAGAGTATTTTTCTCAAAAGTTTCAAAGAACAATTAAAATTAAACAAAAAACAAAAAAAACTCGGTATGCGCCTTTAAATTACTGTAGTTGGTGGGTGAGAAAACGGGCGTGCGCCAATTTTTTTTGACAACTCGCGCCACCGCGAATGGCATGTTTTCAATGACACGACACTTGAGTTTTCGCAAAAAACCATCGCTGAATCCAGGTGAAATATTCATTTTTTTAAAGGATTTTTGGGAAAAAATGCAAAAAAAAAACCAATGTTTTGAGAAAAAATCGATATTTCCGTCCAAAGGAGAGTATTTTTGACCACATTTCTTTTTCCAATATTTCAGGCCGATCAGAGCATGTTTTGTAATTTCTATGAAATGAAAATTCCAAATTTCCAGTCTCTTCCGGCCTCCGCGCGGGCAGTCCGATGCTGTCCGCCAGCTACGAACCGCAGTTCTCGTTCGCCCGATGCGTCGAACAGTGGAAGGGCAAAGAGATCGCCAGATGGATTGAAGGTTCTCAATTTTTAACAAAAAATGCAAATTAAAAGATTTCCAGGCCTTGGCGATCAAATGAACCCATATTTGGGCATGATTCGTGACAATATTCGAAGCGGACGTCAATTAGAGGCTCTTGACGATGATTCGCTAAAGAAAATTGGAATTTCGGCTCTGGGAGCCAGGAAAACGATTCTGCAAGCAGTGTCGCTGCTACTTTACTTCGTGGGTTTTATATTTTTTCAAAAGAAGAACCAAAAAAACACAGAAATTTATAACGCGCTCGAGCGATAATGCGGCGCGTGTCGTGTCGCGTCGTGTCGCGTCGCGACGCGCGCCGAAGAGAAATTAGACAGTTAGACAAAAAGAAAACCTCGTCCTTCAGATGCACGAATCCGAAGAAGAAAATCTGCAACGTTTGGCGCAACAAGTAAAAACCTCCTGCCTCTACATCGAAAGAACAATGACGTCAGCAATGCGAATGCGCGAAAAAGCGATTCGCCGCTCGGAAATTGTCAATATTCTCAACAGCGTCTCAAATGCAGTCCTCCAGCTCGCCGAGCACACCAAACGCCTCGTCTTCTGGCTCGATCGTACGCCGTTCGACGAGGAGCAAGCCTTTGTGGAAGTTCGCAACTCGATCTCGTCGTACATGTGGAATTTGCTTCGCAATGTCAACGTGCAGCCCAAGGCACTTTTTGAGACTGGAAATCAGATTGTTCGTGTGAGTGAATTTTTTTTTTTTTTTTTGGAATTTCTTAAAATGTCAAAATATGGTGGTAAAACTCGAAAAAATTAGTCTGAAACTTTGGAAAATCATTAAAATATTGCTCTCAAATTTTCAAATGGGGTTATTTATTCACGAAATAGCAAAAAATTCGGAGAATTCTCCGATTCGCCCGAAACTTAAGGAAATAAGGGCAATAATAGTCTCGGAAATGGCATGCTCAGAGTTTGGACCGAAATATCGATTTTTCACAAAATTTTGAAAATCGATATTTTGGTCAGAAATTTTTTTTGGGATTGCCCAGGAGTATTTTTGACATTTTCCCCAAAGTTTCAGGTCAATCAGAGCAAAATTATCGAAAAAATTGAAAAACTGACCATTTTTTGGTTTTCTGGAAGAGTTTTCGCAAAATTTTGTACCTGAGAATCATCTTCCACGGCCATTTTTTGAAAAAAATTGTTTTTTTTTTTCCAATTTTCGCTCATTTTTTGACATTTGAAGCCTTTTTAATATGCATTTTTTCGGTAAAAAGGGATATTTTCAAATTCCCCGGACGAGTTTTTGCAAAGTTAGTCCTGTGAAACTTCTTCCACGGCCATATTTTCAAAACATTTTTTTCGAATTTTTCGCAATTAATATGCTTTTTTAAGTGATTTCGTAAATAGTTTTTAAACAATTAGCGAAAAAATCGGAAAAACTGATCATTTTTCAGTTTCTAGAAGAGTTTCCCAAAAGTTAGTCATTGAGAAACCTCTTCCACGGTAATTTTTTCGGCAATTTTCTCCATTTTCCGCTCTTTTTTTGTGATGAAAAACTGCTATATAAAACTGGCGAAAATTAATTAAAAAATATTGCCGTGGAAAAAGTTACACGTGACTAACTTTTGAAAACACTCTTCCAGAAAATGCAAAATTAGCATTTTCGCAAAAAAAAAACAAAAAAAAAGCAAAATTTGAAAATTATCAAAAAAAAAAATTAAAATACCCTAATCTCTTGTGTATAAGACCGCTTTCCGTAAAATATAAACGTCAACTGAGAATTTTTGGCTATTAGCTGTTCATTTCATAGCGTAGACCAAATGTATGTGGCACAGGCGCCAAATTCGACGGCTAACTCCCGCCTGTGCGCCGATTTCTGCCAATTTTGCGCCACATACGTTCCAATAGCGATCTGCGCGTCAGTAATTTCTATCTGCCATATTCAACGGCTAATAGCCATACAACCGCCACATCCACGCTAGAAAATCCGGACCTGCCAGCACAATTCGGGCTTATACACGAGAGATTAGGAAAAAAAATTCAAAAATATCCCCGGAAATGCTCAAAAATTTTAGAGGGAAATTTCCCGGACCTGTGAGAGCAATGCGCCTTATACACAAGATATATTAGGGTTTTTAAATAGACCAATTATTTTTTGAATTTTTAAACATTCAGATGTCCAAAGAGCTTGCCTATGAATGCCAAAAGATTGTCGATTGCGAGGATCCCTTGGTTCTATACGCCTGCTTCGTCGAGACCGCCCAACTCCGTCGCCGACCGGACACACCCGTCACCAGCTGGGGTCTAAACATCCAATCTTCCTATCGTGGAATCCACGTGGTCAGCGAAATAAAAGAAGGCTCGCCAGCAGACGCATGCACAAAAATCGACGCGGGAGACGAGATTCTGATGATCAACGGACGAACTGTCGTCGGATGGGATCTGACGAGCGTTGTTCAGCGGATCGGATCAACGGAAGTGTCGGAATTGAACCTGATCATTAAAAGACGTCCCCGAGAGCCCCAGTTGCCGAAACAGTCAAAACTGGCGGCTCGCGCGCTCGCTTCATCAAGCCAAGCAGCAAAGACATACTCAACAGACGATTACGATCCGTTCGGACAATCGGAACCGCTGAAAAGACATCGAAGTGTGCACGCGATTTCAGAGATTATCAAGGAGAATGAGAGAAGAATGAGAACGAGTCGTCGACGTGTTCGTCGCTCTTCCATCGCCTCGGCGTGCCCACGGAAGGAGCAGAAGAATTTGGATGAGCCTTCTGATGGAGATGACTGGGATGTACATGAATTCATTCGCGATGTCGACGAAGAGGAAGAGGCGCTGGTGCCTCGAATCGCTAAAAGAACACGTACGATGAGACATCAGCCGGATGGATATGTTCGAAGTTTCATTGATAATAAGTTGGTCACTGATATCGAAGATGATGTGGTTAATGATCAGCTCACTTTCAATGTTAAATGTAAGTTTTTTTGGAGAGTTGAGAATGTATTACAAATTCGCGAGGAGTGACACTTCTAGATATTGTCGGCCCGCCAAAATGGTCAAACGCGCTCCGCTGAACTCAATACTACGTGGATTTTATTTTGGTTTCCAAAATTTTTCATTTCACGTGTAAATTCAACGTGAAATAAAATAATTTGGAAACCAAAATGAAATCCACGTAGTATTGAGTTCAGCGAAGCGCGTTTGACCGACGTGGCGGGCCGATAATAAATGAAATTATTGTTGGCCCGCCAAAATGATCAAACGCGCTCCGCTGAACTCAACACTATGCGATTTTAATTTTGGTTTCCAAATTTTTTCATTTCACGTTGAATTTACAGGTGAAATGAAATAATTTAGAAACCAAAATGAAATCCACGTAGTACTGAGTTAAGCGGAGCGCGTTTGATCATTTTGGCGGGTCGACAATACGTTTTTTTTTTTAAAAAGGAAAAAATATTAGAAAAAAAGAAGATATTGGGACCAGTGCGGCGCTTAAAATTTATTTTTTTTCGGAATCCGTAATTCTTAAAAACGTGAAAACAAATCCGTAACACTTTGTATAGAACTGTTTAGAAAAAAACAAATTAATTAATGGAACCGGAAAAAAAACAGGAGTCCACGACAAGAATAAAGCTTCAAATTCCAATTGAACTGAAGCTTTTTTTTTTAATTTCAAGAAAACATAGAACATTTTTTGTCTTAAAAATGTTAAAAGAATGTTTTAATACGGAAAAAAGTATTTTAATGCAGAAAAATTCATTCTAATTTTTTTAATGCAAAAATATCAATTTTAATGCGGGAAAATGCATTTTCATGCTGACAAATCTATTTTAACGCGGTAAAATTCGTTGAAATAAACAAAAAAAAAATTAATTTTAATAAAGAAAAATTCATTTTAATGCAAAAAAATCCATTTTTTTTGCAGAAAAATGTTTTTAATGTGAAGGAAATTTCATTTTTACAGCGCAATCATTCATTTTAATGCTGAAAAAGTTTATTTTAATACTGAAAAATTCATTTTAATGCAGAAAAATTATTTTTAATGTGGGGGAAATTTCATTTTAATACTGAAAAATGCATTTAAATTCTAAAAAATTCATTTTCATGCTGAAAAGTTCATTTTAACGCGGAAAACTTTGTTGAAATGAAGAAGAAAAAAAAAATCAATTTTAATGCAGAAAAATTATTTTTAATGTGGGGGAAATTTCATTTTAATACTGAAAAATGCATTTAAATGCTAAAAAATTCATTTTCATGCTGAAAAGTTCATTTTAACGCGGAAAACTTTGTTGAAATGAAGAAGAAAAAAAAAATCAATTTTAATGCAGAAAAATTCGTTTCAACTCAAAAAATTCATTTCGATGTAAATAAAATCATTTTAATGCGGGAAAATGCATTTTCATGCTGACAAATCTATTTTAACGCGGTAAAATTAGTTGAAATGCAGAAAAAAATAAACTTTAATTCAGAAAAATTCATTTTATCCCAAAAAAAATCAATTTTGATTCAGAAAATTCATTATAAATCAGAAAAATGTATTATAATGCAGAAAAATGTGTTTAAATGTTGAAAATTGATTTTAATTCAGAAAAATGTATTTCAATGCATAAAAATTCATTGTAATTTGGAAAAATGCATTTTTTTTCACTGGAAATACATTTGATCGACGTAAAATGTATTTTAATGCGGAGAAATGCATTTTTATGCAGAAAAAAATTCACCTAAATGCAAAAAACATCATTTTAATGAGGAAAAATGAAGTTCATTTTAATACGGAAAAACGTATTTTAATGCTAAAAAATTCTTTTTCATGCTGGCAAATCCAAATTAACGCGGTACATTCGTTGAAATTCAGAAAAATGTATTTCAATGCATAAAAATTCATTCTAATTTAGAAAAATGAATTTTTTTTACTATTAAATACATTTGATCGACGGAAAATGTATTTTAATGCGGAGAAATGCATTTTAATGCAGAAAAAAATTCATCTGAATGCAAAAAACATCATTTTAAGGAGGAAAAATGAAGTTCATTTTAATACGGAAAAACGTATTTTAATGCTAAAAAATTCTTTTTCATGCTGGCAAATCCAAATTAACGCGGTACATTCGTTGAAATTCAGAAAAATGTATTTCAATGCATAAAAATTCATTCTAATTTAGAAAAATGAATTTTTTTTACTATTAAATACATTTGATCGACGGAAAATGTATTTTAATGCGGAGAAATGCATTTTAATGCAGAAAAAAATTCATCTGAATGCAAAAAACATCATTTTAAGGAGGAAAAATGAAGTTCGTTTTAATACTGAAAAATGCATTTAAATGCTAAAAAATTCATTTTCATGCTGAAAAATTCATTTTAACGCGGAAAATTTTTTTTTATGTAAATAAAATCATTTTAATGCGTGAAAGTTCATTTTAATGGGCTAAAATGTATTTCAATTCAGAAATATTTATTTTAATGCAAACAATTCAGAATTCAGAAAAGAAAAAAATTTAAGAGAATTTCTCCGTTTCAGGCCCAAGTGAATTCGCGCAAATCAAAGAAGTTGATCAGGAAGATCTAAAAGAAATGAATATCCCGGAAGCGAGAATTTCCGACGATGACTGGAAAGCACCGTACCAGGAAATTGCCGCGCCAAGTTTTAGATCCGTCGGCGACTCGAACATCTCCGCGTTCAGCCTTGACTCCCCACGCCTTCTGCCTGTCTCGAGCCGCATGACGTCTTCAGTCGAAGACGCTGCTTTCGGAGTTCTCCCCAGCCCCTCAACGTCTTCCATGAACAGCGTGAGCAGTCCAGCGCCGTTCGGCAAGTTTCCAATGTCGTCGAGCATGTCCGAGTGGTCTCCATGCCCGGACGATTCGCCTGGATCGCCCATAACAGCCGCGTATGCAAGCATGGAAAAGTTGTTTGAGGGATGGGTGAAGCGGAGAAAAACGCGAGCCGAGTTGAGTGCAAATGAGGTTACTAACAAATGGCCGAAATGCTGGATGTGCCTACGTGGACACTATCTTCTCTTGTACTCTAATCAATATGTTAAACGACCGGATATCGTGATCAACCTGACCAAAGCCACCATCTCGGACTCGACAGACTTGAAGACGTCGAAAAAGAAGTGCGTTTTTTTATTATTATTATTGGGAAAACAAAAGAATTGGGAAACGGTTTTCGCGTACTTTTAAAAATGTCGCTATTTTTTGTTTTCCCATTATAATGTTTCTTTCCTTCTGATTCATTCTTATTGTTCAGCATCTTCCGCATCACTTGCCCTCCGCTCGACTACCACTTCTCGTGCCTCACGTCGATGGACTGGAAAAAGTGGGATTTTTTTAACAATATGTTTTTATTATGCATTTGCCACGGAGTGACACTTTTTAATACTAATGGGTGTAAGCAGAAGAATTTTTCTGCCATTTTATTCCTATGAAAATTGAGTTTGAGCCTATCTGCAAATCGTGTCAAGATCTCCTGGACAAATAAATGCATGCGCCTTTAATGTGTACTCCGAGTGGACAAGATGGCAATAAGTGCTGCTCGGGCACTAGTTATACTCGGCGAATGCATCATCAGCCTCGCTCTACGGCACTTTCCAATTTTCAACAGTGTAGTGCGCCTTTTTTGAAGCGAAAAATCAAATTTTACCTGCAATTCGTCGTGGATACGTTATTTTTCGTTGAAAAGAAGTGTAAAACTATAATTCGAGTTAATCTTGCAAGTGCAACATTGTTTTACAGGAATTTTGCAGTAGAGCGAGGTTGATGATGTATTCGCCGACTATATTAAAGGCGCATGCATTTTTTTTACCAGGATGTCTAGTGCAAAAAGGCTCAAACTCAACGGCGCAGGCAAATTCAGGCTAATAATTTATTTGTTGTTTTGCATTGAATTAAATGGCAGCAAAATTCATCTGCATAAATAGGTCTATTAAACTTTTTTCTACTGCGCAAATAACCTAATTATATTACGTATTTGCCAGACAATGAAACGCGAACAAGTCGCCGAGTCTCGCCACGATTTTGTGTCGATTTATTTTCGAGCGGCGCGAAGTTTTCGTGGCGAGACCCGTCGACTCGTTGGCGAACGATTTATAAAAATTATGCAAAAAGTGTCACTTTGTGGAAAATACATAAGAAATGTCGATTAATGCTAAAATTTGGCTGAAGTTTGGAAAATTATCGCGGAAAAAATTATTTTAATGCGGAAACAACCATTTTTAATTTAAAATGTAATTTAATGTGGAAAAATGTATTTTAATGCTGGAAAAATGTTAGAAAAAATACATTATTAACAATTTTTTTTTCAACCCCATATTTTTGAGCATTTCCGCGAGTATTTTTTCTTCGGAGCGGGAAATTTCATTTCACTTTAGAAAAGTTCATTTTCATGCAGAAAAATATAATTTATTTCGAAAAATGCAAAAAATGGTCTGAAATTTTGGGGCATTCTCAAAAATGTTAATAATAAGATTGAATTATTGATTTAAAAAAAGTGAATTATTTTTGACTTTATTTTCCAAATTTTCAGCCCATTTTTTGCCATTTTTCCACATTTCTAAATATGAATAACCCCATAAAAATTTGCAGCTGGACCCAAAAAATGAAGATGGCCAAGGAAATTTACAGCACTGGAAATCAGCCAAGAGTAATGTCGCAATGTAGGCATTTTTTTTTCCTATCCCATAAACCATTTTCTCTTTTCCAGCAGTCTCGAGCTACAACCACGACCTTTCTGAGCTCAACAACCCCCGCTACGCGAAAATGAGCACTAGCCAGCACGCCGAGTTAAGCACTCTGCCACGTGTCTCGAACGGAATGGCGTGCACAAAATCGGCGGGCAGGAGCAAATGATTTCAGTTGAGCCAGAATTTTTTTCGTTTCTTTTTGAGCACTTTGACCCCATCTGTAACATTTTTCTGTCGCCCCGAAATGTTCTTGTTTAATTTTTTTTCAACTCTTGTATATTTGTATTAGCTCCGCCCCTTTTTCTCTTTTTTCTAATGCTTTACCTCCCCCGTTGCAATTCGAAAATTCTGTATTCGCCACCGATCTTACCGACTCTGCGTCCGTCTCTACACCCACACACACACACACTGTCACGATTCTCTCGTTTTTTTGTCTGTCTCTCTTTCTGTTTCTAACAGTTAATTCGGCCTCAAAATTTCTCTAGTCGCACCCAAAAACTCCACCAACACCAAAACCACAACCATCCTAGCAGAGACTCATATCTTTCTTTCTTTTTTTTTTCCAGAAAATAATTTCAGCCGAAACAATATATTTTTTTCCATTTTTCTCCTTTTCTAATAGATGAAGCATTTATTCTTTCAAATATCTCAAACAGCTGCTCGTCAGATGGAAACACGCTCATTCCAGATGCGATTACCACTCCTCTCAATTCTACTAATACCTGGTACAGTAATCTCGAATGAAAACGATCACACCGTATCGCGAGTGAACACGGACAAGTATTCGCTACCCATCGAGGCTGAGAAGCAGTACATTCTGTACGATGTGAACTTTGGTGAGGGATTCAACCTTCGACGTGACGTCTACATGCGAGTTGCCAATGCGGTACGGCTGCTTAGAGAAACCGGACAACGTAATTATGTGCTGGTTCTTCCGCCGTGGGGACGTCTTCATCATTGGCAACGAATGCAGGTGGCGCTCAGTTGGCGCCTGTTTTTCGACGTGGACAGTTTGAATCGGTTTGTGCCTGTCGTGGAGTTTGAGGATTTTCTTGATGGTGAGTTGATTTTAGAACTGGACTTTACATAGCCTGTTATTATTATATAATCTCGGAAAGTTTCACCGGGTGCCCATTGGAACCTAGGCCATATAGAACTAGGACAACGTCAAAATACGTATTTTGAACGTGGATAATTGAGAGGCGCGAGATGACATTCATTTAAGTCCGCAGTGCACTGAGCGTGTGCAAGCGGTGGAATTCTCAGAGATGAATAATATTTCATTCCTGTCAGGAAAAAATTAATATGGTACGTCCAAAGTAAAAAAAAACGAATAGAGGCATCCAAAGTAATCTTTTTTTCGTGGCTTTTCTCGACAGTATACCACTTATCGTAACTTCTCTAATAGAACGGTCCCCTAAAATAGATCGGCCCCCCTAAAATAGACCGGCCCCTCTCATATAGGAATGAATTTATCAATTTTTTCAATAATTTGTTTAGATTTTTCCAATTGTTATTTATTGACCGGTTTCTAAATTTGTTTTGTCATACATTTGTGTAATTTTTATGGAAAATCCTCAAGATTTAATACAAATTTAAACACATTTAAAAGTAAACCTAACCCTATAATATAACGGCCCCCTAAAATAGACCGGCCCTCCTAGGAGGGTAGTGAAAAATAGACCGGCCGGCCGTTCTATTAGAGAATTTACGGTAATCTGCAGATCAAACAAAAAAGGACAACTAAAACATGTTTTTAAACAATCCAAAATGTAAACAAACATGTGAAATTCAAATTATTTGCTTCGCGCGTCACCGGGGCTACTACGGTATAGAACTCGCACGGAGTAGAACCGCTATGGAATAGAACTGGATATGCAATAGAACTCGCACGGAATAGAACTGCTACGGAATAGAACTGCACGGAATAGAACTGCTACGGAATAGAACTGCACGGAATAGAACTGCTACGGAATAGAACTGCACGGAATAGAACTGCACGGAATAGAACTGATACGGAATAGAACTGCTACGGAATAGAACTGCACGGAATAGAACTGCTACGGAATAGAACTGCTACGAAATAGAACTGCTATGGAATAGAACTCGTACGGAATAGAACTCGTACGGAATAGAACTCGTACGAAATAGAACTCGTACGAAATAGAACTCGTACGATTAAATTAATCGACGAAAAATATCGCTAAACAACACTCGGTTTGTAATTTCGGAGCGTCGATATGGTTTTTTCAAATTAAAGAATTCAAATGATAGCGATCGCGGACCCGTGATTTGGGTGCTACCTCGGAATAAAACTGAAGTGTAATAGAACTGCAGCGATATAAAACTTGCTTGGCAATAGAACCGTTCGGAACAGAACTGTTCGGTAAAGAACTGTAGCAAAATAAAACTGTTTTGAAATAAAACTGTTCGGAATAAAACTGTAGCGTTTTGGAACTAAATTAGCAATGGAGAGCGATTGCATTGCTTGGCCGTCAAGGCGGGCCGAGAAAAAAATGATAAAAGTTTATTCAAAAAAAAAACAACAAAACAAACCATTTTTGATGAATAGCTCAAATATAAAACTGTTGAAAAAAGCACGCGCATGAGAAATTCCAATATTTGAATGAGCAAGCAATGCAATCGCGCCCATTGCTAATTTAGTTCCAAAACGCTACAGTTTTATTCCGAACAGTTTTATTCCAAAACAGTTTTATTCCGATCAGTTTTATTCCGAACAGTTTTATTTCGCTACAGTTCTATTACGCGTCAGTTCTATTCCGAGGTAGCACCGTGATTTGTCGGTACAAGAAACTATGTATAGCCGGTTGCGTTCTCCAAGAGGGCAGCTACCAGGCAGCTATTTGGCAGCTACCAGGCAGCTATTTGGCAGCTATTTGGCGGCTATTTGGCAGCCGGGATAGAACTCGTACGGAATAGAACTGGTACGAAATAGAACTGGTACGAAATAGAACCAGACAGCTGCCAAATAGGCGCCAAATAGGCGCCAAATAGCCGCCAAATAGTCGCCAAATAGCCGCCAAATAGCCGCCAAGTAGCTGCCAAATAGCCGCCAAATAGCCGCCAAGTAGCTGCCAAGTAGCTGCCAAGTAGCTGCCAAGTAGCTGCCAAGTAGCTGCCAAGTAGCCGCCAAATAGCCGCCAAATAGCCGCCAAATAGCCGCCAAATAGCCGCCAAATAGCCGCCAAATAGCCGCCAAATAGCCGCCAAATAGCCGCCAAATAGCCGCCAAGTAGCTGCCAAGTAGCTGCCAAGTAGCCGCCAAATAGCCGCCAAATAGCTGCCAAGTAGCCGCCAAATAGCCGCCAAATAGCCGCCAAATAGCCGCCAAGTAGCTGCCAGGTAGCTGTCTGGTAGCTGTCTGGTAGCTGCCCTCTTGGAGAACGCGACCGGCTATACATAGTTTCTTGTACCGACAAATCACGGGACCGCGATCGCTATCATTTGAATTCTTTAATTTGAAAAAACCATATCGACGCTCCGAAATTACGAACCGCGTGTTGTTTAGCGATATTTTTCGTCGATTAATTTAATCGTGCGAGTTCTATTTCGTACCAGTTCTATTTCGTATCAGTTCTATTTCGTACCAGTTCTATTTCGTACCAGTTCTATTTCGTACGAGTTCTATTTCGTACGAGTTCCATTTCGTACGAGTTCTATTCCATAGCAGTTCTATTTCGTAGCAGTTCTATTCCGTGCAGTTCTATTCCGTAGAAGTTCTATTCCGCACAGTTCTATTCCGTGCAGTTCTATTCCATAGCAGTTCTATTTCGTAGCAGTTCTATTCCGCGCAGTTCTATTCCGTAGCAGTTCTATCCCGTGCAGTTCTATTCCGTAGCAGTTCTATTCCGCACAGTTCTATTCCGCGCAGTTCTATTGCATATCCAGTTCTATTCCATAGCGGTTCTACTCCGTGCGAGTTCTATACCGTAGTACCCCCGCGTCACCAAGATGTGCATGTTTGGGGGATACTGTAGAAAGAGAAACGCAAAAACAAAGTTACTTTGAACACCTCTTTTCGTCTTTTTTTTAAACTTTGGATGTACCCTTAGAGAGGCGGAAAATAAATAACAGGATTAGGAAAATTGAGTTTGAAAAGCGAATAATCCCGTGCGCAGACATGAGCTTATACACAAGGCAGAATTAGGGGCTTTCTAGTAAACACTGTAAAATGAACCTGGCATAAACCAGGGAACAAGCTCCGCCACTTTTGCAAATCAAACCTGCGGCACCAGTTCTGTACAGGAAGTGCTATATAATATAGGAAAAAAAAAGTGTCGCAACTTGACTTGCAAAAGAAGCGGAGCTTGTGGTACTTCCAAAGTAAAAAAAAAACGCAAAAAAAGACGAAAAGTGGCGTCCAAAGTAACTTTGTTTTTGCGTCTTTTTCTTTGTTGTTTACCGCCAAACAAGCAAAACAAATTATTGTAAACATGTTTACAAGTGCGCGCTTTTTTTTTTAAAACTTTGGACGTACCATTGTTTTCCGGGTTTGTCAGTTTCCACGGTGTCCAGGATTTGAAATGTGGGCGGAGCCTAATTTGCTGGTGCGTCAGCAAACTTCCATGGCGCACTTTCGGTGCTTGCGCATTTTTCGACTCTCGCATTTTTTTTCATTGATTTTATTGTTTTTCTTTCAGTAAAACCTGTTTTTCTTTGTAAAATGTATGTATTGTATCTTTTAATATGATAAAATTGCCCAAACTTCGATTTTCGTAAAGAGTTATCCCGCAAAAACACGGCATGCTGGCATCTACGTTTCAGTCTCATTTTATGAAATTCGATTTTTTCGCGCGTTGAATTCGCTGCGTACGTTCCGCGAAAACAAAAATAAAAAAAGGTTTTTTTCCCGCAGATATCCCTTATTTTTTTTAAACATTTGATACAGCAGCAGTGTTGGCAATGCCGCGAGGGAATTTTCTCTTAACACGCGGGTCACAGTGTTTCATCAAACGTTTAGTGAGATTGGGGCGCGTTTGCACTGAGGTAGGTGCCAGCATGCCGTGAAAAACAACAAAAAACTTAAAACGAATATTTCGAAATGGTGGCTGAACCAAATTCGACGTTCATAGGCTTAAAAAATTTCTAAAGACCTCAGCTATAATTACGTTGGAGCACATGTGGGAAAAAATTAGTAATTTATGCTTTTTCCCGAAAAACATAAAAAATGGCTCAAAATTTGAATTTCGCGCGAAAAAATCCAGTGGGGCGCGTTTGCTCGGCTCCGCCCACATTTCAAATCCTGGACACCATGGTGTCTCGGAAGGCGGAAGGTGAAACTCTGCTCATCTCTAGTAAGAACGTGATTTTAAGCTAACTGTAAAGGTTACTGTAGCCGAGAAATTGGACTGTCCGCACTTATCATATTCAAAGACGAAACCACATTTTCAGAAACCGAAAACAACAAAATCGACGAGGTACTCTACTTGCAACACTATTCAGAAGGATGGGGTACTGAATTCGTTCGCAAATTCGACGAAAGACCGTGCACACAAACACCCCATTATAAAAATAGCAACGACGGATGGAGAGGATGGTTTTATTCTTATGACGACGTCCTAGCCAAGAATTTCAAGTGTGTCTCAATTCAAGGCGACTCTGAAACGCTCAAACAACTAATTCTTCACTCGAATCACTCTCAGAAATCGTCGATTTTCATCGATCGCGCCGAAACGATACTTCATGAAAACTACGGAGACGTCGAGTATTGGAGAGCGCGGCGAAGTATGCGGTACAGTAATCAGTTGGTGGAGGCTGCAAATGTTTTCCGAAAAAAGCATTTCAACTCTGAAGATGTTAAAGACAAAACAATGTTAGCTGAGGATTGGAGAAATGAGAAAGCTAGAAGGAGCGCGGTTGGAGGTGATTACGTTGGAATCCACTGGAGAAGACGTGATTTTTTGTATGCGAGAAAAGCCGAGTTGTCAAGTGTTAAGGGAACTGCAAAGATTCTTGAAACTGTTTGCGAGAAATTGGAATTAAAAAGGATATATCTGGCGACTGACGCCCCGGAAGAGGAGATAGAGGAGCTGAAGTCATTTTTAAAGGACGGATTGGAGGTTTTTCGCTTCACGGACACGCAAACATTCAATGATGGTCAAATTGCGATTATCGATCAGGTATGTGCTGATTTCGAAAAAATAAAATTTGATTAACACTGGCCCCGCGTCTTGATTTTGGCTCCCGGACATTTCAAACCCGAAATCCGCAATCTGTCGTCGCGGGTTTGCACGCAAATTACCTTTTTTTATTCTTTTTTGGTTCTAATCGGTTTTTCGTACGAAAAAACCCCCAGAACGAACAGAAATACGGAACTACAGCGACGATAGATTGCTGTCCCGGGTTTGAAACGTATGGGTTTAAAATGTCCGGGAGCTCTGATTTCAAGGTAAAGTGTCGCCTCGCCTATGGTGTTGTGCTTGGGTCTATAAAGACCTATTTATTTGGATGTTGATTTAAAAGCGGTATATCTCGGTAAACGCCTGTAACTGTTACGCAGATCTAAGAGGCTATAGCAGCTTTTGCGCATGACTTAGAGCTCCTTTCAGATTTTAAACAGCCTTTAAACCCAGTAGCAGATGTTATGCAGACATTGAAGGCTGCAACACCTGTTAAGCAGATCTTAAAAAGGCTGCAGATGTTACGCAGATCTTAAACGCGACACGCGCCGCACCTGGCGACACAAAATCATTGGCACCGCCCGTCTGTTTTCTGCTTGTTTTTTTCCGTTTTTTCGTCGGTATTTTTCTTTTTTTTTGCAATTTTTAATCATTTTTTTACTCCGTGGTAAATTAAAAGATGAAAAAAGACATTCTCGTCACGAATTCCACATTATATATAATGGATTCGTGACGGAGTGACATTTCACGTGAAACTGTGAGACGAAACATCTCTTAATTTCTTCAGTTATTTCTTCATTTTTTCGAATAAAAACGTGATTGTCACTCCGCCACGAATCCATTATAGCGCAAAATAATTTTTTTTCAAATAAAAACGCGTTTTGCGTCTTTTTGTTTTCACATTTATGTTTTTCGGTAACGTGGAAGGTTAATTTATTTTCAAAAAATATTTTCGAGGAAAAAAAAAGAAAATGTGATTAATAAATAATAAGAAAATGTTTTTTGCGCGAATATTTAAATAGATACAAGCCTATTGGCTTCGTCACCACTCTTTTTCTCTTGTTTCGCTCTTCATCATTCATTTGTAAGCACTCTGTTCTGCTGGGATTTCTGTCCTTTGTGGCTCAGTTGGTAGTGCGCGTGATTACAAATCCAAATGTCGCGGGTCCGTGTTTTGCCCAACTCAAAAAAACTTCTTTATTTTTCGTTTTTTGTGCGGTTTCGCATCGCTTTTGATTTGTTTCATATATTAATCTCATTCTGCATTTATTTTTTGTCCGGAAAGTTCATGGAAGCATGTGTGATACTTTTCAAATATGTGACCGGAGGGAGCTGGGTGGAAGCTTGCTTTGTGACGGAATTTTTTGTGATTTAAAGTCTAAAGGCTTTTTCAGTGTTTAATCGGCTCCCAGTAACCTTTTCTTATCTTTTTAGAATCACATTTAGACTTTTAATTACAAAAAAATCCCCCCGCTATTGTGAAAACAAAAAAATCGCAACGCGGTGTTTGCGTACTTTTGAAATTCAAACGGCAATGAAAGAAATAGCACGGGAAATGAAGAGATTTGTTCCCATTTTCATTTGAATTTCAATAGTACGCAAACACCGCGTTGCAATTTTTTTGTTTTCACAATAAGCACGCTTCCGCCCAGCTCCCTCCGGTCGCCCTTTTGAAAAGTGTCACACATGCTTCCGGCGCATTGCCGCTGAACTTACCGTGCATTGATAAATGCTCAGAAACGCATATTCAAAGCGTGAACAACAAAAACAATTAGTGAAAAACAATTTTTTCTCCAATTGACCTGAAATTTTGATAAATTATGTAAAAAATTCTCAAGTTTTGGACGGAAATCAATATTTCAGTGGGCTCTTGAGCATTTTTGCGATTCAAATGAACCCGCGCGCCACCGATGACGTGCCGCGTTTTCTATAACCGTCTAGCTTCTCTCTCTCTCTCTCGCTCTCTCTCTTTCCCGCAGAGCGCCAATTAAATTCCTAATTTCCAGAGCAAAAGGGTAAAGACAGAGAACCCGTCGACCAACAACACCATCCACCACCCGCCACGTCACCGGCGCCCAGTCAACACCCGAGAAATTCCAAAATGCAGGCGGCACGAGTTTGCCTACCAGTTGGAGTTTACAAGGAGTTTGAGGTTAACGTAAGTTGTTTGGACGGGCGTAAAGCTTAAAATCACTGGGGTATGAGGAGGGAGTGAGTAAGCGCGCCCGGACGCACACACGCAACGCATCCAATTGAGGCCCAAAAAAATAAAAAATCGCGCGAAAAATTTTGCATTATCGGAGAGAAAAATCAACGCGCGCGAAATAATTTTGGATAGGATTTCGTAATTTTCACGATTTTGCGTTGGTTTTTCTCACCGATAATGCGAAATTTTTCGCGCGCTGTTTTTATTTTTTGGGCCTCATTTGGATGCGTTGCGTATGTGCGTCCGGGCGCGTTTACTCACTCCCTCCTCAAACCCCAGTGTTAAAATAACAAAAATAAAAAATATATCGTTCAGCGCGGCTCCGAGGGTGAAGCATTGTTCCGTCAGGTGACGAGCGACTTGTCGATCGAAGAACGCTAGTACTTTTCTCACTGCTTCTACGACAAAGAGGAAGGCATCAGACACTGGTTGTATAATGATAAGAAGATATTAAAGCAATTGAAAAGTTGGTTGCTTTTTTTTTGGTTTTCTGATGATTCCTAGTTGATTTAAAAGCCCAAAACAAACTTTACAGACCTTCCCTAGGAGTTATCTTTCGAGGCCAAATTCTACCCGACCACACCCACCACTATTGTCGACGATCACGCACGATACTACGTCTTCCTCCAACTCCGCCGTGACATTCTCACCTTCCAGCCACCGCCGACACTCATGCCCTTCACGGCTCTTTTGTTGTTGAGATGACAATAATGTGTATTAAATTCTATTTCTTTTTTTAAATAAAAATAATAATTATAAAAGTATGTTTTATTTACTAATAGAAAAGAGAAAAGGAACGAAAAGCAAAGTGAAAGCAGTAGTAGCCCCTTAGTTGCGCAGCTTTTGAGCAGATCTTTAGCAGAAACCCATAGCGCGTAAATTAACAGTTGCGTAAGAGCTGCGTAAAAGTTGCCAAAGTCTGCGTAACAGTTGCAGGCATTTACCGAGATAGGCAGAATCACACATATTATCCGGTTATTGAGAAAAGTAATAAGAAACTTTTCCCCCTCACGCTCCCTGGCAACGAACTCATCAATGTAATGTAAGCGGGCAGATTACCGTCTGACGTGCCATAACCTTCCTTGAATAAACCTCTCAATGTTATTAGTGTGCACAGCAAACCCGTCGGCTGATTTTCTAAAAAGTTACAATAGCAAAATTTATGTTAAAAACTTACTTTGCGAACTCAAATTGCGTCAACAAGCCAGCCTGCATAAGATCTTGAATACTATCTTCTTCATTTGCGTAATAAGCTTCAACTTTAGCGAGTGACTTGAATCCAGCAATTCTTGACAGTTATATCAGTAAAAATCTGCAAAACGCCGTTATATTGTTATCGTCGTTTTATTTAAATTGGCACTCGGTGTTTATTTGCGTACTGGCGTTGCGTAGGGATTTACAAAGCTCCGTCCTGCTTTTTCGTATAATTTTAACTTTTAAATTTCTGCCGCTTTTTGAATATGATCATTGATTTTGGGAATAGGACAAAAAACTCGAAAGGAAAATGCCGGATGATGCAAAAATCGATAACAATCTTTCAGCTTAGCCGATTCGTGGAAAATTTAGCCATTTAAAATCAACAATAACTTGTATTGTATTGTATTTATTACGTTTCAAAAATTAACGTGAAGTAATAAAAAAGAACAGAACAATAAAAGTAATGATTAGAAATAAGTTTTTAACTTTTAAAAACACGGAACAAATATTATAAATCGGCGAAGATGGTATTCTTATCGATTTTTGCATCATCCGGCAATTTCCTCTTTTCTCGAATTGTTCGTCCAATTTCGATTCGAACTCGATATTTATTTATCTAATATCGATAATTTATTTGAAAACAGAAGAGAATCATCAAAAATAGGCAAATGCAATAGTTCTTACGAAAAAAAAAACAGGATAGTCGACAGCGACGGATTTCGACACCTTAAATGGCTCGTCTAGTGGAGCGCGCCTGCACACCCCCTCCCGCTCCTCGCTCTTCAAAGGATCCAAGCAAGCTTCCGCCCAGCTCCCTCCGGTCGCCCAATTTTAAGGTGTCACACATGCTTCCGGCGTTTTGCCGCTGGAATTTCCGGATAAAAGTATAAAAATATCAAAAACATTCAAATTGGTGCAAAAAAATCAGAAATTGACATTTTTTATAGCACCAAAAAAAGTTTTTCAGATGTATTTCTTTTCCCAGCAACTTTCTAATGTTATTCGTAACCAAATTCCATAAGCTTTAGTCATGTTTGTGCAAAAAAAAGAAAACAAAAATAAAAACCATCAAAAGGAATCGAACCCGTGACCTCTAGATCAGCGGTCACATCCACAGGTGATGTGCGGTATGCATGCCGCAGGTGGTCGCCTGCTTTGAGGATGCTTTTCATTTACCGCGAAGGAGAGAGTTCGCGGCAGGCCTGCCGCGACACCTGCGGCATGCATACCGCGACACCTGCGGCATGCCTACCGCAAAAGCTAGCAAGTGCGCTCCACCGAACTTCCTTGTTTTTATTTTCTTTTTCGAAATATTTTTTTTTCCTCTTTTTCTTCAATTTTAGCATAAATTCGTTGTTTTTCTTTGTAAAAAGTATTTTGCCGAGAACAAATTCGTAATTTTTTGTGAAAACCTGCCTGAAAATGTCTCATTTTATTCAAAAATCGATATTTTTCGAACGCTCCGCAGTTTTAAGTATACCGCCCTTTTTGCTTGAAATTTTTCTATCGAAATTCGATTTCGACAATCCGCTTATTCTCTAAAATTTTAGCACGAAAATTATTGGTTTATATGTGAATTCTGCCCGTTTTCGGCTAAAATGCTGCTTTTTATTTGAAATTAGGTATTTTGTGAGTCTGTCGCCTTTTTCTCGTCCGTTTTGCTTTTTCTATCATTTCTATTCGTTATATCCGCCAATATTGTGTTTTAAATGGGGCTGCTATTGTGTTTTCAATCGAGTTGCCGCATCAAAACGTGAAACATCGCCCACTTTTTACACGCAAAAATTCAAGATGCACAAAAATTTCATGTTTGCGTGGAAAAAAGTGAGCGGATTTTTACGTTTTTATGTCGCAGCTCTATTGATAACACAATACATGAAAACATGAAACTCGACCCACTTTTTTGCCCGCCAGTTTTCAAATAGCACTGAAATTGTATATTCGCGCGCAAAAATCTGGGCGCGGTGACACTTTTTCATGCAGGTATAGTCGGTGAATACATAATCAACCTCGCTCTACTGCCAAAATTCCTGTAAAACAGTGTTGCACTTGCAAGATTAACTCGAATTCTAGTGTTTATACTTCTTTTCAACGAAAAATAACGTATCCACGACGAATTGCAGTTAAAATTTGATTTTTCGCTTCAAAAAAGGCGCACTACACTGTTGAAAATTGAAAAGTGCGGTAGAGCAAGGCTGATGATGCATTCGCCGAGTATTCAATAAATTCAATAAATAATAATAAGGGTTAATTCAATAAAGCCCCCCCACCTTAATAGATCCCCCCACGTTGTATTCAACCTTAGGAGAGCCCCCCACTCAGTACTAAATGGGTGGGGGTTTCTACCTGACGCCGGGGGGCTATATTTGAACGCCTCTATTCAAAAATCAACCCCCATTAGTGTAAAGTGGGGGGTTGTTTTTTAAGAACCTGGTATTCTTAAAGAAGAGCTCCCCCCCCTCTAGAGCCCCCCATTCAAAATTCCTCCCCCATCATTCAATATCAGTCCCCCACTATTCAAAATGTCTCCCCCATCATTCAATATCAGTCCCCCACCATGCAAAATCAGTCTCCCAATATTCAAAATCAGTCCCCCACCATTCAACATCAGTCCCCCACCATTCAATATCAGTCCCCCACCATCTAATACTCGTCACAGGCTTTTAAATTTTCTAAGCGTTTTTAGCAGAATTATCCAATTAAACAAGTTACAAATATTTGGAGATTTTTATACACGGCATCGCCACTGGAATGCAACAAATATTTTCAAAATATCTGATTTTTAATTGATATAAATTTCATACCTCGTAAGATGATCCGCGGCTTCGAAGTGCCATTTGTTTTCCGCATTTGTCACATTTTGCTTCTTATATAAAAGAAAACAATAAAAAAAATGATGGAAAATAGTTTAAAACTTGAAAAAGTAAATAAAAAATTTTGGGATTTGGCCCAGAGAACGGGAATCTTCAAATGCATTCAAAATGACGCAAAAATGGGGGGCTCTTCTTTAATGCTAATGCACTTTATTTGACGACTGAATGGGGGCCTTTTCTTAAACCCACCGGAAAATACGATCATGTTGGGGGACTGTTTTTGAATGGTGGGGGACTAATTTTGAATAGCGGGGGACTGATATTGGACGATGGGGGAGACATTTTGAATGGTGGGGGACTGATTTTGAATGAGTCCCCAGCCGTGATTGGAGCATCTGGGTGGGGAGCTATTATTGAATAAGTGGGGGACTGTTATTTAACAAGTGGGCAGCATATAAATTTCTGAGTGGGGGGCTTTTCTAAGGTCTCTTTTGGGGGACTCTACTTGAATTAGGGGGGGGACTCTTTTTGAATATACCCTAGAGCATGTAATAGCAACTTGATCGAAAATACAATAATTAGTAATAAAAGTCAATTTTTCAGAAGGCAGCGGTACGCGCAGCATCAAACGAGAACAAGAACGACTACTGAACGCATGGTGAGTCGTTTATGAAGTTTATCATTCTTTGCAAAAAATCGCCAAAACCGTAGAGCGTGGCAAAACCGGAGAAATACACGAAATCGCGAAAAATGTAAAAGCGAAATCGGGGAAAAAGGAAAATCGGGGTTTTACATTTTTCCCCGATTTCGCGTATTTATCCGGATTTGTCACCTTCTCCGGTTTCGGCTGCAACTTTTCTGCGCTGGGCACCAATTTGCCAGAGAAATTCGCTTCAAAAAGTGGCAACCTATCGGCAAGTTGTCGCCAAAATCGGTCAATTGCCGTCTACTCAGAAAATGTTTAGCTAAAAGCCATTGAAAACGGCTAATAGCCATCGAATTGGGTCGTGTGCCAGTGTTGCACGGAATGGGTATGTTTATGCGGAATAGGGAATACGGAATAGAGACTGAAATATTTAGGCTTAATGTAGAATCTTGAATTCAGAATAAAAATTTTCTTCGGAATTTGGAATGCGGAATGTAAATACAAACAAAAAACATTAATTCCGAGATCCGGACTCCAGGTTCCGTCAAAACAAAATGTAAACCCTTTCTCACATTACCTATTACGTATTCCGGATATCCTCATTCCGCGCAACACTGTCGTGTGCCATATGCGTTTGGAGAACGTCTTGAATTCGATGACGAAAAGCCGTTTTCGATGGCATTTCTCTTGAGCTATTATTGTTTTTAAAAAGTTGTCACCTTCAAAGCCGCGTGACCTTTAAAATTAGGCTCCGCCTCTTCACGCGAATTTCCACATTTGTAAATTTTCATGAACAAAAACTGAAGGAAAATAAAAATTTAATGAAACTCGCGTGAAGAGGCGGAGCCTAAGGTCACGCGGCTTTGGAGGTGACAACTTTTTTAAAACAATAATACATTCGAATTTTCAATTCTGACATTCTCACAATCAGATAATTTTGGTTCGTACATGGCGACCATTGGCATCTATGTGGCTAATACCCACGGAAAACGGCTAATAGCCATTGAAAAAGGCTAGTTGCCTTCAAAATGTTAGCTGAGGGGGCTGGCTATTTGCCGTTTTCTATGGATATTATCCCCAACATTCTCCATTATTCACCTCCAGTGGAATCGGATGATAGCTCTCGGAAACGGTTACTAGCCAAAAATTTCTTGAGGCGATCATGGAAACTTCATATCCTCATTTCAGTGTTCTGTCCGGAGACTACAACGAAACATCGGAGAAGTGGAGGACCGCGTCGAGAACCACGATTTTTTTCTGTTGCGGTTCTAATGTGTTTCGTTTTCAATAAATTGTTTTCAGAGCCATATTTACTAATATTAATAAAGTGAAAGCCCCTCCCCCCCCCCAAAAGTGTTTTCTCACCTGCGACAGGCCTACCACGAACGACCAGGGTGGCCGCGGCAGGCCAAATGCATCCTTCGCGGCAGGCCTGCTGCATCCGTTAGTATCGCGGCAGGTCGAAAGCGGGTTCGGGGTATGCATGCCGCAGGCGATTTCTCGCGGTCGGCCTGAAGCAGGCCTGCCGCAGGCATCTAGCGAGGTACTCTTTTCACCTGCCCGCGAGCTGCTTTCGACCTGCGGCAGGCCTACCGCAAATCACCTGTGTCTGCACACCACTTGGCCACCACTGCTCACCCTCAGAACCCTTCAAAGGGCGTTTATATAAAAGGTGCGCGACACGAGCTGCTATGCAAACGCGCTCCACTAGACGAGCCATTTAAGGTGTCGATTTCCGGCGCAGTGGATAGTCGGCGGATCTTCGTAAATATAAATTCGTACGCAACGCCAGTACGCTAACACCGAGTGTAAATTGGAATAAAACGACAATATCGATAAAATATACATAGGCGCCGCAACGAGAGGGGGGCGGGGCCTTCCATTTTTTCTCTTGGGTTTTGATTTTGGAGTTTGAGCCCTCATTGCTCTGATACTATCTAGATATCTACTGATGTGACGATTGAACCTAATGTAATAAAGCCCAAGGAATCGACTGGTGACATCAGATTTGTCTGAAAATGCTTAGTTTTCGCTGAAAATCCAAAAAAGCGAAATGACAGTCAAAAATTTGACTTTTTGACGGTAATCTAGATCGTGTTCGCGGGCTTTTATGATTGATTCGTATAGTTTTTGATACGCTGAATTGAAAATTTTAAACAGAATTTAATTTCAACTGCCCGCATTTTTTTTATACCCCGCCAAAGTTCAACTAAATTTTACAAAAATTTTTCAGCGATGACCCCCTATTTTTATTTTCTGATTGTCTTCATGAACTCTGTTAGAAAACACACAAAAAAATTTAGAGCTTTTGGAAAAGTATAAAGTACTTAAAACTCTTCCAGAGTAATCCATGTTTTCGAAAAATACAGTTTTCTGAGATTTTCGGAAGATTGCCGGTCGTGTTCGCGGGGTTTGAAAACATGACGAAATTCAGAAAATAATTCTCTATCGAAATGCATTTCAATTTTCAAAAAATAACTGCCCGCATTTTTTTTATCTGCGATCTTAAAATGTTTCGGTGGTGATTTTGAGCGTTCGCCAAACAAAATGTCATGATAAACGCGCGGCGAACACGGCAAATTCATATATGCTCTACGGTCGGTGGTTTCTTTGTCCCGTTTGGTGTAGTGGTCCAAGGCGCTGGCTTGTGCTCTCGGTGCCGATGGTTCAATTCCTTTTGGTCTTTTGTTTAGTTTTCATGTTATTGGGCTTCTTTTTTTTTGCAAATAGGTATTTTTACGCCGAATTTCGGGCTATTCAAAAAAAGAAGATTCGGATTTTTCGTAAATATTCCGTTTTAAAAAATTTTCCATTCTTTGCTTTGTTTCATCGTGAAATTAAATAAAAACTTTGTGTTTTTTGTTAATTTAAGCACCCAGAAATATTTGTTCTATTCTTATTTAATTTTTTAATTAAAGAAAACATTATTTGCTCGGAAATCACCATCGATATTGTGATACTCGATCGAGGGAAACGAGGAAAAAGGGAGCCAGGCAGTTGCTAAATCGCAGGCCGCACCTTGCAGACTCCGCCCCTTTTCAAAAAGTCAAGAGAAATTCAGTACTAAAAAATCGCGACTTTGAACGGCTGAAACTCGGGAACTAGCGGGAATTTTGCGGTGAAAATTTGGGAATGTACTAATATTGAGACGTAGAATACAATGAAATCATTAGTTTTTCGGGATTCGAATGTTTTTCAAACATGTTGCGGTACCTAAATATACAAAGAAAAATGAATGAATTTCCCGAAAATTACAAAATTCAGCAATTACGAAAAGAATCAACAAAAAAAACAATCTACCGTATGACACGTTTAAAGGCGCATACCCATTTTTGGTAGCTAGGGTCTCGACGCGAAATGTGGAAATTTGCGGAATTTCGATTTTTTTGATTTTTAGAAATTTTTTGTTGCGTAAAACCCCTATAAAAATGAACAATTTATCCGAACTTTTCAGTACATTTGCGCCCACGCCCGTCACTTCATTGGCAGTCACGAATCGACTTTCTCTTTCCGAATTCAAGAGGATCGTGAGATTCTCGGTTTCCCCGTCGCCACAACTTTTAACAGACTGTGTCCGGACGATCGACCGGATTGCGAGCAACCGGCCAAGTGGAAAATTGTCTATTAAGAAGATCTCCGGATTACTTTACTGTAGTTTTTTAAAAGCCCATAAAATAACTAAATCATGTTTTTTTGCATAATTATTTAGGTGCATTTTGCAAAAATGTTGCAAAAAATTTGAATTTTTTGTTCCCATCGGGTATTTATATACGAAAAATAAACTTTTGATCCCGTCGTCCGTTGTTCTCTACTCTTCTCTTCCGCAACATTGATTTCGTGTCGAATTGGAAATAGTGATCGCCACTTTTCGCCACCGGAATCGTTTTGCACTTGTGAACAGTTTTTCATTCAAATCTGCAGCATTTTCCCAGTAAAAATGGGCAAAATGGCTATTTTGAGAGTCATGGAAGAGTTTTCCCAAAAGTTAGGCCATGCGAAATTTCGGTCACGGCCATATTAAAAAAAATTTTTTTTTTTTGTTATTTTTTCGATTTTTAGGCGATTTTCAACTTTTTTTCCTCCAAAAAATTTAGAAATTCGGCGAAAAAATGACATAAAAAAAAGAAAATGCTTTTTTGTTTGATTGCTTGCTTGAAATTTTTCCATTTAAATAGGCATGAATACGGTCTCCTTCTCCCCCTTTCTCTCTCTCTCTCTCCCCCCTTTCTCCGCCCATTTTAATCGTATTCTCCGCAAAAGTTTGCACTTTTTTTATTATTTTTGTTGAGCGACACTTTTTGGTAAATATGCGTGTTTATCGATTTTTTTTTTATGGTTAAACTTTTTTTCCTTCACCCTGAAGCCAAAAATAGTTGCTCATTGAGCTCTCGAGCCCTGAAAAAAGAGTAAAACTTTTCATTACATTGATTAAATTTGCGCCATTTAAGAAGAAGAAAAGTCAGAAAAAGAAACGACGAAGAGTCTTGCCGCTTCAATAATTAATGAAAAAAAGAGAAAAAGATGGGAGCAAAAGGAAGAAAAACCAAGAGTTTCTTTCTGGGGTTACTGTAGATAGAAAGTTGTGCAGTCTGTAGGCATCATATTTGACGACAGTTGGGGAAATTTTTTTTTTAATTTTGGTTTTTTGACGGATTTTCGGTATTTTTCCTTTTTTTTTTCATTTTGCAGTTTTCCTTTTGTTTTTTTCAATACATTTTTGCTTCAGATCAATAAATGGCGTATGCGAATGAATATTGAACAAGACAATTCGAGAAAAAGAGAAAAAATTGGCGGATGATGCAAAAATCGATAAAAAATGTTTTTCGTCTTTTCATGGTAATTTTTGTATTTTTTCCTCATTTTTTTGTATTTTGTTTTGGAAAAAATGCAAAAATTACCATGAAAAGACGAAAAATAGATTTGATCGATTTTTGCATTATCCGCCAATTTTTCGCTTTTTCTCGAATTTTCTTGTTCAATATTCATTTGCATACGCCATTTATTGATCTGAAACAAAAATGTATTTAAAAAAACGGAAGAAAAACTGCGAAATGTGAAAAAAAAAAGAAAAATCACAGCAAAAAATAGCAGGGCAGTGGTCGGAGCCTCGTAAATCGGTTTGCAACGCGAGTACGCAAACACCGCGCGACAACTTGAATTTTTTACTCCAAATCTTCATATTCACTCATTTTTTTTCGTTTTATTTTTTTTTGTTCCTTTTTATAAAAATTTTTACGGAAATTACGGTCAACAACAGGGGAAAAACTGCAAAAAGGACCGGAAAACAAGCTCCGCCCCTTTTGCAAGTCAAGCAGCCTTTTTTCTATAGAAATCGTGTGTAGACTTGGCTTGCAAAAGGGGTGGAGCTTGTTGCTCGGTTTCGCCATTTTTTTCCTTGGTTTGTCAGTCGTTGTCGGCCGCCGACGCCCGTCGCGTCGCGTGACACCACTGTCTCTCAGTCTGCGTCTCACGCTCTCTGCCTGTACGTGGGGAGCTTGTTCCTCGGTTTTGTGGTAATTTTCCTCGGTTCGGTGGTTTTGTCGTCCAAAATAGTCACAGAATTTGAAAACATATTAAACATATCGCAGCCAATTTCCATCGTCCCCAGACGGCCAATTTTTGCCAGTTTTGCCAGTTTTGCCGAGCGGTTGCCTTGGCAGCTAATCGCTGCGGCTCGAGTGGAAAAAAGGGGAAAAAGAAAGAAGAAAAGAGGCGATTCATAATCGAATTATCATCATTTTTTGGTTAATTCCAAGAGTGCTGTGGCTCCGACTTTATGTATGTACGTCTCAAAGTTCACATTGCTCTCAGGCTCCATTAGTAATCTCTTGGTGGCTTTTCCTCGGGTGTCAGGTGAGAGATTAGAGACGCAGACATGTAGACATGTAGACGGACGGGTCAGTGTCTTTCTTAATGAGAATTTTGTTGTGCCTTGCCTTGGCCTCTCCTCTCGGCTCCGCTCTGACGCCTTCTTCGTCTCCTTCTCCTCCTCTCCTTTCTGGATTCTTCGAGAAAGAGAGAGAGAGAGAACTGGCTCTCTCTCTCTCTTTCTCGGTCCAAGACGCTGTCAGTTTGGCTTTCCCCACACTCACACAACCTGATGACGTTGTTGAGCTGTGTGCTCTTTTTCTTCGTCTTCTTCTCCTTCTTTGCCCCGCCGTTTCAAATGCCACCAGGGAGAGAAATTCAGAGAGAGAGAGAGTGGAAAAAGTGCAAATGAAATGAGACGCTCTCTCTCTCTCTCTGAGCTGCTCCAATTTTTCTCATTTTTCGCCTTCTAGTTTCACCGAAATTTTCGTCCTCCCAGGCCATTTAGTACTTTAAAAAATCGGAAAATTGCAAAAAACCCAAATTTCGACGAGCCGATTTAAGTTACGACACTCCAATCTTCCACAGGTTTTCGCTGCGGAACTTTGGAGCGTCGTAACTGAATTTCGCTCGTGAGCACATATAGACAATTCTAGACATTTCTTGATTGCGCGCTTGCAAAAATACGCGTCACGCTTGGAAATTTCAGACTCCGCCCACTTTTCAGCCACGGCCATCATTTTCAAATTTCGCAGTTTTTATCGTTTTTTCGCCAATTTTCCACAATTTTTAAGCGATCTTAAGATATTTTGAACATTTTTGTAAAGCCAGTTGGGCCCACTTGCAAAAATTTGGGCCACATTGACAACTAACGGCTCCGCCCACTTTTCAGCCAATTTTCTCAAAAAACCAAAAATTCCTATTTTTGCGTATTTTGGAACAGGTTTCCCGCAAATAAATGTCTTCCACGGCCCATTTTTCAAATTAATTTTTTTTCAATAGTTGTGTTTTTTTTTCGTTTTTTAAGCAATTTTTAAGAAATGTTGAACTTTTTTGTAAAAATTTGAGAAAAATTGTCGGAAAAATTGGTTTAAAAATGTTCATTAGGCATGTTATGTAAGAGTTTTAGTCCTTGCGAAACCTCTTCCATGGCCATTTTCAAAATTTAACAAACCTGTTAAAATTCGTCATTTTTATCGGTTTTTTTTTCGATTTTCCACAATTTTTGGATCAAAGAATAAAAAATAAATCACTGGGTGCATTTTAATGCAAAAATATGCGTTTTTAATTTTAAAAAATTGAGAAAAATCTGCAAAAAACAGTTTTTTTTCTATTTTTTTCAATTTTCAAACGATATTTTGAGCTTTTTTGTAATGGACCTATTCAAAGTACTGTAGAAAAACGGAAAAAATGACAAAAAACTGGGAGAAAACTCGGAAAATGCTCCGATTTGTCTGAAACTTTGGGAGAAACTGTCAAAAATGCTTCCGGGCTTGCTCAGAAAATTTTGGACGGAAATATCGATTTTAGCAAATTTTCAGAAAAAAAATCAATATTTTTTAAAATCGATATTTCGGTCCAAAATTTTCTGAGCAAACCCGGGAGCATGTTTGACAGTTTCTGCCAAAATTTCAGACAAATGGGAGCATTTTCCGAGTTTTCTCCCAGTTTTTTGTCATTTTTTCCGTTTTTCTACAGTACTTTGAATAGGTCCATAAATAATTTCCAAAAAATTGGGCAAAAAATCATTAAAACCCACAAAAATAGGAAAAAAAATGCCAATTTTTCGTTTCATGGAAGAGTTTTCCCAAAAGTTAGTCGCTGCGAAAACTCTTCCACGGCCATGTTTTTTGAAATTTCGTCATTTTTTATCGTTTTTTTGCTATTTTTAAGCAATTTTTGGGGCAAAGAATAAAAAATAATTTACTTTTTGCATTTTAATGCAAAAAAAAAAACATTTTTTTTTAATTTGTATCGTTTTTTTTGCGTTTTTATCAGAAAAAAGTGGGCGGAGCCTGTATTTTTAATCGTGGCACGTATTTTTGCAAGAGCGACGTGTAAATAGTTTCGAATATTATTAACTTTTTTCAAAACTGTTCCCATTTTTTCGTGCTGACGGGATAAAACTGTAATTTTCTCTGCGTCTCCTCCGCGGTTTTTTTTCTATCGCTATGAGACCCGCGCGCGTATTTTTTCAGTACGCAGCATATTTTCAGTACGCAGCGCTGAAAATTCGCTCTATTCGCAGTGGACGAGGCGGCGACGAGAGAGCGTGGCCGATGTTTCGCTCTGATTTCTCTAAACCTCACTCCAAATGCATGCGCAATGAACTGTGCGATTGGAGCGAACTTGCAGCGCTTTATGCCGAGTATCGCTGAAAACGCGCCTGTGGAGACGCAGAGAATGCGATAGGGCGCGTTTGCCATTTGTAGTTTGATCGTATATAAAATAATACGTATGCAAGGCGAGAAGAGAGAGGGAGATGTTTTGCTGATTCACTATATTTTTTCGCTTTTCAAGAAAAAATACGTGATGCTCATTCTCCTTCTCCTCCTTCGCTTCGCTCCTTTCGTAGGCAAGTTTTTCTTTTTTTTTTCGTATTATTTTTTTTTCTCGGCATCTTCTCCTCTTCAATCTTCCAGCGCTCTCGTATTTATGGGCCTATTGTGTTTTCAATCGACTTGCGACATGAGAACGCGAGACTCCGCCCACTTTTTTGAGGGCGACCACGCGAACACAGTGATATTTGAAGAGACGCAGACAGGTAGCGCACAAATAAGTGGGCGGAGTCTCGCGTTCTCATGTCGCAAGTCGATTGAAAACACAATATGCAGATGAATTTTCCAGCCATTTTATTTATTTCTATGCAAACCTATGTACATTTTAATTCAGAAAAGTTAAGGTTTGCATAGGCCCATTATATTCGACCCGAAAACGGCGAGTATCGCCGCGATCTCAATCATTTATCATTTTTGTTGTTTTCCCGTCCCTCTCTCGGAAACCAGAGAGAGAGGGAGAAACAGATGAGGATGACGAGAGAGACAAGAAACGCAGACAGTTAGGGAGTGTTTTATAGGGACCGCCTGGTCGCGAGGTCCCTCCGAGTTTTGTTTCGCCATCCCATCTTCTCCTTCGTCTGTTCTTTCCTCTTTTTTTTCCAATTAAAAACACCCAAATGCTCAATTTTCAGCGCAAGTGACGTGGCCGTACACTCGTATTGACCTTCACAGCCAATCACGACGACGTCTTCTGCGGAGACGTCGCACGTCTACTCGACTACGCGGTCGGGTGGCGGCGATTCGATGCGGTGCAATGAGCTGAAGGTAAGAACGTAGCGGCAAACGCGCCCTATCGCATTCTCTGCGTCTCCACAGTGGCGTGAGTTCTGCCAAATTTAGCTAAATAAACGCGTGCAAAAATGGAGACTCAGAGACGCGAGAGCTGCAAATTTGAAACCCCGCCCTCTATTCTCGTGACGCGGGAGCATATGGTAACCGGCATCATTGAAATGAAATAGCAATTTTGCAGAGAGCTGTGGAAGACGTGGTCCTCCGACCGGACCAGAATCGTCTCTCCGACCTCGGTGATCGTGACACCATAGCCGCCCTCGACCTATGCGAATTGGACGCCCCCCGAATCGACGAAATCCCGGCATCCGCCCGCAACGCGTGCTCCTGCTCCAGCGAAATTGTCGGTGTGCAGACGTCGTCGACAGTGATCGCAGATTCGACACGACCCGCACCGCCACTTTGTGCCAGCTCCTCTCTGGATGCAATCATGTTCCGTCAACAGCCGATCCCACCGCATCGTCATTCGGCGAGCGGATCCAGACGGCAGTCGCGGGTTTATGCGAACTTGCATTCGAAGAGGAAACGCAGCAATTCGTTGACCAATTATAATAAAGGGTGAGTGTTGTTTTTTGTTGGACATATTTATTTGCTAATGGGCCTATTCAATTTCATTTTTTTTTTCAATCCAATGCAAATATGCTTATTTTCCGCAGGTTTTCATAAAATTAATATGGAAGAAAAATGCGTGAATTTCGATATCAAAGGGGGCCCGGACCCAAAAAATTGATTTTCAACTATTTCGGATTTCGCCACTTTCACACTTTCATGTACTTTAAAAAATTTTTAGAGGCTATTTCACGCCTGAATTTCCAAATTCCTATTTCTCAGCCATTTTTCAGCTATTCCGGACGATCCAGCGCTTGAAATATTCGTTTTAATCTTGTCTACAAAGCTATGACGAAATTTCTGAAAAATTACCGTTATTTTCAGCAAAAATTTGATCGCACAAGCTCTTAAAATTGCCCACTTATCCATCTAAATCGTTATCTTCAGTTGGAAACTGTGCCAGCGCACGCACTGGAAGTGCTGTATTAAAGAAAGATAGGGACGATCGGAACCCGCAAAGTGTCGGCCGCAGTGGGACCCTTATTGCCTGGGAGGGCACCCTGCGTTGTCCATTGAAATTGGGCATAATATAAAAACGATCAAACTACAAAACAAAGCGCATGGAATTGTTATAAGCTATTGTCAGTGCGGAGCGCTGCAAACGCGCTCCCTTCGCACAGTGATGGACGCGGCCACGTTGGCGACGAGAGAGTGCAGAAAATTGAGAGAGCCGTGGCCGATGTTTTGCTCTGATTTCTCTAAACCTCACTCCAAATGCATGCGAAATTCTTTGTTCGATTGGAGCGAGTTATCAGCGTTTTATACCGAGTATAATTCAACACCCGACACATTCCGGCTTCCGACTTTTTTCGAGCCTTGTCCTTGCACAAACAGCCATGCGCGATTCTTACTCCATAGGCAACTGAAAAACTATATTTTCCGGAAAATGGGCTTGTCTGTTTCTCTGCGTCTCACACCGCCATAATAAACAATTCATCAATTTCCAAATGTCATTTTCTGGAAAACGGGTTTTCTCCCATTTTCCAGTTTCATAGATCCGGCACCAGGCTTCTGACCTCTCGTTGCCTGCCGTCTGAAACTCTCGTAGGCGCTGTCTTCCGATGTTTTTGAGCATTATTATTTATGAAAAAGAAATGCACAAAACACTGATCTTTGGGAATTTCGTTGTTTTCCATTACAATTTTCCAAACACGAACAAAACTTATTAAGAAAAATTAATGAGCAAGGAATGGCATAGTAAATTGAGAAAAACAAAAAATTGGGAAAATAATGATAGTTTGTCGTAGTAAAATTTTTTACACGACATTCTACCTTAAAAACGCGAAAAGACTACTGTAAAACCTGTATTAGAAGGGCCGGCCCTTCTATTTGAGGGGTCCTTCAATTAGAGGGGGCCCTTCTGTTTTTCGTGAGGTCGCGTGGGGGATCGTTCTATTAGAATAGTCTGTCTTGTTCTTTGTAAAATTTCAGATAGTCCAGAAAAAACTTCACAAAAATTAACAGATTCAGAGAAAATTCTACAACAATCAATAAGTAAAATTTCACAAAATTCAACAGAATTAGAAAAAAACCCAGATAATAAAATAAAAATAACAAACAATTTTTTTAATGATGAACTATGCATCATTCCTCACATCGATTGAAGTGTCGCTGTTGTCATACAGTGCGCGTCATAATTATAAGACACCCCTTTTTTTTAGGGGTTTCGGGGAAACTAGAAGTTTTTATAAAACGGCATGTGGTGGATCTTTTTCAGCGTCCAAAATAACCCGGAAACCCAAATTTTCATGTACCTACCACAAAAATTACGACTACAGTATCAAAAAGTCGAAAAATCAGCCGCGTCATAATTATAAGACACCCCCAGAAAAATAATGAATTTTTTCAACTTTTTTCAACCTTTTTGAACTTTTATCTATTTTTCCACTGGTTTTACTGTTTTTTATTCCTTTTTAAGTTATTTTCTTATTTTTTACCAATAATTGTGTCATATTTGACCACTTTTTTCAAGTTTCACACATTTTTGAGCTTGACTTCAGATTTCAGGTTTATTAACAAAAAAATTAACCGAAACATCAAAGAAAACAAGAAAAAACAGAAATTTAATAAGAAGTAGGTCCTCCAAACTTCTGCATCACTTGGCACAGTCTGTTGCTCATGCTCTGAGTAAGGCTCTCGAGGTATGATGACTGGAGCTTGTCCCACTCTTCGGTAACGGCATCCTTGAGCTCTCCTACAGTCTGAAACTGCTTTCCGTGACGATAAACTGCTCGGGCAAGAAGTCCCCAGACATTCTCTATGGGGTTGAGGTCTGGCGAGTTGGCTGGTCAAGCAAGGACTTTGATCTTTTTCGTGGAAAACCAGTTCATTGTCGATGAGCTTTTGTGAATTGCCGCATTATCTTGTTGAAAGGTATGAGTCTTCTTGCGGTTTCCACAGTTGAAAAAGAAGACAATTCCTTCCTGGAGAGTGTCCTGGTAGTCCATGGAGTGCATCTTACAAGTCACGCATTCCAAGAAAACGAGTGTTGGAAACTCATCTCACGACAGATCGCTCATCTTGATCATTGAGGATTCTTGGACGTCCAGTGGGTTTTGCTGAGTCGTGAGCCATTGTATCTCGAGCATAGTTTCTTACACATCATCGCGAACGGGTGATTCTTCTGCTCATCTGCAAAGTACTGAATCCAAGTTGAGTCATAATGTCCAGTGGAGCTTGCTCTTCTGAAGAGAGGGTAGAGGCGAGTCCCGTGATGATTGAACTGAGGTGAATGAATGTAACTCATATCCTAAACCATAATTTTAGCTGGCCTAAACGTTTTGTCATATGTTCTGCACATCTTAGAATTACAGTAGTCAACCAAAATCCTTGAAGGAGATGTGACGGTGAAAAAGTTGGAAACTTGAAAGAAAGTGGTCGAATAGGACACAAGTATTGGTAAAAAGTAAGAAAATGTCTTGGAAAAGAAATAAAAAACAGTAAAACCTGCAAAAAAACAGATAAAAGTTCAAAAAGGTTGAAAAAAGTTGAAAAATGCATTGTTTTTCTGGGGGTGTCTTATAATTATGACGCGGCTGATTTTTCGACTTTTTTATACTGTAGTCGTAATTTTTGTGGTAGGTACATGAAAATTTGGGTTTCCAGGTTATTTTGGACGCTGAAAAAGATCCACCACACGCCGTTTCACAAAAACTTCTAGTTTCTCCCAAACCCCGAAAATAGGGGGGTGTCTTATAATTATGACGCGCACTGTACTCCTGGTCAGAATCCTGAAAATTATCTTTGGCTTCCACGTCTTCAAACTGATCCACATCCGTTTTCATATTGCTGGTTTTATCAGCTTGTTCCAGCACATTTTTTGAAACCCCATCTGTAATTTAGTCTTCTTTCTCCATATCTTCTGTCGACAAATCTCCTTAAATTTCATAGTTTAAGGCAGGAACATGCAAGAGTCTGAATTTGAACACAAAACGATAAAAACATAAAAAGTACTGAAATTTGGTCGTAATTCCGCGTTGCCCTGCCTTCGGTCACAGTAATTTCGCTAATTGGGCCCTTCTATTAAAGGGGACCTTTAATTAGAGGGGCCCTTCAATTAAAGGGGTACTTCTATTTTTCGTGAGGCCGTTTGGATGACCCTTCTATTAGAGGGGCCCTTCAAATACAGTTTTTACGGTAATTTAGAGTTTTCTGGCCGAAGTTTCACAAAAATTAGTTTCTGCGAAACTTCTTCCACGGTCATTTCTCAAAATTTTTTTCGTTGCAATTTTCGTTATTTTTTTTGCCAATTTTTCAACGAAATACAGAATAAGTTTGAAAAAAATCAAAATCCCGACAATTTTCCAATTTTTCAAAATTAAACAACAAAAAAAACGTCAAAATCTTAAAAACTGCGAAAAATCGACAAATTTCACAAAATTATTAAATTTTGATTGATGACTGTGGAAGAAAATAGTCATTTTCCCGTATTTTTTTCCAAAAAATATCCACGTTTAACTGGTTCTCAGCGGTTTTTCTACAAAATTTAATTTCATTTTTTAAGATAAATTATTTCAGTCAATCCCTGTCCGTCTCACTCCCACCATCAGCTCGTCACACGCCGTATCGATTTGTGAATGAGGAAGAAACGTTTAGAAGTGAGATTTGTGTTTTTCATTGAAAGTGAATTTTTGAACGCCTTTTCTCGAATCTCTGCGTTATCATTTTTGAACATGTTTAGCTAGACTTGGCGCAACACCACTGTGGACAGTGTGTCTTACCGAAAAAATTTTTTTCGATAAATGCCCTTTTCGATAATTTATCGAAAAAATTTCGATAATTTATCGAATTTATCGAAAAATTTTCGATAAATTTACCGATGATTTATCGAAAATTTTTCGATAAAACATTTAAATTATAAAAAAACAGTGTTTCTTTGTTTTTTTTAGTTTATTTTAAACAGTGGAGAGGGGGAATATGATCATTTACTACCGGATGATCATCTGGTATTGTCCATTCGCGAAAAAAGCAAGTGCGCTCCACGAAACTTAGTACTTCGTGGATTTCATTTTCGTCGCCAAATTATTTCATTTTACGTTGAATTTACACGTGAATTGAAATAATTTGGCGACGAAAATGAAATCCACGTAGTACTAAATTTTGTGGAGCGCACTTGCTTTTTTCGCGAATGGACAATACCAGATGATCATTCACTACCAATCGATCATTAACTATTCTCAGTACGGAGCGCTGCAAACGCGCTCCCGTCACACAGTGATGGACGCGGCCACGTTGGCGACGAGAGAGTGCAGAAAATTGAGAGAGCCGTGGCCTATGTTTTGCTCTGATTTCTCTAATCTTCACTCCAAATGCATGCGAAATTCTTTGTTCGATTGGAGCGAGTTATCAGCGTTTTATACCGAGTATACCAAATATCCATTTACTACCAACGTTCATTCCCTACCAATTGATCATTTACTTCCAAACGATGATTTACTACCGAATATTCATTTGCTACCAATATATCATTCACTACCGGATGATCATTCACTACGAAATGATTATTTTATACCGGTAGACCTTTTGGTGATCATGTATTATCCGTAGTAAACTTGGTAGTAAATGATCATTTACTACGAAATCATCATCCGGTAGTAAATGATCATTTAGTAGTAAATGATCAGCAGTTCTTATTCAGAGAGTTTTAGCGTATAAAAAGACATTAGATTTAAAAATAAGCTGCATTAAAAATTTTGCTTTTATCGAAAATTTTTCGATAAAACTTCGATAAATTTATCGAAAAATTTTCGATAAATTTTTCGATAAATTTATCGAAACTTTATCGAAAAGACACACTGACTGTGGAAACGCAGAGAATGCGATAGGGCGGGGCGCGTTATCCTTTGCATAGGCTCTAGAACGACGTGAGAAATCAGAACAATCGCTGCAAGGGCAAGAAATGAAATTTCAATTTTACAGGTCCTCTCAACTCGTCCGACTCGCACTCTTCGGTGGCGCGAAGTGACGAATACAACAACGGATATGTTCTCGAGGAGGAGGAGACGGCTATCGGTAATATTTTGCAATTTTTATATCGTTCATTGTGTGCATTATAGTAGGTTTTCAAACATTACATTGCCTATAAACTGGTATTCGTTTTTTTAAGCCGTTTGTCACAAGTTTTTGACCGGTATTCACGTATTCTTCGAAGCCTATTATGGCCTTAATTTTCGCACCAGCCACAGTAAGAGTTGGAGCGGAAAATCCAAGGCCACGCCCCTTCAGGTTTCTCAACTGAACGGAACTCACAAATCTGAGTGGGTGTGACCACACGTGGCTAAAGGTGGCTTTTCCATTTCTGAAAAGAGTCGTAGTATTTGCAAATTTTTTACGTGAAATCATACTGTAACCGGCAAGAATATTCTTAGGAAACTTCGGGCAGCTAATGGGCAACCATGCCGATAATTTCCGAGCTAAATGGCAAACTTCCACGGGATTCGACAGATCTGCTCGGGCCAGCTAATATGAGTCCGCATCAGGCTTGTTCGGAAAATGCTTTTCGGAAAATCGGAAAAGGAAATTTTTTTCCGAAATAATTTTTCGGAAAATCGGATACCCGGAATTTTTTCCGACTTCAATTTTCGGAAAATCGGATATCCGACATTTTTTCCGATTTTATTTTTCGGAAAATCGGTTATCCGATTTTTTCCGATTTTCGAAACTAAAACTGGATTTTTTTTTAATTTTGTATTTTCCAAAAAATATTCTTAACAATTGTCTCATCTTATTTCTTTGAAAAAAATACGAAAATCAACAAATTAACCAAAAATTCAACAAAAAATTCAGTTTTAAGAAGTTCTTGGTACTTAGAAGCGGCACCTAAAATAACTGCACTTTCCCGATCGTTTTCGGAAAATTTTCCGACGGGAAAATTTTCCGGATAATTAATTCGGAAAATTTTCCGACGGGTAATTTTTCCGAAAAATAAATTCGGAAGATTTTCCGTCGGAAAAATTTTCCGAAAAAAGTCGGAAAATTCGGAAAATCGGAATTTCCGTTTTCCGACTCCGACCAAGCCTGGTCCGCATGCCTGCCAATTTACGGGACAAATTACCGAAAATTCCCTGAGTTGTAACGATAATATCCAGTTTTGGAAAAGTAGAAACTTGGGCAAAGAGACCTAGCCTAATTTCAAAGAACACCCTCGTCCGAGGAAACACATTTTTAAAAACAATAATAGTCAGATGAGACGCAAAGAAAGTCCTGTTTTTGCGAACGTTCCAAACGGCATTGTTTACGGTACATTCATGGACTTTAATGCATTAAAATTTCACGCACTTTAGTTCATTTTTAGTTTAAAGTAAACAACGTCATTATTTTTATGAACTTTTAAGAAAAATTGTGGTCCACGGCGTGCTGTTTTGTGTTTAAAAAACGTAGTCCCCGACGATTTGATAGCGCGACAAACAGACATGGAGAGTGTTTGTCCTGGTTTCGAGTTGTCGGTGATCCCAAAATTGTTATTTACTTTTTGATAATCACTTTGCGAACTAATAAAACGACACCCTGACAAAGGTCTCGAAGCGAAAAACTGCGGAACATCGGAGCGTCGTAACTGTATTTCGCTCATGAACAAATCATAATCTTTGCTTTTCCAGGACCGCCACTCGCCCACGAACCTCCATCGCTGCTCCACTCGAATCACTCGACGTGCTCTTCGTCGTCCTCATCGAATCCGTTCACCACTTTTCGCCAGCCTCGGCACGATTTTGATGAGGATATGATGATGGATTGCGACTGATTGCTCCGTTTTCTTTACTTTTTTGTAATTTTTTTTATCCGCCCGTCCCTCCGCCTGTCTGTTCCTTTTTCTGTATAATTCTTTCCCTGTCCATCTCGAGCTTCTCCCCTCTTGCCGTTCGTTTCATTTCTTTCTTTCTTCCTCTTTTTTTCAATTTCTTGACATTCAGATTCTCGTCTAGAACCGGTTTTACTTTCGAAGAATTTTTTTTCAATTGGCTGGGTTCTTCTCGCATGCATGCCGGACCACTCTGCTCTTCCACACCTTCCTTTTTGAAGCGTTTTTCAGTTTTTGTGCACTAGTCTCCAATTCTTTTTTGTGATAATTTGATGAATTTTTCTATTTAAAAAACGGGCTTTATGGCTAATAGCCATTGGAAACCGCTGATAGCGGCGATAATGTAATGACTACTAGCCGTTAGGTATGGCTATCCGCCATAGTTGCCGCCTATAAAATTGAGTGCTTGCACCCAACAATTAATAGAAACAATGAGGACGTGTTTGGCGTGTAGGTGGCCCATATGCGGCGTTTTCAAGGCACAAAGTGGGGTGCGCAAGCTCTTAAAATGTTTAAAAATTCGTGCCTCATCATTATTTTCCGTCGAAAACTGTGCCAGCGCACACACTGGCAGTGCTGTATTAAAGAAAGATAGGGACGGTCGGAACCCGTGGAGTGTCGGCCGCAGTGGGACCCCTATTGCCTGAGATGGCACCGAACGTTGCCCATCGACATTTCGATGGCAGGCATCATATAAAAACGATCAAACTACAAAACAAAGCGCATGGAATTGTTATAAGCTATACTCGGTATAAAACGCTGATAACTCGCTCCAATCGAACCGTGAATTTCGCATGCATTTGGAGTGAGGTTTAGAGAAATCAGAGCAAAACATCGGCCACGGCTCTCTCAATTTTATGCACTCTCTCGTCGCCAACGTGGCCGCGTCCACCACTGTGCGAAGGGAGCGCGTTTGCAGCGCTCCGTACTGAGAATAATTCAACACACGGTGATTCTTTTACTACCGAGCACACTATTCTCGTCCACCGATTTGTTTTTTCTGTCGCGATTTTCTAAATGACTTTGGATCGAGAAGTTTTTTGTCACGTCACTTCCTCTCATTATGGCGCACATTTAAAACCGGAATTGGTCTGATTTTTTACGTACAATTTCAAATGCACGGCGATTCTTTTACTGCCGGCTACGCATTTCTAGTCCCCCGATTAGGTTTTTCCTGTCGCGATTTTGTAAATGACGTCTGATCAAAAAATTTTCTGTCACGTTACTAGATCTCATTAGGGCGCATTTTTTAAACCGGTATTCGTTCGTTTTTATACGTACAAATTCAAATGAAACTGGTTTTCCGTGGTGGCCGAACTGATTTCCGCAAATTTTTTTGCCGCATTTTGCAAAAAGGGGAGGTAACTCCGCCCTCTTCATGTGATGAGAGAGTGCGAGGGGGAGAGAAGAAATACTTGCGGTCGGGGGACTAGAAATGCGTGGCCGGTAGTAAAGGAATCACCGTGCAACACCCGACACATTCCGGCTTCCGACATTTTGGAGCTGTGATCTTGTGGACCCGGGCGCCAGCTCATGAACTCTCGTTTTCTGCCGTATCGGAACTCTCGCGAAGGCATTGTCTTTCGTTGTTTTTTGGGGTCCCGGATATTTTAAACCTAAACATTTCGAGACCGTGAACCGGCGAAAAATTTGCAAGTCTGCGGCACGGTTTTTGTACACGAAGTGCTATAATGGATTCGTGGCGGAGTGACAATTTTTCTCACGTTTTTATTCGAAAAAATGAAGAAATTTTTCGTCTCCAAGTTTCACGTGAAATGTCACTCCGCCACGAATCCATTATACAGAATGCAGGAAAAAACCGTGCACAGACTTGCAAATTTACCCCGGTTTTTGGCATTTTTCCCCGATTTTGCGTTCCCTGGTTTCTCGTTTTTCCCCGGTTTTGTCACGCTCTCGACTTTTTAAACCCGCAATCTGACGTCGAGGGTTTGCACGCAAATTGCCTTTTTAAATTCTTTTTTTGTTCTAATCGGTTTTTCGTACGAAAAAACCCCCAGAACGAACAGAAATACGGAACTACGATAGATTACGGACCCGGGTTTAAAACGTCTGAGTTTGAAAAGTCTGCGTTTGAAACGTCTAGGTTTGAAATGTCCGGGAACCTGTTTTTGAGAATTAGAAACTACAAAGTGCTTGGGAATGTCCACACCACAATTCGATTCTTAACAACTTTATCGGTATTTTCCGTCGGAAATGGTCCAAACGCATGCACAGACGCACTGAAATTCCCCGTTTTGGTGGCAGTGTCCCTCTACATAAATTGATGCCGTCGACTTTCAAAGGGGTAGGTGCTTGTGCCCTAGATTTGTCTGGAAGGGGCGCCAGGGGTTTTTTGAAAGCGGTAAACTCTTGGCACCTTAACAATTGCCGTGCCCTATTTGACTTCTTCTTCTTCTTTTGTTGTTGTTGTTTATTTGATCACGCATTATTGTGATGCAGACATTACACAGAACTGTCAAAATCAAAATTCCAGCCACAAAGCGATCAGCAAACAAACAGTAACCCGCCTTATAGAATTGGTGCCTTTGAAGCTGGAATTTGATTTGGTCTTTGCTTCCTTATTTTCGAAAACTTGATGATGCATTATCAGACAGTTTACGATTAATGAAATGCTCAGGGAATTGGGCTACTAGCTTGTTTTTAGTTGCCTATTGGCTGCCCGAAATGTCCTGACTGTGAGTGGCTAGCTCGTGCCAAGGTGGGCGCCCTCAAAAAATCCAACTGTTTTGGAGACGCAGAGAATGCGATAGGGCGCGTTTGCCTTTACCTAAGGTCTATCACGCCGCGAATCCTTATTCCCGGTCGATTGCTACGCGTTTAAATGACCATAAAGGGTACAACAGGCGGAGAAAGTTGGTTGGGTGTCCTGAATTCACGCCCTTCTCATATCTTCCAAAGATATCAAAGTGATAGTTGAGCGATGGTCGCGGAGAGGAGATGAGACGGACGCCCCCCCCCCCACCATTTTACAACTTTCTGCGATTCTTTCATTCTTCCTTCTCATTCCAACAGTTTCTTCTCAAAATTATCAACTTCTTCTGAAAGTGTGACCATTCTTCTTCTTCTTTTTTTTGGCGCCTTCTTATTTAGTTAGTTAGTTACTTATCAAGAAAGACTGTAACAAAAAGATCGTCGTCGGTCGCATGTCATTATTTCCATGATTTATCTCCTTTTGTCAGTGAAATCGGGTACTTTGTTGCCACGTGGACGGATTCTACACCTTTGATCACCAAAGTGATGCAAGCAGGAGGCTTTTATGACTTCTTTTTCTTCACTATTTTATGTGCCCGATTTTTCTTTCTCCTCACCATATTTTAGCTACAAAAGTTCGAAATATCAGTTTTGTTGCAAGATCTTCTGTTTTTAGCTATTAGCCATGAAAAACGGCTAGTAGCTATCGAATTCGGAACGAGCACCAAATGCAAAGTAGCTAATAGCTATTGTAGCTAATAGCTTTGGCAGACGCCCCTTCCCGAATTCGATGGCTATTAGCCTATTTTCCCACGTAAACCTATCCTATCCTATCCCCATTTTGAACGATGTAGCAGATCTTCGGTCTCAAGTTGAAAAAGAATAGAAGAAACTAGCTACAAATTGTTTATATCTTTTTGTCTTTGAAACGATTTTCCCCAAAAAAGATAAAATAAAAAGATAATATGATACGAGGAGAAATGTGAGATTTATCAGTGATAAAGTATAGTGGATTCGTGGCGGAGTGAAAATTTTTTCACGTTTTTATTCGAAAAAATGAAGAAATAACTGAAAAAATGAAGAGATTTTTCGTCTCCCAGTTTCACGTGAATTGTCACTCCGCCGCGAATCCATTATAGAGGTGATGATGAGGAAATTAAGAATAGTGGCAACAATTCAATCTATTAATTTTCCCCATTTTTTGAGAATCACACTGCTACCTGAACGGGGAATTCCGTCGTTTCATTTAAATTGGCACTTTGCGTTGTGTACGGACTTATTTACGAAGCTCCGCTCACTGTAATTTTAATTTCGTATACTTTTCGCTTCAATTATCACATTCTTGTTTGTCCCATAAATAATTGAAAAATCGATAAAAATCTTCCATCTTTGCCGATTTGTGGTAAATTTAGTAATCTAAAATCAAAATCAATTTTAAGAAAGCGAAAAAATTACCACGAATTGGCGAATAACAGTATCCTCTTTTATCGAATTTTTCACCAATTATTTATCTTCCATTCGAACGAGATATTTCAAAATCTAAAATCAATATTTTAACTTTTTAAAAATTATCAAAAATTGTCAGAAATGTAAAAGTTAAAGCGAAAATCATAGAAAAAACACAAGTCAATGGGCGGAACTTCGTAAATAAAGATCCGTAAGCAACGCCAGTGCGCAAACACCCAGTGCCAATTTAAATAAACGGCGATAATCTGGAAAATTGATTTTCTAATAGAAAAATAAGAAAAAAATATAAGAAATAATGAAGCAAAAAAATAATACTGAAAAAAGCACTAAGCCCCGCTCCCTCGCACGACTATGGCACTGTTTTTCTGCATTCTATTATTGTGGATTAATCCGAATTTTCGGATCGCTATTTCTCATCCATTTTACAATTTTACCGAGTAGTCCGGCGCTAAAAATATTCGTTTTACTCGTGTTTACAAAGCTATCTATGAATTTGCGCAGAAATTTCAGTTATTTGCAGCAAAAATTCGATCGAAAAAGCTCTTAAAATGACCCACTTATCCATCGTTATCTTCAGTTGAAAACTGTGCAAGTGCACACACTGGCAGTGCTGTATTAAAGAAAGATAGGGACGGTCAGAACCCGCAAAGTGTCGGCCGCAGTTGGACCCCTACTGCCTGCGATGGCAACCGAACGTTGTCCATCGAAATTTTAATGGCAGGCATAATATAAAAACGATCAAACTACAAAACAAAGCGCATGGAATTGTTATAAGCTAATTCAACGCCCGACACACTCCGGCTCCCGACCGTTTTCGAGCCGGGAGGGTAGTGGTGACCGCCGCCGTCCGAGAGGGCACAGGTTCGAGTCCGCCTTCACCCCCCGGGTTCACACAGCCTCTAATTGGGTAGTAGAGAAATATACGAAGATTGCTCGGTCATTTCCCTAGCCACGAATTGACTTAAATAATGTCTGGCTATGAACAGAATACCACCGTATGCAGAACACCATGATCCGCAGTGCCTTTGGTACTTGAAGAACGGATCGACTATGTAATACTTGTTTGTTGTGAATTTTTGCGCCGAGTGAATCACCTATTTATTACTCTCTCAGCTTGACAGCCCCAACGGTCCAGCTTTAGGAGCCTGTTGTGTTTTCAAATGAGTCCGCAAGCACCGTTTTGTCTGCGTCTCTTGAAATAGCACTGTGATTGCGTGATCACGTACAAATAAGTGGGCGGGGTTTTGTGTTTTCATGATGAAAAACACATTATGTTACAAAATTGAATGAATTTCTAGGTCAATTTACTGAAAATCAGGTTTTCTGAAGGAAAACAATCAAAAGATCAAATAATGTTACTCTCGTCCCACAATCAGGTGGAGAGAGAGAGAGAGAGAAAATTTATCCGTCGTGCTAAATTTATTCGTGGAAGAGTTTGTAACCATTTTCTAGACCACAACAAGCGGCAGTTGAAACGAGGGGAATTTCCGGTAGCAAGTTGACAGCGAGGCCGCCATTTTTCGAGCAAAATGGATGACAAGTTGCCAAAGGATTCGGAAAATCTTCCAGTGGAAGCTACTCGGCAGGTAGCCGGCAGCTTAATGGTCACATTCGGCAAACCGACGAGAAAAATAGGACGACAGACATTTTTCTCTGCAATTCACCAGAAATTCCCTCTCTTGATCGGCAGATCTGCTAGTGGAAGCTAGTCGGCAGGTATCCGGCAGCTAGCCGGTAGCTTCAAAAATGTATTGAACGTTGTTCACAGTCTTGATCTTTTGATATTTTACTTCATTCAAAAATCAACCTGGTAACCTGGTCTTCCGCACTTTGACTCCAGGGGTAATAAAACGAGTTTCGCATCCTAGAACTAGACCCTTGGACCTTTGAATCTCGCATAAAACACCACACAACTTTGTTACTGATCTTGTCTTTCTCATTTCGCAACTTTTCCTAATCATTTGACCACTTCTTTGATCTTCCTTGTGATAAGTCAGCAAGTAGTTTGTTCTTCTTTGTTTCTTCTCCTTTTTTTGTGAATACATACACTTTCTCTGTGTGCCGCCGCGTATTTTCCTTTCACAGGGGAAGACGTAAATCCTTAACAATAGTCGGTGGGGCTGTTTGTAAAGAAAGTAGACAGTAAGACGAAGACGCCGCCTCCGTTTTTGTTCATTTTGACGTCACACGCGTTCAAATACTTGCGTGTACTCTACTCTCACTCACCCGTCGCATTCCATTTTCTGGCGGCTCCGGCTTGCATTATTGTTATTTTTATTATTTTTTTTCATTTCTATCGATTCGACTCGCTTCGATCGGCCCGGCGAATGGGAAAAAATTAGTGTTTGTGTGTGTTTGTGTATAGTTGTGAGTTTTTGTTTTTCGCCGAATTCTTCTCACCTTCCTCTGGTTTCATTTTATTTCATTTCATTGTTCATCACGCACGTCGTCGTCGTCGAAAAGACGTCAATCACTTTTTCCACTGTGTGTTGTTGGGTACTGTATCCGGGCTGGGTACTTCTCCTTTTTCACTTCCTTCTCTCGAATTTCATGGGGTGCTGACATTCGACACCTTTTTTTGGTTGCGAATGATACCAATTTGATGGCGACCAATTACTCCGCCCACTTTGGCGAACACTGTCGTTGGCACTTCTGACCTTTTCGATCATATGATTTTGGGGCAGTGTGGGGTATTCCCCAGTATAAAACGATTTTCCTTCCTTGCGTGCTCGGCATCGATATCGATATCGATGTTGTGACTTTTAAAAATCGCATGGCCTCGGCTACGTGTTATCCGTCGTATTCTTCTCCTTCTTTTTCTTTTTCTTTTCCTTATCACGTCCAGATCAGTACCAGGATACTTACTCTAGTAGTTTCCCACTCCACGCGGATAGAGGGCGGATGTGTGCGTCAGTATCAGCTGAATCGATTTGTAGCCGCCGCCTTCTTAACGTTAAACGTCCATCCGTCCGTCCGTCCCTTCGCCATCAGACGAACCATTATCACATTCGGCGAAACTTGTTCCCACGCCTCCTCTCTTTCTCTTCTTCTTCTTTTTCTTTTCCTTCCGCCCTACTCTGAACCTTTTTTTCTTCAGGGCAATAATCAAATCGAATCTTCACGTTTCGGGTATCAAGCAATTGTGTACAGTGTGTAAATAGCGGTGTTTTGACACAAATGGTTGGCAAAATGCTCAAAAAATCGGCGTCCGCCATATCGGACACTGTCAGACGGACGTTCTCCACAAAGACGTGGGAGCACCGGGAACAACTTCATTCGCTCACAGAAAATGTGAGTTTTCCAGAAAATGGGTCGTTTTGTTTAAACTGGATTGGCACACGGTGTTTGCGTACTGGCACGAATGATTTACAAAGGTCCGCCCACTGCCCTGATTTGTTTTAATTATTACTGCGTCACGAGGAGCAGGCAGAAACGTGGCGCCGCGCCAGTGTGTCGACGCTCATTCATTTCAAAACAGAAAATTTTCGTAAATCAACACACTGTCGCGGCGAGACTCATGCCACGTTTCTGCGTGCCCCTCGCAAGGCAGCAATTTAATTCATTGATTTTAAATTGATATTAAATATCGTGCTTGAACGGACGAAAAATTCGAGAAAATCGATAAATTCAGCATCTAAAATCAATAATAAAAAAAAAATAGAAAATTTTTATCGAATTTCTCGAATTTGGCCAGTGGGTGGAGCTTCGTTGATCCGTGTGGGTACGCAAACACCGAGAGCAAAAAAAATTTGCTTCTTCTAGTGTGGATTTTCCAAAAACAGTTAATGGATTTTCCAAAAACAGTCAAAAACAGATAATCAGCCACACTGACAAATTTTTCGATAATTTTCGTTGTTGTTATTCGAATAAGGGTGAGCCATAGACGCTCCAACCAGAGATATCGAAAATTGGGCCGCAACGTAGGGACGGTCGGAACCCGCGAAGTGTCGGCCGCAGTGGGAACTCTATTTCCTGGGAGGGGAACGAACGTTGTCCATCGAGAATTCTATGGATGGCAGGCATAATATAAAAACGATCAAACTACAAAACAAAGCGCATGGAATTGTTATAAGCTAATTCAACGCCCGACACATCCCGGCTTCCGACCTTTTTGGAGCCGTGACCTTGTGCGCCGAGTCTCAGCTTGACAACTCAAACGGTCCAGTTTTAGGAGCCTATTGTGTGTTTCAAATGAGTTGCATCATGAAAGCAGGGGTACGCAAATCTGCGCCTCCTAGATCATAGTTTTCGTATCCGTTTTAACGCAGCCGAGTGGCTATGCAGCTAAATGCAGCCTACGGTAGAAAAATGCGACCACGCTTAGGCCAGAACCACCATTATCGAAACTGCTTCAAAAATCCTTTATTCTTCTTCCTTTCAGAACAAATTCTTCCTGTACAAAGTTCGATGGCAAATCGCATTGCTCGCTCATCTCGGATTCGCCATCTCATTCGGCATCCGTTCAAACTTTGGCGTCGCCAAAAACCGAATGGTGAACAATTTCACAGACGCCTACGGCTACATTCACGAGAAGGAATTCTACTGGACAGCCACTGAAATCGGCATGATGGAGAGCTCCTTCTTCTACGGATACGCCGTCTCTCAAATCCCTGCCGGAGTTTTAGCCGCCAAATTCGCCCCAAACAAGCTTTTCATGCTCGGCGTTCTGGTGGCTGCCACGCTGAACATTGTGACGGCATTCGCCCTGCAATTCCACCCATTCACAGACGTGTTCGTAATGTGTCTACAATCGATTCAAGGCCTCGCGTTGGGTGTCACCTATCCAGCAATGCACGGAGTTTGGAAGTACTGGGCGCCGCCGTTGGAGCGGTCAAAACTGGCGACCACTACATTTACCGGATCGTCCGTTGGAGTTATGATCGGTTTGCCCGCCTCTGCCTATCTGGTATCTCACATTCATTGGAGTGCTCCGTTCTATGTGTTTGGAGCTCTCGGAGTTGTTTGGGCGCTGTTATGGTCGTACGTTTCGGGATCCAGTCCGGCGAATCACGGGTATATTAGTGCGGATGAGAAGACCTATATTACTGAGAAAATTGGAACTGTTACAGTGCAGAATATGACGGTAAGTAAGAAATATTACTTAAAGAGAGGTGCCAACTTTGTGGGGAAAGTGGTTTAAAATTTACTATTGGGTGCGAGACTTAAATACGAACATTAAATTAAAATTTAAATGCACAAAACATTTTTCCAAATTTTTTTGCAAATTTTACAAAAAGAAAATTGGAAACGGGCTAGCGGCCTAGGAAACCGGCGGATTAGTGTACTCAACGTGGTCTCCTAATTGATTTTGTTGTAAAATTCGCCAAGATACAGTTTTTGTGCATTATAATTTTTATTTGATATTCGTATTAAAATCGCCCACCCAATAGTATATTTTAAAACACTTCCCCCAAAAAGTTGACTTCTTTAAATTTCGCTCCTCAAAATTCCTTGTTTCGTTCCAGCTCACAACTCTTCCATGGCGAGACATGCTCACTTCGACAGCCGTCTGGGCAATCATCATCTGCTCATTCTGCAGGTCGTGGAGTTTCTTTTTGCTCCTCGGCAATCAGTTGACCTACATGAAAGATGTTCTTCATATTGATATTAGAAATGTAATCAAATTATTTTTAACTTCTTCATTATTCTTGTGTTGCAGAGCGGTCTCATCGCAATCTTCCCGCAACTCGGCATGACCATAGTGACCCTCACGAGTGGTCAAGTTGCCGACTATATTCGAGCGTCCGGAAAAATGGACACTGGAAGTGTCCGAAAGATGTTCAACACGCTGGGATTCTCATTCGAGGCGTGCATGTTGGGATGTCTTGCGTTCGTCAGAGATCCAGTAATTGCAATTGTCTGTTTGATCATTGCATGCAGTGGTTCCGGAATGTGCTTGTCAGGTATTCATTCCCTTGACCACTTCATCCGTAGCATTAATTTATCTCTTTTAGGATTCAACGTCAACCACTTTGACATTGCTCCCAGATATGCTCCAATTCTAATGGGAATTGCCAATGGATTGGGTGCATTCGCAGGAGCGGGAGGAATCATCACAAACAGTTTAACTTATGAGGTAATCCTTTCTTTTTTTTCGACGATGGAGCGAATTTGCCGAACTGTGGCAGTAGTTGATAAGACGGATTGATAAGATACGAGTACAGTAAGCGGGGAAATGAAAGGGGAGTGCGAACATTTCGATAAGGCTGATGTTTGAACACTTTCTCGCCGGTCCAACCAATTGTGATAAATCGAATTGTTATGGGGTTATTCAGGGTAGAAAAATAGGCAAAATATCGTTTTTTAAAGCTATTTTGCTACCTGAATAACCAGATTATGGAATTATTAAAGAAATAGCGAAAAAATGGGCTCTGATTGATCTCGGCCATGACATTCTCAGAAAATGTTGGACTTCAAGAAAAATCGATATTTATTTTTTCGGTCCAAAAGTTTCAGTCCAATTAAAGCATTCTCCAAGATTCCCCCAATTTGTTTTGCTCTATTTTCAACAAGCCCATTAAAACGCCACCAATTTCAGAATCCAGACGGCTGGAAATGGGTGTTCGTCCTGGCGATGAGTGTGGACCTCTTTGGCATCATCTTTTTCCTGATTTTCGCCCGCGGTGAGATTCTGCCGTGGGCTCTGGAGCCCGAGAAGAAGGAGACATTCAACGAGTTTGTGCGGAGAATGTGTACGTTACTCAACGAGAACTTGTCTTCGCTTAATAAATTGTGTACAGCTTGACTGACTAACTTTTGGTGTGTGTGCGTCGCTTTCTCGGGTTTTCTTTTCAATCGAAAATTGAAGAATTCTGTATTATGGCTGTGAGAGACGCAGCGAAACAGACGAGCCCATTTTCCTGTTTCATGAATCACAGCTCAGAATTTCCAAATAGCCTCATGAATACTGTCCCTGGAATTCTCGTATTTCCAACCAAGTGAATTGTACATTTTCAGCCACAATTGTGAGAAGCATCTCGAGAAGAACAAAGAATCACAGTTCCGATACGGACTATGCAAAGTGAGTTGAAAACTTCATTTCTTAATGGTACGTCCAAAGTAAAAAAAAAGCGCAAAAAAAGACGAAAAAAGGCGTCCAAAGTAACTTTGTTTTTGCGTCTTTTTTCTCTACAGTATACCGCAGAACCTGCAGATCAAACAAAAAAAAACAACTAAAAACATGTTTCAAACAATCAAAAATGTAAACAAACATGTGAAATTCAAATTATTTGCTTCGCGCGTCGCTAAGATGTGCAGGTTTGGCGTGATACTGTAGAGAAAAAAGACGCAAAAACAAAGTTACTTTGGACGCCTTTTTTCGTCTTTTTTTGCGCTTTTTTTTTACTTTGGACGTACCATAATTGATTTGTGAAAAAAACTAAACTTCATTGACCGAGAAGTGTCACTCCGTGGCGAATAAAGGATAATAAACCGTAATTCAAAGTCTTGGAAAAAAAAACAAAACCCATGTTTTGAAAGGACATGCGTCCAAATATTTAGTTATTGTTGGCCCGCCAAATGGTCAAACGCGCTCCGCTGAACTCAGTACTACGTGGATTTCATTTTGGTCTCCAAATTATTTCATTTCACGTGTAATTTCAACGTTAATGAAATGATTTGGAAACCGAAATGAAATCCACGTAGTATTGAGTTCAGCGGAGCGCGTTTGATCAATTTGGCGGGTCGACAATAGAAAAGTTCACGTGAACAGTAAAGATACAATTCTACCAGTGTATTTCGTATTGGATTTCATTATAAAAATGTGTGTTTTCTAGGGAAAAAATGTCAGGAAAATTAAACAAAAAAATGTCAGGAAAATTAAACAAATATTCTGAAATTTTGAGAAAAAAACACATATTTTTGCGAGAATTCATCTTAAATCTGATATTATCACGTACTCGCCACAGCGTGACACTTCGCCGATAATGAAACCCACAAAAAAAAATGAAGAAAACGTGTCTCAAAATCCTGATTTATCGCGAAGTATATCGACGGTTTTTAATATAATTTGAATCCCGAGCAAAATTCAGTTACGACGCTCCAAAATTCCGCAGCTCTCGACGCGAAAGCTGCGGAACATGGGAGGTCGTAACTGAATTTCGTTCGTGAACAAGTAATATTCAACAAAAAAAATAGTGAAAAACGAGAAAATTCACAAAAACTTCAAAAAACCACGTTTCAGAATGGAAGAAGAACGCCGAAACTCCTCAGAAATGAAGGCGTGCACAAAATCTGAGCCAGAAGGCTCGGAAAGCGTGAATAATAAGACAAATGTTGCCGCGGCCGCTCTTGGAGCAGTTGCAGAAGAGCCTGCTCAAGGCAAAAATTTGAAAACGGACCGACCGGAAGTGTAAATCGGCAATTTCTACCGATGGTATTCTTACCAATTGCTAAATAAGTAGGTTGGCTCAAGACTCTTAATATTAATTTTTGAAACGATTTTCATCTGGGTTGAAAAATAATTACCAAAATTTTTTCGAAAAAACCGCATTTTGTTAATTTTGAAGAAAAAAAAACAAATATTTTTGTTTCCGCTCTATTGAAAATAATTTATTTTGATGAAGAGTACGAAAAACAATAAAAAGAGAAAGAAAAATATTTAACTTTCGATTTCAAAAAAATTATTTTAACAGTCCGCAAACACTCTTTGGCGTGTTGCAGACTGATTACTTTAGCCCGCAAAAACATAAAATTATTCTTTTTTAATTTTTTTTTTCGCATAAATTGCAATTAAATAAATGCAATCCGAATGAAAATCGTTTCAAAGCAAAATCAACTATTTTTAGCACTATTTTTTCCCCGAATTTTCATTTCCTTTAACCTATTGTATTTTTAATCGAGTTTCATCATCAGAAAATGAAACCCCGCCCACATGTTTTCATGAAAAAGGTGGGCGGGGTTTCATGTTTTGATGGTTCAAATCAATTGAAAAAACATAAAATTTGTGCATCCCAATCGATCTCCTATTGGAAGTGTTCGAATCGTCCTTTTTTCCCTTTTTATTTTTTTAAAATGTTTTTCCCCATTTCCTATCGACTGGCGGCCATGTCGCCCAAAAAAAATCCTTTATATTTTTTGCTCCTTTACTCACTTCTTACCACCAAACCTAGTCACTTTTGTTTTGCAAAGTTTTTGCTTTTTTGACCCTTAAAAAATTGAAATTCTGTAAATGAAATAAACTCGTTTTATCTATCGTATCGTGACATTCTTTAGCACTTTTTCTGTGATGCGGACCTGACTTGCAAAAGGGGCGGAGCTTGCTTTCCGATTTTGTGTTTTTCACAATTTCAGTGTTCAAGAGCGAAATTCAGTTACGATGCTCCAATGTTCCACAGGTCTCGCAGCGAAAAACTGCACGGTTTTTATCGGAAATAAAAATTTTTTTCAACGATTTTTCCTCGAAAACCACAATTTTTCATAGGTTTTTTTTCCGGTTTCTAGTAAAAATTCACTTAAAAAATCAATAAAAAATAGCAGTTTTCAGCGAATTTATGATGCAATTCCAATTTTCCGCAATTTTCGAAGCGAATCCCTCTGCATTTTTTTTAAAATCAGAGTTTTTTCGCTGCGAGACCTGCGGAATATCGGAGCGTCGTAACTGAATTTCGCTCATCCGCGAAGAAAGCAAGTGCGCTCCACTGAACTAGAATTTAATTTTCATCGCCAAATTATTTTTTTTAATGTTTTTCTTGGTTTTTTTTCGTGAATGGTTCCCTTTTTTTCTCGGTTAATATGATTAAGAAGATTCGTAATATTTTGTGAAAAATTGCGGCCAAACACCATTTGAATATTTAGCAATCGTAATAATTTATTTTGTTGTTTAATAAGAAGCAAAAGAAGAAGAATCAGGACACGTTTTACACACAAATCGGTTATTCAGCTGTTCAGGAGAATTCGGCACACCACACACCATTATAAACATATTTTCTATACTCTAAAATTTACAAACAAACGCATGCAACGATTATTATGGGCGGGATTATTTCTTAGAAGCCAGTGTGTTGGCTCACAAACTTGTGCGGTTCGGCGCGGGAATGATAAAAATAGAGAGCGGTCCTAGAAATGTTCCATCCGGCGGTCAGAGTGGCAACAAAGAACATGAAAATGAAGGAAATGGGATATAGGAAGTACTGCGTCTTGTGGAGAATTGGAAGAGCAGTGTAGCCAAGAAAAGTAATGTAGACGTAGTAGCAGGCTGCGAGGAACCACGTAGTGTTGCCCAAAAGTACGGACAAGAAAGCAGGAGAATCGATAAGAGCTGAAGAACACGTTTCCTTTAAAATTTGATCTTTCCATTTAATTTCTTACTTGGATAGAGAATCGGAATGATGACATGAAGTAGAATGAGCATTGGGAAGAATGCGTTAAGATGAACATCAAAGCAGTATCCCCACTCGACGTCCTGATCGCGAACCTTTCGTAGAAACCTATTCGAAGTCCACCACAAGATGGTGGCGATCACGATTCCGACGCCAATGCAATCAACGAATACAGACCAGAGGAAGAATGTAAAAAAGCCAGTCTTGGAAAGTCCAAGGGCGTACGCATAGAACATTGAGGAGAATAGTAGAGAAAGACTGAGAAGCACCAGGAATGCTGGATCGTCTCTTGCAAACTGGTCTTTGGTACCTGGAATGGAAAAAACCAGTAAATTCAGAGCTGAGAAGACTAGCGGTTGGGCGTCCGCACCGACCTGGTATTTTTCGATGGCCTACGTTATTTTGTGTCGCGACTTTTTATAAGGCGTCAGAATACAAATTGTCCGACACTTTTTTTTGCTTCAATTAATTATGTAATTATTCAGAAAAAAGTGCAAAAATACGGTGAATTTTCCAAATGACCTGAAATTTTGAGAAATCATGTCAAATATACTCCCCGTCAGGAAATTTTGGAACAAAATGTCGATTTTTCTGAAAACTTTTCAAAATCGATATTTTGGTCTGCAATTTTCTGGGAATTTTCGGGATTATTTTTGCAATTATTTCCCAAAGTTTCAGGCCAATCCGAGCATTTTTAGAGTTTTCCAACAAATTTTTTGGTATTCTTTCCTTTTTCAGTGAACAACCCCATTAAAAAAAATCGTTCGACGTGGAAAGCATAGCCATGTCGAGTGTGACGTCATGAAATTAAATTTAATTTGAACTGCGCAAAAATTTTATCCGATAAAAACGGTGCTACTTCGGTATAGAACTGCCGAGAAATAGAGCTTTACTAATTAAATAAAGATTTTGATATTTTGTTTCAGAAATTTGGAATATTTTGTTGAATATTTTTCTTATTATGTGACAGTTCTATTTCGGCTTGCTCTATTTCAGCGCAGTTCTATTCTGAAGCAGTTCCATTTCGGGCGGTTTTATTCTGGGGCAGTTCTCTAATTCTGACAGTATCAAAGCGGGGTATCATGGTGCTTCCAAAAAAGCAGAAAAATGTGTGTCCAAAAATGTTTTTCTCATCACTTTTGCTATTATGTACACTTGGAATAAGTGCGACAGTACCACCAAAATCATGACGGGACAAATTAGCAAAAGTGGTGAAAAAGAAGCATTTTTAACCCCCGTTTTCACTTTATTGGACGCACCATTATGGTTTCAGGAATATGCAACCCTACGCGACAAATTGTGAAGCAAAAGTTAGCTGGTCTCGCCACAATTTCTAAAAAACTAAGCTTAGCGCGAAAAATAAGTTGTTCTTCTTTTCTAATGGGTTTATTCACAAAATAGTAAAAATTAACAGCAAAAATTCGGAGAATACTCCGATTGGCGTGAAAATTTGGGAAATAATGTCAAAAATACTCCTGGACATTCCCCCGAAATATCGATTTTTCTAAAGACAATTAAAATCGTTTTTTATCTGAAATTTTCTCAGAATGTCAGGCAGCATTTTTCACATATTTCCCAAAGATTCAGGTCAATTGGAGCATTCTCCAAAATTTCGCTCAATTTGTTGTTGTTTTTTTTTGGCAGTTTCGTGAAAAACCCCATTAAAATCGCGCTTTTTTGTGTTTTGACTAGAATTAGAATTTTTGACTTTTAAATTTTTTTTTTCAATTTTCAAGAATATTTTGTTGAGGAAAAATTATGAAAACACGTTTTTATAACAAAAAAAAACATATTTTCCGTGCAAATCAGCTAGTATTCTGTCAAAATCGTGGCTAGACCATCTAACTTTTGCCCCACAATTTACCGCGAAGGGTCGCTTAATCGTGATACTAGGATAGAAATTCAAAAATTATTAATTGCCAGAGAGGGCAGCCCGATGTAATGTACAATTATCAAAAACAAAATATAGATATTTATTGTCATAAAATTCAAAAAAGGAAAATTAAACTTGCAATATTAGAAAACAACAAAAATTTGAGATTCATAAAACGTATATAATTTTTGCATGAGTTTTAGTTGTTTGAGCAGTTTCACGTCCATTGATTGCCGTTTCTTGGTGAACTTTTTCCAAGTATTATCTGACTCCATAGCACGAAAATGTAAATAATTGATGGTATTTATTTAATGTTGATAAAAATTATTTTTAAAAAGCAACTCCAACTCCAACGAAAATGAAAAATTAATAATAAAACAACAAAAATTACTTAATTTTTCATAGTCATAGCGCGGCCGGCTTTTTTCCAAGCGAAAAAAGTGAAAATTTTAAACTTACGTTTCCTATAAATAAAATTTTTGTACACCTTGGATGGTTGTATGAGCAGATAGAGCATTTGCCATAGAGCAAACTCAAAGTCCATCTGTCGAATGTGGACAAGACGACGCGTGAAGCGTGACAGTTTGGCAAACGACGACATTCTTACCGCAGTAAGACAACCGACACGGTCAGCGGTGGTACTAAAAGATCTTCTTATTATATTTCGAAACTCTATAGTTACCTAGTCGAATACGTAGAGTATTGTCCTGGTGAAGTGTATCCGCTTCTCACTGGTTCGTATCGGAAACCTCGTTGGGAAGTTGGCGATGTGGCTGTGCTGAATGATGGGCCCGGTTGGATTCCACTTCCACGTGGCTGTGCGCTCATGACATAGACGATTCGAGAATCGTTTCTGAACCTGACTGTGAGATTTAAAATTTAAATAAAAATCAATAATAATAATGAAAGTATTTCAGATGCTTTAAACACCAATAATTTCCAACAACTTGTTGTTCAAAATATTAAAAAAAAAAAAAGAACAAAAATAATTTATTTAAAACTGCCATTAACCCATTCTGCTGAACTTGAAGAAACTTTGGATAAAATGAATAGAACTATCACATTGGTTCGGAAGAGAGTTGAGTGGACATTTAATCTCTAATCTGAAGTAAGTTAATATTTAACGTTGCAATGAAAAGGAGATACGAAAATACCTTTTTACTTGTTTTTTTGGTTCGCATTGATATAATGGAATAGAACGACGAGCATGAGCATAGCGATGCCGAGAATGTTGGCGGCGATTCCGAGTTGAACGTCAGTAATCATGTCTGTTAAATAAATAAATCAAAATTGATAGGTAATTTCAGACGAAAAACGGTTTAAAAAAAGTAAATTAAAGGAAAAAAATTGGGAAAAACGTGGTGACGACGTCGCAAGTGCGGTGGAGCGCGTTTGCATTGCCAACCAGGCACGCTTCTTCTCTGCGTCTCTTCACTCTCCCAATTATCGATTTTTGGCGGACACTGCTCTGGTCCTGACGTTCCCTCGCTTCTCGTGCACTTTCCGGCTCCGTCTTGTCGCTTTCTTCTCCTTGTTGCACTTCTTATAATCGAAACTATTACGATGAGCGCGGAAAAGCCCGAGCAAGACGATATTCCGCTTGCCGATGACGGTAAGTTCTTAATTTTGGGAAATTTTTGTTATATGAAAAATTTGTGCGGAAAATCAGAGTTTCTACAGCAGAAAAGGGTCTTCTAACCTGTCTTCAAAACTATTTTCTGGCAAGTCTCCATAAATTCATAGAAATGTTGAAAAATGCAAAAATGCAAAAAAAAAAAGTGAAAAAGTTCTGAAAACAGTGTAGTAAACTTTGGGAAATAATGCCAAATATAGTCCCAGGCATGCTCAGAACTTTTTGGACTGAAATATGGATTTTTGAAAATTTTTTGAAAAAATTAATTTTTTTCCAAATTCAATATTTCTCAAAAATTCAAAATTTTGAAGAAAATTATCCAAATTGTCCGAAATTTTGGCGGAAACAAATGTCACAAATATTTCCAGACCGGCCAAGAAACTGAAAGTAACTGAAATATTGATTTTAAACATTTTCGAAAAAAAAAAATTTTTTTTTTCAAAATCAATATTTCAGTTCGAAAAATGGCTGAAAAATGCTACAATTTGCTTTTAATTTTGGGGAAAAAATGTCAGAAATACTCCACGACACTCTAAAATTTAGGATTATGGAATATCGATTTTTAAATTTTTCTGAAAAAAGTCAATATAAAAAAAAAATTTTTTTAGTTTAGTCCAAAAAATGTTGAAAAATTGGCTGAAAATGCTTCGATTTGACCGCAATTTTGGGGGAAAACACGTTTGAAAAATACTCTCGGAGATGCTGAAATATTGATTTTAAAAAATTTTCCAAAAAAACATTTTTTTTTTCAAAATTAATATTCCAGACTAAAAAAGTGCTCCAATTCGCCTGCAATTTTGGAAAAAAAAATGTCAGAAATACTCCGCGACACTCTAAAATTTCTGTAATGGAATATCGATAAAATCATCCTTATATATAAAATTCCGTTTGGGTCTGTAACTGAGTTTCTTGGTGTGTCTGTTTCCAAACTGCATGGCGGAAGCGAACTGAGCGCCCGAGACCAACACAAAAACTCGAACCTGCGTCGTTCGCATGGAGAGCAAGCGCTCAACCACCTGCGCCACAGGGCACACGCAAGAAATGAAAGAAAAAGAAAGATGAAGAATTATAAATTTTAGGAATGAAAGGAAATCAAAAGTAGCTTTTGATGCAGCCAGGCTTGTTTTTCTGAAAAAAATAATTTTTTTCAAAGTTAATATTCCAGCCCAACAATTTTTGAGCATTTCCGCGAGTATTTTTAACATTTTTCTCCCAATTTTCAGACCAATTGGAGAATTTTTCGAATTTTCATTCAATTTTTTGCATTTTTCGGCATTTCTATCAATTGGAAATTGAAAAATTAATTTCTCAAATGTTCATGCCAATCGATGATTTTTTTTTTCAATTTTTGACATTTTAAGAATTTTTCTGAATTTTTTTTTACAAACCCTGGTATGTCTGCGCAGTTCTCTCTCGGCGGCCTTATACACAAGATATTAGGATACAAAAATATCGCTCAATTTCCAGACGACACTATGACGATAATCAGCGGTGGAAAAACGCCGAGAGCGGCTCAACCGTTGCCCAAAGAAGAGCCGCCAGAGGATCCGGAAGAGAAGGCGAGACTCATCACACAGGTGCTGGAATTGCAGAATACACTTGATGGTACTTTCCTCGAATTTCAAAACAAAAAATACCCCGATTTGCAGACCTTTCCTCACGCGTCGAATCGGTGAAAGAGGAGAGTCTGAAACTGCGAGCTGAAAATCAGGTGCTCGGACAGTACATTCAAAATCTGATGTCCTCATCGTCGGTCTTCCAGTCTTCTCAGCCGTCACGGCCCAAGCAGTAGGTGTTGTGTCGTCCTTTTTCTATCCCGCCCTTTTCGCTTTCAAGGTGCTCTTTTTGCCAGCCAAAACTCACTCGATTGTATTGTACCTTTTATACTTTGTACCCTAGAAATCTCTACCCTGTGCATGATTTCCTAACCATTCTTGTCACAATCTAATCAATCCCGCTTTACAAAATTTTTGAAACTATCGCCCATTCTTGTCCGTTTTGGACTTTTGGTTAAAGGAGGTGCTGGACGAATATCACATCAAAATTGGACCAAAAAATTCGCTATTTTTTATGGACCTATTCACAAAACCGGAAAAAATTGCGGGAAAAATCGGAGAATGCTTTGATTCAACTGAAATTTTGAGAAATATTGGAAAAATTCACCTGTACACGCTCAAAAAATTTTTGACCAAAATATCGATTTTTCTGAAAATTATTTCGATATTTTGGTCCAAAATTTTTTGAGCGTGTACAGGAGAATTTTTCCAATATTTCCCAAAACTTGACGTCAATCGGAGCATTCTCCGAATTTTCCCGTTTTGTGAATAGGTCCATTATGATTTTTAAATATTATCGCCCCACCGCGACGGTCAAACGCGCTCCGCTGAAATTTTGGTTTCCAAAATTTTCAATTTCAATCTTCGTTTTTCCTATTTTTCTTTGTAAAAATAATTATTTGAGACCAAATCCGTAAAGTTTTGTGAAAATGTTCCGCAAAATGCATAATTTTAGTCAAAAATCGACATTTTTTCAATTTTTTAACCAGAAAAAATTTTTTTAAAATTATTTTTTTTAACCAGAAAATTAGCCGTTTTGGTGAAAAACTGGTCGGATTTATACTAAAATTAGCTTCCTCACCAGGAAATTCTACCCGGTTTTTCATTAAAATCAGTAATTTTCTGGTTAAAAAATAAGGGAAAATTAAAACATGTCACCATGATGTCGTTTTAACAAAAATCCTTTAAAAAAACGAGTTTTGAATTTTTAAAAGTGTGGCAAATTGAAAAAATTTCGATTTTTGACTAAAATTATGCATTTAACGGAAAATTTTCACAAAACTTTACGAATTTGTTCTCGAAGAATTATTTTTGCCAAAAAAAAAAACAGGAAAAACCCACGAAATTGAAAATTTGAACACCAAAAGTTCAGCGGAGCGCGTTTGACCGTCGCGGTGGGGCGATAATATTTAAAAATCATTTTTAAAAAAGATTTTATAGAAACAATTTTTTTAAAAACCCGACGAAATTGAAAATTTTGGAAACCAAAATGAAAATTCTGTGGAAAATTGAATTTTCTAGAAGCAGCGGCCGCCGGTTTCCTAGGCCAGCGGCGAAATTTTTTTTTGCAATTCTAATATGATATTCGTATATAAATCCCCCACACAAAACTACATTTTTGGCACCTCCTTTAATAAAAAGCTGTGTGTTTTTCATATTTTCATCATCCAAAGTTGTTGACCCCTTACCCTCTATAATTAAAAAAAAAATAATAATAAATTATTCATATTTTCCTTTAAAACAGCCCATTTATTTGCAGAGCCGATTCAGTTCACGACGACGAGTTTGGCGAATACGAGTACTAGACGCCACGGATTGATTTTTGTAAATATATAAATACATGCAAACATACTTTTTTTTTTAAATCAGGAAATAGTGTCTTTCTATCAATGCTTCAGTATTAAATGCTTTTTGTTATCTGTGTCAAAGTTTTGTTTACAATTCAACGGAAAGTGTGAAAAATGGGCGGCTTGTATCGTTTTGGCGGCATAGTTTGCGGTAGGATTATATTTTATGGACCTATTCATAGGAGAAAAAAAACAAAAAAAAAACGTTTTTTTTTCCTATTCATAGATGTAAAAAAACGACAAACAATGTCGAAAAACGAATGGTAAACAAGTGTTTATTGACCATGATAGACCATTGATAGAGAGGAGGCGCAGAAAAGGGGCGGAGTTTGCATGAACTAGTAAACAACTCCGTTCCCACGGGGTTGTAAACATCTCTGTGCCTCCTCACTATCAATGGTCTATCATGGTCAATAAACACTTGTTTACCATTCGTTTTTCGACATTGTTTGTCGTTTTTTTATGGACCTATTCATAGGAGAAAAAAAGCAAAAAAAAACGTTTTTTTTCCTATTCATAGATGTAAAAAAACGACAAACAATGTCGAAAAACGAATGGTAAACAAGTGTTTATTGACCATGATAGACCATTGATAGAGAGGAGGCGCAGAAAAGGGGCGGAGTTTGCATGAACTAGTAAACAAGTCCGTTCCCACGGGGTTGTAAACATCTCTGTGCCTCCTTACTATCAATGGTCTATCATGGTCAATAAACACTTGTTTGCCATTCGTTTTTCGACATTGTTTGTCGTTTTTTTACATCTATGAATAGGAAAAAAAACGTTTTTTTTTGTCTTTTTTCTCCTATGAATAGGTCCATTACATCTATGAATAGGAAAAAAAACGTTTTTTTTTTGTCTTTTTCTCCTATGAATAGGTCCATTATTCTTGCCCGGTTTTTTTTTTGTTTTTTCTATTCTCAGTACGGAGCGCTGCAAACGCGCTCCCTTCGCACAGTGGTGGACGCGGCCACTGCGAAATTCTTTGTTCGATTGGAGCGAGTTTTCAGCGTTTTATACCGAGTATACTTGTGAGGTTCGACCTCAGTTTCCATCCTGGATACTGCGAACCAAGCTGCGCCAAGTTACATGTATGTCGAAACAAAAATCAGCGTATGTCGAAACAAAAATCAGCGAACAAAATAGCCAGTTTTTCCATAAATAGACATGAAAACGGCCCTATATACAAGATACTAGGCGAGATGTTGCGTTTTTTTTTGCAGAAAAACGGGTCTTGGGAGCGGTGCTGCAATCGCGCTCCGGGGAAAATTCCAGTATAGCCACCCACTACAATATAGGTACCCACGCTATAGTATAGCCACCCACATAACTGAAAAATGGGATTTTTCCGAATTTCTGTGGGTGGCTATTTTGAAATATATGGGTGCTTTTACTGGAATATATTATTACAGTTAAGCCACCCACTCAGTGGTAATGGGTGGCTATACTGGTTTCCTAGGGAATCTTTCAGAATAGCCACCCATATATTTCAAAATAGGTACCCATTTGACTCGCTATAGTATAGCCACCCATCATTTCAGAATAGCCACCCATAATTCCAGAATAGCCACCCATAATTCCAGAATAGCCACCCACGCGGCGCCGACTGTGGGTGGCTATACTATAGCGAGTCAAATGGGTACCTATTTTGAAATATATGGGTGGCTATTCTGTAATTATCCCGCGCTCCGTTGCCACGTCGTAGAGACGAGAGACGCTAGAGAAGCCGAGGCAAATTATTCAAATTTTAAACGTGTTTTATTTTTTTGGAAAATTAGCTCTTTTTTTGACAAAATTTGGCAAAAATATATGATTTATGCTCAAGTTGACAAAAATTTAAAAAAAAATCTGAATAATATGTTGAAATTTTGCCGAAAATTGACTTGAATCGCCATTTTAACGCATAAATCACCAACTTTTCGTATTTTATGCATTAAAATGCCGCTTAAAATGTATAATTTAGCGAAAAAATGCAAAATTCTCAAAAAAAAAAAAAAGAAATCCTTTCCACTAGCGGATGCAATCGCGCTCCATTGCCACGGCGCAGGGATGAGAGACGTCAGAGAAGCAGATGGAATTTTGAATTTTTTTCGTTTTTTAATTTTAATTTTTGGAAAATTACCTCATTTTTTGGCTAAATATGACCAAAATGATCGAAGAATTCATGCTCAAATTGACAAAAATTAAAAAGAAATCTGAATAATATGTTGAAATTTTGCCGAAAATTGACTTGAATCGCCATTTTAACGCATAAATCACCAATTTTTCGCATTAAAATGTCGCTTAAAATGTATAATTTAGCGAAAAAATGCAAAATTCACAAAATTTAAAAGAAATCCTTTTCACTTGACGCTGCAATCGCGCTCCATTGCCACGGCGCAGGGATGAGAGACGCTAGAGAAGCAGAGGGAATTTTGAATATTTTTTCGCTTTTTTTCTGTCAATTACCTCATTTTTCGTCTAAATATGGCCAAAGCGGTCGAAAAATATGTGATTTATGCTCAAATTGACAAAAATTAAAAAAAAAATCTGAATAAAATGCTGAAATTTTGTTGAAAATTGACTTTAATTGCTATTTTAACGCATAAATCACCAATTTTTCGCATTTTTATGCATTAAAATGCCGCTTAAAATGTATAATTTAGCGAAAAAATGCGAATTTCAAAAAAAAAAATTCTACCGCCTGTCGCTGCAATCGCGCTCTATCGCTACGGCGCAGAGATGAGAGACGCTAGAGAAGCAGAGGGAATTTTAAATTTTTTTCGTTTTTTTTTTTGGAAAATTTCCTCATTTTTTGACTAAATTTAGCGGTATATCGCCGAAATGTTTCTAGTACGCAACATTGCGTAAACTTTATTTTTCCTCTGCCCTTTTCCCGACTAAATATCTATTTTTTTAGTATTTGGAGCTGTAAATATTTAATTTTAAATCTGAATGGAGTCTACGGACTTTGCGGCCACCGACAGTGGCTATCCGACGCCTCGAGATGACGTTCCTTCTTCGGTAAGTCTTTATTTTCTGATTAACACTGGAATTCAATATAATTTTTCATTCTAGTCTCGCAGCGCATCGCCGCCCAGCTCTCCCGATGCCGTCTTTCCGATGACCTCGACGCCAGTTCGCCAGGGCAAAATTCGTCCAATGAAGAGCTACTTTTCAAATTTTCGTCGTGAACTCTCACTGATCGAATCCGAAGCGAGCACAATAGAACAGAGCCCTGTGCTTGGTACGTGTGCGTCATCCTCAAATCATTTTTCGTCTCGTTTAGAAGGTGTCAAAAGTTTGCTGGCCGTGTCTAAGGAGCTGAAACAAAAGAGTCGGTTGAATGCGGAGCTGTTGGATGAGAATGAGACGTTGCGCGGGGAAAATGAGTCGCTTCGTGAGGAAAATATGACTCTTCGCGAGGAGTCGAGGCGGGTGGATGTGGAATCAGAGGAGAAGCAGGATTCGGTTCCAATTGTTCCCAAGCTGCAGCTCGAGGAAACTGAGCAAGAAACTGTTATTCCATCTGAAAACTCAAAACTTTACGTGCAAATCAAAAAAGAGCTTTTATCGGTTATCAAAAGTGAAGAGGATCGCTCGATTGTGGAAACCAAACTTGATCACGTACGTTGAGGAGGAGGTCACCTCTTTTCAAAAAAATGCATTTTTAAATTATTTTCCAGATGATAGGCAGCGATTTCAAACCGCCAAGAGTGTACACAGCGACTGCGACGATTCAGGTGGACACTGAAAAAATGGACATGGAAGTACAGACCGAAAAAGGGGGTGATGATGATCGGGGGAATATAATTAACGCGAATCTTCAAATTGTCAGTTTTTTTTAATATGTAGAAAAGGCGAAAATTGGGGAAGTAGTGCCACAAAAATACTCAAAAAATCATCGGTAAAAAAATCTCCAATTTCCCTGAAACTTTAGAAAAAAACGACAAAATTGCAAAAAAAAAATTTTTTTTGGACCGAAATGTGAAAAAAAATTCTCCAATTTCCCTGAAACTTTAGAAAAAAACGACAAAATTGCAAAAAAAAAAATTTTTTTTTGGACCGAAATGTGAAAAAAAATGCTCCAATTTCCCTGAAACTTTAGAAAAAAACGACAAAATTGCAAAAAAAAAATTTTTTTTGGACCGAAATGTGAAAAAAAATTCTCCAATTTCCCTGAAACTTTAGAAAAAAACGACAAAATTGCAAAAAAAAAATTTTTTTTGGACCGAAATGTGAAAAAAAATGCTCCAATTTCCCTGAAACTTTAGAAAAAAACGACAAAATTGCAAAAAAAAAATTTTTTTTGGACCGAAATGTGAAAAAAAATTCTCCAATTTCCCTGAAAATTTAGAAAAAAACGACAAAATTGCAAAAAAAAAATTTTTTTTGGACCGAAATGTGAAAAAAAAATTCTCCAATTTCCCTGAAACTTTAGAAAAAAACGACAAAATTGCAAAAAAAAAATTTTTTTTGGACCGAAATGTGAAAAAAAAATTCTCCAATTTCCCTGAAAATTTGGGAAAAAACGACAAAATTGCTTTAAAAAATTTTTTCTGGACCGAAATATTTAAAAATGGAAAAAAATATTGATTTTTTTCTAAAAATTTTAAAAATCGATATTTCGGTTCAAAATGCTCAAAAAAATTTTCTGAAAAAAAATTTTTTTTTCTAAAAAGTTCTCCAATTTCCCTGAAACTTTAGGAAAAAAAAATGTCAAAATTGCTTAAAAAAATTTTTTTGGACCGAAATATTTAAAAATCGAAAAAAAAATTGATTTTTTTCTAAAAATTTTAAAATCGATATTTCGGTCAAAAATGCTCAAAAAAATTTCTGAAAGAATAAATAGTTGTCAAAATTGAATTTTTTTTTTCAAAAATTCAAAAAAAAAATTCTCCAATTCCCCTGAAACTTTGTGAAAAAACGACAAAATTGCAAAAAAAAAAAATGTTTTTGGACCGAAATATTTAAAAATGGAAACGAAAATTGATTTTTTTTTTCTTTAAAAGTTGTTTTAAAAAATCGATATTTCGGTCTAAAATGCTCAAACAAATTTTCGGAAAAAAATTTTTTGTATTTTAGGAGTATTTATTTTTGACAGTATTTACCGAATTCCTTGAGTTTTCCCACACATTTTTGCCATTTTGAAAAAAAAATAAATTTTTCAGGAACTCGACCAGCTACAATCTGAACTCGAAATCAAAGAAAAAAAGAACACTGATCTCAAAAATCGACTCTTCGACTTTGAAGCTCTCAAAGCAAAGTTTGAAGAAAACGAGGAAAAGTTGCGAAAAGATCTTGAAAAAAAGCTGAAAGCGAGTCAGGAAAAAACGAATAAATGTGAAGCCAAAATTGAAGAGCTTGAGTTGCGATTGAAGAAAAAGGCACAAGAGTTTAAAGAGGTGTCCGCCGAGAATAAACGTCTCACGAATGATCGAACAACGCATGACTTTGAACTTGACGAGTTGAAAGTTCATTCAGAAGAAATTGATAAACAGAGAAAGAAACTCGAGGAGAGAGCCGAAAATCTGGCTCAGGATGTTCGAGACTTGGAGGAGAAGCTTAAGAAAGAACAGGAAGAGAATTTGAAGCTGGAAAAGGCTGCGAAAAAGGCGAATGAAAAGCATGAATCTGTAGTGAGCGAATTGCAAACAAGGGCTACAAATGCGCTGGAAAGTCTGCAACAAATCCAGGAGGAGAATAGAAAAATGCTGAAAGAAAATCAGTATTTGTCGGCAGCTCAACAAGCTCTTCTGGATAGCGAGATGAGTCTAAAATCGGAGAATAGTGTGATAAATGCGACACTTCGTAACGCTCAACAGCAGATTGCTCAGCTTAAACAGGATTTGGCAGAGGAGATGAGAAAAAGAGAGGATGGAGAGAAGGATATTCTTGATTTGGAGCTTCAGAATCAACAGGTTGGTTCTTTTTTATATGAGAAGTTTGACAAAAATATTGATTTTTTTTTAAATTTTTTTAAAATGGACCTGTTCATTCAAACAAAAATGAATTTTTCTGTCATTTTAATATATTTCGTCCCAGCCCTGACATACAGTTTAATGTTGAAATATAGAAAAATCAATTAAAATGCAGGTATGCATTGGATTAAACTGAAACCTAGCCAAAGCTATCCAAAAAAATTTTATTGAGCAAATCAATTTTTGGGATTTCGGTTTTTTGTCTGTAAACCAGGCTTTTCCGTACATTTCTTTGGAAAATATGATATTTTTAAATTGTGGGTCTTGCAACGAATTTCTTCCGATTTTCAAAAAAGCTTTGAAAAATATGCCAAAAATGGTTTTTGAAAATAAAAATCATTCCGCTTTTTAGTATCTTGTCTTTCCTGGAAATTTGTTAAACACCTGTTATTTCTGTGATTTTTCGTGCAACTTTGGACTGCCGAAAAAACGTGATTCCAGGAATTTTTTAATTTTGGACGCGGCATAACATTCCATTTTTGGTCACTCACAACACAAAAGTTTATCTCTAAAAGTGTCAGAAATCGAATTTCAAAGAAATACACTGAAAAGGGGGCGGGACTTTACCAAAATTTCACTAAAATAATTTCTTTCAGCTCGAAGAAGATCGTCGAGTTACTTACTTAGTTACTTAGTTACTTAGTCGATCCGTTCTTCGATCACCTGATGTGGTCGCGGATCACAGCTTTCCAAGCCATTCGGTCCTTGGCGATTGTTGACCAGTGTGTTTCGAGATTTTTGCCATCAAATAATGATATTTCCTTCTGTAGGGAGTCGCACCATCTCATCCGTGGTCTTCCAACGGGTCGCTTCTCGCCTATGGGATACCATTCTTGCACAAGCCTCGTCCATCTGCCATCGTTTCTTCGCATTATGTGTCCGGCCCATCCAAGCTTCTTTTTCTTGATGACTAGTAGGGGATCTCGGACCTCCGATTGTGCTCGGATATCTTCCCTGTGCAGATTCCTCTGACGTTGTTCCGATAGTGAGATTCCGACTAATCTTCTTTCTAATGCTGCGTGGGTCACTCTGACTCTTTCGGAAAGTGCCTGCGTAAAGGTCCAGACTTCAGAGCCATACGTGAGAGCCGGTAAAACGATGGAATCGAAGAGTTGAGCTCGGATTCGCGGGCAAGACAGGGCATCTGTGGTGTTCTTGATGTTGTTGAACGCAGCCCATGCTGCTCGGCGTCTTCGGTGAAGTTCCGGCTCCAGTTCGTTGTTATGGTTGAGTAGCCTACCGAGGTAGACGTACTCATTGACCTCTTCGATGCAGGTAGTAACGTTGTTAAGCGTTACGTTGACCGGGCTTTGGCTGGCAAATTTGTTTCTCATAACTTTGGTCTTGTTAGTATTCATTCGGAGTCCTACTTTTCCACACATCTCAACCAATTCTTGAATCATTAGGCTTGCCGCCTTGGGGTTGCTGGCGACCAGAACGATGTCGTCGGCGAATCTCAAGTGCGTGAGATTTTGGCCATTGATTCGTATTCCAGGCAAGAGTTTGGCTTTGTCGTTCTCGTCGTCTTCGTCTCCTCTCAGGTGCTGCCATGACATCTTGTTGAAGACGCTCTCCAGACATGCTGAGAAGAGGTTCGGCGAGATGGGATCTCCCTGGCGAACTCCTCTTGTGATCGGAATTTCGATTTTCTTGTGGAATGGTGTGATGGTGGTTGTGCAGTTGGTGTAGCACTGTTGTAGTAGGGCAATATAGGCAGGCTGGACGCCTTGACTTTTCAGGCTTTCCCAGATTGTCTGTGGTTCAACACTGTCGAAGGCTTTGTGAAAGTCTATGAAGACAAGTGTGAGTGGTTGCTGGTACTCGCGTCCAACCTCGAGTAGGCGCTGTATTGAGTGGATGTGGTCGATCGTAGAGAATGATCGGCGGAATCCTGCTTGCTCGACTGGTTGGGCCTCCTCGAGTGTGGTCCGTATTCTATTCAGCACGCATTTTGTGAATGCCTTGTAGAGCACGGGGAGGAGGCAGATAGGCCTATAGTGCTCCAAATCTTCTTTGTCCCCTTTCTTGAAGATCAGGGTGGTGTTAGAAGTTTTCCATTTTTCCGGAACTTTCCCACACTGAAAAGGGGGCGGGACTTTACCAAAATTTCACTAAAATAATTTCTTTCAGCTCGAAGAAGATCGTCGAGACGCTGAAGAACTGTTAACTGAATTGAAGAAAGGAAAGTTAGAAATCGATCACCTCCGGCAACAACTTCAAAATGAAGCGACAGAAGGCGAAAAATTAAAAACTATCCGTGAAGAACTACTCGCTGAAAAGGACAAAACTGAACACCTAAACAAAGAACTTCAAAATATTGCTGCTGAAAAAGCGGACGTTTTAGCAAAAATGGAAGGCTATATTCGATCGGAAGCAGCGAAAGAGGCTGAAATTGAGATTCTGAAGCGAGATTTGGAGGAGAAAAAGCTGAAAAACGAGGAGCTGTTAGAGGAGTCGAAAAGAGCTGGAAAAATATTTGACGACCTGAAAAGAGCTTATAAAACTCTCGAACTCGAATACGAAGAATTCAAAGTGGACGCCAATTTGCAATACAACGATCAAATTGGCATTCGAGACCAGAAAATTGCAGATTTGCATGACCGACTCATCCAATTGGAGTCCTATCCGGGACAGACAATATCCGTGGCGAGAAATAATGCGGAGACACAGACGGAAAACGAAGAGCCAATAAGCGCGGAAATCTCTTTGGTTTCAGAAGAACACGTGCCATCAAGATCTGAAATTCTAGAACGCAACACCAGAGAGCTAATTTCCACAATGACCGAGTTTGCCGAGGGAAGAAAAATCTCAAGCCTCCCACCAAGTTTTCAAAATGAACCACCACCGTCTTATCATAGTTCTGACACTTTCCTGGAGTTTGCCGACATTCTTGAAGCCTTACTGGCCGGTGAAGTTGCTCCGATCGAAGAGACGCGACGATTCTGGAAAGTGCTCAATCGAAGGATGGAAGGCGCGGAGCAGTTGATAGAGGAGAAGGTCAACGAGGCGAAAAATAATGCTTTTCGAGAATTGGAACGAATTGATGGGAATTGGAAGCGAAGAGTGGAAGATCTTCAGGAGGAAATGAGCAAAGAAAAGGAGGTGTCTGAGCAACGATTGGAGTTGGCCGAGGGATTTAGGCAACAGTATGAGGTAGGCGTTTTTTGTTTTAATTTTCAGAAAATTTGATCAATTTTTTCGGCTTTACGACGTTTCGAAAAATGTTCTGCATTTTGTCGTCACGGTGTTTGCACACAATCGCATTTTTTCAAAGTTTTGTATGGAATTTTTGAGACCCTGACAAACCGGGGAAAAGATTGCAAGTCTGCGGTTTTTCCAGTTTTTCCTACATTTGCAATGGGCGGGGCTTCCCTGGTTTTGTCAGGGTCTCTAATTTTCCTTAAAAACCTTTAGAAATGATTGTGTGCAAACACCGCGACGACAAAATGCAGAAAATTTTTCGAAACTTCGCACTTTCTTAACGAGAGCCAATTTTCCGGGATTTTATTTACCTTTGCAGATTTTTAGGATTCTGAAAATTAAAAAAAAAAAAAGATTTCAAACCTGTCCAGGTACTTTTGAAGTAGAGCAAATTTTTAATAAAACTAGATTTATTTTAAATTTTAAAAAATTCAATTTTCAAATTTTAGGAGCTAATTTTCGTTTTTTTTTTTTTTTTAAAATAATATTCTGCGAAAAGCCGAAATTGGTAAAAAATGCAAGAAATTACGAAAAATTGCATGAAAATTCTTGGAAACATTGGGCTCAAAAAATTTTGGACTGAAATATTGATTTTGAAAATTCGATATTTCAGTTTTTTGTTTCAAAAATTTCGAGCATATCCGCGAATATTTTTGAATGTGATTCTCAATGTTTCGGTGAATTTTCACCCAATTTTTCGTCATTTATTTCCGTTGAGTTCAGCACAGCGCGTTTGACCATTTTTGCGGGCCGACAATAGTATTTTGGCTCTGAGACGTTTCGAAACAAGACGTTTGGAAACGGGGACATTTCGAAACCTAACACTTCGAAACTGGGACGTTTTGAAACTCTAGTGCATTTTTAGAGGTGAATTCCCTGGTAAATTTCGAAAAAGTATCGGAATTTACTGGTAAAAGATTCGACAACTACTTAATCTTTGGCCGAAATCTGTCAATAGTGCAAACACGGCGACGAAAAATAGCACAAAAGTTTCGAAACGTCCCAGAGCCATTTTTGCGGCATAGTATTATTAATTCAATATTCTTGCCGGCTACAGTAAGCAGTGGCGCGAAACATCGAGGCTCCGCCCCATCAGGTCTTTTCAACTGAACGTAGATCAAAAAATGTGAGCGGGTGTGTCGCCGCAGACATGTGTCTCTATGTCTGCGTCTATTATAAAACTTTCGCGGGCGCATGTGGTAGCCGGCAAGAATATTGAATTGATAATAGCGGATTTAAATTCCCAAAAAACAAAAATAAATGATAAAAACGAAAAAGGAAAACCAAATGCGCGTCTGTTTTGATGTTAATTGGCGAAAAACGCTACTCAAAAATGCAAAAAAGTTTCGAAACGTCCCAGAGCCATTCTTTTTCATACCTTTGCTCAGAATTTTACGGATTTTGCATCCTTCCCTGATAAAAAATTACGGACTTTTAGAAAAACCACCCATTTCTCCTATTATGAATTCAATATTCTTGCCGGCTACCATAGGCGCCCGCGAAAGTTTTATAATAGACGGAGACATAACGACACATGTCTGCGGCAACACACCCGCTCACATTTTTTGATCTACGTTCAGTTGAATTCCGTTGAATTCTGTTGAAAAGACCTGATGGGGCGGGGCCTCGATGTTTCGCGCCACTGCTTACTGTAGCCGGAATTGATAATAAAAATAAATATTTCTTCCACCAGATCGAGCTCCACGAAAAAGAAAAAATGATTGACGACTACGGAAAACTGGGCGCCATGTACCACGAAGAGGTGGATAACAGAGAAGCGATCGCCACAGACCTACGTCATCAACTAGAAGATCTTCAGCACAAAGTACAATCGATGAATCGCGAAAAGCTGGTTCGCAATGAGGCTGACGAAGCGGAGATGGAACGTCTTCAGACGTTGTTGGAGAAAACGCAACGAGACTCCCAACATAAGGTGGCAAACGCGAAAAAAGATCTGGAAAAGGAGCAACAAAAACGTGCCTTCGACAAGGAGACGATGAAAACAATGAAAGAATCGTTCAAAATGGTCGATAATAAGGCGGCGTATTATCGAAAAAGGAATACAGAACGCCAGAAGCTGATAAACCACATGCAGAAAGTGATGACAGCGATTTTGCAGTCTGGACAAAACGGGGGGCAGTCGATGAAGGCGTTGGAGGATCTTCAGGAGCAATTGTATAGAGTGAGTGAATGTCTTTTTGTCTTTAGCCTTTTTTAAGGAGGGGCCAGCTTTATTGGAATATAAATAACATTAAAATCGCACAAAAAAAAATGCCTGATTTCCTCCAAAAGGACTACACGAAATGGCGGGAAGTTCAAACCCATGGATTCTTTTTTAAGCATATTTCTCATGCCGTTCTTGCATTTTTTCTAGCCTTTTTCGTTTCATTGTAAAAAATTATGCATGGCTCAGTGTCCAGTATTTGAAATGTGGGCGAAGCTTAAATTTTACTGACGCACTTTTGGTGCGTTGACGCATTTTTTGTTGATTTTATCATTTTTCTCTCATTAAATCCTGTTTTTCTATCTAAAATTGATGTATTTTATATTTTAATAACTCAAATATTTCAATTTAAACCATAAAAAACAGTTAAACTTCTTGCAGGCTGGAAAATTCGGATTTTCGTGAAACGCACAATATTGGCTAACAATCGATTAAAACCGAATAAATTTCATTTATTTTTTATGGGGTTATTCAAGGTCGGAAAAAAATAGTTTTTTTCCTTTTTTTCCTTATTCAAATGACGGAAGAAAAAGAAAAAAATCCGTGGCCGCGAGAGTTTTTTTCCGTTGCTTTTCTAGGCCATCGCAAAAGTTTTTTAGGCCCTCGGCTGTGAGAACTGCGAAATATCGATTTACGGGCGAATAATTTTTGAAAATTGGTTTCGCGCGCAGGTCTCACAGCGGAGGGCCTAAAAAACCTTTGCGATGGCCTAGAAAAGCAACGGAAAAAAACTCTCGCGGCCACGGATTTTTTTCTTTTTTTCCGTCGTTTGAATAAGGAAAAAAAGGAAAAAAACTATTTTTTTCCGACGCTGAATAACCCCATTATATTATTTGTTTTATTTTAATGACGAAATTTCGATTACCATGAAGATTTATCCTGTATAAATACCAAAAAAGCTCACTTTTTTTAGCTCCGCAATGCTAAAAACGGTTCTGGGACGTTTCGAAACTTTTGCGCATTTTTGCGGCGTACTAGTGTATTTAAATTTCCATAAAAATACAAATAATTGATAAAAGCAAAAAATAAAAACCAAATGAGCGTGCGTTTTGGTGTCAATTGGCAAAAAACGATACGCGAAAATGCAAAAAAGTTTCGAAACGTCCCAGAGCCCTAAAAATGATTATACTCGGTATAAAATGCTGATAACTCGCTCCAATCGAACAATGAATTTCGCATGCATTTGAAGTGAGGCTTATGTTAGAGAAATCAGAGCAAAACATCGGCCACGGCTCCCTCAATTTTCTGCACTCTCTCGTCGCAAACGCGGCCGCGTCCATCACTGTGCGAAGGGAGCGCGTTTGCAGCGCTCCGTATTGAGAATATTCCGAAATGGTGGCTGAACCAAATTCGATGTTTTTAGGCTTAAAAAATGTCTAAAGGCCTCAGCTATAATTCAGTCGGAGCACATTTGAGAAAAAATTAAGAATTTATGCTTTTTTTTTCCGTAAAACACAAAAAAAAAACGGCCGAAACTTTGAATTTCGCGCAAAATCCAGTGGAGCGCGTTTGCTTTGGCTCCGCCCAGTTTTCAAATCCTGGACACTGTGCATGGAAAAATTGAATTTCCCCGAAGTCGCGACCGTCGGTTTTCTATGCCAATTTAATCCACCACACAAAACTAAGCTGGCACCCCCTTTAAATTGAATCTTTCTTATTGTCGGCCCGCCAAAATGGTCAAACGCGCTCCGCTGAACTCAATACTACGTGGATTTCATTTTGGTTTCCAAATTTTTTCATTTCACTTGTAAATTCAACGTGAAATAATATAATTTGGAAACCAAAATGAAATCCACGTAGTATTGAGTTCAGCGGAGCGCGTTTGACCCACGTGGCGGGCCAATAATATATAATTTTACAATTTTTATTTTCCTTCCAGTCTGGATTAACTGAAAACGATCAGAGTGACGCAGAAACACAACACCCTCATGGTCGTCGTGTTCTTTCCGAAATGAATCAAACAAAATAAACTGGTACGCGCATGTTTTATCGTGGGCGAAAAATGCCATTTCGCCCATTTTTTCCTTGTATTATTTGTCTTTTTTTTGCCATATATGAATTATTTATTTAACAAAAATTTGTTATGCGTATCACATATGTGTGTGACGTAGATTAAATTTAAATACTAAATGAGATTGCAGTTTGTTTTTTAAAGTTTTAAGCGACATGCGACAAGTGATAAATTCCTCGATTATTGCCCACCTCGATTGCCATTCACCAGCGCAATCAGTCCTTCCTTGTACGCGCCAGAGCAATCACCCTTGATCATATTCTCCAGCGACGTACGGTACAATTGTTGGAACACGTTTCGAATGTCGGCCATATCGTATTCGGCACGTGTGACGCACAAGCGGATAAGGTCAGTGTCGCGGGTTCCGAGGCCTGTAAAATTTGAATGTATTGTTGGCTCCGGGACATTTCGCAGCCGGACGTTTCGCAGCCGGGACATTTCGCAGCCGGACGTTTCGCAGCCGGGACATTTCGCAGCCGGACGTTTCGCAGCTGAGACGTTTCGCAGCCGGTAAACACTTCTCACTTCTCTCTCAGCGGTCGACTACACAATTGGTAAACATGTTATTGATAAACAAGCATGGTCAGAGAAACGAGAGAGTGTGTATATAAGGAGGTTGGCTGCGAAACGTCTCGGCTGCGAAATGTCCGGCTGCGAAATGTCTCAGCTGCGAAATGTCTCGGCTGCGAAATGTCCGGCTGCGAAATGTCCGGCTGCGAAATGTCTCGGCTGCGAAACGTCCGGCTGCGAAATGTCCCGGAGCCGTATTGTTGGGGTGAAAATGTGATATTATGGATTCGCCACGGAGTGAAACTTTGCGGTAAATTAGAGAGACTCCACGAAAAGGGGCTCTCGGACGTTTTGAAATGTTTTCTGCATTTTGTCGTCGCGGTGTTCGCACACAATGAGTTTTGAATGCTTTTCGCCCTGACAAAACCGGGGAAAAAATTACCAAAAATGGGGAAAAATTGCAAGTCTGCGGCGCAGTTTTTCCTGAATTTCACAACCCGTTCAGTACAAAAATCGTGCAGCAGTTGCAAAAGGGGGCGGAGCCAAATTTCTCAAGAAAAAATTTCAACAAAAACTATTGTGAGAAAAAAGTGTGCGGCACGTTTACGATTGGCTCCGCCCATTTCCATTTTGACCCCTTTTCGTGGAGCCTGTAGGCCAAAAAATTAGCTGGTCTCGTCGCGATTTTGGCAGGCGATTTGACGATTTGCGTCGGTAAATCGGTAAAACTGAGCCGCAGGCTTGCAAAAGGGGCGGGGCTTGCTCCTCGGTTTTGTCAGGGTCCCTTTTATAGGCTGTGGGAAGTTTCGAGACCCTGAAAAAACCGAGGGAGATGCCCCGCCCCTTTTTGCAATTGCTGCGCGATTTTTTGTACTGGAAGTCTTGTAAAACCAAGAAGAAACCGTGCCGCAGACTTGCAATTTTCCCCGGTTTCCTTTTTTTTCGAGACCCTGACAAAACCGGGGAAAACCACGAAACCGGGGAAGACAAAACCGGAGAAAAGTTGCAAGTCTGCGGCGCACTTTTTCCTGTTTTTCAACACTTCCAGTACAAAACATCGTGCAGCAGTTGCAAAAAGGGGCGGAGCCTCTTCCCCGGTTTTGTCAGGGTCTCGAAGTTTCGAAACTTTAGTGCAATTTTGCGTCGCGGTGTTCGCACTAGTGAAACCAAACAACACGCCAACTTGGATTTTTTTTTTGCGAACACTGCGTCTCAAAAATGTACAAGTTTCGAAAGGTCCCAGTTTCGAAACGTCCTAGAGCCCGTTTTTATTTTTTTTTTTCAAAAACCTGCTCTTCATTAATGAAAATGAAAAATCGCTCACCTTTCATACTGTCATGAAGAAGTTTGGCAAAGTAGGCGGGACGGTTGCGAACCACCGTGATGACTGCCAAAAGTCCGTCTTTAACGTCTCCGGAGAATTCCGCCTCGATGGCCTTCTCAATCGGATGATTGGACACCTTTTGGTACTCGTCAAACACCATTCTCAGCTGAGAAATGTTCTGACTGGCCAAGATGGCGTTGAACGTGGATTCATCGGTGCCAAGACGTTTCTCACCGGCCTGGTACAGCCGACGCGCGTCTTGATTAGCGCGAAGCGGATCCGTTTGATTGGATTCGTCACGCCCGCCGGCGCAAAGCGAGATGAGAAGACGTTTGAAGTGACCGCTCGTTTCACCAATCAATTCTTTCTCCAAATCTTTTCGGTACAACGATTTGTACGTGTCACGGACTTGTTGAATCTGCGCGTTCGTTCTCGACGTCATGATCTCGATGAGCACTGATTCTTTGGTGCCCAATCCCTCCATGGCCTTGCGCAGCTGCTTGGCATCGTAGACGGCTGGAGCGTCCATTAGAGCGAGAATTAAATCCTCAAAGTCTCCGTGGAGTTCTCCTTTCAGTTCTTTGATCAAATCTTTTCCGTACATTACTTTGAATGCGCGCGAGATGTCCTGACGTTGTGCATTGGTACGCTGACAGAGAACGCTGATCACCTTCGAGTTGTTACAGCCGAGTCCTTTCATCGCTTTTCGCAGCACTTCTGCGTCGGCATTCGCGTTGAATCCGGGCAGGGGGACTAGCGACGGATTTCCAATCATGACTGCAAACGACAGGTAATTATTTATTTAATTATGGACCTATTCACTTCAATTAAAATGAATTTGTATGACACATTTATTCAATGCATTACTACATATTAATGAATTAATCTGAATTTTTCTGAACCATTGAGTTTTTCTGCGAATGGCGCATATCCATCCCGGTCAAAAAATGCATACATTGTCATCATTTTTGTGCACTCGGAGTAAATTTTTAAAGGCGCATGCATTTATTTGTTAATAGTTCACTTATTTGACCAGGATGGCGCGATTTGCAGAAAATCTCAAACTCAATGGTTCAGGAAAATTCAGATTAATTCATTAATATGTCGTATTGCATTGAATAAATGTGACATAAAAATTCATTTTAATTCAAATGAATAGGTCCATTAAGTATAGTGGGAATGTATTGTATGTTGGACGGATTGACCTTGTCAAGTTTTGCAGCGGAGAAGAGTGTTTTGAGAGCGTTTGAGTGAGGAAAGAAAATGAGAAGAAACGGGACATGTGGAACGTATTAAAATGCAGAAAGTGGTCGGGAAGATGTAAAAGAGTGAGAGAGAAAGAGAAAAAGCTATTGAAAATTTTTTTTTGAAAACAAAAAGAGGTTCTTATCAAAACTGATTAAACGGTGACTCTTGAACAGCGAATTTTTTTGTTGTTTTTGATAAATTTCTTATAGACCAAAAGCTAAGCTGGTTTCGCCACGAATAGCGCGAAAAAAGAATTTTCGATTTTTCTGCATTTTAATCATTTTTTTCATCAGATTATTTAAAATGACAGAAAAATTCGCGGGAATATTGTGTTTTCAATCGACCTGCGACATGAGAACGCGAGACTCCGCCCACTTATTTTTGCGCTACCTGTCTGCATCTCTTCAAATATCACTGTGTTCGCTTGGTCGCGCATAAAAAAGTGGGCGGAGTCTCGCGTTCTCATGTCGCAAGTCGATTGAAAACACCATATTTAGGTCAATTAGGGGTCCATAACTCTGCAAAACAACTGCATTAAATAGATCAAAAACATCAAAAAACGAGTTCGTTGCGAGACCCAACGCGCAAAAAAAAAAGTTTTGCACTGGGCCTTTTACAAATAATTGACCTATGGATTAAAGTGCACTTTTTTGTCATTTTAAACACTTTGATGCAGAAAAATTAGCTAAATCGATGGTTTCCGGAGGATTAACAGACTTAATAATTCCCGTGAACAATTTCATAAAAGCGCAGAGCAAATTTTTTTTCTGGACTAGTCGGGTCTCGAAACGAACAAATTCGTCTTTTTAATCTTATTTTCTAATGTTTTTAATCAATTTTATGGCGTTTTTGCCGATTTTTTGTTGTTGAAAAACGTGGTACGAAAGAATAGAATTAGGCGAAATAGAACTGCTACAAAATAGAATTCGTGGTGCGAGGGAGTTTTTCACCGATTATGTAATTTTTTTGGGAAACTGCATTGATTTCATTTTGGCTGTTGCTAAGTGCGTAAAATATCAGAAAATTACTGAAAACCCAAAAAAAAATCGGAAAATTCGAAAAATAATGCAAATGCGCTCCATCGCACCTTGAGTTCTATTCTGTCGTACCCTCGAGAAAAGCGGGGAACTCAAAACAGAGGAATAAGCTCCACCCCATTGCAAGTGCACTATTTTCTAGCACTTTCTGTACAGAATTCATGCCACAGACTTGATTCGCAAAAGGGGCGGAGCTTATTTTTCGATTTTTTCAACAAAAAAAAGTGGCTATTGTGTTTTCAAACGTGAAACTCCGCCCACTTTTTTCACGCGAATATTACATTTTAGTGCATTTTGAATTTTGGCGTTAAAAAGTGGGCGGGGTTTCATTTTTTAATGATGCAACTCGATTGAAAACACAAAACGGGACGAAAAACAGAGAAAAAAACGCAAAATGTCTAAAATCTTCATTTTGAAACCAGAAACCCTCAAGAATTGACGAATAAAATAATTTCCAACACCCATGACTAGCAAAAGAAAACAAACAAAAAGGGTTTTGTCTCGTCATGAAACCCCTGTCATAACGCGAGAATCAAGCGGATGGGCGGATAGATTCGACGAGAATGAATGTGAACAGGTTTGTCATATTTATTTACACGAGCGTGCTGCACTCTTCCCGCCGCGGTTTGACCCGCCCTTGTCCCACAATTTCGTCATGTGTGGGGGAGAGAGTGATGAGTCATCAACCTTTCTCTACTGGAAAATTCCGTCTCAAGACGCGCGAATTCAAAATTTTTGTTTTTTTGTGAAAATTTCAAAATTGCAACGCGGTGTTTGCGTACTTTTAAAATTCAAATGAAAATGGGAACAAATCTCTTCATTTGCCATGCTATTTCTTTCATTACCGTTTGAATTTCGAAAGTACGCAAACAATAAAACAGAAACTCGAATAAATGAATAAATACCTGGTTGTCCATATCCCTGGTTTGGAAAGAATCCACCACCACTTCCACCTTGTTGAGAATATCCGCCCTGTTGTGGCGGATATCCGCCTTGCTGTGGCGGATATCCGCCTTGTTGAGGAGGATATCCGCCCTGTTGAGGCGGATATCCAGGTTGCTGTTGTGGCTGTGGCGGATAACCACCCTGATCGGCGGCGAAGCCATACTGCGGTGCTTGTGGATATCCTGATCCTCCACCTCCAGGATACGGAGCTCCTCCCTGTCCAGGATATCCACCTGGACCTCCTGGGTACGGTTGTTGTTGTTGCTGTTGTTGAGGTTGACCTCCATACGGATTATAACCAGCGTTTCCGTAGCCAGGCTGTTGTGGAGGCATTCCGCCGCCGTAGCCGGCGTTTCCGTAGGATGGTTGTTGGGGTGGGTAGCCTGAAAAGAGAGAGGTTTTGTTGATTCTGTTGCCTGTTTTTCGGACTTTTGATTATTTTCCTGTAATATGCTTTCAAACGAGTTGCATCATGAAAACATGAGTCGGATATCCCTTTTTTTTGTCTGTGTCTCTTCAAACAGCACAGTGTTTGCGTGGTCGCGCGCATAAAAGTGGGCGGGATTTCATGTTCTCATGCTGCAACTCGATTGAAAACACAATAATTTTGGGAATTTTGAGCATTTTGATGGCTTTTTTTTTTGGCTGTTTGACCGGAATTGAGGAACTGACTGAATTTTGAGCTTTTTAACAAAAAATTTCAGCAAATTGGCTGAATTTTGACTATTTTGGTGGAATTTTTATAGAATTTAAAGCGTTTTCGTACAATTTTAGGTGCAATTTGGGCTCTGGGACGTTTCAAAACTGGAACGTTTCAAAACTTTTTTGCATTTTTGCGGCGTACTAGTGTATTTAAATTTCCATAAAAATACAAATAATTGATAAAAGCAAAAAATAAAAACCTAATGAGCGTGCGTTTTGGTGTCAATTGGCAAAAAACGCTACGAAAAAATGCAAAAAAGTTTTGAAACGTCCCAGAGCCGCATTTTGAGCGTTTTTAATGGAATTCTGAGCATTTTAGCTGTATTTTGAGCATTATAATGGAATTTTGAGTTTTTTTTTTCTAGAATTTTGAGCTTTTTGTGGATTTTTTAGAGTTTTGGTCGGGTTTTGATGAAATTTTAATAATTTTGGTGCAATATTTAGTTGGAATGCTCTAAATTCATCTAAAATACTCAAAATTCTATAAAAATTAATAAAATTCAACCAAAATTGCACTAAAATGCTTTAAATACTATAAAAAAATGGTCTAAATGGCATCAAAATGTCCAAAATCAGACAAAATGGAAAATTCCACCAAAACGCTCAAAATTACCCGAAAATACTAAAAATCTCACCAAACCCGCTAAAAATTCCATAAAAATTCTCAAATTCGCGCCCAAAAAGCAATCAAATTGTTCGAAATTCCATCAAAACGCTCAAAATCCCATAAATACTCGCAAAATTGCACTAAAATGCAAAAAAAAATTCACAAAAATTCTCAAAATTCGATTAAAAATGTTTAAAATCTTTAAATACCATAAAAACTTTCTAAATTGCATCAAAATGCTCAAAAATGCGCCATAATTCCTGCGAAGCCCTAAAAATGTTTTTAAATGGCCCTAAATTCCATAAAACTCTCAAAATTCAACTCTCGGACGTTTCAAAAAATCTTCTGAATTTTGCCGTCTCGGTGTTTGCACACAATTTTTTTTTCAAAGCTTTTTATGAAAATTTGTTTTAAAAGCTTTTGAAAATAATTGTGTGCAAACACCGCACCGACAAAATGCACAAAATGTTTCGAAGCAGAGCCCAAAATTCCATCAAAATCTTCAAAGCTCTACCAAAACTTTCAAAACTTCATAAAATGCTCTAAATGCTCTAAATTTCAACCAAAATTCCTTAAATTCCATCAAAACCCTCAAAATTCTATCAGAATGCTCAATACTTCATTAAAATGCTAAAATCGCATTAAATGCTCCAAATTCTACAAAATTTACCTCCTGGATTCATATTGTAGTCTTGCTGCGTAGAGCTGTTATTCTGCTGTTGTGATTGCTTTTGTTGACTATTGCCGGACAAACCGCCGAGTTTGTTGTCCTGAAAGAGAGCAAATAACAATTTTTGGAGAAATTGAGACTATGGCGCCGCGATGAGACGCTGAGAGAAAGATGAGCACGGGACATGTGTGTGTGAGCGTGCAGGCGAGCCCAGGATTGAAAAAATACGCGTACAGAGTCGTACAAAAAGCACACAAAGGTGACATGTCTAACCAAAAAAAAAATTGAAAATAAAATGATGTCGATGATAAGAAATAAATGTTTTGAAAACATTAGTCACCTCTAGGCTATCAGTACGATCGTTTAAAGGCGCGTCATTGATTTTCTTTTCAATTTTTTTTCCAACAACAAAAAAAACAAACAACTTACCAAAACGTCCTGAATTCCGGACATGACAAATTTGCGAAGCGACATTTCTCTGAAAAAAAATGACAATTTGGTTTCAATATTGAAAATGGAAAATTCGAAATGAAACGGGTAAAAATGAAAATTGGATTGATCGATCGATCGAAAAATAAACAAATCACACAAAACACCAGTTTCTCTAGTCTCCAGTCGGGGGCTATGGGCGGTTAAATACGCACTGTTTTGAGTGGGAAAAAAAGATTGCGATGCGCAGAGATCGACGCAAGACGGCAAAAAACATCATGAGTCATCATCATCATCGTCGATGAGAACAGGCACAAATGAAAAACGGGCGTTGCGAAACAGGCGAAAAGGTGGTAACAAGTGTGAACAAATAATATAGAGGGCGGAGCCAATTTATTACCATCAGTGTACAGATTCTAGATCATTCTTGCGGATTAACCGCCAGAACGGCTGTGGCGAGTTGTTGTCGAAACTGGGCGAACGAGTCAATGTCAAATTCGAGTAGTTTACCATCGGGCATTCGAATGTTGATGACGGGTCGGAGACTTTTTGCCACGTGCGAATTTCCGACGACTGAAAGGATCATAAAAAAATTGTCGTCTATTTTTTTTTGCATATACTGCAAGTCTTTACGCCGCCTGCGTCCAAAGTAAAGTTGAAAAAAATTCTGGAATCAGGTATTTTCGCAGCCCAAAGTTCCACGAAAATTCACAGAAAAAACAAGCTTTTCCTCATGTTCAAACAAAATTTATTTAAAGAGAAAAAATGCCTTACGTTTTTCTGGCAATTTTTGTGGAAGTGGACTGCTAAAAATACAAATAAATTCTCTGTTTTCCGACGAGTTTTGCAAAATAACTCAAAAGACGTTCAAAAGGAGTACACGAGGTGCAGCCGCTGGCTTAGAATCCAGCGGTCGCGATTTTTGGAAATCTCAATTTTCCCCTTTTTTACCAATTTTCATTACCTAACTGTATTTTTTCACGATCTGAACGTGCATTGTCGGAAATTCGGGTTCTGGGACGTTTCGAAACTTGCGATTTCAAAACTTTGCATTTATGCGCAGCTTTTTTCGCCAATTGGCACGAAAACACAGCGCATTTGGTTTTTATTTTTCGTCTTTATAAATGATTTTATTTTTTTTTTTGGGAATTTATTGTGTTTTCAATTGAGTTTCGACATCAAACCGTGAAATCCCGCCCACTTTTTTCACGCGAACATTAAATTTTAGTGCATTTTGAATTTTTGCGTAAAAAAAAGTGGGCGAGGTTTCACGTTTTGAGGTCGCAACTCGATTGAAAAAAATAAATCAACTAGTACATTGTGTGCAGGATTTGAAATGTGGGCAGAGCCGAGGCAAACGCGCTCCACTGGATTTTTCGCGCGAAATTCAAATTTTGAGGCATTTTTTATGTTTTTCGGGAAAAAAGCATAAATTCTTAATTGTTTCCCAAATGTTCTCCGACTGAATTATATAACGTCGAATTTGGTATAATCGTTTTTAGCATTGCGGAGCTATTTAAAAAGTGATTTTTTTTGTTGTTTTTGCAGGATAAATCATTACGAAAATCGAAGTTTGGGCAATTGATGGTATTAAAAGATACGATACATACATGTTACAAAGAAAAACAGGTTTTATTGAAAGAAAAATAATAAAATCAATTTTAAAAAAATGCGAGAGTCGAGAAATGCGCAAGCATCGAAAGTGCGCCATGCTAATTTTCTGGCACGTCGGTAAATTAGGCTCCGCCCACATTTCCAATCCTGGACACCGTGCTTCGAGTCGTTTTCAAGTGTCATATGTCAAAAATAAGACTCCGCCCCTTTTTACAGGAAATGCTATAGAATGAAGGAAAAACAGTGCCGCAGAGTTGCAAAAGAGGCGGAGCTTGTTCCTCGGTTTTGTCAGGGTCCCAAAAATAAGCTCTGGGACGTTTCAAAACTTTTTTTTTGCTATTTTTCGAAGCCGTTTGGAGATTTTTTCAAAAATTTGCGTTAAAAATGCACTAAAGTTTCAAAACGTCCCAGTTTCAAAGTGACAAGTTTCGAAACTGGGACATTTCGTAACTTTTTTGCATTTTTGCGTATTATTTTTCGCCAATTGACACCAAAACACGCGGGCATTTTTTATTTATTTTTTGTTTTTATCAGTTATTTTAATTTTTTTTTTTTTGGGAATTCGAATCCACTAGTATGCCGCAAAAATTCACCAAAGATTCGAAGCATCCCAGTTTCGAAGTAACAAGTTTCGAAACGTCCCAGAGCCCAAAATATGTATATTTCAGAGCAAAATAGCAATTTCTAAAAGTCGCGGCCGCCAGTTTTCTAGGCCAACGGCCACACCTCGTGTACTCCTTTTGACGTCTTTTAATTCAGAATTTTTGTGCGATCGATTTCAATTCTGCTTTAAACATCCTCTAAAGAAAAAAATTACCAATATTAACATTCCATTCGATTTTCTCCTCGTTTTCTTCCGCCTTTTTCAGTTTTTCATCGACAATTTTCTTCAATGTTTCCCTCTCCTCCTCTTCCAGATTTTCTGCCTTTTGAATGTAATCTGATGAGTGGATCGCGTGACACACTTTGAATAGTTCGCCTGAATTTAAAAAATAGCATTTTTCTAGGAATTTCGATGGGAAATTAGGATTGTTGGAAAAATTCCCTCTCGTTTTATTGCAGTATCTTTCTTATATAGAAAATTTTAGATTAGTCTGTGTGTTTGTTTGTGTGTCTCACACACGAGTTTGCAGTCGACAAAACTCGATCTCGCGACCATTCGATTGACATTCGAACATGCTATAGCACTATACCACAAGGGTCACGAGAACTTGACAAAAATAGGGCTAAGAAATGAATACCATTTCCATTAAAAAAAAACAAAAATTGATAAAAAGAAACATTTGACGAAGGCGACTTAGTCGCCACAAGCTGCAAGCTTGTTTTAGTATAATTTTGATTTTTTCACGTTTTTTTTTTTTGGAATTTCATCGATTTTCAGTCAAATTTCAGCCAGAAAAGGTAATTTTTATCGAATTGGACCAGTGTTTTGAGCGTTTAGAAATTTTTTTTTTCAAAAAATATCGATTTTCAGAGCCGAAGATATTAGAAACTATACTAAATCACATTTCAGGAAATCGTGGTGAGACCCGCTGGAAAAAAAAACTGAATATGGCTAATAGCCATTACTGACGCACATCTTGCGCCAAATCGGAGAACGGATCGAGTACGGAGCGGATGCGGCGCTAGTTTGGCAGAAAATTGGCACACAAACGATAGCTAGCCATTGAATTCAGCGCATGTGCCACATCTATCTACTCAGGATATTTTCGGCTAATACCCATCGAATTGAGGGCATGTGCCAAATGAATTTCGATGGCTATTAGCTGGAAAAAAATCCTGAATATTTGGCATATTGTGAAAGCAAAAAAATTGCAACGCGGTGTTTGCGTACTTTTGAAATTCAAACGGCAATGAGATAAATAGCATGGCAAATGAAGAGATTTGTTCCCATTTTCAGAGACCCTGACAAAACCAGGGAAAACCACGAAACCGGGGAAGACAAAACCAGGGAAGACAAAACCGGGGAAAAAATCGGACAAAACCTGGGAAGAAGCTCCGCCCCCTTTTGCAGCTGCTGCACGATGTTTTGTACTGGAAGTGTTGAAAAAGTGCGCCGCAGACTTGCAACTGGACAAAACCGGGGAAAAGTTGCAAGTCTGCGGCGCACTTTTTCAACACTTCCAGTACAAAACATCGTGCAGCAGCTGCAAAAGGGGGCGGAGCTTCTTCCCAGGTTTTGTCCGATTTTTTCCCCGGTTTTGTCTTCCCTGGTTTTGTCTTCCCCGGTTGCGTGGTTTTCCCCGGTTTTGTCAGGGTCTCCATTTTCATTTGAATTTCAAAAGTACGCAAACACCGCGTTGCAATTTTTTTGCTTTCACAATATGCCCCCAAATCGACGGCTAATAGCCAAAAATTCGATCATTAAAATCCCATTGCGGAGCGCGTCGATATGAGAACAGAGATGTTGTATTTATTTTTCTTCAAGAACTAAATAATATTTAAAAAACAGCAAAACATACCATATTTTATAATAGTCTTCAAATCCTTCCGATCATCGGCAAAATCAACTGGAAGACGTTTGGAAGTGGTGGAACAATCGTAAAGAACTGAGAGACGGGCGTCGGAGAGCATCTACAATACATTGGATAATCTATATTTCCAAAAAATTCGACGTCCTATAGATAATACGAGGCGACGGAGAACTCGAGTTGCTCAATAAAATTGGAGCATTTCGAGCAGAAAGATGTGGAGCAAGAGCAAATCGAGAGAATTGATGGGTGACATTTTGGAGATGACATGCATTGGTGACTGGAAGGAAAACAATGGATAAATATTTAACAAAATAAAAATCTCACAGATCTTCTCCGTGTTCTTTACAAGAAAATAGCCAATTTCCACTTTTTCTAGAATCTCTAACCATGCTGCATAGCTTTTGAAACTTTGACTTGTTGAGTCGGGCGTCTGCGAATAGGACAAGCTCGACTTTTTCCTCAAATTCTTCCTCTGAAAAGAGCTGTCGACAGTCGTCAAGCTCGGCGCGCACGTCTTCTTCTCTTCGCTTCAAGAATTCCCACACCAAACCGATATTGGTGCTGTTCACCCAATTATGGTTGATGGAAATTGCGTCCGTCTGGAATTTTAGCATAACTTTCTGCTTGATTCCAAGAGAAAATAGGAAGAAATGGGGGAGGGGGGGGGGGGCATTTTCAGAACAATCGGAGCATTCCCCCATTTTTTTGTTGCTATTTCATGAATAAATATTTACCAAGTTATGAACTTGATGGTACCAATTCGACGGCACGAACACGATTTCTCCGGGTTCTTGAATAAACGTTGCCGCTTTCGCCTTTTCCAATAATTCTGGAAACTCCCGAACATCATCGACAAATCCCGATTCAGAATATTTGCTCCGGAAGAGCTCCTCACGCCCAGGAGCCAACATAATCCACTCTTTTCGCCCGCAAATATTAGCGGACCAACTATGCGAGGAAACGACGTCCGAATGGAATTTGGTCCACGATCCAGCGGCGCCAAAATAGAAAAATCGATAATCGTCACCAAACGGGTTCGCGGACTTATCAGTTGTCCATGGTTCGCAGTTCACGAAATCGCGGGAGAAAAACGGATGAAGAGAGTACATAGAGGTGCCGAATCTGGTGATATATTTGGTGTGATTAGGGCGTCATTTTCACCATCCTTACTCATTCTGAAAATGCCAATCCTTCAAATAGACGCCTGGGTCCTTCAGCTTTAGCTCCAACCCCTCCAAAAACTCATTCAGAGTTGACGATTCGTACTCGTTGCCGTTGACTTGAATCGGAACTTTTGCTTCGCCTAAAGATATTGCTTTGCTTTCTGGGTGGAAGGAAGAAAGACGAACCATAATTGTCTTTCAGAAAGTCCAAATTCGGAGTTCCATCGTTTTTCACCCAATTTTTTCTGGCTGTCCAGCTCGATGTACTCCATTCGCCAAGAATAAACGGTTTATTTTGAAATCCGTACTCGACTAATATCTCGAGCCACGGCTTATTGGGCTCGGATATTCGTGGGATTTCCATGGAAACTGGAATTAATGCGGAGGGATGAAAAAATGACAAAAAAATTCTCCAATTGAGATCAGGGGTGGAATTTTAGGTTTACGGATTTTACGGAATCCGTGAAAAATAAATTTTACCCCCAGCCCTGATTGAATTGAAATGAAACTTTTTGGGAGAAAACAAATAAAGTCAGTTTTTTTCCTTTTTTTTTACATAAATAAAATGAAATTAAAGCAAAAAACCAAGCGAAAATGAAGAATAATTTAATTTTTGCCAAATTTGGAAATTGAAAAAAAAATAAAAACGAAAAATGCGCCTTCAATGTTTGCTGACGCATTTCTTTGAATGGGCGGCGTCGCTGACGCACTTTCCGTGCAGTGCGTGCATTTTTGAACGAATTTTTATCGACTGCGCTGCACCACACCGGCTTTCTTATCTATCAGAATTTGTGTAAATATCAGTCTAATTAGTGTTAATTTTAGGATGATTAACATTCCGAGCTCAATCCTTTGCCGTATGGCCGCCAGATCATCGATCTCGCGTGGCTTTGCTACATCGGTCGTCACCAAGGTGGGTTTTCTCAAATTCCTTGTTTTTTCTATGCTTTATAAGTTTTATTCGAGAAATTGAATTCTGGGTGCGTAATTTTGTTGTTTAAATGTAAATTTTAATTTATTTTCACCTTTTCACCGAGTAAGTTCACAACTTTCGACTCTAACGTAAATCGCCGACACGAATTGGGAGCCGCCGCAAGTGCGCCCTATTGCACACCTCAAATGCGCGCGAGATTCAAATTTTAAAAAATTTCGGCTATGAAAATGAGAATCAGAGTCGAAAAAAAAAAGAGAACAACCGCAGGAAACTTTATTATTTTTATTTATGTGAATTTTATGAATTAATTAAATTTTTTGGCGTTATGCGGGTTGAGAATCGCTGAATTTTTTTTTCTTTTCGTTTTTTTTTTGCCCTTTTTTCTCCTCGACGCTTCGAATTTGCATTTCCATGTATTTATTCATAACCGGAAGGTTCAGTGGCAACGCGCCGGAAGCATATGTGACACCATCGAAATGGGCGACCGGAGGGAGCTGGGTGGAAGCATGCTCTGAGCCTGTTTTCTGTTATCCGGTCTCGGAAAATCGAAACATCAGTGGCCTCCGATCCGCAATGCATGCTTTCACCCAGCTAAAATATATCGGCAAGTTTTTAAATATTTTTTGCGAAAAATTGAGCGATGAATTTTCAAAATAAAACGACAAAACAAGACATGGGGCTTATTTTTTAATGTCCCGATTGTCATATTTTATGTAAATGACTCATATACAAAGCATTTTGGCTAAAAAAAGGTTTGTTGTCGGATTTCTGGATAAATTTATCGCAAATTTTGTCGAAAATCTTTCTTTTTCCTTCGGTACACATTTCGTTCTGTGCATTGACTTCACATCTGCGAAGCCGATAATATTCAAAATTTGAATATCGCGCGCATTTGAGGTGTGCAATAAGGCGCACTTGCAGCGGCTCCCAATTCGTGTCGGCGATTTACGTTAGAGTCAACTTTCGTCCGGAGCGTCTAATCTTGGGAAGAAAAATTTAATATTTTGTAAAAATCTACGGATTGTTGAGCAGAGGCCATATGCAAGTAACGGGGAAAAAAAGACAGGAATTGTTATTTTCACGTGTACTATAATCACATATCCTTATGGGGTTATTCACTAAATGGGAAAAAACTGCGCGAAAACTCGGAAAATGCTCCGATTGACTTGAAATTTTGGGAAATGAGGGGCAAAACTCTTCCGGACATTCCCACAAAATTTCAGACCAAAATATCGAGTTTTAAGAAATATTGACTTTTTTCTGAAAATTCTTAAAATCGATAATTTTGTCTGAAATTTTTGGGGTAATGCCCGGGAGAATTTTTCCCTTTATTTCCCAAAATTTCAGATCAATTGGAGCATTTTCCGAGTTTTCGCGCAGTTTTTTGCCATTTCGTGAATAACCCCATTACATATTCCTTCATTCTTTCTTTTCCGTTTCCGAATTTTCTTCTATACCTTCACTCTGTTTTTCACGTACCGCAATGGGCGTATTCAAATAAATAAATAAAATCCTTTACTTTTTCCTTTAAGCTAAACTCGATTAGATTGAGATAGTCATTGAACCAAATTTTACACCCTTAGGCTTGAAAAATTTATAAAAACCTCAGCTATTATCCACTTGGTGCACATTTTGTATGCGTTTTTCCCGAAAAAAACATGGAAAAAAATCTTAAAATGTTTAAATTTCGAGTATAATGGCCCGCCCATATTTTCAATTTTCCAGTCCGAGGCAAAGACCCCGATCCAGAAGGTGGGATGGGAATACCTGTTGAAGCAGCGCTCGAAGAACCGCCCGATCGCCCCACATCTTACCATCTACCAACCACAACTCACCTGGATGCTCTCCGGATTCCACAGAATCAGCGGATGCGTTATGGCCGGAACTCTTCTCGTCGGAGGTGTCGGATTCGCCGTTCTCCCGTTCGACTTTACCACTTTTGTTGAGTTTGTCCGCGGATGGAACTTGCCATGCGCTGTTACCGCTGTTTTCAAGGTATTTTAAATAAATGGGAAGGAAAGAAAGAAAGGAAAAGCTGTTTTTTCAGTACATCATCGCTTTCCCAATCATCTTCCACACCCTCAACGGAATTCGTTTCCTTGGCTTCGATTTGGCTAAGGGAGTTGACAATATTGGACAGGTATTTTTAATTTTTGGTTCTGGGACGTTTCGAAACTTTATGGGGGTTTTCACGAAATAACAAAAAATGGCTAACACCAGCATGGCGAATTTGTTGGGACCTCGGCCAGCAAAAACTAGTACAAGTCTGTGGCCGTTGGAAAAAAGCACAAAAATTCTAGGCCCCCGTGAGATTTTTCAGGATTTCCAAGAAAACGGGTGGGTGTTTTCAACATTTTTGTTTTCAGTTTGTAGACAACTGAAAAAGCTGCCACAGAAAAAAAACAGAACACCCCATACGGCCCGATTAAAACGGCAGGGACTAAGAACTGCTCCGCCGTTTTCAACCAATCACAGCGCTAGAAAACGCCGCGTCATATCTTTCAAGCATTTCTCGAAAACTTCCTAGAATTTTTAAATTACGTTGATATGTTGTAGAAAATTTTAAGAGCTTCAAACAAAAAAAAAGTGGTACCTGAAAAAGTCGTTCAAAGTACCTAAATTTTGGTTTTTTTTTCTCGAAATCCGGTCAGAATCCACCAATCACAGCATAAGGCCGGGGCTTTTTTTCGGCCACGCTAAGTTTTTTGGAATTTTCGCAAAAACTGTACCTAGAATATTAAAACTTTTTTCTCAAAATTGCGAAAATATCGCATAATTTCAATTATTTTCCCACAATTTTGGATTTATTTGTCGTGTTTTCTTTTCATTCTCCTATTGTGATCGTTAAACTGAATCTTTTGAGCAGAATTCGCTATTTAAAGGCGAAATTTGCTTTTTTCGTGTACTGAAAAACCGTGCCCGCATATTGCAACCAGACTCCGCCCACTATTCGCTCTTGGATTGGAAGCATCAAAAAATTCGCCGTGACCAGCAAAAAATTCAGCGAAAATTCGGAGAATGCTCCGATTGGTCTGAAACTTTGGAAAATATTGGCAAAAATATTGTTGTCGGCCCGCCAAAATGGTGAAACGCGCTCCGCTGAACTCACGCTATGCGATTTTCATTTTGGTCTCCAATTTATTTCATTTCACGTGTAAATTCGACGTGAAATGAAATAATTTGGAGACCGGGCCGACAATATTGGTCTGAAATTTTGTGGGAATTTCCTGGAGTATTTTTGCCATTATTTCCCAAAGTTTCAGGACAATTGGAGCATTTTCCGAGTATTCATGCAGTTTTTTGCCATTTCGTGAATATTAAAATTCTTAATTTTTTTAGGTCTACAAGTCTGGATGGCTCGTCTTCGCATTGTCGGCCGTCATCGCGCTCGCCATCGTCGTCAACTCTTGCCAGAACAAGAACAAGGCTGTCAAGAGCGCCTAAGCTCTGATCTGAGAGCTAGCTCCACCCTCTTCTTTTTTCTGCCCTTTCTCCCGTTTACACCACCCCCGTACTCTCGCGCGCGATCCATTTACTCTTATTGTTAGGTGCACGTTAATCAACCGTCGATTTTCTCACCGTCGTCTCGTTTCTTTTCTTTCGTAGAATTATCGTTTCTCTTTCGTAGAATGTATATTATGAAAACGAAAAAATAAAATTTTAGATCAATGGCGCGTGACAAAACGCTCGAGGACAAGCCGGACATGGCGATGCATCAGAGGAGTTTGTCTCGAAGAAGGACGATGGCGACCAGCGAAATGAAAGAGTTTCTTTCAACGAAAGGCACCGAACCAGCTGATTTTGGACTTGATCGTAACATTTCTGACTGCAAAACGCCGGCCATTCCGACGTCGACGAGAAGGATGTCGATTGGAGAGACGATAAACGCGAAAATCTACGATTGGGAGCTTCCACGACTTGACATTGAAGGATTTGTGGTGTGTATTTATCAGTTTTTTAATGGGGTTATTCACGAAATGGCAAAAAACGGCAGAAAATTGCGCGAAAACTCGGAAAATGCTCCGATTGATCTGAAATTTTGGGAAATAAAGGAAAAAATTGTCCCGGACATTATGGACCTATTCAAGAGAGAAAAAAAAGAAAAAAAAAAGAAGTTTTTTCTGATGCAGGAACGGCAAAAAAAAGAAAAAAAAAGGAAGAGAAAAATTCATTTTCTGCCGATGATAAAGTAGTCATATGTGGCGAGACCCATTCAAATATACCGATGCGCCTTTAATGAACCTATTCAAGAGAGAAAAAAAAATAAGTTTTTTCCGATGCAGGAACGCAAAAAAAGGAAGGAAATTCATTTTTCTCTTGCTTTTTTATTTTTTTGCCGTTCCTGCATCGGAAAAAACTTCTTTTTTTTCTTTTTTTTTTCTCTTGAATAGGTCCATTACCCTCAAATTTTTAGACAAAATTATAGATTTTAAGCATTTTCAGAAAAAAAAATCAATATTTTGGTCTGAAATGTTTTGGGAATGTCCGGGAGAGTTTTCCCCATCATTTCCCAAAATTTCAGAAAAATCGGAGCATTTTTCGAGTTTTCGCGCATTTTTTTTTGCCATTTCGTGGTGGATTGAAAAATAGAATAGCCTAGAGATTTTGTTCTATTTAATAATAATATCCATTTAGGTGGACTATTTCTCGTACAGAATCAAGCAGCGAGGACTCGAGTGGTACGATGCACCCGATTTGCCATGCGGAGTTCAGCCAGAGCACGAAATGATGCGAGTACTTGGAACGATATTCGAGAAAAAGCATCGCGACGATTTTGAAAATGACTCTGAAAAACTCTTGGCAAACCCAAGAATTACATTTGCAATCTACCAAGAGATTGTTCAAACTGTCGGAAATGCACAGACGGCCACGTGTCCCATGTCGTATGGACGATTGGTTAGTTGGAAATTCGAAATCTTTAATATTTTTCTTTTTTTTCAGATAGGTCTGATTTCATTTGGTGGTATGGTTGCGGCAAAAATGATGGACAGGGAAGAACTGCATGGACAGGTGCGAAACCTCTTGGTCTACACCTCTTTGTTCATCAAGACGAGAATCCGACAGTTTTGGAAGGAACACGACCGTAGCTGGGTAAGCGAATATTTGCATATACATTAGCAGGCAATGCCAGTACCGAAGGGTCCTTGACTCGGTAGGAGACACTCTCAAAAAGGGTGCCGTGATCCGATAATTGTGGGTTTGGGAGGAAACTGTAGAGGGTGGGGGTGTCAGAGCAGCTGGAAAGTGTATAATAATATTTATTTGTCAAAGATGTTGTTATTTAGTGTCATTCTATTTAATACCCCATTCTCGGGGATGTATCGAAATTAAAATCAACGAGGTAAAAAACTGGAAGCGCGTCCAAACAGAAATGTGTCGCAAAGGAGCGCATTTGCGATACTGATTTATTTTTTCGATAATTTTCACGTATTTTTGGATTTCTATCACGTTTTTTTTAAACTTGTCTTTCTAAAAACCAAGAAAAAAACCCTGAAAACTGGACAAAATTGCATTGAAAATCGAGAAGAAACGTGGAAAAAAAAATGAATATTGCAAACGCGCTCCATGGCGACTTTACTTCCATTTCGACACATTTCTGCTCCGCTACGCTCCTGTTCTGACGCGTTTCCATTTTTCTACGTTTCTGGTTTGTTATATACATTTCTATTTGCAAACAATTTCCATTACGTGTCATTTATATTTCGTCGAACTTCTATTTCTAAAGAGCCCCGAATATCATATTGAAATCGCACGAAAAATTGCTCTGATTTTTTAATGATTTTTCAAAAAAAAAAATTGAAGACCACGGGGATTACACGAAGTCGCGGCCTAGAAAACCAGCAGCCCCCCACTTTTTTTTTCTGAAAATTGTTCTTTTTGAAGTGGAAAAAAAAAACTATTTCCGCTTACCTGGCGCAATCTTGGTCGATTTGTAAATCATTTATCAAAAAAAAGGAAAAAAAAAATGAAGACAATAACATTTCCTAGAAGACGCGGTCGGCCGCCGGCCTAGGAATCCTCGACTTCGTGTACTCCCCGTGGTATTCTATTTTTGTCGTAAAATTCGGCAAATTGTTTTGTGTGATTTCGATGTGAATTCGTAAATCCCCCACCCAATACTATATTTTAAAACAGTTTCCCCGAAAAGTTGACACCTCCTTTAATACTATTCTTTTTCTTTCAGGAGGGTTTCATGAGACTTGGTGAGAATATGAAGGCTGACTATGTGCTCGCACAACGACAAAAAGAAGGACGACGTGGCAGAAGATGGTCGATTGGAGTTGGAATGACTGCCGGAGCCATTGGAATCGTCGGAATAGTGGTGTGCGGGAGATTGATGCTCAACTTGAAATAGGTACTCTATTACCTGTTCTTTTTCTCTGTAAATAAACAAAACCAGTTTCTTTTTGCTGCTGTTCCATCCCTTTTTGTCTTTATATTCTTCCAAATACTTTAATGCGTAACAATTTCACTTGGTCTCCTCTCTGTGTACTCGACTTGTATCTTCAAATCAAAACAAACAAATCTCAATTTTTTTTTCTTTAAATTCTCTTTTTTTCACTTTTTTTTCCGTTTTTGACCGATCTGTATAAACTACGGTTATTTATTACGACAATTACGGGCAAACCGGTACTGGATGAGTCAAGGGAAGGGGGAAATTTCGACAATTAAATTCACGTCGCTTCCGGAAAGGATGACGTGGCACTTCTTTTTTTATATTAGTTTATCAAGATGACCAAACAGTGGTCTTTTGAAAAGACGGCCTTGCCTTGTCGCGTTTTGTTTTGTTAACAGTGTAAAATTCTTTTGCTTTGTCTCCGTCAGATGCTCCGCCCCTTTTGGTATTTATATAAAACCAGGGAATGAATGAAAAAGTCAATACAAACACTCGAGAATGAGATCTCTTATTTTCACTTCTGCAATTCTATTGGCCCTTGCTTTTGTTGAGGCGAAGAAGCAAACGATTACGGTCAAAGGAGTGACCATTTGTAACAAGAAGCGAGTTCAAGCAGAGGTTACTCTTTGGGAAAAGGACACGTGTGAGTTGATTTTTCTTTTAAAAACATTTTAACTTGTGCTGATAAATAAATGACCCATTTCAGTGGACCCAGATGACAAGCTCGCGTCGATGACCTCCTCGAAAGAAGGCGAGTTCTCCCTGGTCGGCTCGGACGACGAAATCACCTCCATCGCCCCGTACCTCGTCATCACTCACTCTTGCAATGTGAAGAAGGCTGGATGCAAGCGAGTTTCCGAATTTGTTATTCCAAAGGAAAAGATTGGAGGCACCTACGACATGACGTACGTGACACTCGACATTCTGTCAGCTAAGGACAAGGAAAAGTGCTAGAGTGGTCATTTTTACCATTATGTCAATAAATATTTTGAAAAAAGAAAAAAAAAACAAAACCAACCTTGATTTTTCGGCGCAGCGCGGCGTGACCATGAACTCAACTCAACCGCAAAGAGAAAGTTGAGAAGTCAGCGATCACAGACTGAGAAACAAACAAACAAACAAAAAAGTTTGAATGAATGTGACACGGCGCTGATGAGGAAAATTGCTTGTGTCTACCTGGCGCATTTTAAAACCCTAAGGCTCGGTCATTTTCTGACAAAAAGGCTTCGTTTTTAGACTAAAATGATGGGGTCATCCTGAATAATCAGATAATTATTCGAATTTCTCAAAAAAGTAAATTTTCGAGTGAAAAAATAATTTCATTATCCGACGAACTTGGTGGCGCATTGGACGACGGGGGAGGCGTGCTTCGATATATGTTTTTCAAGGCTGACGATCCCGAAAAAATCAGTATTATTAACTTTTTTTTTTTTTTTTTTTTTTTTTTTTGCTGGAAGATGGAAAATCGAAAAAAATGCGAAAATTTTAATTTCGAGACGCTTATGCTCTTCTGCCCTTCTTCTCTCGGTATAAAACGCTGCAAACTCGCTCGCACTGAGAATAATATAGTAAATTTTCAAATGGGCGGAGCTTACCTACACCAAGAGCTCTGGTATTACTGTATCATCAGTTATTTCTAGCCGGCTACAGTAAGCAGTGGCTTAACTCCGCCCCCACAGGTTTTTCAACTGAACGCGGTGCAAAAATATGGGTGGGTGTGTCGTCAAGTTATGTCTGCATCTATTATAATGCGCTTATGGTAGCCGGCAAGAATATTGAACTGATAATAACTGCAGTGGGATAAAAAATGAAAATAACAAATTCAGTCCGCAATTGTGCGTGATTGTGTCAGCCCCCTACATACATAATTAGGCGTTTTCGAAAACACGCAATCACCAGAAAAAAATTTGTCACTTTTTTGTCATTGTCATTAAAATCCTGCTCTACTGCTCTATGCACTTTTTTATGCTCCTTCTTCTTCTTCCTCTTCTTCATTGTTTGTTAACATTTTTATCACATCGACATCATTCTTTTAACTATTTCCAGGTGGTCGGCATGAATTTCAAAGGGAAACGTGAACTTCACACAATCTGTTATCGGCGATTCGTCTGTAAATTGAAAACTTCAAAATCAGAGTCACTGTCGGACAGCCTGCAGTTTAGCGAAACAAAGAATCGTGTTTTTTGTTTGAAAAATTGTAAATCACCATAATCCGATTGACTCTCTTCTGTTTATTGTTAATTCGCTACGCATTTCATCTTTTTTTTTTTTTTGAATTTTTTTTTTCTCCGTTTCGCCCAAAACAGAGAAAAAACTGTTTTTCTCTCAAAAAAAAAAATTAAAAAAAGAAAAGAAAATGTTGTATGTTTATGACCGAAATAAACCATTCCAACACTCTAGTTTTTGTTCTTTTCTTTTCTATATTTTTTTAAAAACGTAGCGATTTTTCTCTCATTATTTTCGGGGAATTTTGCTAATTTTGTACCGATCCACGGTGAATTTAATCCTGAATTTTCGAATTCATATTTCTCAGTCATTTTTCAACTTTTCCGGGCGGTCCGGCGCTTAAAATGATAGATTTAACAGTGTTTCACGGTGTCCAGGATTAGAAAAGTAGGCGGAGCCGAGTAAAAGCGCTCCACTGGATTTTTCGCGCGAATCAAATTTTGAGGCATTTTTCATGTTTTTCGGGATAAAATGCATAAATTCTTAATTTTTTCCCAAATGTGCTCCAACTGAATTATACCTGAGGTCTTTAGAAATTTTGTAAGCCTAAGAACGTCGAATTTGGTTCAGCCACCATTTCGAAATAATCGTTTTGAGTTTTTTGGTGTTTTTGCAGGATAAATCTATACGAAAACCGAAGTTTGTACAATTTTATGGTATTAAAAGATAAAATACATACATTTTACAAAGAAAACAGATTTTACAGATAGAAAAACAATTAAATCAATAAAAAAATGCGAGTTGAAAAATGCGAAAAATGCACCGAAAGTGCGCCATGCTAATTTGCTGGTGCACCACACTGCACCTTGCATGGGGAGACTAGATTCAAAATTCCGAGGAAATGGGCAATAGAGCGCACTTGCACAGCGTCTGCCTGCGTCTTGTATCTCGGCACACTCTCTCGCTCACTTTTTTTGAAACAGATCATAAAAATGCATTTTTCAGCATTTTCTCGTTCCCTTTTTTCAAAAATCGCTCTGTTGAATGGAAGTAAAAATTTTTAGAATGTAGTTTATCAAAATTGGCCAATAATTACTTGTACGCTGTCAATTTTTTGTTTTTCTTTATTTTTTGTCGACAATTTTTTAGCATAGTTTTGAATTTCTGTGTTGAAATCATTTTCTTCGAGTCTAGGATCGTTCTGGAATACGGGATTCGACAAAATTTCTAATTTTCAAAAACGTTTTGGCACTTCAATCAACAATGAACAAGAAAAAAAATTGAATGTGTATGCGATTTTAGCGATTTTTTTTCCACACAATTTTTCGTAAGTTTCGCATTGCAATTGTAGAATTATGGTTTCTCGCCAAACCAAAGGCTAGTTTTCGTTGAATGGCACGTAAAATTGTAAATTTCAGACAAAACAAATTTTAATTGAAAGGAAAAAATAGAAAAAAAGAATTTTCGGATAAAAAAATGCCTGCGAAAATAGAAGAACAACTAAAAATCGATAGGGTGCACGGAAGAATCAACCAATACTCGAAACATTTGATTTAAAAACACTCTAAAAAAAATGTCTACCTTTTAACAGTGAGATTTTTCCAAAAATGAAACGAGAAGATACTTTAAAATGCATTTTAATACTCTGAAAAACATATTTTCAAAAAAAGTGAGCGAGAGTGTGCCGAGATACAAGACGCAGACGTGGTGCACGCGCGCTCTATTGACCAATTTCTCTGGTTTTTGAAGCGAGTCTCCCAATGCAAGGTGCAGTGCGCCAGTAAATTAGGCTCCGCCCACATTTCTAATCCTGTACACCGTGATTTAGGTAAATTTGAAAATAAAAAAGATTACGCTGATACACTGGGGTCCGAGCTCTCAATGAGCTCTCGTTGAGCACGGAGCTGTTCGACTTGCTGATATGATACATGCGGTCCTCGAAAATGCTCGTCTAATTGCGCTAACTCTTTGTTTTGTTCCTCGAGTTTTTACTATTTTTTCTATCAACAAATTGCCAGATTTGGAGTGAGAAAATGGAGACGCTGTTCCGGGCAATTTCCCATTTTTCTAGGCCTCAGCACTAGCGCATCCATTTTTTTTTTTGCAATTTTCTTGCCAGCTATCTACAGTACGTTATGGTGTATGCACACTCTGCGCCTAGTCACGAACGGCAAAATTGCCTTCACTTAAATGCTATTTTTATTCTTTTTTGTTTCCAACGACTTCCTTCTCAACTTGTTTTGTTTTGCCCCATTCCGATGGCTCCGCTCCAATCACTTGTTTTCGTGTTCGTTTCGAACACAAAATTCCCTATTTTTTAGCGGCCGACCATCAAATTATTGATAAACGCTGTCAGTGGACCGCCTATCTCTCTCTCTCTCTGGCAGTTCCTTTCATTCATTACCCCCCTTCCCTTTATATTTTGATGGATGACTGACTGACTCTCCGAACACGCATTCTTCATTTTTCATTTTCATTTTTCACCGAATCCGATTGCGAATCCGCATCCAAACATCCCCTTCTCTATTCTCCTCCAAAGCGAACCTCTCGCTTCTCTGCGCCTCCATTTTAGGAAAAACGCTTTCCACTGTGGAGACGCAGAGAATGCGATGGGGCGCGTTTGACCATTTTTTTTCTTATTCCTTTCTTTTTTTTATTTTAAATTTGTAAATATACTCGGTATAAAGCGCTGCAAATTTGCTCCATTAGAACAATCAAAGAGACGGCCGCGTAATCTGGTGTGTTAGACTCTACGTAAAGGCAAACGCGCCCTATCGCACTCTCTGCGTCTCCGCAGTGGTGACTGCCAATTTTAGCTAAAGGCGGGCTAAAATAGAGACGCAGAGAAGCGAGAAACGGCCTGCCAACTAAAAGTTGATCTCAAAAGCTTTCAAAACCGTAACCTCGAACACGCCATGAAATCCCCCATAATTATAATTTTTGCCTTCCACTAAACACTTTATTTATTTATTTATTTATTGATTTCGTAAACAAAATCAATAGAATGAAATCCGGTCCCAACCCGTAAGAGTGGGGCTCGGAAGATAGAATACAATTATATATCACAGGAAAAAAACATGGGAGAATGTGTACGAATACACGGTATATATATAAAACAATTGTACGTGTAAACTTAAAAATTAGGTGCCAATAAATAATAAGATAAAGTAAGGGAGATACTTAAAGCCGAGACAATGATTTATCGAGAAGGGCAAGAAATTTGGAAGGAGGGAGAAAAACCGGGGTGTTTGCTGTCACTGCATTCCAGATAGGAACTACCTGGGCGAAAAAGTCCTTGTTCGACTTGGAAACGCGCAGAAGATTCATAGGGCGGCGAGGTGAAGACGAAATTTTAATAAAATTGCCTATATTGGGGAAATGAGCGGTGTTGGTAATTATTTTGTATAGAAGCCAAAGTTGGGTTTTAAGTCTTCGGTGTTTTATGAATGAGATGTTGAGAGTGGACAAGCGATATTCGTAAGAAGAGTAAGTCAAGTTGCAACGTTGGTGAACTTTAGCAGAAAAAAAGCGAAGAGGTTTTTCAAGTTTGGCTGCAGCAAGCGAGTTGGGGCGAGGGGAAAAAACTGCTGAACCGTATTCAAGTATTGGAAGAACATAAGTCTTGAAGAGATTGGCATATAGCAAAGGATTGTTGGACTTAAAAGATTTCAAAAGTTGTTTGGATCGAAGGAGAGCTACTGAGACAATTCTGTTAATGTGGCTGCTAAAATTGAGTTTGGTATCAAAAAGAATTCCGAGATCTTTGACCGAATTGGAGCAGAGAATGGGAGAACCGGCGATGAAGTACTGATGACCAGAGACCCCAAAAACTAGGAAAAGACTTGAGACCCCAAAAACTAGGAAAAGGGGGCGGAGCCAAATGCAAGTCTTCCTTCCACACACCTTTTAAAGCTTTTTTTACATATAAATTATGGTGAAATCAAAAAGATAGTACTCTCCAAAAACCATGAAGCGTTTATTTATGCAACATTTAAAAAAAACAGAAAAACTGTGCGGCACACTTGCAGTTCGCTCTACCCCCTTTTTTCCCGTTTTCATAGGTTTTCAAAAAAAAAAAAAGACCCTGAATACCGGGAGAATAAGCCCCGCCCATTGCAAAACCGCGGCAATTTTTGTTTCGTAATTCTATTTATTTCCCTCTACAAAATTCCGTGCAGCAAATTTGCAAAGGGGCGAAGCTTATTCCCCAGTTCAAACTCCGCCTTTTTTTTTTGGCGATCTATTCAGCTCCTTTGACTCAATTTTGTGCCGCAGACTTGCAGGGGGCGTGGCTTATTTCCTACAAAAAGCCCCGCCCGTTGTTAATTTTAAGGCTCAGTTTTTCGAGTTTCTATTCACTTTCCTCTACAAAATTCGGTGCCGCAAACTTTCATAGGAGCGAGGCTTAACGCACCGAGGATGAAAAAAACCGGAGAATAAGCCCCGCCCCTTTTCAATTTTGCGGCACCCTTTTTCGGCGTTTCATTCAGCTCCCTCCACAAAATTTCGTGCCGCAGCCTTGGAAGGAGGCAATTTTGGTTCACGGTTTTTAGCGTTCTATTCAACAATTTGGTACCGCAGGCCTGCAAGGAGGCGGGTCTTGTTCCCCGGTGGGCGCCAACAACGAGGAAAAATCCCCGCCCCTTGGCAATTTTAAGGCTCAGTTTTTTCGCGTTCTATTCAACTCGCTCTACAAAATTTAGATTTTTAACGAATTTTTGTGCGATGGCAACAGGTGCCCCCTAAAAATGCGTCAGCTGTTGTGATAATGACTGATTTCTTATTGTTTTTTCTTGTTCTTGTTCTTTCCAGATCAAAGTTTAAAAATTTTCTGAGCGCGCAAGAATGGAGAGCGCAGAGAAATGTGTTGTCTTTTTTCTTTGCACTCTCTCCATGCTTATGTTAGTGCAAGATTTTAGGGTGTTAAATATTGCGGAATAAACGGTCTGAAATGGGGATGTACAGGAAAAACAACTGCACGAAATTGAACTCATAAACCTGTTCTAGGTTTTCTGGGGGTCAGTACAACTCCATTTCAGACAGTTCTATTCCGAAGTAGCACCGTTTTTCCCGTACAGCCCCATTTCAGGCAGGTCAATTCTCCAATAGTACCCAATTTAAAGGGGTACAAAGATAGAAACAAACAGCAAAGAACGATTTGTAAATATTTCTATTATTTTATTTTTGTCCAATAGTTCATTTCAATCTTCATTTGTCCAAATGTACAATTTTGAAACAGAAGAAACCAACAAAAAAAAAGTTGTGGCAAAGAGAAAAACGGAAATCTCTTTCTTCTCGTTGACTTTTCACATCCTCTCGTGATGATAATCAGTGTAATGTAATCTTTTCGTCAGTTCTTTTTGCCACCAATTTATCAGTTGTGATGTGATAAGTTTATTCAGGATGTGGTTCGACATCAATCGATTCCACCTTCTCGTCCTCCTCACTTGGCAATTCTCCATCTTTTTTGCGTCTCAACAAATCTTCCCGATATTCTCCAACTATGTTCCACAGTGGCGGTGTGGTGAGTTTTTACACGGCGTGCTAGACCCTACGTGAAGTTGCATGTGTCTGCGTCTCCACAGCGGCGTTCTGCAAAGTTCCTTCGTGTAAAAATGGAGACGCAGAGATGCGAGGAATGGCATAATAAGATTCGGAATTATCCTGATTATGTATTTGTTCGGAAAACTCCTAGATCGTCGAGGTTTTTTCCAGCGGATCTCGTCACGATTAGCCCGCGAGAGTGTAAATACCGTAGTGAATTTTAAATTTTCCGCGTTTTTATGATGGGTTCCGGATCTTTGGGTACGTTTTCTTCATGGTTTTGACTGCTCTTTGATTACGAAATTTGGGCAAAACAAGTAGTCGAAATTAAAGAGCAATCGTACCAAAGCAATAATCAAAAAGCGTACCCAAAGAGTCTGGGACCCACTGAGTATTGGCCCGTTTTTGCGTCCTATTCCGGCCAGAAAATATGGCTCCGGGACATTTCGCAGCCGGACGTTTCGCAGCCGAGACATTTCGCAGCCGGACATTTCGCAGCCGGACATTTCGCAGCCGAGACATTTCGCAGCTGAGACATTTCGCAGCCGGACATTTCGCAGCCGAGACGTTTCGCAGCCAACCTCCTTATATACACACTCTCTCATTTCTCTGACCATGCTTGTTTATCAATAACATGTTTACCAATTGTGTAGTCGACCGCTGAGAGAGAAGTGAGAAGTGTTTACCGGCTGCGAAACGTCTCGGCTGCGAAATGTCCGGCTGCGAAACGTCTCGGCTGCGAAATGTCCGGCTGCGAAACGTCTCAGCTGCGAAATGTCCGGCTGCGAAATGTCTCGGCTGCGAAACGTCCGGCTGCGAAATGTCCCGGAGCCGAAAATATAGTTTATATCATCGATATTCTCAAGTTTGGCCAGATTTTTTTTTAATTTTAAAATGCAAATTCACCCAAAATTATCAATTTTCCAACCGATGGCTACTAGAAGTTCTTCAAAATAAAACAAAATCAGGTCAAACTTGACCAAAGCTAAATTTAAAAATCGAGAAAAAAATAAACGTGGAAAATTCCAAATTACCTAAATAAGGTAATTGCACCCTCGCCGGCTAATCGTGACGGGACCCACTGGAATAAAAGAACCTCGACGGTCATAGAGTTTTGGTTCATTTTTTTTTCAAAACAACAAAAATATTACTGTCGTCTCAACAGCTCCTCTTAAAATTTGAAAACGCCAATTTCCCCGCAAAATATCTCGAAGGACAAATTTATTGACACAATTGAAATGAGTGATACCGTAACCCATTAAAACTGTAAACAAGAGAAAAGAAATAAAAACATTAGGACTTGCTTAAATTTTTAAATCGGTTACGGTAGCACTCATTTCAACTGTGTCGAAAAAGCACTTCGAGACCTTTCGTGGGAAAATTGGCTATTTTCAAAGCTTCTCAGACGAGAGTAATACAAGTTTTGATTATAGTTTCATCATCAATCATTTACAGGAAATGGCGAGCCAACGTCGGACTGCGAAGTTTATGAAAACTGCAAATCCAACCTTACATTTGTGAACGTGGCGTTCAAATCGGCAGCAATGGAGTACGATTGGGTTTGTGGGAAATCGGCGTATCTGAAGTCGCTCTTCTCGCAAATCCAATTCGCCGGAGTGTTGTGCGGAACGTTTTCGCTTGGCGCAATTTCGGATATTGTGGGCCGGAAACCAGTTGCTGTATTTGCACTTTCTCTTGGCATTTTGACAAATTTTGTGACAGGTAAATATTCAGACCTTGAAGGGTTGGTCTAAAGAGACCGTGATTAACAATAGGGGTTTGCTAGGCCCTTAGCTATCACCGTCAATGATAGGCCTCCAATAAAACTCCACAAATTCCAGGCCTCGCTCCAAACTACCAAGTGCTTCTTGGAATTCGCTTCTTCCTTGGACTTTCAGTTGGAGGAACTCTTGTCGTCGTGTGCACATTTGTCATGGAAATGCTCCTTCCCAAACAGCGAATGGCTCTCCGCGCCTTTTTCAACTGGGTGAGTCCTTACTCCTTCACTTCGCTAATTATCACATTTCCACTTTCCAGGGCGTGGCTCGCCTGATGATGACCCTCATCGCTATGGCTCTTCCCGAATGGAGGATCTCCTCCATTGCCTGTGCAATCGCTGCTCTTCCAGCTCTTTTGATCATTGTCTTTGTGTTCCCAGAATCACCAACTTGGCTTCACAACAAAGCGAAACTTGAGCAAATGAAAAAGAGTGAGCAGCACATTGCAAAGGTGGCTGGTGTGCCGTACGTGCCAGTTTCTCATCAGAAAATTGAGCATTCAAAGGTGATAGATTTTACGCTTCTCGTCCTCATGTTATTCATTTAACTTGCTCCTCTTTCCAGTCAATTCTAGAAATGCTCCGCACCAAAGGACTCATGCGTCGACTATTCGTCTTATGGTCAATGTGGTTTGTGGCATCGATATGCGGATATGCGACTGATTTGAACTCGAACACCATCTCTGGCGATCTTTTCGTCAATCAGATCCTTTTCTCCATTCTCATTGCCGTTTCCAAAATGATCTTGGTGCTTTTTGACACACATGTACCGTCTTTCCGTAGGAGAACTCTTCATCAAGGTGCCCAGCTGGTTGTCTGCATATGTTTCCTTATTCTCACGTTAATGACGTTCTACGGATACACAGTGAGTTCTTTTTTGTTTTCCAAAAGGAGTACACGAGATTTGCCATCTGGCCTAATTGGCGCCGATCCGATTTTTGAAAATTTTTTTTAGTTTTCTTGAAATTTACTTATTTTCTTCCTTACTTTTTTAAATAAATTATTTACAGATCGTCATAAAATGTACCAGTCTAGTTTGCTGGCCGCTGATTTTCTAGGCCAGCAGCCACACTCTGTGTACTCCTCTTGGAAGTCTTCTGATTTTTTTCTGAAAATTTCGTTTGAAAAAATAAGGGGAATTGCAAGAAAACGCTTAGAAAACTTAAAATTTGAATCGGCGCCAAATTGCCAGCCGCCGGTTTTCTAGGCACGCGGCCACACTTCGTGTACTCCTTTTGGAGGTCTTCTATTTATTTTTTGTTGTTGTAAAATGAGTCTTTTAATGTGATATTCGTAAATCCCTCACCTAAAGAAAATATTATGAATCTCAAGAGAAAAAACACAGGGAATCGTCTTCCTCATCGTCAATCTGATCGGAACGGTATTCATCGAGTACACATGGGATGCCTGTTATCTGTGTGCCGTTGAAAGTATGGAAACCGCCTGTCGTGCGTCTGCAACTGGAACTTGCTCACTGGTCGCCAGAATTGGAGCTATTCTTGCTCCAATGGTAAGTCGTCAAACGTTTTTTTTTAACTTTTTTAAAAACGTAATGTCGAGTGTCTGCGTCTCCCTTTTTGGCAGAGCGTCACTGTGGAGACGCAGAGAATGCGAGTAATTTTAAAAATATCCACTTTACAGTTGAACTACGCCAATCTGTGGTGGCCACCATCCGTCTACCTCACTGTCGTTCTCCTTGGAGCAATCAATCTCGTCATCTCATACTTCTTCTTGGTACGTCATTTAGTTGTTTTTTGTTACGTTGGTCCGGGCCGTGGATAAAAAAATCATCGTAAAATTGTTGTCCGTTGAAAAATAGGCTCTAAAAATTTGGTTTCATTATTTTCTGATAACTTGGGCACTTTCTTAGTTTTTCCGGAATCGAGATCTTCGATTTTTTGGAATTTTGAAGCTGCCTGAAATTTCAAAAATAGAGCGATAAGAAAGAATAACGAAGTGAACAGGGCAATTAGTAGGAAAAGTGAACGAAAATAATTTAAAAAGATATTTAAAACGACAAAAACCCAAAAAAAAGCAAAAAATTAAATAAGTACGCTACCGATTTTTTCGCTTACATTCCGCTATAAAGCAAAAATGTTATTTTGGAAAATGGCAAAAGCCGGTAATTTCTCGCGTCTCTGCGTCTCCATTTTTGGCAGAACGTATTCCACTGTGGAGACGCAGAGAATGCGATAGGGCGCGTTTGCCGTCTAACACACGAATAAACCCTCACCAATTCAGGTCGAAACGAAGAACGTAAATCTGGACGCAGTGCACATCGATGCGTCATCAGAAGAGGGGACGCCGATGATCGACGAGAAACAGAGACCCGATAATCAATGATATTGCTTTCTTTCAATGTACAAATTTTCATGTTCTTCTCCCCCTCACCTTCTTTCTGTTGTCTACAGTCATTATCTCGCTTTCTTCTTCTTCTCCTTCTTCTTCTCATACCACGAAAAAAACAAAAATTTTAATTCTCGCTTAATAAAAAGTGCAAAAAACTATGGTGGAACATTAAAATCGCACAAAAAACTCGAAAACTTTTTTCCAAAGGGAGTACACGAGGTGTGACTGCGTCGGGGCGTGTTGGCCGAAACGTTGGAAAATAAAATTTAAACTGCGCGGGGATTTTATTTTTCTCGGAAAAAAAACTCTGGCCTAATGTAAGCATTGTCGCATTTTCTACCATAGGCTGCATTTAGCTGCGCAGCCACTCATCTGTGTTAAACTGATACGAAAAGGTGCGAGGATATTGTTGTTTTTTATTCTCAGTACGGAGCGCTGGAAACGCGCTCCCTTCGAACAGTGATGGACGCGGCCACGTTGGCGACGAGAGAGTGCAGAAAATTGAGAGAGCCGTGGCCGATGTTTTGCTCTGATTTCTCTAAACCTCTCTTCAAATGCATGCGAAATTCTTTGTTCGATTGGAGCGAGTTATCAGCGTTTTATACCGAGTACAATAACTACTCTCGGCGAAGAGACGCAGACAAGCAACCTCCCCAATCAGTGGGGCGCGTTGTCAATAACGTTCCGGTCAGCACGCCGTGGACGCGTGGCAAATTTGTAACGATTTATCGATACAAATAAAATGATAATAAAAGAAATTGCAAAAAAATTCGAATCACAGCCAATTGAGTTATCATTGCTTCGTGTACTCCTTTTGGATGTCTTCTGATTTTTTTTGTTGGTGTATTTAAAATTCCCCAAAAATAATTCATTTTAAACAAGTTTCCCCAACAAAAAAACAAAAATAAAATAATTTCATTGACCTGCTCCACAAAATGAAACGTGAAATGTGTTTCGAAATGACGTCGCGAACACGTCACGCTCGCTACGCACGTCAAAAATTACAAAAAGGAAAGCATTCAGTTCTGGAAACTTTTGTGAACAATGAGCTACTTTGATGTCATCAATCCAAACGAACTGGTGAGTAACTTTTCAATGGATCTATTCAGCGCCGGAAAAATAACAGTTTTTCGTGTTTTTTAACCGTATTCCGGTTGTTAACAAGGAAATAACCCATCGTGTCGAGACCCGGCGTTATTGTGGATTCGTGACGTAGCGAGACAGTGTGTCAAGTTAGGCTTCAGCAGTTGTTGGGTCTCGCCACGATTCAGCTCTTGGCGGCGAGAGAGGAAACATTTTTTTAATTTTGCTGGCGCACAACTTGCAGCAACGAGTCGCTACGTGACGAATCCATAATAATGCGCTTTTAATTTTCAATGAGGAATTTGGCCGAAATTCAAAAGCGCATCGAATTATTTTATCGCCGACTACTGTAGTTTGTTGTGGTTTCCGGTTCTGAATAGATCCATAAAAATTAAAAAAAAAAAAAGAAGCTCACAAACAATTTATTCAGAGCGAAGATAAGTTGCCGAACGGCGCGGAAATCATTCGTCACGATGAAAACGGTAAATTGTATTAATTGTATTTAGTTCTCTATTCATTTAAATACTTACTTTTCCACATTTAAGCCTTCGTCAATCATTACACGTCTGGAAACTCATTTGACGAGTTGGAAGAGGTGAAAGTCGACGAAAAATCCCACGAAGCCGGCATCCACTTTGCGTTTGACTTCAAAATCCATCCGGATGGTGTGAAGAAATTGGAATCGCTGGGAAATCAGATCCAATCCAACTCTTGCGTCCTTCAACACTCCTACGTCATGTTCTCTTACGCCTACTCGATTTCTGTTGTTGGCGATGACGAGGCCTCTGGCTTGGTGTGTCAGTTTCGTCTGATGCCTATTAATCACACGTATCGTCATCCGACTGGCGTGACGAAAGGCGGTGTCGCCAATTCGCTGCAAATCGAGCCCCCTGAGTTGTTGAATCCAAAGTTGGTGATTGGTGGCTTTTCGGCGCTCGATTTGGTGAAAGAGAACAATGGTTCGTATATCTGTCAGTCTGCCGTCACACTCGAGTCTCTTCGTAATTTGACTGCGGTAAGTGTGTAAGTGCGCTCCATCACTTTTCTCTGGTTTATTTCAGAATGGTGTTGCCACGTTGCGAGTAAAGATGACCATCGACTCGGACTTTTTCGATCTCGGACAGTATATCGATCTCAACATGTTTGTCATCTTTTTATCGCTTTTTTAAAAGCAGTGATTTTTAGAAGACAAGCGCACGTGACACCCAACTCGAATGCGATTCTCGGCAAGATTTTGGCGGGAGAAGAGGTGCCAAAGTGCGATTGGGTGATTTCTGTGGGCGAAGGAACACGCAGAGACTTTCACGTGCACGGAGTCGTTCTGGCCAATGCGAGTTTATCGCTGAAAGTAAGAAACTTTTATGGGGTTCTTTAATTCATCTTGTACTTTTATTTTCGAATTCATTTCATGCGCTGCAAATTCGCTCCGTTCGCCGTGGACGAGGCGGTCATTTTGGCGACGAGAGAGTACAAAAATTTGAGAGAGCATGGCCGATGTTTCGCTCTGATTTCTGTGAATCTCGTTCCAAATGCATGCGCAGTTCACTCTGCGATTGTAGCGAAATGGCAGCGCTTTATACCGAGTATAATGGAATTTTTGTAGCAGAAAAATCTCGCTTTTGACATGAAATGAAAAAGACCAAAATGCAAGAGAAGATAAAACAATGCATATTTCAAAAATGCCGCTTTCCCACGCGGAATAGCGACACGAATTTGAACACAGTTGAAATGAGTGTGACCGTAATCTATTCACGAGGGAGAGAGAGCGAAAAAATAGGAGACCATTGTCTTTTTGTTGCTCACTCTTCCACTCGCTCTCTCGTTGAATGGGTTACGGTGGCACTCATTTCAGCTGTGCCATGGCATGCCAAAATTCGTGCCGATATTCCTCGTGAGAAAGAATGGAAATTTTAAAGAATGATTGATCCTTGTGGAGACGAGATTAGTAACATTTTTAAAATAGTTGTTTTTCGAGCTAAAAAAAAATGAAAAAATCGAAATTTTCAAACAAAAAAAAATGAAAAAAGACGTTCGCGGGCAAAAGGTTGGCCGGGGCCCCGCGGGGTTTCAAATTTTCATGTCGCAGTTCGACTGAAAACGATAAAATTAGAGAAAAAACATGCGCCAGGTTACGGTAGAAGGTTTTATCTAATTTCCATTGTAAAACCAAAAAAATTGCAATGCGGTGCTTGCGTATTTTTGAAATTAGAACAGAAATGGAAGAAATATTTAGCATAGCAAATTAAGCCATTTATTCTCACTCTCGTTTGAATTTTAAAAGTACGCAAACACCGCGTCGCGATTTTTTTGTTTTCACAATAAGCTGGGCAATCAGTAATGTCGCACTCAAAATGCCCAGCAGCACGTAATTATGGTTTCATCAATAAACTAGGCAAATTATAGCGCATTATTGTGTTTTCAATCTACTCGCTACATGAGAACGCGAGACTCCGCCCACTTATTTGTGCCGTTCTGTCTGCGTCTCTTCAAATATCACTGTGTTCGCGTGGTCGCGCACAAATAAGTGGGCGGAGTCTCACGTTCTCATGTCGCAAGTCGATTGAAAACACAATAAATTGTGCAAACTTCAAGTTTTATGTAGATTTATCATGCAAAATCACCAAAAACTCACTTGTTTGCTTCCTTGTCGGTTGGATTAGAAAATTTCTAACAATCGCAGCTAAATATAATCCACCTGGAGCACATTTTGAAAAAAAAATAATTTTTTAATATTTTTTCCCCCTAAAAACACGAAAAAACGCATAAAAATTAGAATTTTGTGCATTGGCTCCGCCCACATTTCAAATTCTGGCATTTCTAGGTTTAGCGGTTCTAATTTTTACAGGTTCGGAATGGTTCAGTAGATCACAGATTTATTTTAATCATAAGAACTTGCTCTTTCCAGGCAGCCATTTCCAGCCACATGAGCATTGGAAACAACCTGGCCATGGTGTCACACGAGAATCGTTTTATCCTCCCAAAACTGGAAACTGAAGACATGAAAGTGCTACTCACGTTCATCTATCAACGTCGTTATATCCTTCCGCGATTTGACGCCGTCAGCCGCATCGGAACTATTTTGACTCTTCTTTTCCGTGACGACATTTCCAATTTTTTCAAATACTGGGAGGTTGAGCTGATTAACAAGGTTCAGCAGTTGGATGTAAGTTTAGTTACGCTAACTATTGTTGGCCCGCCAAAATGGTCAAACGCGCTCCGCTGAACTCAACGCTATGCGATTTTCAATTTGGTCTCCAAATTATTTCATTTCACGCACAAATTCAACGTGAAATCGTATTGTTGCAGCGCTCCAAATGTCTATCAACGATTGTGGAATGCATTAAGGCTCTTGTCATGGTTCATTCTGCTCCAAAAGGTGCTCTTTTGGCCGCTTACAATGCTGCTCTTGTGACTGCGGCTGACGCGTGGCAGATTTCGGAGGCGAAGGGCAAGAAAGTGAAGAGGGAGAAGCTGAAGAAGGAAATTGGAAGAGATTGGCCGATTGTCGATGGAGTTATTGAGCTGTAAGTACATAATTGGGAACGAGTATATATGTAATTGAAGCAAAAAAATATTTGAATTTTAGGATCGAAGACTTTAAGGATTCGGTTTGCGGCGTCGAAAAATCAAAGTATGTTCACTAGATGAATTTTCCACAGTAATTAAGTCAATAAAAAAAATAAATAAGTTAGTTTTAATTATAAATTCTGAAAAAATACCAGTTTTTCACAAGAAAAAAGAAAGAAAGAAAGAAAGACGAATACAATTTTGAATGGCAAATACTAACAAAGTGAAAGAGTACGCGGATTGACGTCACCAAAGGGGTAAAACAGAGAAATCTGACACGAATACAGTTCGGAAGAGAGAAAGAGAAGGAGAATTCAGAGAGACCCGAAGGAACACGATTTAAACAAAACTTAAATAAATAAATACAATTCGAATCGACTGTTATGAAGGATAATAGAGGTCTGGAGCACCGCCCGGCTCACTCTCTCTTCTCTGAGTCGTTGTCGTCATGGCGGTCGGATATTTGAGTTTGGCTCGCATCGGAATTAGCCCAGTCGTGTTGGCCGCCACTGCGGGACCAACGCCGAATGTGCTCAACCCCGCCGGATCGTGTTCTTCGTATTCGGGAGGCCCCGAACTGCCAGCTAGCTCTCTTTTCGGACTTGCTGACAGCGGTGGTGGGGCGCCCAGTGGTCGTGAGGAGGTGGTAGCCTGTGGGCGATTGTATTCTAGGGAGGATAGAGAGTATTCGGCACTGGGTGGAGGCATTGAGTACATGTCCGGATTGCTAAGGTATTGAATTGAAGCGGTTCGAGCTGGATTGGCGTACTGCGCGTGAAGTTTTTGCTCGACGACCTGAAACAATTTTTTATGAGGTGCCAACTTTTCGGGGAGGCTCCTTTAAAATGTGGTTTTGAGTGGGTGATTTATTTACGAACACCACATTAAATAATATTTAACAAAAAATGCTATTGTCGTCCGCCAAAATGGTCAAACGCGCTCCGCTGAACTCAACGTTATCCGATTTTCATTTTGGTCTCCAAATCATTTCATTTCACGTTGAATTTATACGTGAACTGAAATAATTTGGAAACCAAAATGAAAATCGCATAGCGTTGAGTTCAGCGGAGCGCGTTTGACCATTTTGGCGGGCCGACAATATAAAAAATTAGAAAACCAGAAGGAGTCCTGTATTTCTTACATTTTTTTCACATTTTTGTGTTTAATTTTGAAAAATAATACATAGGGGGATAATTTCCAGAAAAAAATAAGGAATATCTCTGGGAAAATTTGAATTTTCTGGAAGTCGCGGCCGTCGGCATTCTAGGTCATCAGCCTAGGAAACGGCGGTTTTGTGTACCTCACGTGGTCTCCTAATTTTTTTTTAATTCGCCAAAAATATGAATTTTTTTTGCAATTGCAATATCATAATCGTAAATTCCCCCATTTTGTGCGGAAATATCGGTTTTTCCCACGAGTATTTTTCACATTTTTTTTTTCCAATTTTAGGTCAATCGGAGCATTCTATGCATTTTTCCACAATTAAATATATAAATACTTACACTCATATGCTCCTTGACATCCTTCGAAGATCCTCCGCAGTAAAACATTGAGAGCAGAACGGGAAGAATGACGAGCCCATGAAGAGCTCCGAGCAGAATCACCAAAATGATGGTTTTGAGGAAACTTCTGAAGACGTACGATTCGGCTGACGCCATAAACGACACGCCGAGAATAGTGGACGAGGCAGACATTAGAATAGCCGGACCAACTGCGTAGAGCGCGTTTCGTAATCGTTCGGCGGCGTCTATGTTCTCTTCCTGGACAAAATAATAATTGCAAGATGATTTTTTTTTCAATTAAAAAATACCTTTGAAAAGTTGTACGCCAAATGTGCGGCAAAATCGACGCAAAAGCCAATTGACATCACAATGGTGACCATGGAGATGAAGTCGAGACGTACCGACCAGAATGTCATGAATCCGAGAATGCCGACGTTGATAGAAACAATGCTGAAGGAGACCCAAAGACTGGCGACTGGCTCTGGAATGAGGATCAGCGAGACGATGACAACTGCGAATCCGGCCCAAGCGATAGAGGATAGTGTGCCGGGAAGTACCGCATTGTATTGTTCGGCAAACTGGAAAAGAGAAGAATTATTATTTATTTTTAAATTGGAAAATGCAATCGGAATGACGAGAAAAAAAAAATCAAAATCAATTTTTTTGTCAAAAAAATGTTATACTGTAGAACATTCGTGTCGAGACCCCTAGATTTTTGGTGTGCGCCTTTAAACTTTCTTACGGTAGACTATACAAACGACACTCCGAAGATCCGAAAACGCGCCTTGTTTACCAAAAGTTTTGGGATTTATATTTTTAATTTTTTTTTTTTTATGGACCTATTCATTACAGGAAAAAAACCGATTTTCGTGGTTTTTTTCCCTATGCAAAATTGAGGAAAAAAGACAGAAAACTACAGTAGTCCGAGGTTTTTTGACGTAAACAACTTATCGTGTCGAGACCAGCCGATGAAATGACCCTATGCGCCTTTAAATTTCAACCGAATTCTCATTGAAAATTAAAGGCGCATTGCATTTTTCACTGCCGGGTCTCGACGCGATGGGTTTTTTTCCTGGAAAACAACCTGCATAGGGAAAAAAACCGCGAAAATCGGTTTTTTTCTTGCGCTGAATAGGTCCATTAATGTACAAAAAAAAATGGTGCTACCTCGGAATAGAACTGACGCGTAATAGAACTGTAGCGAAATTGAACTCGCTTTGGAATAGAACTGTAGTGAAATTGAACTGTAGCGAAATAAAACTGTTCGGAATAAAACTGATCGGAATAAAACTGTTTTGGAATAAAACTGTTCGGAATAAAACTGTAGCGTTTTGGAACTAAATTAGCAATGGGGCGCGATTGCATTGCTTGCTCATTCAAATATTGGAATTTCTCATGCGCGTGCTTTTTTCAACAGTTTTATATTTGAGCTATTCATCAAAAATTGTTTGTTTTGTTGTTTTTTTGAATAAACTTTTATCATTTTTTTTCTCGGCCCGCCTTGACGGCCAAGCAATGCAATCGCGCTCCATTGCTAATTTAGTTCCAAAACGCTACAGTTTTATTCCGAACAGTTTTATTCCAAAACAGTCTTATTTTGCTACAGTTCTTTACCGAACAGTTCTGTTCCGAACGGTTCTATTGCCAAGCAAGTTTTATATCGCTGCAGTTCTATTACACTTCAGTTTTATTCCGAGGTAGCACCAAAAAAATGTGTGCTTTTTTTTTTAAATGTGCTTTTTTTTTATTTTTTGTCTAGTTTTTTGTGTTTATTTTTTATATTGTCGACCCGCCAAAATGGTCAAACGCGCTCCGCTGAACTCAATGCTATGAGATTTACATTTTTGTTCCCAAATTATTTCATTTCACGTTGAATTTACACGTAACATCAAAAAATTTGAAAACCAAAATAGGAGACCCTGACAAAACCGGGGAAAACCACGAAACCGGGGAAGACAAAACCAGGGAAGACAAAACCGGGGAAAAAAAATGGACAAAACCGGGGAAAAGTTGCAAGTCTGCGGCGCACTTTTTCAACACTTCCAGTACAAAACATCGTGCAGCAGTTGCAAAAGGGGGCGGAGCCTCTTCCCCGGTTTTGTCCATTTTTTTCCCCGGTTTTGTCTTCCCTGGTTTTGTCTTCCCCGGTTTTGTCAGGGTCTCCAAAATAGCGTTGAGTTCCGCAGAGCGCGTTTGACCATTTTGGCGGGCCGACAATATTTATTTATTTTTTTAGCAAAATTAATGAAATTACTATTTTCAGTGTTGGAAAAATGTCATTCGACTGGGATTATGAGCTTGAAAATTTAAGAATCAAAGAATAATGAAACCAATCGAAAGGAACGTGTAAAACTTTATTTCTAATCACAGGAGGTTTTACGGGGAAAAAGTTACTACGGTGCCGTCACTTCGGCTGTAGGCGTCGGTTTTTCCTGTGAATTTTCGGGGAACTTTAGACGGGACTGGACTGTGAAAGTTCCTAATTTCGTGACTACTTTGGATGCGGCAAAATGTTCAGATCAATCGGATAATTCTTTGTATTATCGCCCAATTTTTTTTTCAGTTTTTGAAGTTTCTATGAATACTACATTTACCTAAAGTGGCATCATTTTCGAACTAGGCGAGTTCGCATTAGAGTGCATTTCAGATGCCGTTGGCACTGACAGAACTAGGCGCAGATGGCTGTCCCCTTTTTTATCGCTGCGAGACCCATTGCTACCTGGAGAGAATCGGAACTCGGCAAGCTTTATGAAGGCGAAGTAATAGTTTATTTGTTTTTTTTTCAATATTTTCGACCAGTTTTTTTTATTATATTTAGTAAATGTTCGATATACTTACCAGGAAAAAGTCGGCGTAGACACCAGTCTGAAGTTCACTCGTTTCGGCCAGTCTGCGGAACAATCTCATTGCTCTCGACTGATTTGCCGATCCGACGTGTCTCAACTGTACTGGAATACGCGAAGCCTCGAGGTGCTCGCCGTCGTCCGACAACACTACGTCTCGATTGTATTTGGCGAATTGTGGCTGCGAAAGGAAGACGTTTTTCAGGATGTAGACAAAGTTCTCCGGTGTGATGAGAAGACCGGCTTGTTTGACAAAAGCGAGAAACGTTCGCAGCCAAGAGTCGCTGCCGGCGGTGAATTCAGTGTGCTCGTAGAGCTCAATCTCCTTTTCGAGCACGTTCCAGATTTTTCGCGGCGCTACGTCGACTTCCGACATGTTGTACATCCACACGTGTAGAGAACTACCGTAGTCTGTAATAGAAGGAGATATGAAACATTTCAAATATCCCTGTCGTACCAGAAAAGTATTTCTCAGCCATCAACAATGTCCGTTTTCCATACGAATTTTCTGGAAGTAAGTCGTTCGGCTCCAATCCTAATTTTACTTTGGTACAGCCAAAAGAAGCGATTGCCTGGAAATTTGTATAACTAATTTCCACTCCCTAATTTCAGTAACTCACCAAATAAGCAATGAAAAGCGTCAAAATGACAATTCTGACCAACGGATTGAGTAGGAAATCCGAGTACGTAGTTCGAAAGAATTGAGCGAGCATCGTGTTTTTCTCAAAACTTCGATCACCCTGTGCGGCAATCTTCTCCGGCAAAGTCTCTCTTTTGAGTTTATGGAAAGTTATACAGTGCCGATTGTCGATCTCTCGCCGATTCGTGTATACCATAATGGCGGCAAAGAATGTGAGCTGATAAATGTAGGTGAAGATGACAGCGGCCACCGCATATGAGCAAAACATTTGGACACTCGGGAACGGAGTTGCGCATCCCACGCCGAACGAAATGAGATCGGTTAGGGAGGTGACTGTGATGCTGACCGCTGCGTCTGCGAACGTTTCTTTCATACGGTGCTCCAGGGTCTCAGTGGATGGAGTTGATCTCCAGGCGGACAGGAGGATGAAGACGTTGTCCACACCGACGGCTAAAATTCATTATCTGCGTTTCTGTCTATCAAGATAATTTTATTGAAATGATGACTCTGGGACGTTTCGAAAATTTAGTGCTATTTTTCGTCGCCATGTTCGCACTATTGACAAATTTCGGCAAAGGATAAAATAGTTGTCGAATCTGTTACCGGTAAATTCGGAGAATTTGTCAAAATTCAGCGCTAAAAATGCACTAAAGTTTCGAAACGTCCCAGAGCCGAAATGATGAACAACAATCGCCTATCTATGGGAAGACTGTTGTTCACCACCCGAACTGTTGTAAATGTCTAAACTGTTACCCAATTTACCAAGAAATTTTGTGGAATTGGCTTCTGGTGTTGGTAAAATCATTTCTCACCTTTCATCTCCCGGTTCTCACAACCTTTGTGCTTTAGCTTTGACAATGACCCCATATTAAGCATTTTATGTATGTTGGTTGGTTTCAGGAATTTCATACATGGTTCAAAATGCGCAAACACACGAGCAAACAGACTCTTCTGAACTATACACTGACTCTCTCCCTCTCTCTGCCGTCTACCGAAAATATTTGCGATTGGGATTGACTCACACCTACACATACACGACGTGCCGATTCGATTTGAATACACACTTACAAAACACGATGAACGGCATCGAATAGGCGACACTTGTCATACCATATCCGGAAAGAAGGAGTACACCAACTGCCGAGGCGATTGCCATTGCGGCTGAGAAGACACCTCCGATTGCCAACCTGAAATTTTGAAGGTGTTGGTTTTGGAACAAAAGAAGGAGGAAGATTTTTGTTTTAACTAAATATTTGGAATCGATTGGAATTTGCAATAATTAGTACGTGCTAGTACGTGCGAGTCAGTTTTCAAAGTGTGACTTTTGGATCGAATGGAGTTAATTGATGGCAAACAGATTCCATATATTGAAAAACTGGCAGAACTATGTACATGAAGGGTCGAATATTCTAGAAACAGGATGAAGATGAAATTAATAGGATTCTTGAAAAAAACTACATTTCAATGGATGAATACCGCAATTCTAGGGATTATCTTTCGGAAAATGAAAAATAAGCCGACTGCCTCTAATTGTCCGGCATCTAAACAAGATGTTTCGAGAATAAGTCGAGGTAAATAGAATAAATACGGTATTCTCAGTACGGAGCGCTGCAAACGCGCTCCCTTCGCACAGTGATGGACGCGGCCGCGTTTGCGACGAGAGAGTGCAGAAAATCAAGAGAGCCGTGGCCGATGTTTTGCTCTGATTTCTCTGAACCTCTCTCCAAATGCATGCGAAATTCTTTGTTCGATTGGAGCGAGTTATTAGAGTTTTATACCGAGTATAACTAGCAAGATCAACGTATCGATAATTAAAAACTGATTTTATAGTTTGAAAATTGTCGTTTTTCAAGCGCTCCATTAATTTCATCTTGCGGCTTGTGTTTTATCGCGTTTCTAGAAGATTTAACACCTCCATGTACATAGTTTTGTTATTATCAATTCAATATTATTGCCGGCTACCACATGCGCGCGCGAAAGTTTTATAATAGACGCAGACATAGCGACACATGTCTGCGGCGACACACCCGCTCACATTTTTTGATCTACGTTCAGTTGAATTCAGTTGAAAAGACCTGATGGGGCGGAGCCTCGATTTTTCGCGCCACTGCTTACTGTAGCCGGCAAGAATATTGAATTTATAATACAGTTGTGAAACATTCGATTTATAGAAAACATTTAATTCCCAAATGTTTTGACACAAGAGTTTCGAGGAATTCTGATTTCTATCCTCTTACGTCTTCTGACTCACACGTAAAGTTTTTACGCTTGAATCTTACGGATTCCAGTTACGGCATACGGTCAACGAACTCACCATGGTCTGGAACGCCGCCAGGAGAACACACAGCAACATGCAACTGTGTAGATCGAGACGCAGAGGAAGCATGGAAGAAGCATACTGAAATACAAAAATCCGAACTTTCATCAAGAAAAATATGGAACATTCATACTTGATAAGCTGAAGACGATCCCTTGCCGACTCGGCGGCTAGCGTCTCATAAGTCCACCAACTGGCTCGAATGATTGGAGAATCGTATTGAAGAAGAAAGTCGGCGAGACGAACTTCCCATTTTTCAGCAACCCAATCTTCGTCGTCGGACGAGTGGCGAAGAGCGTAGGGTAGAAGCATTGCTTTGGCTCCTGAAAAAAAAAACGGTTCATTTTGGGCACTTATTTTTCGTCTGCCCGCGTCACATCAATTGAGGTTTTATCCTAACGAATTATCATGTTGAAGAGCTAATGAGGAAAAACATGAAACTAGCAATAAGAGAAGAAATGTCAAGGATGATTGAAAATGGGAAGAATTGATGTTAATTTCGTTAGGAAATCTTCGGTTGGAGTTTGAGTTCGCCACTCACCTGCAATTCGCTTATCATCATCCAGCGTGACACCTCCAAGCAAATGAGTCATTCCTCCACTGTCAAACTGAATCGCATCCGAAATCTGTGACAGTGTCATTTCATCGATCGATCTGAAATAAGAAATGAAGACAGTGAGCCACCCATGCACGTTACCGATTGAGAAAAGACCGATCGGAGACTAGAAGGAGTTTGAACATTTCCACCAGAGGATTCGAGACGCATATTTCTTCGGGTCTGAAAATTTGATTTGCTAATTATTTTTGCTCCCCCGTATTGTCGTTGGTGATATCGAAGATATTCGGATCAGATCGGATCGAAATCAGATTGTGGTCGCGACGCGACGCGCCGCCGTGCTGCGTCTCACCGCGTTGCGTCGGGTCGCGTCGCTTCTCAATTTTCAATCAAAACAAACAATGTGAAGAAAGATAAAGATAAATGAAATGCTCATTCTTTTATTATTTTTTGACACTTTTGATGGGTCACTCGACTCGTTTCGTTTCGTCATTTGTTTGCCCCCCCCCCCCCCTCCCGTAAATTACGCAATATTCATCTTCGGCCATTTCATCCCCCTCTCGCTTCAAAGAAGACACGAACTTGTATTGTTTTCCACGCGAGAAAGAGATAGTCTGATGACACTTTTGCACTTTTTTCAACGCACAAAAAAAACAGTTGGATAGCACAGTTCTTATTTGCTCATTCGAGTCGCTTGACCATCACAAAAGAGTCTGTTTCATTTGAGACAAAAAAGGTGGAAAGAAAGGCTTAAGCTTGTTGCGCTAAAGTTTACAGAAGAAATTTTATTTTTTGCTGAACAATGAGGATTGGGCAATGAAACAAGAATTGAGCTCTCTTTGTAGAATTTTTTTTTGTATTGTATTGAAAAGGAAATAAACTATGTACAACGTCTTTTTTTTGTTGGGGAAGTGGGGGATATCACGGGGTGTTGGCGACTGCCCCAGCAAAAAGGTGATCCGATGAACTGAGGCAAAAGATCTTGGCAGTGTGTCATGAATTTTTGAGTCAGAAAGTGTGCAGGCTTTTCTTGAGTCACTGCTCAGTCGGTCAAAAGGTTTTCTGAGGTCATTTGGTCAAAAAGTGACGCTTTTGCGAAATACGTTCCGTCGAACCTAATCTTGGCGGTGTGCCCATTTATGCGAATTCACGGGAATTTTTGAGGCAGAGCGCCTTAAACGACGAGGCGCAGACGATAGACAGTGTTGTCACGCGGGGCGACCTCAGCGCGCGGTTTTGGCGGTAAAAGGGAGAGCGTGAACAATCGGAAAAGGTGTCTTAGTCTGCGTCTCGTCGATTACATGCTCTCTGCCCAAAAGTCATTTTGAAAAATGTGAATTTGCATAAATTGGCACAATTCCAAGATTAGGTTCAACAGAGCATATTTTCGCAAAAGCGGTGGCCAGCACACTGTGCCATTTATAGGCAAACGAGCTCAGAAATCGTTTTAACCGACTGAGCAGCGAATCAATAAAAGCCAACGAGCTGGGGTTATTCATAAAACTATCGAAAAATGCCAAAAACGATTTTAAAAAGGGAGAGAAAATTCTCCGATTGGCCTGACACTGGGAAATTGTGTTTATACTCGGTATAAAACGCTGATAACTCGCTCCAATCGAACAAATAAATTTCGCATGCATTTGGAGTGAGGTTTAGAGAAATCAGAGCAAAACATCGGTCACGGCTCTCTCAATTTTCTACACTCTCTCGTCGCCAACGTGGCCGCGTCCACCACTGTGCGAAGGGAGCGCGTTTTCAGCGCTCCGTACTGAGAATATTCCCGGGCATGCTGAAATGCTGACATGCTCAAAAAATTCAGGTCCGAAATATTGAATTTGAAGCCAATTTTTTTTTCGCATGTCAAGTCCGAGAGTATTTTCGTACAAACATTGTTTCCCAAAGTTTCAGACCAATCGGATCATTTTCTCCCATTATTCGACAATTCTATGAATAACCCCACAAGTGTTTTCCTCTTGTTCAAGTATATTTAGAAGATGCACACGAAAAAATACTATTATCGATCCTTGAAAGTTCTACCGGGAGTCCATAGGAAGCCTAGGCCAATGCAGTGCAAAAAATTAATTTAAAAAATGGTGTTTCGTCGCGAGCCATTAAACTCTTGTGGCTATACGACGCCTTGGCCTAGGTTTTCAATGGGCTCCGGGTATATAGAACTTTCCGTTATAGATAATAGTGGTTTATTGTCCACCTTCTAAATATAGTAACTACCTCCCCCCACCCTCCCTCCGCGCGCACTAATCATTTCGTACGTGATCTTTCTTCGCGGGCCGGGCCGGCGGTCTCGAGAGCACTTTAGCTGAAGAAGATCGTTGTTGTTGTTGTGCCAACACATGATTGAATAAAGCCAATGTTTAATTTGCTGACCTCTTCGAGCATCTTAACACAGCACATCGCATCGCATTGCTTCCGCACCACCCCGCAAAGAAAAGTTGCCAAATGTTTTGTTTTGTTTCGCGAGATGAGACGAGAAAGGTGATAAGTGGGTGTGGGTGTCAATAAACGATACGATACGTTACGTTACGCATCGCTGGCGCGGAAACTTTGTACTTTTGTACCACCCAATCCGCCCTCGACCACCCGTGGAAACGCAACACAACGTTTCGCAAAACAAGGCTTATCCTGTTTGCGGCGCGCATTATTTTGTTGCGGTACAAGAGCCGCAAAAGGAATGAGAATGAGAATGAGACGAAACAAAAGTCGTCGTCACTTACGTGGTCATGTTGGGTGCGAACAGCGAGTGAAGCGCTTTCGAAAACTCGGGTGGAATCGGAAATTTGACGCAGATTGACGGGTAGTTGATGCGGCGATCGTCCTCGTCTTCCACGGTCAGCGACTGAAAATTGGAAATGTATACAGTATACTCGGTATAAAACGCTTCAAACTCGCTCCCTTCGAACAGTGGTGGACGCGGCCACGTTGGCGACGAGAGACTGCGGAAAATTGAGAGACCGTGGCCGATGTTTTGCTCTGATTTCTCTGAATCTCACTCCAAATTCATGCGAAATTGTTTGTTCGATTGGAGCGAGTTTTCAGCGTTTTTTTACACCGAGTATATAAAACGCTGCAAACTCGCTCAAATCGAACAAAGAATTTCGCATGCATTTGGAGTGAGATTCAGAGAAGGGAGAGAGCGAAACATCGGCCACGGCCGCGTCCTACACTGTGCGAAGGGAGCGAGTTTGCAGCGCTCCGTATTGATAATACTTTTTTGAATTTCATTATTTGGCAGTTATTGATTTTTTTTTTAATATTTTACGTGTTTTTCAATCAACACACTATTTGACAAAACTCAAAGATATTTCAGGCACGCCTCCCCCCGTCGTCAAGTTCGTCGGATAATGAACTTATTTTTTCAATCGAAAATTTACTTTTTTTGAGAAATTCGAATCATTATCTGATTATTCTGGATGACACCATCATTTTAATCCAAAAACGAGGCCTTTTTGTCAGAAAATGACCGAGCCTTAGGGTTTTAAAAATGCGCCAGTTAGAAACAATTTTGGAAGGCTGGGGTGCCGTGGTAGCACAGCATGTCAGCAAACGCGCCCGGTCGCACAACTGACAATGCTGACAAATTAGGGTAAAAAATAATATAATAACATGCTTAATTGGGTCAGAATTTTCAGTTTTACGACCGGGCGCGTTTGCTGATTCCAGACTCATACCCTTGTGATTCTGTACAAGTATTAGGTTGTAGAAAAAGTATCGACCTAGAAGCTTTCTCATTCCAAAAGGTTTCAAGCCATTTGCTACAGAGGTAAAGTGAACCCCAAGAATTGTTAACAACCTAATATTTACAGGATTACACCGCCACTGAAGGCGTTGACACTTTGGTTCAAAAAGTTACAGGAAAATATGTACGTTTATTTCTGATGATGAACCAAAAAATTACCGTTTTTGCAACAAAAAAAATGCCTGAAATCAAGTGTTTTTTGCAGTCCAAAGTTCCACAAAAAATCCCAGAAATAACAGGAGCGCGCAGTTGAAACCGGTGTTACCGTAGTCCCTTCATTGCGAGACCTTCTATGTTTAAAAGTGAATTTTCCCGTATAAAAGAAAAAATTGAGCAACTTTGGGAAAATTAAAGTTTAAACATAGAAGGTCTCGCAGCGAAGGAACTACGGTAACGCCGGCTTCAACTGTGACCGACTGTTATTTCTGGGATTTTTTGTGGAACTTTGGACGCGGCATTAATAACGACCAAAAAGAGTGAAAAAGGCTAATTGTACTTTATAACCAACTTTACATAAATTTTAACAAAACCAACCTGCACAATACTCCACAATTGCATTGCTGCGTGCATCACCAATGGATTCAAAATGTCGCCGTCCTCTTCGCGATTCGTCACAATTATATAACCGGCTCTTCGTATGTCATATCTTCACAAAAATATTGTTGTTATTTTAATTCTCTCAACACCCACCTCCTCGTCGCATAAAACGGATCCGAATCATTGATATGAAAGAGACGATCCAACTGATCCAACTCTTTTCTCGCCTGCGCATCCGTCGGCGTGTACAGCTCCAACTCGTCCTTCATGAATGCCTGCTCGTGCCGTGTGAGCCCGACCGTCAACGAGACGGTCACCAGGATGGGTATAACGAAGAATGGCAGCGGATGGCGAACGACGACGCCCGAATAGACGCCGAACGCGTGCGCGAACCGTCGCTCGATACAGTCAAATCGCATTATTTTTTCTTTTGTTTTTTTGCGGTGGATTCTCACAACATTCTACACATGTAGTAGTAGTCTGGAAGAACGGAGCAAGAGGTGATGGAATGGAACGGAATGGAATGGCAATACAAGAGAAAAGACAAAAGGATTAAATGGTAAGAACAGGAGAACAAGATGTTTGCAAAACAATCACATAGATTAGAACTTTCACCAAGGTGGCGGAGTGACCGTGTGAGCGAGCGCGAAAAATGTTTGGAAGAAGAAGAAGACGGAGAAGAAACAAGCGATACAAAAAGGTTGTTTGGCAGCTCAAAGAGCCGCGAGAACGAGAGACGCGCGGAGCAACACACAGGCAGACAGCCACGCCCACTTTTTTTGGCGAAAGAACGAATTAAAGTGGGAGGAGTCGACGGAAAGAGGAATGACTTTATATACATAGACAACAGGTTACATAATCGGACGGTAATTGAGAGTATTCCACGAGAGGAGGAAGCGGCAATTATGTATGTGTTAGCTATGCGAAGCGTGCATAGGTGGCGAAGAAATTGACGGATTTTGTAATTTATAGCTTTGACACACGGAAGTTACGTTTTTGGAAATTTTTTTGAAAGCGAATTTTCATAAACCATCTCTCGCGTCTCTGCGTCTCCATTTTTGCATACGTTTAAATAGCTAAACGTGGCAGAACGTACGCCACTGTGGAGACGCAGAGAAATGGGATAGGGCGCGTTTGCGTTTACACAGGGTCTTACACACCTCTTTGAATCTATTCTGTGAGTTTTTAACCCTATGCAGAATTTCGGTCCATAATAGATCTATCACGCTTCACCAGCATCGTTATTTGCACGTTATAGACCTATCGAATGGGGAATCCTTTTAAAGTTAATGAATTATCTGCAAAAAAAATTTCTGTGAGAAATACAGCAATCAAAATACCATAAGCCACGCCCACTTTTATGATTTTTGGAACTCCACATGAAAAACCTAACGAGAAGCTAAAAAATCACAAAAATTGAATTTTTTGAAAAAAAAACCTTTACTTTCCCAGCGGGTCTCGCCACGATTGTCGGCATTTTTCCACGTTTTTTTTTAAATTGCAACTATTTAGAATGGATTTTGTTTAATATTGAAGAACTTTTTTTTCCTATTTATGGATTTTTTTTGTTGAAAATACATCCAAAAATTGCATTGATTTTTTATCATACGCCGAAATTTTGAACCAGTACGCATTTTTTTTTTCTGAAAACTAGAAAAACAGTTCTTAAATACGGGAAACCTTGACAAAGCCGGGGAACAAGCCCGCCCCTTTTCCCAGTCAATCTGGCTGCGAGTTTCTGAAGAAAAAAAAAGTTCAGAAAAACAATGACACAGATATGCAAAACGGGCGGAGCTTATCCCTGGTTTTGTCAGGGTCTTAAATATGGCAATAGATAATTATTTTGGGTAGAATAAAATCGTACTAAAATCAAAGAGTCAAACTTTCCGTTTTCCTTTCATTTTCATGCACATGTCACCACCAAAAACACATTTTATTTGTAACAAGTACCGGAAGTTTGTCGGCTCGGTTGGCCGTCTATGTGTGAACGATACGTTTGCGCAATGTTCAAACTTGTAGTAATAATAATAACAAGAATAAACGTTTGATTTTATGTACACTCTTCTCAGCTGGTAAACGCGGTGGTCTAGAAAAGCTGTCACAGTTTCCGAAAATAAAGATTTAATTCGATAAATGGGAATTGTGGACATTTTGAGAGATTGCGCGATCAAATCGGTTGAGAAATAAAGAAATTATTAATGATTTGCTGAAAAGAACTGAAATTTCAGGGAAAAGGGTCTGAATTTCCATTTTCTTCATAGATAGCTTTGAAAACACGATAAAAACTAATATTTTAAGCCCCGGGCCGCCCGGAAAAGTTGAAAAAAGGCAGAGAAATACCGATTCGAAAATTCAGGCTAAAATTCCCTGTTTGGTGGCAGTACGGTATAGAACTCGCACGGAATAAAACCGCCTTAAATTGAGCTTTACCGGCACAGCACCGCTCGAACAACTCGAAATAGTATTTCGTTGTAGATTGTGAGTCTCTCAGGTCCATTTCGTGCAGTGGTTTTTTCAGTACAGCTCCATTTCAGCCGGTTCTATTCCGCGCAATTCTATACCGTAGTATCCCCGGCAGTGACGCTGTCAAATAATTTTTAAAAGTTTTGCTGAACAGTCCGTAGATTGTTATGAAGGGCACTCCCAAATATCACATTAAAAATGCTAGAAACTTGTCAAAAGTTAGCAAAAATGCTCCAAAAATTCGAAAATTCCTAAGAATGTCAAAAATGCTTACAAACGGTCAAAAACACCTAAAATACCATACAACCTGTATTAGACTTACCCCTCTAATAGAATTGCACCCGGACGAGGCCTTGGAACAATAAACTTGCATGCAAGCCTAATACAGGTTTTACGGTAGTTTTAAATGTTCCAAAATGCTTAAAATTGCTATAAAATTGTCAAAAAAAAATGCTGGAAAAGTGTCCTAAAATCCCAAAAATCCTCAAAACTGTTTGAAAAATGTCCAAAAGTTATCAAATATTCTTTAGAGTTGTCAAAATACTCGAAAATCTTCAAAATGGGCAAAAATGCTCAAGCAGCTCGAAAAGCTTAAAAAAGGCTCAAAATGCCTTAAAAAATAGTCAATATTGTCAAAAATCGTCAAAAATGCTCAAGAAGGTCAAAAATTACTTTTAAAAATGCCTAAAAATTGTCAAAAACACTTTAAAATTGCCAAAAATGTTTTCAAAATATCAACAACTCTTGAAAATGAGGGTACGACAGAATAGAAATAGGCGAAATGGAAATGCTACAAAATAGAACTCGTGGTGCGATGTAGCGCGTTTACATTATGTTTTCAATTTCTCAGTTTTTCGCCGATTATGCAATTTTTTTCTGAAACTGCATTGATTTTATACTTTTCTTCATTTTCGCTGACGTAAAATATCTGAAAATTACTGAAAAAAAACCTATAATAATCGGAAAATTCGAATAATAATGCAAGCGCGCTCAATCGCACCACGAGTTCTATTTCGCTCATTGTGAACGAACACAGCAACAACAACAACAAAATAGAAAAATGTTTCGAAATCGTCAGATTATCCACGGGGAGTACACGAAAAAATTTTTGGAAAAATGGCTGCGAAACTGGAATTCAAACATTCCGGCCTGAATTCCCCGTTCTGGTATTGTGTTTTGAATCGAGTTGCATCATCCAAAACTAAAACCGCGCCCACTTTTTTTTCACGCGATTGTTAAATTTTAGTGCATTTTGAATTTTTAGTGGGCGGGGTTTCACAGCAAGCTGATTACGGTCACGGTTGCACTTTGCTCTTCACTCTTCAGTTTTTCTTCTTCTGGCGTGGCGCTGCTCGAAACTTTAGGTAACTCTATCCTTGTGTGCACATTTTTTCAACAAAAAAAACAGTTTGAACCTTCTTTTCACGGCGGCCAAGATCGAGCGGAGAATGGATTTTTGGTGGACAACGGAAAATGAAAATAAAATGCAATGAAATGAGAATGAGAATGCTCGCCGAGTTTTCAAGAGGTTTTTTCCACCCTCCTCCCCCCCGAGAGCTCCCGTGAACTGAGCACTCGATGAGTCGAGTGAGGAAATAAATACAAAACGAGAATGGTCACTCGGGGAGAAAAAAGAAAGAAAATTAAAAATAATTTACCATAAATTCCAGAAAACGTCTTCTGAAGCTCCAGACATCGTTTTTTGTTGTCTCACTGCTCTGAACGGTCACAAAATGAATGATGACACACGGTTTTGTCGAGAAGGAGCAGCATCGGCCCCAGTGCTCCCGGGACAGAGTTTGACAATGTGCTCGCGCTTGTGTTTGCATTTCGATTTGACACACACCAAAACATCGTTGTCGCTGAATCGCCTCGAATGGATGGGGGGAGCTTCAGGTCATTGCTCTGTTTTTTTGGGTCTTACAAGGAAAAGTTTATGGTATCTAGAGAAATCAGAATGAGAATCGAATCGAATAGACAACTCAATGCGGTGAATAGAAAATAAAAAAAAACGAGTTTCCTTCACTTCCGGTAAATAGACAGGCGGAAAGAAAGAAAGAAAGAAAGAAAGCAATGTATTGTACGGTGCGGAAAAAAAAATCAAATCGAACAGAGACAAATGAGGTAATGAAGATCAAGAATAATCTCGGGTTTCCGATGCCAAGAGATCGAGAAATCGAAAGGTGAAACCCGAAAATATATACAAGATGGTTATGGGGAAATGAAAATAGATTAAATTTATATTGTCGGCCCGCGAAAATGGCCAAACGCGCTCTGCTGAACTCAACGCTATGCCATTTTCATTTTGGTTTCCAAATTATTTCAATTCACGTGTAAATTCAACGTGAAATTAAATAATTAGGAAACCAAAATGAAAATCGCATAGCATTGAGTTCAGCCGAGCGCGTTTGACCATTTTGGCGGGCTGACAATAGATTAAATGTAAATATTTTTAAATTCCAATTTGGCGCTAATCCGAATCAGATGACAGGTCCAGATCAGATTCCTCGGATCGAGGCGAACCAACTCCGCGGCGTTTTCGTTTCGGAGTACGGTGCGTTGGTCCCGGAGATGCTCGTCGCATTGTTCCTGCTGCTGGTTTTCGTCCACGGCCTCCTCTCTGCAGGAACATGGTATTTATAAAACATGTTTGCGCACATTTTTGTTATCGGTTCAATATCGGTTTTTGCACTGCGTTCAGTTGAAAAACCTGATGGGGTGGAGTTTCGCCACTGCTTACTGTGAGACCCTGACAAAACCGGGGAAAACCACGAAACCGGGGAAGACAAAACCAGTGAAGACAAAACCGGAGAAAAAAATGGACAAAACCGGGGAAGAGGCTCCGCCCCCTTTTGCAACTGCTGCACGATGTTTTGTACTGGAATTATTGAAAAAACAGGAAAAAGTACGCCGCAGACTTGCAACTTTTCCCGGTTTTGTCTTCCCTGATTTTGTTTTCCCCGGTTTCGTGGTTTTCCCCGGTTTTGTCAGGGTCTCGAAGACCATTTTTCGAAAAATAAAAATTAGTTTTCTAGATTACTGTAACATTAAATCTCCGCAAACACCATTCTTACACAGTATTTTCTAAATAATGAAAAATTTATGTTTTTTTTTTACATTTTCATGTCTTTTCAGAACTCGCACGGAATAGAACTGCTACGGAAAAGAAATGCGCAAAATAGAACTGGATGAAATGGAACTGTACCGAAAAAACAACTGCACGAAGTAGAACTCAGGGCCTCACAATGTACAGCGAAATAATTATTCGAGTTGTTCGAGCGGTTCTGTGTCGGTACAGATCAATTTCAGGCGGTTCTATTCCGCGCAGTTCTATTCCGTAGTAACCCCCCCCCCCTTTTCAGCATTAAAATGGCAAAAAAACTCCATACATCAATATCAAAGAGATTTAGAAAGAACAAGCCTGCAGCTTGTGGCGACAAAGTCGCCTTCGTCAAATATTTGTTTTTACTGATTTTTGTTTTTTTTTTTAATAGAAATGGCAATCATCTGTTTTCCCTTTTTTTCTCAAGTTCTCGTGACCCTTGTGGTATAGTGGTTAGCACGTTTGAACGTCAATCTCGCTGGATCGAATTTTGACGACCGCAAACTCGTGTGTGAGACACACAAACAAACACACAGACTAATCTAAAATTTTCTATATAAGAAAGATATGAGCAAATTAAGCAAAAACAGTCATGGTACATAAAGAGCGTTTTTGATTTTAGTAGGTAAAGATCATGGTAGGTAATGATCGAGGTATTATCAATTCAATATTCTTGCCGGCTACAGTAAGCAGTGGCGCCAAACATCGAGGCTCCGCCCCATCAGGTCTTTTCAACTGAATTCAACTGAACGTAGATCAAAAAATGTGAGCGGGTGAGTCGCCGCAGACATGTGTCGTTATGTCTGCGTCTATTATAAAACTTTCGCGGGCGCCTATGGTAGCCGGCAAGAATATTGAATTGATAATAGGTAACTGAACAAAGGTAGGTAATGATAAATTGCCAAATTTCTGAGCTTTTTCTCATTTTTAAAACTTTTTTATTTATTTGAACACGCCCATTACGGTACGTGAAAAACAGAGTAAAGGTATAGAAGAAGATTCAGAAACGGAATAGAGCATTAAAATGGCAAAAAAAAAAAGAGACCCTGACAAAACCGGGGAAAACCACGAAACCGGGGAAGACAAAACCAGGGAAGACAAAACCGGGGAAAAAATCGGACAAAACCCGTGGTTTTCCCCGGTTTTGTCAGGGTCTCAAAAAAAACCTTTAAAATGAACTTCCGAGGTTACTGTAACTTGAAAAGTCCGCAAACACCATTCTGCCACAAAATTTTACGAAAAATGCAGAATTTTTGAGCTTTTTCTTATTTTTAGAACCTTTCCGCATTAAAATGGCAAAAAATCTTTAAAAATCAATTTTCAAGGTTACTGTAACGTGAAAAGTCCGCAATCATCCTTCTGGCACTGAATTTTACGAAAAATTCAAAATTTCTGAGTTTTTTTCTCATTTTTAAAACCTTTCAGCATTAAAATGGCAAAAAACATGAAAAATCAATTTTCAAGGTTACTGTAACGTGAAAAGTCCGTAAACACCATTTCGCCACTAAATTTTACCAAGAAAATTCAGAATTTTTGAGCTATTTTTTCATTTTTAGGGCGTTTCATTATTTAAATGGGAAAAAATTTGAAAAATATATTTCCTTGATTACTGTAACTTGAAAAGTCCGCAAACACCATTCTCACACAGAATTTGTGCGATCATGCCCATTTTTAGGGTTTTTAAGCATTCAGATAGCTAAAAATCTTGAAAATCAATTTTCAAGGTTACTGTAACGTGAAAAGTCCGCAAACACATTACTTACACTGAAATTCATGAGAAGTGCGGATTTTTTGAGGTTTTCGACATTTAAAAAATACTGAAATCGCCGATTTTTCCGTATATTGTGTTTTCAATCGACTTGCGACATGAGAACGCGAAACTCCGCCCACTTATTTGTGCGCGACCACGCGAACACAATAAAATTTGAAGAGACGCAGACAGAACGGTGAATGCACACTTGCGTTTTCATGTCGCAAGTCGATTGAAAACACAATATATTCTGCATTAAAATATTTAAAATGCAGAAAAATTAATTAAACTGCAGGTTTGCAATGGAAGAAAAATCTAATAGACCTTCACCTCCAAATGACCGGCAGCCTCTAATTATCCGACACTTGAAGAAAAAAAAAGAATAAACTATCTAGCCCATGCCGATCTATTAGAGTAAATACGGTATATTTAGCTCTAAAATTACTGTAAAAAAAAAAATTGTAAAAAAGTTCTGTGCCGTTTTTCTTTTTGATAACATAAAATTCCCATAAATAACGCCTTTATCTGTGAAAAGAGACATAATAAAAACGACAATTTATTCTGCTATCCCATATATGGTCCTCCCGAGTATCCCCTCTTCATTTTGCCATCCTTGTTCTCAATAATCACAGAAGAAGCCGCATAGAAAGTGACGAGTAGGAATAGTAAAAAAGTGAGGAAGAAACGCAACATTTTGCTAGCGAAAATAAGAATAACGGTTTGGCCAGGTACGCTATGTGAGGAGGGCGCAATAAAATTTTAGAGCCCAATAAAAACCCACAAACCTTTGATGTTGCAGGTGCAGAAGCCATATCATCTTTCGAAAGTCCTTCCTCTTGAATTTTGTCAATGCTGGCGAGAAGTTCAGAGCAATGGTGCTTGTATTCTTCATTTTTCGACGAACTTTCTAGATGCTCAATCATTTGACGGTATTCTCGGGCCACTTGTGGATGACACAGGAACTTGCTCCAGTGACGCCAATTGTCTTGGAGCTGGAATTAATGATTTTAGTTAGGAATAAAAAATTTAATTGAAAAAACAAGAAAATATGTAATCTTACTTTATGAATTCCTCCATCATTTTGTGCAAACTTGGAGAGTGCAACCAGTAGATATTTCGGCGCCTCCGTGTCATTCATGCTAAAAGAAAGAAAGAAAATATTAACCTAATTAGCCTTTAAACCCCTTACTCTATGCCGGAAAATTTGATGCAGACGCGATCAATCATCGTTTCAGTGTTCGACTTGGGCTTCTCCTTGAGAAGTTGAATGAGGAATTCAAAAACAGTTTTGTACGATTTGAACGGCATTCTTTCTCCTGTGCACGACAGTCTGTACAGGAATTCGGGAAGAAGTTGGATGATAGTGTCACTCCGCTGATTGAGCTCTTTGAAGAACGACTGGGCAACTTCTTTGACAGCGCGGACTGGGTCGCAAATGCATCGTGCTGGCTCGGAGAGCACTCCACGCGTCTGGATCATATCGTTTGACATCAAATGGGAAAGGACGAGTATTGCAGACTCGCGGGCGGCAGCCGATTCGTCTTGGGACCTGCGTAGATAAATTAAATAGTGGTATATATTATGCATTCGCCATGGGGTTTTCGTCACCGCAAAGTTTCACTTTTTGGCGAATACGTAATGGACCTATTCAGACAACCGGAAAAAAAAAGAAAAAAAAAACGGAAAAAAAACTGCGGGAAAAATCGGAAAATGCTCCGATTGACCTGAAATTTTGTGAAATATTGGGAAAAATTCTCCTGTACGCACTCAAAACAATTTCGACCAAAATATCGATTTTTTCCTGTAAATTTTAAAAATCGATATTTTGGTCCAAATTTTTTTGAGCGCGTACAATTTTTTCCAATTTTTCCCAAAAGTTCAGATCAATCAGAGCATTCTCCAATTTTTCCCGCAATTTTTTCCCGTTTTTTTTCTTTTTTTTCGGTTTTGTGAATAGGTCCATAACACACTTGCGCTCGTTATTACGGACCTATTCATAGGATTCATTTTTTGACATCTTTTAACATTTTTAAACGTTTTTAAGATTGTTTGACAATTTTTGACATCTGTGAATAGGAAAAAAAATTTTTTTTTTTGTTTTTTTTTCTCCTACGAATAGGTCAATTATTCATTCACCACGGGGTTTCACGGGGTGTTGAGAGGTACATGAAAATAAAATTTTAAATTTCGCGGGAAAGCTGCCACGTCACTCGAGAAAAAAGCGCGCGAAATGGCGTGTTCAAAACGTCGTTACTTCGGCGCCGCAACAATTTTTTATATATTTTTTTCTTGTGGGTTCATATCTTTTGCACAATTCGAAATATTTAAACAATATTTAACCAATTATTTTATGCAGAAAACGTGTTCCGCCAGCGCCTCGTTTTTGAAAATTCAAACCGTTTCAAATCTGTAACAACCGCGTTTCCTCAAATCTATGTGAGCAGTGGAGCGCATTTTCACGATGTACTCTTCAACACGCCGTGGGGTTTTTCTGTTGGTATTTTTAGCGCAAAGTGCCACAAGGTGGCAAATACGTAATACCCAAGCTTTACGGTTTTACGTGATTTCTTCACATTTGTTCGTTTCTTTTTCAAATTTACAGCAAAGTGTCACAATACGTAAAAAAAAAAGGAGCATTACAATGGAAAATAGCCTCGAAAATATACAAAATGAAATATACAAAATGGGAAGATTCAAAGCTTTTTTTCTGAGACCATTTAGAATGAATTCAGCTCAGCAGAACCTGGAGGCTTTTTATTTTATTTAAAAAAAAAATACGAAAATTGCGTATTTTTCTTGCCAAACAGGAGAAAGTTGCTCCCAAAATTTTACGGTGCCTCAAAAATTCGTAAAATCCATAAGAACCGCGAAAACCGTAATCGTAAAATCCGGAACATTTTGAGAGCTGTTTGGTGAGAAAATAAATGTTATTTTTCCGTTGGGTGAAACACAATTTTCTTTTGATAATGCGTTGTGGACAAACATTTTTTGTTTTTTTTTTGTTTGTAGAGCTGTTTTTGAACAAAAACTTAGCCGTTATTTGCTCCAAATTTACAAAATTCTCTGATTTTTAACGAAAACTCGGAAAATGTCCATTTAACTGGCAGGAATACGCCTTTTTTGGAACTTTCTTCTTGAAGACAATTAAAAAAAAAAATAATTTTTAAGGGCAAAAACAATTTTAATTTTGTTGCAATTTTTTTAGTCCCTCCCTGCTCCAGAGAACTTTCAGTACAATGCTGTGGATTTTTGAAACCCCCTAAAATTCCATCCGTCAAATCCGTAAAAATTTTAGAGGTTTTTTATACAGTTTTGTAAGAAAAATACACGTTTGAAAATTTTCAAAAAACCTCAAATTTTTGGACATTTTTCCTTCTAAATAATTTTAAATATTTTTTATAATTTCTGGTTTCAGCAATCTTGACTAAACAGTGAAATTCGAAATTCTACGGAATAGAACACCCAAAAACCTGAATTTTACGCCCAGCAACGACTTACATTCTAAACAGCGACGGAGCATACAGTTCGAAAAGTGTTGGTTGAGCAAACGCAAAATCGCAGCAAGAAGCGATGAGATTGCAACGAACAAGTGAGGACGGAGATCGTACCATTGCGGAGAAGAATGATGGAGCGGCGAATGAGGAGACGTCCGCACTCAGTGGCATGAATTTACCATAGGCTATAAGGGCAGCCTGTTTGACACGTGGCGGCATACTCTTCGCACGCATTCCGTACACCACAATAGGCAACAGACGTCCGAGAAGTTTGCTCGGCACGAAGAGTCGTTTGTCGCACATCACCGACACCAAATGGTGAAGATCGTTGGCGGCGGCTCCAGGGCTGGTGTCGCTTGGAACAGCAAATATGGTTTTTCGTGTGGAAATCGACTTTTCGAGGTCGCTGAGCAAGCGCGCCGGCTCTTCCCGAATCTTCGTGTCGTCCTTCTCCGCCTCAAGCATCTTCGTCACGTATCTGTTGTGAAGTTTTGGAATTGTGACTTGGATGAAGGCGTGCAGTTGAACGGCCACTTCTCCGCAAAACGCCATCAGTTTTTCCATGACACGACACCAGGTGAGAGCCCAGTAGTCACGGCGGCGAGCCGCGTTCTGCATTTTTACCTCTTCCAAGTTTTCCTGGTCCGCTAACTTGCTGTAGAAGATGTAGAACTCGGAAATCTTTTTCGCTCGGTACAAAAATTGCGCTGCCAACTTGGGAAGCATCGCGTTCACATCCATGAAGACGTTTAGAACGGTGGTGATTGTGAGTCGAATGATACCGAACCAGTCACGATCCGGATCGTCGTCACCTTTGACCACTTCTTAAATAAGTCGGGGATAATTATGTATAGTCGGCGAATACATCATCAACCTCGCTCTACTGCTAAAGTCCATGTAAAACAGTGTTGCACTTGCAAGATTAACTCGAATTATAGTTTTACACTTCTTTTAGACGGAAAATAACGTATCCACGACGAGTTGCAGTTAAAATTTGATTTTTCGCTTCAAAATAGGTGCACTACACTGTTGAAAATTGAAAAGTGCGATAGAGCGAGGCTGATGATGCATTCGCCGACTATATTTTCGTGGTAAAGTCTAGTGATGAAGTTATTCATGGAAATGCTCCGATTGGTCTGAAACTTTGGGAAATAATGTTAAAAATACTCCCCGGGTATGAAATTTTCGGAGCATTTCATTTCATGCCCAGGAGTATTTTTGACGTTATTTCCCAAAGTTTCAGACTCATCGGAGCATTCTCCCAATTCTTTTCATTTTTTTTGACGTTTTTATGCAGGGGGGGGGGGACTTTTTTTTACCAAAAAAACATTTTTTCCCCAATTTTTTTTTTGTTTTTTGGGGTTTTTTTGAATGAAACAAAAATTTTTTTCGATTTTTTTTTGTTTTTGGGGTTTTTTGGATGAGACAAACAATTTATTTTCGATTTTTTTTTTGTTTTTTGGGGTTTTTTGGATGAGACAAAAAAATTTTTTCCGATTTTTTTTGTTTTTTTGGGGGGTTTTTTGGATGAGACAAAAAAATGTTCGATTTTTTTTTGTTTTTTTGGGGTTTTTTTTGGATGAAACAAAAATTTCTTTTTTCGATTTTTTTTGTTTTTGGGGGTTTTTTGGATGAGACAAAACTTTTTTGTTCGATTTTTTTTGTTTTTTGGGGGTTTTTTTGGGTGAGACAAAATTTTTTTTTTGTTTTTTGGGGTTTTTTTTTTGGATGAGTCAAACATTTTTTTTCGATTTTTTTTTGTTTTTTGGGGTTTTTTTGGATGAGACAAAAAAATTTTTTTTTTCGATTTTTTTTGTTTTTTGGGATTTTTTTTGGATGAGACAAAAAATTTATTTTCAATTGTTTTTTGTTTTTTGGGGTTTTTTGAATGAGACAACAAATTTTTTTTTTTGTTTTTTGGGGTTTTTTTTGGTTGAGTCAAACATTTTTTTTCGATTTTTTTTTTGTTTTTTGGGGTTTTTTTGGATGAGACAAAAAATTTTTTTTTTCGATTTTTTTTGTTTTTTGGGATTTTTTTGGATGAGACAAACTTTTTTTTTTCGATTTTTTTTGTTTTTTGGGGGTTTTTTTGGGTGAGACAAAATTTTTTTTTCGATTTTTTTTTGTTTTTTGGGTTTTTTTTTTGATGAGACAAAAATTTTATTCGATTTTTTGGGGTTTTTTTTGGATGAGACAAAACTTTTTTGTTCGATTTTTTTTTGTTTTTGGGGTTTTTTTTGGATGAGACAAAAAATTTTTTTTTTCGATTTTTTTTTCGTTTTTTGGGTGAGACAAAAATTGTTTGTTTTTTTTTTTGATGATGCGCTGTAGGCAAAAAAATGTTTTTTTAGAGCAACGGAGGCTAAAAATAATTCCTATTTTTTAGAGCAACGGAGGCTAAAAATAATTCCTAAAATAATGCCAATTGTTAAGAATCTTTTTCGGAAAATACAAAATAAAAAAAATGCAGTTTTAGTTTCGAAAATCGGATATCCGATTTTCCGAAAATTGAAGTCGGAAAAAATTTCGTGTATCCGATTTTCCGAAAAATTATTTCGGAAAAAAAATTTTTTTTTCCGATTTTCCGAAAAGCATTTTCCGAACAAGCCTGGTCCCACCCCTGTTTCCATGACTAACCCCATAGAAAAAATAAGTTAATCTTACCATAGAAGAATAATTTCTCGATGGATCTAAACAACGAGTCGTCCTGATGAATGCGGAACATCGTGCGATGAATCGAATTGTATCCCTTTTCCTGTTTCGTCGGAGTGTTTAGAATCGAGATTATTCGAAGCGCCTCCACAGCCACCGCCGGTTCCTCCATCAGCTTTTTCTGCAATGACCGGATACGAGTTCGCGCCTCCGGAATCCCCTTTTCGGTTCTTGAAATAGGGTAAAGAATTCGAAGAGCATCAATTTTCTTCTTGGTGCCTCCAGTCGAATTGTCGAGGGCGATGGCCCATAGTCTAGTGATCACATTTGTCTCAATATGCCTTCTCTTTCGATGTCTTCCCAATCCACCTTCATCGTCATTTCCCACAGATGCCAAGAGATAAATTACCTCTTCGATGGACGGGCGGTCCATTTCAGTGGCTCCGTGCATCGCTTTCATCAGATTCTCCACTGTCGACTTATCCCTTTCAGACGCCTTCTCATTTCCGTCCAATTTGCTAATAAACATATCTTCGGCCGCGTCAATGAGCTCCGTAATCACATCCGCAGAAGGCCTCCAAACGAGGGAACACATTGAACGAATCGCAGTTTCGGCGCCAGTGATTTCAAAGAGTTTGCATCTTGTCAGGAATTTGATTCCTTCTTTTATTTCTGCCGTCTCTCCCATCAACACGCATCGGAGAGCAATATCAATGCAATTGGATAGTTCCACTTCAACAATCATTTTATCAATGAGCTGTTGGATTTGAGCTCTCAGTTGGAGGACTGTGTGAAGTTTATCAGCGGCTGCTTGCTCGTCTTCAACCACTCGATCGTCATTCGCTTGATGGAGTTGCATCTAAAATTTTGGTTGCATTTTCAGGGAAGGGTTTTTTTGGTGATTTTCTAAATTATTTCCAGGAAATTAGGGGGGGGGGGGTCCGAAATTCTAATTTTTGCAAATTTCCCATATTCAGCCATTTTTAACCAAAAAGCTTATTTTTACTTCAGAAAACTAGTATGCCACAAAGATGGCTAAAAGTTTCAAAATGTCTTGTTTCGAAACGTCCCAGAGCCATATTTTGCGTCGGAAATTATTTCAAGAAGTTTCCGAAATGTCATGATACTTATTTTTAACTGGGGTCTCGGCTGGAATTTTTTTTCCATTTATTTTTAATTTTATTTTTCGCATTATGGACCTATTCATAAAATTCGTTTTTTGACATTTTTTTAAAACATTTTTTAACGTTTTTTAACATTGTTTGACATTTTTTGATATCTATGAATAGGTCCATTAGTTTCCCATCGCTCATAGGTAATGGGTCTATTCACGAAAATACTCCCGGACATGTGCAAAAAATTTCTGACCAAAATATCGATTTTTAAAATTTTCAAAAAAAAATCGATAATTTTTAAAATCGGTATTTTGGTCTGAAATTTCCTGCACATGTCCGGGAGTTTTTTTTTACATTTTTTATCAAAATGTCAGACTGATCGGAGCATTTTCAGAATTTTCGCTGAATTTTTGCATATTTTGCTGGTTTCCGCGAATAGAAGTTTTTTCCGATGCAGGAACGGCAAAAAAAGGAAGAGAAAAATTAATTTTCTGCCGATGATACCGTAGTCATATGTGGCGAGACCCATTCTAATATACTGATGCGCCTTCAATCGCGTATTTTTTTAAAATCGATTTTTTCACTAATTTTTCTTAAATTTTCACAAAATCATCGTTTTTTCGCTCCCAATAATTAAAAAAAAACACAGGTTACATTCTTTTACCATGTAATATATATATTTTTTAATTTTTGTGAGCGAAAAAACGATGATTTTGTGTAAATTTACGAAAAATTAGTGAAAAAATCGATTTAAAAAAATACGCGATTAAAGGCGCATCGGTATATTTGAATGGTCTCGCCACATATGACTACGGTATCATCGGCAGAAAATTAATTTTTCTCCATTTTCCTTTTTTTTTTTTTCTCTTGAATAGGTCGATAACGTACCCGATAATTGATATAGTCTTCTTGTGCCAGCTCCATCATCTTTTGGTGCAAAATGTCGACAATTTCACGATCTGGCTCTCGTCCGTCATCTTCTACAGTTCTTTCACTAAAAATTTCTAGTGTTTTTTTATAAATTTCAGGGCAAAGGGTCTATATTTCTGCTTTGTAAACACGATTAAAACGACTATTTTAATCACCGGACCGCCCGGAAAAGTTGAAAAATGGATAGAAATCAAAAATTCAGGATAACTAATGGACCTATTCATAGGATTCGTTTTTTGACGTTTTTTGACATTTTTTTTAAACATTTTTAACGTTTTTTAACATTTTTTGACATCTATGAATAGGAAAAAACAAAAAAAAAAACAGTTTTTTGTTTTTTTTTTCCTCCTATGAATAGGTCCATAAATACTCACTATGGAAACTGATTTTGAGAAATGTAGTATTGCAAAAGCCTGGTTGCGGTTCCCTGTTCGAATATTTTCTCCATCAGCAGTGAAATCGATCTGGAATGTTTTAAAAATAATACATATCACATCCTTTGTGCTTACGGTTTGAATCCTTCAGGAATGACAAGCTCTCCTTTCAAAAAGGCGACAATATCGGTGCGGAATCCCCGTCTGAGATGAACAGAGTTCGTTTTGAAAACGTCTTCGGCTTCTTGAACAACTCGAGAAGCGGGCGCCTCTACCATTCTTAGCTCTCTCAGTTTTGCGTCGAGTTTAATTTCGTGATCGGAGCGGTTGAACTGGAAAATTAAGATAAACACATTTTTTAGAAAGATTCTTACATCATGACCAAACCGGTTACGATCCAAATAGACTGTCAGGAATTGCACGGCCGATTTTCTTACTTGAACCGATTTATCGTTCATTCGTCTTCCCACAATTGTCACAAATCCAGAGCTCTCAAACTTTTCCGGAATTCTCCCGTTTTCCATCAGCGATCGTATCAACGACACAGCTTTCACACGAACATTTGTCGCCTCGTCATTCGTGTGCGCCACAATTTTCTTAAAAATCGCGTCTCGTTTCACTTTTCGAGTTGAAAACTCGTCGCAGAGCGACTGAGACAGATATGGAGAGGAGAACATGTCGGCGAGCGCCTGAAGAGTGGCAATTCGCACGTTTGGATGCGGATTGTGGAGTAGTTGGTAGACTTGGACAACGTCTTGGAGCATCAGATCGTGCACATTTAGAGATAGGGCTTGGATGATCATACAGTAGGCTTTCGGGGGCGGTCGATCCATTCGATTGCCACTGTAGAGACCGCATGCGCGATGGACAATCATTTCGAGCACAACTCGGAGGGGCTCTGGAATGCGTGGAATAGCATGAAAATAAAAATAAAATACCGTATTTACTCTATTAAAAGGGCACCTCCAATAGAAGAGCAGCACATAGGGCTTTTAATCGGCTTGAACTAGAACGTACCTTATTTCAAAAAAATTGAGAAAAGGTACGTAAATTTGTGTTTTAAATAGTAAATTTGCGTCACGGATGGCTCCGCGACATCTCGAAACAGCGTTAACAGGGGAGGGAGGTGAAAATTGAAATAAAAGTCAAAAAAAAAAAAATTTTTTTTTTCAGAATCAAATTAAAAAAAAGAATCAAAAAGTTCACAAACGCAGTTTTTTCCAAAAAATAAATTACCTTTGAGAACATTAAAAGCGAGCAAAAAATCACAATATTCTTTTTTAAAAAGGTTCTGCTTATTGTTAGGCCCATAATCATTTTAAAATTTGATTTTACTCAATTTTTTCCTTTTAAAAAAAGAATATTGTGATTTTTTCCTCGCTTTTAATGTTCTTAAAAGTAATTTATTTCTCGGAAAAAACTGCTGCGGGAAGCAATTTTTTCGACAAACTGGCGTTTGTGCACTTTTTATTTATTTATTTATTTATTTATTCATTTGGCAAGATCAAAGAAAAATGTATATAAAACAATCAGTACATAAAAAGTGGGTAACTACTAAATGAATAATATAAGATGAACTATAGAACCCGCAAAGAGTTCAGTGTTCAAATGAAAGGAAACAGGTTCTCTAAGGGCAGTGAGTGGAGTCGTGATGCGAAAGTATTTTCTGACACAAGCTTGGGGAAAAAGGGAACTATTTTGTCCCAGAGAGCGAAGTTTTGGTGCAAGAAGCTTTTTGATTCTTTTTTTTTAATTTGATTCTGAAAAAAAAAATTTTTTTGACTTACTATTTCACTTTTCACCTCACTCCCCTGTTAACGCGATTTCGAGATGTCCGGTTTGGTCGAATATTTTTTTTAATATATTTTTTTTCGTACCAAATTTCGACAGCAAAAAATTTCGTTTTTCTAACGGCACGGAAACGACTTTTTTTTCGGAAGTAAAAGCGCATCGGGCTGTCTTGGAAAATAGGAGGATATGCCCTTTTAATAATGAAAACTAACGATAAATCTTCGATTCGCCATTCACGCTCTCCTTCATCAAATAGACGAGCGGTTCTATAAACGGAAAATTGCTGGCCGTCTCCAAATAATTGAGTTCAAGAGTGTCGGTGAACAGGCTGTTCGCAATACTCGTCGACATTCCCCAGTCGGCAGCGAGCGCCTTCCAGATTCGGAAATAGTGAATAATCCAGGGCTGGTTGGCACGAGCCGAATTTTCTGGATCTTCAAGGAGGTGAGTGACCGTGTCCATGAATCGTCTGAAAGGGGAATGATGGGAAAAATGGGATAATTAAGGGAAATCGCTCACTGAAGGAAATCTTTTTCCATGACGTCTGGGGCGAACACGTATTGGATCGCCTTCTTTTTCACACCAGCAGAAGTTTCGACGCGAAGTTCGAGCAACTCGATCATGCAATTTATCATCTGGAATTATTTCGAATTTTGCGTTATTTTCGCCCAATTGTTTGTCTTTTTTTGATAAATTAAAGGGACAATTACCGTAAAAACTGTATTAGAAGGACCCTCCAAACGGCCTCACGAAAAATAGAAGTGCCTCATTTAATTTAAGGGCCCCTCTAATTGAAGGACCCCCTTTAATAGAAGGACTGCTTTAGTACTGTGGCCGAAGTCAGAGCGACGTGAAATTACGGCTCTGGGACGTTTCGAAACCTGCCATTTCGAAACTGGGACGTTTCGAAACTTTTTTTGAATTTTTGCGGCATACTAGTGAATTCAAATTCTCAAAAAAAAAAATAAAAACCAAATGACCGCGTGTTTTGGTGTCAATTGAAAGTGTGTGACGAAAAACAATACTCAAAAATGCAAAAAAAGTTTCGTAACGTCCCAGTTTCGAAATGGCAGGTTTCGAAACGTCCCAGAACGACGTGAAATTACGACCAAATTTCCATTATTTATATTTTTTATCGTTTTGTGTTCAAATTCGAATTTTTTCTTGCATTTTCCTCTCTTAAACTAGACGCGCTTAAAAAAAGACTGAATTACAGATTGGGCATTTAAAAATGCGCTGGAATACGCCAATAAAACCAAAAATATGAAAGCGGCTGTGGATCAGCTTGAAGACGTGGAAGTTGGAGATAATTTTCAGGATTCTAATCAGGATTATTACGACAGCGACACTTCAATTGATTTGAGCAATAACGCATTTTTCTGTGAATTTTTCCTTTGAAATTATCGACTTTTTGTAGAATTTGTTGATTTTTGTAAAGTTTTTTTTGAATCATCTGAAATTTTACAAAGAACAAGAGGACCATTCTAATAGAAAGATCCCCCACACAACCTTACGAAAAATAGAAGGGCCGGCCCTTCTAATACAGGTTTTACGGTAATTAAATAAATAAATGCATACCCTCTGCCTCTGCACCTCCTTCCATTTGACCTTATCATCGTCATAATCAGTCTGACGTGTTTTTTGCCCTCTCTTCGCTTGATTCGCAACCGCTGTCGACTTGGAGACGTACAATTGCAATTGTACCGTAAGCCTTTGAGCCAGAATCACAAACATACTGACAGCATGCACCAATTCCACGTCGACGACAATCTCCTCGCCAGCCTCTTTCGTCTCTAGGTAGTTGGTCACATAGTCGGTGACAGCGTCTTTCAGCGAGCCAAAGCATGAAACGAGATAGTCGACGACTTTAAATCGATTCTGCCAGTTTTCATAGGTGGACGCTCGTCGAGACAGTGAGCTGAGCGAATCGAAAAATCTTGGGATACCCTTCCAATCGGAAATGTCCGAGTAGGTGGAAAAGAGCTCAATGTCCTTGTCAATTGTGGCGTTTGGTAGGTTACGGTCCGTTTCGGCGATCAATTCGGCGATGAGTTTGAAGCGGCTGAAAATTCACAAAATAGCAAAAAGTTCGAAAAATTGGGGGTGCAAATTTCAGAAATAAGGTCAAGAATACTCCCCGAATATCGATATTTCAGTCGGTTCAAAACTTTCTGAGAATTTCACGGCAATGAGCATTTTTGACATTTTTCATTCATAGGATTCGTTTTTTGACATTTTTTAAACATTTTTTAACGTTTTTTAACATTGTTTGACATTTTTTGACATCTATGAATAGGAAAAAAAACGAATAAAAACATTTTTTTGGATTCTTTTTTTTTGTTGCTTTTTGTGAACAAATATATTGAAGAATTTTAATTAAATTTTCTGCATCACTAAACCGGAAAAAAATGCGTGAAAAATCGGAGAATGCTCCGATTGACCGGAAATTTTGGAAAAAATTCTCCTGTACACGCTCAAAAAATTTTGGACCAAAATATCGATTTTTTCTGAAAATTTTTAAAATCGATATTTTGGTCCAAAATTTTCTGAGCACGCTCTGTACACAGGAGAATTGTTTCCAATATTTCCCAAAATTTCAGGGCAATCGGATTTTTCCCAACGTTTTTTTCCGTTTCATTCCTTTTTTTTTCGGTTTTGTGAACCCATAAAATGCCAAAAAATTTATCAATTTTCAAACCAAAAATTCACCTGGAATTGCCATTATCGTCCTGCTCCATTTCTTCATCTGGAGACTCGTGTATCCGACGCCGTGACATTCTGTTGTATTTAAAGATGAGCAATGTCTCAAATTTTCAAAGCTTGATATTAAAGAGCGGTGGTAACGCACGCCGACGGCAGCAATGACAGCAAAGATAAGAAAAGTGGGGGTAAAGTATATACAGTAGCCTTCATTCTTTTTATTATATATATATATTATTGCATATTGAACGATTCGATAATGAATTTATCCTCAGTACAATTGTCCGGATCAAATTGCGATTCGAACACACGAATTTGTCGGTCACGTCCACGAACGGCGGCCGGCAGATAGCGGCAATTGTGGAAGATGAGAAACTCGAGTGACATTCGCTCGCGGAATTTGTCGGCAATTAGAGCGATTCCGCCAAATCGTGCACCTCTGTGATAGAAAAAAAAGGTGGATGGAATGGAAAAAGGTGGGACTTACGGCTCCATTTTCTCTCGCAGGTATCCGCGGATTATTTCACTGTACATGATGCCTTCTTCGTCTTCGCTGAAAAAAAATTTGGTTTGGTTCCGATTTTCTATCGAGATTCTGAGGCCGGCTTGGACCTATGCACGAAATAAAAAAGGCCATTTAACTGAATTAATTTTACTTTTTTCCAATGAATGAAAGCAAGAAAATTCAATTAAATTGAATAAATTTGAACACAGAAAAACGTTCGTGTCGAGATATTGCCACTGAAAATTTGCGTGCGCCTTTAATAAATTGTTCCAATTTACGAGATCTCGACACGAACGTTTTTCTGCGTTCAAATTTATTTAATTTTCTTGCTTTCGTGCATTGGAAAAACATTTTTAAAAAATTAATTCATTTAAATGGCCTTTTTTATTTTGTGCATAGGTCCATAAAAACTAGAAAATCATTTTCCAGAACAATTTTTCTCTGCGCCTCTCATCCGTATCACACTAATTGTGGCGTTTTTCGAAATTAATTTCCCGAAAAACAATTTTCAGGTCATTTTTCAGCTTCAGAAACCAGCAAAAAAAGCAAAAAATGAAACAATTCAGCGAAAATTCGGAGAATGCTCCGATTGACCTGAAACTTTAAGAGATCATTTGAAAAATACTCCCGGTCATTCCCTGAAATTTTCAGACCAAAATATCGATTTTGAAAAATTTGAGAAATAAAAATCGATATTTCAATCTGAAATTTTCAGGAAATATCCGAGAGTACTTTTTAAATGATCTTTCAAAGTTTCAGACCGATCGGAGCATTCTCCGAATTTTCGCTAAATTGTTTGCTGGTTTTTTCTATTTTTTGCTTTTTTTGCTGGTTCTGTGAATAACCCCATAACTATTTTTTGTAGAGCCAAAAACAAATACGGAGAAGGCAATTTGCAACATAGAATCGTCAAATTTTTGTTTAAAAAAGTGCTGAATATATCGAAAAATCGCAAAAAAAATTGCAAATTTTTCGGAAATCGGGTACTGCAACGATGTAACGTGTCTTTTTCATCGTATACTGACAGATTAACTCAATTTCACATGATCTCCACTTTTCACCGAAGAATCTTATCCGTGCTCCGTATGTACTTTAAAATTGTCAACCTTGAATGTCACTTTCCGTCCCTACCACTATGTGTAAAAGCGTCCCGGTCATCCAGAAGTCCGTACATGTTAACTCCTTGTGGTAATTCCGCACACGGTTTTCTAATCGACAATCTGTCCTTGTGGAACCACGTCGTCAAATTATTCCCGAAAAGACTGAATTCGGAGGCTTTTGCTGCGCGCATAGCCTCATTCCCGCTCGAAACCCTTTCCCCCCACACTTGACCGATAGACTATTGCTGGTCTGACTGGTCATTTTACTTTTATTATCCCAATATATTTATTTTCTTTCATTTAATTTGTAATGTATTCATTTGTGACGGATAATAAATAAATTCTAAATTCTAAATTCTAAAAAGAACAACCCCTGGAATCGAAAACTTCCGATCTTTGAAGCACCGTAAAATTCTAGAGCTATTTTCTTCAGTTCCATAGGAAAAAAAACCATTTTTTTTTTTGTATTTTTCTTCAATTTTTTGAAAAATAAGTGGATACAAAATGATTTCAGAAAAGACTCATATTATTTTAAATGTTAAATACTGAAACTAAACCAAAAAAAAAACGAAATTTTCGAATTTTAGGATCTATTTTATTTTTATTTTTATCATTATTTCTTGTTTTAGCCGCAAAAATTACTTTACTGAACAGAAAAATTCGAAATTTTTCGTTTTACGCTCAAAAACTGAGAAAGCGTGTTACTCACAGTACTCTTTCAGCGATTCCCCTGCAGAAATCTGCCTTGACAAGTGATTCGCCGTGTCCAGTGGAGCAAATAGAGATTGTTCGCTCGCTAAACTCATCCAATGGCTCCTCATACTGCCTTCTTTCAGACCAAGTGCCGCTGCCGTACACACAGCTGTGACCCAATCTACCAGAGTGTTTCAGCACGATTCCACCGCTAGAGGTTCCCGATTCGGCTTCCATCGTCTGAAATTGGCAATTTTAGCTTTTCGGCGGAACTTTCGGCAATTAGCATTTAAAATCTTACACTTGTATTAATCGATATGGCTCCGACGGTGTCGTGCGTGTCGTATGGATGAAGCATGCGATGCAAATATTTGTCATAACTCTCCCGGGCCGCCGTCGAGATCAGCTCTTCTGGATTACACGTTGGGAAATCTGGAAAATTAATTTTTTTTTCTTCTTTTTAATTCTTAATTTTGAATTTCCTACTCACCATTCTTGACCGCATACTTTTCTGCTCCACGACCCACTAAAATTAGCGGATGGAGAAGACGACGCCGTTTCCACCAATTGTTATGGGCGAGATGACGAGCGACGCGAGATGGGTGAAAGACGTTTGATATCGCACCAACGGCTCCGAAACTGAAGAAAACTCGTGTATAAGGCCGGATAGGACGGCTACATGGCTATTAGCCGTTGAAAATGGCCGATAGCCATCGAAAATGGCAGATAGGCATAATGAACCAATTCACAAAACCGGAAAAAAAGGAAGAAAACAGCAAAAAATTCAGGGAAAATTCGGAGAATGCTCCGATTGACCTAAAATTTTGGGAAAATTGGAGAAAATTCTCCTGTACACGCTCAAAAAATTTTGGAGCAAAATATCGATTTTAAAAATTATCAATTTTTTTCTGAAAATTTTTAAAATCGATATTTTGGTCCAAAATTTTTTGAGCGTGTACAGGATAATTTTTTCCAATATTTCCTAAAATTTCAGGTCAATCGGAGCTATCTCCGAATTTTCACTGAATTTTTTGCTGTTTTCTTCCTTTTTTTTCGGTTTTGTGAATAGGTCCATTAGCCGTTGAAAACTATTTTTTGCTCGGGGAAATTTCGGCTATTAGCCGTCGATTTCGGGCAATGTATGCTTCCCAAATATATGTGACACAGGCCCCGAATTCGAAAGCTATTAGCCGTTTTTGATGGCAAACTCCCGCTTGTGCGCCGATTTTCGCCAAATTCGCCCCGAATACCCGCCGATTAGTCGCGAGCTGTGCTTCAGTGGTGGCTATTAGCCCTGTTTTCGTAGCCTGGTAGCTATTTTCAACGGGTAATAGCCATGTAGCTGCCTATATCCGCCATGAAATGGACGGCTAATAGCCAAAAATTCCCTTTCCAATGTCAAAAAGTGCTCAGAGCGGCCAGAGTTTACAGAGATTAAGGTTGAAGAAAATCATAAAACCTTTTATTTTTCGATGTCATATACGAGGCCTCACACTCGACTTCTTGATCAATGGTCAAATGAGAGCCAAATCCACAATTAAACTTTTCAATTCGTTCCAAATCCTGAAAAATTGAAATTTTGAAAAATGATGAAATTTGAATATTGCAAAAATGATGATGTCACCCACCGTCAGTGCACTTTCAACAGTGCCAGTTCCGCACGCAAAACGACAATCTTCCGCCAGGCTCGGATCGAATTTCGCACACGCACCTGAAAAATAATGCGTCGATCAATAAATCGATCAGTGTATTTTTCTCTGCGTCTCTTCGGCGCGGCGTCTGCAAGACCACGTGACCGCGGCCGAGGAATCGCACGCGCGCGCGCGGAAAAATTTGTTTTTCAATTCAAAAATCTTTCAAAATTCAAGCGTCAAAAAAAAATTTCACCCGTTTTTTCTAATTTTCAAAATATAAAATAACAAATAGTGACATCGTCATGAAAAAATCGATATTCAAATACCTCCGTGCACCGCTATCAAATCCACCACGTCTTTGCTATTTTTTGACCTATTCGTCATTTATTTGATTTGCGGCCAAGATTCTCTTCCAAAAGGGCTCCGCTGAATCGATGCTTCAAAATGATCGTGTCGCCGCGCACCAGAACCGGAATGTCGTATTTGAATTTCTAAATATCCATTATGACTTTAATTATCTCCAATTCGGTGAAAGGGAAAGATAAATAAATATTTAAAATAAAACATTGATTGAAATGAAATGAAATGCACAAAAATTCAATGGGCTCACTTCGATAGTTTCCGAAGGCTCGTTTGCAAGATTCTTCTCGACCACGTTGATGTTCGGATGCTTTTTCAGATAGTGCTTGAGCTGTCTGTCGAAATGCACACACAATGAGCAGTTTTGGGAAGAAAAAAGCACGAGTTGAACGGGTTCGGAAGAGGAGAAAGAGCGTTGCAAAGCACGAGAAAATGTGATCATTTGAATTGGCGTCAAAATCACATGGCAAAACTAGGCCGCGCGTGACCTGAGCACGCGACTCGGCCAATTTCAAATTCGCGCGTCGTTCGTACACCTTGGAGCGTGTTTCGGCAGAGTGTATGAAATGTGTGCGGCAGTTGCGATTTTATTCTCCCTGACCACGCCTCTTTTTCCGTGCCTTCCTTTTTCTCGTTTCGAAAGCATCGACTTTTTTCGATTTTTCTTCAATTTTCGTCAATTTTCTACTTTTTTGCCCGCTATTTTTTTCTTTAAAATCTGTAGAATAATTTCTAATGTCTAATTACGTGAAATTTGTAAACTTTACGTTAATCGTTAATTTTTTATTGAAGTACAAAATTTAGGCCAATTTTCTCCATTTTAGGATTATGTTACTCCAAAGTCTCCGTATTCAATCTCGTAATTTTTCCACACCTCCCGTTGTTCAAGTCCTCTCATTAGACGCCAGGGATACCCTTATAAAAACCAAAGAACGGCCTGACGTAGTTTATACCCGTTTCGCAAAAGAGCGTGGCTTGGAAGTTAACAGCGAATTGGTCTTTAAAAGCTTTTTGAAAAATTACCAACGCATGAGCATTTCCTCGCCTTGTTTCGGTTACAAAGACGTCGGCGAGCGGAACTGGTGGAAAGAAGTTGTTTCGTCAACACTGTCTGATGTGAGCGTTTGCCTTTTCAATCAACCTCCTTCATTGCGAATTCGAATTTAAATTTCAGTGCTCCTCAGGATCTCCTAAATACGAGGTGCAAAACGTAGCTGAAAATCTTTACGATTTTTATGCTTCATCGGAACCGTGGGAGCTTGTTGAAGATAATGTAAATCTGTTCAGCGAACTAAGTTGTCCATTTTGTCTTCTTATAGGTCAAACAGACACTCCAAAAGTTGCGATTGAAGGGCATAATGCTTGTTGTTTCATCAAACTTCGACAGTCGATTGAAATCTCTGCTTTCCCAGTTTAATTTGATTGATTTTTTCACAATGACTATTCTTTCTGGCGAATTAGGCTATGAGAAGCCAGACCGGAGAATTTTTCAATTAATTATGGATTATTTCGAATTATCCGATCCTTCGGAAATTTTACATATTGGAGATAGTTATGAGAAAGATTTTCTAGGAGCTAAGGAGTTTGGATGTAAGGCTCTATTGTTTGACTCTAAATTTGTTCACCAAAATGTTGATTCTCTTGATCGTATCAGTCGCATTTCAGCTTTAAACCTGTATTAAAAATGAACTTTTCAGAACATGGATCTTTTCCGGAAACCAAAGAAGCGGAATGCTCCTACACAGTTATGCCGGAAGAGAAAAAGTTCAAGCGAGGATGAAACCGAAGTGAAGGATGTTGTGAGGAAACAACGACGTGTAAATCCGATGGTGCAGTCGGTGAGATCTTGGTACTTCTTGCTCCATTTAATGGAGATAAAAAATTCTTGCGAGCTCATTGTCTTTGTTTCAGACCAAGAAGGATGTTGGTAAAAGAAGATGTTCTTCCGACGACTCGGACGATTCTGATGATCAAGACGTAGCCGTGGCTACACATTCTTTTGCAGCGACTGGAGAAGCAGGTCCTTCTGGTCCACGTGATCAAGGAGCAACTGCAACCCTGGAAGTTGACACTGACTATACGAAAGATGCGCAAGCGCAATTCGAACGGGTTCAACAACAGTTAAAAGATGGAGTTGAGAAAGACGGTAAAGTTCTGTACAAAGGAGCCGCTCTTTATGGAGCTAGGGAAGCCAAGGACACTGCGAAAGGAAATGCATCCAGCGGTTATAACCGAGTTGGTCCAGTCAGGGCACCCCAATTTCTGCGTCAAACTGTTCGTTGGGATTTCGCTCCGGATATTTGTAAGGATTACAAAGAAACAGGATTTTGTACGTTCGGAGATTCTTGCAAGTTTGTTCACGACCGCTCGGACTATAAACATGGGTGGGAAATCGATGAAGAGTATGAAGCTGGAAAATACGGTCAAGATGACGACACAAATTATGAAATTCGCGAGGAGGACGAAGCGTTTCCCGAGGATTGTTTCATTTGTGGAAATCCATTCGTTGATCCTATTGTCACAAAATGCAAACATTACTTTTGCGAAAGTTGTTCTTTGAAGGCCTTTCAAAAGTCAGCAAAATGTCCAGTTTGTCACCAAAATACGGAGAAAATTATGAATGCTGCGAAAGGTTCGTTTTCCATGTAGTTCGTTTTCTGATATAATTTTTTTTTTAGATCTCATCAATTTCCTTAAAAGAAAGAAACAGCGAGCTTCTCAGCAGGTGGAAAAGGAAAGTGATGATGATAATGAAGATCACTCTTGTGATGGGCACAACCACGAAGAAGATCATCACGCCGAAATCCCAGAGAATGCAGTAGACAATGAGGATACTGTGGAAAATGAGCAAAGTGGTGGTGAAGAAGAAATTCTTATGGAAGACGTGGAAGGACTTGAAGGTGGAGAAAATGAATCTGGAAGTGATGACGCCGAAGAATCGGATGATTGAGTGAGAATATTACCTCAATATGTATAAATAAATTATTTTCCTAACTTTCCATGCTCCACTATGTTATTTTTTCTATTGGTTCGCTCCATTGGATCTCTATTATGTTATTATTTTGACATATTTTGTATGCTAATTCGCTCGCTTACAGGGTTCCCATTACAGTAATGACTAAGCTGAAGTGCAAGTCTCTCCGCGGACAGAAGAAGGACGCCCTTCAAAAGAGCCTTGAAGACCAGAAGACTGAGCTCGCCACTCTTCGCGTCTCCAAGGTTACTGGAGGAGCTGCTTCCAAGCTCAGCAAGATCCGTGTTGTTCGTAAGAACATCGCCAGAATCTTGACCGTCATCAACCAGACCCAAAAGCAGGAGCTTCGCAAGTTCTACGCTGACCACAAAGTATGTTTCGATATTTTTGTGTGGTAGTAAAATTTTCACTTTTCAGTACAAGCCAATCGACCTTCGCGCCAAGAAGACCCGTGCTATCCGCAGAAGATTGACCGCCCACGAACTGTCCCTCCGCTCTGCCAAGCAGCAGGCTAAGTCCCGCAACTTCGCCGTCAGAAAGTTCGCGGTTAAGGCTTAAGTGGCTTGTGTTCATTGTTATACTTTATTGGAAAAATGATCGTTTCAATGAAATTTGTTGCTTATTCGTTGTTTTATGTATATACTTATCGCTCAGCGTTTTTTTCTGAGGCAAGGGTGAGGTCGAAGCGTTTCTGAGGTCCCTGTGAGGGGTCAGCGAGTCCTTAGTTATTTTTCGCTTCGAGAGTCGGCTAAACAATGCGCAGATGTTTGTTAAGTTGAATTGTCGTATGCAATAAACAAGTAAACAATTTTTGTTCACTTATTCAATATTTTTCCCAGGAATTTCTACATTTATTTCAGTTTTTTTTTACTATTTCTGTGAAATTATTGTCATTTTTATAATTCGAGATCAGGCTTTCTCGAAAATTTTCGAAAAGTCGGAAATTTCCGGTTCCGAGGCAGTTTCACTTCGGAAAAAATTCCGAGACAAAATGATTTCCAAATTGAATTCGATTTCCGTCGTAAATAATTTTTGTTCCGTGTCGGAAAAAAACAGATTTTTCTGAATAAATTTGGTACGAAAAATAGTTTTTTTTTTGGGGAAAATCCACCATGTCAGTGGCACAAATTTCCTATTTAAAACGAGTTTATGTACCTTTTCGCAATTTTTTTGTGGAGAAATTCTGATTTTTATGAACCTATTTAGGCTTTTTTCCGATCGGAAATCGGAACGAGAGTTTAAAATTTCGGAATTCCGATGGAAATCGGAAAAAAAACGAAAAATTCGAAATTCCGTTGGAACATCGGAAGAGAAAATAGCAAAATCGGAAATTTCCGACGGAACTCGGAAGAGAAATTTTCATTTCCGAGAAAGCCTGTTCTCGACTCACTGTCACTCACTGTGTCGCCTCTAAAGTGAAAAAATTCCTAGAATCACGTTTTTTCTGCATTCCAAAGTTGCACAAAAAAATCCCAGAAATAACAAGAGTTTACCACTATAGTGGATTCGTGGCGGAGTGACAATTCACGTGAAACTGGGAGACAAAAAATCTCTTCATTTGTTCAGTTATTTCTTAATTTTTTCGAATAAAAACGTGAAAAAAATTGTCACTCCGCCGCACGGCGTGCTGGAGTCTACGTTTTTAAACTAATTTTTGAAAATGAACTTTCGGAGGTCAACTCTCTCAAGTCTCTGCGTCTCTAGTTTTGCACGCACTTAGCTGAACTTGGCAGAATGTCACTATCGAGACGCAGATAAATGCGACAGAGCGCGTTTGCCTTTACGTAGAGTCTAACACGCCGTGCGCCGCGAATCCATTATATATTTTCATGTTTTTTTTGTTTAAAACTTTCACGCCGAAAAATACAGTGGTAATTCTGGGATTTTTTGCAACTTTGGACTGCAGAAACAGAATTTTTCGGCGTGAATGTTGCAAATAAAAAACATGCGAAAATATAATGTTAAGCACCTGTTATTTCTGGGATTTTTTGGGTAACTTTGGACTGCAGAAAAAACGTGATTCCAGGAGATTTTTTATGCCGCGTCCAAAGTTCAAAAAATTCCTGAAATAAAGAGTTTTGCAGTCCAAAGTTCCGAAAAAATTTTCAGAAATAACAGACGCTCACAGTTGAAACCGGCGTTACCGTAGTTTCTTCGCTGCGAGACCTTCTATGTTTAAAGTTGAATTTTCCCGTATTAAAGAAAAAATTGAGCAAATGTGGGAAAATTCAAGTTCAAACATAGAAGGTCTCGCAGCGGAGCAACTACATCAACGCCGGTTTCAACTGTGCGCGCCTGTTATTTCTCGGAAATTTTTCGGAGCTTTGCTCAGGTAACATCATATTGAGCTAATCGAACGGCCGCGATAGTCTAATGTGGTTAGATGGCGCTCAACTTTCTTTTTATTCGTGAGCTATCTTGATTTTTCCAATAAGGTTATTCATAAATTGCCAAAAAAATAATCTTTTTCTTGCAATATTCAATTCGAAAATTGTTTAAACGGTTTTGGTCTTCGCCCATTCAAGATTGCTCCAGCCAAACGTTTTTTTTTTCTGAAACCGTTGCAAACAAGTAAAAGCCATGCAAAAAAATTGCAAAAGAATGGGGTTATTCAAGGGCAGCAAAAAAGCAAAACAAAAAAAACTCATTTTTTGCTATTTTTGCTACCCCTTGTATAACCCATAACTATTATTTTTTTTAAGTGTATTTATGAATAACCATATACGTTTTCATTTAATTTTTTTTACATTGACCTTCATTGTTATATTGTGTTTTCAATCGACTTGCGACATGAGAACGTGAGACTCCGCCCACTTATTTGTGCGCTACCTGTCTGCGTCTCTTCAAATATCACTGTGTTCGCGTGGTCGCGCACAAAAAAGTGGGCGGAGTCTCGCGTTCCCATGTCGCAAGTCGATTGAAAACACAATAGGATTATTCGTGAGAATAAAAATGCTGTTTTCTAATAAACGCTTTTTTGCATAAAAATTTTCTCACGAATATGCCCTAATTTTCAACCCACATCTTTTCTATATGTATCACTTCTTTCATTTTTAATTGTATTATTATTATTTTTTTTGAATAAACAAATGATAATGTGTGTAAAAGCGTGTTTTATAATTAATCTTCAAAGCCGAAAAGAGCGTATGCAAAAAAAAAGCTAAATTAGGTGCGTTACAATACTCCTCGATTTCTGAGGCCACAGTGAGGTGGTTTCCGAGGCCTCAGTGAGGTGCTTCCTGAGGTCCCGGCGGGACAAGCGTGGCTCCCCACTTTTTCCTCGCTCAGGTCTCAGGATGTCATCACTCAGGCCTCGGTAAAAAACGCTGAGCGGGTATTGTGTTTTCAATCGACTTGCTACATGAGAACGCGAGACTCCGCCCACTTATTTGTGCGCTACCTGTCTGCGTCTCTTCAAAGATCACTGTGCTGGCCTGGTCGCGCACAAAAAAGTGGGCGGAGTCTCGCGTTCTCATGTCGCAAGTCGATTGAAAACACAATAATTGGCACAACGTAGCCAGTGAGAAAATTAATAGAATTCCGATTGTTCTGAAACAACTATTGACAAGTTTAATAAGGTTATTCTCGGAACCAGAAAAAAATAGGAGAAATCAGCAGCAAATTCTCCGACTGATCTGAAATTTCGGGAAATCATTTTAAAATTTGAGACCAAAATATCGATTTTGAAAATTTTCTGAACTAAAAATCTATTTTTTTAAATCAATATTTCGGTCTGAAATTTACAGGAAATGTCCGGAAGTATTTTTTTCAATGATTTCCCAGTCTCAGAGGCCACAGGTTCGAGTCCGTCCTCACCACCGGGTTTACTCAGCCTCTAATTGGGTAGTAGAGAAATCTACGAAGATTGCTCGGTCATTTCCCTAGCCAGGAACACTTAAATTATATCTGGCTCTGAACGGTACACCACCAGTCGTCCGCGTACGCAGAAAACCGTGATCCGCAGCAGGGCTGTGCGAAAAATTTTTCGGACGAAAAATTTTTTCAGTCATATTGTGTTTTCAATCGACTTGCGACATGAGAACGCGAGACTCCGCCCACTTTTTTTGTGCGCGACCACGCGAACACAGTGATATTTGAAAAGACGCAGACAGGTAGCGCACAAATAATGGGGCGGAGTCTCGCGTTCTCATGTCGCAAGTCGATTGAAAACACAATAATTCGAAAAAATTTTCGACCGAAAAATTTTCGGTCTGGAAACTTCGAAAAATTTTTCGACCGAAAAATTTTCGAAATTTTGCGAAAAATTGGGATGCGTTCAAGACGCGGAGTATGTGCGCAGAATAACCAAAAATTTTATGAAATTTTTTTTTCACCAATGTATTTTATATTTTTGCACCTAATTCAATTAAAAGAGGTGCCAACTTCTTGGGAAAGTTGCTTAAATTGTAGTATTGAATGGGGGATTTACAAACATCACATCGAAATCGCACAAAAAAAACCATCTGGTTTTTTTTTAAATAATAGCCGTCGAATCGAGACGTATGCTATATGTATTTGGCGCACGTCTCGAATTCGATGGCTATTCGCCATTTTCAAGCGGCGCACGCCCCGAATACGATGGCTATTATCGAGACCCTGACAAAACCGGGGAAAACCACGAAACCGGGGAAGACAAAACCAGGGAAGACAAAACCGGGGAAAAAATCGGACAAAACCTGGGAAGAAGCTCCGCCCCCTTTTGCAGCTGCTGCACGATGTTTTGTACTGGAAGTATTGAAAAAGTGCGCCGCAGACTTGCAACTGGACAAAACCGGAGAAGAGTTGCAAGTCTGCGGCGCACTTTTTCAACACTTCCAGTACAAAACATCGTGCAGCAGCTGCAAAAGGGGGCGGAGCTTCTCAGGTATCGAGTCAAACTTTTCTGATCGCATTTCAAACCTTTTCAAACCTTTTCAAGACAAACGTCGCTCGTCAAACTTTTCTGAGCGCTATTCAAACTTTTTCAAACTTTTGTTGCCGGCACAAGTTGGAAATCTTTTTTAAACTTTTTCAAACTTTTTCAAACCTTTTCAAACCTCGCTTGCGGCCGTATACGGTTTACAAATTGTCGTCAGTTCCGCAGTTTGGGAACTGCGTACTAAATGAGAGTGTGCAAAAATAAGAGAGGGCAGACTCTTTTAACGCGTGCGCGCGTTTTCATATTTTCGAAAATTATTTTGCGCAGTTTTTTCTTAATTTTTTTTTCTATTTTCTCATCTCATAATTTTTATTTTCCCGGAAAAATTAAAAATACTCCAAATTACTCAAAACGTTGCTTAAAATACCCGATCTTCGGGCGATTTTAGGCAATTGTTGTTTCTTTTTGTTGAAAATTTTGAGTCTTTGATTTTTCTCATCTTTATCTTTATTAAGCGTTGATAAATATTTGTAAGTATTGTGTTTTCAATAGAGTTGCGACACCAAAACGTGAAACCTTGCTCACTTTTTTCACGCAAACATTAAAAATGCACTAAAATTTAATGTTCGCTTGAAAAAAGTGGGCGGAGTTTGACCTACTGACGTCGTAACTCGATTGGGAACACAATATTGTGGTTTTAATCGAGTTGCGACATCAAACCGTAAAACCCCGCCCATTTTTTTCATGCAAAAATTTGATATTCGCGTGAAAAAGGTGGGTGTTTCTTGTTTTCATGATGAAACTCTATTGAAAACACAATACTAAATGAACTTAGCGTTTTAAGGCTTCGCAACATCTCGAAACCGGGTATCTCGTAGCCAGACATCTCGGAACCGGGCATATCGATATCGCGTTAACAGTGGAGGTGAAAAGTGAAAAGGTGAGTATTTTTTTTCCAGAATTCTTTTAAAAAATAAGTAAAAAGTGCACAAACGCCAGTTCGTCACAAAAACATTGTTTCCCAAGAATTAAATTACTTTTTAGAACATTAAAAGCGAACAAAAATTCAAAATATTCCCTTTTCAATATAAAAAATTAGGTAAAATTCAATTTTAAATTGATTATGTTCCTGCGCAGATGAACTTTTCCTGACCTGCGTTGAAAAGTATCCAGGAAGAAATGACAGGAAAGTTCATCTGCATAGGCCCATAATCATTTTAAAATTGAAATTTGCTTAATTTTTTTTGTATTGAAAAAATAATATTGATTTTTTACTCCCTTTATTGTTCTAAAAAGTAATTTATTTGTAGAAAAAAACTGATAAGGTAATTTTCAAACTATAATTCCGCTTCCAAATTAAAAAAAAACATGGAATTTTTTCACAATATCACAGCAAAAAAGTGGTTTGGCACTAAATACATTTTTTACCACAATTGCGCGTAATAGTATAGTCGGCGAATACATCATCAACCTCGCTCTACTGCAAAATTCCTGTAAAACAGTGTTGCACATGCAAGATTAACTCGAATTCTAGTTTATATACTTCTTTTTAACGAAAAATTACGTATCCACGACGAATTGCAGGTAAAATAAAAACTGAAAAGTACCGTAGAGCGAGGCTGATGATGCATTCGCCGAGTATACATCCGTGTGAGATTTGCGGAGTAAATCGTTTTCTGAGATCGGATAAGTTTGAAATGTAGCACACTGTTAAAACTTAAAGTGTTTCCATCACTGGACTGTATAAAAATTCTGATTTTAGAAATTGTTTAAAAACTTTGTACGTAGCATTAAAAATTGGAGAAAAAAATGTATTATTTACAGGGCTCCTCAACATCGGCTGGTGGCGTCTTCTTCAACGGAAAAAAAACAACAACCGAGCACAAGGAAGCATCAGGCAACATCCGCCGAAATTACTTTGCGAATTTTTTTGTCTTATATCTTACTGCCTTTATACGTATATTTTTTTGTTACCGGAATAAAGTTTGAAATACAGTGAAAGGCGTCAATCAATAATGCTGATTCAGCAGCCATCATTAGCCTGCGCAGCAGGCTTTTTGAGAAACAAAATCGGAACAATTTTAGAATTTCAAACTTTTAAACTTTTTCAACCCTTTTCATGCCGTCCTCAAACTTTTTCAAGCCATACTTAATCCTTTTGAAGCATTGCTTATTTGTTACATGAAAAGGTTTGAAAAAGTTTGAAAAGGGATCAGAAAAGTTTGACTCGCGATACCTGAGTTCTTCCCAGGTTTTGTCCGATTTTTTCCCCTGTTTTGTCTTCCCTGGTTTTGTCTTCCCCGGTTTCGTGGTTTTCCCCGGTTTTGTCAGGGTCTCCTATTATCCGTTTCCCATGGCTATTCGCCGTCTTCCATGGCTATTAGCCACACAGCTGCCGATTCCTGCCGAATACGTGCCAAAAACTCTAGGAATCCCCCAGTGACGACTATATTTTTAAACAGTTCCTCTGAAAAGTTGGCACCTCCTTAAAATATGCACATACGCAATTTGTCGTAGTGTTTAGTATGTACAGCTTTGAATATTTAGTCAAGGAAAAACTTTTGAAAAAAAAATGCTTTCCACATCAAATATTTCTATTTACAACCAAAATGGTTGTGCAAAAACATTCAAAGTATGAGATTCCAGAAAAATTGATTTTTCAGCTGAATTACTTTTTTTTTCATTTGAAAGCTATGACTTTTCTTAATTTTCGTTTTTCTTGTGGACCTATTCAAGAGAGAAAAAAAAAAGAAAAAAAGGAAGTTTTTTCTGATGCAGGAACGGCAAAAAAAGAAAAAAAAGGAAGAGAAAAAAGGAAGGAAATTCATTTTTCTCTTCCTTTTTTGTTCTTTTTTTGCCGTTCCTGCATCGGAAAAAACTTCTTTTTTTTCTCTCTTGAATAGGTCCATTGCTGTTGATTTTGTTGAATGAATTAAATGAGAAATCGGTTTTGAACTGGATTTCAGGAAAAAAACAACATTTTTCGAAATTTTTCGGTTTTTTCGGGAAAATAAAACCGAAAAAATTTTTTCCGGTTTTTTTTTCGTCTTAAAAACTCGAAAAAATTTTTTTTTTCGTTTTTTTCGGTCTGAAAATTTCGAAAAAAAAGTTTTTCGAAAATTTTTCGAAACTTATTTTTCGCACAGCCATGATCCGCAGTACCTTGAAGAACGGATCGACTTTGTAATCGACTTTGTTTGTTGTTGTTTTGCTGGTTTTTTTTCTATTTTTTGCTGGTTCCGAGAATAACCATATAAATACCAAAGAATGGGATCTTTCTTATATAGAAAATTTTAGATTAGTTTGTGTGTTTTTTGTGTGTCTCACACACGAGTTTGCATTTCAAAAAACTTGATCCCGCGACTTTTAGATTGACGTTCAAAAATGTTAACAATTTTAGGGTCCAAGCTGCAGGCTTGTTTTCCTTGAAAATTCTTTGACTTTGTAAATAATTGAGTTTGAAACAGTGTAAATTGAATATTATGTTTTAAACAGTCAGTTTGTGTACATTGGGCGATCTAATGTTGTAGAACTAAAAGTTTGTCACATTGGGAGATCTAATGTTCCTTGGCCTTGGCCAAGCTAGGGTTCGAAAAAACCTCGTTGCTTCGAAAAAGTTCAATTTTTTTTTGTTTTTAAAAGACTACTCTGCGAGTGGTAAAATATATGAAAAGTCACAAACAAGCCGAATTTTTCAACAAAAAAAAACTAATTTTTATCTTTGATGTCGGCTCGTGGGAAATTTCTCCAAAAAATATGATGAATCAGTGAAAAATGTCTTCTTTATTTATTCAGCGTTAAATAAGATATTAACAATTTTCCGGAAATTCTGGGTACAGATTTAGAACAGATTTAGACAAAAGTAATTTTTCTTTAAAAATTCAGCATATGCATATGGCAGGCAAAATTAATTTACCCCACTGAATGTTTCCTTTCAATCCGTTTGAGCTCAATATTGATCAAAATCGTTCAATTTAAAAAAACAGTTTAATTTAACCCGAAAAAGCGCGCCGCTGGCTTGCAAAATCATCTGACCGAGATTGCAACGGCCGAATATTGATTGGCTCCACCCACTTTCCTGTGCCAGACTTTGCGCAAAAACGCGCCGCAGTTTTTTCGAATTTTATTTTTTCTGATTCGATTAAACGTTCAGCTCTTTTTCAACGTCAAATCGTGAAAAATGTCGAGCAAAGTGTCAAAGAAACAAAAATCGTTAGTTGATGATCCTGTAAGTCGATAGCTGTGGCTAAATATTGTTAGACAATTATGGAAATCGATTTTTTCAGAAAGACAATGTTTTCATTGTGGAAAAGGTTCTCGACAAGCGGTCAGGTAAAGCTGGAAGAGATGAGTTTTTGATTCAGTGGCAGGTAAAACGAAAAATGTACCGCAAGGTCAGGAAATATCGATTTTCAGGGATTCCCAGAGTCGGATTCTAGCTGGGAGCCGAGAGAGAATCTTCAGTGTCTCCAAGTTCTTGACGAGTTTGAGCGCGAATTCGCAAAGGTTTGCGATTTTAGAAAATATTTAATGGGGTTATTCATTTCATGAAGAAAACGACATTTTCTGCACAAAAAATGAATAAAATGGCGGTTTCTGCATTAAATGACAAAAAAATAACCCCGTAAATAATTTTCAAATTAGAAAAAATAAACAATTTTTCAGCGCGAAAGAGAAAAACCGACTCGCAAACGAAAGGTGTCAGGAGAACAGCCAACAAAGCAAGAAGGAGAAGAGGAAGAGAAGCCGGACCCGAACGATAAATTTGCTCTGAATGGAAAGCAATTGCGATGCATTCTCGGACTCACAAAAGGACCTGGAGAACTGCATTTCTTGTGCAAGTTCAGCGACGACACGGCCCAACTTCTTCCAGCGAAAGAAGTGAACAGTCGGTTAGTTTTTGCAACTATTTATGATTTTCAAAAAGCGCAGATAACATGTTTCTCCCGTAGATATGAAAGTAAGAGAGATCGTTTTCAGCTACCCGTCCCAAGTAATCAGGTTCTACGAGTCCAAGCTCACAATCCAAGACCCAAAAAACGATGAGCTCTAGGAAAACGGGTTCCGCCGAGACGAGTCTCGAACATTCAACGTATTTCTTCTTTTCCCCCCACTCACATCCTCTTGTTTCATTCCGTTTTCACTAAACGATTTCAATTTTTATTTTGTGCTAAATATTGGCGGAGACCGCGCATATTTCCCACCCGTCATGTATTCGTGCTAACATATTTTATCCGAGTTGAAGTCTCGCAATAAAAAGTTTATTTTAAATATCTGCTGTTTCATTCACTCTGCTCCAAAAGTTTCAGGTACCGACCGTTCGTCGACGAGTACGAGAAGTTCTTGCAACGCCGGCTGGAAAAACGACAGAAACGATTGGAAGAAGGAAAGAAAAAGGGAAAGAATGGTGAAGAAGAGGAGGACGAATGGCCAGACATGCCACCAGGATATCGTATTCTTGTAAGCTTTGAATATTGCGAAATTCTGTGAAAAAAATTGTTTTAGACATCAGAAGAGCAAGAGCAAAAGTTGCGAGAGGAGTCGATGCAGGTGGAGCGCACAGAAATGAGTCAAACGGTAATTTTTTTCCTTTTTAATATTTTTGTCTTTTATGGGCTTATTCACAAAATGGCGGGACGTTTCGAAACGTCCCAGAGCCCATTTTTAGGGCTAAATTTTGACAAATTCTCCGAATTTATCGATAAAAAATTCGAAAATATTTTATCCTTGGCCGAACTGTATTTACTAAAGTTTCGAAACGTCGCAGAGCCCACAAAATAGCTCCAATTACCGTCAAACTTTGGGAAATACGTATTTAATGTCAAAATTGCTCACAGTTTAGACCTAAATATCGATTTTTGGTCCCATGTTTTCTGAGCATGTCACGACCGGGAGTATTTTCAGCTCCTTTGTGAATAACCCCATAAATTATTATAATTATTCCAAATTAGTTTCAGCCGACCGCCACTGAACTCCTCCACGACATGCAAATGGCAGCCAACAACGATTTTCTCTCCATATTTCCATCTGATCCAGCCGAAGAATCCATCGATAACACCACAATGTCTGATAACCTTTTCAACGTTTTTGACGATCGCAACGAAAGTCCGCTCGGTTGTCCGATTGTCGTCGACACTGTCGTGACCGACGACGACGATAGCCTTCTTTTCGCTGGAAATGCATGATGATCTCACAATTGAACTAGCGAATTTTAATTTACCATGTTCAACAAAAATTATATTGATTTAAGAACAACAATGAAAGAAAAAAGACGATGTTTCGTGAATTGAAAATAAGGAAGAAAATAATAACAACAACGAAAAACAGATAAAAGATATGAAAATTGAACAATTTGTAACAACTCTACCCGAGATGTTAGGGGACAGAGGATGATAATAAGGGAACAAAACAAAACGGATAAATAGGTAACAGTTGAAAAAGGGGCTCCGGGACATTTCGCAGCCGGACGTTTCGCAGCCGAGACGTTTCGCAGCCGGACATTTCGCAGCTGAGACATTTCGCAGCCGAGACGTTTCGCAGCCAACCTCCTTATATACACACTCTCTCATTTCTCTGACCATGCTTGTTTATCAATAACATGTTTACCAATTGTGTAGTCGACCGCTGAGAGAGAAGTGAGAAGTGTTTACCGGCTGCGAAACGTCTCGGCTGCGAAACGTCTCAGCTGCGAAATGTCCGGCTGCGAAATGTCTCGGCTGCGAAACGTCCGGCTGCGAAATGTCCCGGAGCCGAAAAAGGGAGTGAAAAAGAAAGGCAATATGGATACATTCCCTAGAAAACAAATGCGTGCGAAATCTAATCGCTGTCGCTGCTAGACTCCTGCTTTGGTGCCTTCTTCGCCTTCTTCTTGGGTGCTTCTTCCTCCTCCTCTTCTACTTCCTCAACGGCCTCCTTCTTCGCCTTCTTATCAGTCTGCACGTACTCCTTGGCCCACGATTTCGGAGTGCTTGGGTTCGGCTTTCCGAACTTATCGAGAAGACCGTCCTTCACCATTTGCTTCTTCTTTGACGCCACTGGTCCGAGACCCCACTTTCTTCCGTACACGTCACGCTCCATAATAACACGCTTCGACTTTGCGACGACTCCATGGTCAACGGAGGCGATGGTTGACGTGCTCATCTGAGCAATAGCAATGCAGATGGCTTCTCCCTTCGTGGTCATGATAACAATTTCCTTTCCGACCTCGATGTCGTCATCGTAGCGAAGGATTCCAGGAATAAGAATCTTGGCTCCGTAGCAGATGGCATTCACACAACTGTCTTTGACGACGATTCGCTTGTGCTGGATGAGAAGAGCTTCCAGTGGACGAACAATGTGTCTCATATAACTCTCATCCTTCTGGGTGTCCAGGAGGTACTGAGCATCGAGGACGTCGTGCATTGTCACCATGCTCTCGTTTTCGTCACAGATTCCAGATCTGTAAATCAATAAAATACTTTTATTAACCGTTTATATCGTTTTATCAGCTCCTACTGGACCGTTTTGCACTGCACCTTTTGGCTAAACATTTACTAGAGAAGTATTCGACAACGACCTTCTAAGATGTTCTAAAAAACGATTTTTGTTTCTTTGACACTTATGGCACCGCGAAATTTCCATTTTTCGTGATAAAGAGCTCTGAGCGGCCCCCATAGCCTCCGTATAGTGAACAAGAGATTTACCTGTTTTTTCTGTCTGGGGGCATATAAAAATGCGCCGCTCAGAGCTCTTTATCACGGATATACCGAAATGTCGCTGAATTCGCCTAAGCTCCAATTTTTAGAACATCCTAGAAGGTCGTGGTAGTATACTTCCCAAGTTAGTGGCATGAGGCGGCCAAAGTTTGGTGACAATGGGTTAAGTTTGAAAGGTAGCAAAAGCCGCCGAAAGCCTTCTAGTTCACGTTATTTGCAAAAACTAACCGGTTTCTGCGAAGTTCTTGCATTTGTCCACCGCAACCGAGGATAAGTCCGAGATGAACGCAGATAGTACGGACGTAAGTTCCGGACTCACAGATGCAGCTGGAATTTAAATTATTAATAAATAAATGATTAAACCCAGCAAAACTTACTTGAAGATTCCCATTTGCTGAGCTGGATCATATTCGATGAACTTGTTCTCATAAACTGTACGAATACGAAGCTGACGCTTGACGGCAGAGATGAGCGGAGGACGTTGGAAGAGAGCTCCGGTGAGCTTCTCAAGAGCTTGTCTCACCTTGCGCTCATCCTCGACTTCCTCGTGAAGCTTGAAAATGCACATGTATTCCTTTCCAGCTCCTTGCTGCGACTTTGCCAAACGAGTCGTGCGGTCGATGCAAACAATGAGACATCCGGATACTTTCGGATCGAGGGTTCCACTGTGTCCGGTCTTATCAGAGCGAAGAATTCTCTTGATCCAGGAGACCACTTCGTGGGACGACGGGCTGGATGGTTTGTCAAGGTTGAAGTATCCCGACGAGATGTAGTTCTTGATGTCACGCTTTAATGGCGATACTCCTTCGACGTGTGGGGTGTAATGGTTGGTGCGGACATTGAGCTTGTCATAGTTCTAAAAATTGTATTTTTAGGACATTCAGAAATAAAAATGTTAAAGAAAATCAAACCTTCAGAAGAAGTGGCCACTGTGATGCGTCTAGCTTGGCGGTGTCGTTAGATGTCGGCAGCTGGAACGATCCTTTCTGTTGAGCGTCCTGAAAAAGAATAAAAAACGTTATACAGGTGACAAAATATAAAAAAAAAACTGACAGCCAATTCGTCTCCCTCCAACTTGGAACGCTTGTCCTTTTTGCCCATAATGAGATCTTTGCTGAAACAATTATTATCACTCTGGAATGCGATTTATTGGGCAAATGAGAATGGTTTTCAGCCTTCAAAAGCAATTTCAGCTACAATTTCATATAAAAACCTTTTTCATCTGCACAAGAAAAGTCGGCGCTATGCGGGTTGGGGGGGGCCACCCAAAAAAAAATTTTTTTCATAATTTTTTTTTGCGCTTTTTTTGTTGTTCACGCTTTGAATATGTGTTTCTGAGCATTTATCGATGCACGGAAAGTTCAGCGGCAACGCGCCGGAAGCATGTGTGATACTTTTCAAATATGCGACCGGAGGGAGCTGGGTGGAAGCTTGCTTTGTAGATGGATTTTTTGTGATTAAAAGCCTAAAGGTGAGCCTAAAAATATTAGAAAACGTTACCGGGAGCCGATTACACACTCAAAAGGACCAAAGCAAGCTTCCGCCCAGCTCCCTCCGGTCGCATATTTGAAAAGTATCACGCATGCTTCCGGCGCGTTGCCGCTGAACTTTCCGGACAAAAAATCAATGCAGAATGAGATTAGTATATCAAACAAATCGAAATCGATGCAAAACCGCGCATAAAAACGAAAAAAAAAAATTTTTTTTGAGTGGCCCCCCCCAACCCGCATAGCGCCGAAAAGTCTTAAAATAATTAAGCAAATATAGGGAAAACTTGGTTGGAAATTTTGATGCGGCTTGAGTTTTAAAAAATGTTGAAAATTGCCCAAGAATCAATCGATTTTTCGAAAACCAAGGGCGAAACCCGCTTTGGCAACGTGCCAAACCATCGACGCTTTGCTGCGTGTGTGCCCCTATTTCACAACACGCGAAGGGCGCTACGCAGAAAAAGTTTTCGAATTCGTTTTGTTTTGGCGCGCAAATTCCTCTCGTTGCGCCATTTTCGAATATTTTCCTCTTTGTTCGCCAAAATCTTGTCATCATTTTCGCTCCTTATCAGTATTTTTCAGTTCCATTTCTGTTCAAATTTGACGACGCTACCGGTTCTTGGAGAGCTGAGATACCGGAGAAAGCTTTAAACTCGACAAATTTGGCTAAAACTTCTTAAGACTTGGTTGCATGTGCGTGTCATTCGAAACCATTGAAAGATAAGACATGCAGATGAATATTCCTGCTATTTCATTTCTATGCAAACCTGCATTTTAATGAAGAAAAAGTCTGGTTTGCATAGGAATGAAATGACAGGAAAATTCGGCGCTATGCGGGTTGGGGGGGGCCACCCAAAAAAAATTTTTTTTTTCGTTTTTTTGTGCGGTTTCGCATCGCTTTTGGTTTGTTTCATATATTAATCTCATTCTGCATTATTTTTTAGCCAGGACAGTTCAGCGGCAACGCGCCGGAAGCATGTGTGATACTTTTCAAATATGCGACCGGAGGGAGCTGGGCGGAAGCTTGCTTTGACCCTTTTGAGTGTTTAATCGGCTCCCAGTAACCTTTTCTTATCTTTTTAGGCTCATCTTTAGACTTTTAATCACAAAAAATCATCCCGCAAAGCATGCTTCCGCCCAGCTCCCTCCGGTCGCCAATTTGAAAAGTGTCACACATGCTTCCGGCGCGTTGCCGCTGAACTTTCCAGGCATCGATAAATGCTCAGAAACGAATATTCAAAGCGTGAACAACAAAAAAAGTGCAAAAAAAATTAGTGAAAAAAAAAATTTTTTTGGGTGGCCCCCCTCAACCCGCATAGCGCCGAAAATTCATCTGCATATTGAAGTTCATTATCTTTAAATAGTTTTATTTTACTGTCGAAGTAATTAATGGCATTTTAAATATGTATAAAAACAGGCCACTTATCTAGCTTGTCTCTGAACTGAATAGTTTTGCAAGCAAATTTCGAAAATTTTCGTATCTTTGTCTTTACCTCAATTTCGCAATACTTCTTCTCTATTTATTTACTCTCGTTCAAAAATCTATTTATTTCATTTCAGACATGTCCGGTGGAGACGGTATTCCTACTTTCAAGCTTGTCCTCGTCGGAGACGGAGGTACCGGAAAAACTACCTTTGTCAAGCGTCACTTGACAGGAGAGTTCGAGAAGAAATATGTCGGTAAGTTTACTATTTACTTCGGATAAGTTTCAGTTGCAATCAATATGATTTTCTTTTCCTTTCAGCCACTCTCGGAGTTGAGGTGCATCCACTCGTTTTCCACACCAACCGCGGACAAATCCGATTCAACGTGTGGGATACCGCCGGACAAGAGAAATTTGGCGGTCTCCGTGACGGATACTACATTCAAGGTATCAATAGCTTGTTTATCAACATGTTTTTAAGACAACGTGTTTCAGGTCAATGCGCCATCATCATGTTCGATGTCACCGCTCGCGTAACATACAAAAACGTTCCGAACTGGCATCGTGATTTAGCCAGAGTATGCGAGAACATTCCAATCGTCCTGTGCGGAAACAAGGTATTGTTTTCAGCGGGAATAAGTGGTGAAACATTTTCTTTTTCCAGGTTGATGTCAAGGACCGAAAGGTGAAGGCAAAGACTATCACCTTCCATCGCAAGAAGAACCTCCAATACTACGATATTTCCGCCAAGTCAAACTACAACTTCGAAAAGCCATTCCTCTGGCTCGCCAGAAAGCTCCTCGGAGACCCGAACCTCGAGTTCGTCGCCATGCCAGCCTTGGCGCCACCAGAGGTAAAAATTTGCTAACATTTGTTTAGGTTCTCATTTTTTATTTTCAGGTGCAAATGGACCCAGCCATGATTGCCGAATACGAGAAAGATCTGGACAACGCCGCCAAGGCCGACCTTCCCGATGACGACGATGATCTTTAAACACTTTAACCTTTCAAAATCCTTGTTTTCAAATCTCACAACCCCACCACCCATCAACCATCCCTTAATTTACCATTTTATACATTTCATATGCCAATTAATTTCTATTTCTTAACTTAAAAATAATTAGCATACCCAACCGGTGTTTTCGATTCACATTGCTGGCTTGGGGCGACGGAGGATTGTACATTTGCTGTTTAATCGTTGTGCAAATGAATTGAAGAAATGGTTGGCTGCTACTGAGCAATGCTGATATTTTATTTGTGTGTTAGTGCTAAATCTTGTGAAACGACTTGTTGCAATAAATATAAAAAATAGCACCAATTGGTTAGAAGTGTACCGGCAGAAAAAAGAAAGGGAATGTGAGCAAAATGCAAAAGTTTACACATATTTAAAGCACTTTTGATGGTTCTGTGGCAGACGTGTTTTGAAGAGAATCGAGTCGGCGCGGAATTGTGAGAATCTGGAAAACGGAAGTTGAGTTTTTAAGTTTTTAAAAAAGTTGATGGGGGACCTCAATGGATTGTATCCGTAAATTTCGGTGAACAACCGCATGCATTCGTGGCGTTTTTCAAAGTGCGAATCCTCTTTGAATAGACTTTCCGTGCATGTTGGACATCTGAAAATTAATTGATATTTAGTGCTGGAAATGAGGAGTTTACTTTAAAGTCCATCTAGAAGTGGTTTTGATTGGCGGACGACGAGTTAGATGTGACACCATGTAATTCATGGCAATATCCTCACAGTTTCTGATCTTGTCCACGTGTTCTCGAATAGCTGATGGCATTTCGTACGTGTAGGCGCGCAGATAGTTCTGCAAGAAAACAATTTATAAAATGTAAAGACATTGTCTTGTCTAGTACCTTATGCACAAAAGCTGCTCCAGTGAGCACCATACTCGTCTGACACGAGTGATTACTGTTGTAGAACATCGAGTCGCCGAATCGAGCGTGATGACGTGCTGGGAATCCGACGATCCGCTCCCTATTCTCCCTCCACACTCGGAACGCCAGCACAATCTCTTGTTGCATCAAATCAATGTCGTCATCCAGCGAGAGCACCGCTTCCGTTTCGATGCGATCCCACGGCACGAATCGATTGTTCAGACTATTCTCGGCGACGCGCACAAACTCGACAGGCACGTGAAGAGCCGGCCACGTGTCGGGCGGCTCTCGATGCACATTGTTCCAGACGACGAGGATTTTGTTGAGGTACGGTAGCTGATGAAGACGTTCCAGGGCTCCGGTCAGCACGGCGTCTCTCTCGTAGGTGAGGAGCACTACAGTAAACTGCTCTCGCTGACGATTTCCACCCAGTGCTTTGCTAAACTCTACACCGCTTCCTGGATCGATTGGACGGAAGCCGATTTTTGTGTCGTCGTGGAATTCCGCTTCGGCGGGTGGCTCTGCGGATGAGATGAGGTATTCTTTCGAGTTGAAGGGTGACATGATATCATTCCACGTGTAGTAGGAGTACTGAAATTTGACAATTAAATATTTCGGATATACATACGTTTTTACTCTAATTACCCGGCAGCTCAAAATCTACGGATTTTTTTATAGTTCTTGAATCTTTTACCGGTAAATTTGAAGAACTTGCCAAACGTCCAAGAGCCTATTTCGGTATTATTAGAAAATGTTGAAAAATATCGGAAATATTGGAACTAATTTTAATTCGTTATTTTAATGGGGTTATTCGCAAAATTTCAAAAAATGGGGGAGAACTCGGAGAATGCTCCAACGAAATATCGACTTTTCAGACATTTTTTAAATCAGCATTTTTAGCATGTCCGGGAGTATTTATTACATTAAGTTTTTAAAGTTTCAGACCAATCCAAATGTTCTACAAGTTTTCCCACCATTTTTTTTTGTTGCTATTTTGTGAAATTGTAAAGAAACTGACTAGACTCGTAGTAAATTTAAAACATTCGAATCTGAGCAGAAAATTTAAAACGGAGAACTTAAATTTAGGCCCGAATTTTCAAATTCCTATTTCTCGGCCATTTTCAACTTCTCCCGGCGGTCCGGTGTTTAAAATATTTTATTTGATCGTGTTTATACTCGGCGAATGTATCATCAGCCTCGCTCTACCGCACTTTTCGATTTTCAACAGTGTAGTGCGCCGATTTTGAAGCGAAAAATAAAAATTTTAACGGAAACTCGTCGTGGATACGTCATTTTCCGTTAAAAATAAGTATACAAACTGGAATTCGAGTTAATCTTGCAAGTGCAACACTGTTTTACACGAATTTTGCAGTAGAACGAGGTTGATGATGTATTCGCCGACTATACACTAATTACCCGGCAGCTCAAAATCTACGGATTTTTAATATTATCAATTCAATATTCTTGCCGGCTACCATAGGCGCCCGCGAAGGTTTTATAATAGACGCAGACATAACGACACATGTCTGCGGCGACACACCCGCTCACATGTTTGCTCTACTTTCAGTTGAATTCAGTTGAAAAGACCTGATGGGGCGGAGCCTCGATGTTTCGCGCCTCTGCTTACTGTAGCCGGCAAGAATATTGAATTGATAATATCTATTAAGAAGATGGAAATTTAGACCCTTTGCACTGAAATTTCTGGAAAAAAAAAACTTAAAATCTCAGTTACCGTATTTACTAGAATACCCGGCATGCCAACGTGGACTTTGAAAAATAGGCCGACAGTCTCTAGTTGGCCGGCATTTAACCAGGAGGTTAAAAAAATAAGCCGACATGTCGGACAAATAAAGTGAATACGGCATTTGGGATCTGTTTGTCGCGGTTTCGAATTGACGGGTTACGAAATGTCGCGGTATCAATATCGACGTGAGTGGCGAATTGACGCGGTTTCTAAGCGTCGGGTTTCGAATCGTCGGGGAGCCACAAAAATCATCTACAGCTCGGTCCACTACAACTTTTTGGCGTTCGTTCAACATTGTGTACATCTCGTCCGCTTTCTTTCTGTGCTCGGTGACATTGATTGGGTCGTAACTCGGGTTGTCAATTTCCTCTTCGGCATTCAGATTGAACCAACTTTTTCATACAAATTCCGTAGCTCAAAATTGTGAAGCTCCATGCAGTGCCGAGCGTGCGCAACTTTTTGATCTTGACTCCAAGATGGCTTGTTGTTTAGGAAAACTTCGATATTGTCTTCCCACAAACTTCTCGGGTTGGCTGGTGCACAATTCACAAATATACTCACAAACAGGGGTGCCGTTTTTTTTTTTTTTTTTTTTTTCGCATTTTTCGCAGTTTTTGCGAAAAAAATTTTTTTGTTTTTTCGCATAGATTTTTTGTTTCAAAAAATTTTCGCATTTTTTTGAAAAAATCAAAGATTGGAAGAAAAATTTTGGATTAAAGACTAGAATACGAGTGTTAGCGATGTCTCGAAAACGGTTTTCGCACATTTTACGCAATTTTCCACCTTTCTGCAGGAATAAAATTGGTAAATTTGATAGTATTTTGATAAAAAACGATAAATATAGGCGATGAAAATGAAAAACATTTTTTGTTTTTTTTTTGGTTTTTTTGTTTTTTTTTCGCAATTTTTTTTGCGAAAAAAACTTTTTTTGTTTTTCGCAAAAAAAATTTTTTGTGGCACCCCTGCTCACAAATAACCTTCGCATAGCGTACGGTGCAGGGATGTGCGTGAAATTTTTTTTCGCGGATCCGTGAAAAACTATATTATTGTTTTAAAAAAGTTGTCACCTCCGATGCCGCGTGAACTTTAAAATTAGGCTCCGCCTCATCACGAAATTCATAAAATTTAAATTTTATGAAAAAAATTGAAGGGCTCCCTTTAATATAATTCTATTAAAGGGAGCCCTTCAATTATGGTACGTCCAAAGTAAAAAAAAAGCGCAAAAAAAGACGAAAAAAGGCGTCCAAAGTAACTTTGTTTTTGCGTCTTTTTTCTCTACAGTATCCCACCAAACCTGCACATCTTAGCGACGCGCGAAGTGAATAATTTGAATTTCACATGTTTGTTTACATTTTTAATTGTTTGAAACATGTTTTTAGTTGTTTTTTTTGTTTGATCTGCAGGTTCTGCGGTATACTGTATAGAAAAAAGACGCAAAAACAAAATTACTTTGGACGCCTTTTTTCGTCTTTTTTTGCGCTTTTTTTTTACTTTGGACGTACCATTAAAGGGGCACTTCTATTTTTCGTGAGGCCGTTTGAAGGGCCCTTCTAATACAGTTTTTACGGTATATAAATAAATAAACGATTCTCACCATTTGAAACTCGGTAAAATTGTATGAAAACGATGGTGAAGCTACTCGAGATTCCAGCGGTCCAAGAAGATATTCATCGTCAAAATTCGGCTGCATATTCACAACTGATCCTTTTGGTGATGTGAACGATGAATTGAACAGGGGAATCGCACGATTTTCCGCAGATCGACCCTCATTTGTCGGAATTTGCAATTTGTGTCTCAACACAGCAATCAAACTTTTCACAACTGCCTCTCGATTCGCCAAATATCTCTCGTAGAATGATCTTCCCATGCGTCGCATCTCAAGAATATCCGCCATTTCAAACGATCTAACTATAAAGTGAGCTTCTGGAAGTCGAGCCATCGGCATACGGTAACTGGCTCTTCGCCAATCGATAAGATCTTCGAATGGCAGAATTTGATGGCTTGAGAGTAAAATTGGCACGCATCCGGCTCGAAGAGCATGTGAAAAGCTCCGGAGATAGTTGGTAGAAGGGACAATGAAGCAGAACGTGGAAGAACGGAAGAGTTGGAGTATTTCTGGAGAGTAGCAGTCCTCAGAGTGTGGGGAACATCTTTTGATAAGTAGGAAATTTCCGGCAGACTGTTCTAGAACAGAGACGTTATAGTTTTCGTTAGGGAGAAGCAGAAACATGAGATTTTCGCGGTAAAGTGGGAGTAGAGGTGTCAGAGTCTCGGGAGTGGTGGAGATAGAATCGGCATCCAAGGCAAGATCGAATCGCCTGAAGGTAAATTTAAAAAATTATTTTTTTTTGTTTTTAATGAATTCTCCTTTAATAGTTAGTTACCGTAGACGAGACGACTGGACTATCACGCCTTTTAGATGGGGGTCTTCAATAGGGGTTGCTCCAATATTGAGAATAATCAAATTTGCAGGATTTTCATTATTTTTAACAGTGACGTTGACTCCAACTCCACTTGTGATGCGGATCTGAAGCGATGACAATTAAGTTTGGCTATATTAAATTTGGAGAAAGTGGTTCAAAATATACTGTTTTGTGGAAAAAGCGCACAGAAAAATCTGTTTAAAAAAAAATAAATGGCGGGAAATTCAAACACATTGGTTTTTTTTTTGTGTAACTTTTTCATTTTCTTGGGAAAAATTGAATTTTCTAGAAGTCGGATTCCTAGACCAGCCACCAATTTTGCCAAAAATCAAAAAAATGTTTTGTGCGATTTTAACGTCCATGGCTAAAAAATTTGGCACCTCCTTCAAAAAAATCTCACCGTCAAACAAGATTCCTCCGATGTTTCCACCAAATTGGGAACCACTTTTCGGAACACTTGCGCCCACTCATTTTCCAGTTTTCCATCCGGTTTTTCGACATGAATCGGCATAAACGAAGAGATTGAGCAACGACTGTAATCGATGACGTCATCCAGAGAAAAACTGTCAGATGGTGGGCTGAGGCTGAAATGAAACACAAATTAAAAAAAAAATGATTTTAACCAAAAAACTCACATTTTCTCCTGAACCTTTGGCATTGCAAGGGGAGACAAGGGCAGAAAAACTCGAACATTTTGCGTTTCTCGCAGTTCTTCCAACTGTCGCTGAGCCGCTTCGATTTCTCCTTCCAGCGCTGACAATTCCAGTTCTAAATTTTTTATTTAATTTTCAATGAAGGGGTGTTAAACAAACGTTTCTGCGGAATCAATCGTTGCAATTCTTCCTGAACCGCTCGGATCTCTTCAATTTTCACTTGCGATTCTGCCAATTCCAAATGCACCGAAGCCAATATTCTGAATTTTTGATTCGTTTTTTTTTTGTTGAAAATGTGTTTTTTCACCTTTTCTGCTCTCGTAGAATTCTCCCAAAAGAGTAGCCGCTGCAGGACGCGTCAAATTCATCGATTTTTTCGATATTTCTGGAAATTTTGGAGCTGTACACTATTTTTATAGAATTTTTTTTTTTCGTTTTTTGGTGAAACACAATTTTTTTGCCGTTTTTTGGACAAATATTGCCCGGTATGTGTGCAGAATCGAACAAATATAGGAAATTTTTAACCAAAACTGGGAAAAACTTGTAGAAACATGCTTTTATTTTTTGGTTTTTTCAGGAATTGTTTTTCTTAAAAGTAAAAAAAAATTATTATTGCTCAATTTTTTGTGGGTTTTCCTTCCCTTTTTTCTTAAAAATCTGCGTTTTTCTTGTTTTATCTTTCCAAAAATAATTAATTGAGACCAAATTCTCCAAGTTTTGTGAAAATTTTCCGCAAAATGCCAAATTTTAATCAAAAATCGAAATTTTTGCAATCTTTTTTTTTACTGTGTTTTGTTCGAATTCCATCATGGAAATGTGTTTTAATTTTTTCTTACTAATTAGCCAGAATATTACTGATTTTAATGAAAATTAGCCGTTTTGGTGGAAAACTGTGGATTTTATATTAAAATCAGTAATTTTCGGATTTACAAGTATATCAAAACGAAGACATTTGAACAAAAATTCTTCCAAAAAATAAAGAAAAAACTATTTAATATCGATTTTTGACCAATTTTGATCAGGATTTTGCGAATAATTTTTACAGAACTTTACGAATTTTTGCTCGAATAATGATTTTTACAGAGAAAAACGAAGAATTTATGCAAAAATTTGGAAACCAAAATTAAATTTGCAAAGTAGCGCGTTTGACCGTCGTGGCGGGGCAACAATATTTATTTCCAGTAAAACTTACTTTCCAAGTGAATCCGTTTTCGGTCCCCATGACGGCGTTTGATCGGAAAATGACGAGTTGAAAATAACGACAGAGGTGATTACAAATATGACGAGTATGAAGAAGGCTGTGACGCGGACCGACGGTGCATAATTCCGATTGAAATCTGTTAAAAATCAGTTATTTAGAGCTCCAAATGAGCACTTTTACATACTGTATAACTTTATAACCATTGATGTGATGTTACCGCCAAAAATATTGTTGTGGAATGTTGCTGAGCATCGGCTAACTTCTTCTAGAGCTAAAAATGTGATGTTTTAGAGGTAAATAAATAATAAATAAAAAGTAAATAAAAAATAAAAAATTCAGACTCGTTCGCATTTGGACCGCTGCAAACGCGCTCTATCGCACGCGCGCGCGTATCGCGACGCGTGGCGCCAAAACGATTCGAATCGAGTTTGGGCCCACTCCACATTGAATCATTTGCCTCACTCGTCCGCTCTTTCCGTCTCGTTATCATTTTATTTCATTTCATTTTTATATCATCTCTATGCCTTTTTGTTGACTCATAGCATTTGTGTTCCCAGCAGTTGCAATCAATAACGGCCTTATAACTGCTGGGAAAATGCACCTCTTGCGAAATCGATCGTTTCCGTCTTGTTGGCCCTATCCAGTCCAGGAAAACGATGCTGTTTGTGTTTTTAACCCTATTCAAAGATGTGGATCGAAAAATGCTAAAAATCGTACCGTACTCACGAAAAACAACCCTTCGTGTCGAGACCTGGCGTTCGAAAAAATTAATAATCTTATGCGCCTTCAAAGATTCACCAAAATTATCGAATTTCCTTGGTTTCTTGTATTACCCCGGTTTTGTCAAGGTCTCTAATTTCTTATTTACAGGGAAGATGAGAGAAATCGTCCACGTTCAGGCCGGACAGTGCGGAAACCAGATCGGGTCCAAATTCTGGGAGGTGATTTCTGATGAGCACGGAATCCAGCCCGATGGACTTTTCAAGGGAGAGAGCGATCTCCAATTGGAGAGAATTGACGTGTACTATAACGAGGCATCAAGTGAGTTTGGTTATGTGTTTTCAACGCAAAGTAATATTTTAAAGATGGAAAGTACGTGCCACGTGCCGTTCTTGTTGATCTCGAGCCAGGGACTATGGACTCTGTTCGCTCTGGACCATTCGGTCAACTCTTCAGACCAGACAACTTTGTCTTCGGACAGTCCGGAGCAGGAAACAACTGGGCCAAGGGGCATTACACCGAGGGAGCTGAGCTTGTCGACAATGTCCTTGATGTCGTGCGCAAGGAGGCCGAAGGATGTGACTGTCTTCAAGGATTCCAGCTTACCCACTCGCTCGGAGGAGGTACTGGATCTGGAATGGGAACTCTTTTGATCTCCAAAATTCGCGAGGAATACCCAGACCGCATCATGTCATCTTTCTCAGTTGTTCCATCGCCAAAGGTCTCCGACACTGTCGTTGAACCATACAATGCGACACTTTCCGTGCACCAGCTCGTTGAGAACACTGACGAGACTTACTGCATTGATAACGAGGCTCTGTACGATATTTGCTATAGAACACTCAAGCTCACCAACCCTACTTACGGAGACTTGAACCATCTCGTTTCTCTCACCATGTCCGGAGTTACCACCTGCCTCCGCTTCCCAGGACAGCTCAACGCTGATCTTCGCAAGTTGGCTGTTAACATGGTTCCATTCCCACGTCTTCACTTCTTCATGCCAGGATTTGCTCCACTCTCCGCCAAGGGAACCCAGGTCTACCGTGCGCTCACCGTCGCCGAACTTACCCAGCAAATGTTCGATTCTAAGAACATGATGGCTGCTTGCGACCCAAGACATGGAAGATATTTGACCGTTGCCGCCATGTTCCGTGGACGTATGTCCATGAGAGTGAGTTTCACGTTATTATTCTAGCAGTATTCATCATTTGATTTTTCAGGAAGTCGACGAGCAAATGCTCAATGTCCAAAACAAGAACTCCTCGTACTTCGTGGAATGGATACCGAACAACGTTAAGACCGCTGTGTGCGACATACCACCACGTGGACTCAAGATGGCCGCCACCTTCGTTGGAAACTCCACCGCTATTCAGGAGCTCTTCAAGCGCATTTCGGAGCAGTTCACCGCTATGTTCCGCAGAAAAGCCTTCCTTCATTGGTACACTGGTGAAGGTATGGACGAGATGGAGTTCACCGAGGCCGAAAGCAACATGAACGACCTCATCTCTGAATACCAACAGTACCAGGAGGCCTCCGCCGAGGACGAACCACTCGATGAATACACCGAGGGCGAGACCTACGAGGCTGAAGAGTAGAGTCTTTCGGGATTCCTAAATTATTATGCCCGGATATTGTAATTCCTTGTCCCATGATCTTTTTTAACCAATTCGTCACCGAGTTATTTTATTATTTATCGAATAAACGATGAATATCATCTATGGAACACAGAAAATAAGATAAACGAGTTGTATTCTTGAATTCATACCTATTGATCACTGTGGAGGAAATACATTGATTTTTTGTTTGGATGAAAGACACTGTCGTGAAAGGCTCTCTGAAGTTAAAGAAGGTGTCATCGGAAGCGCCAAAGAAGGCGAAGAAAAACAAATCTATGGTGGATCCGAAGCAAGTGGATATGACGATTAGAAGGTATGCAACTTGAAATTCAGACCTCTAACTGTCTCAGAGATTCCAGAAACGCTTCCGGTACCGGATCGCACAAAACCGAAGCCGAGCTTCGGTTTGAGGCCAGGCGGCAGGCTAACATGGTAACTATTTTTTATTTTCAGTTGTCAAATGTTGTTTCAGGCCGAGAGAATGCTGAAGAGAGCCGCCGTGAGTCATCGTGAGAAGGTGGAGAAGTTCAATCAGCAAATGGAGGAGATGACCGAGTTCAACGACATTCCAAAGGTTTCCTGGACCAAGTAATAACTGATCTGCTCACTGTAAATACTCGAGCGTCAATGTGCATAACTTTTAATAAACGAATATGAATTTCTGAATAGTTTTGTGGCGTTTTTTGTGTGTTTGTAATTTTTTTTTTTGTCATTTGATTGCGTTCAGTTGAAAAATCTGAGTGGGCGTGGCTATACCTTACTGTAATTTAAAAACGATCAAACTACTTTCGACTATAATGGATTTGTGGCGGAGTGACTCGAATTCACGTTTTTATTCCAAAATGTTATTTAAGAACATGTATTTAGCCAAAGCTATTACGAGTTTTTTCGAGAGTTAAATACCATCCCAAAATTTGCTCATCCTTTTTTTGTTTTCAATAAAGTTGCGACATCAAAACGTGAAACCAAAATGCATCATGCACTAAAATTTAATGGACGGGGTTTCACGTTATGATGTCTCAACTCCATTGAAAACACAATATGCCTGAAACTAAATAGATTTTGAACACACTACAAGGTACAACTTTTCTGTAAAAAATCAAACATTCTCCAACTTGTTGGCTCTTTGTTTCCGCTAGCCACTTTTCTCTTGAGCTCTCTTTCTTCCACTTTTATTATTTAAACAAGCGTTTTTCAAGGTGTACTCTATCTACCAACAAAAAGTTTGTTGCGTTAAATTTAGTCAGGCTCATAGATTAATTTGCGAAAAAATGAAATATTTAATTCACTCAAAATTATTTCACCCAAATATAAATATTAGCTAGAGATTCTAAAAAAAAAACTGGGAAACTATCTCCGCGCATTTTGCAAGTCTGCGGCACGAGCTTTGTAGAGAACGTTCTATAAAATAATGGAAAAGCAGTGTCACAGTCTTGCAAAAAGGGCATGGCCCAAATTCGACGGCTATCAGCCTTTTTTGGCTCACTCCCAATTAGCGCCAAACTGACGCCGATTAGGCTCGAGCTCAGCGTCAACAATGGCTATTTGCCATATTCGATGGCTAACAGCCATATCAGCACCACAAATTCCCTGAACGGAGTTTCTCTCAACAAAAATTAGCAAATTCGCGTCAAATGTAGTGTATTCACTGCAAAGATGGCCAACGCATGTGTCTCTGCGTCTCTTGCCCACCTGCAGTCTCTCGCCTCTCCCAGTTTTCGAGCTTGACAACGGCTTTCCGGCTCTCAACGAGCTCATTGATTATTCTTTCGCTGGACGCCTTCTGGACGCCGTCTCTAGTTTCAGTCGGCTCTCCTTTTCCTTTTTCCTTTATTTTTCAAATTTAATATTAAGAAAAACCACATTTTTTCATCAGAAAATCAAGAAAAAAAAAACGACATTCCGCGCTTTTCAATATTGAAAATTTGTCGAAAATGAGTGGCGTTTATCGGTAAGACACGAAAATGCGTGTTAAATAATTTTTCTCTGACTTTCTCTGTCATTTTAACACGTTGCATAATCGATTTTTTCTCCGCCGCTCTTTCATTATTTATCAGTGAATTTCTGCCCTCATTATCACTCTCAGCGCTGTTTCAGGGTGCAATCGGGCAGTCTACGAGTATATTTCCTCTCACACTGCTCTGATCATGTTGCGTGGAAAAGTGGATCCGAAGAAGGAGGAGCAGGAGAGATTGCAGGGATTTCTGCTCGACATGCTCAAAGAGGAGGAGAACAAGTACTGTGCGGATTGTCAGGCGAAAACACCGAGGTATTTACTCGTTTTTAGCAATTAGGGTTATTCACAAAATACCTATAACCAGGAAAAAATTCAGCGGAAATTCGGAGAATGCTCCTCCGATCGACCTGAAATTTTGGGAAATAGGGGCAAAAGTACTCCTGGAGATGCTCAGAAAATTTGAGACCAAAATATCGATTTAAAAATTTCAGAAAAAAAGTAAATATTTTTTAAAATCTATATTTCGGTCCCAAAATTTCTGAGCAAATCCAGGAGTATTTTTGCCCTTCCTTCCCAAAATTTCAGGTCAATCAGAGCATTTTTCCGAGTTTTCACGCAGTTTTTTTGGCATTTCGTGCATAATCCCATAGAAGTTCTTATTTTAAAAAGTCGATAAATTTAAATGCAGATGGGCAGCTTGGAACCTCGGCGTCTTCATTTGCATTCGCTGCGCTGGAATTCACCGAAACCTCGGAGTGCACATCTCAAAAGTGCGATCAGTCAACCTTGACTCGTGGACTCCGGAACAAGTGCAGACGATGAGAGTGATGGGCAACGAGAAGGCTCGAAAAGTGTACGAACACGACCTTCCCGCCCAATTCCGACGCCCCACAAACGATCAACAGATGGAGCAGTTCATTCGCAGTAAATACGAACAGAAGCGATACATAATGCGTGATTTTACCTACCCGCGAGTCGACGTCAGCGATTTGCCAAAGTCGGCGACGCACGGCCAGAAAAAGATTGGAACTCCAGTGGTGAGCATTACGGCAAGAGGAAATACAGCTGTGACGAGCAACGGACACTCTTCACCCTCCGCTTCTTCATTTTCTGGACCGTCTCTTCTCGATTTTTCTGATCCACCCGCAGCGGCAACGACCACGGCCGCCAAAACACCGGCTGCAAGTATTTTTGATGACTTTCAAGGACTCAGTCTGCAATCGAATGTGCCCGCGGCGCCAGCTGCCAACGATGATTTTGACGATTTCGGATCGTTCGTTTCGGCAAACAACTCGAATGCAAATGTGGCAACTCCGTCGGCCGGCGATTTCGGCAACTTTGCCGATTTTTCAGCTGCCCCCAAAACGGCTACACCTGCCGCTCCAACGTCGGCTCTTGATGGTGAGTTTTTAAGGATTTTTTTTTACGATTTGAAGAATTATCATAGGTCTGCTAAGAATCCAATTTCTGGTTTTTTTTTTCGCTGCATGAATATTGTTTCATTGTATATAATTTTCAGCCAAAATTAATGTCTAAAAATCGAAAAAATGCATGAAATCTTGGGAAATTATGTAAAAAATACTCCCTGCTCAGAAAATGAGAACCGAAAAGAACCAAATCCAAATCAGGGGTGGAACCACCAAACGAAAAAAAAGTAGTTTTTTCGGCTTTTTTGGGAGAAAGAAAATGTTTTGTTTATTTTTTTGATAATTTTTCGAGGCAAAAAAATTCCGAAAAAAACTCTAATTTAACGAAGACTTGGAAAATTTCCATTTAACTCGCAGAAATACGCCTTTTTTTGTTGCATTTTCGACTTTCCTCTGGTCTGATCTGCGTTTAAATGAAAAAAATTAATTAAAGACTGGTTTGCATTATTATTTTTCATCTTTTTTTTTATCTTATCAACGGACATTGGATGCAAAATCAGAAAAATTGGGCTTTTTTTATCGTAACGAGGAATTTTCGGCGCGGATATGGCGGATATTGTCACGAGGCTCTTTCAGAATAGAAATTCGACAAAATTGAAATGTCACGTTTTGGAAATTGCGTGAAAATAGAAACCCACGAAATAGAAATGTAATAAAACAGAAACCTAACAAAATGAAAACGCGTGAAAACAGAAACGTAGCAGAGCAGAAATGTGTCGAATTGGAAGTAAAATGGCAATGGAGCGCATTTGCAAGATTTATTTTTTAAAACGACTTTTTCGATAACCGAAAAACGTGAAAAAATCCAAAAATACGTGGAAGCTATCGAGAAAAACCTGAAAAAAATTAGAAAAAGTCGTTTTAAAAAATAAATCTTGCAAATGCGCTCCATTGCCATTTTACTTCAAATTCGACACATTTCTGCTCTGCTACGTTTCTGTTTTCACGCGTTTTCATTTTTTTTTACGTTTCTGATTTATTACATTTCTATTTCGTGGGTTTCTATTTTCACGCAATTATTGGATGAAAAAAAGGATATTGGATGAAAAAATCAGAAAATTGGGCTTTTTTGATCGTAACGAGGAATTTTTGGCGCCGATATGGCGGATATAGGCACCTATTATTGATTTTTTAGAAGTTTTCACCTCCAAAACCGCTTGAACTTCAAAATTAGGCTCCGTATTTTCACACGAATTTCAACCTTTTCAAATTTTCATGAACAAAAAGTGAAGAAAAACAATTTCATGAAATTCGCAGAGTTTAATTTTAAAATTCACGCGGCTTCGGAAGCGAACACTTTTTTAAAACAAGAATATGTAGCTGTTAGCTGTTGAAAACGGCTATTAGCCATCGAAATAGACAGATAATCGGCGCGAGGTTGGCGGTATTAGACGCAAATGCATTCAATATACGCCACGAATTTGACGACTATTAGCCAAAAAATTCCTGAATGTATCGAGGCAAAGTAATTTCGCACTCCACTGATATTTCGTAGTTTAGAAGAGAAACATACCTTTTAAAAATTAATTCACGAAATAACAAAAATTTGGGGGAAAGCTCGGAGAATGCTCTGATTGCCTTGAAACTTTGGACATTCCCAGAAAATTTCAGACCAAATTATCGATTTTTTTTTCTGAAATTTTTAAAAATCGACTATTCCCCAAAGTTTCAAGGCAATCAGAGCCTTCTCCGAGCTTTCCCCCCAACTTTTTGTGAATAACCCCATAAATCTTTTTTTTTCCAGATCTAACTTCAATTCCCACGACAACGGAAAACGGAAGCGGTGCCAAGAAAACCAACGCCGACATTCTCTCTCTATTCGGCACGTCTGGAGGTCTTGCAGCTCCAAATGTGGTAGCACCCGGTGGATTCGCTGGATTCGGACTTCAAGCTGCTCCACAGCAACCACAAATGCAACAAAACTCGTTTGCGGCTTTCGGGGCTAGTCAAGCGGCGCCAGTCGTACCCCAACAAGTCGCCCCGCAAAACGATTTGTTCGGCGGACTTTCTGGAATCAATTTTGGAGCTCCGACAGTAGCAGCAGCGGCTCCGCAGATGCCAATGCAAATGCACCAACCTATGCACCAACCACCCCAAAGCTTTAATGCGTCATTCGGATCGTTCAGCCCTGCCAAGCCTGCTGCGCCAACTTCACCAACTGGAGCAGGAGCGTTTGGCATACCAAACAAGTCGAATGCCTTTGCGGATTTGGCTCTTGGAAAGGTGAGTTTAACAAAGACGTTTCGAAAGTGCGACGTTTCAAAATTTTTCTGCATTTTGTCGTTTCCTGAAAAACACGGCCTCCCAGGACGCCAGGCAGTGCAATCGCGCTCCACTGAGCTCGCTCCGCTTCTTTTGGCGCGAACTTTCGTTTTTTCAAATTTGTTTTTAATTTAGTACTGAAAATTTACTTATCGTCAAATATTTTGTCTTTTCCATAATTTTTTATCGATAAAATTCACGGCGAAATAAAAAGGTGTGTGAAACCTTTCGAATAAGCGATAAAATTAAGAATTTGAACTCCTGTAGGAGAAGGAGATACAGTGTGAAGATACAGTGCGTCCAATATTAATAGGACCCCCCTTGATTTTGGGGGTCTAGGCAAAACCAAAGAAGATACAAAAAATCTGTAATTGCCATTCGATTCAGCATACAAATAAACCCCAAAAACCAAATTTCCATGTGTCTAGCACTTTTTTGACGCCCGTACCACCAAAAAGTCACTTTTTCAAGCGTCCAATATTAATAGGACCACCTCGGGATTTTAGTGTGTCGGTGATTTTTTTATTGGGTTTTCAGCAGGAAACATGATTTTTCATGGATTTTCGATCTGAAAATGACCATTTATTTGCTTTTTATTGTTTAAAACAATTTTCATGGTTATTTTACGCTTCTTCACCAATGTTTTCACTCTTCAAATTGGAATATTTCTTTCATGAAAACGCAGCTACAAAAACACAGTTTATTGGAGCGAAAAAACAAAATCTATAAGAAAAATTGAATCCAGGAAACAACTATCAATAGCTGGTTTCTCCAAAATTTTTTAAATCACTTCGACCACTCTGTTCGGCCTAGTGGCAACGAGTTTCTTAGGTTCGTCGACGCTGATAGCATCCCATTCACGTTGCAAAGCAGTTTTGAAGGCTTGAATATTGTTGTATTGTTGTCTATTTTAATAAACACGATGAACGAGCATTTCCCACAAGTTCTCAATCGGATTGAGGCCCGGGCTGCAAGCCGGCCTATCGAGTACTTTGATTCCTTCAGTCGCGAACCAGTTCTTTGTGAAGTTTTTGGAGTTAATGGCAGTATCGTCTTGTTGGAATGTATGTGAGCGACGTCGGTTACGGAAGAAAAAGACAAAAAAGGCAGACATCGAGTCCAAGCTCCACCTTGATTTCGTTGAGACTTTTCGAAGAGTTGGAAGCGGTTCGGATGACGTTTCTTTTATCACGGAAACTAGCCTTTCTTTCCGTCCACTGTACTCCTTGTTCTTCTGTCCATAGTTCACCGGATCTGATAGGTAACGTCGAATCTAACTTCTGGTTTTCTTCACGAGGCGAGACATTTCATGGAGTGAAAATCCCGTTTGACGCATCACATCCAATTTCGATTGCTCAGCAAGAGTGAGGTGATCAACGCGACTCAATGAGAGTTTAGATAACTAACTGATATGGAAGCTCTCATTTAGGATAAAATTTAATTAGGAAGTTAATTACTGAACCTGCACATCAAACTCTCGCAACGAAGCTGATTACAGTAACACTAATTATCACAAACATTCGAAACAACCTTGGATCCATTTGAAGAGTGAAAACATTGGTGAAGAAGCGTAAAACAACCATGAAAATTGTTTTAAACAATAAAAAGCAAATAAATGGTCATTTTCAGATCGAAAATCCATGAAAAATCATGTTTCCTGCTGAAAACCCAATAAAAAAATCACCGACACACTAAAATCCCGAGGTGGTCCTATTAATATTGGACGCTTGAAAAAGTGACTTTTTGGTGGTACGGGCGTCAAAAAAGTGCTAGACACATGGAAATTTGGTTTTTGGGGTTTATTTGTATGCTGAATCGAATGGTAATTACAGATTTTTTGTATCTTCTTTGGTTTTGCCTAGACCCCCAAAATCAAGGGGGGTCCTATTAATATTGGACGCACTGTATTGATTAAATTAAAAAGACTGTCTTCTTATGAATTTGCCTATATTTTGTCCGTTTTTCGTCTTTGTATTTTCGGCCCGAAGCGGCGCGACGGTCAAACGCGTTTAATTGAATTCAATTGAACTCCGTACTTCGTTATTTTCATTTCGTTTGCCAAATTTTTTTTCTTTTTTTGTATAAAACTCACTTTTTTTCTATGCAAAAATGATTTGTCCAGACCAAATTCATTAATTTTTGTCATAATCAGTCACATATTGCATAATTTTCGCCAAAAAAATATGTTTCCATTTTTCGAAATTAAAAAAAAAAGTTCAACTTCATTTTTCTGGGTTTTTTTCTGGTTCAAATAAAATCACGGTGATTTGTTTTGAAGTTGTGTTATTTTTTGGTCGAAAATAGCTGATTTCAATAAAAATTTTAATTGTTTCTCGCCGAAATGGCTAATTTCCAATTAAATCGGTGGTTTTGTGAGTTTTTCGACGCTTTTCCTCACTTTTTGCTCTTTCAAACGTTTCTCTACATTATCTCCGCATATAATTATTGTTAAAAACTTATTATTTCACGAGAAAATCGCACACAAAAACATCAGAGCGCTCAAAGACGCGCCGTCGAGTTATGCGCCAACACCAGAAATGCGTCAGTGATTGGTTCGCGCGTTGGGAGTCTGGGAGGCCGTGAAAAAGCGTTCGAAAATGATTTTGAGCAAACACCACGACGAAAAAATGCAGAAAAAGTTTCAAAACGTCCGAATGCCAAATTATTGATTGTTGACTTGATCTTTTCAGGTCATGAAAACAAACTACGGACAGAGTGCGTTGCACGCTTCTGCACCGCCCGTCTTCAACCGAACGTCTCCGCAACCCCAGACGCAGCCCATGACAAATGCTGCCAACAATGATTTGTTCGACATGTTTGCCACGGCGCCGCCGCCGGTTCCCGTCACTGTTAACTCGTCGTCTGGTTTGGACGATTTGCTAGGACTTTGAGCGTTTTTTTTTTCGCTGTGAATTGATTTTAATTGCATAATGTGACCTGTGATTGTTCCCCTTTAGTGTTTTTAACTTATTTCTTACGCTTTGGTTGTGAGCCCTCTTTCTTTCTTTTCATTTGTTTTCTCTCCAATCCAATCCAATCCAATTCCAGTCACCAACCCACCAACATCACCACCATCACCATCATATCCCAGAAATTTAGCAACAACTTTTTTTTTTTACTAATTATTCATGCTTCTATCCTCTTTTTTTTTCTTTTTTTTTATTTGTCTGTTTGTTTGCCTGGCTGTCGAATGAAATGTATCGAGATAAGGCGGCAAAGTGGACGTTGAGAACCAGTCTGAAACTCGACGGAGCGAGCGCTGAAAGTGCAGAGAACACAGACGTGTTCGTCATGATTCTGATCGCCAGAAAATATTAATCGATTCGTAGAGACGCAGCGGCAACGAATGGGGTGGAAAGACGACGGAAATGAAGGCGTTGTCTTCGATTCGGGACGAGGAGAAAAGGCGAAACCACAATTATCGGCGCGCGGAATTTTCGTCGTCGTTTTCCGTTGTGTGGCGACGTCGTCACTTTTTGTCTGGAATGGATTTGTTCAATTCAATTCAATTCCCGCCTAATGTCCGATTTTATTGACCACAATCAGTTTTCCCCTTTTTTCTCCTTGTAAACCTTTGAATCAACAGAAAATTTGACCCTTTTTTGCAAAATTTCAACGATAAAATTAGCGGGTTATTCATTTTGTTCATTTCATGCAGAAAACGACATTTTCTGTGGAAAAAATGCGTTTTCTGCACAAAATCAATAACCCCACTACTGTATTAAAGGCGCATAACGCGATTTGTAAAATGACAAAAAAAAGAAAACGAGGCATGCGCCTTTAAAAACAACTTTTGGGTCTACTGTAATGAAATTCTCAAAACAGTTTTTTTATTGAACTTGTTTCTTGATTTTATGGACCAATTTATTCAAACATGCAACGCGAATTTTTTTTGCAGTCATTTTAAATGAACATTTTAGTGCGCAAAAAAATTTTGAAAATAAATTGCTTGTTTTTTTGGACAGAAAAGTTCAAAAAAATAGTTACATTTCTCTTTTTCTTGGATTTTACTCTTATTTTCTCAATTTTGGAAAACAAAAATCACGGATTTTCCTTTTTTTGCTCCTTTTATTGTGGATTTTCAAGCAAAAAGCTAAAAAAAATTACTGTATTAAAGGCACATAACATGATTTCAAAACTCAAAACGAGGCATGCGCCTTTAATCAGACTTACTGTATTTTCATTTGCTTAAAATGTTTTTTTATTGATTGTTCACTTTTTTTTCCTGATTTTACTCTTGTTTCGTTATTTTTGAAAAAAAAACATGAATTTTACCTTTTCTGCTACAATTCTACGCATTTTCAAGCTTAATTATACAATTTAACATGATTAAAAAAAGGAAACGAGGCAATCCCCTTTAAAAATAACTACATACTGTCCATATTATTAATTCAATCTTCTTGCCGGCTACCACAAGAGTTCACGCGGAAAATCTAAGGCCACACCCCCTCAGTTTTTCTTTTAATTTTCAACTGAATGCAATGAAAAAAAGTTGAGTGAGTGTAGCGACACGTGGCGTTCTCATTTCTCAAAATAACTGTGGTGTTTGCAGAATTTTCACGTGAAATCCTATTGTAACCGGCAAGAATATTGAATTGATAATACCTAAAAAATAGTTTTATCGGATTTTTTCTTAATTTTGCTCTATTTCCTATATTTTTAGGTAAAAACGCGGGTTTCATTATTTTTTTGCCATTTTCTAACTAAAAGTTACTGTATGGCACATAACACGATTTTAAAAATCAAAACGAGGTATGCGCCTTTAAAAAGGGCTACGGTACATGTTTCAGTTTTTATTGATTTTTCTCTTAATTTTTCACCATTTTTTCATATTTGGCCGCATTTTTTGTGCATTTTCCATATTTTTAATGGTTCTAAATAATTTAAATCAAAATTTCCTGTCATTTTAAACATCTATTGTTGGTCCGCCAAAATGGTCAAACGCGTTCCGGTGAACTCAACGCTGTACGATTTCCATTTTGGTTTCCAAATTATTTCATTTCACGTATTGTTTTTTCAATCGACTTGCGACATGAGAACGCGTGACTCCGCCCACTTTTTTTCGCGCGACCACGCAAACACAGTTCGATTTGAAGAGAAGCAGAGAAAACATGCCTTTTTTTCTCGTTCTCATGCTGCAACTCGATTGAAAACACAATATAAATTCAACATGAAATTAAATAATTTGGAAACCAAAATGAAAATCGCATAGCGTTGATTTCAGCGGAGCACGTTTGACCATTTTGGCGCGCCGACAGTATAAGCGTTCTCACCTTTCTTTACCCTTTATTTTCGAACCAATTTGCATACATGTAAATATGTACATTCCATTTGCTTAAAACTGGTTGTTCTCGCTGAAAACCCACACCGTCTGACTCATTCCGACTCGAAGTATTCTGTTTTAGATACAGTACGATGCATTTTTTTTTCCTTCTTTCCTTTTCTTTTCTTTTCTTCTTCAAGTCAGCAATTTTCTTTTTTTTCGTTACTTTTCAACTTGTTCTACATACCTGGAGAGGAAGTAACCAAAAACGAGGGAAGGACAGGTGTTGACCGGATTGTTTCTCATTATTCTGACAGTGTCATGTCATGTCATCTGTCATCGTCTCTGCGTCTCTTCTGTTTCGTTGAATTGAAAAGTGAACTATTCGAAATAGTTGGAGAATTTTTGGCAGTTTGCCACTGGACGTGAAGCTGCCATGACGCTAGAAGCTGCCAAGTATCTGCCGAAGTTCGTGGAAATTTTTAGTCCACTTTGATGGGAAAATGGCTACCTCTCTGCCATGAAGCTGCCAAGTAGCTGCCCTTGGCAATTCGCCATCCATTTTGCTCGGCAAATGGCGGCCTGCCAAAATGGACACTGAGCACGAGCACACCTCTCCGTAGAGCACACAAGTCACAAACTACTTTGGCTACAACTTTCAAACCGTGAACAGAACAGAAATTCGCAAATAGATGAGAAAAGAGTCTTCTGGCGCGCAGCGCGGCGCGCCAAGTTTATTTTTGAAAACTTGTAAACACAAGAGAGTTTTATTTGCCAATCCGAAACGCTCCGAAATGAACCATATGCATGTCCGTCGTGGCAGGGGGTCGTCGATCTCTGGAAATTTTCTGTTTTGGTGTGATGTGGTGTAGTGGAGGTGGAGGTCGTCTCCATCCGGTTATCTGACTCACCACTCACTGTCCTTATCTCTCGTCTAAAGATGCAGTTGTTTTTGTTTTTTTTCTGCCTTTTCTCGAGTCATTCGTTCCATTTCACAGCTCACTTTTTGGCTAATTTTGACTTTTCACACTTTCTGGTGCGTTTAAAAAAATTCTGAAAAAATCAGGGTGATACTAGAATTTTTGGTGAATTTTTTAAGATCTTAAAAATCGGCAAAATTCTTCCTGAAAAGTTGTTATGATCCGTCAAACTTTTGCTATTTTTCGAGCACATTTTTACCTGTAAAATCCTACATTCCATACGGTCCCCAACAAGTAGGTCGCTGAAAATGCCGATGAGTGACGCAACTGGGTTCGGCGTGAGCACGGCGATATTTAGGCTGTGGATTCGCTCCAGACCTCATAAACTTTTATGCAAAGTTTTGACGAGTATTTTTCGAAACCATAATTCAGTCCAGAAATTAAAAAAAAAAGTTTTCTAGTGTATTTTCTAGTCCTCCCCATCCCAAAGAAGTGCCTGGAGTGTTAAAAAAAATTATTCCCACCGATCGCATGTCATTTTTTCCGAAAAAAATTTTTTTTTGACACTTTAGGCACTTCTTTGGGATGATGAGGACTAGAAAATACACTAGAAAATTTTTTTAAAAATTTCTGGACTGTATAATGATTTCGAAAAATACTCATCAAAACTTTGAAACTTTGCAAAAAAGTTTATGAGCTCTGTGGAGCGATTCCACAGCCTAAATATCGCAGTGCTCACGCCGAACCCAGTTGCGTCACCCATCGGCATTTTCAGCAACCTGCGTGTTGGGGACCATGTGGAATGTAGGATTTTACAGGTAAAAATGTGCTTGAAAAATAGTAAAAGTTTGACGGACCATAATAAGTTTTCTGGAAACATTTTGCCATTTTTTAAAATTTAAAATTTCACCAAAATTCTAGTTTTTTTTTCAGAATTTTCCAAAACGTACCAAAAAGTACCTTCCTGTAACTTTCTTCATTTCCACCCCCACTACCAATAGATAAATATTCGCGCCTTGCCGCCTCCTCCTCCTCCTCCAATACCAACCAACTCAACCCGATTTACTCTGTGCCTTTGCCCTCGCATATTTACTCAGACCATCGAAAATGATGGGAATCGCTCGCTCGGCAAAAAGGAGCATTTCTCCTACTCGCCTGGTTTCAAAACGCCACTTTTCTCGTTCTTTTCCGATTCTTCCGACCCGACCCGACCTTTCAAAAGTGCAGGTGTCACATAAATAAATGGCTCTGGGACGTTTCGAAACTTTAGTACATTTTAGCGGTAAATTTGGAAAAATTCTCAAATTCTCCTTGGCCGAATTTTGTCAATAGTGCGAACAAGGCGACGAAAAATAGTGATAAAGTTTGGAAACATCCCAGAGCCCAATAAATACCAAGCAGCTATTTTTTTTTAATTCCAAAAATGATGCATAAAAGCGCCGCTTGTATTATTCATTATCGCGCGCAGATACATCGGGATAGACTCGTTTTTGCCTCTTCTTCTTCTTCTCCTTTCCGCGAAAGATCTTCTCTTCCGCATCTCATCGCTTCGAATCGACGACGCAGCCGTCACAATGCATACGCAGCTGTGCGCAGAAAGAAAAGAACACATCCTTATTTTTCACCATCTTTTTTTTTTGGAAATTTTAAAATAAAAAAAATGAGAACCTAAATATCTCTCATCGACGTTTCCATTTTCGCTGCTGCTAACTCCTACGCAAATTCCACGAATTTCTCCATTTTTCTCCGAATTTTTGAAAAGTATGGTCAAAAATATTACTCCCGGGCTCAAAAAGTAAAGTTATGGACTGAAATACCGTATTTACTCTATTTGCCCGGCATGCCGACTTATTGTTCGAACCTCCTGATTGGATGCCGGGCAATTAGATTTAAAGAATTTGGAAAACATTGACAATTTTGACAAATTCATTCTCAAATTCAATATTTTTTGTCCAAAAATAATTAAATTTGAATATGAATTTGTTAAAATTTGCAAGTCCGAAACTTTATATTTGTCAAAACTGAAATTATTTCTAAAAATTAAAAATCTTGTGTCATTTTCATTGCGAGGATCCCTAGAAATTCGAAGATTTGAGCGAAAATTCAAATTATTCTCCCATTTTTCTGAAAATTTCGTAAATAACGCCAAAAACCCCAAAATTAATATGTTTATTCACAGAAATGTTAAAAATTGAGAAAAAAATTGAATCAGAAATTTTGGAAAAAGAAAAATTTGACCTCAAATATCGAATTTTCTAATTAAAAAAAATTAAATTCTATATTTCAGGTCAAAAATTTTTTTCCCAAAAATTCAGATCCAATTTTCCTTTTAATTTTGAGATTTCTAGAAACACATTAATTTTGGGGTTTCTTGGCGTTATTTACGAAATTTTCAGAAAAATGGGAAAATTATTTGAATTTTCGCTCAAATCTTCGAATTTCTAGGGATCCTCGCAGTGAAAATTACAAAAATTCGAAGATTTTTTCAATTTTTCTGAAAATTTTGAAAAGAACGGCAAGAAACACCAAAATTATTCATAGAAATGTCAAAATTGAAAAAAAATTGGCTCGGAAATTCAAAATTTTCAGAAAAATTGAATAAATCTTCGAATTTGCGTCATTTTCACTACGTGGTTATTCATAAAATTTAGAAAATTTGAGCGAAAATTCAAATAATTCTCCACTTTTCCGAAAAAATTCGTAAATAACGCCAAGAACCCCAAAATTAATATGCTTAAATATTCCTAGGAATGTCAAAAATTGAAAAAAAAATGGTATCTGAAATTTTGGTAAAAATTGACCTGAAATATCGAATACGTAATAAAAATTGTCTGTTAAATTTTCAAATGCAATATAAATAACCTGTCTCTCTTTTCTCACTCGCTTTCATTGGGGTTATTCATAGAAATGCCGAACATTTCGAAAATGACATCAAAAATCTTCCTCAAAGAGGGTTTTTGACATTATTTTCGAAATTTTTGGCATTTCTATGAATAGCCCCGATGTAGGCGAGTGAGAAGAAGAGAAATGGGTTTTTTATTGAATTTGAAAATTTAATTGGCAATTTATTTTTTCAAAATTTCAGATCTAATTTTCTCCCTGTTTTTGACATTTCTTGGAATAAGCACATTAATTTTTGGGGTTTCTTGGGGTTATTAATGAAGGTTTCGGAAAAATTGGGATAATTATTTGAACTTCCGCCAGAATTTTCGAGAGGGGGGGGGGCAGTAGGAACAGGAAAAAAAAACAATTCCTTCCCCCGTGAACTTTAACTTTTAAATAAAACTTCGCAGATTTTCCCATTACTCGCCCATTTTTCTTTGCACGGCATTTATAAATACTCGATTCTCGTTTCTAAATAATTGTGAGTTGTCTGGGCTCTTTTTCCTTTTTCAACTACCGTTGTCAATCTCAATATTTAACCGCAAATATTTTCAGACAACCCCTTTTCTGCCCGCCCCGGACTCTGATCAATGTAGCAAAGTGCACAGCGGCACTTGAGAAAACACAGACACAACGCGACTCGAAAACTTACCTTAAATATTGAATTCTCGCCTTCCAGAGAATCGTGAATGAGTAAGGTCAGTTTGAAAAAAAATATGACAAAAATACTGTATTTTGTATCCTTTTCCCCCATTTTTCGACATTTCTTTGTCACCACAAACGCGCCCTATCGCACTTGTCTGCGTCTCTATAGTGAAAAGCGTCCGTTCTGCCAAGAGACGCAAAAAGGCGAGACATTGCCGCGAAAAATCGTCCCGGAAATTTGTGTTTATCGCTCGCAAATTAATCTTTGATTCCTTCCGGGTGTCTGAGCGGCTTTGAAAATAAAAAATAGAAAAAAAAATATTCGTTCCAAGTTTTTTAAGAAGTCAGCGGGCTCTTCTTCCGCGGAGGCGTCCACATCGAATTCCAGCAGTGCACTCTATGACTCCACATCAAAAGGACATCATCGTCGCACTTCGTCACTATGGGTGCCTCCAACCAGGTATAGTTTTTTGGCTATTAGCCGTTTTTGGCTTAGCCGATGCTTCCGCGCCGGTAACCGCCAAACTCGTGCCGAGAGGCCTTAAAAGCGGGGAAATATTTTTCATGCAAGTCCAGACTTTAACAGTTCCTGTAAAAAAAAACTCGTGCCGCACACTTGCAAAGAGCGGGGCTTCTTCCTCGATTTATTAGCCGATTAGGTGCCAACTATGCGCCAGAAAAAATTGTTGTTGTTGTTGTCGTAAAAAAGCGCAAAAATTAATATTCCTCGAATGGTGATACCGCGTCAAATGGTGTACATTGTGGTCTCGCCACGCGCGGTGTTTGCAGACTTTGAATTTTTCCGTTTCGAAATTTTTCGATGCATAAATTCCGTTTTTTCTTGTTATCATTTGTGCCGTTTTTTATTTTTTTTTTTGTTAACTATGGAATTTGAAAGTTCTTTTTGAAATAAACATTTTAAACAGTAATGGGGTTATTCTCGGAACCAGCAAAAAATAGAAAAAAAAAACCAGAAAAAAATTCAGCGAACATTCGGTGAATGTTCTGATCGGTCTGAAACTTTGGGAAATCATTTAAAAGATATTTCCGGTCATTTCCGGTCGATATTTCAGACCAAAATATCGATTTTGAAAATTTTCAGAAATAAAAATCAATATTTCGGTCTGAAATTTTCTGGGAATGTCCGAGAGTATTTTATAAATGATCTCTCAAAGTTTCAGATCGATCGGAGCATTCTCCAAATTTTCGCTGAATTTTTTGCTGTTTTTTTCTATTTTTGCCTTTTTTCTGCTGGTTTCGAGAATAACCCCATTACTATTTAAAATTTTTATTTCAACAAAAACTTTAAATTCTCATAGTTGAAAAAAATTAAAAAGGGCTCAAATAATAACAAAAAACCAAATTTATTCATCGAAAAATTTCGAAACGGAAAAATTCAAATTTGTATCAACGCGTAAATCGACAAGTCTGCAAACACCGTCCGTAGCGAGACGATAATGTACACCATTTGACGCCTTTTTTGAGACCCTGACAAAACCGGGGAAAACCACGAAACCGGGGAAGACAAAACCAGGGAAGACAAAACCGGGGAAAAAATCGGACAAAACCTGGGAAGAAGCTCCGCCCCCTTTTGCAGCTGCTGCACGATGTTTTGTACTGGAAATGTTGAAAAAGTGCGCCGCAGACTTGCAACTTTTCCCCGGTTTTATCCAGTTGCAAGTCTGCGGCACACTTTTTCAATACTTCCAGTACAAAACATCGTGCAGCAGCTGCAAAAGGGGGCGGAGCTTCTTCCCAGGTTTTGTCCGATTTTTTCCCCGGTTTTGTCAGGGTCTCCCTTTTTTAGAAACGGAGGAAAAAATGGCTCTGGGACGTTTCGAAACTTTTTTTTTTGCATTTTTGCGGCATACTAGTGGATTTAAATTCACAAAAAAAAGTTTCGAAACGTCCCAGAAATTTCCAATACATGCAATGAAGGTACCGTAGTGGTTTTGCTCGTCCGCTCCAAAAAAAAGCCGTTTTTATTTTCAGCGGCTAATAGCCATATAGCTGCAATTTTTCAGACCAATCTTCTCGTCCCCCACCCAGGTGTTCAAAGAAAAGGCCGAAAACGGTGGCCGCATTCTGAAAACACACCCTGTCACACGATGGCTGTTCCCGTCGCAACCGATCCTCCCACAACAACGAATCGTGGTGCCGAACAATCAGAAAGAGCCACCGCCTCGGTATGAGCAGCCGAATCGAAAGTATTGTGGAAATCGAATATCTACCACCAAATACAGTGTTTTCACATTTATACCGAAGAACTTGTTTGAGCAGGTAAGCACATTTTATTGTTTTTATTTTTTTTTCATCATTTTTCCTATATTTAGCTCCACCGCGCCGCCAATCTCTACTTTATCTTCATCGTCATTCTCAACATGATCATTGGCGCATTCGGAAAGTACATCTCCGTAATGCCAATCGCCTTCGTCCTCGGCATCACAGCCATCAAAGACGCGTTCGAAGACTATCGGCGCTACAAATCTGACCAGAAAATCAACCATTCGACGTGCCGCGTGTGGGATGCCAGCCAACAGAGATACCGGAAACTCGAATGGCAAAACATCCTGGTCGGCGATTTTGTGCATTTATCTCACGATGAAATCATCCCCGCCGACATCCTTTTGCTTCGCAGCAGCGATGTGAACGGTGTGTGCTACGTGGAAACGTCGAATCTGGATGGAGAGAGCAATCTGAAACAGCGACAGGCGATTCGCGCGATGGGCAAATATCATAATGCGAATGTGCCACTCGAATACTCGCCGGCAGAATTTAATTATAGAGTAAGAGCCTTTGGGACTGATTTGAAAAAAATACTGTTTTTTGAACCTTCTGTTTGGATGCGGGGAAATTAGAGGCTGACGGCTTATTTTTAAAAGTATAAATTTTCGGTAATTTACCAGTATTGCCCCCCCCCCCCCGTCAGTTGATTTTGTCCCGATTTACTCGATGAGGGGTTATACTGTATGGGGGCTGTACTGGTCTACTAATATACCAGAATAACCCCCCACCAGTAGAAATGGGGGTCATTCTGATACCTTAGGTAATTTATCAGAATAACACCCATTTTATCAGAGTAGCCCCCCGCTGTATCAGAATATCCTACGTATTACAGAATAGCATCAAAACAAGCAAAAATTGAGCGAGTTACACCAAATCACTTGCTTCAAAAAACCAATAAAAAAAGAAAAATCCTCGAAAACGACAGAAAATATGAAAAATGATGACAATTTGGCGTCCTCTACACGAATTACATATTTCAATTTGATGGAGCGCGTTTGCATCTGCGGGGGGCTATATCCTCCTTTTCCAGCTGGGGGTTTTACTGGTATTTCATGGGGGTTATACTGTACTTATACCAAAATTTCTAAACAAACCAAAAATCGAACTTTAAAAATATGCGAACTCTGGATTTTAATAAGAAAAATTATGAACGAAAAAATGAAAATAGCCCGACAAAATATAATTGGTTCACAGAACCAGCAAAAAATTCAGCAAAAATTCGGAGAATGGACCGATTTGCCTGAAACTTTGGGAAATAATGTCGAAAATGCTCCCGGAAATTCCTGAATCAGACCAAAATATCGATTTTTGAACATTTTCACATATCAAAATCGATATTTTGGTCTGAAATTTTCTGGGAATGACCGAGACTATTTTTGACATTATTTCCCAAAGTTTCAGGCAAATCGGTCCATTCTCCGGATTTTTGCTGAATTTTTTGATTTTTTTGCTGGTTCCGTGAATAAGCCCATACGAAAAATTATGAACGAAAACAAATCTTATAACCGTTCAGTGAAAAAACAGGAAAACGTTTCTGAATGTCTCAAATCACGGCAATAATTGACAAAAAAGATGGCTCTTGGACGTTTCGAAACTTGCCATTTCGAAACTTTTGTGCATTTTTGCGGCATATTGTGAAAACAAAAAAGGTGCAACGCGGTGTTTGCGTACTTTTAAAATTCAAACGATAATGGGAACAAATCTCTTCATTTCCCATGCTATTTCTCTCATTGCCATTTGAATTTTCAAAAGTAAGCAAACACCGCGTTGCAACCTTTTTGTTTTCACAATACTAGTGGATTTTTAATTCCCAAAAAAGTAAAAATAATTTATAAAAGCGAAAAATAAAAACAAATGCCTGTGTTTTGGTGCCGATTGGCGAAAAACGCTTCGCAAAAATGCAAAAAAGTTTCGAAACGTCCCAGAGCCAAAAAGATGCTGAAAAAAAATGTCGGGAAGAAATTAGGCCTCCCCTTTTGTAGCCACCCGTCGGGCTGCTGCCCGGTGGCTAGCGGACAATGGTGAACATAACACAAAGATGTGGTTCAAACAATTTATTAAGGAAAACCCGTTGCCACGGGGGAAAAACCTTAATATTGACAAGTGACGGGAGTTGCTTTACCCGTCGTGGAAAATCATTTCCTGAACACGCACTCGCCGCCTTGTGCAACCCTGAAATGTCCGTTGCTTATCTGGACCTAATTCAACGCTTGAGCTTCATCTGAAGCTTGACTCGTGTACTGAGTCGCGTTGACTGCTCAGTCAGTCGGTACTTTGACTGCGTCGGCGTGGCTGCCGACCTGAGCTCGTCGATCTCCAGAGAGATCGACGAAAAGCGACGAGTGCGAGAGCATTCTGCTCTCACACAAAATAATACGTAGAAGAGTAAAATTTATAAAACAAAGGGAAACGTGCTCCAAAATCACAGTACAAACGAGCCGAAGTCCAAGCAAGTGAGTGTGAGCGATGACGCAAGCGCGGTGGAAAACTCTGGAAACTATTTTAGGATTAAAGGGAGACGCGGCGCTACGGTAGACAAGCGGGTCTCACCGCGACCGCGCAGTGCACACAGTGCAATGCGCGCGCCGTTTGAATTATATATTTGAGGATTTTCTTTTCCTCAGTTGTCTTCAATGGAGAAAACTATAGTTTTGCTTCCCAAAAATATGGTTTTTGGGAAAAGCAAGTCGATTATTGATGCTCTTGGGCATCATTTATCGACACTCCCGGGGGAGGGGAATAGGAGCGACTGTCCCATGACTGCTGACATTCGTCACCCCTGGTCTTACGGGGCAGATAAGGTCTAGACCGATAGGACCGACTGAGTCGGTATTCCTTAAATCGTTTTACCGTGCCAGAGTCCAGTTCGGGAGCTTGTGGGTACGGCTCAGTTACTTTGGAACCGTTGTCTTGAGGAATCTCTGTGGGTGCTAGATAGTCGGGCTCCCGTGGGTATGGTCCACGTTTCTGTGGTAGACTCCACTGAGGGGGATGAGATTTGAAAGTGACGTCTTCGGAGTCATCCCCGATTCTCTCTTTTATTTCTAGCGGGATGAGCTGACTGACACATCTTTTGTACTCTTTGCCGCGCGCTTTTACTATTGCTGACCGGACTTCGCCGTCTTTACCTTTCTCGATGGCCGAGATGAGACCGAGAGGCCAGTGATGACGTGGAAGGTGCTCTTGGTGTATTAGAACTACATCTCCTTCGGCTGGAGTGATTTTGCGAGATTTAGTCATCTTTCTTTTCGACTCTCTTATGGACCTATTCAAAGTACTGTAGAAAAACGGAAAAAATGACAAAAAACTGGGATAAAACTCGGAAAATGGTCCGATTGGTCTGAAATTTTGGGAGAAACTGTCAAAAATGCTTCCGGACTTTCTCAGAAAATTTTGGACCGAAATATCGATTTTAGAAAATTTTCAGAAAAAAAATCAATATTTTTTTAAATCGATATTTCGGTCCAGAATTTTCTGAGAAAGTCCGGAAGCATTTTTTACAGTTTCTCCCAAAGTTTCAGACCAATCGGACCATTTTCCGAGTTTTCTCCCAGTTTTTTGTCATTTTTTCCGATTTTCTACAGTACTTTGAATAGGTCCATTAGTTCTAGTAGGTACACTGTGCTCCATTCGTGCCACAGCTTGTCAAGCGTGTTGTTTAGTGCGGCCAGGTAATGTCTCGTGGCTTACTCGGTGGCGCTGTCAAGCTCTCTGTAGAAAGAGCTGACTGAGTCAGCGGGATATCCGAGCATTACGGCTGGGAGTAAGAAGTCGATGGGTCGTAGAGCTAATGCTTCTTCGGCTCTGGTAGGATTGGCGACAATGGGCCTGCTGTTTACTACACCTTCGATTTCGATTACTTTCGTTTCGAGTTCAATGTAGGAAAGTTGCAGATTGCCGAGTGTTGAGTACAATAGTCTTTTGACAAGACCGACAACTCTTTCATACACTCCACCTTGCCAGGGCGTCAATGGCGTGATGTATCGGAATTCGATTTCTCGGTTGGCGAGGAACGACGTTAACGATTCACTAATACATGCTCGGTTAGTGATGTCTGCGTTCACAATTTTTACGCCGAGCTTGAAAATTGCTGCATTGTCCGACAGGACAGCTTTGGGGACTCCTCTTCTGGAAAACGTCCTCTGCAAGGCCAAGATATAGCTTCGAGTTGAAGCATCTTCCACCATTTCCAGGTGTACTGCTCTTGTTACCAGACAGGTAACAAGTAAGATATAGCACTTTTGCGTGCACCGCTGTATATCCCAGCGGACCAAAATAGTCAAGTCCGACGTGTTGGAATGGTGAGGTGGGCTTGGTACGACACTCCGGTAGAGCTTTGGAGTAAGGGTAGGCGTACGGGCGCGCCTTTTGTTTTTTACAATTCACACATTTCGTCGTGATTGAGCGAGCTAATCTTCTGTCTCTGGGGATATGATAATGCTGCCTCAGCGTTCTCACGATCGTCGCTTCTGAGCAGTGGCTATTAGCTAGATGTACGTCTCTAGCAAGCATGCTGGCGAATGGGTGCTTGGAGATGATGACTGTGGGGTTAGTCGTCTCAAGCGGCAATGGTGCTCTACAGATGGCTCTTCTGTGGTGATACGATCCATCAGGGTAGAGCGAGGACCTGTTTTGTTCGTGGAACGGAATTCGTCGAACTTCGGTTGCGTCCCGGTAGTGATCTGCAATGACGAGCTTACGAGCGATATGTCGTTGTCGTACTGCTTCAGTGAGTTCGGCTTCTGCCGATGTTTTTGCTGTATTGTAGGACGCCACGAATTTCTTCATCGTGTCACTCGTACAGTTTTTGCCCAGAAAGGCTATTACTAGAATAGGCAGTACGCTGCTTATAGTGGTTGTCTGTCTGTTGGTATACTTAAATTTATCGTACGCGATGAACGAAATCGATCTATCATCTCTGATTTCAGATGATTCTGAGATCAAGGTGCTCTTTTGCTGCATATGCAGTAACACTTCACTACCAATTGCTTTCGATAGTTTTCGGTAGTGCGAAAGAGGAATGCACGAGTATTTAATGCTATTTCGGACAGTAATTTGGACAATAATCACAATTTCGTTTTTGTCCGTGAAAGAGATGTTTTTATTTGTCCGCTTCAGCGTCAACGGTTGTTATCTCCGAAACTGCCGGGTAACGTTGCTTTATCATTTCTTTTCTTTGCTGTTCTTCGCAGGATCTGAGCGACTTTGCTCTGTTGTGAATGTGTTGCAACACAAATGCAAACCCTACATCAGGATTAGACTCATACTTCTCGAGAAGATCTCTACCGATTGGCTCGAACGGGAGCTTTCGTATGAGGTCGAGGGTATCGGACTGATTGAAAGTGTACTAAAATCTAGCCAGTCTTTCTATAATACCTTCAATCTTGATTGAGTCAACGATTAGCGCTGGCATATTTTTATGAGAGATTTTTGCCGCTTTAAACTCGCGAAGCAACGCTGCGGCGTTGTTGGATTCTCTGTAGGCTCTGCGGAGATTTGCCATTGTCTTGTCATAAGCGTCTTTCTTATTATTGAGATCCGACAGGTGACAAGAAGCTGGCTTTGCCAATTTGGAACGGAGGACTGCGAATTTAATGTCGCTGCTCAAATTATGACCTTCTGCAAAAAATTCGAGTTGCTTTTCGAATAGGCGGAAAGCTGAAGTTTCTCCTTTAAATGTGGGAATCATCCGCAACGTGTCTTTGAATGGGTTGATCTCATAGTTGCCGGCGCACGGCGAGAAGAGTATTGGCGATCTCCCTGTTTCAAAAACTGGACTACCGAAGATTGGTTGCCTTGTCTGCCTATTTGCTCCGCAAAGATTGGGCTGTGGATTGGGTGAGCTGGGAGGATAATGTTCCAGTCGAGGCTGGCTTGTGACGCCTGTAAGAGCTCCGATGTTTTGCCACAGGCGATGTCTGGCTGAGTCGCCGTGTGTCGGATTGCTCAAATTCGCTTGTACCTGTGCTGGCACATTTTGATTGGACAGCGCTGGGTTAGATAGCTTTTTAACCGTTCTGAGCTGTTCATTGTATTCTACCATCATCTGGGACAGTTTTGCCGCCCATCGAATGGACGCAGACAAGGATTGCCGAATCGACCGATGACTGACCTGTTCAGCGTGGAGTAAAACTCTAGCGCGAGCGAGATCCCCTCGCAGCGCGATGAGTTCCGTTTCTGTCACCTCTGGCTGAGGTGGTGCCGTTTCATTGCTGATGTTTCCGAGCGCTACTGCTCGCGAATCGGCTGGTGTTTCAGCATCCACTAGCGGTGGAGAAGGACCCGGAGAGCTTTCTAGCCTCGGACCAGTAGTGGGACCTTTCTTCGTCCTTGCCGGGGGACTTGCTGTTCCCTCGACGTTTGTGATCCACGTGAGCTCCTCACGCAGCTGCTGAGCAGCTTGAGTGAGTTGCCCGTGAAGATTTTGGATTTCAGTGGTCACACTGTGTAGCATCACTGCTTCGTTACTGGTTACTGGGAGATCAGCAACGTGTTGAAGGTGGGCGTCGATTGTGTGGGTGATGCCACGAATAGCTTCACAACGGACAGTTGACGTGCCGGATCCAAGTTTCAAGAGCGATTCGCTTTGCGAAAGCGTCTAGGGCGTAAGAAAAAGGACTTAACAAGTGTGATTTTTTGGAACACAGAACGATGTTTGCATAATGAAGCAGTTATAATAGATTTTTGGGTTTTCTGGAAGTAGACAGTATACTAATATATACATGGGGTGGGCCTCCGCGGCTCCAGTCCTCCCTTCCCTTTGGAAGGCGACCTGCCTTCCTCTGAAAAAATATACATAAAATTTTTAAATTAGGTTCTCCCTCTGGAGCACCAACGGCTTTCTCACTCTGCGGTCAAATCTGACTTAGTTGTCTTTGTAGAAGAGCACATCAAAATCTCCGTCGCTTATCTAAGCAGTCTCCTTCTCTAACTGTTGCCACCTTCATAACTCCACATCGGTGGCGCTATTTCAGCCCAGTGCGGGGAGGGGAGAACTTTTATAGGCTCTTAAGCATCTGATCTGATGCGAATTTGACTAAACTATGTTCTTGTAGTTATATGTTTGTGCTGCTTGGATGGTCCCAGTGAGCTCGGCTGGAACTGCCAAATAGCGTTGAAATGACTCTGCAAAGACGCAGTGAAAGATTCGAGAGCAACGTCAAGTAGTTGCTCTTCGGGTGCCACTCAATATACTCCGGACACCTCTTTCAACGGGGACGGTTTTGCTTCACCGGCCTGAGAAGGCTACTGGTGAGCGAGAAAAATTCGAGAGCGACGTCAAGTAGTACGCTCCACGCACGCCAATAATAGGGCGTTTTTTTCTCGCTTGATGTCAATCGAGATCCGTCGATGACTTCTTCAATGCATGCTACCTGATCAACACGCATTGCGAAAAACTATGGCTGTTTCGGAAAGTAATTTTCTTTTTACTGTAACTGTTGGACAAGAATTATCTGTGATTTTTAATGCTTTGACTTTATTGTCAATGGATCGCGATGTCATTCTGACATCGTTCACGGCGGAAGAGACTTTCTGTCTTGACTGAGCTTCTGCTCTATTTTGCCATGACTGCAAAAGAAAAAAAATTGGTTGTGGTGGTTCAGTTAAGTAAATGTTTTGAGTCTGCAACTCAACTCGGTTAAAGTCAAAAAGAATTTACAACCCAGTTCTTTGGATTTCCTTTTTGACTTGTCTCTTCGTCCAATTGCTTTAGGACGTCCAGGTCACTGGAGAAAAGGTCGATGCACCATTTTGTAGCCACCCGTCGGGCTGCTGCCCGGTGGCTAGCGGACAATGGTGAACATAACACAAAGATGTGGTTCAAACAATTTATTAAGGAAAACCCGTTGCCACGGGGGGAAAAACCTTAATATTGACAAGTGACGGGAGTTGCTTTACCCGTCGTGGAAAATCATTTCCTGAACACGCACTCGCCGCCTTGTGCAACCCTGAAATGTCCGTTGCTTATCTGGACCTAATTCAACGCTTGAGCTTCATCTGAAGCTTGACTCGTGTACTGAGTCGCGTTGACTGCTCAGTCAGTCGGTACTTTGACTGCGTCGGCGTGGCTGCCGACCTGAGCTCGTCGATCTCCAGAGAGATCGACGAAAAGCGACGAGTGCGAGAGCATTCTGCTCTCACACAAAATAATACGTAGAAGAGTAAAATTTATAAAACAAAGGGAAACGTGCTCCAAAATCACAGTACAAACGAGCCGAAGTCCAAGCAAGTGAGTGTGAGCGATGACGCAAGCGCGGTGGAAAACTCTGGAAACTATTTTAGGATTAAAGGGAGACGCGGCGCTACGGTAGACAAGCGGGTCTCACCGCGACCGCGCAGTGCACACAGTGCAATGCGCGCGCCGTTTGAATTATATATTTGAGGATTTTCTTTTCCTCAGTTGTCTTCAATGGAGAAAACTATAGTTTTGCTTCCCAAAAATATGGTTTTTGGGAAAAGCAAGTCGATTATTGATGCTCTTGGGCATCATTTATCGACATCCCCCCCCTGGCGATTAGAATAAGTACAGTAATTACCTATCTTTTTTTCCAGATAGCCTGCGAACAGCCGACCAACGATGTGTACAAATTTGAAGGGCGCCTCGAAAGAATGGAAAATGGACCTCCACTGGCCCGCGAGTTTACTATCCTCGCGAAAGAGAACGTTTTACTTCGAGGTTGTGTTGTGAAAAACACGGATTTCGTCGAGGGAATCGTACTGTACGCTGGAAAAGACACGAAAGCAATGTTAAACAACAGTGGTCCACGGTACAAGCGCAGCTCTCTGGAGAAAATGACAAACATTGACATTTTGTGGAGTGTGTGCACTCTACTCGCCCTCTGCATTCTTGGAGCTGTACTTTCTGGAGTCTGGCTGAGAACTTTTTCGAATCCGTATCAAGTGCCGTTCCTGGTTTACGTTGATGTCAATTCGACGTATCACAACAATAATGACACGCAGTACAAGTACAATCCGGCGTTCGAGTCGTGGTTCAGTTTTTGGAGTTATATTATTGTTCTGCAGGTATGTGCAGGATCAGTTGTGGGGGTGGGGGAGAGGGTATTGAAAATTGGTTTATAGCAGCAACCTACAGTAACCCGAAAAACACCATTTAGTGATTTATGCCAAGCCCCTAATAATGTTTACCTTGTTTTTGCAAAAGGGGGGGGGGAGGGCGTGGCTATTGCTCATCATTATTTTGGTTACTGTAAGTTTAACGAAAACTGGATTTTGGAAAAATGTTAAAGTCTATTTTTGGCAAAAATATGATATTAATTTACAAATTTAAATATGGATTTTTCTACCAGTTCCATTGAGTTTTTTAAACCAGTTTCATGGAATTTTTTACCAGTTCTATTAATTTTTTTATCTTTATGGAATTTTTTTATCAGTTGCATGGATTCTTTCTACCGGTTTCGTGGATATTTTCTCTAGCAGTTCCATGCAATTTTCTCTACCAGTTCCATGGAATTTTCTACCAGTTCTATAGCATTTTTCTCTAGTTTTTTCTCCTAGTTTATGGAATTTTTTCTACCAATTCTATGGAATTTTTCTCTACCAGTTTCATGGAGTTTTTCTCTAACAGTTCCATGGAGTTTTTCTCTACCAGTTCTATAAGATTTTTTGACAGTTCCATGAAATTAATTCACCAGTTCCATTAACTTTTTTTTACCAGTTCTATGCATTTTTCTAACAGTTCCATGGAATTTTTTGCCAGTTTCATGAAATTTTTCTACCAGTTCCGCTAACTTTTTTTTACCAGTTCTATGTAAATTTTCTTTACCAGTTCCATGAACTTTTTTTTACCAGTTCTATGGAATTTTTTAAAATCAGTTTCATGGTTTTTTAACCAGTTCCATGGAATTTTTTCTACCTGTTCCATGGAATTTTCTCTACCAGTTCTATTGATTTTTTAAAATCAGTTTTATGGAATTTTTTATCAGTTCCATGGAATTTTCTCTATGGAACTGGTAGTAAAATTCCATGGCACTGGTTACAAAAATAATGGAACTGGAAGATAAACAATTTTTTTAACCAGTTCCATGGAATTTTTTCTATCTGTTCCATGGATTTTTCTCTACCAGTTCTATGCAATTTTTTCTATCAGTTGTATGGTATTTTTCCTTTCCAGTTTCATGGAAAATCATGGAACTGGTAAAAAAAATGTATGGAACTGGAAGATAACAATTTTTAACAGGTCCATGGAAATTTTCCCTACCAGTTCCATGACCTTTTTTTTACCAGTTCTATGGAAATTTTCTAACAGTTCCATGGAATTTTTATCAGTTCTATGGAATTTTGTCTTTTTTGACATTTCTATGTCGCTGCGATGCGAAAATTTCGAATTTTTCCAAATTTAAGACTAATCGGTCGATTTTTTTACACACAAATATGAATTTTAAAGCAAAAATGTCACTTTAATTTAACAAATCCATAATTATTTTTGTTTTTAACACATTTTTCACCTTTAGGTGATGATTCCGATATCTCTGTACGTGTCAATCGAGTTTATCAAAATATTCCAAGTGTGGTTCATGTCCCAAGACCGCAACATGTACTATGACAAGGTGGACAAACGATTGCAATGCAGAGCGCTCAATATCACGGAAGAGCTCGGGCAGATTCAGTATGTAATGTCTGATAAGACTGGAACGCTGACAGAGAATCAGGTACCTATAAAATAACTTTTTAGCACATTTTTTTGTTCCAGATGGTTTTCCGTCGCTGCTCGGTGTACGGTATCGATTACAGTGGCCGACCCGTACTCGACTCTGTTGACTCGTCCCTGGAACTGGTTGCCACTAATCTGCGAAACGATGCGCCGACCGAAAAGAAACTACAAATGGCAGCTCTGGCGCAAGCCGCTGCAAATACAGGACGACTTCGCCCGTCCCGCGATCCGATTCTAGAATCACAATTGGCCACAAGTGTGCTGAAAGAGGGCGCCAATATCGATGATCCAGTTTTCGCCTTCTTCCTCACCATGGCAATTTGCAACACTGTCGTCGTCAATGCGAAACCTCACGAGGATTTGATGGATCCTGATGGAGATATCATTAACAGTCGATTTGCGCCCGAAGAGGAACGCATGAGAAAAGGCAGTGATACGGACAACATTACTGGCAACAAGTATCTTTCCGAAGTGGAGGAAGAGAGTGTTTCGTCGACGTCATCGTCGACGCCAGTGATTTCTGAAGAGAAGGATGAATTTGAAGAGATTGAACTTATCGAGTTTCCGGAAGTTGAAGTTGAAGTGGAAGTTGAAGTTGAAAAGCCAGAAAGCACCTCGTCATCATCACCGGAAAAAGGAAAGGATGTGGTAGTGATTGAGAAGAAAGAGGAGGAAAAGGAAGGCTCGAACAACTACAATGGAGAGCGGAAAGAGGGAAAGGGATTCGGCGGAATCCTTCATCGACCCTCAATCCTCGCGGTCCCATTCGCAAAGTTGAAAGGAATAAAAAGCCCATTCAGACGATCGGTGGACAAACGTGGCTCTACAGACGTCATTACACCTCCGCTACACTCGTTTTACGATTCTGAGTCACCAGATGAACTGGCGCTTGTCGAGGCGGCCAGGGAATATGGTGTACGGTTGTTGAAACGACGATTCGATGACGTCATTGTGTATCTTCGTCATTCGACGAAAAGTGTCAGGTTTAAGGTGCGATTTGGAATGGATTTGTTTTTTGGGGGGAGGGGGTGTGGCGGGGGGTCGGGAGAGGGAGAGGGAAAGGGACGAACTAAATTAGAGAAGCTACCAACTTTATTGGTGCTACCTCGGAATAGAACTGACGCGTAATAGAACTGTAGCGAAATTGAACTCGCTTTGGAATAGAACTGTAGTGAAATTGAACGCTACAGTTTTATTCCGAACAGTTTTATTCCAAAACAGTTTTATTTTGCTACAGTTCTTTACCGAACAGTTCTATTCCGAACGGTTCTATTGCGAAGCAAGTTTTATATCGCTGCAGTTCTATTCCGAGGTAGCACCACTTTCTTGGGAACGTGGCTTCAAATGTAGGGTTAAGAGGGGGGTGGGGGGGGGGGGGGGGTTTATGACGAATATCTCATTAAAATCGCGCAAAAATTTCTGATCTTTGGCGAAAAATTTGTTTTAAAAAATTAGAAGACTTTCTTCCAAAAGGTGTACACGAAATGGCGGGAAATTCAAACGTATTGATTCTTTTTTGACTCTTGGACGTCTTGAAACTGGGAAGAAAGACAGGAGAATTATGATGAAAAAGAAGGCTCTGGAACGTTTCGAAACAAGGCATTTCGAAACTAGTATAATTCGAAACTTTTGTGTTATTTTTCGTCGCGGTGTTTGCACTAGTGAAAAAACTTGGCCAAGAATAAAATAGTTGACAAAATTTAACGAAAATGTATGGATCTATTCAAAGTACTGTAGAAAACGGAAAAAATGACAAACAACTGGGAAATCTCGGAAAATGCTCTGATTGGTTTGAAATTTTGGGAGAAACTGTCAAAAATGCTTCCGGGCTTGCTCAGAAAATTTTGGACCGAAATATCGATTTAAAAATATTGATTTTTTTCCTGAAAATTTTTAAAATCGATATTTTGGTCCAAAATTTTTTGAGAAAGTCCGGAAGCATTTTTGAAAGTTTCTCCCAAAATTGCAGACTAATCGGAGCATTTTCCGAGTTTTCTCCCAGTTTTTTGTCATTTTTTCCGTTTTTCTACAGTACTTTGAATAGGTCCATAAATTTTCGTTAAATTTTGACAATTATTTTATTCTTGGCCAAGTTTTTTCACTATCACGGCATGCTGGCACCTACCTCAGTGCAAAATTCCCTCGCGGCGTTGCCAGCACTGCTGCTGTATCAAATGTTTTAAAAAATAAGGGTTATCTGCGGGAAAAAAAGCTGTTTTTATTTTTGTTTTCGCGGAACGTACGCAGCGAATTGAACGCGCGAAAAAATCGAATTTCATAAAATAAGACTGAAACGTAGATGCCAGCATGCCGTGCACTAGTGCAAAAACCGCGACGAAAAATAACACTAAAGTTTCGAAACGTTCCAGTTTTGAAATGTCTTGTTTCGAAACGTTCCAGAGCCTTCTTTTTCACCATAATTCTCCTGTCTTTTTTGCATATTTTCTAATTTTTTTCGTTTAGTTTTGAAAAATAATGCATAGAAGGATTATTGCAAGAAAAAAAAACATATTTCTGGGAAAATTCGAATTTTCTAGAAGTCGCGGCCGCCGGTTTTCTAGGCCACCTGCCACGAAACCGGCGGCTTTGTGTTTCTACAGAAATGTTCGTTTTTCTTGCTATTTATTATCGCCTTTATGAATTATTTTTAAAAATTATTCGCAAAAAATTAGAAAAATGCAAGAAAAACAGGAAAAATAAGGCATTTGAATTTCCCGCCATTTCATGTACTCCTTTTGGAAGAAAGTCTTTTAATTTTTTGTTTATAAAACAAGAAACCAGAATTTTGGGCGGTTTTAATGGGCTCTGGGACGTTTCGAAACTTTTTAGAATTTTTGCGTATTGTTTTTTACCAATTTACACCAAAACACGCGGGAATTTGGTTTTTATCAGTTATTTTTATTTTTTTGGGAATTTGAATGGCAGGTTTCGAAACGTCCCAGAGCCTTTTAATGAGATACGGTATTTACTCGAATTGCCCGGCATGCCCTTCTATTATTCACTTTTCATCTCAACTGCCGGGTAATTAGAGGTTGATGCACAAAACCCTACGAAACAAGCCAGGCAATTAGAGTAAAATTGCAGAAAAAATGCATTTTAATTTGATTAAATACGCCCATTCTCATTACAGGTTCTCCACACCCTTCCATTCGATGCCGATCGTAAACGGATGTCTGTTATCATTCGCGAAACTTCTGGAAAGAAACGAGTAATCGTTCTCACAAAAGGAGCCGATGCGACAGTTCTGCCCGTTCTAAGCACTGATTTCTGCTCATCGGATCATGGCGAAGACGTGATATTCAACGCGCAAGAGCACCTATCGATGTACGCGAAGGAAGGGCTCCGAACACTTTGCCTATCGATGAAAGTTTGGTCGGAAGAAGAGTATTCGGAATGGAAAGAGAAACACGAGGAGGCTGAGCTGGACATGCTCGACAGAGAGAATCTGTTGGCGGAGAGCACGATCCGGGCCGAAAAGGATTTGGAGCTTCTCGGAGTGACTGCAATTGAAGATCGTCTTCAAGACGGAGTGCCGGAATGCATTCATTCTCTCCGGGAAGCGGGCATTCGAGTGTGGGTTTTGACTGGAGATAAAGTTGAAACGGCTGTCAATATTGCCTATTCTTCTCGTCTTTTCTCGCCATCAATGGATCTCTTGAACATTGGAGCGAATGGTGTTCGCTCTGTATCCGATCTTCTAGATGAGTATTTAAAGCGACTCGCAAGAGCACAAGAAGTCTCTTCGGACGCCGGAGACTCATTCGGTCTTGTACTCAATGCAGCCACAATGAGCTATTGTCTGGATCCGCACAATTTGGAGCGATTTGTGAGACTTCTTCGCGGGTGCCGTTCAGTTCTCTGCTGCAGAGCCACTCCGCTTCAGAAGGCACAACTTGTAAGCCTGGCGAAAAATCAGTTGAAGGGCAAGGTTTTGGCGATTGGCGACGGAGCGAACGACGTGAGTATGATTCAAGGAGCTGATGTTGGTGTGGGATTGTCGGGCCAGGAAGGAATGCAGGCAGTGATGTCTTCGGATTTTGCTATGGCTCGTTTCCGTTTCCTATCCACTCTTCTGTTGGTTCACGGACACTGGAATTACTACCGTCTCGCGCAGACAATCCTCTACTTTTTCTACAAAAATGCGATGCTTGTTTTTGTCATTTTCTGGTATCAAATCTTCAACGGATTCTCTGCTCAAGTGCCAATCGATCCAGTCTACCTGATGGTCTATAATCTACTGTTCACTTCTGTTCCACCTCTTCTTTATGGTTGCCTTGATCAGGATGCGAGTTCCGAGCTACTCATCGAGTGTCCGAAGCTTTACGAACAAGGCCGTCTTGGAAAACGGTATCGATGGTATTCGTTTTGGATCAACATTATTGATGCGATTTGGCAGAGTCTGGTGGTCTTTTTCGTTTGCTACTTGGTAAGAATGGTCTTTTTTGCAATTATTAATGGGGTTATTCATGAGAAAAAAAAAACAAAAACAAAACGTTTTGTTTCTGTTTTTTTTTTCCAATTCACACGATGTCGAGAATTGTAAAAAAAAAATACAGGTAGAGAAACGGGGATATAGCATTGATAGTGAAGAGACACAGAGACTGCTCCCTTTCTTTGAACCCCTCACCTTCTGTGTCTCTTCACTATCAATGCTATATCCCCGTTTCTCTACCTGTATTTTTTTTTTTACAATTCTCGACATCGCGTGAATTGGAAAAAAAAAACAAAACAACGGTTTTTTTCTCGTGAATAACCCTATAATATATTCTCTTGTTTCCAGACTTACCAAAACACGGACGTAGACATGTGGACATTTGGGCACTTGCTCGTCACCCAACTCACCATCGTCAACACTTTCCACCTGGCTCTTTTTGTGCAATACTGGACGTGGCCAATGTTCTGGTCCATGTTCCTGTCGGTGCTCAGCTTCTTCGTCTGCGCTCTCCTGTACAATGGATTTGTGACAGCCAACTGGACGTGGACCAATGTAAAAGATCCGCCGTCAATGGTCTCATTGAAATCATTTTCGAGCCTAGAGTTTTGGATGGCTCTTGTCATATCTGTCGTGCTCTGTTTGACGCCCAGATATGTGTTCATTTCTGTGGTCAACACTGTTGCTCCGTCGACGACGCTCCGCACAAAACTTGGAGCCGAGGATGGAATCAAGAAGACGGAGTCTAGTGAGTGTTTATTTTAGAGGCTGGAGGCTTTTTCTCTGCGTCTCTCATCCTTATCACACGAATTGTGGCGTTTTTCGAAATTGATTTCACGGACAACAGTTTTCCTGCCGTTTTCCAGTTTCATGGATCCGGCCTCTGCATTCGGTTGAAAAACATGAGAAACTTTTTTTTTTCCGCGCTGAATAGGTCCATAAAATTGTTCTCGGACGTTTCGAAAGTTTTTCTGTATTTTGTCGTCGCGGTGTTTGCACACATTAATTTTTAAAAAGCTTTTAAAAAAGAAAATTCCATAGAAAGGTTGCAAAAAAGGATTGTGTGCAAACAAAACGACCACAAAATGCAGAAAAACTTTTGAAACGTCCGAGAGTCCCATAAAATACGCTGAAAGATTGAAAAAAAAATTCCTTTTAATGAGGAAAAAATTTAGCATTTGCTACATGAATTCGCGGCCGTGGCCTAGGAAACCGGCGGTCGCGGCTTTTATGAAATTCAATTTTCCCCCAGAAATATTTATTCGTTTTTCTTGGAATTGTGCACAATTTTTCAAATTTAAACGAAAAAAAATGGAAAAAATGCAAGAAAAACGGGAAAAAATGATGAAGAGGAACAAATTCGTTTGAATTTCCCGCAATTTCGTGAGACTGTTTTTGTTCGGTTTCCATGTGATATTCGCAAAGTTTTTCCTCAACAAATTAGAAAAAATAATTCAAAAAAAAAAAACCGAAACAAAAAATCGTGTTTCTACAAATTTAAAGAACAAAATTTCCCAGTTTTCGTTGAAAATCACCGATTTTTTGTCAATTCGGAACCCATACCGGGCAACTTTTGTTCAAAACACACGGTGTGTTGAGCGCTACATCGGAAAATTAAATTTGAACTGCGCGCCAAAATTCCTAAAAATAAAAATTTCAGAATAAGCGTGGTCGCATTTTCGCTTCGCAGCAACCGACTACGGTATTATACGTGTAACCACCTTTCGCTACGTATCCGCTGACGCACTTTTAGATTATTTACTGACGCACTTTTTGATTTTACTGGCGCATTTCTCGACGCAGCACTTTTCTATCACACAGTGAATTTTTTACTACGTCAAGCCAAAATTTCTTTGACCTAAAGTCCACCAATCAGCGAAAAAGTGGGCGGGATTTAGTTGCAAAAGGCTGGCACAGATTTTCTAATGGCTTCGTTTTCGAATTACCTGGTGAAGAAATTGCAATTTTACGAACAAATGGTATGCAATTCAAAGGAAAAACATCTAAAAGAACGTGCAAAAATAAATAACAGTTGAAAACAGTCATGCGACAAGTTTCAGGTCTCTATTAGCTAATGGCGAAACTTAGGCCGTACCTTAAACAAATCTTGTCGGGTCGGTGGCAGCCCGTTTCGGGTCAACTTTTTTTTTAAAACGTAGCTAATTAAATGAAGAAAAATAATTATTGAGCCGATTTTTAATTTAGGACTTTATTTTTCCGAAAAGTACAAAAAACTGAAAATGGAAGAGAAAATTCGATATTTTTTTACTAGTCCGCGACACCTTTAACAAATTTGCTAGAGCCGGTAGTGAACCGATTTGAGCCAACTTTTTTTTTAAAAGGTAGTAAATTGAACGAAGAACAATATTTATTGGGCCGAATTTTCATTTTGGCCTTCATTTTCAAAATAGCTTCAGGATTTCTTTCATGGAAGAGAAAATTTCTCAAAATGGCCTAGGATCCGCATCGGCACGTAGTAAAAGATTCACTGTGTATCATCTTTTTCCTATTTTTTTTGTCAGGTTTTTCGTATTTTCTTCTTGTTTTTTTTTCTTATTTTTTTCCTCATTATCACTATAATAATATTTAAAATTTCAGTGCAATGTTCATGGCTCATGCTGCTCACCTTTTAAAGGCCACGCGATGATATTTTGGTATGTTTTTCTGTACTTTTTAATCCAGCCTCTATACTTAAAAAAAATTACTGGAATCAGGAATTTTGGCAGGCATAATTTCCCCAAAAATTAACAATAAAAACGCCTCGCGCCGCTGAAAACCTCTTTCTGAATTTTCTTGAACAGCAAATATATCTGATTCCAGTTTTTTCATTTCGGGTCAAGCTTGTTCAGAAAAAAAGGAACGCGGCGATCGCCGACGTCGACGCGGTCTTTTTTTTCCCGAATTATTTGTATAAATTGAAATTTCGAAATATTATGGAGTTATTCACAAAACCGGAAAAAAATGCGGGAAAAATCGGATAATGCTCCGATTGACCTGAAATTTTGGGAAATAATGGCAAAAATGCTCCTGTATATGCTCAGAAAATTTTGGACAAAAAAGCGATTTTAAAAATTTTCAGAAAAAATATTTTGCTCCAAAATTTTCTGAGCATATACAAAAGCATTTTTTAAATTATTTCCCGAAATTTCAGGTCAATCGGAGCATTTTTCCCGCAGTTTTTTTTTCCGGTTTCGTGAATTACCCCATTAGTAGAAATTGAAATACCGAAATATTTGTAGAAATTGTTAAAAACAGCAGTGTTTCCAGGACAACTTCCGCGACATGGAAAATTGGCAGAGCTCGAGAAGCAGGACCTTTGTGCCCGAACGATTTGGCGTTCGAGCTCACCAAATGGAAGGATGAAGATGACGATAAGGAGATCGAGGAGACAGCAATGGGCGGAGGGCTCGGAAAGGATTCGATTCAAATGAATGTCGAATTTGGGAGGAGTCGATGCCGGTGAAGGGTTTGGGGTGATCAACAACGAAGATGATGAGATGCGCGATCATGAGGACTACGATGAGCGAAGGAGAAGAAAAGGATGAAGTGAAGGTGTAGATTTGGTTCGGGACTTTTCGAGTCAATTTATGTTCGTGATAAGTTCAATCCCCATCGATATTTGTATAAACCTGTCTTCTCGTATCTCATTCGCCCAGTTATATTGTCCCCTTTTCCATATCGAAATACTTATTTATTATTTATAATTGGAAGTAAAGTGATATACAATTTAACAGCCAAAAAATTGTTTGACAGGATGGCAAAACTGCGGAATGTATTTTTTGGGTCGCGAGCCGGCTCATACGATGATCTAATCAAACTTATAAAAAAATTTACTTTATTCTTCAATCTAAAATAATATGTAAGATCAGCATTAAAAAAGGAAAAAAAATAATAATTCGTTGTTGGCGCCGTGCCAAGCTCTCTCGTCGAATAGACCGAGAGAAAAAAAGCGTGTGCAGTGGAGCACGTTACCGATCGCGTTCTGGCCAGCAGGCCGTGAAAACAGGCAATTTTTGCCCCTACGCGGCTCTACAAAAAAAAATACAATTTTTTGCCTCCGGCGAATGTACAATGTGTTTTGTCGAAGCCCTGGTTGGCACCTCCTTTAAAATCTCGAAAAATCAAAAATTTTGGAGGGTGCCCTTATATTGGAGGGTGCTCTTCAATTAGAGGTGTCCTTTTAATAGAACAAATACGTTATAAAAAAGTATGACTTTAGGATTCACTGCCTGCGCCGTCGGATGCCTGTCTGTGCCATTCAAATGTGCCAGAATGTGTTGCAAAGAAAAGACGACAGTTCGCGTAAGTTTCACTTTTTTTGTTGCAGTTTTACAATTTTTTCACTTTTAGGTCGAAGAACTTCGCTGACGACCGTTTATTCTTGAATTTCTTGAATATCACTTTTTTTCCTTTTTTTCTTCTTTCTTTCTTTTTCGCTTATTCTTCTCACTTTTGTACCATTTTCATTTTCCTCATCATCACAACATTCTCACGAGTTTTGCCACAACACGGGCACTTTTTTTCTCCTTTTTTCATTTGCTCTTGGTTTAGGTGCATTTTGAGCGAATCCCTTTCGATTCTATTCCTTTTCTATCTCAATTATGTGTTGCTGACATGTACCCACAGGCGCCACGATTGCTCAGTTTTACCCTTCTGTACAATAAGCCTATCCCATTGATTTACCGCATCCCCATCCCAGTACATTTCTCCCCCCAACTATTACGAGGTGTCCAACGTCGTTTTTTTAAAACAAGATTTAGAGACTCATTGACTCGCTAATAAAATGATTCAAATTTACTCGTTTCTTTTTTCGAGTTCTTTTGCGTATGTAGCAGTGCTCACGAATATTTTTGCATTTTTTCTTTCAACCTTTTTCCCCCCCGTCAAATTGCCATGCGTGCCGAAAATTGAATCAAGAAGGATGGACGTTTTCAGCGGCTTTTCACGCGATTATACGTTCTATTTTCAGCCGAGCAAAACATCCATGAGGACTGAAAACTGAATACTGTTTTGAATACATAAATAAACAGATTTATTCTTAAGTCATCCCCGAACGGACGAAAAACAACATCCTCGAAATACCTGCAGAGCGGAAAAGTTCCGGAAAAAATAAAAAACAAAAACGTTTTCTTTCCCCTTAGGAAATTTATCGGTTCGGCGATTTTTTGAATTACCGCCAATTTGTCGACAACGATGCTCCGAAATTACGCGTTTTCCCCTTGTTTATCGTAAATCCAGGTGAAATTGTCCACAATTTTTCATCCAAATTTTACATTTTTTCTCCGCGTTTTCAGCTGAAAATCAGTTTTTTTCTTTCTAGAAATGTTTAAAAATAGGAATAGGCTGAATTATGCCGCCCACTCTGCCGCGTTTTTGTCAAAATTTTCGAGACTGCAAAACCGGAGAAAACGCTGATTTTCAAACTTTTGAGGATTTGTTTTATTGATTTTTCAATCCCAATAACTACTGCGATGCTACTGAAACTATCGGAAGGATATAATCACTATGATATCAATGAAACAATTTTCAAAAGTGAAAATCAGAGTTTTCCGAAAACTAAATAAAAAATGGTTTTGGGTTCCCCGGTTTTTTCATGCGCTCCAATGATTACTTTTCGCTAGAATTGTATCTGTCGCCGTATTTTTTGAAATACCGCGTAATTGATTCACAATGACGCTCCGAAATTCCGCGTTTTCTCGTTGTTTAGCGTAAATCCAGGCGAAATTTTCCTCAATTTTTTCTTTAAATTTTACATTTTTCTTCGCTTTTCCGCCGAAAATCAAAGATTGTATGCAAAAACGCTAGAAACCGAAAGGAAAACCGTTTTACGAAAAGAAAGACAGCATTTTCGGATTCTCGTTTTCCGGAAAACGGTTTTCCTGTCGTTTTCCAGTGTCTTCACTACCGCTTCTGATTGATTTGTTTCCTGTCGCGCCTTCCGTTATCCCATGTTTTCCTATTTTCTCTTCCGCTTCCGCCAGAATTTTTTTCTTAAATTCCTCAATTTACCACGGCAAGCAACTCAAAACTTCTTGGACGACAATCGCCAACGACCTTCGGTGTTTCGCCGGAAAAAATTCCAAAATTCAATGAGCAATGAGAAATTCGCACATTTTGGGAAACGAATGCCGAGGCGATGAACAGATGGAAATGGAAGATACAAAATACAAAAATCAAAAAATCGAAAATTAAAGATCGAAGCGAGAGAGAAAGAGTACAAAACGAGAAGAAGAATAATCCGCACTGACCGTCGCACGTCATCCGAATGGTTCGGCGTGTATATCTTGTTTTGACTTTGACCGACACGACGGTAAACATCCCAAGATAATAAAAAAAGAAACTGTTTACCCGGAGAGACGCACCCGAAGAACATCCAACCGATTGCTTCTAGACGGTTCCTCACATGTTTCCCGCCGATGGCAAACGGACCTTCTGGCGGCGGAACTGTGAGTGAGCCCGATGCTCAAACAAGAGAGTAGAAGAGAAGAAGGAAAGAGGAGACGCAGAGATTGCTGGGTCTCTCAACACTTGCTGAAGTAGACGCGTATTTCGTCATTCACTGCGACGAGAATCGGGTGCGCACATCGACGAAACAGCTGAGTGGTGGGGTGGAAAAGAGTGTGGACAGCCGTGGAGACACGAGACGAAGCGGTATTGATTAGGACGCCCCTTGGCAGACGGGCGGACGAGGTTTGCGGGTGATGGGCGGACCATTCTCACGCCCGGCGGTATCAGGTAACGGTAATTGTCAATTATTGACAACCTGTATAGTTATTAATAGATTGATTATGGTTTTTAATCATTTAGTGCCTTTTTTTTTTCGGTTTTTTCGTTCTTTACTTTTTTGAACAATTTTCTTTGTTCCATTTTTTTAATCTTTCCCATCGCGAGTCTGTTCGTTCCACTTTGTTCTTTTTCTATTTTTTCCCTTAAAAATGGATTGCATCATTCCGAAATTTCAAACTGAAATTTGAATTCGCATTTCAACTCTCAGTTGCGTCACCAAAACCCGGTCAAAAATATCAGATTATCAACTTGCATCACCATCTGAAACTCGATAACTTTGACCTTGAGCTCAATCCCTACCACTCTGGCCAACCACTCAATTTCTTCTTATTTACGGAATTTTTTCCCTGCTGAATTCGCTTTTTTTTCGCTTCATGTCACGTGTTGGTTCGTTTTTGCAATCCAAGATAGGCCAAGAATGCAACAAACATTCAGCGAGCGCTCGATTTTACTGATAATTAAATAATTTTGAATTGGTTTATTGTTAGTTTGAGCTACAAATAAGAAAATTTGCGGTGTTTCGCCAATCCAATCTTCGGGTTAATTATTGTCTTTACCATAATTAAGGGTATTTATGGTGACTCCGATTGATTAATGGGGTTTTGTCAAATTTTCCTTATTCAGTTCATGCAGAAAACTGAATTTCGTCGAACTGCAAAATGCACTTTTTGTCATTTTCTGCATGACATGAATAACACCACCATTTTTCGTGTGTTTTTCGTGACAAAAAGTGCATTTTGCAGTTCGACGAACTGCAGTTTTCTGCCGCAGAAAATGTCGTTTTCCGCATGAAATGAATAAGAAAAATTTGACAAAAAATGCAAACTGCATGAAATGAATAACCCCATAATTCATTGTATTTTCCGTAAATTAGAAAAACCAGCGAAAAATTCGGAGATTGGCTCGAAATTTTGGGGAATGATGTAAAAATACTTTCGGAAATTGCCAGGAAACTTCAGACTGAAATATCGATTTTGAAAATTTTCAGAAAAAATCGATATTTCGGTCCAAAATTTTGTGGGAAGGTCCGAGAGTATTTTTAACATAATTTCCCAAATTTTCAGGTTAATCAGAGAATTCTCCGAAAAAAATGCATTCTAAAATCTGGCATTTTTTGCAGTCGAATTCAGCTCAAAGTTCCCCGAAAATTCCCAGGAAAAAATCCATTATTTTCGCTGCAAGACCTCCCAATGAATTTTTTCACAAGCCTTTTTTGGATTTTTTGTTGTTGAATTGACTGTCTTTTCGTCTTGGAAACATGCCACCCGACTCGGATAATGAGCTTGAAAATGAAGAAAATTGAAAAATATTTAAAGGACCGTGTAAAAACTCATTGAGAGGTCTCGCAGCGAAAAAAAACTACAGGGCCCTCGTTTTAGCTGTGCGCGGAATTTCGGTGAAATTCGGACTGGACTGGACAGCAAACAATTCCTGATTTTGTGTATTGTCCTAAAAAAAACTTTTTCGCGATTATTTTGACCTGATCCCGGGCGAAGTGTGTTGCGAATAATCTTTCTTAAATAGAAAATTTTAGATTAGTCTGTGTGTTTGTTTGTGTGTCTCACACACGAGTTTGCAGTCGACAAAACTCGATCCAGAGACCTATAGATTGACGTTCAAACGTGCTAACCACTATACCACAACGGTCACGAGAACTTGAAAGAAATAGGGAAAAGAAATGATTGCCATTACCAGCAATAAAAACAAAAATAAATATTTGACAAAGGCGACTTAGTCGCCACAAGCTGCAGGCTTGTTATGAAATAAAAAAAATGGGGGCAAAACTCGGAAAATGCTCCAATTGGCCTGAAATGTTGGAAAAATTGTCAAAATTACTCCCGCACATGACATGCGCGAAAAATTTTGTACCGAAGTATAGATTTTTAGAAATTTTAAAGGGGGTGCCAACTTTTTGGGGAAAGTTGCTTAAAATATACTCTTGGGTGGGGGATTTAAGAATATCACATTGAAATCGCACAAAAAAATTTCTCTGATTTTTTATGATTTTTACAAAAAAAAATAGAAGACCACGAGGAGTACACGAAAAAATGGTGGCCGTGGCCTAGGAAACCCGCGGCCGCGGCTTCTAGAAACTTCCATTTTCACGAGAAATGTTTATTTTTCTTGCAATTTCCCTCGTTTTTATCATCGATTTTCGATAAAACATGCTCTAATCGCTTATTAAAATTTTAGATAATCGCGAAAACACATTTTAGTCATGAATATCGAAAAATCGATATTTGCCTGTTGTTCGATTCAACGTTCTGAATATATTCCGGTGAAAATTTTTGCTCGAATATTAAAAATTACAGATAAAAGAGTGATTTTAATGCGGAAGTGAGCAGGAAAACGGGAAAAAATAAAAGGCATGAGAAGTTTTGTTTCGAACTTGTTTTATCATTAATTTTGTGATCAACACGCGTTAATTTGCTATATTCAAACACGAAATGATGTTTTTAATATATTTCCCAAAGATTAATGCAAAAATATTGGAAAAACACGGGAGAAAGATGATGAAAAAGAAAAATGGCGTTTGAATTTCGCGCCAAATCGTGTACTCCTCGTGGTCTTCTATTTTTTTTTGTAAAATTCATAAAAAATCAGAAAAAATTTTTCGTGCGATTTCGATTTGATATTCGTAAATCCCCCACCCAAGAGTATATTTTAAGCCACTTTCCCCAGAAAGTTGGCACCCCCTTTAAAGAAAAAATCGATATTTGGGTACAAAAGTTTCTGAGTATTTCATGTCCGGGAGTATTTTTGGCATTATATCCCAAAATTTCAATCCAAATGGAGCATTTTCCGAGTTTTATCCCTAGTTGCTGTTTTGAGTATTAATAACCACACAAATGTTAGCCCGGGCGCGTTTGCTGACTCTCGGATCATACTTCTTTGATCTGTTTATTTTAACTTTGGTCGCGGCTTAGGAAAATATTGTTCGAAAATATTTTTCTCCGACCTCCAGGCCCAAAAATTGGCCCGCCCCATCGCAGCAATCAGCAAAAACAATTGAAATTTGGGGTTTTCGCTGTAATTGACAAGAATTTCATCAGTATTTGCAACACGCCTTGCCCGCACTTCCCTTTCTTCACCCACCGAGTTTCTTGTGCTCTCGGAGCATTCTTCTCTATTTGCTGCTTCTGTATTTTATCAAGCTCAGCCTTCGTCACACACACACCGAAACTGATTTCGACCGGTTTCTCGAAGCGTTTCCCCCGCTACACTTGTGGAAATTCTGGCCTACATGATACACTGTACGCCACGTTTCGTACTTTGTTCCTCTCAATTCTTATCAACTTTTAATAGGCTCAGCCTTTTTTTTTGTTGGTTTCCTAATTATCGAAAAATTAGTATTTGTTGTTCGTTCTGTTCTGATGACAGCTGTTCTTTTTTTTTCGAGTTGTTGTTATTTGAAATACGTCCTGAAAGCTGAACTTTGCCCCTGCTTTTTTTAAAATTAGAAGACTACACGTTTCGATTGGTCGATAATTCACACATCATAGCACACACACACACATTTGACGATGACGTGATTAAATAGATTGACTGATGAATGTTATCGGCCAAAGACGAGTTTGGTTTTTCTTTCCTTTTTTTTTGACGATCTACTTAAGAACAGAGTATAGAGTTAATTGGCTCAGCCCTCTTCCTGTTTGTTCGACATTAGTTGGTTGCGATGTGGTGGGCGGAGTCAGACAGTGATAAGTGTTCTGTTTTTTATTTATTTATTCCGCTCTCGTTTTGCTGCTCTTTGATCAATGGCATTGTCTCTTTGTTTATTAATTAATGAACGGTCAATTGTAATTGTAAGTGAGATCAAGGTTGCTGCCGTTTGCAAATCAAATCAAAGGAAAGAAAGGCAAAGGAAAGGAAATGAAACGTTTGGCGCCGACACGCTACTTTTCTTCTTCTTCTTCTTTTAGTCTTGTTTGTCTTTTCTTGTCATTTCCGACTACGTGATAATCGCAAAAGCAGAAACTTCACAGATCAGAACAGCCAGCTGTTCGACTCTGCGTGGACTTTGACCCTCCTGTCCTTTTCGCCAAGTGTGGTTGATCTTTGATTGGATTCCCACCACTCTCAATGTTTGTCATTTTATCACTTATCAGTTAGTTAGTTTATCGATTGATTACGCGCTGATTGATAGAGACCGCATTCACACAGTGATTTGATTTGACTATTTTGATCGTTACCCACGTTTTTATGATCCGTCCCGCCCCCCGCGCGACGCGATCGTTTTGAACCTTTTCCGCCAACTAGAAACTTCTCAGTCAATTTTTGGCTATTGGCCGTTTCAAAACCTTATTAATGAGGCTCCGCCCATTGCCCTGTTTTTTTTTGTATGATTTTTGCTTAAATATTTGATTTTTAAATAATTGATAAATGTCGTGTTCGAATGGAAATTGAACAGCTATTTAATTCGAAAATTGAGTTTAAAAAAATAGTTGATTTTGGCCGATCCGTGGTAAATTTATAGAGTTATCCACGAAATAACAAAAAAAAATAAAGAAAAAGACAGCCCGAAAACTCGGAAAATGCTCCGATTGGCCTGAAATTTTGGGAAATAACGGAAAAAATACTCCTGAATATGCTCGGAAAATTGGGGCCGAAATATCGATTTTTTTTCTTATGGATCTATTCACGAAGCCAGAAAAATATGCAAAAAATTCAGCGAAAATTCGGCGAAAGCTCCGATCAGTCTGAAATTTTGACAAAAAATGTTAAAATTACTGCCGGGCATGTGCAAAAATTTTCAGTCCAAAATATCGATTTTGAAAATTTTCAAAAAACAAATCGATATTTTGGTCTGAAATTTTCTGCACATGATCGGGAGTATTTCTGACATTTTTTTGTTAAAATTTCAGACTGATCGGAGCAATCTCCGAATTTTCGCTGAATTTTTTGCATATTTTTCTGGCTTCGTGAATAGATCCATAAGAAAAAAATCAATATTTTTTAAAATCGATATATTGGTCTAAAAATTTATGATCAAACCAAGGAGTATTTTTGCCGTTATTTCCCAAAATTTCAGGCCAATCGGAGCATTTTCCGAGTCTTTTGAAGCAGTTTTCGCCACTTTTCGCTATTTCGTGAATAATAATCCGCACATCTAAAATAAATTTAAAAAACGGAAAAATTAACAAAAATCTGTGATGATGGAAGATTTTTATCGATTTTTGCTCTTTTCTCGACTTTTCCATCCAATTTCCATTCGAATGCATTATTAATTAATCTAAAATCGATAATTTATTGAAAAAAAAAAATCAGAAATGTAATAATTAAAGCGAAAATCATAAACAGGACTGTGGGCGGAGCTTCGTAAATATATATCTGTACGCAACGCCAGTAGGCGGGGTAACAGTCATTTTCAACGACTAATAGCCGCCCAAAAAATTTCCATAATTCTCTTAAAATTTTCAACTTTTCACCCGCCCGCCCGCCCTGCCGAACCTGTTTTGACTCAAAACTTTTGATTGGTTCCCCCAGAGAACAACGATCAATCGAACTGAAACGGCAGTAGTAGCAGCGACGACTTCCTCAAAATCTTCTTTGTTTTTCTCCGTCCGTCCCGCTCAGGTGACTCTTTTCCGGAGAATATTACACTTTTTTCCCCTTCTTTTTCGTTTTCGTCTCATTATATTTTTGCTCTATGACGACGGTTCAATGTGTTTTCCACTTATTATTATTTTTCGCAAAAAAACAAAACAACTTATCGATTCGATTCGACTTGATTGCAGGAATCGCCACCAACAAATCCTCAATTCTTGTAACACCCGCGATAACAAAGCCTTCCATGCCTGGTCTTTGATCGCGTCGCATCGACATCAACGTTCCAAAAATTCCGGTTAACAATCGAAAAATGGTCGCCGGTGTGAGGTTACTCGCATACGGACGGTTAGCAGTCAGAGCTGTTTTTTCGGCGTCTGCACTCGAATTGGGTATGTTCTCTTTTAATTTCGAAATGTTTATTTAATTTTCACTTTATAGGCTCAGCCATTGGACCGGAAGCGATAAGTTCCGGCCGACGAGGGCTCTCTAGCAACACGCCAAAGCCTGGAAAATCGTCCGCTGACGGTTCGCCATCTCCCGCTTCTTCGTCTCATGTCGAGAATGTGATTGCCAGTTGTGCTGGATTCCCAAAGGACATGCTGAAAGGACCGTCCACGGTGCTGGATAAGGGAGTGTTTGGGGATGATGCCTGGTTCATTTCAAGGTTTAAGAACACTTTTGTAGTAGGTGAGTTGGAAAAATAAAGGTCATAAATAGATACTGCATGTGTCGGGAAAACGATCATAGATTACCCTATAATGGATCTATTCACAAAACCGGAAAAAAAGAAAAACAAACGGAAAAAATGCGGGAAAAATCGGAGAATACTCCGATTGACCTGAAATTTTGGGAAATATTGGAAAAAATTTCAGGTCACTCGGAGCATTCTCCGATTTTTCCCGCAATTTTTATCCTTTTTTTCCGGTTTTGTGAATAGGTCCATAAATATACCGTATTTCAAAAAATCCGAGAAAAAAAAATCCAAAAACCGAGGAATAAGCTCCGCCCCTTTTGCAATTTCGAAGTTCTATAAAATAATGAAAAACAGAGCCACAAACTTGCAAAAGGGGCGGAGCTTGTTCCTCGGTTTTTTTTTTTGGGATTTTTTCTCCGGTTTTGTTTCGAAAAAAATCATTTAAAAAAACATTTATTATCCAATTTCCTGCTTAAAAATGGCAAAAAAATCACATGAAATCTGATAAAATCGCGAAAAAAAGCATAAATATTTTGTTTAAAAAAATTATGTATTTCTTACTGTCTGCCTACTGGAGGTGCCCTTCTAATAGAGAAAATACGGTATATTAATGGGGTTATTCATAGAGAAAGACAAGGAAAATTCGAAGAATGGCCTGAAACTTGGGAAATAATGTCAATTTTGTTCCGAAATATCGATTTTTTGACATTTTAAAATCGATATTTTGGTCCGGGACTATTTTTGACATTATTTCCCAAAGTTGCAGGCAGTGTGCCTTATCGACAAAGGTTCGACAAATTTGTCGGTAAATTTGTCAAAGTTTTTCGTCGAAATTTATCGACAAAAAATCGACAAATTCGACAAATTTGTCGATAAAAAATTTTGACAAATTTGTCGAAATTTTTTCGACAAAAAATTTCGACAAAAATTCGACAAATTTGTCGACAAAATTTCGACAAAAAATTTCGACAAAAAATTTCGACAAATTGTCGACAAAAAATTTCGACAAATTGGCTAAATAATGCAGCGCGCAATTTCGAAGTGTTGTTGTAGAACTGCAGAAGACATCAAATTTTACAATTCTATTTCGGATAGCTGTATTCCGGGCAGTTCCTTCGGGGGTGCTACGGTATAGAACTCGCACGGAGTAGAACCGCTATGGAATAGAACTCGCACGGAATAGAACTGCCACGGAATAGAACTGAACGAAATAGAACTGCACGGAATAGAACTCGTACGAAATAGAACTCGTACGAAATAGAACTCGTACGAAATAGAACTCGTACGAAATAGAACTCGTACGAAATAGAACTCGTACGAAATAGAACTCGTACGAAATCGAACTCGTACGAAATCGAACTGGTACGAAATAGAACTGGTACGAAATAGAACTGGTACGAAATAGAACTGGTACGAAATAGAACTGGTACGAAATAGAACTCGTACGAAATAGAACTCGTACGAAATAGAACTGGTACGAAATAGAACTGGTATGAAATCGAACCAGATAGCCGCCAGATAGCCGCCAGATAGCTGCCAGACAGCCGCCAAATAGCTGCCAGACAGCCGCCAAATAGCCGCCAAATAGCTGCCAGACAGCCGCCAAATAGCTGCCAGACAGCCGCCAGATAGCCGCCAGATAGCCGCCAAATAGCTGCCAAATAGCTGCCAGGTAGCTGCCAAATAGCTGCCAGGTAGCTTGCCAAATAGCTGCCAAATAGCTGCCAAATAGCTGCCAAATAGCTGCCAAATAGCTGCCAAATAGCTGCCAGGTAGCTGCCAGGTAGCTGCCAGGTAGCTGCCAGGTAGCTGCCAGGTAGCTGCCAGGTAGCTGCCAGGTAGCTGCCAGGTAGCTGCCGGGTAGCTGCCAGGTAGCTGTCTGGTAGCTGCCCTCTTGGAGAACGCAACCGGCTATACATAGTTTCTTGTACCGACAAATCACGGGTCCACGATCGCTATCATTTGCATGAGATCGGCGCGGCAACCGATGTCGACTAGCAAGAAAATATATTTTGTCGAAATTTTTTGTCGTTTTTTGTCGAAAATTTTTTGTCGATTTTTTGTCGACAAATTTGTCGAAATTTTTTGTCGTTTTTTGTCGACAAATTTATCGACAAAAACGACAAATTCGAATTTTTGTCGATAAATTTGTCGACAAAATTTTGACAAATTCGACAAATTTTTTTGTCGATAATTTGTCAAAAAGGGCATTTGTCGACAAATTTTTTTTCGATAAGGCACACTGGTTGCTAAGGCTTCCATTCGGACGAAAAAAAAAGCGGACGAATTTCGTCCGCTGTTCGTCCGCTCGTCCGCGGTTCGTCCGGTTCGTCCGGTTCGTCCGAGGTCGGTCCGCTTCGTCCGTTTTTTTTCTTGTTAGTTTTTCTTTTTGTTTCTGTTATATTTTGTCTTCAAAAGCTGTTTTTGTTCTTTTTTGTTTAAAATATCAACAGAAATGTCTTGTTTCTGCTATCGAAAATTCGGAAAAAAAAATTAAAAAATGTGTTTTTGCAAAGCTAATTCTACATAAGTTTGCAACTGCTTACATTTTCAATGTCAGAATTTTTAAAGAGAGTGCCATAAATTAAAATTCCCAGCCAAATAGAGCGTGCCGGACGAACCGGACGAACCGGACCGTCCGCGGACGAACCGGACGAACCGGACGAACCGCGGACGAAGCGGACGGACGGCGGACGGACGGACGAACGGACGGACCGGACGGACGAAAATTGGTCCGAATGGAAGCCTTACTGGTTGCAGGCCAATTTTTTGCCATTTTCCAACTTTTGTGTCAAACGGATTACGGTGTCTGACATTTCAAACATTTTAACTGGTCCTTTTAAAAAAATGATCGTTTTTTGCCTCTGCCTCCACTTTTATCAAAGTTTCACCCACACAATCCACCATTTGCAGGTGTCGCCGATGGTGTTGGCGGCTGGAGGAAGTACGGAATCGACCCATCTGCATTCTCCCGGCGGCTCATGAAAGAGTGTGAGAAACGAGTGGAAGACGGGGATTTTGACCCACAACGACCCGACACGCTACTCGATTACGCGTTCCGAGCATCTGCCGAAGCGCCGAGGCCTGTTGGTAAGACATATCAAGTAAAAAAGTAAAAACTCATAAAATGATGTTTTTAGGATCTTCAACAGCTTGCGTTCTTGTTGTGCACCAAGAAAAGTTGTATTCGGCGAATCTCGGAGACTCTGGATTCATGGTGGTTCGCAATGGAAAAGTGAGTGCCCCTGAATCTTGCGATTGGAGCGCATTCGCAGCGCTTTGAACCAAGAGCAATAACAATTTAAAACAAATTGCAGGTGATCTCGAAAAGCCGAGAACAAGTGCACTATTTCAACGCGCCATTCCAGTTGACTCTGCCACCGGACGGCTATCAGGGATTCATTGGAGACAAGGCTGATATGGCTGATAGGGAGGAATTGGATGTGAAGAAGGGAGATATCATTCTTCTGGCGACTGACGGTGTTTGGGACAATCTGAGTGAGCAACAAGTGCTCGAGCAGTTAAAGTCGTTGGATGAGAGGAAGAGGAATGTTCAGGAGGTAAATAATAAAATAGTCTCAACAGCTGCTCATAAACTTTGAAAACGCCAATTTCTACGCGAAATATCTCGAAGCACAAATTTATTGACACAGTTTAAATGAGTGCGACCGTAACCCATTTAGAAATGTAAACTATTGGGAAAACAAAAAAGTTGCAACGCGGTGTTTTCGTACTTTAAAAATTCAAATGGAAAAAAGAACAAATATCTTCATTTGCCATGCTATTTCTCTTATGGTACGTCCAAAGTAAAAAAAAAAACAAGCGCAAAAAAAGACGAAAATAGGCGTCCAAAGTAACTTTGTTTTTGCGTTTTTTTTTCTACAGTAAACCGCCTAACCTGCAGATCAAACAAAAAAACAACTGAAAACGTGTTTTCAAACAAAACAAACATTTGAAATTTAAATTATTCACTTCGCGCGTCACCAAGATGTGCAGGTTTTTTTTTCTGTAGAGAAAAAAGACGCAAAAACAAAGTTATTTTGGGCGCCTATTTTCGTATTTTTTTTTGCTTTTTTTTTTACTTTGAACGTACCATTATTACCGTTTGAATTTTAAAAGTACGCAAACACCGTTGAAATTTTTTTGTTTTCACAATATTATGGATTCGTGAATTAGCGATAAAACGCGGTGAATTGTGGGGCAAAAGTTGGCTGGTCTCGCCACGCTTTTGACAGACTACGGTTAGCGCGAAAATATTTTTTTTTATTCTTTTTTTTTTAATTAAAACGCATTTTCATAGTTTTTTCTCAACAAAATAAGTTTTTGAATTGAAATTACTCATTCCAGGTTACACAAAAAATTTTAATAGTGAAAAATGCTAGTCAAAAGGCAAAAAATCGCGTTTTTATTAAAAACAAAAGAAGAAAAAATATTTTTCGCGCTAACCGTAGTCTGTCAAAATCGTGGCGAGACCAGCCAACTTTTGCCCCACAAATCACCGCGTTTTGTCGCTCATTTATGAATCCATAATAGTTCAAAAAAATCACGAAAAACAAGAGAAAATAAATAAAAACATTAGGACTTGTTCACATTTATAAATGGGTTACGGTCACACTCATTTCAACTGTGTCGAAAAAGCGCTTCGAAACCTTTCGTTGGAAAATTGGCTATTTTCAAAGTTTATGAGCAGCTGCTGACGAGAGTAATAGTAAGGTACTTTCGGGTACGTTTTGAAAATTCTGAAAAAAAAAACATAACAGAAAAACAGGAAAATAAAATTCCAACTTGCTATGACGCACAAGTTCTATTATGAAATAGTTCTAAAAGCTAGTACACCCGGAAAATTAAGTAAAACTGGAAAATTCGAAAAAAAAAAATAATTTTTCACACAAAACAAGCAAATAATTTTCAGGTGTGCAACGCTCTTGCCCTCACCGCCCGCCGGTTAGCCTTTGATTCGAAGCACAACAGCCCGTTTGCAATGAAGGCTCGCGAGCACGGTTTCTTGGCTCCGGGAGGAAAACCTGATGACATTACGCTAGTCCTTCTCCTCATTGCCTAATCTTTTTCACTTTTTTTTCTTTTCTTTTCTAGTTTTAGTCTCTAGTTTAGTTTTTTTTTTCGTGTATTTCTTTTGTTTACTTGATTTAATATCATCACCGGTTCCCCCCTCTAATACCCAAATGATCAGCCGAATATCGTCGACTGCCCCGCTCTTACTTGAAAAGTATCGTTCTGAATTGAGATCTCCCTCTTTCTCCCTAATTACAGCCTTTTTTTTTCGCAAAATCCTCTCCCTGTTCCGTATCACGTGCCTTTTCCGTCAGTGCTCCTCTCTCTCTCCCCGCCCCCTCTTCATGAGATTTCACACGTTCTGAACAAGTGTCTCCACGTTTATTCGGAGTATTTTTTGTTAAGGGTCATTCATTTGTTTTTTTGTTTTGTATCTTCTTCTTCTTCTTATTCGTATTCTCACCCATCAGTACTCGTAGTCGCTCGCTCGTTGTTCGGTAGGTTCGTGAAGAATTTTGTTGTCTTTTTATTGTTTCTCTCGCTGCCAATACAATGCAATGCAACATTGCTCTTCTGAAATCCGTACAATAAATGTAGTTGGATCGATCGATAATATGCAAAACAAATAATAGAAAGGAAGCGCGTTTGATACTGGTGGCGGGACGGGAGACCGATCGAAAGTCTCTTTTCTTGCCTCCTTCTCTTCCTCTTCCTCCTCCTTCATCTTTTCATTGCCCGATACCGTCTCGATTTGGACACTTTTGCAGGACGCCTCGCATGACACTTGGATCAATATGATGTGCGGATCGAGAATCAGAACTCCAAGGTTGAAATTTCCAAGTTTTCCTTCAAATTGCAGAAATTTCCAGAGATGTCTTTATCCACTTGGCGTTTGGAATCTCCATTGGCTATCTGCTCGGCATTCTTTTTCAATTTGACGGCGAAAACGACATTGTCAAGCATATACATCTGGTGGAGCACGGTGAAAGTAAATACCCTATTATCTTGTGTATAAGACCGGGATTTGTCATCACCAAAAACGCAAAATCTCGCCAAGTCTTGTGTATATTGTGTTTTCAATCGAGTGGTTAGGATTTATAGTTCACAAGTATCAATCGAGTTGCAAATTTTTTGAACTTTGGACGCGGCATAAAATTTAATATTCGTGTGAAAAAGTGGGCGGAGTTTCACGTTTTGATGTCGCAACTCGTTTGATAACACAATAGGTTCGGTGGCTATTTTTGCATAAACGGAGACCTTGACAAAACCTGGGAAACATTTAAAAAAAAACCGAGGAATAAGCCCCGCTTTTTGCAAGTTTGTGGCATGAATTTTGTAAATGAAATTCTATAGAATACAAGACAAACTGCGCCACAAATTCGCATAATTTTTCACCGGTTTCGTCAGGCTCTACGTAAACGGGCGCGCCCCAGATCTGAGCTGAAACTAGTCTTAAACACCGGCGGTCTTATACACAAGAGTGTTAATTATAAAAAATAAAACAAACATTTTTACATTAAAAACTAAAAACCATACAATTTCCAGACAAAACGGTGGAAAAAGAGCCAGATTTCAGCGTCAGATGTGTCATTGCTTTTCATAAATATACGTTTGTGAGTTAAATTTATAAATATCTGAAAAAAAAGTGATTAAAAAACGGAAAAATGTCGAAAAAATTCAAAAAATAAAAAAATTTTGTCCTAAAATACTGTAATCGCAAGCCAGCATACGCATTTTTGCAAGTACCGTGCACGCTTTTTCTGTGCTCTTTTTTTTTCATTTTTCGCTGCAAATTATTGATTTTCCCTTGATTTTTGCACGGATTTGCCTTGAAAAATCTAAATTTTTCGCGAAAAATTTTTTGAAGGGGCGTGGCCTTAATCGAGTTTGCCAGCCGCAACGCCGCATTAAAAAAAATTAAATAAAATTTTTTTTTCATTTTACAGAAACCCGAAAAAATACTATCAGCGCTGCACGATGGATACACCAAACTGTGCAACGAGACGATATATTTTGTCAGCAACGAAACAGTTTTCAAAAAGTTTGAGAGTAAGTTTTATTCTCCACAAAGAGCTCGATCAATTTCCATTTCCCACCATTTCCTCTGCAGAAAACTACACAATGGTGCTGATGGAATCATCAGATAGTCACTTTTACTGGCACTTCTACCAATATCTGCTCGAATTCTCCGCCGGCGTTCCAGCCCAATGGACGTTTGTCGGTGACGATCAGACCTATCTGATTGTTCCGAATCTACGAAGAGCTGTTCGGAATTTTGATTCTGAGAAGCCGGTGGTGCTGGGAAAGGTTAAAGATACCAGGTACCGATTTTTTGTGACAGATTTATTCTCAATATTTATAATTTTCCAGCTATTTTCTCTCTTGGATTTTCCCCTACTCTGGCAATCAAAAAGTTGCGATTCGCGGTGGAGCCGTCTTCTCCAATTCTGCCATCGATCGACTTTCGCAGTGCAAGTATGGCCTGACCTGTCCTGACTTGACATTCAAAAATACTCATAAATTGTTCGTTCAGAGGCTTCTTCTTCGCTCGATCCACCGAATTCGCGCTCTACGAATGCGCCGAACAATTTGGTGTTCGCATCGTCGATCCATTCGATGAAGACGCTCTTCGATTATTCAACGATGTTCCTCCCAAACAGATAATTGCGCCCGACTCGAAACTTTTCAAAACGGATCCATCGAAGGGTGGAAAGTGTTCCGATCATGCAGTCACTTTTGGACAGATTTCTGAAAAGGACATGCGAGTTTTGGAGTATGGAATGACGATGAAAGTTTTTGGAATGGGTGGTGAGTGGAGGCTAATTAGAGGAAGGGGGGGGGGGAATGAGTGACATACCCTAATTGCTTAATTGCAGGCCTCGAGACGAACCCGTGACTAGATGACTGCAAACCGGAAGTAAATATGCAATGAATGAAACCTGCCTCTTCTCCAAAGTACTTCATATTTAACGTGTAAAAAAAACTAAACTATATTCGGGTTTCAATTGAAAACTGTGATTTGATCTGCCAGTCTTTCTGCCTTGTTTTGAATATTTAAATAAATAAACTTACTTGTGAAGTTTCCATTCTGGATATTTGGACTGCTTGTTTAGCCTCGAGTATGCCAATTCTTCGCCGGCCGTGCCTGAGGTTGCCTGTTATGGGGTTATTCACAAAACCGGAAAAATCGGAGAATGCTCCGATAGACCTGAAATTTTGGACCAAAATATCGATTTTAAAAATGTTCAGAAAAATCGATATTTTGGCCCAAACTTTTGTGAGCGTGTACAGGAGAATTTTTCCTAAAATTTCAGGTCTATCGGAGCATTCTCCGATTTTTTAAGACCTGGGCCCGTATTCATGGAAAATCATTCGATTCGGAATTCCAAACCGATTCGGAATTCCGAACGTTCGGAATTCCTAATCGATTCGGAAAAAACACATTCATGGATTTTTTTTCCGAACCCGAACATTCGGAAATTCCGAACGGGTTAGAAAATTCCTAACCCGTTTTCCAAATGATTTTTACAAGACTTTTCCAGTCAGCGCTGGACGCTGTGACACGAAAAATGTCATTTTTCTCGGATTTATGTCAAAATTTGCATGTGTGAACTTCTACAGAGTAGGGACAGATCGACCAGCATGTGATCCTGTCTCAAAAATTGTTGATTGTGATCAAATCCAAAAACATGAGCTTTCTCAAGTCCCCGTTGGCGACAAAACTCTCCATTGAGCGGTGCATCAAAAAATATTCAAAAAAAAATTGTCTACTTTCTCCTTTTTTCACGCAGAATTGCACTCGGACCATATTTAAACGATTCTACGTCCTAAATTATTTCTTATGGGGATATTCACGAATTTGCAAAAAAAAAGAAGCTAAAACCAGCAAAAATGCGGAAAATGCTCCGATTGCCTTGAAACTTTTTGAAATAGTGGAAAAAAATACTCCCGGACATACCCAGAAAGTTTCAGACCAACATAGATATTTTAAAAATTTTCGGAAAAAAACGAAATCCCAAATACGAAAAAACCCCATCGTAACGGGGGGTTTTATTTGGGGAAAAACGATTGATATCTCTCAATTTTGGATTCAAACAGCAATGAAAGAAATAGCATGGCAAATGAAGAGATAAGTTCCCATTTTCATTTGAATTTTAAAAGTACGCAAACACCGCGTTGCAATTTTTTTGTTTTCACAATAGTAGCAAAACATTTTTTTAATGTACACGCTGGAATGCTCTAGACGTTATAAAAATACGGAATGTAACTTTCTGGAAGAACGGAAATTTTTTGGTTTCTGTCGGGGGTCGATCCCACGCGACTGGCATTAGCCAAAATTGGGTGAAAATCAGAATTTTTTTTGCGAGGTTGATTCCTGTCACTCATACTTTCTACAATTATGTAAAAATTACCCATAAAATATATTTAAACAGTTAAAATTTACAGTGATACAAAAATTCCTAACCGTTCGGAACGGCGTTAGGAATGGTCAGACCATTCCGAAAGGTTTCGGAATTCCGAATCGTTTTTTCCGAAAGAAAAAAATTTCATGAATACCACGAAACCTGTTCGGAATTCCGAAACGTTCGGAAAAGGCATTTCCGAACCCGTTCGGAATTCCGAATGGTTTCATGAATACGGCCCCTGATGTCGTCGGCCCATTTTATCGGATGACGACCGGGCGGTCCTGCTGATCCCCTAGGATCCCACCCTGATACGATCTTCGTCCATCTGTCATTTTTCATGCGTGATACGTGCCCAACCCACTTCAGTTTTCTTCGTAAGACTTGCTTTCAATTTAAATATTTAACCATGTTAATTTGATAACTTAACAAGAATTGGAAAAGGAGCTACCCTATCTACTAAAAAAGAAACAAACAGAAAAACGGAAACATTTAAAAATTAAAAAAATCAAACAATTTCAATAACAGCACCAGCCTTCTCTAGAACCGCCTTCAACTCCTCTGCCTCCGCCTTTCCGAGATCTTCCTTCACATTAACCGGCGCGGTTTCCACAAACTTCTTGGCCTGCACAAGATTGAGCCCCGGAACAGCATTGCGGATCTCTTTGATAATAGCAATCTTCTTGGTGTCGTCGAACTTTGTCAGCTTCACAGTGAACGTCATCTTCTGCGGCACATCAGACGCAGCCTCAGCGGCTTCTTGGGCAGCTGGAGCGGCAGCAGCGGCTGGCGCAAAAGCGGCGGCGGCCATCAGCGGCTGATCCGGGATGTTGAGACGCTTCTTCAGAGCCCAGTTCAGATCGGAGACGTCCAAAAGCGAGAGGTTGGCGATCTCGTCAACCAAAGAGGACACTCGGGGAGAGATGACTCTGTCGTCGGACGGAAGTGGAGCTGGGCTTCCTTCGTTCAGCGGGAGACCTGGAATTCGACGAATAAGAAATTCTAAATTACTGGGTAAATAGCAAAAATAGTCCCATTGATCTCTTAAACTCACCGGCAGCTTGAGAATACTGCGCACTGCTTCTGAGAATCTTGGAGATCGGTCGGAGAGTTCTGGACAACATTTTTCCTGTAAATGGGATATTTTAATGGAAGCATGGAAATGGAAAGGAAGGAAACAATAAAAAAATATCCCGTATTAAAATTTGAGTGACATCGAGAATTTTTTCGTTGAAAATGAGCTTTCAGAGACAAAAAATTGCAGAAAAAAGCAAAAACTCGAAAAAAAAAAATTTTTCGCTTGACACGAGAAAAACGCCAGCAGTATTCCTCTTTGCGTGTTTCTCGTGCAGCTGACGCACTTTGCGTGCCTGAGCCCCCGATTTTTAGTCGAGTCGGAGCGCCGTGCCCTTATCGAATTTCTCTCTTCTTTTTTCGAATAAAATTTTCTTTTTTTTTGACATTTTTGTTTCGCTCTGTCCCTCTCTGCTTTTCACGATTTTCGTTGCAGGTAGTTGATGAGAAACTGCTGAAAACGGGCCAATTTCATCTCGTTCGACACAAAGGGAAATTTCGTTGAATTAAGGTATGGTTTGAATGTTAAAAGAAAACAACAACAAAAATTTGAATAGCGAGCTTTCGTAGATGAAATAACTAGAACAAAGTGGGGTACTTTTTTTTGCACTTTTCTGGACCATATAATGCTCAGGCATCGCGAGTCAAACTTTTTCAAACCTTTTCATGTAACAAATAAGCAATTGCTTCAAAAAGTTTCAAAATGGGTTCGAATAGTTAAAAAATGGCTTAGAAAAGTTTGAGAGCATCTTGAAAAAGTTTGATGTTAGCATGAAAAGGTTTGAAAAGTATTAGAACGTCTTGAGAAAGTTTAAACGTGTCTTGAAAAAGTTTGAAAAGTTTAATAATGGCTTTATTGTTACTCAGAAAAGTTTGACTCGATACCTGAGTGTAGGCTAATTGTAAATATTAAAAATTGCTCGATTTTCTTTCTATTTAAATATTGATTTTTTTTTAATCTTGAACAAGGTGCTACTGCCTGAAATGGAGCTGTACTGAAAAAAAAACTGCGAAATTAAATCTAATCTCTTGTGTATAAGACCGCTGAGAGTGAAGTTCGCAGACAGGAAAACGGTCCTGTACACAAGAGATTAGGGTCCTTTTAGCTCTGCAGCTCTATTACAGGCAGTTCTATAGATGCTCGAAGGACTACTGCCGAATAGAAGGGTAGCCTCGGCCAGGAAATTCTCTGAAAATTTTCGACAAAATATCGATATTTCCGACTCAAATTTTAAGGCAAAACGGAGCATTCTCCGAGCTTTCCTCCATTATTTAGGCTACGACAGGTCGCTATTAAGTTTTACGACAAATTGTTGATGTTCAAAAAAAAATACCTTGATCAATGAGAGAGTTCCCTCCCATGTATGTACAGTTTATGTTTACAGTATGGGCACGACCACGGGACTTGTGATCGCCGGAGTGGCAGGCGCGACGGCGCTCGTCATCTCGGCGGCCGCTGTTCCGTTCGTGGCTCCAGCTCTGCGACGCGTGTGCATTCCGTACGTGCCGGCCACGCCCGCGCAGCTCGCGAACGTCTCACGCGCCCTCTCACTCGCCACCAACAACTCGAAGGGTACTCTCATTGATCTAGGCTCCGGCGACGGCCGTGTTGTGAGTCCATTTTGATATTATTCGTGTGTTGGTTTCAGATGAAATTTGGCGAGCAATTAGCCAGTCACTTGACGCCAGAGTGGCGGAAGCAGTACATTGATTATGAAAGACTCAAAAGTTTGTTGTACGATGATATGATGGAGGTTCCGTCGGATGACGATAGACGAGAAGAGCACATTTCACGTCTAGACGAGAAGTTTTTCAACGAATGCGATCAGGAACTTACCAAAATCAACTTATTCTTTTCGCAAAAAATCGCAGAAGGGCAAGGAAAGCACCACGAGCTGCAAACAGAGCTTCAAGTGTTCAAAGATGTGCTTAAAACTCGCAATGAGACAACAGGAATCCGCAGACGATTCGGAGGAAAGGACAGATTTCACAAAGAGACGACTCGAAATGAACAGCAATTGAAACTAGCATTTTCCGAATTTTATCTTTCATTGGTTCTCGTCCAAAACTTTCAGCAGTTGAATGCCACTGGATTCAGAAAAATATTGAAAAAGCATGACAAGTTGACTGGAAACGAGAGGGGATTGGATTGGCGGATAAACAAGGTGGAGAAGTCGTCGTTCTTTTTGAATCGGGAGATCGAGACACTGATCACTAATGTGGAAACTAGTGTCATCAATGATCTGGAGGGAGGTAATCGACAGGCCGGAATGAAGAGACTCAAGGTTTGTTGATTTATGGTTAACTTAACGTAAAAAACAGTATTAGAAGCAAATATTAATTTATTGTCCATTCGTGACAAAAGCAAGTTCGCAACGCGAAACTTAGTACTTCGTGATTTTCTTTTTTTTTTTTGTCCTTAAAAATTACTTTAAAAAAAACGACGAAAAAATCCAAAAAATGGCCTATTTCTGCCAGTTATGGACCTATTCGCAAAACCGGAAAAAAAAGAAAAAATTGCGGAAAAATTGGAGAATGCTCCGATTGACCTGAAATTTTGGGAAATATTGGAAAAAAATTCTCCTGTACACGCTCAATAAATTTTGGACCAAAATATCAATTTTAAAAATTTTCAGAAAAAATCGATATTTTGGTCAAAAATCGATATTTTGGTCCAAAATTTATTGAGCGTGTACAGGAGAATGTTTTCCAATATTTCCCAGAATTTCAGGTCAATCAGAGCATTTTCACAGTTTTTTTTTCCGTTTTCTTCCTTTTTTTCTGGTTTTGTGAATAGGTCCATTAAATGGAAATTTTCCAGTTTTTCTTTAAAAATTTTTTTTTGTTAATTCGATGCATATACCGGTTAAGTTTTTGATCAAAAACAAGACTTTTTGCGGCTCTGGGACGTTTCGAAACTTTTGAATTTTTTCGGCATACTAGTGGATTCAAATTCCAAAAAAAAAAAAAAAAACTGATAAAAACGAAAAATAATTACCGAATGCCCGTGTGTTTTAGTGTCAATTTGCGAAAAACCATACGCAAAAATGCAAAAAAGTTTCGAAACGTCCCAGTGTCCTTTTTGCGCCTTCGCGGCTCTATAAAAGAAACAAAAAAAAATGTTTCCCTACGAATTATCAACAAAAAAAACAAACTAGTTTTTGTTTCACTGAAAAAAAACACCCCAAAAAAACCGAAAAAAAAACCTTTTTTTGGTCCCACCCCTGCTCGGAAGTGAAATTTCCTCTTCAAATGTGAAAAGTATTGATGAATTTCAAAGAAAATGCGATAATTTTTTTAACCAATCTTTAAAACGCACTACGTTATATTTTGCTTATGGGGTTATTCTCGGTAACAGCAAAAAATTCAGCGAAAATTCGGAAAATTCTCCGATCGGTCTGAAACTTTGAGCGATCATTTAAAAAATACTCTCGGACATTCCCTGAAAGTTTCAGACCGAAATATTGATTTTAAAAATATCGATTTTTATTTCTGAACATTTTCAAAATCGATATTTTGGTCTGAAATTTTCAGGGAATGACCGGAAGTATTTTTCAAATGATTTCCCAGACCGATCAGAGCATTTTCACGAAGTTTTTTTTTCCGGTTTTGTGAATAACCCCATTACGTTAGATTTATTGCAAGAAAATCGCTTTTTAACATAATTTTTTTTAGTTTTGAAATGGTACAATTTAGGTTTGAAAATAAGGGACACATGCGCCTCTAAACCAGATTTGCGAAAATTCAAATCATACCTTTTTTAGGTCCCACCACTCTCTGAAAAGCAGAAGCCACTCACCACATTCTCCCTTGGATTGTTCATTGGAATGAGCATCATTTTGCTCCTTGCAATCCTTCTCACCTGGTGGGCATCTCCAGGACGCCCGGATGAACCGAAGTGGGTAGCTGTACGATTATTCAGAGGACCTCTTCTACTTTTCTTCTCAATTTTCTTGTGTGGAGTCAATATGGCTGGATGGGCAGGTGCTGGTGTCAATCACGTGCTGATTTTCGAAGTGGACCCTCGAAATCATCTGTCCTATCAGACACTCATGCAAATTGCCTCATTTATGATCATGCTTTGGTCATTTGCAGTTCTCGCATATCTCTACGCTCACATGCTCGGAATTCCTCCGTTTGCTCCTCCACTGGCGCTTATGGTTGTGTGTGTTGTACTTCTACTTAATCCGATTGCGAAACCCGATTCACTTTTTCACCGGAATTCTCGATTCTGGCTTCTTAAACATTGCTACAAATGTTTCACATCTCCGTTCCATTTCGTCACATTCACTGATTTCTGGCTTGGAGATCAAATGAACTCGTTGACGACTGCGTTCCTCGACTTTCAGTACTTTGTGTGCTTCTATTCCACGGAAGTAGACTATTCTGACGGATGGATAAAAGTGAATGGAATAAACTCTTCGACTGGATCCGTTCCATGGGGAAGTGTGGAACTGTCAACCGGAAAAGACCAGTGTGCCTCTGCTGCTGGACTCCGTTCACTCATGTCGGTAATTCCTGCGATGATCCGTTTTCTTCAGTGCCTGAGACGTTACCGGGACACCAAACGAGTACATCCACATCTTGTGAATGCTGGGAAATATTCGACGACATTCTTTGTCGTCGCTTGTGGAGCACTCAACAAGTATTACGAAGCGGAGAGTCCCAACTCGACGTCCATCTTCTTTTACATCTGGATTCTCTCGTACATCATGTCATTCACGTACACTTTCTTATGGGACATCTTCATGGATTGGGGTCTTATTGATCCGCGGGCACCTAAAGAAGCGAGATTCCTACGAGAAGAGATGATCTACGGAAGCAAGTGGTACTACTACGCGGCGATTGCTCAAGACTTTGTTCTTCGTCTCGCATGGGTGCTCAATGTTTCTCTCGGAGAGGCGTGGACTCTAGACTCAGACTTTTTGACGACAGTAACAGCGCCGTTCGAAGTGTTCCGAAGATTTATCTGGAACTATTTCCGCCTGGAAAACGAACACGTCAACAATTGTGGACAATTCCGCGCCGTCCGTGACATTTCTGTGAAACCGATTAGAAAAGGAGATTTGGAATCGTTGCTCTCAAAAATGGATCAAATGGACGGAGTGACGCATCGTGGACACGATTTGATGGAGCGGGTGAAGAAGCAGAAGAAGTCGGCGAAGGCGTCCAGGCAGCTGCTTCGGAAGAATCGCTTCAACAGGATGATTGCGGCGGCTCCGGTCGTCACGACCACTTTTATCGATACTACCAATACTAACAGCTAGTTCTTGATCGGTCAGACCGATTTTTTTGTTGTTTTTTTCGAAGGAGGGGTCGATTTTTTGGGAAAATGGCTTGAAATGTAGTGTTGGACGGGGGATTTACGAATATCAAATTAAAAATGTCTCTGATTTTTTATGATTTTTGCAACAAAATATTAAATTCCACGTGGAGTACATGAAGCCACCGGTTCCCCAGACAGCTGGCCTAGAAAGCCGACGGCCGTGCTACCTAGAAAATGGTGTTATTCATGAAATAGCAACAAAAATGGGGAAAACTCGGAGTCCTGATTGAAAATTTGGGAAATAATGGCAAAATTTTCAAGCCAAAATGTCGATTTAAAAAAAATAAATTGTTGCTAAAATCTATGTTTTGGTTCAAAATTTTTGCCGTTATTTATTTCCCAGAATTTTCAGGTCAATCTGAGAATTTTCCGAGTTTTCGTACATTTTTTGCTGGTTTTTGCAATTTCATCAATAACACAATTTCTGGGAAAAATATAATTTTCTAGAAGGTGGGAAACCGGTGGTTTCACCTGGTTTTTAATGTTTTTTTTTGTATTTGTTCGTCAAAAATTGAGAATTACATTTCAAACCACCTTCCCCAAAAAGTTGGCACCTCCTTTAAATAGCTTTTCGCACGACTAAAAATTTGTTTCATTTGACACTTTACTTTTCTCGGCAACCATGGCAATCAGAGTGTGCGTGTCTTCAGGGTTTTTCCATTCTCATTCACCTACTCATTCAGTTGTTTTCTTTTTTTTTTTTACTGTTTTCTTCTTTTTTCAGATCCCTTTATTCCCTTTTTACATTCCTCCTCCTCCCGTCAGCTTTAGCGCCTCCTTTTCCCTCCCCTCTTAACCTGTTTCTAGTCCGAATACATATAAATCTAAAGTTGTAATAAAATATTGACAATGATACGATTTGTCGAAACGTAAACTTTTGGTTCCAGGTGCTCCAATGCGCCAAAGAGGGCTACAAGAGCACTGGTGTGGAGCTGAACTCGATTCTTGTCGCCTACTCGAAATATCGATCCATCAAGGATGGACTTGGCAAAGAGGCGAGGTAATTTTTTTTTGTTATTGACCTATTCAGGACAGGAAAAAAACCGTTTATGTGGTTTTTTCGGCTCTGGGACGTTTCGAAACCTGCCATTTCGAAACTTGAATTTTTGTGGCATACTAGTGGATTCAAATTCCCAAAAAAAAAATACAAATTTCTGATAAAAACGAGAAAATTAAATGAATTAATTTGACAATTTTTTCCAATGCACGAAAGCAAGTTTATTCAATTAAATTGAATAAACTTGACGGCTGCAAAACGGTCGCGTCGAGATATTGCAAGTAAAAAGGGGTTTGCGCCTTTAAACTTTGTGTCGATTTACGAGATTTTTTTCGAACTTTTAATATTACGAATTTAATTAATGTGTCTATTTAAAATTGTAAAAATCCCATCATATATACTCGGTATAAAACGCTGAAAACTCGCTCCAATCGAACAAAAAATTTCGCGTGCATTTGGAGTGAGGTTCAGAGAAATCAGAGCAAAACATCGGCCACGGTCTCTCAATTTTCCGCACTCTCTCGTCGCCAACGTGGCCGCGTCCACCACTGTGTGAAGGGAGCGCGTTTGCAGCGCTCCGTACTGACAATATTTAAAAAATAATTTCAGGCATGCGTGAAGCGGATAATGATGAAAAAATATATAAAATTGCTGCGGTGAGTAGAAAAGACGATTTCTTGAAAAGTTGAAAATTGCTCAGCGATTTTTTCTGAGGACTCACGCTTGTCCCGCGGAGGCCTCAGAAAAGTTTCGACCTCTCCGCTGCTCCGGAAAAAACGCAGCCCCCTCAAAGTTATTTAAAAAAGGGTTCCACCTTACCCGTGCTTTGTATTAAAATTCTGAACAGATACCCAAAGTTTTTGAGGAGATATTCTGAGTTCATGTTTTATCTTTCCGAGGCATCGGTGAGGTCGAATTTTCCGAGGCCTCTATGAGGGGTCGGTGTGTTCTCATATTAGAGAGAGTGTGCAAATGGAGAGGTTTTTTCTGAGGACTCTGTGGGACAAGCGTGAGTCCTCAGAAAAAATCGCTGAGTTTTCAGGCGACTTTATTGCTTCAGCAGCAGCAAATTATTCTGACGCAGTTTATAAGCCGAACAGAACCGCAACAGCGCTTAGAAATAGTCGAAAGACAAAACTTTCACAATTTTATGAGCTCTGTGAATATTATTGTGGAGAATCGTTGAACGGAAGTGGCGAATCCTTCTGACAGTCCAGAAGATCAACGCACAGCTTTGAAACGTTTTTTTTTATAGATCAGTGATTTGCGAGATCGTTGTCAGTAAAAAAATTTATTTGAAAATCAAATGACGAAGGGAAAATAAGACATGGAACAATAAAAAAAAGGACACGGCGAACATAGAAAGTAGCGGAAAATTGTGGAAAAAAAAAGAATGAAAAAAAAAAATTAACATAAACAAGTATTATCAGTATCGAAATCATCAAATAAGGACGCAGCATGGAAGGAATTTTGAGTAGATGAGTAAGACGATGGACGAAGATGAGAAGAAGAAGAAGAAGAAGAAGACTGTGAACTTTGTCGACGCAATTCGAACATAAAGTGCTCTTTGTTCATTTTATGAAAATTCTGCAAAAAATTTGAAGAAAAAATCAAATAAATTATTTATTTACACGCTTGAAAAGAAGAAACTAAACAATGAAAAAATTTAAACGTTCGAAAAAAATCTCGTAAATCGACACAAAGTTTAAAGGCGCACGCCCTATTTTACTTGCAATATCTCGACGCGACCGTTTTGCAGTCGTCAAGTTTATTCAATTTAATTGAATAAACTTGCTTTCGTGCATTGGAAAAAATTGTCAAATTAATTCATTTAAATGGCCTTTTTTATTTCGTGCATAGGTCCAAAAGGCGCATTGCACAATTGTTTGCTCTTGAAACATAGCAAAAAAAAATTTTGTCCATAAAAAATGGCAAAAATTATCAAAAAACCAAAATTCTTTACTTTCAAGAAAAAAATTGCCAAAAAAAGCGTATTTCTATTTACCAGTTTATAGGAAATTTTCAAGTTTTCGTTTCAAATCGCTGAACATTACCGTAATTCATTAAAAAGCTGAAAAAATCATCAAAAATGGACAGAAATCGGCAGAAAGGCAACAATTTATAGCGGAAAGGGATTATTCTCGGAACCAGCAAAAAAAGCAAAAATAGAAAAAACCAGCAAAAAAATTCAGCGAAAATTCGGAGAATGCTCCGATTGGTCTGCAATTTTGGGAAAAACTGTCAAAAATGCTTCCGGGCTTGCTCAGAAAATTTTGGACCGAAATTTCGATTTAAAAAAATTGATTTTTTTTCTGAAAATTTTTAAAATCGATATTTCGGTCCAAAATTTTCTGAGCAAGCCCGGAAGCATTTTTGACAGTTTTTCCCAAAATTTCAGACCAATCGGAGCATTTTCCGGGTTTTCTCCCAGTTGTTTCTCATTTTTTCCGTTGAGTTCAGCGGAGCGCGTTTGATTATTTTGGCGGATCAACAATATTAAAAATCAATAATTTATTGTTTAATAAACAGAAAAAAAACCTACACGCAACTCTATTACGCAAACACCGAGTGCCAATTTTAATAAAACGACGATAACATCCATATAAAGTTACATTTTTCAAACAGATTCATGCGAAAAAACATCTTCAAAACGGATCTAAACCCATACCAGACGGCAGTGATCTTTGGCGCGGAAAGTTTGATGGGCGATTTGGTGCCAAAGTTGAGCGAAATGCGGCAAGACACCAATCTTTTGGCATGTCGATTCCCTCTTCCAGACAATGATGCGTGGAAGTTGGTGAGTCAAAGCCAAAAAAAAGTGGAAAAAGTGTTCAAAATTACAGGAAAATCAAATTGGAGAAGGCATCGATGCGGTGTGGGTCTACAGGAGGACTTGATGATGATAAAGTTCTGATATTGATAGGTTCTTTTTTTTTCTTTGTTATTGATTATTGATAATTGATTGTTTGTTTGATTTTTTAGAAATGAAAAATTCTGGTGCTTAAACATGAGTTGGGTTGGTTTTATAATCGAGATTCTTCGATGGGTAATCCTTTGAAAAAAAAAACGCATAAAAATGTATTTGAATTGCAAAAAAAAACAAAAAATTTCGTGCAGAAACCCAGAAAATGTTGATCAGAGCAGTGAGCACGTTGACGAATAGTGTCCGCAACCGTGCCACCTACTACCAGCAAACACGGAGGTTCCCGCCAGCTTTTATTCGGTATGTTTTGGTTTTCTAACTAGGGCTCAACTTGCATCAATGTGTCGCTACGTCACGAATCCATAATAAATGCTGAAAAACAGTGCCGAAAAAGGGGCGGAGCTTGTTCCCCGGTTCTGTCAATTTGTTTTCAAGCGAGTTGCATCAGCAAAAAAAAGAAACCCCGCACACTTATTTGTGCGCGACCACGCAATCACAGTGCTATTTGAGGAGACGCAGACAAAAAAGTGAATATGCAATATTTTTGAGGTTTTTAAATATCTTGACGCTCTGTGTTTGCGGACTTGAACCACAATTTTGAAGCTACGCCCACTGTCCGTTAGTTTTCTAGGGTTTTTTCCATTCAATTTTTACCGGTTTTCGCAGATTTTCATTGGTTTCTTATAATGGAAAGCTCCCCAAAACAAGCCAGGAAAAACCAGCAGTAATTTGTGGCCGAAAAATCAATTGAAAGTAAAAAACTGCGAAAATTAGCTTAAAAACCAGTAAAAACCGGCAAAAAAGCGATGTGCGGAGCTTCTTTGGTATTATAGTTTGCGACCCGAGTCCGCAAACACCGAGTGCCAATTCTAGACCCTAAAAAGGGGTAACAAGCTCCGCCTCTTTTGCAAGTCTGAGGCCGTATTCATGAACGTTTACCGTACGGTAAATGAAAACGGTAAATGATTTTCTCGACAGAAAGTTAGAAATTTTGAATGCTTAAGGGGTTCATAAAACTATAAACAACCCTTCAATAGTTTCAGAAATAACACAACTAATATTTTCGGTCAATACGTCCATTTACCTTTTCATTTACCGTACGGTAAATGTTCATGAATACGGCCTCTGGTCTGTGGCTGCGGCACTAGCTCTGCAGAGAATGGACTATAAACTCAGAAAAACAGTGCTGCAGGCATGCAAAAGGGGTGGAGCTTGTTCTCCGGTTTTTTCAGGGTCTCAAAATCACATTTTTAAAGAATTTTTATAGAAATATTCAATTTTCGCTGGTTTTTGATGATTTTCTACCCTAGGTTACTGTTGGAAGCAAGAGTCTGCAAACACCGAGTTCCTCCATTCTTGAAATTGCAATATTTTTCTAGATAAATTCACAAAAAATTGAAATTTGGGTAGAAAATCCTGACAAAACCAGGGAAAAAGCTCCGCCCCTTTGCAAGTCTGCGGCATTAATTTTGCACAGAAACTGGTATTAAATGCCGGAAAAAACAGTGCCACAAAACAGACTTTCAAAATTTTCCCCGGTCAGGGACTCGTATTAATAAAGCGGCGACCTAACCTAACTACCGTAACCCAAAAAAGGATGAGCAATGATCACACCCCTTTATGCAAAAACAAGGAACCAATTTTAGAGACATGTCACTCCGTAAATCTTTTTTTCGGGTTACTGTAGATCGCCGCTTTATTTTTTCGACAAGCTAAATTTTTAAAAACTTATATGAAAAATATAATTCGCAGACGCTTCCTTCTCCGCTACCCAAGTGCACACTTGTACATTGTGTTCGGACTCTGCTCTTCCGCAATGGTCGCACCGGTTCTACACTCGGTTCGTTTTTGCATAATCCGCGTTGCGTTTCCCGACCAACTTTCTCTCCATTCAGTGTTATCTGTACATGACAATGACGAAGAACGAGTTTGAACAGTATCGTGTCGAACAGAATGCCATCGTGCTGGAAAGGCAGAAATTCGGCAAGGGACTCTGGTTCCCGTTCATGTCAAAAGAGGAGCCGAAGGTTGCAGTGGGCGAGAAATTGGTAGAATAAATAAATGCATTGTTCTTCACAATTAGACTAGATGAAAAAGGAATTGAATAATATATTTATGGGAATATTTACATTTACAAATCCCAGTCGGATCTAAACTTGTTTTCTAACTTCCTGTTTTCTCCCTCTATCAATCTTATTGTTGGTCGCCCGCTCTGATCTGTAATCCACGTCCCAAATCGCTTGCTCTGCCCCTTCCCAACTATTCGGTCCATTTAAACGGAAGACGTACGGAACACACGGTCCGAAATACACTTTCCACGCCAGCAACGGCTTCTCGAGCATCAACGTCTTCATGTTTGGATTGCAACCGATCATCTCGCCGAGTTCATGCATGTAGTTGGGATAGTCCACTTGGATTGTGTGACGGCGACTTTCCACGTAGCGGTTGGTCATCTTTTCTCGTTTTGTGATGATGTCAGTGAGCATCTGTAATGGAAGGGATTTGATTGAAGGAGGTGCTTAAAATGTAGCACGGCGTGCTGCTCGGAATGTTGATGCAAATGCGCTCCGTCTCATCTTCGTATCCGTTTTAACGCAGCCGAGTGGCTATGCAGCTAAATGCAATCTACCGTAGAAAAATGCGACCGCGCAGTATAAATTTTAATTTCCAACGTTCCGGCGAGCACACCGTGCATATGTGTAGTGTTGGGCGGTGGATTTACGAATATCGCATTAAAATTAAATGCCACAAAATTGTTTTTTGTAGACCACGGAGGCTACCCCGAATCAGAACTGTCACAAATCAGAACTGTCCTGAATCAGAACTGTTCGAATCAGAACTGTCCTGTATAAGAACTGTCCTTTATCAGAACTGCCCAAAGCAGAACTGTCCCGAATCAGAACTGTCCTAAATCAGAACTGCCCCGATTCAGAACTGTCCCGAATCAGAACTGTTCGTATCAGAACTGCCCCAAATCAGAACTATTCAATAAGCATGCTTACGGCCTAATATGTTGTTTTTTCATAATAAAACAAATTTTATTTAAAACTTATACAGGATAGTTCTGATTTGGGGCAGTTCTGATACGAACAGTTCTGATTCGGGACAGTTCTGATACAGGACAGTTCTCATATGGGACAGTTCTGAAACGAACAGTTCTGCTTAGGGACAGTTCTGATTCCGGACAGTTCTGATTTAGGACAGTTCTGATACGAACATTTCTGATTCAGGACACGGTTCTGATTCGGGAAAGTTCTGATTCGGGGTAGCCTCAGACCACGTGGTTTCCTAGACCTGTGGCCTAGAAAGTCGATGGCCATGACTTCTGGAAAATGGGGCCAATCGCGGAAAAATAATTTTTAAAAAATTAAGCTCCGCCCATATTTCCCCCTTTTCGTGGGGTCTCCGTCTTTCTGGTAATTATCCCCCTATGCATCATGGTGTCCAGGATTGGAAATGTGGGCGGAGCCTAATTTGCTGGCGCGCCAGCAACCTTGCATGGCGCACTTTCGGTGCTTGCGCATTTTTCGACTCTCGCATTTTATTATTGTGTTTTCAATCGACTTGCGACATGAGAACGCGAGACTCCGCCCACTTTTTTGTGCGCGACCACGCGAACACAGTGATATTTGAAGAGACGCAGACAGGTAGCGCACAAATAAGTGGGCGGAGTCTCGCGTTCTCATGTCGCAAGTCGATTGAAAACACAATATTTTTCTTTCAGTAAAACCTGTTTTTCTTTGTAAAATGTATGTATTGTATCTTTTAATACCATAAAATTTCCCAAACTTCGATTTTCGTAAAGATTTATCCTGCAAAAACACCAAAAAACTCAAAACGATTATTCCAAAATGGTGGCTGGACCAAATTCGACGTTCTTAGGCTTACAAAATTTCTAAAACTCACCTCCTCTCTACTTGGAAGCTTGTGTCCAGCGGCGAACGATTCCAGGTAAACCCTTGCCTGCATCTCGCTAATTGGCATAATTGAACCAACTGGTTGCACCAATCCAATCACCGCCAACGAGTTGTGATCGGCAGTGGCAATTGGAAACATGTACTTGAATATGTCGCTTTGATTCTCGTCCACTTTCACCAGATTTCCCTTCTCGATCATATTGAAATGGAAGGAGAAACCGGTGGCCAGAATGACTTCGTCCACATTTTCCACGCGAGACCCATCTTCGAAAATTATCGAGTTTTCGGTGAACGATTGGATACCGGGCTTCACACGGACTGTTCCACACGCGATTCGGTTTGGAAGTTCGTCGTTTACAGTGGGATGGGCTCTGGAGAAGAATTGGTGTAGGGTGTTAGTGTTACGGTAGGTGACGGGGTTTCGCCACGATTTAGTGTCGATTTACGAAAAAAAAAATAGTTTTCTCTGATTTTTCTTCACTTATCTGATTGTGAGGCCATATGCAAGAAACTGGAAAACGACAGGAAACCCGTTTTCCAGATTCCTCGTAAATCGACACACAATGGTGGCGAGACTTGTGCCACAGACTTGAATTGCAAAGGGGGTGGAGCTTGTTCTCCCTCCCGCAGAAAATATGAAAAACTCACGACAAAACGCCATGTTTCGGTTTGAGACCGTATTTTCGGTGATCAAATCGCTGGTTCAAAATTCGCTCAAAGTTCCAATTGACAAGACTTGGATGAATTAAATTGGCCAAGCCCATTTGGAATTTTCTGAGAAACAAATTTATTTTTTAAATATCGTACTTTATTAGAAGTTCTTTCTACTTTTCAAGGCTAGCTACAGGCTTCTGGTCTATTTTTTAAAAAATTCAGCGGAAATTTTAATTTACTGCTCTTCTATTGGAGATGTCCTTCTAATAGAGTAACTGTACGATTGGTAAAATTACAGTATAACCCCCCATGAAATACCAGTGTAACCCCCCTCGGAAAAGGAGGATATAGCCCCCGCAGATGCAAACGCGCTCCACCGAATTGAAATATGTATTTCGTGTAGAGGTCGCCGAATTGTCATCATTTTTCATATTTTACTCATCATTTTTCATATTTTCTGTCGTTTTCGGGGACTTTTTTTTTATTGGTTTTTTGAAGCAAGTGATTTGGTGTAGTTCGACTTCGCTCGATTTTTGCTGGTTTTGTTTCTATTCTGTTATATGTAGGATATTTTGATACAGCGGGGAGCTATTCTGATATGACGGGGGTTATTCTGATATGATGGGGGGTTATTGTGATATGATGGGGGTTATTCTGATATGACGGGGGCGATATTGATATGGGAAACTAGGCAAATTCGCAAGAAAAAAACAGAAGTGGGGGGCTGTTCTTACCTTTTCCGAGGGGGGCGTAAGTGGTATGAGATGGGGGGCTTATCTGATAAATTACCTAAGGTATCAGAATGACCCCCCATTTCTACTGGTGGGGGATTATTCTGGTATATTTGTATACCAGTTTAGCCCCCCAGACAGTATAACCCCCCACCGAGTAAATCGGAGCAAAATCAACTGGCGGGGGGACTATGCTGGTCCTTGGGGGGTCATATCAGGCGGGGGGCTATACTGATAAATTACCGTACGATTTCCCAAAACTCCAAAACTTACGAGTTAAACCACAAATCGAGCGGCACTCCTCTATCGAAGAGCCGGTTAAAAATCCAGCTTCCTCTCCTGGTCACCAGATAAACCTGCTTCGAGATTCTGCTCAACTCGACCGCACAGTCTGCACCGGAATTTCCGATTCCCACCACCACCACCACTCTATCCTCGTATCCTTTGTAGTCTTTGTAGTCGTGCGAGTGAACGATCCGTCCCTTGAACTTCTCCTGGCCTGGCCACGCCTTTGGAATGTGCGGGAGAGCGTGGTGTCCAGAGCAGAGCATCACTCCGTCGAACAGTTTTGTGTGTTCTGCGCCTTGGCTGGAAATTGAATAATGTATTATCGGAATATTCTTGTCGGCTAACATATTCGCCCGAGAAACAATTATAATCCAGAAAAGAACAGTTTTGGAATATAATTTGTTGTCAAATTGGCAAGTTATCTTCCTTTATTGTGTTTTCAATCGAGTTGCAGCATGAGAACGAGAGAAAAAAATACATGTTTTCTCTGCTTCTCTTCGAATCGAACTGTATTTGCGTGGTCGCGCGAAAAAAAGTGGGCGGAGTCACGCGTTCTCTTGTCGCAAGTCGATTGAAAAAACAATAACAAGAACATTTACGGAATACTCTTATTTTTCAAAATTTGTCAAAGTCTAGAAAATGTCAAAAATTACAAAAATTGAGCGAAAATACGGTCTCGAACATTGGGAAATAATGCCAAACATGCTCCCGTATCTCAAAGTTTCGCACTGCGTTCAGTTGAAGAACCTGAGGGGGCGGAGTTTCGATTTTTCGCGCTATTGCTTGTATTGTGAAAACGAAAAAATTGCAACGCGGTGTTTGCGTACTTTTGAAATTCAAACGGCGATAAAAGAAATAGCATGGGAAATGAAGAGAATTGTTCCCATTTTCGTTTGAATTTTAAAAGGACGCAAACACCGCGTTGCAATTTTTTTGTTTTCACAATAGCCGCAAAAAAATTTGAATTGATAATACAGTACCTTTCAAAAGGTTGGAAACTTTTGGTTTTTCGGGCATAACTTTTGAATGGAGAAGGTTATGGTTCTGAAAATTTGCATGTATTTGCCCCGTTATGTTTTTGACAAGCTCCAAAAATGGATTTGGACATTTTTGAAAATTGCAGATTTTTCAAAAAATTTCAGATGCCAAAATTTTCGACCCAAAAATAATTTTTTTTTTTCAGATTTTTCAGGACCCGATATTTATGTTCAAAATAAAGATTCAAAACTGAAAGTATGATTTTAGTTGACTATGGGTCGAGCGGACAATTTTCAGCTGACTTACAGCACTTTATCAAGGTCAAGGTATCAAGGTCCACATGGGTAAGTCAACTATAACTTTTATTGAGAATCACCAAAATCAAAGAAAATAAGGGCAAATTAGATAAAAACTGTTAAAAAGCAAACTTTATTTGATTTTATTAGGTTTTGGCGATTCTCAATAAAAGTTAAAGTTGACTTACCCATATGGACCCTGATACTCAAAGTGCTGTAAGTCAGCTGAAAAGTGTCCGATCAACCCATAGTCAACTAAAATCATACGTTTAGTTTTGAAACTTCATTTTGAACATAAATATCGAGTCCTGAAAAATCAGAAAAAAAAAAATTAATTTTGGGTCGAAAATTTTGGCTTCTGAAATTTTTTGAAAAATCTGCAGTTTTCAAAAATGACCAAATCTATTTTTGGAGCTTGTCAAAAACATTACGGGGCAGATTCATGCAAATTTTCAGAACCATAGCCCTCTCCATTCAAAAGTTATGCCCGAGAAACCAAAAGTTTCCAACCTTTTGAACGGTACTGTATGTATGTACATAAAAATGTGAAAATGTCAAAAAAAAAAGCATTGCTACCAAAATTGTGGACAATTTAAGAGCTTTCACGATGAAATCGATTGAGAAATAAAAAATTTATTAACGGTTTGCTGAAAATAACTGCAATTTTTCAAAATTTCCATGGCAAAGAGTCTACATTTCTATTTGCTTTATAGATAGCTTTGTAAACCCAATAAAAACGAATATTTTAAGCTCCGGACAGCCCTGAAAATTGGAAAAATTACTGAGAAATATTGATTAAAAAATTCCAGCTTAAATAAAGTAAACAGTGAAAAAATGCTCAAAATTCTCGGATAGGCTTGAATATTGTTCAATGTCTATATTTCCATCCAAAGGTTTTTGAGCTTGTCCGGAGCCATTTTTTTTTCTCAAAGTTCGAGACGACTCTCTGTATTTTTGCCTATTTAGTTTTTTGGCATTTACCGCAACTGCGCCTCCTCTTTCGCCTTTTTTCGTTGAAATTTTTAAAACTATTTAAAATATTGAACTTATTAATAATTACTCTTGTCTCAATCAGGAAGGGACCATCATCTTTTAAAATAACCGCCTTCTCACGAGGAATCTCGGCAAGAATTTTGTCACAGCTGAATCGATTGTGACCGTAATCCATCCAACGAGAGAGTGAGAGAAAATAGGAGGCCGTTTTTTAAAAATTGTTTTGCGACTTACTCTTATTCATTCCTCTCTCGTTGAATAGGTTACGGTCGCACTCATTCAATTGTGTCAAAATTCGTGCCGAGATTTCTCGACAGAAATCAGCCATTTTTTAGGATGTTGGACCCTCGCTGAAGCGAGAGCAATATCAGCATTTTCCCTCTTATTTTCAAACACATTATTTAACTCACTCATCAGTATACCGTACTCTCCACTTGCCACTTTTTTCGTAATCCTCTGCTCGATCAATGGAAACGACACTGTGATTCAGTTTGATTTTATCCAAAAGCCCAAAATTTTCCGCGTATTTCTTCAAATATCTGCACATTTCAGTGTTGTGCATGAAATTTGCCATGGTGTCTTCAGGTGGGAAATCCGAAAACGCCGTCATCTCTTTCGACGTGTTGATGACGGTGGACTTCATCACAGAGGACACTGAATGGTTTTAATTAATTGAATATCATTTTTAGATTCGCGGAGTGCTGGTGATTGACTGTTTTGGCCACCAACGAACGCCCACGCGCTGCGGTCGCGTCGCGTCGCGGGACAACGCTGTCTCTCGTCTGCGTCTCGTCGCTTTAATGTGCTCCGTTGTTCAACGGAGCGCACTTTCGCGAGGGTAGTCGCCAGAATCCCGTCAGGTTTTCGAAAACTTACGTTCCGTATCATACGGTTTATAATTCCACAATCCTCCGATATCCCCGGACTTTTCGAAGCACGTCACTTCGACATTCGGATAGAGTAGCGCATGTCTGTAAATAGTTTCACTCAATTGTGATAATGCTTTTTTAGTTTAGTTTCTTTGAAAAGTTTACCGGTTTTTTTTTCTCTTTTTCCCTTTAATAGCCATTTATCACATCAAGGACGTTTCAGTTACCATACCAAAAGGTTGAGAAGAATAGTTGAGAAAAAAAAGAGAAAGTTTTCTGTTTTTGACGAACAGCACGGAAGGTTTTTGATAGCTGATAGAGGAAAAATTGTGTTATTGGGGAGTAGAACTGTAACGCCTGAAGCGAAATTGAACTCGATAACCCACAATATACAACGGAATACTTTTTCGAGCGGCTCTAGCTGTTTTGGGTCAGTACAGCTTCATTTCAGGCATTTCTATTCCGCAATAGCATCACAGAAATTGGAAAGTTCCTGCCTTGTGCAATGTATTTAGCGCACTTCAGTTTGGACATTTCAAAATTTCAAAAAAATTGTTTTTCTCTCCCTCTCAAGCTCAAGCTGCCGAGGAAAATGTTCAAGCAAAACTGTCTAACTTTAAACGCGATATTTTCATACCAGGTTTTGCTGAAACTAACCGAATACTCGGAAGACCGGAAGCGCCGGCGCCAACGACAAGAAGCTGCTTTTTGGGTAGAGTCATATGAAAAAAGAAGACGTGGGCGGCAACTTGAGAATAAATGGCAATAGAATCGTTTCGAACCTCTTTTATAGGTGGTCGAGATGGATTGTTCTGCTATCAAATTGGCTAGACTGACTACAGGAAACTTGCGAGACATCGAGGGGAATCTGGAGACGCAGAGAACAAAGTTTCGTGTGAAATGGCCATGTTCTAGAGAGAGTGTATTTGGAATCGGGTAAAACTGTTTACTGCTTTTGTGAAATGATAAGTCTAATTTTTCACTGGAATGTCAAGACCCTAACACAAGTTTTCTAGATGAAGTTCTAAAGAATGTAGAAAAAAAACAGTACTGCGCAGACTTGACTTGATGTAAAAGGGGTGGCACGGTGCCCAGGATTTGAAATGTGGGCGGAGCCTAATTTGCTGGCGCGTATTGTATCATTTAATACCATAAAATTGCCCAAACTTCAATTTTCGTAAAGATTTATCCTGCAAAAACACCAAAAAACTCAAAACGAATATTTTGAAATGGTGGCTGAACCAAATTCGACGTTCTTAGGCTTAAAAAAGTTCTAAAGATCTCAGCTATAATGCCGTTAAAGCACATGTGGGAAAAATTAATAATTTATGCTTTTTTCCCGAAAAACATAAAAAAATGCGTCAAAATTTGAATTTCGCGCGAAAAAATCCAGTGGGGCGCGTTTGCTCGGCTCCGCCCACTTTTCAAATCCTGGACACCGTGCTTCGGGTCTAATTACTGTTGTGAATACAAAACTAACAATACGTTTTTTAAGTTTAGAAATATTTATTTATTTATTTATTTTGTTTAAATAATATTCAAAACTATTTAGAAATTATTAAAATTAAAGCTCAACAAATGAAACAAGAAAAAATTAAACATTACACTGATAAAACGGATTTGGCACCAATTTGACTCCAGTTGGTGAGACGATGGGCTTACAAGTAGTGGGTGGACCAGTATAGAACGGATTCGGAACGAGTTTCACTCCAGTTGGTGAAATTGTCGTTCCTGTAACGGGAGGCGGTCCAGTGTAGAATGGATTAGGTACCAAGTTGACTGGCGATCTGTTTCCACTGTTCACTGAGCTTCCAACTCCCGAGTCGACACCGGGAACTTTGGTAGACTTCTTTGGCTGATGCTTGGTTTGAACTGGAGCTTATCTGGTTGGCTGATAGTGGTGGTACTTCGGCTGATGATGCTTTGGCTGACACTGGCTGATAATCGGCTCGGAGGCATTGACGGGAGCTTGTCTGCTCCGCTGTTGATTCTTGTGCTGACGCTGCTTACGGTGGAAATGATTCGGCCGCTGTCGCGAATAGAACATTTGCATCTGAGCAGCTTGCTCTTGCATCTTGAACTGCTCTCTTCTCTGCTCCATAAATTGGTACATGTAACGAGCATGTTCGTTAGCCTCGATTTGCTGATAGACTGTCAGACGCTTGTCTCTTGGGAAACAGAGGAAGATGTACGGAAGTGACATTACTGGGATAGATGTAGGAACACAGAAGTGAATACTTTGAGTGGTACCTGGAACACTACCGGTGCTCTTTATATACTGTATGTTACTCAGGCTCCGCCCATCTGGATCTATTTTACAGATTATAGATCCACTCCGCTCATTCTCGTAATTGGGACCATCCTCCTAGTGGATCTATTTTTACTGTTTTCCCAATAATCAGAATTATAGATCCGCTTATAGATCCATCCTACAAGCGAGTTATAGATTTACTTGTAAGTCCATCTGCACGCAAATCCACATTCCTTTTTTCTCGCTGTGAAGACTTGGAAGCAACGAAGAAGTGGGCTAGGATATTGGAATATAAGCCGATATGCGAGGGTCATCCGAAAAAGAGGTCCGCATAGAAATGTGCCCATTTTTGTACAACAACAACAAAGATTACAAAGTCACAAACCCATAGTGATAATAATTGCTGATGGAGAAAAATTAATTTATGGGGTTATTCATGAGAGAAAAAAACGGTTTGTTTTTGTTTTTTTTTCCAATTCACGCGATGTCGAGAATTGTAAAAAAAAAATACAGGTAGAGAAACGGGGGTTTCTCCTTGATATATCATTGATAGTGAAGAGACACAAAGACTGCTCCCTTTCTTTGAACTCCTCACCTTCTGCGTCACTTCAATATCAATGATATATAAGGGGGACCCCCGTTTCTCTACCTGTATTTTTTTTTACAATTCTCGACACCGCGTAAATTGAAAAAAAAAACAAAAACAAACCGTTTTTTTCTCATGAATAACCCCATTATTGTGAAAAAAAATAGCAACGCGGTGTTTGGGTGCTACCTCGGAATAGAACTGTTTTGGAATAGAACTGTTTCGGAATATAACTGTTTCGGTATAGAACTGTAGCGAATTAGAACTGTAGCGAAATACAACAGTTTTGGAATAGAACTGTAGTGGAATAGAACTAAAGCGAAATAGAACTGTCCCGAAACAGAACTGTAGCGGAATAGAACTGTTTTGGAATAGAACTGTAGCGAAACAGAACCGCCTGAAGTGGAGCTGTAGTGACCCAGGAAAGCTACAGCAGCTCGAATAAGTATTCAGTTGTACATGGTAGGTTATTGAGTTCAATTTCGCGCAGCGTTTCTTCTTTTACAGCTCCATTTCAGTCAGTTCTGTTTCGCTACAGTTATATTCCAAAACAGTTCTATTCCGCTACAGTTCTGTTTCGGGACAGTTCTGTTCCAAAACAGTTTTTTTTCGCAACAGTTTTAATCCGCTACAGTTCTACACCGAAACAGTTCCATTTCGCTACAGTTTTATTCCGAAACGGTTCTATTCCGAAACAGTTCTATTTCGTTACAGTTCTATTCCAAACAGTTCTACTTCGTTACAGTTCTTTTTCGCTACAGTTCTATACCGAACGGTTCGATTCCGAACAGTTCTATTCCGAAGCAAGTTCAATATCGCTACAGTTCTATTCCGAGCGAGTTTTATTCCGAGGTAGCACCGGTGTTTGCGTACTTTTGAAAATTCAAATGGCAATGAGAGAAATAGAATGGCAAATGAAGAGATTTGTTCCCATTTTCGTTTGAATTTTAAAAGTACGCAAACACCGCGTTGCAACTTTTTTGTTTTCACAATAAGCTGGTGTTTTTTCGAGTTTTCCTACTGTACCTGAGCATCTGAAAAATCTTCCTGCACATTATAACATACTGCACGGAGTAATGGCGACTGCCTTTTTTTCAAACGACTTTTTTTGGCGCGGGAACACCCGCGACGCTGTCGTCTTCTCCGTCTCGTCTCTTTTTTCGCTCGTCTTCTCCGTCTCGTCTCTTTTCTAAATGTTTGCATTGGCACAGTGCCCAAAATTTTTGCCGTCGAATGCGGCGCGTGCGCGTGTTATCAATGGAGCACGTTTGCACCAGGTCACTCGCCATTACTCCGTGATAAAAACATTCAAAAGTCACTTTTCAAAATGTTCAAAAAGGCAAATAAAAATTATAAAAGGTTTATTTTACTGAAAAATCTAAAAATTCAATAAATTAAACTGATTCCGCGCTTCCCTGACCCCGAAACAAATCACGATTTGACAATATTATGAGGGGGTCCTATCATTATTGGGCGGTAAAAAAAAAGTGATTTTTTGGTCCCAGTGGACCGAAAACTGGTAATAAATTATAAAAATTGTTTCCTAGAGGTTATTTTGCATGCAGCACAAACTCAATGGCATTAGCAGATTTTTTCTAACTTTTCTGGCTTTTGCTTTACCGCCAAATCGAGGGGGGGGGTCCTATTTTTATTGGGCGCACTAGTACATACATAGATAAATTATCGATTTCAACGGGTTTATTTCCATTCGTTTGAGCCCAACCGTCGTCGCCTCCACCATCCTTTTTGCCTACCGCCTATTTTTTGTTTCCCACACCTCTTCCACGTTTTCCACTGTCCCCTTTTATAGTAAAGTTATTTTTGGCCAATAAAGCTGTTTAGTATTTAAAAAAAAGTTTTAGCGTTTAAGTTGAACACGAGTTGGCCACTCGTAATTCTATTAAACGTGGTTTTGTTGGCATATGTATGGCCTATTTACAAGCGGATCTATAATTCTGATTATTGGGAAAAGAGTAAAAATAGATCCACTAAGAGGATGGCCCCAATTACGAGAATGAGATCTATAAAATAGATCCAGCAGGTGAATGGGCGGAGCCTGATTAATGTACAGTATGTATATAAGGAGTACCGGTAGTGTTCCAGATACCACTCAAAGTATTCATTTCTGTGTTCCTACATCTATTTCCGTAATGTTACTTCCGTAATCATCATCCGATGACCGCAAACAGTATCCAAGGATCACCGACGCCAAGAAAGTCCGCAGCTACTTGGAGCGAAAGTTGGATCAGATTAATGAAATAAGGAAGAACCACGGAAACGTAGCGGATTTTTTCACCGACGCCGAGGAATTTTTAAGTTCTACTTCTGATGCGCAGAATTCCGGTGATGAAGCTGGCGAGAATTCGCTTGCTTGCCTCATTCCAACGACAAGAGGCGGATGTGACTTTCAGCAGTAGTCAAGAAGTGGCAGAAATGGAGAAGACAGTGGAAAATGAACTCACATGTTCCGAAAACCAGTGAGTGATTTTTTTTTATCTTCTTATCTTTTTTTTTTCTCTTTCTTACAGTAAAAAAAAAGTAGAGAATCCAATTTTTTGCAGATTTATTGTGGATCGAATTTTGGCCCAAGGCGAGCTTGAAGACGCCCAACAAGCTCCGATGAATCTTCAAATCGGCCAACAGCCGAATATAACTGTGTGCAGTCCGTGATCCCAAGACCAGAACAATGTCGATCCCAGTGACGAGGATGACGCTCTGCAAAATCATTTGAGAAACTTGGTGATGCATTTTGAGGAACTTGCGACACAATTGGAGCAAGGAGAAGAGCAACCAGACGGGTTTGAGCCGGTGAATGCGCTTGGAGATGCTGTGGCCAGAGATGAAGACTGTGTGCGGGTGAATGCCGAGATTGGCCAAGGGGAGGGACGATGAAGATTTTGACGACCTGCCGATTCACGTTGGTTGCGGAGACGAGCACAATGATGGAGGAGTTAAAGTGGTTAACGTAAGTAACTAAAAAGTTATTTCAAAAATAATAATATTTAAATTTTCTTCAGGTCGGAAAACAGGGGTTCTAAGGCCTGACGTGCTCGAATTCACCGCTACACCGGCACTACCCTTTCCCTCCCCCTATCGTCTATACTTCCCCTACTTATATTCGAAGTTTGTAAGCTTGGTGGAGTACGCATCTTATATGCAGAAACACCGACCGGACCATCCGTCCAGATTCGAAGGAAATGCTGGAAAAATCGGACAGCTGATTGCATGTGACGATTGGCAGTCACAGAGCACCGAAGAGTCTGCGAAAAGCATCTTGAAGATCAGTTTGAGGGCAAGAAGATTCTCGGAGTGCTCGTGACTCTCCCTTCTACGTTCCCGGGCACCACGAACTACCAGCGCGAGCTACCAGGAGCTGTAACAATGGCCAACAAGTTTGGCCTCCCACATTTGTTCGTCACATTCGATATAATGGATGAATGTAAGAGACAAAAGTGCGAATGGACAGACATCCCAGATTTTGTGACATCTGTTTTTTTCACAAAGTTTGAAATTTTCTGCACTGACGTGCTCGGAGCCCAACACAAAAACAGGGCAAACGGAGGAAAGATGGAACGAGAAGCAGGACAAATATGTGTTTATTGCTACGGTTCACTATTGGACGCAAACACCGCTACGCGCAATTGCACGGGAAACGGGCAAAGCGAGAAAACTTTGCCCGGGCGCTGCCGCACGCCCATATGATTATTTGCCTGGAGACGGCGATCGAGATGCCATATGCTACTATGAAAACGTGAGAATTTTTTCCCTTTATTTTCAAAATAATTTAATTTTTTTCAGGAACTTCGCTATTACGAATTAGTAAAAACGATAGTGACGCACTTTCCGTGCGAAGGAAAGCCAGCGTCGTATTGCAATGTGGACAAAAAGCCGACCTGGAAAAAGTGCTGCAAGGGATAAGGATTTGACAGGCGAAACGATTATGATGGAGAATGAGTACCCGAAGTTAATGCGAACCCCCGATCGTCGTTTTGAGCTGATGAGGTCAGTTTATTTTTATAGTTGGGATCAGGCCAGTAATTTTTAAAAAAAATTGGAACTTTTTTCTTTTTTTGTTTAAAGGTGGGTTTCTGGGTGTCTCATTTATTAAATTTAATTGTTTTTCTAAATTATTTTTCTTTTTTGGTTAGGAAAAAGTAATTGAGTCGATTAGAAACATTTTTCTTTAACATTATATATTGTCGGCCCGCTAACATGGTCAAATGCGCTCCGATGAACGCAACGCTACGTGGATTTCATTTTGGTTTCCAAATTATTTCATTTCACGTATAAATTCAACGTGAAATGAAATAATTTGGAAACCAAAATGAAAATCGCATAGCGGTGAGTTCAGCGGAGCGCGTTTGACCATTTCGACGGGCCGACAATAGTTAAAAACGCTTTAATACATCGTGAATTCTAATTTATAAGAAACGTTTTTTGCAATAGAGTGGGACAGCGTCTAAATTTGAAATTCGCAATTTTATTTGCGATCCGCCTTTTGTCACCAAAATTTGTTTTATTTTTTTCGAACATGTATTTTTTACAGAAACGGACAGAAAATAAACGTAGAAGTGATTTCAACGGTTCGAGTGATAAAGTATATATTCAAATATATTCACAAAGGCTCGTCTCGCTCGAGGCGACGAAAAAACCGGCGAGAGGAAACAACGAGGATGGCATGGTGTTGCAGGGGAACAACCTCGCCAAGTCAAACAGGCAGATTAGATGATGGACGAAGGGAACGTTCAATGTCCAAAAGGCAAATGGCTTGCACTCAACGACTGCCACTACATGCTGGATTTGTCGCGGTCACGGCGTGTGAAGCGGTTTGGCGCCTCATCTCACATTGTGCACCGAGCGTACATCCACGAGGAGGAAAACGAGGCGATGTATTTCCGATGAGGGCTAACAGCTGGACATAGAAGAAAGAGGAATGATCAACGCTTGGTTCGCCGTCAACCGTAAGGAGCCAGTCAAGTTGCCCAGAGGTGAGTTGTCGAACACTCTCACACTTCCGGAAATGCTCCGATTCTTCGTTTTTCAAACGAAATCTCAAAAGTTTGTGTTGAGAAAGAAAGACTATTCGCGCCGAATAATTCCACGAATCATGGCTCCGCAGCCGAGGTATCTGGAGCTGACAGCGACGAGACTTATCTGCCAAACTGTGTACGGACCGAAGAATTGGGAGGACTTGCGAACTCATGCCGGAAGCGTCTATCCTACGTGCCTGGAGGCAGCTCGAGCTCGGAGACTTATGAACGGCGAAATCGAGTGGCAAATGTTGATTGTTGAGGTGGCAGCGACAGGCACACCGTACGCTATGCGAAGGTTGTTTGTGAGCATACTTGTGAATTGCGTACCAGCCAACCCGAGAAGTTTGTGGGAAGATAATGTCGAAGTTTTCCTGGACAAAAAGCCATCTTGGAGTCAAGATCAAAAAGTTGCGCACGCACTTCGCCACGTCCAGCTTCTGCTTGCTCGGCACTGCATAGAGCTTCACAATTTCGAGCTACGGGATTTGTTTGAAGAAGATGACGTGCCGTTCAATCTGAATGCCGAAGAGGAAACTGACAACCCGAGCTTCGACCCAATCAATGTCACCGAACACAGCAAGAAAGCGGACGAGATGTATACAATGCTGAACGAACGCCAAAAGATTGTAGTGGACCGAGCTATGACGTTGATGAAAAAAGAAGGAGTGCCGCGAATGATGTTTGTTGACGGTCCAGGAGGAACGGGAAAAACGTTTTGCTACACCGCCATTTATCACAGACTGGTTTCGCAAAACCGTTCGGTGATTTGTGTTGCTCACACCGGAATCGCGGCGACACTTTTACCATTCGGATGCACCGCCCATCGCAAATTTTCGATTCCCATCGAAGTTTCCGATGAAATGACGTGCAACATTTCGCTCGATTCGCCGAATCGCAAATCAATGCAATCAAAAACGCGTCGGCGATTATTTGGACGAAGCATGTATCACCGACTGCAGAATCTATCATGCGGTTAGCACTCTTTTGCAACTGATCCGTGAAGAACCGAATCTGTTTCTGCCGATTGTGCAAGGACATTCAATTCATAGAGCGGTGAGTTTTACACTGAAACGGTCAGTTATGGATGGATGCCGAACAGTACAAGCTCACTCACTCAGAACCAGCGAAGTATATCCAATCCAGGTAAACTTTTTTCAGCCTTACACGTAACTTAAAAATTAAATATTTGATTTCAGTGTGGGCCGAGCCAATTTTGTCGACAGAGAACGTAAGAAAGTTTTAGTTCACTGGGACAACATTGACCTCTGGCTAGACAATCTGGTCAAGTGGGTCTTCACAATTCCGAGCGAAGCAGAAACGGCGAAAACCTGTGCTGTGCTCACTATGGATAACAAAACGGCACTTCGATGTGGCCGACTTGAACGACGGGCTTACCGCTGCAAATGCTGAAGTTTTCGCGACTCAGACACCGCAGGGATTGCCACCGCACATCCTTCGTTTAAAGATAGGAGTAGTACTTTTTCGCAACCTTGATGTTGATCAGGGATTGTGCAATTGCACCAGGATGATGTAAGATGTTTAGTTGTTGCAATATTCTTTCTTTATATTCTATTTATTCAATATTTCAGGTTATTTAATGCTCGCTCAATAACCCGACGCGCCGAACGCCGGACATTGTCTTCCTTCATCGGATTCGAATGTCTCCGACTGGAAAAGCGGCAAATGCATCGTACCTCGCCGAGAATTATTGCATTTTTAGAATTAAACGAAAAAAGTGGGAAGAAAATTGGTTTTTTTTTTGAAGAAAAAATGTATAAAATCGACATTAAAGTTATTTTTTTGAAACGTTAAAAACATTACAAATTTTCTCTACACTCGTTTAGATGGCAATTTAAAAAAACGCCGGATTTTACCGCTTTCTGAGACGCTGCAGCTATATTTCTGTGAAATTTTTTGATTTTTTTATGAAATGTTCCTTGACAAAGCGCAAAAGAAACAAAAAAAAACAACTTTTTTCTTGAAATGTTAATGAAAACAATTTAGAAGACGATTTGCTTCGAATTTAATTAAAAAATTCTAGAAAGCACGCGAAAATTTGGCTTTTCATTCTTAAACGGTCCATAATTCTGATGATTTTGCGTATTGTGAAAACAAAAAAATTGCAACGCGGTGTTTGCGTACTTTTGAAATTCAAACAGCAAAGAAAGAAATAGAATGGAAAATGAAGAGATTTGTTCCCATTTTCGTTTGAATTTCAAAAGTACGCAAACACCGCGTTGCAATTTTTTTGTTTTCACAATATTATTATCAATTCAATATTTTTGCCGGCTACCACATGCGCCCGCGAAAGTTTTATAATAGACGCAGACATAGCGACACATGTCTGCGGCGACAAACCCGCTCACATTTTTTGATCTAATACGTTCAGTTGAATTCAGTTGAAAAGACCTGGTGGGGCGGAGCCTCGATGTTTCGCGCCACTGCTTACTGTAGCCGGCAAGAATATTGAATTGATAATAATAAGCCGCCACATTTCCTGCTCAAATTCCTTCAATTTCCTGATTTGCCAATAAAAGAAGGGAAATAGATTGAAATTGAAATTGAAATTGCTCGGCACAGAGTGAGTTGATAGTCTCATAAATCTTAGGAAAAGAGCCAGGCGAGCCAAACACCTGCATCTCATTGCACTGAAATGAATTGCCACGGAATGGGGGCAAATCTGATGAATGAGGTGGCTGGCTGGGTGGTCTAGGCAGAGGGACGACGACGACGCAATCTAATATTGTCGGCCCGCCTAAATGGTCAAACGCGCTCCGCTGAACTCAACGCTATGCGATTTTCATTTTGGTTTCCAAATAGTTTCATTTCACGTTGAATTTATACGTGAAATGAAATAATTTGGGAACCAAAATGAAAATGGCATAGCGTTGAGTTCAACGGAGGGCGTTTGACCATTTTGGCGGGCCGACAATACAATCCCATTTAGCCATGAGTAGTCAGGATTTATCTATTTAGACTGTACATTGTGCAAATATAGACGGACCACCTCGCCATTAGTCGCCTCCTCGCTCGCTCGTCACTCGTTGTCCACGAAACTCTGCGTCTCTTCCGCCTTTCCGTGTCTATCGATTGTCTCTCACCGTCTGCGCCCTCCTCGCCTCACACACTCTCTCACCGCTCCGTATGCTTTCCGCTGTGTTCTGTTCTGTTTTGCGCTGGTCTGGTCTGGTCTGCGAATCATTTCGTCCCGGTTTTATTTAACAATGTTTGCTTTTTCTTTTTCTTTTATTTTCATTTCATTTTATTTGGTTTATAAAATTGAATATTTAAATATTGTCGGTCCGCCAAAATGGTCAAACGCGCTCCGCTGAACTCAATGCTATGCGATTTTCATTTTGGTCTCCAAATAATTTTATTTCACGTTGAATTTATACGTGAACTGAAATAATTTGGAAACCAAAATGAAAATTGGATAGCGTTGAGTTCAGCGGAGCGCGTTTGACCGTTTTGGCGGGCCGACAATAACGATATTTATTCACCGTTTTTTTTTTTTGGTGCATTTTTCTATGAATTTGAGGGTTTTTTGGCATTCTTTGTCTTATTCATTCAATGCAAAAAAAAAATCGGAAAAACGTCAAAAAACTACCGAACCCAACGTTTTTTTTTAACTTGGAAAATCCTTTCGAGACCCCACGTTGAAATAAATATTCGATTGAAAATCTTCATTTTTTAAAGGCGCATCAAATTATTTAAACGCTGGGTCTCGAGCCGAAATAATAGGGTCAAAAATACACAAAAGCTGTTATTTTTCCGGCGCTGTATAGGTTTTTTAAAATGATTTTTTCAGCAAAAATGTAATTTTTTACATAAAAAGGAAAAAAAAATGTATTTACAAAATCATTTGCAAGGGGAATATGCCCATAAATGAAAGCAAAACGAAAAAAAAATAATCGAATTCTGTGAAAAACCGTGTTCTTTTTTTTGCACAAAAACGATTTTTAGTGGGATTATTCATATGACTGCCTAAAATTCAAAAAATACCAAAAAAACATTTAAGAAAAAATGGTCCGAAACTCTGAAAAAAATGCCAAAAATACCCACCACCATGAAATGCTCAAAAAAATATTTTCCGTCAGTAAATGCGCCCTGTCGCACAAGGGAAAAGTTCACAAAATTTTTTGCGAATTTTTCCAATTTTTCAAACGAAATTCGAAGCAAATTTGCACATTTTTAGACAAAAATTACAAAAAAAATCCTAAATGTCCGCCCGAGTTTGCTGACACCTTTATCAAAATTTCAGGACAATTAGGGCATTTTTCGCAACAAAAGCCTGCATTGTAATTTTTTAAAAATCCATTTCCGTTTTATTTTTTTCGCATTCTAATTTTAAGGTCAAATCTGTCGGTTCCATCAAAATTCCTGTCGCTTGACAACCAGCCATCCAACCCGTTTCTTTTGGCTCCCCGACGATTCGCAACCCGACGCTTCGAAACCGCGTCATTCCGCCACTCACGTAGATTTCAAACCGCGACATTTCGAAACAAAGCAGTTCCAAACCACGACAAACAGAATTTACGCGCTCTTGATACCCGTCAATTTGCAACCCGATATCACGCAACCCGTTATTTCGAAAATTGGCGGTATAAATATCGACATGGGTGGCGAAATGACGCGGTTTCGAAGCGTCGGGTTGCGAATCGTCGGGGAGCCTTTCTTTTCCTCTTTTTCTATCGTTTTCCCTTCTTTTTCTTCGCTCATTACACGTCTTCTATTGTGTTTTCAATCGAGTTGCGACATCAAAAATTGAAACCTCGCCCACCTTTTTTCACGCGAACATTACATTTTAGTGCATTTTCACGGTGTCCAGGATTTGAAATGTGGGCGGAGCCTAATTTGCTGGCGCGTCAGCAAACTTCCATGGCGCACTTTCGGTGCTTGCGCATTTTTCGACTCTTGCATTTTATTTTATTTTATTGTTTTTCTTTCAGTAAAACCTGTTTTTCTTTGTAAAATGAATGTATTTTATTTTTTAATACCATATAATTGCCCAAACTTCGCTTTTCGTAAAGATTTATCCTGCAAAAACACTAAAAAACTCAAAACGAATATTTCGAAATGGTGGCTGAACCAAATTCGACGTTCTTAGGCTTAAAAAATTTCTAAAGACCTCAGCTATAATTCCGTTGGAGCACATGTGGGAAAAAAAATTAAGAATTTATGCTTTTTTCCCGAAAAACATAAAAAATGCCTCAAAATTTGAATTTCGCGCGAAAAAATCCAGTGGGGCGCGTTTGCTCGGCTCCGCCCACATTTCAAATCCTGGACACCGTGATTTTGTATTTTTGGGTGAAAAAAAGTGGGCGGAGTTTCAGGGTTACGTTTTGATGTCGCAACTCGATTGAAAACACAATACATGCGAAAAAATGCCCCTTTTTTCAAACTTGACTCGACTATTTACTCAGCAGAATCAATTGCGCAACACCTTTCTGTCGCTCTTTCTTAAATTCTTTCTGTTGTCTAAATATCTACCGAAAGGTTTAGCCCTTTAAATAAATATTTAAGTAAATATTCACATAAATAAATAAGTACACGTCGACCTTTTACCGTTTTCAACGCCACCGCTCGCATTCTTCCTCCAATTTTTTCTCGACAGCGAAAAAAAATGTCAAAACGCGGGGAAAGTTGACGCAAAATTGCAAACAATGTGAATTCTCAGATTTTTGAAATTGTTTAATTTTATTTCATCATCTCACAAACAGTATTATTACTTATTCCTGGAATGGTAATATCGCGGCAAATTGTGTACATTGCGGTCTCGCCACGGACAGTGTTTGCGGACTTGTGGATTTTTTTTCCCGTAATCCCAATTTTAGAATCTCCGCAATAAAATTGATGTTATCCTAAAAATAAATAGTTTAGGCATTTTCGATAAATTTTTTATATATATTGTGTTTTCAATCGACTTGCGACATGAGAACGCGAGACTCCGCCCATTTATTTGGGCGCGACCACGCGAACACAGTGATATTTGAAGAGACGCAGACAGGTAGCGCACAAATAAGTGGGCGGAGTCTCGCGTTCTCATGTCGCAAGTCGATTGAAAACACAATAGAATGCCAAAAAATTGCTTAAAATTTATTTTGAGTTTAAAAAAAACGGGAAAAAATCCCTAGGACCTTGATGTTTTTTTCCACCGGGTGTCGCCACGATTTTTCGACGCAATTTTGAGTGAGCGTGTCAGCTTTTCCCGATTTTTTCACGTTCTCGAGCGATTTTCCGGGAAAAACCCAATTCAAACTGTAGTGTATTAGGTCTCTTTCCACGGTTTTTTTCGAGTTTTATCGGTTTTCAGTCGAATTTCAGCCAGAAATGGTAGTTTATCATCGGTTTTGTCAAGTTTGGCCGGATTTCGTTTAATTTTGAGGAAATTTTAGTTTTTTGGAGGTCAATAAGGGTTCTTTTGAAATTTATTCAAAAATATTGATTTTGCAACCGTACTCACCGGTTTTAGAATGAGACTTTTGGATACATTTCAAAAGAACCTTTCTGAACCCACAAAAAACTAGAAGTTCTTCAAAATTAAATAAAATCCGGCTAAACTTGACAAAATCGCTGATAAATTAACTTTTTGGGCTGAAATTCGACTGAAAACCTGTAGAATTTGAAAAAAAAAAGTGGAAAAATCAATTCGAATTGCACTCTTACCGGCAAATCGTGGCGAGACCCACTGAGAAAAAATTGAGAACGTGAAAAACCAGGAAATCTGGGAAATATTGTCAAAAATTGTGGAAAGCTGACACGCTCACGCATAATTACGGACAATGCAAATTATCGAGACCCTGACAAAACCGGGAAGCAATCTCCACTCCTCTTGCAAGTCTACGGCAATTGGCTTGCAAAAGGGGCGGAGCTTGCTCCCCGGTTTCATCAGGCTCTCGATAATTTGCATTGTCCGCAATTTTGCGTAAGCGTGCCAGCTTTCTCGAAAATTCTTAAATTTTTGTGGCTGTTTCTGCAAATTGCCATGACAATTACAGTGACAGTGCGGTGGCGCGCATTTGCAACCCCGCTGCCCCCTTCCCATGAATTCAACACCTCGAATTCAAATTGAATCCGTGAAGAGACGGGCGGTGAGGTGCGGCGCGGCGCGGCGCGAAACTTTTTAATGACATTATCTTCACTTTCGCCGTGTTGCAACCGCCCGATCGCATCGTTAATAAATGTATCGACGGCGGCGGCGGAAAAGAAAGACAGGAAGAAGAAGAAGAAAAGAGAAGAATATTGGCATTGTCCCAAATATGATATTGTTTGTGTTGGAATGAATTCGAATTCGCCGAGAATTCATGTATACAACCGTGTTTCTTCCTTTCTCTTCCTTCCGATATACTTTTTGTATAAGTTTTTTTTTCCTCTCTCTCTCTCTCTCTCTCTTTCTTTCTTTCACGAGCGAAATTCAGCTACGACGCTCCGAGGTCTTGCAGCGATGAGGCCCTATAATTTATTCTTCCAGACTTCATCTTCTTCATTCCACAGCCTTCGGGGAAAGTCAAATGGAAAAGAGGGATTTGAGGGAGGTTGGAGCATAGAAACGGTGAGTTGGACGGGAAAAAAAGGACAAAAAACAATGCGATGATTACAGTGAAATGTCGAGACACCTGTTGTCAGGTGGCAACAACACCCTCCATTCCGAGCAGATACGCGCCGAAATTCAGCGGTTTGAAAGTGTGCATCCATGTATTTATCAGGTGATTAATTTTTGGTGTACATAGCCTAAATCTAAAATCTACACGGAATTTAAAGGCGCAAAAGCCTTTTCGCCTGAAATATCGCGCAGCGTTTTCTCTGTCATTTTATTCCTATGCAAAAATTCATTTTTATGTATTTTTCGGAATTTCTGCAATATAAAATGTCGAAAAACGGAAAAAATAGGACAAAAATTCGAATAATAATGCTCCGATTGACCTGAAAATTTGGGAAATAATGCAAAAAATATGCCATGAACTGCTCAAAAAATGTTTGGACTGAAAAATATATTGTTTATTTTTACAAATTCAATATTTTTTGTGCAGTCCAAAAAAAAATTTTTTTTTAACATTTCATGGCGGTAAGTATTTTTGACATTATTGGACCATTTTCTCCCAATTTTTTTGAATTGTTCGACATTTACCCTGGAAAAATGCGTTTTAATTTGGTTCTTATGTTATGGACCTATTCACAAAACTGGAAAAAATTGCGGGAAAAATCGGAGAATGCTCCGATCGACCTGAAATTTCGGGAAATATTGGAAAAATTCTCCTGTACACGTTCAAAAAATTTTGGACCAAAATATCGATTTTTTCTGCAAATTTTTAAAATCGATATTTTGGTCCAAAATTTTTGAGCGTGTACAGGATAATTTTTTCCAATATTTCCCGAAATTTCAGGTCAATCGGAGCATTCTCCGATTTTTCCCGCAATTTTTTTCCGGTTTTGTGAATAGGTCCATTAGGCCCATATTAAAAATATTGATAAAAATCAAACGTATCTAGCTAAAATAAAGAAATACAAAAACTTGGAGAAATTGAAGCGCAACGAAAAAAAAACACATCTAGAAAACAGCTGCATAGAGATAGAGTGTACGGTTTGAAAAAAAACTTGCCCCGCCCACCCTTAGCAAGTTGTTATTTTTAATTTTTTGTAAGCGAATTTTCGCGGGCTATTTCTGTGCGTCTCATATATCTGTACGCGATAAACTTGCCTTCCATTCGAAATTTAATTTTTTCTTGCAAAATTTAAGTTTTTTATTTAAACCCGCCTCGAAATTTTTTCGCTCTTAAATCCACACTGAATTTAAAGGCGCAGACGTTTTTTTTTTCTGGAAAATATTATGCAGAGCTGTATTTTTATGAATTTTTCTGCATTTCTGCTTTAAAATGCGTGTTATAAAAAATTGAACGAGAATGCGAAAAATTTTCCGATTGACCTGAAATTTTGGGGAATTATGCAAAAAATATCCCGGGAATTTTGAGAAAATGAAATTATTTTTCCAGAAAACAAAAAAAGCCTACTTTCTCTGTAATTTCAACTAGAAATTTGATGTTTATTTCAAACCTTCCCTATTCAAACTGAAAAATATTATTTTTGAGTGTTTAAGCTCAATATTTCAGTCCAAAAATGCATTTCCGGCAGTACTTTTTCATTATTTTTCAAAGTTTTAGGCCAATCGGAGAATTTTCTATCAATTTTTATCAAAATTATAAAATTCTTTAGTCTAATGTAAATATTGTCGGCCCGCTAAAATGGTCAAACGCGCTCCACTGAACTCAACGTTATGTGATCTTAATTTTGGTTTCCAAATAATTTGATTTCACGTATAAATTCAACGTGAAATTAAATAATTTGAAGACCAAAATGAAAATCGCATAGCATTGAGTTCAACAGAGCGCGTTTGACCATTTTGGCGGGCCGACAATAGAAAAAACTTTTTTATCTTCAAAGCAGAAATTTATTGTGAAATCCAATATTTAATTACCAAGAATTGTCTCTGTCTATTTTTTTTTCGACACGTATAAATAAATGAGCGAATTAATGTAATTTTCATGTCCATTCTCTTTTCTCTTCTTCTTTTTCTTTATCGCCGACCCGAACGACCGTTTTCGAATCGTTCGCACCCCTCGTTTCACATCTGTCGCGCGATGTTCATTCATTCTCATGTATAGACTCGCTCATTTATTTGAATACTTTCGCTGATTTCAAATTTTCTGAAAATAAAATGTCGATTTTTCGAGCGCTCGAGTTTGGTCAAGTGGGTTTTTTTCTTTGATTTTTCGCTGCGAGATCTGTGGAACATCGGAGCGTCGTAACTGAATTTCTATCGTTAAAAAATAATAAATATCCTAAAAGTATGTGTTTTTTGTTGCAGATTTACGATTTACTCAATCTTCTTCCGGACGGTTGCCACGGAATCAGCGAACAGATTCGAGAGCAGATTGTCGCCGTGGAAGGTACGCCTCTTTTTCTTTTTTTTATTGGGAAGGAAAATTGTTTGAAAATCATGGTTTTGTGAATGCCTACGTGCCCCACCGCTAAATAGAGAAATAGCGTTGTGAAAAGGAAAAAAATTAGAGAAGTTACAGAAAAGAAACATTAAGGAAACAAATACAAGCAGGCAGTTTTGGCATGGAAATGATATTTTCGGCTTTGAAATTCTGAGACGGCGAAAATATCATTTCCAAGTCAAAAATAGCATTATTTCCAGGCCGAAAATTACAATTCCAGGCTAAAAATCACATTTCTTACTTGGAAATTCTATTTTTGGCCTGGAAATAGCGCTTATTTCGGCCTGGAATTGTTATTTTTGGCCTTGAATTGCAATTTTTGCCTAGAAATGAATGCTCAGAAGCTAAAAATAGATTTTCCAGGCCAAAAACTTGAATTCCCAGGCCAGAAATAAGATTTTCAGGTAAGAAATGCTAATTTTGGTCTGGACATTCAAATTTAGGCCTGGAAAAGCTATTTTTGGCCTGGAAATGCTATTTTTCGGCCTGGAATTGCTTATTTTTGGCCTGGAAATGGTATTTTATGGCCTAGAAATGTTCATTTTTGGCCTGGAAATGTTATTTTTGGCCTGGAAATGTTATTTTTGGCCTGGAAATGCTATTTTTGGCCTGGAAATGAATGCCCAGAAGCTAAAAATAGAATTTTGAGGAAAAAAAATTACATTTCCAGGCCAAAAAAGAAATTTAAAATGGGATTTTTGACCTGAAAATTAATAATTTGGCCTGGAATTGTTATTTTTTGCCTGGAATTGCAATTTTTGGCCTGGAATTGCAATTTTGGCCTGGAAATGTTATTTTTGGCCTGGAAATGATATTTTTGGCGTGGAAATATTGTTATTTTTGGCCTAGATATTCAATTTTTGGCCTGGAAATGTTATTTTTGGCCTGGAAATGAAGGCTCAGAAGCTAAAAATAGAATTTCCAGGAAAAAAAAAGACATTTTCAGGCCAAAAAAGGAATTTAAAATGGGCTTTTCGACTTGGAAATTAAACATTTGGCCTGGAAATAGGGCAATTTTTGGCCTGGAAATGCTATTTTTTGGTCTGGAAATGATATTTTTGCCCTGGAAATGGTATTTTCGGCCTGAAAATGCAATTTTTGGTCTGGAATTGTTATTTTTTGTCTAGGAAACGATTTTTCCGGTCTGAAATTGCTTATTTTGGCCTGAAAATGCAATTTTTGGCCTGGAAATGAATGCTCAGAAGCTAAAAATAAAATTTCCAGGCCAAAAATAAGATTTTCAGGTAAGAAATGCTATTTTTGACCTGGAAATAAGGCTATTTTTGGCCTGGAATTGCTTATTTTTTGACCTTGAATTGATTTTTTTGGCCTGGAAATGAATGCCCTGAAGCTAAACATAGAATTTCCAGGCCAAATATAAGATTTTCAGGTAAGAACTGCTATTTTTGTCCTGCAATTAAAAATCATGTCACAAATTGATCCACATTTTTTTTATATAAGTACATGTAACAAGTTTTTTTTTTTTCGCTTAATTTTCCCCATTTTCCCCTTCATCTTTCTTCCCTGACTGCAATTAAAATTTCGTCAACCAGAGAGTAAAATCGGCGTCCGAAATGCAAAATTGAAGCCAATTACCGTGGTATTCTCCTTCTTCTCCATGTCTTGTTAATAAGCACGTAGCTAGTGAAGCGTATCCACCATCTTCTATAATTGTACGCCTCCTCGGGGGGAAAAACTGTCCTGGAAAAGTTGTTGACTGTCGTTCTTTTTTCTTTTTTCTTTTCATTGCAAGTGCAAGCAGGCAGCAAAAGGTCCTCAGGGGCGAATAGAAGAGTTTTGCAAACTTGAACTCGCGAATTTCGCAATTTCCTATTACGTATTCGCGAGGAGTGACACTTGGTTTTTTTTAGCCTTAAATTGAATCAACTCGAGTTCTATCATCTGGCTCGGATTCTTCTTTTTCTCATCCTTTTTATTTTTTATTTGCCATCGTCCTCGTCCTCGTCTTCCACTGTGTTCGTTCCAATGCATGCACAACAATGTCTCTCTCTCTCTCCCTCTCTCAGCCCTTCTTGTTTTTATTTGAATAAAAAATTGGATGGCATTTTGGTCGACTCGCATCCAACCATGCACATTCCAGCCGAGCGTCTCCTCATTTTGGGTCCTTTGAACACTTGATTACTCTCTCTCTCTCTTTTTCCCTCTTTTTTCCTGTTTTTAACCCTATTAAATTGCGAATTTCGGCGGAAATTGAGCTCTCTTGGACGACGTTTAAAAATTTTTTCTGCATTTTGTCGTCGCGGTGTTTGCACATTTTCCTTAAAAAGCTTTTAAAAATGATTGTGTGCAAACACGGTGATGACAAAATGCGGAACATTTTTCGAAACGTCCGAGAGCCGAAAAAACGTACCGAGGTTTTTGACCAAGAAAATCCTATGCGCAATATCGGAAATCTTTATTTTTCACCTTGAAATAATGTATTTTCGAGAGCCCCGGCGGTGTAAGCAAATGCGCTCCACTGAATTCGCCACGAAATTTTTTTTTCGGTTTTCTTTGTTTTTTTTTTTGGCATAAATTATTCGTTTTTTCTTGTTTTTTTCTCTACAAAAATGAATTATTACAAGCAAATTCGTAAAATTTTGTTAAAAATTTCCGATTTTTTGTACAAAACCGCTATTTTTAAACTTTTGACACTTTGAAACCGGCTGGATACATATAAAAAATCAGTAATTTTCGTGGTAAAAAGTGAGAATATTTGTGAAAACATTGTCTTAATTGCATTTGAAAAAAAACGAATGTGTTTAGAATTTTTGAAAGTGTCAAAATTTTGAAAAATAGCGACACTGATTAATTATAAACGCCAAAAAAATGCAATTTTTTCATATATTTTCACTTTTTACCACGAAAATTTTGGAAAAAATTTTCAAAATTTGGAAGAAAAAATGGCGATTTTCTACTAAAATTGGGCATAATTAATAATTTTTACAGCGAAAAAAAAAAACTAGAAAACGAATCGCTCTGAGACGTTTCGAAACAAGACATTTTGAAGCTGGGACATTTCGAAACTGGGACGATTCGAAACTGGGATTTTCGAAACGTCACAGAGCCAAACGACGAATAACTTATGCAAAAAAATCAGAAAAAATAATTTGGCACCGAAAATGAAGTTCACAAAGTACCAAGTTCGGTGGAGCACACTTGCGTCTTAAAAATGTGAAAATACGGGAAAATTCGGTATAGTGGATTCGTGGCGGAGTGACAATTTTTTTCACGCTTTTATTCGAAAAATGAAGAAATAACTGAAGAAATGAAGAGATTTTTCATCTCCCAGTTTCACGTAAAATGTCACTCCGCCACGAATCCATTATAATTTTTGTCAGTTTTTAAATTCGCACTGAATTATTTCAACGCAGGGTCTTTAAATTTTCTTCGTTAAAAAACATCTGGAGCCCGATCCATGAAACTGGAAAACGTCAGGAAGGCCGTTTTTCGGAAAACGAAATTTGGAAATTGATGAATTTTATGATGGTGGTGAGAGACGCAGACAAATTTACAAGCTCATTTTCCTGTTTCATGAATCCTAGCTCTGGGTACGGTACGTTTTTCCACAATTCTGCTGCTACCCCGAAATAGAACTGCCCTGAATGACTGAAAAATTGCAGATTTTTTTGTTGTTGCTTTCCCGATAAGACCATAGAAATGCTCATTCGAAAAGAACCTGAGGGGCATATAATAAGAGGGATAATGATGATCGAGGAGTAAGCGAGTGGTGGTTATTCTAATTAACGCTTGAGTGTGTCAGTCAGTCAATCATTCTCGAGGCGGCTGATCATCATCTGGCCAGAAGCCTCTATCCTTTTTCAAAACATTCTCTCTCCACTCCTCTCCCATCCATCTTTCTCTCTTTTATTTGGGTTCCCATTGCCACCAAGTTTTTGTTTGTTTGACCATAATCCGGTGCGTCCTTTTTCTTCTTCCCCTTCTTCTTCCTCTTGTTCGTCGTCTCGGGGTGCCGCCGCCGAAATAATCCGCGCAGACGATATAACCATTTCAAATCCGTCCCCGATTCGGTGACTCGTTACGTTACGCAACCAAACGTCGTACCCGAACAAAAAACAGATGCCGCCGGCGTGATGGAGTGCAAAAGCCATACGGACGGTTCGGGATCGTTTGAATCATTTTAGGACACTATGAATAGAACAAATGTCATTTGTTTATACGGTGTAAATGATCCTATTCATCACACCATTACCGGTGTATGAATGCCACAGGCAAACACCTGGTGTGACCTTTTTTCTATGACCCACAAGGCAAGGACAATTTGAAACGTTCTGTTTTTTGTAGTTTTTCGGCAGAAAAAAACATTTTTTTAACCTTACTGTAGCCAAAAGACTGCAAAACAGTGTTTGCGGACTTTTTTTTTCATTTGCGAGACAAGCCCCGCCCATTCTGCAAGTCAAGTCTGCGGCACGAGTTTGCACAAGAAAAATAGGAACGGAGCTTGTTCCCTGCAAAATTATTAATTTACTGTTTGGCTACTGTAGCCAAAAGACTGCAACATTGTGCTCGGTGTTTGCGGACTTTTTTTCGAATTTTTTTCATTTGCAATCCACTTTTTTTCCCATTTTCTATTTTTTTTTCACTAAATAATGGAGTATGAATATTTGTTGGCTTGGAATGATGACAAAACAGAAGCAAGACGACAATGGGCGGAGCCAACTGCAAGAGTGCCGCACACTGTTAAGAGGATCGCATTTTTCACAAAAAAAGCTATGAAAAGTCATCAATAATCATAATTTTTTCAGTTTACGGAAAGAGCGGTGCGGCACTCTTGCGATTGGCTCCGCCCATTTCCCCATCTCTGATAAACTGAAAAAAATGTTTTTTGATTTTTTTGTTGTTGTAAAAGTTAAGTCCCTGCAAAACCGCGGAATAAACTCCGCCCCTTTTGCAAATGTGCGGCACGAGTTTTGTTCAGAAAGTGCTATAAAATTCAGAAAAACAGTTCCACTGACTTGCAAAAGGGGCGGAGCTTATTCCCTAATTTTGATAAAAAAAATTTTTTTGCTCTTTTCTTTGGGAAAGAAAAACAAATAGGTAAAAACGGGAAACTGGGGAACAAGCCCCGCCCCCTTTGCAAGTCTGCGGCACGGTTTTTGTACAGTAAAAAAATCGGTGCGGAGCTTGTTTCCCCGGTTTTGTCATGGTTTCAATTGATTGCAACATTGTGCTCGGTGTTTGTAGACTTTATTTATTTTCGAAAATCTTTATTGCAAATCCCGTGTTCACGAGCGAAATTCAGTTACGACGCTCCGATGTTCGGCAGCGAAAAACTGCACGGTGTTTATCGTAAATAAATTTTAATTTTTTCAACGATTTTTTTTTATCAAAAAACACCTTTTTTTCCAAAGAAAAACATAGTTTTTAGCAAAGAATCGCCAAAAAATCAATAAAAAATACCGTCTTTTTCCCCCTCGTTTTTAAAATTTTTCCTTTGTCATAAAATCGCTGGAAGGGAGGATTTTCATAACGAGGGGAGAAAAACAGATATTTTTATTAATTTTTGGTTATTTTTGCTTAAAAACGATGTTTTTCTTCGGAAAAAACGATGAAAAATCGTTGAAAAAATTGCATTTATTTACGATAAACACCGCACAGTTTTTCGCTGCGAGACCTGCGGAACACTGGAGCGTCGTAACTGAATTTTGCTCGTGAACACTTGGAATGATTAAAAAACTGAAAAAAATGACGCAGAAAAACGTTTTTGGCGAAAAAAAGACCCTGCCGAAACCGGGGAATAAGCCCCGCCCCTTTTGCTTTTGCAAGTTAAGTCTGCGGCACGAGTTTTGAGCTGTCTTTCGGACGTTTCGAAACTATTTCTGCATTTTTTCGTCGCGGTGTTTGCACACAATCATTTTCAAAAACAGTTTAAGGAAAAAAGATTGTGTGCAAACACCGTGACGTCAAAATGCAGGAAAATTTTCGAAGCTATATAATTAGGGAGCGCAAAGGGGTGGGCGGAGTCAGACGATTTTTCTCCTCAGTTCGCGCGGGCATGTTTATAGGCCTGTAAGGAGGCCCCGGAATGAAGTTTGATACTCAAAACTATCTCTTTAGATGTAATCGGCCATGCTGAATCTAATGAACAAGTCTGTTTTACATGAAAATGTACCATTTTCTCAGAAAAAGGAGAAAAGGAAAATGAAACTTACTTTTTTGACCCGTGTGGTCGAGTTTACTGGGGCACGCGGCTAATTTTCAGTATTTAGACAGTTTAAGGTGTCAGTTTAAGGTGTGTGTTTTTAAAATCAGTTTTTGTCCTGTAACTCTCCGATTTTTTTAAAAGCTCGACAAACTTCAACTAAAAATTCTAGAAAATTTTCAGCGATTACCCTAGTTTTTTATTCATGGAATACAAAGATAGACTCTCTTAGAGCTCAAATACAAAAATTTAGAACACTAGACCCACTTGGAGCAATTTTATGTTAATTTGAATGAAACCTGTTCGACCAAAACTTCAGTTTTTCGCAGATTTGAAGGTCGCAAATATAATGCACGCGGCTAATTTTTTCATATTTGGATTCAGCGTAAAATTTGCTACAAAACCCCGTTAAAATTAATATCGTGGTAACTCTCCGATTTTTTTTTCGTGTCGATTTCTGTGCAAAAAATACCGTTTTCCGTTGAAAATGCTGATCGCGCAAGCAGCGGTGGAGGATACAGTCCCCCTCGCCTCTCTCCATTTTGTGTTGTCTCTCGCTCACTCTCGCTGTGTCGGCGTCTCTTTTATCGCGTCTCGACGGCCCGCCTCATGCAAATCTGGGGAGAAAATAGTGATACTTTAAGACGGTATAACTCGAGAATTACCGAACAATTTTTGAAAAAAATTTGACATCGTACTCATATGGAGCCAAAGAACACATTCCAACCAAAAATATTCGGAAATTTTCAGTTTTAGAAAACACGTTGCGGTCCCTATATATAATGCAGAAAAACAATGCCGCAGACTTGACTTGCAAAAGGGGGCGGGGCTTCATCCCCGGTTTGTTTTTCAGAAACAATAAAAAAAACGACTTTTTTTCGCACCGCTGACTGTTTGAAGATACTTGGAACCGACAGACGGTATCAATGAACAATACGGCCGGTGTCGAGAATGAGAGGTGAAGTGTGGATTAACACACTTGAGATGGAAGAAGCCATATGGTCAGACTCTTGGCTCGTCTCTCTCTCTCTTCATTTTCTCTTGTTAAATACAAGAATAAATTTCGGACGGTATTTTTTTTTTGCGGAGAAAATGTTATTTGATATCCGCAAGGGTCACAACACACACACACACACACACACAACTTTTTCTCCTCGCCGGATTTCTTCCTTCTCATTTTTATTTTTATTATGTCGTTGCGATGAGGAGGTTTCCGATTTCGGACCCTGTTCGACGACGAAGAGCAAATGTAAACATTTTGGCTCATTCTTATTCTTCTTCGTCGGCTACTTTGTCACTTTTGCTCGACCTCTCGCCCCTGCGCTGCTCCTGTCAGTCGAACAGTAATGTTGCTCTGTTTGTGTGTGAGCTTGGGCTCGAGAGCTCTTCCTTATTTGCGGTATATTTTCGTCATCGTCGTCTCGCGTATCTTATCGTTTCGGTCCTTTTTCGTTTTCGACCTTTTCATTTTTTCACGAATCTTCCGCTCTGCTCGGTTTTTCGACCGTTTTTTTTCGGTTTTTTCTGTCGTGGACACTTGAAATCAGGAAAATTACATTTTTCGGAAAATGGGCTTGTCTGTTTCTCTGCGTCTCTCACCATCATCATACAAAATTCATCAATTTTTGAATTTCGAATTGCGTTTTCCGGAAAACAGTTTTCCTCTCGTTTTCCAGTTTCATGGATCCTGTCTCTGCAGTTTTTGTAGTCCAAAGTTCCAAAAAAAAATCCCAGAAACCTTTAACAGGCGATCACATTTGAAATCGACGATACCGTAGTGGTTGCTTCGCTGCGAGACCTTCTAGGTTTAGTTTACAAGGTCTCGCAGCGAAGCAACTACTATGGTAACGTCGATTTCAGATGTGACCGCCTGTTAAAGGTTTCTGAGATTTTTTTTTGGAACTTTGGACTACAAAAATACAAAAACTCCAGAGACCGGATCCATGAAACTTGAAAACGGCAGGAAATTTGTTTCCCGGAAAATGAAATTCGAAATTCGAAAATTGTTGAATTTTGTATGATGGTGGTGAGAGACGCAGAGAAACATACAAGACCAATTTCCGGATTCCAAGAATTATTTAAACTTTGTCCGCGGGAGAAAAGTCCGAAAAACCGAGCAGGACGAAATAATCGTGAAAAAGGAAAAATTGACATGAGCGAAATTCAGTTACGACGCTCCGATGTTCCGCAGGTTTTTCGTGATTCTTGGTGTCATAAGTACAGTATCAGGAAATGGAGAAGGAATTTTCCTTCTCTCTCTCTCTCTCTCCTTCTCTCCCGTCAGTTGGCAATAGAATGCAAACCGCAGAAACGTGCGTGTCATTCCAACTTGTCACATCACATCTCCTCCCGCCTGTTCGACTCGTCTCGGTTTTTCGTGGAACGAACGACGAGAAAGAGAAGAGCAAAACGGCGAACTGCTGTGCCGAAATAATGAATTACGCAAACATGGGACAAATGGGCGACATTTCCCACCTCGTGTGCTTGTTATCAGGAACGTGTATCTAAAAAGTATATGCAGGTACATAATCCTATTAGTTTCTTTCTATCCGTTCGTCTTTCCTTCTTTTCGATCATCCACTATCACACATTTTATTCGCTATAAAATGCGTGTGGATCCTACTGGGAATGCTCTCATTTATCACGTTGGCTCCTCTCTGCTCTCCTTTCACCACCATTTCAAACTTTTTGGTGTGTTTATTGCAACGTTTCAACACTCTGTGTGTCTAGAATAAACAATTGAGTCGCATTTTCTCATAATTTGAATATTTTATGATAACCCCCTATCATAAATGCAGAGAACTCGGAGCTCGCACACGTGTTATTGCACATTTTATGAGTGATTGATTGATTGGTGGCGTGCAGAGCAGGGCGACTTTTATTTCCTTCCATCGTAGTTTAAATGTCCGTCAGCTAGAAGGCTAATAGCCGATGGTTTTGGCTATTAGCCATTATGGGGTAAAGTCATCGCCTATAAATAATTCGTCTGTTGGCACCGCGGCTTTAGAATTTTTGCATGCAACAATTAAGTGAAACAATCTTTGCGTTTACTCGGTGCTTTTGCCACTTTTTACAGACAAAATATGTCCAGAATTTGAAATTGAAAAATATTGGAAAAGAATACTCTAAAAATGTTCAGCTAATTACCATTATAATGGGCTATTAGCCATCAAATCGGGGCGTGCACCAAATTTATATGGCACACGTCACGAAATTGATGGCTAAGAGCTCATTTTAATGGATATTAGCTGAACAATTTCAGAGTATTGTTTTCAAATATTTTTCTATATCAAATTCTGGACATTTTATGTCGGGAAAAAGTCGCAAAAGCACAGAGTAAGCACGAGGATTTTTCCCTTAATTTTTGCATGCAAACATTTTATAGCTGCGGTGCTAACAGGCGAATTTTTTTTATACGCGGAGACTTTAATCCATAATGGCTAATAGCCCTTTTCGGCGGCTACTAGCCATTTTCAGTGGCTATTAGCCACCTAAATGCCTAGTACTGCAAAAACGGCTAATAGCCATCGAATTTGGCACGTACGCCAAATTCATTTAACACACGTCTCGAAATCGATGGCTAATAGCTCAGTTCAATGGCTATTAGCTAGTTGAAAAAATGTAGAAGTGTCACTCGTTGCGAATGCAGGAACGAATTCATCTTCGTTGTTTTGTTCCCGTTGACTGTCGTCCTCGAGCGCCTCATCGTCTGCTTTTTATTCAATTAATTTTTTTTTCTGCATTCGGAAGTGTCCTCACGACAAAACCATACCGTCTTCGTCTTCATCTTCATCGTCCATACATTCATCCTTCCATCCAACCCACTTGTTATTCTTTTCCAATCAACAAGGTCGAATTTCTCTTTTTTTGGCGTTTTTCGTTCACATCTTCTTCTTCTTCTTGGCCATGTTCATCGTCGATGCATTCTTGCCGGAGGCTCTTGCCGTTTTGACGGATGAGTCTTGGCGGTGGAGGTGAATGGAGGTGACGGAACAAGTGTGTGTCGCTAGCTAGAACGATTTGCCGCCGATCAGTGTGCGTCTCCCGAACGATTTGCCATAAATCAGTGGGTCGCCAGACTAACGATGCCTTGTTCTTTTTTTCCCCTTTTCTTCTTCTTTCTTCACACTAGTCGATTTTTCTACGCATTCTTCGTTTGTTCGTTTTCACCACCGCTTTATGAGCCGTTGGTTTCCGTCGGCTTGTTGGGTTAGGTGAAAAGGCGAAATCACACCACACCGCCTTTCTTTACACCCAATTTGTTCCGAACATGGGTTTAGAAAACGCCACGACGGTCAAACGCGCTCCATCGAATTTAGTGCTTTGTGATTTTCATTTTGGTTTCGTTTCATTTCCAAATTATTTGATTTCACGTGAAATTAAATAATTTGAAAACGAAACGAAACCAAAATGAAAATCACAAGTATTAAGTTCGGTGGAGCGCGTTTGACCGGCGTGGCGGGTCAAAATCTCGCACTCTGTGAAACTTTTTCTCTCATTTAATCTACCTCTTGACCCCAAAGTGTATGAATGTGTGTAGAAAATAACGGGTCGAAAAGGCACACAGGACGAACGATCCCATTACCTTTGCTTTAATGACGCTGAATCGCTCCTCCTCCTCGCGCATTTCACTCGACTTTTTCCTTTCTTTTTTCTTCCTTTTTGGCGTTGTTTGGTTTGGTTCGGTGTAAGAAAATAAGAAAACTATGAAAATTTACGAATATCACATTAGAATCGCACAAAAAATCGGATTTTTGCGAATTTTATGTACAAAAAATTTAGAAGACTTTTTCCAAAAGGTGTACACGAAATTCTAGGAAATTTGGGCGCGTATTTAGCGGTTATAGGCAACGATTGTCGATCTGCCGAGAAAACAAATGCGCTCCATTGAACTTGGTATTTTGTGAATTTCATTTTCATTGCCAAATTATTTTTTTCTGATTTTCTTTGTTTTTTTTTGCATAAATTCTTCGTTTTTTCCAATTTTTTCTTTGTTAAAATGATTAATTCAAGCAAATCCGATTTTAATATGCGATTAACCGAATTTCCGCGAAAACTAGTACTTTTCACTAAAATTGGTAATTTTTGTGCTAAAAAATAATTATTTTGATTAAAATTTCCGCTCAATTGTAATCAAAATTATTATTTTTAGCACAAAAACTACCGATTTTAGTGAAAATTACTAGTTTTTGCGGAAATTCGGTTAATCTCATATTAAACTCGGATTTGCTTGAATTAACCATTTTAACAAAGAAAAAAAAATAGAAAAACGAAGAATTTATGCAAAAAAAACGAAGAAAATCAGAAAAATAATAATTTGACGCCGAAAATCAAATTCACGAAATATTAAGTTCAGTGGAGCGCACTTGCTTTCGCGGCGGCTCGACAATCGTTGCCTATAACCGTCATATACGCGCCGAAATTTTCTAGAATTTTGTGTGCTCCTTTTCGAAAAAGTCTTTTAATTTTTTGTACATAAAATTTGCAAAAATCCGATTTTTTTGTGCGATTCTAATGTGATATTCGTAACTTTCGTTTCTAGATAGCTATTAGCCAAAATTTTTTTTTAATGTGATTTTTGTAAATCTGCCAGCCACTTTCCTCCATAAAATTGTCCACGTCATTTTTGACATTTCCGCAAATATTTCCCTTTTTTTGTTGATTTCCGCCACCGATCATTTGGATCACAATTTGTTGATTTGATTTGCTCACTCCCGCTACAGTAACCAATCTATCTTCCAATCTCTTTTTTTTTTCTCGCCAATGTTTTTATATGCATTCCACAATCTCAATCTGCAGCACTTCCAGAATCGAATCCGATGCGGTAGCAACATAAGCAGCAGAAAATATCTCCGTGACCGCGTCGCCGCCTGTTTTTGTGTCACTTTCGTTTTCCGCCTCTCAACGGCTTTCTTTTTCGTCATATTCCACAATGCCTCTAATCCGCAACTACGACTACTACGACTACATTGACATGGCGCCCGGAACCGCACACCACGTCCTCCAACATCACCGACAACACGGACACTTTGAGAGCCCTCGAAATGGATTCTACGCGGCGCCAACGCCATCGAAAAGTCGCATGTACTATGGAAGAGATGATTGGCGAGGGGGGAATATGAACTCGACAATAAACGATCCGACCGACTTGAATGCAAACGATTCGATGAGTGGCGAGGAGAAGGAGAAGGAGAAGGATACGCGGAAAAAGAAACGATGGAGGGATCTTTTGTTTCCAAAGGGAAAGCACTCGTCGCGAAAAGACAAGGAAAACTCGAATGTTAGTGTGGCCACGCGAAGTCTCTCCTCGGTCTCTTTTCGATCTGAAAAACCGGAGCGAAGTCGACGACGCGAATCTGGATCACTCTCTCGTCACCGCTACATTCCACCGCCACCACTTCCGATGCCACCCAGAAAAATTATGGCAAGCACTTCGATGGGTGGATATTCGGACGACGCGATGACTTCCTCGTCGTCGCACACCACCACCGACTATGAGGATATTGGGCCCGTCGTGCCGGTACCGTCCTATGTCATTTATCCAGCGACTTCTATTGCACATGCGAGGCGGTACCCGACAGAAGTTTATCTCGCACCGAAGCACAGGATTTTTAGAAGTCCTACCTATCATCATGGTTGGTTTAATGGGAGTACGTAAAAGCAAACTTGCTCTATCGCATTTCTGCGTCTGGCATTCTGGCACTTTTAGCTAAAATCGTGCATAAATGGAGACGCAGAGACGCGAGAAATGTCACGCAAAAATTCGGCTCTGGGACGTTTCGAAATTGGGACATTTCGAAACTTGTCACTTCGAAACTAGGACGTTTCGTAACCTGGCACTTCGATAAAGTAGCTGTCGAAGCTTTTACAGGTATTCGGAGAATTTTTCAAAATTTACCGGAAAATTTACCACTAAAAATGCACTAAAGTTTCGAAACGTCCTAGTTTCGAAATGTCCCAGAGCCGAAAATTCGCTTTTGAAAAATTTACAAAAAACCGTGATGCACTTGCAAGAGTGGCTCGAATTCTAGTTTTTTCAACGGAAAATGACGTAGCCACGATGAATTGAAGTGTAAAAACGCACCAAACTGTCGAAAATTACAGAGTGCAGTAGAGCGAGGTTGATGATGTATTCGCCGCCTTTTTTCAAGTTTTGCGTCCGAGCGCGTTTGTAGACTTTTATGCCCGTCTTATCGACTTATTCACAAAACCGGAAAAAAATTGCGGGAAAAATCGGAGAATGCTCCGATTGAGCTGAAATTTTGGGAAATATTGGAAAAAATTCTCCTGTACACGCTCAAAAAATTTGGACCAAAATATCGATTTTTTCTGAAAATTTTTAAAATCGATATTTTGGTCCAAAATTTTTTGAGCGTGTACAGGAGAATTTTTTCCATTATTTCCCAAAATTTAGGGTCAATCGGAGCATTCTCCGATTTTTTTTCCGTTTTTAATAGGTCCATTAAATATCAGGAAAATCAGGAAGGCAGTCATTCATTCACTCACAAAATCATGATTTTCAAAGAATTGTTATTCCCATCTAATGAAGTACAAATTGATCCTAATTTCAAACATTTGCAGATGCGTTTGTCAACTCGCACGAATGGACGCTGAGCAGGTCAATTAGTGAGATGAAATTGGTGAGTTAAAATTGTTTTGATTCGGAATTTATCAGTGAAAAAATTGCCAAAAAAGCGTTAAAAACCGTACCCAAGTCCTTGCATTGCAAAAACGGAATGCAAATTTTAAAGGCGCATTACATTTTTTGAACGTCGGGTCTCGAACGGAATTTTCTAGTAAAAACTGCAAACGTAATTTTTTTTGGCAGTTTTCAAAGTTTAAAAATCGAAGAGACGCAGAGAAATAGCCAGCGAAAATTCGCATTCAAAAAATTTGGTTTAAACATACAAACAAAACATAGTTTTTTTTTCTAATTTCGACCATTTTTTGATTTTTTTTTTGTTTAATTAAGAAAATTTGTTGGAAAATCAGCGAAAAATGATAAAAAAAAATGACGAAATTAAAAAAAAAATCTTTTTTGAAAGATGGCCGTGGAAGAGGCACTAAATTTATGCGAAACCTCTTCCATAGTTTGCAATTTTAGCATTTTTAACCGAAAAATGCGATTATCGAGCCAGAATAGAACTGAAAAAATGTTTCATTTCATGAGATTTTAAGTTTTTTTCGAGACCCTGACAAAACCGAGGATCAGGCTCCGCCCCTTTTGCAAGTCTGCGGCACGAGTTTCGCGCCGCAGACTTGCAAAAATCAGTGTCCTTCAAAATCAGAGAACGCGAAAATGAGGTGTCAAAAATTTTGCTAGAAAATGATATACTCTTGCCAGACGTTGCCCTCGTAGCAGGAGGTGAGCAGATGGTTCTGCTGCGCTATCCAGTCTACCGTTTTTCCTTTCCCTCATTTTCGATTTTCGATTTTATTTTCTTTTATTTCCCATTTGCTAATTTATGTGCTGTGCAATACGATGAGCCAACTCTTTTTTTTTTTGTTTTTCGACAAATTTCTAAAAATAAGAGATTAGATTTGAATCTGGCGGATAAGTATAAGTTTACACTTGACAAACATTTTGTACCTGTATGGACATGGATTGGATTGGATTGGATTGGTTTGGATTGCGTTAGTTACCAGCTGTGTGTGCTTCTTCTTCTTCTTCTTCTTCTTTGTCCCTTTCTCTCAAGTGTCCCCATACAACAACCAACACCTGGCAATTGGCCAATTGGGCCGCCAAAAATTGCGTCATTTAGTCACTCTAGTTGATAATGAAGAGGAGAATGAGGAGGATCATAATTGAGTCGGACACTGTCAAAGAACTGTTACGCATCGTTTTCTTTCCGTTTCTCTCTTTTCTGGGCCTCGATTTCGCTCAAAGTGAGCCGCCCATCACAGCGGGGGATGGGCGGATGGATGCTCGACGAATTGGAATTACGGTCCTCTCTAGGTTTTATAGTGCTGCGACAGTTGCCGGCGACCACTCACTTTACACACACCCACACACTGTTTTTCTTTGTTTCGCTGCCAAGCGCACGAAATGAGTAAACGGTGGAGGACAACGAACACCTGTGCTATTTAGAGACGACGTTTTCGAGTGATCTATGGTCACTTGGCTGAGAAATCCACACCGCCTTGTTTCTAGAAGTGAGCAAACACGGAAACTGTTTGATATTTCTTTCATCTTGGCAACACGCTGAGCAGTTTTGATCTTCTGAGCTCTGTTTCGGCTAATAGCCATCGAATTGGGCACATGTGCCAAATGCATAGTTCGATGCCTACTATCCATTTTCCATGGTTATTATGGTGCGTCCAAAAAAACAGAAATGGGTGAAAATGGAATAAAAGTGGATGTCCAAAATGCTTATTTTTACCACTCTCTATTGTGTACATGTGAAATCCGTGTACTCAATAGAAAACGTTGTAAAAATAAGCATCTTTGGATATCTAATTTTCTTCCATATTCATATTTTTCTGATTTTTTGAACGCATCATAATAGCCATGGAAAATGGCTAGTAGACATCGAATTATTGCGAGAAAAAGTTATGAGAATATCCATCGAAAACGGCTAATAGCCATTCAATTCGGGGCTCTCGGACGTTTCGAAATGGTTTCTGCATTTTGTGGTCGCGGTGTTTGCACACAATCTTTTTTTTTCAGAGCTTTTTATGGAATTTTCCTTAAAAAATGAACATTAATTTTCGAAACGTCCGAGAGCCGAATTCGAATATGGCACACGGATTTATTTTCACTAATTTTACCACTTTTAAATCAAATTATTTAAATTAATTTTGTGTAGAAATTGAGACGGGGAAGAAACGGCATATGCCCTAATTCCACACAGCTGATCATCATCATCATCATCACGCTTGATTTATTCATTCGTTTTATTCCTTGTGTATGCATGTGTGTACAGTCTGATTAGCAGATGACACCCCTGGAAATACTAGGAGTAACTGAGAGATTTAGACACGTGTCAATTACTTACGCTTTTCTACCTAATTTCCTATAGTTGCATTCGCGACAGCAACTTTTAGAGGGAGGGCGTGGTCTGATGTCGGTGACACTGCTCATTCTTGTGTTGGAGCGTACATTTATTCAAAGGCCAAAAAATATTCGCCCAGTATTTATTTACGCAGCCAAATTTCAACGTTTATTTTTTCGCGGCGTGCTTGCCTCAAACGCGCCCTATCGCATTCTCTGCGTCTCCACTAAACACGTGCAAAAATTCGCTAAAATTTATTTTCAAAAACGTAAATAAATATCGAGTTGCATTCTCAAAAATGAAACCCCGCCCACTTTTTTCATTGTAACGTGAAAAAAAGTGGGCGGAGTTTCATTTTTTGATGATTTTCCCACTAATTTCTTCTTCCTTGCAGGGAATTGTCGGAACATCACAATCTGGCAAAACGGCATTAGTTCACCGCTACCTGACAGGCACGTATACGCCCGAAGAGAGTCCTGAAGGTTTGTTCATATCACCCTTATCAACGCGTTCCCACGTGATTACGTTGCAGGTGGACGATTCAAGAAAGAGGTGGTTATCGAAGGGCAGAGCCATTTGCTGCTCATTCGTGACGAGGGCCAACAACACTTGGACGTGCAGTTTTGCCAGTGGGTCGACGCCATCGTGTTTGTGTTCAACGTGTGCTCGATCCAAAGCTACGATAGCATTCAGTCGTTGGCGCACGAGATGAGCAAGTATCGCAATATTGGCGATTTGCCGCTGATTTTGGTCGGCACCAAGGTGCGTTGCTTTTTCTTTTTTGCCTTATTATGTTTTCAATCGAGTTGCGACATGAGAACGCGAATCCCCGCCCATTTTTTGTGCATAGTATTTTGCAGAATCGTGCACGACTTTTCTTTGTTCGTTTATTTTCTTCCAATATCCGTGAATTATTGACAATAGTTGCCATTTTTGTTTAATTTTCTTGATTTTTTTCTATTTAATTATTTTTTGTTAAAAAACGTTTAATTTATTGTAGTTTAACCACTGAAAAGCGATAAAAAGGTTGCATTAATTTCGCTATATTTATCGCCATTTCAATGGTTAAATTACAATAAATTAAACGTTTTTAACAAAAAATAATTAAATAGAAAAAAAAATCAAGAAAATTAAACAAAAATGGCAACTATTGTCAATAATTCGCGAGTTTTGGAAGAAAATAAATGAACAAAGAAAATTCGTGCACGGTTCTGCAAAATACTATGCACAAAAAAGTGGGCGGAATCTCGCGTTCTCATGTCGCAACTCGATTGAAAACACCATTCACCTGAATTTTTCTGCCATCCATTAAATGAGGCGCCAATTTTTGGGGAAAGTGGTTTAAAATAGTTTTCTGTGATACGAATATCACACTAATGGGGTTATTCACGAAATGGCGAAAAATGGCAAAAAACTGCGCGAAAACTCGGAAAATGCTCCGATTTGCCTGAAATTTTGGGAAATAAGGGAAAAAACTCTCCCGGACATTATCGATTTTTAAGAAATATTGCTTTTTTTCTGAAAATTCTTAAAATCAATATTTTTGTCTGAAATTTTGGGGTAATGTCCGAAAGAGTTTTTTCCCTTATTTCCCAAAATTTCAGGCAAATCGGAGCATTTTCCGAGTTTTCGCGCAGTTTTTTGCCTTTTTTCGCCATTTTTTGCCATTTCGTGAATAACCCCATAAAATTAAATTGCACAAAAAAATAGAAGACTTTCTTCCAAAAGGAGTACACGAAATGGCGGGAATTTAAATTTAAACGGGTTTTTTCTCTCGTTTTTTTCGCATTTTTTAAATTTTTTTTTGCAATTTTTCTATATTTTTGCAGTTTTTTTTTCTATTTTTTGCATTAATTTTGGAGAAAAAGATTGAGAAACGTCAAGAAAAATGAATTTTCTAACAATCGTGGTCGCCGATTTTCTAGGCCGCCACTTTGTGTACTCCCCGTGGTCTTTTATTTTTTGTAAAATTCGCCAAAAATCTCAGAAATTTTTTCGTTCAATTTTGATGTGATATTCGTTTTAAACCATTTTCCACCAAAAAGTTGGTTTTTCCTTCAAAATATTTAAACTTTAAAACTGGCAACTTTTGGTTGCTTTATGGCGGGAATAGGCAGTCATGTAGCTAATAGCCAACAGAAATGGCTATTAGCTTGAAAATTTCTTGAGAATGACAGAAAAAGGCACGTTAATCCGCCTTGAAGAGAAAATTGAGTAGAACGTGTTGTGGATAAGGATCTAGAGAGAAACGTGACAAAAAGTGACAATTCGAGTGTAATTGTAGCTCTGTGAGCCGGCCAGCCAGGCAGCCGTTTACGGATTAGCACACGTGTCGAAGGCACCTATTAGAACATTCCTTCATCATTTGCTCGCTCTTGCTCTTGCTCTATCTCACTCTAGACATCCCACCTTGTATTCTCTTCCTTTTTCTCTAGCAGTGGCGAGAGCGTTTTAAAATTTCCTATTTTTTTAAAAATGGCGCTTAAATTTGGTGCTACCCCGAAATAGAACTTTACTGAAAAGTTGAAGAATTTTTTTTTAAATAAATGAACTTTTTTTGAAGCAGTTCTATTTCGTGATAGTTTAAACAATTTAAACAATTTAAATGTTTTTTATTCAGGATCACATCTCTGAAAAACGAGCCCGCGTGATCACGGAAGACGAGGGACGTCAATTGGCTGCACAGATGAAGAGATGTTCCTACTTTGAGACGTCGAGCACGTATGGCACGAATGTGGAACGAGTTTTTAAAGAGGGTGAGTATTATTAAGTGTTATTCTCAATACGGGCCGTTGCAAATCCGCTCCCTTTGCAAAGTGGCGGCTACGTTGGCGACGAGAGAGTACAGAAAATTGGGAGAACGTGGTCGATGTTTCGCTCTCTTTTCTCTGAATCTCACTCCAAATGCATGCGAAATTCACTTTGCGATTAGAGCGAATTCGCAGCGCTTTATACCGAGTATATTTGAGAGTATCAAGCACAGTAACTGTTCATTCATCCATTTTTCACCGTTCCGCTCTATTTTCACTTGTCTTTTTTTTTTTACACACGACATTCACTCTCTCTCTCCTTCTCACCCTCCCATTTAAAACTGAGTCACCAATAGAATTTGGTGGCACTATGGTGGGCTAACACTTGAGGGTGACACAGTTGCGCCATTCAATTTTACGACACGTGTGCGCAAGTACGTAACAATAGTTTATGACGATTGGTTGGGTGAATGATGGCGATATTGTGATGTAAGAATAGATTACATGGCAGAAAAAAGGTCAATGGGAAGCACAAAAATGCAATTTTTAATCAGCGAGTTGTGCAAAATGGCTCTGGGACGTTCGAAACTCTTGTGCATTAAAAAATCTCTCTCAGCCGCCTTATACACAATAAATAATGGTTAAAACGGCACTCGGACGTTTCGAAACCTGCCATTTCGAAACTGGGACGTTTTGAAACTTTTGCTGTATAAAAAAACGAAAAATAAATTTTTGCATTTTTGAGAATTTCCAAAAAATAAAAATAATTGATAAAAACGAAAAATTAAAAGCAAAATAACGCAAAAATGCAAAAAAAGTTTCGAAACGTCCCAGAGCCGATTATTTTCGTTGTTTTTTCATGGAAAAATATTATAAAAACCTTCAAATTCGTCGGTGATTTTTCGCTGATTTATGAAAAAAAAATATGGGTTTGTTTTTTGAAAGAAACAAATTTAATTCATTTTTTAAATTTTTTGCTAAAAAATTTTTTTTGTGACTTTTAAAAGTTGTTTCAAAGTTCTAAAACGCATTTTTCTGGAATTAACAAAATTTTCATGTCCAAAAATCCAAATTTTGGCCAAAAATGTCAAAAAAAAATCTAAAATTTTTTCTGTAAATTTGTTGAAATCTAGATAGGAGCTTGCTATGTTTTTTTTTCAAAGAGTTAAAAAAAAAAACCTTTTTTTTTTATGAATTTTTAAAAAATTTTTATTTTTCGCCAAAAAAAACCGAATTTGACGGGAATTTAGCGGCTCTCGGACGTTTCGAAAATGCGAAATTTCGAAATATTTTCTGCACTTTGTCGTCGCGGTGTTTGCACACAATCTTAAAAAGCCTCTTAAAATAATTGTGTGCAAACACCGCGACGACAAAATGCAGAAAATTTTTTCGAAATGTCGCACTTTCGAAACGTCCGAGAGCCAACTTTGCACCGTTTTAATGTGAATTTTGATGGCATTTTTTTGAAAAAAGGAGCAATTACGATTATTTTAGAAAAATGCGCTCCAAAGCACAATTCTTGTAGGAATTTTATAAAATTTAAAGAAAAATTTCAAAATTTCCCAAGAAAAACCAAAAAAGCAAACGCGCCCTGACGGACAAGGAAAAATTTCTAAATCATTTTTGCCTATTGTGAAAACAAAAAAGTTGCGACGCGGTGTTTGCGTACTTTTGAAAATTCAAATGACAATGAGAGAAATAGCATGGCAAATGAAGAGATTTGTCCCCTTTTCCATTTGAATTTTAAAAGTACGCAAACACCGCGTTGCAACTTTTTTGTTTTCACAATATTTTGTAAAATGTTTTATATAAAATTCGAATCAAATCACCTTTGGCTTGTTAAAGAATATTTTAATCACATTTATTTTTTTCATGAAAATGTCAAAATCCTAGTTTTTACCGCCCCAGCTAATGTCCCTGTACGCGGTGGATCGTTTTTTTTGCTCCTGCCTCTTGTGTCTTGGTACGGCCAGCTGCCGCTACTGCCCTTTCCACGCAAAACGGCCGACACGGTGAATCTCGAAATTTGTCGGGTTATAAAGTGTTGTGTGCGTGGTGTTGAATGTTCGAGTAGAACACGAGATGCAAACAAACAAACACGCATTGCGCACAGACAGAGAGTGGTGTTGACTAAATGCAAACAGAGACTGCTCGAGGATCCGAGAAAAGTTTTGTTCCATGTCTGCCACCATTCTACCTGTTCACTTTTTTCTATGTATTTGTGATGTCTGGAAGAAAAAAGAATGAAGACGGCGTCGTCGAGTGGCTAAGAGTGTTGACGACACTGGACTGTACGTGCTGTTGTTGTTGTGAAATTTTTATCTAGTAGTCAAGTGTTCCGGTTTTTTCATCGAGGAAAAGAAGAGAAGAGAAGCGGATGTGTGTAGCATAGTGACACGTGTCACTCACTAATTCGCTGTCCATCTGTTTTGTTGCTGACGCTGACCCGAAACGTGACGAAACGAAGCGTGTCAATAATAATCCTGCTGCGCCCCCACGCCTTTTCGCTACTACTATGCTTTCTGTCATGTAGGCGTTGATCCGAATCCCCCGTGGGAATTGTCTGTCTGTGTACTTGCCACCACTCTGCAGTGGCTAGGCCGCCCAAGTAGTAGTCATTCTGAAAACAAACAAACAATTGACTAGCCATCGAGATGAGTCAGTTTTTGGCTCGAATTTCGATTGGACGCCAACCTTTTTATTGCCTGTCATTCACTTTAGGGACACTTTGTGGTAGAATTAAATAGCGCAAAAAAATTTCTTTTTTTTTACCTCTAATGGACCTATTCATATGATTCGGTTTTTGACATTTAAAAAAAATTTTTTAAAAAAATTTTTTGACATCTATGAATAGGAAAAAAAAAACAAACGAAAAAAATTTTTTTTCTCCTATGAATAGGTCCATAATGGGTCTATTCACGGAAACTAGCAAAATATGCAAAAAATTCAGCGAAAATGCTCCGATCAGTCTGAAATTTTGACAAAAAATGTCAAAAATACTCCCGGACATGTGAAAAATATTTCAAAACAAAATATCGATTTTGAAAATTATCAAAAAAAATCGATATTTTGGTATGAAATTTTCTGCACATGTCTGGGAGTATTTTTGACATTTTTTGTCAAAATTTCAGACTGATCGGAGCATTTTCCGAATTTTTCCCGCAATTTTTTTCGGTTTTTTTCTTTTTTTTTTCCGATTTTGTGAATAGGTCCATAAAAGGAGAGACCAGCTAACTTTTTGGCCCATATTTACCGCAAAGTGTCATTCTGTTGCGAACCTGTAAAAAAATGTAGAACTGCTACAAAATAGAACCCCTGGTGCGATGGTGCGCGTTTACATTTTTTTTTTCTAATTCTCAGATTTTTATTCGTTTTTCAGTAATTTTCAGATATTATACGCACTTGGGAACATCTAAAATGAACAAAAGAATGAAATTAAAATTTAATCGGCGAATAACTGAGAAATTGAAAAAATAATGCAAACGCGCTCCATCGCACGACGAGTTCTATTTTGTATCAGTTCTATTCTGTCGTACCCTTGTATGGTCTGTGAAAACAAAAAAATTATTTGTCTTCATTCAATTTTCAAAAGTACGCAAACACTGTGTCGCAAAATTATCTCTATCTCTCTCTCTCTTTCTCTCAGCGGTCTTATACACAAGGAAATTTTCTTGTATTTTTTTATTTAAATGTGCATTTAATTATTCCAACGCCAGGTCTCGAAGAGACGGATTTTTCTAGTGTCTGGATACGGTAGATGTGTTTTTAAACGTTTTTTTTTCGCATTTTTGAATACCGTTAAAAACACGGAAAATTGTTTTTTTTTTCCCCTCCACTTTTTGAATCTCACGAAATTTTTTGGCTATTAGCCGTTTTTGGTGGTTTACTCCCGCCCCGCACACGCGCCGATTTTCACCGCATTTGCGTTAGTATTGGCTATTAGCCATTAAAAAGCTTTTAGATATCTTCAACGGCTAATAGCGATGTAGCTATCCGTAATATCCGCACCAAAAATTCCCTCGCCCCCGAGTTTGACGGCTAATAGCCAAAAATTCCCAAAAAAAAAATTTTTTTCACAAAATTTTTGGTCTGAAAAAGTTAAAAGTTTTAAATTTTGATCCATTTTTTTTTTAATTTACCGTATTTTCTCTATTAGAAGGGAATGCACTTGTATTTTAGAATGCTGCCGCGCAATTTTTCGAAAAATCCCGAAAAATCATTAAAAAAATATTTTGTTTTCCTTAATTCTTGCAGAAAAGTTAAAATTGTATCCAAAATTTGAAAATTTTGGATACAATTTTAACTGTCCTTTTATTGGAAGCGCCCTACGCTCTCTACTGACCCTGAAATTGTCTTCCTTTCTTTCAAAAACAAGTTTTTCAGCCTGCTGCAAAATCATCCAGTGTCGAGTCCGATCGCAAGTCGGAAACGCCGTCTCCGCCCAAGTCAGGACGCCGACGCCGACACACTCTGAAAGCGGACGCAAAGACTACCAAGATCCACGCTACATTAGCACAAACACTGTATTCGCAATGCCATCCAACATGCGCCCCTCCTACCCGACCGCATCCACTCGTCGCAACACTGTCCATCATCGAGAACCGGCGCCGTCATCGTCACGAACCACCAGCGAACGATCCATGTCGGCGATGCTTGGCGCGGCGCCATACGGCAATCGGATGGTGCCCGGCGTGTCGCCGTCTGCCAGCCAAAAGTCTGTGCATTCGATTGCGAATGGCGGATATTCGAGATCCTCTGCCGCCCTCCTCGACTCGGACACGCCGGCCGTCAATTCGTATTCGATTGACTCGATGTCGTCGACAGGAACTCCGCTTAATCATCAGAGTGGTTCGAATCAAGTTTCCGCCTCCACTTCACACCTTCCGACGCCTTCGTCAACGCCAAACACTCAGCGCAAGAATAGGAGGATATCCAATATTTTTGTGAGTTTTTCTAAAAATTTTATTTGCGGATTACGTGAAATTTTAGAGCTTTTAACGGCTATGGGACGTTTCGAAATAAGACGTTTCGAAACTGGGCGGCAAACTAGTAAATTCAAATTCCCAAAAATATAAAAATAATTGACACGGTGTCCAGGATTTGAAATGTGGGCGGAGCCGAGCAAACGCGCCCCACTGGATTTTTTCGCGCGAAATTCAAATTTTGAGGCATTTTTTGTGTTTTTCGGGAAAAAAGCATAAATTCTTAATTTTTTTCCCACATGTGCTCCAACGGAATTATAGCAGAGGTTTTTAGAAATTTTTTAAGCCTAAGAACGTCGAATTTGGTTCAGCCACCATTTCGAAATATTCGTTTTGAGTTTTTTGGTGTTTTTGCAGGATAAATCTATACGAAAAGCGAAGTTTGGGCAATTATATGGTATTAAAAGATAAAATACATACATTTTAGAAAGAAAAACAGGTTTTACTGAAAGAAAAACAATAAAATCAATAACATAAAATGCGAGAGTCGAAAAATGCGCAAGCACCGAAAGTGCACCATGGGAGTTTGCTGACGCGCCAGCAAATTAGGCTCCGCCCACATTTCAAATCCTGGACACCGTGATTGATAAAAACAAAAAATAAATACCAAATGCGCGTGATTTTTGGGCTCTGGGACGATTCGAAACCTGCCATTTCGAAACTGGAACGTTTTGTAACTCTTGTGCATTAAAAAAACGTCTCTCTTAGCGGCCCTATACACAAGAAATTAGCGGACGTTTCGAAACCTGACATTTCGAAACTGGGACGTTTCGAAACCGTTGTGCATTTTTTCGGCGAAAACCGCTATGCAAAAATGCAAAATAGTTTCAAAGTTACAGGTTTCGAAACGTCCTAGTTTCATATCGTCCTAGTTTCGAAACGTCCCAGTTTCGAATCGTCTTAATTTCGAAAAGTCTCAATTTCGAATCGTCTTAGTTTCATATCGTCCGAGTTTCAAAACGTAAAATAGACAATTTGCCATTTCAGAACAGTGAAATTATACATTTTTAGGTGAAAAAAAAACAATTTTTTGGATCTGAGACGTTTCGAAACTGGGACATTTTGAAACTAGGACGATTCCAATCTTCTTTGCATTTTTTTGCGGCATACTAGTGAATTTAAATTTCCAAAAAAATAAATGTCACTTGGCGACGAAAAAAATGCAAAAAGTTTCGAAACGTCCCAGTTTCGAAATGGCAGGTTAAGAAACTTCCCAATTTCGAAATGGCAGCTTAAGAAACTTCCCAGAGCCTTGAAAACACCATAAAAACCCCTCCAGGTAAAAATACCCCCATGAAAATGTCTCTGGGACGTTTCGAAACCTGTCATTTCGAAACGAAGACGTTTCGAAACTTTTGTGAATTTCTGCGGCATACTGAGGATTGAAATTCCAAAAAAAAATATTTAAAAATTGATAAAAACGAACAATAAATACCAAATTCACGTGTTTTTTGGTACAAAAGTTTCGAAACGTCCCAGTTTTGAAATGACAGGTTTCAAAACGTCCCTCGTTGCTCGATTTTACTTAAATTCAGGAGCTATTTTTTATTTTTCTGAACCATGTAATTCAAAATTTTACCGATTTTTAAATTGTCCTGCCCTGCTTAAATACCAAAATAAATTTTTTCTAAACTAAAAAACCTATTTTTCAGCAACGCACAAAAGATAATCAAGAAGAAAAAACCAAAATGATAGAGTCGCTGAATCTCGGAATCGGCCGAGCGATACCAATAAAGCAGGGAAATCTCTACAAGAAGAGCTCCAAGTCGGCACTCAATCGGTACGTTTATTTTATTTTATTTTTCTATTTTTTTAAACTCCCCCACGGCGTGCGTAACGGCAAACGCGCCCTGTCGCATTTATCTGCGTCTCGATAGTCACATTCTGCCAAGTTTTTCTAAGTGCGTGTAAAACTAGAGACGCAGAGCTTTGAGAGAGATGACCTCTGAAATTTCATTTCCAAAAATAATTTTAAAACGTAGTCTCCAGCACGCCGTGCCACCCCCCCCCCCCTCATAGCTAAAAACCCCTTTCCTTTTTACAGTGAATGGAAGAAAAAGTATGTCTGCCTGTACAGTGACGGACGTCTCACGTATCACACCAACCTCAAAGAGTACATGGACAAAACCGCGCAAGGAAAAGAAATGGACCTGAAATTGGCGGCAATTCGAATAACTGGACGCCTACATCCTCTGAATTCGCACCGCGCAATTCCGGCAAATGGACCCGCGAACGAAGGTGGCGGAACTCCCACGTTGAAGAGCTATGAGCCGAGACGAAGTGACGTTGGCGTCGGTGCCAACTCTGGAGACGCCACCTCTGGTGGTGGATCTGATGATGCCATAAAAGAGAATCAGAGGCAACAGTTCTCTCCGCCAGCTCAACCACAAACGGTGGCCGGGAAGAAGAAGAGAGAGTCGAGGAAAGCGGGTGCAAACTCGAAACACAATGACGAGGAGGACGAGTGCTTTGAAGTGATCAACAATTGTCTGATGCGATGGGAATTTTGTGCGGGATCGCTGGAAGAGCGAGATGAGTGGATCCACGCGATTGGCCTGGAAATTGAAAAGTCGTTGGGCAAAGAGGTGGCGAATGCGAAGACGAACAACCGAGCAGTGGCCGATCGACCGGATATAGCCGCACTTCGCTCGATTCCCGGCAACGAACGATGCGCAGATTGTGGGAACCTGGCTGCCGAATGGGCGTCCATCAATTTAGGAATCGTAATTTGCATCGAATGTTCTGGAATTCACCGTAATCTCGGATCGCACATTTCAAAAGTGAGAGGTCTCGAGCTGGATCAATGGCCAGTCGAGCATCTGGCAGTGATGCAGGCAATAGGAAACGACAAGGCGAACGAGATGTGGGAATTTGGTGTTTCAAATGAGCGGAGGCCAACTCCGGACAGTTCTCGCGAGGAAAAAGAGCGATTCATCGATCGAAAGTATGTGCAAAAGTGTTTCCTGAAGCCAATTCCGTCTGGCGAACCGGTCACTTCGCAGCTCATTTCGGCGGTTTTGGCTCGCGATATGATGGCTCTCAATGTTCTTTTGGCGAACGGTTTGAGGAGTGAGGAGGTGAACACGACGACGAAAGACGGGCGGACTGTTCTTCATTTGGCCGCGAGCATTGGAAGTGTCGAATTGGCTCAATTGCTTATTTGGGTGAGATTTTATTTATTTATTTATATTTTTTTTTCCTGTCTGCGTTAAAATCTAGGTTTGCATAGGAATAAAATGGCAGGAAAATTCATCACAACCATAATGTTTTGTGTATAAGACCACTTTAATATCTGTGAATGTGCGCCACAAAAAAAAATTTCAAAAAAAAAAGTTTTTTTTTCAAGCGGTAATTTCATCGTTATGGGGTTATTCAGGGTCGGAAAAAAATAATTTTTTTCCTTTTTTCCCTTATTCAAATGACGGAAAAAAAAAGAAAAAATCCGTGGCCGCGAGAGTTTTTTTCCGTTGCTTTTCTAGGCCATCGCAAAAGTTTTTTAGGCCCTCCGCTGTGAGACCTGCGAAATATCGATTTACGGGCGAATAATTTTTGAAAAAATACAGAAATTCATTGGAAGTAAGCAATAAAATACGATCAATTTTCCAAAAAATTTTGAAAATTTATTCGCCCGTAAATCGATATTTCGCAGGTCTCACAGCGGAGGGCCCAAAAAACTTTTGCGATGGCCTAGAAAAGCAACGGAAAAAACTCGCGGCCACGGATTTTTTTTTCTTTTTTTTTCCGTCATTTGAATAAGGAAAAAAAAGGAAAAAAACTATTTTTTTTTCCGACCCTGAATAACCCCATTATATGGTAATGGGCATTAAAATGCAGGAAAATTCATCTTGTGCATAAGGCCGCTTTTATATCTGTGAACCAGGGATAAAAAAAAATTTTCGAAAAAAAACCAAAAAAAAAATTTTTTTTTTCATTTTTTTATGGACCTATTCATTTGAATTAAAATGAATTTTTATGTCATTTTAATTCAATGCATTACAACATATTAATTAATTAACCTGAATTTTCCTGAACCATTGAGTTTGAGCCTTTCTGCAAATCGTGTCGAGACATCCTGGCCAAATAAATGCATGCGCCTTTAATTTGTACTCCGAGTGGACAAGATGACGAAAAAATATGGCATAAAGTGCAGATCGGACCCTAGTTATTAAAGGCGCATGCATTTATTTGGCCAGGAGGTCTCGACACGATTTGCAGAAAGGCTCAAACTCAATGGTTCAGGAAAATTCAGGTTAATTAATTAATATGTTGTAATGCATTGAATTAAAATGACATAAAAATTCATTTTAATTCAAATGAATAGGTCCATTAGCGCTATTTTCAAGTTTATCCATTTTTTTATGCAGAAACGTTAAAAACGACGAAAAATGCGCGAAAATCGGCTCTGGGACGTTTCGAAACTTTTGTGAATTTTTGTCGCTAAATTTTCCGGCAAAATTTGGTAAATTCTTCGAATTTGCCGTAAAAAAACGAAACGGCGACGAAAAACTTTCCAGTTTCGAAATGGCAGGTTTCGAAACGTCCCAGTTCTGAATTGTCCTAGTTTCGAAGTGTCCCAGAGGCCGAAAACCGTATGCGGAAAGTTTTCCTTTTCAATCTCTGATTTTTTAAACAAAAAATAACAAGAAATAAAATGCAAAAAAGTTTCGAAATGGCAGGTTTCGAAACGTCCCAGAGGCAAAATTAGTGTCACAAAAAATCTATGCGATAAACTAAAAAATCAAGGCATTTTTGGCTATTAGCCGTTTATTTTATGTGGCACAACCCCCAAATTTGACAGCGATTAGCCGTTTTACTCCCGCTTTTGTGTCACATACGGGCCAAACTTGCCCCACACTTGCACCGTTCGCCGGATTTCAACGGCTAATAGCCATGAGATTAAGAAAAAAAAATTTTTCATTCCAACAATTTCCAGCACAACGCCGATCCCCGAATCCTCGACAACAATGGCCGATCGTGTCTGTTTTACGCGCGATCCAACGGATTCCGCGAAGTGTTTGACATGCTAGTCACTGCCGGACTCTCGCCGGATTACGGATTGCCGCAGGAGAATGACTTTTCACATTTGCCAGAGTTCTCGGCCATGGGCTCGACGTCAAATCGCGAGTACACGCTCTCTGGAGACGACACGTATTCTTCTCGACGATCCGTAGTGGTCGCGGCACCGCCTCAAGTGCCACGTCGATACCTGCCACAACAGCCAGAGCTCGACGAGACGAGTGTCATTTGATTCTATTGTTTTCTAGTCGATCCTCTCCCGCATAGTTCACTTTTTCTTTCTTTTCTTGAATACTTCATCATTGATCCGATCTGATCTCAAGCTCCAGTGTCGCCTTCTTCCTGCCTTTTTCTTCTTTTTCAACAAATCTGCTACTTTTTCACCTCTGGGACGTTTTGAAACGTCCCAGAGCCTCCTGATCGATCCTGCATCCCCCTCTCACTCTCTGCATTCGTTATCTGTTTAATATGTGGCAAAAATATATGTTTGTTTTTTTGTGTATGTACAATCGATTATCATTGATCTTTCACTTTGTTTTCCTCTTTTTCTCCTCTCTTTTCTCGTCTTTTCTTGATTTAATGTAAAGATATTATCATTCTTCAACTCTGTGTTTTTTGTGGTTTTAGGCCAGAGAGGTGGTATGCAAACGCGCTCCGAATGGAAAGCTGTCGTTTTCAAAGATTTTGTAGCTATTGTCAGTACGGAGCGCTGCAAACGCGCTGCCTTCGTACAGTGGTGGACGCGGTCACGTTGGCGACGAGAGAGTGCAGAAAATTGAGAGAGCCGTGGCCGATGTTTTGCTCTGATTTCTCTGAACCTCACTCCAAATGCATGCGAAATTCATTATTCGATTGGAGCGAGTTTGCAGCGTTTTATACCGAGTATAGTATTCATTCGGAGGCCTATTTTTCCACCCATCTCGACCAATTCTTGAATCATTTGGCTTGCCGTCCTGGGGTTGTTGTCGACCAGAACCACGTCGCCGACGAACCTCAGGTGCGTGAGATTTTGTCCGTTGATTCGCATTTCATTCCGGGAAAGTGAGCGTCGTTTCCTTTGAGATGTTGGCTGAAGCGATCGGGACCAGGCTTTCTCGGAAATTTCAGAAAAGTCGGAATTCCATCGCGATGTCGGAAATTTCCGATTCCGGTTCCGAGGCAGTTTCCCTACCGAAAAAATTTCCGATTCCGTTCCGAGACAAAATGATTTCCGAAAATAATTCCCTTTCCGTCGGAAATAATTTTTTTCCGATGTCGGAAAAAAACGTTTTTCTGTCGAAATTTGGTGCCAACAATCTTTCTTTTTTTTGGAAAAAATTCGAGGCTACCCCGAATCAGAACTGTTCCGAATCAGAACTGTCCCGAAGCAGAACTGCCCTGAATCAGAACTGTCCTGTATCAGAACTGTCCCGAATCAGAACTGTCCCGAAGCAGAACTGCTCGTATCAGAACTGCCCCAAATCAGAACTATCCTGTATAAGTTTTAAATAAAATGTGTTTTATTATGAAAAAAAAAACGAGGCTACCCCGAATCAGAACTGTTCCAAATCAGAACTGTCCCGAATCAGAACCGTTTCCTGAATCAGAACTGTTCGTATTAGAACTGTCCTAAATCAGAACTGTCCTGAATCAGAACTTTTCGAGTCAGAACTGTCCCGAATCAGAACTGCCCCGATTGAGAACTGTTCGTATCAGAATTGCCCCAAATCAGAATTATTCAATAAGCATGCTTACGGCCTAATATGTTTTTTTTTCATAATAAAACAAATTTTATTTAAAACTTATACAGAATATTGTGAAAACAAAAAAATGGCAACGCGGTGTTTGCGTACTTTTTAAATTCAAACGGCAATAAGAGAAATAGCATGGGAAATGAAGAGAAATGTTCCCATTTTTATTTGAATTTCAAAAGTACGCAAACACCGCGTTGCAACTTTTTTGTTTTCAGAGTAGTTCTGATTTGGGGCAGTTCTGATTCAGGAGACGGTTCTGAATCGGGGCAGTTCTGATTCGAACAGTTCTGATTTGGGACAGTTCTGATTCGGGGTGGCCTCAAAAATTCAACCATGTCAAGTCGATTGAAAAAACAATATCTTTTCACAATTTTTTACTCTTTTGTGGATAATTTAAGATTTTCAGGTTCAGTTCCGATTTTTCCGATCGGAAATCGGAACGAGAATTTTCAATTTCGGAATTCCGTCGGAACATACTTACTTAGTCGATCCGTTCTTCGATCACCTGATGTAAGTAAGTAAGTAAGTATGTTCCGACGTAATTCCGAAATTGAAAATTCTCGTTCCAAAGAAGAGAAAATTACAAAATCGGAAATTTCCGACGGAACTCGGAAGAGAGATTTTCATTTCCGAGAAAGCCTGATCGGGACATCGACTTTTCACGCTTTCCCAGATGGCTTGTGTGTCAACACTGTCAAAGGACTAGCTGAAATCAGCCGAATATATTCATATCTAAATGTAAAAAGAAATGAAAAATGAGGTAACAACAATAACAGACAACAAAAAAAGCAATAATTCAAAAAAAAGAAAAACATTTAAATGATTCCCCAAATTTCTTCAAGACCGCTCGTGACTTTGGCACACGCGAGAGCCGCACTGAGTGGATAGTTGCTGATTTTGGTTTCCGAGTCGGTGTAGTCGACGACAATCTGAACAAAAAATAGAAGCGGTTAGAAATGAAAAAAGGAAATGTGGCAAATTGTAAATTTTTTAGAGCATTCCCGATTCGGCTAAATCGCATTTTGCCGTTCTTATTTTGGGTCGAAACCAATATTTTGTCAATTTTGAAAGGGACACTCCATTATTCCATACCATATCTTAAATAGAGGGATTTTCTTGGTTAAACCGAAAAATGTTTGAATTTTTGAATTTATTATGGAAATTTGAATTGTTTTCCTCAAAAATAATGGGAAAATGAAGAAATTTTGGAATTATGAAAAATTATGAACAAAAATCCTTATTTGGGTTACGCAAATCTCTCTATTTTTCCAAAACAAAAAGGTTCAAAAACCATAAATCTGCCTACCTTTCCCCTCGCAATTCCACCAATCACCAAAACGATTGGTTCATCAGCTTCCGGTGACACCAACTTGTTGGCCATCGTCAATTCGGGCACATTGAATGACATGAGCATTTTACGAGATCCAACTGGCAAATGGTTCGACACTGGATTCTTGACGACAGACATCAGCTTCTGCGTCGTTTCTGCCGCACGGATTGAGAGTTTGTGCAAGAGTTGTACTGGAATAATTAGGAACTTTAAAAATTGGGACATCGGTGTTTGCGTACTTTGCCGGGAAAGGCGGTTTGACGGTTGGAAAACTCGAAAATCACGAAAAAAATCTTTTAGAACCCGCCATATTGTGAACACAAAAAATTGCAACGCGGTGTTTGCGTACTTTTGAAATTTAAACGGCAGTGAAAGAAATATCACGTGAAATGAAGAGATTTGTTCCCATTTTCGTTTGAATTTTAAAAGTACGCAAACACCGCGTTGAAACTTTTTTGTTTTCACAATATGGTCCCAGAAATTTTTGATTTTCCAATTTTTTTTGCCTAAATGTAAACGTGAACCTTTGCACCAAAGTTTAGAAATGTCCCAGATTCGAAACGCCTCAGAGCCGTAAATTTACTGGCTTTCGTATTACGTATTCGCCCCGGAATGACAATTCGTACAAAAGGAATGAATAAACACTATTTTTCGTGCTGAAAGTATTGCCTGTCAATTTAAATACCGCGAAGTGTCACTCCATGGCGATTATGTAATGGGGTTATTCATAGAATCAGAAAAAAATTAGGATAATGCTCCGATCGGTCTGAAATTTTGGCAAATATGGGAAAAAATACTCCCGGTCATTCTCTGAAAATTTCAGACCGAAATATCGACTTTTGAAAACTTTTTCAGAAATAAAAATGAAATTTTCTGAGCATATCCGGGAGTATTTTTGCCCCAATTTCCCAGAATTTCAGGTCAATCGGAGCATTTTCCGAGTTTTCCCGAATTTTTTTTAGGCGAAACATTTTTTCAAAGCAAAAAATGTCCTACCCATGAGTCCACAGAATCGATCAAACGTTCTCGGAATTCTACACTGCGGATTCACGTCGACCAGCACATTTTTGGTAGTTCTGAAGAAAACTCGCAGTTTTCCAGCTCTGTTCAACGGACTGTCCAGCAGGTTCAGAAGGCATTGATGAAGAATATCCGGACGATAATCGGCCGGATCCTTCTTCAGTTTCCGTAAGAAATTCGCGTGTTTGTCACTGCTCAAAATCACATAATCTCCGCCCACTTTTGCCGTCTCCAGACTGCAACCCTCGAGCACGACGTACAGTACCTTCTTCTCGATTAGTTGCATGTCCGTTTTCATGCGTTTCGCGTTCGGAGGGGCGACCGTGTCGTATTCGTGAGACATCTGAGTGGCAATTAATTATTTTTTTTGTATAATTTAACGCTATTAATTACTGCGTCGCGAAAATCAGTCAGAGCGGAGCGCGCAACTCAGCTGTGGTCTCGCCGCGAAAAGTGGGAGTCACAGCAGCGTCGCGCGCTCTGCTCTGACAGGTTTTCGCGACGCAGTAATGTAATTTCTGAAATCGTTAAAAAAAAACACGTAAAGTACCCAGTTCTTTTTTGTTCTAACTTGGGAAAAAACACAAAAAAATAAAGATATTCACGGGTTCAGACCGTAATTTCGATAAAAACAAAAATAAATAAAAAAATAAAAAATGTTTTAATTCAATTCATAGCACAAAAAAAAATCAGAGATCGACCAAATTTACATAATTTTTTAGCAAATTCACTTCAAAATGGTGACAAAGAAATCGCAAACAGTGCTCGGAAGATTCAACTTGTTCATTTTGATCACATCCTCCACAATTTTCTCGTTAATATGCAGCCAGACTTTTCTGAAAATGTATTTAAAAAATATATAAAATACAGGCGCCTTACAGTTTTTACGGTATCTAGTTTTCGAATATCGCCTTTAAATTAAAATGCAGAATTTTTTTTTCCAAATTTTCGCAAATTTTAACGAAATTTTTTTGAAAATGTCCAAAAGGAGTACATGAGGCTCGGCGGCTGGCCTAGAAAACTGGCGGCCTGCAATTTAAACTCATTTTTCGCCTATTTTTTCATTTTTCTTGCTATTGTCGAGCCGCAAAAATGGTCAAACGCGCTCCGCTGAACTCAACGCTATGCGATTTTCATTTTCGTTTCCAAATTATTTTTTCGGTTTTTCTTTTATTTTTTGCATAAAATCTTCTTTTTTCGTGATTTTTCCTTATAAAAATATTTTTTCGAGACCAAATTCATGAAGTTTTATCAAAACCTTCCGCATATTTCCGGATTTCAGTGAAAAATCAATATTTTTCGATTTCTGTGCACTGATTTTTCACTAAAATTCGGAAATATGCTGAAGATTTTGACAAAACTTCAAGGAAAAATCACGAAAAAAGAAGATTTTATGCAAAAAATCAAAGAAAAACCGAAACAATAATTTAGAAACGAAAATGAAAATCGCATAGCGTTGAGTCCAGTGGAGCGCGTTTGACCATTTTGGCGAGCCGACAATATTTTTCCATTTTTTCATCAATTTTCGATGTATTTTGATTATGAAAAAATGAATAATTATCAAATTTATGCAGAAAATTGTGAATTCACTGGTTAAAACCAAATTTTCATATAAATACAGAACTTCGGTTCTGGGACGTTTCGAAACTTTCTTGCATTTTTGCGTAGCGGTTTTCGCTAATTGACCCTAATTGACCCGAAAACACAGCGCATTTGGTTTTTATTTTTCGTTTTTGCCAAATATTTGTATTATTTTTGGAATTTAAATCCACTAGTATGCCGAAAAAATGCACAAGTTTCGAAACGTCCCAGAGCCAAATTTTTCATCTTTTTCTGCTAAAAAGTGAGCAAAAACTGATGAAAAAATAACGATTTTTTCAACAATTTTTGGACGTCTTCTAATTTTTCGTTATTTGGAAAATTCGCTGCTAAAAATACTTTTTTTTGTGCGATTTTAATGTGACAATTAGTGTGCGTTACCGGTAAAGATTTGACGATTTTACCGGTAATTTTTCGAATCACGTTTTACCGATAAATATTCGGCAAAAGAGAAACCATTTCTAAATTTTTTACCGGTAAATTTGGCAAATTTTGTCGATTCTTTACCGGTAAATTTTACCGATAAAAGTTTCGGCAAAACTTTTTATCGGTAATTTGCCGGTAAATTTACCGGTAAATTGACATTATTTATACATGAAGAAGTGGGACAGGTCACGTTACAATTCTAGTCTTGGTAACTTGATCGGTCACGCTTTAATACAGATGAAATTTTTTAAAAAAATGTGAAAAAGACGTGATTGTGCAAGGCCGAGGTCGCGCCACGTATCGTCTGCGTATCTTTGTTTTTCACGATGTCTTGTTTTTCTATTACGTGAACTTGACCCCACGTTAAGTTTTGCCGAAAACCATTTTACCGGTAAAATTTTCGCGAAATTACCGGTAAATTTACCGATAAATTTGTCGAATTTACCGTGAAATTCGGTAAATTACCGATAAATTTACCGGTAAATTTTCGGCAAATTTACCGGTAAATTTGCCGAAAGATGATTTACCGGTAAAAAATTTTTCGGTAACGCACACTAGTGACAATACTAGCTTTTACACCGAAATAGAACATTTTTTTAATTAAAAAAATTGAACATTTAGCCGGTTTTGGCCAGTAACTTCTCTTAATACGATAGTTCCATTTCAGGGTAGCACCAAAATCTCACCGAAACGAAGTGTTCGTCACATTTATGCTCTCATCCGCCTTCAACAGTCCCATTTCCACGAGATGATCAATTTCCCTGAAGACGAAAACGTCACTGCTCACGTCCAACGAGCTATAGTACTGATTCGCCAGCTTTTTGAACTCCAAAAACACAGTTCTATACGATGCTTTCGGAGCGACAAGCGGACCGTCCGACTCCTTATTTCTTAATAATTTCCAGACGCAGAAAAATACACATTGTGCACGCATCGTTTGATCTTTTAGCAACTCCAACTTTGCATTGTAAGATGGCAGTGAACATTCCACAATCGGTTTGATTTGCTTATTGACGTCTTCTATCGTCCATTTATTCTCATCTTCGTATCCAAAAAGCATTAAAAGTTGGGCGGCAATCTGTTTCAGGACCACCAGTTGACTCGTTTCGAAAATCGGACGGAGCCAGGTTTTAAAGTTTAGACTGTTGATAAATGTCTGGTAGACGGCGTTTTTTGCTAAAAAAGGGAAAAATTAAATTTTAAAAAATGTATTTATTGTCGGTCCGCCACGACGGTCGTTTTCGTATTTTTTCCACTGTAAAAATACTTATTCGAGACCAAATCCGTGAAGTTTTAATGCTCTAATTGCCCGGCACTCTAATTTCTCGGGGTTTTAAGACTAGTCAGCAGCATATTTTTTTGCCAATTATTGGTTTGACTCCAGAAATTTTCAGAAAAGTTTTCCTGTTTCTTACTTGAAATACTGTGTGTTTCTCACTATTTTCTAATTGCTCGGCATCAAATCACGAGGTTCGAAAAATAAGCCGGTATGCCGGTTCATAATTTTCGTCAAAAATCGATATTTTTCCATTTTTCCAAACTTTAAAAAAATTCCAAACTCAATTTTTTGGAAGGCTTTTTGTACAAATGCCATCATGGAATCAGAAGACTTCTGATTTTAAAGAAAATTGGCCGTTTTGGTGGAAAACCGGCAGAATTTGTACTAAATTCAGTATTTTGGGGTTTGAAAAATAAGAAAATGGCACTTGAACAGAAATCGTTCAAAAAAAAAGTTTGGAATTTTTTAAAGCATGGCAAAATGGAAAAAATATAGATTTTTGACTAAAATTCTGCATTTTCCGGAACATTTTCACCACGAATTTGGCCGTGAATAATTATTTTTACAAAGAAAAAAACCAGAAAAACGAAACATTTATTGAAAAAAATGAAGAAAAAACCGACGAAATTGGAAATTGAAACCGGGGAAAATTGTGCAAGACTGCGGCACAGTTTTTCCTGCATTCTATTACAGTTCTGTGCAAAACTCGTGACGCGGGCTTGCAAAGGGAGGAAATTGCATATCGTTGAGTTCAGCGGAGCGCGTTTGACCATTTTGACGGGCCGACGATAGTTTCTTCAAAAAAGTTCAATACTTACCACACGGTGATCCACTAGGCATGAGAAATTCGGTCATGGCCTTACAAAATTCTTCATAATCATGCGTCGCATCGAATGACACCTGCATTTTCGGTATCCGAGACGTTGCCTGTTTTTGCAGATTCTGAGCAAAGTCCTGCCGTGACACTGAGAAGAAAACGAGCCACGAGAAGTGCGTCGCCTTGTCGACCATCGTGTACAGAAACTTTTGCTGCTGCGGAGTGATCAGTTTATCAGCGTCTCGCACCAAGAAAACTGAAAATCCTTCATCCTCTTCTCTCGCCAACTCTTGCTGATAATTCGGATCGGCGGCCACGAATCCTGCATTGATCACTCGCAATTCTTTCTTGTATTTTTCCAAAACTCTTCGTAGGATGCTTTCTCGGCCGCAATTTCGTTCTCCTTCCAATAATGCGCATTTTCCATCCTTGGATTGGAGAAAATCGTAGACAATATTATCGATTTGTCTATAAATTAAATAGTAAAAAATATAATTAAAGACGAATTTTAAATTACAATTAAAGACGAAGTTTCATTTATTTATTAAAAAAAAAAATTTTTTCGCCAAAATTTTGAAATTAGGCTTTTATGGGCCCAAATACTCATGGAAATGTTATAAAATGCCGAAAAACATCAAAAAATTGGTCTGAAAATGTGAAAAATCGTTTTAAAAAAATTGAAAAACTTTCAGAAGTGTACAGTACTTTTTTAAAGGCGCAGGACGAAAATTGTGTGGGTCTTGCAACGAAATTGTTTTTAGGATTTTTTTTTTTCAATTTTTCACTGTTTTTGCATTTTTCGTCAATTTTGTGCTTTTTTTGGCGTTTTAATGGTTAAAGAAATAATAAAATGTCCGTTGTGTTTTAAAAACTGCATTTTGAAGGTATTTTTCCGAAAAAACAACAATTTCAGGACCTTTTTCGAATTTTTTTTTCAAATTTTCAGGCCAATCTTCACATTTTCCGTATTTTTTGAATTTCCGCTAATAAAAGAATATTTTCTTAGCGCTAAAAGAAACGAAAAACTAGGAAAATTCGGCGCCTAAACGCAAAGAACAATGGTGAACAATTATTCACATTTAATTATTTAAAGTGTCACTTTTTTACAATAAAAAAATGCATTTTTATTCACATAAACTCTTTTAAAAAATGGGAAAAAATAAAATAAATCGCCGCAATCATTCAGCGAAAAAGAAAAAAAATTGCTTGAGAAAATCCCACAGATTATCAATAGAGCGCGTTTGTTACCTCTCTTGCTCGGCCAGTCCGATGACTTGATTGTCGAGCATTTCGAGAGCTCGTCGCGCGTTTTCTCCAATAACTGCCTGGTCTGTTTTGTTGAGCATCTCTTAATTAACTAATTAATGGCTTTTCAGCGCTAATTTTTCATGAACAAAATCAAATATTCACCAGTTTTCGTACTGAAAAAAAATTATTGACATTTGAATGAACCAAATAGAGCGATTTTATGGAAGTTGATCAATCAATCAATCAATCACAAATTCAAAATAATCCCTTCAAAAGAGTGTACAATATAACAAGGATAATCCAATAAAAATGAGTATCTTTGAGACGAAAATCTGATTAAATCGAGTAGATATTCTTGTGCTTTTCCGTCGCCGCTTTTATCGCCTTTTCCGCTTCCATACTTGACATTCCGAGCTTTATCCGACGATTCATAATTCCCTGATCACCCTTTCCGAGTACAACGAGAGCAGTGCTGAAGAGCTGAAGGAGCATTTTGTAGGCAAAACTGTCCGATGCGGGTGCGATTCCGGATAGTTCGGTGCAGAGAATGCAGTACGTTTTGTAGACGTTTGCGAATATCACTTCTTCCTGTTCGCGGGTCTGCAAAATAAATTGTTTTTTATTCATTGTCGGTCCGCTACTGTCAAGCGATTTTCATTTTGCTTTCCAAATTTTTAAATTTGTCGGTTTTCCTTGTAAAAATAATAATTATTTGACACCAAATTCGCAAAGTTTTGTGAAATTTTTCCGCAAAATCATATTATTAGCCAAAAATTGATATTTTTTTCCTCAATTTTTTTTTTTTGGAAGGATTTTTGTTCACCATTAATATTATGGGTCTATTCACGGAAACCAGCAAAATATGTAAAAAAAAATGCAAAAAATTCAGCGAAAATTCGGAAAATGCTCCGACCAGTCTGAAATTTTGACAAAAAATGTCAAAAATACTCCCGGACATGTACAGAAAATTTCAGATCAAAATATCGATTTTGAAAATTATCAAAAAAATCGATATTTTGTTATGGAATTTTCTGTACATGTCCGGGAGTATTTTTGACATTTTTTGTCGAAATTTCAGACCGATCGGAGCATTCTTCGAATTTACGCTGAATTTTTTTGCATATTTTGCTGGTTTCCGTGAATAGACCCATAATATTCATGATGGTATTTGAACAAAAATCCTTCCAAAAAATGGAAAAAATATCAATTTTTGGCTAAAAATATGATTTTGCGGAAAAATTTCACAAACCTTTGCGAATTTGGTCTCAAATAAGTATTTTTACAAGGGAAACCGACGTAATTGGAAATTTGGAAAGCAAAATGAAAATCATTACTGATTTTAATGAAAATTAGCCGTTTTTGTGGGAAACTGGTAGAATTTATATTTTCGGATGAAAAGCATAGAATTTGATGAAATTTGAACAAAAATCCTCCCAAAAAAAAAAAACGCGTATCACCATTCCTGGAATACGTAATACTAAGTTCGGCGGGCCGACAATAAATATAGTCGGTGAATGCATCATCAAACTCGCTCTACCGCAAAATTCCTGCAAAACAGTGTTGCACTTGCAAGACTAACTCGAATTCTAGTTGTTATACTTGTTTTTAACGGAAAATGACGTATCCACGACGAATTGCAGGTAAAATTTGATTTTTCGCTTAAAAACAGGCGCACTACAGAGACCCTCACAAAACCGGGGAAGACAAAACCAGGGAAGACAAAACCGGGGAAAAAATGGACAAAACCGGGGAAGAGGCTCCGCCCCTTTTGCAACTGCTGTACGATGTTTTGTACTGGAAGTGTTGAAAAAGTGCGCCGCAGACTTGCAACTTTTCCCCGGTTTTGTCAATTTTTTTCCCCGGTTTTGTCTTCCCTGGTTTTGTCTTGCCCGGTTTCGTGGTTTTCCCCGGTTTTGTCAGGGTCTCGCACTACACTGTTGAAAATTGAAAAGTGCGGTAGAGCGAGGCTGATGATGCATTCGCCGAGTATAGTTTCGAATCAATTTAAATCAATAAATCACTCCAACAACTCACCATCGCCTCCACAGCTCTAAAAAGAGTAAACTGATGCAATCTGAGCCCCTTCACAAGCCGATACTTTAGCGGCTCCAACACAGCGTTCTGAGCAATGATAACATGTCGCAACTCCAACGTCTCCGCCTTTTGCTCCACTGCCACGTTGATCGCTCGGCACAAAAAATCAAGCGCTTGACGCAAATCTCCCGTATTCATCGCGATCTTCTTCGCCACCAACTCAACGGCATTCTCCGCGACGAGCTTCGATCCGTGAAGTCGTGCTCGCACAATTTCCTGAATTTGCTCGTGCTGGTACGGCTGAAAAACGAGACGCCGCTTGTCGAGACGACTCGCATTTCTCTGACACAACATTCGTTCCGGAAAATCGAGCGTGTTCGCGATTCCAATGATGGTGACTTTTGATTGAGGAAGGGCGGTCCATTCGAAAATGTCGTAGAGCACGTCTTGCTTTCGGTTGCAAAGACTGTCGAGCTCGTCGATGAGGATTACAATGGGCGGTCGATTCGGGTCCTCTTTTTTGAATATCGAGTTGAGAGCTTGGCGGGCCGTGGTGGCGCTGATCTTTGAGTTTGTTGATTTTTTCGAAATGTTGTATCCCTCGTGGATTCTGTTGAGAAAAAACGATTTATTGTTGACTTGTTTTTTTTTGAACTCTGGGACGTTTCGAAACTTTTTTGCATTTTTGGGTAGCGGTCAGGCTTGGTCGGAGTCGGAAAACGGAAATTCCGACTTTTTTCGGAAAATTTTCCGAATTTATTTTTCGGAAACACTGCATTTTTTGTTAGTTTGTTGATTTTTTTTTTTTGAATTTTTGGTTAATTTGCTGATTTTCGTATTTTTTCAAAGAAATAAGATGAACCAATTGTTATGCCGCGTCCAAAGTTCAAAAAATTCCTGAAATCAGGAGTTTTTTGCAGTCCAAAGTGCCACAAAAAATCCCAGAAAAAACAGGCGGTGACAGTTGAAACCGACGTTACCGTAGTTGATTCGCTGCAAGACCGTCTGTGTTTGAACTTGAATTTTCCCGCAAAAAAAGAAAAAATTGAGCAACTGTGGGAAAATTCAAGTTCAAACATGAAAGGTCTTGCAGCGAAGCAACTACGGTAACACCGGTTTCAACTGTCACCGCCTGTTTTTTCTGGGATTTTTTGTGGAACTTTGGACTGCAAAAAACTCATGATTTCAGGAATTTTTTGAACTTTGGACGCGGCATTAAGAATCGTTTTCGGAAAATATAAAATTAAAAAAAAAATGCAGTTTTAGTTTCGAAAATCGGAAAAAATGTCGGATATCCGATTTTCCGAAAATTGAAGTCGGAAAAAAATTTCCTTTTCCGATTTTCCGAAAAGCATTTTCCGAACATTCTTGGTAGCGGCTCTTTTTTTTCCGTTTTTATTAATTATTCAAGTTTTTTGGGAATTTAAATTCACTAGCATGGCGAAAAAATGCACGAGTTTCGAAACGTCTCAGTTTCGTAATGGAATATTTCGAAACGTCTTAGAGCAGTTTTTTAGGCTTTTTCATTCATGTGCTGACACTTTTTGATAAATTGAATATAGCCCTGATCAGCGATGTTTTTTTCGTTCTCTAATCTCTTGTGTACAAGCCCGCTGAGAGAAAAGTGCGTGGAAATGAAAGTTTAGGGTATTTCGTAAAATTCTAGATTTGCAAACTACTTAAAAATAGCAAAATAATAAAATTTTAGCACATAAAAAACAAATTTCTAAAGATTTTCTGAGAAATTCTGGAAAGATATTCGGTTCTGCAAATTTTGAATCGTTTTCGTTAGGTAATTTTTGGCGCTTATATGGCTGGTATGTGGCTAATAGCCATTGAAAACGGAAGGCTAGTAGCCGCCAAATATGGCTATTAGCCACACACAATTGCCCACTAAAAAATTCGTCTGTTGGTATTCCTCCGAATATGGCTATTAGCAATTATGGCGTTTTTAGTTGGAACCGCGGCTGACATGTATAATTATCAGGGCATGTTTGGCGCGTACGCGGCGTTTTAGAGGCACATGATGTTGAGATTTTGAAATTTAGGGGGAAGCATAATGTAAAAAAAGTAGCCATTAAAACGGCTAATAGCCATGTATTTATGGAGATATTCAGAAAAAAATTTGGGAAAACTCGGAGGATGCTGAAACGCTGGGAAAATGTGTTTTGGACTGAAATATTGAACTTTAAAAATTTCTATCCCAAATTTATTGCATTTCTTTCCAATTTTTTGTCCTTTTGCATTTGTCCGAAAATTCTTATGGGGTTATTCTCGGAACCAGCAAAAAAAGCAAAAAATAGAAAAAAAACCAGCAAAAAATTCAGCGAAAATTCGGAGAATGCTCCGATTGACCTGAAACTTTGAGAGATCATTTAAAAGATACTTCCGGTCATTCCCTAAAAATTTCAGACCAAAATATCGATTAAAAAAATTTTTCAGAAATAAAAATCGATTCGGTCTGAAATTTTCAGGGAATGTCCGAGACTATTTTTTAAATGATCTCTCAAAGTTTCAGACCGATCGGAGCATTCCCCGAATTTTCCCTGAATTTCTTGCGGTTTTTCCTATTTTTTGCTTTTTTTTGTTGGTTCCGAGAATAACCCTATTAAAGTAAAAATCCCCCAATATTTTTCCCACTTACCCATTATAAAGCTCGACGAAAACAGTTTTTTTGAAGATCATGGCGTTCACTTCCACATAGATGAACTTTGGACACTTTTTATTCTTCTGCATCGCATTCACAACCGCTCGAAGTGTGGCAGTTTTTCCAGTTCCCGGAACTCCACTAATGTACATTGCCGAGCTCTCGCCGCGCTTCGGATCGATAACCTCACGGATGAACTTTTCAATTTCACGCGACTCGTACTCTCGACACGGCAATTTCTCTGGGATTTTAGACAAGTGGAGGCGACTTGCGAGCTCTTTCAGAGTGCCGGCCGTTGATTCGAAAGAAATTGGCTCTTCGTGCTGCTCTTCTTCGTCGCTTTCTTGTTGTCTGCGAAGTCGGGTCTTTCGGATGTACAAGCTTCCACGTGGAGTCTTTGCGATTCTCAGCGGTGTGACTTTGGGCTCGGCTTTTGGCAATTTGATGATCATTTTGAGGGGTGTCCGGGTTTTTTGAATTCTTAATAAGTAAATAAATTATATTTTTGCCCGTTTATTAAAAGAGTCTCACCTTGTCTCTTCAATCTTTTTTGTCACCTCTTCATCGCCCAACTCATCACTGAAATCCTCTGCATCTGAATCCTCTCGGAAGACACGCCGACTCCTCGTTGCAGACTTTGGAGGATTTTTGGCCTTAGAATCAGACAAATTCTTCGAAACACTCTTCGGCGTCCTAACATTGACATTGCACATCGCCTTCAAATCTCTCGCAACTCTTTTCGAAGGCGTCTCTTCATTCGGATTTCTCCCTCTGCTCTGACTTCGAGTTCTTCGCCGATTTTCCTTATCGCCCGGGCTCTCCGAAGTTTTTAAGTGACTAAAATCCTCATCGATCTCATCGGAAAACTCGTCCTCTGACGACGCCAAATCTTTCTCCTTCACTGCGTCCTCCTCGTCTTCATCGGACGAGGAAGAAGATGATGAATCAGAGCAGATAACTTTGATTGGAGCTCCTCGAGTCCTGCTCGGTATTCTTCTGACGGGCGTTTTTGCTTTTGCAGATTCTGTTTGTTTCGCCACAATTCTTTCTGATCGTCTGCCTTTGCTGGGGGTGGCCGATGTGATTTGTGAAATTTCAGAGCGTCGCGTCATCATTCTAGTGCTTTTTGACGACATTGTGAAGGAAAACTGAAATAGTGGATTATTTAAATGAATACAAAAACCTACATCTTGATCAGGCTTTCTCGGAAATTTCCGAAAAGTCGGAATTCCGTCGGAATTCCGATGTCGGAAATTTCCGATTCCGGTTCCGAGGCAGTTTCACTTCCGAAAAAATTTCCGATTCCGTTCCGAGACAAAATGATTTCCGAAGATATTTCCGTTTCCGTCGGAAATAATATTTTTCCGACGTCGGAAAAAAACATGTTTTTCTGTCGAAATTTGGTACGAAAAATCGTTTTTTTTTTTGGGAAAAAAAAAAAAAAAATACAGACATTGTTTTGCCCATCCGCGGCTTAAAAAAAACCTTTTTTTTTCCACGTGCATGAACAAAACAAAATGTTTTTTGTTTCACCCAAAAAACCGGAAAAAAAAAACAAAAGAAACGACCGAAAAAAACCTTGTTAACGCGGTTTCGAAATGTCGCGGCCTTTAAAACACGAGTCTACGTATCTTTCCTCAATTTTTTTTTAACTTTTTGTGGATAATTCAAGATTTTATGGGTCTATTCAGGTTCATTTCCGATTTTTCCGATCGGAAATCGGAATTCCGTCGGAAGTCGGAATTCCGTCGGAAGTCGGAATTCCGACGGAAATCGGAACGAGAATTTGAAATTTCGGAATTCCGACGGAAATCCGGAAATGAAAATGAAAAACTCGGAATTCCGTCGGAACATCGGAAGAGAAAATTACAAAATCGGAAATTTCCGACGGAACTCGGAAGAGAAATTTTCATTTCCGAGAAAGCCTGATCTTGATGCAGGAAAATTCAGGTTTGCATAGGAATAAAAAAGGGAAAATTAAATAAATAAATTGAGAGAAAAATAAAATAAAAAATGCGCGAAATCGACGCGCGCGCACGATTTGTATTTTAAACTTGGCGGGTGTGTCCGGTGTATGCAGACACGGTGTTTACACAATCGCGGCCGCTTTCGGATCCTAGGCCATCTCCATCATTTTTTTTTCCATTTTCAGTTTTCTGTAATTTTCTGGAAAACAAAGGCCTAAATTAAAAATCGGCTCAATAAATATTGTTCTTCGTTTAATTTACTACCTTTAAAAAAAAAGTTGGCTCAAAACGGTGCGTTACCGGCTCCAGAAAGTTTGTTAAAGGTGTCGCGAATTTTCTCTTCCGTTTGCAGTTTTTTGTACTTTTCTGGAAAACAAAAGTCTAATTCAAAAATCGGCTCAATAAATATTATGGATTCATGAATGAGCGACAAAAAGCGGTGAATTTTGGGGCAAAAGTTGGCTGGTCTCGCCACGATTTTGACAGACTACGGTTAGCGCGAAAAATATGTTTTCTTAATATTTAAAAACACGTTTTTTTTGCCTTTTGACTAGCATTTTTTCACTATTAAAATTTGTTGTGTCACCTGGAATGGGTAAATTCCTTTCAAAAACACGTTTTTCTGAGAAAAAACTATGAAAATGCGTTTTTATTAAAAAAAAAAAGTATTTTCGCGCTAACCGTAGGCTGGCAAAATCGTGGCGAGACCAGCCAACGTTTGCCCCACAATTCATCGCGTTTTGTCGCTCATTCACGAATCCATAATATTGTTCTTCGTTGGATTTTGCTAAATAAATAAATATTAATTTATACCCAAAAAATCTCGATATTGACACAAAAACTAAATCGCAAAGAAAAAAAAAAATTTACAAAATTTACACGTAAAAATGAGATTACTCAGTTTCCATCCGGGATTCGAATCGATTCGCCAATCCAGTCGTCTGACCAGCAGTTCCACGACTCGCTCGATCCGCCACCGAGCTCCAATCGACGCCAAACTTTTGTGACTTTTCCTGCATGCGGAGCAAGATTTGTAGAGCATCGGCGGCCACAGTCTTTCGCTGTAGGGTGCACATTTCTTCGGCCTCGTCCAGCAGATTGTCGACGAGTTTCGACGCGTTTACTGGGAGTTCTGGGAGCCATCTGGAAGGAGGAGATGTGTCAGATTTTGTCAGTTTATTTTTGTATTAGGTATAAAATTAGGTGAGTTTGCGGTCTCCGCCTCCGACTTGGAATCGTTTACTCTATTATAAGGGCACCTCCAATATTTTGAACAATTAAAATCTTAAAAAAAAACCACAAACTTCTCAATCGTCGCTGCCAATTCCACAAAGAAAAACTGCTTCGACTTCCACGCAATCAACGGATTCTTCACATACTCGGCCACCAGCTCCAACGACTTTTCCGCCTGTTCAGCACTATTAAAAGTGGGTAGAGAAAGAGCAAGAGCCGTCAGATTTGGAGTAATCAATTGAGCCACTCGGATCTCTTTCTCCGCATTCGACAACCCCTCCATTGCGTCATCCGACTCTTCTCCATCACGATTTCCAGTCAATTTTGTGATATTTTCCGCAACCTTTTCTGCCAACCAATGCGCCGATTCCACGTCGCCAGTGATGACGGACCAGGCTGCCAGAGTGGAGAGTCCTGCACACGCGTAATCAACGTTTTTCTTCGCGGCTTCTCTTCTAAGAACCTTTACAATCTCATCCGTTTCATTCGATTGGAGCGTTTGTTTAAACTGATCGCCTCCAGCGATAAATGTCTTCGTTAAGGCCTTCAGAATCTCCACTTTTCCGTCCCAAATTCGTCCATTCAGGTTTTCCAGAAGGCAGAATGCTGCTTTTTCTGAAATTAATGTACTTTTTTGTTAATTTTGTAGTAGTTTTTATATTAGCTACTTCGCTTTTTCTAGAAGAGGGGAACAGAAAAACTAGTCCCCTATTTTTTCTCTCGTTTTGTCTCATTGCTCGTGTATAAGTCCGGTTTTACTTCTACAAGGAAGACGCACTCTCACGACTAATGTCTTATAAATAAGTCCGGTTTCATGTCAGTTAACTAGTCTTCCATCGTAAAATGTAAATGAAAACATTCCATTCTCCGGGAATTTTGGCTATTAGCCGTTCATTTCGAGGTGTATACCAAAATTATGTAGAATGGGCACCAAATTCAACGGTTATTAGTCGTTTTACTCCCGATAGTGCGCCGAAATCGCTCCAAACTTAAGCCGATCTCCGAAATAGCCATTTTGCTGCCTATATCCGCCATATCGGACCTGTCAGACAGGTAAATGTTGTTGTTTTTTTTCGTAACCTTTTTACAATTTTTTACTCATTCCGGATATAAATTGGCTCTGAGACGTTTCGAAACCTGCTATTTCGAAACTTTTTTCCATTTTTTCGTAGCGTTTTTTGCCAATTGACACCAAAACACACGTATTTTTCTGTGAATTTAAATCCAATAGTATGCCGCAAAGATGCACAAGTTTCGAAATGGCAGGTTTCGAAACTTTTTTGCATTTTTGCGGCGTACTAGTGTATTCAAACTTCCATAAAAATATAAATAATTGGTTAAAGGAAAAAAATAAAAACCAAATGAGCGTGCATTTTGGTGTCAATTGGCAAAAAAAGCTACGCAAAAATACACAAAAGTTTCGAAACGTCCCAGCTTCGAAATGGCAGGTTTCGAAACGTCCCAGAACCTAAAATGACCGGTAAAAAATTGTTTTAAAAAAATAGGAAAATGCTATTCCAGAAAACGATCATTTTTGGCGACGGATATTTGGCAGCTGATCGTCGTGAGTTCAGCGGCATTTAGCCGTCCAAAACTACTATTACTCTCGTATTTGAATCAGCTAACGCTCTTTTTGACCTAGAAAATTCAAACCATTCCACGAGTAAATTCAGAACGATCTGGCACAGTTGAAATGAGTGTGACCGTAATCATCCATTTAAAAATTTTAACAAGAAAGTGAGAGCAAAAAAACCTCCCCAAAAATGCAATTTTTTTTTTTGAATGAATTTCTGTCACTCTCATTTTAGCTGTGTTCGACCGTATGCCAAATGAATTTCGCTAATAGCCCTAAATTCGAAAAAAATAACCAAAACTCACTAGCCGTTTCGATGCCAGCATCCTGTTTCAAGTTCTCAAACGTCTGACCAACCATCACCGCCGCCTGTTTTCGCACCGCCCACACTTCGTTATTCGTCACCATGTCAATGGCAAGCGTCAGAATCTCATCCTTGTACAAACGAATGGCGGCACTGGTGGAGGGCACCAACTCGGACCACACTTCATTCCACCGCTCATTCTTCTGTCTCGCGTCTTCATCGCCTTTCGGCACTTCTCGGCAAATCTCCAGGAACACGTACGGAATGATTTGAGTCTTGTATCCAGCGAGCATTTCAGATGAGTTTTGGGCCAGATTGCTCAGCACGTGACAGCTCGCAATTTTCTGATCCTCGTTGTTGGTGAGAAGATCCGAGACGACCGTCTTTATCAGTTTTTTCATCTGATTCGACGAGACAAACTTTGCCAGATAGGACAAAGAGTTGGCAAACTGTTTGCGGATCGACGCGTTTCGATCGCGAACTCCCGGAATTAAGGCGACAAACAGTTTGTCACACTGAGCAGTGTGATCGTGAAGAAGTTGTGGGGCACGAAGAGCCAATTGAGTGACAAATTGGGCGGCTGAGGATCGGGTTGAGACGCCCACAGAAGATCGGAGGGTCTCGCACACCTTCGGGGTCATGTCGATGAGCACTTTGGAGTCGATCTAAACTGATAATTCCGTTTTTCGTGTTTTACCGTCGAGACCCAGCGTTAAAAATGTAATGCGCCTTTAATTTTGAATGGGAATTTGGCTTGGCTACTGCAGTTTTCTGTCGTTTTTCCGCAAATTTTCATAGCTCTGGGACGTTTCGAAACCTGTAATTTCGAAACTTTCGCGCTAACTTTTCCGGAAAATTTTGAGAAATTCTCCGAATTTACCGGTAAATGTCCGAATTTTGTCAATATTAATTTTGTCTCAGCAGCTGCTCAAAACTTTGGAAATAGGCAATTTTCCCACGAAATATCTCGAAGCGAATTTTATGACACAGTTGAAATGAATGCGACCGTAACCCAAATAAAAATATAATGGGGCAAAAAATTCGGAGATTGCTCCGATTGATCTGAAACTTTGGGAAATAATGACAAAAATACTCACGGATATTCCTGTCGATAAATGATGCCCAAGAGCATCAATAATCGACTTGCTTTTCCCAAAAACCATATTTTGGGACGCAAAACTCTCGTTTTCTCCATTGAAAACAACTGAGGAAAAGAAAATCCTCAAATATACAATTCAAACGGCGCGCGCATTGCGCTGTGTGCAAGCACTGCGCGGTCGCCGTGAGACCCGCTTGTCTACCGTAGCGCCGCGCCTCCCTTTAATCCTAAAATGGTTTCCAGAGTTTTTCTCCGCGCTTGCGTTTTCGTTGACTTCTGCTTATCTATCCTGTGATTTTGGAGCAAATTTTCATTATTTTTATAATTCTTAATTCTTGTTCCTCATTTTATTTTTTTTGTGAGAGAGCAGAACGCTCTCGCACTCGTCGCCTTTTCGTCGATCTCTCTGGAGATCAACGAGCTCAGGTCTGCAACTCCGCTGACCCCGTCAAAGTATCGACTGAACTGAGCACGCGACTCAGTATATGAGTCGCGCTTCAGATGAAGCTCAGGCGTTGGATTTGGTCCAGGTAAGTAATGGACATTTCAGGGTTGCATAAGACGGCGAGTGCAATTTCACGGATTTTCCTTAATAAATGCTTTAAACCACATCTTCTTGTTGCGTTCACCAGCAGCCCGACGGGTGGCTACAAAAATTCCCAGAAAATTTCGGAAAAAAAATATCGATTTTTCCGAAAATTTTCAAAATGTAATTTTGCCATTATTTCCCAAAGTTTCAGATCAAACGGAGCATTCTCAGAATTTTCGCTGGTTTTCTTGTGTTTTCAATCGACTTGCGACATGAGAACGCGAAACTCCGCCCACTTATTTGTAAGCGAACACGGTGATATTTGAAGAAACTCAGACAGAACGGTGAATGCAGACTTGCGTTTTTATGTCGCATGTCGATTGAAAACCTAATTTTTTATGGGTTACGGTAGAACTCATTTCAACTGTGTCATAAAATACGCTCCGAGATATTTCGTTGGAAAATTTGCTATATTAAAAGTTTATGAGCAGCTGCTGAGAGTGCGAACATGGCGACGAAAAATAGTACCAAAGTTTCGAAACGTCCCAGAGCCTAAAAAACACGAACAACTGTTTTTTCTTCCTGTACTGATTAGATCCATTAAAAATATTTCAAAAACTTACGTGAGGAAGAAGATCATTAACTGCTGTCATCATCGGAGAAGTTCTGGCAATACTGGACCGCGCATCGTCGAGCATTTCCATTTGCTCTTGAGTCGATCTCACCGCCAGATAGTTGAGAATTTGACTCTCATTCTCACTGATCGAATCCATCAGCATCGGAATCAGTTCGGCCATGTACGGTTTCAGCTGTTTTCCAGCGGTTTTTGTCAAATCGAGAACCAATTTCAGGCAAAACACAATGTTCGCTTTCACCGACGACTTCAAGATTCCTTGATCGACAACAGCTGGCAGAGCAATCGAGAGAAACTCGTTGGCCTTTTCCAAATTGCTCGACGATCCGATACGAACGATGAGCTTGGCGATGGATTCGGCGGCACGATTCGCCGCTTCACGACTCGATTCTTTGTGATCGTCTCTGACGCGTAGCACAGAATCCAAGTATTGCGGAATCATTCGGTGCATTTCGGGCGTGTCATTTCCGCGGAGAAGATCGGAAAGAGCGAGGCACGCCGATTCACGAACTCTGTACTCTCTGTCGGTAATGGCTGGTAGCAGTTCGCGGGCAATTTCATTGGCAAACTCGTCCACGACATTCTTTCGGTCAGCTGTGAGAATTTGCCAGATGGATTTCATCGCCGCTTGGACTTTACTGTTTGGATCGTAGCGGAGTCTGGAAATTATTTGTTTGGAGATTGTGACTTGGCGAGCTAGGGGTAGTTTGACAATATATATAGCCCCCAGAATTTTGCACCGATTTACTCGGTGGGGGGCTCTTCTGGTATTCTAAAATACCAGTATAGGCCCCACCGCTCTTTCCTTGGGTGTTTGTTTCATCGGTATTTCTTGGGGGCGATTTTTTTTTAGCATTTTGCAAGTATGAATATAATACTGAAATTTCCAGTTTTTTGATGGTCCTATTCACAAAACCGGAAAAAAGCTGAAAAAAATTGCGGGAAAAATCGGAGAATGCTCCGATTGACCTGAAATTTCGGGAAATATTGGAAAAATTCTCCTGTACACGCTCAAAAAATTTTGGACCAAAATATCGATTTTAAAAATTTTCAAAAAATAGGTCCATAAATGAATATGTATCAAGCCATAATGGTTAATGAACCATGATGGTCAATGCTGCTATTTTCCACGCGGAAATGATGGTTTGAGGAAAGTTTTCATTTTTTGATGATGCAACTCGATTGAAAACACAATAATTTGTTTTTTTTCACGTTTTCTTTCTTTTTTATACTCGGTATAAAACGCTGATAACTCGCTCCAATCGAACAAAGAATTTTTCATGCATTTGGAGTGAGGTTTAGAGAAATCAGAGCAAAACATCGGCCACGGCTCTCTCAATTTTCTGAACTCTCTCGTCGCCAACGCGGCCGCGTCCACCACTGTGCGAAGGGAGCGCGTTTGTAGCGCTCTGTACTGAGAATAATATTGACTTATTGAAACCCCTGTATTTTAAGCATCTAAATGCAGAAAAATGCGCCTAAATAAAAATTGAGGTTTTGAAAATCGATAAAACAAAGATCCATCGAAAAGAAAATAATGGGATTCACGAAATATCGAAATTTCAGCAGATGAAATCGCACCTGTACAACTTTGGCACGAGCTGATTAAAGTACGGCTCGATTTCCTCCTTCGCATTCTCCAAAAGTGCTCCAAAACCGTGCGCGGCGCCCATTTTCGAGTTCCAGATGGCGTTGTGGCGAGCGAGTTGCATGAATTTGTAGACGAGGTCCGGCTGGTTCAGGTCGGACGCCAACGTCAAAAGTTCCTTGTACGTCGTCAGTTTCTCTCTGAAACGGAAAAGTACTTTCTTTTCTTTCTTTTTTTTTTTTGCACAACTCCAACATACCCAGTAGGCGTGGTTCCCATCTCCGACTTGGCGAATATCTTAGTGTCCTCCTGAACTTTCGCCTCTGATCGTTTTCCTTCTGTGAGCGTCGTCATTAGCGACTCGACGAGCTTTTTGCGAAGTGTCTGATCAGCCAATCCGTAAACCACACCCATGCCTTTTGAGGAAATGTCCTGCGAGAAGTCGTCATTCTCTGTGAGCCCATCGGCGAACGCTTCTTGAACCGCTGACAATAAATCTCCATTGTTTAGCACGTCAGCTCTCCATTTTCCGAAGTTTTGCACAACCACAAGCAGCCATACAAGCTCAGCTCTTCGGAAATGTTGATTTTTATTAATCTTTTTGTCAGCCAATGTCTTATTGATGAAATCAACAATCCGTTCGTTCACAATTTCCAGACGTTTCACATTCTGCAATCGTGCTGCCAATGTAATTTCATCCGCATCCAGTAAATAAAAGTCTCTTTTCGAAAAAGCGTGACTTCCCATGATCGCGTCAACAATCGCTTCTCCAACAGTTAGCTGAAGTTCTTGTTGTGGTGGTCCTTCTCCAAATCGGTTGAGGCTGGCAATCGCGAGTTTGAAACTATCGTCGCCCTCACTCTCATTCGAATCGACATTTCCGCTCAAAAATCCGATAACTCTCGTGCCACTTTCTCTCGTTTTCTGGGTAAACGAATCTTGTCGAGAAACTGCGATCTTTTCGCAAATCTCAATAAGTTCAGTGATCGTGTTTTTATGATCGACATGATTCAACGCAATGGGATTGTTTTGAAGAATGAATCCAACTGCTCCAAGAGTTGATTCAAGTGTGGATGATGGGCGATGATATCCATTGTTGATAATCGGAAGGAAAGTGGTCTTGATGAGCTCAGACGCACTCAAATCCGATTTGAATGTGGCTCCTAGAACAGGCGTGATTGCGGCGGCGCAAACCCACGCGAGACCTGGAATGTCTTTTTCCACCAAATCATTCTTGGAATCTTTGAAAAGTCTCGATCTGGCGTTTTGATCATTGTGAAGAAGGGCGGATAGGAGATATGCTAGGGCATTTGAAAACTCCATTCTTGTCGAATCGCGTAGTTTTTGGACGCATTGAAGTGACGAGTTATTTGCATCAATATTTGGTTGATCATTGGTTGTGGAAGTACGGTAGGCCGCTTGGAAGCAAGAAGCGATTCGAACAAGATGCACATCTGAAAAAAATTGACGTTTTTCTGTAAATTTTTTGTAGAAAATGTCTTTTTTTTTTAGGTTTGTCTGAAATGAACTTTAAAAATTCTGGGCTGAAATAATGGGGCCAGCAAAATATGCGAAAAATTCGAAGAATGCTCCGATTGGTCTGAAACTTTGGGAAATAATGGAAAAAAAAACTCTCGGACATTTCCAGGAAATTTCAGACCGAAATATTGATTTTTATTTCTGAAACTGTTCAAAAATCGATATTTTGATCTGAAATTTTCAGGGAATGACCGGAAGTATTTTTAAATGATTTCCCAAAGTTTCAGGTCAATCGGAGCATTTTTCGAGTTTTCGCTGGTTTTTAATGATTTTTACAACAAAAAAAAAATTAAAAGGCGTACACGAAATGGCGTCAAATTCAAACCCATTGATTTTTTTTTTTAATTTCATTTCTCTCCTGTCTTTCTTTAATGGGGTTATTCATGACAAGAAAAAAAGGAATTTTTCCGTTTTTTTCCTTATTCACGAGAGGAAAAAAATGGAAAAAAACCGTGGCCTCCAGGAGTTTTTTTCCGCTCGTTTCTTAGGCCACCGCGGCCCTCCGCAGCGGGACCCATCGCGTGAAGAAAATGCACGAGCCTTTAAACTCGACGAATTTCTTCGGGATTTTTTTCATTAAATTTAAATTTTAATCTATTTCTCTCCATTTTTCCTCATTATTTTCCAAATTTTTTTGTAAATTCCTACTTCAATGTTACCATTTTCCCACAGACTGGTATCCTTCGACTTGCAGAAGTTGAAACTGTTGCGCTTAAGGACAACGAGATCGTCGTCTTCAGGACTGGAACATAATTTATAGCTTAACTGAAGAGCTAAATTTTTAGATGCCATTGACAAATCATCTGAATAAAAATTCAAAGGGACCGATAGCATTTTTTTCACACGATTTCGCTTTTTTTTTCGTTGGCACATGCGGCTGTTGGACGAATCCATTTCGCAAAGTACATTTATTAGTACAAAAATATATTTTCAGAAATAAAGTTTTAAAGTAACAATAATAGACATTTAAAAACATCTGATTGAAAAAAACAAGAAAACGCTGAGAAAAAAAAACCAAAAAAAGAGGAAAATTCTAAAAAAAAAAGAAAAAAGAAAAGAAAATACACATTAATAAAAATCCTAATTGTGGTAGATGAAAGTGCAGAATTGTCAGGAGATAAAGCGAATCGGGAGAAAAAGTAAAATTCGATGTTGACGATGGCAGACTCCGCTTTGATTGCGTCGTCTTCGTAAGTGCTCTGCGCCAGAATTGGACATTCTGAACTATAATTCGTTAAACAAATTTCATGTCAAAAAGAGAATATGTTCAACAGAATCTACAATTTGAGAGTATTGAAAAAAAAAGAAGAATGAGCCGTTGTTAGAATTATTTTTATAAAATCAGAAAATTCAGGAAAATGCGTTTTTGACGAGAAAAATTTGGAGACTACACACATAATATGGGAAATTGATAAAAAAATGTAGTAAACAAATTATTTTAACAAACAAATTGGAAAAATATTGAGTAAAAATGGAGAGAAATAGATTAAAATTAAAATTTAATGAAAAAAATCCCGAAGAAATTCGTCGAGTTTAAAGGCGCGTGCATTTTCTTCAAGCGATGGGTCCCGCTGCGGAGGGCCGCGGTGGCCTAAGAAACGAGCGGAAAAAAACTCCTGGAGGCCACGGTTTTTTTCCATTTTTTTCCTCTCGTGAATAAGGAAAAAAACGGAAAAATTCCTTTTTTTCTTGTCATGAATAACCCCATAATTTTTGCATTATGCCGCATCCAAAGTTAAAAAATTTACTGGAATCACGTTTTTTCTGCAGTCCAAAGTTGCACAAAAATCCCAGAAATAACAGGTGTTTACCACTGAATTTTTCGGCGTGAAAATTATAAACAAAAAACAGGCGAAAATTAGGTGGTAAACCTGTCATTTCTGGGATTTTTTGTGCAAATTTGGACTGCAGATAAAACGTGATTCCAGGAAATTTTTTAACTTTGGACGCGGCATAATGCAAAAATTAAAAGAAAGAGGAGAAAAATAAAATTTTAAAAAAACTTAATTTTTTTGAATTTCCCGCCATTTCGTGTACTCCTTTTGGAAGTCTTCTAATTTTTTTTGTAAAAATCATTAAAAATATGATTTTTCGTGTAATTTTACTATGATTTTCTTGAATAAAAATGTTTTTCCGACCAGCTGCCACACTTCGTGTACTTCTTTTGGACGTTTTCTATTTAATTTTTTGTTGTAAATATTGCCAAAAGACAGCAAAAATGTTTCGTTTGATTTTAATTTAAAACGATTTTCTTCAAGAACTTGGCACTACTTTAAGACAGAAATTGACATTCTTTTTCAGAAAATAAGCAAAAGCCATTTTTGAACATCCACTAAAAACAAACCAGTAGAAGTGGTCATTGCAAACAACGTCATTTCTGCCGCCTTTTGCACCATTTCCGGACTATTAAACTCTTGCATCAGTTTCACAATTCGAGGTGCCACAGTCATCCAGTGATCATCTCCTTCGACGATTCGCAAATGAGCCGGTCCTTTCATCACAATAGTTTCCAGCACGGCGTATAGATATTTGGAGCACTGGAAAAATAGGCACTTTTACGTATAAACTTTTTCTTACAATTTGATGAATCTTGTGCGAAAAGCAGAGTTCCGCTCTACGCTCATTCTCATTCGTATTATCGCTGAAATCCTTTTGCAAACTACTCCAAATTGCTCCAATAAGCAGTGGAACTGGTGGTGACGGTTTCTCCAACGATTTTTCCAATTGTCGAATCGCCTCCGACTGAATAGTTTCTCGAGAATCTCCAGACGCCTGAAGAAGCATCCAACGAAGATCCATGTCGTCTTCTCCGAGTAGCGCTTCTGCATATTTTAAAGATACTAATCGGCAAGCAGGACGTTGGGATGTAATGTATTCTCGAATCACTTCTTTCAGAAATACTCGAATTTCTGCTTTTTCGGATTGCAAAAACATGGGAAGCCACATGGAGAGGCAGGAGCCGATGGAGCTGGCCACATCGTCGGTATCTTCCTGAAAATTAAAATTTTGTGATAAATATATTTTTATAAATAGATAGACTTACAAATTCAAGGCTGTCGAACATGTTCTTGACAATGTCCATTTTGTCGAGGATCAAATTTGGCGCCCGGTTTCCGAGAATAGCAAGACAACGGTAGACACCACATAATGCAAAGGTGCTTTGAATTTTTGGTGGGGAAGAGTCTCCATTCTAGAAAAATACGTTTTGATTATCATCTATCCGTTCGTGTTGTTGTTTATATTTTGATTATGGGGATATTCATAGAATTGCAAAAAATTGGGGGAAAACTCGCAGAATGCTCCGATTGTCCGGAAACTTTGGGAAACAAGAGGCCGTATTCATGAACATTTACCGTACGGTAAATGGAAATGGTAAATGAAATTTTTGACAGAAAATTAAAATTCTGCAATGTGTACGGGGTTCATGAATCATGACACTATAACCGATCCGTGAATTGTTTTAGGAATAGCGAAACTTAATAAGTCCCTCAGAAAACCCATTTACTTTTTCATTTACCGTACGGTAAATGTTCATGAATACGGCCTAAGGTCAAAAATAGTCCCGGGCATGCTCAGAAATTTTTGGACCGAAATATGGATTTGAAAAAAATTCAGAAATATTTCGGTCCAAAATTTTCTGAGCATTTCATTTCGTGGAATGAGTACTTTTTGACTTTCCCAGTTATAGGAAAATCGGAGAATTCTGCAAGTTTTTACCAAAATTTTTGCTAGTTTGTGAATTGAATAAAACCGTTTTTTTTTGTTCAAAATTTTAAAACTAACAGTAACTGTCGGGCCGATGAGAACTTTGAGCTTCTGGAACAGCATTGGCGCCAAAGTCTTTGTGGCGGTCGCTGGCATTTTTTCGAGAACAGAAATCAGAAATTGCAGAGCTCCAGTTTGAACTCGAGCAATCGGACTTTCACATCCATCAACACAAATCTGAAAACTCCTCGGTTTTTCCATTTCTTTCCAAAACCCACTTTAATATTGTTCATATAGGTGGTTGCAGCAATTCGTGACTTTGTTAAATAAGGAAATATGGACGCCTTTGCAAGATCGTTGTTCCTCGAGATGACTTTCAGTGGATCGGTTGGCTTTTTAGCGTCCGCATCCGATCCCAAATAGCCTTTCATCAATTTCGCAATCACTTTTGGATCGTTGACCAACGTTTCCGTTGGAAGTCGCTTTAAAAGGCTTTCCGCTAGATCTACAACTCTGGAATCGAATTTTCTTGTCTAACTTATTTCAAATTTGAACAAACTCATTGAGATTCGCTGCAGTGGCCACAACAACAAGTGGAAAAGCAACTGCATCGTCGAATATTTCTTTCTCCAGCAATTTCAAAATCATCCTTTTGACTTCCGTCAAATTCAATTCTTCGAGAAAAACTTTTTTGGTAATTTGCAAAAATTCTGCAATACTAAGCCCGAAAATTTTGGATGGAGCTTGACTGGCTGAACGAAGGAAATTCTCAGTGATTGATTTCATTTCCTCACTGAAAGAATAATTAATTATGGAATGTTGGTTTTTCCGGCCATTAAATAAAACGTACTGATTCCGCACATGGAAGACTAGAAGAGCTTCAAAAACGCGAGCAAGCACTTCAATGCCAACTGGAGAAAGATCGAGAGCCGGCCAGTCTTTCTTTTCCTTTCTTGATAAAATTTGCAGGCCTGGCAGTGAAAGTGATACCAAACTGGAACAGATGATTTTTCCAAGATTATTATGTGGTTAATCATAGAAATTAAACAAAAAAGGGAAAATTGACAAAAAACTGGGAAATCCTCCGATTGGCCTGGAATTTCGGGAAGTAATGTCGAAAATACTCCCTGACCTGCTCAAGTATTTCACCAAAATTACTTGAGCATGACCGGAGGAATTTTCGACATTATTAACCGAAATTTCAAGCCAATCGGAGAATTCCTGAGTTTTCTTTATTTGTAATTTTTTCCCTTTTTTTGAGATTTCTTTGAATAGGACGATAAATAAATATAAGCTCACTCATATATTCTAACGGCGTCCTCCGGTCTCCGACTCAATGACTTTAGATAAACCGGTAAAGCTTCAAGATTTTCTTCGTCATTGTTCCTGCTCTTCGTGTACGTCAAATAGACGAGACTCAATGTCTAAAAAAGTTTAATTCTATAAAAATTGTTATTTAAATAATAATTTATGCTCACCGAAGTGATAACATTGTCGGATTCGAAGAGTTGCAAAAGTCGAGAAAGTGGAAGGCGTATAGCCAAATTCGACTTGACCATTTTGTTATACTGGTTGAGAACTTCAGTGATCTAAAAGGAGTGAAAATGTTTATTTTGAATGCATAAAAAACACCACTAACCGCACTTCTAAGATCCTCCCTTCGTCCCATCAGATCCAGTAAATCACACAAGTGACGATCGGAGACAGACTGAAGTTTCGTGTCGTTGTTCGCACATAGGAGTCGCATGTGAATTACTTCAACTGGAGAAAAAAAGGAAGAACAATTTATTTCCTTAAAAATGCAAAACTCACTGGTCTCGGCGGTTTCGGCTTCTCGTTCTTGCGGTTGATCCACCTCCATTTTGATTCAATTTCTGGATTGCATAAATAAATATGTATAATTTAAAAGGATATATTGTAAATAAATATTAATATCATTTAACGAAAATTAATGATGAAAGAAGCAAAAAATGATCCAGAAAAATTCAAAATAAATAAATTGTCATCAAATTTGCCGCATTCGCTTATGGCCGAATTTCCCTAGAGAGGAAAATATTAGGCCAGCTGGCCAGAAATAATTTTTCGCGTATTTGAGCAATTTCCTCCGGAAAGTAAGCCAAATTCAGCAAAAAAGTAACACGGAAATATTAGGAATATAGAAAAGAGCCTGTTTTTTTTTTCATTTCTCTTCCCAATTATAAATATTGCTGAGCAATGGTTCAGAGCTCATGAGTTCATTTTTTCCGGGAATTATTTAAATAACGATGAAAAACTGTGGAATTTTGCTTTTCCAATCGAATACAAATTTTTTCGAGAGAAGTATCGACATGAATTTCTGGAAACGTAAGATTTGCAGAGGTTAAAAATATTATTTTCAAAAAATCTCAAATGAATTTTGGCTTCTATTTTTAGTAAATTATTCAACTTTGAAAAAAAGTTATAAAAAATAAAAATTAATTAAAAAAAAAAAAAAATCGATTTTTGCAAAAAATGAAAGTCCGCAAAAGTGCGTCAAGAATTGCGTACTTTTTGAAGTACAGTACTCCAAATATTAGGTCTTTAAATTATTATTGGAGACCCTGACAAAACCGGGGAAAACCACGAAACCGGGGAAGACAAAACCAGGGAAGACAAAACCGGGGAAAAAATCGGACAAAACCTGGGAAGAAGCTCCGCCCCCTTTTGCAGCTGCTGCACGATGTTTTGTACTGGAAGTGTTGAAAAAGTGCGCCGCAGACTTGCAACTGGACAAAACCGGGGAAAAGTTGCAAGTCTGCGGCGCACTTTTTCAACACTTCCAGTACAAAACATCGTGCAGCAGCTGCAAAAGGGGGCGGAGCTTCTTCCCAGGTTTTGTCCGATTTTTTCCCCGGTTTTGTCTTCCCTGGTTTTGTCTTCCCCGGTTTCGTGGTTTTCCCCGGTTTTGTCAGGGTCTCTATTATTGAATTTCCTAATTTTCGTCCTAATTTTTTTAATTTTAAAGAAGAATTTCACCTAAAGTAGATTTAAAAATGTTGTTTATTTAAAAAATCTTGTATTCATTTTGCGTTTTTGGTACGTTTTTGGTCGATTTGTTTTGTCACGCACCAGGACTTCGGAGTCTCAATTCAAATACCATGACACGCGATTCAAAACCTCTTGCATAACAATCGCCCAATACCGAAAGGTCTGCTGTGATCCGCGCTTAAATACACTTCGCGATCGAAGGACGGATCGATTAATTGGCGAATTGTAGGTAAGTTATTTTTTATTTGTGTTTGTGACGATTTTAAATATTTTCAAATGAGAAATGCGACATGAAAACTTGGAGAATGGACCGACCACTTTTCTGCGCACGAATTAGCGGCGGACACAGTTCCAGAGTTAATTAAAAATTGGTGTGCAAAGAAATTTTCTCAAAAAGTTATCACGATTTCGTTCTTGCTGTTATTCATGAAAATGTCAAAAAATAACAAACTATCGTCATTTCACTTAAATTGGCACTCGGTGTTTGCGTACAGGTGTTGCATACGGATTTACGAAGCTCCGCCCACTGCTCGCGTTTTTTTCGTATGCCTGCCGCTTTTTGATGCATCTTTTTTGGTTTTCAATAAATTATTGATTTTATTTAAAATTGATATAATGGATTCGTGGCGGAGTGAAAATATTTTTTCACGTTTTTATTTTAAAAATGAAGAAATAACTGAAGAAATGAAGAGATTTTTCGTCTTCCAGTTTCACGTGAAATGTCACTCCGTCACGAATCCATTATAAATATAGCGTCTGAATGGAAGTTGGACGAAAGATTCGAAAAAAGAGGAAAGTGCCAGATGATGCAAAAATCTGCCAACTTCGCCTAATCATGGTAAATTTAGCGATCTTAAATTATTAAGTAGTTTGAAAAATAGACGGATAAAATACGTACGCAAACACCGAGTGCCAATTTTACTATAACTACGATTTCTGTTTAAGAGGAAATGCTCCGGTTTGTCTAAAACTGCACAAAATAGTGCTACCCGACAAAAATTCCCAACAAATTTTGGACTGAAATGTTGATTTTAAATAATTTGCAGGTTTTTAAAAAGCATTTCGAGCATTTTCTCCCATTTTCTTGTAATTTTTTGCTTTTTTTGTCATTTCTATGAATAACATCATTAAAATGCTTAAAATTCTAGATTTGTCGTCTTTTTGACCGATACTGTAATATAAACACTCTTTGCTCCATCCTTTCCGTCTATACATTTTCCCATGATAAATACGAAAGAAACATTTCTAAACGTTTTTATACTCGGTATAAAACGCTGATAACTCGCTCCAATCGAACAAAGAATTTCACATGCATTTGAAGAGAGGTTTAGAGAAATCAGAGCAAAACATCGGCCACGGCTCTCTCAATTTTCTGCACTCTCTTGTCGCCAACGTGGCTTCGTCCATCACTGTGTGAAGGGAGCGCGTTTGCAGCGCTCCGTACTGACAATAATACCCATATTTATTTACATACAGCTGTACAGATAAGGAACAAAAAAAAAGAAGTAAACCGTTATCAAATGACCAGGAGAAAGTAGGAGCGTCCACAAGCTACATAATTATCTATACTAATTTCGAATGTGTCTGCCTTCGTCGTTTCGCATCTTCTAGAACTTCCCACATGCAGTCTTCGATCATATTGTTGTCAGATGGTCCCTAATAGAAGAATTAATGAGAAAAATTGAACCAATTGAAAAATGTACCTTCACACGAATTGAAACTCGTTTGTTTTGCAAGAAAAAGCTCCACGAGCAATCTTCAGTGAATTCTGCCTCCGTTACTAAAGAAAAAAAAGTTTTGGTGGAATAGAAACATGCGGAATCTCACCTAGAACAAAAGTGATACTTTCATGGTGTTGATCTGCAAGTTCCTCGAATCGTTTCTCACTGAAATAGTAACTGCTTACAATTCCGGTCGTTCCTATATTTATAGGCAAACGGAGTACAATAACCGGCTGAAATTTGATGGCGGTTATTTCAAAAACTCTTATTCTGTGTCTACTTACCTTGTCGGACCCGAATATAAACTTCCTGGCCTCCACAACAAAGGTGACCACATAATAATTTGGGATGTATGTCTGTCTCAGTCGTTCCTCACAGCAGTCGATCAGCGTTTGCAGTAAATAGTATTTTGCTTCTGCCAAAATTTCCAAAACTTCACTTCTGGTCTCTGGTAAATCGACAAATCCGTCTCGCAAAAAGTTCAAAATCAATCGGAAATATTTAGAGTCTCGGTCGATGAACACGCATCCGTTCTCATCTCGTTCCACCTGCCATTTTCAATACTTTTTTGTTTGTGGCAAATTTTTTTTCTTTTCGTATACTTACCGGCATTCCAGTCGTGAGCAGTGTTTTAAGCATGGAATCATGTTGGCTCAACGTGAACAGAGAAGTTTTGAACACGGTTCCACCAACGTCCAATTTCACAATTTGGGTAGTCATTTGAAAACACGAGCCTGGCAGAGGGTGGTCGAAACAAACACACGCGTGCTTTTAAATTGCCGTGGGCGGCGTCAATCAGTGATAACCGATTTGGCTTCTTATCGGTCACAAGATTATTCTTTTGTTACATGGAGACACCAAACAAAAAAAATGATAAATTCGTATAGAAAAAGTAGCACCCAGGCGTGGGCGTCAGGGATGAGCGGAAGTGGAACTTTGAGTTCCGGAAGATATTGTGTTTTCAATCGACTTGCGACATGAGAACGCGAGACTCTGCCCACTTATTTGTGCGCTACCTGTCTGCGTAAGTGGGCGGAGTCTCGCGTTCTCATGTCGCAAGTCGATTGAAAACACAATAGAAGATGTATTTTACGGAAGACGGAAGAAAAATAATTTACAGTAGAATACCTCTCGAATCGTACCTTTGATAGTACACGGCATGTTAGAACCTACGTAAACGCAAACACGCTCTGTCGCATTTATCTGCGTCTCCACAGTGGCACACTGCCAAGTGTGTGCAAAACTAGAGACGCAGAGACTTGAGAGAGATGACCTCTGAAATTTCATTTCTAAAAATAATTTCAAAAACGTAGTCTCCAGCACGCCGTGTAGTAATTTGGTTGAAAATCTACATTTTTCTAGTTGCATGGAAGTGAAATTTTCTAAAACGGAATTCAGAAGTCGGAAGTGTGAAGTAAAAACATAAGACGAGAGATTTAAGAATTAATGCCAAAAATACTCCCGCACGCACGGTGTCCAGGATTTGAAAAGTGGGCGGAGCCGAGCAAACGCGCCCCACTGGATTTTTTCGCGCGAAATTCAAATTTTGACGCATTTGTTATGTTTTTCGGGGAAAAAAAAACATAAATTCTTATTTTTTCCCACATGTGCTCCAACGGAATTATAGCGCTGCCGGGAACGTTATTGGCAACGCGTTCCGCTGAGTGTCTGCGTCTCTCCGGCGAGAGTTTGCTACAAAAACAACAGTATCCTCGCACTCTGCGTATCTGCGTCTCCTCTGCGTATCAGTTTAAAGAAGAAAAACGCTGCGCAGCTAAATGCGACGACGCTTATGCGAGAATTTTTTTTCGAGAAAAAAGCCCGCGCAGTTTAAATTTTAATTTCCAACGTTCCGTCCAACACACCGTGTATTTCCTAAAATTTCAGGCCGGAACATTCTTTGAGTCTTTCCCCCAATTTTTTTGTTTCAATAACTCCATAAACAAAAACAAAAAAAAAACCAATTTATTTTTGGATTGCTTTTTTTTTTTGAAAGCTCGTTAGAATTCAGTGAAATCATGCCATTAAGTGAAATATTAAGTATTGCGTGTCATTGCTCAAAGCAACTCCCGATTAGTTATTTGCTCTCTCATAGCCCGGTCAAACTCTTCGTCAGTAATTTCATGTGCCGGCACGTCTCCTTTTCCTTCTATATTCGGTGCGTCCGAAGTGTCATCTTCCTCCCAACTCTGTATCATATTCTCCACCGTTTTTCTCAAGTCGCCAGCACTCGGCCTACTGATTGGGTTCACGGCGAGCACTGATTTGATAAGATTGTTAATTTTCCGGCTCACAGTTCCTCTGAAATCGAATTATAGTAACTTGTTGAAAGATGACGTCATGTCATAAATAGCTGTGTAACTCACCCCTGATCAAACTTGATCATTTGAGGACTTTGAGTGGCCAGTGCAATGCTTCCGCCTTGCTCGTAAACTTTTTGGAACGGATTCTCCAGATAAAAGAACTCATAGAGGCAAATGCCAAGTGACTGAAATTGTGATTAATCGAAAGTTGCAAACATGCTCTATTGCACTTTTTCACACCCGACTCACCCAAACATCCACTGCAGTGGTTAGAGTGGAGCCAATTTCACAGCTAAACAGTTCTGGAGCCCTGTACATCATGCTGCACAGTTCCTCTGCGTCTTCTCTGTATTTCCGGTGGTCGGCAGATGTTTGAATTTCTAGCGGCATTCTGGAAATTTGGCAAGCAAATATTGTAGTTGATGATATTTTTTCATGTTTCTGGGTTTAAAAAATTCCGTTCAAAATAAAATAACTTATTGTGAGAAAAAACACGAAAGCATTCGCAAATATTGCGAAAAAGGGGCGGGACTTCTTGTGATATCGTAGGCGATACGAGTCCGCAAACATCAAGTGTTAGGAGATTCTGACAAAGCCGGAGAACACGCGAAACCGCGGAATTCAAAACCTGGTAACAAGCCCCGCTCCATTGCAATTCTGCGGCATAGTTTTTCGGCATTCTATTGAACCCCCTCTACGAAATTGCGTGCCGTAGACTTGCAAAGGGGCGGCGCTTGTTCAGCGGTTTGTCTTCCTCTCGTTTGACTTCCCCGGCTTGGTCAGGGTCTTACACAAGTAGTCGGGACTTGAGGTGTTACGGTAGGCAAAGCTAGACCGCAAACACCGAGTGCCCGTTATTTGCTAGAAACATTTTAATTTCCAGAATGTTCAGACGAAGTTCGCTAAAAGTGTCGCTTAGGATATGGCAAAATTTTAGAATTTTTCACCGAATTTTTCCTCTATCTTCAGTTTTACAGTTTTTTTTCTTCGATAAATTATTCTGTAAATTGCCTGACTCACTTGGTTGCCGAACCAAAATCAATCAATTTGATAGTGTCGCCAGTTTTGAGAATGTTCGCTGGCTTGATATCTAAATGAGCATAACCATAATCATTGAGCTCTTCGATTGCCGACACTATTCCGCAGAAAAACTGCAAATGTTTGAGCTCGTTCACAATTTTCTTCTCTTCTTTCATTTTCTCCAAATATTCAGAGAAATTCATCGAGTATCGATCGAAAAGAAAGTAATGCGTGACGTTTTCTTCCACAATATGTGCGATCATTGCAATCACAAATTCGTTATTTTTCAGTTTTTCGTACAATTCAGCCTCCAATTTCACCCTTTTCTCTTCTCTTTTTGTGAATGCGACCATCTTCTTCACTATCATCGTCTTTTTTCCTCCGCCTGGATCCACCTCCATTATCTGCAAAAAGCTTTGAGTTCATTAAAATGTCGGCTTTACTATTCTATTTTCTATCTACAGGGTGCGTCAAAATTACGTGCACTACTTCAAACGCGCATCATGACAAAAGTGGAAGTCCAAAACACATGAAAATCAACAGAAAGTTTATTCAATAGTTTAGAAATATAATGCCGAAAGATTATTAAATTCGGCCTTTTTTGGCGGCAATGACAGAACGAAGACGTCGTGGGTAAGATTCCACCGTGGCACGGAGGTACTCAATTTGTCCCATTCTTCGACAAAAGTCTTCTCTGAAAGCTTCCAGACTAGAATGGGGTCTTGCACATGCTATATTTTGAAGTACTCTCCAGATGGAGAAGTCGAGCGGATTTAGATCCGGACACGATACAGGCCATCTTTATGAACGCCGGCAAGTGGGCTTTGCACCAGTCCTGGGTGTACTTTTCCGTGTGAGGAGACGCTCCGTCTTCCTGGTATAGAAAAATGATGCAATAATGAAAATAAAAATTTGAATATTGCGCGCACGAAAAGTGCATCAGCACGCGTTGCCATAGCGTGAAAGTTTAGTGCACGTAATTTTGACGCACCCTGTAGTTGCTATACGAAAAATTGAAGTCCCGCCCACTGAAAATGCACTAGAACTTCTTTTTCGCGTGAAAAACAGTGGGCGGGACTTCAGGTTTTCATGTAGAAACTCGTTTGAAAACACAACAGTGTTAAAAAAAATGAGACGACAATACATCTCAGGTGGATCGTAAAATGTATCCTATCTGTTTTATTGTGTTTTCAATCGACTTGCAACATAAGAACGCGAGACTCCGCCCATTTATTTGTGCGCGACCACGCGAGCATAGTGATATTTGAAGAGACGCAGACAGAACGGCACAAAAAAGTGGGCGGAGTCTCGCGTTCTCATGTCACAAGTTGATTGAAAACACAATATAATATACTCAGTATAAAACGCTGAAAACTCGCTCCAAACGAACAAAAAATTTCACATGCATTTGGGGTGAGGTTTAGAGAAATCAGAGCGAAACATCGGCCACGGCTCTCTCAATTTTCTGCAGTCTCTCGTCGCCAACGCGGCCGCGTCCACCACTGTGCGAAGGGAGCGCGTTTGCAGCGCTCCGTACTGTGAATAATTTAAGCAATTTTCAGATAAAGGCGCGATCGGAAATGCTTTGACTGCAAAGATAGAATCCCGATGGCCCGCCTTTTCAAACCAAGTATTCACAACGAATATAATCATTGGAATTGTACCGATGAGATGGTGCCATTTCCTACCGGAAGAAGTCTCAATTTACCAAGGAAAACAACTTAAAACGTCAGTAATTCTAATTTTCTTTTCATTTTAACTAATTTTTCAGTTTTCTAAATAACTGACTGACATTCTAAATACAACAATGCTCCGAAATCACACCTTGTTTAACGCGAATAACCGTGGGAATTCGAATATTTCCTATTGTCGAACGTCAAAATGGTCAAACACGCTCCACAATTATTTCATTTCACGTGTAAATTCAACGTGAAATGAAATAATTTGAAGACCAAAATAAAAATAGCATAACGTTGAGTTCAGCAGAGCGCTTTGACAATTTTCGCGGGCCGAAAATATTTAATCATGAAAATCGAAATCGAAAATCAGTTTTAAATATTCTTGAAATATTCATTTACCTTCGCCGATCCACCAACAGCCACAGTTTTCTTCACTTTCAAATGATATCCTTCGCCAACAATATCCGGAATTTTGGAGGACACACATCCCATCTGCCGCTGATATGATTCTTTTATTTTGTGAAGTCGGTTCTGAGTTGTTGCAAGTGTTATGTATTATCATTGAAAGGCGTTAACACAATTCTAGTTGGCAGTCAGAAAATCGTTAAAATTTAACAATTTATTTCATAAAAAGTGGTGATAGAGAGACCTTGATATTAAAATATAAAGCATGCACTCACTTCGAGATAACCGAACATGTATTTAAAGCAGAATTAAAGGCACAAAGAGAAATAACAGAAATTATTTAAATAGAATTTGGAAATAAATATTAAATATTTGAATAACTATTATCGGCCCGCCACGTCGGTCAAACGCGCTCCGCTGAACTCAATACTACGTGGATTTCATTTTGGTTTCCAAATTATTTTATTTCACGTTGAATTTACACGTGAAATGAAACAATTTGAAAACCAAAATAAAATCCACGTAGTATTGAGTTCAGCGGAGCGCGTTTGACCATTTTGGCGGGCCGACAATATTATTGATTCAATATTCTTGCCGGTTAGTAACTAAAAGTAAAAAGGTTACAATAGGATTTCACGTGAAAATTCTGCAAACACCACAGTTATTTTGAGAAATAAGAACGCCACTTGTCACCACACTCACTCAAATTTTTTTCATTGCATTCAGTTGAAAATTAAAAGAAAAACTGAGGGGGGTGTGGCTTTAGATTTTCCGCGTGAACTCTTGTGGTAGCCGGCAAGAAGATTGAATTGATAATACTCAACAAGAAAATTAAATTAAAGACATGAAAGAAGGTTTCCACGCCAACATTTTATTTTACAACTCGTCATTCTTGGATGTGGGTGGTTCGATCAACGAGTCTTCCGTATCGGAAATGTATCCTGGCTCATTCGTGTATCGTTGCGGAAAAACGACGAGCGGGTACAAAGTGAAGGCGTCCAAGTTGAGTGGCTCGAATTGGGCGGACCATTCCTGAGACGAATATAGGTTAATCTTTTTGTAACGATAAGGACACATTTCGGAAACTTTTATTTCCAAAAAAGATTTGAAAAATAATGCGGCGACTAACCGTAACCTAAATAAAGATAAGCAATAACCACGCCCAGGGGTGCCACAAAAAAAATTTTTTGCGAAAAAACTAAAAAATTTTTTCATTTTCACCGCGTATTTTTATAGTTTTTTATCAAAATACTATCAAATTTACCCATTTTATTCATACAGAAAGGTGGAAAATTGCGAAAAATGTGCGAAAACTGTTTGCAAGACATCTCGAAAACCCGTACTCTAGTCTTTAACCCAAGTTTTTCTTTCCCATCTTTGATTTTTTCAAAAAAATGCGAAAATTTTTTGAAACAAAAAACCTATGCGAAAAAAAATTAAAAATGTTTCGCAATAGGTGCGAAAAAGGCGAAAAACAAAAAAAAATAAAAAACGGCACCCCTGGCCACGCCCCTTTTGCAAAAACAAGATTAAACATCTTGAGGGGCGTGGCCTAAATCACTCCGTAAATCGTGTTTTTTCTCACCTTATTCGGATGCTTGTTGAACATTATCGGCAAGTACTCATCGACCGGCACCATCTTCCTCAGCGGCTCCGGATGCAACATTTTTTGTGCTCCACTGAGCGATAACATGTATCCAAGTGTCCAGTACGAATACTCCACTGTTGACAAGTGTCTGTGCATCGGAATCCACAGTTCTTCTCGATCCGACTGCTTCTTTCGGCCTAGGTAGATCAAATCCCACGATTTTTTGGAAGCCTCCAAGTCTTGAAGCACTTCTTTGACACGTGTTAATCCGTCGTGCGAAAATCGCAAATCGTCCTCAAAAACGATAGTTTTCTCCAGCTTGTTCCGGACCACGTCTTGCCAGATTCTGTGAATGCATATTTACAATTAGGGTAAGGTTTCTATTTTCTTTTTCAATTTTTTTAAAATAAAAACAAAAAAATACCTGTAATGGCTGAGGAAACATCCAATTTCGCCCTTCTTCATCGGTCGCTTGGTAATTGGGTCCAGGTATCCATCTAGAATATGGTAATCTTTCAAATCGTCAGGCAGTTCGTCCAACTTTTGCCCATCCGTTGCTTCCAAAAGCGTATATTCCACGCCGAGTAAGTCGAAGATTTTCTGCATACGATCGAGCCGTTCTTTTCGACGTTTCAGGTTTATCAAGTAGATTCTGTAACAAAAAAGGAATAAAAAAATCTAGCCATTTAATTTCACCATCCCGCCCATCTCTCACTAACTTATCAAATCCCAACTTGGACGTCTCCGGTTGCCACGGTCGCACACTTTTCGACACAAATGGAAGCGGTTTGTCATCCGCCAAAAAGTCAGCAATGTGATATCTAATTGTGCTTCGTCTCTCGTCAATATCCAGCGCAGGGTTCACAAAAATACCGTAGTCAGCCTGATTGTCGCCCCAGATGGCGATGGACATGCTTTTGGCGGACGCCGTGAAAACTTCAGACGGATCGTCGGGTCCTTCGTAGAATGGAAGGTTGTTCTTGTCAAAAGTGAGGTACGATGCGTCTATAGCGGTTAGATCGATGGCTGATGGAAGGGCGAATGAGAGGATTTCTTCTCGCACATTTTCTCGGGAGATGAGCGTTTCCGAAGGTTGCTCGATGTTGGACGAGCCGTCTATCGAGTAAAAGTACGGGGAGACGACTACGTGGGTTTTGTCGGTGAATAATAGCTGAAAATGTTAATTGAAATAAATTTTGTCAAAAAAATAAAGCGGCAATGGCCACACCCCTTTTTGCAAGGACAAGTAATGGGGTTATTCAAGGGTAAATAGTGTAAACAAGGTTAAAATTTTCAGGGACAGGGCCTAAATCCCTCCGTAAATCGAGTGTTTCGGGTTACTGTAGGACGCCGCCTATACGTATTCCTAGAATGGTGATACCGCGTCAAATGATGTACATTGCGGTCTCGCCACGGACAGTGTTTGCGGACTTGTGGAATTACGCACAATTTGAATTATTTCGTTTCGAAAATTTATAAATTCGTTTTTTTGTGCTGCTTTTAACATTTTTTTAACTCAATGGAATGTGAAAATTTTTCCGGGCTAGTGTTTAACATTTTTATTGCGATAAAACATTTGAAAACTAGTCCGAAATAAATTTCAAATTCCATAATTAAAAACGGCACAAAAAGTAACAAACAAAAACAAAAGAAATGTATACTTTTTCTAAACGTAAACATTCAAATTTGCGCGTAAATCCACAAGTCTGCAAACACCGTCCGTGGCGAGACCGCAATGTACACAATTTAACGCGGTATCACCGTTCCGGGAATACGTAATAGCGGAATTTTGAAAATAGTTTCGCCTTTAAATCTTTTTTTATTTTTCAGAAAATAAAATCGTTTTTTTTAATCTGTTTTTTTTTGTATTTTTCAGCTCAAAATAAATAACATTAAATCTGAACCGTTTTTTCGCGATTCAGGACAAAAGTTTTGTAGTTTTCAAAATCGTATTATTAAAATTATGCGTGTGGTCTACCACGGAAATTTACAGTTTCCACGTTTTTCAGAAAAATTTGAGAAAAATCCCTCTCGATTTTTGTCGTTTTGTATTATTTTTCATTGGTACATTTCACGGCGTGTTGGAAGCTACGTTTTTGAATTATTTTTCAAAAGCGAATTTTCGCGCGCTATTCTACTCTCGCGTCCCTGCGTCTCCTCCGCAGAGACTTGTGTCGATTTACGAGATTTTATTGTTTCTTTTTTTCACTTTTCTTTGTTTTTTTTTTCCTCATTTATTCTATTTTTTTGCTTCTCATTTAAAAAAATTATGTTTTTGAAATGGTTGTTTTTGAGATTAATGTGATACATTTTTTTTGTTGGAAAATTTATTTTAAGTCCGTTTTTTTCTTAATAAAAACAGTTAATTTTAATTTAATTTAAATTCTGAAAAACAATATACGAAAATTGGGACTAAAAATGCGGAAAACGTTATATTTATCCAAAAAAAAATTATCTGGCAAGGCGCCAAAGATTTTTGGCAATACTCCAAGAGAAATATATGGAGGCGCAGAGAAAAACGCGATAGTGCGCCAGGGCGCGTTTGCACTTTCGTAGGGTCCAGCATTCCGTGCATTTTTATGCATTAAAATTGAGTCCTTTTTTCATAAAAACTGCATTATTTATCAACCAATGCCTTGTTTTTTGAACTAAAAAAACGTCCATTAATAATACTAATAATAATAATAAAATAGCTCCATACACAATCTGGCTATTTTTGGCGCGTATGTGCGTATATAGGCAGCTATGTGGCTAATAGCCATTGAAAATAGCGGGCAATAATGGCTACTAGCCGTCGGATATGGCTGATAGCCCTTTTCATTGGCTATTAGCCAAACATTTCCCGAGCAAACATCTATTTACCTGAATCAAGTTATTTTCAGTTGGTACTGTATCTCCTGACATCAAAAGACACCTGGCGACCCGTTGAAGACGCGCATTTCGCAAAGCACTCTCCAGCCAATTATCTGCTTCTTCAGTTATTTTCACTTGTTTGTAGTACTGTTTCGTCGAATCCATCCACCTTTAAAATTAGATTTAATTACCTTTAATTTCTAAGAGAAAAAAAACGTGAATTCAAGGATCACTCGTTGCCAATATTACCATTTAATCTGATGAATCGTCGCATCCTCTTTGCTCTGCACGAAAAGTTCGAAACGAATGCGATCTTTCGGATATTCCAAGTTTTCAAGCCATCCGAGCAGGTAGGGGATTGCGTGGGCGTGCTCATTGAGCCCAACTCCAATGTAGACTGGCGGGTAAATGTGTCTGACGTCTCCTTCGTCCGGTTCGGCGCCAGGAAAAAGTGAGAGACAGGGAGAAGGGAAGAGGAAGATGGGGAAAAGAAAAAAGAGTTGATGTATCATGAGTGCATTGGGTTTGATGGTGGTGGCCTGTAATAAAAGACATCAGAAACGTAAAAAGAAGAAGAAGAAGAAGTGCCACGTCATCGTCGATTCAAAAACATCGAGCAGAGCTTGTCGACGAGAGAGCAGGCAGTTGCAAGAGAAGAGAGCCGAGAAAAAGTGGTGCATCTGGCGAACAGAAGGGTCACTCCAGCCAACTGTCGCAACTTTCTGTCCACATCGATTTTTTGGCTCTCGGACGTTTCGAAAGTGGACTTTTCGAAAGTTTTTCTGGATTTTATCGTCGCGGTGTTTGAGGAATTTTACTTAAAGCTTTTTAAAATGATTGTGTGAAACACCGCGTCGACAAAATCCAGAAAAACCTTCGAAAAGTCCACTTTCGAAACGCCCGAGAACCGATTTTTTTTCTTTCGCTCACCTCGTTTTATCCCGTTTTCATATCGTTCTGCTCCGGACCGACAAGATTTTCATCTGAAAGTCTTCAATCGAATGGAAATGGAAGTGTACTTGAAAAAAAAATCGTCGTCCGAATAATTATACAGAAGTGTAAATAATAAAGGTGAGAAAAGAAAAGAAAAAAAGGAAGAATTTTTTTTTGAATTCCTACATCATTCACCACAGAGAAAATGAAGCCAGGAGCATAACCCGCCTTCCGTCAGAAAAAAAAAGAGACGATCAAAAGAATAATGAAAAGAATACGGTGGAGAGGAAACAAAAAAAGAAACTAGAAGCGTACGTGTGTGAGAGGGGAAAAGGAGGAAAAGCGGTAAGACGTGGAGATATGATTACAGACATAAAAGAGTAAAGATAATGAATGAAAAAATAAAAATAAAAACACATGTGAGACACTGGGCGATGGCGAATTTCAACGGGTGGGTGGGGGAAAAAGAAGGGTGGTTCGTTCGCAAATCTAAGCAATGTACTCGTAGAGATCTTTCTGTCCTTCAACCCGAAGCATATACTCCTTATCGATCAGAGACCCGATACACCGTTTGATCATCTCAACCTTTGGCTTAAATCTTCCAGATAGTTGAGTGATCACCTGGCAAGAAATTAGTAAGTTTATTGTCAAAAAAGGAAAGAAATATTTAATTGCGGTTCAGTATTCTTGCTGGCCACCATATGCGTACACCCGCTCACATTTTTGCACTGCGTTCAGTTGGAGGGGGCGGAGTTTCGCCATTGCTTACTGTAGCCAGCAAGAATATGAAATTGATAAATAATAGCGAGCAAGGGTAGTCCCAAAAAAAAAAAAAAAAAAAAAAATGTTTTTTCGTGTTTTTTTTGGGTGCAACAAAATTTTTTATTTTTTTTGTAGAGCGGACAAAAACTTAGCCGGTATATGCTCCAAATTGACAAAAACTCTAATTTTTAACGAAAACTCGGAAAATTTCCATTCAGCTGGCAGAAATACTTTTTTTTTGTTATGTGGTTATTCTCGAAACCAGCAAAAAAGCAAAAAATAGAAAAAACCAGCAAAAAAATTCAGCGAAAATTCGGAGAATGCTCCGATCGGTCTGAAACTTTGAGAGATCATTTAAAAAATACGCTCGGACATTCCCTGAAAATTTCAGACCGAAATATTGATTTTAAAAAATATCTATTTTTATTTCTGAAAATTTTCAAAATCGATATTTTGGTCTGAAATTTTCAGGGAATGACCGGAAGTATCTTTTAAACGATCTCTAAAAGTTTCAGACCGATCGGAGCATTCTCCAAATTTTCGCTGAATTTTTTGCTGGTTTTTCTATTTTTTGCTTTTTTGCTGGTTCCGAGAATAACCCCATTAGATTTTTGAGGGATAAAAAACTTTTTTGTTTGTCCCATCCCTGATAGCGACCTATCGTAACCAAGCTTCCTCGCAAATTTCGCCAGTATTTTGGGTTCTATTCGTTTTGGAACTGTCCAAAATAGAACTGTGCATTTGTTGTTCACGAGCGAAATTCAGTTACGACGCTCCAATGTTCCGCAGGTCGCGCAGCGAAAATCTGCATGGTGTTCATCGTAAAAAATTACAATTTTTTCAACTTTTTTTCCTCGAAAAATCCCATATGAGTCAACTTTGTCTGTATTTCGGATGTTTTTTCGGGGAAAAGGGTTGGAAAAAAGGCGGGGCATCGTAACTGAATTTCGCTTGTGAACATATAATAAGAACAATAATGGACTTCAAGCCCCATTCTGTGGTAGTTCTATTTCGGGGTAGGTCCAAAACTGGGCAGCACCGAATTTCAGAATCGAAATATTCCGATTCCTAACTTTTTTGCTTAGGAAAATTTGCTACGATTTTTCGAGAAAAACGGCATTTTTTCTTTATCGAAACGTGCCATTTCGAAACTGGGACGTTTCGAAACTTTAGTACATTTTTAGCGGTAAATTTCGAAAAAGATTCGACAACTATTTTATCTTTGGCCGAATAATGGCCAAACCACGACGAAAAATTTCAATAAAGTTTCGAAACGTCCCAGTTTCGAATCGTCCTAGTTTCGAAACATTAAAAAGCCAATTTTTCAATACAGATCACGAAATTTTTGTTTAAGAAATGCCGTTTTTCTTTTTTAGTTTTGGAGTTTCGAAACGTCCCAGAGACTAAAAATTTACTTTTTTGTGGCCATAAAATAAGAATCAAAATTCCGGCAAAAATTGGAAGAAGAACCCGGCGACGAAATATATCACTAAAGTTTCGTAACGTCCCAGTTTCGTAACGGTCCAGAGCCCATAAATTGGTCCAAAACTTTGAAAAAATACTCATGATCGGAAAAAAAACTTATTTTGTTCATTTTTGCCCAATTTTTTGTAATACCTCTTTTTTATATGGCTTTGCTCGCCTATATTACGTATATCCTTTTCTTCATTCATATTTTGTATATCACTCCGTGGCGAATACGTAACAAAATAAAATGAAATGGAATGCAATCTGCTAAAAAACAAAGTTTAAAAAAAAACATACTTCAGTCATAAGCTGCTGATGCTGGACACGTTTTCGTGTTTTCATGATTCTCACAATGCACGCCTGAAATGAAAAAAAAATTTCATTTTCACAGTTTTTATATAAAAAAAACGTACGCTGATCACACTCTTTCGGTCCTCCTCCACATTCTTCTGAACGTGTTCCGTGTCACGAACCTGCTCCTGTTTGATGCTCAATTTCGATAAATCTACACGCACTTTTTTGTTCACGTATCCCGAGTTGAGGGACACTGTGGCCGTCATTGGCACCTCTTCTCCCTGCAGAACAGTGTCCGTCTTCAAAATAAGATTCTTGATCAGCGATCCGACAATCATTGGCGTCGTTTTGGCGTCCATTCCAGTCGCCTGCGAGATCTGTTCCACCGTGTACGAGTCTTGTTCGTTGAATAAAAGAATTGTGCACATTTGCGACGTGGTAACCGTGAACACGTACTTTTTGGCAAACGCCGAGGAGGTGATCTCTCCACGACACTGCGAGTACACCCACGTCAAACGCCGTCCGTTGAACTTTTCATTGTAAAACTGACCGAATAACTCAATCGTGTTGGAGAGTTGAACTGGGAGTGTAAGACTGCTGGTTGGGAATGTTGGCCACGAGCCAGAGCTGAGCACAAGTACGTTAAACTCGACAGGCTTCGCGCCCAGCTGGTGGGCCTTCTTCTCTTTGAAATCAGACGTCAAATCCTTACTGACTTGGGTGTCATTCACCATTTTCGAGAGACGAGCCGTGTATTCGTATCCACACATGCTTTTTAGTTTTGAGATAAAGTTGGCTTCAGCCTCATCGCTTGCCGATAGATCATTGATAAGTCTTTTACTGAACATTTTCGTGTAGAATCGCGAGAACACGTCTTTGTCGTCTATATATTTGAAGACAATCATCTGAAATTTAAACATTTTAATGTTTCGATTGGTTTGAAACTTTGGGAAATTATGTTTTAAAAAACTCGCTCATGCTCAGTAAAATTTGGACAGAAATATCGGCTCTGAGACGTTTCAAAACAAGACGTTTCGAAACTGGGACATTTCGAAACTTGTCACTTCGAAAGTGGGACGTTTCGAAACCTGCCACTTCGAAACTTTAGTGAATTTTAGAAGTAAATTTTCCGGTAAATTTCAAAAAATTCTCAGAATTTACCAGTAAAAAATTCGACAACTACTTTATACTTGGCCGAAATTTGTCAATAGTGCGAACACGGCACCGAAAAATAGTACTAAAGTTTCAAAACGTCCCAGTTTCGAAGTGACAAATTTCGAGATGTCCCACTTTCGAAACGCCCCAGAGCCGAAATATCGATTAAAATTGTTTTTTTTTCAAATTCAATAGTTTGGTCCAAAATTTTCTGAGCATGTCCGGGAGTAGGGTTGGCAATGGAGAGGTGGGAAGCAGGCTTTCTCGGAAATAAAAATTTCTCTTCCGATTTCCGATCGGAAAAGAACCTGGGGCCGTAAAAACCGTAAAATTGCAAATTTCAACAACAAAAAAAAGCACCAGATTGGAAATAAGCCTCTAAAATTCGAAGAATGCATTATTCTGGTTTAGTTTCAGTATGCAACATCGAAAAATATGTTGAGCTTTTTCTGAAAAAATTTTGGATAAATCGTGCTATTTAAATAAATTGAAAGCACTTTCTACTTTTGCAGGATTTTTTTTTTGAAATAACGCAAGAAAAACACAAAAAAAAAATATTTTTTCTTACCGAATTGAACAAAATAGCTCAAGAATTCTTACGGTTTTTACGGAATCCGTAAAATTTCACAAAATCGGAAACAAAGGAAGAAAACTGCAAAAAATTCAGGGAAAATTCGGAGAATGCTCCGATTGACCTGAAATTTTGGGAAATATTGGAAAAAAAAACTCTCCTGTACACGCTCAAAAAATTTTGGACCAAAATATCGGTTTTAAAAATTACCGATTTTTTTTCTGAAAATTTTTAAAATCGATATTTTGGTCCAAAATTTTTTGAGCGTGTACAGGATAATTTTTTCCAATATTTCCCAAAATTTCAAGTCAATCGGAGCATTCTCCGAATTTTCCCCGAATTTTTTGCTGTTTTCTTCCTTTTTTTCCTGGTTTGTGAATATGTCCATTACGAACATGGTCAAATGCTTTCTGGAAAAAACCATTTTTCGTACCAAATTTTGACAGCAAAACATGTTTTTTTTTTCTGACGGAACCGGAATTTTTTTCGGAAGTGAAATTGCCTCGGAACCGGAACCGTAAATTTCCGAGAAATAAAACGTCATGTCGTTCTAATACAGGTTTCACGGTATATATATTTTTAATAACAGAAACTAACGATTTTAGAAAGAAGTTCCTCAAGTTCACGCTCATCTGGCATTTTCGAGCTCTTCCGGAGCAACTGATCGCAGTATCTGGCAAGAAGTTCGGCAGATTTTGTCATTTGAAGATTGGCTGGCGCACGTTTCGTCACCGCATTGTTGTTAATGAAGTTAGTAGCGGCCTTGTCAAGTGATTGCATAAAGCCCGGCTCGTTTTTGAATGACTGATTCACGAGTTGTTGGTAGCGCTGATGAACGTCTAGAAGAGTGTTAACATACAACTTGGCATCATTCCAAGCGTCCGTGGCCACCTTCTCCAACGCCTCGTGTCCTTCCTTCGTGATGTGTCTTTCGAGAGATAGTCTTAACTGGTCTAGACCGTTGGCAACTCGATCACAAAGCTTGAACATTCTTGACAAATCATCGTCACGCTGAGAAACAAGAAGCTCTCCAAACTGACTTTGGAAAAACTCGAGTTGATTGGCTATGAGCACAGTTTCACAGCAGGTGGCCAGTGGAGTTTTCGTGGAAGAGTTGAGGTATAGCTGGCATCGTCCGTCCTCTTCATCGAGTCGTTTTTCGACTTTTAACATGTAATCGGTGACATTTCCACCACTTTGAAGGAACTGATTTGCCTCATTGGTGTAGAAATCGCGGGTCGCCTCGAGAAATTTAGTCTCAAAACATTCCTTGTACACCGACAACTTTTTCGTCTCTCCTTCCTTTTTCGAGTCTCCATCCGATTCGTCAATTCCGAGCTCGACAAGACACTCAACCACACCCGATATATATCTCTTGTTAATAATCATTCCAGTCCGTTCCGAGTGAATCAGCTCCAGAACCGCATCGATAACCTTATCTTTGATGCAACTGAACAGAGTTTTCTTCCACACCACGAGAGCCAGTGTGTACACCATGTAAATGTTGTCGTGTCCCTCGTCGAGCTCTCTGCGGATCCAGTGACGGTTCAAGTAGGCGAAAATACCGTCCATGACTTTAGATGAGATTCTAAAGTTCTCCCACTCGGTTGTGTAGAATTTGAGCAAGTCTTCGCCGGACAGTTCAGTGCCTTTTGAGAGAATGTCTTTCACATAAGTCGTCACGTACTGCTCGACCCGCTGGTACATTTCGTGCCCGACAAAGTCTGCGCCACTGTTTCGTTGATTTGTCGAATTTGAGCTGTCGGCTAGATTCAGTCGATCCTCATCTTCTCGCCGTCCTGTTGACAGTGTTATTGAAGTGCAATAGTCGTAGACGCTTCTGAATAAAAAATTATGGTAAAAATAAAATTGCACATCTGACTTTTTCAGTTTAAAAATTAATTTTTTTTTTCCCAATTGTTTCAGTTTTTGCGATTTTTTTTTCCAATTTTCTGGGACCGGTTTTCCAGAAAACGAAGATGGTGGTGAGAGACGCAGAGAAACAGACAAACCCATTTCCCGGAAAATGTCGTTTTCCTGTTTCATGAATCCTATTTAGCTCTGCTCTTCTATTAGAGAGAACGAGGCGTATAGGGTTTATTCATAAAAATGTCGTCAAATGCAAAAAAAAGACAAACGATTGGGAGAAAATGCTCCAATTAGGCTGAAAAAAATGTGCAAACTTTTTTAATGGGGTTATTCTCGAAACCGGCAAAAAATTCAGCGAAAATTCGGGAAATGCTCCGATCGATCTGAAACTTTAAGAAATCATTCAAAAAATACTTCCGGCCATTCCCTGAAAATTTCAGACCAAAATATCGATTTTGAAAATTTTCAGAAATAAAAATCGATATTTTGATCTGAAATTTTCCGGGAATGTCCGAGAGTATTTTTTAAATGATCTCTCTCGCTGAATTTTCTGCTGCATTTTTCTATTTTTTGCTGGTTCCAAGAATAACCCAATAAGAATTTCATGGCAGGGAGCATTTTGGCACTATTTCTGGAGCATTTCTTCCAATTTTTTGCATTTCTCAACATTTTTTAATGGCAAATTTGAAAAAAAAAAACCACTTTAATATCATACTTTATCTTCGGGGAAATAAAATAAAAGGGCAAATGCCGTTTAAATCCCAAATCGATGCCGAAAACGCGAAGTTTATTCGGCGAGTCGTGTCACTTCAATTCGGGCGCAGCGACCTCTCGCAACCAAACATTTCAAAACCGTGCTAACGTGAGCAATGACGAAAACAATATTTGGCGAGTCTTTTTTTAATTTGGACCCGATTTCAGTGTCATCCGGCCAAGAAAAATGAAGTTTTTCGTTAGTTTTTATGGAAAATTGATAAATTATCGATTATTTGGGTCACGTTTTTCTGTTTAAAATGTAAAAAATATTTTCGTTTCCAGGCCAAAAATAGCGTTTCCAGGACAAAATGACATTCCCTGACTTGTTTTTAAGGAGAAAAAAAAGTCGGTTAGCGGTTCAAAATGTTTTTAAACAAAAATTTTCAAGTTTTATTTATGGAAATATTCACAAAACCGGAAAAAAACGGAAGAAAAAGGAAAAAAAATTGCGGGAAAAATCGGAGAATGCACCGATTGACGTGAAATTTTGGGAAATATTGGAAAAAATTATCCAGTACAAGCTCAAAAAATTTTTGACCAAAATATCGATTTTAAAAATTATCGATATTTTGGTCATAAATTGTTTGAGCGTGTACAGGAGAATTTTTTCCAATATTTCGCAAAATTTTAGGTAAATCGGAGCATTCTCTGATTTTTCCCGCAATTTTTTTCTTTTTTTTTCCGGTTTTGTGTTCTTTTTTTTCGGTTTTGTGCCATAATAAGAGCATTATTTTTTTTAATATTTCAAACAGAAAAACATGACTTTATCGATAATTTATCAATTTTCCATAAAAACTAACGAAAAACTGCTTCTCGAATTTAATTTTTTCTTGGCCGGATGACACTGAAATGGGGTCCAAATTAAAATATTTTTAAAAAAGACTCGCCAAATATTGTTTTCGTCATTGCTCACGTTAACGCGGTTTCGAAATGTCTGGTTTCGAGAAGTCGCGGCGCCGGCCGATAAATGGCGTTTTTGCCGTCCGAATTGGAGTGGCACGACTCGCCGAAGAAACGGCACGTTTTCGGCATCGATTTGGGATTTAAACGGCACTTGCCCATTAATGATTTTTTAATTCAAATTTTTCATAAAAATTTCGCTTTCAGCCTAATTAGAGAATTTCTTCTCAAATTTTGTCTGGTTTCGAGATGTCGCGGAGCCGAACAAAAAAAAATGAAACTCGGCGAAGAAACGGCACGTTTTCGGCATTTATTTAGGTTTTAACCCCCATTTTTTTGCACCCATAAATGTCGCGTTACTTACGTGTAAAGTGACATGTAATTTTGTGGCGACATAAACTCTCGACGATACGCTACATCAAGGCCCTCGCACAGTTTGTTCCAGACGATGACTGCATCGATTGGCCTTCTAGGCTCAGAATTGGTCATCCTGAAAGAGTGAAAATTGGCGTGAGCAACAGATTACAAGCTTCCGGTAAAAAAAAGCCAACATTTCGCAACGCAACGAGCGCGAAAACGGAGAATAGAAAACAGAAAAGAGAATGTGAAATGGTGCAAACGCGCTCCAATTCGAAATCATCATCACCCTCTTCCTCATCGTCATGTGAAAGAACGAAGGAATTTGACTGACCTATGGCGGTTCATATATTTTTTGGGAACGGAGAGGAGATTCGGCTGCAAATTTCTAGAAATGAAATGAGAGTTGAAGAAATAGGCGTGAGGAAATATTTCGCAACATTCGCAACCAAAAAATAAGTGAAAAGCAAATAAATATTTACTAATTGTATAAATAAATTTAAAAATCCAAAAATAAATAGATTTTTTTCCCAAAAAAACAAAAAAAAAAGAAGTTTTTCCTCCATTTTCAGCACCATTTTCTGTTACTTTTGACGACGACACGAAAGCGATGGAACGAACGAACGAGACGCGCAGAGCGCGAGAGTGACGAGACGAGGAAGAAATACGAGAAGAAGAAGAAGAAAGAACGGAAAGCTCTTTTTTTTATTCTTCTTCTTCTGTGGTCTCATTCGTCTTCATCGATTCGATTCACTTCCAGAGAGCACGGCTGCTCACAGACGGTCAAAGTGCAACAGCACTGTGTCATATGAACGGGAGGATCTTGACCGAGAGAACAAAGTCTCAGCTGATGAGAGGTGTGGCTTAGAAAATGCAAACGGGCAACTTCAGCAAGATCTGGCACAGCTGAAATTAGTGTGACCGTAATCATCCATTCAACAAAATTTCAGCGAGGAATGGTGATTCCGCGTCAAATGGCGTACATTGCGGTCTCGTCACGGACGGTGTTTGCGGACTTGCAAACTTGTGGATTTATGCGTTAATAAATACAAATTTGAATTTTTCCGTTTCGAAAATTTATAAATTCATTTTTTTTAAATCATTTGTGCTGTTTTTAATTGTTTTTCAATTCTATGGAATTTGAAATATTTTCCGGACTATAGTGTTTAATGGACCTATTCACAAAACCGGAAAAAAGGAAGAAAATGGAAAAAAATGCGGGAAAAACCGAAGAATGCTCCGATTGAAATGAAATTTTGTGAAATATTGGAAAAAATTATCCTGTACACGCTCAAAAAATTTTGGACCAAAATATCGATTTTTTCTGAAAATTTTTAAAATCGATATTTTGGTCCAAAAATTTTTGAGCGTGTACAGGAGAATTGTTTCCAATATTGTCCATTCGCGAAGAAAGCAAGTGCGCTCCACAAAACGTAGTACTTCGTGGATTTCATTTTCGTCGCCAAATTATTTAATTTCACGTTGAATTTACACGTGAATTGAAATAATTTGGCGACGAAAATGAAATCCACGAAGTACTAAGTTTCGTGGAGCGCACTTGCTTTTTTCGCGAATGGACAATATTTCACAAAATTTCAGGTCAATCGGAGCATTCTTCGATTTTTCCCGCATTTTTAAGAATTTCGAATGCATTTGGAGTGAGGTTTAAAGAAATCAGAGCAAAAAATCGGCCACGGCTCTCTCAATTTTGTGCACTCTCTCGTCGCCAACGTGGCCGCGTCCACCACTGTGCGAAGGGAGCGCGTTTGCAGCGCTCCGTACTGAGAATAGGGAAAAATTCAAACTCCATACAGTTACAATAAAAAAACGGCACAAATAATAACAAAACAGAAGGAATTTATAAACTTTTGTAATGGAAAAGTTCAAATTTGCGGGTAAATGCACAAGTCCGCAAACACCGTCCATGGCGAGACCGCAATGTACACCATTTGACGCGGTATCACCATTAGTTTCGCTGAATTTTTTTAAAATAGATTACGGTCACACTCATTTCATCTGTGTCAGATCTTGCTGAAATTACTCGTGCATCAGATGAGAGTTGTACACTTTTAGAGTTTTGAATGAAAATATTCTGAAAAAAAGCTTTTTCCAATCAAAATTTCGTTCGTTAAAAAAAAACCAAAATACCGCACTGACAAGCTATTTCGGATGGAAAGAGCCTTTTAAAAATTGAAAACGAGAATCTAGACCGTCAGACAAAACGAGAGATAGGGGAAAACGAAGATACGCAAACAGTGAAATATAAAACGCCGCGCTTCGCCTCGCGTCAGCGGTAGGGCGCGAAATTTTCCAATCAATTTTCGAGTTTTTTCGTGAATTCAAATACGCGAAAAACGAGGAAAATGGCAAAAAATAAAACAAAAGTTCACGGAAACTTCGATTTTAAACGAAAAATTGCAAAAAAAGTTATTTCCCAACTCGAGACTCATTCGATAAAAACTTTCTGCCAGAAGCAAGATGGAAGAAATTCAAGCGCTCAAAAAGGATAAGGCAAGTTTATTCACGGGCTGGAAACTGAAATAAAATGGTGTAAAGGTGGTCGCGAAACGCTGGAAAGTGGACGAAAAACTGGGCGAAGGCGGAATGGGTGCAGTGTTCAAGGTGCGCGATCTGTCGCGTTTCAAGACGTACGCGGCGATGAAGGTGGAGGCGGATGTGTCGGACGGCGGCGTGATCAAATTGGAGACGGCGGTGCTCAAATCGTTGGCGAATTTTGAGTTTGTGCCGAGGCTCATGGATTCTGGCGATCGGGACAAGTATTGGTGGGTATTGCAACGTGTTGAGCGGAATATTTAAATATTTGTGAAGTTTAACTTTACAGAAAACCCCGATGGCGAATTGAGAATTAAAAAAAAATAAAAAAATATTTTGAAAATTTCAAATTTTGAAATCGCGAAACAAATTGTGCATTTGTGCGTCGCGGTGTTTGCACTAAATGGCGACCACGAAATTTTTTAAAATTAAAAATCAATAAATTTTGTCCATTTTCAGAGCTTTCTCGTCTAAATTTTCGCATTCTGATTCTGAAAATGATAATAAATACTTCTTTCGTGGAGTTAGGCGCGGCGCGGCGAAAATGTCACAGCTCCCCAACAAATCCCCACTCTTCAGCTTCATGGTGATGACACTGTTGGGCCAAGACCTGATGGCTCACAAAAGAGCCGCCAATCTCCCAAGACTGTGCGAGCAAACCACTCTTCGCCTCGCAATGGCCACGCTCTTCGCCATCAAGCAGATCCACGAGGCGGGATGGATTCATCGCGATATCAAGCCCGGAAACATGGTGACCGGTCTTCATGGAAATGATAGAAAGACAGTGTACCTGATTGATTACGGTATGGGCGCACCGGTTATGGAGATGACCAAAAAATAATTCTTATTAATAAAAACAAATTGCAGGAATGGTCCGATCGTTCATTGCAAAACGAGAAGGAACAGGTGTGATTGCGATGCGAAAAGCGCGCGATGGTGAGCAACTATTTCGCGGCACACCTCGTTACTGTAGTCTGAACGTGCACAATCGAAAAGAGCAAGGACGTGTCGATGACCTGTGGTCGTGGCTCTACATGCTCATCGAGCTCCACCAAGGCCTTCCCTGGCGCCGATTAACTGATGAGAAGGAGATTGCGGATGCAAAAGTGAATACGTGTTCCGAGGTGTTGCTCAAAGGTTGCCCGCGAGAGTTTGCAAATTTGCACGCGTATTTGGAGAAGATGCAATTTCGCGACCGTCCCGACTATTTTGGATTGTGGAGTGAGTGTTATACTGGATTCCGACGAGTTCGCGGCTCTTTCTTCGCGCCATTCGAGTGGGAAGTTGTGGAGGCGGACAAGAAGAAGGAGGAAGAGGAGAAGAAGAAGAAGAGTGCGGGCTCTTCGTATGTGCCAAAAACTGAACGAGAAATGCTTTCGGCGTTGTCGATCAGTGCCAATCGCAAGCCGGATGACTTTACGAAACCAAAACGTAAATTTATAATGGGGTTATTCATAGAAATGTCGAAAATGCTGGGACGTCTCGAAACTTTGGCGCAGTTTTGCGACGCGGTGTTCGCACAAGCGAGGATTTGAAAGTGGGCGGAGCCGAGAAAACGCGCTCCGCTGGATTTTTTCGCGCGAAATTCAAATTGAGGCATTCTTTTATGTTTTTCGCGAAAAAAAGCAGAAATTCTTAGTTTTTTTCCCAAATGAGCTCCAACTGAATTATAGCTGAGGTCTTTATAAATGTTTTAAGCCTAAAAACATCGAATTTGGTTCAGCCACCATTTGGGAATAATCGTTTTTAGCATTGCGGAGCTAAAAAAGTGAGTTTTTTGGTGTATTTGCAGGATAAATCTACGAAAATTGAAATTTGAGCAATTTTATGGTATTAAAAGATACAATACATACACCTTACAAAGAAAAATAATAAAATCAATAAAAAAAATGCGAGAGTCGAAAAATGCGCAAGCACCGAAAGTGCACCATCCTAGTTTGCTGGCGCGCCAGCAAATCAGGCTCCGCCCACATTTCCAATCCTGGGCACCGTGAATTTATATATATTTTTGGGATTTTAAACTCACTAGTTTAGTAAAGTTTCGAAACGTCGAGACCCTGACGAAACCGAAAAAAAAAGAATATCAAAAACCTGAAGAAGTTTTGCAATTCTGCGGCACGGTTTTTCTTCCATTTTATAGAACTTCATGTACAAAACTCGCGCCGCAGACTTGCAAAAGTCGGGGCTTCTTCCTCGAGAAGTATTTTTTCCTGAAAAACTATTTTCGTTATCACGATGTCCAGGATTTGAAATGTGGGTGGAGCCTAATTTGCTGGCGCGCCAGCAAACTTGCATGGCGCACTTTCGGTGCTTGCGCATTTTTCGACTCGCATTTTTTTATTGATTTTACTATTTTTCTTTCAGTAAAACCTGTTTTTCTTTGTAAAATGTATGTATTGTATCTTTTAATACCATAAAATTGCCCAAACTTCAATTTTCGTAAAGATTTATCCTGCAAAAACACCAAAAAACTCGAAACGAATATTTCGAAATGGTGGCTGAACCAAATTCGAAGTTCTTAGGCTTAAAAAATTTCTAAAGACCTCAGCTATAATTCCGTTGGAGCACAAATTAAGAATTTATGCATTTTTTCCCGAAAAACATAAAAATGCCTCAAAATTTGAATTTCGCGCGAAAAAATCCAGTGGGGCGCGTTTGCTCGGCTCCGCCCACTTTTCAAATCCTGGACACCGTGGCGTTATTTAAATATTGTTTAAAAAATTGCGTTTTTTTTTACAGTACTCGTCATGGCGAAAAAGATTTGGCCATACGCGGACAAGTTGCAATTCAAGAAGAAAATACTGAACATGTAGAGGGCATAGTTTGAGCAATAAAACTTCATTACATCAAAATGTATTCACTAGAATATGGGTAGAGTAATGCGACAGCAAGTGCAGGGCACAGACAGTGTTGCATTGCAAGGAACGGGGAGGAGAGGGTTTTGGGGGGTGTGCTCAAATAATTTATATAGGTGTTGGACGAAGAAATGTTGCTCAAAAAAAGGCTGAAAAAGAGGGCGAGTGAACGGCTCTTTGCCATGGTCTGGGTACAAGAAGAAGAAGAAGAAGAAGAACGGTGGAATCAGAAGAAAAAAAAAGAAAAGAAAAAACGGCTTGAAGGCAAAAACTAGTATGGTATGACAGTTAGAATTCCAAGTGCCTTCGAACCGTGCCACGTGTCATTCCAGTTGTTGTTGTTGTCGTTGCTGGGGGACAAGCGGCACTACAAGTATTAAAAAGGGGACTTTTGAGGAGCGTGGGGGATGAAAAAAGATGAAGAAGAAAAAAAGGGGGAAAAGGCGAGGTGAGATAATTCGGTTCTAAAACTAGCATCACATTTCAAGGCTTATTTATGGAGCTGTTTTTCTTTTTTTTTTTGTTGTTGATTTCTTCGAGTCAAATAAGGCTGGAAAGGGAATAAAGAAGCGGTGAAAAAAAGAAAAGAAATTATATATGGTGTGGGAAACGGGAAATCAAAAAAAAAAAAAAGACAAATACAAGTAAAACAAGAAGAAAAAAAGTTACTGTGCATTTTGCGGCGGTTGTTGCTGCTCCCGAGGTGGTCCACCCTGCTGTTGTTGAGCAGGGGGCGGAGCTTGCTGGGCAGACGGATTCACACCTTTAAAACTTTGAAAACGGTAAGGGAATTATTATTATTATTGTGCAAAAAACAAAAATAAACGAGACACGGTGTTTGCGTACTTTTGAAAATGAATTTTTTAAAAATTTTTCTGCTTATAAAACCGGAAAAAATTTTGCAAGTCTGTGGCAAGGTTTTTCGCGCATTTTATAACAAAACTCGGGCCGCACACTTACAAATGGATTTTACTGAAACTATTTAATACAAATATTTTTAGTGGACCTATTCAAAGTACTGTAGAAAAGCGGAAAAAATGACAAAAAACTGGGAGAAAACTCGGAAAATGCTCCAATTGGTCTGAAATTTAGGACCGAAATATCGATTTTTAAAAATTTTGATTTTTTTTCTGAAAATTTGAAAAATCGATATTTCGGTCCAAAATTTTCTGAGCAAGCCCGGAAGCATTTTTTCCAGTTTCTCCCAAAATTCCAGACTAATCGGAGCATTTTCCGAGTTTCCTCCTAGTTGTCTGTCATTTTTTCCGTTTTTTCTACGGGGTGGATAGCGCAGCCGGTAGTGGTGACCGCCGCCGTTCCAGAGGTCACAGGTTCGATTCCTGCCCTCACCCCCGGGTTCACCCAGCCTCAAATTTGGTAGTAGAGAAATCTACGAAGATTGCTCGGTCATTTCCCTAGCCATGAATTGACTTAAATAACGTCTGGCTCTGAACGGTACACCACCGGTCGTCCGCGTACGCAGAAAACCGTGATCCGCAGTACCTTCGGTACTTGAAGAACGGATCGACTTTGTAATCTTTGTTTGTTGTTGTTGTTGTACTTTGAATAGGTCCAAAAGTCTGAAAATCAGCATTACCCGCAATTTTGCGTGAGAGTGTCAATTTCCCCGGGCTTGTCGGGGGGGGGGGGGGGGGGGGGGGGTACGACAGAATAGAACTCGTGGTGCGATGGAGCGCGTTTGCATTATTTTTTCGAATTTATCACTTTTTCGCCGATTATGCAATATTTCATGAAAGAGAAAATTACTGAAAAACCAATAAAAATCGGAAAATTCGAAAAATATTTTTTATAAGTTTTTCAGAAATTTTCTCTTCCATGAAAGGTTTATTGCATAATCGGCGAAAAACTGAGAAATTAAAAAAATAATAATGCAAAAGCGCTCCATCACACCACGAATTGAATTTTCAAAAGTACACAATCACCGTTCCGCATTTCTTTTTCTTTGTTTTCATCACAATGAATACGTTACCTTGCCCTCCAAACTGTTGTGGCAACGAGTTTTGACGAGACATGGGTCCTCCATGCTGGTGCTGCTGCTGCTGATGTTGTTGTTGTTGTTGGCCCTGGTAGAGCGGCATGCTACGGAAATCAAAATAGTTGGACTGCGGGAATCCTTGATCAGCGCGCTCTCCCATCACACTTTGCTGATCTAAACAGAAAAAGATACACACACATTTATTTATCATGAGCAATTGCTACGAGTCTTACTGTGCTGATTGGCTTGCATCTGCATTGGCTGCTGCATCATGACCGCCGCCGGGTAGTACATTTGCTGAAACAAAAAAAAAAGTTGTTAGTTTGCATTTTCGAGAGCCTGACAAAACCGGGGAATAAGCACCGCCCCCTGCAAGTTGGCGGCAAAAATACTTGCAGACCAATATATCAATTTTTAATGGGGTTATTCTGGGTCGCAAAAAAAAAATAGTTTTTTTCCTTATTCAAATGACGGAAAAAAAATAAAAAAAATCCGTGACCGCAAGAGTTTTTTCCGTTGCATTTCTAGGCCATCGCAAGTTTTTTAGGCCCTTCGCTGCGAGACCTGCGAAATATCAATTTACGGGCGAATAATTTTTGAAATTTTTTTTTGAAAAAATACAGAAATTCATTGGAAGTAAGCAATAAAATACGATTAATTCTCCAAAAAAAAATTCAAAAATTATTCGCCCGTAAATCGATATTTCGCACGTCTCACAGCGGAGGGCCTAAAAAACTCTCGCGGCCACGGATTTTTTTCTTTTCTTCCGTCATTTGAATAAGGAAAAAAAAAGAAAAAAACATATTGTCGGCCCGCCAAAATGGCCAAACGCGCTCCGCTGAACTCAACGCTATGAAATTTTCATTTTGGTCTCCAAATTATTTTATTTTACGTTGAATTTACACGTGAAATGAAATAATTTGGAAACCAAAATGAAATTGGCATAGCGTTGAGTTCAGCGGAGCGCGTTTGACCATTTGGGCGGGCCGAGAATAACATTTTTAGAAATAAAAATCAATATTTCGGATTTTATCGATTTTTTTTTTGAAATAGTATTTTTGTCATTATTTCCCAATTTTCGCTGTTTTTTTTTTTGGTTTCAGCCATTTCGTGAATAAGAGTTTTGTCAGCGTCTCGCATTTTCTTCCAACCAAACGAAAGGAAACACTAATATTAATTGAAAAAAAAAAAACAATAACCACTGATAAAAAGGTAAACATGCCTGCTGCTGATAGTAAGGGGGCTGATGCATCTGCGGAGGACCTTGTACCATCACATACGGTACGTGTCCAGGCGGAACTCCGACCATTTGTCCATGCGGTGGTCCTCCGTGTTGTAGTTGTTGCTGCTGTGGTGGTGGTGGAGGAGGCTGTTGATGAGGAGGAGGAGGAACAGCGTTCTGTGGAGATCCGCTGCGTTGTCCAGATTGAGAGCTAGCGGATCCGCTGAGGCTCGCACTGCTGCCACCTTCTGGCTCACGATTGTTGCCATTCTGTAAAGAGCACCATCACGAGACATGAACAAATAAGCAAAGCGGCTAGAAATTAACAGTCATGCAAAGTGCATAGTGCAATCACTTTTTTTAAAACCCACCTGATGACCTTGTTTCGGTCCAGCCGCCTCTCCACGAGGTCCCGGAGTTGTTGGCTGACTGTTTGGATGCGATTGTGGTCCTCCTTGCTGTTCACCGCCAAACTGTTGTTGTTGTTGCTGCTGTTGCTGCTGCTGCGGATGCTGCTGCTGATATCTTGGCTGTTGTGGCTGAGCCGGTATGTACACTGGCTGCTGATATCCTCTTGGATATCCTTGTGGCGCCTGTTGCGGCGGCAATATTTTCACCGGATACTGTCCCTGTGGAATTCCGCCTTGGAATTGCGATGGATAATAGTTGGCCGCCACCTGCACAACTGGCCCTCCCTGAGTGTACGGGTAGAAGCATGGTTCTTTGAAATCACCGTTTCGCGGACCCGCAATTTGCCTTCCGTCTGTCGGAGCACCGCCCGCGACACTTGTCGGAACTTGCTGATTTCCAGGGCCGCCTTGGACAGTGGCCGGAGCATTTGCTCCGTACAATTGTCCGGGCGGCATTGCAATTTGCTGCATCTGGTATGGCTGATTGCCCGGATAGCCTTGTTGTCCTGGCTGATGCCACATCATCATGGGCTGACCTTGATTGTTTGGAACACCTCCTTGCACCATATGAGGAACCATTCCCATTGGCGCTCCTCCCTGGGGAACCATTCCCGGATACTGTGCGTATTCCGGAGATGAGAATTGTTGAGCCGGAATAGGAGCGTTTAATGGGCCGGTTGGCGTCGTCGGAGTCGGTGTGGTCGGAGCGACACGTGGTTTGAATTCTGGCGCATTTATGTTGAATTTGAACGAAGTCGACTTTGTGGTGATAACTGACGATGTGTCCGAGGCGTCAGTGTCTCTGAAAGTAGAGTGATTAGTACACATTTTGGGGGATGGGATTTTATAGTGGATTCGTGGCGGAGTGACAATTTTTTTCACGTTTTTATTCGAAAAAATGAAGAAATGAAGAGATTTTTTGTCTCCCAGTTTCACGTGAATTGTCACTCCGCCACGAATCCATTATACAGCTTTTTGGATATTTCCTTTATTTTGGTAATGGACCTATTAAGCGCAGGAAAAAAACCGACTTTCGCGGTTTTTTCCCTATGCAGGTTGTTTTCCAGGAAAAAACCCATCGCGTCGAGACCCGGCAGTGAAAAACGCAATGCGCCTTTAATTTTCAATGGCGATTTTGTTAAAATTTAAAGGCGCATAGTTATTTCATCGGCCGGTCTCGACCCCAATAATTGTTTACGTCAAAAAAACCTCCGACTACTGTAGTTTTTTGTCTTTTTTTCCTCGATTTTGCATAGGGAAAAACCACGAAAATCGGTTTTTTTTCCTGTACTGAATAGGTCCATAAGAAAAAAAAAACCAATTTTTCGTATTGGGTTATTCACAAAACAGACAAAAAACGGCAAAAAACTGCGCGAAAACTCGAAAAATGCTCCGATTGATTTGAAATTTTGGCAAATATGGGAAAAAATACTCCCGATCATTCCCTGAAAATTGAAGGTCAAAATATCAATTTTTGAACATTTTCAGAATGAAAATCGATATTTCGGTCAAAAAGGGAATATCCAAGAGTATTTTTCCCTTCATTTCCCTTAATTTCAGGTCAATTGGAGCATTTTCAGAATTTTTTTCTATTTTTTTGCTGGTTTTTTCTCTATTTTTGCTGGCTCCATGAATAACCCTATTTTTCGCGTTTTTCGTGTCAAAAAGTAAAATTTGCAGTTTCGTTTCCTGCATGAAATGAATCGCCTATTAGCCCTGACTAACCCATCGTTCTGCTTTCCATCCTCATTGTCCTGTCCCTCGCCGCTCGTCGATGGCGAATCTTCTGAAACCAATTTAGAATTAGAAAAAACCTCATTAATTTCTTTCTCTCTCTCCTCTCACCTCTTTTCTCCACCTCCACCACAACCGGTTTGGAAGACGATGTCGCCGCCGCTGTTGCTGCTACTGTCGCGGAGGGGGACGGCGCCTCAATCTCGGCCGGAGGTGGCGTCGACTCGGTCGAAGAGCCCTTTCCGACCAAAGAGCTTGGCGGTCCACGTGTCCAGGCACTAGCCGAATTGCCGCCTGCCGGAGCTGGCGACTGCTCTTTGGGCGACGTGGCAATCGCAAACTCATTGCCCCAAGTCTTCAAATCAGCGACACGAGAGCTCGACGTCTGGCTCTTGTCTCCCTCGTTCGTCGTCGTCGTCGTCGTCTGCTTCGGAGAAGGGCGTGCGTCCAGCATCTGCTTCTGCTGATGACGGAACGACTGATCGTGGCCCTGGTTCTGACCCTTCTCCTTGGCCATCGGCCAATCTGAAAGAATTTGCAATGAGGAAAATGAAATGAAATGGAATCGAATGGAATGAAATGAAAAACATAGCTCGTGGAGAGTGCGAGTGATTGGGACGGACGCAGGGAAAGAGGGAGAGAGAGAGAGAAAAAAAGTAAGCAAGGGTAAGCAAGGCAAGTGTGATTGTTTGGACAACAGGCTGCTGGACACAACCAGTGTTTCTCCCCATACCTTGCGTTCGCAAAAAAGAGTGAAACAAAAGAGAGAGAGACAGAGTGATCAGATCAGCTGATGTGGCGTGTGCACCGCCACCAAACCGCTTTTAGGTGCTAGGCTGTTCTGTTTCGAAATAGTTTCCTCTAAAATTCCTCAACATTTCCTCATACGTGAATCAACAAAAATGCGGCTGAGCAATTCGGAGGGGCCTAGAATACTGTTTTTTCGGCTCTGGGACGTTTCGAAACTTTTTTGAATTTTTGCGGCATACTAGTGGATTCAAATTCCCAAAAAATAAAAATAACTGATAAAAACGAAAAATAATTACCAAACGCCCGCGTGTTTTGGTGTCAATTGGCGAAAAACCATACGCAAAAATGCCAAAGTTTCGAAACTTCCCAGGGCCGCCTTTTCGGGTTGCTTTTTTTGTGTTGAAAACAATTTTTGGACAAAAACTTGTCGGTATTTGCTCCGAATTGACACGTTTTATTTAGCGAAAACTTGGAAAATTTCCATTTTTGGGCTCTGGGACGTTTCGAAACCTGCCATTTTGAAACTTTTGCATTTTTGCGTATGGTTTTTCGCCAATTTACACCAAAACACACGTGCATTTGGTTTTTATTTTTCGTTTTTATCAGTAATTTTAATTTTTTTGGGAATTCGAATTCACTAGTATGCCGGAAAAATTCAAAAAAGTTTCGAAACGTCCCAGAGCCATTTTTTGGGTTCTGGGGCGTTTCGAAACCTGCCATTTTGAAACTTTTGCATTTCTGCGTAGCATTTTTCGCCAATTGACACCAAAACACACGCGAATTCGGTTTTTATCAATTATTGTCCATCCGTGGCAAAAGCAAGTGCGCTCCACGGAACTCAGTACGTGATTTTCATTTTCTGCATAAATTATTCGTTTCTATTATTTTTTTTCCTTGTAAAAATGATGGATTTAAACAAAATTTGTAATATTTCGTGAAATTTATCCACATTATGTTCAATTTTCGTCAAAAACCGATATTTTTTTCCAAATCGCGACGCTTTTAAAAATTCTAAACGCGTTTGTTTTAAACTTTAATTTTTTCAAATACATTTTAGACGATTTTTTCACATTTCTCACTATTTACCACCAAATTAACGAGTTTTGCCGAAAATTAGGTGGTAAATAGTGAGAAAATATGAAGAAAAAAATCGTCTAAAATATATTTGAAAAAATAAAAGTTTAAAAAAACGAACGCGTTTAGAACTTTTCAAAGTGTCACGATTTGGAAAAACATCGATTTTTGACAAAAATTGAGCAAAATGCGAGAAAATTTTACGAAATATTACAAATTTTGTTTAAATCCATCATTTTTACAAGGAAAAACCAAGAAAAACAAATAATTGACGCAAAAAATCGAAGAAAAACTGAGTTCCGTGGAGCGCACTTGCTTTCGAATGCTGCAAAATTGCACAAAATTTTCGAAACGTCCCAGAGCCAATTTTTCGAAACGTCAAAGTTTAAAAAAAAAGAGAGTGGTCACACTCAGAACTGATCAAAGCGGTACATAAGGTGATAGCGGCAAACAATTGTGAACAGGGGGCAATCGAGGAGGAAAAACTGAAAAAAAAAGGGCTAGCATGTTGCACGGCGCGGGGCGGGGCGGGACGGGGCGGCGTCCACTGTATATCGATTAGTGAGAAACCGTTTCGAGAAGAATTGTCAGTGATAAGCGGTCGAGCGGAAAGAAGAGGAAGCGGTTTGCAGCCAGCGATGAATCATTCGAGCACAAAACATCAATTGAAGAGGAGACGCAGGTGTGAAATCTACCGGAAACGGAAAACGAAGAGAGATGGAAGTGAAATGCGTTGGCTAAATTATGAATGATGATGCAAGAAAGTTGTTTAATAATAAATAAAAAATCCGTTACTAAAAAGTTTGCGACCTTATTGTTAGCGGTGCGTTGCGTTGCGTCGCGGTACGCATTCTGTCATGTGAAATGGGTCAAAAATGGAAGAAGAAGAGAGAATGAGAAACAGATAGCAAAAGACGGCTACTGTTCCTTCCAAAAAAGGCAGATAACAATCGGCACACTGCAAAGAAAAGACACTCACCATTCTCGCGGTACTCGTCATTCTGTCGACGGTTACCACCATAGCCTCCTTTCGATCCTTGCTGCTGATAATTTTGCGACTGCGAATATCCTGAACCGTATCGATTGTTGTTGACCGACGACGATCCGCCGCTGTTACGTCGATCGCTTCTGAGTCCTTCGGCTCGACGGTTCACTGGCTGACCGTTCGGTGTAATGTTCGGATTCTGATTGCGCTTTTGATGAGACTGTTGGTTGTAGCTCGTGTTGCTGAAAATTAGAAAAAAAAATATATAAAATATCGTTAAAAAATGTATTAGAGGGGCATGCGCCTCGCATTTTTTGGTGCGCTTGGAACCTAAATTCTACCATTTCGAAAGCTTTTCAAAAAAAAATTAGGCTAGAAAAAACCGGAGAACGAAAAATTGATGGAACTGGTGGAAAAAATCCATGAAATTGGTGGAAAAAAATCCATGGGATTGGTCGGCAAAAATCCGTGTAACTTTTAGAAAAAAATTGGTCGAACTGGTATTGTCGAACCGCCAAAATGGTCAAACGCGCTCCACTGGACTCAACGCTATGCGATTTTCATTCTGGTTTCCAAATTATTTTGTCGGTTTATCTTTGGTTTTTTTTTTGCATAAAATCTTCATTTTCGTGATTTTTCCTTGTAAAAAATTTGTTTTCGAGACCAAATTCATGTAGTTTTGTTAAAATCTTCCGCATATTTCCGAATTTCAGTGAAAAATCAACCTTAAAAAAATCCTAACTTATTTGTTTGGAAAGTGTTTCGTTCAAACTCCATCATGATGATGATTTTTAATATTGCATTACCTTTTAGCCCGAAAAGTACTGATTTTAATTTAAATTCCACATTTTCCGCCAAATTTTCACTAAAATCAGTAATTTTGTGGATGTTTCTCTGCTATTCCACTAAAAATACAAACAATATATTTACACGATTGTAAAAGAGAAAAAGAGTGGAAAAGCGGAGAAACACCCACAAAATTACGGATTTTAGTGAACATTTACCGTTTCGGCGGAAAAAGGTGGAATTCATATTAAAATCAGTACTTTTCGGGCAAAAAGGTAAGAAAACATTGAAAAAACATCACCATGATAGAGTTTGAACAAAACACTTTCCAAACAAATGAGTTATGAATTTTTTAAAGTGCACAGAAATCGAAAAATATTGATTTTTCACTGAAATTCGGAAATATGCGGACCATTTTGACAAAACTTCATGAATTTGGTTTCGAAAAAATATTTTTACAAGGAAAAAGCACGAAAATAAGATTTTATGCAAAAAAAACCGAAAAAATAATTTGGAAACCAAAATGAAAATCGCATAGCGTTGAGTCCAGTGGAGCGCGTTTGACCATTTTGGCGGTTCGACGATAGGAAAAAAATTATCGCATTTTCTTTGAAAATAATAAATTTTTTAACCTTTTTGAACACTGGGGCGCCTCTAATACAGTTTTACGCACAAAACGTCAAAAACCTACCCCTTGCGACGCTGATTATTATACTCAAAGTCATCCTCTCTTGTCGTCTTGTCCAAGTCACGCTCGACGTCATCATTTTCCAGATTCGCGTAGAACTTTGACGACTGATTCGACTCAATTTCTCTAGCCAATCTGTCGGCACGAGCACGATCCTCATCAGTTCCAGAGACTTCCACAGTCGTGTACTGAGTCAGATCCTCTTTGAACGTCGAAACGACATTCATCTTCTCATTGGCAGCAAACATGGCGTCCACCGACCATCCGGGCCCATAATTCTGAGCAACTCGGCGGTTATGCTGATTTGAACTGTCCTGCTCTTCAATAGATCCTCCAATCTCGTCGCCATCGTCTCCGGGACACCACTCTTCGAACACATCGTCATCCTTCTGATTGTTTCCGTGATAACTTTTGTCAGTCACAAATTTACTTGCTGAAACAAAAAAAAAGATAAAGATAAAATGAAGTTGAAGAGCTGAATTTCAATGGACCTATTCACAAAACAGGAAAAACAATTGCGGGAAAAATCGGAGAATGCTCCGCTCCGATTGACCTGAAATTTTGGGAAATATTGGAAAAAAATTCTCCTGTACACGCTCAAAAAATTTTGGACCAAAATATCGATTTTTTGGTCCAAAATTTTTTGAGCGTGTACAGGAGAACTTTTCCAATATTTCAGGTCAATCCTAGCATTCTCCGATTTTTCCCGCAATTTTTTTCCGTTTTTTTTCCGGTTTTGTGAATAGGTCCACAACAATTTACCATTCTTCCCTTTGTCTTCCTGTGTGATAAACGCAATGTCGACGATGTCATCGAATTTTATAAGAAATTTCTCAATCACTTCCGACTGTGTTCTCAAAAGATGATGCCGATTTCCGTCATGAAGCTCGACAGCTGTAGTGAGGCCGATGGCAAGCTGAAATTTGCCTTTGAGACCAAATAAAAAATTTCGCAATAACACATACATTAGCTGGATCGTTGCTGATGGTAGCGGCATATCCGGAATACCTTTTGTTTTCTATTGTGGTAACGATAGTCTCGCGTCCCTGAAAGCCCAAATTTCTGAAGCTCAATTTTTATAAATATCACTCACAATCATATCCATAAAAGCGTGAAGAACTGCACCATTCATAACGGAGAGATCAGTTTTTGCTGATTGAGGATCGACCGCCTGGGCGGAAAGAACCTCCGGTGCGCTCACCATTGTTTTTTTTTCTATTTGCTTCGAGTGCAAATAAAAAAAAGAGGAATAAATTAAAAAAGAAAAGAGTGTGCTTCTGGAGCAATAAACGGCAGTTTGGGTACCAGAAGGAAGTACCTGAAAATGAGAGGTCTCATATTATTAAAAAAAAAAAAAGGTATACTTTGCGGAACAGAAAAAGGGGAAAATCGAAGAATTCTCCAATTGGCCTGAAACTGCAAAATATGGTCAAAAACACTTTCGGCCATGCTCAAAAATCGTTTATATATTTTTCACCCAAAATCAATAGTTCCGTCAAATTTTTTGAGCATTTCATATCCACCATGCCCAAAAAATGCTCAAAAAAAATTGACAGAATTATTCATTTTGGAGGAAAAAAAAAAAACGATTTTTTGAGCATGTCCGAGAGTATTTTCGACCATATTTCCCAAACTTTCAGACCAATTGAAGCATTTTTTCCCCATTTTTTTTAACAAACCCATAAGAATCTCGTATTTACTCTATTAGAAGGGCACCTATAATACAAAAGATTCCTGAAGGTTTTTTGTTGACATTTCATCCATAAAAGGCGAAAAAAGGAAAAAATAGCGAAAAATTTTCAGATTGGTCTGAAATTTTGGGAAATAATGTAAAAAATACTCCCCGTCATGATATGCTCAGAAAATTTTGGACAGAAATATCGGTATTTCGGTACAAATTTTTCTGAGAATTTCATGTCCAAGAGTATTTTTGACACTATTTATTTTCCAAAATTTCTGACTAATCGGATAATTCTCAGAGTTTTCCGCGATTGTATGATTTTTTCGAAATTTCAGCAAAAAAAACGTTTTTATACTTTTGTTGTTTTAACGAAAAAAAAAAACGTAATTCTCTAATTGAAGGGCACCTCATTGCCGAATTCAATGGTAAATTCGACAAGCTTGTCGCTATCATTTATTCCTCACGTTGCGATACTTCGCGGAAATTTGTGAGACAGCTAAATAATATCATAATTTCTTCATTTTTTCAAATAAAAAAGTGATTTTTTATTATTTATTGGGGTTATTCACGAAGTGGTAAAAAAAAACTGCGCGAAAACTCGGAAAATGCTCCGATTGACCTGAAATTTTGGGAAATAAGGGAAACAATTCTCCCGGACATTACCCCAAAATTTCAGACAAAAATATCGATTTTAAGCATTTTCAGAAAAAAAAAAGCAATTTTTCTTAAAAATCAATATTTTGGTTTGAAATTTTGTGGGAATGTCCGGGAGAGTTTTCTCCTCATTTCACAAAATTTCCGGTAAATCGGAGCATTTTCCGAGTTTTCGCGCAGTTTTTTGCCATTTCGTGAATAACCCCATAACATCAAAGTGTCGATCGCAACGTGGGGAATCAGAAGTGAATTCGGGAAAAATCTAAATATTTACCGGTAAATTATTTTCGAAAAAACCACGTGGTGACCCTCAAAAAAGCAAAAAAACCTATTTAATAGTGTGACGTCGCACAATTACGTTTTTTACATTAAAAAACATTTCAAACCTAACTATTATTATTACGTGACCTGTCCCAATTTTTCCTGTATACAAAGAAGATAAATTCCGGCAAAGCTTTGAAAAAGTTAATGGGGTTATTTTCTGAGAATTTCATGTCGGGAAGTAACTTTGACATTTTTTCCCAAAGTTTCAGGTCAATCGGAGCGTTTTCCGAGTTTTCGGACAGTGTTTTGCTGTATTTTTCCATTTCTTGCATAACCCCCACTTAAAAAAAATATTTTAAGCAGTTATTCACGGAACCAGCAATATATGCAAAAAATTCAGCCAAAATTCGGAGAATGCTACGACCTGTCTGAAATTTTGGCAAATAATATCAAAAATACTCCCGGACATGTACAGAAAATTTCAGACCAAAATATCGATTTTAAAAATTATCGATTTTTTTTTGATAATTTTCAAAATCGATATTTTGGTCTGAAATTTTCTGCACATGTCCGGGAATATTTTTGACATTATTTACCAACATTTCAGATAGATAGGCGCATTTTCCGAATTTTGGCTGAATTTTTTGCATATTTTGCTGGTTCCGTGAATAACCCCATAAATAATTTTGGTAAATTTGTCGTACCTGTACCGGTAAAGTACACTGTTTTTAATAGAGTAAATACGGTGAATGTAGAAGAAAGAAGAAGGAAAGACACAAAAAAAAGATTATCGAGCGAAACGAATTTCAAAATATTCTGCACCATCTCGCTTTTTGCTCACTATGCGCAACACTGGGCCTTTTCAACCCAATGCCAGCCTGCATTTTGAACAAGTTGATGCAAAAAAAAAAAAAATAAACAACTGGTTGGTTAAAAACTTGGAAAACATTGTTTTGGGCATAATTTTAAATACGAGTGAGCAAAAACCGAGAAACACTGATGCATTAGATAATAGTGAGAAAAAAAAAACGAGAGTGATCATATTGAAAACATTGCGAGGAGAACGCGACACTCTCTCATGCGGTAAATGACGCGAGTTTCCGTCGGGATTGACCCGACGCGACTCCGCCCATTGCAAGAGGGGGGCAGGGAAGTTTGCAACGCGAACGCGCACGCCCCACGTTCCAGAAAATCGATAATTGCCAGGAGTGTCGTGTTTGGACGGGTGAAAGAGGGATAAAAGTGACTATTTTGGGACCTATTCAGATGAATTTTCCTGCCATTTTATTCTTATACAAACCTGTACTTCAATGCAGGTTTAAGGCAGGCAAAAGAAAATTATTTAAAATGAAAAAAAAATGCAGGGCGGCATAAATAGGAATAAAACGGCAGAAAAATTAATTTTTTTCAATTAAAAACATATAATTGTATTTATAATTGTTAAAATTAAGGCTCCTCGAGATCTTTAATGGGGTTATTCACGAAATGGCAAAAAATAGAAAAAACCAGCAAAAAATTTAGCGAAAATTCGGAGAATGCATTGATCTGAAACTTTGGGAAATAATTTAAAAAATACTTCCAGTCATTCCCTGAAAATTTCAGACCAAAATATCAATTCTGAAAATTTTCTGAAATAAAATCGATATTTTTTAAAATCAATATTTCGGTCTGAAATTTTCAGGGAATGTCGGAGAGTATTTTTTAAATGATTTCCCAAAATTTCAGATCGATCGAAGCATTCTCCGAATTTTCGCTGGTTTTTCTATGTTTTGCTTTTTTTGCTGGTTCCGAGAATAACCCCATTAGAAAATTGTTTTTTTTTTCATGTTTGGCTATTTAAAAACAATTCTAAATAAAGAAATACCAGGCAAAAAAGACGGAACTATCCAGAATGTTGCAAAACAAGTACAAGACGTAAATCTAATAAATGAAGTGCCGAGTGACGGGTACACGTCACATCGTCTCATTTATACAACAATGACAGAGAACGGCTCGCACCTCTACACATCATCACATTGTCACATTTCCATTAACAGAGCACCTGCACCCGTAAAAGAACACACAATGACGTTCTGTAACTTTTTTGGAAAAGACTAGCCGCCGACGCCTTCGACAGAACGTACGCCACTGTGGAGACGCAGAGGATGCGATAGAGCGCGTTTTCCTTAACATAGACTTCACTCTATGAATGCACTTTTTTTTGCCACGTGCCACTTCTTCCGGACACCTTGCGATCGAAAGTGTTTACAATTAGCGATTGACCTCAAATTGTGATAATCGGCGCCGGCCAATCCACTCGAATATGTCTCCGCCGTCGCCACTTCTTTCACGCCGAACTGGACACTGTCCATCGAAAAGTGCAACCAGTTTTGTTACAAAAGTATTCTCAGAGACTCTTATCTTCGTCAAGCTGAACTAAATATCTTATCACTTATTTTTTCTGGCGCGAAAACGACAAGATAAGATAAATTTGCACTTTCGGTGAGTTCTTTATGGCGGTAAAGTTCTTTGATGTTCTTTCTTTTCGTCGTAAAAATAAGGTCAGACGGAATTTCGGTATGGAATTTTAGACCCCGGCATATTTATCACGGTGCATTTTTCAAAATAAAATTCAAATTTCTAAAATTTCCCCCACATGCACGTTTTTGGAGCATAGAATTTTCGTACCTTGGGCATTTTATGAATAATTCGAGTAAGGTATTAAAAATATTGTCGGCCCGCGAAATCAAACGCGCTCCGCTGACCTCAACGCTATGCGATTTTCCTTTTGTTCTCCAAATTATTTCATTTCACGTGTAAATTCCACGTGAAAGAAATAATTTGGAAACCAAAATGAAAATCGCATAGCGTTGAGTTCAGCGGAGCGCGTTTGACCATTTTCGCGGGCCGACAATAGTCACTGAACAAAAGTTGACGTTTTCAGGCTTCAAAAATTTCTTAATACCTCTTCTTTGGCCATTCGAGGCACATTTTGGACAAAAATTTTTTTTAAAAATGCTTTTTCCATTAAAACGCCTCAAAATTTGAATTTCGAATAATACCAGCGGATCCGGTTTCTTTGGCTCCGCCCATATTTAAAATTGGCGGGGAGCATTTTTGACATTTTCCCTTATTTCCCAAAGTTTCAGGCCATTTGGAGCATTCTTCGAATTTTCGTACTTTAGGCATTTTTATGAATAATTCCAGTAAGGTATAAAACAATTGCAAATTTAAAGAAAAATTGCAAAACTTACATGAGAAACCAAAGAATTATGCGAATTTCTTGCAAAAAAAAAAGAAAAATAATGCAAACAATTCTGCGCGTCAGTTACCGTAAATTCTCTAATAGAACGGCCCCCTAAAATAGACCGGTCCCTCTCATACAGGAATGAATTTAACACTTTTTTTCAATAATTAGGTTAGATTTTTCCAATTGTTACTTATTGACCAATTTCTAAATTTGTTTTGTCATACATTTGTGTCTTTTTTATGGAAAATCCTCAAGATTCAATACAAATTTAAAGACATTGAAAAGTAAACCTAACCCTATAATATAACGGCCCCCTACAATAGACCGGCCCTCCTAGGAGGGTAGTGAAAAATAGAACGGCCGGCCGTTCTATTAGAGAATTTACGGTATCTTGTCTTTTGTGTGAACACCGTGACGCAATGGTGCAAATTTTTTGATTTTCAGTTTAAAAACAACTTTTTTTTATCACAAAATTCATCAAATTATCTTTGCAACAAAAATCAAATTATAAAAATTGTGACTCTCTCTCTCTCTATGTCCAGCCTAGAGCTCGGAAAGGACGTTCATTTTTTTTGTTACAGTATGCTCCCAAAGTCGGAAAACAGAGTCGTCGGGGATACTACGCTATAGAACTTGCACGGAATAGAACTGCTACGTAATATAACTGCGCGGAATAAAACCAGCTGAGATAAAACTTTACTGAAAAAGCAACTGCACGAAATAGAACTCAGGGCCACACAATGTACAACGAACTACTTCTGCAAGTTATTCGAGCGGTTCTGTGTCTGTACAGTTCAATTTCAGGCGGTTCTGTTCCGCACAGTTCTATTCCGTAGCAGTTCTATTCCGTGCGAGTTCTATACCATTACGGTCACACTCATTTCAGCTGTGTCTCATCGTGCTGAATTTGTTCTGGGACGTTTCGAAACAAGACGTTTCGAAACTTTTTTGCATTTTTGTGTAGCGCGTTTTTTCCCAATTGACACCAAAACGCACGCTCATTTGGTTTTTATTTTTTATTTTTATCAATTTTTTTTTATTCTTATGGAAATTTAACGACACCAGTACGCCGCAAAAATGCACAAAAATTTCGAAACGTCCCAGAGCCGCTGAATTTACTCGTAGAAGAGAGTGTAATCATTTTTTAGGCCACGGCAAATGCCAGCTGAGTCGAGAGTAATATACTCGGTATAGAGCACTACAAGCCCGCTCCCCGCCACGTTGGCGACGAGAGAGTGCAGAAACTTGAGCGAGCGTGACCGATGTTTCGCTTTTTTTCTGATTCTTACTCCGAATGCATGCGCAATTCACCGTTTGATTGGATCGAATTTGCAGCTTTTATACCGAGTATAAAAAATCGCAATTTTCCAGATAATTTTCGGGATTTTTAAAAATCTTATAAAGCTCAACAAATCCCATATTTGCCTTTATTTTGCACTTTCAAAACCTTTAAATATGAAGAGAATCTCTAACAGAACGACATGGTCCTAATAGACATAGATCGCCTGGATTAGGATTTTTAAACTTGGCGCCATGCCAATTGAGACCTGCATTTTCGAATTCCTATTTTCAGCCATTTTTCAACGTTTCCCGGCAGTACGGCGCTTAGAATGTTCTTTTCAATCATGTTTACAACGCTATCTGTAATGAAAATGGGAAATTAGACCGTCTGCCTCTGAAATTCGCTGAAATACTATAATTTTCAGCTAATCAGTAATAGCTTTCTCATTTCTCCACCGCTTTTATTGCGCCAGCTCTTAAAATGTCCCCAATTCGTTTTTTATCCAACTAAATCGTTATCTTCATTTGGCATAGGGTGCTGGCGGTTGCCCTGACAAAAGTGCTCCCCATTGAAAAAATCTTGGCAGTGTGTCCATTTATTCGAATTCTCATTTTTTGTAATGCATTTTGAAGCAGAAAACGTGTAATCGACGAGACGCAGAGAAGAGCCAGCTTAGCCACATGTCACAATTTCAGCGCGTTGGACTTTGACGTGAAAAAAATATGAAAAAAGGCAATCGCGAGCACCCCGTGAGTTGGTATTCTCATTGTCAGTACGGAGCGCTGCAATCGCGCTCCCTTCGCACAGTGGAGGACGCGGCCACGTTGGCGGCGAAAGAGTGGAGAAAACTGAGAGACCGTGGCCAATGTTTCGCTCTGATTTCTCTAAACCTCACTCCAAATGCATGCAAAATTCATTGTTCGTTTGGAGCGAGTTTTCAGCGTTTTATACCGAGTATAATTGTGCCAGCAAACGCACTGTCGGGCGCATTTCTCGTTTTGGTGGTAATGAAAAAGTATGAAATAAAGATAGAGACGGTCGGAACCCGCGATGTGTCGGTCGCACGTAATGCCTGGTAGCGAACGTCAAAACATGGAAGTTTTGATGGCAGGCATAATATAAAAACGATCAAACTACAAAACAAAGCGCATGGAATTGTTATAAGCTAATTCAACGGCGGACACACTCCGGCTTCCGACCTCCTCCCTTTTCGGCCTATGCCGAGGCCGGATCCATGAAACTGGAAAACGACAGGAAAATCGTTTTCTGGGCAAACAACTTCGAAAAACGTCACAATTCGTGTGATAAGGGGAAATAAATTTTCCTGTAACATTCCAATTTCATGGATCCGGCCTCAGATGAAATGTTCTTCTGCAAAAAAATCCACGTCTATCAAAGCCCAGAGCAGGATTGTCTGAAGAATTACTGTGAAATTAAATTGTGCCTTCTGCATGCGCCATATTTGACGACCAGGAAAAAGCTGCATTTTATAGCATTTCCTGTACAAGAATCGTGCCGCAACCTTACAAAGGGAGGAGCCTCTTCCTCGGTCGGTTTCCCGGTTTTATCAGGGTATTATTTTTTGCACTTTTTCGACAAGGAAATCACAAAAATTGATTAAAATTGTGCTCAAATCCACTTTCAGACTTTGAAATCGTTTCGTTTAAATCCAACATTTTGAAACACCAAAGCGCAAACAAGCAATCCAATTAGCAGCCGGTACGGTACGCCCAGCGCTGATTCTAATATTATATACATGTACATCTTGTACATACATATATCTGGCAATTAACACTTGATATGACCTCTTCTCTCTCTCGTTCGAACACTGTAAGAAGAAGAAGAAAAAGAAGAAGAACATGCCGGCCGTGAATCTAATTGTCATTTCATTTCATTTCTCATCCGATTCGCCGTTTTCACCAACGACGACGCAATTATATTGTGTGTGGATGGGTGTTCCGACTTCAAAGAAGACGACGAAGAAGAAGAGGAGGAGGTGGACAGGACGGTCGGCATTTCTTGACCGGCTGTTTATTTATCACTTGCTGACTGCTTCGCGTAATAATAATCGCACTCTTATTCCCTTCTTCTTCTTCGTTCTTTCGGTCTCTCTTTGCAAATTCCACGGATTCTGGAGGGTACTGTACTCTTTGGAAGCGCTACGCGTGGTGCTAGGCCTGGCTTTTAGTGGTTGAATGATGTTATGAGCTAGGATAAAAGTTGGCTGCGTTTTTACGCTCCAACACATTGTGTACATCTTTGAAACCCCCAAATTTTCAAGTTTTATTCATATAAATGTCCAAAAGGGGAAAAAATTCTCAAACTGCCCTAAAATTTCGGGAAATAATGTCAAAAATACTCCCGCGCATGAAATGCTCGAAAAAAAACTTGGGTGGGCTATTTTTGGCATTATTTCCCAAAATGTCAAGTGTTTTTTATTGGAAAAATAGAAAACAATCGTTCAAATTTTTTTTTCTGCCAATTTACGAAAAAAAAAACGAAAAAGTCGTCAAATATGATGCACACGGACTGAACAACTTAATTTCTACAGTAATGGTAACGCTGCCATTTTCATTTTTTTTGCTGAAATTTTTTGAACTTTAAATTCATTTATCTGTTAATTTTCTCTTTTTTAATCGACATAAATAGAGAAAAATAAAAAAAAATTGGCGAAACTTGAAAAAAATTCTTTTTTTTTTTTTTCAAATTTCTCATTTTAAAATCATTGTTATGCCAATTTTCTCAGTTATTCAGCAATAATTTTTGGTTTTAAAAAACGATAAAAATATTGAAATTTGTAAAAAAAAGTTTTTTTTTTGTTTTTAAATTTCAAAAATTTCGCTATTTTTCCCAAACTTTCCTAATATTTCTGTCAGCGATATACGTACAAAAATATGACAAAAAATGGCTTGAAAATTGTGAGAAATTAACAAAAAAAATGGAGTTGAAAATACGAAATTTGAAAAAATGGCCGTAAAAGTAGTGGGGACTAACTTTTTGGAAAAACTCTTTCAAAAAAGTCATTTTTTCGCATACATATTTTACTTTCTAATTCTTTTTTGATAATGGTGCAATTTAACAATTGTTCGTATTGTGTTTCCAATCGACTTGCGACATGAAAATTCAAGTCTGCATTCACCGTTTTGTCTGCCTCTCTTCAAATATTATTGTTTTAAAAAAATTGTCACCTGGCGAGAGGCGCGAATTCAAAAAATAGGCTCCGCCTACTCGCCGAAATATCTGCAATTCTGCGCGCGCCAATTTGCAATCGCGGTGCGCGCGATTTTCTGCGTCGAATTTTTGTCCAGTGCCTTTCAATTTCTCCTGAAAACCTTTATAAAATTGTTATTTTGAAGCGAATTTGGCAACTGTTGATTTAAAGTGTGTTTTTAATTTTCTTAGTTGGACATTTGTTAATAAAGTAACGGAAATTCAACGCCTAAAATCGCGCGCACCGCGTTTGCTAATTGGCGCGCGCAGAGTTGCAGAAATATTTTGGCGAGGAGGCTGAGCCTATTTTTTGAATTCGCGCCTCTCGCCAGGTGACAAATTTTTTAAAACAATAATATCACTGTGTTCGCGTGGTCGCGCACAAGTAAGTGGGCGGAGTTTGGAGTTTTCATGTCGCAAGTCGATTGAAAACACAATATACTCGGTATAAAACTCTGCAAACTCGCTCCAATCGAACAAACATGCACTTGGAGGGAAGTTTAGAGAAATCAGAGCGAAACATCGGCCACGGTCTCTCAGTTTTATGCACTCTCTCGTCGCCAACGTGGCCGCGTCCTCCACTGTGCGAAGGAAGCGCGTTTGCAGCGCTCCGTACTGAGAATACCTATTCAAAGAAATGTCAAAAAAGGGAAAATGCTAAAAATTTGAGAGAAATTACATCGAATGGACCTGAAGCATATCGACGGTCGGAACCCGGGAAATGTCGGCCGCACGTTTGGCTTGGGGCGAACCATTGAAGATTTGATGGCATGCTTAATATAAAAATGATCAAACTAAAAAACAAAGCGCATGGAATTGTTATAAGCTAATTCAACGCCCGACACATTCCGGGTTTCGACCTCCTTGGGAGCGCTGTAAAATCGCTCTATTCGCATTGGATGAGGCGGCCAAGTTGGCGACGAGAGAGTGCAGAAAATTGAGCGAGCGTGGCCGAGGGTTCGCTCTGATTTATCTGAATCTCAATTCAAATGCATGCGCAGCTCACTTTGCGCTTGGAGCGAATTTTCAGCGCTTTATACCGAGTATATATTTAGTTGAAAACGGTGCAAGCACACGTATTGTGTTTTCAATCGAGTTGCAATATCAAAACGTGAAACTCCACCCTTACTCCACGCGAACATAAAATTTTTGTGAATTTTCTATTTTTGCGTGAAAAAGGTAGGCGAGGTTTCACGTTTTGATATTGCAACGCATTTCATTCCCCGCTTTGGTGCCAGTGCCTATTCACGCCAACCTCCATTTTCGCTCATTAACCTGTCAGGCCAAGGTGTTCATTGTCAAACTTTAGATTATTTTTGCCGATAAGCTTGCTTCCCCTGCCTACTGATTGATCAATCAATCACTTTGAAATGAAATGTTGGGGGGAAGGAAGAAGAAGAACACGAGATGCCCGTGAAAGATACTCCGATTTCAGCGCTCAATATGAACAATATGTAATATCAGTGGTGGAAGCGAATATTTAGGTCAATTATTCAACATAGGCATCTTGTTGGGGGGACGGGACTTGCGCGCATCTGTGTTGCATTTTCGCCTACATTTTATCAATGCCCCCGAGCGCGCAGGGGCCTACCTTCGTGTACTATCCGTTTTATTTATCATATTGTTTATCACCTACTACTTCTTCACCTTCTTCTTCTTTATCTTCTTCCTCTTTTTCTTAGTTCTAAAACTTAAAAACGAACAAAGAACTGATTAATTTACAGTGTGGCAAATTTGGTGAATCATTCATTGCCTACACTAACCTATCCTTTTTTCTTCCCATTCCCACCTGTCCTCCGTTTCTTCGTTTTATCATTTTATCATCTTGGGAACCACCGTCAAATAACTATGTACATACATACTTAGTACACCACCCCTAAACTCATCATTTCGTCTTCTTCCAGGAGATGTCCTCCTCTTATTTTGGCGCTCACAGCGCCAGCAACGATCTACAGCCACACCTACAATCACGACAGAGCCCAGCCGCCGTGCGGTTTCAGCGAAAAATGTCGACCGGATCTGCTCCAGTGAGTTTTGTTGGGGAGCGGGCTTGCGTAGCAATTCTACGTTTGTTTATCTCTGTTTCTGGTCTTAAAATTTCAGAATTTTTGGGAATTTTTTTAAGGAAAAAAAAAATCACATTTTCGACATCTTTAATTTTAATTTCTACCCACCCTTTTCCTTAACTTGCACCTTTTTGGTGCCCCATATTAATTGGTTGACCGGGAAATTCTGAGCCAAATTTCCTGGGCCCACCGGCCCTGCAGCGAGAGAGGCAGGGCTTGATTTGCCATCCCAATGGGAATATTCATGAAAATGTCGAAAACCGCCAAAAAATGACAAAAAAAACTGAGCAAAATGCTCAAAAAATACACAGAAATATCGACTTAATTTTTTTTGTTCCAAATCAATATTTCAGGGACAATTTTGACACTATTTCGCCAATTTTCAGACCAATCCGAGCATTTTCTCGTCATTTTTTGCAATTTTCGAATTTTTTATCAATTTCCAGAGAAATGCTCATTTTTCGAAAAATTTCTGCAAACAAATATAAATCTACCTGATTTTCGGCTGAAAATGCGGAGAAGTGGTAAAATTTGGGACAAAAATTGAAAAAAAAAATGGGAAAAAAATGTTCGGAAATATTTACGCTAAACAACGGGAAAGTGCGTAATTTCGGAGCATCGTTGTCAAGGACAAATGAATAATTAAACTAAAATATCGATTTTTTAATTTTTCGAAAAATAAATATTTTTTTTTCAAAATCAATATTTCAGCCGCAAATTTTTTGAACATGGCCGGGAGTATTTCTTTCAGACATTATTTCACCAATTTTTAGACCGATTGGAGAATTTTCTCGTCATTCTTTTTGAATTTTCGACATTTTTTCTCATTTTCCGGCGGAATTTTTTGCCGCTCATCCCTATTTTTAAAAATTTCTGCAAAAAAAATTAATTCACCTGATTTTCGGCTGAAAATGTGGAGAAAATGGTAAAATTTGGGGCGAAATTGTTGGAAATATTTACGCTAAACAACGGGAAAGTGCGTGATTTCGGAATTGTTAACAAATTGCGCGCTAGTTCAAAAAGGGAAAATGTTTTTTCTTCATTCTATAGCAATTTCTGTACAAAACTCGTGTCGCAGATTTGCAAAAGGGGCGGGCCTGTTCCTCGGGGTTTTGACATTTTCAAAACGCTAAGGCTCGGTCATTTTTCGACGAAAAATGCTCGTTTTTAGATTAAAATGAAGGTTTTAACGTGAAGAATATGACCATGCTTTCGAAAAAATTATTCATCAAGTAAAATATTGAAAAACCCGATTTTGAAAAATTGCAAAAATCTAACATTCTAAAGCGCTCCGCTGCGGGTTTAAAGGCTCATTGGGCGATGGGGAAGGCGTAAAATATCTTCCTAATTTTGGAAATTGGTCAAAATCACCTTTAATTAGCACCCAACCTAGGGCGCCATTTCTCGCGCCTCTGCGTCTCCACTGTGGAGACGCAGAGAATGCGATAGGGTGCACGCCATGCCACACAAATAATGCTCATAAATTAGTACTTCTCAAATAAAGGCCGGGTTGTCCGATTTCTGATCCCAAACGGAGAGAGAGAGGGAGTCCATGATGATAAAAACAGGATGTTTCATTTCTCGAGTTGAGTCCAATTTTGCACACTCCTTCTCCTCTCTTGTCCCGGTCATTCATTCCACGCGCCCGACAGTCATTGCCTTTTCTTCTTTTCTTCTTCCTCTTCACTTTTTTGTTGGTTTGTCATCGCCGTCAGGCCCGTGTCCACACTACTATCACACATCCACTTTGCACTTTCTCATTTTGCCGCTTTTCGTTTCTGGTTTCGTTATTTCGTTCTTTTATTCCTTCTTTAGTTCGTTTGCGTTTAAGGGCAATGATGAGATGAAACGCGTTATGTTATATTCTTTTCTGTTTTGTTTCTTTTTTATCGTCAACTAAAAACCGTCCGTCCGTCTTCTTTTCCCTCTTCTTGATCCTCTTAACATGATATCCCGTTGTGTGTCAGTCGCCACGGCCCGGCCAACGCGACGTGGCCGAGGAAAAACTTGTAATGGTACAGCAGTATTGGCAGCGAAACTGGTGTGCAAACACCGCGGCGCAACACTGCAGATTGCGCGTCAACACCAATTTGTTTTGGGTTTAATTTTGCTTTTTAAAGTTCTTAACAGCGAAGTTAATTGCTTTATTCCATTAAAAATGCTTAAAAAACAACAGAAAAATAAAATACAATCAAAAAATAAGATTCGGACAACAAGAAAACGAGGAAAAGTATCAAAATAGCCACAAAAAACAAAAAATATATAACAAAGTCGTGAAAACCTAATATTTTTGACAAAAAAACAAAATAATTATTTGAAGTACGTTGGGGGAATGTTTCAGAATACTATACCTACTTATTTTCGAGAAAAATAGTTTTTTTTCTGAAAATTTTCACATTTTTTCTATTCTTCGTGGTTTTTCTTGAAAATGCTTACATACAGCTTCAGGTAGTTGTTATCAAAAGAAAGAGAATTGCCTCGAGAACATTGTGGCAAAAAAACAGAGAGTTAAAAGGACTGTTTTTCGAGAAAAAATGGTTTTTGTCTGATAATTTTCACATTTTTCGACTTTTCGTGGTTTTTTTTTCGAAATTCACACATACAGCTTCAGGTAGTTGTTATCAAAAGAAAGAGAATTGCCTCGAGAACATTGTGGCAAAAAAACAGAGAGTTAAAAGGACTGTTTTTCGAGAAAAAATGGTTTTTGTCTGATAATTTTCACATTTTTCGACTTTTCGTGGTTTTTTTTTCGAAATTCACACATACAGCTTCAAATTTTTGGCATAAAACGAAAGATAATTGCCTGGAAAAAGTTTTGGCAAAAAATCAGAAAATTAAAAGGATTGGTTTTCGAGAAAAAACATTTTTTTGTCTGAAAATTTTCACATTTTTCGACTTTTCGTGGTTTTTTTTTCGAAATTCACACATACAGCTTCAAATTTTTGGCATAAAACGAAAGATAATTGCCTGGAAAAAGTTTTGGCAAAAAATCAGAAAATTAAAAGGATTGGTTTTCGAGAAAAAAATTTTTTGTCTGAAAATTTTCACATTTTTCGACTTTTCGTGGTTTTTTTTTCGAAATTCACACATACAGCTTCAAATTTTTGGCATAAAACGAAAGATAATTGCCTGGAAAAAGTTTTGGCAAAAAATCAGAAAATTAAAAGGATTGGTTTTCGAGAAAAAAATTTTTTTTGTCTGAAAATTTTCACATTTTTCGACTTTTCGTGGTTTTTTTTTTTCGAAATTCACACATACAGCTTCAAATTTTTGGCATAAAACGAAAGATAATTGCCTGGAAAAAGTTTTGGCAAAAAATCAAAAAATTAAAAGGATTGGTTTTCGAGAAAAAAATTTTTTTGTCTGAAAATTTTCACATTTTTCGACTTTTCGTGGTTTTTTTTTCGAAATTCACACATACAGCTTCAAATTTTTGGCATAAAACGAAAGATAATTGCCTGGAAAAAGTTTTGGCAAAAAATCAGAAAATTAAAAGGATTGGTTTTCGAGAAAAAAATTTTTTTGTCTGAAAATTTTCACATTTTTCGACTTTTCGTGGTTTTTTTTTCGAAATTCACACATACAGCTTCAAATTTTTGGCATAAAACGAAAGATGATTGTCTGGAGAAAGTTTTGGCAAAAAATCAGAAAATTAAAAGGATTGGTTTTCGAGAAAAACATTTATAAAACTCACTACTTTGAAGACTCGCGAAGGGAAGTGTGCGGAACAAATCCGAGCTCGGTTGTGAGTTATCCTGAAAGTAAAGTTTATTTTAAACATTTATTTACAAAAATATAATGAAAAACACAAAAAAAACAGCAAAAAAACGAAGTTTCATAGTTGCCTCTCGGCGCAATGCATTAAAAAGGAGGTGGCCGAGTTTCCGAAATTTTCTCGGCCACGTCGATTTGGCCGCGCCGTGGTCGCCGGATTGCTCTAATTTCTTCGGAAGAATGTGGTTAATTGGTAAACTAGTCGAGTCGCGTTTCATTCGTGGCTTTTCTTTTCTTCAATTTTTGGCCACGCCTCTTGTCATCATTGCTCATCCTTATTTTTTTCGCCTTATTACAATTGAGTTTCATCCTGGACCGTTCTGTCTGCGTCTCTGATAAGTGATAAGTGGGCGGAGTTTCATTTTTGAAGACGATATTTTGACATCAAAACGTGAAACTCCGACCATTTTTTTTCACGCGAACATTAATATTCAGTGCATTTTTAATTTTTGCGGCAAAAAAGTGGACGGGGTTCACCGTAAGACCCAGTTCCTATGTACATATGATCCCCTCTATCAACCGTACTTTGTTATCTATGTATTATCAGTTCGTGAAGATCTCGTCAAGTTTTGCGAATCGAATTTCCGAAATCCTCCTCCCCCCTCTCTCTCTCTCTCGCCTGCCCACCGTTTCTGTTTATCACTGTTGTTCGTGCCTCGAACGGAATTGAGGTCAAGATCATTTTATCAGAGAGAGAGAGAGACTCTCCGACTTTATAACTGTTCGTAATCTAGATGATAGGCGGCAAATGTTGGGAATACAAAGAGGAGGGTACAAAAAGTGCAAAAGTGGGCTCTTCCTGCGGTCGCGTGCTTTTTGCCTCGAAATTCAATATACTCGGTATAAAACGCTGCAAACTCGGACCAATCGCACAGTGAGATTCAGAGAAAAGAGAGCGAAACATCGGTCACGCTCTCTCAATTTTCTGCTCTCTCTCGTCGCCAAGGTCCACTGAGAATGGAGCGAGTATGCAGCGCCCCCGAGGAGGTCGAAACCCGGAATGTGTCGGGCGCTGTATCAGCTTATAACAATTCCATGAGCTTTGTTTTGTAGTTTGATCGTTTTTATATTATGCCTGCCATCAAATCTTCAATGGATGTAGTTAAGCAAAGCGTGCGTCCGACACTTTGCGGGTTGCGACCGTCGATATGTTTCAGTTCAATTCGGTGCAATTTCTTCCAAATTTTTGGCATTTCTTTGAATAGGTGTGAACAATTATTAAATTGCACCATCATGTGCGAAGAGAGCGGGTTTGCAGCGCTCCGTACTGACAATACAAAGTTTGAATTCGCATGAATTGGTACACCACACCACCAAAATTTCTCAACGCAGCCAGCGCATTTTCGCGAACCGGCTACGAGAACTTTAGAAAATGCTCAAAAATGCAGGTATTTCTAGCAGACACTGTTAAGAAACAAATTGTGGACATTTTAAAAGCCTGCTAGATCAAATCGGTTGAGAAATAGAAAAGTTATTAGGGATTTTCTGAAAATAACTGAACATTTTCAGAAGTTTTCAGAAAATTGAATGAGTTTAAATTTCCATCGATAGCTTTGTAAACACGATTAGAACAATTATTTTAAGCGCCGAACCGCCAAGAAAAGTTGAAAATGGCAGAGAAATAGCGAATTGAAAATTTGGGCGAAAAATTAACTTCCCCGCTCTATGAAAACGTAAAATATACGCAAAAATGCCTTTTTTGAAAGAAAGTTTCCTCCAAAAGCTTTGTTACTTTTATTAGGCGATGATAGAGACCCTATCATGGCGGGGAATTTAAATTCAAGGGCCTAAATTTTCAAATTCCTATTTCTCAGCCATTTTTCAACTTTTCCGGGCTGTCAGGCGCTTAAAATATTTTTTTACCGTGTTCATAAGGCTATCTATGAAAATTAGATCCTTTCCTTTTTCTGAAAACTTCTGAAAATGTTCAGTTATTTTCAGAAAATCACTAATAACTTTATTCTTTCTCAACCGATTTGACCGCGCAAGCTCTTAAAATAATCACAATTTGGTGCTTAACAATTTTCGTTCTAACTTATACAGTCCCATTAACGAATATCTCATCAAAAACACACAAAAAAATTTAATGTCGTCCAAAAGCTGACTTAGCAACCGGTGGCCTATTTTCTTATAAAAACGGTTGAATTTAGACAAAAAAATGTTTCATCAGTTTCCGGGCAATTAGAGGCTGCCAGTCTATTTTTCAAGTCCTTGTTTGCATGCCGGCCTATTAGAGTAAATAGAGTAAGTTGCTAAACTTGGCAGAACGCAGTCGTCACACCGTGGAGACGCAGAGAAATGCGGTTTCTCTAAAAGTTTGACACCATTTCGCCACATTTCAACAAATACATAAATAAAATTCAGTCGGAATGCCGAAAAAACTGCCTTTTCACTCACTTTGAACGCTTCAGTTTCTAGACGTGTTTCATCGTTATCACGCCAGACCATCATCAATCACTCCTATTGTCCACGTGATGATCCTTTCCTTTTCTCTTACAGTCAGTCCCACCACCATCCGTACCTCCACCGGATAGCAGCGCGGACGAAGAGGAGCCGAAGGCGAGCACAACAAACTCGTACACGTCTACAGCAGCTTGTAGGGAGCCCACAAGAGTCTCGACGCTTAAGGTCAGTCCGTTTTTCTTTACCACAATTGAAATGAGTTTGACATTCAGATCTGTGTCAGGTCATTTTTAAAAACGATAGACCCGTAATAGTGCTGGATTTTCAGAGAGAAGAGAAGGAAAAGCGACAGAGAGAGCGTATGGAAAAGGAGAGACGAGAGTTGGAGGAGAAACGAGTGAAGGAGGACGAGATGAAGAAGGAGGAGAGTTCGACGACAGCACAACATCATCCGTCACTCGGAGAACGACAGAGCTACGTGGAAGAGCCGCCGTCCACCACGACGACGCTGGATCGAAGGGATCGGAAAGCTGAGAAGGCGTTGGTGGGTGAACATGGGAATGGGATTTTGAATTTTTGAATTTACGAATACTGCCAGAAATTTTAGAAATCTACGACATGTTGGACGGAACGTTGGAAAATAAAATTTAAACTGCGCGGGCTTTTTTGAATTTTTCTACCGTAGGCTGCATTTAGCTGCACATCCACTAATCTGCGTTGAACTGATACGAAGAGAAGATGCAGAGAAGCAGAGTGTGAGAGGGTTGTTTTGCGGTGAAGTTAGACAGTTAGACAAAACGAGACATTGGTCAAAATGAAGATACGCAGATTAAACTTGGCAGAATGCCACTGTGGAGAAGGCGCTAGGTCGCGTTTGCTTTCACTTATGGTCTAGCACTGAATAGAACTTCTACAAAATATAACTCGTGGTGCGATGGAGCGCGTTTGCATTATTTTTCGAATTTTGTTGGTTTTTCAATAATATTCAGGTATTTTACGCACCTACCAACAGCGAAAATGAGGGAAAGTAAAAAAATTGCATAATCGCCGAAAAAGTGATAAATTGAAAAATAATTCAAACGCGCTCCATTGCACGACGAGTTCTATGATGTAGCAGTTCTATTTTGCCTAGTTATATTCTGTCGTACCCCCCCCCCCCCCGTTGCTTTATGGAGAAGTTTGACAGTTAGACAAAATGTGGCATTGGACAAAATGAAGATATTGTGTTTTCAATCGAGTTGCAGCATGAGAACGAGACAAAAAAAGACATGTTTTCTCTGCTTCTCTTCGAATCGAACTGTGTTTGCGTGGTCGCGCGAAAAAAAGTGGGCGGAGTCACGCGTTCTCATGTCGCAAGTCGATTGAAAAAACAATACGCAGACTAAACGTGGCAGAACGCCACTGTAGAGAAGGCGCTTGGGCGGGCTCCCGGACATTTCAAACGCAGACGTTTCAAACCCGAAATCCGCAATCTGTCGTCGCGGGTTTGCACGCATATTACTTTTCATAATTATTCTTTAGTTTTAATCGGTTTTTCGTACGAAAAAAACCCAGAACGAACAGAAATACGGGTCTACAGCGACGACAGATTGCGGTTTCGGGTTTGAAACGTTTGGGTTTGAAACGTCTGGATTTGAAATGACTGGGAGCCCTATAGCGAGTTTGCTTTCACTTACATTAGGGTCTAGCACACCATGAACGAATCCAAACGCAATATCCTTACAGGTACGCCGAATCACGAATGAAATGCAAATGGCCACGTACGTCCAACAAATCGACCTGTCTGCAGTAAAACAACCGGTCGGAGCCTACACTCAGGGTGTTTTCCGAATTCGGATGCTCCGATTTGCAGAAGCGGCGATTCGCCGAATGCTCTGGTCGGTCGGAAAGTTCCTCGCCAACCACAAGCTCATCTCGCTGCTCATCGCACTCGCCTTCTTCGCCTCGTCGATAATTCTTCCGGTCGTCAATCGTCAACACATGTTTATTGATCTTCCATTCTCGCACATTTTCGGATCTGGAAGTGACGTCATCTCGAACGGAATTGGCATCGTGTCGAAGAGCCAGGAGTTTAATTCGTCGAATCCGGCGTTTTCATGCATGAATTGGCGGGATTCTAACCATTTTGCAGTGCTTCTTAGAACGATGTGAGTTAGTTGAAGAGATATCGTAAAACATCTAATACATCAGCATGCCCTTCTATTGTTTCATTTCATCACAACTGCCGGGTAATTAGAGGTTTGCGCACCAATCTTCGGTCGTCTTATGCCTGCAGTGTTTTGCCGAGATTGGTGTGCAAACCACTAAATACCCGGCAGTTGTGATGAAATGAAACAATAGAAGGGCATGCGCTTAAATTAGAGGAAACATGGTAACACAAGATACACTACTAATTGCAAAAAAAAACTTAAAAATTTCAGACAATCCAGAGACACAATTCTGCGAAAAGACGCCGTTTTAGCATACACCGCGCTCAAAAAAAAGCTGGATCACTTTCCAGTCGAGAAACGAGAATTCTTAGTGCAATGCTCGCTGGAATGCGAAAACGACAAAGACATGGTCGACAGAATCATCAAAAAGAGCCCGCAAGTTGCGCTAACTTACCCCGAGACTTTTGTGAGCATGAGCAAGGATTCGACAAATCTGACACGCGTCTATCTCGGAGCTGCTATTGGCGGCGTGGAGACGGACACTGATGGGGCAATTTCCAAGGCCACTTCGCTGTTGATGAACTTTGAGTTGAAGGACGATTTGAGTGGGAAAGAGCACGCCGCGTGGCACAATCATTTTGAGGATCAGACGAGGTTGACTGCGGCGCCGAATATTTCCTTGATGGCGTGGTCTCCGGAGACTTTTAAGGCGGCAGTGGTTGCCACGTTACACGATCAGTATTGGTGAGCATTTTGGGTCGATTTTCAAGCTCTTGCCACCCGTAATCCAATAAGCTCTGCCCGGCTGCTTTGCAAGTCTGTGGCACAGAAAAAACAACAAAAATCGGAAATTGTCTATAATTTTTAGGAAACAAAAATACGGAAAAATTGTGAAAAAAAATCGAAAAATGAACGAAAAAATGTTGAAAAAAGGCAAAAAAATTGAAAAATTGAATTTCAAAAACTAAAAAACGACACTCCGCGCGAACGCTGCCGGGAATTGGCGAGAATTCAAATTTTTATTATATAAAATTGAAAAATTGTAGATTTTTCGAAATTTTTTTTTCAACTTTTTTGCGAGAAATTTATTGTAATTAGCACTCGGAGTGCGTTTGCGGACTCACACTGCCTACCGTAATCTAGTCGAGTAAGCTCCGCCCACTTTTGGTCACCAGGGAAAATAAATTTTTGAGGCTCTAACAAAACCGGGGGAACAAGTTCCGCCCCTTTTGCCCGCTTGCGACAGAAAACAGTGCCGCAGACTTGCAAAAGGGGCGGAGCTTGTTCCCCGGTTCTGCCAGGGTTTCAAATTTCCATTAAAAATTAAGAAAAAACGGAAAAATTGCAAAAAAAAAAATGGAAAAAAATACGTTACGTTAAGAACAGCTCCAAACGACACTCCGTGCAAACGCTGCCCGGAATTGGCGGGAATTCAAATTTTTATTATAAAAAATTGAAAAATTGTTGCGTTTTTCGCAATTTTTTTCACTTTTTCTAACTGTTTTGCAAAAAAAAAATACTGTGTTTGCGAAACCACGCTGCCTACCGTAATCTAGCCGAGTCCCTAAAAAACAAGAAACAAGCTCCGCCCCTTTCGCAAGTCTGCGGCAGAAAACAGTGCCACAGACTTGAGTTGCAAAAGGGGCGGAGCTTGTTCCCCGGCCTTCAAAAGTGGGCGGGGCTTGTGAAATTTTCGATTTTTGCAAACAATTGCGCTAGAATTGAAACAAATTGAAATCCGTCGTGCTCAACGAGCCCTTTTTGATCTTTCAGGTGTCTCCAATTCTGTCTAGCCATCCTGTTCCTCTCCTGCCTCATCGGCTCATTCGGCATCAATGCCTATCAGGTACATATTCCGTTTTTTAATCACTTAAAACAACAAAAATTTCCAGTCGAAGCCCTGTCTTGGCATCATGATATTCGTCACGCTCGTCGCCGTTTCCATTGCTGGTATGACGACTTTTTTTTTCCTTTTTTTGTTTCCCTTTTCTAAATTTGTGACAAGAAACCCTCCAAATTTTTTAATCCGCTCGCTGACTGCTGCGCAATATTTTGTGTGCCTTTCACTTTTTTTTTGTTGTGGAAAATTTCAGAAATTTCGAATTCCAAAATTTCCAGGATTCTCAATGCAATTCTACCGTAACCTGCCGGTCGACCCGCTCGTCTATCCAATTTGTTTTGTGACTATTGGTGAGTTGAAAGCTTTTGAAATTTTAAACTTTGAAATATTCATTCCGTGCTTAGCAACTAAAAGGGGGGGGGGGTCTTCTCGTCTTGAGAACTTGAGAATAATGCGCGCTATTTGACGCCAATTAGAGCTTGAGTATCCTCATTTTTCTATACTTTACAATTTATTCAGTTTGAATGATATTTAAAAAGGCATTACATTCCGCATGTTTTTTATGACCACCACTTTTCTTCCTTCCCAAATGTTTGTTTGTGCGCGTTTGAGAATTCTTCATAAAAATTGGAATATTTGGCAGAAAAGCTATAAATTTCGTTTGGAAATTCGTGAGAATTATTTATTTAACTTTATTGCCATGCAGTTTTGTCCGAAAATGTATTCGCCAGGAGTGACACTTCATTTCTTCTGCTATTTCTTTATTTTTTTAAAAACTTTATTCCATTTTTAATTTATCAAAAGTGTCACTGCTTGCGAATACGTATGGTCATTTTAAATAATTTTGGCACCTGGTTATTCTGGAAATTTTTCTCTCAAAAATTCCAAATTTTAATATTTTTCCTCCGCTGTGAATTCAATGTGTTCTCATTTACGGCCAAGGTGACTTCGTGGCGAATATGCTCTCGGACGTTCCGAAAATTTTTCTGCATTTTGTCGTCGCGGTGTTTGCACACAATCTTTTTTTTCAAAGATTTCTTTAAAAAAACGCTGCAGACACAAAATGCAGAGCAATTTTCAAAAAATCAACTTTTTTTGGAAATGTCCGAGAGCCGAAAAAAGAGCCCTAAACTGGGCGGAGCTTGTGTGAACCCGTTGACAAAGCAAGTCCGCAATTACCGAGTGCCAACTTTATTAAAGCGACAGTACGTTGTCATTTATCGTGTAAAATTCCAATCACCTAGATTTTAGGAAATTAGAACAGTTCTAATATTACTCTCGTCTCAGCTGGGGCCTAGAAAATGCAAACTCGTTCACTATAAAATTCAGCATGACCTTACACAGCTTAAATGAGTGTGACCGTAATCTATTCAACTATTTTAACGAGAGAATTAATTAAAATAAGAGTTTAATTGTTTTTATTTGTATATTTACTTTTTCGGGATTTTTTCTAAAATTGTTTGACTGGATTACGGTCACACTGATGTCAGCTGTGTCCGATCGTGCTTAATTTACTCGTGGAAGAGTTTGTTTGAATTTTCTAGGCCCCTGTACTTTAATAAATTGTGCACTCGATTTTTGCGGAACATCGCCAACAGTTTTACCACAAGCTCCGCCCACTTTTCTTATTTTTTTCGAGGGTATGACAGAATAGAACTGCGCGAATAAGAATTCGTGGTACGATGGAACACGTTTGCATTACTTCTCGAATTTTCCGATTTTATTGGGTTTTCAGTAATTTTCATCGGTTCGGACGCACTCCATCGCACCACAAGTTCTATTTTGTAGCAGCTCTATTTCGCATAGTTCTATTCTGTCGTACCCCCATTTTTCAAAATTTTTTGAGTTAAAATTTTATTTTGAAAATTGGTATCAGGGGTGGGACCAAAAAAAAATTTTTTTGTTTTTTTTTTGAGGATGTGGATAAGACAAAAAATTTTTTGATTTTTTTTTGCGATGGTGAAAGTGAGACCAAAAATTTTTTGATTTTTTTTTTGATGGTAAGAGTGAGACCAAAAAAATTTTTTTTTTTTTTGATGATGCGCCGCAGGAAAAAAAATTTTTTTTAGAGCCACGGAGGCGAAAGAAAGTTCCGGTTTTTGGGCAAAAACTTATTCAGTATTTGCTCAGAATTGACAAAAACCTCTAATTTTCAACAAAAACTTGGAAAATTTCTTTTTAAATGGCAGAAATACGTACTTTTTTTGGAATTTTTTTTGTTTTTTGGTAAATTTTTTGAGGAAAAAAATTTTTTTTTTGTTTTTTTGTTAATTTTTTTGAAAGCAAAAAAAATTTTTTTTTTTGGTAATTTTTTTGGGGGACAAAAAAAGTTTTTTTTTCTTGGTAACTTTTTTTGGGGACAAAAAAAAGTTTTTTTTTTTTTGGTAATATTTTTGAGGACAAAAAAAGTTTTTTTTTTTTTTGGGGAAAATTTTTTTTTGTCCCACCCCTGATTGGTATATTATCGATCCATGAATTTTCTACCAGAGGCTTTTTTTGTAAACCTCGGTCATAGAAACCTAGTCCAACCGACCGAGGCCATGGCGGTGTCTCGCCACGAAATTTTAAAATAAAGACTTGGCCTAGGATTCTGTGGCCTCGGTTCCTAATGAGTCCACGGTAGAACTTTCAGGGATCGATAATAAAAAACGCAAAAAGTGAATATTTCATGGGGTTTTTGTATTAAACTATGTACGAGGCGCGTCCGCAAACACCGAGTAAAAACAAAATGAAACTGACAATAAAACAATATCCTTCCAGGAATCGGTCTTCTATGGCTGTTCCAGTTGCACTTTAGCTGGTCCCGTTACTCGTCGGCCGCCGTTCATCCAACAGAGAAAATCGCGTTCATCCTATCGCATGACGCACCCGGAATTGCAGCAAGTGCAGTCGTCATTGTTACCACTTTCCGTATGTCGTAATTCTTGTGGAATCTAGAGACCAGACCCAGGATTCATGATATAGGAAAAGGGCATTTTCCGGAAAATGGGCGTGTCTCTCACTACCGTCATACAAAATTCATCAATTTCGAAAATTTTGTTTTCCATTTTCTTGGATCCGGCCTCAGAGTTGCACGGAATTCCGGTTTCCAAATTCTGTATTCTACTGTTTTTCACGTTCCGTGCATCACTTTTAAAGACTTCAATGAAAAATGTTTCAGTCACAATGGGCTTGGTGATCTCCAATGGCCACATGGTTTCCTCTTTCTTGGGAATCGCCTCGTCCGTCGCTATTCTTCTGGTTTTCACTATCTTGTAAGTTTTTTTGTGTGTTTCAATAGAGCTGACGCAGACAGAACGGTGTTTGCGGACTCATGTTTTCATGATGCAACTCGATTGAAACCACAGTATTATAGATTCATGACGTAGCGAGATAGCGTGTCAAGTTATGCGTCAGCAAATGTTGGGTCTCGCCACGATTCAGCCCCTAGGGGCGAGAGATGAAGCAATTTTTTCATTTCGCTGGCGCAAAACTTGCAGCAACGTGTCGCTACGTTTGGAATCCATAATAGCAACAAAAAATGGACTTCTTTCAGTTTCATCTCGGTGTTCGTGTTTGTCGGTGGAAGTCGTGAAGCTCGCGGAGTCAAATGGTACCAGATTTTCAAAACTGGAGATACTCAATTCACTTGTTCGTTATTAGATTCTTCTCATTATGAAAATCAAATTGTTTCAGCTCCTCAACTGGCTTCATTCGACTCTTCATCGCTTTTCTCGCTCCATGACCGTCTTCTCGACGCTCGTCCATGTGCCTCTCGAGCAGTCGGAGCATTCGTTATCAGTCCAAAGATCCGTTATCCAATCCTTGTTCTCTGCACCGCGTTCATCTTTTTCGCCATTTATGGATTCGTGAATACAGGGTATCGTTTTGTTGTTTTTGGGGCGTTGGGACGTTTTGAAACAAGACGTTTCCAAACTCGGTAAACGCCTGCAACTGTTACGCAGATCTAAGAAGCAATATCAGCTTTTGCGCATGACTTAGAGCTCCTTTCAGATTTTAAACAGCCTTTAAACCCAGTAGCAGATGTTACGTAGACATTGAAGGTTGCAACACCTGTTAAGCAGATCTTAAAAAGGCTGCAGATGTTACGCAGATCTTAAACGCGACACGCGCCGCACCTGGCGACACAAAATCGTGGCACCGCCCGTCTGTTCTCTGCTTGTTTTTTTCCGTTTTTTCGTCGGCATTTTGCTTTTTTTTGCAATTTTTTTTATCTTTATTTTACTCCGTGGTAAATTAAAAGATGAAAAAAGACATTCACGTCACGAATTCCACATTATACATATAGCGCAAAATAATAATTTTTTTTCTTCCATTTTTTTTCAAATAAAAACGCGTTTTGTGTCTTTTTCTTTTCACATTTTTATGTTTTTCGGAAACGTGGAAGGTTAATTTATTTTCAAAAAATATTTTCGAGGAAAAAAAAAGAAAATGTGATTAATAAATAATAAGAAAATCTTTTATGCGCGAATATTTACTTCGTCGCCACTATTTCTCACGTTACACTCTTAATCATTCATTTATAAGCACTCAGTTCTGCAGAGACTTCTGTCCTCTGTGGCTCAGTTGGTAGTGCCCGTGATTACAAATCCAAATGTCGCGGGTTCGTGTTTTGCCCAACCCAAAAAAAAATTTTTTTTGCTCGTTTTTTTGTGCGGTTTCGCATCGCTTTTGATTTGTTTCATATATTAATCTAATTCTGCATTGATTTTTTGTCCGGAAAGTTCAGCGGCAACGCGCCGGAAGCATGTGTGATGCTTTTCAAATATGCGACCGGAGGGAGATGGGCGGAAGCTTGCTTTGTGACGGAATGTTTTGTGATTTAAAGTCTAAAGAGTTTTACAGTGTTTAATCGGCTCCCAGTAACCTTTTTCTTATCTTTTTAGGCTCACCTTTAAACTTTTAATCACAAAAAGTAAATTTAATCCCCCCCCCCCCGCAAAGCATGCTTCCGCCCAGTTTGGTCGCCCTTTTGAAAAGTGTCACAGAATTTTTGCGATTCAAATGCACCCGCGCGGCACCGATGACGCGCCTCGTTTTCTATAACCGTGTAACTTCTTTCTCTCTCTCTCTCTTTCCTGCAGAGCGCCAAATAAATTCCTAATTTCCAGAGCAAATGAGTAAAGACAGAGAACCCGTCGACCAACAACACCATCCACCATCCGCCACGTCACCGGCGCCCAGCCAACACCCGAGAGATCCCAAAATGCAGGCGCCACGAGTTCGCCTGCCGGATGGAGTTTGAGGTTAACGTAAGTTGTTTGGACGGGCGTAAAACTTAAAATAACAAAAATAAAAAAATATATCGTTCAGCGCGGCTCCGACGGTGAAGCGTTGTTCCGTCAGGTGACGAGCGACTTGTCGATCGAAGAACGCTAGTACTTTTCTCACTGCTTCTACGACAAAGAGAAAGGCATCAGACACTGGTTGTATAATGATAAGAAGATATTAAAGCAATTGAAAAGTTGGTTGTTTTTTTTGGTGTTCTGATGATTCCCAGTTGACTTAAAAGCCCAAAACAAACTTTACAGACCTTCCCTGGGAGTTCTCTTTTGAGGTCAAATTCTACCCGACCACACCCACCACTATTGTCGACGATCACGCACGATACTACGTCTTCCTCCAACTCCGCCGTGACATTCTCACAGGACGCCTTCCAGCCACCGCCGACACTCATGCCCTTCACGGCTCTTTTGTTGTTGAGATGAAAATAATGTGTATTAAATGCTATTTCTTTTTTTTTAATAAAAATAATAATTATAAAAGTATGTTTTATTTTCTAATAGAAAAGAGAAAAGGAACGAAAAGCAAAGTGAAAGCAGTAGTAGCCCCTCAGTTGCGCAGCTTTTGAGCAGATCTTTAGCAGAAACCCATAGCGCGTAAATTAACAGTTGCGTAAGAGCTGCGTAAAAGTTGCCAAAGTCTGCGTAACAGTTGCAGGCGTTTACCGAGAATGTTAGTGCAATTTTTCGTCGAGGTGTTCTCAATTTGGCCAAGGATAAAACCGTTGTCAAATCTTTTACCGGTAAATTTGGAGAATTTGTCAAAATTACTGGAAAAGGTTATATCCTTGGCGCGAACACCGCACGAAAAATTTCACTAACGTTTCAAAACGTCTCACAGCCGAAGTGATCCATACTTTGAAAGGCTCGCTTAACCTTCAAATAGTCTCTTCTCTTTCAGAATCGACATCAAAGAAGAGTACTTCTTGCCGTCCGCATCTTCTGAGAAGTCATTCATCGAACAATACAGAGAACAGTTTGGCAAGACGACACAATTCATGGAGCTGACTATTGAGAACAGCATCGAGTACCATGATCATGAAGTTCAAAACAATATCTTTGACATTATGGACTTTGCTATTGTACGTTAGAGCGCAGTTCCATTTCAATTTTATTGAGCTTTATTTCCCTTTCTTGCAGGAAGAAGGCTACGCGACACGCGCCGTCAACTGGCTCTCCGAGTTTGCTAAATTCGAAAAGGCCAGCATTTACGATGTGAATCCAGTGAGTTTTTTTTTCTCTTCTCTTCTTTTCTTCCTATTTTTTGTTTCTTTGTCGTCTCCATGACGCCCTTTTCGCATTCAGGACACCTTTGTTCCCGTCGTCAATCTTGTTTTTCTGCCGTCGGAGACTTATAGAAAGTACGCGTCCGACATTATTATGGATAGATTCCAAACCCAGATTATCAAGTCGAGAATGTATTTGGAGCTGACTGTCAAAGGATTTGCACAGAGGTGAGCACAGACTTGGCGATGGTTTACAACTTTCAGTGTTTGCGGAAATAATCTAATCTCGCTGATTTTCGAAAGTGTGACAAAACCGGGTAACGCAAAACCGGGGAGCCTTTCTGTATAAAGCTCGTGCCGCAGACTTGAAAAGGCGGGGCTTGTTTCGCGGTTTTTAAATTTATTTCCCCGGGTTTTTCAGGTTCTCCGATTTTTGAGAGCATGAAAAAACCGGGGAAGTTGACATTCTCACGCCAATTCCGGACAACTTGGATTTTTAGACTTTTGAAAAATGTTGTATTGATATCACATTGATTTTATCATAGCAATAATTTCAATAGCATCCCAGTAGTTGTTGGTATGAAAAAAATCAATTCCGAATGTCTGAAATTGAGCTGTGTCCGCAATTTCACGTGAAAGTGTGTACTTTCCCCGATTATGTCACACTCTCTGATTTTCTATCCAATTTCAGAAAATTGAACTTAAAATAGACTTTTATAGCGGGAGATTAGATTACGGTTGACAACACGAGTCCGTTAAAACCGAGTGACACCATAATTAAACTGACAATAGTCAAAAATATCACATTTTCTTTACAGAACCACTTTCGTCGACACCATCCTCAAAAAAGCCGCTGCCAAAGGAATTCCACTGTCGGTAGATGTTCCATCTTCAATGTCTCTGCGACACGATATCAGTGTGTTCACTTCTGGAATGGTCGCTTTCGGAGTGGCTATTGTCATGCTTTTCTTCGTTTCCCTGCTCCTTCTCGGGCAGCCTGCACTCACTGTGATGCTTCTGATTACTTCTATTGCAGGTAAGAGAAAAATAATACTTAAAACTCGGTGAAAGCTAGTAACTGTGGTACAGATCTTGAGCCCTCGAATAATCTTGAAAAATTTCCGAAAAGTTATTAAGCCGTTGAAGTCTTTTTTATCGGTGTGAGATTTCGTGTACTGGCCGAACTGTGGTGCGAATAGGTCAAGTTTGAAGGGTAGCATACTGATAGCACGTATTGTCTTTCCCTCGGCGAACTTTCCAGTATCTTCTAGACCAACAATTTAATTTGTTTTTTTCCTTAGGATCGGTACGGTAAAAACTTCCTTTTTTATTTGACCCGATTAACCCCATAAAAACCCAAATTTCAGTCCTTGGCGAAACCGTCGGATACGCGTACTTCTGGTCAGTGCCCATGAACATTGTCACTCTAACCATGGCTTTGGCTGGAAACGCGCTCACATGTGTCATCGTAATGGCCTTCTGCTACAGCTACTCCATGTCTGGAAAATCTCAAATCCGCGCCGGAGTCCGAATTCAGTACACTTTCCAGGTGAGTCTGGCAGAGCGAATTTGCAATATAAATCCAATTATTCAGGCCACTCTTGTTCCTGTGCTCTTCGCCTGCATCGTGCCAGTGCTCACTTTCCTTCCACTCCTCTACGTGGATGTTCCAGTGGTCCATCATCTGTTCAAGATTGTGGTTCTCAATGCCGCGGCGTCTCTCATTCACTATCTCTTCTTCCTTCCAAAGTATGTATCAGATTTTCTTAAATTAAATACTCGGTATAAAACGCTGAAAACTCGCTCTAATGAAACAATGAATTTCACATGCATTTGGAGTGAGACGCAGAGAACTCAGAGCGAAAAATCGGTCAAGTTCTCACAATTTTCTGTACTCTCTCGTCTCCAACGTGACCTCCTCGTCCACTTTGCGAATGGAGCGAATTTACAGCGCTCCGTACTGAGAATATCCAAATTTGCAAGAACTTCGGTGAATTCCTTTACGATAATTCTCGATATTTCTGGGTAATAACGGGCAAAGTTATTTCGAAGTGCCATCGCGTCTATTGATCGTCCTTATTCAAATAACAACATTTCAATTTCGGAAATTATGAGACCCTGACAAAACCGGGGAAAATTTTGCAAGTCTGCGGCACGGTTTTTGCTGCACTTTTACAGCATTTCATATACAAAAATCGTGCCGCAAGCTTGCAAAAGGGGGTGCCTATTCCACGGTTTGCCAGGTTTAAAATTTTTCGAGAAATTCTTCAAAACCATTTTCGAAGAATTCTTCGATAAACTGTCTTCAGAAAATCCACATTGAGCGCGACAAGGTCACTGTTAATTCCATTATTTTCCAGCATGATGCTCGCCTTCTCCGAGCGTTTCGGCTTCTCGTGCACCTCTTTGAATTGCGCTGAACTCTGCTGTGACATGGATGACGAATCGTCCATCTACTACATCCCAACCGGAGGCCGTGCCATACATCCGGAAGGACTTTATCATCATCCATCTTACACGTACGCTCCAAAACCTTTGATGAACGCGCCACCTCCACACTACTTGGCTATAACCGCTCCGCCAGTGAATTCAATCTACGGGCAGGCTGATTATGCGTCAAGAGGAGAGTTGAAGAGGGAATCGAGAAGACATCGTAGACGTAGTGAATCGTCGATTGGAGAGACTGAAAATGATGGAACTCCGCGGAGGGATCGCGAGTCAAGAAGGCGGAGACAGCGGAGGGCAATGAGCAGAGATAGTGAGATCTATGAGGATCTTCCGAGTCCGGTAAGTTGATCTTGAATGAATAGATAATTTTCGTTTCATTTCGAAAATAGAAAATGTGGCCTTGAAAATTTCTTGTGCGTGCTTTTGAGAGTTCTGGGGCCGTATTTATGAAAGTTTACCGTACGGTAAATGAAAAAATATGAACGTTTACCGTACAGCAAGTGATAAGCGGTTTACCGGACGGAAAACAATATTTTCGTTATTCCTGATGGAAATCTATTTACAAAAACATGCTTCTATGACCGTAATCGTGTAAAAATCAGCGCTTTCCGAATTTCGTTTTCCGGAAAACGGTTTTCGTATCGTTTTCCAGTTTCTTGCATATGGCCTCAGGAAAAATATTTACTGCTTTCATATCAGTGATGCACGGAAATGACATTTGAAAAATGCGGAAAGCGGAAACGGAAACGGAAAGAATAAAAAATTTCCGCGGAAAACGGAAACGGAAAATTTTTCGGTTTTCCGCGGAAGACGGAAACGGAAACGGAAAGGTGGTTTATAAAGATTTTGCAATACTAGCCTCCATATTGTGAAAACAAAAAAGTTGCAACGTGGTGTTTGCGTACTTTTAAAATTCAAACGAAAAGGGGGACGTCTCTCTTCATTTGCCATGCTATTTCTCTCATGAGTTGTTAGTTCATGAGAAGGGCGTAATACCTGAAAATTAAAATTATTAGTGTCATATAACTTGCCGGTATGTTATTTTTCAATTTCTAGAATACCGTAAACAGCGAAAAATAATAGTCACACTACCAGTTTTCCAGTTCTAGTGAAGGGCGGAAAATCTGAAAATTTTAATTTTAATTCAAATTTAAATATTTATTGAACAAGAGTAACCAAAACAACATTTTAAAAACCGAAACAAAATAAAACGTCAAATAATTCAGCAAAGACCAGTAACCTCCTCATCGCGCTCAAACTCGCCACGCCGTCAGCAGCCTGGAAGCATTCGTCGGCCGGGAGCAGGACCAGGAGCCCAGCAGCCACGCCCACAAGCCTATCATTACGACGAAGGAGCCCAATGGCGTCCGTACGTGCAACCGTCGCCTTACATGTTCTATTCGGGACCAGTTTACGGACAACAACAGGGGCGCTAATTTATCGTTAATTATTTTTTAATTTCTTTTCCATTCCAAACTCAGGGAGCCCCCCTCCTCCAATAATATCTAACCAAACATTTCCTCAACTTTCCATCCTTACATTTTCCGTGACAAGTCAGAGCCATCTAACCACTCCTTTTTCCTTCCTCCTGCCAAGTTCTTTCATTGATACATATGGTGCTTTTATTAAATTATTAAATATTTAGATGAATAATTGCAACAAAAAAAAGAAACAAATTGACGAATAAATGAATAAATAAATTTAAATATTTACGTACGTAAAAAGGGGGGGGGGGAAATACTGCATATTCACAAGGAAGAAAATAAAACACACACACAGGTTATTTACCCAAATCATTTTTCGAAACGCCACGGGCTGTCCGGAGACTGGAACGGTATATGAAAAGGAAACGCGCTCTAATGCAAAATTCCTGATAGAGGCACTTCGCGGTGAATTTTTGCGCCAAAAAATAATTTTTTTGTGTTGTCGAAAAGCTAAACCGGCCACCTACAGTAACCCGGTAAACACGATATACGGTGTGATTATGGCCACGCCCCTCTCGGATGTTTAGAAAGTTTTTCTGCAATTTGCCGTCGCGGTGTTTGCACACAATCATTTTTAAAAACTTTTCAAGGAAAATTCCATAAAAAGCTGAAAAAAAAAATATTGTGTGCAAACACCGTGACGACAAAATGCACAAAAAAATTTTGAAACGTCCGAGTCTTGTTTTTGCAAAAGGGGGCGTGGTCGCTGATCTTTATTTGGGTTACGTTAGGTCGCCACTTTCATTTTTCGACAACATAAAAAGGTTATTTTTATTTTTTCGCGCTAATAGCCCGTGGCAAGACCAGCCAACCTTTTGGCCCACAATTTACCGCCAAGTGTCACTCTGTGGCAAATGCGTAATAGGCCATAATTTTTTCGCCATAAAAAATCACCGTGCTGTTTAAATTAAAGCTGGTCTTGCCAATGTCCAAAAAAATAACTTTAAAATTTTTGTTGTTAGCAAGTTTTTCTGCATTTTGTCGTCGCGGTGTTTGCACAAATGGATTTTTCCTTAAAAAGCTTTTATAAATGATTGTGTGCAAACAGCGCGACGACAAAATGCAGAAAAAATTGCGAAACGTTCGAGAGCCAACTTTTTTGCCAAAATTTATCGCGAAGTGCCACTCCGCGGCGAATACGTAATAGGCCATAATTTTTCTTGAAAAAAAATGCCCGCGGTGTTCAAAATTTTTATATAGAAACGTTCCACTGAACAGCCCGTGGACCCCAAAAAAACGGGGAAAAGGGGCGGAGCCAAATGCAAAAGTGCCGCACACTTTTTAAAAGTAATTTTTCTCAGAAAAAATAGCAAAAAAATGGGACAAACTGTCGTGAGACTTTCAGAAAAATGAGACCACACGAAAAGGGGGGAAAGTGTTGAAACGCAGGAACGAAAAGGGGGGAAAATGGGCACAGTTTGTCTGCAAAAGTGCCGCACGGTTTTTTCTGCATTTTTGGAGAATGAGCAATAGTGTTTTTTTTCTGCTTTTTTTGCCTGAAATTAGTTTTTTTGGGTATTTATTGTCCATTCGCGACAAATGCAGGTGCGCTCCATTGAACTTCGTACTTTGCGATTTTCATTTTCGTCACCAAATTATTTTTCCTCTTTTTCTTCGATTTCTTGCTAAAATTCTCCGTTTTCTTTGATATTTATTTGTTAAAATGACTGATAACAAACAAACAGTAATATTTTGTGAAAAATTTCCCAATTATGCCCAATTTTAGTTAAAATTCGTCATTTTTCGAAATTTTCGCTGCTTTAAAAATTCCAAAATCATTTATTTGGAAAGCTTTTAGTTTAAATGATTTTATGACGATGTATTTCAATGTATTCTTTCTTTTTAGCACACAATTTTCCTATTTTAATGCGAAATCACCCGAATTTTCGCAAAAAATATCATTTTTCACTAAAATCAATAATTTTGTGGACCTCTCGCAGCTTTTCCGCTCCTTTTATTTTTTAATCGTTTCTATTTTGTCTCCGCATTTTAAATACTAAATTCCAGAAAAACAAAGCAGGAAAAAACACTATTTCTCATTCTCCAAAAATGTAGAAAAACCGTGCGGCACTTTTGCAGGCAACTGTACCCATTTTCCCCCTTTTTCGTTCCTGCGTTTCAACACTTTCCCCCCTTTTCGTGTACTGAAATTTAAAAAAAAATTGTGGCCGATTTTTCTGAAATTTTTTCAAGTCCGAGAGTATTTTTTGGCATTATTTCCCGACGTTTTTAGACCAATTTCCAAGTTTTCTTCCAATATTCAAACATAAATTTCCGTCAAGAAATATCAGAAAGTGTGCGGCACACTTGCAGTTAGCCCCGCCCCTTTCCCCGTTTTCATGGGGTCTCAATTTTCGGCTCTCGGACGTTTCGAAACGTCCGAGAGCCCAATTTTCAGTCAGTTAGTAAATAAATAAATAAAAAATACAATATGAAATAAAACGAACCGTATTTAAATATCAAGAATCTGCCCGCGCCGTCGCTCAGCAACAAAATCCCTGCTCCTCCAGATTCGCCGCCTCATTAGCCTTCAAAATCAGTCTTTCCTGCTCTTTTTGCTGCCGTTCGCCCTGTGACTGCACGTGCATCGGCTTGCTTTGCTGTAGTTTGTGTAAAAGTGTCAGAAATATCGATTCGACGTGATCCGCTTCTGACGCCGATTTTGCTGACGTTTCGAACAGCGCCATGTTATTCCGATCGGCGAACATTTGCGCTTCGTCGGTGGACACTTTGTTGGCACATTCCACGTCACACTTGTTGCCGATTAGAATGCGTGGCACTTCTCCGTCGCTGACTAGACCGTGCTTCTCGCATTCTTTTATCCAGAGAGACAGGTCATTGAAAGAGTCTCGGCTTAAAAATGAAAAATGGAATTTAAAGGATGTGCCACCTTTTTGGGAAATCGAAATCAAACAAAAATTTCTGATTTTTGCCAAATTTTAACAACAAAAAAAATAGAAGACAACGGGGAGTACACGAAGACGAGGTTTTCTAGGCTGGCGTCCGACCACACCTTTTGGAAAATTGTATTTTCTTCAGCAATAATCAGTTTGTTTATTTTATTGTGTTTTCAATCGAGTTGCGTCATGAGAACGCGAGACTCCGCCCACTTATTTGTTCGCGATTACGCGAACACAGTGATATTTGAAGAGACGCAGACAGAACGGCACAAATAAGTGGGCGGAGTCTCGCGTTCTCATGTCGCAAGTCGATTGAAAACACAATATTTTCTTTATTTTTTCATTATTATTTTGATAAATTATTTACAAATCGGTGAAAATTGCGCCAGTTTAGCGGAAATATAGGTTTTTTTCTTTTTCAAAAAGGAACATTTTTGGAAGAGAAAAATGCTGACTGCCGGATTCCTAGGCCACGACTTCGTGTACTCCCCGTGGTCTTCTATTTTTTTGTGAAAATTATAAAAAATCAGATAAATTTTTTGTGAGATTTCAATCGGATATTCGTAAATCCTCACTACTACATTTCAAGCCACTTTCCCCAAAAAGTTGGCGCCTCCTTTAAATATACCTTTTTAAGGGTAATGACAACTTACCAGGTAACATCGTACACAAAAACGACAGCGTTCACATTTCGATAGTAGTGTGCCACAATCGACTGTCGATATCTCTCTTGTCCGGCGGTATCCCACAATTGCACGCGGAGCAACTCGTTCTCGATGGCACAACTTCTTTCGCGAAAGTCCACTCCTATGGTGGCCTCGGTATGCTCCGGAAATCGGCCGCAACAGAAACGGAATGAGAGGCACGTTTTGCCGACCGCTGCATTTCCAACAATGATCACCTAGGAAGTGTATTTGTGAGCTTACAGTATTTTTCGGAACTTTGGACTCCAAAAAATTTTTTTTAACTTTGGACGTGGCATAAGTCACTGGAAATAAGACACCGGCTCTTCGAAATTCCATTTCTGACACTTAAAAAAATGTTTTTTTTTGTCAAGAATTCAAAGGAATGTCGAAAAATTCCAAAAATTGGGAGCAAATGCTGTCTTTTTTTTGGACTGAAATATTGATTTTAAGAATTTTTCAACAAAAAACGAAGGGTTTTTGACTATTTTTCACATTATTTTCCCAATTTTTTTTTACTTTTTTTTGAAATTCATTTTTTGACATTTCCGTGCTGCACATTTGGTGAAAACCCGCCCACTTTTAATAGATAAACTCTGGCTCTTTGCCATTCTATTTCTGACATCTTTTAAAGTATATTTTGTGTTAGGACCAAAAAAAAATTTTTTTTTGATTTTTGGTGTTTTTTCGGGGGTCTTTATTTTTGTAACACGGTGTCCAGGATTGGAAAAGTGGGCGGAGCCGAGCAAACGCGCTCCACTGGATTTTTTCGCGCGAAATTCAAATTTTTCTGCATTTTTATGTTTTTCGGGAAAAAAAGCATAAATTCTTTATTTTTTCCCAAATGTGCTCCAACTGAATTATAGATGAGGTCTTTAGAATTTTTTAAAGCCTAAGAACGTCGAATTTGGTTCAGCCACCATTTCGGAATAAACGTTTTGAGTTTTTTGGTGTTTTTTGCAGGATTTAAAAAAATGCGATAGTCGAAAAATGCGCAAGCACCGAAAGTGCGCCATGCAAGTTTTCTGGCGCGCCAGCAAATTAGGCTCCGCCCACCTTTCCAATCCTGGACACCGTGGGTGAAACAAAAAATTGTTTTATTTATTTTGTAGAACCGCGGAGGCAAAAAAATTCCGGTTTTGGGACAAAAACTTTGGGAAATTTCCATTTAACTGGCAGAAATACACCTTTTTTTGCAATTTTTTTCCAAAACCAAAAAAAAAAATTGTTTGTTGTTTTTTTTTATTGTCTTTGGCCCGCCACGACGGTAAAAAAAAAGGGCCGATTCCCGTGTTTTTCATACGTAAAAATGCTCACTTTAAAAGTCCGTTTCGTCTTGTAATTCTTGGTGCAAGATGGTGCAAACGCCATTTTTTTGGGGACAGAAGGTGGAGCAACTGGTGGTGGAATTGGCGGTGCAGCGGATGGATATGGTACTCGGACCGGGGTGGCGGAAACTGGGATCGATGGTTCTTGAGGAACAGATGAGGGTGGCGTAGGGGTCTGAATTCGAAAATTTTCGTCATGTTTAGGGGTGGAAAAACCTTCTTTTTTAGCCCTATTCAGGTTAGGTTAGTAACTAGGAAAAACAGTTGTTCGGGTCGAGACCCGGCGTGAAAATGAATACCAGGTCTCGACACGAAGTTTTCTGACGTTTTTCCTTTATTGAATAGGTTCAAAAATTGTATTTAAAAACATACAATTTCCTCTGGATGAGTAGCTGTGACTTGTCTGGGCGGATCGATGACAGTGGCATAGGTGGAAAAGTGCGGTGTCGGGATGGTCACGCTTCGCTGATCTGACATCTGGAAGTTTTAATTTTTAGATAGAGTTATTTAGCAATTATTTGATAATTAGAGGTAATTTAAAATGCTCGAAACATATAAATTAATGGGTTCAACAATAATTTAGAAAAAATAAATAAATCACGATTTATTGCCGGATGCAGATATAAAAAAGAAAGACCCGAAAACTGTTTTTAAAAAATCAAAAATAATATTTAAAACCGTAATATTACTTTGATCCATACGGTGGCCACAATTTCCCCTTCTCGACAAGTTCTTGAAACACAAATTTGATGTGCTTTGGCTGAATCGGCCTGTCCTGTTCGTGTTGAATGGCGCGCAATTCGACGGCCTCTTCCACTAAATCTCCGACAAACATCTTGGTCAGCGAGCGAATCGCCAGAACGAGTTGATCGCTTGGCGCCGTTCCAGTGACGTCACCAATCAGTTTTTTGATTGAGGCCTTTTTGAAATTTGATCTTTAAAAAATTCGCGTTTAGCGTCAGGAACAAAAAAACGGTAAGTATTTACCTCCTATAAACTTCATAACGCTCGAGTTGTGATTTGGAGAGATTGGCCAAGAGAATCAAATCTTTCATACGTCGGGCTTCTTCGGTATTTTCCGTCAGAGAATAATCATCCTTTGCTGTTGGCAATTTTTCAGGCACATTAGGTTTTTGAGGCACAGAAATTTCGAGCTGAAATTACCGGAAAATTCGAAAAATTGGATATTTTCACATACTTTTCGCTTTAACGGTGACGGTTCTGGTTTTGACTCCGGTTTCGGTTCCGGTTTCTGTTCAACTTCCAATTCGATCTGATCGACCGCTGAGTGAAAAGAAGCTCCGCTGTCACTATCGCTGCCGTCCGATTCATCAGCGGATGGGGAAAGTGTGAAGAGATTATCGACGATCGGCGGCTCCTCGTCTTCACTGCTGTATTTAGATAAACTTTAATGATCTGGAACAATATTTAAATATCTACCTCATCGCCATTTCCTGGAGCACAATTATCGGCTCTGGCTCATCATCACTGTTTTTTTCACTATCGCTGTCGCTGTCACTGACTCCGCCAAACAGATCATCTTGCTCAATATTTACAGACATCTGGAATATTTTTAGAGCAGAAATATGGTGTGAAAAACATGGCAGAATGATACACAGCCTCCCGCACGAGAAATGCGCACCGCTGGTCCCTAAAAAGAAGGTCTCGGCGTCTCGCACTCTCTCGCGCGTGCAGATAGAGCGCGCTTGCACCGCCTTTCCTGCAGGAATGTTCAGAATTTAAGAATGCGTCGGAAACACTGAAAACCGGAAATTCAATTGAAAAAGGAATATACACAATAGACACAAAAGAAAATTGCCGATTTTTTGAGATATCATAGAAGAAATAATAATTTGTCTTCACAGAAATACCTCTAAACAAAGATTTTTCACGAATTTCGAGATTTTTCGAAAAATTCACTATTATTTTTGGAAATACTTGATAAAGACATGTCAAGAATATTATAGTAAAGTGATTATTTATTGAAAAAGGACAAATCAAGCGGTTTTGTTTGCCAAACAGTGGCATTTTCGGCCGCTCGAGCACGAAGTCTCGTGTGGGAGGCTGTGGAATGATGTTTTTTTGTTGAGGAACACGTACTTGTGACGTCACGCGTTGTCGGATTCTCGGCCATGGCCTAGAATCCGACATGACATGTACTCCTCTCGGACAAAATTTATTATTATTTTTTTTTGGTTTTTTCACCTAATTTTTTTTCTTCCTCTTTATATTTTTTATTTCTTTTTTTTCCACAAATAAAAAAAAATTTTCAGATGACCTCCACCATCCCAGTGACCATCGATTTCTCGGGCGGCGCCGAATTTCTGGTGAAAGCAAAAGTGCAAAAAGTTCAAATTCCAGCAGGTAGATATTTATTTATTGGAAAAATTTTAAAGCGCATTTTATATTCTAAAAATCATAATAGTTGAGGGTTTGTGCCCCAAAAATTTTAACCGAAAAAAAATGTTTAAAAAAATTTAGGTAAACTTTTTTTAGGATTGAAAAATCATTGATTATCTTTGGTTTTTTGGGTAATTTACTTGATATTTTGTATTTGCTTCGCTAAAATTCTAGTAAATGTTCTTAAAAAATAAAAAAATCTTGAAATTTTCACAATTTTGCCGTAAAATTAAAATAGGCTCTTAAAAACGACCTTTTTTGACATAATAATTACAAAAATTGAGAGAAAATCAATTGAAAACCAACAGAAAAACCGAAAATTTGCGAAAAAATTTTTAAAAACTCCAAAAAATACATGCGCGACATTTGCCAAAAGGTGTGCAGCACTTGCAAAAAGGGGCGTGGCGTTTACCTAAAAATTTCCTAATTTGAATTTGCGGTAATTCGCTATTTTATTTGTATTTAAATTAACGTTATTTTTTATTATTTTTATGACGATTTTCATGAAAAAAAATAAAAAAGAAATAATCTGGATATACCCTTAACAAATCCTATTATTTTTCAAATATTTATCGAAAAGTAAAAATAGGGAACTGAATACTCTCTTTTTTGAACAAAAATTTTATAAAAATTAAGAGAAAATGAACAGAAAAACCAAAAACTTACGGGAAAATTTTAAAAATGCTCTAAAAGGGTGTGTGGCAGGGGTGTGCGGAATGGACTTTTCGGAATACAGTGCGTAACATAAGTATAAGCGCACCCCAAAAATGCATGGTACTGCGTTTGCATGCAATTTGAAGACTCGGGACCTTCAAAATCGTAATCAGCATGCAAAATTACCCCAGGACTACATAGTCCAAGTTAATATTCACAACACTCTAGAAATGGGCCTGAAAAGTCTGAAAAAAGTACTCCTGCAACCGTAACATAAGTATAAGCGCACCCCACATAACATCGGAAAAACTCAAGAAAAACACAAGTTGATAATTAATAGCTGTACCATTAAAGTTTATAACTCCATAATCACGGTTGGACATAGAATTAGATACGCCTGGGATGTCTTAGTCCGTGTTGTTTTTGAATTACTGCTCCAGGATACTCTAAACATGAAGGATGGCGACTTCGAGTGCAGCAATCGGCTAGAATGGTTTTTCTTGGTTGTGAAATCGACGAGGAACAGTCCCTAGATGTTATCCAATAGGTTCTAGTCCAGAAAGCATCCTGGACAAGTGAAAACATCGCGGTTTTTAATCTTGAGCCAGTCCACTGGCATGCGTGGATGCGTTATCTTGTTGGAAGATGAGGCCATATCGACGGAGGAACAAGAGGAGTTGCTGTTTTGGGATGTTCTGACATGAATTCATTTGAGTAGCTTTTATACAAAATGTATTATTAGTAAACCAGAAGAATAAAAACACCGGACACCATTATGCCTCTTTCTCCAAATTTACGTTTTGAGAAATCAAATGGATCCTAGAAGAGATCGTACCAATCGTATTCGTAACTACCCGCGTTGTTTGAATTGAACTTTTCCAATCAGAAAAACCAATTTGGAACAAATAAGATTTGGTTTGAGAGTTTTGGTACCAAACAGTTCTTGAATTCGAATTCAAGTCAAAACCACAAATTGTTTGATCGTCGGTGAGTTGCGGCGCAGGTCTCGATACGGCTCATTTGATATTGGGATCACTTTTTTCTGTTTTCCCATACGTTTGCTTGTAAACTATGGCGTTGAGTTCTCGTTTGGTGTCGTAGCACGTCTTTAGAGAGAATGAAACTTGTCGACTAATGTTGGTTTTTTTCTGACAGACGGCTTTGGCGGCACTCCAAACTTTTTGTAAAGGTTCTGATTTCTCATATAATAGTTATTGCACGTCGTGGAATGATTCTGCAGTTTTACAATTACTCAGTTAGACCATCTGGCCGTGTTGAAAGCTTGGATTTGCGTTTTCTCTGTGTTTGACTGATTTGTGCCACGTGGCATGATTTAATGATCTTTTTCGGTATTGTTTTCACTGTGAGGAAGTTTTTTGTTAAATTCTGAAGGTACATGACAACACTCATTGACTGTTTTTAAAAAAATTTTGAGTTTTTTCATCTGTTTTGGTAGGTGCGCTTATACTTATGTTACGGTTGCAGGAGTACTTTTTTCAGACTTTTCAGGCCCATTTCAAGAGTGTTGTGAATATTAACTTGGGCTATGTAGTCCTGGGGTAATTTTGCATGCTGATTGCGATTTTCAAGGTCCCGAGTCTTCAGAGTGCATGCAAACGCAGTACCATGCATTTTCGGGGGTGCGCTTATACTTATGTTACGCACTGTATTTCGGAATATCGGAATCTTCCGAATTTTTTATTTCGGAATTTCGGAATGTCGGAATATTCCGAACTTTCGTATTTCGGAATTTCGGAATTTCAAAATATTCCGAGAAAAAAAAATCGGAATTCTCGGAATTTTCGGAATGACTTGATTTTTAATATTATTAAGCAGTACTGTCCACAAAAAAAACAATATCAAAGTAGATAATAATAAGTAACAGAAGAAAAACAACGAAACAGCCAATAAATTATCAAAAAGATATTTCTCTGTAAAAAGTAACATTGAGGTTTTGCCCGACTTTTTTTTTTTCGGAATTTCATTCCGAAAATTTTGTTTCGGAATATTCCGATCGGAATTTCATTCCGAAATAATTTTTTCGGAATATTCCGATCGGAATTCCATTCCGAAAATGCTCGGAATTCCGAATTCCGTTCCGCACACCCCTGGTGTGTGGCACTTGCCAAAAGATGTGCGGTGCTTGCCAAAAGGGGCGTGGCACTTATCTAAAATTTTCTAGTTTAATTTTGCGCTATTTAAATCGCTCTTTTATTTTTATTTAAATTACATTTTTGTTTGACTGGCACAATGCAAAAATTTAGTTCTATTCAAATAAAATCAATAAAATTATTTCCAGACTCCACACTGCGAGATGTGCTGAAATTCGTGCGAGACAACCTTGTCACTGACACGCATCGCATAAACATGTTGTTGAATGAGGACGCGAGTGAAGTTGCTCACGGTTAGTCATTTCTTTTTTTTTGTTGCCCATTCCCGAAAATTCAATTCAGGAGTGATTACACTGATCAATGATACGGACACCGGATTGCTTTCCGAGTACGATACTGCCATCGAGGCCGGCGATTCGATCACGTTTGTTTCTACACTTCATGGTGGTTAATTTTTGGGCTTAATAAATAAATCCAAAAAATGATCTTTTTTATATATATTACGCTATTCAACATGTCCGTCTGTTCGCTTTGAAGGGTCAAGTTCAATTGGTTTTCACGTTTAACTCTTTTTTTTCTGTCGCCGATAGGCGCCAGCTCAGGCTTGTAAAATGATATTCATTAATTAAAAGAAAGAAAAAAAGAAGATAAACATAATAAAATTATTATCAATTGATTGATTGAGCAATAAGGCATCTGTGCGTAAACTAGAAATCCGTAGGAAAGAAAAGGCGTTTTGTTGCAAAGAGATAGGTGAGATTAGAAGAGTTCTGGAGCATCGCAACGGTCGCCCTCGTGCTCGCTGATGTACGGAAGACGTTTTGATTTGTAGAGAAGGATCAGCCAGAAAGTGATGTTGAAGACTATGAACTGAAAATGGAACGGGGTTATTAGTAGGTAGGATCAGTCTTGGGCATATCATTTTTTTTGGTGAAAATTCCGGGTACAGTATGATTTAAAGGCGCGTTGGTCTCGAGTGGAATTCGATTTTTTTTTCAAACTTTTTTTAAATGTTTTTTCGTCGGTTTTTCCTTCATTTTTTGTATCAATTGTTCGTTTTTTCTTTTTAATAATTTTTATTCGAGACCAAATTTGTGCATTACGCATAATTTGAGCCAAAATCGATATTTTTCCGATTTTCCACAATTTGAAAAATTCCAAACTCATTTTTTTTGAGGAATTTTTGTTCAATTTCCATTCTATCATGGTGATGTGTTTTAATGTTTTCTTACATTTTAACCCGAAAATTACTGATTGTAATATGAATTATTCCGGTTTTCCGGCTAATTTATGTTAAAATCAGTAATTTATTTGTTAAAAAGTAGAAAAACACACTTGCGTTTTCATGTCGCAAGTCGATTGAAAACACAATAATTATTTTTATTTATTCTTAAAATAAATTTTCGCCACTAAAAGTATGATTTTGTTTGAGTTTGGGTTGATCGGACCATTTTCAGCCGAGTATACATCATTACAGCACTTTGAGTATCATGAAAATTTGAAAAAGTGTGCAATTTGTCGTGAGATCTGATGTCTGCGGACCTGTGGTGACAAAAACGGATTTTTGCGGTTTTTATTATTGTTTTATTAAAGTTGTCGCGCGGTGTTTGCGTACTCGCGTTGCAAACCGATTTACGAGACTCCGCCTTTTTTCACATTTTCCCCATTCGAACAACATATTTAGCGTCCTGAAATCAATTATTTCCAAATGGCACTTTTATTCAACATCAAACCACCGAAACCAAAGAAAATTCATAAAAATCATACTGGGCAAATTTCGGCCCGCCCCGGCCGGTCACTGTGTCACTAACCGAAGAAAAAATAAGAAAAATCGTCTTAAAAACCGCAAAATAATCACTTTTGTTACAGCAAGTATGCAGACATCAGATCTCACGACAAAGTGCACACTTTTTCAAATTTGGATGATACATAAAGTGATGTAACTCGGCTGAAATAGCGCGATCAACCCAAGTTCAGCTGAACTCATACGATGCTTAATTTTAAGAAAATTTCAAATTCGGCACAAACCATTTTGGGCGGAAGTTATATTGTGAGACCCCACGAAAAGGGGGAAAGTGCCAAAATGTGGGAACGATAAAGGGGGAAAATAGGCGGAGCCAACCGCAAAAGTGCCGCAAACTCTTGCGACATTTTTTCTAATAATAGTTTTATGTTCAAATTGACCATATTTAATTTTTTTCAAACTAAAATGCTCGAACCCTTCGACAAAAATGAAAATAACATTACGCCCATTTTCCCCCCTTTTCGTGGGGTCTCTATATTGTGTTTTCAATCGAGTTACGTCATAGAAATATGAAACCCCGCCCACTTATTTGTGCGCGACCACGCAAACACAGTGCTGTTTTTAATAGACGCAGACGATAAAGGGATAGCAAATTCAAGTTTTCATGATGAAACTCGATTGAAAAAACAATTGCCCCAAAATAAAAAATTTTGTTGTCCGTATGATTACTGTAAACTACGAACCACTATAGGAAAAGCGGCACGACTGACGATGTCAATGTGACTGTGTCGAATACAGAAGCGGCTCGGCTGTTTGATGACGGCAATAATTGAGGTGGAAGCAGTGTTACACGTGCATTCTGCGAGACGAACATCTGATAAATACACATTTATTACGAAATGAGCATCGCTAACTAACCATGAAGAATATCAGGAGTTGGCGGAGCAGGCTTGTGCTCCATCTTCTTTTCCCGTCTTCTTCGATCCTCGTTCTTCTTTTTTGAATAGGCAACGCACGCGTACTCGATTAGCGCGAGAATGACCAAAAGATAGCAAAATCCGAGAAAAACGTCGACCGCTTTTACGTAGGCGACTGGAGGTAGACGCCGATTTGTACCCGTCATCAAATGAGTCTCAGTGAGCACCGTCATTGTGCCGATTAAAGTTCGAGAGGGTGCCGAGTCACGATTGATCCAGAATGAGATCTGCAATCAATGGTAATGTGCCTATTTACGAAACTTTAGTGCATTTTGGCGTCGCGGTGTTCGAATTAGTGGGTTTAAACTCACAAAAAGAAACGCCAAATGAACACCGCGACGCAAAAAATGCACTGACTGTTTATCGATAGAATTTCGAAAATTTCGACTTGAAATTCAATGACATACCCATGAAAGAACAACGACAAGACTGGCAGGAAAGAATATTTGAAGAAAGTAGAAGCCGCTGTCGCGATCGAATATGAAGCTGACCCGTAGACGGGAGTAGGTCCCTGAAAAACCGGAAAATCAGTGTATTTAAAAGAAATCAAAAGGATAAAAATGACAACTGACGTTCAACTCTTTTTATAGTCTAATTATCAGCAGTGATTTTATTTTATGATTTTTCGAAACGACCTGACAACAAGATGAGATGGCCACAGAATTGGCACCAAGAGTGACAACTGTCAAGTTTAAAGGAGAAACCGCTTCAAAGTGTAGTTTCGGGTGGGGCATTTACGAATAGAAGACCACGTGGAGTACACGAGGTGGCGGGAAATTCGAACGCATTTTTTCTATTTTTTTGCGTTTAATTTTGAAAAATGTATTTCTAGGGGATAATTGCAAGAAAAAAAAAACAAAAACTAATAATTCTGGAAAAATTTAAATATTCTGGAAGTCGCGGCCGCCGGCTTTCTAGGCCAGCGGCCTAGAAGACCGGCGGCTTCGTGTTCTCCACGTGGATCTTTTTTATTTTTTTTTGTAAAATTCGCCAAAAATCGAATAAATTGTTTTGTGCACTTTTACCGTCGTTTTATCAAAATCAACACTCGGTGTTTGCGTACTGATTTATTGCTCCGCCCACTGCCCTGTTTTTTTTCATCAAATCATTGTTTTCAGGTTGATATTATGTGTTCACGAACGACTAGTGCTGACGACGCCTCAGTCGCCCAGGCTGGCGTAAAACTCTTAAACCCTAATAACTCTCTGCGTCTCTCGGCAGCGACACTCCAGACACGCGTGGTTTAGCAGCCACGTTGTTGACTACCGGTGAACCGCGCATAATTATTGCCGAACCGCCAAAATGGTCAAACGCGCTCCGCTGAACTCAACGCTATGCGATTTTCATTTTGGTCTCCAAATTATTTCATTTAACGTTGAATTTACACGTGAAATGAAATAATTTGGAAACCAAAATGAAAATCGCATAGTGTTGAGTTCAGCGGAGCGCGTTTGACCATTTTGGCGGTTCGGAAATAGTTTTGGTTTGGTTGGCATTTGCCGCGAGTTTGTTTGTTTTTTTTTAGTTTTTGAAGTCATTTGCTCTTAAGACGTATACTAAATCGATGAACCGACTATTTAACTTCTGTATTGAAATTATATGCAGAACTGAAAACAAAATGAAAATACCGCAACGGTATCATTTTCACCGATTTTGTGCCGAAATTTTAAGATTTTCACCCGGTTTTTATTTACGCTCTCGATATTTTCTGTCAGAATCGGAGACAATTTTTCTATTTTTCCCTAGGAAATTCGAAAAAATTTGCGGGGGTTGAAGGGGGGTACTACGATATAGAACCGCCTGAAATTGAACTGTACCAACACAGAAGTGCTCGAACAATGTGAATCCCTGAGTTCTATTTCTTGCTGTTGTGTTGTAATTAGTACAGTGCCATTTCAGCCGGTTCTATTCCGTGCAAGTTCTATACCGTAGTACCCCCCCCCCCCTCCCCGGAATATGGTGAAAAAGTGTACTCCACGTGGTCTTCTTTTTTTGGGCAATTTAAATGTGATGTTATGGATTCGTGACGTAGCGACTCGTTGCTGCAAGTTGTGCGCCAGCAAAAAAAAAACAAGAAATTGTTTTCTCTCTCGCCGCCAAGAGCTGAATCGTGGCGAGACCCAACAATTGTTGACGCATAACTTGACACGCTCCATAATAATCGTATTTCAACCACTTTCCCCAAAACGTTGGTGGAACCTTTAAAAGTCGTCAAAAACGTTAAAAAAGATTGAAAACTAACCTGATGAAGTGGTGGCAAGTGTCCGTTTTTGGCAAATTTTGGTAAACTGATAGCTGGACAGCTCGATGTTCGCGTCCGCCTTCACCGCTGACGCACAATTCGGCTCTTTCGACGTACACCAATTGTACTCGATTTCGGCCGTTGAGTATGCATCTGAAGCGAATCGGGTCTCGGTTTGCTGGGGAATTTCTTCACGTTCTCTAGGCCTCAAAATGGCACACAGACTGGTACGGAACCGAAAATTGAAAAGCAACGACGAAAACAACGAAAAGCTCTAATAGTAAGCGGTAAATATATATGTATGTAGGCGAGTGCATTGACGTTTACAACATTAAAAAAAAGACAAATCGGGTGAAAATGGGATCATTTTGATGATGTAAGAAAGGATGGAAGTAAGGAAGGGAAGAAAGAAAGAAGTAAGGCAAACCGAGCAAACGCATGCGATCGATCACAAGGAACTGATGATTGTCGTCGTAGTAGTCGTCGTCACGGCACACTGCACACTGCAACCGAAACAAAAAAAAGAGCATGCTTGAAAAGAAAAAGAAAAGAAAAAAAAGCCGATTGCACCAGGGGACGGTGGGGTATTTAACAATTAACAACGAGAAAGGCGAGAAATGAGTAAGTGAGAAAGTGAAAATGGTTTGAGGAGGAATGTGTTTCTGTTGTGTTTTTTGATTTGATTGCTTTTTGGGTTTGAAGCGGATGTGTGTCAAGAGGTATCACCAGTGAATATGCTGCCATTTGTCGTTCTCCTGGATTTTGTCCGATGAGTTCAACGACAGGTATTTCATGTACAGCCAGTAGATTACTGCAAATTATCGGGTTTTTTGAATTTTCACCTGGGCTCCATTGTGTCTGCATTTCTCATTTTTCGAAACGAATTTCGAGGCAGTAAGCGTTAAAACGACGAGGCGCAGACGAGAGACAGCAATGACACGCGACGCGCCACATCTCATGTCTCTGCGTCTCCATTTTGAACGCGTTTAGCCAAACTTGGCAGAACACCACTGTGGAGACGCAGAGAATGCGATAGAGCGCGTTTGCCGCGGTGTTTGCGTACTCGTACTCGCGTTGCAAACCGATTTACGAGGCTCCGCCCACTGTCCTGCTGTGATTTTTCCTTTTTTTTAATCCAATTTTTCCCAGTTTTTTTTTTTTTTTGTCAATACATTTTTTCTTTATTGTGTTTTCAATCGACTTGCGACATGAGAACGCGAGACTCCGCCCACTTTTTTGTGCGCTACCTGTCTGCGTCTCTTCAAATATCACTGTGTTCGCGTGGTCGCGCACAAATAAGTGGGCGGAGTCTCCCGTTCTCATGTCGCAAGTCGATTGAAAACAGAATACAATCAGATCGATAAATGGCGTATGCGAATGAATATTGAACAAGAAAATTCGAGAAAAAGATAAAAATGGCGGATGATGCAAAAATCGATAAAAAATGTTTTTCGTCTTTTCATGGTAATTTTTGCATTTTTCCTCATTTTTTGTTGGAAATAATTGATTTCAAGACGCTAAATGTGTTGTTCGAATGGGGAAAATGTAAAAAAAAAGGCGGAGTCTCGTAAACCGGTTTGCAACGCGAGTACGCAAACACCGCGCGACAACTTAAATAAATCAATGAAAAAAAACCGCAAAAATCCGTTTTTGTCACCGCAGGTCCGCAGACATCAGATCTGACGAAAAATTGCACACTTTTTCAAATTTGCTTATTGTGAAAGCAAAAAAGTGTGGTGTTTGCGTAATTTTGAAATTCAAACGAAAATGGGAACAAATCTCTTCATTTCTTATGCTATTTCTCTCATTGCCGTTTGAATGTTCAAAAGTACGCAAACACCGCGTTGCAACTTTTTTTTCTACAATAAAGTGCTGTAGTGTTGTATACTCGGCTGAAAATGGTCCGATCAAGCCAAACTCGAAGTATAAAAATTTTGAAAAAATTGTTTTTGGTCGAAAATTTTGATTTTTTTAAAACATTTTTTTGAAAAATCTGAAAATTTCAATTTCGACTGAAACGGGACGCTTATTTTAAAAATTACGGCTGCAACTATTTTGAGGTATACAGTAATTTTTCCAATTTTCTTGAATTTAAAAAAAAATTTAAAACATAAATTTAAAAAAAAAGCTTTTTTTTTTTTTCAAAAATTTCCTTCCAAAATTTTTTTTTCATAAACCATCGAAAAACGAGAATCAGCCGGAACATCTTTCAGAAAATTAGAAATTTCAGCTAAAAATCGGCAAAAAAAATGTTTTTTATTCGAAAAAAAAAATTCCGTAACGGTCTGACTATTTTTGCCATTTTTTTGCTTTTTCTATGACTAACTCTAAAAACTGGTCTGAAAATAGCCCACAGCGCGCGACGAAAATGCAAACGCGCCCTGTCACATTTCTCTGCGTCTCCACAGTGACGTACGTTCGGCCAGAGATGCAGAGTCCAATAGAGCGCATTTGCACATCTCTGCTTGCAATAACTTACTGTTAAAAACGGAAAAAGAAAGTGGAAAGCCATATCGACTGAGCTTGTCGATCTTCGCGGGCGTCCATCGTTGACAGCAGGTCTTTGAGGCCTAGATTATAATTTATTTTAATTGCATATGCGCTCTATCGCCAACTCACTTTCTTGGGCCGCGCGAACGGAGCTGGCCAGAGAGTGTGAGCTCCGTCTGTGACCAGTCGGGGGTGTTGCATCATTGGAATCGTCCGGCAGTCACAGTTCTCCGGTATTTCCATTAGGGGATTCTGAATTTTTGGATTTGTTTTATTTTTTTTTTAAAATGAGTTTATTGTTTTTTTTTTTACGTCACGGGATGCTGGCGAGTGCCCCACGCTGCGCTGCGGCTGCGTCGCGTGCCAATGATGTCTCTCTTTCTCTCGCGCTATCTCGCAGCACCCCGTGTTTTTTTTTTCGGGTCTCGGACGTTTCGAAAATTTTTCTGCATTTTGTCGTCGGGGTTTTTGCACACGATCTTTTTTTTTAATGCTCAAAACCGGAAAAAAACTGCTGGAAAAATCGGAGAATGCTCCGATTAGCCTGAATTTTCGGGAAATTATGGCGAAAATGCTCCTGGTCCAAAATATCGATTTTAAAAATTTTCAGAAAAAAAAATCTATATTTTGTTTAAAAATTATGTGAGCATATGTATATAGGAGCATTTTTGCCATAATTTCCCTTCACCGAGCATTCACCGATTTTTCCCGCAGTTTTTTTTCCAATCGTGTGCAAACACCGCGACGACAAAATGCAGAAACATTTTCGAAAGCCTTTTTTCGTCCTCCACTTACCATCGAAGAGTTGTGGCCGGCAAAGTACAAGTCGGCCTGAAATTAAATTTGTTTAACTCTATCATCTATAAAAAAGCTGTTCAAAATTCTCGAGCTCGGTGCAAAGTTCTACTGACTGCTGTTCTTTTGGTGCAATTTCAGCACAGCACGACACGACATTTATGTACAAAAAGTGCCCCCAACAGGTACCTGCACGTAGCTCTTCGCTGGTGTCGAGTTTTGAGACATTAGCGTCATTTCGTACGACTAAACAAGTCAAAACATTCTTCTGAAAGATGGTATACCGCCCCGCACAACTCACATTATTATTCGCCGTCTTTGGACTCGCATTGAACATTGGCATCTCATTGCGCTGCTGTTGCTCAGCCGCTTTCCGCCGCTTTTCCCGTCGCAGCACCATCCGTTTGTTCATGTAGGAGACGATGGCGTACTCCAGAAGCGAGGCGAACACCATGACGAAGCAAAAGTTCAGGAAAACGTCGAGACCCTTCACGTACGACACTTTGGGCATCGAGTTGTTGGTGGTGGTGATGAGTGTGGTCATGGTGAGCACAGTGGTGACGCCGAGACCGACTCGAGCCGGGGAAGCTTCTCGGTTGAGCCAGAAGGAGACCCAGGAAATGGTGACGATGAGGATGGAGGGGATGACAATGTTCATCGTGTAGAAGCCCATGTTTCGGACGAGGATCACTTCGAGGGCGAGGCGCACGTATTTTCCTGAAAATTTTCGTTGTTTTTTTTTTTTACAAATTTTCTCGTAAATCTGATGTAAGTTGGGCTTGCGGGGAAGGCATACGGTAGTCGACAAGAAAATGAGACCTTGACAAAACCGGGGAACAAGCTCTGCCCCTTTTACAAGTCAAGTCTGCGGCCCAAGCTCTGTAGAGAAAGGGCTATAAAATTGTGAAAAACGGTGCCGCCGACTTGTAAAAGGTGCGGAGCTTGTTCCTTTTAAAGGTAAAGACTGAAAAGGATTTCGGTGTTGTGTTTGCGGACCAGAAAGCCAACGGTAAACACTGGAAACATATCCCGAATCCATAAAATAATATAGAAAACGATAGTGAAACCATTTCCACGAAATGTTCGCATTCCGCTTTCCACTTTCCGCATTTTTGTCTGTCGGCGTTTTTTTTTTTTTGAATAACCGCGCAAATTACTGACAACGATGCTCCGGAATTACGCGTTTCCCTGTTGTTTATCGTAAATAAATCGAAACACATTTTTTTAATTTCTTTTTTTCTCTAATTTTGCTGATTTTCTCCGCGTTTTTGCCGAAAATCAACTTGATTTTCTAGCAGAACATTTTAAAAATAAGGATGAGCTAATATTTTGTGTATAAGACCGGATTGCGCTGACAGGTCTGTTTACTTTTAACTTGGGGCATGTTTACGCGAATATGCCGGATATTGGCAGCTACATGGCTATCAGCCGTTGAAAATGGCTGGTATTATTGTTTTAAAAAAAGTTGTCACCTGACGAGAGGCGCGAATTTTAAAAATAGGCTCCGCCTCCCTTTCTGCCATGGCTGCGCGGTGCGCGCGATTTTCTGCGTCGAATTTTTGTCCAGTACCTTTCAATTTCACCTAGAAACCTATATAAAAATTGTTATTTTGAAGCGAATTTTGTCAACTGTTGACTTAAAGTGAGTTTTTAATATCTTAAGTTGATATTTATTAATAAAGTAACGAGAATCAACGCATAAAATGGCGCGCACCGCGATTGAAAATTGGCGCGCGCAAAATTGAAGAAATATTTCGACGAGGGTGACAACTTTAAAAAAAAAGTAATAGCATGGGTTACTGGCGACTGCTTTCTTTTTCAAACGCTTTTTTGCCGCCCGCTCCCACGCGCTGCGGTTGCGTCGCCTGACAACGCTGTCTCTCCAGTCTGCGTCTCATCGCTTACACGCTCTCTGCCTGAAAAATTTATTTTGAAAAAAAGAGAATTTGCATAAATTGGCACACATCCAAGATTGTGTTCGACGGAGCACATTTTCGCAAAGTCAGTGGCAAGCAACCCGTGGCACAGCTCGCGCCTCGCACGTTTGGAGCGCGTATGTGGCTTGACTTTTGCGGCAATCGACACACAAGCGACGCTTGCGCCACATACTTTTGGAATACGCCCTGAAATGGACCGCTAATATCCGAAAATACGGTGAAAGAGTAGTGCGCGGACACAATAGATTAAGGTAGTTTTTAAAAAGAGTCCCACGCACCTGAAGACGTCTCCGCTTTCGTCGTGTTCACAAAATAGAGCGTCGGCTGAAATTGCGGCAACTGAAACGTGTCAAACTTGACGGCCGTCGTCTCCAAATCCGTCCTCTTTTTCCCCCAATAGTAGTCGATATCTTTCGTCTGGTAACCGTCTGTAACACGTTTTGCCCTAATAGTGGATGGATTTGATTTGAGTTTAAATTCAGCAAAAAACATGACAATTCTAAAGTGGGGGTTAGGCGGCCTTCGAGAATTGAATTGAATTTCAGATTTTTCCGGATGATATGATTTTCAAGGAACAAAAAAAATGAAAAGAAAAGTAGTGAGAACCTAATATGGAAAAGGGGTATATGTTTGTTTTCAATGAATCTCGCTGTTTCGCTCCTGTTCCTGTAGTTGACTGAGCCTGATAAAGTAGGCCCAGTAGCCAATATTGAAGAGTAGGAACGTCTGAAACGGAAGTGTGTAGAGAGAAGAGAGAGCGAGTGGGTTTACGGAAGGAAAAACGGAGCGCGAGTACTTGTCAATGTTCGATGGGCGTAGCCATCTCCAGAATTTTCCAAAATCGCTATCGGGCATCAGCATGGCTGAAAATTGAGTGTTGAGGTGTGAAAATGGGGAGCACATCGCCAAAGAGTAAACGCGCCCGCAGAGCGTTCTGCCAATTTTACATTTGTGCCGATTTTTTGATGTTTTTTTCTGTTTTTTAAATATTAAATTTTGAAAATTTCAAACTTTTCCAAACATAAAAAAAATTGTTTCGGATTTTTCAAAAATTATCAAAACTCCAATTTATTCTTAAAATAAAGTATCGGAACTAAAGGTGTGATTTCCTTTGAGATTTGCTTGATCGTACCGTTTTCAGCCGATTATAGAGCATTACAGCACTTTGAGTATCTTGCAAATTTGGAAAAGTGTGAATTTTGTCGTGAGATCTGATGTTTGCCTGCTTGTTTGCTACAGTAACATTTTATGGAATAATAAATCAAGGAAACCGGAAAAAAAAATCAAGAAAAATCGCATGAAAACCGTAAAAAAAATCAATTTTTATTACCTAAGTCCGCAGGCATCAGATCTCACGACAAATTGCACACTTTTTCAAATTTACATGATGCTCAAAGTGCTATAGTCTATAATGCTGTACATTGGGCTGAAAATAGTGAAATCAACTGAAATCACACTTAAAAATAAATATGGGTTTTTAAAGTTGTAAAACTTAAAAAAAAATTTTTTTTGGGTCGAAAAAATATTTTTTTTTTGAAAAATCTGGAAATTTTCAAAATTGGCTGAAACGTTTTGAATTGTTTTATTCATGTTGTCGCGCGGTGTTTGCGTACTCCCGATTTACGAGGCTCCGCCCACTGCCCTGCTGTGATTTGTCCTTTTTTTCTAATTTTTTCTTTTGTTTTATTCTGTCAATACATTTTTGCTTTACAAAAAGATCGTTAAATGGCGTATGCGAATGAATATTGAACAAGAAAATTCGACAAAAAGCGAAAAAATGGCGGATGATGCAAAAATCTTTAAAAAAATTTTCGTCTTTTCCTGGTAATTTTTGCATTTTTTCCTCATTTTTTGTTGAATATAATTGATTTCAGGGCGCTTAATGTGTTGTTGGAATGGGGAGTCTTGTAAAAAGTGCGATGAAATCTATTATTTTCAAAAAAAAATGAGGAAAAATGCAAAAATTACCATGAAAAAACGAACAAATATTTTTTATCGATTTTTGCATCATCCGCCATTTTTTCTCTTTTTCTCGAATTTTCTTGTTCAATATTCATTTGCATACGCCATTTATCGATCTGATTGTGAAGCAAATATGTATTGACAAAAAAACAGAAGGAAAAATGGAAAAAATTAGAAAAAGTGGGCGGAGTCTCGTAAATCGGATTGCAACGCGAGTACGCAAACACCGCGCGACAACTTAAATAAAAATAATAAAAACGTGGTTTTTTTCTAAAATATCCTCCGATGTTTTTCCCAATAATTTCGATGCAAATTGTATACGAGCTGGTTCGATATAATTATTGCTCATATACTTTTTCTAATAGCCGTAATCTCAAGAAGCCCATTTAATGGCTTTTCGGCAATGTGGTGTGGTGTGAAAAATAAAAAAAAGGAAACGCTCACTCTGATACAAAAACACCGACGCTTGTGATCCACTCCGTCCGAGCATCGGAGTCATTTCGTTAGGCGCCACCGCATCCTCATTCTGCAAGTTATTACGTGTTCTTGACGAGAGCGGCGTGCTAGAAGGCAAACGCGCCCTATCGCATTCTCTGCGTCTCCGCTGTGGCGTACGTAACGCGTGCAAGACGCAGAGACGCGAGCTACTGAATTTCGCAAGATACCGACAAAAGTGAGCATGCAGCCACCAAAAGCAAAAACAAAAAATGTAAGAATGAGAATACCGTAAAAATCAAAGTGCGTTGCGATTCGGGAATATACAGATTTGAGTTTCGATCGGTGGATGAGTAGAATGGGCGGTACGTGATGTTGTTAAAGTAGGAGGGCACTGAAAGAGTGCGTTTTGGTGGCGGTTCGATAGCGGCGAGCATTCTGAAAGTTGTAGGACCGTGGTGAAATGAGGGGTAAAGTATAAGGTATACCTAGACTCTTTTCGAGCTCGCACCAGTTTCATTCGCTTGCTGATATAGCCGACGGCGGCGTACTCGAGTAGGGAGCAGAAGACCATCATGAAGCAAACTCCTGGAAGGAATGGAGCTGTTAATTTGAGACCGTGGCAGTGAGGAAAAGGTTTAAAATGCTATTGTCGACCCGCCACGACAGTCAAACGCGCTCCGCTGAACTCAACGCTATACGATTTTCATTTTGGTTTTCAAATTATTTCATTTTACGTTGAATTTATAGGTGAACTGAAATAATTTAGAACCCAAAATGAAAATCAAATAGCGTTGAGTTCAGCGGAGCTTGTTTGCCCATTTTGGCGGGCCGACAATATAATACGGCTCTGGGACGTTTCGAAACTTTAGTGCAGCTTTCTAGACTAGATTACGGTAGGCAGCGCGAGTCCGCAAACACACATACACGCTCCAAACGCCAAATAAAAAATTGACCCTAAACAATTTTTTGCAAAAAAAAAGTGAAAAAGCGAAAAATCGTAAATTTTTCAATTTAAAAAAATTGAATTCCCGCCAATTTGGGGTAGCGTAAGCGCCGAGTGTCGTTTGGAATTTTTTTTTTAATATTGTGTTTTCAATCGACTTGCGACATGAGAACGCGAGACTCCGCCCACTTATTTGTGCGCGACCACGCGAACACAGTATTATTTGAAGAGACGCAGACAGAAAGGCACAAAAAAGTGGGCGGAGTCTCGCGCTTTCATTTACTTTTTTTTCGACTTTTTTCAATGCCTTTTTCCAAAATTTTTCGGTGTTTAAGTGTTTTTTTTTCACACAGTGTCCAGGATTGGAAATGTGGGCGGAGCCTAAAAATTCCGAAATGGTGGCTGAACCAAATTCGACGTTCTTAGGCTTAACAAAATGTTAAAGATCTCAGCTATAATTCAGTTGGAGCACATTTGGGAAAAACTAAGAATTTATGCTTTTTTCCCCGAAAAACATAAAAATGCCTCAAAATTTGAATCTCGCGCGAAAAATCCAGATTTCAAATCCTGGACACCGTGTCTCACATTTTTTCGGTTTCTTTAAATGATTTTTCACAATTTTTTCTTTTTTTCAATGTTTTCTCACAATTTTTCGTACAAATTTTTAAAAGAAATTATAGTTTTATGGACCTAAATATTTATTCGATTTTTTCTCTCATTTTAAACACTTTAATGCAGAAAAAGTAATGGAAATTTCCGTGAATATTTAAGCTCATTATACTCGGTATAAAGCTTTGCAAATTCGCTCCAATAAGAAAGTGAATTGCGCGTGTATTTGGAGTAAGATTCAGAGAAATCAGAGCGATTTCGTTGTTCTAATGGAGCGAATTTGCCGCGCTTTATAGCGAGTATAGAAATCAAAAATTTGTGCAAATAGGCTAAGCCTAATTTTAAACTTGACGTTACTTGTGATTGTCTAAAATTTTTGCTCAAAATTATCACGGAATCACGAAAAAGGTTGGAGCTTGTGCGAGCTTTTTTGTTCGTCTAAATCACGTTTAATTTCAGTAAACTGTAAATAATAACAGGTCGCAGATTCCATGGGAACAAGCCCCGACCCTTTGCAAGTCTGGGGCACTGTTTTTCTGCTTTTTATAGCACTCCCTCTACAGAAATCTCGCCTGTAAAAGGGGCGGGGCTTGATCCTCGGTTTTTGACATTTTCCCCCCGTTTTGCCAGCGTCTGTATATTTTTTTCTTGCTGCTTTTCCCCAATCGACCCCATGGCGTGTTGTTCGAGTATCTCAAAAGCCAAAACTGTTTCTCGTTAGTCCCCGTGCACTCGTAAAATTTTTATACGCGCCCCACTTTCTTTCGCGTGACATGTGCGTCGTCGTTTTCAGTTGGCAACAAATCGGCGCCGCCGAGCACATGTCCCCTGTCTTCTTCTATTTCTTCTTCTTCCAATTTGACGTAATATTTGCCAGCAATTTGCCAGTCGATAGATTGATGACATAACGCTGCGTCTCTGGGCTCCGATGCTCTCTCTCTCTCCTGCTCTCTCTCATTTTTTCTTGGGAGACTGGTGAAACAAGTGAGTGTAAGAGGCTGATAAAACGAGCGAAAAAGATGCGGCGAGGCGAGGCGTGGCGCGTCTGATTGGATTGGATTGGATTGATCGCAATGATTGCAACAATTTGTCACCACTTTGGCGAGAAAAATTAGACGACCCCACGCAAAAAAAAAGAATCCGGAAGGAATCAAAGATGATATCTGATATCTGTGTACTCACCCAGAAATATATCAATGCTCTTCACATACGACACTTTTGGCATTGCGCTCTGAAAAACGAAAAAATCAGGCTCACAGTCCAGTCAGTTACGACGCTCCGATGTTCCACAGGTCTCGCAGAGACTCGCGTCTCTGTGAGACGCAGACATGCGATAGAGCGCGTTTGCCTTCACGTAGAGACTAGCACGTCGTGCGAGACCTGCGTAAGTGGAGCATCGTAACAGAAAACCCCTACATTGGTCATTGTCATCAAAGTGGTCATTGTGAGCACAGTGGTAACTCCGAGAGCAACTCGAGCAGGTGTGGCGTCTCGGCTCAGCCAAAATGATACCCAGGAGATGACGACGATGAGGACGGATGGAAGATAGATTTGGATGATGTAGAAGCCAATATTTCGTTTGAACAGGAAAAACCAGCATAGACGGGAATATTCACCTGCAAAATTTAAAATTCACTTCCACCAAAATTTTTTTTCATTTTTTTTCATCATTGATTTCCTTCATTTCTTGACTTATTTTACGGATCATCAAAAATTTTGCCCGTCGACTGAAATTTTTTTTCGAGTTACCGCGCAATTTGTCGACAACGACGCTCCGAAATTACGCGTTTACTCGTTGTTTATCGTAAATTCACACCAAATTTTGTTAAATTTTTCAAATTTTTTTTTCCTATTTTTTCGCGTTTTCATCCGATTTTTGCCAATTTTTCTTCCGTTTTTCATCAAAAAATGTAGAAAATTTTTAAAATTTGCACAAAAATGGACGAGAATTCGAAAAATGATGAAATTTATTTGAAATAATGCACTGGCAAAATATTTAGGCCCAAAAAACTTTAAATTTTTTTTTAATTTCATGATTTGTGCTCTTTTTTTTGTTGTGAGAAGCTGATGTTAATCGGCAGCATTAACAGTAGATCAGTAAGAGCGCTCCATCGAACAAGCCCTCAAATTGGCGCGAATAGCTCTTTTTAAATTTTAAGCCTGGAAATTATTATTTTCATTAAATTTTATCATAATTCGTGTTTTTACTATATTTAAATTGTCGTTTTATTGATTTTTTCGCTATTTAAAAACTGATAAATTGTGGATTTAGAATTTTCGAATTTTTGCCAATTTTTTATCGTAATTTTTCGACATTTTTTGCTTCACAATGACAACACCCGTTTTTGAGTATGTCCGGAAGTATTTTTTGCACTATTTATCTCATTTTTCGGCATTTCTATGACTAACCCCGAAAAATTGGCCTGAAAATAGCCCACGGCATGTCTGCGTCTCCACAGTGACGTACGTCCTGCTAAGTTTAGCTATTCTCAGTACGGAGCGATGAGAGAGTGCAGAAAACTGAGAGACCGTGGCCGATGTTTTGCTCTGATTTCTCTAAACCTCACTCCAAATGCATGCGAAATTCTTTGTTCGATTGGAGCGAGTTTGCAGCGTTTTATACCGAGTATATATAAATGCGTGCAAAAATGGGGCTAGAAATATCGCCTTCAAAAAAATTTTAACACGTATTTGCGAGCCCCGCCCATTTGCAAGCGCGCGCAAGGATATGTAACTGATGTTTTCTTTTTTTCAAACCGCACGTTTTAGTATTATGGATCCGTGACGTAGTGACTCGTTGCTGCAAGTGGTTGGCCAGCAAAATGAAAAAAAGATTGCAAGAAATACTTTCCTCTCACGCTGCCAAGAGCTGAATCGAGGCGAGACCCGGCGATTTCTGACGCATAACTTGACACGATTTCTCGCTACGTCACGAACCCATAATAATTTCAGTGTGTTTAAAATTTAAACACAAACCTGAGCTAAGCTTCTGCGTCTGATTGACCACCTTAATCGACTGTAGCACGAATTGCGGCAACTCGTACGATTCCGTCGACACGGCCTTCTTCTCGTGCGACACGTACACAATGTCGAGGATGCTGTAGCCGTCTGAAACCCAGCAAAGCGACACGTCACCCACCACAAATGCCAGTTTTTTCTCGCAACCAAAAAACATACGACGCAATCTTCTTTTGTTATTTACATACGTGGCAAGCATTATTTGTTGTTGGGTTAGTTTTCAAAATTAACAGATGGAAAGTAAGAAGAAACCATAACCGAAAATGTATGCATATGTATAAATAATTAGTCAAATGTTTACGATAGAATTACTCCATTGTCAGTAGAGCGAGCTTTGCATCAGTTAGTGCACGAACCGAGTGAGCAAGCAACGAACGGAACGAGTTGGAATGGAATGATCGGAATAGGATCGTGCAAGAGATATGTACAATGATTAAACGATAACCAACCTGATTGTGCACCGTACCGTACCGCCACTGCTCTTTTCCTTGTGTGTGGATTTTTTTTTCATAAAATTACAATTTACTGGGGGTGGAGGTGATGAATATGGAGGAAATGAATGATAGGAGACAATGAACAATTAGAGAGAGAAATATATATTAAAACAATATAAAATAAAAGGAAAGGAAACAATTGTCTTTCTTTCTTCATTCTTTTTTTTAAATTTAATAAAATAGGATCAGAGAGAAAGAGAGAGAGAGAGAGAGAAAAGTGCAATCGACCCCTGGATTGTCTGGCTACAAACGGCACGCCTACCCCACGACTAGGTGGATGAAAAAACACACTCGAATAGGAGACAGAACGTCCCGAACACTTACAGCTTTCAATTTCCAGTTTACAGTGTTGCGAATCCATCGGGAACAGCTTCAGGTCCATGGGGCACGTGGCGGTGACTGTTAGTCTGGAAGTGTGGGTTGATATTTTTGACGGTCAAAAACCTCCAATTTTAGCACTTTTCTCGAAAAATATAACGTTTTTCTTGTCAATAAACAAGTACGGTAAGCAGAAAAACACGATTCAGGCCACGCCCCAGGAAAAATCAAAGTTTTTATTGTGTTTTCAAAGGAGTTGCATCAAGAAAACATGAGTCGACTATCCCTTTTTGTCTGTGTCTCTTCAAATAGCACTGTGTTTCCATGGTCGCGCACAAATAAGTGGGCGAAGTTTCGCGTTCTCATGTCGCAAGTCGATTGAAAACACAATACTGCCGAAATGTTTCCAGAAAAAACCAATATTTTATTTAACTTAAATTTAGAGCCCCTGACAAAACCGGAGAAAAGCAAGAAACCGGGGAAGACAAAACCAGGGAAGACAAAACCGGGGAAGAGGCTCCGCCCCTTTTTGCAACTGCTGCACGATGTTTTGTACTGGAAGTGTTGAAAAAGTGCGCCGCAGACTTGCAACTTTTCCCCGGTTTTGTCCATTTTTTCCCCGGTTTCGTCTTCCCTGGTTTTGTCTTCCCCGGTTTTGTCAGGGTCTCTAAATTTACCCCGTGCGCGTCGCCTGTGCATCAGTGTGCCGCGGTGTTTGCACCTGATACATCATAAAGTACGCGCACCGATTTTTTTTTCAATTTTTTCGTTTTTCTTGCAATTTCCTTCATTTCTTTGCTTATTTTTTCGATAAGTCATTTACAGATCGCCTTAAAATGTACCAGGAAAGTGAAAATACGGTTTTTCTCCGTACAAGAAAAGAAAATTGTCGAAAAAATGGATATTTTTCATCCGTTTTGCGCAATGTTTGTCAATTTAAAGAATTCAATTTGCTTCGATAAATATATATGTAATTTGTTTTTTTTTTAAACAATGAATTAATGCATTTTTTTTGCTTCACGGTGTGTTGAACGGTGCACCGCTGCAAACGCGCCCCCTCGCACTACTCATTGAAAAAAAGTTTTATGGTTACGGTCACTGTTTCTGAAATATCGCATTAATCAATACACTGACGTGATTTTCTACCTTTTTTTGTACTCTTCCGCATAAGAAAAAATTAATGAGTCGATTAGAAGCACTTTTCGTTGAATTAACAGAATTGTTTCATGCGTTTTCAATAAAAATGTTTTTTGAATTGTCGTAAGTTTCGGTGCATGCACAGAAACATGTGACGGCAATTTGCGTACTTTTTATTATTTTTGAAAAAATGTACGCTTCAACACACCGTGCGCCTACTTTTTCCATCTTAGAAATGATTTTATTACCAAAACAGAAAAAAATAATAAAAAGATAAGGGAACAAGCTCCGCCCCTTTTGCAAATCTGGCACGACTTTTCCCCTACAAAATTGCCAAAAGGGATATTCACGAAATAACAAAAATTGCGCGAACACTCGGAAATGCTTCAATTGACCTAAAATTTTGTGAGGCCGCGTCCAAAGTTCAAAAAATTCCTGAAATCGGGAGTTTTTTGCAGTCCAAAGTTCCACAAAAAATCCCAGAAAAAACAGGCGGTGACAGTTGAAACCGGTGTTACCGTAGTCCCTTCGCTGCAAGACCTTCTATGTTTAAACTTGAATTTTCCCACAGTTGCTCAATTTTTTTTTTGCGGGAAAATTCAAGTTCAAACATAGAAGGTCTCGCAGCGAAGGAACTACGGTAACGTCGGTTTCAACTGTGATCGCCTGTTTTTTCTGGGATTTTTTGAACTTTGGACGCGGCATGAAAAAAGTCAAAAATACTCCTGGATATGCTCAGAAAATTTTGGACCAAAATATCAATTTAAAAAATTTTCAGAAAAAAAAAATCAAGATTTTTAAACGCGATATTTCGGCACAAAATTTTTGAGCATTTGCGGTGTTTATTTTTGACTTTTTTTCCCCAAATTTCAGGTCAATCGGAGCATTTTCCGAGTTTTTGCTGCTTATTGTTTCGTATATTCTCAGTACGGAGCGCTGCAAACGCGCTCCCTTCACACAGTGATGGACGCGGCCGCGTTTGCGACGAGAGAGTGCAGAAAACTGAGAGAGCCGTGGCCGAAGTTTTCCTCTGATTTCTCTAAACCTCACTCCAAATGCATGCGAAATTCTTTGTTCGATTGGAGCGAGTTATCAGCGTTTTATACCGAGTATATAACCCCAAAAAAAACCCGGGGAAAACTGACACGCTTACGCAAAATTACGGACAACGCTAATTTCCAAACTTGTCACGCTAAAGTATGATAAATACTTTTGAAGCAAATATCTGCTTATTTTCTGTTGAATCCCTGCAGAACCCTATGTCTGGCAACTAAACCACGACGTGTGGCCAGCTGATGACGAATAAATCGCTGTTTTCTCGTCATAAAAATCGTTTATCACACTTTTCAAAAGCTCCAAGTGCACCTTTAAACTCTAGAAGTCATCCTCTTTCCTTTCTTTTTCGTTTCCCCTCTTCCATTCATTCATTCCGTCGTTTTTATTTTAAACCCCCGTTTGACCACTACGATTCGCTCGTAAAAGCGGCGTAAAAATGAAACATCATCTAATCCCCTCATTTCGTTTCCACGAATGGGCGGTATTAGAAAAAGTCTTTCGCAGCGCTTATCGCTCTTCGGAATCTAACCGCTCTTCGCTGCACCAGAAGCTCACCTCTGACTCGTATACACCGTTCCATCGCTGTCAATGCGCAGAAAAGAGTTGTGCGTGGTGGCCAAATGGAAGAACGACTTCTTCTCGTTCGGAAAGAACGTGTCCGGTTTCCACAGCTTCTCTAGATAATCCACGCCTACGGTCAGCGAGTCAATCTCTTTCGAGAGCCCCAGATCCAGGGTGCCGAATGCCAATCGAGGGTCTTGCCACGTTTGTCGCATGTAGAAATCGAGGGTGAAGTCCTGAAACTTTGCACCTTCCATTCATGCATTCATTCTGACTCACCATATCCACTTCTGAAACTGCTGAAATCGAGGAAACGTGTATCGTGATTCCGACGTCCACCGGCTTCTCTCCATACCTGGGCCGTAGCCGTTTGTCATACGTCGTCTTATTGGTTAGCCTGTCCAGTACGGATGAGAGAAGTGCAGTGTTGACATGAGATTCTCTGCAAAAAAGAAAGGAAGATTTGCACTGAAGCGAAGCGTTTTTCCCTCGCCTGCACAAATCGAATCGGTGGGGACCACCGTTGGCGCAAAAAAAGGTGTGACGAAACGGAACATGAAATTGGCATTTTTTTTGTTGCTACTGCTGCGCCACGTTGCGCCCAATTCAATTTGATGACGAGTGATAATGGATTCCCTGTTCACGGACTCGTCAAACTCGATTTGGGAAATGAAATTGAAAACGGAAATTGTCCAAACTCTTCTCGTTTTGGCGCTTTTTAAAGAAGGAAGAAAAAATGCAGTGGTGGTGAAAAGATACCGTATATCGCTTGGAAGCGAAATTTAGTTAGGACTCTTTATCGCTGCAAGACTTGCGGAACATCGGAGCGTCGGAACAAAATTTGGCTGATGAACACATATTATCGTAATTTTCACTGCATTTCTTATATACTCGGTAGAAAACGCTGAAAACTCGCTCCAATCGAACAAAAAATTTCGCATGCATTTGGAGTGAGGTTTAGAGAAAATAGAGCGAAAAATCGGCCACGCTCTCTCACTTTTCTGCACTCTCTCGCCGCCAACGTGGCCGCGTCTACCATTTTGCGAAGGGAGCGCGTTTGCAGCGCTCCGTACTGACAATATCGAAATGCACATATGCTTTTTTGACACCCTATTCTAAGTACGGAGCGCTGTAAATTCGCTCCCTTCACAAAGTGAACGAAGCGGCACGTTGGCGACGAGAGAGTGCAGAAAACCGAGGAAGCGTGGCCGATGTATCGCTCTTTTTTTTCTCTAAATCTCGCTTCAAATGCATGCGCAATTCACTTCTCGATTGGAGCGAATTTGCAGAGCTTTATACCGAGTGTAAAAAACCGAGAAGCATACTTTGCCCCTTTTGCAAGTCAAGTCAAGTCAAATCTGTGGCGTTGTTTTTCCAGCATTTTATAGCACTGTATGTATAGAAATTGTGCCGCAGACTTGAATTGCAAAAGGAGCGGAGCTTGTTACCCGGTTTTGTCAGGGTAATTTCCTGAATTCTATCAAAAAAACTCCGCACAACGACACTCCGAAATTGCACAGAAGCTAAGCGAAGCGCGTTCTTTATCGTAAATCGTTAATTATTTTTTGTAATTTCTAGTGAATTTTCGCTTATTTTTTCCATTTTTCAATGGTTTTTTTTTTCGTTTTTTCTTGTGATTGTCCAAATTTTTCAGCAATTTTCGGAAAATAGAAAGAATAGACTACTATAAAATCAAAATGTCAATTAATTTTCGGCGAAGCGACTAGTAAAATCATTTTAATGAATATTGTTATATTATCGCGTATTTGCCACGGAGTGACTCTTCAGGGTGAATATACAAAAAAAACATGTAGAAATAACGAAAGAAATGAAGACCGCGAAGTGTCACTCGGTGGCGAATACATACGCCAAACTGGACCGGTAAAAATTTCGAAATCGGCCTGGCCGGGTCCAACTCAATAAAAATACCCTGGTATCTTGTGTATAAGACCGGTTTGAACCTAACATAAAAATAAAGTAGCTTGTATATTAATTTTGGGCCTTATTTGAAAGCATGTTCAGTTGTGCTATCGGGCGCGTTTGCTTACTTGTGGCTGATGACCCTGTACGGTTTGAAGTCTGCGCAATTCTCTCTCAGCGGCTTTATACTCAAGACATTAGGGTATACGTATTTTTTGGCGCTAGTTTGGTGCATTCAACGGGAGTTATTGTGGAAACAAAAAAATTGCACCGCGGTGTTTGCGTACTTTTAAAATTCAAACGAAAATGGGAACAAATCTCTTCATTTCCCATGCTATTTCTTTCATCGCCGTTTGAATTTCAAAAGTACGCAAACACCGCGTTGCAATTTTTTGTTTTCACAATAGCCAAAAATTTTCCCAAGCTCTAATAGTGTAAGGGAGATTAGGCTCCCTTAGGCTACTAGCGGCTTATCATTTACCGGATGGAGCTCTTCACGTGCCCAGCACATGAAGGGCAAGACAATGCACACGCCTCGTCTCCTCGAGGAATGCGTACGGTCGGGCACCGGAAAGTGGCGTCGTTAATTGGATTTTCCCCGATTACGAAACACAGAGCAAGTCTCTGTGTTTCTCCCCTCTCCGCGGTATTTCCTCATAGAGTAGAAACTGTCAGATCCGTCAGCACAACAACCCACGCAGCGCACGCCTCCAAGCACATTCCAAGGGACGATATAAAACCGCTCAGCTAAAAACAACCCGAGGCTTGTGATCTAAGGAGTGACCCCGGGACTATGATCTCCCAGGTGGTCATTTCCCTTTCCTCCCCCCTTTTTGCCCAATTCACCTTTTACCGATCCACCGTTTACCCATTCCAACTCTTACCGCTTACTAACATTATTATAGAATTCCCAGCGATTATAAGCCCCGCCCCCATTGAAATAAATAAACTGTATTACAAAAAAATTAAATTAAAAAAAAACTCACTCATACTGACATAGCACAATGTGCAGACAAATGTGCGCGGCGATCAACACGACAAAAGTGAACGGACGGCTCATCGCCATGATCGTCTGATCGTCGTCTGGAAACCACTATTCGTAACGGTCAGCTCCTCGAGCAGCGCATAATCCGCGTCCCGTCGGCTAGTCTCTTTCGTTGTGCTGCAACCAACCAGCGAGGCTTGCTCTGCGATAGATATCAGTCAATGAGTGAGTGACGACGATGTAAAACACGCAAAAGTTGAGCCAACACGGCGCAGAACGCGGCGCGACGGCGGCGGCGATCGTGCACACGCAGAGCAGCTGTTGTCTCTTTCTCGCTAGAACGAGAAGAAGAAGTAGAAGGAGAAGGTTGGGGCGGAAAAAAGGAAGGAAAAGAAAATAAAAAAGTGAAGAGGAGTTGGTCAGCCGGATACGACACGACAGGCGCCAAAAGATCAAGAACGTCACTGATTGATTTAAAAAAAAAGTGATTTGATGAGTTGGATTTAAATTTTAATTCGATCCTTGACTTCTTCGTCTTCTTCTTCTTCGTCTCCTCCTCCTCCAGCTCCTCCTCCGACGACGACACCTGTATCAGATTTCCGTGGCGAGTAGTAGTCGCCGACCAGGAAAAATGATACAGCGGATGGATATATGAATCCCCATCCATCTCAACAAAACACGCACACTTGATGATATGTATATCAATCAATAAAATCAAGTTGTCACGCACAAAAAGAAATAAATGGGCGAGGTTGCGAAGAAGAAGAATACGTACATCTGGAGTTCGTTTGGTGCAGATCCCGACACTTTTAATATCTTTGTTTTATTTAAATTGTTGGCACTCGGTGTTTGTGTTTGTGTTCTTGTTTGCGTACGGGGATTTTGTATGATTTTCGATGTTTGATGTTTTCGAAATAAATTATTGATTTTATTGTGTTTTCAATCGAGTTGCATCATTCAAAAAATGAAACCAGCTATTGTCGGCCCGCCAAAATGGTCAAACGCGATCCGCTGAACTCAACGCTATACGATTTTCATTTTGGTATCCAAATTATTTCATTTCACGTATAAATTCAACGTGAAATGAAATAATTTGGTGACCAAAATGAAAATCGCATAGCTTTGAGTTCAGCGGAGCGCGTTTGACCATTTAGGCGGGCCGACAATATTGCATTCAAAATTCGATAAAAATCTTCCATTTTTGCCGATTCGTATTTTTTTTCGTGACTTGTTAAATTGATTTTTGGGCTCCCGGACATTTCAAACCCAGACGTTTCAAACCCGAATTCCGCAATCTGTCGTCGCGGGTTTGCGGCTCGGGTTTGAAATGTCCGGGAACCGATTTTTGATTGCTAATTAAATTTACCCGAATCGGCGAAAATTGAAGAATTTTAGTCAGGAAAATCAATCGCCTACGTGCTCTATTGTGAAAACAAAAAAAGTTGCAACGCGGTGTTTGCGTACTTTTGAAATTCAAACGGCAATGAAAGAAATAGTAAGGGGAAATGAAGAGATTTGTTCCCATTTTCATTTGAATTTTGAAAGTACGCAAACACCGTGTTGCAATTTTTTGTTTTCACAATACCGCACGCGAAGCGTGTCGCGTTTCGGCCGGTGGTTGAAAATTTTTCAAATGTGTGAGTCTTTTTTTAAATTTTATTTCATACTTTTCACGCTAATTAATTTAGCTTGAATCTTGATGGGGATCGGTGGAAAATATCGTTCTGACTGTGAAATACAGCGTAAATTCTGTCAAAATAAACTACCCTTATCTCTTGTGTATAAGACCGCCTGTGCTTACGCTCTGTTTGAGCGAGTCCTGTAGGCGTTTGCGCAAAAGTAGCCGCCGTGAAAACGGACCTATACACAAGAGATAATGCGGGATTTTAGGATTTCAAGAGTTGATAAAAACAACAGGTCTTGTACACAAGAAATTCGGGTATTCGTTTTTTTTTCGGCTCGTCAAAGAGCATTTTTTATGCTTTGTTGGTTGTTTGTTGTAATTTGAGTATAATTCAATCTGATTTTTCAAAATAGCGTAATTTTCAATGAAATATCCATTATTTTTCTCGTTTAAGCCGTATTTCGTTTTTTTTTTTCGTGTTTAAATTGTTTGTACGTTCTCTATTCTCAGGATATTTTTGGCTAATAGCCATCGAATTTGGGACATTTGCCAAATGCATTTTGATTGCAACTAGCCTTTTTAATGGTTATTAACCACATAGCTGCCTATACCTTCCATTTACGCGCCATAAATTCTTTGAGAATGTCCAAGAGAATATTTCCAGATTAATTTAAATTTAATGATTTTCAGAAATTACGCTATATTTCACAACTTTCTACTCAAGTTAGTGTCAGAACGTTATTTTCCACCAATCCATCAATATAGAAGCAAAATTGGCTCTCGGACGTTTCGAAAGTAGACGTTTCGAAAGTGCGACGTTTCGAAAGTGCGACGTTTCGAAAGTGCGACGTTTCGAAAGTGGACTTTTCGAAGGTTTTTCTGGATTTTTTCGTCGCGGTATTTGAGGAATTTTCCTTAAAAAGCTTTTTAAAATGATTGTGTGAAACACCGCGTCGACAAAATCCAGAAAAACCTTCAAAAAGTCCACTTTCGAAACGTCCGAGAGCCGCAAAATTACCGTGAATAAGTACGAAATAAATTCAAAAAAGGTAGGAAAAGAGACTCACACATTTCCAAATTTCAACCAGACGCCGAAACGCGGCACGACACGCTTCACGTGGGGTAGAGCACGTAGGCGACCCAAGGAAGTGGGCGGACCTTTGTAAATCCGTACGTACGCAAACACCGAGTGCCGATCGTGTATTTCGATCGTCTGAGTTATCGAGAAAAGTTTCGTGGAAAAGGAAATGAAAATGCACTGGAAAATCCACCGTAATCCACCACCATCTGCATCTACATTCATCTCCGCTCCACTCGCTTCTGGCTCCAATTTCCGGCGGATCCAGCCATTCTGATCTCTGATTCATCAGAAACACTCCACAAGCTATGCTTCTTGATACTCACAGAATTACAATAAATAGTATTTGAAAAAAAGAAGGAAGGATAATCAATCACATCACAATAAATTACTCTACAAAAACACACACATACACCAAAGATAGTTAATAGGGCTCTGGGACGTTTCGAAACTAGGACTATTCGAAACTGGGACGTTTCGAAACTTTAGCGCTATTTTTCGTCGCCGTGATGACACTATTCACACAATTTATCGGAAAATTTAGCGCTAAAAAGGCACTCAAGTTTCGAAACGTCCCAGTTTCAAAAAGACAGGTTTTGAAACGTCCCAAAGCCGTTAATTAAAGAAAACCCAAATCTCTCGTGTATAAGACTCCTATACACAAGAATTTAGGGTAAATAAATTTAAAAAAAATTAAAATTTTCGGATGGGGGGGCTGTTTTTGATAGGGCTGGATTAAAAAAAAAGAGTAAAAATAGAAAAAAAAAGTTATATTTAACAGGAAGATAGAGAGCGAGGAAAACGGGGCCGTAGAAAAGAAAAGTGAACAGAAAAAGTGGGCGTGGCGTTAGGGAAGCCGACGATGATGACTCCGCCCCCCAACAGAGTCGAATTTATTATTTTTTTTTTTGCAAAAAAAAAGGGACCAGTATGGTAACAAGAGGCGTCGTTTAATCCGATGCACGTCCAAGTCGAGTGAGCTGGAAAAGGAAAAGTAGAAAAAAAAACTTGCATAATTATTCGGACGACGTACGTCTTCTGAGAAGAAGAAGAAGAAGAAGAAGCGCCGCAGCTCAAGTTAGCATGTTCTTTGTTCGCGTGAAAGCTCGAAAAGAGCTGTGAACGGAAGAAATAAAAGATGAAGGAGGAGAGCAAAATTCAACGAGAATTTTCGAATTTTACAAGGAGGAAATGAGCCAAAAGAGATGCACCCTCCCCCCTCCCGCCCAAAATCGCGCATTTTCCAGCCGATTAACCCAAACTCGGCGCAAGAGACCATCCATACTTCACAAGTACCAGACGTAAGAAAAGAAGCTCAACGATGACGGAAAAGTGAAGACGAAGAGGACGAAAATAAGGAAAAAGATGGGCAGCCAACGAGTGAAGAAAAAGGAGAAGGAAAAGAAGAAAAAAAAAAAAAAGAAAAAGGACAGATTGTGCAAGTGTATGTGGTCCGGCTGTGAGCAGCAAGTGAGGAGGAGGACGAGATTCGAGCACTTCGATGATGAGTAAAGTGGAATAAACTCTTTGGCGAGTAAGCGAAGGAAAAAAAACGTGATGAGAGGAGAGATTCTAGTTCATTATTCCACTTTTACCAACTATATCATTCTCAAAGTTTCAAGAGTAGACACACTTGAAAATTAGAGACAACAACTCAAAGTTCCCACGTATGGAAAAATTTCGGTTCTCGGACGTTTAAAAATTTTTTCTGCATTTTGTCGTCGCGGTGTTTGCACAAAATTATTTTTAAAAGCTTTTAAAAAATGAGAGCGTGACAAAACCGGGAAAAAATGTCAAAAACCGCAAAAGTGTGACACTGTCACGCAAAATTGCAGACAACGCTGAATTTCAGACTTTTTCATCCATCTAATTACTGGGATTCTAATAAAATTATTTCAATAATATAATCAATATGATAACCATTAAAAATCTTCAAAATCTGAAAATTTTAAAATTATTTTCCTGCGGACAACGCTGATAATTCCGGAAAATAATTTTAAAATATCGAAATTTTGAAGGTTTGTTTAATGGCTATCATATCGATAATATTATTGAAATTTTTTATTAGCATTCTAGTAATTAGATGGATGAAAAAGTCAACGAAAAATCTTCGGAACTCTGAAATTCAGCGTTGTCCGCAATTTTGCATGACAGTGTCACACTTCTGCGGTTTTTGACATTTTTTCCCGGTTTTGTGTTCCTCGGTTTTGTCACGCTCTCATTTTTTTTTCAAAGTTTTTCATGAAATTTCTTTCAAAAAACTTTAAAAAATGATTGTGTGCAAACACCGCCACGACAAAATGCAGACAAATTATTCGAAACCTCCGAGAGCCAAAATTTCGGCTAATAGCCATCCAATTCGGGATGGCTATTAGCCGAAATTTTTGAATTTGGCGCATGCCCCGAACTCGATGGCTGCTATCTTTTTCAATGGCTATTAGCCGTTGGATAATAGCCGTATTTTAAGGCTATTAGCCACATAGCTGCCTATTCCCGACATAATGTTTTGATGAGAATAGCCATCGAAAGCGGCTAATAGCCAATTTTCGAAACGTCTGTTTTGAAAACGACCAATAGCCAAAATTTCGGCTAATAGCCCTCCAATGCAGAGCATCTGCCAAATTCATTTGCCGCACGCACTGGCTATTAGCCTTTTTGTGAGCCTTTTTCAGAAAATTCAGCCCAAAGCGCCAAACCGCCCAAAAAAGTTGAAAAATTGCCGAGAAATAGCAAGTCTTTATTTGCAAAAACCAGCGTGTTCTGAGCAAATTGCCCTGCGGCGATGACTTCACGAGTCGTTAAAATTTTGAATGAAATGCATCGGCTGTCACTCTCGGCGACTACTACGGTATGCGTTTTTTCACGTCATTTCGCCGGGATGGATTCGCACGGAATCCTATTACCGGGTGACGAATCGAAGAGCACTCAGGCCGTACACGGCGTTTTCGGGACTACGATTTTGAAGGCATTGAAAAATTTGAAATTTTCGGGCGCCATTTTTCACGTCTCTGCGTCTCCATTTTTGCACGCGTTTTGCATCATCAACCTCGCTCTACGGCACTTTTTTTTAATTTTCAACAGTGCGGTGCGCCTTTTTTAAGCGAAAAATCAAATTATTTTCCGTTGAAAAAAAAAAAAAAACTAGTATTCGAGCTGATCTTGCAAGTGCGTCATGGTTTTACAGGAAATTTGCAGTAGAGCGAGGTTGATGATGTGTTCGTCAACTATAGCTAAACTTGAAAAAAAAAGTGTGAAGACGCAGAGAATTCGATAGGGCGTGTTTGCCTTCACGTAGGGTCTAGCACAACGAACCTCGTTTGCCGTTATGCATGAACCTCGTTTGCCGGGCAAAGGGGTTTGTCGACGACGGAAATCGGAAGAACAACTTTTTATCACTGGTGCATTCAAAATGCCAAATCTTGAAAAGGTTCAGCGGAGGGGCGCATTATTTTTGGGAAAACAAGGTCGCGAAAACAATAAACAAAATCCTGAGATGGGCGGAAGTTAAATTTTGGACTCTCGCTCGTTTCGAAAGTGTGACGTTTCGAACGTTTTCCTGCATTTCATTTTGTCGTCGCGGTGTTTGCACACATTCATTTTTAAAAGCTTTGAAAGGAAAATTCTATAAAAAGTTTTTAAAATGATTGTGTGCAAACACCACGACGACAAAATGCAGAAAAATCTTTCGAAACGTCCGACAGCCAAATTTTGAGCTCCGGAAGGCGAAAGACGGAATTCCGGCCTGTGGCTCGTAGGGCTTTGTCTGTAGATCGGCGTTAGTAGAGCGTCCAAAGGTGTTTTTCGTGATTTTCAGGTTTTACAACTTTCAGTTTACCGTAAATCGACTGCCCGACAAACAAGGTTCATGCATACAAGGGTGGTAATCGGGATATTCACGGGGTAGCAAAAAAATAGCAAAAAAAAGTTTTTTTTTTGCCACCCTGTGAATAATACCCTTACAACCTTAGTATGCACGAACCTTGTTTGTCGGACAGTCGATTTACGGTTAAATAAAAGTCGACAAACTTGAAAATCACGAAAAACACCTCTAGACGCCACGCCAAAGCCCGATGAGCCACTAACAAACCTCCCGTTTGCCCAGCGAATGAACCACAGTTTGCCTACCACTGACCGACCGACAAAAGGCGACAAACGATGCACTCTTGGACCAATCAGAAGGTCATTGTCTAGCAGAGAGGTACTAATTTTTCTTCCTCCTTCGTATTCTCCCTTGCCGTAATCGACTAATCTGCCAAATGCATTTTTGCGCCACGCCACGCCTACCCCATCCTTCTTTTTGTGGTGAATCGGATCGACAAGAATATGCAAATGTGTCGGGCGCTTGGTTTAATTGTATCTTGATCTATCTACTCGACAAGGAAACGGATTACAGCCGAGCATGCTCCCTAATCGCATTATTCTTTCTTTCTTTCTTCCCGTTCATCAAGACCGCCATTGTTTTCCCGTCATTTTCAGACAAATCACTAATCAACCACTTTTCCATTCATTTAAAGCTGCCAACCACCAAAAAACTAACAAAAACAATTTCAGACAAAGAAAACGAAAAAGAAGAAGGAGAAGACGTGCGGAAAGGAAATTGTAGTCTTCTTCGTGATAAGCGTGAAGGGAGGTCTTCTCGAGTGGTGCTCCTCCCTCAATTCCAAACAAAGTAAGCAAAAAGTAGGACAAAAAGGGGGAGAAGGAGAAGGAGCAAAAAGAAGTGTCGCCGACTAGAAACTACTTTCTTTTCTCTCGCCCGACGTCTTCTACATATACTTTTTTGTTCACCACCACCTCACAGAGGAATCCTCAAGAAGAATCAATCACGTCATCGCGCGGAAGTGCAACAATTAACACGTCGAGCTGTGAAGGGAATACTGTAGGAAGCGTTTTGGCATTATTCCAAACTATTTTCGTTGCCTAGCGGAAAACGAAAACGTCGTCGCGAAGCTTTTTGACAATGATTCGGAAAGACATGGCTGTCGTAATAATTCAGGGCTCGGAGGATAAATTGTGCAAAAAAAGAACAACAACGTAGAAAAGAAAAAAAAAAGAATTGAAGTAATTGATTTGAATTGCAAATCAAATAAATTCATAGATAACTTTTGCTCCGAGATTAACTACCGTAATCTTTGGAATTCATTAAAGGAGATGTCAATCATTTTTTTGCTTAAAGAATATCACATTAAAATCGCCCAAAAACAGATAGAAAAATTCAAAAGGAGAACACGAGGTGTTCAGTTTCTAGCATTTCGCGGCGTATTTCTTTCGCATCCCTGATTCTATATTTTCGCACGCGTTTAGATATCAACACTTGGAAAAAACTGTGGAGACGCAGAGAAATGCGATAGGGCGCGTTGGCACATTGGTCTTACACGTCGTGCAATTCCCTTTATTTCTTCACTAGTTTTTTCGTACCAGAGCTACGATCCACAAAACAGGAAAACTACATATTCCGGAAAATGGGCTTGTTTGTTTCTCTGCGTCTCTCACCACCATCACACAAAATTCATCAATTTCCAAATTTCCTTTTCCGGAAAACGGTTTTCCTGTCATTTTCCAGTTTCATGGACCCGGCCTCAGGTAATGAAAATGCGGGGCTTGTTCGTTTAAGGAAATAAAATTGTAGGAAAAATAGGTTTCAAATCATTTTTTGCACAATTTCTTACAGGTAACGATTTAATGTGTATCAATGAATTCACAATTTTCTGCATAAATTGGCTAAATATCGATTTTTGAATGTCGCAACTAGCTAAATTAAAATCTTTAAAAAAATGCATCGAAAATTTTTAAAAAATTCGGATCGGCGACACCTCGCGTACCCCTTTTGGACGTCTTCTAATTTTTTTAAATCCGCCAAAAGTCATAGGCGCACAAAGCGACTCAAAATTTGCGTTATTATGGTGTGTCGTTTCTACAAAATTATCTGATGTCCCTTTAAAAGCTCCACGGTGCATTTTCGTTTTCCATTGATTTTTTTTTCCAAAAATTGACATTTCAGCATTAAAAATTTCGGAAAACGTCACTCTATCATAATTTTTGGAAGAAAAAAAATCAATTGAAAACGGACGTTTCGAAACTTTTTCTGCATTTCATCGTCGTGGTGTTTGAACACACTCATTTTTAGAAGCTTTTTAAGGAAAATTCCATAAAAATCTTTGAAAACAATTGTGTGCAAACACCGCGACGACAAAATGCAGAATAATTTTTGGAACGTCGCACTTTCAAAATTTTCCGCTTCACTATGTGCGCCTATGATTTTTGGCTAACATTGTAAGTTTACAAATAAATAGAAGACGTCCAAAAGGAGTACATGAGGTGTGTGCCGCTGGCCTAGAAATCCGGCGGCCATTTCGAACTCATTTAGCGCCAATCAGATTAATTTTTCTCATAAATGTTCAATGATTATTGTTTAGACTTTTATTTTGATATTTGCGATATTCAAAAATCGATATTTAGCCAATTTATGCAGGAATTTGTGAATTATTTGGTAAAAATTCAATGTTTATATACATGTAATACATACAAAAGCAATTAAAAAAAATGTACAGTAGGACTTCTAAAGGGACATGAATGCATCATCAACCTCGCTCTACGGGACTTTCCGATTCGCAAAAGTGCGGCGCGCTTTTTTCGGCGATTCAAATTTGAGCTGTCTCCCATTCGTCACGCTGCAAATTCGCTCCATTCGCACTGAGCCACGTTGGCGATGAAAGAATACTGAAAATTGAGAGGGTGTGGCCGATTTTTCGCTCTGATTTCTTTGACTCCAAATCCATGCGCTGTTCACTGTGCGATTGGAGCGAATTTGCAGCTCTCCGGACTGAAAATGGTATTTAAATTTAAGGTATACAAACGGATGTTTTCACAAAAATAACCATGTGTTTAAAAAAAATAAAAAAACAGGTTGCAATTAAAAAATAACGAAATTTGGAAATAAATAATTCGCGCTAATATTCTTGCAAGTGCGGCACGGAATTTTTTCAGTAGAGCGAGGTTGTTGATGTATTCGACACTCCATTTGTGCGATTTTTTGGCTATGGGACGTTTCGAAATTTACCGCTAAAAATGCACTAAAGTTTCGAAACGTCCCAGTTTCGAAATGGCAGGTTTCAAAACGTCCCAGAGCCATTTTTTTACCTCGTGTGATTCTAATGTGATATTCGTAAACCCAAGATGCATTTTAAAGCAGTTTCCTCGAAAAGTCTGATTTTTGGAATGAACAAAAAAAAGAGTTACAGGAATGAAAAAGGACGATCGACTTCAAAAAAATGCGCTACGAAAACACTTATCGACGGGAAGAACGGGAGGAACGGCGTTCTGTTCTGTTCGCAGAAGAAGAAGAGGCGTGTTCATCCATGAATAAAATATCACACCGAAATAATGAGTTTGAGGAGCAAAAAAAGAAAAAGAGGCCGCTAGGAATCAACTGAACGCAAGCGTGGCGGGGCTAGAAAACCGACGAGTGGAGACACAAAGACGGATGTGTTTTGTCCGCAAATGTTCGTCATGCTCCTTCTTCTTCTTCTTCCATTCCATTCCATAGACTGAACAAGAAGAAGAAGAAAAAAGTCTTTCACTGGATTATGGTCGGTTCGTCCCAAGAGGCGTGGCGTGGCGTGGCGCCCACTCTGCCTGCTAACACATCGTCCGATTCTGATGGACGACGTGTCCAGAGACAAGCATGACACCATGTGGAGAACACGAACGCCATTTTATTCGAGTGCATTTGCAAAGCTGCAAGATATGCAGAGTGCAAATGTCTTATTCTTTTTATGGGAGAAAAGAAGATTTCCATAGCAACTGAATAAATTCAAATTCATTTTAATGAGGACCTTTATTGGCTGCTTGTTCGCTTGTTCGAGTCCTTTTCCGACCCACTTATTTTTTGTTTATTCCGTTTTTCGCTCATCCGATATAGAGATCAAACTCCATGAGCTATGTACAAACATCATCCCCCAACAGGGATTCCAGAGTTTTTTGTTGTTCTGTTTTCTGGCACACGGAACATTTTTCTGTTTTTAGTCCGGAGATATGATCGATAAGAGTTTCGCAACTTTCAAAGTAGTTTTTCCGGAAAAGACAAAAAAATCATAATCAGGTAATTTTTGGCGCGATTATGGCTATTAGCCGTTGAAAATAGCTATCCGCCTTCAAAATTAGATGTTAGCCATCGAATAATGCTATTACGTATTCCTGGAGTGGTGATACCGCGTCCAATGATGTACATTTGGTCTCGCCACGGACGGTGTTTGCAGACTTGTTCATTTACGCGCAAATTTAAATTTTTCCGTTTCGAAATTTTACGACGAACAATTTTTTAATTTTTTTCATTTCTGTGGAATTTGGAAACTTTTTCCGGCTAGTGTTTAAACTTTTTATTAAAAAGAATTAACACTAGTCCGGAAAAAATTGGAAATTACATAGAGTCAAAAAAAAAATTACAAATGGCACAAATAATAACAATAAAACGAAATTTATTCATGGAAAATTTTCAAAACGGAAAAATTCACATTTGGGCGTAAATCCACAAGTCTGCAAACACCGTCCGTAGCGAGACCGCAATGTACACCATTTGACGCGGTATCGCCATTCCAGGAATTCGTAATATTAGCCAATACTGAAGCACAGTTCACGACTAATCGGCGCAAGTTTGGCGCACAAGCCAGAGTTAGCCATCAAAAATGGCTGATAGCCGTCAAATTCGGGGTCTGTGCAACATACATTTAGCATGCCCCACACCCCTCCTGGAATTTGTCCAGCTTTTTCCAAATTTTTTGTTCGAATCTCATTGGTTTTCAGTTGAATTTGTCAAGTCTCGCCAGATTTTGTTTAATTTTGAGAAAATTTCAGTTTTTTGGGGCATTAGAAAAGTTTTTGGAAATTAATATACCCATGGTATCCAAAAAATAATTATCGCTCGTCTTTCTTTCTTTAACCACAAATTCACACGGAAATATCGATTTTCCATTTGCTGAAAAATTGATATTTTCGTGTACGAGCAAGTTAATTTTTTTTTTGGATTTATCAAATTTCCAAAACTATTCTAAACGCCCAAAAAACGAAAAATCTCTCAAAATTAAACAAAATCCGGCCAAACTTGACAAAATCGACTGAAAACCAATAAGATTTGAAAAAAAGAGGGAAAAATCGATTCAAATGAGATACGGTACCTACACGGCGAATCGTGGCGAGACCCGTCCGCTGAAAAAATGAAAAATTCCTCGAAAACCTAGCCTACACAGGGAATTTTTTGGCTATTAGCGGTCAAAATGTATGTGGCACAGGCTGAGAATTCGACGGTTATAAGCCATTTTTGATGGCTAACTCCGGCTTATGCGCCGATAGCCGCTAAATTCGCGCCGATTATTAGCGAATTCGATGGGTAACAGCCATTTTCAAAGGCTGATAGCCATAATTGCGCCAAAAATTCCCCGACTATAATATTTTTTTCCGGAAAAACTTCTCTGCAAGTTTCCAAACTTTAATCAATCCAAAGTGACCACAGTACCTACACTCTGGCCGGCAAATCGTGGCGAGACCCACAAAAACCTTTTTGCCATTATCGGCCCGCCAAAATGGTCAAACGCGCTCCGCTGAACTCAACACTATGCGATTTTCATTTTGGTCTCCAAATTATTTCTTTTCACGTTGAAATTACACGTGAAATGAAATAATTTGGGGACCAAAATGAAAATCGCATAGCGTTGAGTTCAGCGGAGCGCGTTTGACCATTTTGGCGGGGCGACAATTAAAAAAAAGCCTTTTTTTTACAAACACGGAAGCCTTTTTTTTGCACACCTAACAACAAAACACAAAAGAAAAAGTCTTCATATATGCAGAAACCTTTTTTTTCTCTCGCGGAATCCCCGGAAATACACACCGAAAAACATCCAAAAAATGAAAATGGATCGGGCGACACAAATCGAAGAGAATGCTCGTCAACTGTCATCACTTCGTCTTGACGTCTCCAGGGAGCTCGGACAACATTTTTCCACGCGGACGGACGGCCACAACTGTGCGCGAGACGAGAAATGACGGCAGCGGATGCGTTCACTCGACAGGAGAGGAGGAAACACTTCTCAATTCGATTTTTTGAAAAAGAGGGGATTTGTGACGAAAAGCAATGACGACATGGGGGGGGGGGGGGGGAATTCGTTTAAAATTGGTTGCAGCAGATTTCCGAGTCTGGCGGATCCACTGTCTTGTCTCATTTGTCAGACTCGACACGTGGCTTTCGGTTGCACTTAAAGTCGAAGTAGACTGCATTTTTTTTTTTGCAATTATGGTGGAAGGAGTGCTCATCATCACCAGGAGTAAATTCAGCACGATAGGACACAGTTGAAATGAATGTGACCGTAATCATCCATTCAAAAAATTTTAACGTATTTATTATCGGCCCGCCACGTCGGTCAAACGCGCTCGCTTCGCACAGTGGTGGACGCGGCCTCGTTGGCGAGAGAGTGCAGAAAATTGAGAGAGCCGTGGCCGATGTTTTGCTCTGATTTCTCTAAACCTCACTCCAAATGCATGTGAAATTTTTTGTTCGTTTGGAGCGAGTTTTCAGCGTTTTATACCGAGTATATTTCATGTTGAATTTACACGTGAAATAAAAATAAATTGGAAACCAAAATAAAATCCACGTAGTATTGAGTTCAGCAGAGCGCGTTTGACCATTTTGGCGGGCCGACAATAGACAAAAAAAAACAATAAAACAGTGTTGAATGGATGATTACGGGGGAGAGGGGGGTACTACGGTATAGAACTCGCACAGAATAGAACTGCTACGGAATAGAACCGTCTGAAATTGAGCTATACCGACACATCCCGTTCGAACAACTCGGAGAAAAATTTCGTTGTACATTGTGAGTCCCTGAGTTCTATTTCGTGCAGTGGTTTTTCAGTACAGCTCCATTCTAGCCGGTTATATTCCGCGCAGTTCTATACCGTAGTACCCCCGATTACGGTCACACTCATTTCCACTGTATCCGATCTTGCTGAATCTACTCGTGGAAGAGTTTGAATTTTCTAGGTCACAGCAAGCACCAGTTGAGGTTATATTCCGAAATTTCCATAAAACATTCGCAAAAATGTCCAATTTGCGGAAGAGTTATCGCAAAAAGTTAGTAGCCCAAAAGTTCTTCCACGGCCATCTTTCTTATTTTTGCCCAATTTTTCCTCAATTCCTTCCGCGGATATAGGCAGCTACATGGCTATTAGCTGTTTAAAATGACGACCGGCGCGGCGCGAGTTCGGCGATAGTTTGGCGTTTTTTTTAAACAATTCATCTCAATTTTTCGTGGTTTTTTTCTACCAGTTCCATGAATAATTAAATCGCTATTATCGGCCCGCCAAAATGGTCAAACGCGCTCCGCTGAACTCAACACTATGCGATTTTCATTTTGGTTCCCAAATTATTTCATTTCACGTTGAATTTACACATGAAATGAAATTATTTGGAGAACAAAATGAAAATCACACAGCGTTGAGTTCAGCGGAGCGCGTTTGACCATTTTGCAGGGCCGACAATATTTAAATCGCTATAAATTTGAAAAAATTATGAGAAAAAAACTTTTTTAAAAATAGTGAAAATAGGAAACTGTGAAATTTAAAAATATGACCGTTCGCAGGGAAAAACTTTTTGCAAGGCCTCGTATAGGCAGCTTTATGGCTATTAGCCGTTGAAAATGGTGGTTAGCTTTTGAATATGGCAGATAGCCATTACTGGTTGGCACGTAATCGGCGGTCGGCGCTAGTTTGTCAAAAATTGTCCCAAGATTAGCTCGGGTTTGGCGGTAATCGGCGCGCATCCGGGAGCTAGCCATCAAACGGCTAATAGCCAAAAACCGTTTTTTTTCCTGCGCTGAATATGTAAGTCCATTATTAATTCTAGGTGCAATTTTCGAGACAAAATAGCCATTTTTCTAGAAAATTCCGCCTTTAAGAAGTGACGAGTTTTCCAGTTATTGTTGTTTTGTTCAAATTACCAATTCTACCCTAAAAGCAAGAATTCTGCCCTATGACGTCCAGGAATCTCAAATGTTTTCTTCGCGGGGGAAGGGAAAAAGTCAAAAGTCACGCGGATGCGCACGCATCGGATTTCGGCTCACAATGTTGACAATTCCTTCCACATTTTGTTCCTATTCGAAGCACCACCGCGTTCTAATTCGATTCGCATCGGTTATGGACGACGACGACGACGACGACGACAAGCAAAAGAGCAGGCGGCGCGAAATTTGAAACGCAAAAAAAAAAAATGACGGAGAGGCATATAGAGAGAGGGAGAGAGAGAGTGAGAGAGAGAAGAGTCGAAAATCAAATCAAGTCAGTTTTAGAAAGGCGCGGTTGACTTCAAAGCGACAACAAGAGCTAAAGATCTCAAAAAGGAGGGACGAACCTGGTCGCAGAATTGAGTCGGATTGACGAGTTCTGTGCAACCGTACGTCACTCGTGCCAGGTTTTTCCGTTTTCCTGAAAATGGGTTTTGAGCAGAGCAACACACACCAATAGTTACCGTAGTCAACAAGGTTCTGATATTCCACATAATTACCACCACCGACGACGAACAGAATCAAATCGTGAGCGGGGTGCTGACGGGTTTGCAAAATTGTACTGAAATGTTTAGAAATCGTTATTTTGTTTAACATGGCACTCGGTGTTTGCTTACGGATTTATTTACAAAGCTCCGCCCACTACCCTGTTTTTTTCGTATAATCTTCGTTCATTTTAATTATTATGGACCTATTCACAAAAACGGAAAAAAATTGCGGGAAAAATCGGAGAATGCTCCGATTAACCTGAATTTTTGGAAAATATTGGAAAAAATTCTCCTGTACACGCTCAAAAAATTTTGGACCAAAATATCGATTTTTGTGAAAATTTTTAAAATCGATATTTTGGTCCAAAATTTTTTGAGCGAGGGTGGTGTACAGGAGAATTTTTTCCAATATTTCCCAAAATTTCAGGTCAATCAGAGCATTCTCCAATTTTTCCCGCAATTTTTTTTCCGTATTTTTCAGGTTTTGTGAATAGGTCCATTATATTTATGTCGATTTTTGGGCTCTCGGACGTTTCGAAAAATGTTTATGCAATTTGTCGACGCGGTTTTTGCACACAATCATTTTTTTCAAAGCTTTTTATAGAATTTTCGAGGCCCTGACAAAACCGGGGAAATTTTTGCAAGTCGGCGGCACGGTGCATTTTATCACACGTCCTGTACAGAAACCATGCCGCAGACTTGCAAAATTTTCCCCGGTTTTGTCAGGGTCTCGGAACTTTCCTTAAGAAGCTTTTAAAAATGATTGTGTGCAAACACCGCGACGACAAAATGCAGAAAAATTTTCGAAATGTCCGAGATCCGGTTTTTGATGCAAATGACGCAAAAATCGATTAAACATGTTTTTTTATTCAAAATTTTAACTTATGGACCTATTCAGCACAGGAAAAAAAAACCGGTTTCCGTGGTTTTTTTCTCTATGCGCAATTGAGGAAAAACGACAAAAAACTACAGTCGGCGGAGGTTTTTTGACGTAAACAAATAGTCGTATCGAGACCGGCCGATGAAATAGTTCGATGCGCCTTTAAATTTCAACCAAATTTCCATTGAAAATTAAAGGCGCATTGCATTTTTTTTTCCTGGAAAACAACCTGCATAGGGAAAAAAACCACGAAAATCAGTTTTTTTTTCCTGCGCTGAATAGGTCCATTATAGACCAATTCGGCACAGGAAAAAAAACCGGTTTTTGTGGTTTTTTAATATGCAAGTTGTTTTCCAGGAAAAAAACCCACCGCGTCGAGACCCGGCTTTAAAAATGTAATGCGCCTTTAATTTTCAATAGAAATTTAAAGGCGCATCGAATTATTTCATCGGCCGGTCTCGACACGACTGTTTTATGTCAAAAAACCTCCGAATACTGTCGTTTTTTCCTCGATTTTGCATATGGGCTGAATAGGTCCATTAAAATCGCCTTCAAAAATTTAATAACTTTATTTTTAAAAATCTGACAAATTATGTGTGTACATGAAAATCGCAAAACCATAAATTAAAGTCCTTATTGTCCATCCGGGCGCGTTTGCTGACTCCCGATTTATGCTCCTGTGCCGATTCGTGGTAAATTTAGCAATCTAAAATCAATTTTTAAAAAAATACGGAAAAAATGTTCATGAATCGGCGAAATTGGAAGAATTTTTTTCCTGATGTCCATCCAATTTCCTTTCAGACGCGATATTTAACAATATATTTGAAATTAATAAAATCTCTTTAAATCATCAAAAACGTAATAGTTAAAACGATAATTCATTATTTAAAAAACGCAATAAACGTAAGGCCAGTGGGCGGAGCTTTGTTAATATAAATCCGTACGCAAACACCAGGTGCGAATTCAAATAAAACGACGATAAAATTCTCCAAAAACAAAAACTTACTCCTTCGTAGGCTGATGCATAAGTTTCGGGTCAAAGAAAGAGAAAGTCTCATCAATATCGGGTGTCTGCGAAGCTCCTCCAATCATTTGATTGATTCCAACTGCAGACGAGATTCCAGCAGAAGACGGCGGAGTGTTCAGCGAGTCGACCATTTTGGTGAGCGGCAAGTTGTGCTCTTTCGGCACCAGATTCTTCACCCCTTCCATCACAAACTTTGAACTGTGGCTCAACAACTTTCCAAACATGCTTATCGTCTTCGTTCCGGCTCCTTGATGCTCCTCGGTGTGAGCTGACGCCACTCGTGAGCCCAGTTGAGATATAGACTTTAGCTTTTGGACATGATTTAATGCCGACTCTTCGATTCCTCGCTCTTTGAGCAAGTTTATCATTTGATCGTAGCCATTTTGCGTGACAGTTTCTTGACAAAGGAATGCAATGATAAGCACGCGAAGCACGTCTTCTTGATTGCTAATATTGCCCAGAATTTGAGTCACCGGTTGGTCGAGTGGTGAATGTTGCAATAGCTTTTGCTCCAATTCAAAGAGCACATCCAACTTTCTCTCCTTAATTGAATCGAGAAGTGTCGTGGCGACATTCGTGTGCAAATCAATAAGACGTTTCGCCTCGAGAAGTTGTGGAAGACTCGTCACAGTGGATCCCAGTTTGGCCGTCGTATCAGCCAAAAGTGTGGACATTGCCTCATCGGCCGCCTCGTTATCCCCACTCATTCCCATCGCCTGTTTCAATCTTTTGATCTCTTCCTCGCTGTTTCGATAGGCGTCAAGATCTTCCTGAACCGCTTCGGCCACAGTTGGGAAGGCACTTCCCTTGTGGTTATTCCAAAGTTTATCCGTTCCGCCTGTTCCCATATCGTAATCTTTCTTTTTTCCGGACGCCACGTTATTTATTGTGACACGGTTCTGATCGAGTTCCTGAAATGAATGAACTGGAGCATTTAAAAATAATGTCAAAAATACTCAGGGTTTTTTTTTCAAAAATTGAAATGAGCATTCGAGAGCCTGACAAAATCGGGGAAAATTTGCAAGTCTGCGGCACAGTTGCAGTCAGGCTTGGTCGGAGTCGGAAAACGGAAATTCCGATTTTTCCGAATTTATTTTTCGGAAAATTTTCCGAAAATGATCGGGAAATTGCAGTTCTTTCAGGTGCCGCTTCTAATGGACCTATTCAAGAGAGAAAAAAAAAAGAAAAAAAAGAAGTTTTTTCCGATGCAGGAACGGCAAAAAAAGAAAAAAAAGGAGGAGAAAAATCAATTTCCTTCCTTTTTTCTCTTCCTTTTTTTTCTTTTTTTGCCGTTCCTGAATCGGAAAAAACCTCTTTTTTTCCTTTTTTCTCTCTCTTGAATAGGTTCATTAAAGGCGCATCGGTATATTTGAATGGGTCTCGCCACGTATGACTACTTTATCATCGGCAGAAAATGAATTTTTCTCTTCCTTTTTTTTCTTTTTTTGCCGTTCCTGCATCAGAAAAAACTTCTTTTTTTTCTTTTTTTTTCTCTCTTGAATAGGTCCATAAGTACCAAGAACTTCTCAAAACTGATTTTTTTTTGTTGAATTTTTGGTTAATTTGTTGATATTCGTATTTTTTCAAAGAAATAAGATGTGCCAATTGTTAAGAATCTTTTTCGGAAAACACAAAATTAAAAAAAAATGCAGTTTTAGTTTCGAAAATCGGAAAAAAAAATCGAATAACCGATTTTCCAATAAATTATTTCGGAAAAAAATTTATTTTTCCGATTTTCTGAACAATCCTGGTTCCAGTACAAAACTCGTGCCGCAGACGTGCCAGCGCCTCTTATTTTATAAAGTTTCAGATTAATTCGGGAATTTTTAACCTTTTCCCTTAATTTTTTGCATTTCCATAATGGAATCAAGTATTTTGTGCAGTCCAAAGTTTCACAAAAAATTCCAAAAATACAGGCATTTTCCCTATTAATTTTGGTATTTTTGAACACGCGGAAAAATTCGAGACACTGACAAAACGGGGAAAATTTGAACAAAAAATTTGTTTCCTATTTTTTGGATAACGTGCCGCAGGCAATAATTTTTTAATATTTTTTGTAGAGCTGCGGAGGCGAAAAAAATTCCAGTTTTTGGACAAAAATTTAGTCTGTATATGCTCCGAATTCACAAAAAACATCTCACAGCGTGCTGGAACCTACGTAAAGGCAAACGCGCTCTGTCGAATTTTTCTGCGTCTCGATAGTGGTCTGCTGCCAAGTTTAGCAAAGTGCGTGCAAAACGAGAGACACAGAGACTTGAGAGAGATGACCTCCGAGAATTCATTTCCATAAATAATTGTAAAAACGTAGTCTCCAGCACGCCGTGCATCTAATTTTTAACGAAAAATTGGAAAATTTCCATTTAACTGACAGAAATACGTATTTTTTTGGAATTATTTTTGTTTTTTTTTTGGTAAATTTTTTGAAAACAAAAAATTTTTTTTTGTTTTTTGTTAATTTTTTGAGAGAAAAAAAATTTTTTTTTTGTTAACTATTTTTGGGGACAAAAAATTTTTTTTTTGTGGAAAACTTTTTTTGTCCCACCCCTGGTCCGAATTGACCACAATCTCTAATTTTTAACGAAAAATTGGAAAATCTTCATTGAACTGGCAGAAATACGCTTTTATTATTATTTTTTTTTTGGCAATTTTTGAGGACAAAAAAATTTCTGTTGAATTTTTTTGTTCCACTCCTGAGATCAGACGTTTTTCGCAAAACTTTGAACTGCAAAAACCCTGATTCTTGGATGTTTTTTTTTTCTTTTAACTTTCGAAGCAACATATTTTAATAGACCCAACGAATTTTTGGCAAAAACATACCAAAACATCATGCATTAATGCCTGATACGTCCACGTATGATGGAGCATTGTGGCAAGATCGGCTCCTCGATCACCAATAACCAAAAGTGGTCGAGAAGTTTGGAGAAGACCCATTCGAACGCCATCCATGGTGAACAGGTTGTTTCGGGAATCGCGTAAATTATCGCGCAGCTTTTGGTCGAGTTTCTGAAAAATATAAACTCTATCCCAGAAAAATAAAGTGAAATTCGGAGAATGCTTTATTTGGTCTAAAATTTTTGGAAATAAAGTGAAAAAATGCTCCCAGTCATGAAATGCTTATCGATTATTTTTGTCCAGAATTTCCCAAATTTTCAGACCAAAAGCCCCATTTTTTTACAGTTGAATATTTACCTTTGCAACCATCTCAGCAGCATTTCCCTTCGGACATCTGATAATCGGAACGATTCCCATTGTAGCGCAAACCGCAAAAAGTCCATCGGCAATTGCCTCGAGCATCGAATTGACAGCAACATCGGTGATTCCTGGCGCGTTCATTGCGTAGTACGAAAACGCACTGTTCTCATTGTAGCGGCGAAGAACAAAAAGGTCATCTTCCAGAGAAATAAAGTTCAGATATTGATCGACCACCTTCTGAACCTGTGCGACAGCTCCCCCGTGCACAGCTGCCGAGGCAAGCGATTCCAATCGAGGTCTGGCGAGCGGAGAGATGAAGTTGCAGTAGAAAGAATCGTACATCGCCTTCTTCAAGTCTTCACTCATCAGGTCAATGTTCTCGTCGGATGGAGATACAAAGTATACTGCTGGAACATCGGTGAGCGGTTCGCGTCGCGTGCCGAGCAGGCTGAAAAAGATCTGTTTTCTACATACTAATTTTTGAAACCTTACAGATGAAGAGTAACTCCGAGATCTCTCAAATACTTTACGGGAAGAAGAGGCGAAATTATGTCCTGTGCCGCTTTGTCGAGAATCAGAATTTTCCAAACCTGAGTGAATTTTTTATAAATTGGGTTATTCAAAAAATAATGGGAAAACTCGAAGAATGCTCCGATTGGCCTGAAAATTTGGGAAATCATGTCAAAAACACCCTCGCTCAGATTTTTTATCAACATTTTTTTGACTTATGGCGTGGACTATATTGTTGACATTATTTCCCAAAGTTTCAAGCCAATCAAAACACTTTCACAGTTTCCCCCAATTTTTCCATGTTTCGCCTTGGAAATTATATTTTAAAAATAATAAAAAATCCACTCACTGGCTCCTTGACTCCAGAATTGACGACAGACTCGTTCAAATTGATCAACGTCCGCAGCGCGACTAAATACTTTTATTTTCGTTATTTATTTATCGATTTTCGTATAAAATTCTTACCAATCTGTCGCGTTCGAACACTTTCCAGCTCCACAGGCATCGTTTTTGCTTGAAATCCACGCCGATCTGCAGATATGTCAACTATGGTGTCGATTTACGGCCACGTAGGAAAAAAAATTGCGAAATGTGTCAAGGAGGAAGGCTGACGCGCGCGGTTGTGTTGGCGCGTTTTGCGATGGGTGTTTTTGAGAGGGAAAACTGAATAAATATAAAATAAAACAAAACAAACTTTGAAACACTGTTTAAAAAATTCTCTCCAAAATAAAACTACTTTCATATAAAAATTTTTTATAAAATTCGTAAATAAATAAAATCCCATCCCTGATATTTAATTAGAAAAGTGAGAAAGAAAAAATCTCTGTAAAAATCGATAAATCGTCAAAAAATTGTTCAAATTGAAAGGAAAAAAAAATCGATAATTGTTTGGAAAAGTACTGTAGTTTTAAAGGCGCAAGCAAACAAATTTTGGCGGATCTTGAAGCGAATTAGGTTTTTTTTGGGTTCTCCCATTTTTTTGTCATTTCTTATGGACCTATTCAAAGTACTGTAGAAAATCGGAAAAAATGACAAAAAACTGGGAGAAAACTTGGAAAATGCTCCGATTGGTCTGAAATTTTGGGAGAAACTGTCAAAAATGCTCCCGGACTTTCTCAGAAAATTTTGGACCGAAATATCGATTTTAGAAAATTTTCAGAAAAAAGATCAATATTTTTTTAAATCGATATTTCGGTCCAAAATTTTCTGAGAAAGTCCGGAAGCATTTTTTTACAGTTTCTCCCAAAGTTTCAGACCAATCGGACCATTTTCCGAGTTTTCTCCCAGTTTTTTGTCATTTTTTCCGTTTTTCTACAGTACTTTGAATAGGTCCATTATCAATTTTTTACTTATTTGCAATTTTATTAAACAAAAATTCGTTAAAAAATGTAAAAGACAAAAAAAATCCAGATTTTCCGTTTTCTCAATAATATTTATTTCACACCGCATACCCTGAAGTTTATCAATTAAACAATTCGTTTAAAAATGAGTTAATTAAGGAAAAACTTCTATAAAAATGGAGAAATTTGAACAATTAAATCTTTCTTATATACACAGGTAAAATGCGGATGAAGCATATAGCGCGCTGCGTGGAACTCATAGGGAAATTTTGTGATGTGGTTAATGCATCCACGTGCCCGCACATGCGCATACATGCAGGCGCATATAGCATGCACGTTCCGATTCCGGTTCAAAAAGCGCTTGGAGGCTTGGATTTTAAAGGTTTCTGTCAAATCGGATCTTTTTCTCTCATTGGATTTTAAGTTGGTTGTCTATTAAAAACTTTTATCGCGTTTACCTAGTTTCAGAAACAACCATTTATTAATAATATCGCAAAAAAATTATTAGTATTGAAACAATTATTGAGGAAATAAATTAAAAAAATTCGGAGCTGGCTCAGCAGATTGCGGAATCCTTGTTGGAGCTGAGCAGTCGCAGCCTGAAAGTACATCAATATGCTTACAGGGTATTTAAAATGAAGGTATGTTTTAAGAGTATCTTAAAAGCCCTCCACAATGGTGTCGTGTATATCCAAAAACCCAGAAATCTATAGGGGCCTTTCAGCAGGCTTACTCGGAACATTTTTTTTTTGAAAAACTGCGTTTCCTACGTGTTTTCCGAGTTTTCTTTTCAGTAAAAATAGCCCGAATTTTGTTTCGATAGTTTTTCGGAAAAAGTCTGAAAATTCGTCGCGCTAGCTTCTAATTACCCGTCATTTGAACAGATATATAAAAATAGAACGGCAGGGCGGGCTATTGTAATACTATTGTAAAAATTGAGTTCTTTGAGGAAAACTTTCCAAATTGAAGCCAAAACTCCGTAAATTTTTAGTGCAAAAATACAGTATACCTTAAAGGCGCAGCCCAAAATTTGTTGATGGCTTTGCCACGAATTCCAATTATTATTTTTTGGGATTATTTTTTCTTTTGTTTCTAGCCATTTTTCAGCAATTTAATACGTTTTATGTATTATTTATTGCAGATTAGCGGAAAAAATGTAGTGAAGACAAAAAAAAAGAAAATTTTCTATTTTTTCAAACAAAAAAAACATGTTTCAGTCTACCGAATATTCTGGAACACTTAATGTAAACAAAATCAGACTAGAGACAAAGGATGACTATAAAAGGCAACGTTTTTCCCATTTTCTCCAATTTATTCTCGACTTTTCACTGCTAACCTAACATCCCATCAACCATGTCTCTTCACCCATACACCGGTCGCCCATTCGGTCTCTGGAACGACTTTGCCGATGAGTCGCTCTTGCCATACTGGGCTCGCCGAGCCGGGCTCTTCAACAACTTTAACAACATCGTTCCGACCCATCAGGAAGAGGTTGAGAACACGGATCAAAAGTTCGCCGTCAAGCTCGACGTCGCCGCTTTCAAGCCGGAGGAGCTGAAGGTCAATTTGGAGGGACACGTGCTCACCGTCGAGGGGCATCATGAGCTGAAGACTGAGCACGGAGTCACCAAGAGGTACTTAATTTCTCATTTTCCTTTATTTTACCAATATTTTAAGATCCTTCACTCGCCAATTCACCCTTCCGAAGAACGTCGACTCGGCTCACATTCACACCGCCATCAACAAGGACGGACAGATGACCATTGATGTGCCGAAGACTGGCGCCATCTCAAACGTTCGCGCCATCCCGATTCACACTTCTGCCGGACGCGCTGTCACTCAGAAGCCATCCACCACCACCACCAGCACAGGCCACCATTAATTGTTTGGTCATCCTACCCGACATCACTATTATATACTACATCGAAAATTTAAGTTGCACCATTTTTTCTTCTAGAATAAAGCTTCCAGAACAAAACAATGCACCCCTGGTTTTTCCGCCAACGTCTTCGCTCTGTTTACGTGTCCTTTGGATTGGACGCGACGTCATGTTTTGTGTGTTTCCCCATCTCTAACTGGGCGGGCGGGTGGCCGTAAAAACCGCCATTCATATTCGTTTTTGGTGATTCGCTTGCTGAGTTTCTGAGCACCTCCGCGCGTGATGAAATGACTCGCCACACAACAACGTTCTAGAGGTTTTCTCTGCTGCTCCTGCTGAGTCGCCATTGGTCGGTCGGATTATTCCATATGGGTGACCTCCGATATTTCGGGCGGGCGGGCATCGCTTTGTGACGCAGTCCTCGCTTCATCTTTGAAAGATTGGAAGTGAAACGTACTATTTACGTAGTGAATCGAGTGAACGAAACGAGGAACACGTGGTCCAAATCGCCACTGAGCAGGCTGAGAACTCGCTCGCGTTCAAAATCAAGAGTGTAATTTAAATGATGCCCACTTTTTTTTCACGGACATCCGTAAAAAATAGTTCTCATCGAAAACGTCGTAAAAACTTTAGGTTTCTTAACAGATGTGCGGAATTCCGTTTTCCGCCATGTTTTTATTTCATTTTCCGTTTTGGATTTTTTTTTAATCCGTTTTCCGTCTTCCGTATTTTTTTTTTTTTTTTACATTTGAAACAGCAGCAGTGTTGGCAACGCCGCGAGGGAATGTTCTCTTAACACGCGGGTCACACTGTTTCATCAAACGTTTAGTGTGATTGGGGCGCGTTTGCACTGAGGTAGGTGCCAGCATGCCGTGTGTTCTACCACTCGATTTACCACGAATGGAAGATTTTTATCGGTTTTTGCATCATCTAATTTGAACCATCAGACATACCTTAAATTCTGTCATAGAGCGGCCCTCATATTACTCTCGTCTCATCAGCTGCTCATAAACTTTGAAAATAGCCAATTTTCCCATGAAATATCTCGGAGCGCATTTTATGACACGGTTGAAATGAGTGCGACCGTAACCCGTAAAAGAGATTCTGGCTACATAGCGACTCGGCGGCTTTAAAATGGATACGATGAGGAGATTCAGAGTGCGCGGAAATTGTTGTTTTGTGTTAAATTCGAGCGACTCTCGCCGAAGAGACGCAGACAAGCAGCCACCCTCCTCAACGGAGCGTATTGCCAATAACGTTCCGGCCAGCACGCCGGGTGGAACCCATGGTCAGAATCCCTCACGATTTTTCTCATGCTATTTATACTAGGTATAAAACGCTGAAAACTCGCTCCAATCGAACAAAAAATTTCGCATGCATTTGGAGTGAGGTTTAGAGAAATCGGCCACGGCTCTCTCAATTTTCTGCACTCTCTAGTCGCCAACGTGGCCGCGTCCATCACTGTGCGAAGGGAGCGCGTTTGCAGCGCCCCGTACTGAGAATATTTAAAAATCAAAATCACAAAAATGTGATTTATATAATGCCCACGCCATCATTATGTTGGCAGCTAAATGCGTCTCGTCTCGTCTCGTCTCGTCTAGCCATCCGTTTCGCTCGCCCATTTTCCAAATTTAGAGAACACTTTTCAACATTTTGCTCGTTTTTCAGATTTTGCAGCAATTTGCCATAAATCTTTCTGTTTCACGTCAGCACTTTACTTCAGACGCCGACCGACGTCATTTGGCGCACGAGGTCCATAAAATTGGGCGGCGTTTGCAACGCCGCCTAGATTATTTAAATGCGGAACACATTTTTGGACTCGGCTCTCACGGATTTATCCTTTTTTTAGTTTTAGTTTACGTCGTCTGCAACCAGCGTCTAGGAACTTAATTTTATACATTTCCGTGCGAGCATAATGAAGAAGAGTCGCCTTGTTTCTTGTTTTCTGTCGTTCCGATTTTTGGTGTTCTTGGACGATTATGATTCCGTGATGCGTGGAATTGTAAAAGAAGAGTAGAGAAGATTTGATTTGCCTGCTGTTATTTAGAGCGATTTTCAAAAGAAATTGAGCTGATAATCCCGAAAACAAATTCTCCGGAACGATAGAGTATGTATGGAAAATAGGATTTTTAAGGTCTATTTTTATAATAGTAAATCTTGGTTTTCTTTCTGCCACGACATTAGATAGATAGTACATATTTATTATGTTCGTTCAAACTCCTCTTTTCCGTGCTCCAACGCACTTCCTTATTTAGAAAACCAAAATATCCAAAGTTCTTCCTTTCGGCTCTCCCAATTTGTAAATTTCGCTCCTTCACCGCTTATCCGCTGCTCTCTTCAGAAATCCGTCGCCTTTGGCGTTTTTTCTCGACTCCTACGCACTAAACGAATTTAAATCACTGATACGAGGCGTGACTTTTAGATGTCAAAGCTCAAGGATTTTGGGGTTTTTCGGCAAGGAAAAAGAAAAGAAAAGCATATGTTTTTTTTCGAAAATCATAACATTTGGTTAGGTATTCACAGAAATGTCGAAATAATGTAAATACCGTATTTCCTCTAATTTAAGCGCATTTCCTTCTATTGTTTCATTTCATCACAACTGCCGGGTAATTAGAGGTTTGTACACCAAACTCGGCAAAACACTTTCTAGCCGGAGTTGTGATGAAATGAAACAATAGAAGGGCATGCGCTTAAATTAGAAGAATTAAATACGGTATGTTTTTTTTTTCAAAAATCATCAACATTGATTATTCATAGAATGTCGAAAAATGCAAATAATTGTAGACAATTCGGAAAATTCTCCGATCGGTCATAAACTGGAAAATAATGTCAAAAATTCTCGAAAATTCTGAGACTATAGTTCCTCCCATTTTCCCCCTTTTCGTTCTTCTATTTCGACTTCAAATCTTTGGACTAACATTTTTAAAATCAATATTTCAGTCCCCCGGGACTATTTTAGACATTAATGGACCTATTCAATGTACTGTAGAAAACCGGAAAAAATGACAAACAACTGGGAGAAAACTCGGAAAATGCTCCGATTGGTCTGAAATTTTGGGAGAAACTATCAAAAATGCTTCCGGGCTTTCCCAGAAAGTTTTGGACCGAAATATCGATTTAAAAAAAATTGGTTTTTTTCTGAAAATTTTTAAAATCAATATTTCAGCATTTTTTACAGTTTATCCCAAAATTTCAGACCAATCTGAGCATTTTCCGAGTTTTAACCCAGTTGTTGTCATTTTTCCGATTTTCTACAGTACTTTGAATAGGTCCATCATTCCCAAAATTTCAGGCCATTTTTTGCAAAAATGCAGTTTTGTTTTTAGTTCGGAACTTGAAATTCAGACTTTTCCAGACACTTTCTAATAAACCTTCCTCTAATAGTAAATGCTAATAGCACCAATAGACTCTATTTTCTGGCGTCATTTGACTAATTTCGCTCAACTGCAAACTCTTCCGTCTATTTCGCTTTTAAATGCCATTTTACGATGAAACTTTCTGACGGGAATCCTAATTTTTTACGCGTCACCCTTTCGGTTCGCTTTGCACGAGTTCTAGAGGTGTACGGTAGCTAGTGTTTTCTGGGTTGGACCTATTCAGCGCACACGGCGTGTTGCAGAGTACATCCTGAAAATGCGCTCCACTGCTCACATAGATTTGAGGAAACGCGGTTGTTACAGATTTGAAACAGTTTGGATTTTCAAAAACGAGGCGCTGGAGGAATACGTTTTCTGCATAAAATAGGGTAAAATATATTGTTTTCAATCGGCTTGCGACATGAAAACGAACGCAAGTCTGCATTCACCGTTCTGTCTGCGTCTCCTGAAATATCACTGTGTTCGCGTGGTCGCGCACAAAAAAGTAGGCGGAGTCTCGCGTTCAAAATGTCGCTTTTTTTCGCGAGTGACGTGTCAACTTTCCCGTGAAATTGAAATTTTAATTTTCATGTACCTCTCAACACCCCGTGAGCGCAGAAAAAAAACACAGTTTTTCGTGTTTTTACCCCTATGCAGGTTGTTTTCCAGGAAACAAACCCATCGCATCGAGACCCGGCACTAAAAATGTAAATTTTAAATGGAAATTCGATCGAAATTTAAAGGCGCATGGAAGTATACCATCGGCAGGTCTACTGTAGTTTTTGTCGTTGTTCCGCAATTCAGCGTATTATGTCTTGAATCGACTTGCGACATGAGAACGCAAAACTCCGCCCACTTATTTGTGCGCGACCACGCGAACAGTGATATTTGAAGAGACGCAGACAGAACGGTGAATGCAGACTTGACTTGCGTTTTCATGTCGCAAGTCGATTGAAAACACAGTAGGGTAAAAAACACAAAAGCGGGATTTTTTCCTGTGCTGAATAGGTCCATAATTCACTCGATTGCGAACTAGTAATGTGCATAGATTCCCATCAAAAAGATTTTCCGCGAATGGTCTCTCCGGAACGCCCTTTAAAACTTTGATGACGCTCTTCGCTTTGCGAGAAGACGATGACGACGACGTGGATGGATAATTGACATGTTTTTTTTGCTGCGAAGTCAAAAGTTTAGCATGGCGCGGTGCGGGGCGTGGCCAATTTGGGTACTTTTAAAAGACGGCTGTCGCGTCCCGCTATTTTCGTTTTTCCGGTGTGTGTCAGCACTCGTTTTTTGATCTACTCGACTCGCAAGAGTTTATTTTGTTGAGTCGACGGAAAATTATTTAGAAGGCACGGGGTGCTGCAAACGCGTCCCAGCGAATTACACATTTTTAAAATTATTTATTTAGCAAGAAGCACGGGGGCATAAGGCGGGAGTGAGAAAACGCGCCAGGACTCAGAACCGCGACGCGTCCAAATGAGGCCCAAAAATTAAAAAAGGCCCGCGAATAATAATTTGACATTATCGGAGAGAAAAATCGTGAAAATTACGAAATTTTAAGTTTTGAGCTTTATTTGGACGCGTTGCGGGTGTGCGTACAGAAGTTGAATTTGGCAGGTGAAAATGTTCGCATTGAATTTGTTTTTTCTTCTCAAAACGTAGTCAGTGCACCAACACCCCGTGCCGTGTTTGGGTACATTTTTTAAAAATAGCCAGTCAGCTATTTTTTGACAAGATTGACGTGTTTTTATTCTTGGCGAACAAAAATTGCAAATACAAAAGAAAAGCAGCTGGTAAATAAACCCAAAAAGTTGTCCATTCTAACTGAATACTCTATTTTCGAAAATCTCACGTCTTCTGGGCTGGGAGGTTTGCGTTCGAATTGTGTTTTGAATTTCTTAATAAATCCGTTCCTCAGGTATGTGTCCATATGAACTCGATTACTGATTTATGCTATGTATTTACGCACCGTTTATTATCTTTACTAATGGATAAATGGCTGCTCTCATTGCTCGAGTTATCCTCCAGATAAGGCAGAAAAGGGTCTGAAAATATGTAAATACAATAAAGAAAATATAAGAGCGAAAGCGTGTTTCAAGGATCAATACCACAAAAATTATTTTAGGATTTGTGCGTCGACAGAAGCGTGTGTTGTGCGTCGGAGTGTATGTGAGCTATTATCAATTCAATATTCTTGCCGGCTACAGTAAGCAGTGGCGCGAAAAATCGAGGCTCCGCCCCATCAGGTCTTTTCAACTGAATTCAACTTAATTCAACTGAACGTAGATCAAAAAATGTGAGCGGGTGTGTCGCTCGTTATGTCTGCGTCTATTATAAAACTTTCGCGGACGCATGTGGTAGCCGGCAAGAATATTGAATTGATAATAGTTGGCGCCAAAGTGGCTTCGCTGTGAGACCTTCTATGCTTGAACTTGAATTTTCCCACATCTACTCAATTTTTATTTTTTACGGGAAAATTCAATTTCAAACATAGAAGGTCTCGCAGCGAAGTCACTAATGTAACGTCGGTTTCAACTGTGATCGCCTGTTATTTCTGGGATTTTTTGTGGAACTTTGGACCGCAAAAAACTCCTGATTTCAGGAATTTTTGAACTTTGGACGCGGCATAAGGCAAGTCATGTTTTGACTATAATAAAATTGTAATAAAGTGAAAGAATGGTGTCTACCCCCTGCCCCTAATTCTTTGCACTTTTTTCCCACGTCGTCGCGTAAATAAATACATAAAATCGTAGTAATTCGAGGAGCTCGAAACATGTTTTGTTTTCTCCTTCGCCCTCTCTCTCTCCAGACAAAACATTGCTCTCGATTACGCATTTCCTACAGAACTTGGTTGATTGGCATATGACCAGAATCCAGAATCCAGAATCCAGAAATGCTTTTTTATCCTTGTCTACACCCCGCCTCCGCCCTCATCCGCCATTATCTAATTGTCAGGTTCCGCGGTATTTACTCAGAATGCACTTTATGTTAGAATAACTTTAATTCAAAATTAGGATTAGAAGAAGAAGTGCTTCTATTTTCCTTTCCAGTCTCGTTATTTCGCAGTATTCGTTGCCGCTTCTTTGACGTCTTCCATTCCAACTTTGAGTCATTCAGTCATTTGAAACTCGACGTCACGTTCATTTCAACTTTCGCCTGCTTTTCACGTCGTCTAGAAGACGTCAAGCATGGTAACGAGGCGAGGGAGTAATCTGATCTTTGTTCTATGTATTTTTTGTCACGTTCCCCTTTTATACTTGGTATAAAACGCTGAAAATTCGCTCCACTCGAACAAAGAATTTCGCATGCATTTGGAGTGAGGTTCAGAGAAATCAGAGCAAAATATCGGCCACGGTCTCTCCATTTTCCGCTCTCTCTCGTCGCCAACGTGGCCGCGTCCACCACTATGCAAACGGAGCGGGTTTGCAGCACCCCGTACTGAGGATAATAGTTTCTTTCTCCGGGTTTCCAAAAAAAAAGAAAAAGGAACGGCCTTGGTGAATTTGGGTCCATTGTTTTGGTGTCACTAGTGGGAACACCGCGACGCAAATAGCCACCAAAGTTTCGAAACGTCGATACGCACGAAATTGTTGGGTCCCGCCACGATTTAGTTCTTGGCGGCGAGAGAGAAAACAATTGTTTCCAATATTTCATTTTGCTGGCGCACAACTTGCAGGCAGCAACGTGTCGCTACGTTACCAATCCATAATACAGTATTTATTGGGACGAAAAAAAAAATCAACTCCCGCGATGTCGCGTAAGAGTGTCACACTCTCGAAACGTCCCAGAGCCAAATCAAATCTACGTGGTCCTTCTTCTCCTCCTTCTTATTTTTTTTCTTTCTATTATTTTACTTCTTCTTCTTCACACTCCTCCGACATTAATCATCTACAGATGACGTCGTCATCGTCGTCATCGTCGCTGAGAGTCGAATTGAAAAGGGAACCACCGCTGAATAGGTGGGCACGTTTCTGCGCTCGTGTGTATAAATACTTCTTTTTTTCGTAGTGCTCCTTTTCTTTGTCCCCCCAGTATTCTCGGGTCGTGTGATCTTTCGTACACATCTATTCATATAACTCCCAAAATTGGTTCATAGAGCGAGAAATCCTCACTTTCCGAGCCATATTCCGTTTTAGTCTAAAAATAGGCAACACCATATCAGGCGACGTTAAAAAATAACGACTAGAGCCAATTCAAAGCAAAACGTAACGTAACCACTAGATTGGGCCGGCAAATGTGCTTTGTTTTTGATTATCTTCTCCTTATTTTTTATTTCGAAATGTAGGCGTATTCTCCTTCTCTTTTTTATATATTTTTTTGTTCTTCGAAACAAAACAAAAACTGATGTTTGCGATGGAATCGAGCGTACGTCATTATAATTGAAACGAAACGATATATACACTTAAAGAGAGCCATCCACATTTTCCCTCGCGAGTTGGTTTAACTTCCCTTCTTCTTCTTCTTACTTTCCATTCCTTCCTCATCCATCGACTCTCTTCGATGTACATATTACCGTAATTCCAAAATTTTTCTTTGTTAAGTATAGTGTTTTCAATCGAGTTGCGACGTCAAGAGGTCAAACTCCGCCCACTGTTTTCACGCGAACATTCAATTTTAGTGCATTTTGAATTTTCGCGTGAAAAAAAGTGAGCGGAGTTTGACCTCTTGACGTCGCAACTCGATTGAAAACACAATACACAGTTTAATAAAACACCTTTTTTCAAAGATGTATTCACTGGGTGGCAAAATAAGCAACACATGCAATTTTTTGCTACCCTCACAATAAAATATGTTTTCTTAAGTTGAAAATCGGTTCCAGGAATTTTCAAAAACATTTTAACACGAGGAATCAAACATAGGTAAAGTAGAGTTTTATTTTAAAAAAAAGGAAAACGTTTCCGAGGGAACAACGAGGAAAGCGCGTTCTACCGGATTACCGTAATCTGCTAGATTGAAAATTGGTATCATGCCAAAAATCGAATTTTTTTTCCATTTTTGTCCTATTTCTTCTGCAAAATGACATTTAACGTTGTATTCAACGTTATTTACCTGAAAAATCAATTGTTTTTGTTTTTTACCGTTCAAAATCTAAAAAACGAGGTGAAAATTGTGGAAAAAATCGAGTAAAAAAATAAATTTTCGAAGAAAAAATTGAATTTCTCTGCGCACCGCGCACGGCGTAGAGTCGCTACGCATTTAATTGGCCGCGTGCGCAGCGCGTTCAAAATTTTTTCAGCGATGTTCCCTCTAAAATGTCGTGTATATGGTGCCATCATCCGGAAAACGGATTTCTTTTCGTTTTCCAGCTTCATGGATTCGGCTCCTAGGGCCGTAAAATTGCCAGAATTTGTTCGGAGAAAATAGTGATGTTCGCGGAAACGTTTTATGAAACTATACGCGCTCTAATGCAAAATTCATCATTAAAAATAATTAAACCGTGCCTTTCTCGAAGCGTTCCTATCACGATCTAATGTATTTTGAGCAGCTACGCGACATTTTTAGGCCATTTTTTGTTCGCTTAAAAAGCCCGCGCTGTCGCTTTCTGTGGCCGAGGAAATGCAAACTCTTCCACCAGAAAATTCAGCACGACCGGGCACTGCTGAAATGAGTGTAACCGTACCTTAATCCACTTCGAAGTAAGTATCTAAAAACAACAGACTCCTATTGTGTTTTCAATCGAGTTGCGTCGTCAAGAGGTCAAACTCCGCCCACTTTTTTTCACGTTAACATTAAATTTTAGTGCATTTTGAATTTTGCGTGAAAAAAGTGGGCGGAGTTTGACCTCTTGACGTTGCAACTCGATTGAAAACACAATACATCTATAACATTTTTTGAATGGATTACGGTCAAACTTATTTCAGCTGTGATCGTGCTAAATTTACTCGTGGTAGAGTTTGCATATTCTAGGCTTCAGCTCTCCAGCTGAGACGCTGAGACCAGAGTAATATTTCTACGGCCAAATTTCTGCGATTTTACAATAACGCATAAAAATCATACGATAACACTGCGATTTTGAATACTTGGTCACTGAAACACGACAGTTTTAGTCTCTGAATAAGCTCAAAAGAATAGGAAAATCCCTCGATTAATTTCAGAACGCCTTTAAGAGAAATTAATTCGATTTTGGCTAACAATGACGATTCATTATGGTGTTATTCATATAAATGTCGAAAAATGAAGAAAAAAAAAAGACAAACAACTTGGGAAATTATGTCTCAAATATTCGCGGACATGAAGTGCTCAAACAATTTTGGACTGGAATATTGAATTTGTGAAAAAAAAATGTTCAAGCCACTATTTTTTGAGCATTTCATGGCTCCCAACGTTTTAGGCCAGCCTCGGTTTTCTCAAAACTTTTATCTGCTCTTATTGTTGTTATTTCTAGTGAAAAGCGCGCGGAACTGATAAGAAATGACTTTCCAAGTGCGCGCGACCTAAAGGGAAAATCCGCGTAAATCTTCACTGTGAACGTACTTTGAAATCCGTGGTTCCTCTTTTTCAGCTTTCTCGCAATCTCCAGAGCCATCTCATGCCTCATTCATCAGTTCTTCCTGCTCTAAATCGTCCCGTTTCCTCCTCCTTCTTCTTCCGAATTCCTTTGGTTTTTCGCCTAATCTGTCACCCTTGGCTCGAGAGGTGCCGCCTAGGGCGTGTCCTAATGGGTCGCCTGGTTTTCATGGGTCATCTCGAATTTCTATTGCCCATTTTGCATTTTGCATTTTGCATACAAACATACTTGACGGATTAGTGATTTGTCGAAAACTGGATCCGATTACTGGTGGGGCTGGCGGGGGAGAAGAGAGGGCGGACGGACTGACATCCGACCTCTTTATTCCACTTCTACTTCCACTTCCAGAATTTGTTTTTTGAAGCGTTTCGTCATTTATTCTTCACCACTTTGCACACGCAAAAACACCATTTCCTGTTATTCTCTTGCAAATTGCTCTTTGTCCACCATCTTTTCCGCTCTCCCCCCGTTCCGTTCCGTTCATCCAACTTCACGTCATTCACTGTTTCCAGATGCTGTTGGTCGCGTTGTTCAGCCTGTTCTCGATGGGATTCGGCATGCGAGTGGTCCGTCGCGGCGACGATCAGTTTCTCGAGTTGGGCCCCCTCGTCGAACACAACGACGACGACGATTTGATGATGTTTGTGCTGACGCGTCGCGGACTCGCGGATGCACGCGAGAAACGTGGTGTGGATCCGTTGAGCATTCCACGGCTCATCAAGGAGCCGCCGTTGAAGAAGCGAAGTGATTTTAAACGAGGCGACGTGGTCTATCCGTCGGCCGCCAAGCAGACCGTTCCGTTGGTTCGTGTCCGGGAGCCGCCGCTCAAAAGGGGACAATGTAAGTGCTTGTGTCCTTGGAAAACGCTCGCGCTCCGTTGAATTCGGTGGAAAAGAGCTTGGCAGTGTGCCAATTTCCTGTCGAGGGGCAGCAATCGCGCGTCGCGTCGCGTCTCGTTGCGTTGCGTGTCGGCGGGTGGTTGAAATTTTTCAAATTTTTGAGTCTGGTCTGTTTTTCCACCCATTTCCACGATAATTTTGCTAGCAAATATATTTTGGATTGGTGGAAAATATCATTAGTTGAGTAGAAAAATTTTAAGTGCAGCGTAAATTCTGTAACAACGAATATTTTTCCTCCAAGACACATCGATCCTATCTGAAAAAAAACGCAAACACGTTAAAAATTATGGCTTGGATGGAAAATATTCGTTTTGAAAGAATTTACGCTGCATTTCACAGCTTTCCACTGAACTTTTAGTGTCAAAACGATATTTTCAACCAATCTACAATATGAATTCTAAATTAACGTGAAAAGTTATGGAATAAATTCAAAAAAGTTAGAAAAACAGACTCACACATTTGAAAATTTTCAGCCACCCGCCGAAACGCGACGCGACGCAACGCGACGCAACACGCTTTGCGTGCGGTAGAGCACGTATGTGATTTCTGCATCTCGACAAGATGGGAATCTGTCTGCAAAATTTAAAAAATTTAAACTGACAGTGAATAAAAAAATAATCAATTTTATCAAATAATCGAGTAATCAAGCAAAACGAAAAAATCACACAATTTTTTTGTTTTAAAAAACCAGCAATAACGAAAATAAACCGACCAAATTAGGCCAAAAACTTTCAAATTAACTTGAATTTCCTATTTTGCGCGTCAATTTAGATGCTAGTCTGCAAACACCATCACGTCTTATTGCACGCAAAATATTTGGCGGGAATTTCAAAACAACAAATTTTTTTTCAGTGTTCCTTGAAGATTTCCTTCAACTCGATGACAATAAACGAATTATGGAGCCGAATAGTAGGATACGGTAGGTCCATCCGTCCCCAGACTTTTCCATTCCCTAATTTTTTGCAGGTACGGTTCAAATCGGCACATTTACTCGTGGTGAGCATCGAACAGAACGAATCAAACTAGTGCGCATTTGGGTACCACACTTTTCTCCCCTTTCCTCTATTTTCTTCTCACTCATTTACCCACATTTCCCCCTATTTTTTGTTCCGTTCCTTTCCTTTCCTTTCCCTTGTCGAGATCGATTTTACAACAAAAAACACGTGGCAGAGTTAGCTGAGGATTCTGTTTTCTTTTTATTTTTATGACTCTAAACTAAATGTGTACAGTGAAATGAATCTAATTAATTGTGGCAATATTAGAACAGAGAAGCCACGCCCATGGGAACTGACGCACGGCTGTTTTATTCTTAGTTTTGAGCAGTCTTTTAAAACTGCAATATTTTCCGGAAATGTTTCCATTGCAGATATTCAGAACAATGGAAAACCACGTAGAGTTTCAAATGATCCTAAAAAGTGCGTCAAAGGAATTCGTAAAATTCAGGTGAAATAAGCTAAATCAATTAGTGCTGAACAGAATACGGACGACACTGGAGGAGGCCCAACGAGCCGAACAAGCAGGATTCCGTCGATAATTATTTACGATTGACCACATCAACTAAATCTAACCCCGCCTACTCGAGGTTGGACGCGAGTACCGGGTGCCGCTCACACTCGTCTTTATAGACTTCCAGAAATTTGGAAAAGCTTGAAAAGCAAAACCTACTTATATTGTCCTACTACAAAAGTGCTATTATCCATCCCTGAAAGTTCTACCGGGAGCCCCTTGGAACTTAGCTCATAGAAAACTAGGATAACGCCGAAACACGTGGAAAATTGATAGACGCCGGTCAGTCCGTTTCAGGGATGGAAAATACACACCAACCGCACAATCATATCCCAAGAGGTGTACGCTAAGGTAATCCCATCTCTCTGAACCAGTATTTTTCGGAAACACCAGAATTTCGGGATCGTAAAATTCCGATTCCTGACGTGTTTTGTTTCCGAAAACTAACGACAAATTTTCCACGATTTTCTGAGGAAAGGTGCATTTTCTACGAGAAGCTAGAAGTCGTGGACTGAAAATTCCCTACCAAACAATTTCCTATTCCGGTTTTTCTCCATCATTCGACCAAAGGACAGATCTACTAACTTGAGTAACTGATAGTAAGTACAATACTGGCCGAAAAAAGTGCATTTTTGCTATACAAAATGGCCAACTTTGAGTGTGTGCCACAGGAAATGTATTACTGATTTGAATGATTTGAAGGTGATACCACCGTGTTTGCAGACTGTGTGAGAATTTTGCGCGTCCAATGCGCCACCAAGTTCGTCGGATATCGAAATTATTTTTTCACTCGAAAATTTACTTTTTTGAGAAATTCGAATCATTATCTGATTATTCAGGATGACACCATCATTTTAATTCAAAAACGAGGCCTTTTTGTCAGAAAATGACCGAGCTTTAGGGTTTTAAAAATGCGCCAGGTAGAAACAATTCTGGAAGGCTGGCGTGCCGTGAGTACTGTACTTATAGTTACATATTCGATCGAATAAAGGGCAAAAAAGGCGAAAACGGCAATCATTGTTAAAGAGTTTTCAATACAGTGAATAGAGAAAACTCTAGTCCCTGTAAGTCTATGAAGAGTGCATTTAAACTGATCTATACATATTCTTTCCACACACCTTTTAGAATCTTTCAAAACTCTACGCGGTTTATCCAGTGCAGTGCCGGCAATCTCAAATAAACTATTATTAAAGTGTGTTCTGTTCCCATGTGAAAAATTATTGTCATTCACTCCAAAAATAGACACTCTGATCCGGATATACAGTGCGCGTCATAATTATAAGACACCCCCTTTTTTTGGGGGTTTTGGGGAAACTAGAAGTTTTTATAAAACGGCATGTGGTGGATCTTTTTCAGCGTCCAAAATAACCCGGAAACCCAATTTTTCCTGTACCTACCACAAAAATTACGACTTCAGTATCAAAAAGTCGAAAAATCAGCCACGTCATAATTATAAGACACCCCCAGAAAAATAATGAATTTTTCAACTTTTTTCAACCTTTTTGAACTCTTATCTATTTTTTCACCGGTTTTACTGTTTTTTATTCCTGTTTAAGTTATTTTCTTATTTTTTACCAATAATTGTGTCATATTTGACCACTTTTTTCAAGTTTCACACACTTTTGAGCTTGACTTCAGATTTCAGGTTTATTAACAGAAAAATTAACCGAAACATCGAGGAAAACAAAAAAAAAACAGAAATTTAATAAGAAGAAGGTCCTACAAACTTCTGCATCACTTGGCACAGTCTGTTGCTCATGCTCTCAGTAAGGCTCTCGAGGTATGATGACTGGAGCTTGTCATACTCTTCGGTAACGGCATCCTTGATCTCTCCTACAGTTTGAAACTGCTTTCCGTGACGATAAACTGCTCGGGCAAGAAGTCCCCAGACATTCTCTATGGGGTCAAGCAAGGACTTTGATCTTTTTCGTGGAAAACCAGTTCATTGTCGATGAGCTTTTGTGAATTGCCGCATTAACTTGTTGAAAGGTATGAGTCTTCTTGCGATTTTCACCGTTGAAAAAGAAGACAATTCCATCATGGAGAGTGTCCTGGTAGTCCATGGAGTTCATCTTACAAGTCACGCATTCCAAGAAAACGAGTGTTGGAAACTCATCTCACGGCAGATCGCTTATCTCGATCATTGAGGATCCTTGGACGTCCAGTGGGTTTTGCTGAGCCGTGAGCCATTGTATCTCGAGCATAGTTTCTTACACAGTATCGCGAACGGGTGATTCTTCTGCTCATCTCCAAAATACTAAATTCAAGTTGAATCATAATTTCCAGTTGAGCTTGCTCTTCTGAAGAGAGGGTAGAGGCGAGTCCCGTGATGATTGAACTGAGGTGAATGCATGTAACTCATATCCTAAATCATAATTTCAGCTGGCCTAAACGTTTTGTCATATGTTCTGCACATCTTAGAATTACTGTAGTCAACCAAAATCCTTGAAGGAGATGTGACGGTGAAAAAGTTGGAAACTTGAAAGAAAGTGGTCGAATAGGACACAAGTATTGGTAAAAAATAAGAAAATGTATTTAAAAGAAATAAAAAACAGTAGAACCGGCAAAAAAATAGATAAAAGTTCAAAAAGGTTGAAAAAAGTTGAAAAATTCATTATTTTTCTGGGGGTGTCTTATAATTATGACGCGGCTGATTTTTCGACTTTTTGATACTGTAGTCGTAATTTTTGTGGTAGGTACATGAAAATTTGGGTTTCCGGGTTATTTTGGACGCTGAAAAAGATCCACCACATGCCGTTTCATAAAAACTTCTAGTTTCCCCCAAATCCCCAAAATAGGGGGGTGTCTTATAATTATGACGCGCACTGTACATACATACTAGAAAGATCATGCTGATGTCATTCCATACTACGTGCAGTTTCTGACGCCCTCTTTGCCTACTCTTCATCATTTCGTCGCCACCTATCCCGTCCTGTCTTGCAACAAACAACACGTATCGTATCGTTTTTGGCTTGCGTTATCTGTGTCTCACGCTCAAAAATCAACCGTCTTTCCAATGTAGTTGGAGACATTGTAATGGAGTGATTTTATGCAAGGGAGCAACTGATTGATTTGCTAGAGATCACAATGTCATTGATATTTGATCAAGGAAGGAAGACTAGCTGATAGTGATCAGTGAGAAAGATCGGTGGAGATGAAGATGAGGTGGAGGTGATTTATTTGCGATGGCGACTAAATCAATCAGACAATTTATTATTTAAATCCATATTTGTACAATTAAAAAAAACCTCCTAATTATCGGCTCCCTCGAATGTTCTTTTCTTTTCCGTCCCATCTTTCGATCTTCAAAGATAACCATACTCCTCTCATGTATTTCGTCGCCATGCGCCGCCCCGTTTTCAACGAAACACTCATTTATCACCGCACGTGCGTCGCTTATCAGTGCAGTGGGTGATTGGATTGCATCACTATTTTTGGTTGGTCTGGTCATTCCTTCTCACGTGTCCTTGCTCCGCCCACATTTTCATCATCATTTTGACGGCACGACGACTGTTTACATTTTGTCGACGAATTGCGGCTACGATCCGACGCCGCCGCGCAGCACGGTTATATATAAGCGGACTGTGCTGGGTTGATTTGTATTATATTATACATAGTTTGCAAAAATTTTCAAAGTTTCTCATTGATATACACCTTCTTTCTTTCTTTTTTTGCGTTTTGTTCCTTCTTCTCCTTATTTTCGGGTATTTCAGATTTTCGCAATGTCCACTTTCGATAAAGGATCTAAACCAGATATTGGCACATTCGTGGCCTTTGACCATGTCCGATTCATCGTCGGTAATGCTAAACAGGTTCGTATAGAGTTGTATGATATGTCCATCGTATCGGCCAATCGGTATCATTTGATAACTTCGCATATCTCGATAGATATGTAGATCGATTGCGTGTTTTTATCCGTTCAAAAGGATGAAAAATGCGCTCCATCGAACTCAATACGTAATCACTTTTTCTTGTTTTTTTTTAAGTGGAAATCGCTCCGCAAGAGAAGAGGATAAGAAAATTGATATTTTTCTGAAAATCCAGCTCAAAATTCAGTCAAAATCCTTTTTTCTTTTTTTTAGGAATTAATTTTTGTTAATTTTTTCTGGAAATGTATAAATTAGCTCTAGAAGAAAAACGGAAAAGGGTTTAAATATCCTAATCTCTTGTGCATAAGGCCGTATTGCGCATACTTTCTAATCAAATAAAAAAATACCATCCAATATGGCAGATAGCCATTACTGACGCACAGTTCAGGCTCGAGTTTCGCGGCAATCGGCACACAAACGGGAGTTAGCCATCGAAAATTACTAATAGCCGGCAAATGTGTAACAAAATTTTGGCATACGCCCTGAAATGAACGGCTAATAGCCAAAAAATTCCTGAGAAGGTGATGTATACGGGCTTATACACAAGAGATTTGGATACTTAGGATTTTGGGGTTTTCATGTATTATATTTTATTCGTTTTTTTTTCTAAAAATGTGCAAATAATTCTATTAAAATATTTTTTTTTAATTTTTTGTGGAAGAATTTTGGCGGGTGGGCGCGTTTGCTGACTACTGGCTCATGATTCTTTCAGTATCTACCGAGTTCAATGGATCGTGTTTGAACATCCCCGCATTCGTTCGATATACCAATAATCGAATATTTCTTCCAGGCAGCCTACTGGTACTGTGCCAACTTTGGTTTCGAGCCATTCGCCTACAAAGGACTCGAGACTGGCTCTCGTATTACTGCACAACACGCCGTCAGACAAGACCGAATCGTTTTCGTGTTCGAATCGGCCCTCCTCCCGGACAACTCCGAGTTGGGAAGTCATCTTGTGCAGCATGGAGATGGTGTGAAGGATGTTTGCTTTGAAGTTGAAGACCTCGATTCCATTGTTGCTCATGCCAAGGCTGCAGGTGCCACGATTGTTCGGGATATTACAGAGGAGTCGGATGAGAATGGAACTGTCAGATATGCCACGCTCAGAACTGTAAGTTTCGGAATTTATTATTATTATTAATGTCTCCTTCAACTTAGTGGTAATTTTCAGTACGGAGAATCTGATCACACACTTCTCGAGAGAAAGAACTACCGTGGAACCTTCCTGCCTGGATTCAAGCCACACCCAATGCCAAACAACTTCTTCAAAACTTTGCCACACGTCGGTTTGAACTTCCTTGACCATTGTGTCGGAAACCAGCCCGATCTTCAAATGGACTCTGCCGTTCAGTGGTACGAGAAGGTTCTGCAATTCCACCGCTTCTGGTCAGTCGATGATTCGATGATCCACACTGAATACTCTGCACTTCGTTCGATTGTCGTCACCAATTTCGAGGAAACTATCAAGATGCCGATCAATGAGCCAGCCACTTCCGACAAAAAGGCCATTTCTCAAATCCAAGAATTCGTCGACTATTACGGAGGAGCTGGTGTGCAACACATTGCTCTTAACACCACCGACATTATCACTGCAATTGAAGCTTTGCGAGCTCGTGGCTGTGAATTCCTGTCGATCCCATCGAGTTATTACGATAATCTGAGAGAGCGACTTGCAAGCGCTCCAATCACAGTCAAAGAGGACATGGATCACTTGCAGAAACTGCACATTTTGGTGGATTTCGACGAGAACGGATACTTGCTTCAAATCTTCAGCAAACCGTGCCAGGACCGTCCAACACTGTTCCTGGAGATTATTCAGAGACAAAATCATCAAGGATTCGGAGCCGGAAACTTTAAGGCGTTGTTCGAATCGATCGAGTTGGAGCAGACGAAGCGAGGCAATTTGTTCTATGATAATGTCAAGGATGGAAAGAAATTGTAATTTGCCTTATTTTTAAATGTTTTTTTTTAAGTTCTCAAAAGTTACAAAGATACCCAATGTGAATTCCACGTGCCATGAGAGATTGTACCTTTTTTTTGTTTTGTTTTTTTCCTGTCCGAATCGTTACGGTTCTTCTTTTATCCACATTCACCTGCAAATTAAATGTATTGATTTTATAATGCTGTCAGAAACGAGCAATCGAGCGACAATAAATGAATAAATAATTTGAAAAAATAAAAACAAAATAAAAACACTTGGAAAATCAATAAAAACTGCAAAAAAAAACCCAGAAATATTGCAAATCTGTCCCCAAAAAATCTGGAAAACCTTTTCGAGAGCACAACAAAACCTAGGAACAAGTCCCGCCCCTTTTGCAAGTCTGCGGCAAAGTTTTTCTGCATTTTATAGCCCTTCCTCTAGAGAATTCGTGCCAGAGACTTGCAAAAGGGGCGGAGCTTGAAAAAACTTTGCTAACAAGGGAATGATTTTAGGTGGGTTTTTGAGCTTTTCACAAAAATATGAGTGGACATAAATAGTTTTAACTACGCTGATTCCAATGCAGGCGTCAGAATTTCCGAATCTCGTCTAGTTTTTCTGAAATTTCGTCTGAAAGTTTTGCATTTCCCAAGTTTCCCACATTTTCACTTGCACTGCTTGTCGACTCTGCGTCAGGAATGCTAGTCAAAAGGCGGGACCGCTGGGGAAATGCAAAACTTTCAGACGAAATTTCAGAAAAACTAGACGAGATTCGGAAACTCTGACGACAGCATTGGAATCAGCACAGTTGAAAGTATGTATATCCTTTAAAACTTTGGTGAAATTCTCTACTATTTCCTTGTAAGAAAACTTTTTTCAAGCCCTGTCAGGGAAGTTAAAACGGTGGAAGACAAAATCGGGGAATAAACCCCGCCCCTTTTGCAAGTCTCTGGCACGAGTTCTCTAGAGGAATGGCTAAAACGATCTAGCGAATATTACCCACCAAAGACACCAAAACTAATAACTGAATAACTAGAAACTGGAAGGTGGAAAAAATAACATTTAACGTGTAAACCTTCTGTAAGAATCAAAAACATGCATCGACCTTTCCTTTCCACGACGTGCCCTTACGTGTCCGAGCGCCGTTCCCTACACCAATTATGCCTCTTCTCCGCCATTCTCCAATCGATTCGTTTCTGCTTATCATTGTAAACGAACGGAATCAAAGTGAGTTTCTCGTTTGCAACAATTATCGTCTCACCACACGTTATGCAGATGCCGCTACCAAACAAAGCCGGTGAGCCAGAGTTCAAGATGAAGGTGGATCCGGCGGACAAGCTGGTGATCAAGTACAAGGGGCTCGAGGAGGGCACGTGCTCCGTCAAAATCACCAACACGCTCAAGGAACGCGCCTGTTTTAAGGTCAAGTGCACCGACAACGACATCTTTCGTGTGCGTCCGCCGCTCGGATTTGTGAAGCCCGGCGAGATGGCCGAGGTGAAGATTTCGCTCAAACCAAAGACCGGCATCGATCCGAATCGACACTTTTTCGCCATCTACCACGTGGCGTGTTCCGATTTGAAGGTGAATCCGCGAACGGTGTGGTCACAGGACACGAAACCGGACGGAGTGATTCGAATGCAGGCGGTGCTGCAGGATTTGGCACCAAGTGGAGGTCCAGGTGGGGCGCCGAAGGAAGAGCCGAAGAAGGATGAAAAGAAGGATGAAAAGAAAGAAGAGAAGAAGGAAGAGAAGAAAGAAGAGAAAAAGGAAGAAAAGGAGGAAAAGAAGGAGGAAAAGAAGGAGGAAGAGAAGGAAGAGAAGAAGGAGGAAGAGGAGAAGAAAGAGTGATCTTGTTCGTCTCTGCTTCTAGCCGAGAAAATACAGTTTAGAATAAAAAAAGGGGTAAATAAATTGAACAATGTGGGAAAGTTTTTTTTGTGTTTCAACCATATGTAGAAATATTCCAATGCGCCTTTGAAGTTCGGCTAAAAAATTCCCATTAAAAACATAATATTTAAAGGCACATCAGATTATTTTAGCGCCGGGTCTCGAAGCTAATGGTTGTTTTCCTGCTGCAGAGGGTTTAAAGGAGGTCACGGCGTGTTGGCCGGAACTTTATTGGTCATGCGCTCCGCTGAGTGTCTGCGTCTCTCCGGCGAGTTTTCTACAAAACAACAGTATCCTCGCACTCTGCTTGTCTGCGTCTCCTCTTCGTATCAGTTAAACACAGAAAAACGCTGCGCAGCTAAATGCGACCACGCTTAGGCGAGAATTTTTTTTCAAGAAAAAAGCTCGCGCAGTTTAAATTTTATTTTCCAACGTCCCGTCCAACACAACAACAACAAAGATTACAAAGTCGATCCGTTCTTCAAGTACTGAAGCTACTGCGGATCACGGTTTTCTGCGTACGCGGACGACTGGTGGTGTACCGTTAAGAGGCAGACATTATTTAAGTCAATTCCTGTCTAGGGAAATGTCACACGTGCCAACTTTTTGGGGAAATTGGCTTGAAATGTAGAATTGGGTGGGAGATTTACGAATATGACATTGAAATTGCACAAAAAAATTATCTGATTTTTTATAATTTCTACACGAAGTTGCGGCCTAGGATGCTGGCGGTCAGAAATTTTTTCCCAAGTCGGCCGCTGGCCTAGGAAACCTCGTCTTCTTGTACTCTCCGTGGTCTTCTATTTGTTTTGTAAAATTTGGCACAATCCAGGAAATTTTTGTGCGATTTCGATGTCATTCGTAAATCAACACTATATTTTAAAACAGTTTCCCCGAAAAGTTGGCACTCCCTTTAAAAATACGGTTTAAAAAAATAAGGACTGTCAATAGTGTGTGATTACTGTATGAATTAAATTGGGCCGTTTGGATGCACCATAATTTGCAGCCAAATTACTGCCATTTTCAAATCCTTTTTAACCGATTTTGAGTTTTAAAATATTCGTTTCTGCATGAAATATGCAAAATATGACAAAAAAATGCATAAAAACCAACAAGATTGCGAATATACGACGTTTTTTCGATGAAAAGGAGGTGAAAAGAGTGGCGAAATAACCTAATAAATGAATGCTAAAAAACAGGTGCCGCACGGAGTCCAGGATTTGAAGTGGGCGGAGCCGAGCAAACGCGCCAAACTGAATTTTTTCGCGCGAAATTCAAATTTTGGGGTATTTTTTTTTATGTTTTTCGGGAAAAAAAATCATAAATTCTGAATTTTTCCCAAATGTGCTCCAACTCACGCCTCCCCCGTATTCCAATGCGCCACCAAGTTCGTCGGATAATGAAATTATTTTTTCACTCGAAAATTTACTTTTTTGAGAAATTCGAATCATCATCTGATTATTCAGGATGACACCATCATTTTAATCCAAAAACGAGGTATTTTTGTCGAAAAATGACCGAGCCTTAGGGTTTTAAAAATGCGCCAGGTAGAAACTATATTGGAAGGCTGGGGTGCCGTGCAACTGAATTATAGCTGAGGTCTTTAGAAATTTCTTAAGCCTATGAACGCCGAATTTGGTTCAGCTACCATTTCGGAATAATCGTTTCTTGCATTGCGGAGCTAAAAAGTGAGTTTTTTGGTGTTTTTGCAGGATAAATCTTTACGAAAATCGAAGTTTGGGCAATTTTATGGTATTAAAAGATACAATACACACCTTTTACAAAGAAAAACAGGTTTTACTGAAAGAAAAATAATAAAATCAATAAAAAAAAGGCGAGCGTCGAAAAATGGTCAAGAACCGAAAGTGCGCCATGCTAGTTTGCTGTCGCGCCAGCAAATCAGGCTCCGCCCACATTTCCAATCCTGGGCACCGTGTGCCGTCAAATTTCAAGGGGGTGTGGCTTATTCGTATTTTCTGTGTCCCAGAAGTTCTAGAGAGCGTGACAAAACCGGGGAAAGCTAGAATGCTGCCACGAAATTGCGGGCAAGTAAACATTTCAGACATTTAAAATTGTTTTTTCAACGGTTTTGTCGCTCTCGGCTTGGTTTCATTGATGAAAGGTTTTTTTTTAATTTTCTATTGTAATAGGTCATGTAAAAATGGCAAAACAAACTTCTCAAGTGAGCGCAATATGCGAAAAGCCGAAAAGGTTTTTTCGGCTCTGGGAGGTTTTGAAACCTGTCACTTCGAAACTGGGACATTGCGTCCCTATTTCCATTTGTCGCAGAGCCAGTTTTTTCTGCCAACGCTTGAACTCAAATTAAGCCAAAAAAATTAATTACGCATTTTATAGAGTTACTTCAATGATGCGCACAAGTACCGATTCTCTGGACAGCTGATTCCACGATCGACCTTCCAAGACGCCATTTCGAGAAACATCATCGTCAGGCAAAAAGATGTGAACACAAAGTAGGTGATGAGAAATTTGTAGCCGACGTTGTGAATGTACACGTAGTATTCTGAAAATTACAAATGAATCGTGAGAAAGGATTTGACAACAAAACCGGGGAACAAGCTCCGCCCATTTTGCAAGTCAAGTTGGCGGCAAGAGTTCTGTGCAGGAAATGCTTTAAAAAATACTGAAAAATGGTGCCACAAATGGGCGGAGCTTTCTCCCAGGTTTTTGACTTTTCCCCGGCTTTGTCAGGGTCAGGAAAAATCCCAAAACAGCGAAAACATTTTTTGCCGAAACTAAAAGGTAAATGAAGGTTCAGGCAATTTTGGTATACGGTATCTTAATACACATTCTCGGTGACTGTCATTCGTGACTTTTATGTTTTAAATTTTTACAGTTTGCGGTGGTAAATACGAGAAATCATAAAAATATAAAAATAAAACATTCAACGCGAAACCGCGCCACGGTGTCCAGGATTTGAAGTGGGCGGAGCCGAGCAAACGCAGCCACCATTTGGAAGTAATCGTTTTGAGTTTTTTGGTGTTTTTGCAGAATAAATCTTTACGAAAATCGAAGTTTTGGCAATTTTATGGTATTAAAAGAGTGCGCCATGCAAGTTTGCTGGCGCGCCAGAAAATTAGGCTCCGCCCACATTTCAAATCCTGCACACCGTGCGCGCATTTTAATTTAAAAAAAAACCACCAACTTCCATCCTCCGCCACGTTTCGATGGTTGAGAATGCAGAAAAAAAGTCCGTGTAGTGCAAGATCCAACAAAACTCCCAATGCGAGCACCGGAGTGACAATGGTCACCATGCTAGAGGCGATACTTCTATCCCACACCAAAAGTTGCATCGTCGTCATCACGCTACTACTGATACTCGTCTTCAAATCCTCCACACTTCCGAAACATTTGTGCATGTCCACTGAAGGAAAAAGAGTGTAGATTACACACTTTTCTAATTTGGCGCGATAACAAGGCGTGCTAGACCCTTGGTAAAGACAAACGCGCCCTAACGCATTTGTCTGCGTCTCCACAGTGACGTTCTGCCTAGTCTAGATCTAGATAAACGCGAGCTAAATTGGTGACACAGAGACGCGAGAATTGGCGCTCGAAAATTGGCTCAAAAATTCCTGAGTATGGCTTTCGTCCCTTTAATGGACTTATTCATTTAAATTCAAATGAATTTTCATGTCATTTTAATTCAATGCAAAACAACATTAATTAATAAATCTGAATTTTCCTGAACCATCGAGTTTGAGCCATTCTGCAAATCGTGTCGAGACCTCCTGGCTAAATAAATGCATGCGCCTTTAATAACTAGGGCCCGATCTGCACTTTATGCTATATTTTTTGTCATCTTGTCCACTCGGAGTACACATTAAAGTTGCATGCATTTATTTGGGAAGGGTTTCTCGACACGATTTACAGAAAGGCTCAAACTCAATGGTTCAGGAAAACTCAGGTTAATTAATTAATATATGTTGTTTTGCATTGAATTGAAATGACATAAAAATTATTTTTTAATTCAAATGAATAGTCCATAAGGCCACACCTCGTGCACTCCTTTTGGAAGAAATTCTTCTAAATTTTAAATCCGTTTCCACACTGGCACGTCCGTCAATAAGAGAAAAGTTGAAAATTGTCCGTACTTTGCCCATCAAAAAGCCTCCGATGCGTTTTAAGAATCTCGACCATCCGTGCAAACGCATAACAGTCATCCGTGAACAGTTGGCGTACGTTGAATCCGGTGGCGAAGAGCATCATCTCGAGCTGAAGAGCCACCCAGATGGCGAAAACCGCAATGATGAGAACTCTGAAAAATAGCAGTGGTAGACGTGTGGTCTTAAATTCTGTACATGTAGGCTGGCAGAGTCATTCGATACGGATTGGGGAATGAGACAAGTTTGTCGCCAGGCAGCAGTCCGAGGATTTCTTCTGGAAACAAAAAAATAGAAAAAATTATTAACTGGAAATTTGCGCACCATCTTCTTCTCCCTCATAATCCATCGATACCGAGGGCGGCTTGTCTGAAAAAATCGTATGTTTTGGTCAAAATTTGTTTTGCAAAGCTCCCACTCACTTAGCTCACTGGGCACATCAATGTTATCGTCGAGAACCGACGTGTCAAACAGGCAATTTCTCTGAAATTTTGAATTTAAATAGTGGGAATTTTTTTTTGAAAGCCCGCGGACCTGAGCTAGGATCCATGAAACAGGAAAACTGAGAACGTCGAAATGTAGGAACAAAACGGGAGGAAATGGGCGGAGCCAAATATTTTTTCCGGTTTTTCTTCGAGGAATGCGATCATTTTAGGCTCAAATCGCTAGAGTTTGCGGCACTCTTGCAATTGGCTCCGCCCCTTTTCCCCCTTTTCGTGCAGCCCCCTCAGCTAACGGCATTTTTTCCATAGACCATCTTCTCGCGAGGGGGTTCTCAAGATCCCAGCTCGGTCAGTTTTTAAGATTTCCCAATTCTGTCTTTTTTAAACAGTTTCTAACAGTTGAGATAAGCTATTTTATCGTTTGTCAGCTATTCTAAAACGGTTTTTCGGTCGATAGACCATCCGCAGAAAGTCTTGGACCATCCGCTGGGGAGCGCCATTTCCATTGCGCTGAAGGGGCTGCTTTTCGTGGAGTCTCGGAAAACGGCATTTTCCGCAAAATGGGTTTGTCAGTTTCTCCGCGTTTCTCACCACCATCATACAAAACTCATCAATTTCCAAATTTAATTTTCCAGAAAACGGTTTTCCTCTAGTTTTCCAGTTTCATGGATCCGGGCTCTGTTTTTTTTTTGGCTCTGGGACGTTTCGAAACAAGACGTTTTGAAATTTTAGTGCCATTTTGCGTCGCAGTTTTCACACAAGAGACACCAAAGCACACTTTATGTGTATCTTTTTGGGAGTTTAAACCCACTAGTGCAAACACCGCAACGCAAAATGCACTAATGGGCCTCAAAGAAAGTGAAAAAAAACACGGATAATGCTCCGATTGGCTTGAAATTTTGGGAATTAATGTAAAAAAAAAACATTTCTGAGCATGTTCGGGAGCAGGCTTGTGCGGAAACGGAAATCGGCATTGCCGGATTTCCGAAATTTCCGACATTTTTCGGAAACGATTTCCGTCGAAAACGTTTCCGAAAAATTTTTCGGAAAAGCTTTTCCGACGGAAATATTTCCGAAAAATCTCGGAAATTCGGAAATAGGCAAACATGACTAAAAACCGGCCGATTGCTGAAAAATTCGAGACCTATCCCGAGGGTTATGCTTATATTTTTCCTGCATTTGCTTACAGCCTCCTCAGCGCAATGGAATTGGCGTCTCCCAACGGATGGTCCATGGATTTCTGCGGATGGTCTATCGACCAAAAAATCGTTTCAGAATAGCTGACAGGCGGTTATTTAGTTTACATCAACTATTAGAAACTGTTTAAAAAGGGAAAAATTGGGAAATTTGGAAAACTGGCCGAGTTGGGATTTAAAGCAACCACTCGCGAGAAGGTGGTCTATGGAAAAAATGCCGTTAGCTGAGGGGGCTGGTTTAACTTGAAATCAGATATTTCGAAGCTTCAAAAGTTGAAAAGCAGTAATTTTTGATCTTTGCCTAGCTCGAACTAAACGATAACTTTCGAAAGCTAACATGTTTTCAATCAGTACTAGCGTGATTTAAATTTTAGCTACAAAAAAGTGGGCAGGGTTTCAGCTTTTATTTTATAAATATTATTTATCAAGAAAATTGTCATCTCCAATGCCGTATGAACTTGAAATCAAAGCCCCCTTCTTAACGTGTAGTTTTTTTTTAAAATTTTTCTTTAATCTTGCACCTAACAATTTAAAAGGCTGAAGTTGGGGGAAAGGGGCGGAGCCTAATTTTGAAGTTCACGCGGCTTTGGAGAGGACAATTTTTAAACAATGACAAGCCTGCAGCTTGTGGCGACTAAGTCGCCTTCGTCAAATATTTATTTTTATTTATTTTTGTTTTTATTGGTGGTAATGGCAATCATTTCTTTTCCCCATTTCTTCCAAGTTCTCATGATCCTTGTGGTATAGTGGTTAGCACGTTTGAGCGTCAATCTATAGGTCTCTGGATCGAGTTTTGTCGACTGCAACCTCGTGTGTGAGACACACAAACAAACACACAGACTAATCTAAAATTTTCTATTTAAGAAAGATAACTGATTTCCAGAGTTCATCTAATAATGCTTTGATGAATTTGTCGACTTGGAAGCTGCATGATGTTTTAAATTAGACTCAGTTTCCTTTCCGAAATTTCAATCGTTAGATTTTCACTTTTGATAAAATAAAATCACTTGAAATTCGGAAAACGGCGGAAACTATGTGACAACTTATAAAACAGTAATACTAGTCTTGTTTTATAGTTTCTATTCTTTCAGTTTCATGATAAAATGCTTAACTAAATTAAAACAACAAAAGAAAAATTGTTCGTATTTCCGAACTTTTCCGAATTTCCGAACTTTTTTTCGGAAACGAAAGTCGGAAAGGAATTTTTCCGAAAAATTTTTCGGAAACAAAATTCCGTTTCCGACTTTTCCGACTGACCGTTGCCGCACAAGCCTGTTCGGGAGTATTTTTGACACTATTTCACAAAATTTCACACCAATCGGGGCGTTTCCCGCGTTTTCTTCCGCTTATTTTTGTCATTTTTTCTGTTTGTCGACAGCACATTGAGGTCCATTAAACAGTGCATTCTTGCGTCAGTTTCCAAACGTTCCAGTTTCAAAATGACAATTATCGAAACGTCCCAGCGTCATTCTTTTAATTCATTTTTATCAAAATTGATTAATTTTTCACGATTTTTGCAAGTTTAAACGTTTATTTTTAAGTTTTACGGGTTAAAATTATCAAAAGTCTCGAGTTGATCCATCGCCGACCGTTTGCCAGCCACCATCCACCAGCCATGCCGAATTATCCGGGATTTCCCATCGTTTCTAAATTGCTAAATACCTATTATCATGGTGTCCAGGATTTGAAAAGTGGGCGGAGCCGAGCAAACGCGCTCCACTGGATTTTTCGCGCAAAATTCAAATTTTGAGGCATTTTTTATGTTTTTCGGGAAAAAAAAACATAAATTCTTAATTTTTTCCCAAATGTGGTCCAACGGAATTATAGCTGAGGTCTTTAGAAATTGTTTAAGCCTAAGAATGTCGAATTTGGTTCGGCCACCATTTCGGAATAATCGTTTTAGCATTGCGGCCCTAAAAAAGTGAGTTTTTGGTGTTTTTGCAGGATAAATCTACGAAAATCGAAGTTTGGGCAATTTTATGGTATTAAAAATACAATACATACATTTTACAAAGAAAAACAGGTCTTACTGAAAGAAAAATAATAAAATCAATTAAAAAAATGCGCAAGCACCGAAAGTGCGCCATGCAAGGTTGCTGGCGCGCCAGCAAATTAGGCTCCGCCCACATTTCCAATCCTGGACACCGTGAATCAAAAAATAATAAAAAATCGTAAATTTCACGAAAAAAAATGAACAAATTAATTTTAAGAATAATAAAATTTTTGCGGAGTGTGCCCTAAATCACACAGTAAATATTTAAATCGTATCCTATTCTTCGGGTTACGGTAGGTCGCCGCTTTATCGAGACCATGGGGAACAAGCTCTGTTCCTTTGCAAGTCTGCGGCATTGTTTTTCTCTGGGACGTTTCGCAACTTTGGTGCAAAAAACAAAATTAGTCCAAGAATACCGCTGCACTAAAGTTTCGAAACGTCCCATAGTCGAAAAAATGCCGCACTTGAAAAATGGGCGGGGCTTGCCTCTGGGTCTCGCTCTATCTTCTTTTCAACAAATATTCTCAGTACGAGGCGCTGCAAACGCGCTCCCTTCGCACAGTGATGGACTCGGCCGCGTTTGCGACGAGAGAGTGCAGAAAATCAAGAGAGCCGTGGCCGATGTTTTGCTCTGAATTCTCTGAACCTCTCTCCAAATGCATGCGAAATTCTTTGTTCGATTGGAGCGAGTTATCAGCGTTTTATACCGAGTATAAAAAAGAGAAAGTTACCTCATTGATTTGAAGTCGTCTCTCTTTTTGTTCAGTATCCACACACCAATTGTGACGAAACAGTTCGCAGTGGTGAATCATTTTTTGAAACGAGAAGAGGCGACGGAGGTCTGAAATGATCCAAATAGGGTCTCGCAACGATTGGCGTCCACTCACAAATATAAAAGACAAGAACAAAGCAAAGACCGGTGGCCAAGATTACGCGAATCGTGATGCGGCGAAAGTAAAACGAGCCGGCGTACACATCGTGTCCCAGGGAGAATAAATGACACTGAATTAATGCATTTGACTCGAAATTTAAATGTATCAATTCGCCTTCGACTTCGACTCACCGGCGCAATAATGCTTCCATTTGTGAAGATTTCAATTCGATTTAACGATCTCATTTTTTTCAGAAAATTCCAGAAAAGTATGGAGGAACAAACAAACAATCTTCATTCCATTCAAAAAAAATGCCACGTGGAAACAAACCCAACCCAAATGGAAAAAGTTCAAGTTCAGTTCACGCAACAACTTCTTCCACCTTTTCCGGAATGTCCGCCTGTTTTATCCTCTTCTCTTTACTGCCCTTCTTCTTCCGTCTGAAAAAGTTCTTCCAGGTCCTCTTCGGCTTTTCAGATTTCTTAGAATTTACAACTTTTCGGCTGAAAATAATTTGATTTAAAATTCTCCACCATATTTTACTAACTCTGATTTCTTTTTTTCGCTGCGATCGCTCCTGCTACTCTTCTTCGAACTCGATTTCTTCGAACTTTTCCTATCGCTCTTCTTCGATTTCTCCGACGTTGCACCTTTTTCTCCCACACCTTTTCGCGATTTTTCACTTTTTGCCTTTGCTTCCGCCTCTGATTTCTCTTTCAGCTCTTTCAGTCTTTTTTCATTCTGCTCCTCCAAATCTTTCTGCATTTTCTTCCTTTTCTTGCTGGCTTCCTCGTTGCATCTAGAGTTGTCAGTCAGTCCTAAAACCACGCAATCAGAAAGTCAAATCTAAAGTTCTCTGAAGTTCCCAAAAATTCCTAGGAAAAACCCGCGCGCACAGCTGAAACAGAGGCGCCGTATATTTTGTTTTAATTCTTTCAAAATATAATTTATTCGAAAAAAAAAATTGAACAAATTTGACAAAAAACTGCGAAAAATTCCTGATTTCGTGAATTTTTCCAACTCTGGATGCGGTTTAGAAAGAGCCAAAAATGGGGAATAAGCCACGCCCCTTTAGAATTTTGCGGCACTGTCAAGTTTCGGCTTTCTATTGACCCACGGTGGCGAGGATTTGAAAAGTGGGCGGAGCCGAGCAAACGCGCCCCACTGAATTTTTTCCCGCGAAGATCAAATTTTGACGCATTTTTTATGTTTTTCGCGAAAAAAAAAAACATAAATTCTTAATTTTTTCCCACATGTGCTCCAACGCAATTATAGCTGAGGTTTTTAGAAATTTTTTAAGCCTAAGAACGTCGAATTTGGTTCAGCCACCATTTGGAAATAATTGTTTTGAGTTTTTTGGTGTTTTTGCAGAATAAATCTTTACGAAAATCGAAGTTTTGGCAATTTTATGGTATTAAAAGATACAATACATACATTTTACAAAGAAACAGGTTTTACTGAAAGAAAAATAATAAAATCAATAAAAAAAAGCGAGAGTCGAAAAATGCTCAAGTACCGAAAGTGCGCCATGCAAGTTTGCTGGCGCGCCAGCAAATCAGGCTCCGCCCACATTTCCAATCCTCGACATCGTGTGACCATACTCTACAAAATTTAGAGCCGCAGACTTGGAAAGGGGCGGGGCCTATTCCACGGTTTTGCCAGGGTCTCAAATAACTTCGGAAATTTTCCAAAAGTACGGTAGTTTTTTAGAGGCGCAGGCCTACAATTTTTGCGGGTCTTGCAACGTTTTTGTTTTTGAAATTCTATTTTTTTTTCGCTCTTTTTCTTCATTTGGCTACTTTACTAGGTATTCAAAATCAGAGATTTACGGAATTCCGTTTTTCGTTTCTAGAGCCTAATATGCATACATACACGACATGATTAAAATACGGACACTAGATGCATCCCCCACCGGCCGGCCATTTTTTTCTCAGCAGATTTCTTCTCTCAACCAATTTAAACCCAAAATCACTCACTTCTCACGCTTTTATCCTTTTGTACAACGAATCCTCTGATCTCCGGTCGTCGAAATCTATCCGAATTCGTGTCAATCTTCATGGCAATCATCAAACCAACGTCTGGTTTCGTCGAACCTTCTTCCGTAATCGGAAATATTGGCTCTGGTGGCAAGGGCCTCGATCGACGGGATGGCGGACTATCGGCTTCTTCAACCAACTCATTATCCTTCTTTTTCTTGTCCTCTTCCTTCTCCTTCGTCACATCCTTCACTTTCTCCTCGTTTCGAACCAAATTACGGTCTTTTGACGAACAAAACGCGACCGGGAAGGCGATAAACAATAAATGAAATACTAGATAAACTGCTACTGAAAATGAAAAGTGTGAGTTGGTGAATTGAGCTTTCAAATCGAGCTTACTCATAAACACTTCGAGCACTTTTTCCGTTTTAGTAAATAAATAAATCCATCCGTCAGAAATGACAAAGTAATCAATTACCTTAAGGGGCACGTAAAATATACCAAAAAAAGCCAAAAAATAAAAAAAATAAAAGACGTTCATTTTCGAGTTCAAAGTGAATAGAGCTCTTCTTCGATAGCTTTCGAGATCAATTCCATGAGATTTATGCCATTTATCGGCAAATGTAAAGTGGAAGCATCTTTTTTCTCCTCTTTTTCATTCATATGAACTGGACACTTTTTTGGTACCTTTTGCGAGATGAGAGATGCCGAATGAGGAATCGGGTGCAATTGGCTACTTTTTCTTTTCGGGCATCCTTCTTTGTGGTGTTGATGCGGCGGAATTTGGACATTTGGAACTTCCATCACAGAGCTTGGCGGGTTACAGTGGACAGGGAGTTCTGAAGGTTTTAGGTAAATTATTAAAAGTTAAAAAAAAAAGACGGATTCAATCGCGTTCAAATAGATTACAGCATGATTATAGCACCCAGCTCCCTCCAGTCGCAAATTTTAAAGCAAACTGGCAATACCTGGAATTCTTTCAGAGCAATGCTCCACATCAAACTGATCAGAATCCACGTGTTCATGAGTAAGAGAAGCCGACGACGTCATCAGGTCTTCAATGGAAGAAGAAGAAGATTCGGTTATTGGAACAACGTACGCCTTGCGACACTCGATTCCACTCTTCGGCTCTCTCTTGGTACGATCTAAAATGTCAGCCACACGTCTCTTCTCAACGTTGAGCAACCATCGCGACGCGCCATACTTTTCCAAATTCTCCTCCAGCTCCCGAACATCTTCGTAGAGATTCGCCTGCTCGCGAATCATCACCTCACACTTTGCCTGCGCCTCTTCAACTTTTCGATTCGCACGAGCTCGCCCGTAAATCGCCTCTTTCAGGCGATTCTCAAATTCGCCCTCCTGGTGTCCAATCTCTTTGCACATTGCCTTTTCGTTGATGCTGGTCCGAACAATGATTTCGTTGAGAAGCACCTTCAAATGGCACATCTTCTTGCGAAATGCCTCGCCGTAAATTACGTCCATGTCCTGAAAATTGAAATGTTGATAGAAAAAATGGGAGGAATGCAAGGCTCCGCTTTCAGAAATATCGATTTTTCATTTTTAAGTGACTTTTTCAAGAATTTTGGCTTCAAAAAATCAATAAAAGCGTTGAAATTTAAGAAAAATGTGGAAAAAAAGAAAAGAAAATTGAGAAAAATTGAAAATTTTCTTACTGTAATTTTCAAAGGCGCGTGCTAAAATTTGTATGAGAGCGCGGTCTCGCACGGAAAACTACTGATTACTGTAGTTTTTTTTAAACAGTTTTCGAGTAGATTTGCGCATTTTTATTAATTTTTTTGCACATTTTAATGGGACTAATCACAAAATAGCAACAAATATTTAAAAAAAAATGACAAAAAACTCTGGGAATTCTCCAATTGGACTGAAAATTTTGAAATAATGTAAAAAAATAATCCCGTACATGATATGCTCAAAAAATTTTGGATCGAAATATCGATTTTTTCTGAAAATTGTTTAAAAATCCGAGTTTTCTGATGGTACGTCCAAAGTAGAAAAAAAGCGCAAAAAAAGACGAAAAGAGGCGTCCAAAGTAACTCAGCAACTTCTACCGGCGAAACAGCGGCCGAAGAGAGCTTTTCGACAAGGGAAGGCAGAACGCTGGTCGGAGAAAGACATTCGTTGCAAGACCCACGGAACAGGATTTACGAGAAAATATTAAAATTTTTTTGTTTTTTTTTTATATTTTAAAATTAAATTATTTTATAATTTATACATTATTTCTATAGTAATTGTATGTTATCATGTATCACGGTATCACGGTTTTATTGAATGACTGATTGTGAGCGAATAATTATCCGTTTAAAAATTCGCGAACATTATTAATTTTCGGTGTTTTTGACTTGAAATGTGTGCTAGATTACCGAACAGGAATTTTCGCAATTCATGAATTTCCCAATAAATAACTAAAAACCGAATCATTAATCGATTTTTCAGTGTCGGAAACAATGCGGCGGGACGCGGCGACATATCGTATAACGGCATTGAGTAGGGTTGGAAGAAAGTGTTTCTTCATAAAAATATTGATGAAAAATATTATTAGCTTTATTTCTGTTTTCAGATGATCTTCTTCACATCTTGCGAGTGACCGATAAATTGCCGTTAAAACGAGCACGATAGCTTCCGAGAAATTTCGGACTCTTATGTTTAATATTTCGCGGAAACGATGAGAGACGATCTTGAAGAAGAAGCAGCAGAGGTCCACACCATAGTTGCATGGATGTGAGATTTCTAAAACAGAAGTCGAAAGTGAAAAAAAAATCAGCGGAAGATGGAATTCCAGGTAACTCTGGTTCACACCTTGAAGCCCAACATACACAGTAAGTTATGTAAAAACTAAAAACTTGTGTGATGTTAAATACCTTTATTTCTCAGGGAATTTTGGTTAGTCGCCGTAAAATTCGTCCAGACTGCCGAAGTGCACCGAAGTGCATCGACGAGTCTTTCAAGCCGGGCCGACTTTTTTGTGGGTTCACTCGTTCAACACGTTTTTCTGCAAACTCATATTTACAGCTAAATCTGGCAAATCGAAAGCTTGCTCAAGGAAAAGTTCGCAAAGCCAAAGCGCGCAATGTTTTCATTCCTGCCCACGCTTTTCATCGTCACAAAAAATTCTTCGGGTTGCGCCCTTTCAAGGTAAACTAACAAAAATCGGGGCAATATGAGTTGAGGGGGGCCACCGAAAAAAAAAAACAATTTTTTTTTTTCATTTTTTGTCGTACAAATGTTTAATATGCGTTTATAAGAATTTATTGATCCCCGGAAAGTTCAGCGCAGCGGCAACGCGCCGGAGCATGTGTGGCACTTAAAATGGGCGACCGGAGGGAGCTGGGTGGAAGCATGCTTTGCGAGGGGATTTTTTGTGATTAAATGCGTGAAAAATAAGAAAAGGTAACCGGCAGTAGATTAAACACTAAAAACAATCAAAGCAAGCTTCCACCCAGCTCCTTTCGGTTCCGGCGCGTTGCCACTGAGCTTTCCGGGCAAAAATCAATGCTGAATCAGATAAATATATCAAACAAATCAAAAGCGATTCAAAATCACCAATAAAAACGAAAAAAAAAAGTTTTTTTGAGTGCCTTCCCCCCTAACTCATATTGCCCCCCCCCCCCCCCCCCCCCGAAAATCTACGTTTATTCATGGTCTTCGTATATTTCAGATCTAGGAGAAAATCAATTTGGCCCACATTGATAAAGTCCCTGATGATACCCAACGGGCGATTTGTTTCATCTTAAGCAGTGTCCTGGACAGGTAAGATTCTAGTGTCCCTTTAGGGATATCAATAATGTTTAGATACTTTCTTATCCAACTTTGGGAGGAGAGATGATGCCCCCTTTTATTGGCTACTGTCTAAACATGCTTTATTTGTCTTAATTCAAGATAAACAAGACGGCATGGGAACGTGAAAACACACTCTGGAAGGAGAGATCACGCCTGGCAGCTCGTAACAGGATGGCGGATGGCATTGATTTCCACCGAACAATTAATCTCGAGATAAGAAAAATGATTTAAGAGGTTTGTTTATCTCTAAATTTATCCGAAATATAACTATTACGTTTCAGCCACTAGTCCCCGACTCAAATAATTCAACAGTTCCTGGTACCAGAGTTGAATGGAATTCCGACTTCCAACTTCCGGCTTCAGACTTCCGTTTAAAATATTCAATTCCGATTTCCGACTTCCAACTTCCGTTTAAAAAATTTCACTTCCGACTTTCCTTTTAGAAATTTCCACTCCCAGGCAACTCTGCCTGGTACCTCCTTTACACAAATCCGCAAGTCTGCTGTTATTTTCTAATTTTATATTTTTTTCTGTTCTTCTTTTGTTGTATATTTAGTTATTTATTTTATTCCGATAATAAATTTTCTCGTCTTTTCTAATCGTTTTATGGAGGCACCCAGCAAAATTCAACAGAGGCTAAATAACGAGCGGTTACAACATTCCGCCTAGATTTTTTGAAAACAGCGGCGGAGGGAAGGCAAATCAGAGGTGCAAGTCTGCTACGCTCTCTATTTGCCGCCGATTTGCAATCGATCGGTCGCTGTTTCGCCGGTAGAAGTTGCTGAGAACTTTGTTTTTGCGTCTTTTTCTTTGTTGTTTACCGCCAAACAAGCAAAAAAAAATTGTAAACATGTTTACAAGTGCGCGCTTTTTTTTTACTTTGGACGTACCATGAATATTCCGATAAGAAAAATGGCGAAAAATATATTTAAAAAAACGAAAATTGATCAAATGTCTTACTGTAGGTTTTAAAGGCGCATACCCAAAATTCTAATTAGAGCGCGGTCTCGCACGGAAAAATCCTGACTACTGTAGTTTTTATTTTATTTTTGAACATTTTTCGAGCAAATTTTCGCATTTTTTTGTTAATTTTTTTGCTTTTTTTAATTGCGCGACAAAAAATTATGCTAATTATTACCATGGGCTCTTCAATCGAGTTGAGCAATTCCGTTCCCACCTCCGGCTCGGCTCTCATAGTGGCGTCTGCCAGTCTGGCAATGTCCAATTCCAGCGACTCTTTTCTAAACCGTTATTTTTCTTTATTTTATTCTTTTAAATATTTTTTGTTGTTTTATTTTATTTAAATTGGCACACGATGTTTGCGTACGGATTTATTTACGAAGCTCCACCCACTTTCCTGTGATTTTTTTTTTTGTTTTTACGTGTTTTATTGTATTTTTAAATAAATTATTGATTTTAGATTGAAAATATCGCGTTCGGATGGAAGAAAATGGCAGAAAATTTTGAAAAAGAGGAAACTGCCGATTCGTGGTAAATTTTTTCGTTTTTTCTTAAATTTTATTGATTGATTTTAGATTGCTAATTTTACAGGGCAGTGGGCGGAGCTTCATAAATACAAATCCCAATACAAACACCTATTTGAATAAAACGACAACAAAGATAACACCTTTTAACAAGTCTTTCCAACTTCTCCTCGCTATTCCGATTGGCTCTGTTCAGTTTGCGAAGTTGTTCGCCCATTTGATCGATTTTCAGCAACTTTTGCCTCGTATACTCGATACGTCGTTGCGTTTCGACTGCAATTTGAAAAGGGAAATAAAATTTCGTTTTTTTTTTTTCGTTTCGTTCCCGCACCGTTCCTTTTCTTTTTTTCGGAGCCCTTATGTGTTTCCCTCAATCGACGGACGCGTCCATTTTTGGCCGCAAATACATTTTTCCACAATTTTTTTTTTGTTATTGTCTTCTTCTCATTTCACCCTTCCTCTGATTCCCCTTCATCACTCAATTTGTCATTAATTCCGAGAAGGGAGGAGGAAGAAGAAAAAAGAAACAACAACATCAGAAATTCTCTTCTTTCACTTTAAAAGTTTCCCTGCAAACTTGTGACGTTCTACGCCCGACAACCCAACCCAACCCAACGATGAACAACTCGAATCGACCGGTAAGTTGGCTCTTTCTTGCTCCCGACACGAATGCCATTCAAACCCGTCAAACGAGCTAGCTCACGCGACGGCGCTCATGTGGAAACTGCAGTGGGGAGAGTGGGCCCAAGAGACCCGGCCACAGAATTTATCGCATAGTTTAGAAGATGTCAGAAATTAAGATGTTGCGCCAGTACTTACCATCTAGGTTATAATCATTTGCGGCCATCTTGATTTTAGCGAATTTTTGTTTGGGAAATAATCACGCTTTGTTGGGCAATTGCTTTTTCTCTTGTACGTTTTTGCGCGTGTATTCTATATTTTTTAAAATTAGTTCAGTTTAGGGCACGTTTGTCGCATAGAAATGTCGAAAATTTAGAAGATTTGGAGAACGTTCCGTTTGGTCTGAAACGTTGGGAAAGAATAACAATGGCTGCGTACTTGGCGGCAATTTTATTTCCGTTTGAAAAAATGTACGCTCCAACACGCCGTGTGTTTCTGAAAATTAGCAAAATAAGGATAAAAATGCTCCCCGCTATGAATTGCTTGAAAATCTTTGGGCTGAAATATGAGCATTTTTGGCATTGTTTCCCAAAATTTCAGACCAATCGGTGCATTTTTCGATATTCCTATTTATGCCCGATTAAAGTTGGAGTTTGATCTATGTAGAAACGGGAATGGAAAGAAACCAAGTTGATAGAAAATTCATGAGCAATTCTCATTGTATTGAAGCGTTTCAAACTTTTCTTGTTTCTCTTTTTTGTTGACCTATCTTTAATATTTCGTCTCATAATAGGCATGGTTGCGCGTGATCGAATTCCATTTAAATTTTCCCCATTCAAAACGGTAGAAAAATTTTTTTCCTGGATATTTCGTGGAAGTGTTAATAGAAAATGCCAAAAAAAATTGTGACAATGTAAAGAATTTTCATCTAAAATACTCTAAATGTTGAATTTAAGTATTATCGGGCGTAGAAACTGTTTTTGCGCGCTACTGATGACGCGACGCGTTTAACTTTTTTTTTCTGTCTGCGTATGTTCGTTTTTACCAATGTCTCGTTTTTTCTAACTTCTCTTTTTTTTTAAATTCTCTTTTTAATTCTTGAAGTTATTATTTTGGACACAAACTCAGGAAATTTTCAGCTATTAGCCTTCAAATCGGGTCATGTGCCATATGCATTTGGCGCACGTCCCAAATTTGATGAATCACTTAGCTGGGGGGTACGACAGAATAGAAATAGGCGAAATAGAACTGCTACAAAATAGAAATGCTACAAAAAAGAACTGGAAAAAATAGAACTGAGCGAAATAGAAATGCTACGAAATAGAACGGCTACAAAATAGAAATGAGCGAAATAGAAATGCTACAAAATAGAAATTTTTGGGCGATGGAGCGCGTTTGCATCATTTTTTCAATTGCTCAGTTTTTCGCCGATTTTCCATTTTTTTTTTCTGAAACTGCATTGATTTTATACCTTTCTTCATTTTCGATGTTGTTAAGTGCGTAAAATATCTGAAAATTACTGAAAAATCCTATAATAATCGGAAAATTCGAAAAATAATGCAAACGCGCTCCATCGCACCGATTTCTATTTCGCCCATTTCTATTTTGTCACATTTCTATTTCGCGCTGTTCTATTCCGCTCATTTCTATTTTATAGCCGTTCTATTTTTTCCAGTTCTTTTTTGTAGCAATTCTATTTTGTAGCATTTCTATTTCGCCTATTTCTATTCTGTCGCACCCCCCTCAGCTGCCAATGCCCGCCACATACGCGCCAAAAATTATTTGAAAAAATGCGAGAGAAGTTTGATGGAGTTATTCATGAGAAAAAAAAACGGTTTGTTTTTGTTTTTTTTTCAATTCACGCGATGTCGAGAATTGTAAAAAAAATACAGGTAGAGAAACGGGGATATAGCATTGATAGTGAAGAGACACAGAGACTGCCCCCTTTCTTTGAACTCCTCACCTTCTGCGTCTCTTCAATATCAATGCTATATCAAGGGGACCCCCGTTTCTCTACCTGTATTTTTTTTTTACAATTCTCGACATCGCGTGAATTGGAAAAAAAAACCAAAAACAAACTGTTTTTTTTTCTCATGAATAACCCCATAAGAGAAAAGCAATCAAAATGGCTATCAGCTAAAAATTTATTGAGAAAAATAACTTTCAAAATGAAAATGTTGAAGTTAAAAAGTTAGAAGCAGGGGTGGGATCAAAACAAATTTTTTTTTGTTGTTATTTGGGTGCTTTTTGTTTTTTTTTTAATATTTCGGCGAAGGCAATCTTTTTTTGTAGAGCCGCGGAGGCCAGTCCCGTCAGCTAACGTACATAGGACGTCTTCTCGCGAGGTGGTGCTCAAAGTCCCAGCTCGGTCAGTTTTCAAAATTTCGAAATTCTGTCTTTTTTAAACACTTTCTAACTGTTGAGATAAGCTAATTTATCGTCTGTCAACTATTCTAAAACGGTTTTTTGGTCGATAGACCATCCGCTAGGGGACGTCGATTCCATTGCGCTGAGGGGGCTGCGCGGAGGCGCAAAAATGCCTACTTTTGAACAAAAACTTGGCCAGTATTTTTTCCAAATTGACAAAATTTAAGTCTAAAATTTTCTAAAAACTGGCAGAAATACGTTTTTTTTTTGGGTTTTTTTTCTTGAACGCAAAAATTTTATTTTTTTGTTGAACATTTTTTGTCCCACCCCTGGTTAGAAGAAAGGAGACAATGGGTAAAATAAATATACGCAGATAAAAAAAACGTGAAGCGTTTCGCGTTATCGGTAGCAAGTGGAATTAATTTCTACCTCCCTGCAATATTAAATTCGTTTTTAATTTTTTTATTCGGGAGCATTTTTCGCACTATTTTCTAAATTTTCAGATCAAGCTTTATCGCATTTTTGGAATTTCTATGAATATCCAACAGAAATTTGAAAATTAGAAAAATCTGAAACCAGAAAAGCATTACACGGCGTGCTAGACCCTACGTATAGGAATTCGCGCCTTTTCGCATGTGTCTGTGTCTCGACAGTGGCATTCTGCCAAGTCTTGCTAAAAGCGTGCAAAAATGGAGACCCAGAGACGCGAGAATTGGCGCTCGAAAATTTGATCTAAAAAAACCTTTTCTGAAACGTAGTCCTGAACACACCGTGCATTAAACCTTTTATTGCCGCCTAATTTTAGGAAAATCCAATGGAAATTGAGAAAATTTACTTTGAATCAGGCGAAAATGCCAAGAATTCCCCAATTGGTCTGAAATTTTGGGAAATAATATCAAAAATACTCTGTAATATGCTCTAAAAAATTTTGGACTGAAATATATATTTATGGGGTTATTCTCGGAACCAGCAAAAAAATTCAGGAAAAATTCGGAGAATGCTCCGATCGGTCTAAAATTTTGGGAAATCATTTAAAAAATACTTCCGGTCATTCCCTGAAATTTTCAGACCAAAATATCGATTTTGAAAATTTTCAGAAATAAAAATCGATATTTTTAAAATCAATATTTTGGTCTGAAATTTTCAGGGAATGTCCGAGAGTATTTTTGATATGATCTCTTAAAGTTTCAGACCGATCGGAGCATTCTCCGAATTTTTGCTGAAATTGGTGCTCACGGCGTGTTGAAGAGTACATCGTGAAAATGCGCTCCACTGCTCACATAGATTTGAGGAAACGCGGTTGTTACAGATTTGAAACGGTTAGGATTTTCAAAAACGAGGCGCTGGCGGAACACGTTTTCTGCATAAAATAAATAGGGAAATATTGTTTAAATATTTAGAATCATGCAAAAGATATGAACTCATAAGAAAAAATATATGAAAAATTGCTGCGGCGCCGCAGTAACGACGTTTTGAATACGCCATTTCGCGCTCTTTTTTCTCGAGTGACGTGGCAACTTTCCCGCGAAATTTAAATTTTAATTTTCATGTACCTCTCAACACCCCGTGCTGGTTTTTTCTATTTTTTGTTTTTTTTTTTGCTGGTTTCGAGAATAACCCCATTGCTTTCAATGTTTCAGCCAAAATTGTGTTGAGACTTCATGTCCGGCAGCATTGTTAGCCTTGTTTTGCTAAGTTTTAGAAAAGCACAGCGTGTTGGAGCACAAATTTTTTCAAACGGAAGAAAATTTCCGCCAAGTACGCAGCATGAAACGTTTTTAAAACCAAATATATTTTCTGAAATGTGTTGGTTTCATAACATTCTGAATCCTATTCTTAGACTTTCAACAAAACATGCATTACAAAAGAGCTATTCGCTGTTTAGCTACAATCGTTTTCCTGTTCATTTTCTATAGCAAATGAGTATTTGCCACCATGAGCTCATAATTTCTAAAAATTTCTCGCATCTTTTCACCTAGAAATATTGAAATCCGATAACCAAAGGTATTCGTTGTCGCTCTCTCTGCTTCTCTTCTCTTCTCTCCCACCTACATATTATCGCAATGAAATCTCCGGCCATTGGCCGGTTTGTTAAATTACGTGTGAGTGTGTCATCAGTGTCTTTTCGACCCTGCAGTAGTAGAAGTATCCATCCATTCATCCGATCCGCTCAATCAATAACGTAATGGACGAATTGATGGTTGGCGAGGCGACTGGTCAGTCAGCCAAAGAACTGCTGGTCGCTCGGTCGTCGCTGCGCATTTCATTTCATTTCATTCCATTCCCGCACGGGACGAACGATTTTTTGGCGTGTCGTTCGTCGCCGATTGACTATGCAAACAGTTTTTGCGGTCTCTCCATCATAATGTACATATTATTTATTATAAATTTGCCGCGCAGCTTTTTCCGCTCGCGGCTCATTGTCAGCTGACAATGAGCTTGCAAAAACTAAGCGCTGCTGGCCGAGAAATCTTTTAGTCCCCCATCATCCTTCCAAGTTATTATTTTTTTGTTGCCAGGTCCGCCTTCATTGGATGGAGGACTACAAGTACCTGTTCAAAGTGGTACTTGTCGGCAATGCGGGTGTTGGCAAGACGTGTCTGGTCAGAAAATTCACACAGGTATTTAGAGATTACGAGATTAATAATCTGATAATTTTCCAGGGCATATTCCCTCCCGGTCAGAGTGCCACTATCGGCGTCGATTTTATGATAAAGACGGTCAAAGTAGGAAATGATAAAATCAAGGTATTTAAATATGATTAGTTTTTTTTTGTTGTTGAATAAATGATAACACGTTCATATCATTGATCACTGATAGCATAGCTCAGCTTTCAGCTACAAATCTGGGACACCGCTGGACAGGAACGGTTTCGATCGATCACGCAGAGCTACTACAGGTTTATAAATAATTTATTTGAAAGTCAAATAAATAGATATCAAAACTTCCAGAAGCGCCCACGCAATTGTGTTAGTATATGACGTATCTTGCCAGCCATCGTTCGACTGCCTCCCGGAATGGCTCGGCGAAATCGAGAGCTACGCTAATCGAAGGGTTCTGAAAATTCTTGTCGGCAAGTTTTTTATTGGTTGGAAAATTAGTTAGATCCGTAATTATGAGTCCAATAAAAAAAAATTCCATAAATCAGGAAAAATATTTCTTGAAAAACACTGAAATTTTTTCCGCACGTCGAGAAATTCAAATAGTGGCAAACACCTGTTTTCTGGGATTTTTGGAGGAACTTTGAACTGTAAAACTGTTAAGAAATGTAGCGGGTAGAAAAAAATCGATGGAACTGTTAATAAAAAAATCCATGGAACTGGTAGAAAAAAAATCCATGGAACTGTTAGGAAAAAATCGCTGGAACTGGTAGAAAAAAATCGATGGAACTGGTAGAAAAAAACCCATGGAACTGGTAGAAATAAAATCCCGATTTGGAGATTTTTTTTTAACTTTGGATGCGGTTTTTTCTTTAAAAAATGGTTTACTGAAGTCTTTTTTCTATGCAAAATTCCGAGATTTTCGCTTTTCTGAAAGCGAATTTCGTCAATTTCTCCATGGACCTTTTTTTTCGAGGCTACGATCTATTTTTTTTTATCCGAAAAAATCATTAAAGTATTATTTCTTGCTGAAACGTGGAAAAAAAATCTTAAACTAGTGAAAATTTCCGAGTCCATTTTGAAAAAAAATTTTAAAACGTCCAAAAGGAGTACACGAGGTGAGGCCGCTGGCCTAGAAAACCGGCGGTCGCGACTTATAGGAAATTCCATTTTCCCCAGAAATATTCATTTTTCCTAACGAAATGCTGTTAAAAAAAACAGGAGAAAAATTAAGAAAAACATTATTTTGAATTTCCCGCCACCTCGTGTACTCCCTTTGGAAGAAGTTCTTCAAAATTTTTTTCATGCGATTTCAATGTTATATTCGTATTTAATTCCTCCCCTCTTAAATATTAAAACCCTCCTTTAGTGTAAAAAATTTCAACAAAAAAAACGGGAAAATTTTTGAAAATAATCAATGTTTTTGAATTTCCCGCCATCTCGTGTACTCCTTTTGGAAGAAGGTCTTCACATTTTTTTTATACTTTGTCAAACTGGGTTGTCCAATTAAATATGTAAATAGATTTCAACTGATCACAAAAAAATGGAAAATGATCTTTTGAGACGTGTTAATACGATTAGTCTCGTTTTTTCAGGCAACAAAGTGGACAAGGGAGACGAACGAGAAGTGCCCGAACGAATCGGAACTGACTTTTCCGATGTGAGTTTTTTTTTTAACCGAACAAAAGTCAATCAAATCAAATCAAATCAACACACAATTATGATTCACAGGTCAATCATTTCGACTACTTCCTCGAAACGTCGGCACTTGACGCGACAAATGTCGACCAGCTGTTCGAGCAAGTTGCCACCAGGCTCACGAATGATATGAAAGTCACGGATGAACGGTGGGTTTTTGAAATTTTTATAATTGAAAAAAACGAGGAAAAATGAAAAAAAAACTACCGTACTTACTCTATTTGCCCGATATTACTTTCGTAAAAAATGACAAATTTTCCCAAGGAATATCTCGGAGCGTAACCCATTTTAAAATTCAAAAAGAAGAGTGAAAAAAAACACGAAAAACAAGAGAAAAGAAATAAAATCAAGCTATTTTAGGACTTGTTTAAATTTTTAAATAGGTTACTGTAGCACTCATTTCAACTGTGTCGAAAAATCGCTTTGAGACCTTTCGTGGGAAAATTGGCTATTTTCCAAGTTTATGAGCAGCTGCTGAGACAAGATTGATAAGAATATTCAGATATTATCGCAAAAAATAAAGCGGAGACCTACCGTAACCCAAATAAGGATGAGCAATGACCACGCCTCCTTTTGAAAAAATACAAGCCAAGCATTTTTGGAGGCGTGGCCTGAATTTCCCCTTTTTAAAATTACGATAAGTCGCAGTTTTATTTTTTGGACAATACTATTAGTTATTTAAATAGAGAAGCTTAAAATCAGTTTTTATCACAGAATTATGCAAAAAAATTGCAAAGAATACCGTGATTTTTCTTTTGAAAACTATTTTATCGATAATGAACCTATTCACAAAACCTGAAAAAAAAGAAAAAAACGGAAAAAAAATTGCGGGAAATTCGGAGAATGCTCCGATTGACGTCAAGTTTTGGGAAATATTGGAAAAAGATTCTCCTGTACACGCTCAAAAAATTTTGGACCAAAATATCGATTTTTTCTGAAAATTTTAAAAATCAATATTTTTGTCCAAAGTTTTTTGAGCTTGTACAGGAGAATTTTTTCCAATATTACCCAAAATTTCAGGTCAATCGAAGCATTCTCCGATTTTTTTCTGCAATTTTTTTCCGTTTTTTTTTCTTTTTTGTCGGTTTTGTGAATAGGTCCATAAGTCACACTGATTACATATTATAAAAATTGTTCAGAGTGCACCAATACCGAGCAGACGCGACAAACAGTTCGGCCAACTCGAGCGGTCCCATCAAACTCATCGATCGCGCGCAAACACAGCTGAATTCGTGTTGTAGCAGTCGCCAATAGTCAATAATTACTGTATTTATTTTTTTTTCTGAAAAATTGCTCGCTCGCTCAATTCCACGTTTTCCTGTGATACGAGCTTCTATCCTAGTCAACCGCGTATCCATCCGTTCACCTGTGTTACTTTTTTTTTTTCAAATTTCAGTATTTACCGCATTTGCCAATGTTTTTACCCACCACCACCACCACCACCCCGACAAAAAATCTCATTGAGCTCACCGTTTTTGCCTTTTTTTGTTGTATTTTATAAAAAGCATGTATCGATTATGGGATTAAAAAAAAACAAATGTGAGAATTTGTGATTTTCCAGCCATAACGTGGTTATTTTTGTGACCGAATTGATAAGATTGAAGAGATAAGAGTCGCCGAACATCACGACGTTCTTTTTCTCTCTCCCTCTCTCTTTCTCTCTATCTCTATCATTCACTAACTATTTCCCTTTTTATTGACCATAATCATTTTATTTAGGAATCAGAATCTCACTGCCAACATGCATCGGGTTCACAACGCAGTCAGGTACGTATGTACGCCTAATACATTTTTTTTTTCGCCCTTCGTCTAAAAATCTAACGTCTCCTACTTTCAGAATGGCGTCAAATGCGACAATCACCGCCAGACACGCTCAATACAGCCACGCGAAGACGGGCGGTTTCAGCCAAACTGCTCCGACGCTTCATAATCCTTACAAGTCTGGTCCAAAAAAAATGCTCCCGAAAAAAATCAACAATTATTCCAGAGATGATCCAATTCTGGACCGCGCCATCCGACGTCTTCTTCCCGAGGCTGATTATATGAGAGTGGCCGCTGATTTGACGAGATTCGGCGATCGAATCACCGCAGAAGTGGATCGTTTGGGTAGACAGGCAGAGTTGGAGCAACCCAGGCTTGAGCAGCAGGATGCGTGGGGAAAACGGGTGAGTTTTTGAGTTTGTGAGGAATTTTTTTCAAACAAAAAGATTTAAAAAGTACCATAATCTTTGGAAAGAGAAATTATTGGGACCCAACAAAACTTCATACAGATTACTGTAGGATTACGGTAGCTACAGTAGTTCAAAAAAAAAATTAACTCCAAATTTTCAAAACCGCCAAAGTTTTTCCGATATTACCGAACTTTCAGGGAAGCCTACAGTATACCACCGGCATAATTTCGCACAGATTACTGTAGTAACCTAAAAAATTAATTTTCTATTTAAATTTGAATTTCGCGCTATTTTTTAAATTTTTATTTTTATACAATACTATTTTAAGCGGAAAATGTCTTAAAATTTTCAAAAAACTTACTTTACTTACGTTTTTGTAAATTTTCAAAAAACAAATTTGAAAACATGAAATTCCACTCAAGACCCACGTACAGTCGAAAAGTAGTGATTTTCCGAAAGAGGTCGGATATTTCAAGAGCTCGCCAAAATCTTGAAAGCGAGGGGGAAAATGCCTTCGACCTTTCTGAAAAAATGCAGATTTTCCGACCAAACCTGCTTCTCAGGGTATTTTTGGCTATTAGCCGTTCATTTCGGGCAGTATGCCAAATATATGTAACACAGGCGCCAAGTTTGACGGCTATTCGTAATTTTCGATGGTTAATTCCCGCGTGTGCGCCGGCTCTGGGACGTTTTGAAAATTTAATCCATTTATTGTGTTTTCAATCGAATTGCGACATCATAACGTGAAACCTCGCCCACTTTTTTCACGCAAAAATTCAAAATGCACTAAAATTTAATGTTCGCGTGAAAAAAGTGGGCGGAGTTTCACGTTTTGATGTCGCTACTCGATTGAAAAAAATCGCTAAATTTTAAGTCCTATTTTCAAAGCGTCCTAGTTCCGAATTGTCCCAGAGCCTGTGCGCCGATTGTCGCCAAACTCGCGCTAAATCCGCTCCGATCTCGCGCTCATCGCCGACTACGCACAGTAATTCCTATATGCCATATACGATGGTTAACTGCCATTTTCAACGGCTAATAGCCATGTTCCTGCCTATATCTGTCATAAATATCCGATCCAAAAATGCCCTGGACCCACTGGGCCAGACAGTGTACCCCGGCCTTATACTCAAGAGATTATGGTATAGTGGATTCGTGGCGGAGTGAACATTTTTTTCACGTTTTTATTCGAAAAATTGAAGAAATAACTGAAGAAATGAAGAGATTTTTTGTCTCCCAGTTTCACGTGAATTGTCACTCCGCCACGAATCCATTATAGTTGAAATAAATTTCACTCTCCCAGGTCGATAAACTGATCGTGTGCAACGAGTGGTACAAACTAAAACAAATTTGCGCGGAAGAAGGCGTCATCAGCATCGGATACGAAGATGACGTTGATCCGTTCGTCCGCCGAATCCATCAAGTCGCCAAACTCTTCCTTTTCTCACCATCCTCCGGCCTCGTCTCGTGCCCGATGGCTATGACCGATGGAGCTGTCAAGACACTTACTGTGAGCTCTTTTTCTCTGTTTTTTGTTTAAATGTACATTTTATAGTCCCTAAACCTCTACGGAAAGCACAAATTGGCCACTGAAGCGGTGGATCGACTTCGCTCGCGTGATCCGTCGAAAGCGTGGACCAGCGGGCAGTGGATGACTGAAAAGAAGGGTGGAAGTGACGTGGCTGGCGGGTGCGACACGTATGCAGTGCAAATTGACAAGGATACGGTATGAACATTTTTTATTTCATTTTTTTCTGTCTGAAATTAATTTTAAAAAAACAAATGAAACACCTCAAAATTTTACCGGAAATCAACATTTTACCAGGAAAAACCGGCGCGCACAGCTGAAATGGCGGTACAGTATTTTTTTTCGCTGCGAGACCTCCCAATAAATTTTGAAACGTTTATTTCAATTTTTTCCAAATGTTCTTTATTTTACTTTTTTTTTACATTAAAATGATCGTATTCCTCGAAGAAAAACCAAAAAAAATTAAATTTTCGGGAACTGTGGACTTTAAATCCTGATGTTTTATTTTATTTAGGAGGTCGTCGGAGCCATTTTCCCAAAAAAAAATCGAGAATCAGGAAAAATTGCTGAATTTTTCGTTTGAATATTTGAAAAAAAAGGTGGTAAAAATGACATTTCGATCTAGAAATTAACAATAAATTCTCTAATGGACCTATTCAGCGCAGAAAAAAACCGATTTTCGCGGTTTTTTTCCCTATGCAGGTTGTTTTCCAGGAAAAAACCCCATCGCGTCGAGACCCGGCAGTAAGCTTTCCACGGCGGGCGTTTTTTGACCGTCCGACCCGTTCGGGGAAAGGGCCGTCCGATCCCCGGGGAAAAAGAAAAATGCCCGCTTGAAATGTTTATTATTTTTTCCAACTATTAAAAAAAATTGGAGAATAAAGTTCACGCATTTATACACATATTTTCCATTTCCCGTGACAAAATATTATTTTTATGATTCCACATTTGCCAACGCGATATGCCCTTATTTCTATCCTAGGAAACCGTCACGAAACATTGCAGACCGGGCAACGCGGACGGGCAGCGGGCACCCGTTCTCCGGACGGGTAACGAACGTTTTCGGACGGCCCGTCCATGGTGGAAAGCTTACCCGGCAGTGAAAAATGCAATGCGCCTTTAATTTTCAATGGGAATTTGGTTGAAATTTAAAGGCGCATAGAGTTATTTCATTGGCCGGTCTCGACACGATAAGTTGTTTACGTCAAAAAATCCTCCGACTACTGTAGTTTTTTGTCTTTTTTCCTCAATTTTGCATGGGAAAAAAACCACGAGAATCGGTTTTTTTCCTCTGCTGAATATGTCTATAAATTAGACAACAATTATACTTACCGTAAAACCTGTAATAAAGCGGCCTCTAGCAGGGTAGTGAAAAATAGATCGGCTGGCCGCTTTATAACAGGTTTCACGTTAATTATGGACCTATTCACAAAGCCGAAAAAAAAGGAAAAAATTACGGGAAAATTTGGAGAATGCTCCGATTGACCTGAAATTTTGGGAAATATTGTCAAAAATTCTCCTGTAAATACACGCTCAAAAAATTTTGGACCAAAATATCGATTTTAAATTTTCTGAAAATTTTTAAAATCGATATTTTGGTCCAAAATTTTTTGAGCGTGTACGTGATAATTTTTTCCAGTATTTTCCAAAATGTCAGGTCAATCGGAGCATTCTCCAATTTTTCCTGCAATTTTTTCCGGTTTTGTGAATAGGTCCATTAGACTGAACATTGAACATTCCCCACACAATATCCTTTTCTTCCAGTACCGCCTCCACGGCTACAAATGGTTCAGCAGCGCCATCGACGCTGACGTGGCACTCACTTTGGCGCGGGTCGTCGATGCGGATGGAAATGCGCTTGAAGGATCCCGCGGCCTGTCACTTTTCCTCTTAAGAATAAGAGATGACGCTGGAAATCTGAACGGAATCCAAATGGTTCGCCTGAAGAATAAGCTGGGAACGAAGCAACTTCCAACTGCCGAGCTGCTTCTCGATGGCGCAATCGCCGAGAGAATTGGAGAGCAAGGACGTGGAGTTGCGGGAATTTCGAATATGCTCAATATCACTCGTATTCACAATGCAGTCGCATCGTTAGGATATATGAGAAGAATCATCTCGTTGGCCAGAGATTACTCGACAAAGAGAGAAGTTTTCGGACAGACTCAATCGAAATGGCCGCTCCACACTACAACTCTCGCCAAACTGGAGGTGGAAACTCGTGGTTCAATGCTGCTTCTCTTCGAATCTGCCCGTCTTCTTGGGCTCTCCGAGGCCGGAAAGAGCAGTGATATCGATGCAATGATGCTTCGATTGATCACTCCAGTGCTCAAATTGTATGCAGGAAAACAAGCGGTCCCACTTGTTTCTGAAGGAATTGAGTGCTTCGGAGGACAGGGATACATGGAGGATACTGGATTGCCGACGCTTCTGAGAGATGCTCAAGTGACTCCGATCTGGGAGGGAACTACAAATGTTTTGAGTCTGGACGTGTTGAGAGTGTTTTCTGGAAAGGAAAATATTCTTTTGGCGTTTGGAAAACGGGTTGGACAATTGCTGGCCAATACTAAACTTGGTGGGTGGACGTTTTCTGCTTAAAATTATGCATTCATTCATTTCTTTCAGACGACCAAAAACTGAAAAAGTCGAAAGAGCACGTGGAATCGGCTCTCAAAGAGCTCCAAACTCTTCTCGTGAAAGCCAGCGATTCAGCGATTCAAGGAAAAACTCGCATTGACAGTGTCGCCCGTAACATTTCCTTTGCAATTGCTCGAATTTACGCTGGAGCTCTTCTCATCGATCACGCTTCTGATTCGAGCGTTGCCAACTCTTCGGATGTCGAAGTGGCGTACCGTTGGTGTTGTGAACAGCCGTTGATTGAGTTGCGATGGGAGTGGTTTGCCAATGAGAGAGTCAAGGCGGACAGGGATATCGTTTTTGATAATTACGCGGGAGCCAAGATGAGCAAAATTTAATTGTATTTAGTTGTTTTTTTTTTGTCGCTTTATGGAAATATTATATTATCGTTACAATTTTCTTGCCGGCTACAGTAAGCAGTGGCGCGTAAAATCGAAGCTCCGCCCCCTCAGATTTTTCAACTCTCATTATGACTGCTTCTAGCATATGATAGCCGGCAAAAAATATTGAATCGATGATATTTAGTACAGGAAAAAACTTTTTTTTAAACCCCTTCGGTTCGAGACCCTGCTCTAAAACAATATGATGTGCCTTTAAAAAATTGTCAATTTTCATCTATTTCAACATCAAGTCTCGACGCGAAGGGTACAGTAGTTTTTGATATTTTCCTCAAAAAAATAACTGTTATCCTGCACTGAATAAATCGATTAGAAGCCGCTGGAAGGGGTGTCTTATCGATAAAGGTTCTACAAATTTAATATTTCAATAAAATTAGCTTCGAAAAAATCTGTGTTTCGAAGATTTATTGTCGAAAAAAAAATATAGAGTCGACCTACCGTAACCCAAATATGGATAAATAAACATTAATCGTGTTTTTCAGGTTACGGTAGTTATTATCGGCCCGCCAAAATGGTCAAACGCGCACCGCTGAACTCAACGCTGTAAGCGAATTTCATTTTGGATTCCAAATAAATTCATTTCACGTTCAATTTATACATAAAATGAAATAATTTGGAGACCAAATTGAAAATCGCATAGCGTTGAGTTCAACGGAGCGCGTTTGACCATTTTGGCGGCCCCACAATAACAGTATTAATTTTTGAGGTGTGGCCCCATTTCCCCGTAAATGGGGTTCAGGGTTACGGTAGCTAGCATCTTTATTTTTGGACAATACAATTTAGAGAAACTTAAAGTTAATTTTTATCACAGAATTCTGCAGAAAAATAACTTGAAAATGTGAAAAATAGCCAAAATATCGGCTTCCGGATGTTTCGAAAATGTGACGTTTCGAAAGTGTGACGTTTCGAAAATTTTTCTGGATTTTGTCGACGCGGTGTTTCCCACAATCATTCTAAAAAGCTTTTTAAGGAAAAGTCCTCAAACACCGCGATGTCAAAATCCAGAAAAAAACCACGAAAAGTCCACTTTCGAAACGTCCGAGAGCCAAAATATTGTGGTTTTTCTTTTCAAAATTAATTTTAAAAATTAGAAAATTTATCGATAAGTCATACTGATTACATATTTCTTCTTTTCTTCGTGTACAATGTCTATGCAACTGTATTTTTGCTCAATTTACACGTGTTTTCATTATGATTCATATTGTAAAAACAAAAAAATTGCAACGCGGTGTTTGCGTACTTTTAAGATTCAAACTGCAATGAAAGAAATAGCATGGCAAATGAAGAGATTTGTTCCTATTTTCATTTGAATTTCAAAAGTACGCAAACACCGCGCTGCAATTTTTTTGTTTTCCCAATAAATAGTCTAAATTCAAACAAAAGAATTTCAAAAATAAATAAATTGTGATTATGAATTATGCAAAATTTTATTTAAATATTACATATTTATTTTTTATTATTATTTCCCACTACTATTATTGTGCAGCGTGTTAAATATCTGAATACTTGACTTTAAAAAAAGGTGAATCGGAAACAATGCGAACGAAACAGAAAAAGAAGATACCCTTGAACAGTGAATTGAGACAAACGAGAAAAAAGACAGAAAATGATTTCGGTGAAGTGTGACCGAATTTGGATGAGTATTTAAGGACGAAAAAGTGTGGTATCACAAGGCGGAGCAGAAAAGGACTAGGAAAAGTGCCTAGATATAATGTACAATGAAGAGAATTAGAGGAGATAATAAAATAGCGTGGAGACAAAGAGGGAGCAGACAGCAGAAAGTGACGTTTGGGAATTCACTGAATCTTGCTGCTCATCGTGATGTTTGTGGTGGTGTTTGTGATGGTGGTGGGCGGTTCTGTAAATAAATAATAAAACAAAGTTTCCAATTAGAGTTTGGTTTGGGAAGATTAATTTTCGAAATGACGCGAGCTTTCGCGTGGGTGTGTGAACTTGGAAAATCAAATTCAAAACTTTGGTAGACAAAAACGGGGGGAAAGTGTCAAAAAGCGAGGAACAAGCCCCGCCCATTCGCAAGTCTGTGGCACGAATTGTGTACTATAGAATCCAGGAAAACAGTGCCGAAGAGACGCAAAAGGGGCGGAGCTTGTTCCCCGTTTGTTTCAGAGTCGCTCAAAATGACTATTTCCTCTAATATCATTAAATTTCAATTTTTTGTCCTTCTTATTTATTGGAAACTTTGCTTTTAATGCAGAAAAATGAATTAAAAAAGGTTTTGGGTTGGATTATTTAAAACGACAGAAAAATTCCAAAGATGAAAAAATATTCGAAGAATTATCTGAAATTTTGGGAAATAATTTCAAAAATGCACTTGGACATGCTCAAAAATTTTTGGACTTAAATATTGATTAAAGGGGGTGCCAACTTTTTGGGGAAAGTTGCTTAAAATATACTCTTGGGTGGGGGATTTAAGAATATCACATTGAAATCGCACAAAAAAATTTCTCTGATTTTTTATGATTTTTACAAAAAAAAATAGAAGACCACGAGGAGTACACGAAAAAATGGTGGCCGTGGCCTAGGAAACCCGCGGCCGCGGCTTCTAGAAACTTCCATTTTCACGAGAAATATTTATTTTTCTTGTAATTTTCCTCGTTTTTATCATCGATTTTCGATAAATCATGCTCTAATCGCTTATTAAAATTTTAGATAATCGCGAAAACACATTTTAGTCATGAATATCGAAAAATCGATATTTGCCTTTCGTTCGATTCAACGTTCTGAATATATTCCGGTGAAAATTTTTGCTCGAATATAAAAGTTACAGATAAAAGAGTGATTTTAAAGCGGAAGTGAGCAGGAAAACGGGAAAAAATTAAAGGTATGAGAATTTTGTTTCGAATTTGTTTTATCATTAATTTTGTGATCAACACGCATTAATTTGCTATCTGAAATCACGAAATGATGTTTGTAATATATTTCCCAAAGATTAATGCAAAAATATTGGAAAAAGACGGGAGAAAAATGATGAAAAAGAAAAATGGCGTTTGAATTTCGCGCCAAATCGTGTACTCCCCGTGGTCTTCTATTTTTTTTTGTAAAAATCATAAAAAATCAGAAAAATTTTTTCGTGCGATTACGATGTGATATTCGTAAATCCCCCACCGAAGAGTATATTTTAAGCCACTTTCCCCAGAAAGTTGGCACCCCCTTTAAAAATGTTTTTAAATAATTCAATATGTCAGTCTAAACTTTTTTGTGTTTCTGTGTATTTTTGGCATTATTTTCCAACGTTCCAGGCCAATCGGTGCATTTTCTTTCAATATTTTGCATTTCTCGACATTTCTATGAATTTCGCCTTAATTTTTTCTCACTTTTTCAATCCAAATACCGTATTTATTTACAATTTTAGTTTGTAAAATGTCTACCCTCTAACTAGTAAGAACATTTGTTCGATTTTCCGTCATGTTGACAGCCTAGACAACCTAGTTTTTCCCTGTTTTTATTGCAATTTGAAAAAAACTGCTCAGTGTACATATTTATGTTTGCTTTCCAACTTTCAACACGTCTTGTTTGACTTAAACATATTTGTTCCTTTTTCTGATCTAAATCTCCTATTTTATGTATTTCCGCCAAAAAAAAAAACGAAGAAAGAATTGAATTACCAAAATATATTTTTCACGAAGGAAACGGAAAAGGTGCAAGAAGACGATTCAGTTTCAGTTCACCTATGCAAATATCATGGAAAACTCACTTGTCTGGCCACATGGAAAAGTTGCAAAAGTCTGGCGCGTTGCATCCGCAGATTTTCACCGCCACTCCGCTCTTCGACGTTCTGGAATAGGGAATATGCACATAGATTAGGGTTTGAAGATTAAAAGATTTAGTTTTTTTTCGATTTTTTGTTTTTCGAAAAAAAAAGAAAGTGAAAAGTTGAGCCATTTGAACTAAAATGTCATGGAAGAAGGAAAGAAAGAAGACGTAAAATTCGAAAATCACATGTATGACGCATAAAAAACATGCATAAACGGATTATTTTAATAAATACTTCCAGAAATTGGAGCCGAAAAATACATAATATCGCTTGAATTTGTAAATTTGCAGGACAGAGAGACTGAGGTGACGAACAAAGCAATTGATGGGGTTGTTCATTTTGTATTTAGATTTTTATCTTGCACTTTCTGTCTTAAATATCCAATTCATGTAGACAAGCTGCAGGCTTGTTCATGTAGAAAATAATAATATTTTCTGCCAAAAAAAGCCGTTTTCTGCATAAAATGAATAAATATGAAAAAGAGGCATGATGCACAACATAATAATAAAAGTAACATTTTTAATGCAAAAATATGCATTTTAATGCAATTAAAACAACGAAATGGCGACAAAAAACACAAAAAATGTTCAATTTGGGCCCAAAATTTGTTTTAATTTTTAATTGTTTTGAAAATTTAACATTCGCGTCGAGACCCTAATCTACAAAAGTAGGTATGCGCCTTTAATATTTCGGTACGGTAGCTTTTTTTTTTGTTGATTTTTGTTTTTATTTTATTTTTGCATTTAATATTTAAGTATTTTATTTTAAACGTTATTTATTTATGTACTTTTCTATTTTTATACCGAATAATTGATTATTTTTCAGTTATGCGCTGGAAAAAATAGCAGGATTCGACACGTGAATCACCGTTTATAAAATCTCAGATCTTTGTCCAAAAAAAGTGCCATCAAAGCTTAAACTCTAAGGACTTTTCCTGTTTAGTCAAACGCTTGCATGTTTTCGCCGGATCCTATACACTTTTCTTCCATTATTTCCTTCCTCCACGCGTAAACACAGACTAACCTATTATGGCAACTTCCATCCTTCAATCCTCGCGTGTGGCACGTGTAATGCACTCCCATCGACGGATGATCCAACATTAGGCACGCTGCAAGATTAAAAGTCATTTTATTCAGCTGCGCGGATGGTCCCGCTCTATTTGTATATGTTATTCCGTGCACTTAGGATTTTAGTCAGTGAGAGGGGGCCGGGGATTTGTTTATAATAATCTCGAGTGCGTTTGGTCTCTTTCGTGTTTTGACACAAAAGGGGGAAAAGTGTAGGGACATTGTTAATTCATATATCCTTTGCGCTCATTTCCCCGCGTTTTACGGCCCTCAATAGATTGCTAATTATCCTTGTTTTGTGTCTGGGCGTCTGAACTTTTACCCTAATTGTAAAGTAATTCTTTAGGTACAAGTGTGGTAAAATGAAATGTCACATTAATTCGACCAGAACTTATTATTATTTTTTCTCATTAATGAAATGATTTCACTTTTCTTGTTCCATCACTCGTTTTTCTTATATTTTTCGTGTTGCTTTCTCAACGGACAAATGCACAGGAAGTGCGCTCGGTGAGTTCTTCTCAAAAATTGAACCAATTGGCTTTTCAGGACGACGAGGAGGAGGAGGAAGAAGAACTCACTTAAGACGCACCCCATCACCATGTCAAAGCGGATAGCTGATCAAGCTTTTGACAGTCATTCGTAGAAATGGCGAAAAATAGCAAAAAATAGAGAGAAAATACTCCAAAACTTTGGAAAATAATTTAAAAAATAGTCCCGCCATAAAATGCTCAGAAAATTTGGGACCGAAATATTGGTTTTTAAAAATCAATATTTTGGACCAAAGTTTTCATAGCAGGGACTATTTGACATTATTTCCCAAATTTTTAGGCCAATCGGAGAGTTCTCCGAGCGAGTTTTACCCCCATTTTTTGCTATTTTTCTGAAAAACCCCGGAAAACGGCACTCGGTGGTTTCCAAACTAGAACCATTCGAAACTGGAAAGTTTCGAAACTAGAAAGATTCCTAGCCGAGACGTTTCGACACTTCTAAACGCCCCGTATCCGCAAAAAAAAAATAAACAAACAACTCACATCCCGTATCGGTCTCACAAACGCCATCCGTACACGTGACCGTCTCCGACTCTTTCGTGCACTTGCATCGTACCGCTGCCACGTGGCTTGTCGTGGTAATCAAAAGAATTGCTGCGAGACCCAAAACGCAATCGGAGAGATGCATGGTAAACGAAACTGGAAAGGACAATCTTTGTTGGAGTGATGGATATGTTATATGCTTGTACATATAAAAGAGAAGAAGATGAAGTAAGCCATGATAATTGGGGCAATGAGCCGTGAAATTGGATAAGAACAAGTGGAGGATGAATGAACGCGGCGTCGGATTTGGATTCAATGAAACGGTTTGAAAGGGAAATGAGATGAAATTCGACAAGAAAAGAGGTAACGGACGAACAAAAGAGTATGTGTACGCTGGTGTTATTATTATTTAATATCTCTCTTCATCCGGATCGCGATTCGCCTCACTTCACTTCACAGAATTCTGGTGGACAAATCCGCTCTATCGCTAATTGGATTTATTTCTAGTGCAAGTTTTGGCCACAGAGAGCAGCTCTTTTTTTTTGTTTTATGTCTCGTCGTATGACAAGCATTAAAACTAAAACCAAACCGGAGGCAGGCGCGTGACTTGACTTCTAGCGGAATTGGATTTCACGACTTCTAAAATCGCGGAAGACACGAAACGAGAAGAGAATTTTGTGTTTTTTCACCAGATTCGCTAATTTTTTTCGACTCTAACTTTAACTCTAATGCTAATTCGAATCAGCCAATGTCTCACAGAAAGAAATCAATTGGAATGAGTGAATGAATGAATTACTGATGCGTTGGTGAACACTCTGTCATAAAGAACGTTTGCGGGGGCGTGGCTCGGCCCTCGTAACATTGGCCAATTCGTACTTCAAAGAAAGAGCATCTGGAGAACTCGCATGTGAAGAATTATGTACATATTTCGGGACTTGGCAGCGGGGTGATAACGGGATGAATTTCGGAGAAAACTAATAGGCGAGGAACGAAACGAAGAGAAATAGCGCATCTGGTGGCGAATGGACATAATTTTGAAGAAAAGAAAAAAGAAAAGAGAAACTAAACGAAACGAAAAAATAGAGAAAGAAGTTCGAGAGAAGACCTTGAAAAGTAACAAAACCGAATAGAATAACCACAACATAAAACAAGAGGAGAAATGAGAAACCAGTACACACGGTGGTCCGTGGGAATTGGTTTTGGTTCATGGCTTAACGACATATTCCATTCTCAAGTACCGCCTTACCTGCAAAGCGGCTACTCTGATTTCTCGCAGTTTGGAAAAGTACTAGAACACCTAGAATGATGAAAAACTGACAAACTCCACCTCTCCTTCTCCTCCCAAAAGGAAAATCGCTCACGACGTGAGACCACGCCCCTCACCCTTTTTCTCGCCAAGAGGCCATGAGAAACAGGAGAAGAAGAAGAAGAAAAAGTTTGCCCCTTCTCCTTCTTATTCTTCTAATGAATAAGGCGAAAATCTGAGATGAAAAAGGGAAGAAGAGTATGACGGCTACTACACAAAAATAAACGGCAGAAGGTGATGAAACGTCATTCGATCCCTGGCAGTAATCGGATTCGGAAATGAAATGGAGGACGCGGGGGGAGACTACGATGTGAGAGGACATCTTCGAGCTTGATGATGGATGATGTGTTGATTGGCGCGAAATGAGGAAAAAAAAGGAAACAGGGATCTTGTGTCATGTGTTGGTTACATTACATAGATACATCTCTCTTGTAATTTTGCTCGCTGTCTCTCTCTCTCTCTCTCCGATTTGAGTACATAGAAAATGTCCCACCGCCCTTTATCGAGAGCGGACTGGCTCCGCATCGATTCCATTAGATAATCAAACATTGCAACTGAGCTCTATCGCACTTTTTTTCGTGAAGGATTGTCGATTCGCTCTCTTTTGAGTTCCGGAAAACGCATGATGTAGGGCTCTTTTGCAGAGCCCCAACTGGCCCCAGACTAGATATGCGCGGAAGTGAAATTTTGAGTTCCAGATGACGAAAATGGAATGAAATTTTCAAAATGGAATGCAAAAAATAGAGGAAACGGAACGCGAAAAACGGAATGGAATTCATTAAAAAAATGCACCAAAAATTACATTTTTATGGACGAGAACACGGTTTAAATATACAAGAAGGATTTTGGAGATATTCACCGGTTCGACGGGTGTAAGAGATTTGCGGAATAAAAAATTTCGAAAACGGAAGACGGAAAGAAAACGGAAGGAAATTTTTCAAGCGGAAGACGGGAAATGGAATAAAACAGCTTCAAACGGAAAAAGGACTGAAAAATTGTCAACGGAAACCGGAATAAAACAGAACCAAACGGAAAACAGAATCCCGCACATCTCTGGGGTTTTATAGGTCGCTTTTGCAGAACCCCAACGGGTCCTACACCAATTGCACCCAGCGGCACCAATTTTATGACAAAGGCCGGTAAATTTACGAGCCACCGTCGTACGAACGTTTACTGACATTCGGTTGGCAGTTGTCCAACCTGTGCAGTGTGCATTTTCGGTTCTGGGATGTTTCGAAACCAGTAACTGTTTTATCTGGCCGAATTTCGCGACTAGTAAGGTTGCGTCACGTGACAACGCGTCTTTCAGTTACACGCTCCGTGTCTGAAAAATTCACTTCAAAAAACGTGAATTCGAATAAATTGGCACATTGCCAAGATTGTGTTCAATGAAGAATATTTTCGCAAAGGCAGTGGCCAGCACCCCGTGAGAAAGCCTTTAAAGTCTTTTCCATACTGCGAAAGGCGTGTTTGATGGTCTGCCCTAGTATTTCCAGAAAAATACACACTGGAGAAGATGAGAAGCTCAAAGCGCAATTTGATTATAACCCTACACATCTTCTGCTCGGTAACTCACTACCAAGTGCATGACGAAACGAAAAATTCGTTGGTTTGGTTTAAAAACGAAGAAAAAAGAAAGGAAGGAAAAAAGAGGGTGGAACACGCAGTCTCGCCCGTTCTCACAACCCGCAATTACGCTCCGATGCGATTTCCTGTTTTCATCGAAAAGAGACAAAAGAAGAATGAGGAAAACGGAAAACGGAAACTGTCGCTGGTGAGGATGAGAATAAGAAGGCGAGAGGCGAACGAGACTGGGGGTCACCTACATTTTTTGTGCTCCAACTCCAAACAGCTGCCCTCTACAGCTGATGCTTCTGTTTATGCCACACTATTAGTGATCTTTCTGGGAAAGTGAATAAGAAGAAGAAGACGTCTTCTGGCGAAAAGTAATCGGAGACCGACTTCTGCTCGCTTCCTCTGCCGTTTTCCATGTGTTGGAGAAGAAGAAGAAGAAGAAGAAGTAGAAGTAGAAAAAAAAAGAAGTATAAAATGTTTATTTATTTCCAAACGTTTCTTCTTCTTTTTTCTATTTCTTTTACTTTTCCCGTTTGCAAAAACAAAATTCACTTTTGCCATGCCGCGCCGAGTTGCGCCACGAACACATTTGATCCCGCTCGTACATCAAGAAGCTCAACGGAAGAGTTTAAAGGATCGAGAGACGCAGAGATTGTGAGATGATAGCAGAGCAGTAGGGGGATTGACAATGAAACGACGGGACAGAAAATGGGCGGTGGAGTGTATATGTTTGAGCAGCTACCAGCCGAAATGTGATACGTTCGGACAATTGTGACGTGGCAGTTTTCGTAATAAGAACGAGTGGATAGGTGGGTGGGTGCGCTCCATTGCACTCACTTGAGAAATGCTGGGCGAATGAACAATAAAGGTGCGGTCCGCCCTTTTTTGTGTTGTGCAAATCAGAGTGCATTGCCAATTCCGGACAGACAGTCTTGTTTACTTTTCAAAAACTTGAAGAACAAAAAGCCTGCTCGCGGAAAAAATACATAAGTTCTCGACTGCCGGAACACCATAAGTATCTCAAAAACAAAACTACTTGGTTTTCCATTTTAATGACATGCTTTTGAATGAAATGAAATGGTATTGACGCTTAGTGAATAGGAGAGGAATGACGACTACATTTCGAAAACAAAACAAAACAAAAACTGCGTTTTGTTCGGGAAGGTGAAGGAAGCCCTGCGCTATTTAACACTACCACCTGAAGCCTTGATTTTTGAGTTTTACTTCAATATATAACCCAATAATCAACCGCGGAAGAGACGAGAAAGGAAACAATTAAAATGGTGGCGAGCAGGCGAGAATGGGGTTTGTTTTCGCCTTGATTAATAGATGCATTCGTCACTTGCTGTTTTTTTTTCACGATTTTTGAATTATGTACGTATTCGTGTTGGAGCACATGAAAACATACGTGGAGACAGCTGAGTGACAGCGAAAACGAGTAAAGCGAAATGAAATTTCGATGATCGAGCAAGTGAGAAACATGTCAAATCAAACAAGCACGTCGTCATGATACTAAAGTTCTGAAATTCAAATGATGCACATAAATCTCTAAATAATTCTGGACGCACTAATAACACATCGCTACGTAGAAATTTTAAAGCACATACATAGAACTTGAGAACTATCAAATACTTGTTTTTTGCATCCGTTCCCACAGTGCAATTGGCTTTGTCCGGAAGTATGTCTTCTAGAAAATAGGTTCATGGAGAATACAAAAAGCGAAAGTCCTTTCTCACGTCAACCAATTTCCTCCGGAAGCCGAAAGATGTTTTAACGTCATATTATACGCACAAAAAGGTGTCGAAAAGTTTCGCTTTCTCGCGTTTTCTTTTTTGCAACAAACTCCTTTCCGGCCAAAGACGTTGTCAGACTCGGCCGACCGACGAAATTAAGTTTCACCATCGCTTCGCTGCGATCAAAATAAGAAAACGGAAAGAAAGCGAGAAGGAAAAAGGGAAAAGAAAAAGAAAAAAAATAGCAAGAAGATAATCAAACAACACCGCGAGGTGAACATATCCCAATTCATAAAAACATTGTAAATGAAATGAAATGAGGTTGGCGAACACCTCGTTCCGACCAGTAGACACTGTAATTGGTCGCCCCGAGTGTCTCATTGACCCTCAACGACACAATGAATAGATTGAGAAGAACATGCGGCACAGCAGGAAGAAGAAGGAATGAGTTGTGGTCGTTTTTTGTGGAGCGGAAAAGTGCGGGGTGTGGGCGGATCAAGTGTGTGATAATCCGTAGAGTATGCAAATACAGGCGGCCATTGAAATTGAGAGGCCTGTGGGAAAAGTTTGACGGACGGAGAGAGGAAATGTCCTCATTGCGGGTGGACGACGGAATCTGGGACGTTGCGGAACCAACCATTTCGAAAATGGGACGATTTGAAACCTGCCACTTCAAAACTGGCTGGGACGTTTCGAAACCTCAGCGGAACTGGAGACAAAATTTGGCCAAGGATAAATTGAAATCTTTAAACGGTAATTTCGGAGACCTCGTTAATATTAACCTAACATAAGAACGAACTCTATAGTTGCGAAACATCCCAGAGCCCACACTATACCACTATGAAACTGGACAATTATATTTTGCTTCATTTTAATCGCCTTGTTAACCATATAGGAAAAAGTACACATATCCAATAAGTTTGTTTTCAAGTCCAGTAGTTGGAAAAACCCCCGATTTTTGTGGTTATTGTACTCTTTTCAGAAGTTCAAAAATACAACGAAAAACAACCGGCTCCGGAGGATTTTGTTCCATGAGGAAAAAAACAAGAGATCTTGTAATGACGCCATGGACGATATTTTCGGAATTCAAATCTTTAAATCTGGAATACACCATTACGATTTTTATTGTCGGCCCGCCAAAATGGTCAAACGCGCTCCTCTGAACTCAACGCTATGCGATTTTCATTTTGGTTTCCCAATTATTTAATTTCACGTTGAATTTACACGTGAAATGAAATGATTTGGAGACCAAAATGAAAATCGCATAGAGTTGAGTTCAGTGGAGCGCGTTTGACCATTTTGGCGGGACGACAATAAACTAAATCGAGGAAGGCGAAATCCGGAAGTCTTCCGTGAAACTTCATTCTGTTACCGTAATTTTATCTATATACCGTAGATATGACGGATATGGCTATTAGCCGTTGAAAATGGCTGTTAGCCTTTTGAGAGGCATCACTGACGCAGAGCTCGCGCCTTATCGGTGATCGGTGCAAGATTGAACCGGACTTGGCGCGTGTCTGGCATCAATCGGCGCACAAGCGCGAGTTAGCCATCGGAAACGACTACGCTCCGAAATGAACGGCTAATAGCGAAAAATTCCCAGAGAAGGTGTTTACATTATATGATGGCAGATCAATGCACTGACATGAACGCGGTCTTATTCACAAGAAATCAGACGAGAGAGTGCTTCTTCCTTGCAGAAATGAAACCGGTCTTATACACAAGAGATTAGGGTATTCATAGAAACGTCGAAACTGGTAAAAAAAGAGCCAAAATGCGAATAATTGTTTGATTGGTCTCAAATTATGGAAAATATGATCACCAATTTTTAGACTGAAAAACTGAATTGAAGTTTTCAAGTCCAAAAATTTTGAGCATGACCGAGAGTGTTTTTGACATTATTTTTCAAACTTTCCGATCATTATTCCCATTTTCGTCATTTTCTATATTTCTACGTCTTGGCTGGTTGGCCGAGAAAATGCAAACTTTTCCACTAGAAAGTTTCAGCTGAAATGAATTTTACCGTAATCAATTCAATAAAATTTAACGAGAGGGTGAGTAAAATAAGGTTTTTTTTTGGAATATTCGTTATAGATTGTACTCCCCCTCCCCCTCTCTCTCTTTCACTGGTTAAACTTTTTTTTTAATGGATTACGGTCAAACTCATTTCAGCTGTGTCCGGTCGTTCTCAATTTACTCGTGGAAAAGTTTGCATTTTCTATCTTCTAAAGCAAGCGCCAGCCGAGACATATAAATGTAGAAAATGCGAAAAATAATTTGAGGGGCATGTTCAAAAAATTTGGATTTGAAAACTTTAATTCAGTTTTTCAGTCTTAAACTTTTTTAACCTGCCCGGGAGGATTTTCACCATATTTTTCTTAGTTTGAGACCAATCAAACAATTATTCGCATTTTGGCTCCTTTTTTTTGTCATTCGCGGCATTTCTACGAAATAATCTCTTGTGTATAAGGCCGATTTCATTTCTGCAAGGAAGACGCACTCTCTCGTCTAATTTGTTGTGTATACAGTATACCTTATACAGTATACGGCCGCTTTTATGTCAGTGCATTAAAATCATCAGTAAGTTCCTTGTTTTCTGATAAGCGGTGACATTTTATTTACAAATAAATATCAAGGATATGAATGATTTTTGTTGCTGTTTCAACACATGAGACACGTGGCGCCGCACAAATACTTTCGCTCGTCGACCGTGTACATGGTGTCGTTACAGAAGCCATCGTCGTAGAATTGAGGGCAGCTGAAATTGAAACATGAATAAACAATGAGAAATCGAGCTGTCACTTACTTCTGATGACGATCCCTGCACAGTGGAACGCAATGGCCACACGTTTTGGGACAATAATTTTCCATCAAAGACTTGTATCTCGAATTTTCGCAAAGATCACGATATTCGCTACAGTCTGGAGTTTTATCTTCACAGTTCTCTAAAAATTCAGATGAGAATTAAGAAGTTTAGACCATCAACATACCTTTACCCTCTTCAACTCTCTCCACATCCTCACACCTGTCACAAGTTAAAGAGCAGTGAGAAGCCATGACTTCAGAGAAGGCAGGATGAGAGCAAAGCGATGTGAACTCGCGACAATATGTATACTCGTCGAAACACGTTCCTTGAATCACGGTCTTTGAGAGAGAAGTCGTCAGAGAACTCGGTTCGGCTGTTGTGATTTTCGGCATCGTGTCTCTGGCACTTTTCAGCTCTTCCAATGTGATTTTTCGGAATGTAGTGGTGGAATTGAAATTACGTGGCAGAGTTATCGAGGACGTGGTACTTTCACTTCGAGAAGCTGCGAACGTTTTCAATGACTCGTTGGGATCAACCGTGCTGATAGTTCGAGGTTGTCTAGAAGAAGTAGTGACCTGCGACTTTAATTCAGAAGGCTTCGTAGTTACTGTTGATTGAATAAGAACAGTTTTCAGATCAACTGCGGTAGTATTGAAAGTCCCGTTGGAAAATTCCGACCTAGAAGTCGTTGTGTCGTTCCTTAATACCTTGTAACCGATAATCGGGTCAATAAGAATTGCTCCTGGAGTCATCGAGTTTGCAGTTGAATTTAACATTTTCTCTTTTGGAAAAACACATTTTCTCGGTAGATCACAGTCCTGTCCATTTGTCAGTTCTCTCATTTTTCTTTCAACTTTCTCCGCCTCTTCGAAACTTTGAATTCCACAAAATCCACAAGACGCTTCACATTTCGACTTCATCGTTCGAAAATCTGATTTACTTCTGCACAAGTGCTTGACTAGTTTGCAAAATGAGCTTCTATCCGTGCACTTTTTAGTGGACCTTTCGCCTGTAAAAAAGAGAGGATTTTATTACCGTAGTTATTCTATTATAAGGACACCTCTAATAGAATGGCAGTACGCAAAATTTTGGTGGTACAACGGTATATTACTTGCCAGGAATCGAACCACCTGAAATGGAGCTTAACTGACCCAGAAAAGCTAAAGCAGCTCGAATAAGTGTTCTGTTGTACACGCCGGGTTATTGAGTTCAATTTCGCGCAGTTGCTTTTTTTTAGTACATCTCCTTTTCAGAGGTTTCTATTCCGTGCGAGTTCTATACCATTGTCCCGCCAAACATTTGAAATTTCCATTTTTCCAAATTTTTATGATTTTTTCGTGATAGCCAATTTTCCACGAAATATCTCGGAGCGCATTTTTTGACACAGTTGAAATGAGTGCTACCGTAACCCATTAAAAATGTAAACAAGTTTTAAAAAAATCACGAAAAGCAAGAAAAAAGAAATAAAAACAATAGGATTTTTTAAATTTTTAAATGGGTTACGGTAGCACTCATGTCAACTGTGTCGAAGAATGCGCTTCGAGACATTTCGTGGAAAAATTGGCTATTTTCAAAGTTTATTAGCAGTTGCTGAGACGAGAATAATACGAATATCTCATTGAAATCTCACAAACAATTTTTCTGATTTTTTGGTAAATTTTAAAACAACAAAAATTGAAAATCGAAGACTTCCCAAAGGAATACACGAATTGGCGGGAAATTCAAATGCATTTATAATTTTTCTCAGGTCTTTCTTGCATTTTATTTTAATATTTCTAGCGTTAAATTTTGATAAATAATGTATAACATGGTGTCCAGGATTGGAAATGTGGGCGGAGCCTAATTAGCTGCCGCGCCAGCAAACTTGCATGGTGCACTTTCGGTGCTTGCGCATTTTTCGACTCTCGAATTTTTTTAATTGATTTTATTATTTTTCTTTCAGTAAAACCTGTTTTTCTTTTTAAAATGTATGTATTGTATATTTTAATACCATAAAATTGCCAAAATTTCAATTTTCGTAAAGATTTATCATGCAAAAACACCAAAAACTCAGCTCCGCAATGCTAAAAATGACTATTCCGAAATGGTGGCTGAACCAAATTCAACGTTCTTAAGCTTAAAAAATTTCTAAAGACCTCAGCTATAATTCAGTTGGAGCACATTTGGGAAAAAATTAGGAATTTATGCTTTTTCCCGAAAAAATTTTAAAAAAAAATGCCCCAAAATTTGAACTTCGAGCGAAAAATCCAGTGGAGCGCGTTTGCTCGGCTCCGCTCACTTTTCGAATCCTGGACACCGTGTATAAGGGGATTTTGCAACAAAAAAAAATTAATATTTCTGGAGAAAATTGAATTTTCTAGAAGGTGCGGCCGTCGGTTTTCTAGGCCAGATGGCGAATTCCAGGTCACACTTTGCGTAGAAACTCACAGCATTTATAAGTTCCATTGAAGTTTTCACACCAATTTGTAGTAGAATTAGGACTGGTACATTCGTATCCACTAGATGGCACCAGATGACAAGCTTTAAACAGTTCCTTTTCACAATTTCACTACAGTTTTCACTCACAACTGCTAGGCACAACGCCGTTCGAACAAATTTCAGTTTTATTGGAATTTTCAGCTAACACTGTCGAAAACAAGGGGAAAAATAACAATAACATGACAAAATAGGGAGACAAAGTGATGAAAGAGATACGATTGGTCACTCGAATATATACGGAACGGACAACCGACTAAAAATATCGTAATGAGCAGGTGTGTAAATTTGACCGTTGTCAGCCTGTCTTCAATTGTGTTTCAATTTGTACGGTTCTGTAGTGAAATGTGGTGCAGGAGAATGCCTGAAGAGGGGAATTTAATACGGGTGGCTTGTGGCAGTTACTCACCTGCTACAACAGAAACGTTCAGAGACGTCACATTTGACGCGTCTTGCCTGACAGGTGAGATTGAAATTACGTTGTCACAAAGGTTGAGAACATCTTTGCTGATTCCGACTCCTTCATCTCCAAGAACTATTCCAACAGGCTTCGAACACGTCCATTCGTTCAAAGTTTTTACAGTAATCCCGGCCTTTTGGGCTGCATGTGGATCACAAGTCGCAACAATCTCACCACCGTTCATTTTTATTTTCTACAATAACAGTTACACTATTTACATACATACTTACATACCTCTCTAAACTCATGAAACCCTTCAAATTGTTGAACTGGCAGATGTTCCAGCGCGCCACACGACGACTTGCTCATTGACGGAGTGATCGCTTTCGGTCCTCTTCCCTTTGAAAATCCAATCCCGTCCGCTCCAAAATACCACGCACTTCGTCCGATCGCTCCCAAATTTCCCGGATCCAGCACTTTATCAACGAAAATCGCAGCGGTTTTTGGATCAAAATCGGAGAATTTCAGCGGTGACGCGTCTACGCAAATTCCATTGTGAAGTTGGAATTCAGTGAGCCGATCGAGCTGATCGTCCGAAAGCAATGTTTTCTTAACGCCAAGCTCGTCAAATTTGGTTAGAATTTCAGCGATTCTTTGATTATTTTCAGCTCGTTTTCTGAAATTGTTTGAAATATTTACATGAAGTGACACTTCTAGATAAATGAAATCATTTTTATTGGTTTTTTTTTCATAATTGTCGAAAAAATGAAGAGGCAACCTACCGTAACCCAAATAATGATAAGCAATGGTCACACCACCTTTTGCAAAATAAGGTAACAATTTTTATGTGGCGCACAAAGTAAAAAAAAACATGCGTGAATTTGCGAAACACGCGCACAAAGTGACGCGGGATTTGCGCGATTTTGAAGCGCCATTTTTACAAAAAGATGTTATGTCCCTTTAAAAATCTTACGGTAATTGTTATATTTTTAGTCGATTTTCTCAACATTTTGTTGAAAATTGACGTTTTCTGCGGTTTTAAAGATATTTTTTGATAAAGTAAATTAATTTAGCCCTAATTGAAAGGGTTTGCGTCATGTAATCACTGTTTTTTTATTGACCAAAATATCGGTTTTAAAAATTTTCATTAAAAAAGTCAATATTTTTTCTAAATCGATATTTCGGTCCAAATTTTTTTGAACATATCCAGAAGTATTTTTTGCCTTTATTCACCAACATTTCATGTCAATCGGGGCATTTTTGAGTTTTGCGCAGTTTTTTGCCATTTCGTGCAAAACCCTATAACACAATGCTACAAAATTATTCAAAAAGGATAAATAAAACAAAATAAACAAGCATTTGAATTGCAGACATGACGGCAAAAAAATTACGTAAGTTTATAGACAATGGAAATTTACTTTAAATATTGGACCTATTCACAAAACCGGAAAAAAGGAAGAAAAAGGAAAACAATTGCGGGAAAAATCGGAGAATGCTCCGATTGACCTGAAATTCTGGGAAATATTGGGAAAAATTCTCCTGTACACGCTCAAAAAATTTTGGCCTAAAATATCGATTTTAAAAATTTTCAGAAAAAAAATCGATAATTTTTAAAATCGATATTTTGGGCCAAAATTTTGTGAGCGTGTACAGGAGAATTTTTCCTAATATTTCCCAAAATTTCAGGTCAATCGGAGCATTTTCCCGCAATTGTTTTCCTTTTTCTTCTTTTTTTTCCAGTTTTGTGAATAGGTCCATAAGAAAAAAATAGTGATTACATGACGCAAACCCTTTCAATTGGGGCTAAATTAATGCACTTTATCGAAAAATATCTTTAGAACCGCAGAAAACGTCAATTTGCCGAAAAATGTTGAGAAAATCGACTGAAAATATAACAATTACCGTAAGATTTTTAAAGGGACATAACATCTTTTTGTAAAAATGACGCTTCAAAATCGTGCAAATCTCGCATCACTTTGTGCGCGTGTTTCGCGAATTCACGCGTGCTTTTTTTTACTTTGTGCGCAGCATTAGGGGCGTGGCCTAAATCACTCCGTAAATTGTGTTTTTGGGTTACTGTAGGTCGCCGCTTTTTTGTTTCGAAAATAATGGACCTATTCAGCACAGGAAAGAACAGTTTTTGCGTCTCATCGCTTATACGCTCTCTGCCTGAAAAATAATTTCGAAAACGTGAATTCGTATAAGTTGGCACACCGCCAGAATGTTCGGTAAAGAACTGTATTATCGGCCCGCCACGTCGGTCAAACGCGCTCCGCTGACCTCAATACTACGTGGATTTCATTTTGGTTTCCAAATTATTTTATTTCACGTTGAATTTACACGTGAAATAAAAAAATTTGGAAACCAAAATAACATCCACGTAGTATTGAGTTCAGCGGAGCGCGTTTGACCATTTTGGCGGGCCGACAATAGCAAAAATAAAACTATTTTGGAATGAAACTGTTTCCGAATAAAACTGTAGCGTTTTGGAACTAAATTAGCAATGGAGCGCGATTGCATTGCTTGGCCGTCAAGGCGGGCCGAGAAAAAAATGATAAAAGTTTATTCAAAAAAACAACAAAACCAACAATTGTTGATGAATAGCTCAAATATAAAACTGTTGAAAAAAGCACGCGCATGAGAAATTCCAATATTTGAATGAGCAAGCAATGCAATCGCGCTCCATTGCTAATTTAGTTCCAAAACGATACAGTTTTGTTCCGAAACATTTCTATTGCAAAACAGTTTCATTCCGATCAATTCTATTCCGAACAATTTCATTTCGCTACAGTTCAATTTCGCTACAGTTCTATTTATTCCGAGGTAGCACCCAACAGCCAGCACCCCGTTTAATATGGAGCGAATAAAAAAAATTGAATACCGACATTTTCAATTTTTCCGGAAAAACAAATGGTGTATTTAATTGAGCGATAAAAGGTGCATCGCTGGAAATTGAATGAGCACGAAATCTTAGAAAAGCTAAGAAAATGTACTTCTGCTCTACTGTTACTCTCGTCTCAGGTGGCCTAGAAAATGCAAACTCACTATTCCACGAGTAAATTCAGCACGATCGGACACAGCTGACATAAAATGAGTGTAACCGTAGTCCTACATTCAAAAAACTTTAACCCCAAAAAAAATCTTATTTTTGCACAGCGTCGTTAGAACATTTGAATGGATGATTACTGTCACGTGTCACACCCAATTCAGCGGTGTCCGATCGTGCTGAATTTACTCGTGGAAGCACCAGCTGAGATTTTAATGTTCTGCATTTTTTTCCGCAACGAATCTCGACTTTTTTAAACATACCGTAAAAACTCTAATAGAACGGCATGCGTTTCTATTGTTTTATTTCATCACAAATGCCGGGTATTTAGAGGTTTGCACACCAAACTCGGCAAAAAAACGTTATAACCAAGCAGACATGAGACGAGCGAAGTTTGGTGTGCAAACCTCTTATTACCCGGCAGTTGTGGTCAAATGAAACAATAGAAGGACATGCCGTTCTATTAGAGTTTTTACGGTATTCGACACCTACTCGACAGCTTTCTTCAAGTAAATTGCATGAAATTCACGTTTTCCGGCTCGAGCCGCTTCTAAAACCGAGTGTAGACCAAAAAGCGCTTCGCCTTGCAGCCCGGGAATTTCGATTCTGAAATACAATGAGATTTCTCGAAAGTTCATTTTTTTTTTATTACTTCTTTTTCATATAATTGTCCACCGATTTTTTTGCCATTTTCGCTTTCCGAAACACGAGATTCGGCCGGATTTCCGTGAAAGAATTCAATGTTCGATGCATTCTGAACGTTAATTTGATTTTTTTTTTCTTTTTTAGTTTGGTTTGATTTGATTTGATTTGACAATCCGATAATTGCCACGTTTTCTTAAACATATTCTTTCTCGAACAAAACAAAAATGCTTTAAAGCAACAGGCGAGATTTATTGAATTGAATCAAACGGGGCAAATTTTCAACAAACAAAAATTAAGAAAAAAAATAGAGCAACAATAAAAGTAGTAGGCATGAGATTGATTCAAATTTGAAGAGCTTTCAGCGTTTCCGCGGAAGTTTTAATAACTGCAAGAAAGTCGAGCACACGTGCCGTCTCTTTTGTAGCGTCCAGCTCGGCAGTCGCCCATTGAATCTTCCGGAGAACAGCTTCTCGTGCCACGTCAATCGCGTTTTCGTCACTTTCATTTTCCTCGTCAATTGTCACCTTTTTAAGGATCTTTTTTGGTTTAGGAGTAGTTTTCAGTGTGGGTGAGGGCGTGGGCTTGGATTTCTTTTCCACCTTCTTCTCCGTCGTGGTCGGTACTTCGTCAACCGCTTCGGCCAATTCTTCGCCTTCTAAAAGATTAGGAAGTGTAAATATACCGTATTTATTCTAATTTTCCGCCATTTCTAGTCAAAATGTACTGATTTTAAATACCGTAAAACTGTATCAAAGGCGCATGCGCCTGAATTTTGTATTCTCTCTTTATGGTTCGCTTTTATTGCAGGGGTGCCTCAATTTGAGGTGTTCGCCTCTTATTATCAATTCAATATTCTTGCCGGCTACAGTAAGAAGTGGCGCGAAAAATCGAGCATCCGCCCCATCAGGTCGTTTCAACTGAATTCAACGGAAATATAGCAAAAATGTGAGCGGGTGTGTCGCTCGTTATGTCTGCGTCTATTATAAAAACTTTCGCGGGCGCATGTGGTAGCCGGCAAGAATATTGAAACGATAATATTTCCAAACCGAAATGGTGCCTATTCTAAAGCTTTCATGCTAAAAAACATTAAGAATGTGCACTTTGAATTGCGCCTATATTACAGTCAGCAACGGCTCCGCGACGTTTCAAAACCAGTCATTTCAAAACCGCGACGTTTCAAAACCAGCGATTTCAAAACCGGTCAATTCAAAACCGCAATGTTTTCATGACTCGATTGAAAAAAATTGTTTTTGATAATTATTGGTAAACAAAGTCGGCACAGGTAGATGGCCCCGCCCCTTTTCTGCAAAGCATAGCAAACGTCGGAACCCGTGAGTTATCGGCTATAGAAAGTATGTATAGCCGCCAGACATAACACGCAATTCAAGAATTGGCAGCTGCCTGGCTGCTATTTGGCGGCTGTTTGGCTGCTGTTTGGCGGTTGTTCGGCTGCTATTTGGCGGCTGTTTGGCTGCTGATTGGCTGCTGTTACAAGTATATGAAAATTGGCGAGCCGGAATAGAACTGCCCGAAAAATATGTATGGAGGAAATTTTCGAAAAATACACTCGGTTTTGAAACGTCTGGTTTTGAAAAGTCGCGGAGCCGTCAGCAACATCTTTCGAAATTCCACTTGTGGGCGCGACTCCAGACTTTTCAGAATAGTTTTTATGGTTTATTCCTTGAATTATTCTGGGATTTTTCATTTGCATTATTTTCATTTTTTTGACATATTTTCTCTTATGGGGTTATTCACGAAATGGCAAAAAACTGCGCGAAAACTCGGAAAATGCTCTGATTGATCTGAAATTTTGGGAAATGAGGGGGAAAACGGGGCTACTACGGTATAGAACTCGCACGGAGTAGAACCGCTATGGAATAGAACTGGATATGGAATACATAGAACTGCGCGGAATAGAACTGCTACGGAATAGAACTGCACGGGATAGAACTGCTACGGAATAGAACTGCGCGGAATAGAACTGCTACGAAATAGAACTGCTATGGAATAGAACTGTACGGAATAGAACTGTACGGAATAGAACTGCTACGGAATAGAACTGCACGGAATAGAACTCGCACGGAATAGAACTGCTACGGAATAGAACTCGTACGAAATAGAACTCGTACGAAATAGAACTCGTACAAAATAGAACTCGTACGAAATAGAACTCGTACGGAATAGAACTCGTACGAAATAGAACTCGTACGAAATAGAACTCGTACGAAATAGAACTCGTACGGAATAGAACTGGTACGAAATAGAACTGGTACGAAATAGAACTGGTACGAAATAGAACTCGTACGAAATAGAACTCGTACGAAATAGAACTCGTACGGAATAGAACTGGTACGAAATAGAAATGGTACGAAATAGAACTGGTACGAAATAGAACTGGTACGAAATAGAACTCGTACGAAATAGAACTCGTACGAAATAGAACTAGTACGGAATAGAACTGGTACGAAATAGAACTGGTACGAAATAGAACTCGCACGCAATAGAACTGTTACGGAATAGAACTGGTACGAAATAGAACTGGTACGAAATAGAACTGGTACGAAATAGAACTCGTACGAAATAGAACTAGTACGAAATAGAACTAGTACGGAATAGAACTGGTACGAAATAGAACTGGTACGAAATAGAACTCGCACGCAATAGAACTGTTACGGAATAGAACTGGTACGAAATAGAACTGGTACGAAATAGAACTCGTACGGAATAGAACTGGTACGAAATAGAACTAGTACGGAATAGAACTGGTACGAAATAGAACTCGTACGAAATAGAACTCGTACGGAATAGAACTGGTACGAAATAGAACTCGTACGAAATAGAACTCGTACGGAATAGAACTGGTACGAAATAGAACTCGTACGAAATAGAACTCGTACGAAATAGAACTAGTACGGAATAGAACTCGTACGAAATAGAACTCGTACGGAATAGAACTGGTACGAAATAGAACTCGTACGAAATAGAACTCGTACGGAATAGAACTGGTACGAAATAGAACTCGTACGAAATAGAACTCGTACGAAATAGAACTAGTACGGAATAGAACTCGTACGAAATAGAACTCGTACGAAATAGAACTAGTACGGAATAGAACTGGTACGAAATAGAACTCGTACGAAATAGAACTCGTACGGAATAGAACTGGTACGAAATAGAACTCGTACGAAATAGAACTGGTACGGAATAGAACTGGTACGAAATAGAACTCGTACGAAATAGAACTCGCACGCAATAGAACTGTTACGGAATAGAACCGCCTGAAATGGAGCTGGACCGACACAGAACCGCTCGAGCAATTCGAAGAATTATTTCATTATACATTGTGAGTCCCTGAGGTATATTTCGTGCTGAGAGTTTCTCAATACAGCTCCATTCCAGCTGGTTCTATTGGTTCTATTTTGTACCAGTTCTATTTCGTACCAGTTCTATTTCATACCAGTTCTATTTCGTACCAGTTCTATTTCATACCAGTTCTATTTCGTACGAGTTCACGGTGTCCAGGATTCGAAATGTGGGCGGAGCCTAATTTGCTAACGCGTCAGCAAACTTCCATGGCGCACTTTCGGTTCTTGCGCATTTTTCGACTCTCGCATTTTATTTTATTGATTTTATTGTTTTTCTTTCAGTAAAACCTGTTTTTCTTTGTAAAATGTTTGTATTTTATCTTTTAATACCATATAATTGCCCAAACTTCGCTTTTCGTAAAGATTTATCCTGCAAAAACACCAAAAAACTCGAAACGATTATTCCGAAATGGTGGCTGAACCAAATTCGACGTTCTTAGGCTTAAAAAATTTCTAAAGACCTTAGCTATAATTCCGTTGGAGCACATGCTGGAAAAAAATTAGGAATTTATGCTTTTTTCCCAAAAAACATAAAAAATGCCTCAAAATTTGAATTTCGCGCGAAAAAATCCAGTGGGGCGCGTTTGCTCGGCTCCGCCCACATTTCAAATCCTGGACACCGTGGAGTTCTATTTCGCACGAGTTCTATTTCGTACGAGTTCTATTTCGTACGAGTTCTATTCCGTACGAGTTCTATTTCGTACGAGTTCTATTCCGTACGAGTTTTATTTCGTACGAGTTCTATTCCGTACCAGTTCTATTTCATACCAGTTCTATTTCATACCAGTTCTATTTCGTACCAGTTCTATTTCGTACCAGTTCTATTTCGTACCAGTTCTATTTCGTACCAGTTCTATTTCGTACCAGTTCTATTTCGTACCAGTTCTATTCCGTACGAGTTCTATTTCGTACCAGTTCTATTTCGTACCAGTTCTATTTCGTACCAGTTCTATTCCGTACGAGTTCTATTTCGTACGAGTTCTATTTCGTACCAGTTCTATTTCGTACGAGTTCTATTTCGTACGAGTTCTATTTCGTACCAGTTCTATTTCGTACCAGTTCTATTTCGTACCAGTTCTATTCCGTACGAGTTCTATTTCGTACCAGTTCTATTTCGTACCAGTTCTATTTCGTACCAGTTCTATTCCGTACGAGTTCTATTTCGTACGAGTTCTATTTCGTACCAGTTCTATTTCGTACCAGTTCTATTTCGTACCAGTTCTATTCCGTACGAGTTCTATTTCGTACCAGTTCTATTTCGTACGAGTTCTATTTCGTACGAGTTCTATTCCGTACGAGTTCTATTTCGTACGAGTTCTATTTCGTACCAGTTCTATTCCGTACGAGTTCTATTTCGTACGAGTTCTATTTCGTACCAGTTCTATTTCGTACCAGTTCTATTCCGTACGAGTTCTATTTCGTACGAGTTCTATTTCGTACCAGTTCTATTTCGTACCAGTTCTATTTCGTACCAGTTCTATTCCGTACGAGTTCTATTCCGTACGAGTTCTATTCCGTACGAGTTCTATTCCGTAGCAGTTCTATTTCGTACGAGTTCTATTCCGTACGAGTTCTATTCCGTAGCAGTTCTATTCCGTGCAGTTCTATTCCGTAGCAGTTCTATTCCGTACAGTTCTATTCCGTAGCAGTTTTATTCCGTATCAGTTCTATTCCGTGCAGTTCTATTCGGCGCAGTTCTATTCCGTAGCAGTTCTATTCCGTTCAGTTCTATTCCGTATCAGTTCTATTCCGTGCAGTTCTATTCCGTAGCGGTTCTATTCCGTGCGAGAAATTTTGCTTTTTTTTTTTTCTGAAAATGCTTAAAATCGATATTTTTGTCTGAAATTGTGGGGTAATTTGGGGATAATCGGAAAAATGGGTGCTACCTCGGAATAAAACTCGCTCGGAATAGAACTGTAGCGATATTGAACTTGCTTCGGAATAGAACTGTTCGGAATCGAACCGTTCGGTATAGAACTGTAGCGAAAAAGAACTGTAACGAAGTAGAACTGTTTGGAATAGAACTGTAGCGAAATAGAACTGTTTCGGAATAGAACCGTTTCGGAATAAAACTGTAGCGAAATGGAACTGTTTCGGTGTAGAACTGTAGCGGATTAAAACTGTTGCGAAAAAAAACTGTTTTGGAACAGAACTGTCCCGAAACAGAACTGTAGCGGAATAGAACTGTTTTGGAATATAACTGTAGCGAAACAGAACTGACTGAAATGGAGCTGTAAAAGAAGAACCGCTGCGCGAAATTGAACTCAATAACCTACCATGTACAACTGAATACTTATTCGAGCTGCTGTAGCTTTCCTGGGTCACTACAGCTCCACTTCAGGCGGTTCTGTTTCGCTACAGTTCTATTCCAAAACAGTTCTATTCCGCTACAGTTCTGTTTCGGGACAGTTCTATTTCGCTTTAGTTCTATTCCACTACAGTTCTATTCCAAAACTGTTGTATTTCGCTACAGTTCTAATTCGCTACAGTTCTATACCGAAACAGTTCTATTCCGAAACAGTTCTATTCCAAAACAGTTCTATTTCACTACAGTTCTATTCCGATCAGTTCTATTCCGAATAGTTTTATTTCGCTACAGTTCAATTTTACTACAGTTCTATACCGAAACAGTTATATTCCGAAACAGTTCTATTCCAAAACAGTTCTATTCCGAGGTAGCACCGAAAAATGCTGAACAATGGAAGAAAAAAAGACAAAATTTTTTTGAAAACTCGGAGTGCTCCGATCGGCCTGAAACTTTGGGAAATAATGACAATAATACACCCGGACATGCTCAGAATTGGACCAAAATATCGATTTAAAAATCTTTCAGAAAAATCGATATTTCGGTCCAAAGTTTTCAGAGCATTTTTGACATTATTTCCCAGTTTTTTTTTTGCTATTTTTTGGCTTTTCTATGCATAACGCCATTTGAAAATAAGTAATTTTCTAGGATGTTCTATGGTTCTAACTGAGGACCTCTATTTGAAGTGGGGCTTTTTTTTTGAATACAGGGCAAATAGAATAAATACGGTAAATGTCAACTTACGCAATGGAACTTCGGCGATAATTTGACCAGACTGTGCTAGTTTTTCATTGAACAGCTCACAGGTGACACACCGACGTACTCCAGCCCGATCTTCCATGAGGATTCCCTAAATTAAAAAAATATATTGTCGGCCCGCCAAAATGGTCAAACGCGCTCTGCTGAACTCAACGCTATGCGATTTTCATTTTGGTCTCCAAATTATTTCATTTCACGTTGAATTTATACGTGAAATTAAATAATTTGGGGACCAAAATGAAAATCAAATAGCGTTGAGTTCAGCGGAGCGCGTTTGACCATTTTGGCGGGCCAATAATATATAATATTATGGATTCATGAATGAGCGACAAAACGCGATGAATTGTGGGGCCAAAGTTGACTGGTCTCGCCACGATTTTGACAGACTACGGTTAGCGCGAAAATTATTTTTTTTTTCTTTTTAATAAAAACGTGATTTTTTGCCTTTTGACGAGCATTTTTGACGAGCACTATTAAAATTTTTTTGTAACCTGGAACGGGTAATTTCGTTTCAAAAACACATTTTGTTGAGAAAAACTATGCAAATGCCTTTTAATTAAAAAAAAAGGAAAAAATATATATTTTCGCGCTAACCGTAGTCTGTCAAAATCGTGTCGACACCAGCCAACTTTTGCCTCACAATTCACCGCGTTTTGTCGCTCATTCATGAATCCATAATATCTCCAGAGGCCGGATCCATAAAACTGAAAAACGAAAGGAAAATCGTTTTTTGGAAAATAAATTTCGAAAAACGCCAATTTTTGTGTGATATAGTGGTAAGAAACGCAGAGAAACATTTTCGGGAAAACAATTTTCCTGTCGTTTTCCAGTTTCAGTTTACGACCAGACAATCTTACATTGCACGTTGGACAATACTCATCGAGCATGGTCTGTCCTTTAAGCAACAGCTCGCCCATTCGTTTCGAGACCTCATCGCGAAATGAATCCCTCATTCTGATCGACTCTGAATTGTCCTCGTGAAATCCGTTGATCGGCGCCATTTCGTCTAGATAATTTCGTGCGGCTGGGTTCGGAGTACGATCGATCCAATTGTGTTCACGAGTAGAAGGTGGATTGACGAATTTCTTATGAACCATACACCCACTGAAGTCAAATTATTACTCCAATTTCAAAACTGCAAGTTGAACGCCAGCAAAATGAAAAAAATTTGCAAGAAATTGTTTCCTCTCTGGCCGCCAAGAGCTGAATCGTGGCGAGACCCAACAATTGCTGACGCATAACTTGACACACTGTCTCGCTACGTCAAGAATCCATAATGCCGCGTCCAAAGTTCAAAAAATTCCTGAAATCAGGAGTTTTTTGCAGTCCAAAGTGCCACAAAAATCCCAGAAATAACAAGCGCTCACAGTTGAAACCGACGCTACCGTAGTTGCTTCGCTGCGAGACCTTCTATGTTTGAACTGGAATTTTCCCACATTTGCTCTATTTTTCTTTTTTACGACTGCAAAAAACTCCTGATTTCAGGAATTTTTTGAACTTTGGACGCGGCATAATATAGTTTTGAATCGAGTTGCATCACCAAATAATGAAACCCCGCCCACTTTTTTTAATGCGAATATTAAATTTTTAGTGCATTTTTGCGTGAAAAAAGTGGTCTGGGTTTCATTTTTTTTTCATGATGCAACTCGATTGAAAACACAATAACTGCAAGTAAATCTCCGAACCAACAGAAGGTAAATAAATAATGAAATGAATTGAAATGCGAATTTATGTTCAGACAAAGAAGAAGAATCAACAATAATGTACAGGAAAAAAACAAAATTGTATGAAAATAAAAAACGAAGCCTTGAGCAATGGCAAATTGATGTGAAAGAGGTGGAGTTGGAAGAATACATATAATGTACACATTTTGATCGGAAAACGTGATTACTTGTAGTGTGGAAGAGGTAAAAAAAGATTTCGTAAATATTCAGGTGAATTTGAATTGAACCCAGTTGTGAGTTTTTTGATAAATACATTTATATAGGCTCACGCCAAAATTCAGTGTCCTTGACCATTTCAATCAGATTTTCGAATTTGTCGGCCTTTTGATGATAAGACATTGCTCCGTTATCCTTGCTAAAGTGGTATTGCCAATAGGTTCCGTCACTGCAGATGGCCACCAGGGATTGAAGGCTTCTGGTTGTTTCTGGAGGAAAAATATGGATTTAGCAATTAATGGTCCGCTGAATCTATTACTTCGCGATTTCAATTTTAGTTTCCGAACTTCGTCAATTTTTCCATAATTTTTAATATAAATTCTTCGTTTTTTCTTTGAAAAAATTAATTATTCCATACCAAATTGGTATAATTTTGTGGACATTTTTCGAAAAATTCATAATTTTCGTCAAAAATCGATTTTTCCAAATCGCCTCACTTTAAAAAATTCCAAACTCATTTTTAGGAAGTTTTTTTTCCGAATTTCGGCCGAATTTTTTGCATTTTTCGCATATTTTGCTGGTTTCCGTGAATAACCCCATTACTGACTTTATTATGGATTCACGAATTAGCGACAAAACGCGGTGAATTGTGTTGGCTGGTCTCACCACGATTTTGACAGACTACGGTTAGCGCGAAAAATATTTTTTCTTCTTTTGTTTTTAATAAAAACACGATATTTTTTTTTGCTTTTTGACTACCATTTTTTCACTATAAAAATGTTTTGTATGTCCTGGAATGGGTAATTTCTTTTCAAAAACACATTTTGTTGAGAAAAACTATGAAAATGCGTTTTAATTAAAAAAAAAAATTAAAAAATTATTTTTTCGCGCTAACCGTAGTCTGTCAAAATCGTGACGAGACCAGCCAAATTTTGCCCCACCATTCACCGCGTTTTGTCTCTCATTCATGAATCCATAATAATGAAAATTCGCCGATTTTGTGAAAAATCGGTAGAATTTAAATTAAAACCAGTAATTTCGGGTTAAAAAGTTAAAAAAAAAAACAACACCATGGTTGGATGGCATTTGAACAAAAAATCCCACCAAAAATGTGTTTGCAATTTTTTTGAAGTGTGGAAAATTGGAAAAAATATCGATTTTTGACTAAAAATATGAATTTTGCGGAAAATTTTCACAAAGAATTTACAAATTTGGTTTGAAATAATTATTTTCACAAGGAAAAAACAAGAAAAACGAGGAGGAATTTATACAAAAATGAAGAAGAAACGATGAATAGATCAACTGAGCGGGTTTGACCGTATCATAGTTTATACTTTCAAAAATTCGACTTACGCTTGGTGAATCCGAGGGCAAGAACATCACGCTCCAAATTGAACTTCATGAGACTGGATGAACCTCTATTCAGATCCAAAACATTCTTCTTCTTTTGATTCTCCGAGTCACGAATTCCAAACACATGAAGAGTGCCCTTGTCACTTGCAACAGCCAAATAACTGGAGCACGGTGAGAATGAGATGCACGAGAGATGCGCCTGAACCGTTCCACGACGAAGTTCATACAACATTCCTTTCGTTCTGGCATCAAACACCCGAATGACCGTTCCTTTGGTGGATCCTGTAGCGACCAGAGTTCCCTGGCAATTCAAAGCGATCTGGGTGATATCGGTGAGATGCGCTTCAATCACAACAGGAGCCTTCGATTCGCGCTCAGTCAGCGTGTTCAGATTCAAAATTTGAACGGTTCCCGTCTTGTATCCCGGGTAAGCGAGGTAGCACGCCGCGGTGGTCGGGTCGTAGCTCATTGCTGACAGTCCAAACGGATTAATTCTCGTCTCTTCCGTGCGGATTTGTTTCGGATTTTTCGGAAACTGATACACAAAGACACGTGGCGCGGTGAAGATGACAAGGCGATTCTCGCAGACGTGAACGTTGGTGACTGGACCGCACGCTCCTGGAGTAGTAATCTCCAGGCGATTTTTGTTCCCCTCCGCATCGAACACCCACGTGACATTCTGCGGATACTTTCCATTCTTTGCGCTCACATAGACGACAATGTTGGTGCGGGCGAATTGACGTGCAATACGAACTGGTCCCGTGTCCGGAATGGAGTTTTCGTAGCATTTGTAGGTCACCGGATGGAGTTCGAAGATTTTGAAACCCTCCTGGGTGGAGATGGAGAACATTGTGTGCTCTAAATTTACGGCGGCGTTTATGATTTTCGCCATTTCTGAAATAAAAATATATTATTTAATGGACCTGATCCGCAGAGGAAAAAAACCGGGTTGTTAAACCATCGCGTCGAGACCCAGCGTTAAAAAATGTAATGTAATGCGACTTTAATTTTCAATGTCCGACTACTGTAGTTTTAGGAAAAAACCACAAAAAAGAGGCCAAAGGGGAGAAAAGCACATTTCCGACCGAACGGACAGGAAGCAATTGCAAAGACTGCGTAAGAGCAGGTGCACGGGGTCAAATGAACGGCAAGGTATTCATTCAGAGAGATAGAAAGAGACAATGTTATGATAGAAGACCCAGAAAGGGGTGGGACGCAATCTGAGCCTGAGCCGATTAGGTCTGGCGACCTAATATCGACTAATTGTTAAGTAACTGGAAATTTTTTGAGGGCAAGGTGTCCACAGAGCTATTTAGGCTACAAAATGCATCAAATTCCAAATTGCGTTTTCCGGAAAACAGTTTTACAGTTTAATGGGGTTATTCAGGGTCGGAAAAAATAATAGTTTTTTTCCTTATTCAAATGACGAAAAAAAATCCGTGGCCGCGAGAGTTTTTTTCCGTTGCTTTTCTAGGCCATCGCAAAAGTTTTTTAGGCCCTCCGCTGTGAGACCTGCGAAATATGATTTACGGGCGAATAAATTTTGAAAATTTTTTTTAATACAGAAATTCATTGGAAGTAAGCAATAAAATACGATCAATTGTCCAAACAAAATTTCAAAATTTATTCGCCCGTAAATAGATATTTCGCAGGTCTCACAGCGGAGGGCCTAAAAAACTTTTGCGATAGCCTAGAAAAGCAACGGAAAAAAACTCTCACAGCCACGGATTTTTTTCTTTTTTTTCCAGGAAAAAAGGAAAACAACTATTTTTTCCGACCCTGAATAACCCCATAATGGATCCGGCCAGAGGATTTTAAATGTGGGCGGAGCCAAAACAAACGCACTACACGAAATTCAAAATTTTGGGCATTTTTTCAAGTTTTTCGGCAAAAAATTGACAAAACCAGCAAAAAATTCAGTGAAAATTCGGATAATGCTCCGATTGACCTGAAATTTTGGGAAATAATGACGAAAATTCTCCCGGAGCCACCCAGTAAATTTCAGACCAATATATCGATTTTAAAAAGTTTCAGAAAATCGATATTTTGGCCCGAAATTTTCTGGCAATTTCCGGGAGAATTTTCGTCATTATTCCCCAAAATTTCAGGTCAATCGGAGCATTATCCGAATTTTCGCTGAATTTTATTGTGCTGGTTATAGCTATTTTTTGCTATTTCGTGAATAACCCCATAAGAAATTGTTTAAGCCAACGATGCTAAAAATATTTTTGGTGATTTTTTAAAGGATAAATCTACATAAGAATTGAAGTTTGGGTAATTTTATAAGCCTAGTTTTAAAAAAATCGATATTTGCTTGAAAACCCCGGTCTGACGGTAATTTCTAAATATACCTTCGAGGGCGAATTAATAGTACAGAAAAATTGAAAAGAACAATTCAAATTTTCACAAATATTCATAGAAAACCGGGAAAAACGAATGAAAAATGGAGAAAATGCTCCGATTTACCTGAAACTTTGGGAAATAATGCCAAAATGCTACAAAAATTTTAGACCGAAATATCGTTTTTTCCAAAAAAATTTAAATTCGATATTTATTTCGGTTCGAAAATTTTTTGAGCATTTCATGGGCGAGAATATTTTTCGACATTATTTTCCAAAATTTCAGGCCAATTTTTTTTTTGCTATTTTTAAGGAAATGCTTGAAAAATGTGACTGAAAACAAACTGTAGATATAGCATTTAAACAGCGCGGAAAAGAAACAGAGAAACGTCACGAGAACCGACAGAAAGAGTGCACACACTTCTGGGTACGTAAGCAGCGAAATAGACGAGCGACTACGGAGATGAGAAGCGATGAATCAGTTATTTCTGCGAATTGGCATGTCCTTCTATTCCAATAAAGCTCTCTCTCTCTCTTTTCTCGATCTTATTTATAAATAGTTAAATACATAGAAAAACGGAAGATTCATTAAAAACAAAACGAAAATTCATGAGCCCCTGTGTAAATAGTTGAAAAAAAAAGAAAAAAACTCACGCCTTTCCTTATAGAGTTTCTCATTTTTTGACATCCATTTCTCCCTGATTTTCTCTGCTTCGCCTTCGCAAAATGACTCGTTCGCAATTGGACTCCATTCTGGAGCTACAGATTGATATTCCGGTACATTTTCAATATTTTCTTCCATTGCCTGTTCGTTTTCCTCTGGTTCGGTTAGTTTATTGTCCCCCGCGAGACCATTTTTCGCCTCGTCTGTGCAAACTTCGCCAAACTTGTTGATGTTACTCTCAAAAGAGTCCTCATTGCTCATATTCGACAGCTGTAACTTTTAAGCGATAATTAAAAAAAAAAGATAATTGGGTTAAATATATTCATAGAAATGCAGTAAATTCTATAATGAATTTTTCAGCATAAAAATCTTGAGGACTTCCGGGAACACTTTTGAAATTTTTTTCCCAAAGTTTCAGACCGATCTGAGTTTAACACAATTTTTATAAATAATTTCTTGACATTTCTATAAAAATTCCATTAAAAAATGCAGAAAATGACAAATAACTGGGCAAGACCTTCAAAAACAATTAATCTAAATAACAAACTCGACTAAATTTATTTTAATTTGGGCTTAAATATTGATTTGAAAGGAAAATTTTCAATTTTCGGCACAGAAATTTTTGAGCACACCTGGACATCATTTTCCAAAGTTTCAAACCAATGCTGTGCATTTTTGTCACAGTTTTTGATATTTTCTGAATTTTTACATTTCCCTGAATATAAAAATCGCGAAGAAAATGAAGAAAAAAGAGCAAAAATGATCGAAAGCTCCGGAAAAATTAAAAAGTTCGAGTTTTCCCGCGCGTAAATAACATTCCGTGCGAGACCCGTTGAACAATTTTTGGGCATGCGCCTTTAAGGTACTGTAGTTTTTGGGAATTTTTATTTTCATTTTTTCACATTTCCACGCTTTATTTTCAGTATTTTTCCGTTTTAAATGCATTTTTAATCGACATTTTTGGCGATAAAAAGGTTTTAGTTTCCATCACATGCCATTTTTGAAGATATTTAATGGGGTTAAATATTTATAGAAATGTCCAAGTCAAAAAATGCAAAAAAAATTAAAAAAATTGGGAAAAATGTTTCGCTTCGATTGGCCTAAAATTTGGTAAATACTGTTTAAATGCTCAAACAATTTTCGACTGAAATATTGAAAGTTCATATTTTTTAAAGAATTCATTCCCGGAAGCATTTTGACATTATTCCCCAAAGTTTCAGGCTAATCGGAACATTTTTCAGTTTTTCTAAGAATACTGCCTTTCAAAGAATGTATTTAAATAGTATTCCGAGAAAAATCTTATTATTTTTGTTAGATACCCGCCCGAAATTTCAAGCACAATGATTAGGCAGTCAAACCTGCTATTATACTCTTTTTCGCTCTTTTAATTCTCTAATCCTATTCATCTGAATATGTGCTCGAGCTCGAGCTCTAGCTAAATATAAGCTCAGAAAGCAGCCAACTTCTTATTTTTTTTGTTTTCCCCCCGTCAACTCCGCCCATTCCCCTATATAATCCAGTAGTCTAATTAATTGCTCGTCGTCCATGAATCTTCAGCTTTGTCGTCGTCGTCTTCTTTTTCCACACATGTTAATTTTGTATTCTTACTTGCAAGTTGTAACAAGCCTGGGCGGGTATGAACAGCTATGTGGCTAATAGCCATCAAATTCGGGGAATGCAGTCCGCACATGCTTGGAATTCGATGGCTATTAGCCGAACATTTCCTGAGCTACTCTGAAGTCTGGAACTTTCAGCATAGCTTGCCATTTTTTTTCCACACTCATGTGGGAAACGAGCGCCAAAAAAATTTATTTGATTACATTTCCGCGAGATTGGGTTACGCCTCCCCCTTCTGCGAACCAAACCACAACTGTTTCCAGCCCGGTGGGCGGAGCTAGCCGAAGAAAGCTGCAGCTCGCGCAGAGAGAAAAGAGACGGAAAACTTGTGACCGATGGGGGGTCTCGTTTCGTTTCGGGCCTCGCTCGAGTTCTTCCTCGATAAACGGAAGTGGGGCACGACAACTTTTTTTTTGTTGCTTCCTTCCTTTCCTTTTATTTCATTTCCTCTCCTTCCCATCACATTTACCGGATTAAAAGAATGTCATCCATCGTAAATAATGTCTTGAAAAAAAACGGAAGTATTGTCGGACAGCCACGACGGTAAAACGCGCTCCGCTGAACTTTTTCTTTGCAAAAAGAATTGTAAAGTCATGTGAAACTTTTCCGCAAAATTCATAATTTTAGTCAAAAATCGATATTTTTCAATTTTGCTACACTTCAAAAATTTCAAACTCATTTTTTGAGAGAGTTTTTGTTCAAATTCCATCATTTTGGTATACTTTTTAGCCCGAAAATTACTGATTTTTCCATCAAAACAGCAAATTTTCATTAAAAACAGGATTAGAAACTATTTAAGAAAACAATAAAACTTATTAAATTAAATAAATAATGAGTTTTATTGTTTTCTTACTTTCTAGACCCTGATTTTAATGAAAATTTGTCTTTTTGGTGGAAAAATCAGTAAATTTCGGGCTAAAAAGTATATCAACATAATGGAATTTGAACAAAAATCTTTCCAGAAAATGAGTTTGGAATTTTTGAAAGTGTATTGAGCAAAATGGAAAAATATCGATTTTTGGTTAAATTGTGCATTTCGCGGAAAGTTTTCACAAAACTTTGCGAATTTTGTCTCGAATAGTTAGTTTTTCAAAGAATTTATGCAAAAAATGAGCAAAGTTCAGCGGAGCGCGTTGGTCCATCGTGGCGGTGGTTGTGGTTTCGCCACGGACGGTGTTTGCAGACTTGTGGATTTACGGGAAAATTTGAATTGTTCCGTTTCGAAATTTTTCGACGACTAAATGCCGTTTTTAATTTTTTTTTAACTCTATGGAATTTGACAAATTTTTCGGGCTAGTGTTTAACATTTTTTATTTCAATATGCGATAAAAAATTCCATAGTTAAAACAAAAATTTAAAAACGGCATAAATAATATTGTGTTTTCAATCGACTTGCGACACGAGAACGCGAGACTCCGCCCACTTATTTGTGCGCGACCAGGCGAACACAGTGATATTTGAAGAGACGCAGACAGGTAGCGCACAAATAAGTGGGCGGAGTCTCGCGTTCTCATGTCGCAAGTCGATTGAAAACAGAATAACCAAAAAAACGGAATTTAGTCGTCGAAAAATTTCGAAACGGAAAAAATCAAATTTGCGCGTAAATCATCCACAAGTCTGCAAACACCATCCGTGGCGAGACCGCAATGCACATCATTTGACGCGGTATTACCATTCTGACTCATTTTTTTCCCGAATTTCAGTCAAGCTCCCAAAAAAGCGAGTTATGGAGGAAGATAAGCGTGGTGAGGAGGATGAAAACAAGAAAGTGAAGATGCAGATAAAAGCGAATGACCTGGTGAGTTTTCATTAAATATTTAAATAATTAAATTCTTTCACTATCAGTTATGCGTCAACGGGTGCGGATTTTACGGAACGCCACAATGGGAAAATCGTTGCTCAAAGTGCTGGAGGGCTCACCAGAACGAGGTGAAAAGATGTCAGGATTTCGCCAAAAACAAGTTGGTTTATTGCTGAAAAAAACTGAAAATCATCGTTTTTAGATCTCTGTTGAGTTTCGATCAATTCCAAGAGAGGCGGAAATCGACGACGGAAAGCAAGTCGCGTGGCATCAAAAACCTATTTAAGACATCTCCAATTCCTGGTAATTTTTGTTTTTGGCTAATAGCCATCAAATAGCCGTTTTCCATGGCTATCCGCTAAAAATTTCCTGACAATAAAATATAATTTTACAGAAAGTGGAACGAGCTCCCCGACCGCCACGTCACCATCCCGAACTCCGACAAGGTAGGTCTTCAATTTTTGGTATTTTTATTTTCCCTCTCCGTTTTCAACGAGCGACTTCTTTCGAGTACAATCCTCCCTCTCTAGCTGCTCGTGTGTGTATATTTATCGCCACCCGCACGACGTCTATACGAATGGCAGATGAATGAGAAAGAGGGGAACGAAAGAGAGGGGGTCTGAAAAATGAAAAGAACCTTGTACTTTTTTTTGTGCCTCCGCGCCTTCCTTTCCCGTTAATTAAATAGCAGGCAAAAGAGCAAAGATTATGGTGGGGGGAGGGAGTTTAATATTTTGCTGAATCATTATGGTACGTCCAAAGTAAAAAAAAAGCGCGCACTTGTAAACATGTTTACAATTAATTTTTTGCTTGTTTGGCGGTAAACAACAAAGAAAAAGACGCAAAAACAAAGTTACTTTGGACGCCTCTTTTCGTCTTTTTTTGCGCTTTTTTTCTACTTTGGACGTACCATTAAAAAACATTGTCCACACCATACTTCCGCTTGGTTAAATTTGAATACACGCGGAAATGAGTTAAGGAAATTAGGATATTCAAGGCGAAAAATAGCAAAAAGTTGGAAATATTGTCAAAAAAAAATTCCTGGCCACTTTCGCGGTGTCCAGGATTTAAAATATGGGCGGAGCCTAAATTTTATTGGCTCACTTTCGGTGCCTGGACGCATTTTTTATTGATTTTATTATTTTTCTCTCATTAAACCTCGTTTTTCTTTATAATAATTATGTAATTTATTGTTTAATAGCTCAAATATTTCAATGTTAAGCATATAAAACTTCTAAACTTCTTGCAGGCTGGAAAATTTGGCTCACATTCGTGGAAAATCGGATAAATTTCATTTTTTTCCCCATGAAATTTTTTATTTATTTACTGCATTCCATGTATTTTCAACACTTCTAGATCTGGTTTTTTAAACGGACATAAAACTTGAATTTTGAGGTAAACATAATGCAAACGAACTTGGAATTAAAAAAAAAACGAATAATTTTTTAAAAATACGCATCTGAGAGTAGATCACCGGGTTTTTTTTCCAAACAATAATGATTTTTTTTCCATAATCAAAGCGAATTATAGTCCATAAAACTGCCCAAACTTTGATTATCATGAAGATTTATCCTGCAAAAACTACAAAAAAAACCGTTATGCTAAAATCGATAATATCGTGATCGTCACTGAACCAAGCTTGACACCCTTAGGCTTGAAACATTTTTAAAGGGGGTATGCTAAAAAACTGCGCGAAAACTTGAAAAATGCTCCGATTGACCTGAAATTTTGGGGAATATGGGCAAAAATACTCATGGATGATATGCTCAGAAAATTTCAGACCAAAATATCGATTTTAAAAAATTTCAGAAAAAATCAATATTTTTTAAAAATCGATATTTCGGTCCAAATTTTTCTGAGCATATTCAGAAGTATTTTTGCTCATATTCCCCAAAATTTCAGGTCAATCGGAGATTTTTCTTAGTTTTCGCGCAGTTGTTTGCTATTTCGTGCATAATCTCATTAAAAACCTCAGCCTTAATTGACCCAGATCAAATTTTGCAAAAAAGGAATTTTTATGTATTTTTTCCCCCGAAAAAAAAACATGAAAAAACGCCTCACAATTTGATATTCGCGCGAAATCCAGTGGAGCGCGTTTTCTTTGGCTTTGCGCACATTTAAAATCCTAGAATCCTGTACATTGTTAGGCAACGTCTCATCATTTTTCATTTAAATACCGAAAAGTGGCACTGGTTGCCGAATCTTTCTTATATATATTACGCTATTCAAGTATGTCCGTCTGTTCGCTTGGAAGGGTCAGGTAAAATTCTCTCTCGGAGCGATAAAAACCGATCAACCTTGGGAGGAATTGAACTTGGAAGTGCAGATTCGATTTGCAACTCACTAGCCACTACACCAATTGGTACACTTTGCAGAAGAAATATTTTGAACATTAAATGTTCATGTCAATTTTACTATTTTTTTTCTGTCGCCGATAGGCGCCAGCTCAGGCTTGTACGTAATAAATAAGTAAATACTCTATTGTCGTCCCGCCACGTCGGCCAAACGCGCTCCGCTGAACTCAGTACTAAGTGGATTTTATTTTGGTTTCCAAAGTATTTTATTGCACGTTGAATTTACACATGAAATCAAATAATTTGGAGACCAAAATGAAATCCACGTAGTATTGAGTTCAGCGGAGCGCGTTTGACCATTTTGGCGGGCCGACAATAAATAAGTAAATACTTTATTATTACGTATTCTCCACGAAGTGACACTTTGCGGTATTTAAATGAAAAATAGCCTCAAAGTGCCACTCTGTGGCGAGTGGCAATTATTTAACTTTGCTCTCTTTCAGCAACTGAGAATTATGTAGTTTCACGCGTTTCTCTCGTCCTTTCTGTCCTCTTTGTGACCGAATTCGAAATGAGCACGCACTTGGTCATGCACAGAATATGCAAGAACTACACTTTAAGGGCACAAGAAGACCATTAAAAAGTATTATGTTCCAGTTGAAATTCGAAATAACATATTTATGATCAGAGTTCCCGGAAATCGGTCATGCGTCACGGAAAACTGCTGAACAAGCTACATATATTTCACCTTTGCTGTTGGAAGTGAATCGCTAATGGGCTGGCTTGTTTTCTCAAGAATTCGCAACGTTTCTGTTCTGCGTCGTATTTAGTTTTTCTTTGTTTTTTGGGGAAGCTCCTTCTTCTTCTTAGATTTCTTCTTTGTTTTCTTCTTCTCGTTCCATCACATCTTCTACTCGACCGAAAAACAAGAAAATCGACGAGAGGAAGAAACACGAGCAATGTTTTCGCCTATTCAGTGGCGGGCGCCGTTATCCGCTCGTTCGTTTCCACGACGCACTTTGTTCATAGAAATGGCGCCAAAGTGCAAGGCTACATTAGTCATTTCTCATGCAATGACATTACGTGTACTTTTGAGTGAGACGGAAGCTGGAAGTTTTGTGATTTGTGGATGCAGAATCGGCCAGGGCTCCGCGACATTTTAAGCGGGGAGCTGATAGATTTCATTTCCTGTAGAAATCTCGTGCCGCAGACTTGCAAAGGGCGGGGCTTGTTCCTTGGTTTTTTTTCAGTGTTTCATAGATTTCCTAGAAATTTTGAAAAATAGGACAGAAGTGCTCTGAAATGCTCAAAAAAATTGGAAAAAAATAATTCATTCCGTATTTCAGAAAATTTCAGGCCTAGCAGCGATTCTGACATTTCCTTCTTTTCTTCCCAAAGTTTCAGTCAATTTAGAGCATTTTTCGCATTTTCAACCCTACAACCCCTAAACGCGGTTTCGAGGTCGTGGGGTTATGCCAAAAACAGGGATAAAAATGCTCTAAATTGACTGAAACTTTGGGAAGAAAAGAATGTCAGAATTGCTCCTGGGCCTGAAGTTTTCTGAAATACGGAATGAATTATTTTGATCCAAGTTTTTTGAGCATTTCAGAGCACTTCTGTCCTATTTTTCAAGATTTCTAAGAAATTTATGAAACACTGAAAAAAACCGAGGAACAAGCCCCGCCCCTTGCAAAGTCTGCGGCACGAGATTCCTAAAGGAAATGAAATGCTATAAAATTCAGGACTTGAATAATTGACAGGGTCTCAAAAATCCGGTTGGGAATTGAAGATATGAACGATTTGGACTGGGTTTTTTCCAGAAAATACATTTTGGCTCTGGGACGTTTCGAAACTTTTGTGAATTTTTGCGGCTCTGGGACGTTTCGAAATAAGACGTTTCGAAACTGGGACATTTCGAAAACTGCCACTTCGAAACTGGGACGTTTAGAAACTTTAGTGCATTTTAGAGGTAAATTTTCTGATAAATTTCAAAAAAATTCTCGGAATTTACCGGTAAAAGATTCGAAAACTACTTTATCCTTGGCCGAAATTTTTCAATAGTGCGAACACGGCGCCGAAAAATAGTACCAAAGTTTCGAAACGTCCGAGTTTCGAAGTGACAAGTTTCGAAATGTCTCAGTTTCGATACGTCTTGTCAAAAATAATTGATAAAAACTAAAAATAAAAGCCAAATACGCGTGTGTTTTTATGTCCATTGGCGAAAAACGCTACGCAAAAATGCAAAAACGTTTCGAAAGGTCCCAGAGCCTACATTTTGTACCAGGAAGTAGAAATAAAATTCACCGTTTTCAGGCGAAGAGAGCTCTCACCGGACTCACTGGAAGCCCGAAAAGAGTTTTCCGACTTTCTCGTCGCAAATCTCTCCACCGCAATGACCCAAGAAATTGCGCGATCGGTGAAAAACGCGGTCGGTAAAATTGTCGAAATGCGATTGAACCTGGATGACATGTCGGAACTCGTCATGAGCTATTATCAGTATCTGAGCGAGAGAATCGGTGGACACGCGTTCTTCAACACGCCAGACTGCAAAGTTAAAGTGGAGGACGTGATGGATCAGGTGGAAAAGTACATCTCCACGTGCTGCTACTCTACGTTTTTCTGTGCGAGTCATGAAGAAGAGGTGGCTGACGTGTCACTTCAGGACAGAATTCGTTCGTTGCACTGGGTGACCGCTGGATTTCTAGAGACAAAACTGGTCTTTAAAAAGCAAGCCGTACGAGATCGGATTGATGAGGCCGAATCGGAGCTCATTGAGATTAATTCGAAGAAATCGGCTTTTGAAAAGCTGGAGTGTTTGACCCGATCTTGTAAGGCTATTTTTGAAGCGCTCAAGGAAAGCGGTAAGTATATGCCCTTATTTGCCGAGCAAAGGGTTGGCAAACGGAATGTTTTTAATTCAAAACATTTTATGGACTTATTCAGCACAGGAAAAACAAAAAACAATCGTTTTTGGTGTTTGTTTACGCTATGCAGAATAGCGGAAAATGAAGGAAAATACAGTAGTCGGAGGTTTTTTGAAGTAAACAACTAGTCGTGCCGAGACCGGCCTCTGAAATAATTCCATGCGCCTTTAAATTTCGGCTCTCGGACGTTTCGAAGGGTTTTTCTGCATTTTGTCGTCGCGGTGTTTGAGGAATTTTCCTTAAAAACCTTTTTAAAATGCTTGTGTGAAACACCGCGACGACAAAATGCAGAAAAACCTTCGAAACGTCCACTTTCCAAACGTCCGAGAGCCTAAATTTCGGCCGAATTCCCGAGACTCTGACAAAACAGAGGAAAAACATTTCCGAAATCGAGGAAGAAGCCCCGCCCATTGCAAATGTGCGGCACGAGTTTTGTACTGAAATCGTTTTAAAATTCAGGAAAAACTGCGCCGCAGACTTGCAAATTTTCCCTAATTTCGGTAATTTTTTTCCCGATTTTGTCAGGGTCTCAAATTTCCACTGAAAATTAGAGGCGTACTACATTTTTAGCACCGGGTCTCAATGCGAGGATTAAAAAACACGAAAAACTGTTTTTTTTTTTCTGCGCTGAATGGTTCATTAAACAGCTGACAAATCCCGACAAACCCCTTTGCCCGACTAACGAAGTTCGGGCATAAATCCTCTGATCTTTAAAAAAAATTCATTCATTTTTCGTTCTCCAGAAGCGCCAACATCTGCCGATGAATTTTTACCAACTCTGATCTACATTCTGTTCCGCGGAAATCCACCTTTAATCCAATCCAATGTAAAATTCATTTCCCGATTCGCGATTCCAGCCAGATTGATGAGTGGAGAAGCTGGTGAGTTTTCTGTTTACAAGCAGCTCTGTCAACATTCAACTTCACCTTTCAGCCTATTTTTTCACCAACCTCTCATGTGCTCTTCAATTTGTCCAAAACATGAATCACGAGAGCCTCCAAATGGAAAAATCTGAATTCGAGGCGTACACTTCTGGCCAATTGGCTCCGCCCCTTTCGGTCATAAATTCCGCATGCAATCAAGCAATGTACGTGCTCGAAGGAACGATTGAAACGATTGCAAGTGTGGCGGAAAAGGCAAAAAGTCTGGCTAAAAGTTTGACGAATATGCACGGAAATGTCGATGAGTATGTGGTTTTTCGGTGGGTGTGTGAGTAAATTTGAAATACATTTCAGCGACATTCAAAAAATGCTGACCGTCATCAAGGGCACTGTGGATTTCTACCCGACAGACGCGTATCGGGACATGAAGGATTCTGTGAGTCATTTTTCGGACGGTTTTTCGGTATTTTCTGCCGGAATTAGGGAATTCTTTTCCGAAAAATTGTTTTTTTTTTCGTATTTTTTAAAAATAATTTTTTGTAGCCAGAAAATTGGATTTGAAGAGGTGTTTACAGCGGAATTTCGGAAGTAAATATTTTTTAATTCCGAGAAAATTTGATCAAAATATAAATAGTAAAGAATGGGGGCTCTTTCGGAATAGAAATTCGACAAAATTGAAATGTCACGTTTTGGAAATTTCGTGAAAATAGAAATCCACGAAATAGAAATGTAATAAACCAGAAACGTAACAAAATAAAAATGCGTGAAAACAGAAACGGAGAAGAGCAGAAATATGTCGAATTGGAAGTAAAATGGCAATGGAGCGCGTTTGCGAGATTTATTTTTTAAAACGACTTTCGATATTTTTCACGTTTTTTTTCGATTAAAAAAAAATTTACACTTATCGAAATCGAAAAAAAACGTGAAAAAAATACCGAAAAAACGTGAAAAAATCCAAAAATACGTATTGTCAATTCGCGAAAAAAGCAAGTGCGCTCCACGAAACATAGTACTACGTGGATTTCATTTTCGAAGCCAAATAATTTAATTTCACGTTTAATTTACACGTGAATTGAAATAATTTGGCAACGAAAATGAAATCCACGTAGTACTAAGTTTTGTGGAGCGCACTTGCTTTTTTCGCGAATTGACAATAGAGGCTATCGAGAAAAACGTGAAAAAATGCGAAAAAGTCGTTTTCCAAAATAAATCTCGCAAACGCGCTCCATTGCCATTTTACTTCTGTTGTGTGTTGTTAGATCACACAAAGATATTATTATTATTTTTGATCTTAGTTTCAAGCGGCAGCGCGAACTATTTTGTCTCTCGTTGTCTGCGTCTCTCGCTAGTGATCAACTCCTATTCATTATGTTATTATTGTAACTCTTCCCGCTATTACTACTACTCGATTGGCGAGTAGACTTTATTGCTATTATCCCCTTATTCCCCCCATACACTTTCCTGTAGCCCTTATTGTAGTGAAGTGCGCCCAGGTTAATACCGGCACTGAGCTTATAATAAATTGTGTTAAAGTAGTAACTGTCGTTATACTTTTGACAACACAACATTGGCGATCAGGTTAAAGTGATACAAAATTTATTTTGTATCAACCGAACTTCAAGCAAACCAGAAAGCTTCTGCGTTTTGTTTTGAATTCTTTCGGTTTTTCTTTTTTTTTCTTTCTCTGTATTTGCCGAACGCAATCGAGAAATTTAAAAATGAGCAAAGAAAACGAAGAGTTCATGCTCAGAATGATGCGAATGTTCGAAAAGCAAAACGAACAGCATCAGGCAGCGATGACTGCTCTCGTCCAAGCGATGACAAGCAAGTCAAACGATGAAAGTCGTGCAGAAATGACACCGACAAGTTCGAGTGTGTCTCAGACACAGCTCATGAACGACATCGGTAGTCGTGTGGCGATGTTTCAGTTTGATCTTGAAACAGAAAAGACTTTCTCAAAGTGGTACGCTCGTCACGAGGCGGCGTTCACGGTGGAAGGGAAAGATCTCGAGGACAAGAGCAAAGTCTCGTTGCTGATGAGCAAAATGTCAGATGAAGTTTACGAGCAGTATTCTAAAAGAATTTGCCCGCGAAAGCACACTGAAGTGGAGTTTGATGAAACAGTCAAGACTCTAGAACAGATGTTTGACATCAAGAAGAGCTTGTTTTCGCACCGATTCGCGTGCATCAACATTGCTCGAGATGATGAAACACCTGTGGAATACACGACTAAAGTCAATTCCATGTGTGAGTCAGCAATGTTGCAGGACATTGATGCTGAAGGGTGGAAAGTGTTTTTCTGGCTCAAAGGTTTGGATGCGTCGCGAGACAAATCAGCCTGCACATATTTTATCAGATATGTTGAGCAGAAATGGGAAAATAAAGAGTCCGTTAACGTTAATGACCTCTGCGAAGAATGGAAAAAGCTTCTTCGACAGAATAGCGTCGCTCAAGAAATGGAACAGGTGGACAAAGCCGTTAGAGCTTTACACACCAAGAAAGATTTTAATCGGAACCATAAGAAATTGTGGAACCGTGAGCAGTCAAGTGGCAAAGTTGATGAATGTTGGAATTGCGGCAAGGTAGGGCATAGAAAACCCGACTGCGTGCAAAGACTGACAAAGTGCTTAAAATGCCAGAAAACTGGACACTTGTCCAAATACTGCAAATCTAAAGGTTCCAAGAAGGCGCAGAGTATGGTAGTCATTGAAAGTGCTGCTGCAGAAGACGTTGAGGTCAATGCGGTGAGGCAATACGTTATGGTGGAAGTGAACGATCAGTTGATTGAGTTTCAACTCGATACTGGATCGGATATCACACTCATCAGTCGGAAGGACTGGATGAAGGTTGGTGAACCAGAATTGGAGAAATGTCCAATGAAGGTGAAATCTGCAAGTGGAAATGAGGTTAAGCTGTTGGGTAGAGCCAAAGTGGACTTCATGCTGAAAGGATCTGCGGCATCCGCTTTTGTTCACGTACGAGAACACGGAAATTTGTTAGGCCTTGACTGGATATCAAAGTCATCCGAAATGACCTACCACATGAACATGATGGTCAATGAGCTGAAAAGTTCTGACACTGAGTCAATTGGAAAGGAACTGAAGGAAAAATTTCCGGAAGTTTTCCTAGAAGGTCTGGGTACGTGTACAAAAGAGAAGGCGGTACTGACTGTGAAAGATAAATCTTCACCGGTTTTTATTGGAAAGCGTCCAGTGCCATATGGAGCTTTAGAAACGGTTGAGCAGGAGCTGGATAGACTGGAAAGTCTAGGCGTCCTCAAGAAGGTTAATCACAGTTCGTGGGCAGCTCCGTTAGTATGTGTGAAAAAGAAAGACACTGGTGCATTACGAATTTGTGCTGACTTCAAAACAGGGTTAAACGCGGCTCTGGAAGATGAAGATCACCCAATTCCAACACCGGAAGATGTGTTCGCAACACTGAATGGTGGAACTGTTTTCTCGACAGTAGATCTGAAAGATGCTTACTTTCAAATTGAATTGGCTGAAGAATCCAAGCCGTTGCTAACGGTAAACACCCACAGAGGCTTATACCAATACCAAAGACTTCCGTTCGGAGCCAAGACGGCACCAATGCTATTCCAGCGGATCATGGATAAAATGATAACTGGATTGTCTGGAGTCACTGCGTACCTAGACGATGTGATCATCGTAGGTCGTGACGAGAAAGAACACAATGAAAACTTGTTCGAGTTGTTTCAACGAATCGCTGAGTATGGATTCCGGGTGAAGCTCGAAAAGTGCAGGTTTCTTGAGAGAAGGATAAAGTTCCTTGGGTTTATAATCGACAGAAATGGTCGTAGACCTGACGAAGAGAAAGTTCAGGTGATCAAGAACATGTGTGAGCCAAAGGACCAGAAAACTCTGAGAAGTTTTATGGGGATGGTAACGTATTACAGTGCGTTCATTCCTAAAATGAAAACTTTGAGAGGACCTTTAGACAAGCTCCTAATGAAAGAGGCGGAATGGAGGTGGACTAAAGTGGAGGCGGAGTCATTTCAGAAGTTGAAGGACGTGTTGTCTTCAGACTTAAATCTCACCCACTACATGCCAAAGATTCCGATAGTAGTTGCAGCAGACGCGTGCGACTATGGAATTGGCGCGGTTATTAGTCACCGATTCGCAGACGGTACAGAAAAACCAATTGCCCATGCAGCCCGTTCTCTGAATTCTGCTGAAAAGAATTATTCGCAGATTGAGAAGGAGGGTTTGGGGTTGATTTTTGCTGTTAAAAGATTCCATAAGTACTTGTTTGGTCGGAAGTTCTTGCTAAGAACTGACCACAAGCCACTGTTGTCCATTTTTGGAAGCAAGAAGGGAATCCCGGTGCATTCGCAAAACCGTTTGGTTAGGTGGTCTACGATTCTTCTGGCTTATGATTTTGACATAGAGTACGTCAAAACTGATGAATTCGGACAAGCTGACGCTTTGTCGCGGATGATTCAGAAAACGCCACTTGAGAATGAAGATATTGTCATTGCTCAGGTTGAGGAAGATGTAGAAGAGGTGCTGTATGCAGCCGTTCGGAAACTTCCAATCCGTGTTAAGGATATTCAGGAGGAGACTGGGAAAAGTAATACTCTGAAGGAAGTAATTAATTGTGTTTCTCGGAATAGTTGGCCGAAGAAACCAGAAGGAAAGTTGAAGCAGTTCTTTGACATAAGATCTGTACTTTCAGTTGTCCAGAACTGTTTAATGTTCAAGGAAAGAGTTGTTATTCCAGAAGCACTGCAGAAAGCTACGCTTAGGCAGCTGCATGAAGGACATCCAGGAATAGTAAGGATGAAACAACTAGCTCGATCATTTGTCTACTGGCCAAGAATGGATAGTGACATTGAAAAGTTGGTGGCAGCTTGCACCACGTGTCAAATTCACGGAAAGACTACACGGAAAGTTCCGTTGGAGCCGTGGACGACACCAGATCGAGTGTGGCAGAGAATCCATATTGACTATGCTGGGCCGGATAACGGACAGTATTATCTAGTCGTTGTTGATGCCAAATCCAAATGGGCTGAAGTAGCGATAGTTAAGTCGATATCGAGTGTCTCTACGGTGCGAACACTGAAAAGTATTTTCAGTACCCATGGTTATCCCGAAACACTGGTTTCTGACAACGGAACGCAGTTTGTTTCAAGAGAATTTGCATCCATGTGTGAGGAGTATGGAATTGAGCACATTCGCTCGCCCGCTTTTCATCCACAGTCAAACGGTCAAGCCGAGAGATTCGTTGACACGTTAAAAAGAGGATTGAAAAAGTTAAAAGGGGAGGGAAGTGTAGACACAGAAATAATGTCGAAATTCCTACTCTACTACCGGTCAACACCGTCTAATGCTCTTGGAGGTTTGACACCGGCTGAAGTTCATTTGGGACGACGTCTCAGAACTAAAATGTCTCTGATGATTCCGAAGTTAAAGCTTAACACAGGAAGTCAGAAGTCATCGTTGATGAAAGATCAGTTCGATAAGCATCACGGTACGAAGCCAAAACACTTTTCTGTTAATGAGAGTGTATACGCTAAAGTTTTCGAAAGAAACGCTTGGTCGTGGAAACCTGCAACGGTTGTCCAAAGACAAGGTCGCGTAGTGTACATGGTACGCTTGAATGATGGTCGTGAACGAGTGATTCATGCAAACCAGCTGAAGCTGCGAGTGGAGCAAACGGACGAATGCAAGGATGAGTTGTGGACAACGACAATGTTTGATATTTTCGAAGTGCCAGTGCCACAGGAGACGTCTACACCTATGTCAGTTACAACGCCTACATTTGCTACTCCATCTCGTGAGCAACAACATCAAGGATTGTCAATGCAGCAAGGACATCAATCTCATGCACAAGCTAGGATGCCATCATCAGCTCAGTTCAGTCAAGGGTCGCAGCAACATCAGTCACCAGGAGTAGTGCCAGTCAGAAGAGGGAATCGTGTTCGTAAGCCAGTCAACCGATATGATCCGTCGAATTGATATCGTGGATAATTGAACCCTCATTGCTTTATCTGACCCAAGTTTAATTCTAACATAGGGAGGTGTTGTGTGTTGTTAGATCACACAAAGATATTATTATTATTTTTGATCTTAGTTTCAAGCGGCAGCGCGAACTATTTTGTCTCTCGTTGTCTGCGTCTCTCGCTAGTGATCAACTCCTATTCATTATGTTATTATTGTAACTCTTCCCGCTATTACTACTACTCGATTGGCGAGTAGACTTTATTGCTATTATCCCCTTATTCCCCCCATACACTTTCCTGTAGCCCTTATTGTAGTGAAGTGCGCCCAGGTTAATACCGGCACTGAGCTTATAATAAATTGTGTTAAAGTAGTAACTGTCGTTATACTTTTGACAACAACAACTTCCAATTCGACACATTTCTGCTCTGCTACATTTCTGTTTTCACGCGTTTTCATTTTGTTACGTTTCTGATTTATTACATTTCTATTTCGTGGATTTCTATTTTCACGCTAGAAAGATGACGGTCGCACTTTCTGGAAAATTCAATCTTTCCCAGAAATATTCGTTTAAACGCGAAAAATTAGAAAAAAAATTCAAAAAACATGAAAAATGGTTTAAAAGTATCAATAAGTTTGAATCTCCCGCCCATTCGTGTACTCCTTTTGGAAGTCATCTAATTTTTTTTGTAAAATTCACCAAAAATCAGAAATTTTGTCATCTCCTTAATAAAGAATATATAAAATAACTGAAAAAAAAAATCATAAAAATATATATTTTCTTATTTCTGGCTGGAAGTTGGAAAAATAAATAAAATATCGAAAACGGCGAATAGTTTGCAAAAAATATAAAGCCTTATTTACTGCCGTTCTATTATGGGGTTATTCACGAAATTGCAAAAAATGGCAAAAAACTGCGCAAAAAATCGGAGAATGCTCCAATTGACCTAAAATTTTGGGAAATATTGGAAAAAATTATCCTGTACACACTCAAAAAATTTTGGTCCAAAATATCGATTTTAAAAAGTTTCAGAAAAAATCGATATTTTGGACCAAAAATTTTTGAGCATGTACAGGAGAATTTTTTCCAATATTTCCCAAAATTTCAGGTCAATCGGAGCATTTTCCGAGTTTTTTTTCGCCATTTTTTGTCATTTCGCGAATAACCCAATTAGAAGTGCCCTTCTAATAGAGTAATAGAGTAAATCTGGTTCACAATAACCCCGTCTCTTAAAAGTTCCTGGCAAAACTTTGAATTTTTTTTTTAGATATTCGCCGAAGAGAAAGAAACGGCCGATATCCTGGTCTCGTTCTCACGCCAATCCTCTGATTCTGGCCGCGAAACTCTTTCCAGCACTGCGGACACGCAACCATCAACTCCGCAACCGCAATTGGATGCGGAAGCTCGAAATCCTCTAGTCGTTGCTCTTTCTTCTCAAAAAGAGCTGAAAACTGAGGAATAAAAATACAAGCAAAAATGTCACCTAATAACTTCATGTGATACCTCATTCTCTGCTTTACCCTATTTTAGACCACCATCTCGGTATATGTAAATATTTCTTCAATCCGTCCGCGCGCTGTGCCAAACAAACCATGCTCTAGGATGTAAATACATTTCTTCTTCTTTTTCTTTTCCCCTCCTCTTCTCTCTACCCGGTTGTTCTTTTTTGTTGCTCTGTTTAAATATTGCCTTTGGTAAATTTACTGTAAAACGCTTGCAATTAAATAGCGCACGGGTACGAGTATTTAATTTTTTTTCCCCGTGAACTTTTCCCCACTTTCCCTCCCACCCTCTGGAACATTTTTTCTACTTTGCCCCGCCATTGCTTGTTTATTTTCCCATACATTCCTCTCGCTCACTTCATGCTACTCGAACTTATCCTTTTGGGAATCGTCGCCTACCTCCTGCTTCATTGGCACAGAAGAGAAGTTGAGAGAGTGAGTTGCGCTAACTTTTCAAGTCTCTAAATCTCTCTTTTTTGCAGGGCGGTGAAGGCCTTGGAGCCGCTGGTCCGATTCTTGAAGAGCTCGAAGGTGCCGTCCTCAAGATTATCGATACGTTCAGAAAGCAGGCGAACACGCAAAAGAAAACGTCAGTTTTGTCCTCAATTCGCACTTCTCCAAAACCGCAATAAATGTGTAAATGATTACATTTGTTTTTAATTTTTAGTGTCAAGCCTATAAGCCAAGAGATGTCCACTGAGGAGACGCAAAAGAACGCGAGCTCACCACGTATCGAAATGATGGAAAAGTTTGAAGTTGTCCGTCAGCCGAAAGAAAGAAGCCGTTCCAAGCATCACGGAAAACATCGATCCAGGATGGAAAGCGCTTTGAAGACCGCCCAGAAGTAAATTGAAGCCCTTTTTTCTTCGTGTTTCATTTTCATTCCAGTGGAATAAATGTCTTTACGACCAATTTTTTTAAGATTTGGTTTTTTCTTTGTTCAATTTGATGTACCGGTTAGATTCCAGATTCCTTTCCTATCCTATTCAAATTATCTAACCAGGGGTGCGACAAAAAATTGTTAACCAAAGAAACACCCTTGCTTTGGACGCTTCTTCGTCTGCGTTTTTTTTTTACTTTGGACGTACCATTATAATGGCAAATACTCATTTTCCATAGAAAATAAGCACAAATCGGTTCTAAAAACAAATATTTTCTGAATTTTGTTGGTTTCATAACATTCTAGATCCTATTATAATGCCGCGTCCAATGCAAAAAACTCTTGATTTCTGGAATTTTTTAAACTTTGGACGCGGCATAATGGACCTATTCACAAAACCAGAAAAAAATGCGGGAAAAATCGGAGAATGCTCCGATTCACCTAAAATTTTGGGAAATATTGGAAAAAATTATCCTGTACACGGTCACAAAATTTTGGACCAAAATATCGATTTTAAAAATTTTCAGAAAAAATCGATATTTTGGTCCAAAATTTTTTGAGCGTGTACAGGAGAATTTTTCCAATATTTCCCAAAATTTTAGGTGAATCGGAGCATTCTCCGATTTTTCCCGCATTTGTGTTCCTTTTTCTTCCTTTTTCCCGGTTTTGTGAATAGGTCCATAATGGGGTTATTCAGGGTCGGAAAAAAATAGTTTTTTTTTCCTTATTCAAATGACGGAAAAAAAGTTTTTTAGGCCATCCATCGCAAAAGTTTTGGTTTCTAGGCCATCGCAAAAGTTTTTAGGCCCTCCGCTGTGAGACCTGCGCGCGAGACCAATTTTCAAAAATTATTCGCCCGTAAATCGATATTTAGCAGGTCTCACAGCGGAGGGCCTAAAAACTTTTGCGATGGCCTAGAAACCAAAACTTTTGCGATGGATGGCCTAAAAAACTTTTTTTCCGTCATTTGAATAAGGAAAAAAAAACTATTTTTTTCCGACCCTGAATAACCCCATTATGGACCTATTCACAAAACCGGGAAAAAGGAAGAAAAAGGAAAAAAATGCGGGAAAAATCGGAGAATGCTCCGATTCACCTAAAATTTTGGGAAATATTGGAAAAATTCTCCTGTACACGCTCAAAAAATTTTGGACCAAAATATCGATTTTTTCTGAAAATTTTTAAAATCGATATTTTGGTCCAAAATTTTGTGACCGTGTACAGGATAATTTTTTCCAATATTTCCCAAAATTTTAGGTGAATCGGAGCATTCTCCGATTTTTCCCTCATTTGTGTTCCTTTTTCTTCCTTTTTCCCGGTTTTGTGAATAGGTCCATAATGGGGTTATTCAGGGTCGGAAAAAAATAGTTTTTTTTTTCCTTATTCAAATGACGGAAAAAAAGTTTTTTAGGCCATCCATCGCAAAAGTTTTGGTTTCTAGGCCATCGCAAAAGTTTTTAGGCCCTCCGCTGTGAGACCTGCGCGCGAGACCAATTTTCAAAAATTATTCGCCCGTAAATCGATATTTAGCAGGTCTCACAGCGGAGGGCCTAAAAAACTTTTGATATGGCCTAGAAAAGCAACGGAAAAAACTCTCGCGGCCACGAATTTTTTCCTTTTTTTTCCGTCGTTTGAATAAGGAAAAAAAACTATTTTTTCCGACCCTGAATAACCCCATAAGACTTTCAACAAATAATTAATTCCAAAAGAGCCGTTCGCTGTTGAGCTATAGAAAATGAGCAAATAACAGATGAGTATTTGCCATTATAATAAGGTTATTCGCAAAATTTCTGGAAAAACTCAGAGAATTCTTTGATTGACTCGAAAATTTAGGAAATAATGTCAAACATTTTCTTTCAAAATCGATTTTTTGGTTCAAAATTTTCAATTTTCGACATTATTTCCCAAAATTCCACTTTTCACTTTTCCCTTCCAGTCCTCAGAATGCTCCGACTCTTATTCCGGAGTGGCTCAGAAGCCTGCCGAGCAGTCAGCACATCATCCACCCTCTGTTCGAAAGATCTCACCGCCGAACAAGTGTGGGAACGACGATCAAAACTGCGAATTCCAAAGCTTCAAAAAGACGAGCAACTCTCCGCAAAAGTCTATTTTGCACCCGAATGGGACCTGGAAAAGAAGCCGAATAACGATGAGGGTTTCGTAAATCCACTCAAAGGATACGGTATGACGCCCGAAAAATGGGAGTACTACAACAAAGTGGTTTGGCCGCCAAACTACATTGTGCCGGAAACGGGGCTGCCAAAACCGAAAGAAGTGTTTCATTGCAAGGAATCTGTGCACTTTTCGCCGAAACGAATGTTCACCGCGTGTCAACTCGTCTGGAAGATGAATGTGGACGAGGCGATCACACAACTGGACATGCAGCAACTGAAAGCGTGCACACTTCTCATGGAGACGCTGAAAAAGGCAAAGAAACGGGCGGCCGATGAGTTTCATATCGAGTATCCGTCACAGTTGTATGTGGCGGACGCGTTTCCAGTTCAGTCCAATATTATTAAAGGTGCGGTTTTTTTTTTGCGTTATGGACCTATTCAGCGGAGGAAAAAAAACCGATTTTCGCGGTTTTTTTCCCTATGCAGGTTGTTTTCCAGGAAAAAAACCCATCGCGTCGAGACCCGGCAGTGAAAAATGCAATGCGCCTTTAATTTTCAATGGGAATTCGGTTGAAATTTAAAGGCGCATCCGATTATTTCATCGGCCGGTCTCGACACGACAAGTTTTTTACGTCAAAAAACCTCCGACTACTGTAGTTTTTTGTCTTTTTTCCTCAATTTTGCATAGGGAAAAAAACCACGAAAAACGGATTTTTTCCTCTGCTGAATAGGTCCATTAGAATTGAAATTTCTTCGTTGAATTTTCATCGTAAATTTCTTAATTTTTGGATTATTGAATTAATATCCAATTGAACCAGCAAAAGATTTTCGAAAAATCAAAAAAAAATTACGGAACTAATTTAGGCCACGCCCCGAAAAATGCTTTTTGAAAAAACAGAAACAGTTCTTCGCTGCAAGACCTGCGGAACATCGGAGCGTCGTAATTTAATTTCGCTCGTGAACAAAAAATAAAGAAAAACGTGTTTTTTCAACAACAAAAAATTAAAAATTTGTCGCGAAATGTCATTCCGTGGCAAATACGCATATTCGGTTTTGAATTTTGATTGAATCAAATTTTCACTTTTATGTAGAAAAAGGACTTTATTCAAAGAATTACGATCAGAAAACAAAAAAAAATTGCATTCAAATTTTTAAAAAATGAAATTTTTCAGTCCAAGACTGGCCGTAAAATTTAGTTTTTAGGCGTAGAAATTCGGTAAATTAGTAAAATTTCGAATTTTACTGTTTAGAAAAGGCTAATGGGGATATTCACGAAATAGCAAAAAATAACCAAAACCTGCAAAAAATTCGGAGAATGCTCCAATAGATCTGAAATTGTGGGAAATAATGGCAAAAATACTCACGGACATTCCAGAAAATTTTAGACCAAAATATCGAATTTTATTTTCGAAAATATACAAAAATCGATATTTTGGTCTGAAATTATCAATAAGAGCATTCTCCAAATTTTCTCGTGAATATCCCCATAATTTATTATTTACTGAAACCTGAAAAATAATAAAATCAAAAGAAAAATTAGAAATACCCATATTAAAGCATTAAATTGGAAATTAGCTCATAAAATTCGTATAATTTTGTATTAAACCGGCTGAACTGTAGGATTTTTTGAAAAATTTTAAGTTTAAAAAAAACGGAAGATTGTATTATTTTTCTTACCAAACAGGAGAAACCAGCTTTTACGGAATACTGTGAAAACAAAAAAATTGCGACACGGTGATTGCGTACTTTAGAAATCGTTGGGGATGCCGCATCCGAATGAGCCCAAAAAATGGCTCCCCGACGATTCGCAACCCGACGCTTCGAAACCGCGTCATTTCGCCACTCATGTCGATATTTATACCGCGAATTTTCGAAATAACGGGTCGCGTGATATCGGGTTGCAAATTGACGGGTATCAAGAGCGCGTAAATTATGTTTGTCGCGGTTTGGAACTGCTGTGTTTCGAAATGTCGCGGTTTGAAATCTACGTGAGTGGCGGAATGACGCGGTTTCGAAGCGTCGGGTTGCGAATCGTCGGGGAGCCCAAAAAATAATAAATAAAACGCGCCAATAGTTTTGGTAGGATTTCGTAATTTTTACGATTTTTGTTTATTTTTCTCTCCGATAATGTTTTTGGGCCTCTTTTGGATGCGTTGCGTGTGTGGGTTCAGGCGCGTTTACTTACTCCCTTCTCATGACCCAGTGGCCGAAAGCACAAATAAAAACTAAACTATATCTCCAGGAGCTCGCCGCCATGCCCACGAAAACTGGAACACGATACGATACCGCTACATCAACATTTTTGTCCGCCTGGAAGAGGGACCAGCTCCCGGATACAAGCAGAGACACGCCCCGAATAGTGGATGGGATCACATGGACGAGTATTACAACTATCTTCGCTCACGATCCGTCAAGTACAGTATCTAGGTCTTTTGTTTTCTGTTTTTAGAATTTTAATTTTTAGCTCTTTTCTTTTTTTTTTTTGTTGACTGATCTTCGTTTCCATAAATAAATAAATATATCATCCTTTTGTAATTTGATAAGAATTATTCTAGAAAAATTAAAACGACTTGTTTCAAACTGTCAGTTCGATTACCTACGCTACCTATAAACGGCTCATAGCCATGGGGAAATAAGTTATTTACAATCAATTCAACGGCTAATAGCCACATTCGTTTATTTAAAATTCTTGGGGACAAGTGTGAGTGCGTAAATAATCTTTCCGTAGTCTTTTTTTTTTAATTGTGTGAGATACAAAAATGTAAAAGTATAATGCGAATCGATTGTGAAAGGTTGGCATGTGAGTTAATGTATTTACAATTAGTCAGAAAGCTCGCCAAGAGCAATCTTGAACTTTTTGAACTGAGCACTGAACCAGCTCTTCGTCGCCTCGATCGCCTCCTCCGCTTGCCACTCCTTGGCTTTTCGAGCCACAAGGCTCTTGAACTCGGCCCACATCTGCTTCAGTCTCGTCAGAGTACGGCATTTCCAGTCGCAGCTCTGAAAGGGGACGATAATCATTAATGGAACATTCTCATTTCACTGACCTTATCAATCTGATCACACTTCACCGGATCCTTACTGTTGCAATCCGAGAGCACCGCAATTTCAGAGGCCATAGAGGAGAGTTGCGTGCAATTGATCCGCGGGTTTCCCTCCACATCAATTCCCTGAAGATCCGGGAAAGAGGCCTTTATCAGGCTCATATCCGGAATCGAGGCGAGATTGTTGCACGTGAGAGCCAGGTATTGGTATCCGCGGAGAGGAGCAGAGTGGGGCAGCGGGAATCGGTCGAGACCGAGTCCGTCGCAGCGAATCGATAGCTCAGTGTCACTGGAAGTGGCGTCACACGAGCATCCATCGAGGCACGGGGTCAAACGGGCGGATTCTGAGAATTGGGGATTGAAATTGGTAGTTTTTTACTATTTAGGGAACGGTATCCAAGATTGGAAATGTGGGCGGAGCCTACTTTCGGTGCTTGCGCATTTTTTAAAATTATTTTTCTTTCAGTAAAACCTGTTTTTCTTTGTAAAATTTATGTATTGTATCAATTTTCGTAAAGATTTATCCTGCAAAAACACCAAAAACTCACTTTTTTGGTCCGCAATGCTAAAAACGATTATTCCGAAATGGTGGCTTAACCAAATTCGATGATCTTAGGCTTAAAACATTTCTAAAAACCTCATCTAGAATTCAGTTGGAGCACATTTGGGAAAAAAATTAAGAATTTATGCTTTTTTCCCCAAAAAACATTTTTTAAAAACCTAAAAATTTGAATTTCGCGCGAAAAATTGAGTGGAGCGCGTTTGCTCGGCTCCGTCCACTTTTAAAATCCTGGACACTGTGTAGGGGATATAAACGTATCGTAAACACTCTATTATTTAGCATGACACCTCTAATTGTACTGGCGACTGCCCACGCGAAAGTGCGCTCCATTGAACATTACATTTTTTGAGACAGAAAGCGTGTAAACGACGAGACGCAGTCGAGAGACAGCTTTGCCACGCGACGCAACCGCAACGCGCAGGGCTTCGAGGGTTGCTTTTAAAATTTTAGTGAGTCCTCGAACGTTCCGACCATTTTCGGAAAATTTCTTATTTTTGACTGTACTGACTCCGCACGAGAGCAAATTTGTTTTATGCTGTTATTTAAAAAAATTATTTTGATTAAAACACTGTTTTTATTCCAAAAATTCGGAGAAAAACCCCGATACACGATAATTTCTCTTATTTTCGGCGAATTTTATTTAACATTGTCTCCTGGAACGATGGCCTAGAAAACCGACGGCCGCGACTTTTAGGAAATTCCATTTTTCCCAGAAATATTGTTATTTTGCAAGAAAGATACGGGAAATATTGTGTTTTCAATCGACTTGCGACATGAAAACGCAAGTCAAGTCTGCATTCACCGTCCTGTCTGCGTCTCTTCAAATATCACTGTGTTCGAGTGGTCGCGCACAAATAAGTGGGCGGAGTCTCGCGTTCTCATGTCGCAAGTCGATTGAAAACACAATATGTGTCCCCGTAAATCGTTTTTTTCGGGACTGTAGGTCGCTGCTTTTTTCTTCGACAATTTGTTTCACTTTTCACACCGTTTCACAGTTTCGAAATGTCGCATAGTCTAAATTTCGGCGATTTTAAATACAATATTTGCGAATTTAAATAAATATATTCGCATTAAATTACATTACCCTCGCATAAATACTGCTTGTTCAAACACAATCTTTTGTTTCTTTGTTTTGTTAAATATTCATGAGAAGATGGCAAACTGTTTGTTTTGTTTTATCTAATAAGCGTGACAAATCTTCTCGCAAAAAAAAATTAGGAGTGTTTCTTGAAGTCTTCTCAGAGAATTTTTAGCTATTAGCCGTTGAAAAGCTGACGCACAACTCCCACGAAAACGGCTATCAGCCGTCGAGTACTGTGCCTGTACCATATGAATTTAGAATAGGCTCTGAAATCGACGGCTAATAGCCAAAAAAAAAATGCACTGTACAGCGTGACTCATATTCGCGGGATTCTCAGAGAAACGTTATGAACTAAAAATTGAAGCCTGAAAGCTTGAAAATCTACGAAATAATTCGGGAAATACGGTATTTTTAAAGGCGCACCATGGGCAAAAGATTTTGCGGGTCTTGGCGCGATTGTTATAAATTCTGTTTTTTTTTAACTATTTATTTAATAATTTTTGTTGAGCCATAAAACAGCGTACAGCAGCTGCTCATAAACTTTGAAACTAGCCAATTTTCCAACAAAATACCTCGTAGCGATCGTAACCCATTAAAAAAATGTAAACAAGTCCTAATGTTTTTATTTATTTACTTTTGTTTTTCTGTGATTTTTTTCACTTGTTCAAATTTTTAATGGGTTACGGTCGCACTCATTTCAGCTGTGTCAAAATGCGCTCCGAGATATTTTGTGGGAAAATTGGTTATTTTCAAAGTTTATGAGCAGCTGCTGGACGAGAGTAATATTTTGAATTTTTGGAAACAATATATCCTCTCTATGACACGGCAAACACAATCCGTTAACCTTGAAGTTCACCAGAATTTTGACGATCAATTATCTACATAATTATCCTCAGCCACCCAACCATCAAAACAAAACAAAAATTGAGTTCAAATGTTACCTGAAGTGCCGAAAAATGCGAAGAGTAGAAGAAGAAGGGTTCTCATCGCTGAAAATAGACGGAATGAATTTATGACCGGATTGGAAAAGCAAACAAATCGAGTGGACATGGCACCCGAAGGAGGGTGGGGTCAAAATGGCAAAGAGATTAATCAGACGGAGAGACACAGACAAGCGAAAACTTTTTGACGCATCGCATCTCATCACATTTCGATCGATTTGTCGTGGTCCGGTGACTAACAAAAAGAAGCTGCAGCAGCAAGAAAAAAGAGGAGAAGGAGAAACAACGAGAAAATGACGACCAACGTTCAATTTGTGATTCACATCATTCTCAAATCACAGGATAGGACAGGAAAAAACGATTTAATGGGCCGCCGTTAATCATGGCGCGGTGTGGAGCTCTCGAATCTGGGCGGGATAATTTTTGACTGATCTGTCGATTGACAATACATGACGCATCGAATGTGTGGCAAATGTTGGCGAGACCGGTTCTCGAGGTGAAAACATGAGACTCAGCACGGTGGTGATGGCGAAAAAGAGAGACGAAACAATAGTAAAATAGAACAGATAATCCAAAAGGAGTACACGCATGAATCTGAAGACGTTTAACTTATCTTCCATTGTTTTTATTTAAATAAATTTTTACGTTTCATATTTGTTAAATAATTGTAGAATTTATTTTGAAATTTGTAATTAAAAAATTGGAATATGTCCAAAAGGAGTACACAAGATGTGGTTGCTGGCTTAGAACTCAATTGGCTCCAATTTCTATTTTTCTCATAAATGTTCGATGAATTGATCTGTAAAATTAGTAAAAAAAATTGCAAGAATAAAGAAAAAATTTAATAAAAGATTTGAATCGGCGCCAAATGAGTTTAAATTAACGGCCACCGGTTTTCTCGGCCACCAGCCATACCTCGTGTACTCCTTTAGGATGTCTTTTAATTTTTTTTTGTGAAAATCCGTCAAAATTCTGTCCATTTTCTCGGAAAAAATCCTCAGCCACCGAGATTTTTTTTCCAGTGGGTCCCACCACGATTTTTCGGCTAGAGTTTAGGTACCGTACTCAACTTCGGTGATTTTTCCACGTTTTCTATCGAATGTAGTTGGTTTTCAGTCGAATTTCAGCCAGAAAAGGTAGTTTTTCATCGATTTTATCACTTTGTTTTTTTTGTGGTTTAGAAAAGTTTTTTTTTTTGTTTGAAATTTCATGGAAAGATAATTAATTCACTAACCTTTCTTTTTTTAACCGTAAATTTGCACAAAAATAACTTTAAAATTAAGGTTAAACTTGGCAAAATTGATGAAAAACTAAATAAATACCATTTCTGGCTGAAATTCGACTATTGTGTTTTCAATCGAGTTGCAGCATGAGAACGAGAGAAAAAAATACATGTTTTCTCTGCTTCTCTTCGAATCGAACTGTGTTTGTGTGGTCGCGCGAAAAAAAGTGGGCGGAGTCACGCGTTCTCATGTCGCAAGTCGATTGAAAAAACAATAAAAACCGATAAAATTCGAAAATGGAAAAATCATCCAAAATTTTAAAATACAGTACCTACACTCGGCGGCAAATCGTGGCGAGATCCGCTGGAAAAATATCTTCGGTGCACGATTATGGGCTTATGGAGCGCAGAAAAATCACCGTTTTTCGTCCTTTTTAACCCTATTCAGGCTGTATACCAGGAAAAAACCCATTGCGTCGAGACCCAGGATTAAAAAATGTATTGTGCCTTTAATTTTCAATGGGACTTCGGCCAAATTTAAAGGCGCATCGAATTATCCCATCGGGAGGTCTCGACACGACGAGTTTTTACGGCAAAAAACCTACGGCTACTGTAGTTTTTTGACGTTTTTCAGCAATTTTGCATAGGATTTAAAAAAAAACAAGAAAAACGGTTTTTTTCTTGTGTTGAGGTCCATTATGCATAAAAAGAGAGAATATGGAGAAAAATTACAAAAAATTGGACTGAAATATTGGTTTTTAAAATTGTTGAGCATGTCCGAGAGTGTTTTTGGCATTATTTTCCAAATTTTGAAACAGTTTGGAGCATTTCTCACAGTTTTTGACAATTTTTCGCATTTCTATGGATAAATTCTATGGGAACATGATCCAGGAGTCAGATAACGCGCCCGGGCGCACAAGAGCAAATTTCGAAATGATTTTCCTCAAATGCATACTGTAGAATTTTTTGTTTGCCTTACAATTTGAGCGCGTTTTTTCAGACAGTTTCGCTAGAATTTCCATGAAATCTTTCAGATTTCATCAATGCAAGCGACTCATGAATCTTATGCAGGTAACACGTCATCGTCAGCTTCCAAAAGCCGTGAAAATCTGGACATGAAAGGCGCGCAGTTCGTCGTCCAGTCTAACTTGAAAAGTATGCATTTATCAATTTATTTTTTTAAATTATTAACATAAAATGTCCCACAATTTTTTCAGTCATCGCCCGGTCAATTGCAGCGTTGAGTAAAATGTCAGAAGACGTACTGATTGAGGTTTCAGACGGCGGACTTTTTCTCAAAGTGGTGCATCGGTCAAAGTTTTGCGTTTTCCGCTTCGCTCCCGAGTTTTTCAACACTTGTGACGTGTCAATGATCAATAAACGGGCCGTGAACATTTGCAGATTGTCCATGAAAGTGGGTTTTGAAATTTAAAAAAGAGAAATTAAAAGATTTTTAGTCAGCACAACGAATCTTCAAAGGCGTGTCTCTTGGTGATAAAAATTTTGTTGGCTGTGAATTTCGGATCGATCCGAAGGGCGAGAAAATGCTCATCAATTTGGAGATGAATTACGGTAAGTTAAATACAGTGATGGCTAAAAAACTAGAAAAATTTTCAGATATCCACCGAGTAATCCACGCGAAGCTTCGCGAGATGTCAAATGTGCTCCAAAAACCGGTTTACGATCGTGCTCTCTGCAGAAATACAACAGTGCTTTTTGCTTCGTAAGTACATAAAATTGTTTACTCTAATAAATATCTTGTGTATAAGGCCGGAATGTGCCTAGCCGAAGTGCCTTGGCTATTAGCCGTCGAAAATGAAATGGCTGTTAAATAGCCATCGAATGAGAATTACAGACGCACAGCTCGCGCCGCGCCTAATCGGCGATCGGCGCAAGTTTGGTGCGGGTATGGCGCGAGTTTTCCACCCAAAACGGTTTTTTTTTTTAATATTTGGCGTACACCTCGAAATGGACGGCTAATAGCCAAACAGTCCATGAGATGGTGATGCTTACGCTTAAGGAAACGTAGTGCTCAGACATGAAAACGGTCTTATACACAACATATTAAAGTAATTTTGAATTGGTCCTTTTAAAAACTTTTATTCAGAACTCTTCTATCCATTCTTGCTCCAATGAAAAACGACGTGGAAGTCACCATGAAAGTGGACGAAGAAGGCGTGACATTTCGCAACTATCACTCTTCCTGTGGAACCACATCGTACAACGGAAGCGAATTCAGGGCTCGAAAAAAGGTGAAAACAGAGGCGACACTCGGTGTGGATAAAGTGTCACGTCACGAAGTTTCGATTGAGGTTGAGTTTTCGTTCTCGCTCAAGGAAGTTATGGTAAGAAACATTGAAAATAAATAAAGTAGTGATATATTGTCCAAAATTCAGGCGATCGCCTTATTTGCTGATCAATTGGGCTCAGAAGTGTGCCTTTACTACGATCTTCCGGGGCGTCCGATGGTTTTATCGATTGAGTCTCATCCGAATTTCGACGTCGAGCTGGCTCTTCCGACGATCGGAAATGAGGATGAGGTGGATCTGGATGGTGGCATTGTGGTAGGTTTTTTATGAATAGAAACAAATTTGGCGAAAATTCACAGAATTCTCTTTTGAAAATACTCCCGGACATGCTTAATGACTCGTCCAAAATAACACAAAAGCTGAGGCCCTGACAAAACCAGGGTTTTGCAAGTCTACGGTACAGTTTTTCCTCCCCAAAACTCGTGCCGGTTTTTTAATGGGTTTCCATGGTTTGTCAGCGTCTGGAAAATACAGAATACAGCCACTTTTGTAGTCTAAAGTTCCCAAAAAAGCCAACTTTCCCACGAAATATCTCGGAGCGCATTTTTCGGCACAGTTGAAATGAGTGCTACCATAACCCATTTAAAGTATAAAAAAGTTCCAAAAAATCACGAAAAAAAAGAACTTGTTTATTGTCGAACCGGCAAAATGGTCAAACGCGCTCCACTGGACTCAACGCTATGCGATTTTCATTTTCGTTTCCAAATTGTTCTGTCGGTTTTTCTTTGATTTTTTGCCTAAAATCTTCTTTTTTCGTGCTTTTTCCAAATATTTTTTCGAGACCAAGCTCATGAACTTTTGTCAAAATCTTCCGCATGTTTCCGAATTTCAGTGAAAAATCAATATTTTTCGATTTCTGTGCACTTTAAAAAATTCATAACTCTTGGAAATTTTTTTGTTCAAACTCCATCATGATGATGTTTTTCAATGTTTTCTTTTTCTTACCTTTTAGCCCGAAAAGTACTGTATTTATTATAAATTCCACCCTTTTTGGGCCGAAACGGCAAATAAATTACTGATTGTAGTGAAAATTTGCCGTTTCGACGGAAAAAAGGTGGAATTTATATTAAAATCCGTACTTTTTGGGCTAAAAGGTAAGAAAACATTGAAAAAAAATCATCATGATGGAGTTTGAACAAAAATCTTGTCAAACAAATGAGTTATGAATTTTTTAAAGTGCACAGAAATCGAAAAATATTGATTTTTCACTGAAATTCGGAAATATGCGGAAGATTTTGACAAAACTTCATGAATTTAGTCTTGAAAAAATATTTTTACAAGGAAAAAGCACGAAAAAAGACGATTTTATGCAAAAAATCAAAGAAAAATCGACAAAATAATTTGGAAGCGAAAATGAAAATCGCATAGCGTTGAGTCCAGCGGAGCGCGTTTGACCATTTTGACGGTTCGACAATACATTTTTTAATGGGTAAAAAACTTGAAAGCGCATCGAATTTTTTCAAACCTCCGACTACTGTAGTTTTTTGTCGTTTTTTCTCAATTCTGCATAGGGAAAAAACCACGAAAAAACAATTTTTCCTGTGATGAATAGGTTCATAAAGGGAAAAGCATAGAATTTCTGACAGTGAAACCACTACTGTACCCTAGTTTTCAGCTGTGTGTGCATGTTTTTTCGGAGATATTTTTTATAACTTTGGACCTAAAAAATTCCTGATTCCTGTATTTAATTTTCAAATTCACAAAAAGAAAAATTAGTCCGCGCCACGGTGTCCAGGATTTGAAAAGTGGGCGGAGCCGAGCAGACGCGCCCCACTTTATTTTTTCGTGCGAAATTCAAATTTTGACGAATTTTTTATGTTATTCGGGAAAAAAGCATAAATTCTTAATTTTCCCCACTTGTGCTCCAACGGAATTATAGCTGAGGTCTTTAGAACTTTTTTAAGCCTAAGAACGTCGAATTTGGTTCAGCCACCATTTCGGAATAATCGTTTTTAGCATTGCGGAGCCAAAAAGTGAGTTTTTTTTTGAGAGTCGAAAAATGCGCAAGCACCGAAAGTGCGCCATGCTAGTTTGCTGGCGCACCAGCAAAATAGGCTCCGCCCACATTTCAAATCCTGGACACCGTGGTCCGGGAGTATTTTTTACATTATTTCCCAAAATTTCAGGCCAATTTCCGAATTTCCCCAAAATTAGTGTCATTTTTTAAATTCCGGTTTTCTTCAGACTGAAACGCTTGGACGTACAGAATCAGAGTCAGCGGAAGATGTTACAAAACGACGAAACTCTGAAATTTCCGAATCGTAAGTGTTTTCAAACAATCTTGGCTCTTAATTTTTCACAAAAAAAGTAAATAAATCCATTTCAGAATCCATTGCAAAAAAAAAGTTTCTGCTGAAAAGATTGACATAACCAGCTCTGGCTCCCCCTCAACTTCCCAAAAATCCAAACCGAAACGCGGCCCGATTCAAACACAAGAGAGGCACTCATCCGAGTCGGAACCGAGCAAAAACAAGTTCAACAAAGCAGGATATAACGAGAATACTACAGTACCAGTGGCAGAGAGGTCTTGGAGGGATAATGAGGTTCTGGAGGAGTGAGTTTTTGGCTTGAAAAATAGATTTTTGGACGGGAAATTTTCAGAGAACAAGTACAACAACCTCAACAACAATTAGAAAGCACGATTCCAGAGGAGCAAGAAGTACAAGTTATGGAAGAATTGATGGAAGTGGATCCGAGGATAGAAGAAGAAGAACAAGTTGTTGGGCAAGTTTTTTTTAGCCCTCCAACAATTACACACATAATCTACCCAATTTCAGAAGAAATGACGTGGAAGACGTCACGACACGAGTTCGAGAAAACTGTAGCATTAGCCCTGTGACCATTGAAGACGATCAAGAAGAAGAAGAGCCCCGAGAAGATGACGCATTCTTCCGTGTTCCTGAACCGAAAAGAAAAAAAGTTGACGAAAATCGGAACAAAAAAGTATAAATTAAATATTTATCAACAAAAAAAACCCACGAGATCAATGACTAGAAAAAATAATTTATTTTACAGATACGACGAATTCTGATGGGCACGTCGCGTCGGGACACGATTCGAATGAGCCAGCAGTTCACCGGCAACCCATTGGCATTCGACACGCAAAAATGAAAGTGAGTTAGTTGTATTTGCTGCTCAAATGTGCTCATATTTGTCCAGTTGAACACCCTTCGGTGCACCCGGATAAATGATAAAAAGCGAAAGCTGCAGAATCGAAATGACGGTGGCAATAACATTGGGTACCTGAAAAGGACAAATTGCACGAGTTTTAATCCATGTTTTAAATATTTTATATTATTTATTGAATGATTGATGATGATTTTTTTGTTGAAAACAAAGCTTACCAAAATCACGACATCGTCGACAATGTATCCGTAAAACATCCATTGGACGCAAACCAGAAAGCAAGCGACGCAAAGGGGCAGCGGAAGAGATTCACTAGACTTTGAGCGGACCACCTGAAAAATAAAAATAAAAATACATTTTACGAAACTGCGTGAAAACTCGGAAAATGCCCCGATTGGCCTGAAATTTTGATTTTTTTTTTCTAAATAATCATTTTTAAAACCACTAATTCGGTCCAAAATTTTCTGAGCATTTCAAGTCCGAGAGCATTTATTGCAAAAACCAAGAAAAACATGGGACGTGGCCTACATCACTCCGTAAATCGTGTTTTCCGGGATACTGTAGGCGGAAATTTGAGAAATTTTCATCAAATATTTTGAATTCCCGCCGCCCCGTGTAAATACTACAAGTGGAAAAGCTCGGTTTTGTGGAAAAAAATTGATAAATAAAAATTTTTGAACAATTTTTTGAATTACTGCCCCTTTGTGTACTACGCGTGGAAAATGGGGAATGATTTTAAAATTTAGCAAAAATAGCCAAAAAAAAACTAATTTCTGCACGAAAATGACATTTTTAATTCCCGCCACTTTGTGTACTGAACGTAGAAAATGCCAAGCTAAGTTTCCGCACCAAAATTTAAGATTTTGAAAAAAAAAGGTTGTTTGGTAGATGTGGTCATCGAAACCGGTCATTTTTAAATTCTAAAATTTCCGCCTTTTGACCCGTTGTTCTTCTAAATTAGGCAGAAATGCTCCTAGAAAATGGGAGAAAATTAGGGAAATAATGTCAAAAATAAAAAATTTGGGCTGAAATATAGTCGGTGAATGCATGGTCAGCCGCGCTCCACTGGACTTTTGAATTTGCAAGTGTGCGGCGCGCCTTTTCGGCGGGAAGATTCTAATCTGAGCTGGCATCAGTCGTTTGGCAATTTTTTTAATATTTGTTCGCTGCATATTTCTTTCCTTTTTATTATTTAAAAAATGATACTAATTTTTTGTAAATTATTTATTGATTTCAGAAAACGCTCAAACAAGGAATACTGCAATTGAGAAGGCGCAACTGCGACGTGCTGGTGAGTATTTTGCAATTTAAGTTATTTTTTGTTAATAAATATGACAAATTATGTGAATTATTGTCGGGCCGCCAAAATGATCAAACGCGCTCCACTGAACTCAACGCTATGCAATTTTCATTTTGGTTTCCAAATTATTTAATTTCACGTATAAATTCAACGTGAAATGAAATAATTTGGAAACCAAAATGAAAATCGCATAGCGTTGAGTTCAGCGGAGCGCGTTTGATCATTTTGGCGGGTCGACAGTACTTAATTTATTAGTAAACAATGAAATAAAAAATTTTGAATTCGCGCCAATTTTGCAAGTCGGCACGGTTTCGTATAATTTTATCAATAGAGCGCGGCTGATCATGCATTCACCGACTGTAGTTAATTTGAAAAAATCAATATTTTTTCAGAAAATTTTTGTTTTAGCATATCCGAGGGTATTTTTGACATTTTTCCCAAATTTTTCGACAACCGTAAAATCCAACAAAAACATACCTTTCCAATATCAAAAAGAGGCGCCGCCACACTGCAAATATTCAAAAATATGCAATAGTTGCCCACGTAAAACTGTTTTGTCAGATGACTCGCTTTTGCGTGTCTCACCCAAAACGCCACAATTCCAATGATGCACAACTCGATGAAAATCACCTTGTTCAGGAATCTCTGCAAATTATTTATTTATTTATTATCGGCCCGTCACGTCGGTCAAACGCGCTCCGCTGAACTCAATACTACGTGGATTTCATTTTGGTTTCCAAATTATTTTATTTCACGTTGAATTTACACGTTAAATGAAAAAATTTGGAAACCAAAATGAAATCCACGTAGTATTGAGTTCAGCGGAGCGCGTTTGACCATTTTGGCGGGCCGACAATAGCATATTAAAAAATGCTGAACATTTAAAAAAATAAATAAATAAGCTCACCCGATTTCTGGTCATGGAATAGTAATAACAGAGATAGCATGCTTGCAAAAAGCATCCGATCGCGTTCGTGTACGTGATAATGTTATCGGCTTTGAGCAGGCCATATTGGATGAAAAGAGCACATGACAAGAAGGCTAGAAAGTAGAGGATTTATTTATGGAAAAACACATTAAATTTAAATTGCACATAAATTTGTATTGATTTTTGGCGAATAAAAAAAAATAAGAAGACTTAATTCCAAAAGGAGTACACGAGGTGTGGCCTACCTTTCGTGCGCTGGCCTAGCAAACGACGGGCGGGCGGCAATTCAATTTTTTCTATTTTTCTCCTAAATTTTCGATGACTTCCGTTTTAATTTTTATTTTCCTATATATTACAAGCCTGCTGCGCAGTCCTGCGCGGCTGCTGACGCAGCTTATTGGCGACTTCGTCGCCACATTCTATTTTTTCACGTTCCACTCTTCCTGATTCATTTAAACGAACTCTGTTTTGGGAAGATTTCTATCCTCTGTGGCTCAGTCGGTTAGTGCGCTTGAATACAAATCCTAAGGTCACGGGTTCGTGTTTTGTCCACTGCATTTTCTTGCAAAAAGGCAAGTGCGGACGCGCACAGACATCCCGATCTGGGTTTTTATACATAAGAAAGATTGTTTTGAAAAATGTGTCACCTGGCGAGAGGCGCGAATTCAAAAAATAGGCTCCGCCTCCTCACCGAAATATTTTTGCAACTCTGCGCGCGCCAATTTGCAATCGCGGTGCGCGCGATTTTATGCGTTGAATTTCCGTTACTTTATTAACAAATATCCAATTAAGAAAATTAAAAACTCACTTTAAATCAGCATTTGCCAAATTCGCTTCAAAATAACAATTTTTATAAAGGTTTCCAGGAGAAATTGAAAGGCACTGGACAAAAATTCGACGCAGAAAATCGCGCGCACCGCGATTGCAAATTGGCGCGTGCAGAATTGCAAAAATATTTCGGCGAGGAGGCGGAGCCTATTTTTTGAATTCGCGCCTCTCGCCAGGTGACAAATTTTTTAAAACAATAATAGTTGGGATAATCAAAATCTATATTTTTTTTTTTTTTACACGGTGTCCAGGATTTGAAAAGTGGGCGGAGTCGAGCAAACGCGCCCCACTGGATTTTTTCGCGCGAAATTCAAATTTTGAGGCATTTTTTATGTTTTTCGGGAAAAAAAGCATAAATTCTTAATTTTTTCCCACATGTGCTCCAACGGAATTATAGCTGAGGTCTTTAGAAATTTTTTAAGCCTAAAAACGTCGAATTTGGTTCAGCCACCATTTCGAAATATTCGTTTTGAGTTTTTTGGTGTTTTTGCAGGATAAATCTTTACGAAAATTGAAGTTTGGGCAATTTCATGGTATTAAAAGATACAATACATACATTTTACAAAGAAAAACAGGTTTTACTGAAAGAAAAATAATAAAATCAAAAAAAAAATTCGAGAGTCGCAAACTGCGCAAGCACCGAAAGTGCGCAATGCATGTTTGCTGACGCACCAGCAAATTAGGCTCCGCCCACATTTCAAATCCTGGACACCGTGTTTTAGTATATATTTATTTATTGATTGAAGGGCAAAGCCACTAATACAAGTCAATTTTTACATTAAGTTAATAATTGTGCATGTTAAGAGTGAGAAATTTAGACAAATCGAGGCATTTAAGAGCACTTTTGAAAGTTTCAGAGCATATGAGCTTAGGAAAGAGATATGAGGGAAGAGAGTTCCAACAAGTAATAATCCTATTGGAGAAGAATTGATGAGACAATTTTGAACTGTTTCTGAGAGTGGAGCGAACAATATAAGGGTGCCTACGAAGGGAGGGAAGAGGAGATCGAGTGATACAAGTAAAATTGTGAATAAAAATTTCTTTGCTAACTATAAGCTTGTAAAGAAAAGTTAGATCAATAATAAGTCTTCGATGCTCTAAGGATTCTAGTTTACAGTAGGAGAGAGAATCGAAGTAAGATATATATTCAATGCGGAATTTCTTGAAACATCTATAAAGAAAGGATTTTTGCACCGATTCAACAGATTTCACCAGGTCTTTGAGAGTGGGGGAAAAGATTATAGAACCGTATTCAATTAGAGGTCTTACATAAATAATGAAACATTTGATGAAAGTGTCGAAACCCGCATGACGGAGCACATTGAAAAAATGTTAACTCTTTGGTGAGCCTTACGTAAGACGGTATCAATGTGATTTGAAAAGGAAAGGTCAGAAGTGAAAAACATGCCTAAATCTCGAATTCTACTTGTTATCGGAACAGTTGCGCCACCGATGGTGAATTTTGTATCTTTGTCCATTCCACGCTTGGAGTGATAAAAGGCAATAGTCTCGCACTTGTTTGGAGCAACTGACATTTGCCAGTTCTCGCACCATGTTGAAAGCGAATCCAGATCTCTTTGAATCGAAGACTTGTCCGTGGAAAAAATTTTTAAATCGTCAGCATATAGCAAGTAGTCGGAGTTGAAGTTATCACCAATGTCGTTAACGAACAAGAGAAAGAGGAGGGGCCCTAGGACCGATCCTTGTGGGACTCCGGACAATACAGATTTTTCTTCCGACATAACTCCGTTTATAATGACGCGTTGAGTCCTATTGGACAGAAAATTTTCAAGCCATCTTAAAAGGTGATTGCGTATGCCATAACGTTCCAGTTTGATAAGAAGTTTTTTGGTCCCAACAGTGTCGAATGCTTTCCTGAAGTCTATGTAAACGCTGAAGGTTGTTTGTTTGGACAAATAGTTTGTGACTAGTTTGCTTTGGTACGATAGTAGTTGGGACTCTGTACCCATTTTTGACCGAAATCCGTATTGACTGTTGGAAAGAAGTTTGAAGTCGTCCAAAAACAAAATTATTGATTTGCGAACCATTTTTTCCATGACTTTTCCCACAGCTGACGTAAGTGAAATAGGGCGGTAGTTATTGGGATCGCTGCGGGAACCTTTCTTGTGTAGAGGTTTTACCAACGCCGTTTTCCAGAAAGAAGGTAACACAGCTTGATTGTACGAGTTACGGAAAATTATAGATAGAGGAAGAGCAATCGATGTACAAGTCCTTTTGAGAAAAATGGCTGGAATTCCATCCGGAGTTGTGTTGCATTTTGGCGTCAACTTGGAGAGAATGGACTCGACAATAAACGGCTCGAAACATAAACTGTTTATGAAATGATTGGTTCGATATGGGAAGTCTGTGTTTGTACTTTTATCCTCGGTGAAGGCATTCGAAAAACAGTTGGAAAGAAGTTCGGCTTTCATGTAGTCAGATGTGACTTGAGTATTTTTAGCATCTTTTAGAATCCCGATTTCTTGGTCGTTTTTATAACGTGAGTTTATAAAATTGAAGAATGCTTTAGGAGACGATTTGTTGAGATGAATTTCATTGAAATCTAGGTCTTCTTTGTGCAGAAGATTTTTGAGTTTTGTCGATAACTCTTTGTAGCAAGGAGAGTTTCCTTCTCGCCGCCAAACTTTGAGCTTGGTTTTCTGAAGTTTGATAACGGCAGTTGAATGTCTTCGGGCCAACATATTTACTTTCTTAACAGTTACGAATTTCCTGATTAGATCATGAGCAATAGAAAGAAAATATTCGTACATTTCTTCTACTGACTTGTTTGAAAAGCAAATGTCCCAGTTTACATTGCTCAAATAATAGTTAATGGCTTCATAGTTGGCTTTACGAAAATTTTGAATTAGCTTAACTTCTTTGTGTCTGCGCGTGTCTGCGCGCGATTTTATGCGTTGAATTTCCGTTACTTTATTAACAAATATCCAATTAAGAAAATTAAAAACTCACTTTAAATCAGCATTTGCCAAATTCGCTTCAAAATAACAATTTTTATAAAGGTTTCCAGGAGAAATTGAAAGGCACTGGACAAAAATTCGACGCAGAAAATCGCGCGCACCGCGATTGCAAATTGGCGCGTGCAGAATTGCAAAAATATTTCGGCGAGGAGGCGGAGCCTATTTTTTGAATTCGCGCCTCTCGCCAGGTGACAAATTTTTTAAAACAATAATAGTTGGGATAATCAAAATCTATATTTAGCCAATTTATTGTGATAAATGGTGAATTCATTGGTTAAAATTCAATTTTCTTTTCTTTTTTTTCGCAATAATCGATTAAAATTTGCAAAAAACCAATGAATTCATCATTTTCTGCGTATTTAAATTGGCTAATTATCGAGTTGTGATTATCGCTAAATAAATACGAGTAAAATAAAAATTTTAACGGAATTTATCGAAAATTTAGGAGAAAAACAAAAAAATCGGATCGGTGCTTATTTATTTTGAATTGCCGCCGATCGGTTTTCTAGGCCAGCGGGCGAAAGTTAGGCCACACCTCGTGTACTCCTTTTGGACGTTTTCTAAATTTTTTTCGTAAATTCTCCACCAAAAACAATTTTTTGAAGCAGTTTTTGGGCGATTTTTCATAGAAATTAGGCTTTAACGAAAGTTTCGATTTTTTCGAAAATTCTGCTACGATTTTGCGAGAAAAACTGATTTTTTAACATGAATTTCAATCAAAACTGGCCAAAACCACGGACTATCGAAAAATTTATTCTTTTTTTTTGTTCTTTTTGTAGTTTTAAAATTGGAATCGGAATTTTGGAAGCCAAAATTTAATTTCGAGAAAATCTGATATGTACAAATTTCACAAAGACTTTGTTGTTGTTGTAAAATCCCGCAAAAAAGTGTGACAAACCAAGAAGAAAAGGGGCGGCGCTTGTGCCATCCGTTGAGCCGCGCGACTTGATGCGATGACAGATTTGCAGACCACACAGGAAGAAGGCTGTGGAGAGAAAAAAATGTTGGCATTAGAGCGCGTTTTCACTACTATTCACTTACCACACGTGGAGGCGAGTGCGGTGCCCGACAGATACGGTAGAACGGCTTCTCCGAACGTCGTCGTCATTCTGCAAAGTTGTGCAAAAAAAAGGAAAAAGAAAAAGAAGGAAATGTTTTTCGCGTGGCGTGGCGAGGGAGGAATTAGAGAGAGATGAGAGACGCAGACGGGCAGATTGTCAATGGCACACAACGTAGATGAACGTGGCAAACATAAATAGAATAGAACTTATAAATAAGAGGGAGAGAGAGAGAGGGGGCAGTTTTTTGAACACTTGGCGTGTAAATATCTGGGTCAACAATCTTACACACCTTTCTCTTTTTTCGCTGAGTAGCGACCTAAAAACCTAACCAGTTTGATAAATTAAATAGTTTGCCAAGAATGTGAAAAATGCCCCGCCCACCGCAAATGCCGCGTATAATATTTTTATTTCATTTCATTTTTTTTCAGCGTTTTTTCACTGTCAACTTTTCGGGGATTTACCTAAATAAAATCGCACAAAAATTAAAAGACTTTCTTCCATAAGGAGTACACGAGGTGTGGCCGCTCGCCTAGAAATCAGGCGGCCAGTAGCGCAGTTAAAACTAATTTGGCGCCGATCCGATTTTTCACAAATTTTTTCAGCTTGTTTTTCCATATTTCTCCTAAATTTTCGATAAATTCCGTTAAAATTTTTATTTTACTGGTGTTTATTTAGCGATAATCAAAAATCGATAATCAGCAAATTTCAATATGCAGAAAATGGTGAATTCATTGGATTTTTTTTGCTAATTTTAATCGATATTTGCAATTTGCAAATCGCCGATCCGAATTGTTTCGGTTTTTTGTTGCTATTTTTCACATAAATTTTCGATGAATTCTTAACAAATAATTAGCAAATTTATGCAACAAAAAAAAATCGAATTTGAATCGATTTTTATCAAAGAATTCATAATTTTTTGCAAAATATCGATTTTTGATTATCGCTCGGTGCTTTGCGATTTTAATTTTGGTTTCCAATTTTTCGATTTCCTCGGTTTTTCCTTAATTTTTTGTATATTTAATTTGTTTTTCTTGTTTTTTTTCTCTGTGAAAATAATTATTCAAGACCGAATTCGTAAATTGTTGTAAAATTCATAAATTGTCCAATTCCAGACAACAAAAGAAGTGAGTTTAAAAGAAAATTGTTTTCTCGAAAAGCTAATTTATCGTCTTCAAATAATGAGCTTCCTTTTTTTACACATGTCTCGTTTTTTTGGCTATTTTTATACCTTTCCGCGTTTTATTTTTGTCTGAATCTTATTTTATCATTGACTTTCATTTTTCTGTTATTTTTTTTCTAACATTTTTACTGGAATAACGTCATTAATTCCGCAGTTAATATCTTTCTTATATAGAAAATTTTAGATTGGTCTGTGTGTTTGTTTGTGTGTCTCACACACGAGTTTGCAGTCGACAAAACTCCATCCAGTTACCTATAGATTGACGTTCAAACGTGCTAACCACCATATAGTGGTATATACCACAAGGGTCGCGACAACTTGCGAGAATTAGGGAAAACAAATGATTGCCATTTCTATTAAAAAAAAACAAAAATCAGTAAAAATAAATATTTGACGAAGGCGACTTAGTCGCCACAAGCTGCAGGCTTGTTTAGCTTTAAAAAGCAAAAAAAAAAACAACCAAAAACTACTTGGTAATCGAGAGAAAAATCTTAAAAAATAGCAGGAAAAACTGCCACCCCTCGTGTACTCCTTTTGGACAATGTTTTCAATGTTTCTTGTTGCCAAAGGCCAAATTCATTGTATTCAACACACGCACACACTGATTTTCAACAACCAGGAGACAGTCTAAAACAAACAAAAAATGGTGATAGGAGGTGGATGAAAAAATACATTATGACGCAGAAAAAGGTGTTTGTATGTAATAGATATAGGATTGAAAAAGCATTGGTTTTGTTTTAATGTCGAAAACTGACAGGGAGGAAAAGAAGGAAGTCACTACGCGATAAAAGGCTATGATTGAGTGGATGGGTTTTGGGTGGTCTAGAAAGGAAGACGATGAAGCGGATATAGTGAAAATCGGTGTGCGGATGGGCGGGGGAGGTATTATCAGCTAAGAGTACATATGTATTCAATTTTTTTTGTTTGTTTATGTTTGTATGTATGTACAGTTTGTTTTGGTGGGGAATGGGTGGGAGGCTATCTAGAAGGAGAAGGAAGAAGGGTGGGAACGGAAGAGAGGAAGAAAGCGGCTAGGCCGTAATGGTGAAAAGATGTTCTATGGTGTATATTAGGTCCAGCCAACTATAGGAAGATAGGAAAAATAGAAATAAGCAAGCAATCAATCACTTGACAGGACGGGGTCGGATTGGTGGCGGTGGAATGGTAAAGTCGGAGGCGACGATCTGCTCCATCTGCATCCGCTGGGCGAGGTCCAACGGTCCGAGAGTTGTCATCAGGCAGAACCAGTTGGCGGCACGGACACGTGTCGCCGCTGCCTGCACCAGAACCAGAATCTCGACAAGAACGCCGGCTTCTGAAGGGAAAGGAAATTGAGGTTGGAAGATTTTTGGGATTGATGTTTACCTTTTTCCTCGTCGTAGTGGATTGCTTCTCCTCTGAGCTGTTGAAGAATGAGTCCTCTTTCGTGAATTCTGCTGTGGTAGAGCCGGGTGATGGCTTCCAGAAGTTCTGAAATTAGGGGAATTAGGAGGTCGTTTGGAGGTTTAGGGACATGAGTCAGGGAGGCGTTCAAAGTAAGGTTTTTTTGTTTTTACTACAGTATACCGTTAACCTGCACATCTTGGTGCAACGCGTTTAATGTGCAGGTTAGGCGGTATACTGTAGAAAACACCAAGTTTTTTTGAACGCCTCTTTTAGTTTTTTTTCCCGGTTTTTTCTACTTCGAACGCGCCCGGACGTACAACTGAAAACGCTTGCAAATGAGGTCCAACCTTATTTGCAATCGGGCTATTCACAGGGTGTCAGAAATAGAAAAAATCAAGAAAAAAACGTTTTTTTTTGTCGTCATTTTTTGCTTTTTTGCTACCCTGTGAGCTACCCCCATCAGTTTTCCTCCGAGCGCGTTTCCTCACTCCCGACCTATCCCACTATAGCCTTACCCGCAAGAGTCTGATGAGCTTCTATTGGCATAGTCATTCCAGTCAGCTGCTCCATCTTGGCCAGAAGAGTGCTGATCCGGGCGTGCTCGCGGAAAAAGTCGACGACCATCCGATCGATGCGGGACGGTGCAGTTGGCAATTTCGGAATCGGAAGTCCATTGGAGGAAGAAATCTTCTTTCCAAGATTATGACGAGCCAACTCGGCTTCAGTCTGCTTGCGCTCCTTCTCCAGTTGCCGGTACTCATCGGTCACCTCATCCACTTTTGCTTGTAGCGCGTTCATCAAAGAATACCGTTGAAATGTGTTCTTTGGTTGCCACTGTCTGTTGTTTTGTTGTTGCTGTTGTTGATGTTGATGGGCTGCGAGAGCCTGTTGTTGCATAATGTACGTGAGGTCGACGCCGGACGGTTGAGTCTGACTCTTCGGGGCCAACTGAGCGGCGAGCTGGTTGCTGAGCGCCTGGATGAAGTCTGATTCGGCGTGGGCGTGGGCGTGGGCGTTGGTATTGATATTGGTGTTGGTATTTGCATTAGCACTAGCACTGGCATTAGCATTCCAAAACAAATTATGAGACACTGGTGCCTGTGGTGAGTGTCTCGCCACTGGCGCAGACCGGTAAAGTTGAGGCTCATCTGGAGGAAGAGACCACGGGGAAGAAGTTGACGGAGATGCCGATGAGAATAGTTGATTGGAAGACGAATGGTTAGGGCCTGAGGCTACAGGTGACGAGGTGTTCAAGTTGAGACGCAAAAGTTCTTGAAGAAGCGCGTAGTCGTTCGACTCGTTCTCCTTCTGCTGGACTGGTGCGGTATTCTGTCTTTGGAGGAGATGAAGGGGTGGCGGTGGATTAATCCAACTGTTGAAGTCCACAGACTTGTTGTTGTTATTGTTGAAAAACAGGCTGGCAGGTTGCTCAATCGGACTGATTGGCGTGTCGGAGAGCAGCCGATGCTCATGGTCATCGAGTCCAGAAGACGGCGACGTCTGTGGCTGTGAAGAGGTCGACGAGCGGAGACTTCTGTCAGAGGGTTCCGATTCGATCTGAAATAAGATTTGATTAGGTTGTGATCTCTGCACGGAGTGTTGGGGATTTTCTTGCCTCTCTGTGTTTTTATTTTTGTACGCGTGAACGCTGCAAACGCGCTCCAATCGAACAATAAATTTCACATGCAATGGAAGAGAGGTTTAGAGAAATCAGAGCGAAACATCGGCCACGCTCTCTCGTCGCCAACGTGGCCTCGTCCTTCACTGTGCGAATGGAGCGAGTTTGCAGCGCTCCGTACAGAGAATAGAAGGTCACTATGGAGACGCAGAGAAATGCCACAGGGCGCGTTTGCATTTTCGTGGGGTCTAGCACGGCGTTTTACGGTTGCCTAATTGTAGGGTTGTCAGACTGTTGCCTGGGCATGTTTGGAAGCTTTTTTCTTTGTTTTCTGGTGATTAACAGTCGCCCATCTGTGGGAAAAATGCTGTACACCACTCGAACTGTTGTAAATCACGGGGTACTGGTGATTGCCTTTTTTCAAACCCTTTTTTCACGTGGCAAAGCTGGCTCCTCTGCGTCTCTTCGATTAAACACTTTCTGCTTCAAGATTCAACTCAAGAAATGAGAATTCGCATAAATGGGCACATTGCCAATATTTTTCAACGGAGCGCACTTTCGTCAGGGCAATCGCCATTACCCCGTGTAAATGCCTAAACTTTTGCCGAACAGTTAGCCAGTTTCGTCGAGGTACTCGTATTTACAATAGCTGAGCAACAGTCTGCTCACAGATGGGCGACGGTTGACCAGTATTTCAAAGAAATTTAGTTCCTGCAACTTAAAAACAAGGAAAAATATGCTGACCGACAAACTCTTTGTGACAGTCTGGCAACACCATAGATGGGATTTGACGTTTACGGATTTTACGGTGGATTGAAGATTCCCCTTTTCCGGTTCTAAGAATCCGTAAAAAGTGTTTTCATGCCCATCTCTGAGGACATCCGGAAAACTACGGGAAAACTGTTTTCCGGGAAATGAAATTAGGAAAATTCCGGTGAGAGACGCAGAGAAACAGGCAACCCATTTTCCGGAGAACGCCGTTTTCCCGCTTTTCGTCTCGCGTCTCTCGATTTTCCACGTAGAAAATACGTATTTTGCCGTTGGCCTAGTGCTGAATGGCCTAGGGCCTCTGGACAAGGGTCTTCATCTGTAAAGTGATAACCCCGTCTCGTTTCGTCTCCCCCTCTGCACTTTCTTTCCTCCTTTCTTTTTGTCGTTTCCCATCGTCATTACAATGATCCATTAATTTCATTTCACTGGCAACGAAGAAACGTTAAAAAAATGGGAGAGATGAGATGCCTTTCGGATGAATTTATGGGCCAGTCGTTTTTGCGTTTTGTCCGGCCGTTGTCTGGGGACGAAGGACGGAAGGACGGCTCGTAATGAGAAGCAAGGACATGTACTAAATTATGGGATTCGCGGAGGAGAGGGAGAACGCGTTTCGTTTTAATTTTCGTTTTCATTTTCGTTCCGTCACCTTCTTCTTCTTCCTTCGTCCGACTCATGCGTGCGCGTACCGGTCCGTGACGGTTGGCGCTCTGAGTCATCGGCATGGACATGGGCACAGGTGGACTGCAAATGGGAATCGCCAGCCTCTCCAGATGGCGAATAGGTCCGGTCCGCCGGCTGGGACGTTTTGAAACGGTTAACTTTGAAACGGATGCAATTCTAGTGCGAACACCGCCACGACAAATTGCACAAAAGTTTTTCTCCCAGATCCCACATTTTTGTTTGTTTGCAACAAGTATGTATGTAAACACCACAAGTTGACCTTTTCGCTAATCTGGTCTACTTGAACTTTGAACGTGTTGCTCCACGACGTGGCGTACCCTGCACTTGGTGCCAGGTAGCACCCGAACACAAACAACAACAATAGAGGGTTCTTCCGATGGGCGGGACTGGAAGGAAGGAAGGGAGGATATAATCAACAACAACAACAAGAACAGCAACAGAATATGTTCACGTTGTGGTGTAGGACGACGACGACGACGCGACGGTGCCAGGTAGTGGACGTTGCGGACGTGAGAGCCAGCCCACGAGGTCTCACGATCTCTGCTCACTCACTCACTTGGAAGTAGGCAGGCAGAGAGAACACCCTGCATCATTTTGCAACATGCAGGCGGTCTCTCTGCATAAACAGAAAAAGAAAGAGAGCAAAGAACCCCAACAACAAGTTGGCGCCGTGCCAAGCCAAGCCAGGCTAGCTCTCCCCGAACTTGAGGACTTCCGTTTGGTGCGCACGCGCGTGTTAGACACATAGTACCGGGAACGAGGCGACACCCCACCCTTTCTTTTTTCTTCCGCGCCTCGCATCGCCTCGATTCGCTTCAGGGTCATCAAACTTCAAGGTTTTCGTTTTCGTCTTTGTCGGTCGTCTGTTCGTTTTTGATGATGACTGGTACTGTCGGGTACGTACGCAAACATAGAGTGAGAGAGACGCCCTAGAGAAAAGGGGAACAGTGATAACGTTTGTTTTCTTCGGGGGAGGCGAGGAGAAAGAGGCGCCGCCGCCGCCACCCCGCCGAAAAAGTGCAAACGGAAGGAAAAAGTGTGAAGTTAGTGCAACTCCTAGAGAGCTATTTGAGCTCGGATATGATGGATTTAGGTAGCTAGATGGCTATTAGCCGTTGGGAATGGCTATTAGCCGTTGGCAATGGCTAATATCTTTGGAAAATTGTTGAAAATAGCTCTGTTGCGATCGGCTCGAGTTTAGCGGTAATCGGCAGGGATTTAGCCATAGAAAATGGCTATTAGCCGTTGGATATAGCTTTTAGCCGCTGAAAATGACCATGATCCTTTGAAAAATGGATGAAAATGGCTGTATTTGCGATCGGCTCGAGTTTAGCGGTAATCGGCAGGGATTCGGCCATCGAAAATGGCTATTAGCCGTTGGCAATGGCTATTAGCCATCAGATAGAAATTCCTGAAGCACTGCTCGCTCCTAATCGGCGATCGGCGATCGGCTCTAGTTGGGCGGATAATCGGTAGGGAGTTAGCCATCGGAAAACAGCTATTAGCCATCCAAAACTGGCATCGAACGATGGGTGGGCTTTTCCCCTTGCCTGTCATGTTGGCCGGAAGAAATAAGGATTTGACTGACCAGCAGATGCGTCCAATTTAGAATGGAGTCTACAGCGGGCTCGAAAAATCTCTTCAGGATGTTTTTGGCTCGGATTGGCAGCTACATGGCTATTAGCCATCAGATATCCTTTCGGCTTGCGTTTTTCGGTATTCGGCGAAGAATCAGCCGTGAAAAGGGCTCGAAAAATCTTGGATTTTGCTCAGATAGGCAGCTAAATGGCTATTAGCTGTTAAAAATCAATGGCTATGAGCCGCTGGAAATGGCTATTAGCCACCAGAGAGCTAATTACCAATCGGGTCGAGTTTGGCGATAATCGTCCGAAATCGGCGGCGCCCGATGGATGCCTCGGATTCGGCTCGGATACGCAGCTACGTGGCTATTAGCCGTTGAAATTGGCTATAAGTCGTTGGAACTGGCTATTAGCCGTTGGAACTGGCTATTAGCCGTTGAAAATCAGTCACTATTAGCTCTTGGACATAGCTATTAGCCGTTGAACATAGCCATGAGCCATCAGATGACGCACAGCTCGCACCTGATCGACGATCGCCGATCCGGAATCAGCTAATAGCTAATAGCCATCCAAAAGCGACGCCGCACGATGAATGTCTTTTTGTTTCCCGTGCCCGTCACGCCGGCCGGAAGAAAAGAAACGCGGCTCTGAGTGACCACAACGGATGCGTCCGATTTAGAATGGTCGTCAAGGCAGCTGGCTCGGTGCCAGGCTCCGGCTCCCTTTACGCACCATTATGCACACACCACATTAGCAATTCTACAATTGAGACCTCTAAAAGTGCAAACGAACGCGCGTGGGCGTCGAAAATTGAAATTACACCCTTGAACAATGACTGACCTGCGAGTTGATCCAGTGGTACACATTCTGCCAATTGTCAATCTCGCTGCTGGACGTCCAGTGGTTGGCGGAAAAGTCGGTGCCACCGGCGCTGGTCGTGAACGTCGCCTTGCTAGTCGGGTCCATCGTCCGAGCCATGTCTGCAAGGTCTACAAGTGAAAACGGATTAGGAGGGGAGGTGGAGGAGTAAAGAAAGTGAAAAAAGTGGTGTCGGCACGGTGGATGAATCAGAGACGGCGAGATGACATTTCGAGAAGCGAGTAGCTAGGAGCAACAAAGCAACAAAGCAATAGTACACGTCGACTTGGCGGAGACCTTTACATATCTACAGTATGCTAGAAAAGTCAGGGCAAAGTATTATGGACCTTTGAAAGAGATATTGGATATCTAGGCCATGGAAACCTAGGTTATGTAGATTCCTGCTTTGAAGGCTATAGAAACCTAGGCCAACCTAGGTCTCGCAGCGAAAAACACATCTATGTACAGTATACCCTAGACTCACCAGAAAAAGCAAGGAACGTATTATCGACTTTTGAAAGTTCGATAGGATACCTAGGTCATAGAAATCTAGGCTGCAGGTCCAGGTCCCGCAGCGAAAAACTCCACAGTTCAAGATTCAAGCCACCACCTGAAACGTTCAAAAATTAGGCTCAAAATTGATTTAAAATCGTGATTTTTTGATAAAAAATTTCACATTTTCAAATAAATTCTAGGTCTAGTTTTTGAACGTTCCAAGTTTTGCGGTAGGGCGCGTTTGCTGACTAGCCGGTTAATGTCACTTGGAGAGTTTAAAGGCGCAGGCCATATCCGCGAGTCTAGCGCTCTGACTAATAGCCGAGACGCTGCTGAAAGGTTCTGGCTATTAGCGGATACGCTGCTGAAAGAGTTTGGCTAATAGCGGTAGCCGGGACCCTGCTGGAAGGCTTTGGCTAATAGCGGAGACGCTGCTGAAAGGCTCTGGCTAATAGCCGAGACGCTGCTGAAATGCTCTGGCTAATAGCGGCAGCCGAGACGCTGCTGGAAGGCTCTGGATATTAGCCGAGACGCTGCTCAAAGGCTCTGGCTAACAGCCGAGACACTGCTTAAAGGCTCTGGCTATTAGCCGGAACGGTGCTGAAAGGCTCTGGCTATTAGCCGAGACACTGCTCAATGGCTCAAGCTAATAGCGGTAGCCGAGACGCTTCTGAAAGACCCTGGCTATTAGCCGAGACGCTGCTGAATAGCTCTGGCTAATAGCGGTAGCCGAGACACTGCTGAAAGGCTCTGGCTAATAGCCGAGACACTGCTGAAAGGTTCTGGCTAATAGCCGAGAAGCAACAACGCAACGAGGAAAAGGAAAAGAAAGGCGAGACGCAGATGCAATTGGATTTTATGAATTTTTGAATGCTTACATTAGAGAAGGAAGAGGCTATATCTACAGTATACCCTAGACCTATATTTGGGTAGTTCAAGAGCCGAAAACTGCACGTTTCACATCATAAACGAGGTACAGTATACTCTAGACCCGCTAGCTTTGCAACAAAAAAAAACAAGTAAAAATCGCTACGAGACCTAAGGAACTTTGGACAGAATTTATGGCTAATAGCCGAGCCGAGGCGCAAAAACCAGGCAAGGAAAGGAAGGGCGAGACGAAGAGACGAAGACAGGCTAAATTGTACCTGCGAATTTTTGGAAGTACATAAATGGCAAAAGGGCAAAAACAAAAATTATATGGATAAGGATAAGAAGGAATGAACGTTCCATTCCTCACCGCCGCCGACGAATCATCATCAGCAACAGAGCGGTTCGGTTCGGTTCGGATCCGAGGCATCCGAGGCCACACCAGCAGCAGCAACAGCAAAAACTCTTACTCCTCTCTTCCTCACTCTCTTCCCTTTTCTTGCCTTCTCATCGTCTCTCCCCCTCTCTCTCCCTCTCTCACACACGGACAGAGAGAGAGAGAGAGGGCGGTCGAGACGTGGGGGTCGTGGCGGTCGGCGCCCTGGGTAGGCGCCGCCGACTTGCACCCGCGCCGACGCCGAGATGGGCGGGGCGTACCACCCAGCGACTGGCAGAGCGCCGACATCTCTGCTCGTCGGGCGTCTCTTCACGAGGCGCCTTGTGTCTGGCGTGGCGCCGAGAGAGAATGTGAGACGAAGAGACGCAGTGGTTGGGGAACCAACCCGAACATGGATGGAGGATGGTGGGAATGGATGGGAACGGAATGGAACGGACTTGGCTAATTGGAGTATTTCTTATCAGTGGTCATATGCAAGAAAGCAAGAAACAGGAAAACCGTTTTCCGGAAAACGAAATTTGGAAAACGCTGATTTTTAAATGATGAGGATGCGAGACGCAGAGAAGAATGGTACACCGTTTTCCAGGGAGTCAACTTCCAAAAAATGCTCATTTTCAAATTTTTTAGAGATTGAGAGTGACGGACAAGGACCCTACAGAAATTACTTTTGACCTAAAAATGGCCAAAACCCACAAAAAACGAAAGCCAAGACAATCAACAGACCTCCTCTCACGCACCGAGTTTGTCATCTGTAGATGAGAAATGGGCGTGGCCCCCCGGAGGACGGACGCGACACGACGAGACGAGAAGAGACGCAGAGAATGGCCAGCGGTCGAACAAACTTGCGAGAGACATAGAGAGAGAGAGAGAGATAGGAAAAAAAGAGCGAAGCAATACACGAATTTTGCAGTGCAACAACCAGCACAACACAACTCGCTCTGAGACGTGGAAATGGATGGGCGGCGCGGTTCGGTCCGTTCGGTTCCGTTCCCTTTGAGAGGCGGAGAGGCGCCGAGCCAAACGGCCGCCACCTGGCATGACAGATGTCGTCCTTGTTAAGGAAATGAAATGAAATGAAATGGCCAGCCACGGATATGACCTAGAAGGAGAGACTGGCACAGACTGGCAGGTGGCTTCGCCACGACGACTAGAACGCACAGATGTTTTCCGACGATCAGCCGGAAGAGGGTTGAAGGGGGAACAGGGGAGCGAGGGAGGACGATGATTAAAGTGTAGTGCACTTTTAGGGAGCGAAGGGGCATCAAGTCGGCAGGAAAAACGCGAATTGGCGATGGAATTGACAAGTTGGTGGAAAATGGCACTTGGTTGGCATTTAGCGGGCAACTAGGCGGATCGTAGTTCGCAGGTAGTTGGCTCTAAGTGCGCAGCTAGTCGGCATGATGTACTCAGCTAGTTCGCACGAATTCCGCAAATATTCGGCACGTAGTTTTCAGCTAGTCGGCACATATCGGCACGTAGTTCGATGCAAAACGGATCATAGTCGGCACATATTTCACAGCTTTTCGTTTCGTAATTGGCTCCAAATCTACAGCTTTTCGGCACGTATTTCGCAGCTAGGCGGCTCGTTATTGGCTCCAAGTACGCAGCTAGTTGGCTCGTGGTCGGCACGAAGACAGCAGCTAGTCGGCACGTATCGGCATGTAGCTCGAAGCAAAACGGATCAAAGTTTGCAACTATTCGGCTCCAAGTCCGCAGCTAGTCGGCGCCTAGTCAGTACGAAGTCCCTACTTAGCCCGCCTCTAGTCGGCTCGTAGGTGGCTCAGGGCTCACAGCTAGTCGGCTCCAGGTTTGCAGTTAGTCGGCTCCAAGTCCACAGCTTGTCAGCACGTAATTGGCTCCAAGCTTGGCAAATTGCCAAAAATGCGCCTGAGAAACTGCCAATAAGCTGCCCGGAAACTGCAATAAAGTAGCCATGAAACTGCCATGAAGCTATCCTGAAGGTGTCATGAAGTCGCCATGAAGCTGCCACGAAACCGCCCTGAAGCCACCACGAAGCTGCCCGGAAGCTTCACCGGAACTGCGACGAACGTTCCATCAAACTGCGGAAGGCCTCCGTGTGACAAAAAGGTCGAAAAGAAACGTTCATTTTCACGTCACGAGACGCCATGAAACCGGAGTCAATATACGCTCAATCAGCTAATAGCCATGCAACGGAAATAGACGGTCCGTTTATGCGCCAATTAGGTGCCAAATACGCGCCAAATCGTTTTTTTGAAGCGAAGCGGCCGATGATGGAGGTTTTTTCAGCAGCAAGCCGGCTCGTTAGTAATGGCTATTAGCCATTTTCAGCGGCTATTAGTCATATAGCTGCCTATTTCCGCCAAATCCGCTCCAATCATGCGCCAATTATCGCCGAAATCATGCCAATATCCGGTAAGAAGCCGACTGTGCACCAGTAATGGCTAATAGCTATTTTCAACGTCTATAACCGAGTTTCCACTACGGAAATGCAGAAAATTCCAAAAAATGCTCCGATTAGCCAGAAAATCGGGAAAAAATTCCAAAAATCCGCTAGACATGCTCAAAAAGTTTTGAGACCCCTATGAAAACCGGGAAAATGGGCGGACCTTTTTTTTAATAAACTGTCCTTGTTTTTCGAGTCCGCCCTCACACCCCGGGTTCACCTAGATTGCTCTGCCATTTCCCCAGCCAGGAATTGACTTAAATAATGTTTTCAGGTTCAGAACGGTACAACACCAGTCGTCTGAGGACACAGAACACCGTGATCCGTAGTATTATCGGCCCGCCACGTCGGTCAAACGCGCTCCGCTGAACTCAATACTACGTGGATTTCATTTTGGTTTCCAAATTATTTCATTTCACGTTGAATTTATACGTGAAATGAAAAAATTTGGAAACCAAAATGAAAATCGCATAACGTTGAGTTCAGCGGAGCGGGTTTGATAATTTTGGCGGGCCTACAATACCTTCGGTACTTGAAGAACGGGTCGACTTTGTAATCTTTGTTTGTTTGTTGTTGTAACTAATTGTAAATAGCTTGGTTTATCACGTATGTATACGCCACGGAGTGACGTGACACTGAGCGCTGAACTGTTGCGTAAGATGGTTTCATCACCCAATTTACCGTGGAGTGAAATATTTCTGTTCATTGGGATTATTGCATTTTCTCACATCTCTACGTCTCCATTTTTGACTGAACGCCATTGTGCAGGCATGAACATGCAACAGAGCGCGTTTGCCTTTCCGTAGGGTCTAGCACTCTGTGTATCGCCGACCCTCGGTCATTCATCATCCGAAACCCACACATGGGAACATGCCCTTTTCTTCTTCTTCTTTCTCTCTTTTTTTACTTTACTTTTTGCTTCGTCTTTAACAATGGACAAGAGAATCGTCGGGTGGTCTTCGTCTCAGTAAGACAAGGTCGCAAAGATGTAGAGGAAGAATACGGGCCCATACCAAGTCAAGTCAACCTCGCCGCCAACCAGTTCTGACGCCACCGTTCTTTTCGTCGGCGGCGGCGCTATTTTGAGAAAAGTGCAACGAAAGGTCGTTTACTTTGAGGCGGCTCGCCCCCAAGCTGCATGTGTTCGCGCCATCACGTTCGTTGCGCACGCAACTTTTAACAAATAAAGAGAGCAAAGAGAGCAAAGAGATGAATAGCAAGTAGGCAAACTCGAGATTGCAAAGGCGCTCCATTGGACACGGAAGATAACAAGGTTTAGCAGAAATTGTTAAAAAAACTGACATTTTAAGAGCTTGTCGGGCCAAATCGGTTCAAAAATAATTTTTTTTAAGCGATTTCCTGAAAATTACTGAAATTTGAAGCATTTCTGGGCAAAAGGTCTAAATTTCCATAGTTAGCCTTATAAACCCAATAAAAACGAATATTTTAAACGCCGTACCGCCCGAAAATGTTAAAAAATGACTGAAAATAGCAATTCAAAAATTCAGGCCTAATGGTAAATTTAAATTTCCCATAGCAGTACGAATATTTGATTTGTTTTCTTTATTTGTTTATTTTCGCGAGCACTTTTTGTTTTGTTTTTTACAAATTCCACCCCAGGGCCGCGCACGTGTAAACAACTGACCGCCCGTCCTCAAAAAAAAACGTCCATTTCGAAAATGACCAGTACTAGTCACTTCTTGAATTGTTGTTCCCCTAATTATTGTTGTTTGTTTACCGTCGCCCGCCACCCGTCTCCCGCATTCATATTATTGTTTATCCGGGGCGGTCACCAACCGCTAAACCGGAACAAACCCCAAAAACATAATAGAGGTCAAAGCAAACGGCAACAAAAAACATCAGCCCAATGCGGGGCTCGAACCCGCGACAACCAGATTAAGAGTCTGGTGCTCTACCGACTGAGCTAACCGGGCCCGAAAGCGGATGGCGTGAAGGGCAGTTTTATACTTGCCAGAGACGCAGGCGCCTTCAGAGATGCGACGGAGAAATGCGAAAAATGTTGCGAAATTTTATGGGATGAGTCAAATTCGACATTTCGCAACATTTTGAGGATTATTTAGGTAATTTTTGTGTTTGGAATGCCATGCCACAAATGGTGAAAACAAAATGTTTATCGCTTTGCATTTGTTCACTCCGGAAGTGCAATTTCATAATGAGTGAGAGCAAGAGCAAAAGAACACTGACACATGGGATGCTGGCAACTGCTCTCGTGAACTCGGCGGAAAAAAAATCTGTGTCAATTTATTGTACGTCCAAAGTAAAAAAAAACGCAAAAAAAGGACGAAAAGAGCCGTCCAAAGTAACTTTGTTTTGCGTTGTTTTTTCTACAGTATTCCCATCAAACCTGCACATCTTGGTGACGCGCGAAGTTTAAAAAAATGTTTCAGTTGTTCTTTTTTGTTTGATCTGCAGGTTCGCCTCTTTTCGTTTTTTTTGTTGCTTTTTTTAAAATTATTTTGGACGTACCATCATTTATGTAACTTCACATTTTTTCGAAATGAATTTTTGAGTAAACGACGCGACGAAAAAACCGTTTTTCGTGGTTTTTTTTCCCTATTTATTGTGTTTTCAATCGAGTTGCGACGTCAAGAGGTGAAACTCCGCCCACTTTTTTTGAGACCCCACGAAAAGGGAGGAAAGTGTTGAAATGTGGGAACGAAAAGGGGGGAAAATGGGCGGGGCCTAATTTTTTTTTGGATTTTTTTCGAAGGAATCGATTATTTTAGTTTCAAAAAAATTAGAGAAGCCCAATTTGAACATAAAACTATTATTAGAAAAAATGTCGCAAGAGTTTGCGGCACTTTTGCGGTAGGCTCCGCCCATTTTTCCCCCTTTTCGTTCCCACATTTCAACACTTTCCCCCCTTTTCGTGGGGTCTCCTTTTTTTCACGCAAAAATTCAAAATGCACTAAAATTTAATGTTCGCGTGAAAAAAAGTGGGCGGAGTTTGACCTCTTGACGTCGCAACTCGATTGAGAACACAATAGGTTGTTTTCCAGGAAAAAAGCCCATCGCGTCGAGACCCGGCAGTGAAAAATGCAATGCGCCTTTAATTTTCAATGAGAAATTCGAGACCCCACGAAAAGGGGGAAAGTGTTGAAACGCAGGAACGAAAAATGGGCACAGTTTGTCTGCAAAAGTGCCGCACGGTTTTTTCTGCATTTTTGGAGAATGAGCAATAGTGTTTTTTTTCTGCTTTTGCAGGTGCGCTTCATTGAACTTCGTACTTTGCGATTTTCATTTTCGTCACCAAATTATTTTTCCTCTTTTTCTTCGATTTCTTGCTAAAATTCTCCGTTTTCCTTGATATATATTTGTTAAAATGACTGATAACAAACAAACAGTAATATTTTGTGAATAATTTCCCAATTATGCCCAATTTTAGTTAAAATTCGCCATTTTTCGAAATTTTCGCTGCTTTAAAAATTCCTAAATCATTTATTTGGAAAGCTTTTAGTTCAAATGATTTTATGACGATGTATTTCAATGTATTCTTTCTTTTTAGCACACAATTGTCCTATTTTAATGCGAAATCACCCGAATTTTCGCAAAAAATATTATTTTTCACTAAAATCAATAATTTTATGGACCTCTCGCAGCTTTTCCGCTCCTTTTCTTTTTTAATCGTTTCTATTTTGTCTCCGCATTTTAAATACTAAATTCCAGAAAAACAAAGCAGGAAAAAAACACTATTTCTCATTCTCCAAAAATGTAGAAAAACCGTGCGGCACTTTTGCAGACAAACAGTGCCCATTTTCCCCCCTTTTCGTTCCTGCGTTTCAACACTTTCCCCCCTTTTCGTGGGGTCTCAGAAATTCGGCTGAAACTTAAAGGCGCATCGAATTATTTTATCGGCCGGTCTCGACACGACGTGTTGTTTACGCAAAGACACCTCCTAGTACTGTAGTTTTTGTCGCTTTTCCTCAATTCTGCATAGAGAAAAACGGTTTTTTCCTATGCTGAACAGGTCCACAAGGCAGTCACCAGCACCCCGTGCTCACAGAAATCGACAGCACTAACCTAGACACGGAGTGTTGAAGAGTACATCGTGAAAATACGCTCCACTGCTCACATAGATTTGAGGAAACGCGGTTGTTACAGATTTGAAACGGTTTGGATTTCCAAAAACGAGGCGCTGGCGGAATACGTTTTCTGCATAAAATAAATAGAAAAATGTTGTTTAAATATTTAGAATCATGCAAAAGATATTAACCCATAAGAAAAAAAAAATAATTGCTGCGGCGCCGTAGTAACGACGTTTTGAATAAGCCATTTCGCGCAATTTTTTCTCGAGTGACGTGGCAACTTTCCCGCGAAATTTAAATTTTAATTTTCATGTACCTCTCAACACCCCGTGCCTAGAGATCAGTAAGTGCGCTCCACCGAATTTCGGCGCGAACTATTGGGTTCTATGAGCTCACTGAGGTTTTAAAATGATAGAAATTTCATAAAATTGGAATTGTACGTCCATCTTACAATTAGGCAACTAAACAATGATAGGGAACCCGTTTTCCGGGAAAAAAATTCAGAAAGTGCTGATTTTCGTATGAGGATGAGAGAGCAGAGAATAAAAATTTATGGAAAGCACTTTCTGTATTTTCCAGTTTAATGGATTTTACATATGGAGTCGTGGACGGTGGTCATTTTGGTAGCTTTCTGTTCCAGAGGCAAGAAAGTGGTAAACTGTTTTCCGGAAAACAAATTTTGGAAAACGCCTTTCCAGGCGTTTTCCAGTTTCTTGCATATGGCCTCTGGGCTTATAATTTTCAAAAATGACAGGGTTTCGGTTGATTATCATAATTTTTCTGAATTTCAGAATTTAATTGTAGTAAATAGATTGATTATGGGGTTATTCACAGAACCAGCAAAAAAAGCAAAAAATGGAAATAAAAAAAGTAAAAAATTCTGCGAAAATTCGGAGAACGCTCCGATCAGTCTGAAACTTTGAGAGATCATTTAAAAATTACTCTTGGACATTCCTGGAAAATTTCAGACCGAAATATCGATTTTAAAAATTTTCAGAAATAAAAATCGATATTTCGGTCTGAAATTTTCTGGGAATGACCGAGAGTATTTTTGCAATTATTTCCCAAAGTTTCAGATCGATCGGATCATTCTCCGAATTTTCGCTGAATTTTTTGTTGGTTTTTTTTTTGCTGGTTCGGTGAATAACCCCATTAGGAAAGTGGTTTCACAAAAATTTCCAAAATTTGCAGTCGACAACGATAGTCCTTTTTTAAATCGCTTATTATTTAGCACTTTCCTCTTTTTATGAAATTATTTATAATAATCTCCTGAAGCGTCAATTAATATTTAGATTCTGCGTCAAATCTCTCATTTCGCTTTTCGAGTGGAATTTTTTCCCCTAAAAATCCATCGAATATTCAAAAACTTGATTTTAAGATCTTCAGCCCTAAAAGGTCTCGCAGCGAAAAAAATCTCACCCCAATCAGTTCAAAAATGACTAACGCAAAAGTGCAACTACTACTAATAATTGAAAAAAGCACATTTTTTTTTCCAATTTTTCCTGCCTCCTTCTTCTATACGTACCTCCCGATTGCCTGGCACGAGCTCGCCGAGCCCATAACTATAAATCTGAAAATGTGTGAGCGCGTGCTTGCACTTTCATAGGGTTAAATCACGAAAAAAAAAAGAGTGCGGAAGGCGTGGAGTGGGGGACCACCCGGCACTGAGCCACCCGGTTTTTTATGGGCTCGGGGAGCACAGAGAGGGCGCAGTTTGGAGAGAGAGAACGGAGAGACGAACCATTACATTAAACGAGATTGGCGGCAAAGAAAAAGAAGAAGAAAAAGTGTGTCTCTGGAGAAGGAAGGACCACCGCTTGAAACATTCCAAAGGGCAACAAGAACGGAGAAACGAAACGAAACGAAAAAAAGAAGAAGGGACCTGCCGGGGCGGTAATGACTATACGATTGAGCGGAAATGAGATTGTTTCCTTCTTCCCCCCGCCCCGCCCCCTCGAACTAATCTGATGCACTCTACTCTACCCTACCAGCGAAACGAAAAAGAAACAATTTATGAAAAGGGCACTAGCAGCACAAAAGTATTCACATTCCAAGTCCTCCAGTCACTTCCAAAGTGGCACCAGTGATATAGGAGGACATGTCGGACGACAGGAAAAGCACGGCGTTCGCAATCTCCTCCGGCTCTCCGAGTCGTTGTTGTGGCACCAGAGATACCATTCCTTTGAGGACGCTTGGCGGCATCGCATCGGTCATCGGGGTGCGGATGAAGCCGGGGAGAACTGCATTTACGCGAATTTTCTGGAAAATGGGAATTTACATTTAAATTGATAGGAAGTGCCAACTTTTGGGGGGAACTGTTTTAAAATTTATTGCGTATTCCTGGAATGGTGATACCGCGTAAAATGGTGTACATTGTGGTCAAGCCACGGATGGTGTTTCCAGACTTGTGGATTTACGTGCAATTTTGAGGGTACGACAGAATAGAAATAGGCGAAATAGAATTGCTACAAAAAAGAACTGGAAAAAATAGAACGGCTACAAAATAGAAATGAGCGGAATAGAACAGCGCGAAATAGAAATGTGACAAAACAGAAATGAGCGAAATAGAACTCGGTGCGATGGAGCGCGTTTGCATTATTCTTCGAATTTTTCGAATATTATAGGTTTTTCCAGTAATTTTCAGATATTTTACGCACTTAACAACAGCGAAAATGAAGAAAAGTATAAAATCAATGCAGTTTCAGAAAAAAATTTCATAATCGGCGAAAAAATGAGAAATTGAAAAAATAATGCAAACGCGCTCCATCGCCCAAAGAGTTCTATTTCGTAGCATTTCTATTTCGCTCAGTTCTTTTTTGTAGCAATTCTATTTTGTAGCATTTCTATTTCGCCTATTTCTATTCTGTCGTACCCACGCAATTTTGGATTTTTCCGATTCGAAGTTTCTCGATAAATGTATGCCGTGGTGTTTGCACACTTATATTTTTTATGATGGTGTATTCATCGTCGTGGCGAGACCCGCAGGCACACCATTTGACGAGGTAATTCGAATCGAGGAATACGTTATATTTCTTATGACGTTTCGTTTTTCCTGACATTATGCTCCACCACACTCGGTACTTCACAGATTTTATTTTCGTCGCCAAATTGTAAATTTTTTTGTTGATTTTCCATTTTTTTTCCACTTTTTTAAAACAAAAATAGTTTAAAACTGTACACGGTGTCCAGGATTTGAAATGTGGGCGGAGCCTAATTTGCTGGCGCGCCAGCAAACTTGCATGGCGCACTTTCGGTGCTTGCGCATTTTTCGACTCTCGCATTTTTTTTTTCTTTCAGTAAAACCTGTTTTTCTTTGTAAAATGTATGTATTCTCAGTACGGAGCGCTGCAAACGCGCTTCCTTCGCACAGTGGTGGACGCGGCCACGTTGGCGACGAGAGAGTGCAGAAAATTAAGAGAGCCGTGGCCGATGTTTTGCTCTGATTTCTCTAAACCTCACTCCAAATGTATGCGAAATTCTTTGTTCGATTGGAGCGAGTTTTCAGCGTTTTATACCGAGTATATTGTATCTTTTAATACCATAAAATTGCCCAAACTTCGATTTTCGTAAAGATTTATCCAGCAAAAACACCAAAAAACTCAAAACGATTATTTCGAATTGGTGGCTGAACCAAATTCGACGTTCTTAGGCTTAAAACATTTCTAAAGATCTCAGCTATAATTCCGTTGGAGCACATTTGGGTAATTTATCAGTATAGCCCCCCGCCTGATATGACCCCCCAAGGACCAGCATAGTCCCCCCGCCAGTTGATTTTGCCCCGATTTACTCGGTGGGGGGTTATACTGTCTGGGGGGCTACACTGGTATACTGATATACCAGAATAATCCCCCACCAGTAGAAATGGGGGGGGGGGGTCATTCTGATACCTTTGGTAATTTATCAGATAAGCCCCCCATCTCATACCACTATCGCCCCCCTCGGAAAAGGTAAGAACAGCCCCCCCCCCCCCACTTTTTTTTTCTTGCGAATTTGCTTAGTTTCCCATATCAATATCGCCCCCGTCATATCAGAATAACCCCCATCATATCAGAATAACCCCCGTCATATCACAATCACCCCCATCATATCAGAATAACCCCCGTCATATCAGAATAGCCCCCCGCTGTATCAGAATATCCTACATATAACAGAATAGCAACAAACCCAGCAAAAATTGAGCGAAGTCGAATTAAACCAAATCTCTTGCTTCAAAAAACCAATAAAAAAAAGAAAAAATCCTCGAAAACGACAGAAAATATGAAAAATGATGAGTAAAATATGAAAAATGATGACAATTCGGCGTCCTCTACACGAAATACATATTTCAATTCGGTGGAGCGCGTTTGCATCTGCGGGGGGCTATATCCTCCTTTTCCGAGGGGGATTACACTGGTATTTCATGGGGGGTTATACTGTAATTTTACCGCAAATTTGGGAAAAAATTAAGAATTTATGCTTTTTTTCCCAAAAAAAACATTTAAAAAATGCCTTAAAATTTGGATTTCGCGCGAAAAAATCCAGTGGGGCGCGTTTTCTCGGCTCCACCCACTTTTCAAATCCTGGACACCGTGCTGTAAAATTAATATAATTTTGTTAGAATCGCTCGAATTTTTTCTGTTGGGGAAAACCAGATTTTTTCGAAGAGCCTTCATTTCCTTATAGAAAATCATAAATTCAACCAGTAACTCTTTATTTTTGTCAAAAGTTAAAGATTACTGAAAAAAAATAATAATTTTCCGCAATTTTTTCAAATTTCGGTGATTTTGAATGTTTTTATTGTGTTCTTTTTTATTTTAAGATTGGCCACGGCGTCCAGGATTTGAAAAGTGGGCGCAGCCGAGCAAACGCACCCCACTGGATTTTTTCGCGCGAAATTCAAATTTTGAGGCATTTATTATGTTTTTCGGGAAAAAAGCATAAATTCTTAAATTTTTCCCAAATATGCTCCAATTGAATTATAGCTGAGATCTTTAGAAATTTTTTAAGCCTAAGAACGTCGAATTTGGTTCAGCCACCATTTCGGAATAATCGTTTTTAGCATTGCGGACCTAAAAAAGTGAGTTTTTGGTGTTTTTGCAGGTAAATCTTTACGAAAATCGAAGTTTGGGCAATTTTATGGTATTAACAAATACAATACATACATTTTACAAAGAAAAACAGGTTTTACTGAAAGAAAAACAATTTTTAAAAATGCGGGTCGAAAAATGCGCAAGCACCGAAAATGCGCCATGCTAGTTTGCTCGCGCGGCAGCAAATTAGGCTCCGCCCACATTTCCAATACTGGACGCCGTGTGGTCGAAAATATATTTTTTTTAATGGTAAAATCGGCGCCAAATTAATTTTAATTGCACTACCGACCGCCGGATTTCTAGGCCAGCGGTCACATCTCGTGTACTCCTTTTGGACGATTTGTATTTTTTTTTTCTGTAAAATTCGGTAAACAACGTATTTTTTCCCCTTCGATTTTAATATGATATTCGTAATTCCCCACCCAAAACTACATTTTAAAGCAGTTTCCTCAAAAAATGTTTTTTTAATGATAAAACGATAAGTACCTTGGTGGCAAGCTCTTTGGCCGCCGATTTGGTGAATCCAATGACTCCAGACTTGGTGGCCGCGTAATTGGTTTGACCGAAATTTCCAATCTTTCCCACGATCGAAGACACATTGACAATCGATAAAGGTGACTGACTAGTGATTGCTTCACGAGCAACCATTTGAGAAAGCTGAATCAATATTTTTTCAAATTTTGCGGAAATAGCAAAAAATTCGGAGAATGCTCCGATCGGCTTGAAAAATTGGGAAATAATGACAAAAATACTCCCTGACATTTCCAGAAAATTTCAGATAAAAATTATCGATTTTTCTGAAATTTTCTGGGAATGTCTGGAAGTATTTTTGCCACCATTTCCCAAAGTTACAGGTCAAACTGAGCATTCTCAGAATTTTCGCTGAATTGTTTGCTGGTTTTGGTTTTTTTCACCACTACCTACCATAAAAATGCTAGTCAAATTAACATTAATCACGTCTTGCCACTGCTGTTGGCTCATTTTCAACAACGTCGCGTCTTTGGTAATTCCGGCGCAATTGACGAGCACGGCTGGCGGAGCGCCGGTGGATTGGATAAAATCTCGAAGATTTTTCACGTCGTCGGGCTTCAAATTTTAAACAGCTCAATAAAGCTAAAAAAAGAGCAAAGCCGAAAAATAACACCTTGCTAACGTCCATCTCAAACGCTTCGTGTCCATTTCCAGCCAAACCTTTCGCCGTGTCCAGGGCGGACGATTTTTTCAGATCCGCCACGATAAGACGAGCACCCGAAGCGGCGAGTTTTTTGCATATTTCCTGCCCGATGCCAGATCCACCTCCTGAATTTTAGAAGAAAAATTTTAAAAACGATATGGATTACAAGTGATTACCGGTAACAATAGCTAGTCTAGACGCCAACATTTTTTCTACAGTGTAAGTCTAATATTGGTCTGGAAATACAATAAAATAGAAATAAAAATGATAATAAAATTGTTTGGAGGGAGTTTTGCTAAATAGAAAATAAACAAATATTGATAGAAAAGGCCAAATGGCCTGAAACTTTAGGAAATATTGTCAAAAACAGTCCCAAAATCAATATTTGAGTCCAAAATTTTCTGAGCATGTCCATGAGTATTTTTGCCCTTATTTACCAAAGTTTCAGGCTATTTTCGGTCTTTTTATTTATGAATAACCACATAAAGAACAAAAAAAAATAAATAAATAATGTTTACTTCTGAGAAAACAAAAATCACGGCCTCCCCAATCAAAAAGTACGCTGCACTCACTCTGCGTCTATATGAACTTTGCACTCTATTTCTCTGTAAAGCGTGATTGCATTATTTGCACTTTGATTGATTATCTGTGAAACTTCTGCCCTATTTAAAACAAATTTTTAAGCTTAAAAATTAAGAATTCGGAATGTAAAAAGTGTATTTATAAACCCCTTTGGAACAGAGATTAGAGTAACATCCGTGAAATTTAGCTTGAATAAATTTTTTCCTAAAAATCCCAATATTGCTCATTCTAACCCATAAAACTTGGTGTTTTTATTCAATTTTGACATTTCCGAAAATTTTGATGCGCTAGAATGAAAAAAAAACAATGAAAATTAGAAAAATAGGCAAAAAAAAAAACAAAAATTAAAATAAAATTTACATATTTTTAAAATACGACAAATGATGCAAAGGCGCTCTACTGCTCACCTTTGGATATTGGCGCCAATTTGAAAAATTATTTTTTTTTGGGGGAATTTTTCAGTTTTTACGCAGTTTTTGATCGGAAACTAGTTGAAAACTTTTGAAAACTTTTGAAAATCAAATAAAAAAAATAAGAGATACTTAAATTAACCTTTCCTTTTTTGTTTCGAAATTGATATTTAATTGGAAAAAAAAGGAAGCTATTTAATTTTACAGCAAAATACCGTGAAAGCTCAATAAAACGCTTCAAAAAAAAAAAAAGAAGAAGCAAAATTACCCACATAAATAAATATGTTTAAATAGAATTGAAAATAAAAATATTTATAGAAAAACAGGTATTTACTAGCCTTAAGGGGTTCCAACTCTTTATTTCAATAATTTGTATTTCTTTTCTATCAAAACAGGTGCTCAAAACTGCCATAATCCATGAAAATACCCCCAAAAATCGAAAAAAAAACCATTTTTAAACTACCGCGTTCATCGGGTTCTGCGGACTGTCGTCATATTCGGTGTTTGCGTACCCAATGGAGGCACTTTGATTCCTACGGTTTCTCCTTTTATTTTCGAATTTCGCGCCGTTTTCATCGATTTCTCATTATAATTTCGTTTTTTCTTTATTTTTTATTGATTTATCAGGGAAATCGAGTTTAAAATTAGTTAATTGTTCGTCCTAATTGGTCCGGAAACGGCAGAAATAGGGATTTTTGGCAGATAATTGTTTTTTCCATATTTTTTCTATTTAGCCTCTTTTCGCTTTTTTTAGAGCTCCAAAATGATTAAATTAGGGTTTTGGGCTTGTATTTCGATAAATTACGTTGCTTGGAAATGTCTCGTTTCATTTTGTAATGGGGCTATTCCTAGAAATTTCGAAAAATGCAAAAACTGTCAAAATGCTCAAATTGGCCTTTAAATTTCGTCATTAAATACTCCTGGACACCCTTAAGAAGGTTATGGACAAAAATATCGATTTTTCTAGGATTTTCGTAATTTTTTTAGGCTAATCGGAGCATTTCTTGAACCAAATTGTATCGATTTTTATAGAAATGTCGTCCAGTAAATTCGAATCCGGAGAGCGAGTACGTATTGCTCATCAAGGAAATGCACAATCGTCGAGTTTACAAGCAGATATGGATGCAAAAAAGGCCATGTTGTCGCACAATGTAAGGCATTTTATTTTGATTTTTTGATTTTTAATTTAAAAAAAAACTAATTTCAGATAAATGGATCGTTGAACAAAAACATAGTACGACCTGCTCGAACTTCTGGAGCTGGTACTAAATATGGAGGTAAATATGCTTTGAAAATAATTTAAAAAATGGAAAAATGCTCCTGAAAATTTGGAAAATATTTTTAAAAAAATAGTCCCTGACCTGATATTTATGTATGCTCAGAAAATTTTGGACGACCGAAGTATCGATTTAAAAAATTTTGGAAAAAAAATCAATGTTTTTTAAAAATCGATCGACATGAGAAATGCGCAACCCAAGAAACGAGAGAAACCGGCCTTATACACAAGATTAGGCTAATTTCAGAGCATTTTTTTTTCAGCCACCAAGCCGAAAAAGCCCAAGAAGGGTAGCGATGACGAAGACGACGAAGATTACGTGGATGAAGAAATGGGAAGTGAAGACGAAGAAGACTTTGATCAGGAGGACGATGATGATGATTACGAGGATGAGAGCACAAGGAAACGCAAAACTCCGGCCAAGTATGAATATGCCAAAAAAATTTTTTTTTAATATTGTCGAACCGCCTTCCGCATATTTCCGAATTTCAGTGAAAAATCAATATTTTTCGATTTCTGTGCACTTTAAAAAATTCATAACTCATTTTGTTTGAAAAGATTTTTGTTCAAACTCCATCATGACGATTTTTTCCAATGTTTTGTTAACTTTTAGCCCGAAAAGTAGTGATTTTAGTGAAAATTTGCCGCTTCGGCGGAAAAAGGGCTAAAAGGTAAGAAAACATTGAAAAAAAAATCATCATGATGGAGTTTGAACAAAAATCTTTTCAAACAAAATGAGTTATGAATTTTTTAAAGTGCACAGAAACCGAAAAATATTGATTTTTCACTGAAATTCGGAAATATGCGGAAGAATTTGACAACACTTCATGAGCTTGGTCTCGAAAAAACATCTGGAAAAAGCACGCAAAAAAAAGATTTTATGCAAAAAATCAAAGAAAAAAAGACAAAATAATTTGGAAACGAAAATGAAAATCGCATACCGTTAAGTCCAGCTTAGCGCGTTTGATCATTTTGGCGGTTCGACAATACTTAATTTAATTTAATTTGATTTTTCTTCATGTGACTTGATTTGCAGAAAAAAAGCAGCTCCACGAGAAAGATATCGCGATGAATCAGAGACACCGGAGCCAGAAACGTAAGCACATTCACACTTTTTTAATATATTGAACTCCAAAATTCTATTTTTGCTTACAGAAGAAGGATCAGAACGCTATCAGACTCCAGCGACGACGAATGGCTCACAAAGCCACGTTTCGACGATTCGATTTCACCGAAAAACGTGATGCGCACACAGTTGGCGAAGCGAAATGCGGTCTCCAAGCGAAAAATAGTGATAGACGATGAAAGTGAAGACGATGATTTTATCAATGACAAAGAAGATGATGAGGAGGAGCCAGTTGAGGATGATGAGAAGAACGTGGAAGAAGAGGAAGAAGAAGAAAAGGTACCAACGATGAAAGAGGGACAAAGTCTGAAAGCAGTGGCTGAAAAGGAAAAGAAAGAAAAGAAAAAGAAGTACGAATCGGATGAGGATTGGGAAGAAGACGAGGATGATATGAATGCGGATGGAGATGAGACGCCGTCAGATGACAGTGATGTAAGTTTTTGTAAAAACTTGTTAATTTTGATTATGAGCAAAAAATAGAGGTCTGAAACTTTGAGAAACAATTTTAAAAATATCGATATTTTGGTCTGAAATTTTCTGGAAATGTCCGAGAGGATTTTTAAAATGATTTCCCAAAGTTTCAGATCGATCGGAGCATTCTCTGAATTTTTTGCTGGTTCTGTGAATAACCCCATTACGGTGCATTTCGCAGACGTTCATAGTTAAAATCACCTCTCTATGAAGGTCGATATTCAAGCCCCTTTATGGACTTATTCATAGGAGAAAAAAATGTCAAACAATGTTAAAACACGTTAAAAAATGTCAAAAAACGAATCCTATGAATTTCGCCGAAAATTGCGAACAATTTGAATTACTTCCCGAAATTGGCCAACCCTCTTTCCATCGTTTCCGAATTTCGAAAAGCAGAAAAGTTGAAAATGGAAGAAAATTGGTTTCCAAAAATGCTTATTTTTCACCAATTTTGTTATTCTGTTCACGTGAAATCGGCCCTCGAAACTTTGCGAAACTTCGCTCACCGTCGATTTGCCATAATTATTGCTTTAAAATTGAAAAAAAAAAAATCACAATTTTCGGCGGGTCTTTGCCACGATTGTGCACCGATTTACCCGTTTTTGTCATTTTTAAATCAGAATAGAGTAAAATAACATGAAAATCGATAATTTGAAGTGCAAAATTTGATAGAAATAATTGGGGTTAATCACGAAATAGTAAAAAAAATAGTGGGAAAACTTGGCGCTGATCAGCTTGAAACTTTGGGAAATAATGTCTAAAATGCTCCCGAACAGCCCCACAAAATTTCAGATTTTAAAAAATCACAAATTTTTAAAATCGATATTTTGTCAATTTACGTTTTTTTTTAAACCAAGCAGCCTATATCCGTCAGCCGAAAATTCCCCCAGTTCTCAGGGCAAATATTGGCTATTAGCCGTCGATTTTGGGGCGTATTCCGAAAAAAATGCATGTGACAAAAGTCCTCAGTTCGACGGCTATTTGCTGTTTTTAGCCGAATTCACGCCAGTTAGGTGCGAGCTGTGCAGGCTGAAATTTATTTTCAACGGCTAATAGTTATTTAGCTGCATGTAATCATCATTTTCGCGCCGAAAATACTCCGAATTCTAGCTAGAAAAGTCGAAAAATTGTGATAATATGGCTCTGGGACGTTTCGAAATTTGTGAATTTTTGTGGTACACTAGTGAATTTAAATTCCCAAAAATAAAAACAAGATGCGCCTGTGTTTTGGTGTCAATTGGCGAAAAACGCACCGCAAAAACGCAAAAAAGTATCGAAACGTCCCAGAGCCGTGAAATCAGTGCGACCGCGCCACCGAAATCGCGGCGCGACAAATTTTTGGACACTTATTTTTTTTATTCAATTCCACGTTTTTCTGCTTTTTTGGACGCACCATGATCTATTTGCTGCAAAAATATTTTTAAAATGCGAATAATTAAATTTTTTCGCGAAATCTTTGTAAAAAAATGCTGGTTATCTCAGAAAATTGTAGTAACAAAAATTTCGGAAATAAATTAAAATAGTCTCAGAATCTGAATATTACGAAAAATTGGAACTTTCGAGAAAAGCTGCCAGGAACCCGAATTTTGAGTAGTCCGTCGAGACAACTTTTTCCATGACCCTATTATGCGTTCACGAATTACATTTGACAACGACGTTCCGCGTCTCGCAGCGAAGAAATTGCACGTTATTTACCGTAAATAAATTGGATTTTTTTCATCACATTTTCTTCTTTTCTTTTACAATTTTCCTCAAAATCTCATCATTTTTTATCGTTTTTTTTTTAAAAAGCATAGTATTTGGTAAAAAATCACTGAAGTTCAATGAAATTATCCATTTTTTCTGAAAGTAATTCAATCTCGCCCAATTTTTCCTCTAAAAATCCTTTGTGAGTCAACTTTTTGTTTATTTGAGAAAAATTATTTTTTATTGAAAAAACATCTGTTAATTATAAATAATTAAAGAAAAAACATCGGTTTTACCTATTTCTCAACTTCCCGTTGCACGTTTTTTTTTCCCGTTTTGTTTCTCTGGACAAAATATCGATTTTTACAGAAAATGGTCGTGCGACACGAACAGCTCGAGGAAAAAGAAAAGGAAGGGCTGCAAAAGAAGAATACGAAAATTGGTGAGTATTTTGGTTTGAAATTTAATCGGAAGAGGAATCGGACATGTCGTCGGCATCATCGTTGCGCGAAGTTTCCTCGTCTTCCATGATGGCTCGAATAGAGTTTTCGGTGTCGATGACGTGCTCGATGGTGTTGGCGATAATGTGCTCGTCGATTTTTGTCAAAAACTCGATAGCATTGGCGCGAACCTTCAATTAAAGTACTTTTATAAAGCCCCGCCCTTACCCGCGTCTCACTACTAAGATGCTGTCCTTCGTATGACCGATTTCGAGAAGTTTTGACTTGAGCATTCCCCAAATCAACTCAATCGGGTTGAAGCAACAATGATATGGCGGAAGGCGCACAATCGAAATCCCGAGCCCCTTCGCTTTCTCATCTACCTCGAATTTCCGCATCGCCTTCGCTCCCCCTTGCGTTGCCATATAATCCACCGCTTCTTTCCAAATTGCCTCTTTCGTTTGTTCTTGGTCCACAACCACTCCTTGGTCTGCCAGCCAGGTCACAATGTCCCCTTTCTTCCACGCCTTGGCAGCAACCTAAATTTTTAAATTGGCGACATTATATCTAAATGTGGGTTACTTTTTGAACAAGCTTATTGTGAATCGACGCGTTGTCGATCACAAGTACAGGGCGTCGGCCGGTAGGACAAGCAGCGAGGATTAGGGGAAGGACGACGTCCATATACTCCCCATACGACTCAGCGGTCATCGTTTTGTGATAGTCGATGACTTGTTCGTCCGCTGGCCTTCCGGAAACGATGACGTCGATGGATCCGGGAAGAATCCCAGACTCTGTCATAACTGCTAGCACAATCGCCCGAATGCCTTTGTCGCTGGTTGCTGGAAACCCTGGAATTGGGTTGTTCAAATTCCCCATGCGAGCGATCTCGTAAGCATTCCCGTATTTGTGCAGCCATCCTCTGCGCCGGGACATCCCATGGAAAATCCACGTCTCATCGAAATATACAATGTAATCTCCTCTCTCCCGATGGTATTGAATTTTGTCTAGGTATCTCTTGCGTAGGAAAATCACATCTTTTCGCTCACTGGCAAATGGGTTATACGTTTTCGTTCGGTACGAAAAATCCAGAGCCTTCAAGATTTTGAACAACGTGGTTCTTCCATAAGGAAATGCTATTTTTTCTTGAATTTTTTTCAAAAACGTTTTCAAAGTGAAGTTCGTGTCGGTCTCGTAGTGTAACTCGATTTCGCTTTTGATGAATTCCTTTTGCTCTTCTGACAGCAAGTTCAAAATTCTGTACTTCTCGGGGACTTGGGGGAGTTTTTCAACTTTTTTTTTCGTTTTCGCTTTGCAAATCGTGTTTTTCGATACACCTGTGAGTTTCGCTGCCAGATCTACCACACTCGCAAAAACTGTCCCACTCGCTGCGGATCCCAAATGTATACGAATTGCTTCCAGCTGGGTACACACATTTTTCAAGATGTCATGGGCAGATGGGTGACTTGTTTGGTGGGTGCTGTTCAGAGGGGACAAATTTAAAGATTTGATCAGTTGACCCAAATCCTTATCCTCTTCCTCCTTAATTTTTTATTTTTTTTTTTAAATTATGCTAATATTGAACCTTTATTTTTTCAGTATACAAACGAAAACTGGCGGCGAGTGCGGCAGGATCACGACGAACCAAAGGACTCGGAGCACAATTCGGACACGGTAGCGGAGTCGGAGGTGGATTTGGAGGAGGTGGTGGTGGAGAAGGCGTTCCGGAAGACGACGAAGATTTAGGTGAAGGAGATCGAGCTCTTTTCACTCTGAGGACGCCGTCGAAGGAGGCGTCAAGAACTCCTAAATTTTTTCTTTTTGTTCGGTTTTTTGTTTATTATGTATACTTTTTTCTTCTTCCGTCAGAGTTGCTCGTTCAACGACGACAGTTCGCCCTCCTTTGCAAATTTTGGCAAATAAAGGTTCCAGTGGCATTATAACCTGTTTGGAAAAAGAGAATTGAAACGGATATAATTAAATTCCAGAGTTGAAAATCCCCTTCTCCAAAGTTGTGCTGCATAGCGCCGCAATTCCGGAAGCTCGAATTTGTGTGTGTCTCGCTGCTAATTTCGTTCGTTTTGGTCCCGCCCGCCCTTCAGATAAAAAAACTTCCGCAGCTTTTCGAAATTATTCTGTTTAGTGTTTCCGTGTGTGTGTGTATGCTATGCTCGTCGAAAAAATTGAATTGAATCTTAAAATCTGTTGAATGGGCATGCAATATTTATCTAGGAGTTCTATAATTCATCAGTTTTTTTAAAAATAAATCGTACTTTAAAAAAAATAAATAAATCGCGAAGTTGTACTAAATATGGAAAAAAAGAGGTAATGTCATGAATTTTTTTAATACAGAGAAACTACCTTCGAAAACTGCTGAAAATTGGAATTGGGCCATAAATTCGATGAAAAGGAGAATTTTCAAGACGATTCGGAGAAAAAACGATAATTTTATTGAATTTCAGTGATCTTTTACCGAATACTATGCTTTTTTCAACAAAAAAAACGATAAAAATTTGTTTAAAATACAGAGAAACTTGCTTCGAAAAGGGCTGAAAATTGGAATTGGGCCTTAAATTCGATGAAAAGGAGAATTTTCAAGACGATTCGGAGAAAAAATGGATAATTTTATTGAACTTCAGTGATTTTTTACCAAATACTATGCTTAAAAAAAAAAAACGATAAAAAATGATGAGATTTTGAGGAAAATTGTAAAAGAAAAGAAGAAAATGTGATGAAAAAAATCCAATTTATTTACGGTAAATAACGTGCAATTTCTTCGCTGCGAGACGCGGAACGTCGTTGTCAAATGTAATTCGTGAACGCATAATAATTTTTGAATTAATTTTGTAAGCGAAAAAAGTGAGAGAAATTTATGAAAAATGATAACAATCACAAAAAGTTCAAAAAAATGCAAAAAAAATGCTCAAATTGCTCTGAAAATTTGGGAAATATTGTCAAATTTAGCACAAAAGTGCTGAATTTGAACTTGAAAAAAACTATATAATTTTACTAAAACTGATTCAAAAAATATATTTTTGACATTATTCCCCACACTTTCTGATGTCGCGTCCAAAATTCAAAAAATTCCTGAAATCAGGAGTTTTTTCACTCCAAAGTTCCGAAAAAAAAAAACAGGCGGTGACAGTTGAAACCGGCGTTACAGTACCTTCTATGTTTAAACTTGAATTTTCCCACATTTGCTCAATTTTTTTTTTTGCGGGAAAATTCAAGTTCAAATACAGAAGGTCTCGCAGCGAAGGAACTACGGTAACGCCGGTTTCAACTGTCACCGCCTGTTATTTCTGGGAAATTTTTCGGAACTTTGGACTGCAAAAACTCATGATTTCTGGAATTTTTTGAACTTTGGACGCGGCATGATAAATTTGAGAATTTTTTAAGTTTCTCCATTTCCTGCATATCTGAATATTTCATCCGTGACAAAAATCGACGAAAAATAGTTTTATTTTAAAAATTGTGGCCGTGGAAGAAGTTTTACTACAGTGACTAAATTTGATTCATCAGACATAAAACAAAAAATTAGCTGTTTTTTTTTTTTGCTTTTTAATGGAAGATATTTTGGTCCAAAATTTTTTGAGCGTGTACAGGAGAATTTTCTACAATATTTCCCAAAATTTCAGGTCAATCGGAGCATTTTTTTTCCCGCAATTTTTTTCTTTTTTATTCCGGTTTTGTGAATAGGTCCATAGCGCTTTTTTTTTCGTCGTTGAGCGCTACTCTATTATTTAGATAAATGCATCATTTTTCGGTGCAAATCGAGAGTATTTTGACAAATAATTGAGAAAATTGAAGAGAAATCCCTGAAAAGTGTTTTATTTTTTCGGTTTTTAAGCGTATCTCGATAATTCCACCATTTCAGATCGAAGAACGACGTGCGAAGCGGGGTGAAAATAAAAATCAGCGAGAATGCCGTGAATTCTTCAATTCAGCGTCCAGAGAAACGCTTCTTCAACAGGCTCGCATCAACGACAAGATTGCCGACTTTGTAATGTGCACCAGACCGTTTAACATATACAGTGAAATGGTGAACAAGATGAAAAAAGTGACGAGAGGAACGCACGCAATCGAGGCTTATATGGAATTCCTCGATAAACGCGGAATCCTGTCGCGTATCCTGGATGATTGCAAAGATCACGCAAAGACGGTGGCCAAAGATTTCGAGCGATGCACAGAGGGACCACTGGAATTGCCACTTTTGAAAGAAGGATGCACTCTGCACGATTATCAACTCGTCGGTGTCAAATGGCTCATCATGATGAACAACAAGGAGCTCAATTCGATTCTCGGAGATGAAATGGGACTGGGAAAGACTATTCAGATTGTCGCATTCCTCTCGTATTTGAAACAAATTGGCAAGTCTGGTCCTCATCTTGTCGTCGTTCCATCGTCTACTATTGAGAATTGGATTGGGGAGTTTCACAAGTGGTGTCCTAAATTGAAGGTGGGTCTGGTCTGTTTTCTTGGCTGGTTGTAAAATTTAATTTTTACGGATTCCGTAAAACGTAAAATTTTTTATTTCACTGCTCACTGACTAAAATTAATTACTGAAACCAAAAAAAAAAATTAAATAAAAATGGCCAACAACAAAAATTTAGCATTCTATTGGAAATTTGCTCCTAAAATTAGAAAATTTCGATTTTTTTCTATTTTAAAATTCTCTTTAACGAATTCCATATTGAAAGTAACCTGGAGAATTTTTTGAAACTTTTCTAGAAAAAGACGGAAAAAATTGTTTTTGTTGTTTAACAACAGAAGAAAATATCGTTAAACATTTTTTTACCGCTAATAGCCATTTTTTGCTGTTTTTTTTTTTTTGCATTTTGCGCGCTGATTATTGACAAACTCGCAAAACAGTAGTTATCTGCCTGGTAATGGCATGAACGGCTAATAGCCATATTCGTGCCGAAAATTTTTCTGCGACATTTTCAATTTTTGGAAGAAAAATTTTCTCAGAAAAAGTACAATTTTTTCAAAGTAAAAAGTGCTATTGTCGGCCCGCCAAAATGGTCAAACGAGCTCCACTGGACTCAGCGCTATGCGATTTTCATTTTGGTTTCCAAATTATTTTGTCGATTTTTCTTTGGTTTTTTGCATAAAATCTTCTTTTTTCGTGCTTTTTCCTTGTAAAAATATTTTTTCGAGACTAAATTCATGAAGTTTTGTCAAAATCTTCCGCATATTTCCGAATTTCAGTGAAAAATCAATATTTTTCGATTTCTGTGCACTTTTAAAAAATTCATAACTCATTTGTTTGGAAAGTTTTTAGTTCAAACTCCATCGATGTTTTTCAATGTTTTCTTACCTTTTAGCCCGAAATGTACTGTATTTATTATAAATTCCACCTTTTTTTCCGCCGAAACGGCAAATTTTCATTAAAATCAATAATTTATTTGCCGTTTCGGCCGAAAAAGGGTGGAATTTATAATAAATACAGTACTTTTCGGGCTAAAAGGTAAGAAAACATTGAAAAACATCATCATGAGAGAGTTTGAACAAAAATCTTTCCAAAAAATGAGTTATGAATTTTTTTAAAGTGCACAGAAATCGAAAAATATCGATTTTTCACTGAAATTCGAAAATATGCGGAAGATTTTGACAAAACTTCATGAATTTGGTCTCGAAAAAATATTTGGAAAAAGCACGAAAAAATAAGATTTTATGCAAAAAATCAAAGAAAAATCGACAAAATAATTTGGAAACCAAAATGAAAATCGCATAGCGTTGAGTCCAGTGGAGCGCGTTTGACCATTTCAGAGGTTGGACAATATTTCATTTCACGTTGAATTTATACGTGAAATGAAAAAAATTTGGAAACCAAAATAAAAATTACGAAGTACTAAGTTCAGCGGAGCGCGTTTGACCATCGTGGCGTGCCGACAATATCTACAGCAAAATTTTCCCAACTATTGTGTTTTCAATCGAGTTGCAGCATGAGAACGAGAGATAAAAATCCATTTTTTCTCTGATTCGCTTCGAATCGAACTGTGTTTGCGTGGCCGTGCGAAAAAAGTGGGCGGAGTCACGCGTTCTCATGTCGCAAGTCGATTGAAAAAACAATATGTATTTATCTGAGCGTAATTATATTTAGTAATTCCTAATTTTCAGTTGCTCACGTACTACGGAACACAGGACGAGCGCAAGCACTTGCGACATCGAGTCAAGAAACAAAAGGATAATGTAAGTACTCTGGGCTAGTTGTCCGTGTGCACAGGTTTTGCGCGATAGGCCTATAATAGGTTGAGGCCAAATATAGGCCTATTATAAGCTTATAATAGGCCTATCGCGGGCGGCAGCGCCTACCCTCCTTTAATAAGCTTATCGCGGACGCGGTGTGCGGCGACCGCGGTAGGCCTACTTGTTGGTCTAGCGGAATGACGTCAGGGCAGTGCAAACACGCTCTATGGCTACACTATCCCGTCAGCGACGCAGGCATTACTTTCAAAAAACCACATTTTTTGTCCTAAATTAATTTTTTGCCGACGCATTTCAACTGTTTCGTTTTTCAGATTTTAAATATTTTTTATCTTTCAATAAATATAAATTTTCTTGTTTTTTTCCCCATTGTGGCGCATTCGCAAGGATTGACACTTCGCGATAAACTGTGAGGCAAGAATTATCTTCATTTCTTTTGCTATTTTCTTTGTTTTTGTTTCAAAAAAGCATGATTTTGTTTACCAAAAGTGTCAATCTTTGCCAATAAAACCGCCCAAACTCGAAAATTACGTTTGTAGGCCAATCAAGGGGTTTAAATAAAAAAAATTTTGTTTATTGTTGCACGCACTCGTTATTCTCACAAATCTTTGGCGTAATTTCATATAATAAAATTAAACTTGTTCATTTTTCAGGTGGAAATGCGATCACGGAGCATGGATTTTCGCGAGGAGCGGCAAACCGGACATGCAATGTAAGTATTACATTTTTCTCATGGGGTTATTCACGAAATGGCGAAAAAACTGCGCGAAAAATTGGAAAATGCTCCGATTGACTTGTAATTTTGGGAAATAAAGAAAAAAATTCTACGGGACATTAACACACAATTTTGGGCCGAAATATCGATTAAAAAAATATTGAATTGTTTTCTGAAAATGTTCAAAATCGATATATTGGTCTGAAATTTTGTGGGAATCTCCGGGAGTTATTTTTGACCTTGTTTCCCAAAATTTCATGTCAATCGGAACATTTTCCGAGATTTCGCGGTGTTTTTTGCCATTGAATAACCCCATTAAAGTGTCCCGTAAAACATGTTCTCAGAGAATGTTCGGCGATTTCCGGCCTTAATCGGCGCGTCTGACCACTGACAGTTTTCAGCACGCTATAATGGATTCGTGGCGGAGTGAAAATTTTTCTCACGTTTTTATTCGAAAAAATGAAGAAATAACTGACGAATGAAGAGATTTTTTGTCTCACAGTTTCACGTGAAATGTCACTCCGTCACGAATCCATTATAATTTCGTCGGCAAATTACCGTTGAGATTCGGCCGGTACTTTGATTTTGGCGGCAATTTTTCAATTTTTGCTGCAATTTGCCGAGTTTGAGACAACTTTTCGCAATTCGGCGGGGCGATTTTTCCTAAAATCAGCAGTTCGCTGCAAAAATAGGAGTGCTGCCCGCCCCTCAACGGCAATTTGCCGTTGAGGGGCGGCCAGCACGAATTTTGCGAATCTTTTCTCACAAATGTTTTGCTTCCTTTCATATAAATAACACTAAATTGTTCATTTTTCAGGTGACGATGCGATCACGGAGTGGAGCATGGATCTTCACGAGGAGCGGCGAAAGGACATGCAATGTAAGTATTATGTTGTCTACAGAATAGAAAAAGTTTTCTACATCGCCAGAAAAAAAACACGGAATTCCATATTTCCTATAATGTATTCGTGATGACGTGACATTTCACGTCAAACGGGGTGACGAGAAATCTCTTCATTTTTTCGATTAAAAACGTGAAAAAATTGTCACTCCGCGACGAATCCATTATACTGAAAAACTCCAGAAAGTAAGAATTGTTTCTTAAAGCACCACGTAAAACATTTTATCATAGAATTTTTTGAAATTTGCCGCCTAAATCGGTGCGTATGGCCACTGATAGTGTTTAGAACGCCGATTTCGACGGAAAATTACCGTCGAGATGTGGCCAGCACACCGATTTTGTCGGCAATCGTCCGATTTTTGCAACAATTTGCCGAGTTCGAGGCAACTTGCCGCAATTCACCGGGGCGAATTTTTTCTAAAATCGACAATTTGCTGCCAAATTCGGCAAACGATCATTTCCCACTGTTCTTTTCTTACTTTTGTTCATTTCGTACCTTTTTCCAATGAAAATATACTCGTATGTTGGCCGAAAATGATCCGTTTCCCATTTTTTTAATAGGTTCTGGTGAGAAACGATTCATAATTTGATTTATGTGGGAAATGATTGTTTGCCCCAAAATCGGCAAGTTGCTGCAAAAATAGGTGTGCTGATCGCCCCTTAATATTCCTCCGTTTTAGTCGAGCACTGAATAGGTTCAAGACTTTTTTTTTGGTCATTTTCATCATCTATTTTTATTTCAGATCGAGGCGAGGGACCGAAAGGAGACAGTGCAAAACGTGGATGCCATTGGACGACAATTATATTTTGTAAGGTTTCAAATTTTTCTAAAACTTGGCGAACACAACCAATAGTTTCGTTTTAATTACCTTTCTTTTTAACAGTGCGTTCAGTTTAAAAATTTCTATTAACGTTCAAACCGTTTAAGCACTTCACCACGAGGGACGAAAAATTAAAAAAAAAAAAGAATAGAAAAAAGGCGAGTAGTCACCAAAAGTAGCAGGCTGTGTGAAGTAAAAAATATGACCAAAGTTCGAATAAAATATTCAGCTCGGCGATGTACATCCGCTAGTTCAAATTTGCCTGTATCAACACCAATTCGTGCATAGGAAAACGTATCAAATGTATACCTTGATTACTTTAGAATTCTTCCAGTAACGCACACTATTGTCGGCCCGCCAAAATGGTCAAACGTGCTCCGCTGAGCTCAACGCTATGCAATTTTCATTTTGGTTTCCAAATTATTAAATTTCACGTTGAATTTATACGTGAAATTAAATAATTTGGTGACCAAAATGAAAATCGCATATTGTCCATTCGCGAAGAAAACAAGTGCGCTCCACAAAACTTAGTACTTCGTGGATTTCATTTTCGTCGCCAAATTATTTCATTTCACGTTGAATTTACACGTGAAGTGAACTAATTTGGCGACGAAAATGAAATCCACGAAGTACTAAGTTTTGTGGAGCGCAATTGCTTTTTTTCACAAATGGACAATAGCGTTGAGTTCAGCGGAGAGCTTTTGACTAGATTGGCGGGCCGACAATACTCGCAACGCAGTAATAGAACTTCAAAAAACTTGCAAAAAAATCGCGATTAACTGTAAAAATGGAAATATGCAATTGTATCATGCAAACTTCAGTTGATTTTTTGTTTAGAGAAAAATAGGAAAAAACAGCACTATGCATAGGTTTTCTCCAGATAAGCTAGTCCCCATGGTCCCAGAGACAAAAACTATTTAAAAACGAACTACGTGTTAGCCAACTTTTAAAAACTTTGAAACCCCAAATTAATGTTTTATTTTCCTTTTCTGATATATTTTTTGCCCAATTTTCTTCTTTTTATTGTTGTTATTCTATTCGCTTAAATTGCAATAAATTGTATTATTTTTTAACAGTGTTTTGTTCTTTTACAAGAAATGGCTTGAGTGCGAGCACTTTTGAGCCTAGTCTGTAGACGTTTTATAGCCCTATTACGAGCCTACCAACGATTTTTGAATGACCGCGAAAGGCCTATTTATGGCTTACAATTGGCTTATTGGTGACCGCGATAAGCTTATTGTAGGCGAAAGTCAACCGCGATAAGCCTATTATAGGCCTATTATAGGCGCCGGGCCGCGATAAGCCTATTATAGGCTTACTATAGGGTCCTTCGCGGGTACTCGATAGGCCTATCGCGCAACCTATTATAGGCCTATCGCGCAAAACCTGTGTGGCGCAGTGGGTTACACTCGCCGCACTAGTCTGCGCGACACCACAAGTTCAATCCCGTTATCTTTCCAACAGCTGACTCCTACGTCATTGTTGGCTTAATATGGGTGAAATTGACTGGATGATTCTGAAATAGGGTTATGTTGCTGAAAATTGACAAACCGCTTCACTCGTTCTACATTTTTCAATTGTTTTTTTTTTCTTCAGATCGATGTGATCCTCACTACGTACAACATGGTAACCTCGAAATCGGACGACAAGAAATTCTTCAAAAACTTTTCGTTAAACTACGTCATCTACGATGAGGGACACATGCTCAAGAATTGCGATTCGGAACGATATCGTGGATTAATGAAGGTGAAGGGAAAAAGAAAGATCCTTCTGACAGGAACACCTCTTCAAAACAATCTCATCGAGCTGGTGTCACTCATGTACTTTGTTCTCTACAAGGTTTTCAACAAGTACTGCGAGGACATTTCACATCTCCTTCAACATTTCAAACAGCTCGGACCTGCTCTTGACTCGAAGGACAAGGCGTTGTACCAGAAGGACCGGATTGAGGAGGCGAAGAGCATCCTCCAACCGTATATTCTCCGGCGATTAAAGAATCAAGTGCTCACAAGTCTCCCGGCAAAAACCGAACAAGTGATTGAAGTGGAGATGAAAAAGCAGCAGAAAGAGTTGTACGATGACATTGTCGATGTGCTACAGCGAGCTGAAGATTCCGGAGAGTCGTACGGATCTCTGATGAGACTTCGCCAGGCGGCCAATCATCCGTTGTTGCGACGCTCACAATACACTGAAAAGAAGTTGGATCAGATTGCCAAACAGTTGTGTCTTAAGGAGAAATCGTACGCGGATAAAAAGTGGCAGCACGTGGCAGAGGATTTGGCGTATCTTTCGGATATTAAGATTCATCAGTTGTGTGAAAAGTTCCGTTGCACCAGCAGGTTCCTTTTGAATGAGGACATCGCGTTGAGGAGTGGAAAATGCGAACAGTTGGACAAAATGCTTCCGCCAATCCAAGAAAAGGGTGACAAAGTCCTAATCTTCTCGCAGTTCACATCAATGCTCGACATTCTCGAAGTCTACCTGAATATTCGCGGATATTCGTACAAACGACTCGACGGACAGACTCCTGTCCTCGATCGTCAGGAGATGATCAACGAGTTCAACGTCTCCAAAGAGATCTTTGTTTTCTTGTTATCCACAAAAGCCGGAGGTCTTGGCATCAATTTAACGTCCGCCAATCACATTATCATTCACGACATTGACTTTAATCCGTACAATGACAAGCAGGCGGAGGACAGATGTCATCGGATGGGCCAGGAGAAGAAAGTGCACGTCACCAGGTTGATAAGTAAGGGGACCGTCGAGATTGGAATGCTCATGTTGGCCAAGAAGAAGTTACAGTTGGAGAAACAAGTGACAGATGGAGTTAAAGGACAACTTGATGAAGGTGAGGGTTTTTTTTCTCGATTCTTGTTATTTTCTTGATTCCAGTCAGGATTATTTCTCTGAGATGGAGAAAAAAATCACAATTTCCAGCGGGTCTTTGCCACGATTGTGCACCGATTTACCCGTTTTTTGTCATTTTTAAATCAGAAAAAAGTAATGGATCTATTCATAGGAGAAAGAAAAAATGTTTTTTTTTGATGTCAAAAAATGTCAAACAATGTTAAAAAACGTTAAAAAATGTTTAAAAAATGTCAAAAAATGTCAAAAAACGAATCCTAGGAATAGGTCCATAAAATATCAAGAAACTACCCGAAAATCGATAATTTTAAGTGAAAAATTTGGTAGAAGTGATTGAGATTATTCACGAAATAGTTTTAAAAAAAATAGCGAAAAACAGCAAAAAATAGTGCGAAAACTCGGCTCTGATCGGCCTGAAACTTTGGGAAATAATGTCTAAAATGCTCCCGAAAATTCCCACAAATTTTCAGAGAAAAATATCGATTTTTAAAATTTTCAGAAAAATCGATATTTAGGACCAAAATGTTCAGGTTTTTCCACAATTTTTTTGCAGTTTTTTTTTTGCTATTTTCATTACAATTTTTCGTCGGGTCTCGTCACGATTGCTTGTCGATTTACGCGTTTTTAAAAACCATTTTAAATAAAAATTGACCAAAATTAAAAAATATCACTCAAAATTCGAAAAATCGATAATTTTAACAATAAGTACAAATTTTGATAGAAATTATTAAAAAGCGATAAAAAAATCAGCTATTGTAGTAGTTTCTCAGGGCGAGTTTTGGCTATTAGCCGTCGATTTTGGGACGTCTGCAAATTCATGTAGCACAGGCACCTTCTCCGATTAGGCGAGTAATGGCTATCTGCCATAATATTGACTATTAGCCGCCGATTTTGGGGCGTATTCCGTAAAAAATGCATGTAACAAAAGTCCTCAGTTCGACGGCTATTTTCTGTTTTTTTTTTTGCGCTTGTGTGCCGATTTTCGCCGAATTCACGCCAGTTAGGTGCGTGGCTAAGAAAAAATTCACAAATTTCGAAACGTCCCAGAGCCATTTTATCACAATTTTTCGATCTTGCTAGCTAGAATTCGGGGTATTTTTGGCGCGAAAATGATGATTACAGGCAGCTAAATGGCTATTAGCCATTTTCAGCCTGCGCAGAGGGAGTGCAGGCTAAAAGCCATTTTCAACGGCTAATAGCCATTAAGCTGCCTATAATAATCATTTTCGCGCCAAAAATGACCCAAATTCTAGCTAGAAAATTCGAAAAATTGTGATAATATGGCTCTGGGACGTTTCGAAACTTGTGAATTTTTGAAAATAAAAACCAAATGCGTCTGTGTTTTGGTGTCAATTAGCGAAAAACGCTACGCAAAAAAAATGCAAAAAAATAATCGAAATGGCATGTTTTATTAATGTATTTATCTATATAAAAAAAAGTCAATAATTAATTTGAAATTGAGTACAAAATTTTCCATAAGGTTTGAAAAAAAAAGTAAATTTTTTTTTCTTGACTGAGTGAGTCCGCAAACACCGAATGTCAATTCCAGACGCCCTCCGTGAGCTGAAAGAAGAAGAAGAGGAGATGATTGACGGGCGAGACTTGAACAAATTGCTGTCATCGGCCATTAACGGGCGGTACGATGACGTGGAGGATTCTGGAGAGTCGAATGGCGCCGAGGAGAAACCGTCAAAGTCAGAAGACACTTCGGGTGTCAACGAAGGAGGAGAAGAAGAAGAAGAAGAGGCACCGAAGGAGGTGGTAGCCACTGAAAAAGAAGAGAATGAGCAAAAAGTTGAGGAGCCGACACCTGCGTAAATCCTGTTATATATTGTTAGTATCATAGCACACTAATTGCAGCTACGATCTCTATCGTTTTTTTGATTGATTGAACACTTTAAAAACAAAACAATTCCCCTTTTTTTTCCGTTTTTGATTGTCTCTAAATACTATCCTTGTTGAATCCCTCGGTAACCGCCAAAATGCGTATTTTTAAATTTTTTTTTTCTCATTTTTTATTATATTTATTAACGTAGTCTAAGCTGGTTGTATTCAATGAATATGGTGATTACTGATTTAAATATTTCAAATTTGTTAGCCAAATATTTATTTATGTGCGTTTCCTCGCCACATTGTACCTTTTTTTTCTTCTTAACTCATCAATTTTATGTATCAAGTTATGCGTCAGCAACCCCCGGGTCTCGCCACGATTTTGCTAGCGCACAACTTGCAGCAACAAGTCGCTACGTCACGAATCCATAATACAAATTTCAGATGGGAAAGCTGGACGATATTTGTGATCGCTATTTGTCGAAAAAAGACGAGCAGAGAAAGGTAAGCTTCCCCCCCACTTTTAATGACCATAATATCGATCTGGTTTCTTCTAGATGTGGTGTTCAACCATCTCCGTTTCCAGGTGATTGAAGCTGTCGAACGATGTCTGAAGAAGGGCTACGACTATGAGAAATTGCGGGAACGAGTGCAGGAGGTTGTCGTCGATTCGCACAAGGCGATCAAGGTGATCTCGGCGGTGTGTGATCACTATCCGCAGCTCAGAAAGCGAACGCGTGGCGGGGATCGAGATGATGAGCGGGACAGAAAGAGGGATCGGGTGGAGGACAAGAAGGATCGGTTGGTGGTTTTTGTTTTTGAGATTTTAAACATTAAAAATATTGGGGTTATTCAGGAAATTTCCAAAATTCGGAGAATGCTCCGATCGGTCTGAAATTTTGAGAAATCATTTAAAAAATGCTCTCGGGCATTCCCAGAAAATTTCGGACCGAAATATCGATTTTGAAAATTTTCAGAAATAAAAATCGATATTTCGATCTGAAATTTTCAGAGAATGACCGAGAGTATTTTTTAAATGATTTCCCAAAGTTTCAGACCGATCGGAGCATCCTCCGAATTTTCGCTGAATTTTTTGTGAATAACCCCATAAAAAATTTAGGCTCCAAAATGTGAAAATTTTGATTAGAAATTTTGAAAAATTTAATTTAATTTTAAATTTTGTATATAAAACCCGTAAAATTTCTAATGTCACTGATCAGAAAAAGCAAATTAATTACTGAAACTCAAAAATGGCGAAAAACAAAAATTAAAAAAACCATAGAAATTTTCTCCCAAAATCCGAAAATTGTGTTGTTTTTCCGCAGGTTGCCCATTTTTAATGCCATTTTGAATATATCCAGCTGTGCTGAAAGGTCTAGCTACTTTGAAAGTGCCTCAAGTTTTTTTTCCTAGTTTAAAGAAAAAAAAATGCTCGGATATTACGGAATCCCTAAAAAAATTACGGTGCCGAAAAATCTGTGAAATCCCAGCTGCTTTTGTAGCCACCCGTCCGGCTGCTGCCTGGTGACTAGCGGACAGTGGTGAAAACAACAAGAAGATGTGGTTTTAAATATTTATTTTGCTCTTAAAAAAATTACCAAAAAATACGTATTTCTGCCAGTTAAAAATAAAATTTCCAAGTTTTTGTTGAAAATTAGAGGTTTTTGTCAATTCGCAGCTTATACCGACTAAGTTTTTGCCCAAAAACCGGAACTTTTTCTTGCCTCCGTGGCTCTAAAAAAATTTTTTTACGCCTTATGCAACCCTGAAATGTCCATTGCTTATCTGGACCAAATCCAACGCCTAAGCTTCATCTGAAGCTCGACTTATATACTAAGTCGCGTTGAGTGCTCAGTTCAGTCGATACTTTGACTAGGTCAGCGGAGCTGCCGACCTGAGATCGTCGATCTCCAGCGTTCTGCTCTCTCACAAAAAAATAAAACGAGGAAAAAGAATTAAGAATTGAAAATTTGCTCCAAAATCACACCATAGATGAGCAGAAGTCCAAGGAACTGAGCGAGACGACGCAAGCGCGGAGGAAAACTCTGGAAACTATTTTAGGATTAAAGGGAGGCGCGGCGCTACGGTAGACAAGCGGGTCTCACCGCGAGCGCGCAGTGCTTGCACACAGCGCAATGCGCGCGCCGTTTGAATTGTATATTTGCGGATTTTCTTTTCTTCAGTTGTTTTCAATGGAGAAAACTATAGTTTTGCATCCCAAAAAATGGTTTTTGGGAAAAGCAAGTCGATTATTGATACTCTTGGGTATCATTTATCGAAAACTGCTGAAATTTTCAAAAAAGGACAATAAAATTGGTGAAAGTTCAGAGAATATTGGAGAATTTTGCTGAAAATTTCAACAAAAAAAAATTAATTTCTATGAATAAACGGCGCCCGGACATTTCAAACCGTAGTTCTGTTCGTTCTGGGTCATTTTTTCCCACGAAAAACCGATTAGAGCAAAAAAAAAAATAAAATTGCGAATCCCGGGTTTGAAATGTCCGGGAGCCGAATAACCCCCATTTTAAATTGATCGAAGAATAGGACACCATTGCAAAAAATTACCGAAAATTGTTTTTTTTTTTCAGAGAACGAGATCGTGACAGAGACAGAGAGCGATCCAGAAGAGACAATAAAGGAAATGGAAATGGAAATTCACGACGCGAGAGAGAAAAGGAAATAGAGAATCAACAAATTCCGGATGAGAAAAAGACGATTAACCTAACAGAAGATCAGCTCAGAGCCAAAGAGCTTTTGTACAAGGCTCAACAAGAAATTGAAGAGAAAAGACGTAAAATGGCAGTGGCGGCAGGAACTCTTCAACCACAAGCTGTTCTCGATCCGTCTATAACTGGAGCCAACGTGGCGGCTGGTCAGAAAACACAGTCTCTGGGCAGAGAAGAAGCCACCATGTTTATGAGCATTTCCATGGACAAGAAGATAAGAATTGAGCAGTTGAAAGCAAAGTTGGCGAGACAGCCAGTGGCCGCCAAACTGAACACACTTGTTACGAACACAGGGCCAGCTGGAGTGATGGCTCCACTGCCAGATTCTTTTCAGCAGGTCGAGAAAAAGGTGCAACAGCAGATTACGAAAGAGTCGAAAGAACCAGAAAAGCTCATCGAGTATCTCGATCCCAGAATCAGTGCGAAGACGGCAGACAGGAGAAGACGTGGATTCAACTTCCACGAGAAGGGCGAGTTTGAAAAGTTGGCGAACAAGCAAAGAGCAATGGCCAAATTGGAACGTCTTCAGAATGAGGTCTCCTCGGCAGCACAATCCACCGGAATATCGTCGGCTGTCAAATTGGCAATGGTCACACCGAGTGGAACTGCACGAATGGAAACTGGAGTTCCGGATATTGAATGGTGGGATATGCTGGTCCTCGATAAAGTCAACTATGACGAAATTCCGGCGGAAGACGATGCGGAACGATTCTCACAAACCATATCTGAACTCGTCGAGCATCCGATCTCAATGAGAGCTCCAACTGAACCATTATCAACACAATATCTCAAAGTGTATTTAACAACCAAAGAGAAGAAGAAAATTCGCCGGCAAAACAGAAAAGAGGTACTTAAAGAGAAAACTGAGAAAATTAGACTAGGACTTGAAAAAGCGCCGGAACCGAAAGTGAAAATCAGTAATCTGATGAGAGTTCTTGGAAATGAAGCCATCCAGGATCCGACTAAAATGGAGGCACATGTGAGGAAACAGATGGCGGAACGATTGAAAAAACATGAAACGTTAAATGCTGAAAGGAAGTTGACTGAGGATCAGAAGAGAGCCAAAAAGGCGAAGAAGCTGTCGGAAGATACTTCTACTGCTGTCAATGTGGCTGTTTATCGGTAAGTTATACTCGGCGAATGCATCATTCCCTTTTTTGAAGCGAAAAATCAAATTTAAACTGCAACTTGTCGTGGCTAGAATTCCGGCAAATCTTGCAAGTGCATGAAGGTTTTACAGGAATTTTGCAGTAGAGCGAGGTTGAATATTTAAGTTGTATGTATTTCAGCGCCAAATCATTGTTCCATCCGTCGAAAAAGTTCAAAGTGGAAACGAACGCGAAACAACTTCAAATGAGCGGCGCCATCATGATACATAAGGCTCAGAATGTGATAGTGGTGGAGGGCGGACCGAAACAGCAAAAGTTTTACAAGAATCTAATGTTGAACAGAATTAAATGGTCCGACGAGATTATTGGGCAGAAGAAAGATGCGGATAAGGATGCGCCAGGAGAAAGGAATCTTTGTGAATTGGTGAGGTTTTGCTTTAATTTTTGATTTAGCATAATTCCGTATGTATAAGGCCGCTGAGAATGAGAGGTGCGCAGACGTGAAGTGCGCAGACGTGAACATTTTGCGTAAAATTTTGGCTCTGGGACGTTTCGAATTTTTTTTTGAATTTGTTGTGTAGAGTTTATCGCCAATTGACGCTAAAAAAAACGCGTATTTTTCGTTTTCATCAATTATTTTTACTTTTTTGGGAATTTAAATTCACAAGTATGTATGCTGCAAAAATGCACAAAAGTTTTGAAACGCCCCAGAGCCAAAATCTTACGGTAAATCGATTTTAAAAAATTTCAGAAAAAATTGAAATCTACTAAAAATTGGAAGAAAAATAAATGTATCACACAGAATGTGGGAAAACGTTTAAAAATAATTCCACTTTGACATTAAATTTTCATTAATAATGAAAAAAAAAATTTAAAAATTCTGAAAATCACGAGGCAACGAATTTACGGGTCTCGTCACGATCGCCGCCAATAGAATTTTTTGTTTTCATGTCTGCACACTTTTCTCTCAGCGGCCTTATACTCAAGAGATTAAGATAGTTTTTTTTATAATCGGTTTAGCTTGCCTTTTGAGTAAAATCTGTATTTTTTAAAAATATTTTTTGAGAAGCATGGTGAAATCGTTGTTTTCAAAAGAAAATTATTGAAAAAACTGAGTTTTCTTAAAAAATAATCAAACATGTTTATATTTTTCGCGCCGACTGACTCACAATTTTCCGTCAAGTGTCACTCTGTGGCGAATACGTAATAGGGAAATTTTTTGTTGTTGTTTCAATGATTATCGAATTGAACCAACAAAATTACTTAAAATCCGAAAATAATTAATTGAATGCAACAAAAAATTGCCAAATTAAATTTCAGCACTACCGTATTTATTATATTAGAAAGGCAGTTCACATGATTTTTTTTTCTCGGTTTTAATTTTAAAAAATTTCCACTTTTTTCCTTGAATTCCTCTGATTTTACATGATTTTTTCACCTTTCAGCAAAAAACCAGGAAAGAAATGTGTATTGAAATTATTTTTCGGGCTTTTGAAAACAAATAGAACGACGTGCCCTTTCTAATGGACCTATTCATAGGAGGAAAAAAAAATGTTTTTTTTTTGTTTTTTTCCTATTCATATATGTCAAACAATGTTAAAAAGCGTTAAAAAATGTCAAAAAACGAAACCTATGAATATATCCATAATAGAGTATTTTCGGTAATTTTCTATCGCGCTCTCATAGTTTTTGGGCTCTGGCACGTTTCGAAAAATAGTGGATTCAAATTCCCAAAAAAAATAAAAATAGCTGATAAAAACGAAAACTAAATACCAAATACCCGCATTTTTTGGTGTCAATTGACGAAAAACAATACGCAAAAATGCAAAAAAGTTTCGAAACGTTCCAGTTTCGAAATGGCAGGTTTCGAAATGGCAGGTTTCGAAACGTCCCAGAGCCAGTTTTTGGTTTTACAAATATGAAAAATGAGAAAAAATGTAGAAACTTGGCAGGCTATCTGCTATAGCTATAGGAAACTCACTGAATGTCTAAAATTAATATTCTCCTCGTTTTCAGATCTGGGAAGGCCAGGTGAAACGTCGAAACTTCCGCGACTTTACCATCCACACGGCCACACTCGAAAAACAGGCTCGCGAGTTTTTCGAAAAGCACGGAGTCGCCCAATACTGGGATCTCTGCTACAGTACCACTGTGCTGCTCGAGGGACAGGACATTTTGCCGACCGCTTGAAAAATCTCTTTTTGTTGTCTTCATTGTCTCCGTCTAGATTGTTTCCTCTTTTTGTGAATGAATGAATGAAAATCTTTTATTTATCTGAAATATACATTTTTTATTTCTCGTGTATCCCAATCAACTGTGAAAGTATGTTTATGAGAATCGTTTCAGATAAAAAATAACTGTTTTTGTACTTTTCGATGCAAAACGGTGCGAAATTCGAGCAGGACGTGAACGATTTGGAGCAAAAAATCAAGGCGAAACGGGCGATTTTAAAGGAAGTTTTGAGAAGTGTCGAGGATGATAATGAAGAGAAAGACAGCTGCAAGACGAGGAAATATATTAGAAATGTGGGTAATACTTAGCGTAAGTGTTGTAAAATTCAAAAAATAAAGAAAGAATTTCAGATTCTTCACTGTGAAATTAGCCATCCGCCATCAAAAAACTCGATTGTCTCGCTGGATTTTTTGGATTCGTTTCGCTTCGATCAGCACGTCGTTGCGAGGATTCGAGTGAAAAATCGACTGGAAAAGGGGGATTTGTCAGTAAAATTAAATTAATTCAAAAAATCGAGACCCTGACAAAACCGAGGCTCCGCCCCTTAATTTTCAGGGTCTCAAAATATTCATAAACATTTTAAATACCTCTTTCCAGAACCCTCCACGTGTCCACCAGCCCGTCGAGCTCAACGTGCTCGTGGTGTATTTTTGACAACGAGTTCACTCTTGACACTTGTCGAATTGTTAGGTACAAGTTTTTTTTTCTTCCCCTTTTTTGCTTTTCCCGCCTCTAAAACCACCCGATTTTCAGCTCATCCTGCTCCCCGATTCTCTGCGTCTCCATTCCGTTCACCGCCTTTTTTCAACATGACAAAATCACGCTGATAATTCATTGTAAAGTGGTCGAAACTCGTAGTGAACTGTAAGTTTTTTTTGTTAATTTCGAGAGCACAGCAGAGGTAGAAGCTCCGCCCCTTTGCAAATCTTCGGCGGAAGAAGGGGGGCGGAGCTTGTTCCTCGGTTTTTTCAGGGTCTCGAAATTTTCCGTTCTCCAACAAAACCATTTCGGAATGATCGTATTTTTAAAAAAGCGCAGCTGAAAAGTTTTTTTCGGGTCTTGCGACGAAAATGAATAAATAAAATGGAAATTGTTCGGTTTTTTTTCCCAAAAAATAAGTTTATGAAGGTTTTCTGTTAATTTTTTACCCGATTTCAAAATTCCAGCATGCTCTATGCTTTTCTCCAAAAAAAAGTGGGCGGGGCCTATTGCAATGGCGAAGTAAATATTTTTAAATTAAGTTTGAGAAGGTTTTGCCTATTTATTGCATTTTAAATAATTTTAATGGGTAAATTAATTTTTGCAATTATTTTAAAAATCGCCTCTTTTTTTTCTTTTTTAATTTTTGACTTGGCGGCAAGTCCGAAATTAAGCGATAGAGCGCGATTTCTGGCAAATAATTTTGCACTCCAAATTTTTGCACTACCAATAATTTTGCACTACCCGTGTTGCAGCACTACCCAATTTTGCACTGCCGTTTTTCACCATCTGATTTTGCACTACCCAAAAGTGGTTTTGCACTACCTATTTTTTGGTTTTGCACTACCAATTAATTTTCACAGGAAATTTTTTTGATATCGGGTTTTTTATTCAATGAAACCAATCAAAATGCATGCTTCGGAGCCAATCAGAGAATAGGTGTTATTCGGAAATTTCAGCGGCAACTCGCACGGTGTGTTGAAGCGTACACTTTTTCAAAAATAATAAAAAGTACGCAAATTGCCGTCACACGCGCTTTCAAATTATAATGTTACAGGTTTCTGTGCATGCGCCGCAACTTACGACAATTAAAAAAAAATTTTCATTGAAAACGCATGAAACAATTCTGTTATTCTCAGTACGGAGCGCTGCAAACGCGCTCCCTTCGCACAGTGATGGACGCGGCCACGTTGGTGACGAGAGAGTGCAGAAAATTGAGAGAGCCGTGGCCGATTTTTTGCTCTGATTTCTCTAAACCTCACTCCAAATGCATGCGAAATTCTTTGTTCGATTGGAGCGAGTTATCAGCGTTTTATACCGATTATAATTCAACGAAAAGTGCTTCTAATGGACTCATTAATTTTTTCTTATGCGGAACAGTACAAAAAAAGGTAGAAAATCACGTCAATTTATTGATTAATGCGATATTTCAAAAACAGTGACCGTAACCATAAAATTTTCTTTCAATTAGTAGTGCGAGGGGGCGCGTTTGCAGCGGTGTACCGTTCAACACACCGTGACTCGTCGGGAGCATGTGTGACACATTTCAAATATGCGACCGGAGGGAGCTGGGCGGAAGCATGTCTTGATCCTTCTGTGCGTGAATAACCCAATTCTGGTAATAAATGCTTATCTATTTAGGTTCAACCATAGATTTTTAATTAAAAAAAATCAGCAGCCACCAACCCGCAAATCATGCTTCCACCCAGCTCCCTATCCTTATCAATTATTGAAAACGCATATCACTAGCGTAGACTACAAAACAATGAGAAAAAAAGCAACCAAAACAAATTAAAACCTTTTCTGAAAGTATATGCTCCACGAAAAAAAAATAGGTAGTGCAAAACCAAAAAATAGGCAGTGCAAAACCACTTTTGGGTAGTGCAAAATCAGATGGCAAAAAACGGCAGTGCAAAATTAGGTAGTGCTGCAACACGGGTAGTGCGAAATTATTGGTAGTGCAAAAAATGGTAGTGCAAAATTATTTGCCCGATTTCTATATTGCTGAAATTACATTTTTTTTTCAAATTTTTAAAGCAAAAATTTGAATACTTAATTTCGAAATAAGTGTTCGGCACACTTGCAATTGGCTCCGCCTACTTTTTTTTGAAGGATTTTCGTTTAAAAAATTCACAAAAACGTATTAAATCCCGAAAATTTCGGCACATTGTGTGCCGCACACATTTTTCGAACATTTTCTTTCATGGTTTGTTTAAATTTATGTATGAAAAGGCAAATTATTGAAAAAAAATAACCGAAAAGCGTCACCAAAATCACCAAAAAAAGGTTTTTGAAAAATAGGTGTGGCACACTTGCAATTGGCTCCGCCCACTTTTTTCAAAAATTTCTGAGAAAAAATCGACAAAACGAGCGAAATTGAAAAATTTCACCCAAATTGTGTTGGAAAAAATAATAAAAAAGTGGGCGGCCAGGTTTCACGTTTTGATGTGAAAAAACCACTTTTTTTTTGTAGAAATGCATAGATCATGCTGGAATTTTGAAATCGTGTAAAAAATTATCAGAAAAGCTCCAAAAATCGAAATTTTCGATTTTCCTTTTTTCGTCGCAAGACCCGAAAAAACAAACCGATTGTCAAAAAATTCAAAATGCCGCTAATAATTGCCACTTTTTCAGTCTAACCCCTCAATTTTTCTCGCAAATTGCCGCAAATCAAGCCGGAACGCCGCCGACGGAAATCGTCGTTGCCACACAAATCGACATCAATGAAGCGATCGAAGAGCTCGAGTTGAAGTCGATCGAGTTTGTCGACGAGCACAGTAAGAATTCCATTTCAGTTGATTTTTATGATCACACCTCTTCAGAAGCCGTCAAAACCGTTCAATCCATGTTCACCACGTTCTCAAATGTGGCGTCACGCGCCGAATTTTGCTCTTCCACATTTCGTCGCCACTTTCCGCGCTTCTCGTTCGTCGACTTTGACACGTGGCGTCTTGTGGTGGGCGCCGATCGATTCGATGGTGTTTGTGTGGTGTTTGGTGAAGGCGAGGAGAGTCGGGTGATGGCGAAGAGTGTTTCGGTGTGCCGCGCATTTCTGAATACAATGGAGGAAAAGCTTAAAAGTGAAATAATTTGAGTGCGACCGGGCGCGATTGCTGACTCCCGGCCCAGTGGGAATTTGAAAAAATAAATAAAATTCATGTTCACAAAACCTTATAATTTTTGGATGGAAGAAGGGAGGAAAAGCTAGAACCACACAGACACATCTACAGGGATTATTGAGGGACAGAGAAACCGAGAGAATGCTATATCAAAGAATAGGAGTAGGTGGATATTACTTACCTGTAGATGAGAGAAAAGAGAAGAAAGTTAAGGAAAAAAGTATGCACAAAAAGAGAAAATCACTGCTTTCCACGCCCCTCTTCTTCGAACAAATGGAGCACCAACGACGGCTGATTCCGCTTCATTTCGTTGCTCTTTTTGACGGCCGCCGGTGTCGGTCTCTTGATTTTCTGTCCGCTAATCACTCGTCTCACCTCATCCGCCGACAGCGTTTCGTATTCGAGCAACGCCTCGGCGAGCAATTGATGCTCTTTTTTCTTCGCCTCCAAAATGTCTTTTGCTCGTTTGTAGCTCTCGGCGAGCACTCTGTTGATTTCAGAGTCGATTATTTCGGCAGTGTGCGGCGAGAGTTCCGACACTTTTACCAGCGAGTTGTCCTTGTCTTCGGCGGTGAAGTCGCGGAGTCCGACCTGGATTAATGCGTGGTTGGTGGGGGATAATTAATGGCTCTCGGATGTTTCGGAAATTTTTCTGCATTTTGTCGTCGCGGTGTTTGCACACAATCTTTTTTAAGCTTTTTCTGGAATTTTCTTTTTAAGCTTTTAAAAATGAATGTGTTCAAACACCTCGACGGCAAAATTCGTTGCTACCTCGAAATAGAACTGAAGCGAAATAGAACTGTAGCGAAATAAAACTGTTTGGAATAAAACTGATCGGAATAAAACTGTTTTGGACTAGAAATGTTTCGGAATAAAACTGTAGCGTTTTGGAACTAAATTAGCAATGAAGCGCGACTGCAATTGTTTGTTTTATTGTTTTTTTGAATAAACTTTTATCATTTTTTTCTCGGCCCGCCTTGACGGCCAAGCAATGCAATCGCGCTCCATTGCTAATTTAGTTCCAAAACGCTACAGTTTTTTATCGAACGGTTCTATTGCGAAGCGAGTTTTATTTCGCTTCAGTTCTATTCCGAGGTAGCGCCCAAAATGCAGAAAAATTTTCGAAACGTCGCACTTTCGAAACGTCCGAGAGCGTCATTAATGGGGCATATGCAGATGAATTTTCCTGTCATTCTATTCTTATGGAAACCTGCATTTTTATTAATTCTACTGTATTAAGATGTAGGTTAGCATGGAAAGAAAATTCAAGGTCCATAAAATCGCGTTTTTTTTTTTAATTTTTGTAATTTTACAACATCAAAAAAATTTTCACGTAAATATTCGAAAGGAGTGACCCTCCTAGATATATAACATTAAATTATTAGAACGACATGATGTTCAATTAGAGAGTGCACTGGGGTATGAGGAGGGAGTGAGTAAACGCGCCCGGACGCACACACGCAACGCATCCAAATGAGGCCCAAAAAATAAAAAAGGCGCGCGAAAAATTTCGCATTATCGGAGAGAAAAACCAACGCAAAATCGTGAAAATTACGAAATCCTATCCAAAATTATTTCGCGCGCGTTGATTTTTCTCTCCGATAATGCGAAATTTTTCGCGCGATTTTTTATTTTTTGGGCCTCAATTGGATGCATTGCGTGTGTGCGTCCGGGCGCGCTTACTCACTCCCTCCTCATACCCCAGTGAGAGTGCCCTTCAATTAGAGGTACCGTTCTAATAGAGTTAAATGAAATCACATTTTTAAAAATAAAAACGATGAAATAGCAGAAGAAATGAAGAGATTTTTGTCGCACAATTAATTTACCTTAAAGTGTCACTCCTGGCGAATAAGTAATAGAAAAACTGAATTTTGTGAATTTTTTAGAAAAATTGTTCCATTTTTCGAGAAATCTCATGAAATTGTGGTCTTTTCTCCATAAAAATGCATGAAATGTCGAGTTAGCGTTTTATGGAAGAGTTTTCGCACGTGCAAAATTAGTCCATGGTCATATTTTTAAATTAATTTGTTTCTTAATTTTTAAGCACATTTTCACCGAATTTTCTCACTTTTTAAGCGATTTTAATTTGAAAAATCGAAAATAATTATGGCCGTGGAAGAAGATTCAAAGTGACTAACTTTTCCATAATATTCAATTTTTCAAACTTTGACATTTCGAAAATCCTATAAAATTCCGCGTTGTTTCGTTAAAAACATGACCGTGGAAGAAGTTTTGCATTCACCAACTCTTCCATAAAACGAAAATTTTAAAATTTCGAAAATCCCACAAAATATCGGTTTTTGCGTAAAAAAGTGGTGAAATAAAGAAATTCGCATTTTTATGAAAGAGTTTTTGCACGAGAAAAGTTAGTCCACGGCAAAATTTTTAAATTAATTTTTTCTTCATTTTTAAGCACATTTTTGCCGGTTTTTCTCATGTTTTTAAACGATTTTTAGTGATTTATCAGGAAAATTCATTAGAAAATTATAAAAACCGAAAAAAAATTTTTTTTTTTTTAATATCGCCGTGGACGAAGTTTTGCAGACACCATCTTTTTCGTTAAACGAAATTTTTACTTTGAAATTTCGAACTAAGGCTTCCATTCGGACGAAAAAAAAGCGGACGAATTTCGTCCGCTGTTCGTCCGCTCGTCCGCGGTTCGTCCGGTTCGTCCGAGGTCGGTCCGCTTCGTCCGTTTTTTTTTCTTGTTAGTTTTTCTTTTTGTTTCTGCTATATTTTGTTTTCAAAAGCTGTTTTTGTTCTTTTTTCTTCAAAATATCAACAGAAATGTCTTGTTTCTGCTATTAAAAATTCGGAAAAAAATTAAAAAATTTGTTTTTGCAAAGCCAGATATTTCAAAGAAAACGCCATAAATTAAAATTCCCAGCCAATTAGAGCGTGCCGGACGAAACGGACGAACCGGACGAAACGGACGAAACGGACCAACCGATCCGTCCGCGGACGAACCGGACGAAGCGGACGGACGGCGGACGGACGGACGAACGGACGGATCGGACGGACGAAAATTGGTCCGAATGGAAGCCTTATTTCGAACATCGCATGAAATCCCGATTTTTTTTCGTAAACTAGAGGGAAAAATGCGAGTTTTTATGGAAGAGTTTTCACACGCGAATAGTTAGTCAACGGCCATTTTTTTAAAATAAACCTTTTTTCTTCAATTTGCGTAATTTTTAAGCGATTTTTATGTTTTTAATCAGTTCTTCGCCTATTTTTATCATTTTTAAAAAAGATTTTTGGGCAAAATAAAATTGAATAAAATTATGGCTGTTTTTCCATAGTCATTTTCGAAAATAATAAATCCCATTTTCCTAAAAATTCGGCTCTCGGACGTTTCGAAAGTAGACATTTCGAAAGTAGACATTTCGAAAGTGGACTTTTCGAAGGTTTTTCTGGATTTTGTTGTCGCGGTGTTTGAGGAATTTTCCTTAAAACGCTTCTTAAAATGATTGTGTGAAACACCGCGTCGACAAAATCCAGAAAAACCTTCGAAAAGTTCACTTTCGAAACGTCACACCTTCGAAACGTCCGAGAGGCTAAAATTCACCCCAAAACAAGCAAAAACACACCTTATCACTCATTCCAAACACTTTGACCATTTGCACCGCCAACTGTGTGGCTTTTGACAGATCATCAGCTGCTCCAGTCGTCACTTTGTCGTCTCCGAAAATCAATTCCTCCGCCACACGTCCACCCATCATCACATCCAGCGTCGCACGCATTTGTGCTTTCGTCAACTGATAGCTATCCTTGTCGGGCAACATTGCAGTGTGTCCAAGTGATTGGCCACGTGGAATAATCGTAACTTTGTGCAGCGGGGTGGCATCTTTGGTGAACAATGAGACGAGTGTGTGTCCCGCCTCATGGTACGCGGTATTCTTGTTCGCCTCCTCATCCGGAATCCGTCCACCAGTCCGTGCGGGTCCCATGAGTACACGATCTCTCGCTTCGTCCAAATACGCCATTGTCACCTCAATGGCGTTGTCAGTTGCGGCTTTTAGCGCCGCCTGATTCACCATATTCTCAATATCGGCACCGGTGAATCCAGTCGATCCTTTCGCCAGCGTTTTCGGATCCACATTCGACGAGTGAACAATTTTGGAGAGGTAGAAATTGAAAATGTCGACGCGTCCGGCCAGGTCGGGCTTTGGAACGGTGACACGAACGTCGAATCGACCGGGGCGAAGCAAGGCTTTGTCGAGATCTTCGACGCGGTTTGTCGCCGCAATCACAATGATTCCCTCGTTTCGCGTGAAACCGTCCATTTCGCTGAGCAATTGGTTTATCGTTTGGTTGGCGTATGGGTGGATCGAGTTGGAGACACGTTTTGAGCCGACAGAGTCGATTTCGTCGATGAAAATGATGCAGGGGGCGCTGGAATTTAAATATTTTTAGCCAATCGCAAGTGCCGCAAGTGTTCAAATGGTGCTACCTCAGAATAGAACTGAAGTGTAATAGAACTGCAGCGATATAAAACTTGCTTCGCAATAGAACCGTTCGGAATAGAACTGTTCGGTAAAGAACTGTAGCAAAATAAAACTGTTTTGGAATAAAACTGTTCGGAATAAAACTGTAGCGTTTTGGAACTAAATTAGCCATGGAGCGCGATTGCATTGCTTGGCCGTCAAGGCGGACCGAGAAAAAAATGATAAAAGTTTATTCAAAAAAAACAACAAAACAAACAATTTTTGATGAATAGCTCAAATATAAAACTGTTGAAAAAAGCACGCGCATGAGAAATTCCAATATTTGAATGAGCAAGCAATGCAATCGCGCTCCATTGCTAATTTAGTTCCAAAACGCTACAGTTTTATTCCGAACAGTTTTATTTCGCTACAGTTCAATTTCACTACAGTTCTATTACGCGTCAGTTCTATTCCGAGGTATTACTGCGTCGCGAAAATCTGTCAGAGCAGTGCGCGCGACGCTGCTGTGGCAAGGTGCGCGACGCTGCTGTGACTCTGCTGTGACTCGGCTGTGACCACCACTTTTCGCGGCGAGACCACAGCGCTCCGCTCTGACTGCTTTTCGCGACGCAGTAATAGCACCGTTCAAATTGGTATTTTTTTTGTAGCTATTGTGTTTTCAATCGACATGCGACATGAGAACGCGAGACTCCGCCCACTTTTTTGAGGGCGACCACGCGAATACAGTGATATTTGAAGAGACGCAGACAGGTAGCGCACAAATAAGTGGGCGGAGTCTCGCGTTCTCATGTCGCAAGTCGATTGAAAACACAATAAGATAATCAAATCTTTCGAAAAAAAAATTAGGCTCCGCCCATTTCGTGGTGTCTCGAAATATAAATTTTCAAAAATTTCAGAGAAATATATATTTTTTTTAAATCGATATTTTGGTTCAAAATTTTCTGGTCATTTCATGGCGGGGAGTACGGGTTTTCGGGGTTTTCGGGTGAAAAAATTGTTTTTTGGATAAAAAAATAAGCGGGGGGGGGGGGGTTTGAACAAAAAGTTAGTCGGTACATGGTTAGAATTGACAAAAAACCACAATTTTTTAACGAAAACTTGGAAAATTTCCATTTTTAGGTGGCAAAAATACGATTTTTTGGAATTTTTTGTTCATTTTTGGCTCTGGGACGTTTCGAAACCTGCCATTTAGAAACTAGGACGTTTTGAAACGTTTTTTTTTTCGCCAATTAATTTTTTTGGGAATTTAAATCCACCAGTATGCCAAAAATGCATAAAAGTTTCGAAACGTCCCAGTTTCGAAATAACTGGTTTCGAAACGTCCAAGATCCATTTTTGAGGAAAAAAAAAGTGTTTTTTAAAATTATTTTTTGGCTCTGGGAAGTTTCGAAACCTGTCATTTCGAAACTTTTTTTTTCGCCAATTGACACCAAAATACACGCATATTAGGTTATTATTATTATTATTATTTTTTTTTTTGAAATTTATTGGGAAATGCCACAAAAGTTTCGAAATGTCCCGGTTTCGAAATGGCGGGTTTCGAAACGTCACAGAGCCGTTTTTTGAGGCCAAAACATTTTTTTTTTCTATTTTTTTTTTGTCCCACCCCTGGCGGTGAATATTTTTGTCATTATTTCCCAAATTTTCAGAGCATTCTCCGAGCTTTCCCACAATTTTTTGCCGTTTTTTGTAAATTTCTCTGGAAAATAATATATTTTCCACCACATACCGAGCCTTGGCCTTATCAAAGAGATCTCTGACTCTGCGAGCTCCTTGTCCGACTAGAACTTCATCAAACTCGGATCCAGCCGTGTGGAAGAACGGAACTTGAGCTTCTCCAGCAATTGCTCTCGCCAAAAGTGTTTTTCCGGTTCCAGGCGGTCCAACAAGGAGGACTCCTTTCGGAAGACGTCCTCCAAGACGAGAATACTTTTCCGGGTCTTTCAAGTACGACACTATCTCCTCCACTTCCAGTTTTGCCTCGTCCATCTTTAAAAATTGGGGTTTTTTGTTTTTTTTTAAATTTAATTTTGGCTCCGGGACGTTTCGAAAGTTTTTCTGCATTTTGTCGTCGCGGTGTTTAATTGTGTGCAAATACCGCGACGACAAAATGCAGAAAAACTTTCAAAACGTCCGAGAGTCGATATCCTTACCCCTCTGACATCTTCAAACGTGACTTGTACGTCCTCCGGATTCACTTCTTGCGGATTCGAGAAGAAGAGCGAGCCGAGTTGTCGATCGCCTACACGCACACGAATTCCTTTAGGGTGAGAACAATAATAAACGTGTCCGAGTTTCGCAAAACCGAATATAACGCTCTAGTCATTTCATCATGCGGGAGGAGCGGGGCAAAACTAGTGCATTTACGATAGATCTATCGCGCTTTTTCTGGTTTCTGGTCATAAGCTGATAGGAGGGGGGGAGGGGGGTCGGCTTAGATCGGCATTGAATTTTTTTTTTTAGAAATTTGTAGAAAAAAGACTGTAAAATTTGAAAAAGGGGTAAAGGCTCTGGGACGTTTCGAAACTTTTTTGAATTTTTGCGTTTTGTTTTTCGCCAATTGACACCAAAACGCTCATTTCGGTTTTTATTTTTTGCTTTTATCAGTTATTTTCATTTTTTTGGGAATTAGAATCCACTAGTATGCCGCAAAAATTCAAAAAAGTTTCGAAACGTCCCAGTTTCGAAATGGCAGGTTTCGAAACGTCTCAGAGCCATTTTTCGTCGCCAAGGATATAATATTTGTCGAATCATTTACCGGTATATTCAGAGAATTTTCTAAAATTTCCACTAAAGATGCAATAACGTTTCGAAACGTCCCAGTTTCGAAATGTCATAAAATTCCTATTTTGAACAAAAATTTTCCCTATAAAATGGCAGAAATACGCTTTTTTTTTGTCCCACCCCTGATCCCCAGAGGGCCCCGCAATGTGCCTATAACCATCAAAGCGTACGCGATAGATCTATTATGTGCCTATAATTGAATAATGGCTAATTTAGTTGGACAGGGACTCTATTTTGAAAGCTCTTCATGCAATTTTTACTATTCTAAACACAATTCAAGCGAAATCTAACATTTTTTTGATAATTAATGGCCATTTAAATGCTTTTTCTGGCATTTTAATCATTTTAATTACCCCATTGAATTATTAAAATGACAGAAAAGAGACAAAATCAGACATTATTTTTGCATGAAAATGCAGAAAAATGCATTTTTAATCTCAAAATAAGCAGGTTTCCAAACAAAACAAAAAAACTCACTTCCAGTAAGATAACCGAAAAAGATGCAGAAAACGAGAAAAATGTAGAAACGAGTCAGCGTGTTCGACTTTTTCGCGTCTTTTCCAGTTCCCGTGGTGCCATTCGATAAGAGTCCCTTTACGAATCCATCCTGCAATCATCATCAAACAATAAACATATCCGAAATATGTTTTTCTTACTGTATAAGTTCTCTGTTGGCCTTCCGGAAGCTTCTTCAGGTCTGTTTCATACTGATTCCACTTCTCGACACCTCCATCCGCAGTTTTTGTCTTTTTTCCGGCCAGCAATTCGGTGAAAAAGGCGAGTGGGGACTTGGCCTCTTCCGGCTGTTTTCCACCGCTTCCAACGCCAAATGTCTGTCGGCGAGTGCGAAATCCGCGGCGTTGAATGTCTGAAATTGTTGTTTTAATAATAAAATACCCGGATCCCTTGTTTATAAGGCCGAATTGTGCGGGTAGGCCCGTGGAATTTATGCCGCGGATATGACGGATATAGGCAGCTACATGGCTATTAGTCCTTGAAAATGGCTATCGACGCTAGTTTGGCGATGATTGGCGCAACTTTGACGGCAATCGGCGCACAGGATGTGTGAGCCATTGAAAACGACTAACAGCTGTGGAATTTGGCGTCTGTATCACTACTTTTGGAATACGCGCCGAAATGAACGGCTAATAGCCAAAAATTCCATGCGAAGGATGGTTTTCACCTAATGGACCTATACAGAATACCGGAAAACGGAAAAAAAAATTGCGGGAAAAATCGGAGAATGTTCCGATTGGCCTTTTTTCCAATATTTCCCAAAATTTCAGGTCTCCGATTTTTCCCGAAATTTTTTCCGGTTTTGCTGCAAAAATCGTCTAAATCGCTAAAATTGATCACAGTCCCTAAATCGCTGAAAATTTTGTATTTCTTTTTCGAAAAAGCCGCTTAGAAAAAAAACGAAACACTGACAAAGCCGGGAAAATAATTTTCAAAATCGGGGAACAAGGTCCACCCCTCTTGCAAGTCCGCGGCACAATTTTTGTACAGAAAGTGCTATAGAATACAGGAAAACAGTGTGCCGCCGAATTTCCTTGCAAAAGGGGCGGAGCGTGTTCCTCGGTTTTTGACATTTTTTCAAATGATTTTGAGAGTGTAAAAATTCAAAAATTGCCCAGTTTTTCATAGATTTTGCTCAAAAAATTGAAAAATTCGTTGAAAATAGGTATTATGGTCATGGTTATTGTGAAAACAAAAAAATTGCAACGCGGTGTTTGCGTACTTTTGAAATTCAAACGGCAATGAAAGAAATAGCATGGGAAATGAAGAGAAACGTTCCTTTTTCATTTGAATTTTAAAAGTACGCAAACACCGCGTTGCAATTTTTTTGTTTTCACAATATGCATTTTTTTTATTTTTTGAAAAAAGGAAAATCACGAAAAAATGCCGTTTTCAGGTTTTTTTTTTTTGGAAAACGCCGCTGAAAATGGCTGTTAGCCGTAGAATATGGCTAATAGCCATTACTGATGCAAAGCTCGCGACTAGTCGGCAATCAGCGCAAGTTTGGCACGAATTTAGCGGAAATCGGCTCCATGAGCCCCAAAATCGACGGCTAATAGCCAAAAACTCCCTAATTATCGGCGATCGGCGATCGCGAATTTAGCGGAAATCGGCGCCTGTCTCGCATGCTTTTAACATGAGCCCCAAAATCGACGGCTAATAGCTTTTGGCTCGCTGAGCACCAAAAACAATAAAAACTCACAAAAAGAACAAGTGGACGGATTTATCCGAACGACGGCGTCGTCATACGTCAGCGAAATTCCAGCGTTATTTTTGGCGCATCGTCGCGAGAGCATGCAATCTGAAAAACAATTGGGAATTCAGAGCTAGGAACCATGAAACAGGCAAACCGCATTTTCGGGAAAATTGATTTGTCTGTTTCTCTGCGTCTCTCACCACCAGCGTATAAAATGTATAAATTTTCAAATTTCGTTTTCCGGAAAACGGTTTTTCATACAAAAGGCGGGGCGCTTTCTTTTTTTTTTTAAATGTTACCTCTGAGCGTGTGATTCATCTGATTGATGGTGGCGGGCGAGGCGGTGCCGATTTGTCGCCACACTGAATAGTAGATTCTGGAGAGCGACGTCGCCGTCGCCTCAATGTCCATTCGATTTCTACTGATTCCTATAACGAAAGTGTGATTTTGCGTAATTTTTTTTTTCAAAATTCGTATTTTTGTGACATTTCGCCAATTTTTTCTGGCTTCTAATATTTATTTTTCCCAAATCGGGCTTCTCTTTTTTTTTAATGCACTTATAAATAAATCAACTAACCATTGCGACTTCTGAGAATTCCAGTATTCTGGAGCAGTCCGCCAACGTTCAAATTGATTGCCTGCATCCACGTGATTCTGAAATTTTTGGATTTTCTGCTGAAAAAAAAAAGAGAAACGATAACTGAAAATTGAGTGAGAGAGAGACAGAAATAGTGAGAACTCTCATAATCTGAACGGGCAAAAACGAGTGCAGTGGGGCGCACTTGCTTGCTAGCGCCATGACGCAACCGGCGCGATTTCGCAATAAAATACGCGAAGTAGGGTTGCATCAAAAAAACTTGAAACCACGCCCACTTGCACGAAATTAAAAAAATTATGTAATCTTCACGAAATTTATCGATTTCTCATCGATTTTCAAGAATTTTATCGATTTTCACGGATTTTTGTGTTTTCATCGATTTTCGCGGATTTTAATGATTTTTTCTCAAAATTTTGAAGACTTCATTGATTTTTCGTCCTATTTCTTAGATTTTTCATTGATTTTCGCGGATTTTATCGATTTTCTGGAGTTTTATTGAATTTTAGACAAACTTCCAGGATTTTATTAATATTTTTCCGAAATTTACAGGATTTTCTCGATTTTTAACTGAATTTATTAATTTTTCACAAATTTTGTTGATTTTTCATTAACTTTCACAGATTTGTATTAATTTTTAAACCAATTTTCGAGGATTTTATTGCTTTTCATAAAATTCGAGATTTTTACTGATTTTTTGAAATCGATTTTTCAATGGCGTTTCTTCCTTTTTCACCGATTTTATCGATTTTTTATCCATTTTCGCGGTTTTTATTGATTTTCATCACTTTTCGAGGACTTTATTGATTTTTGATCGATTTTCAAAGATTTCATTGATTTTTTATCAATGTTTTAGCAAATTTCAAAAAATTTATTGTTCTTTATCGATTTTCTCGGATTTCATTGAATTTTCTTCGATTTTCGCGGAACTTATTGATTTTTCTTCGATTTTCGCGGAACTTATTGATTTTTCATCAACTTTCGAAGAATTAATTGATTTTTCGGGGATTTTATCGATTTTTCAACAAATTTCACGGATTTCACGGATTTTACTGACTTTACATTTATTTTCGTCGAATTTTAATCGATTTTCGAGGGTTATATTGATTTTTTATCGAGTATTGATTTTCCATCGATTTTTCATCAATTTCGAGATTTTTTATAGATTTTCGGGAATTTTATTGATTTTTTATCAATCTTCTATGATTTTTTTCTTTTTAATCGATTTTGAGAATTTTCTTGATATTCCATCGATTTTGGAGAATTTTACTGATTTTTCATCGATTTTCAAAGATTTCATTGATTTTTCATTTTATTTCGAGGAAATTATTGATTTTTCATCAATTTTCACTGACTTTCGTGAATTTTCATCCAATTTATTGATTTTTCATCGATTTTCGAGGGAATTTATTGATTTTTCATCGATTTTCGAGGGAATTTATTGATTTTTCATCGATTTTCCGAAACTTTGTTTATTTGTTTCTGATTTTATTGACTTTCCACAGATGTTCGAGGAATTTATTGGTTTTTCACGGATTTTTTTTCTCCAGGAATTTCAAAGATTTCTTATCGCTTTTCCACAGGATTTATTAATTTTTTATCGATTTCCTCAAAATTTATTGATTTTCTTAATTTTCCATTGATTTTTCAGGATTTATTGGTTCTTCATCGATTCTCGAGTTTTTGTAGATTTTCTATCGAATTTTATTGATTTTTCATCAGTTTTTGCGGTTTTTATAGATTTTTCTCCAATTTACAGCGATTTTCTTTGATTTTGACAAAATAAAATAAATTTCGGTTCATTTGACCGTCGTTTCCGCATATAGTCCATGGTCCACGGATTTAAAAAAAATAAATGCCATGGATATAACAAAAATTCAAACAAAAAAGAAAAAAGTTCAATTTATGATCAAAAAGCCATGAATCTATGCGTTTTCTTTTTAGAAAAATAGGAAAAAACGGGCACTTCAACCTGAAAAATTAACGCAAATTTGTGTGTGAGGGGGAGAGGAAATGGGTATGGTAGTCGCTACTTGTTTCAGAAATGCCGAGTGGATAGAGTGGATAGAGAGAGACAGAGAGAGAAAACAAAAAAAAGGAAAAAAACAAAACAAAACTTGAGAACGGTCGTTTTTTGTTTATAGGTAGAATGAGATGAAAAGTGAAAAAAAAAAGACCGTCTTCAGGAAAACCGGACCGGGCGGGGAGGGGAATAACGGTGATAATGTGTTGTGGATTGAATGATTGGTGGATTGACAAAGGCAGAGGTAACAAAGAAAAAAAAATTTACAGCAAGAGATCAACAATAAAAATAAAAAAAAAGTGCGAGATGGAAAAAAGAGATTCAAGAGGGCACAATTAATGACACTAGTTGCTAGACTCGGAACGTGTATTGCTCAGAAAATCGCGCACTTCAAACGGCTTCTCGATTGAGGCGAATCGACGGCGTGACGTGATCGTGTTGGATTCGAATTGGCGCATGTCAAACGGCGGAAAGTCGCCTTCCGACAAATTTTGTGAGGATGGGTTGGATGCGGCTGCGCCCGAGGCAGCAGCAGCAGCCGTTTTCAACGTGGATTGCCGGTTTCGGTTCTTCTTCTCCGTTTCCTTCTGAATCATTATTATTATTCCGAGTTTAAATATTATGGATTCATGAATGAGCGACAAAACGCGGTGAATTGTGGTGGGGCAAAAATTGGCTGGTCTCGACACGATTTTGACAGAATACGGTTAGCGCGAAAAAATATATTTTTTTTTTAAATTAAAATGCATTTTCCTAGTTTTTTCTCAACAAAATGTGTTTTTGAAAAGAAATTACCCATTCCAGGTTACACAAAAAATTTTAATAGTGAAAAAATAGTAGTCAAAAAGCAAAAATCGCGTTTTTATTAAAAACAAAAGCAGAAAAAAAAATATTTTTCGCGCTAACCATAGTCTGTCGAAATCGTGGCGAGACCAGCCAACTTTTGCCCCACAATTCACCGCGTTTTGTCGCTTCGTGAATCCAAAATAATACACTAGATTACTGTACCTGAACCCGTTGCCGTTCCATATGCATCAATTTGTGATGTTGTTGAGCCACAGAAATCAGCAAATCATCCGCCGGTCGTTTTTCGTCAGTTGAAGCTGATTCCGTGGCCTTATTATCCCAATAATTTTGGTCAATCTGCGACCACTCTGGCACGTGGATTGTTTGGAATTGCTGGAAATGAAACATTTTGTGCAAGAAATGGCAAAATGCTCCGATTTGTCTGAAATTTTGGGAAACAAAGGCAAAAATACTCCTGAATAAATTTTCAGAGCATTTCATGGCGAAGAGTATTTTTGCTCATATTTCCCAAATTTTCAGGGCAAAAAAACAAATACTCACCCTATAAACGACTCTTGAAGGAAGATGTTTTACACAAATATCCTCGTTCATGTAATCCTCAAACAGATAATCCAGGTATATTCCAGTATGATGCGGTTTGTTAGTTCCTGGCCTGGACGGTCGTTTTCTGGAAACTGGGGCGGCCACCGGTCGTCCTCTCGGCTTCTTTTTGCTCACAGGAGTCGACGGCTCTTCTTCATCGCTGCTCGCCTCTTCCACCCTTTTGCGTTCCTTCTTTTTATCCAACTTGTTCCTGTCAATTTTTACGTTTTTTTCATTTTTGACCAAATAAAAAATATAAAAATCTCACTTTGTAGCGGCGCTACGCTCCGTCGAGTTCTTACGATCATCCGTCTCAAAGTAGATGGCTCGCCCGTGTTTTTTGCGAATCGTGCTCGATGGAGCAGTTGATAAGCGATACATGTACGCCATTTGTCGCTCTTCGAAGGGGGTAACTGAAAAATACGGTTTATTTTTTGCGTAAAAATTGTGTTGATTTGGATAAAATTTTATATATTCTGGCCAGCGAAAATTCAAGAAAAACTCAGAAAATGCTCCAATCGGTCTGAAATTTTGGGGAAAATGTCAAAAATGGTGGAAAATTTGGACCGAAATATCGATTTTAAAAATTTCCAGAATAAAAAATAATTATTTTTTAAATCGATCCAGAATTTTTGACATTTTTCCCAAAATTTCAGACCGATTGGAGCATTCTCCGATTTTTCCATACATTTTTTAAACGCATTTTCTATGAATTTCAGACATTTTTAAACATTTCGGATTTTTTATGTGACCTTCTGGCAGGTCAGAAAAAAAATTCTTGTAGAAAAACCTTTGAAATCCACTTTTTTGAAGCCTAATGTAAATTTTCGATCCAAAAAATTGCATTGCAAAAAAAGTATTGTTTTGCCTTATTAATTTCACGTCGAAAAATACAGAAAACTACAGTATTCACTTTTAAATGCAAAAAGGGGAAAAAATGATGTGTACTGCCTTTCTAATAGAGTGAATACGGTATTATGTATTCGCCACGGAGTGACACTTGGCGTTAAATTGCGAGGCAACAAGTTTTTCCGTTTTTTTCTTGATTTCAAGGTACGACAGAATAGAACTGTTACAAAATAGGACTCGTGGTGCGATGGAGCGCGTTTTCATTATCTTTTTTTGTTTTCCGAGTTCTCAGTTTTTCGTCCATTACGTTTTTTTTTTTTTTGGGAAACTGCATTAAATTTCAAAAAAAAAAAAAAAAAAAATATTGCAAACACGCTCCATCGCACCACGAGCTCTATTTCGCCTAGTTATATTATGTTTCACCCTTAATAAATTTAACACAATGCATAATTTTTTTCCAATGGACCTATTCACAAAACCGAAAAAAAATTGCCGGAAAAATCGGAGAATGATCCGATTGACCTGAAATATTGCAAAAAATTCTCCTGTACACGCTCAAAAAATTTTGGACCAAAATATCGATTTTAACAATTTTCAGAAAAAATTGATAATATTTCCTCCAATATTTCCCAAAATTTCAGGTCAATCGGAGCATTCTCCGATTTTTCCCGCAATTTTTTTCAGTTTTGTGAATAGGTCCACAAAGAAACCTCATTTTTACACAAAAAATTACACCCAAAACCCAAAAAAACTCACATTCTGAAGACGCGATAAACTCCATTGGATCCATAGCGGACAGCTCATTGACCTGTTGAAGCCCCTCTCCCGCCTTGTATTCCTCATAATCCGTCTCGAGAACTTCTCGTTTCTCTCCATTCGTCATATGTGACACTGTCGTGTATTGGGCGGTAGTCACCCATTTCTCACTCAGGCTCTGATTCGTCTTCAAAACCGGATTGTACGCTGGCAATTTTGGAGCCTCTTCCGAAAACACATTTTTATGCGGTTTCCGATTCGTCCACGATTGCACCGGCATCGCACGGGCACATCCAAACTTTTCCGGTGTAGCTCTCCGCAGCGATTGCTTGTCGTAAAGATAGTACATTCCATTCAGCTGACGTCTTCTTCTCGTCATCGTCTCTTCACCTGAAAATCGAACACCACACGACGCGTCCATCACATTTTTCTGATTGCGAAGCATTCCCATCAAGGCAATCTTTTCGGCGAGAAGTGTCTCTACGCGCGACAACATTCCACTGTAACGCATACGTTTCGGAGTCCACCTCGGCGTTTCTCTCTTTTTGTTTCGTTTTTGAGACTCTGACGCTTCGTCGAGATCTTCTTCCAAATCACTCACATCCGTCATTTCATCAAAATCGTTTTGTTGAGTCCTCTTTTCATTCGCATCTTTGATCTTTTGCACAAAAACTTCTGTAATCCTATCCGCCTCGACAGTACAGTCTATCAACTGTTGCAGAGAGTATGGAACTCCATTCGCCTGAAGCGATCCTCGATGCTTCCTGAGCATTATCGACGTCTGCGTGTGAGTGAGTGCTTCGACTTGTGGGAGTAAATGTACATAATCAGCACCACGCGATTTTGCTATTCGGTCAACCAACGCTCTTCGCCTTGTCATCTCGTGCTCTTTTCGCCCATTTTGTGGAGACGCTGTTGAGCTCGGCGGCCTAGACGGTTGAGAGTTTGCATTTCCTCGATGAGAAGAAGAGGTAACAGGCCTCGGTACAGCCAGCGGGTGTGGAATTTGGCTGCTTTTTCTCATAAAGCTAGGCGAAGAAGGAGCAGAGTCTCCGGATGGCATTCTTCTGTAGAATATTTCTTTTTTGAAGAATTATGAACATAATAAACTCACTGATATCCATTGTGCAAATTTCCAGCAGGACTGAGCAACACAGGAGCATTTGAGATGGTGGGAGGGCCCATAATTGTTGTAGACGTGCTCGGCCGCTGAGCCGGGTAATCACGAATGTTGCGGATTGCTGTCTGTTGAAACCCCTTTCGTTGGCTCACAGATCCATTGCTCGCTGGTTCGGAATTGGAGGAAAGTGTTCCCTGAATTAGATAATTGATGTCTTTAGAAGAAAAAAAAAACAACTAACCGAATCATTTTTCGAGCACTCATTCACATTTATGTGAAGAGGTGGAAGAGTAAGGGTTTCTTTGAGATGAGCTTCAGAAGCAGCGGCGGCGGCCTGGAATCAAAATTTAACATGGTTTTCAGACTTGTATTCTAGCATCCTTATAACTACTGGGATGCTAATAAAACAATGGAAATGATAAAATCGCCGTAGCGGTATTCGCCAAGTGACACCAAAACACAAAAGTTTCGAAACGTCCCAGAGCCATAAAATCAATATTGCCCGCCCGCCACGACGATCAAACGCGCTCTGCTGAACTTATTACTTTGTGATTTTCATTTTGTTTTCCAAATTATTTCGTCGGTTTTTTCTTATTATTTTTTTTCTTTGTAAAAATAATTATTTAAGGCTAAATTCGTAAACTTCTGTGAAACATTTCCGGAGAATGCATCATTTTAGCGAAAAATCGATAATTTTCCGATCCAGCCGCACTTCAAAAAATTCCACTTTTTTTGGATGGATTTTTGTTCAAATACCATTCCATCATGGTAATGTGTTTTAATGTTTCCTTACTTTTTAACCCAAAATTTACAGATTTTAATGTAAATTCTACCGTTTTTCCAGCAAAACGGCTAATTTGCATTACAATCAATAATATTCTGGCTAAAAAGTAAGAAAACATTAAAACACATTACCATGTTGACATTTGAACGAAAATCCGTCCCAAAAAAATTAGTTTGGAATATTTATTAATGTGGCAAATTGGGAAATATCGATTTTTGATTAAAATTATGCATTTTGACGAAATTTTTCACAAAAATTTACAAACTTGGTCTGGAATAATGGCTCTGAGACGTTTCGAAACTTTTTTGCATTTTTGCGTATTGTTTTTCGCCAATTGACACCAAAACGCACGGGCATTTGGTATTTATTTGTCGTTTTTATCAGTTATTTTTATTTTTTGGGAATTTGAATCCACTAATATGCCGCGAAATTCAAAAAGTTTCGAAACGTCCCAGTTTCGAAATGGCAGGTTTCGAAACGTCCCAGAGCCGGAATAATTATTTTTAAGTGGTTATTCACGAAATAGCCAAAAAAAAATAGCTGAAACCAGCAAAAATTCGGAGAACGCTCCGATTGACCTGAAAATTTAGGACATAATGGCAAAAATATTCCTGGACATTCCCAGAAAATTTAAGAACAAAATATCGATTTTAAATTTTTTTTTAATAGGAAAATCGATATTTTGTTCTTAAATTTTCTGGGAATGTCCGGGATCATTTTTGGCATTATTTCCCAGGCCAATCGAAGCATTCTCCGAATTTTCGCTGACTTTTTTTTGCTGGTTTCAGCTATTTATTGCTATTTCGTGAATAACCCCATTACAAATTTGGTCAAAATTTTAATTTCATTCAATTCATTTAAGGCTTCCATTCGGACGAATTTTTTCCGCCGTTCGTCCGCGGTTCGTCCGGTTCGTCCGAGGTCGGTCCGCTTCGTCCGTTTTTTTTTCTTGTCAGTTTTTCTTTTTGTTTCAGCTATATTTTGTTTTCAAAAGCTGTTTTTGTTCTTTTTTCTTTAAAATATCGACAGAAATGTCTTGTATCTGCTATCAAAATTCGGAAAAAAAAATTAAAAAATTTATTTTTGCAAAGCTAATTCTACATAAATTTGCAACCGCTTACGGACGAACCGCGGACGAAGCGGACGGACGGCGGACGGACGGACGAACGGACGGACCGGACGGACGAAAATTGGTCCGAATCGAAGCCTTAAATTCATTTATTTGCTTTCAAAGGTACATACATGAAAATGATGAAATACGAATAGAATAATCTGGGCAAATAAAAATAAAAATGACCAATCGGACCAGCAATAGTTCAGTTGGTCAAGTGGAAGGGACAGTTAGGATGGATAGAGGAATAGCGCCTATAATTATTTTAACAACAAAAAAACGAAGATTTTATTTAAAAAAAATGAAGGAAAAACAGAATAAATTGGAGATTTGGAAATCAAAATTAAAATCGCAAAGTATTAAGTTCAGCTGAGCGCGTTTGACCGATGAAAAAAATTTCAAGACTGAAAATTAGCGGGACTTTCCCCGGTTTTTGGCATTTTTCGATACCCTAACAAACCGGGAAATAAGCTCCGCCCTTTTGCAACTATGCGGCACAATTTTTCTGAAGTTTATAGCACTTACTCTGAAGAATTTGTGCGGTCGACTTGACTTTCAAAATTCCCCCGGTTTTTTTTGGCAATTTTTTGAAACCCTGACAAACCGTAGAAGAAAATCCCCTCACCTCTATCTCCCGTTCGTCGTCAAAACTGTTCGAGTCCTCGACTAGTCCCGAAATTCCGTTCAATGGTCCGTCCTGCGTTGTCAGTCCGTTGAAAAGCCCGCGATCATGTTCCATGCCAGGGAAGGTCTGCAGTGAGGCGGGTATCGCGCCAGCCCTTAGCACCATGCACGGATTCGACGGGTTTGACGATTGAGGTGACGGACTTACGTTCTCCTTAAACTTTTGGGTATTTTTTAAATGGACCTATTTAAACAGCGCGGGAAAAAACCCAAAACTGTAATGCGCCTTTAAAGAGGTCTCGACACGACGGGTTGTTTACGTCAAAAAAAACCTCCGGCTACTGTAATTTTTGGGCCGTTTTTCAACATGAAAAAAGTTTTTTTTTTCCTGGATCCATAAGGGATGAAAAGCGGGATAGACATACCTGTTCGCTTCGAACAATCATACATTCTTTGATGGTCTTCCCATCAACTTTTGTTCTCGCGGGGTGGGTGAAGTTTTTGAATGCTGCAAAATGGCCGGTTTGTTTATTGGTTTGTTTACAAAATTTTTCGTCTGATCGGGGATCGGCAGATAAATAAATAAATAAACTGACGCTCTCTCTCTCTATCACGGCGCTCTCTTTTCACCACCCATTTTCAGTCTGCGCTTCGTTTCGTTTCGTTTTCGTAGCGGTGCGAAGCGGAGAGGCGCGGCGAGGCGACGCGAGGCGCGGAACTATATTTATTCAAAAACATTTCGAATAAAATAATTTTTATGATGCAATTGAGCACGCAGCCAAGATGAAACTGATAAGATAAGACGGAAAAAGGGCAAGATAAAAATGAATTTAAAAAATAGCCGATTTATTTAGCAGAAAGGTGTCGGATCGATAGATGTCCATGCGAAGACCCGGACAAGGACACGACCACTTGCATTTTGGCAACATGCCAACTCGATGAGAGTATTTCGAAAAAAAATGAGCGCCGACGGCAAGACGAAGGACAGGTGAAAGAGCGTGTGAATGCGAGAGACGACCGGCGAGCACGCGGTGGTGAGAGAGCGTTGGCAGACGGGAGAGCGATGGGTCTCGCGTGGAAGAGTTGTTGTTGTGTGGATTTACGCGGTGTTTTCGCGCTCACATTCAAATTTAAATAATATTCAAAACGGTGTTTTTTTTATTTTTTCTGTGTTTTTATTGTTTTTTTCTTTGTATTTAATAAAAAATAAATATTTGAGACGAAATTTGTAATGGACCTATTCATAGGATTCGTTTTTTAACATTTTTTGACATCTATGAATAGGAAAACAAACAAAAAAAAAAACTTTTTTTCTCCTATGAATAGGTCCATAAAGTTTTGTGAAAAATTTCCGCAAAATTCATATTAAATTTTAGTGAAAAGTCGATAATTTTCCAATAATTAGGGAAAAACTATTTAACGAAAGGTCCCAAACCACAGCCAAAATGAAAATCACGAAGCGGACCGACAATGAATACTTATTCATGGAATAGAATTTGAAAAAAATATTAGAAAATTCTCCGATTGGTCGGAGATCGGAAAAAAATGTAAAAAAGAAAATTTTTTGGAAAAGTCAATATTTCAGTCCGGGGAGCATTTTTTCCCATTTTTGGCGTTTTCCCCACTTTGGCGGATTTTTTTCCTGAAAAGAGGGCGAATTTTATATCAGAAATATTGGAACTGAAAATGCATGGGTTTTTTTTTTAAATAGTGGACTTATTTAATCAATTTCGCTGCAATTTTAGTTTCATGGAAATTGGCATGTTTCCAAAAATTTCAGACCAAGCGGAGCATTTTTTCGACATTTCTATGAATTACCCCATTAAAATACCTTTTTTTTTTCCAAAAAAAAACATTCAGAATGGTCATGGAAGATCTCACGAATGTGCAGCTCACCAACAGCGACCGAAAATATGTGTCTGACGGTCTGAAAGCTATCAAACTGACATTTTGTAAGAAATTACCCTTATTTTCAATATCCCAAAATTTTATTTCAGTGAAAGACCCGCAAGAAATGAGCACAGCAACTCAATACGCCCCCGATATGGTCTACCAACACTTTGGCGACGAGGAGACCATTTTTGGATACGAAGACCTGGATGTCACCCTCCACCACACCGCCCAAACCCTTTTCGCCTACACAAATATCAGCTACAGTGGAAAATTCAAGGGAGACAAGGGTCTCGAAGCGGACGATATCAATGAGAAGTTGGTGCATGCCGACGTTCGAGCCAACGTTTTGTGCTCTGGGAAAGGAGAATTCCAGCAGAAACTTATCAAGCAGAAGGAATTCAAGCCGTACGGGGAGATGATTCACAAGTTTCAGAGCAAGGGAAAGACGTTTGAGGTGTACAAAGTGACAGAGCAGTCCGAATCTTTTAATCTTTTTCTGGAGAGAATTCAGACGCTGGGAATGTTGTAAGTATTTTTTTGGTTTTTAGTGTCGAAAAATACGGCGGCGAAAAAAAATACAGTAACCCACCCGAAAACTCGTCTAAATAATTTTTCTCTGTTTTCTAAATATTTTGGATTCAAAAATCAATCATGGCTGTTATCGGTTTTTTTTTTGTATTTTAATTGGTAAAACGGTCAATATTTCTCATGAAATTTTTTAACTAATAGCATATGCGTTTGACGAAAGTCCCGAATTCGTTCGCTATTAGCCGTTTTCGATCGCTTTTCTCTTCAACTTATGTCGCTTCTTAATTCTGGACATTATCAGGGAATTTTTGGCACGTATATGGTGGTAATTGGCAGCTATGTGGCTAATAGCCATGGAAAATTAAGTAGCTAATTATTTGAAAGAGGCGTCCCGAAATTGCAAAAAAAAATTGCAATTTTTAAATATTTGGTTTTAAAAAATCCCCATTTTTGCCTGGTCGGTTGCATTGTTTTTGAATTCCCGCCATTAGGGTACATTTTTTTTTTTGAAAAAGCGTCAGAAAAATCAAGGAAAAACGTTGAAAAAAGGAGAAAATATCAAAAACCAGCAAAAAATTAGGCGAAGAATGCTCCGATTAGCCTGAAACTTTGGGAAATAATGTCAAAAATACTCTACGCCATGAAATTGCCAGAAAAATTTGCACTGAAATATCGATTTTAAATTTTCTCGGAAATTCATCTCCGGGAGCATTTTTGACGTTATTTCTCAAAGTTTCAGGACAATTAGAGCATTTTCCGAGTTTTCCCACAATTTTTAACAGGTTTTTTTTCTATTTTTTAAAAAATTTTTCTTCAATAATTTAATGCCGCACCAAAGCTCAAAAAATTCCTGAAATCAAGAGTTTTTTGAAGTCCAAAGTTCCACAAAAAATCCCAGAAACATAAGGCGCGCACAGTTGAAACCGACGTTACCGTAGTTTCTTCGCTGCGAGACCTTCTATGTTTAAACTTGAATTTTCCCAAATTGTTTCTTTTATACGGGAATATACAAGTTTAAACATAGAAGGTCTCGTAGCGAAGCAACTACGGCAAAGTCCCTTTTCAAATGTGCGCGCATGTTATTTCTCGATTTTTTGTGAAACTTTGGACTTCAAAAAAACTCCTGATTTCAGGAATTTTTTAATAAATTTGGACGCGGATGAAAAATCGACTCTTAAATACAAATAATTAAAAAAAAATCCTGAGAAAATTGAGAAATTTTGACTGAAAATGAGCAAAAAATATAAGTGCTCATCCTTATTTGGATTACGGTAGGTCACTGCTTTATTTTTAAAAAATCCATACAATAATTTTTTCCTAACAGCTACATCGAATGCTGCTCACTGACCGACAACACTGAAGAAAACTGGCTGCACTACTTCATTTACGAGCTCTGCGATAGTGGAGAAGGCGACGGAAAAACCCTTCCAGTAGTGGCTGGATACGCGACGCTCTACAAATTCTACAACTATTTCGACAAGCGGCGTCCCCGGATTGCTCAGATGCTCCTTCTCCCACAATACCGAAAAAGTGGAATCGGAGCTCAATTCATGGAGTCTTTCCTGCGTGACCTTCGTGCCTCTCCAGAAGTTTTCGATGTTACTGTAGAGGCGCCTGGAGACGCTTTCACATTTCTCCGCGACTATGTGGATTGTATAAATTGCATGGCTCTACCGGAGTTTTCACCTGAAAATTTGAAAAAAGGATACACGGAAACGATGCGCAACGCGGCTCTGAATAAATTAAAAATCTCAAAAACGCAATCCCGCCGCGTTTACGAGATTCTCCGGTACCGAGTGACCAACAAAAGCATCAAAGAAGAGCTGAAAAATCAGAGAGTCGATGTGAAAAGACGATTGTACGCACCGATGAAGAGATCGGATCGCGACTGGAAGCGTCTGAACTTGGCGTTGACTGCGGACGAGTTGAAACAGGCGGCGTGCGGAGCGATGGACGAGGAGACAAAGTTCTCGACGTTGTCACAGACGTACGATCGGTTGATGGAGGCGTATCAGAGGACGATCGATCGCATTGAAGCTCACCCAAGCATTTTCTGAAGTAGGTATATATTTAAATAAATCTTTTTTATTTACCCCACCCCACCGTCTAACTCTGTCCTATTATTATTATTATTATTATATTTTGATTTATTTTTTTTGGCACCATTGTGAATGGTAAATGAAGGTGAATATGATACGGTACGATATTTAAAAAATATTTTTCGAACCACTTAGTAAGTAGTCTCCGACTGGATTACTGTATCTTAAATTTTTTTTTTTTTTTAATTCAAGTTCTATTGTGTTTTCAATCGACTTGCGACATGAAAACGCAAGTCTGCGGTGCTACCTCGGAATAGAACTGACGCGTAATAGAACTGTAGCGAAATTGAACTCGCTTTGGAATAGAACAGTAGTGAAATTGAACTGTAGCGAAATAAAACTGTTCGGAATAGAATTGATCGGAATAAAACTGTTTTGGAATAAAACTGTTCGGAATAAAACTGTAGCGTTTTGGAACTAAATTAGCAATGGAGCGCGATTGCATTGCTTGCTCATTCAAATATTGGAATTTCTCATGCGCGTGCTTTTTTCAACAGTTCTATATTTGAGCTATTGTGTTTTCAATCGACTTGCGACATGAGAACGCGAGACTCCGCTCACTTTTTTGAGGGCGACCACGCGAACATAGTGATATTTGAAGAGACGCAGACAGGTAGCGCACAAATAAGTGGGCGGAGTCTCGCGTTCTCATGTCGCAAGTCGATTGAAAACACAATATACATAAAAAATTGTTTGTTTTGTTGTTTTTTTGAATAAACTTTTATCATTTTTTTCTCGGCCCGTCTTGACGGCCAAGCAATGCAATCGCGCTCCATTGCTAATTTAGTTCCAAAACGCTACAGTTTTATTCCGAACAGTTTTATTTTGCTACAGTTCTTTACCGAACAGTTCTATTCCGAACGGTTCTATTGCGAAGCAAGTTCTATATCGCTGCAGTTCTATTACACTTCAGTTCTATTCCGAGGTAGCACCGTACTAGTGGATTCAAATTCCCAAAAAATAAAAATAACGGATAAAAACGAAAAATAAATACCAAATGCCCGCGTGTTTTGGTGTCAATTGGCGAAAAACAATACTCAAAAATACAAAATTTTCGAAGCGTTCCAGAGCCCGCAAGTCGATTAAAAATACAATAGTCGAAACAAATATTATGTGTTCACGAACGAGGTGTGCAAACGACGCTTCGATGTTCCGCAGTTTATCACTGCGGTCTCGCAGCGAATACCGCGGAACAGTGGAAAAATCGCGGAACATCGGAGCGTCGTTTGCACACCTCATTCGTGAACACATAATACTAGTGCTCCCCAGAAAATGGACGAGTTCTCGTTCCCATTCCCACCATACGACATCCAGCTATGTTTGATGCGCGAAATTCGCGACTGCATCGAGCATCGCAAAGTGGGCATTTTCGAATCTCCCACCGGCACCGGAAAGTCGTTGAGTGTGCTGTGCTCGACGATGACGTGGCTGGAAGAGGAGGAGCAGAGGATTGATAGAGATTTGGAGCAAAAGTTAAGAGCGACTCGACGGAAAATTGAGGATTGCGATAAAGAGACGGAAGAGGATTGGGTGGAGGTGGAGAAAAAGAAAATGGTGGCGAGAAAAGAGGAAGATGAGTTCATTGAGCAAATCGAGGAGAGGAAGAGGTAAATATTTAGGGTTGATTGGGGAGATTTACGCAAATCTCTTGTGTATAAGACCGGATTGCGATGACTGGCTCGGCTACTACTCAGAGAATTTTCGGATAATAGCCATTGAAAACGGCTAATAGCCACCGATTCGGGGCGTGTGCCATATGTAGATACATACCCTGAATCACATACTTTTGTCTTAAACCTTGAAATAGTCGGCTAATAGCCGAAAATCCCCTGAGAAAATGATGTTTTCTACTCATTTTACGGTGAACGAGTAGTGCACAGACGTGAAAACGGGCTTATACAAAAGAATTTCGGCGACAGAGTGCCAGATATAAACCGGTCTTATAATCAAGAGATTAGGGTACAACAATTTCAGATTGAAAGATAGAATTGAGCAAGCCAAAAACGGAGTGGTTGGCGTGTCGAGGAAAAGAAAAACGCCAGCGACAAAGGATTTTAAGCTTGAAGACGACGAGGATGAGGAGCCGAAAGATGTTGGTTTTTCAAATTAAAACCGTAAATATTTACTCTGATAGACTGGCAACCGTTTGCCAACTCGCGTCGCAAACCAAAATATTTAGCTCCGCCCATAATTTATCACAAAATCAGGAATTTTGATAGGCCCAATGGGGTTATTCATGAGAAAAAAAACGGTTTGTTTTTGTTTTTTTTTTTCCAATTCACGCGATGTCGAGAATTGTAAAAAAATACAGGTAGAGAAATGGGGGTCCCCCTGATATAGCATTGATATTGAAGAGACGCAAAAGGCGAGGAGTTCAAAGAAAGGGGGCAGTCTCTGTGTCTCTTCACTATCAATGCTATATCCCCGTTTCTCTACCTGTATTTTTTTTACAATTCTCGACATCGCGTGAATTGGAAAAAAAAACAAAAACAAACCGTTTTTTTTCTCATGAATAACCCCACAAGAGATTAGCGTGATTTATGAAATTGATGTTTTTTTTCGTGTTTCAAATATGAAATCCGACTAGGATTTTGAGCTTTACATTGAAAAAATAATTTTTTAAAAAAGAAAGAAAACACGGTCTCGCAGCGAAATAACCAAACTATTACGGTTCTTGGGGCTGTTCGGGGAATTACAATTTCTAAAAAAAAACTGGACTTTTGACCCATTTTCTGAATTTTTCGCAGTTTTTCGGCAAAATCTCCCCAGAAATACGCGAAATTTGAATACCTGACACGAAAAAAAGTCCAATGTTTCCTCGAATTAATGAAAAACTGCGGAAAATCGCAAAAAATTGAATATTTAACGAGCAAAACCTTCGAAACAAAGCCGAAAGTGGGCGGAGCTTCGAAATTTTGGTTCACGATGCAAGTCCGCAAACACCGAGAGCCAAGAAACTTATAATGACAGTATCGCGAATTTCGAACCTCTCCACGGCGTGTTGGACGGAACGTTGGAAAATAAAATTTAAACTGCGCGGGCTTTTTTCTCAAAAAATAAATTCTCGCCTAAGCGTGGTCGCATTTAGCTGCGCAGAGTTTTTCTGCGTTAAACTGATACGAAGAGGAGACGCAGACAAGCAGAGTGCGAGGATACTGTTGTTTTTGTAGCAAACTCTCGCCGGAGAGACGCAGACACTCAGCGGAGCACGTTGCCAATAACGTTCCGGCCAGCACGCCGTGGCTCTCATGAAAATCTGTCAGTCGGCCACGCGCTGTTCCTTGGCCGCGGCCAGGTGGTCCCGCAGCGAGAGAAAAAAAAACCGAGAAGACGCAGAGGCCGCAGAGAAAAATACAGTTCTCACGACCGAAATCAACTTACGACGCTCCGATGTTCCGTCTCACAGCGAACAACTTTTCAAAAATTTTTACACATAACAAGCCTGGCTGAATCAAAAACTATTTTTGATCTTTTCTCATCTCTAAACTGTTTTTATTAGACCTTTTCCTCTACCCAGAGGCAAACGCAACGGCATGTTGCCAGCCGCGAACAAATCTACTCCTCGAGAGCGTTCATCCCACGTATCCCGTGTGGCGCAGGCGGTAGTACGCTTGCACGTCGATCTTTTATTTGGCCGCGGGTGCTGAGTTCAACCCCGCCATGCGCCTTTGACACAGACACACAAAGATCCTCAGTTACAAACCCAAACGGAATTTTATATATAAGTAGGGACCGCAAAAGGAGGGGGCGGAGCCTTTCATTTTTTTCTCCCCAGGGCATTTTTTGAAGTTTGAGGCTTGATTACACGAATACTACCGAGTTATCCATATACTTTACAATGTTTCTGTATGTAATTAACGACAAGGAATCGATTGGTGCCATCAAATTTGTCTGAAAATTGCTAATTTTGACTGAAAACCAGGAAAAACTGAAATGCAAGTCAAAAAATCGACTTTTTTGGGAATTTGTAGGGCCGGTTCGCGGGCTTTTGCGATTGATTCCGATAGTTTTTGACAAGCTGAATTGAATTTTTTAAACAGAATTCAATTTTAAATGAGCGCATTTTTTTTATACCGGTTCAAACTTCACCTAAAAATTGTGAAAAATTTTCAGCGATGACCCCCTATTTTTATTTTTCGGTTACTTTAAGCAACCCGTTCTAGTAATCACACAAAAATTATTAGAGCTCTGGCATAAATTTAAAGCACTTAAAAGCTTTCCAAAGTCATGACCATTTTCGAAATAATCATGTTTTTTGGGATTTTCGGGAATATGGAAGTCCGGTTCGCGCGATTTGAAAGCATGATCAAATTCAGCAAAAAATTCTCTATCGAATAAATTCTATAGATTGAAAAAATAAATGAGCGCATTTTTTTAAATTACACTTTTCGAAATTAATAAATACTTTTCTATGTCATTTCAAACAACTTATCAGGCCTTGTCAACGCGGAGGGAGAGCGAGCACATCACAGGAATAAGGCGACAGCTGAAATCTGTCGGGGTGGTTTTGTGGTTAAAGGTGCTGCGCATTGTGTGCGAGGTCAAGGGTTCGCATCTCGTTCTTTTGATTTTTATTTTTCAAAAGGCTTTTTCGATACTTAAAAGGATATTTCTTACACAAAAGTATTAATTTTTCGGAAATTTTCAAAATCAACCAAGAGAATATCCATTTTTTGTGGAAAACCGCCAGGGGTTTCCACTTATTTACGTGTTCCCGCGTATTTCAGCCATACAATCATAGTATTTGAGTAATATTCATCGCCTGGTATAAAAAAAATTTAAAAAATTTCAAATCCGATCTTAATTTACACATTCCTCAGCAGAAATCCACAGAAATTATCGCATTCAATGAACAATGATGACAAAAGAGGTGGTCGGCAAAACCACGCCGCGCGCATGCAGCCGAAGCCCCGCCTCCCCGCTGGGGAGAAAATCAGTGGTAAATAATCGCGACTTTGAAAGGCTGAAACTCGGGAACTAGCGGGAATTTTGCTGAGAAAATTTGGGATTGTACTAATATTGATGCGTAGAATACAATGAAATCAGTAGTTTTTCGAGATTCGCACGTTTTTCAAACTCGTTGCGGTACCTATATATAAGGATGATAATTGAATTTTTCCGCCAATTTAGATAAACTTGCATGCCGATCTAAATATTAGAGTAAATACGGTAAATTCCATGTTTATTTTTTATTTCCTCTTTTTTAGGAGCTAGCCCCTTCTGAAGAATACCATTCGGACGGAGAAGCACGAAGCACCCGCGCCACCACTTCAGAATTCTCTGACGATGACGAGGAAGAAAAAGAGAAACCTCTAAAGTGTCTAAAAATTTTCTACGCCTCACGAACGCACTCACAACTCGAGCAGCTCGTCGAAGAGCTCGCCAAAACCCGATTTCGTCCACGTGTCGTCACGTGTGCATCTAGAGGCACTTTATGTGTGAATGAAGACGTGAAAAAGTTGAAACTGAACCACTTGATCAACGAAAAATGCATGGAGCTTCGCAAGAAAGAGTCTGGAGATGGAGGGAAGAAGCTGAAAACTGAGGAAGGTGCCGCGAAAACTAAAAAGAAGACGTGCAAGACGACGTGCGAGTTTTATAATTGCACGCAAATTGAAGACGTTGTGAATGGAGTGTTGGCTAATAAACTGACAACTACTCTACAGGTGACAAAGCAGGGAAAAATTCAACAGGGCTGTCCGTATTTTGCCACCAGGAAAGCAGTTCCACAGTGTCAATTAGTTCTTCTACCGTACCAAGTTTTGCTTCACGATGGCACCAGACAGGCGTGGGGAATTGATTTGAAGGATAATGTGGTGATTCTAGATGAAGCACACAATGTTTTGAGCACGATTAGTGAGTTTGTGGGGGTTTTGGATTCATGCGGTGTTGTTAGTCGAATGTCACACTTCTGCAGCTTTTTTTTGTTGAAAAATTTCAAAAAAAAAAAAAAAAAACGAAAATTTGTTGGTTTTTTTTCTCTGAATTTAAGAAAAAAACTCTAGAATTGTTACGGATTTTACGGTGTCTCACGGTGTCCAGGATTTGAAAAGTGTGCGGAGCCGAGCAAACGCGCTCCACTAGATTTTTCGCGCGAAATTCAAATTTTGAGGCATTTTTTAATGTTTTTCGGGAAAAAAAGCATAAATTCTTAATTGTTTCCCAATGTGCATCAACTGAATTATAGCTGAGGTATTTAGAAATTTTTTAAGCCTAAGACACGGCATGCTGGCACCTACCTCAGTGCAAACGCGCCCCAATCACACTAAACGCTTGATGGAACGCTGTGACCCGTGTGTTAAGAGAGCATTCCTTCGCGGCGTTGCCAACGCTGCTGCTGTATCAAATGTTTTTAAAATATAAGGGTGAACTGCGGGAAAAAAACATGTTTTTGTTTTTGTTTTCGCAAAACGTACGCAGCGAATTGAACGCGCAAAAAAAATCGAATTTCATAAAATGAGACTGAAACGTAGATGCCAGCATGCCGTGTAAGAACGTCGAATTTGGTTCAGCCACCATTTCGGAATAATCGTTTTGAGTTTTCTTTTGTGTTTTTGCGTAATAAATCTTTACGAAAATCAAAGTTTGGGCAGTTTTATGGTATTAAAAGGTACAATACATACATTTTACAAAGAAAAACAGGTTTTACTGAAAGAAAAACAATAAAATCAAAAAAAAAATGCGCAAGCACCGAAAGTGCGCCATGCTAGTTTGCTGGCGCGCTAGTAAATTAGGCTCCGCCCACATTTCCAATCCTGGACACTAGGGCTTCCATTCGGACGAAAAAAAAGCGGACGAATTTCGTCCGCTGTTCGTCCGCTCGTCCGCGGTTCGTCCGGTTCGTCCGAGGTCGGTCCGCTTCGTCCGTTTTTTTTTCTTGTTAGTTTTTCTTTTTGTTTCTGTTATATTTTGTTTTCAAAAGCTGTTTTTGTTCTTTTTTCTTTAAAATATAAACAGAAATGTCTTGTTTCTGCTATCAAAAATTCGGAAAAAAATTAAAAAATTTGTTTTTGCAAAGCTAATTCTACATAAATTTGCAACCGCTTACATTCTCAATGTCAGTATTTTTAAAGAGAGTGCCATAAATTAAAATTCCCAGCCAAATAGAGCGTGGCGGACGAACCGGACGAAACGGACGAACCGGACCGTCCGCGGACGAACCGGACGAACCGGACGAACCGCGGACGAAGCGGACGGACGGCGGACGGGCGGACGAACGGACAGACCGGACGGACGAAAATTGGTCCGAATGGAAGCCTTACTGGACACCGTGTGTCTCAAAATTCTATCTTTCTCTTTTATTGCTGCGAGACCACATGGCCGCGGCCGAGAAACAGCGCGTGGCCGAAGTACCGCTTTTTCATAAATGATCTGGTCTCGCAGCAAATTAATGGACCTATTCAGCGCAGGAAAAAAACCGATTTTCGCGGTTTTTTTTCCCTATGCAGGTTGTTTTCCAGGAAAAAAACCCATCGCGTCGAGATCCGGCAGTGAAAAATGCAATGCGCCTTTAATTTTCAATGGGAATCTGGTTGAAATTTAAAGGCGCATAGAGTTATTTCATCGGCCGGTCTCGACATGATAAGTTGTTTACGTCAAAAAACCTCCGACTACTGTAGTTTTTTGTCTTTTTTCTCAATTTTGCATTGGGTAAAAAAAACCACGAAAAACGGTTTTTTTCCTCTGCTGAATAGGTCCATTACAAAAATACCGTTTTTATCGATTTATTGATCGATGTATGCGACTATTTTGAATGAATAATACCAGATTAGATTCGCACCAGCCCCGAAATCCAGCCCTACCCGACAAAAATCAGATTTATTTATTTCCCTTTTTAGGCTCCCTATACTCTGCGGAAATCTCCACAAAATCCCTGATCCTGGCACTTCGCCTAATCCGCGAATACATTGAAACCTACAAGCTTCGCCTCAAAGCCAAAAACCTTTTATACATGAAACAACTGGAGTCACTGTCCAACAAAATGCTCCTCTTTCTGAACGGTCAATCGAAAGAAGAGGTGATGACGATGGCGCAATTCGCACGTCATCTTAATATTCTCGAGATGAATTTGTTCAAACTGGCGACGTACGTCGAGAAGACTGACCTGTGCAAAAAGTTTCATGGATTTTACTTGAGGATGCAGAGAAATGTGAGGCGGCGGCTGGGTGGGCGCTAAGTTATGCTTAAAATTGATATACATTTACAGGAAGTAAAGAAAGAAAACGAAAAGCCAAAGCTGACCGGAATTCAGAAATTGATGGCGAAGAAGGAAGAGGTTAATGAAAAAGAGGACGAAAAAGCAGAAGAGAGGCCGCCACCTCGACCAGTCCTTTCTCCACTTTTCTCTCTGAAATCTTTCATTGACGCGCTCACAAATAAGTGTGAAGATGGAAGATTTGTTGTGGAAAGAAGCCCCACTGAGGCCAAGTGAGCAGTTATTTTTCTTTAACCGTAAATACCTTCCTTTCACCCGTCAATTCAGATTCCGATTCATGCTTCTGAACCCTGCGGATCGCCTCGCGGAAGTCGTCAACTCGTGCCGAGCAACGGTCCTAGTTGGCGGGACAATGGAGCCTGCTCAACTTCTCGTCGAAACTCTATCTCGTGGCTCCATCGGCTCCGATTCAATCCGTCGTTTCTCATGTGCTCACGTCATTGACGATTCACAACTTCTCGCGGTCACAGTCGAAAAGACAATAAACGGAAAACCGTTCCAATTAACATATCAGACCAGAAACGACGATTCTGTCCTGAAATCTCTGGCTCTATCGATCCAAACTCTCATTCCACATCTTCCGAATGGCGTCGTCATCTTCCTACCATCCTACGATTTTCTGTACAACTTTCAGAAGAAGATGAAAGAGTTTGGAGTCATGGAACGGATTGAGCAAAAGAAGTCAGTGTTCACCGAGAGCCGCCTTCCCACCTCTGACGTTTGGGAACGATTCAGTCGAGCTGCGCGGAGCCCCAAAGGCGCCATCTTCTTTGCCGTGGTTGGCGGTAAAATGAGCGAGGGAATCAATTTTTGTGACGAGCTTGGAAGAGCTGTGATTGTTATTGGACTACCGTATCCGAACAAGACGAGCGTCGAGTTGAAGGAGAGAATGAGGGTGAGGAAATTATTAGTTTGGTATTCTTTGCGCGTCTTGCAACGAATGCGTTTTCTAAATTATTATTATTTTCTATTCTTTTTTTATTTTTTTTGTTGCTATTTTTTATCTCGGGCCGGATCCATGAAAGTGGAACACGAAATTTGGAAATTGATGAATTTTGTACGATGGTGGTGAGAGACGCAGAGAAAAATTTTCTGGGAGCGATTTTCCTGCCGTTTTTTAGTAGTGCCGTTTTTTATGGGTGTGGTTTCAATTTTTAATGTAGAATCTCGGCTTTCGGACGTTTCGAAAGTGCGACGTTTCGAAAGTGTAACGTTTTGAAAGTGGACTTTTCGAAGTGTTGTAATTCCCTTAATTACATAAGAGCAAAATAGTTTTACTACTGTCACCGCTATTTGATCTACCCTGCGCGCTAGGTATTTCTTGCGCGCGTATTATTGAATTCTCTCTCTCCTTAGTTGTAGCCTACACATTAGCTAGTATATAAGGACCTCTCATTCCTTATATAACTCTCTGAATACCCATTATTATTCTTCCCCCAACTCTCTACCACCTATATTTTAATAAACTATATATTCTCACTGTCTCTCTGGTTCCACACAATGCCAAGAGACATAACACGAAGGTTTTTCTAGATTTTATCGTCGCGGTGTTTGAGGAATTTTCCTTAAAAAGCTTTTTAAAATGATTGTGTGAAACACCGCGTTGATAAAATCCAGAAAAGCCTTGGAAAAGTCCACTTTCGAAATGGCACACTTTCGAAACGTCCGAGAGCCAGAATCTCGATTGAAAACATGATATTTTTAACATTTTTGCTTTATCTCGCGAACTTTTTTTTTGAATGGGTACGGTCACGCTCGGGCAAATATTAATTTGCTGCCAGATCATCTGCTATTATTCTCGTCTCAGCAAATTCTCATAAACTTTGAAAATAACCGAAAAAAAACTAATTTTATTTAATACGGTTGCATTTTCGTTAAATAACGAGAATATGTGTAATGCGTAATTTCGGAGCGTCGTTGTTAGCGACTCGCGCGGTATTTCAAAAAAAAAAAATCCGCTGACTTACAAAAATACCAAATACTTTTTCGAGCTATTCTAGCTTTTCTGGGTCAGTACAGCTCCAATTTTGGCGATTCTTTTTTTTTGTAGCCATCCGTCGGGCCTTCTGCCTGGTGACTAGCTGAGTCGCGTTGAGTGCTCTATTCAGCCGATACTTTGACTGGGTCAGCGGAGCTGCCGACCTGAGCTCGGTGATCTCCAGAGAGATCGACGAAAAGGCGACCAGTGCAAGAGCTCTCGCACAAAATAATAAAACGAGGAACAAGAATTATGGGGTTATTCATTTTATGCATTTTTTGTCAAATTTTCCTTATTGATTTCATGCAGAAAACTGCATTTCGTCGAACTACAAAATGCACTTTTTGTCACTTTCTGCATCAAATGAATAACACCACGTGTTTTTCGTGACAAAAAGTGGATTTTGCAGTTCGACGAAATGCAGTCTTCTGCTGCAGAAAATGTCGTTTTCTGCATGAAATGAATAAGGAAAATTTGACAAAAAATGCAAAGTGCATGAAATGAATAACCCCATCATAAAAATAATGAAATAGTGCTCCAAAATCACAGCATAGACGAGCAGAAGTCCAACGAACTGAGCGAGACGACGCAAGCGCGGATTTTAGGATTAAAGGGAGGCGCGGCGCTACGGTAGACAAGCGGGTCTCACCGCGACCGCGCAGTGCTTGCACACAGCGAAATGCGCGCGCCGTTTGAATTGTATATTTGAAGATTTTCTTTTCCTCAGTTGTTTTCAATGGAGAAAACTATAGTTTTGCGTCCCAAAATATGGTTTTTGGATCGACATTTTTCGCATGTTTTTTCAAACGCGAAAAATTCGAGCCAAATTTTAAAGCTGGCGCTGTAAAAACGTACGCTCTAACACCGTGTGGCTCGCACAAAAAAAAAGAAAGAAGCAAATCAAAATTTCAGTTCCTCGACGCCCAAATGCCAAACGGTGGATCGTTGCTCTACGAATCGCTTTGCATGCACGCTGTCAATCAAGCCATCGGTCGAGCCATTCGCCATCGCAAGGACTACGCGGCCGTCTATCTGTTTGATGAACGTTACGCCAAAGAATCCACGAGGAGCAAGTTCTCGGCGTGGATTGGCGACCGAACGCAGACGAATTTGCAGTTTGGCGAGATTATTCGCAAAACGAGAGCCTTTTTCGATGGGAACAAGGCGACGAACTAACCGGTTTTATTTATTTATTTACAAATTGTTGTGTCATGTTTTCCTCTTTCTTTTTTTTTCTTCTTCTTCTTCCACTGATAAAATATTCTTTAGAACGGAACTCGCGCGTGGCTTGGCGATGCCGCTGTCGTCGTTGCAAATATGATTAGGTTTTAAGCTGAGCTTCTTCTTCTTCTTCTTCTTCTAGGCCTTCTTCTTCCTTTCCTTTCGTTTCGCCACACGCGGAGAGCTCATCTCTGCGGCTCCTTCCTCAAAACGAGCAAGCAACGCAGCAGAAGAGGACAAAATCGATGGTGGCGTGCTGTGTGGCACATGAGCACTGCTAATATGGACGCCGTGACGCCCTTCCTTTTGACACCTGCGGCCGCCGGTTTTGGACAAATTGCAGTGTGTTTTGTTTACGCTCCATTGACAATTTTTTTTGCCCCTTTGAAAATTTTCAAACAAAAAAAAAACACAAAACTTACAGAAAATTCTCGTTGTTGCTGTTGTTTTTCTCGATTCTGAGCCAGCCGGCCTCTGTCCTTATTTCTCTCTTCTTCTTTTCAGCGCAATCCGGAGGGGAAAAGCTCAGTGTTTGTCACACTCACATGCACGGCTTCTTCTTCTTCTTCGCCTAATATTTTGTTTATTTCTCATTTTATCCTCCTTTTCATCTTTTTTTTTCTTATTCTTTTCTCGCTTCGCTTCGTTTCTTCCAACCAAAAACGACGACGAGATTGTCGTCGACGTTGGTGCCGACCGGAAACGGAAACGGCGCTTTTATGCGACGAGTTTCCGAGCGAGTGACCTCCAGAGTTGTGACGAATAACAAAAAACTCACCATTTTTTCGTACTTTTTCCCTTTTTGGTGCCCGCTGGGCTCTAATCCTGGGCTCAATGTGATGAATTATGTATGGTGGTGGGTGGCGGCGTTTTCGAAGAGTAAATAATCTGTAAAAAATAAGGTTAAAAAGGAAGAAAAGTTTGTTGCAAAATATGTTTAAAAATGCTCAAAAAAATGTAGAAATGTCCGAGAGTATTGTCGCCGCTCCGTGCCGCGACGGTCAAACGCGCTCCGCTGAACTGCGATTTTAGTTTGATTTCCAAATGTCTGATTTTGTCGTTTTTCTTGTTTAAAAATAATTATTCGAGACCAAATTCGTAAATTTTTACTCTAATTTTCCGCAGTTTAGCCAAAAATATATATTTTCTCCAATTTTCCACACTTGAAAAAATTCCAAACTCATTTTTTTGAAGGATTTTTGGTACAAATGCTGTTTTCTCACTTTTTAGCCCAAAAATTAGTGCCTCTAAACATAAATTCTACCAGTTTTTCGCAAAAAGCGGATAATTTATATTATGGGGCACGGTGTTCAGGATATTGGAAATGTGGGCGAAGCCTAATTTGCTAGCGCGCCAGCAAACTAGCATGGCGCACTTTCGGTGCTTGCGCATTTTTCGACTGTCGCATTTTTTTTTGATTTTATTGTTTTTCTTTCAGTAAAACCTGTTTTTCTTTGTAAAATGTATTTTTTGTATCTTTTAATACCATAAAATTGCCCAAACTTCGATTTTCGTAAGGATTTATCCTGCAAAAACACCAAAAAACTCTTTTTTAGCTCCACAATGCTAAAAACGATTATTCCGAAGTGGTGGCTGAACCAAATTCGACGTTCTTAGGCTTAAAAAATTTCTAAAGACCTCAGCTGTAATTCAGTTGGAGCACATTTGGGAAAAAATTAAGAATTTATGCTTTTTTTTCCCGAAAAACATAAAAAATTTCTCAAAATTCGAATTTCGCGCGAAAAATCCACTTTTCAAATTCTGGACACCGTGGAACGTAGCAATTTTCCGCAAGAACGGCTGTCAAAGCTCCTTTTGTTCACCGTTTCCCCTAGAAATCTCTGTTTTTTTCCCGCCACACAAAGTTTGAACTTTTGGCAGTTTTCGGCGAGTTGAGTTGAATGCGGACAATTAGACGTCCCCCGACCAGCCAGGCTCGGATTCGTTTTGCTCCGTTTTGCGTTTTCACTCTCTTCTTCTTTTTCCCTTACTTTTCGGTTTTATGCGATAGAGAACTGAGGATTTTTATTTTCCCATAATAGTGCCAATTTCAAATCTAATTAGCCGAATAGAGAGCGAAGAGCGAAAGGAAGGCTACTTTAATTAAAAATTTTGATGGGCACGCGAGGGGCGGAGACAAGACGCTTGCTTTTACTTTACTAGTGCGGTAAATTTAGGGCTAATTTTTAACCGCACCAATTACTGTCAAAAACCTAAACATTTTCGCATTTTTCGTACTTTTTTGGAATGCGAAATTTAATTTATGAGCTTTAAAAAAAAAATCAAAATAAAAACAGAAAAAACCAGAAAAATAACACCAAAAAAATGTAATTTTATTTTTTATTTCATCAATTAATTTTCCCAACGACACTCCACTTGAACACGCTTTGAGATTGGCGGGAATTCAAATTTTTATTTCAAATTTTTCAACAGCAACCCCTTTTTCAACGTTTTTTTTTCGTGTTTATAGATATTTCATGGTATTTAGATTTAAGAAAAATAGAGAAATCTAGAGCATACGGAAGGATCGGGCGTGGGAAACCACGGAAAAAAGTTTGCGTTTGTGTTGCCCTCTCTTGTTTTTTTCTCGTTTCTTTCCTTTCTTCCAATTGTTGTTTAATTCGATCACTCACACGATCACAATGCAAACAAACCTATCCACTCGTCTTTTTTTCTACTTTTCTATTTTTCAACCATCCCGTTTTCAACCTTATCACTCACTCTTATGTAGACTACATTTTTAAAGCGCATTTTTTCGCCTCTCTGTGTCTCCATTTTTGCACGCTCTCCACTGTGGAGACGCAGAGAATGCGATAGGGCGCGTTCTGGTTTACCAATTTTCAATTCTCATAGTCAAACAGGTCCATCGATGAATGGGAGGCCGAATGGGCGTGATCCGACGTGGAAGTGACGTCACGTCGCACGTGTCCACCTCGAATTGCGCCGCCGGTCCGCCGTGTCTTCAGCACTTTTCCGTCATTCGCAGCATCGGACGAGGCGCGTTCGGAAAAGTGTGCATTGTGCAGGAGAGGAAGACGAAAAAGTATTTTGCGCTCAAGTATATGAACAAGAGACGGTGCATTGAGAAGGTACGGTAGAGCGCATTTGAATTACGCATTTTTTTTGTAGAAATTTAAAATTCGAAATTCAGGGAGTGGCGGCGAATGTGATTCGAGAATTGACACTGCTCAGCAAGATATCCCATCCATTTATCGTCAACCTCTGGTACACATTTCAGGTGAGTTTATTCACGAATTGTCGTAAATCCACACTGCGCTGCCACAAAACGGGGAATTTGTTAGTGCTGGCACAGTTTTCAACTAAAAATCAAAATTTGATTTGGAACGGATTGTGGAAATTAAGGTGCGGCGTGGCGGGGGACGGGATCAGGCTTTCTCGGAAATTTCCAAAAAGTCAGAATTCCGTTGCCGGTAATTTCCGATTCCCGTTTCGAGGCGCTTTTACTTCCGAAAAAATTTCCGGTTTTGTTCGGAAATCGTAACGAGAATTTGAAATTTCGAAAAATCCGTCGGAATATCAGAAGAGAAAATTCTAAAGCCGGAAATTTCCGACGGAACTCGGAAGAGAAATTATCATTTTCGAGAAAGCCTGGTCGGGACCAGGGCTGTGCGAAAAATTTTTCGGACGAAAAATTTTTTCGGTTTTTTCGGTCATATTTCGAAAAAATTTTCGGTCTGAAAACTTCGAAAAACTTTTCGGCCGAAAAATTTTCGGTCTGAAAACTTCGAAAAATTTTTCGACCGAAAAATTTTCGAAAATTTTCGAAAAATTGGGATGCGTTCAAGACGCGGAGTATGTGCGCAGAATAACCAAGATTTGTATAAAATGTTTTTTTCATCAATGTATTTTATATTTTTGCGCCTATCTCAATTAAAGGAGGTCCCCACTTTTTGGGAAAATTGCTTAAATTGTAGTATTGGGTGGGGGATTTACAAACATCACATCGAAATCGCAAAAAAAAATTATCTGGTTTTGTATGATAATAGTCATCGAATCAACACGTGTCCCATATGTATTTGGCGCACGTCTCGAATTCGATGGCTATTCGCCATTTTTAAGCGGCGCACGTCCCGAATACGATGGCTATTAGCCGTTTTTTATGGCAATCATCCGTTTTCCATGGCTCTTAGCTACACAGCTGCCAATTCCTGCCGAATACGCGCCAAAAACTCTAGGAAACCGGTGACCAGCATTTTTTCAAAAAATATTCCTTTTTGAAATGGTCAAAATGTATATTCCCTCTTACCTGGCGCAATTTTGGCCGATTTGAAAATAATTTATCAAAAAAATAGCAAAAAAATGAAAGAAATCGAAGAAAAATAACGATTATTGCTGAAGGCAATACAATTTTCCAAAAGACGCGGTCGGCCGCCGGCCTAGAAAACCGGGAGCGCTGGCCTAGCAAATCTCGACTTCGTGTTCTCCCCGTGGTTTTCTATTTTCTTTTTAATTTTTTTTGTAAAATCCGTCAAAAACCAGAGAAATTTTTTGTGCGATTTCGGTATGATATTCGTAAATACGTCACTACTGATTTTGTTGAATGTATTAAATGAATAATCTGTTTTTAACTGAATTTCAGGAAAAAAAACAACATTTTTCGAAAATTTTCGGTTTTTTCGGGAAAATAAAACCGAAAATTTTTTTTTCGGTTTTTTTTTCGTCTTAAAAAACTCTAAAAAAAATTTTTTTCGTTTTTTTTCGGTCTAAAAATTTCGAAAAAAAAGTTTTTCGAAAATTTTTCGAAACTTATTTTTCGCACAGCCATGATGCCTGCCATCAAAAATTCAATGGGCGACGTTCGCCCCCAAGCAAAAAGTGCGGCCGACACTAAACGGGTTCCGACAGTCGTTATCTTTTTGCTCGTTGGTGCGGGCGCTGGCACAATTTCCAACTGAAAATAACAATTAAATGGGATCTTAAAGCAAAAATTGTTAAGAAACGAAATTTCGATAGTTTAAGATCTTGGGCGATCAAAAAAAAAATCAAATTGGTTGAGTGATAAGAAACTATTGCTGAGAAAATTACACATTCCGGCTCCAGACCAGGCCTAAATTTAAGTTGCCCGTTCTGGTAGCAGTGCACTGTAATTTTCTTGCTCGCTCTTTTCTACTCTCTTCGGCTTTTACCTTTCTTCGCGCTTGTGGTGTCGCGGTAAGCGGCGCCGCTTCCAAGCGATAGGTCGCGGGATCGAATCCTTCGCCAGCCTCTTTTTTTTTTTTCAAAACTTCTCAACTTTTAGGATCCCGATTACATGTATATGGTATCCGATCTACTGCTCGGCGGCGATCTCCGGTATCACTTGAGTCAGCAGGGAAAATTTGCAGAAGATCGGTACGATCTTTCAAGTTTATGTTAACCCCCATTCCTCTCAATTCCAGCGCCAAACTCTACCTATGCGAAATCTGTTTGGCGGTCGACTACCTGCATCAGATGAAAATCGTGCATCGCGACATCAAACCGGAGAACATTTTGCTCGACGAGCAAGGCCACGCCCACCTCACCGATTTGAATCTGGCGACACAGTTGGAGCACGACGAGCTCGCCACGTCCTACTCGGGCACACGACCGTACATGGCTCCCGAGATTTATGCGACGTATCTGGGGATGGAGGACGGATATGATAGTCGGGTGGATTGGTGGGCTCTTGGCGTGTGTTTCTATGAAATGCTGAGAGGCAGGACTCCGTTTGAGTTTAGTTCGAGGACGAAACCAGAGGAGGTAAGTTGGATCTGTTGGACTTTATTCGAGACGCTCACAGAACCGGGGAATAAACGGAACATTTTTGTTTTGCTATGTTGCTCATTTTCAGGCCTACGTGACGTTTCGTGAGTTCCAAATCACGTATCCTGCGCACTGGCCCACCGATTTGATCCAATTTCTCAACACTACCCTAAAATTCGAGAAAGACAAGCGGATAGTCGGTTTGGACGCCATCAAACGGCACGCCTACACTGAGCGGATCGACTTTAATAGTGTCTATAATAGGTAACTTTTTCTCCACTTTCACAAAAAAGCATCTCATTCCAGAAAGCCAGCGCCAGTGTTCATCCCGTGCAAAGAGGGTCTAAATTGCGACCCAATGTACGAATTGGAGGAGCGAATACTGGTTTCCACGCCGATTCACCGCCGCCGCAACACAAATCACAATAGCTCGGGAAGGAGCTCGAGCGAGCCGCACAATGCGGCGCTTGCCGAGGTTTCAAAGGTAAAATTGTGGTGTTGTGGTTGCGGACTAGGGCTGTGTATGGTTTCTATAATTTCAATAAGCTCCGCCCAGTTTCATTTTCTTGTTGTCAAATATGAATACATACAGTTTTAGCTGGATTTCGTATAAATGTTTTACTGAAAAATCAAGAAAATGGGCGGAGCTTGCCGGATTCGCTTGAAAACACAACACAAGACCGCAAACACCAAATGTCAACAGAATTGGTGCCTAAAAAGTGTCCAAAACTTAAAATGTGTGCCGAGCCAACGCAACTGTGCTCCGCTAGATTTTACACGAAATTCAAATTTCTAGTCGGTTTTTCATGTTTTTCGGCAAAAAAAAGCACATTCCAAGTTCTGGACAGTTTTTGGGCTAAAATACTTCAAATATTAGCGAAATATGAGAAAAAGAGGAGGAAAAACGCTTTAGTTATTTTTTTAAACAAGAATTTCAAAAAATCGCTATTTATTTTTAAGTAAAATTTAGCATTTTCAACAAGATTTTTATAAAAATTTATAAATTTGCTCTCGGTAAATGATTTTTTATTATTTTAAAAACAGAGATGAGCGGAATTCTGCAGCTTTTCCTTCCGCTTTCCGTCAGAAACTTTTTTATATTTAAAAATCCAAAATAAAATAAAAATGAAAAAATTAACAATATGACGAAAATAAAAACTTACGGTAATTTTCTATGGACCGCGTTTTAATATCTCTGCGTGAAAAAATGAATTTAAAAAAACGAAATGTCTTTTCTTTTCATCCTATTTACCGTAACCTATCCTTTCTTTCAGGCCTTTATCGACTTTTCGCGTCACACTATGAAGCAGAATGAGTCCAACGGAGTGTGCAAATCAGCCACTTAGCCACTTTTACGCATTTTCAAAGTCCAATACGGTTTCCTATTTTTTTTTAAATTTTATTCTTCAAAACTTGTTCTTCTTAATTAAATAAAGTTTCCCACATGTACATTCCCGTTCTGACTGGACTCGATCTTCCGGCTCTTGGGAACGAGCAGTCTATACAAATATTTGCACTGATGAGTCAAGCGATAGGAGCACAATTAGACCACTGGAGGAGCTACCTGCTCTTTTTGCATAAAGAAATTAAGATTGAGCATTTCTTTTTTTTGTGACTTATTTCTTAGAATTCCTTAGTCCCAAAAAGGCACTTTTCGTCCAGACTTGTCTGGAAGAAGATAATGAAAAAAAAAGAGAAGCTTTTCATTTCTTCTCTTGGAAGTGTTTTTTTTTCGTTGGAAAATGTTACCATAGAAGAGAAGCTTAACAAATTTTCTGAAGGTCACTATATCTCAATACCCAAAAACTGAAAATTACCCGCTGAAATTTAAAGACAACACAACAACAACAACAACAACACAATTTTAAGATCAATTAAAAATTAAAAACAAAATAATTACTTTCTTAATTTAATTAAACACCACGAAAACCTACAGTAAGACTTATTTTCCCATTATTTTTCGCCCGGATTATCCTTTCCCGACAACAAAAATCGACTACGTGCATCATTCGAAGATCAGAAAAAAATTCTCACACACTTTTTTCTTCTTCTACTACATATTCCCAAAAAAACTCGAGTAAGAGTGCTCTCGCGTGCTCATTTTCCCACTCTCTCACCCACCACAATTCGCCGATTTTCCCGAAATATCCACTTTTTTCGGGCAATTTTTTATCCGCTTGTTTACGCATTTGTAGTGCAAACTGTGTTGTGAATTGAGAAGAAAAGAAGATTCTAAATCATTTCCTGTGTATTTTAAAGATTCCAAAATAATAGTGGCACAATATAGATTAAATCGAATGAAAAATTCTATGAGCTGGGGGAAAATCTGGTTACTTTTTCATTTTTTTTTTCAAGAAATAACAATTTTTGAGTTCCCGCCATTACTGCCAATCGCTTTATTCTTCGATTATCATATTGATAACAAAGGGATTTACGATGTAAAACACACAAAAATGTCTATTTTGCGATGTCTCGTTAAATTAAACTCTGCGAAACTTTTCTTCTTCCACGGCTATAACTTTTAAATTAATTTTTCTTCGATTTTCGTTATTTTGTTTTGCCAATTTTCCTAAATTTTCACTCATTTTGTATATTTCTAAAAATTGAGAGAAACTGGTGAAAAAATTATTTAAAAAATTAAAATTTAAAAAAATGGCCGTGGAAGAAATTTTACGAAAAAAAAATGCGAAAATCACCAAAAAACGTTTAGTTTACTATGCTTTTCAGCGCAGGAAATTCGAATTTGTGCATATAATTTTGTGAATCAAAAACAGCTCAAGTTAAATATCCACGTGTGAAACGCCAACCGGCAAAAATTCAAAAAGTTTTGTGAGACCCTGACAAAACCGAGGAACAAGCCCCGTCCCTTTGCAAGTCTGCGGTGCGCCCAAGAAGTGCTATAAAGCGCACAAAAAACGGCGCTTTATGGTTTGGTCAGGGTCTCGTTTTTGGCAAATTAATTTTGGAATTTCCGCTCCTAACGGTGTTTGCACAGTTTACCACGATACTGTAAATACTCTTGTTTAAATTTGTTGAAAAGTGAAATAGGATCTGTTCCGGTTCGTTTGTCAAAATGAGAGAAAAAAAAAAGAAAACTCAACAGTTTCCCGTCGATGTTTGCTCGTTTTTTGCACGTCAATCACCTCGATTCGTCTATTTTTATTTTTCTTCTTCATCTTCATCTTCCTCTTAAAAATTCCCACACCAGGATAACAGTGTGTGCAGACGTCTGCACCCTACAAATAGTGGCAATAAGAAAAAGTCCATATTTTTGCTTCCGGGCTTTATTTTTCGTGGTGGGGCAAGCGAGCGCACAAAATACGATTGGATTCGATCCGAAGCTAAATAATAAATATAAATATGGCAAATATTCTGGCTACCTTTTATTTTTTACTCGAATTTATTTGCGAAAAACTCGATTATTGGTTCAAAGTTATTTGGTTGTTTACTTGCTAAAACATTATATTACTTTCGTCTAAGCAGCTGCTCATAAACTTTGAAAATAGCCAGAAAGGTCTCGAAGCGCATTTTTCGACACAGTTGAAATTATTGTGACCGTAATCCATTTAAAAAATTTAATTTCTTTTCTCATGTTTTTCGTGTCTTTTAAAACTTCTTTAGATTTTTATAATTGGTTACGGTCGCACTCATTTCAACTGTGTCAAAAATGAGCTCCAAGATATTCCGTTGGAAAATTGGCTATTTTCAAAGTTTATGAGCAGCTGCTGAGACGAGAGTAAAATCTGTGTTTATTATTTATTTACGTAACGTTATTCATGAGGAAATATTAAATTGTACCCGTCGTTAGTCACTATTCATCCATTCATCACAAATCTTTTTCCACGTCTTCCAGTCAAACTACAACCTACACCACGAGTTTGTGCACCTCTAAAACTCAACAATTTGCACCGCTCTGATCCAAAAGACTCGCGTTGTTTTTCTCACAGATTAATGATTCATTCTGTTCGCTCTCTCTTACCTCCTAATGCATTTATGAAGTCATTACGTAGCGCTGATTTTTGACCGACTTAGAAGCCCTCTTCTTGAATTTTTTGTTTCTTACGTGTTTTTGGTTTTAATTTTTAATTTTTTTTTTCAAGGATTTCGATTTGATTGCTCATCTGGCTATTTTTGGAAGCAAAAATTTAAAATGTATTTCATAATTATTCATAGAAATGCCAAAAATAGGAAAAATGCTCCGATTGGCCTGCAACTCTGGGAAATAATGTGAAAAATACTCCCGGGAAAGCTCAAAAATTGTTGGACTGAAATATTGATTTTTCCCCCCTCAGTCCAAAAATTTTTGAGCATATCCGGGACTATTTTTGACACTAATTCCAGAAGTTTCCGACCAATCGGTGCATTCTCCTAGTCTACCTCCAATTTTTTGTATGAATAATCCCAAATTATCCTCTTTTTGGAGGCATGCAAATTTTTTGAATTTAGGCCCATTATTTTTAGCCATATTTAGCCCAGAATTTTTCTCATTCTCTCAAAAAAATTACCCATTGGACCAGACACTCTCCGCGTGGTTTTTGATTTTTTTTAAACACCCACCCACCGTTTTTCTAGTGTTTTTGTTTTCGATGCATGCATGTCTGAAAGCTGGATTCAATAATCTGCAAAACACTCGGTACAAACATTAACAAACGCGATTTTACAGGGATTTTTTAAGGCTGAGAAAGAATTTTGAAGCGGTGGTAAAAAGCTTTGGTGCATAAAATAAGCATTTTTAAATAGAGTACCTCATCCCAAAAATCGTCATTTTTCACAAAAATCTTCAAAAATTAAGAAAAAGGAGCGATCATTGAGATTTTTCCCATAGAAGGTCACCACGGCGTTATCGTGAAAAATAATCTAATTTTGATACGTCACATTGTAGACGGGAAACCCACGCCTCCGTAATACAAAAATAAAAAAGAGACGGGTCACAATTCGATAAGGAAATGGACAGGAGAACGGAAATTTCATTTAGATTTGAGATTTTTGCTTTTCATTTTCGAAATGTAGCCCGTTTTTTTCCAATTTTAAAGGGTTTACCTCCTAGTTCTCAAATATTGGCCAAACACGTTTCGATGGGCTATTTTTCACTGAAAAAAACGATGAATTAATCAATCGGAGTGACGCTGAATAGCAAAAAATGCGTCACGTCGAACATTTATCATTTTTTGGCCTAAAATTTAAATTTGCTGGTTTCTTTCTAATTTTTTTATTGTATTTTCAATCGACCTGCGACATCAAGACGTGAAACACTGGGGTATCAGGAGGGAGTGAGTAAACGCGCCCGGACGCACATACGCAACGCATCCAATTGAGGCCCAAAAAATAAAAAATCGCGCGAAAAATTTCGCATTATCGGAGAGAAAAACCAACGCGCGCGAAATAATTTTGGATAGGATTTCGTAATTTTCACGATTTTGCGTTGGTTTTTCTCTCCGATAATGCGAAATTTTTCGCGCGCCTTTTTTATTTTTTGGGCCTCATTTGGATGCGTTGCGTGTGTGCGTCCGGGCGCGTTTACTCACACCCTCCTCAGACCCCAGTGTGAAACTCCGACCACTTGTTTTCACGTGAACATTAAATTTTTGTATGAAAGTGGGCGAGGTTTCACGTTTTGATGTCGCAACTCGATTAAAATCACAATAAATGAAGAAAAAATTAGAGAAAAATGGGACAAAAGGGCTAAAAATCAACAATTTTAGGCGAAAAATGACTTGGTTTAAAATTGAAAAATTGAATCAATTAATGAGAACGGTAGCGCGTTCGTGGTGACACCCAGTTCACTAAAAGTGGTCATGCGCCTTTGATACAGTAGTATGCAAATCAAATTTTTTTTATTGACTTTTCTTGCAATTTTTCAAAAATTTCCAAAAAAAAAAAGAAGGGAATTCTGAAAAATAGCAACAAAAAAAAGGAAGAAAAGTTTACCTATTGCTAATATCCTCTTTTTTATCCCACCCACCACCCCCAATTCATCCATCCATATCCATACACTCGGATAATCTAATCCTCTCAATTTTTTTCCTTCTTCTTCTTCTCGCTTTTTATCCATTCGATTGGCACTTCTCACTTCACCTCGCCCATCAAATTACCGTCCATTATCGCCCACCCCGTTATTGACCAGATGTCTGTCAGGATTCACAAATTACTTGGGTTAATTCATTATCAATAAAGTGCATTGTTAGCGGTTAGCGCCAGACCATTTCCATTCATTCCAATGACGTTCACTTCACTCCACCCTGTACATGCCTTTCTTTCTTCTTTCTCGTCTTCCTCTCTTTATCTCTTCATTTTCTTCACTTTCCCCTTTATTCAATGATTCACTTGTACGTAATGTGAAAACATTCCGAAAGCAAGCTTTTCCACGTGTCATGCTTCTGTTGGGTGTTTGCCCTTTCTCAGGTTACCTTTTGTTGAAAACAAAACATATTAGAAGCTGTTTTTCTTCCAATGTTTTAATCCGTAGTGCTCACGAGTTGCCTTCCGGCTCACTTCCTGAGATCATTCATCGGTTGTTTCTGTCACGTCACATCTTATTTAACTAACTAACATCCGGCAATAATTTTCATGTTTTTCGCTATGCTCGATACAAAACGCTGCAAACTCGCTCCAATCGCATGCATTTGGAGTGAGATTTAGAGAATTCAGAGGGAAACATCGGCACTCTCTCGTCGCCAACGTGGACGCGTCCTCCACTGTGCGAAGGGAGCGAGTTTGCAGCGCTCCCGAGGAGGTCAGGTGTTGAATTAGCTTATAACAATTCCATGCGCTTTGTTTTGTAGTTTGATCGTTTTTATATTATGCCTGCCAAAACTTTAATTGACGCCGTTCGCCCCCAAGCAAAACGCGCGGCCGACACTTCCCGGGTTGCGTCCGTCGATATGTTTTAGGTCAATTCGGTGCAATTTCTCCCAAATTTTTGGCATTTCTTTGAAAAAAGCAAATTTCCAAAATCCTTCTCTCACTCTACGAAGCGCTTCGTACTGACAATATCTTTTTCGCCGCAAGACCTGTGGAGCTTTCGCTTATGAACACATTAAAATTCCAGAATGGACACGATAGTTCCCATACCTTGCTCAGCGTCAATTGAAAATGGATGCGCAAATTCCGGATATTTCACTCCCAAGGGATTTTTAAATCAAAATATTGTCAGAGAGTAAGTCAAGGGGAAATGCGGTGGGTGCATATAGTGTCCGTATACAGACCACTTTTTGAAAACCTTTGGTTTATCACAAAATCACCACGATCGGTGCAGAATTGACGGAGGAGATGTATTTTAATTTTCTGGAACATTTCAAGACCTTAGCCAGCTCCAAAAGGTTATTTTCACGATATTTATTTTTTATTTTTTGAAAAAATTTAAAAAAAAAAAGCATCTCCTCCATCAATTCTGCACCAATCTTGGTGTTTTTGTAATAAAAACAAATAATTTGATGTGAAGAATATATTTTAATGTCAGAATTTCAAAAAGTGGTCTAGTTACAAAAAACTTTCAGAGCGGAAGCAGTGCGTGAGAAAAAGTCGGAAAGTCCCCGCTACTCGACAACGTCTTCTGATTACAACGTTCCCGTGTCTCCGTCTTCTCGATTTCCATCTTCGTCGCCTTTGATTGTCATCAGGTGTGTACTATATGTAGTATCAATAGAAATGAGTCATACGACGTTTTTCAAAAAAAAAAAAAAAAAGTACGGTCTGCATTTCAGCCCTCCAAAAGACGACGCAACGCCAATTACCGTACTCCCTACAGCGGTTCGGCCCGTGCCAGACACTCATCGCAGATCTCTGATGGTCGCCATCGTGGCCGCTTCGCTCGTCTTTATCGCCGTCGTTTTTATGATTCTTTTAGTTGTCAATGCTTAGTTTTGCGCAACAGGCTTGATAATGGAATCCCCCAACCACAATAACCCAAAAGATCACAATTTTCTGCCAAATTTTGTCGCTTTATCCCCTCTTTTCAGTCCATGTACGGTGTATTTTTGCTCAAATAAAACGATATTTATTCGAATTTTGAAAATTCGCAAAACAATGGTTGACTAGAATTAAATTGAAGAAAAATGGGGATTTGTGGGAAAAAAAAGATAAAAACAGCGTGTTGTTTGTTACAAGTAAAACTCTGAATAAGCCCGTAAAACATAAATATCCAAATCTAAATCCGATGAAAACACAAAAATTGAAAAATAGAAAAAGAAAAAAAAATATTTGGCGACGGCGGCGGCGGAAAGAAAGCAGTGTTTGGCAAAAATGAAAGGAGGAAGAAAAAAGTCATGGAATGTGTAAGAGCAGAGGAAAATGAGCCCAAGCATTAAAAAAATGGAATCACCCGGTAAAAATTGCTCACAGAGCAACTTCAGGACGGTCTAGAAAAGCGTCGTCGCTACCACGTTCCGATCGAGAGATCGAGTACGCCGCGTGGATAATCGTGTCGTTTTTCGGCACTCGGATCGAACGGTCAATGCCTGAAAAAACGGGGGATTTAGGCCATAATTTTTGAATTTCTATTTCTCAGCCATTTTTTGATAAACTTTTCAAGGCGGTCCGGTGCTTAAAATATTCGTTTTACCGTGATTAAAAAGCTATTGTCGGCCCGCCAAAATGGTCAAACGCGCTCCGCTGAACTTATGGGGTTATTCATTTCATGCATATTGCATTTTTTGTCAAATTTTCCTTATTCATTTCATGTAGAAAACGACATTTTCTGCAGCAGAAAACTGCATTTTGTCGAACTGCAAAATGCACTTTTTGTGATTTTCTGCATGAAATGAATAACACCACCATTTTCTTGCATTTTTCGCGTGTTTTTCGTGACAAAAAGTGCAATTTGCAGTTCGACGAAATGCAGGTTTCTGCTCCAGAAAATGTCGTTTTCTGCATGAAATGAATAAGGAAAATTTGACAAAAAATGCAAAATGCATGAAATGAATAACCCCATTAACGCTATGAGATGTTCATTTTGGTCTCCAAATTATTTCATTTCACGTATATTTGTGTTTTCAATCGAGTTGCGACATCAAAACGTGAAACTCCGCCCACTTTTTTCACGCAAACATTAAACTTTAGTTCGAATTTTACGTGAAACAAGTGGGCGAGTTTTCACGTTTTGATGTCGCAACCCGATTGAAAACAAAATATACGTGAAATGAAATAATTCGGAAACCGAAATGAAAAGCAAGAGTACTAAGTTCAGCGGAGCGCGTTTGACCGTCCTGGCGGGTCGACAATAATTATAAAGAAAATGGCAATTTAGAGTCTTTGCCTTGGAATTTCAGTTATTTTCAGAAAATCTCTAATAACTTTCTCATTCCTCAACAAATTTTATCGCTAAAGCTGTTACATTAGAAGAAAAAAAGCGACTTTTCGCATGCATTTTCGTAGGATCTAGTGCTTTTAAGCAGGTTTTTTAAAGTATTCAATTTTGCTTTAAAAATACTGAAATTACAACAAAAAAATACAATGATCTAGCATGTTTTTTTTTCGGCAGGTATATTTTTGCTAGAAAGGCGAAATATTCTATATTGTACGCTCAAAAAGTACTTTTTTAATGGAAATGCCTAGAAATGGAAAATTGATATAAAATGCTCTGATTCGTCTGAAATTTTAGGATATGCTCAAAAATATTATACTGAAATTTTTTTTAAACATTTCTGAAAAAAAAAATATTTTTTAAAGGAAAATGCAATATTTCAGCCCAAGATTTTTTTAGCATGTCCGGTAGAATTTTTGACACATTTTCTAAAATTTTCCGACTATTCGGAGCATTTCCTTTAAATTTTTCGAAAATTAACTCTCGCTTACACTTTTACCCTGCGCTGCTGACGGAGGGGTTAGAGAAACGAGAGAAGAAAATTAATTTCTTTTTACAAAATTTTGTAAGCGCCTTCAAACGTGTTTTACCGTTTTGTCTGGTTGACTTTGCTTCTTTTTTTAATTAGCAGTGATTTTTAGAACTTATTTTTCGATTTTTTATCTTGCGTATGAGTCCATTCTCATTTTTCTGGTCACACGATTTTAACCAAATCTCTTGGCCGCTGAGAGAGAATTGCGCAGACATGGTTGAGGAGCCACAGAAAACGAGAAATACGTCTCTCAGAGAAATGAAACTAGACTTATTTACAAGATATTATGGTAATTTGTATCTTTTGAACCGGAAATTGCCAAATTGTCTGGTACAACTTCCCATTTCCTATTCTTCCGTCTCACCAATTTCAATTATCATTATTATTATTTTCGAGGTTGAAAACTCACCAAAAGGCTTCAAATGGTAGATGAGATACTCGAGCACATACATCAAGTTCGGACTGACGTAGTGGAACGAAACGGCGTAGTCTGAAACAAAGAAAAACAAGTCAATCCCGGATTTAGCGCTAATTTTCTTTTCGTTCAGCGGTTGAATAGTCAAAAATTGATGCCCCCTGCTGCTCAATCCCATCCTTGTTTCTGCAGTGTTTGCACAAAGAAAGAGTTGCAAGAAGGGGGCGAAACAAAGATCAGCACCAAAAAATTGGATGAGTGAAAACGTCAAAACGTACCGGAACAACACGTCGGTCCTTGATCCATCGGGTAGTACGTGTACTGCCAGAACCAAAACTTTGGGTCCACGTGACCGGGCGACAGATGGTGTTCCGGAACAAATGGCATGAATCTGAAATAGAGCAGTTTAGTAACAATGTATTTTCGCTGAATAGCGACTCGATTCGCCAAAAATTATTACGTTTGTACTAGGTGTTTGCAGACTCGTTTTTTTTTCCGCTAAAAACTCAAACTTCGTTGTTTTTAAAAGGATTTCTACAGGATTTTTTTTTGAAAATTGAATAATGGGATTATTCACAAAAGCGGAGAAAAAGGAAGAATGCGGAAAAAAAACTTCGGGAAAAATCGGAGAATACTCCAATTGACCTGAAATTTCGGGAAAATTTGGAAAAAATTCTCCTGTACATGCTCCCAAAATTCGATTTTTCTAAAATTTTTTAAAATCGATATTTTGGTCCAAAATTTTTTGAGCATTTACAAGAGAATATTTTCCAATATTTCCCAAAATTTCAGGTCAATCGGAGCATTCACCGATTCTTCCCGAAGTTTTTTTTTCCGTTTTCTTCATTTTTTTTTCGGATTTTTGGTAAATTTTGTGATAAAACAAATAGAAAACGTCCAAGAGGAGTACACGAGGTGCAGCCGATGGCCTAGAAAACCGGCGGCCGGCAATTCAAACTTATTTGGCGCCAACCCTAACTTTTTCAATTTTGATCATAAATTTTCGACGAATTCTATTAAAGACATATTTTGCAAAAAAATTAAGATTAACTGTGAAAAAAGGGCAAAAATTGATGAAAAAACTATTTTTTCCAGCGTTTGAATTGGTGGCCGCCGGTTTTTTAGGCTAGAGAGCGGAAGTTAGGTCACACCTCGTGTACTCCTTTTGGACGTCTTCTAGCGATTTTTCCTGCATAAATGTGATAAAATATCGATTTTTGATTACCAGAGCTAGTAAAATTAAAATTTTTAACGGAATTCGTCGAAAAAACAAGTGAAAAAAATAAAGGAAATTGCAAGAAAAAAAGAAAAAATTAAATCAATTCGAACCGGTGCCAAATTCATTCAAATTGTCGGCCGCCGGGTTTCTAGGCCAGCGGCCACACCTCTTGTACTCCTTTTGGAATAGTCTTTTAATTTTTTTTGTAAAATTCAAAACAATTATTGTCGGCCCGCCAAAATGGTCAAACGCTCTCCGCTGAACTCAATACTACGTGGATTTTATTTTGGTTTCCAAATTACTTCATTTCACGTGTAAATTCAACGCGAAATAAAATAATTTGGAAACCAAAATGAAATCCACGTAGTATTGAGTTCAGCGGAGCGCGTTTGACCGACGTGGCGGGCCGATAATAGACACATTTTTGAGAGATTTTTTCGGCATAAATTTGCTAATGTCGATTTTTGATTATTACAGCTTGTAAAGTGAAAATTTCATCGAAAATGACAATAATAATGCCAAATTATTTCGAATTTCTGGCCGCCGGTTGCTAGGCCAGCGGTCACACCTCGTTTAATCCTTTTGGAAGTAATTCATCTAATTTTTTCTTTTTTTGTAAAATTCACCAAAAATCAGAAAAAAAAATTTTAAGCGATTCTTTTCCCATTTTTTCAATAGAGCACCATTTCTCACCTGTGATGCCCATCCGCATCTCTAGAATCGCCCGCCTTGACGCCGACCTTCTCCAAGCATTTTCCCATTTCCGCGTCTTCGGCGCCTCCGTGATTTTGTGAGCACAATGATTTGTCAGGCAGCGCCACTTCGATGAATCTGCAAAAAAACTGTTATTTTTTCAAACATTCTGCACCTTTTCCCTACTTTTTAAGGGCTTCTCTACTCAACACATATCCAGCGCCACCGCTGTGATATCCGCCCTTGGTGAAGGGTTTGAATTTGCAGCCAAAATGAATCGGCTCGTCTGGCGAATGAGCCAGGAGCATAAATCTGAAAATTAAACCATTCTAAAGGAACAACTCTAAAAATGGTAAGCACCTCAAATTCTCCATGACCACATACGTGTCGTCGTCGGCCTTCAGGAACCAATCGTAGTCGTTGAGATGGTGATCGTAAATGTACTTGAAGGCTCCTTTCGTCTTCGCCCACAAATAGTCACGTCCCTCCGACACGTTCAAATTGATGGCCGGCAACTCGTCGTTCTCTTCCGACGACATGAACACATATCTGACAAGATTAATGGGTAATTAGGAATAAAGGGGTGTTGCCAACTCACTTGTTGCACCTTTTCGCCCACGTGGCTTTCACGTGCTTCGCGCGCTTCTCATGGTTCTGTTTTCCGGTCAGAATCCAACAGAAAACGCGTACTTTTTTGAAAATCTCATCGGCGATTATACTCTCGCCGTCGTGGCTGTGCGACGAGTCGTTCGAGTGGAATTGGACGGGCGCAAAGTTCGCGTGATTGTCGTCCACGCCTTCGTCATCGTCTCCGTGCTATAAGAAAAAAAAACGGGCTGGATGAGATTCGAAAATTTCTTCGTGAGATTTATCAATTTCCTCACCAATATTGTGCGATTTTGGGGATTTTTCCATCGAAAATGGCTAATAGCCGCATGCTAATTGCATCGGGGATACCGCCGAATTCAACGGTTATTAGCCACATTTTCGACTCTCTCATGCGCGCCAATTATCGTCAGAGTCGCGCCGATCAGGTGCCAACAATGCGCCAGTAATGGCTAATAGCCATATATCTGCGCGAGCTTTTCCCTACCGCACCGCTCTTTTTTTTTTTAAATTTTTTCCCTTTAAATAGGATGACGCATGTTCGTACGCTTTGAAATTTGAGACTTTTCACGGCGTGTTCGGAACTATTTATTTACGTTTCAGAAAACTTTTTTGAGATCAAATGTTCGAGCGCCAAAACAATTCACGCGTTTCTGTGTCTCCATTTTTCACGTTGAGACACAGACACATGCGAAAAGGCGCGAATTCCTTTACGTAGGGTCTAGCACGCCGTGCTTTTTCCTAAAAACCCAAAAAAAAAAAATTCTTACCGGATCGTTTGCGTGATGGTGATTGTGGTCGTCGAGTCGTGATGCTCGTAAAACGGCGATTCGTGACGCTGCATCGAAGGCTGTCTGTAAAAAATCAAATTGTAAAATAAAACATTTAAATTTTAGGCCTACTTTTTAATTCTTGAATTAAAAAACATGTTTTTAGCGGAATTTTCGGAAAAAATGCTGGCCTATTAAACAAAAAAAATTTAAAAATACATCGCTGGGGCGGAAGAAAATAAAAAAAATTTTGGGACAAAATTGTTTGGAAAATCAAATATTCAATCATACTGTAGTTTAAAGGCGCATGCTTGAAATTTTTAGAAAGGTCTCGCACGGAAAATGTTGTTTTTTTTTCAATTTTTTTGCGCTAGCGCGCATTTTTTATTTATTTTGAAAAACATTTTTGAGAGAAAAACTGTTAAAAATCGTGTCAACTTTGAAAAAAAGTGAAAAAATGAAAGAAAAACCAATGAAAAAACGTTTACAGCAAAAAAAATCATACGGTAATTTTAAAGGCGCATACTTGAATGTTTCATGGTCTCACACGGAAAACTTTTAATTGTTTTCCCTAAATTTTTAAAGCAATTTTTGAGAGAAATATTTTTGTTTTTTTCTCTTAATTTTCAGACAATTAAACAAAAACCCACGCTTCCCGATTGAGACAATATGGAGAGCGTTAAGCCGATGAGCACACCGACGGCCACGTACGCGATGGGAGAGATTCGCGGCCAGTTCGCCATATCAGCACATCTGCAATAAAATGGTAAATAGATAAATAGTTTTTTTTTTGTTATTTAACACGTTTCAATTAAACGTGTTCCACGTGTTTTAATTCAAATACGTGGATATAAATACGTGCGTGCGTGCGTGAGTGAGTAAAAATTAATAAATTATAATCATTACAGGGCGGGCGAAAATGAGATATTTAGCGGAAGTTTTCTTTGTTGTTTTTTTTTTTTCGGCGGCGGGGACGACGACGACGAGAAGAACGGCGAGAAACGCCGCGGTCAGATGGTGGTGCGAAAAAACAAATGCGGCAAAATGAGAGAGAGACAAATGAAACGAGTACGACCCTGACCGGCGCCCGTTTCTCTTTTTTGCCATGCGAAATACGTGGCAATTTCGTTCATTCATTCATTTATTCATTTCGACACGAAATTCGATCGTTGCGAGCATTTGGTGGCAACTGGCGGGGCCGAGAGAGTGTCTCGAGTGGAGAGGTTGTAGACGTGTGGTGGATGAGAGGGAGAAAGTGATGGCGAGGGGGAGAAAATTTGCAAATTTTGGTTCCAAAAAACGGGGACAGGAAACTTTATTTAAAGAAAGGAAAAAGTACGAAAAGGAAGGAAAAGTAGAAAGAATATCAACAATATCGAGTGACGTGGCTTTGCTTTGGAGCCAACGGCGTCAGTTGTGCTCTTCTCTATCTCTCTCTTTCTCTCAAAATTTCGCGCTATTTCTATTGCTGTTTCCATTTCACGAGCACGTCTGTTGCATGGCGATAAATAAATAAACAAATCGTAGACAAATCGAAAGCACTAAATAACGGCGGGGGATCAGTAAGCGCGCTCCAGTGAACTTGTTTTTCATTCAAAATTTAAATATTAATTTTCGCATTTTGATTATTGATTTTTACGCTATGAATTATGAAAAATTTCACATTTTACAGATCAAAAAATAAGGAGGAAAAATCGATAATTTTGGTGAATTTTTTTTTAAACAAAAATTATTGATTTTCGAGTGAAAGTTTTTCGTGCATTTTTACCCTGCAGAATTGCTCAAAAACGACGCAAAACTACAGTAACCGGTGGTTTTTAATGTAAACAACCTGTCCTGTCGAGACCTGCCGATGGAATAATTCATTGAGCCTTTAAAGTTCTTCCAAATTTTCATTGAAAATTAAAGGCGCATTGCATTATTTCAACGCCAAGTCGACACGATGGGTGTATAGGTGAAATTTCGCATTTTCAATAAATACTATTCCAAAAATCGATAATTTCGACTACAAACCACTTGGACACCGCGCATCAGTTTAGAAAAAAAAACGGAAAAAAAATCTGCGCTCAATGCCAGTACGCAAACACCGAGTGCCAATTTGAACACAACGACGATGAACAACGAACAATTTCAATTTAAACTCGTTCAGTGGAGCGCACTTACTGATCTCCCGGCTAATGATGTCGAGCTAATAAGAGATTCAATTTGATGTTTTGATGCGAAAAGATGGGATGTTTGGCGACACGCAGCCAAAAAAGACACAATCGGCGGACGCGGCGCGGCGCGCGGTAAATGTCATTTTTGGAGATGAGACGGACGGCCAAAAGCTGCTTTATTCCACTGCTTTTCCCGACAAACTGTCGCGTCGCGTGAAATGCAATGATGCCGAGAGGAATGAGAGAAATTGATATATTTCTGTATTGATCAGTGCGAAGCTGATCGTTGGTGAAGTGAATGCAGAAACAAGTAAATAAATATGTTACATGGTATTTGTTGTATATGTATTTACAACTCGCCGCCTATTGTAACTTTCTTGTTCCAAGTGACGGCAAATTGCCACACCCGGCGGGTGGAGGAGGAGGATTTGTGTTTGCCAAAGAGTATTCGCACTTTTTTCTTCGACCCAACGTCAGCGAAACAAAAAATTGGTCGGGAAGTGCTGGCAAAATGATCAAAACCACAATGGATTAGGGAAGCATCTAAATTCAGTTACGAAGCTCCGATGTTCCGCAGGTCTCACAAAGAAATACTTTCACAATTGCGCAATGAAGATTTGCAAGAAAAAAGAAGAAATTCACGAGTTCCAGATGTGCACAGCTGGACGTAACGAAACGAAGCGAAACGACCTCTTCCCACTCATTTTAATCCGCTCAATGACGACCGTCATCTTAGAGTGCCACGTCAGCGCAAAAGGGTATATGACAAGGTCTTCACAGGACGGGAAGTGCAAAAAAAAAAATCAAATTAGTATCTAATTTGGGCCGGAAGAAGAAACATTTCATTTTTTCTGGCATTATGCCAAGGCCAGTGAGTGAGGAAGAGGACATATCCACTTCCCGTCGCCGCGCAATCGCTGGTTTCGATTTCAATAATCGCATGTTGGATATAATTATTGCGCCGCCCAACCAACCAACCGCCGCCGCTGTTTTTTGTTCTATTTTTCTCTGCCCGATTGTTCTATTCTGTGTGTGGCATACGTGGCATCAGAGAGCCGTCGCTCACGAATCTCTAGTAGCCGGAAGGAACAAAACCAAATCTGTTTTTGCTGCATACCATAACCTGTTCGACCGTGACTTTTTTGCGAACGCGTAGAAGCGTAGAACAATTGGAGTGCATTACAAATAAAAAGTACAGGGAGCCGGAGCATTCCATTCCATAAAGAACAAAAAAAATGAGGAAGAAAGACGAGGGTCAGTTGTCGTCGTTTTAAAATTGGCACTCGGTGTTTGCATACGGATTTATATTTACGAAGCTCCGCCCACTGCCCTTCCGCTTTTATGATTTTTTTTTTAATTTTTTCTGATAAATTATTGATTTTAGAATGAAAAATCGATTTAAAAAATCTTCCATCCTCGGCGATTCGTGGTAAATAATTTTTTTCCTTTTTCAAATTGATTAGTGATTTCAGAAAAGGCGGGAAGATTTTTATCAAGTTTTCGTCCAATTTCCATTCGAACGCGATATTTATAAATTTAAAATCAGCATTTAATTACAGTCATTGAATGCATCATCAACCTCGCTCTACGGCACGTTTTTTTCCGGCGGGAGGATTTCGACATTTTCTTTTTATAATGAAATTAAATTTAATGCATAAAACTTGAAATTTTCACGAAAACAGCCTTGTAACAAAACAAAAAAGCGGCTATTGGACGTTTCGAAACTTTAGTGCTATTTTCCGTCGCCGTGTTCGCATTGTTGACAAGACTCGGCCAAGGATAATTGTTGCCGAATATTTTACCGGTAAATGTGGAGAATTTTTCGACACTCACCGCTAAAAATTAAATAAAGTTTCGAAACGTCCCAGAGCCAAAAAAATCAAATTTTAATCCGCGTTAATCTCGCAATTGCGGCACGGAATTTTTCAGTAGAGCGAGGTTGATGATGTATTCGCCGACTATTAAAAAACCGAAAAAAAAACCTTGAAAATGTAACGATTAAAGCGAAAATCATACGAAAAAATTAGGACAATGGGCGGAGGTGAAATGCGGGGGATGCATATAGTTTCCGTATTTGAATCGTGAAATTATGAATGTTAGAGCCAATTTAAATAACCTGACGTGGCGCCACACGGATAGGAAAGTGTGACGGCGCGAGTTTGCAACAAAAATCGAAAAACCATCCTTTTTCATATTTAGCCGCCAAGAATATAATAAAATGATAAATCCAAAATATAACAAAAAAAGGTGACAAAAGCACCAAAATTTCGAAAAAAAAAATTTGCATGACACTGGAGACTTGGCTGACATGAGTGGACAAAAGAGGAGAAGAGTGTTGATAAGAGGAACAGACGTTATCATATGAAAAGAGGGGCGGATGGTACACTTTTGTGCGCGTGTTTGTGCAAATATATGAACAGTCTTCCATTAGGCCGTGCCTCTTCTCTCCGGGCAAAAAGCCACGAATGGATAGTGTTGAAACGTGGAACATGGACGAATATAAAGATGTGTAAACATTGCTTGCTTGCAAATGCGCGCATCGCTTTACGAGTAGCGCCACCACTTTTATTAGCTCTTTCCGTTTTGAAAAGGGAAAGAACGGACACGGAAAAGGATTGTAAAAATGTAAAAGTAAATGCGAAATGACAAAAGGAAAGCTGCCCCGAACCAGGATCGAACTGGTGACCTTTAGATCTTCAGTCTAACGCTCTCCCAACTGAGCTCACAGGTTTTGCGCGATAGGCCTATAATAGGTTGAGGCCAAATATAGGCCTATTATAAGCTTATAATAGGCCTATCGCGGGCAGCAGCGCCTACCCTCCTGTAATAAGCTTATCGCGGACGTGGTGTGCGGCGACCGCGTTAGGCCTACTTGTAGGTCTAGCGGCGTGACGTCAGGGCAACGCAAACGCGCTCCACGGCTACACTATATCGGTAGAGACGCAAGCAAGCACTCATAAGAAAAAACATTTTCTTTGGCCTAATTAATTTTTGCCGTCGCATTTCAACTGTTTTCCGTTTTTCAGATTTTAAATATTTTTTTATCTTTTAATAAATAGAAATTTTCTTGTTTTTTCCCTGTTATGACACATTCGCAAGGATTGACACTTCGCGATACATTTTTTAGGCCAGATTATCTTCATTTCTTTTGCTATTTTCTTTATTTTTGTTAAAAAAAAACATGATTTTGTTTATCAAAAGTGTCAATCTTTTCCAATATGTGATAAAGCCGCCCAAACTCGAAAATTACGTTTGTAGGCCGATAAGAGGGTTTAAATAAAAAAATTTTTATTCATTGTTGAACTCACGCGTTATTTTCACAAATATTTTGCTTCATTTCATATAATAACATTCAACTTGTTCATTTTTCAGGTGGAAATGCGATGACGGAGCCGGGATTTTTGCGAGGAGCGGCAAACCGGACATGCAATGTAAGTATTACATTTTTCTTTATGGCAAAAATGGCAAAAAAGCTGCGCGAAAATTCGGAAAATACTCCGATTGACCTGTAATTTTGGGAAATAAAGAAAAAAAATTCTACCGGACATTAACACAAAATTTTGGGCCGAAATATCGATTTTTTAAAAAATATTGAATTTTTTTCTGAAAATGTTCGAAATCGATATATTGGTCTGAATTTTTGACCTTATTTCCCAAAATTTCTGGTCAATCGGAACATTTTCCGAGATTTTGCGGTGTTTTTTGCCATTGAATAACCCCATTAAAGTACCCCGTAAAACATGTTCTCAGAGAATGTTCGGCGATTTCCGGCCTTAATCGGCGCGTCTGACCACTGGCAGTTTTCAGCACGCTAATTTCTTCGGCAAATTACCGTTGAGATGTGGCCAGTATTTTGATTTTGGCGGCAATTGTCCAATTTTTGCTGCAATTTGCCGAGTTTGAGGCAACTTTCCGCAATTCGGCGGGGCGATTTTTCCTGAAATCGGCAGTTCGCTGCAAAAATCGGCGTGCCGCCCCTCAATGGCAATTTGGCATTGAGGAGCGGCGAGCACGACTCTTTTCTCACAAATCTTTTGCTTCCCTTCATATAAATAACACTAAATTGTTCATTTTTCAGGTGACGATGCGATCACGGAGTGGAGAATGGATCTTCACGAGGAGCGGCGAAAGGACATGCCATGTAAGTATTATGTTGTCTACATAATAGAAAAAGTTTTCTACATCGCCAGAAAAAAACACGGAATTCCATATTTCCTATTATGGATTCGTGACGTAGCGACACGTTGCTGCAAGTTGTGCGCCAGCAAAATGAAAAAAATTTGCAAAAAATTGTTTCCTCTCACGCTTTCAAGAGCTGAATCGTGGCGAGACGCAACATTTGCTGACGCATAACTTGACACGCTGTCTCGCTACGTCGCGAATCCATAATATAATGGATTCGTGATGAAGTAACATTTCAAGGCAAACGGGGTGACGAGAAATCTCTTCATTTTTTCAATTAAAAACGTGAAAAATTGTCACTCCGCGACGAATCCTTTATACTGAAAAACTCCAGAAACGGAAAATTACCGTAGAGATGTGGCCAGTACACCGATTTTGTCGGCAATCTTCCGATTTTTGCAACAATTTGCCGAGTTTGAGGCAACTTGCCGCAATTTACCGGGGCGATTTTTTCCTAAAATCGACAATTTGCTGCCAAATTCGGCAAACGATCATTTCCCACTGTTATTTTCTTACTTTTGTTCATTTCCTACCTTTTTCCAATGAAAATATACTCGTATATTGGCCGAAAATGATCCGTTTCCCATTTTTTAAATAGATTCTGGTGAGAAACGATTCTTCAACACACAAAACATTAATTTATTTCGATAATTTGATTTATATTGAAATATTGTTTTTTGAAAAAGGTAGAAAAAGAACAGTGGGAAATGATTTCTTGCCCCAAAATCGGCAAGTTGCTGCAAAAATAGGCGTACTGATCGCCCCTTAATATTCCTCCGTTTTAGTCGAGCACTGAATAGGTTCATGACTTTTTTTTGTCATTTTCATCATCAATTTTTATTTCAGATCGAGGCGAGGGACCGAAAGAAGAGAGTGCAAAAAGTGGATGTCATTGGACGACAATTGTATTTTGTAAGGTTTCAAATGTTTTTAAAACTTGGCGAACACAAGAAATAGTTTCGTTTTAATTACCTTTCTTTTTAACAGTGCGTTCAGTTTAAAAAATTTCAATTAACGTTCAAACCGTTTAATCACTTCACCACGAGGGTCAACAAATTAATTTTAAAAAAAGAATAGAAAAAAGGCGAGTAGTCCCCAAAAGTAGCAGGCTGTGTGAAGTAAAAAATATGACCAAAGTTCGAATAAAATATTCAGGTCGGCGATGTACAGCCGCTAGTTCAAATTTGCCTGTTTCAACACCAATTCGTGCATAGGAAAACGTATCAAATGTATACCTTGATTACTTTAGAATTCTTCCAGCTTTCGGTAATACTGCTTCGCGATGAGCAGGCAAAAATGTGGTAGCATCGCGTGAGTCTCATTGCGGCAGTGTGTCGATTTACGCTGCTAATTTAAAATTTTCAGTAAGGTTAAAAAAATTTCGTAAATCGACATGTCGTCTCGGCATGACCCACACGACGCTGCCACTGCCTGCTCCTCGCGACTAGTGTGCGTGACCGGTAAAGATTTGACGATTTTACCGGTAAATTTACCAATAAATTTGTCGAATTTACCGCCAAGTTCGGTAAATCACCGGCGAATTTTGGCGCGTTTGCCAGTAAAAATTTTTTCGGTAACGCACACTATTGTCGGCCCGCCAAAATGGTCAAACGTTCTCCGCTGAGCTCAACGCTATATGCAATTTTCATCTTGGTTTCCAAATTATTAAATTTCACGTTGAATTTATACGTGAAATGAAATAATTTGGTGGCCAAAATGAAAATCGCATAGCGTTGAGTTCAGCGGAGAGCGTTTGACTAGATTGGCGGGCCGACAATACTCGAAACGCAGTAATAGAACTTCAAAAAACTTGCAAAATAATCGCGATTCACTATAAAAATGGGAATATGCAATTGTATCATGCAAACTTTAGTTGATTTTTTGTTTAGAGAAAAATAGGAAAAAACTACACTATGCATAGGTTTTCTCCAGATAAGCTAGTCTTCATGGTCCCACGAGAAAAAAACTATTTAAAAACGAACTACGTGTTAGCCAACTTTTAAAAACTTTGAAAACCCAAATTAATGTCTTTTTTTCCTTTTCTGTTATATTTTCTTCCCAATCATCTTCTTTTTATTGTTTTTACTATTCTATGTGCTACAATTGCAATAAATTTTTATTATTTTTTAACAGTGTTTTGTTCTTTTACATGAAATGGCTTGAATGCGAGCACTTTTGAGCCTATAGGGTGAGTCTGTAGACGTTTTATAGACCTATTACAAGCCTACCCTCGATTTAGGAATATCCGCGATAGGCCAATTATAGGCTTACAATAGGCTTATTGATGACCGCGATAAGCCTATTATAGGCGAAAGTCAACCGCGATAAGCCTATTATAGGCCTATTATAGGCGGCGAGCCGCGATAAGCCTATAATAGGCTTACTATAGGGTCCTTCGCGGGTACTCGATAGGCCTATCGCGCAACCTATTATAGGCCTATCGCGCAAAACCTGTGCTATCGAGGCCGATGGGTGCAGCGGTCGTAAAGGTATTGATAAAACCGATAAGACAGCGCCCTGACGCATTTCTCTGCGTCTCCATAATTTGTTTTTTTGGCTTTTTGCCAAGTAAACACCTAAAAAAATAGAGACGCAGAGAAACAGTGGTTGGAAAAATTTTTGTATTTAAAAGAGTCACGGTGTCCCGCACGCGATGTGCGCCAGCATTTTTCTGTTTCGTCTGGCACCCTCTCGCTCTCTCGCACGGTGCTTGATCAGACTCTACAGTAGATTTCCATAATTGTTAAAAGCAAGAAAACCATTATTTTTTTACACGTTCTTTTTGGAATGACATTCGAAAACTATTTTACGAAGACATTTGGACGTACGAGCATGAAAAATGCGCCAGAATAATAAAAATGCACTTTCCATAGATTTATGTAGATTGGACCTATATTTTCAATAATATCGCTTCCATATCATTATACATTGTTTAGAAGTATTATTTAAAACAATATTCATCATTCACAAAGTTACAAAAGAAATGGGCGACGTCAGGAAGGTTTTTGTGCGCATACAGTACTCCCCCAAGTGCTACTGGAACTTATTCAAACATTAATAACTCAATTAGTTGGAGGCCTAATAACTCGTGTGAGATCTTAAAATGACCGCATACAAATTTAGAAACATCGTAAGGCAACGGATCTTTGAACCAGGCTGTTGTTTTACAGAAATATTCTAAAAATGACCCATTTTTTCGAGTTTTAGTGCAAAACTTGATTTATTAATAACTTCGGTAGTTTTCAACCAATTTACTTGATCAAAAGCGGAAAATAACCGCATTCAAAATGCAAAATTCTGTAAGGCAGCCGATTTTTGAAAAAATAATTTGTTTGGCGAATATGGGCTACAGTATCCTAAAATTCATATTCCGAGCCCTTAAATTCAGGCCTTCTGATATCGAATGTCGGTTTTTTGTTCATTTTATATTTTGTAGAAGTGAATTGAACAAACAAGTAAAGAAATTCACAAAGAATACGGGTTTACCTTAGTTACAGAGCCTCATAACACAGTAAACTTCGGTGTGTCATTTAAACCAGTATTGAAATTTTTTTTGTACAGTTTTCTAACTCAAAAATTAATTTGAACCTTTTAGTGTCTGTTTTATTTGTTTTTTCTTCACAAAATCCATTCATTTTCTTTTTTTCCACGTGTTTTTATGGCACACATTTTCCAGGCGAGTTCCGATGCAATCGCGCTCCACCTGCACGCATTAGAGATGAGAGACGCCGAGGCGTCTCTTTTCTCGATCACCGGCGTCGCTTTTCTCGTGCGGGACACCGTGAAGAGTTGTAAAAAGGCGGAATAAAACAAAAGAAAGGAAAGAAAAGAAAAGAGAAAATGTAGTTTCGATTCAATCCGCTCCAATCTTCAATACACACTGTTTAGCCCGTGTTGTTTTTCAAGTGGCTCGTTTATAAGAAGACGAAAAGTTGACTATTTAGCCACCAAAAAAAGCGAACGAAAATGTCAAGTGTGGAAAACGGAAATTTTCGCAAAGCTCGCCGTCTCCCTGGGTAACTTCTCGTCTTCATCGACGATACGAAACCGATCCAAACGTATCCACCCATCTTCGTGGACGTACACACGTTATTAAAGAAGGGAGGAAGCGGCTAAAAAAGGAAAAAAAAAATGAAGGATGCGCTCGTCGGTCGCAAGAAGGCGGCTAATTGACGCTTCAATCTTAAGCAGGGAGAGAAAGGGAAAACGGCCGGTTAAAAAAAAAACAAGCCAAACGCATCCTTTTCCGGTGGTCAAAGTTCTGGGGAACCACCTCTCGTCGTTTAAGAAGCTAAAGTTGGCAGAACGCAAGCCACGGTGGAGACGCAGAGAATGCGATAGGACGCGTTTGCATTTTCCTAGGGTCTGGCACGCCGTGGGAGCAGTGGACAAAATGTTTATTGCATTTTTGTTTTATTCATTTTATGCAGAAAACGACATTTTTTCTACAGAAAATGTCGTTTTCTGCATGAAATTAATAAGACAAAAATACAAGATGCGCGAAATGAATAACCCCATTAAAGAAAACGTCATGAAAAATGACAAAACCCCTTTTAACACTTGAGGGGAGTCGATCCCTTAACCTTGCGATTCATGGGCAGCACTTCTCCCAGCTGCGCCACATAACCCATCTTTGCCATGGGGTGCCGGCACATGATAAGATTGCCCGTGGTCGGCGAGGTTTAAAAGTTTCAAATTCGAAAAAAATCGCGCCAAGTACGCAGCGAAATTATAACTTTAAAATTTGGCTGCCTAAATACAATATCGGCAATTTTTTAAATCGTTCAAAAACACGTCCTCTCCAATACACCTTGGGAAACATACTTTGAATAATTGAGAACTCATTGAGAATCTAGTAATTTTATTGGCTACTGTATTTTTAATTATTATGATTATGCGTTTGGAAATGGAAATGGAACGAGATTGAGAACATAGTGTGAGATACAGAGGTACAGAGAAGGAGATCGTGAGAAAAAAAGAATATGCGAGATCAGCTCTGATACACATAAAAACGACACCCGATCGATAATTATCCGGGACGTGACGTGTTGGGATGGTGAACAAACACGATTATTTAAGGTGTTGCACCAAGTTCTGCAAACATTTGACGTGCGTCCGCGCGGACGACAGGAGACGTGAACAGTCGTGACGTTCCGCCATTTCTGCAATCGATATATTATAATGAGTACTTTATTTTTTCGTTTTTTTTTTATTATTCATTTAAATACAGTTGCCGGACCTGCGGAACATCAGAGCGTCGTAACTGAATTTCGCTCGTTAGTCGTCAACAAACATATAATAAAGAGGGCGCACGCAACGACGCTCCGATATTCCGCTGGTACACAATTTGCGCGCGCACAAGAGTTAAAATCTGTTTTTTTCACCACCTTTGTAAACTCGCTGTAAAGCGCTGCAAATTCGCTCCAATGACACAGTGAATTTCGCATGCATTTGGAGTGAGATTCAGAGAAAAAACACGCTCTCTCTCAATTTTCTGCACTCTCTTGTCGCCGCCACGTCCACGTTGCTAATGGAGCGAATTTGCAGCGCTACCAAGTTGTACCAACCAACCAAGTACCAACTTACCATTAAAAAATTTAATCATATCCGTGTAGTCAAAGTTGTTGGTGATGAGCACGTCGTGATAGTTGGTGATGGCGGCCAAGCCGAAGAAGATGGCAAATTCGTCCGTGATCCGGAGGCTTCGTGCCGCCCAAATCGTCTCCCACACTTTGTACGTGCATTCGTACGAGAGTTCTGCAACGCAGGGTTGTTTAGTGCCATCAAACATAAGCCACGCCCCTTTTGGCAAAACAAGGTTGCGGCTAAATATGTTATTTCTAAGTTTTTCAAACCTAATTTCTCAGTTTTGCCTCAAAATTGATTAAAAGTATTTAAATGAAACTGTATAAAACATATATAGACCACGCCCCTTTTTGCAAAACAAGGTTGCGGCGCGGTTTCGTTTTTACTTGGATTTTAAGGAACAACGTTTCAATAAACTGAATTATCGCGTTTTTCGCCGAAATCCATTGACTGTGCCGAAAACTTGCAAAAGGGGCGTGGCCTTTCGAGTCATAACTTTTTTAGCAGAAATTTTGCAAGTTTGCGGCGCGGAAAAGTGTATTTTCAATTATTTGATCGTTTTCTATGTTTTCCAATCTTAATTTCCCAGTTTTCCGCTAAAAACGATTAAAAGAAAACTGTGCTAATAACTTGAGAAAAAAGTGCCGCAAATTGCAAAAAGAGGGCGGAGTGTGAGAAGATTAACATTTTTTTAGACCTCTAAACCATTATAGTGGTCATTAACTGTGAAAATTTTTTAATTAGGAAAAAATGCTAGGCCACGCCCCTTTTTGCAAGCTTGCGGCACGGCTATGACTTTAAAAAAAAAGGCCGCAAAGTGCAAAAAGGGGCGTGGTCTCACTGCTCATAATATTTGTTTGACTTCTAAGCCATAATAACAGTTTTAAACTTGCGTAAATAGAGGGGGAAACCTAGACCACGCCCCTTTTTGCAAGTTTGCGGCGAGGCTATGCCTTGAAATGTGGCCGAAAATTGAAAAAAGGGGCGTGGTCTCACAGCTTATGATTTTTTTTGAGACTTTTAAGCCATAATAACAGTTTCAAACTTGCGTAAATAGGGAAAAAAACCTAGGCCACGCCCCTTTTTTTCAATGTTCCGGCGCGGCTTGGAAAAAGGTCGCAAGGTGCAAAAAGGGTCGTGGTTTCGCAGCTCATAATACTTTTTTGAACTTCTAAACCATTAAAACAGTTTGAAAGTTCCCCAAATAGACGAAAACCTATGCCACGCCCATTTTTGCAAGGTTGCGACGCGGCTGAGATTTGAAAAAAAGGACCACGTACTCAAAAAAAAGGGACGTTGTCTCACTGCTCATAATTTTTTTTGGAATTCTAAGCCATAATATTGTGTTTTCAATCGACTTGCGACATGAGAACGCGACACTCCGCCCACTTTTTTGTGCGCGACCACGCGAACACAGTGGTATTTGAAGAGACGCAGACAGGTAGCGCACAAATAAGTGGGCGGAGTCTCGCGTTCTCATGTCGCAAGTCGATTGAAAACACAATAACAGCTTAAAAGTTTATAAAACAGACAAAAAGCTAGACCACGCCCCTTTTTGCAAGTTTGAGGCACGGATTCGTGAATTTTATTTTTTATAGTTTTTTTCGCGTTATTTTCAGGCTTTTTTCCACCAAAACCCCCCTCATACTAGCCCAAAATGTGCACAACCCTGTACCTCGTTTAAAATCGAGCAAAAACCAGCGGAACGCAAACGAGAGAGCCTGTGCGTAGTCGATGTCGGCAATCAGCGCATAAATTTGTGGGTCGACGACTTGAATAAGCGATCGCAAGTTGAGCAGACATTTCGACATGCCGGGTCGTTGCGGGAATTTGCCACGCTGGCGGAGCATCAGAATCGAGAAGCATTCGAGGGTGAGCGCTTCTGAAAATGGAAACGAAATTTGGAAATTGATGAATTTTCTGAAATCATCACATACCATCTTCAAAAGTGACAAGAAGCGGCGCCAAGAGGTCGCACATTCCTTGCGTGTAGCCCTCTTCCAGATTTCGTCGCACGTACGTGTACATGACGCGTCTGAAAGGAAAAAATCATGGAAGAGGATAGTGTGGCTTCATCAAACTGCTACCTTAAACTCTCCAAATTGTCCTTATTCGAGAAGAACATCAAATTTCGATCGCACCGTTCCACATCCTTGTCGATTCGATGAAGATTGGCGCGGAAAAGAGAGATCAGATTCTCACGATCGTAGTGATTTGAGCACGTCGGCTCGTTCGGATCCTCGAACACCTCGCACGACTCTTCGCGGACCGGAGAGGCGGCTTTCCGGGCGCGTGCCGCGCGGAACGCCTCCTCGTCTCGTCGACGGACCTCTGCTTCGAGGACTCGCCATTCGTCGATCTGAAAATACAGTATATAAGGGATGATATTTTCGAAAACTTCTTGAATACCTCCTGCCAATAAGCCTGGGTAAACTCTTCCATCTTGGCTTCCGGATGCTCATCCCACTCGAACAATCCCAACAAATACGGCCAGGCCATTCGTCGGATCTCTTTCGAGTTGACACCCTCGATTCCACGCCAGTACACCCTTTGTAAGAATTCTTCCTCGTGCTCTTTCTGAAATACCCCCATAATGCAAAAAACGAGACCCCACGAAAAGGGAGGAAAGTGTTGAAACGCAGGAAAGAAAAGGGGGGGGGGGGGGGAAATGGGCACAGTTGTCTGCAAAAGTGCCGCACGGTTTTTCTGCATCTTTGAGAAATAGTGTTTTTTTTCCTGCTTTTTTTGCTGGAATTTAGTATTTTTGGGTATTTGAAATGCGGTGACAATATAGACACGATTAAAAAAATAAAATGTCCACAAAATTATTGATTTTAGTGAAAATTAATTTTTTTCGCGAAAATTCGGGTGATTTCGCATTAAAATAGGAAACTTGTGTGCTAAAAAGAAAGAATACATTGAAATACATCGTCATAAAATCATTTGAATTAAAAGCTTTCCAAATAAATGATTTAGAAATTTTTAAAGCAGTGGCAATTTCGAAAAATGGCGAATTTTAACTAAAATTGGGCAAAATTGGCAATAATTAGGAAATTTTTCACAAAAAATATTACGAATTTGTTTGTTATTCGTCATTTTAACAAAGAAATATCAAGGAAAACGAAGAATTTTAGCAAAAAAATCAAAGAAAAAGAGGCAAAATAATTTGGTGACGAAAATGAACATCGCAAAGTACTAAGTTCAACGGAGCGCACTTGCTTTTTTCGCGGATGGACAATAAATACACAAAAATACTAAATTCCAGCAAAAAAAGCAGGAAAAAAACACTGTTTCTCATTCTTCAAAGATGCAGAAAAAACCGTGCGGCACTTTTGCACACAACTGTGCCCATTTCCCCCCCCCCCCCCCCTTTTCGTTCCTGCGTTTCAACACCTTCCCCCCTTTTCGTGGGGTCTCCAAAAAACTTAAATTATGATTACGTACCGTCGGCTCAGCCCTGCAAAGCTTCCAGAACGCTTCATCGACTGGCTCAAAATCGTCATCACCACAGATGACCGCTTTGGTGTTCACCAGGTGGAGCAAGTGGGTTCGGATGGTGCGCAAGTGCCGAACATAGGTGAGCCAGCCGTAGAATGCGCGAGCCATGATTTGGTTGCGCATCGATTGACAGGCTTTGCCGATTTGGAAACTGCAATAGGGAGGGGATTTGATTTGCTTCTTTGCTACGTGGGTTTCTGCCTTGTTTCACGCCAGTCCACGTGCTGCGGCTGCGAAAGTTCGCTTTATTGAAAAAATATTGGCAGTGTGCCAAATCAGAGATCGTGAAAGCGATGAGACGCAGCGTTATCACGCGACGCAACCGCAGCGCGTGGCGTGGCGTCGGCGGCAAAAAAACATTTGAAAAAAGGCAATCGCCAGCCCTGTCTCAAAACATTGAATTGGCACAATGCCAATACTTGCAGTTACTAGGACTCCGAGACGTTTTAAAACTCATGTTTTCATGACTCGATTGAAAACAAAGTCGGCACAGGTAGATGGCCCCGCCCCTTTTCTGCAAAGCATAGCAAAAGTCGGAACCCGTGAGTTGTCGGCTATAGAAAGTATGTATAGCTGTCAGACCAATTCAAGAATTGGCAGTTGCTTATCAGCTGCCTGGCCGCTTTTTGGCGGCTATTTGGCTGCTATTTGGCTGCTATTTGGCGGCTGTGTAGCTGCTATTTATCTGCTTTTCAGCGGCTATTTGACGGCTTTTTGGCTGCTTTTTGGCTGCTATTTGGCGGCTATTTGGCTGCTATTTGGCGGCTGTGTAGCTGCTATTTATCTGCTTTTCAGCGGCTATTTGGCGGCTTTTTAACGGCTTTTTGGCTGCTATTTGGCGGCTGTTTGGCTGCTATTTATCTGCTGTTTGGCGGTTTTCAGCGGCTTTTTAACGGCTATTTGGCGGCTTTTTAGCGACTATTTGGCGTCTAATTGGCTGCTATTTGTCGGCTATTTGGCGTCTATTTGGCTGCTTTTTTCCGGCTGTTTGGCCTCTATTTATCTGCTATTTGGCTGCTAATTGGCGGCTATTTGGCTGCTTTTTGGCGGCTGTGTAGCTGCTATTTGGCGGCTATTTATCTGCTTTTTGGCGGCTGTGTAGCTGCTATTTGGCGGCTATTTATCTGCTTTTTGGCGGCTGTTTGGCTGTTATTTGGCGGCTATTTATCTGCTTTTTGGCGGCTGTTTGGCTTCTATTTGGCGGCTATTTGGCTGCTTTTTGGCGGCTGTGTAGCTGCTATTTGGCGGCTATTTATCTGCTTTTTGGCGGCTGTGTAGCTGCTATTTGGCGGCTATTTATCTGCTTTTTGGCGGCTGTTTGGCTTCTATTTGGCGGCTATTTGGCTGCTTTTTGGCGGCTGTTTGGCTTCTATTTGGCGGCTATTTGGCTGCTATTTGGCGGCTTATTGGCTGTTATTTGACGGCTATTTGGCTGCTATTTGGCGGCTCTTTGGCTGCTATTTCGGTGCTATTTGGCGGCTCTTTGGCGGCTTTTTGGCTGCGATTTATCTGCTTTTTGGCGGTTAGTTATCTGCTATTTGGCGGCTATTTGGCTGCTATTTGGCGCGGCTATTCGGCTGCTATTTGGCGGCTTTTTGGCGGTTATTTGGCGGCTATTTGGCTGCTATTTGGCGGCTATTTGGCGTCTGTTTGGCTGCTATTTTGCGGTTCTTTGGCTGCTATTTATCTGCTATTTGGCTGCTATTTGGCGGCTATTTGGCTGCTATTTGGCGCGGCTATTCGGCTGCTATTTGGCGGCTTTTTAACGGCTATTTGGCGGCTTTTTAGCGGCTATTTGGCGTCTAATTGGCTGCTATTTGTCGGCTATTTGTCGTCTATTTGGCTGCTTTTTTCCGGCTGTTTGGCCTCTATTTATCTGCTATTTATCTGCTATTTGGCTGCTAATTGGCGGCTATTTGGCTGCTTTTTGGCGGCTGTGTAGCTGCTATTTGGCGGCTATTTATCTGCTTTTTGGCGGCTGTTTGGCTGCTATTTGGCGGCTATTTGGCTGCTATTTGGCGGCTTATTGGCTGTTATTTGGCGGCTATTTGGCTGCTTTTTGGCGGCTGTATAGCTGCTATTTGGCGGCTATTTATCTGCTTTTTGGCGGCTATTTATCTGCTATTTGGCGGCTGTTTGGCGGCTATTTGGCTGCTAATTGGCGGCTATTTGGCTGCTTTTTGGCTGCTATTTATCTGCTATTTGGCGGCTGTTTGGCGGCTATTTGGCTGCTAATTGGCGGCTATTTGGCAGCTGTTTGGGTGCCATTTGGCTGCTGTTTGTGTGCAATTTGGCTGCTGTTTGGGTGCCATTTGGCTGCTGTGTGGGTGCCATTTGGCTGCTGTTTGGGTGCCATTTTGCTGCTGTTTGGGTGCCATTTGGATGCAATTTGGCTGCTTTTTGGTGACTTTTTGGCTTCTAATTGGCGGCTATTTGGCTGCTTTTTAGCTGCTATTAGGCGGCTGTTTGGCGGCTATTTGGCTGGTATTTGGCGGCTTTTTAGCGGCTATTTGGCTGCTTTTTAACTGCTATTAGGCGGCTGTTTGGCGGCTATTTGGCTGCTATTTGGCGGCAATCAGCGGCTATTTCTGCTAAAAAACGGTAAACGTCCACTTACTTCACAATGCTATCCACATTGTCGATGATGTACGGCGAGTTTGGCAGGGAAACGCTGAAAAAATTGGATGATTTTTTGCGATTATTGGACGTGAAAAAATGTATTATTTCATTTCACGTGTAAATTAAACGTGAAATGAAATAATTTGGAAACCAAAATTAAAATAGCATATCGTTGAGTTCAGCGGAGCGCGTTTGACCATTTTGGCGGGCCGACAATAAATACCATACGCGCCTAGGGTCTTTTAACAAGAAAAACAACTTTTCTGGTCGAATTCATGAAACTGAAAAACGGCATTTTCCGGAAAATGGGGTTGCCCGTTTCTCTGCGTCTCTCAACACCAACATACAAAATTAAACACTTTCTGAATTTCCTTTTCCAGAAAATGGTTTCTATTATTTTCCAGGTTCATGAATTTGGATTTGGTGTGTTTTCCACTGTTTAAAGGTCTCTGGAGGCCCTGACAAAACAGGGGAGAAAGCTCCGCCCTTTTTAGAGCTCTGCGGCGCTGTTTTCAGTATTTTTTCCAGTTTTTCTCTGAAGAAATAGTGTCTTAGAATTGACTTGCAAAAGGGGTGGAGCTTATTTCTCAGTTTAGTCAGCGACGGAGTGCTAGCGGTTGCGTCGCGTGTCAACCCTGTCTCTCGTCTGCGTCTCATCTCGTCGCTTACAGTTAGACGCATTCTGCCTTTTTTTTAACGGAGCGCGTGGGCAGTCGCCAGCGTCCCGTAATCAGGCTCTCTTTCCTCTCGTTGTGCTGGTTATTGGTGTTGCGCTCCACTGAGAGGAACCCTACTTGTCTGCGTCTCTTCAGCCACAAAACAACAATATCCGAGCACTCTGCTTATCTGGGTCTCCTCTTCCTATCCGTATTATTATCCACCTCTGCGAGTTCCACCGCTCGCACACAGACCGTGCATTGCGGACTTTCCCGCATTTCGTCTCGCGTCTCTCAAGTTCCCACGGGGTTCCGATGAGCCACCGGTGGAACTTGCAGAAATTGATAATAACTCAGCTAAATGCAGTCTACGGTAGAAAAATGCGACCACGCTTACAATTCGGCCAGAATGTAGCCAAAGCTCCATGTTTTCCCCAATCCCGAGCACGAATAAGAAAAAAAGAAACCCACCAATTATCATGAATTGGAGGAAGCGGAGAGGGCGCCGAGGTCTCCTCAATATCATCTGGTGACGGTTCCACGCCAGACGTTCGTACCAGCCGAAACACGTAGTCGAGCATTGCGGGCGAAGCAATCGCCGTGGAGCGTTTGCGTAGTCGTGGCAGGCATTTTTCTGAAAGGCAATTTAATCTAATAGAGTTGTCATGACAACTAAATGGTACCTTTCGTCGATCCCGTCCATAATGGCGGATCAAGCCGTAAAAGAGGCGCGAGTCCGGTCTCCAGAGACGATAAAAACGCGATCGAGTGTTGTCCGGCTGGCAGCTGAAACGGCGCCGATTGCACGCCCTCACAGTTTACAAACGTGAGACAGGCGGGCGAAGATTCGCCCTTTTGATGGAGATGAATGTAGATGATGTCGCGCATCTCGATATTGATAGTGTTCTTCCAAAAGTTGGAAAACTCTCCGTTATTCGAGTGTCCAGAGGATGGCTGTGAGCTCGCGTGCATCAGCTGATTCGGCACCCATTTTAACGACAAATTGCCATCATAGTTCTTCTGCAGCGACATGTAGCCTTTGGCAAACTCGCTACCGTTCATCGCCACCGACACGTTGTTCTTACCGTAGAGCAGTGTGGATTTACACGAGTGGTGGAGTGAGAATACGTAGTCGCGGCTCACCGAGCCATTACGCTCTACCGAAGCAGCGATGCTGGACACTTGTCGGGTCATTGAGAGTGGTGGGCGAGTGGGTCCAGACGAGGAGCCGTTCGTCTCGCCGTTACGAGCTCGTTGGGCTCCCTCGACGAGCTCTTCGGCGGTGGTTTCTTGCTCGCAGCGAGTGCTCATTCGGCGGTATGTTACCAGGCACGGAGCCACTGAAAACAATGGGGGTTTGGAATTTGAATTAGGGAAAATGAAAGAAAGGCTTCTTTTAGTTTGATTGTGAGCTTGGGGAAGGAAATTAGAATGAGAAAAATGAGGAGCAGAGCTCTTCTCTCTGGCTCATTTCATAGATGCTCGAAATTTTGTGTTTGTGACGAAAAGGGCGGGCGGGCTGGCGCAGAGCAGACTGAGAGATAGAGAGAGAGAGAGAGAGAAGAGTATACAGCGACTGAAGCTGGAAGCAATGTATATTCATTAGAGTATCATAAAACGGCCGGGAGCAATGCTCCATTAGCGAGAGGGGAGAGGTTAGTATGTGCAGATGAGACGCTTTCTTTTTTGTACACTTGCCATCAATGTGCTCAACCGATTTCCAACAACCGGTTTTCACCGGTTTTTATTCAAAAAACCGGTGGAAAAAAACCGGTTGTTCGAATAACCGGTTATTCGAAACAACCGGTTTCTATTCTGATAAAAACCGGTGTTTTGTGTGCAAACACAGCGACGCGCAATTGCAGATACATTGAATAGTACGCGCAAAATTGTTTTTTTGCGGCTCCACAAGGTCTGAATAATTAATTCTTCATTCATCTTAAAATTTACGTTTTTTTCATCTTTGAAAATTATATTTCTCTTGGTAATTAAGAAATTTCGTTTTATTTCAACAAAAAGTAAAAAAAAACAAAAAAAAAAGAACGAATGAATGAAAAAAAAACAAATGTATTTTAGTAATTTGATCAGCTAAATCTAGTCGAACAAAAGTAATCGTCCTCGTTTTCAGAATTTTAAGATTCCGCTCTGACTTTTCCTGGATCTTCCACATCATCCGTATCAATGTAATCGTACTCGAGGTCGTCTCATAAATCAAACCTGCAATAAAAATAGCATGAAATAATCCAAACTTTCATCATGGGGAAAAATATTACTTTTTGAGAGGAGTTCCGAAAAAAACCGACCTGGTGATGGTCAGGGTTCCGGCCGGGGTGACGAAGGCGAAAACAGCCAGGGCGTCAGGTGGAGCTGGGGCGCATTAAACGAAAGGCTTATCCTTCTTTGGCACTTCGACGGCACGGGTGATGGCGACGTCCTTGGAGCCGACTGGGTGATGCGGTACTCGTTGTTGTTGGTGAACTTGATTTTCAAGAAAATCTTGTCGGCTCCGCCATTGACGATAAAAAAAATATTTTTTTTTTCAAAAAATTAATTTCCTAGCTTACCTTTTTGTTTTTCTTGCGTATTCATCTGGGTGAGTTTTTTTAATTGCGATAATTTATTTGAACATGCCACAATTTTTTGATTCGAATCAATCGGCTTATCGAATACTTTGCATACTGGAGACGTCATTTGGCTGAAAAATTCGAAATTCGGGAAAGATTTATAAAAAAATAGAGGAAAAAAAGAAGCAAAAACTAGAAAAGCAAGCAAGATTTGAACATTTAAGATTTAAAAAAAAACAAAACAACTTTGGTCCGCAATTGCGCGTCGCTGTGTTTGCACACAAAACACCGGTTTTCACCGGTGGAAACCGGTAGAAACCGGCGGAAACCGGTTTTTTTCACACCGGTGGAAACCGGTTTCTACCGGTTTTCACCGGTATTAAAAAACACCGGTTTTTATCGGTTTTTGCCACCGGTGGAGCACATTGCTTGCCATGCCAAAATCAGGCGCGATTCATCTATAAAAGTGCAGGAATGCAGGAATGCGGCAAGGTGCCAATTTAGTTGAAAAATGGAAAAACAATTGGGAGAAAATGCTCCGATTGGATTGAAATTTTGGGAAATATTGACAAAAAATTGATTAAAATGTTTTTTTTCAAAAAATTTTGAAACCATTTTTCCCAATTTTAAAATATGTTTTCTCATTTTTTTTATTGTTATTTATTATGGATTCGTGACGTATTATTGTTTTAAAAAAGTTGTCACCTCCAAAACCCCGTGAACTTGAAAATTAGGCTCAGCCTCTTCACGCGAATTTTAACCTTTTTAAACTTTCACGAACAAAAAGTGAAGGAAAATAACATTTTGACGATATTCGCGTGAAGAGGCGGAGCCTAATTTTTAAGTACACGCAGTTTTGGAGGTGACAACTTTTTTAAAACAATAATAGCGAGCAAGACAGCGCATCGAGTTATGCGTCAGCAATCACCCGATCTCGCCACGATTCAGCTCTCGGCGATGTTTTTATTTTGCTGACGCACAACTTGCAACAACGTGTCGCTACGTCACAAATCTATAATAACGAGAAATGAGAGAAATTGGCAAAAAATTGAAAAGAATCAGCGAAAAAATTAAAAATTAATTTTAAAAAAATTTGTCCTACAATTTTTAAATGATTTTTTTTCCAATTTTTAAATGATTTTTTTCTCCAATTTTTTGGCAAATGTTTTCATATTTAAGCTACAAATTTAGATTTAGAAGCTTAAAAAACTCGGAAAAAAAATTCAAAAAAAAAAAAAATTATTCTTATTTTTTGAAACAACTATTTTTTTCGGCAATTTTTCTAATTTTTCCCTAATTTTTGACAGTTTTTCTCAATTTTTAAGCTAATGTGAAACTTTAAATTCAAAGAAATTGGCAAAAAATGCTTTGTAACAAAAAAAGTTTTTTCAAATTAAAATAAAAAATTTTTCCGCCTATTTTTATAATTTTTCACCCATTGTTTTCCCAATTCTTCGCAACTTTTTAAAGCTAATTTCAAGCTAAAAATTGAAAAAAATTAAAAATAAAAATTTAAAGAAAATTCCAAAAATTCAAATTTAAAACATTTTTAAAAAATTTTTTTTCGTTAATTTTCAATCATTTATCATCCATTTTTTTTTTGCTAGTTTTCTCTATTTTTGAAGCAAATTCAAAACTGAACATTGAAAACAATTGACTGAAAACTATTTAAAAATTAAAAATTAAAAAAAAAAAAGAAAACAATTTTTTTTTTCAAATTATACAATTTTTCTCATTTCTCATCAAGATATTAATAATTTTTTGCTAGTTTTTGACAACTTTCAAAGCTAATTCAAATCTAAAAAAAATTAAACAAATTGGCAAAAAACTGTTTAAAAATTGAAAAAGTAAAAAAAAAATTTTTAATTAAAAAAATTTAGAATTTAGAATTTAGAATTTATTTATTATCCATAACAGATTGAATACAGTAAAAATTGAATCGAAAAAATAAATATATGGGGATAATAAAAGTAAAATGACCAGTCAGACCAGCAATAGTCTGTCGGTCAAGTGTGGGGGGAAAGGGTTTCGAACGGGAGAGACGCTATGCGCGCAGCAAAAGCCTCCGAGTTTAGTCTCTTCGGAAATAGTTTGACGACGTGGTTCCACAAGGACAGATTGTCGATTAGAAAACCGTGTGAGGACTTTCCACATGGAGTTAACATGTACGGACTTCTGGATGACCGGGACGCTTTGACACATAGTGGTAGGGACGGAAAGTGACATTCAAGGTTAACAATTTTGAAGTACATACGGAGCACGGATAAGATTCTTCGATGAAAAGTGGAGATCATGTGAAATTGCGTTAATCTGTCAGTATATGAAGAAAATGGTACGTTGCATCGTTGCAGTACCCGTCTAGTGTAAAATCTTAGTGGATATTCGAGTTTTTTGGCTTGGGATGGTGAGTGGAGATCTAGTAGTTCAGAACCGTATTCTAAAACTGGCCTTACATAAACATTATACAATTTAAAATAAAATTCTGGGGATTTTGAGTGGAATGCTCGTAGAAGTTGTCTGCATTTTAGTAATGATATGTTAGAAATATTATTTACATGTTTGTCAAATTTTAGTTCATTGTCAATTATAATTCCCAAGTCTCTGATATAATTTTTTACATTTATTTCGAAGCCATTTACAGAGTATTTCGAGCGCGGATTCTTGCGGCCGAAGTGCATGACCGCCGTTTTTTGTTCGGCCAGTTTGAGTCGCCACTTGTCGCTAAAAATGTCGCTAAATTAATTTTTTTTTTTTGTTTTTTTTTCGCCAATTTTTCTAATTTTCCCCTAATCTACGACAGTTTTTTTTGCAATTTTTTAAGCTAATTTAAAGCTAAACATGTAAAGAAATCGGCAAAAAACTGTTAAAAAATGGGAAAATACAAAAAAATTGGAAAAAAACATTTTTTTTTTAAATTTTTTAAAAAACATATTTTTCGTCATTTTTTCCTAATTTTCGACGATTTTTTTTCTAATCTTTAAAGCTAATTTGAAGGGTGCTACCTCGGAATAGAACTGACGCGTAATAGAACAGTAGCGAAATTTAACTCGCTTTGGAATAGAACTGTAGTGAAATTGAACTGTAGCGAAATAAAACTTTTCGGAATAAAACTGTTTTGGAATAAAACTGTTCGGAATAAAACTGTTGCGTTTTGGAACTAAATTAGCAATGGAGCGCGATTGCATTGCTTGCTCATTCAAATATTGGAATTTCTCATGCGCGTGCTTTTTTCAACAGTTTTATATTTGAGCTATTCATCAAAAATTGTTTGTTTTGTTGTTTTTTTGAATAAACTTTTATAATTTTTTTTCTCGGCCCGCCTTGACGGCTAAGCAATGCAATCGCGCTCCATTGCTAATTTAGTTCCAAAACGCTACAGTTTTATTCCGAACAGTTTTATTCCAAAACAGTTTTATTTTGCTACAGTTCTTGACCGAACAGTTTTATTCCGAACGGTTCTATTGCGAAGCAAGTTCTATATCGCTGCAGTTCTATTACACTTCAGTTCTATTCTGAGGTAGCACCATTTAAAGCTATTCAAGAAATTGAATCACATTTGCAAAAAATGGTTTTTTTTTAAATTCCAAAAAAAAATTCAAAACTCCAAAAAACACATTTTTGGAAAGCTGGCCGTGGAAGAAAATTTTCTAATGGCCGTGGCAAAATTTGCTTAGCGCTATTCCAAGAAATTTGAGTTTTGTTTCATTAGTTCTCAAATAAACAAAATGAATACACTTTTTTCACGTTTTAAAAACGCCGGCACCCCAGCCTTCCAAAATTGTTTCTACCTGGCGCACTTTTAAAACCCTAAGGTTCGGTCATTTTCTGACAAAAAGGTGTCGTTTTTGGATTAAAATGATGGTGTCATCCTGGATAATCAGATGACGATTCGAATTTCTCAAAAAAGTAAATTTTCGAGTGAAAAAATAATTTCATTATCCGACGAACTTGCCGATGGTTAAAAAATACAAAAAAAAAAAAACAAAGAAAAAATTTAAATTTCTCGCCATAAACCGCTCATTTTGCCTCTGTTTGTGCGTCTGACAGGCAAACTCAATTCACTATTTATGAGCGAGTGAGAAAAAACAAACGGGGAAAACAGCGAATCTTTGATCGACATACTTGCCAATTTGAATGCGAAATTAAGAGTTGTTATGGGGCAATGAATCACGTGGTAAAAAAAAGGAGAAAGAGAAGAAAAAAAAAGAATGGCGCACAAGCACAACGTCTTCTAGAGCCGAGCTCTCACCCGCTCAGTCTGCGTCTTCGCACTACTCCGTTTATTTTTCTTTTTTTTCGGCTTGAGGGGCCTTCTAAAGGGGGCGAGAGATGGAGCCGGAGCAGCTAGAAATTGATCAATAATTGACAGCGTGAGAGCGGGGGGAAATTGCACATTTTTTGCTCGGCAAACTCAACTCACAGAGAAGTGTGGCCACTAGGCGACCTTTTACCGGATCCAGTAGAAGAGCATTGCTGTCGTAGTAGCGGCGAACGCTGGAACTTTTTCAATTAGCGTTTAGGACAGAAGCATAATAGGTCTATCCCGCGCAAAAAACAATTTCCACAAAGCAGCTGCTCATCATTAAAAAAAGGAAAATTTTCCCACGAAATATGTATCTCGGAGCGCTTTTGGACACAGTTGAAATGAGTGCGACCGTAACCTATTTAAAATTTCAAACAAGTTTTCTTGTTTTTTATGGGTTACGGTCGCAATCATTTTAACTGTGTCAAAAATGCGCTTTGGCCATTTTTGACGAGACTGACGCATTCCCCGTTTTGATAGCAATATTATCCACAAACGCTACCTTTTCGAGTCCATAAAGTGATGAATAATTGCGGACAGCGACTTCATGTACAACGCCTCCCGTATCCAGACAAGGTGCATCGGAATTGCACTCGTCTGATGCTCTTCGAGGATCTTCGTCTGCTCGAGCACCTGCTGAGCATCTGCGTTTGATTTGGCGATAATTTGTAGAAGCGACATGCTTGAAGGGCTGTTGAACAGGGTGAGAAGACGTCTTCGGATCCCATCCATCAGGCAAGCGTCCACTGCCACTGGAAACGAGCGGTTTCAACGGTGGATGGGTGAAATTCTAACAAATCGAGACCCCACGAAAAGGGGGGAAAGTGTTGAAACGCAGGAACGAAAAGGGGGGAAAATGGGCACAGTTTGTCTGCAAAAGTGCCGCACGGTTTTTCTACATTTTTGAAGAATGAGAAATAGTGTTTTTTTCCTGCTTTGTTTTGCTGGAATTTAGTATTTAAAATGCGGAGACAAAATAGAAACGATTAAAAAATAGGTCCACAAAATTATTGATTTTAGTGAAAAATAATATTTTTTGCGAAAATTCGGGTGATTTCGCATTAAAATAAGTGCTAAAAAGAAAGAATACATTGAAATACATCGTCATAAAATTATTTGAACTACAAGCTTTCCAAATAAATGATTTAGAAATTTTTAAAGCAGCGGCAATTTCGAAAAATGGCGAATTTTAACTAAAATTGGGCATAATTAGGACATTTTTCACAAAATATTACGCATTTTTTTGTTATTAGTCATTTTAACAAATAAATATCAAGGAAAACGGAGAATTTTAGCAAAAAATCGAAGAAAAAGAGGAAAAATAATTTGGTGACGAAAATGAAAATCGCAAAGTATGAAGTTCAATGAAGCGCACCTGCATTTGTCGCGAATGGACAATAAATACCGAAAAAAACTAATTTCAGGCAAAAAATGCAGAAAAAAAAACACTATTGCTCATTCTCCAAAAATGCAGAAAAAACCGTGCGGCACTTGCAGAAAAACTGTGCCCATTTTCCCCCCTTTTCGTTCCTGCGTTTCAACACTTTCCCCCCTTTTCGTGGGGTCTCAACAAGTCCACTTATTTTTTCATGAACTTTTAATGGAAAATTGGCGGTTTTTGAGAAATTTTTATTCACAAAACCCCAATTTTACTGCATTTTGCCCGCAAAGATCCAAAAAATCGGTAAAATTGTTATTTCTGAAAAACCGTGCCGGAAGCTTGCAAAAAGGGGCGTGGCATCAGTGTTGGCATAATTATTTATTCTTTAACCAAAAAGAAAGCAGTTTTAGCAACAATTTTGCACAAAAAAAACGGAAAAAAACATAAAGTTAACTAAGCCCCGCCCATTTTGCAAGTGTGCGGCACGGAATCGTTTTTCCTTGCTTTTTCGTGAAATTAATTTTTTCATGGATCCCAATTGAAGCTTTTTTCGAATTCCTGGAATTTCTGCGAAAAATTCCAGAAAATCGCTAAAAAAATAGTTTGAAAAAACCGTGCCGCACATTTGCAAACAGGGGCGTGGCATCAATTTTTGCTTATCTACTGCCGTTTCATTAAAAAACTGAGCAAATTTATGAAAACTTTTGCAAAAACCTCAAAAAAAGTTACAATTAACTAAGCCCCGCCCCTTTTTGCAAGTATGCGGCACGGAATCGTGAAATCGATTTTTTCGTGGATCTTAATGGAAATTTTGGAAAATAAAGTGGTTTTTCATCTCAAAACCCGGTTTTACCAAAAATTTCAGTGCAAAGTTCCAAAAAATCGGTAAAAACAATAATTTTATAAAAACCATGCCGCACATTTGCAAAAAAGGGGTGCTGTCATGGGTTTCTCTTGTATACCGCCACTTTTACCAAAAACTTAACCAGTGATTTCCGTTAAACGTTCGAAGAATGGATAGTAAGCTAAGCCCCGCCCATTTTCGCAAGTGTGCGGCACGGAATTATAAAATTAATTTTTTTAATGGATTTTTTGAAACTTATGTGAAAATTTTCATCAGAAAAGCCGATTTTACTGAAATTAAAGTGCAAAATTTCAAAAAAAAAAAATCGCTAAAAACCGTGCCGCACTGTTGCAAAAAGGGGCGTGGCTTCAGTTTTTGCTTATTTACTGCCGCTTTTATCAATAAAATGAGCGAAATTTATAAAAACTTTTGCAAAACCAAAAAAAAGTTACAAGTAACTAAGCCACGCCCCATTTTGCAAGTGTGCGGCATGGATTCGTGAAATTAACTTTTTTCCTGGATTTAATAGGAAACTTTGGAAGAAAAGAGAAGTTTTTATTTACAAAACCCGATTTTATCGAAATTTCACCGCAAAAATCTAAAAAATCGGTGAAAATTGTTATTTTTTTTTTACCATGCCAGCCACTTGCGAAAAGGGGCGTGGCATTAGTTGTTGCATTTTTACTATATCTTTTATAAACACAAACTGAGAAATTGTTGTAAAAATGTTCAAAAACTTCAAAAAAGTTACAATTAACTAAGCCCCGCCCCTTTTTGCAAGTTTGCGGCATGGATTCGAGAAATTAGGGTTTTTGTGGATTTTCACGAAAAATTTGGAATTTTTGTAAACTTGTTCCCCAGAAACCCCCAATTTTAATAAAAATTTCAGAAAAACATTCCAAAAAATCGGTAAAAACAACAATTTTGAAAAAAAAACTGTGCCGCAAATTTGTCATAAGGGGCGTGGCATCAGCTTTTGCATATTTGCTATCGCTTTTATCGAAAAACTGAGCTAATTAATGAAACCTTTGCAAAAACCTCAAAAAAGTTACAATTAATTTAAGCCCCGCCCCTTTTTGCAAGACTGCGGCATAGATTCGTGGAATGTGCTTTTTCCTGGATTTCAGTGGAAATTTTGAGGTGTTTTGTGAACTTTTTTCGCTAGAAAAACCAAAATTTACCGAAATTTCACGGCAAAAATCTAAAAAAAAAAGCGGTAAAAATAGTCATTTTGGAAAAACCGTGCCGCAAGCTTGCAAAAAGAGGCGTGGTTTCGATTCTTGCAACAACTGGACTAGCAAAAAGATCAAAAATTTCGAGACTTAGACTATTTTCGCATGTTTTTTTTGAGGTGCCAGCTATTTTTTTTCCGAAATTTCGTAAAACCGCGCCGCAAATAGACTGAAGGGGCGGAGCTTCTTAGAAAAATTCTACAGTAATCCCTGGCACTTACCGCACAACGAAGTGACGTACGGCGAGTTGAGATTCAGGTACTTTTTCGCGCCGTGCTCTGCCATTATGTTTTTGATCTACAAAAACCGGGTTGGGCGGGAAATAAGAAGACACAAACGAACCTCTGTCTTAAGCTTGACCAGTAAAACCTCCTTGTGCTGTGTCGACACGTCCGGCTCCGGTTCTTCGACGGCGCAAACGCTGCCGTTGCGAGTCACCCGTTCGCAACCGGCGTCGTGTCTGGAACGGGGAAATTTTTAGGATATTAGCTGAAAAATGGGCGCCAGTAATGGCCACCACATCGCATGTCTGCGTCTCCACAGTGACGTACAAGATTAGCTACACTCGGTATTAAGCTCTGCAAACTCGCTCCAATCGAACAATGAGAAAATAGAGCGAAACATCGTCGACGCTCTCTCAATTTTCTGCACTCTCTCGTCGCCAACGTGGCCGCATTCGCCGCTGTGCGAGAAGAGACCCAGAGAAGCGAGAATTGGCGGCCGCCTAGTAGCCATATCCGCACCAAAACCACCCACCTTTCCACCCAGTTTCCCGTTTTGTAATTGTTATTATCGGACAGCCCGTTGATCCAATCGACCACCGAACTCCGTCGACCATCCGTCGATCGGCGCTCCAACGGCTTTCTCGCTCGCCACATATCGGCCGACGAGTGCCGAAATATTTGCATTTTGGTGGCCGGAGTTTGAATCTGAATAGAAGGTGGTCACTTTTTAAAATTCATAACTTCTGAGGCCGTATGCACGAACCTCGTTTGTCGGACAAAGGGGTATGTCGGTCTCTTTGTGGTGGTCTTTCGAAAATCACTAAAAAAACACCTTTAGACCCCTTTTTTAAGCTCGACAAGCCTTATGAGCCGACAAACCCTTTCGCCCGACAAAAGAGGTTCGTGCATACGGCCGCCGCTGAAGCCTTCAGACTAAAGAAAGGAGGGCGTGACCAAACCGGGGTAAAAATTGCAAAAACCTGGGAAAGTTGACACTCCCACGCAAAATTGAAGACAACAATGATGTTCAGGTATACATATTGTGTTTTTAATCGAGTTGCGACATGAGAAAGTGAAACTCCGCCCACTTGTTTGTGAACGACCACGCAAACACAGTTCTAATTGAAGAGACGCTGACAAAAAAGGGATATCAGACTGATTTTTCATGCTGGAACTCGTTTGAAAACACAATAGTTTCAGCAACTTTCCCCGGTTTTGTCACGCTTTCAAATGAAGAGCGTGAAAAAAATTGAACAAAAAAAATACAAAGGGCGGCATAAAAACGAAGCGAAGAGAAAGAACAAAGTTGACTACGGTAGTTTGTGCTTTTCGTTCACTTTTTTAATTATTTATTCATTGAGCGACAATTTACTTTACTATTTATTGTGTTTTCAATCGAGTTTGATGCATTATCAAAAAATGAAACCCCGCCCATCTTTTTGTGTGCGACCACGCAATCACAGTCATTATTTTATGATGTATTGTGTTTTCAATCGACTTGCGACATGAGAATACGAAACTCCGCCCACTTATTTGGGCGCGACCACTCGAACACAGTGATATTTGAAGAGACGCAGACAGAACGGTGAATGCAGACTTGAATTGCGTTCTCATGTCGCAAGTCGATTGAAAACAAAACACAATACCGAATTAAAATGTATATTGTTTTGCGTTCGGAATTTAAGAATATCACTTTAAACGTTCACAAAAAATTTTTTGCTGACTTCCAAAAGGAGTACACGAAGTCGCAGCCGCTGGACTCGAAAAACGAACAACTTTCTCATCAATTTTCATCCTTTAAACGAAAAAAAAAAACCTTTTTTTTCTTGCCTTTTCGGTATTTTTATGCCGATCAGTCAATAATTTATCGAAAAATTAGAGAAGAAACCAAATATTGCTGGGGGAAAATGACATTTTCTAATCCATTTTCACGATTCCGTGCCGCACACTTGAAAAAGGGGCGGGCTTAGCTTACAGACAATTTATTGGACTTTAAACTAAAATTTCATCTTTATTTTCGGATAAAAACGCTAGAAATTCAGCAATGACTGAGACCACGCCCCTTTTCGCAAATATGCGGCACAGTTTTTCAAATTTTTAAAATTATTCCGATTTTTTTTTTGGAATTTTGCGTAGAAATTTCTTTGAAATTGGGTTTTTGCGAAGAAAAAATAATAAAAAATTCCACGAAAAAATTAATTTCGTGAATCCATGCCGGACACTTGCAAAAAGGGGCGGGGCATAGCTAACAGGCAACTTTTGTTGGATTTTTTGCAATTGCTTCACTTTTGGAGAAAGAAAGACACAAGAAAATAAGCAAAAACAGAGGCCACGCCCCTTTTTGCAAATAATTGTTTTAATTTTAACGATTTTTTGGACTTGGGGCGGGACTTAGATCACAATAAATTTATTGGATTTTTAACTGAAATTGCAGATTGATTTTTTAAATAAAAACGCTAGAAAATGAGCAGAAACTGAGACCACGCCCCTTTTTGCAAATATGCGGCACGGTTTTTCGGCCAGCGGTCACACACCTCGTGTTCTCCTAAGCTTCTAAATTGTATATTTCCCAGTGTTTTTCGTTGGTTTTTAATGATTAAACGGAAATAGTAATATGTTTTAATGCCCGTAGCCAAAACTTTAAAGGCGCATAAACGGAAATCATTGAAAATAGGGTTTTTATTAAAAAAAAAAAATAGTTTTTTCCCTACAAAACGATAATTTTATTACAAAAATTGGTGCAAAAAATGTCACCGTAACTTTCATTTTTCATTCAAAAAATGTTTTGCTCATTTCTTTTTTTCGTGAAAATTTCAGCTGCGTGCTGAATTTACTCGTTTGTAAACATTTTCTACATTTTCTGCAAGCGCCAGCTGAGACTAGAGTATTACGTATTCCTCAATTCGAGCTCCCTCGTATGCGGGTCTCGCCACGACAATTTTGGATGGATTTATATAGATTCAAACTTGCCCGTAAATCTACAAGTCGAGGAATACGTAATATTATTCTCACTGTACGGTGCGCTGCAAATTCGCTCACTTCGCCCAGTCTGATTTCTCTGATTTCTCTGAATCTCACTCAATCCAGATGCATGCGTAGTTCACTGTGCGATTGGAGCGAGTTTGCAGCGAGTATAACAACGTTTTTATGAATTTCCAAAAAAAAAAAAGAAAAAAAAAATTCAAAATTACCGTAGGCTAGACTTTAAAGGCGCATAACCAAATGAATTGGTTTTTTGTTTTGTTTCGAACTTTCGAAAAAGTTGTTGCGCCCGCCGAATGTGTTGTTTGGCGGGCGGCGGGCGGCGAGTGGGGAGATGGAAAATGAAAAAAAAAAGAAATCGACATGAATATTCAGCAGTTTCGAGCTACACGCGAAGAGATCGAACATCTTGGCTTCAGAGAGCCAGGGAGACGGAGAGCAACTTTTCTTTTTTATTCATTTTTATTCACACTGCACCTGTTCTTGACCGAGTGAGAGAGAGAGAGAGGGAGAGAAAGAGTTTTGTTGGTCAGATGAAATGCACGAGGTGTTGAATTGAACGCTACGCCGCTGCGCTGCAAACGCGCTCGCGCGCACGGCGCGTTTAGCTAAACGTGGAACGTGGCAGGCTGTGGAGACGCAGAGAAATTAAATGCGATAGAGCGCATTTGCCTGTCTAGCACGCTGTTCTGCGCCTATTTATCTTCACGCTTGCACGAGCCGTGAAAATTGACAAAGTGGTCGGGTGAAATGAGGCGTTTTGAGGTCAAAAAATGCTGTTTTTTGGGGTCCAAAGTGGTCCAGAATGGGCAGAGATCAGCGGAATAAAAAAGTTTCTGGTGGAAGGAAAAACTGAGGTTCTAAGATATAGAACTCGCACGGAATGGAACTCTTCAAGTGCACGGTTCGAGCGGCCCTGTGTCGGTACAGCTCAATATTCCGCTCAGAATGACCCAAACAAACAAAAGAAAGAACGCGGAACACACCCGCCCACACTTCCTCCTTTTTCTCAAAAATTGACGGTTTGATTAGCAGACATGTCTGACATGCTTATTTTCTGTTTTCCTCATTTCATTTTTTGTTCGTCTGACATTTTGAGCAAAATGTGCGCATTGTGCAAAATAGTGGTCTCATTGGCAGAGAACCATTTTTTGTGTTGTTGAAAATTAAAAAATGACTGGGCGCTATCATGTGTTTGTTCCGCAGAGACTGCAGCGAAAAACTGCGAAACATCGCTCATGCGACAGCGAATTTGCTGTGGAGCGGAGCGCGCTTGCATTTTTCGGCGGCTGTGGCGGCAAGTGTCAAGAATTTCGAACCATGGTCAGATTATTCAAATTAAAAATTTCATTTTAATTCTAAAACGGGAAATTTTCGTCCAAAAATGACCGAGCCTTAGGGTTTTGAAAATAGCTGCGCTTAAAGACTGGAACATCGGAGCGTCGTAGCTGAATTTCGCTCATGGGTACATATATATTCAGTTTTGTTTGGTTTTTAGTGTCTTTTTATCGATTCTTCGCAATTTTCATAACTAGTAATTCACTTAATGCTTTACCCCACCGTCCAGCAAGTTCGCAGTGAAGCGGAGCGCGTTTCCATTTTTCGGCGGCGGTGGCGGTTATGGTTAGTTAATGTCATTTTTCAAGGGAAAACATTTTTTTTCGCGAATTGCGAACCATGTTCAGATTATTCAAGTAAAAAGCTTCATTTTGATCCAAAAACGAGGAATTTTCGTCAAAAAATGGCCGATCCTTAGTGTTTTGAAAATAGAATTGGAAAGTTTGAAAGAACTTGCAGAGACGCGTGATGACTCAGTTTTTGCTCATTTTCTAGCGTTTTAATTTAAAAATTAAACTGCAATTTCAGTTAGAAGACCAAAAAATTGCCTGTAAGCCAAGCCCCGCCCATTTTTGCAAGTGTGCGGCACGGAATCATGAAATTTGATTTTTCATGGATTTTAATAGTAATTTTAATTTTTTGTGAACTTTTTCTTCATAAAACCCAATTCTACAGAAATTTTAGTGCCAAATTCCGAAAAACGGGAAAAACGGTCATTTTTGAAAATCCGTGCCGCATACTTGCAAAAAGGGGCGTGGCCTCAGTTTTTGCTCATTTTCTAGCGTTTTTATCAAAAAATGAAGCAATTTTAGTAAATCCAAAAACGCCACAATTCATTAAGCCCCGCCCCTTTTTGCAAGTGTGCGGCACGGATTGCTGAAATTGTTTTTTCATGGATATATGTAGAAAATTTGAAACTTTTTTGAGCTTTTTCTTCACAAACCCCCACTTTTCAGAAATTTCAGAGCGAAATTCCAAAAATTCGATAAAATTATACTTTTAGAAAATCCGTGACGCAAACTTGCAAAAGCGGGCGAACTCGAAAATTAGAAAACATGTGGTGCATTCAAAAAAGCAGAAAAAGGTGAAAATGGGTCATTACAGAATATTTATGCCTGAAAACTCTTCAAAAATCAAGATAATGAAATCATCATCTTGTCCACGGGGAGTACACGAAAATTAAAATAAAAAAAAAAAGAATGCAGCGGTGTAGCTTTTAACACATTATGTAGAGCCTATAGTGAGCCTCCTTCAGAAAAACCAAATTTTGCTCCCCTCCCCCCTCCTCCTTTCCTTTTTCTTGTTTTGCTCAATGAGCCGTGAGAGAAAGAGAGAGAGCGGCAAGAAAGAATGCACGTCGTACGGTCACACGAACTTTTCCCCCCACTGTTATTATTATTCGTTGGAACGAACGAGTTGGCGCGAAGGGTTACATGAAAATGATGGCAGAAAGAGAGAAAGGGTGAGAGAGAAAGATTAAAAGAGCACGTGGAATAGAGCAAAAACATAAGGAAGAAAACAAAACAAGACAGCAAAAAGAAAAAAAAAGAAGAGGAGAGGCGGAAGGATTAATCAGAATGAATAATGCGCGCGATATTATTACGCGGATGAAGAAGAAGAAGAAGAAGAGGAGACAAATGAACAAGGGAGAGAAAAAGATAGCACAAGAAAAAAAAATTATTCATCGTCAAAAAAAAAAATTTTTTTTCAATTTTTCCCTATTCACAAAAATTTATCTAATGAGCCAAATTGAACACTCATTTTCAACAAAAAAAAAATTAAAAAAGCAACTTGAAATCACTGAAATTTCCTTGCAAAATTCCGAAAAATTGGTAAAAACAGTCACCTTCACAAAACCATGCCGCACACTTGCAAAAAGGGGCGTGGCTTCAGTTTTTTCCTCATTTTCTAGTATTTTTATTTAAAAATGAAGCTGCAATTTCAGTCAAAAGTCCAAAAAAGTTGCATTTAAATAAGCCCCGCCCCTTTTGCAAGTGTGCGGCACAAATTCGTGAAATTTGCATTTTCATGGATTTTAATGGAAAATTTGCGCTATTTTTCAACTTTTTCTTCACAAAACGTGAATTTACTGAAATTTTAGTGCAAAACTCGAAAAAATCGGTAAGATCAAAAAATTTTGAAAAACTGTGCCGCAAATTTGCAAAAAGAGGCGTGACTTTAGTTTTTGCTCATTTCCTAGCGTTTTTATCAAGAAAATGAAACAATTTTAATAAACATTTCTGAAAAATCCAACAAGAAAAGGATAAGTTTATTAAGCCCCGCCCCTTTTTGCAAATTTGCGGCATAAAATTTTATTATAAAAGTAATTTTTCACCGATTATAAAATTTTTGAAAAAAAAACGTGGCTAGACAAGAATCTTCTAGTGCCCGTCAAAAATTTCGAACTTGATCATTGAATTGAATTATTTTGACGAAGTTTTCAAGAAAATTTGATTTCGAAAAAGAAAAAAAGAGAAAAAAAAATGTTTTTCTCTCATTCGAGTGCGACAAATGAAGTGAAATGAAATGTGAAATGCACCTGCTTTTTTCCCATGTTTTTCAAATCTTTCGCTTCCAAAACAGATGTTTGGGTTGGGTTTATTTTTCAAAAAGAAAAAAAAATCTTTTTGAAAATCATTGTTTTTCAGTGAAAAGACAAGTTCTTTGTATCGTTGTAGGCTTCCAAGAAGAGGGAGGGAAGCCACCTTTTGTGAACAAAAAGAAGAGATCAGAAGGAGCGGTGATCACAAAAAAAATGGCGTCTTTGTTGTGTTTTCAACCGAGTTGCGACATGAAAAAATGATTCCGCAAACACCGTTCTGTTTGCGTCTCTTCAAACATCACTGTGTTTCCGAGGTCGCGCACAAATAAGTGGGCGGAGTTTCACGTTTTGATGTCGCAATTCGATTAAAAACACAATCGCTGTAGCCAAAACGACCCCGTCACCAATCCGCATCGCAAAAGGTGGCAGCCAGTGTGCTTCACCGATCAAAAATTCACCGATTAATGGCTTTTTCGATTAATAATCGGTGAATTAGTCGATTAATTTTCACCGGTTTTAGTCGATTAATTAGTCGATTAAAAAAATTTTAGTCGATTAATCGTCGATTAATTTAATCGCAAATTAGTCGATTAATCGCGATTAAATTAATCGACGAAACATATCGCTAAACAACACGCGATTCGTAATTTCGGAGCGTCGATATGGTTTTTTCAAATTAAAGAATTCAAATGATAGCGATCGCGGACCCGTGATTTGTCGGTACAAGAAACTATGTATAGCCGGTCGCGTTCGCCAAGAGGGCAGCTACCAGACAGCTACCAGACAGCTACCTAGCAGCTACCTAGCAGCTATTTGGCGGCTATAAGGCGGCTATATGGCGGCTACATGGCGGCTACATGGCGGCTATTTGGCGGCTATATGGCGGCTATATGGCGGCTATATGGCGGCTATATGGCGGCTATATGGCGGCTATATGGCGGCTATTTGGCGGCTATATGGCGGCTATATGGCGGCTATTTGGCGGCTATATGGCGGCTATTTGGCGGCTATATGGCGGCTATATGGCGGCTATATGGCGGCTATATGGCGGCTATATGGCGGCTATATGGCGGCTATTTGGCGGCTATATGGCGGCTATATGGCGGCTATTTGGCGGCTACATGGCGGCTATTTGGCGGCTATATGGCGGCTATATGGCGGCTATATGGCGGCTATATGGCGGCTATATGGCGGCTATATGGCGGCTATTTGGCGGCTATATGGCGGCTATATGGCGGCTATATGGCGGCTATATGGCGGCTATATGGCGGCTATATGGCGGCTATATGGCGGCTATATGGCGGCTATATGGCGGCTATATGACGGCTATATGGCGGCTATTTGGCGGCTGTGTGGCGGCTGTGTGGCAGCTGTGTGGCAGCTCTTTGGCAGCTGTGTGGCGGCTCTTTGGCAGCTGTGTGGCGGCTATGTGTCGGCTATAGAACTGCCCGGAATAGAACTGGCCGGAATAGAACTGCCCGGAATAGAACTGTCCGGAATAGAACTGTCCGGAATAGAACTGCCCAGAATAAAACTGGCCAGAATAGAACTGCCCGGAATAGAACTGTCCGGAATAGAACTGCCCAGAATAGAACTGCCCAGAATAGAACTGTCCGGAATAGAACTGTCCGGAATAGAACTGTCCGGAATAGAACTGTCCGGAATAGAACTGTCCGGAATAGAACTGTCCGGAATAGAACTGTCCGGAATAGAACTGCCCGGAATAGAACTGCCCGGAATAGAACTGCCCAGAATAGAACTGTCCGGAATAGAACTGTCCGGAATAGAACTGCACGGAATAGAACCGGCTCTGTATCGGTACAGCTCCTTTAATCGACGATTAATCGGCGACTAATTCACCGATTAATTAATCGACTAAATCAGTCGACGATTAATTTAGTCGATTAATTAATCGACTAAATTAATCGATTAATCGGCGACTAATTCACCGATTAATATTCGATTAAGCGACTAATTTTAGTCGATTAATCGTCGATTAATTAATCGATTAATTAGTCGGTTAATTAGTCGATTAATCGCCAAAAATTTAATCGGCGAAGCACACTGGTGGCAGCAAGGCGTGGTAGGGTGCCGGAAGCCGGAACGTGTCGGGCGTTGAATTAGCTTATAACAATTCCATGCGCTTTGTTTTGTAGTTTGATCATTTTGATATTTAATGCCTGTCGTCAAAATTTGATGACAGGCGTTCGCCCCCAAGCAAAACGTGCGGCCGACACTTTGCGGGTTCCGACCGTCGCTATCTTTTATAGAGTTAGTGCGTTCGCTGGCCAGTTTTCAACTGAAAATCATGATTTCGTGGGATTTTTAAGCGAAAATCCCTAATAAATGAATTGTGGGCATTTTAAGAGCGTGCGCGATCAAATCGATTGAGTAATAAGAAAGTTATTAGCGCTTTTTGAGTTATCCAGGACAAAGGGACTAAATTTCCACGTTTTTTATAAATAGATTTGCAAACACGATTAAAACAAACAATTTAAGCGCCGGACCGCCCGGAAAAGTTGAAAAATGGATAAGAAATTGGAATTTTAAATTTCAGGCCTAAATTTAAATTCACCGTTTTGGTAGCAGTGTTTCCACAACTTTCTACGAATTACCTCATTAGTTTAGCCCAATTCTCAAGTATTCAAATCATTGATCAGTAGATTTTTGCTACCAAAAGAAATAAAATCAGGCGAAATCAGTTTAGACGTTTTTCCGCCTCTCCATACTTTTGCGGACATTTGATTGGATTAGCGATCGAGTGTGTGGTGCGTTATTTTTCAAAATAACAAAATTTTCTATGAAATTTGATTTGAACACTTGAGAATTTGGCAAAACTAATGGGGTAATTCATGGAAAAGTCGATATACTTGTAACAGACCGGGAAATTTAAATTTAGGCCAGATATTTCAAATGCCTATTTCTCAGCCATTTTTCAACTTTTCCGGGCGGTGCGGCGCTTAAAATATTCGTTTTAATCGTTTTTACAACGCTATTTATGGAAATTTAGACCCTTTTCTCTGAAATTTCCGTTATTTTCAGAAAATCGCTTATAACTTTTTCATTTCTCAGCCGATTTGATAGGACAAGCTCTTAAAATGACCACAATTCGTTTCTTAACAATTTCTGCTAGATAACATCTTACTTAACCAACTTCTTCAAAATGTGCTAGCGCACGCGTCGGTGGCAGTTCGCCATGAAATGCTCAAAATTTTTGAACTAACAATAAAATATTGAAGTTTTCCTAGTATTTTAATCCAGTCCAGTCCAGTCCAGTTCAGACTGGGGCAGGAAATTCAGAAAAACTGCCACAGGCTGAAGGTAGAAAAAGTGGAAAATTCAAAATTTCAAAAAAAAAATGTTTTTTTGGAAAAATTGAATTTTTAAAATTTTTCAATTTTTTCAAAAAATTTTTGAAAAAAAAAACCCCCAATTTTTGGCAAAATTAGCTTTAAAATCATTTTAAACAACTTTTTAATTACTAGATATATAAAAAATTGAAAAACTTAATTTTTAAAAAATTTTGCAAAAAAAAATTTTTTTTTGCACATTTTTCGTCACTTTTTGAGCAATTATTCAGAAAACTGAGGAAGTTAATCTTTGTTTTGTCTTCTTTTTTTTTTATCTTTTTGTTCTTTTAACCGTTGGTTTCTTTCTTATCGGTAATTCTAGATTCCAAGAATTTCGACCTAAAAAGTGCATCTTTTTTTTTGATTTCTCGAATCAGAAAAATCATCAAAACCCCAAAGCTCCGCCTACTTTTCGTGAATTTTTTGACTAATAGCCGTCGAATTTGACGACTGTAAGTCATTTTTGATGGCTAAGTCCCCTTTGTGTGCCGATTGAGGCCAAACTCGCGCCGATTGCCGACTGGGAGCGAGCTGTGCGTTGGTAAGGGCTACCAGCCGGCCTTATACACAAAAGATTAGGGTCTTTTACTTTATTAAATTATTAAAAATCGTAGGTTAGCATAGCATGAGCACTTGAGAGAAAAGAATAAATGAAAAAGAACGAAAATCTGCCTTCGAGGTCTCCAGGGCTCTGTTCTCTGCCCAAAAAGAAGAAAAAAAAAAACAATAATACACGTCAAGAAAACGAAAAAATAACGAAAAAAAGAGACACACAATCCGATATATAGCACACACACAATGCTATATTTTTTTGGATGATGGTGGGGTCTCTTCAAAAAAGAAAGAGCAAAAAGCCATAAAGAAATGGGCTCAACATTTTATTTTAAGACATTTTAAAGGGGTAGAACCGGTTGAAATGGAGCTTAACTGAAAAAACCAAATGCACGAAATAGAACTGAAATGCTCACAATGTATTTGCAACGAAACTTCAGGCGGTTCTATTCCGTTGTACCCCCTCAGTCATACGGTACTTTTTTAAAGAAACGCACGCTGCTTGTCTGCGTCTCTTCGACGAGATTCGCTACAAAACCACAGTTTCCTAGCGCTCTGCGTCTCCTCTTCGTGTCAGTTTATCGCAGATGAGTGGCTGTGCTGCTAAATTCAGCTTATGGTAGAGAAATGCGACCAGAATTTTTTTTTTCAAAAAAAAACCCCCCTGCGAAGTTTAAATTTTATTTTCCAACGTTCCGTCCAACACGCCTTGAAAGGCGCACGCTAATTATTATGCAAAGTTGTGAACCTGCGGCTGGGATAAAGTTGTTTTTAGTGGCGAATGAATTGAAAGAAAAATAAAAGAGAAAGAAAGAAAAAAGGTTTTATTTTTTGGCAAAACATGTCAGAAAAGTGCATAAAAGTGCTCGTCAAAAGGAGAGAAAAGAGTGGCAGAGTGATCTGTGAGATGAGATGAACGTTGACTTGTTGACTTAAAAAAGGGGTATTCATGTGACAGAAGATGCGTGCTTAAAAAAATGCTCAAAATTCAATTACGGGTCCCCGAGACGTAATCTTGTTCTGCTGTGGCCTAGAAAATGTTTACGAATTCTTCCACGAGCAAACTCAGCACGATCGGACACAGCTCAAATGATTGTTACCGTAATCTTCCATTCAGCAAAATTTTACTCTTTCTCTCTCTCTCTCTCAAGGAAAAACTTCTAACGAATTATTGAGGAAGAAAACGTGTAAGCTCCGCCCCTCCTTTATGGCAGGTGTGCGGCACGAATTTATAACATTGTTTTTTTCCAGGATTTTAATGGAAAATTTGAGATTCTTTTAAAACTTTTTTGTCAAAATTTGTCAGAAAATCATGATTTTCCTGAAATTTCAATTGAAAATTCCAAAAAAATTGAAAAGAGGGAACTTCAAAAATCCATGCCGCACATTTGTAAAAAAGGGCGTGGCTTAGCTAACTATATGTTTTTGCTTATTTACTTTTACTACCACTTTTATCAAAAAAATTAAGCAACAATTTCAGTTAAAAGTCCAAAAAATTAATAGTAGGCTTAGCCCCGCCCCTTTTTGCAGTTCTTCGGCACAGAATGATAAAATTAATTTTTCCTGGATTTTTATGAAAAATTAGATATTTTTTGTAACTTTTTTTTGCCAAAATTGTCAGAAAACCATAATTTGCCTGAAATTTCAACATAAATTTCCAAAAAGTCAACAAAAAAAAATCAACTTTTAAAATCCGTGCGGCACATTTGCAAAGAGGGGCGTGGCCTTCGTTTTTGCTTGTTTACCTTATTTTTTTTAAATCAAAAATGAAGCAAGTATAGAAAAAATTATGAAAAAAAAACTTCAAAAACGTAAAAGTTAGCCCCGCCCCTTTTTGCAATTCTGCGTCACGAAATTAATGGATTTTAATGAATAATTTGCGATTTTTTGGTCAAAAAAGCCCGGATTTTGTAAATTTTGGGCGTGAAATTGCAAAAAAACGGTAAAACAGTCATTTTCCGAAATCCGTGCGGCAAACTTGCAAAATGGGGCGTGGCCTATGTAACTCCATGTTTTCGCTTATTTATTTTTAATACCACTTTTAACAACAAAAAAATTATGCGATAATTTCAGTTAAAAGTTCAAAAACGTAACAGTTAACTAAGCCCCGCCCCTTTTTGCAATTTTTCCGCACGAAATTAAATTTTTCACGGATTTCAATGGAAAATTTGAGTTTTTTTTTAAACTTTTCGTCAAAAAACTCCAATTTTAGAGAATTTTAGCAGCAAAATTCCAAAAGAAATTGAAAAATAATACATCCAACTTTGAAAATCCGTGCCGCACAATTGCAAAAGGGGCGTGGCATCTCTTGTTGCTAACTTACTAGCGTGGGGAGCGCCGCAGGCTTGCAAACGCAGACCCTCAAAAAATGGCGGAGCTTATTTCGCCGCTTTTTGCCATTTTTCCACGGTTTTGCCATGATCTCAATAAAATGGGCGGAGCTCCCAGAATTAGATTACGGTTGCTAGAGCAAGTCTGCAAACACCCAGAGGGGTGCAAAACCTAATTAACCTTTATCTGCAAGTGTATTAGGCAACAACAAAACAGAAAAAATTGAATTCGCATTCACAGCTTATCGTGTACTCCTTTTGGAAGACTTTTTGACTGGAAACTCATAAAAACACGTGGTTCGAAGCGGCTGAAACGGAGAAAAAGGCGAAAAACATAAGATCAACTAACGTTAACGTCATTTAAAAATTTACCCGGCTGAAAGATGATGTTGATTCATAAAATATCCAATTTCAGAGTGTTAATTAGTGAAAACTCGTAATAAGAAGAGGTCAAAATGAGTGTAAAAAATGAGTAAACAAGTACAGTACTGGCCAAAAAGAATGCGCGTTTCGCTACTTTCTGTTCGAAATGACCAACTTTGAGTGTGTGCCACGAACGCTGAAAGTGCACTACTCATTTAAAAATGTTTGTGCTGAACCTTCCAACCTAGGACTACATTTTACTAGTTGATAACTTTTTCGTATGACTACTTTCAAAGGTACTGGAGATCGCAGAAGCGATAATCCTCAAAAATTGTTGCAATTTGTGCACAAATCCCAGACTTTTTTGAAGATTACCGCTTCTGCGATCTACAGTACCTTTGAAAGTAGTCATACGAAAAAGTTATCAACTATTAAAATGTAGTCCTAAATTGGAAGGTTGAACACAAACATTTTTAAATTAGTAGTGCACTTTCAGAGTTTGTGGCACATACTCAAAGTTGGTAATTTCGAACAGAAAACAGCGAAACGCGAATCCTTTTGGTAAAGTCCTTTTGGTTTGGTTTAGCCAGTACTGTATTTATTTACTTTGAATGAAAAATCAGAATTTTTTCGCGCGCAATCAATTTTTAAAGATCTGCGGAACTCGTGAACCTTTAAAACGATTGTTTGTTTTTGCCTCCTTTTTGAAGAAAGGAGACGGGATTAGAGTTAAAAGAAACACGAAAAAAGTGCACAAAAACAATGTTTTGTGGATGGATTTCTACGAAAATGATGATGATGATGGAAAAGAAGGGGGAGGGAAGGGATAATTGGGGGGCTATGATGGGATGAGAGAAGAGAAAAAGAGAAAAGGCAATGAAAACAAAACAAAAAATAAAATAAAACAAACGTCGGGGTCGAGGAGGAGAAGGGGGACAAGATGACGTCTGCTCAAATCTCAGAACAAAACAAAATAAATCAAAGAAACGAAAGGAAAGTAATGAGATGTGATGAAGAAAGTGCGCTCTGTTGGACTTTGTGTGCTAAAAAACAAAAAAGCAAAACAAAAGAAAAGAAAGACAAAGATCATGTTAAAGCCAGGGCAACAAGACTCAAAGGTTGAGATTACAACAAAGATTACAAAGTCGATCCGTACTTCAAGTACCGAAGGTACTGCGGATCGCGGTTTTCTGCGTACGCGGACGACTGGTGATTAGCTGGGAAAATGACCAAGCAATCTTCGTAGATTTCTCTACTACCCAATTAGAGGCTGGGTGAACCCGGGGGTGACGGCGGACTCGAACCTGTGGCCTCCCCACTACCGGCTGCGCTATCGAATAGACCTATCGCGATTACCAAACAGCGCAAAAATGCTCTTTTTTGTGAATTTCATAGAAATTTTGTTACATTATGTGATAATCACATTTAGGACGGATAAAACGCTAAGATTTTCCGAATTCCGTTGAAAATTTTTATCACCGTTTTCTTTCTGGACCACTGCCTGGTGGGTGCAGAAAAAAGGGCGAGGCGTGGGAGAGGGTCGGGAGCCGGAAAGTGTTGGGCGTTGAATTAGCTTATAACAATTCCATGCGCTTTGTTTTGTAGTTTGATCGTTTTTATATTATGTCTGCCATCGAAAATTCAATTGACGACGTTCGCTCCCAGGCAAAAAGTGCGGCCGACACTTTGCGGGTTCCGACCGCCGCTATCTTTCTTTCACACAGCACTGCGCTGGCACAGTTTGAGACGATTTAGTCGGATTTTCAGCAGAACCTGTTAAGAAACGAATTGTGGACAGTTTAAGAGCTTGGGCAATCAGATCGGTTGAGAAATAAGAAAGTTATTAGCGATTTTCTGAAAATCACTTCTTTATTTATCCAAAAAGTTCAGGGCAGGGGTAGCCTTGTAAACACGAATAAAACAAAAATTTTAAGCGCCGAACCGCCCGGAAAAAGTGAAAAATGGTTGCGAAATAAATAGGAATTCGAAAACTCAGAAAAACTAAAAAAAGAAAAGATTAAAAAGAACAAGGAAAGAAATAAGAAGATTTTTTGGCTTCTGTAAAAAAGTGTAAGTCAAAAGGCATACGCAGCAGGCTCGCAAAAGGATTCGACTTTATCCTTTGGTTGGTTAAATAAAAAGGATAAAAATGCATTCAATGAAACGAATTGAGGCTTCCTTATCCTTTTTTTGTTTTGTTTGGTAGCTAACAATAATATAAATCCTTAGAAATCTCAACAAGCCTATTTATCATCACCTTCATATTTCTTCGCGGGCATGACGTTTTTTGGAAGAGGAAGAAGAAGAAGGAAGAAAAGTGAAAGGCGTAAAAAAACTGACAGCACTCTTTCAGAGACAATTTGTTGGCCGCGGAAAGAGCCCGAAAAAGAAAATTTAGTGGATGAGTGGATGAGCTCTCTCTCACTTTTTCTTTCTTTCTTCTTCTTTCTTTCTTTTTTCGTCCCTCTTTTTTTCCGTCATCGCAACATTTTCCGGTCTGCTCGTACACTCAATTTACTAAATTGGCGAAAGCGACAGATGAGAGAGAAAAAAAAAGAGCAACGACACAAAAAAAAGAAGGCTCCGCGCACGTCATCTGCTCTCATAATTGGAGAACAGAACGCATCGGTGAGCGCAGGGAGTTTTGGGCAATTTGCCGCAAGTGGCGGCTATGAAGCTTCCAGGAAGGTTCCATAAATTTCCTGAGGAGAGCTGCACAATATATATTTTGGTGAGTTCCTGATCTTTCTTTCTTCTTTTCAGTGCACCGGTAAATACATCAGCGACCGTCTCTTCTTTTTCTTTTTAGCGTCAATCATTATCAAAATTAAGATAATTTATCAGGCGACCACGTGCTAGTTCGTGTGCTCCGATAAAGGGAAGAAATGAGCCGATCAGTTTCATTTTACTTTGCTCTCTTTCTGTTTAGTTGCGGTCAAAATTTTAATTCAATTTTTTTCCAACAAATATTACCTCATCACTTCAGAATGTCCCGACTCCTCTGCTCTTTCCTTCTGCTCATTCTGGCGGCCAGTCCGCTCCTTTCAACGCCAGCCAATCCGTTGGTCCTGAAGAAGCATCACGGAGCAATGTGCGACGTTTGCAAGGCTCTTGTAGAGGTATTGAGGGTGTTCAATGTCGAGAAATAGGAATTTTTCATTTAGTCTGAAAAATTAAAATAAATCAAGTGTCTAGTAGAGAACATTTTAAATTAGATCCGTGCCCTCACATCCCGAGATTTCCGAATCCAATTTCAATTAAACCACTCACTCTCTTCCTTCAGGGTGGTGAGAAAGTCGGAGACGACGACCTCGACGCGTGGCTCGACGTGAACATTGGCACACTTTGCTGGTCGCTGCTCCTTCCACTTCATCACGAATGTGAGGAAGGGTTGAAGAAGGTGAAGAAGGAGTTGAAGAAGGATATTGAGGACAAGCAGTCGCCGGAAAAGGCGTGCAAAGATGTCGATTTGTGCTAATTTTTATTTGGATTTCACATTATTTACACAATAAAACTTATTTTTTTCGGAAGGATTGTCGGAACTATTTAAATATGTCCATATTAAACACTTACAGCTGACAGTCGGCTGTGCTCGCTGTGTCGATTGCCGATGACTTTCTGATTTAGGCTCAACGGCTTCATTTAATATAAGATCCTTAATTATTCGCTGTTCTTTAATTGTGCACTGTAGTTTCTTTTTCACCATAAGCTCAAATAATGCAAATTTGGCACATTAGTCGTGAAAAAGCTGACACTTTTACCATACGATACACTTGATGGAGACGTAAACTTTAGAAGACAAGAACTTTGGAAGATGCTTCAGGTCTCAAACACCATCCAGCGGTAGTGTTCTCGGTTTTTTTTTCCCCCGGATCTTTCTTGGTGTCTTCAGAACTGCAATAGCAACTTTTTCACAGCCTTCGTAAGTCCGCAACATGCCATCAAACCTCCAACGTATTATTCATCTCTGAGAGTTCCACCGCTCGAAAATGCAACGTGCACTGCGGACCAGGCTTTCTCGGAAATGAAAATTTCTCTTCCGAGTTCCGTCGGAAATTTCCGATTTTGTAATTTTCTCTTCCGATGTTCCGACGGAATTCCGAGTTTTTCATTTTCATTTCCGAATTTCCGTCGGAATTCCGAAATTTCAAATTCTCGTTCCGATTTCCGTCGGAATTCCGACTTCCGACGGAATTCCGATTTCCGATCGGAAAAATCGGAAATGAACCTGAATAGACCCATAAATCTTAAATTATCCACAAAAAGTTAAAAAAAAATTGAGGAAGGATACGTAGACTCGTGTTTTAAATAGGAAATTTGTGTCACGGACATGGTCGAGTTTTTTCCAAAAAAAAAAAAAATTTTTGTACCAAATTTCGACAGAAAAACATGTTTTTTTCCGATGTCGGAAAAATATTTTTTCCGACGGAAACGGAATTATTCTCGGAAATCATTTTGTCTCGGAACGAAATCGGAAATTTTTTCGGAAGTGAAACTGCCTCGGAACCGGAATCGGAAATTTCCGGCATCGGAATTCCGACGGAATTCCGACTTTTCGGAAATTTCCGAGAAAGCCTGCTGCGGACTTACCCGCATTTCGTCTCGCGTCTCTCAACTTCCCACGTAGAAAATAGGTATTTCGCCGTTGGCCTTGTCCTGCGTGGAACTTTCAGAGATTACTTACTTAGTTAATTATCACCTGATGTGGTCGCGGATCACAGCTTTCCAAGCCATTCGGTCCTTGGCGATTGTTGACCAATGTGTTTCGAGATTTTCGCCATCAAATAATGATATTTCCTTCTGTAGGGAGTCGCACCATCTCATCCGTGGTCTTCCAACGGGTCGCTTCTCGCCTATGGGATACCATTCTTGCACAAGCCTCGTCCATCTGCCATCGTTTCTTCGCATTATGTGTCCGGCCCATCCAAGCTTCTTTTTTTTGATGACTAGTAGGGGATCTCGGACCTCCGATTGTGCTCGGATATCTTCCCTGTGCAGATTCCTCTGACGTTGTTCTGATAATGAGATTCCGACTAATCGTCTTTCTAATTCTGCGTGGGTCACTTTGACTCTTTCGGAAAGTGCCTGCGTAAAGGTCCAGGCTTCAGAGCCATACGTGAGAGCGAGGTAGACGTACTCATTGAGCTCTTCGATTTAGGTAGTCGCATTGTCTCCCCAATTTGGTCAGCTGCGTGTCCGACATCAATTGGTGTAATGCAGGGCGCTAGAATTATAATGGCATTTAGCTTTGAAGATCGTCTCATTGCTCGTCAGCTTTTCACTTACCTTCGCCCCTTGTGAGTTCATGTTCAACTTCTGCATCCGGATCAGGCTTTCTCGGAAATTTCCGAAAAATCGGAATTCCGTCGGAAACTTCCGATTCCGGTTCCGAGGCAGTTTCACTTCCGAAAAAATTTCCGATTCCGTTCCGAGACAAAATGATTTCCGAATATAATTCCATTTCCGTCGGAAATAATTTTTTTCCGATGTCGGAAAAAAACAAGTTTTTCTGTCGAAATTTGGTACGAAAAATCGGTTTTTTTTTTGTGAAAAAATTTGACCATGTCCGTGACACAAATTTCCTATTTAAAACACAAATATACGTATATTTTCTCAATTTTTAAAACTTTTTTGTGGATGATTTAAAATTTTATATGCCTGTTCCAGTTCATTTCCGATTTTTCCGATCGGAAATCGGAATTCCGACGGAAATTCGGAAATAAAAATGAAAATTTCGGAATTCCGTCGGAACATCGGAAGAGAAAATTACAAAATCGGAAATTTCCGACGGAACTCGGAAGAGAAGTTTTCATTTCCGAGAAAGCATGATCCGGATCCTTCTTCCTTTCCTTTGCATATTGACGTTGTATTTAGCAGTCGATGATCCCTGCATTTCCATGGTTAGTGAAGATTGGGTTTTCCTGCAATTGTTGAAGATTCATATATCAGAGCCAGATGGTCTATGCTCTACCAGGAAATAAAAATTAATATTGTCGGCCCGCCAAAATGGTCAAACGCGCTCCGCTGAACTCAACGCTATGCGATTTTCATTTTGGTCTCCAAATTAGTTCATTTCACGTATAAATTCAACGTGAAATGAAATAATTGGAAACTAAAAGGAAAATCGCATAGCATTGAGTTCAGCGGAGCGCGTTTGACCATTTTGGCGGGCCGACAATATTTAAAAAACAAAGAAGAAGCGAAAAGTACAACAACTTTTGTGCTGCTCACTTCATTAATTTTGATTTTGCAAAAAATAAAAGTAACAAAAAATGTGTGTGCGGGGAGTAATAAAAATGTGGAGATGGAACACTTGAGTGACGGCGGTCAGCACGGGAGATGTCTAGTTTCCGTTCATTGTTCTCAGCTATCCTGAGAAAATCTGAAAGCCAACTAGAGAATTGGAGGTGAAACTTTTCGATGAATACGAACCGGACCACAAAAAAAAGTGTTTTTGTGATGATCATGTTAAAAATTTCGACGCTCGCCCAAATCGCAACTGCCTTGTATCTGATTTGGGCAAGTACCAATGAATTACTGGAAATGGGTACTAAATTGGCCAAAAAGTAATATAAAAATCAAATTATCTCCACGGGAAAAAAGGAAAAAACATTAGAATTAATCAGATAAAATGAGAAGTGCGGCGAATTATAACAATAATAATGATAATGTCATTTACAGGGCGATTTCAAAGCGATTAGAGCACCAAAGAGCACTTGACACGTGTTGAGATGAGGGAGTGAAAGAAGAAGAAAACGCGGAACGCTGAACAGTCATTGAACGACACAGCATCCCCGCATGAATCGTACTTGACGGCGTCGCATTGATCCATCCGAATTGGTCTGCAAATTCTATTATTTACAATGTCACAAATTTTGAAAAGACTCACCGCATTAGTTGCCGGTTTCACTTTAAGAATAGACTGCTCGAGCTCCTCAGTTCTGTTCAACACGAGCACTCCGTCTTTTTCGTTCAACTTCGCACTCGGAATCTGTTTTTTAGCGACGGCAGACTGAAGAGCAGCGATGCGCTCCTTGACAGTCGTGTTCACATCGACAGTCGGTTCCTCCCGTTTGGCCTTCGCATCCAACTCGACGTTGACAACTACAGTCTTCGGCTTTTGTTCTTCTTTTGGTGACGAGAGTTGCTCAGCACTCTGTGACACCTTCATCGATTTGTCAATCATCGTCATCGGCTCCGCTTCGTCTTCGCTGCATAGCGAGTACGGAACGTCAGCATCACTCTGCAAAAATTAAAATTAAAATTAAAAAGAATATATTTGAAAACATGTTTCTTGGGGTCTCGAACAGAAAGACACGAAAACAGTTTTTTTTCCGCTATTTTTTAACGTCAGCTCACCTCTATAGAGTTACTTCTGTTTCTAACTTCGTCAGCAGCTATCGGAGACATCGGACACTTCTCAATAACAGTGATGATGTCAGAAGATTGCACATTGCTATCGTCGCTAGGAGATTTTATTGCCGAAAGATTCTTCGATCCATTGGATTTCAATTGGAAGCCATCTGCATCATGAACGCCAAGCTGTAAATTGTAGGTGATTTCAATGTTCTTTTTTTATTGTTAGCGGAAAAAAATGGCTGCTTATTTGGCGGTATCAAAACAATTTAAAAAACCAACCGTACCCCGAGAATTAAAAACTTTAAACTAGGAAAAACAATTATTATTTTCCCCGTTCTGCCTGCGTCTCTTCAAACAACACTTTGATTGCGAGATCTCGCGCAAATAAGTGGGCGTGGTTTCAATTTTGATAATGCAATTCGCTTGAAAAAAAGTAATTTTTATTGAATTGTTTTCCGCAATTCTAAATCTGATTAGGCTCTGGGACGTTTCGAAACTTTTTTTGCATTTTTGAGTACTGTTTTTTGCCAATTGACACCAAAACGCGCGGGCATTTGGTATTTATTTTTCGTTTTTATCAGTTAGTTTTATTTTTTGGGAATTTGAATCCAAAAAGTTTCGAAACGTCCCAGTTTCGAAATGGCAGGTTTCGAAACGTCCCAAAGCCTCTGATTAACTAGACAAAAAACCTGTTCGTTTCAAAACAAGAATTTTCGAAACTAGGACGTTTCGAAACTTTAATGTATTTTTTGCCGTAAATTTTCGGGTTAATTTAAAAAAATTCTCCGCATTTACCGGTAAAAAATGGAATAGTACGAGCACGGCGACGAAAAATAGCACTGAAGTTTCGAAACGTCCCAGAGCCGTTTTCCCGCAATTCGAAAAAAACCTTTCTGCCAACACCAAATGAATTCATAAAACGGTGTGTTCAAACGGAAAAAAATTGGAGCCAAGTACGAAGCCAAATTTTAGCGTTCAAAAAACCTATACTTAAACACACATAAATTCTCTCTCACCTCAGCAAAAAGATCCTCGCTTTTCAACATTTTCGAGTCAAAGTATTCGCGATCCAACGAGGAAAGCGACGACTGCTCCTTGACAGCGAACGCCGATTCAGTCTCGTCGGTAGTCGTGTTGGCCACCTGCTCCGGAATTTCGCCATTTGTCTTTTTCTGTTCAGCGACAAACTCGGCGAGTTGTTCTTTTCCTTGAGCAATTATGCTGCTGTGCGTCGAAGTGCTTCGGAAGATCACATTTGTCACTTCCGCTTCCTCGTGTTGCTCCTTTCTCGACGATGCGAACACCTGGTCGATTTGTTTTTGAGTCTCGCCAATTTCCTCGAGAACTTGTGTATAAATCGACTTGGATGGCGACGATTCGATCGTCGACTTGTGCTCGGTGAAATTAACCGCATTGTCAAACTTCTCGATGAGCTTCTTGATGGGCTTTTCAGATCTCTCGACGGGAACTGGTGCAACTTTACGTGGGGTCGCGGGCACTATTGCTGCCTCCGAAGCGTTTCTGAATAGGAAAAATAGGTCAAGGAAAGTTTAAAACGTGAAAAAAAACTCACTGTGCTTCGGGAAGAATTGTGCTCGTGTGGACAAATGGTTGAATCGCTTCGAACGCTGCTTCAATCGACTCAGTCACCAATATTGGTGACGCGAGTTCGTCGTGTCTGCCGAAAACATGACCGAACTTGGCCTCCTCCACGCCGACAGCTCCATCGATCTGATCGCTTCCAGCGGCTATTCTGTGCTCTGTTTCAAAGACGTCGTCCTCAAGATCGACCTTCGTGCCAAAATCTACTTCGTCTTTTTCCTCGGTGGAAATCGGTGAGGAATTCTCGGAACGGTTCTGTAAAAGGGAGGGTTCATTTCATTTCACACTTCGTTAACGTTATGCTGCGTCCAAAGTTCCACAAAAAATCCCAGAAATAACAGGCGATCGAGACCTTCTACGTTTGAACTTGAATTTTCCCATAATTGCAGAATTTTTTCTTTTACTCGGGAAAATTCAACTCTAAACATAAAACGGTAACGCCTGTTTCAACTGTGATCGCCTGTTATTTCTGGGATTTTTTGAGGAACTTTGGACTGCAAAAAACTCCTGATTTCAGGAATTTTTTTTTACTTTGGACGCGGAATAAGAAAGATGGTTCAACATTAAATACCTCTTTCCCAGAAGCCCATCCTTCATCGTCGGTCACCGAAGACTGTACAGATGCTTGCTGAGAGAGAGATCTCTGTGAAGGCGACGTTTCCGACTTGCTGAGGTCTGAGGTTGGACCAGCTGCTTTCGCTTCACAGTCGGTCGAAATGGCGATCGATTTTTCGTCGCACGCGGCTGGCGAAACAGATGGGTCCGGAGACGCGGAAGAGTGCGTGTTGATGTCACTCTCAACAGAATTCGTCATCAATGGCGGGAGGTCAAATTCTCGTAAGACATCCTCGTTCGGTTCACAGATAAGATGAAATCGACACATCATGCTGCCATCCATGGATGCGATGAAGCTTTTCACTTTTGGCAACTCGAAAATTTCTCGTTTCGTCATATTTTTGGCTGAGAAGATGGCGTTGAGCTCTTCTACAGTCAGCTGTCGCTGTGTTTCTCTGTGGTAGACTTTTCTGATATCGTGCCACGTAAAGTCCTGTCCATTCCTTCCGAGTCTCGAAACGACAACCAAGAAGGCACTGAATCCGTCCTGGAAAAACAGATTGGTAGGTTTTCTAATAACTAGCCTAATCGTTTGTGTATAAGACCGCTTGCCCGTTCATGGGAACGCCTTGAAAATGGCTGATAGAAATTACTGGTTCTGGGACGTTTCGAAACTTTAGTGCAGTTATTCACGAAATAGCAAAAAAACAGCGAAAAATTCAGCAGAAAATTCGGAGAATGCTCCGCTTGGCCTGAAACTTTGGAAAATAATGGCAAAAATGCTCCCGGACATTTACCAGAAAATTTCAGACCAAAATATCGAATATAAAAAATTTTCAAATCCGTATTTTGGTCTCAAATTTTCTGGAAATGGTCAAGAGTATTTTTGCGATTATTTCTCAAAGTTTCAGGCCAATCGGAGCATTATCCGAATTTTCGCTGAATTTTTGCTGGTTTTAGCGATTTTTTGCTATTTCGTTAATAACCCCACAAACAACGCTACGAATAATTGCACTAAAGTTTCGAACCGTCCTAGTTTCTAACTGTCCTAGTTTCGAATCGTCCTATTTTCTAAACGTCGCAGTTTCGAAAAGTCTTGTTTCGAAATGTCCCAAAGCCTCGAAAACGACTAATAGCCGTCAAATTTGACGCCTGCGACTCAGACTTTTGAGACCCCTGCAAAACCGGTAAAAATTTTTATAGCACTTCGTGGGCGCGGCTTCTTGGCATACGCCTTGAAATGATCGGATAATAGCCGAAAGATCCCTGAAATTTACGGTAAAACGGGCTTATACACAAAAGATTATGACACATATTTAGGATAAATAACTCACGACACTCGGTTGAAATCTGCCGGTGGAAACTGACTGAGCGCGACTCTTCTTACTGCCAACCGAAGCGGTGCTCTTATTCCTTCGTCCGTTCTTGCGGCCCATTTGGGTGCTAAAATAAATGAAAATTTTTCGAGCGGTTCACTGGGGCCAGATGAAAACGGTACCAGCCTGGCCAGCTGACAGCGTCATTCATATCAGAAAAAAAACGCCGCCAAAAAAATTTTCTCTAGTGCAAACAGACAAAAACTTTGAGAGGAAGTGGTAGAAGAATGCAATTCTCAATTCTCAACTTTCTTTTTTTTTGTTGCTATCTTCCCACACAATCGAGAAAAAGAATTCAATCAAGCAAAATTTTTAAACTGAAATATCTAACAGAGCACTAGCACAGTAGCAAACAAATTGAACGTGCGTTTATTATTATTATTTTGTTTTAATACCTTAGTGTATCCGTCATTTTCGTATTATTTTTAGATTGTGGCTGTCTATCCTGTCGCAAGTTTCGTTCACAAATCTGAAAAGAAACAATGAAACATAAAAAAAAAGGGTGCGGAAGAAAAGCAGAAACTGAATCTCGAAAACTAAAAGTATCTAATTTCAATAGAAGGCATATATTTGGTGGTGTCGGATCGACGGACAACAACAAAAAAAATAATCTTTGAGGTTTTTCAATGGAAGAAGGCTGACGGCGATCTCTTGACGAAGAGTGGCTAGATTTTGTGGTGCAGATAACCCGAAATGTGGAACAGTGTGCGAAAAACAGGCGCGTGTTTCCATTTCGAAGTTTTCACAAACAGCTGTAGCATATTTATTTTAAATTATAAAATTTGGGGGAAATTAAAAAAATAAAAATATTGATTTTTTGGGCTCAAATTCAAATTCGGCGCGGTCCGTACGCAAACACCGTCACGCAATGTTGCACACTTTAAAAACTACAGTAACCACAAAAAAAAAAATTTTATTTTGATTTTTAATTTTGATCAATTTTGATCGCAGACAGAATGGAATTCTTGAATATTATAACGATAATTTGCAAAAGAAAAAAGTAACACATTTTGTTCTATTTGGAATATATAGAACTCATGACTTTTTGTGGATTTTTGCTCGCAGCTACAGTTTCCTCAATGTTCTATCTATTGACAGCCACTTCACGCTAAAAGATTGAGAGGATCTGTTCTTAAATACACTACATTCAAAAAAAAATTGCATAAGAAAAAATCAAACAGGCAGGAAATAAATAGTATCTTTTTTATGAAAATTCGCTCGCGGGAGCATCATGAAATTAAAATTATTGTGAAAACAAAAAAATTGCAACGCGGTGTTTGCGTACTTTTGAAATTCAAACGGCAATGAAAGAAATAGCATGGGAAGTGAAGAGATTTGTTCCCATTTTCGTTTGAATTTTTAAAGTACGCAAACACCGCGTTGCAACTTTTTTGTTTTCACAATACATTGAAATTTAAAGTTTTGTAATCGAGCAGTTTTTAAAATGACTTTCAGCAAAAAATGTTCAAGAAAATTGCCTAATATTTCTCGAAAAAGCCAAAAATAAGAGAAAATTGCTTACTGTAGTTTAAAGGCGCATAGCTGAAACTGTGCAAGGGTCTTGACACGAAAAGAACTACGGTTAAATTTATTGATTGTTATTTTTATTTTTTGAATTATTTTTTCGCATTTTTTCTCTTATTTTCGCTGATTTCGAGTCATTTTTTCCGAAAACGGGACGCATTCGACTAGGATTTTTAACGAAAATTTGATTGTTTTATTTTCCAGTCAGCATTCACTGTAATTTCAAAAATGCGAATACTTAAAAGAAAACGTAAACGAAAAAGAAAAGATCAAAACCTCAAAACTGGCCTAATTCACCCCGGAAATCTGAGAAGCACGCTTGAACTCTTCCTAAACCCACTGTTAACCGGCAGCGAGCAAATGATTGGGAGCTGATCCGTTGCGCAAACACTGTTGAACAACCGTCGTTGCTTTTTTTGCTGATGTTGTAAAATGCTAGTGGGGGATACGTTTTCGATCACTTTGAGCCTGGCGCGGTGATAAAAATGTGGGATTTGCTTTGGGAAATGTCGAAAAAATGACAAAAATTAGGAGAACATTCTCCGATTGACCTGAAACTTTGGGAAATAATTCCTAAAATGCTTTCGGCCATTTTTTTTTTTTGCTAACTTGCCTTTAAAAAGCTTCAAATTCGTGCCCATTGGCCTTGAAAAGCAAAAGCAATGTTAAATATTGTCGGCCCGCCAAAATGGTCAAACGCGCTCCGCTGAACTCAACGCTATGCGATTTTCATTTTGGTTTCCAAATTATTTCATTTCACGTTGTATTTATACGTGAACTGAAATAATTTGCCGACCAAAATGAAAATCGCATAGCGTTGAGTTTAACGGAGCGCGTTTGACCATTTTGGCGGGCCGACAATATTTAGATATTAAGAAAAAAAAACAGTTTTAGAAAACATAAATGTCAAGCTGGGGAACAAAAAAGTAAGAGACAAAAAATCAGAGCAAGCAAAAGTAGAAATGTGTCAAAAGCTGAGTAACGTAACTTGTAAAACGCGGTGCTTGAAATATCTCTCTCTCTCTCTATCCGTTGCCCTCTCAAGTGGCCGAGCCGTGAGCATCGCGCACTTTGGAACAAACTCGCAACGCGACGCACCGTAACACAACTCGCTGATCGAACATGACTGAGACACCGCAAACTGTACTGATTATTGTTATTATAGTGTCTCGCCGCCCATCAAAACGAGCACGCTTTGTGTTATGCAAATCCGCGCACGCACTTCACTTCACTTCACTTCAAACCGCTTTAAACGTAAACGTAAATGCACGTGTTGGTGGTGGAATGATGATCAGTGCAGTGCAGTGATGAACAGAGTAAGTATGTACAGTGAGCGGCTGTCGACATGGTGACACACCACATGCAGTGTAATGCAATTTCGCTGGTAGGGGAGCCACGTCATCTTTGACACAGGGAGAGAAAGGGAAAAATTAAAAAAAAAAAAATTGAATTAATCAAAATCTTTACCCATAATAAGGGAATCCCTAAAAATTGGCATAAACAAGCATGGCCCGAATTTACTCTATTGAAATTTTCTCACTGAAATCTAATGACAAAATTATTCGCACATTACAACGAGACGGGGGAATATGTATTTAATAACGCGAGCATTAGACTAAAAGTTGTGAACTTTTGACGAGTGTAATAACCTTGTTCTATTCACAACAGTGCACGATACTTGTGTGGAGCACTGTTGGGAATAGAACAAAATTATTTCCACTCGGCAAAATTTCACAATTTTTAGTCGAAGTTCTCGCTATTGTATAATCCAAGCCTCTTTGAAATTTGCCAACAATTTTGTATTCGATTTCAGTGAGAATCTTGAAAAACTCCTACAGAATTTTAATAGAGAAAATTCACATTGTTACTGGTTACAAAATAAAATTAAAAAAATTTAACTTATTCAAAAAACCCAGAAGTTAAAATGTGGGCGGAGTCTAAATTTGCTGGCGCGTTTTCGGTGATCTTGAATAATTTATTATTTTCTTGTTTGATTTTATTATTTTTCCCTCCGTAAAACCCGTTTTTCTTTGGAATAAATATTCAATTTGATTAACTAAAAACCTCCAAATTTGTTGCAGACTGGAGAATTCAGGAGATTTTCGGGAAAAAAGCACAATATCAGTTCACAATTGTTTGAAATGGAATAAATTTTTTATTTTCTATTAATGACATTTTCTGTTTTATGTTTTCTGGGAGTTTTCACTGGATATAACGTATTTTCAAAGCCATTCTAGGCTTGAAATATAAGGTCGAAAGACCATTTTCGCGGAAATTCCCAGAAAATGCAGGAGTTTGCGGAAAAATTCGATTTTAAACAGGAGATCTCGCAGCGAAACCACTACGGTCGTTTTCAATCGTTTTTAGCTGTGCGCTCCTGTTTTTTCTTGGTATTTTCGTGGAATTTTTGACTGCGAAATACCTGTAAAAATAATAGAACTGCCTGAAAGGAAGCTGTACTGGAACAACAACTTCACAATTACAACGGAATACTTTTTTGAGCTTCTCCATCTTTTCTGGGGACAGTACAGCTCCATTTCAGGCAGTTCTATTCCGAAGTAGTACCTTACAAAATGATCACAGTAATTAGAGTGTTTTAATATTCTAGTACTGTTCTGCAATTGCATCTAGAAGCTTGCAAAGATAATCGGCGGTATTCTGATTTACCGTGGATCACGCAATGGCTTTTTCCAACTCTTGTTCATTGTCATTTGACTAGTTTCCGTCGTAAATCTCTCTGACAAGATTGACACTTTTAATGATGTTTATGCCTGGTGGACATTTTAGAACTGGAATGTTTCTAGAATTTCTCTATCCATGACTCAAGTTGCTGGAAAACGGAATGTGACGCAGAGAATTTCCGGCAACGAGGTCGTTAATGGCAAAATGCCGTGGGGTTCGGAGAATCTGGTAGGGACAGCTACTTGGCAGTTAGTCAGCAAACTGCCGAATATTCCTTGAGAAATTCTATTCAGAAATAAAGAATTCACGCGGGAAGATAAAATGGCAGTTGGAAGTCTTTTGCTAGTTGCTCACGTCATCGCAAAGTCTAATTTCATTTACCTGGTTCTAAACGTGTCTTTTGCCAAACTGTTTTTGCATCGTTCTACGTTTCATAGTCAGAGAAAGCTTTTTCTTATTTCGACACTTCGTACTCGCTTAGAGAATGCCTTCAGATTCATTTTACTACCATAGCCTAGGTTCCATAAAAAACTGGACTTATTGCCAGATCCTGGTGGATTAGTGTATCAATATGTTGTGGCAAATTATTCGTACCAATTTAGTCAACAGAGTTCCAATTCTATTTAGCAGTTCCTTTCTTCCTTAGGAGTCCAGTCTTTCCCAGTTTAATTCGGTCACACCACTCGAAACAACAATTTGCCATCCATGTTTTGTCTCATTGGTCCACTCATCTGTCTGTATCCCAGATGCGAAATTCCCCGGAATTCCCCTATCCTCCCAACCAGTTTGTTCCATTTTCCATCGCTTCCTGTCAGAAACAAGCGTATCCATCGGTGCGTATCTATCAGTTCAACCAAAAAAAAAAACACGCCCGGACAGTAAGGTCTCTCTCATCGATATGATCTCCGCCCGGTGACAAGTCAATCACTTGTGGCTCGTGTGTCTCGTGACGTAACCGCCAGCCGAACGGACCATTTCCTCCTCCATCCCCTATTTGTTCCGCCTCGGGGATAAGGATCTGTTTATTCGAGAGGTGATTGGTTTTGCGGAAGGAAGGATAGTGGAAGAGTGGCGGAAATTGGTTATTTTTGTAGTTGTTGCCTGAAAATTGCAAATAATTATTCTGGGAGCTGACAGTCGGTAATCAGTGCATTGTTGACGTGGCTATTAGCCGATGAAAATGGTTGTTGGCTACGAGTATGGCAGATAGCCGTAAAAACTCGGGTCCTGTACCCTCTAAAATTCTCTGCGAAGTTCGGTGTCGAAGCAAGAACTATTCGACATTCTATTTCCAAGCGAGACTCACCGTGGCCACTAAATGGTTAACAGAAAATAATTTATCTCAAAATTTTGAATTCCCACCATTTAATTGTCCTTGTTTGGTTACTCTTGTCTTAGCTGGTGCCTGTTGTGGCCTAGAAAAATTCAAAGACTTCCACGAGTAAATTCGAGACTGGGACAAAATCGGGAAAAATGAAACCGGAAAAAGTTGACACACTCACGAGAAATTGCGGACAACGCTGGTTTTCAGAATTTTGAAATTTTTTAAAATTGATTTTTTCATCGCTATAATTTCAGATGTCCCATTGGGATGAGAAAATCAATTTTAAAAAATTCAAAAGTTTGAAAATCAGCGATATTGCGTGAGAGTGTCAACGTTCCCTGGTTTATGCCATTTTTCGATGGTTTTGCATTCTCTAGTTTGTCACGCACTCGTAAATTCAGCACGATCGGATACATCTGAAATAAGTTTGACCGTAATTCATTCAAATAATTCTACGAGAGAATGAGGAAAATTTTTTAACAAAAACCCCAAAAATAAAAACATTTGAATGGATGATTACGGTCACATTCATTTCAACTGTGCCATGCAATAGGTGGAAAAAAATCGAAAAAATGTTGAAAAAAATTTTTTTTTTGAGACTAGGCCCTAATTAGGATGAGGAGGACTAGAAAATACACTCAAAAATTACCCTGATATTTTTTTATTACCCTGATTTTCAGAATTTTCCAAAATGTGCCAAAAAGTACTTTTCTAGTTAGACCTGAAATCGCAGGCTAATAGCCATATCCGATGGCTATTGGCTATTTTCCATGGCTGTTAGCCACATAGCTGTCTATATCCGCCATAGCACTTTAAAATCGTAATTTAAAATTTTACAGATCCCACACAAAACTACAAAAATGCTTTCTGCTCGACGATACAGGGTGGCCGATAAGTATAGGACGCTCGCTTTCAGCGTTCCCTGGCACGGTGCCAAGGGATATTTTCGAAAAATTTCGAAACTTTTCGAAAGTCCAGAGACTATATAAGTAAGCTTCTCAGTCATTTGTTCTCACTTCTCCATATCGCCGAGCTATGAAAAGTTCTCCTCATCGTCCTTCCATTGAACTCTTGTTCAAGAGAGGCCTCGGAAGTGCTGAGATCGCTCGACGCCTTCAAATTTCGTCTTCGACGGTTCGAATTCTTCGACGGCACTTTGCTGGTGGTCCATTTATCCTTCAACAAGACTGGGCACCGTCCCATGGCTCGAGATCGACATTGGCCGTCTTGGAGGCGCATTTCCCTGGATTCCTGGACAAGAACTTGTGGCCTGCTTCCAGCCCGGATCTCAATCCGATGGATTTCAGCGTTTGGGGCATGTTGGAAGGGAAGATCGCGGGAAAAGTTTTTGCTACTGTCGATGACTTGAAGGCCGCTCTCGAGGTAGCATGGGCTTCGATCGACGACGGATACCTGCGGCGCACTGTCAATTCGGTGAAGAAACGTTTGAGAGCCTGTGTCAAAGCTCGTGGATCCAACTTCGAAATTCTCTTGTAAAATCAAATTTTCTGCTTATTTTTTGTTGTTTAATAAAGGTTGTTCTCGAAAAATCCTCAAATTGAAAAAATGGGAGCACTTTCAAAACGTCCTATACTTATCGGCCACCCTGTAAACGGAAGAGATAAAATTCATGTTTTTTTTTGCTACGATGCCCATCTTATCTCTGAGAAAAGCGGAACAGAGCTCATCAAACGGAAGAAAGAACATGACAAGGTGAACAGCGGGATGCCACGCAATCGGATCGGTAAAAAATGTGGAGTAACTTGGTCATTTTTTTTACGATTTAGAGTTGTAAATAGATGATTAATTCACTGAAAATTGCCGATTAGGGTGGTTATAGTCTGGGAAACATACATGGGGCTGTAATTTTATGATTACAATTATAATCGTGATGTGACAAGTTCCGTTTCTCGGCAAAGAAGAGAGTGTACTGTTTTGTTTGTACTGCCGAATGGAAATGTAAAAAATGAGCTCTCATAAGGGGAAAAAGTATACTTTTACTTTACTCTGCTCTTCTCCGCGAGCCGCCTATGATTATGACATTGCGCTAATTGTAATACGGTCTGTGTCCGGTGCGTGCGGCGTGGTGCGCAGGGCAGTCGATCATGTTGTGCAACTGGATGAAACAGTGCCGCCCGTGTCGGTTACGGTGCGCCAGACTTTGTCCTTCTCGCATTTACAGCGGCAACGAACTGTCTTCGAGTGACGTAACGTGGCACACGGCTCACTGTAACCAGAGCTAGGAACCAGGAAACTAGAAAACGAAATGGCGGGGTGAGACGGACAGAAACAGACAAGCCCATTTTCTGGAAAATAGCTCTGTAACTTTAATTTCATTCTCTTTTAACACCTACATAGATACGTATCATCTGAAAAAGAGAATCGACTGAAAATAGGTGTGAACGCCTTTCCAAATGCCGCTCGCACGAAACATAACCACGTGTCACCATATACATATTCACACCAACGAGCACACGTGGAGTTGTTTTCGTTCGCACCAGCACCAAACAAAGAGCTGTGGGTGAGTACGTGGCGACAGCCAAGAGATGTGGCCATGGGGTCAAGACCGACCGACAAACGTAAAGCGCGATAGATCTGGAGGATTTTGGTGTGTGTTTGATTTTTCTTTTTTTCTCGTTTTATATTATGTGGTTATTGTGCCGAAAATTTAGGACCAGCCGATATGGACGACGATTCCGATTATGGGACATACAGTACACCGGGCGCACAAGTTCAATGCTCCACAAGATTTTTGCACGTTTTTCCTGAACTGTCATTGAAATTTGAAGCAAATAAAACTTTTTATGACATTATTTTCACATTTTCATAAGAAAAATCTACAAAAATGGTGCTCTGGCGGAATAGAACTGCCTGAAATTGAACTCAATAATCCACCATGTACAACGTAATATTTTTTCAAACTGTTCTACCTATTCGGGGTCAGTACAGCTCCATTTCAGGTAGTTCTATTTCGCTACAGTTCTATTCCAAAGTAGCACCAACTTTGAGTGTGTGCCGTAAAATCAGGAAATGTGCATACTACTGATTTAAAATATTTTTTTTTTAACCTTCGAATCAAATTTTTCGTAAAACACGATACTGCAATTAGATGGGCGAAGTGTTAATACTCTGCACATTTTCAGGAATTCTAGATTTTTTCTGAAAAATTGCAGTTTTGTGAAGATTATCACTTCTACGATCTACTGTACTTTTGAGTGGGAACGTGGGGAATAATGTCAAAAATTTTCTGATCATTTCATGGCGGGGAGTATTTTTGACATTATTTCCCAAAGTTTCAGGCCAATCGGAGTTTTCCCTTGATTTTTTGCATTTTCTGTAAATAAGCCTGGTCATCTTGAACTGAAAACGGCGAAAAGCTCATTTAATTTTTTGGGACCCTGACAAAACCGGGAAAAAATGTTCAAAAAATTGAGAAAGAATCCCCAAAACCGGAAAAATACTGAAAATACATGAAAAACAGTGCCACAGACTTTTAAAATTACAGGAAAACCGTAAAAATACATGACAAACCGTAAAAATACAGGGGAAAAACCGTAAAAATACAGGAAAAATCGTCAAAAAATATGGTAAAAATACAAGAAAAACCGTTGAAAAATACAGGCAAACCGTGCCGCAGATTTGCAAAATTACAGGCGAAACCGTTAAAAAAGCATGAAATCCGTTAAAAAAATACAGGAAAAACCCTAAAATTACACGAAAAACCGTAAAAATACAAGAAAAAACGTTCAAAAAATACACGAAAACTGTCAAAATATAGAAAAATCGTTAAAAAATGGCTCTGGGACGTTTCGAAAATTTTGTGCATTTTTGTGGCATGCTAGTGGATTTAAATTACCAAAAAATCGATAAAAATGAAAAATAAAGACCACAGCTACGCGAAAACGCCAAAAAGTTTCGAAACGCCTCAGTTTCGAAATGGCAGGGTCAGAACCAAAAAATACTGTAAAAATACACGAAAAACCGTGCGGCAGACTTTTAAAAAGCCGGTAAGTCTTAAAAATACAGGAAAAACTGTTAAAATACAGGAAAACCGTGCCGCAAATTGAACTTTCAAATTTTTCCAGGGTCTCCATTTTTCTAGCCAGTTCTGTACCCAATTAGCATACCACCCACAATAGATCTACCACGCCTGACGAGCGGATATGATTGCGCACCACCTTTGCCACGAGTTATCAACGATTAATCAGACCGTGGCCGTGTCTCCGCCATAAATCTACCGACGATTGTAAACCGAAATGAACCGTCCGTGTTATCACAAGTGCCCATCAACGGGACAGGAGTCGAGCAATTCTTGCCTGGATACGGTGGGGAGGGCTCGTACATATTGTGTGTCATTGTAAACCACACAGCGGGCCATAAAACCACTGGGTTGGCTGGAAATTTCCATGATTTAGTGACGACTGTCCGTCTTAAACATGACAGGTCAACTCGGATTCTACCGTATCCCTGGGTCTGACCTGATACTGATTTCATTGTCCACGAGATCCTGTACAGTGCATAAAATTCGCCCGTTAACGACTTTTTGACGACCGCACCGCGCCGCGCCGCGCACGCACTGTATTATCATTTTGTGGATAAGAAGGATGAAACATATTTTGATTTATTCCGCTAATTGTGTTCCTGATCTGATTTCTGTGCACGTTATTCACATGTTAACTTAACACCCTGACGCGCCGGCTACCTACCGTACCCCATGGCCATCCATCCATCCATCCATCCATCCCGCCCCACTGGCAAGCAAGCAAGTGGGCGTGGCCTACTCTGACAACAGGGCGAGACGTGCAAGTGCGAGCACCAGCAACAGTAGTCATTACATTTCATTACCACACTCGTGTTCTTTTCTTCGTTTTGTTTTCACTTTAATGGTCCAGTGTTACAGAAAAATTATGATCACCGATTCCCAGCCGATCGTCGTCTCTCTGGCCCAACACCACGACGCCCTGTGGCGCCAATTCAACGGACATCACAACGAGATGATTGTCACCAAAGGTGGCCGCAAGATGTTTCCCAAACTCGAGTACGTCGTCCGAGGGCTTCACCCTGACAAGCTCTACGCGATGACACTTCGGCTCGAGTTGGCAGATGAGAGCCGATTCAAGTTCAGCGGCGGAGAGTGGATGAAGTCGGGCAAGGCGGAACAGCATCAGGTGGCGAAGACGGTGTGGCATGCGGATGGTGTGCTTAAAGGAAGGTTGGTGGTGAAATTTTGATTTAAAATTGTTGGTTTTGGGCTAGGTTTCTACCGCCGCTTTCATGTCTGTACCAGTACGGGGCACGCCTCTCCCGTCTTCCAATGCGCCACCAAGTTCGTCGGATAATGAAATTATTTTTTCACTCGAAAATTTACTTTTTTGAGAAATTCGAATCATTATCTGATTATTCAGGATAACATCATCATTTTAATCCAAAAACGAGGCCTTTTTGTCAGAAAATGACCAAGCCTTAGGGTTTTAAAAATGCGCCAGGTAGCCGTGCGGGGTACTCGCTTTTAGAATGGTGCGGTCAAGAACTCAATTTTCCTGTTGTTGTTGTCTTTCTAGTCATTTCAAATAGAATTAGAAAATCGAGTTCTAAACCGCACAGTTCTAAATGCGAGTGCCACCAAATTTTGATAACTTTATACAAAATATTGTGAAAACAAAAAAAGTTGCGACGCGGTGTTTGCGTACTTTTAAAATTCAAACGAAAATGGGAATAAATCTCTTTATTTCCCATGCTATTTCTCTCATTTCCATTTGAATTTTCAAAAGTACGCAAACACCGCGTTGCAACTTTTTTGTTTTCACAATAACGAGTGCTAAAAAAATATTTATACCGTATTCGATTCGGGCTAAGAAAATTAAAAATTAACGGGTTACCAGCGCAAGGAAAACGTTCAAAATATCAAAATCTCTTGTGTATAACGCCGCTTTCATGTCTGCACCTGTGGAATTGACACTCGGACGTTTCGAAAAATTTTCTGCATTTTGTCGTCGCGGTGTTTGCAGACAACCATTTTTTTCAAGGCTTTTTATGGATCTTTCCTCTTTTTTTTTCGAAATGTCCGAGAGCAGTGGAATTAAATATTTTGATGGAAAATGAAATCCGGAATTCGGAATAAATTTTTTTTGCCTTTAATTTCAGCCAAATTCCGTGAGCCCACGAAAAGGGGGGAAAGTGTCCGAATGTGGAAACGAAAAGGGCGAAAATGGGCGGAGCCTAATTTTTTTTAAATTTTGTCGGAGGATTCGAGCATTTTAGTTTCAAAAAATTTAAATAAGGTCAATTTGAACATAAAACTATTATTAGAAAAAATGCCGCAAGAGTTTGCGGCACTTTTGCGGTTGGCTCCGCCCATTTTCCCCCCTTTTCATTCCCACATTTTGGCACTTTCCCCCCTTTTCGTGGGGTCTCCAAATTCCCATTGAAAATTAAAGGCGCATTGCATTTTTTGGCACCGGGTCTCGACGCGATGTGTTTTTTTTTCCTGGTAAAAAAATCAATTTTGTGTTGAAAATCAGAAAAAAACTGTTATTCCCTGCGCTGAATAGGTCCAGAAAAATTGGCACTCGGAAGTTCCAAAAATGCGAATTTTCGAAAAAAAAAATTGTCTGCATATTGTCGTCGTGGTGTTTGCAGACAATCATTTTTAAAATCAAAATTTTCAAAAAAAAAAAAAAAATTGAGACCCTGACAAAACCGGGTAAAACCACGAAACCGGGGGAAAATGACAAAACGGGGGAAAAGTTGCAAGTCTGCGGCGCAGTTTTTCCTGTTTTTCAACGCTTCCAGTACAAAACATCGTGCAGCAGTTGCAAAAGGGGGCGGAGCCTCTTCCCCGGTTTTGTCAGGGTCTCAAAAAATTTCATTAAAACTTTTAAAAATGATTGTGTGCAAACACCACGACGACGAAATGCAGAACATTTTTCGAAACGTCCGAGAGCCAAAAATAAGAATTTTTGAACGCAAAATTATTTTCTCTGGGCATTTTTGGCTATTAGCCGTTAGTTTCGGGGGAAAATGCGAAATTTATGTGACCCGGGAGTCAAATTTGACGGCGATTCGTCTTTTTCGATGGCTAACTGCCTCTTTTGCGTCGTTTGCCGCCATATACGCGCCAATCAGGTGCCAGCTGTGCGTCAATAATGCCTATCTGCCATGGCACATTCGACGGCTCACGGACGTTTCGAAAATGCGAAACCCTGACAAAACCGGGGAAGACAAAACCAGGGAAGACAAAACCGGGGAAAAGTTGCAAGTCTGCGGCGCACTTTCTCCTGTTTTTCAACTATTCCAGTACGGAACATCGTGCAGCAGTTGCAAAAGGGGGCGGAGCCTCTTCCCCGGTTTTGTCATTTTTTTTTCCCACGGTTTCGTGGTTTTCCCCGGTTTTGTCAGGGTGTCCGAAAATGCGACGTTTCAAATATTTTTCTGCATTTTGTCGTCGCGGTGTTTGCACACAATCATAATCAATCAATCATTTTGTTTTGATTTTTATGAAATTTTCCTTTATTTCGAAACGTCCGAGAGCCCATTCGACGGCTAATAGTCATCATATCCGCGCCGAAAATGCCCCGGCCTTATACACAAGATATGTAGAAATTTTAAAATTTCAGACAATGGATGATGAACCCAATCTGCTTTGACCGTGTCAAAATTACAAACAATGCGGAGAAAAATAATGCATCACTGGTAATTTTCACCTCCTCCCGTTCCTCACTATTCCACCTTGTTTTCTAGATTTTCCTCCACTCGATGCACAAGTACGTGCCCGTCCTCTCGATCTACGAATCACCGTCGGAGAGCCCGTTCAGTGTGCCCCAAACGTCCGATCGTCTCGTCTCCTCCACCAAAATCCCGTACACCGAGTTTATCGCCGTCACCGCCTACCAGGTTAGTCTCGTTTCGTTTTGCGCTGACCGCATTAACGCGTGCATTAGCACATCAAACTGATCTGATCTAGACTCACACCTATTTTTATTGCAGAACCAGTCGATCATTAGTCTGAAAATCGAGCACAACCCGTTTGCCAAAGGATTCCGCGAGGGAAGTCAGACGGAGCGAAAACGCAGATCACCGTCTGCCGAATCGACGACCGAGGAGAGCCAGTCGCAGATCTCGTCGCCTCAACCGAAGAAACAAAGATCAGTGTCATCATCTCCACCAATCATTTCGCCCTTTGCCGCCCCGCCAATGTTCCCACCAACACCCATCAACCCACTCTTCTTTACCCTTCCCTACTTTTCCCACTTGGCGGCCAATGGGGCGAATATGCCACCACAATTTCCGTTCCCTTTCGGATTCCCCTGCTTCTCCCCGCAGTTCCCGTTCCAGCCACAGCAGAGTGCGAAACAACAAGAGTTGCCAGAACTGACGAAGCAAGAGCCTGAAGAGGAGGTTCATGTCGTCTGAAGCCTCGACTTACAGTAACCCTGATTTAGGGCACGCCTCCGCCAATTCCGGGTAATTACATATTTATCTACGATTTTTATTTCCTTTTTTTGTTAAATTTGTATTTAAATATTTATTGATTCTCCTCTTCTCCTCTGCTCTACAAAATTTAATTAGATATCGGTGTCTAGACATACATTTAATAATTTAATGAAACGTGCCGGCTCGAAAAAAAGTTATTCATGCATCTAAATATATATAAATATGGTATTTTTATAAAACAACAAAAACAAAAAAACTTAACAATTTGCTCAGTTCACACTTTCGTCATCCTTCGCCAGCGCTTCCCAGGCGATCCGGCGGTATCTGGAACAGAAAAAATGGGTGTTAGAACTGTATAGAACGGCTCTGGTACTTTACGAAACTTTCGTGCAATGTTTCGTCGCGCTATTCGCAAACATTTTTTTTTGGGCAAGGATAAATCGTTTACCGCTCGAAATTTCGGAACCAATAGAACAATGTGAAATAGAACTCAATTTTCCCTTTTCCCGTCTTTCTAATCATACTTGATTATAGTCGGTGAATGCATCAACCACCTCCCTCTATTGCAAAACTGTGCCGCAATTGCAAAATATGCGCGAATTCAAATTTTATTAATTCAACACCGTTTTTAATTGCATTTCCTTTCTTAGGAATGTGCACAAACATCTCCCGATTGTCAGAAACTCAATAACACAGTTTTCGGTGCTACGCATCGTTTATTGGTCTAGCTGGCAATGCTCGAGGTAACCTCTAGTTAAGGCAACTTGTTTCTTAATGCCGCGTCCAAAGTTAAAAAATTTTTTGTGATCACTTTTTTTCTGCAGTCCAAAGTTGCACAAAAAATCCCAGAAATAATAGGTGTTTACCATTATGTTTTCGTGTGTTTTTATTGTGTTTTCAATCGAGTTGCGACGTCAAGAGGTCAAACTCCGCCCACTTTTTTCACGCAAAAATTCAAAATGCACTAAAATTTACTGTTCACGTGAAAAAAAGTGGGCGGAGTTTGACCTCTTGACGTCGCAACTCGATTGAGAACACAATAGTTTACAACTTTGGACTGCAGAAAAAACGTGATTGTATTTTCAATCGAGTTGCGACATCAAAGCGTGAAACTCCGCCCACTTTTTTCACGCGAACATCAAATTTTAGTGTATTTCGAATTTTCGCGTGAAAAAAGTGTGCGTTTCACGTTTTGATGTCGCAACTCGATTGAAAACATAATAGTCACAAAAATGATCCCGGTTGAATTTTTCAAATTGGAAAACTGGTTCAAAAACATTTTTGGTTTTTCACAATTACGAGTTTATTCGAATTCGGACCGAAAAATTACAACCAGCGATGGAAAAACGTAACAGAAACAAATGAAACGTTTTGATACTTTGTTGCGAAGCCATTGGCATCGATGACAGTCTGGTATCTTCTCGTTGACAAGACGGTCCAAAACTTGAGGAAAAAATTTCAGCCCGATATCTCATCTCTAAAAAGTTATAGGCAAAAAACCAAACAGGGACATTTCATTGGCTGCTTAATACTATAATATATATTTACAATACAAATTAACATTTGAAAAATGGGTGAAAATAAAAGTGAATAGAAACACGAGCCGAAATTATTTTAGGAGTTGTGCGTCGACAGGAGCGTCCGTGTGCATCCGAGCGAACCGGCGCCAAATTAAAATTTTTCAGGCGCTTTCGGGCGTGGCTTGCGTGTGATAATGCTTGTTTTGCTTACCATATTTTCATAAAAATGTATATTTCGTGATTTAATAAAATATTAAATATCACAATTTAATAACGCTGTATTGAAAATAATGCACATGAAAAGAAAAAAAAATGAAAAAGGCAAAGTTCAAATTTGAATTTTCGTGCCGCGCTTGCTACTTCGGAATAGTACTGTAGCGAAATAGAACCGCCTGAAATGGAGCTGTATTGTACTGCTCAAGAAAACCTAGAGCAACTCAAAAAAGTCTTCAGTTGTACATTCTAGTAGCGGTTTTTTTCTGTGCAGCTCTATTTCATCCGGTTCTATTTCGATACAGTTCTATTCCCAGTAGAAACCCACATTTTGGGGTTCATGATGCATTCACCGACCGTAGAAAGACAGGAAAAAAATTACAGATATCTCACAAACCTCTTGAGCTGTTGCACTGGCTCACTAGAAGACGTCACTCCTCTGCCCACGATAATAATATCATTTTGCTGCACATCGATCGCCTCGTCGACGCCTCTCCATTGCTGTCCAGCCGAATCGGTCTTCGCGTCTAAATTCACGCCAGGGGTCCAATTTAGAAGATCCGAAAATCCAGAAACTCGAGTCTGAGCAATAAAACCCGATATGACGTCACGATTTTCCTCCGCAATCGATACAGTACTCTCCGTATATCCATCCAGCGCAGTCAGCGAACCCTTTGTGCTCAATTGAGCGATCAGAAGAACACCGCTAAGCCGGTAATTTGGATCGTTGATCAACTGCCTAAAAACTCCGGCAATACTATCAGTTCCCTGCACGGCATGTACAGTGACAACGTCCGCCCAACTGGCAATCTTCTGAGCTCCTTTCAACTGAAGAAGATTCGTATTTCCGGTATCTCCAAACTTTCGGTCTTCAAATATTATAAAGTCCATATCGTTGGCCAATGTCGTCAGTTTTCTCGTAAACTCTTCACTGAAATCGGTGATGGCGTCCGCGTGAACTTTAATGGCCATCACGAATGGACCGGCGATTTCAGCCAATTGGAGCACCTCTTCAGAAGTCGTGTAGTCAATGGCAAGGCACAAATTTGACTTTTTCTTGCGCATCACTGACAGGATTTTCTTGTTTAGCGCATTTTCAGTGAGAGATTCGCGTTCCGAGAGTGGAGTTCTTTGATTTTCAACGAATGGAAGTCGACTCAAATCTTCAATTTCCTTGTCAATGTCCACTTTGACCGGAGCTGTGTAATTGAGGTTCAAAGCCTGAAAAATTGGTACTGTAATATTTTGCGTATAAGGCCGGTTTTGTTCGTTTTGTCTGGCTCACCTAACTCCTTGTGTATAGGACCGTTTTAATGTGCTGGCCTAGACAGACATTTGTTTCATTATTTGAAATAATTTAAATATTTATGAAATTACAGTTTTTGACAATAAGAAAATCTTGAGACCCTGGGTTTGAAAAACCGAGAAACAAGCCCCGCCCCTTTTCAACTCCGCCGCACGAGTTTTTTACAGGGCGAGTCCAAAAAAATGAATGGACCACTGGGGTATGAGGAGGGAGTGAGTAAACGCGCCCGGACGTACACACGCAACGCATCCAAATGAGGCCCAAAAAATAAAAAAGCGCGCGAAATTTTTCGCATTATCGGAGAGAAAAACCAACGCGCGGGATAAATGTGCAATTATTCGCGCGCCTTTTTTATTTTTTGAGCCTCATTTGGATGCGTTGCGTGTATGCGTCCGGGCGCATTTACTCACTTCCTCCTCATTCCCCAGTGATTGACAAAAAGGTTTAATTTTTAACAAAAACTTGGAACAAAAAATGTTTTAAATAATTTGTTCAGAGCGAAAAAAAATTTTTTGAGGACAAAAAAATAATGCTTTTTTTCACCACTTTTGCTATAATGGATTTGTGACGGAGTGAGATTTCACGCGCAACTGTGAGACGAAAAATCTCTTCATTTCTTCATTTTTCCGAATAAAAACCAGCCCCCTCAGCGCAATGGAAATGACGTCCCCCAGCAGATGGTCCAAGACTTTCTGCGGATGGTCTATCGACCAAAAAACCATTTTAGAATAGCTGACAGACGATAAATTAGCTTATCTCAACAGTTAGAAACTGTTAAAAAAAACAGAATTGGGAAATTTTGAAAACTGACCGAGCTGGGATTTTGAGCATCCCCTCGCGAGAAGATGGTCTATGGAAAAAATGCCGTTAGCTGAGGGGGCTGATAAAAACGTGAAAAAAATTGTCACTCCGCCACGAATACATTATATTTTTGTTTTAAAAAAGTTGTTATAATGGATTCGTGGCGGAGTGACATTTTACGTGAAACTGGGAGACAAAAAATCTCTTCATTTCTTTAGTTATTGTCGAACCGCCAAAATGATCAAACGCGCTCCGCTGAACTCAATAGTGTAAATTCAACGTGAAATAAAATAATTTGGAAACCAAAATGAAATCCACGTAGTATTGAGTTCAGCGGAGCGCGTTTGACCATTTTGGCGGGCCGACAATATTTCATCATTTTTTCAAATAAAAACGTGAAAAAAATTGTCACTCCGCCACGAATCCATTATACCTCCGAAGCCGCGTGAACTTCAAAATTAGGCTCCGCCTCTTCACGCATGAAATGTTTATTTTCCTTCACTTTTTGTTCATGAAAATTTTAAAAGGGCAACATTCGCGTGAAGAGGCGGAGCCTAATTTTAAAGTTTACGCGGTTTTATGGGGTTATTCACGAAATGGTAAAAAATGGCAAAAAACTGCGCAAAAACTCGGAAAATGCTCCGATTGATCTGAAATTTTGGGAAATAAGGGAAAAAACTCTCCCGGACATTCCCACAAAATTTCAGACCAAAAAACCGATTTTTAAGAAATATTGCATTTTTCTCTGAAAATGCTTAAAATGGATATTTTTGTCAGAAATTTTGGCGTAATGCCGGGGAGAATTTTTTCCTTTATTTCCCAAAATTTCAGGTCAATCGGAGCATTTTCCGAGTTTTCGCGCAGTTTTTTGCCGTTTTTTGCCATTTCGTGAATAACCCCATTAGAGGTGACAAGTTTTTTAAAACAATAATAATTTGTCCCACGACAATTTTGGTGGTACGATTGATAGCAAAACTGGTGAAAAAATTTTTGGACACTAATTTTTTTTTCATTTTTTACCTTTTCCTGCTTTTTGGACGCACCTTTTGCATTAAAATACTGATTTACAGTGTAAAAAAAAAGAGAAATTGCATCTTAATTAGGTTGAATAGGTTTATAGAAAACATTCAAAAATCGAGAGAAAACATGAAATTTTTGAAGACATCGTCAAAGTTCACTTTTTTACCATTTAAAAATTTGACACGCATACCTTGACAATTCCATGCCACTGTTCATCAGAAACCGCACCCGTCGAATACAGAAAAGTGAGCACCGAGTTCATATCGAGCAGACTGTGAAGAGTGACTCCTGCGTCCAAAAGCTTCTGTTTCCCACCCTGCTCTCTATCCAAAATACAAAACACGTCCGACGCGACTAGTCCTTCAGCAGTGAGCACTTTGACAACATCCAGAATACTTCCACCGGTGGTGACAACGTCTTCGATCAAGATTAGACGATCTCCGGGCTCATAGAGCCCCTCGATCAGCTTCTTTGTTCCGTACGATTTTGCCTCTTTCCGCACGATCAACAGGGGTTTTTTGAGAAATTGTCCAGCGGCCACGGAGGCGTACGGAAGAGCCGCATATGGTACTCCGAGAACTCCAGTGTACTCTGCTCCGCTGATCGTCACGAGTTTGGAGAGTGCTTCGGAGATGAGCATCAAGAGGTTAGGGTGGCCAAAACACTCACGAAGGTCGATGTAAATTGGAGAAATCTGGCCGGATTTGAGTTGGAATTCTCCAAATTTGAAGACGTTCGCCTCGAGCATTTGCCTCAGGAGGTTTCTCTTCAGGGCTCCGTTGCGTGTTTTCTCGCAAAGTGTGCTCATTTTCTGGAATAATTTAATTAGCCAATTAAGTGGAAAACAAATTAAAAAGAAAAAAAAGCAAATAGTAGTACGATTTTCGTAGGAGTATTAAATATAAGTAAGTATATAAAACCCAATAAAATAGTAAAATGATAAGACAAGTGATAGTGATAACCGCTACTTGACAGACAAAGAAAAAACTTTAGTATTTTCTATCGCATCGATCATCTCGATGATAACAAGTTTTGCAGCGCAGAACAGTGCAGAGCAGCGCAGCAGAGCGATGACAGTGAATTAAAAAAGCATTACAAAATGGCGTTTATTAGAAAAAAATAGAACGAGAAGCACTTAAGAAAATTGTTTTTTTTTTGTTGTAATTTTTTTTAATTCCATTTTCTAGAGTGTGCACATTGATATATAAGAGCGTAAATTGTTTTTTTCTAAATTGAAGAAAAAAAATATTTTTTTAGCCGAAATTCTTAATTAAATAATTAAATTTAAATTTAAAAAAAAACAATCAAAAAATTAAAAATTGAAAAAAAAAAATTAAAAATGGCCTAAACTCAGCAAATGCGCTCCATTGAACACAGCCGTGTACTCCTCTCGGACAACACATATTTTTATTTTTTTTTGCAAAATTTTGCGAAATAATATTTTTCTTTTTTTTGCAGAATTTACACTATTCTTGTCAAAAAATAAACGAATATTTTCCAGATGACAGACGCGCCAGAAAAAAAGCGACGAAAGCTGACGTCGGCTCTACGCGAAGCGATCGGAGCGCACACTCAAAAAACCGAGGAAAACATTGAAAAACCAATCTACCTTGCCCTTATCAGTGACAACAAGTCTGCGCAAGACTTGCTCAACAAAATCCAGGCCAGCCGACGCCCGCAAGCGGTTCTTGAAGCGACGCTGAAGATTTGTGAGGAAAAAGTGGGTTGAAACGAGAAAAAAGGTGGATTTTTGTTGCATTTTTTCTTTTAGAAATGCGAAGCACACGTTGAAGAAGCGTTTCTTTCAATTTTTCAAAAACACTTTTCCGTGCTAGGCATCGATTCGGCTATCGCGTGCTGGAAGTTGCTCGAGGAGCATCTTAATAAGTCAGAGTCATCGTAAGTTTTTGTCTTTTTTAGTCTGAAATTTTGCGAAATGTTGTGTTTCGGCATGCTCGAAAGTCGCTTCTAATAGAATGGCAGTACGCAGCTTTCTGAAATTTTGATTTTTTCAAATTTTTCCGATTTCAAACGATATTTTCGAAATTTTAAAATTATTTTTTCTGTGTTTTTTTGCCTATAGAACTTTTGCCAAATATGCTTTAAAAATAGAAGAACATGTCCTTCTCTTAATTAAATAAAGACGGGAATTTGTTGAAATTTTTAAATGGGGATATTCACAAAAATAGCAAAAACCATTGGTGCTCCAATTGCTCTGATATTATAATTTTAAAAATGTCCAAAATACTTCCGAAGATGATATGCTGAAAACTGAGGTCGAACCTCACAAGTATCACAAGTAAGTATGATATGCTCAGAAAATTTTGGTCCGAAATATCAATTTTTCTAAAAAATTTTCAGAAATTTCAATTTGCTAAATATTTTCTGTTCAAAACGGCCAATTTTTGGGGTTATTCACAGAAAAAGGTGAAAAAAAAGAAGTAAAAACCAGCAAAACATTGGTGGAAAACTCGGAGAATGCTCCGATTGGCCTGAAACTTTGGGAAATATTCGCAAAAATACTTCCGGACTTTTCAACAAAATTTCAGAACAAAATATCGATTTTCTGAAAATTTTATAGTCGATATTTTGGTCTGAAGGTTTCTGAGAATGCCCGGGAGTATTTTCGCCATTATTTCCCAAAGTTTCAGACCAATCAGAGGATTTTCTGAATTATCGCTGAATTTTTGCTGATTTTCGCTATTTTTTATGAGAAATATCCGTAAAAAGAGAACGTATTTTGGTCATTTTTTTTCCAAAATTTTAGTCTCATTTCGTCATTTTTTAGAAACGAAATTGCAATTGCTTGCGAGTTCATCGGCACTGCCAATCTTCTCGGCCATGGATTCGGAAAACTCTTTCAAAATATCAAGTCAGGATTGCCAATCGTCATTCGAAACTCTTGGAATCGTGTAAGAAAAGTTGATGCATTGACCCTTTCCTACTCATTTGCCATGCTACTTGTAGCTGAAAACATGTACGGAGATAGCGCCAGCTCACAATCACAATCTCTATCGGAATTCTGGAAAACTGAAATTCTCACCGAAAAATCGATTAAAAAAGATTTTGGAATGCGAATGATCAGTGCGTTGGCAGAAAATAACGAATCGATTGCCGAGGCGGAAATCAGTGACGATCAGATTGATTTTCTAGCCAAAGTTTTTCTCAATCACATTGAATTCTTCTTCGGGACATTATCTGCATCTAATTTTTCCCAACTTCTTGTGAAAGTAATCGAGACGCATTTGGAGAAAAATCAGTTGAAAAGCCTGGCCGCTCGTATTCGATCAGCCGAAATCTCAATCACTCCAAATCTCTATTATGCACTAATATCTGTAACTCGCAGTTCATTGGAGCTCTCCGACTCTGAAATTGTGTCGATTGAAAGTTTGGAGACGTTGAAATTAAAAGAAGTCGCCAAATTTTTGCCATCTGTTTGTGAAGTTCAAGCTAAAACGAATTCGACGTGGAAATTGGCGAAAAAATTGGAAAATCTGCTGGAATTTATTGAAATTCTGATTGCTGGAAATGGTTCTGGATCTGTTGGCGAAGATAACAGTTATTTGTCAGCTTTTTCGGTTAGTATTTTATGAAAATCAGCAAAAAAATTGTTTTTGTCCTCAAAAATTAACAAAATAAATTTTTACAGGGCTGGACCTTAAGTTTATTTTTTACGGATTAAAAATCCGAAAAATTTTGAATTTCTATAAAGAAAATTAATCAATGAAACCAGAAATAATAAAAAAAATTGAAAAAAAAAAACAAATTTATGACATTATGGTTTTGGTACGGTATTTAATGAAAAGCTAGAACTTTTTCTGAAACATCTTGAATAAATTAAATGCAGCTTTTATAAATTAAATTCAGCTTTCAAATCCCAGCCCTGGTACGAAAAAAGTACTGAAAATTTTTCCGTAAAGCGGAATTTATCCAAGATGATTTCACAAAAATAGCTTTTTATTTTGTTAAATACCGAACCAAAACCATAAAGTCATAAATGAGTTGTTTTGTTGTTATTATTACTGGTTTCAGTGGTTAATTTTCTTTACTGGACAGTGAAATTCAAAATTTAATGGACCTATTCACAAAACCGGGAAACAAAAGAAAAAAATTGCGGGCAAAATCGGAGAATACTCCAATTGACCTGAAATTTCGGGAAATATTGGAAAAAATTCTCCTGTACACGCTCAAAAATTTTTGGACCAAAATATCGATTTTAAAAATTATCGATATTTTTCTGAAAATTTTTTGAGCGTGTACAGGAGAATTTTTTCCAATATTTCCCAAAATTTCAGGTCAATCGGAGCATTCTCCGATTTTTCCCGCAATTTTTTTTCCGGTTTTGTGAATAGGTCCATTACGGATTTTCAAATTTTTAATCTATAAACTACGTTTTACCGAATCCGTAAAAAATACATTTTACGTCCAGCCCTGTTCAGTACCGGGAGGATTTTCTGAAATACCATAGAAAAATACAAGTTTTTATTCTTTATTTTTATTAAACCGAAGAAAATAGGTTTAAAATTTTTACGGATGAATTTACGGTGTTTCAAAGCCCGTAAAATCCGTAAACGTAAAATCTCAGCCCTGGTTTGTAGGAAAATTTCCCTGTTTTCGTTTAAAATCTCCGATTATTGCCAATACACACCGGGCCGGCATTTTTTTTGCCCCACTGAAGCTCTACGAAAAAAAAAAATTAAAAATATTAGTTTTTGATACAATATATTTTTGTTCCAGCTTCTCCTCATCAACTTATCCATCATCTTTGACAATTCGACAGTCTCTGAACGAATTTTAAAGCAAGCTCCCAAAGATGTAATAGACAAATTAGCAAAAGCCTCTAAAGGATTAGAAGGACAAATTCCAAAAATCATAAAAAATGTGAAAAAACAGCTCGAAGAGGAAAATGCCCCGGCGAAATACTCGAACAAGACTGCTGCGCAAGCGATTGAAGGTCTTGAAGCAACAGAGAATACCTCGGTCTCCGATGCCATATCTCTTCTTCAAGACGTTCACACTTTAGAAGTCAAAAAGGAAGTTTTCGACGCGGTTGTGAAATTCGTTGAAGAAATTCCCGGCGGAGAGGGTCTGGAAGAGATAAAACTTTTCAAACTGATTGTTGGAATTTACGGAGGAAGCCCGCTCGAATCTCTAGCTCTTCAAGTAATTTGCTCTCGTCTAGCCGCTGACGGATGGATGGAAATTGATAGAACTCCGGGAACTGAGCAATCTGAGGAATCGTGGTTCACAGTGCTTGTTGAACTCATTGATCTACTCGATTTTATTGTCAGATCGGCTAAAAACTCGATAATCAAATCGTTCACAGCTCTTTTCTGTCAGTTATTCAGTCAACTTCTCAAGAATACGCAAAAGTTTGCACGGAATAGTTCAAGTGCAGTGTTATCGCGAACGTTGACTCCAGAAGCGACGACGTTATGTGTTCTCCGAAGGCATAAATTGATCCAAGATGTGGCAAGGCTCGTTGATGCGATGAAACGAAATGAGTCGTATTTTGCTATGGTAGGTTTTTATTTATTTACGAACATTTTAAGGAAGCTGTGCTTAAAATGCGGTTTTGGGTGGCGGATTTATTACGAAAAAATTCGTTGATCGTTGTCGAATTTTGCAAAAAGAAAAAAAAATATAAGAACACGGGCAGTACACGAAGTCGCTGCTGACAAAATAATTTATTAAAAAAAAAAAAAAAATGGTCAAACGCGCTCCGCTGATCTCGACGCTATGCAATTTTAATTTTGGTCTCCAAATTATTTAATTTCACGTATAAATTCAACGTGAAATGAAATATTTTGGAAACCAAAATGAAAATCGCATAGCATTGAGTTCAGCGGAGCGCGTTTGACAATTTTGGCGGGCCGACAATATGAAAAAATTGTGAAGAAATGAAGGAAGTATTTAGAAAAAATAAAAACGAATGTTATTGCTAAAAATTGAATTTTTAGAAGTCGAGGCCGCCGGTTTCCAAGGCCAGCAACTTTTTTGAAAAATGTCGAAAATTAAAAAAAAAATCCCACCAATTTTCAGTGTCTTTTGTTTTATTTGAAGAAGGAAAAATAGGCAGAGCCTAATATTTTTTTTTTTCGAAGAATTCGATCATTTTATGTAGTTTCAAAACAATTAAATAAGGCCAATTTGAACATAACACTATTATTAGAAAAAATGTCGCAAGAGTTTGCGGCACTTTTGTGGTTGGCTCCGCCCGTGAAGCCACACCCATTCAGATTTTTTACAACAAAAAAGTGGGCGGGGTTTCACGTTTTCATGCCGCATCTCGATAGAAATGTTGTTTTTTATTACATAAAAATCACGAAATCAGTGTTTTTTCGCAGTCTAGCGCAGCCCAAAAATCCCCGAAAATTTCCATAAATAACCGACGCGCACAGCCGAAATGACGGTACCTTAGTCTCTTTTTTTTCGCTGCGAGACCTTCTAAGGAATTTTACCGTTTTTCAGTGATGGAAAAATGGCTCTGGGGCGTTTCGAAACCTGTCACTTCGAAAGCGCGAAGTTTCGAAAATTTTTCTGCATTTTGTCGTCGCGGTGTTTGCACACAATCATTTTCAAAAGCTGTTTAAGGAGAATTCCATACAAAGCTTTGAAAAAAGATGGTTGTGTGCAAACAACGCGACGAAAAAATGCAGATAAGTTTTCGAAACGTCCGAGAACCGGATTATGAGCTGGATTTTTGACCGCAAAAATTTCAAATTTCCTGTTTTTTTGTTAAAATTTAGACGCAGCAATAGGCCACCCCCCCCCCCCCCCCCAACAATTTTTTTTTTAAAAATTGGTTTTCTCCGAGGTTTAAATTTTTTGGAAATTATCGGGAATTCTTGAATAATTTGCTTTGATACACACGCTTTAAAGTTTTTTTTTCCTTATTTTTCTGTGCGGCTATTCGAGAAAATTGGAAAATTGGTACAAAATGTGATTTTTGTGAGAGAAAAAAAGGTTTTTACACGAAAATGGAATCTTTCAAGTACTTATATTTTTGCAGCTAAAAGTAAAAATACGGTGCAGTCTTTTCATCTGTGCGCGGCGGTTTTTTCCTGGGAATTTTTGGTCTCGAGAGGTCTGGGACCGGATCCATGAAACTGGAAAACAGCAGGAAAACCGTTTTCCGGGAAACGAAATTTGGAAATTGATTAATTTTGTATGATGGTGGTGAGAGGTGCAGAGAAACAGACAACCCCATTTCCCGGAAAATTCCGTGTTCCTGTTTTATGGATCCTAGCTCTGAGGCCATATGCAAGAAGCTGGAAAACAACAGGGAACCTTTTTCCGGGAAAAGAAACTCGAAAAACGCTGTTTTTATCATTCTTGGGCGAGAGACCCAGAGAAACATTTTCCGGCAATTGGTTTATCAGTCGTTTTCCACTTTCTTGAATGTGACCCCTGGGCTAGGATCCATGCAACAGGAAAACGGCATTTTCCGTAAAATGGATTTGCTTGTTACTCTGCGTCTCTCACCACCAGCGTATTATTCTAAGTACGGAACGCTGCAAACGCGCTCCCTTCGCACAGTGGTGGACGCGGCCACGTTGGCGACGAGAGAGTGCGGAAAAATGAGAGAGCCGTGGCCGATGTTTTGCTCTGATTTCTCTAAACCTCACTCCAAATGCATTCGAAATTTATTTGTTCGATTGGAGCGAGTTATCAGCGTTTTATACCGAGTATAAATGTATCAATTTCCAAATATCGTTTTCCAGTTTCATGGATCCTACCCCTGGACTGTAAAAAATTCCTAATTTTCTGATTTGTTTTTTGTTTAAAAAAATTGCACTCGGCATAATTTCCCTTAATTTCCAGTTAACTGCCTCGATTATTGGCGACGCTGTCTTCTACGGATCGGACAGTATCCTAGCCATGTCAAAACTTCACTCGCTCGCCGATAAGAATGCGTCCGCCCTCTTGGCAACCAATTTACCGGCCGTCGAGAGGACCAGATACAAAAAATTCCTGTCTACGATCACGAGAGCTTCTAAACGAGTTTATTAGGTATTGCTTATTTTTCTTTTTTTTTCGTTTTCGTTGTTATTGTTGAACTCTCATTTTTGTTGATTTTATTGGAAATTTCTATAAAACTTTACAAATTTTTGCGTGACAGCATACTGTACCTGTCTAGAATATTAAACATGACGCAAAAGTTTTTTTTTTATCATTTCTGATTTCTTAAAAATATAACAAACTAAAATATCATATCCGTTCGTTACACAAAATGGGATGTTGTCATTCGAAAAAAGCGGCACCACGGAACCTGGAACCTCAAAGACCGTCAGCGGTAAGATAAGACTGAAATACCGAATAAAATTTGAACTTTCAGTCGTCTTACCAAAACGGACCGCCTCGTGAGCCTCAGAGAAGCTCGAGAAGTAGTGCAAGACACCCAGTCCCACCAATACCAGCACCTCCCCCACGACCACCTCCACCACAGGCACAGGCACCACCACCACCCAAAGAAACGCAAATTAAAAATGCATCGAGTAATTCGAAAGAATCAATCGCTACAACTCGCCCATCATCGGAGACGGATTGCTCGCCACCACGCAAACCAGTGGGGGTGGAGGCTCCGCCCACAAGAATGAGCCCACACCCAGTTTATTATCAACAGGCTGTCGTCGTTGAGCCAATAGTATTGGTGCCGCCTCCACCACCTCCTCCGCCAATTGTGATGGCTCCGTATCCGTATTACTACGACGCTTGCATTTACGATCCTTACTATTCAGGATATTACGGTGGATATGGGTACGATGGATATGATTTTGCTATCGCTTTGTGATCGTTATTCCATTTTTTTTTGTTTTTTTTTGCTAATAAATTGGAATTAAATTTTGATTACAAATGCTGGTTTTCAATTCTTTTTTTTTGCCTGGCTACAGTATGCAATGGCACTGGTGTTTGCAGACTTGGCGGTGTTTGCACATTATCGATCATTCTTTTTCTTAAAAAAATGTTTTTTTTTTGCGTTTTGAAGTTTTCACTGTTCCCTTTTTTTGAGAAATTTCTGATGTTTCTGGAATATTCTGCGGCGAATCTTCATGTCTTCATGTGAACCGATGCCGATACAAATAATTTTGACGTTTTCTGGTAGGTTTTTTTGTTAAATATTTGTCCCGCGCCGAAGACGCTACATAAAAGAAGATATTAGTTTTTATCATGGAAGTTTGTCCCCTTTTATTCTCAGTACGGAGCGCTGCAAACGCGCTCCCTTCGCACAGTGGTGGACGCGGCCGCGTTGGCGCCGAGAGAGTGCAGAAAAGTGAGAGAGCCGTGGCCGATGTTTTGCTCTGATTTCTCTAAACCTCACTCCAAATGCATGTGAAATTTTTTGTTCGTTTGGAGCGAGTTTTCAGCGTTTTATACCGAGTATAGTAAAAAACAGAGATGGGAGGAATTCCGTTTTCGTTTCCGCAATTGAGTTTCTTTCCATTTACCATTTGGAGTGTTTCATTTCGTGTTCCGTGTGAAAAAATTTCAGTTCGCTTTCCGGAATCAATATAACGCGTTGTTCAATTGAGGTTTCCAATTCAAAGTGACGGGCTTTTCTTGACGAACCTTGTATTAAATAATTAAACAAACATCCTCCAGCTTTAAAGCGCGATATTTGAATCGAACCGCAAAAGGAAAAATTAACTTGTTGCTTAACACTTGCTTGCCGTATTGGCTCCCGGGCATTTAAAACTTTGCACACAAGTCACCTTTTTCAGCCTCCTCGGCGCAATGAAATGGGATTTTACAGCGGATGGTCCAATGGGTGGTTGGGGATAGTTGGGGGATCGTCTGTCGTTTGTTTAAAAATTCAATTTTTGGATTAGTAAATGAAAAAAGCCGTCTTCCATACTAACACTGCCACTGTCAATTTTCCTAGACTTTTGCTCCAGGAAGATGGTTTTTTTCATTCTCCCCCTTGTTACAAGATGGTCTGTGGAAAAAATTACGTTAGCTGAGGGGGCTACCTTTTTTAATTCTTTTTTTGTTCTATTCGGTTTTTCGTGGGAAAAAGCTGCAGAATTAACAGAACTACAGAACTAAAAAGACGACAGATTGCGGATCCCGGGTTTGAAATGTCCGGAATCCGATTTATTCTTTTTATGCGCTTAATATGAACACCGAAAGGATTAATTTAATGTTGTATTTATTTCTTCCAATCTTTGGAATTTTTGTTCACATTTCTTAAATACAATTCGCCCCACCTTTTTAATCGCAAATTAATTATACTTTGCGGACGACGGATCACTCACCGAAAAAGTCGCTAGAAGAATTCGCGCTGGTTGGACTGCATTTAACAAAATTCGGCGACAACCTTTGACTGCTCACAACCACTATCATCCTGACGATGACTTATTAAAAGACTACAACGAGCAATTACAAAAATGTCCCAAATTGCCAGATGCGACTGACCAGACATGGAAAATCAAGTCTACGAAATAAACTGAAGTGGGCAGGACACGTATCACGCATAAACACGACAGATGGGTGAAGATCGTATTAGAATGGGATCCTGAGGAATCAGCACGACCACCCAGTCGTCCTCCGAAAAGATGGCCCGAAGACATGATTGGATCTATCAAAATCTTCACCCACAATAAGGTCTTAACAGGCAACCTCAAGCACGGCAGGGAAAGAATTGGCATATTCGAAGCAAAATAATCATGGTCCACAGTCAGAATGGATTGTCCAACTTGACGCAGCTTGGCTCGCAGTATTGCAGTATCCAGGGCAAACTGATTGGGAGGTCGAACCTCACAAGTATCACAAGTAAGTAAGTAACACCACCAATGATGTGGAGCGATTTTCGGCGGAAACAAGTCTCCATCTTCCCAGGAAATCTGTTAAGGCATGACCGTCTGTGATCCTCGTGCACACCTCGTAATTAATTGCATGTATTCCCAAAAAAAGTAGTACACAAATAGATAAACGAAATGTTTATATAAAATCTCGTCATCACCTATACATAAGAATTAAAAATAAAATAAGATATAAATAAAATCAATGCAACGAGGCACCCGTTGGTATATCAATCCAAAAATCATCGGTTACTTATCAGAATTGGGATGGAAAAGGGAGCAAATCGAAAAATGAATGTACAGTCAGTCGGTCAGCAGTTTCTTCTTCGGTGACTTCTCGTCTAAACCGTTCGGAAGTCGTCATTATCGGAACCTTCGCCCTCTACGTCTTCTGGATCGTACGGCGTCGTTGTCGGTTCTTCGGTCGTCGTGGTGGTAGTTGTGGTAGTCGTAGTCGGCGCTTCATAGTTCTTCGGCATATAGCACAATCCCTGATAACAGGCGGGAGCGCTAGCTGGACAGTTTCCACAACGATTGTTCTCGTCAGTGGCCCAAGTGAAAGCGGGCACCTGGAAGAACACTTAAAGTTAGTTGGAAAAGAGTTTGGGTGAGAATGATAATAACGACGACAAGCTCGACGCGACATGACAAACACGGGAAAGTTACAAGGACAAAAACCGATTGCACTGCACTCTAATTAGGCGAAGCGGCTTGGGTGAGCAACTGAGAAACACGAAGGGGGACGGACGGAGCACAACGAACCGCGTAAAGCTGTCCTCGACCAGTGAAGAATACCGTATTTCCCTGCGGATTGTAGTGGCACACGAACACGTTGCGATGACCACGTCCCCAGACGCCTTGTACGTCACGACACCGCGAGAAGCCGCATCCGACGAGGTTCGTTTTTGCCCAAACCACCTAGAAGAAGTTATGATTGGATGGTTTTTTGTTTCAAAGCGTCTTATCGCCAAAAAAAAAAAGGAGAAAAAGAAAACCTGAACGTAATGTCCGCAACAGTGTTTGTAGGCGTGATTGCAACCGCATCGTGGATTATGCACCTAAAGATGGCAAATTGAAGGCAATTTGTAAGACGATAGAGAAGGAGAAGTAGAAGAAAAGGAACACCAAACTATACCTCATTGAACCAAATCGAAATGGCATCCGAGTAGTTGCTATATGGTGCCGCCCAAATATTCTCACCCACATTGACACGTCCACGCGAGTGTCGGAAATCACACGTGTCCGCGTGACGTTGCGCAGACGCGGCCAGCTCATCCGACCAGTACAGCATGTTCATGTCAGAGGCAGGCACCATTCGTCGGTACCGGTTGTGCTCGTGCACAATCCACTTCTTTAGGTACTCGTTGGGGTGCTCCGATCTGGTGAGCAACCCGCTGTCGTACTGGAAGCTTTGCGGGAAGAACGAGAATCCGCGTTTCTCACGTTTTGCCTCGCCATCTCCACCGAGCTCGGCGCCCGCGTCAATGTCATAGGCTCCAGAATGAGAGCTCTCTGCTTGACCTAAAAGGAGATTGTTCAAGTCAAAAGAATAGACGTTACGGAACATACCAGTTAGGTGGGGAACGTTGAAAGCTAAAGTCGTCGGAGCGAAAAGAGCCAAAACGGAGAGAACAGTGAGCCGAACCATTTTGCCATACGTGTATGCCTATGCGATGCGCGTCTGAATGAGCGAAGTGTAAATCCTCGTCTCTTCTCCGTCGCCTCTTCGTTTTTCCAATAAACTGAACTGAACTTTTGTTGTTGTTGCAAAAAGGGATATGTGCGGTGCGGATACGATTCGGACAACGACGAGGACGACAAGTCCAACGAAAAGGCGAGAGAGCGACAAAATGGGGAATGAGGGGACGAAAAACTGTGTATGTATCAATCGGATGGCTGGCTGATTGGCTACCTGGCTGATTAGGCGGTGCGCAGAAAGAACAAAGTCAACGGTGTGGTGTGGTGCGATGAGGTACACCGCCGCCAAGGTGGAGGTGAAAAGAAGGTAATTAGAAAGGAGAGGATTAAGCACCGGAAGTTGTCGGTGTCTAACGTCACGAACATGACCGTATAACGGTAAAGAAAGGATAAGGATAACCCGAAGAAGAAGAAGAAGAATGGATAGAAAGTGGTCGCAGATCATAATATATATGGAGAATGCTGCTGCTGCTGCAGCAGCAGAAGAAGTAAAAAAAAAAGATGCTGATGATGATGAAGACGAAAAGGGGGAGGCGTCGTGTGGGACAGACATTCTGGCGGCGACACTCCACCACCATCACAAAAAAACGGAAGAGATGAAAACTGTGGGCGGAGCGAGCCAACGATGGATTGGATTGTATTGTATTGTATTGTATTGTATGAGATTTGATTTGCGAATCGAATCGAATCGAGTCGAGTCGAGGTGAGGAAAAGAGAAGCAAAGAAGAAGGAGGAGATGAAGAAGAAATCCCCATCCTCACAAGACAACGCAACGCAGCTAAAGGCGGGGTGGAGAAAGTTTGAAGACGAGGTGATTAGTCGAACACGCGAACAATCTGAATTACAATTTGCGTGATTGCGTATGTTAGGAAAGGAAAAGAAAAGAAAGCGACCGGAAACGAGGACGAGAAAAAAAAAGAGTTCGTCTAGCCAGTTGGAAAATTCAAGTGGCCTGCCTTCTCTCGGAAACTTAATGGAGGTCGACTAAAGGCTAATGGGTGGTCGAAACGGATAGATATATGTATGTACAAGTGATATCTTCTCTTCTTTTATTTTCTTTTAAAGGAAGAAACATGCAAAAAAAAAAACCAGCGTAAAAACTTTGAAAAATCAAATGAAACGTCTCCATAATGTACACAGCTGACCGTCTCGTCCTTTATAGGCTGCGAAATTACCGGTGGGGGCAGGTATTCAAATTAAATGGCCCCCGCACCGGTGTCCCCGCCTCCTCTCGACACTTTTGTGTCTCTTGTCGTGTAGACCTCCCACGCACTGTGATTTACGAGTCTTATCGAGAGCACCTGCCGACGACACGAAACTGACGCAGCTTCCGAATTCCGCGAATGCTTCGAAGGCGTCCGCGTCCACATCGATGCAGCAGCAGCAGCAAATTTACGATTTTTTGGCAGCGCAAACGCGCATGGGAACCATCTACAATCTGCAACTTTTTCGAAACATTCCCGACTTTTTGCAGTCCTGTTTGTACAGCGCCTGAGATGTCCGAAGTGAGATAAACGGTCCCCTAAAAAATGGATTTAGGAATGCGGAGACGCCTCTACACGGAAGAGCTGTTTCGTCGGCAACATTGCGGCTTTTTTTGGGGTCCAAGGATTAAATTGACGGACTGGGAAATTCTGGCAACTCAAAGATCAGTTTGCAATGGAGGAAAGCATCGGTTTTCCGATCTGTTTTGGCCAATTTGTCGATAACCTCGACATTTTCGATAATTTTTGTGTGTAACCAATGTGCAGAGTGTTAATTTGGAACCTTGTTGTGAATAAATATGTTTATTCTCAGTACGGAGCTCTGTAAATTTGCTCCATTCGCAGTGGAAGAAGCGGCGACGAGAGAGTGCAGAAAGTTGAGAGAGCGCGCGTTTTTTATCTGAACCTCACTCCAAATGCATGGGCAGTTCACTGTGCAAGTGGTGCGAATTTGCAGCGCTTTATACCGAGTATAATTGAAATATTTTCAGGACAAAACAATCGCATACGTGCTTTACCGCACGCAAAGCATGTCGCCTCCACTGGGGTATGAGGAGGGAGTGAGTAAACGCGCCCGAACGCACACACGAAACGCATCCAAATGAGGCCCAAAAAATATATAAAGCGCGCGAAAACTTTTGGATATGATTTCGTAATTTTAACGATTTTGCTTTGGTTTTTTTTCTCCGATATTTAATGTGAAATTACTTGCGCGCCTATATTATTTTTTGGGTCTCATTTGGATTCGTTGCGTGTGTGCGTTCGGGCGCGTTTACTCACTCCCTCCTCATGTCCCAGTGCGCCTCTCGTTGCGTTTCGGTGGGAGGTTGAAAATTGAAAATTTCAAATGTGTGACTCTGTTTGTCTACCTTTTTCGAATTTATTTCATTCTTTTCACGGTAATTTTGCTTTTTTGTATATTGATGGATTGGTGGAAAATATCGTTCTGACACAGCCGAATTTCTGTGTATTTCACCGCTTTCAAATGAACGTTTAATGTCAGAACGTTATTTTCCACCAATTCATCAAAATATAACCAAAATTACCGTGAAAAAGTATGAAATAAATCCAGAAAAGCTAGCAAAACCGACTCAAACATTTGAAAATTTTGAGCAACCCGGGGAAGCGCGACGCGACGCCACTGCTTTGTCTCGACCAAAAGAGATCGAAAACGATGCTCCAAGATTACGCACTTCGCGTTTTTTACGCATAAGCAGTTTCATCGAAAAATGTCGAATTCTCGTTTATTTACGTTTTATTTATTTTTTTTTTGAAAAATTCGTTTTTTTTGTTGCACATGTGGACTAGACTTGTTCATCGTAGTTGATTATACATGATTGCAACGTTATTTCTACCAAAGACTCAAAATTGAAAAATTTGGACTTTAGTCGAAAGATTGCAAATGCAAAATGTAAAGCGAATGGTTTTTGGATTGCCTCCCACATTCCCTGTTCAAGTGATCCATTGCAGACGACGTTCCGCGAGTTTTCGACCTTGAAAAGACCAAGTTATCGTTTCAAGTTGGACGCACGCCTCCGCCTCCTCACATACACACACACACATCTTCAATCATGATGGGATTACGCGAACACACACAAGTCTATTTCGATTAACTGATAATAGCAGATGGCGACACGAAAAGTGCAAAAGCCTGGCTGTGACGAGGAGTGTGCGCATTTCGAGGAAGTTTAATTTACTTTGCCGATTGCACTTTGTGATCAAAACATAGAACAGTTTTAATGAGATGACAGGAGCCGCCGACAGATTTGTTCAAATTTCGATTGAAGGACACAAGTGACAAGTTTGAAATTGGGATTGTTCCGTGTTGAAATTATGATGTCACATGCACTTACAATGTTAGTCATCAAGTTTTTATCGCAGAAATCATGCAAAAATTGAAATGATTAATAGTTTGACCTTGTTTTTTTGTTTCTATTTTTATCGACTTCCGCGCAGGGGCATAATCTCAGAGCCAGAAAACGCGCCCGAACAGAACTCTGTGGGGATGTGGGGTCGTTAGCGCAGCCGGTAGTGGTGACCGCCGCCGTCCGAGATGCCACAGGTTCGAGTCCGCCCTCACATCCGGGTTCACCTAGCCTTCAATTGGGTAGTAGAGAAATCTACGAAGATTGCTCGGTCATTTCCCCAGCCAGGAATTGACTTAAATAATGTCTGGCTCAGTCTGCGTTGGAACTTGAGAGACGCGAGATGAAATGCGGGAAAGTCCGCAGTGCACTGTCTGTGTGTGAGCGGTGGAACTATCAGAGATGGATAATATTGTTGTCGATTTTTCTTTTCGTTGCAGCGATGTTCTTTACAAATGTGTAATTGTGTTTTTCATTAACTAAGGTCATCAAAACATATTTTTATCCATCTTTCGTATTCACAGTACGGAGCGCTGCAAATTCGCTACTTTTGCAAAGTGGAAGACACGGCCACGTTGGCGACAAGAGAATGCAGAAAGAAAAACAAATTTCGCTCTGAGGCCGTATTCATGAACATTTACCGTACGGTAAATGGAAATGGTAAATGATGTTTTTGACAGAAAATTTAAATTCTACAATGTGCACGGGGTTCATGACACTATAAACGATCCGTGAATTGTTTTGGGAATAGCGAAACTTATTATTCCCCTCAGAAAAACCATTTACTTTTTCATTTACCGTACGGTAAATGTTCATGAATACGGCCTCTGATTTCTCTGCATCTCACTCCAAATGCATGCGCAATTCACTGTTCGATTGGAGCGAGTTTTCAGCGTTTTATACCGAGTATATTAATCACAGTGTGTTAGAGCCTACGTGAGGACAAACGCTTCTCTGCGTCTCCACAGTGGCGTTATTGAGAAGAAATGATTATACTCGGTAGAAAACGCTGCAAACTCGCTCCAATCGAACAATGAATTTCACATGCATTTGTATTGAGGTTTAGAGAAATCAGAGCGAAACATCGTCCACGGTCTCTCAATTTTCTGCACTCTCTCGTCGCCAACGTGACTTCGTCCACCACTGTGCGAAGGGAGCGGGTTTGCAGCGCTCCGTACTGAGAATACCACTAGAAAAATAAACAACAATAATAAAAATAAATATTTGACGTAGTCGCCACAAGCCGCAGATTTGTAAATAATAAAAATTTATATAGAAAGAAACCTGCAAAAAACTAGTTAAAATCGACGAAACCGCGGGTTTAGTTGGCTCCCAACGAGACTCCGAAATTACGCCGATGCACGTTGTTTAACTGCATTAATTTCTAAATATTTTACAATTTTTCCGTAATTTCTAAATGATTTTTGATGGTAAACCGCCGAATTCGTCAATTTTTTTTGTGTTTATACAAAAAATGAACTTTTGATAATAAATGTAAACAATTGGTGGAAAATGATCCGATTGGTCTGAAACTTTGGGAAATAATTGCAAAAATACTTCTACGGACATGAAATGCTCGAAAAAATTTATCCTGATAATTTTTTTATTCAAAATTTTCCAGTATTTTCCAAAGACCAATCGGAGCATTTTCCCCCAATTTTTGGAATTTTTTTGCATTTATTGACATTTATATGAACAACCCCACGGTGTCCAGGATTTGAAATGTGGGCGGAGCCTAATTTGCTGGCGCGCCAGCAAACTTGCATGGCGCACTTTCGGTGCTTGCGCATTTTTCGACTCTCGCATTTTTTTTAATGGTTTTATTATTTTTCTTTCAATAAAACCTGTTTTTCTTTGTAAAATGTATGTGTTGTATCTTTTAATATCATGAAATTGCCCAAACTTCGATTTTCGTAAAGATTTATACTGCAAAAATACCAAAAAACTCGAAACGAATATTTCGAAATGGTGGCTGAACCAAATTCGACGTTCTCAGGCCTAAAAAATTTCTAAAGACCTCAGCTATAATTCCGTTGGAGCACATGTGGGAAAAATTGAGAATTTATGCTTTTTTTTCCCGAAAAACATAAAAAATGCGTCAAAATTTGATTTCCGCGCGAAACGATCCAGTGGGGCGCGTTTTCTCGGCTCCGCCCACTTTTCAAATCCTGGACACCGTGAACCCTTTAAAAAAATAAAATGTTTCGTAAAACACAACAAAAAATGGCTCTTGGACGTTTCGAAGCGGTGTCGCTGTGAAATTTTCAAACAAATTCAACTTTCTTATTTTAAAAAAATGCAGAAAAATTTTCGAAACGTTCGAGAGCCCAAATAACGAATTCGGCGGTTTTCAATTCAAAACCTTAAGAAAAACGTAAAATAATTTGAAATTCATAATGCTAAACAGCGAGCGTCGACGTAATTTCGGAGTCTCGTTGGTTAGAACGTCGGTGATTTTAAAAACACCGCGGGCAATTTTCAAGTGTTTTAAAACTTGGTATGAAGCTCTGCAACTCCGCTCCAATCGCACAGTGAACATTGCTTGCATTTGGAGTGAGATTTAGAGAAATGCCACGCTCTCTCAATTTTCTGCACTCTCTCGTCGCCAACGTGGCCGCCTCGTCCAGTGCTCCGTACTATCACCGCTAAACAACGATCACCCACGCAGTTATGGAATCTCGTTGTTTAGCATGATTTGCTAAATAAACCACATGATTGACTTTCGTTTTCTTTCGTTCGCCGCCCCCTCCCCCTCTTTTTGTTTGTTGTTTTTTTGTTGCTATCTCTCCGGTCTGCAAACCGAACCGTTCGGCCATCCATCAAAGATCTGAGTGCGGAGTACTTGTGAAGAGACAAAAAAGGAAAGAAGAGAAGCGTTTATGAGTCACATCTTCGAATTGAAATCCAATAGAAATCAAATTAAAAGTGTCGGCGACGGCGACGGTGGGGGCAAGCAAATGGCTGGCTGAATAAAGAAATAAACGAATGTGTCGATGACACGGTCATTCGTCATTCCTAACGATTTCGGGAAGAAATGAAATGAAGTGATGAAGAGGAAGAAGGAAGAAGAAGAAGAAGTGTTTTGTTTCCGTAATGGAAACGAAACGAATGCAATGTAATGCAATGCAAATGCGCTCCAGCGTTATACGTTATTCGTGCTGCATGCTTTCTTTCTTCCGTATCTATCTCCACTGGCGTGGAGAGGATTCGATTCAAACAACCAACTTATCAGTTCAACTCGAAAGTTGTCCGTGCGCGACCTTGTCCTCTGACGACGGACGCCGGCGCCGATCGAGATGATTTCGCATCGGCTTTCCAAGTGCATCACACAGATATGTATTTGAGATTTGCGAGAGGGCGCTGCGACTGTTATGACAGGTGCGCACATTTCTTCCTCATTATCGTCGTCCTCGCAAAGCACTTTTAACACCGAACAATGAAGTGCGACGCTATCGTTGTGCTTCGTAGATCAGGGACTACGTTTCTGGCATTTTTTCGCGGCAATGTCTCGCGTTTCTGCGTGTCCGTCCATTTTTGAACGCATTTAGCTAAACTTGACAGAACGACACAGTAGGCATGCGATAGGGCGCGTTTGCCTTTGCGTTTACTCGGTATATAGCGCTGCAAATTTGCTCCAATCTCACAGTGAATTGCGCACGCATTTGGAGTGAGAATCAGAGAAAAAAAGAACAAAACATCGGCCACGCTCTCTCGTCGGCAACGTGACCTAGTGCGAAAGTAGCGAAGTTGCAGCGTTCCGAACTTTGACAACGCTGCATATCATCGCTGAAAAATTCATTTCAAAAAACGTGAATTCGCATAAATTGGCACACTGCCAACTTTGGGTTCAATGGAGCACATTTTCGCAAAGGCAGTGGCCAGCACACCGTGATAAGCTATGAGGATATTCATAGAACTATCGAAAAATCGGTGAAAAATGCTCCGGTCGTTATGAAACTGGAAAATAATGTCAAAAATAAATACTCCCCGTCATAAGTGCCCAAAAATTGATTTCTTTCAGCAAAAAAACCTGCAAAAAGCGGTAAGGTTTCGACTAACGAGACTCCGAAATGACGCCGATGCGCGTTGTTTAACTGCATGATTTTCGAATTCTTTTTCCATAACTTCCTAGCGGTTTTTGGCAGAATTCTTCAATTTTATATTTTGCTTTTACGAGAATCACGCAATTTTTAATCGGGTTATAGAAATGTTGAAAAATGCTAATAATCACAAAAAGTAGGGAGAAAGTTCTCCGACATCATGAAACCATGAGTTCGCAATCACCATTCTGTCTGCGTCTCTTCAAATATCACTGTGTTCACGAACGAGTGGTGCTGACGACGCTCCGATGTTCCGCAGTTTTTCACTGTTCCGCAATATTCGTTGCGGGACCGCAGTGAAAAACTGCGGAACATAGGAGCTTCGTCAGCACCACTCGCGTGACCGCGTACAAATCAGGGTTTCCTTTTTTCATGATGCAATTCGATTGAAAATACAATAAAATGATCAATTTTTTGGACTTAAATATTGATCATTACAGGCCAAATTTTTTCAGCATTTCATGGCAGGAAGAATTTTTGACAGTATTTCCCAAAGTTTCAGACCGATCGGAGCATTTGGTCCCACTTTTTTGTCTTTTTTTTGTTGCATTTTTCAACATTTCTATGAATAACCCAATTCCACATTACTGCGTCGCAAAAACCAAGCAGAGCCGCTCGTGCGTTGCGGCTGTGGTCTCACCGCGACCAGCGTGTATACGGTAGTTTGTTTACAAAAAAACGAAAATACAGAAAAACAATACAAATTTCGCGGAAATTTCAATTCATTGATTCGCAAACAGTGGTTTTTCATCAAAAACCGTTTGGGAATCATGGAAAACGCGTAAAATAATTCAAAATTCATGCTGTTAAACAACGCGAACGCGCGTAATTTCGGAGTCTTGTTGGTCGCAAGCTCAACTGGCTGTTTCGTTCATTATAAATCGTTGTTTGCGTTTTCGGGACCCCAAAAAATCTGGGAGACTGGTTAAATCGAGGAACCAAACTTGGAAAAAGGGACAGAGCAATAAACCGCGTCGCAGTTGCCACATGCCATTCAGCCGTACGGTTTGGAGTTTTTTTTTTTCAATTTTTAGGCACAAAGCCAAATAAAAATAAGCATAAGCCATCGCATCGGATTTCTTTGCGGTCTCAATTTTTCAGCCACCAATAATTATTTTTGAGTTAAACACATTTTTTAACCTATTTTTCCAAGACCCTGGAAGAGCCGGGGATCAAGCTCCGCCCCAGGCTCGAGTTTTCTAGAGAAAGCACTATGAAATGGAGCAGACTTCACCTTCAAAAGGGGCGGGGCTTGTTCACCGGTTACAGTATGCTCTCACGCGCAATATTTGCCAAAACTTCAGATGTTCACATGAAGCCACGCCACGCCCACTCGGATTGTTTCATTGCACTCACTATTAGTTTTGGGCGTGGTCACGGAAAAATTAGTGTAAAAACAACTTAATAGGGTCAGAAAGTGCGCGCCAATCAAGACACAAAGCACGGTTTCATTTTGAAATATATTCATCTTTTGTATAAGGCCGATGAGAGAAAGTTCACAGACGGTCCTATACACAAGATTAGGGTAAATAATTTTGCACCGCATTCGGCGCAGCATTGCATTTTTTTTTTGCAAAAAAAGGAGCGTGTGGCGCATAGTATCGTGTTTTTTTTCGACAATACATATCTCTCAAGAGAATTTCTTTTTTTCCCAAATAAATATGATTCCGCGTTCTTTTCTCACACATGTTCGAGACACAGAGTGGCCCAAAAAAGAGAAGGGGGAAGCGGTCAGTAAGTTATTCGGAAGTATATTAATTATCACAGATTGTATTGATAAGAAAGACCTTCAGGAAAAGAAAAGAAAAGAACGCGCCGACCAGCCAGCCAGCAGGCGATTGGAATTTGCTTTCTTTCCGCATCGGAAGTGACGCGTATGTACATCTTCTAAATATTTTTTCTCTCTCTCGCCATTCTGTTGACTTTTTCACATTTTTTCTAGTGTGTGTGTGTATTCGTATCCCCCATTCTCATCCTAATCAGTGATAATCGTCGGCAACGCCCGATTTCTGATCGAATTTTCGAACGCCGTCCCCGCGCCCGTCCCGTCTGCGCGCGCAGAATAGCTTCCGCAACATCTCAATCATTCAACATTCTTCAACCATTCACTTAACAAGAAAAGTAAACCGATAAGGGGAAAGCGATACAACACGGGGGGAGATCTAATCAACAAAGCAATTTAGCAATTTAGAGGAGGTGACAACTTTTCGGGGGAAATGCTTTAGAATGTAGTTTTGGGTGAGGGGATTTATTTACGAACAGCGCATTAAAATCGCAATTCTCACACAGTCTGCAAACACCGCGGTATCACAATTCGAGAAATACGTAGTGCATGCCCGAATCGCAATTTCAGAAATTTCTTTGAAAAATTGTAATGGGGATATTCTCGGAACCAGCAAAAAAAGCAAAAAATAGAAAAAACAAGCAAAAAATTCAGCGAAAATTCGGAGGATGCTCCGATCGGTCTGAAACTTTGAGAGATCATTTAAAAAAATACTCTTCTCCGAATTTTCGCTGAATTTTTTGCTGGTTTTTTCTATTTTTTGCTGGTTCCGAGAATAACCCATAATTTATTGTTGTTTCAAAAAAGCTTCAAAATTAAGCCCCGCCTCTTTGACTAAACTTACTGGTGTGTTCGAAGTAGAAAAAAAGCGAAAAAGACGAAAAGAGACGTTTAAAGTAACCGCCTAACCTGCATATCTTATTATTTAGTGATGCGCGAAGTGAATAATTTCAAATCCACTTTTTTAAAAACCATTTTTGGCTTCATGTGCAGGTTAGGCGGTGTACTGTAGAAAAAAATTACGTTGGACGTCTCTTTTCGTCCTTTTTTGCGTGTTAACTTTTCTCGTGCAAAAATAGAGAAAAATCTTAAAAATTACGTGAAATTTGGGCAAAGAGGCGGAGCTTAAGTTTTGGCTCTCGGACGTTTCAAAAAATTTGTCTGCATTTTGTCGTCGCGGTGTTTGTACACAATCAGTTTTTTTTTCAAAGTGTGCAAACACCGTGACGACAAAATGCAGAAAAACATTCAATACGTCCGAGAGCCCAAGTTTCAAGTTCAAGCCTGGGGCTTTTGGCGATTTTTTGTTTTTTTTTTTGTTCACAAAAATACGCTTTTTTCAAAAAAAATTTTCTTGGACGCAAAAAATAGTTTTGCTTTTTTTTTTGGAATTTTTGAGGACAAAACTAATTTTTTAAAATTTTGTTCCGAATTTCGTTTTTTAAGCATTATTTATTCTCAGTACGGAGCGCTGCAAACTCGCTCCCTTCGCACAATTGTGAACGCGGCCACGTTGACGACGAGAGAGTGCAGAAAACTGAGAGACCGTGGCCGATGTTTTGCTCTCTTTTCTCAGAATCTCACTCCAAATGCATGCGAAATTTTTTGTTCTATTAGAGCGAGTTTTCAGCATTTTATACCGACTATATCAAAAATTAATGCAGCAAGTTATACTCGGTATAAAACGCTGCAAACTCGCTCCAATCGAACAAAGAATTTCGCATGCATTTTGAGAGAGGTTTAGAGAAATGAGAGCAAAAAATCGACCACGGTCTCTCAATTTTCCGCACTCTCTCGTCGCCAACGTGGCCGCGTCCATCACTGTGCGAAGGGACCGGGTTCGCAGCGCTCCGTACTGAGAATAAGAAAAAATGCGTTTGAATTTCCCGCCATTTCGTAAAGTTCGCCAAAAATCTGATAATGCGATTTCGATGTGATATTCGTAAATCCCCCACCCAAAACTACATTTTAAACAAATTTTCCCAGAAAGTCCAATAACAACGTAAAAAAAGGAAAAAATCAAGAATAACCAGCGAGAACATTGAAAAAGTGATAGACCTCATCGCTGTCCATCATGGCGACCAAAGTGGCACACGAGGCGCATTTCACCGGCGTGTACAGATCCGAATCGTCGGGAAGCACCGGTCCGTCCGCCTGAGACAGGTGCAATAATTAAATAAAACGTCCTTCCCCTCACTTACCTTTTTTCCCGATTTTCTGGCCTTTTGGCGCTCACGACGACGATCCTTACCCGTCTTTTCAACCGTCATCTTTTGTGCGTCCAGGTGGCAATTTGAGACGAACATCGCTCTTAAAAGGAGGTCGATTTCAAAACCTTGGATGGGAAATAATATGTACCTGTACTGAGTTTTGTAGATCTCGTGTCTCTGACAGTCTCTCGTCAACTCGACCATGCATCCTGGACATGAAAGAACTCCGTCTGCTCCTCCGTCTGGACCATCTTCTCCTCTCGCAATCTTCCGATGCTCTTTCACCCATTTCTCATTATCTTCATCCTCCTGATCATCGTACAGTAACTCGTCGTTCTTTTCAATCTCTTTGAGACGTTCCATGGCCGCTCGTTTGATTGGATTTGTCTCAGCTTCTGCTTCTGATTCTTTTTCTGCCTTTAACTTAACTCCATCATCCGTTTGCATCTTCTCCTCCTCTTCTTCTTCTCTCACTCTCACTCTCTTCGAAGGCGTCGACTTTTTAAGAATAGAAGACAACGGTTGCAGCGTTTGTGCATTTTCCTCGTAAGTCTTTTTTTCTGGCTTACTTTCGTTAGTACTATAAGTGTCCACCACAGTTTTGATCATCTTTTCTCGACGTACCTTTTCCGGAAGTCGTGACGCCGAAATTCGCATTCTTCGCTCTTTTTGTCGCCGTTTACGATCCTCCACGTCGAAACGCTCGCCCTTTTTACAACTGTAAACCAATTTTATCGCCTGTCCAGATTTATCTTTTAACACGGCGGCCGGCATTTCCGGATCCACTTCCGAGTCGGTGAGGTCCACGTCATAGGGGAGAAGTTCTAGCGCGGCCATTTTTTGCTCGACTTGATCTGTTTGACATTTCCATTCGTCGTCAGCTTTTCGGCATTCTTCTTCATACTCTGGATTCTCAACAACTTCTTTGGGTTTTTCTGCTTTTTTCTGTTCCATCTCTTCCGAGTCATCCGTAATCTCCACAACCTTTGGCGTCACTCCCAAGTGTTTGGTGGCATAATCTGTGATGCTTCGATCCAGCTCATCATCCATATCATCCTCAAACTCTGATCGTCGTCTGCGTCGACCAAATGCATCTTTTGTCACCTCCTTCTCAATTCCGGCCAATTTGCGGAGGTGTGTTTTGACTTCGTCGTCCGAGCTAGAATAATAATTCAGGTAATTTTTTGGCGAGAGTATGCAGCTTTGTGGCTAATAGCCTTTAAAAATGGCTAATAGCGTGCGATAATGGCTATTAGCCGTTTAATATGTGAAAATAGTTGAAAAAGGCTCTCGGACGTTTCGAAAACATACTTATGCCAAATTCGATGCGGGGAACGCTCCGAATTCGAAGGCTAATAGCCCTTTTTGATGGCGATTAGCCGTTTCGGATGTCTGATTTTTTCAACGGCTCTCAGACATTTCGAGACCCTGACAAAACCGGGGAAAACCACGAAACCGGGGAAGAGACCGAGTGCACTTTTACAACACTTCCAGTACAAAGCATCGTGCAGCAGTTGCAAAAAGGGGCGGAGCCTCTTCCCCGGTTTTGTTTATTTTTTCCCCGGTTTCGTGGTTTTCCCCGGTTTTGTCAGGGTCTCGAGATTTCGAAAATTTTTCTGCATTTTGTCGTCGCGGTGTTTGCACACAAACTTTTTTTTTAACTTTGTAAGGAATTTTTCTTAAAAAGCCTTTAAAAATGATTGTGTGCAAACACGGCGACGACAAAATGCAGAAAATTTTTCGAAACGTCCGAGAGCCATCAAAAATGTATTAGCCTTCGAATTGGACGCACGCCTCGAAATGCATTCGGCACAAGCCGCGAACTAAATGGCTATTAGCCGTTTTCAATGGAATTCGGCCAAAAATTTCCCAAGAAGAGTGAACTTGTACGTGTGTTTTGGTCTGATGGTCTCCTCTTCTTAACGCCTATCAAAACTTGAATCGTTTAGCGAATGCGTGGCGTACATATCAATTTTCATTCATTCATTCCTTCATTCATTCACTCACAAGAAGGTGACAATGACGTACATATTTCGCTTCTCAATATCAATGAACATGTATTTAGTGGAGAGGGGGGAGAAGGAGGCGTAGTCGCCGTGCGCGCGCTCGCGCCCAAACCGAACCGCAAGATTTTTGTCTGGGTTTATTTAACAAGAAGAAGAAGATGATAACGAAATGTTGACGACGATAAGTGATAATATAATCAACACGGATACTCGTCGACTAAAGGACAAAGTTCTCGCACACATGGCATCGGCTTCAAACTAATCCTTAGTCTAATTAGACGAAATTGATGTTTAATACGCGTATGATTACGCCATTCCCGGTCTTTTTACTCTTGTTACAGCTGTTTGCGTGTCGTCTAGAAAATGCAAACTCTACAACAACAAACAAAAATTACAAAGTCGATCCGTTCTTCGAGTACCGAAGGTACTGCGGATCACGGTTTTCTGCGTACGCGGACGACTGATGGTGTACCGTTCAGAGCCAGACTTTATTTAAGTCAATTCCTGGTTAGGGAAATGACCGAGCAATCTTCGTAGATTTCTCTACTACCCAATTGGAGGCTGGATGAACCCGGGGAGTGAGGTCGGACTCGAACCTGTGGCCTCTCGGACGGCGGCGGTCACCACTACCGGCTGCGCTATCCACCCCCTTCCAAGAGAAAATTTAGCATGACCTGACACAGCTGAAATGAGTGTGACCGTAATCCGTTCGAAAAATTGTAACAGAGATACTGAAAAAACAATAGACGCTTACTTTTACTCACTCTCGCTTTAAATTATTTTCCAATGGATTACGGTCACACTCGTTTCAGCTGTGTCCGATAGTGCTGAATTTACACGTGGAAGAGTGAGTTTGCATTTTCTAGGTACCAGCTGACAAGAGACGAGAGTAATAATGCGAATTCATCATTTTTAAATTTCAAAATGATTTGTGACAGCGGTGTTTGCGGAATTCCGACTCCTCCAAGTAAACCGGGTAATAGGCTCCGCCCCTTTAGAATATTGCGGCGCTGTTTTTCAGGCGCTGGGAAGTTTCGAAACATTTTTTCATTTCTGCGGCACACTTGTGGATTTAAATTCCCAGAAAATAGAAATAATTGAAAAAATGAAAAATAAAAACGAATTGTGCCAATTGGCGAAAAACGCTACGCAAAAATGCACAAAAGTTTCGAAACGTCCCAGAGCCGGTTTTCAGTTTTCTATTAAACTATTTTCGTGCCGTAGACATACAAAGGGGCGGGGCTTATTCTCCGTTTTCGTTTTTTTTCGCTGGTTCGGTAATTACACGATTTTTTGGTTTTTTTTTGGTACTAAACAAGGGGTATTTTGAAATATTCTACTTATTTTTTGAGTGAAGAGCAAACTTCTGTTCTGGGACGTTTCGAAACGGTAGTGCTGTGCATTTTTGCGTCGCAGTGTACGAACGTGTTTTGGTATTCCTAGTGCGAACACCGCGACGCAAAAATTCACAAAATTATGCATGATATACACTATTCTCAGATAATTTTTTAGGTGGAGGTGGATGGCAGCAAGACCGCTAATAAAATTTTCTGCATTTTCAAAACGTCCGATAGCCGCTAATTTCTAGGGGATTTGGCATATTCGCCCGGGTCGGATATTCGGCAGCTACTCAGAAAATTGCTTAAAAATTCCGCAAACACCGTGTGCCATTATTTAAGATTCTTTGTCAGCAACATTCCCCCCTCCTCTTCTACAATTCTGTTTCAACCATACCTAACTTCATCGTCCGAGTCGAAAACCTCATCTCCGACGGCTCCGCCCAAATAGTAATCGTCGTCCATCTTCTCGAAAGCGAGCCGCCGCATCGTCGCCCCGGTCACCTCGTCGGCGACGGCGTCGTGTTGATCGTCGAACGCCTCGTCATCGTTGATCATTTTAGCTGAAAATAAAACACATTTATTATCCAAAACCGCGCTACCACTACAATAAAAACGAAGACGATGGAGACGACGACAGAACGAAGAAGAAGAATACGATTAAATATAAATAAAAAAAAAGAAAAAAAAAGAGAGGAAACGGCGGATAGAAACCCATAAAGATGGATATCACATGGTAAAAATAGCGATTAAGAGGGATAAATAAACCAGTAAGGGGCAAAAATGTGGATCATTCTACAGTACCTGAATGGGGTGAAGATGGACAAGAAAAAAGAGCGAACTGAAGGGACTGAGCGTACTGTAGAAGTGGTCCACAATGCATATTATTATTATATATTTTTCCGGTTTCGATAGATATAATTAAATTAGAGCTCCGCTTTCGGAGCACCACGGGCGGCTCCATTTCCAGACACTCCGGCAATTCTGCCGAACACTACGCACTCCAACAGGGAATTTCCGGCAAGTCTGTTAGAACCATGAACTCCACCAGTAACTTCACCAGCCGCAAATAGGCCAGGAATCGGCTGGTCTTGCTCGTCGAGCACTTGCGCGTTCTCGTCAATTTTGAGACCGCCCATTGTGTAGTGAATTGCCGGTGTGACAATGGCCGCGTAGATTGGCTCGTTGGCGGAGATGGCGGCAACTGGGAAGACCTGTAGAAGAGACTAGGGTAAAAAAGAAAAACAGAAGGAGAGAGAGAAGAGCCAACCTTCTTTCCAAAAGTGTCCTCGCCTTCTCCGTTGAACAACTTTTCATAGTCTTCCAGAGTCGATTTGATAACTTCGGAGTCGACATTTAGCGCGTTTGCGAGTTCATCGGCGTTCTCATACTTTTCTGAACAGTGAATGCTATTGTAAAATAAATGTACCGTAGTGTCTTGTGTATAAGTCCGGTTACATGTCTGCGCACTTTTCTCTCACAAGAGACTTTCTAATGGGGTTATTCATTTCATGCATTTTGCATTTTTTTTTTTTCAAATTTTCCTTATTCATTTCGTGCATAAAACGACATTTTCTGCAGCAGAAAACTGCATTTCGTCGAACTGCAAAATGCACTTTTTGTTATTTTCTGCATGAAATGAATAACACGACCATTTTTATTGCATTTTTCGCGTGTTTTTCGTGACAAAAAGTGCATTTTGCAGCTCGACAAAATGCACTTTTCTGCTGCAGAAAATGTCGTTTTCTGAATGAAATGAGTAAGGAAAATTTGACAAAAAAAAAAGCAAAATGCATGAAATGAATAACTCCATAAGGGTTCAGAATTTTCTATAAATTGGCATACTAGTGTCAGCGCCCTTATACACAATATATTAGGGTATTTAAATATTTGAGATCCCAAGAAAATGGGGGAAAGTGTCGAAATGGACGAATGGCAAGAGTGCCGCCCAGTTTGGGTCTGGGAAATTTCAAAACCAGACGTTTCAAATACAGTAGAACTAGCAGGCAAAGTAGATATCAACACCTCAGACTTTTTCACTGTCACATAAATAGAACGCGCGCGAAAAATAAATTCCCGTGTAGCAAATGCAAAACCAAACTACGGCGTAACTTTTTCACACACGCTGACTATACTTATGCAGAAATGACCTACCTTATGTTATTCCTCATGTTATTCTACAATTACCCACATCAACCCCATACGTATCTATTAATTGCAGTGCCCAATTAATCATCCTATTATTTCTAGCATTACATGTATAACTACTCCGACACAATCACATGGAAATTCGATCCTTCTTTTTATTCATTTTATTATACCATGATTTTCTTTCTATTTCACGTACTTCAAAGCAGTGTGCCTTATCGACAAAGGTTCGACAAATTTGTCGATAAATTTGTCAAAGTTTTTCGTCGAAATTTATCGACAAAAAATCGACAAATTTGTCGATAAAAAATTTTGACAAATTTGTCGAAATTTTGTCGACAAAAATTCGACAAAAAATTTCGACAAAAATTCGACAAATTTGTCGACAAAATTTCGACAAAAAATTTCGACAAATTGTCGACAAAAAATTTCGACAAATTGGCTAAATAATGCAGCGCGCAATTTCGGAGTGTTGTTGTAGAACTGCAGAAGACATCAAATTTTACAATTCTATTTCGGATAGCTGTATTCCGGGAAGTTCCTTCGGGGGTGCTACGGTATAGAACTCGCACGAAGTAGAACTGCCACGGAATAGAACTGCACGGAATAGAACTGCTACGTTATAGAACTGCACGGAATAGAACTGAGCGGAATAGAACTGCACGGAATAGAACTCGTACGAAATAGAACTGGTACGAAATAGAACTGGTACGAAATAGAACTGGTACGAAATAGAACTGGTACGAAATAGAACTGGTACGAAATAGAACTCGTACGAAATAGAACTCGTACGAAATAGAACTCGTACGAAATAGAACTGGTATGAAATCGAACCAGATAGCTGCCAGACAGACGCCAAATAGCCGCCAAATAGCCGCCAAATAGCTGCCAAATAGCTGCCAAATAGCTGCCAAATAGCCGCCAAATAGCTGCCAAATAGCCGCCAAATAGCCGCCAAATAGCTGCCAAATAGCTGCCAAATAGCCGCCAAATAGCCGCCAAATAGCTGCCAAATAGCCGCCAAATAGCCGCCAAATAGCTGCCAAATAGCTGCCAAATAGCTGCCAAATAGCTGCCAAATAGCCGCCAAATAGCTGCCAAATAGCCGCCAAATAGCCGCCAAATAGCTGCCAAATAGCTGCCAAATAGCCGCCAAATAGCCGCCAAATAGCTGCCAAATAGCCGCCAAATAGCCGCCAAATAGCCGCCAAATAGCCGCCAAATAGCTGCCAAATAGCTGCCAAATAGCCGCCAAATAGCCGCCAAATAGCTGCCAAATAGCCGCCAAATAGCCGCCAAATAGCCGCCAAATAGCCGCCAAATAGCCGCCAAATAGCCGCCAAATAGCCGCCAAATAGCCGCCAAATAGCCGCCAAATAGCCGCCAAATAGCCGCCAAATAGCTGCCAAATAGCTGCCAAATAGCCGCCAAATAGCCGCCAAATAGCCGCCAGGTAGCCGCCAAATAGCTGCCAGGTAGCTGTCTGGTAGCTGTCTGGTAGCTGCCCTCTTGGAGAACGCAACCGGCTATACATAGTTTCTTGTACCGACAAATCACGGGTCCGCGATCGCTATCATTTGCATGAGATCGGCGCGGCAACCGATGTCGACTAGCAAGAAAATATATTTTGTCGAAATTTTTTGTCGTTTATTGTCGAAAATTTTTTGTCGATTTTTTGTCGACAAATTTGTCGAATTTTTGTCGAAATTTTTTGTCGACAAATTTATCGACAAAAACGACAAATTCGAATTTTTGTCGATAAATTTGTCGACAAAATTTTGACAAATTCGACAAATTTTTTGTCGATAATTTGTCAAAAAGGGCATTTGTCGACAAATTTTTTTTCGATAAGGCACACTGCTTCAAAGTCGTAATAAAATTGAAATAAAAAATAAAAACTCTCTACTTTATTTTTTTCTCTTCCTACCATATTTCCTCTAATTCAAGGACATGCCCTTCTATTGTTTCATATCATCACAACTGCCGGGTATTTAGAGGTTTGCACACCACACTTTCGGGGTCTCATGCATGCTTGGTTGGCAAGTATTTTGCCAAGTTTGGTGTGCAAACCTCTAAATACCCGGCAGTTGAGATGAAATGAAACAATAGAATGGCATGCGTTTAAATTAGAGGAAATACGGACCTATTGGCCGCCAAAATGGTCAAACGTGCTCCGCTGGCCTCAACGCTATGCGATTTTCATTTTGGATTCCAAATTATTTCATTTCACGTATAAATTCAACATGAAATGAAATAATTTGGAAACCAAAATGAAAATCGCATAGCGTTCAGTTCAGCGGAGCGCGTTTGACCATTTTGGTGGTTCGACAATATGTTAAAACGGTTTCGAAACGTCTGGTTTTGAAATGTCCCGGAGCCCACAGTTTTTCTATTATTTATTTTTTCCGTCACTTTAACTGCGAAAATTCAATTTATTGGGCAAAGTTTTTATGGTCGAATTTCAATGCGATTCCATTTTAATCTCAAAAAAAAAAAAGAAATTAACAAAACGACGGAGTGTCCAGAACCACAGTCATCATCTACCTCGCTCTATTGCAAAAATTGTCCAAATTTCCAGCCTGCAAGAAGTTTAGTGGTTTTTTATTCTTTAAAATTAAATATTTGATTTATTTAAAGATAAAATACATAATTATTGCAAAGAAAAACGGGTTTTGCTGAGAGAAAAATAATTTTAAAAAATGCGTCGAGGCACCGAAAGCGCGTCAGTGAAATGTAGGCTCCGCCCATATTTCAAATCCTTTATATCTAGGTACCGCAACATGTTTGAAAAACATTCGAATCCCGAAAAACTACTGATTCCATTGTATTCTACGTCTCAATATTAGTACATTCCCAAATTTTCACCGCGAAATTCCCGCTAGTTCCCGAGTTTCAGCCGTTCAAAGTCGCGATTTTTTAGTACTGAATTTCTCTTGACTTTCCGAAAAGGGGCGGAGTCTGCAAGGTGCGGCCTGCGATTTAGCAACTGCCTGGCTCCCTTTATCCTCGTTGCCGTCGGTCGAGTATCACAATATTGATGGTGATTTCCGAGCAAATAATGTTTTCTTTAATTAAAAAATTAAATAAAAATAGAAAAAATATTTTTGATTGCTTAAATTAACAAAAATCACCATATTTATATTTAATTTCACGATGAAACAAAGCAAAGAATTTAAAATTTTTGAAAACGGAATATTTACGAAAAATCCCAATCTTCTATTTTTTAATGGCCCGAAATTCTGCGAAAAAATACCTATTTGCAAAAAAAAAGAAGCCCAATAACATGAAAACTAAGCAAAAGACCAAAAGGAATTGAACCATCGGCACCGAGAGCACAAGTAAATTGATCGGTTGGTTCAGTGGTTGTTCCTTTATTAATATAGAAAGAAGAATAAAATACAATATAGCAGAATAATAGAAAATAGAAGGGTTGGAAAATATATATCTATCAGACAAACTAAACTTGAACTTAAACTTTTAGCTTAAAACTTTTTTGTAAGGGACACAAGTGTCCCTTTTTATATCGGAGGGGGCGGAGTGACAACGCGGAGGCGAGAGAGGAATTTAATAAAGTTAAAAGGATTTCCTATCTCCCGCCTCCGCACCGTTTCTTACACAAAACAATTATGTTAGAAATAATAAAATAAGAAACATGAAGGAACCGCTTTCGGTTCACTCCGGGGCGTCGAATAATTGGGGGAATTTACTATTTTAATTTATTATGTCGTCTTCGAATTCGTCAAGTAGTCCATCGTCATATTCGTCTAGTGGACCATCTTCGAATTCGTATAGTGTCCATGAATAAGCGATTATCGGGATTGGCATCGATGAGTGTTTTAGACAATATGACGAGGAGCTTTGTAGCGGGTTTGCTGTCCTCGTATTCGTCCAACAAAGGATATCGATTTCAATAATAGTTTGATGGGTAGCTTGACGACCATCCAAATTCCTCTTCGAATTACGGACGCGCAACAGCTGAATATCGTGACATAAGTTGTCAGGAATATGACGGCTACCGTAACCATCACCATGATTCCAGTTTTGAAAAACGTGAGAAATCCTCCAGTTAAGTGTGAAAAATCTGGAAGATTGACTTCATCATGCATCGTCGTATTTCCATTGATAATTCGATATAGTGATGTCCATATCGAGCCTGTGTATTTCAGTATTCCATTGACTTCGAATTCGGTTGTCTCTTGTCCACATTCGACTGCACATGTTTGTCGAAACTGGGCTGTGTCCGAAAAAAATCGTAATGTGCTTTTTTGTCCGCTTGGGGAGCAAGGAACTGCATAAATATGCCTTCCACACTTGACGTTTGCAATCGTCGGATTGTTTTGTGAAAAACATGATATTTCTGCTCGACTTCCAGCTGCACATGCATAGCATCCTAAGACGTGTTCAGCTTGTATCCAGCATTTATCGGTATCTCGTACAATTTTCACGTCGGCTTTTTCCTTTATCCTCATGGAAACTTCCGTAGATACTTCTTCGGATATGACTGCTGACACAGTGCTTCCCTCATTTTGGATCCTCCAGTGACCATTGTGTGCAGGAAGAATTCGATTAATTGTGTTGAATAAATCGGGTAGATCCGTCGTTTGGCATGCACAATGCATTTCACTTTCGGCTGGGGTGCAATCGCAGTTTGGGTTCAGTCGACAATCATTATCTTTAGCTTTGGCTAAACTGTAACATCGGAAATCAGGTTTTTCCGTGTTATCCCATAAAGCTATTTTCGTTCCATTTTTAATAAACCACGAGCTCAAAATTGGTGTTGGTGGCGTTGAAATTGAGTTTGCGGAAATTATGATGTTCCCTACAGTCGTCGGTTGATTCAAAGATAATATCGCTTCGGTTTTTTCGGATTTATTGTCTTCGGAATTCATGCTTGTGATCTGCACTCGGGTTCTCATCTGTTTGTTCCATTCAGTGCATTTGAAAATTTCGTATATGTCGTCACTTTGGGGAACAGCATAAATTCTGTAGAACAGACATGCAGATCCTAGGAAGAAACAGTCGCATCCAGGTCCGCTGCAGCTTGCTGTACATCCGGTGATGCCCACGAAACTTCGAGTTACTTCTAATTCGGGTATCATTGCATCTCTTCGGATTGAATCGCATTTTCCTCCTGAGCAAGATCCCATATGGGGACATCGTTTATGACTCCATGTCTTCAATTCGACATGTTTCGTAAAGACTACCGACGCCTTCAGACATATCAATCTTGCTTCCAAAAACTCGATTCGGATTTCTTTGAACGTCGTTCCATTGTGGGCCAATCGAATGCATGCTTCTTTATGAATCGGGTTTAGTTTCAAGAATTCGTGCGATATATTCGTGCAATTTTCTCTGTTGTTATTGATAGTGCATTCGGTTCTATCTTGATGAATCGTGTCAATCTCCTGGCAGGCCATCGATAATGAAATAATTATTAGGCCAACGGTTGCTTTTGTGGGCCATCGGAGATATTTCTTTCTTTGACTTGGTATGATCACGGAGATGACAAATCGGAATATTGCTTTCAAAAGGATCCAGATCATTTTAACTGGTCCTCCAAGTGGTACAGCGACTTGGGAGCAGCAATAGATTACTAGTCCAACCAAATATAGGATCACTCCAAGTCCAGTCCAAGCCCAATACGGTGAACATTCAGGATTCGCGATGTTTTGAAAACAAATCGTACAGTCGATTGCCTCGCACGTCGATTCGGCTTTGCAATCTTTTTCGAAAACTTCGATTGATTTTCCGTCGTGAATTTTCGCTGTGACGTGATGAATTCTTGTTTTTATAGCCAGTGGAATCCAAACGTCCGTTTTTCCATCCCTGGCCCATTTAAACCTTGATCGCGTTGTGCAATAGTCTTGAATACATACTTCGAAAGATTCGTAATTCGAATTGATTCTTATACCGGTCTTCGTGCATTCGATTGGGATACTCGCTGCCTGGGCCATTGTCCCAGATACCAGACACATTGCCATGATTGTACAGACCATTGTCATTGATAGTTGTACACTTGATGTCAACCCAGAAAACGCCTTTGAGTAATCCACTGGTTTGCGAGATCGTAAGTTGTATTTCGTTGTCTCGCTGTCTTCGTCCTTATTCGGGTATTCTTTTTCTTCGTCTGTTTCGGTTGATAGCTTCTGCACATCGCCATCAGTTTCTTCGAGTTCCACTGGGACGACTCTGTTTGGTGGTCGTTTAACTACATGGGCCTCTCGTCCTTTTGGTTTCACCAAAATATGGACCGCACGAATTTCGCCATCTTCGGATTTGACAGTTTCCACGATTCGTCCCATTCTCCAGTAGTTTCTCGGATGGTCCTCATCGCATATCAAGACCACTTGATCCTTTCTCGGGATTGTTTGAGTTCCACGTTTTTTATCCATGTGAACTCGGTGTCGTTCTCGAAGCTCAGCTAGGTATTTGACTTTAAATATTCTCCAGACTTCTTCTGTAGCTTGTATGGATGCTTTTAAAGCTCCGATTGTCTCGGTTTTTGTGATCGCTGATTGGGCTTCTCTTGACGGTCGATATTCGTCGATTTGTTCGAGTACATCAAGCAGTGGAAGTGTCGTATTAATGTTCTGATACACAAATTCATTTGGTCTCAGAACAACTGAATTGATGTCATCTTCGACATAAGTTAGTGGTCGCGAATTGATTGATGCTGATATTTCAGCAAAGCACGTCGCTAGTTCTTCTAGTTCCAGGACGTTTCTTCGAATTCCCTTGATGAAGGCGTGTTTTACTGATTTGACCATTCTCTCGTAGAATCCACCTTTCCAGGGAGCGTAGGGTGTAATAAACTGCCACTCGATTTCTCGAATACTGAGGAACTCCTTAACATCGTCGGCAAGTGAATTCTCCGTTAGCGCTTCGTTTATGATGTTATTTCCTAGTATGAACGTCGGTGCATTGTCACTAATTATTCGTTTTGGCAGTTTCCGATTCGAGATAAATCTTCGGAATGCTTGGATGAATGACTTTGTAGTTTCGTCTGATACCACTTCGGTGTTGACTAATCTCGTTACGCTGCAGGTGAATATGCATCCGTAAGCTTTTCCTTCGCTTCCGTCGGTTTTCTTGTATCCAATTGGTCCGAAATAATCCAATCCTGTGTTTTCGAATGGATATGTAGTCGTTGTTCGATGAGCGGGCATCTGTGCCATTTCGGGATACTTAAATGGTTGTTTAACCATTCTTTGGCACCATACACACCTCGATAGTAAGGATTTCGTCAAAGTTCTCAGTTTTGGAATCCAGAACTTTCTTCGTACTTCGATCATCGTATGATCCAACGTTTTGTGACTTTTTCCGTGTGCTTCTCGAATTATCATTTTACTGATATCCATTGATTGGAGTAGTAATATAGGTTCCTTCGTCTCGATGGGAAGATCCGCTTTTGACATTCGACCTTTGCACACCACAATTCCTTTTTCATTCATCTGAGGTTTTAAGTTTGCCATCTCTTTGAGTTTCTTCGAATTGATCAGTTTTTGCTGATCTCTGACGAGTACTTGTTCTCCTACTCTTACTTCTCTGGCATTGATTTCGTTTTCGATTTTGATTTCGTTCAATTCTGGTATTGAGTCGAGTAGTTTCAATTGTGCTTCTCCGGACATCCTTTTCGAAATTTTCAGGATGAATTTCAGCACTCTCACCGTAACTCGTTTCATTTTCATAAATGAGTTTGTTCTGGAACAGTCAAATATTGGAGTAATATCTTCTTCGAGTATTCGTTTTGCTGAGTAAGTAACTTTATCCATGTCTTGATCCGCAATGAACAGGGTTTTCTTATTTGGCCATTTATCGATCTCGTCTTCTATAAAGGCTGGTCCTGTCCACCAAATACTATTCATGAAATCGGTTTTCGTTACTCCTCGTGTTCCAAGGTCTGCTGGATTTCGTTTTGTGTCGACATGTCCAAATGTAACCGTGAGTCCATATTTGTCGAATATTCCACACAGTATCGTTCGAATCGATTTTAGACGGTTTGCAATAAGCACACCTACTTCCCTTTTTGTCGGGTCGGATTCCAGCCACTTGAGCGCAATTTCGCTGTCTGTCATGATCACAATCGAATTAACTTTAATTTCTCCTTCGATCAATCCTTCCAGTACATGCCTCGTGTTTTCCACACCCATGCTCAGGGCTTGCATCTCGAGTTTCGGTGTAGTCCATTTTTCTTTTATCGGCTTAACCTTTGATTTGGCAAAAACCAATTTCGACTGTGCGTTTTGTACGATATAAGTACAGCACGCAGTTGCCTCGTTGCTAGCATCCGTGAAAGTTACGATCGAATTGTTTCCGGATTTCGATATAGCATTCCTTGGCAATTTTCTTTCGAATCCTTCGCACTTCGTGATAGTCTCTTTCCACTCGGTTGATAGCTCGTCATTCAATGGTGTGTCCCAATCCAATGTATCATCCCAGAGCTTCCTTTGAAAGAGTTTTATCGGAAGTAATATGGGAACTAATAATCCCAAAGGATCATAGTTTCCCGATAAGAAGCTTGAAATAGTTCTTCGAGATATATTCGTCTGAAGTTCGTTCAAAACACCAATAGTGATTTCATCTGTGATGGATGACCACAGAATTCCCAAAACTTTCATATCGGTATCTTGGGCTCGATCTTTGTTTTCGATCATTTCGTTAAAAATCGTCGAGTTGCTCAAAAATTCTCTGAGGTTCATTTTCATTGAAGAAAATGTTTCTTTCGAATCGTAATATAGTTGGATAGCCTCTTCGGGTTCCTTATCCGTTGTTAAGATGAGGTTGTCCACATACAAATTCTTCGCCATTTCTACCGCCAATTGTTTATTCGGGTGACTCTCCAAATGATGGAGTATGGTTGCCGCCAGAAGAAATGGAGATGCATTGAACCCAAATAATACTCGAGTGTATCGATACACTTCGATATTATCGGGTGTAGCCGGTCTTCGATAATCCTTGAGCCATAATATTCTCGTCGCATCCCTGTCGATTTCGTGTAATCTTACTTGTAGGAAGGCCTTTTCGACGTCGGATAATATTGCGATTTTTCCAGTTCTAAACCTGATCAATAGTTGGGTAAGATCAGGAAGAATCACTGGTCCTTGGTGTATCATGTCGTTTAAAGAAGGTTCATTTTTAAAATGACTTGACCCATCGATTACTACTCGGCATTTCGTCGTCGTCTTGTGGGGAGTGAGAACCGGTTGGTGTGGATTGTAATGCACCAATCCTCCCACTTCCTCACTCATATCGACCTTCTCGATAACTTGAAGTTCGAGTTGATCCTTGAAGATGGTATCAATCATCCCAAGTACTCCGATTGATTGATATTTGACCACGCTCAATAATCTTTTCATAGCAATGCTCCAGTTCGTTGGGATATTGCTGTTTATTTGTTTGAAAGGAAGTCTTACATAATAACCATCCTCTCGTTTCTCGATCGTTTTCTTGAAGAATTCCATCGTTCGTCTGTCGATTTCGTTTTTCTCTTCGGTTAATGATCCAGAAAATTCGTCGGAAGACTTCATCGCCATATCTTTCTTCTGGTTGTCTTCCTCTTTTCGTTCGTTTGTTGATTCATCTGTTTCATTTTCAACAGTGACAGCTGTGAAGTTAATCGTTTCTCGTTTCTTAACTTCTTCAAATTTCTTCTTGTTTTGGGATGTTCCAATTGTTGTGTATCCCATGGTTGTCTTTACTAGACAGATTCCTGAAGGTAGGGGAATCATGGCTCCTTGCCAGATTTGGCAGAAGTAGTCGCATCCCAGAATCATTTGTGGGTCGCTTCTCTTTTCAAAAACATCGCTGTTGATTTGAAGTTGTTGTTTTAACATAAACTGCAAATCTTCCGAGGTTAGTACAGCTTTTTCGATTTTTCCAGCCAAATCCTTGGTTGCATATGCTCCAATAGTGAGTTCCTCAGTTCCATTTTTGATTCGGAGCTCTGTCTCAACATATTCCTTTGGCTTAGGTGCTTCATCATCGAATGTTCTCACTTTCAGGAGAGTTGTGTTGAGTTTTGGCAGCAACATTTTTTCCAACAATTCTTTAGTGACGTAGGTTGTATCCGACCCCGTGTCGATCATAATCGACATTGGCTCCCACTTCTTCGAATTATTGTTGAAAACTTCGGTTTTTAATGTCGGCAAATACGCAGTATTTTTTGCAATCGTGGTAGTGACCTTTACTTCGTCATTCCTCTCTTCGATTTCTTCGTCTGACATATCTCTTTCGTCTTTCAATATTGTTGCTGCGTTCGTTTGTTTGTTCGGCTTCTTGCTTCCTTGCTTCAAATTTTCAGTCAGTTTTATTGGTGACTCACCCCAACTCGTGCAGATGGACGCGTTATGTTTGTCCTTGCTGTTACACTTTTTGCAACTGTATTCTTGGCGAGGGCAATCATCGGATTTGTGATTCAATTTGAAGCAAATTTTGCAAGCTCCTCTCTTTCTTACAACGTCCATTCGATCTTTTGGACTTGTCACTTTCAAGCACCTATCGGAAAAATGTTCTCCTTGGCAGAATAAGCACTTCGTCTGAAAGTTCGACTTCGAATCCTTGTATTTTTCGTCATACTTTTTCGGCTTGTTTCTCTGCAAGTCCTTCGGATTTTCCTCATCTTTCAACTTGAGTTTTTTGCGAAGTTTTTCTTGGTGCTTGATGGTTTCTTCGATGTCATAAATGAGCTGTTCTATTGTCCAGTCATTTACGTCCGAGAGTTTGTATTTCCTCTCATAGATTTCCTTTCGTATATCATAGCTGAATTTTTCGACTATCGCGTCTTTCACCATGTAGTGATCGATATTTTCTCCAAGTGTGTCGAGTTGTTGAAGAAGAATATGAATCTTATCCCATAACTTCCTCTGTTCGCTAATTGACGTATTCGTTGCTTTCACGAATTTGAATCGATCATTCAACTCGGCAATGGTTGCTTCGGAATCGTCGTATCGTTCTTTTAGAAGATTGATTGCCAATGCATAGTTATCTTCTGTAACCAGATATTTCTCGATAAGCTCCTTTGCTTCTCCATCGAGATGATTCTTCAGCTCATTGAATTTTAAAATTGCGGAATCTTCGGTTTTGTCGATTAACTCTTCGAAAATCGTCCAGAAATTCTGCCATTGCCATCTGTCTCCACTAAATTTAGGGATCTTCAGATGTCTGATGCGTCTGGGGGTTGACGCGTTCTCCGAAACTGATACTCTTGGCGATTGTACTCTTCCATCGTGTTGGGAATTTCGTATTAATAATCGTCGTTCTCGTTGAGCCATCAGTTTATCTCTTGCTTGTACCCCTCGAAGTATAACGTCGTTAACTTTATCAGCTTGTTCTTCGAATTTCGACTGTTCTACGTCATTGTCAGGATCCAGACCTTCTGCGGTCATTGCCAACTTCTCCAGTGCAGATTCCGTTGCTTTGATACAAGATGTCATCTCATTAATTTTCGTAAACAGGCAATCATCGTTCTCTAGAATTTGTTCTGGAGTGAACTTTGCGATCTCTGTGATAAGCTTCTCCGCTTCATCACATTCTCTAAGTAACGCATTTTTCGTTCTCGTTGACCAACTTAATCCACTTTTGAGCATAGTTTTCGTCGTTGATAGAATACAAGTAAACCAAAGTCAATCGTCCTTTCGTTATTAAATTCTTCGAGTTATTTTCGTACGTGCAGGTGCAAATCGATCTAATCGTGCGTTAGTGGTTCAAAGTCAAACACTTACTGCTTTTTCGTATGATTGATTTGCTCGATCTTCGTCCTTGTGGTGATTTTTCCGACTTCGTATGTTCGTCGATGCACCATAAATTGATCGGTTGGTTCAGTGGTTGTTCCTTTATTAATATAGAAAGAAGAATAAAATACAATATAGCAGAATAATAGAAAATAGAAGGGTTGGAAAATATATATCTATCAGACAAACTAAACTTGAACTTAAACTTTTAGCTTAAAACTTTTTTGTAAGGGACACAAGTGTCCCTTTTTATATCGGAGGGGGCGGAGTGACAACGCGGAGGCGAGAGAGGAATTTAATAAAGTTAAAAGGATTTCCTATCTCCCGCCTCCGCACCGTTTCTTACACAAAACAATTATGTTAGAAATAATAAAATAAGAAACATGAAGGAACCGCTTTCGGTTCAACAAGCAAGCGCCTCGGACCACTACACAGGTAGTGCGCGTTCAGCTTATAATAGGTTGCGCGCAAGGCCTATCGAGTACACGCGAAGGGCAGCGAAGTAAGCCTGTAACAGGCTGATCGCGGCTCGACGCCTGTAATTGGCCTAGAATAAGCTTATCGCGGCCGATTTTCACCTAAAATTTGCTTATCGCGGGCGTCAAAAAACCTATTACGCGCTTATAGTAGGTCTTTCGCGGCTATTTCAAAGTCGGTTGTGGGCTTACAATAGGCATGCCACAGTTCATTACAAGGGCTAATTGGCTCTGCCGTGCTGGCATTTGAGCCAGTTTATTTGAATAAGTTTCACTGTTGAAAATTACAAGAGCTTTATTGCAAATTGGATGTAAAAATAAATCAAATAAAAAAAAGCATTGCAAAACAACAAAAATTGAGAAAAATATTAAATACAAGTATCACAAGTACAAGAAAGTATTAAATATAAAATAAGCTGGGAAAGCTTTCAGGAATTTGGAAAAAAAAATGGCCAACGTGTAGTTCGTTTTTCTGGTGGGGGTTTTTTTCTGGTAAATTTCAATAGTTTAACAGATTTCAATGAAACAGAATTTTCGAAAAGTCCTAGATCCGTTGAAAATATTAAAAAAAAAGATGTTGGATGCTCGGATTGGTTTGAAAGTTTGGGAAAGGATGTCAAAAATACTTCCAAACTCTTTCGAAATTACGTAACTTAAAAAAATAATTTTTGCCGTCCGATTTTCAAAGGAATTTTCAGTTGTAATTTTATAGACTATTTTCTATTTTTATAGCAATAGGAGCATTGTATCAAATTTTCGTCACTTTTCTCGTGTTTTGAAATGTATAAAATTAACTTCACAAGCGGCATTAAAAATGAAACAATAATAGTTTCTACTTTTTTATTCAGATAAAAAGGAGAATCTCTGGCGAGATGGCAACTTTCCAAAAAATTATACAAGCTAGCCAATTTTTTTTTTAATTCTAAAAAGCTTACCAAAGCGAAATCATTAAAATGAACAAAACTGACGTCACGCGTCGTTGTTGCCGTCCGTTTCCGGAGTCCTGCACGGTGTCCAGGAGTCTTGCCAGGAGCTACACAAGATGCCGTTTCTGACGTCGTTGATGTCTCCGCGTGGTGTTCGAGCTGTCCATCATAATCTGAAATGTTCAGTGCATAAACGAGAATTTACGGAAAAAAATACCAGGGGCCGTATTCAGGAGGCCATTCGGAATTCCGGATGGCTTCATGAATACGGCCCACAAATAACTAACGAAAGAAGATTCAGCAGTATTATTGTGTTTTCAAGCGAGTTGCGACAGCAAAACGTTAAACCTCGCCCACTTTTTTTCACGCAAAAATTCAAAATTAACTAAAATGTAGTGGGTAGAGTTTCACGTTCTGATGTCGCAACTTTATTAATAACACAATAACGTAATTATAATGGATTCGTGGCGGAGTGACATTTCACGTGAAACGTAGAAACGAAAAATCTCTTCTTTTCCTCAGTTATTTCTTCATTTTTTCGAATAAAAACGTGAAAAAATTGTCACTCCGCCACGAATCCATTATATTTAAAAAATAATTTGCAAAAAAAAAATAAATAAAAAAAGGAAAACGTACTCAAAAAGCTATGAAAACTTGGAAAGGAAAACAAAGAAATGATGACAAAAAATTTAGGCCGCCCAAAAAAAGCAGTGAAGCCGTAGAGCGCGTTTGCATCGCGGCGTCTTGTAATAGGCCTAGCGCGGTCGCCGCACACACCGCGTGCGCGATAAGTCTGTTGCAGGAGGGTAGCCGCTGCCACCAGCGATTGACTTATTTTAAGCCTAGAACAGGCCTACAGGGTGCGTCAAAATTACGTGCACTAAACTTTCACGCTATGGCAACGTGTGCTGATGCACTTTTCGTGCGCACAATATTCAATTTTTATTTTCATTATTGCATCATTTTTCTATACCAGGAAGACGGAGCGTCTCCTCACACGGAAAAGTACACCCACGACTGGTGCAAAGCCCACTTGCCGGCGTTCATAAAGAAGGATGGATGGCCTGTATCGTGCCCGGATCTAAATCCGCTCGACTTCTCCATCTGGAGAGTACTTCAAAATATAGTATGTGCAAGATCCCATTCTAGTCTGGAAGCTTTCAGAGAAGACTTTTGTCGAAGAATGGGACAAATTGAGTACCTCCGTGCCACGGTGGAATCTTACCCACGACGTCTTCGTTCTGTCATTGCCGCCAAAAAAGGCCGAATTTGATAATCTTTTGGCATTATATTTCTAAACTATTGAATAAACTTTTTGTTGATTTTCATGTGTTTTGGACTTCCACTTTTGTCATGATGCACGTTTGAAGTAGTGCACGTAATTTTGACGCACCCTGTATATTTGGCTTACACCTATTATAAGTTGGACGCGCTTTACCTGTGTACACCAAACGGGACAAAGAAATCACCGACCGCAGAGCATATATGAATTTGCCGTGTTCGAGGCGCGTTTATGATGACAATTTGTTTGGCCAGCGCTCAAAATCACCACCGAAACATTTTAAGATCGCAGATAAAAAAATGCGGGCAGTTATTTTTTGAAATTTGAAATGCATATTGATAGAGAATTTTTTTCTGAATTTCGTCATGTTTTCAAACCCCGCGAACACGACCGGCAATCTTCCGAAAATCTCGGAAAACTGTATTTTTCGAAAATATGGATTACTCTGGAAGAGTGTTAAGTACTTTATACTTTTCCAAAAGCTCTAAATTTTTTTGTGTGTTTTCTAACAGAGTTTATGAAGACAACCAGAAAATAAAAATAGGGGGTAATCGCTGAAAAATTTTTGTAAAATTTAGTTGAACTTTGACGGTGTATAAAAAAAATGCGGGCAGTTGAAATTAAATTCTGTTTAAAAATTTCAATTCAGCGTATCAAAAACTATACGAATCAATCATAAAAGCCCGCGAACACGACCTAGATTACCGTCAAAAAGTCAAATTTTTGACTGTCATTTCACTTTTTTGGATTTTCAGCGAAAACTAAGCATTTTCAGACAAATCTGATGTCACCAGTCGATTCCTTGGGCTTTATTACATTAGGTTCAATCGTCACATCAGTAGATATCCAGATAGTATCAGAGCAATGAGGGCTCAAACTCCAAAATCAAAACCCAAGAGAAAAAATGGAAGGCCCCGCCCCCCTCTCGTTGCGGCGCCTATTCTCGGTAAAAGTCGGCAACTTTTATGCAAACTTTAAGGCTGTCGCAACTTTTAAGCAACATTTGTGCAACTTTTATGCAAACTCGGTAAAAGTCGGCAACATTTACGCAAACTTTAAGGCTGTCGCAACTTTTAAGCAACATTTGTGCAACTTTTATGCGAATTCGGTAAAAGTCGGCAACTTTTATGCAAACTTTAAGGCTGTCGCAACTTTTAAGCAACACTTGTGCAACTTTTATGCGTAAATTGTCAAAAATACAACATTTATGCAACATTTATACCAACTTTAAACTTTTTGTTATCGATTATTCGAAAAGGATCATTTTTTTTTCCATTTTTGCTTGTCTACCTTATTTTTTATCGATTTTCCGGTCATATTTTTCAATTAAAATTCCCGCGCGAATGAAAATGACGCACGAGATGTTTATTTTTAGTTCACTTTTTGCGCTTGCCAATAAATTTATTAATGCTGCGCACAAAGTAAAAAAAAAACCACGCGTAAATTTCCGAAACACGCGCACAAAGTGACGCGGAATTTGCGTGATTTTGAAGATTTGAAGAGAAAAAGATGTTGTCCCTTTAATAATTTTACGGTAAATGTTATATTTTCAGTCGATTTTCTTAGCATTTTGCTTTAAAGATATTTTTCGATAAAGTAAATTAATTTAGCCCTAATTGGAAGGGTTTGCGTCATGTAACCACTGTCTTTTCTTATTCAATGTAAATTCCCATTTTTTGAAAACTTTCCTAAATTTTTTTGCCGTCTTGTCTGCAATTCAAACTTTCGTCGATTTTGTTTTGTCCTTTTCTGACTAATTTTGTAGCATTGTGTTATAGGGTTTTGCACGAAATGCAAAAAACGGCAAAATCTGCGAAAAACTCGGAAAATGCTCCGATTGACCTGAAATTTTAATCAATAAGGGCAACAAATAATTCTGGATATGCTCAAAAAATTTTGGACCGAAATATCGATTTGAAAAAAAATATATTTATTTTTTTTTTCTGAAAATTTTTAAAACTGATATTTTGGTCAAGAAAAAACAGTGATTACGTGACGCAAACTTTCAATTACGGTCAAATTAATTTACTTTATCGAAAAATATCTTTCAACCCGCATTAAATGTTAATTTTCCACAACATGTGTAAAAAATCTACTGAAAAAATAACATGTACCGTATGAATTTTAAAGGGACATAAATAGCATCATTTTATAAAAATGACGCTTCAAAATCGCGCAAATCCCGCGACACTTTGTGCGCGTGTTTTGCAAATTCACGCGTGCTTTTTTTTTTTACTTTGTGCGCCACATAATGCATATAGTGGATTCGTAGCGGAGTGAAAGTTTTTTCACGTTTTTATTCGAAAAAATGAAAAAATAACTGAAGAAATGAAAAGATTTGTCGTCTCCCAGTTTCACGTGAAATGTCACTCCGCCACGAATCCATTATACCAATTGGATTAATGTGCAGTATCGACACGATATCGACGGAATTATCGCAAAATTGTCGACATTTTATCGAAATTTTCTAGATAAAATTTTGTCGACAACAGATGGTTTGACAATTATCGACAAAATGTAGCAATTTCGCATTTCTCTGGGCAATTTATCGTTTTATCGTTTTATCGACAAATATTTGTCGAATTTTGTCGATAATTTTGTCGAAAACTCGGAAAACGTGACGCGAAATCATCATGTCGGAGTTATAAAAAAGAAATCGCTTCATATGAGATACTTGATCGATTCCGGTGAGGCCACTATCAATTTGAACAGCCTCTACGACAAGATTTCTCCACAAGGAACAAATGCTGCCCAACAAATGGTAGCTTTCTTCACCAATTTTTTCAAACAGGTAGGAAACAAACTGCTTTCTAGGAAGATATAATATTTATTCAGATCACTACACCGGCGCATCTGATTTGGGTGAACACTTTCCGCCCGTCATGCCGTCGAGCGAGCGACAAACACTTCGAGGCTTTGGATAGCTCTTTTTCTGATGTTCTCATCGGTTTGTCAATTTTAATTGATTTCAAATAATGTTGACTATTAAGATTTCGGAGTGGATGCGTTGGGATTCTTCCTGCCGGACGACTTGCTGATCGGTGAAATTGCAGAAGATCACCCGTGAATTAAAAAAAGGAAAACAGAAAATATGTTTATGTTTCAGATTCCTACAATGTGTGGAAGCGGAGGACAAGGGAGACGAAATTCTACGTCGTCGTAGATGCAGAGAGCCAGCAATTCGAACTGTGGAGCATGCCATTGCAAAAGCTCTGTGAGTTTTGTTTTACATTATTTACAAAAACCTATGAAATTAATTTAGACGAAACCTGCGAACGCACCATTTTGACATGGATGCAAACATTCTGGTTGCATGCAAGGTAAGTTTCAAAAGGATTAGCTAGTATTACATTTATTCTAACAGGATCGTTCAAATTGCGTTCGACATCTCCGTTGGGAATCAGTGCGAAAGTTTCGCGATGCTCTTCTAGAAAATGGTAAAACTGTGGCGTATTCTTCCGAAGAAGTTTACCAATATCAGAAGACTTTGACCCGAGCCGCTTCTATTGATCGATAATCGTGTTTTTTTTTTAAAAGTAAAACATAGATACCATATGGGAGCTTTTCAGCTTGTAAAATAATCTCTGAAATATTAACCTTTCAGAAACGTATGTTAAAAAAGGTAAACAGATGACTATATAAAAATATTTAGCTGTTTGCAATTTGGAGACCCTGGCAAAACTAATGGGGTTATTCATTTTGTGAAACTTGCATGCTTGTCTTATTAATTTCATGCAGAAAACGACATTGTATGCATTTTTCTGCAGAAAATGTCGTATTCTGCATGAAATGAATAAGACAAAAATGCAAGTTTCACAAAATGAATAACCCCATTAGTTTTGCCAAGGTATCAAAATTGCAAACAGTTAAATATTTTTATATAATTATTTGTTTACCTTTTTTAACAAACGATTCTGTAAGGTTAATATTTCAGGGATTATTTTACAAGCTGAAAACTAGCTATTATCGATTCCATTTTCTTGCCACGTAAAGCTTCTTCAAATACCACAGTCATTTCAGAAATGAAAAAGCCACGATAATAGTTTTTTTATAATTTTTTATATGTTTTATATTTGCAATCATATATATTTTTTAATTATCTTCGGCCCGCCAAAATGGTCAAACGCGCTCCGCTGAACTCAACGCTATGGGATTTTCATTTCGGTTTCCAAATTATTTAATTTCACGTTGAATTTATACGTGAAATTAAATAATTTGGAGACCAAAATGAAAATCGCATAGCGTTGAGTTCAGCGGAGCGCGTTTGGCCATTTTGGCGGGCCGACAATATATAATGGATTCGTGACGGAGTGACATTTCACGTGAAACTGGGCAACGAAAAGTCTCCATTTCTTCATTTTTACAAATAAAGACGTGAAAAAATTGTCACTCCGCCACGAATCCATTATATATAATTTTTAATTTTGTGTTAATTGTTAATTAATTCCTCATTACTTTTTTTCAATCAAAATAAACGTATTTTTCTATATATTGTTCGATTTTCGTTTGCGAGAAGGAAAGAGTGAGAGAGTGTGAGAGAAAAAAAACAAAATTAGAACAAAAAATGTGCAACTTTTGTTCAGCACTTGTGCAACTTTTAAGCACACTTTATGCAACCGTTGTATAAAGTCTAAAATTGGTGTTGCATAAAGTTTGCATAAAAGTTGCATAAGTGTTGCATAAAAGTTGCCGACTTTTACCGAGTTTATATCACCCCGAATGCGCGCCGCACTTTTGCGAATCGAGAAGTGCCGTATAGCTATAGCGAGGTTGATGATGCATTCGCGGACTGTATTTTGAGAATAAAGCAGGAAAAAGTGTTCGGGACTCCACTCTTGCAGCAGTTGACTACACCCATCCCAAAACTCACTGAAAAACTTCTTAACAATCGCGTAAAAATTGAAAGCCGGTCTTCCAAACGCATCCACATTCGCCTCATTCATCAGCATAATTGCCGAAGGCTTGCCAGCGGATCCTCCCTGGAATTTCTCCTCGATTGGCTTCGCATGCTCCAAAATGCGTCCTGTCAAGTAGTCACGTCTTCCCAGCTCATTTCCAAATCGCTTTCCGTCAGAATTGATCAAAATCGCTCCCTTTCCACGAAGAGCCTCGGCAGCCAAGAACTTTGTGCCTGCTCCCGGCTCTTTTGGATCAACGAAAGCGGTCGGATGAATCTGAATGCGATCCATTCCGATGATTTTTGCTCCAATGCTTCTGGCCACTTTCACACCGTCTCCGCGGGCGAATGGGCCATTTGTGGATGGGAATCCGAGTTTCTCCCCACCAAATTCCACAAGCAATCCATTCTCAGAACGGTCAGCCGAAAAACCCCCGGTCGCTAAGACTACGGCGTTTCCAAATACTGACGATTTAGATCCATCCGCGACGCTTTCTGTCTGAATTCCCACAACTCGCCCGTCCCGTTTCTCAATTCCAATCATTTTAGTTTGAGTGAGAAGACGGAAAGCTTCTGGATCCTTCTCCTGGATCTCATTCAGTCGAGTTCTAAGTCTCTTCATGATTTCGAATCCAGCCGGAATCGGTCTCCCCTCTTTCGGCGACGGAATCCAGTGCGTTCGTGGAACAGAGTGCCCGCCACATAAATTGACATCCGTCAAATCGACACCGACGTTTTTCAAAAACTGAACAGCGTCGGCCGAGTTGGCGGCCAGAATCTCGACGAGCTTCTTGTCGTTCTCATCATCTCCAGCAGTTAGGGTGTCTTTTTGGAGGAGATCCGGGGAATCGGTGATTCCCATGTTTTTTTGAGTTTCAGTGCCAGCTCCGTTGATTCCACTGGACGCCTAGAAGTGTGGGTAATGTCAATAAATTGTCAATTAGAATGTCTGAAAATATTTTTGAGACCAATATTTATTTCCAAAAATTCTGATCTCATGATTTCTGTTAGTTTAGTTTCGTCTCATTGTCAGAAAAAAAATACATGCTCTTCCACGTGTAAACTCTGCACGATCAGACACAGCTGAAATGAGTGTTACCGTAATCCATTCGTGAGATTTTAACGAAAAAGTGAGTAAAAATAAAAGTTTACTGTTTTTTCGAGGTTTTTTTGTGCTCTCTCTCTTGTCAAAATGTTATGCATGGATTACGGTCACACTTATTTCAGCTGTGTTCGATCGTGCAGGGGTTACTCCTAGAGAGTTAGACGAAATTAATATTAGTTTTTCACAACAACAATTACAAAGATTAAAAAAATTGTCAAATTATGAAAATTCCAATTTTTTGGCCGCCTATTGTTGGTTTTACGCTAATAATCGAGTTTCTAGAAATTCTAGAAAAAGACCTACAGTAACCCAGAAAAACACGATTTACAGAGTAATGCAAGCCACGCCCCTAGTTTTAATCTTGTTTTTTCAAAATTGGTCGTGGTCTTTGATCATCCTTATTTGGGTTACGGTAGATCGCCGCTTTAATTTTTTGATAATACACATCATGCGGTGTCCAGGATTTGAAAAGAGGGCGGAGCCGAGCAAACGCGCTCCATTGGATTTTTCGCGCGAAATTCAAATTTTGAGGCATTTTTAATGTTTTTCGGGAAAAAAAGCATAAATTCTTAATTTTTCCAAAATGTGCTCCAACTGAATTATAGCTGAGGTCTTTAGAAATTTTTTAAGCCTAAAAACTTCGAATTTGGTTCAGCCACCAATTCGGAATAATCGTTTTTAGCATTGCGGAGCTAAAAAAGTGAGTTTTTTGGTGTTTTTGCAGGATAAATCTTTACGAAAATCGAAGTTTGGGCAATTTATGGTGAATAATTCACTTTGGTTATGGAAAAAATCAATGATTGCTTGAAAAAACCCGATTCGCCGTCTGACGACGAAAATTTCTTTGATCGCTCGTTTTTTTTTGTATTTTTAGTCTTATTCGGGTTTTTTGGTTAATTCCAAGATCGTATGCATTGTTTTGACCACAAAATTCAATTCTTTTGGCGGTAAAAAAAACACGTTTAATGCAGTGAAATCTCTCATATTTTATTTCGTCATTTAAATAAAACAAATATCATGGAAAAAAATTTAAATTTATTTGATTTTCATCGATTGTTAGCCAATATTGTGAGTTTCTCGAAAATCGCCCGAATTTTCCAGCCTGCAAGAAGTTTAGAGGGTTTTTATGCTTCAAAGTGAAATATTAGAGTTATTAAAAGATACAATACATACATTTTACAAAGAAAAACAGGTTTTACTGAGAGAAAAAATAATGAAATCAATTAAAAAATATGCGAGAGTCGAAAAATGCGCAAGCACCGAAAGTGCGCCATGGAAGTTTGCTGACGCGCCAGCAAATCAGGCTCCACCCACATTTCAAATCATGGACACCGTGCATTATAATTATTATTGTTTTAAAAAATTTGTCACCTGGCGAGAGGCGCGAATTCAAAAAATAGGCTCCGCCTCCTCGCCGAAATATTTTTGCAACTCTGCGCGCGCCAATTTGCAATCGCGGTGCGCGCGATTTTCCGTGTCGAATTTGAAGCGAAGCGAATTCGGCAACTATTGATTTAAAGTGAATTTTTAATTGTCTTAAATCGATATTTGTTATGAAGGAACGGAGATTCAACGCATAAAATCGCGCGCACCGCGATTGCAAATTGGCGCGCGCAGAGTTGCAAAAATATTTTGGCTAGGAGGCGGAGCCTATTTTTTGAATTCGCGCCTCTCGCCAGGTGACAAATTTTTTAAAACAATAATACCATTAAAAATTGACAAATTTTTTAATTCCGCCAGGTGACAAATTTTTTAATTCCATTAAAAATTTAAAAATTTTTCACCTGGCGAGAGGCGCGAATTCAAAAAATAGGCTCCGCCTCCTCGCCGAAATATTTTTGCAATTCTGCGCGCGCCAATTTGCAATCGCGGTGCGCGCGATTTTCTGTCTCGAATTTTTGTCCAGTGCTTTTCAATTTTTCCTGGAAACCTTTATAAAAATTGTTATTTTGAAGCGAATTTGGCAACTTTTGATTTAAAGTGAGTTTTTGATTTTCTTAATTGGATATTTGTTAATAAAGTAACGGAGATTCAACGCATAAAATCGCGCGCACCGCGATTGCAAATTGGCGCGCGCAGAGTTGCAAAAATATTTTGGCTAGGAGGCGGAGCCTATTTTTTGAATTCGCGCCTCTCGCCAGGTGACAAATTTTTTAAAACAATAATACCATTAAAAATTAAAAATTTTGAATCAATATCGCTCCAGCATCGCTCCAACCGCTCCAGCACGTTTCGAAAACTGCCATTTCAAAACGTCACAGATCCATATTTTCATCATAAAACAAGCAAAAAAATACCGACTTATTCAAAAAAAAACATGGAAAAAACAAGTTTAAAAAATCGTGTTTTTCTGGCTCCAATAGCTCAAAACTACTCACCTTTGCAGAGTTTCCACCAGTATTTCCCTCTCCTTCCACCAGAATCACACGTCCACCATCAGAAATGATTTGAAGAGATGCGGAAAGGCCGGCCAGCCCACCGCCGACGACGACCACTGTTGGCTCGGCTGATAGACAGGTGGTCATGATGGCAACCGAAAAGAGTACCCAAATCATCTGAATCAAGCACAGGACAATCACAAACAGAGGTTGGAAAATGAAATTAAGAAAAAAAAATAATAATAATGATACGGTACGGTATGGTGTTTAACCGGGAAACAGAATGAAGGATAAAATTTAATTAAAAGTTGTTTTTTTAAATAAATAAACCCCCAAATTTTTGGCATTAAAATCAATACTTAATAAATTAAGTGATTAAAGCTGAGACACAACACAATAGAGAAACCAAACGTAATTTGAATCTGGACATTTCTGGATAAATATCCCCATCAGAGAAAGAAAAATAAAAATAAACACCGTCAAAAAATTTACAAGACTAGAATGTCACAGAAAGAAAAAGGAATAAATAAAGAAAACCAGTGTCATGGTGTCATTCGAGTGGTTCCTCTTCCTCATCTTCCACCACAAACTTCTTCGCGTACGCCTTTTCAGTTTGTTTCATCCGAGCCATCGCGTCCACCTTTTCGAACAAATCCTTCGAAAGTCCGCCAAGATCCATGTTACCCAGCTCGTTGCCATTCGCGTCAAGCACTTTTACTTGAAGTACTGTAAACTTTTCGGGTTTTAATACTTTTATGCCGCAGCTCTTCTCACCATCCTTATTCAAACCCGCTTTTCCGAGCAATTCGGCCACTTCTCTCATGTCACTCAACTGGTCGCCAATCTCGGTATTATCGCGAAAATCATCTGGATTTAAGTCCGCGTAATGTCCCCCACCCGGCAGTTTTTCTGGAATTAAAACAAAAATGCATTTTCTCTATTATGGATTCGTGAATGAGCGACAAAACGAGACCCCACGAAAAGGGGGGGGGGAAGCGTCGAAATGTGGGAACGAAAAGGGGGGAAAATGGGCGGAGCCTAATTTTTTTTTTTTTGTCAAAGAGTTCGAGCATTTTAGTTCCAAAAAAATTAAATAAGGTCAATTTGAACATAAAAGTATTATTAGAAAAAATGTCGCAAGAGTTTGCGGCACTTTTGCGGTTGGCTCCGCCCATTTTCCCCCCTTTTCGTTCCTGCGTTGCAACACTTTCCCCCTTTTTCGTGGGGTCTCGACAAAACGCGGTGAATTGTGGGGCAAAAGTTGTCTGGTCTCGCCACGATTTTGACAGACTACGGTTAGCGCGAAAAATATTTTTTCTTCGCGAATTTTTTGCCTTTTGACTAGCATTTTTCACTATTAAAATGTTTTGTGTATTGTCGGCCCGCCAAAATGGTCAAACGCGCTCCGCTGAACTCAACGCTAAGCGATTTTCATTTTGGTTTCCAAATTATTTTATGTCACGTTGAATTTACACGTGAACTGAAATAATTTGGAAACCAAAATGAATATTGGATAGCGTTGAGTCCAGCCGAGCGCGTTTGACCATTTTTGCGGGCCGACAATAACCTGGAATGGGTAATTTCGTTTCAAAAACGTATTTTGTTGAGAAAAAACTATGAAAATGAGTTTTAATTAAAAAAAAAGAATAAAACATATATTTTCGCGCTAACCATAGCCTGTCAAAATCGTGTCGAGACCAGCCAACTTTTGCCCCACACTTCACCGCGTTTTGTCGCTCATTCACGAATCCATAATAATTTACAGCGTGTCAAAAGTGTAGAGCCTAGGATTACGGTATTTGCAACAATAAAAAAGGGGGAAATTTTCATTTTTTGACCTTCAAACCAGAGGCCATATGCAAGAAAGTGGAAAACGACAGGAAAACCGTTTTCCGGAAAAGGAAATTTGGAAAACACAGCTGAGGGTGAGAGACGCAGGTAAGCATGTTTCGGAAAACGGTTTTCCTGTCGTTTTCCAGTTTCTTGCATATGGCCTCAGGGGTGAGACCAAAAACATTTCTTTTTCGGTTTTTTGTTGTTTCTTTCCGGGTTTACATTTTTTGTTTTTTTTTTGTAGAGCCGCTGAGGCGAAAAAATTCCGGTTTTTGGTCAAAAACTTAGCCGGTATTAAGTAATCCCGAGATGTCGTAAAAATGGTCTCGCCACGATCGGTGTATGCATACTTGTAAACAATCTATAGTACTTGGGATACTAAAGATTGAGACCCTGACAAAACCGGGGAAAACCACGAAACCGGGGAAGACAAAACCAGGGAAGACAAAACCGGGGAAAAAATCGGACAAAACCTGGGAAGAAGCTCCGCCCCCTTTTGCAGCTGCTGCACGATGTTTTGTACTGGAAGTGTTGAAAAAGTGCGCCGCAGACTTGCAACTTTTCCCCGGTTTTGTCCAATTGCAAGTCTGCGGCGCACTTTTTCAATACTTCCAGTACAAAACATCGTGCAGCAGCTGCAAAAGGGGGCGGAGCTTCTTCCCAGGTTTTGTCCGATTTTTTCCCCGGTTTTGTCTTCCCTGGTTTTGTCTTCCCCGGTTTCGTGGTTTTCCCCGGTTTTGTCAGGGTCTCTAAAGATTGTTTACATTTTTAGACATGCGTATACTTACTTGTGAAAACAAAAAAATAGCAACGCGGTGTTTGCGTACTTTTGAAATTCAAACGGCAATGAAAGAAATAGCATGGGAAATGAAGAGATGTGTTCCCATTTTCATTTGAATTTCAAAAGTACGCAAACACCGCGTTGCTATTTTTTTGTTTTCACAATAAATTGGAAAAATTTTGTTATTTTTTACATGAATGACCCCCTACTTATAAAATATAAGTTTTAAAAAACAAAAAAATAACATGAAAAAATTAAGAAAAATTTTAATTGATACAATTCAAAACCAAAAATTCAAATCCGCAAGTGTGCAAACACTGATCGTGCCAAGACCAACCCATTCTACGACATCTCACAAAAAACTCTAATTTTCAACGAAAACTTGGAAATTTCCCTTTAAATGGTAGAAATACGCCTTTTTTGGTATTTTTTTTGTCCCATCTCTGCTTCAAACTTCGCCAATCTCTTGTGTATAAGGCCGTTTTCATTTTTAAAACTAAGACGAACTCTCTCGCCTAATCTCTCGTCTATAAGCCCAATTTCATGCCTGAGAAAAATAATCGCAAGAAATTGTTTCCTCTCTCGCCGACAACAGCTGAATCGTGGTGAGACCAGGCGTCTCGCTAATTGTAAGTCACGAATCCAAAATAGGGAATTTTCGGCTATTAGCCGTCCATTTTAGGTCGTATTCCAAATTTATGTGACACTGTGCAAAATTTGACGGCCATTAGCCGTTTTCGATGGAAAATTCCTGGTCGATCGCTGAATGGGCGCGAGCTTTTCAACGGCTAATAGCCACATAGCTGTCTATGTTGTAAGTTACCGGATCAGTCAGCGCAATCCGGCCTTATACAACAGAGATTAGGAAATTTTCTTTTCCAACTTTCAGGCATTGATGAGCAGGTTACGGTATTTGCAAAAAAGGTCTGAATTTCAAATTGCCCTGATATTTTGACCGTCGCGGTGTCCAGGCTTTGAAAAGTGGGCGGTGCCGAGCAAACGCGCTCCACTAGATTTTTCGCGCGAAGATCAAATTTTGAGGCATTTTTTATGTTTTTCGGAAATAAAAAAAATCATAAATTCTTAATTTTTTTCCCAAATGTGCTCTAACTGAATTATAGCTGAGGATTTAGAAACTTTTGAAGCCTAAGAACGTCGAATTTGGTTCAGCCACCATTTCGAAATAATCGTTTTGAATTTTTTGGTGTTTTTGCAGGATAAATCTTTACGAAAATCGAAGTTTGGGCTATTTTATGGTATAAAAAGATACAATACATACATTTTACAAAGAAAAACAGGTTTTACTGGACGAAAAATAATAATAAAAAAATTCGAGAGTCGAAAAATGCGCAAGCACCGAAAGTGCGCCATGCTAGTTTGCTGGCGCGCCAGCAAATTAGGCTCCGCCCACATTTCCAATCCTGGACACCGTGACCGTCCAAATATTTTTTTACATAATTTAGAAAAATCCTGAAAACAGGGAAAAACTTTTGCCGCAGCCAAAAAAAAAAGAAGTACACTTATAGAAAATAGGCGCCAAGATTTTGGCACATGAATCACCGAGCCGCTTTTTATGAAAATTTCCAGCTTTGAAATTTTAGAGACCCTGACAAAACCGGACAACAAGCTCCGCATTCTTTAAGACTTTTTCTACAAAACTCCGGTTTTTCCTCCTGTTTTCGCGAAGTCCGCAAACACCAAGTGACAACAGAATTTAAATAACTAAAAAAAAAAAAACTTACTCCACGCAACTTTTTTTCCAGAAGTTTTCCACCCGTCGTTCATAATACTATCAACATCAATTTTGGCTCCCTCCTCCCACAGAGCTTTCGTTGGATTTTTCGCACCCAAAATTGATTTAACAATCTCGAGCGTTGATTTGGCTTCATTACGGAGTTTATAGTCTTTCATCCAGTAATCCATCTTGTACTTTTCCACCCTTTTCGCCCACAATCGCATTCTCGCCTCGTCAATGTACCTGTTATTGGAGAACAATTCTTTCATTGCTATCTGTAAATATTATTTAAAAAAATAATAACTAATCTCCGAAATATTTACTCATACCTCCACATACTCTTCGTATTCCAACTCCCACAAATTGTCCGCCATCTCCTCAAAAATCTGGCGCATTTTGAAGTACATCTCCGAGGTGAATACAGGTTTATTCTCATTGAACTGCATTTTGATGAAACTAAAAAAACAATTTGAAAAAAGAATGTTTTTAACAACAACTCACTATTTCATTTTCTGAATAGTTGAAATTGACAGTAATCTGGAAAACTCAAGTGCGTCCTGGGCGAGATTTTGATGAAATTCGAAATCAACGCCTTTCTTTGATTTAATGTGTCTCATTGTTGGAGGCCAAACGTTGAAGTATTTGGGATAAGTTTCTTGAAAGTAGAGAATCTGGAAGAAGTAAATTTCCATATTTTTATTCCGCGTCCAAAGTTCGAAAAATTCATGAAATCAGAGGTTTTTTGCAGTCCAAAATTCCGAAAAAAATTCCCAGAAATAACAGGAGCGCACAGTTGAAACCGTGTTACCGTAGTTGCTTCGCTGCGAGACCTTCTATTATTGTTTTTAAAAATTTTTCACCTGGCGAGAGGCGCGAATTCAAAAAATAGGCTCCGCCTCCTCGCCGAAATATTTTTGCAATTCTGCGCGCGCCAATTTGCAATCGCGGTGCGCGCGATTTTCTGTCTCGAATTTTTGTCCAGTGCTTTTCAATTTTTCCTGGAAACCTTTATAAAAATTGTTATTTTGAAGCGAATTTGGCAACTGTTGATTTAAAGTGAGTTTTTGATTTTCTTAATTGGATATTTGTTAATAAAGTAACGGAAATTCAACGCATAAAATCGCGCGCACAGCGATTGCAAATTGGCGCGCGCAGAGTTGCAAAAATATTTCGGCGAGGAGGCGGCGCCTATTTTTTGAATTCGCGCCTCTCGCCAGGTGACAAATTTTTTAAAACAATAATATGTTAAAACTTGAATTTTCCCAGTTTCTCAATTTTTTATTTTTTTTGCGGGAAACTTCAAGTTCAAACATAGAAGGTCTCGTAGCGAAGGAACTACGGTAACGCCGGTTTCAACTGTGCGCACCTGTTATTTCTGGGAACTTTTTCGGAACTTTGGACTCCAAAAAACTCCCGATTTCGGGAATTTATTGAACTTTGGACGCGGCATAAAAAAAGTAAAAATTATATTATTCATTTTCTAATGTACGCAAACACCGTGTCGAAAGGCTCTTCGCCATTTAATTTCTGGTATTTTCAATACTTTGGAAATTTTTTGTCGTGATACGGCCAAAATTTGACCGGGAAAAATTTCGCAAGTCTGCGGCACGAGTTTTGTACAGGAAGTGATATAAAATGCAAGAAAACCGTGCCGCAGTATTGCAAAATTTTCTCCCGTTTTGGTAATTTTTTCCCCGGTTTTGTCGGGGTCTCAATTTCTCGACGTATTTGAAAAATTGATTTTTTAGGTAAAAAATTGAATTTTTAAATACTTCCACGGTTTCCAGGATTTGAAAAGTGGGCGGAGCCGAGCAAACGCGCCCCAGTGTATTTTTTCGCGCGAAATTCAAATTTTGAGGAATTTTTAATGTTTTTCGAAAAAAAATCATAAATTCTTAATTTTTCCCCAAATGTCTTCCAACGGAATTATAGCTGAGGTCTTTAGAAATTCTTCAAGCCTAAGAACATCGAATTTGGTTCAGCCACCATTTCGAAATAATCGTTTTGAGTTTTTTGGTGTTTTTTGGTGTTTTTGCAGGATAAATCTTTACGAAAATCGAAGTTTGGGCTATTTTATGGTATTAAAAGATACAATACATACATTTTACAAAGAAACACAGGTTTTACTGAAAAAAAATTAAAACACCAATTAAAAGCAGCAAATTAGGCTCCGCCCGCATTTCAAATCCTGGACACCGTGTACTTCAGAAATTTCTTTAAATTTTCCGTCTCAACCCTCGGAATTTACGAGCTTTTTACTTCTATTTGGATTAAAAAATACAATTTTTTAAAGACTTAAAAGTGGGCGGACCTCACCAAACTTTGCAAACCAAAAAAACTTACGCTAATCATTTGATAAAGTGGAACAAGCTTCGCCAGATAAATCTCTTGCAACTTGTGCATTGCCACGTTTTCGTTTTCAAGGGAAATCTCAAAATTCACGCCTTTTCCCGACTCTTTTCTCGTCTGCTTCACACTGAGGACCTCAAAAACTGAATCCTCTCGTTGTGGTTTTCCATTGGAATTTATCACGTTCATGTTATCTTCAATATCGACAAGAAAGGTGGAGAGAATAAATTGGGCATAGGTGCCCATAGGTGAACCTCTCTCCTTTTTGGGCACTCTCATTGCTCCAGAGACAAAATGGTAGACATCTTCCTTTTTGAAGAGGAACGTGTGATAGAGAGAGTAGAGCCAATCGGGATGCGGTTCTGTTGTGCCATTCTTGGCAATCTCGACGAGAATTTCGGTTGCCGGAATCACCAGGTTGGACGATAGATCGAGCACTCCAGTTTTCAGAAACTTTCTGAGCGCTTCCTCGAAAACTTTATTGTCGTCATCGTAATTGTAAATACCCTTGATGTTCGCCTGCACTTCCTCGATATATCCGTTTTGAATCTGAAAATAGGTGGGTTATTTAAATAAAATTTAAACTGCGCGGGCTTTTTTTCCGTACTTTTTTACCGTTCCTCGGTTTTGTCAGTATCCCCAATTTTTTGGCTCTGCATTTTGTCGTCGCGGTGTTTGCACACAATCATTTTTAAATGCTTTTTTTTTTGGATGAGACAAAAAAATTTTTGATTTTTTTTCGATGGTAAGAGTGAGACCAGTGTGTCGCTTCGAAGCATTTTCGAAAAAAATTTCGAAAAAGGTTTCGAAAGATCTTTCGAAAAAATTTCGAAATTTTTTCGAAAAATCTTTCGAAAATCTTTCGAAAAAATTTCGAAATTTTTTTCGAAACTTTTTTCGAAATTTTTTCGAAAGATTTCGAAAGATTTTTGAGATCATTTTTCATTCAATTGTTACTTTATAGCGCACGGGGCGCTGGCGATTGCCCTCGAGAAAACGCGCTCCATTAAAAAAAATATTGGCAGTGTGCCCATTTATGCGAATTCGCCTTTATTGGAATGCATTTTGAAGCACAAAGCGTGTAATTGATGAGACGCAGAAAAAAACCGCTTTGCCACGTGTAACGACCTTAGCGCGTTGGATTTTGACGTGAACAAATAATTTGAAAAAAGGCAGTCGCCAGCACCCCGTGATAGCGGTTCCAAAAAAAAAATCAGGGGAAAAAGGCACTGAGCATCCTGTGAGACCAAAAAAAAATTCTGTGAGACCAAAAAAAAATTTATTTTTTTTGATGATGCGCCGCAGGCAAAAAAACTTTTTTTAGAGCCATGGAGGCGACAAAAAATTTCCGGTTTTTGGGCAAAAACTTATTCGGTATATGCTCCGGATTGACAAAAACCTAATTTTCAACAAAAACTTGGAAAATTTCTTTTTAACTGGCAGAAATACGTACTTTTTTTGCATTTTTTTTTGTTTTTTGGTAAATTTTTTGAGGACAAGGAATTTTTTTTTTGTTTTTTTGTTAATTTTTTTAAGAGCAAAAAAAATTTTTTTTTTTGTGCAACAGTTGCAAAAAGGGGCGGAGCATCTTCCCCGGTTTTGTCAGGGTCTCTGCTTTTCAAAGGAAATTTCCAAACCAGAGACAATTTGCAAGTCTGCGGCGCAGTTTTTCCAGAATTTTAGAACCCTTACAATACAAAACTCGTGCAACAGTTGCAAGAGGGGCATCTTCCTCGGTTTTGTCTTCTCCAGTGCTAGGATCCATGAAACAGGAAAACGGCATTTTCCGGAAAATGGGTTTGTCTGTTTCTCTGCCTCTCACCACCATCATACAAAATGCACCAATTTCCAAAGAACTGTCCTGTATAAGAACTGTCCTGTATAAGAACTGTCCTGAATCAGAACTGCCCCAAAGCAGAACTGTCCCGAATCAGAACTGTCCTAAATCAGAACTGCCCCGATTCAGAACTGTTCGTATCAGAACTGTCCCGAATCAGAACTGTTCGTATCAGAACTGTCCCAAATCAGAACTATTCAATAAGCATGCTTACGGCCTAATATGTTGTTTTTTCATAATAAAACACATTTTATTTAAAACTCATACAGGATAGTTCTGATTTGGGGCAGTTCTGATACGAACAGTTCTGATTCGGGACAGTTCTGATACGGACAGTTCTGATTTAGGACAGTTCTGATTCGGGACAGTTCTGATTTATGACAGTTCTGATACGAACAGTTCTGATTCAGGACACGGTTCTGATTCGGGACAGTTCTGATTCGGGAACGTTCTGATTCGGGGTAGCCTCGTTTTTTCAGGGTCTCAAAATTTCATAATGGGGTTATTCAGGGTCGGAAAAAACAGTTGTTTTCCTTTTTTTTTTCCTTATTCAAATGAAGAAAAAAAAAAGAAAAAAATCCGTGGCCGCGAGAGTTTTTTCCGTTGCTTTTCTAGGCCATCGCAAAATTTTTTTAGGCCCTCCGCTGTGAGACCTGCGAAATATCGATTTACGGGTGAATAATTTTTAAAATGTTTTTTTGGAGAATTGATCGTATTTTATTGCTTATTATTGTTTTAAAAAATTTGTCACCTGGCGAGAGGCGCGAATTCAAAAAATAGGCTCCGCCTCCTCGCCGAAATATTTCTGCAATTCTGCGCGCGCCAATTTGCAATCGCGGTGCGCGCGATTTCATGTGTTGAATTTTCGTTCCTTCATAACAAATATCGATTTAAGACAATTAAAAATTCACTTTAAATCAATAGTTGCCGAATTCGCTTCAAAATAACGCTTTTTATGAAGGTTTCCAGGAGAAATTGAAAGGCATTGGACAAAAATTCGACACAGAAAATCGCGCGCACCGCGATTGCAAATTGGCGCGCGCGGAATTGCAGAAAAAGGCGGAGCCTTATTTTCAAATTCGCGCCTCTCGCCAGGTGACAAATTTTTTTTTAACAATAATACTTCCAATGAATTTCTGTATTTTTTCAAAAAATTATTCGCCCGTAAATCGATATTTCGCAGGTCTCACAGCGGAGGGCCTAAAAAACTTTTGCGATGACCTAGAAAAGCAACGGAAAAAAAACTCTCGCGGCCACGGATTTTTTTCTTTTTTTTCCGTCATTTGAATAAGGAAAAAAACTATTTCTTTTCCGACCGTGAATATCCCCATAAAAAGCTATGATCAAAAACAATTATTGTGTATGTGTGAACACCGCGACGACAAAATGCAGAAAAACTTTCGAAACGTGCATAAAACCGCATCAACTTTCCATAGATATAAAATCTCACCGCCGTGTAATATATATCCTTTGGAAACTGATCTTTCGGCCACGTTGGATCATTGAAATAGTACCACAAGTAGGCTCGATTCTCGTCTTCTATATTATCATAGTTCACGTATAAAACGTGGTCGAAAAAGCCAACAGTATTCAAGCGCTTCCACATAGCATCGTTGCGTTCTTCAGTAATTTTCACACCGGCTAGCTCTGAAAAACAAAATTTAAAAACATTAAAACAATCTCTTGTGTATGAGGCCGCTAACTCCGCGATTTTTTCCGAGGACCCGCCCTTGTCCCATGGAGGCCTCAGAAAAACTTCGACCTCGCCGCTGCTCCAGAAAAAAACGCAGACCCCTCGAAGTTATAAAAAAAAAAAGGGTTCGACCTAACCCATACCTCGTATAAAAATTCTGAACAGGTAATTTTTTTGAGGCCTCTATAAAGATTCGGTGTGTTCTCATATTAGCAAGTGTCGATAAATGATACCCAAGAGGGCTCTGGGACGTTTCAAAACAAGACGTTTCAAAACTGGGACGTTTCAAAACTGGGACACTTCAAAACTGGGACGATTCAAAACCTGCCCACAGTGAATCTTTTACTACGTGCCGATGCGGATCCTAGGCCATTTTGAGAAATTTTCTCTTCCATGAAAGAAATCCTGGAGCTATTTTGAAAATGAAGTCCAAAATGAAAAATCGGCCCAATAAATATTGTTCTTCGTTTAATTTACTACCTTTTAAAAAAAAGTTGGCTCAAATCGGTTCACTACCGGCTCTAGCAAATTTGTTAAAGGTGTCGCGGACTAGTAAAAAAATATCGAATTTTCTCTTCCATTTTCAGTTTTTTGTACTTTTCGGAAAAATAAAAGCCTAAATTAAAAATCGGCTCAATAATTATTTTTCTTCATTTAATTAGCTACGTTTTAAAAAAAAAGTTGACCCGAAACGGGCTGCCACCAACCCCACAAGATTTGTTTAAGGTACGGCCTAAGTTTCGCCATTAGCTAATAGAGACCTGAAACTTGTCGCATGACTGTTTTCAACTGTAATTTATTTTTGCACAATCTTTTAGATGTTTTTCCTTCGAATTGCATACCATTTGTTCGTAAATTTGCAATTTCTTCACCAGGTAATTCGAAAACGAAGCCATTAGAAAATCTGTGCCAGCCTTTTGCAACTAAATCCCGCCCATTTTTTCGCTGATTGGTGGACTTTTCGTCGAAGAAATTTTGGCTTGACGTAGTAAAAGATTCACTGTGCTGCCACTTCAAAACTAGGACGGTTCAAAACTTTGAGTGCAATTGTGCGTCACGGTGTACGCACTAGTGACACCAGAACACACGCACATTAAATGTTTATTTTCGTTTTGTCATTGTTTTAAACTCTTTTGACGTACTATTCATTTTCTTTTTTCGTTTTGTCATTTTTTAACTCTCTTCACGCGTTTTCCTCTCGTTTCGCATTTTTTAAAAATAATTTTTTGCCGGTATTTAAATTTGGTCAAATTCGCCGAGCTCATGAGCTCGGCAAAAAATTATTTAAAAAAAAATGCGAAACGAGAGGAAAACGCGTGAAGAGAGTTAAAAAATGACAAAACGAAAATAAACATTTAATGTGCGTGTGTTCTGGTGTCACTAGTGCGTACACCGTGACGCACAATTGCACTCAAAGTTTTGAACCGTCCTAGTTTTGAAGTGGCAGGTTTTGAATCGTCCCAGTTTTGAAGTGTCCCAGTTTTGAAACGTCCCAGTTTTGAAACGTCTTGTTTTGAAACGTCCCAGAGCCCCCAAGAGCATCAATAATCGATTTGCATTTCCCAAAAACCATATTTTGGGACGCAAAATTATAGTTTTCTCCATTGAAAACAACTGTGGAAAAGAAAATCCTCAAATATATAATTGAAACGGCGCGCGCATTGCGCTGTGTGCAAGCACTGCGCGGTCGCGGTGAGACCCGGTTGTCTACCGTAGCGCCGTGCCTCCCTTTAATCCTAAAATAGTTTCCACAGTTTTCCTCCGCGCTTGCGTCGTCTCGCTCAGTTCGTTGGACTTCTGCTCGTCTATGCTGTGATTTTGGAGCACCTTTTCATAACTTTTATAACTCTTGTTCCTCGTTTTATTACTTTGTTGATCGCTCTCGCACTCGTCGCCTATCCGTCGATCTCTCTGGAAATCGACTAGCTCAGTCCGGCAGCTCCGCTGACCCAGTCAAAGTATCGACTGAACTGAGCACACAACGCGACTCAGTATATGAGTCGAGCTTCAGATTAAGCTCAGGCGTTGGATTTGGTCCAGATAAGTAATGGACATTTCAGGCTTACATAAGACGGCGAGTGCAATTTCAGGAAATGATTTCCCATGACGGGTAAAGGAACGGGATAATTACAGAATAGCCACCCATATATTTCAAAATAGGTACCCATTTGACTCGCTATAGTATAGCCACCCACAGTCGGCGCCGCGTGGGTGGCTATTCTGAAATTATGGGTGGCTATTCTGAAATGATGGGTGGCTATTCTATAGCCCGTTGATGTGGGTACCTATTTTGAAATATATGGGTGGCTATTCTGAAAGATTCCCTAGGAAACCAGTATAGCCACCCATTACCACTGAGTGGGTGGCTTAACTGTAATAATATATTCCAGTAAAAGCACCCATATATTTCAAAATAGCCACCCACAGAAAATCGCAAAAATCCCATTTTTCAGTTATGTGGGTGGCTATACTATAGCGTGGGTACCTATATTGTAGTGGGTGGCTATACTGGAATTTTCCCAAAGGAACTCCCGCCACTTCTCAATGTTAAGGTGTTTCCTCTCGTAGCAACGGGTTTCCCTTAATAAATATTTTAAACCACATATTCTTGTAGTTTTCACCATTGTCCGCTAGTCACCGGGCAGCAGCCCGACGGGTGGCTACAAAAGCATGAGAATGTGCAAATGGAGAAGTTTTTTTTGAGGACTCATGGGAAAAGGGCGGGTCCTCGGAAAAAATCGATCGTTGAGAACGCAAGAGGGAGAAAAAACCGGTCAAGAGCTGATGATATAAAAATAAAAATAACCGTAAAAACTGTATTAGAAAGGCCCTATATTTTTTTTTTCGTGGGATCGTGTGTGTGTGTGTGTGTGTGTGTGTGTGTGTGTGTGTGTGTGTGTGTGTGTGTGTGTGTGTGTGTGTGTGTGTGTGTGTGGAGGAATTCTTTCTATTATAGGGGGACCTTCAACTTTCGCTAAAGAGGCCCTTTTATTGAAAGTCTTGAAATTGGCTCCGGGACATTTCGCAGCCGGACGTTTCGCAGCCGAGACATTTCGCAGCCGGACATTTCGCAGCTGAGACGTTTCGCAGCCGGACATTTCGCAGCCGAGACGTTTCGCAGCCGGTAAACACTTCTCACTTCTCTCTCAGCGGTCGACTACACAATTGGTAAACATGTTATTGATAAACAAGCATGGTCAGAGAAATGAGAGAGTGTGTATATAAGGAGGTTGGCTGCGAAACGTCTCGGCTGCGAAATGTCCGGCTGCGAAATGTCTCAGCTGCGAAATGTCTCGGCTGCGAAATGTCCGGCTGCGAAATGTCCGGCTGCGAAACGTCCGGCTGCGAAATGTCCCGGAGCCTTGAAATTAGAGGAACCCTTTAATTCAAGAGGGCGCTTCTATTTTCGGGAGGTTGTTTGGGGGCTCTTCTAATACAGTTTTTACGGAAATTCTAGCCCAAGCCCAAAAACTCACCAACACCAATAGTAAGTAGATCAAAATGCGCCGCCCGTAAATCCATTTCCGCATTTATCAGCTTCGCTTTATCCGGCAAATACAGTCTTCGCGCCGATTTCGTCATCGCCGAAAATCTCCGCTCGGCCATTTTGCTCGCATCTCGTGCCTCTTGCTCTTCCCATTCCAGATCGTCCGTCCTCTCCTGTCCTTCCAGTCGCTTTTCGAGAATTTCACGCACTTGAGTCTTGCTGAGATACGGTTGACACGCGACATTCCGTGTGTTTGCCTGGCTGACGGGCAGGAATTCCGGGTAACTGCACAGCGTTCCGACTTTGACCGTCATCAGGTAATTACAGGGTTTCACTTCGACTACGGACTCGATGAAGGCTTCATTTGTGCTGAGAGCTGGTTCGCATTCATACTGAAAACTTGTTTGCGAGTTTTGAGAGTATTTTGGAAACTAGAAACTGCAGCTGCGGCTCTGGGACGTTTCGAAACTTTTGTGCTATTTTTCGCAGCCGTGTTCGCGCTATTGACAAAGTTCGGCCAAGGTAAATTAGTTGTTGAATCTTTTACTGGTAAATTCGCAAAACTTTTCGAAATTCACTTGAAAATTCACCGCTAAAAATGCACTAAAGTTTCGAAACGTCCCAGTTTCGAAGTGGCAGGTTTCGTAACGTCCCAGAGCCGCAGCTGCCGCACAATTTAAAAAAAAAAATTAAAAATTTCGTAAAACCTGTATTAGAAGGACCTGATATTTTTCGTGGGATGTCTCGCAGGGCACTTGTATTGGAGGGGCCCTTTTAATACAGTTTTTACGGGCAGTTTGGTCTCCAAAATTTTCACATCTCCGCAATAAAACAGAGGCCGAAGCCATGAAATTGGAAGAAATCAGTTTCGAAAAACGCCAACTTTCGTGTGATAAGGGTGAGAGACGCAGAGAAAAATGATCTGGAAACCGATTTTTCTGTCGTTTTCCGAAATGGACTTGTTTATTTCTCTGCGTCTCTCACCGCCCTCATAATGAAATTCTGTTTTCCAGAAAATTTTTCTTGGCATTTTTTGAACTTGATTTTTCGAAAAAACTGAAATTTCAATTTTCTCAGAAATTTCAGGGCAAGGGGTCTGAATTTCAATAAATAGGTTTGAAAACACGATGGACCGCCCAAAAAAGTTGAAAAATGACAGAGAAACAGGGATTCGAAAATTCTCCATTCTGTTATTTAGCAGTAACAATTTACCCGAACACTAATCCTTCTCGGCTGTCGGTAATCTTCCAGGTCGCAATACGTGCCCGCCGTGTACGATTCTTCCACATAGAGCAGTCGATCGTCCGTGGATTCCGAGTAGGGTGGCATGGTGAGAGTGCCGTCGAAAATGCCCAGAATGTTTTTCGCGTAGTCGGCGGAGCCGACTGTAAGAGAACAAAAAAAATTGATTATTTGCCCCCCAAAAGCCCACCTTCTCCATGAATTTGCTCGACAGTTTGTCCGCGGCACAGCGTGTACGTCCACCAGTGATTTCCACGTAGATGGATGCATTTGTTGACATAGAAACTGGCGGCGAGCAAGTCCCCGTATACTTTTGGATTTTTGCTGCTCTTTGTGGCGGTTGGTTTCTAAAAAAAAAGGAAAACTAACAATCAATATAGAAATGAATAGATCATTGCGGTCAGCAGAAAGATAAGAATAAACGTCCTTGATCCAAATATTTTATTTTTGCAACCGCCCCCCCCCCCCCCCCCACAACACGTACCTTAAGATGCTCAATATATGGCAGCGAGCACGCAAACTTTTGGCCTCCTTTGCTCGTCACAAACACGTAATTCTCATCCTTTTCCTCTGGAATTTTCTCCGCAATTTCCCGTTCAAAATCATCAATATTCTTCAGTGATAATTGTCGAATATCGAGATTCGGAGCAAACCAAAGGAAATCCTCTCCGATTGACGCGTCGTATGTCACCCTTCGAAATTCCGTCAGGTCGAAGAATCCGGCAGATGACGTGGCCAAAATGGCCGGGATTAATGACAGGACAAGGAGGAGCGGTAGAGATCTCATTGGCACATTCCCTATTAAATTTTTTTTTTGATTTGACTTTATTACTTATTCCTGGAATGATGATAACGCGTCAAATAATGTACATTGCGGTCTCGCCACGGACGGTGTTTGCAGACTTGTGGATGATTTACGCGGAAATTTGAATTTTTCCGTTTCGAAATATATCGAATTTTCGGCATATAATTCGATGGGTACAACGATTCGGGGGTACAAGGGGGTACAAATGATTCGAGGGTACAAAATTAATGATTCGGGGGTAATAAATTTAGGGGTACAACGACACGGGGGTACAACATCTCAATGATTCGGGGGTACAAACCGATTGATTCATAGGTACAAATTTTTTGATTTAGGGGTACAATTTTTTTTGGGGGTACAAATTGTTTAAATTATGCTAACCTGTGAAAAATGTGTCTTTTTTCTTGAAATTTTTATTTTTTTATTGCTATTTATCTCGTTCTGTTTGATTTATTACAAATTATCAAAGTTGTTATTTAACCTGTTATCATCCAGGACCGATTTTTCATTCAAAAATCCACTTTTCACAATTTTCGTGGCATAAAAGCAAGATGGTTTTTTTTAAATAAGCAATTGAGTGAATTTTCACTATCAACGATTTATGACACAATAGCCAAAAAACAAAAACCGTGAGCATCAAAAAAAAATTATTTTTTTCTTTGTTTTATTGCTATTTATAACAACTTTGATCATTTGTAATAAATCAAACATAACGAGATAAATAGCAATAAATCAAAGAAAAAAAATTTCAAGAAAAAAGACACATTTTTCACAGGTTAGCATAATTTAAACAATTTGTACCACCAAAAAAAATTGTACCCCTAAATCAAAAAATTTGTACCTATGAATCAATCGGTTTGTACCCCCGAATCATTGAGATGTTGTACCCCCGTGTCGTTGTACCCCAAAAGTATGGTACCCCTAAATTTATTACCCCCGAATCATTAATTTTGTACCCTCGAATCATTTGTACTCCCTTGTACCCCCGAATCGTTGTACCCATCGAATTATATGCCCGAATTTTCACATTTCATATAATGGGGTTATTCACGAAATGACAAAAAATGGCAAAAAACTGCGCGAAAACTCGGAAAATGCTCCGGTTACTTGAAATTTTGGGAAAAATTCTTCCGGACATTCCCACAAAATTTCAGACCAAAATATCGCTTTTTAAGAAATATTGATTTTTTTCCGGAAAATATTTAAAATCGAAATTTTGGTCCAAAATTTTTTGAGCGTGTACAGGAGAATTTTTTCCAATATTTCCCAAAATTTCAGGCCAATCGGAGAATTCTCCGATTTTTTCCGTTTTTTTCCGGTTTTGTGAATAACCCCATAAAAAATCAGCCCAAAAAAAAAAAAAAAACCGAATCTATTCGTCGAAAAATTGCGAAACGTAAAAATTCAAATTTGCCCTTAAATCCACAAGTCCGCAAACACCGTTCGTGGCGAGACCGCAATGTACACCATTTGACGCGGTGTCACCATTTCAGGAATATTTCTTAAATATTATGTATTGTCCATCCGTGAAAAAAGCAAATGCGCTCCACGAAACTTATAGTTAGTACTTCGTGATTTTCAATTTTCAAAAATCTAGCGGAACATCGTAACTGATTTTTGTTTGTCCCAACCTGCTCGTGAACAAATAAAATCTAAATATTTAGATCCAAAAATATATCAAAGAGATGTACAACAACTACTAAAATCGGCCTTTTTTCCTTTTTCACAATGACCGTTTATTTTGCAAAACAAAAAATAATAAAGAGACAATCATGACAAGGGAAGTGTTTAGGGTCACCAATTTGGAAATTTCTGAAAATTTAACCACACATTAGAGATGGTTTGAAAACAACTCTCAAAAATTTCTAAAAAAGGGCCGCCACTAGGAACCGAGATATGACGCTTCAAAGTTTGGGCCACGCCCCTTTTAAAATTTAACACAGGAAAATGCGTTTTTTCAGTGGAACGAGCAAAAAATACTCAGCGCCAAAGTCACAGCCTTCCTCCCCAGTTGATTTCATCGGTTCGGTGGTCCAGTGGTAGAGGTTTCAATTGGTAGTGGCAAGGCCCTGGGCTCGATTCCCGCATAGTGGAAAAATTTTTGCATTTTTTTTTTTCAAAATTTCAGAAGACGTGATTGAAGGTTTTCAATCAATTTCCGGACTTTTTATTACCCTTTCGTAGTTTTAAATTACTTCAAGGACTATTTCACACGTTTTTGAGGAAATTTTTTTTTTGAAAAATTTACGAATTTTTGTCCACCAATTGATCATCATTTATGAAATTCAAAAAATTTTGAAAAAAATTGTATGATTTTTCCATATCGAAAAATCATAGACACCTTTTTGTTTATTGAAAACGTATTTTAAGAGAGATAATTATAAAATTTCAATTGGTTGATCGATTTATCAGTGCAGTAATTAAAATTATTGCCCAGTTTTTGGGCTCTAGAACGTTTCCAAACTGTTTTGCTTCCCAGTTTCGAAATGGTAGGCTTCGAAACTTCCCAGAGCCAGTTTTCGATTACAGCTTGTTATAATTTTTTTTTCAAAATTTTTTGAATTTCAAAAATGATGATCAATTGGTGGGCAAAAGTCGTAAATTTTTCAAAAAAAAATTTTTTCTCAAAAACTTGTGAAATAGTTCTTGAAGTAATTTAAAACTACGAAAGGGTAATAAAAAGTCCTGAAATTGATTGAAACCCTTCAATCACGTCTTCTGAAATTTTGAAAAAAAAATGCAAAAATTTTTCCACTATGCGGGAATCGAGCCCAGCGCCTTGCCACTACCACTTGAAACCTCTACCACTGGACCACCGAACCGATGAAATCAACTGGGGAGGAAGGCAGTGACTTTGGCGCTGAGTATTTTCCGCTCTTTCTACTGATAAATCGCGTTTTCCTGTGTTAAATTTTAAAAGGGGCGTGGCCCAAACTTTGAAGCGTCATATCTCGGTTCCTAGTGGCGGCCCTTTTTTTAGAAATTTTTGAGAGTTGTTTTCAAACCATCTCTAATGTGTGGTTAAATTTTCAGAAATTTCCAAATTGGTGACCCTAAACACTTCCCTTGTGAGGGTATTTAGATGGCGTATAAAAGGTGGAAACGAGAAGTCGCATAAATTAATTTCAAAAATATATATTTCATAGGAGAAAAAAAAAACGTTTCTCCTCCCATGAATAACCTCATATTTTTAAAGGGAGAGAGAAAGAGAGAGATTTTGCGGTTAGAACTACGGTATGAAGTCATCATGATGCCGGGCTAACTTTACACATGAACGAAGAAGAGCGAAACACTCGTTCGATTATTTTTTGTTTCTTTTCGAAAACAAGACATTTAAAAGGAAGAAAAGAGCAGAGAGTGAGAAATGGAAAAAGAAAAAGAAGAAGAAGAGGATGTTAGGAGATTCATTCCAATTTGACTAACGATATGTTCGATTACAGGCCCAACGCGTTCTTGGCCTCCTCTGCAAAGTATCGAACGTCAAAATCAGAGTCCTTTCCGAGCTTTTCCAACAGTGGTTTCACATCAGACGTCAACACGCTGAAATAAAAATTGGAAAAAATATATATTGTCAGCCCGCCACGATAGTCAAACGCGCTCCACTGAACTTTTGGTTTCCAAATGTCCAATTTCGACGAGTTTTCATTTTTTGTATAATTTCTTCGATTTTCTTGTTTTTTCTGCGTATAAATAATTATTCGAGACCAAATTCGTAATGGGGTTATTCTCGGAACCAGCAAAAAATTCAGCGAAAATTCGGAGAATGCTTCGATCGTTCTGAAACTTTGAGAGATCATTTAAAAAATACCCTCGGACATTCCCTGAAAATTTCAGACCAAAATATTGACTTTAAAAATTATCGATTTTTATTTCTGCAAATTTTCAAAATCGATATTTAGGTGTGAAATTTTCAGGGAATGACCGGAAGCATTTTTAAAATGATTTCCGAAAGTTTCAGACCGATCGGAACATTCTCCGAAATTTCGCTAATTTTTTTGCTGGCTTTTTCTATTTTTTGCTTTTTTTTCTGGTTCCGAGAATAACCCCATAAAATTCTGTGAAACATTTCTGCATAAGTTTAGTCAAAAATCGATTTTTTTTTTAATTTCCCAACCCATTTTTTTGGAAGTTTAAATGTCATCATGGAGATATTTTTCAAATTACGTTTTAACCCAAAAATTACCAATTTTCATAAAAATTCTAACGGTTTTCCGCCAAAACAACGCGGTGAATTGTGGGGCAATTTTTTTTTCATAGACTACAGCGCGAAAAATATTTTTTTTTCTTCTCTTGTTTTTAATAAAAACGCGATTTTTTGCCTTTTGACTAGTATTTTTTCACTATGTAAATGCGTTTTATTTAAGAACAAATATGTTTTTTTCGCTTACACCGTAGTCTGTGAAAATCGTGTCGAGACCAGCAAACTTTTGCCCCACAATTCACCGCGTTTCGTCGCTCATTCATTAATCCATAATACCATGAACAACAATCATTTCAAATTGGAAAAAATATCGATTTTTGACTAAAATTTTCCCAAAATTTTACGAATTTGCTCTCAAATAATTTTTTTTCAGGAAAAACCACAAAGTACTGTTTTAAATTATTTTTTTTTGTTTTATTCCTATTTTTTACCTAGCCGATAGATTCTTTCCAATCCGCTTCAAGCTCTTGGCGGCGTTAAATCGAACATTTGGCACGTCATCCTCCACAAGCTGAAATACGTTTACATGACAACCAATTCACCGTAATTTTCTCTTACATCCTTCACAATCGGCATAATTTCCTTGAGAATCTGTTCTTGGGTCATCGCCTCGCTCAGAGTGTTCAAACAAAATAGGCACGTCATTCTCTGCAAGTAGTTGGTGTCCTTCTGAAGCTTCTGCATTTTTGGAACAATGTTCGTGTTGGCCCATTGGCCTCCAAACTTTTGCGTCAACTCTTTCATAATCAAAGTGGATGCCTCACGGATAGAAAATACTGAAAAATAGGGATATTGAAAAAAAAATAGAATTCTTTATAAAATTACCGTGATCGGTGAGCCAGTTAAGGCAAAGCGGGAGAAGCTTCTCATCAAAGAACTCTTGCCCCTGAAAACATTTGTTTTTATTTATTCTCAGTACGGAGCGCTGCAAACGCGCTCCCTTCGCACAGTGGTGGACGCGGCCACGTTAGCGACGAGAGAGTGCAGAAAATTGAGAGAGCAGTGGCCGATGTTTTGCTCTGATTTCTCTAAACCTCACTCCAAATGCATGCGAAATTCTTTGTTCGATTGGAGCGAGTTTTCAGCGTTTTATACCGAGTATAATTGTTTTTAATTTTACATTTCGATAAGTTTAAAGTCTTACGAGTTGAGAAGCAAGAAGTGGCATGAATTGCACTATAGCGAGTCTGACTCTCCACTTTCCATCCTCGGCCAATCCAACGATCGCCGGCAAGAGCGAGGTCGAAAGTTGCGCGGCTCCGATCACCTCGTTCACCTTATCCAAACTAGAGATGATATTGAGACGAACCTCTGGAGTCTGGTCATTGAGCAGCTGCATGTAAATCGGGAGAAGCTCCGAGACAGTTTGCTCTTTTCCAATCAAAGGTGCAAGACCCATAATGACTCCAGCGAGTTCAGACTTCACCAGCTGATTTCCGTCAGTGACAAGCTCCTTGGCGACACTAAGAAGTTGGTTGCAAATGATACCTTGTCTCTTGTCTTCTGGAAGGTTGTTGGCGAATTCCTGCAGGCGCTGAGTAGCCGCGCATCTCACTTCGGCTTCTGGATCTTTCAGCAAATTTGTGTAGAGCGCGACAAGATGGTTCGGGTCCATATCTTCCCCGAGGACGTTTTGGATTTCAATGAGCTTCTCTGCTACCATGTAACGAACTCTCCACGACTTGTCATCAAAGAGTTCAAAGAGGATCGGCTCAACGAGCTTCTTCTTGTTAGCCTTATCGAGAAGTGTTCCAAAGGCGATAGCCGACTCAACAGTCAGAAGACGGACGGAATCTTGCTCATCGACATGAAGATCAGTGAGACTGGAGTGAAGTCCCTCGATGACGGAAGTCTTCTCGAAAACCTTGGCAAACTCGCCGAGCTTCGAGGCGGCGGCACGGCGGACCATTGGGGTGTCGTCGCGGCAGAGAGTGCGGAACATGCTAAAAATAAAACGTTTAACTTATGGACCTATTCAGAAGAGGAAAAAAACCGTTTCTCGTGGTAAAGGCGCATCGAATTATTTCGAGGCTACCCCGAATCAGAACCGTGTCCTGAATCAGAACTGTCCCGAAGCAGAACTGTTCGTATCAGAACTGTCCTGAATCAGAACTGTTCGTATCAGCACTGCCCCAAATCAGAACTATCCTGTATAAGTTTTAAATAAAATTTGTTTTATTATGAAAAAAAAAACATATTAGGCCGTAAGCATGCTTATTGAATAGTTCTAATTTGGGGCAGTTCTGATTCGGGACAGTTCTGATTCGGGGTAGCCTCATTATTTCATCGGCCGGTCTTGGCACGACTAGTTGTTTACGTCAAACACCCTCCGACTACTGTAGTTTTTGTCGCTTTTCCTCAATTCTTCATAAAGAAAAAAAACCACGAACAACGGTTTTTTTCCTATGCTGAATAGATCCATAATATGTAATCGTATTTACCTCTTCAACTCATTCTTGATGGCTGGCGAGACACGTGGGTAGACGACAGCGAAAAGTCCACAAGCAGAGGTTCGCGATGTGAACCAGTCACCAGTGGATAGACGTCTGAGCATTGGTACAAAGTGCTCTTCAAGAGAAGCAGAGCTGTGCTTGTCGGCAATTTTGCGAAGGCTTTCGACGGCCTTGTCGCGCACGACTGTCTCTTCGACGGTGGCCAAATTTTCGAGCGGAAGAAGCAGACAGTGCACGTGGTCTGGTCCTCCAACCTGGAATCAGAATAATAATCAAATTTTTTTTTGTTTTGATTATGGGGTTATTCACGAAATAGCGAAAAATTGGCCTAAAACTTTTGGAAATAAAGTCAAAAATACTCCTGGAAATGTCGATTTAAAAAAAAAACGACAATACTATTTTTTTACATCATTTTCCAAAGTTTCAGGCGAATTGTGGACCTATTCACAAAACCGAAAAAAGAAAGAAAATAAATTGCGGGAAAAATCGGAGAATGCTCCGATTGACCTGAAATTTTGGGAAATATTGGAAAAATTCTCCTGTACACGCTCAAAAAATTTTGGACCAAAATATCGATTTTAAAAATTTTCAGAAAAATCGATATTTTGGTCCAAAATGTTTTGAGCGTGTACAGGATAATTTTTTCCAATATTTCCCAAAATTTCAGGTCAATCGGAGCATTCTCCGATTTTTCCCGCAATTTTTTTTTTCTTTTTTTTCCGGTTTTGTGAATAGGTCCATTAGAAACTGGGAAGTTCCAAAACTTTAGTGCGTTTTCAACGATAAATTTTCCGGAAAATTTGGAAAGTCTCCAAATTTACCGGTAAAGGATTTGACAGCTATTTTATTCCTGGCCGAAATTTTTTAGGTTTCGAAACAGCCCAGTTTCGAATCGTCATAGTTTCGAAACGTCTTGTTTCGAAAGGTCTTAAAGCCATTTCTCAGATTGACCTGAAATTTTGGGAAATGCGGGCAAAAAACTCCTGGATATATAAATAGCTCGGAAAATTCTGGACCCAATATTGATTTTTTTTTAAAATGTTTAAAATCAATATTTCGGTCCAAAAATTGCTGAGCATATTTATCTAGGAGTATTTTTGCCCTTATTTCCCTAAATTTCAAGTCAATCGGAGCATTTTCCGAGTTTTTTTTTGCTAATTCGTGAACATTCCCGGAAAATTCGTCTGCAACGAACGGTCCATAAATATCCAAACATCTTACCAATGGAGTGAAGTTACCGAGCTGTTCGGCGAGCACCAAAAGCACCTCATCCTCATCATAAATTGTGTCAGTCAAAAATTGAATAAGTTCATTGCGGGTACGCTCAACGCCAAGGGCCAAAGCGATTGTAGACAGCTTTCTGATGCTGTTGAGACGAAGCGTGACGTCTTCGTTGCGCAACTCGTCAATGAGCACAGCGATCGGGTAGAGAGAATCGTCTCCAGTTTCTTCGACAGCTGACATTTTGCGCTGAAAATGGGAATAATTTTCCGCGTGTGTAGGAGGAGAGATAGAGAGGGAGAGACGAGACGACAGGAGACAGACCAAAACGAATCGATCAAAAAAAAAAAAGGAAAGTGATAATAATCCGCAACTTCGGCCAGCTCGTGGTCAAAAAACAAAACAAAAAAAGCAAAGAAAATTCCCAAATAGAATTTTTCCAAAAAAAAAAAACAAACAGAAAAACAAAAGTGCAAGTCTTCTTTTTCTCCAACCGAGAGAGAAAAAGGCATGTTTATGCGTAAAAATATTTTCATTTTTTCTTGCCGCAAGACGTTCAAGAATCACGCTAGTACACACACTCACAACAAATGAGCGATGAAAAAAGAGAGGAGAAAGAAGGGAAACGGAGAGAAGTAGAGAGTGGCCAAGAATCCAGCAGCTCCCGTCGTGCAACAGAGCTACTATCGATTTTTCGTCGGTGTATGATGCGATGGACGTGAAAAGAAAATGAGACGGCGTCAAAACACGAGTATTACGAAATAACTACAGAGGGGAAATGAAAGGGAAACAAAAACAACAATATTTTTCATTTTATTCATAGAAATGCTGATATTGTCAAAAAAAAAATTTTTTTTTAGCGAGTATATGACAGATGGGCAGTTATGTGGCTAATAGCTGGAGAATATGGCGCTGTTGGCACCGCATCTTTGCAATCAAAATTTAAGATACACAATCAGGACGTGTTTGGCGCGTACGCGGCGTTATCGAGCAACGCGATGCCCAGCATTTTAAATGTGAAAACTTAATTTTCGACTTCATGTTTCATGAGTGAGCGACACAACGCGGTGAATTGTGGGGCAAAAATTGGCTGGTCTCGCCACGGTTTCGACAGACTACGGTTAGCGAAAAAGGTTTGGCGTTTTTCCCGGGTTTGTCACCCTCTCTAGAATTTCGGGGAATTCCAATATTTACGAACATTCCGCCAGGATCTCGAAATAGAAAGCTACGGCTCAGGGACATTTCAAAACCAGAAATTTCAAAACTGGACATTTCACAATCAGACGTTTCAAGACCGAGATGTTTCAAAACCATGTTACCACGAAGGCGCGAAATTGTTGCTTGAAAAAACTATTTTTCTCGGAAAATAGTAAAAAAATTTTCAATAAAATATCGGAAATTTTTCGAAAGTAAAAAATGGTCGGAACAAAATTTTTTCGGAAAGGAAGTAATCATATCTTTGGCTCCGAAGCATTTCAAAACCAAAACCAGATGTTTCAAAACCGTTTTAACATAGAAATGAAAAATACAGGCGAGAGTTGTATTGAAAACCACTAAAACGTAAAATTTGCGATTGTCTAGCAGGCAGTTTTGAATATAGGCCCGATTTCGGCCCTATCCGTGTTGGCTCTCGGAAGTTTCGAAGGTTTTTCTGGATTTTGTCGACGCGGTGTTTCCCACAATCATTTTGAAATCTTTTTTAAAGGAAAATTCCTCAAACACCGCGTCGACAAAATCCAGAAAAAACCTTCGAAACGTCCGAGAGCCAACACGGATGGGGCCAAAATCGGGCCTATATTCAAAACTAATTGCTAGTCAATCGCAAATTTTACGTTTTAGTGGTTTTCAATACAACTCTCGACTGTATTTTTCATTTCTATGTTAAAACGGTTTTGAAACGTCTGGTTTCGGTTTTGAAACGCTTCGGAGCCAAAGATACGATTACTTCCTTTCCGAAAAAATCCTGTTCCGACCATGTTTTACTTTCGAAAAATTTCCGATATTTTATTGAAAATTTTTACTATTTTTCGAGGAAAATAGTTTTTTCAAGCAACAATTTCGCGCGACGGGCTAGTTTCCTCTGAATATTAGCATGACAATTCTCTACCGAAAATTTGTCATTTCCGTATTTTTCTACTTCTTTAATTGTTTCGACACCAGACATCTCGAAACCGTGTTAACACGAGGAATGGAAAAAAAGTTACTTACTTACTTGTGATACTTGGTTAACAAGTAAAAGAGCGGCTCCGCGACGTTTCAAAATCAGTCATTTCAAAACCGAGTGTATTTTTCGAAATACTTGAAATAGCGGCCAAATGGCACTCAAACAGCGGCCAAATGGCACTCAAACAACGACCAAATGGCACTCAAACAGCGGCCAAATGGCACTCAAACAGCGGCCAAATGGCACCCAAACAGCAGCCAAATGGCACTCAAACAGCAGCCAAACGGCCGCCAAATAGCAGTCATTTATTGAAGAACGTGTTATGTCTGGCGGCTATACATACTTTCTATAGCCGACAACTCACGGGTTCTGACGTTTGCTATGCTTTGCAGAAAAGGGGCGGGGCCATCGATCTGTGCCGACTTTGTTTACCCATGATTATCAACAAAAATTTTTTTCAATCGAGTCACGAAAACATGAGTTTTGAAATTACTGGTTTTGAAACGTCGCGGAGCCAAAAGAGCATTCTCCTAGTGTTCCAGCGGTGCTACCTCGGAACAGAACTGAAGCGAAATAGAACTTGCTTCGCAATAGAACCGTTCGGAATATAAATGTTCGGAAAAGAACTGTAGCAAAATAAAACTGTTCGGAATAAAACTGTAGCGTTTTGGAACTAAATTAGCAATGGAGCGCGATTGCATTGCTCGGCCGTCAAAGCGGGCCGAGAAAAAAATTATAAAAGTTTATTCAAAAAAACAACAAAACAAACAATTTTTGATGAAGAGCTCAAATATAAAACTGTTGAAAAAAGCACGCGCATGAGAAATTCCAATTTTTGAATGAGCAAGCAATACAATCGCGCTCCATTGCTAATTTAGTTCCAAAACGCTACAGTTTTTATCCGAACAGTTTTATTTCAAAACAGTTTTATTCCGCTTCAGTTCTATTCCGAGGTAGCACCGTTCCAGCAATTTCTTCCTTTTTTCGCCTGTTATTTGAATAACCCCATCTAGAAAAGAAGAGAAAAGAACAATACGTCACACTCATTTATGCAAAAGCGGTTCAACGTCAAAGCATGCAAAATAAAAAATTCCGAAAAGGCAAACGCTTCCCCTAACAGCTTCAGTCTTCACTTTTTCGTTTAGCTCTTTATTCTACTTAATACACTAATCAATGGGAGACGGAGCCAATGTTTTCAACACGTTCAGTTTCAATAAATGGGCTGACGGGAAGCGAGAAGAGGAGATAGACAAGGAAAGCAGACGACGACGTGCCGAGCAGGTTTGTTGCTCCGCGAGATGCGCGCGCGCGCAGTCACTCACAAATCTGACGACAGATTAAACGACTCAAAGAAAGGCTTCGAAGGGAGAGAGCTTTACGAGAGGCACAGGGAGACGGAGATCTCGACTTGGATGCTCTAATTGAGGCTCTACAAAACGGCGAAATGATCAATACAAGTAGGCAACCAGGCAACCTGATTTTACAGGGGGTAAACAATAATTCCAGCGGGACAAACAGGCGACACGATTCCTCCGGAGGATCAGTCTGCTAAACGAAAGCGCGGTGTGCCTGATGATCTCTCCGATGACTACATTTTTAATGAAATAAACCTCTATGCTAGTCGCGCGCAGGGATTACAGGCTGATGCTGTGCCAGTGGATACTTCATTTGGAGCTAATTTGAACATTCCAAAACCAGGTTTAAGCGTTACAAGTTAAGAATGAGAAAAAAAAATCAATTCCTTTCAGACCCTCTATCCTTCAAGTACAATCGACGAAATCAGAATAATGAAATGGTGGATAATGTGGATGTGGAAGTGAATAGAAAGAATATAAATAACTTTAAGTTTAATAGAATGATGAATGAAATTCCGAAATAAACATTAATATGACTCATATATTACGAAATTAATCAAATACGTTTGAGGGCTTGAAAATAATCGATAACTACTAGGTACTGACACATATTTAAAGCGCATAAATACACATTTTAAGATTTAAAAATACGAGAATTGAATAAAAAAATCGAGGCGCGAATAGAATCGCGAGAAGTTCGAAAAAGAAATGAAAAAAATCGCGAAATCGGTGTGTGCGATAGAGCGCGTTTGCACTATATTTTCACGGCCGCGAACGCCCATTTATTAATCATCTGGCCTTGAAAAGTTTATACTTTTTGTTATTTTTAATCGCTAATCACTGGAGAATATAAGTTGAAAATGGACAGAAAAACACACAAAACACTATAATTTGAAAGCACCCGCTGAAAATAATAAAAATCTCTGTTTAAAAAAGGGGCGGAGCATGGACTAGAATTCTCCTTTTTTGGTATTGGTGGAATTTATTTAAATTTAATTTTAATTCAAAATTATTATTTTTTTTTTCAGCACTTTTCTGATTAATAAAAATAAAAATAATTTTTCCCAGAAGGCAAGAATGGCTAAATTCGAACTTCACGCAAAGATTTTCAAAGACGACGAAGATTATTTCAATGAGAATGAGTTGGAAAACGGTACGTATTAATACCAAAAATCTGTTCTTCGAAGATTCCATTGATTGTTTCAGTTTTCGCCGACAAAACCCTTACCGACTTTCCTTCCTACAATCTCACATCTGGAAAGATGATTCGCTTATCATCGATCAACGGAAGTTCACTCCGCCTGAGGTCCATCACACTGGCTGAAAATCCAGGACGAAATCAAGTGGAAACAGAGCAGAATGGCCCGCCGATCCGACGGAAAAACGTGGTTCGCAACAGAGAAAGTCAGAGATCTCGCCGAAAATTAAAAAAAAAAAAAGAAAAGAAAGGAAAACGTCTTTTTTTTTCAGATTTATTTGAAAAGTACGCCATCCCCGAGTTGGTCATCGAGCTGATCTTCTCCAATTTGCGAAAAAGAGATCTTTGCGCGGCGATGCAAGTCTGTAAAAAGTTCTACACTGTCGGAAATTTGTCACAAAATTGGCTGACAACAGACGTGTCCGGGCGGCCAGTTTCGGAAATTTCGCTTTCTGCACTCATGAGCCGCAAAATTAAAGTTCTTCGACTGTCTGGTGTTAAGGTAAAAAAATAAAGAAACGTTTAAGCTTTCAAAACTTTAAGGTCATCCCGGACATTTTTATTGCGCAACGTCTGTTCGATGAAATTTTGTATTCGACCTCCCGCCTAGAAATTCTCGACCTTTCACGAGCAAATCTCACTCATCGCCAGCTCTTGATGATTCTAAGACCATGCGAAAAACTCAAATTTCTCTCCCTGGAAGGCAACATTTTAGACGACGGAGTCGCGGGTTGTATCGCCGGAAACAGCAATCTCCGCCAGCTTGACATCTCAATGACGACAGGAATCACCCCACTGGGTGCACTCAATATTTTCAGTCGATGCTATAAACTGGAAGAGCTCAACGCGTCGTGGTGTGGACTGGACACTGAAACTCTGCACACGCTCTGCGAGAATTTGACGCCAAGTGTTCGGAAGGTGAATTTGGCTGGATCGGTGCGAGATTACGGTCTGAACGACGAGCACTTGCAAATGTTGGTGGCGGCGTGTCCAAAGTTGGTGGATCTTGATTTGTCGGACAATCTCGAGTTGGGGAATGGAACGATTTTTGTGATTATGGAAAATCTTCGCAGTCTGAAGTGTCTTTCGCTCAATCGCTGCTATGGACTCGACCCGAACCTTATCGTGTATGTCTGTTTTTTCACAATTATTTTTTTTTTCTTTAATGTGTTTTCAATCGAGTTGCGACATGAGAACGCGAAACTCCGCTCACTTATTTGTGCGCGACCACGCAAACACAGTGCTACTTGAAGAGACATAGACAAAAAAGGGATAGCAGACTTATTTTTTTGCGTAGCGTTTTTCGCCAATTGACATCAAAAAACGCGCATTTTTATCGGATACTGAAATTCGGGGAACAAGCTCCGTTCCGTTTGCAAGTCTGTGGTACTAGTTTTGTACAAAAAGTGCTTGAAAAAAGCCGCAGGTTTGCAAAAGGGGCGGAGCTTGTGTCTTGTTTTTAAAAAAAATTTCCCTCCCGGGTTTGTCAGCGAAAATCGAAAATCTTCAAGTCTAAAAATTTATGTTATCCGAAATTTCGCATGAGTGTGTCAACTTTCTACTCTTTTTGGCTTTTTCCCCGGTTTTACCACGCCCTCAAACTTGTTTTACCACGCCCTCAAAACTTGCAAAGGTGCGGAGCTTCTTCCCCGTTTTTTTTTTTGAAAATTTCGGAAAAAATACATACTGTATTTTTAAAGGTGCAGTGTAAAAATTTTTATGCGGGTTTTCACAGCGCGGATTTCAATCCTTTAGTTGCGAGACCCTAGCCCATTATCATATTGTTATTTAAATTGGTACTCGGTGTTTGCGTACATATTTACAAATCTCCGCCTTTAATTATTACATTTCTGCCGATTTTTTCTGTTTTTAAAAAATAAATTTTGGATTTTAGATCGCATTCGAATAGCAATTGAAAACCACGAAGAAAAATTCGAGATTTGCAAAAATCGATAAAAATCTTCCATATTCGACGATTCGTTTAAAATCAATGGTCGATTAAAGAAAAACACGGAAAAAATTTACCACGAATCGGCGAAAATGGAAAATTTTGTTATCGATTTTTGCATCCTCCGACATTTTCCTCTTTTCTCTAATTTTTTGTCCAATTTCCATTCGAAAGCGATATTTATCAATCTGTAATGTATTTTAAAAACAAAAATCACACAAATTAGATAGAAATGCAATAATTAAAGCGGAAATCATGAAAAAAACAGGGAAGTGGGCGGAGCTTCGTAAATCCGTACGCAACGCCAGTACGCAAACACCACGATAATTTCCCAATTCCTCTCTTCCAGTCACCTAAACGAAATGGAGTCGCTGAAACGCCTAAACGTGCACGGTTGCATCACTGAAAACAACACGCAACTGTTTCTGGAGATGTGCAATCGCCTTCAAATCGACGAAGACTATTTCAACTACACCGCAAAACCGAACGGCGTCTCCAACAATGCAGCGCGAGTTTACGGGCATAACATGGTTGAAAAAAATCGATAATTGAGCTAGACCCTTCTTTCGTCTAATTTTAATTAATTACTCACTTCATGTTTCTAACTTTGATAGATAGTCATCACTCCCGTAGGTTTCTTGGGTAACACAACACCATAACGAGTAATTTTCTCTCTTTTTATTTGTTTTCCCCACTTGTCAGATATTTTGGAATTTTTTGATGAGAGTTGTAAATTGAAAAGTAAGAACAAAAAACAAAACAAAACGAATACGACCAGAAAATGAACAAAACCACCATCAGAGATCTCTTTTTTTCAAGCATCAAGAATCGTTGATCCATGTGCCAACATATCCTTCAACGGGCATTTCAGCACTTCACGTTGTTCCAGAGTGGGGCGTACCATTGTGGCGCACACGTCCACATCTTTGACCGGTGTCAAAATCACCGTAATCACACTGCACATTTCAATAATTGTCGAGAATGCGTCCTTGTTTCCAGTCTCCGCATTCGGATCGGCCGGCCATTTCAGTGTTAGATTTTTCATAGAAGTATCAAAGATTCTGTCCATGTCCTGAAATTATTGTACGCACTCTAAAACTGTAACAAAGGGTTGTAAACTCACATCAACATAAACTCTTTTAACGATACCGTATTCGACGACCAAAACATCAAACGACAAGTCCATGACTCCGAGAACAACGGCACGACACATCATCTTGCCGGTCTGATGGATGAAAACTCCAAAGTAGAGGGCGGCCGACGATTCTGACGCCTCCTTCGATGCGAGCTTTGTGTCGTTGCAATGATTGCACTTAAATTTATTTAATTTTTGGCTCTCGAATCTTCAGCTAGTAACTTACAATCTCCTGAATTTCCTTGCCATCTCTATCGGAATCTGGACAATAATCGAGAGCAGCGGCAAGCTGGCGATGCACAATTACGTCCGGGTAACGGCGAATTGGCGACGTGAAATGCGTGTATCTAGGGGAAAAAAGGTTCTGGGACGTTTCGAAACTGGTGCATTTTAGCGCTAAATTTTCGGACTCTCTCTCTCTGGTATCCTTGGCCTAATTTTGTCAATAGTGACGAAAAATATTTAACACTAGAGTTTCGAAACGTCTACATTAAAATGCCGTAAATTTACCAACTCTATCAAATTTAACACAGTTATTCAGAAAAATCAAAGCTGGATATAAAATTTATTTTTGAGGGATTCCGTAAAACGTAAAAAACCGTGAATTTTCATTACCGTAATTATTTGGACACCTCGAATAGAATGGCAGCTTTTGAAATTTCCATTTTTCCAAGTTTTTAAATTTTTTTTTTTGATTTTAAAGGAAGTGCCAATATTTTGGGGAGAGTGGCTTCACGGAGTAATGGCGACTGCCTTTTTTTTCAAACGATTTTTTTGGCGCGAGAACACGCGCGACGCTCTCGTCTTCTCCGTCTCGTCTCTTTTTTCTCCCGTCTTCTCCGTCTCGTCTCTTTTCGAAATGTTTTCATTGGCACAGTGCCCAAAATTTTTGCCGTCGAATGCGGCGCGTGCGGCGTGCGCGTGTTATCAATGGAGCACGTTTTCAGCAGGTCACTCGCCATTACTCCGTGTGGCTTGAACTGAATATCTCATCGAAATCGCACGAAAAATTTCTCTGATTTTTTATGATTTTAAAACAAAAAATAGAAGACCACGGGGAGTACACAAAATCGAGGTTTCCTAGGCCAGCGGCCGACCACGTCTTTTCAAAAATTGTATTGTCTTTAGCAATAATCGGTTTGTTTCTTCTATTTGCTTCATTATGTATCTGCTTTTTTGATAAATTATTTAAAAATCGCTCAGGTAAGCGGAAATATAGGTTTGGTCCACTTGAAAACGGAAAAATTTCGGAAAAAAAATGCTGGCCGGTTTCCTAGGCCGCGACTTCGTGTACTCCCCGTGATCTTCTATTTTTCTTTGTAAAAATCATTAAAAAATCAGAGAAATTTTTTGTGCGATTTCAATGTGATATTCGTAAATCCCCCATCCAATACTACATTTCAAGCCACTTTCCCCAAAATGCTGGCACCTCCTTTAATTGATATTTTCGAAAATTATCAAAAATTCAGTAAAATCATGCATTGATTTTTCGTGCAAAAATCTGCTCCAAAAATATAAGGACATGCCCTTTTAATAGATGTTTGAATTTTATTGAAACGAAAAAGACCCGGAAATTAGCGATATTTTTGTTTAATTTCACAAACAAACGTTTTTTGAAATCATTTAAAAAAAATTCTGGCTGTACTGAAAGTTTTATCTACATTTGCAGTATCTCGATTTTTTTGAAAATTTCAGAAAAAAAAACGAAAAATTATATATTTTTCTCATCAAACAGAAGAAAACATTTCTAACAATTTTTTCAGTATACATAAAATCTGAGCCCTGTTATATAGAAATGTAGAGAAATGCAAAAAATGCTCCGATTAGTCTGAAACTTTGGAAAATACTGCCACAAATACTCCGAGACATAAAAAATGTAATGTCCGGGAAGATTTTTGGAGAATTATCCAAATTTTCTGCATTGCTCGACACTTCTAAATACAAAAAAAATATCGGTAAATTTACCGATAAATTTATTTTTTCAAATCTTTATGCCGCGTCCAAAGTTTAAAAAATTCCTGAAATCAGGAGTTTTTGCAGTCCAAAGTGCCAAAAAAAAAATCCCAGAAATAACAGGCGGTGACAGTTGAAACCGCTGTTACCGTAGTTTCTTCGCTGCGAGACCTTCTGTGTTTGAACTTGAATTTTCCCGCAAAAAAAAGAAAAAATTGAGCAACTGTGGGAAAATTCAAGTTTAAACATGGAAGGTCTCGCAGCGAAGCAACTACGGTAACGTCGGTTTCAACTGTCACCGCCTGTTTTTTCTTTTCTGGGATTTTTTGTGGAACTTTGGACTGTAAAAAACTCCTGATTTCAGGAATTTTTTGAACTTTGGGCGCGGCATTACGAAAAGGAAGCAGGCGCAACCTAACCGGTCGACATTAAGTGCATAATGGTGGTAAAATCCAAGTTCTTTTCCAAATGTGCAAAAGTAATTTGCTCTTTGCATTGGACGAATTGTCAGTGAGGAGATAACCATTCGAATACACATGGCAAGACGCGAGTTTCCTTGATACTTTTGAAGAGATGTGGACAGTAATCCAGACGTCATTCCGTCAAGTGGGAATCCGATTTGGTCACACTGCTTGGCCACGTCCGCCATCATTTTTTCTTTTGGCGGCGGGTGGTTACGGAGAAGCGCGTGATCCGGGAAACTGCTCTCAATCTTCTTCGCGACTTCCATATTGGCCAGCAACATGAATTCTTCGATCAGCTTGTTCGAGTCTTTGTACTAAACATTTTAGAATTTAATTAAAATCAATTTTCTGTATTATTTATTTATTTCTCACCTCATAAACCGAAACGCCCTGTGGCCTTTTTTCCTCGTCCAATGCAAACTTCAACCTTGGCTGCTCGATACGCAATGCTCCGTTATTTTCTCTGTTCTTTCTCAGAATTTGCGCGACTCGGTGGAGCATCAATGTTTTCTCTTTGATTTCAAATGGAGTACATCCGTCCGATATATCGGGAAGTTCTTCTGCGGTAAAGTCCTTCTCCTGGTTTTCGATAAAGTCTTGAGCGTGTTCGTAGGCGAGTTTCACACGCGAACGGATAATAGATCTTCCGAACCAGACATCCTTCAGCTCCGCTTCGTATGTCATTTTGAAGACTGTGGAAAATGCAAGTCGATCGACTCCCGGATTCAGAGAGCAAAGTTGTTCACAGAGGATACGTGGAAGCATCGGGATTACAATTTGTGACAGGTATGTACTGTTTCCGCGTTCAGCCGCCCATCTATCCAACTCTGTGCCTTCTTTTAGGAAAAATGAAACGTCGGCAATGTGAACACCAATTTCCAGGCCTGGTGTGCCTTTTCCGTCGCAGTCGTCAATATGGTTGGCGTGAAGAGCGTCGTCAAGATCACGAGCTGTTTTTGGATCAATAGTAAAGACGATTTCGTTTCGGAAATCACGTCGATAATCAAACTCTTCTTGTGGAATTTTCCAGTCTTCAGCGCTGGTAATCGGAAGTGATTCAAGACACTCGTCGGTGAACTCGCGGTGATCAATCTGGTTTTCGTAGACAATACGCTCAGTTTCCGCTTCGATTTCTCCAGACATGCCCAACAACTTCACAAGATGACCGTCTGCGTACACAGATTCGGGACGCCAGCCAGAAATTTTGGCAGTGTACAAAAACTTTTCGAAATCTTTTGGACGCGTGAGAAACTCATTGTCCACTTCAGTCTTCGGAATGAGAATTCGTGGGATTCTCGAGTCGCAAGCAATGAAAAGAACGTTCGGATTGGCACTGTTCGGCATCAATTGCAGTTTTCCGGCTGCCACGCGAAAGTGTTTCTCTGCATTGATTCGAACGACAGCTCCTACCATGATAAGACACGAATCGGGGACTTCATCCTTGCCGACTCCATTGTCTTCCATTTCATTACGAAGACAACGCTTTTCTGATTTGTTCGAATTGTTATCCATTCTTCGCGACTTTCTCTCCGTAGTTTTATTCAATTCCCACCATTTCACGTATTCCGGATAATTGACAATATACTCCTCTCGATCCTTTATTTTCACCGTCACAATATCGCCCTGCATAGCGCGATTCCTATCAAAACCAAGCACTAAAACATCTGGATAGTCGGTTCCTTTCGGATGATCCACAAAGCACTCCTGATAGTTTTTGGGATTGATGCGAAGAACGGCCTGATAAGAGTATATTTTTTTTGTAAAGACGAGTATTTATTTTGTAAATCTCACAGTGAACATGGATTTATCTTCGCATCCCGCAGCCGCTTCTTCCTCCGATATATAGTCGGCAAAAACTTTGCGCTGCTGATTTTTACTGAAATCCTTTTTGTAGCCTGTTCTATTGTAGTCTGGCTTGGTGGGTGTGCTTCGAATTCTGATATTCAAAAGAAATGAAATTATTAGAATAAATATTTGAATTAGTCTTACGGAGCAGTGGCGCCGAATTTCCCACCAGTGGATGTTTGAACGAACCCGGACGGTTTCAACTTGTTCACTTTTGTCTGCATCGATAGAATTGGATCTTTAACTGTAGACATCTAAAAATAAAAATAAAATAACATAATAATAAGATGTAATTTGAAAAGGAAACCAATAAAAGGAGTAAATAAATAAATAAATAGCTAGCAAAAAAGGATACACCCGATTTCTCAATAAATTATATATTTTTTTCAGGTAGTTTTTGGCTAATAGCCATTGAAAACGGCTAGCATCCATCGACTATCTGCCGTTTACGATGGAGATTCTCTTCCCTTCATTTGCATTTCAAATTTTGGGCATCAGGGATTTTTTTGGCGCTTATATGGTGGGGATAGGCAGCTATGTGGCTAATAGCCATGAAAAACAGCTAACAGCCATTTTTCTTAACACCTTAAGATTTAAAATTCTGGACAACTTTGCGCAACAATGACTGATAGCCATATTGGGCGGCTAGTAGCCATTATCGCCCGCACTTTGCCGTTTCCGTTTTTCGCTATTAGCCACATGGCTGCCAATACACGGGTGCTGGCGACTGTTTTTTTGAAACGCTTGTTTCACGCGTCGCGTGAGAACGTTGTCTCTCGTCTGCGTCTCGTCGCTTACACGCTCTCTATTTACCTAAAAAATTCCTTCCGAAAATTGTAAATAAATTGGCACACTGCTAAGATTTTTTCCGCCGAGTTCAATGGAGCGCACTTTCGCGAGGGCAGTCGCTAGCAGGAGTGGGACCAAAAAAATGTTTTTTTTTTGTTTTTTTTTTCAAGGTTTTCAAGACTTTTTGGGTGAAACAAAAATTATTTTTTTTTTATGAATACGCCTTTTTTTCGGACTGTATCTGCCATAAACGCGCCAAAAATTACCTGAGTAAATAAATGCTATTCTTCCAAATTTCAAGCCGAAATCAAGGAAGAGAATGGAAAAAAAAAGCAAAAAGGGGCGTGTCCCTTGCTCATCTTTAAATATTTGGGCAATGATAGGTTGCTGTTTTGCTTTTTTTTTGGCAATAACTCATAAAAAAGTTGAATAATGACAATAATTGAGAGATTGGTAACTTTGGGAAATAAAAATGTAACAAATTTAGGACGGAAATAAAATTTTTTTCCAAAATTTTTCGAGCATTTTCAGGAGAATAATTTTAAACCACTTCGTCTTTTTCTAAATTTCTAGGTATTTATGAACAAGGCAAGGAAATGTTACATGTAATTACACAAAATTTCGCAATAAATTCACAACTCTAATGAGTATTGGCTATACCTAATGTAAATAAGAAGAACAAAAGAAAACAATTGAGGAAAAGAAAAATTTTAAATTCAAGTAAAATAAAAAAGTAAGAAATATTTCGAGCAAGTCTAGAGGTACCACGGCGTGTTGAAGAGTACATCGTGAAAATGCGCTCCACTGCTCACATAGATTTGAGGAAACGCGGTTGTTACAGATTTGAAACAGTTTGGATTTTCAAAAACAAGGCGCTGGCGGAATACGATTTCTGCATAAAATAAATGGGTAAATATTGTTTAAATATTTAGAATCATGCAAAAGATATGAACCCACAAGAAAAAAATATATAAAAAATTGCTGCGGCGTCGCAGTAACGACGTTTTGAATACGCCATTTCGCGCAATTTTTTCTCGAGTGACGTGGCAACTTTCCCGCGAAATTTAAATTTTAATTTTCATGTACCTCTCAACACCCCGTGAGGTACAGTGCTCCGCGAGCAGCGGCGAAAAGAAGAAATCAGAATTTTTCTGGGGGGACTACGGTAAGCAAGTATGCAAACACGCTGCAGATTTCAAATTTGACCGTAGTCTTTTTTATTTTTTGCGTTCGCTTTTCTTCCGCGTTTTCAAAAATATTTATCTTATCAAAGTTCCGATTCTCGTCTATCTTGTTTTCTTTTTCATTCAATTTATTAAAAAATATATATTGTTTATTTAAAATACATTAAATCAAAACCAACTTTCTACATGTTACCGATAAATTGTATTTATTCAAATATTTACGATTATTGATTTTTTGCAGATCTCCTTCAAACTTGTAATAAACATGGCCGCTGAAGGGCCCATTGCTTCTTTTCCAATGGATAGAGAGGTAATTCAATCAATGACACATTTTCTTTTCATTTTTTAATGCCCTTTGATTTTGTAGGCAGCTGAGGAGGAGATTGCTCTCCTCGTGCGCAAACCAGGGTTCGACGATCTGACGCCTTCCGACATTTTGAGACATATGAATGTAGGTTGCTTAGAAAATAAAATTAATAAAAAAATATATTTTTCAGAATCGGTTTAATATAAATTTTGACTCGTACAAAGCTCAATTGAAAACTATGGTAATCGAGGAAATCAGAAAGAGAAATGAAGAGAATGACAGCTCGGATAGCTCAGACAGTGGCACTGATGATGATGAGGACGACAAGAAGAAAAAACCCAGCGAGGAGAAGAAATCCAAAGCAAAAGAGAAAAAAGCTGATGTCCCAGAAGTGAAAAAGGAGGTGAAAGAAGAATCAGATTCAGATTCAGACACTGGCGTTGAGGATGCGACACCAAAGAAATCGTCGAAAAGAGCGAAAAAGACGTCGGATTTCGATATGATTTCCAATGTTAAATCGTCGAGACGCGCTGCCGCTTCCAACGCTATGAAACAAATACGCAACACTTCTGACGGTGGCAGATTCAAGTCGACAAAAAAGAAAGAGAAGGATCCGAACGAGGATAACTCTGGAAGATTTGGCAGAATGACAAAACTTTGCTACATCAGTCCAGAACTTCAGCAGGTTACTAACGATCAGTTTATGAAGCGTTGTGATGTTGTCAAGACACTCTGGGACTATATAAAGGAGAAGAATCTGAAGGATCCGAAAGCCGGTCAGTTTATTCTATGTGATGACGTGCTCGAGTCGATCTTCAAGAAGAAGCGGTTAAAGGGATTCGGAATGACGAAATATCTTACAAGACACATAATAGGACAAAGTGACATGACACCGGAGCTCAGAGAGGAGAGTGAGAGAGAAATGGAGAAGCGCACAGCGGAGTGGCTGGTAAGTAAATGGAATTTTTTTTATTAAAAAAAAGGTTATTTCTGTATTTCCCTATCACCATATCTCTATTTTCCCGGCATGTCGGCTCATTTTTCAAACCTCCCGTCTAGATGCTGGCCAATTAAAGTAAAAACTGTATTTAAACGGATGCTCTTTTTCCATTTTTGGCTGTTCCAAGAATAACCCCATAGTGGTGAGCTAAACTAATTTTAAAGTCCCGAAAATATCTGGAACGAGAAATTAAATGGGGTTATACACGAAATAGCAAACAAAAAAAACTCCGCGAAAACTCGGAAAATACTTCGATTCACTTGAAATTTTGGGAAATAAGGGCAAAAGTACTCCTGCATATGCTCAAAAAATATTGGACCAAAAAATCGATTTAAAAAAAGAATTGATTTTTTCAAAAAATTTTTAAAATCGATATTTTGGTCCAATATTTTCTGAGCATATGCAGGAGTATTTTTTATTTTGTTTCCCAAAATTTCAGGTCAATCGGAGCATTTTCTGAGTTTTCGCACAGTTTTTCTTGCCATTTCGTGCATAACCCTATAATGGATCGAAACATTCGGAAAAATTGTTGATTCAGAAAATTCAGTAACGCAATTCAAATTTTTGACAATCTCAGGGAATATTTTTGACATTGTATCCCAAAATTTCAAATAAATCGGACCACTATCTGAATTTTTTTCGCAATTTTCATTAACCCTATAAGAAAAGTGAGAAATTTCTCGAATTTGGATCCGTTTTCCGGTCTGGAAATTAAAATTTTTGAGGCATTCACGAATTATCGAAAAATTTAACAAAAAAAAAACCTATTTCTGCCAGTTAAATGGAAAATTTCCCAAAAAATGTTGAAAACCCGCATTTTTTGCGCCTCCGCGGCTCTACAAAAAACATTTGTTTCACCCAAAAAAAAACGAAATAAACCGAAAAAACATTTTTCACAGAACCAGCAAAAAATTCGGAGAATGCTCCGATCGATCTGAAACTTTGGTAAATCATTTGAAAAATACTTGCGGTCATTCACAGAAAATTTCAGATCAAAATACCGAATTTTAACATTTTCCGAAATATAAATCAATATTTCGGTTTGAAATTTTCTGGAAATGTCCGAGAGAATTTTTAAAATTATCTCTCAAAGTTTCAGACCTATCGGAGCATTTTCCGAACGGTCGCTGAATTTTTTTTTCCCATTTTTCGTTAAAAATTAGGGTTTTTTGTCAATTCAGAGCATATACCGGCTAAGTTTTTGTTCAAAAACCGAAATTTTTTTTTTTCGCCAAAAAGAAAATTGAAAAAACAACAAAAAATAACTGAAAAATCTGCTATTTACTAATGGGGTTATTCTCGAAACCAGCAAAAAAAGCAAAAAATAGAAAAAACCAGCAAAAAATTCAGCGAAAATTCGGAGAATGCTTCAATTGATCTGAAACTTTGGGAAATCATTAAGAAGATACTTCCGGTCATTCCCTGAAAATTTCAGACCAAAATATCGATTTTGAAAAATTTCAGAAATAAAAATCGATAATTTTTAAAATCAACATTTCAGTCGGAAATTTTCAGGGAATGTCCGAGAGTGTTTTTTGAATGATCTCTCAAAGTTTCAGACTGATCGGAGCATTCTCCGAATTTTCGCTGAATTTTTTGCTGGTTTTTTCTATTTTTTGCTTTTCTTTGCTGGTTTCGAGAATAACCCCATAACAAATTTGGCAATTTTCTAGCTACTAAAAAAAAAGATTTATAGACCGTACAAAAATTTGCGCTAATTTTTTTATTTTTCAGGCTAGAAAACGAGCCCGCGAGGCCGAACAACTCGCCGTTATCGATTCCGGCGAACTCGAAGGATCGTCGGCAAAGAAAATTAAGACGGAGGAAGGAGATGACACGAATGACAACGATGAAGGTGGTGGTGACGTTGGTTCTTCTGATAGCGATTAGGCTGACTTTGCTCCTTGTTTTTCAACTCGACTCGTTTCATTTCATTCCATTTATGCCCTATTTTGTTATGCGAACTCGTCTCGTCTCGTCTCTTCGAGCCCAGTGGGCGAGCGAGCGCGTGTGTTCAGATGACAGGTGACGTTCTCCCCTTCGTTGGAAATGCAAAACTTGTTCATTTATGTTGTACACCTTATTCCCTCTATTCTTCTTCTTTCTTGTCTCTTTATGCCGTCTATTTACGTCTCTCAAACCACCTTTTCTCATTGCAGCCGAACCTCTCAATTGTGTACATTTTTTTATATTTTATTATTTTTTATGTTCCTTTTTATATATTAATTTTGTGCCTCCCTCAATGTTTCTTTTCTTTTCTTCTTTTTTTTGTTTTACTCTCCGTAATGTGTTGTTGTTGTTGCCGATTCAATCGGACATTCTTGAATCTCTGCGGGGAACGAACACAATTTTTGGACGACAAGATGACAAGACAAAATATATTTATAATAATAAACTTTTATGATGTTCTTTTCCTCCTCCATCTTCACTCTTTTTCGTTTCTATTCTCCTCGTTTTCTTGCGAGAGTTTTATCGCTATTTTTGAATTTCTTTTTTATGGGCGGGGTTTCACGTTTTGATGTCGGTCGCAACTCGATTGAAAACACGATATTTAGCAAAAAAAAAGAAGCTTTTTTGCTTATGGATCTATTCTCACCGGAAAACACGCCGAACGGGAAAAAAAGAAGAAAAAACGGAAAAAAAATTGCGTGAAAAATCGGAGAATGCTCCGATTGACCTGAAATTTTGGGAAATATGGGAAAAAATTATCCTGTACATGCTCATAAAAAAAAATTTAATATCGATTTTAAAAATGTTCAGAAAAAAAATCGATAATTTTCAAAGTCGATATTTTGGTTCAAAATTTTTTGAGCATGTGCAGGAGAATTTTTCCAATATCTCCCAAAATTTCAGGTCAATCGGAGCATTCTCCGATTTTTCACGCAATTTTTTTTCCGGTTTTGCTGGTTTCGTGAATATCCCCATTATTTTCTTTACTAAATACCCCGTGAATAACCTCATTAAAAAATACTAAAATACCAAATTTAAAGTAGCGGATGGTATGGCGGAGCGAGAATCTAGGACTAGACCGAAAAAGACGGTGATCGGAACTTTTCTGGGCCGTCTGAGCCGGAGCAAAAGCCGCGGAGCAGAAGTGGATCGAAAGAAAGAGTGTGGACAAAACAATGTTCCATCCTCGAAAAGTGACGGTAACATTAAAATCTCGGCTCGACGAAGCTCGCAAACTTCTCATCGAGGTAAAAATTTAAATCAACAATTTATTGAATTTCCTGCATTCCCTCAGTTCCAGAAACGGCTGAACACTTTTTGACGGAAGAAGCCCGAATGTCCCCGGCTCGACGTCTTTTGAACAGGTTTTCCACACTTCGATCAACTGGACGATTCAGAGTAAATACTTGATTTTATAATTTTTAAAGCACTTTTCTTACTTAAAATTGCGTTTCAGTCAAACTCGCAAGCCTCTACTGACAATCTGAACGTGCCAGGAACACCAAATGGATACACTAGTAAGTTGGAGGGTTTTTAGTTTTTTTTTTTTTTCCATATTTTGGCCAGGTTCAACGACTAAATTTTTAAATAATTAACCGTAAAAATGTTCTGGTGCCGTTCTAATAGAGTTTAAAAAAAAAACGGTATTTCGATTTCGGTGACTCAAAATGTTACTTTCGCCACTAATTGTAAGTGACACTTTTCGTTAAACGAAAACACGTTTTTATACAAAAGAAATGAAGAAAACTTTTGCCACACTAATTAAGGGAAGTGTCACTCTGTGGCGAATACGTAATATGTAAAATTTTCATGTTTTTCAAACTAGAATGTATGCAATCCCATGTCAAAACAATCGTGTTATGTAATTTGAATAAAAAACAAAAAAATGTGCGATATAAAATTTCAAATTTGAATTTTTTGTTTGTTATTTTGGTTTGAAAATAGTTTGTTTTCGGGCCGTGGCAACCAGATGGATGGGCCTAGAAATGTTTATATGAATTCTTAAAACCGTAAACTTTTTTTCTTTAATGGGTCTATTCACGAAAACCAGCAAAAAATGCAAAAAATTCAGCGAAAATTCGGAGAATGCTCTGATCAGTCTGCAATTTTGACAAAAAAAAATGTCAAAAATACTCCCGGACATGTGCAGAAAATTTCAGACCGAAATATCGATTTTTCTGAAATTTTTCAAATCCGATGTTTTGGTCTGAAATTTTCTGCACATGTCCGGGAGTATTTTTGACATTTTTTGTCAAAATTTCAGACTGATCGGAGCATTCTCCAAATTTTCGCTGAATTTTTTGCATATTTTTCTTGGTTCCGTGAATAGACCCATAATTGTAAGCCATCGTAAAAATTTTAAAAATCGATATGTTTCCGTGTTTACTCTATTTTCCCGGCATGCTGGCTTATTTTACGAACCTCCTGATTTTATGCCGGGAAATTAGAGGCTTATTTTTCAAAGTATCATTCTTATATATAAAATTCCGTTTGGGTCTGTAACTGAGTTTCTTGGTGTGTCTGTTTCCAAACTGCATGGCGAGAGCGAACTGAGCGCCCGAGACCAACACAAAAACTCGAACTCGCGTCGTTCGCTTGCAGGGCAAGCGCTTAAACGCCTGCGCCACAGGACACACGCAAAAAATGAATGGAAAAGGAATTTAAAAGAAAGATGAAGAAGAAACATTTTTAGAAATGAAAAGACATCAAAAGTAGCTTTTGATGCAGCCAGGCTTGTATTTTTTGAAAAAAAAAACCAAAAACTGAACTTTTAAAATTAGGAAAATCTAGCTTTTAGACAGAGAAAATATGACTGAAAAAGTGAAATTTGTGCGAAACAAACATTCCTTTAACATTTCATAGAAGAAATGGAAACATTTTCTGAAAATGTCTGAAATCACGCCAATAAATGACAAAAAAAATGCTTTTGAGTAGTTCTAAAAAGCAGGAAAAGTGGAGTGCCGGGCAATTAGAGTAAAGACGGTATACTCAACAATCAAAAAAAAAAAGTCCGAAAGGAGAATTCTTGCTGAGCTTAAGAAGTTATTTAAAATTTCCATCTGATTAATTTTTAATTTTCACAAAATAACAACAAAAAAATTAGGGAAAAATTCGGAGAATTCTCTGATTGGCCTGAAACTTTGGGGAATATGGTCAAAAATACTCCCGGACATTAAATGAAATGCTCAGAAAATTTTAGGCCGAAATATCGATTTTTCTGAAAAAAGATCATCTATTTTGTAAAAAACCCCCATTAGATATTGTTTTTTTCTTCAAAATTATTATTTCTCGCGCTGTCCAGAAAGTGCGCTTCATGGAGGAATACATGAAATTTACCAGAAAACCGGTATTTTTCTTTCAAAATAGCGAACATTTCCCGCTGTTGCATGGAAAAATTATCACAGTTACCGTATTTACTCTAATTTCCCGGCAGCCTCTAATAGGGCGACATGCAATCAGAAGGTTCGAAAAATAAGCCGGCGTGTCGGGCAAATAGAGTGTAAATACGGGGCTCTTTCGGAATAGAAATTCGAAAAAATTGAAATGTCACGTTTTGGAAATTGCGTGAAAATAGAAATCCACGAAATAGAAATGTAATAAATCAGAAACGTAACAAAATGAAAACGCGTGAAAACAGAAACGTAGCAGAGAAGAAATGTGTCGAATTGGAAGTAAAATGGCAATGGAGCGCGTTTGCGAGATTTATTTTTTAAAACGACTTTTTTTGAAATATTTATCGCTTTTTTTTTTCGATGTCTTCCACGTATTTTTGGATTTTTTTTCACGTTTTTTTTTTTCGATTCTTTTCGAATTCGATACGTGGAAAAATTTTTTTTTAAATCGACAAAAAACGTGAAAAAATCTAAAAATATCGAAAAAAAACGTGAAAAAGCCGTTTTAAAAAATAAATCTCGCAAACGCGCTCCATTGCCATTTTACTTCCAATTCGACACATTTCTGCTCTGCTACGTTTCTGTTTTCACGCGTTTTCATTTTGTTACATTTCTATTGTGTTTTCAATCGACTTGCGACATGAGAACGCGAGACTCCGCCCACTTATTTGTGCGCGTCCACGCGAACACAGTGATATTTGAAGAGACGCAGACAGTTAGCGCACAAATAAGTGGGCGGAGTCTCGCGTTCTCATGTCGCAAGTCGATTGAAAACACAATATTTCGTGGATTTCTATTTTCACGCAATTTTCAAAACGTGACATATCAATTTTGTCCAATTTCTATTCCAAAAGAGCCCCGTAAATACGATAGCACTGATTTAAAAAATAAACCATTTTCATCGAAAACCCCGGAAAGTTTTCTTTTCTGGTGGCAACTATGAAAATTTCATGCCCAAAATGGCGGCGGAAAGTAATTGTAGTAGGCCCCTAACCCCATAACCACCAACATTCCACTGATGATTCATGCATTACTAAACACATCCCATTCTGTTTATTTATATAGTAAAGTGATTACAGCCAAAACGACGTCTGAACACGACCTCCTCGCTGTCGGCAAAACAACGCCAAACACTCGAAGTCTGGCACCGCCGCCATCCGGCGTTCCGACTGGCGCACAATCGGAGACAGATCTGCGATTTGTGACAACTCGAGACAGCCATGTATGTGCACTTTGCAGATGTTTTTGGTGACACCGATATATCCAGTTGTTGACCATGTGTCAGTGGTTATCGGCTGTTATCGGCGTATTCAGAGAAATGCAGAGATTGGCCTGTAACTTTATTTTAAAGATTTAGACCAATTTAAGCATTTTTTAAATCTGAAAACACTCTGATTTCTTGTGTATAAGGCCGGTACACAAGAGATTAGGATATTTTTGACACTTTCTACGAAATCTCAATCAATTACTGGTTTTATGTAATTGCAGCGAAGTATTCCCGCGATGGAACCATTTGGATTCGGAGATAAGTCGCCTCGCGCTTTCATGTCGGAACACGATCTATCCTCGGGAAGTTCTGATTTCCCCGAAGTCACTAGGACTCCGAGCTATCTGAGGATATCGTGTGCGCTCAACGGTTACACCAGGTAAAATTACACGCGATTTTATTTGGCACTCGGTGTCTGTCGGAGCACATTTGGGAAAAATTTAAGAATTTGTGCTTTTTTTCCCGAAAAACATGAAAAATGCCTCAAAATGTGAATTTCGCGCGAAAAATCTAGTGGAGCGCGTTTGCTCGGCTCTGCTCACTTTTCAAATCCTGGACACGCGATATTTATCAATTTTATTAAAATTGACAATTTATTTCAAAATACAGAAAAAATCATTTAAAATCGGCAGAAAGGTAATAAAAAAAGCGAAAATCATACGAAAATAGGCTCTCGGACGGTATTGGATTTCCGTTTTTGTTTAAATAAAAAGTTGAATTGATTGAAAATTCCTTTAAAAGATTTTTAAAATGATTGTGTGCAATCACCGCGACGACAAAATGCAGAACAATTTTTGAACCGTCCGAGAGCCGAAAAAAACAGAAAAGTGGGCGGAGTTTCGTAAATGCCACGGCGTTCTGGAGACTACGTTTTTAAAATTATTTTTGGAAATGAAATTTCGGAGGTCATCTCTCTCAAAGCTCTGCGTCTCTAGTTTTACACGCACTTAGCAAAACTTGGCAGAATGTGACTATCGAGACGCAGATAAATGCGACAGGGCGCGTTTGCCGTTACGTAGGTTCTAGCACGCCGTGAATGCGTACGCAACGCCAGCACGCAAACACTGAGTGCGAGTGCCAATTTGAATGAAACGACGATACAGTATGGTTTCACGTGAAAATAGTTTTTTTGTATTGAATGAAGTAGAAAAATCTGATTGGGTGTGGCCTTGGATTTTCCGCATGAACTCTTACTGTGGTCGGCGAGAAAATCCATAAACGGTAAGAGACGCAGAGAAAAATTTGCTCGTAAACGGCTTCCGGTCTCAGAATACGTGACAATATTTTTATTTTTTTATTAAAATATAAACTTTCACAATTTTTGTTTGTTCCAGATCTCCAAACAAAGCAGATTTGACACCGAAAGCGGCGCCACTGCCAGTGGAAAGCATCGTGGAAAGGTGAGGTTGCCACGTGTCGTCGTTCTCGCGCGAGAAAGAATAATCGAAACCAATTTTCGTTTTCTTTCGATCGGCCACATAATTGGATAATTGTTGCAGACGGACACGAATGTTCTCGCATCCGCAAGACCGAAAACCGGCACCAGGATTCAGTAGTCCGGTCACTAGCACACTGTCAAGCGATTCGAAGACGTCCGTCATCGAGTGGTGAGTGTGAATAAATGGATTTGGAAAGTTTCGAAACGTCCCGTTTTCGAAAAGGCTTGTTTCGAAACTTCCCAGAGCCAAAAATACCGTAAAACCTCTATTTGTGTTTTTCTCTTTGTCCCTTTTCTAGCGGTTCCTGCCCTCCAGACGGTATTGTCTTTGGTTACCGCAGTATTTACTATCATTTGTAATTTGATAAGCGCCATCAAATGTAAAAGGATACGATGATGATGGACGGTGACAGATTGGCGCACAAGTGCGAACATACGGACAGAACGGGGGGGGGAGAGAGAGAGGGGAGAAGATGAACGTCTTGGGAAAATTCCAGTATAGCCACCCACTACAATATAAGTACCCACGCTATAGTATAGCCACCCACATAACTGAAAAATGGGATTTTTTCGATTTTCTGTGGGTGGCTACTTTGAAATATATGGGTGCTCTTACTGGAATATATAATTACAGTTAAGCCACCCACTCAGTGGTAATGGGTGGCTATACTTGTTTCCTAGGGAATCTTTCAGAATAGCCACCCTTGCACTCCAATATAAGTACCCACTCCAACGGGCTCTAGAATAGCCACCCATAATTCCAGAATAGCCACCCACGCGGCGCCGACTGTGGGTGGCTATACTATAGCGAGTCAAATGGGTACCTATTTTGAAATATATGGGTGGCTATTCTGTAATTATCCCAACGTCTTCTGGTCCCTTGTCCGACACAATTACCCATCGGTTGACCGCCTCGACGCCTTCTTCTTCTTCTTCTTCGTATTCATCGTCGCCTACCTTTTCCCTTTTTTCGTATACTTTGGGATTGCATGGGCATAATTGCGCTGCCACGCGCCGCGCTGTTTTTGACTTATCTTCACACTTTTCACTTTTTTTTTTCAACGGAAAAACTAGTTTTTTGAAAAGTTTAGACCCCAATCCGATTCTCGCAACAGTTTTACAACCAGCTTGTTTTTTTTTTTTCTGACTGACCATATCCGATTTCTATCCTCTTCCTCATTCTTCTTGTCGTCACTTGCTCTCTCTTTTGACCGTGTCGAGAGCCCACTTCTACCCGACCCGCACGTCTCGAGAAGGCCCTAATTATTCATCTCGCCGAACAGCCGCTTCCCCTTCTATTATTCATGAATAGCGTCAGGCTTTCATTTACAAATTGAGTTGGTTTCTGGCTCGGCTCGACTCGACTCGGTTCCGCTTCATTTCATTTTAATTTGATGCTTCTGCAAACGCGCTCCAGCGCAATATGTATTTTTTTTTTAATTTTCTACAATTATTGTCAAATCATGCCGTTTTACATGGCTATTAGCCACATAGCCGCCAATGCTTGCCAAAAATTCTCTAAAAATGCTCAAAAGTGAAGTGCGAAAGAAGTTGAAGAGAATAGCCATCGAAAGCGGCTAATAGCCAAACGCATATAGCACACGCCCCGAATCGATGGCTGTTAGCCGTTTTCAATGGCGATTAGCTAAAAGTTTTCTGAGTTCAAACGCGCTCCGCTGAATTTGATGATTTGTGATTTTCATTTTGGTTTTCGAATTTCCAATTTCGTCGGTTTTTCCTTATTTTTTTTTGTGTAAATTCATCGTTTTTCTTTCTTTTTTTTTTTGTAAAAATAATTATTCGAGACCAAATTTGTAAAGTTTTGTGAAAAATTTCGGCTAAATGCATAATTTTAGGCAAAAATCGATATTTTTCCAATTTGCCACACTTCAAAAAATTCCAAACTCAATTTTTGAAAGGATTTTTGTTCAAATGCCATCGTGGTAATGTGTTTTAATTTTTTACGTTTTAGTTAGAATATCACTGATTTTAATGAAAAGTCTATCGGTTTTCCACCGGCGAATTTTTATTAAAGTCAGTAATATTCTGGCTAAAACGTAATGGACATATTCACAAAACCGGAAAAAAAAAAGAAAAAAACGGAAAAAAATTGCGGGAAAAATCGTAGAATGTTCCAATTGACCTGAAATTTCGGGAAATATTGGAAAAAATTCTCCTGTACACGCTCAAAAAATTTTGGACCAAAATATCGATTTTAAAAAATTTTCAGATGAAAAATATTTTGGTCCAACATTTTTTGAGCGTGTACAGGAGAATTTTTTCCAATATTTCCCAAAATTTCAGATCAATCGGAGCATTCTCCGATTTTTCCCGCCATTTTTTTCCGATGGCTTTTGAACAAAAATAGTTTCCGAAAAATGAGTTTGGAATTTTTTAAAAAGGAGAATTGGAAATTTTTTGACTAAAATCATGCATTTTGTGGAAAGTTTTCAAAATTTTTTTTACAAAAATTATCTCAAATATTGTTGGCCCGCCAAAATGGTCAAACGCGCTTCGCTGAACTCAACGCTATGCGATTTTCATTTTGGTTTACAAATTATTTCATTTCACGTATAAATTCAACGTGAAATGAAATAAATTGGAGACCAAAGTGAAAATCTGATAGCGTTGAGTTCAGCGGAGCCCGTTTGATCATTTTGGCGGTTCGACAATAGTTATTTTTACAAAGAAAAACGTAGAATTTATTCAAAAAAATTATGAAAATCGACGACATTGGAAATTTGGACACCAAAATGAAAATCACCAAGTACCGAGTTCAGCGGAGCGAGGAGCGTTTGACAGTCTTGGTGGGCTGAAATTTGACTGAAAACCGATGAAATTTGAAGAAAAAAAAACGTGGAAAAATCAATCCAAATTCTTTATTTCTGGAATTTTATAATTTACGTTGTTTTATCTGCATTTTGTCGTCGCGGTGTTTGCACACAATTTTTTTTACATGCTTTTTATGGAATTTTGAGACCCTGACAAAACCGTGGAAAAGTTGCAAGTCTGCGGTGCAGTTTTTCCTGAATTTTACAACTCTTTCAGTACAAAACTCGTACCGCAGACTTGCAAAAGGGGGCGGAGCATCTTCCACGGTTTTGTCAGGAACTCGGAATTTTCCTTTAAAATGAGTGTGTGCAAACACCACGACGACAAAATGGAGAGCAGCCGTTGCGGCGTTCCAACTTGCTAGAAGACGACACCTGTTGTTTTGCATCGAGAGCTCTTCTGTGGAGCGAGCCCGTCTCCAGAATACTATCGAGTTTCTCCTAACGACTGACTGATCGATGTTCAACTTTACGGTCACTCGCATCATTTTGTACAGTGGATTCTTTCTCTTTTTCTTCTTCTCTCGCTTCTCCTCTTCTCTCGTTTGCTTCCTACGAGGAGAAGATGACGACATTTTATTCTCAAAGAAATGAAAGTAGGAAATGGAATTCTGCATATACATAAATCCATTTGACTGAGGAATTGTTGTTCAACGACGTCGTGTTGTCCTTCAGAATACGTTTCATTCTGACATGTTTCTCCTTTTGTAATGAATTACTGTCACTGTCGAGCTGATTGTGATTGACCAGGTATGGTTTCATTCGACCTTCTACTGGCAGCACCACCAGGTGGTCCGCCACTTCTTCGAATTCCGAAATGAATTGAATTGATATTGAAATTGAGAAATTTCACTATCTAATTTCACCAATTTATTATGATTTCGATAACCGTGTCGTCGTAATCCGTAAATCGTTGTTGACCTCTTCTCTCTCTTGATCAAACCGATCAAGATGCTAATCTCATTTCTCTTCTTTGTTGAAACGCTTTTCGCAGGACAGGAAAAATGTTTTGTGTGTGTCCGAACTTTCACTTTTACAATGGGTTTAGGCCTCTGACGGATTAATAACTTTTTAGTGGTGCCCCCGCACACTTTGCCCGTGCCTCTTGTTTGCACACTATAGCGCTTGTTGGTATGTTTTGTGTGGAACCATACCATTTGTGCGCGCGCACGCTGTCACCGGTCCGTCCGTATTTTACCAATCAGGGAGTGTTCGTCGTACCACCCCGGTTCGGTTAGTCATTCTTTCTCTTTCCAAATCAGTATTTTTGTTTTGTTTAGCTAGGGCAAGATTGACACATTTTTGAGGAATACTGTATTTGTGATACTAAAAATTGGTCACTGGCCTAGAAAGCCGACGGTCGCGACTTTTAGAAAATTCAATTTTTCTTGTAATTATCCCCAATGCATTATTTTTCAAAGTTAATGCGTTTCAATATCCCGCAATTTTGTGTACCTTCTAATTTTTTAAAAAATAGTTTGCTCGAAAAATTGGCTCTGGGACGTTTCGAAACCTGCCATTTCGAAACTGGGACGTTTCGAAACTTTTGCGCGTTTTTGCGGCGTACTAGTGTATTTATAGTCGGCGAAAACATCATCAACCTCGCTCTACTGCAAAATTCCTGTAAAACAGTGTTGCACTTGCAAGATTAACTCGAATTCTAGTGTTTATACTTCTTTTCAACGGAAAATGATGTATCCATGACGAATTGCAGTCAAAATTTGATTTTTCGCTTCAAATAAGGCGCACTACACTGTTGAAAATTGAAAAGTGCCGTAGAGCGAGGCTGATGATGCATTTGCCGAGTATAAATTTCCATAAAAATAAAAATAATTGATAAAAGCAAAAATTAAAAACCAAATGAGCGTGCGTTTTGGTTTCAATTAGCAAAAAACGATACTCAATAATGCAAAAACGTTTCGAAACGTCCCAGAGCCGAAAAATTGACCAATTATTCCTCGATTTGAGATATCTCGTCAAATGGTGCGCCTACGGGTCTCGCCACGACGGTGTATGCACTTGTCGATTTACACGCAAATTTCACTTTTTTCGTTTTGAATTTTTGTAAATCCATACACACTGTAGATTTACGAATGTTCAAAAAAAAAAATGGAAACCTGCGCGTAAATCGACAAAAGTTCATACACTGTCGTGGCGACATCCGTAGGCACACCATTGGACGAGTTATCTCAAAGCGAGGAATAATTGGTCAATTTTTCGAGGAAACTGTTAAAAAAAATTAGAAGGCCACGAGGAGTACACAAAATGGCGGGAAATTCAACGAATTTGATTTTGAGCACTCTATTGTGTTTTCAATCGAATTTCAGTGTGAAAACATGACACTACGCCCACCTTTTTCACACCGAAATTTAATGTTCGTTTGAAAAAAGTGGGCGGGGTTTCACGTTGTGATGTCGCAACTCGATTGATAACACAGTAACAAAAAATAATGAAAAACAAACGACAAAATTAAAAAAATTGTTGAAATTTGCAGATAATACATTACGGTAATCTTTCCTTTTTCTCTCAAAAAAGTTTTTGTCAAAAATTAATTTGCACCAAAACGTCTAGAAAATGCAGCTGAAAATTCCCCTTGGCAAAATGGTTGTCTTCCGCATTTTTTATTTTAATTTTTCTACCGTAAAATTTGAAAAAAAAACCTAAATTTTTAAGTTTTTTTTTTTTTTGGAAAACGAAAAAACGCCTCAAATTTGGAATTTCGAGATTAATGCTATTGTCGGTCCGCCAAAATGGTCAAACGCGCTCCGCTGAACTCAACGCTATCCGATTTTCATTTTGGCTTCCAAATTATTTCATTTCACACGGTGTCCAGGATTTGAAATGTGGGCGGAGCCGAGCAAACGCGCCCCGCTGGATTTTTTCGCGCCAAATTCAAATTTTGAGGCATTTTTTATGTTTTTCGGGAAAAACGCATAAATTCTTAATTTTTTTCCCACATGTGCTCCAACGGAATTATAGCTAAGGTCTTTAGAAATTTTTTAAGCCTAAGAACGTCGAATTTGGTTCAGCCACCATTTCGAAATATTCGTTTTGAGTTTTTTGGTGTTTTTGCAGGATAAATCTTTACGAAAATCGAAGTTTGGGCAATTATATGGTATCTTTCTTATATAGAAAATTTTAGATTAGTCTGTGTGTTTGTTTGTGTGTCTCACACACAAGTTGGCAGTCGACAAAACTCGAACCAGCGACCTGTCGATTGACGTTCAAACATGCTAACCACTATACCACAAGGGTCACGATAACTTGAAAGAAATAGGGAAAAGAAATGATTGCCAGTTCTATTTAAAAAAAAAACAGAAATCAGTAAAAATAAATAATTGACGAAGGCGACTTAGTCGCCACAAGCTGCAAGCTTGTTAAAAGATAAAATACATACATTTTACAAAGAAAAACAGGTTTTACTGAAAGAAAAACAATAAAATCAATAAAATAAAATGCGAGAGTCGAAAAATGCGCAAGCACCGAAAGTGCGCCATGGAAGTTTGCTGACGCGCCAGCAAATTAGGCTCCGCCCACATTTCAAATCCCGGACAACGTGTTTCACGTATAAATTCAACGTGAAATAAAATAATTTGGAGACCAAAATGAAAATTGCATAGCGTTGAGTTCAGCGGAGCGCGTTTGACTATTTTGACAGGCCGACAATACGGATAACGTTTTTTGCTTTGACTCTGCCCACATTTAAAGTTCTGGACATTGAAATTTTACATTATCACACGCATACCCTGATCCTCAGAGCTCGTGTAAATCCCACTCTCTCCTCGCAATCACGATTTCAATTGGCTCTTTTCCATGATAAGCATGCCGCTGTTTGCCTTCTTCCACCATCATTCATTCACCTCGTTATCGCTTTCCGCCCCGCTCCGTTCCGTATCCCACCGAACCGCGTCCGCCTGCGTATTTTCCGTCGGGGCGGTAGCCGCCGCCAGTGTCGATCGGATTGTTGTTGACCGCCTGCCTGCGTGCTTTCCTCTAGGCGGCCACACCCGTTCGTTTACCTGAAGAAATGTATCATAATGTGTTGTTGAGTGATGGATGCTACGCTGTTGCTGCTGCTGCTACCGCTCCTACCAGCGATCGTTTCCCCCTCTTATCATTCTGTCGTTCCGATCCCTTTCCCCGCCTGAGTCTCTTCATTGAAGGTTACTGGAAGAAGAGTAAAGTTTTTTGTGTGCGGCAAACTTTTGTTGTACACTGATAACAAACATGGCAATATCAATAAAATGCATTCCACTCATTCTCCAATTTTAAAATTGGCGTTACTCACCGTTTTTTTCACTCTATTTTTATGGACCTGTTCAGATGGATTTCCGTGTAAATTTAATGCAAGAAAATTCATTAAAATACGAGTTCGAAAATTCATTTAATGTTTTTTTTTTGACATTTCTATGAATTAACCTAAACTCGAGCATCTCTTGTTATTTTAACGCGCAAACAATACTTGAACCCCAACTAGTTGACACTTTTTCACCTCTTATCATCTCGATTTTTGCAGCTCAACTCCCATCGCACCACTCCAACACAGTCGGCTCAACACCCTTCAGAACGAGATGGGCAACCACGTCTCGACGCCCGGCCCAATACGAGATCTCATCAGCAAATTTGATCAATTGGATCTGTGTAGTTCGCACAAGAGCGAGAAGGAGGGAGTGGAGAATATTGAGCCGCACAAGTTTATTATCAATCAGCAACCGGTAAGGTTTTTTTTTTTGCTGTTTATTCAAAAGTATTATTGCCTTTTCAATCGGGATGCGGCATGGAAACTTGGAGACTATTTTGAACGCGAACACGCAATTCTAGTGTTATCATGTATTCCCGGAACGGTGATACCGCGGTGTTTGCACTTGTGGATTTACGCGCGAAATTTGAATTTTAAAATTTTTTCTATCGCATATTGCAATAAAAATTCCATAGAGTTCAAAAAATAATTAAAAACGGCACAAAAAATAACAAAAAACAAACGGATTTTTTTGTCGAAAAATTCAAATTTTCGCGTAAATCCACAAGTCCGCAAACACCGCGGTAACACCATTCCAGGAATACATAATATTTGGAATTTCGCGAGAAAAATGTGGGCGGGGTTTCATGTTTTCAAAAAAAAAAAAAAACGTTTTCATGTTGCAACTAAATTGAAAACATATTGGCGTGGCTTGATTATGGTCGGGGCGTAAAATACATCTTTCAAGGATTCCGTAAAACGTTTTTAAAAACCGTGAAATTTCAAATTCCACTGTTCAGTAAAGAAAATTATTCAAAACCAGAAATATTAACAAAAATTAAAAGAAAATTGACCAACAAAAACAAAAAAATGCATCAGATTGAAAATTAAATAGCTCCTAAAATTCGAACAATTTGATGTTTTGGTCAAGAAAAATATTGTCCACCCACGAAAATGGTCAAATGCGCTCCTCTGACAAGGGAAGTCTTTTCACAAACCATATTGGAATTCTCTGAAAGTTGGTGGGCTAATAGAACCTATCTCTGGCTACAGCGTCAAAAAAATTTAGCTGCCCAATTTCACAAATAAGCTCAAAAAGTTGCTCCAAAGTTCCGGCTCCCCCCTCCATCACTTCTCTCGTTTTTATCACGACCCTCCAGAGGGGAAAAAATCAACGAAAGGGAGGCGCAGTGGTAGAGTGGGGGGCAGCAGGAGAAAGGTCATGGGTTCGAACCCTCTTGTGGTAAAATTTTTTTTGTTATTTTTTATAAGTATGGAAACAGGGGTGGGACCAAAAAAATATGTGTTTTTTTTTTGGGTGAGACAATTTTTTTTTGATGATGAAGGTGAGACAAAATTGTTTTATTCATTTTTTTGACAATGCGCCGTAGGCAAACCTTTTTTTTGTTTTTTTGTAGAGCCGCGGAGGCGAAAATCTTTTCGGGATTTCTTGTTTTTGTTAAATTTTTTGAAGAGAAAATATTTTTTGTTTTACGGTTCTGCTTCGGGACAGCTCTGATACGGGAACGTTCTGCCTCGGGTAGCCCCGTCCAAAAACCTTCTTCGCCTCCGCGACTCTAGAAAAAATCCAAAAAAATTGTCAAATTGTCAAAAAAAGAAATCAAAAACAATTTTGTCTCACCTTCACCATCAAAAAAAAAATTGTCTCACCCAAAAAAAACATTTTTTTTCTTGGTCCCACCCCTGTTCCCATACTTATAAAAAATAACAAAAAACAATTTTTACCACAAGAGGATTCGAACCCGTGACCTTTTTCCTGCTGCCCCCCACTCTACCACTGCGCCTCCCTTTCGTTGGTTTTTTCACCTCTGGAGGGTCGTGATAAAAACGAGGGAAGTGACGGAGGGGGGAGCCGGAACTTTGGAGCAACTTTTTGAGCTTATTTTTGAAATTGGGCAGCTAAATTTTTTTGACGCTGTAGCCAGAGAGAGGTTCTATTAGCCCACCAAGTTTCAGAGAATTCCAATATGGTTTGTGAAAAGACTTCCCTTGTGAGCTCAACGCTATTTGATTTTCATTTTGGTCCCCAAATTATTCCATTTCACGTATAAATTCAACGTGAAATTAAATAATTTGGAAACCAAAATGAAAGTCGCATAGCGTTGAGCTCAGCGGAGAGCGTTTGACCAGTTCGCGGGCCGACAATTCGTAAATTTGTTTTTTTTTCCAAACTTAAGACAATGCCTCTAGAATTTTTACGGATTTTACGGTAAAAATTTTACGCTGCCTCAGAAATCCGAAAACGTGGAAAACTTTATTCTCAATTTTAGGTATTCGATGAGATTGATTTGAAAAAGGATGCGAATGGAAACGAGAACCACGACGAAAAACAACCAGATGAGCAGACAGAAGTACCACCGCTCAAAATCTCGACAGATGTCGAAAGTGACAGTGGAATATCGGGTTCCTCACCTGCCAGCTCTAAAAAGAATGTCGAATTCACAAAAGATGCGAAAGAAGACGACGAGCAAGAGGTGACAACTTCAACGCCTTCGGATGGACACGAATTCCAAAGTCTTCACGATAAAGTTCGCGCAGAATTGCAAGGCAAAATGGACGCTGCGAACAAGGATTTGGAAAACGTGGACGATCTGCCGGAAAAGTGTGCAGACTCTCTTCGAGCGGCTAATGGAAATGCTCATCTTTTGGTTAGAAAGAAGTTTTCCAAGTTTAATGAGCTTATCGAAAAGAATTTGGTGAGTTTCTAGACTATTATAAATATTTGGTCCACATTCTCATTCTAATTTTGTTCTAGAACCCAGTCGCCAACGACCCGATGCCAGTGACTGTGCAAGATTTGGAAGGATTCTGGATGACAATCGATATGGAGCTGACGGGGATTCGGAAGGAGTTTGAAAAGGTGGAAAAGTACCGAGCAGCCAACTGGGATCCGAGCATCACTGACGAAGTTGACACAATGGTGGTCGTTCCAAAGACGAGACCAACGATTGCAAAGAAGAAGGTGGCTCCAGTGATATCTGATGAGACGAAAAAGAAGTTGGCTGAGCAGGTGGGTAATTTATCATTTTAAATGATCAACTATGTGGGTGGGGGGGGGGGGTTTAAACACGAATATCACATTTAAATTGGACAAAAAAAAAGTATCTGATTTCCGACAAATTTTATGTACAAAAATATGTAAATATGAAACTTTCTTCCAAAATAGTACACGAAATGGTGGGAAATTCAAACGTGTTGATTCTTTTTAACCATATTTCTCCTGTCCACGGTGTCCAGGATTTGAAAGGTGGGCGGAGCCGAGCAAACGCGCCCCACTAGATTTTTTCGCGCGAAATTCAAATTTTGACGCTTTTTTTTTAATGTTTTTCGGGAAAAAAAGCATAAATTCTTAATTTTTTCCCAAATGTGCTCCAACGGAATTATAGCTGAGGTCTTTAGAACTTTTTAAGGCCTAAGAACGTCGAATTTGGTTCAGCCACCATTTCGGAATATTCGTTTTTAGCATTGCGGACCTAAAAAGTGAGTTTTTTGGTGTTTCTGCATTTTGGGTGTTTTTGCATATCCTGCAAAAACACCAAAAAACTCACTTTTTTAGCTCCGCAATGCCAGCAAATTAGGCTCCGCCCACATTTCCCATTCTAGACACCGTGATAGAAAGATTAAAAAAAAACGAATATTTCTGGAAAAAATTGAATTTTTAGACGGTGAGGCCGTCGGCTTTCTAGGTCAGCGGTTTCGTGTACTCCACGTGGTTTTTAATTAAGTTTATGTAAAATTTTCCAAAAATCTGATTTTTTTTGGGATTTGAATGTGGATGGGCGTAAAATGCATTTTTTTACGGATTCCGTACAATTTTGAATTGCACTGAAATCAAAAATGACTAACAACAAAAAAACAAAGTTACGGAATTTAACATCGAGAAATAGGTTGATCCTTTTCAAAAATCATCTTGGAAAATTTTCCGATTCCACGGGCGAAATTTCGCGGAATCCGCAAAAATATTTTACAGTGCTTCGAAATTCCGCAAAATCCGTAAACTTAAATCCCCCGCCCAACTACATTTCAAACCACTTTCCCCAAAAAGTTGGCACCCCCTTTAATCAAACACCCAAAAACAACTGTTTGCTACGTGGGCAGGTGAAGTGAAAAGTGTAATTGGAACGATTAAAAAACACGTTTTTTTTTGTTGCAGAAAGCCCTTGCCGAACAACGAAGAGCCGAAATGCGTGCTCAGATGCGCCAGAAAATGAAGACAAAGCAGCAAGAAGGAGAAGAGGCGGACAGCTCTTCTTTAGCCTAAACCGTGACATACATATCATTGCAAAATGCTCATAATCATTTCAAAACTATTTACGATTTGACCAAATGATGATCAATCCAGACAATGTTTTCTTTTTTTTTTCCCGACGATATCATTGCGCTTTCAGTGCACAGTACAAGTTTAATTCAAACTATCATCATTTTCGCTAAATTTTTTCTTTTCTTTTCACTCTTCTCTCCTAGCAAACTTTTTACGTTATGTTGACCGGAAACGGGTCATCGTTCCGATTTTTTAATTTTTTTTTCTTTTTCTCTAATTGTCTTTTTTTGGTTTTATGAAAATGGTTTTTTTAAAAAATATTTAACAAATTTGTAAATGAAGTATTTACGACACTACTCTAATAATCGGTCACTCTTGGGAATTGGACTTGTGTGTTTTTTTTTTCTTATTTCTTTTTTTCAAACGGAAAAATTGCCAACAAGTACGCGGCCAAATTACAACGTATTTGGAGGGGTTTTTCGTGTTTGATAAAACGTACAAGCCAACACCGTGCGAAAAACCGAAATTGCATTTGAAAATTTGAGAAAATTCCAGTATAGCCACCCACTACAATATAGGTACCCACGCCACCCACATAACTGAAAAATTTCCGATTTTCTGTGGGTGGCTATTTTGAAATATATGGGTGGTTTTACTGGAATATATTATTACAGTTAAGCCACCCACTCAGTGGTAATGGGTGGCTATACTGGTTTCCTAGGGAATCTTTCAGAATAGCCACCCTTGCACTCCAATATAAGTACCCACTCCAACTGGCTATAGAATAGCCACCCATTATTCCAGTATAGCCACCCGTTATTCCAGAATAGCTACCCACGCGGCGCCGACTGTGGGTGGCTATACTATAACGAGTCAAATGGGTACCTATTTTGAAATATATGGGTGGCTATTCTGTAATTATCCCGAAAATTTTTTGAACAAAAAATCTACATTTCTACGAATAACCCCCATAATTTATGGGCAATAAACACATTTTTCACTATAAAAACGCAATCTTACCAAACACGCTTGACCACTCCCCATTTCCGGACACTTGAGGGCCTCTCCTTCTTCTTCTCCATGCTTTTTTTTTTGCTGACATCTATACGAATTGTTCTCGCTTTTTTTCTTCTTTTTTCTTCTCGACGACGCAATGTGGTCACTTTACGAGCTTCGCAATGTTTTTTGATGAGAGAGTGTATATTGGATGGCAAGTGTTTTTTTTCCAACAGCAGGGCAGGCAAAAGTGCAATTTTCTACGACATTTGGTTGGACGAAGGACCAATGAATTCTGAATAAAGTGCAAAAAATGTATGCACTTTTGGAGGTTTTAGGCAGAAAAAATAGAAAAATTTTGGGCCAAATGCAAAAAAAAAATTTTATTTCATGGCCGGAGTACGGTGTACGCAATTTGCGGACGCGGTGTTTGCAGACTTTTTGAAAATTTAAATTTAAATTGATTTTTTTCTATTTTTTTTTTTAATTTTCCGCCAAAATTATTCATTTTCCTCGTGTCTGATTGAGAATTTCACCCTAATATTTAGGAGAATAGTGTTTCTTAGGCTTCAGTAGTCCACAGTTTCATTTTTTTTTCGTCAATATATAGATCCCTTCCCTCGGCTCCTTGGAAGCAATTTCGCTCTCGTTATTTAAAGTTTCTCCAAACTAAATGTTTTCCTGTCCAAGTTGTAAAACATTAAATCTTCTCCCCCCTTCTCTTTCTTACTTCTCATTCCACTTCTTTCATGTTCCTTTCCTCCTAACCCTGATTATCCAATCATCCTTTTCTTTTCGCTTTTCCGACTTTTTATTCTTCCTCATCTCTTATTCGTGATATCAGCTGTTGACTATCACTGGAGATATCATTTCCCCCATCTCTTTTCTTCTCTTTCAAATTTGCATTTCACCGCTTTGCATGTTGATAAAACCCTCACGGCGGCGGTCGAATAATGCGTATTCGATTTAAAATCTGCCTGGCGCGTTAAATTGAAAATTTGAATTAATTTCGCCACTCCTCTCTTCTTCCGCTCGATGACCACTAGAAGGACAAGTTTTTGTCATTTTTTGACCTATCCGGGCGGGTGAAAAAGGAGGAAAATAGAAATATTTTGCATAGTTTGCTCCCTTGTGTATAAGGTTTTATGCTGCATGCTGCCCTTTTTTCTGCACGTAAATATTTTGAAAATGACAACAAAAAAATTTGTTTTGCTTTGTTTAGCACGCATTTTTGACGTATTTGATCTTTTGATAGTGTAGGGGACATGACATGAAACCGCTCATAGCTGAGCCAAAGCTAAACTTCTCAGGAAATTTTCGGCTAATAGCCATCGAATTCGGGACATGTGCCAAATGAATTTTGAGAGCGCCCCGAATTCGATGGCTAATAGCCGTTTTTCAATGGCTATTAACCACATAGCTGCCTATACCCGTCATATACGCGCCAAAAATTGCCTGATAATACCCAGAATTCGAAATGCAAAAGGCATCGTAAACAGCTAATAGCCATCGAATACGGGACGTGCGCCAAATGCATATGGCACGCGGCCCGATTCGATGGCTATTAGCTTAAAATTTCCTGAGTCGGCAGAACGCCACCGTGGAGACGCAGAGAATGCAATAGGGCGCGTTCGCTTTTACGTGTAGGCTCTAGCACGCCGTGATAGTATTATCGATCGCTTACGAGCTTAATTTTTCCAAATTTTAAAATTTTGGCCAATTTTTTTTATTTTGAACGAATTATTCTATTTTTCAGTGTTTTTTTTAAATTTAAACTGTTTTTTGGAAAGCTAGTAAAGTTGAGACCCTATCAAAATCTGGGAAGCAAGCCGAATCGAGGAACGAAACCCTGTGGAAAAGGGCGGAGCCACAAAGCCGCGCCGCATTTGCCAACTCGCCGATTGAATTATCAGTGAATTGTCTTTTTCAATTTTTTTTAGGTTCAACAAAAAATTTTAAAAAACAACTGGAAATACAAATTGCACAATAATGAATGAAAAAACCGCACCGTGCAATTCCCCTTGCTTCCCCGATTTTCTTGGGGTCTCGTAAAATTTGCTCTGAGACAAACCGACCTGTTCATCACTTGTTTGTCTGTACTTTATTTAGGATGTCTCGTGCTATGCTGAATGTCTTTTTATTGTGTTTTCAATCGAGTTGAATCAATTAAAAATGAAGCCACGCCCACTTATTTGCGCGCGACCACGTAATCGTAGTATTTGAAGAGACTCAGACAGAATGGTGATTGCTCATGTTTTCATGATGAAATTTGATTGAAAGCGCAATAAACTTAACTATTGGCGAAAAATAAAGCGGAGACGATTTCCGAAGTGATTCAGGCCACGGCTCGTTAATCTTGTTATTGTGCCGCCAAAATGGTCAAACGCGCTCCGCTGAACTCAACGCTATGCGATTTTCATTTTCATCTCTAAATTATTTAATTTCACGCATAAATTCAACGTGAAATGAAATGATTTGGAAACCAAAATGAAAATCGCAGAGCGTTCAGTTCAGCGGAGCGCGTTTGACCATTTTGCGGCCCGACAATATGTACTTTTCGATTTTTTTCAACAGTTTTCTGAATAGGCCCATCATACTAACTTTTCAAAATAAAATTTTCGGAGCGCGAAATTGTTATTTCGAGAGAACCTACAGAAAAATGGTAATTAAAAACCGAATTGTTCCATGAATCTCTGAACTTTCGGTCTCATTCATTTTTGAAAACAGCCTGTGAAATTGACAAGTATTCTATTGTCGAGGCGCAGCAATGACATATGCGCTCTAACGCTCGCGAAGCGTGTGATGTCGCGTCGCGTTTCGGCGGCTAATTGAAAATTTTCAAAAGTTTGAATCTGTTTTTCGTCGCCGTTGTTGTTTGTTGTAATTTTCACAAATTTTCTCAAAAACGCGTAATTTTCCATGAAATACCCATCATTTTTCCTTCTTATGCCGTATTTCTCTTTTCCGTGTTCGTATTCTTTCTACATACTATCTCTATTGCTCAATTTGAATAATTTTCAGATAGGATCGATGGGACTTGGAGGAGAAATATTCGTTTTGACAGAATTTACGCCGTATTTCACAGCTTTCTACTGAACTTTTAGTGTCAGAACGTTATTTTCGACTTGCTGCGTCTCGGCAATAGAATACTCGTCAATTTGTCACAGTCAGATAGCGCCCAAAATAAAAGAGAACAAAAGTTCAGAAATTCGTGGAACTATTTTTTGCGTCCAAAGGTCTCATTTTTTAAAGTTTTGTAATTGCCATGTCACAGTTTTTTTTTTGCAATCTGATTCTGATTCTGATTCAAATTCCATCTGCCATGTCAACGTTGACATCTTTTTCTTCTTTCTTTTTGCTTCTCCTCCTCCTCGCTTCGCTCGAATAACGATGGCGATGATCATCCACCTCAACTTTCGCTTGTTTTTCGCAGTTTTCTCCTCCCCATCCTCAGCCCTCGATTGCTAGTTTTGCAGACAGAAGCATGTTGAAGAAAGGGAAGGCATGATTATATATCTATCACACTCGAGTGATTAGGGACTGCCGAACGGGCGTCTATCTTTTCTCGCATGTGTGTTGTTCGCGGGGGAGAATAAGAAGAAAAGAACGTAATTCGATGATTCTTTTTTTTTCTTTTTCGCGTCACTCGGTCATTCCGCAGCACAGTGCCGCGCTACGCAAGCCTTGTCGAGCCAAAAAAAGTGTTTGGTTTTGGTTTCGCCGTCCGGTCGGTCGGTCGTTCGGTGGGCGGTATTTACGCGTGGTGACAGTCTTGCGCACACGTACACGCGCTTTTTTGGCTTTGCCTTTGCCTTTGAGAAAACGACAACGAAGAAGAAGAAGAAGCTAGCAATCACAGTCTTGCCTGTAGCAATTTTTGGCGTATTTCTCTTCTCTTTCTGACATTTATTTGTACGACGTCTGACGAGAAGAGAAGAGACGATGGTCACGCCCTATTTTGACCAGAGTATTACTACGTTTTTCCTCATATTTCTTCTCTTTTTTCGGCCACCTCACTGTATACTTTTTCCGTTCAGTTTTCATCCGTTCCAGTTTCTGGAAATTCTATTAGACGTATTGGTACCGGTACCGCCCTTTCTTTCCGTTCCACGTCCTTAAATTCGTCATAGTTGCCTCTTGCATATTACTTCCGCTCGCGCACGAAAAGAAGACTTTTGACCTACAAGTTATAACAACGACGCATTTTCATTTTCTCACCTCACTTGTTCCCACACGACACTTACCGGCAGACAATTGTCCATTAAATATTTCGTCGTCGGATGTACGTACGTACATATTTCAGTACAATAAAAAAAATAACATTAACGAAGATGATGAAGAAGAATAATACACTTGAGAACCGGTCAGTGAAAGTTTTGAGTGAATTGAACGAGAGAGAGTGGGGGTTGAGTGGGTCATGAACACATCTTTCCGATGGGTTCGCTCATTTCACCGTTAGATTCATTTCGACTTTTCATCGACTCTTTCCTTGCTTGCGTGCCTTCGCTTCTCGAATCGTTCCCAATAGATTTCTTCATCTGCCATATTTATGGATGCTGACCGTGCCGTACGGTGAATGAAGATTTCATTGTTCCGTAAAACATTTACGGGACACTTATAGTTCCGTTTAGCCAGTAAATATTCCATAATTTTAATTTATGGGCCCATCTATGGTCGTGATGCGTTTGCGTCGCGCGGCAACACTGTTTCTCGTCTGCGTCTCTTCGTTTACACGCTTTACGACAACAACGAAGATTACAAAGTCGATCCGTTTTTCTACCAAAGCGGATCGTCTTTGTAATCCTTGTGTTTGTTGTTGTAAAGCCTGTAAACGAAGAGACGCAGACGAGAGACAGTGTCGCCACGCGACGCAGCCGCAGCGCCCCCATAGGTGGACCCAGAGATGGATTTCCTGACGGCAAAAGTCATTTCGAAAATGTGAATTCGCGTAAATTGGCATTCTGCCAAGTTTTTTTCGCGTGTTCAACGGAACGCAGTTTTGCGGGGACAGTCGCCAACACCTAGTGAATCCGTAAGCGTTTTGGAATGCTGAAAATACGGTTCTGACGTGGTTTTTTTTAAATTATTCTCGTCTCAGCAAACGCTCATTTTGTCTTTCAAGACGTTAGTCTGTCTCGGCACGATTTGAACACATTCCAATGAATGGGTGTGACCGTAATCCTTTCAAAAAATTTCAAAGACGAGGGAATGTGTAAAAATAAGAGAGAATGTGGGTTTCGTGACTTTGGGACGTTTCGAAACTCGTAGTATTTTTCGTCGCCGTGTTCACATTATTGACAAGATTCAACCAAGGATATCAAAGTTGTCGAATTTTTTCACCGGTAAATTAGGAGAATTTGTCAAAATTTAGCGCTAAAAATGCCAGTTTCGAAACGTCGCAGGGCCGAATTTGTTGCTCACTCTCTTAAAAATAATAGGGATTCATGCTCGTTTAGCTGTGTCCGGTCATGCTCGTTTAGCTGTGTCCGAATCGTGCTGAGGGGCAAATGGGCGTTTGTTATTAGGTGTTTACGAGCGAAATTTAGTTACGACGCTCCGATGTTCCGTAAGTTTCTCAGCCGTTTCGCTACCAACACATAATAAATCAAGTTAAAGTGAACGATATTATGGATTCGTGACGTAGCGAGACAGCTTGTCAAGTTATGTGTCAGCAAATTTCGGATCTCGCCACGATTCGGCTCTTGGCGGCGAGAGAGGAAACAATTTTTTTGCGACTTTTTCTCATTTTTCTGGCGCAAAACTTGCAGCAACGTGTCGCTAGGTCACGAATCCATAATAACCTTATTTAGTGAGGTATGGTCCGGTCCAGTTAACAATAAGCGTTTAGAATGTCGAAATACACAGTTGGAACACTCGTCACCCTCGGTTAATCATAATGTCCACATTGGCGGCGGCTCTAATCCGCCGCTCTCTTATGACCGAACACCACGTCATTCCATGACCGCCGCTCTGGTGACGCAATTTTCGCGGCTCCAGGTGGAAGAAACCTTCACGCAATTTGTTTTTTTTTGCTTCTTCGCTGTTCAGATGGCCTACATCTGCGGGTGATGGGATCAGGTTCGCTTTGTCGCTACCTCGCCCGCCACCATCATTTCTTCCTCTATCTCTTTCTTCTTTTTCTTCGTCTCCATGACAGATTGATTGACCACCGTCCTTGGCATCGTCATCAACCCCAACGCCTTCCCTGCTTCCCTCATTCTTTCTTTCCTTCTCTCGAAATGGTTATGGTTACCGTCTTTGTCTTCGCTTCATTCCGCTTGGCAACATTCCAAGTTTTGTTTGCTCTGGTGGTATTCTTGTGTACCTAAGCGTAAAGATGTTTGCGATCCGTTTCGATGCAATTCCATGCGAACCGTTGCGATCGGAACGGAATGTAACGGAACGATACGATACGATACGCGGAAAAGAGCGGAGAGCGAGCGAGGCGTTAGATTTGCGTATTACTAACTATTTGTTGTGTATCCAAGAATATCAAGTATGCAAGCATAGTAGGGTGTATCTATTTCTGCTTGTGGGGTTATTCAGAAAATAGCAAAACATTCCCGGACATTATATTATTGTGTTTTCAATCGAGTCGCGACATCAAAACATGAAACCTCGCCCACTTTTCTTCACGCAAAAATTCAAAATGCACTAAAATTTAATGCTCGAGTGAAAAAAGTGGGCGGAGTTTCATGATTTGATGTCGCAACTCGATTGAAAACACAGTACTTTTGTCCAAAAAATAACATTTTTCCGCGTTTCCCCCAAACAAATGTATTTTTAGCAACATTTCCCCGAAGTTCATTCAATTTCTGTTTTTTGTTTCCATATTTAGGTCAATGTACATATTTCGAACATGAATAGAATCGGACAGCTGTTGTTATTCTTTCCTTCCTGCGCGCGCGCTCGTAGATGATACAATCTGGTATTTCCTTCTTTTGACCTCGCGCCAATAAGGAGTGTACACGAATCGGCCTTTTTTTGGGACAGAAGGAAGGTCGCAAAAAAAAAAGAAAGAAAAAAACTGTTTGTAATTGACCACCTAGAGGAAGTTCTCGCGTCGCGCACTTTGGCGATGAATCGGAGATGCCATGCGATTAATTTCTCCCGCCGTTAATGCGCTTCACTGCGAACTTTATTCTCTTACTGTGAAATTTAATGCAGGCAGAGACAATTGAGCATAAAATGTTGCACTTTTCAACTTTGAAAAAGCACTTAATAAGTGGATAAGTGGGCGGAGTCTTGCGTTCTCATGTCGCAAGTCGATTGAAAACACAATAACATGGTGTCCAAAAGTTTAAATGTGGGCGGAACCTAATATTGCTGGTCCGCTTTATTCTGTTGATTTTATTTGATTGTTTCTCTCCGTAAAACCCGTTTTTCTTTGATATAAATTTTCATTTTATCTTTAAATCACTCAAATTTTAAATTTGAAGCAGTAAGAATCTTAAATTGTCTAGCCTCCGTAAAAGCAAGTGCGCGAGTTTAATTTTGGCCGCCAAAATATTTTTTGTTTTTTTTCTTCGATTTTTTGCATAAACTCCTCGTTTTTCTGGTTTTTTCTCTTTGGTAAAAGCAAATTTGTGTTATTTTGTTAAAATAATGAATACGTCGGCATAATTATATGCATTTGAACAAAACTTTAAATAAATTATTTTTAATTTTTTTTTTTGAAAAATAACGAATTTTGTCTAAACTTGAGTGTAACCCGGAAATGTTTCCCAAAATATTACGAATTTCCTTGAATTTAATCATTTTAACAAAGAATTTATGAAATAAAATCGAAGAAAAACCGAAAAAAAAAATAATTGGGCGATGAAATTGAAAATCACGCAGCACTGAGTTCAGTGGAGCGCACTTACTTTCGCGGCGGATCGACAATAAACTTCTTGCAAGCTTGAAAATTCGGGCGTTTTTTCGTAATAATCACAATTTTGGTTAACAATTGTTGATAATTGAATAATTTCTTATATTTTCCATGAAAAATGTTCAAACTCATTTATGTACATGGCGAATTAAAATTCTGATAGATCTTACTAAACTTAAATATTTTTGCTGCCATTCTAGGCCTGAGTTTTTTGCTATTAAAAGACTTCACTTTTAAGGTGGTTTTTTCAAGCAATTAATGATTTTTTCCATAAAATTGGCAATTTCTAGCGCATATAATTGCCCAATTTTCAAGTTTTATGCAGATTTAATCCTGAAAAATAACCAAAAAAGTTGGATTAAGGCTCAAACAATTTTTAACAACCTCATCTATAGGCACATTTGAGAAAAATTATTTTTACCTGCTTTTTTTCCCAAAAAACGCCTCAAAATTGGAATTTCCCTCAAAATCCAGTGGAGCGCGTTTGCTAGGGCTCCTCTCCTCCCACATTTCAAATTCTGAATACTGTGTTACTGTGAAGTTCATTGCAAGCAGAAAGTTGAGCATAAAATTTCGCACTTTTAGACTTTTGAAATGTACTTTACTGATAACATTGGTTTTTTTTTTATTTTTTTTCATGAACGCAATACATAGATAAACTAGTTTCTTTCCTGATTGACACTTTGGTTTTGGACCTATTCACGTGAATTTTCAGTCATTTTAAACAACTTGACGTTCAAAGTAACTACGTAATGAAAAGTTCGTTTCTCGCCACATTCATTTTCGTCTCCACACGAAAATCTGGTTGGTTGTGGTTGACAGACGGGCGGGAGAAAAGCAATTAGGCTTCAAACTTTTCGGGCCGTCACACAAGCGAATAATTATGAAGCATGGCGAGTGCGAAAGATGGTGCAGATGTTGAAAGTTTTGGATAATTTTTGGAACAAAAAGATTTGCGTTTCGATCCGATCCGATTTGCTGCTGACGATCATAATCTGTTCCTCGCCTATCTAATTATCAGTTCATCTCCAAACGCACAACCCATCATTCTTTCCGAATCCTTCCATGTTTCTGATGTAATGTGTGTGTATTTCCGATTCCGCGAGTCTTCCGATCGCTCACTATTTCTCTCTCTCTCTCTCTCTCTCTCTCTCTCTCTCTCCCTCTCTCTCTCTCCCTCTCTGCTTCGTCTCGATCTTTGGCGGGAGAGGAAGGGAAGCAAGGAAGCTGGAGAATCGTGTTTTCGGCGAAACACACGCTCTCATACACCCATTGGACCCCTATGTACACTTTTCAAATTTGCCATCTTGTTAGTTTACAGTCCCATCCGATTGATGATCAGTTCGTCCTTGACTGACTCGGTATCAAACAAAAACAAAAGGCGTTTTGGGTGACCTCTTGACCGTCTTTCTTTCGCCTCCTCGTCATTTCCCGTTTTATCATTATTGTTATCGGTTTTGGTGTACGCGTAGGCGCCTGCCATTAGCCGTTGATTAGTCGCCAGGTAATCAGGGAAACAAGCACGCACACTCATTATTTTGATGCAGAACATTTGAAACGTTATTTTCGTTCTCCGCCACAATTAGGGATTATAGTTTGATTTGACAGGGTTGGTTCAGTGGCCTAGAAAAAGGGCTGTAAAAAGTTAAATTGGGAAGTCGGACGCTTTTCGCCGTTCGCGCCGAGGCCCTGAAAAACCGGGGAATTGGCGACACGAGTTCAGGGAGGAAGGGTTATAAAATGACGAAAAATAGTGTCACAGACTGACATAGGCGGAGCTTATTCCCCGTTTTTTTCAAAGCCTCGAAATTAGCACTTGGTGTTTGCGTACTTTTCGTTCCTCCATTTCGACGTTTTCCCTCGTTTTTGTGGGGTCTCGAGGGATTACTGTATCTAATTATATTACAGTTTGCATGCACCATATTTGACGAAATTCGCTACAGAATTCGAATTACTTGTAAAATTTCCTAAATTCTAGTTTTTTCGACAAATTTAAAGCATTTTTTAGTGGAAAAAGAGGCTGAATTAAAGGGAAATAAAATAATATCGTCGTTCCATTTAAATTGTCACTCGGTGTTTGCGTACCTACGTTTCGTGAGGTATTACAAAGCTCCGCCCACTGCCCTGGTTTCTTTTTCGTAGGATTTTCGTTTTAATAATTACATTTCTGCCGATTTTTGACGATTTTTTCCAATAAATTATTGTTTTAAATTGATTTAAAATTGATTTAATTTAAAATTTAAAATAGAATTTTAAATTGATAAATATCGCGTTCAAATGGAAATGTTATCGAATTTCTCGTCCGATTTCCATTCGAACTCAATATTGTCAATCTAAAATCAATAATTAAAACAGAAAACAGAAAAAAAAATATTAAAAATCGTCAGAAACGTGATAATTAAAGCGAAAATCAAACGAAAAAATGCTCAGTGGGCGGGGCTTCGTAAATCCGTACGCCACACCAGTACGCAAACACCGAGTGCCAATTTCTATAAAAAAAAAACGATACTCACTTATTTCCATTTAATTTAGACTCTTTCCCACGGATAAAATTCTTTAAAAACGCAATTTGACAAGAAATTCTAATTCTGTGGCAAATGTCGTCAAATATGGCGCATGCAGACTGTAATATAGTTTGTTACAGTAATCCATCGAAACCCTACGAAAAGAACGAAAAAATATCAGGAAAAAGTGTGTGACGTCCTTGCAGTTGGCTCCGCCCATTTTCCCGTTTTTTCATTCCTACATTTCGACGCTTTCCTCCGTTTTTGTGGGGTCTCTGGATTTAGCCGGTCCTTTTGGTCGGCCTGCCTGAAAAAACCTGGCCGAATTTGCTGTTCTAGGCCAGCGGACATATTGTCGGCGGCTAATAGCCATGTCCTATAACTAGTAGCCATCATCGCCCGCTATTAGCTGTTGCTGTTTACCTTGAAACATGAACTATGATGAACTGTGCGACGAAGTGATAACTTTTATATGATATTCCAGTTTTTCGTTGACGCAAACGTCTACTTCTTATCACCACTTTTTTCCTTCCTACCATTCTACAGCTCTCGACTATTTACAAAAACATATTTTCCCCTACTTCTCCGCCCTTCTTTTCACCGTTTATTTGTCTTGATTGTATCATTCAAAAAAAAAAGGGGGAAACGGGCAACGAAATCAGTAGAATTATCATATCAGATGCTCCTCCCTCCTCCTTCTTCGTTTCCTTTTCCATCCTTTTGTTGACTCTTCATCGTCTTTTTTTGGGAGGGGGAAGAACATGAATATGTACAACTTTATACATTTCTTTTTTTACGATGAGACCAAAAGTAAAAGTGTATGCAAATATGGGCCGGCAGAGCATCGAATTTCCGGTCGAAACCCATTTTAGTGACTTTTCAGAGAGGTGAGAGTGAGATAGAGGAAGAGACAGAGGGAAAGAAAGAATAAGAGTCGACCGGTTTTCCGTCGTTTCCGCAATCGTACGCACACCTCGTAACACCCCTTTTACTCGCTCGTTCTTCTCGGCACTGCTGGTTACTGTCTTTCTTTCTTTTTTTTTTTCGTTGCTTTCTGCTTTTTGCAGACAAGAAAGTTCCACCTATCTTCTCAATTTCTGTTGACGGTAAAGATTATGCGCTTCTTCTTCTTTTCGCCCGAACGTTTTTTTGCCACCTTCTCCCCCTGCTCATTGCGTCAAACGTGTGCATCTTTGCAGAGCAGAGCAGATGGCGCCGCGCGAGGATTCTCCCTACACGACACTCGGCATCTCGTCCACCTCAGATGACTTGGAGATTAAGAAGGCGTGAGTTTTTTTTTTTTAATTGTTAACTGACACCAAAACGGCACAGTTTCTAACTGGAGATAACGATTTAGTTTGATTTTTTAGTGGCGCGGCGTGGAAGGGGCTAATAGCCATTGAAAACCGCAAATAGCGGGTCATAATGGCTACTAGCCCCTGCCACAAATATGGGTAAAGCGTCAGTGCTTTGAGCCCGTCACGCCACCAATCCGACCCAAGGAAGGGGAGCGACGTGGTAGGGGGTCGGAAGCCGGAATGTGTCGGACGTTGAATTAGCTTATAACAATTCCATGCGCTTTGTTTTGTAGTTTGATTGTTTTTATGTCATTCCTGACATCAATGGTCCAACGAGGAACGTTCGCTCCCAGGCAAAAAGTGCAGCCGACACTTTGTGGGTTCCGACCGTCGCTATCATTTTCACAGCGCTGCCACCAAAACGGGTGGAAAATGCGACCGGCAGTGCAGTGCGTGCGTTGGCACAGTTTGAAGGCAATTTAGTGGTATTTTTAGCAGTAATTGTTAAAAAAAAAAATGAATTTTGGACATTTTAAGAGCTTGTAAGACAAATTTTTGCTGAAAATGTTTGAAATTTTAGGACAAAAGCACTAAATAATTTCAATTTTCTTCACAGAGTTTTGTAAACACGAACAAAACAGATTTTTAAGCGCCGAACCGCCCGGAAAAGATGAAAAATGACAGAGAAATTGCGATTTAAAAATTTACGCCTAAACCCCTCCCCGTTCTTTGTTGTTTTTGTTGTCGCTAAATGTATTTTTTTATTTTTATTTTTAGCTATCGCAAACTGGCGTTGAAATGGCACCCTGATAAGCACACGGACGACAAATCGAAAGAAGAAGCAGAACAAAAGTTCAAGAAGATTGCGCAAGCCTATGAGATATTGACCGACAGTGAGTTGTTGCTCTCTTTTTTGTACTTTTCCGCTTTTTCACTTTTCCACTTCATTGTCATGACGAATGTCTCAGCTGATAGAGCAACGTCTGCGCGATCGAACACAGCTAAAATGAGTGTGACCGTAACCCATTTTGTGAAATGTTGGCACGCTTCCAAGATTTTTCCGCCCAGCTCAACAGCAGTTTTTCAGATAACAAAAAATTTTGAAAATGAGTACTGTGTTAGACCCGTGCATGTCATAAAATGTCTTAACGGCCAACCAGATTTTTTGATTTTTGTTGGCCGGAAAAGGAAGTGGCTGGCAAATGTGCATGGGGATGAATAGCCGATTCTCATTGTTTTTTCGTGTTGTTTATTTGCCAATCCGACCGATCTCTCTGTTTTTCGCTCGCGCACGCATCGATCATGATGAACTTGCTAGCAAAACAATACAAAACAAAAGTATTTATTTTATTTTTCATGTTTGTATGTAATATTAAAGTATCGGAGGCGCTTACATGCGCCAACAGAAACAGTAAGAGAAAGAGAAAACACGACACATTTACTTTGCCGTTGCCACTTCATAATTTCAACGCCCCGCTTCGAAAGCCACAAAGACAACGAAAGAGTGTAAAAACTCGACGCAACGATGTTTTGTAACAATTAGTGCTTGAAGCAGCAGTGTCTGTGCTCTTGAGAAGTTGTATAATATGGTGGTTGCAAACAAAAAAAAAGAAATATAGAGAGAGAGAGAGAGACTAGATGGCAGTTGTGTAGGAGCCAGAGAGAAGTGCCGGTCATCAAGAGAGTTTGGAACAACTGTTCGTAGAAAAGTGTGGTGTTTTTTTTTGGAACAGAAAACTTATAGTGCAGAGGGCACCAGCTGGTCAAACATGAAAGTTCTTTGTAGCCACAGAAAAACAACAGGCTATGACGTTTCTACACTTTTTTCGGGTTAAGAAAGCTAACAGACAGCTTAACCTCATTTTAACTGCTCACAGACAATACAGTGTTTTTAACGAGCAGCATGGCGTGCTAGGCCCTACGTGAAGGCAAACGCGCCCTATCAAGATTAGCTAAACGCGTGGAGACGCAGAGACGAGAGATGTGGCGCGCAAAAATTCGGCTCTGGACGTTTCAAAACTGGGACATTTCAAAACTTTTTTGCATTTTTTCGTAGCGTTTTTTGCCAATTGACACCAAAACGCACGCTCATTAGGTTTTTATTTTTTGCTTTTATCAATTATTTGTATTTTATGGAAATTTAAATACACTAGTACGCCGCAAAAATGCAAAACAGTTTTGAAACGTCCCAGTTTTGAAACGTCTTGTTTTGAAACGTCCCAGAGCCAAAAATTCGACTCCCAGACGTTTCGAAAAATTTTCTGAATTTTGTCGTCGCGGTGTTTGCACACAATCTTTTTTTTTCAAATATTTTTATGGAATTTCCCTTAAAAAAGCTTTTAAAAATGATTTTGTGCAAACACCGCCACGAAAAAATGCAGAAATTTTTTTGAAACGTCCGAGAGCCAAAATTCGCCTTCAAAATTATTTTTTCAAATTTAGTCCCTAACCCGCAGTGAGTAGGTTGTGAAAATCTGCGGATATTGTATTGTATTGTATTTATTACGTTTCAAAAAAAAAATCAAAAATATCACATTAAAATGGCATAAAAAGTTGATTTTTAGCCAATTTTGCAACGAAAAAATTGGAAGATATTCTCTTCCAAAAGGAGTACACGAAGTCGAGAAACAAAATAAGAAAATGGCAAGAAAACGAATATTGCTGGGAAAAAAGGAATTTTGTATTGTCGCGGCCGCAGGTTTCCTAGGCCAGCAACTAGAAACCGATTATGCTCGAAAAAAGTATTGAAATTTTTTATAGAGATTTAGAAGCTAAAAAATCCCTGAATATGTCCATAACTTTGTGCGAAATCTCTTCCACATGGCGTTCTAAAAGGCAAACGCGCCCTATCGCATGTGCAAAAATAGAGACGCAGATACAAAGACGCGAGAAAAAATTTAGCTGTTCCACTCCGCTCGCTTTAAAATGACTATCCTAATGGAACTATTCAGCACGAAAAAATACCGATTTTCGCGGTTTTTCCCCTATGCAGGTTGTTTTCCAGGAAAAAAACCCATCGCGTCGAGACCCGGCAGTGAAAAATGCAATGCGCCTTTAATTTTCAATGGGAATTCGGTTTAAATTTAAAGGCGCATAGAGTTATTTCATCGGCCGGTCTTGACACGATAAGTTGTTTACGTCAAAAAACCTCCGACTACTGTAGTTTTTTGTCTTTTTTCCTCAATTTTGCATAGGGAAAAAACCCACGAAAATCGGTTTTTTTTCCTGTACTGAATAGGTCCATAACAAATAAAAATTGACCAATTCCATCCCATTTTAATTTTCAGAAAAGAAACGCGCCGACCTCGACCGCTCGGAGAACCCCGGCCTCCACCGCCGCCGCAGCACACCCGGCTTCCGAATGCACAGTCATGACCTTTTCCGCTCGCCGTTCGATATTTTTCGCGAATTCTGCCAGGATCCGTTCAACAACGGCTTTTTCGACGACCCTTTCCCATTTCCCGATGTCGACTCGTACGCATTCAAAAATGGGCCACGATCGGCCGACTTTCACACGAAACACAACTATCACCGGTTCCCGCCAAGCCGAGTGCACATCTTCTACGATGACGTGAAAAAGGAGCGAGACGATAAAAAGTGAGTGGAAGAATTTAAACGGTGCGGGTTTTTTTTCTTGAAAGAATTTTTCCAGTTCTACAATGGATTCGTGACGGAGTGACATTTTACGTGAAACTGTGAGACGAAAAAACTCTTCATTTCTTCAGTTATTTCTTCATTTTTTCGAATAAAAACGTGAAAAAATTGTCACTCCGCCATGAATCCACTATAAAAGCAGCCGCGTTAAACGGTCACGAAGAGGAGACGCAGAGAAGCAGAAATGTTCTCAGAAAATTTCTAGCTGATTGCCATTGAAAACGGCTAAAAGCCATCGAATCGGACCGTGCTTTTGAATTTCAAATTCTGGCTATTCTCGGGGGGGGGGGGGGGGGGAGTTTTTGGCGTGATAGGCAGCTATGTGGCTAATAGCCAACGAATTCGGGACATGTGCCAAAATCGTTTGGCGCAGGCTCGGAATGCGATGGCTATTAACCGAAAATTTCCAGAGTTGTTTTGTGGCGATCTGCCAGCGACTCGCCCAAGAGACTCAGAAAAGCAGCGTTTTTCTCAGCGGAGCGCATTGCCAATAACGTGCAGGCCAGGCAACGAGTTTGAGTAATGTGAAAATTTCGAAAAATCACTGATTTAATTCCCAAATTTTTTATTTAAAATTCCGGCTAGTTCCCGAGTTTCCGCAGTTTAAAGTCGCGATTTTAGTACTGAATTTCTTTCGAATTTTTGAAAAGGGCGGGGTTTGCGAGACCCTGGCAAAAACAGGAAAAACCCCGAATTCGAGAATGTCAAAACTGAGGAAAATTAATATTGCAATTCTGCGGCACCGCAGACTTGCAATGGGCGGGGCTTCTTTTTCGGTTTTTGAAATGTTTTACCCCGGTTTGGTCAGGACCTTGATTTTACATTTAAAACTTTCAGCTCATTCTCTACCGTAATCCGCTTCTCAAGCCCCACAGAGCCCGGAAAGAATGCGACGGTGCGAAAGACGTCAACGTCGACAAAAGTGGTGGATGGGAAGAAAATTGTGACGAAAACTGTCGAAAATGGTGATGAGCATATTGTAGAGGTGTGTATAAGCTGCGTAGCGACCCTAAATAAAATTGTTTCTAGGTGCACGAAGACGGAGAGCTAAAATGCCGAACAGTAAGCACTCCACCAGCATCTCCAGCAGTCGTCGTTTCTGCGACGTAATAAACTACTTTTTTGTTTTTTAAATCAAAATAATCGTTTTTTTCTAGTCATTTTCTTTCCTTCTTTTCCTTCTTTTTGGGTCAATATTTTCCTTCTACCTTTCCGAATCCCATCATGTCTTTTTTAAGAAAACTTTCATTATTTATATTTACTTATATCTATATCTACCGTACTTTTTCGATTTGCTCTTTCACATTCAATTTCTCTTACTTTTCCCATTAATCACAGCGTGTGGAGACGCAGAGAAGCGTTTGTCTAGGCTCTACACGCTGTGATTAATACACCTCTTTTGCCGCCAAACAAAAAAGTATTATGAATCGAATTCTGTCATGTACATAATGTGGTTTCCAAAATATAATACTTTTTTCTTGTATAGATTTAGTGGTTCTCTGAATTGACACAAAACAATAAATAAAAAAACATGTTTTTCTTTGCCATTTTTTTATGTAAAGAACAATGAATTTAAAAAAATGAAGATAAAGAAAATTTAAATATTTAACAGGGCAAAAGCGCTCTATCGCTCAACTTGAGCGAAATTTTCAATTTTTCTGTGTGCTGGGCATGCAAATTCGCAGTGGGGCGCATTTGCATTATTTCTCGGCGGCGAATTCCATTTTTCCACAGAAAAATCGTATTTTTTGAACAATTTGCTCCATATTTCGATTATTCACGTTAAACACTTCATTTTAATCCAAAAACGGGGAATTTTTGTCCAAAAATGGGAGAGCTTTTGGGTTTTGAAAATAGCACTGAAAGTTGGGATGGATTTGGAGAAAATAGAAACAATTATTTATTTATCTTTATTAATTTTTATGTGTTTATTTATTTACAGAATATTTATGTCTGCCACAAAACTTGGCAAAACCCAGGAAAAATGTTGCGAAATCGTCGGATTGTCCACGGGGAGTACACGAAAGCAAAATTCTCAAGAAATGCACCAAGGGCCAAAATTTATATCTGGAAGCGTTAGGTTAGGTCTCAAAAATGATGCAATCGCGCTCTATCACTCAATTTTAAACTCTGCGATATTTTTTTTTTCGATAAATTACATATTTTTTGAACGAAATTTTCATTTTTCCGTTGTTTTATCTCGTATGGGCATCAAAGCAAACAAAACAAAAAAATTATAACAATTCAATAGAGTATAATAGAGCTCGATTGGCCCATTTATTTATCGGAATTCAAAAATAGAAAAAAAATTTTTTTGAAAAAATTTTAAACTTTTTTTGTGAAAATCGTGTCTTTCTAGAAGCAATTTTCTCTTTGTGAAAATTGAAATTTACAAAGAAAAACGGTATTAAGTTGCTCAAAGACAGCAAATAGATACTATTTCAACAAAAGTAATTTTATCCGTGTACTCCCCGTAAACAATCCGACCATTTCGTCACATTTTTTCAAAGTTTTCAGACATTAATTGTCTGCAAATAAAAAAACAAAAACAAATAAAGATATTGTCAATTCGCGAAAAAAGCAAGTGCTCTCCACGAAACTTAGTACTTCGTGGACTGCATTTTCGTCGCCAAATTATTTTAATTCACGTGCAAATTCAACGTGAAACTAAATAATTTGGCGACGAAAATGAAATCCACGAAGTACTAAGTTTCGTGGAGCGCACTTGCTTTCTTCGCGAATGGACAATAAATAATTGTTTCGTTTTCCTCCGAATCCATCCCAAAATTGTCATTTTCCACTGCCATTTTCAAAAACTTAACAGGTAACAGGTGCCAGCGCACGCACTGCCGGTCGCATTTCACTGGAAGTGCTGTGAAAATGATAGCGGCGGTCGAAACCCGTAAAGTGTCGGCTGCACTTTTTGCCTGGGAGCGAAATGTTACCGTTGACCATTGATGTCAGGAATGACATAAAAACGATCAAACTACAAAACAAAGCGCATGGAATTGTTATAAGCTAATTCAACGCCCGACACATTCCGGCTCCCGACACCCTAACACGCCGCCGCGCCGCACCTTTCTTGGATCAGCCATTTGTTGACGAAAATTCCTCGTTTCACGGTGTGTTGAGCGGTGCAACGTTTCACGGTGTGTTGAACGGTGCAACGCTGCTAACGCGCTCCCTCGCACTACTCATTGAAAGAAAGTTTTATGGTTACGGTCACTATTTTTGAAATATCGCATTAATCAATAAATTGACGTATTGTGAAAACAAAAAAATTGCAACGCGGTGTTTGCGTACTTTTAAAATTCAAATGGAAATGGGAACAAATCTCTTCATTTCCCATGCTATTTCTTTCATTGCCATTTGAATTTCAAAATTACGCAAACACCGCGTTGCAATTTTTTTGTTTTCACAATAATTTTCTACTTTTTTTGTACTTTTCCGCATAAGAAAAAATTAATGAGTCGATTAGAAGCACTTTTCGTTGAATTAACATAATTGTTTCATGCGTTTTCAATGAAACTGTTTTTGAATTGTCGTAAGTTTTGGCGCATGCACAGAAACCTGTAACGCTATAATTTGAAAGCGCATGTGACGGCAATTTGCGTACTTTTTATTATTTTTGAAAAAATGTACGCTTTAACACACCGTGCGTTTTTGAATTAAAATGAAGTTTTCAAGATGAGCAATCTGAAAATGGGACAAAGTGTTCGAAAAATACGATTTTTCAAGTGAAAAAATGGCATTTGCCGCCACCTCCACCGAATAAAGCAATCGCGTTCCGCTCCACTGCGAATTTGCTAGCGCATTGGACAACGAGGGAGGCGTGTCCAGTAATATGCACATTTGTGTATAGTCGTGCCCAAGTTTGGTGTACAATGCCAACATTTCAGTTGATTTTTTGTACTTCAAGAAAGTCAAAAAGCAGAAAAATTTACTGATTTTGCAGTAAAAAAGTGCCATTTTTTGACGAAAATTGCTCTTTTTTGGATTAAAATGAAGCTTTCAAAGTGAATACTTCTTCGAGTGAAAAATTGAATGGAAACGAAACGCGCTCAATTGCAAATTTGCTGAATGAACCTTTCTTTTTGCACACAATTTTCTCAAGTCGACATGTGCACAATGTGTGATTGTTTGTTGGCTTGTTTGTTTGTTTGACCTGCTCATACACATTGCTCCATTCGAAAAGAGAACAAAAAAACCAGAATTTCCAGTCTTTTACCACATAAAAACCAACAAAAAAAGACACGACACAATACCACGCGCAATATGGTTCTGGTTCGTCCGCGTCGTCGTGCCGATCGAGTAAAAAGGCAAAGGAGGAGGAGGAGAAGAGTAACTAACGAGTGACCTAATTTGAAGAGGGATTACGATTCTTTCCTCTCCATCCGAAAACAAACAATAATAGAACGGGTAAAGTGGCTGAATTATGCATATTCGGTTCCAGACAAGTGTAGGAACGGGAAATCGGTGGCGGGTATAAAAAGGTTGCTGGAAGGCCAGAAGAACGTACCATCAGCCTCTTTCATTCTTCTATTCTAGAGGCTCAGGCATCTTTTACACAACTTGTGCTTGCAAAGAGCGCGTCTTATTCCCCGGCTTCGTTTTCTTCGGTTTTCAAATTTCACGTCTTGCAAAAAAGGCAAACGCGCCATGTCGCATTTCTCTGCGTCTCCATTTTTGCATGATCGCGTCTGTGGAGACGCAGAGAGGCGATAGGGTGCATTTGCGTACGCCGTGTGCGCATTTTGGCGTTGCGCCAAGTTTAGCTAAGCGCCTACAAGAATCTGGCTATCCGATCATTGATCGCTTCGCCCAAACCAAAACCTACTGGTGTCTGGTCGATAAGATGACGTGGCAGATAATTACAGACAACCAAAAAAATCACCCCCCCCCCCCGTCTTCCTCGGCCTCATAAACCCAGACGTTCCATGACTAACAAACCGTAAAGCAGCCCGTATAAAAGATCACCCATCGTCTTACTTCAGACCACCACCGTCCTCATCCTCCTCATCTTCCGCAGCATGCTCCGCTCCACCCTTTTCGTCGCCACCGTGCTCATCGCCTCCACCTCCGCCTTCCTCTTCCCAATGCCACCAGCCCCTAGTGGCGGATGCTGCGCACCACCACCACCAGCCCCTTGCTGTCCACCACCATCCTGCGGATGCGCCCCACCGCCACCACCTCCGCCAAGCTGCGGATGCGGTTGTGGCGGAAGAAAGAAGAGATCCGCCAATGATAACGAGCCGGCCGTCGACGGTGTGCTCAGCATGGAGAGCCCGGTAGAGTGCAACAATGAAGAGTTGAGAGAGGTCATTGACAAAGTGAGCTTTTAGTTCTTTTCAATAGAGCACAATTACATTTCAGAACATGAAATCCACACCGTCCGACTCTCTCCTTTCAATCCGTTCTTCTCTTCAATCCGATGATTTCTTCGTGTCATGCACCCATGGATTGACCGCCTATTCCGCGCCACCCGGCACCAAAAATTGTGCAGTCCGCAAGGAAAGTCACTTCTGTCAAGTGTTCGCGTTGCACTAAATTAAAGCTGCTGAAAAAACAGTCGTTTATTTGTAAATTTTGTGCTCAATTCGATTAAATTCAATAAATGGGTTATGCATTAAAAACCACTACATTTCCTCCATCAGTTTGTCATTTCGATTACTCATTCTGTCCTTTCTATTCTTCTCCGCAATCACCTTCTCTCGCGCCCTCACAAACACTTCGTCATCGCCGTCCATCTCGATGATACACTCCAAGAATCGTTCAGTCAATTCCCTGGAATTTGTAGTCTTGTCTAGATAGTCACGAGCCGCTGACTAGTTTTTTTTAACGGGTTTTGGGAAATCGTAAAACCGTAAAATTCTAGTTCCATTTTGTACAATTCGGTGATTAAAAAAGCACACATTTTCGTATTTTTCTAGAATTTTTTTCTAAAAATTCTACAGTAAGATTCATCCAAAATTATTCTAGAAAAAGCTAAACATATTTTTCCATGTTGCATACTGAAACTATTAGTTCTTTCAAAAATACTGGGATCCACGGTGTCCAGGATTTGAAAAGTGGGCGGAGCCGAAAAAAAGCGCTCCACTGCATTTTTCGCGCGAAATTCAAATTTTGAGGCATTTTTTATGTTTTTCGGGAAAAAGGCATAAATTCTTAATTTTTTCCCAAATGTGCTCTAATTGAACTATAGCTGAGGTATTTAGAAATTTTTTAAGCCTAAGAACGTCGAATTTAGTTCAGCCACCATTTCGGAATAATCGTTTTTAGCATTGTGGAGCTAAAAAAGTGAATTTTTTGGTGTTTTTGCAGGATAAATCTTTATGGGGTTATTCACGGAATGGCAAAAAAATGCGCGAAAACTCGGAAAATGATCCGATTGATCTGAAATTTTGGGCATTTTTTTTGCCGTTTTTTGCCATTTTTTGCCATTTCGTGAATAACCCCATTAGGAAAATCGAATTTTGGGCAACTTTATGGTATTAAAACATACAATACATACATTTCACAAAGAAAAAACGGTTTTACTGAAAGAAAAATAATGAAATCAAATTAGGCGGCGCCCACATTTCAAATCCTGGACACCGTGGGATCCTGATAAAACCGGTAAAGTTAAAACAGAGGCTCTGGCAAATCTGGAGAATAAGCGCCGCCCCATGGCAAGTCTGTAGCACAGTTTTTCATTTTCCTAGTTGAAAGTTTGGTGTCACAGACATGGCGGGGCTTAGTCCACGGTTTTGTCCGTTTCATTCCCCGCGCAGGGGAATGCATCAGGAGTCAGTAAACGCGCGCGGACGCTAATTTAGGAGTCCTTTAATTGTATTTTTTCGATTTTTTTATTTTTAAAATTGTGTTCGCATACTCGCCTTGCCAACTGTGAACCCCCCAATGCTTTTGAAATCTAAATCCGATCTCTGCGGCATTGTTTTTTTCTGTATTCTACAGCACATCCTCTATAGAACTTGTGCCACAGAATTGCAAAGGCGCATAGCTTTTTCTCTGGTTTTGTCTTCCCCTACGTAAAAGCAAAAGAACCCTATCGCATTTCTCTGCGTATCCACTAAACGCATGCAAAAATAGAGACGCAGCGACACAGCCCAATCCCGAATAGTATGCTCCGTAAATTCCCTCGACAGCTGAACAAGCCACTCTTACAATAACACCATATATTCTGAATTCAATATTCTTGCCGGCTACCATATGCGCCCGCGAAAGTTTTATAATAGACACGGGAAAATTCCATTATACCCCCCCACCCATTTAAGACCACCCACCAGTTGGAATACCCCCCCACCACCTTGGAAAGTGGGGGGTTATAAATGTGGGGGCATAAAATGAAATATCTCGGTGGGGGGACATATTAGATTCTAACATATCCCCCCACCGTTGTTTTGGGGGGTCATATTGAATTCCCTGGTAATCTTTCATTATAGCCCCCCATATCATTATATTATACACCCCCAAACGCCCTTTTTGTTATACCACCCCACGTGGGTGGGCTTATTGAAATGGTGGGGTGCTTTATTGAAATGTCCAAAATCTCTCCTAGTTGAATCCTACGTCTGATTTTGATTAGGGATGAGATTTTCATCGCTCAGTTTCGTTTCTTACGTTTGATACTCATTTATTTCAAAAAATTTTATAACCCCCCACCACTGGTGGGGGTTTATATTGAAATGGCGGCGGGCTTAATGAGACCGGAGGGAGCTGGGTGGAAGTTTGCTAGGATCCTTCAGTGTTTAATCGGCCCCCTGTAACCTTTTCCTATACTTTTATGCTCACCTTTAAGCTTTTAATCCCAAAAAATCAACCCGCAAAGCAAGCTTCCGCCCAGCTCCCTCCGGTCGCCAATTTGAAAAGTGTCACACATGCTTCCGGCGCGTTGCCGCTGAACTTCCCGGCCATCAATAAATGCTTAAAAACGCATATTCAAAGCGTGAACGACAAAATATTAAAAGAAAAGAAGGAAAAAACTCGAAAATCTAACAAAAATTAAAAGAAAACGGAAGAAAATCGATAAAAAATCTCGTTGTTTACTCCACAATTTGGCTTCTTGCATTTGATACTCAGCCAAGATAAAAATTTTTATACCCCCCCCCCCCCCCGCTCCACCACCTTCCATGTTGGGGGCATATATTGATATGGGTGGGGGGGTTTACCAACGTTTATGCCAGGGGGGGTATAATGAAATGTTTCGGGGGGCTATAATGGAATGTACCCATAGACACAGGCATAATGAGCGACACACCTGCTCACATTTTTGATCTACGTTCAGTTGAATTCAGTTGAAAAGACCTGATGGGGCGGAGCCTCGATTTTTGGCGCCACTGCTTACTGTAGCCGGCAAGAATATTGAATTGATAATACCACCATTTAGCCACTTACTCAAAACTCGGTCTATCCGCCGCCTCGGTCCTCATACAGTTTAGAGCAAGATCGTAGATCGTCTCCGACATGTGTTGTCCCCGATCATGACGATATCCATCGTTCAAATACTGTGGAAGATTCGAGGCGCCCACGATTCCGTACGGCTCGCCCGTCTTGTCGCAAACCTCAAAGCACAACACTCCAAACATCCAAACGTCAGATTTGGGTGTGAGAATTTGACTGGCGAGCACTTCTGGTGGACACCATTTGAATGGAATCTTATTCGGATTATCGTATTTTGTGTACAGCTCGTCGCGACACGTCTTCGCCAATCCCAAGTCGGTGATTTTTGCAATAAATCTACAAAAAAAAATGTATTAAGTAAAGAGTTAAGAACATTAAAGTCACTTTTTGTAGTAAACGGGATGCTTCTTGAGCAGCACGTTTCTCGCCGCCAAGTCTCCATGAACAACTGAAGGCGTCCTAGTGTGCAAATAGCTCATTCCGCGGCAAATTTGCGACAAAATGTCCAGTTTCTCATTCTCCGACCAAATCGCATCACACTTGTCGACAAACTTGTCCAGCGCATGGTCCATGAGTTCAAAGAGCAAGAATATAGAAGCTTGGTCATTGCTGTTATAGAACGAGAAGCCGTAATAGGCGATGACGTTTGGATGCGATACCATCTCGAGAATCTCCAACTCATTGAACGCCGCATCTCGTTCATCCTGAGTGGAGGTGACCATCTCCACCCGTTTCACAGCAACGGGGACTTCTGCACCAGACCGTTTTCTCCACATTCCTTTGTTTACACTTCCAAATGCTCCTTTTCCGAGCTGAGTGCTGCTCCAAGCCTAGAGAGAATTATTATGGTTTTGGAAACGAAGCGAGACAAGCGCCATTATCTGCGAAAAAAGCTCGAGTTGTTTTCATTCCCCCAACAATAGTATTGGTGCCTCAGAGATCTACCAGGAGCCCAAGAGAGCAGAATCCTAGGCCAAGGCAGAAAATTAGAAAAAAAAAACAATAAGGGTGGTTCGGCGTGCGCCTTTAAACTCTCGTGGCAATGGAACGTCTTGGCCTAGGCTGCTATAGCCTAGGTAGAGGGCTCAATAATACTTAAGATAATATTATTCTCAACTCAGCTGGCGAGGGATGTGGTGTGGCCTAGAAAATGAAAGTGCAAACTCGTCCACGAGTGAATTCATCACGATCCACGGTGTCCAGGATTGAAAATGTGGGCGGAGCCTAATTGGCTGGCGCGCCAGCAAACTTGCATGGCGCACTTTCGGTGCTTGCGCATTTATCGACGCTCGCATTTTTAAAATTGATTTTATTATTTTTCTTTCAGTAAAACCTGTTTTTCTTTGTAAAATGTATGTATTGTATCTTTTAATACCATAAAATTGCCCAAACTTCGATTTTCGTAAAGATTTATCCTGCAAAAACACCAAAAAACTCAAAACTATTATTTCGCAATGGTGGCTGAACCAAATTCGACGTTCTTAGGCTTTAAAAATTTCTAAAGACCTCAGCTATAATTCCGTTGGAGCACATGTGGGAAAAAATTAAGAATTTATGCTTTTTTTTCCCGAAAAATAAAAAAAATGCGTCAAAATTTGAATTTCGCGCGAAAAAATCCAGTGGCGCGCGTCTGATCGGCTCCGCCCACTTTTCAAATTTTGGACAACGTGCGATCGGACACAGCTGAATGGAGTGTGACCGTAATCCTCATTTCAAAAAATTTTAACGAGAGAGAAAGAGATAGAGAGAACGAAAATTTTAACAAAAAACCCAGGGGTAAACTCTTTTTTTTAACTCACTCTTGTTTTAAAATGTGTTTTAATGGATTACTGTAACACTCATTTCAGCTGTGTCCTATCGTGCTGAATTTACTCGTGGAAGCGTTTGTAAACCATTTCTAGGTCACATCACTCACTAATCAGACAGTTTTTTTTCCACGCGAAGTTGGCAGCATAGTCGCCGTTTGCCGTGCAAAATGAGGGAGCCAGTAACCATATCACTGTCGAGTAGATTCCGACTAGCTGTTGACTATTCAGGGAATTTTCAGAAAGTTGGCAGCGAGTCTGCCTTTTTCCCAGCAAAACACCCCCCCCCCCCCCCACCTTGCCAAAAATTCCCCGAGTCAAAAAAACCAAACCCACAATATTCTTATAGTCCACATAAAACGGAGACTTGATACGAATAGCCGTCTCGTACGGTGGCATTGCGTCCCATTGCTTATTCGTCTTTGTATCCTTTCCAGTACTCGGAATCACAAACTTCTTCGCGTACGCCGACATCATCTCCACCTCCTCCGTCGTGAAATTCAAACGTTCCGCCGTCCGCTCATGCAATTTTTTATCACCGTCAAATACCGCCTTCGTGGCAAACAACATTTTCTCATTGCACTCGACGCGTCGCGTTACATCGTCAAAATGCGCGGCCGCCCATTGCTCGATAATCATTGGCTGACTTTTCAAATCTTTCTTAAAGTTTCGAACTGGTGGCGGAACTGCGTGTCGGCCGACAATCAGAGGAGCCGATCTAACGTAGACAAGTTTGTGAGGAAGTGCGGATCGATGAGTGGCTAGGTGATGGACGAGATCGTACAGTGTTTCGTATCTTTCGCCCATAAACTCGTAATGGCCAAGAGCGGATCGTTGGATGGGGACCACTGCTGGTGCAAAAGGCGTCGTCTCGATTTCAGAGATAAATTCAATGTGCTGCATTTTTACAGTCTTCTCATCGCGCACATTCTCCGGTAGCATCTCGCCAAACATGTGGTTCACTGAATCCGCCATGATGCCATAGTCTGAAAATTGAGTAGCAAAAGTTTGCAGTGAATAAATTAAGATTTCTACAAATGCAACGCAACTCACTTCCTTTCTCGATCTCGAGCAACTCTTTCAGCTGGTCATCGTGTTTTTGGTTGCGCTCCTTCAGAATCATCAGCAGATAGCATCGGTGCTCTTCCAGATTGATATTGAGCCAGGCAGGTGAGAAAATTGCAAAAAGGCCGGGACAAAGAGCAGATCGATCACTGTAAAGCTTGTGAACCACCTCGTGGACTTCGGCTGTGCCGTGAAACCAGACTGGCCATTTGAAGAGAAGAGGATGGTCTGGAATGTAGAAAATTCGATTTATACTAAGGGTTCACGAGCGAAATTCAGTTACGACGCTCCAATATTCCGCAGGTCTCGCAGCGAAAGGCTGCGGAGCATCGGAGCGTCGTAACTAAATTTCGCTCGTAAGTCCATTATATCTCGTTTTTACGTTAAATTTCAGTATAAAAAGTGAAAAACAAAATTATTTTCCACCAAAAAGAAGCGAAAATCAGTGTAGAAAAACGAAAAAAAAATTTCCAGAAAAAAACATTCACTGTGAATTCTTGGCTATTAGCCGTCAATTGCGGAACTTATCCCAAATTCATGGCCTCCAATTCGACGGCTATTAGACGTTTTGCGATAGCTCTTTCCGATTGTCCGCCAATCGCCGCCAAACTCGCGCTAAAGCCACTCAAAACTTGCTCTGATCGGCGATTAGAAGCGAGATGCACTTAACGACTGGCTGATAGCCATTTTCAACAGCTAATAGCCATGTATCTGAAGCGTATTTTTGTTCATAAATATTGATTTAGCGCTCTATGGATGAGGCGAGGCGAGGCGCGTCATATTTCTATTTTTGTTGTCTGCGTATCCACCTTTACCGCAATGTTAGTTTTGTCTAACTGTCTAACTTCTCTTCTTTTTTTTTAGGCCGCCTCGCTTTATCGGTGGAGCGTAAAACTAATTTTTATGCCCCGATAAGAGAAAAAGGCAAAAAAAAGTCGAAAATTCTTTAACTCAAATTTTGAGTCTTTAATTTTTTTTAAATAAAAACAGTTAAAAAGGGTTCAAGCAATCCGAGAACATTTCGAATTTTTGACATTTCCTATATTTTTCCGATATCTTTACAGAATTCGTCACAAGCCCTACTTCAAATAAGCAAGGAGTGCTAGAAACTGTCCTCGCTAAAGTGCGTTTCGTTGAACTCGGCGCAAAACATTTTGGCAGTGTGTCAATTCACATTTTTCAAGGCATAAAGCGTGTAAGCGACGAGACGCAGACAAGAGACAGCGTTGCCACGCGTTGGGCTTTGGCGTAAAACGTTGAAGTTGACAAATAATAAAAATAAATAATAAATACAAACCCTCGTAAAACTGCTTGGAAACCACATAATGCGAAGGAATCAACCCAAGGTACGGATTGACAGTGCGGCTGGAAATCCATCTCCCGAGTGACCACTGGAATGGAAGACGCATGTACAACTGTTCTTCCACCACTCGAACTCTGAAATTTCAGCATAAACTTCCTTACTATCCTTTGAACTTACTGATGCTCCTCGGCCACAACAAACACCGTATCGCCGGCATGCACATTCAAATCGTCAAAGTTGTTGCCTCCGAAAAAGTCCCACAGAGCAATACACTCAACCTCATGATGCTCTCCACAAATGATGAACGGTGAAAAGTTTGCCGCCTCTTCAATCGAATCGTAAAGCGCGTCATCCGGCCGATCGCGTCCGTCCACATCGTAACCGAGCTGATCGGCAAAAATGTCAAACGACTCGAATAGGCCGGCCATTGATTCCTCGCTGATTGGCGTTGGCGCCTCTTGTCTCGTCTTCGTGTACTCCATAGTGATAAGACGATCCACGTCATCTTCGTCGACTACTTGCTCGTCTTCTGACACATCGCTAAAGTCTTCTTCTGGGTCTCGACCAGATGCAATGACACGGGTTGGCAGCAGGAATACTTCGTTTTTGAAGGCGGTTATTTCCTATTAAATGAATGAATGTATTATTTTTCTCAAGGAATGTTTTGGCAATTCGCCCCAATTTGGGACTCCAATGCCGCCTTGCGAGGCAAATTGCCACCTAGCTGCCCATTTCTTGCCCCGTGCAGAGGCCGTATTCATGAACGTTTACCGTACGGTAAATGGAAAAGTAAACGAGTTTTCTGAGGGAATTATTAAGTTTCGTTATTCCTAAAACAATTCACGGATCGTTTATAGTGTCGTGAACCCCGTACACATTGCAGAATTTTAATTTTCGGTCAAAAATTTCATTTACCATTTCCATTTACCGTACGGTAAATGTTCATGAATACGGCCTCAGATCTGCCGAATTCCGTGGCAAGTCGATGCAAGTGAGCAGAAGCACCGATTTTGACGGCTAATTGTCGATTTTGGCGGTGACTTGGCCGGGCGTGGCAGCAATTGGCTCCCAAAATTGCCAAATTGCCGCCAAAACCGACGTGCCGGAAGCCAGAATGTGTCGGGCGTTGAATTAGCTTATAACAATTCCATGAGCTCTGTTTTGTAGTTTGATCGTTTTTATATTATGCCTGTCATCAAGATTTTGATGACAACGTTCGTTCCCCTCCCAGGCTATAATGGACCTATTCATAGGAGAAAAAAGACAAAAAAAAACGTTTTTTTTCCTATTCATAGATGTAAAAAAACGACAAACAATGTCGAAAAACGAATGGTAAACAAGTGTTTATTGACCATGATAGACCATTGATAGTGAGGAGGCACAGAGATGTTTACAACCCCGTGGGAACGGACTTGTTTACTAGTTCATGCAAACTCCGCCCCTTTTCTGCGCCTCCTCTCTATCAATGGTCTATCATGGTCAATAAACACTTGTTTACCATTCGTTTTTCGACATTGTTTGTCGTTTTTTTACATCTATGAATAGGGAAAAAAAAACGTTTTTTTTTTTGTTTTTTTTCTCCTATGAATAGGTCCATAAGAGGGTCCCACCGCGGCCGACATTTTGCGGGTTCCGACCGTCGCTATCTTTCTTCAGAGTCAGTGTGTGCGCTGGCAAAGTTTGAAGGAGATTTCGTTGGATAAGTGGGATTTCGTTTAGCAGAATGTTAAGAACCAAATTTTGGATATTTTTAAGAGCTTGCTCGATCAAATCGGTGTGGAAATCAGAAAGTTATTAGCGATTTGCTGAAATTTCAGGTCAAAGGATCTGAATTTCCACAGATTGTAAACAAGAGTGAAACCAATTTTTTTGAGCGCCGGACCGCCCGGAAGCTGAAAAAGTGGATGGGAAATAGCTTAAAAGCCTAAAATCCTCGTTCTGGTAGCAGTGACAGATTTTTTCCTCTCCCCTTGTGGCTTTTTCATGCTAAGAATCGCTCCTTACAGATCACAATTAATGTGCGTTCAATAGAGAAAAAAAACGAAAATTTTAAGAAAAAAGAAATGAAAAATAAAACTTTTAGAGAAGGAAGTCGCTCCGTAAATCTAGATTCTACAAAAGCTTTGACATTCGCTGAAGCGTTGCTACATTCGCTGAAGCGTTGCCAAAAAAAGTACCTCCTCACTGCCCAATGGAACTGGCATGACGAAATTGTGTCGGAATAAATAAATAAATTCAAAAGAAATTTATTGTTTTTAAGGTGTGACGTGGCAGTAAAAGGCAAGAATGGGCGATACCCTCGGAAAAAGTTCAGTTCACGTATCTATGAGAAAGTGGCGGAAGAGAATTTTCTTCATCTTCTGAAACGTCGCTCGATTCGAAGACTTGTTCGTTGTAGCCAGTGCATCCACGAATGATCAGTTTTGGCGGCTTGAACACCTGAAAAACGAAAGAAATTCTCTGCGTAGCGACTTGGGAGGCGGGTATACCAAAAATCGAAACTCGTAGGCATCTGTCAGCAGAAAGACTGAAAATGCAAAGTAACAACACCACTCGTAAATCGCGTCGATTGCCAGGTACTGCTTGTTAGGATCGGGCACCCAATTGGCTTGGATCACTGGAAATGAGCTTAATGTTTAAAGTATGGTCAAAAAACACCTACTAGCTGCTGCCAAGGACAACACCACGGACGCCAGTGACACTCGGATTAGAAACAACACCCATCGCGGGATATTTCCATCGCGAATTTTCAAGGATAAAAAGACGTGCATCCAGACGTAAATCATGGCGAGCAAAAGCGCCAATTTGTTCCCCACCAGCGCTACATGGTTTATTTTTGTGGCCTGAAAAAAAATAAAAAAATTTTTTTTCTTATTTTTGTTGCTTTAAATTGACACTCGGTGTTTGCGTACGGCAGTGGGCGGAGCTTCCGTACGCAAACACCGAGTGCCAATTTAAATGTACCGGGAAATTAACAGCCAGCTGATAACAGGTGAGTGCTGCAAGTCCGACGAGAAAATTGACACGGCTAAGCTTGAGATACGAATCCGGCACATTTGATTGGCGGAAAAACGATTTTAGCTCTCGGTACTTTAGATACATCCATACGGAAACTGAAAATAGATACTTTTATTCTTTAAAATTTTGATAAAACCAAAAAAATTAAAAAACCCACGTAATGCCGCGTCCAAAGTCAAAAAAATTCCTGAAATCACGTTTTTTCTGCAGTCCAAAGTTGCAAAAAAAAACACAGAAATAACAGGTGTTTACCACTGAATTTTTCGGCGTGAAAGTTGTAAATAAAGAAACACGCGAAAATTCAGTGGTAAACACCTGTTATTTCTGTGATTTTTTTTGCAACTTTGGACTGCAGAAAAAACGTGATTTCAGGAATTTTTTTGACTTTGGACGCGGCATAAAAGAAGAATGTGATTTGTCATGATGGTGTATGCATTTTTGGCTGGTATGTATTTTGTAAAGTCGCTGAAAAATAAGTAATTTTTAATGGTACGTCCAAAGTAAAAAAAAAGTGCAAAAAAAGACGAAAAGAGGCGTCCAAAGTAACTTTGTTTTTGCGTCTTTTTTTCTTTGTTGTTTACCGCCAAACGAAGTTGTAAACATGTTTACAATTAATATTTGCTTGTTTGGCCACAAACCTGCATCAGTTGAATTTTTGAAAGTGTTATTTTAAAATTGCATTTTATTGTGATTTCAATCGACTTGCGACATGAAAACGCAAGTCCGCATTCACCGTTCTGTCTGCGTCTCTTCAAATATCACTGTGTTGGCGTGGTCGCGCACAAATAAGTGGGCGGAGTTTCGCTCTCTCATGTCGGAAGTCAATTGAAAACACAATATTTTAAATACAAGTTCCACTCTAATTTTTATATATTTAAATATTGTCGGACCGCCAAAATGGTCAAACGCGCTCCGCTGAACTCAATACTACGTGGATTTTATTTTGGTTTCCAAATTTTTTCATTTAACGTGTAAATTCAACGTGAAATAAAATAAATTGGAAACCAAAATGAAATCCACGTAGTATTGAGTTCAGCGGAGCGCGTTTGACCGACGTGGCGGGCCGATAATAGCTTACCTCAAATACGGCCAATGGCCCGGAAAATGCTTCCATGAAATTGATAGCAAAACGCTGAAAATTTCATGATTTCTTTATTCGATTCAATTAAGACCCACCAAACCAAAAGACAAATAATAGAATACAAAGAGATCAAAAGTGGAAATATCCAAATATTAATAATTGCCATTGTATAAAAATTTATCGCCGAAATTGGCTCGTCCGTCAATTTCGTCGCAGGGTTATCAGTGAAATTAAATACGCCCGAAACTTGTCGATTTCTATCTTTTCTCTTTGGTTTTATTTAAAAATAAAAGAAAGTTAGACTTGTTTTTGATACAGAGAAAGGGAAATGTGAAAACAAACATTATTCATCGTTTGTGTACACTTTTAGAAAAAATTGCTCATTCCTTTTTCATTTTGCAATGAGCAATAGTTATTTTTCAATTTTTGCTCTCAAAGAAAAAAAACAACAGTATCCAGTAAAATCTGAAATTTTTAGCCCTCGTGCTCTTCTTTTTGAGAAATTAAATTCTTTGAAATTGAATCTGAATTCCTAAAATTCGAGTTTCCACTTAACCAAACTCGTGCCTCTGTATTGCAAAACTCCGTGCGGTACCTTGCAAAGGGGCGGAGTTTATCATTTTTGAAATACGGAGCTCGAGCTCCGTAAAAATCGACGTGTTTCTCGTTTCTCAACATTCTGTTTCTGCTTCCGGAAAATATTTTTAAAATAAATATTTACGTATTATTTCCGGCCCGACACACACGCAATACTTTGTGATTTTAATTTTGTTTTCCGAAATTAAATTTTGTCGGTTTCCTTCATTTTTCTATAAATTCTTCGTTTTTCTTGTTTTTTTGTCGTAAAAATAATTTATCGAGACAAAATTTGTAAAGTTTTGTGAAAATTTTCCGTAAAATGTATAATTTTAGCCAAAAATCGATATTATTCATTTTGCCACATTTAAAAATTCCACTGTTTTTTGGAAGGACTTTTGTTAAAATTTCATCATTTTAATGTTTTTTTTAAACCTTTTTGGCAGATTATTACTGATTTAAAAGAGGATTATGGACCTATTCACAAAACCGGAAAAAAAAGAAAAAAATTGGGGGAAAAATCGAAGAATGATCCGATTGATCTGAAATTTTGGGAAATATTGGAAAAAAATTATCATGTACAAGCTCAAAAAATTTTGGACCAAAATATCGATTTTAAAAATTTTCAGAAAAAAATTCGATAATTTTTAAAATCGACATTTTGGTCCAAAATTTTTTGAGCGTGTACAGGAGAATTTTTTTCAATATTTCCTAAAATCAGGTCAATCGGAGCATTCTTTGATTTTTCCCGCTATTTTTTTCTTTTTTTTTCCGGTTTTGGGGAGAAAACGGTAGAATTTTCAGTAAAATCCGTAATTTTCGGGTTAAAAAGTAAATAAGAAAACATTGGAACACAGCATCATGATGGCATTTGAACAAAAATCTTTTCAAGTAAATAAGTGGCATTTTTAAAACGTGGCAATATGGAAAAATATCGATTTTTGATTAAAATTATGCATTTTGCGGTCTCAAATAATTATTTTTATGACGAAAAATGAAGGAAACCCAACGAAATTGTAAATTTGAAAACCCAAATGGAGCGTCTTTAGCCCAATACAAGCAAAGTTGTCTTATTTTCAGTACATGGATGAGCCGGATCATGTGCACAAAAAGGCGTCGTCGGAAATCCTCTTCGCAGAATACGGCCAAAACGTTGAGGATGGCGAGGTAATTTCTGAAAAAAGAACGTGTGCACACTGTTTCCAAGTATCGTGTTCAGGATCCGACGGCCGAGAATAAGCGGGTCATCGATCTGATGGATCCGGTGGATTCGATGAGTCTGAATCAGGAAAAGAATCGGGTCGTCGTGTCTGGAATTCGGGGAGGTATGTATATATATTCACGTGGTCAAAATTCTCAATTAATGTTCTGTTTCTTGCAGTTCTTCAAGTCATAAAAATTCGCAATTCGGCACAAGACCTCATGGAAGGTCCTTCAATCATCAAAGATATCGATATGCGGGCGTATAGGAAAAACAAAGTGAATATTCTTTATTCTGCACAAAATGTCAAGTGGAATCAAATTTATGGTAAGATTTGGGAAAGAAAAGGAAAAAAAAATATTTTTTTTTTGTTGTTCAGACCAATATATTGCCACAACTTCTTCAAACGGTTCTATTGTATGCTGGAATGTTTCGCGGAGGAATAGTGAGTTGTTTATATTTTTAAAAAAGTTATGAAAAATTGTTTGGAAATGTTAAAAGAAAATTCATTTTATTTAAAAATTGCGCAAATTCTAAATTCCCCAAAGTTTGAGACCGTATTTTCGCTCAATTTATGACATTTTCTGCTCGACATCGACGACAAGTTTTTATTTTTTCAAGATAATCTGGCAATTTTATTCCAAAACTGGTATTTTCTGGAATTTCAAGGGAAAATAATTCAAAAGCAGCGGAAAAATTTATAGGAATGCCAAAAAATAGCGAGAATTTGACAAAAATGCGAAATTGTTAAAATTTTTTTTGAAAAAAAAACTCATTAAAAAAACATTTTCTACCATTTTAAACGAAATTTTCCCATTTTTCGTCAAAAATCACCGTTTTTTTGTCAATTCGGAACATATACCGGCCAAGTTTTCGTCCAAAAACAGGCATTTTTGGGTCTCTGTGGCTCTACAAAAGTTGTTTTGTTTCATTCAAAACAAAAAAAAACCGAAACACCTTTTTTGTCGCACCTCTGCTCCCGGACATGCTCAGAAAATTTTGGTCCGAAATGTCAATTAAAAAAAAACAGAAAAATCGATATTTCAAGACAATCTGAGCATTTCTTGCTTTTTTTCTGAAAAACTCCATAAAACCATAAAATATGCGCGAAAAATTCAGGAAATGTCAAAAAATAATAAAAATTGGAAAAATAAAGTGCGAAACATTGTCCGATTGGTCGGAAACTTTAGAAAATTTTTGTCGAAAATTCTCAATTTTTTTAATATATAAATTCCATTTTTCAAAAAATTTATCTGCCAGAGAGCATCAAAAAAGTTTCCAAAATTTCAGACCATAATGGACCTATTCACAAAACCGGGAAAAAACGGAAAAAATCGGAGAGTGCTCCGATTGACCTGAAATTTTGGGAAATATTGGAAAAAATTCTCATGTACAAGCTCAAAAAATTTTGGACCAAAATATCGATTTTAAAAAATTTCAGAAAAAATCGATATTTTGGTCCAAAATTTTGTGAGCGTGTACAGGAGAATTTTTTCCAATATTTCAGGTCAATCGGAGCATTCTCCGATTTTTCCCGCAATTTTTTTCCTTTCGCTTCCTTTTTTCCGGTTTTGTGAATAGGTCCATAATTAAGTGAATTTCAATTTTTCTACATTAAGATGCTTGAAATGGCGGTAAAATTCACGTGAATTCGGCTGAAATCGGTCTGAAACTTTGGAAAATAATATATAAAATGCTCCCGGACTTGCGCAGAAAATATTGGACCAAAATATATAATATTTTGGCTAAAAATTTGGTTCAGAACAGGGATAGGACGAAAAAAATTATATTTTCGCCCTTAAAAAATTACCAAACAACAAAGAAATTGTTTTTTTTTCTTCAAAAAATTTAACAAAAAAAAACAAAAAAAAGTTCTGAAAAGGCGTATTTCTGCCAATTAAATGGAAATTTTCCAAGTTTTCGTTAAAAATTATAGTTTTTTGACAATTTGGAGCATATACCGACTAAGTTTTTGTCCAAAACCCGGATTTTTTTCGCCATCGCGGCGCTACAAAAAAAAACAAAACATTTTTGTTCCACCAAAAAAAAACCCCGAAAAAATTGATTTTTGGTCTCACTTTTTTGGAATTTTTTTGTACCGAAATATCGATTTTAAAAATTTGCAGAAAATCGATATTTCGGTCCAAAATTTTCTGACCAGTTTTGACATTATTTAACCAAATTTCAGGCCAATCAGAGCATTCTCCCAGTTTCCCCCCATTTTTCCCTTTTTTACTGAATAACCTCATGACGTAAAAATTCACATGAATATTTATTTAGGTCCATAAATACGAAAATGATTTTGATGATTTTCTTTCTATTTCACGTACTTCAAAGTCGTAATAAAATAAATAAATAAAATACCAATCAGTGAAAGAAAACAAGAGAACATGCAAAAATAGTAAATATCGGTTTTCAGAATCAGTATATAAATCGCACGAAAGGTCTGCAACGTGTCTCGACTGGCACTCCAATGCTCCATATATTCTCGTTTCCGGATCTCGTGATTGCTCAGCAAAATCCTACGATCTCAGGGTCAAAGATGTTCATCAGCTTACTTTTTGGTAGGTTTTACAAAATTACCGTATTTATTTATTCTATTATGGACCTATTCACAAAACCAGAAAAAAATTGCGGGAAAAATTTTTTTTGACCGAAATATCGATTTTAAAAATTTTCAGACAAATGGATTCTTTTGGTCCAAAATTTTGTGAGCGTGTACAGGAGAATTTTTCCCAAAATTTCAGGTCAATCGGAGCATTCTCCGATTTTTCCCGTAATTTGTTTCCTTTTTTCCGGTTTTGTGAATAGGTCCATTAAAAAGGCATGCTCTTTTTTTTCGATAAGGTGCCGTTTAATTGGAGGTAGACTGGAAAATACGGAAAATATATTTTTTAATTCTTTACTGAATTTTGAGGTGCCCTACTAATAGAGTTGTTTTCAGCGACAGAAACTGCGAATCGGTGAGAGACATTGCGTTCTGCAAAGCGCCCGGCTTCGCCGACTACTTTTTCACCGGCGACGACGGCGGCGTGCTTCGCCTCTGGGATTTGCGGCAGACGAAGAGGTTTGGTGTGCATTTGCATTCCCATTTAAGTACATTTATGCGCGCGAGCAAAGTGCTCAATGCAATTTGCCGCGAGCACTCATTTGAAACTTTCCCCTTTCTTGCAGATGGGTATTCGAAAATGTCGCTCATCGCTCGTTTGTCTCCACTTTGTCGCTAAATCCCAACAATCGAATGCTCATTGCGAGTGGAGGTGGAAGGGATAAAATGGTGAAGGTGAGTGGTTTAGAAAAAAAGGAAGGAAGGATTTCTTATGGGGTGTTCCTATTCATTTCATGCAGAAAACGACATTTTCTGCATAAAAAATATATAATGGACCTATTCAATTAGGAAAAAAAAACAACAAAAAAAAATGTATTATTATTATTATTTTTATTCATAGATGTCAAACAATGTTAAAAAACGTTTAAAAATGTTTAAAAAATGTCAAAAAACGAATCCTATGAACTCCGCCCACGTTTCCAATCCTGGACACCGTGCATTTCCATTTTTCGGAAAATAAAACCATTTTTGATGTCGAAATTGTGGTACGAAAATTCCTCTTTATTTTGGAAAAATAAGACCGACGTCGCGAAGAAAATGCGCGAAAGCAAGTGCGCTCCACGGAACTTGGTACTTTGTGAATTTCATTTTCGTCGCCAAATTATTTTTTCAGTCAGTTTTTCTTCGATTTGTTGCATTAATTATCCGTTTTTTTCCTTCTAAAAGTGATAGATTAAAACAAAATTCGTAATATTTCGTTAAAATCTTCCGGATTATGCTCAATTTTAGTCAAAAGTCAATATTTTTCCAAATCGTGACACTTTGACACATTCTAAACGCGTTTGTTTTAAACGTTTATTTTTTCAAATACAATTTAGACGATTTTTTTTTCATACTTTCTGAGTGAGAAAATATGAAAAAAAAAATTTCTAAATTGTATTTGAAAAAATAAACGTTTAAAACAAACGCGTTTAGAATGTGTCAAAGTGTCACGATTTGGAAAAATATTGACTTTTGACTAAAATTGAGCATAATCTGGGAAATTTTAACGAAATATTACGAATTTGTCTTAATCTATCATTTTTAGATGGAAAAACGGATGATTAATACATACACGAAATCGAAAAAAAAACTGACTGAAAAAATAATTTGACGACGAAAATGAAATTTTGTGGAGCGCATTTGCTTTCTCCACGGATTGGCAATAATCAGGTTTTTTTTCGATTTTTCCGATAGGAAATCTAAATTCTGACGAAAGCCTGGAAACGACATATTTCCTTTTTTTTCCAGATCTGGGAATGGTCGGGTCCGGAGCTGAAACGAATATCAGTGGTCGAGACGACTGCCCCGCTGGGGAGAGTTGTTTGGCGTCCCGACAAACCGTACCAGTTGGCGACGTGCGCCAGCGTTAACGAAACAACAGTTCACGTGTGGGACGTTCGTCGACCATTCCTTCCCTACGTCACCTACGATGAACACCGTGACAGTGTGACAGACGCGTGCTGGCCGAGCAACGACTTTGACGTCTTCATGTCGTGTGGAAAAGACGGGCTCATCGTGCTGCACAACATCGATTCGGGACACGCACCAATCAATTATGCGTGCGACGTGGCTTTTGATATCACTCCGGATGGATGTATGGGTCTTGCTGTCAACTCGGAGATTCACGCCAAGAATTATGCAATGTTGGAAGAGAAAGCGCAAGCGTCGAGTGGAAAAAAGACGGTTCGTCAGATTCCGTACGAAACATTCCGAAGACCTATAAAAAGTTTGATCGCATTCGGAGTGCCTGAATCGCTGACACACAGTCTGCCGCCAAGCACATTTTATCAAATCGCGGAGAAATATCTGATTGGTGGCATGGAAATTATGCATTTGTGCGAAGCCAACTCTAAAGTTGCTAGAAACGCTGGACAGGAACATGTGGCACAGACATGGCGGCTCGTTGAAGCTCTGTGTCAGCAGGCTAAAATCCAAGAGGAATACGATAGATTGAGTGCGGAAGAGAAGGCGAGAATTATCAAGGCATGGGTTGTGTAAGTTTTCTATTTATCTGAGGTTCTGAGAATGAGAATGAAGAAAAAATTAATCTAGAGAATATGAAAAAACAGCAAAATATGCAAAAGATTCAGCGAAAATTCGGAGAATGCTCTGATCAGTCTCAATTTTTGGTAATTAATGTCAAAAATACTCCCGAACATGTGAAAAAATTTCGGACCAAAATATCGATTTTGAAAATTTTCAAAAAATCGATATTTTGTCCTGAAATTTTCTGCACATGTCCGTGAGTATTTTTGACATTAATTACCAAAAATTCAGACTGATCGGAGCTTTCTCCGAATTTTCGCTGAATTTTTTTCGCATATTTTGCTGTTTTCCGGTCAATAGACCCATAAAAACCACCGATTTTAACCTTTTTTTTCAAGAAAAAACGCGCATTAAAATCGCACAAAAAATCCTGATTTTTTATCATTGTTTTAACGAAAAAATTTAATATGATTTCTTTCAAAAGGAGTACACGAGGTGCGGCCACTGGCCTAGAAAACCCGCGACCGGCGACTCAAATTTAACTTATGAGAAAAATGGGGGAAAAAGAGCAAGAAAAGTGGAAAATTCTTTTAAAAATCGGATGGAGTTTGAATTTCCGGCCGCCGGTTTTCTAGGCCAGCGGGTTCACCTCGTGTACTCCTTTTGGAAAAAAGTATCTTAAAGGGGGTGCCAACTTTCTTGGGAAAGTGGCTTAAAATATACTCTTGGGTGGGGATTTACGAATATCAAATAGAAATCGAACGAAAAATTTTTCTGATTTTTTATGAATTTTACAAAAAAAAATAAAAAACCACGGGGAGTACACGATTTGGCGCGAAATTCAAACGCCATTTTTCTTTTTCATCATTTTTCTCCCGTCTTTTTCCAATATTTTTGCATTAATCTTTGGGAAATATATTACAAACATCATTTCGTGATTTCAGATAGCAAATTAATGTGTGTTGATCACAAAATTAATGATAAAACAAATTCGAAACAAAATTCTCATACCTTTAATTTTTTCCCGTTTTCCTGCTCACTTCCGCATTAAAATCACTCTTTTATCTGTAACTTTTATATTCGAGCAAACATTTTCACCGGAATATATTCAGAACGTTGAATCGAACAACAGGCAAATATCGATTTTTCGATATTCATGACTAAAATGTGTTTTCGCGCTTATCTAAAATTTTAATAAGCGATTAGAGCATGATTTATCGAAAATCGATGATAAAAACGAGGAAAATTACAAGAAAAATAAATATTTCTCGTGAAAATGGAAGTTTCTAGAAGCCGCGGCCGCGGGTTTCCTAGGCCACGGCCACCATTTTTTCGTGTACTCCTCGTGGTCTTCTATTTTTTTTTGTAAAAATCATAAAAAATCAGAGAAATTTTTTTGTGCGATTTCAATGTGATATTCTTAAATCCCCCACCCAAGAGTATATTTTAAGCAATTTTCCCCAAAAAGTTGGCACCCCCTTAATTTTTTTTATTGTAAAATTCACCAAACATCCCAAAAACTACATTTTAAAGCATTTTTCCCGAAAAGTTGGCACCTCTTTTAATCTCTGAATTTAGACAATAAAAAATTTGTAAAATTTATGAAAATTTGATTTTTTATACAAAAATGCAATTATCGCTGTTTTTAGCGAGTTGTTTAATACCAATTTCTGTTTTATTTTTTTTTAATTTTTGAATTTTTTGAGATTTAAATAACACAAATAATTAATTTAAAGCACGAAAAATTAAAACAAAAAAATGTAATGTTAACTTTCAGACGAAAAAAAGAATTGGCAGAAGAAGGCCGCCGATGGCTTGCAAATCTCGACGACTTTTTCCTGGACGACGTCAAAAAATTGGTGACGGAAAGGCTAGAAAACACTCAACACGTCACTGCCTTCTTGAACTATTCGAGCTCTTCTGGATCTGAAGATAGATCAGACGATGATGACGAAGATGAAGAAGAAGACGACGAAGAGAAAGAGAAAAAGCTGACATCAGGCAAAAAAGGGTCCAGGAAGGAAGAAAAGAACGGAAAGAATAGGAAAAATGCGAAAAAGAAGAAGAAAAAGAAAGTGAACTTTACAGACTTTTACTTTGGTGCCGAAGAGTCGAACTTTAAAAATGCGGGCGGCAAAAAGTGAGTTCAAGTTGTCTAGACAAACTGGTTTAAATTGAATTTATTAAAGAGAAGTGCTGCATCACAACGAATTCATGGGCCTGAAATCTGAGGCATTTGTGTTGCGAGATGAAGAGAAGGAGTCGAAGTTCTTCTGCAAAGCGAGGAAACAGCCAGCTAGTGAGTTTTAAGAAAGCGTTTTTTAGACAATTTTTCGAAAAAAAAAAAGAATTAAAAAACGTCCAAACGGAGTACACGAGGTATGACCACTGGCCTAGAAGACCGGCGGCCACGGCTTTTAGAAAATGATATTTTCTTCAGAAATATTCGTTTTCATGCAATTTTGCTCGTATTTTTATGAAAAAAAGTTAGAAAAGAATGCAAAAAAGAAGAGAGAAATATGGTGAGAAAAAAAAAGAATCAATGGGTTTTGAATTTCCCACCATTTCGTGTACTCCTTTTGGAAGAAAGTCTTCTTTTTTTACACGGTGTCCAGGATTGGAAATGTGGGCGGAGCCTAATTTGCTTGCGCGCCAGCAAACTAACATGGCGCACTTTCGGTGCTTGCGCATTTCTCGACTCCCGCATTTTTTTTACTGATTCTATTATTTTTATTTCAGTAAAACCTGTTTTTCTTTGTAAAATGTTTGTATTGTATCTTTTAATACCATTAAATTGCCCAAACTTCGATTTTCGTAAAGATTTATCCTGCAAAAACACCAAAAAATTCAAAACGATTATTTCGAAATGGTGGCTGAACCAAATTCGACGTTCTTAAACTTAAAAAATTTCTAAAGACCTCAGCTATAATTCCGTTGGAGCACATTTGGGAAAAATTAAGAATTTATGATTTTTTTCCCGAAAAACATAAAAAATGCCTCAAAATTTGAATTTCGCGCGAAAAAAATCCAGTGGGGCGCGTTTTCTCAGCTCCGCCCACTTTTCAAATCCTGGACACCGTGTACTAGTGGTTTTAAATACTCAAAAAATTAAAATAATTGATAAAAACAAAAAATAAAAACCAAATGCACATGTTTTTTGGTGTCAATTGGCGGAAAGCGCTTCGCAAAAATGCAAAAAAGTTTCGAAATGGCAGGTTGCGAAACGTCCCAGAGCCATATTTTCTCCAGAAATATCGTTTTTATGCAGTTTTGCTCGTATTTTTATGATAAAAGTTAGAAAAAAAATGCAAGAAAGAAAATATAAATATTGGTGAGAAAAAAAATCAATGGGTTTTGAATTTCCCGCCATTTCGTGTACTCCTTTTGGAAGAAAGTCTTCTTTTTTTGTGTGATTCTAATGGACCTATTCAAAAAACAGGAAAAAAAAAAAAAAGAAGAAATCAGCAAAAATTCGGAGAATGCTCCGATTGACCTGAAATTTTGGGAAATATAGGAAAAAATTCTCCTATACACGCTCAAAAAATTTTGGACCAAAATATGGATTTTAAAAATTTTCAGAAAAATCGATATTTTGGCCCAAAATTTATTGAGCGTGTACAGGAGAATTATTTCCAATTTTCCCCAAAATTTCAGGTCAATCGGAGCATTCTCCAAATTTTCACGCAATTTTTTCCGGTTTTGTGAATAGGTCCATTAATCCCGCCACCCAAAAATGACATTTTAAAGCAGTTTCTTTTTTTTTCAGATGCCGAAGAATACGAACAAAAACTGCAGGAAATCGAAGCGGGATACAAAGCATGGTCCCCGATGCTCGAAATTTACCGATTACTTCACTATCATGCCCAACAAGGCGATATGCAAACGTGTGCAACAATATCTATGGTTTGTGGAAAACGGCTGTTTGACGAAGTTGATCCGTACACGGTTAATGGATGGATTCAGTGCTATATGGGTGAGCTTTCCTTTTTTATTTATTTACTTTTTATTTCGCCCATCTCTTTCAGAAATGCTCAATAGCCTCGAGCTGTTCATGGTGTGCGCAAAAATCCGAAAGTATTGCCCGCTGGAAAGCATCAGCTCTGTGTCGCGCGAGAACACCACAATCCAACTGGCTCACGCTGATTGCAACGCAATGGTTGTGAACGGAAGATGCACAAAATGTGAGAAAGCGGCCGAGTCGGATTGTACTGTTTGGTGAGAAAAATGTTTACATTTTATGAAAATAGAAGAGTTTCTAGTCGGTTCCCCATCGTCGGAATGATGTACCAATGCAACATTTGCGGTCATTCAATGCACACCAATCATGCCTTTGAATGGTTCCAAAAAACGACAGAATGCGCATTTGTTGGGTGTCCGTGCACGTGCGGGCGCAATAAATGGCCTGATGTGGAGAGAACTTTTGTGCCGAATGATGACAAAACGAGACACCATCGGAAGTACGATCACTCGAAGCATGAAGAAGAGCCAGAACCTATAAGTGAGCTTTAAAAATTTGAAGGCTGATTAAAAAAATTTGAGATGCTGAAAAAACCGAGGAACAAGCTTCGCCCCCTTTTGCACGTTTGTGGCACTCTGAAAGTGGACTTTTCAAAAGTGTAACGTTTCGAAACATTTTTCTGCAATAAAAAAATGATTATGTGCAAACACCGAGACGACAAAATGTAGAAACATACATTTTGTCGTCGCGGTGTTTGCACACAAACATTTTTTTATTGCAGAAAATTTTTCGATACGTTACACTTTGAAAAGTCCACTTTCAGAAAGTCTCAGAGCCGAAAAACAGTGCCCCAAACTTGCAAAAGAGGCGGGGCTTGTTCCACGTTGTTGACATGTGTTACCTGGTTCTGCCAGGGTCTGTTTGAAAAGCCGACTAAATCGGAAAAAAAAAAGAAAATTTATTATGAAATTCATTAAAAAAATGTTGTTCGATAATGGCATGGGCAGTAAATAAAATGCCGGAATGTTTCCGTATTATGGAAGAGTTTTCGCAAAGTTGTTTCCTGCGAAACTTCTTCCACGGCCATAAATTGAAAATTAAGTTATTTCAATTTTAATTTTTCCTTTTCAAAATAAGTTTACAAATCGTTAATAGACCTATTCACAAAACCGGGAAAAAAAAAGAAAAAAACGGAAAAAAAAATTGCGGGAAAATTCGGAGAATGCTCCGATTGACCTGAAATTTTGGGAAATATTGGAAAAAATTATCCTCTACACGCTCACAAAATTTGGACGAAAATATCGATTTTAAAAAATTTCAGGAAAAAAATCGATAGTTTTTAAAATCCGTATTTCTGTCCAAAAATTTTTGAGCGTGTACAGGAGAATTTTTTCCAATATTTCCCAAAATTTCAGGTCAATCGGAGCATTCTCCGACTTTTCCCGCAATTTTTTTTCCGGTTTTGTAAATAGGTCCATAACAAATTATGGGAATCGGCGAAAAAATCATTAAAAAAAATAAGGAAAATTAAAAAAAAAATTCAAATTAAAAAAATATGACCGTGGAAGAATTTTTGCAGTGACAAACTTGCCGAAAAATTTTCCATAATACGCAAAATAAGCATTTTTTCGGAATTGTTTCGGAATTTTATTCTTTTCAAAAGGTTTATTAAACAATGGAGCATTTTTTTTTACAAAATTGTAGGCTTGTGAAAACAAAGTTGCGACATGATACTTGCGTATTTACTTTTGAAAAAAATTTGTTTTTACAATAAATGAAAGTGCACAGCGGTTGCGCAATAATGGGGTTATTCACGGAAACCAGCAAAATATGCAAAAACTGCAAAAAAATTCAGCAAAAATTTGGAGAATGCTCCGATCAGTCTGAAATTTTGACAAAAAATGTCAAAAATACACCCGGGCATGTGCAGAAAATTTCAGACCAAAATATCGATTTTTTCTGAAATTTTTAAAAATCGATATTTTGGTCTGAAATTTTCTGGTAAATGTCCGGGTGTATTTTTGACATTTTTTCTCAAAATTTCAGACTGATCGGAGCATTCTCCAAATTTTTGCTGAATTTTTTGCATATTTTGCTGGTTCCGTGAATAGCCCCATAATGCCAAAATTATTAAAAATCGTGACGCAACCTCCAATAGAAGTGCACCTCCAAGTCATCTCACGAACAATAATTTTGCACGTATTTAACTTTAGATATCAGAGCATTTTAAAACGATTCTACATATAAACCATTAACTTTCCAGGAGTAGAACCATCTCGCCTGGACACTGACTCTGAATCTGACGATGCATCTGTAACATCTGATCCGGAATGGTCTGCCACAAACGACCACGTGCGGCAAAAGTGCGGACTGGAGGTGCAAATGGACAAACCGTGGGAGAAGTATCTCAAAGATTTGTACACTGCTCGTTACAAAATGCCAGAACCGAGAGAGAAGTTTGAGGAGAGTTTGTGGACTCCAAAAGCCTTGAAAGAATGCGGAAAGACTGGAATTCGAGGAGCACTTGACTACAGAATGCAAAGCAAGGAGCAACAACTAAAAGATGACGTGTCGCAAGTTTTCACGGAAGAGCAATTGAGAGAAGTTGATCGATACGAATACACGAAATACTATCTGAATCCGGAGGAAAAAGTGAGAGAAGAGTTGATAAGGAAGAGGAGAGCGAGAAGACGGGTGGTGGACGATCAGGCTGAACGACTCGAGCAGATTGATGAAGAAAGTGAAGATGAGGGGAATGAAGGAGGCGAGAATATGGTAGCAGAAGAAGAGGAGGAGAATGAGATAGAAGACGTCAACGAACAGCAAGACGGCTGGGGTGACGATCGTTATGGAAACGAATACATTGAAGCGATCGGACCGATTGGTCTCCAAGAATGGCAATTGGAAAGAGTCATGTCTCCGGTTAGAACGGAAGAGGATCTCGAAGAGAGTTTAAGAAGGGTCAGGCGGATCACTATAGACCAAAGTTCGGAGAGTTTGGAAAGTTCGGATGGCGAAATTCTGGTGAAAGAGCCGGTGAAACGGGAAAAGTCGCTCAAAGAAAGAGCTTTGGAAGCTCTGAGCATGGTAAATATATGTTTTAATGAGCCGGTTGATTGAAGTGGGCACCTACCGTAACCCAACTAACGATGAACAATGAACATACCTTTTTTGCAAAAATACGTTTTTTGAAAACCTTTAAATATTTTTAGAGGCGTGGCCTAAATCGTGTTTTTCGGGTTACTGTAGGTCGCCGCTGGATTTTTTAAACGATAATGGACCTATTCACAAAACCGGAAAAAAAAAGAAAAAAAAAACGGAAAAAAATTGCGGGAAAAATCGGAGAATTCTCCGATTGATCTGAAATTTTGGAAAATATTGGAAAATATTCTCCTGTACACGCTCAAAAAATTTGGAACCAAGATATCGATTTTTCTGAAAATTTTTAAAAATTTTGAGCGTGTACAGGAGAATTTTTTCCAATATTTCCCAAAATTTCAGGTCAATCGGAGCATTCTCCGATTTTTCCCGCAATTTTTTTCCTGGTTTTGTGAATAGGTCCATAAATATTGGCTCTCGGGCATTTCGAAAAATTTTCTGCATTTTGTCGTCGCGGTGTTTGCACACAATAATTTTAAGAAAGCTTTTTGAGGAAAATATTACGTATTCCTCGATTTGAGATACCTCGTAAAATACTGCGAATTCGGGTCTCACCGCGACGGTGTACACGCTTGCACGCTTGCCGATTTACCCACAAAATTGAATTTTCAAAAATCCACAAGTGTGCATACACCGTCGTGGCGATACCCGAGTTCGTAGCATTTTACGAGGTATATCAAATCGAGGAATACGTAATACCAGAAAAAGCTTTAAAAAAAAAGGTTGTGTGCAAACACCGCGACGGTAAAATGCGGAAAAATTTTCGAAACGTCCGAGAGCCAAAATCGCGGCGAGAGCAGCCAACTTTTGCCCCACAATTTACCGCGCACGGTTGCTCACTCATGAATCCATGATATTGTGTTTTCAATCGAGTTGCAGCATGAGAACGCGAAACTCCGCCCACTTATTTATGCGCGACCAGTGTGCTTCACCGATCAAAAATTCACCGATTAATGGTTTTTTCGATTAATAATCGGTGAATTAGTCGATTAATTTTCACCGGTATTAGTCGATTAATTAGTCGATTAAAAAAATTTTAGTCGATTAATCGTCGATTAATTTAATCGCAAATTAGTCGATTAATCGCGATTAAATTAATCGACGAAACATATCGCTAAACAACACGCGATTCGTAATTTCGGAGCGTCGATATGGTTTTTTCAAATTAAAGAATTCAAATGATAGCGATCGCGGACCCGTGATTTGTCGGTACAAGAAACTATGTATAGCCGGTCGCGTTCGCCAAGAGGGCAGCTACCAGACAGCTACCTAGCAGCTATTTGGCGGCTATAAGGCGGCTATAAGGCGGCTATATGGCGGCTATATGGCGGCTATATGGCGGCTTTATGGCGGCTTTATGGCGGCTATATGGCGGCTATATGGCGGCTATATGGCGGCTATATGGCGGCTATTTGGCGGCTATTTGGCGGCTGTGTGGCAGCTCCTTGGCAGCTGTGTGGCAGCTCTTTGGCAGCTGTGTGGCAGCTCTTTGGCAGCTGTGTGGCAGCTCTTTGGCAGCTGTGTGGAGGCTATGTGTCGGCTATAGAACTGCCCGGAATAGAACTGCCCGGAATAGAACTGCCCGGAATAGAACTGCCCGGAATAGAACTGCCCGGAATAGAACTGTCCGGAATATAACTGCCCAGAATAGAACTGTCCGGAATAGAACTGCCCGGAATAGAACTGTCCGGAATAGAACTATTCGGAATAGAACTGTCCGGAATAGAACTGCCCGGAATAGAACTGTCCGGAATAGAACTGCCCGGAATAGAACTGCCCGGAATAGAACTGTCCGGAATAGAACTGCCCAGAATAGAACTGCCCAGAATAGAACTGCTCGGAATAGAACTGCTCGGAATAGAACTGCCCGGAATAGAACCGGCTCTGTATCGGTACAGCTCCTTTAATCGACGATTAATCGGCGACTAATTCACCGATTAATTAATCGACTAAATCAGTCGACGATTAATTTAGTCGATTAATTAATCGACTAAATTAATCGATTAATCGGCGACTAATTCACCGATTAATAATCGATTAAGCGACTAATTTTAGTCGATTAATTAATCGATTAATTAGTCGGTTAATTAGTCGATTAATCGCCAAAAATTTAATCGGTGAAGCACACTGCCACACACCAATAATATTATTTTCTCAGAGCAAGGAGCAAATGAAAAGGGAGCGAGCAAAGAAACGAAGAAGGAAGGAAGACGAGATTATGAAAATTCCAAACGGCAAATCTTATCAAATATTTGATTATTCATCAGATGAGTATGCAATTTCGAGTGATACGATTTCTGAAACCAGTTCTACGCCTTCTTCCACTCCATCATCTGAAGAAGATACAGGATACAAGGCTGAAAATGAAGAACTAGAAGGAGGGACATCGAATGAAGAAATGAAGGAAAAAGAAGAAGAGGATGATGATGTTCTCTTTAAACGATTGCAATTGCCCACTTCTAACAACGCCTCTCTGCCAATTTCTCCACCACTGAAGATCAAAAAGTTTAAAAAGCTGAGCAAATCGATTTGCTACTCGTCTGGCGGCGATTCCGACACTGGGAACGCTGAAAAAGTGCTCATTTACGTGGATGCTGCCTATCCAGCTTCTGCTTCTGCTGGATCAGATGCCACATGCTCGGTGACTCCTGCTCCTCTCGGTGACTTTTCTGGAGAACAAGTAAATACTGATGGCGCTCCATATCTCGAATTCCTGCAGAAAAAGAAAGAAGAGCAACCAACAGTTGACACGGACGAGGATTTGTTCTCAACAGACGAAGAAATTGATCGAATAATGGAGTCGTTGATAGAAGAAGATTCAGATGAAAACGACCCGCAACCTTTCTTTCCGATCATTGAAGGGGCTAGCCCGCTTCAACTGCGAACAAATCATCCGTGGGAATCGAGAGAACAATATGAGGAACGTCTTCAGAAGGAACTAGAATCTGCAGAAAATGATACTCCATTTGAGCCCGAAAAAGAGGATTCTCCACTACTGAAACAATTGGAAAGACGTCTTTCAAACAAAACGAAAACTAGGCTATTTTCGAAACCCATTCCAGAACTCAAAAGAGCACGATTCGATCAGAATGATCATGAGGATGCGATGGATGTGGCGATCAAGGTAAGTTGGGGTTGTTCATAAAAATATCGCAAAAATTTTCCTTTTTTCAGAAATTGAAAGAATTAACCAACCACTTGCCAGCAGATGAACCCGAACCTGAGCATTTGCGAGAAAAAGAACGATGCAAAAAGTGCAAACATGAGATTAAGTATAACAAGATGGTTAAAGAGCAAGTCGGGTGGATTAGAGATGTGTGAGTTGTTAAAAAGCACAAAAATATTCTAAATTGTCATTTCAGCGCCGAGGAATCACAAATTTTCTGGGCCTATTCGTTCAATGATCCGTGTGCGATCTTCCAATTGGCACATATTGAGTAAGTGTTTAAAAGAGCGGGAATTTGAATTGAAAATGTTGCACCGAGCGTTTTAATTTATAAAATACCGTATTTACTGTATTAGAAGGGCATGATATTCTGTTTTTCAAGGCTGCCGATCAGGCTTGTTCGGAAAATCGGATACCCGAAATTTCTTCCGCCTTCAATTTTCGGAAAATCGGTTATCCGATTTTCGAAACTAAAACTGCATTTTTTTTTAATTTCGTATTTTCCGAAAAAGATTCTTATCAATTGGCTCATTTTATTTCTTTGAAAAGTACGAAAATCAACAAATTAACCAAAAATTCAACAAAAATGCAGTTTTGAGAAGTTCTTGGTACTTATAAGCGGCGCCTAAAATAACTGTACGTTCCCGATCATTTTCGAAAAAATGTTCCGGATAATTAATTCGGACAATTTTCCGAAAAAAGTCGGAATTTCCGTTTTCCGACTCCGACCAAGCCTGCTGCCGATCTCTTTTTCGAAAGACGTGAAAAATCGTTGAAAAAAATTTTTCTGAAAAAATAAATTTGCGAAAATTTTAATTTCAAGCCGATAAAAAATATTTGTGTACTTTTCTTCTACTAGAGGTGCTCTTCTAATAGAGTAAATACCGTTAATTTAATTTAATATCACTTTGTGACTGAATATGAAAGCTCAGAATTATGGTTCCTTTAAAAATTATATATTTTTAAAGCGGCCTGAAGCATTATTCTACCACAAAAATCATTTCTAACATGTAAAAAAAGCGAAATTTTTCGTTTTTTTTTTACTTTGAATGTTATTTTTTAGTCATTAAATGTCGAAAATGCAACAAAAAAATTGGGAAAATTATCCAGCTGATCTGAAAATTTTTGAAAAGATGTCAAAAATACTCTGGGACATGCTCGAAAACTCTCGTAAACAACAAATATCTCAGAAAAAATCTATTATGAATTCAATATTCTTGCCGGCTACAGTAAGCAGTGGCGAAACTCCGCCCCCTTAGGTTTTTCAACTGAACACAGTGCAAAAATGTGAGCGGGTGTGTCGTCTCGGTAGCCGGCAAGAATTATGAACCGATATTGTCCATTCGCGAAAAAAGCAAGTGCGCTCCACAAAACTTAGTACTACGTGGATTTCATTTTCGTCGCCAAATTATTTCATTTCGCGTTGAATTTACACTTGAATTGAAATAATTTGGCGACGAAAATGAAATCCACGTAGTACTAAGTTTTGTGAAGCGCACTTGCTTTCTTCGCGAATGGACAATAATATATTTTGGTCAAACATTTTTTGAACATGTTTCTTCCAAAATTTCAGATCAATCGGAGCATTATCCGAGTTTTTCCTAAAATTCAAAACGTTCAAAATTCCAGCACCTACAAGACGGATGTTCTAAAAGCGAAAAAGTCGGCAAAATCGCTAACAGAATTCATCAAAATCTTCTATTTCATAAAATGGGATGAGCTAATGCGCCCCAATTGCGATTTCATGCTCAAAGAAGTCTACGAAATGTGGTCGGACTTTGAGAAACAACGCAGTCTAGTCTGTCGAAAACACTTTAATGACTTTAAATTCAAGTTTTTTGCGTCATCGTGAGTCAATTTTCAAAAGAAAAAATTCTAGACTCAATTATTCAGAGTTGCCACCAAAATAAAACAACAACTTTATTGCCATGAATCCGTTTCGGTCAAACAAAATGCGATCAAATTCGATTGGATGTTCCTAAAACCGTGCGTGAACACATCGGATGATCCTGCAGAAGTGCTGGATGAAATGCTGCAGACGGTGTGTGGAAATCATCCAAATTGGACGCAGGAGGAGAGAAATGCGGCTAGCCAATACTGGAATATGTTTGGAAAAGTGCCAATTCACATTAAATCGGTGGAAAAAGAAGTTCTCGCGCCATACTCTGAAGAACGTTTGGAAATATTGGATGATACAAATTACTGGACCAAAAAGATGTTGAAACAGGTGATGAACAACAAGAGAAACACGGAAATCAAGTTGGCGTACATGAAGAGAAAAAAGCGAGACGATGTGCTCTACAAGCAGAAAGATTCGAACAGCCAGTTGAGTCGACACTGGAAATCCCGCCTAGACAGTTTCAAAAACGAGACGTTGAACTTTGACGCAGAATCCAGCTTCATAGGATACAACCATCGACGAAACATTCTTCACACCGACGATATGAAACACCCGTGGCCCATCTGTCAGCTAGAAAACGAAACGCACTACATTACGGTCCAGCCGATGGTCACCACTGGATACATCAAATTCAAGTCACGACTACGTCACGTATTCGATTTTAATCGCAATGGAAAGTCGAGAAAAAGAGTACCGAATTCTCAAGCTACAGTAAGCTTTGTTTATTGTTTAAAAAAATGCGCACGGTGTTTGCGGATTTGATTGGTTTCACACAAGCCCCGCCTACTTTAGTTTTTATAATGTACTGTTTATGTATTATCGGTACAGCTACCATATGCGCCCGCGAAAAAATTATAATAGACACAGACATAACGAGACGAAACGCCCGCCTGAGGGGCGGAGTTTCGATTTTTCGCGTCACTGCTTACTGTAACCGGCAAAAATTGAATTGATATTGTGAAAACAAAAAAATTGCAACGCGGTGTTTGCGTACTTTTGAAATTCAAACGAAAATAGGAACAAATCTCTTCATTTCCCATGCTATTTCTTTCATTGCCGTTTGAATTTCAAAAGTACGCAAACACCGCGTTGCATTTTTTTTTTTGTTTTCACAATAGACACAGACGACACACACGCCTCAAGGGGCGGAGTTTCCATTTTCGCGTCACTGCTTACTGTAACCAGCAAAAACATTGAATTGATAAATAATAGGCTCTATTTGCTTGCCTTTTTTACTTTGGGAAATAATGTAAAAATACTCCCGGTTATTCCCACAAAATTTGAGACCAAAATATCGATTTTTCCAAAATATTTTTAAAAAATCGATATTTTGGTTTGAAATTTTCGGGGAATGTCCGAGAGTATTTTTAAATAGTTTCCCAAAGTTTCAAGTCCATCGGAGCATTCTCCGAAATTTCGCTGAATTTTTTTCTGGTTTTATTACGTATTCTGGAGTACGTGAGATGTAGTAAAATGGGTCTTGGCACGATCGGTGTTTGCACACTTGTGGATTTGAATATTTGTTTTTGAATTTTTTCGATTAAAATTTTTCTTTATGTCGGAAAATGTAAACAATATACAAAATTCCAAGTACTGTAGATTGTTTACAAGTATGCATACACCGATCGTGGCGAGACCCATTTTACGACATCTCACGTACTCGGGAATACGTAATAGCTATTTTTGCTATTTCGTGAATAACCCCATAAAGTGGGCGGAGCTCCGAGTAAAAATTAGGAGAAAATTCGAAAAATGCTCCGACTGGCTGAAACTGGGAAATAATGTCAAAATAATGTCGGACATTATTTCCAAATATCTCCATAAACAGTAATTCAAATACATTTACTTTCAGTTTGACGACATCCGAAACAGCAAAGCGTTCAAAAAGTTCGAGCCAAGACTGAACAATCTAGAAAAGCTGAAAAATGGTGTTGCGAAGCATTTCAAAGTGATTGATAGAAATGAAATTGCACGACGCTACATTTTATATCCGATTGTCGAAGAGGAAGATGAGGTGAACCTGATTATCAAAATGCTCGACAACAGCTCAAAAGATGATAAGAAGCGACTGGATCCGGAAGAAATTTTTGCGGAAAGAAGACATTTAAGGGAACGGAAAGAGATTGACTTTCTCGGCAAAAGAGAAACGAGTAAATATCGAAATGCGCTGGCGAATGCCGGGAAATTGGAGATGGATAAGATGAACGTGTTCAAAAAACATTACATGCCGCAACTCCGTAGTACCATTCGCAAAGCCCGGAAAGTTGTCGAGATGGTAAACAGTTTTTTTTAGTAGAAAAGTGGAAAAAAAAAATGAATATTGTTCCAGGGTAGAGTTTTGGTGGAGGAAGAAATTCAAAAGTGGATGGAATATCAGTACGAGATGTCTTTTGTGAAGAAGACGCTCAGGAAGAACGTTAACATCACGAAGAAAATGTATTTATCTTATTTAACTGATGCTAAAGGAAGCCTACGGAGGTGCCAAATATTGGGGGAAAATGGTTTAAAATGTAGTTTTGGGTGGGGAATTTACGAATATCACATTGAAATCGCACAAAAAATGTATTTGATTTTTCAAAATAAAATTAGAAGACTTCTAAAAAGAGTACACTTGATGTGGCAGCTGGACTAGAAAACCGAAAAAATATATTCAGACATTTTCATTTTCCCCCAGTAATATTAGTTTTTTTAAACAAAAAATGTTCAAGAAAGATGGGAGAAAACAATTTAAAAAATCAATGCTTTCGAATTTCCGGTAAAATTACAGTATAACCCCCCATGAAATACCAGTGTAACCCCCCTCGGAAAAGGAGGATATAGCCCCCCGCAGATGTAAACGCGCTCCACCGAATTGACATATATAGTTTGTGTAGAGGACGCCGAATTGTCATCATTTTTCATATTTTACTCATCATTTTTCATATTTTCTGTCGTTTTCGAGGATTTTTTCTTTTTTTTATTGGTTTTTTGAAGCAAGAGATTTGGTTTAATTCGACTTCGCTCAATTTTTGCTGGGTTTGTTGCTATTCTGTTATATGTAGGATATTCTGATACAGCGGGGGGCTATTCTGATATGACGGGGGTTATTCTGATATGATGGGGGATATTGTGATATGACGGGGGTTATTCTGATATGATGGGGGTTATTCTGATATGACGGGGCGATATTGATATGGGAAACTAAGCAAATTCGCAAGAAAAAAAACAGAAGTGGGGGGGCTGTTCTTACCTTTTCCGAGGGGGGCAATAGTGGTATGAGGTGGGGGGCTTATCTGATAAATTACCTAAGGTATCAGAATGACCCCCCATTTCTACTGGTGGGGGATTATTCTGGTATATCAGTATACCAGTGTAGCCCCCAGACAGTATAACCCCCCACCGAGTAAATCGGGGCAAAATCAACTGACGGGGGGACTATGCTGGTCCTTGGGGGGTCATATCAGGCGGGGGGGCTATACTGATAAATTACCGAATTTCCCGCCATTTCGTGTACTCCTTTTGGGAGTCTTCTAAATTTATTTTCAAAAATCAGACCCAACAATACATTTAAAACCATTTTCCTCGAAAAGTTGGCACCTTCTCTAAGGATTGATTTTTCCAATTTGATTTCCTTGAAATAAATTCCCAATTATTTTCAGGCTGGAAGATACTGTCCCTTTCAAATGGATTGATCCCGTCAAAAAAACCAATTTCTCCGAGCCCGTAGTAGTTCCCCCTTACACTCGTCCAATGCCTATTCAACGACCTGTCACTCCCCCGACACCATTCGATTCACCACTCGGTTCTCCATACAATTCGTCATCCGAAGAAGACGAAGAGGAAGCGTACGAGGAGCGAGTTGAAAAGAATATCGAGTTTGAAACGGTTCCCGATCTTCCCCTGGTGGCTGGAATTTTACAACAAAAAATTGCTGAAGATTTGTCTGACAATGATGACGACGAAGACTGGAAGTATTCTGATGAGTCTAGTGTTGCCTCGTGGTTTAAAGACGATGTTGACGATATTGTGAACCGACTTGTCAACTCTGACTATGTCGATGAACATGTAATCCTGAAGGAAAGAGCCAGAGGAGCCCTCGCAAGACCATTGTGGCGTGTGATGGAAGACGAAAAAGAGGAAGATCCTGAAACGGACGATGAGTTGAATGATATTGACGAAATTATCGATGAGGATTATGAAGACGAGTTGAAAAGTAAGATTGCGTGGCGTGAGGAGAATGGCGACGATCGTGACGTTGGAGTCTCGTTTGATGATCGGAAATTGAGAAAGTTGAGACGAAAAGAGCACGAATTGGATTTCGACAGATTTAATGGCAGTATTCAAAGAGAAAAAGAGGTTGAACAAGTGCGATATGCATTCAAACAGTTTGCTCTCAATCACAGTTACGAAACAGGTTTGGACGGGGATGAATAGCGTATTTACTCTAATTTCCCGTCAACCTCCAATAAGACGACACCTCGGGGCAGAATTTTGAAGTCATGTGCATTGTATTTCTGGTAAATACTATGCAGGGGTGGGACAAAATAAAGTTTTCAAAAAATAAAAAATAAATTCCAAAAAAATGTATACTTCTGCCAGTTAAATAGAAATGTTTCAAGTTTTCGTTAAAAATTGTATTAGAGTTTTTTGTCAATTCGGAGCATATACCGACTAATGGACCTATTCGAAGTACTCTAGAAAAATTGAAAAAGTGACAAAAAACAGGGAGAAAACTCGGAAAATGCTCTGATTGGTCTGAAATTTTGGGAAAAACCGTCAAAAATGCTTCCGGACTTTCTCAGAAAATTTTGGACCGAAATATCGATTTAATCAATATTTTTTTAATCGGTGTTTCGGTACAAAATTTTCTGTGAAATTCCGGAAGCATTTTTGGCAGTTTCTCCAAAAATTTCAGACCAATCGGAGCATTTTCCGAGTTTTCTTCCTGTTTTTTGTCATTTTTTCCGTTTTTCTACAGTACTTTGAATAGGTCCATAAGTTTTTGTGCAAAAACCGGAATTTTTTTCGTCTCCGCGGCACTACAGAAAAAAATCAAAAAAAAAATTTATTCACCCAAAAAACCGAAAAATAGTTTTTTTTTTTGTTCTTATCCTTGGCCAAGATGTTCGAAAAATAAGCCGGCATGCCGAGCAATTAGAGTAAATACGGTATATTGGAAAGAAAATTTGCATCTATGTCATCAATTTTCAGCCCCTTACAAATGGAACCCAGAACTCCACGAGCCAATCGCACTTCTTCACCGATCCGAGTTGCGTCGAGTCGCCAACCGAATTCACAAACGAATGAAAGACGACTACGAGAATATCGAATGGCAGAATGATGCAATCGTCGACGAAATGCCCGTTTTTATCGAAGAAAACACTCGCCAACTGAATTATCTCAACTTTCTTTTGTTCCGCAAACCCGGGGAAAGTTTCAAAGAATCAAGGAAAACAGTCAAAGAGGCACAAAAGTTGATCGAGCCGCTTGCAAAATACGAAATGTTCTTTGGAAAAGAAGGCGTGTACAGATTGAAGTCCATTGAGAAAAATATTTTGGTAAGAGTCGCTTACTTTCATAATTTTGTTTATCGGGTTATTCATTTTGTGCATTCTGCAGATATTGTCTTATTCATTTGATGCAGAAAACGACATTTTATGCAATTTTTCTGCAGAAAATGTCGTTTTTTGCATGAAATGAATAAAACAAAAATTCAAGATGCGCACGGCGTGTTGGACGGAACGTTGGAAAATAAAATTTAAACTGCGCGGGCTTTTTTCTCAAAAAAAAATTCTCGCCTAAGCGGGGTCGCATTTAGCTGCGCAGCATTTTTCTGCGTTGAACTGATACGAAGAGGAGACGCAGACAAGCATAGTGCGAGGATATTGTTGTTTTTGTAGCAAACTCTCGCCGGAGAGACGCAGACACTCAGCAGAGCGCATGGCCAATAACGTTCCGGCCAGCACGCCGTGAGATGCACGAAATGAATAACCCCATTATTTATTTTCTCAGGAATGCCGAAATATGAAATTCACCATAGCATATCTGAGTCGTCAATTCGCTACTCCTGGAATGAAAATGAAAATGTCAATAGAAAAAATTACTCGATTTTTGAAATTCTGGTGGTGCAACTCACGGGATAGCCTCAAAAATTTCATCGGTATTTGCGAAGAGGCATTGCAGACTGAAAATCAAATTGAGAATGATTTGGCAGTATGGAAAGAAGTGTCGCAGAACATTGAAATCGTCAAAGATACGGTAGACCAGTTGGAAATTGCAAGCCTCATGAATGAAGTGTTATTCACTGTGGAACAGTATGTGGAAGAAACTGAGCTGATATTTTCTGAAGCCACGTGTGAAAGCGAACGGATCGCGTTCGGAACAATGGACATTTGGGATTGGCATGCGATGAAGTTTGCGCCGGAAGAGGGCAACTGGAGAGTTAGTACACCTTCGGATGCCTTCTTTTCAGTCTCTTCGCCGTCACCACAAACTTCACAAACGGGTTTTTCTTCTTCTACCACTGGTTTTGGCTCTGGCTCGAATTCAAAATCATCAGAAAGTTCCAATTCGGCTAACAATCAGAATTCTCCCCAACAAACGTTAAAACACTATGAAGAAGTCTACAATCGTCTAAAAGAACTGAAAGATGAGAAACAACAACAAAGGACCGAAAAAATAGTGAAGGGAGTGTTGGAAAGATGGGAAAAGATGGAGGAATCTAAGCGGTGCGAGGTGGAAGAGAAGGAGCGCAAGGTTCGAGATTTTCTAATGATCCATCTGGCAGTCGAAGAGAAACAGTTTCCGGAAAAGGATCCTCCAGACTGGAATGGCGACACAGAAGAGATGCTTGAGAAATATCAACAAGGAGATTATGAATCAAACAGCCTACATGTGTACGCAAGAGAAGGGCTCCATCGATATGATATTCTTGAAATGTGCGGGCTTCCGGTCACTTTGGACCATCAAATGTTCCAGGCAGAGATGGCTGAATGCCAATCAGCGGCCACTTCCGTTACAAATGCAGACGAGATGGCGAGCTTGATAGAAGGATTTGACGAAGAGGAGGAGGAGGAAACATTTGAAATTCGCGCCGACGACATAAATGACGATGCGCAGAGTTATTCATCGGTCAATCATGTTTTAGAGCATGAACTCTATTTTGTAAGTTGGTGGCTCCAAAAATTTGTTTTTTTCTGCAAAAAATACTATTGGATGCGGTATTTAAAAACGAATATTGGCCATCCGTGGCGAAAGCAAATGCGCTCCACGGAACTTACATTAGTACTTTGTGAAATAATTTTATTTTCGTCGATTTTTTTTGTTAAAATTCTTTGTTTTTCATGTATTTTCTTTGTTAAATTGATCAACTACAAGAAAATTCGTAATATTTAATGAAAAATGTCCGGATTATGTCCAATTTTAGTTAAAATTCGTCATTTTTCGAAATCGCCGCATTTAAAAAATTCCAAACTTTTTTTTATTTGTAAAGTTTTTTGTTAAAACGCAATAGCAACAATGTTTTTTTGCGAAAGACCCACAAAACTACTGATTTTAATTAAATTTGGCAGTTTTGGCGAAAATTCCGTAAAAAGTTCATCAAAGTCGATAATTTTTGAGCAAAAAAGAAAGTATACGCACAAAATTTTACAAATAAAAGCGTTTGGAATTTTTCAAAATGCGGCAATTTCGAAAAATGGCGAATTTTGACTAAAATCGGACATTTTTCATGAAATATTACGAATTTGCTTGTAATTAATCAGTTTAACAAAGAAAAAACATGAAAAACTAAGAATTTTAACAAAAAATCGAAGAAAAAAACCGAAAAAATTTTCTGACTTTTTATGATTTTTGAAAATAAAATTTGAAGATTTCCAAAAGGAGTACACGAAATGGCGGGATATTCAAATCATTTATTTTTTTACCATATTTATTTTAACTGTCTTTCTTGCATTTTTTTTTCTAATTTTTGCTTCCAACTTCTAGAAAAAGAAAACAAATTGAATTTTCTAAAAGTCGCGATAGTTGGCTTTCTAGGCCAGCCGCTGAACCTCGTGTACTCCTTTAGGAAGTTTTCTAGTTTTTTTGTTGAAAAGTTCGCCAAAAATCTAATACATTTTTTTTAATGTTTTAAACAATTTTAAAGAACTCCAATGTATCTCCTTTCTTTTTCAGCAACGCGAACTGCACGAGCGACTCGTTCCTTCCTGTGTCTTCCTCTTCACACCATCACATTTCTTCTCTGAAGTAACTCCATTTGAGAAATGGAGACGTGTAATCGAAGCGAGTGACTCGCCATTCACCTTCAACCGACTTGTCATAAGAGAACGGATGCTGCAGATGGCCAGAGATGAGTTCAAAGAAAAGCTCATTGAAAAATATTTCACAAAACATGAAAGAAGTCTCGCCAACGTTTTGAAAGTGTTTCATGGATTTTGCATTCTTGTTGTCTTTGACACCCAGATGAATCCATGGACGTGCCGAATCGTTTCCAGATATGATGTGGAGCCGGCACGGAATCGTGTCGAGTACATTCGAGAGTTGATGATTAGAGAGTAAGCTTTCTTTTTTTTTTGCTGCTACTTTTTGCTCCGTGGAACTGGTTGGCAATACTCCGTGGTAGGAAAAAGTCCATAGAACTGTTATTCTCAGTACGGAGCGCTGCAAACGCGCTCCCTTCGCACAGTGATGGACGCGGCCACGTTGGCGACGAGAGAGTGCACAAAATTGAGAGAGCCGTGGCCGATGTTTTGCTCTTATTTCTCTAAACCTCACTCCAAATGCATGCTAAATTCTTTGTTCGATTGGAGCGAGTTTGCAGCGTTTTATACCCCGAGTATAGAAAAAAGCAATGTATGGAGCTGGTAGGCGAAAGTTCGCGGAATTGGCAGGCAAAAGTCCTTGGAACTGGTAGGAAACAAATCTGTGGAACTGGTAGGAAAAAACCCATGGAACTGGTGGGAAATAAATTCGTAGAACTGGTTGGCAAAAGTCTGTGGAACTGGTAGGAAAACATATCCGTGGAACTGTTAGGCAGAAGTCCGTGGAACTGGTAGAAAAAAACAATGGAACTGGTAGGAAAAAAACCAACGGAACTCGTAGGAAAAAACTCATGGGAACTGGTAGGCAAAAGCCCGAAAAACTGGTAGGAAAAGTCCATGGAACTGGTAGGAAAAAACCCATGGAACTGGTTGAAAACAAATTCGTAGAACTGGTTGGCAAAAGCCCGTGAAACTGGTAGGAAAACAATCCATGGAACTGGTAGAAAAAAACAATGGAACTGGTAGGAAAAAACCCATGGAACTGGTAGGAAACAAATTCGTAAAACTGGTTGGCGAAAACCTGTGGAACTGGTAACCACATAATTGGTTTTGTAAGACTATCCAAATCTTTTCTTTCTTCAGCTCTCAACAGGATTTGACCGAATGGCTCAGAATCCATCGCATCGCCACTGATGTATACGCGTGCTGCCCTGTGATAATTGCTCGAGAGGCTCCACTTTCATCAAATGATGCTGATAAAATAGCAGACCTGATAATCGATGAATCTGTTCGAGAGAATTGGTTCATGCTCAGAAGGGAAGAAGGCGTTCGTGCGTTGGATGTAATAATAATAATATTGAGCCCGTTTCAAATCCATAACCAATCAATTTTCAGACAATGATCCGAATGCCACCACCACCTGCACACAAACTTTCCGTCTACAAACACATTTTCAAGCCGATATACGACGAATGGTATCCGGTGTGGAAGTTTGAAAACGATAGAGATCGCTCCACGACTGTCTTGAAAAGAAAATACGATCCGGTGAAGGAATACCTGCATAAATCGAGAATGATTGTCAACTATGCGCATCAGCATTATCGGATGAAGAGATTTGACTCACTCATGTCTAGAGATCCGACAGAGTTTCAATGTAAGTATTGTGTATTCTGAAAACTGTTGAATAGAACTGCTTCAGTGATCGACAGATCCGATGTTCCGAGTGCTTCTCTTTTCGATTCTCTGGACGCGGCCGTTAGCAAATTCTGTAATGAAGATTCTCGTAAGTCGTGCGCTGATTTGATTGAACCATTCATTAAAAATCCACTTTCAGCACATTTGAACCCCCATGACCGCCAAATGGTAAAGGACACGCTTATCCAGTTGGCGACCGGAAAGATTCCACACTTTACCACCAACTACTTTGATTGTGATGATTATACCGAAGCGGTGCGTTTTTTTTCTCAAGAAAAGATCAAAGAGGGCGGAGCTTGCCAACATTGTTAAAACGAAAATAATAGTTACTTATTGTGTTTTCAATCGACTTGCGACATGAAAACGCAAGTCTGCATTCACCGTTCTGTCTGCGTCTCTTCAAATAACACTGTGATTGCGTGGTCGCGCACAAAAACGTGGGCGGGGTTTCATTTTTTTATGATGCAACTTGATTGAAAACACAATAAATTGTCGGGCCGCCACGACGCTCTTCGCTCCGCTCAACTTGTACTTGGTGATTTGACTTTTGATTTGCGAATTTCCAATTCCGTCGGGTTTTCCTTCATTTTCTTTTTGTATAAAATATTTGGTTTTCTTGTTTTTTCGTTGAAAAAATAGTTATTCAAGATCAAATTCGGAAAGTTTTGTGAAAAATTTCCGCATAATTTTAGTCAAAAATCGATAATTTTCCAATTTTCCACCCTTTAAAACATTCAAAACCCATTCCTTTGATCGATTTTTGAAAAAAACCATTGTCGGCCCGCAAAAACGGCCAAACGCGCTCCGCTGAACTCAACGCTATGCGATTTTCATTTTGGTTTTCAAATTATTGTTCATTCGCGAAAAAAGCAAGTGCGCTCCACGAATCGTAGTACTACGTGGATTTCATTTTCGTCGTCAAATTATTTCATTTCACGTGTAAATTCAACGTAAAATGAAATAATTTGGCGACGAAAATGAAATCCACGTAGTGCTACGTTTCGTGGAGCGCACTTGCTTTTTTCGCGAATGGACAATATTTTATTTCACGTTGAATTTATACGTGAAATGAAATAATTTGTAAACCAAAATGAAAATCGCATAGCGTTGAGTTCAGCGGAGCGCGTTTGACCATTTAGGCGGGTCGACAATAAGCAAACACGAAAACACATTACCATGAGGAAATTTGAACAAAAATCCCTCAAAAAAATGAGTTTGGAATTTTTAAAAGTTTGCCAGATTCCAGATTAGTAAATTATCGATTTTGACTAAAATTATGCGGAAATTTTTAACAAAAACTACGAAATTTGTCTCGAATAATAATTTTTGAAATGAAAAATCAAGAAAAACTAAGAATTTGTAAAAAAAAAAAGAAAATCACTGAAAAACATCAAAAACAAGATTTTAATTGTTTAAAAAAAATTGAAAAGGCTGAAATGGGCGGAGCTTGCATGAACCAAAATCCCCAGAACACCAGGAATTGTTTTGCCTGATATTACTTTCGTCTCAGCAGCTGCTCATAAACTTTGAAAATAGCCAATTTTCCCACAAAATATCTCGGAGCGCATTTATTGACACAGTTGAAATGAGTGTGACCGTAACCCAACAAAAAATGTAAACAAGTTTAAAAAAATCACGAAAATCAAGAGAAAAGAAATAAAAACAATAGAGCTTGTTTACATTTTTTAATGGGTACGGTCGCACTCATTTCAACTGTGTCAAAAATGCGCTCCGAGATATTTCGTGAGAAAATTTGATATTTTCAAAGTTTATGCGCAGCTGCTGAGACGAGAGTAATACGATAAAAAGACATACTGTAACCAGTAGCAAAACATTAAAATCACACTAATTAAAACAATAACATTTCAGGCAGAAGTAAACAATCAAGAAGAGGAGGAGAACGACGATGATCGATCTCCGCTGCTCAGAATAACTGACGACCTGCCGGCCGCCTCGCCAAACGCGAAATATCTAGAGTTGGAGAGCTGCGAGGACGAGATGAATTGGCTCCGCGCGCTGTACTTTGATGCGGACATGCACAGAAGACGTTGGATGGCGGCGTTGATGTTTGAAATGTAAGCCACACCTTGTTTTTAGTCTTTATCCCATTTTCAATGTTCATTTAGAGCGCAACGAGCAATGTTCCGATTCGCGCCCGCTTTGGCAAACTTTGAGAGAGCGCAACAAAAGTTTGATCATTTGCTAACTTTGCATGGAAAACAACGACCCCTGTTGGATATGATGCTTACCAAAATTCGAGGAACTTATTTCATGGTAACTTTCAAATATTTTAATTGTTATTTCAATTAATTAAATCTTTAAATCGTTTCAGCCATTAGAAACGAATCTCTTTTTGTACGACGCCAAATTGATATCTTTCGGTGAACTCGTCGATTCGGAAATTCATCCGAAAGACTGGAAGAATCGGAGGGAAAGTCTCAGAAAGCATCGCAGACAAAAGCCGAAACAAACATCACAAATTGAAGAGTTCTTTGAGCGACAAACCGCCGACAGTGATTCAGACAGTGCATCTGAAATTCGTTCCGATCCATCTTCGTCCATGGGCTCGACGGAATCGCTGAACAACTCGAGGAGAGGTAAACAGGCGAGAAAGGAAGTGAGCAAAGCGCACAGAGAAATGATTTTGCTCAAAATGCGCTCGAAACCTGCCAATCCGGATATCACGTTTGCAAAAGAAAAGAGGGCGATGGGCCCGAAACGGTGGAAAACTCGGCGCCGACTCAATGAAACTCTCGAAGGAATTGCCGATTTGGACAGATTCAAATTGGAGTTGAAATTGCCCGCCAAAAAGCATCACTTGTTGAATTATGTGACCCAACTGATTGTCAACAACTCGGATACAGCTCATTGGTCTTGGGGAGATCTCAAAATGCAGACGAGAATCGGCAGGATTCCACCTGTTCATCGAATGAAATCGCGACACATTTCGAGGATTAAAAATGGAAAGGTGAGTGGGTGATTTTTGGGTTTTAAATAGCTCTGGAACGTTTCGAAAATGGGGCATTTCGAAAAATTTTGCATTCATTTTTGCAGCACACTATTGGATTTAAATTCCCAAAAAATAAAAACCAAATGGGCTGGGTTTTGGTGTCAATTAGCGAAAACGCTACGCAAAATGCAAAAGTTTCGAAACGTCCCAGAGCCTTTCAAAGCCGTGCCCAAATTATGAAAAATAAACCTGGAATAATGCATTTTTGCAGTCCAATGTTCCACAAAAAATTCAAAAAAAAAGTAGAAATTTTCCGTATATTTTTGCATGTTCTTTCTCACGCGCGGAAAAATTTGAACGATTTTTATGGAACTTTCAACGATTTTTATGGAACTTTGGACCGAAAAAAAAAACCAGATTCCTGGAATTTTTTTTTTTGAACACAGCGGGTGCGGGAAGGGCATATGGTGAAATTGTTAATAAATTTGGCATACTCGGTGATTGCGGACTTTCCATAATTCCACTGACCCACACATTTTCGCATGGGCGAGAGGCGCGACACTGCCGTACGCGTCTTACGGAAATAACTGGGAGGAAAAACCTTAACATTTATACGGGAGGAAAAACCTTAACATTGAGAAGTGACGGGAGCTCCCGCGGGTGTTGCTTTACCCGCCATGGAAAATCATTCACACCTGGACAGCAATCTGAAAGCGCTGAACGACAAGATTGAAGCTGCTCGAAGGGAACTGCGAAGACTGTGCTGGCACCAGAAAATCGAAGACATGGAGGACAAACGCAAGATCGACTGCAACGCGTTATGGCGTGTGATCAAAGGATTGAAGCCTAAGACCAAATCCACTGGCTCTATCAAACTTCCAAACGGCACCACTACAACAAATCCGAAAACTATCGCGAATGCGGTGGCGAGCAGCCTTGTAGCTGTTGGAAAAGGCAGAGACTGCCGGGAGGAACGCATTGCATGGAGGAGGACCAAAAGGAGGCTGAAGAAATTGCGCCCCCAACTACCAGCGAGCTCGATCAGTCATGCGGAGGTGAAGTTGGCGATTCTGAAAGGGAAGCCCTCAAAAGCTCTCGGACCGGACGGGATATGCCACCTGCACCTCAAACACGTCCCGGACAACTGCATCAATCTGATGGCTGAACTGTTCAACGCATCCATCGACGAGAATAAGGTCCCGGACTCCTGGAAGAAAGCCAACGTATTTATGCTGCCGAAACCTGGAAAAGACCCGTCCGAGATCAAAAGCTTCCGCCCAGTGTCTCTACTGTCCCCAGTCGCAAAAGTGCTCGAAAGGATAATCCTCGAGAGAATTCGCCGCGAAATTGAATCGCCAAAGGACCAGCACGCCTTTAAGAAAAACCATTCCACGACGACAGCAATCACTGAAGCCACAAGCTGCATAGTGGGAGGCCTGAACATGGAGAAGCCGGCATGCCGTACGATCATGACATGTCTGGACATGAAGGCAGCCTTTGACACGATCTCTATCGCCAAGCTGCTGTGCGGACTGGAAGGTGCCATCGCCGACAAGAAAGTGTGTGGATGGCTGGGAAACTACCTCCACAAACGCAGGATCAACGTCCAATATGATGATGTCAAATCCAACTGGCTCACACTGAGAGGAGGAGTACCACAGGGAGCCGTGCTATCACCGAACCTCTTCAATTTCTTCATCAGGGACGTGCCGGCGATTCCAGACACCAATGGACCTATTCAAGAGAGAAAAAAAAAGAAAAAAAAAGAAGTTTTTTCCGATGCAGGAACGGCAAAAAAAAGAAAAAAAAAGGAAGAGAAAAATGAATTTCCTTCCTTTTTTCTCTTCCTTTTTTTTTTTTCTTTTTTTGCCGTTCCTGCATCGGAAAAAAACTTTTTTTTCTTTTTTTTTCTCTCTTGAATAGGTTCATTAAAGGCGCATCGGTATATTTGAATGGGTCTCGCCACATATGACTACTTTATCATCGGCAGAAAATGCATTTTTCTCTTCCTTTTTTTTCTTTTTTTGCCGTTCCTGCATCAGAAAAAACTTCTTTTTTTTCTTTTTTTTTTCTGTCCGAGACCGGTTTTGTTTCGACGCTCTGTATTGCTTTTGCCTTTGACCGATAGGTTTGAATAAACTGTTGGTTAAAGTGGTAAAAAGACACAGAAAATCGAATCGACTTTGTGTTAATTTTGCAGTTGACCAATAGGTTTGAATAAACTGTTGGTTAAATTGTGAGAGAGACGCAGCGTTAATTTTGCATTTGACCGATAGGTTTGAATAAACTGTTGGTTAAATTGTGAAAGAGGCGCAGTAAGTCGATATTTACGCAAAGGATTGAAAATCTTTGCGGAAAAACAAAAATATCTGCACTTTTGAAGAAAAGTGTCAGACTTCAACGAAAAATAGACATGTTTGTGAGACAGGCGGAGAAGGATGTGGAATTGGAGGTTGGACACGTGGAAGAGAAAAACGTGGTGGTTGAAGTGGTGGAGTCGGTGACTGGCGGAGAAAGTGAGGAAAGGCTCGGCGCCGAACGGAAAGTCAGCGTCCGAGGCCGAAGAAAATTAGTAAAAGGTTTTGCACAATGGTTGAAAACTATTGAGCAAGTGAGTGAAAAGGTTGAAAGAGACCTTGTGGTACTGACAAAGTGTACCAAGAGGCAACGCGATGGTATTATTGCCCCGTTGAAAGAGTTCGCCAGTGAACTGCTGGAGCGGTTCGAGGAAATGGGTGCCGACAGATGGCCACGGTCTGTACTGCGTGTCATGAAAGACTTTGATCTGGAAAATGTCCAAGAGATAAGACAAGTCTGTGAAAAGGTGTTTGGAGAGGCATGTAGTGAGGCGAATGCAAGTAAAGATGCGGAGAAAGTCGATGAAATCGACAGAAAGTATCAAAAACTAAAAATTAAGCTCAATGATTGCCAAATAATGTGGGAGGTGGAAAGAGAAAACCTGTTAGAAGAGCTCGAGTCGGAGCGAGAAAAAGCTCAGAAGCTTTCGGAAAGCCAGGAGCGGTTGAAAAGAAAGGTGGTAAAACTGGAAAAAGCTCTGGTGGCGGAAAAGCAAGTGAGTGAGGACGCGAAGAGCAACCTCAAATACCTGCAGGGGATGAGTAAAGAGGATAATGAAGAAAAACACAAAACTCAAGAAACCAGGCGCAAGCCGAGGAGAGCATCGAGATCGTCGACAAGCTCCTGGGAAGGAGGGTGGAGAAAACCACCAGGTATGGGAAGAGAGGGAGAAAATTGGTGTGAAAAGGTTGAGGCATGGTATGCAGAAGCGGAAAAGTTGAAGGGGAGAAAATTTGCTTCAAGCTGGGAAAATAGAAGTGAAACTAGAACTAATACGTCTAGAAGATCTGAAGTAAAGGAGATGATGGATGGAATGCGTAGAATGATGAGAGCTCAGGCACTGCCGGAGCCAGGCGTGTTTGATGGAGATGGCGATTTTGGGGAATTCAAAAGAGCTTTCCTTCTCAAATATAATAACGTCACTGAGGGTCCGGAAGAAATGGTAGCCATTTTGGAGGACAAATTCTTGAAGGGACCGGCAAAGACTCTGTTCAAAACATTGCCAAAGAGGCACAATCGATCGATAAAATCATTGTTTGAAGAGTTTGAGCAGAAATTGAGAAAACGTCAGGGTGATAGTCGGACTAAAGCCCTCAATGAGTTCGAAAACTTGAGAAAGAGCCCGTACCAAAAGATGTGGGAATACCTCATAGATGTTGAAAAATGGTCCAGAAAAGCCTATCCGGGAGTGGATGAAGGAAGCTTATCCCAGATGAGAACGACAAAGTTAATGATGGCCGTGAAAGATAATGAAAATCTCCATAACCTGCTTATCATGAAAAGGCTTGACTATTCCATCGAAGATCAGTACGAAAATCTGAAAGACGTTGTACTCCAACAAGAGCAAGAAAAACGCCAGTCTCTGAAAAAAGGTCACTCGTTTCTTATGAATGAGGCAAAAATGAGGAAAGACACGTCCTGGAAAAGGAGTGATTATCAACTCAATCAATTTAAGGAGGAGCAAAAAGACGAAATGGGTTTCAGAAAGGAAGAAAATCAGTCACAACCGGATATAAAATGTTTCCGTTGTGGAGGCATCGGTCATATGTCTCGGCAATGCACGTCTAAGCCGGCATATGTAGTTGAGAGAAAGAAGTCAGAAGAGTCTGAAGGTGTCGGAGCAGAGGTGATAGAAACGGTTGAGATTCTCGGTCAAAACCGAAAAATTATCATTGATAGTGGTGCCGTCGTATCGGTCATGTCATCGGCTATGTGGGAAAGATTGAAGAAAGGGTGCCCAGATTGGGAGAAACGGAGTGAAGAACTGGCGAGGCCAGGTTTTACCATATTGAATGCATCGAAAGCAGAGATGCCGGTAGAAAAGCAGTTGAAATTGGAAGTGAGAGTTAGAGGACGAAAGGCTTTAGTGGTGTTCCAACTAGTGGAAAATAGTTCGGAAGTTCTCTTATTGGGAACCAACGCATTCAAAAGCATCGGAGTAGAGCTAAAATGGAAAGCAGAAAATGCAGTGGCAAGAGCCGGTGAAAAACTGCGAGTACCACCCCAAAACTGTTCGCAAAATGAAGTGATAGTGGATGTTGATATGGGGAAGAAGGTGTGGTTAGAGTCGAATAAAGAGTGGATGCCTGCAAGGCTGTGCTCCAAGAATGACGAAGGAAACATGACAGTCTCGGTTTCTAACTGGAGAAATGAGCCGGTGCTCATTAAGAAAAATCAGATTGTTGGTGTGGTTTCGCGTGAATGGAAGGTGTGCGAAAAGAAAGAAGAAAAGGTGGTTAATATGTTTGATATAGACAAAAAGCCATCGTTAAAAGGAGAATGGAGAAAGAAAGAAGTGGGAAGACTCTTGAATGAGACTGGGAAATTCCTAGTGGAATGTTCCGGAAAATCATTTCCGAATTCAGTGACGTCTTTGCCATCGAAGATAGCGAATTGACCCAAACTGGTATTGGGGAGTGTAAGGTGGAACTAGAGAAAGATCCGATCCACAAAATAAAGTATCCAGGAGTAGGTGATCGGGTGTTGATCAGGATTCCGGCGGAAAAACTGAGATCTAAGAATCCAAAGTTAGCCAATGAATGGCAAGGGCCATATCGGGTGTTGAAAACGACTGATAACTCGGCTGAGGTGGCTCCGATTATTGGTAATGGAAAAAGCCTATGGGTTCCCTGGGAACACATCAGAGTGGTGCCAAAGGAAGTTCCGGAGGTCAAAATTGAGACTAAAGCAAAACGCGGGAGACGCGCTATGCATAAAGATGTTGTAAACCAGGTCCATATCTGGGAGAAAGATAATTTCAGTGTTGAAAACATGAAATTTAATAAAAGTACGAGAAGGTGGAAGAAAAATGCGTCTACGAAGCATTGGTCAAAGGAAATCGACCCGCTTTTCAAATGTTCTTTGGATCGAGACGCAATTCGGAAATAGACACCGCCTGGCTCACACTGAGAGGAGGAGTACCACAGGGAGCCGTGCTATCACCGAACCTCTTCAATTTCTTCATCAGGGACGTGCCGGCGATTCCAGACACCAATGGACCTATTCAAGAGAGAAAAAAAAAGAAAAAAAAAGAAGTTTTTTCCGATGCAGGAACGGCAAAAAAAAGAAAAAAAAGGAAGAGAAAAATGAATTTCCTTCCTTTTTTCTCTTCCTTTTTTTTTCTTTTTTTGCCGTTCCTGCATCGGAAAAAAACTTTTTTTTCTTTTTTTTTCTCTCTTGAATAGGTTCATTAAAGGCGCATCGGTATATTTGAATGGGTCTCGCCACATATGACTACTTTATCATCGGCAGAAAATGCATTTTTCTCTTCCTTTTTTTTCTTTTTTTGCCGTTCCTGCATCAGAAAAAACTTCTTTTTTTTCTTTTTTTTTTCTGTCCGAGACCGGTTTTGTTTCGACGCTCTGTATTGCTTTTGCCTTTGACCGATAGGTTTGAATAAACTGTTGGTTAAAGTGGTAAAAAGACACAGAAAATCGAATCGACTTTGTGTTAATTTTGCAGTTGACCAATAGGTTTGAATAAACTGTTGGTTAAATTGTGAGAGAGACGCAGCGTTAATTTTGCATTTGACCGATAGGTTTGAATAAACTGTTGGTTAAATTGTGAAAGAGGCGCAGTAAGTCGATATTTACGCAAAGGATTGAAAATCTTTGCGGAAAAACAAAAATATCTGCACTTTTGAAGAAAAGTGTCAGACTTCAACGAAAAATAGACATGTTTGTGAGACAGGCGGAGAAGGATGTGGAATTGGAGGTTGGACACGTGGAAGAGAAAAACGTGGTGGTTGAAGTGGTGGAGTCGGTGACTGGCGGAGAAAGTGAGGAAAGGCTCGGCGCCGAACGGAAAGTCAGCGTCCGAGGCCGAAGAAAATTAGTAAAAGGTTTTGCACAATGGTTGAAAACTATTGAGCAAGTGAGTGAAAAGGTTGAAAGAGACCTTGTGGTACTGACAAAGTGTACCAAGAGGCAACGCGATGGTATTATTGCCCCGTTGAAAGAGTTCGCCAGTGAACTGCTGGAGCGGTTCGAGGAAATGGGTGCCGACAGATGGCCACGGTCTGTACTGCGTGTCATGAAAGACTTTGATCTGGAAAATGTCCAAGAGATAAGACAAGTCTGTGAAAAGGTGTTTGGAGAGGCATGTAGTGAGGCGAATGCAAGTAAAGATGCGGAGAAAGTCGATGAAATCGACAGAAAGTATCAAAAACTAAAAATTAAGCTCAATGATTGCCAAATAATGTGGGAGGTGGAAAGAGAAAACCTGTTAGAAGAGCTCGAAAATATAGACACCGCCTGGCTCACGTACGTACGAGAAGGTGGAAGAAAAATGCGTCTACGAAGCATTGGTCAAAGGAAATCGACCCGCTTTTCAAATGTTCTTTGGATCGAGACGCAATTCGGAAATAGACACCGCAGTGCCGGATGGTAAACGTCCCAAGATGAATGGAGAGAATTGTTTTATATTAAATATTTGTTTGTGTTTTTGTAGTAGGATGTTTGTCCCAACCCGTTATGAATTTAGGAAATGTGTAGGGTTTGTTTCTTAAGATTTAGGTGAGTGTAATAGGCCCTGTTAGGACTAAGAAGTAGGTTTAAGATTAGGGATTGAGAATATGTAGGATTTTATTGTTGTTTTAACGTGGCTGTAGAGTGAGTTAGTAAGGGCGAAATGGCTGGTCATTTTAGGAGAAGAATGTAAGTCGCGTGAACGTTGGTTGTGCCAGCACCGGCCAGGGGTCCGGTTTGTCTGAAGGGGGGGGGGGGGGGGGGGGAAGTTGCCGGTGGCAAGTCCTGCACCCAAACCCCGTTTATTATCGGCCTTCACGTATCAGCGCCACGGCACTCCGTCTAGACCGCCATACACGCCATTAAGTGCCACAAATAAAATAAGTTTAAGGTCACGTTGGTTTCACGCGGTTTAGTGCCACGTGGATATTATTTATTTTGAGCGGCCCATTTTCGGCCATTTAGTGTTTGGTTTTTGGAGTTCTCGTTTCTGGAGTTAGGGTGTTGGTGTTTTTATCTTTTCTAGTGTTCTTCCTTTTATTTCCATTCTTATTATTTATTTGGAGTATTTCTGCCCAATTTCGGGTCGAATACAAAGAATAAACCGCTTTGTCGTTAAACTCGTCGTCTTTTCGTTTTTATTTTTAAAGGAACCCGAATATCTCTTTGAAGAAAGAGATAACTCTTGAATAGGTCCACAAGATCATCACCTACGCCGATGACATGACTCTGCTGGTGCAAGATCCGCTTCTAAGCAAGGCCGCCGAGAAATCCCAGGATGCGCTCGACTCCCTCCAAAAATGGTTCAAGGACAAACACTTGGATATCTCTGCGGGCAAGTCCACCGTGACCATTTTCACGGCAGATACGAAGGAGTTCAAGTACGACCCGGGACTGAAGTGGGAAGGCACGGTCATCCCAATGCAGAACAGGACCAGGCTGCTTGGAGTGGAATTGGACACCATGCTACGGATGACGGGTCATGTGGAGCAAGTCAGCGCCAGGCTGGCCAAGGCGAACAACATCCTGAGAGCCTTGGCAGGAGCAAAATGGGGATCGAGCAAGGAAACAATGCTGCGCACGTTCAAGGCAATCATCAAGCCCCTGGCGACATACGCCGGACCAGCGTGGCACCAGCTCATGTCGGAGACCCAGAAGACGAAGCTCGAGAGACAATATGTTGGTGGACTCAAAGCCTGCTGTGGCCTCACCAAGGACACCCCCAAACAACTGGTCTACCACGAAACGAGGATGCTACCGCTGAGCGAAGAGCTGACACTGGGAAGCGAGCAACTTGCAATCGCGGCCATAAAGACGCCTGGCCACCCAACCAGTGACCTAAGCCGCAGGAGACCAAAGGAAAGAACGAGTGGGAACAGGCCACGAACACCGCCACTTGGCTGCTTGGAGGACAGAGAAGATGAATGGAGAAGGATGCGCGGCGACAGGAAGAGGAAGAGTCCACGCTACCAAGAAACACAAGGGTGGAACTTGCGCGGTTGAGGGCGGAGAGATCTCTGCTACTCGAAAAATACAAGGCAAAAGTGGAAAACCGCCCAGTGGTATGCTGCATCAAATGCAATGACGATGTCGGAGATCTGAAGCACTTCTTGAAATGCTACCCTGTCAAGCCGTTACCAATGTCGAAACTATGGAAGGACCCAGTGGCAGCAGCTACAGCCCTTGGCTTGGCTGTCACGCCATTTGATCCAGGAGGAGATGCCGATTCGTGACCGAAGATCGTCAAGGAATGAGTAGAGTTGCACAACAACAACAACAACATTCCCTGAAATTGCACTCGCCGTCTTATGCAATCCTGAAGTGTCCATTACTTATCTGGACCAAATCCAACGCCTCAGCTTCATCTGAAGCTCGACTCATATACTGAGTCGCGTTGAGTGCTCAGTTCAGTCGATACTTTGACTGGGTCAGCGGAGCTGCCAACCTGAGCTCGTCAATCTCCAGAGAGATGGACGAAAAGGCGACGAGTGCGAGAGCGATCTGCTCCCACACAAAATAATGAAACAAGGAACAAGAGTTATAAAAATAATGAAAAGGTGCTCCAAAATCACAGCGAGACGACGAAAGCGCGGAGGAAAACTCTGGAAATTATTTTAGGATTAAAGGGAGGCGCGGAGCTACGGTAGACAAGCGGGTCTCACCGCGCCCGCGCAGTGCTTGCACACAGCGCAATGCGCGCTCTGTTTGAATTATATTGTTGAGGATTTTCTTTTCCTCAGATGTTTGCAATGAAGAAAATTATAATTTTGCGTCCCAAAATATGGTTTTTGGGGAAAGCAAGTCGATTGTTGATGCTCTTGGCCATCATTTATCGACAGCGGTCCCCATCACAGAAACGTTAATAACCCAGCGAAGAATTCGCCGGGGAAAAATACGTAACAATTTAGTGCAACAAAAAGGGGAAAAACCGAAAAAAAAAACGAATCAAGCAAAAAATTTTTTTTTGGAAAATCAATAATTTATTCGAAAAAAAAAGAAAATTAACGCGTTGAAAAACGACAACCAAGCCATTTTTAAAAACCATTTTCAGAAAACATATCAACCACCGAAAACGCCAAAACCAGATCCGGAAAATAGCCGAAAGTGGTTCTAGTCTCTTTTTTTCCCTTTTTCTTTTTTATTTTAATTTAATTGTTTTGTTTCTTGTTAAATATTTGTGTTACTTTGAATTGCCATACATTTATTTCCTGTTTTATAGGTCTTTTTTTCTTGTTCTATATCTATTTTCTTTACCAGGGTGCTTTTACATTCCAATTGTGATATTTTCCCCCAAAGTGCATTGAAATTGCCAATTATTGTGCGTGCTCAAATGTAAATATTCACAACTTTTTTGGCTACATTATTTTATTTTTTAATGGTAAGGTTGTTCTCCATTGATTTTCTACTTTTGGCTACTCTGCTCCATACCGTCTTCAAATCGCCAATCTCAGAAATGATACCCGGTGCAGTTAGACTAATGCTGTTCAGATGTTGCGTTCGGAATCGGGCAGTTTTCACGAAGGCACTTGGACTCGGATTCGGTATGGCGACGACGGCAGCAATCACCAGGATACGGATACTCAGATGCGATGCGGAAACTCTTGACCCATGGCTTCTAGTACCGCAGAAAGTGAGTTTTGGGAAATTTTTTTTTTAAAAAGTGTGAACTTTATTTAGAACATGCTTTAGAAAATCGTGCCAGACAGGTCAGTCGCGTTGGAGGTTATCAGAATGCCAGTGGTTTTGATTGCCGCTGTATACAGTGCGTTAAGGAAAATGTTGAGGTATGATTTTTTCTACTTCCTATTTCTGTGGGCACTTGGTGTTTGTGGACTCGTGCTGCCAACAAAACCGGGAAAAAAAAAGTAAAAAACCGAGTAACAACTCGTGCTGAAGCCTCGCCAAAGGGGCGTGGCTTGTGTCGCGGAACTAGCCTAAAGGCGTAGCCCACGACTTTTCTCTCACCAAAAAAGACATAAATCCAACATAAAATATTGGTTTTCGTTACTAAAAAAACATACGAAAAATTCTGCCCATAAAAATATATTACAAAAATATGGCGCGAAAATTAATTCATTCGAAACTAAAAGACTTTCGCGCTCACCGCTCCACTACAAACGATCCTGCGCGGGGGCGCTACCTCACTGCAACAAGAGAGAGCAGCATACACGGTCACCCACGCAGAGACGCAGACAGGTCGCATCGCGGCGAGACCTTGCCTGCGTCTCTAACTACGGTGGCGACCGCAACGGGAGCGGCGGCGGCGAGAGTCAGTTCAGTCGAAAATGTCAGCAGGGGACAGGTCGTCGACCTCATAAATAGCGATAAGGGCTCCTGTGTGGGGCCCACGAGAAGCTGATTGGCGACATATTTTTTAGATTTACTTTCATTTTTTACTTACTGCTCGACCGCCTGCGGCACACACACAACCTACGACGCGCGGTAGGAATCCGTTTTGTTTGACTCGCCACGCTCGTATCCGACGAAAACCGTTTTATCCTTAACCCTTTTTTTTATATCTTCTTGTACCTTATATTTTATTAACCTACTTACATTTTTTAATTGCAAGAGATTCCCTCGTGAGTCCGCCTCCGATGCGGCTCACTCCTTCGGAGGGAGGGAAGTTTTTTGAGGCTCCCGGCCTTTTTCTTCCCCAGTCTTAATAAAACTGTTCTCCGCGTAACCGTTTTAAATTCGTACTCATACACACACACATTCACGAGAACTAGTCTATCGCGGGATAGGGGAGCTCCATCCTCCCTGTAACCTATCCCCGCACAGCTTGTTCCTTGGGTTTTGAAATGTTTTTCGCTGGTTCCGTGATTTTTCCCGTCAGAGTATCACATTTTTGAAGCTTTTCAATGGGGTTATTCTCGAAACCAGCAAAAAAATAGAAAAAATCAGCAAAAAATTCTGCGAAAGTTCGGAGAATGCTCCAATCGATCTGAAACTTTGGGAAATCAATAAAAAATGCTTCCGGTTATTCCCTGAAAATTTCAGAACAAAATATCGATTTTGACAATTTTCAGAAATAAAAATCGATATTTTTTAAAATCAATATTTCGGTCTGAAACTTTCTGGGAATGATCGGAAGTATTTTTTAAATGATTTCCCAAAGTTTCAGACAGATCGGAGCATTCTCCGAATTTTCGCTTAATTTTTTGCTGGTTTTCTTTATTTCTTTTGATTTTTTGCTGCTTCCGTGAATAACCCCATAAAAAATATGGAAAAGTTCAAAAAATTGGAAATTTTGCGCAAGATTTTAACAATTTTTTTTTGCGATTTTTAAGGAATTTTCAGTATTTTGTTCGATTTTTCAAAGAATTTGTATAAACTATTTTATATGAGCCTAACTTCGAAATTGATTTTAAAAAAGTTGACAAATTTTCAGAAATTTAGAATTCTGCGCAAAAAACTATTTTTTGCGGTTTTTGAAAGAATTTTACTGTTTTATTCCAATCACTCACAATCAAATAAAAAAATAGGAGGAAAAAATTGTTTTTCAAAATTATTTTCTATTGCGCTTGGAATTTTTTAATCCACGTTTTTTTTCCCGCATTCCTGAAAAAAATTGCGCCTCGTGGCGATACCAGCTCACCTTTTGACTCACAAGTTTCCACGAAGTGTCACACTGTGAAAAATGCGTTTCCTATAAATAGTGAAATTACGACAACAAAAATTTTAAAAATTGAATATTTCAAGCTAAAAAACTGGAAAAATCATGAAACTTTTCTGGAAGTAAAATGCAGGAGCCGGATTCACGAAACTGGAAAACGAAATTAGGAAATTGATGAATTTTGTATGATGGTGGTGAAAGACGCAGAGAAAAAGACAAGCCTATTTTCAGAAAAATGTCGTTTTCCGGTTTCATGGATCCTATTACGTATTCCCGAGTACGTGAGATGCCGTAAAATGGGTCTCGCCATGATCGGTGTATGCATACTTGTATACAATCTACAGTACTTGGGATACTGTAGATTGTTTACATTTTCGACATGCGTGAATTGGAAAAATAATGTTATTTTTTACATGAATGACCCCCTAAGTATAAATACAAGTTAAAAAAAAAAAAATTAAGAAAAATTTTAATTGAAAAAATTCGAAAACAAATATTCCAATCCACAAGTGTGCAAACACCGATCGTGTCAAGACTCATTTTACGACATGTAACGTACTCGGGAATACGTAATAGCTTCAGATTAAAATGACATGAAAATCAATTTTTATTTTATCGAATAGACCTAACCAGAGTTGCATTGAAGTGAAATTTTCCAAAACGGAAATCGGAATAGAATATTTTTCATACGGAAGTCGGAAGTGAAAAAATTGCCGGAAATCGGAAGTCAACATTTAAAAAGTTGGAAAAAACGAGACTAAAAACCAGAAAAAGCTTCAAAAACAGTGTACCGTAAAACCTGTATTAGAAGGGCATGCCCTTCTATTGTTCAAACACCCTCTCCAGACGCCCTTCTATTAGAGGGGCCCTTCAAATAGAGGGGCCCTTCTATTGTTCAGAATGAGAATTTGAAATAAAAATTTATTTTTAACAGAAGATTTCAACAAAATGGTGCCAAAAATTAACAAAAAAAAAACAACAAAAATTAGAAAATAAACTAGTTCTGAATGTCGATTGAAATGTCACTTTGTGCATCTTCTTCATCCGACATTTTTCACTGAAAAGTGTTAAAAATCTCACTAAAACTACGAAAAAAAAAGTAAAAACAAGAAAAAGTACGCAAAATAAAAAAGGTAATCAAAGAAACCGCAATAATAACTCAGGTATCGCGAGTCAAACTTTTCTGATCCCTTTTCAAACTTTTTCAAACCTTTTCATGTAACAAATAAGCAATGCTTCAAAAGGATTAAGTATGGCTTGAAAAAGTTTGAGGACGGCATGAAAAGGGTTGAAAAAGTTTAAAAGTTTGAAATTCTAAAATTGTTCCGATTTTGTTTCTCAAAAAGCCTGCTGCGCAGGCTAATGATGGCTGCTGAATCAGCATTATTGATTGACGCCTTTCACTGTATTTCAAACTTTATTTCGGTAACAAAAAATATACGTATAAAGGCAGTAAGATATAAGACAAAAAAAATTCGCAAAGTAATTTCGGCGGATGTTGCCTGATGCTTCCTTGTGCTCGGTTGTTCTTTTTTTCCGTTGAAGAAGACGCCACCAGCCGATGTTGAGGAGCCCTGTAAATAATACATTTTTTCTCCAATTTTTATGCTACGTACAAAGTTTTTAAACAATTTCTAAAATCAGAATTTTTATACAGTCAAGTGATGGAAACACTTTAAGTTCTAACAGTGTGCTACATTTCAAACTTATCCGATCTCAGAAAACGACTTACTCCGCAAATCTCACACGGATGTACTATTACGCGAAATTGTGGTAAAAAATGTATTTAGTGGCAAACCACTTTTTTGCTGTGATATTGTGAAAAAATTCCATGTTTTTTTTTATTTGGAAACGGAATTACAGTTTGAAAATTACCTTATCAGTTTTTTTCTACAAATGCATTACTTTTTAGAACAATAAAGGGAGTAAAAAATCAAAATATTATTTTTTTAATACAAAAAAAATTAAACAAATTTCAATTTTAAAATGATTATGGGCCTATGCAGATGAACTTTCCTGTCATTTCTTCCTGGATACTTTTCAACGCAGGTCAGGAAAAGTTCATCTGCGCAGGCCCATAATCAATTTAAAATTGAATTTTACCTAATTTTTTATATTGAAAAGGAAATATTTTGAATTTTTGTTCGCTTTTAATGTTCTAAAAAGTAATTTAATTTTTGGGAAACAATGTTTTTGTGACGAACTGGCGTTTGTGCATTTTTTGCTTATTTTTTAAAAGAATTCTGGAAAAAAATACTCACCTTTCACAGCCTCCCGCACGAGAAATGCGCACCGCTGGTCCCTAAAAAGAAGGTCTCGGCGTCTCACACTCTCTCGCGCGTGCAGATAGAGCGCGCTTGCACCGCCTTTCCTGCAGGAATGTTCAGAATCTAAGAATGCGTCGGAAACACTGAAAACCGGGAATTCAATTGAAAAAGGAATATAAATAGACAGAACAGAAAATTGCCGATTTTTTGAGATATCATGGAAGAAATAATAATTTGTCTTCACGGAAATACCTACAAACAAAGATTTTTCACGAATTTCGAGATTTTTCGAAAAATTCACTATTATTTTTGGAAATACTCGATAAAGACATGTTAAGAATAATATAGTGAAGTGCTTATTTATTGAAAAACGACAAATCAAGCGGTTTTGTTTGCCAAACAGTGGCATTTTCGGCTGCTCGAGCACGAAGTCTTATTCAGATGCTCCTAAATTTCGTCTCGAAAATTTTTTCGAAAATCGGCTCCCAGGGTTTTGTAGAGAATTTTACGGCGATCATTTTTCGCTTTTGAACGAACGAATTCGTCAAAAAATGGCTTCGGTAGTTGAAAAACCAATTTCAGTTGAAAAAGTGAAAAAATGGGAAAATTTCGATGGTTTTTAATTTTTTTTCTAAGAAAATAGAAGACAAATCAAAAATCGGCTGCCGAGGAAAGTTTCTAAATTTTCTTGCGGTCATTTTGCGACCTCAACCGGCCGATTTGGTCAAGAATGGACGGAAAAAATAGGGTTTTAAGATTTCCAGTCATGGATCGGTGGACATCTGAAGGTACGGAATTCGGTCCCTCAAGCGCTTCAATCACAGTTTTGATGGTCGATTTCCGTTAGAATAGGTCCGTATTGTTCGCAAACATTATTAAGCCATATAAAATAGAAGTTTCGGGAATATTTTATTCGATTACTGTATTTCTCGGAATTTCAACAGAATGGGCGGAAGAAGCGTCTGATTTTCGATGAAAACTTAGTTACTCCGGGTCATAGATTGTATTCAACAGAAAAGAAACATATTTAAACCAAATTTATTGATTTTTGAAAAGCAACCATCATATTTATAGCACCTTTTAAATAATTAAATTAACAAAAAATAGTTTTCAACCGATTTTTGGTATAAATTGAATTTCCGGGCCCGATGATTTCGATTGTCCTTCTAGGTTGCTGATTTCATTATCTTGCTGCTGAGCTATCTGTAAAAATAACAATTTTGAGGTCATTTATCGTAAAATAAAGCAATTTTTTAGATATAAAACGGCTAGGATTTACGAAAGATTGATCAAGTGCACCAAAAAATATTATCCCTTCCTATTGGAACACTATTTTAGACATTAGAACAAAAAAAAGTGAAAAATAGCCGAAAAATAATGATTTTAAAAGAGAAAATTTAATTAAAAAAGGTTTTGTTTAAAGGCGCATGCAAGTTTGCGGCGCGAGGCAGAGAGAGTGCCAGACGAAATACAAATTTGCTGGTGCTTTTCTCGTGTGGGAGGCTGTGACCTTTTCACTTTTCACCTCCACTGTTAACGCGATTTCGATATGCCCGGTTTGAAGATGTATGGTTACGAGATGCCTGGTTTCGAGATGTCGCGGAACCTTAAAAACGCTAAGTTCATTTAGTATTGTGTTTTCAATAGAGTTTCATTATGAAAACAAGAAACAACCACCTTTTTCACGCGAATATCAAATTTTAGTACATTTTGAATTTTTGCATGAAAAATATAGGCAAGGTTTCACGTTTTGGTGTCGCAACTCGATTGAAAACACAATACTTAGAAATATTTATCAACGCTTAATAATAGTAAAGATAAAGATGAGAAAAATCAAAGACTCAAAATTTTCAACAAAAAGAAACAAAAATTGCCTAAAATCACCCGAAGATCGGGTATTTTAAGCAACGTTTTGAGTAATTTTGAGTAAGTTTCATTTTTCCGGGAAAATAAAAATTATGAGATGAGGAAGTAGAAAAAAAAACACAAAATCAGAAAAAATTGCGCAAAATAATTTTCGAAAATATGAAAACGCGCGCACGCGTTAAAAGAGTCTGCCCTCTCTTATTTTTGCACACTCTCATTTAGTACGCAGTTCCCAAACTGCGGAACTGACGACAATTTGTAAACCGTATACGGCCGCAAGCGAGGTTTGAAAAGGTTTGAAAAAGTTTGAAAAAGTTTAAAAAAGATTTTCATCTTGTGCCGGCAACAAAAGTTTGAAAAAGTTTGAATAGCGCTCAGAAAAGTTTGACGAGCGACGTTTGTCTTGAAAAGGTTTGAAAAGGTTTGAAATGCGATCAGAAAAGTTTGACTCGATACCTGAGTAATGCGTGGTGCTGATTGCGTATTGTAAGGGCGCCCTTCTATTAGAGGGGCACCTCTATTTTTCAATGAGCCTCTGCAGACGCCTTTCTATTAGAGGGGCTCTTCTAATAAAGGGGCCGTACTAATACAGGTTTTACGGTATTTTAAAAAACAACGTTTTGAGCCTGCAAACAGCACATCTCACGCCAAGCATGCTCTTTCGAATCGTACTTTTCACAGAAGTTGTATTTTGTGAAAATCTACATTTTTTCTAGTTGCATGGAAGTGAAATTTTCTAAAAAAGTATTTCGGAATTCCATGCAACTCTGGACCCAACAAAAACACCAGAAACCAATCGAATTAAAAAAGACAATATTCAGATGTGTCGGATTGCTCATTCGATTCTCCCCCGTCCTCATCACTTATCCATTCACAAGAATTGAAGCGATCGAGAATATTTGGTGGAAATTGTTGTTATGGGCGGTGCAAAACTCTGGGCCCACTTTTATAAAGTTGGGGCAGTGGGCGAGTACTAGGAGAGATATTTTCAGCAAGAAGTTTTGCGATAGAGTAAGTTTTATTCAATTTTTTGTCGAAGAATTAAACCGGACGACTTACAGTAACCCGAAAAACTCGATTTACGGGAAAATCTAGGCTACATTGATGCTTTTTCATGTTCTTTTCGATATTCGAAGTGATTCTAGCCCAAAAAGCAATACTTTTATGTCAAAAAGTATGCTACGAAATTATCAATACTTCAATTTTAAAATGGTAAATAATATCTGTAATTTTTACTGTGCGGAAATTGCTCTTAGAGGATGGAGACTCGGCAATCCGGCTAAAGTAGTGTGATGGGAATACTATTGAAACAAAATATAAGACGGTTTTTTGACTATGAAACAGTTTATTTAACTGGGAGTAAAAATGTTTGCGAAAAACCTCCTCTCTGTATCGATCTCTGCCCATATTGAGAGCAGAGAGGAGAGAATTATAGTCAATGAGAATGCGGGTAGTAAGATATAAAATAATTATAAAAAAAGAAGTCGACGGTACGCCAGAAATGCGGACGGCGTGCAACAATCTCAAAGAAGGGCGAGAAGAAGAGCGCAAGACGACGGAACGGAGACGATTATAAAAAAGATATTAATCTGAATAACTAAACAAAGTAAAAGTTCTTGAGTTGTATCGTTTTGTTATAGAATTGTATCGTGTGTAAAATTCTTGCTTCGGTCGTATAGAATTTTAGCAGCATCCCGCCAAGCGGTAGCGTTTCGACTGCCACTGTTTGGGATCGCTCAAAATGTGCCGAAGTTGCATTTGCAACTCAGGCAACGATTTTGGTGACGCGGTTTTTGTTTCGCGCGTCTTTGAATTGGTCATTTGGTAGCGCAAAAATATAATTTTCCGCCTATTCTTTGTCTCTTGTTGTCTGCGTCTCTTGATTGGTGTGTATCCTGTGCGTCGTCCTCTCTGTCTTTATGTCTCTCACTCGAGCGCTTGTTGAGGGATAATTGTTTTTGACTCCCGAAGTGCGCGAGAGTATATTTTTTGGCTTTTTTGTTGGAATTTTTCTATTTCTTGATAATTATTGACTAATTAAATAGTAAGGATAATTTTGTGCTTTAAGGGCAAATATAATATGATTAATTAGGACAACGCGTTGTTTAGAAAAGTCGTGGGATAAAACCTTACTAGGGTTTTATTCCGCGACACTCCCGCCGGCGACAGAGAATCCTCTGTTCCTTTTGTCATAATTAATTAGTTTATTTGCGTTTCATAAAATGTTTGTTGAATTGCGTAAATTTGCTTTGGTTTATCCGTATTTGATCTCGATTTCGTTAAGGTTGATATTGATTTTTTCGTCGTGTAAGATTTTTTTGCGAATTTTTCACGTTCTTGTAGATTTGATCTGTACCCAATCGGTAATGGGTCTTGTCCAGTGGAGCCGAACTGATCTGCACAAGACGCGAAGCTCGCGAAGGAGGACTGGCTTTTTGGATTCACAAAGACTGGCTCGATAGTCTGGTGGAAACGAAGAGAGAGTCGGACCGTATTAGTACGGCGTCGTTCGATTTTCATGGATCTCATCTCCACGTCATCAACGTCTATGCACCCACCTCGGCCGCTAATGAGACCCAGTCGGATAAGTTCTACAAGGATCTGAAGAAAGTATACACACGGCTATCGAAGTGGGACTCGTCGATCATCATCTGCGGAGACTTCAACGCCGTCGTCGGATGCTCTTCAGACGATCTTCCATTTGTGGGTGGACACGGAACTGGTCAAAGAAGTGATAATGGTGATCGGCTGGTGAACTTCGCGTTCTCCAGCAGAGTTTCAATACTTAACACGATCTACCCCAAACGACCCAACCGGAAGTGGACATGGATCAGTCCGAACGGCAAAACGAAGAACGAAATCGACTTCATTCTCACGAACAGGCGAGAAATTGCAGTAGACTGCGAAGTATACTGTGATTATCTCAACTGCAGTGACCACCGTCTTTTGCGCGCGAGATTCCGCTCAACCGCGAAGAAGGAAAAGTCGAGGAAGTTCGCAAAGGCCAAGCGGGCTGGAGGCGAAAGATCATGGGACCCCGTCAGATTCAAGAACACCATCACCGAAATGCTCACGGAAAATCCACCAACATGCTATGAAGAACTCACGGAGTCGATAAGGAGCGCTGCCAGCACAGCTACGCATGCAACTCATCAACTCAGCAGGATTTCCGAAGCAACGAAGAAAATGATGATGTCCCGCTTCCAGATGATACACGCCGGACAGACGAAGAACGCGGATCTAGCGAAAATCAACAACGAAGTTCGAAGATCTTTGGAAAATGATTTGGACAAATGGCGAGAAGTTAAAAGTCTCGAAGCCGCGGTGAAAGGAAGAAGCTTGAAGAAAACGAAGCGAGCACTGACACTCAAATCCTCCCCGTTCACGAATTTAGAACGGCCGGATGGATCAACGACATACAATCGTCCCGAGATCAGGAAGCTAGTTCTCACTCACTTCTCCAATCTGTACGCAGCGACGACGCGAGAGCCACAATCCAGATACAACCATCCAGATGAGCCGGAAATTCTCCAACATGAGGTCGAACACGCAATAGTCACCTCAAAGACGAACATTTCGCCAGGACCTGATCAGATTACAATGCTACAATTAAAGCTGGGAATTGAGAGCATAGCTCCTCATCTCACAGCCGCACTGAATCAAGTCCTCACGAACGGGAGAACACCGGAAGACTGGAAGACGGTGAAGATTTCTCTCCTTCCCAAGACCACGAAACCGAAGAAAGTGAAAGATTATCGTCCGGTTGCGTTGTCCTCAATCGTCTCAAAACTCTTCACAAAAATCCTTACGAGAAGGATCACCGCCAAAAGCGAGGATTACCTGGAAGAGTCACAAGCAGGATTCAGACGTGGAAGAGGATGCGCAGACAACATTCAAGTCGTCGCGCAGATGTGGGAAAAGTGCACCGAATTCAAGATTCCGCTCGTAGCGGTCTTCCTGGATTTCACTTGTGCCTTCGACAACGTTAATTGGACGAAGATATCCCAAGTCCTGAACAATCTTCAAATCGGAAGAAACGTGATTCGGGCCTTAAACAACTCAAACTCTTCGGCGATTGGAGAGCTGAACGTTCTGAACAAGAAGATGAGGTTCAAGATCAAAAGAGGAGTACGTCAAGGTGATTCGTCGTCTCCACTACTCTTCGCGCTGGCTCTTCAGGCGATCTTGGATGAGCTAGACCCAGCACCTTGTGAGGATGATAAGACCGGAATTGACATCAATGGAGAATCAATTCACCGTTTGGAATTCGCAGACGACGTTGTTTTATTCGCGAGCTCTGTGAAAGAGGCAGAAGATAGAGCAAATCGGATTGCAATGGGATGTCCCAAGTACGGCCTCAATATAAACCCGTCCAAGACGCAAATATTGATGAATAAGTACGTCACAAGATCAGATATCGATATTCTGAACACGAGGATTGAAATCTCCCAAAAGGTCAAATACCTCGGAAGAACGTTTGCGGACGACGGATCTCTCACTGAAGAAGTCGCTAGAAGGATTCGCGCGGGATGGGCTGCTTTCAACGCCATTCGGCGGGAGCTCTTGCAGTCTCCTCAGAAGACAAGAATAAGACTTCTCACAACAACTGTCATCCCAGCGATGACTTATGGATGCGAGACATGGACTTCCAAGGAGGCAGACACGAAGAGACTACAGAGAGCGGTTAGCAACATGTTCGAAATTGCCGGATGTGACCCACCAGACATGGAAAAGCAAGTCTTACGAAGAAAACTGAAGTGGGCAGGACACGTATCACGCATGAAATACGACAGATGGGCGAAGATAGTATCAGAATGGGATCCTAGGGGATCAGCACGACCACGCGGTCGTCCTCCGAAAAGATGGGCCGACGACATCAAGGATTCGATCAAAATCTTCATCCACAATGAGGCCCTCAGGGGCAACCTCGGGCACGGCCGCCGAAGAATTGGCATACTCGAGGCAAGACGAGCATGGTCCACTGTCGGAAGGGATCGTGTAACTTGGCGCAGCTTGGTTCGCAGTATCCAGGATGGAAACTGAGGTCGAACCTCACAAGTATCACAAGTAAGTAAGGTTTTTGTTTCGCGCGTCTTTGAATTGGTCATTTGGTAGCGCAAAAATATAATTTTCCGCCTATTCTTTGTCTCTTGTTGTCTGCGTCTCTTGATTGGTGTGTATCCTGTGCGTCGTCCTCTCTGTCTTTATGTCTCTCACTCGAGCGCTTGTTGAGGGATAATTGTTTTTGACTCCCGAAGTGCGCGAGAGTATATTTTTTGGCTTTTTTGTTGGAATTTTTCTATTTCTTGATAATTATTGACTAATTAAATAGTAAGGATAATTTTGTGCTTTAAGGGCAAATATAATATGATTAATTAGGACAACGCGTTGTTTAGAAAAGTCGTGGGATAAAACCTTACTAGGGTTTTATTCCGCGACACTCCCGCCGGCGACAGAGAATCCTCTGTTCCTTTTGTCATAATTAATTAGTTTATTTGCGTTTCATAAAATGTTTGTTGAATTGCGTAAATTTGCTTTGGTTTATCCGTATTTGATCTCGATTTCGTTAAGGTTGATATTGATTTTTTCGTCGTGTAAGATTTTTTTGCGAATTTTTCACGTTCTTGTAGATTTGATCTGTACCCAATCGGTAACTTTTTGATTCTAGCACGATGATACTTTCTGGTTTGCAATAATCTCTGATTTTCGCGCTTGGCACAGTTTCTTAAGATCATTTCTACCGGTTTTGCATCAGAAATCCTCGTTATTGTTGTATTATCTGGTTCGATGCTTATCGATTTTAGGTAATTGATGTCTTCGCGGGAAAATTCAGGGGCTTTGAATTTAATAGGAAGCACTGGATATTTGATTATTCGTGTTGTCTACACATCTCGATTCCATTTATGCTTCGATATTATCAATTTTTTGGCTCCAGAGTCTACTATAGCTAGTATTATGTCCCCTTTTGGAGTTTCATTATCGGTATTTTGTCTAGACTATCTGCTGCATTGAATTTCCTGAAGTATTTCTTGAAGCTTTTGAATTATCTTTTGTGTTTTGTTTCGTTTTAGTGATATTTAGATTTTTTGTTTATAATATTGGGAGTTGGGGCAAGGCAATCGATGCCAGAATGCGCCCTGAGCTGAGCATTAATGTTCAGTTTTGTTGCGCTGGTCCCGAAAATATCTGCAATTTGTGTTTTTTCGGGTTTTGCTTGTTCCCAAAAAATTTTCGCAGCGGTTTGTATTGATTTTTTGTTAAGTTTTGAATTTCACAGGCGTTTTGGTGATGTTGTTCGTCGCCATATTGAAAAGATTTAATGGCGAAATAATTGTTTTCAGCTTCAAATATCGTTAACTGATTTTTGGTACAAACTTTCGTTCGCATATGAAATAAATTTTCCATTAATTGTTGTTTTTGATCAGTGGTGTGGCTAATCTTACGAAAATTCAGTTCGGAGAAAATGGATTTTTTGGTCAAATGGCAGCGCCCTGAGGTCGGGAGTCCTCCCCAGAGAGCGTTGGAATTGTTTATAGTAGCTCTCCGAATGTTGGAAAATTCATATTAGGACTTTGATATTGATGCAAATTTGCTATTGTGGATTCGGGTTTGGGAAATTCGGACGAGTTTGCTGCAAAGCATTATGGGAATAGAAATTTTGGTCAATTTGCTCTCTTTGCCTGGTTGATGTTTCGTATTGGCTTTACCTTTGATGATTTTTCGAAAAACTTAATTCAGTGTTACATTTTGCGAATTATCATGTACTCGAACTCGACTTTGTAAGTGGATTTGATTTGATTGCTCATAACTATTGATTATCGCCCGATTTTCTTGCATATTTATCGTATTTTGTAATTGTTGTAATGGAGGTACCATTCGATTTAGGTAGACTGTTGCTTGAGTGTCATTTTTGTCTTTGGGTATTGTAATATTTTGTCTCGTTATGTTTCTCGTGTTTGTGAAATTTGTATCGTAAATACTAATCTCAGGTATCGAGATCAACGATTTTGCGGGACTGACGTCGCCCCCCTCGCTGTGGCGCGAAATGGTCCGGATCTATCCGTTGAGGATCCATTTTTTGGTTTATGAGGTGAGGTTGGAATATCGGTAGGATTTCTGTTTTCCATTTTAGTAATTTTTTAGAATTTTTGCATTATCGTTTTGATTTTGATTTTTTTTTTTTTTTTTGTATCGTGAAACCCAATAAAGGGGTCTGAAAAACTTCTTTGGTAGATAATGGAATATATAGCACTTTTGATCTAAGTTTCACTTTGGATTTTGACATTTTCATTTTCGTCATTGATTTTGTTGTTAATTTCGAAGCGCAGTTGCGAAGTTGTTGCAAAGATCTTTTAGATGTATCTCTGAATATGAGCAGTTGAACTTTCTCATAATTATAGTCTGGGCCAAATCTGCGACGCATTGTACAGTTTCGCTCTTGAAATGTTGGTTTTTTAAAAACAGTATTCAACTGATGTTCATCCCCATGTTTTGGACGATGATTTTGCAAAAAGTATAGACTTTTGATGTTCTTGTTCTTTCACTACGTTGTAAGCATATTGGATTTTTGTTATCTTGTTATCGATTTCTTGTATGTTATGATTAAAGTACATCAATATAGTTATCTGTTTGGATATGTCTTGGCGTTTCTTTCATAATGGATTTTTGGTTTTTTTTTTTTGTTCATCCTAGTTTCGGATGGCTTGTCAGTGGTATACTGACCGTCGCTAATTACCAGTTGGGTTGAACCTGAAATGCGACGGCTACGTTTCGTCTTTTTGTACAGTAGTTTTGAGAGAATTTCACGAGCATAGAATAATGAATAGAGATGTTTGTGAACACCGGGCCCTGGTGTCACCGGAAAAAATTTTTTAATCGATTTTAAATTAACTCTTTCAGACGGCACTTAACAGGGCTTATGCAAAATTGCCTGACGGTGCTCTGAGCCTTGAGTAATTTAGTCGATGTCTTGTTTTGTCCGTTTTCTCTATGCGGATAACGATTTTTTCTCGATTCTGAGAATAGTTTTGTTCTACCGTGATTGTTTTGCCATAGTTTCTCTATTGTTTGGTCGTTGTGTTGTAAGATTCCGTGCACTGAAATCTTAATGTTCGTTGAGTTTCGGTTTTTTGAGCTCAGGTAGGGTAATTTTTAAAGGCTGCGATTGTCCTCCCTTATAGTTTAGTCAGGTAGGGTAGTTTTTAAAGGCTGCGATTGTCCTCCCTTAGTGTTTAGTCAGGTAGGGTAGTTTTTAAAGGCTGCGAATGTCCTCCCTTATAGTGTTTAGTATGGTAGGGTAGTTTTTAAAGGCTGCGATTGTCCTCCCTTATAGTGTTTAGTATGGTAGGGTAGTTTTTAAAGGCTGCGATTGTCCTCCCTTATAGTGTTTAGTATGGTAGGGTAGTTTTTAAAGGCTGCGAATGTCCTCCCTTAGTGTTTAGTTTGATAGGGTATTTTTTAAAGGCTGCGATTGTCCTCCCTTAAATGTTTAGTATGGTAGGGTAGTTTTTAAAGGCTGCGATTGTCCTCCCTTATAGTGTTTAGTATGGTAGGGTAGTTTTTAAAGGCTGCGATTGTCCTCCCTTATAGTGTTTAGTATGGTAGGGTAGTTTTTAAAGGCTGCGATTGTCCTCCCTTAGTGTTTAGTTTGATAGGGTATTTTTTAAAGGCTGCTATGTCCTCCCTTAGTGTTTAGTAGAAAAACTTTCTTTCGACTCGCCCACGTGTCATTTTTGTTGTGTAATTGTTCTTGCTGTTTTGTCCAATATTTGTCAGATTTGTGGCTTTTTGTCGTTGAAAGTTGTTTTCGTGGTTCAGTGGTTCAGTGTTGTGGTTTTTGTTACACCATTTAGAATTTATTGATTGAGTAGTGAATTCTGCAACTATTGTTTTGTATCGAATAAAGAATTTATTTCATTTACTTCTCGTTGTATTAGTTGTCTAACAAAACGTTGTATTGGATATTGGTTCTGCCCAATTAAACTTTCTTTGAATCCTGAAATTTTTCGTTTGGGTAGGAATATTGGGGGAAGTGTGGGGGTGTTCATTCAGAAATTTTCTGAATTGGGTTTGGAATGGATTGTTTTGTTGATTGATTTAGAACACTACTCATCAATCGGGTTATTGGCTCGCATTTTATTTTTGAAAATTCAAAAATTTATCGCGTCTTTCACGTCCGCCTGCCACTCTCTACCAGCCCGACTGGCGATACGGCCGCGAAAGGATTGAAATAGGAATTTTCAGCACGTGAAAACTAAAAATTCAGTGCTGATTTTTTAGATGCGGGGTTTTTTTTGAATGTTTTGTGCCCCGCTGGCTATTTTATTGCAAATTGTGTATTTCGTGGGCGCATGCCACTTTCCCCTGATAAAGGGATTGCGCCGGCACAACTATGGTTTCTTTGCATTTAGTATTGGTTTTTGGGTGTCGTCCCGAATTTCGTTTAGTCCAATCGTTGGTATTGTTCCATCGTGGGTTCGCAATATCAATTTTTGCTATTTTGTGCTGGAAATTCTAGTATTGATTGATTTTTGTATTGTAAAGTCTTGCCCAGGCGTTTGCTCAGAAATGCCAACAGAAATCTGCTTCACAACGCCAAAACCCAGCTGCTCCACTGCCAACCACAAGCTGCTCTACAATGCCGACAAGAAGCTGCTCCTCAATGCCAATGCCACCGAAACGTCCCACAGTGCCAGCAGAATGATTTCTAACAGCCAGAGTCCATTCAGCAGTGCAATTCAGCAGTCTTGTTTGGGATGGATAATATTGATATGTGGATTCGTTGTGATTGACCTTGCTTTCGATTATCGAGGAGGAACAATGAACGCGGATACGACAAGGTTGATTGTTGGAACATTTAAAAGAAGTTTAGATTTGTATTGCATTTTTGGAAAAAAAAAAGAAAAATCGCCTATCGCGGAATGATTTCGATTTAGAAGAGAGAAAATTTGTTTCGTATTGAATTCCTATTACACTTTAGATTCCATCTGGGTTCTTGCTATAGATTTTTGAATGAAAAAAAAATTTTGGTAGTTGCACTACTTGCGATTTGTGAGAAAAAAATTACACGATTTTGCCATATACGGATGGCCAGAGAATCGGATACAAGAAAAAATGTAGGCAAATTAATGAGCCATATACGGATGGCTAAAAAAAAGAACGGTTGAAAAAAAAAACGGTCGATTGCATCTGATGCGGATGACTAGGCGATCGACAAAAGGAAAAATTATAGAAAATTGATTTGTAAAAACTTATAGCTAAAAAACCCGGTCGATTGCACCATGTGCGGAAATTGCTCTTAGAGGATGGAGACTCGGCAATCCGGCTAAAGTAGTGTGATGGGAATACTATTGAAACAAAATATAAGACGGTTTTTTGACTATGAAACAGTTTATTTAACTGGGAGTAAAAATGTTTGCGAAAAACCTCCTCTCTGTATCGATCTCTGCCCATATTGAGAGCAGAGAGGAGAGAATTATAGTCAATGAGAATGCGGGTAGTAAGATATAAAATAATTATAAAAAAAGAAGTCGACGGTACGCCAGAAATGCGGACGGCGTGCAACAATCTCAAAGAAGGGCGAGAAGAAGAGCGCAAGACGACGGAACGGAGACGATTATAAAAAAGATATTAATCTGAATAACTAAACAAAGTAAAAGTTCTTGAGTTGTATCGTTTTGTTATAGAATTGTATCGTGTGTAAAATTCTTGCTTCGGTCGTATAGAATTTTAGCAGCATCCCGCCAAGCGGTAGCGTTTCGACTGCCACTGTTTGGGATCGCTCAAAATGTGCCGAAGTTGCATTTGCAACTCAGGCAACGATTTTGGTGACGCGGTTTTTGTTTCGCGCGTCTTTGAATTGGTCATTTGGTAGCGCAAAAATATAATTTTCCGCCTATTCTTTGTCTCTTGTTGTCTGCGTCTCTTGATTGGTGTGTATCCTGTGCGTCGTCCTCTCTGTCTTTATGTCTCTCACTCGAGCGCTTGTTGAGGGATAATTGTTTTTGACTCCCGAAGTGCGCGAGAGTATATTTTTTGGCTTTTTTGTTGGAATTTTTCTATTTCTTGATAATTATTGACTAATTAAATAGTAAGGATAATTTTGTGCTTTAAGGGCAAATATAATATGATTAATTAGGACAACGCGTTGTTTAGAAAAGTCGTGGGATAAAACCTTACTAGGGTTTTATTCCGCGACATTTACCGTAAAAACCAAGAATATGAAAAATTTTGGACGAAAATGGGCGTGGCCATTGTTCGTTCTTATTCGTGGTACGGTAGCTCGCTGTTTTCTTTACTTTTTCGGCAATACACCATTTTTCTCTTTATTTTACAGCTCTCGGTTCTGCACATTCAAACGAAAAAGAAGCGATTCTTCCGCGACAAGGAGAAAGTGTTGGACGACGCGTTTGGCGCAGGTTTCATGAAATTGCACGGCGATCGTGTATTCGTCGACATTGAACCGTATTCGATTGGCTCTGGATGCATTGCGCAAGTCTATCGGGGAGTTGTCGACGTGGCGGAATTTGAGAAAGCGACTGGAAATCAAATCGCCGAGCTGAAAGGCAAAGCGACGCAGAAAATTGCGATAAAAGTGGCGGACAAAGGAGTTGATAGGCAGATCGAACTGGATTTGTCAATTCTCCGGACTGGCGCGTGGCTGATGCAAAAAATTGTGCCGCCCCTATGGTACTTGGATCCCACAGGAGCACTTGAGCAATTCGAAATGGTGCTCAGAAGACAGGTGGATTTGAGAAATGAGGCGAGGGCGCTGAAAAAGTTTTCGGATAACTTTCACGCGACAGGAACTGGAATTCGGTTTCCGATTGTGCTGGGATACACAAAATCTGCTATTGTGGAGACTTTTGAGGAAGGAATCTACATTAACAAATTAGTTGCAGAGGAGGGTCAACCAGAGGTGAGATTTTTACGGATTCTGTAGAATTTTAGTTTTTTCTTGGCTTGAAATTAAAAAAAAATACCCACTCCAGGCAGGAACTGCGTTCAGCTACTGAAACCAAACAAAAACAGCGCAATTTTCGAATTTTAGAAGCAGTTCCTGGCTTCAGTAATTGAAGGAGGCCGGGAAAATTGACATAAAATGTATTTTTGGGTGGGGGATTCCCGAATACTCCATTAAGTGTGTCTGCTGGCCTAGAAAACCGGCTGCCATGACTTTTAAATAATTCAATTCACCAAGAAAGAAATGAGAAAAATAGTGAAAGAATGGATGCGTTTGAATTTCCCGCCGCCTCGTGTACTCCACGTGGTCTTCTATTTTTGTTTTGTAAAATTTATCAGAAATCTGAGAAATTTTCTGTCCAAATTTAATGTGATCTGTGTGAATCCCCGTAATTTTAACCCACTTTCCTCAAAAAATTGGTACCCCCTTGAATATAGATTTTTATTTATTTTTTGGTTACAAAAACTACTAAAATAGGACGAAAAAATGAATAAAGAAAAGAAGAAAAAGAAAAATTTCGGTTAAAAATTTCCATTATGCCGCGTCCAAAGTTCAAAAAATACCTGGAATCAGGAGTTTTTTGCAGTCCAAAGTTCCGAAAAATTCCCAGAAATAACAGGTGGTCACAGTTGAAACCGGCGTTACCATAGAACTGTTATTTCTGGGAAATTTTTCGGAACTTTGGACTGCAAAAAACTCCTGATTTCAGGAATTTTTTTGAACTGGACGCGGCATAATGGAAATTTTTTACCCAAATTTTCCTTTTTCTTCTTTTCTTTCTTCATTTTTTTTCGCCATATTTTAATAGTTTTTGTAGTCAAAAATTGGAATAAGAAACTATATTGCAGGAGGTACCAATTTTTTGAGGAAAGTGGTTTAAAAATTACGGGGATTCAAAAATCTTTGTCAAAAACTCCTGATTTCAGGAATTTTTTGAATTTAGGACGCGGCATTAGAATTGAGAAAACTTTTCCGTACCACGAAATTTTCGTTTAAAAATTCCAACGGCAATAGGAAGCAAAAAAGTCCGGGATCGGAATATAAATCACATTGGAATATGAATCGGAATTTTCCGATCGCGAATTTCATGTGGAATATCCATAAAACTTTTTGGACCTATTCAATGTACTGTAGAAAAATGGAAAAAATTAAATTACAAACGACTGGTTGAAATGCTCTGATTGACCCAAAATTGACATGCTCAGAAAATTTGTACCGAAATATTTGACGATTTGAAAAATTTTAAGGAACAATTAATATTTTTTTAAATCTATATTTTTGTCTAAAATTGTTTTAAAAAAAGAGTATTTTTCACAGGATTCCCCAAAATTTATTCCCAGTCGTAGCATTTTGTCATTTTTTTTTTCGTTTTTCCACATAACTGAATTGGTCGATAAACTATTTTATTTTTCTTCCAGCTAAAAGCCAAACAGTCTGCCGCAGTTCGCCGACGAATCGCTTTGATGGGAGCCCGAGCACTGCTCAAAATGATCTTTGTCGACAACTTTGTGCACGGAGATTTGCATCCAGGAAACATTCTGATCCGATTCAACGATAACGAACACATTCTCCGAGGAGTTCACAAGGCGCCGAAAGCGGATAGCATTGTGAAACGAGGTGTGGAATTTATGCGCTCTTTGCTTAATTTGCGATCCGCTCCACGCATTCGATTCACTGATTCTCCCGATCTGGAAGACGAACCCACTCTCGTGCTTCTCGACACGGGAATCGCCATTTCAGAGACGCAGAAAAACTTGAACAATCTGAAATCCCTGTTTCGAAGTGTGGTCGAGAAACGGGGATATGATGTCGGAAAGCTTCTTCTCACCCAATCGCCGTTCCAACAATGCGAAAATCCTGAGAAATTCTGCCGACAAGTCGAAAAGTTGGTGTTGAAGGCGAGAAGTGAGAAGAGTTTGAGAACGCTGAACATCTCTGCACTTCTCTCTGAAATGTTCACAATCGTGGCGGAGCACAAGGTGGAGCTCGACTCGGCGTTCACCACTGTAATTCTCTCTGTGATGGTTCTAGAGGGATTCGGAAGATCCTTGGATCCGGATCTGGATTTGTTTCAATGCGCGAGGCCATATCTTTTGAATGTGTTTGTTTAAATCGTGTGAAGATACATAAATAGTCAGTTGTATATTAGGTTACCGTAGCTTTATTTATTTTTTTTTTTTAACATTTTGCCCCACCCCCTCTGGCCAATTTTCAATAAATCCTTCTTCCTTTCGTATGTTTTTTTGTTTTTTAAGAATTTAATTTATTTCCTGGTTATCAAACCCAGTTATCACTATCTTTAAAGTTTGAATGGAACCTTTTTTGAATTGCATTATAGTTTTTTTTTCAATTTCTAGATGCCTGCTGCTCTTATGCATGTTCTTGGTGTGATGTGTTGTGCTGGTATGCTTCAGAATACACCTTCCAATCCACACCTCCCTATTTCAGATGAACTTTCAAGTCCCGCCCCTTCGCCCCGAAGGAATGGGTCGTGACTCGAAAGAGCCCAGATCTTGGATGGAAGATTATCTGGAAGGAAAAGATGAGATTCTTCTCTACATTACAGCGGCGCTTGGCGTTCTGATGCCAGCTTTTGTCTATTTGCTATACCACAAATGTCATGCGTATTATGAAAGATATGCCAAGGTATTTGTAGATTTTTATTATACTAGCGCTAGGTGTTTGCGGACTCGCATTGTTAATCGTTATCACCTAACTGATAGTCTGCAAACGCGCCTAGGCGCACAAGGGCAATGCTTGAAAATGTGTTTGCGTTTTTTTTTTCCAGAATTTTTAATAAAATTCGAAAAAATCGTCGAAAAAATAAACCGGCGACCTACAGTGTCCCGAAAACACGACGGAGTGGTGATTCAGACCACGCCCCTAAAAAGTTTACCAAATTTTTCCTTGTTTTTGCAAAAGCAGGTGTTTCTATGGCTCATCTTTGTGTGGGTTACGGTATAATGGATTCGTGACGGAGTGACATTTTACGTGAAACTGGGAGACGAAAAATCTCTTCATTTCTTCAGTTATTTCTTCATTTTTTCGAATAAAAACGTGAAAAAATTGTCACTCCGCCACGAATCCATTATAGCTCGTCGCTTTATTTTTCGACAACAAAGACATTATTTTCACACTTTCTGAAAGAAAAAATAGGCAAAAATCCTGAAAAAGCAATCCTAATTGAACGAATCTTAAATGTGCGACCGGGCGCATTTTCTGACTCCCTCATGTTCACTCTCTCTGTTTTTACTATCGTTCCAATTTTCTTGCCGCTAAGAGTTCACGCGGAAAATCAATGACCACGCCCATTCCGTTTGGCCAAATAAACGCAGTACAAAAATCAGAGAGGGCGTGGCTTCTTCGTCGCCAGGAGCGGTCAAAAAATGCCGAAATTTTGCCTCAGCGCCTGCTTGTCAAAAATCCAAAATATTGGGGGAAAAGCCTGTTTTTTTTCTAGAATTTTTTGTGGGACTTTAGACTACAAAAACCTCCTGATTTCAGGAATTTTTAAACTTTTGACACGGCTTGTGGTCTATGCAAATTTTTCGCATGAAATCATATTGTAACCGGCGCAAAATTGAAAAAAAAAGATTCTTGATATCTTATGTATAAGGCCGCTGAGAGAGAAATTTGCAGATCTGAAACCGGTCTTACACACAAGAAATTAGAGTAATTCGAAATCAAGTATAATTTCAAATCTATGAGGAATCAATTTTTAGAAAGTTAAATTTTTTTTTTCGCCGTTTTCTGTGGTTTTTCATGAATTTTCCCTTCATTCTCAGAATAAGTACTTATCATTTTAAAAGCAATAATTGTAATTAAATCAATGAAAATGTTATCAAAAGTCCGAAAAACTAGGGTATAGTCGGCGAATACATCATCTTTTTAACAGAAAATTACGTATCCACGACGAATTGCAGTTAAAATTTGATTTTTTGCTTCAAAACAGGCGCACTACACTGTTGAAAATTGAAAAGTGCCGTAGAGCGAGGCTGATGATGCATTCGCCGACTATATTTAACTCAAAAAAATATTGCGTTTATAATCGAGTTTCATGAGACTATTCAATTTTTGTGTAATTTACATTTTTGCTTGAAAATAGTGGGCGGGGTTTCGTTTTTTTGATGTAGAAACTCGATTGAAAACAATTATTTCTCAAAACTACTAGTTTCTTATCCCCACTATTTTTAGAAAAAGGAAGAAAAACGGCTTGCCGAAGAGCTCGCGCAGTCAGAAGCTGTGGTAATTGTGCTCGGAAAAGAAGACGGAATGGCAGCCCCATGGGCAAAAGTCATTCACGACAAACTATGCGACGAAATGGTCCGAAAGCCTATGCTCTGGTGGTCCGATTCGCTCGACATTAAAGAGTTGATGGCATTCCAAGGGTTCTGTGTTTTCATAGCCGAAACGACAGCAGGCGGAACGCCAACACCGTCAACCGAGTGGATCCTTGAATGGCTGGAAGATTTGGCAGCTGATTCAAAGCTTAAAAAGAAGGCAAATTTTGACAAGATTCGATTCTCGATTGTCGGATTCGGAAGCAGTGATGACGGCAACGCTGGATTCAATAAAGTGGCGAGGACTCTGTTGAAACGTTTAAAAATTGTGGGCTCGAAGCAAATCACCGAAGTCGAGTTGTTCAACACGGCTGATACTGGTAAAATTTGAATTTTTATTTGGTTTTTGGAAAAGTTTTTTTATATCTTTTTGTTTTGTTTTGTTTTGTTGCAGACAAGAAAATAATGGAACGATTCGTCGAATTCTCATTCGAATTGCTCCTTCAGATGGACAAACATCTTCCGGGAATGGGCGGGCAGACTGACGAGTCGGATGGCTTCGAATCGAGCTCACAGAGCTCCGGATCAGCTTCAGATGATGATGACGACGAGGAGGAGGAGGAGGAAGATGGAAATAGGAAACATAAGAAAATGAAATGATTTTTTATGGATTTTTAAGTATTTATACACCGTAAAAACTATATTAGAACATTGGATGTTGCGGAAACTCCTTTTTTCAGTTTTATTGAATTCTTTCATATTTTTTCTTTCGTAGAACGGCAACCAAACAGAGGTAGCAAGACATGACGTTTTAATAGAGTTTTTGCGATAATTAATTATTCATATTTCCATTTTTATTAAGCTATTTATTGTGTTTTCAATCGAGTTGCATTATGAGAACGAGAGAAAAAAAAGACATGTTTTCTCTGCTTCTCTTCGAATCGAACTGTGTTTGCGTGGTCGCGCGAAAAAAAGTGGGCGGAGTCACGCGTTCTCATGTCGCAATTCGATTGAAAAAACAATATATGTATGCCTTCATTATAATCCTTATTGCCCTTTTAAATTGCTCCTATTTATGATCTTTTAATTTTTTGTGTAATTTAACGGAGATTTGCAATTAAATCTAAACGAAATTATATGTATTTTGTACTTTATTTTTTTCTGGAATTTAATATCCTTTCAAATGTTCTAACTACTGAAAACACTCTTAAATATCATCAAAAACTGTAAATACAGTTGCCGGTGGCAGTGTTCCCGTCTTGATCCCGGGGTTTTTGAATGCGCGCACGCGGTGGCATGCAACGACACTCCTGACGCTTCGGTTTTGGGCGGTACTAAAACCGAGGAATAAGCACCGCCCCTTTTGATGTCAACGGCGACAACAACTTCTGTAGAGAAATTTTTATATAATGCAGAAAAACAGTTCCGCAGACTTGTAAAGGGGCGGAGCTTATTCCCCGGTTTTTTTGGGTCTCGAAAATTTTTCTGAACTTTTCAGAAAAAATCGGGAAATTGCTGGATTTTCTGATTTTGGGTTTTCTCTTGCTCACTTGTTAATAATTTGAATGGATTACGGTCACACTCATGTCAACTATGTTCGATCGTTCTGAATTCACTCGTGGAAGAGTTTGTAAGCATTTTCTAGGCCACAACAAGCGCCAGCTGACTATGAGACGAGAGTAATATGATCTTTAAAAAAACTTTGTTTGCAGATACCGTATTTCCTCTAATTTAAACGCATGCCCTACTATTGTTTCATTTGATCACAACTGCCGGATATTTAGAGGTTTGAACACCAAACTTCGGCCGTCTCATGCCTGTTTGGTTAGAAAGTGTTTTGCCGAGTTTGGTGTAAAAACCTCTAACTACGCGACAGTTGTGATGAAATGAAACAATAGAAGCGCATGCGCCAATATTAGAGGAAATACGGTATTTCCTAAACGATAAAAAATTATGTTTTCATTGATGCCTCAAGTTCTTTTTTACTCGATGTTCCCATTTTCAAACTTTCCAACGGATTCTTAAATCTTGGCAAGCAAACCTATGCAAACGCGCTCCATCTGCACGCGAGAGAGAGAGAGTGCGAGACGCAGAGAAATATTTTTTGAGAGGCTTTGATTTTTAGCTGTTTTTGTGTTTTTTTTTCGTACTTTTCTCTGCAACAAAATAAATATTTATATTTTCTTGCTGCAAACATTTCTCAAAATCAAAAAAAAAACCCGGGTTTCAGAACAAATTTGGACGTTTTTTGGGCTGAAAATACCGTATCTTTAAAGGCGCAGAGCAAAAAAGTTTTCGCGGGTCTCGCAACGAATTTGTTTTCGGAATTATTTTTATTTTTCTTCTGGTTTTTGTTGCTTTTTGTCATTTTAATTCAATTTTTTACGTTTTTTAATATGAAAGTGCGTGCTGTGCCATATTTATTTTATTTCCTTTTCGAGGAAAAAGTTCCTTCAAAATTTGCAGTCACTTTTACGTAAATTTCGGGAAAAAATGTTTTTTTTTCTAGTTTTTATGGTTATTCGTGTTCATTTATTTTTATTTCAATTATTGCGCACTTGTTTCTGGCGTACTGGCGTTGCGTACGGATTTATTTACGAAGCTCCACCCATTTTCCTATTTTTTTGTATGATTTTCGCTCTAATTTTTACATTTCTGCCGATGTTTCTGTTTTTTTAACTACAATATTAATTTTATTCAGATGTATAAATATCGCATTTGCATGGAAATTGGACGAAATTCGAGAAAAGCGGAAAATGCCGGATGATGCAAAAATCGATAAATATCTTCCATCTTCGCGATTCGTGGTAAATTTTTTCCGTGTTTTTTGAAATTAATTATTTATTGATGTCGATTTGTGGAAAATTTAGCAAAATCCCTTCCGATCGTGCAACTTGGCGCAGCTTGGTTCGCAGTATCCAGGATGGAAACTGAGGTCGAACCTCACAAGTATCACAAGTAAGTTTTTTCCGTGTTTTTTGAAATTGATTATTTATTGATTTTAGATTGCTAAATTTTCCACGGATCGACGTTCATTGATTTTTGTAATCAAGTTTTTAGTCCATTTTCCATTCGAATGCGAATTGTAATCGAAAATTGATTCAAATAAAAAAAACCGAAAAAAAAATATCAAAAATCGGCAAAAATTTAATGATTAAAACGAAAATCATACGAAAAAAAAACAGGAATGGGCGGAGCTTTGTAAATATAAATCCGTACGCAACGCCAGTACGCAAACACCAAGTGACAATTTAAAAAATAACGATGATAAAATCGTTATAAAATGGAATCTAGATGTTTTAGTTGCGTTTATCGATTTTTGAAAAACCAAAACTGGCTTTTTGAAGAAAAGAAGAGAAAAGATTTAAGATTGATAAAGACGAAGGCCCCATGCTCGTCGAAAAATGTGGCAAATTTGCCGGCCGGCGGCCGAATCGATGTTCTCTTCCATGCTATTGTCATGTATGTGCAGTCATTCGGACAGCAGCTTTCCCTTTCCTCTTTTCTGCCTCCACGTCGGCAAAGAACCGAACCTCTTTTTCCGCCCCTCACTCCGGCTTCTTCCATCCCTTCTTTATCCCGTTTTTCTGCCTTAAAAATAGATGTGTGTTGGCAAAAAGACCTCATCTAAATATACACCCCCACGCTTATAATTTTTCACTTTGCCTTTTCTCTCTCTCTGTCGCTCTCCCTCTCTCTCTCTGTCTCTTCTCTCTCACTTCATATGCTATTCTTTTTATCTTTCTTTAATTAAGCTTGTTTTGGTGTGAAAACGGGAGAGAAACGGAAAGAGGAAAGAAAAGAACGAGAATAAAGTACGGAGTCGCGACGCGACGCGGAGCGGCGCCACTCTTTAATTTTGAAAATTGCTCATTTTTCCGTATAATAGTTTGAATGGGTTGCGAAACTCAATTTTCAATCTCAATTCTTTCACATTTTCCTTTTCGACGTCTTCACTAATCTTTGGTCATTTCCGGTGCGTGTCACGCTCTTTTTTGGCTCAAAATAGTTATATTTAGTAATGGGGTTATTCATAGAATTGGGAGTATAAAAAATTTAAGAAAAATTGGGCCAAAATGCGTATGAAAATTGTTTTTATTTTTATTTCGTTTTTTCGATAAATTAAAAATTTTATTTCTTATTACATTTTTTCCGTGTTTTTCTGCTGTTATTTATGTAAAGTTATAGGAAATGTCGAGATTAAATTGATCCAAGGACCATCGATTCGTCAAATCGCAATTTTGATAATATTCAATATGATTTAACACACATTTTCACAAAATAAACTTTTCCTAAAAACTTAGTGTAGATTCGCCTAAATGTTTGGTCTGAAATATTGAATTCGAAGCTTTAATGGACAAATTTCCAGTCCAAAATTTTTGGCCACGGCTGTGAGCATTTTTGACACTATTTTCCGAAATTTCACACAAATCGCGGAATTCATCTCAAATTTTGACATTTTTTTTCTTCTAAAAATGTCCAAAATTTGAAAATTCTGAGCGAAAATGCGGAGAATGGTCCGAATAGTCTGAAAATATGGGGAAAATTGGCAAAAATGCTCTAGAGCATTCTAAAAATTTTTTGACTGAAAAATTGTCAATTCAATTTTTCATGCCCGGCAGCATTTTTGACACAATTTCCCAAAGTTTCAGACCAATCGGAGAATTATTCGTGTTTTAGTTTTATTTATTGTCATTTTTTTTCTAGAAAATGCCCAGAAATTTCAAAAATTGACGAAAATAAGACTAATGGGGCTATTCACGAAAACAGCAAAATATGCCAAAAATGCAAAGAATTCAGCGAAAATTCGGAGAATGCTCCGATTAGTCTGAAATTTTGACAAAAAATGTCACAAATACTCACAGATATGTGCAGAAAATTTCAGACCAAAATATCGATTTTGAAAATTCGAAAAAATCGATATTTTGGTCTGAAATTTTCTGCACATGTCCGGGAGTATTTTTGGAATTTTTGTCAAAATTTCAGACTGATCGGAGCATTCTCCAAATTTTTGCTGAATTTTTTGCATATTTTGCTGGTTCCGTGAATAGCCCCATAAAACGCTGAATATTCTCCAATTGGTGTTAAAATTTGGGAAATAATGTCAAAAATATTTCACGGCATCAGGTGAAATGATATTAAGTTTATCATACGCGGCTTATTCTAATCGAACGAACGCAAGTTTTACACTAAATGAACTCTGCCAACTCTAGTCGCACGCTAATTAAATAGGGTGGTTTAAATAGGTGCTAAATTGTGTGCGATTATATAGCTTAATATCGTTTTACTTGACATTGAAATTCGCAAAAATTATTTGACTGGAAATTTGTCTGTTAAACTTCTGAATTCAACTTTCCAGTCCAAAAATTTTTGAGCACGCTTTTGACCATTTTTACCACTATTTTGAGACCCCGAAAAAATCAAAGAACAAGCCCCGCCCCTTTGCAAGTCTGGTCTGCGGCACGAGTTTTACACAGTGCATTGCCGCAGACTTGACCTGCAAAAGGGGCGGATCTTGTTCCCCAGTTTTGCCAGGACCTCTCTACTATATAATTTTCAATTATTCGGATGGGAACAAATTGATATTTGTTTTCCAGCAGTGTGAAAAACGCGGAGGAGGCTGAGACTGAGGAGAATGACGGGGTGAACAAAATTAAATCAAACGTCATCTAATCAAGAATGTATCCGCATCCGCATCTGCGGTCAGCTGTTTTTACTGCAAATTCGCTGTTTTAAAAACAAAATTTGAATAATTCCAAATCGATAACAATTTCCTTTTTGTTCGCAGAGCTCTCGCCTTCTCTCAATAAACACTTTGCCTTTTTCGTTTCGTTCCGGCTCACTCTCGGCTCATCTCTCGGCTCCGGATTGGATGGATGACGCAGTCTCTTTTTTCTTCTTCCAAATATTGTTTCTTTAGTTTGTTTACTGCCTCTCCGTCCTCTTCTTCTTCGTCTTCTTCACATTTTCATAATTAGCCCGTCTTTTTTTGGTTTTGGTCTTGGTTCGCTTCTAGTAGACTATTGAGCAATTTTCAGTCCAGACAACACACACAAATGACGAAATGCTGCCTACGTTGATTATCGGGCTCATTATAGTGTTTTTCGCCGTTTTCAAAATTTATTCTAATTCTCGCAGGTAATTAAAAATAACAAAAAACAAAGTAAATCAGCTTTTGATGAATTCAGAAAATCCAAATCCGTCGCATTCTTCCATCCGTACTGCAATGCCGGTGGCGGCGGTGAACGAGTATTGTGGGCCGCCATTCGTGGAATGCAGAAAAAGTTGGTAATTCAGAAAAAAATTGGGGAAAACGATACGATGCTCAGAAAATATTGGACTGAAATAGCGATTTTTAAATTTAATGGGGTTATTCACGGATTTAGCAAAATATGCAAAAAAAAATTCAGCAAAAATTCGGAGAATGCTCCAATCGATCTGAAACTTTGGGAAATCATTTAAAAAATACTCTCGGGCATTCCCAGAAAATTTCAGACCAAAATATCGATTTTGAAAATTCGATATTTTGGTCTGAAATGATCTGGGAATGTCCGAGAGTTGCTTTAAAATGATTTCTCAAAGTTTCAGACCGATCGTAGCATTCTCCGAATTTTCGCTGAATTTTTTTTGCATATTTCGCTGGTTCCGTGAATAACCCGATTAAATTTAAAATTCGATATTTCGGTTCAAAATTTTCTGAGCATCTAGATTTCAGGAGCATTTTTGACCCGGAGTATTTCCCGAGGTTTCCCCCATTTTTTTTTCTATTTTTTGAATAACCCCTTTAAAAATAATAAAATCAAAAATTAATGACACTTTCTGTTGTTTTCAGGTTCAAAGACCACAAGTACTACGTGTATTCTGGCGACTGCGATGCCACCAAAGAGCAGATTTTGCTGAAAGCGAGACAGAGATTCGGCATTGAACTCGACCCAACAAATGTGCATTTTGTCTATCTTCAGTGAGTTTTTTGGTGTCAATTCTAGACTGGGACAATGCTGAAATTTTACGTTTACGGGTTATGAAGACACCGTAAATTTTATCCGAAAAATTTGAATTTTTGAGGGCTCTGGGACGTTTCGAAACTGGAAAAATTCGAAACTGGGAAGTTTCGAGATTTCTGTGTAATTTTGAGTCGCGGCTTTCGCAATAGTTACTCCAAAACACGTCAAAACCGGCGAGTTTTTTGCAAGTCTATGGCACAGTTTTTCCTGCATACAACAGCAGTTCCTGTACAAAACTCGTTCCGCACATTTCCAAAGCGCGGGGCTTGTTTCTCGAATTTTGAAAAAAAAAAGTTTCCCCCGGTTTTTCCGATGTCTCAATTTTCCGAATACACCGGTAAAAAAATCGCCAAAAGATTTAACAGTTTTCGAATATTTCATCGGTAAATTTGGAAAATTTGTCGAAATATATCTGCATCACGGAAAATTTCGGAAAATATTTAACCGGTAATTTAATTACATTTAAATTTATCGAACACCACGACGAAAAAATGAACTGAAATGTCGAAACGTCCTAGTTTCAAAATGTCCCAGTGCAAAAAAAATCTGTAAAATTTTCAGAGCTGTTTTTCCAAACGATTTATTAGGATCTTTCTTAAATAGAAAATTTTAGATTAGTCTGTGTGTTTGTTTGTGTGTCTCACACACGAGTTTGCAGTCGACAAAACTCGATCTCGCGACCTCTAGATTGACGTTCAAACATGCTAACCACTATACCACAAGGGTTACGAGAACTTGAGAGAAAAAGGGAAGAGAAATGATTCCCATTTCTATTTAAAAAACAAAAATTAATAAAAATAAATATTTGACGAAGGCGACTTAGTCGCCACAAGCTGCAAGCTTGTTATTCAGAAAAAAAATATCAAAAAAACTTTGTGAAAACCTTACGGAATCCTTATGGACCTATTCACGAAACCGGAAAAAAAGGAAACAAATTGCGGCAAAAATCGGAGAATGCTCCGATTGACCTGAAATTTTGGGAAATATTGGAAAAAATTCTCCTGTACACGCTCAAAAATTTTTAGACCAAAACATCGATTTTCTGAAATTTTTTAAAAATCGATAATCGGAGCATTCTCCGATTTTTCCCGCAATTTTTTTCCGGTTTTGTGAATAGGTCCATAAATGATCTAATGGGATTATTCAGAAAACAAATATCAAAAAAACCTTGGGAAAACAGAAAACACGGAAGTCTTAAAAAATTAAATTGTACCCCTAGACCAGCCCTGAAATTTTCCCTGGAATTTCCAGCGGTCGTCGTCTAGTCGAAGCGGACCTCTATCCAGTGTGCACCATGCTCGGCCAGGCCATTGGTGGAGGACTTCTTGCCTTTGAGGCTTGGTGGCGAATGGTTCCCGACGTCTTTATCGATTCCATGGGATACCCTCTGTCACTTCCGCTTTTCCGGTTTGCCGGCTCACGAGTTGCTGCATATGTGCACTATCCGACGATTTCTTGTGATATGCTAGATGTGGTCGGGTCACGACAGGCAACTTTCAATAATAGAAGTGTGATCGCACAGAGCAATGTTCTTTCACTTATCAAGGTTTGTGGCGGATTAAAAAATGTTGTCAGAAAAATTGAGTTGGTCTGAAACTTTGGAAAATGGTGTCAAAAATGCTCAAGAGTATGCTGAAAAATTTTGGAATAAAAAATGTAATTTTTGAGCAAGCCTGAGAGCATTTTTGAGGCTCTGGGACGTTTCGAAACCTGTCACTTCGAAACTGGGGCGTTTCGAAACTGTAGGGCTTTATTTCGAAAAAATTGCCAAAAAGCTGGAAAATTAAGTGATAAAAATGCACTAAAGTTTCGAAACGTCTCAGAGCCATTTTTGACATGGTTTCTTAAAGTTTCTGAGCATTTTTTCCATTATTTTGGATTTTTTCGGACTTTTTATGTGTTGTTATGAATCAAAATGTCGAAAAATTAGGCAAAAATGCTAATTTTTTGATTTCCGGCATTTATTTAGAATTCTCTATTATTTTTGGGCTGGAATATTTGAAATTGTTTATTAAATTTTTTTTTTATTCAATATTCCAGTCCAAAATTTTCTGCTCGGGCGCATTTTTGGATGTTTTTCTCCAAATTTCAGATCATTCGGACCATTTTTGCCATTTCTGAAAAATATTTTTTTTAAATTGATGAAAAAGGTAGGACGAAAATGGTGGGAAAATAAAATTTTCCACAAAAAAAAATAAAAATGCATAAAATAATCTCTATTACGTATTCCCGAGTACGTGAGATGTCGTAAAATGGGTCTTGACACGATCGGTGTTTGCACACTTGTGGATTTGAATATTTGTTTTCGAATTTTTTCAATTAAAAATTTTTTTTTGTTTTTTAAAACTTATATTTTATAAAAAAGGGGGTCATTCATGTATAAAAATAACATGATTCTTCCAATTCATGCATGTCGAAAAAATGTAAACAATCTACAGTATCCCAAGTACTGTAGATTGTTTACAAGTATGCATACACCGATCGTGGCAAGACCCATTTTACGACATCTCACGTACTCGGGAATACTTGATAATATACTAAAAAATAAGTTTTAAGTTTTTTTTTCAAAATTTCTATCAATAACCCCATAATCACCCCCCAAATTTCCAGCTCATTTACTATCGCCTGTTTGCTCTTGGATATTGGCTGGCCGGAAAAGCAGCGCATGTCGTGATGGTCAATGGAAGGTGAGTCCTTTCTTCTTTTCCCCCCTCAAAAAGACCAAAATAAATATGAAAATCTGAAAATGACAGTTGGACTCAACGTCATATCGCCTCGATTTGGTCACGCAGAGATGTGAGCATCGTCTATCCGCCATGTGATGTCGAGGCTTTTTTGAACATTGAGTCGGTCGCGGAGAATTTGTAAGCAAAAAACTTGTTTTCAATATTTAAATAAACATTTTAAAGGCTAAAAGACACAAAAACAGTTCGACTGCTGTCGGTTGGACAAATTCGTCCGGAAAAGAACCACCGACTTCAAATTGAAGTGCTGCACGATGTTAAGGACGGATTGGCGAAAGAAGGGTACAATGTCGAGTTGTGTATTGCTGGTGGATGTAGAAACGAGGAAGATAGGAAACGAGTTGAGGATTTGAAAAAGTACGCGGAAAAATTGAAAGTTTCGGAGAATTTGTCCTGGAAGGTTAATGTGCCTTATGAGGATTTGGTCGCAGAGTTATCAGTGAGTTTTTTTTAATTTTATTTTAAAGGTGGTGCACCGTGTCCAGGATTGGAAATCTGGGCGGAGCCTAATTTGCTGGCGCGCCTTTCATTGCTTGCGCATTTTTCGACTCGCATTTTTTTTAAATTGATTCTATTGTTTTTCTTTCAGTAAAACCTGTTTTTCTTTGTAAAATGTATGTATTGTATCTTTTAATACCATATAATTGCCCAAACTTCGCTTTTCGTAAACATTTATCCTGCAAAAACACCAAAAAACTCAAAACGATTATTTCGAAATGGTGGCTGAACCAAATTTGACGTTCTTGGGCTTATGGACCTATTCAAGAGAGAAAAAAAAGAAGTTTTTTCTGATGCAGGAACGGCAAAAAAAGAGAAAAATTCATTTTCTGCCGATGATAACGTAGTCATATATGGCGAGACCCATTCAAATATACCGATGCGCCTTTAATGGATCTATTCAAGAGAGAAAAAAAGAAGTTTTTTCCGATGCAGGAACGGCAAAAAAAGAAAAAAAGGAAGGAAATTCATTTTTCTCTTCCTTTTTTTTTTTCTTTTTTTGCCGTTTCTGCGTCGGAAAAAACTTCTTTTTTTTTCTTTTTTTTTCTCTCTTGAATAGGTCCATTAAAAAAATTTCTGAAGACCTCAGCTATAATTCCGTTGGAGCACACCTGGGAAAAAATTAAGAATTTATGCTTTTTTCCCCAAAAACATAAAAAATGCGTCAAAATTTGAATTTCACGCGAAAAAATCCAGTGGGGCGTGTTTGCTCGGCTCCGCCCACTTTTCAAAGCCTGGACACCGTGAGGTGTCAAAAATGTTGTGTTTGGGGGGACAGGGGCGGGGCAAAAAAATTTTTAACAAAAAAATAGTTTTTGTTCTCAAAAAATTTACCAAATAACAGAATTAATTCCAAAAAATGGCGTTTTCTGCCAGTTAAATGAACATTTTCCAAGTTTTGTTTAAAAATTAGAGTTTTTTGTCGATTCGGAGCATATACCGACTAAGTTTTGGTCCAAAAACCGGAATTTTTTTCGCCTCCGCGGCTTAAAAAAAAATAAAAACAATTTGTTTGTATCACTCAAAAAAAAAACCACCGAAAAAACAGAAAAAACCATTTTTTGTGGTACTGCTGGCGTAGACGAAGCCTGCTGGCCGAGAAAGCCGACGGCCACGGATCTGGGACGTTTCGAAACCGGTCATTTCGAATCTTTTGGACATTTTTGCGGCATACTAGTGGATTTAAATCTTCAAAAATAAAAATAATTGGTGTCAATTGGCAAAAATCGCTACGCAAAAATGCCAAAAACTTTTTAAACGCCCCTAATTTTTCCCATAAATATTCATTTTTCGAGCAATTATGCATTTTTTTTTTCAAAATGAAACGAAAAAATGGAAAAAAACGCCAAAAAGACGGGAGAAAAATGTTTTTGAATTTCCCGCCATTTCGTGTACTCCTTTTGGAAAATTTCTTTTTATTTTTATGCAAAAAATTCGCAAAAAAATTTTTTTTCGGGTGATTTTAATGTGATATTTCTAAAATCACGGCTCTGGGACGTTTCGAAACTTTAATGAATTTTTAAAACTAAATTTTCTGGCAAATTTTGATAATTTTTTTCGAATTTACCGGTTATTAAAGGTGAATTATAGTCGGCGAATACATCATCAACCTCGCTCTACTGCAAAATTCTTGTAAAACCGTGTTACACTTGCAAGATTAACTCGAATTCTAGTTTTTATACTTATTTTTAACGGAAAATGACGTATCCGCAACGATTTGCAGTTAAAATTTGATTTTTCGCTTAAAAACAGGCGCACTACACTGTTGAAAATTGAAAAGTGCCGTAGAGCGAGGCTGATGATGCATTCGCCGAGTATACATTTAAAACTCCGGGTCTCGGCGCGATGGGGTTTTTTCCCCAATAATGCGAACACGGCGACGAAAAATAGCGTTAAAGTTTCGAAACGACCCACAGCCAAAACCCCCACCCAACACTACATTTTAAAGCATTTTCCCCAAAAATTTGGTTCCTCCTCTAAAATATGTTTTTTTTTTCCATCCAGAAAGCTCTAATCTCGATCCACACAATGCACAATGAGCACTTTGGAATTTCGGTGGTCGAAGCGATGGCCGCATCCACAATTATTCTATCCAACGACTCGGGCGGTCCGCAAATGGATATTGTAAAAGAATACGAAAAACACTGTGTCGGATATCTTTCCATCACTAGAGAAGAGTACGCAACCACCATTTTACGGATTGTTGAAGAGGGTGAAACGAAGAGAAATGAGATTAGAAAATACGCACGAAAATCTCTTACTCGGTTTGGAGAAGCTGCTTTTGAGGTGAGACTGAAATCTTTGGGGGGTTACTCGCTTTTAAAACTCTTGTGCGGCGGGGCGCGTTTGCATTCTAAAAGCCAGTAACCCCCGGAGCTATTTAGTTTTGGTCAAATCAATTATTTATTTTTTTGCAGACTTTCTGGAACAAAGAAATCGAAAAACTGGTGTGATTCGATTTATTTTTCATTTTTCTCTCTTCTTTTCTTTTTTTTTTCTTTCAATTTTTAATAATTTTAAATCCCCACCCTAATTTTCGAGTAATTTTTATATGGGTTTCCGCTTTATAGTCAGCACACAATCAATGAAAGTTTCTCATGGTTTACCACCTTTTCTCCCCTAGTTCTTATCCGTTTCTTCGCATGGTTCTCGAAACCAAATCGTACCTTTAATCGAGTTTACTCACCAAGCTTCATTTTACCCTATCTCACAATATTCCAGGAGCGATGAAGCTATACTCGGTTCTTGTCTTCCACAAGAACGTCGACACTAGCAATGTTAATCTGCTCAAATCAGAGTTCAACCTCTCCTCGTTCAGCTTCTTCCAGCGGGGATCCGTTCAAGAGTTTATGACGTTCACCGCCAAATTGCTCGTCGAGAGAAGTGGACTCGGGGCGAGAAGTTCGGTGAAGGTGAGTTGTATTTAATGGAATTATCATTTCTAAATTTTGTCGAAAAAAATAAATATAATATCGGCCTATGGTAGGCGAAAAATCCGAGAGCGTGACAAAACGCATGAGAGCATTTTTTATTGATTTTTTTCATGATTTTTGTCAATTCGGAACATATACTGGCCAAATTTTCGTCCAAAAATGGACATTTTTTATTCCTTTTTTTGTTTAACTTCAAAAAAAAAATACCCTTCCTTTTTTGTCCCACTCCTGGACCGAAAGCTCCGCCACCCCGAATTTTCAAAGTTATTTTTTGTGATTTTTCTCTTTGTTTTGAATTAATCACAAAATTTTCAATTTAAAAGTATTCCTTGTTTTTAAAAAAAAAAACTAGGGAAAATTACGGAAATTACAAAAATTTAAGATTTGTTTTTTTTTAACGTTTAAAATCCGTAAAATTTCACGAATTTCACCGTTTAGAAAAAGCAAATTAATTGCTGCAAACAGAAAAATTTAAGAGCTTGCGCGATAAAATCGGCTGAGAAATAAGAAAGTTATTTGCGATTTGCTGCAAATAACTGTAATTTCAGAGAAAAGGGTTTAAATTTCCATTTTCTTTAGATAGCTTTGTAAACACGATCAAATCCAATATTTTAAGCGCTGGACCGCCCAGAAAAGTTGAAAAATGGTGAAGAAATATGAATGCAAAAATCCAGACCTACCGTAAAAACTGTATTAAAAGGGCCCCCAAACAACCTCCCGAAAAATAGAAGTGCTCTCTTGAGTTAAAGGGTTCCTCTAATTTTAAGACCCTTTCAATAAAAGGTCTTTAGCGAAAGTTGAAGGTCCCCCTATAATAGAAAGAAAGCCCTTCTAATACAGTTTTTACGGTATATTTCCCGTTCTGGTAGCAGCCCTAAGAAACTTTCATCGTAAATTTTAAGGAAAACGAATACATGTGCCATTGCTACGTGAGAAACGACGGACTCTCGTCGGTTTGCGTCACAGACATTGAATACCAACAACGTGTCGCGATGAGCTTCCTCGGAAGAGTTCTCGATGACTTTATGAGCAAGGTTCCAGCCTCCCAATGGGTATGATTTCTGCCATCATTTTCAGAAAACAATCTTCTAAATTTCAGCCAGCCATCAAAAGCGACAAGGACTGCTCGTATGCTGGATTGAAGGACCTTTTGGACAAGTGGCAAAATCCGCGCGACGCGGATCCAATGTCCCGGGTTCAGGAAGAGGTCGAGGAGACGAAGATTGTGATGCACAACACGATTCAATCGGTGCTCGACAGAGGAGAGAAATTGGACGATTTGGTGAAAAAGAGTGAGAATTTGTCGGACCAGTCAAAGTTGTTTTACACGCAGGCCCGGAAGATGAACAAATGCTGTAACTATGTTTAGATTTTTTTATTTTTTTTAACCCTAATCGATTGTGTCTTATACACAAGAAATTAGGGTTTTCTTCAATTTTTTTCGCTTTTTTTTTTTCAATTTCTTCCTGTAACTGATTATTTAGCCGATTCAAATCGATTCGATTTATTTTTCTTTTTTCCTTGTTTGTAAATTATCGCGATTTCTGTCATCATTCCTCCCAATTTCCACGCAAAACTCACTTTTCAGTGAGCCAAGAGCCTAAAAAGTGTCAATTAATATCATGTAGTCGTACGTCTCTGTCCTCTCCTATGTGTGTATTTATATCTACTCGAATAAAATTTCTCTGAAATTGAGAGGAATTTAAGACAAGTTGTTTTTATACATGCATATTTTTGATTTCCCCGATTCTCCAGACCCTACAAATTTTCTTGTTTTCGAAACAGATGCTGCTCCGCCTGCTGCTCCTACTCCTCTTTCTCCACGGCACCACATCAATTTTGCACAAACAAGTCGACCTACCAGCCGACGTCAACACTCTAGAATACGTGCACACCATCTGGAGACATGGAGATCGGACGCCGGCCGAACTGCTCTTTCCCCAAGACATTTCCAAGTGGCCGGAAGGTGTCGGAGAGCTGACCGCCCGTGGAGCAGCGCAACAATATCGACTGGGCCAGTGGTTGCGAAAGCGGTACGGTGATTGGCTGGGTGACCGATTTGAGATCAATGCGGTAATGAAATAAATTTGTTAATTATGGACTTTAAAAAAGTATATTATCAGGTATACGTCCGAAGCTCGGATTACAATCGAACTTTGATGTCAGCAATGGCCAATATGGCCGGATTGTTCCCGCCGAAGCAGCCGATTGGCGACGGGCTGCTATGGCAGCCCGTTCCGGTGCATACTAGACCTAAACCTATGGATAAGGTGAGTTTTTTTTTGAGGCTGAAAAAATCGGGGAACAAGATCCGCCCATTTTGTATGTCTAGTTTGCAGCACTGTTTTTCTGTATTTTATAGAACTTCCTCTACAAAACTATTGCAGAAAACATGCAGAATGGGTGTATCCTGATGCCCAAGAGCATCAATAATCGACTTGCTTATCCCAAAAACCATATTTTGGGACGCAAAACTATAGTTTTCTCCATTGAAAACAACTGAGGAAAAGAAAATCCTCAAATATATAATTCAAACGGCGCGCGCATTGCACTGCGCGGTCGCGGTGAGACCCGCGTGTCTACCGTAGCGCCGCGCCTCCCTTTAATCCTAAAATAGTTTCCACCGTTTTCCTCGTTTATGCTGTGATTTTGGAGCGAATTTTTATAATTTTTGTTCATCGTTTTATTATTTTGTGTGAGAGCAGAATGCTCTCGCACTCGTCGACTTTTCGTCGATCTGGAAATCGACGAGCTCAGGTCGTCAGCTCCGCCGACTCAGTCAAAGTATCGACTGAACTGAGCACTCAACGCGACTCAGTATATGAGTCGAGCTTCAGATGAAGCTCAGGCGTTGAATTTGGTCCAGACAAGTAATGGACATTTCAGGGTTTCACAAGACGGCGAGTGCGATTTCAGGAAATGATTTTCCATGGCGGGTAAAGCAACTCCCGTCACTTCTCAATTTTAAGGTTTTTCCTCCCGTAGCAACGGGTTTTCCTTAATAAATGATTTAAACCACATCTTCTTGTTGTTTCCACCATTTTCCGCTAGTCACCGGGTGGCTACAAAACTCCGCTGAACTCAACGCTATGCGATTTTCATTTTGGTCTCGAAAATATTTCATTTCACGTTGAATTTATACGTGAAATTAAATAATTTGGAAATCAAAATGAAAATCGGAGACCCCACGAAAAGGGGGGAAAGCGTCAAAATGTGGGAACGAAAAGGGGGGGGGGGGGGGGGAGAATGGGCGGAGCCAAACGCAAAAGTGCCGCAAACGCTTGCGACCTTTTTTCTAATAATACTTTTATGTTCAAATTGACTTTATTTAATTTTTTTGAAACTAAAATGCTCGAATCCTTCGAGAAAAATCAAAATAAAATTAGGCTACGCCCATTTTCCCCCCTTTTCGTGGGGTCTTGAAAATCGCATACCATCGTGTTCAGCGGAGCGCGTTTGACCATTTTGGCGGGCAGACAATAGTTGCGATATTCAAAAATCTATATTTATTAGTATATTCAAGACATTTTTATATATTATGGATTCGTGACGCAGCGAGACATCGTGTCAAGTTATGCGTCAGCAATCGCCGGGTCTCGCCACGATTAAGCTCTTGGCGGCGAGAGAGGAAACAATTTCTTGCAAATTTTTGTCATTTTTCTGGCGCACAACTTGCGGCAACTAGTCGCTACGTTACGAATCCATAATAGTCGGCGAACAACGCGGTATCACCATTTCAAGAATACGTAATAGTAAAAATTCACTATGCCGTAAAATTTATTTTGAATTTAATTTTCTTTTTAATGATCTATTTTTCGATATTTATATTGACATTTAGATCAAATAAAGCACCGGTAATTTCAGAAAAAACATGCGCGAAAATTCCTAAAACATTATTTTTCGCTTAATTTTCGATTTTTTTTTTGTCAATTTATCTGAATTTCCCCAATGAATTTCTCCACAAAAACTTCTTTGAAATTTGAGAAAATTTTTCAGAAATTTGAAAAAAAAAAAATTAATTTGGGATGATGGCTGAAGAACTTTCACAAGGTGATGAATTTTTGCATTAAAGTCGATAGTCTCAGCAAGTGCTCATCCTTTTTAAAAATCAAAAAAAAAAAGACACAGTTGAATGAATTGCGACCGTAACCCATTCAACGAGAGAGAGTGTGCGAAAACAAGAGAACATTGCTCACTTTTATTCTTTCTCTCACTTTCTCTCACTCTCTCTCTCTCATATATGAATCATACGGTCGCTTTTATTCAATTTTGGAAAAATTTGTGCCGAGACGCCGAGACTAATCGTCAGTTTTTTTCATTTTTTAAAGGATGAGCGCTTGCTTCTCAAAAACCGGCCGAAAAATATTTAACGAGGAGCTTGGCCATGGTGAATTCTTGCTGTAACCGTCATTGTGCTTGCAGGAACTTTACGAAGATGTCAAATGCCCGATGGCCGATAAAGAAATGGACGAACAATGGAAATCGGACAGAGCAAATCAAGTTAGGAAAAAATTTGCGCGCGAACTGGAATTATTCTCAAAACAATTAAATTTACCGAATATCCAATTAAAAGACACTTGGAAAATATTCGACAACTTTTTTTGTGAGGTATGCACACACATTTTTGCATTTTCGTCATCAATTTTCCAATTTAGAAACAACACAACATAAGCTGGCCCGACTGGATGAACGAAACAGTTTTCGAGCGAGTCGATCAGTTGTACAACGAAGTTTCGAAACTGGAGTTTCACACGGAAAAACTGAGAAGACTTCGCGGTGGAACGCTTCTCGAGGAGATTTTTCAACGATTCAAGGCAAAAGTGGACGGATCGCTCGGAGAGCAGGCAAAATTCTTTGCGTATTCGGCGGTTTGTGGTTATTTTTTAACTACCAGGCTTGTTAAATTGCTGAACTTTCAGCACGACTCTACAATCGCCGCATTACTCTCAACGTTTGGAATATTCTACGAAATTTATCCAAAATATGCGAGTTGCCTGCTCATCGAAATGCACAAACTTTCGAATGAGACTCGCATAATTCGAGTTTTTCACAAAAATGAAACGGACGTGGATCGACTCATCGAATATTCGATACCAGGATGTGATGCTCCGTGCACTCTTCAGATGCTCGGCAACGATCTCAGCCGATATTTTCCTGAGGATTGGGAAGCAGAGTGTGGATTGAGGTCGAATGTAGAATTCTGGTATTTATGTGAGTCGATTGAACAATGATGCACATTTTTTATTTTTCTTATTTTTTCAGCCCTAATATTTGGACTTTTCATGGCTACTGTAACCTCTTGTACTATGTTTTTATTGGAGAAAAAGAAGAAAAAGGCGACCGACATTATGAGGAAATACAAAACCTTGCCACGCGAAGACAGGGTTCCAATGTTGGAAATGGTGGATAGTGATTGAATGTTTATCGAATATCTCAATTTCTAGTCAGTTTATTTATTTATCCGGGTTTTTTTCAAACTATTTTTAAAGACATTTCATTCCTAAGTCAAAATTTGGTCCTTTGTATTTAACTTCGAAACCGGTTTATTTTTTTCTTGATTTCCCGAAAAATTCATGAACTTTGTGATTTATTTATTTATTTTTCTTTGTTTTTAATTTTCTAGCCGGTTACAGTAAGCGGTGGTGCGAAAAAAAAATGAATGACCAACTATGATGGAGAATTCTAGGCGGCGAAACGCAGTTTTCTCTGACTTTTTTTTATGTTTTCCTCTCATCCCCATCATGCAAAAATCAAAATTTTCCGAATTTCGTTTTCCAGGTCCTTGCATGCACAGTTTTTAAGTGTTAAAAAATTATATTGGTTGACTAACGAGTAAAGCAAAAGTTGGGGTATATAATTTATGCAAAAAATCGAAGAAAAACGAAAAAAAAATAATTTGGCGACGTAAATCAAAATCATGTGGAGCGCACTTGCTGAACAATATGATCCGATTATTCCAATTTCACAAGCTGAAATAATCTATATCAATGTGTTTCTTATACAAACCGTTGCCACTAATTTGGCGGGGTTGTTTGTATAATTCTGTGCTGTCCTGATTTTCATCGTATTTTTGAACGAGTTTTTTAAACTTTATTTCCGCACAGCACACTATCAGAATGACGATGTCTTGAAAACGGCAACTTTCACTGATCCACGCTTCCGAGACGCATTTTTGTTACTTTCCATAAAAATATTATGAATAATTTCGTTTTTGATTTTAACGTACAGTCGACGAATGAATGATCAACTGCGCTCTATTGAGACTCCTCCAGTTTTGCCAAGTGCGGCGCGCTTTTTCGGCGCGAAAACTCAAATTTGAACTGCCATTCGTTTTTTTCGAAACGTCAATTCGTAATTATTATTCTTCTGCTTTTCCGTTTATTTAATTCTCTTTCATATTTGTTTTTCGCAAGCGTTAATAATTGTTTTATTTCAATTAATTATTGATTACAGAAAACGACGATGTGTGCGATGGAGGACGCGTCGCGGCAATGTGTTAGTGAGTATTTCGCAATGTATTGCCATATTCTGGTCTATTTATTGATACGCATTTGCGATTTCTTTTATGGGGTTATTCTCGGAACCAGCAAAAAAAGCAAAAAATAGAAAAAACCAGCAAAAAATTCAGCGAAAATTCGGAGAATGCTTCGATTGATCTGAAACTTTGGGAAATCATTTAAAAGATACTTCTGGTCGTTCCCTGAAAATTTCAGACCAAAATATCTATTTTGAAAATTTTCAGAAATAAAAATCGATATTTTTTAAAATCAATATTTCGGTCTGAAATTTTCAGGGAATGTCCGCGATTATTTTTTAAATAATCTCTCAAAGTTTCAGACCGATCGAAGCATTCTCCGAATTTTCGCTGAATTTTTTGCTGGTTTTTTCTATTTTTTGCTTTTTTTGCTGGTTTCGAGAATAACCCCATTAAAGAAATAGTAACGTTATTTTAATTAAAGCGAAATTTTAGCGGTTTAAAATCGAAACGAAATTAAATTTCGAAAGTAGTTATATATATCTACAAACTAACAAAAATTTTTCAGAAGTACAACTGTCATGCACATTGGACCATAATTTTTATGTTTTTCATCCTTCTTCCATCCCCGTCACGGTCTCCCAGGAGGCTAATAATAAATAAGGCGCAAGTGTAAAAACGGAGTGTCGTTGTAGCGTTTTACGCATCAATTCAAATATTTTTTCATTATTTTTTCACGTTTTTATTTGTGTTTTACATGAGAACACGAATGACACTTTGTTTATTCATAATTTAATTATTATCTTAAAGTATTAATGCATTAATATGCAATTTAATGCTTGTTTTGTCCTTAATTATGTATGCGAAATACAAAAAATGACATTTTTATTCTCATTATCTTCCTTCCTTATAAATAAAAGAATTATTTTTGTAACATTTCAGGCTCGCCGAACAGCTCCAGACAAAATCGATCGACGAAGAAGCTGACACAAATCGATTATTCAAAAAAAGATAATCGGGGTTAATTTGGCTGAACTCCATATGCTTCCCCGTAAAAACCTTGTTACAGGCACTCCTGCTCTGGTCGGCGAGAATCTGAAGAAAAAGAAGACGTTCGTAGATGGAACTCGGAAAAAGTTCGTCCTTCGGCTCCGGGCTCCCGCTCCTTGCAATTTAAGCGTCGAGCAAAGAATCTGAGGAGAGTGCAGTACCGCTCCCGCAGTGACTTTAGAGTCGCAAAGGAGTTAAAAGATCTGCCAGCGTCACCCAATACAATCGCAGCGATGGAATGAGTGATCACGATTCAAACGTTTCTGACAAACAGCGTGGACGTTTCCTGGACTGGGAGAGCGTTCGACCTGGACGAGATCAACCAATACATCAAGGACGTGGAGAACGGTCGGAGTGGCACAGCGCTTGAAGAAGGGTCACGCCAAGTTCAAATTGGAGAGCGAAGAGCTGAAAGCACTGGATTTCGGCGTCACGGAAGCGTGGATCAGTGAAAGTTGCCGTTTTCAAGACATCGTCATTCTGATCGTATGCGGTGCGGAAATAAAGTTTGAAAAAACTCTTTCAAAAATACGATGAAAATCAGGACAGTACAGAATTATACAAACTTTTTAGACCAACATTCCATCGCTGCGATTATATTGGGTGGCGCTGGCAGCTCTTCCAACTCCTTTGCGACTTTAAAGTCACTGCGGGAGCGGTACTGCGCTGGACCGGGTCCTGAGCACGCGCTGGTTCGGATCAGAACGATCTTCCTGATCGCCTTCTCCACTCGGTCGCTGGTCTTTTCGTTTTGCACTACTTCGGAGAGCGGCTGGGACGGGACTATCTTTATTCCGACGTGTTCCTCTCCGTATGCGGTCGTTTTGATTGCAGGTCTGAGAGATGTTCTTCGTAGTCCACGGGACGACTCTGGAACGTGCACTGGCTGCAGACTTTGAATACCTACTGCTGCTCGAATTTGTTGCAGTTGGTGCAGCCCGCGCTGATCGGCATTATCTGTGGTGTAGCTGCCGCGAACCGCATATCGGGCAGAGCGCTGGCATGTTCGCGGCCATAAATCGATGTCGCTATCTTGCTGGACATGCTGGCACCTACGTCTGTGCAAACGCGCCCCAATCACACCCAACGTTTGATGAAACGATGTGATACGCTTGCTACGAGAGCATTCCCTCGCGGCGTTGCGAACGCTTCTTCTGTATCAAATGTTTTTCGTAAATGTCGTAAAGTAAGTGTTATCCACGGAAAAAAAATGTTTTTATTTTTTTTTTCGCGAAAAATCGAATTTCATAAAAAGAGACAGAAAAGTAGATGCCAGTATGCCGTGTTCTGGTCCATAATTTCTCGTTTCGAATCCGAACCAGTTGCTGGTGCAAAGTGGGCAGCGAGCTCCACGACCAGTATCCGTGGTAAAATGCTGCGCGGATCTTGTTTTCGTCCAGAAATGGGAGTCTCGTGACCAGTTCCTCGAAGTGCTGCACTGGAGACGGCAGAGTTCCATTCAGCACGTGTGGCGTGACGCTACCTCTGGCTCCTGGATTCCTTGGCGCTTCCCATTGTTTGAGTTCCTGGACTCGCTGGACAGCTTTCCAAAAAAGCTCGACACCGATGTCTCGACCATTCTTGGTTTCGCAGCATACTGAGCTGGCTCCGGGCGTTTGTTGCTGGACATGGTGGTATGCGATAATTTATCGTCTGTAATTACTTGCTCTGACTACATCTAAAGCTGTACTTACCAGGTGGGTCATGCGGCGTCGAATCGCTCTAGTATTGAATACCCTGCCGCAGATCAACCTTTTAAGTACTCTTTTGACGCGCTAGTGACACCTTCATTTCACGGCTCGGTCAACTTATCTTCACGCAGGTTTTTATTTTGTTATTTTATGTTTATTAATTTGTTATATTGTGTTTTCAATCGAGTTGCCAACTTTTTCACGCAAAAATTCAAAATGCACTAAAATGTAATGTTCGCGTGAAAAAAAGTGGCCGAAGTTTCACGTTTCGATGTCGCAAAATTTAGAGCAATCAGAGAAGACGCCTTTCAAAAAATAGTGCACAAACACAGAGGTCGCAATTTTTGATCGCACAATATCAAATTAAGTAACTACTAGAAAAAATATAATAAAACAACAATCCAAAACTATAATTTAAAAAATTACGTCCAACTGCCTCCTGGACATGTCCAGGAAAAAAAATAGTTGAAATGTAGAGCAGAAAACGCGCTTTTCTTAAAAGTTGGTGCAAAGCTTGCATACAAATGCCGAGATTAAAAGTAATTAGTTCGCGCAAGAGCATACTGTAACCGTCAAGAAAATAGAAAATCCATGAATATTCCTGTTTTTCATGCTTGTCGTGTATAAATTATTCAGATCACTGTCAGTTGTCACGTTGAACTTTTCCGTAAATTATACTTTTCATGCTTGAATAAATGGCAATAAATAATTTTCGTCCAGACAATAAATAAATAAATAAAATCGAACCCGGTTAGTATGCATAATCGGTGCTACCTCGGAATAGAACTGAAGCGGAATAAAACTGTAGCGAAATTGAACTGGCTTCGGAATAGAATTGTAGCGAAATCGAACTGTAACGAAATTAAACTGTTCGGAATAAAACTGTAGCGTTTTGGAACTAAATTAGCAATGGAGCGTGATTGCATTGCTTGCTCATTCAAATATTGGAATTTCTCATGCGCATGCTTTTTTCAACAGTTTTATATTTGAGCTGTTCATCAAAAATTGTTTGTTTTGTTGTTTTTTTGAATAAACTTTTATCATTTTTTCTCGGCCCGCCTTGACGGCCAAGTAATGCAATCGCGCTCCATTGCTAATTTAGTTCCAAAACGCTACAGTTTTATTCCGAACAGTTTTATTCCAAAACAGTTTTATTTTGCTACAGTTCTTTTCCGAACATTTCTATTCCGAACGGTTCTATTGCGAAGCGAGTTTTATTTCGCTGCAGTTTTATTTCGCTTCAGTTCTATTCCGAGGTAGCACCGCATAATCACATTAGTTGCATTCCTGTTCTGTTCACGCCATCGATTTCACTTGCGCCCTCAACTTTTCGATCGTCGCATCCAGATTCTCATGTGTTCCTGCACGTAAATCAATGAGAGCGTCTCGCAGGTATTCCGCATCGCAGAGGAATTCTTTGATGAGTCCTTTGGAAAGCGTCGCCGTTTTTCCATCAGTTTGCCACACATCATTGATTGATTGAAGAAGTTTCTTGACGACATGGCTTGCTATTTTGTCGAGAATTGCGGCAAAAATGGCGTCGTCATCGGGTGTTTCGAGCGAATCTGTAATTTGGTTATGATGATAGGGGACAGAAAGTGATGGATCCACCTTTGTTAATTTCAGAAACATGAGCGGCAAGTGCAATTTTCGTATTCTCGTTGGCAAGTGCTTCTTCCCAGAAACGAAGGAGATGGAGAAGGTTCTAAATTAATTAATTTTTGCCTGATAAATTAGCATAACAATTTGTGTTTGCAAGATATTAAAAAATTAAGACTTGGAACAGGCGCCAAATTCTATGGTTATTAGCCGTTTTCAATGGCTAGCATCCGATTGGGCGCGGATTGCTGTCTAAACCGCTTCGAACTTGCGGCTATCGCTGATAAGCGCGAGCGTGCACAGGTGAAATGCGGTGGACGTATATAGTGTCCGTATTTATAACTTTTAATTTATTTTTTGCATTAAAATAAATAAATTGAATGTACAGGGTGGGGAATAAATATGGAGCCGCATTCAAAACGGTGTAAAATCGTTTAAACATGAGATTGCTTTCTACAAATCTAACAAAATGTACATTAAACAACAGAAAATAAGTGGCATAAACAGTTTTCAAATCCTCCACCTTTCGCCGCGGTGACAGCTCAGAGTATCTTCGGTTACGAGTCAATGACGGCACGCAGGTGTTGACAGCAAGATCGTCCCAAGCCTTCTTCAAAAAGATTTTCAAGGCTTCTAAATTTGCGTTATTCTTTGCGGCGACTTGCTGGGTGGAATATCCCCACACTGCGAAATCCATCGGTTTCAAATCCGGACTCGAAACAGTCTATTGAGGAAACCAGGGAATTCGGCTTCGCACCACTATTGAGAGGTTTTTGCACATGGAGCAGGTGCGCCGTCTTGCTGGAAGATTCAATCACGATTTTCGAAGTGGGAATGGGACCAAGGAAGCACTTCGGACTCCAAAATGTTCTCAATTAAGTATTCCGGGTTGATTTTGGCTCTCTCGTTCACGAAAACCAGTGTAGTCTTGCCATCTGCGCTGATTTCTTCGAAGACCATCATGGATGAAAAATTATACGTTTTATTAAGGCATTTGCCTTTCTTATAGGCAGACTGGAAGTCTACAGCAATGATCCTGTCGTTCTGACCATTTTTATTGGATTCCACGGTGAATATTTTCTCATCTGTGAAGAGTGCTCTTAGGTGCGTGCCAAGTCGCGCTTTCAACGATAGCAGACCGAGGTGGTGAAGCGGCCATCATTACCCTCAAGTTTCATTTTATCCGCTAAAACGTTGGAAAATAGTTAAAAACAATATAATTCGTTAAAAAATAATATGGTAAACGCGATTTGTGTTACTGCAAGCTCAAAAACTTACGCAAAGCCACGGCTCCATATTTATTCCCCACCCTGTATATACACAAGCCTGCGACATTTGGCGACTTTGACCCTGCTTTTTTTTTTCACTTTTCTTACAAGTTTTTTTTCTTGTAACGGCACTGATTTTTGTACTTCAGCTCTTCCAAATTTCGTGATTTTTGTGGCTGAATAAGTAAAATGTGTAAACGTTAATCAAACGACGGGGATTTATTAAATATCTAGAGCCTAATTTACATAAATTCACGATATTATTCAAATACGGACACTATATGCATCCACCGCATTTCACCTGTGTGATAGCTATATGCCATTTTCAACGGCTAATAGCCAGGTAGCTGTCTACATCCGTCATATCCGCGCCAAAAATTCCCCGAGTTGTAAGTAAACGGACTTGTCAGCGCAATCCGGTCTTATACACAAGAACAATTAAACAACTGATTTTCTATGATTTAGTGGGGATATTCAGGAGAATAAAAATTGCATTTTTTGTTATTCATGACTGAATTTAAATGTTAAAAATTAGTTTTATTTAAATTCAGCTATAAATAACAAAAAAGTGGTAATTTTTCTCTATTTGAACCACATAAAATGGCAAGAAAAGAGTTTGAGTTTCAGTCAAATGACACCTCCTAAATATCGATGAATGGACCCAGAAACATATGGAATATGGAATTTTTGATTTACCTGGGTAGCTGTGACGAAAAAGTCTTGTGGAGTTGGAAGCGCCGACTTTGGCACATCGGTATTATCCTTGTACACTTCGCTCTGAAAAATGCTTGGTTTTCTGGAACTTTAAATCTTCTGGGAATAATCACAAAATAGAAAATGATTGGCTTGAAACTTTGGGGAAAATGTTTAAAAAAAATACTCTCATGGTCAGAAAATTTTGAACCGGAACATCGATTTCTGAAAAAATCGATATTTTTGTTAAAAACTGGGAGCATTTTTTCCCAAATTTTCCAGCCAATCAGAGAATTTCCCGAGTTTTCCCACAATGTTTTGAATAAAATCTCACCCCATGATTCGGCATTTTATCAGTCACAAACCGATGACTAGCTCGAATCGCGTCTTTCACACGATCGTTCATCCATTTCTTCGAATTCTTCAACTCTTGCCCACTTTTAATTCCCGTTTGCTCCTTATACTCTTCCACAATTGTTGCCAATTGTCCCGAAAGGGCAATTCTTTCCAGATACTCTTCCAGTTTCACTTTCTGCGCAGAGCTGTCCTCCATTCTACAGAGCCGGGTCGAGTAATCGGTGAATATGGGCTTCAGAATGGATACCATGAAATCTCTGCCGTCTTCAGAGTAGATTTCGAGCAATTGGTAGGAAACTTCTCGAAGGAGATACGCAAAGTTCTCCAGACTTGTCATCACTTCGGCAATTGATCTCTGAAATGACGAGCATGGAACAATGACAAAAAAAAGCAATAAATGAGAAATTACAAAATTGAGTGGCGGTGGTTCAACCATGGATCTGAGTTTCTCAGAAAGCGGTTTCTTGGCACTTTCGAGCAGTCCATCCACAATAATTCGTTCGATATTTTCAATCGATTCGTCATTTTCATTTTCGCTGCCTTTTGCAGTTTCGTCGTATTCCTCGTAAACCTTGTCGACCAGAATGACCAACTGAATAGGTATTTATGTTTTTGTACTTTTTAAACTGCCAAGACTTATTATAACTTGCCCTTACCGATTTCAAGTCAGAAAGCAGATCATAGTTGGCATAACTTTCCATAGATTGTTCAAACAATTTTTCCAGCGCTCCGTTTTTCACAAAGTTCTTCCAAGCGTCTAAAAGTCGTGAGAACGCCTCAGTCTCATCGCAATACTTGCACAAGGATCTGAACAAAATAGTGATCTACATATTGTGTTTTCAATCGACTTGCGACATGAGAACGCGAGACTCCGCCCACTTATTTGTGCGCGACCACGCGAATACAGAGATATTTGAAGAGACGCAGACAGGTCGCGCACAAATAAGTGGGCGGAGTCTCGCGTCTTCATGTCACAAGTCGATTGAAAATACAATATGTATGTTAACAATTAGGCAAACCCACCCCAAATGAGTTCTAAAGTGTTCCGCGGCACTTGTAACAAATAAACTTCCAATTTCTTTCAGCGATTTATTCGAATCCGATCCGCAATGCTTGTTTAGCAGAGCAGACAGCGATTGATCGAAATGGTGCTGATAAAGACGATAGAAATCTTAAAATAAAAAATTTTGGATACTAAGAAAAGACAGACAAAAATACCGGTTACTGAATTCAGGGTGGTGAATGATTCAAAAATGTCATCTAGACCACCAGGGACGTCAAATTTCACCGCGAACTCTGTGCCTTTCCACGTCAAATATCGGTCTTTTGTCTTGTGATACGTCTCTGCGTCGAATTTCGGTTTTGCGCCGAGCTGAACGTTATGGGGTTATTCACGAAATAGCAAAAAATTCAGCGGAAATTCAGAGAATGCTCCGATTGGCTTTAAACTTTGGAAAATAATGGCAAAAATACTCCCGGAAATTCCCAAAAAATTTCAGACCAAAATATCGATTTTTGAAATATTTAAAATCGATATTTTGATCTGCAATTTTCTGGGAATGTCCGGAAGTATTTTTGTCATTACTTCCCAAAGTTTCAGGCCAATCGGAGCATTCTCCGAATTTTCGCTAAATTTTTTGCCGGTTTCAGCTATTTTTTGCTATTTCGTGAATAAGGATTTTACGGATTTTTTAGACATCGATATTTTGGTCTGAAATTTTTTGGGAATTTCCGGGAGTATTTTTGCCATTATTTTAAAAACTGTATTTTTCTGCTTGAAGAGAAAATAAATATATCGAATTGTTGGATTAAAAAAAATCAAACCATCCAGAAAAAAATGTTTTTCTCGGCTTTTTCGAGTTTTTTTAAAGAAAACAATTTTTCTTGTTTTTTTTTGGATGAAACAAAAAATTGCCTGTTTTTGAACAAAATCTAGGCAGGTATTTGTTCCGTATTGACAAAAAATTGATGATTTTTGACGAAAACTGGGAAAATTTTCATTTAAAATGGTTTTTTTTAATTATTCATTTATTCATGGAAAAATTCGGTTAAAAAAAAATAACACCTAAGTTGACCTAAAAACACATTGAAGCTTGAAAATTTATTGAATTTTATTTATCCATGCAAATGAAAAATTGTTTCCATTTCCATCAATTGAGCATCAATAGTGTCCTTTTTACGAAAATTGCCTAAATTTTCCAGCCTGCAAAAAATTTAGACGTTTTTAACACTTTCAAATGAAATATTTGAGTGATTAACAGATAAAAGACAAAATTATTACCAAATAAAACGAGTTTTACGGAGATAATAATAATAATAAATTCAACAAAAGTATGCAAACGGCGATAAATGCGTCAAGTAAACCGAAAGCGCGCCAGCTGTACCGCTTCGGTGTCAGCAAATTTAGGCACCGCACGCATTTAAATTTCTGGACATTAACGGAATCGGTAAAAAATAAATTTTACGCCCAGTTCTGATTAATAGTTCCCTGGTAAAAAACTCTACAAACCTCTTTGATAATCTTCAGATTCTCCCCGATCGCCACAAGAGTGGGCAGTAATGTGTCGTCAATCGGTCTGTCTTTCAGTTTTTCAGATTGACCGTCTTCCGAATCGAATATCTGACGAGCCTGCAATGAAAAAAAAAACTTATCTTCAAAGTATTCATATTTATACATCGAGAATTCGTGTAAGTTGCTTCAAATTGCGTTTCGCTGAATCCAACTGCACCAGCTGCTCTTCATGCGGCGCGTACGAAGTTGTGCACTTGGACATATTGTCCTGGAGACACGAGGAAAGCGAGGAGATTTCATGGCCAATTCTATAAAGCTGGTAACGATGAAAATTTGAAGTTTTCATTTGTTTTTTTCATTACCTCGTTTCCACGTGAACCACTTGTTTGAACGTCGCCTGAAGTTTCGCGTTCAACGAGTACACGTTTCTGTTGAGTTGATCGATGAGCTGCTTGCAAGCTTCACCACGTGGAATGTCCGAAAAGTCTTCCACTGATTTTCGCTCCGCCGATCCATGATGGTGAATCGTCATGCCTCGGTCGTTATAGCTGAAAATTTGTTTTTTTTTTGGGTGAAACTAAATTGAATTTATTTTCTATTATTTTTCACAGCATTTTAATGGAAAAAAATGCGATTTTTCAAGCAAAAAATAAAATAAAAATAACGTGGCGTAGAATTTACGATAAAAAGTGCGCACGGGTGCGCGAGCGTACGAACGGAGTGTCGTTGTCATGTTTCGGAATGACCGTCTCCAAAGCTTTGCGAGCGAGCAGGCTTGTGCGCTTTAAATAAAAAAATTATGGATTCTAATTTTTAGCAGGTTTTTCAAGATTTTCGTTAACTTTTTTTGTGCAATTTTATACGGTGCTACCTCGGAATAGAACTGACGCGTAATAGAATTGTAGCGAAATTGAACTCGCTTTGGAATAGAACTGTAGTGAAATTGAACTTTAGCGAAATAAAACTGTTCGGAATAAAACTGATCGGAATAAAACTGTTTTGGAATAAAACTGTTCGGAATAAAACTGTAGCGTTTTGGAACTAAATTAGCAATAGAGCGCGATTGCATTGCTTGCTCATTCAAATATTGCAATTTCTCATGCGCGTGCTTTTTTCAACAGTTTTATATTTGAGCTATTCATCAAAAATTGTTTGTTTTGTTGTTTTTTTTAATAAACTTTTATCATTTTTTTCTCGGCCCGTCTTGACGGCCAAGCAATGCAATCGCGCTCCATTGCTAATTTATGGGGTTATTCAGGGTCGGAAAAAAATAGTTTTTTTCCTTTTTTTCCTTATTCAAATGACGGAAAAAAAAGAAAAAAATCCGTGGCCGCGAGAGTTTTTTTCCGTTGCTTTTCTAGGCCATCGCAAAAGTTTTTTAGGCCCTCGGCCGTGAGACCTGCGAAATATCGATTTACGGGCGAATAATTTTTGAAATATTTTTTGGAGAATTGATTGTATTTTATTGCTTACTTCCAATGAATTTCTGTATTTTTTTTCGTTTTTTCAATGGATGAATGATTGGTGAATTGAATTTTGATTGATAAACCTCAGATTACTATAATTTTCATCACATTTTTGACGATTTCGTACATTTCTCGCAGTTTTCCATGAGAATATTGTTTTCAGTTGTCCATGTCTTCCGATTCTGATTTCGAACTAGACACCGTGGATTCGTTCCGTGATGAAAATCAAATCAACGGGCAGTTCATAAGAAAAGGAGCCAAATTCAATGCAAAAAATAACTACGCTCCAAGAAGATTATTTGGTATGAAGGCATCAGAACAACCAGAAGAAGAGGATGTAACACAGAAAAAAGTTGGGAGAAAGTCAAAGAGAAAAGTCGGAGAAAGTTACTCACTGGTAAGTTTCAGCAAGTTTCGAAATGAACAACAGTTTTCCAGTACCCTCCATCTCAAATCGCTAAATTTCTCCAACTTATTGAGGAATATCCGATTATTTGGGACAGCTCCGTGGACAATTCTCATCGGAAAGAGTTGAAAATGAAAGTCTACGACGACATTGAGCGCGAGTGCCACCATTTTATCCCACGTGATAAAATGCCCGGTTGGTTGAGGTATTCGGATAATAATATTAATATCTTATAGGAAAAGCAGCTCGAGTTTTATTCGAGGAGCTGTCTAGAGACTATAGAAAGCATACGCTTCGTATTGAAAATTCGAAAAGTGGGAGTGGCACAACCGAGTCGGATTTCCAATTCGCGAGTAATATGGAATTTTTGGACGGGGCAAGACACAAGCGTGAGGTCCGAAAGTGAGTTTTCAAATCAAGACGCATGTTCTAAATTGAATAAAACTTTCAGTGCATATGTTCTGGGACAATCCGCCGTCCAAATGTTGGAGACTAGATGCGACTCGCCAAAAAGAAAGATGAATGTACAAATAACTACACCAAAAAGATCAAGGACCCGCGATGGACAAATCGATCATTTTTTCCAAAAGATGGAAAGCTCTACTAACTCTATGCTTGATGCATTGAAAACGTCTTTATCCGACCGTAGTGGAGAGTGCAGTTCAAAACGCGTGTGCGACAGTTTCGAGCAGCAAGTGGTCGGCTGGAGCGAGGTCGATCGGATTATCGCTGAAGCGAAAGTGATAACGTTTATCAAAAACTTAAAACCCAACGATTACACTTTCTCACCACATGTCCCCACATCCGATGCCACCACTCACCCTACATCCTCTACTCCCAGTTCTTCTCTTCACCGTACTTCTTCCTTTAATAATTCCTCGAATCTTTCCACTTATGATAATGACATCTCTCTTTTTGAATTTAATCATTCGACTGAAAATGATGATTATTATTAGGTTTAGGTTTTATAATTATTTGCAATTCTTGGTTGTTATTTGATCTCTTTTGTTGTTATTTGTCATACTGTTGTTGATGTTGTTTTGAAAATCACTGTTTCATCAAAACTGATACATATTGAAATCTAAATAGAGTTCTACCACCTTTAAATTATAAGGATGGCTCCAACTTCTACCCGCAACGCGAACAAGAGAGACCAAATTGCTCGGATTGCGCCACTCATTGTTCGTCATTTCACAGTGATGTCGTCGGCGTTCCATCAACTGATGAAGTACAGGGAGGACAGCGTGGTCGGATTAACACGGAAAGCCACATTTCAATTCTATTCACGAAAAATCTCATTTTTATTTGAGCATGGCCACATTTCAGTGAGAATATAACCTCAGAAAAAATTCTTATACCAAATTCAGGAAGTCGTCGGCGTCAGTGACAACGTTTTCGGTCATTTGTTAACAATTTGCAATCATGGAGATTCGAAGTGTTCCGCAATTTTACGATTGGCTATTTTTTTGAAGTTCTGCAGAGAAGGCACATCGGAGAATGCGCTCGCCAAAGACGTAGGACTCTCCCAGCCTACTGTGAATCGAATCGTAGCCCGCTGCATCGATGATCTTGTTAACGCGGCACCCGAATACATCCGATGGCCGGAAACGAAAGATGAAGTTCGTCGAATGCAAAACGCATTCCTGAACTTGCAAGATCCTTCTGGGCGAAGTCGGAACATCCCTTGCTTTGGTCTGCTCGACGGAAAACATTGGCGATGCCAACACCCTCCCCGGACTGGAAGTTTGAACTTCAACTATAAAGGGTTTTTCAGCTTTAACTCTCTTTTCGTAACTGATGCCGAGCATAGAATCATTTACATCCAGATGTCTGAGTTAGGAGTGAACTCGGACGCCCAAATGTTCAGAAGCGGTCCACTTGATACCTTGCTTCAAAAAGCGTCAGAAGTTGCCGGAGTCCGCAAAGTTCCCGGAAGCGACACGGTCATGCCTTCGTTCATTTTGGCGGACAACGGCTTTGGCCTGTCAAAATTTGTAATGACGCCGTATCGCGAAAACCAGCTGAAATCAACAAAGGATATTAAGTACAATGAAAAAATTAGCTCTGTCCGGGTCAAAGTGGAAAATCTCTTCGGAATTTTAGTTTCAAAATTCCAAGTTTTTAATCGAGAACTTCGTCTAGATCCTAAACGCAGCCGCGCATTGATTATTTCCTGTTGTGTTATCCATAACATCTCTATTGGTGCTCCTTCTCCCCCAGTAGTAAGTGATGATGAAGAAGTTATAATTGATCCCTATAAGTGTGCGGAGAGTCAGCGGACTGCTCTAAAAAATCATTTGTTACGCGTTTGATATGACGCTTCTGGGCTTCCTTCACATTTTTTTGTTCTTGTTGATCCAATTATTATGTTTTAATTGATGTTAATGTTGCTTAAATAAAATGTTTATTATCGGCCCGCCACGTCGGTCAAACGCGCTCCGCTGAACTTAATACTACGTGGATTTCATTTTGGTTTCCAAATTATTTTATTTCACGTTGAATTTACACGTGAAATTAAATAATTTGGAAACCAAAATGAAATCCACGTAGTATTGAGTTCAGCGGAGCGCGTTTGACCATTTTGGCGAGCCCACAATACAACAACATATGAATAACCTCAGCGACGAAGAAAAAAATGGAGCAAAGCCTCCCTAACAACAATATTCTCATGGAAAACTGCGAGAAATGTACGAAATCGTCAAAAATGTGATGAAAATTATAGTAATCTGAGGTTTATCAATCAAAATTCAATTCACCAATCATTCATCCATTGAAAAAACGAAAAAAAATACAGAAATTCATTGGAAGTAAGCAATAAAATACAATCAATTCTCCAAAAAATATTTCAAAAATTATTCGCCCGTAAATCGATATTTCGCAGGTCTCACGGCCGAGGGCCTAAAAAACTTTTGCGATGGCCTAGAAAAGCAACGGAAAAAAACTCTCGCGGCCACGGATTTTTTTCTTTTTTTTCCGTCATTTGAATAAGGAAAAAAAGGAAAAAAACTATTTTTTTCCGACCCTGAATAACCCCATTAGTTCCAAAACGCTACAGTTTTATTCCGAACAGTTTTATTTTGCTACAGTTCTTTTCCGAACATTTCTATTCCGAACAGTTCTATTGCGAAGAAAGTTCTATATCGCTACAGTTCTATTACACTTCAGTTCTATTCCGAGGTAGCACCTTTTATACTGGCGGAATGATTTATGAGCAAAATTTGAAAATTGTATTACTGTAGTTTTTAAAATTTGTTAAAAGATTTTGTGAATGGTCTCACGGAGACCCTGACAAAACCGGGGAAAACCACGAAACCGGGAAAGACAAAACCAGGGAAGACAAAACCGGGGAAAAAATCGGACAAAACCTGGGAAGAAGCTCCGCCCCCTTTTGCAGCTGCTGCACGATGTTTTGTACTGGAAGTGTTGAAAAAGTGCGCCGCAGACTTGCAACTGGACAAAACCGGTTTTGTCTTCCCTGGTTTTGTCTTCCCCGGTTTCGTGGTTTTCCCCGGTTTTGTCAGGGTCTCGTCTCACGCGGAAAAAAAAAACTTACTGTAAATATTATTTCACTTTCATTTAAAATTTGGCCTAAAAATTGAAAATAAAATCTTTTTAAACTTTTTTTTCGTAAAATTCAGGTATTTCATAGAAATGCCCGAAATATTGCTTTTGAAGCATTTTTTTCCCCATTTTTCACTAATTTTTATTAATTACCATGAATTCAAAAAACAACAAAAAATATACACTTTATTTTTAATTTCATCCAAGTTCACTTTCTTGCCGGCTTATTTCAGAAAGAGTGATAGTGTCAAGTCTGAAAATGTAAAAATTTCCATATAACCCTTCTTTAAAAACTTACGAAATGTCCGTTTCCCGCTCCGTTTCCGTCTGTCGAGATGATCGCGAAGATTCTGAAGATTTAGATTCAGACAATCTTTCGATTTTCGCCGTCTCTTTTCCAGGCGATTGTGCCGTTTGCATATTCGACAGGCTTTCCACGTCAATTGGCATTTTTACGTTCTAAAATTAAAAATTGTTTCGGAATTTTGACCTTTCAAAACCTTGGTTTCGTGCAACATGTAGGCTAACACTGCCGATATAAAGCTGGAAATTCCAATGACTAAAAATGGAAGCCAGGCGGGAGATACTTTCTGAATAATGAAAAGTTTTTAGGTTAAGCTGTGTAGTTTTTTTTTGTTTCGGATTTTAGTCGAATTACATCCAGAAAAAGTAGTTTGTCATCGATTTGGTCAAGTTAAGTCGGATTTTGTTCAATTTTGAAGAACTATCGGTTTGGAAAGTCGATATTTTTGATAAATTAAACAAAATCCGGTCAAGCTCGACAAAATCAATGATAAACTATCTATTCTGGCTGAAATTTGACTGAAGACAAATGAAATTCAAATTAAATACGGTACGTGCACTCGAAAGAAAAGCGTGGCGAGACCAAATGAAAAAAACTATTCTTCATGATCCCATTATTGACCTATTTAGGGTAGGAAAGCAGCTGTTTTGTTTTTTAACCTTACGCAGGTTTACTAGGAAAAACCTTTCGCACCGAAACCCGGCGTTAAAATAATCTAATGCACCTTTACTTTTCAGTGGAAAAATTGCCCATCTTTGAAGACGCATTTAATTGTTCTAACGCCGGGCCTCGACCAGAAAGGTTGTTTACGTCAAAAAGACTTGTGGATACGGTAGTTTTTTGACGTTTTCCGCAATTCTGCGTACGGTTCAAAAACAAAAAACCGTTATTTCCTGGTATATTATGGACCTATTCAAAGTACTGTAGAAAAACGAAAAAAATGTCAAACAACTGGGAGAAAACTCGGGAAATGCTCCGATTGATCTGAAATTTTGGGAGAAACTGTCAAAAATGCTTCCGGACTTTCTCAGAAAATTTTGGACCGAAATATCGATTTAAAAAATTTTCAGAAAAAAATCAATATATTTTTTAATCGATATTTCGGTCGGAAATTTTCTGAGTAAGTCCGGAAGCATTTTTGACAGTTTCTCCCAAAATTTCAGACCAATCGGAGCATTTTCCGAGCTTTCTCCCAGTTGTTTGTCATTTTTTCCGTTTTTCTACAGTACTTTGAATAGGTCCATTAGACTGCTAAATAAATAAACATATACATACAAGATGTTTTAGCCACGGCGACATGATAACTCCCATGCTTTGCGGAATATTCATAATCGAGAAACAAAGCGATCGAACAGAAGTCGGAAACTGCTCCGTTGCCCAAATCGGATGCACCGAATAGATGATTCTAGAATAATTTCCTTAATGTCTGAGTCGGTGGGTTAAACTTACGTTGCCATCACTTTTGCAATCAACATCATAACCAATTTCAGCGAATAAACGTCCAAAAAAACAGAGATTCCGAAAAATGAAAGCGCCTGTAGGGCCAGACACCAAACCACAATTTTTCGCCTTCCGAAATGTATCATGACTGGTAGTACCAGTAAGCCGGCTGGAATTTCAACGACCGAAGAGTAGAGGAAGGCTTTGATGTGATCGTCGCCGAGCTCTACGGAAAGGAACGAAATGGCAAAGTAGACCAGGGCGATGACCATTCTGAAAATTGGCATGCTTTCAATGTTGGATTTTGCAAAACAAAAATGTCAATTACTGGATGACTCCATTGGCAAACAGAATCCACAATAATTTTCTGCTCCCGCAGAGCTCTCTCAGCGACTCGTGTTTCTCGGTATGATGGTTATCCTGTTGGCATTCGGTAAAGTCTGGATTCGTCTTGTTTATTCTAGAATTAAATTAATATTTATGTTTTTAATTTATTTTTGTAAGTCTGTTAACCCGAGAGCTCACTTGTTCGATGTTTCGATATACTTTTTCAGCCGTATCGTCTTATTTTTGACAATCAACCAGTGTGGAGATTCGGGAAGAAAGCAAAAGAGGGCAAACGCATAAATTCCCGGAAACACCGTGATGAAATATCTCCACCGCCAGTCATCAGTGACCACAGTGACCAAAAGTGTCCAGAGCATTCCAAGAGTCCATGCAATGTTGTAAACAACAGTAATCCACGCTCTCGCCTTCTCCGAAATGTATTCGCACGTGGCGACACTTCCAACCGATAAATATGTCTGGAATTGAATTGTTAACGTAAATAGACTGTTCCCTTTCTCCCACATACATCACTAGAAGCTCCAACAATTGCTCGAAGGATCAAAAAGACAATGTAGTTTGGGCTGAACGCGGCTGCCGCGTTGGCAAGAAATGCCGACACTGCCGTTGCCACAATTATCGGTTTTCTACCGTACCGATCGGCCAAAATTGACATGATTGGGACTGCCACGACGGCGCCGATTGTGAAAATTGTGAGGCCAAACTCTTGGAAGAACCAGTGGTCACAAGTGAGATCGAATTCAATGAGCAAGTTTGTCTTTTCAGTGTAAGTATCTACTCTGAATGGCAATTTTATTGCCGGAAAAGGAAAGCAACTGTCATTTGTGTTTAAAATTCGTTTTTTTGAGATCTGTCAAACCATAGGAACAAGCTCCGCCCCTTTGTAAGTCTGCGGGACTGTTTTCCCTGCATTTTATAGCTCTTTCTGTACAGACCCGCAAAATAACATGTTTTTACACTGAATACGCCTCTTGGAACTTACAAAAGTGTGGAATTTGGATATTTCCCACAGGTTTTACCATTAAGGTTCTTTAAATTGTGATGGCTCATTTCTGTGTCCATCAAACAAGTTTGACCAATTTCAATTGTCTGAAAAGCGAATTTTATCTTCTCGATGGGACGCAGTGCCACTAAAACGGGGAATTTAAGAGCTTTCGAATTTTTACAGAAGGGGGTTTACATTTTCATAGATATGATGGATTCGTGACGGAGTGACATTTCACGTGAAACTGGGAGACGAAAAATCTCTTCATTTCTTCGGTTATTTCTTCATTTTTTCGAATAAAACGTGAAAAAATTGTCACTCCGCCACGAATCCATTATAGCCTTGTAAACACGCTTAAAACTAATATTTTAGGCGCCGGACCGCCCGGAAAACTTGAAAAATGGCCTGAATTCCCCGTTCTAGTAGCTCAAATTCTCACTTTGTTTTGATATTTACAAGTAGTTGCCAGATTGAGTTGCACAAAACTCATCACATAGATCGAGGAAGAGTAGAAAAAGTTTAGAGACTGGACGAGAATGTACGTGATAATCTGGTAGCGCCCGTACGCTCCGTACGCTTCCACAAACTTGTCCGGATCCAATTTTTTCAAATGCTCCTCGTCGTTTTCGTTCTACAGATTTAATATATTGCGGGTGAGCCCCATTTTTAATCACCTTTTCCATATTTTCAACATGATTTTCGGGCTGTTTTTGATCATTATCTTCCAAACTTCGTCTAGAGACAGACATTTTTGTAGAAATGATGGTTTTTTACTGTTTTTTTTTTGTTGTGAAACTTTTTTCAAACTATTTACGTGAAGATGAGGTGACCGGTTCACGGGGTTACTCGTTTTTTAACGGAAAAATCAGAAAAAAAAAGTGGTGAAATACCGTAATTTTTTAAAGGCGCAGAGCAAAAATTGTTCGCGAGTCTCGCAACGAAGTCGTTTTTGTAGGGTTTTTGATAAAAAAATTAAAAATTTATTTCATTTTTGCTGCTGTTTTTAATAAATACCTTTTTGGTAGATTTTTTATGGACCTATTCATAGGAGAAAAAAGACAAAAAAAAACGTTTTTTTTCCTATTCATAGATGTAAAAAAACGACAAACAATGTCGAAAAACGAATGGTAAACAAGTGTTTATTGACCATGATAGACCATTGAGAGTGAGGAGGCACAGAGATGTTTACAACCCCGTAGGAACGGACTTGTTTACTAGTTCATTCAAACTCCGCCCCTTTTCTGCGCCTCCTCTCTATCAATGGTCTATCATGGTCAATAAACACTTGTTTACCATTCGTTTTTCGACATTGTTTGTCGTTTTTTTACATCTATGAATAGGAAAAAAAAACGTTTTTTTTTTTGTTTTTTTTCTCCTATGAATAGGTCCATTATTGTTTTGCTGTTGTAAAATTAATTTCAAGAATATTTTTGTTCTGAAAAGGCACTTCCGCGCACACATGGTGACTCTAACGTAAATCGCCGACACGAATTGGGAGCCGCTGCAAGTGCGCCCTATTGCACACCTCAAATGCGCGCGAGATTCAAATTTTGAATATTATCGGCCAGTGTGCCTTATCGAAAAAAAATTTGTCGACAAATGCCCTTTTTGACAAATTATCGACAAAAAATTTGTCGAATTTGTCAAAATTTTGTCGACAAATTTATCGACAAAAATTCGAATTTGTCGTTTTTGTCGATAAATTTGTCGACAAAAATTTCGACAAAAATCCGACAAATTTGTCGACAAAAAATCGACAAAAAATTTTCGACAAAAAACGACAAAAAATTTCGACAAAATATATTTTCTTGCTAGTCGACATCGGTTGCCGCGCCGATCTCATGCAAATGATAGCGATCGCGGACCCGTGATTTGTCGGTACAAGAAACTATGTATAGCCGGTTGCGTTCTCCAAGAGGGCAGCTACCAGACAGCTACCTGGCAGCTATTTGGCGGCTATTTGGCGGCTATTTGGCGGCTGTCTGGCAGCTATTTAGCGGCTATTTGGCAGCTATTTAGCGGCTATTTAGCGGCTATTTGGCGGCTATTTGGCGGCTATTTGGCGGCTATTTGGCGGCTGTCTGGCGGCTGTCTGGGGGCTGTCTGGCGGCTGTCTGGCGGCTGTCTGGCGGCTGTCTGGCGGCTGTTTGGCGGCTGTTTGGCGGCTATTTGGCAGCTATTTAGCGGCTATTTGGCGGCTGTCTGGCGGCTATTTGGCGGCTGTCTGGCAGCTATTTAGCGGCTATTTGGCAGCTATTTAGCGGCTATTTGGCAGCTATTTAGCGGCTATTTAGCGGCTATTTAGCGGCTGTCTGGCGGCTATTTGGCGGCTATTTGGCAGCTATTTAGCGGCTATTTGGCGGCTGTCTGGCGGCTATTTGGCGGCTGTCTGGCAGCTATTTAGCGGCTGTCTGGCAGCTATTTAGCGGCTGTCTGGCGGCTATTTGGCGGCTGTCTGGCGGCTATTTGGCAGCTATTTATCGGCTATTTAGCGGCTATTTAGCGGCTATTTAGCGGCTATTTGGCGGCTGTCTGGCGGCTATCTGGCGGCTATCTGGCGGCTGTCTGGCGGCTATTTGGCGGCTATTTGGCAGCTATTTAGCGGCTATTTGGCGGCTGTCTGGCGGCTATTTGGCGGCTGTCTGGCGGCTGTCTGGCAGCTATTTAGCGGCTGTCTGGCGGCTATCTGGCGGCTGTCTGGCGGCTATTTGGCGGCTATTTGGCAGCTATTTAGCGGCTATTTGGCGGCTGTCTGGCGGCTATTTGGCGGCTGTCTGGCAGCTATTTAGCGGCTGTCTGGCAGCTATTTAGCGGCTGTCTGGCAGCTATTTAGCGGCTATTTAGCGGCTGTCTGGCGGCTATTTGGCGGCTATTTGGCGGCTGTCTGGCGGCTATTTGGCAGCTATTTAGCGGCTATTTAGCGGCTATTTGGCGGCTGTCTGGCGGCTATCTGGTTCGATTTCATACCAGTTCTATTTCGTACGAGTTCTATTTCGTACCAGTTCTGTTTCGTACCAGTTCTATTTCGTACGAGTTCTATTTCGTACCAGTTCTATTTCGTACGAGTTCTATTTCGTACGAGTTCTATTTTGTACGAGTTCTATTTCGTACGATTTCTATTTTGTACGAGTTCTATTCCGTGCAGTTCTATTCCGCGCAGTTCTATTCCGTGGCAGTTCTACTCCGTGCGAGTTCTATACCGTAGCACCCCCGAAGGAACTGCTCGGAATACAGCTATCCGAAATAGAATTGTAAAATTTGATGTCTTCTGCAGTTCTACAACAACACTTCGAAATTGCGCGCTGCATTATTTAGCCAATTTGTCGAAATTTTTTGTCGAAATTTTGTCGACAAATTTGTCGAATTTTTGTCGAAATTTTTTGTCGAATTTTTGTCGACAAAATTTAGACAAATTTGTCAAAATTTTTTATCGACAAATTTGTCGAATTTGTCGATTTTTTGTCGATAAATTTCGACGAAAAACTTTGACAAATTTATCGACAAATTTGTCGAACCTTTGTCGATAAGGCACACTGTTATCGGCTATGCAAATGAGAATCAGAGTCGAAAAAAAAAGAGAACAACCACAGGAAACTTGATTATTTCTTTATTTTTGTGAATTTTATGAATTAATTAAAAATTTTTGGCGTTATGCGGGTTGGAGGCCGCCGAATTGTTTTCCTTTCCGTTTTTTTTTGCCCTTTTTTTGTCCTCGACGCTTCGGATTGGCGTTTTCAAGTATTTATTCAGAACCGGAAGGTTCAGTGGCAACGCGCCGGAAGCATACGTGACACCATCGAAATGAGCGACCGGAGGGAGCTGGGTGGAAGCATGCTTTGAGCATGTTTTCTGTTATCCGCCCCCGGGAAATCGAAATATCAGTGTCCTCCAATCCGCAATGCATTCTTTAACCCAGCCGAGAAGTGTTTTTTTCTCGAAAAAATGAGCAAAAATCCAAAATAAAACGACAAAACAAGATATGGAGCTTAATTTATAATGTCCCGGTTGTCATATTTTATGTAAATGAGACATATACAAAGCATTTTGGCTAAAAAAAGGTTTGTTGTCGGATTTCTGGATAAATTTATCGCAAATTTTGTCGAAAATCTTTATTTTTCCGTCGGTACAAATTTCGTTCTGTGCGTTGATTTCACATCTACAAAGCCGATAATATTCAAAATTTGAATCTCGCGCGCATTTGAGGTGTGCAATAGGGCGCACTTGCAGCGGCTCCCAATTCGTGTCGGCGATTTACGTTAGAGTCACATGGTGTGGGTGGGGGCTATATTGGAGTAAATACATCGCAAATTCCATTAAAATTGCATTATTTTAATATTTAAACACACAAAACAATTTCATTTTCCCTCCTAAAAACTCCAAAAATTATATGGGCGTGACCAAAAAGCAAACTGCGGCACAAATATTTGCAAGTGCGCGGTGCAAATGGTGTGACTTTGTGAAAAATTTATTATTTTTCGCCGGACGAATTTTAATCAAATTCTATGATTTTTAAAAAGAAAATCTTTATTTTTCTCCAATTTTCAATGAATTAAAAATTTCAGAACTTATTTAACAGCGAATCGATTAAAAACGAAGATTTGAATCGTGCGCAGACGCATTGTTTCTCAATTTCCTATTTTTTCCTTTTTTTCGCAAAAATCTTTATAATTTTGTATAAATCCACCAATAATTGTCTAATTTCACCCCATTTTTGTTTCAGATAATGCATCCAGATCAGAAAAAGACGTTTAAAGAGAAATATGACATCAGAAAGAAGCTGTTCAATTCTACAAAGTCGGAAAGATTAGATTGGCGGAAAAGTGAGTTTTTTTTTTTTGCGAAAATATGAGGATTATTCACAAAATATCAAAAAAATTAGTGGAAAACTTGGAGAATGCTCCAATTGGTCTGAAACTTTGTGAAATATTGTAAAAAAGTTTTCTGAAATTGTTCAAAATTTTCAGTTTTTCGAAAATTTCAGCCCAATCGGTGTATTCCCCCAATTTGTTCCTATTTTGTTAATAAACCCATTACAATTCTATTAATTACAGTGAAAGATGAGAAAAAACGGAAAAATGAGGAGAAAATCATCAAAGAAGCCGAGGAAGCGAAACGTGCCAAATTGGAGAAAGCCGATCACAGTACGTTGTTATTTTTTTTTAATAAAAAATTTAAATAAAAATTATAGCACCACCATTCACAATTTCAATCGCAGTGCCTGGTCAATTTTTGAACAACGCCCAGTCGAGCGAATTACGGACATATATGGCCGGTCAAATTGCCAGAGCCGCCACTTTGTATCGCGTGGACGAAATTATCATTTACGACGAATCCTGTCGAATGACTGATGAGTAAGTCTTAATGGGGTTATAAACGAAATGGCAAAAAACTGGGCGAAAACTCGGAAAATGTTCCGATTGATCTGAAATTTTGGGAAATACGGGCATAAATACTGTCGGACATGAAATTTTTAAAATCGATATTTCGGTTCAAAGTTTTTTGAGCATTTCATGTCCGGGAGTATTTTTGCCCATATTTCCCAAAATTTCAGGTCAATCAGATCATTTTCCCAGTTTTCGCCCTGATTTCTGCCATTTCGTGAATAAAACCACACACAAAATATGTTCAGAGCAGTAAACGCCTACTATAATGGAACGTGGCAAGGAAATCTGTTTCCCGCGGAGAATAACTACGAAGGATGCTTCTATTTGGCCAAAATTCTCGAGTACCTCGAATGTCCGCAATATCTTCGCAAAGATTTGTTTCCAATCCAGAAACCTTTAAAATATGCCGGTCTCTTGAATCCGTTGGATGCTCAACATCATCTGAAAGGCGATGAGACGACTTTCCGTTTCCGAGAAGGCGTGGTGCTGAAGAAGAAGTCGAAAGAAGGTCGTGGCCCAATTTGCAATATTGGACTTGAGAAAGAGTTTGAGATTGATTCCGACGCCGTCGCATTGCCTCCATGGACAAGAGTCACAGTCGAGATTAAGAATTTGACGGAGCGTGAGTCGATTTGTGTAAATAGTTTTCAGTATAAAACAGAGTGATTGTCCTAATCTCTTGTGTATAGGACCGGATTGCGCTAACAGGCCCGTTTGGTTATGGGGTTGTTCACGAAATTGCAGAAACTCGGATAATGTTTTGATTGGCTTGAAACTTTGAGAAATAATGTCAAAAATACAACCGGACATGATCTTTCTTATATAGAAAATTTTAGATTAGTCTGTGTGTTTGTTTGTGTGTCTCACACACGAGTTTGCAGTCGACAAAACTCGATCGCGCGACCTGTCGATTGACGTTCAAACGTGCTAACCACTACACAGGTAAAGCGCGTCCAGCTTATAATAGGTGTAAGCCGAATATAGGCCTGTTCTGGGCTTAAAATCAGTCTATCGCAGGTGGCAGCGGCTACCCTCCTGCAACAGACTTATCGCGCACCCGGTGTGTGCGGCGACCGCGTTAGGCCTATTACAAGGGGCGCCGCCACGCCGGCTGTACGATGCAAGCGCGCTCGACGGCTACGAGACGAGACGCAGCGTACGCAGAGACATTTTTGAGCTGCCTAAATTTTTGGGCCTTTTTTCCTTACTCCGTCGCCTTTTTCGAGTACGTTTACCGTTTTAATTTTTTTTTCTTTACAATTTTATTTAAAAATAATTAACGTTATATTTATATTGTGTTTTCAATCGAATTGTGACATCAGAACGGGAAACCTCGCCCGCTTTTTTCACGCAAAAATTCAAAATTCACTAACTTAATGTTTGCGTGAAAAAAGTGGGCGAAATTGCACGTTTTGATGTCAGAACTCGATTGAAAACACTATATTTTGTTTTCAATCGAGCTGCATCGTTAAAAAATGAAAATCCGCCACATTTTTCACAAAAATTTTAATTTTAGCGCATTTTTAATTTTTGCGGGATAAACGTGGGCGAGTTTTCATTTTTTTTTTTAATGTTGCGACTCCATTAAAAACAATATGCGTTTTCGCATCAGTGTTGCACAACATTTATTTTCCTTCCTTTCTTGCTTCCACTTTTTTTAGCCCCGTCTGTTTATAATGGATTCGTGACGGAGTGACATTTCACGTGAAACTGGGAGACAAAAAATCTCTTCATTTTTTTGCATAAAAACGTGAAAAAAATCGCTCCGCCACGAATCCATCATACTATTTCCGTTTTTTCCCGAAAACTTGAAGAACTGATTTTTTAACGCTGCTCGCGTCTGTTTCTGGACGAAGATTTCTTTAACTATGATTTGCATAAAAATCGGCGCTTTGATGCTGCTGAATGCAGAAAAAACCTCGCAAATGATATTTTCCTCTCGCTTAATAACCATATAATTGGAATTCTTTAGTTTGCAATTTGTCAATCTTTCTCTCCCCTTGTGAATTTAAAAATTATTTAAAAATATCCATATCCCGGTTATAATTTATCATCCTACGGTTCTCTTTGTTGTCATTTCCTCACTTTATTATTATTATTTTTTTTTTCTCTTTTTCTAAAACTTTCTCCCCATGTTATTTACATTTTTCACAAATTTTTTTTCTTTTCTTGTGTAACAGCTAGTCTCTGGCGGGATCAGCTGTTTTTACCGCTTTTATTCTTCCTCGCCTATGATTATGAATAAATGCATTATTATTATATAATCGCGGGTTTTCTATGCATATACTCAATATTTGCCTTCTTCCGTTGTTTCTTTTTGGGCCGTATTCATGAAGCCATGCGGAATTCCGGATGGCTTTATGAATACGGCCCCTGCTATATTTTCCGTAAACTCTCATTTATGCACTGAAATTTTCAGACTATGACGGGACACCGGCTGGAACATTACGCGGGAAGGAGGATTTATCGACGACGGCACAAACTGCGACATTTTTTTAATGGCTTGGCGTAATCTTGGTATGCTTGTTAGAATTTTTTAAAAATTGGCTAGCGTGTATTATTGTTTTGAAAAGTTGCAATCTTTCTATTGTCGGCCCGCCAAAATGGTCAAACGAGCTCCGCTGAACTCAACGCTATGCAGTTTTCATTTTGGTTTCCAAAATATTTTATTTCACGTATAAATTCAACGTGAAAGCAAATAATATGGAAACCAAAATGAAAATCGCATAGCGTCGAGTTCAGCGGAGCGCGTTTGACCATTTTGGTCGGTCGACAATAGAGACGCGAAAATAAAACTTAGTATCCTTCTTTTTGTCCAATTTTCAAGTGATATTTCACCGACAAAGATTAGAATTTTATTACTATTTCCGCATCTTTGGAGGGGTTAAAAAAAATCAAAATTACTATTTGAGCCCATTTATATACGAATTTACAATTCAATTATTCCTGAATCGCAAGCTTTGTGAGGAGTTTCTAGCTTTTGCCTTTTATTTGAAGTTTTGAGACTGATAAAGTTTTCCAGTAAGAAAGGGATATGCAAAAAAATCCATTAGAAAAACGAACTGAACGTTGGCCAATTTTTAAAAAGTTCTGAAAGCTCACCCGGCATATTTTATGTGGTTTATTAATGTTTTGTTAAATTTTCATTGTTTGTTATTATCTTTGTTAAATTTGTTTTTTTTTGAAGGTTAAATTTGCAATAAATCTGATGATTTCCCACATTGAAATTGATTTGAGTGGAATAGCTCAAATTCAAGCCGAGCTGAGACTAATTATCGTTGTGGCTGCCTTTTGTAAGCCCACATCCAAGCATCAAATAGCAGCGAAAGGCCTATTATTAACGTGCAATAGGTTTTCTGTCGACAGCGGTAAGCAAATTGTAGGCAAAAATCCCCGCGATAAGCTTGTTCTAGGCCTATTACAGGCGTCGAACCGCGATAGGCCTTTTATTGGCTGACTTCGCTGCCCTTCGCGTGTACTCGATAGGCCTTGCGCGCAACCTATTATAAGCTGAACGCGCACTACCTGTGTATACCACAATGGTCACGAGAACTTGAAAAAATTAGGGAAAAGAAATGATTGCCATTTCTATTTAAAAAAAAAAAACAAAAATCAGTAAAAATCAACATTTGACAAAGGCGACTCAGTCGCCACAAGCTGCAAGCTTGTATGCTCAGAAAACTTTAGGCCGAAATATCGATTTTAAAAAATTGATTTGTTTTTTCTGAAATTTTTGAAAAAATCGATATTTTGGCTCAAAACTTTCAGAGCATTTCATGGTGGGGAGTATTTTTGACATTATTTCCCGACGTTTAGGGCTAATCGGAGCATTTTCCAAATGTTCCCATATTTTTTTCTATTTCATAATGGTACGTGCAAAGTAAAAAAAAAAGCGCGCACTTGTATTGTGAAAACAAAAAAATTGCAACGCGGTGTTTGCGTACTTTTGAAATTCAAACGGCAATGAAAGAAATAGCATGGCAAATGAAGAGATTTGTTCCCATTTTCATTTGAATTTTAAAAGTACGCAAACACCGCGTTGCAATTTTTTTGTTTTCACAATAAACATGTTTACGATTGTTTTTTTGGTTGTTTGGCGGTAAACAACAAAGAAAAAGAAGCAAAAACAAAGTTACTTTGGACGCCTCTTTTCATCTTTTTTTGCGTTTTTTTTTTACTTTGGACGTACCATAAAAAATGCCATTACAAATCAATCATCAAAAATAGCTATTAGCCGTTGAAAATGGCGTTAGCCTTCCCTTTCTCGCGCCTAATCGGCGATATTTTGGCGGCAATCGGCACCCTATCGGAAGTTGTCCATCGAAAATGACTAATAGCCGTCCAATTTAGCATCTGTGCCACGTTTACGTCCTGATCAGGCTTTCTCGGAAATAAAAAATTCTCTTCCGAGTTCCGTCGGAAATTTCCGATTTTGTAATTTTCTCTTCCCATGTTCCGACGGAATTCCGAGTTTTTCATTTTCATTTCCGAATTTCCGTCGGAATTCCGACTTCCGACGGAATTCCGATTTCCGATCGGAAAAATCGGAAATGAACCTGAATAGACCCATAAAATCTTAAATTATCCACAAAAAGTTTAAAAAAGGGGCTCTTTTGGTTGGAAATTCGACAAAATTGAAATGTCACGTTTTGGAAATTGCGTGAAAATAGAAACCCACGAAATGGAAATGTAATAAATCAGAAACGTAACAAAATGAAAATGCGGGTAAACAGAAACGTGGTAGAGCAGAAATGTGTCGAATTTGAAGTAAAATGGCAATGGAGAGCGTTTGCGAGATCATTTTTTTTAACGACTTTTACGATATTTCTCGATGTCTTCCACGTATATTTTAATTTTTTTTCACGTATTTTTGATTTTCTTTCACGTTTTTTCAATTCTTTTCGATTTCGATACGTGGAGATTTTTTTTTATTGACAAAAAACGCGAAAAAATCTAAAAATACGTGGAATATATCGAGAAAAACGTGAAAAATATCGTAAAAGTCGTTTAAAAAAATGATCTCGCAGACGCGCTCCATTGCAATTTTACTTCAAATTCGACACATTTCTTCTCTGCTACGTTACGTTTCTGTTTATTATCGGCCCGCCACGTCGGTCAAACGCGCTCCGCTGAACTCAATACTACGTGGGATTTTGGTTTCCAAATTATTTTATTTCACGTTGAATTTACACGTGAAATGAAAAAATTTGGAAACCAAAATAAAATCCACGTAGTATTGAGTTCAGCGGAGTGCGTTTGACCGACGTGGCGGGTCGACAATACACGCATTTTCATTTTGTTACATTTCTATTTGGAGGGTTTCTATTTTCACGCAATTTCCAAAACGTGACATTTCAATTTCGTCTAATTTCCAATCCGAAAAAGCCCCAAAAAAATTGAGGAAAGATACGGAGATTCGTGTCTTAAATAGGAAATTTGTGTCACGGACATGGTCGAATTTTTTTCAAAAAAAAAAAACGATTTTTCGTACCAAATTTCGACAGAAAAACATGTTTTTTTCCGACGTCGGAAAAATATTATTTCCGACGGAAACGGAAATATTTTCGGAAATCATTTTGTCTCGGAACGGAATCGGAAATTTTTTCGGAAGTGAAACTGCCTCGGAACCGGAAATTTCCGAGAAAGCCTGGTCCTGATATAGTCGGCTAATAGCCACAAAATTCCCTGAGAAGATGATGTTTACTTTCGAATCTTACGATGGAAGAGTAGTGCACAAACATGAAAGTGGCCTTATACACAAACGTTTAGGTCAAAAAAGCTCGCTTTCCTAGCAGACATTAAAGCGGTCTTATACAAAAGGTATTGAGGTAATATTTATTTTCAGAATGCAAATTGTATCGTGGAAGCATCAGTAGTGGAGCTATTGTGACTCGAGAGACTGGCCAATATTGGGGATACTCTGTGAGATTGATGACCGGATTGCAGAAAGTTCTTGAAAGTAAGAAATTCGATATTGTTGCTGGAGTGTCGCCACGTGGAAAACTTGCTTCTCAAATGGATGTTTGCATTCTGAACAAACCGTGAGTTTTTTTAATTCTGAAAATATTGATTATGGCCAGAAATAGGATTTTTTGCAGTCCAGAGATTTACTAAAATCACAGGAAAAAACCCGAAAAATGGCTCTCGAAAATGCGAAATTTCGAAAAAAAATTTCTGCATTTTGTCGTCGCGGTGTTTTCACACAATCATTTTTTAAAGGAAAATTCAATAAAAAAAGCTTTGAAAAAAAGATCGTGTGGAAACACCGCGACGAAAAAATGCAGAAAATTCTTTCGAAACTGCGAATTTTGGCTATTAGCGGTTAATTTCGGAGCCGGTGCCAAATTTCGGTTTTTTGGCCTTTTTGTTGAACTTTGGATTGTAAAAATACGTTATTCCAGGATTTTTTAAAACTGAAATTATGGCTCTGGATTGTTTCGAAACTGGGACGATTCGAAATTTTGGTGAATTTTTACGCTAAATTTATCGGAAATTTCGGCAAGTTTGTCTAATTTACCGAGAAAAATCGCGACGAAATTTATCACTAAAGTTTCGAAACGTCCCAGAGCCATAGTTACATCATATTTATTCTTTTTTGTTTTGTTTAGAAAAGTCCTACTCGTATTCGGCGGAGTGGCTGGCGTTGACGCTGCGGTCGAGTCGGAAGAACTAGCGGAATGGCGCCGCGCGGAAGACGCGTTCGATATGCTCATCCGAACGACTTCTCTGCCGAACGGGTCTCGAAGCGAACGTGTCGAGGAGAATGTGCTCTCAGTGCTCGCACAAGTTCAGTGTCGGCTTGAAACTCTTAATCAGCTTTGAACAGTTTTGTTCTTTTTTTTTCTTCGTTTTTTGGTTTTTGCATTGTTAAATCGTTATTGTTTATGAATTTCAGTTTTTTTTTCCTTTTCCATTTTGGTTATGGGTTTAATTAAACCTATTAAAAATATTTATTTTTTAAAATCAAATTTCCTCCTCGAAAATTCATCATTTTCGAATTCAGAATGCGGTTTCTCAACGCCATCCGTTCTGCCAACATGCTCACCACTTCTCTCTCTAAAAAGGCAAGTTTTTGTAGAATTTGGTGACGAAAATGAAAATCACAAAGTACTGAGTTTCATGGAGCGCACTTTCTTTCTTCAAGGGTGGACAATATTTAAACGGCTCTGGGACGTTTCGAAACTTTAGTGCTGTTTTTCGGTGCCGTGTTCACACTATTGACAAATTTCGGCCAAGAATTTCGGTAAGAATTTGTCAAAATTTACCGGAAAATTAAGCGCTAAAGTTTCGAAACGTTCCAGAGCCGTTTAAACAGTACATTTTCAGATGGTCCGACCAACAATGATGCAAAGTTTGCGCCAGATGGCAAACCAAACCAAGGGGGTGTACGCGACGAACGAAGTCGTCATTGGAAGCCCCCAAAAGACGAAACGTGAGTTTTTTATGGCGATTTGCCGAAATTCAGTAATCTTTGCTCTATTTGAAAAAAAAACACCTGCAAACAAGAATATAATCCCACGTTCCAAGTTACACGGGATATTTTTCTCGCCTTGTTTGCTCTTTTTCTTTGCCTGCTACCACCCAGACTCAGCAAATCAAACCAAACCAGGTTTGAAATCGGCTGGCCCCGCCGACGCTGCACGAAACGAAAACACACTTTCCCTCTCTTTCCCTTTTTTTTTGGCGTCTCGACCCCATCTTCTTTCTAATTTCGCTCTTCTTTTTGTTCGTTCGGTTCAACTGTACGTTTCTCAGAGAATACTGTACCTATATGGCAGGGCCAATGTTCATTGAACACCGCCTGCAGCAGCCAGGTGATAATAATCAAACTACGATCAGTGGAAGAAATGGTGGCGTGATTCTGCGATCCTATCCGATCCGAAATGAGCGGATTGGATACGGAAGGATATCCGGGCGCACAGGCAATTTTCGGCTATTAGCCGTCTATTTCTGGTCGTATGCTTAATGTATGTGGCACATACGCCAAATTCGATGCCTATTAGCCGTTTTAGAGGAACTTCTCCCAATTGTGCCCCGATGGTCCGCTCCAAACTTGCGCTGATCGCCGATTAACGGTCGTTTTCAACGGCTAATAGCCATCTAGTGGCCTATATCCGTCATATCCACGCCGAAAATTCGCTGAGGAGATTCTAGACTAGCTCCGCTATCAGGCCCATTGGCGCCAATTTTTTCTAAATTTTCATTATTTTAAAACCCGAATTATCTATACAGTATCCGATCAGTTTTATCTTCTTTTTTTTTTTTAACTTTTCAGTTTTTTATTCTCGTGTAGCCTAGAAATAAAATAGATATCGTTTCGGCAGAGATCGCTTCGTTTGAAATAGATTTTTCACAAATTGAGATCAACAAATCGTTTCGCCCATTCTTGTTTATCAAAGGAGGCTTATTCGGCACCTAATTAGACTCTAAATTGTACCGATTCTCCAGTGGCATGTTAAAAATATAGTATTGGTTGGGAAATTCACGAATATCGCATTAAAAACGACGCACAAAAAATCCGATTATCGTGAATTTTACAACAATAAAAAAAATTAAAACATCAAAATTGACATAAATAAATGCTTTATGTCGCGTCTAAAGTTCAAAAAAATCCCAGAAATAACTGGCGATCACAGTTGGAACCGACGCTACCGTAGTTGCTTCGCTGCGAGACCTTCTATGTTTTAACTTGAATTTTCCCATAAAAAAGAAAATATGAGAAAATGCGGGAAAATTCAAATTCAAACATAGAAGGTCTCGCAGCGAAGCCACTACGGTAACGTCAGTTTCAACTGTGAGCGCGGCACTTTGGACTGCAAAAAACTCCTGATTTCAGGAATTTTCGGAACTTTGGACGCGGCATTAGAAATTGCATAGATCGCATTTTATTTTTAAAGATTTTATTATTTGCCCATGAGAAAATTGAGTTATGACGCTCGTGAACACATAATAACAAATATTGTGTTTATCACAGAATTGTCTGGAAAAAAAAATTTAAAAATTGCTTATTCTCCCATTTTTTCCACGATTTTCTTGCTCGGTTCCGGCTGAAAGTGCTGCACGATTATCGAAAAGTTTTGCCTGAAACGACCGGCAATTATAGATTTTTTTATTATCTAGATACGACAATAAAATGTGATATTTACATGATTTGAATATTGGAAATTGATGGGAAAACGGGGGTGAAATGTTCTAGACGACTTGAAGAATGGCCTGAAACTTTGCAAAAATGTGTCGAAAATACTCCTGTAATCACGGCTTTTCTGCTCTCTAAATTTGCACAAAAAACCCAGAAATAACAGGTGTTATCCACGGTGTTTTTATTTACAACGTTCGCGCAGAAAAATATAGTGGTAAACACCTGTTATTTCTGGAGTTTTTGTGCAAATTTAGACAGCAGGAAAGCCGTGATTACAGGAGTTGTTTTTAACTTTGACGGGGAGTATTTTCCACACATTTTCCCAAAGTTTCAGGTCTTCCTCCAAGTCTTCTAGAAAATTTCATCCCCGTTTTCCCATAAACTTTTTTTACCCCATGGCATCAAGACCTGGTATACTCGGTATAAAACGCTGAAAACTCGCTCCAATCGAACAAAGAATTTCGCATGCATTTGGAGTGAGGTTTAGAGAAATCAGAGCAAAAAATCGGCCACGGCTCTCAATTTTCTGCACTCTCTCGTCGCCAACGAGGCCGCGTCCACCACTGTGCGAAGGGAGCGCGTTTGCAGCGCTCCGTACTGAGAATACATTAATCCAAGACCAGGTCTCGACGCGAAGGGTTGTTTTCCCCCATTAAAAAAAAAAACAATCTGGGTACGGTAGGGTTTTTACGGTTTTTCGCAATACGGAATATATCCAGGGCATTTTTTCTCAAATCCTCATCCGAAAAAAAAAAACGGTACGCTGCTCACACCAGCACCTCAGCACCAGGTCTTTGATACACTAGACGAATGGTCACTTGGTGGTGTCATCGACGTACACGTGATTTCCATCGTCTCCCCCGCCGCCGCCTCCCCTTCACTTTAGTTAATTTTCCGCTTTCTCAGTTTTTTTTTCCGGTCGGACTCTTTTGTACCCATCTCTCCAAACCAGTGATAACGCTGATAAGTTGACCGACCACGAAAGGACAATTTCTTTGCAGAAACGGACATGAGTATCAAAGAACGTCTCACATCTCACGCGCTCGCTCCCGCTGCCGCTCGCGATTGCGCGAAAAATAAACGGAAATGGAGGAAAATACGTCTGTGTGTATGACGTAACTGGATACCACGGTGCCATTCGTGTTTATTTACTCGCTGTCATCTTTGCCGTCTACACACTTTGTTACTTTCGTTCTGAATAGACGAACATGAAAAAACAAGAGGACAATGCGATTCCATTCCGAGCCCACAGTCTCATGATTGTTTGCTGCGTCTCTCGCACTTTAACACTCTCTCTCTCTTCCACCGGGACGGACCGCCTCATCTGAATCACATGACTCATCGTCCCCCACACGTCGATTCTGCTCTCTCCGGGGTCTCCACTGTGTCTCGTCAGCCGGTCCGCATACTTTCCGTCTGGTTAATTGGTCTGCTTACGCGCCAATCGTTTTCATAAGTGGAATTGAACTCGTCATGTTTTTTTTTGGATCGTTGAGCACCATGCATTTTTGAATTTCTATTTCTCTGTCATTTTTCAACTTTCCCGGGCGTTGTGACGCGTAAAATGTTCATTTCATCGGGTTTTAATACAAATCTATTTATACAAATTGAAATTTGGACCCTTTGCCCTGGTCAAAACATTTCAGTTTTTTCAGAAAATAGTTAATAACTTTCTTATTTCTCAACCGAATCGATCGCGCAAGCTCTTAAAATGTCCACAATTCTGTTTTTTTTAAACAATTGCTTCTAAAAAGCCCACTTATTCAACTAAATTGTTATATTCAGTTGAAAAATGTGTCAGCGCACACACACACTCACGCTAAAGAAAGATAGCGACAGTCGGAACCCGTAAAGTGTCGGCCGCAGTGGGACCCCTACAGCCTGGGATAGGAGCCAACGTCGTCAATTGAACTTTCGATGGCAGGCATAATATAAAAACGATCAAACTACAAAACAAAGCGCATGGAATTGTTATAAGCTAATTCAACGTCCGACACATTCCGGCTCCCGACCCACGCCGCGCCGCCACCTTTCGCCATGCGGATTGGTGATGGGGTCAATGCACTGACGTATCGACCATTTTGGTCGCAGTGTGCTATAAAGGCTAAAGCTGCGTCCAAAGTGAAGATGATGGTGAAAAAAAGAGGAAATTTCTACTTTTTTAAACGTAAAGTTGGTGCTACCGTACCCAAATCGTGATGAGACCTCAGTTTTTGTGGATTTACGGCGGTTTTTTTTTTCGAAATAGTTTTTAATTAAATTTTTCTGAATAAAGTCAGTTTTTTACCGGATTTGCGCATTTTTTTCATTTAATTGTGTCCGAATTTTCAACTTATTGATGGTATCGTTCAATTTTTCACCTTTAATCACTAAATAATTATAAAACGGTGAGAAATTGAAAGATACGATCAATTTGTTGAAAATTTGGACAATATTAAATGAAAAAATGCCCAAAACCGGTGAAAAAACTAATTTTATTCAGAAAAATGTAATAAAAAATTATTTCGAAAAAGTCACCGTTAATCCACACAAAATGAGGTCTCACCACGATTTGGGTACGGTCGCATCAACTTTACGTAAACGAAAGTAGAAATTTCCCCTTTTTTTCTTCATCTTCATCACTTTGAACGCAGCATAATAGCCATTTCCGGCGGCTAGTAGCCATTAGCGTTTTTCAATGGCTATTAGCCAGATAGTTTCCTACATGTGCCATATATGCGCCAAAAATTACCAGAGTTTCGCTTGAATACCCAAAACGAACGGTCAACACTTTTCGAACAAAGAATCAATGAAATGTGAATCATTGAAAACAATTATGTCGGCCACCGATTCGTATTTATTTAATCCATCATGGTCTACTCTACGATAAAACAATTTTCATTTGGATCAAACTGTGAAATTTTTATCGAGAAAACCCCCTAGTGAAACCAGTTGGTGGCATTAAAGAACACAGTTTGATTGTCTTATCAGGAGGTTATACTGTAATCAGAAAAACAATATTTTGACCAAAAAATTCAAAACTCTTTGACGTATGAATTCCTGATCTTTGCCTCGTTGGACTGGGTCATTAATTGATGCTCTTTTTGTTGTTTCTCCTGTTTTGATCATGACCAGCGACCAAAGTCGGACAGTGTTTCACCGCTTCTTCTACTGCACCCATCACGTGTTTCAGCCATTTCTCCTTGCCTCGGTCTCTGCCTGTTTTCGACCCGCCTGTCCGCCCACGCCCCGACCCGACCTCTTTGTTGTTCTCGTCTTCTCCTTTTCTTCTTCTTCCAATGGCAGCCAGCGTCTTCTCCTTTTCCTCTTCCTTCATTTCCAACTGTTATCTGCTTCTGAATTTTGATTTTTGTTGTTTTTTTTTTCCGGTTCACCTCTCGCCTTTTCGTTATCTTATCCTTCTTCTTCTCGCCCTGCCGTCATCTGATTATTTAAAGCCACGCCTCCTTTCCCACACACACACTTACCGAGACGAAACAATTTCACACTGCGATGTGAAAAAGTCGAACGGAATAGGTGAATCGTGAATCAGCATGTTGGACCTTCACTACGCCGGTTTTTTCCTGCAAACCGATTCGGTTATGGCCATCAATCCGTTTCTGATTTTTATCGCAGTTTGTGAGTGAATTAAATTAGCATATTTGATGGGAGTGTACAACGGTTTAGAACCGCCTGAAATGGAGCTGTAGCGACATTGAATCGCCCGAACAACTCGAAGAAGTATTGTAAATTGGGAGTCGCTGAGTTCTATTTCGTGCAGTTGTCTATACCGTACGAGTTCTATACTGTTATACCCCCTTTGATGTACCCTATGCTTTCCACCATTCTACAGGCCCGTTCGAGACAATAGGCACTGATAAGTGACGAATAAAATAATATTTGGCCAAAGTGATAAACAGCTCCCCGGGTTAAACTCGTGTTTTTGGCTCTGGGACGTTTCAAAACATGACGTTTCAAAACTGGGACGTTTCAAAACTGGGACACTTCAAAACTGGGACGATTCAAAACCTGCCACTTCAAAACTAGGACGGTTCAAAACTTTGAGTGCAATTGTGCGTCACGGTGTACGCACTAGTGACACCAGAACACACGCACATTAAATGTTTATTTTCGTTTTGTCATTTTTTAACTCTCTTCACGCGTTTTGCTCTCGTTTCGCATTCTTTAAAAATATTTTTTTGCCGGTATTTAAATTTGGTCGCTCATGTTTTGTCTTTTGTCGAGTGCTTTACCGGTAAAACGCTTTAGTAAATTTTCCGATAAATTTAACGAAAAAAAAAATGCGAAACGAGAGGAAAACGCGTGAAGAGAGTTAAAAAATGACAAAACGAATAAAGAAAATGAATAGTACGTGAAAATAGTTTAAAACAATGACAAAACGAAAATAAACATTTAATGTGCGTGTGTTCTGGTGTCACTAGTTCGTACACCGTGACGCACAATTGCACTCAAAGTTTTGAACCGTCCTAGTTTTGAAGTGGCAGGTTTTGAATCGTCCCAGTTTTGAAGTGTCCCAGTTTTGAAACGTCCCAGTTTTGAAACGTCTTGTTTTGAAACGTCCCAGAGCCGTGTTTTTCATCATCATACTGTTTTTCATTACAGGGAGCTGGGTGAAATGGCTATCCGTCTCGACGATCATCATTGGCGGCGGTGCGTACATTGGGTACTTGTTCACTCCAGACTGGCGAGAAATTGTGGACAGCAAGCATTATTACAGTAACTGGAAGGTGAGTTGAGAGATTTTGTCGTTTAAATGTTACGAAAAATAATAATAACTAGATTAGTCGAGACCAGGCTTAGTTGGTACCGGAAAACAGCAATTCCGACATTTTCGAGAAATATTCCGAGAAAAAAAAAATCTTAAAACCGTCATGCCCTTCTATTTTTCACTTTTCGGTTTAAATGTCGGGCAATTAGAGGCTGCCGGCTTATTTTTCCAAAGTATATTTTTTTCAGAAAAAAAAACCAAAACATAACTTTAAAAATGAGAAAAATATAGCGTTTCATATGAGAAAATATGACCGAGAAAAAAAATCATTAAAACATAAATATTCATTAAAATACAACAAAAAACGTTTGAAACAATCAAAATTCACTCAAAACGCACTCAAATAGTCGCAAGCCTTAAAATCATACGGACTGTACAGGAATTTTCCGACCTCTGTCGAAAAATTTTCCGAAATAAAATTGCGGAAAATTGGCTCTGGGACGTTCCGAAACCTGCCATTTCGAAAATGGGACGTTTAGAAACTTTTGTACATTTTTGCGGCATACTAGTTGGTTTAAATTCCCAAAAAAAGAAAAACCTTTGATAAAAACGAAAAATAAAAACCAAATTCGGGTGTGTTTTGGTGACAAATGGCGAAAAACGCTACTCAAAAATACAAAAAAAGTTTCGGAACGTCCCAATTTCGAAATGACACGTTTCGAATTAAAAAAAAAAGGTTTTTGGACGTAAAAATTGAATTTATTTTCCAGATCCGCGTCTACCTATCGCTTCCCTTCAACACGGCAAGTCGTGTGATAGGTGGTCTTGCCAATCAAGAAATTCCTGTCTGGCTCCGTGAAACCCTCCTCGGTGGCTTTGCACGAATGTATGATTGTAGAATGGAGGACACTGTCGATCCAGACTTTAAGAACTATCCCTCGTTTGCCGCATTTTTCAACCGCAAACTCAAAGAATCGTCGCGTCCGATCAGCGCTTCGCCACTCGTCTCGCCGGCCGATGGAACTGTTTTGCATTTTGGAAAAGTCGAGGATAACCGAATCGAATACGTGAAAGGACACGACTACGATGTGGTCAACTTCCTGGGAGAGGTGGATATGACACAGAAGGAGGAGTTGGATCTGTACCAAGTGGTCATTTATTTGGCGCCTGGAGATTATCACGCATTCCATTCGCCTGCCAGATGGGTTGCTTCTCAGTGTCGACACGTTCCGGGACTGCTGCTCTCGGTTCGTCCGACTCTTCTCAGTCATGTGCCACATCTATTCTGCCTCAATGAAAGGTAATTTTAGGAACTTATTTTTGTTGTAAAAAAATCCTTTTGTATCTACCGCTACTTTAAAATGTTAGAAAATTTGAATAGCGCGGTCACTTTTCGCGAAAAAAATTATTTATTTGCATTAGAGCGCGTATGATTTTAAAGACTGACAAAAAAATTTACAATTATCTTTGGCTAGAAAAGAAGTGTAAAACATGATATCTTGAAGGAAAGTTCCTAATTAAAATCGAGACTCTGGGACATTTCGAAACCGGCAGGTTTCGAAACTGCATTTTTGCGCTCCGTTGTTTGTACTTATGTGTTTATTGTGTTTTCAATCGACTTGCGACATGAGAACGCGAGACTCCGCCCACTTTTTTGTGCGCAACCACGCGAACACAGTGATATTTGAAGAGGCGCAGACAGGTAGCGCACAAATAAGTGAGCGGAGTCTCGCGTTCTCATGTCGCAAGTCGATTAAAAACACAATAAAATCCAAAAAAATTGATTGAATACGAAAAAGAAAAACCAAATGCGCGTGTGTTTTGGTGTCACTAGTGTGAACACCGCGGCGCAAAATTTCACTAGTCCTAGTTTCGAAACGTCTTCATTTCGAAACGTCCTAGAGCCAAAATCGAGAGTGTGACAAAGCTGGGGAAAATTTTCCGAAAATAGGGGAAAACTGACACTCTCACGCGCAATTGCGGACAACTGAAATTGTCAGATTTTTCATTTTTGAATTTCTTTTACTATTGTCGGCCCCCGCCAAAATGGTCAAACGCGCTCCGCTGAACTCAATACTACGTGGATTTTATTTTGGTTTCCAAATGTTTTCATTTCACGTGTAAATTCAACGGGAAAAAACTTTTGTGAATTTTCGCGGCGTACTAGTGTATTTAAATTTTCATACAAATAAAAATAGTTAATAAAAGCAAAAAATAAAAACCAAATGAGCGTGCGTTTTGGTGTTTGGCAAAAAACGCTGCGCAAAAATGAAAAAAAAGTTTCGAAACGTCCCAGAGCCCTTTTGCAGGTGTGAGGCACGAGTTCTGTAGTGGAAATTCTATAGAATGCAGACGAACAGTGCCGCAGACTTGCAAAAGGGGCGGAGTTCTTCCATGAATTTGAATTTGAGGGTCTCTTAGGATTTTTTTAGTACGGTAGATTTTTTTTAATCACCAAAAACACATTTTTTTTTCGCCGTTTGGGTCTGTAACTGAGTTTCTTGGTGTGTCTGTTTCCAAACTGCATGGCGAGAGCGAACTGAGAGCCCAAGACCAACAAAAAAACTCGAACACGCGTCTTTCGCTTGCCGGGCAAGCGCATAACCGCCTGCGCCACAGGGCACACGCAAGAAATGAATGAAAAATAAATTTTAAAGAAAGTGAAGAAAAACATTTTTAAAAAATGAAAAGAAATCAAAAGTAGCTTTTGATGCGGCCAGGCTTGTATTTGTTAGAAAAAACACATTGTCTGTTTCAGAGTGGTACTAAATGGAACGTGGCGTCACGGATTCTTCTCCATGTCCGCCGTCGCCGCCACCAACGTTGGTGACATTGTGGTGGACGCGGAGCCAAGTCTTCGCACCAACATTGCTCGCCGCAAGACGCAGAAAATCATGAACACGGAAACGGACATTCACGCACCGTACCTTCCCGGTCAACGCGTCGGAGAGTTCCGACTCGGATCCACGATTGTTCTAGTGTTCCAGGCTCCGCCCACCGTCAAGTTTGCCATCAAGGCGGGCGATCCGCTGCGTTACGGACAGAGCCTCGTGGCCGACGGCGTCTGAATCCACGCGTAGCTTGTATCTTTTGTACAGTAGGACTTGTTTTTTTTGCGGATGACATTTTTTCTCTCTGCTTTACCTTCTAACCCTTCCGCTCCTGTTTCTCAATTCTGTCGCTCCAATCCGGGTACATTTCGCTCGCACCTCGTACTCTCGCCCCCTCCCGCCAACAAATTTTTATAGAATTTCACTTTGGTTTATTCATTAGTATATTTATTGATTGATTTTAATAAAACAAATAAATAATAAAAAGATTGCAAATAACATTTTGAGCTCAGCAATAAAACCCAAAACAAAGTATTTCTTCCAACACCATCCTTCAAGCGGATAAATTACAGTACCGGACAAAAAGATATCATATTTTGGTTTTTGGAGTATAACTTTTGAATGGAGAGGGTTATGGTTCTGAAAATTTGCATGAATCTGTCCCGTAATGTTTTTGACAAGCTTCAAAAATGGATTTACCGTAAATACTGTATTATAAGCCCATGGGCTTCTATTTTTCAAAGGGGTCTCAAGGGTGGGCTTATATTACAGGTGGGCTTCTGTTACAGGGTGGGCTTCTATTTTTCAACCCTCTTTTTTATCCACAACAAAAAAAACTTCAAAAACCAACAACAATTTTCATAATATCAAATTCTGATTGCGATTTAGAAGTTCTAATTCAAGAGCACTAACAACATAAAATAGATGTTTGTATCTTTAAAAATAAAAATTTTCGTAATCTAATGGTGTGTCGCTTTATCTGCTTTTATTTTACGACAAAATTTTCCAAATTCGGAAATCATTCAAGATGATTTCTAAAAAAAACTCAACGTTTTTCTCGATGTTAACTACCAAAACTAAACCAAAAATTGCAGCATTGTTTTATTTTCGCCATTTTCATTATAATTTTTGTTGTTATTGTTAGTATTGTCGGCCCGCCAAAATGGTCAAACGCGCTCCGCTGAACTCAACTTTGGTTTTCAAATTATTTCATTTCACGTTGAATTTATACGTGAAATTAAACAATTTTGAGACCAAAATGAAAATTGCATAGCGTTGAGTTCAACGGAGCGCGTTTGACTAATTTGGCGGTCCGACAATAGTCAATTTTATTTACTGAACTGGGAAAAAATTTAACATTCGCGTGAAAAAGTGAGCGGGATTTTTTGTTTTGATGATGCAACTCGACTGAAAACACAATATGGAATCAGTTAAAAAAAATAAAATATGCAAAATTGAACACATCGCGATGAAACGCGCACAGTTCCAAGACAATAATCAATGGGTCCCAGACTCTTTGGGCACGATTGATTTTCGATCAAACTTGCTTACGGTACCAAATTTGTGTACGGCCTCTTTGGGTACAATTGCTCTTTAGTTACGGCAACGTTTTTGTATGAAATTTGCAAATTTGGTACCCAAAGAGCAGCCGTTACCATAAAAAAACGTACCAAAAGAGCAAGAAAACCAAAGGTCCGGGACCCATTGAGTGTTGGCTACAATTTCAAGATGGGCTTTTATTAAAGGGTGGGCTTCTATTACAGGGTGGGCTTCTATTTTTCAAAGGGGTCTCAAGGGTGGGCTTATATTACAGGTGGGCTTCTAATACAGGTGGGCTTATATTACAGTATTTACAGTAGTCATTTTTGAAAACTGCAGATTTTTCGAAAAATTTCAGATGCCAAATTTTCGACCCAAAAATAATTTTTTTTTCAGATTTTTTAGGACTCGATATTTATTTTCAAAATGAAGTTTCAAAACTAAAAGTATGATTTTAGTTGACTATGGGTCGATCGGACAATTTTCAGCTGAGTTACAGCACTTGGAATATCAGGGTCCACATGGGCAAGTCAACTATAACTTTTATTGAGAATCACCAAAACCAAAGAAAATCAGGGCAAATTAGATAAAAACTGTTAAAAAGCAAATTTTATTTGGTTTTATTCGGTTTTGGTGATCCTCAATAAAAGTGATAGTTGACTTACCCATGTGGACCTTGATATTCGAAGTGCTGTAAGTCAGCTGAAAATTGTCCGATCGACCCATAGTCAACTAAAATCATACTTTTAGTTTTGAAACTTTATTTTAAAAATAAATTTCGAGCCTTGAAAAATCTGAAAAAAAAATTATTTTTGGGTCGAAAATTTGGCATCTGAAATTTTTCGAAAAATCTGCAGTTTTCAAAAATGACCAAATCCATTTTGGGAGCTTGTCAAAAAAAAACATTACGGGACAGATTCATGCAAATTTTCAGAACAATAACCCTCTCCATTCAAAAGGTATACTCCAAAAACCAAAATATGATATCTTTTTGTCCGGTACTGTAAATGACTACGTATTCTTTTTTAAACCGTTTGGAAGTGTATCTTTTTCCACAAATTAAGTCTCATTTTCCCCCGAATTTGGCGTTTGCCGGCTCGATGTTGTCAATGTTGCTCGACGGCGCAAATTAAGGCGATTCACCTAGGATACGGGCCGAATTTTATGCGAAAAATAATGGGCTTGTGAGCATGATGAATTACAGTAGGAAGCGATCATAAGTTCATTTTTATTTTTATTGGCAATTCGCGCAAAAAACGCTTGTAATAAAGCCATCATAATACGATTCATCTAGGATACCACGCATTTCCTTTTGAAACTTTTTAAAAACGCTCAGCCAGAAAAAAACCTAACATAAAGACAGGTCCATCGCTAAACTTTATTGGTGGTTGACTGGTACAAATAAAGGCACGGGTCCTTGAAAATCAAGTTCAGCAGAGAAAGTTGCACCGGAAAAAAAACAAAGTTTTAGGAACCTACTGCCCAAATGGGCGGCATCGTGCCAAAAATATGGGTAAGGTGTTTTTACCACTGTAACCACTGTAACGAAGGATTTGATTGAAAGAAACTAATTTCTCGTGACGAGTTGCGGAAAAAACTTCACTTCGAAGATTCTGCATGACCGAACTCAAGGATTACCAAAGATCTCGATTGTTCCCAAAACCGTAGTTTGCAAGAATGCACGTTCATTACTATAAGCCTCGAAGCTCAGGAGCACCCTCTTCACGAGGCAAGAGAAACATTGTCAGATCAGCTTCCACCTTGGACAAAGTCGTGTAACGACATCAGAAGTTATTTTTGGCGGGTATATCGGAGTTGCATGGAAGTGAATTTTTTAAAAACAGTAGTCGGAATTCCATGCAACTCTGGCGTACATATATGGCGAGAATAGACAGCTAGGTAGCTAATAGCCACTGAAAAATGGTAATAGCCGTCAAAAAAGGCAATTGGCCGTTATGGGGTAAAGTTGCCGCCTATAAAAATTCGTCTGTTGGCACCGCGACTATAGAATGTTCTCATGCAACCATGAAGAAAAACAATATTCGCGCTTACTCAGTGCTTTTGCGTCTTTTTCCAGAAACAAGATGCCCCAAATGTGGCTAGTTGCCATCGAGTTCGGGGCGCACGCCGAATACATATGACACACGTCTCTAAATCAGTGGCCAATAGCCCATTTCAATGGCTACTAGCTAAAAATCTTCCGACAATTTAGAGGTGAGCGAGCATACTGTCTGGAGAGTCTTTCGAAAGAATCATAGCATTGTAGACTCGGTATAAAACGCTGATAACTCGCTCCAATCGAACAAAGAATTTCGCATGCATTTGGAGAGAGGTTCAGAGAAATCAGAGCAAAACATCGGCCACGGCTCTCTTGATTTTCTGCACTCTCTCGTCGCAAACGCGGCCGCGTCCATCACTGTGCGAAGGGAGCGCGTTTGCAGCGCTCCGTACTGAGAATACGAGATGTTACCCTTCTACTGACACGATTTGTCTGGTCTACTCGAGGTGGTTGAATTTGTGTCTTACATATGATGGACGTGCTTCCGTGACTGGACTCTTTTTTCGCGCACAGTTTATTTTATTTTACATTCTATGCTGAATTCTCCTTTCGAGATCCCGTACCTTTATTTAGTGCCAGTCAGCCACATCGCCGTGGTTTGTGGGGTGACCCTATCTTTATGTCAGGCACTGTATGAAAATCACTGAAATAACCGTAATCGTATCTCGCGATCTCTTGCAGCAGCTACTCGGCCAGGATTTAGTCAAATTTTTCGTCAAAAAAATCCGTGCTGTTAAAATTGTGTTTCATAAGATTTCGCCAAACTGCCCGTGTATGTGAAATCCATGAAGTCCAACACTTTATTTTTGTACTTCAATATTAAACATATGCCTCCTATTTCTTAGCGAGAGATGCAGATATGCAGAGCTTAATTCAAAATGAAAATGGGCGTGACAATCCACGCCCATTTTTATTCTGTGCTCAATTTTTCACAATTCATTCATGAGCACACGTCCGAGCCATCATAATTCGGACCTGAGAATGTCGTTCACACTTCTTCTTTTCGCCGCTCTGATTGGACAGGTTTGTGTTTTAATTCTAAATATAAAATAATGGAAAATGACACTTAACCGACATTTTCAGGCATCCCTTGGAGATCCGACGCGGTATCTCTTTTCCAAAGTCGAACTAGATCAAAGTACCATGTACACAATGTTGTCAAGCTTCTCAAACGTGGGCAAGGTTGGCTGAAAAGTTATTAGAGACAGTTTTATCATACATGGGTTAATTGTAGCTTCCCATCTACTTTCCCATGTCGAATTCCTCGGCAGACTACGCTTCCCAAGTTTGGATGGATCCCTGTTACGAACGGTTCTACGAAGTTGGAGCACACTACGTCGTCTACTGGTTTGTCAACAGCGATGTAAGTATTTTATTATTTTTTTGCATTTGAAAAGAATGTGGCGTCAAAGTCGCCAATAGGCTGCGTTCAAAAGCCGACGCAAAACTGCGCAGCACATATTTTTAAAACGATAAAAATGTAAATATTCAGATGTATTGCGAAGCACTCGTAAAAGCCTCTGCCACTACAGTCCCAACCAAACCACTCTACGAACAACAGCATCTCGCTCGTGTCGAACGCAAGAAGACCTGGTGTCCACCAGAACTTGAATAAGATGCATAATTAATAGGGTGGCCAAAAACTCCTTCCCACCTTTTCCGATTTCTTCCTTTTTCCGTTACTGATTTCTGGTGGCTCTCACTTTTAGAACTATCTTTTTTGAAGTGCTACAAAATAGAACAATACCCAAAATGGGACTGTGTACTTTTTTATTTATTTAGTTTTCACTATAAACCTAATAAGACGCTATAAACCTTCCTGGCCATCCCTGCAAATCGTAATTGTATTCAATGTCTTTTGAATAAACTGTGTTGACATAAATATTCAGATATTGAAAAAAACACTGATTGAAACAAATCGAGTAGGCGATATTCAGTAGTAAAGGGTTTTTACGTTTGTATCGCTTGAATTGTTTTTTTTTTGTTCTAGGAAAGAAAACTAAACATTGACGTCTTAATACAGCTCCGAATTCCGACGATGCTGACGGTCCGATCCCTGACAACTTCGTTCATACGTTTCAACAACCTTGCGTGGATTGAGGGTCAAGTAGTAAATCACAAGCAATGACTATATGAGCAGGAATAAGTTGGCTGGTTCTCTCAGAGTCAGTCAAAAGTCTATCAAGAACATCATGAAAAACGAGTTTAAACTCAGAATCCGCATTTCTTGCGTAAAGTTTTCACGGAAGCATTCATGGCTTTAGACTCAAAAAAGGACTGAAGATCTTCACTGGGAGCAGGCCTTGTTCTACATGGCCTAAGTTCCGATGGGCCCCCGGTGGGACTTTCTGGGATTGATAATAAGCATGAATTTGCAGTTGACCAAAGAACGAATAGCGTTGACTGTATCCAAAATCAAGCAATGTAGCGCTATTACCTAATCAATGAGACTCCAACTTTCCAATGTACTGAAACTTTCACAGCACAGTTTTTTTTAATTTATTCAGAAACACCTTGCACCGCGCGTTCAACTCGCCTATATTTATAAATAAAGTCGCATTATAAATTCAACATTGAATGAAATTTTTTGGAAACAAACATGAAAACCACGAAGTACTAAGTTTTGTGGAGCATACTTGCTTTCTTCACGAATGGGCAATACATAATTACCACACCGAAACATAAAAAATAAACAACAAAAAGAACGTAGTTGATGCAAGTTCAAACTTGCATCAACTCTGTTGTCGTTGATGTTTTCGCTTGAGTACAAATCTTCCGAGTTTTCGCATCTTTCCAATTGTGTGGAGTGCCGTCAAAATAGTTCAAGGAGTAGTATTGAAGATGCTTGCTAGCTTTCTGGTGGTTTGATAAGAGCGGGCGTCCACTTCTTGCCACAACGCATCAAAATCCAAAGTTGCGATCATAGTCTTTGCACAAGTAGCCTCCACTTTCGAAGCCTTCAGCCCAATGTCGGACCGTCATTCAACAAAGTGCATGAGGCTCATAAATTCGACATGGTTCTGACACAGTTAAATGACTCTGACCGTATTTCATTCACCAATTTTTATAAAAGAGTGAGAGAAAAAGTATATTCTAAACGGCAGAAATAGCGTTTTCTGAAGAGAAACAGTTTCGTTTCTTTAAAAAAAGTAGACACTTCATTGACAGGGGAATTCTCGATGTAACAGGTCTATCAGCGAATGTCCGTGGACACCTGCGATAGCGCTATTTTTCCACAAAAACAATGATAACCATCAAGAATAGATCCGATGACCGAGTTTCGCCAATACTTACCTGTGCAAAAAAATAGACTTGCTTGACGAGTTTCACTTTTGAACGGATACTTTTTTTTATAAAAGTCACCAATCAATCCCAGTTTTTTAAAATAAACGTTTTCATCCACGTTTATTAATTATTTATACAAGTCAATAAAATGGTTACTGTTTTCCTAAGGCTTAAACGATTAAAAAAATGAAACCATGCTGTTTTATATGAAAGCAATCTGATATTTTCTACTTATCATTTTGATGGGATGAAATAACTCGCTCCGCCCCACCGTAGAGGTTCGAAACAAGTGTGACTTATAAGCGTTGCTAATACACAGATAGCGGACTTTTCACACCACAAAATGCGTTCACAATTCGAAATAATTTTTCTGATTTCATTATTTTCTGCAACAGAACAATGCCTGAAAACTTTGCCTCCAGAGGAGATTTACATAACAAGTACCACCCCTTTGGTAAGAATTGTTTCTTTCTAGAAAAAATAATATATATTTGCAGTTCGAAACGACGACAGTGAATTGTTAGTTAGTTCGGCATGAAAACTATACTTATTTAAAGCCTATTTCAGTGTGCAACGATTGTGACATTCGCGATGTGGTTAAAAACCAGTTTGGCGACAAATTTACCATAATTTTGGGGTATGTCGAAATCTTATTTAAATTCCTCGAATAAATTTTTAGACAACCTGTCTTGGTAAATAACTGCATACAAATTACAATTATTTGTCAATCCGATGACGGCTGCAGAACTGTCACGTTATTTGTATGTATAAGTATCCAAATCCAAATACTTTTATAGTTACAGGCTGCATCTGGTGGTAAAACGGTAGAAATTACAACTCCTTCTAAAGATGTTTCCGCTAAATTTTTTTGTGAAAAGAATGGAGAATTTTCTTCTGACAAAGTGTAAGTACAGTGTCAGCCAAAATGAATGCGCGCATGAGGTCTTTTCTTTTAACGGAAAAAATAGGCTTGCGTCTCACGGTGTCCAGAAGCCATATGCAAGAAACTGAAAAACGACAGGAAAACCGTTTTCCGGAAAAGGAAATTTGAAAATCTTTGATGTAAACATGATGAGGGTGAGGAACGCAGGTGAGCATGTTTTGGAAAACGGTTTTCCTCTCATTTCCCAGTTTCTTGCATATGGCCACAGGATTGGAAATATGGGCGGAGTTCGTTTCCCAGAAAACGATTTTTCTCTCATTTTCCTGTTTCATGGATCCGACCACTAGTTTCTTCAAAATTTGAATACCGAAACGCGCCTGCTTTTTGGTCAGAACTGTATATAAAAACCAGAATAAATTTTTATTTTCAGGAAAGACATTGAAGATGTTACCTGTGTGTGCACAAGGTGAAATTAATCAATGAACCAGTTTATCAATTCCAAAGAATGTGACTGGAAAATTATTAAAATAATAAGTGTATTTTCTTGTAACAATTACCAAGAATTAAATTTTAAATAGTGCTCGTTTTGTTTTTCTAGCAGGTTTTTTTAAAACATTTTTCCGGTGTACTTTTTTTTTAGTGCTTTGTGTTTGTTGTTGTTTTGTGGAATGGTAGTTGATAAAAACATTTGTCTTTGTGCATACTGTCACTTTTGTATAAAAATGAATATTTAAACACTTTGCCCGTCACGCAATGGTTCTCGCTTTCATATTCAACCGAATGCATCTACGTATTGTGAAATAAATAAAAATTGCAAAGCGGTGTTTTTTTTACAATAACATAATTTTATTTCTATTTTTGTCTGGCTTCAAGAATTATGAAATCGAGAATAGAATAGTTTATTTATATGAACCTCATGCACTCTGTCGAATGACGGTCCGACATTGGGCCGAAGGCTGCGAATGTGGAGGCTACTCGTGCAAAGACTATGATCGCAACTTTGGATTTTGATGCGTTGTGGCAAAAAGTGGACGCCGGTCCTTATCAAACCACCAGACTAGCAAGCACCATCAATACTATTCCTTGAACTATTTTGACGGCACTCAACACAATTGGAAAGGTGCGAAAACTCGGAAGATTTGTACTAAATGTTCTAAGCGAAAACAACATAGACAACACAGTTGATGAAAGTTTTAATCTTGTCATTTTCCATGGTTTGATCAAATCATTACCGGGGTTGTCTTTTAGAACTGTGCGGAATAGAAAAACATTTTTTTTTAAAATTTTTTTGAATCTTTTATTATTGTTTTTCATGTCTTCCTAATCATTTTTTCATTTCTTTCTATTGTCGGCCCGCCATAACGGTCAAGCAGTGCTACCTCGGAATAGAACTCGCTCGAAATAGAACTGTAGCGAAATAGAACTACCTGAAATGGAGCGGTACAGGAAAAACCGCGGCGCGGAATTGAACTCAATAATCCACCATGTAAAACTGAATACTTATTTGAGCTCCTCTACAGTTTTTTTGGATCACTACATCTCCACTTCAGGCAGTTCTATTTAGCTTCAATTTTATTTCACTACAGTTTTATTCCACAACAGTTCTATTTTGCTACAGTTCTATACCGAAACAATTCTATTCTGAAACAGTTCTAGTCCGAAACAGTTTTATTCCGCTACAGTTCTATTTCGAGCGAGTGCTATTCCGAGGTAGCACCGTTTAAAAGCGCAAACGTGCGGTGCGCTTTTTCGGCGGGAAGCTTCAAATTTTAACTGCCATTTGTGGTGATTTCGTTATGTTTCTTTTATCTTTTTTATTTTTTGTAATGAAATTTAAGATATAAAAATTGAAAAGTTCCCAAAATGAACTTTGTGTCAGAAGAAAAACAGGTGGAAACAAAATGAAAAAAAAAATACTGTAGCGACAACAGCAGACTACTCACTCTGCTATACAAAATCTTTATCAGACCCATCCTCGAATACGGTACAGTAATAAGCAACCCACACAAAAAATCTGATATCAAATCTGTCGAATCTGTCCAAAATGCTTTCACCAGAAGGCTATACAGCCGACAAAAAGGCAGATATATAAGAGCTGATGATCCCGAATATCTTTCGGCGCCCGAAAGAAATTCACTCTACGGCCTCTCATCACTAGAAAACAGGAGAAAGTATTTTGACAGGAAATTTCTGACTAAGATGATAGCAGGGAACGTTGATATCGACACAAGACCATTCTTTACTTTCTTTCAAAACACGCGAACGCGCGCAAAAACCAAATTTATCTGGGCCAGCAGCAAAACAAAGATCCGCCAAGAATTTTTCACAAACCGCACGCTAACCGCAATCACTCTATAACTACTGCTGAACGGACGTCACCAAGATTCTTTATCACTTCTACCCCACCCTTTTTTTTTCTGCTCTCATTCTTGATCTGTTTCTACCCAACTCCTTATTGCTCTCATTATTTCCCAGCACATACCTTTAATGTATCTGTGTACACAATATCAACACGTCACATTGGCGTAAATAAATAAATAAATAAATAAAATGAAATTTGAATTCGCGCTAATCTTGCAAGTGCGGCACGGTATTTTTCAGTAGGACGAGGTTGATGATGAATACACACAACAAAGATTACAAAGTCGATCCGTTCTTCAAGTACCTAATGCACTGCGGATAACGGTGTTCGGCGTTCTCGGACGACTGGTGTTGCATTGTTCAGAGCCGGACATTACTTGGCTAGGGAAATGACCGAGCAATCTTCGTAGATTTCTCTACTACCCAACCTCTCCAACGGCAACACCCACCATCACTGACTGCGCTATCGACCACCCCTCACCGACTAAATTACGCGTCATAAGTATAGCCCACCACCCACAGAATTTTTAAAAAATTGTAGGGTCAAAAGTAAAACACAAATTTTCCTTTCTTAAGTTTTCCTTATGGAAATAGAATGAACAGCAACTTTCTGCGTATTTCATTGTGTTTTATAGTATTCCTATCAAAATTCCTTGAGAAGCTTTCTTGTCATCACATGTTGGCGTCCACAGAAGCTTCTCAACGTCTTTCAACGCAAATGCTCTCCAACGCAAATATTCGTGGAAATGAATAGTTGTTGGGTTCCAAATATAAAATTCGTCCATGAAAACCCTACGCGAGAAATGTGTTATCTGAGTCTAAACTCGTTTTTCATGATGTTTTTGATAGACTTTTGACTGACTCTGAGAGAACCAGCCAACTTATTCCTGCTCATATAGTCATAGCTTGTGATTTACTACTTGACCCTCAATCCACGCAACGTTGTTGAAACGTATGAACGAAGTTGTCAGGGATCGGACCGTCAGCAACGTCGGAATTCGGAGCAGTATTAAGACTTCAATGTTTAGTTTTCCTTTCTAAAACAAAAAAAACAATTCAAGCGAGTCAAACGTAAAAACACTTTACTACTGAATATCGCCTACTCGATTTGTTTCAATCAGTGTTTTTTTCAATATCTGAATATTTATGTCAACACAGTTTATTCAAAAGACATTGAATACATTTACGATTTGTAGGGTGGCCAAGAAGGTTTATAGCGTCTTATTAGGTTTGTCGTGAAAACTAAATAAATAAAAAATTACACAGTCCTATTTTGGGTATTGTTCTATTTTGTAGCACTTCAAAAAAGATAGTTCTAAAAGTGAGAGCCACCAGAAATCAGTAACGGAAAAAGGAAGAAATCGGAAAAGGTGGGAAGAAGTTTTTGGCCACCCTATTAATTATGCATCTTATTCAAGTTCTGGTGGACACCAGGTCTTCTTGCGTTCGACACGAGCGAGATGCTGTTGTTCGTAGAGTGGTTTGGTTGGGACTGTAGTGGCAGAGGCTTTTACGAGTGCTTCGCAATACATCTGAATATTAACATTTTTATCGTTTTAAAAATGCGTGCTGCGCAGTTTTGCGTCGGCTGTTGAACGCAGCCTATTGGCGACTTTGACGCCATATTCTTTTCACACGCAAAAAAACAATAAAATACTTACATCGCGGTTGACAAGCCAGTAGACGACGTAGTGTGCTCCAACTTCGTAGAACCGTTCGTAACAGGGATCCATCCAAACGTCGGAAGTGTAGTCTGCCGAGGAATTCGAAACGGGAAAGTAGATGGGAAGCTGCAATTAACCCATGTAGGATACAACTGTCTCTAATAACTTTTCAGCCAACCTTGCCCACGTTTGAGAAGCTTGACAACATTGTGTACATGGTACTTTGATCTAGTTCGACTTTGGAAAAGAGATACCGCGTCGGATTTCCAAGGGATGCCTAAAAATGTCGGTTAAGAATATTTTTCCATTTTTTTTTTTAAATATTTTGAATTAAAATACAAACCTGTCCAATCAGAGCGGCGAAAAGAAGTAGTGTGAACGACATTCTTCAGCCCGAATTATGATTGCTCGGACGTGTGCTCATAAATGAATCGTGAAAAGTTCAGCACATAATAAAAATGGGCGTGGATTGTTACGCCCATTTTCATCTTGACTTAAGCTCTACATCTCTGCATCTCTCGCTAAGAAATAGGAGGCATATGTTTTATATTGAAGTACAAAAATAAAGTGTTGGACTTTATGGATTTCACATACAGGGGCTATTTGGCGAAACCTTATGAAATACAATTTTAACAGCACGGATTTTTTTTGGCCAAAAATTTTAGAGATCGCGAGATACGATTACGGCTATTTCAGTGATTACCATACAGTGCCTGACATAAAGATAGGGTCACCCCACAAACCACGGCGATGTGGCTGACTGGCACTAAAAGAAGGTACGGGATCTTGAAAAAAACTGAAAGACTACGAGAAGTCCATGGTTGACCAACTCGCATGTATCTTACTAGGAAAGTACTTTTTGGTACATTTTGGAAAATTCTGAAAAAAATCAGGGTAATACTAGATTTTTTGGTGAATTTTTTGAGATATTAAAAATCCGCCAAATGCTTTCAGAAAAGTTTTTATGAGCTGTCAAACTTTTTAAATATTTTTCGAGTACATTTTCACCTGTAAAATCCTACATTCCACACGGCCGCCTTCGCTTCACCAGCCGAATAGTCTAACAACACACAGGTCGCTGAAAATATCGATGGGTGGCGCAACTGGGTGCGGCGGGAGCACTGATACAACTCGCATGTATTCCAGGTTGAAATGTAAATCAAATAGAATCGAAACGATGACAACATGAAAGTAAGAATTTTTGAAAAACGTATTGATGCTCAAAGTAGTTCATATGTATGTACGTCTCGAATTCAACCAGCTCGAGTAGACCAGACAAATCTTATAAGTAGCAATTTTAGTCGTACGAACCGTCGAAGTTGAATTTTTTTGATAGCTGATTTCGTAACATCTCATACAATGATATGATTCAGTGGAAAAACTACAGGCAGTATGCTTGTTTGCATCTAAACTTAGCTAACTTCTGATGATGTGACACGACTTTGTCGTGGTGGTTGCTGACCTGACAATGTTTCTCTTGCTTCGTGTAGTCAGTTTGGCGGGGCTTCTGGGCGTCGAGGCTTACTGTAACTAGAAGAACCTCCGTAGCCCTTGCTGGATCAACTTGAACTTGTCCGATTCACGCCCAGCTTCGCCGCTTAATACCCTTTGGGTTTGAAAATGTTCAGGCAAGTTTGGTGCAAATCGGTCCAGTAGGAGCTGGGAAAACTTTGTTGTCATGAAATCTCGCACACATACTGACAAACATGCAGAATCTTTGAAGACCTCGATTTGCTTTTGCTCTATTCCAATGAGGTTGTTTTTTCACTCAAACCCTATAATTATGTTACAGTGGTAAAAACACCTTATTGTTAGCCATATTTTTGGCACGATGGCGCGAATTTGGGCAGTAGGTTCCTAAAACGTGTTTTTTTTTCCGGCGCAACTTTCTCTGCTAAACTTGATTTTCAAGGACCCATGCCTTCATTTTGTCCCCGTCAACCACATCACTAAAGTGTAGAAATGGATTTGTCTTTATGTTAGGCACTGTATAAATTTCGTCTTTTAATTACTGTTTTCTGGCTCACAATTTGGCAAAATGAGAGCTCTTTTTTAAAAGTTTCAAAAGCGTCGTATCCCATGTGAATCGTATTATGACGGCTCTATTAAACGTTTTTTTTCGCGCGCATTGCCAAAAAAAATAAAAACAATAAAAATGAACTTATGATCGCTTCCTACTGTAATTCATCATGCTCAAAAGCTCATTATTTTTCGCATAAAATTCGGCCCGTATCCTAGGTGAATCGCCTAAACTTGCGCTGTCGTGCAACAATGACAACATCGAGCCGGCAAACGCCAAATTCGGGGGAAAATGAGACTTAATTTGCGGAAAAAGATACACTTTCAAACGGTTTCAAAAATAATACTTATTGTTAGTCATTTAATTTATCCGCTTGAAGGATGGTGTTGGAAGAAATACTTTGTTTTGGGTTTTATTGCTGAGCTCAAAATGTTATTTGCAATCTTTTTATTATTTATTTGTTTTATTAAAATCAATCAATAAATATACTAATGAATAAACCAAAGTGAAGTTCTATAAAAATTTGTTGGCGGGAGGGGGCGAGAGTACGAGGTGCGAGCGAAATGTACCCGGATTGGAGCGACAGAATTGAGAAACAGGAGCGGAAGGGTTAGAAGGTAAAGCAGAGAGAAAAAATGTCATCCGCAAAAAAAACAAGTCCTACTGTACAAAAGATACAAGCTACGCGTGGATTCAGACGCCGTCGGCCACGAGGCTCTGTCCGTAACGCAGCGGATCGCCCGCCTTGATGGCAAACTTGACGGTGGGCGGAGCCTGGAACACTAGAACAATCGTGGATCCGAGTCGGAACTCTCCGACGCGTTGACCGGGAAGGTACGGTGCGTGAATGTCCGTTTCCGTGTTCATGATTTTCTGCGTCTTGCGGCGAGCAATGTTGGTGCGAAGACTTGGCTCCGCGTCCACCACAATGTCACCAACGTTGGTGGCGGCGACGGCGGACATGGAGAAGAATCCGTGACGCCACGTTCCATTTAGTACCACTCTGAAACAGACAATGTGTTTTTTCTAACAAATACAAGCCTGGCCGCATCAAAAGCTACTTTTGATTTCTTTTCATTTTTTAAAAATGTTTTTCTTCACTTTCTTTAAAATTTATTTTTCATTCATTTCTTGCGTGTGCCCTGTGGCGCAGGCGGTTATGCGCTTGCCCGGCAAGCGAAAGACGCGTGTTCGAGTTTTTTTGTTGGTCTTGGGCTCTCAGTTCGCTCTCGCCATGCAGTTTGGAAACAGACACACCAAGAAACTCAGTTACAGACCCAAACGGCGAAAAAAAAATGTGTTTTTGGTGATTAAAAAAAATCTACCGTACTAAAAAAATCCTAAGAGACCCTCAAATTCAAATTCATGGAAGAACTCCGCCCCTTTTGCAAGTCTGCGGCACTGTTCGTCTGCATTCTATAGAATTTCCACTACAGAACTCGTGCCTCACACCTGCAAAAGGGCTCTGGGACGTTTCGAAACTTTTTTTTCATTTTTGCGCAGCGTTTTTTGCCAAACACCAAAACGCACGCTCATTTGGTTTTTATTTTTTGCTTTTATTAACTATTTTTATTTGTATGAAAATTTAAATACACTAGTACGCCGCGAAAATTCACAAAAGTTTTTTCACGTTGAATTTACACGTGAAATGAAAACATTTGGAAACCAAAATAAAATCCACGTAGTATTGAGTTCAGCGGAGCGCGTTTGACCATTTTGGCGGGGGCCGACAATAGTAAAAGAAATTCAAAAATGAAAAATCTGACAATTTCAGTTGTCCGCAATTGCGCGTGAGAGTGTCAGTTTTCCCCTATTTTCGGAAAATTTTCCCCAGCTTTGTCACACTCTCGATTTTGGCTCTAGGACGTTTCGAAATGAAGACGTTTCGAAACTAGGACTAGTGAAATTTTGCGCCGCGGTGTTCACACTAGTGACACCAAAACACACGCGCATTTGGTTTTTCTTTTTCGTATTCAATCAATTTTTTTGGATTTTATTGTGTTTTTAATCGACTTGCGACATGAGAACGCGAGACTCCGCTCACTTATTTGTGCGCTACCTGTCTGCGCCTCTTCAAATATCACTGTGTTCGCGTGGTTGCGCACAAAAAAGTGGGCGGAGTCTCGCGTTCTCATGTCGCAAGTCGATTGAAAACACAATAAACACATAAGTACAAACAACGGAGCGCAAAAATGCAGTTTCGAAACCTGCCGGTTTCGAAATGTCCCAGAGTCTCGATTTTAATTAGGAACTTTCCTTCAAGATATCATGTTTTACACTTCTTTTCTAGCCAAAGATAATTGTAAATTTTTTTGTCAGTCTTTAAAATCATACGCGCTCTAATGCAAATAAATAATTTTTTTCGCGAAAAGTGACCGCGCTATTCAAATTTTCTAACATTTTAAAGTAGCGGTAGATACAAAAGGATTTTTTTACAACAAAAATAAGTTCCTAAAATTACCTTTCATTGAGGCAGAATAGATGTGGCACATGACTGAGAAGAGTCGGACGAACCGAGAGCAGCAGTCCCGGAACGTGTCGACACTGAGAAGCAACCCATCTGGCAGGCGAATGGAATGCGTGATAATCTCCAGGCGCCAAATAAATGACCACTTGGTACAGATCCAACTCCTCCTTCTGTGTCATATCCACCTCTCCCAGGAAGTTGACCACATCGTAGTCGTGTCCTTTCACGTATTCGATTCGGTTATCCTCGACTTTTCCAAAATGCAAAACAGTTCCATCGGCCGGCGAGACGAGTGGCGAAGCGCTGATCGGACGCGACGATTCTTTGAGTTTGCGGTTGAAAAATGCGGCAAACGAGGGATAGTTCTTAAAGTCTGGATCGACAGTGTCCTCCATTCTACAATCATACATTCGTGCAAAGCCACCGAGGAGGGTTTCACGGAGCCAGACAGGAATTTCTTGATTGGCAAGTTCATTTTGGGAACTTTTCAATTTTTATATCTTAAATTTCATTACAAAAAATAAAAAAAAAATTGAGCACAGAATAAAAATGGGCGTGGATTGTCACGCCCATTTTCATTTTGAATTAAGCTCTGCATATCTGCATCTCTCGCTAAGAAATAGGAGGCATATGTTTAATATTGAAGTACAAAAATAAAGTGTTGGACTTCATGGATTTCACATACACGGGCAGTTTGGCGAAATCTTATGAAACACAATTTTAACAGCACGGATTTTTTTGACGAAAAATTTGACTAAATCCTGGCCGAGTAGCTGCTGCAAGAGATCGCGAGATACGATTACGGTTATTTCAGTGATTTTCATACAGTGCCTGACATAAAGATAGGGTCACCCCACAAACCACGGCGATGTGGCTGACTGGCACTAAATAAAGGTACGGGATCTCGAAAGGAGAATTCAGCATAGAATGTAAAATAAAATAAACTGTGCGCGAAAAAAGAGTCCAGTCACGGAAGCACGTCCATCATATGTAAGACACAAATTCAACCACCTCGAGTAGACCAGACAAATCGTGTCAGTAGAAGGGTAACATCTCGTATTCTCAGTACGGAGCGCTGCAAACGCGCTCCCTTCGCACAGTGATGGACGCGGCCGCGTTTGCGACGAGAGAGTGCAGAAAATCAAGAGAGCCGTGGCCGATGTTTTGCTCTGATTTCTCTGAACCTCTCTCCAAATGCATGCGAAATTCTTTGTTCGATTGGAGCGAGTTATCAGCGTTTTATACCGAGTCTACAATGCTATGATTCTTTCGAAAGACTCTCCAGACAGTATGCTCGCTCACCTCTAAATTGTCGGAAGATTTTTAGCTAGTAGCCATTGAAATGGGCTATTGGCCACTGATTTAGAGACGTGTGTCATATGTATTCGGCGTGCGCCCCGAACTCGATGGCAACTAGCCACATTTGGGGCATCTTGTTTCTGGAAAAAGACGCAAAAGCACTGAGTAAGCGCGAATATTGTTTTTCTTCATGGTTGCATGAGAACATTCTATAGTCGCGGTGCCAACAGACGAATTTTTATAGGCGGCAACTTTACCCCATAACGGCCAATTGCCTTTTTTGACGGCTATTACCATTTTTCAGTGGCTATTAGCTACCTAGCTGTCTATTCTCGCCATATATGTACGCCAGAGTTGCATGGAATTCCGACTACTGTTTTTAAAAAATTCACTTCCATGCAACTCCGATATACCCGCCAAAAATAACTTCTGATGTCGTTACACGACTTTGTCCAAGGTGGAAGCTGATCTGACAATGTTTCTCTTGCCTCGTGAAGAGGGTGCTCCTGAGCTTCGAGGCTTATAGTAATGAACGTGCATTCTTGCAAACTACGGTTTTGGGAACAATCGAGATCTTTGGTAATCCTTGAGTTCGGTCATGCAGAATCTTCGAAGTGAAGTTTTTTCCGCAACTCGTCACGAGAAATTAGTTTCTTTCAATCAAATCCTTCGTTACAGTGGTTACAGTGGTAAAAACACCTTACCCATATTTTTGGCACGATGCCGCCCATTTGGGCAGTAGGTTCCTAAAACTTTGTTTTTTTTTCCGGTGCAACTTTCTCTGCTGAACTTGATTTTCAAGGACCCGTGCCTTTATTTGTACCAGTCAACCACCAATAAAGTTTAGCGATGGACCTGTCTTTATGTTAGGTTTTTTTCTGGCTGAGCGTTTTTAAAAAGTTTCAAAAGGAAATGCGTGGTATCCTAGATGAATCGTATTATGATGGCTTTATTACAAGCGTTTTTTGCGCGAATTGCCAATAAAAATAAAAATGAACTTATGATCGCTTCCTACTGTAATTCATCATGCTCACAAGCCCATTATTTTTCGCATAAAATTCGGCCCGTATCCTAGGTGAATCGCCTTAATTTGCGCCGTCGAGCAACATTGACAACATCGAGCCGGCAAACGCCAAATTCGGGGGAAAATGAGACTTAATTTGTGGAAAAAGATACACTTCCAAACGGTTTAAAAAAGAATACGTAGTCATTTACAGTACCGGACAAAAAGATATCATATTTTGGTTTTTGGAGTATACCTTTTGAATGGAGAGGGTTATTGTTCTGAAAATTTGCATGAATCTGTCCCGTAATGTTTTTTTTTGACAAGCTCCCAAAATGGATTTGGTCATTTTTGAAAACTGCAGATTTTTCGAAAAATTTCAGATGCCAAATTTTCGACCCAAAAATAATTTTTTTTTCAGATTTTTCAAGGCTCGAAATTTATTTTTAAAATAAAGTTTCAAAACTAAAAGTATGATTTTAGTTGACTATGGGTCGATCGGACAATTTTCAGCTGACTTACAGCACTTCGAATATCAAGGTCCACATGGGTAAGTCAACTATCACTTTTATTGAGGATCACCAAAACCGAATAAAACCAAATAAAATTTGCTTTTTAACAGTTTTTATCTAATTTGCCCTGATTTTCTTTGGTTTTGGTGATTCTCAATAAAAGTTATAGTTGACTTGCCCATGTGGACCCTGATATTCCAAGTGCTGTAACTCAGCTGAAAATTGTCCGATCGACCCATAGTCAACTAAAATCATACTTTTAGTTTTGAAACTTCATTTTGAAAATAAATATCGAGTCCTAAAAAATCTGAAAAAAAAATTATTTTTGGGTCGAAAATTTGGCATCTGAAATTTTTCGAAAAATCTGCAGTTTTCAAAAATGACTACTGTAAATACTGTAATATAAGCCCACCTGTATTAGAAGCCCACCTGTAATATAAGCCCACCCTTGAGACCCCTTTGAAAAATAGAAGCCCACCCTGTAATAGAAGCCCACCCTTTAATAAAAGCCCATCTTGAAATTGTAGCCAACACTCAATGGGTCCCGGACCTTTGGTTTTCTTGCTCTTTTGGTACGTTTTTTTATGGTAACGGCTGCTCTTTGGGTACCAAATTTGCAAATTTCATACAAAAACGTTGCCGTAACTAAAGAGCAATTGTACCCAAAGAGGCCGTACACAAATTTGGTACCGTAAGCAAGTTTGATCGAAAATCAATCGTGCCCAAAGAGTCTGGGACCCATTGATTATTGTCTTGGAACTGTGCGCGTTTCATCGCGATGTGTTCAATTTTGCATATTTTATTTTTTTTAACTGATTCCATATTGTGTTTTCAGTCGAGTTGCATCATCAAAACAAAAAATCCCGCTCACTTTTTCACGCGAATGTTAAATTTTTTCCCAGTTCAGTAAATAAAATTGACTATTGTCGGACCGCCAAATTAGTCAAACGCGCTCCGTTGAACTCAACGCTATGCAATTTTCATTTTGGTCTCAAAATTGTTTAATTTCACGTATAAATTCAACGTGAAATGAAATAATTTGAAAACCAAAGTTGAGTTCAGCGGAGCGCGTTTGACCATTTTGGCGGGCCGACAATACTAACAATAACAACAAAAATTATAATGAAAATGGCGAAAATAAAACAATGCTGCAATTTTTGGTTTAGTTTTGGTAGTTAACATCGAGAAAAACGTTGAGTTTTTTTTAGAAATCATCTTGAATGATTTCCGAATTTGGAAAATTTTGTCGTAAAATAAAAGCAGATAAAGCGACACACCATTAGATTACGAAAATTTTTATTTTTAAAGATACAAACATCTATTTTATGTTGTTAGTGCTCTTGAATTAGAACTTCTAAATCGCAATCAGAATTTGATATTATGAAAATTGTTGTTGGTTTTTGAAGTTTTTTTTGTTGTGGATAAAAAAGAGGGTTGAAAAATAGAAGCCCACCCTGTAACAGAAGCCCACCTGTAATATAAGCCCACCCTTGAGACCCCTTTGAAAAATAGAAGCCCATGGGCTTATAATACAGTATTTACGGTAAATCCATTTTTGAAGCTTGTCAAAAACATTACGGGACAGATTCATGCAAATTTTCAGAACCATAACCCTCTCCATTCAAAAGTTATACTCCAAAAACCAAAATATGATATCTTTTTGTCCGGTACTGTAATTTATCCGCTTGAAGGATGGTGTTGGAAGAAATACTTTGTTTTGGGTTTTATTGCTGAGCTCAAAATGTTATTTGCAATCTTTTTATTATTTATTTGTTTTATTAAAATCAATCAATAAATATACTAATGAATAAACCAAAGTGAAATTCTATAAAAATTTGTTGGCGGGAGGGGGCGAGAGTACGAGGTGCGAGCGAAATGTACCCGGATTGGAGCGACAGAATTGAGAAACAGGAGCGGAAGGGTTAGAAGGTAAAGCAGAGAGAAAAAATGTCATCCGCAAAAAAAACAAGTCCTACTGTACAAAAGATACAAGCTACGCGTGGATTCAGACGCCGTCGGCCACGAGGCTCTGTCCGTAACGCAGCGGATCGCCCGCCTTGATGGCAAACTTGACGGTGGGCGGAGCCTGGAACACTAGAACAATCGTGGATCCGAGTCGGAACTCTCCGACGCGTTGACCGGGAAGGTACGGTGCGTGAATGTCCGTTTCCGTGTTCATGATTTTCTGCGTCTTGCGGCGAGCAATGTTGGTGCGAAGACTTGGCTCCGCGTCCACCACAATGTCACCAACGTTGGTGGCGGCGACGGCGGACATGGAGAAGAATCCATGACGCCACGTTCCATTTAATACCACTCTGGAATCGAATGTGTTTCTAACAAACATATTCAGAATGCAACAAAAAATCGGGGATCAGCTAATGAGCGAAAAATTTCCGAAAATCGGAAGAGCTTTGTCAAAATTTTTTACGCTTCAGATTTTAACAAGAAAAACGCCTGGAAAGAAAAATAAAAACTTTCGTTGTATCGTACCAGTTACTGTAATGATGCCCGCGCGATTAAATACAATTTTCTTACATATTTAACGACTCTCTGACTTTAAAAACAAAATTTTTTCGCAATTTTAATTGTATCCACACGGTGTCCAGGCTTTGAAAATAAATTCTTAATTTTTTCCCAAATGTGCTCTAACTGAATTATAGCTGAGGTCTTTAGAAATTTTTAAAGCCTAAGAACGTCGACCTTGATTCAGCCACCATTTCGCAAGATAAGTCTTTACGAAAATCGAAGTTTGGGCAATTTTATGGTATTAAAAGATACAATACATGCATTTTACAAAGAAAAACAGGTTTTACTGAAACAAAAATAATAAAATCAATTAAAAAAATGCGAGAGTCGAAAAATGCGCAAGCACCGAAAGTGCGCCATGCTAATTTGCTGGCACGGTTACCTTAGTTCAATTCCGCCAAGTTTTTTCACCACAGCTCCATTTTAGACATCTCTATTTCACTACAGTTCTATTGTGTTTTCAATCGACTTGCAAATCAATTGAAAACACAATATTCCCCCAATATCACCGATTTACACTATTACAGATGGACATGAATTCCTTTTCCAATCGATTTTGTAAATACATTTATTAATTTGAATAAGAACCAAAAAAATATAAAAAGATTGCAAATAACATTTTGAGATCATCAGATCATCAAGAAAACCCTGCGATGCACAAATGAGGCATTTTTGAGTGAGAAAAGAAAAATGAAAAGTTACAAAAATTACTAAATATGTATTTACAGAGTTGAAAGAGTGGCAAAAAGGAAAATAAAAAAAATAATTAAGTTGAAAATTTTATTCTAGCGGACAAAACTCGAATCGGAAGTTTTGGAGAAATCCACGGAGAGCTGAAATTAAACAAATATTGATCTAAAAACACATTTTCGAAACAAATACCTGCTTCGTAATAGAATTCTGAGGCAGTGACGTCCGTCTCTGATGGCGTACTCTCTGATAGTAACCGTCGCGAACTCCGGTGAACAAGGCGGAGAAGAGTTGGCTCCATGCCGACAGCGTCTCACATCTTTTGTGCACTCCGTCGAGTTTTACGCATTCTGCGATCGCCGCGTCGGCTAGCGAGGCGAAGAGATCGGGACGGAATCCGAGCGGGCATAATGATGCATATGTTCCGCCGAATTGACGGGCGTGGGTGAGCACCTGGAAGACGAAAGATTATGAAGGGATTGGCACGTATTATCTTCGGCGACGCCAAAAGACTAGTGTGTTAATTTATTTCGAAATAATTAATAATTTGAGCTTTTTTTTGACACCCACGCGCTGCGGTTGCGTCGCGTGACAGCGCTGTCTTCCAGTCTGCGTCTCATCGCTTACAGGCGCTCTGCCTGAAAATTGTATTTTGGAAAACGCGAATTCGCATAAGTAGGCACACCGCCAAGATTGTGCTCAATGGAGTACATTTTGGCAAAAGCTTTCTTCCAAAAGGAGTACACGAGGTGGCCGGCAATTTTTTTTCAATTTTTCTCATAAATCTACCAATTTTTGGAAAAACCATTAATTTCCAGAGAGCCATAAAATGTGTCAGTGCGGTTTTTGTTCGTTTAAGAGAAGAAAATTATCAAAAAATTAATTTTTTAATCCGATTTTTGCACAATTTGTATTAAATTGATTTTTTACCAAAGAATTCACAATTTTCGGCGTAAATTTGTAAAATAAATATTGATTTTTGATCACCGTAATTATCGAAATTCATTGAAAATTAAAGAGTTTGAATTACCGACAGCCGGTTTTCTAAACCAGCGGCCACACTTCGTGTACTCCTTTTGGACGTTTTCTAATTTTTTTTTTTTGCAAATTTCGCCAAAAAGTCAGAAATAGTGAAATTTTAATGTGATATTCTTAAAAATCCCACCCAAAAACTACATTTTAAACAGTTTTCCCAAAAAATTGGCGCCATTGCAAATTATAAATTTTAAATAGGCAAATGTTTGAATTTCGCGGGCGGCCCTGTTGTCAATAGGGCGCGTTTGCAATGTGTCGGCGTCTTTTCTTTCAACTTTTCTGATTCTTTTTTTGCCTAAATTTCTACTTTTTTTTCTTTTATTTGTTTTTTTAAATATTTTTTATTTTAATTTTTCGCTTTGAATTTTCTAGAAATGTTTCGTATATTCAATAACTCAGCCTATTATGAACAATGGGCCTAAAATATCGTCTTCATTTCGGTGGTTTTTTGATGGGGAATATTCATAGAAAAGGCGAAAAGGGGTGAAAAATAGAAAAAAGTTGGGGAAAGTCGGCTCAGAAAATGTTGGGAGAGAAATATCGGTTTTTCAGAAAATTAGAAAAAAATCTGAAAATTTTTAAAAAGGTCCGAAATTTTCCGAGCATGACATGTCCGGGAGCATTTTTTTGACATTACTTCCTAAAGTTTAGGGCCAATCGGAGCATTCTCCGAGTCCCCCATCCCCCCCCCCCCCATTTCTGCCTTTCCATGAATATCCCGCCATCAGTTTTCAAGCCCGTAAATATGTACATACCTTGTCCGATTTATCCGCATTCTCCACCGCGTCAGTAATCAATTCGTACATTTGCTTGCCAAGACACTCAATTTGCTTCTCGTTCATCTTGCCGAGCATCGCCCGCATCTCAGCTCGCGACGCCGCCGCTCTTTTCATTATCGCGTCTCCGATCGACGGTCTGAAATGGCGAATATTCGTGTGGACAATTAATCAATTAATTTAATTTGCCTCACTTTGCCGTCTTGAAACATTGCTGAATCCGCAGTCGATTAAGCGATGGAACGAGTCCGCTGCTCGCCTTCCGTCCTCCGCCACTTCCGCCTCCTCCGCCTCCTTTTTCTTCCTTTTCTTTGTTGTGTTGAGCTGCTACTGCCTGCAAAAGAATGTACATGGAATTGGAAGAAGTAGAAAAACAAAACAAAAACATCATGACTTTTTTCGGGAGGAGAGGGTGGTGGGAGAAACACCAATGAGCACAAATCAAGTGGGCCGACGGCTTACCTTTTTGACTTTAAAAACAAAGAAAATGGCGTGAATAATAGAAATGTGTCTTCGATTTGCTCTCGCGACTTTTCCGCGTTCCGCCATCTCGCCAGACAATTTTTTAAAATGTCTTTTTTCCTCAAAAGTGCCAACCAAAAAAATGGACGGTTCTTGAGCTTTACGGCTTATCACCCCGATGTGATGAACAGAGCGGATTTCGGCGAAAAAGCGGATAGTGAGGGTGGGAAGAAAAATAAGCAAGAGGCAGGGAAGGCAAATGAGAATTTGTATTCCTATTCCTATTTCTATTTTTCTATTTTGGAGGAATGAAAAGGAGAAGGGAGGGGACAAAAAAAGAAAAGAAAAACACTAATCAGGTTAGCACGTTTGTTTCTCAACGGGCCCCTTCATGAGGTCCCTTGAGGACCGAGAACCCCCGCTATAAAAGCCAATTATCTAGCTCTTGATAAGGGGTTTTCCTAGGATTGAAATGACGTGAAAAATAGTACATTGGCAAACGATCATTTCCTAGGTGGTGGTTTAAAGGTCGTTTTCCTGAATTCCCATATTTTTCAATAGATTCTGATGAAGAAAGGGTTTTGAACACTGACAACCTTAATTTCTTTGGTCAATTTGATTTATATATTGACATAATACAGGGTGGCCGATAAGTATAGGACGTTTTGAAAGTGCTCCCATTTTTTCAATTTGAGGATTTTTCGAGAACAACCTTTATTAAACAACAAAAAATAAGCAGAAAATTTGATTTTACAAGAGAATTTCGAAGTTGGATCCACGAGCTTTGACACAGGCTCTCAAACGTTTCTTCACCGAATTGACAGTGCGCCGCAGGTATCCGTCGTCGATCGAAGCCCTTCAAGTCATCGACAGTAGCAAAAACTTTTCCCGCGATCTTCCCTTCCAACATGCCCCAAACGCTGAAATCCATCGGATTGAGATCCGGGCTGGAAGCAGGCCACAAGTTCTTGTCCAGGAATCCAGGGAAATGCGCCTCCAAGACGGCCAATGTCGATCTCGAGCCATGGGACGGTGCCCAGTCTTGTTGAAGGATAAATGGACCACCAGCAAAGTGCCGTCGAAGAATTCGAACCGTCGAAGACGAAATTTGAAGGCGTCGAGCGATCTCAGCACTTCCGAGGCCTCTCTTGAACAAGAGTTCAATGGAAGGACGATGAGGAGAACTTTTCATAGCTCGGCGATATGGAGAAGTGAGAACAAATGACTGAGAAGCTTACTTATATAGTCTCTGGACTTTCGAAAAGTTTCGAAATTTTTCGAAAATATCCCTTGGCACCGTGCCAGGGAACGCTGAAAGCGAGCGTCCTATACTTATCGGCCACCCTGTATTCACGGAGAATAATAGGAAACGATTAAACGTAGAGAATTTTCAGTAGAAAATAATCGTTTGCCGTACACTTTTTATGATAGTAATTGGGTAGCTTTTTGCTGAAGGACTGCCTATTTTTGGTCAAGCGCGATAGCTCTATTATAGATCATACAGTACCGTTCAAAAGGTTGGAAACTTTTGGTTTTTCGGGCATAACTTTTGAATGGAGAGGGTTATGGTTCTGAAAATTGGCATGAATTTGCCCCGTAATGTTTTTGACAAGCTCCAAAAATGGATTTTGTCATTTTTGAAAACTGCAGATTTTTCAAAAAATTTCAGATGCCAAAATTTTCGACCAAAAAAAAAATTTTTTTTTCTGATTTTTCAGGACTCGATATTTATGTTTAAAATGAAGTTTCAAAACTAAATGTGTGATTTTAGTTGACTATGTGTCGATCGGACAATTTTCAGCTGGCGTACAGCACTTTATCAAGGTCAAGATATCAAGGTCCATATTGGTAAGTCAACTATAACTTTTATTGAGAATCACCAAAATCAACGAAAATAAGAGAAAATTAGATAAAAACTGTCAAAAAGCAAAGTTTATTTGATTTTATTCGGTTTTGGTGATTCTCAATAAAAGTTAAAGTTGGCTTACCCATGTGGACCCTGATATTCAAAGTGCTGTAAGTCAGCTGAAAATTGTCCGATCGACCCATAGTAAACTAAAATCATACGTTTAGTTTTGAAACTTCATTTTTAAAATAAATATCGAGTCCTAAAAAATCTGAAAAAAAAAAATTATTTTGGGGTCGAAAATTTTGGCATCTGAAATATTTTGAAAAATCTGCAGTTTTCAAAAATGACCAAATCCATTTTTGGAGCTTGTCAAAAACATTACGGGACAGATTCATGCAAATTTTCCGAACCTTAACCCTCTCCATTCAAAAGTTATACTCCAAAAACTAAAAGTTTCCAACCTTTTGAACGGTACTGTAGGTGCACTATTCATTTTTATCAGGATTGTGGATATTGCAGTTTTCAGAAGATATTGTGTTTTCGATCGAGTTGCAGCATGAGAACGAGAGGAAAAAATACATGTTTTCTCTGCTTCTCTTCGAATCGAACTGTGTTTGCATGGTCGCGCGAAAAAAAGTGGGCGGAGTCACGCGTTCTCATGTCGCAAGTCGATTGAAAAAACAATAGCCAGACAAATGGACCACTCCATGATAAAGATGAATGATAGGTCTATTGCGCGTCAGGGCTCGGATTTTTGAGGGACCCTCAAATTTTATACGTTAAAATTTTTTTAAAGCTGTTTTCTTCTGTTTGGAAAAAAAATAATAAAATTGTCTCCATCCAGGTACTCTAGAAATGGAAACACTTTCAGTACAACTTGATTGTTTAAAAATTATTTTTTTAAATACTAAAACATCGCAATTTTTGAATTTTGAAGCATATTTTTGTGCTATCCTATGTTTAAATGTTGGTATCAGAAAGTTAGAAATTTTCTGAAATTTCAATCCGTAAATTTTACGTTTTACGAAATCCGTAAAAATAACGTTTACCCGCAGTCCTATTTTCCTGGTTAACGCGGTTTCGAAATTCCACAGAGCCGACTTATTGTGCATAGGTCTATTGCCAAAAAGGCGTAGGCGGGTCAAAAGTTCATTTCCCACCGATCATTTCTCCAAAAGGCTATTTTCCCACTTCGATCATAAACCACCTTTTCACGTCAAGATCTTTTCCCTATCGATAAAAGTTAACCAAAAATAATAAGTTCATCATGTTTTAATGATCCCTTAAACTCGTGAGCATCAAGTAGGAGTTCTTCTAACTCACGGCTTAAACAGTGAAACTGGAAAATGGCAGTAAAATCGTTTTCCGGGGAATCAATTTCGAAAAACGCCAACATTAGTGTGATAAGGGTGAGAGACGCAGAGAAAATTTTCTAGGAAACGATTTTCCTGTCATTTTCCAGTTGCATGGATCCTTCAGAAACTCTCTTTTAGAACTGTGCGGTTTAGAAATGCTACAAAATAGAACAATATCCAATACAAGCCTGACATGGCGCCTCGTGTGGGCGGGCGCGAGTCCTTTCCAGAAAATTTTTCTCTGCGTCTCTCACCGTAATCACACGAAAATTAGCATTTTTTGAAATTGCTTTTCCAGAGGCCGGATTCATGAAACTGGAAAACGAAATTTGGAAATTGATGCATATGTTGGTGAGAGACGCAGAGAAACAGACAAATCCATTTTCCGGAAAACACAGTTTTCAAGTTTCTTGCATATGGTATTAGACCGAAGTAGGAAAAGAGCCTTTTGGAGAAATTATCAAAGGTATTTAGGGAAATACATTGTTCGCCCTTACGTGGTAGGTCTACAAGCAGTCTATCATATAGCAATGCTTACCTGCGCGTCGTCCTTCATCTGCGCCGAGCACAAACTCCTGCTTCTCCTCCGATCGCTAGACGACGAGGCGGTCAACGGGCTGAGCAGCGAATCGCCGGATCCTTCGCTGGATAGTCGGAAATTGGAGGCTGAAATGAAGAGCAGTAATAATAATGAGCTTTTTGGAGCGAGCCATGCTGCCTACTGATGATGAAGATGAGACCAATAAAGAAGAAGAAAAAAAAACAGAGAGAGAGAGAGAGAGAGAGAGAGAGAGAGAGAGAGAGAGAGAGAGAGAGAGAGAGAGAGAGAGAGAGAGAGAGAGAGACAACGAGCGGAAGAAATGAGACGTGTTTGGTCGAATATGTGGGTGGGTGGGTGAATGCTTCTAGGCTCATTATTATATATACTATCGAATGGAAGAAGTAATGGAAAAGACACACCATGTGCTCAAGCCAAATTCGTGGAAGCAAGTCATAATCAGATCAAAACAAAAACTAGCGTTTTTTTCCTACAGTAATCTGTCGTGTGAAAGAAAAAAATAAGAATTTAATCTTATTTTTTTGCCCAAGAAGAAAAACAAGTCAAGAGTCAAATCAAAGCCAAGAAAAAAGGAAAAAACAAAATAAAAGCTAGTTACCTGAACTTTTTCTCGATCCGATACTAATCGAATCCTCCACTGAAAGCTGTGCTTGAATAAGAGCTGGAATTGGCGGTACCACGGGTCGAGTTTGGCTCACACTTCTCCGCGACTTTTTCCGATACACCGGATGATGGTTTCTGAAACGAAACATTGCGGGTGGAAAAAAATGTGAGAGAACAAAATGAGAAGGAGAATGTGGACTTGTTGAATAATGTACGTCTTATATGTACATAAAGAACAGCGCATTTGTTCGATTAGAATCTTCTACTTTCGGAGCCCAGTCAATGTGGGCGGACGCTACTCCTCTCATCTCAACCCTAATCATTTTAGTTGGCCTCAACTCATTAGTCGCTCGAAAACCGAACAAAACACATCAGTGCACCACCATTACCACGTGGTGACGTGGCACTGGAGTTTGTTTCTCTATTTTATTCTGTTCGTCTGGCAAGCGGGGAGTGGAGCAGACGGGCGATTAGTCGGCGAGCCAAAATGACTGAATGAATGAATGCATTCGTTTTGGAAGGTACGCTAACACATTACGGATCGGCGAGCCAGTAATGTGGTGGGGCTAAACAGTGCGCAGCGCCCGACGCTACGCGGGTTCCGACGCCTCGCGAGTTCCGCGAGCGAGGGGCGGCGAGGCGGAACCCTTAAGATGTCGGGCGCCGCTTTTGGTTAATACATCGATAGCCACCATCGCGAATGTTTGATCACTCCCATTACTCCCAGCAACAGAAAAAACCAGAGGCCGTATTCATAAACGTTTACCACGCGATAAATGAGAACGGTAAATTATTCCCCTCGTCGTAAATAAAATTTGCAATAGCCATAGAGACAAGAGGCCGTATTCATGAACATTTACCGTACGGTAAATGGAAATGGTAAATGATCTTTTTGACAGAAAACTAAAATTCTGCAATTTGCACGGGGTTCATGACACTATAAACGATCCGTGAATTGTTTTAGGAATATCGAAACTTATTATTTCCCTCAGAAAACCCATTTACTTTTTTATTTACCGTACGGTAAATGTTCATGAATACGGGCTAAGTACGGACTATTTATAGTGTCATTTATCCAATGAACACTTCGAAAATTTAGTTTAGCTCTCGGAAAATCATTTACCGTACGGTAAACGTTCATGAATACGGCCTCAGAAATGCGCTGTCGAAAGGTAAAAAAAGAATAACCGTGATAGCCACCACGCCTTTCAATAAATAAGCCCCGCCCACTGCCGAAAAGTCAGAAAGTCAATTGTTTTGCAGAAAAGAACAGATTCTCGAGAATTTAGAAATACAAACATATTTTCATAACATGACCTTCTTATTTTCTGGTCTCCAAACACACTAACAAACAAGCGAGCAAAGAGGATTTGAAATCAAATTTCCAGAAAAAGCACAGCAGAATTCTCGAGATTTCTAGACTTTCAAGAGCTTGAGCAGCAGAAAATGGACAAAAAAGTCAGACACGCCAAAAATTGAATTTCTGAATTCTTTGGCAGGCGGGCCGTCGGGCTGGCCAGCGGGCGGCGCGCGCACCATTCATTCATTCATTCATCGACAAAATGCTCGAAAAGTGCTCAAAAAGCGATTTGCAATAAATAGGTTTCGCCCATTCGTCTCTTTTTGTCATTTTCAGACCCGTCTGCGGCGCGTCTAGAATCAACGTCAGAGCGGAACGAGCCAACCAACCCCCCAGAGAGGAAACGAGCGTCCAAAACAGCAGCGACCAGGACGTGTCGGAAGTGGCGTTCTTCCAGACCGAGGAGGAGGTCGGAAGCGGGAAGCCTGAATGCGTCGGTCGTTGAATTAGCTTATAATCGGCGAATACATCATCAACCTCGCTCTACTGCTAAAATCCCTGTAAAACAGTGTTGCACTTGCAAGATTAACTCGAATTATAGTTTTACACTTCTTTTCAACGGAAAATAACGTATCCACGACGAGTTGCAGTTAAAATTTGATTTTTCGCTTCAAAATAGGTGCACTACACTGTTGAAAATTGAAAAGTGCGGTAGAGCGAGGCTGATGATGCATTCGCCGACTATATAACAATTCCATGCGCTTTGTTTTTTAGTTTGATCGTTCATGCCTGCCATCAATAATTTAATTGGCGACGTTCGCCCCCAATCAAAAAGTGCGGCCGACACTTTACGGGTTCCGATCTCTGCTACCCTTTTGGTCAACAAGCCCCGCCCACTTCCCGCGGCATGGAACTCGAGAGGCGCCGGAACCCGCGAGGTGTCAGGCGCTGCGCGCTGTTATAGCAGTGTGGATTTTCGAAGCAGTTTCGATAAATTATTCGATAAATTTTTCGATAAAATTATCGAGGAATTATCGAAAAATTATCGAAAATTTTATGTCGAAAAAATATCGAAAATTATCGAAATTATTTTCGATAGAATTATCGAAACATTTTCGATAATTTTCGATATTAAAATATCGAAATTTTATCGAAACCAGTTTCGATAAATTCCTCGATAATTTTCGACATTATCGATAATTATCGAAAATTTTCGATAATACGGGTAGATGGCCCGCCCCTCTTCTACAAAGCATAGCGAACGTCGGAACCCGTAAGGTGTCGGCTATAGAAAGTATGTATAGCCTTCATGGGGAACCTGATACCCATGATTTGGCAGCTAATTGGCAGCTATTTGGCAGCTATTTGGCGGCTATTTGGCGGCTAATTGGCGGCTATTTGGCAGCTATTTGGAGGCTATTTGGCGGCTATCTGGCGGCTATTCGGCACTAGAATAGAACTGCCCGAAATAGAACTGCCCGGAATAGAACTGTCCGGAATAGAACTGCCCGGAATAGAACTGTCCGGAATAGAACTGCCCGGAATAGAACTGCACGAAATAGAACTGCCCGGAATAGAACTGCGCGGAATAGAACTGTCCGGAATAGAACTGCCCGGAATAGAACTGCGCGGAATAGAACTGTCCGGAATAGAACTGCCCAGAATAGAACTGCCCGGAATAGAACTGTCCGGAATAGAACTGTCCGGAATAGAACTGTCCGGAATAGAACTGCCCGGAATAGAACTGCACGAAATAGAACTGCCCGGAATAGAACTGCGCGGAATAGAACTGTCCGGAATAGAACTGCCCGGAATAGAACTGCGCGGAATAGAACTGTCCGGAATAGAACTGCCCGGAATAGAACTGCCCGGAATAGAACTGTCCGGAATAGAACTGCCCTTGGCAAAATAATGAATTCCATTTTCGATAATTGTCGATAATTATCGATAATGTCAAAAATTATCGAGGAATTTATCGAAACTATTTTCGATAATTTTCGACATTATCGATAATTATCGAAAATATTTTCGATAATTTTCGATATTTTATTATCGAAAATTATCGAAAATTTTTACGAATTGGTCGAATATCGAAAAATCGTTTTCGATAATCCACACTATGTTATAGCTAATTTTTTTTGGCGAAAGGGAGTTCGGCATACTGAATCTTGAAATTTCTGTTCGAGTTCGAGAGTGATCCGAGGCTACCCCGAATCAGAAATGTCCCGAATCAGAACTGTCCCGAATCAGAACCGTGTCCTGAATCAGAACTGTCATAAATCAGAACTGTCCGGAATCAGAACTGTCCCGAAGCAGAACTGTTCGTATCAGAACTGTCCTGAATCAGAACTGTTCGTATAAGAACTGCCCCAAATCAGAACTATCCTGTATAAGTATTTAAAAAAATTTGTTTTATTATAAAAAAAATACATATTAGGCCGTAAGCATGCTTATTGAATAGTTCTGATTTGGGGCAGTTCTGATACGAACAGTTCTGATTCAGGACACGGTTCTGATTCGGGACAGTTCTGATTTGGGACAGTTCTGATTCGGGGTAGCCCCTGGCGACGAGAGCGTGGCCGATGTTTCGCTCTGTTTTCTCTGAATCTCATTCCAAATGCGTGCGCAATTCATTCACTGCGCGATTGGAGCGAATTTGCAGCGCTTCATAGCGAGTGTAGAACTGTCTGAAATGAAGCTACGCCATGTACAATGCTTAATTTCAGGCAGTTCTATTCCGCAATAACACCAAAAAGAATAATTTAAAAAAAAAAGAAATTCCAAGAAAATAAGAAAACTGCTTATTGCCAATGATGTCAAGAACGGCTCGTTATAAAAAAAAAAGAAAAAGTGATACGTCTGACTGAAAACAAAACATAACATTTGTCTGAAAAGTAGCCAAGACCTTTTTGTTTTCACTAGGCGAAAGTCACAAAGAGTATAAATAAATATTATTCTCCTCGACTGATCCGACGACTCAATTTGCATGTGGTTGAAGAAAAAAGAAAGAAATGAATGAAATAAGGAAGTGACAAAGAGAAAGAGAGAGAGGATGAGGAGGCGGAGTCAGTAACGAGCACATCTGTGTGAACAAATCGCATAAAAGTTCCACATTTTTTTATTTTTGATACGCGTTTGAGACTTGTCGAGAGCTCAAAGTTCATTCGTCCGCTCGTGCGAAAATCCTCGCAACTTTCTTACCTATAATAGAGCTATCGCGCTTCTGAGTAATTTTATGAAATTGCAAACATTTTATTGAAAAGGAAACAAAAAAAGTTGGTCACAAAAAGCTCTTTATGGACCTATTGAGGGCAGGAAAAAACAGTTTTTAACCCTACGCAGAAACGTCAAAAAACGTCACGTATTCACTGAAAAAAACCCTTTAAAGACCGGCAACGCCGGGTCTCGACGCGAAAGGTTTTCCCTAGCAAAAACCAGTTTTTTCCTGCTCTGAATAGGTCCATTAGATCAAAAATTAATATGGGCGTGGCCTATCGCGTGGTAATGATGGTGGAGGTCGGTACCCGTAAGGTGTCGGGCGCCGCCACAAACTACCCACGCGCATCAGATTTTTAAGGCGTTGGAATATTTTTCGGACAAACATGAACAAAGTGAAAGGATTTGAAATGCCGCAGATATTTGGCGGCTATTTGGCTTCTATTTGGCGTCTATTTGGCTGCTATTTGGCGGCTTTCGGCTGCTATTTTGCGGCTATTTGGCGGATATTTGGCTGCTATTTTGCGGATAATTGGCTGCTATTTGGCTGCTGTTTAGCTACTATATGGCTGCTATTCGGCTGCTAATTGGCGGCTATTTGGCGGATAATTGGCTGCTATTTGGCGGCTATTTAGCGGCTACTTGGTGGCTATTTAGCGGCTATTTTTCTGCTATTTGGCGGATATTTTGCTGCTTTTTGGCGGCTATTTAGCGGCTATTTCTCTGCTATTTGGCTGCTACGTGGCTGATATTTGGCTGCTATTTGGCGGATATTTGGCGGCTATTTGGCTGCTACTCGGCGGCTATTTGGTGGATATTTGGCTGAGACCCAACAATTGTTGACGCATAACTTGACACGTTGTCACGCAACCTAGCAGAAGGCTTGTTTTTTTTTTTTAAGAACACATTTAAAAATGAGAAAATGCGGGAACGGGTGATGTGAGACTAATGAATTTTAAGTATAAAAAATCCACAACCCAAATTGGCCTGACCCCCTGTGAGCCACAATTCAATTATAAAATGATCGAAATGGGCCACGGCACGCACGCACGCACGTTCAAGAGGTTTGTGCCCAAATCGACTCACCTTTTTGTTGCGTCAACGCACTCGATGAGCACACTCGGCTCCTTGCTGCCCCGTCGGATTTTGACGAGCGACGAATTCTCGTTGCCCATTTCTGCAAATCCAAACTCGTTTCTCTTCTTTTTGCCCTCCCCATTTCCTTTGAAGAAAGAAAGCTTCAGAAAGAGTGGAAATCGTAGCGTAAGTGAAAAATTCGATATTCGTGGGAATTGACTTTCAGCTCATCGAAAAAGGAGGAGGAGAGCGGAAATAAAGAAGTGGGTGGGGAAGTTAGAGCCACGTGGTGTCATGGGTCATGGAAACCCTTTAGGAAATTTGTTAAAGTTTCAAAATGAAAAAAGGAGGGAGGAAGGATTGATGACGTCAAAATGATGCCTAAATTGACGTTTTTGGAGCTTTTTTGGGAGTGGGATGAATTTTTAATTGCAAAAGGACATGATGAGGAAGGAAGATGCGCTTATCGTCTATTATCGGAGCGCAGAGAACGAATCCAATTTTGTATGATAGAGGTGAGAGACTCAGAGAAAATAATAAAATATTTCCAATGTTTTTTTTTTTCAAATTCCTACCGATTATCCCCTCCACTCTTCCGTCACCAATCCGCAACGAAAAAGGGCGCGGAGTGGGAGGAGGGAAGGAGGTCGGAAGCGGGAAGCCGGAATGTGTCGGACGTTGAATTAGCTTATAACAATTCCATGCGCTTTGTTTTGTAGTTTGATCGTTTTTATATTATGCCTGCCATCAAAAGTGCATGGAAATTGAGGGTTCGCCCTAAGCAAAAAGCGCGGCCGGCACCTCACGGGTTTCGACCGCCGCTAGCTTCTCTACGTAACAAACCCCGCCCACTGCCCAAAAATAGCACTGAACTGGGGAAAAAATTCGTTTTTCCTAAATTTTACGATCCTTTCAGTGCAAAACTCGTGCAGAAGTTGCAAAAGGGGCGGAGAATCTACTTGTGCGCTGGCACAGTTTCCAACTGAAGATAACGGAAAATTTTAAAAAATGAATTTTGGACATTTTAAGAGCTTGCGCGATCAAATTGGTTGGGAAATAGGAAAGTTGTTCACTTCTAAATTTCCATTAGCTTTTTTAGCTTTGTAACCACAATTAAAACAAATGTTTTAAGCCCCAGACCGCCCGGAAAAGTGGAAAAATGACTAAGAAATAGAAATTCCTAAATTGAGAGCAGAGAGAAACAGAGTAATGCTAAAAAAGATGTTCAAAGTTAATAATTAATATGAAAATTTCCAACATTTTTGCAGACATTCAACATTTCAGCAAACGGATATGACAAAGATCTCCGTGAAAGCAAATGGAAATATTTCTTCTTTAGGCGGAAAGCCGCCGAAAATTTCTAGATCTTATCGAATAAGAAAAGGCGAGAGGAAGTACAACAAAGTGGCGAGTGACTCACGCACTTTGGGCTCTCACGATGATCGGATGATTTTTGCCGTATATCTGCCCTTTCCTTTTGATCTTTTGGGCTTTCCTTTATGGAAATTTCGAGCTTTTCAGACGCGCGGGTAGAGGTCATATCAAAGCTGGCGGCTTCCGTTTTTTATACACAGTATAAAAAGGCGCAAACCCGCTCCAATCGAACAAAGAATTTCGCATGCATTTGGAGTGAGGTTTAGAGAAATCAGAGCAAAACATCGGTCACGCTCTCTCCATTTTCCACACGCTCTCGTCGCCAACGTGGCCGCGTCCTCCACTGTGCGAAGGGAGCGAGTTTGCAGCGATTGCTTTTAAAGGGGAAATTGAGTTGGTGATATATTGAAATATTCATGGAAGATGGAAGAAGCATGGAAGGGAACACCAGGCAGCCGAAATCCGCCTAAAAATATGTTTTCTTCTCAAAAATGAAAAAGAGGCAACATAATATTTTTGCTATATTTCCCCACCCAAATGTTGACACACTTTCTCGATTTTCACGAGTGGAAAAAGAATGAAGATGTCAAAGTGCATAGCGCATCGTGCATCCGAAAATGAAGAGAAGCGCAGTAACGGGATTCGGTCATTATGAGAATGGAAATTAAATGGAAGTGTACTTGGAATTAAAGTATTGGAAAAAAATCTCGTTTGCCCAGGAAGGATGATCCGACGGATGAGAGGATAGTGGGAGAAGCAACAGCAAATTCATATATTGTCGTTTTGTTTAAATTAGCACTCGGTGTTTGCGTACTGGCGGTGCGTACGTAATAAGATTCTTTCCAATTATTACATTTCGGACGATTTTTAATGCGTCTGTTTGTTTGTCCAATAACAAAATCATCAAAAGTCGGTAAAAAATCATACGACAGAAACAGGACAGTGGGCGGAGCTTCGTAAATAAATCGGTAGTACGCAAACACCGAGTTCTCATTTAGATAAAACCACGATAATTCCTGCAGTTTCTTTGGAAATTTTAACCCAACCAATGGCCAACTGAGGAGGCAAGGTTACGGCTTATGTAAAGGACGCGGAGGTCGGAAGCCGGAATGTGTCGGGCGTTGAATTAGCTTATAACAATTCCATGCGCTTTGTTCTGTAGTTTGATCGTTTTTATATTATGACTGCCATCTTAAAATCAAATTTTTAGGTTTGCAACCGCGCAAAAGGTGCGGCCGACACCTTACGGCTTCCGACCGCCGCTAGCCTTCCTGTATAATAGGCCTCGCCCACCGCCGAAAATTGCCCTGAAACTATGGAAATAGCAAACAAAAGCAAAGGTTTTTCGCAAACAACAAATAGAAGAGTGACTAAAAGTGGGAATAAACAGCATCAGCAACAGCCATGCCTCCCTCGCATTTAATTGAATCCGTGTGTGGGAAAAAACGAGTGGAGGGGGCAAGAAGATGCGATGATTTCTGATTGTCTACGGAGATTTCGAGTCAGTCGCCCCTGCCTTCTCGATGCTTTTGAGTTCTCTTCCCAAAAATAGAAACGAGTATAAAAAGCATATGACAATTGAGCGGAACGGATAGGCGGAGAAGTAAAGTGACGAGAAATGGGACTCTAGCGGAATTAACCTAAAACAAAAAAAAACGACCTCATTAATAAACATTTGAAAATTACGCGCGCATTGAAAATTCGACGATAATTAAAGTGAAGAATGATGATGATGAAGGAGGCAATTTGAAAATAGTAGGACACAAAAAAAGTAAAAACGAGGTCCAAAGGTAGGCACCACAACATAATTTTCAAACGGTTTTTTGCTCATTATTTTCGATATAAATATGTTCAACTATTTAATCGAAGTACGTTTTGAAAATTTCAGCTCAAAATATTCATTCGTTTTCGAGTTACAGTCCTTTTTATGCCCCTTCAATTTGTACTGAATTTCTACCCAGTGAGGGGGCGGGACCAAATCGCAACGCGCTGATTCTCTGCGTCTCGAAAGGCCGACCGCGTTAAGAGTGTCGCAAGCGATTCGATTTTCGTGGTTATTTCACTGAAAATTGGTTAAACGGGGAAATTAATGTTCGAAAAAGTTTGTACTTCGTGAAAAAATAATTGAAAATTGTCGCCGAATTTTAATTCACACAAAGAAATTGGCAGAAATTCATTTTATTTGCTAAATACGCAACAAAAGTATAGCTTTTTATCAATTTTCCGACTATTTTTTTAATTTAAATAACTTAAATATGCGATAACCAGTCAGCAAAAACTCGGAGCAGGCCAGAAAACGCAAAAACGGTGTGAAAAAAATCGAACCACGGCGACAAAACTTCAAAAACAAGCGCTTTACCACTGCGCCATGCCGACAGCGAAAGACGCACTGTGCGACTGCCTACATCTCATAGCGGCCGACGGAACACCACTGTGTGTGCGAAATAGCAACCGCAATAGAAATTTCGGAACTTTTTCGCTTAAATTCTCAACTTTGAACATCTGTATCAAAAAATGGCAAAGTAAAAGTTTGATTTTTATTTCTTTAATCGATGTAATTTTTCACGGAGAATCCGATTCCAAAATAAAAACATGCGTGTACGACCTACATCAACCTGAAAAACGCAAAAAACCCGAAAAGTGGATGACAGGTACCTATTCAAGGACCATAAAAAGTAGTTTAAATTGGTTGTAGGGCTCTGAAATTTTTGTTGTGGAATCTCTGACATTAGTTTTATGAATTCCATCAATAAAAATGTGGGGTCATGGCTGAAAATTTTGCTCAAATTTTTGTTGAAGTTTGACGGGCTGTACCAAAAAATGGCAAAGTAAAAAGTCGATTTTTATTTTAAAAATGGATTCAGCATGTCAAAAACTATCGGAATCGAAAATAAAAAGTACCGTGTACCCCCCTAGAAGGACCCGAAAATTTCAAATTTCTGACTTCCCTTTCAATTTTCTGAAAATTTCAGCCAAAATTAGGGGTTTTCAGCAAATTCTGATATCACCAATCGATTCCTTAGGGTCGATTACATATGAACAAGTTGTAATATCAGCCATTATGTATGTAGTATTGGCGTAACAGACTCAGAAAGATCCAAAACCAAAATGGGTAGAAGAATATGCACGCTCCGCCCCCTTTTCATTGCGCTGCCTATCCAAAGGGTTCTGAGATGATCAAATTGTGCCTGAAATAGAGGAGAAGGAAGCCGTCGTTTGGACATTGGCATGGACCCGTTTTTCGATTCGATTCAATTACCACGCAACGCTAGTTGGGTGCACGAACGAAGAACAATGTGCATTCTCAACAAAAAAACACATTTCTGAATATTTCAAATCATGGCATTCAAGGAAATACGGACGAACAAAATGTCTTGCTCCCAATTTGGATATAACGAGCCGCCGCGCCCGACGCTTCCCGGGTTCCGACCACCACCACACCTCACACAAAATAGGCCCCGCCCACTCCATTTCTAGCGGATTTTGACACTATTTTAGATTGGAAAACATTAAAAATTCTGTTCGGTCAAAAACTACAAAGATTCATGTTTCCGAATAGCGGTTTGCACCGAAATGTGATACGTGTGAAAGCGATATGCACAACAAGAAAAAAACGGAAGGCTCATTACCAAACGATATGGGAATAAATTGCAAAACACAGAGCGTGCAAAACTTGTTCAAAAGCACCTGATTGTTTGCACCAGGAAAGTGAAAAACTTGAGGACAGTAGGGTGGGCGGCAGTGAAACAAAAGAGACGACAAGAAACACTTGAAATGTGGAAGGATTGCGTCATATTCGAGGTACGAACGGCGATTTCCGAGGGAAAAAATTAATGATACAAATCCCTAATTCACTAAAAAACACACGCGCGTCATAGAAAAATACGAATTTTGACTTTTTGAGCATGAAATCACCCCAAAAAGTATTATCCGAATCCGCTGATAAAAATCTTTAAAATGTTGCTATAAAGGACAATGATAGCGACGGTCGGAACCCGTGAGGTTTCGGCCGCACCTTTTCGCCTGGTAGCGAACGTCGTCAATTGAAAATTTGAAAAAAAAAACAAAGCGAATAATTTTCCTATTTCTCAACCAATTTGATCGCGCAAGCTCTAAAAATTGTCTGCTAAAAATCGTCATCTTCAGTTTGAAACTGTGCCAGCGCACTCACTGATATATTTCCCGAGACCCGAGGAAGATGCTCGGCCCCCTTTTGCAACTGCTGCACCAGTTTTGTAAGGATTGTAAAATTTTTGGAAAAACTGCGCCGCATTTTTCCCCGGTTCAGTGCTCATTTCGGGTGGCAGGCGGTGCCTATTGTATAGAAAGTCTAGCGGTGGTCGGAACCCGTGAGGTGTCGGCCGCACCATTTCGCCTGGTAGCCAATGTCGTAAATTAAATTTTCGATGACAGAAATAGTATTAAAATGATAAAACTACAAAACAAAGCGCATGGAATTGTTATAAGCGAATTCAACGCCCGACACTTTCCGGCTTCGGATCTCCTCCCACGCCACGCCCCTCGCTACGTGGGACAAGGTCATTTTGATTAGTGGAATGATAGGCAAAAGGACTTCTATTTTCAGAATAAAAAAACGGAGATAAGGCTACAAGAAGCCAAGAATATTCCCGAAATACTAGAAATTCATGAGCCCTTTCCCCTATTCTGTCTCATCTCACAAACAACTTTTTTTTTTAATTTTCCGAACCAATCGCGCAAGTACGAACTCCACTGGCCTCCCGGATGTGGAAAAACAAAAACGAAAATGAGTTTTTTACGCGCTTTTTGTACCTTTTCTTTTATTATTTATTCTTTTGATTAGAACACGAACGAAACGAGTTGGACGGGGGAAAAACAGCTGAACAGATCACCAAAAATGCATGAATTGCTCTCGAGCCAGAAAGGGAATAAATAATAACGAATGTGCGAGTTTTTGTCCGCAAAGAGTCGAAAATGTGGTACAGATTTCTTTTTTGGGTGCAAAAGTTCAACGATTTAGCCATGCGCCTTTAAAACTACAGTAAGCTATTAATTATTTTTTCGTCGTTTTAAAAGGGGGTACTACGGTATAGAACTCACACGAAATAGAACTGCTACGGAATAGAACCACCTGAAATTGAGCTGTACCGACACAGACCCGCTCGAACAACTCGAAGAAGTATTTCGTTGTACATTGTGAGTCCCTGAGGTTCATTTCGTGCAGTGGTGTTTTCAGTACAGCTCCATTCCAGCCGGTTTTATTTCGCGCAGTTCTATTCCGTGCGAGTTCTACACCGTAGTACCCCCTTTAAAAAAAATAACGCTTTTTTGGCTTTAAACTTTCAAAAATATTTATTCCACTTTCCAAAAACGAAAACAAAAACAAAAAAAACACAGAAAGTAGCAAAACCGCGTGCTCCTCTTTCTGGTTTCTTTCTGCTCGAAAAACTGCGTGTTTATGAGCAAAATGTGCTCTCTGAGCTCTTCAAAACGCCGCCTGGGGCACTTAACTTTTTTTTTCATCCACCTGCCTGTCCGCAACCAGACATGTTTGACACAAAACGATGAAAAAATGGGATCATTCAGAAGAAAACGTCAACGAACAAAGAGGAGGACGTCTTCTTCTAAGAACGACTTCCGACGAATTCGTTAGCGACGATTCTCCTCCTTTTTTAGACGCTCATCGCGCCGAAAAACGTGTCAAAAGAGCACAGAAACGAGAAAAACATGCATTTAGAATTCATGGCTGAAAATGAAAATGAAAATGAATATGCGACGAAATGTGGTCCAAGAAAACGTAAAATGTCCCAAAGGAAAACAAAAAAAGAGTTTTCCATGCGAGGCCTTGAATCATTTTGGGGCATGCGCTTTTAAGGTTACCGTAGGATGCTGATATATTTTTTCTGAAAAATGCGTTTCAAAACAACGTCTTTTATTGTCAATTCGTGAAGAAAGCAAGTGCGCTCCACGAAACTTAGTGCTTCGTGGATTTCATTTTCGTCGCCAAATTAATTAATTTCACGTTTAATTTACACGTGAATTGAAATAATTTGGCGACGAAAATGAAATCCACGAAGTACTGAGTTTCTTGGGGCGCACTTTCTTTCTTCGCGAATGGATAATACTTTTTTAATAGTATCGATTCAATGTTTTTGCTGGGTACAGTACGATTTTAATATTTACGTGAAAAATCTGAATATTTCTACGTTATTGCACGGGTTTGGAACGCTCAAAAAAACAATTTTTTTCGTTTTTATGCGCGGGTTTGCATCACTTTTGATTTGTTTGATTAATTTATTTCATTCAGCATTTATTTTCTTCCGGAAAGTTTAGCGGAAACGCGCCGGAAGCATGTGTGATACTTTTCAAATATGCGGCCGGAGGCAGCCGAGCGGAAGCTTGCTTTCATTCTTTTGAGTGTTTAATCGGCTCCCGGTAACCTTTTCATATCTTTTTAGGCTTTTAATCATCACAAAAAATTCGTACGCAAAGCATGCTTCCACCACGCTCCCTAGGGTTATGGTCCTGAAAATTTGCATTAATTTGCCCCGTAATGTTTTTGACAAGCTCCAAAAATGTATTTAGTCATTTTTGAAAACTGCTGATTTTTCTAGAAATTTCAGATGTCAAAATTTTCGACGGTCCACATGGGTAAGTCAACTATAACTTTTATTGAGAGTCACCAAAACCAAAGAAAATTAGGGAAAATTAGATAAAAACTTTTAAAAAGCAAAGTTTATTTGATTTTATTCGGTTTTGGTGATTCTCAATAAAAATTAAAGTCTAAAGAAAATCTGCAGTTTTCAAAAATGACCAAATCCATTTTTGGAGCTTGTCAAAAACATTACGGGGCAAATTCATGCAAATTTTCAGAACCATAAGTTATGGTCCATAACCCTCTCCTTTCAAAAGTTATACTCCAAAAACCAAAAGTTTCCATCCTTTTGAACGGTACTGTACATGTATTACATCCCAGCTTCTATTGTTTTGTTTTGTTTGGAATTCGCAAAAAGCCGCAATCTTGAATGTGTAAATAGTGAAAACTGTTTGCAACTCTCGAATAAGCTATGTGAAATTATCGATTTTCTGAATTATTGAACTCTGTCCATATTTCCGTGTGCTTGCAGGCCAATGCGTCGCGTACGAATCACTAACGACTGGGTTCGGAAATACGTAAAAACTTCTGAAAATATTTTTGAGGATGAGACGAAAAATGACGACAAGAGGCGAATCGATCAATTTCCCGAAAAACGGTAAATATGTTTTCTTTTGACTTTTTAACACAAGTTCTTCTTTCAGAACAATGATGACACATGCCGGAAGCTTGCGTGTGCTCAGTTTAATGATCACGAGGCACTGGCTGAAAAGAGTAAGACTTTCATTCTCAGATATTTTCTGGAAGATTGTCACATGATTCGGCAGGTCGACCCTAAGCATCTAATGGGAAGCTGATGGGTCGCTGACGCACATTAGCTATTCAGGTCATACCAGCGGACCATCTACACCGTTTTCTGCTTCCCAATCGATCTCCGCGATTTCCGCAAATAAACTTCCCGGCTGTTTTCACCAACGCTCCTGTCTGTAATTGCTTTGACACTATATCCGCTTAACTTTGACATTTTTAGCTTTATTCCATGCCGTCGCGAATCGAAGTCACTAGGTGCTTCGTGTTAAAAGCACACATGGACAACGTCTTCTAAGTTTTACAATAAACTAATCGCCCGGTTTCTGCTATGAAGAGGAGGTTTTTTTAAAGCCTGCATAGTTTTCTACTACAGAGTTTTCTACATAGTTTTCTACTGTAGATTGGCCGTTAAGTTCTGCTACACTTAAAGCAAACCAAACTTCAATCAACTTCATTATTATCACAATCTGTCTTCAAGACCAGGCTTTCTCGGAAATTTCCGAAAAGTCGGAATTCCGTCGGAATTCCGATGTCGGAAATTTCCGATTCCGGTTCCGAGGCAGTTTCACTTCCGAAAAAATTTCCGATTCCGTTCCGAGACAAAATGATTTCCGAAGATATTTCCGTTTCCGTCGGAAATAATATTTTTCCGACGTCGGAAAAAAACATGTTTTTCTGTCGAAATGTGGTACGAAAAATCGTTTTTACACAAATTAAAAAAAAAATCGAAAAATCGTTTTTACACAAGACACAAATTTCCTATTTAAATTACGAGTCTACGTATCTTTCCTCAATTATTTTGAAACTTTTTGTGGATACCGTAAAAGCTGTAATAGAACACCACCTTTAATAGAACGCCACCTGTAATACAACGCCACCCCCAACATCATTTCGAAAAATAGAACGCCACTCTTTAATACACCGCCACTCTGAAAAACTGCGGCCTATAAACATGAACTGGTGTACCAGTAATTTTTTTTCAACGTGGATTACTGTAGTCAAAAGTACATAAACACCGAGGTGTGCAATGAGCGATGAAGCTAGCTGATTACAGAGGGTACTACGTTATAGAACTCGCACATAATAGAACTGCTACGGAATAGAATTGCGCGGACTAGAACTGTCTGAAATGGAGCTGTACTAAAAAAAACCAGTGCACGTAATACAACTCAGGGACTCACAATGCTCAACGAAATTCTTATCTTTTCTTTTTTTTTCGAGTCGCTTTTTGAGTTGTTCGAGCGGTTCTGTATCGGCACCGCTATATTTCAGGTATTCCTTGCGAGTTCTATACCGTAGTAGGATGACAGTGATATGTCACTTGAATTCGAATAACAGTACAAATACATATTATCGGCCTGCCATGACGGTCAAACGCGCTCCATTGAATTTAGTATTTTTTGATTTTCATTTTGATATTGTCCATTCGCGAAAAAAGCAAGTGCGCTCCACGAAACTTAGTGCTTCATGGATTTCATTTTTGTCGCCAAATTAATTCAATTCACGTGTAGATTCAAAATGAAATGAAATAATTTGGGGATGAAAATGGAATTCACGAAGTACTAAGTTTCGTGGAGCGCACTTGCTTTTTTCGCGAATGGACAATATCCAAATATTATTTCATTTCACGTATAAATTCAACGTGAAATGAAATAATTTGGAATCGAAAATGAAAATCACAAATTATTAAAATCAGTGAAGCGCGTTTCACTGTCGTTGCGTATCGACAATATGTACCACGGCGTGCTGTAGAGTACGTTTTTTAATTTATTTTTGGAAATGAAATTTCGGGGGTCATCTCTCTCAAAGCTCTGCGTCTCCAGTTTTACACGCACTTAGCAAAACTTGGCAGAATGTGACTATCGAGATGCAGATAAATGCGACAGGGCGCGTTTGCCGTTACGTAGGTTCTAGCACGCCGTGTGTACATTCGTTTTTTTTCTATGTTTTCTGTTGATTTTTATTATTTTTGGTTGTTGAAAGATGAAATTTAATTTTTTTTTTTCTGAAAATTTAGCTCCGAAAAATATACCGCCACCCTCTAATAGAACGCCACCTCTAATACAACGCCACCCCTAGACCCAATCCGAAAAATACACCGCCATGGCGCTATATTACAGTTTTTACGGTAATTTAGGATTTTATGGGTCTAGTCAGGTTCATTTCCGATATTTCCGATCGGAAATCGGAATTCCGTCGGAAGTCGGAATTCCGACGGAAATCGGAACGAGAATTTGAAATTTCGGAATTCCGACGGAAATTCGGAAATGAAAATGAAAAACTCGGAATTCCGTCGGAACATCGGAAGAGAAAATTACAAAATCGGAAATTTCCGACGGAACTCGGAAGAGAAATTTTCATTTCCGAGAAAGCCTGTTCAAGACACCGACTAGCTTGGCGTGGAGGGATTCTCTGTAATAAGTGCATTCAAAGCATCGAGACCAAATGTACTGGGGCGGCCATCTCGAGGTTGATCATCCAGTTCAAAGATACCATTATTGAAACGTTGGTACCATTTTGCTGATGTAGTAGTATAGACAGTACCACGGCTTATTGACTTGTTGATTCGGCCAGTAACATCTCGTGCGAGGAGCCTATGCGATGCTCTTAAAGAAAAAAAGAAGCAGCCTCAACTGATCTTGAGAGATTGAGAAGGTTTTCCCGTCAGGTGGAGCCGGTCCACTTATACATGAATGGCCTTATAGTATAAGTTACAGTTATCATTATCTTTGTCGTAGTTTATTTTCAGCGCGGCGTCCAGATCGAAGATGGTCAAGCAACCGCCACCACCGAATGAAGAAGAAAGCGAGTTGCCGAGGAATACCAGGGTGGAACTGGCAAGGTTAAGGGGGGAGGGGGGGGATAGATCACTTCTACTGGAAAAGTACAAGGCAAAAGTGGAGAACCGCCCGATGGAGAGATGCAGCAAATGCAGAGACAAAGAGGGAATCTGAAGCATTTCCTAAAACGCTACCCCGCCAAACCGCTACCCACGTCGAAACTATGGAAGAACCCAGTGGCTCCCCGACGATTCGAAACCCGACACTTCGAAACCGCGTCAATTCGCCACTCACGTCGATATTGATACCGCGACTTTTCGAAATCCGTCAATTCGAAACCGCGACAAATAAAAACCGCGCGCTCTCGCAACCCGTCAGCTCGCAACTACGACACTTCGCAACCCGACTCTTCGGAACCCGGCATTTCGCAACACGACATTTCGCAACCAATATTTGACAAGACAAAAAAGTAACGATATGTACATAAAAAAGTATGCTTTGGGTGAAGTTCCACATTTGAAGAAAGTTTGATAGCTTCTCGAAAAGTTCTGATCATGTAAGTGTAAGTTGCGATAGGATAAAAACGTAGTAAAATACTTCAGGAATCATTTTATTTTTGCTCAAATTTTTCATATTTATTCTGTGCGAAACCTGAAATACCTATTTACATTTGAAGAATATCATTGTGCACGGCAAAAAAAAATTTTCTGAACTGTATACTCACCGGTTATCACACTGAATCAGCAAAGATCAATCGTATAAATACTTAACATGGAGGTTTGCATGGTTGGCAAGAGCCTCTGGTCAAATATTTTCCAACTCATTAAATATGTCACGTGAAAAATGTAAAAAAAATTTCAGACTTCTGAACATCTGAAAACCGAAAAAATGGTTGCGAAATGTCGGGTTGCGAAAAGTCGGGTTTCAGAGTGTCGGGGTTGCGAGTCGACGGGTTGCGAAAGCGCACGGTGTCTGTTTGTCGCGGTTTCGAATTGACGGGTTTTGAAAGGTCGCGGTATCAATATCGACGTGAGTGGCGAATTGACGCGGTTTCGAAGCGTCGGGTTTCGAATCGTCGGGGAGCCAACCCAGTGGCCGCATCCACATCCCTTAGCTTGGCTGTTAAGCCGTTCAATCCAGGAGAAGACGTCGATCAATGACCTACAACAACAAGATGGTCAAAATCAGCAGAGCGGATAGTGCTGCGGAGCCTTCCAACTGCGTTCAATTGTCAAAACCTTTTGTTCACGCCAGTACGCTAAATAACACCGAATGTAAATTTTAAGTTTCCCTCACTTTTTTCGACTCGCCCATTCATTTTCCTTTCAAAACGAAGCCTTATCTTATTATTATTATGACGGCAACGATGGTGGTGGACGATGATGATTATGTAAACGATGAAAAAGCCGATTGGCATCTCGGATTGCAACACTCGACGCGCCGAGATAACGCATCCAGCTGATTCTGCTGCCAATCTGCGCGTCAATGCGAACCAAAAAACAGGAAATATGGTCGGGAAAGAGGAAGAGAGAGAAAGTTTCAATTGGTTTGTTCAAATCTCAAGGTTTGTAGTTTTCAACTGGGTGATCGCGATGGCGATCAGCAAAAACAGGTGACAGTTTCTCGGTCGAAATTGCCAGTGAGTAAATGATTACTGCCAAATGCTAGAGCCTGAGCAAGTCGGAGCAATGGAGAAACGTAATTCAGGAAGAGATGAGAAATGCTGCGAACGCGTCTTTCCATTCGTCGTTGGACTTGTTCTGCATGGCCTAGGTTCCGATGAACCCCCAGTCCAGTAGAACTTTCTGGGATCGCTAATAGTTTCTAGTTCTTCCCGTTCCACGAGGTGCTGACAGCTGTCCTTGAAAAAGTGCGCATGCAGAAAAAAACTATCGAAATGAATATTGAGGGAGAGGGACGAGACGAGACGAGACGAAAGACAGAATTGTCACGCAACGCAACCCCAGCGTGTTGCCGGCAGAAAGTATTAAAAAATGAAATTTTCAGCCCCTCAATGTGAAGAAATTGAAACAATTCAGTCGCCAGAACACCACGCCGCACCGACTCTGCATGCAAGCCCCACCCAATCAAACACCCAACAAACAAAACACAAACAAATGAAATGGAACAACCAATTTATTACTGGATTCCTAGGTTCTCTTGATAATGCTGAGCGCCTCCTGTTCTTATGGGTTGTACTCGATCGGCAAGTTCTTGCGACGAACCATACCGTCTCCCTGGAACCATTCGCGACGGAACTGCTTGGCGGCACCGTCCGGAGTGTTGGTCCACTCGATAGTGATACGATCGTTATTGGTGTCCTCCTGTCCGTAGGCGAACGCGTCGCAAGACACGGCGAGAAGAACAGCCTCCTTGGGGTCGAGCACTCCGCATGGTGGGTCGACGCCAAGACGCTTCATGTTGGTGGTCTTGATTCCGTATCCGATGCGACGGGCGGACGAGTTGATCACCTTGATGTGGTAGGTGTGCTTGTCGTCGTACGGTGCGTTGAAGACGATCTTGGCGTTTGGCTGGGTGGCAATGTCTCCTGGTGGAACTGATTGGGCCATGGTGGTTGTTGGATGGAGTTTTGGAGGACTCTATGGGAAAAGCAGGGAACGGGTGCTGCTTTTATACGAAATTTATTATCTTTGACGTCAATCTTTGCTCTAGATTTGCTTTGAAAAGTTCACGCTATTTTTTTTTTAATTTGTTCACGGCGTGATAGATCCTACGTAGAAGAATATGTAACGCGCCCTATCACATGATTGCGTCTCCACTGTGGCTTGGCGCTTTTCTCGTGTACTCCCCGTGGACAATTTAACGATTTCGCAACATTTTGTTCCCATTTTCTTGATTTTTGCCAAATTTCGGGCATAAATAAATACGGTATACAAGTAATTTTTCAATTTCCTTCTTTCAATGCTATTTTCAAAACCAAAAAAAAAAAAACAAAATTCACCGACTGCGGGATCGATCCCAAAACCACCAGATTTCCACTTCCAAGTGCACACCACTCGGCCACCACTGCTTGCCGAATAGTGCTTTCCAAGGGCGGTGATAAAAACGGTGGGCGCCTTGAGAATTTTGATGCGCTGCGGTTGCGTCGCGTGTCAACGCTTCCTCTGGTCTGCGTCTCGTCTCGTCGCCAACCCTTTTTATCTCAAAAAATCGGCTCTGGGACGATTCTAAACTTTTGTGATATTTTTCGCCGCCGTGTTTGCCCTATTGACAAAGTTCGGCCAAGGTAAGTTTGTTGTTAAATCCTTTATGGGGTTATTCACGAAATGGCAAAAAACTGCGCGAAAACTGGGAAAATGCTCCGATTAACGTGAAATTTTGGGAAATGAGGGAGAAAACTCTCCCGGACATTCCCACAAAATTTCAGACCAAAATAACGATTTTTAAGAAATATTCCTTTTTTGTCTGAAAATGCTTAAAATCGATATTTCCGTCTGAAATTTTGGCGTACTGTCCCACGGTGTGTTGGGGACTACGTTTCAGAAAACTTTTTTGAGGTCAAGTTTTCGAGCGCCAATTCTCGTGTCTCTGTGTCTCCATTTTTGCACACTTTTTGCTAGACTTGGCAGAACGCCACTGTCGAGACACAGACACATGCGAAAAGGCGCGAATTCCTTCACGTAGGGTCTAGCACGCCGTGTGTCCGGGAGAATTTTTTCCCTTATTTCCAAAAATTTCAGATCAATCGGAGCATTTTCCGAGTTTTCGCGCAGTTTTTTGCCGTTTTTTGCAATCTTTTGCCATTTCGTGAATAACCCCATTACCGGTAAATTCGCAAAACTTTTCGAAATTCACTGAAAAATTCACCGCTCGTCCCAGAGCCAAAAAATCATTTTGTTTTGAAAAAGGAAATTCGCATAAATTGGCACACCGCCATCACCCTGTATTGTGAAAACAAAAAAATTGCAACGCGGTGTTTGCGTACTTTTGAAAATTTAAATGGCAATGAGAGAAATAGCATGGCAAATGAAGAGATTTGTTCCCATTTTCGTTTGAATTTTAAAAGTACGCAAACACCGCGTTGCTATTTTTTTGTTTTCACAATAGGTCTATTATAATTTCAAACGAGTTGCAGCATGAAAAAATGAGTCGGCTATCCCTTTTTTGTCTGCGTCTCTTCAAATAGCACTGTGTTTGCGTGGTCGCGAAAAATAAGTGGGCGGCGTTTTGTTTTCATGTCACAAGTCGATTTAAAACGGAGTAGCACGCGATGTTCAACTCGAAAACTGTCGAATAAGAACACGACGAGTTTATCAGACTTTGCTTATGCTAATCGCCCCCCCCCCCCCAATTACACCCTGCTGTCATGATATTTAGCATAGTGTTGTGTTGCGCAATGAACAAAACACGGTGGCCATCGACCGCGGAAGACGTAGAAGAAGCCGACGCCGTCTCACGCGCCGCGTTCGTTCGCAACCTGTGTCTGCGTCTCTCATACACACAGTTACTCTCTATCACTTGTTTAATTGTCTGATCATTAGAACTTTCGCTAACTTATTACAGCTTTTGAATGAGATGACTTCGTTGCGCAATCGTGGACTGAAAATCAGTGTGTATCGGAGGTTGGAAGGTTTTTGGTGTGATAATGGATAGTGTAGGGGGTGATAAAAAAGAAGAAGAGGATAATGTGTAAATAAGTAAATATCATGGTCACGCGGAACAAGGTACATATCTTCCGGGTCAATAAAGCTGAAACGCTGGCCTAAAAAAACACTATGCACATGTGAAATGCGGTGGATGCATATAGTGTCCGTATTTGAACATTTCGGGCATTTATGCATGCATATGAGACTATAGATAAGCGCTTTTGTCAAAAATTTAATTTTAAGCAAATTTCAAGCCACTTTCCCTATAAATTTGACACCTCCTTGAATGGAAAGTGAATCTCATCGATTCTCAACGATTCACAGCGATTGTTCAAGAACATCTAAACGAGTTCCGTACAAGTTCACCGCTTCAATTTGCATGACTCTTGTCTCTTTTTCTCTTCTTTTCCACTTCTCATGGGCGGATCTCTGCTTCTGCCAACGTCTTCTGCCGCTGCCGCCGCCTTCATCTTCAGATATTTTCACACTTGTTTTCGTTTCCCCTCCTCCTCAACAACTTCTCATCTAATTTCTCCTTCCTCTTCCCTTTCCTTTTCCGCTCGCTTCTTATATGTGCTGACCTATGCGTTGGCTTCTTTTGCCTTTCCTTCTGTTCCCCCAATCAGTGGAGCTTATCAATGAGAATAGCCAATTAGACTTTATCAAACCTCTAGGATTGAGGGAGAAGAGATACTGTAAGTCGAAACCCGCTAATATGTACCGTTATTCGTTGTTACAGTACTCCGAGCAAAGCGTTGGAGAAAGCACACGTTGACCTGGCAGTTGCAGACTCAAAATTTGCTAGACGCGGATGTTTTTATTGTCAGGTACATAAATTGGGGAATCTGCTTTAAAATGTACAAAACATTTCTCTGATTTTTGGCAAATCAACATTTGAAGACTTTCTTTCTTCCAAAAGGAGTACACGAAGTGGCGGGAACTTCAAATGCTTTGGTTTTTTTCACCATAGTTTTCCCGTCTTTCTGGCGTTGTTTTATATATTTTCCTTACGTAGGAGGACAATTTCAAGAAAAAAAAATATTTAAAAATTTGAATTTTCTAGAAGTCCACGGCCTCCCAGACTCCCAACGCGCCAACCAATCACTGACGCATTTCTGGTGTTTGCGCATAACTCGACGGCGCGTCTTTGAGCGCTCTGATGTTCTTGTGTGCCATTTTCTCGTGAAATAATAAGTTTTTATTCTCGGTATAAAACGCTGAAAACTCGCTCCAATCGAACAAATAATTTCGCATGCATTTGGAGTGAGGTTTAGAGAAATCAGAACAAAACATCGGCCACGGCTCTCTCAATTTTCTGCACTCTCTCGTCGCCAATGTGGCCGCGTCCACCACTGTGCGAAGGGAGCGCGTTTGCAGCGCTCCGTACTGAGAATAACAAGAATTATATGCGGAGATAATGTAGAGAAACGTTTGAAAGAGCAAAAATTGAAGAAAAGCATCGAGAAACTCACAAAATCACAGATTTAAATGGAAATTAGCCATTTCGGCGAGAAACAATTAAAATTTTCATTCAAATCGCCACGGTGTCCAGGATTTGAAATGTGGGCGGAGCCTAATTTGCTAATGCGCCAGCAAACTTGCAAGGCGCACTTTCGGTGCTTGCGCATTTTTCGACTCTCGCATTTTTTTTAATTGATTTTATTATTTTTCTTTGTAAAATGTATGTATTGTATCTTTTAATACCATAAAATTGCCCAAACTTCGATTTTCGTAAGGATTTATCCTGCAAAAACACTAAAAAACTCGAAACGAATATTTCGAAATGGTGGCTGAACCAAATTCGACGTTCTTAGGCTTTAAAAAGTTCTAAAGACCTCAGCTATAATTCCGTTGGAGCACATGTGGTAAAAAATTAAGAATTTATGCTTTTTTTCCCGAAAAACATAAAAAATGCGTCAAAATTTGAATTTCACGCGAAAAAATCCAGTGGGGCGCGTTTTCTCGGCTCCGCCCACTTTTCAAATCCTGGACACCGTGTAAATCTGCCATTTTTTAGCAAAAAATAAGACAATTTTAAAACAAATCACCATGATTTGATTTGAACCAGAAAAAAAAAACCCAAAAAAATGAAGTTGAACTTTTTTTTAATTTTCGAAAAATGGAAACATATTTTTTTGGCGAAAATAATGCATATGTGACTGATTATGACAAAATGTAATGAATTTGGTCTGAGCAAATCATTTTTACATAGAAAAAAAGTAGAGTTTCATACAAAAAAAGGAAGAAAAAATTTGGCAAACGAAATGAAAATCACGAAGCACAGAATTCAATTGAATTCAATTATTGTGAAAACAAAAAATTGCAACGCGGTGTTTGCGTACTTTGGAAATTCAAACGGCAATGAAAGAAATAGCATGGGAAATGAAGATATTTGTTTCCTTTTCCATTTGAATTTTAAAAGTACGCAAACACTGCGTTGCAAATTTTTTGTTTTCACAATAAGCGCGTTTGACCGTCGCGTCGCTCCGGGCCGAAAATACAAAGACGAAAAACGGACAAAATATAGGCAAATTCATAAGAAGACAGTCTTTTTAATTTAATTAAAAACTTCAAACTGCATCTACGTCTCCTACAGGAGTTCAAATTCTTAATTTTAACGGTTATTTGAAAGGTTTCACACTCCTTTTTATTTCGCCGAGAATTTGATCGATAAAAAATTATGGGAAAGAAAAAATATTTGACGATAAGTAAATTTTCAGTACTAAATTAAAAACAAATTTGGAAAAACGAAAGTTCGCGCCAAAAGGAGCTGATCGAGCTCAGTGGAGCGCGATTGCACTGACTGGCGTCTTGGGAGGCCGTGAAGTCTTGACCGTCGGGTTTCTAGGCCAGCGGCCACGGCGTGGACGCAACTTTCTAAGCTGCATTTAGCTGCGCAGCCACTTTTCTGCGTTAAAATGATACGAAGAGGAGACGCAGACACTCAGCGGAGCGCGTTGCCAACGTTCGGGCAGCACACCGTGGGGCTTTTCGAAAAATAGATCGGAAAATAAAAAAGCGTGCCCTTCTAATAGAGCACCATCAATGAGACTACAACTTTCCAATTTTAAATTCAGAAACACCTTGCACCGCGCCTTCAACGAGTGGTCTACAGTATCCTCTGTCGATTTCCGAGAAATCCCTCCAGGCGTCATCGCCAAAGAAGAAGTCGACATAGAAGTTGCATTTGAGAAAGGCGAGCACTCTGACGGATTCCCGTTCGACGGTCAAGACGGCGTGGTGGCTCACGCCTTCTACCCGCGTGACGGACGTCTGCACTTTGACGCCGAAGAGCGATGGAGTTTGAATTCTCCGGAAGGCGTGAATCTTTTTCAGACGGCTGTGCACGAGATTGGTCACCTGCTCGGATTGGAGCATTCGATGGATGTGCGAGCGGCCATGTTCGCGGCTAAGAGGCCATATGATCCTACGTTTACGTTGGGTGAGTCTTTTTGTTTTTTTTTTTTGCTCATTTTTAGTGTTTCAATCGAGTTGCATCGTACAAAAAAGTGGGCGGAATTTCTTGTTTTGATGATGCAACTTGATTTTAAAATCATTGTACATATTTGAAAATACATAAATGTCCCCCGTGTGAATATCAGGTGATGATGATGTGCGAGCAATAAGATCTTTGTTCCCTAAAAGGATGGGAGGAATCGTGGAGGACGATGGAATCATTTCCACTGAAGTATCGACTACTACAGTGGCAACAACGACAAGGAGCGAAGTGAAAAGTAGGTGTTTTCAAAAAGTGCTGATTAACTTGGGCTGTGGATTTACGAATGTCACATTAAAAATTTTACACGTGGAGTTCACAAGGCCGCTAGCCTAGAAAGCGGACTGCCGCGAGTTCTAGAAATTTCCATTTTTTCATCCCAGAAATATTCCTTTTTATTGCATCTATCACCCGTTAAACGCAAAAAAATAGAAAAGTTGGCGCCTCCATCCGAATTATCATTGTCATGTTGAAGTCTAGTCTTTCATTAAATGACCAAAAATTATAAAATATTTAGAAGCAAACATCTCTTTTCCTTGGACTTTGATTTTTAAAAATTTAATAAGTAGTAATTACTCCAAAACAACTCCCAAAACAACTTTGGCTTGCTGTCCAAATTATGTACATAGTTGGCACGGAGTGGCACGTTCTTGCAAATTGTGTTCTTTGAACATTGTGAAGTTTTTGAGGCGAATGAGACTCGTCGAGAAAAAATAAACGTAAAGGCAGTATGCAAGAAGATATTGTTCATTCGCGAAAAAAGCAAGTGCACTCAACAAAACATAGTACTTCGTGGATTTCATTTTCGTCGCCAAATTATTTAATTTTACGTTGAATTTACACGTGAAATGAAATACATTGGCGACGAAAATGAAATCCACGAAGTACTAAGTTTTATGGAGCGCACTTGATTTTTTCGCGAATGAACAATAGGTCTTTTTTTAAATTAAATTTTTTTGCGATTTTATGATTTTTTTTTCAACCTTTCAGCAGGAAATAAAAAAAATACGTTTTAAAAATTATTTGTTCGTGTTTTTTGCTTCGAAAAGGTTTTTAGCCCTCATTCGCTTTTTTAAAAACGATAAAACAGCTGAATTTGTTGGCCATTGGCGCATTTATCGATAATTATTTGCTTGTACTCACCGTCGACAATCCAACGATTTTGCACTATTTTTTTTTATTTTCCTGTTTTTGTCAAGTTTTCAGGTATAAATATTCGGCAAATTCATTTTAAAAAATTAATAAAGATGAATATTCTCAATACGGAGCGCTGCAAACGCGCTCCCTTTGCACAGTGATGGACGCGGCCGCGTTTGCGACGAGAGAGTGCAGTAAATTGAGAGAGCCGTGGCCGATGTTTTGCTCTGATGTCTCTGAACCTCTCTCCAAATGCATGCGAAATTCTTTGTTCGATTGGAGCGAGTTATCAGCGTTTTATATCGAGTATAATTGTTTATATTTATTTTATCCGAATCAATCCCAACTTTCTAATTTTCAGTGCTATTTTCAAAACCCAAAGTCTCGGCCATTTTGGGATGAAAATTCTTCGTTTTTGGATTAAAATGAAGTTTTCAGTGTGAATGATCAGAAAATGGGGCGTTTTTTTTTCGAGAGATAGTGAAAAAACCGTAAGAAAAGCTAACATTTCTGGGGAAAAAAAAGCATTTTCTAGAATTCGCGGCCGTAGGCTTTCTAGCCCAGTACTCTACGCAGTATTCTACCTTTTTTGTACATAAAATTGGCTAAAAACTACATTTTTTGAGTTATTCGAAAAGGTTGTCACTGCCTTTAATAGTTCCCATTTATTACCGTATTTACCCTGAGAAAGACGCCTCTAATTGAAGAGTATCGAATAATAGAAGAAGATCCTTTAAAAAAAATAATAAGGAATTACTCAAAACAGATGTTGAAATTAAGTTCTTTATTGTTGGCCCGCCAAAATGGTCAAACGCGCTCCGCTGAACTCAACGCTATGCGATTTTCATTTTGGTTTCCAAATTATTTCATTTCACGTCGAATTTACACGCGAAATGAAATAATTTGGTGACCAAAATGAAAATCGCATATCATTGAGTTCAGCGGAGCGCGTTTGACCATTTTGGCGGGCCGACAATACAAAAATTTAACTTTTTAAAAAAGGGGCGGAGCTTGTTTCCGGATTTTTCGGGGTTTAATTTTTTCAAAAGGAGTACACGAAATGGCGGGAAAAGGGTTATAGCCGACTCATATTTTCATAATGAAACTCATTTGAAAACACACGAATGGAAAAAATTGAACTTTCCATAAGTCGTGTCCATCGGGTTTCTAGGCCAGTACTCCACATGGTCTTCTAATTTTTTGTGTACATAAAATTGACCACGAATCAGAAAAATTTTTTGTGCGATTCTATATAAAAAATTGACTCCTCCTTTAATAGATCCCAAGAATGTCGGTCAAAAATTGTTTTTGCAGGCCGTCCATCCAAGCCAACCACCACTTCCTCACCCGACTCATTCTTCCCCTTCCCTCTACCCTCCATCGAGCATTTTCAACGCCGAACTGACTGGTTTGTACTCTAAGATCTCATTCTCGAACAAATGTAATAATAATTGTCGCTCGGGTAGTACACTTGCACCGGAAAGAAAAAATAAACGTTTATAAATATGTAAAACCAATCACGCACACACCAGGCGGATAAGTAAATAAATCAAATCAGCGCACAACTTTCATCTCCTTCTCGTCAATCTCGACGACTTCAATGATCTCACGGCCTGACAAATCTGCACGATCGGCGGACTCGCGTGCGTCAATTATGCCGTCCGGAGCGGTACCGTAGTCGATGCGGAAGAATTCCTCTTCTAGAAGATTTCCGGCCTGAAATTTTGTGATAAAGATTACAGTTAATTGAACCACAACCTTTCTAGTAATGCTCAGAGTAAGTTCCTCTTCTGGATGCAAAATGGCACAGATCGGGGACATGATGTAGTTGGCGGCCTGCATTGTGCTAATCTGATAGACCACGTTCACCTCTCCGTCATTTTTGATAGTCAATTGACACTTTTGCTCTTTTTTCGGATTGATGAATAATTTGTTGGAAGATACTGTAATCACTGGCAGCAACTTCTCCTCCTCCTCTTTCTTCTGCTCCAGCTCATTGACACCGGTCAATGAGAAGAATGATTTTTGCTGGATGCTGGGGTGTTCCAGACGCAGTCCCTCTGCGATTTTCATGGCTTCGCAGTAGAATTTAATTACAGAGGGCTCCGTTTGGAGGCCTTTTTCGACGTACTTTTGGTACGTCTGCTGACGGCGGCCTTCCAGCCAAGTCTGAAGGGATTTTATTAGGTTTGATTGTCAGAGCAGAAAAAAAATTGTATTTTTTTTTGGGTTTTTAACCATATGAAAGTTTTTTTCTAGGAAAAAAACCGTTCGCGTCGAAATTGGTGTTGGCCACGAACATTGCAAAAATGTGCTCCGTTAAACAAAATCTTGGCAGTGTGCCAATTTATGCGAATTCACGTTTTTTTGTTTTATTAAATACATTTTTCAGGCAGAGAGCGTGTACGCAATGAGACACAGTCTGAAAGACATCGTTTCCAAGTGACGCGACCCTAGCGCGTGGGCGTTGGAGGAAAAAAATCATTAAAAAAAGGCAGTTACCAGCATCCTTTTTTACGTCTGGGTACGGTAGTTTTTTGCTGTTTTTTCGCAATTCTGAAAGACAAAAGGAGACCCCACGAAAAGGGGGGAAAGTGTTGAAACGCAGGAACGAAAAGGGGGGAAAATGGGCACAGTTTGTCTGCAAAAGTGCCGCACGTTTTTTTCTGCATTTTTGGAGAATAAGCAATAGTGTTTTTTTTCTGCTTTTTTTGCCTGAAATTAGTTTTTTTTGGGTATTTATTGTCCATTCGCGACAAATGCAGGTGCGCTTCATTGAACTTCGTACTTTGCGATTTTCATTTTCGTCACCAAATTATTTTTCCTCTTTTTCTTCGATTTCTTGCTGAAATTCTCCGTTTTCCTTGATATTTATTTGTTAAAATGACTGATAACAAACAAACAGTAATATTTTGTGAAAAATTTCCCAATTATGCCCAATTTTAGTTAAAATTCGCCATTTTTCGAAATTTTCGCTGCTTTAAAAATTCCTAAATCATTTATTTGGAAAGCTTTTAGTTCAAATGATTTTATGACGATGTATTTCAATGTATTCTTTCTTTTTCGCACACAATTTTCCTATTTTAATGCGAAATCACCCGAATTTTCGCAAAAAATATTATTTTTCACTAAAATCAATAATTTTGTGGACCTCTCGCAGCTTTTCCGCTCCTTTTATTTTTTAATCGTTTCTATTTTGTCTCAGCATTTTAAATACTAAATTCCAGAAAAACAAAGCAGGAAAAAAACACTATTTCTCATTCTCCAAAAATGTAGAAAAACCGTGCGGCACTTTTGCAGACAAACTGTGCCCATTTTCCCCCCTTTTCGTTCCTGCGTTTCAACGCTTTCCCCCCTTTTCGTGGGGTCTCGACAAAAGAGAATTTTCGGCTATTTGCCGTTCTTTTCGGGACTTATACCAAATTCGCCAGTATTTATCGCAGTTTTATTCAAATTGTCATTCGGCGTTTGGTTTGCGTACTGGCGTTGCTTACGTATCTTTACTATTATTAAGCACTGAAGTTTGTCAGTATGTGTGTGAGATTTCATGTCACCAACTTTTTCTCCTACTTCTAGCGGACCGATTTGCACCAAACTTGGCTAAGCATTTTGAAACACAAGGGGCATGAGGCGGCCGAAGTTTTTTTCAAAAGATTGTTTGGAGCGCGCCGGTGGTCAAGTGGATAAGCGCTTTGGCTTGATTCGTTTTGTAGGCTGGGGATCAATACCTTACTTATCTTTATAGTTTTTTGTTAGGAATTTCGTGTTTTTTCTTTTGCTCCAACTTTTTGGGAGACATGGAAATCTTGAATTTTCCAATGAAAGCCATCCTTTTCTATCATATAACAGGGGTGTGTTGAATTGATGCGGAATAAAATTTTTTATGAAAAACAGAGGATAAAGCTACTCAAAAAAAAAAACTTGGAATTTGTAGAACGAGCAATTCCTCTTCCTATTGAGGGATGAAACGGATTTTAAAAAATTAGACTATTGAATAATACTAGGAGAAACTCTTCTGAAAACCGAGGGAAAGCACTAAATTGGGGAATTCAAAACCGAGAAAGTTCGTCAGTTTACGTTTTGTTTTTCTACGGTTTTGGAAAAAAAAATTTATAGGGAAAAATGGTGGAAATGAGAAAGAAGTCTGAACTTCCCGCCACTTGGTGTACTCCGCCCGGTTTTTTTTCTTTGAAAATTTAGAGTACGGTGGTTATTTGATGGTTTTGTGCAATGAATCAGGAAACAACTACCAAAAACTGTTTTTTCCTGCATGGAATAGGTTCGTAACACAATTCTAACGCAATGAATTGTTTAAAAAAAATGGGTAGATAGGAATAAAATAACATTTAGATTTTAATAAATTCAATTTTGGTGGTTTGCTAATTTTCCTATAAAATTTTTTTTTAATTCAGGGAGACTCGCGCATCCCCAAGCCCACCCAGAAGGTTTTTGACGGCGACAGCCGGCAACAACCTTCTGGTTAATTTCGAAACTCCGCCTACTCGCCGGTTTTTTTTCGTATGATTTTCGCTTAAATTGAGGGTACGACAGAATAGAAATAGGCGAAATAGAAATGCTACACAATAGAATTTCTACAAAATAGAACTAAAAAAATAGCACAGCTACAAAATAGAAATGAGCGAAATAGAACTCGTTGTGCAATGGAGCGCGTTTGCATTATTCTTCGAATTTTTCGAATATTATAGGTTTTTTCAGTAATTTTCAGATATTTTACGCACTTAACAACATCGAAAATGAAGAGAGGTATAAAATCAATGCAGTTTCAGAAAAAAAATTGCAAATTCGGAGAAAAAATGAGAAATTGAAAAATAATGCAAACGCGCTCCATCGCCCAAAAATTTCTATTTTGTAGCCGTTCTATTTCGTAGCATTTCTATTTCGCTCAGTTCTATTTTTTCCAGTTCTTTTTTGTATTTTTTTTCTGTTTTTTGAATAAATTGATTTTATTCACAAATAGATTGAAAAATGCCTCGTTCGAATGGAAACTGGACAAACAAAAATTCGAAAAAATAGGAAAATGCCGGATGAAAAAAAAAAATCAATAAAAAATTTTCATCATTTTCGCCGATTCGTGGTAAATGTATTCCCTTCAAAAATCATCAGAGATGTAAAAATTAACGGGAAAATCCTTCAAAAAAAAAAAACAGGGCAATGGGCAAAGCTTCATATACAAATCCGCTCCAAACTCGCGCCAAATAGCCATTTTCAACAGCTAATAGAAATGTAGCTGCCTATCTGCGCCAACACTGAAGAGTTGGGTAAATATATCGAAATTTAATACCGTAAAACCTGTAATTGAAGTACACCTGTATTAGAAGTACACCCATTTAGAGGGTTTGAAAAATAGAAGTACGTGTATTGTCCATTCGCGAAAAAAGCAAGTGCGCTCCACAAAACTTAGTACTTCGTGGATTTCATTTTCGTCGCCAAATTATTTAATTTTACTTTGAATTTACACGTGAAATGAAATAATTTGGCGACGAAAATGAAATCCGCGTAGTACTACGTTTCGTGGAGCGCACTTGCTTTTTTCGCGAATGGACAATACTTCAATTAAAGGTTTTACGGTATGTATAAAATTTGTCTACCGTAAAAACTGTATTAGAAGGGTCCCCTTCATTTTTTTCGTGGGACCGTGTGTGTGTGTGGAGGGATTCTTTCTATTATAGGGGGACCTTAAACTTTCGCTAAAGATGCCCTTTTATTGATAGGGTCTTAAAATTAGAGGAACCCTTTAATTCAAGAGGGCACTTCTATTTTTCGGGAGGTTGTTTGGGGGCCCTTCTATTACAGTTTTTACGGTAACTGTCTAATGTCTCTTTGAACTATTTCAAAAGTCAGAGTGCCCCGATTCGCACAATTTCGTGACGAGACCCAATACCGTACCTCAGCAATGAGCTCAGTCATCGAGAACATTTGTCCAAACTTCTTGACAGCTTCCGCACTCGGAAACTTGTCGTGCTCTTTGTAAAACGTCTCCAGATTGTCCGTCTGCCATTCGGTTGTTGTGCCGAAGCGGAGAGCACGTTTCTAGAATGTTTGAGCGTAAATTTAATTCAATTTAATCAATCACAAGTGCGCTGATTAGATCGGTGACCATGGTAACTCTCACCGTTTCTCCCTCATCGTCCGAATCTGGAAACTCTTTGGGGGACGGCAGATTGGCGAGCTCACGCGAGTCCGCCTTCTCCAATGACACGTTTGACATTTCTTTTGCCAACTTATCCGACTTTGAAGACGATGACGAGTCCTTGCGATCTCCAGAACGGATTGGAGACTTTTGAGCTTTCGGTGGCGAATGATCACAGCTCTGTTGAGCCGATAGTTTTTTGGTGGGTGGGAGGACCGCGTTGGGTACTCCGGGACTTCCAACGTGAGAAGCGATGCTTGTTTTCTGAGTGACTACAGTAGTAGTTGTTGTTGTGGTTTTCGAGCTTATTGGATGTGTTGTTGGGGAGGTGCTCAGTTTTGGAGGGAGCTTCGCATCGCAGGAGATCTTTTTCGGAGCAGTTTCAGCTAGCAATGGTTTCTAGAATTAAAAAAGGTTAGAACCTAAATATTTATTTACTCAGCAAGTTTTCGGCTAATAGCCATAGACTTCGGGACGTGCGGCAAATGGCTATTAGCTAGAAATTTCCTGAATAATTAACTTTAAAAACAAAAATGTTCACCTTATTATTCAGGTTGCAGGAGGCACTGGACACAGATCGCGACATATCGAAACTCTCGATTTAGTTTTGAATGAAAATGAATGACCGCTCTAGACGCCCAATATACATGCATCAGGCTCCGCCCCCTCTCCCCGTTTTGGCTCAAACCCCGCCCATCATCCCCCCCCCCCCCAATTACCGTGCATGCACCTGGGGGAGACTGGACTGGCTGATTAAATTTAGCCCATTAGTCACCTGCAATTGAAGATAGAAACCTTTGTGTATTATGAATGATAGAGCAAAGTGCAGAGCACTAAAAGGACCCCAGAGAGCGGAAAAAAAGGTTCTAATGTACTATTTAATAAATATTTATCATGATTCAATAAAGGAATAGAAATCCATAGTGCATTATCCTACATTCTTTTCCTCGTACTCGGCCAATCGGGAATAGAGAATTTCGCCATAAATATGGCTGTGAACCTCCTCCCATCGCTGCGTGTCCATATCCAGCGGATTCTCAAACGTGCTCTTACAGAAAATGCACTTGACCGCGTCGTGTGCGTGCTCCAACTCGTAGTGCTCACGAAATTGCGTTTTCGTCTCAAACTTTCGGCGGCAAATGTGGCATTGCGCGTCCAGACTGTGCTCGTTCATTTCGTGATGGATAAGACCCTGAAAGTGATAATGAGTGTGAAATTCAGTGAAAAGCGAGGAAAACAAGAAGCCGGATCCATGAAACTGGAAAACGACAGGAAAACCGTTTTCCGGAAAACGTAATTCGGAAATTTATTAATTTTGTATGATAGGGGTGAGAGAGGCAGAGGAACGGGCAAACCAATCTCCCGAGAAATGCCGTTTTCCTGTTTCATGGATTCTAGCACTGGAGGGTTTAATTATTGTGAAAAAAAAAGTTGCAACGCGGTGTTTGCGTACTTTTGAAATTCAAACAACAATGAAAGAAATAGCATGGCAAATGAAGAGAAATGTTCCCACTTTCGTTTGAATTTTAAAAGTACGCAAACACAGCGTTGCAACTTTTTTGTTTTCTCAATAATTGTCGGGTCTCGGCACGAATGTTTGTGTTGAAACAGCAGAAAATCAAATTGAAAGAGAAAATAGGCGCACTCGGGTATAATAATGGGAGTTCCTAAAATAATTGCATGGAGTCATTTATCATAAATCGGCAACCACTTTTGCAAAGATAACTAGAGATCATGATGGTCATTGAATATTCAGCTGGTTGGAGTTTACTGTGACCTCGAAAACGCAAACCCTTCCACGAGTCAATTCTTTACGGCTGAAATGAGTGTGACCGTAATACAATCCAAAAATTATCGAGAGATATTGTGAAAACAAAAAATTTTGAAATTCAAAGATGAAAGAAATAAATAGCATGGGAAATGAAGGGTGCTACCTCGGAATAGAACTGAAGCAAAATAAAACTGCAGCGAAATAAAACTCGCTTCGCAATAGAACCGTTCGGAACAGAACTGTTCGGTAAAGAACTGTAGCAAAATAAAACTGTTTTGGAATAAAACTGTTCGGAATAAAACTGTAGCGTTTTGGAACTAAATTAGCAATGGAGCGCGATTGCATTGCTTGACCTTCAAGGCGGGCCTAGAAAAAAAAAGATAAAAGTTTATTCAAAAAAACAACAAAACAAACAATTTTTGATGAACAGCTCAAATATAAAACTGTTGAAAAAAGCACGCGCATGAGAAATTCCAATATTTGAATGAGCAAGCAATGCAATCGCGCTCCATTGCTAATTTAGTTCCAAAACGCTACAGTTTTATTCCGAACAGTTTTATTTCAAAACAGTTTTATTTCGATCAGTTTTATTCCGAACAGTTTTATTTTGCTACAGTTCCATTTCACTACAGTTCTATTGCGAAGCGAGTTCAATTTTGCTACAGTTCTATTGCGCTTCAGTTCTATTCCGAGGTAGCACCAAATGAAGAAATTTGTTCCAATTTTCATTTGAATTTTAAAAGTACGCAAACACCGCGTTGCAATTTTTTCGTTTTCATAATAGCAAAAAACACCACTCTTATTTTCACTCACGGTCTCGTAAAAATTTTTGAATGGATTACGGTCACAATCATTTCAGCTGTGTGCGATCGTGCTAAATGTATTGTTGAAAGCGTTTGCAATTTCTAGGCCATAGCAAGCGCAAGCTGATTGTGAGACGAGCGTAATATTCCTGTTATTTTTTTTGTATTGTAAACATTAATTTTTGTTTTAAAAATGCATGAAATCAGGGATTTTTGCAAGTTCAAAAAAGGAACGTCCAATGGCCGAATACATGAACTAAAAAACAATAGCAACTGTTTTCCGGGAAAATTTCGTTAAAAGCTTATTTTCATGTGATGAGGGCGAAAGACACAGAAATGTAAAACTATTTTCCTGTCAATTTCCAATGGATTCGGATTTTTTTTTTGAATTTTCTTGATTCTCAAGGTTATAATCCGAGTAATTTCACTGCTACCAGAAAATTAAATTTTAAATTTCCGATATTTTCAGCAAATCGCTAATAACTGCTATTTCTCAACCGATATGATCGCGCAAGCTCTTAAAATTTTTCTATTTAGGAATATTATATTTTGGCCTCAAGTTCAGTTATTTCTGATTTCGCGCGACCAGAGAACCTTCAAACTCTGCTATTGCTAAACATTGAAAATATACTCTGTATTCCCAGCCGTGACCTATAAAATCGAAATTCTTCCACGAATAAATACAGCACGATGGGACACAGCTGAAATGGATGTGACCGTAAACAATAAGTTTAAAGTTTTTAAGAAAAGCCCAGAAAAATAAAAATATAACAATTAAACTGTTATTTTTACTCAATCTCTCATTAAAATTTCAGATATTGTGTTTTCAATCGACTTGCGACATGAGAACGCCAGACTCCGCCCACTTTTATGCGCGCAACCACGCGAACACAGTGATATTTGAAGAGACGCAGACATAACGGTGAATGCAGACTTGCGTTTTCATGTCGCAAGTCGATTGAAAACACAATATGTCCAACCGTTCTAAATTTCTTCGTGGAAGAGTTTTCATTCTCTAGGCCACAGATAACAGAGTAAAAGTTCACGCAGAAAAAAATATCCATATATCCAAAATCTCACTTTGACTGACAACTGTTTGCATCCACACTCCTTGCACTGAAACACTTTTCTGCTCTTCTCCGTCGCCGTATTCCACGTTTTTCTCGGTCTCCGATCGCCTCTTCCTGTTCCGTATGTACGTCTTCTCGTTCTCTCACGACTTCTACTTCTACTTCTGCTCCTGCTAGAATCGCCGTTGCTGCTGTCTCTGCAACGCTTGGTCTTTAATTTAAATAATTCAATATTTATGCGCTGCAAAAACTCACTGGTCATCGGAAAGCTCGCCTTCCTCCTTCCACATTGGTCGATCTTTTTTCATTCGCTTCTTGCCCCGTTTTCTTGATCTTTCACGACTTTTCCGATGTCGACGCCTTCTTTTTCTTTCATCGCAAGACGAGCGAGAAGATGTTTTCGATGAAGAGCTGGAGCTCGAATCGCGTCGTTTTCGGGTTCTGGTCCGGTAGGCAGTTGGGATGTTTCTGGAAATAAAAATTGTTATTTATTTATGGGGTTATTCTTGAAACCAGCAAAAAAAGCAAAAAATAGAAAAAACCATCAAAAAATTCAGCGAAAATTCGGAGAATGCTTCGATTGATCTGAAACTTTGGGAAATCATTAAGAAGATACTTCCGGTCATTCCCTGAAAATTTCAGACCAAAATATCGATTTTGAAAATTTTCAGAAATAAAAATCGATAATTTTAAAATCAATATTTCGGTCTGAAATTTTCAGGGAATGACCGGAAGTATCTTCTTAATGATTTCCCAAAGTTTCAGACCGATCGGAGCATTCTCCGAATTTTCGCTGAATTTTTTGCTGGTTTTTTCTATTTTTTGCTGGTTTCAAGAATAACCCCATTATGGACCTATTCAAAGTACTGTAAAAAAAACGGAAAAAATGACAAACAACTGGGAGAAAACTCGGAAAATGCTCCGATTAGTCTGAAATTTTGGGAGAAACTGTCAAAAATGCTTCCGGGCTTGCTCAGAAAATTTTGGAACGATATGTCTATTTTTAAAAAATATTGACTTTTTTCTGAAAATTTATAAAATCGATATTTCGGTGCAAAATTGTCTGTGAAAGTCCGGAAGCATTTTTGACAGTTTCTCCCAAAATTTCAGACTAATCGGAGCATTTTCCGAGTTTTCTCCCAGTTGTTTGTCATTTTTTCCGTTTTTCTACAGTACGTTGAATAGGTCCATTACTGAAATAAAATAAATCAAAAAGAGCATACTTTTCGCCATCGGAGCCATCGCTGGAAGTGGGGTGCATTGTTGAAAAGTCGATTGAACTCGTCTGAATTTGGCGACAAAATATTGGTGACAGTCGTGCCACGACTGCTACAATCTGCCAGGTAAAAAGGTCGACACGTGGTGACGTGACGCAAAAAATTAAAATTTATATTTTTTCCAGGACACAATGCAGGAGAGAATCAGATAGTATTTAGGTGGGATAGGGAAAATTTGAATAATTAAATAGCAATAAAAGAGAAAAAACAAAAAAAAAACAAGTAAATAAATATCTGAAGATGTAAATAGAATAAATACTATGCGTATTTGTTGCTTTATTAGGTGCTTCTCAGCTCAGTAGCTTCTTCCGAACAGGGCGAAGAACTTGGCGGCTTCTGTGCACGATGGATAGAGGCACTTGGATGGCAATTCCTGTTTCGGTTGCTCCAATGGAATGCACAGAGTTTTGGCTCCCATCTGAGCTCCATCTCCGTCTTCTCTCGTCGTCGCCTTTTTGATATCCTCTTCACAGTCAACACCTCCGCAGAATGGAGCCAGGATGATGAACTTTTCGTCGAGAAGCTTCTTGAATTCTTCAATGTCCGACGTCGTCTTCATGCGGGAATCACGGATGGCGAGAACTCTGGAAAATAGTGATTGGGTTGGGGTTTTAAGGAATCGACGGCAAGAGTGAAGATCAACTCCCCACCGATGGAAGAACAACCCCACACCAAAAATAACAACTCCCCACCAAAAAAACATGTAACACTGAAAGTTCACGTAAAAAATTTGGGTGTGTATACGTATGACCCCAAAATGTTTAAAACTAAGCCGTGCCGCGCCACGTGGCAGGCTCCTTACTGCGCTACTCAACCAATGTCAATGCGCAATCGAGAAGATCGAATCGAAGTGCAAAAAAAACAAAAATTCACACAACTGAAAAAAGTCAGTTCCCCACATAGTTTCCATTGTCTTGGTCGCCATAACTGAATTCGCGGTACCACCAGTGTGAATTTTTGGGTGGGGAGTTATAGTTCCAAAGTGGGGGGCCAATATTCTATTGGTGTGGGGTCAATGTTCACAAGCCCCTCCTGTGAACATGTTCCCCCCGAAACCAACAGTGGGGAGCTGTTATTCATGAACTTACACTCCCCAAATCGGTAAAATAGCCCCCCGGAAAATATCGTGTACTTGAGCTCGCCGAAAAAAAAAAATAATTTTTTCCACAGTGTGGGGAGTCAAACTCTCTTTTTGGGGAGCTATATTCCACGTGTGGGGAGTCATATGTGGGTGGGGGGCTTATGTTCACATTCGCCGAATCGACTTGCGACATGAAGACGCGAGACTCCGCCCACTTATTTGTGCAGTTCTGTCTGCGCCTCTTTAAATATCACTGTGTTAGCGTGGTCGCGCACAAATAAGTGGGCGGAGTCTCGCGTTCTCATGTCGCAAGTCGATTGAAAACACAATAATAGCCCGGCATGCCGTTCAATAATTGTTTTTAAAGTAAAAATTAAGCTTGGTCGGAATCGGAAAACGGAAATTCGGATTTTCCGTCGCAAAATTTTCACAAAAACACCGGAAAAGTGCCGAGAGCTTCTCAAAACTGAATGTTTTTGTTGAATTTCTGGTTAATTTTTTAGTTTTCATATTTTTAACGCAGGAAACAGCAAAAAAAAAAACAGCAATTTCAGGTCATTCGGAGCATTTTCCGAGTTTTCGAGCTGTTTTTTGCTGAAATTTTTTTTTTCGAAAAACCGGAAAAAATCATCGGAAATCCAATTTTCCGAACAAGCCTGACATTTGAAACACTTGAACAAAAAACAAAAAAAAATAGAACTGCACCACAGAATATAACTAGGCGAAATAAAACTGCTACAAAATAGAACTCGTGGTGCGATGGAGCGCGTTTGCATTAATTTTCAATTTCTCAGTTTTTCGCAAATTATGCAATTTTTTTGGAAACTTGGAAACTGCATCGACTTTGTACTTTTCTTCGGAAACCGCAAAAAATTCGAAAAATAATGCAAACGCGCTCCATCGCACCACGAGTTTTATTTTGCCACAGTTCTATTCCGCTCAGGAAAGTATTTTATTTTATTTTTTTTTTCGGGATTTTTAAAAAATAGAAAAGCAAACATGCCCTTCTACTAGAGAACAAAAAACTCACTTTTGGTACATTTGTGCGTGGATTTCATCGAGAAGCACCTTCACGGAGGCAACAATTCCATCAAGAGGAATCTGTTTCTTCTCTCCACTGTGACGAATGATAGCGGTCACCTGATTCTTCTCCAAATCATTTGGTCCGATTTCAAAGCGAACTGGAACTCCCTTAAGCTCCCAGTGGTTAAACTTCCATCCTGGCGAGTAGTTGTCTCTGGTGTCATTCTCGGCTCTCAATCCGCCAGCGAGCAGTTGTTGAGTGACACTTTCGACGGTGTCGTAAAGATTCTTCTTTGCCTCCTCGGTAGTCTTGGCGGACACTCCGACTGGAATAGTGATGATCTGAACGGCAGCGACGCGTGGTGGTAGCACAAGTCCCTTGTCGTCTCCGTGGATCATGACCATCGCACCGATGGAACGAGTGGAAAGTCCCCAGGAGTTTTGGTAGGCGAACTCTTTTTCTCCGCTGGATGGATCCTCGAACGAGATATCGAACATCTTGGAGAAGTTCTGGCCAAGATGGTGAGAAGTGGCTCCTTGAATTCCTCTACCGTTGCATGGAACGTAGGCTTCGACAGTGGTGGTGAAATCTCCTCCAGCAAACTTTTCCTTCTCACTCTTTCTTCCCTTGACAACTGGGATAGCAAGAAGCTCGTTGTAAACTCCAGCGTAAAGATCAAGAATTTGGAATACTTCCTTCGTGGCGTCAGCTGGGTTGGAGAAAGCGGTATGTCCTTCTTGCCAGAGGAATTCACGGGTACGAAGGAATGGAGTTGGATGCTTGAACTCCCACCGCACAACATTGCACCATTGGTTGAGTTTGATCGGGAGGTCACGGTGAGATTGCACCCATTTCTTGTACGATGGGTACATCACCGTCTCGGAAGTTGGACGAATAGCAATTGGCTCAGCCATTTCAGAGCTTCCTGCACGAGTAACCCAGGCAACTTCTGGCGAGAAATCCGCAATGTGGGTCTTTTCACGCTCAAGAGCAGCGTTCGAAACAAACATTGGGAAGTAGCAGTTCTTGACTCCAAGCTTCTTGATTTCAGTGTCAAACCAATGCTGAATAGACTCCCAGATGGCATAGGACCATGGTCTAAGTACGTAGCATCCGGAGACATCGTAGTACTCGATCATCTCAGCTTTAGTGATAACCTCACTGTACCACTCCGAGTAGTTCTCATCTTTTGGAGTTTCAATTCCAAGCTTCGTTACTTTCTTTCCTTCCTGCTTCTTCTCTTGTTGTTTCGGCTGTTTTGGTTTCTCCTCCTTCTTTGGCTTGGCTTGTCGGGCGTTAGGAGCGGCAAAGTCCTTTCCAGTGGCTTCTTTGTAGGCCAGTTTCAGGGCAAGGAGCTTTTGAATAGCCTCATTTTTGGCGTCCTGTAATAGAAAAATTAGTGTTGTTTTCGGTAAATTAAATTAAAGAAAGCCTATCGGCGGTTTTCACGGCTCTGGGACGTCGAAACTTGGAAATTTCGAAACTGTAGTGCTATTTTTCGTCGCGGTGTTCTCACCAAGGGTGGGACCCTAGTTTTCCGTTATTTTGTTGTTTTTTCGGGTTTTTTTTTGCGGAGGCGAAAAAATTCCGATTTTGGACAAAAACTTAGTCGGCATATGCTCCGAATTGACAAAAAACTCTAATTTTTAACGAAAACCTGAAAAATTTCCATTCAATTGCAGAAATACGTATTTTTTGGTAAATTTTTTGAGGACAAAAATTTTTTTTTGGTAATCTTTTAAGGCTAAAAAATCACACTATTGACAAAATTCGGCCAAGGATAAAACAGTTGTCGAATCTTTTACCGGTAAATTCGGAGAAATTTTCAAAACTTACCGGAAAATTTAGAGCTAAAAATGCACTATTTTCGAAACGTCCCAGTTTCGAAGTTACCGGTTTCGAAACGCCCCAAAACCGTTTTCGCCGAAGCAACGGTGGAATCGTCCTAAGTGCTTTCATTATGCTACCATTCAAACTTGTCCGATTCGCACCAAACTTCGGCCGCCTCACGCCCCTTGGGTTTGAACATTTTTAGCCAAGTTTGGTGCAAATCGGTCCAGTAGATGATAAAACGCTGGTGGCACGAAAATCAACTCTTAATATAATAGTAAAGACAAAGAAACAAACCTCCGTGGAGCTCTTGTCTCCTTTCAGACGTCGCACTTCGTTACCTTGCTCTTCGATTTGCTTTTCAATTTCCACCGACATGGTTTGATTTGGTTTCTCAAACTGAATAAATTGAATGAATTAAATATTTTGAACAATTTTTTATATATATTTAAATAAATGCGAAGAGAAAGAGTTGAGCTCGATTTCGAAATTTTGCCAAACATTGCGGAGAGGAAGAGAGATAGAGAGAAAGAAACACGCTTAACCAAAAATTTAGATATTTAAAAACAACTGTCCAACTTTAGAAAAAAATGCACGCGGAACTAAAAAGAGTGCATCGGGAAAGCAAATAGAGAATGAATAGATGAAACAATTTGTCGCGTAGAAAGGCGGAATGGTCAAGACGAGACGAGAAGGCTTCCAAATCGACAGCGGCGCTAAGAACAGGAATTTGCGCGCGATGAATGAAATGAACTGCATGCGAAAACGCTAGGTTTAGACGATTCAGAAAGCGCAGTGTTGGGAGATTGGGGAAAAATATTTTATTCGGATTTTATAGATAGATACCGTATTCACTCTTTTAGAAGGGCAGGGCTTTTTATCGGCTTAAATATGTGGGTCCCTCTTGGAGATATGAAACCGGCTTTATACATGAGATATTAAAGAAATCTTATAAATGAAAAGGGATATTGAGAAACGGAAGAGCAAAAGTTTAAAAAAAAAAACGATAAAATGAAAAATCCTATTTCTCACCCGGCCTATTTAAATCAGCTAAAAATCTTTGAATTGGTATTTGAAACAAAATAAATATGAAAATGGCTCATAAAAATAAGGAAAATAATGAAATTTTAAGATTTTTATCGGCTTTTTAGGACTTTTTGCAAAAAAAAAATATTGCGATTTTTTGAGACAGTTGGCAGTCAAAGTGCGTCAACAGATGTTTGCTGACGCATTTCTTGTGACTCGCGACTTGACGCACTTTTTTATTTTTTTCTGAAATTTCTGCATTTTTTTTTTACATTTTTTTCCCTCGCAATCTATTTTAATAAACACAAATTTAAAACAAAATAAAAATAAAAACTTCCAGTAACTTAACCTCGCCGTCGAAAAATGGCGATGAAAAGCGTGGCAGTGCTGACAAAGGGCATGTTCGGAAGAACGCCAGCTCAGGTGAGTTTTCGCTTTTCAAAAATTTGTCATAAAAGCGATTCGATTACAGCTCGCCGTCAGCAGTTCTCTTCCTTCAAACACGATCCAAAAGCGCTCCAACTACAAGTACGTCGGAATGCCGGACGAAACCGACGGAACGGTTGCCGGAGATTTGAACTACGGACTTCACACCGTGTTCTTCACCGAGCTGTTTAGAGGTGGGTTTAAAAATATCTACGTTAATCTCTTGTGTATAAGTCCGATTCACCGTAAAATGTGAAGAAAACTTTTGGCTAATAGCCGTCCACGTCAAGGCGCATGCCGAAAGTATGTTTCGCCGGCGCCAAATTTGGCTGCTATTAGAAGTTTTCGATGGCTAACTCAAGAGCGTGACAAAACCGGGGAAAATTTCACAATTGTGCGGCACGAGTTTTGTATAGGAACTGGGAAAAAATACACGAAAAACGTGCCGCAGATTTGCAAAAGTTTCTCAAATTCCCCCTTGTGCGCCGGTTGCTGCCAAACTCATGCCACCCACGTGCCAAATCTGCTAAAAACTGCTTCCGATAGGTGATTATGAGGTTATGGACCTATTCACAAACCCGGACAAAAATTGCGGGAAAAATGGGAGAATGCTCCGATTGACCTGAAATTTTAGGAAATATGGGCAAAAATACTCTTGCATAAATATGCTCAGAAAATTTGGGACCGAAATATCGATTTTAAATTTTTTCAGAAAAAAAAATCAGTTTTTTTTTTCTGAGCATATCCAGGCCCTTATTTCCCAAAGTTTCAAGTCAATCTGAGCATTCTCTGAGTTTTCGCGCAGTTTTTTGCTATTTCGTGAATAACCCCATTGTAAAATGCACGATAAACCGTGCCGCAGACTTGCAAAAAATTTTCCCGGTTTTGTCACGCTCTCGCTAGTTTCCGCTTGTGCGCCAATTGCAGCCAAACTCATGCCACCTACGCGCCGATTTGGCGCGCGTCACTATTGCCTATCAGCCATATTCGAAGGGTAAAAGTGATTTTCAACGGCTAATAGCCATGTAGATGCCTCTATCGGCGCCAAAAATGACTAGAGAAAACGGACCTGGCAGCGCAGTTCGGCCTTATACACAAGCGATTTGGGTAATTTATATTTTCTGAACAGCCAAATTCGGATTTCTACGGTTACACAAGCGGTCTTATACACAAGATATTGGGGTAAAACAAAGCATTCTTTAGGATTCGGAGTGATGCTTGGTCACGTTTTCATGGAGCCAGCTACCATCAATTATCCGTTTGAAAAGGGACCGCTCAGCTCCCGATTCAGGTACATATTTACATATTTATCGATTTTTTCTTCTATTTTCCAACTGAACTTATTATAGAGGAGAGCACGCTCTTCGTCGTTACCCATCCGGAGAAGAAAGATGTATCGCTTGCAAGCTCTGCGAAGCCATCTGCCCAGCCCAAGCGATCACGATTGAAGCTGAAACAAGACCGGACGGAAGTCGCCGTACCACCAGATACGACATTGACATGACCAAGTGCATTTACTGCGGACTCTGCCAAGAAGCTTGTCCAGTCGACGCCATCGTTGAGGGACCAAACTTTGAGTACTCGACGGAAACTCACGAGGAGTTGCTCTACAATAAGGAGAAGCTTCTGTTGAACGGAGATCGCTGGGAGCCGGAGCTGGCTTCGAATCTTCAGGCTGAATATCTTTACCGTTAAATGTCTGTCTAATTTTTCGATTATCCGATCAATAGTTTCTTTCTTTTTTCTTCTTCTATTTAAATACTTTTTCGTTCGAAATATACATAGATGAATAACGCGTTGTATGGATTTTTTGTTTACTGTGTGCCTTTTTTGGATGATAATCGTTAACCTTTCGATTCTTCTAATATTTATTTATTTACTCACTTCTCACATCTGTTATGGACCTATTCAAAGTACTGTAGAAAAACGGAAAAAAAATGACAAAAAACTTGGAAAATGCTCCGATTGGTCTGAAATTTTGGGAGAAACTGGCAATAATGCTTCCGGACTTTCTCAGAAAATTTTGGACCGAAATATCGATTTAAAAAATTTTCAGAAAAAAAAATCAATATTTTTTAAAATCGATATTTCGGTCCAAAATTTTCTGAGAAAGTCCGGAAGCATTATTGACAGTTTCTCCCAAAATTTCAGACCAATCGGAGCATTTTACGAGTTTTCTCCCAGATTTTTGTCATTTTTTCCGTTTTTCTACAGTTCTTTGAGGAAAAAAACCGCAGGAAGAAAACCGATTTTCGCGGTTTTTTTCCCTATGCAAGTTGTTTTCTAGGAAAAAACCCATCGCGTCGAGACCCGGTAGTGAAAAATGCAATGCGCCTTCAATTCTCAATGGGAATTCGGTTGAAATTTAAAGGCGCATCGAGTTATTTCATCGGCCGGTCTCGACACGATAAGTTGTTTACGTCAAAAAACCTCCGACTATTGTAGTTTTCTGTCTTTTTTCCTCAATTTTGCATAGGGAAAAAAACCACGAAAATCGGTGTTTTTTTCCTGTACTATTTAGGCACGGCATGCTGGCACCTACCTCAGTGCAAACGCGCCCCAAACACACTAAACGTTTGATTAAACACTGTGACCCGCGTGTTAAGAGAACATTCCCTCGCGGCGTTGCGAATTCTTCTGCTGTATATATCAAATGTTTAAAAAAATAAGGGATATCTACGGGAAAAAAAACATGTTTTTATTTTTGTTTTCGCGGAACGTACGCAGCGAATTGAACGCGCGAAAAAATCGAATTTCATAAAATGAGACTGAAACGTAGATGTCAGCATGCCGTGCTAGGTCCATAAAAGTACGCAAACACCGCGTTGCAATTTTTTTTGTTTTCACAATATTATGTGTTCACGAACGAGGTGTGCAAACGACGCTCCGATGTTCCGCAGTTTATCACTGCGGTCTCGCAGCGAATACTGCGGAACAGTGGAAAAATTGTGGAACATCGGAGCGTCGTTTGCACACCTCGTTCGTGAACACATAATAGTCCCATTATTCTTTGAAAACCCTTGAAACCCCTTGATTTTTGACGCTTCAGATGTCCGAAGAAATGCAAGTGGAAGAAGCGAAGCCGAATCAAATCGGTTTGCTGATGGCCGAAGAGAACGTGCCAGATTATGTCAAAGAAACTGTAGAGCGAAGTGGCAAGAATCCGATGTCTCTATTTTCAGAGCTCTACGTTCAGCTAACATCCGAGGTGCCCACTTTTGAATTTTATGTAAGAAACCAGAACGACGGCACTGCAAAGTTCTACTGTTCTACTGAACTGGACGGAGAGCGAATTGAAGGAAGTACGAAATCGAAGAAAAAAGAAGCGAAACTGTCTTGCGCTTTGAAGGGACTCGCAGTGGTGCTGAAACATGTCAGTGAATCGGTGATTCCTGAGGTGAAATTTGAAGAAAACACGACTTTTTTCGAGTTGCTCCGCGAACACACTTATGCGAAATTCTATGAGTGAGTTGGATTTTTGAAAATGTTAATATTTTCATGCAGTGCAGAAAAAAGTACTTTAATCTCTTGTATATAAGGCCGGTTTGCGCTGACTGGTCTGTTCACTTACAACTTTTTGGCGCGAATATGGCGGAAATACGTCAGTGTTGCACGGGAATTCCGTTTCAGTTTTCGTAATTTCTCACGTCTTTCCGGAATTTAAGGAACTCATTTTTGACGCTTGATTGTATTTTTTTCGAGTTTTTTTAAAATTTGGAGTGTAAAAAGGGCTCTGGGACGTTTCGAAACGTTTTTTTTTATTTTTGCGGCATAATAGTGGATTTAAATCCCAAAAAATAAAAATAACTGATAAAAACGAAAAATAAATACCAATTGCCTGCGTGTTTTGGTGTCAATTGGCGAAAAACAATACGCAAAAATGCAAAACAGTTTCGAAATGGCAGGTTTCGAAACGTCCCGGAGCCGTCAAAAGCTCTGATTTCTGTAATTTATTTTGTACCTTGGAAGTGGCAATAAGGTCAGCACTTTTCGCAACCGTTTTCTGGGAAAATTTGAGTTGGCCAAAAAGCAATAGAAACCTCGTTTACGAAGGGCACCCTCTCACAATCAGCAGATTTTGCAAAAAATCAGAAAAATAGCCAAAAAACCCTGAAATTTCAAAATTTTGCGTGGTGCCCTTCAATTAGAGGTGCTCTTCTAATAGAGTAAATATGGTATTTACCTCACAATTTACCGCTAGGTAAAAAATTATTCACGAGTTATTGTGTTTTCAATCGACTTGCGACATGGGGGGGGGGGGGTACGACAGAATAGAAATAGGCGAAATAGAAATGCTACAAAATAGAATTGCTACAAAAAAGAACAGGAAAAAATAGAACGGCTACAAAATAGAAATGAGCGGAATAGAACAGCGCGAAATAGAAATGTGACAAAATAGAAATGGGCGAAATAGAAATCGGTGCGATGGAGCGCGTTTGCATTATTCTTCGAATTTTATGATTATTATAGAATTTTTCTGTAATTTTCAGATATTTTACGCACTTAACAACATCCAAAAGGAAGAAAGGTATAAAATCAATGCAGTTTCAGAAAAAAAAAATGGAAAATCGGCGAAAAACTGAGCAATTGAAAAAATAATGCAAACGCGCTCCATCGCCAAAATTTGTTCTATTTTGTAGCATTTTTATTTCGCTCATTTCTATTTTGTAGCCGTTCTATTTCGTAGCATTTCTATTTCGCTCAGTTCTATTTTTTCCAGTTCTTTTTTGTAGCATTTCTATTTTGTAGCATTTCTATTTCGCCTATTTCTATTCTGTCGTACCCCCGCGACATGAGAACGCGAGACTCCGCCCACTTATTTGTGCGCTACCTGTCTGCGTCTCTTCAAATATCACTGTGTTCGCGTGGTCGCGCACAAAAAAGTGGGCGGAGTCTCGCGTTCTCATGTCGCAAGTCGATTGAAAACACAATAGCAACAAAAAAAAACATTGTTTTTTGTGAATTTTTTGAAATTTCAGACTGTGCAAGACGAACGCTGCGATTTACGGATTTGAAAAAGTGATTGCTTCCGTGTTTTTAAAATTCAACGACCAATTGCAAATAATCTCGCTCTCCACCGGAAACAAGGGTCTTCGCGGCGATAAAGTTGTCAGCGATGGCACGGCGCTTATCGATTGTCACGCTGAAATCTTGGCAAGACGTGGATTGTTGCGATTCCTGTACTCGGAGATTTTGAAATACTCTCAGGATGCGAACACTTCAATCTTTATGAAAGTTAAAGGAACACAAAAGTTGGTTTTGAGGCCTGGAATCTCATTCCATCTCTTTATTAACACTGCGCCATGTGGAGCTGGAAGAATTGATGTAAGCTGGAAACACTAATTTCCCTGATTTCTTGTTTATAAGGTCGTTGGTCTTATATGCAAGATATTATATAGTGTTACTCTTTTTAATTAATTAATTAAGCAACTAATTTTCTTGTTGCAGAATAAAGCAAAGGATGAATCTGTAAAAACTGTAAACGCTCTCTCCCGACTGCGATTCAAAATCGACAAGGGAATGGGTACGATTCTTGGAGAGGCGGACGAGTTTGAAGATCCACAGACATTTGATGGAATTATTATGGGAGAAAGAATGCGAACAATGTCTTGCTCAGATAAACTGCTCCGCGCCAATGTTTTAGGAGTTCAAGGCGCTCTTTTGTCGCATTTTGTGGAACCGGTGAGTTGATCGGATTGAAATTTATATGTTTTCAACAAAAAATAAAAAATTTAGTGATTTTTTTGTTTTACATTTCTCGGCATTTTAGCAAAAATTGAATAAATACCAAAAAAAAAAGGTGTTTCGAATTTTTAGCGCAAAAATTCTGGAAAAAAAAGGCCGTTAGATCCGAAATTAATTTGGAATTCTGTGAAAAACGAAATTACGGTCCGAAATTCCGTCTGAAATTCCCAGTTTGACTTTATATCTTTTAACTGCACAAATTTTGTAAAAAAAAAAGCTCTTTTTGTTGGAAAATTATAGGAAATTTTCTAGAAAGAAATTACTGACTGAAATTCCGTGAAAGCCGTAAAATTTTGAATTTCATTGTTTAGAAAAAGCAAATTAATTACGGAATCCACAAAAAAAATAAACACAATTTAAAAGAACACTGACCAACAAAAAATATAGCGTTAAATTGGAAATTACTTAACTCCTAAAATTCGAAAAAATTCAATTTTTTAAAATTTTCTTGGAAGAATTTTTTATAAATCCGGTTGTACTGTTTTCTGAACCATTTATTTTTTTCCCTGCATTTCTAAAAAATTTGCTGGTTTTTTCTAATTTTTAATTTTTTTGCTGCTTCCGAGAATAACCCCATTAGAAACACAAGAAAAACACGCTTATTCAGCACCGAAAGTTCTATCTACTTTAGTGAGTTTTTTTTTCTAAATTAAAAAAAAAAAACGAAAATTTTGATAATTGTTTGCCAAACAGAAGAAAAAAAGTTCTACACCGTAGTACCCCCATGTCGAAACCTGCCGATGGAATAATTCGATGCACCCTTAAATTTCAACCAATTTCCCATTGAAAATTAAAGGCGCATTGCATTTTTCACTGCCGGGTCTCGACGCGATGGGTTTTTTTCCTGGAAAAAAACCTGCATAGAGAAAAAAAAACTTACGAAAAATGGTTTTTTCCTGCGCTGAATAGGTCTATTAAAAAAAGTGTTTCGGAAAATCAAATAAAATCATGAAAAATGCCAAAATTTTGGAGAAAGTTTTAAATTTAAGCAGCTAAAAACCCTGTACTGCCTTTCTATTACAGGTGCTTTTCTAATAGAGTAAATACGATATTCAACAAGACCTACCCACTTTCCAGATCTACTACTCTTCAATTGCAGTCGCCGAGAAGAACAACGTGGAACGACTTCAACGCGCCGTATTCGGCCGCGCTGCCAGCTATCAGCCAAAAAAGCCCTACAGAGTGCAGAGCGTCGTGATAGGAGAGTGTCAAGTTGAAGACGTTGAGCAATCCACGTCAGCCACCGCAAGATCAGCGATGAGCTCGGTGAACTGGAATCTGGCGGACGGAACGGTGGAAGTTTTGAAGACGTCGGATGGAAAAGTGCACGATAAAGACATGGCTGGTGTGGATGTGGAACGTCCATCACGATTGTGCAAGCAGCAGTTGGGAGAACTGATGGTTCATGTGTGCGCCATTACGCAAACGAAAACGGATCAACCGGTTCGGTACGATGAGTTGAAGGCGGGTTGCAAGAGTTATGAGACGGAGAAGAAGGCGTTCATTGCGTGGCTTCGCCAACAAGATTTGGGCATCTGGCAGAAAAAACCGAGAGAGTTTCAAATGTTTAATGTTAATTGTTGATCAACGAACTTCTTTTTTTTCTTAAATGTTGTCCAAAAATATAGTGGCGACCTACCGTAACCCAAATAAGAATGAACGAATGGTTTTCGGGATACTGTAGGTCTCCGCTCTAAATTTTTTTCGACAATATTTAGTTTTACCAACAATTTGTCTTATATTTTTACCTCTATGTTATTTATTTATCGGATCTCCTCTGTATTAAATACATTGATATTTTTATGAACTCTTTTTTTATTTACAGTGTGCCACTTTTTTTTTGATCCGTGAAGTTCAGTTGCATATCTTAATTTATTTCCTTTTTTGACAAACTTTTTTCTTCCAGATGCCCGAGCCGGTTACCCATGTGATCTTTGACTTTGACGGACTCCTCGTCGACACGGAATCCGCCTACACCAAAGCCAACTCGATACTGTTGAAAGAGTTTGGAAAAGAGTTTACGATGGATTTGAAGAGAAGTATTTAATTTTAATGGGGAATGGGTGGGGACTTTGAGCAAATTTTAGGGAAAACAACGTTGAAAACGGCTCTGGGACGTTTCGAAACCTGCCATTTCGAAGCGTCCTAGAGCCTTGACAACTGCTAGAAAAAATCTTAAAATATAGAGGAAAAAATCTGTTTTTTCTGGAACTTTGGACTGCCAAAAACACTAAATTTTTTGTTTTTTTTTCGCAATTTTTGAATTCATTGAATTTGCAAAAGTTTCGCCAAAGTTTCCACCGATTGACGTGTTCTAATCATATTACGGGTTCGCCATGGGTGACACTTTGCGGTAAAAAAATAGCAGTTCTCTCAACCTTTCCACGTTATAACTGCAAATATTTTAAAGTAAAAATGATACAAAAAAGAAAAAAAATTTTTTTTTTTAGAAAATGGGAGTCTGTAAAAATCGTGCCGAGCTTTTCGGAAAATCGGAAAAAGACATTTTTTCCGAAATAATTTTTCGAAAAATTGGATTTCCGAATTTTTTTATTTGGAAAATCGTATAACCCATCTTTCAATCTAACAATTGAATTTTTAAGATCGCATGAAAAAAATGAAAATAAAAAATTAACCAAAAATTCAACAAAACATTCATTTTCGCGATGTTCTCGGCACTTATGTGGTTATTCATTTCATACATTTTGCATTTTTTGTCAAATTTTCCTTATTCATTTCATGCAGAAAACGAAATTTTCTGCAGCAGAAAACTGCATTTCGTTGAACTGCAAATTGCACTTCTTGTCACGACAAACACGTGAAAAATGCAAGAAAAATGGTGGTGTTATTCATTTCATGCAGAAAATGACAAAAAGTGCATTTTGCAGTTCGACGAAATGCAGTTTTCTGCTGCAGAAAATGTCGTTTTCCGCATGAAATGAAAAAGGAAATTTTGACAAAAAATGCAAAATACATGAAATGAAGCATGACACTTTGCCGAACATTTCCCGCAAATTGTCACTCCATGGCGAATCCATAATATCTCCAGCTCCGTCAACTGACAAAAAAGTTCAGGACAAATGGGTAAACGGCACGACGAGTCGATCCGCTGGCTGCTCAACGAACTTGAACTTCTCGATAAAGTGACCCCAGAAGAATACTCTCAAAAATACGACGAAATACTCATTGCCTTGTTCAAAGAGAGTCCCGCCATGCCAGGAGCAGAGAAACTCGTCAGGCACTTGATCGCCAAAGGAATTCCGGTCGGTCTGTGCACGGGATCTTGCTCGAGAACGTTCCCGACGAAATTGGACAACCACGCGGACTGGGTAAATCTTATCAAACTCCAAGTGCTTTCCGGTGATGATCCGGAAGTGAAAAACGGAAAACCGCATCCGGAGCCGTTTTTGGTGACGTTGAGACGGTTTGGAGAGGCTCCGATCTCGGCGAAGCACGTGCTGGTTTTTGAGGATTCTTATAATGGAGTCTTGTCTGCGTTGGCGGCTGGAATGCAGTGTGTAATGGTGCCGGAAAGGAGTATTTACGATCCGGAAACGGAGCCAGAGTTCAAGAATAAGGTCACACAGATATTGGACAGCCTTGAGCATTTTAAACCGGAGCAGTTTGGGCTTCCAGCGTATGATTGAGTGTTTTTTTTTCTTAAAACTTATTTTTTTGATTGATCCATATTGGATTTTTAATTCTATTGTCGGCCCGCCAAAATGGTCAAACGCGCTCCGCTGAACTCAATACTACGTGGATTTCATTTTGGTCTCCAAATTATTTCATTTCACGTGTAAATTCAACGTGAAATTAAATTATTTGAAAACCAAAATGAAATCCGCGTAGTATTGAGTTCAGCGGAGCGCGTTTGACCGACGTGGCGGGCCGATAATATGTAATATTATTTTTTTTTTCTACGGACGAATTTACACTTTGACATATCTTATAGGCGAATGAGCAATAAAAAGGTAAAATTTGTTACTTTTTCACTTGTTTTTTGTGGTAAATTTATGCGTTTTTAACGCTGTTATTATTTATTTATATGTACCATGATATCTTGTGGATAAGGCCGGATTACTCGGGGCAATTGTGGCTCATAAACTTTGAAAATGCCAAGTTCCCCGCGAAATATCTCGAAGTACAAAAAATTTAATGACACAGTTGAAATGAGTGCGACAGTAAACATAATAAAAATGTAAACACGTTCAAAAAATAACGAAAAACGAGAGAAAAGAACTAAAAAAATTATTTGGGACTTGTTTATTGTGTTTTCAATCGACTTGCGACATGAGAACGCGAAACTCCGCCCACTTATTTGTGCGCGACCACGCGAACACAGTGATATTTGAAGAGACGCAGACAAGTAGCGCACAAATAAGTGGGCGGAGTCTCGCGTCCTCATGTCGCAAGTCGATTGAAAACGCAATACATTTGTAAATGGGTTACGGTCGCACTCATTTCAACTGTGTCGAAAAAGCGCTTCGAGACCTTTCCTTAAAAATTGGCTATTTTCAAAGTTTATGAGCAGCTAAATGGCTATTAGCCGTTGAAAATAGCGAGAGCGTGACAAATCCGGGAGATTTTTGTACATAAACTGTTAAAAATACCGTGCCGCAGATTTGCGAAAATTTGCCCTGGCATTTTTTCTGCGGTTTCACGTTTTTCACCGGTTTGTGACACTCAAAATAGCTATTAGCCATCACTATGGCATAAAGCACAGCTCGCGCGTAAAATTTAGCCATCGAGGAAGTAGCCAAAAATTCCCTGAAACGTGAATTTTTCGAACACAACCGGCCTTATACACAATATGTCATCTTATTTTCCCATCAATTAACTCAAATTGACCCCAGAATGGAACCGTCCACTTCCGACGAGTCCTCCACGTCGTCAAATTCCGCGTTGAGCAGGCGGAAGATGATATTCCGCCAGCCAATGCCCGTCCAACCGAACCGCACCGTTTCCTCGACTATGTGCGAAGAATCGCAGATGATTGACGGCGAAATCACCAACCTGGACAGTCCGTCACCGAATCTGGACGCCAAGAAACGAAAAGCGAACCCGTGGAGTTTTGATGAAGTTTGTGCGTTCTACGAGGGTATCAAAATTGTGAGCAAACAACATCATTACGAATCCAAGCTAATCTTTTTCTTTACAGCACGGAAAAGATTTTGACAGCGTGGTAAAGGTGATGGCGAAGCGGAAAGTGGAAAAAACGAAAGAGCACGTGAAGACGTTCTTCTTCAATTCGGCGAAAACCTACAGAACAATGTTGTCATTGAGTGAAGAAGAAATGACGCTTGTCTCGAAAGATGCTCGTGAACTTTTCCTCCTGGTGAACGCTTGCGAATGGAAACGAAAAACAATGAATATGAAGGTGAATGTCGAAAAGTTGAGGGAACTTTTATTCGAAGGAGCAGTGAATGTAAGAGTCGGCCGCAAAATTGTCAATATAAAAACGCCGCCTTGCCCGGCACTGTGCAGATATTTCTCTGGCCGGAAAGCCGACAAAATTCCAACCGAAATGTTTGTTCATCTGGAACCGATGAGAAACGAGGACAACGTGTTCATGCGAAATCACATGTACAATCCATTTTTGCGGATAAAAATGAACGCGAATGATCGAATCATGAAACTTGTCGAATTCCTGCACAGAAAATGGTCAGCGAACACTGAAGCCGGTGTGGTTAACATCACGTTATGGCCGGATAGCTCTTGCGAAGTGGCCAGCCTAACTGTACATACTGTCGAAACGTCTCCGTTCATTTCGCTGTCACTGGGAAAGCTGAAAAGGCATTTGGAAGAGGCGAAGGAACGGATTGAGTCGAAGGAGAAAAAAGGACCAGGCAGTTTGCAAACTGCTGCGGAGGTTAACACTAGTGAGCTTATTGGGTTAAAGTATGTAGAGAATTGGAAAATGTTTAGAAACAAAGTCCACCTACGATGTCTATTATCCACGCGCATTCACGCTGACCGATGAAATAATTGCGGAAGGAATACACGTTTTGAACATTAAAAACTCGATATTAGCGGAACTGTTTTGTGTTGTAAGTTTGGCAAAAAATTTTTAGTATTTTGGGTTCACTAGCGAACTTTTTCCTTTAAAAAAATCTAACAGCGACCTGCGAAGATTATATTTTCAGTGTGGTAGGAAAAGCCCGATCCAGTTGAGATATCAGATTCACTACGAGCCAACGATCAACGAAAAACCCACCGTAGAGCCGTGGAAAGTGATGATCGAACTGCTAAACAGAGGATATGGAGACACTTTGAACATTAGTAAAAAGGAAGAAGAAAGAGATCGGCGGCGAGAAGCGAAGGAGGCGGAAGCCGCTTTGTAAGTTTTTACAAATTACCTTTTTTTATGGATTTCGCGACTCACTGATAAGGTGAGACATGTCGTGTTTTATTGCCTATGATCTCAATTTTCTTGCTGGTTACCATATGCTCCCGCACAAAATTTGTAAAAGATGTAGAGATGACTGATTTTGTAGCCACCCGTCGGGCTTCTGCCCGGTGACTAGCGGAAAATGGTGAAACAAAAAAATAAGGAGATGTGGTTTTAAATATTTATGGGGTTATTCACGAAATGGAAAAAAATGGCAAAAAACGGCAAAAAACTGCGCGAAAACTCGGAAAATGCTCCGATTGATCTGAAATTTTGGGAAATAAGGGAAAAAACTCTCCCGGACATTCCCACAAAATTTCGGACCAAAATATCGAATTTTAAGAAATATTGCTTTTTTCTCTGAAAATGCTTAAAATCGATATTTTTGTCAGAAATTTTATGGGAATGTCCGGGAGAGTTTTTTCCCTTATTTCCCAAAATTTCAGATCAATCGGAGCATTTTCCGAGTTTTCGCGCAGTTTTTTGCCGTTTTTTGCCATTTTTTTCCATTTCGTGAATAACCCCATTATTAAGGAGAACCCGTTGCTATGGGAGGAAAAACCTTAACATTAAGAAGTGACGGGAGTTGCTTTACCCGCCATGGAAAATCATTCCCTGAAATTGCACTCGCCGTCTTATGCAACCCTGAAATGTCCATTACTTGTCTGGACCAAATCCAATGCCTGGGCTTAATCTGAAGCTCGACTCATATACTGAGTCGCGTTGAGTACTCAGTTCAGTCGATACTTTGACTGGGTCAGCGAAGTGCGAGAGCGATCTGCTCTCTCACAAAGTAATAAAGCGAGGAACAAGAATTATAAAAAATAATGAAATAGTGCTCCAAAATCACAGCATAGACGAGCAGAAGTCCAACGAACTGAGCGAGAGAAAACTCTGGAAATTATTTTAGGATTAAAGGGAGGCGCGGCGTTACGGTAGACAAGCGGGTCTCACCGCGACAGCGCCGTTCTTGCACACAGCGCATAGCGCGCGCCATTTGAATTATATATTTAGGGACCGCAAAGAGTGGTGGGCGGGGCGTTCCGATTTTTCTCCCCAGCGCGTTTTTGGATCGTGGTGCAATATTGCGATTCTGGAACGCGGATACTACTGGTATAACCATTCATGTTAAGATGCTCCCTTATGTAATCGACCACGAGGAATCGATTGGTGATATCAGATTTGCTGAAAAATCATCAGTTCCACCCGAAATCGAACAAAAAAATGAAGCGAAAGTTAGAAAATCGAAGTTTTAGGGTCTTTCCATGTTGAGTCCCACTCTTTTTTATTATTGATTCCTATAGTTTTTTATGTGCTGAATTCGAATATGCAGTTGGTTTTTACGTTTTAGTTCCCCCTTTTAGGTTTTTTTTCAGTCAAAGTGGGAGGAAATTTATCTCGATTTTTTCAGCGATGACCTATCTATTTTATTTTAGAAACCAATAGAACAATCAATTATAAGGTCAAGGCCAAAAATTTAAAGCGATTGATGGACTTTAAAGTACTTTGCTACCTCCTAAAGTGATCGGCTCAAAACCAATTTTCTGGTTTTTTGCAATTTTGAGGGTGATGCCGGTCGAGTCCCACTGTTTTCATGAAGGATTCGGATTCTACAGCCTTTTTTTGACTAAATCCTTTTCACAGATTTTCAAGTTATAATCCCCCTTTTAGGTTTTTTTTCACTTTTCTGGGTAAATTTTGTACATTTTATGCATGAATCAGCATCAATTTCATCTGGCAGCGACAGCGAGGAGGCAGTGAGGCGGCGACCATATGTAGGAAAAAGAAGCTGCGCGCTAGAGTGGCGGTGTGGCGCAGTGGTAAAACTCTTGATTCGCGATCAGTCTATGAGGCGTTTTCCTTTTGTGAGCTTCAAATTGAACGATTATCTCGCGCGGGATTCTTGCAAACATCGCCCCGCCCACTGGGCTGGCCGAAAATCAGTACATTGAAAATGAGCATAAAAACGGCTGTAACTCGACAGCGAATAGCTCTTTTGGATTGATTTTTTGGCAAAAGTCTTAGAATTGGCTGTAGAATGTAATGCAACAAAAACATTTCAGAGAATATTTGTTTTGAAAAACACTTTGTGGTCCCTATATATATTTGAGCATTTTCTTTTCCTCAATGTTTTTCAATGGAGAGAACTATAGTTTTGCGTCCCAAAATATGATTTTTGGGAAAAGCAAGTCGATTATTGATGCTCTTGGGCATCATCTATCGACAACTGACTTTCACGTGCCTTCTGTTCAGTGAAAAATCTTGGTGTAGCCATAGATTTTTCTCGTGAACCTCTTGTAGTCAAAATTGAAGCGATAGTAAATAAGACAATAATTTGTCATGTTGATCAATTTTCACCGAATAGTTGCAGAGAACCTAACAGCAAAAAGAAAAAGCTCGGCGACAACACCCCGTCTGTCGATCCTTGCTCGTCGAACACAGCAGTGGACATTGTTCAACAAGAGAACGACGCCTTTGAGAATCAACTGGCAATGCTCAAAAAGACATCACGACAACGAACGGTTCCGGCGAAACGGAAGAAGCCCAAAAATCCAGTGATCTCGACGAATACCCCGCCAATAAGTATCCGACCTGTCACAAGCCCGACTCCGTCCACTACATCGTCTCATGGATTCGCCAAACCTTTCACGGCACCGTCGTGTGTTCTCATTCCTAAAAAGATTACGGGGCAGAATCCAGTGAGGGTGATTGGAAGGGATTCTCCTGTTAAAGCTGGTGAGTTTGATCAAGATGAGTTGAGTTGAAAAAAAAAGTTGCACAGGTCCGTCAATCAGCGAAGCGCAGCAAATGAGCAACCTGCCTACTGATTTCTCATCTGTGGTATTTTCACCGGCGAAGAGAATGATGACAGACGGCGACTTGGAACTTCAGAAGAAACGAACCGAGGATTTTCTCTCGTCTCTCCGCACACCAGTTGACACTCCGAAGCAGACACCGAGGGTGGGTTTTTTCCATCGAATTCGCGTTTGGCATACTTGCTGAATTCGATGGCTATTAGCCGTTTTCGATACTGTTCTCTTCAAATTCTAGGCATTCTCAGGGAATTTTCTTCTCGTATTTAGCTGGTATAGGCAGCTATGTGGCTAGTAGCTAGTGTGCGTTACCGGTAAAGATTTGACGATTTTACCGGTAAATTTTCGAATCACGTTTTACCGATAAATATTCGGCAAAAGAGAAACCATTTCTAAATTTTTTTACCGGTAAATTTGGCAAATTTTGTCGGCAAAACTTTTTATCGGTAATTTGCCGGTAAATTTACCGGTAAATTGACATTATTTATACATGAAGAAGTGGGACAGGCCACGTTACAATTATAGTCTTGGTATCACGGTCGGTCACGCTTTAATACAAATGCAATTTTTAAAAGATGTAAAAAAGACGGGATTGTGCAAGGCCGAGGTCGCGCCACGTATCGTCTGCGTATCTTTGTTTTTCCCGATCTCTTATTTTTCTTATACGTGAACTTAACGCCACGTTAAGTTTTGCCGAAAACCATTTTACCGGTAAAATTTTCGCGAAATTACCGGTAAATTTACCGATAAATTTGTCGAATTTACCGTGAAATTCGGTAAATTACCGATAAATTTACCGGTAAATTTTCGGCAAATTTACCGGTAAATTTGCCGAAAGATGATTTACCGGTAAAAAATTTTTCGGTAACGCACACTACTAGTAGCCATGAAAAATAAAATGCATTTGGCACATGGCCCCGATTTCGGTGGCTATTAGCCAAAAATTTCCTGAGTACAAATGTAGAAAATGCCAAAAAAGTATAAAAATAGAACGAAAATGAAAATAACATGCTCAAAATGTTTGTGACTGAAATATTGAATTTGAAAATCGAAAAATAATGGGGTTTTCTTAATGTTAGGACCAGGGCTTGGCGTAAAAAAATTTTTTTGGATTGAAAATCCGTAAAAATTGAACTTTATCTTTTCAGAGAAAATAAAAATTAATTATTGAACTCACAAAAATTACAAAACTGAACCGTTAAAATGGAAATTTGTTTCAAAAAATTGCGATTTTGTGTAAAATTTTAGTGGCATTTGAAAATTTTCGGGAATTACGCTCTTTTTGAGCTTATTTTGAATAAATTCTGCTGACCTGAAATTTCTGCAATACCTTGTGGACCTATTCACAAAACCAGAAAAAAAGTAAGAAAAAGGAAAAAAATTGCGGTAAAAATCGGAGAATGCTCCGATTGACCTGAAATTTAAAGAAATATTTGAAAAAATTCTCCTGTACACGCTCAAAAAAAATTTTGGACCAAAATATCGAATTTAAACATTTTCAGAAAAAAAATCGATAATTTTTAAAATCAATATTTTTGTCCAAATTTTTTTTTGAGCGCGTACAGGGGAATTTTTTCCAACATGTCCCGAAATTTCAGGTCAATCGGAGCATTCTCCGATTTTTCCCGCAATTTTCGCCCTTTTTCTTCTTTTTTTTCCGGTTTTGTGAATAGGTCCATTGAGGATTTTTGAAAAATAAAAATAAAATGAGGAAAAATTATTGGGCATTTATTTTGTACATCTTGCTTCTTTTTTTTTTTGGCTCATTCATTTTATGCAGAAAATGTCGTTTTCTGCGTGAAATGCATAAGGAAAAAAATGTGAGATGTACAAAATGAATGACCCCATTTTATTTCTTCCTACCCAACAGAAGAAAGCAGTTCTGAAACATTTTCGGTGCCTCGAAAATTTGTATATAAGTTCCATAAACGCCCAACTTTGCCATTTTTGACATTTTTCATTCATCTTTCTATAAATGGTCCCTTCAAAAATTTTTATTTCCAGAGAAACATGATGCAACAGCTGTTTGGAGATGATCTTTCGATGTCTCCCTGCTCCACTCGTCACGCTTCTCACCTTGAAGCGCCAGAAGGAGCGAGTAAAGAAGCGTAAGAGAATTTCACCTGACCCCACAAACCTCTATTTTTCCAGCTCTGTCATCGATTTCACCGACATGATGTTCCAGAACCTTCACGATCATGGAGACATTTCCATGTCGAATCCAGCGCTTCATTTCTCGGTCACTGAAGTTCAGCAGACTTATCAAGACATGATGTGCTCATCGCAGGACAGTCACGACTACATTTTTCAGCAATTTGACAAAAAGAAAACTGTAGAAAAGAAGAGCTAATCTGATTCACTTTGTTAGCTAAAATTTGTTTTTCAATGATACTCACATATTTCATCAAATACTGGTCCGTAAATACACTAACTAATTTCTACATTTTTTTTTCAATTTTCTTTTGTTTTTATTTTTTTTAAAGTTTAAAGTTTACCGGCAAACTTTTCTCAATACTTACTTTTGTCCTTATTCTCACTATCAGTCTTTCTCCAATCAATAACTTCCAGATGTCTCTTCCTGCCCGAATGATGTCAGCTCGGTTGATCCGAGCCGCCAGATTCGTCACCCCGACTTGCTCCACCGTCCAATTCGCCCCCTCTGCTCCAACCCAGCGGAGATTGATGGCGTCGGAGCCGCAGAGACACGAATTTCAGGCTGAAACTCGCAATCTGATGGATATCGTGGCCAAGTCGCTGTATTCGCATAGTGAGGTACGAAATTTAAAAAAAATAAAAGTGCATGAAAATTTTCACCGAAACAGTAAAACGGAAAATTTCTGATTTTTTGAACCGGTAAGAGTTTAAAATAGGCCCAAATTTTGCTCAAAACCATTAATTTTTGACCACAAGGACACAATTTTAGTCTCGAAAAAAAAAATTGAACGAGCTTGGCCTAGAATTCCACATTTGGCCTAGAAAACTGGCGGCCGCGGTTTCTAAAATATTTAACTTTTCCCAGAAATATTCATTTTCCTTGTAATGGGGTTATTCATGACAAGAAAAAAAGGAATTTTTCCGTTTTTTTCCTTATTCAGGAGAGGAAAAAAATGGAAAAAAACCGTGGCCTCCAGGAGTTTTTTTCCGCTCGTTTCTTAGGCCACCGCGGCCCTCCGCAGCGGGACCCATCGCCTGAAGAAAATGCACGCGCCTTTAAACTCAACGAATTTCGGCGCTATGCGGGTTGGGGGGGGGCCACCCAAAAAAAATTTTTTTTTTTTCATTTTTTTGTGCGGTTTCGCATCGCTTTTGGTTTGTTTCATATATTAATCTCATTCTGCATTATTTTTTAGCCAGGACAGTTCAGCGGCAACGCGCCGGAAGCATGTGTGATACTTTTCAAATATGCGACCGGAGGGAGCTGGGCGGAAGCTTGCTTTGACCCTTTTGAGTGTTTAATCGGCTCCCAGTAACCTTTTCTTATCTTTTTAGGCTCATCTTTAGACTTTTAATCACAAAAAATCATCCCGCAAAGCATGCTTCCGCCCAGCTCCCTCCGGTCGCCAATTTGAAAAGTGTCACACATGCTTCCGGCGCGTTGCCGCTGAACTTTCCAGGCATCGATAAATGCTCAGAAACGAATATTCAAAGCGTGAACAACAAAAAAAGTGCAAAAAAAAATTAGTGAAAAAAATTTTTTTTTGGGTGGCCCCCCTCAATCCGCATAGCGCCCGAATTTCTTCGGGATTTTTTGCATAAAATTTCAATTTTTTTCGGTTTTTCTCCATTTTTCATCATTATTTTCCAATTTTTTGTTAAAATATTCTATTTACTACATTTTTTATCAATTTCCCATATTATGTGTGTAGTCTGCCAATTTTTCTCGTCAAAAACGCATTTTCGTGAATTTTCTGATTTCATTAAAATAATTATAACAACGTTTAATTCTTTTTTCTTTCAATCCTCTCAAGTTTTAGATTCTGTTGAACATATTCTCTTTTTGACATTAAATTTGTTTAACGCATTATAGTTTAGAATGTCCAATCCTGGCGCAGAGCATCAAAGTGGAGTCTGCCGTCGTCAACATCAAATCTTCTTTGTTCTCCCGATCCGCTTTATCTCCTGACATTTCTGCACCTTCATCTAGAAACAATTACAGTTTTTATTAATTTGTATTTTCTGTTTTTAGAATTTTCCTCATTATTTGTTTTCTTTCTGTTATGGGGTTATTCTTGAAACCAGCAAAAAAGGCAAAAAATAGAAAAAACCAGCAAAAAATTCAGCAAAAATTCGGAGAATGCTTCGATTGATCTGAAACTTTGGAAAATCATTAAGAAGATACTTCCGGTCATTCCCTGAAAATTTCAGACCAAAATATCGATTTTGAAAATTTTCAGAAACAAAAATCGATAATTTTAAAAATCAATATTTCGGTCTGAAATTTTCAGAAAATGACCGGAAGTATCTTCTTAATGATTTCCCAAAGTTTCAGACCGATCGGAGCATTCTCCGAATTTTCGCTGAATTTTTTGCTGGTTTTTTCTATTTTTTGCTTTTTTTGCTGGTTTCGAGAATAACCCCATTAGCGTTTTCTTTTTTTATTTTTATATCCATTATTTAATTCATTTATTCATTGAAGGGCGTTTGTTTTTTTTTGTTACTTGAAAGCTTTTTTTTGAAAATATTTTTATGTACTAATAAAGGCACTTTGTGAAATGTATTCGCCCAACAGCCGCATTTATCAACGAAAAAGAAGCGAAATCGTGAGAAAAAAGTGTTATCGGTCCCATTGAATTTTTATTCACATGATTTGTCTGTTTCATCTAAAAATTTAGCTCTTCAGTTAAGTTATAATTGTGTTCCAGTCCTGAAGACGACGACCTCGTTGCCCTTAAGCGCAACAGTTTCAACTTCTTCAAGGCGAAGGATACCAGTTTGTGGGAAGATGGCAACATCGAAGTAGAAATTAACAAAAAAAATTGGAAAATTTGATGAAAAATGGAGAAAAACAGAATGAAATTGAAATTTTATGCAAAAAATCCCGAAGAAATTCGTTGAGTTTAAAGGCGCGTGCATTTTCTTCAGGCGATGGGTCCCGCTGCGGAGGGCCGCGGTGGCCTAAGAAACGAGCGGAAAAAAACTCCTGGAGGCCACGGTTTTTTTCCATTTTCACAGCCTCCCGCACGAGAAATGCGCACCGCTGGTCCCTAAAAAGAAGGTCTCGGCGTCTCGCACTCTCTCGCGCGTGCAGATAGAGCGCGCTTGCACCGCCTTTCATGCAGGAATGTTCAGAATTTAAGAATGCGTCGGAAACACTGAAAATCGGAAATTCAATTGAAAAAGGAATATAAATAGACACAACAGAAAATTGCCGATTTTTTGAGATATCATAGAAGAAATAATAATTTGTCTTCACGGAAATACCTATAAACAAAGATTTTTCACGAATTTCGAGATTTTTCGAAAAATTCACTATTATTTTTGGAAATACTTGATAAAGACATGTCAAGAATAATATAGTTAAGTGTTTATTTATTGAAAAAGGACAAATCAAGCGGTTTTGTTTGCCAAACAGTGGCATTTTCGGCCGCTCGAGCACGAAGTCTTATTCAGATGATCCTAAATTTCGTCTCGAAAATGTTTTCGAAAATCGGCTCCCAGGGTTTTGTAGAGAATTTTACGGCGATCATTTTTCGCTTTTGAACGAACGAAATCGTCAAAAAATGGCTTCGGTAGTTGAAAAACCAATTTCAGTTGAAAAAGTGAAAAAATGGACAAATTTTGATGGTTTTTAATTTTTTTCTGAAGAACTAGAAGACAAATCAAAAATCGGCTGCCGAGGAAAGTTTCTAAATTTTCTTGCGGTCATTTTGCGACCTCAACCGGCCGATTTGGTCAAGAATGGACGGAAAAAATAGGGTTTTAAGATTTCCAGTCATGGATCGGTGGACATCTGAAGGTACGGAATTCGGTCCCTCAAGCGCTTCAATCACAGTCTTGATGGTCGCTTTCCGTTAGAATAGGTCAGTATTGTTCGCAAACATTATTAAACCATATAAAATAGAAGTTTCGGGAATATTTTATTCGATTACTGTATTTCTCGGAATTTCAACAGAGTGGGCGGAAGAAGCGTCTGATCTTCGATGAAAACTTAGTTACTCCAGGTCGTAGATTGTATTCAACAGAAAAGAAACATATTTAAACCAAATTTATTGATTTTTGAAAAGCGACCATCATATTTATAGCACCTTTTAAATAATTAAATTAACAAAAAATAGTTTTCAACCGATTTTTGGTATAAATTGAATTTCCGGGCCCGATGATTTCGATTGTCCTTCTAGGTTGCTGATTTCATTATTTTGCTGCTGAGCTATCTGTAAAAATAACAATTTTGAGGTAATTTATCGTAAAATAAAGCAATTTTTTAGATATAAAACGGCTAGGATTTACGAAAGATTGAGCAAGTGCACCAAAAAATATTATTCCTTCCTATTGGAACACTATTTTAGACATTAGAACAAAAAAAAGTGAAAAATAGCCGAAAAATAACGATTTTAAAAGAGAAAATTTAATTAAAAAAGGTTTTGTTTAAAGGCGCATGCAAGTTTGCGGCGCGAGGCAGAGAGAGTGCCAGACGAAATACAAATTTGCTGGTGCTTTTCTCGTGTGGGAGGCTGTGATTTTTTTCCTCTCCTGAATAAGGAAAAAAACGGAAAAATTCCTTTTTTTCTTGTCATGAATAACCCCATAATTATCCCCGGTTTTATTACCAATTTCCGACAAAAAACATGCTCTGATCGAATTTTCCAATTTTGGATAACAATTAAAATACAATTTGGTGAAAAATCGATATTCGCCTTTTGTTCGAGACTAAAATTTTCTCCGAATTCACCGAATTTGCGAAAAACAATAACCGGCGGATTTCGGTATAAAGCTCTGCAAATTCGCTCCAAGGCACAGTGAATTACGCATGCATTTGGAGTGAGATTCAGAGAAATTAGAGCGAAAGTTTTCTGCACTCTCTCGTCGCCAACGTGTCCGCGTCCTCATGGGGTTATTCACGAAATGGCAAAAACGGCAAAAAACTATGCGAAAACTCGGAAAATGCTCCGATTGACCTGAAAAAAAAGCTGAAATTTTGGGAAATAAGGGAAAAAATTCTCCCGGACATTACCCCAAAATTTCAGACAAAAATATTGATTTTTAAGAAATATTGCTTTTTTTTCTGAAAATGCTTAAAATCGATACTTTTGTCTAAAATTTCGGGGTAATGTCCGGGAGAATTTTTCCCCTTATTTCCCAATTTTTCAGGTCAATCGGAGCATTTTCCGAGTTTTACCGCAGTTTTTAGCCATTTTTTGCTATTTCATGAATAACCCCATAAGGGAGCGTTTGCAGCGCTCCGTACTGAGAATAAGACTTTTACCGAAAACTAACCCTTGAAACAATAAGCAGTGAATCCCACTCCTGATGCACATTTTACATACAGACCAATTTTCATTCCAGGTCTTTGTCCGTGAGCTCATCTCAAATGCTTCTGATGCCCTCGAAAAGAGAAGATATGCAGAGTTGAAAGGAGAGATCGCCGAGGGATCGAGTGAGATCCGTATCACAACTGACAAGGAGAAGAGAACCATCACTTTTGAAGACACGGGTATCGGAATGAACAGAGAGGACCTTGTAAAGTTCCTGGGAACGATCGCCAAGTCAGGTTCCAAAGATTTTATTGAAAACAACAAGGAGAACGCGGAAGCTGTGATTGGACAATTCGGCGTGGGATTCTATTCTGCGTTCATGGTCGCTGATTCTGTAGTAGTGACTACCAGAAAAGTGGGCAGCAAGCCAGAAGAAGGGCTTCAATGGACTTGGAATGGAGACAACTCGTACGAAATTGCTGAGACTGCTGGACTACCAACTGGAACCAGAATTGAGATCCGTCTGAAAGTGGGAGACTCGGCCACCTATGCAGAGGAGGACAAAATCAAAGAGGTCATAAATAAGTACTCGTACTTTGTTTCTGCACCAATTCTGGTTAATGGAGAGCGTGTGAACAATCTGAACGCTATTTGGACGATGCAGGCGAGAGAAGTGAACAAGGAGATGCATGAGACCTTTTTCAAGTGAGATTGGTCACGAAATTTGATCAATAATTTCTATTTTCCAGACAACTTGTGAAGAACCAAGGCAAACAAGAAATGTTCACCCGTCCACAGTACACGATTCACTTCCAAACTGACACTCCAGTTTCTCTCCGATCTGTCATTTACATTCCACAAACACAATTCAACCAGCTCTCATTCATGGCTCAGCAAAAGTTGTGCGGATTGTCGCTCTATGCTCGCAGAGTGCTCATCAAGCCAGATGCTCAGGAACTTATTCCAAAGTAGGAACGAATTCAGGAGAATGGGGGTTGGAAATAGGGAAGGAGGGTAAAAAATAGAAAAAACAATTTTGCGTTATTCTCAGTACGGAATGCTGCAAACGCGCTCCTTTCGCACAATGGTGGACGCGGCCAGGTTGGCGACGAGAGAGTGCAGAAAATTGAGAGAGCCGTGGCCGATGTTTTGCTCTGATTTCTCTAAACCTCTCTCCAAATGCATGCAAAATTTATTTGTTCGATTGGAGCGAGTTATCAGCGTTTTATACCGAGTATATAAAAACAAATTCATGAAATAGTCCTAAAAATATCGATTTTTGTCAATCCGGAATGCCGCGTCCAAAGATTAAAAAATTCCTGAAATCTGGAGTGCCACAAAAAATCCGAGAAATAACAGGTGATCACAGTTGAAACCGACGTTACCGTAGTTGCTTCGCTGCGAGACCTTCTATGTTTGAAATTGAACTTTCCCGTAAAAAAAAATAAAAATTGAGCAAATGTGGGAAAATTCAAGTTTAAACGTAGAAGGTCTCGCAGCGAAGCCACGGTAACGTCGGTTTCAACTGTGATCGCCTGTTGTTTCTGGAATTTTTGTGGCACTTTGGACTGCAAAAAACTCCAGATTTCAGGAATTTTTTAATCTTTGGACGCGGCAGAACGTATATCGAGCAATTTTTTGTTTCACCCAAAAAGACAACAAAAAAGCCTAAAAAAAAGCCGATGCTCCCCATTGTCAATCTAAAGAGGAACAGTATATATAAACTTGATTTTCAGCTATCTTCGATTCGTCATTGGAGTCGTCGATTCAGAAGACATTCCATTGAATCTGAGTCGTGAAATGCTGCAGAACAATCCAGTGCTTCGAAAACTGAAGAAGATTCTCACTGACAAAATTCTCGGATCTCTCCAATCGGAGATGAAGAAGGACCCTGTTAAGTACTCGGAGTTCTACCAAAACTACTCACTCTACTTCAAAGAAGGAGTTGTCACGGAACAAGATCAGGGAATCAAGGAGGAAGTGGCGAAACTGTTGTTGTTCGAGTCTTCTTCCAAAAAGGCTGGAGAGCTCACCAGTCTCGGAGATTATGTGAAAAGGATGCAGGAGGGACAGAAGGAAATTTACTACATGTATGCCAACAAGTGAGTTTTTAATTTTTGCTGATTGATGAAATGAGTCAAAATTGGTTTGGCCAGAATGTACTGACTGATCAGTTTACTTAAAACTCGGGGCATTTTTGGCGCGGATACCGTATTCACGGGGTGCTGATCAGGCTTGGTCGGAATCGGAAAACGGAAATTCCGATTTTCCGACTTTTTTCGGACAATTTTTCCGACGGAAAATTTTCCGAATTAATTATCCGGACAATTTTCCCGTCGGAAAATTTTCCGAAAATGATCGGGAAAGTGCAGTTATTTTAGGTGCCGCTTCTAAGTACCAAGAACTTCTCAAAACAGAATTTTTTGTTAATTTGTTGATTTTTTGTTTAATTTGTTGATTTTCGTATTTTTTCAAAGAAATAAGATGAGCCAATTGTTAAGAATCTTTTTCGGAAAACACAAAATTTAAAAAAAATCCAGTTTAGTTTCGAAAATCGGAAAAAAATCGGATAGTCGATTTTCCGAAAAATAAAATCGGAAAAAATGTCGGATATCCGATTTTCCGAAAATTGAAATCGGAAAAAATTTCGGGTATCCGATTTTCCGAAAAATTATTTCGGAAAAAAAATTCCCTTTTCCGATTTTCCGAAAAGCATTTTCCGAACAAGCCTGGTGCTGATGACTGCCCTTTCGAAATTGCGCTCCATTGAAAAAAATTTTGGCAAGTTGCCAAGAGGGGCCGAAAGCGGATAAACGACGAGACGCAGAGAAGAGCCAGCGTGTCACGCGACGCAACCGCAGCGCGTTGGAGGTTGACGTGTAATAAGAATTTCCAAATAATCGCACTCGCCAGCGGGGTTCTTTTGGAATAGAAATGTCACGTTTTGGAAATCGTTGGAAAATAGAAACCCACGAAATAGAAATGTAATAAATCAGAAACGTAACAAAATGAAATTGCGTGAAAACAGAAACGTAGCAGAGAAGAAATGTGTCGAATTGGAAGTAAAATGGCAATGGAGCGCGTTTGCAAGATTTATTTTTTAAAACGACTTTTTCGAATTTTTCTCGATAGCTTCCACGTATTTTTGGATTTTTTCACATTTTTTTTATGAAAAAAAAATAATTTTACACGTATCGAAATCGTGAAAAAAAATCTAAAAATACGTGGAAGATATCAAGAAAAACGTGAAAAAGTCGTTTTAAAAAATAAATCTCGCAAACGCGCTCCATTGCCATTTTACTTCCAATTCGACACATTTCTGCTCTACCACGTTTCTGTTTACACGCATTTTCATTTTGTTACGTTTCTAATTTATTACATTTCTATTTCGTGGGTTTCTATTTTCACGCAATTTCCAAAACGTGACATTTCTATTTTGTCGAATTTCTATTCCGAAAGAGCCCCCTCGCCAGCACCCCGTGCGTATTTACTCTATTAGACCCTTCTATGCTCTTTTATTTTTCAATACATATCGATCTATTTTTTTTTCCAAAAACCTGAAAAAAAAAGGATTTTAAATTTATATTTATTCCCTGTTTTATTTTTAAAAACCGTAAAATCAAATAATATCATGGAAAATGCGAAATTTTTGGAGAAAATTTCAATTTCAAGCCAATAAAAATATCAATTTTCTGTGTGGCATACGCCCTGAAATGGACGGCTAATAGCCAAAAATTCCCTGACAAGAAATTACGGTAATTAAAAAAAAATAGCCTGATCCGTTACAGATGTAGACTTCTTGAGAATTTATTTATTATATTCAATTTAGCCGCCAACTTGCCGAATCCTCCCCGTACTACGAGGTGATCAAGTCGAAAAACAAGGAGGTGCTCTTCCTGTACGATCCAGCTGATGAAGTCGTTTTCCTCGGACTCGGTCAATTTGACATGAAACAATTGGTTCCAGTCGAAAAGTGGGCTCAAGAAGAGGCGGAAAAGTCTGACGAGAAGAAGGATAGCAAAGATTTCCGTGACAATGAGAAGAAAGAGTTGCTGGATTGGATGAAAGAGACTCTGGGAAGCGTTCGCGTTGCAGAAATTTCTGGTTAGTTTTTCTTTCTTTATCACCAAAAATATCACAATTCCCTTAGGAAACCACCGTCCGAGCGACCACCCTGTCATGGTAACCGTTCTGGATATGGGCGCGGCTCGTCACTTTTTGCGCACCGGTGAAATCAAGGATATGGAGCATCTAGTGTACTTTAAACCGCACGTCCATGTGAATTTGACTCACCCGCTCGTCAAATCGCTCTACAAAATGAGAAAGACTGACAAGGAAACTGCTAGAATTCTGGCTGAACAGGTATTTATTTGAGCATTAAGTAATACATATCGTCAAGGATGCCGGTCTATTTTTCGAAAATTTCGGAAGTCATTAAAAACTATTTTTCCTGATTTTTTAATGAAAAATCAAATAATGGAGACTGCCCCCTCCCTTTTAATAGAGTAAATATTTATGATATTTCCAAATTATACATGTGTGTATTTCTAACATAAGCTTATGGTTGCACTCTGCAGCAGAAGAGAATTTTCAGTTTCTCTGCGTCTCACACTACCTATATATTTATGAATGACGTGTATTTAAATAGAAAAACGCAGTTTTGAAATGCTATGCTGACATCATTAATATTGCGGAATTAAAAAGAAATAAACTCAATTTTTTGTTTCCTTCTTTTATTATTTATTTATTTATTTACAGCCGGTTGGAACGATCTATCTTTCTTATATAGAAAATTTTAGATTAGTCTGTGTGTTTGTTTGTGTGTCTCACACAAGAGTTTGCAGTCGACAAAACTCAATCCCGTGACCTTAACTTGACACGCTGTCTCGCTACGTCACGAATTCATAATAAGTTGACTGAATTTTAGTTCCCGCTGCTCCTAGTATCTACCGTATCCCTAAAAGGAAAAGGAAACACTATTTCATTCCATTTTAATTTTCAAACAACCTATTTATTAACGCTTTCTCTCCCTCTTCCAGATCTATGACAATGCTCTAATCACGGCGGGCCTGATCAAAGATACGAGTCGAATGGTTGGAAGACTGAATAAATTACTGACGTCATTGGCTGGAAACAAGGGTTCCAGCACTATCCTCACGCCATAAATACCATTCCGAGTGCCTTTTTAGTTTAGAATTATTTAGAAGTCATAACTTATTCTTCTGTTTTTTTGTTTAATTTTTCTCGTTGATATTTGAATAAATATATTTGTTTTTAAATATTGAAATAATTCTTCGATAACTGGTTATTTTGCCCGTTTTTTACCTTTCTGAATTTTTTATGTTATTCTCAAAAATCGGAAAAATTTCGCAGATGAACGGCGTAGTGGCTGCTCTCGAGGAAATGCCTCCCATTACACGATTTTACACGGGAGCATGTGTGCTTCTGACGACCGCAGTGGTAAGTAAATATTACCCTAATTTCTTGTGTATATGGCCAGGCAGCTAAATGGCTATTAGCCATCAAATTTTAGCATACGCCCTGAAATGGACGGCTAATAGCCAAAAGAACGCGGCCTTATCCACAAGATATTATGGAATTTTTTTTATCTTACCAAAAAAAAAACATTCTATATTAGCACCTGGAATTCGTGACCCCATTTCACCTCTACTTTAACTGGGAGCTCATTGTCCGAAAGTACCAGTTTTGGCGTCTCATCACCTCATTTTGCTTTTTTGGCTCATTTGGATTCTCATTTCTCTTCAACATGGTGTTCACGTATCGATACTGTATGATGTTGGAGGAGGGATCATTTCGGGGAAGGAGAGCCGATTTCGTCTACATGTTTCTTTTTGGAGCGGTTTTGATGGTAAGCTTTTAATTAAAACAAAAGCCACGGTAGGCAGATTTTTATAGTCCGAAAATTTGAGCGATTGGAGCGAATTTGCAGCGCTTTATTCCGAGTGTATATTCAGTTGGAACTACTGACAGCACAAGCACTGACAAATTCCCCGTGGCAGTATAAAAATGAATAATTTCAGGTCTTCTCTGGAATCTTTGTCCAAATTCTATTCCTCGGACAAGCTTTCACCATCATGTTGGTGTACATCTGGAGCCGACGGAATCCGCACATACAAATGAATTTCTTTGGAGTGCTCACATTTACGGCTCCGTACCTTCCGTGGGTCCTCTTGCTCTTCTCACTTTTGCTCGGAAACAATGCTGTTGTTGATTTTATGGGTAATTTTTCAATTTTAATGCTTCAATTGACCTCAAACTGGAAAGAAATGCCTAAATTCTCAGAAAATTTTGAACCGAAATATCGATTAAAAAAATTTCAGGAAAATCGATGTTGGTCCCAAAATTTTAACGTTTTTCGGCTTTTCTATATTGTTTATTCGCGAAAAAAGCAAGTGCGCTCCACGAAACGTAATACTACGTGGAGTTCATTTTCGTCGCCAAATTATTTCATTTCACGTGTAAATTTAACGTAAAATGAAATAATTTGGCGACGAAAATGAAATCCACGTAGTACTACGTTTCGTGGAGCGCACTTGCTTTTTTCGCGAATGGACAATATATGAATAAAACGCATTAAAAAACAAAAATAGGACAGCTTTGATGAACCTCTTCAGCACAGGAAAAACCCGCTTTTCGTGGTTTTTTTCCTGTGCTGAATAGGTCCATTGGGCCAATTGGTTAGGCTGATTTATTAATTATTCGAGAAAATGTCAGAAAATGCGAATTTAAAAACAAAAAAGAAAGAAAATAATTTTAGGCCAAAAAATGTAAAAATAGAAAGTCAATGACGTCAACGCATTGCAAACGCGCCCTATTGACAAGTTGGCCGCCCGCGAAATTCAAACATTTTCCTTATTAAATTATTTTTTAAAGCAATTTAGAGAGAAAATATGACTGAAAACATTTTTTAAAATTTTTTTTAGCTGAAATATCGATTTTAAAAAATTTCAGGAATCGCGTGCGGTCACATTTATTTCTTCCTGGAAGACGTTTTTCCGTATCAAGAGCACGGAAAACGATTCCTGAAGACTCCGCAACTTTTGGTGTGGCTTTTCGATGAGCACCGACCGGAACCCTTGGCAGAAGACGAGCGACCCGGCGGTTTTGAATGGGGTGTCGTTGATGGGGAAAATTGAAGAGAAAAAAGTTATTTAGTATGAAATAAAATACAATTCGCATGCATTCTTTCTGGTCACTTTTTGGTTGTTAACAACATATTTTTATTTTTTTTTCGTCTTTTTTTTTTGGTTTTTTCTTTTTTTAAATTCAAATTGTCTATTTAATATTCTTTACCTCTAAAAAGTGTGATTTCTGAAGAGTATTCTACAATTCCTCTCTTCTTTTTTTGATTTTTGATTTACTTTATCTTGCCTCGCTCGCACTATTTATTTTCTTTTTAATCGAACAACAACATGGTGGGATTTGGTTCTTTTTTTTGTTTCTGTTTTTTGAACTGTGCTCTCTAAATATAATAAAAGGTTAATTTATTGTTATTAAATCTTTTGAAAAGAAGCATTTTGGCACAATAAAATAAAAAAATTTAAAGGCGCATACCCAAACTTCATGCGTGGGGTCTCGCCGCGAACACGCGAAAGTACGGTACTTTCTACTTTTATTTTTTGTTTTTTTGCTTTTTTTCCCTTCCAACATTCCCCACTTTTTTGGAAAATGGACGAACCGTTGAAAAAAGAAAAAGAGCCGTCGAATATCGAAACGAAGCAGGAAAATGGAGCAAATGTTAGCTGCTCGAGCTCGGTGATCACTGTCAACTCGGAGGATGAAAAGTTTTTGAAAAATGTAGGTTTTTTTCTCTTTTTTTCTTAAAAAAAATAGTTTATTAAAAACTCGGAGAATACTCATTTCGAAAATAATCCACATTCTCCGAAATTTTATGAGCGAAATATCGATTTTAAAAATTTTCTGAGCATGAGTATTTTTGACATTATTTCCGAAATTTTCAGGCTAATTGGATCATTCTCCGAGTTTTCCCCTATATACGTCCATATTCCAGGTATCTGGTTCCAATAAAGACGTTAGCGACTATTACAAGAAACAAAACGAAATACTGGGACATTTCAAGCAAGACACCGAGCAAATTGAAGCGGCTCGACGGTCAAAAGAAAAGCAACGAGAGTTGCGATTGAGCGAGTCGAACAACAATGGAAATACGTCTGCCGACGAGACACCGACCAATTCACGGAAGCCTTCGGCGACATCTGTCCAGTCCAAAGACTCCCTTTTAGTGCGGCACGAGCAGGCTCAGGATGAAGAGAAAAAGGTGGAAAAAGCTGCGGCCCGTCTTGCAAATATTACGCTTCTAGTCAATTTAACACTTATGATTGCCAAGGTGAGAAAAGAAAAAAAAACAATAAAATTGATATTGATATCCATCCCAGATGACAGCCGCTTACATGTCTGGCTCAATGTCCATCATCTCCTCCATGGTGGACTCTATCGTTGACTTAACTTCCGGTGCTCTTCTCTCCATCTCCTCCAGAATGATCCGAAAACGGGACCCGTATCAATATCCACGTGGACGAACCCGCATAGAGCCTCTTGCTCTGATCCTTATCAGCGTAATCATGGGAATGGCAAGTGTCCTTCTGATAATTCAGTCTGTCGGACGAATAAACGCTGCCACTGAAGTTGGCCAACGAGAAGAAATCGATGTGAGCTGGCCAACGATAGGCATCATGCTTACCACTATTTTCATCAAATTCACTCTTTTCCTCGTTTGCCAAAAGTACAAAACGAACCCTTCTATCAAAGTTCTATCCCTGGATCATCGTAACGACTGTATATCGAACTCTGTTGCTCTCGCTTGCGCATGGATCGCCTACCACTACTCATCGAAGAATGGCCAGCCAACCGGGTTGACAATGTTTGGAATGTGCCCGACAAACGGCTGCGACATGTACTATTTGGATCCCATTGGCGCCATAGTCGTGTCGATTTACATTCTTTACACATGGATTCGCACTGGTTACGCGCATTTTTTGATGCTCAGTGGAAAATCGGCGAGCCCAGAGCTTATCAACAGAATTATCCATCAGTGCATAGAGCATGACAGACGGATCACTCATCTTGATACTGTATACGTTTATTACTACGGTACAAAGTTTTTGGTAGAGGTAAGCGTTTTTGTGAGGGAATTATTGAAATTGTATTATGAACCTCTGAAAGGGAACTTGTTGGAAACCTAGGCCAACTGCGGCCAAGACGTCTTCTCACCACGAGAGTTTAAAGGCGCAAAGAGAAAGAGATCGTTGCAAAACCTGGGAAAGTTGACACTGTCACGCAAAATTCCTGACAACGCTGATTTTCAGACTTGAAATTTTTTTATTTTCATTGTGATTGTACCAGTCCAATAGTTTCGGTAGAATCCCAGTAATTATTGGGGTAAAAAATCAATAAAACATTTTCAAAAGTCTGAAAATCAGCGATTTCCGCAATTTGGCGTGACAGTGTCAAACTTCTGTTAGAGAGCAAGTGAGAAACCTCTTTTTTTTAGGGGCGTGGCCTATTGTCAGGGCATAAATAGAAATCGGTTTCGCCAGCTAGATATCTTAGAGCGTGACAAAACCGGGGAAAACGCGAAACGGGGGGAAAGATGTCAAAAACCGAGGAAAAATTTTCAACTCTGCGGCACGGTTTTTGTACACGAAGTGCTATAGAAGGCAGGAAAACCCGTCACGCTCTCAGATATTGTGAAAATTTAAAACAATTCGACATGGTGATTGCGTACTTTTGTAAATAAAAAATCGCACTTTTTTGTTTTCACAATATTACGTACTCGATGCGGAGTGACACTTTGCGGTCAATTGTGGCTTAAAAAATAAAAATGAAGTTATATTGCGGAAAAAATAAAGCGAAGACCTACAGTATCCCAAATAAGGGTGACCAATATTCACGCCCCTTGTGCAATCAATGACCACGCCCCCTTTTTCACTCCGTAAATCTTGTCTCTCGGGTTACTGTAGGTCGCCGTTATATTTTTTGACAATAGCAGAAGAAATGAAGAGATTTTCTGTCTTAAATACAATTTACCATCGCGTATATAGTAAGTCAAAATCGTGGTGAGACCAGCTGACTGTTTGGTCCGTCCAAATTTTACCGCGAAGTGTCGCTTTTTCACGATTCCATAATACCAATGACGCGAACATTTTTCTTTATTTGTGTATCCTCGTTTTTTCCTATTTCTCTTTTATTATTTCATTCTAACTTATTTTTTCTGTCATTTTATTCCCTGTATTTTCCTGCATTAAAATGTAGGTTTGCATAGGAATAAAAATGCAGGAAAACTCGTCTGCATAGGTCCATAAAAGTCGGGTTTCTTTTCAAAATAACGCAAAACTTCTTGCGTCATAGGTAGAGCGCGGAACCAATTACTATGCCACGACAATAGTAAATCGTCATTAAAGGATGTGCCAACTTTTTGGGGAAAGTGGCTTGAAATTCAGTGTTAGTCGGGCATCTGGCCTAGAAAACCGACGGCCGCGACTTCTAGAAAAGTGTTTTAATTTCTCGCCATGTTGTGTACTCCTTTTGGAACTATTCTGATTTTTTTGTTGTTGTAAAATTCGCCAAAAATCAGTGGAATTTTTTGTGTGATTGGATTGTTATATTATATTTCCCACCCAACTTATATATTCCCACCCAACTTTATATTTTAATGCACTTTCCCCGTAAAGTTTGAACCTCCTTTAATGTGCTGCGATATTCTCAGTACGGAGCGCTGCAAACGCGCTCCCTTCGCACAGTGGTGGACGCCGCCACGTTGGCGACGAGAGAGTGCAGAAAATTGAGAGAGCCGTGGCCGATATTTTGCTCTGATTTCTCTAAATCTCACTCCAAATGCATGCGAAATTCATTGTTTGCATGGAGCGAGTTATCAGCGTTTTATACTGAGTATATAAATATCGCTATTTTAATTGTTACAAAAATAAATATAATTTTGTTTTTAGGTTCACATTGTGCTCGACAAGAATATGTCGCTGAAAGAGACGCACGATATTGCTGAAACCCTTCAGACCGGAATCGAATCGCTGGCTGAGATCGAGCGAGCTTTTGTTCATTGCGACTACGAGTTCGAGCATCATCCGCACGATGAGCACAAAGCCGTATGATGGAATTTTACGGCGTGTTAACACGGGAAATTTGAGCACTGTATTGTCGACCCGCCAAGACGGTCAGATGCGCTCTGCTGAACTGAGTACTTCGTGATTTCAAGTTTAATTTATACGTGAAATTAAATGATTTGGGTACCAAAATGAAAATTGTATAGCGCTGACAATGACTTCAGCAGAGCGCGTTTGACCGTCTCGGCGGGCCGGCAATACAACTCTCCACCTATATCTACCCACCCTCCTAAATTCATAATTTTACTGCCCGCGACACTTTTCCATATATATTCAAATATTTAACAACTCTAAATAATTACCTCCATTTCATCATTTTTCGAAATCTCTATCCTATTTTTTTGCCGGTTACAGTATGATTTCACGTGAAAAATTTGAATTTTTTCCTTGATTTTTGCATTCCGTTTAGTATGTGATTGATCTGTGAGTGGGAAAGTATCGAAACAAAAATTTAAGACAATAATTGACGCACATATATATTTCAGCGTACACAACAAAATTTAACACGCCAATCCATAACAGTCGTTGGCGAATCCAACACGTTCAAGCTCACACTGCATCCATCCGACGTACGAGTTGCATTCGGTGGTGAAGTAGTCGTGGATGCATCCGATGAACGTCTCTGTGGCACCGCAGAAGTTGTTCGGATTCGCGTTGACGGTGGCGTTGAATTTGTAAAAGCAGGCGCGATAGAGCGTTCCGTCGGCCGTCTCGGCTTTTCGGATGCAATCCAAGTTTGATTGGTAGACTGCAAGAAAAAATGGATTCGTTGAAAACAAGAGAATCGAGGGTTACCATCGAATCCAGTACTGCAAATCAGCTCGAGATGCTTCATGAGGTGAGTGTAAACCATCACATTCCACCAATCCGTGTTTCCGAGCGAAATCAAATAGTAGCGATCGGTGCAAGTGTCGTAGCTCTGGCCGAGAGTTTGCACGAATTGTTGACGGGCGCTGAAATTTGAAGTATTGTCGGGCTTGAAAGGGCTAATAGCCATCGAATCGGGCCGTGTGCCACATGCTGTTGGCCCACGTCTCGAATTCTATGGCTATTCTTTTCAACTTCTGTCGCATTTCAAATTCTGGGCATTTTGGGGGCGTATAGGCAGCTATGTGGCTAATAGCCTCGAAAAAGGCACCTATGATTTTTATTTTGATTTTGAAATTTCCAATTTCGTTTTTTTTTCTTAATTTTTTGTATTTATGAATTCTTCGTTTTTCTTGTTTTTTTCTTTTGTTTGAATGCACGGTGTCCAGGATTTGAAAAGTGGGCGGAGCCGAGCAAACGCGCCCCACTGGATTTTTTAGCGCGAAATTCAAATTTTGACGCATTTTTTTATGTTTTTCGGGTAAAAAAGCATAAATTCTTATTTTTTCCCACATGTGCTCCAACGGAATTATAGCTGAGGTCTTTAGAAATTTTTAAAGCCTAAGAAAGTCGAATTTGGTTCAGCCACCATTTCGAAATAATCGTTTTGAGTTTTTTGGTGTTTTTGCAGGAGAAATCTTTACGAAAATCGAAGTTTGGGCAATTTTATGGTATTAAAAGGTACAATACATAAATTTTACAAAGAAAAACAGGTTTTACTGAAAGAAAAAGAATACAATCAATAAAAAAAATGCGAGAGTCGAAAAATGCGCAAGCACCGAAAGTGCGCCATGCGAGTTTGCTGGCGCGCCAGCAAATTAGGCTCCGCCCACATTTCCAATCCTGGACACCGTGGAATGTCATTATGGTTTGTTTGTTTGTTTGTTTTAATGTTTTAAATTTCTTTGCCAGAATATTACTGATTTTAATGAAAATTACCCGTCTTGGTGGAAAACCGGTGGAATTCATATTAAAATCAGTAAGTAGGTAAACCTCGCCTCCCCCGTCGTCCAATGCGCCAGGGAATTCCCAGTGGAGCGCCGGCTAGGAATGCCATTTTGAGGCCCTACGAAAATTGGGGAAAATGGGCGGAGCCAATTGCAGGAGTGGCGCAAACTCTTGCGACATTTTTCTCTTGATAGTTTTATGTTCAAATTTTCTTTATTTTACTTTTTGAGACGTTTTGATGTCGCAACTCGTTTGAAAACACAATATCGGCTTGTTGCGAATTAGCTGTCCGAATTTCCCTGAGAGATACTCGGTATGAAACGCTGCAAATTAACTTCAATCAAACAGTGAATTGCATGCATTTGGAGTGAGATTCAGAGAAAAGGGAGCGAAACATCGGCCACGCTCTCTCAATTTCGGCACTCTCTCGCCGCTTACGCGGCCGTCTCTTTGGTCCTTCTAATCGACCGAATTTTCAGCGCTTCATACCGATTATAAATTATCGTATTCCTCGAAAAAAAAAACCGAAGAAAATTAGGTGAAATGAAATAATTTGGAGACCAAAATGAAAATCGCCTAGCGTTGAGTTCAGCGGAGCGCGTTTGACCACATTTGGCGGGCCGATAATACGTGTACTTACGCACAAACAGCCGCAAGGCCGTCAACTCCCGTATCGATCTTTGTCATGGTGGCATTGGTGAGAGTAGCGGCGTCCCGCCACGTGGTGGAGAGTGGGAGGCCAACAGCGGAGGCGAATCCATTCTAAAAATGGAACTTTAATAATGAAATTTTCAATTTTCTCACCTGAGCAGCGGCGAACGGCACACTGTTACATTTTGCAGACGCAAAATTGCTACTTTTCGAGAAAAAATAAGTGTGAACTTGTTGCTTTGTGAGCAAATAGTCGTCGACAGTTGGAAGAAGTGGATTAAACAATCCAGACGCCAAAAGAACGACAGACGCGAGTCCGAGAAGAGAGCGGAGCATTTCGCGAGAATTCAGTTCAGTCGAAAAGTCGGCGGTTTCGATTGTAGACCAAATACGTGGATAGATGGCAGTGAAAAGAGGCGCGGCAGCAGTGATAACGATACTGCACTTGTTGGCGACCGTAAAAATTTTGTTGGAAAAATTGAGATGATGCATGATTGTTGGTGCTCATCGCTAGCTTTTTGGCATTCGAAGAGTGAAGATGTGATTTTTCTAAATATTTACAGTTAGTTATGGGGTTATTCATGAGAAAAAAAACGGTTTGTTTTTGTTTTTTTTCCAATTCACGCGATGTTGAGAATTGTAAAAAAATACAGGTAGAGAAACGGGGATATAGCATTGATAGTTAAGAGACACAGAGACTTCCCCCTTTCTTTGAACTCCTCACCTTCTGCGTCTCTTCAATATCAATGCTATATCAGGGGGACCCCCGTTTCTCTACCTGTATTTTTTTTTACAATTCTCGACATCGCGTGAATTGGAAAAAAACAACAATTAACCGTTTTTTTCTCATGAATAACCTCATTGATTATCATTCGCCACGATGTTGAAATGTAAGCTGAGCCTTTTTTTTTTTTGGATTGGAAACAAATGGGCGGAGCAAACGCGCTCCACTGGATTTTGCACGAAATTCAAAGTTCGTGGCTTTTTTTAAAGAAAAAAAGAATTTAAAAATGCCATACCCAAATTTTCTCCAGCTTTCAAAGCTGACATTTTTAGAAATTTCAAAGCCTAAGGATGTCAAATTTGGTTCAATGACTATCCCAATATATTTTAGAAATTCAAATTTTGACATGTTTTTCGAGAAAAAAACGCATAAAATTTTTATTTTTCCAAAATATGCACCTTGAATGTTTTTCCATAAACTAGGAAAATTATAGGTAGCTCATAAAGTTTGCAAATTCAGTCGAAACACACATTTTTAGCTCTCCATTACGCTGAAATCGATTGGACTGAGATAGTCATTGTACCCAATTTGACACCCTTAAGCTTAAAAATGTCTAAAATCCATAGCTATAAATAATCCAATCGAGGCACATTTTGGAGAAAATGAAAAACAGGAAAAAAAAACATGTCAAAATTCGAATTTCGTGAAAATTCCAATAAACGTTTGCTTTGGCTCCGCCCACATTTCAAATGTCAAAATAATTAGTGTGGGGGCCTTAATTAATTTCTTTAAAACCCTTCAAAGTGGGGTGGGGGTGTATATCCGCAAACCTTGTAATCTTCTATTGCACTCCCCTCACGCTCCATCAGTCTGGACAAAATTTAGATGCCGAATGAGATATATATACCATATTTACCTTATTTGCCCATGCCGGCTTATTTTTCGAACCTCCTGATTGGATGCCGGGCAATTAGAGGCCTCTGGCTTATTTTTCAAATTAATATACCGTATTTACTCTAATTTAAGCGCATGCGCCTCTATTTTTCAACCTCTTTTCCAAATGTGCCTCTATTAGAGGTGCGCTTCAATTAGAGGGTGCGCTTCTATTTTTCAAACATCATTCTTATATATAAAATTCCGTTTGGGTCTGTAACTGAGTTTCTTGGTGTGTCTGTTTCCAAATTGCATGGCGGAAGCGAACTGAGCGCCTGAGACCAACACAAAAACTCGAACTCGCGTCGTTCGCTTGGATGACAAGCGCTTAACCGCCTGCGCCACAGGGCACACGCAAGAAATGAATGAAAAAAAAATTTAAAAGAAAGTGAAGAAAAAACATTTTTTAAAAATGAAAAGAAATCAAAAGTTGCTTTTGATGCAGCCAGGCTTGTTTATTTCTGAAGAAAATGCAGCTTATCATTGATTTTTTCAATATTGGTACTTACTTACTTGTGATACTTGTGAGGTTCGACCTCAGTTTCCATCCTGGATACTGCGAACCAAGCTGCGCCAAGTTACACGATCCCTTCCGACAGTGGACCATGCTCGTCTTGCCTCGAGTATGCCAATTCTTCGGCGGCCGTGCCCGAGGTTGCCCCTGAGGGCCTCATTGTGGATGAAGATTTTGATCGAATCCTTGATGTCGTCGGCCCATCTTTTCGGAGGACGACCGCGTGGTCGTGCTGATCCCCTAGGATCCCATTCTGATACTATCTTCGCCCATCTGTCGTATTTCATGCGTGATACGTGTCCTGCCCACTTCAGTTTTCTTCGTAAGACTTGCTTTTCCATGTCTGGTGGGTCACATCCGGCAATTTCGAACATGTTGCTAACCGCTCTCTGTAGTCTCTTCGTGTCTGCCTCCTTGGAAGTCCATGTCTCGCATCCATAAGTCATCGCTGGGATGACAGTTGTTGTGAGAAGTCTTATTCTTGTCTTCTGAGGAGACTGCAAGAGCTCCCGCCGAATGGCGTTGAAAGCAGCCCATCCCGCGCGAATCCTTCTAGCGACTTCTTCAGTGAGAGATCCGTCGTCCGCAAACGTTCTTCCGAGGTATTTGACCTTTTGGGAGATTTCAATCCTCGTGTTCAGAATATCGATATCTGATCTTGTGACGTACTTATTCATCAATATTTGCGTCTTGGACGGGTTTATATTGAGGCCGTACTTGGGACATCCCATTGCAATCCGATTTGCTCTATCTTCTGCCTCTTTCACAGAGCTCGCGAATAAAACAACGTCGTCTGCGAATTCCAAACGGTGAATTGATTCTCCATTGATGTCAATTCCGGTCTTATCATCCTCACAAGGTGCTGGGTCTAGCTCATCCAAGATCGCCTGAAGAGCCAGCGCGAAGAGTAGTGGAGACGACGAATCACCTTGACGTACTCCTCTTTTGATCTTGAACCTCATCTTCTTGTTCAGAACGTTCAGCTCTCCAATCGCCGAAGAGTTTGAGTTGTTTAAGGCCCGAATCACGTTTCTTCCGATTTGAAGATTGTTCAGGACTTGGGATATCTTCGTCCAATTAACGTTGTCGAAGGCACAAGTGAAATCCAGGAAGACCGCTACGAGCGGAATCTTGAATTCGGTGCACTTTTCCCACATCTGCGCGACGACTTGAATGTTGTCTGCGCATCCTCTTCCACGTCTGAATCCTGCTTGTGACTCTTCCAGGTAATCCTCGCTTTTGGCGGTGATCCTTCTCGTAAGGATTTTTGTGAAGAGTTTTGAGACGATTGAGGACAACGCAACCGGACGATAATCTTTCACTTTCTTCGGTTTCGTGGTCTTGGGAAGGAGAGAAATCTTCACCGTCTTCCAGTCTTCCGGTGTTCTCCCGTTCGTGAGGACTTGATTCAGTGCGGCTGTGAGATGAGGAGCTATGCTCTCAATTCCCAGCTTTAATTGTAGCATTGTAATCTGATCAGGTCCTGGCGAAATGTTCGTCTTTGAGGTGACTATTGCGTGTTCGACCTCATGTTGGAGAATTTCCGGCTCATCTGGATGGTTGTATCTGGATTGTGGCTCTCGCGTCGTGAAAATTCCAATAAACGTTTGCTTTGGCTCCGCCCACATTTCAAATGTCAAAATAATTAGTGTGGGGGCCTTAATTAATTTCTTTAAAACCCTTCAAAGTGGGGTGGGGGTGTATATCCGCAAACCTTGTAATCTTCTATTGCACTCCCCTCACGCTCCATCAGTCTGGACAAAATTTAGATGCCGAATGAGATATATATACCATATTTACCTTATTTGCCCATGCCGGCTTATTTTTCGAACCTCCTGATTGGATGCCGGGCAATTAGAGGCCTCTGGCTTATTTTTCAAATTAATATACCGTATTTACTCTAATTTAAGCGCATGCGCCTCTATTTTTCAACCTCTTTTCCAAATGTGCCTCTATTAGAGGTGCGCTTCAATTAGAGGGTGCGCTTCTATTTTTCAAACATCATTCTTATATATAAAATTCCGTTTGGGTCTGTAACTGAGTTTCTTGGTGTGTCTGTTTCCAAATTGCATGGCGGAAGCGAACTGAGCGCCTGAGACCAACACAAAAACTCGAACTCGCGTCGTTCGCTTGGATGACAAGCGCTTAACCGCCTGCGCCACAGGGCACACGCAAGAAATGAATGAAAAAAAAATTTAAAAGAAAGTGAAGAAAAAACATTTTTTAAAAATGAAAAGAAATCAAAAGTTGCTTTTGATGCAGCCAGGCTTGTTTATTTCTGAAGAAAATGCAGCTTATCATTGATTTTTTCAATATTGGTAATCCGTCTCTGTATACATTTTCGGTCAAAATAAGATTTCTTGGCGGCACAGCAAACGCTTTTTTTCAGTAAACGAAACGACCGCATTTTTACTCAACTATTGCTCGGAACTGTTCAGAGAACGGTAGGTAACTGTTGGGAGGGCCTTCTAGAACTGTTCGGGGTTGCAATCCAAACAGTTTCCGAAAATTCCCTCAACAGTTTCCTAGCTCTAAACTGGTCCAAAGCTATATCTCTGGTAGCTTATAGGTTTTGCTTTTGTGATCACGGTGGATTCGATTTATTCTTTGCTTTTTTGCCGATTCTTCAGCATCTGACACATCGACAAATTCACTGAGTATTGAAAAAAGCAAGAAAACTAAAAAAATTTAAGAACAACTGCAAAAAACCGAAAAAAAAATAAGTCCGCAAAACTAAAAAGGAAAAATGTACAGCCAGTGAGTGCGCCTCTAATTTTCGAAGCACCTCTCAGGGTGCGCCTTTATTAGAGGTGCGCTTCAATTAGAGGTGCGCTTATATTAGAGGAAATACGGTATTTTTAAAGTAAAAAATCAGAAGCAGAATTAAAAAAAAAGAAGGCAAATTCTGGATTTTAATAAGAGAAAATATGACCGAAAAAAATGATGTCCTTCTATAGTAGGCGAATACATCATCAACCTCGCTCTACTGCAAAATTCTTGTAAAACAGTGGTGCACTTGCAAGATTAACTCGAATTCTCGTTTTAAACTTCTTTTTAACGGAAAGTGACGTATCCACGACGAGTTGCAGTTAAAATGTGATTTTTCGCTTTAAAAAAAGCGCACTACACTGTTGAAAATTGAAAAGTGCCGTAGAGCGAGGCTGATGATGCATTCGCCGAGTATAATATAGCTGTTCTTCAATTATAGGGTGTCCTTCTAAATTTCGGAGCATGATATAGAAAAAAAAACTTCCATCAAACCACCCGTTTGACGACTGAAAAATGTGTTCCAAACAATTAATTTTGTTGCCGGGTTTTTAACAGAATATACTCTATAACTGTAACGGTATACCGTATAGAACTGCCTGAAATGGAGCTGGAGCAAATTGAACTAAATATCCCACAATGTACAATGGAATGCTTTTTCAAGCTGTTCAGTGTCCATACAACTCTGCCACCTTGTTGTTGTTTGTTTGTTTGTTTGTTTGTTTTTTCGTTTATCTGATTTTATTAGACAGAAAATGAAACGCCTGTTTGCAGATCTACTTCAAGAACTATGAAAAAAGTGGACGGCCACGTTGTCTTTATAATTCGAAGTCGTCGATTAGTGGAATTTTGAAGAACGTTCCAAAAACGTGAATCCAATGAAATTCCAGTGAACTTGTCCCTGATGCCGTGACAATTTTTTTGTTGTTGTTTACTTATAAAAGCGACGAGTTCGTGTTCACTGTATTAAGTTTTACTATCAAAATTCGACAAGTGCAAACATCTATTTGACGGAGCAGCGGCAAGAAGATGAAGATTCTTGGGTTCATCCTACTTTCCCTGACGTTTGGTAGGGGATTGGGACGGAAAAGAACCAAATCGACACTTTTTGTGTTCAGACTTTGGCCAAAATTATGTGGTGCCATATTTTAAATCCTCCCTTCATTATATCGGTGGCAGAAATTTAAGTCAGGCACGGGAATATTATGGGCAAATGTATGGTATAAAAAACATGCAACCCTTGGTTGGTTTTTGGAGTTTGGTACCATTTCAATCTTTATTTTTCAGGTGCGGGACTCGAAATTGGAGAGGGAGGCTGTACAGTTGGGGAAAGATTGTATTATCCCCACGTTCAGGGATAATATGCGGATTTATTTGGACGATAATCAAGAGCTTGCCCTCAGGGTAAATGGGTTCCTTAAACAGCGTGATTGGTCGGGGGCGGTGCAAGAAGTAAACAGCTACAGCACAGTGATTCCCAACCGCTTGGATCTGATAGTGCCTACTCAGAATAGAGTTGGTTGCGGTGGTTTCCTATGCGTTCATCAATCGTTTATGACGGAACATGGAAATCAGACGGTTAAAATTCAGTATATTTGTCTGATTGGGCCAAAGTGAGTTGCGGCTGTCTAATTTAAAAATAAAAAAGCGCCTTTTTAAGGGGCACCATTTCGGTGTCGGATTTTGGTTTGGACACAACCACGACCAGACAGACCACCGAACTGACGACAACCACGGAGCTCACCACCACCACCACCACCACCACCACCACCACCACGGAGCCGACAACCAGCACGGAGTCTACCACCATCACCACCACGGAGCCCACCACCACCACCACCAAGGATCCCACCACCACCACCAAGGAGCCCACCACCACCACCACCACGGATCCCACCACCACCACCACCAAGGAGCCCACCACCACCACCAAGGAGCCCACCCCCACCAAATCGCCCACCACCAAACTGCCGACCACGTCTTCGACAAAATTTCCACAATCTCCTACATCTAAAAAGGCCTTGGCGACAGCGTCGCCAATGAAGATGAACGACAGTCTGCAGGAAAAGACGGGTGATTATTTTTTATTTGAGGAAGATATTCTGGGCTCTGCACAACGCTCATTTTTCTCGCTTCTACTTGCTTCCTTTCTTTTCTTCTTTTTCTGAATGAACTGAATGAATCTATTTGATTTTGGCAGTTCTTTTCGCTGTCGCCAAGGCCTTTTTAGATGTAGGAGATTGTGGAAATTTTGTCGAAGACGCGTCCAAAATTAAACAATTTCCTGAAATCACGTTTTTTTTTCTGCAGGACAAAGCTGAGCCACTGTATTTTTCGGCGTGAAAGTTGTAAACAAAAACACGGAAAATTATAGTTGTAAACACCGGTTATTTCTGTGATTTTTTGTGCGACTTTAGCCTGAGTTGGATTGACGTTACCTCGGATGATACCGTGGGCCTCCTGAGCGACGGCGAGCAATTGCAAAATTCAACTTCATCGTGAAGAACGAAGCGGGCATGTTAATATTACTCTCGTCTCAACTGATGCACATTCTTTTTCAAAAAATGGAAAAAATAACACAGTTGAATAAAATGCGACCGTAACACATTCAAAGAGAGAGAGTGAGCGAAAACAAAAGACCACATTCCTCACTCTTATTCATCCCTCCCTCTTTCTCACAATCTCTCATATTGTGGCATTGATTCAAATTTGGCAAATTCGTGGCGAGACGCCGAGATTAATCGTGAGTTTTTCCCATTTTTTGAAAAAGGATGTGCATTAGCTGAGACGAGAGTAATATCTCGGCTATCGCGCGCTACCTTTGCACCAACTTTGAGGCAATTTCGAACATTGTGCAAATTCCCTGCAAAAATTGTGCAAATTCTTAACACGATGCAAAGTTTGGACAAAAAATGAGCGGTTTTAGCACTTAGCACCGGTATTGAGACCGTTGCAAAAATTGTGCAAACGCCCTGCAAACATAGTGCCAGCTTTGACGCTATGGCAAACATTGGTCAGATTTCCTGCAAAGTTTGCACCAACTTTCTAGCAGAGCGCGTTCCATCACAGTCTGCGTCTATACTATTTTCGTGGTGGACACAGAATCATCTGCGCGAAACTTGCAACATTTTTTTGCGGTGAGATGTATTTTTTAGTTTTTGATTGTTTTGTTTATTATTGGATTATTAATTTAGAAATCTGCGTCAGCTTAAATATTTTTATGTTATAGTCGGCAAATGCATCATCAGCCTCGCTCTACGGCACTTTTCAATTTTCAACAGTGTAGTGTGCCTTTTTTGAAGCGAAAATTCAAATTTTAACTGCAACTTGTCGTGGATACGTCATTTTTCGTTGAAAAAAAGAATAAAGCTAGAATCCGAGTTAAGCTTGCAAGTGCAACACTGTTTTACAGGGATTTTGCAGTAGAGCGCGGTTGATGATGTATTCGCCGACTTTATGTATTTGCTACGGAGAGACACTTATCAGTAATTGGCTGAATAGTTAGCTAGTCTTTCTTTGATTTGGAGAGGCTTCGATTAGCGCGAAAAAATTGTTGTTTCATATTCCGATTGCTTTTATTAACTCCTCTCCACGTTTCACAACTTGAGTCAATTCTTATTCAAAAAAAATTCCAGATTCGTCAAGGATGGCCACATACCAGAGTTGCACGGAAGTGAAATTCTCTAAAACGGAATTTTTTCCCATTTTTCACTACTTTGTTAATTTCTGTTTTCCCTATTTGAAAAAATAAATATAATTTTTCAATCAATACATAACTGTAAAATAAGAATGAGCAATGCAAGGATTCAGAAAAGCGCACAATAATTGCATAGCATCGGTGCGATTTTTGCACAGACGCTATGCAAAAATAGTGCCGACCTTCTGCAATGTTTCCCCAACACTGGGGCACACATTGCAGAATCTTGGTGCAAAGGTAGCACGCGATAGCCGAGATGCTCTCGATTAATATCGATGAAAAAACGGTGAGGATTTCAATTTGTTGCCGTGGATAATTTCGGTCAAGGTATGTATAGGTGAAGCGTTTTTTATATTCATTCTTAGTTTAATTTTAAGAAAGTTTATAGGGGGAACAGAATATACCCTAGAAATGTAACGGTATACCGTATACCATACAGAACTGTCTGAAATGGAGCTGGAGTGTACAACGGAATGCTTTTGCGAGCTGTTATTGTGTTTTCAATCGACTTGCGACATGTGAACGCGAGACTCCGCCCACTTTTTTGTGCGCTACCTGTCTACGTCTCTTCAAATATAGCTGTGTTCGCGTGGTCGCGCACAAATAAATGGGCGGAGTCTCGATTGAAAACACAATAAGTGTCCATACAGCTCTGACACCCTGTTATTGTGGTTTGCTTGTTTGATTGTTTGTTTGTGTGTTTGTTTGTTTTTCGTTGATCCTATTCTAATTTCAATTGACAGAAAATTAAACGCGTGTTTGTGTCGGGTTTTCACCCATTTTTATAATATTTTATCAAATTTTTATTCATATTGTTTTATTAATTTATTTTTGGCGCAAAGACATGTTGATCAAAACTGTCGGAGCGCATTTCTTTCTGCCGCCAAATTTGGCATTGTTAATTGTCATCCTCTTTCAAAAGGGATACGTTTTGTTTCTGGTTTGGACTCTACTTTCTTCATTGTAAGAGCTCTCTCCTTCCAGACACAACACAAACCAGTCCTGTAGAACAGTACTAATGATTATTATTCCAGATCGTCGTGGTCACTCGTTGCCAATCGTTCACCCCAATTTTCCACCTTATTGTCACACGCAATGGTCACGGTCGACGCTCGACGCACTCTCTCGCCTCGCACGGCACCCAGCCTTCCAAAATTGTTTCTACCTGGCGCATTTTTAAAACCCTAAGACTCGGTCATTTTTTGACAAAAATGCCTTTGGATGAAAATGATGGTGTCATCCTGAATAATCAGACAATGATTCGAATTTCTCAAAAAAGTAAATTTTCCAGTGAAGAAATAATTTCATTATCCGTCGAAGTTGGTGGCGAATCGGAAGACGGGGGAGGCGTGCCTCGGACCATCGCCGCATGCCGCGGCCGACAGGACCACAGCCGACCACAGGAGCACCGTCTGCCGCACTGCACATCCAGGATTGTACAGTCTTTCGCCGACCAATCAGCACAGCCCGGAAACCTTCTGGAAGGTCCCCGCCCACTCGGCAGACTATATAAGGCGAAGATTTCACTCATTTAATCAGTGGTCTCTGACCCGTGACCTTTTCTCTCTCTCTCTCTTTCGTCTTTCCCCTTTTTATCACCTTTCGTTCCCCATTCATTTGTATTTGTAACTGTAATCCTTGACTATTATAGTCAACTAATAAGCTCATGTAAGCCCCAACCTAGTCGTTCGCAGGATCCACCCAGATCCTTATTCCATTGTCTGGCACATAAAGTTGATAGACTTCCTCTACGTATTCTGTTGCGGTGTGCTCTGTAGCACTTGTTCGATCGATCAAGTAGAAGACTCGAAAGAGTCTGCGCAACGAAGGAGAAGGCTCGCAAGAGTCCAGGAGATAACTCTGAAAGGATTCCGAGAGCAAACTCTGCAAAGAGTTTCAACCGAGTTTGATACTCACGTTGTCAAGTAGACGGTGTGCGTTAAAAACCCGACGTTTGCAGATCTACTTAAAGAACTATGAAAAAAAGTGGATGGACACGTTGTCATCTAAAACGTGAAATCCCAGTGAACTTGTCCCTGATGCCGTGACAATTAATTTTCCGTACTTAAGAAAGCGATGAGCTCCTGTTCACTGTATTAATAAGTTTTACTATCAAAATTCCACAAGTGCAAACATCTATTTGACGGAGCAGTCGCAAGAAGATGAAGATTCTTGGATTCATCCTACTTTCCCTGTCGTGTGGTAGGTGATTGAGACGGAAAAGAACGAATTCTTTTACTACCGGCCAAGCATTTCTAAGGCCGTATTCATGAACATTTACCGTACGGTAAATGAAAAGGTAAATGGACGTATTGACCGAAAATATTATTTTTGTTATTCCTGAAACGATTCACGGGTTGTTTATAGTTCTATGAACCCCTTAAGCATTCAAAATTTCTAACTTTCTGTCGAGAAAATCATTTACCGTTTTCATTTACCGTACGGTAAACGTTCATGAATACGGCCTCTAGTTTCACTCTCTCATCGCATGCAGTGGGCGGTACTACACTCTCCTTTTTTGCAAAATGCGGCAATCGTGTTCGCGAAAACCAGTTTAATTTGAAATTCTACGTTTAAAAACGAGCGAATATGTGTCCTGATGAGAGGAAGTAACGTGACAGACAACTTTTATCAGACGTCATTTAGAAAATCGAGACTAGAATTGCGGGGTCGATACTAAAGAATCACCGTGCCAGGGCGCCAGGCAGTGCAATCGTCTACCGTGACAATTGCGTGTGACAACATTGGGGAAATTGGGGTTGAACGATTGGCAATGAGTGAACCACGACGATGTCGATCTGGAATAATAATAATTAGTACTGTTCTACGGGCTGGTGTGATATGTCTGGAAGGAGAGAGGCGGGGCTCTTACAGGTGAACGCATCACTTGAGTATTCATTCGTATGTTGATAGTTCAGAGATATCTTCACCAACATGTTTAGTCGCCTTGGTATTGTACTTATAGATTCTCAGCACCCATCTATTTGTACATTTCTAGTATTATCTCTTTTTTCCCACCACCCTACGCCTTTGCCTTGTTTTATTGCGTTGATTTCGACTCTAAAGTTATGATCTTGCAGAATCAACATTCAGCGACTCAACGAGCACAACCCTACCGAACGCGACCACCAAACTGTCGACAACCACCACGGAGGCAACAACCAGCACGGAGCCCACCACCACCACCACCACGACGGAGCCCACCATCACCACCACGGAGTCCACCACCACCACGACGGAGCCCACCACCACCACCACTGAGCCTACCACCACCACCACGGAGCCTACCACCACCACCACGGAGCCCACCACCACCACGGAGACGACAACCAAATCGCCCACCACCAAATCGCCAACCACTAAATCGCCCACCTCCAAATCGCCGACCACGTCTTCGTCAAGATTTTCGCAATCTCCATCTAAAAAAGGCTTGGCGACAGCCTCGCCAATGAAGGGGAACAACAGTGTGCAGGAAAAGACGGATGATTTTTTTTTATTTAAGGAAGATATTATGGGCTCTGCACAACGCTCATTTTTCTCGCTTCTACTTGCTTCCTTTCTTTTCTTCTTTTTCTGAATGAACTGAATGAATCTATTTGATTTGGGCAGTTCTTTGTATTTTTTATAATTACCATTTTCAAAAGTTGGCCTAGAGTTTGTCGGTCTTTTTTGAAGATTGACGACCTACAGAAAAAGTCCCATAAAAAAAAATATTAGGCTGGCAAAAAAGTTTTTTTTTAAATGTATGCAGAGCAGGCTTGTGCGGAAACGGTCAGTCGGAAAAGTCGGAAACGGAATTTTGTTTCCGAAAAATTATTCGGAAAAATTCCTTTCCGACTTTCGTTTCCGAAAAAAAGTTCGGAAATTCGGAAAAATTCGGAAATACTAAAGATTAAATAGTTTTTTTTGTTTAAATTTAATCAATCATTTTATCATGAAACTAATGGGGTTATTCACGAAATGGCAAAAAATGGCAAAAAACGGCAAAAAACTGCGCGAAAACTCGGAAAATGCTCCGATTGACCTGAAATTTTGGGAAATAAGGGAAAAAACTCTCCCGGACATTCCCACAAAATTTCTGACAAAAATATCCATTTTAAGCATTTTCAGAGAAAAATGCAATATTTCTTAAAAATCGGTTTTTTGGTCTGAAATTTTGTGGGAATGTCCGGGAGAGTTTTTTCCCTTATTTCCCAAAATTTCAGATCAATCGGAGCATTTTCCGAGTTTTCGCGCAGTTTTTTGCCATTTTTTGCCATTTCGTGAATAACCCCATTGATTGGTGTGACAAGTGGCGACTCCAACTGGCCGAACAAAAAACAGCGGTCGTGCACTTCGGCCGCAAGAACCCGCGCACCAAATATTTTGTAAATAATTTTGAAATAAATGTAAAAAATTCTATCAGAGACCTGGGAATCATAATTGACAACGAATTAAAATTTGACAAACATGTAAATAATATTTCTAACATATCTTTACTAAAATGCAGACAACTTTTACGAGCATTTCACTCAAAATCCCCCGAATTTTACTTTAAATTGTGCAATGTTTATGTAAGACCAATTTTAGAATACGGTTCAGAATTACTGGATCTCCACTCGATATCCCAAGCCAAAAAACTCGAATATCCACTAAGGTTCTACACTCGACGGGTACTGCAACGATGCAACGTACCATTTTCTTCGTATACTGACAGATTAACCAAATTTCACATGATCTCTACTTTTCACCGAAGAATCTTATCCGTGCTCCGTATGTACTTTAAAATTGTCAACTTTGAATGTCATTTTCCGTCATTATCACTCTGTGTTAAAGCGTCCCGATCGTCACGAAGTCCGTATATGTTAACTCCATGTGGAAATTCCTCACACGGTTTTCTAATCGACAATCTGTCCTTGTGGAACCACGTCGTCAAACAATTCCCGAAGAGACTAAACTCGGAGGCTTTTGCTGCGCGCATAGCGTCTCTCTCGTTCGAAACCCTTTCCCCCCACACTTGACCGATAGACTATTGCTGGTCTGACTGGTCATTTTACTTTTATTATCCTCATATATTTATTTTCTTCGATTAAACTTGTACTGTATACATTTGTGATGGATAATAAATAAATTCTAAAAAATTCCGTTTTCGACTTTTCCGACTGACCGTTTCCGCACAAGCCTGCTCTGCATACATTAAAACTGCGCGAAAACTCGGAAAATGCTCCGATTGATCTGAAATTTTGGGAAATAAGGGAAAAAACTCTCCCGGACATTCCCACAAAATTTCAGACCAAAAAACCGATTTTTAAGAAATATTGCATTTTTCTCTGAAAATGCTTAAAATGGATATTTTTGTCAGAAATTTTGGGGTAATGCCGGGGAGAATTTTTTCCTTTATTTCCCAAAATTTCAGGTCAATCGGAGCATTTTCCGAGTTTTCGCGCAGTTTTTTGCCGTTTTTTGCCATTTTTTGCCATTTCGTGAATAACCCCATAAAAGATTAGCAACTAAAACATAAGACGGCAAGAGTGAAGATCAACTCCCCACCGATGGAAGAACAACCCCACACCAAAAATAACAACTCCCCACCAAATAAACATGTAACACGGAAAGTTCACGTAAAAAATTTGGGTGTGTATACGTATGACCCCAAAATGTGGAAAACTAAGCCGTGCCGCGCCACGTGGCAAGCTCCTTACTGCGCTACTCAACCAATGTCAATGCGCAATCGAGAAGATCGAATCGAAGTGCAAAAAAAACAAAAATTCACACAACTGAAAAAACCAGTTCCCCACATATTTTCCATTTTCTTGGTCGCCATAACTGAATTTGGGGTACCACCAGTGTGAATTTTTGGGTGGGGAGTTAAAGTTCCAAAGTGGGGGGCAATATTCTATTGGTGTGGAGTCAATGTTCACAAGCCCCTCCTGTGAATATGTTCCCCCCAAAATCAACAGTGGGGAGGTGTTATTCATGAACTTCCACTCCCCAAATCGGTAAAATAGCCCCCCGGAAAATATCGTGTACTTGAGCTCCCCGAAAAAAAATAAAAATTTTTTCCACAGTGTGGGGAGTCAAACTCCCTTTTTGGGGAGCTTTATTCCACGTGTGGGGAGCCATATGTGGGTGGGGGGCTTATGTTCACATTCGCCCATAAGACTAATATTACGGGTTTTTAAAAGTTTTCACCTCGCAAACCACGCGAACAATAAAAATGGTTTTCGCCATTTTTCCAAATTTCACGTGATTTTACTTTTCTAACAGTGAAAATCTAACGATTGAAATATTGACAAGGAAGCGGAGCCTAATTTCAAACGTCAAGCGGCTTCCGAGGTGACAAATTTATCGAAACATTACAAGATGAACTCTGGAAATCAGTTATTATTGTTTTAAAAAAATTGTCCCCTCCTAAACTTCAAAATTAGGCTCCGCCTCTTTCCTAAACTTCAGCCTTTTAAACTTTCAGGTGCCAGAATAAAGGAAAATTTGAAAAAAAAACATGAAATTTACGTTATGATTGGTTTTCAGGAATTATCGTTCTATTCCAGCTGCGATTGCCGGAGAGCAAAATTACTGATTTTCAACTTTTGAAGCTTCGAAAAACCTGATTTCAAGTTGAACTAAACATTTAGCATGTATTCATACGATGATAACATACAAAATTGCTTCAAGCTTTCAAAACAGTTAGGAGAAACCAAAAAATAAGCTATGCAAATGCCGAAAAAATGGAAGAACCCTCGTGATAGGTCTCGAACTTTTCAGCAATGGGCCGGTTTTTAGTCATTTTTGCCTATTTCCGAATTTCCGAGTTTTTTCGGAAATATTTCCGTCGGAAAAGCTTTTCCGAAAATTTTTTCGGAAACGTTTTCGACGGAAATCGTTTCCGAAAAATGTCGGAAATCCGGCAATGCCGATTTCCGTTTCCGCACAAGCCTGATGCAGAGATAGATTTAGATTACCATTATTGAAAATAATCAATGATAAGCTGAACTCTGATTTTGGTGCGTCATCGAGAGCAACGAGCTATGGATGATTTCATTGATTTTCTAGAAACGATGGATATTCGAGAAGATGACAAAAACGAGAACGAAATTGTTTCTCGGGATTTTTCAAAATCTTTTTGTTATTTGTTGGTTTTTTGATTTTTTTTGTTGTGTTCAGAAATGAAGGTTTGGAAAACAGATGCGCAGCCTCTAATTGAAGCGCACCTCTAATAGAAGCACTTTTGGAAAAGAGGTTGATAAATAGAGGCGCATGCGCTTAAATTAGAGTAAATACGGTATATAGAAATTCCATTTTTATTAGAGGGAAACCCGGCATGCGCGGGGGAAAAAACTCTATGGACGTACCGAAGGGGTGCAACCATCATCCTGTGGCCCAACTACACAGAGCGGGCCAGAACAGTTCAACTCGTGGAAAGCGTGCTCTGACGGACCTTCCCAGCGAGGTGATCAGAATATCAGGGGCGGAGCAGCAGTCTTCGACGAGCGGGTGACAGGAAGTAGCCAGCACGGACACGAATCCAACCAGCGGCACGAAGATCGGCGAGGACCATAACCAGCGGGGACAGCGTGCTGTAAGGGATAGGCTATCCCTTAGCGTCAGCCCGCTCTTTAGACTTTGCCCCATGACGCACGCATTCTTAGAGCCCCCGCGTACAGTCCATTAGACAAGCTGTCTCGGACATATGCGCCCCCAGCCTCGGCGTCTCCGCAATATCTCTCAATCTCTATTATTATCATTACAGATCGGCTGACCGCTCTGCACCAAACGTCACCAGCTCTCGGACACGCCCACATCCTCGAAACTATATAAAGTTAAATGTTTGCCTTATCCAGGGTCTTTCTCCCCTTTTCTATTGCCCCCCCCCCCGCACCCGTTGGGGTACCACCCCATGACGGTGCGGGGGTTACCCCATTACCACCACGATGTATTGCTCCAAAACCGCTAGTATAAATAAAGCCTTTCCACCGAGAACCTTTACTGGTAGCAGCGAGGACCCGACCTCCCAAGGGAGTCGGGAAGGATCCAAACGGTGAGTATTATTAGGGTTTAGGAGTACTCAGGAAATTTTTGGCTAATAGCCATTGAAAACGGCTAATAGCCACCGATTCGGGGCGTGTGCCATATGTATTTGGCACACTCCCCATATTCGATGGCTATTAGCCGTTTTCCATGGCTATTAGCCGTTTCAGTCGGCTATCATTTTCAAAAGTTTTCCATTTCAAATTTCGGTCATCTTGTGGCTGGAAAAAAATCGCAAAAGCACTGAGTAAGCGCGAATACTGTTTCCCCTAATTGTTGTAAGTAAACATTTTATAGCTGCGTTTCCAACAGACGAATTTTTTATAGATGGCGACATTACCCAATAATGGCTAATAGCCCTTTTCGACGGCTAATAGCCATATTCGACGGCTAATAGCCATAATGGCTAATAGCCAAATTCGTCGGCTAGTTGCCATTATCGCCCGCTATTAGCCTTTTCAGGCGGCTATTAGCCATTTTCAATGGCTATTAGCCACCTAGACGCCGAATCTTGCCATAACGCGCCAAAAATTTCCTGAGTAGGTAATAGAGAGGGACCGCGCTACTGGGGATGATTCTGAGAATATTGAGAAGAGAATACCGGCCGAGAGAAAAAAGAGAGAAATTGTAGGGCAAGTTGGACCTCTGCCCGGCGCCAAGTGATCAAAAGTGTTAGGAACACAGGAAAAAAGAGAGTTAAGAGAGCGAGCTAGAATTGCCGCTACGGTACCGTGAGAGTGAGGATTAGTTTCTAGACAAGGGCCCAAATGTCTAGTTATTAATGGCTGCACTAATTGAGTTTCCCCCAGTAGGCGTTAAGAACCCGCCGCCAAGCGAAAATAGAGCGTGAGTTATAGTAAATTATGAGAGAGCCAAAGAGCCAATGAGAGAAAGTACTTGGAGTACTGTAAGAGTCCAACGTTAAAAAAAAAAAAGCTAGCAAACAAAAAAAAAAAAAAAAAATTTTTTAAAAACAACTTAAATTTCAGATTGAAAATGGATTGGGAAGCAAACGATGACCCGCAACCCCCTCCGCTCAACATCGACACTGCACCGGAACCGATGTTCACCTCCACAGAGTTATTGGCCTCACCAGGAATGGAGGAGATGGACATCACTGCCGAAGAAGAACTCGAGCTTCTAGCAGCCGAGCCCATCATCGACATCCTTCCAGGGTACAACCCTGACAAAAGGACGTCGACGGGCCCGGCCGAAGAGCAAAACCACTCCTCCGAATCGATCGCCTGCCAAGAAGAGACCATGTTCCTCCAAGCCGAGCCCACCATCGACATCCTTCCAGGGTACAACCCTGCCAAAAGGACGTCGACGGGCTTGGTGGACGAGACAACATCTGCCGCCGACATTATCATGGAAGAAGAAACGGTGGTCGACCAGACCGAGTCCACTCGCGACATCCTTCCAGGGTACAACCCTGCCATAAGGATGTCGTCGGACCCGGTCGAGGTTCAATCACCAGCCGCTGACCTCACAACCTTAAATAAAACTATTAAAAACCTAACCGAACCATCTAAAGAAAGACCGCTACCGAGCAACGTGAGAGTGTTGGACACTCACCCATTCCAATCGTGGTACAGAGTGGATGTGGAAAGGAATCAAAGAAGCAGCCATGCCGAAAACATCGCCGACAGTATTACACTCGGCCAAATTCATGGCTTCCGAAACAGCACAGCCGAGGCCGCAAGAACATACACCAAGCCCAGCGGCTTGTCCCGGGCCGAAGCCATTGGACGCATTGGCGCCTTTCTCGAAGGAGTACAAGAAGTTCCGAACGTAGCCGGAGCAATATACATCTTGGAAAGCCTCGACGGAACGGAGTGGAGAGCTGCCCCAGCGCACGTCGAGACAGTAGCCGAAGACCGACCTGACCTCCACCAAGTCAGCCTGGACAACTACGCCACCGACTGCGCCAATCCAACAGAACGCCCACACCCGTCAAACTACTTTCCCGGAGACGCCATTTTCGTCACTGAGTTGGAGCCAAGGCCGAACGCGGAGTATATTCACTCGACATTTGAAAAAATTCGGGAAGCCGGAAACCATCGGTTCTGGAAGGTGAAAACCTTCCACCTTATCGCAAGAGAGATCCATACAAACGTATTGGTTTCCAGACTCGCAAAAAACAGATCAGGATACGCCAAGTCAACCTTCGTTGCCGCCGGGTTGGACGTCTTGACCAGAGCGACTAAATCGAACTTCCGGGATACAGCGACGCCAGGATCAGTTGAAAACAAAAGAATGGCGACAATATTCATCCCAAAACTGTCCCCCGGCCAGCTGTTAGAATCCATAACCCCTGGAGCCACCAAGGTCGAAATAGTCCAGAAGACTGCCATCCACGCAATGGGAACTCCCTGCCTGCCCCACATCGTGAAGCTGTACCCACTGGACAGAAGAACGATGTACGACTTGTTCTCGCCGACACCGCTGTTCCAGAAATTCCGCCAGGCAGAGCGCGAGGCATTCGGACCGATGGTTATCACGGCATACCTCGGTTACTCCGGAGTGTTGGCAATGGCCAATAAAAACAAAGACCTCCGATTGCACACATCAAGCGTAAAGTCCGTCACTATCAGCGAAAGCAAACCGGTTATCACTATGGAGGTGTCGAATCCGTCGGGACCACTGAGCCTGGCTCAATGGACCCGATCGTCCCCTTTCCGGATCGACGTGAAAGGAGAGCGCCAGCTGGATATGGAAGTCGAGAGCGCCACCGCCAACGGAGCAAACTTGGTAATTTCGGCAAAACCGACGTCAAACCAAAAGGAGGTCAGTCAATTCATCAAAAGTTTGCGCGGCGCCCAGATCATCCTCTACCAGAAGATGGAGAAAAACGTACGACTACTGAAGGAATTCCCAGACGTGGACACCTACTACGCTACCCCCGACGACGCCCCGTTTAAAATACTACTGGAAGCAGCCTACGGCGGACGCAGTGTCAAGCAGATGACGATCCCGAATCGCGAGATCCGACGATGCATCAACAACATCACTCCTTCTCCGGAGCAGGCTCACTACATCAACGCGGTAGCCCGCTCCGCAAATCCGGTAATTGTCGCGGCAGCGTCATTCGGAGTCGGAAAAACGCTGATGATCGCCCTCGCCATCTACGTAGCAGCCCTCGAGGGACCCGAAGACGAGCAACATATGGCAACAGCCACCAACAACGCCGCTGTCGCCGCCCTCGTTCTTGCCTACATGAAAATAGATGAACCAGTTTCCGCCGTACGCATCATAACCAAACACAACTACGAGTTAATCGACCCGAAGCTCCGAACCCCTCTAGACTTCCCGGTTCTATGGATCGAAAAGTTGCGCCAGCATGTCTTCCGCACCGACAATAACATTTCACGACGAGGAACAGTGGACAACCTCACTGCGGACGCCATCTTCTACTTGAAACAAGAAAGCCAACTCAACGCCGCAGAACTACACAGTCAGCCACTTCTTTCATGTTTCCGCAACAACAACAAAAGGACGTCTTCGCTTTTTAACGTGTTCCTGAAAATTGCTCGACCTCGGATCTTCTTTGGCACAACCGCGTCTATAACGGAGTCTATCCACCGTGGACTCCTCGCCGCCAACAACAGGCGCATCGCCACCATTCAGATCGACGAAGCCTCCCAATACCCAATTCACGCTCTCATCTCTCTTGGGCCACTTTGCCCTTCGGCACGCATCACACTCATCGGCGATGTGCAACAGCTGGAGCCTTACGCCGATACCGACCTACCGACCGACTTGAAGGGCTTCGCCGTCGGCGAACTCCTGAGGGCGGTTTCGGGAAAAGTCCCGCTGATCAATCTTTTACAAGTCCGACGTTGCCCGTACGAGATAACTGCTCTCTGCTCAGGATTGTTCTACCCCATCCCGCTCCAATCAACAAGATCGAGGGGCGAAAGGAACGTTTTCTCGGAGTCACTACACATCAACAACTCACCACTCCACATCATCGATACAAGCAACTTTGGCGAACAGCAGACATCCGGGACGTCGCTCTACAACGTAAGAGAGGCCGACCTAGCCAGTAAACTCGTCCATCGGTTACTCCAGAATCATCACCACGCTTCTATAGCCGTCTTGACTTTCTACAAAGCCCAGTGCGGTTTGCTCTCACAGAAGATCGGCGACACAGATGCCTTCGTCGGCACGATTGATTCGTCGCAGGGATCGGAGTACGACGTCACAATCATACTGACCTCGCGCACGACACCATTCCACTCGGCCCGTACCTCAAAAGCAAAGGAGATCGAGAAACAGAAAGGCGAGAAGAAGATGGAGGACTTTATCGAGGACAGCAAGAGGATCAACGTCGCCCTGTCCCGAACCAGACACTTGTGCTTAGTCATGGCCGACACGCAGATGGCCGAGTCTTCCGAGGTTTGGCGGAAGTTGCTGAATCGAGTAAGCAGACAGGACAACCACAAAGCCGGAATATTCAGCGACTTTTTGGGAAAGCAGATTCGGAAATAGGGTACTACCCTAAAACTCCGAATTGGCTCCAACCTGAAGGTAAAGTGAAATTTTTTTTTCTTTTTTTAACTTTTCCCATCTGAATTTCACACGCATCCTAAGAGAGTAGGACCAGGGACGGTCCTAGCCTAAGGGGGGAGGTGTAAGGGATAGGCTATCCCTTAGCGTCAGCCCGCTCTTTAGACTTTGCCCCATGACGCACGCATTCTTAGAGCCCCCGCGTACAGTCCATTAGACAAGCTGTCTCGGACATATGCGCCCCCAGCCTCGGCGTCTCCGCAATATCTCTCAATCTCTATTATTATCATTACAGATCGGCTGACCGCTCTGCACCAAACGTCACCAGCTCTCGGACACGCCCACATCCTCGAAACTATATAAAGTTAAATGTTTGCCTTATCCAGGGTCTTTCTCCCCTTTTCTATTGCCCTCCCAGCACCCGTTGGGGTACCACCCCATGACGGTGCGGGGGTTACCCCATTACCACCACGATGTATTGCTCCAAAACCGCTAGTATAAATAAAGCCTTTCCACCGAGAACCTTTACTGTGCCAACGAATCCTGCCAGTGTGAAGCGAGAGCCACGAGGTCGAGCGAAACACCAGCAAGTCCACAAGCAGCGAGGTCCCTCGATGCAATCGATAATCGGTGGTAGTGATAGCACTGGTAGAGGCGAGAGATAGACGGTCACAGACAGTCACACCAACGAGAGACACACCAAACGGAGAGACTGTCACCAACAGGAGGAGAGGTAGCAACCGGAAGTGGTGCGCGTGGGCGCTGAGGCCTAAAATAATATTAGTGGTGCGCCTGTTGCGTGCTCGTACACTTTGTGCGTACACCTGTGTGGCAAGAGCTTGCAGTTCGCACTCGCTACAGTAGGTGAGTGCGGGAAATCGATCGTGCGGAGCGATGTGAATACCATAATAACTCTATTAAATGGCCACTCCTATTTGAATGCCACCCCTAATATATTTAATGCCAATATTTCTCACTGCAACTGATATTAAATCTTTATTTATTCAATTTTGTTTTGAAATTGTATTTAAATACATGAGATAAGTGATATGAGCATGCTCAATGAGCTCAACATTTGTATTTATTTTCCTACTTGCTTTGAATTTTTTTGCTGAAAAACTCAAGGGGAAAGGAAAATGTGTTAGTTTAGATTTGATTTGATTTAAAAAATCGCAAAATTTGATACAAATAAATTATGCGTAGAATGTGTTTGTGGTGTTTTTAAAACCCCCGCTCTGGAAATTTAGAGTGGAGGCGAAATGAAAAAGAAGAAGCGGAGGTGTCTGTTTGATTCTTCGATGCATATAAAAACGTCGCGAAAGGTGTGAAAAGACGGAGATAAGAATGGCCGGAAAAGAAAGATGAAGGGGAAAAAAGTGTGTGTGTTGTTAATCTATGGCATTGATATTGAAAGAGTTTTCCTTTAATAACCTATTAATTGTGCGTACTTTACTTTTGGTTGTTTCAGACTGAAGACTGAACAAAATTGGCGCCCGGCGATTGAGGTTGAACCGAGTATTCGATCGGCTGTGATTGCTGATATCCTTGTGGTCCTTGCGTGTAAATTACGTCCGGTTGGTACTGTGGAATTCCTTGTGAAACAATGTATTGTTGGGTGGTTGGGGTGCTGAGCGGAACATTCGAGTATTGCTGTGCTGGGTTGTAGGCGGTCACTGATGGGACTGGCGTGTAGGATGTTGTGTTGATCGGAGTTCGAGGCGCTGGGTTTTGGAATCTGTAATTTGAAAATTAAGAATTGGTGTTTTTTTTTCGAAAGCGATTTTTCGCAGGCCATTTCCCGTTATCTTCACTATTATTTATTAGGGACAAGAGACGCAGCAACCGCTTTCGTGCTCTACCGCACGCGAAGCGTATTGCTTCGCGTCGCGTTTCTTCAACTGTCTGAGTCTGTTTTCATACCTTTTTTGAATTTATTTCATACTTTTTCACAGCAATTTTGCTTTTATATTGATAAATTGGTGGAAATTATCGTTCTGCACGGTGTCCAGGATCGGAAATGTGGGCGGAGCCTAATTTGCTGGCGCACTTTCGGTGCTTGCGCATTTTTCGACTCTCGCTTTTTTTAAATTGATTTTATTATTTTTCTTTCAGTAAAACCTGTTTTTCTTTGTAAAATGTATGTATTGTATCTTTTAATACCATAAAATTGCCCAAACTGCGATTTTCGTAAAGATTTATCCTGCAAAAACACCAAAAAACTCAAAACGGTTATTTCAAAATGGTGGCTGAACCAAATTCGACGTTCTTAGGCTTAAAATTTTTTTGAAAACCTCAGCTATAATTCCGTTGGAGCACACTTGGGAAAATATTAAGAATTTATGTTTTTTTCCCGAAAAACATATAAAATGCGTCAAAATTTGAATTTCGCGCGAAAAAAATACAGTGGGGCGCGTTTGCTCGGCTCCGCCCACTTTTCAAATCCTGGACACCGTGTTCTGACACTAAAAATTCAGTAGAAAAATGTGAAATGAAGCGTTAATTCTGGCAAAACGAATATTTCCCGTGTTTTTCACTTACTCGTAATTTTGAACCGATGGCGCGGGATTGTACGGGAACTGCGATTGTTGTGGAGGTTGTTGTGCCCAGTTCGCCGCCGAATTCCGACCCGAATTTAATCGTTGTTTGTCGTCAGAGCGCATCTGCAATCATGGTTTTAAAATAACTTGTCATGTTTTTCTCAGAATGCGACCAAAAATTATTACACGTTTTTATATTAATTTGGTGCCTCGTTTGTAAGCATTTGCACTTGTTCGATCAGGCGCGTTTGCTGACTATCGATTCATGCCCCTGTGCGTACCGAGTATTGCCAAAATCGCACTGCGTTGGCACGAAATATGCGCCAGCAATGGCTATCCATGGGGCGCTGGCGATTGCCTTTTTTCAAACGCATTTTTTTGCCGCCAAAGACACGCGCTGCGGTCGCGTCGCGTGGCAACGCTGCGTCTCATCGCTTACACACTCTCTGCCTGAAAAATTCATTTCAAAAAATGCGTCTTTGTTCACTAAATGGGAAAAAATGGCAGAAAACGGCAAAAAACTGCGCGAAAACTCGGAAAATGCTCTGATTTATTTGAAATTTTGGGAAATAAGGGAAAAAACTCTCCCGGAAATTACCCCAAAATTTCAGACAAAAATATCGATTTTAAGCATTTTCAGAAAAAAAAGCAATATTTCTTCAAAATCGATTTTTTGGTCTGAAATATTTGCCATTTTTTGCCATTTCGTGAATAACCCCATAATAGAACGCACTTTCGCGAGAGCTGGCGCACGGGGTAATGGCGACTGCCTTTTTTTCAAACGATTTTTTTTGGCGCGAGAACACGCGCGACGCTCTCGTCTTCTCCGTCTCGTCTCTTTTCTAAATGTTTTCATTGGCACAGTGCCCAAATTTTTTGCCGTCGAATGCGGCGCGTGTTATCAATGGAGCACGTTTTGACCAGGGCACTCGCCATTACCCCGTGCAGGCGCCAGCACCCCGTATTCATGCCCACCGAGTATTGCCAAAATCGCGCTGCGTTGGCACCATTCACGATTGCCTTTTTTTAACCGTTGTTTGCCGTGCCGCCAAAGCCACGCGTTGCGGCTGCGCACTGTCTCTCATCTGCGTCCCGCCTAAACCGCCGCACTGCCATCCATGATTTTTTGCCGCCGAGTTCAACGGAGCGTGTCAAATTTTCAAAAATTTGCATACGACCGCTCATCTTCGTCGACCTGACCCGCTTATTTGTTAAATGGCTTCTACTTTTGCTTCTGTGCCTGACTGTTCGTCTCGTCTCTCCGCTTTCCGCTTTCCGCGCAACGTTCACATGCAAACAAACACAAATATTGCATGTACATATGATTTGGAGAGCGGGTGAGCGAGCGAGCGCTCTCCTTCTTCTTCCCTTTCCTTTCCTCTCCGCACCGAAATTGAATCGTATAGAAGAAGGCGCCCACCACGTTTAGCGGAGCATACAGATGGAGGAAAGAAATTGAAAAAAAAAAAACATACCCCCTTAACAATAACGACATAGATGGCGTAGACAACTCCGGCCAAAAGTAGCACACCGCCAATCACAATGGCGAACACCACGGCGATCTGAAAAATGGTTAAATATTGGGTTTAAATGAGCGAGCGAATGTCAGTTAAATAGGGCAACCTGTGGGCCATTTGCAGCAAACGGTTCGTCAAATGTGTACGCGGGTCTATAGGTCATAAGAGGCGTGGATGGAAGATGGGACCAGATGGAGGTGAAAAGTGGGAGAATGGAGAGTGTTTACGCACCTGCGAGGGCGGGAATTTGAATTCCGGGGGTCCCGAGGGGATTGGGTTACTTTTCTTGGATGGTGTCTGGTCAGTTTTAGAACTATGTAGTGGGTGACTCGGCATTTTCTTTATTTTCCCTATTTTTGCCACGTTTTCAGGCATAAATATTCTGTAAACATACAAAAATTATTTACTGTTTTCAAAACCCTAAGGCTCGGTCATTTCTTGACGAAAATTCCCCGTTTTTGGATTGAAATGAAGTTTTTAAAGTGAGTAATCTGAACATGGTTTCAAAAAGGTGATTCAACGAGTAAAACATTGAAAACCCCGATGTTTCCATGTACTCCCCGTGGACAATGCAATGATTTCGCAACATTTGGCCCATTTTCAAAAAAATTCCTGATTTTTCACAAGTTTTCAGGCATAAATAGTCCGTAAATATAGTCGGCGAATGCATCATCAGCTTCGCTCTACCGCACTTTTCAATTTTCAACAGTGTAGTGCGCCTTTTTTGAAGCGAAAAATCAAATTTTAACTGCAACTCATCGTGGATACGTTATTTTCCGTCGAAAAGAAGTATAAAACTAGAATTCGAGTTAATCTTGCAAGTGCCACACGGTTTTACAAGAATTTTGCAGTAGAGCGAGGTTGATGATGTATTCGCCGACTATAAAGCCAAATAAATCAAAAATTCTTTCTAGTCCCTCCTTCCAGTGCAATTTTCAAAACACTAAGGCTCGGCCAATTTTGGACGAAAATTCCCCGTTTTTGGATTAAAATGAAGTTTTTAAAGTGAATAAACTGAACATGATCTCGAAGATCTGATTCGTCAAGTAAAATAATGGGAAAAATCGGAGCGCGTTTGCATTTTTTTTCTACCGAAAAATGCAAACGCGCTCCATGGGGGAAGCAGCTAAAATCGAAAATTTAAATTTAAAAAAAAAACACACCTGATAGTTGTACTGATTGTGATTGTAGGACATGCTGAGTCACACTTGATTAGTTAGAAATTAAGAGTCTTCTTCTTCTTCTTTTTGTTGTATTTTCCTCTTTTTCTTCTGCTTCTCTGTACGGAGACGAGTAGGTAGGGGGCGGGTGGCTGGCTGGCTTTCTGTAGTGGAAGAATATAGAGGATTGACTAAGTCAACACAAGAAGTCGACGGAAAACAAAGATGAAACGGTGAAAAAGGAGGAGCGGGAGGAACGGAAAGGGAGGGGGGGACAAAGAAGTTCATGAGCATGGTGAAGATTAGGAACTTTTTCTGGCGGGCATAGTAATTTTTTGGTTCGATCTGAAGAGCCCAATTTTCCCGCTCTGTGGCGTTTCACGGCGTGGGCGTGCTAGACCCTAGGCAAACGCGCCCTATCGCATGTCTGCGTCTCCACAATGATGGTCTGCCAAATTTAGCCTGATTAGATGTCAAAAAACGTTTAAAAATGTCAATTAAAGCGCGCGAATATTCCCCTTAAAAAGTTTCAAAACCGTAGTCCCGAACTTGTCCCGCGACGCAAAAGAAAAATCACCTTTTTTCGAAAAATACCAGTTTTGAAACGTGCCAGAGCAAATTTTTCGTATGAATCGATGGAAACTATTTGCCGTTTTGATGTTTACTGGTTCAATGAGAGAGAGAGAGCGAGAGAGAGAGAAACAGAAAAGGTAATGCATCGGGTTACAAAGAAAGCGTAAAAACGAAAAATAGATGACCAATTATTCAAAAAACAAAAAAATTGAAAGAGTTGATAGTAATAACAATAACATTGATGTCTAATCGGGTTAGTTAACCACTTATCAAGTGGAACTTGGTGCTCTCCAACTAACGGTTCAAAATATCACCGTTTTTGGTGTTAAAACGTCAAAACGCGTTCATAAAGGCAAACGCGCTCGGTCGCATTCTCTGCGTCTTCATAGTGGCGAGAGTTCTGCCGAGAAACAGTGTTGGCACGCGACGCAACCGCAGCGCGTCTACTGGAAATTTTTGGCGCGGATTTAGGCAGATCTATGGCTATTAGCCGTTCAAAATTGTTGATAGTCATTATTGGCGTAGATTTGGCATGTAGTCGACGCGATTTCAGCGGTAACCTATTGCCAAGCGGGAGTTAGCCATAGAAAACCGCTAATAGCCAAAAATTTACACATTTCCAGAGTTATTCAACAAAAAAAACGTTCGAAAATGGCCATGGTAGCCGCGGATTTTGGGAAATTTCTGAATTTTAGAGAAATCGGCAAAAAAAAAGGAAAAAAATACGAATTCCATGGCCGTGGAAGAAGTTTCGCAGGCGCTAACTTTATGCGAATTTTGCTTTCCATGCACTTTTTCTATAACTAAAAAATTTAAATTTAAAAAAAACAGAAAATATTGAAAATTATTTACGGGCCAAAACGGGAAATGCGTCAGTGCCTGCGCTGGCACAGTCTCCAGCTCAAGATAAGGATTTAGTTGAATACGATTGTAAAGAAACTATTACGAACATTTTAAGAGCTTGCGCGATGAAATCGGTTGAGAAATAAGTTATTAGCGATTTTCGGAAAATATCTGAAAATTTCCATTTTTGTAAACACGATTAAAACGAATATTTTCAGCGTCGGACTGCCCGCAAAAGTTGAAAAATGGGTGAGAAATAGGAATTAACAAGAATCCGCTCAGATACAGCACGATAAGTTCGAAAAAAATTAGCAGTCTTATTTTTCTACACAAAATGCGTCTAGAATTGCAAAAAATACGGGAAAATCGCTCCGGGACTAGAAAAAGCGTGCTGGCATCGTGCCAAGTGTTTTGTTGATGTGGCTGTATTTTTTGGGAGGGGGTTAGAAAGCAGTCTTCCTCTTCCTAAACAAACAAAATGTCACAAGATTTAAGTAAGGCACAAGCAGAAACAGGTATTTATACGTATGTTCAGTACATATTAGTTAGTGCAAGTCGAATTCTAACGGCGCTATTCTAGTTGTCTCGAGTCGAACACACGCACAAAACAAACATTTGTTGCGCAGCAGTCCTTATGTTGTACTTATAAACGGGTCTCGTAGCGATTTCTAGCAGAAACAATTCATTGATAAACAACAGATTTAAATAGGGGTCAAAACTGCAGTGGATTTGAATAATCAATCGATTCAAAGTGCAAACAGTACGGCACGAGGGGCTGGCTTGTTCATGTTGTTGCTGCTTTTCTTTCTCCTTTTCGGCGGCTTTTTGGCAAACAATACAGTGGGGAAGAAGCGGCGAGGACAACAGTTTTGGGTGTTGCGAGTTGTGATGATGATGAGACGGGGAATTTCGTTTGATAAATATGTAATTCGTACGTGAGCGCGCGTGCGCGCCAAATAATGCGGGGAGGTTGGTACGATGCGCTGATAACGGAGCAAATGGGCGGAGCTTTTAAAAGCGAGTGAATCAGAAATTGGACATGGAAATGGAAACGAAACGAAATGAAGTGTAATGAGTCAGACGGGTAGAGGTGTCTGGGAAGATGTTTGAGGGGAAAGGAAGTGCGCTCCCTCGCGAAAATGTACCAATTAATGCAAAGTACGTGTAAGCGATGAGACGCAGCGCGTGGCGTCGGCGGCAAAGGCAGTCCCCGTGCCACGGTGTTTTGGCTGGTTTGTACGTTTTTTTTCAATATGCAGCCAAATTACAGTTGTATACGTGGGTGGACGCGTACGCTGGCACAGCTTCCTTTCCAGCGGCGTTTTCGCCCGTTGAATTAGCTTATAACAATTTCATGCGCTTTGTTTTGTAGTTTGATCGTTTTTATATTATGCCTGCCATCGATATTTCATTGACGACGTTCGCTACCAGGAAAAAGTGCGGCCGACACTTCACGGGTTCCGTCACTGCGTGCGCTGGTACAGTTTGAAGAAAATTTAGTTGTATTTTTAAGCAGGCATTGTTAAGAAATGTATCGTCGACATTTGAAGAGCTTGCGCGATCAAATTGGTTGAGGAATAAAAAATTTATCAGCGATTTGCTGAAAATGGTGAAGATTGAAAATTTTCAGAAACTTCAGAGCAAGGGGTCCAAAATTTCTGTAGATAGCATTGTAAAGACGATTATAACGAAAATTTTAAGCGCTGGACCACTCGGAAAAGTGAAAAAATGACTGAGAAATAGGAATTTGAAAATTTAGGCCGAACCTAAATTCCCCGTTCTGCCGAAAAATATCAGTGTTTTGGAAAAACATAAAAATAAATTTACATTATTTTATTTATTCAATTAAATTAAAGAAAAATAAAGATTTTCGCAAAAAAAAAACCGAAAAATTAAAATTAAATTTATCCTAATTTCAGTTATTGTGTTTTCAATCGACTTGCGACATGAGAACGCGAAACTCCGCCCACTTATTTGTGCGCGACCACGCGAATACAGTGATATTTGAAGAGACGCAGACAGAACGGTGAATTCAGACTTGTGGTTTCATGTCGCAAGTCGATTGAAAACACAATATGCGCCTTTGAAAACTACAGTAAGCTTTTTTTGTTTGGAAAATTCCATGGAATTTTAAAAACATTAAAAATTTTAGACAGTTTTCTACTTCTACGACTAATAAATTTCGCATTCAAACGTGTTGTTGACTGAAAAAAAAAAGCGTCTTTGATTGCATTTTTTCACCACTATCGCTTCGAGAAAGAAAAAAAAACGCCGGTTAGGAAGCAGTTTTATCACTCACTCCGCTACCGTCGGTCGTAAATCTATAAAATTGCGGTCTGTGTCTTTTCAATAATTTTTTTTCCGCAATAGAGAAAACTGAAAATGAAGCATTTGTGAATTTTCTGCTTAAAAATCGAGATCAAAACTTCAAAAAAAAGCGGAAAAACGAGAGTCGTGATAAGCGAAAGAAATTTACATTCTATTTCGGTCCATTCGACCCGTTAAATAGTTCGGAGAAGTGACCAAAATAATCACCCCCTATTATCATTATCATTGCACCCCATCATGGCTATTTTGGGCTTTTTAATGCAATTAAAACGGTTATCAGTTTGTCAGGAGGCACTACCAAACGATTATTTCCAGAAACATGGTTAATCTGTCAACAAATTGAACATTTTTCTAGTGGTTTTTCTCTGCACCCACCCTTATGATGAATTTCGCGAGAATTCAATTTTTAAAAGAGGTGCCAACTATTCGGGGAAAATTCTTTAAAATGTAGTCAGTGTTGGGAGCGGAATTATTTACGAATCTGTTATTAAAATCGCATAAATAAATATTAGAGGACTTTCTTCCAAAAGGAGTACACAAGGTGTGGCCTAGAAACCCGGCGGCTGGAAATTCAAGCTCAGTTGGCGCCAATTCGATTTTTTTCCCATTTTACTCATCAATTTTCGATGAATTTTGTATAAATATAAATGATTTTCTTTAATTTTTTCTCTAATATTTACGACTAATCTTCCACAGATCTGATCTTCATAAAATTTACCAGATGCCGGATCCATGAAACTGAAAAACTACAGAAAATCGTTTTCCGGAAAATCAATTTCGAAATATTTTCAAGTGATAAGGGGGAGAGACGCAGACAACAATTTTCTGGAAAACGATTTTCCTGTCATTTTCCAGTTTCATGGATCCGGCCTCAGGTAAGTGAAAATATGGGTTTTATAAACTCAGACAAAATAGTTCATCCATTTTTACACAATCTTTTCACAAATTTCAGCTTCCATTTGAAATTTCAATTTTTACCAAAATCTGTGCATTAATTCGATAAATATCGAATTTTGATTTTCGCAATTACTTAGAACACGGTGTCCAGGATTTGAAATGTGGGCGGAGCCGAGCAAACGCGACCCACTGGATTTTTTCGCGCGAAATTCAAATTTTGGCGCATTTTTTATGTTTTTCGGGAAAAAAAAGCATAAATTCTTAATTTTTTCCTACATGTGCTCCAACGGAATTATAGCTGAGGTCTTTAGAAATTTTTTAAGCCTAAGAACGTCGAATTTGGTTCAGCCACCATTTCGAAATATTCGTTTCGAGTTTTTTGGTGTTTTTGCAGGATACATCTTTACGAAAAGCGAAGTTTGGGCAATTTTATGGTATTAAAAGATACAATACATACAGGGTGGCCGATAAGTATAGGACGCTCGCTTTCAGCGTTCCCTGGCACGGTGCCAAGGGATATTTTCGAAAAATTTCGAAACTTTTCGAAAGTCCAGAGACTATATAAGTAAGCTTCTCAGTCATTTGTTCTCACTTCTCCATATCGCCGAGCTATGAAAAGTTCTCCTCATCGTCCTTCCATTGAACTCTTGTTCAAGAGAGGCCTCGGAAGTGCTGAGATCGCTCGACGCCTTCAAATTTCGTCTTCGACGGTTCGAAACGTTGTCGGCACATTGCTGGTGGTCCATTTATCCTTCAACAAGACTGGGCACCGTCCCATGGCTCGAGATCGACATTGGCCGTCTTGGAGGCGCATTTCCCTGGATTCCTGGACAAGAACTTGTGGCCTGCTTCCAGCCCGGATCTCAATCCGATGGATTTCAGCGTTTGGGGCATGTTGGAAGGGAAGATCGCGGGAAAAGTTTTTGCTACTGTCGATGACTTGAAGGCCGCTCTCGAGGTAGCATGGGCTTCGATCGACGACGGATACCTGCGGCGCACTGTCAATTCGGTGAAGAAACGTTTGAGAGCCTGTGTCAAAGCTCGTGGATCCAACTTCGAAATTCTCTTGTAAAATCAAATTTTCTGCTTATTTTTTGTTGTTTAATAAAGGTTGTTCTCGAAAAATCCTCAAATTGAAAAAATGGGAGCACTTTCAAAACGTCCTATACTTATCGGCCACCCTGTACATTTTACAAAGAAAAACAGGTTTTACTGAAAGAAAAACAATAAAATCAATAAAAAAAAGGCGAGCGCCGAAAAATGCGCAAGCACCAAAAGTGCGCCATGGAAGTTTGCTGACGCGCCAGCAAATTAGGCTCCGCCCACATTTCAAATCCTGGACACGGTGTAGAAAAACAAAAATTTATGAGAAAAAATGGAAAAAATTCGGATCGGCGCCAAATGAGATCGAATTTCCTGTCGCCATTTTTCTAGGCCAATGACTACATCTCGTGTACTCCTTTTGGAAAACTTCCAAATGTTTTCCTCTTCCAAATGCGCAAAAATCACAATTTTTTTAAAAACGCGATTTCATTTATGAATTTTTGGACACAGAGTTGAACGAATAGGAAGAAAAATATAAAATTCGCTGCAAGACATTGATCGGCCCCGAAAATATAAAAATGCATTGGAAAAAGAGAGAAAAAATCAACACGTAAATATTGTAGTTTCGACTTTTCATCAATAATTTGCGTATGACAAACGAATAAAAAACGCGTGGGAAAAAAGTGCACACAGTTTTGCGTTGGCCGTACAGTGAGCCAGAAATGGAGGAAGAAGACGGGAAAAAAGGCGGAGAGTGACTCATTTTTTCCGCTTTTTTTCATATTTTCCTTTTAAAAATGACTCATCTCGATCACTTCTTCTTCGTCTTCTTCTTATTTGCTATGCTTTTGTTGCACAAAATGTGGAAACATATTAAAAGCAATTTTTCATTCATTCATTGATGGACACTATTTATAATACAAGGCAAACGCGCTTCAGCGCACTATTTCAGCATAATTTTTATTCGTTCTCAGTCTGATCAGATTACTCCAGCTAGGTTGAGTTCCCTCCGTTTCCCTGCAAATAAAAATTGAAAAAAAAAACACAGAAAAATATTGAGCGATTGCTGTTATTGTTATACTTGTTTTCTCGAATCAAGTGTCTATCAGAAAGAACATAAAAAAGAGACGAGACAAACAAAAAGGAAGGAAAACAAAAGAAACGACAGGTGACACGTGGCACAAATGAGATGAACCAAATGCTTCCGCTTTCTGAAATTAGACAAACAAAATTGATCACCGACTCAATTTTGCTAGAAAAATGATCCGTTTCAAGAATGCAGGACCGATTTTAGAGCATATTTTTAAACCTTTCAGATCTATAAACACGAAGAGGAAATTTACGAACTGGAGCGACAAAAATCGGCTCCTGTACACAACTCGTGCCGCACACTTGCCAAGTGCTCGGACTTCTTCCTCGGTTTTTTTTATTTACCCCGGTTTTGCCTCCGTCTCACAAATCGGCGACCTACCGTAACCCGTACAAGAATGAGCAATGACCACACACCCCACATTTTCCGAAAACAACAGGCCTTATTCATGATCGTTACCGTAAGTTAAATTAAAACGGTTTTCCAGTTGGAAAATAAAAAGTAAATGTTCATGAATACGGCCCAAGAAAACAAGGTAAGCATTTTTAGGGACACCGTAAATCGTGGTTTTCAGGATACTGTAGGTAGCCGATTTTTTTTTTTCGACAACAACAACAACAACAACAACAACAACACGAGCGAAATTAAGTTACGACACTCCGATGTACCGCAAGTCTCACAGCTACTGAATGAATTCACCGCCCAGAAATCTGCCACAAAGCTTCTCAGTTGCTTTAATAATAGTGGTTAAAAAATAGAAACACCGCACTTCCAGGTGGAACGCATCAAAAACCAAGAAAAAATCAGGATAATTAGATCAGCCAGATTTAAGAAGAAGGACTCCAATCTCAAAAATCTAGCTTCAGACCAAAGTTTTTGTCTACCCCACCATTTTCTTTATTCTCCGTCACCTTCTACAAATGCCATTTTTTGTATTGTCCATCCGTGAAGAAAGCAAGTGTGCTCCACGAAACTTAGTGCTTCGTGATTTTCATTTTTGTCACCAAATTATGTCATTTCACGTTGAATTTATACGTGAAATGAAATTAAATATTTGGAAAGCAAATTGAAAATCACGAAGTACTAAGTTTCGTGGAGCACACTTACTTTCTTCACGGATGGGCAATATGTCCTTTTTCTTATTACCCTTATTTCTGATTTTTACTTTGTTTCTTTCTTTTTTAATTCAAGCGTTTTCTCAAGCGTAATAAATATTTTGTTTTCAATCGAGTGACGACATCAAAACGTGAAACTCCGCCCACTTTTTTTCACGCAAACATTACATTTTAGTGCATTTTGAATTTTTGCGTGAAAAAAGTGGGCGAGGTTTCATGTTTTGATGTCGCAACTCGATTGAAAACACAATATTATTTATGGGGTTATTCATTTCATGCATTTTGCATTTTTTGTCAAAATTTCCTTATTCATTTCATGCAGAAAACGACATTCTCTGCAGCAGAAAACTGCATTTCGTCGAACTGCAAATTGCACTTTTTGTCATTTTCTGCATGAAATGAATAACACCATCATTTTTCTTTCATTTTTCTCGTGTTTTTCGTGACAAAAAGTGCATTTTGCAGTTCGACGAAATGCGGTTTTCTGCTGCAGAAAATGTCGTTTTCTGCATAAAATGAATAAGAAAATATTGACAAAAAATGCAAAATGCATGAAATGAATAACCCCATTATCGATTCAACTTTCTTGTTGGTTTCACGCGAAAATTCTTCTATTGTTTTAAAAGTTGTCACCTCCAAAGCCGCGTACTTTAAAATAAGGCTCCGCCTCTTAAACAATACTAGATTTTTTTGGTGAATTGTTTAAGATATTAAAAATCCGCAAAATGTTTTCAGAAGTTTTTATGAACCGTCAAACTTTTTTCCATTTTCGAGCACATTTTTACTTGTAAAATCCTACATTCCACACGGTCGCCTTCGCTACACCATGAAATAATTTGGCGACGAAGTACTTTTTGTGGAGCGCACGGTGTCCCGGACGGGAAAAGCGCCGCTAGGAATAACTGCTGGCGCATCTCTCGTTCTCTCTCCCTCACCACCACAGCGCAGCTATTTTTTCAACTGGAATTTACTTCTTTATTGATTTTTAGCAAAACTAGACCACTGTTCGGAAATCTGTGCTAAAAATATATTCTTCAGGGGCCGTATTCATGAAATCATTCGGAATTCCTAACGGGTTCGGAAAATTTTATTCCGACCTACTTAAAATTCCGAATGGGAACTATTTTCTTTAATTTTGATAGACCACTAATCCTAATGCACTAACAGTAAAGAAAATATAAGAAACCGTTCCCATTCGGAATTTTAAGTAATTCGGAATACTTTTCGGAACCCGTTCGGAATTCCGAACGGTTTCATGAATACGGCCCCAGATGAAACGCTTCGCTTTCATTACAAAAACACCACGATTGGTGCAGAATTGACGGAGGAGATGCATTTTAAAATAATTAGTATTGTCGGCCCGCCAAAATGGTCAAACGCGCTCCGCTGAACTCAACGCTTTGCGATTTTCATTTTGGTGTCCAAAAAATTTCATTTCACGTTGAATTTATACGTGAACTGAAATAATTCGGAAACCAAAATGAAGTCCACGTAGTACGGAGTTCAGCGGAGCGCGTTTGACCATTTTGGCGGGCAGACAATACAAAATTTTACTAAAAACTTAATTTTCTGGAATATAATAAGGCATTTTGTATGTCTCCGTTGTGCAGAATGTTCTCGCGAACATTTTAATACCCTAAACTCGTGTAGATAGGTCTGCCAATGGATAGGTCCGTCTCCAGTTAGAAGCACTCTCTCGTTTCTTTACCGCCCATTTCTCCCAGAAAGACACACTCTCTCGTTACTCTGACCACGTTTGTTTACCAATAACAGTGTGTGGTCGACCGCTGAGAGAGAAGTGAGAAGACATGAAAACACAACAGGTCAGAGAAGCCAGACAAAATGAGATAGTGTGTCCTTCTCAGAAATGAAATCGGACCTATCTACACGAGTTTAGGGTACCACAACCAGCTCGAAAAATGCAAACTTGGTTTTTTTCTCGATGTTTCAAAATTTTAAAACGCATCTCCTCCGTCAATTCTGCACCAATCGTGGTGTTTTTGTAATACAAACAAAGCAGTTGATCTGAAAAATATTTTTTAAGTGAAGAGTTTCAAAAAGTGGTCTAGTTATGCTCAAAATCAAAAAATTAACAAATTCCAGTTGAAAAAATAACTGCGCTGAGGTGGGGAGGGAGAGAGAAGAGAGTGCAGTCAGTTGAAGACATTTTTCCATTCTGGGACACCGTGGAGCGCACTTGCTTTCTTCACGAATGGAGAATAGCAAAATATAACGGCGCTATGCGGGTTGGGTGGGGGGGACCACCATAAAAAAAATTTTTTGCCCTTTTATTGTTGTTCACGCTTTGAATATTCGTTTCTGAGCATTTATGGATGCACGGAAAGTTCAGCGGCAACGCGCCGGAAGCATGTGTGACACTTTTCAAAAGGGCGACCGGAGGGAGCTGGGCGGAAGCATGCTTTGCGGGAGGATTTTTTGTGATTAAAAGTCTAAACGTGAGCCTAAAAAGATAAGGAAAGTTAACTGGGAGCCGATTAAACACTCAAAAGGATCAAAGCAAGCTTTCGCCCAGCTCCCTCCGGTCGCATATTTGAAAAGTATCACACATGCTTCCGGCGCGTTGCAGTTGAACTTTCCGGGCAAAAAATCAATGCAGAATGAGATTAATATGGGAAAAAAGTCAAAAGCGATGCGAAACCGCACAAAAAAACGAAAAAAAAAATTTTTTTTTTGGGTGGGGTAACTACGGTAGTTTGTTGGTCTCGCCACGATTTTGTGTCGATTTACGTGGAATGCGGCAAATTCATTTTCTTTTCTCGATTTTTCGTCTGTTTTTTCTTTTGTTTTTTTTCTGTTTTCTGTCGATTTTCTCTTGTTTAAAGTAGGAAAATGTTTACTTTTTTTCTAAATTTTTTTTTTGGAGTTTTTGAAATAACTTTTGAAATTATGGTTGGAAACATGGCCTTTTAGTATGACCTAAAATCCAAAAATTAATGAAACAATTTAAAGGCATGCTAAAAAATTCTCTAGGATGTCTTGCAGCGGAAACAAAACTACGGTTCTATCGCTTGATCTGTCCTCGTCCATTTTTCCTCGGAATTTTGGGAATCTTTCGTTTTTCCTGATTTTCTGAATTTTTATTCAAGTTTTGTCCCGGCATAGCGCCAATTGCGCTATAAATTATACTGGCATTCCTTTCTATTTATTAAACTCGCCCCGTTTTTCACATCGCATCCCAATGTTCCCGTCAAGTTGTGGTTCGAACGGCCGATTTCCCAACCGGTTAAATCCTGCCTGAACACATCTGGCATTTCTTTTTGTATCTTGTCTTGCAGATGATAATGTTGATGGTGCCGTCGCAGAGAAGAAGGCAGGCGAAAAAAAAAGAAAAGAACAAAAAGAAGAGATTGTGATTGAAAACGTTGCTTTCGAAAGCGTTCGGCTCAACGGAATAGCATGCAACCGGTGGAGACTCCGAATCGCACCTTCTTCTTCTTTTTCGTATGTTTCTTTGTTTTACACAACTCAACTCAAGGCACACTGTATCACGGAGGCCAGCGACAATCGAAGATAAACTAGTGACGGATAGATATCTAGCGGCCGCAAAATAACCGTGGAGCAAGAAGAAGAGAAAGCGAAAGAAGAAAAGAAAAAGATGAAGAAGAAGAAGGCTTCGAGAGCAAAATAACACTTGCCACGGACGTGGAATTGTGAATTGTAAAGTGACGCAAGCGAAATGCGTCGCGTCGGAGAAGACTTCGAAGACGTTATCAGATTACCACCGGTTGCAAAACTTAACCGAACATCACAACTGCTTGAAAGTGCATTTGACGGATTCAAAACGGATATCGATTGAAACGGCAATAATCAAATGATCCGATATTTTATTCTCAGTACGGAGCGCTGCAAACGCGCTACCTTCGCACAGTAGTGGACGCGGCCACGTTGGCGACGAGAGAGTGCGGAAAATTGAGAGACCGTGGCCGATGTTTTGCTCTGATTTCTCTAAACTTCATTCCAAATGCATGCGAAATTCATTGTTCGATTGGAGCGAGTTTTCAGCGTTTTATACCGAGTATACAGAAACTCAGAATCACAGTCGAAAGCTAGAAAGATACTAATTTGAAGGAAATCTGCGAATTTCGAGTCTTTCCAAGATTTCTCTCCGAAGAAAAGTGGAATCGCAGCGCAGATGAGAACACGACATAGCAAAAAAAAAATTGCGCGTAAACTCGGAGAATGCTCCGATTTGCCTGAAACTTTAGGGAATATTGTCAAAATATAGTCGGCGAATGCATCATCAGCCTCGCTCTACGGCACTTTTCAATTTTCAACAGTGTAGTGCGCCTGTTTTGAAGAGAAAAATCAAATTTTACCTGCAATTCGTCGTGGATACATCATTTTCCGTTAAAAAGAAGTATAAAAACTAGAATTCGAGTTAATCTTGCAAGAGCAACACTGTTTTACAGGAATTCTGCAGTAGAGCGAGGATGATGATGTATTCGCCGACTATACTCCCTGGCATGACATGCTCAGAAATTTTTGGACCGAAATATCGATTTTAAAAAATACTGATTTTTTTCTGAAAATGTTTAAAATCGATATTTCGATTCAAAAAATATTGAGCATGTCCGGGAGTATGTTTGACATTATTCCCCAAATTTTCAGCCCAAATGGAGCTTTTTCCGAGTTTTCCCGAATTTTTTAGATTTTTTGTGAATAACCCTATCCATTATTATCTTCAAGTTAGAAAAAAAATCATATGTGCAGCACCATTGCATCAAAACTGCGTGGCAATTGCGTTTCACCCGCACCGTGTCACGCACGATTAATTTTCCTATAAATCGGAGGGTACGAGAGAATAAAACTAGGCGAACTGGAAATGCTACAAAATAGAACTGTAACAAAGCAGAACTGAGCGAAATATAACTGCTACAAAATATAACTCGTGCGGCGATGGAGCGCGTTTTGGCATTAATTTCTAATTCTCCTATTTTAATGGATTTTCGGTAATTTTCAGCGTTCCAGTTTCCCAAAAAAAAAAAATTGCATAATCGGCGAAAAACTGAGAAATTGAAAAAAAAAATGCAAACGCTCCATCGCACCACGAGTTCTATTTCGCCTACTTCTATTCTGTCGTATCCTCATAATTTGCTGCGTTTTGGTAAAAAATGATAAAAATTTCGCACAAAACCTATTTTTTTCCGTTCCGAACGAGCGTCACGGCGTTTTTTCTTCTATTTTTTACTGCCAATCAGTTTAGAAAATAGCCGATGATAAGATTTCCAAATTGACTTTGATCTTTGAAGGCAATTTGCGTAATAAAGTGCACCGATTTACGTCTTTTGTGGCTGGCCAATCGATGGTTTGTGACGCAACTTGTCCATTTTTATCAGTAAAAAGCACTTTCCTGTCAGACCGTTATCACCTTGCACGCCCACAGTTCTCCTTCGTTCACAATTGTACTCTTTTCCCTTTTTCTTCTTTTTATTTTGGATTCCATGTAACTCGGATTGACCTCTGTGCTCATACTCGATTGATAAATTGATGTGCACCGATAACTCGATCTCTTTTCTCTCCTCTTTATTTTTCAATGCGATCCGTTTCTTCTCCACATATCTCACTTATTTCCTGCTCGTTCGATGATAATCGGCTTGTTTTTCGGAGCAAAAAAAAAAGAAAAAGAAGAGAGATGAAACGTAGTCGAAAGACTCATAAACACTGGCGGATTCACGGCGAGGAACGGATAAAATTGTGCACAAGTGCGCGTTTCCCAGAGGAATTGCTCGCGGACGGCAGCGGAAAAAATTTAAGAAGAAGAAGAAGAGAATGACGACTTTTACTGCTGAGATCGCCTAGTTTCTGCAAGCGTAGTCTTTGCGAGGAAATATATGAAAGTTGGCAAAAAAGTGTAAAGATCAGTTACATAAATACATCCAAGATTCGATTCCCTTTAACGTTCGAAAAGTGTCTAGATTCGGGTAATTCTCTGTCTGACCTGTCCTATCGGCCTCAAATATTTGCAATCTCACAATTAGGTGCGAAGGATTGGCGTCATTAGGCCAGCCGCGCTGCAAAAAGAATTGGCCCTCTAGTTTCATTTTTTCTGACGGAAAAAAACTGATCTATGTCGGTAAATCTCTGTGAGCATTTTTGTTTGCCACTGCCCGAGATATCTCAGATTTATCATTGACTGTTTGTCGACCTGTCGCAGTACTCCCACGTCGATTGCGCGCGCGAGATTCTTGCGATTAAATCGAGCACGGATGACAGATTTCATTACATTTCGTCTCCAACTTTTTTAAATTCTTTTTTACCGCACGCCCGCCCGCCCACTAGTCCAGTCGGCCAACTTTTCGAAATTTAAAGTGCATTGGTCGGGAAATCTTGCTCTCGCAGGTTATGCCATCCTCTTTAATCACCACGAGTATTATGTTATTATTATTACGTATTCCTCGATTTGAGATAACTCGCCAAATGAATTGTTGTCGATTTACGCACACGTTTGAATTTTCGTAAATCCAAAAGTGTGCATGGATTTACGAAAAAGTGAGTCTTCCGCGTAATTCCACAAAAGTGTATATACTGTCGTGGCGAGACCGGCATGCACACCATTTGACGAGGTATCTAAAATCCAGAAATACGTAATATCTGCTCACGAACGATTTCGACATAATCGTGGCGAGACCTGCTAACTTTTTATTTTTGTTTTTAAAAAGTTGTAACCTGGCGATAGGCGCGAACTCGAAAAATAGGCTCCGCCTCCTCGCCGAAAAATGTCTGAAATTCTGCGCGCGCAATTTTCGGCGTGGAATTTTTGTCCAGTGCCTTTCAATTTCCCCTGGAAACCTTTATAAAATTTGTTATATTGAAGCGAAACTTTCTTAAGTGGATGTTTGAGAATAAAGTAACGAAATTTCAACACATAAAATCCCGCGCACCGCGATTACAAATTGGCGCGCGCAGAATTGCAGAAATATTTCGGCCAGCTCGCGTAGCCTATTTTTTGAATTCGCGCCTCTCGCCAGGTGACAACTTTTTTAAAACAATAATAGCCCAAAATTTACGGTGAAGTGTCACTTCGTGCCGAATACGTAATACTTTTTTCTGGTTTTTTGATCTGAATACTTCAAAAAGATTGTGTTTTATCTTCTTTTTTGTTGTTAAAAATAGGTTTATTGAGGGTGGCAAATAATTGAGAAAGTGCAAAAAGCCGACAGAAAAAACAAACAGAAAATGCTGTGCGTTTTTCTGATATTTTAAAACGGTGTGGAAAAAGTCGCACAAAATAGAACTACATGTTGAACTGTACAAAACTTCGCGAATTTGAACAAAATAATTTAAAAAAAAAAAAGACTGTCAGTATTTAAAGCTCCATTCCAGGCAGTTCAATAGCACCAAATAGTTCTCATTGATCCATTGATCTTATTGTCGATCTCAAATTTATTTATTTCTCTCTTTTTTTCTCTCAAGGATATCCCTTTCTACCGTACTTTGAGTTTACCCCTCAAACTCAAAGGTACTTTGCATCCATCTATCCATCCCTCTCGGCTTCACGTGAATCTCCCGGATCCTCATGTTTTGTCAATAGGCTCCGCCCTCCGTGCCAACTTGTCTTCGCCTCCTCTTGAGCTCATTCAATCACGCCACGACCCCTCCTTCCCGACAGATGCTCATTGTCTCTGCGTCTCGTATTCTGTCACACTCTCCACGCACAAATCTTCCACATTCAAAAAGCATGAAAGAAGAGGAAGAAAACGTCTCGGACTTGTTTTTTTTTTCTGTGCATAACAAAACCCGGCAGTTGAGACAAGACAAGTCATCCGACGAAACTTTCCACTTGTGCTCCTTTCTTCTTCAATTTCTGCTCTCCCGCCGCCAAATATGTACCTTTTATCGATAATGTGATTACGCATCGAGTTCTCCGGCATTTAATTCCTATACACCGCAACATTCATGATAGTGCCAACTCCTACACTGTCGGTAGGATTATCGATCGATGAAGGCGTGTGTACATCACATTAGACGTCGTTCCATCTGTCCACTTTTCTCCGTCTATTACTAGGGAAACGAGCATGAAAAGGGGGAGACCTCGTTTTGTTTCTTCCTCCTTGATGCACTCATTCATGCTCGCACGTTAATCGATTAAGTGACTCGGAGAGCTCATTTTTCAGCCACCAAACAAACCCCGTAATTTATCTGTCGCTGCAGATTGGTAGGAGTGACGCCGCCGCTGCCCCGAAGGAAGAAAGAAAGAAAGAAAGAAAAAGGAGGAAGAAGGAAGGAAGAAAGAAAGGCAGAAAAAAACATCCGCCGATTCGTAAGTCTTCCAAGGCTCTTCTTTTTGAATCCCAAAATAGTGAAGTTGACTGGTTAAAAGCAGAACAAGTATATTGTTGTCATCACTATCTCCTCTATTTGTTCCCCCTCTTCACACACTTGCTTTTTTTTTCTCGCTCCTCTTGACCAAAAAATGAGCAGGTCTGGGTGTGCGAGCGATCAACGGAAAAGACCTTATCAAAAACCGTAAACTCGCTACATTTTTGGGTCGCTCCGTTTTTCAAGTAGGTCACAAAACGATGCAGTTCGGGCTGCTGACACCGCCACGTCTTGTCCTCGGCGTTTTTTGCACTCCATTTCTAGTCTCCCCGAGGGGGTTTTTTGTACTGTTTTTGAATTAAAATGAATTTTTATGTAATTTCAATTCAATGCAAAACAACATATTAATTAATTAACCTGAATTTTCCTACACCGTTGAGTTTAAGCCTTTATACGAATCGTGTCGAGACCTCCTGGCCAAAAAAATGCATGCGCGTGTACTCCGAATGGACAAGATTTCGTTTCGAAACTGTTGAAATTGTTAACTCTTGTCCACTCGGAGTACACGCGCATGCATTTATTTTGCAGGAGGTCTCGACACGATTTGCAGAAAGACTGAAACTCAATTTCGCAGGAAAATTCAGGTTAATTGATTAAAATGTTTTTTTGCATTGAATTAAAATGACATAAAAATTAAGGGCCTCATTTTTAAAATTTGAAGTTGTGCGCTAGGGCGCGTTTGCTGCCTCCCAGTTCATGCCCCTGTTGTATTTGTCGGGTTTTTTTCGAATTTGAGAAGAAATCTGTTCCGCTAATTTGCAAAAAAATTGGAAGACAGTTATTTAAACTGAATTTGACCTCCCGGTTAAACGTTCGGTGCGATGATAAAGAAAATGTATTATTGTCGGCTCGCCAAAATGGTCAAACGCGCTCCGCTGAACTCAATACTACGTGGATTTCATTTTGGTTTCCAAATTTTTTCATTTCACGTGTAAATTCAACGTGAAATAAAATAATTTGGAAACCAAAATGAAATCCACGTAGTATTGAGTTCAGCGGAGCGCGTTTGACCGACGTGGCGGGCCGATAATATTTATTTTTTTTTTGGGATTTCGGCTATATATTTTTTCTGCTTTTCGAAAAACCGAGGCAAATTAATTTTTCAGTCGTTTTAAATAGTTCGGAATGGTAAAAAATGCGTTTGAATAGGTCCATAAAGCCAAATTTCAACGAAAAAGAAATGTGCGACAGAGAATCGGTGTGGAACGTTCTCGACGTTTTCGTTTTCGTCACCGTCATCGCCTTTCTGTGTCTGTGTCTGCGATTGTGCGTGAATGCACCACACTCGACGCACTACTACACATAACCCCATTTCGGTAGTATTACTACACGTCACCATTCGTCGTCTCCCCATGTGTGTGTGTGTGTGTGTGCACACGTCTATTTCCGCCCGTCATTATGCAGAGGTGTATGGATCATCATCGATTTTTGAAGTTTGTGTTCTTCTCGTTCCCTCTTTCATTCATGCGTTCCCCTTTTCATCCTTGAAAAAATAGGCCCAAAATATGAGTTTTTAGGCGAAACACAATATCTATCTATCGATGCCTCATCAAAAATTGATAAAAGTCTAGAACTGGTTCTCACTTTTGTGATGACTTGATTCGAAAAATTGATTCCGATCATGCCATTGGAACTTTTTCGTTTTCTCCCATGTCTACGTTTTTCTTCTTTTCTTTTCCTCTTACTTTGCTTCTTCTCAAAACACAGACACCTCGTATTTCATGTCTATGGAAGAAGCCCGAGTCTTTGCAAATGCCGAGCAAAAGATGAGAGAATTCACAAACAAAATGGATAGATAAGTCGCCAAATATTGAAATTTATCTGTCCCTCTTCCTCTAAGATATCAATGTTCAGTTTGTGGGTTTAGTGGTTGGCCTTGTGTGTATCGCAAAGAAAAAAGAGTTTGTTTCGTGGAAATCATATATACATAGGAAAAGTGTAGGGTGTATGTAGGCTATGCGATAAGAATGAGAACGGTCCTATTCTCTTTTCTATGTATTGTCGGGCGGCCAAATTGGCCAAACTCGCTCTGCTGAACTCAACGCTATGCGATTTTCATTTTGGTTTCCTAATGGGGTTATTCACAAAATGGCAAAAAATTGCGCGAAAACTCGGAAAATGCTCCGATTGACCTGAAATTTTGGGAAATAAGGGAAGAAATTCTCCTGGACATTACCCCAAAGTTTCAGACAAAAATATTGATTTTAAGCATTTCCAGAAAAAAAAAGAGCAATATTTCTTAAAAATCGATATTTTGGTATGAAATTTTGTGGGAATGTCCGGGAGAGTTTTCCCCTTCATTTCCCAAAATTCAGGTAAATCGGAGCATTTTCCGAGTTTTCGCGCAGTTTTTTTGCCATTTCGTGAATAACCCCATTAGGAAACCAAAATGAAAATCGCATAGCGTTGAGTTCAGCGGAGCGCGTTTGACCATTTTGGCGGGTCGAAAATAGGAGGTGAAATTAATCGAGTGTCGAAACCAGGCTTTCTCGGAAATAAACATTTATTTTCCAAAATTTCAAATTCTCGTTCCGATTTCCACGGACAGGATGGAATATTTTCCGAAAAATAAGCATTTTTCATACGAAAGTTCGACACCGGAAAAAATTATGGTAATTTATCAGTATAGCCCCCCCCCGCCTGATATGACCCCCCAAGGACCAGCATAGTCCCCCCGCCAGTTGATTTTGCCCCGATTTACTCGGTGGGGGGTTATACTGTCTGGGGGGCTACACTGGTATACTGATATACCAGAATAATCCCCCACCAGTAGAAATGGGGGGTCATTCTGATACCTTAGGTAATTTATCAGATAAGCCCCCCACCTCATACCACTATCGCCCCCCTCGGAAAAGGTAAGAACAGCCCCCCACTTCTGTTTTTTTCTTGCGAATTTGCTTAGTTTCCCATATCAATATCGCCCCCGTCATATCAGAATAACCCCCATCATATCAGAATACCCCCCGTCATATCACAATAACCCCCATCATATCAAAATAACCCCCCTCACATCAGAATAGCCCCCGCTGTATCAGAATATCCTAAATATAACAGAATAGCAACAAACCCAGCAAAAATTGAGCGAAGTCGAATTACACCAAATCACTTGCTTCAAAAAACCAATAAAAAAAAGAAAAAATCCTCGAAAACGACAGAAAATATGAAAAATGAACAGTAAAATATGAAAAATGATGACAATTCGGCGTCCTCTACACGAAATACATATTTCTATTCGGTGGAGCGCAGTTGCATCTGCGGGGGGCTATATCCTCCTTTTCCGAGGGGGGTTACACTGGTATTTCATGGGGGGTTATACTGTAATTTTACCAAAATTATTTCCGACGGAACCTGAATTTTTCTGAAATCATTTTGTCTCGGAACGCAATCGGAAATTTTTTCGCAAGTAAAATCTCGGAGCCGAAATCGGAATTCCGACAACATGGTCGATACTACCACTCATTTTGAGGCGATTTTTAATGGACCTATTCACAAAACCGGAAAAAAGGAAACAAATTGCGGGAAAAATCGGAGAATGCTCCGATTGACCTGAAATTTTGGGAAATATTGGAAACAATTCTCCTGTACACGCTCAAAAAATGTTGGACCAAAACATCGATTTTTCTGAAAATTTTTAAAATCGATATTTTGGTCCAAAGTTTTTTGAGCGTTTACAGGAAAATTTTTTCCAATGTTTCCCAAAATTTCAGGCCATCGGAGCATTCTCCGATATTTCCCGCAATTTTTTCCTTTTTTCCAGTTTTGTGAATAGGTCCATAACGTGACAATTATTTCCGTTTTGGGGGTTGAGCCAAAAAAAAAGAAAATTTTTAAAAATCGTGCCGTTCCCAGCCATCCCATAATGATTTGAGCAGTTGCCTCATCGAAGAGATGGCGTAACTGTCCGTAATAAGGCGAGCCACAGTCTGCCGGCTGTATTTATTACATCTGAGACTAAAGGTCGGTTCCGACCGCTGTCGTACGACACACGGAGTCGATTTTATGTGTTATCCGCTTGATTTTGTGCCTCGGCTTGATCCGGCCGGCTACAGAAAGGCCCTGCCGCGGGTTCCCTGCTCCTCGGATGTCGTCGACGATTGGCGCGAGAAGAAACGGCAGCAGCAGCAGCAGGAGGCGCTTCTTCTCTTTCTTCTTATTCTTCATTCCCGCCGGCACCGTCTGTACTCTCTGCGAATGCCACCTCATCTTCTAGATTTCATCAACTGCGTCTCTCGAACCACTTTGCTATTTCGCATTGTAAAGAGATGTTTTTATTTTCATTCTACTTTACACACGCCCAGGTCCCGTCGATGCCAGCGCGTCAGTAGGCATGGGCTGTGTGCTCGGGCTCCTGCCGACTTGCTCCATCTCTCACTCGCTTATCACCTTCCTTTCTTTATTCCGTCGTTTTTTTTTGTTCACCGCTCTTTTTCTTCTTTTTCATCACATAAAACCTCTTTCCAGAAAAAACAGCTACTTGGGTACAGCCGTCAACATGGAGGACGCGCATTCCAAAGACGCCGATGAGGTGAGAGCCATTACCATAATGCTAATGCTCTTCATATGAATAATTTTACAGGTGTGCAAATTTTTCTCCACGGGTCCAGAAGGATTGACCGAGTCGCAGGTGGATGCACTCAGGAAGAAGTATGGAGAGAACGGTGAGTTGCTGCTGTTTTTATTTTGTTTGTTTGTTTTTTTTTCAACGAAACATCTGGAAGTGAGCTAGCTATTTAAACGAGCATCGGGTCGGGTCGGGTTGAGGCCATAAAGCTAGTCATAAAACTGAGAATATCGCTTAAATACGAATAGTTATAGCCCTGATATGAACCCAAGATTTTCGTTCGAATGTCAGCGCACATTTGTTCGGTTCGGGGTTTGCGGCTGTCGGTGTGGCTGAGAGTATCATTTTTCGCTCCACACATTCAGATCATTTGGCATTTGGCAAGAGAAAGAAAATATAGGATACGAACTGAGGAAACAAATTGACGGGGCCCCGGAAAATCAGCCCCCTCAACGCAATGGAAATGGCGGCTCCTAGCGGTTGGTCTATTGACCAAAAAATCGTTTCAGAATAGCTGACAGGCGATTATTTAGTTTACCTCAACATTTAGAAACTGTTTAAAAAAGAAAAAATTGGTAAATTTGGAAAACTGGCCGAGTTGGGAAAAAATGCCGTTAGCTGAGGGGGCTGCCGGAAAATGGGCTCTCGGACGTTTCGAAATTGTAAAGTTTCGAAAGTTTTTCTGAATTTTGTCGTCGCGGTGTTTGCACACATTCATTTTTAAAAGATTTTTAAGGAAAATTTCATAAAAAGCTTTGAAAAAAATGATTGTGTGCAAACACCGACTTTCGAAACGTCCAAGAGCCAGAAAATGGAGAATTTTTTATCGTAACCTTTTTTTTTCAGAATTACCCGCTGAAGAGGGAAAATCCCTCTGGGAACTCATTCTCGAGCAATTCGACGATCTCCTTGTCAAGATTCTCCTTCTCGCCGCCATTATCTCATTTGTCCTTGCCCTTTTCGAAGAACACGAAGACCAAACAGAAGCAGTCACAGCGTTTGTCGAACCGTTTGTCATTCTCCTTATCCTCATCGCCAACGCCACTGTCGGAGTATGGCAGGTGAGGAACACTAAGGAAAAACAGAGAGAACACAAAAAAACAAACTTACGTACTTATTTTTGACTTGTTTTTGTTGGGTTTGATGGCGAGAGATAGAAAAGGACCCGGCGGCCTGCCTGCCTGGCTCAACTCATAGTCAGTGTAACAGGCGGCTCAAACGGCAAAAATGCTCTTTGCGACGAGCATTGAAGATGATAAAGAAACAATAGAGGGTCGTGCGTCATGAGCACTGCTTTTGCGTACGTACGCAAAGTTGTGAAGTGACAAATGACACTAAAAAGAAATAATAAATGAGCACTTTTTATAGGAGAGAAATGCCGAATCTGCCATCGAAGCCCTCAAAGAATACGAGCCGGAAATGGCTAAGGTCATCCGAGCTGGACACCACGGAATTCAGATGATCCGCGCCAAGGAGCTTGTTCCGGGAGATCTCGTTGAGGTTTCTGGTAAGATAACGAACGAAAAATGAGCAGAATTTAATATTTTATCCCATTTCAGTCGGAGACAAGATCCCAGCTGATCTCCGTCTTGTCAAGATCTACTCGACCACCATCCGTATCGACCAGTCCATTCTTACCGGAGAATCCGTCTCTGTCATCAAGCACACTGAATCTGTTCCAGACCCACGTGCTGTCAATCAGGACAAGAAGAATTGTCTCTTCTCTGGAACCAATGTCTCCTCCGGAAAGGCTCGTGGAATCGTTTTCGGAACTGGACTCAACACTGAGATCGGAAAAATCCGTACCGAAATGGCTGAGACTGAGAGTGATAAGACCCCACTTCAGCAGAAGTTGGACGAATTCGGAGAGCAACTTTCCAAGGTTATTTCCGTTATTTGCGTTGCCGTCTGGGCCATCAACATTGGACATTTCAACGATCCAGCTCACGGAGGATCGTGGGTGAAGGGAGCGATTTACTACTTCAAAATCGCCGTCGCTCTTGCTGTCGCTGCTATTCCAGAAGGACTTCCAGCTGTCATCACCACTTGCCTTGCCCTCGGAACCCGTCGTATGGCCAAGAAGAACGCCATCGTCAGATCTCTTCCATCTGTTGAAACCCTTGGATGCACCTCTGTTATCTGCTCTGATAAGACCGGAACCCTCACCACCAACCAAATGTCCGTCTCCAAGATGTTCATCACTGATAGCGCTTCTGGTGACAACATCAACTTCACCGAGTTCGCCATCTCTGGATCCACCTATGAGCCAGTCGGAAAGGTCACACAGAACGGACGTGAAATCAACCCAGCTGCCGGAGAATATGATGCCCTCACCGAGTTGGCCATGATCTGCGCCATGTGCAATGACTCTTCTGTTGACTACAATGAGGCCAAGAAGCAATACGAGAAGGTCGGAGAGGCTACCGAGACTGCTCTTATCGTGCTCGCTGAGAAGCTCAACGTTTTCGGAACTTCCAAAGCCGGACTCGCGCCAAAGGAACTCGGAGGAGTTGCCAACCGTGTCATCCAGCAAAAGTGGAAGAAGGAGTTCACTCTCGAGTTCTCCCGTGACCGTAAATCCATGTCCGCTTACTGCCTTCCAGCCTCTGGAGGATCCGGAGCCAAGATGTTCGTGAAGGGAGCCCCAGAAGGAGTTCTCGGAAGATGCACTCATGTCAGAGTCAACGGACAGAAGGTCCCACTTACCCCAGCTATGACCCAGAAAATCGTTGACCAGTGCGTCCAGTACGGAACCGGAAGAGATACTCTTCGTTGCCTTGCCCTCGGAACCATCGATTCGCCAGTCAGCCCAAGCAACATGAACCTCGAGGACTCTACCCAATTCATCAAGTACGAGAAGGAAATCACGTTTGTCGGAGTCGTTGGAATGCTCGACCCCCCAAGAACTGAGGTTAGTGACTCGATCAAGGCTTGCAACCACGCCGGAATCCGTGTCATCATGATCACCGGAGACAACAAGAACACCGCTGAGGCTATCGGAAGAAGAATCGGACTCTTCGGAGAGAACGAAGACACCACTGGAAAGGCTTACACTGGACGTGAATTCGACGACCTTCCACCAGAGCAGCAATCTGAGGCCTGCCGCAGAGCCAAGCTCTTCGCCCGTGTCGAGCCATCCCACAAGTCCAAGATTGTCGACATCCTTCAATCGCACGGAGAAATCACTGCTATGACCGGAGACGGAGTCAACGATGCCCCAGCTCTCAAGAAGGCCGAAATCGGAATTGCCATGGGATCCGGAACCGCTGTCGCCAAGTCTGCTTCTGAAATGGTTCTCGCTGACGACAACTTCGCCTCCATCGTGTCGGCTGTCGAGGAAGGACGTGCCATCTACAACAACATGAAGCAGTTCATCAGATATCTCATCTCGTCCAACGTCGGAGAAGTCGTCTCTATCTTCATGGTCGCCGCTCTCGGAATCCCAGAAGCCCTCATTCCAGTCCAACTTCTCTGGGTTAACTTGGTCACTGACGGACTTCCAGCCACTGCTCTCGGATTCAACCCACCAGATCTTGACATTATGGACAGACACCCAAGATCCGCCAACGATGGACTCATCTCCGGATGGCTCTTCTTCAGATATCTCGCTGTTGGAAGTGAGTGCATATTTTCAGAACTTTTAATCATCATAATCATTTTCAGCATACGTCGGAGTCGCTACCGTCGGAGCTTCCATGTGGTGGTTCCTTTTGTACGAGGATGGACCACAGATCACCTATTACCAACTGACCCACTGGATGAGATGCGAGATCGAGCCAGACAACTTTGCCGATCTTGACTGTGCCGTCTTCGAGGACAACCACCCGAACGCTATGGCTTTGTCTGTGCTTGTCACCATTGAGATGCTCAACGCCATCAACTCGCTTTCCGAGAACCAGTCTCTCTTTGTGATGCCACCATGGAAGAACATTTGGCTGATGGCCGCTATCACCCTCTCGATGTCTCTTCACTTTGTCATTCTCTACGTTGACATCATGGCCACCATCTTCCAGGTACCTCATTCTCGCCATTTACATGTTTTTCACTTTTCACACCCAAAATTGCAGATCACACCGCTCAACGTGGTCGAGTGGGTCGCCGTGTTGAAGATCTCATTGCCAGTTCTCCTCCTCGACGAGATTCTCAAGTTCATCGCCAGAAACTGGATCGATGGTAAGCCGGAGACGGGTGCGGCGAAGGCGCGATGCGTCATCTCGCTTGTCGCCTGGGTGTCTATTACTCTCGCCTACTTTGCATGGATGTTGGGCCCGTACGCCGAGCTCATCAACCACGCACTTGTCGGTCCGGCGGTCGATCCATCGAAATTCGATGCGATCGCCGCAGCCAAGTTGCATAACGAATTGTGATTGACTTGAAGCTAACCACCTCTCTCAAAACTTGTGATGACTTTTTTTGCTCTCCTAATCATTCATTTTCCAGTGGGATTTTCTTTTCCTCTTTGCAGTGTGTGAAACCATAATCCTCTGTGTTTTTACCCCCGTTGGATTATTGCTCATTGTCCTTTCAAGTTTTGTCCCACTCTTCCTTTTTTCCCCCATTGTCCGATACCCCGGTTCTGGGACGTTTCATAACTTGTGCGATTTCAATTTCGCGTCGCAAAATTCGGCTCTCGGACGTTTCGAAGGATTTTCTGCATTTTTTCGTACAATGTTTGCACACATTCATTTTTATGGGGTTATTCACGAAATGGCAAAAAACTCGAAAAATGCTCCGATTGACCTGAAATTTTGGGAATTGAGGGGGAAAACTCCCGGACATTTCCACAAAAATTCAGACCAAAATATCGATTTTTAAGAAATATTGATTTTTTTTTCTAAAAAATGCTTAAAATCGATATTTTTGTCTGAAATTTTTGGGTAATGTCCGCGATAATTTTTTACTTTATTTCCCAAAATTTCAGATCAATCGGAGCATTTTCCGAGTGTTTTGCCATTTCGTGAATAACCCCATTAAAAGATTTTCAACGAAAATTCTATAAATTTCGATGAAAAAGAGATTGTGTGCAAACACCACGACGACAAAATGCAGATAAACTTTTGAAACGTCCGAGAGTCTAAAATTTACCGGAAATTTTACACTAGTGCGAACACTGCGACGAAAATTGAATTGCACCAAAGTTTTGAACGTCCCAGAGCCCCCTAAACCTTCCATTTTTTTTCCTTCAAACGGATTACGGTCACCAAAATTTTTCTTAATGAATCTAGCCAATTCAGAACATCTCCCGAACCTCTTTTTTTTTCAAATGCTTTCTATTTGTTTGTTTGTTTATCTCCCCTTCTTGTTCTTTTTTTTCACCCCCATATTTTCTGTGCTCTGCATAATAATTTATTATTATTATTATCCACATTCATTGCGTGTGACTGAAAGAAAAGGAACCCACGAATAAAGTGATCCTAGTCTTTTCTTGCCTAACCCTCTCCCTAAAACTATCCGATTGTCGTTTGTTCAGGGTGTGATCTTTCTACTTTTCTTACCGAATGGTGTGTGTCTTTCGAGTCGTTTGCCAGATAACCGAATGCGTCACGTCTCGTCTCGTTTCTTCTCATCTCATCTCATCTCGTCCCGTCCGAGTCGGAGTCGATCAGCAAAAAAAAGGGCTTCCATTCCGTACCAGCCACTAATCGATTCTAATTTTCAGTGGAGGCTCCAATCAAGGACAAGCGCGACTAAATTGACTCGAAGAGTGTGCTCACTTGACGCTGAGTGAGCAGTGCCTCGCGTCCCGCCATCATCTCATCTTTTTTCTTTCAATTCTTTCACCTTTTCTACTCTTTTTCAATTCTTTTTTTTTGTTATTGTTTAGTGCGATCATTTTCATTTTCGTTTCGAGACACGAAATCGGAAGGAAATGTCTCTTTTAGAGAGCTCAAAATCTGTTTATTTTTATTTTTTTTAATACGGTGATTTAAAGAGTGCCTTCCTTTTTTTAATCAGACTTGATTATTAGGATTCTAAAAAATAACAAAACTTTTAAATTCGTGTACTTTCCTCTCTCTCTCTCTCTCCCTCTCTTTTCTGTCTGCCCAAATTCGATTTGTAATTTTTGTTTGTTTCTCACATCAGTGCGTCGATTGGAATAAAATGTTCGAAAATGTAATGAAAGTTACGTGAACTTGAAACCTGGGTACGTAAACAAAAAGAGCGAAAATTGGTCGGTCACTTCTCGAAATGCGCGGCTCCATTCAGCGCGTCGGGCTTCTCGTTTTTCTCACTGCTTTTACTCAACAACAGGTATGGTTTTTGGATTTTTGGAAAACAAAAAATGGGGCTGAAAATGCGCTCTATTGAGAATTTTCACAGGGAAGTGTCCGTATTTGAATCATGTCGTCCTTTTGGTCCATTCGACGGTATAGCAAAAAAAAAGTTGTAGACATGTTTACAAGTGCGCGCTTTTTTTTTTACTTTGGACGTACCATTATAATGATTCAGAAAATTAGTTTTTCTGTAAGATTCTTTTTAAATGCATCTCCTCCATCAATTCTGCACTAAGCGTGCTGTTTTTGTAATAAAAACGAAGCATTTCATCTGAAGAATATATTTTAATGGCGGAATTTCAAAAAGTAGTCCAGTTTTGCTGAAAATCAAAAAAGAATACTGCGCTGCACGGCACCCCAGCCTTCCAAAATTGTTTCTACCTGGCGCATTTTTAAATCTCTAATGGACCTATTCATAGGAAGAAAAAAAAACAAAAAAAATGTTTTTTTTGTTTGTTTTTGTTTTTTTTTTCCTATTCATAGATGTCAAAAAATGTCAAACAATGTTAAAAAACGTTAAAAAACGTTAAAAAATGTCAAAAAACGAATCCTATGAATAGGTCCATAAGGCTCGGTCATTTTTTGACAAAAAGGCCTCGTTTTTGGATTAAAATGATGGTGTCATCCTGAATAATCAGATGATGATTCGAATTTCTCAAAAAAGTAAATTTTCGAGTGAAAAAATATTTTCATTATGCGACGAACTTGGTGGCGCATTGGACGACGGGGGAGGCGTGCGCTGCTGTGGAAGGGGAGAGAGAATGCATTTTTTTGCGCTTTTCCCGCCCGGACCCGGTGAAGGTGTGTTTACACCAACACGGTGTGTTGAACGGTGCATTGCTGCAAACGCGCCCCCTCGCACTACTCATTGAAAGTAAGTTTTATGGTTACGGTCACTGTTTCGGAAATATCTCATTAATCAATGAATTGACGTGATTTTCTACCTTTTTTTGTACTCTTCCGCATAAGAAAAAATTAATGAGCCGATTAGAAGCACTTTTCGTTGAATTAACAGAATTGTTTCATGCGTTTGCAATGAAAATGTTTTTTGAATAGTCGTAAGTTTCGGCGCATGCACAGAAACATGTAACGTTATAATTTAAAAGCGCATGTGAATGCAATTTGCGTACTTTTTATTATTTTTGAAAAAATGTACGCTTTAACCTACCGTGACCAATTTTCTAGAACGCAACCAGCACCGAACCGCCAACGACAACAACAACACCATCACTTTTGCCTTCAACACCAATTTTATCTTCAAGCACCCAACCACCAACCCCAACCGCGTCACCACCTTTGGTGTGCACAATCTCAAAAAGCTTGTGCTCCTACTCGCTCCAAATTCATCCGTCAACCCACATTTACATTGGCGTACTCATTCTGTTTCTCTTCGTCATCGGACAGACAATTCACTACTTTTACCTGGAAGAGTTGAATGCGCAAATGTTTGAAGAGATTGACGAGACGGAAGCGGATCGATCGAAACAATTGGCGCCCGAGGAGAATGAGGAGGAGGAGAAGGATAGGAGAGAACGGTTGGCGTATGGAATGCATGTCGGATCGGTGAGTGAGATATTTTTCGACACATTTTTTGAAAAGAAAGACACACTATTTAAATTGATGTCAGTATTTCGAGAAATTTTTTATTTTTCGACGAAATAATTTGGAAAAAGGACCGTAGTTTCTTGTTTTCAACCGATTTTTTACGTTTTTCTTTTTCTAAATACAGATTTATTTGATGGAACAAAAAATGGGACAATGAATGCCCATAGAGCAATTAATTTCCCCCGACCAATTTGGACCCTATTCGGAAGCGATAAGATTTTAAACTTGCGAAGATTCAGAACCGCCTGACAAGAAATGCACTGCTACGGGGAATTTGGGACCAAATTTTCAAATTCCTATTTCTCAGTCTTGCCCTGAAAAAATGAAATTTCAATTATTTTCAGCAAATCGCTAATAACTTTCTTATTTCGCAACCAATTTGATCGCGCAAGCTCCTAAATTGTCCACAATTCTTAACAGTGTCTTCTAAAATCCTACTTATTGTGAAAGCAAAAAAATTGCAACGCGGTGTTTGCGTACTTTTGAAATTCAAATGAAAATGGGAACAAATCTCTTCATTTCCCATGCTATTTCTCTCATTGCCGTTTGAATTTCAAAAGTACGCAAACACCGCGTTACCATTTTTTTTGTTTTCACAATATCCAACGAAATCGTCTTCAAACTGTGCCAGCGCACGCACTGGCGCTAAAGAAAGATAGCGACGGTCGGAACCCGCATAGTGTCGGCCGCAGTGGGACCCCTACTGCCAAGCGATTACCATCCCTTGAAACTTTGATGGCAGGCATAATATAAAAACGATCAAACTACAAAACAAAGCGCATGGAATTGTTATAAGCTAATTCAACGCCCGACACATTACGGCTTCCGGCACGCCGATTTTGGCGGCAATTCGCCCATTTTGGAAGAAAATGCTGATACGCGCGGTTGAGTCACCAAACTGCGCAGGCACATTACCCGTTTTGGTCGCAGTGAGATGCAAAATGTGTTGAAGGGTATTATTTTCGAATTCAATATTCTTGCCGGCTACAGTAAGCAGTGGCGAGAAAAATCGAGGCTCCGCCCCCATCAGGTGTTTTAAACTGAATTCAACTGAACCTAGATCAAAAAATGTGAGCGGGTGTGTCGCTCGTTATGTATGCGTCTATTAAAAAACTTTCGTGGGCGCATATGGTAGCCGGCAAGAATATTGAACCGATAATACTCGGCTGCAAACGCGCCCCCTCGCACAACGTGTTTTTAAAATTAGCAAGAAAGTTTTATGGTTCTCGGTGTTTTATGAATAGTTAAGCTCTTCCGAATAAATAAATTTATCGGTTTTGATAGGATTAAATTAAAAATTATGAAAAACAAATTATTTTGGAATAATTTTTTCATTCACTTCAATTTTCAGTACCTGGTGCAAACTAGCAAGACACCCGGCGGACGAGTGATGACAGTTCTCGAACGTCGCCCCCGACGCTTCTCATTCGCCACCGCACCACCCATCACGCCTGCTTCGCGCGTCAGCCGACCGCAAACAACGATGAAAGAGGAGCAAAAGGAGGTGTACCAATTGGTGGTGATGGTGGACAAGTGGGGACGAGGCATCGAATTGATATCGCTCGTGAACGATGTGGAAGTGCCGACATCAAAGACGACTGCGGAGGAGAAGTCGCGGTATGCGATGGAGTTGGTGTTGCAGCACATGGAGAAGATGACGGAGCAAAAGGTGTTTATTCACGGAGTGATTGACGAGAAACTGTCCGAGGAGAAGCATCGATTGATTTGTGGCTCTGAGAATATGGAGGCGGAGATTTTCTCGGAAGTTCGACTAGAGTTGAAGCTGGAAATGATGGCGCCGGAGCATCTTTTGATGAGTGTGTTCACGGCCAGAGTGCAACCGACAATCGAGCAACCGAACCCTATCGCAATGCCAACTCGTGGCTCAGAGTTAGTTGTATTGACTTTTCCCCATTTTTTTATCATTTATTTTCCAGACAAACCATGCTTCCCAACAAGGACGCACCGAGAAATGATAAGCTACCGACTCCGCCTGTGAGTTCAAATCAACCCGATTTTCTGAAATTTCAAATTTTAAATTTCAGCGAAAAACTAAAGCAGCGAAATCTGACACATCCGAAGAAAAGAAAAATATGCACAGTATGAAACCAAAGGGAAGATCGATTAGAGAAGTGAAAAAAGAAAAGGGCAAAAAGAGTGAAGTTTCAAAAAGATCGCCCCCGAAAACGGACACGCAACCGGAAAAACCGGCAAAAGAAGTGAAGGAAAAGTTGGCGAATTCTGTGAGTCTTTCTTTCGTTTTTTGACTGGCCATTGCTCCAAATTTTCAGAAGGAATCACTCCCATCAAGTGCAGAAACTCTTCAGAAAAAGAAGAAAAAGGAGACTACAGTATCAGGAAGAGAATAAGTAAAAATGTTTATAAAACAAAACAAAATCAAATAGTAAAACAAGTTTGCTAAATAAAAATTGTTCATTTTAAAAGGTGTCGCGCATGCATTTTCTCGCCGTCGATTGATTTTACGTTCCAGAGAAAAAGGACGGCCGAGAAAATGCGGAAGAAAATAGGCACCCGTAAAACTATTCACAATGATAACGCACCTATTCAGAGTTAAATTAAAATAAATAAAATCGCGTGGGGGCTAGGATGCGAGAAAAAGGGGAGTGAGATGGGAATGGAGACAGACGAAAGAAAGGAAGAAAGAAAGGAAGGAAGTGGCGAGTTGTGGGAAGTATCAACGGTGCAAATGGTACATGAAGTGGATAGACGAGACGAGAAATGAAAAGGAAAATAGTTGGCGTCGTGTGGTTTGAACGATTCGATGCGAATCAGACATTTTCGACGGCAGCTCGCGTGTTCGACATGATTTGTGCCAACTGGTCGAGTTTGGCTAGACACTCGGCTTTTTGGGCAGCACTTGGTTCACCAGTGAACACTGACATTGATTCACGGGAAAACTGAAAAGGGAGTGGGAATTATTCATAGAAATGCCAAGTTAAAAACGACAAAAAACTGGACAACGCTGGTTTTCAGAGTTCCGAAGATTTTTTCGTTGACTTTTTCATCCATAATTACTGGGATGCACGGTGTCCAGGATCGGAAATGTGGGCGGAGTCTAATTTGCTGGCGCGCCAGCAAACTTGCATGACGCACTTTCGGTGCTTGCGCATTTTTCGACTCGCATTTTTTTAATTGATTTGATTTTATTATTTTTCTTTCATTAAAACCTGTTTTTCTTTGTAAAATGTATGTATTGTATCTTTTAATACCATAAAATTGACCCAAACTTCGATTTTCGTAATGGGGTTATTCACGAAATGGCGAAAAATTGCAAAAAACGGCAAAAAAAAAAACTGCGCGAAAACTCGGAAAATGCTCCGATTGATTTGAAATTTTGGAAAATAAGGGAAGAAATTCTCCCGGACATTCCCAAAAAATTTCAGACAAAAATATCGATTTTAAGCATTTTCAGAAAAAAAGTAATAATTCTTAAAAATCGATATTTTGGTCTGAAATTTTGTGGGAATGACCGGGAGAGTTTTCTCCCTCATTTCCAAAAATTTCAGGTAAATCGGAGCATTTTCCGAGTTTTCGCGCAGTTGTTTGCCATTTCGTGAATAACCCCATAAAGATTTATCCTGCAAAAACACCAAAAACCTCAAAACGAATATTTCGAAATGGTGGCTGAACCAAATTCGACGTTCTTAGGCTTAAAAAATTTCTAAAGACCTCAGCTATAATTCCATTGGAGCACATGTGGGAAAAAATTAAGAATGTATGCTTTTTTCCTGAAAAACATAAAAAAAAATTCCTCAAAATTTGAATTTCGCGCGAAAAAATCCAGTGGGGCGCGTTTGCTCGGCTCCGCCCACTTTTCAATTCCTGGACACCGTGGATGCAAATAAAATAATTGCAATAATATAATCGATATATAATAACCGCGCGTTTTCCCCGGTTTTGTCACGCCCTCAAAATAGCGATTTTAGCAAATTTCGGAAAAAACGGTATTTCCATCCAAAATTTTCTGAGCATGTCTGGGAGTTTTTTTTCCAAATTATAATAATTGATTCATAGCGGAGTGACAATTTTTTCACGTTTTCATTCGAAAAAATGAACAAATATCAGGAAAAAAATGATGATATTTTTTTGTCTCACAGTTTCACGTGAAATGTCACTCCGTCACGAATCCATTATATCAGGCCCATCAGAGCATTCTCCGTAAACCCAATTAGAGGAGAGAATAATAAAATACTAACCTTGTCAGTCATTTCGCTCAAATTTCGAAGATGGTCGACTGCGAGACGGCGATGCTCGAACTTCTCCGCATCCTCATCATAATCGTCGTCCGATTTGTCCAGCGATGGCGGAACGAACAAATCCTCGTCGCGAATCGGAGTCGCCTCACCGCTTCCATCCGTTCCCATTTCTTTCACGCTGCAAATGATTACGGTAATTAAGTACAGTCACTATGTATTAGGAAAAAAGGCGAAACGCACCGATCGGCGTAGCGAAGAGTGTTGAGAGTGTGATCGCTGGACGAGATTCCTGGCGAGATCATTGAAATCATGACTGTGCGCGATTTGTCTCCAATGAAGCTGTCACGCAACACCATCGTCAGTTTTGACTGTCTGAATGGAACGTGCGAACTGTTGCGAGCCATTCCACGAATGCATTCTTTGAGTGCGAGCAGCGACTGATTGATGTTGGCTCCTTCTTTGCGAGTGTCTCTGTCGCATTCTCTCGTGTCTTGACCTCTTTCGTTTCCGGCCAAATCGATCAGCGAGAACTTGCCCCACACCTTCTTTCCTCTGAAAATAGAGATTCAAATTCTAGCCTTCATGGTTTGTAGAATAACTAACTGTCTGAGAATGATCTGGAAAATTGCATGTGAGCGAGACGAGTTGGCATTTGCTGACGTTGTTCCTGCAGTTCGGACAAGTGTTCCCTTATTGATAAGTTCCAATACGTCGTGCTCGTTCATCGCTCTTTCTTCCTTCAATCCAACCACTTGTACCTTTTGCATTTTGTCTTCGAGTACTCGAAGTTCCGCCTTCTCGTTCAGCAGATCGAACGTCTGAAAACGCTCGTGAATAATTTGTGCATGTCTGAGTAAACAACAATACAAAAAAGAAAGCAACAATACCTTTGTTCCGTAAATCTCAAAAAAGGCACAATGCACAGCCAACTCTTTTCGACGGTACGCCGGCTGATCGAGCATTCTGAAGACGTCGCGAGCGGTGAGCGCGTAAATTCCCAGAGACGCATTCTGCTTCTTTCCGGAGAAGTCTCCACCCATTGTGTGCGTTTTTCCGGAGCCGGTTTGTCCGTACGCAAAGCAGGTCGCATTGCCGTTCTCGAAGATTGTCTTTACCAATGGAGCAGCGGTGAAACTGGAAATTAAAAAGTGATGATAAGAATCTGAACGGGGTAAAGTAATCTCTGGGCTCTCGGACGTTCCGAAAGTGGACGTTTCGAAGGTTTTTCTGCATTTTGTCGTCGCGGTGTTTGAGGAATTTTCCTTAAAAAGCTTTTTAAAATGATTGTGTGAAACACCGCGTCGACAAAATACAGAAAAACCTTCGAAAAGTCCGCTTTCGAAACGTCCGGGAGCCAATCTCTGGTGTATAAGACCGGTATCCTTTCTGGAATGAAGACGCATTTTCTGGCCTCATTTATTTTTGTATACGACCGGTTTCATGTCTGTGTACTAAATTTCCATCGTAGAATATAAAGGAAAACATCAGGGAGTTTTCGGCTATTAGCCGTTCATTTCCGGGAAAATGCCAAATGTATGTGACACAGGAGCAGTTTTTTTTTGAGCATATCTAGGGGCCGGATCCATGAAACTGAAAAACGACAGGAAAACCGTTTTCCGGAAAATTATGTTCGGAGCTTGATCAATGTGATATTTATGACGGTGGTGAGAGACGCAGAGAAACAGAAAACTCATTTTCCGGAAAATGCCGTTTTCCTGTTTCATGGAGCCTAGCTCAGGAGTATTTTTGCCCTTATATCCCGAAATTTCAGATCAATCGGAGCATCTTCCGAGTTTTCGCGCAATTTTATTTGGTAAAGGAAAACATCACCATCTCAAGGAGCTTTCGGCTATTAGCCATTAATTTCGGGGAATATGCCAACTTTAACGGCTTTTAGTTGTTTTTTTTTTTTGCTGAAACAAAATTTTTTGTAGAGCTGCGGAGGTGCGAAAAATTCTTGTTTTCCGACAAAAACTTGCCCGGTATTTGATACAATTTGACAAAAACAGTGATTTTTAAAGAAAACTGGGAAATTTTTCCTCACGCCAACCGTCGATTAGGTGCGAGTTGTGCGTCAGTAATCCTTATCTGCCATATTCGTTCGCTCACCGCAATTTTCAAAGACCTATGTTCGACGGATCCGCGTCAAAAATGCTGTGCGTTGTAAATAAACGGACCTGTCCTTATACACAAGAGATTCGGTTAATTAATTAAAATTTGTACCGATAAACGAGTTCGTTGTTCGCCGATTCGTCAAAAGCGTAATCGAATCGGAACTTTTGATTGTCGAGATATTTGGTGAGATCGACACGTGTCTGCGGCTGATGGAGCACGGTGATGTCGCGACTCGGTATCGTGATAACATCCACTTCGCTCTTCGTCAATTCCTTCTTGTTGAGCGGACGCTTTCTCACGCACACAGAGATGCGATTCTCGTTCACAGCGTCGTACAAACTGAGCGGACGATAGTCGATCTAAAAATTAATTTCTTTTTTTTTTATAATTCAAAGGCAAATCACATTGGCTCTGTAGTTGCGAATCATTTCGGCAAAAGCAAAGTTGCTGTTTCCTTGTGGAATGTCCTGTTGTGGATACGATCGTGGCACGTTTTTCGGCGATGGTCCTTTGCCGATAGCAACCGGAGAAGGTGCGCGTTGCGTGAAAAGATCGATAGGTGCTGGAGCCGGAGTGGGAACAACAACAGGAGCAGCCACTGGTGGAGCCATAATCCGAGATGTTTTTGTAGGCTCAGCTGGTGCAGTGGAACGACTCGTAAGATTCTTTGGCTCTGGGCGAGTGATGACCGGCTTTGTAACAACCGGCGGCACATACTTTTCTGCCTTGGGCGACGGAGCCCGGCGAGTTGGCGGAGTCTTTTCGACAGGGGACCCGGATCGAAATGGGACGTGTTGCATGAAAATTCCCGATTGACGTTTGTTTGCGTTCACGTTCACGTTGACATTCGAATTCGAATTAACGTTCGAATGTGCATTCCCTTTCATCTTTAAATGGTCCAACAGGAACGTTTCCTCCTCTTCGAGAAAGTTCTGAGTGGCAGTCATGCCTAATCGGTTCGAAGCAGTCGATGTCTGCAAGGTTTTCGCCGGCGGCTCCGGAGCTTTGGGTGTTTGAAGCGCTGGATTCAGTTTGAGCAACTCTTCAAGCGTCGATTCTTTTCCCTTCGTTTCGCCCTGCAAACATTTCAGGAAAGTACATAACAACACTTGTGCAAGAATAATAAAATGCATGATTTTCGATATGGCGCGGCGCGGGGCGGCGCGGCACATACAAAATGCATGCTTTCGTGATGAGCCGAGAAGAGGGTATGGGAAGGAGGGCCTTCAAATTAATCGCCATTATTTATATACTCACCTTTTCGTACCATTCGACCATAAAACGACCGTTTGACTTGATTTCAGCGATGACGGCGCAGTGGATGCGACCGTCGCTCCGTTTGATTTCGACGTGCATACCGACGGCAATCATGTTACCTGCAATCATTTAAGTGGATCGGATTTGATAATTAGAGCGGAAGAGTGATAAATCACTTAACATAAGGACTGATACTGACACAACAGAACACATGTGTTATGAAATGAAGGGAAAGAAAGACAGAAGGGAGGGAAACTGCTTGGAAATTGGCGGGAAAATTGTGTTCGAAAGAGGAGAGAAAAGTGTGTGGTGAAAAAGAAAGAGTGCGTTAAGCGACGACGCACAGAAAGACTGATGGACAGAGGAGAAAGAACGGACAGCGGGGGCCGTGGACGCACATAAAGCAACTATGCTTCTGACGGCGGAATATGGAGAGAGACGAAACGAAAGAAGGATCAGCAGCTCCGCACAGTTCACTATCGGAATGCGGAATGAAGAAATTAAACAATATTAAACAATAGTGTTGTCAAAATCTTTCGCCAAATGTCTAATTTTAGTCCAAAATCGATACTTTTCCCTATTTTCCACTCCAAAAAATTCAAACTCATTTGTTTGGAATGATTTTTGTTCAAATGCCATCACGCTAATTTTTTTTTACATTTTCTTTCTTTTTAACCCAACAATCACTGATTTTAATGAAAATTCTACCGGGTTTCCAGTGGAAACTCCACCAAAACGGCTAATTTTCATCAAAATCTTAAATATTCTGGCTAAAAAGTAAGAAAACATAAAATCGCATTACCATGATGGCATTTGGACAAAAATCGTTCCAAAAAAATCAGTTTCGAATTTTTCAAAGTGTGGAAAATTGGAAAAATATCGATTTTTGACTAAATTATGCATTTTTCGGAAAATTTTCACAAAACTTTACGAGTTTGGTCCCAAATAATTATTTTTACAAAGAAAAAACAAGAGAAACGAAAATTTTATAGAAAAAATGAAGGAAATACCGATGAAATTGGAAATTTGGAAGCCAAAATTAAGATCGCTCAGCGATTTTTTCTGAGGACTCACGCTTGTCCCGCGGAGGCCTCAGAAAAATTTCGACCTCTCCGCTGCTCCGGAAAAAACGCAGACCCCTCAAAGTTATTTTAAAAAAGGGTTCGACCTTACCCGTGCTTCTTATAAAAATTCTGAACAGATAGCCAAAGTTTTTGAGGAGATATTCTGAGTTCATGTTTTATCTTTCCGAGGCATCGGTGAGGTCGAATTTTCCGAGGCCTCTATGAGGGGTCGGCGTGTTCTCATATTAGCGAGAGAGTGTGCAAATGGAGAGGTTTTTTCTGAGGACTCCGTGGGACAAGCGTGAGTCCTCAGAAAAAATCGCTGAGCGCGAAGAATTTTGTTCAGCGGAGCGCGTTTGATCGTCACGACAACATATTTAAAAATGGGACACAAATAATTTAAGGGAAAATTTACAAAACATTGAGGATTTGGTGCGCCGCGCGCGCGTCAATACGGTTCCAACTTCTTTTTTTTTATTGCGTGCGCCTTTAAATAGCCTATGGTTTCGAAGCTTGTTCGCCAACAGAGGAGCAGCAATAAAAATTGGGAGAGAGCTGAATAAAGGAAGGCTCGTGTTTCGCAATCAAGAATAACTCTCTTCCTCTCATGGAATGGGACCAGCGACGACAAAAAAAGGAAAAGAAACGAAAGAGAGAGAAAGAAAAGAAAACGAGACGTCTTCTGAATAGAAGGGCACCGCGCTTGGGCGCTCATGCTCATGAGCTCCTTTTGTGCTGTGGCGCGGTGAGAAAAAGAAAAAGGAAAAGAAAAAAGGATTATGATATGAGGGCAAGGGACCGGGCGAGCGAATTTCCGGCGAATGGTGAACAAAACTCGTACGAGTAAAATGGAAAAACAGGCTCCGGGACATTTCGCAGCCAGACATTTCGCAGCCGAGACATTTCGCAGCCGGACATTTCGCAGCCGGACATTTCGCAGCCGAGACATTTCGCAGCTGAGACATTTCGCAGCTGGACATTTCGCAGCCGAGACGTTTCGCAGCCAACCTCCTTATATACACACTCTCTCGTTGCTTGTTTATCAATAACATGTTTACCAATTGTGTAGTCGACCGCTGAGAGAGAAGTGATATTCGTGTAATTGTGTTTACCGGCTGCGAAACGTCTCAGCTGCGAAACGTCCGGCTGCGAAACGTCTCGGCTGCGAAATGTCCGGCTGCGAAATGTCTCAGCTGCGAAACGTCCGGCTGCGAAATGTCCCGGAGCCGAAAAACAGGGTCGTTTCAGAGGAAAATTCGATTTGAAATGGGTCGGGTTATGAATCATTCGATTCCAACCGCGATTCTGATAATAATTGACCGGTTCTCGGACATTGTGTGTATTTATTTAACGCGTCCTGGCTGACTGCGAAATGGTGGAAAATTCAATTGTTTTTTTTCTTTCATTTTTCGCAGTTTTCAGAGTAAACTGGTAAAATTGGCATTAAATTTGTTAAAAAAACAAATTTAAAAAGCCATAGCGGGCCGAAAAAAGAATAAAAATAATCGTTCCACAAAGATTTTTAAAATTTTGAAAAAAAAAATACAAAAATTTTTTTCAAACAAAAGTGGGCGGAGACAGAATATTGCAACGCCGGCGTGGATTTTTGCAAACGCGCCGCACGCTATTTTGGTTTTTGCAATAAAAATAAGCAAAAACAAACATATTTTTTTGCAATGCTCGAATAACCCAATAACTTTCAAATAGAAAAAAAACAATCGAATTTTTCAGTATTCAAGCAAAAGAAAAAAAAGTGAGACTCGACGAAAACGAGAGGAAAGGGGGCAAGTGTCCCGTTGTTTTTCTTGTCCTATTTTTAAATTTCAGTGAAAAATTGCCGATATACAGAGAGACAGACATGAACACGTGAAGAGCGACACAACGCGGTGAGTTGTAGGGCAAAAGTTGGCTGGTCTCGACACGATTTTGACAGACTATTTACGGTTAGCGCGAAAATTTTTGTTTTTAATTATTTAAAACACGATTTTTTGCCTTTTGACTAGCATTTTTTCATTATTAAAATGTTTTGTGTATCGTGGAACGGTTAAGTAATTTCTTTTCAAAAACACATTTTGTCGAGGGAAAACTAAATATAGTTACGAGTGGCCAACTCGTGTTAAACTCAAACGCTAAAACTTCTTATACTAAACGGCTTTATTTACAAAAAGTTATTTTACTATAAAAGGGACAATGGAAAAAGGTGGAGAGGGCGCGGGGAAACATAAGATAGGCGGCAAGCAAACAGTAAGGCGGAGGCGACGACAGTCGGCTCAAACGAATGGAAATAAACCCGTTGAAATGAACGGATTCTCGCCTTTTATAGAGTGAAAAAGGGGCGGAGAAAAGAAATACAATAATTAGCGGAACGGCGTAGATCAACTATAATAAAATAGATCACAATGGTCCGGCAGTCGACATGACGAGAGTGCAACGATCGGAGTGGAGACGCGAGACGACAGGCGGTGCGAGTGTGCGTGGACGTCGGTGGTGAACGAAGGGAGACGCAGGGTGAGAGACAGATCAGTGTGCGCAGGAGAGAAGCGTCGGACCGGGAAAGTGCTCGACGCTTACAATATGAAAGAGGGTACGACAGAATAGGAATAGGCGAAATAGAAATGCTACAAAATAGAATTGCTACAAAAAAGAACTGGAAAAAATAGAACGGCTACAAAATAGAAATGAGCGGAAGAGAACAGCGCGAAATAGAAATGAGCGAAATAGAACTCGGTGCGATGGAGCGCGTTTGCATTATTCTTCGAATTTTCCGATTATAATAGGTTTTTTCAGTAATGAAGAAAAGTATAAAATCAATGCAGTCTCAGAAAAAAATTTCATAATCGGCGAAAAACTGATAAATTGAAAAATAATGCAAACGCGTGGTGCTACCTCGGAATAGAACTGACGCGTAATAGAACTGTAGCGAAATTGAACTCGCTTTGGAATAGAACTGTAGTGAAATTGAACTGTAGCGAAATAAAACTGTTCGGAATAAAACTGATCGGAATAAAACTGTTTTGGAATAAAACTGTTCGGAATAAAACTGTAGCGTTTTGGAACTAAATTAGCAATTGAGCGCGATTGCATTGCTTGCTCATTCAAATATTGGAATTTCTCATGCGCGTCCTTTTTTCAACAGTTTTATATTTGAGCTATTCATCAAAAATTGTTCGTTTTGTTGTTTTTTTGAATAAACTTTTATCATTTTTTTCTCGGCCCGCCTTGACGGCCAAGCAATGCAATCGTGCTCCATTGCTAATTTAGTTCCAAAACGCTACAGTTTTATTCCGAACAGTTTTATTCCAAAACAGTTTTATTTTGCTACAGTTTTTTACCGAACAGTTCTATTCCGAACGGTTCTATTGCGAAGCAAGTTTTATATCGCTGCAGTTCTATTACACTTCAGTTCTATTCCGAGGTAGCACCAAACGCGTTCCATCTCCCAAAGAGTTCTATTTTGTAGCATTTCTATTTCGCCTATTTCTATTCTGTCGTACCCTCATATGAAAATACGTTTTAAAGTAGTTTAGACCAGTGGTACTCGCAGGAAAGGAGTTTTCCAACTTTTGTAAAGTAGACAATTAATCTGACAGCTGGGCTGTTTTTCTCTTGGTGAGAAAACACGTGAGAGGCAAAATTGATATATTTGACCTGCGACTCCCACGTTACGTGAACTGTAACAACACTAATTGACAGCCACTCCCAGATAATTATGGTGACACGTTTCAGGCACATGTTGCACGGATTACCGTTCGCGACCTGTTGAATTGATTTGAATGTAAAAAATTGAACAATTGCAGGTATTCTCAACTCTGGCAACCGATCAAAATTTTGATCCGACGATTCTGAAGGACGATAGGCGAAAAGTCAATAAGACACAAACGGCAGTTAAAGGAATCCGGCCGAGAAAAACGCGACCCAGGATTTAATGGTCGACATGGTTTCTTACTATTGTCCATTCGTGAAACATTCGTGAAAAACGCAAGTGCGCTCCACGAGACTCAGTACTTCGTGGAGCGCACTTGCTTTCTTCGCGAATGGACAATAACCATTTATTGGTTCAGGGAAACACGCGACAGCAAAAGAAAAAATATTTTATTTGCAGAAGACTGGAGTTCCTTTACTCGCCATGAAAAGCATTTTAATTAATTTGATTAGCCGTCTCGTGACATCCCTGAAATGTCCCATACAAAATCAACGCATGAGCTTCGTCTGAAGAGCAGTCATCCTTACCCAGAAAAAAAACGCTGAAGAAAATTGTGGAAAATATTTTAGGATTAAAGGGAGGCATCGGTTACGGTAGACGAGTGGGTCTCGCCGCGGTCGCATAAAGCGCGCCATTTGAATTTGTCGTTTTGCGGATATGCTTTCTTTCCCTCAATTGTTTTCGATAAAGAAAGTTGAAATTTGGGGTCCGAAAGAATGAAACTCGCAGTTCCACGATTATTGATGCTTTTGGACATCATTCCGTGAATTTTTCTGAAAATTATTTAAAGGGGGTGCCAACTTTCTGGGGAAAGTGGCTTAAAATATACTCCTGGATGGGGGATTTACGAATATCACATCGAAATCGAACGAAAAAATTTTTCTGATTTTTGGCGAATTTTACAAAAAAAAATAGAAGACCACGGGGAGTACACGACTTGGCGCGAAATTCAAACGCCATTTTTATTTTTCATCATTGTTCTCCCGTTTTTTTTCCAATATTTTTTGCATTAATCTTTGGGAAATATATTACAAACATCATTTCGTGTTTTAAAATATCAAATTAACGCGTGTTGATCACAAAAGTAACGATAAAACAAATTCGGGGTACATTCCACTATAGCCCCCCGAAACATTTCATTATACCCCCCCATATATAAAAAGTTTTTATCTTGGCTGAGTATCAAATGCAAGAAGCCAAATTGTGGAGTAAACAACTAGATTTTTTATCGATTTTCTGCCGTTTTCTTTTAATTTTTGTTAGATTTTCGAGTTTTTTCCTTCTTTTTTTAATATTTTGTCGTTCACGCTTTGAATATGCGTTTCTAAGCATTTATTGATGGCCGGGAAGTTCAGCGGCAACGCGCCGGAAGCATGTGTGACACTTTTCAAATTGGCGACCGGAGGGAGCTGGGCGGAAGCTTGCTTTGCGAGTTGATTTTTTGGGATTAAAAGCCTAAAGGTGAGCATAAAAGTATAGGAAAAGGTTACAGGGAGCCGATTAAACACTCAAGGATCCTAGCAAACTTCCGCCCAGCTCCCTCCGGTCTCATTAAGCCCGCCGCCATTTCAATATAAACCCCCACCAGTAGTGGGGGGTTATAAAATTTTTTGAAATAAATGAGTATCAAACGTAAGAAACGAAACTGAGCGATGAAAATCTTATCCCTAATCAAAATCAGACGTAGGATTCAACTAGGAGAGATCTTGGACATTTCAATAAAGCACCCCACCATTTCAATAAGCCCACCCACGTGGGGTGGTATAACAAAATGGGCGTTTGGGGGTGTATAATATAATGATATGGGGGGCTATAATGAAAGATTACCAGGGAATTCAATATGACCCCCCAAAACAACGGTGGGGGGATATGTTAGAATCTAATATGTCCCCCCACCGAGACATTTCATTTTATGCCCCCACTTTTATAACCCCCCACTTTCCAAGGTGGTGGGGGGGGGGGGGGTATTCCAACTGGTGGGTGGTCTTAAGTGGGTGGGGGGGTATAATGGAATTTTCCCCAAATTCGGAACAAAAATTCTCATTCCTTCCCTTTTTGTCTCTTTTCCTGCTCAATTCCGCATTAAGTTCACTCTTTTATCTGTAACGTTTATATTTGAACAATAAATGTTCACGAGAAGTAATTTAAAACGATGAATCGAACGAAAGGCGAATATCGACTTTTCGATTTTCATGACTAAACTGTATTTTCGCGATTATCTAAAATTATAATAAGCGGTTAGAGCATGTTTATCGAATATCGATAATAAAAACGAGGAAAATTGCACGAAAAATGCATATTTCTGGTGAAAATGGAAGTTTCTAGAAGCCACGGGTTTCCTAGGCCACGGCCACCATTTTTCGTGTACTCCTCGTAGTCTTCTTTTTTTTTTGTAAAAATCATAAAAAAATCAGAGAATTTTTTTCGTGCGATTTCAATGTGATATTCGTAAATCCCCCACCCAAGAGTATATTTTAAGCCACTTTCCCCAGAAAGTTGGCACCCCCTTTAAATCTACTCTAATCACTTGTAAACCATAATATGTTCGTGTCAATTGTGCCAATAATATCCAAAAAAAAAAAACAGTCACCTGCCCTCCATCCGCCCGCATCTGGAACGGATCGTAAATGCCCAAAAATGATGCTCGCGCGAGGTGGCGACACGAGGTGCAAATTCCCGGAGGACAATAGTCGGACTCGTCTCGTTTCACCGCTGATTTTCATCTGATTTAGCACTTTGGTTCTTCCTTTATTCCGTTTTCTTTTTCCGTCCGTCCCTTCTTTTTTCTATGATGTGTACCGCCAGTACACTGTATAAACAAATCCGGAGAGAATAGCAGAATGTTTGTTCCAGAGAGTTTTGATTGAGATAGACGAATCGAATGTGATATGTTGTATGTGTGTGCATAGGGTACTGTAGGAGGGGGAGGGGGGCGAACTCTGGCAAGTTTTTTCATTCCTTGTTTGGAAATTTTTTAGCGACTGAAATGTTTACGGGGTGATTTATTTAGGCCGCGCCGCTTAAAATTTTAGTTGTTTTCCTGTTTTTTGAAATCATGATAACTTGAATTGATTTTGAAAAAAATGTTAAAAATGAATGCAAATTCAAGTCAAAACCGAGGAACAAGCCGCGCCCCTTTGCAAGTCTGCGGCACTGTTTTTCAGTATTTTATACATTTTTCCTGTGCAGAAAACGTGCCGCTGACTTGCAAAAGGACGGGATTTTTACTCGGTTTTTTAAAAGTTTTCCCCGGTTTTGTCAGAGTCTCGCTTTTTAGCGATTTTTAGGCCACGCCCACCCACGAAATTCGTTTTTTTTTAGTTTTGGGCGTTTTCTTGAAATTTTTCCGTATTTTTTTCTCATGAATAAATACTTGAACTATTTTTTACTTTAAATGGTTTAAAATCTAAATGCACCGCCACGAAAACTAAAAATGCTTCTTTTTTATATTTAGGCTGAAAAATCAATAAGAGGTGAATATTTATCATTATTTTTAATGGAAGCTGACTGGATAGTCAAATTTAGCAATAAATTAAGTAATAAAATGCAAAAATCAAGAGAAAAACAAGCAAATTAGGAGAAAAATTTAAAAATTAAAAATTAAATTCAAAATTACTTTGAAGGATTACGGTAGGCAGTAGTACGGTAGACAAAAGTACGCAATTGCGTACCTAAAAATTCAAATTTCAAGCCCTGCGCGCGAAAAATTTTCATTTTATTTTCCATGATTTTTCGATATTTTTCGCTTTTTTTTCCCGACATTTCGTCACGGGAACAGGTTGATAAATAGACAGAAATAGCAAAAAAAAAAAAACTAATAAATCGAATCGAAATTGCCAATTTCGCCACCCGCAGCGTTCGCCTGTCTCTATTTAATCGCCAATAAAAATACGATCAATGAGTTTCCCTTTTTCCGCTTCTTCTTCTCATCGTCTCGAAAAGCTTCCTGTTTCTGTTCTTCATCTTCCTATTTGCTATTCCATCAATCCCACCCAGGTAGTTTTTTTCTGCTGCATCGGGTCGCTTCGAGACCAACCGCAACACCACATCGCCTGATGGGCGGAGCCTTGCCACCCGTCCGTCCTTCATTCGTCCATCGTCTCCTTTTCTCCTCCCTCTTTTTTTTCCATTATTGTTTCGACAATGAGTTACGACCACTTTTTTTTATTTCTCTGCCACTTTTTTCTTGTACTTTCTTGTACTTGTTTTAAAACATGGTTTGCAGATTCATGTGCAATAACGAGACCAAAATCTACTAATAAATAACGATACAATCGACAGATATGCACAGTTTTTGGGTTGCTCTTCTTCTGGGCTCACTGATCGCCGCCGCCGGCGCCCAACTCTTTGGCGGAAGTTGCTCGGACGGAAATAACTGTCGACACGGCACATGTGTCACCGGACCGATTGAAAATACCTTTTGGTGCAGGTAAATAAATACATATATCATTCTCCCATGTCTCTCTTGAACATACAAAGTAGGGGGATGACAAATATGCGAGCGAGTTGGTCGCCGCTTCCCAGAGACCGTGACAAGGAAAGTTTTGGCAGGTGGCCGGTCGGCATGGGAAAATAAGGGCGCCCGGGCGCGCCACCTGCTTCTTCTTCTTCTTGTCCTTATGGGAAAATCTATTTTTCACGCTTCCGGCACAGATTGTGTGAGACGAGAAGCGATCTACATAATTAAACCAGACGTCTGCCCATAGTTTATCGCCCTGGGAACAGAACGAGCGAAAAACGACTGGTCAAAAAAAAAATAAATATTAGTGTAATTTCCACCTCGCGCGCGCGACTATTTTACAACCAATTTCCCAACTTTGTCGGCGAGTGGCTCTCGTAAAACATGACCCGACCAATATTTATGATCACGCGTGCTAATCCGAGTCTCTTTTCAGATGCCAGGACGGATTTGGAGGCGACTTTTGCGAACGCCGATGCACACTCGAGTGTGGGGATCGTGAAAAATGCAGTTTTGATGCGAATGGAATGGAAAAGTGCTCGTGTCAAGGTGAGAGTGCGAAAAATATTTTGGCTATTTGCCGCCTATTTCGACGTCGCGCCGATTAGAGGAAACTATGCGCCAAAAATGGCCAACTGTCATTTTAAACGGCTAATAGCCATTTAGATGCCGATATCTTAAAGTAGCTTTAAGTCGGGGATTTAGAAATATCACATGAAATTGGACAAAATTTTTTTGGCTATTAGCCGCCGAGTTCGGGGAACACGCGCCAAATTCTACCTGCGCACCGATTACCGCTAAACTCACGCCGCGTAAGTCCCAAACTTGTGCCGATTAGCGCCAAAATTGCGTGCGCTGTTCGCCGATTAGCGGAAACTGCGGCAGAAATTGCCAACTGCCAGTTTAAACGGCTAATAGCCACATATATGCCGATATCTTAAATTAGCTTTGGGTGGGAATTTAAGAAAATCACTTCGCACAAAAAATGTATCTAATTTCCGGCGAATTTTACAAAAAAAAAATTAAAAGACGCCCAAAAGGAGTAAACGAAATGGCGGCAAATTCAAACCCATTGATGCTTTTTTCACCATATTTCTCATGTCTTTTTTGATTTTTTTTTTCTAATTTTAGGCGTTTAATTTTGAAAAATAATGCATAAAGGATAATTGCAAGATAAACGAATATTTCTGGGGAAAAATAATAAATTTTCTAAAAGTCGTGGCCGTTGGCTTTTTGAACCAGCAGCCTAGGAAACCTGCGGCCACGGGGAGTACAGGAGTGTGGCCTAGAATTCCCCATCTGGCTTAGAAATCCGGCGGGCATGACTTCCAGAAATTTCGAATTTTATCAACAACAAACAAAGATTACAAAGTTGTTTGTTGTTGATAAAAATCGAATTTTCTAGAACTCGCGTCCGTCGATTTTCTATGGAATGTGGCGGAATTCTAGGCCACGGTACTGTACTCCCCGTGGCCGCCGGATTCCTAGGTCGCTGGTTCAAAAAGCCAACGGCCGCGACTTTTAGAAAAATCAATTTTTTCCAGAAATATTAGTTTTTCTTGAAATTGTCCCCCTATTATTTTTCAAAATTAAACGCAAAAAATTAAAAAAAAAATGCAAGAAAGACATGAGAAAAATTTTGAAAAAGAATAAATGCGTTTGAATTTCCCGCCATTTCGTGTTCTCCTAATCGGCGTCTACTTGGCAATTAGCCTTTAAAATGGCAGTTTGCCGGTTTTAGCGCGAATTTGGCGGCTAATAGCTGAAAATTCTCTGAAAAAATGTTTCTCACAATAAGTACAAATGTTTCCTTTCTCAGGGTATTTATTACCCATCACTCATTTTTAACCCCCTTTGGTCACCTCTCCTTTTTTTTTCTTTTTAAATCTAGTATCAGCTGCCCACCCCGTGTTTCCTCTTTTGTCGGCGTCCCACTGCCCTCATCAATCATAACTACATCACCGGGTTCTTTTATGTTTGGATTCGGGCGCTAACCAATTTCAAAATCTCCTGACACCCCTAACTTTAAATATTGAGGCGAAGGGAAGAAAGAGAAACACGCGACCATCGCCTCAATAATTCTTTCGACGAGGACAAATTGTATTGTAGAAATCGGCATGGGAAGCGGGCCGTTCAGAGCTCATTTGTCTTGTTGGCGGCGTCGAAAGTGACCGCTGATAGATGGCGACTCATCCTCATTTCTCTTTGCCTCGCACCCTGTGTTGAAATCATTGCGAATCTGTGTGTTTCATGCCGATCCGCTTCTTTTTGGCGCGATTTATTGCAAATGTTCGCGACGCGATGGCGCCCATGTTGCCATAATGACCTAGAAAAGATGAGCAGTGTTTGATGAAGCAGAAGGAAGGATGGTGGGTGGCAAGCGTGGGAAAGCATCAGAAGACGGAATTGTTTTAATAGAGCCAACCGGACACATGCCAAAACGCAACATAGACAAACAATGTAGCTACATAGTAATTGCGCCCTATAATTAGCTGTTCCGATTGTGTAATCACCACTTGTGTAAACTCAAGATTAGTCACCGGATTAGTCATATATTTTATACTATCTAGGCTACTGTAGCGGTCGCTCTCAAATCATCCATTTTATTGACGATATTTTCAATCGCCTGTTCTGTTCGGTCCTGTCCGTCATGACGTAAACGCCTTCGAATCAGTCTATAATTACTCCCGTTCGAAGACGTCTGGGGCGACCATGATAAAGAAGGTCGTGGGAACCAGGGAAAGTGAAGTGAAGTGACGCGAATTCGAGGGCGCAGCGGGTGGTACTGTAGTGAGAATTCCCGTCGAGCTCCACCTGGTGTCGGAAGAGATTTTATCGCAATATCCATAAAGAAAACGCGCCGTGTTGCGTGTCGTTCTTAATGAGATTGACACCTCTTCATCTCAAAAGGAAATCTCATCACGGTGCTTAATGAGGGGGAAGTGGGGCATTCACACTCACATACGCAAAAAATAAAGAAACAAAACAAACTTCCGGCGCGATTTGAATGTGATTCGTTCGTATTTGAACGAGACGCGTTCTCATGGGCATCAAGTTGTGACGTCATAGGGATGATTTATGATGGGTTACTGTAGCGATTTTGTCCCTCATGTTGCGTTTATTTCATGTATTTCCGCACTTCTATATAGAAGAACTGGGAATTTAAGCCTGAATTTTTGAGTAGATCATTCGAATCGTGTTTACAGTTATTTTCAGCCAAAATTTGATCGCGAAACTCTTAAAATGTCTGCAATTAATTTTTAAACCGTTATCTTTACTTGGAAACTGTGCCGAAGCACGCACGTACGCATTTCCCGCTTCGGTAGCAGCTCTGTATCACAAAGAGATAGCGACGGTCGGAACCCGACAAGTGTCGGCCGCAGTGGAACCCTTATTTTCTTGGAAGGGAGCGAACGTTACCCATTGAAATTTGATGGCAGGCATAATATAAAAACGATCAAACTACAAAACAAAGCTCATGGAATTGTTATAAGCTAATTAAACGTTCGACACATTTCGGCTCCGACCATCTCCCACTCCGCGCCGCCCCTCTTTCGGTGCGGTTTGGGAACGGGGTCTACTGGACCTATGCAGATGAATTTTTCTGCCATTTCAATTCAATGCAGGAAAATTAGTTAAAATTGGGGTTTGCATAGAAATACAATGGCAGGAAAATTCATCTGCATAGGCCCAAACGCGTTTCCCGTTTTGGTGGCAGTAAAATTCCGAAACTTCGAAGTTGGGCACTTTCCCCCCAACAACAGTATGTACTTCTCAAAAGTTGCGTGCGGTATTTCTCAAAGCACCTAATTCGATTCTTCTTCCATGGTCGAGTAAAGAAGTAACGGAATTCAATTACTCGTTTGAAACTAGGCGGTATAACTTTTTGAAGTGTTGCTTATTTGCCGTTTGAAAACCACCATTAATTTATTTTCGTTTTTTTTTTCCAGGAGTAGAATGTCTTCGCTTGCGCAACGTTTCAACAAGTAACCCGTGCAACGGAAATCCATGCAACAACGGAAAATGCATTCCTTACAACGACGGATTCATGTGCATATGCAACGATGGATTCGGCGGATCTTACTGTGACACTGGCCATGATCACTGCGTCGACAACATGTGCCAGGCTGGATCGAAATGTGTCAATCAGATGAATGGATATTATTGTGATTGTCCGACAGGAAGAGCCGGTCAGTTTTGTGAACGCTTCAACTGCAACGAAATGTCCGGAATTTGCAATCACGGAACGTGCGTCGACAGTCCGCTTTCTGACAAACACTTTGACTGTTCGTGTGAGCCTGGATTCGAGGGTGAACTGTGCAACATGGACAAGAATGAGTGCATTGTGGAGGACATTTGTCTTAACAATGGAACGTGCATCAATCTGCCCGGATCCTTCCGTTGCCAATGTCCACGTGGCTTTTCCGGAAAGTTTTGTGAGTCTAGAGTTGACATGTGTCTGTTTCACAAATGCGAGAACGGTGGTTCGTGCGTTCACACGGAAAGACAAGAGCCAGTCTGTCAGTGCAAAAACGGATTTGTTGGAAAACGTTGTCAAGAAGCTTGCCCACCCGGATTTGGCGGAGAACGCTGTGATCTTCCTCTCCACTCACCAGTCTGCGCCAGAAACGGAGGATCGTGCTCGAACGGTGGCAGATGCATTCGAGGATTCTGTGTGTGCCCACCAGACTTTGTTGGAAATAACTGTGAGCTGAGAAGAAACAGTTTGACGAAAGAAAACAGCTGCGCATCGGATCCATGCATGAATCACGCCACGTGTACTGACGTGGATGCTCACATTGGATATGTCTGCACATGCCAACCAGGATTTGAAGGAGACATTTGTGAGCGAAGAACCGATTTTTGCGCTGAAAATCCATGTGCAAACGGGGGCAAATGCAGTCAGACACCTTCCACGTTCTCGTGCAGCTGTCCATCTGGATTCCGAGGTGAACGATGTGATGAAAAGGAGAAGATGTCATGCGGCAGGAACCCGTGTGTCAACGATGGTATATGCGTGCGCGTTGGTGACACGGCAAAGTGCGACTGCCCGTACGGATTCACCGGATTGAAGTGCGAGGACCGTGTGGTTTTGACAGAGCCGAAAGAATCGTGAGTTTTCCTATGTATTGAAGTGTTTATTTCTTTTTATTTTATTTTTTTTACCAAGTTTGGAAAATTATTTCACTGTTCAGTATATAGCGAAAATTAATTTCTACAATCAGAAATAATGACAAAAATTGAAAGAAAGTGGTCATCATTCGATTGGAAATTATGGGTTTATTCACGAAACACGGCGTGCTAGAACCTACGTAACGGCAAACGCGCCCTGTCGCATTTATCTGCGTCTCGATAGTCACATTCTGCCAAGTTTTGCTAAGTGCGTTCAAAACTAGAGACGCAGAGCTTTGAGAGAGATGACCTTCGAAATTTCATTTCCAAAAATAATTTTAAAAACGTAGTTTTCAGCACGCCGTGCGAAATAGCAAAAAAAAATGGTCTGAAACTTTGGTAAATAATTTGAAAAATACTTCTGGACATTCTCAGAAAATTTCAGACCAAAATATTGATTTTTAAGGTCTAGAAAATCGATATTTTGGTCTGAAATTTTCTGAGAATGTCCTGAACTATTTTTTAAATTATTTCCCAAAGTTTCAGAACAATCGCATCATTCACCGAGTTTTCGCTGATTTTTTTTTTGCAGGTTTTTTTATTTATTTGTTGATTTTTCAGTATTTTACCTCGAGTTGAGATTTTTCTGAAATAATTTTGAATAAATCCAGCTCTAATAAAATTTTTTTTTGAAAATTCTCAACAAAAAGAAAAACGAAAAATTTGTTTTTTTTTTCTCAGCAAGCTCAAAAATGTTTTATGGTGCCTCAAAAAACCGTAAAAACCGTAATGGGGTTATTCTCGGAACCAGCAAAAAAAGCAACAATTAGAAAAAAAAACCAGCAAAAAAAATTCAGCGAAAATTCGGAGAATTCTCCGATTGATTTGAAACGTTGGGAAATCATTTAAAAGATAATTCCGGTCATTGCCTGAAAATTTCAGACCAAAATATCGAATTTGAAAATTTTCAAAAATAAAAACCCACTCATTTTATTCAATTCAGACTGATCCGCAACATTTGCGAGAAGAGACGCTGCAGTCTCCTATCTGGAAACGGTCACTGCGACGAAGAATGCAATCAAGCGGCGTGCGATTTTGACGGAGGCGACTGCTCAGGAGGACAGAATCCGTTCTCAAAGTGCCCTTACGCTTTGAAATGCGCCGACGTCTTCGCCAACGGAGTCTGTAATCAAGAGTGCAACAACGAGGAATGTCTCTACGACGGAATGGACTGCATGTCGGCAGTGGTTAGATGTCCAGCAAAGATTCGCAAGCATTGTGCCGCCCGATTTGGCGACGGAAACTGCGACCCTGAGTGCAACTCGATCGGATGCGGTTTCGACGGAGGAGACTGCGCTGTCAATCGAACGGAAGTGACAATTCTGACTGATATTCGTCTCAAAATTCAAATAGACCCCGTCGAATTTCAGTCTAGTGGCGGTCAGACGTTGATGGAGATTAGTACGGCTCTTCGTGCCACTGTTCGAATTCAGAGAGACGAAGAAGGACCGCTGGTTTTCGAATGGGATGGAAATGACGAGTTGGGAAGACTCTCGATGGATGTCAAGAAGCTCACGAATCTGAGCGTTCTGTCCACTCGAATCCGAAGAATACGCAGCATCGACCTGTACTCAATGCGTGGAATCGTTCTGTATTTGGAAGTGGAAGAAATTTGTCAATTTGACTGTAGATTCACGACAGCACAAAGTGTGGTCGATTTGATCTCCGCTGGACTAGCAAAGACGAATGTAAGTTTGTTGAATTATTTCGAATTTTAAGAAAAAAAATACGCACACAATTTCATTGATAATCAATTTATATTTGTAGGGTCGAACATCACTGGGACTCCCTATCACGGAAGCAATGGTCGCCAGTCCAAGACGTACGGATACTAGTGGTTGGACCCGTAATCAAATCCTTTTGATAGTCGTCATTTCCTTTTTGGCCTTCGGAACAGTCGTTGCGGGAGTCATCGTAAAATCCAACGAGCCGGAGAGAAGCAGAAAGAGAAAGATGGTCAATGCTCCTGTCTGGATGCCACCAATGGATCCGGCTGTGGAGAAATCGACGCGGCGGAACCAGTCGAACCACTCGAGTCAGCGAAGTCTTCTCGAATCGAACGGATATTACGGTGGCGGAGGTACGAAACGGCATTGCGGTGAATATGGAAAAGGAATGGAGTATGGAGTGGGTCAGTATGACCAAATATATCCACAGACTCTTGCCAACGGATTTACTGGAGATTTTGGAGCTGGCGCCGTTGTTAATGAGGCGCATGACTCAATGAAGAACATCGAATTTCCGCCGGAGGAAATGTAAGTTTAATCGGTGTCTTTATATGTTTATTATACTGTATTTACATTATGGACCTATTCACGACACGAAAAAAAACCGTTTTTCGTGGTTTTTTTCCCTATGTAAAATTGTGAATAATGGGTATTCTCGAAACCAGGAAAAAAGCAAAAAATAGAAAAAACCAGCAAAAATTCAGCGAAAATTCGGAGAATTCTCCGATCGGTTTGAAATTTTGAGAGATCATTAAAAAAATACTCTCGGACATTTTCAGACCGAAATATTGATTTTAAAAATATCGATTTTTATTTCTGTAAATTTTCAAAATCGATATTTTGGTCTGAAAATTTCAGGGAATGACCGGAAGTATCTTTTAAAAGATTTCCCAAAGTTTCAGATCAATTGGAACATTCTCCGAATTTTCGCTGAATTTTTTGCTGGTTTTTTCTTTTTTTTGCTGGTTCCGAGAATAGCCCCATAACGACAAAAAACTACAGTAGCCGGAAGTTTTTTTGACGTAAACAACTAGTGGCACGGCATGCTGGCACCTACCTCAGTGCAAACGCGCCCCAATCACACTAACCGTTTGATGAAACACTGTGACCCGCGTGTTAAGAGAACATTCCCTCGCGGCGTTGCGAACGCTTCTGCTGTATCAAATGTTTTAAAACAATTAAGGTATTTTTTTATTTTTGTTTTCGCGGAACGTACGCAGCGAATTGAACGCGCGAAAAAATCGTATTTCATAAAATGAGACTGAAACATAGATGCCAGCATGCCGTGAGTGGTGTCGAGACCGGGCGATGAAATAATTCGATGCGCCTTTAAGTTTCAGCCGAATTCCTCATTCAAAATTAAAGGCGCATTACATTTTTAACCCCGGGTGTCGACGCGATGAGTTTTTTCCCTGGAAAACAACCTGCTTAGGGAAAAAACCAAGAAAAACTGTTTTTTCCTGTGCTGAATAGGTCCTTTAAAAACACATCACTAATTAAACGGTACCTCCAATACATTGGGCTTTTTTGGGTTCGAAATTAAAAAATTTTACATTTTCGTGAATTCCCACCTTTCAGCAATAAATCAGGAAACAAGTTTTTCGGGTTTTTCGCAAAAAATACACCGACTGCCTTAAATTAAAAGATTCCAATTTACCGTTATTTCAGAACGCTCCATCAGCAAGCTTCGGGCCCCGAAAACATCACTGTGCCGCTCACGCATGAATCGGTCAACCAAATGGATTGCAAGTACAAACGACGAGTTTTGCACTGGCTGGCAGCAAACGCGCGTGGAAAACCAGAAGATGTCATAACTGCGGAAGCTGTTCAGTGCATCAGCGCTGGCGCTGATGTGAACGCCCGTGACATTGATGAAAACACTCCACTCATGCTTGCGGTGAAAGCGAGAAGAGTCCGGCTTGCCGTCGTGTTGATGCGTGCTGGCGGAAATCCAACCATCTACAACAGTTCCGAACGAAGTGCTTTGCACGAGGCAGTTGTCAACAAGGACGTGCGAATGCTGACCATACTGTTGACGGATAAACGACTGTGCAAGGAAATTGACGAGTTGGACAGAAACGGGATGACTGCTTTGATGCTGGTGGCTAGAAGTGATGGAGACTATCAAGTCGAAATGGCCAAATTGCTGCTATCAAAAGGAGCCAAGATCGATGCGGATGGAGCTTCTAGGAAGGATTCGGAGATTTACAAGGGAAGAACAGCGCTACACTACGCAGCTCTTGTCGGAAACATGTCAGTTTTGGAGTTCTTGGTCAGTCGAAACTCGAATAAGGACAAACAAGACGAAGCTGGAAAAACGCCATTGATGCTGGCGGCCAAGGAGGGACACGAAAAAGCGGTCAAATTTCTGGTCGATAAAGACGCTAGTCTCACGACTGCCGACGCAATGGACAAGACTGCCGCCCAGTTGGCTCAAGGAAACTACCATTACGAGATTGCCGAGTATTTGCGAAATATGGTGGTTGTCCGAAATCGCGAGCGTCAGAATGCTCTTCGCCAGCAAGTGAAAGTGATCACCACAAACGGCGGACTTGCCAAAGCTGGCCGCGTGACATTCAAAACTGTAAAAAGAGCCGCCTCGCAAAAACCTCCCGCTTATTCGACATCGTCGTCATCGCGCGAATCAAACCACCTGACACCGCCTCCGTCCGACGGCTCATTCTCCTCTCCGTCGCCTCATTATCTCCACACAACGTCTTCTACGCCAACGGCTCTAGAGTCGAGCCCTGAGTATGGATATCATTCAGATATAGTGAGTAAATGAGTGGCGATGAGATTTAAACGAATTGGTAACTTCTTGGGGGAAAGTGATTTAAAACATACTATGAAACATGAATATACCATTAAAATTTGCAAAAAAAAGAAAGAAGGGAAGACCACGTGGAGTACACGAGCGTGGCCTAGAAATCCGGCGGCGGCAGCTTCTAGAAAATTAAATTTTCATCCGAAATTTATCGCATTGTTTTGGTAAATTAAAGGCAAAAAATTAATAAAAAAAAATAGTGAAAAATAATAAATACGTTTGAATTTCCCGCCATTTCGTGTACTCCTTTTCACGGTGTCCAGGATTTGAAAAGTGGGAGGAGCCGAGCAAACGCGCCCCACTGGATTTTCGCGCGCGAAATTCAAATTTTGACGCATTTTTTATGTTTTTCGGGAAAAAAAGCATAAATTCTTAATTTTTTCCCACATGTGCTCCAACGGGATTATAGCTGAGGTCTTTAGAAATTTTTTAAGCCTAAGAACGTCGAATTTGGTTCAGCCACCATTTCGAAATATTCGTTTTGAGTTTTTTGGTGTTTTTGCAACATAAATCTAAACGAAAATCGAAGTTTGGGCAATTATATAATATTAAAAGATACAATACATACATTTTACAAAGAAAAACAGGTTTTATTGAAAGAAAAATAATAAAATCAATAAAAAAAATTCGAGAGTCGAAAAATGCGCAAGCACCGAAAGTGCGCAAAGCAAGTTTGCTGGCGCGCCAGCAAATTAGGCTCCGCCCACATTTCAAATCCTGGACACCGTGCTTTTGGACTTTTAATTTTTGTAAAATTCACAAAATCAAAAAAAATTTTCAATTTTTCGGATTACGATTCCGAAAATCCGGAAATATTCCGAAAATTGCTAAAAGTGCTACGATTTTTTGATACTCTGACGGAATTTTGGGCTCTGCGATGTTTCGAAACCTGCCATTTCGAAACTGAAACGTTTCGAAACTTTTTTGCATTCTTTCGTAGCGTTTTTCGCCAATTGACACCAAAACACATGCGAATTTGGTTTTTATGTTTCTTTTTTTTCAATTATTTTAATTTTTTGGGAATTTAAATCGGCTCTGTGACGTTTCGAAACTTTTTTGCATTTTGGAGTATGTTTTTTTCGCCAATTGACACCAAAACACGCGGGCATTTGGTAATTATTTTTCGTTTTTATCAGTTATTTTTATTTTTTGGGAATTTGAATTCACTAGTATGCCGCAAAAATTCAAAAAAGTTTCGAAACGTCCCAGAGCCTTTAAATCCACTAGTATGCCGAAAAAATGCAAAAAAAAAAGTTTCGAAACGTCCCAGAGCCAAAATACTGATTTTTAGAAATCCTGGTTGGCACCTACTTTAAATAACTTTTTTAATCATTTGTCAATTTTCAGACACCCACCACCTTCATGTGGAACTCGACGCCGTCTCCGTACCCAGACACCACCTACATTCACCCAATGGTGCCAACTCACCCGTACAGCCAAACAGAGCTAATGAACAACTCGTTCTACTGCTAGTTAGCTCCATTGCACATTTTAATTTTCCCAATTTCATCCGTCCGGTTACTTTAGCACAAGTTTATCTCTCATCACTTTGACACTGGTTTTCTCACTCACCCCCATTTATGCACACCGAGTTTCATTTTTTGTTAAATTCTATTTCGGGTCATCGTTTATTCTAGACTAATATTGTGAACTGTAAGTTGTAGACTATTAATTGAATCCAGAATAGATTAAGAGTATATCCTCCTATTTCAAGGCAGCGGTCCGCGCCATTGCTGATACGTGTTTCCTCTTGCTCCTGAAAAAAAAGAACACCATCATCATCATTTGTTATACATTTTTCTTTTTCTACTTTGCTAAATTTCTATCTATCTATCATTTTCATTGTCAATCTCTCATCATTTTTAAAAAATGAATAAAAAAAAAATAATTCAATTTACATTGGTGGCTTCCGTTGTGGCGTACTCGTGTCCAACGAACACTTTTCCTCCGTCGTCTCCGAGCACGTCGATCGATTGTCTGGCTCTGTCTTCGACGAAATAATACTCGAATTTGGCACATTTTTGGCGCCGCCGCCGACACTTTCCGCCGTTCTCTCCTCTTCCGGAATCATCCAGTCGAGTTTCTCTTTCAGTGTCAACTGAATTGTCCGGGCATAATCAGTGATTGTTTCGCGGAAAATGCCAAATTCAACATTGGAAGCGTACTCTAACTTGTTCAAATATTCACTGAATACCGCGAATTGAGAGGGAACTTTGGAGGAGGAAGAGACTGGAAAAAATGGAGAATTAGAGTGTGGATTTACGGGAGAAGGAAACTGACTCCAAAGCGGTTCGTCAAACACTTTATTCTTCATTTCAAACGAAATTTCTCGTTTTCGGCCCTTCCACGGTACTCCATTCTGAGGGTCGAGGAAGTCGAGAATCTGAAGATTTTGATTTTAATTTTGCGCGGTAGATCCATTATAGGTGTCCTTTCTGGCCGTCGCCACCGGCTACAGTATGCAAAAAAGAAGAGACGCTTTTTAAAATGTAAAAATGCTGAAAATTTACCGAAATTCGATATCGGGATTAATTTACTGTTTGGCTACTGTAACCAAAAGTCTGCAATATTGCGCTCGGTGTTTGCGGACTTTTTTTTTATTTTCCAATTTTTTCACGAATTTTGATAGTTTTTTAAAAGTTTTTTTTAGGCTCATTTTTTGGCCAAAATAAAGTAATTTTGTTTTGTATCGTCGAAAAAATAAGGCCGAGACCTGCGGTAACCAGAAAAAACAAGATTTACTGGGAAATTTAGGCCAATGCCCAAAAAATATGTTTTTTTTTGGTTTTTGATGTCGCAACCAGGGTTTCTCGGAAATGAAAATTTCTCTTCCGAGTTCCGTCGGAAATTTCCGATTTTGTAATTTTCTCTTCCGATGTTCCGACGGAATTCCGAATTTTTCATTTTTATTTCCGAATTTCCGTCGGAATTCTGAAATTTCAAATTCTCGTTCCAATTTCCGGGAAAATTCCAGTATAGCCACCCACTACAATATAGGTACCCACGCTATAGTATAGCCACCCACACAGTGTGCCTTATCGACAAAGGTTCGACAAATTTGTCGGTAAATTTGTCAAAGTTTTTCGTCGAAATTTATCGACAAAAAATCGACAAATTCGACAAATTTGTCGATAAAAAATTTTGACAAATTTGTCGAAATTTTGTCGACAAAAATTCGACAAAAAATTTCGACAAAAATTCGACAAATTTGTCGACAAAATTTCGACAAAAAATTTCGACAAATTGTCGACAAAAAATTTCGACAAATTGGCTAAATAATGCAGCGCGCAATTTCGAAGTGTTGTTGTAGAACTGCAGAAGACATCAAATTTTACAATTCTATTTCGGATAGCTGTATTCCGGGCAGTTCCTTCGGGGATGCTACGGTATAGAACTCGCACGGAGTAGAACCGCTATGGAATAGAACTCGCACGGAATAGAACTGCCACGGAATAGAACTGAACGAAATAGAACTGCACGGCATAGAACTCGTACGAAATAGAACTCGTACGAAATAGAACTCGTACGAAATAGAACTCGTACGAAATAGAACTCGTACGAAATAGAACTCGTACGAAATCGAACTGGTACGAAATAGAACTGGTACGAAATAGAACTCGTACGAAATAGAACTGGTACGAAATAGAACTCGTACGAAATAGAACTGGTACGAAATAGAACTGGTACGAAATAGAACTCGTACGAAATAGAACTCGTACGAAATAGAACTCGTACGAAATAGAACTGGTATGAAATCGAACCAGATAGCTGCCAGACAGCTGCCAGACAGCTGCCAGACAGCCGCCAGATAGCCGCCAGATAGCCGCCAGATAGCCGCCAAATAGCCGCCAGATAGCCGCCAGATAGCCGCCAAATAGCCGCCAAATAGCCGCCAGATAGCCGCCAGATAGCCGCCAGATAGCCGCCAGATAGCCGCCAGATAGCCGCCAGATAGCCGCCAGATAGCCGCCAGATAGCCGCCAGATAGCCGCCAGATAGCCGCCAGATAGCTGCCAGGTAGCTGCCAGGTAGCTGTCTGGTAGCTGCCAGGTAGCTGTCTGGTAGCTGCCAGGTAGCTGTCTGGTAGCTGCCAGGTAGCTGTCTGGTAGCTGCCCTCTTGGAGAACGCAACCGGCTATACATAGTTTCTTGTACCGACAAATCACGGGTCCACGATCGCTATCATTTGCATGAGATCGGCGCGGCAACCGATGTCGACTAGCAAGAAAATATATTTTGTCGAAATTTTTTGTCGTTTTTTGTCGAAAATTTTTTGTCGATTTTTTGTCGACAAATTTGTCGAAATTTTTTGTCGTTTTTTGTCGACAAATTTATCGACAAAAACGACAAATTCGAATTTTTGTCGATAAATTTGTCGACAAAATTTTGACAAATTCGACAAATTTTTTTGTCGATAATTTGTCAAAAAGGGCATTTGTCGACAAATTTTTTTTCGATAAGGCACACTGCACCCACATAACTGAAAAATGGGATTTTTCCGATTTTCTGTGGGTGGTTATTTTGAAATATATGGGTGCTTTTACTGGAATATATTATTACAGTTAAGCCACCCACTCAGTGGTAATGGGTGGCTATACTGGTTTCCTAGGGAATCTTTCAGAATAGCCATCCATATATTTCAAAATAGGTACCCACATCAACGGACTATAGAATAGCCACCCATCATTTCACAATAGCCACCCATAATTCCAGAATAGCCACCCACGCGGCGCCGACTGTGGGTGGCTATACTATAGCGAGTCAAATGGGTACCTATTTTGAAATATATGGGTGGCTATTCTGTAATTATCCCCAATTTCCGTCGGAATTCCGATTTCCGATCGGAAAAATCGAAAATGAACCTGAATAAACCCATAAAATCTTAAATTATCCACAAAAAGTTTAAAAAAATTGAGGAAAGATACGTAGACTTGTTTTTTAAATAGGAAATTTGTGTCACGGACATGGTCGAATTTTTCGGAAAAAAAAGGATTTTTCCTACCAAATTTCAACAGAAAAACGTTTTTTTTTCGACATCGAAAAAATATAATTTCCGACGGAAACGGAAATATTTTCGGAAGTGAAACTGCCTCGGAACCGGAATCGGAAATTTCCGACGTCGGAATTCAGACTTTTTGGAAATTTTCGAGAAAGCCTGGTCGCAACTCCATTGAAAACACAATAAACATTACCATAAAATACCAACTCTCGTAGTCATCCTTTCTGCCCAACTCTTTCAACAAATGCGAAGCCCTCGGACAATATCTCGGCGTGCCCACCATCTTTGTCTTCGCCCTCGGCTGCCGAATCGCATTCGTCTTTGTTCGATATCGACGTGCCAGGCCAAAGTCAATCATGTACACCACGTCCATGCATGTGTCGGATCCGATACAATAGTTGGCCGGTTTGACGTCACGATGCAAATAGCCGACGAGGTGAAGATCGTGAATCGCTTTCAGTGTCTGAAGAGCACACTGAAGAGCCGTGGACGGGGAGAATGGGCTCGTTCGGTTGATCTTTTCCAACGACGATCCGACCAGAGTCATCACAATCCACTGGAAGTATTATATAGAAGGCGGTGCGCGAAACTGGTGCAGCCTACCTACCTTTAAACAAGCCGTTTGGCCAATGTCCATGATTTCTGGAAAGTGTTTTTTTGACGGGACATCGATTTTTTGAAATGAGGTGAGCACATCTCGTTCGATTTTGAGACGAGACGCCTGCTTTTTGATCGCCTTCAGCTCCGTTTTAATCGCGTATTCCTAAATGGTGGTTAGTATATGAATCCAGTATGGAGCACGTGAGGAAAGGGCGTGAGTTTTTAGGACTTATTCAGCTTGTTTATTCATGTATTCCCAGTAAGGAGCGCTGCGAATTTGCTCCATTCGCAGTGAACGAGCCGAGGCGGCCATGTTGGCGACAAGAGAATGCAGAAAATTGAGAGAGCGTGGCCGACGTTTCACTCATAAGCGCGCTTTTTTCTCTCAATCTCACTCCGAATGCATGGACTGTGCGATTGGAGCGAATTTGCAGCGCTTTATACCGAATATATATTATTTCACGGCCATCAAAACGGGGAAAGCGTTGACCATCGTCATCAATCCGCACCGAAAAATGGCGCGACATGGGCGTGGGCGTGGATCGGAATCCGGAATGTCTCGGTCGTTGAATTAGCTTATAACAATTCCATGCCGCCTTGTTTTGTAGTTTGATCGTTTTTATATTATGCCTGCCATCAAAATTTCAATGGAAAATGTTCGCTCCCCAGGCAAACACTGCGGCCGACACTTTTCGGGTTCCGACCGTCGCTATCATTCTTTGATACGCCAGACGTAGATGGGGGTCGGAAGTAGAAATGTGTCGGGCGTTGAATTAGCTTATGAAAATTCTATGCGCTTTGTAGTTTGATCGTGTTTCTATTATGTCTGCCATCAAAATTTCCATTTACTTTGTAAACAAGATTAAAACAAACATTTTAGGCGCCGGATCGCTTGGAAAAGTAGCGACCCTTTAATTCAGCTCCAAACTCCCAGCATCTGGCCCTTTCCTCCCGTACTCGGGATTTACGGAAGCCCTCTTTCCTAAACCTCCAGGAAAGCACCGTACCTTCTGATTGATCTGAATTCCATTCCCGTCCACTTGCACCACTTTGCTCACAGTTCCAAATCCGCCGGCTCCAAGCTCCATGACCACTCGCCAACTGTCAGTTAAACACTCAAGAATTGCAAACGCTCCTGGTCTCTACACTTACTTGTAATCATTTTTAGATCTCTTGATAATATCATTAGGCTCCAATTTTGTCTTCACAAAAGTGCTCATTCTTTCAGAAATAAAATAAAGTGAAACGAGAATCCAAACGAAACCCGAACATGTGAATTTGGGGGTTCCACGTTTCGAGAACATGGATCACGGATCACGTGAAGCGTCACTTACTGTGCATTCGGTGAACTGGAATTTTTAGGTACGTTTTTCTTCGCGGCTTGTTCACTTTTTTGGGAATTTTTTTGTAGCCATTTCTCTGCTTCTCTACGTCTCGACCTGTTTTGCTAAACTTGGCAGAACGCATGCCACTGTGGAGACGCAGAGAATGCGATAGGGCGCTTGTAGGATCTAGCACGCCGTGTTCCATAATTTCCGCATAACTAACCCTTGATTTTACAGGTTTTTAGCTTAAAAGATTTTAAAACTGGAAAAATGGGTTTAGCGAATTTTTGGTTTTTTCTCGATTTTCATGTAATTTATTGATTTTTTGGAATAAAAAAAATATTTTTTGTCAAAATTGTTCTATTTTTAAAACGGGGTTTCTCGTAAAATGCTGAAAATCCAATAGAATGAGTTAAAAAAAAAGAAATTTAATTTTTTAGGCCTTTAAAGACTACCGTCGTTATTTTTTTTGTTTCGAAAATTCTTGCTTTTTCTTTGTTTTTAAGCAATAAAGTGCGAGAAAATGCTGAAAATTTGAGAAAGTTCTTTAAAAAAAACGAAAAATAAACAATTGAAAAAAATTTTTTTTAGGTATGCGCCTTTAAAGATTACTGTGGTTTTTTTTCACTTTTTTGAAATTTGGGTGTTTTTTTCTTTGTTTTTTTATTATTGGTTTTCTTTCTAGATAAATAAATCAAAAAAAAAATTAAAATTAAAAATTAAAAAAAATTGGAACAAAAGTAAGAGCCAAACCGGTTAGGTTCGGTTTGATCTCGCAAGCTCTCAGCGGTTTCGAAACAAGTCTAAAGGGTAAATAGTTAAACAGTAACCAAGCGATGCGATCCGATCCGCGCACCCCACGCACTTTCCCCTCCTAAATTTTCCGATTTTCTCTCCCCGATTGATATCTCGAAAAAGTGTGTGTTTGCGGGATGTCTGGGGGCGTCCCTTCTTCTCTAGTCGCCCGCCGTCTCTGATCCCTGCGAGAGCTCCCGGGAGCACTCCGCACACTCATCCGCTCGGTTGCCCGACTCTTTCTCTTCAAGTACAACTCACTTTATTATTATTCTTCTTCTTTGTTATTAGTATTATAATCGTCTTACTCGAGTTTTCTATTTTTTAATTTCCACTCATTTTCAACGAGACACCAATGAGTGATTCGCCACAAAATGAGGCAGAAGCTCGCGAAAGGGTGAGTCATTGGGGCAGTTTCATGATTTGCCTGGCGCTGTGAGTTAAAAGTGGCTTGGTGGCCGAGTGGTTAACATTTTAGGCTTTGGCGCGGAAGGCCGTGGGTTCGAGTATTGCTTCCACCAACATTTTTTTTCGAGCGCAATTATAATTTTGGTCTCTGTTTTTCCCACTGTGAAGAAGCATAGAAGTGCGACAGGGCGCGTTTGTAAATATTATCCTTGAAAAACGTTCTTTCTTTCCAGATGCGCGAGCTAATGTCACGCCCTCCATCGAGTCGCCCAGCTGATTTCGTGAACCCTCTCGAGAAGATCGAGCAGTTGCTGACGTGTCCGATTTGTCTAGATCGGTACAAGTAAGTGTCTTTCTTTATTTCTTTCTCTCTCTCTCTCTCTATCTCCTTATGTTAGTCATCAGCTGTTGGCTCGTTTTGAAAAAAAAAATTTAGTGGCTGACCGTCACATGACCCTTGGATGAAAACGTGATGCAAAAAACAAAAAAAAAACAGGATGCATAATGTGTTTGCTGTGTTTGCTTGCGCGGATATGAGAGGCGAAAACAAAAACAAAATCCGCACTGTTTTTCTTTCCACAGTGATATAAGTGATAAACAAGGCGAGCCAAAATCACGCAGCGCAAAAAGTCTAGTGCGTTTTTTATTATGGATGCGTGACGTAGCTACACGTTTCTGCAAGTTGTGTGCCATCACAATGAAAAAAAAAATTGCAAAAATTGTTTCCTCTCACTTTGCCAACAGCTGAATCGTGGCGACACGCTGTCTCGCTACGTCACGAATTCATAATAGTGCTTCTTTTAACAAAAAAAAAACGAGGAAAAACACAGGAAAAAGAGCGAAAAAAATAAATGAGATTACGGTAGGCAGCGCATGTCTGCAGTCGAGTCTGCAAACACCGTGTGCGTACAGTATCTGAGTTTAAAGGCGCATAGTGAACTTTTTTTGTTTTGTTTTTTTGGCTCTGGGACGTTTCGAAACTTTAATGCTATTTTTCGCCTCCGTGTTCGCGCTATTGACAAAATTCAGCCAATCTTTTACTGGTAAATTCGCAAAACTTTATGAAATTTACTGGAAAATTCACTAAAGTTTCGAAACGTCCCAGTTTCGAAGTGGCAGGTTTCGAAACGTCCCAAAGCCGTTTTTTTACCAAAAAAATACTAATTTTTTTCCAATCTTTCAAAGAAAAGTGAAAAAGGAAAAACATAGAAAAAAAAATTGGAAATCACTAAAAAACAGTGTCATAATGCGCGCCAAAGATACTAAATTTGTATCCAAATTTTCCCTACTTAAAAAAAAAGGAAAAAAAAATACTTTAACCTCAAAAACCCCGTAGTCATGAGCTGTTTGATCTAGGATAAATCGTCGGAAACACAGTTCAAATATGATTGCTAGCTAGAAAAAAACGGAAAAATATACAAAAGAAACAGCCGATCAAATTTCAATGATCCTCCCACTCAAATTGCGCAGGAATCTAAACATTTTTGGCGCAAAAAATCTTGAAGAATAGATTTCGCAAAAACACGGCATCCACGCTGCCAAAATTTTTGACCATTGGTGCATTTTTTTTTTGTGTACTCCCCGTGGGCAATCCGACGATTGTGCAACGTGTTTCCTTTTTATTTTGGCCAAGTTTTCAGGCATAAATATTCTAGAAATAAGCAAAAAATAATAAAACTTTCTGATTTTCCAACTAATTGTAAGGTTCGGTCATTTTTCGACGAAATTGCCCCGTTTTTGGACTATAATGAAGTTTTTAACGTGAATAATCTGAAAATGGTCTTGAAATATTATGTGTTCACGAACGAGGTGTGCAAACGACGCTCCGATGATCCGCAGTTTATCATTGCGGTCTCGCAGCGAATACTGCGGAACAGAGGAAAAATTGCGGAACATCGGAGCGTCGTTTGCACACCTCGTTCGTGAACACATAATAATTGATCGAGCGAAAAATTGAAAAAAAAAAAAAGCCCCCAGAAAATGGGAAAAATGGCACAAAACCGGAGAAACATAAAAAAATCAATTTTCACGCCATTAAAAAAAAATCAACTTGTCTGCATTTGCGCGTGAGCGTGTCAACTTTGCCAGATTTTTTCAATTTTACGCTGACAGCACTAACCGGGAGATCAGTAAGCGCGCTCCACCTAATGTTTACGAAATGAACTGAAATTATCGATTTTTCCATTTTTGAACGGTGAAATGTGCAATTTGCCTATTCCTGGTGTAAAAAAGTTACAAAGGGAGACAAATTATTTCAAACAGGCGCGAAGCCATCGAAAACCTGCGAAATTTTCGATAATTTGACATATTTTCGCGTTGGCGAGAATTTTCAAGCACAAAAGTTAGAAATCGAATGAAAATAAGCGATTTTAGAGAGAATTTTGGCAAAAACACGGAAAATAATTTAAAAATTCTATTTGGCGCCAACATTCGGTGGAGCGCACTTACTGATCTAACCGTTTAGCAGCTACAGACTTGCAAAATCTCAACGCGCTTCGGTTGCGTCGCGTGTCAGCGCTGTCCTTCTGCTTGCAAAATTCATTTCAAAAAATGAAAATTCGCATAAATTGGCGCTCTGCCAACATTATTCCGCATATTCTGCGGAGCGCACTTTTGCGAGGGCAGACGCCTTGCCACGCTCTATTCGGTAAGACCAAATTTTGATTTCTCTCTAATTTTGACACTTCCACGAAGATTTCGAAATTCTCACTTCTGCAGTTGTTCGTTTGTTTCGAAACGACTTGTCCATCTCATCTCGAACGGCCCTCTGCTCCTTCTGTTTTACACCCCACCGTTTCAACTTTTCCCTCTCTCTCCTTCTTGCTTTCTGCCTTCTCCCAACTATTTTGCCATTCCAATCGACTCTGCAGCAAAGTGTGTGTATTACACCGCCCGGGGCCGAGAGGAGCGCTCTTTGAAAGATATAGGAAGTGGGGGGAAAAAAGACATGATTGGCAGGGTTTTATGATTCAAATTTGATGCAGATCGTATTGCGAAATTTTGAAAATATAGGGACATGGTGTTTGGGTACTTTTGAAAATTCTCGGCGTTCTAGAACCTACGTGAAGGCAAGCGTGCCCTATCGCAATTCTGCGTCTCCACAGTGGTGGGCTGCCAAGTTTAGCTATTCTTTCTCAGTACGGAACTTTGCGAATTCGCTCCATACTAGGCCTGACGAGAGAGAGAGAGGCAGAAAATTGAGCGTGTACCCGACGCGCGCACAAAAATGAGACGCAGAAACGCGAGAAATTCACTTTCAAAAAAGTTTCAAAAACGTAGTCCAGAGCACGCCGTTCAGTTTTTCCATTTTCAGACAACCAAAACTCCTCCCCTGCCAACACACATTCTGCTATCCTTGCCTGGAAAGTTGCGCGGACACCTTGCACCGAAATCTCAAATGTCCCGAGTGTCGAGCAGAGCACAACATTCCGTACGATGGAGTCAAAGCCTTCCAGCCAAATTACACGTTAACCGGCTTCCTCGAGATTCATCTCCAAGCCACGCCAGAATCAGCGGCTGAAATCGAAGAATACATTCACAGGTACAACTTGGAACGATGCAAGATTTGTGACGAAAAAGCCGACTGCGAACCGTGTGCTCATTGCGATCGGAAGGCGTGCAAAGAGTGTCGACAGACGCATATGGACATGCTCAAACGTGACATGTCCCGTCTTTTGAATCAAGTGAAACGACTTGCCAATCGGATCACAGAAGCGTCGGATAATTTGTCGAAAGGCATCGATATGCTGACGATGAATTGTGAGACGACGAAGGCAGAAGTCAAAGAGTATTTTCACAGATATCAACGAGAGTTGAAGAAGAAAGAGGACAATTTTCTCGTCGAGATTGACACTTTTCAAGCGAACGAAAGTCGGGTTATGACAAACCTTCGGGATGTTTTGGAGATTGAAAGTTCCAATATGAGCGAGGCTATTTCGAGACTTGATGCTGTAATTAAAGTAGGTTGAAAATTCAAAATGTTTGTGTAGTCGACAATGATTATGGAATTTTAGGGAGAGTGTGTCATTGAAGACGCCGAGTTGGTCAGAATGAAGAACACGTTCACGGAGGGAATCGAGTATTTGAAGAACTTTCAGGTAAGTGAAAAACTAAAAAAAAATGTCATTGAAAAGGAGTCGTGTGTTTCGAAAACACTGCATACGCCGGCCCAGATTGTTTTCCATAATTGTTGGATGCGAACATTATATCTGCTATATGGGCTACTAGCCGTATTCTGTGGGTATTAGCCATTATCGCCGCTACTAGCCGTGTTCAATGTCTATTAGCCATATAGCTGCCTATATTCCGTTATAAACGCGTCAAAAATCGCCTAAATACTGATATAGACACCCGTCGGGCTGCTGCCCGGTGACTAGCGGGTAATCCCAAGTTGTGAGCCTAATCATTTGTTGATTAAAGTAAAAACCAGCGCGGCGGGAGGAAAACCCTTAATATTGCGGAAGACAGAAGCTCCTTTACCCGTCTTTGAAAAGCATTTCCATTAACTTGACTCGCCGTTTCGTGACATCCCGTACTTGTCTGGACCAAACAGCAACGCGTGAGATTTGTCTGAAGCTTGGCTCGGATGCTCAGCCGCATCGTGGGCTTAATTCAGTCAGTGTTTCGATGCTGCTGACTTTGAGCTTGTCGATCTCAAGAGGGCGAGTGGTGCGCTCTCTGAAAACAATTTATAAAAATAAACAAGCAAAATTATAATAAAAAACGTTGGTTTCAAGAAAAAATTATCAAAAATCACAGAAAAAAAACCAGCAGTCAACTCTGTCCAGAAGCGAGAAAGCGCTGGCGAAAATTGTGGAAAAATATTTAGGATTAAAGGGAGGCGCCGACTACGGTAGACGAGCGGGTCTCGCCGCGGCCGGCCGTGCACACCGCACAAAGCGCGCGCCGTTTGAAAAGTTTGCGATGCAGAAAACTGGAATTTAGCGTACAAAATAATGTTTCGTGGGAAACCAAGTCGATTATCGATGCTTTTGGGAATTATTCATCGACAAGAACGTCATATGTACAAAATTCTCATTTTTTCCTGTTTTCAGCCCGATGCCGATGAACTGTTCAACCGAAAACTCCGCTTCTCGTCTGGCGAAGACGCTTCCAAACTTCCGGCGGCCATCGCCACGTCTGGAGAATTGTGCATTTTGGATCCCCAGTTTTCTGGAAAATACCAAAAGAAAGAGCAACAATATTTGCCTCGCCCATTCCGTTTACCCCTGGAAAGCGATAACTATCGAGTTAAAGCGGACGAGAGAGCGAGTATGCGAGAACGAGAAGCGGATAGAGCAATTTCAAGGCACAGGTATGTTAAAAACGGGTTTTGTTGGTGGATGGACTAACTAGTGGATAGATTAATTAATTAATAATGCAGATAGATTAGTTTAATTTTTTATTAAGGTATTTTTCGTGATGTCATGTCCTGGTCGACGTCGTTTTTTAAACTAGATTTCATCCGTCTCGTTCTCAAAGTTATTGTGGGCTCGCCACGACGATCAAACGCGCACCGCTAAACTTTTGGTTTCCAAATTTCCAATTTCGTGCGGTTTTCGTTCATTTTTGTATTGTCGGCCCGCTAAATAGGTCAAACGCGCTCCGCTGAACTCAACGCTATGCGATTTTCATTTTGGTCACCAAATTAATTCATTTCACGTATAAATTCAACGTGAAATTAAATAATTTGGAAACCAAAATGAAAATCGCATAGCGTTGAGTTCAGCGGAGCGCGTTTGACCATTTTGGCGGGCCGACAATATGAATTCTTTCTTTTTCTTCGTAAAAATATTTATTTGAGGTCAAATTCATAAGGATTCGTGAAACTTTTTAGCCAAATGTCTAATTATAGTCAAAACTTTTATTTTTCCAATTTGCCACACTTTGAAAGTTCAGCGGAGCGCGTTTGGCCGTCTTGGCAGGCCGACAACATTTACATAAATACGTAAATAGAATAGATTGAATTTTGTTGTTTAGTGTAGAAACTTTCAATTATTCAGTTAATTTATGTCAAACTCTATTTTGCTACTACTACTCCTTTAGCGAATCCCGTTCTACCCTCTATCTTTTCAGTCACCGAAATCCAGAACCGGATGAAAGCTCGATCCGCTACCGACGTCGTCAACAACTCGAAGATGAGGTGTGGAATCGACTTCGTAATCCAGCCCCATCCCTTCTCACCACCTCAGTCACCTCAGAAGCCACAAGGACGTCGCCGTGGGCTGCCGAACGTGTTTCACGATCTGTCGAGCCAACCAAGTCACGGCCAACCAGTCTCATCGTTCCTGCGTCAGAATCACCGAGAACTGTATCACCAGCCAGCAAGCCACCACTCCCACCAGTCGAGAAAAACGATCCTCCTTCACCGCCTGCTGCACTTCCCCAGATTCCGATCCGCAAGCCTCCGTTGCCACGTCAGCAATCGAGTAACGATGAATCGTTGAATGAGAAAGTGGAGACTATCCGAAGAGCTCACCAACAACGTCAGGCCGCGTCAAGAGCGGTGTCGAGTGAGGAGTCTGAAGGAGAGGATTTTCCAGTGTCCACTAATCGAGGACGAATTCGGATAGTGTGTCGTGCCGCATCTGTCAATCGAGACGACGGTCTGATGAGTATGATTCCTGGAACAGGAACAGTTCAACCCATTCAACCAATAACTTCATCCGCACCACACTCCGCCCCTGTCACCGGCGCCGAACAAGTCGCCATTCCAGTCACACATTTCACAGGTGAGGAAGACGAAGGCGGCATCGTCGTGCCCGCCTGGTTACAGCGTCGGAGACAACGCTTCCAGCGCTCGCGCACAAATCCCGACCTACAGGCACAGTTCACGAGTGCCCGAGTGCAACAACTGCTCGCCGAACGACAATCTCGTTTAGACTCGTCCACGACCACCGACGAGGAGAAGGAGAAGTTGAACGTGTTGCGGCAGAGGGGGCGAAGTGCGTCGCGGGAGGCGGGCGAGTGGCGAGCTCGCGGAAGACCGCGCGCCGTCTTCGGACGCAAGGGCGGCAAAGAAGGCGAACTGAATTGGCCGCGCGGAGTGTGTGCTCTTGCTGGCGGGCTTGTCGCCACGTGCGACTCTTCCAATCATCGGGTTTGCGTGTTCGACAGGGAGGGAAAGTTTGTGCGACAGTTCGGAGGCTACGGATCCGGCAACGGACAACTGGATTCGGCGGCCGGGTTGGCCAGCTCGAAACTTCGAGTCGTCGTGTCTGACAGGTACAATCATCGAATTTCTGTCTTTGGATTAGAAGGTGATCATCTCTTCTCATTCGGAGGTCACGGACCAGGTAACGCAAAGTTCAACAATCCGTGGGGAGTGGCTATCGATGATTTGGGCAGTATTTATGTGGCTGATAAGGTACTAACCAAGTTTACACATAAAACTAACACATTTTAACAACTCAGGATAATCACCGAGTGCAAGTGTTCGACAAAAACGGTCAGTTCATCGCAAAATTCGGATCGTTTGGTCATCTTCCTGGCCAGCTGAACAGCCCATTGTTCATTGCAGTCAGCAAAGTCTCTCATCAAGTAAATTCATTCAAATTATTTAGAATAATACATCGCCCTGTAATCAAAACTTGCAGGTGTACGTCTCCGACTCTTCTAACCATCGAATCAGCGTATTCGACCCGCACGGCGTGCATCTGTTCTCGTTCGGCGAAGAAGGTTTTCATGGTGGACAGTTCAAATTCCCCCGTGGAATTGCTATTGACTCACAGGTACATTCAAAATTTAGGGTTTTTTCTGCGCATCTAATATCCTCCGGTCTTATTACGGCCATGGGAATTATAATTACAATTTACACGTAATTATGGTCCCGGATTTGAAACGTCTGGACTCACGGCGTGCTGGAGACTACGTATTGAAATTATTTTGGAAATGAACTTTCGGAGGCCATCTCTCCCAAGTCTCTGCGTCTCTAGCTTTGCACACACTTATCTAAACATGGCAGAATTTCACTATCGAGACGCAGATAAATGCGACAGAGCGCGTTCGCCTTTATGGACCTATTCAAGAGAGAAAAAAAAAGAAAAAAAAGAAGTTTTTTCCGATGCAGGAACGGCAAAAAAAGAAAAAAAAGGAAGAGAAAAATGAATTTCCTTCCTTTTTTCTCTTCCTTTTTTTTCTTTTTTTGCCGTTCCTGCATCGGAAAAAACGTCTTTTTTTTCTTTTTTTTTCTTTCTTGAATAGGTTCATTAAAGGCGCATCGGTATATTTGAATGGGTCTCGCCACGTATGACTACTTTATCATCGGCAGAAAATGAATTTTTCTCTTCCTTTTTTTTCTTTTTTTGCCGTTCCTGCATCAGAAAAAACTTCTTTTTTTTCTTTTTTTTCTCTCTTGAATAGGTCCATTACGTAGGTTCTAACACGCCGTGGAAAAGCATTTACATTAGCTTGACTTGCCGTTTCGTGACATCCCGTACTTGTCTGGAACAAAAAGCAACGCGTGAGATTCGTCTGAAGCTTGGCTCGGATGCTGAGCCGCGCCGTGTGCGCAATTCAGTTGGTCGTTCCACTACGTCAACTAACATGGGCACTGGGGCATGAGGTGGGAATGAGTATACGCGCACGAACGCACACACGCAACGCATCAAAATGAGACCCAAAAATAAAAAAGCGCCGAATAGTTTCGCATTATCGGAGAGAAAAACAACACGCGCGAAATAATTCTGAATAGAGTTTCGCAATTTTCACGATTTTCCTTCGTTTTTTCTCTCCGAAAATGTAAAAATGTAAAACGGCAGCGTCGCGCGCTCTGCTCTGACAGGTTTTCGCGACGCAGTAATACGTTGCGTGTGTGCGTCCGGGCGCGTTTACTCACTCCCTCCTCATACCCCAGTGCACGGGGTGCTGGCGACTGCCTTTTTTTAAATAATTTTTTGCCGCCGACACCAACGCTCTACGTTTTCTGCCTAAAAAATTCATTTCGAAAAACGTGAATTCGCAATAAATTGGCACACCGCCAAGATTGTGTTTTACGGAGCACATTTTTGCAAGAGCAGTGGCCAGCACCCCATTAACTAATTGTAAGCTGCACATCATTTTCGTGAACAAGCTTCTCATTTTCACATCGGTTAGGTTCTACTTTATTTTCGAGCAAAGTGGACCACTGATTGCGAGATCGAATATTGAAAGTCAACGTGAATACATTGCCGATGATTCAAAAAAGAGCGATAAATAGCTGAAAAAGGGCGAAATTTTTACGGTAAAAACAAAAACCAATAAAATTAATACAAAAGTAGCAAAACAATCAAACAATCAAACAAAAAACAAAAAGGAAAGCGCTGACGAAGTGTGAAAAATATTTTAGGATTAAAGGGAGGCGCCGGCTACGGTAGACGAGCGGGTCTCGCAGCTTCCGCACGGTGTTTGCAGACAGCACAAAGCGCGCGCCGTTTGAAATGTTTTCGATGGAAAAAACTAGAATTAGGCGTTTTAAAACTTTATTTTTGTAAACAAAAAAAATTGAAAAACGAATAAAAAAGAAAATAATTGGTCGCGAAAATTGAAAATGAAGGCGTTTGATGACGATCACCATATCAATAAAATTTCAGGAAAACGTAATAATCGCCGACTCTGGAAACAACCGTATCCAAATTTTCGACGCTCAAGGTCAATTCGTCTCCTCGTTCGGCACATGGGGCGGAGGAGCTGGCCAACTTAAAGGTGTCGAGGACGTGTGCGTCACCATAGACGGCTCAATCGTCGTCACCGATCGCGAGAATCATCGCATTCAGATCTTCTAACTTTTTCTCTTTTCGGGCCCCCACTTTCTCTCTTTTGTCACACCGATGCTTCCTTTCTTTCTTCCTAGTGTTTTTCTGTTAGGCACAAAAGCATACAAACCTCGCCAAGTATTACCCCACAAAACAAAACCAACAAGTAAATAAATAAATAAATAATTAAATAAGACTCAAATAAAGTGTATTTTATTTAATATCTACTTCCAATCGATTTGTTCTTTCAACTCCACCTGTCTGGAATTGCGGCGACAGACATGTCACATTTTGAATGTGAACAGACAAGTTTGCCCGTCACTTTGCTGGTAAATGGTCACCACTTTCTCATCCGACGTCGACAATTCATATCTCTCGCCACCCTGCTTCAACTGTCCGTACTTCAGCCGCCCATTATGCCCAACTTTGTACTCTCTCTCGTCCTCCAACGAACCGCCCATAAACGACATCATCGAGATTGCGTTTTGCGACGAGACAATCGATGATGATTGCGCCGACTCGGAGAGTTCGCTGAACTGAGAGATCTCCTTTTCGTGCTCTTGTCCACGACGGTTGTACGGGTGTTTCGGCGCGTCTCTGTCGATGCGGCCGCGCTTCAGAAGCGCAATTTCGTCCATGAATTTGAAGTCGCTCGGATTCGAGAGAACCGATAAGTTGGTGCTCACAGGGCTCTTGCCGTCATCGGCTGGAATGTCAACGGACTGAAATTGTGTAATTTATTTTCTGGAAAGCTCGTTTTGATTAAATACCTCAGCGCCTTCAAAAGTAACCGACGGGAAGTTTCGAGAGACCGGAACATCCAACTTCAAAGAGCGCGATTTTCGATGTCTTCGAGTACTATCATTTTTGTTGGACTCGGACATGTTCTGTTCACCGCTCAGAATCAAAAAATAAATTTATTTTCCCTTTTCTCGCTCTTAATATTGTCCAACTGACACCCTTCCCTTTATTTTCTGCTTTGTTCACGTAAAGTTCATCTGATCTTATTTTATTTATCCAAATTAAATAAATATATTTTTTAAATTTAAAAAGACTTATTGAGTGACGATTGTGCGGAGCAGGGTGGATGACAGCTTCTCCAACTTTTTCACGTCCTGAAGCTGATTCGTGCTGTATTGAAGGCAGACCACGTCGTCGGTGAGCTTGAGCACAAGGACGCCTTTTGTGTGGTTGTATTTGGTGACGAATCTGCAATTTAATAGGGGAAATTGCAAAAATAAGAAATTTTATAAGTACCTGCACTTCTCCGGATTGGCGCTGTGAAGTCGTTCGGCGGCCTTGGCAAATTCGTCCCAGCTTGTGAAATATGTCATTTTGTCTGGAAGAAATATTTATTGAAGCATAAAAATAGGCAGACCATCGATTTTTATATTTTATGAGTTTAGGGAAAGAAAATACATTTTCCAGAGAAATTATTTACATGAAATTGAAATATTTTAACGAAAAATTCAAGTTTAATTTAAAAAAAAAGAATAAAAATACGGAATTTAAATTGAAAATAAGCCAAAAAAAAAATGCCAAATCACATTTTTTCAAATCTCGTAAATTAAAATGCATTGACCGCAGAGATATGCCTGCGGTGTTTGCGGACATTCGAATTAAAATTTTTTTTTGCGATATTTTCAACATTTTCCGCGTTTTTTAATAGCTATTTTATTCATTTTTTCACATTTTTTAATCTAAAAAAATAGAATTTTTTTTTTAAATTTTTAAACAAATATCAGCCCTCTCTCCAAGTTGAGGTTTCAGGTCGATTTAATAGGTCAATTTATTTTTGCCTATAACCTTTACATCTTCAATATTTGCAGACAAAAATGACGTCAAAGGCCGGAGCAGTTGCCACTAGGACGTACCGCGAAAAGCTCGGGCCAGAAATTCTTGAGGTGTTTGACAAAAGTTTCAACTCGTTCACAGATGTACAGGTAAGATTAATCTTATTTTTTATTGTTTATTTACCATAATTTATTGTGTATAAAACCTACTCTTCTATTGTAAAACGCCTCCTTATCAGAGAAATTTCGGCTATTAGCCGTTCATTTTGGGGCGTAATTGAAATGTATGTCACACAGGCGCCAAACTCGCGCCAAATCACCTTGGAAATGTTGAAATTTTCCCTGCAAAACTCAACGCTACAACCTACCAAATCATCTGGAAAATAAAGAGCGTCAACCCATATTTGATGGCTAACAGCCAATTTTAACGGCTAATAGCCTAACCATGTAGCTGCATATCCGCGCTAAAAATGCCCCTGTCAGCGCAACCCGGCCTTATACACAAGAGATAAGGGTTATTAAAATTTTATATATTTAGCAAGTGAAATCAAATGAGCAAATTATTCCTTCTTAATTTTCTGAGCAGCGTCTTCGTTCCACGGGAATCTGAACGGGTTTGCCGGCTCCATATCCCTCCACTCTCGATCCACGTCAATGTCGTATTCTTTAATTTTTACGCCGCAAAATTTCGAAATAATGATAACGAAGATAATGGCGACTATCACGACGAGAAAGGCGAAAATGTAGAAGGTTTCCTGAAAAAACACTTTAGTTTAAAAAAATTATCTATTTATTTATTTACCTCATCAAAAAGCTCATTAAAAGTGGGAAGAGCATGATTCATCTGATGAACGATGTCGAGCATTAACCTCTTCTTGCCGCCTTTCCGTTTGCTCTGATAATAATATGCTCCCCAATCCTGCTTGGGCTTGTTCATTTTTGCAATATTTGATTCAGAAGATTCGAAGAATTAAAAGAAGTGAATAAATGAATATTTAGCTGCTTAGGACAGAAAGCGTAAAAGCGCGAGGGGATATTGATTTAGAGCCACGAGAGACGCAGACATTGAGCACAGCGCTGCAGAGAGGGTGCAAGGAGTGGGAGAGAAGGGCCCGAAATTATGGTGTTGGGGTGATTTATTGTGAATTTTGACACATAAAATTGTTTTTGATGGGCCTATGCACGTGAATATTCTTCGCAAAAAAATAAAAAAATTAGTTGAAAATTTAGGGAAATAATGTTAAAAATAGGATATGCTTAATGCCGCGTCCAAAGTCAAAAAAATTCCTGAAATCACAGGTTTTTCGTAGTCCAAAGTTGCCCAAAAAATCCCAGAAAAAACAGGTGCGCACAGTTGACTCCAGTGTTACCGTAGTCGCTCCGCTGCGAGACCTTCGGTTTTTGAATTTGAATTTTCCCGCACTTCCTGCAATGTTTTCTTGCTTTTTTTGTTGAATTTTTCTGCTTATTTTCTTAAATTGTATTAGAATGTCAATTTTTCAGCTATTCAAGAATGGAACTGCCCGCTGAATACGATTCAAACAGCGAAGACGAGGAAATATGTGAGAAAATATATTATGTATTGAAAAAAATAATTTTTTTCAGTAGCTGTCGTATCGATCATTACAAGAGTCGCCGTTAAATATCAAAACAACCGTAATACTGCAACACTCGAAAAGAAGAAATGCGGCGTGAAACAATTCAAGATGGAAAAGATCGAAAACTTCAAATCGTATTGCCGCTGGTTAAACAGCCTGCCAGATTTATTTGGGGTATGTATCAATCGATTTTTTTTTCTCTAATGCTTTTCTATTACAGAAGGAATTATTCGTCCCACAACTCTTGATCAACGAAATTGTTGTCGGATTGATTAAAGACGGTGTGCCAAATAATTGGAAGCTCTCACCGATCGATCAGTGCGTAGTGTTTCTACTTTACTGCACAACTGGTGAGTCTTTATACTAAAAGTGTATTAAAAAAAAAAACTTAACTTGAAAGAAAAAAAAAATGAATTAAAAACGAAAATGAAAACGATTTTTGTTGATAAATACCAACAACTATTGCGAAAACAAAAAAATTACAACGCGATGTTTGCGTAATTTAAAAATTTAAACGAAAATGGGAACAGAATGCTCCGATCAGTCTGAAATTTCGGTAAATTATGCCAAAATTACTTCCGGACATGTGCAGAAAATTTGAGACCAAAATATCGATTTTAAAAATTATCGCCTTTTTTTCCTGAAAAATTTCAAAATCGATATTTTGGTCCGAAGCTTAAATTGTTCGATTGTTTGAGCTTTAAAATCAATTTATTTTAACAAAATGAAATTGCATACTTCGAAAAAAGTATTTCAAATTTGAATCATGTCAAATATCAGCCCCATTTTCCTCAACGATAATCCTCAATTTGTCACATTCAATGAAAAATGATGACAAATTAGATAGTCGAAAATCCATCCCTGATGTTTATTAATTACAATAAATATTACGAAGACTTTATTTCATTTCAAAATTTTCTAAATCTAGTATTTCCAAGTTATAAAATTTTCTAGGGCAGTCTATCAGTTCCATCTCCAGAAGAGTTGGCCTGGCGAAGTCTTCGATCTCAACAATCATAAAACGAGTCGCGACTGCAATCAACAAGAACATGAACAAAGTGAAGTTGCCATCGAATCCTGAGGAGTGGAGGATTGTCGAAGAAACTTTCGTGCGTCGTGGCCTTCTTCGGTGCATCGGATGTGTCGATGGAAAACACATTCGAGTAAAAGCACCACCACGAACAGGCTCGACATTCTACAACTTCAAGAACTACTTCAAAAAAAAAAAAAAAAAAAAAAAAAAAAAAAAAAAATTTCAGACTGATCGGAGCATTCTGTTCCCATTTTCGTTTAAATTTTTAAATTACGCAAACATCGCGTTGTAATTTTTTTGTTTTCGCAATAGTTGTTGGTATTTATCAACAAAAATCGTTTTCATTTTCGTTTTTAATTCATTTTTTTTTTCTTTCAAGTTAAGTTTTTTTTTTAATACACTTTTAGTATAAAGACTCACCAGTTGTGCAGTAAAGTAGAAACACTACGCACTGATCGATCGGTGAGAGCTTCCAATTATTTGGCACACCGTCTTTAATCAATCCGACAACAATTTCGTTGATCAAGAGTTGTGGGACGAATAATTCCTTCTGTAATAGAAAAGCATTAGAGAAAAAAAAATCGATTGATACATACCCCAAATAAATCTGGCAGGCTGTTTAACCAGCGGCAATACGATTTGAAGTTTTCGATCTTTTCCATCTTGAATTGTTTCACGCCGCATTTCTTCTTTTCGAGTGTTGCAGTATTACGGTTGTTTTGATATTTAACGGCGACTCTTGTAATGATCGATACGACAGCTACTGAAAAAAATTATTTTTTTCAATACATAATATATTTTCTCACATATTTCCTCGTCTTCGCTGTTTGAATCGTATTCAGCGGGCAGTTCCATTCTTGAATAGCTGAAAAATTGACATTCTAATACAATTTAAGAAAATAAGCAGAAAAATTCAACAAAAAAAGCAAGAAAACATTGCAGGAAGTGCGGGAAAATTCAAATTCAAAAACCGAAGGTCTCGCAGCGGAGCGACTACGGTAACACTGGAGTCAACTGTGCGCACCTGTTTTTTCTGGGATTTTTTGGGCAACTTTGGACTACGAAAAACCTGTGATTTCAGGAATTTTTTTGACTTTGGACGCGGCATAAATTAGACTGAAAATCAGATTTGGAAAAGAAATTCAATTTTTCAGTCCAAAATTTTTTGAGAATTTCATGGCTGGAGTAATTTTTAAATTATTTTCCAAACTTTCAGATCAATCGAAGCGTTTTCCCAATTTTTTTTTGCATTTTTCAACATTTTAATGAATTTTAGCATTAAAATTTTAAAGAAATATTAATAAAAACGACCAAATTAAACAAATTTTTTAACAATTTATTTTTAAAATTTCAAATCTTTCTTTAAAGCCAGACAGGAATGCGCAGCAGGCTTGTAAAGGACGGCTAAAAAATTACGAGAAATCTCCAAAAATATATTTAAAAATAAAGAAAATTGAAGAAAGTTAAATAATTTTAAATATTTAGAGGGACTAAATTTGTGCAAAACCAAAGTAAGCAAAAAAAAAACAATTTTCCGTTAAAAATGCGCGAATATTTTAATTTTGCTTTTATAGAAGAGGTCTCACCAAACCGTTTTTTTTAAGTTGCTGTTTTTTCGATTATTATTTTTTGTTTTTTTTTCATCGATTTTTAAAGTTTCTTATGGACCTATTCACAAAACCGGAAAAAAAGGAAAAAAAATTCTCCTGTGCACGCTCAAAAAAATTTTGGACCAAAATATCGATTTTTCTGAAAATTTTTATAATCGATATTTTGGTCCAAAATTTTTTGAGCTTGTACATGAGAATTTTTTCCAATATTTCCCAAAATTTCAGGTCAATCGGAGCATTCTCCGACTTTTCCCGAATTTTTTTATTTAAAAAAATACGAAAATTAAATTTTAAAAAATAACGAAATTATTGTTATAAATATGACGGCGGAAGAAGTTTTGTAGGGCAAACTTTTGGGAAAATTCTTCCATAAAATACAACTAATTTTTCAGAAAAAAATAGCAAAAATTAGGGGAAAACGCGGATAATGATCCGATTGACCTAAAGTTTTGTGGAATAATGTCAAGAAGGCTCTCAAACATGATATGCTCAGAAAATTTTAGACCGAAATATCGATTTTAAATTTTTTTTTTTAGAAAAATCGATATTTTGGTCCAAAATTTTGTGAACATTTCATGTCCTGGAGTATTTTTGACCTTATTTCCCAAAGTTTCAGGCCAATCGGAGCATTCTCCGAGTTTTCCCCTAATATTTTTCTTTAAAACATCCAAGAAACAAACTTTTTTCTATATTTTTGTTTCAGGTGCTCTCTGGAACCCATCTCCTGAACCTATCAGATGTCGTTGTCGAATCGCCAACTGGTTCCGGAAAAACGCTGGCATTTGTGCTCCCAATGATGAGAATGCTTCAGAATGCAAAGTTGCAACCAAAAGAGATTGGTGCTCTGATTCTGTCTCCATCCAGAGAGCTGTGCCATCAAATCGTTACCGTTATCAAACCATTCGCCGATAAACTGAATCTTACTGTTGAAACTGTGACAGGAGGGCAAAAAGTTGAAAAGAACATTAAAATGTTCAAAACTAAGAAGTGAGGGTTTGAAGAAAAAAAAATTAAGCAACAAGGAAATTTGCAGTGTAAACATTCTGGTTGCTACCCCAGGACGCCTTTTTCAAATTATCCAACACGAGAAGACACTAATCGCGAGATCCATGAAGTCCGTCCAACTTCTTGTCATTGACGAAGCGGATCGATTCAATGAGATTCAATTTGAAGACCAGTATGTTTGATTTATTCTAGAGCAGTCCTATCTCTTGTTCCAGTATGCGAGAAATCCTCTCGTGCATTCCTAAACAGCGCAGAACTGGCTTGTTCTCGGCGACGCAAGTCAAAGAAGAGGACGATTTGATGGTGTTCGGACTGAGAAATGCGAAACAAGTGAAGGTGGCTCAAGAGAAAAACTCGGCGGCTCCGTCGACGCTCAAAAACTATTTCGTAGAGTGTCCGGCTGATGAGAAGACTAGCGCTTGTCTCGAGTTTATCCGACAGCGCACCGATAAGAAATTCCTCGTTTTCTTCCCATCTTGCAACTCTGTTCGGTTCTTCCAGATGGTAAGTGATTACAATTACCGTAGTATTTTTTTTTTCAGAAAAAAAAATTTCTAAAACAGGAAAAAGCTTGCGTTGAATAAGATAGATTATGACAAAAATAAAATAATGCCAAACAAACAATCTTATATTGTCCATTCGCAAAAAAAGCAAGTGCGCTCCACGAAACTTAGTATGTCGTAGATTTCATTTTCGTCGCCAAATTATTTCAATTCACGTGTAAATTCAACATGAAATGAAATAAAATGGATTCGTGGCGGAGTGACATTTCACGTGAAACTGGGAGACGAAAAATCTCTTAATTTCTTCAGTTATTTCTTCATCTTTTCGAATAAAAACGTGAAAAATTGTCACTCCGCTACGAATCCATTATAATTTGGCGACGAAAATGAAATCCACGAAGTACTAAGTTTTGTGGAGCGCACTTGCTTTCTTCAAGAATGGACAATAACATTTCAAGGAAGAAGTAAAATTTACGGAAAATCCATAAAAACCGTAAAATCTGTAAAATTTTGAAAATTAATCACTGAAACCAGGTTTATTGTCCGTTTGCGAAGAAAGCAAGTGCGCTCCACAAAACTTAGTACTTCGTGGATTTCATTTTCGTCGCCAAATTATTTCATTTCTCGTTGAATTTACAAGTGAAATGAAATAATTAGGCGACGAAAATAAAATCGAAGAAGTACTAAGTTTCGTGGAGCGCACTTGCTTTTTTCGCGAATTAACAATAACAAAAATTACCAACAACACAATAAACCGAAATTGCGATTTTTGAATTACTTTCGATATTTAATAACGGCGAGAAACAGGTTGGGCTAGGGAATTTTTTTTTGAAAAACTCAGAAAAATACGAAAATTCGTTTTTTTTTTTTCGCTTATCAAACTTAAGAAAAGACCTTTAAATTTTTACGGATTTTACAAATGAAATTTAACTTTGCTTCAAAAACCCGTAAAATCCGTAAAAGTAAAATCCCTTCCCTTGACCGAAACATGAAAAATAGTGTGAAACAAACAATCCTATATCCTTTCAAGGAATAAACAGGAAAACTTTTCTGAAAATGTCTGAAATTACATCAATAATTGACAATAATTTTTATTCCTCGTTCTTCAGATTTTCGAAAGATGTCTCACAAAACGACCGCTAATGGCAGTTCATGGAAAATGCTCGAATTCCCATCGCGCCGCTCAAATTAAATCATTCTCCGATAGCACAAACGGAGTGATGATCTCAACGGACGTGATGGCTAGAGGAATTGACATTACTGATATCGACTGGGTCATTCAATTCGATCTACCAAAACACTCTAGTTGGTTTGTGCATCGCGCCGGTAGAACGGCAAGATGTGGTCGTGATGGAAATGCTCTGATTCTCATCGCCACCGAGCAACTTGCATATGTGAACTTTTTGGACAATCACGAAAAAGTCAAGTTGGAAGAGATCAAGGTGCCAACGAGCACTTCAAAAAAGGCGGAGGAGTTGCGTCAGAAGATGATCAAGATTCAGTGCTCGGATCGTGCTATTCTTGAAGCCGGAACTCGAGCATTCGTGAGCCACGTTGAATCGTATGCCAAACACGATTGTCATCTCATTTGCTCTCTTGATGGTATGTTTTTTTGATTTATTGTGGAAACGTATAATTTACCGTAAAACATGTAATTGAAGTACACCTGTATTAGAAGTACACCCATTTAGGAGGTTCGAAAAATAGAAGTACATGTACTCCAATTACATGTTTTACGGTATTTCCGTGCTCTACCCATGGTTGGGCGTAAATTTTATTTTTACAGATTCTGTAAAACGTAAAATTAAAAAAAAAACCAGATTATCGGGCTTTTTATTCGTGAATTAAATACTATTTTGAGCAATATTGTTTTAATTGCCACATCAATAAATAGGCTCTGGGACGTTTCAAAACAAGACGTTTCAAAACTGGGACGTTTCAAAACTTTTTTGCATTTTTGCGGCGTACTAGTGTATTTAAATTTCCATAAAAATACAAATAATTGATAAAAGCAAAAAATAAAAACCTAATGAGCGTGCGCAGTCAATTGGCAAAAAACGCTACGAAAAAACGCAAAAAAGTTTTGAAACGTCCCAGTTTTGAAACGTCTTGTTTTGAAACGTCCCAGAGCCAATAAATACAGCATAAAACTAATTTGAAAAAAAAAAATCAAATTCCACTTTTTTCCGACAGAAAATGTTCCGAAAAGGGCCTGAAAATTCGAGAGCCCACCAAAATTATGGAGGCAATCGAGAAAAAGCCCGATATGTAATTTTCCGGCAAAAATTCGGTTATCCGATTTTTCGAAAAAACTTTAGTTTCAGTTCTATGTACTTCTGCAGTACCTGGAGGATTTTCTTGAAAAACTTTAATGGACCTATTCAAAGTACTGTAGAAAAACGGAAAAAATGACAAAAAACTGGGAGAAAACTCGGAAAATGCTCCGATTGGTCTGAAATTTTGGGAGAAACTGTCAAAAATGCTTCCGGGCTTGCTCAGAAAATTTTGGACCGAAATATCGATTTTAGAACATTTTCAGAAGAAAAATCAATATTTTTTAAAATCGATATTTCGGTCCAAAATTTTCTGCGCAAGTCCGGAAGCATTTTTTACAGTTTCTCCCAAAATTTCAGACCAATCGGAGCATTTTCCGAGTTTTCTCCCAGTTTTTTGTCATTTTTTCCGTTTTTCTACAGTACTTTGAATAGGTCCATAAGAAAAACACGAATAATTGTATTATTTTGTCTTACCAAACAGAAAGGAATATCTCTAAAAAATTTACGAATGAAATTTTTTGTAATTGTTTTACGGCGCCTTAGAAATATGTAAAATCACAGACTTTCAAGCTAATTTAAACAGAAATAAGGAAAATTAATTTTAATTTTATATTCGCTGTTTACGACGTAGAACGGGTCGGCGGGTCTCACCACGATTGGCGCGAAACAAAAAAATATGTAATGGACCTTTTTTAAAAAAAACCTAGGCTCCGCCCCAACTTCTGGACACCGTGCGGTATTCAGCACGGGAAAATACAACATTTTTCGTGCTTTTTCCCTATGCAGAATTGAGGAAAAATGACAAAAAACTACACTAGTAGGATTTTTTTTGACGTAAACAACCCGTCGTCTCGAGACCTGCTGATGGAATAATTCGATGCGCCTTTAAGTTTCGGCCAAATTCCCATTGAAAATTAAAGGCGCATTATTTACATTATTTCAACATCGTGTCTCTGACGCGGTGAGTTTTTTCCTGCACTGAATATGTCCATAATGGACCTATTCAAAGTACTGTAGAAAAACGGAAAAATGACAAACAACTGGGAGAAAACTCGGAAAATGCTCCGATTGGTCTGAAATTTTGGGAGAAACTGTCAAAAATGCTTCCGGACTTTCTCAGAAAATTTTGGACCGAAATATCGATTTTAAAAATTTTCAGAAAAAAAAAATCAATATTTTTTTAATCGATATTTCGGTCCAAAATTTTCTGAGAAAGTCCGGAAGCATTTTTGACAGTTTCTCCCAAATTTTCAGACTAATCGGAGCATTTTCCGAGTTTTCTCCCAGTTGTTTGTCATTTTTTCAGTTTTTCTACAGTACTTTTAATATGTCCATAAAACCACGTTTTCATTGTTTTTTGAGCAAAATCAGAAAAAGTTGAATGAAACATTTTTTCGCGCCTTAGCGAGACCCGAGCTCACAATTTGCTGCGAAGTGTCACTCCGTGACAAATACGTAATAAAAATTTTCCCCTTTCCAGACCTGAACATTGTCGGCCTCGCCAACTCGTACGCCCTCCTCCGATTGCCAAAAATGCGTGAGCTATCGCAGCGAAAAGATCTCGATCAATTCGACAGAAGTGCCATCGAAACATCGGAAATCAAGTACGCCGATGAGAAACTCGAGGCGAATCGCGATACAGTAATGAAGGAGAAACACGTGAAGAAGGTGGAGACGTTGGCGGCGAAAGAGAAGAAAAGACGTGAGAAGGAGGCGAGAAAGCTGAAGAGAATGGGCGGTCGGAACGGATTCAGGAAAGGTGGATCGGGAAAAGAGGCGGAGGAGAAGAAGGCGTTGAAGAGGAAGGCGGAAGAGGAAGACGACGCGCAGAATGATATTCGACTTTTGAAGAAGATTAAGAGGGGAAAATTGAGCAAGAAGGAGATTAAGGATGTGCTTTAAATTGAGGTAGTTCTTATTTTTCTTTCATTTATTCGACCCTGACAAAACCGTGGAAGAACAAGCTCCGCCCCTTGACTTGCAAAAGGGGCGGAGCTTGTTCTTGTGGTTCCCCGGCTCTGTCAGGCTCTTCATTCATTGTTTTTCTTTGTTTTGTTTTGATTTTTTTGTTGCATTCTTTGTTGTTTATTTTTATCGTTATTAAATATATAATATCAGTCAAAATTGATTTTGGATCATTTATTATTTAAATATCAATTCCAATTCCAATTCACACCATGGATATGAACTTTGGTAAGTGCAAAGTAAATAGAAAATAGTTTACTAATCGGCGAGATCCTAGAGAATAACACAAAAATAATTAGGAGAATGGTCTAGAAGTCGTTACCACTGCTGATAGTGTGGATTTTCGACCACGCCGGAGTTTTGACCGTGATCGTCCCAGGCGGAAGCGAAGGGATTTGTGGCTGACGCTGAAAATTATGGAAAAGAATTAGCCTGAATAGAAGTAAAATTACCCTGTTGAGTGGGAGCCTGATAAGAAGCCTCAACTCCAGCCGGAAGACTCGTGAACGTCGTCTCAGCAGCTCCGTATCCACTTCCATTAATCCCCGCCTTATTCACCAACTCTTTGTTCGACCATTCTTCCTCGTCCTTTGGCTCCGCCCACTCTTGCAATTCACCAGACGCGTACACGGCGTAGAACGTGACGCCGGTGAAGTGGATGAGCGAGGCGAGCAGGAAAACTCTGGTCCATCCGTGTTTCGAGTGAGCCGTGAACGCCTCGGTGACGAACGGGCACGTCAGGCCGGCGAGCGTTCCGATTCCGTTTGAGAAGCCCATTAGGATGGCGGCGTAGCGTGGGGCAATGTCCAAGTGGTTTACGTTGAATCCTGAAGGATTTATTATGTTTTTTTTTTCGCTTTTACGACACTCCGAAATAACGGCTCTGGGACGTTTCGAAACTTTTGTGCATTTTTGAAGCATACTAGTGGATTTAAATTCCCAAAAAAATTAAAATAATTGATAAAAATGAACAATAAAAACCAAATGCGCGTGTGCTTTGGTGTCAATTGACGAAAAACCGCTACGCAAAAATGCAAAAAAGTTTCGAAACGTCCCAGTTTCGAAATGGCAGGTTTCGAAACGTCCCAGAGCCGAAATAACGCATGGGATGCTTTCTTGGTGCTACTGCAAAATACACTATTTGTGGAATAGAACTGCCTGAAATGAAACTGTTCTGAAAAAACTGCACGAATTTGATGTAAGATAGAAAACTTTTTCGAGCTGATCTATCTATGTCAGTACATCTTCATTTCAGGCAGTTCTATTCCACAGTAGCACTGTTTTTTCCTCAGTTGACAGCGACCATTTGGTCATGCAGCGATAAAGAAAAAAGACCGCAGCGTCCCACTTTTAAATACCTGATATCGCAAATCCAGACATTCCAACCGCGGCAATCAGCGCCATAATGGCAGTGGTGTCACTTGTCGTGTAGGCGACAATCAGCATAAACGCAGCCTCTCCTCCGAATCCTCCACAATTGAAAATCTTTCGGACAGCCGTTGTGGACAGGATCTTGTTGGATCGCAGATAATCGGCGAGTTGTCCGCCCAATAACACAATGCATCCCATCACCAAGTGGGGAATGGCGGCGAGGAGGCCGGACTAGAAGCATAATTTAATTAAACTCTGGACAAGTGCGCTCTGTTGAACTTACATCCGCAATCTTCATTCCCAAAGCTTCTTTCATGTAGGTCAGTTGGTTTTGCAAAAGGAGATAGAATGTCCAACTTCGAGCAAAGTTTGCCACTGAAAATTGGAGTTTTTAAACAAAAATTTAAAAGTTCGCAATTGCACTTGCAAGTCTGCGGAACGACTTCTGTCGTGAATTCCCATATATTTTGTGAAAAATTTCCTAATTATGCCCAATTTCAGTTATTTTGTCTCCGCATTTCAAATACCCAAAAATACTAAATTCAGGCAAAACAAAGCAGAAAAAAACACTATTTCTCATTCTCCAAAAATGCAGAAAAAACCGTGCGGCACTTTTGCACACAACTGTGCCCACCCCCCCCCCCCCCTTTTCGTTCCTGCGTTTCAGCACTTTCCCCCTTTTTCGTGGGGTCTCCGCGCAACACCGCTAATTTTGAACTGCCGCCGTTTTACAGCCGCATCGCGACGGGACCATCTCCACCGAACGACACGATGCGCCTTTAACTTGTGCCGCGCACCTCGAAACTCGACCGATTATTGTGACGTCCGTCTTCTGCAGCGCCCGACAGTTTTGTCACAATATTTAAATATTTATTTTATATAAACCTTGTTGTAGCGCTAAACCGTTTATAAATTCCAATGTTCAGCGCCATTTTTATGTTTCTAATGGACCTATTCATAGGATTCATTTTTTAACGTTTTCCTTTTTACACCGCTTATCTTTAAAAACCTTGTCGGTCTACAATCCCCGTTTTCGGCACTACTCACTACTACTGGGAAGTCGAGGGTCCGAGGGGCTCCAATCTACGTACAAAATGCTTAAAAACAGTGCCTGAGGCTTGCTAAAAGGGCGGAGCTTGTTCCCCCGTTTTTGTGCGCTGTTTTCACGAATTTTTCTCTGCGGATTTGTAAGGGCGTTTTTATCAGGAAAATTTCACCTAATTAGGCTTGAAACGATTCTTCAGAAAAAATGTGATTTTTTTTAATTATTGTCAATTCGCGAAGAAAGCAAGTGCGCTCCACAAAACTTAGTACTTCGTGGATTTCATTTTCGTCGCCAAATTACTTCATTTTACGTGGAATTTACACGTGAATTTAAATAATTTGGTGACGAAAATAAAATCCACGAAGTACTAAGTCTCGTGGAGCGCACTTGCTTTTTTCGCGAATCGACAATAAAATGGAAAATTTTTGATTAAAAAAGAGGAAATAACTCACCAATAATAGCCCATACTGGTTTTGACGTAACAATGGCTTTCCATGGTATTGAGCGGATCTAAAAATAAAACTAATGATATCAAAGAGGTGCCAATTTTTCGGGGAATCTTTTGGCAAAAGTACTCGTGTACTCCTTTTGGAGGACGTCTTTTTTTCAAATTCGTCAAAAATCAGAGGAAAATTGCATATTCCTCTGATTTTTGGCGAATTTTTGAAAAAAAAAAAAATAGAAACCGTCACATGCAATCTTCCAAAAGCAGTACACGAGGTTATGGCCTGATGGACGGCAATTTTAATCCTATTTTTCTTCGATTTTTTTTTTGAGTTTTTCATTTGCACAATTTTTGCACATTTATTTTGTTTGTCTCCGCGGCTCCGCGACATCTCGAAACCGGACATCTCGAAACCGCGACATCTCGAAACCGCGACATCTCGAAACCGGACATCTCGAAACCGGACATCTCGAAACCGGACATTTCGAAACCGGACATCTCGAAACCGCGACATCTCAAAACCGCGTTAACAGGGGGAGGGTGGTTGAAAAGAGAGGTAGGAAGTAAAAAAATTTTTTTTCATAAATCAATGACTATTCAACAAAAAATCAAAAAGTGCAAGATTTGAGAATCATTACTTTGGCGGCCGCCAAAAAAAGCTTACAGTACGCAAACTGTACCTTGCATCAGAGGCAGGGGTGGGACCAAAAAAAAAGTTTTTTCGGTCGTTTCATTTGCTTTTTTTGGGTGAAACAAAAAAATTTGTTTTGTTCATGCATGTAAGAAAAAAAAGTTTTCTTTTTAAAACCGCGGAGGCGCAAAACAATGCCTGTATAAACAAAAACTCAGCCGGGATTTGCTCTGAATTGACAAAAATCTCTAATTTTCAACGAAAACTTTGGAAAATTTCCATTCAACTCGCAGAAATACAATTTTTATCCTGTAAACGTGTTTCGAGAGAGGGTGACGAAACACGAGACGCAGACATCGGTGCAAGCGCGCTCTATTGTCAATTTTCTCTGCTTTTTAAAACCAATCTCCCGATCAGGACAAAAAATAATTTCACAAAAAAAAATTTGTTTGTCCTCAAAAAATTGAAAAAAAAAAGTATCAAAACAATTTTTTTTCCTAAAAAAAAAAAACAGAAAAAAAAAATTTTGTTCAAGAAAAAAATATAAAAAAATTATATTTCTGCGAGTTGAATGGAAATTTTCCGAAGTATTTGTTGAAAATTAGAGATTTTTTGTCAATTCAGAGCATATCCCGGCTAAGTTTTTGTTCATACAGGCATTGTTTTGCGCCTCCGCGGTTTTAAAAAGAAAACTTTTTTTTCTTACATGCAGGAACAAAACAAATTTTTTTGTTTCACCCAAAAAAAGCAAAAGAAACGACCGAAAAAACTTTTTTTTGGTCCCACCCCTGCCTCTGATGCAAGGTACAGTTTGCGTACTGTAAGCTTTTTTTGGCGGCCGCCAAAGTAATGGTGCTCAAATCTTGCACTTTTTGATTTTTTGTTGAATAGTCATTGATTTATGAAAAAAATTTTTTTTACTTCCTACCTCTCTTTTCAACCACCCTCCCCCTGTTAACGCGTTTTCGAGATGTCGCGGTTTCGAGATGTCCGGTTTCGAAATGTCGCGGTTTCGAGATGTCCGGTTTCGAGATGTCGCGGTTTCGAGATGCCGCGGTTTCGAGATGTCGCGGAGCCGTCTCCGCATATACCGTAAAATCTGTATTAGACTTGCCCCCCCCCCCCCCTAACCAAACGCATTAACAGTGGCAAAAGTGGCATAAATCAGATAATTTGCCTCTCTAATAGACTTGCACCCGGTCCAGGATTGAAACAATAGACTTGCACCCTCTAATAGATGTGTCTTTCTAATAAACTTGCACTCTGGCGAGGTTTTGGAACTGGAACTTGCATGCAAGTCTAATACAGGTTTTACGGTAATAATTAATATTAATCACTAATTTTTGCAGGAGAAAAAATACCGCACAGGGACCTTTTTAATGCAATTTCAATGTGTATCCCAACCCAAATCTACATTTTAAAGCACAAGTAAGTAAGTAATTGGCGGGAAAACTCTGACAATGCTCGGATTGACCCGAAATTTTGGGAAATAATGTCAGCAATATTCGCCGCCATGAAATGCTCAAAAAACATTTCATGTCCTGCAGCATTTTTGACATTATTCCCCAAAATTTCGGGTGAATCGGAGCATTATCCGAATTTGCCATCTATCTTTCTCTATTTTGTGAATAACCTCCATTAAAAATGCAGAAATTTACCGTTGGATGAGTGTTCGAAACGTGACCGATTGCGTCTTCAATGAATATTTTCTCCTCTTGCGAGATTGTGGGATGGAAGGCGGGTTTCTCGAAAGTGACGCAAAACCAGACGATGGCCCAGATGACACCGCAAACTCCTGAAGAAGATGTTTAAAGTCACGATGTCAGGTTATCTCTTTCCACTTTTTTTTCCAGCAGAACCAACAACTGATTGATAAATAGATAAAGATAGGAACAGATTGTGTAAGGTACATTTTTTTTGTCTTTCTTTTTCACACATTGTATGTCGGAGGCGGACCCAAAGTTGGTTTAAAAGTCTGGTAAAAGTATTGGTGACAGGGAACGATGCGTTTCTTCTTTGGAATCTCTATCATTGCAACTGTTTCTCTATGCCAATCGATTCCAAATGTTATTCTGACCGGTGAGCCGAGAATTGTGGCAAGAAGGATTCTCAATTTGGAGGATATTGTCAGTTTTGTTTTTTTTAATTACCGTATTTCCTCTAATATAGGCCCATGCGCTTCTATTGTTTCATTTCATCACAAATGCCGGGTTTTTAGAGGTTTGCACACCAAACTTGGCAAAACACTTTCCAACCGAGCAGGCATGAGACAACCGAAGTTTGGGGTAAAAACCTCTGAATACCCGGAAGTTGTGAGGATAAGAAACAATAGAAGGGCATTCTCTTAAATTAGAGGAAATACTGTAATAATATTTAAACAACATTTTTTATTTGGAAAGGTAAAACTTTACAGAAAGACGCTCAACAAATAGCTCTGCCAGTAAACCGACAATTCGACCGACACCAAGTGAATACCCAACTCTCCTCGCCCTATTACCGTACCGGACAGGAAGAGCCGGTTGTCGTGTACCGACGAATTCTCCGCCCCGCCAGAATAACATTCAACAAGGAAGGTGGAGTGGCTGAAACGTGGGAAAGAAGAGGAGAAGATGTGGAGTTAGAGTCGTGGATTCTTCGCAAGAAACCCACTGGTCAGACCCAGTTGAGAAGTTAAATTTGTAAATACGTATTGAGTCATGAATTTAAATAATAAAGATTTAAAAACTGTGTTTAAAAAAAAAAAACAAAGCGACAATCGAGTTGCTACATCAAAATATAAAATCCCGCTGTATTCATGGTGTTATTGCGGAATAGAACTGGTCCGAATATAACTGCCTGAAATTGAGGGTTCTCGGACGTTTCGAAAGTGAACTTTTCGAAGGTTTTTTCTGGATTTTCTCATCGCGGTGTTTGAGGAATTTTCCTTAAAAAGCTTTTTAAATTGATTGTGTGAAACACCGCGACGACAAAATCCAGAAAAACCTTCGAAAAGTTCACTTTCGAAACGTCCGAGAGCCAAATTGAGCTGTATGGAAATAAAAACTGCGCGAAATGTAAATCAATAACACACCATGTATTGTCGGCCCGTCAAAATGGTCAAACGCGCTCCGCTGAACTCAATACTACGTGGATTTCATTTTGGTTTCCAAATACCGTAAAAGCTGTAATAGAACACCACCTTTAATAGAACGCCACCTGTAATACAACGCCACCCCCAACATCATTTCGAAAAATAGAACGCCACCCTTTAATACACCGCCACTCTGAAAAACTGCGGCCTATAAACATGAACTGGTGTACCAGTAATTTTTTTTCAACGTGGATTACTGTAGTCAAAAGTACATAAACACCGAGGTGTGCAATGAGCGATGAAGCTAGCTGATTACAGAGGGTACTACGTTATAGAACTCGCACATAATAGAACTGCTACGGAATAGAATTGCGCGGACTAGAACTGTCTCAAATGGAGCTGTACTAAAAAAAAACCAGTGCACGTAATACAACTCAGGGACTCACAATGCTCAACGAAATTCTTATCTTTTCTTTTTTTTTTCGAGTCGCTTTTCGAGTTGTTCGAGCGGTTCTGTATCGGCACCGCTCTATTTCAGGTATTCCTTGCGAGTTCTATACCGTAGTAGGATGACAGTGATATGTCACTTGAATTCGAATAGCAGTACAAATACATATTATCGGCCTGCCATGACGGTCAAACGCGCTCCATTGAATTTAGTATTTTTTGATTTTCATTTTGATATTGTCCATTCGCGAAAAAAGCAAGTGCGCTCCACGAAACTTAGTGCTTCATGGATTTCATTTTTGTCGCCAAATTAATTCAATTCACGTGTAGATTCAAAATGAAATGAAATAATTTGGGGATGAAAATGGAATTCACGAAGTACTAAGTTTCGTGGAGCGCACTTGCTTTTTTCGCGAATGGACAATATCCAAATATTATTTCATTTCACGTATAAATTCAACGTGAAATGAAATAATTTGGAATCGAAAATGAAAGTCACAAATTATTAAAATCAGTGAAGCGCGTTTCACTGTCGTTGCGTATCGACAATATGTACCACGGCGTGCTGTAGAGTACGTTTTTTAATTTATTTTTGGAAATGAAATTTCGGGGGTCATCTCTCTCAAAGCTCTGCGTCTCCAGTTTTACACGCACTTAGCAAAACTTGGCAGAATGTGACTATCGAGACGCAGATAAATGCGACAGGGCGCGTTTGCCGTTACGTAGGTTCTAGCACGCCGTGTGTACATTCGTTTTTTTTCTATGTTTTCTGTTGATTTTTATTATTTTTGGTTGTTGAAAGATGAAATTTAATTTTTTTTTTCTGAAAATTTAGCTCCGAAAAATATACCGCCACCCTCTAATAGAACGCCACCTCTAATACAACGCCACCCCTAGACCCAATCCGAAAAATACACCGCCATGGCGCTATATTACAGTTTTTACGGTAATTTTATTTCACGTTGAATTTACACGTGAAATGAAAAAATTTGGAAACCAAAATAAAATCCACGTAGTATTGAGTTCAGCGGAGCGCGTTTGACCATTTTGGCGGGCCGACAATACAACGGAATACTTTTTCCAGCTGTTTTAAATGTTCAGGCAATTCTAATTCGCTACAGTTCTATTCCAAAGTAGCACCCATTTCTAAGGCACCACGAAATAGAACCTGGAAGAAATAGAACCGCACAGAATAGAGCTTCTAGGGTACACAACTATTACGCAGATAGTGTGAGAGTGGTGCTCTCTACTGTAAGATACAGAGAGCGGAATAATAAAACACTGTCTCGGTTCTACAGACCGTAGTAAAGAAAGCAGTTCTATTCCGTCCAAGTTCTATGTCGTTGTGGTACACCCGCAATGTCACAGTTATTTGAAAATTCGCTGGCAAAAAATGCATGTGGTTTCATGAATTCATGTATTTAGAAACTCGATTGAAAACACAATAATTCTACAAAATTGGTATTTTTTGTCAATTTTTTTTTTCGAATTTATGACTATGAAAAAGTTTTACATGGATGTGGTGAACAATATTTGAGTTTGGGGGTGCTCGCTTTTAGAACAGTGCGGTTTAAAACTCAGTTTTCTTGAGCCTGCTATTTATTCTAAATCGCACAGTTCTAAAAGCGAGTGCCCCACAACCAGATATTGTTCGCCACATCCATGTAAAACTCTTCCACAGTTATCAACTCGGAAACATTTACAAAAATACCAGAAGTAGTGTGTTTTCAATCGAGTTGCAACACGAACGGCCGCAAGTTTTCAAATAACTCTGAAATTTCGGGGCACCGCGAAATAGAGCAATAAAACAAAAATGACCAGTTTTTCCTTACAGTCCCGTATATTAGAAAAATCGTTTAAAAAATTGTCCGTGACCCACCGTATAGATAAAACGGAGCCGCCCATGAGACATAGGACACCAGAAACGCGGAAAGCGGAAGTCCAAGTACTGCTCCAGCATAAGATCCGGTGAACGCAGTGGTGGCGAGTTTTGATCGTTCCATAGGAGGCGCCCAATATCTCCAAACACCGTGCATTGCCGGATAGCATACGCCCTTAAAATCTAGAGTTTTTTGAAGCCCAGATGATATCGTTATTTTAGTTAAATTGGCACTCATTTTCAGTGCTTGCGGAAGGAAGCCCCGCCCACTACCCTGCCTTTTTTCCGTAAAAATTCCGTTTTTTTTCTGTTTTTCTTTGAAGAAATTATTGATTTTTAATGGATTGATAAATATCGCTTTCGCGTGGAAATTGGAAAACAAGAATCGATAGGAAAGTGGGCGGAGCTTCGTAAAAAAAATCCGTACGCAAACAAACAGCGAGTGCCAATTTAAATAAAACGACAATATCTGCTCACCTGTACGAGGCCTTGAGTGATTTGAATAAACGCTACCAAATAGTCGCTCTTGATTTTAAAGCCGTACGGCAAAAGAATGTTGAGAAACGCGCCCACCCCGATTCCAAAGCCGAAAAGTCTGAAAATGGGTTGCTTTTTGAACGCAAAGAACTCGAACTGCATTACTTATTAGGCGGAAACTTGGCAGCCAGAAAACCGGCGGGAATCTGAGTGACCAGGTAGCCGTAAAAGTACGAGCTCTCCATCACGCTCAACTCGTCGATCGTCCAGTTGAATTCGTGCATCTAAAGACCAAAAAATGTTAGTTTTTTGGTATCGACACCTACATGAGTCTTTCCCCACGGATCCGTGTAATTTTTGTACATGTGCGTCTTGGCGGCTCCGAAATTGCACCGAATGCCGAACGACACCATGAATCCCATGTTGGCGAGAATGGCGAGCAGCCAACGTTTTCGACACTTGCCAATCCACGTTTGTTCTACAATTTGCAGGATTTTGTTCGAGTGCTGTCGCATCGGATTCTCATTTCCTTCTTCTTGCCTGGAAAAAATTGAAATTTTCTGAAAAAAAATTTTTGCAATTTTTTTTTTAAATTGTTTTTTTTTTCCAAATTTTCGGTAATTCGACATTTTTTCTTCTTACAGAACACTTAATTTTTATTTTTTATAACGGGCAATCAAAAAAAAATTCCAGACTGAAGAAAACTGAAAATTATATCATTTCGGTGACAGTGTCCATTTCTTTCCTCATTTTAAGAAAACCAGTTAAAATTAATTTAAATATTCATGAGATGATGAAAAAAAAACAAATTCTTCAAGAAAACAAGAAAAATTCCGGAAAAAAACGGTTAAAAAAATGTTTTTTTTTTTTTGCAAATTTTGGGCTGCGACTTTAAATTCTACAGTAAGACAAAAAACTAAAAATTGTATGAAAGTTCGGAGAATGCTCCGATTGGTCTGAAACTCTGGGAAACAAAATCTGAAATACTCCCGGACATGCTCAAAATATTTTGGCGGAAATATTGATATTGAAAATTATCGATTTTTTTAAAAAATTTCTGAAAAGTCAATATTTCAGTCAAAAATTTTTTGAACATATCCGGGGGTACTTTTGCATTTATTTTGCTGAATTTCTGCTCTTTTTTTTATTTTTGCTTTATTTTCGCAATTTTTCTGATTTGGTCCAATACAAAATGCGTACTGTGCCTTTAAATTCTACAGTAAGACCACAGGACAAAAACACGTGTACGTAAATTCGGAAAATACTCCGATTGGCTTCAAATTTTGGGAAACAATGTCTGAAACACTGTCGGACAAGCTCAAAAAGTTTGGGACGGAAATATTGAGTTTAAAAAAATATATTGATTTTTTTCAAAAATGTTCAGGAAAATCAATATTTAAGCCAAATATGTGTTGGGTATTTCCAAGAGTGTTTTGAAGATATTTTGCAAATTTCTTGTCAGTTGTAAAAATATTTGTCGACAAATGCCCATTTTGACAAATTATCGACAAAAAAATTTGTCAAAATTTTGTCGACAAATTTATCGACAAAAATTCGAATTTGTCGTTTTTGTCGATAAATTTGTCGACAAAAAATTTCGACAAAAATTCGACAAATTTGTCGACAAAAAACGACAAAAAATTTCGACAAAATATATTTTCTTGCTAGTCGACATCGGTTGCCGCGCCGATCTCATGCAAATGATAGCAAACGTCGGAACCAGTGATGTGTCGGTACAAGAAACTATGTATAGCCGGTTGCGTTCTCCAAGAGCGCAGCTACCAGACAGCTACCTGGCAGCTATTTGGCGGCTATCTGGCAGCTATTTGGCAGCTATTGGGCGGCTACCTGCCAGCTACTTGGCGGCTATTTGGCGGCTATTTGGCGGCTATTTGGCGGCTATTTGGCAGCTATTTGGCGGCTATTTGGCGGCTATTTGGCAGCTATTTGGCGGCTACCTGCCAGCTACTTGGCGGCTATTTGGCGGCTAGTTGGCGGCTAGTTGGCGGCTGTCTGGCAGCTATTTGGCGGCTCGTTGGCGGCTGTCTGGCAGCTATTTGGCGGCTATCTGGTTCGATTTCATACCAGTTCTATTTCGTACGAGTTCTATTTCGTACGAGTTCTATTTCGTACCAGTTCTATTTCGTACCAGTTCTATTCCGTACGAGTTATATTCCGTGGAATTCTATTCCGTGCAGTTCTATTCCGTGCAGTTCTATTCCGTAGCAGTTCTATTCCGTACGAGTTCTATTCCGTGCAGTTCTATTCCGCGCAGTTCTATTCCGTAGCAGTTCTATTTCGTTCAGTTCTATAACGTAGCAGTTCTATTCCGTACAGTTCTATTCCGTGGCAGTTCTATTCCGTGCGAGTTCTATTCCATATCCAGTTCTATTCCATAGCGGTTCTACTCCGTGCGAGTTCTATACCGTAGCACCCCCGAAGGAACTGCCCGGAATACAGCTATCCGAAATAGAATTGTAAAATTTGATGTCTTCTGCAGTTCTACAACAACACTTCGAAATTGCGCGCTGCATTATTTAGCCAATTTGTCGAAATTTTTTGTCGAATTTTTGTCGACAAAATTTCGACAAATTTGTCAAAATTTTTTATCGACAAATTTGTCGAATTTGTCGATTTTTTGTCGATAAATTTCGACGAAAAACTTTGACAAATTTATCGACAAATTTGTCGAACCTTTGTCGATAAGGCACACTGCCTGAAACTTGAGGAAATAATGCCAAAAATAATCCCGGACCTCCTCAAAAAATTGGGGCGGAAATTTTGAATAAAAATTTTAAAAAAAATTGTATTATTTTTTTTTACAATTTCCTTTTTATAAATTGTGTCTCAATAATTACTGGCCACCCACCCTAGAGTACGGTATTCTTTGGTTTTTTACTTTTTTTTATTCGAGCCCCGGAGCAACTCACATTTGCTGTGGTGCAGCTGCAGTTGCGACACTCGAAGTCACCGATGAAGCGGCCGCACTCATTCTGGAAGAAAACTAAATGATTGGCTTCCCGTGGTCCCACCCATTTATTCTTTCTTTCTTTCATTTTTTTTGTTGCTGTTTTGTCCATTTGTGAGCAATTTCACGGCCGTGTGCCTTCCGAACCGGAAATGGCGATCGGGAGGAAGGAAGGAAAGAATAAAAAAAAAAAAAAAAAAGCAAACTAACTTGGCCAACGGATCACCAACCAACTGTTTGCCGCGGCCCCACGCGTCGTTCAACATGACGACGTGACGGCTTCTGAAACCGCAAAAAAAAGTATGAAAAATGAGAAATGAGACGATAAAAAGAGTCAAAAATAGTAATAACGAAGAGGAAACGAGTCACTTTTTTTATGATCTACTCGCAGTACTACTTATTTATACATACATGCACTTCTTCGTCGTCAGCTGAAAGAAGGTTGGCTGGAAGAAGGGCCTGCATTCGACAGGAGCCGCCGAGTTTTCTTCTCTTTTGATAGATGGGCGGCTCCCGAGAGGAGCTAAGAGAGCGGCGAACAAAGGGGTGGAAAAAAGTCTGGCTCGGATTCAATGCATAACTGATGTGAGGATCCGTATGATATACACATTTCCGGTTATTCTAAATGACGAGTCTTGGCGGGCTTCTTTCCGCTTGAATTAGCGTCAAGAGCCGCCAGATTCTGATAAGTTTCAATGAAACCAAAAGAAAAAACGGAAACGCGGCAAAAAGTAGAGGAGGTGGAAGAGAGACGGAGCACGAATGAAATTGACATTAATATAAAATCGAGTTTTCCGTGGCTGTCTAAAGGCTTCAAGCAACATTGAGAAATAACACAAATCTCGAGACGCGTTACGCGATGAGCCGGAAATTGAAGAACATGATACATAAACAGGTGAGGTTGGCTCAATGCCAAACTGATCTGGTACAAAACTAACGTCTAACAGGCTGATAGACAACTTGTTTCGGATCCATTGGCTGCCCGAAATTTCCCAAATCAGGGCTGAACTGCCACAAATCCAGACCAAAAAAGGGCACGGCGTAGAAGGATAGGGAGGTCGAAAGCCGGAATGTGTCGGGCGTTTACTCCGTCACCAATCCGCACCGAAAAGGGTGCGGCGTGGGAAGGTGTCGGAACCTTCAGTGTCGGGCGGTGAATTAGCTTATAACAATTCCATGCGCTTTGTTTTGTAGTTTGATCGTTTTTATATTATGCCTGCCATCAAAATTTAGATGGGCAACATTCGCTCCCCTTCCAGGCAGTAGGGGTCCCACTGCGGCCGACACTCTACGGGTTCCGGCCGTCGCTATCTTTCTTTAGCTGTAGCAATACGTCAGTGCGTGCCCTCGTACAGTTTTAACTGAAGACAACGATTTGCCTTGTTAAGAAACGAATTGTGCACATTTTAAGAACCAAATCGGTTGAGAAATAAGAAAGTTACTAGGGTTTTTCAAAAAATTCATGGCAGAGGGTCTAAATTTCCATAGATATTATCGGCCCGCCACGTCAGTCAAACGCGCTCCGCTGAACTCAATACTACGTGGATTTCATTTTGATTTCCAAATTAATTCATTTCACGTTGAATTTACACGTGAAATGAAGTAATTTGGAAACCAAAATGAAAATCGCATAGCGTTGAGTTCAGCGGAGCGCGATTGACCATTTTGGCGGGCCGACAATAGCTTTGTAAACACGATTAAAACGAATATTTTAAGCGCCGGACCACCCAGAATAGTTGAAAAACGACTGAGTGACGTAAAATTCGAATTTCACTGGTGAGAAAAAGCCAATTCATTACTGAAACAAGAAACAACAAGTAAAAAAATGCAAATATCGGGTTACAGTGGTAATTAGCTCCTAAAATCGGAAAATTTCATTTCTTTCGTTTTGTTATTTTAATCTGTTTCGGCAAATTCCACGATTAAAAATTATCGAAACTAATCTCGATAACTTTTGATTGTAAATAATGTGCAGTGTCAATTTTGAGCTTTGTTGTAAATAAATATTTACAGATTTGAAATTAAAATGTGTCCATCAGAAATTGAAAACGACGATCCAAAATTAGGCACAGCTGGTTTCTGTTGAAATAAGCGGACTACTGTAACACTCATTTCAGCTGTTTCCAGTTGCATTTATTCGTGGAAGAGTCTGCTGTTTCTAGGCCACAGCAGGCGCCAGCTGGGACACTAATTCATCATTCTTCATTCTCTTCTCTTTCAATACGATTCGACGGTTTACATATTGTTTAGAATCAATAATGCAAAAAAAAAACGCAAGAAATACAAAAAAACGGTAAAAATTCAAAAATCAATCAGTTTAACAACACGCACAGGTGGAATAGCGGAGCGTCGTTTCTAGGGCCCAGCTGAGACGAAAGTAAGAAACTTTGCGAGGAAGTGACGTGCCGCGCCTCGCCTCAGAAGTCATTTCATCTCGTTCCAACGTGTTTACCCTTTCTCTTCGCATGCATGCGCACATAAAGGTGTGCAGTCAGTGGACAATGAAAAGAGCATGCACAAAAAAATCTCATTAGTTGATTAAAAACATAAAAAGTAAATAAATATGTGGGGAAACAGGCCACCCTCTCGCGAACTCTCACTTTTCAGACTAAAAGCGCTCGATTGATGGTCCGTTTCCGGCCATAAATCGTCACCATACTTCGCCCCCACCAACCACTTTGCCCCCCGTCGCCTTTTCAACTTTTCAACAAGTTTTGAATTACGCGCGTGCGAGAGAAAGAATAAGCACTCGAGACGGCTATTTTTCTCGTGGAGAGGAGGTGACTGACTTGGCACAGCAAAAAAAAGTAATTGCGACACGTCAGGAAACACATAAATAAAATTATTCAGTCAGTAGGCGTCGGTCGTGCTCGGCGGATAATTTATTTGGCTTTTAGCACGCCACTTTTTCTCCTGGCTTCTTTCTTCACAAGTTTGTGCCGCGCTACGCTACGCCACGCCCTCTTACTTGCACTTTTTGCTAGTGATCTGATGAAGAAAAGTGGATAATTCTTGGGGACCGTAGTCTAGGCTCCGCATTTGACGGAAATAGGCATTTTTTCCATGAAAATTGGCTTTAAAATGTCTGAAATTGCGGCCAATTTCCAAAGAAAATTGTGCGCCGAACAATTTTTTCCAACATTTTTCTCGTTGTTTTGACGAGTCTTCAATTTTTCATCCAAATTTCAAAACAAAATAAAAAAAAAAAACCAAACAAAGGAAGAAAAAACTACAAAAAAAAGTATTAAAAAGAAAAAAAAAAGTCAATTTCAAAGGAACATGCCAAGAGTTTGTCAGTGGGTCTCGAAACGAAGTACAGTAACCTGCTATTGGAATTTTCGAATCCTAAATATTTTTTCGTTTTTTTTTTTTTCATTTTTTTTCGTTTTTTTCTTTTGTTTTCTTTTTTAAATAATTTTTATCAATTAAATTTCCGTGAATTTTTCTCCCTTTTATTTAAACATTTTAATATTTTAATAATGCAGAAAAATTAATTTAAATGCAGATTTCGTTGGATTATTTGTTAGAAATTGTAGAAAAATCGCGTGAAAATCCCTGTTTTTTATTTAAATTTTTAAATTTTCGTAAATAGTATTTATTCGCCACGTGGTGACACTTTGCGGTAAATTATGAGACAAAAAGGTATCTTCACTTCTTCAGTTATGCGGTTATTTTTCATAGAAATGTCAAAAAGGCAAAGAAATCGGAAAATGCTCCGATTTGTCTGAAATTTTGGGAAATAATGAAAAAAAATACTCTCGGACATTCTCATGTCATAAAATGATGGATGAAAATATTGAGTTTCAAAAAATGGTTTTTTTTTTCAGAAAATTTTAAAATCGTTTTGGTTCAAAATTTTCAGAGCATAACCGGGGGAATTTTCGCCATTATTTCCTAAAGTTTCAGGTCAATCTGAGGATTTTTCCGCATTTTGAATAACCCCATTATTCATTTCTTGTAGAAAACGACATTTTTTGTAGAAAAATACAGAAAATTTGGTGTTTTTCCTTTATTTTTATGTAAAAACGTGTATTTTTTATTTACCTAAAAGTGTCACTCCTTGGCAAATGGATAATAATAATAATAATAAAACGACGCAAATAAAATTAGATATTAGCAACAAAAATAGCCAAATATGTAGAACCTGACTAACTCAATTGTCATATTAGTCGCCGTCTGATTCCAGCTGCAGCGCATTATCAAACTAACACCTGTCAGTTCTATGAAACTAATAATCTTTGCGCGTCGCTGCGCAGCAGGCTTGTCTTTATCTTTTCTATTGTTAAGCACTCATGTTTGTCAGTATGTGTGTGAGATTTCGTACCGCCGAGAATCTTCAAAAAAGGAGAAAAATTAATTAAACAGCTGGTAAAGTAGAAAAATGACGATGACACCTGAGGATAGGAGGGGATTAGCTGATGTGATGTGGCGAGAGAGAATTTGACGATGATGAAGAGCTCGAAGTTTTTTCATCGGGATTTGAGCGGAAACGATCGGATTAGCGCATCCCCTCTTTCTTTTTTTTTGCTTTGCATGATATATTTATTTAATACGAGACGAAAAAAAAATGAAAATTTTAAAGAAGGCCAAGTATGGTTTTGATTGCTCGCGTTGCCCGCTCGCCACGCGGATCAAATGTCATAAAAACGGAAATGTAAGACAAAACGAAGCGAGAAATGGGCTGGCAATGGTCCAACTTTCAGCGCTTTTTCCGCTTGTCTGCTCCCAGTGGGCGGGGCTTGAGCAAAAAGGTGCTTTCACGGAAAAAAGAGAGGGAAGGCAGGCGGCAGCGACAACTTTTCGGATTAAAAGGCAGAAACAAGAGGTAATGGAAGGGCGCGCGCTGTCTATTCGAGTTGAAGAGCCAGCGACGTCGACGCTTTTATCGTTTTCCTCGGGCTCACGCGCACAATAGGGCTACTCGTAATGTAGAAAATGACAAAAAATGCTCCTTCGAATAGCCCTATCCATATACCGTATTTACTCTAGTGGCTCGGCAATTATAATTTCCCGGCACACTCTAATTGCCCGGTATGTAAATAGGAGGTCCGAAAAATAGGCTCTCGGACGTTTTGAAAGTTTTCGCGGTGTTTGCGCACAATCATTTATAAACTTTTAAGGAAATTCCATACAAAAATTTGAAAAAATTATTGTGTGCAAACATCGCGACGACAAAGTGCAGACAAAATTTCGAAACGTCTGAGAGCCGAAATACCCGGCAAATGTATTAAATACGGTAATTAAATTTTAAAAAAAGTTCAAAAAATCAATAAAAATATAACATTTTACTGTAATGATGAGGTCATTTGGAAGTCGTTCTTTTCTCTATATTTCGTGGTTCTACTTTTGGCTTCTCCACAATTTGAGTGGCTCAGTGTGTGCCCATACCGTCACCCATTTCGGCAACGCGCGGAGTTCCCTGTAAAAAATACAGAATTTCAGTCTTATAATTGTTTAAAAAAAGTTGTCACCCGGCGAGAGGCGCGAATTTGAAAAACAGGCTCCACCTCCTCGCCGAAATTTTTCTGCAATTCTGCGCGCGCCAATTCGCAATCGCGGTGCGCGCTTTTTTTTCCAGTGCCTTTCAATTTCTCCTGGGAACCTTTATAAAAATTGTTATATCCTCAGTACGGAGCGCTGCAAACGCGCTCCCTTCGCACAGTGGTGGACGCGGTCACTTTGGCGACGAGAGAGTTCAGAAAATTGAGAGAGCCGTGGCCGATGTTTTGCTCTGATTTCTCTAAACCTCACTCCGAATGCATGTCAAATTTTTTGTTCGTTTGGAGCGAGTTTTCAGCCTTTTATATCGAGTATATTGAAGCGAATTTTGTCAACTGTTGATTTGAAGTTATTTTTTAAATTTCTTAAGTAGATATTTGTTAATAATGTAACGAAAATTCAACGCATAAAATCGCGCGCATCCTTGCAGAAAAAGGTCGACGAAGAGGCGGAGCCTATTTTTCAAATTCGCGCCTCTCGCCAGATGACAAATTTTTTAAAACAATAACTCGATGAAGCCCAGCCCTATCCTCACCGCCGGGGTCTTTTCACAGGCGCGAAGCTCCATTTTGCTGTCCGAGCATATTCCAAAGTAATCAGCCACCGATGGGGCACGACTCGAGCCGCGAACTCCGATCCTTGCTCCTTCTTTTACAGTACCCCACCACTTGGTCAGTCGCAACGAGTTGTAGAAGGTGAGCCCGACAATTAGCAGCTCAAAGAGCACCGCGTACCACGACTTGAAAAGGTACAATCTAGAGGTTCTTGTTTTCTTTGCAATTAAAACTCACGTCTACTTGATACATCCTTTTGCGAAATGTTTTAATTCCAGTCATTAATTGGACCATAATTAGAACGAAGAGTTCAAATTCAGAACAAAGTTCACGACCATTTATTTTTAATTTACCAGAAAAACATTCATATAGGGCACATACGACATTCAGATAATTATATAAATTCAGCTCTTTTTTGTTGATATAAACTACTTTTTCTTCCAGATAAAACCGTAATCTGTTTGGTTGCACAACAGAAGAAATGGAGGAGGATGCTATGGAAAAATCACAGAAAAATTTAGATTGGGATGACCTGACCAGAAAACAGGAAATGGTGATTCAGATAATGGGGTAGTATGGAAGTGAGACGGGGGAGAGACAAGACACTTATATATTTGACAAAGAAGAAAAAGTGATTCGCTAATCTTGATTTGCTCCGGTCTCCGACGGAACAGTTGGATTGGCGTCACTGCTGAATGGATCCACGTACTCGGAGTCATCTGTGAAAAAATGAGATCTTTCTTATATATAAAAACCCAGATCGGGATGTCTGTGTGTGTGTATCCTAATGTCCACACTTGCCTTTTTGCAAAAAAAATGCAGTGGACAAAACACGAATACTTGACATTAAGATTTGTATTCACGCGCACTACCAACTGAGCCACAGAGGACAGAAATCTTCCCACAACAGAGTGCGTATAAATGAATGAGGAAGAGTGGAACGTAAAAAAATAGAATGTGGCGACGAAGTCGCCAATAGGCTGCGTCAGCAGCCGCGCAGGACTGCGCAGCAGGCTTGTATTCAATAGATATGTATTAGATGAGAAGAATAGACTAGATAGGTATTGCGCAGATAAAAAACTTTCGACACGGTGATTTCGTACTTTGGGAAATGAACAAAATTTCACTCATTTGTTGTACCACTCATAATCATCCGTACATATTTTTTTTAGAAGGAAATGTCTCTTGGAGGTGCCCTCAATGTCTATTGGAAATATTTAAAGGCATTGCCTTTCATTCCTGATGCCGACATACCATCATACTTTGACATAATTACGTCAACCTTACCCAGAACAGTCAAGCTGAAGATTTTAAATAATTTCTATACTAATTAGACAAGCGCATAACTCGGCACACAAAGTTAAAATTTCAGGAACAACGCTACCATGTTATGAAGTTGAAGGCACGTTGGAATCCCATGAACATTCGTTTCCCACAGTACGAGCGAGAACGTGAAAGAGCAAGAGAGTCCAAAAAGAAGAGGTTGGAAGAGAAAGTGCTCGAGAAAACCAAGAAAGAGGAGAAGTGGAAAATCAAAAGGGTATGTTTAATTTTTTCTTAAATAACAAGCCTGCTGCGCAGTCCTGCGGCGGCTGCTAACGCAGTCTACTGGCGCACTCAGTTATCAGGTAATTCCTGTACTCTGTGGCACAGTTGGTAGTGCGCGTGATTACAAATCGAAATGTCGCAGGTTCGTGTTTTGTCCACTGCATTTTCTTGCTAAAAAAAAAGTGCGGACATCCCGATCTGGGTTTTTATATATAAGAAAGATTGTGTTCGTGTCAGAATGAATGTTTTAATCTACCCGCCTGCAACATCGTACGACAAACGCCGTGGAGGTCTGGCACAGGTTACTATCGGTCAGTCATTTCAAAATAAATGAACCAAATAAACCAACGCTTTTCAGCCTATTGTCACGTCCACAAATGGCTTGCGGAAGGTGATCTTGTCGGATCTTATTGATCAGATAACATGCCAAGACTACGAATTACTTCTGATAAACCCAAACTACCAAATTACGAAGAAGAGAACAACTAAACAAATCATGAAAGATTGTCGCCTTCTGAAAGTTCTGGCCAATAAACTACCTAACATACCACTGAAAGGAATAAACTTATTGTCCATTCACGAAAAAAGCAAGTGCGCTCTACAAAACGTAGTACTTCGTGGATTTCATTTTCATCTCCAAATTATTTAATTTCACGTTGAATTTACACGTGAATTGAAATAATTTGGAGATGAAAATGAAATCCACGAAGTACTAAGTTTTATGGAGCGCACTTGCTTTTTTCGCGAATGGACAATATTTCGGGCGATTTCATTCGATTTAACCCTAATTTTCCCATTTTCTTGTTATAATTATGAAATTAAACACCGCGGTTCTAGAAAAACAAAAAAATTTGTTTCACCAAAAAAAAAACTGAAAACATGTGTTTTGGTCCCACCCCTGATTCTGAAAAAAAAAAGCGGGGAAAAACATTTCAAAAACTGAGGAAAAAGCCCTACAATTACAAGTCTGTTGCACGAATTTTGTACAGGAAGTGCTATATTGCTTGCTTTTTGATCTTTTTTTCTAGTTTTTGTCAGGGTTTCTTTTGTTTTTAAAAGACAAAATGAGAGTTTCCCGAAACAATAGTAATAAAAAAGGTACCTTCAGTAGCAGCTGGAATGAATCCAAATGACGTTGGCATCTGCATCATTGGTGGCATCATTGTCGGAGGCATCATTGATGGAACTCCGAGGTTCGGAGCGGGCGTTTGACTCGTAGCCATTCCTGCTTGCAAGTATCTCGATCCAACTCCACTTCTGGCACTTCTCAAACTGTTTGTGCTAGATTTGTTAGAGTCAGCGCCTCCACCGGGCAGATGAGGAGCCGACATGACAGGCGGTGGAGCAGCAACCACTTCTTCTTCCACTCCTGCACCCACATACCGTTTTTTGACTGGATCCCATACAATCTGTAGGGTAAAAATTAGTAGAAGATTGTTGGACACTCGCTTTTAGAACTGTGCGGTTTAGAACTTAATTTTCCTGAACCTGCTACGCATTTCCTGTCTTCCAAATTATTTTTTCATGTCATTCTTATCATATTTGACATGGCTGAAAAGGCGGGAATAAAATAACAGGACCAGGAAAATAAAGTTCTAAAACGCAGTTCTAGGAGAATACTAAATAAAACTAACCGATGGCTTCGAGTCATCGGGCAGAATCATTTGATTCGATGATGGGATCGACTTGATCACTTTCTCTTTAATCGACCCAAACCATCCTTTCGACGCCTTCCGATCATTTTTCAATGACGTGGTGTCTTGTTTTTCTGGTGCTGCTGCTGGTGGTGGAGCCGTCTTCGTGTTCGGAACAGATGGTTTGCTCGTCAGCTTTGGCTTATGCGAAACCGGAGCTGATGTGGAAGCTGGTGGTGTTCGCACTGCAGGAATCGTCGGCACTGGTGGAGGGGCAGCGGCCGAGGCGATTGGTGGCCCAGATGCCCAAAGATCGTCCAATTCCGCTCGTGGACTCTTCGCAACTGAGGCCGCAATCTGCTTGACGATCGGAATCGGAATCGGTTGAGGCTGCGGCTTAGCTTGAGGCCGAGGCTGAGCTGGAACTTGAGCAGGTGGCGGAGTAGGAATTGGTGGTTGAGGAGTTGGCGGTGGCATTGACATTACAGGTGGAGCGAAAGGCTTCTCTGGAACCTTCTGCTGAATAACCGGAGGAGGAGCTGTAGTTGGTGGTGGTGGTGGCACCGGGGCTGCTATCACAGGTTTCTCCACAATAGGAGGCATATCTGGAATCGTTGATGCCTTGGAAGACGATGCGACCACAGAAGTCGCTGATTTAGATCTAGAAGTGACGGTGTGCTCAGCAGTCGTCACATAAGACTCCGAGGACGAAGACTTTTCAGCTTGTTCAGACAAAGCAGTGGCCACAATAGTTGATGGTGGAGAACCTGGTGGAGCAACCGGGATTGGTTCTTGGTGCTTTGGATATTGCTCTTTGTTCGAAATCTCTATCGGCGCTTGATGATCATCATGCCACTTTTGAGCTTCCGAAGTGAGAGATTGTTCTTCCGAGAATGAAACATTTTGTATTGAAACATCTTGTGCTGATGCCGCTGATGCTGGGGCACTTGTGCTATCCAGCATCATTCTCAAAGACGCAATCCATTCAATTTCAGCCGGCATCGCCGCTGCCACATACTGAAGGCTGTCAGCCAAGTCACAGAGATCGAAGAGTGCAGCCTTGTCGAAATTGGCAATGTGAACCCACAGAGAGCGTGCCACTTCAGTACAGTATCTGGAAACATGTATTATGGGGTTATTGAGAAAAAAAAAAAAAGAAAAAGTTGGGGGAAAACTCGGAGTATGTTCCGATTGGGCCGCAAATTTGGAAAATAGTGTCAAAATACTCTTTAAAATTTTTCAAGGCGGTCCGAGAGTATTTTATTCATTATTTCTCAAAATTTCAGGTCAACGGGAGCATTCTCCGAGTTTTTCCAAATTTTTTTTTGCTATTTATGAAATTTTCTAACGAAGCGTTTCGAAAGTTGGACGATTCAAAAGTGGGTCGTTTCGAAACTAGTGCTATTTTTCGTCGTAGTGTTCTCCCTTATGACAAAATTGGCCAAAGAAACCAGTTTTTCAATCTTTTACCGGTAAATTTGAAAAACTTGCCAAAAAATTTAGCAATAAGTTTCGAAATGACAGGTTTCACAACGTCCCAGAACTGAATAACCGCATATAAAAAATGTCTACCTAAACGCGTCCGTAGCGAATCCTCCATACGACGACAACTTCTTGGCGTACTCAATTCGCGCCAATTGATAGTCAGAAGACTTGGCAAGTGGTGAATCGACATTGTTGTTTCCAAGACGGAGGGCATAATCAAAGATGTCTGTGGCGTGTAAATCAGTGAACGAGAATCTGAAATAGAATCATTGATTACAGTAAAAACAGTGTTTTCCAATTACCCAGCAGTGCCAGAAAGTCCATCGACACGATTCAAAAGATGCGATCCGCTGTGAACAAGACCAATGTGTTTACGCGATTTTTCCTCTCCTTCCGTGTGTCCGACAGGGATGAATGGATCGTAGCCAGCGAGAATGCACACTACGAGAAGACAGAAATCGGCAGCGCAGTGACGTTCTCTTTTCGCCAACAAAAGTCCGAGATGGTAAATCTGAAAGGGAATGAAAATGGTGAATATTTCAGAGGCCATAGGTGGGTTTATTCACAAAATAGCGAAAAAAAACTCGGTGAATGCTCCGATTCGCCTGAAACTTTTGATATATGCCAAACTCCAAAATAGCTCCCGAACATGCTCAGAAAGTTTTGGAAAAAATATCGCTTTGAAAAGTTTTCGTAAAAAACACTCAGCGATTTTTTCCGAGGAGCCGCGCTTGTCCCATGGAGTTTTCAGAAAAAAAACCTCTCCATTTGCACACACTCTCTCTAATATGAGACCACACCGACCCTTCATAGAGGCCTCGGAAAAATAAAACATTAACTCAGAATATCTGCTCAAAAACGTTCGGTATTTGTTCAGAATTTTTATACGAATCACGGGTAAGGCCGAACCATTTTTTAAAATAACTTTGAGGGGGCTGCGTTTTTCCCGGAGCAGCGGAGAGGTCGAAGTATTACTGAGGCCTCGGTGGGACAAGCGCGGGCCCTCAGAAAAAAATCGCTGAGCAATAGTTTGGTCCAAACTTTTTTGAGAATGTCTGGAAGCTATTTTGGCATAAATATCGAAAGTTTTAAACCCCCGGAACATTCTCCGAGTTTCCCCGCTAGAAAAAAACGTCGTTTTCTCGTAAATAACCCCATATTGTCCATTCGTGAAGAAAGCAAGTGCGCTCCACAAAACTTAGTACTTCGTGGATTTCATTTTCGTTGCCAAAATATATCCATTCACGTTGAATTTACACGTGAAATGAAATAATTTGGCGACGAAAATGAAATCCACGAAGTACTAAGTTTTGTGGAGCGCACTTGCTTTTTTCGCGAATGGACAATAAGTAAGTAAACAAAAATAAATATTACCGTCTGCATAGCAGTCTGCGAGTTGAGATTAGCCAACACGATAGCTGCATGTCTCTTCCAGTTGTTATCATCATCGAACGCAGCGTTCGTGAGAATCGGCGGTGGCTGATCGCTGGCAACCGACACCAGAGTGGCAAATGGATCATCAATCGATCGCAGATTCATGAATCGAGTCTCAATTTCCTCAATCTTCTTAACATCATTCGGATGGAGACGACGAATCAGAGTCATGGCATCGGCGTAAAGCCCATCTGAAATCGCACTTTCGACAGCTTCATTGATGTGTCCACCGAGCAGGAATTTGTTAAATCGCTCCTTGGCTTCCGCCTTGTGAGCAGCTTCCGCAGCTGCCACGTCAACGATTCCACTGTTTTCGAGCAACTCTTCGGACGCATTTAGCAGAAGTGTGGCGACATCCGGACCAGTTACTCTCTAGAATAAATTGGGAAATAAAACTGTAAAAAATATATTTAAAAAGGTAAGGGTACCAACTGTTTTAAAATATAGTATTGCGTGGGGATTTACGAATATCACATCAAAATCGCACAAAAAATTTGCCAAATTTTACAAAAAAAAACATAGAAAACCACGGGGAGTACACAAGCGGCCGACAACGTCTTTTAAAAATTGTACTGTCTTCAGCAATAATCTATTTTTTTTCTTCTATTTGCTTCACTTTTTTGATAAATTATTTACAAATCGGCCAAAATTGCGCCAGGTGAGCCGAAATAGAGGGTTTTTTCCATTTCAACAATGAAAAATTTCGGGGAAAAAATGCTGGCCGTGGCTTCGTGTACTCCCTGTGGTCTTCTATTTTTTTGTTGTTGTAAAAATCATAAAAAATCAGAAATTTTTTTGTGCGATTTTAATATATAGTCGGTGAATGCATTATCAGCCGCGCTCTATTGACAAAATTCTGCGAAACCGTGCCGCACCTGCAAAATTGGCGGGAATTCAAATTTTTCATTTCATTTTTACTAATAAATCAAGTAATTCACATAATTTGTCATATTTATTAACAAAAAATAAATTAAATTACAATGTGTTGCAAAATACTCACCATCACGTCGCAGTTGCGACTCCTCAATTGCAGTATTCCTTGTTTGCGCGCTTGCTGGAATCAATAAATAATTTACAAAAAATTAGTATCATTTTTTCAATAATAATAAACAGAAAAGAAATATGCAGCGAATAAATATTTAAAAAATGCCAAACGACTGATGGCAGCTCAACTTTGAATATTTTCGCCGAAAAGGCGCGCCGCACACTTGCTAATTCAAAAGTCCAGTGGAGCGCGGATCATGCATTCACCGACTATAATATTCGTAAATTCCCAACCTCACAGTATATTTTAAACCACTTTCCCCAAAAAGTTGGCACCTTCTTCAAAATTATCAGATTCTTACCCCATGCTGTTGCACCATAATCTCCAACAATTGCCAGATGAGCAGCGCGTCAACAACTTCGCTCTTTTTAACATCTCCGGAATTTCGAACCACGTGAAGCGAATCGATCTGCCGTTGGATGTAAAGACGCACCGAGTGGGCTGGAGTCTGTCCGGCAATCAGTGGTCCTTTGAAGTTTTGCACCGATTCTATGATTTTTCCAGATTGTTCATCACAATGCAAAAATGTTTTCAAATCATCGACATGGACACTTGTAGTGCTGAGAACATGTCCAGAGATAGGATCAACAGCTCCAGCAGGACGAATGATGACGAGCTTGCCACCTACTCCAATAGTCGCAAATTGCAGACATGTATGGTAGTGAAGCGGTCCGTGACTGAGAACTTCTTCCGGTTGAGAAATTGCGACTTTGCGATCTTCCGGGTCAACGATTCTGTGTTGATTAAAGTCAAGTTTCTCACTCTCGGCTGCTTCTTTTTGAGCTTTTTCGTAGGCGAGTCGTGAAGCTTCCAATTGTTTCAGTGTGTGCTGGTTTTGCATTGATTTGCAGATCTGAGGATGATAAATGAATTGTGGGGTTGGGTTATTTATAGAAAAGCCGAATTTTCTCCAAATTCAATAAATATTTCAGACCAGGGAGTATTTTTAGGCTCCCGGACGTTTCGAAAGTGGTCTTTTCGAAGGTTTTTCTGGATTTTGTCCACGTGGTGTTTCACACAATCATTTTAAAAAGCTTTTTAAGGGAAATTCCTCAAACACCAGCATTTTTCGCATTTCTTCCCCAATTTATTGGCATTTTCCCCAATTTTTCGGCATTTCTATGTAAGAACTGAGAAATTGGTACAATTAGTCCGTTTTTTTCTACTAAAACTCGGAAAAATTAGGCTTAAAAAGGCAATTATTTGATACCTTCTACTCTAGAATTTCCCAAAATTTCAGCATAGATGCTTTCGACTATGCTGATTCCAATTCTGCAATAAAAACCAGCTAAATGCTCACGTGAGCCAAGTTATGACCTCCTAAACTTTTCATGTGGTTAAGCATTATTGCGTGAATTTTCTTTTCCCGGATAGTGATTTCTGCAGTATTGGTTCCAGTAAAATGCTTAACCATAGGAAAAGTTTAGGAGGTAATAAGTTGGCTCACGTGAGCATTTAGCCGGTTTTTATTGCAGAAATGGAATCAGTATAGTCGAAAGCATCTATGCTGAAATTTTTTGGAAAATTCTAGATTCGAAGGTATCAAATACCTGTTTTTGTAAAGCTAGTTTTGCAACCGCTGATTTTTTAAGTGTCTCAAAAAATTGTTTACAGACCGACGAACCGCGGACGAGCGGAGCGAAAACTGATCCGAATAAAAACCATATTTCTATTAACAGGTCCAAAAATTAATTAATTTTATACCTTGAAAAGAGCCAAATCGTTGGTATCACCAGCACAAACATATTTGAAGAATTCGCGGTTAAAGATTTTGTGAAACTCTGAAATGTTCTGGTACGGTTTCTTGTAAACCGCACAATAGAAGAGATAAGCAACTCGTTCGATGGGCTTCAATTTGTAATAATCCTCCGGAGGCGGCATGGTTCTAAGCACATGATCCACGATTTGTGAGCCAAGCTTCACGACTCCATAGTAATATTTCTCATCTTCTCCGTCGAACCCTTCGTTTGCCAGGTTGTTTGTCACACTTCTGGATCCTTGTGCTCTACGAGCCTCCATATAATAGTTTCTAATCTCCTCTTCTTCTTCCTCCTCATCCTCTTCTTCCGACTCTTCTTCAGTTCCGTGTCTTCTGTTTCGTCGTCCTTCATCAGAAGTCTCGCTGTAGAACTCGCCACTTTCATAGCCACCGAATCCATTGTGCCCATTGACGGCGTCAGTGTATTTTTCAGCGGCCGTTGAACGGGGTCGTCTTGGTTCACGCATTTTGTTGGGCAGCAATCCGACTCCGACGCGTCCGCCATTCAAATAGTCGCTGGCGTAACCGGAAGCGTTTCGGGACGGCGGATAGAGACCGGAAAATGAGTCGTTTGGACCACGAGACGAGTTGTATTGAGCTCTGGAAGATACAGAAAAAAAATAATTTGCATAAATATTTAACTAAAACCTATTAAAACCACGATTATCATATCCATTAAATGTGGAGTTGTGTCCTCTGGCGGCTCCATTGCTCATCGTCGGATGATTATTCGCCTTTTTGGACACCGGCCGAGCCGGTTGAGCAATCATCGGACCACGAGGTGCGGGAAGATCGTTGTCGAGTCGACTACGCCGTGGTCTAGAGTGCGTAACAGAAGAGGCATCGTCTTCTCCGTACAGCGAAGACGGCGGGGAATTTGTGTAAGGTTGCGACCAGTCGTTCATGTCGAATCCAGTTGCTGAAATGAAAAAAAAACTAGAAATTTGTTTCATTTTATCAGTAATTTTCATCAGTCTATTATATATACCTCCAGCCTTCCCATTCACTCGGGTTTCATATTGCATCGAATCGATCTGTAATAAATTGACAAAATGACTCGTAAAAGTATTGAGCGGTTGGTTGGTTCGTTCGAAGTTCTCAGTCTCGGTGGGCAAATAAATATAAATACGCAGAGTGCGGAAGAAAGTGAACAAGACAAAAAGGGGACGAATCGAGGTCAACCGTGTCACTTTGGTGTCGACACTGCGACGCAAAAATACACGAGAATTCACAGAGATTGTCCCGAATAATGATAACGAAAAAGACAATTGGTGAAAGTTTTTTTTTTTTTTAATTCAAAAGATCGGAATCAATCGATAGATCTTTTGTGTTCTTTTTTTAAATTTGACAGATGGTGTCAGGTCAGCGCAGAAACAGGGAGTGGCCGAAAATCGATATGGGAAATAAATATGCTAATGATGCATTGTTTATAAGTGCGTTCGCTGGTGGGAAGCAGGCAAACAGAAACCAAAATTAAAAAAAGAAGAAAAAAGATTTACCCTGTATCGATACATTGCTCCTGCTCCGAATAAATTGATTAATTAAAATGATTTTTGAGCTAAATTTGTTTTCTTCAAACAAAAAACACGCGTGTGGCCACGTAATACACGCGACCACACGTCAAAAATAGAGCAGAAAGGTTACGGGAAAATTAAAATGAAAAATCAATAAAAATAAAATTTGAAACGCGTGAAAGACGTAAAGTGTGGTGTTTGCGTACAAATTATTGCTTACCGTAATCTCAGTTTTCGGTAAAACAATATTTTTGTTTTTTTTTTTTTCATTTTTCGCCAAAATTTCCCCAGTTTCTATTTATTTTTTGCTTTGTCAGTTTTTTAAATTTTAAGTTTGCTATTTTCGATGACAGAACGAGATTAATTGTTGAAAAATAGGTATTTTCGCATAATTTCGATCTCGAGTTTCACGGTTTGATGTCGTAATTCGATTGAAAAAACAATAATGGACCCATTTTTCACATGAAAAAACCACTTTTTGTGGTTTTTTCCCATATGCAGGTTGTTTTCCAGGAAAAAAAAACCCATCACGTCGAGACCCGGCGTTAAAAATGTAATACGCCTTTATGGGGTTATTCATGAGAAAAAAAAACGGTTTGTTTTTGTTTTTTTTTCCAATTCACGCGATGTCGAGAATTGTAAAAAAATACAGGTAGAGAAATGGGGGTCCCCCTGATATAGCATTGATATTGAAGAGACGGAGAAGGTGAGGAGTTCAAAGAAAGGGGGCAGTCTCTGTGTCTCTTCATTATCAATGCTACATCCCCATTTCTCTACCTGTATTTTTTTACAATTCTCGAAATCGCGTGAATTGGAAAAAAAACAAAAACAAACCGTTTTTTTCTCATGAATAACCCCATTAATATTCAATAAGGAATTTGGTTGAAACTTGAAGGCGCATCGAATTATCTCATCGGCCGGTCTCGACACGACTAGTTGTTTACGCCAAAAAACCTCCGACTACTGCAGTTTTTGTCGTTTTTCCTCAATTTTTCCTCGAAAAAAGAGGCCTTGACAAAACCGGGGAAGAAAAAACCGAGGAAAACAGAACCAGGGAAACAATTTCGAAAACCGGGGAAGATGCTGCGCCCCCTTTTGCAACTGCTACACGAGTTTTGTATTGTTTACGTCAGGAAACCCAACTTCAAGTCACTGTCAAATGGATGCCGAGAAGCCGTCAAGAAAGACCATGAAGAGTTTGCCAAAGACGGCCTACTGTAAGCCGCACAGAACAAGAAAAGTATGAAGAAGGTCGATATCCAAGAATACAAGACCTTCATTCCTTGCCTCAAATCTTCAACCTACCTTTTCAAAACCTACCATGTTCTTTATCTACCTTGTCACTTACTTAATTGTGTAACTGGTAAAGACCGAAAGGCGTGGTCTGCTGTGATCCGAAATCACCCTAATTGAACATAGAACGGAAATCGCTGTGCAATTTTTTCACAGACGCTATGCAAATTCAGCAGCTTCTTCTGGAATGTTTCCCCAACTACGGTGCAATCATTGCAGTCTTGCTGCTATGTGTGTACGCGACTGCCGATTATTAGGTACCTACTTTATTTTTACCGATACCGTGAAAACTCTAATACAACGGCATGCTCTTCTATTTTTTCTTCTCCTCACAACTGCCGTGTCTTTAGAAGTTTGCACACCAAACTCGGCAATACACTTTCTAACCAAGCAAGCATGAGACGACCGAAGTTTGGTGTACAAACCTCTAAATACCTGGCAGTTGTGAGGAAAATAAACAATAGAAGGGCATGCCGTTGTACTAGAGTTTTTACGGTAACTAAATAATAATCAAAGAAATGTTTATCAAATCTTTTTCTGGAGAAAACAAACAATGAACAACAGTTTTATAACCCGTAATTAGTTTTGGCCCGAAAAACAAGGTCTGCTTGCCACGTGGGCAACGTTCCGCGAATCGCACTAGTCGGCAGCCATGAATAGCCTATGATTGTGGGCAGAATTCGTCGTTCTCGTAGTGAAATCGCCCACACATCGTGTTCCGTCCACGCGTTATCAGTATCATTCTCGTTTTCAGCCACTTGTGATGCCAAGCGGGCGGGACTAGTGTCATTTGAGGGGATTCTTTTATCGGCGGTAACAATGGAAGTGTCGAGGCGACGCATCGAGAACATCTGAAAACAAGAATTTCTATAATAGTATCTAGTAAATATGTACATAATTTAATCAAGAAACCTACATGAGCATCCGAATCAGAGATTCCAATCATTTTGAGAATCGAAGTGAGATGTTCATCTTTTGAAGAGTTCTCCAAGTGCCACTCGTTCGGAACGCTTTTATGACTATCTACCAAAACTTGACACGTGGATTGCACTCCACCACTCAACACAATATAAAAGCATCTTCGATTTGCTCCGAATCTCGGATGATTTCCTCTTCCAGCCATTCCAGTTCTTCCATTCGGATTTAACGGAAAACCGGCGGCTGAAAGTTTCCAACACTTTCCACTGTTACTGATGACGTCATTCGCCTGCCGACTTCTCCAAATTCGTTTCAACTCGCCGACATTCTGCTCTGTAGCCACATCGATATATTTTTGTACATCGGACGGAAAATCTTCGGCCGGTTTGCAATAGAATGGTGGATTGTAGCGAGGAACAAGCACTGACCATGGTTTTGACATCGATTTCACATTGATTTTCATAATTCCGCCACTTTCCGGATATTGTTCTAGAAAGTGCGCTTCAGAAGCTTTTCGAGATCCGGATTTCTCATAAGAATCTCGTAATGTCATCATTCTTATGTGGTTCTGGAAATAGAAAATAGAAGTTCAAGGATGGAATGGAAGCAAAAACTCACGTGTATATTGTGCAATTCTTGAAGCTCATTTTTGTTTGTTGACACATTTGACTTCTGATGAGTATTCTTCCACTGCTCCATCGATAATTTCCTCCAAAACGAAGTGACGAAGACATTCTTGTTGAACGGCACTGATGGATTATGATAAATTGATCCAAATCGCCACGTGGCTCGGTTCTTGTCTCGATGCTCAAAGTCTGGATGATCGAAATCGGAAAAGAATCCAGAGAATGAGTCGGAGAAACGGCAACACGCTGAGCAAATCAGACAGAGAATGGTGAGAGGAGGCGGTAGAGGTGGGCGGAGTCGGAAGTCTTCAGCCAGAGAATAGAGCTGGAATCTCCAAATTTTATCCGCCTCATCGTCCACATTCTTGGCGGTTTTGGAGAAGAAGGCGAAGAGAATTGGCCAGAGAAGCAATTTGAGAATGACAAAGTACTCGATGATAATGAGATAAGCGGGGAGAGATTGTGTGGGGCACGATTGGTTTGCGTACTGGCTCACAGAAGAGCAGTAGCGTTTTGGAGCTCCTAGGAAGGACTTGCGGCATGTTTCCGATTCGGAGAGATCTGAAAACAGCGAATTGGAAACAACGATTTTGCTTTTGACGATTTTTAGAACAAAAAGTAGGCCGATAAAACAGAAAAAATATTACATATTCCTCGATTTGAGGTACCTCGTCAAATGGTGTAAATTGTGGTCTCGCCACGAACTGTTACGCGCAAGTTTGTATTATGTTTTCAATCGACTTGCGACATGAGAACGCGAGACTCCGCCCACTTATTTGTGCGCTACCTGTCTGCGTCTCTTCAAATATCACTGTGTTCGCGTGGTCGCGCCGAAATAAGTGGGCGGAGTCTCGCGTTCTCATGTCGCAAGTCGATTGAAAACACAATATTTTCGTTTTTTTTTCTGTAGTTTTGTGATGGTTTTAACTTTTCTCTATAAGTATCGCAAATTTTTTGTGACCTATTATTGTTTTAAAAAATTTGTCACCTGGCGAGAGGCGCGAATTCAAAAAATAGGCTCCGCCTCCTCGCCGAAATATTTTTGCAACTCTGCGCGCGCCAATTTGCAATCGCAGTGCGCGCGATTTTATGCGTTGAATTTCCGTTACTTTATTAACAAATATCCAATTAAGAAAATCAAAAACTCACTTTAAATCAACAGTGGCCAAATTCGCTTCAAAATAACAGGTTTTCAGGAGAAATTGAAAGGCACTGGACAAAAATTCGACGCAGAGAATCGCGCGCACCGCGATTGCAAATTGGTGCGCGCAGAATTGCAGAAATATTTCGGCGAGGAGGCGGAGCCTATTTTTTGAATTCGCGCCACTCGCCAGGTGACAAATTTTTTAAAACAATAATAGTGTTTAAATGCTGAAACATCGGTTTTTATTTAAATTTTATAATTGAACTTTTTAATATAACTTTTTTTCAGGTAGCACGGTGTCCAGGATTTGAAATGTGGGCGGAGCCTAATTTGCTGGCGTGTCAGCAAACTCTCATGGCGCACTTTCAGTGCTTGCGCAGTTTGCGACTCGAATTTTTTTTGTTGATTTTATTATTTTTCTTTCAGTAAAACCTGTTTTTCTTTGTAAAATGTATGTATTGTATCTTTTAATACCATAAAATTGTCCAAAATTCAATTTTCGTAAAGATTTATCCTGCAAAAACACCAAAAAACTCAAAATGAATATTTCGAAATGGTGGCTGAACCAAATTCGACGTTCTTAGGCTTAAAAAATTTCTAAAAACCTCAGCTATAATTCCGTTGGAGCACATGTGGGAAAAATAAGAATTTATGCTTTTTTTTTCCCGAAAAACATAAAAAATGCGTCAAAATTTGAATTTCGCGCGAAAAAATCCAGTGGGGCGAGTTTGCTCGACTCCGCCCACTTTTCAAATCCTGGACACCGTGGGTAGAAAAGAGAAAAAACGGAATTTATTCGTCGAAAAAAATTCAAACTTGCGCGTGGCAAGGTACCTCAAATCTAGGAATATCCTTATGCAGGAACCCAACGACTTCCTGCCGCTGGTAAGGATTCTATTCAAACCAATTTCTTAAAAATAACTAACTTGAGAGATCAGTAGTGAAAAGACTGAGCCATATCCACGACATAGTCTTCCGAAATACTTCCAAAGTAACATCTCGATCAGGAAATACTACTGCCTGAATGGCAACCGCACTGCTCAACATGACCAAGGCGATCATGAACAAAAAGTTGGTGAAATCGCGGAGCAACATCAACTTTACACGGACCACCATTGGTCCGAAGATGTCGGATAGTGGAATGTACGTGAAAAGTGTCGAGTAGCTCACGTAGAGCACAAAAAAGGCGGAGACAACTTTGGCAGAGTATATCGATTGAATGCCGAGTGGTTGTAGAAGCGTGATGAGTGGAAATACTTTCATGACCAGGAGCAACATAAGGAAGATCATAAAAATGAAAATGTCGAATACTCTCCAAGGCATTAGAGATAAAGGTATCTTTCGGGCTCGAGCGGTTAGGACGTAACAGTTTTCGATCCACCAAAAGAAGGACCACACCCACATTCCAGTATCCCACAGGTTTGAACCGCAACCGGGGAGGACCACCTGAAAATTGGAATTGAATAATTGATTCGTTTTTTTTTGTGGTTTTGGAGCTTTCCCGTTGGTACCTCCGCTTACTATTAGCGTGGGTACAACGGTATAGAACCTGCACGGTATAGAACATGCAGGAAATAGAACTGCCTGAAAAGGAGCTGCGTTGAAAAGCAACTGCTCGAAATTTGTCAGTACATCTCAATTTAAGGCAGTTCTATAGCGTAGCGGCTCTATACCGTTGTACCCCCTTCTCGCAGCTAATTAGACCTACCGAATACGCCAGGCAGCATATATAAATTATCCGGAAAAGAAGCGAAAGCCAATACTTGACAATTGGAGTTGAATAAAACGTGGATAATGTAGGAGCATGAGCTCTCCGAATCCGATGTTTCCTTCCAAACGGTCTCGAATCCTTATCGTAATCCTCAATGTTCAATGGGAACACCATAGATTGAGGAGTAGCCGACTCGGCACCGCCAAGTGCCGAATTCAAGCCAAATGCGGTGGAGAGTGGAGCGGTGAGAGCCGTAAGTGCTTCACTTCGAGACGAAATCACACTGTACGTCGAGATTGCTCTTTGCTTTTGTGGAAACTTGCCAACGTCCAGAAGAGCCACTGTAGGAGACACTGTTTGCTCTGGTTTCGCAACGTTTCTTGGGCGGACTAGCATCCAGAACTTGATTGGGAGCACCAAGACTGCACAGATACAAAATTTGGTCCATTTTGGAAGGAAAATAGGAAAGCTTTTGGCTTGAAGATTTCCGTACAGCTTTCGATGCACCCACCGCTGGCAACATTCGTGGGCGATGATTTCACGGGCGTTACACTGGAAATGGAGTTTAAAGGAAATGGAATAGAATAATAGGAGACCACACCAAAACCTGGGATGCAGGTCGAATCGAAGAACCAAAACCTGAAAAATGGGGTGGAGCAAGGAGCCACAAAATTAAGTTTACAAGCAAAGAATTTTTGTTCCTCGATTCAAAATGCTTCCCAGATTTTGGCCTCTCCATAATATTATGGATTCGTGACGTAGCGAGACAGCGTATTAAGTTATGCGTCAGCAAATGTTGCGTCTCGCCACGATTCAGCTCTTGCCGACATGAGAGGAAACCATTTTTTTTCCTTTTGCTGGCGCACAACTTGCAGCAACGTGTCGCTACGTCACGAATCCATAATAACACCAATAAATTAAAAATTCTTACATGAAAAGCTAGCTGTGTCATATCAAACCCATAAAAGTGATCCATAGGTTGGCAGAGAAGTTGATAAGCTTTGGCTGGAGACGAAGCAAAAACAGTGTCAAACAGCTTGGTTGCAGATTTGGAAAGACTATCCGACAACTCGTTCAGCGATTTCTCGTAGAAATGCCAATCATGACTCTCGTGAGCAAGAGACCGTGCAATTCTTGACAAAACCATGGAAAATGCCACCGGTTCATCGGCAAAAGCAGCCAGACACTTGACAACTCCTGGCCTGTGGAGCAAAAGACTCCAGATGGCCAGGATCCGAATGGAATCGTGTTTGTCGCGACTGGAAACGTCGTTGCAGAAGACGTTAGGATCGAATAGATTGTCAACTCCGAATGACAACTTCTTAACGACTTTCTGAATGTCATTGGCGAATCTCGGATCGATTTCCGATGGGATGTAAGAGTAGCCCATTAATTGGCAGAGCACTATTGTGGTGAAAAAATGCTCGTCCGCGTGGTGCATCATGCGGATTAGCATGTTAGAAGTCACTCGAATAGGTGGATTTAACTGCAATACAGAGGATAGAAAATGAAGTTGATCGTCTTTTGTGATGCATTCGCAGAGGATCATTGTTAAGAGCTCCTCATCCAACTGAGCTGCCACATCCATCGACGACAAAACAGAAGGAGAGTTTAATTTGGCGGCGAGAAGCAAAACTTGTCGTTCTTCTCCAGTAGTCGCGTAGCATTCCAAACACATATCAACGACTACCGATGACAATTCGGATAGCTGTGTCGAGTCGATGAATTCGATAAGTTGCACATCGCCAGACGTCGAAGACACCAGAATCTTGGTGACCAAAGTGTAGCTATCCGCGAGGCCTAGTGGGTACAGTTGCGAGTGGAGCCTATAAAGGGATTTGAATAGAAATTGACAAGAAAAATGAACATATATTCAAAAATAGACTTACCAACTAACAAACTTGTCATTGTCAAAACTTGAAGCCTCTAGGAGCAAATGGCTTGAATGGAGAATTGCACAAAGTTCACAGCTGTCTTGAAGTACAATGACTGGAATTCCATGCTCCACAAAGAAGAGAAGCTCGATGAGTGATTCCTTAGATGCTCCTAGATGGAAAATAAGATTAACTGGGCATTTTTTGGGAGAAAACAAACTGACATTTTTTCGTAAAAAATTTATATCTTGAGGTTTTTGGAAGAGTTTTTGCACAAAGTTATTGTTTTTTCAATCGACTTGCGAGAAACGCGTGACTCCGCCCACTTTTTTTCGCGAGACCACGCAAACACAGTTCGATTCGAAGAGAAGCAGAGAAAACATGTATTTTTTCTCTCGTTCTCATGCTGCAACTAGATTGAAAACACAATAGTACAACAAAAAAGCAAACAAATTTCAAGTATCGTTTCAAAATTATTTTTTATTAATTTTTGGCAATTTTTACAAAACTAGAAAAACACTATGGTCTAAAAGTCACACAATATTGCGTTTTCAATTTTCTTGTTAGCTACAGCATGTTATCCCGCGGAAAATCGGCACAGGCCGAATTAGAAATGAGCGCGATTCTGTTTTCCAATTTTTTGAACTACCGCGCAATTATTTGAAAACGATGCTCCGGAATTCCGCGTTTCCCCGTTGTTTATCGTAAAACCACACAAATGTTTTTTAAAATTATTTTTTTTTTCTTCAAATTTTACCGCGTTTTCCGCCGAATATCTGTGTACTCCCCTAACTAATGTCGTCCCGTCACGTCGGCCAAACGCGCTCCGCTGAACTCTGTACTACGTGGATTTTATTTTGGTTTCCAAATTATTTAATTTCACGTTGAATTTACACGTGGAATGAAATAACTTGGAGGCCAAAATGAAAATCCCATAGCGTTGAGTTCAGCGGAGCGCGTTTGACCATTTTGGCGGGCCGACAATATAAATTCAAACTGATATTTAACTTGTTGAATTTTCAGCTTCCTTCCTCCGCTGAAAGGCAATGGAAATAGATCAAAAGACGAGTTTCGAAAAAAAATGAATGAAAAAGTTCAAAAAGTTCGTAATATACTTTTTATCACCGTACAGCAACCTTCGGGGCAATAAACCAAAAAAACAGCTACAAAACGTCATATGCGAAGCGATATAAATAACGGCACCGGAAACTGTTGTACAACTCAAACGGCCAGTTGACACCATGAAGAAAGGGCTGTTTTTCCTTCTCTTTTCTATATTCCTCGTAGCTGTTCTGGCATTGAGATTTGACGACGAGGGCGACTCGTGCTCATCTTCATCCTCATCCTCATCTGATTCAGATGAAAATGGCGGTGGCCACCACCATGGAGGTGGTGGGCATCACCATGATGGTAGTGGACATCATCCTCCAGTTACTCAACCACCTACGCAGCCAGTTAACAATGCGAATCGTCCAAAGTGTCCGCAAGATTGGTTTACATCTTACAGACCTCAGGGAATATGGTGTATTCGAGTGAGTAGAGACTTTTTTTTTCAAAAATATCATAATTTGTGTACCATATCAGATCGGTCGTGGAACCATGGACTACCAGGGCGCAATTGCTCAATGTGCCACCTACGGAGGAGTTCTCTCCGGAGTCCAGACTCCTTGGGAGCGCTGGCTTGTAGCCCAGGAGGCCACACGTCAAACTCTTCTTCATAACATTCAAATTGGTGGCGTCTGGCTTGGGGCACAACGCAATCCAAGGGACAACATTTTCTATTGGACTGATGGACATACCGTTGGTACGGAGGGAATCAAGTGGGGGCCAGGTCAGCCGGATAATGCTGTCGGTCATGGACCACAAAACTGTCTGCAAATACTTGCAATCTCTCCCGGGTATTGGAATAATCCTGGAAAATGGTCCGCTTACCGGACTGGAGACTTTGACGACTATTGGTGCAATATGAAGGATCCGGAAATGCGATTGTATGCGTGTGGAATGAGAGGACCATCAGAGCGATAATTTTGTTTATTTTTTTTTAGAAAAACAAAATTTCTGTGAATTTTTAAATATATAGAAAATTTAAATGTTTGTTATCCTTTTGAAAATTTCAATTCGCATTTGAAAATAATCCAGAAAATTGAATAAAATTTCTGAATGTTTTTTTTCGATTCTTATTTAGCGTACATTAGATGAAAATATTGTGTTTTCAATCAACTTGCGACATGAAAACGCAAGTCTGCATTTACCGTTCTGTCTGCGTCTCTTCAAATATCACTGTGCTCGCGTAGTCGCGCACAAATAAGTGGGCGGAGTCTGGCGTTCTCATGTCGCAAGTTGATTGAAAACACAATAGCACGACTGCTAAAAAGTGCTTAAAAAGAAGCGGGATTTCCAGTTTTAACTCGATTGAAAACAATAGTCTGAATTTTTGAAGCAGTTGCGACAAATTCTTCGATAAATTAACATTTTGGATAAAATTACCGATAATTTTTCGACATTTTCGAGTGTAAAAAATGGGAAATACATAATGGTACGTCCAAAGAAAAAAAAGACGAAAATAGGCGTCCAAAGTAACTTTGTTTTTGCGTCTTTTTTCTCTACAGTATCCCGCCAAACCTGCGCATCTTGGGGACGCGCGAAGTGAATAATTTGAATTTCAAATGTTTTTTTTTTTGAAAACACTTTTTCAGTTTTTTTTGTTTGATCTGCAGGTTAGGCGGTTTACTGTAGAAAAAAAACGCAACAATTTTTGCAAAGACAAAATTACTTTGGACGCCTATTTTCGTCTTTTCTTGCGTTTTTTTTTTTTACTTTGGACGTACCATAATAATATTTAGTATCTGGATACGGTGCGCAATGCAAGTGGTGAATTGTGGGGCGTCGGTGTTTGCACACTTTTAATTTTCCAAAATTTTTCTGATTTTTAGGGTGTTTATTGATTTATAGGATGTAAAAATGTAACCCTTCTTATTGTGTTTTCAATCGACTTGCGACATGAGAACGCAAAACTCCGCCCACTTATTTATGCGCGACTACGCGAACACAGTGATATGCACACTTGCGTTTTCATTTCGCACGTCGATTGAAAACACAATAACATGCGAAACAATTTTCGTTGAATTTTCAATATTTTTAAAATGTTTCTTGATATTTTCGATTTTTTATCGTTTTTTTGTTTTCAACACGGTGTGTTGGACGGAACGTTGGAAGATAAAATTCAAACTGCGAGGGCTTTTTCTAGAAAATTTATGGAGAGAGCCGTGGCCGATGTTTTGCTCTGATTTCTCTAAACCTCACTCCAAATGCATGCGGAATTCTTTGTTCGATTGGAGCGAGTTTTCAGCGTTATAGCAAACTGCCAGCGTCTCTCGCCGAAGAGACGCAGACAAGCAGACTCCACCTTCAGCGGAGCGCATTGCCAATAACGTTCCGGCCAGCACACCGTTTTCAAGTATTTTTTTTTCTTTTAAGTCAACTTTAACAGATGTCCATTTTAAATAGGATTTGACGAAATAAATAATAAAAAATTACCTGCGAAAACTGCCACAGGAAACGGTCGTTTATCATTGGACGGCGACAAGAGGATCGCCGCTGAATTACCGTACGTGGAAGGGCTCATTGGTTCGGAGGGAACGCCAATCAACAAAGCTGTAAAGAAAGATTTTTTTGATGCAAAAATTGAGTTGCTAACCTGGCGGCGGATGTGCTAATTTCACAGCGGTGGCTGCTCTTAGTTTTGCAATATCTTCCGAACTTTCTGTCGCTTCTTTCCGACAAACCAAAAGCAAAGTGTTCAAAGATGTATCTACAACATTTTTAGAGCTTGTCGAGTCAGAAGCGATCACGTCGTCCGAGTTCACCAAAACGTGCAAAACTTCCGCTTGCCGTTCCAATTGTGGCAATCCATTGCGCAATGCTCCACTAGCGACTCGAGAGAGGGGATCGTTAACTTCGCCGGAGGAAATGATCCACGTTCCACAGCCCGTTAAAAATGATTTGAGACCTTTCTCGACCGAAGACATGTACTTCGTGGAGAGTGAGTTTCCATGTGAGATCAGAGAAATTATCAGATCAGGAACTCCTTGATCAACTTCTGAAGCGGCCGCTGCCAGCCGGCTGTAAATGTGCTTGGCGGCGCCTGGGAGCGCTTGAGGGCTGCCGAGGATTAGGGCGGGGCATAGTTGAATTCCAGCTGCTGATCCATCCGCGGACACTACAACAGGCACCGTGTCGGGTAGAAGTGACATATCGGCCACATTGGCCGATTCGGGATCGTCCATGGGGAGTGCTGCAAGTAGAGGAGAGTAGCAAGACAGCGTGTCAAGATATGCGTCAGCAAATGTTGGGTCTCGACACGATTCAGCTCTTAGCGGCGGGAGGGGAAATAATTTCTTTCTGGCGTACAACTTGCAGCAACGAGTCGCTACGTCACGAATCCATACTATTGTGTGTTTTTTTCTAATAAAACGTGGTTTTTTTAAACATTTTCTTCACAAATTGACAGCGAAATCATAAAAATCAGGCGACTACCTTTTTTCAAATAAGACTTTATGAGATTTTCACGAGCATAAAGTTTGAGAAATTATTTTTCCCATACTGCTATCACCTTCCAAAAATAGAATGGCACACGGGACCCCAGCCTTCCAAAATTGTTTCTACCTGGCGCATTTTTAAAACCCTAATTGTAAGGCTCGGTCATTTTCTAACCAAAATGCCTCGTTGTTGGACTAAAATGAAGGTGTCATCCTGAATAATCAGATGATGGTTCGAAGTTCTCAAAAAAGTAAATTTTCGAGTGAAAAAATAATTTCATTATCCGACGAACTTGGAGGCGCATTGGACGACGGTGGAGGCGTGTGGCATGCCGTTCTAATCTAATATTGGACTTTGGAGAGGGATGTCTTCAGCCCAGAACCCCGTGCGAAAATGGAAATAAATTTGAAAACTACGAAGAGTTCAATGGAGCGCGTTTGATCAGCGACCGAGAACGACCGAGAACGTAGACGTAGACAGCGACCGAGAACGTAGACTTAAAACGAAAAAAACGGAAATAAAGGAAGAAAAGAAAAAAAAGCGGAAAAGACATATAGCGTAGGCGTTAATTGATAGACAGAAGAAGTGATAGGGGGTGTGAGAGAGGAGATAATTTGATGGGAACGAGAGCGATATGTCGCGCATCGTTAGTGTCGTCGACGACGACGACGGCATGCCACACCACGCCACGACACGACAAACCAGTTCTGTTTTTCTCGCTGATTAGCGAGTGAGATGACGTGGCACTTCCGATTTCTCACGGCGTGTCAGGCCCTGCGCTCTATTGAGAGGCGCGCTCTATTGAGAGTCTGCGTCTCCACAGTGGCGTGCGTTCTGTGTGCTAAACTACGTAAAGGCAAATGCGCTCTATTGCGTGTCTGCATCTCCACATTGGCATTGTGCCAAGACGCGAGAAACGCCGTTTTTCTTGCTTGTTTATTTGTTTGTCTGCTCACAATCAGCTGCCAAAAGTTTAAGTCGTGTCTCGATTAAACTCAACTCATTAATCGCCGAGCGACGGGTCGTAAAAGTGTACATTCTGAGAGTGAATCAGTCAGTGTAAATATGTAATGCTTAATTGCCACGTCATATGCGTCTGGAGAAGAGGTGGTGTCCAGCAGGTGTTCTTCGGCGGAAATAGTGCGAGAGAGGCAGAGAGGCAGAGATAAATACATACATCCTTACGGACCTATTCAGATGAGGAGAGAAAAGAAAAGAAAAGAAAACAAAACAAACAATGAGAAGGTGAATGTGAATGTGGATGTCAAATGACCAGGAACCATGCCATTATGCAAATATCCGAGCTTAGTGATATAAAAATAAAAGATTTTGCTCTTTCTCTCTCTCTCTAAAAATTAAATAAAATGGCTCACTGCGTTGCCCTATTATTCCTCACCACCACCCTTCTTCAGGCTACTGTAATAGGACATGCATTGGAGGTTCTGGATGGCAACAGCAACACGACTACGCAATGGCTCGCCGGTGAGTTGGTGAGCATCAGGAGAAATGGCAGGTGGTCAAAAAGAGAGAGAGAGAGAGAGAGAGAGAGACACGAAAGATTTATTGTTGCGGTTAGGTTAGGTTAGGTTAGCTAAACATCATTTGTTAAATAGCCATCACGGCGTGAGGCTAAAGGCAAACGCGCTCTATCGCACTTGTCTGCCCGAAAAACGTCCAAAAGGAGTACACATGCTTGTGCGCCAATTGCTTATTAGACGCGAGCTCAGCTAATAGCCATGAAGCTGCCTATATCCGCCATATCCGCACCAAAAGTTTCATTTTGGCGCCAAAAAAGGCTCCGCGACGTTTCAAAACCAGACGTTTCGAAACTTATGACTAGATTGAAAAAAAATATGTTTTTGATAATTATGGGTAGGTACCGCAACGTGTTTCTAAAACATAAGAGTTTCGCCAAACTGTCGACAAAAATAGATTCCAGTTGTGCATATTAGCATGTTCCCAAATTTTCGTTTCAAAATGTTCAGTAATTCTCGAGTTTTGGCTCTTCAAAGTTAGCCTCCCGAAGTACTGATTTTCTCCTCGCTGGAGGGGGCGGGGCAGAGTGTGCGGGCGCGCGGCACTGAACCCCGGCAACAAAAATTTGGCGCAAGACGACTAACCGTTTGGCCACACGAGTGTCTAGCTGCGCGCCCAAGTTTGATGATAAAGGCGAGTCCCCGCTGGATCGCCCGCCTCACTGCACCTTGCATGGGGAGACTAGATTCAAAATTCAGAGGAAATTGGCAATAGAGCGCACTTGCGCCGCGCCTGCCTGCGTCTCTTATCTCGGCACACTCTCTTGCTCACTTTTTTTCGAAGCAGATAATTAAAATCCATTTTTTAGCATTTTCTCATTCCCTTTTTTCAAAAATCGCTCTGTTGAATGGAAGTAAAAATTTTTAGAATGTTTTTAAAACAAAGTTTATCAAAAATTGGCCAATAATTACTTGTACGCTGTCAATTTTTTGTTTTTCTTTCTTTTTTGCCGACATTTTTTAGCCATAGTTTTGAATTTTGGTGTTCAAATCTTTTTTTAGAGTCTAGGATCGTTCTAGAATACGGGATCGACAAAAATTTCTAATTTTCAAAAACTTTTTGACACTTCAATCAACAATGAACAAGAAAAAAAATTGAATTTGTATGTGATTTTAGCGATTTACATAAGAAAAATAATTGATATATTGTGTTTTCAATCGACTTGCGACATGAGAACGCGAGACTCCGCCCACTTATTTGTGCGCTACCTGTCTGCGTCTCTTCAAATATCACTGTGTTCGCGTGGTCGCGCCCAAATAAGTGGGCGGAGTCTCGCGTTCTCATGTCGCAAGTCGATTGAAAACACAATATCAGTTTTCAAGTTAAGCTAAAAAAGAAATGGGATAAAGTACTCGTCGCACAATTTTTCGTAAGTTTTACATTGCAATTGTACAATTATGGTTTCTCGCCAAACCAAAGGCCGGTTTTCGTTGAATCGCACGTAAAACTGTTAATTTCAGACAAAATAAATATTAATTGAATGGGAAAAAATAGAAAATATGAATTTTCGGATAAAAAAAATGCCTGCGAAAATAGAAGAATAACTAAAAATCGATAGCTCGGTAAACGCCTGCAACTGTTACGCAGACTTTGGCAACTTTTACGCAGCTCTTACGCAACTGTTAATTTACGCGCTATGGGTTTCTGCTAAAGATCTGCTCAAAAGCTGCGCAACTGAGGGGCTACTACTGCTTTCACTTTGCTTTTCGTTCCTTTTCTCTTTTCTATTAGAAAATAAAACATACTTTTATAATTATAATTTTTATTTAAAAAAAGAAATAGCATTTAATACACTTTATTGTCATCTCAACAACAAAAGAGCCGTGAAGGGCATGAGTGTCGGCGGTGGCTGGAAGGCGTCCTGTGAGAATGTCACGACGGAGTTGGAGGAAGACGTAGTATCGTGCGTGATCGTCGACAATAGTGGTGGGTGTTGTCGGGTAGAATTTGACCTCGAAAGAGAACTCCTGGGGAAGGTCTGTAAAGTTTGTTTTGGGCTTTTAAATCAACTGGGAATCATCAGAAAACCAAAAAAAAAAAGCAACCAACTTTTCAATTGCTTTAATATCTTCTTATCATTATACAACCAGTGTCTGATGCCTTCCTCTTTGTCGTAGAAGCAGAAAGAAAAGTATTCGCGTTCTTCGATCGGCAAGTCGCTCGTCACCTGACGGAACAATACTTCACCCTCGGAGCCGCGCTGAACGATATATTTTTTTATTTTTGTTATTTTAAGCTTAACGCCCGTCCAAACAACTTACGCTAACCTCAAACGCCTTGTAAACTCCAACTGGCAGGCGAACTCGTGCAGCCTGCATTTTGGGATCTCTCGCGAGTGTTGACTGGGCACCGGTGGCGTGGCGGGTGGTGGATGGTGTTGTTGGTCGACGGGTTCTCTGTCTTTACCCATTTGCTCTGGAAATTAGGAATTTATTTGGCGCTCTGCGGGAAAGAGAGAGAGAGAGAGAGATAGAAGTTAGACGGTTATAGAAAAAGCGGCGCGTCATCGGTGGCGCGCGGGTGCATTTCAATCGCAAAAATGCTCAATAGCGCACTGAAATATTGATTTCCGACCGAAACTTGAGAATTTTTGACATAAATTATACCCAAAAATTGTTTTTTCACTTCTTTTTGTTGTTCACGCGTTGAATATGCGTTTCTGAGCATTTATCAATGCACGGTAAGTTCAGCGGCAATGCGCCGGAAGCATGTGTGACACTTTCGCATATTTGAAAAGTATCACACATGCTTCCGGCGCGTTGCCGCTGAACTTTCCGGACAAAAAATCAATGCAGAATGAGATTTATATATGAAATAAATCAGAAACCGATGCGAAACCGCAAAAAAAAAACGAAAAAAAAAGAAGTTTTTTTGGGTTGAGCAAAACACGAACCCGCGACATTTGGATTTTTAATCACGCGCACTACCAACTGAGCCACAGAGGACAGAAATTTCTGCAGAACAGAGTGCTTATAAATGAATGAGAAAGAGTGAAACGTGAGAAAGAGTGGCGACGAAGCCAGTAGGCTTGTATCTATTTAAATATTCGCGCAAAAATGATTTTCTTATTATTTATTAATCACAATTTCTTTTTTTTTCCTCGAAAATATTTTTTGAAATAAATAAATTAACCTTCCACGTTACCGAAAAACATAAAAATGTGAAAACAAAAAGACGCAAAACGCGTTTTTCTTCGAAAAAAAGGAAGAAAAAAAAAATTATTTTGCGCTCTATAATGTGAAATTCGTGACGATAATGTCTTTTTTCATCTTTTAATTTACCACGGAGTAAAAAAATAATTAAAAATTGCAAAAAAAAGAAAAATACCGACGAAAAAACGGAAAAAAAACAAGCAGAAAACAGACGGGCGGTGCCAATGATTTTGTGTCGCCAGGTGCGGCGCGTGTCGCGTTTAAGATCTGCGTAACATCTGCAGCCTTTTTAAGATCTGCTTAACAGGTGTTGCAGCCTTCAATGTCTGCATAACATCTGCTACTGGGTTTAAAGGCTGTTTAAAATCTGAAAGGAGCTCTAAGTCATGCGCAAAAGCTGCTATAGCTTCTTAGATCTGCGTAACAGTTACAGGCGTTTACCGAGTAGAGTGCACGGAAGAATCGGCCAATTTTCGAAACATTTGATTTAAAAACACTCTAAAAAAAATTTGCTACCTTTTAACAGAGAGATTTTTTCAAAAATGAAACGAGAAGATACTTTGAAATGCATTTTAATGCTCTGAAAAACATATTTTCAAAAAAAGGGAGTGAGAGAGTGTGCCGAGATAGGAGACGCAAACGCGGTGCACGCGCGCTCTATTGACCAATTTCTCTGGTTTTTGAAGCGAGTCTCCCACTGCAAGGTGCAGTGCGCCTCCCTTTAAAATTTCTATTCTGACACGTTTAAGTATGAAAAAAGTACTTTCAGGACCAAAAAATCAACCTTTTCAGATATCGCCGACATAGTTATTTTAGATTTTTTTACATCATTCAATAGCAAATTTTTTGTAGAATCGAATGAGAATAGTAACTCGCGTGACAGCGACCTCCATAATAGAGAAAAAAGCAAAAAACTTGATTTTTTTTGAAACCACTTTCATGCTTTTTGGGCAAAAAGTGTTTCAAAATGTCTCAAATAATTTAAAAATTTGTACACCCAATCTCGAAAGCCTTTTTTATCGATTTCAACAATAAAAAAATAAGGTCATCGCTGAAAATTTTGAGATATTTTTCCTTGTACTTTGGAGACGTCCAGAAGGCGTGCCGTTGTAGATAGAGGCGATCTGATGCAAAAATCAAATTCCCCGTATAAAAATCTATCAGAAATATAAAAACAAGCAGTGACAGAGACCTACATAGATATTTTTAGAACGTTTTTCTGGTCGTCGTTTCAGTTTTTTGAAAATTTCGTCTGAAAATTAAAATTTTCAGTAAAATCTGATATCACCAATCAATTCTGCGTGCAAAATTACATATGAAAACATGTTGGTATGGATAATTATGTTCATAGTATTCGGGCTACTGGAGCGCAAACTCTCAAAATAAAAACGAGGAGAAAAAATTGAAAGGCTCCGCCCCCTCCTTTTGCGGTGCACGGTGTCCAGGATTTGAAAAGTGGGCGGAGCCGAGCAAACGCGCCCCACTGGATTTTTTCGCGCGAAATTCAAATTTTGACGCATTTTTTATGTTTTTCGGGGAAAAAAAAACACAAATTCTTATTTTTCCCACATGTGCTCCAACGGAATTATAGCTGAGGTCTTTAGAACTTTTTAAAGCCTAAGAACGTCGAATTTGGTTCAGCCACCATTTCGAAATATTCGTTTCGAGTTTTTTGGTGTTTTTGCAGGATAAATCTTTACGAAAATCGAAGTTTGGGCAATTTTATGGTATCAAAAGATACAATACATACATTTTACAAAGAAAAACAGGTTTTACTGAAAGAAAAATAAAAAATCAATTAAAAAATTCGAGAGTCGCAAACTGCGCAAGCACCGAAAATGCGCCATGAAAGTTTGCTGACGCGCCAGCAAATTAGGCTCCGCCCACATTTAAAATCCTGGACACCATGCGGTGCCTAATTATGGGTAAACAAATTCGGCACAGGTAGATGGCCCCGCCCTTTTTCTGATATTTGACTACTATTTGGCGGCTATTTGGTGGCTATTTGGCTGCTATCTGGCTGCTATCTGGCGGCTATTTGGCTGCTATCTGGCGGCTATTTGGCTGCTATTTGGCGGCTATTTGGCCGCTATTTCAAGTATCTGAAAATTGGCAGGTCGGAATAGAACTGCCCGAAAATTATGGAGGAATTTTTCGAAAATACAATCGGTTTTCAAACGTCGCGGAGCCAAAAAAAAATGGCATGCCAATCAACAAGGCTGCAAGGTAAAAAATAAAATTTATAGTGGCGGAGCTACAGTACCGTTCAAAAGGTTGAAAACTTTTGGTTTTTGGAGTATAACTTTTGAATGGAGAGGGTTATGGTTCTGAAAATTTGCATTAATCTGCCCCGTAATGTTTTTGACAAGCTCCAAAAATGGATTGGGTCATTTTGAAAACTGCAGATTTTTCAAAAAATTTCAGATGCCAAAATTTTTGACCCAAAAATAATTTTTTTTTCTGATTTTTCAGGGCTCAATATTTATGTTCAAAATAAAGTTTCAAAACTTAAAATAGGATTTTAGTTGACTATGGGTTGATCGGACAATTTTCAGCTGACTTACAGCACTTTGAGTATCAGGGTCCACATGGGTAAGTCAACTTTAACTTTTATTGAGAATCACCAAAATCGAAAAAAATCAAATAAACTTTGCTTTTTAACAGTTTTTATCTAATTTGCCCATATTTTCTTTGATTTTGGTGATTCTCAATAAAAGTTATAGTTGACTTACCCATGTGGACCTTGATACCTTGACCTTGATAAAGTGCTGTAAGTCAGCTGAAAATTGTCCGATCGACCCATAATCAACTAGAATCATACTTTCAGTTTTGAAACTTCATTTTGAACATAAATATCGAGTTCTGATAAATCTGAAAAAAAAAATTATTTTTGGGTCGAAAATTTTGGCATCTGAAATTTTTTGAAAAATCCGCAGTTTTCAAAAATGACCAAATCCATTTTTGGAGCTTGTCAAAAACATTACGGGGCGAATTCATGCAAACTTTCAGAACCATAACCCTCTCCATTCAAAAGTTATGCCTGAAAAACCAAAAGTTTCCAACCTTTTGAACGGTACTGTACGGTAGACAACAAAAGTCCGCAAACACCGAAGTCACATTTATTTTCCAGAAACTTCCCACCGCGACTATCCAGATTTCTACACGCATTCTCTCATCCACAACCCGAACATTCGCGTCAAAAAACCCGACCAGCGACCCAAAAAAAGTGATGACTGTTCTGATGAATTATTACGAAAAGTCATGCATCAGGTTCGTCTTTTTTTCATTTTCAGCCGCATCCCAACTAATTTTCAGCACATCACTGATGAAGGAATGACCGAATCGAAGAGAGCAATTCATTCGGCTGTTAGCCGGGATTTTGAGGGCTCGTGGAGTGTCATTTGTGCTCCGTGCGCGTTTTCCTATCTGTCACATTCTTCAGAATACTGTGTTCATTCGCGACACGGACTTACTTGTCTGTTGTATAAAGAGGGATGAGAAATGAAAGAAGACACATTTATATACACATAAATACCTAAAGAATTTTGGCTCAAAATTTTGCAATAAATAATTAAACTTGGCGAAAAAAAAAATTAATTATGCTTTTAAGAACCTGGATCAAATCGTAAAACCGAGAATCAAAGTCACAAATGAAAGGATAAGAATAAAAATGTTTGAGCTTGAGGAAGAGCTGAATGTGCCTAGAAGCCTTACGTCAAACGTCTTCTCGATAATTTCCTTTCTCTGCAGGCGTAAATCACATTTCACTTCTCCGCCCTTTTCCAGATTCTCAATTTTTAGATGGTACGGTACCGTCCTTTTGGTTTGGCGTCCGAAGTGCTGTAAGATGATAATTATAATAGGGGAAAGGGAATTTTGGCTATTAGCCGTCGTCTCCAAATGTTTTGGATGGCTAACAACAACTTTCAACCGCTAATAGCCATGTTGCCTAAATAATTTTTGGCGCGTATATGGCGGGACCAGGCATCTATGCGGCTAATAGCCATTTAAAACGGCTGATAACGGGCGATAATGGCTGTGAAAGTAGTTGAAGAGACTAGAAATCGGAAACGGCTAATAGCCGTCATTTTTGGGCGTATGTCAAATGCAAGTGGAACAGGGTCTGAATTCGACTTCTTTTAGCCGTTTTCCACGGCTAATAGCCATATAGCTGCCTATATCCGTCCATTGAAACCAAAATATAGATTTTCGCCGTTTTTTTCTGGATTTTCTATCGCCAAATGCACTTTTCGTTGAAAATAAATGTGTGCAAACACCGTGGCGACAAAATGCAGAAATGTTTCGAAAAGTCGCACTTTCGAAAGCCTTTTTGGCATTCTAAACGTATTTTTTTCATATTTCTACTGAGTTTCTGGAATAATTAGTATTTTTCGCATATAAAAAAAAATAAAATCTCTATTTCAAAAAAAACCTGTGTGGGTAAGCTTATTGGAAAGGCGCCAGAGATCATACTGTAGCAGTTGATAAAATATTTTTTTAAAAACCGGAAAATTTAACAATTTTAAACCACCGAGCCCATTAAAAGACTGGTCAAAATAAAATTGAAAAAATTTTTTTTGAAAATGGGGGCTATTAAAAAAGGCTAATAGCCATCGAATTCTGTTCGTGTACCAAATATATTTTTTAGATTTATATCGCCGGTATAGGCAGCTATGTGGCTAATAGCCATTGGAGAAGACTAGTTGCCATCGAATTAGAAGCGTATCCGTTTTAACGCAGCCGAGTCGCTATGCAGCTAAATGCAGCCTACGATAGCAAAAAAAAACCCGCACAGTTTAAAATTTATTTTCCAACGTTCCGTCCAACATGCCGTGGTTAAATACAAAGATTTCGCGCGATAAATAGTTGAAGAGCGTTTTTTTTTTCGGGGTTTTCCATTTGTCGGAATATTATCAAAAGAAAGCACTGAAACAGAAAAAGTTGCCGCCATTTTTTTCTCATTTCACCAATAAAAAACGAACCGGGTACTTGAAGTTGTCAACATTGACGCCATCAAGGGTGCACTTCACCCCTTCCACCCTCTTCACATCGTGCACTCTAAACATAGAATGATTAAAACAAATTGTGGCAACAAAATATCATCCCAACCTGATATAATACGTATGACCTTCTTCTCCGAGGAGCAGCGTCGAGTTCGTCATATCAATGTTGTGCTGATCGGTTTTATCTGTCAACAAATCAGTTCTCGATGGAGCGCATTTTCATTTTCACTCACTTTTCACCGCAATCATTCTCGAGTAGCACGCGTTGCCGAGCGTCTCGCGAACACAACATTCGTACTCGCCGTCCAACTGATTTCGAATCGCGTTTGCTCCCGATAGAAATCTGAAAACGTAGAGTACGTATTCTATTGTATTTAACGACAGATGGTGGGGGGTGGTGGACCATCAAATTGGCGTGTCGTGTCGACCATAAAAACGGTTGTCCTTTTGCCTTCAAGGGCATTTGGAGTGGAAGGAATAAAACACTCACACAAATTGATTGCGATGAATTTGAGTGCGTTCGGGTAGTATCGAGGATCCGTTGAATCGCCAGTGGTATCGACCGGTGAATGACGAGTCGAATTCGCCGCAAAAGAAGCGACGTTCGCCTTCTGCCGACACTTCCATCTCTTCCCATGTTATTGTTGGTTTCTGGAAGAAAATAATGTTTTTCGGTGAATTGCAATTGAAAAATTATAAAATCCTTGGCATCGAGACCCGGAGGTCGAAAAATGTAATGCGCCTTTAAAATTTTAAAATCGATACGAATGTTTAAAGCCGCATTCCAATCCCAATTTTCGATCGTCGGGTCTCGACACGATGGATATATTTAGAGTACTGTAGAAAAGGAAAAAAGACAATCAACTGGGGGAAAACTCGGAAAATGCTCTGATTGATCTGAAATTTTGGGAGAAAATGTCAAAAATACTCCCCGGCATGAAATTCTCAGAAAACTTTGGAGCCAAAATATCGATTTCTTTCAAAAAAATTTTGAAATTTTTTAAAATCGATATTTCAATCCAACATTTTTTGAGAATTTCATGACGGGCAGTATTTTTGGCATGTTTTCCCGAAATTTCAGACCAATCTGAGCATTCTCCGAGTTTTCTCTCGGTTAATTGTCTTTTTTTCGTCTTTCTACAGTACATTGAACGGTTCCATTAAAAATTTTCAAGAGAAAATTTTAAAATCGATATTAATTTTTAAAGGCGCATCAAATTTTTTCGCCCGCCGGGTTTCGGCACGATGTGTCTTTACGTTATTTTTTAATTTTTTAGAGCATAAATATTCAAATTTATTTGGTTTTTCCTGCTTTTAAATGCAGATTTATTAAATAAAATGACAGAAAATTCATTTACATAAATATTTAAATAGGTCCATAAATTTGTTTTTTTTTTCTGAAAGTCTAATAGGAGGATTTTAGCAACGTTGAACGGGAACTAAAGTTCCATTTTCCTTTGCATTAAAACGCAAAAAATATACAATTTAATGCCAAAAATGGCATTTTAATTCAAAATTCTTTAATTTCGGTTTTTAGAGCACACAGAAAAGTATTACAGCAGCTGCTCATCATTTTTAAAAATGACAAATTTTCCCACGAAATATCTCGGATCTTATTTTTGAACCCATTTAAAAATTTAAACAAGTTCTATTGTTTTTCGTAATTTTTTCAACTCTTTTATAAATTTTTAAATGGGTTACGGTCGCACTCATTTCAACTGTGTCAAAAAATGTGGGTGCTCCGAGTTATTTCGTAGGAAAATTGGTTATTTTTTCAAATGATGAGCAGCTGCTGAGACGAGAGTAATGTTGACTTTCTGCGCGCTCAAAAAACCCGAAATTGAAGAATTTTGAATTAAAATGACATTTTTGGCATTAAATTGCATATTTTTGCTGGAAATTTTTTTGCAAGTCTGTGGCACTATTTTTTTTTAGCATTCCAAGGGGTGGGGTCTGGTTTTCGCTGGGGATTTTTTCTGGGTCCTCCAACACAAAAATCGTTTTCGGTCCATAAAATGTTGAATTTATACGTGAAATTAAATAATTTGGAGACGAAAAGGAAAATCGCATAGCGTTGAGTTCTGCGGAGCGCGTTTGACCATTTTGTCGGGCCGATAATAACAAACAATTAAATTTTCAACAAAAAAAACAACTCACAGTAATCTTGACCCAGGTGGCGGCAAAGCAAGTCGAGAAGAGGTTAAGCACCAAAAAGGAGATTCCCCTAAAATCGAAAAATTGTCACTCAAACATGCCTATCCATCAATCTCAAACCTTGACATTTTGTCGATCGTTATCAAATGTTTCTTTCAATGATTGAATAAATGCACTAATAATCCAGATTAGTATAGTAATTAGAGTGGTTAGCTGGCTGGCTCGGAGGGAGAAGAAGAGATGCGACAGGTATAAGTGATGGGTACACTAGGGCGGAGGCAAATAGAAGCGGACGGACGTGTACGTCCCATACACACACACACACGAAAGCGCGGACACGGACACACGTTCTGTTTGCTTCGCTTGCTCGACTGAAACAATACGCGGAAGAATAGGGCAGGAGAAGAGACGCAGATGGTGAAGAAGCCGTCGTCCGTCAAGGTCCTTTTGTAATTTCTTTTTTTGTGTTGTTAGGGCGGAAGAGCGAGGTTCGAATGGCCGACTGTCTTTTGCCGCCGGGTCCAACGGTTTATGGACTTTTTGAATGGGCGGAGATCCGAATTTTATGGGCGATCAGGTTGGCGGACGGAGAGGAGGAAGAAGAAGAAGAACATCCCAGCGGGAAATTCAAAAGGTTGACCGTGGCAATTAGGTACCATATCAGACGGCTGCAAATTGCGATAAAACAAATTTTTTGAATTTTTTCAACAAAAAGTCAATAAACAGCATCTACGCTCTAATAAGAATCATAAATGAGGTTGCATATTAAAAAAAATTGTTTTACTCGGAAATTGAGACACTTTAAAACCGGGGAACAAGCTCCGCCCATTTTTGCAAGCCTGCGGCAGTAGAACTCGTGCCGCAGACTTGCAAAAGGGGCGGAGCTTATTCCCTGAGGCCGTATTCATGAACATTTACCGTACGGTAAATGAAAAGGTAAATGGATATATTGACCGAAAAAATTAGTTTTGTCATTCCTGAAACGATTCACGGGTCGTTTATAGTTCCATGAACCCTTTAAGCATTCCAAAATTTTAAATTTCTGTCGAGAAAATCATTTACCGTTTTCATTTACCGTACGGTAAACGTTCATGAATACGGCCACTGGTTTGTCGGGGTCACAAAAAACCGAAAAAAAAATTTTTCAAAATCCGGGTGAAAAAGCTCCGCCCCTTTTTCAAGTCTGCGGCACCAAATCTGCATAGGAATGCAGAAGGACGGGGCTTGTTCTCCGTTTTTGACATTTTTTCCTCCGGTTTTGTCAGGGTCTCGACAAAACCGGGAAGAAAAAAAACGGGGTAAGAATAATCGGAAAATAAGGAAAAGCTCCGCCCCTTTTTGCAAGTCTGCGGCACTGTTTTTTTGCATTGTGGCATTTTATAGCAGAAAAAACGCGGCGAATGTGAACATAAGCCCCCCCCCCCCCACCCACATATGACTCCCCACACGTGGAATAAAGCTCCCCAAAAAGGGAGTTTGACTCCCCACACTGTGGAAAAAATGTTTATTATTTTTCGGGGAGCTCAAGTCCACGATATTTTCCGGGGGGCTATTTTACCGATTTGGGGAGTGGAAGTTCATGAATAACAGCTCCCCACTGTTGATTTTGGGGGGAACATGTTCACAGGAGGGGCTTGTGAACATTGACCCCACACCAATAGAATATTGGCCCCCCACTTTGGAACTTTAACTCCCCACCCAAAAATTCACACTGGTGGTACTGTGAATTCAGTTATGGCGACCAAGACAATGGAAACTATGTGGGGAACTGCTGTTTTCAGTTGTGTGCATTTATTTTGTTTTTTTTTTTGCACATCGATTCCGTCTCCTCGATTGTGCATTGACATTGGTTGAGTAGCACTGGAAAGGACTGCCACGTGGCGCGGCACCGCTAAGTTTTCCACTTTTGGGGTCACGCGTATGCACACCCATCTTTTTTACGTGAACTTTCCGTGTTACATGTTTTTTTGGTGGGGAGTTGTTCTTTTTGGTGTGGGGTTGTTCTTCCATCGGTGGGGAGTTGATCTTCACTCTTGCCAAAAACGCGGTTTACGAGGCGATTGAAGCCACGCCCCCCCCCCAAAATGTTGTTTTCTTCGTTTTTTTTTAATGATGAACTCCAAATCTGTCAGGTGAACTACAAATCGATAATTTGAGCGGCCGCAAAAATAGAAAAATACCGATTTTTCAGTTTCTAGTAATAAAAAGGGTAACTTCTCTAAAGGCTGAAAAATCTATAAAAGGGGTTGGTAAAGTAAATCACAAAATGCAGAAAATTAAAAAAAAAATCGGCGAAAATGTGTGATTATTCTGAAAAATAGGAACATTTTGGAAAAAAATACTGAATTTACTTTTTTTTCGCCTATTTTTGGCAATTTTTCGCCATTTTTCGACATTTCTAATCAATTAGAATGCTATTTTTTATCATAATTGTGCAAAAAAGATGTTTAAAAACAAAAAATAGGAATTTAAATGCAAAAATGTTGAAAAATGTTCAAAATTCAAGTTACCATTTACTTCGTTCGTGATGAAACCAGAAAAGAAAAAAGCGTTATGTTCCTTTAATACCGTAAATTTTGTCATTTGAGCGCATTTGCACTGGATCACACGTGGCATTTTTGTTTTTTTTTTCGGTTTTTTTCTTTTTTTTTCTTTGGTTTTTAATGTTTTTTGTTGAAATAAATAAAAATAAATAAAAATAAAAATAGGCTGAAAATGCGAAGCGTGCATGCTCAAAAAATTTTTTGCTGAAAATTGTCCTATTCGTCGATGTTTTCATGAATAGCCTTTTCATCAAACTTGATAAAATCGAGAAAAGTTCGTGTGCGATACTTGGGGCGTGTCCATTACAGTTTTGACACTAAAAAGGCTTTCTTTCCATTGCTTGTCTCGCTCTATTTTGCGACAATCGGCGGTGAAAAATGATGGTGTTTTTGTGTCACGACAAGTCGCCCAATCGCCCATCTGCGCCATGCCCTCGATATATATCTCATTCCATTCGCCAACCCAACCCGTCGCTGTGCCCATCAATCCATCCGCCCGTCCGTCCGCTCATCGATCCACCAACGCTCTACGCTGCGTTACCGAAGGCGACGCGACGACAATGATCCTATCCAAAAAGCAGCAGTTGTTGTCTTGTCCAAATGGTGTGCCTGCCCCATTGCACCATTTCTTTCTCTTTCTCTCTTGCGAGGCGTTCACCACGTATCCGCCCCGTCCGCTGCCCTCCGCGCGGTCAATCTGTCCGTCGGCCGTCTCCTCGGATCGCACACTCTTTTGTTGGCTCGTCCTATAACCGCCAAATTTGAATGTGTATTCTTTCTCAATTCGGATAAATGTATTTAGCTTTCGCCTTTTTCAAACAAACCAATTGATTCGGATTTATCGTTTCGCTTTCGCTAAAGTTTAATGATGTCCTCATTTTTTCCTGCATACAATTTAATTTCAAAATGTTAAACTACCAGAACGGGGAATTCAGGCCTTTATTTTCGATTTTTCCTAATATCGTCAAACAAAAAGAAATGGCCTATTTCATCCCGATTGAGCCGAGTTTCGGACCAAAAGACAATTTGCAGTTGCCGCTCAGATTTTTGCAAGTTCTGTCTGATTTTCACTAATTTTGCATTTTCCCCCCTTGATTCTTAAATTTTTGCCCTAATTTTATTGCTGGGAATCGAAATTTTGCGCATTTTGCCGTAAAATCCGATATTTTTCTATTTTTTGAGATTTTAAATCATATTTTCTGATTCAAAAATTTATAATTTTAGTGAGAAAATATGATTTAAAGTAACAAAAAGTAGAAAATTACCGATTTTTTGGTAAAATGCGCAAATTTTCGACTAGAAATAAAATTAGGACAAAAATTCAAGAAACATGGGAGAAAAATGCAAAATTAGTGAAAATATGACAAAAATATGTTACAAAGGAACACACATTTTTAGGGGCGTGGCTTAAATCACCCCGTAAATCGCGTTTTTGAGCCAAAAAAATCGATAATTTAAATAAAGGGATTTTCGCCAAAAATTGAAATTCGCGAATTCCGCATTTTAAATAACATTTAAAATGGAAAAATCGATAATTTTCTGACACCAATTATTGATTTTTCCGTTTAAATATTTTTTGCGAATTGGGAAAAAAAATCGAATATTTGTTGAAAAAACATTTCGATTGTTTTCGAATTCGCAAAAAATTTTTAATGGAAAAATCAATAAGTGGTATCAAAAAATTAGAAAATTATCGATTTTTCCATTTTAAATGGTATTTTAAAAGTTCAAGAAAATTCGAAAAATTAGTTTTTTTTTATTTAGGGGTCTAGTCTAAAACGCTTTGTTAAAAATCGACATTTTCGCCAAAAATATTTGAATCCCCGCCCGTTTTGCAATTGTCACTAGAGCGCAAATTCTGACTGACCGATAATTTTTTTTCAAAATCATCTTTTTTTTTATGATCCACGTTTTTTCACTTTTTTTTCTCGCGGAAACCCTTCTCGCATGAACTTTTTTTCAAAAATGATTGAATTTGTGCGCTGACGAGGATGAATGTTGTTCCTTTCCACCCGTCTTGGCGCCCGGCGACTCGTACTGCCTGACACCGTGTCATATGGACCTCTTTCGCATTGTTCTTCACCGCTGATTTAGAAATTCTTCTCCTTGATTTCTAAGAAAATCTAAGCGTAGCGAGAAGAAGATACCATCTTAAATACCACCTTTGACACATTTTTTTTTGGAGAAAAAGAGGTACAGTAATTTGCAATTAATCGAGAGAAAGTGTGTGAGTGTGTCTTCGCCTCACTCATTAGAGTCCCTTCGCGGCGCCTCGTCTTTTATGTATCATATCAGTGAGGGCAAATACTTGACTCGCATCATTTTCCCACTTGCCCGCCAAATTTGGCGATTCGAATCGAATTAAACACCCCTTTTTTTCTAATTCACTTCTGGAATTTTTTAAAACCTATTTTCATTATTTTTTTATTGTTATTACGCATTCATTTAAATATTTACGTATTTAAATACTCGCCAAAATAATTATCACCAGTCCCCTCTACTGATAATAATGCTATTTATTTCCGCCCGTAAATGTTTATTTACAAACCCAATGCTCTTCTATACAATCATCAATTAGTATGGTTGGTGTGTGTGTGTGGCGCCAACAACCTTGGAGACCATTAGTTTGGCCCGTTTCAATGCCAAATCTGCTCGCTCACGGTGCGTGACGAAAAGGAAGAAAAACGGTCTTAATCTCAGGTTCACATCATCTCGCTTTTCGACCCCCTTTTCAAAAATTGTGGAATTTTCGACAGAGGTATTTAATTTTTCAGTAATGTAGTTATTTATAGAAATGTCAATCAAGGAATTCTACAAAATAGGACGAAAATACGAAGAATGGACTGAAAATTTGATATTTACTCTATTAGAAGAGCAGCTCTAATTGAAGGACGCCTCATTTTAAACGATTTTTTTTTCCAATTTTCAGCAAGAAATATAATTGTGAGAATAAATATTTTTTAAAAGAAGGTGCCAACTTTTTGGGAAAGTGGCTTGAAATGTAGTGTTTGATCATTAAAATCGTACAAAAACGCAATTTTCTGATACATTATCAACTTTCTTTTCAAAAAAATCCAAAAGGAGTACACGAGGTGTGGCAGCTAGCCTAGAAAACCTGCGGTCGCAACTTCTAGAAAATTCCATTTTCTCCAGAAATATTCATTTTTCTCGAACATTAATGCAAAAAATTACCGTAAATACTGTAATATAAGCCCACCTGTATTAGAAGCCCACCTGTAATATAAGCCCACCCTTGAGACCCCTTTGAAAAATAGAAGCCCACCCTGTAATAGAAGCCCACCCTTTAATAAAAGCCCATCTTGAAATTGTAGCCAACACTCAATGGGTCCCGGACCTTTGGTTTCCTCTCTCTTTTGGTACGTTTTTTTATGGTTACGGCTGCTCTTTGGGTACCGAATTTGCAAATTTCATACAAAAAAGTTGCCGTAACTAAAGAGCAATCGTACCCAAAGAAGCCGTACACAAATTTGGTACCGTAAGCAAGTTTGATCGAAAATCAATCGTGCCCAAAGAGTCTGGGACCCATTGATTATTGGCTTGGAATTGTGCGCGTTTCATCGCGATGTGTTCAATTTTGCATTACTTTCACCCGTTTTTAAACATTTCTGTTAATGGAAGCAATCATCAAACGCCACCAGTGCTGGGCGTGAAATTTATTTTTTTTAACTGATTCCATATTGTGTTTTCAGTCGAGTTGCATCATCTAAACAAAAAATCCCGCTCACTTTTTCACGCGAATGTTAAATTTTTTCACAGTTCAGTAAATAAAATTGACTATTGTCGGACCGCCAAAATTGTCAAACGCGCTCCGTTGAACTCAACGCTATGCAATTTTCATTTTGGTCTCAAAATTATTTAATTTCACGTATAAATTCAACGTGAAATGAAATAATTTGGAAAACAAAATGAAATTCGCATAGCGTTGAGTTCAGCAGAGCGCGTTTGACCATTTTGGCGGGCATATATCAGAAATTATAATGAAAATATCAAAATTATAATGAATAATATCAAAAATTATAATGAAAATGGCGAAAATAAAACAATGCTGCAATTTTTGGTTTAGTTTTTTTTAGAAATCATCTTGAATGATTTCCGAATTTGGAAAATTTTGTCGTAAAATAAAAGCAGATAAAGCGACACACTATTGGATTACGAAAATTATTATTTTTAAAGTTAGTACAAACATCTATTTTATGTTGTTAGTGCTCTTGAATTAGAACTTCTGACTCGCAATCAGAATTTGATATTACGAAAATTGCTGTTGGTTTTTTGAAGTTTTTTTTGGTGTGGATAAAAAAGAGGGTTGAAAAATAGAAGCCCACCCTGTAATAGAAGCCCACCTGTAATATAAGCCCACCCTTGAGACCCCTTTGAAAAATAGAAGCCCATGGGCTTATAATACAGTATTTACGGTAGTAATACTGGAAGAAAGACGCAAGAAAAAACTGTGAAATGTCGAGAAAAATTAACTTTCTAGAAAAATTGGACTTTCTATTGTCGGCCCGCCAAAATGGTCAAACGCGCTCCGCTGAACTCAATACTACGTGGATTTTATTTTGGTTTCCAAATTATTTCATTTCACGTGTAAATTCAACGTGAAATAAAATAATTTGGAAACCAAAATGAAATCCACGTAGTATTGAGTTCAGCGGAGAGCGTTTGACCGACGTGGCGGGCCGATAATAAAAGTTGCAGCAGACGGTTTTCTAGGCTAGCTGCCACGCCTCGTGTACTCCTTTTGGATGTCTTCGAATTTTTTTGAAAAATAAATTTGATAATAAATCAGAAATTTACGTTTTTGTGCGATTTTAATGGGATATTCGTAAATCCACCCACGGTGTGCGAGACCCTACGTAAAGGAGTTCCCGCCTTTTGTGTCTGTGTCTCCACAATGGCGTTTTGCCAAGTCTAGCTGTAGTCGGCGAATACATCATCAACCTCGCTCTACTGCAAAACCGTGACGCACTTGTAAGATTAACTGGAATTCTGGTATTATTTTTTTTTTCATCGGAAAAAGACGTAGGCACGACGAATTGCAGTTCAAACTTGATTTTTTGCTTCAAAATAGGCGCACCCCACTGTTGAAAATCAAAAAGTGCAGTAGAGCGAGGTTGATGATGCATTCGCCGAGTATAAATGTGTCCGAAAATGGAGACGTAGATCCGCGAGAATTGGTGCTCGAAAATTTGATCTTAAAAAAGTTTTCTGCAACGTAGTCCCGAACACGCCGTGCCCCCATCCAACACTACACTTAAACCATTTTTACTAAAAATGGCCCCTTTTTAATTATTTTCCCGTATTTTTAGCGCCAAAACAATAAATACGGTAAAACCGTGATTTTGAGACTATTGGTCAAATTTTTAGTCAAATTAGGTCCATTTTCGCTTAATTTTTTGGCATTTTTGTTAAAAAATTTCTCGATATTTCTACCATTAGTGAAAAATTGTCTATTACGTATTCGCCACGAAGTGACACTCCGCGTTAGAAAATTGTCTTGAGGAAAAAATAAAATCATGGCGAGACCTACTAACTGCCGCGAAGTGTCACTCCGCGCCGAATACATAACCTTCCCATCATGACCTGAAATTAGGACAAAAATGTTCCACCTTTTGTTTGCGGGTCCCATTGTTGTAACCTGGCCTTTTTGAATGTGTCATCGGCGCCAAACAATTGGTGCCTGTCTTTCTTGTTTTGGGTGGCTGGCTGGCTAGCTAGGTGACATTCATTGGGGTGCGTTCCGTTCCGTTCCAATCAATAGCCCTGTTCGCGTTCATTCCAAAGGGTCACAGATTGCGCAACTCGGATTGCGTGCGTATCTAATTCCATCAACACCGCTCATTTTTTCTCTCGCCCCCCACACACCATTCCACCCACAAACACCAAGTATTTGTTCGCCTCGAAAGTGATAGATTACTCTGACTTGTTATTCTTATTCTTCATTCCCCTAGCCACGATAAAAACTCACTTGTTCGGGGCAGGTGTGGAGAAAAGACATACGGTGGTGTCCAGTGGAGGGCCGTTGGCAAACCGATTGGGAGACGGGGCAGAAACAGAACAGGTGTGCGGTCAAAGTAAACCGAATGAGCTAATTTACCATCTACACTCTATTGTTCTCTATTTTTTCTGCTTATTTGGTTCCACGTCTTCTAGAATATCACATCATGGATGAAAGTTTGACATCCATTTAATTCTCCATTTTCACCGATTTTTTTTGTTGCTTTTACACTTGAAAAGTTCTGTTTTTCTTTTTATCGATCGAGATCTTATAAGTGTCGAGAATTGTCAAAAAATGGAGCTTCAAAGGTCATTGTGTTAAAAAATGCTCAAAGAAAAACATGTTCTTGACCATTTTAGGGCTCTGGGACGTTTCGAAACTTTTTTTTGTTGCATTTTTGCGTATTGCTTCTCGCCAATACTTTTCATTTAAATCAATTTTTTTGGAAATTTATATCCACTATTGTCCATTCGCGAAAAAAGCAAGTGCGCTTCATGAAACGTAGTACTACGTGGATTTCATTTTGGTCGCCAAATTATTCTCAGTACGGAGCGCTGCAAACGCGCTCCCTTCGCACAGTGATGGACGCGGCCACGTTGGCGACAAGAGAGTGCAGAAAATTGAGAGAGTCGTGGCCGATGTTTTGCTCTGATTTCTCTAAATCTCACTCCAAATTCATGCGAAATTTTTTGTTCGTTTGCAGCGAGTTTTCAGCGTTTTATACCGAGTATATTTCATTTCACGTTGAATTTACACGTGAATTGAAATAATTTGGCGACGAAAATGAATTCCACGTAGTACTACGTTTCGTGGAGCGCACTTGCTTTTTTCGCGAATAAACAATATGCCGCAAAAATGCAAAAAAGTTTCGAAACGTCCCAGAGCCATTTTCAGCACCATTTCCCAAAGGTTGCTCTATTTTTTGACTTTCCGACATTTCTATGAATAACATCATGATTTTCTCTTCAGGATTCAACTCAACCCAATTCAAGTCTACGCGCGTGCGCCTAGGGACCAATCGACGATTTTTTCGCCGGCGTAACGTAAACTAACTGCGACGAGAGAATGCGACAAGCACTAAGTTTAAAGGTACTATTTTAACACCTATTATTCACAAAATAGCAAAAAAATGGGCGAAACTCGAAAAAGAAAAGTCCCTGACAAAACCGAGGAAGAAGCCCCGCCTATTGCAAATGTGCGGCACGCGTTTTGTACTGAAAGTGTTGTAAAATTCAAGAAAAAATACGCCGCAGACTTGCAAAATTTCCACGGTTTTGTCAGGGTCTCGACGTTTCGACGGTGTTCGCACTAATGACAAAATTCGACCAACCAAGGCTAAAAAAGTTCGGAGAATTTGTCAAATTTACCGCTAAAAATTTCGCGAAAGTGCGAACACAGCGTCGCAAAATTTTTCCTAAAGTTTTGAAACGTCTTATGCCGCGTCCAAAGTTCGAAAAATTCCTGAAATCAGGAGTTTTTTTGCACTCCAAAGTTCCGAAAAATTTCTCAGAAATAACAGGCGGTGACAGTTGAAACCGGTGTAGTTGATTCGCTGAGAGACCTTCTATTGTCCATTCGCGAAAATGCAAGTGCGCTCCACTGAACTTAGTAATTCATGGATTTCATTTTCATCGCCAAATTATTTAATTTCACGTTGAATTTACACGTGAATTGAAATAATTTGGCGACGAAAATTAAATCCACGAAGTACTAAGTTTTGTGGAGCGCACTTGCTTTATTCGCGAATGAAGGTCTCGCAGCGAAGCAACTACGGTAACACCGGTTTCAACTGTGATCGCCTGTTATTTCTGGCGAATTTTTTGTGGAACTTTGGACTGCAAAAAACTCCTGATTTCTGGAATTTTTTGAACTTTGGACCCGGCATTAGTTTCGAATCATCCTTGTTTCGAAACGTCCCACAGCCCATCCCAACACTTCCTAAAACATTTTCAAAAAACATGAAATTTCAGCCAAGCAATACGAGCCAAACTACAAATGTAGGAAATATCAAATTTATGCCAACCCAAGGCAACGGGAAGCTCACTCGACAGATGGGCACGAGCAACTTGCGAATGATGGCTCCAAAAGAACGAACGACAAATGAACCGATTATAAAAACAGATGTGAAAGAGAATTTTGAAGTCCTAGAAGACCCGGAACCGGTGGTGGAGGAGAGGAAGTGTGACAATAATTTTATACATGAGCTGGAACGAAAGATGGAAGAAAAAGTAAGCGAAATCCGGGCAGAATTTCTAACGTTATTCTTATGTTTAGAGCCGAGAAGAGGAGCAGAAAAGAAGAGAAATTGAGGAGGAAAATAACAAATTTCTGCTCCCTCGAGCCACCAGCGAAGTCATGTCGATTTGTTCGGAGCCACAGTCGGAATTCTCGACGGTTTCAGCCGCTTATGATGATGACGATTATGATGTGAGATTTTGGAAATGAAACGTTTAAATATTTGCCTAATTTCTTTCAGAAAATCTCCGTAGCTTCCTCAACATTCACCACTGTACGCGCCTCATTTTCCTCATTTCATTTCGATCGGAATCACAAGGAGGAAAAAGAAGCGAAACGGACAGCAAGTATAAAAAAGAAGGCGGATAAAGAGGAACGAGATAATGCAATGTTCACATCAGAGGAATATTTTCATGATATTTACAAGTGAGCGTGACAACCGGGGAAAAATCGTTGCAGGTTTTGAAACGGTCCAGACCCAAATAAGAAGGCCCACGGAGGTGCAAGTGCGCTCTGTTGAAAAATTCTTGGCAGTGTGTCCATTTATGCGAATTCTCTTTTTTTTTCGTTTAAAATGAATTCGGAACAGAAAGTGTGTAATCGACGAGATGCGGAGAAGGAGAAGCCAGCTTTGCCACGTGTCAGCGCGTTGGATTTTGGCGAGAAAAAAAAAATTAAATTTCAAAAAAGGCAGTCGTCAGAACCCCGTGAAGGCCCGCATAAAGTTTTCCTCGCACTTTGCGGCAGCTTCTCGCTGTTTTGTAAATTTAAAAGTATTTTATTTAAATTGTCGCGCGGTGTTTGCGTACTCGCTTTGCTGCCCGATTTACGAGACTCCGCCCACTGCCCTGCTATTTTTTGTGTTTCTCGCGTTTTTATTTTTTACATTTTTGTCGCTTTTGGATGATTTTCTTTCTGTTTTTTAGTCAATTTTTTATTTTAGGTCGCTAAATGTTGTCTTTGAACGAAAATTGGACAAGAAAAATTGGAAAAAGAAAGAAATGGCGGATGATGAAAAACTCGTTTTATCGACCTAAAATAAAAAATTGTTTAAAAAACAGAAAGAAAATCATCAAAAATCACAAAAAAGAGCAGGACAGTGGGCGGAGCCTCGTAAATCGGTCCGCAACGCGAATACGCAAACACTGCGCACGGCGTGCTGGAGACTACGTTTTTTAAAAATTAATTTTGGAAATGAAATTTCGGAGGTCATCTCTCTCAAGTCTCTGCGTCTCTAGTTATACACGCACTTAGAAAAACTTGGCAGAATGTGACTATCGAGATGCAGATAAATGCGACAGGGCGCGTTTGTCGTTACGTTGGTTCTAACACGCCGTGAATCGGTCCGCAACGCGAGTACGCAAACACTGCGCGACAACTTGAATAAATGAATGATAGAAATGGAGAATTGACCGAAAAAGATGCAGGAATATGATGATAGTGAACACGTAATAATAAAGACACTATCGTATTCCAGATACATGACGGATCGCGAAATGAGGCACCGCGCTTCTTCCAAACATATGGCCAAACAAGTGGAGATTAATGATGATATGCGAGCGATACTCATTGATTGGTTTCACGATGTTATCAAAGAGTATAATCTTCAAAAGGAGACTTTTCATCTGGCAGTCAGTCTTGTCGATCGTGTAATGACGTTCCTCCATGTGGACAAGGTCCAATTCCAACTTGTCGGAACTACGGCACTGATGATTGCATCGTGAGTTTTATTTTAGTTGTGTTGAACATTTTAATCGAGAAATTGGCGGAAAATATTGTGTTTTCAATCGAGTTGCAGCATGAGAACACGAAACTCCGCCCACTTATTTGTGCGCGACCACGCAAACAGTGCAATTTGAAGAGACGCAGACAAAAAAAGGGATAGCCGACTCATGTTTTTATGATGCAACTCGTTTGAAAACATAATAAACAAAATCAATTTAAAAATGTGGCCGTGGAAGAGGTTTCGTGGGGTCTAACTTTAAGAAACCTCTTCCAGGAATCAGCCATAGCGAAATGAGTTTTTGAAAAAAAAACTTCTCGGCGAGCTCCTCCCCCGTGGGCAAAATGTCTAAAACCGAGGAATAAGCCACGCCCATTTGCAAGCCTGAGGCATGAGTTTTGTACATTAAGTACTTTTGAATGCATCAAAAACAGAACCGCAAACTTTTTTTTCTCTATTTAACCTTTACCTTTTTCAAGCGCCCCGCGGTGTCCAGGATTGGAAATGTGGGCGGAGCCTAATTTGCTGGCGCGCCAGTAAATTAGCATGGCGCAGTTTCGGTGCTTGCCAATTTTTCGACTCGCATTTTTTTATTGATTTTATTATTTTTATTTCAGTAAAACCTGTTTTTCTTTGTAAAATGTATGTATTGTATCTTTTATCCTCAGTACGGAGCGCTGCAAACGCGCTCCCTTCGCACAGTGGTGGACGCGGCCACGTTGGCGACGAGAGAGTGCAGAAAACTGAGAGAGCCGTGGCCGATGTTTTGCTCTGGTTTCTCTAAACCTCACTCCAAATGCATGCTAAATTCTTTGCTCGATTGGAGCGAGTTATCAGCGTTTTATACCGAGTATAATAACTTTTTGCAGGCTGAAAAATTCGGGCAATTTTCGAGAAACTCACAATATTGGCTAACAATCGATGAAAATCGAATGAATTGCATTTATTTTTCATGATATTTGTTTTATTTACATGAAAAAATAGAATCTGAGAGATTTCACTGCATTAAACGTATTTTCAGTGTTATTCTACTCCCGAGTTTTTTTAACCGACAGTAGAGTTGAATTTTGAGGTCAAAACAATGCATACGATCTGGGAATAAAATCCCGAATAAGACTAAAAATACCGAAAAAAAAATGAAGAGCGGTCATAGAAATTATCGTCGTCAGGCGGCGAATCGGGTATTTTTTATTTTTTCCATAACCAAAGTGAATTATTCCCCATAAAATTGCCCAAATTTAGATTTTCGTAAAGATTTATCCTGCAAAAACACCAAAAAACTCCCTTTTTTAGGTCCGCAATGCTAAAAAAGAATATTCCGAAATGGTGGCGGAACCAATTTCGACGTTCTTAATCTTTAAAAATTTCTAAAGACCTCAGCTATAATTCCGTTGGAGCACATTTGGGGAAAAATTAAGCACTTATGCTTTTTTTCCCGAAAAACATAAAAAATGCCTCAAAATTTGAATTTCGCGCGAAAAATCCAGTGGAGCGCGTTTGCTCGGCTCCGCCCACTTTTCAAATCCTGAGGCCGTATTCATGAACATTTAACGTACGGTAAATGAAAAAGTAAATGGGTTTTCTGAGGGAAATAAGAAGTTTCGATATTCCTAAAACAATTCACGGATCGTTTATAGTGTAATGAACCCCGTGCACATTGCAGAATTTTAGTTTCCTGTCAAAAAGATCATTTACCTTTTCCATTTACCGTACAGTAAATGTTCATGAATACGGCCTCTGGACACCGTGAGCGCCCCAACAAAAAATATTGAAAAACATGAAAGTTGAAAAAAATCGAAAAAAATATTATTCTGTAGTATTCTCAGTACGAAGCGCTGAAAACGCGCTCCCTTCGCACAGTGGAGGACGCGGCCACATTGGCGACGAGAGAGTGCAGAAAATTGGGAGAGAGGTGGCCGATGTTTTGCTCTGATTTCTCTAAACCTCGCTCCAAATGCATGCAAAATTCATTGTTCGTTTGGAGCGAGTTTTCAGCGTTTTATACCGAGTATACAACGACGGACATTTGCTAAAATGCATAATATTGAGAAAACAAAAACTGAATCAACGCGTTGCAATTTTTTTACAATACATTACCGTAATCTTCGAAAAAATATTCGATTCCACTTTACTGAAAAAAGTTACTCCCAAAAAGTAAAACGGTTCAAATTTTGCATTTTAGAAAATACGAGGAAATCTTCCCACCAGAGATTGACGAATTCGCCATCATAACAGACAACACGTACCGAGTGTCGGACATTTTAAGAATGGAACGGTACTTGCTCGGTCAACTGAAATTTGTTGTCTCATCGCCAACTACCGCCTGGTTCGGAGAGTGTTTTTCGAAACGAATGGTGTTTTCACAGTGAGTTTGACTGATGGAACGAAGACATTCGGTAATGAAATCTTGCAGGAGAATGCATAAATCACTCGACTACCTTGTCGATCTCTCGCTGCTCGAAATTGATTTCCTCAACTATCGTCCCTCGCACATTGCCGCAGCTTCTTGTTGCTTTGCTAATTTACAAGCAGACATGGAGGCGTGGCCGAAAAAGATGCAGGAAGACACTGGAATCAAGACGGACGATTTTGTGCATATTCTTGAAGAGTTGCATAGGTGCGTACTTTTCTTTACTTTGGCTCTGCGACGTTTTGAAACTACCCACCTAATTTCTCCTTTTTAGACTGTACATCTCAGCGTCAACATCTGACAACAAGTCGATTTACACCAAGTATTGCGAGATTGAAGAACGAGAAGTTGCATTGATTCCAGCGCCAACGAAAAAGCTCGTAGAGCTTTTCCCAGCAACTTTTGGACCTCGCAGACAGCTCACCGAGTTGTAAATGTAAAAGCATTGCGCTTCTTGTTTTTCTTGTTTGTTTTTTCCGCCCCTTCCCGTTCCCGACCAATCCTGTCCCATTCTGTCTTTCTTATCACAATATCATTGCAAATCAGAAGTAACAAACCTTCATTCATTCATTCTTTCATTATTTATTTATTTATTGCTACAAAGATTGTATTTTATATGTAACAATTGAATTCTCATTTTTCTCCTTTTTTCATCTCCTGTGGTGGGCATTTGCGGATTCAATCCGTCTCTTCAACATTTTATATTTATTCATTCATTCTCTCTTGTACCATTTTAGCTGTCCCACAGCTGCTCAACTTCCACGATACTCTGTTCTTTCTACCCAACACGCTATTCATTATGCACCAAACTCTTCGTCGTATTCCACTCTCTTCATTTACAATTATTATTATTGTTTTATATTTTTGTGCAACGATCTCATTCATGACAATGTAGACGCCAAAACAAGCTAATGTGAAGGTTTTTGCATTGAATTTATCTTTTTATTTAAACGACGAATATTCATTGTCGAATAAATCTCGATCATTATTCTGTGAGGCGATTCCATTACCGAAATTATACGGGAAGCGCCTTAAATATTTTAGGCGAGACTACTGTATTTGCCGGCAGTTCGTCAGTGTATTCGATGTGGTTTGGTGTCGATTCTAACTGAGGTGCTCTGCAGTCCGGGTTTTCCTCCTAATAAACAGTATTGTGTAACTCGGAAGTTTAGAGCTTGCGCACGGTGTCCAGGATTGGAAATGTGGGCGGAGCTTAATTTGTTGACGCGCCAGCAAACTAGCATGGCGCACTTTCAATGCTTGCGCATTTTTCGACTCGAATTTTTTTAAAAATATTTTTCTTTCAGTAAAACCTGTTTTTATTTTTAAAATGTATATATTGTATCTTTTTATACCATAAAATTGTCCAAACTTCGATTTTCGAAAAAATTTATCCAGCAAAAACACCAAAAACTCACTTTTTTAGCTCCGCAATGCTAAAAACGATTACTCCAAAATGGTGACTGAACCAAATTCGACGTTCTTAGGCTTAAAAAATTTCTAAAGACCTCAGCTATAATTCAATTGGAGCACATTTGGGAAAAATTAAGAATTTATGCTTTTCTTCCCGAAAAACATAAAAAATGACTCAAATTTGAATTTCGCGCGAAAAATCCAGTGGAGCGTTTTGCTCGGCTCCGCCCACTTTTCAAATCCTGGATACCGTGCGTCGTTAAATCGGTGCTACCTCGGAATAGAATTGAACTCGCTTTGGAGTAGAACTGTAGTGAAATTGAACTGTAGTAAAATAAAACTGTTTTGGAATAAAACTGTTCGGAATAAAACTGTAGCGTTTTGGAACTAAATTAGCAATGGAGCGCGATTGCATTGCTTGCTCATTCAAATATTGGAATGTGCGCGTGCTTTTTTCAACAGTTTTATATTTGAGCTATTCATCAAAATTTGTTTGTTTTGTTGTTTTTTTGAATAAACTTTTATCATTTTTTTCTCGGCCCGCCTTGACAGCCAAGCAATGCAATCGCGCTCCATTGCTAATTTAGTTCCAAAACGCTACAGTTTTATTCCGAACAGTTTTATTCCAAAACAGTTTTATTTTACTACAGTTCTTTACCGAACAGTTCTATTCCGAACGGTTCTATTGCGAAGCAAGTTTTATATCGCTACAGTTCTATTAAACTTCAGTTCTATTCCGAGGTAGCACCGTTAAATCGCCACCTATTCAAAACAATTTGTTTTCCCAATAATGCTGAAAAAAATAAAGCGGCGACCTACAGTAACCCGAAAACTCGATTTACGGAGTGATTTAGGCCATTTTGGGCCACTTAAAATAGTTTTTGCAAAACGGGCCGTGGTCATTCATTGCTGATCCGTATTTGGATTACTGTAGGTGACCGCTTTTTTTTCGATATTATGTTTTTACGAACGATTTGCGACATGAGAACGCGAGACTCCGCCCACTTATTTGGGCGCGAGCACGCGAACACCGTGATATTTGAAGAGACGCAGACAGAACGGCACAAATAAGTGGGCGGAGTCTCGCGTTTTCATGTCGCAAGTCGATTGAAAACACAATATTATGTTTTCACGAACGACTGGTTGTGACGACGCTCCGATGTTCCGCAGTTTTTCACTGCGGTCTCGCAGCGAGTACTGCAGGACAGTGAAAAACTGCGGAACAACGGAGCGTCGTCAGCACCAGTAATTCGTGAACACATAATGATAAAAAGAAAAAAAGTAAACTGTATTTTCGGAATTTCGGAGCGTCGTTAAATCGCCATCATCTCTGCTTCCAATCTTTTCAACTGCTCAAAAAAAAAGGCCGAAAAATCATCAACTTTAAATACAATGAATTGTCGAAAATGCTCTCAGTTCGCTCGCACTGGAAAAGCCCCCACCTCTTCTCCTCCTCCTCCTTCCCTATCATCATCATCATCACCGTCTCCTTCTTCTTCTTCTTCTTCATTTTCGCATTCGACAACTTGTCGTCGCGGTGATCGTCGCGTGCGTCTATTTGTGTCCCCCTATCAAAAACCAAAGGTGATATCACATTGTCTCTGACGGTACGGGGAGGAGAAGATGTGTCCCATCACCGCCGCGTTGATCTCAATTCTCATCTTCTTCACGGTAGCTTGTCACGGGTTCGATGACTCGGCGGCGACGGTGAGTGAGCTCGGAGCGATTGGGTTTTATGTCAAATGAGTTTTACAGTCAAGCCTCGACGTTGGCGAATACTGCGCAGTGTACCACCAAAACTACGTGTACTATTGTCGCGGAATCTGGACGGCCGAAAAGTTGCACGAGCATCGTGGAATCATGAAAAAGATTGGCAAGTTCTGTCCGAGCTATAAATCCGCGTGCATTACAAGGCAACCGTAGGTTTTGGTTTCACAAGCATCAAAAGTGGGCGGGGACTATTCATAAAAATGTCAGAAAATATGCCGCCATTTTTCGAGTCCACTGGGATTATGGGCGGGCAATAAACAGCTTTCAGTATGCATATAATTTTTAACGAAAGCGGGGTGGGGGGAAATGGGCGGAGTCAACTTCAAGAGTGCCGCACACTTTTTCCTACGTTTGCCTCATTTAGCAAACAAAATAGGGTTTTCCTCGAAAGGCTCCGCGACGTTTCAAAACCAGTCATTTCAAAACCGAGTGTATTTTTCGAAAAATTCCTCTATAGTTTTCGGGCAGTTGCAGTTCTATTCCGGCTCGCCAATTTTCAGATACTTGAAATAGCGGCCAAATGGCACTCAACCAGCAGCCAAATGGCACCCAAACAGCAGCCAAATAGCCGCTGAATGTTTTGCTATGCTTTGCAGAAAAGGGGCGGGGCCATCTACCTGTGCCGACTTTGTTTACCAATAATTATCAAAAACAATTTTTTTCAATCGAGTCATGAAAACATCGCGGTTTTGAAATGACCGGTTTTGAAACGTCGCGGAGCCCCTCAAAACAATATGTTTTATGCTTCCTTGAAACAACTATAATCGCACTCTTTCATATGGTTGAAAAATAAAGTGACAACCTACAGTAACCCGAAAAACACGTTTTACGGAGTGATTTAGGCCACATTCGAAAAAAAAATTTCTGGTTTTTTCCGTACGCAAATTTGCGATTCTAATCGTGAAAAATCAACATTAGGTGTTAGTAATCTTGATATACTCGGTATAAAACGCTGATAACTCGCTCCAATCAAACAAAGAATTTCTCACGCATTTGGAGTGAGGTTTAGAGAAATCAGAGCAAAACATCGGCCACGGCTCTCTCAATTTCCTGCACTCTCTCGTCGCCAACGTGGCCGCGTCCACCACTGTGCGAAAGGAGCGCGTTTGCAGCGCTCCGTACTGAGAATAATATTTGTTAACGAAGTTAGAAAAATCCGAATATTTCTGTAAATTTTCGCATTGTTGGCTGGGGAACGGTCGGCGACTAACCAATTTATCCTATTTAGCAGTTACCGAATATTACGAAAATTTGCAGAAAATTGAGAAATTTCGGACAATAATTGATTAAAAACAAAAAACAAAAGTCTTCGGGGTTGCAAAAAGGGGTGTAGTCATTGCCCATACCCCTTTTTGAGCCTTGTTTGAGTTACGGTAGGTCACCTCTTTGTTTTGTTCATCAATAAAACCATGAAAATATTTCTCATGAATTTGTATTTTCGTAGTAAAATAATAAAACATAGCACGCCTCCCCCGTCGTCCAATGCGCCATCAAGTTCGTCGGGTAATTAAATTATTTTTTCACTCGAAAATTTACTTTTTTTGAGAAATTCGAATCATCATCTGATTATTCAGGATGACACCATCATTTTAATCCAAAAACGAGGCCTTTTTGTCTGAAAATAATTGAGCCTTAGGGTTTTAAAAATGCGCCAGGTAGAAACAATTATGGAAGGCTGGGGTGCCGTGCATAGAGAACAAAAAAACGATACGCAAAAATGCAAAAAAGTTTCGAAACGTCCCAGTTTCCAAACGTCTTGTTTCGAAACGTCCCAGAGCCGAAAAATCACTGTAGAATCGACGAAGAAGATGACCGGGAACGACGTGAGGAGCACAAGAAAGAAGTGACGGACGGGGTGGGAGACATGCTGTTTGACGATCTCATGAGGAAGGTTAGTTCTGCATCTTTTTGTATTCATTTTTCCCATAAACTTTCTTATTTTCTTGCAGCTGGAAAAGATAGTTCCGTGCCGACCAAACTGTAACGTGTCGATCCATCCTCACTGCACTCGAAGATGTAAGGTACGTGTATGTATACGAATTACCGTCCGTTCTGTCTCATCAATCATTTCGCTTTCTTTCTTTCTTTTTTCATTTTTTTTAAATACTTTTCCGATTACGTCAAAAGTCCAATCGAAACCTGGTTAATTTCGCGACTATTTTCAGTGCGAATACGAGTATCATCGAATGCAAAAGTGGTGCCAGCCGACGAGAATCGAAGAGCGATTCAAATACTTTTGCAGGTTTGCATTCATTTCTCCACATCCATTTCCGATCCTTTTTTTTTAACTTCTCTACCTCTTATCACCGTCTCTTCTTCTCAAACACTCTATCAAGTAGTGTCCCCGTGACTTTGAAAGATCGGGCGTCACCGCGCACCCACCCACAATCTTTCAAAGTCTTTGTCTTATCACTCGCTTATCACTGCACTGATGTCTTCTTCCAAACGGTTTAAACCACTCCACACCATACCAATTTCAAGGGATTAGACAGCTTCTTACAGAATATGGTACATGAGTTGCGCCGAGTACATTGACGAGCTCGATCCGGATATGGCCGAGCAGTTTGTCGAGCGTTAGTTTATGGATCTATGCAGATGAAATTTCCTAAAATTTAATTTCTATGCAAATATGAATTTTATTGCAGGAAAATGCGGTGCTACCTCGGAATAGAACTGAATCGGAATAAAACTGTAGCGAAATCGAACTGTAACGAAATAAAACTGTTCGGAATAAAACTGATCGGAATAAAACTGTTTTGGAATAAAACTGTTCGGAATAAAACTGTTCGGAATAAAACTGTATTGTCGGCCCGCCAAAATTATCAAACGCGCTCCGCTGAACTCAAAGCGATGTGATTTTCATTTTGGTCTCCAAATTATTTAATTTAACGTTGAATTTACACGTGAAATGGAATAATTTGGAAACCAAAATGAAAATCGCATATCGTTGAGTTCAGCGGAGCGCGTTTGACCATTTTAGCGGTTCAACAATAGCGTTTTGGAACTAAATTAGCAATAGAGCGCGATTGCATTGCTTGCTCATTCAAATATTGGAATTTCTCATACGCGTGCTTTTTTCAACAGTTTTATATTTGAGGTATTCATCAAAAATTGTTTTTTTTTGTTATTTTTTTGAATAAACTTTTATCATTTTTTTCTCGGCCCGCCTTGACGGCCAAGCAATGCAATCGCGCTCCATTGCTAATAATAAGAGCGCCCCCTAAGCAACAGCCCAAACGCCTCTACTCTTACACTATTTATTACGTGGGACAAAGCCCAAAAGCGTTAATACAATAAGGGAACAATCTAACGGGGCGGCAAAAGAGGGGGGAAACAGCATAAAAGAAGGGACGAGCAAAACGAAGGTACGGGGCGGAAAAGAACCTCTCGAATGAGGGAAAATGGGGTATTTATAGGGAAATCTTGACCGCGGTCCCGCGTCAAGATTTCGCGCTAAAGTCGTCGGTCAGGCGATGGAGTAGATGATGGCGAGAGAGTCCAGAGGTGCGCGAGAGCGCACTCGCATCGAGTCGTCGATGGGAGAGAGAGAGAGAGTGAGTCCGGCGGGAGACGCAGAGAGCGGGTCGGCGCGATAATCGATAATGGGGCGAACGGATGGAGTGTTCGAGAAGGTTTCAGGGCTAGGCGAGCCTAGACCTTACACCTCCCCCCTTTTTCTTCGGATCGACCCTGATCCTCTTGTACTCGAAGGTCCGGGGCGGCGGTAAGCCTTACTTGTGGTCCTTCTCGAGTTGGTTGTGTGGGTTGTCTCTGACGTCGTGACGCATGTCCTTGAGTCCGGGTGAAGTGTGGACTGTGATGCGGATCCTGATGAAGGAGTTGTGGACGTGCGTCGATCTCTCTCTCTCTTGGCAGATGTTGTGTTCTCGGTGGACTCCTCGCTCGATGGATGGTGACCGGCCCTGGTGTGGTTGCTGATTCGCTCGTACTTTTCGGTTGCTCGTGGGGAAGGGGTCTGGAAAATAAAACTATAAATGTGTTAATAAAAAGGAGGGGGAATGGGGGAGAAGGGAAAAATAAAAAGGGGATGGAAGGGGAAAAGAAACAAAAATATAAAAATTCAAACAAACGGTAATCCTCTGCGGCTGCTATCTAGTCGTGGTCCATTGGCTCGTCCTCGATCTCCTCGGGAGCTGGTGGAGGTGGCGGTGATGGTGCTCTTGTCCGCCTTCTGATCGCCAAGGTGGTGCGGATGCGATCCTCCGTGAGTGAATGACGGGCGGGCTGCTTGCTCAGGATAGCTTTCCACGGACGTGTGGCTTCGGCAGCTTTGTGGTTGATCGTCAGGATGAGGACTTTCTTGGCTCGCGAGAGTGCAACGTTCACTCTCGAGGCGTCGCAGGCAAAAGGTGTTGGCTCTTTCGGACGGGTGGTGAGCACGATGGTGCAGTCGAACTCCTTGCCCTGTGAGGCGTCCGCTGTTCCTGTGTAGGCTCTGGTGGCTTCGAGCTTTGACGCCATGAGGGAGCACTGATCTTTGTAGAGGCAGATGACGCCCACCGACTGGAACGACCGCGAGTTGAGTGCGCGGAGTGCGAGGGTCACGGCGATGTCCGCTTCGGCGTAGTTGCGGTGTCCTTGTTCCGATGATGTTTCCGGAGAAACCAGGTCGATGGTGTATAGTCCGTCCTCTTGGCCGATTCCGAGCTCGTTGGCGAGGCCCGATGGTCGTTCTTCGGGTCTGGGCTCCAAACGTTTTCCGTAGAAGACGGTGGACAGCAATCTGGTGAGGGTTGGCGGACAGCGGAAGACTCGGCTGAGCTCGGTATTCGGGAGTAGTCCGTTGGTGACGCTGGCTGCCAACACCGATGTGACTCCCAGAGTTCGTAGCTTTGCCGGCAGGTCCTGTGGGCAAAAAGGCGGGAGTTGTTTTGGGTCTCCGATGATGACGAGACGGCTCCATGGGAATGTGTTGGCGATGTTGACGAACACGTGGCGGGGTACTTGACTGGCTTCCTCCACGACTACCATTTTGACTTGATTGGCGAAACCTTTCCGATCTCCTCGGGCGAAAGAATCTATGATGGCTGCGGTGGTGCCGAAGAGGATCCTGGTTCCGTGGATTTCGCGGATGCACTGGCCCATCGGTTTTGGCTGGAAGCTCTCTTTGCTGACGTTGAAGTGTCGGCGGAGTGATATGTTGTTCAGCTCCTTCGGCTCGCACCTCCCGTGGTACAGGGATCAGGCGTAAAAGAGAGCCGAGAGCACCAGAGAGTCGGTGACCTGTCCGCGTGGGTGCTTGTGTGTCGTGTTCCTGAACGTGTTTCCAGAAGAGTGCGCCTATGACCTCTGGTGAGTCATATTCCGTTCGTAGTGCCGGGTCGATTTGTGATCGGTTCCTGGCTGAGATAAATCGGAGAGCTGGTGCCTTCTGGAGCGGGTCGTGCTCGACGAAACACGAGTAGGCGGCGTGTGCGGCGGCGTTCGTAGGCGTGAATATCAGCTGGAGCGGCTTCGCCTCTTCGTGCTACAGAGCGGCCTTCATCGTTGCGTATGTCGTGGTGTATGTTTTCCCGGTGCCAAAGCTTGCGTCGCATGTGAAGGCCGGGATGGACTGGTCCAGGTACCACGCGACGAATCTCGCCTGGTCGTCCGTTAGCTCCTGACCGCGTTCCGTGGTGATCGGCGTGACGGATGGGCTTCTCGAGTGGGACGCCTCCGAACAGCGCTGGAAGGTAGTGGTAGGCTGGGTGTATGGAGCAGAATCGCGTAAAGTCGCGAATAGGAAAGACAGATTCGATCCTGACAGTGATCTTGCTGAGATGAGGAGTTGGTTTCCGGCTTGGTCCATGGAGAGGACCTTGCAGTGGTAAGTTTCGGCTGCGGTTGTCTCGATGTCGAACGTCGTATCTCGTGTCCAAGCCGTTGGTGTTGGTCGGGTCGCTGGATGCTGCAGGTAGAACTTGATAATAGTTCCTCGTGGATGCGGGATGACGGCATGTATGGTGACCGTGTAGTGTCGCGTGTCCATGAACTTTTGGTTTGCGGCGAGGGCGGCTGACAGTGAGAGTCGTCTGGACAACAGAAGCGCTTTCATAGCTCTGGAGTTTGTGACGTCGAGGGTCCCGAATGGATTCGTCGAAACTTCCAGTAGGTCGGCTCTGTCTCCGTCGAGTGTGTCGATCTCCAACAGTACTGGCTGGTGTATGTGCTTGACGGATACCGGGGCCGTTATTCTGACCACGTGATTCTTCGGAGCTCCTTTTCCGATGGTTCGCAAAAGAGAACCTGGGTGGACTTGTGGGGTGAATACCGTGGCGCTGTAGAAGGTTTCCAGTGGAAGATCGTTGGGCGGGTTGCAGAATCTTGCTGGCACCTTGATGGGGATCGTGAAATCCGTGGCGTAGAGAATGCGTTGTGGTTTCCGCGGCTTAGCTTTCGTCATGTAGGCCGTCACGTTGTGGGAGACGGTGCGCTTGACGAGCGAGTATTTGCGGATTGTCCAAAAACGATGCTTCTCTTCTTTGGTGGCTTCTTCGTGCTTGCGGACGAAATTGTCCGACGTTGTTTCGGGGATTCTTCCGAGCTCGGTGACGATGAGCAGGTCGCCCACAAAAAATTTGTCGACGTCGTGGTATCGCTGCGTGGTCCTTTCCTCGGCGTACTTTGCGTTGAGGTGGATGTAGAGCAAATCCGGCCTGTCGGCGGCAACGAGCTCTCGGTGAATCGGTGTGAGGAGCGCACTTGTTCCTCTGTGGTCGATGATGGAGTAGAGCGCGAAGGGGACTTCCGGGGCGATGAACACGCCGTCGAGCTGGACTTCTGGTGGCGCGAGCGTTGGCATGGGTTGGGCTGTCAGCGGCTGGAACCAGTTTCGCGAGGCCATGCGGAACCTGTGGAGATCTGAGAGTCTGACACAGGCGGCGATTCTTAGTGCTGTGTCTTTCGGCAATTCCTCGTCGTCGAACGGGGCGTAATGCGTGTGGAACGGGTGTCTCTCCTGTTGCGGCGGGATGGGCACTCCTTCCTGGACGTCCGGGACCGGGTAAACGATATCCACGGGGTTGTTGACTTCGGGTTCGTCGTCAGACTCGAGTTTCTGTGGACCAACGTACTCTTCCTGGTCGGATACGTCGACCTCCAGGTCGTCGGAGCTGTAATCGTCGGGTGGAGGCCCAACTATGGTTGATGGTGTATAGACTGGTATGGTTTCGCTTGCAGAAGAAGTAAAATCCTCGCTTGGCTCGGCCCGGTTGGAAGACGCGGGGGGCGAGGATCGGGGGGAGACAATGTCTCCGCCTTTTCCTGCCTGGTCCGCGTTCCCTCCCGGAGCCGCAATGGTGCCGTGCGAGGTTACCTGTATGTCCTTCGTCGGTTCTGGAGAATCCGGTGGCTTTGCCTCTTTTTGTCCTGTTTGGTGTGCGCGACATGAGTTGCTCGTTGATTGTCCTTTTCTGAAAAACGAACAGAAATTATTGAGCACGTGGGATGAAACTTATGCGCCTGTCGTCGTTGTAGCTGACCAAATGTAGTTCCGAACCTTTCGTGCAAAAATTGGGCATTCGTGCGGTCGATTTTGCAGAAATCACGGCGGAAAACGAATGAAATTTGTAGGAATGACGCAAGTGTTGTTTTTGTTTTGCGACCGCGCATGCCGAACCGTAGTCTGCGGCAGCGGTCGCGGCGAGACCACATGGCTGTTGGCTGCACATGTTCCTTTAAACGGATTTAATTTCGCTTCTTTTTCTGCCATTTTAAACGAAAACTTGTGAGTGTCGGAAGAATTTAAGATAGTTTGAGATATTTTTGGGAAAATAAAATCTTCAAACTTTTTCTAAAAAAATCTTGACAGGCGTTTTCGTGTTCCGGAACTGCTGGATTTCCTTGCAACGTGGCTTGGCGGCTGGATTGAGTATTGCTCTTCGGCTCCGTTCTCTTCTCGCGTTGTCCCATTGACAAAACAACTCCTCCAATGTGGAAACTGGCTCATCTCATAATCAAGCAGGAAGTTGGGAAGTCGCGACAAATGGTCATTTCCAATGATGAACGTGTAGCTCATCGGTCCGGATGGCGTGCAACTTCCTTCCGTGAAATGTGTTTGCTGCGTGACTTGCTGAGGGCCGATTTGGAACGTGGTTGGGGCTGTTCCTATTATTCGCACTGCGTTTCCGCCAAGACCGATGGCTGTTTGGGACTTCGGTGCGTTCAGCGGGGCGTCGCAAAACAGGTCGACGGAAGTTTCGCTGGTCACTGTGATGTTTGCTCCGGTGTCGATAAACGCGTGACAAGGATGTCCGTTGGCTGTTATCGGAATCTGCGCTGTGATGAACGAAGTTTTTGTATGACTCACTGTTTTTTTTTTTTTGGCGGCTCCGGATTCTCGTTGTTCGTGGCAAAAACGTTTACGCTGGGTGACGATGATTCCGATGGTGTTTCTTCCATATGGTAAGCATGTGGCGGCTGACTTCATCGTGAACACGTTGATTCGCGGCTGCTGGCTTGCTGACATTGAGCGGGTAATTCGGCGTGGTGGGCTCATCGACCGTGTCGATCTTCTTCTGTTGCTGGCTGTCGTCTGGATATCACCAGTGCTTCGCTGCGTGATCACCAAAACTCCTGGCGGCTGGCCTTCGCCGACGCCGTCAGCGTCGGACTGAATTTCGGCTTGCTGCTCATTATCGATCGGTTGGCCGAGCTTGGCAGAAACGCTCTTTTCTTGCTTTTTCTTCTCATAATCACTCTTCTCTTGCATATTTCTTTCTTCTTCTTCTTCTTCTTCCTCTCTCGGATTCTCAATAATTCTTCTCATATCTTCGCACTTCTTTTTGCTTTTATCTGAAACTGATGGATTGGGTGGCGGCCCCTCCGAGGAGAGAGCCGGTGCGTGTAGAACGCGGGTTTCAGTTGCTTTCACAGGAAAAACTTGAGAGTTCGCCATCTGGTTGGCCATCTTCGTCCCCGGGGGAAGCTGCGCTTCCGCCAGGTTCGAAGAGAGGGCTTCGCAGGAGCTGGCTTACTCTTTAAACTTTAAAATCCTTACCTTAGTCGCTTCAAAATTGCCCGGGACGAAATGCTTTGTCGAAAAACGGCGTCGCATGACGGATTTGCTGGGTAGTCGATCTCGGACGACAAGCAAAACGACTGGATAAAGTAATTTACCTGGAAAACGTCTGCACGGGCAGACACATTAAAAACGAAAAAAAAAAACAATAAAATAAACTAAACTCACACACGGGCGGATGACGTTTCCCGGACAAACGGAGGGGGAGTGGGATTGCTCCGCACTCGTGGCTACAGGTGGTCGGGGGCTGTGGGCGCTCGTAAAGCACCCCCGACTCTTAACTCTCAAAAATACTCGGCTTCTTGCCGGACACTCTCTCTCTCACAGGACTAAGCCTAAAAATTACCAGGACGCTGCCTAAAAATATACTACCAGGACGCTGCCTAAAAACTACCAGCCGAAGGCGCGACCTCCTCTGGGGGGACTTACCTGCACTCTTGCCACGAGCGACTTTTACGCGTCCTACCTACTGTAAAGGCTCCACGTGATTCTCTTACAGTCCCCTCAGTCGTTCTTTTTAGCATAGTTTTAATACCGTAAACGTAATTGATATCTGCTCATTTGCAGATGCTCACTCGCAAGACATGTCACGATTATGCACACAGCAATCAACTGCAACGGGAAATCCCTCTCGTCATCTGCGTCTCCTACCGTCGACGCCCAGCCTGAGCCACCGTCCCTGCCAATGCCACCGCCTACGCTAGCTGCCTTCACAAGGACCATGCCGACCGCCATCTCTGCCATCTCTGCCGTCTCCGCATGTCGCCGCATACCTCGTCACTCTACAGGCCGACCATCTTCGGACCACGATCCCGCGCCAACCAGTTAGATCACCGTCTGCGCCTCCGAAGTCTCTCCGATCTATCGCCTGCTGTATCACTGAGGAATGTTCCAGAGCGCCCGTGCCCACGCCTATAAAAGGCAGCTAATTTAGTCATTCCGCAGCGGTTTGCGGACCCGTACCTTCTCTTCTTTTTGCTCTTCTTCTTACCCAATGCCTTGATTGCTAAGTGTGTAGTGACTTGTCTATTTTCTTTATAATAAACTTTTATAACCTAAAGCCGCGCATGTAAAACGTTACTGGTAGCAGCGAGTTTAGTCTAGGTTCTTAGCTTTTTTTAACTTCCCTAGGCTTGTATTCACCGTACGTCGCGTCTTAGGTAAAATAGCATTTCATTATTTTAGTCTTTATTGTATTTTTCTCTCAATTTAGGTGCGCAACTATTTTGTTAGAAATCCCTTTGGGTTAAGAGTAGGGCCTAAATTTAGATAAAGTGGGGGTTTGCAGGTGGTGATTTAGTTAGGAGGGTATCCCTGCCTCAAAGGGTTTATGTAGTTTTTGTTTGTGTATACATTTGTATGCACGTGGTTGGCGCCAAGTAGAATAGGTGTAGGCTATTCTGTCTCCTCTCGACGGCTTTTTCATCATGTAACGTTTATTTTTTTTTAATTTACTCGTTCACCGCTCGGTTTTGGTTGAAACTTCTGGCACCGGCCGGAAGCATTCATATTTTCAGAGAAAAAACTACGGAGTTCACATCTACGACCATTCGTTATGACACCGATTTGGCGCATGGACACGTGTTTACCACGTTTTGCTGGACCCACCGTCGTCAATTCGACTCATCTGCTGGCTTTGAAGAATGCCGCTGTCGTCGATTTCAACAACATCGCGACAAGGATGAAGGAGTCGGAGGAGAGGACGGCGATGGAGATGAGAGCGCTCGCTGAGCAAGTTGATCGTCGGACGACCAATATCGTCAGCCTCGAGCGTCTCGTGGACCAGCTGCGTAGCCGTGTAATCGTCTTAGAGGAGCAAGCTCAGGGCTTCGCTCTTGTCGGTGAGTCATTTGTTTCTCGTAGTTCTACCGAACACTCGGGCGTGCGCGCCCCGGTGGTAGAATCGGGAAAAGACTTAACAGTCCCAGATAGATCAGTTGAACCATCAAATCCTACGGATAGCGTACAAAACGCTACAAGCGCTGCGGAGAACTCTCTCGCGGAAGAGCACGAGGAAGCTCGAGAGAGTCAGGCACCACACATTCCGCGTGTGTGCGTGTTGGGTTTCAAGTCGACCACGTCGATTGGAACGTATTCTGGAGCTTGTTCAGAAAGTTTGTCTTTGTTTGTAAGACAGTTCAAGGACCAGATGAAGGCGGCCGATGCAGAGGCATCGGAGACAGCGCAGGTGTATGCGTTTCTGACATTCCTCGTTGGAAACGCTCGGGACAGAGCAGAAGAATTTTTGGATGGCAACGCAAACGCCACAGTGGATCAGTTGGTCGCCGATCTTAAAGCAACGTTCGAGAACGAGCTTACAGGTAAGCTCAAGGAGGCACAGTTCGCCAAATGCAGACAGGAACGTGGAGAATCGATTGAGATGTACTTCAATCGAGTCAGGATACTAGCAGCACAGGCATTCCGTTGCGAAAACAAGCAAATGATTGAGAAGAAAGCACGCGATGCTTTTCTAAACGGCCTCGAAGACACAATCCGGTACAACGTAAAGGACAAGGACCCGAAGACATGCAAACAGGCATTAGATGAAGCAATCCGTCAGGAAATCCTCCGGGAAGATCGATTGGCATCGCAGCAGTATGCTCCAACAGTGGCGCTACTCGACGAGATGAGATCGTTCAAGAATGATTGGTTCAACGCGCAATCAAAGCCGAGAATGCAAAACAATCGGGACGGAAGCAGAAGGGTCAAATTCAGTGGTAAGTGTTTTCATTGTGGTATTCCAGGACACATCGCCAGGGATTGTATGAAAAGGAAGGCCGGTCTACCAAAAGTGGTACAGACAAACGATGAAGCAGTCAGGAATCATCAGATTCAGCAGAGACCCGCTCACGTGAAAGCAGCAGTGACGGAGGACCTACAGTCACAACTCGAGATGTATCGACAGCAAGTCGCGGAATTACAACGAGTTAATGAAGCTTTGTTGTCCGAGCAACAAGACGCTCGCAACGTACGCAGTTTGGCATGGCCAGTGAAGAAGAACCAACCGGTTGAGGGTAAGTCGGATTTTTCCGTAAATTCCGCGCATTTTCCGCGAATTCCCCTGACCGCGCAAATCCCAATTAAAGTAAATGGTTTTCGCTGCTTCGCACTCGTTGATACAGGATCAACGATAACGGTGGCAGGTCAATCGTTCAGCAGAAGAATCGGAGTTCCGAAACTCCATCAAGCTAGTGCCCCGCACGCAGTGGGACTAGGTGGCAACGAAGTCAGGATGGCTGGCGCAGCGTTCGTCACATTTTCAATTGGATCGCAGAAGTTGGTGCATCGCGTTCATTTTTCAAATGGCGAATGCACACCAGAAGGACCGAGAGACTACAACATCATTCTGGGAAATGATTTGCTAGCGCAACTCCCACGGTTCTCGATCGACTACAACAAATCGATATTCCACATGGGAGGAGAAACGTTGCCCATTGGAAGCAGGCACACCACGTGTGCTCCACAGGTATTTGAGGTACATGTTTCAGAGGAAACAGTAATTCCAGCTAACAGCGAAAGTTTTGTTTCGTGCAGTATGCCGACGACTGCGGTCGTTAGCGCGACAGTATATTTGGTTACTTCGCAAAGTTTAGTCAGTCAATCGTTATTAACAGCCCCCGCGCTGGTTAACGCAAATAATTTCAGAATTTTAGTTACAAATCCGACAGATTTTGAGGTCACATTGACAGCCGGCACCAAGGCCGCAGAAGCCATCGAAGTATTCGAGGACGAGAGCAAAGCAACGTGTTTTTGACAACGTCAACACAGTTAACACAGCTTCCGTCACGGAAGATCCCAAGTTCAAGATTTCACTCGACAAAGCAGTATGCTCAGAAGATCAGAAAGAGGTATTATTAAAATTATTCAGTGAGTTTCATGATGTATTCTCGAAGAATGCATATGATCTAGGTAGTTCCAAGACAGATCCAGTACACATTTACACAAACACGGAAGTTCCGGTGCGCGGACGACCGTACAGGGTACCAGTGAAGTATCAAGCAGAATTGGAGAAGCACATCAATGGATTACTTCTATCAGAGAGGATCACGGAGTCAAACACGCCGTGGATCAGTCCAATAGTTTTGGTTCCAAAGAAAAATGGTTCTTTGAGGGTTTGTCTAGATTTCAGGAAACTTAACGAGGTTACTATTCCGGACAATTTCCCGCTTCCGCGAATAGACAGTATTGTGGAGAAAGTAGGTGGCACTAAGTTTTTCTCATCATTGGACATGGCCAATGGATATCTCCAGCTGAGGTTAGATGCTGAGTCATCTTACAAGTGTGGTTTCACCACAGAAGAAAAGGTTTATGCATACACGCACTTACCTTTTGGTTTAAAATCAGCCGCGTCTTACTTCCAAAGAGCGCTGAAGACAGTACTAGCTGGACTAGAAAAAGACGTTATGTTGTATATCGACGATGTGTTAATTTTCAGCAAAACATTTGTCGAGCACGTGGCAACTCTACGGAAAGTCTTGACAAGATTTCGTGAGTTCAACCTGAAAGCATCGCCAGCAAAGTGCGAGTTCGTCAAGAAGTCCATCGTATTTCTTGGACATGAGATCGGCGAGGACAGTTATTCACCGAATCAAGCGAACCTGGATGCAATCCAGCAGATGCCAGTGCCTAAAGATCTCAAAGCAGTATTACGATTCGTCGGAATGGCCGGTTTCTTTCGCAAATTCATCAAGAATTTCTCGGAAATCGCGGAACCATTGACAAAGCTCAACAAGAAGGAGCAACCTTTCGAATGGACAGTCGAACAGCAGCAGGCTTTTGACAAACTCAAGGAGCTTCTCACCAGCAAGCCAATTTTGATATACCCAGATTATGAACGTGAGTTTCACATTTTCACTGACGCCAGCGCAGTGGCTCAGGGAGCCATGTTGGCGCAGACCACAGAAGATCTGGATCGTTTCCACGTCGTGGCCTACGCAAGTAGAACCTTATCAGAAATAGAAACACGCAGACCAGCGATTCAAATAGAATTGGGTGCAATTATTTTTGCCCTCAGACATTTTAAACCATATGTTTGTTTATCGAAGATTATTCTTCACACCGATCACAGACCACTAGTTTATCTGTTAGCTAAAAGAAAAGTTAATGAACGATTAGCCAGATGGCTCATCGAGTTGCAGCAGTATGATATCAGTATCGTACACATCGATGGAAAGAAGAACACAGTCGCAGATTGTCTTTCCCGTGCTAAGGACGAAGTAGCACCACTTCCCGACGAAGAGTTAGAAGATGTCATAGAATTTCCAGTTTGCATGGCCATCGACCGAGCAAACGACCGAGTTTCCAAACATTTCACACCGGTCGGAACGCGCAAACCTATAAACATCGCTTCCGAACAGAACGAGGATGAAGACATCCGTATCATCACGACGTTTCTGACGTCACCAGCCGCATCAATCGAGGGAATCTCAGAAGAATGGACACCATTTTTAGAAAGGGTAAGCCTTTCAGACAAAGGTATTTTGACGGTAAAGTTTGGAGGAGAAAGCACAAAAGTGGTAATTCCAAAAAAGTTAAGAAAATTAGTTTGGGAATCGTTCCACAGCAGCCTTTTAGGAGGCGGTCACTTCAATTGGAGGAAATCCCTTCATAAAGCACAGAAGAAGTACTTTTGGCCAGGAATGCGGTCAGAATTTTTGAAATGGACGCTGGAGTGCATCAAATGCCAGCAAAAGCAGAATCCGCATCCTTCCAAACGTGAGTTACAGCAGGTGGTCATCACTTCACACGTCTTCGAGACAGTTGGTGTCGATCTGACAGGTCCACTTCGGACATCCACAAAAGGCAACAAATATTACATAAATATGATTTGTTGGTTTAGTAAGTTTGTAGTGTCCGTACCACTACCGGACGCAACATGTGAGTCAATTGCTAGGGCAATTTTAGAAGAATTGGTATTAAAATTTGGTACTCCAAACCAGATAGTTTCAGACAACGCAACGTCTTTCACATCAGCAGCTTTCAAACAGTTTTGCGAACTTTTGGACATCAGTCATCACAGAGCAATTCCGTATCACAGTAAAGGGAACGGAGCAACAGAGAGAACGTTTCGCACTTTCCACTCAATGATAGCGAAACACGTGAACAAATCACACACGGATTGGGACACGTTGCTGCCGTATGTCACGTTCAATTACAACAACACGGTGCATAGCACAACAGGAGAGACACCATTCTTTCTTATTTTCGGTAGAGACCCAACGCTCACAATCGATCGGATTCTGGACCCATCGCCAAAATCCGTGAAAACGGATCTCCGTTTGTTCAAGGAAAGTCTCACAACGACGCTCCGGGATGCGTGGAATGAAGCCGCAATCAGATCCCGAGAAGCCCAAGCAGTTTATCAAAAGAAAGCCAACGAAGGAGCACAAGGCTCAATCATAAAGGCTGGAGACAGAGTTATGTACAAAGATTACTCGAATCACAAAGGATTGTCACGCAAGTTAGTTTTGCCATGGGCAGGAGATTTCCGTGTTGTAGAAGTAAATCCACCAACAGCGACGATTTACGACAGAAGAGATTCGAGAAAACCTGAAAGAATTGTTCATTTGGACCAAATCAAGAAGATTTCGTCATCTGAGGAGGATATCGACACACCAGCCACGGAAGTCGACGCAGTCGCAAACGACGGTGAAAATCCGGAAGTCGAAGATCGACGGGAAGAAGTTATCAGAAATCCCGAGCCAACAGTTCAAACAACGTCGAAGACACTTTCGAATCAGACAGAGACGTCATCAGACATAGCACCAGTTAGAAGAAACCCGCAACGTCAAAGAAAACTTCCCGCTAAGTTTAAAACCTAAAATAATTTTGAATCAGAATAGGAGTTTTACACACTTCATCGCATATTAGAGTAACATTTCCATTCAAAAATCGCACTGTTTAAAGGAACATGCAACAAAGTTTTCGGTTACGGTAGTTAAAGGCGCACACCAATCCAAGCAAGGGTCTCGACACGAACTCAAGTGCCGCCCGGGTTTTTCGAAAACAAGTAATCAATTTTAGGATTTCATTTAGTTTTTGTCCTGTTTTGGGGAATCCTTTTCATTTAGTATTGTTTTTCCGTTTAGGGACGTCCTTTCTTACTAGTTTGTTACTTTTGTAGTAAAATATCGCTAGAATTCGTAATTTACCTCAATTAAATGACCGTAAAATTTTTTTTAAGCGTTGGTTTTTGCAGATTATCATCATCGATATTGTTTCACACACATCAACCAGCAGTTCATGAGCGCCGAAAAGAGTCACCCATCGGACGTCGTCATGGCTGAAGCGGAGGAGGACGTCAAGGACACGTCAGGTATGCCGGGAGGGAATTCCAACCCGTCTGTGGTGGAGGCCGTGCAGTTGGGCTCGCGGGCTCAGCTGGCCCCTGTCACTGGCGGGGCCCTCTCGGAGGTAGTTGTTATTGAGAAAGATGTTGAAAAGGAGGATAATTCCCTCTTGAATGAGTGTAACCCACTAGCAGGTATGGCTGATGCGTTGGACGCAGCAGAAGACGAAGTTCCGCAAGCAATTGCCGAAGAAGTTATCGTGGCTCCCGCGGAATCGCAGGAAGAGGTAAACTTTTCAGAGCAGATCACGAATCCGGCGATTCCAGCCACGCAAGAGGATCACCCACTGAAGAACTATTACGGAGGACTGGCCGAAGAAGAACTGTCGTACAACCCAGCAAAACGTGCCGCTGACAAGCTGACCATCAAACAAATCCAGAAAGGTAGAAATATGACACTTGCAGCAATTTCAGCACCAGCTATGGAGATGGTCCGTCCACTCGTGGAAGACAGGCAGATGCCAGTGCAATTCCTGGACAAAATCGATCCGGACATCGACGCGATCGTGGCAGTCGTCGTCAAGAACATCGGAAGTTACATGCTCGCATCACCAGCCAAGAGAGAATACTGTGGTACCGACCGTGGAGATCTGTTTTATTTGGCCATCAACGAATACACGATTGATTTCCTTTCCGGAAAACCGATGGACACCAGAGGACTCTACACCGGAGATCTAGTGGTAATTAAATCAGTTTTTAGGAGACAGCAGTTCAAGCCTGAGGATTGGTCTCCAGTTCAGCTTCCAGTCAACAAGGACACGCATGCATTTTTTGCGGCCAAGGAATGCGCGGTGTTCAGAAGGACGTTCGAGCTCAAAACGCCAATCTGTGCTGCCGTCGACGCCAAGCAGCGAGGACACAAGCTTCCAGTCGTGATTTATGGCCAGACGTCTCTCGCATGGATGAAGCCAGTGCAAATCAAGAAACAGAAGGAGAAGTACCTTGCCGCCAACGTTTTCGTTCCGATGGTCTTGCCGGGACAGCTGATTCGCGACATCAAGAAGGGAGATGCCAAGAGGATGGTGCTGGATCTTACATCAAGGGTGCAGAACATTTGGGCGTTACCACCACTCATCACGGAAATCACGCCGATTGCTCCAGAGAAGCGAAGAAATCTGGAGATGGCTCCAATGTCCTTCTCGCACAAGGCACCACACGGAGATGCATCGTATTCGCAGGCTTATGCGGCCACCTTCGGGCTGTATGGATGCATTGCTCTGGCATCGCGTAACGAAGATTTGCGACACTTTGTGGCGGACATTGTATCTGTTAAGACGATCAGATACAAAGGTATGATTATCACATTTGATTTGATTACAGGTGATCGTGAGACACAGACAAAGTTTTGGCCAAAGGGCACAGCGATCTCAGCGGAACTACCGGATGGGAGCAGTCTACGTTTGTCGGTGCTAACAGCGGAGCAAGTGCTTAGGCGGGTACGCGTAGGCGCTCGGTTGTTATCACCGGCGGTAAGTTTGGATGCGGTAACGCAAGTAACAATCCATCAAAAACCATCTGATAGAGGCGATCTTGCCAGGCAAGCGCCAAAGCTAAAAAGTATTCCAGCTGTCAACGAGAAGAACAACGCCATGCGGGCACTCGCAGTGCTCAGTGGAGAGCAACCACTCCCACCACTCCCACCACTTCACGGAAACACGGGTGAGGAATTGTTTACAGCAGGTCTCGTGCTCTCGGACCAACAGGTTCAAATCACCCGGACGCTCGCTCAGAACGACTTCACAGCGCTTGCCATTAGCTGTGGATTCGGAACCGGAAAAACGACAACATTGTGCATTGCGGTTCTCAACAGGATGAACACCACGCCAGGAACCAGCGTCATGGTCGGAATGTCGAATAGTTCGGTGACTTCCGCAGTATCAGCAATGCGCCACAACGATAAGGCGGGTAAGTGCAAAATTGTCAGAATTATTTCAGCCACGAACAGGAATCAGTTGGAGACTGAACACCACACAGACGACGACTTCCCAATCGTTTGGAAAGGATTTTTCCGTAAACTGGTTATGGATTTCGACAATAGCAGCAAGCCATTTGATGACGACATCGTCGACGCCGCACACTATCTGAAGCAGACTGCAGAGATCACAGTCAAGATGCTCAAGCGCCGCGATCTCCGAACAGAGGTAAGTTCGGGTACACCGAAAAAGCAGCTCATGCAGCTTTTCTTCGGGCTTTTCAAGCCAGACATGGTGCTCGGCACCATTGCTTCGATCAGATCCGCGTACACTCGTACCGGAATGCAGCAATTTTCCAGCGATGTAGGTTTGCTTTTGATCGATGAAGCGTCTCAGTTGCCGCGGTATGCATTTATGACCATGTGCCACACGTTTCCACAAGCTCGACCAGTGCTACTTGGAGACACCAATCAGCTTCCACCGTTTGCCGACAACGAATTGCCGGAACAACTTCATCAATACGCCATTGGTTCGGTCCTTCGAGATGCGTCGTCATTTAATCGTTTCCCACAACTGCCACTCATGACAGTCCACCGTTGCCCAGCGCCTATCACGATTATGCTAAGTAAGTTGTTTTACAATAATGAGTTGCAGACAAGTCGTTCGCCAGCACAAGACTTGTCGGAATTGACATCCATGGGATTGCCGAACAGTCATCCGATCGTCGTCATGTCGCACAGTTTTTCGCACAGAATGGAGGGTACGTCAGTTTTAAATATTCAGGAATCGCTTTGGGCTATCGATGTGGCAACCGAGTTGAAGCAACTTCGTCCGGACAAGTCTGTCGCAATTTTGACGTTTTACAAGGCCACTTGCGTCCATGCCATGAACCGCGCTCCGAAGAACGTCTACGTCAATACTGTGGATGGCGCCCAAGGACGCGAATTCAACTACGTGCTCATCCTCACGTCTCGTACCGATGGAAGTCACGCGTTTTTGGATGACCGACGCCGGATCAACGTGTCCCTATCACGTACCCAGGATGTCTGTTTTATATTTGGGAAGCCCCGTTTTCTGCGAGGAGCTCCCCAATGGGAGCGTCTCCTTGGAGAACTTCCACGTGAGAGCTTCTATGAAGCCAATTAAACCAATCACCGCGTAGTCTTTATGTAAGGTTACTGTAACAATGATTCGGGGACGAATCCTCGTAGGGGGGGAGATGTAAAGGCTCCACGTGATTCTCTTACAGTCCCCTCAGTCGTTCTTTTTAGCATAGTTTTAATACCGTAAACGTAATTGATATCTGCTCATTTGCAGATGCTCACTCGCAAGACATGTCACGATTATGCACACAGCAATCAACTGCAACGGGAAATCCCTCTCGTCATCTGCGTCTCCTACCGTCGACGCCCAGCCTGAGCCACCGTCCCTGCCAATGCCACCGCCTACGCTAGCTGCCTTCACAAGGACCATGCCGACCGCCATCTCTGCCATCTCTGCCGTCTCCGCATGTCGCCGCATACCTCGTCACTCTACAGGCCGACCATCTTCGGACCACGATCCCGCGCCAACCAGTTAGATCACCGTCTGCGCCTCCGAAGTCTCTCCGATCTATCGCCTGCTGTATCACTGAGGAATGTTCCAGAGCGCCCGTGCCCACGCCTATAAAAGGCAGCTAATTTAGTCATTCCGCAGCGGTTTGCGGACCCGTACCTTCTCTTCTTTTTGCTCTTCTTCTTACCCAATGCCTTGATTGCTAAGTGTGTAGTGACTTGTCTATTTTCTTTATAATAAACTTTTATAACCTAAAGCCGCGCACGTAAAACGTTACTCTACGAGTTGCTACGCGAACCGCTCGGTCCGCTATTTAACGAGCCCGACCTGGCCAAGTCGAGACTCGAGGGCGGCCGAATGGACCCAACTAACTATGCGCTTTCCTACTGCTAAAGCCTATTTTAAAAAAATTCCCGGAAGAAAGGAGAGAGGGTGGGGATGCGCTTGGGGCTACCAGAGGGGTGGGTCTTTTGAGTTGGCGGACGGCGTGGATCCTACTGCCGAAGGCCAACTCCCACGTAGCTGCTACCAATAAGAGCGCCCCCTAAGCAACAGCCCAAACGCCTCTACTCTTACACTATTTATTACGTGGGACAAAGCCCAAAAGCGTTAATACAATAAGGGAACAATCTAACGGGGCGGCAAAAGAGGGGGGAAACAGCATAAAAGAAGGGACGAGCAAAACGAAGGTACGGGGCGGAAAAGAACCTCTCGAATGAGGGAAAATGGGGTATTTATAGGGAAATCTTGACCGCGGTCCCGCGTCAAGATTTCGCGCTAAAGTCGTCGGTCAGGCGATGGAGTAGATGATGGCGAGAGAGTCCAGAGGTGCGCGAGAGCGCACTCGCATCGAGTCGTCGATGGGAGAGAGAGAGAGAGTGAGTCCGGCGGGAGACGCAGAGAGCGGGTCGGCGCGATAATCGATAATGGGGCGAACGGATGGAGTGTTCGAGAAGGTTTCAGGGCTAGGCGAGCCTAGACCTTACATAATTTAGTTCCAAAACGCTACAGTTTTATTCCGAACAGTTTTATTTTGCTACAGTTCTTTACCGAACAGTTCTATTCCGAACGGTTCTATTGCGAAGCAAGTTCTATATCGCTGCAGTTCTATTACACTTCAGTTCTATTCCGAGGTAGCACCGCAGAAACATTCATCTTTAGAGGCCGATTAGCTACATCGGAAATGATTTGAAAATTATTGTTAAATTTCAGAATACCGGGGTCAATTATACGGGTAAGAAGAGAAGAACAATCGATTGGATTGGATTTGGAAACAAGAACAGATTTTTTGTGTGTTTCATAAATTTTAGAATATTGAAAATGTGAATAAACTGGAAATAAGCCAATTAATTCAAAGTGGTGCAAAAAATTGAAATCACTTATACAACTTTTTCAGGTACCATTTTTTGTAGAAAGCACTTGGAATTGATCAAAGCAAATTCGAAATTCTGAGTACCGATTTCGAGAAAATGCGGAAAAATCTAAAAATTCTTAGTCCTCAGCGAGTTGGAAGTCAGGGGCATCTAATAGGCAGATAGTGGACAAATTACTTAAAGTTCCCTGAGCAGTTTCTATTGCTGGTTATGAGCGCCCGACAAGAAATACATTTCGGGAAGTCCTATTTTGGAAAATAAAAATACTGAAAAAATGCTTCGGTTGACATATTGTGTTTTCAATCGAGTTGCGTAATCAAAAGGTGAAACTGCACCCACTTTTTTTCACGCGAAAATTCAAAATGCACTAAAATTTAATGTTTGCGTTAAAAAAAGTGGGCGGAGTTTCACGTTTTGATGTCGCAACTCGATTGAAAACATATTAGTAAAAATAACTGTGCTCCGAAACGCCTAGGCGCGGAATGTCCCGGAGCTGGTCACTGACTATTTTTAGTCAGCCGACGTTCCAATAAATTCATCGTGTCACCGTATGTTTAATCGTTTCCCACGGAACGTGCACTGTCGACTGATCGGTGTCTCAAAACTGGGGTCCGATCTGTCCATGAAACGTCGTTTGACGAGAAGCTAACAAGTTGCCTCCGAAATTCAGAGCGATCGGATGGCTGAGTAGCTGGGACTGTTTGATCTTGAAGATCCTTGAGCATTGCGACTTCAGCGCTCGGCGTGATTGTTGCAGTGGCGGTGATTGCGTGGGCAACAGCCGGGTCCAATACTCGTTTCGGGGGCTTTCTCCGTTTGACCTGCTCGAACCGCGCGATTTTGGTGCTGAAGTGCAGGTCTCCACGGAGCAAACGATGATCGCTTCCGATTGTGATCGATGGGACGACCGAGACATTAGTGACAAACTTTCCATTGGCCAGGATGGGATCGATTTCGTGTTTGTATCCAGCGTCCATGTGACGGCTTTCCGAATTTTGAGTTCATGTGTCATAGTCATAGACGGTTCGGTCCACAATGGGTTGCGCGGTTCCATTGCGTGTGGTCCAATGAACCGCTCCATGTGTGGCCTAGGACCCATTCGAGCGTTGAAGTCACTCACAACTAGCTTGTATCTACTGCAGTGCAGGCTTCTCTCTAAGCTCTCATAGAAATCAGCTAACTCTTCGGGATGAGAGTCGGCAACTGGAGCGTACACTAAAAAGACAGTGCAGCTCAGTCGCCGATCTACTTGGAAAGTCAATCCTGTAGTCGAGAAATTTGATTTCTTGGATCTTTGGCAGGAGGTTGCACGGAAAAGCGTCATTGCCTGCAAATTGCTATGTATTTCGAAAAAAGGAAGCGAAAAACCGAAATACAAAAAAAAAATGAGACAAACATTTATCCGCAACAATTCTTCAAAAAAGGAAAAAAAAATCTACTTGTTCTGTATTAATTTCTGGCTGTAAATATTTCCCGTAAAACCAGAGAGAATAGGCGAGACATAAGTGAATTTGACACGGAGAAAACTCATTTGACAAAAGAAGGAAAAAAAACGGCATGCGGAAATAAAAATCTATAGAAATCTGAAAAAGGGCGGCAAAGATACAGTGGATTAAACGAGATCGTCTGAAACGAGAGTGAGAGGGAGAGAGAGAATAAACACATAAAATACGCTATAAACACAATAGCAAGGAATCAAGTGGACGGAGGACGAGGTGTCGTTCCACGGCCATTCTCGCCTGCCGTGCTACTCGGACCAATTTTAACATCTTCGTCTTCTGTGAAAAACTCATTGTCGTTCTCAGATTGCGACGTTTCCTCTTCGTAGTAATCACTTTCTGGAAAATAAAAAAATGCAGATCCTGACAAATCGGGGAATAAGCACCGCCCCATTTTTATGTCTGCGGCACGACTGCTATAAAAAGCCGAAAAAAGTGCCTCAGAATTTCAAAAAGGGCGGAGCTTCTTTCTCGGTTCTTGAAATGTTTTCCCCGGTTTTGTCAGGTCTCCATGAAATGTTAGGATTCCAAAATAACCACCTATTTTTTCTTGCCGGTTACTGTATGCTCTGGCGCAAAAATTTTAAGAGACGCAGACATCAGAGTTGCATGGAAGCGAATTTAAATTATCCAAAAGTGGGAAGCAAAAAAAAGTCAAAAACCAAGAAATAAGCCCCGCCCCCTTTGCAAGTAATGTGTAAAGCGGCACGATTTATGCAGATAAAATTCTATAAAACGTAGAAAAACAGCGCCTCAGACATTAAAAAGGGGCAGAGCTTATTTTTTAAAGTTGTTTTTCTTTATTTCCGCGTCACTAATGGGGTTATTCACGAAATGGCAAAAAATGGCAAAAAACTGCGCGAAAACTCGGAAAATGCTCCGATTGATCTGAAATTTTGGGAAAGAAGGGAAAAAACTCTCCCGGACATTCCCACAAAATTTCTGACAAAAATATCGATTTTAAGCATTTTCAGAGAAAAAAGCAATATTTCTTAAAATTCGATATTTTGGTCTGAAATTTTGTGGGAATATCCGGGAGTTTTTTCCCTTATTTCCTAAAATTTCAGATCAATCGGAGCATTTTCCGAGTTTTCGCGCAGTTTTTTGCCATTTCGTGAATAACCCCATAAGATGTTCAGGTTGGGCGGTACTGTAGAAAAAAAAAAACAACGAAAAAAAGTTACTTTCAACGCCTCTTTCTGCGTTTTTTTTTCTACTTCGGACGGACCATCAGAGTCTCCGTGGTTTTATACGTTTGCACCAATAATTACTGTAACTGGCAAGAAAATAGAAAATAGAAAATAAAATTTTTTTCGATATTTCACGAACCAGCCCATAATAAAATAAAATAAAATAAACGTGTCTCGTGCTCACCATCATCAAAGAAAACGCGATCTCCCGCTTTTCCCTTCGGATTATTGTTGGCCGACGGATTCAAACTCATCGAGTGACGAAGAGTGGGACGAACAACTGGAATCTTCGACATGGCGGCCGCCAGATCGGTGAACGACACGGCGCGAGACACATCACGCTTCTCGCGTCGACTCGGCTGTCGTTTGAACTTCTTCGCCTCCTTCTCCTCGCCCAGAATTCCGGCACGATCGACGGCGATCAACTCGTGAACCGCCTCGCGTCCATATTTCAGGCCAAGAGCCATAATCTCCTGAAACTTTGGAAAATCCAAAGTCTTGAACGGTTCGATTGGCGGTCGCAGATAGCGACAGTACGAGGCCTTTTTGACAACTTCCAGCTGACGAACACAAGAGACGTAGGCTAGACGACTCTGAATCTCCTCCATATTCAGAATACGAATAGGCTCTGCGAATGGATTCAATTTCTTGAGCAACACCCAGATACCGCTCAGCGAGTCTCCGTAATCGTACAAGTTTGTTTCCTCAATCGATCCGACGTCACAAGCAATCACCACACGTGCTCCAAGATTTCTCATCACATCCGCTGGAACGTTGTTCACGTATCCACCGTCAAGAAGAAGATGACCGTCTTGTGGATCGCACAGTGGAGGCAGATATCCGGCAAGAGACATCGACGCTCTACAGTAAGCCCAGAGAGGGCCCGATCGGTGAACACGCATCTCCGATGTGCTAATGTCGGTGGAGATACAAAAATAGGAAATCCATAGATCCTCGATAAGTCGGTCCTCAAAAAGATCCTTGATAGAGTAGTTGAATTGCGCTCCAGTAAACATTGCACTGTGCGCGTACGTCAAATCGAGAATCTTCCTCCACAGAGACGACATATTGTGGAACCACGAACCAGCTCGCGTTTCTACAATCGTGTCATCCGGCGTTTCAGCGTAGAGTCCTCCGATAAGAGATCCAATCGAAGTTCCACCCACAATATCCACCGGTACACCTTCTTCCCGAAGAGCTTTCAACACTCCGACGTGAGCGGCTCCTCTGGCTCCTCCTCCACCAAGAACGAGTCCGATGGCATTTCCAGTCAGAATTCGTGCAATTCTCGAAAAGTCGGATCGTCGATCTGTCGTCCAAAACACGTTCTTCTCGTAATAATCAATCACTTCTCTTTCCACATTCGCCGGTGTCAGCATTTCAATGCGACTCGGTTTTCGGCCTTTTCGGTTCCATTGCAACATTCGTTTCGGCGCCCGAATATGATGGTGGCCTGAGAAATAGCTGTTCTTGAGCCACTCAATAGTTCCGGATGGCGTCTTCGTGCTCTCTGGCCACAATAGAACGAGCTCTTTATTCGTGCGCACACCGTCTTGATTCATGCTCATCAGCTCGCGCACAAGAGTTTGCTTCTCCGGCTTCTTTCCACCAATCGCCACGACGAGAATTGCGTCAGCCTGTCGAAGACATCGTCTCGTCCAGTTGGTTGGAGTAAAGTCGCATTCGTAAATGACAAGAGGGTACGTGTCTTCTTGAACATTCAACCAGTGCATTAGGCGGAAATCTGCTTGTCTGAAATGAAAAAGTGTGATTTTAAACTTGGTATACATATTCTCTCCAATCGCAACGTGAATTTCGCATGCATTAGGAGTGTGATTCAGAGAAATCAGAGCGAAACATCGGCCACGCTCTCTTAATTTTCTGCACTCTCTCGTCGTCAATGTGGCCGCGTCCTCCACTTTGCGAAGGGAGCGAATTCGCAGAGCTCCGGGCAGTACAGTATTCAATATTAGCCCCCCCCTAATTCAAGTTGACCTACTTTTCAAGAACAGTGGGGTCCAGACACGAAGCCACTTTTTGACTGCTAAGACGCAAAACTCGCAGATTTGACGAGAGAGCATGGTAGAGCTCACAGGTGAATGAGACGAGAGGGACGTCCGGAGAAGCAGGGACCACGGCAATCGTGTGCAAATTCTTGATGTGACTCATCGGATCCGAGGCGCTCATTTCATTGGTTCTGATCACAGTCGGAGCAACGAACGGAGCACGTCTGTTGATCTGACTGTAGTATTGACCGAGCAGTTGGACCAAACGGAATCCAACCTGTAAATTAGTGGTTATAAATGCGGGGATAGTTTTTAGAATCGTTGCAAAGCAGCTCCGCCTGCATAAATGCAGATGGATTTTTCGTAAAAATCATAAAAAATCGGAAAAAAAAATTTTTGTGCGATTTCAATGTGATATTCGGTAGAAACACGCTTTATTTGGATTCTTTTGGAAATAAAAAATGTTTTTTTTTTTGGTAATTTTTTTAAAAACAAAAAAAATTTTTTGTAAATTTTTTCCGAGGGCAAGAAAAATTTTTTTGGTCTTTTTTGAAAAAAAAAAAACTTTTTGGTAAAAACATTTTTTTTTGTCGAACCCCTAGTTCGCAGAATTTTGAAATTTCGATTTTTCCAAATTTTCATGTTTTTTTTTCGTTTTTTTTCTAATTTTAAACTATTTTATTGTGTTTTCAATCGAGTTGCGACATCAAAACGTGAAACTCCGCCCACTTTTTTTCACGCAAAAATAAAAAATGCACTAAAACTAAATGTTCGCGTGAAAAAAAGTGGGCGGAGTTTCACGTTTTGATGTCGCAACTCGATTGGAAACACAATAAAATAGTTTAAAATTAGAAAATTCACGAAAAAAACATGAAAATTTGGAAAAATCAAAATTTCAAAATTCTGCGGACTAGGGATTCGACAAAAAAAAGTTTTTACCAAAAAAAAAAAACAAATTTTCGAAAATTATCAAGAAATCGGCAAAAATATGTTTATAGTGAATTTTTTTCATGTTGTTTTGACTATATAACTTTTGCGAAATCTGTTACAAAAATAGATTTTTTTTGAAGTTTTTCAAAAAATCCTCCCGGTACTGCAGAAGTGCATAGAACTTTCCGTACCGCGGAATTTATCCAATATGAATTATGAAAAAGATCAACCTATTTCTAGTTTTAAAATACCAAAACTAGACCAAAATCGCCATTTTTCTTTATTTTTGGGCTTTGGGAAGTTTCGAAACCTGCCATTTCGAAACTTTATTGCATTTTTGCATAGCGTTTTTCGCCAATTGACACCAAAACAAAGCTTGGTTTTTATTTTTCGTTTCTATCAATTATTTTTTTTTTGGGAATTTAAACCCAACAGTATGCCGCAAAAATGCATAAACGTTTGGAAATGGCAGGTTTCGAAAAGTCTAATCGTCTATTTTTGTTGTCAGTCATTTTTTTTTTCAATTTTTGTTATTATTTATTATTTCTCGTTTCCGTAAAAACTAAATTTTACGCCCAGCCCATGCTTTTATAAAAATTTACCTGTGGATATTGCATCTTGATAAAATTCAAAAGCCCTTCCGGAACTCTTGCCAACTGTGAAAAGCGCACAGCGAGTACTGTAGTCGATCGTGGCTTCTTCGTGAGCACTTCCATCATTCCGAGCACATCGCCTCGTCCAAACTCTTCCACCACCGTCTTCTTCTCGACAGAACGAAGACGTCCACTGAGCACGACAAACAACGAGTCGGCCAAGTCGCCAGCACGGTAACACGCGTGTCCCGAGTCGACGAGCACCCAGTCGAGCGCAAAGTCGACACCGCGAAGGAACGGAGAGAGGCGTCGGAGGACAGAGTGGGCAACTGGGAGATAGATTTCTGGGTGGGCTTCGAGAAATCTGAAATTGCAAGGTATTTAGGGCCAGGAAAATGGCTAAAACTAACAGCGAAAAGTCCTTCTTTTTCATAATCGCCACTTTCGTGGCAGCACCTGCGCGAATCGTGTAGAATGACGGTTCATTGGTCAGAATCTGAAGTCCTCCGACGAGTTCGCGTGCATTCACTCTAATCACCGCGCTTTCGTCTTCTTCGTAGCTCTCTTCTTCGAACAGCGACTCCTGGACAAAATGAAATTTAGGGTGGAAGAAAAGAGAGAAATATAAAATGTTAGTCTGTGACGATCTAAAGTTAGTAAATAAGATAAAAATTTTAAAAAATTCCACAATAACTTCAAACATTTGTTAACTAAAGTCAGTCAAAACTCACCTGATCGAATTGAGCTAAATACTCTGATCCGTGCTAAAGAAATAGAAATGTATTACTCGTTTGCGTGAAGATGACAGTCGGCAAAAGCAGCGACGCAGACGGGTCTCGTTACGACAAGTTGTGGCTTTAAGCGCGTTTTTTTTGCAATTCGTAGCAAAAAGACACGTCGCGAACTCTGTGAAAGAGGCAGAAGATAGAGCAAATCGGATTGCAATGGGATGTCCCAAGTACGGCCTCAATATAAACCCGTCCAAGACGCAAATATTGATGAATAAGTACGTCACAAGATCAGACATCGATATTCTGAACACGAGGATTGAAATCTCCCAAAAGGTCAAATACCTCGGAAGAACGTTTGCGGACGACGGATCTCTCACTGAAGAAGTCGCTAGAAGGATTCGCGCGGGATGGGCTGCTTTCAACGCCATTCGGCGGGAGCTCTTGCAGTCTCCTCAGAAGATAAGAATAAGACTTCTCACAACAACTGTCATCCCAGCGATGACTTATGGATGCGAGACATGGACTTCCAAGGAGGCAGACACGAAGAGACTACAGAGAGCGGTTAGCAACATGTTCGAAATTGCCGGATGTGACCCACCAGACATGGAAAAGCAAGTCTTACGAAGAAAACTGAAATGGGCAGGACACGTATCACGCATGAAACACGACAGATGGGCGAAGATAGTATCAGAATGGGATCCTAGGGGATCAGCACGACCACGCGGTCGTCCTCCGAAAAGATGGGCCGACGACATCACGGATTCGATCAAAATCTTCATCCACAATGAGGCCCTCAGGGGCAACCTCGGGCACGGCCGCCGAAGAATTGGCATACTCGAGGCAAGACGAGCATGGTCCACTGTCGGAAGGGATCGTGTAACTTGGCGCAGCTTGGTTCGCAGTAAGGTTCCGCATCGAAAGTGTTGGTGCATGAAAAAACATGACATTTGACGAGAAATGATCGTCAAAATGATCAAAGTTTGTCTTTTTTGATAGAAATGATGATCAGAATTTAAAAAACTGCCATAAATTGGTCAAAAGGGTACGTCAAAAAAATCAAAAAGTCAAAAGTGTCAAAAGTGTCAAAAGGGTCGAAATGGTTTAATATATTCAAAATAAACGGAAAACACGGCTAATAGCCACTGAAATTGGCTAATAGCCGTCGAAAAGGCTAACAGCAGGGAATAATGACTGAATTTAGACGAATTTGGATACTAGCCAATATGGCTATTAGCCGTCGAATATGGCTATTAAGCGCCGAAAAGGGCTATTAGCTATTATGGGGTAATCTCGCCGCCTATAAAAAAATTGTCTATTGGCACCGCAGCTATATAATTTTTGCATGCAACAATTAAGGGAAACAATCTTGCTTACTCAGATGGAAAACGGCTAATATCCATCGAATTTGGGGCGTACGCCAAATACATATGGCATACGTCCCAAAATCGGTGGCTAATAGCCAATTTCAATGGATATTAGCAAAAAAGGAGAGCGAGGCCGAGCTACAATGGATTCGTAGCGGAGTGGCACTCCATCTCACCTTTTTATTCGAAAAAATGAGGAAATAGCCGAAGAAATGAAGAGATTTTCGTCTCACAGTTTCACGTGAAATTTCACTCCGTCAAGAATCCATTGAAAAATTGGTTTTCGGCGTGTCATTTTTGATCATTTTGACAAACGACACTTTTGACGTTTTGACTTTTTTAACTTTTTTGACCAATGACACTTTTGATTTTTTCAAAACTTTTGACCTTTTCGATTATCGACCAGTAATGACTTTTACGTAATCGACAAAATGTTTTTTTCATTTCTGATCGATAGTGTCATTTAAAATCGTCGATGCGGAACCTTAGTTCGCAGTATCCAGGATGGAAACTGAGGTCGAACCTCACAAGTATCTCACAAGTATCACCACTCAGATTTTTGCATTGCTCAGGGATTTTGCGGCTATTAGCCTTTGTCGATGATGGCTAATTCTCCCTTGCTCACCGCATACGCGCCATTCGCGTGAAAATCTTTCGCCGATTATCGCCGAACTTGCGCCGATCGCTGATTAAGCGCAAGCTGTGCGTCAGTAACGGCTAATAGCCAAGTGGATGCCTATATCCGGTTGAAAAAAAAAACAGATGAGGCGGGGTTTCATATTTTCGCGACAATATTTACTGTAGCCGGCAAGAAAATTGAACAGATGGTAAATTTTCGACGCGAGAGTGCAGAAAACTGAGAGAGCGTGGCCGATGTTTCGCTCTAATTTCTCTGAATCTCACTTCAAATGCATGCGAAATTCGATTAGAGCGGGTTTGCAAAATATTTCGTATTTTCAGAAAAATAGAGAAAAAAACAGAAAAAGTGCCTATTTTCAGTCAAAAACATTAAAAAATAACCAAATTTTAAAACAGTCGCGCGTAAATCAGCACCTTTTTGTGGCGAGACCTGTCCGACTGACAGCTCCGGGCAAACGAGTAATAGAAATGACTCTGGGACGTTTCGAAACTTGTGAATTTTTAGCGGTGAATTTTGACAAATTCTCCGAATTTACCGTTAAAGGATTCGTCAACTATTTAATCCTTGGCCGAATTTTGTCAATAGTGCGAACACGGCGACAAAAAATAACACTAAAGTTTCGAAACGTCCCAGAGCAATAGAAATAGTAAAAAAATGTGGTATGGAATTTTGGAAACGAAAAATGTCAAAAATCGTCACAGACAGTTTGAAATTTTGTGGGGTCATTTAAGGGTAGCAAGAATGCATTTTTTGCATTTTCCGGTTCGGTAAATCCACAGGCTACAGTACTCACCTGAGCAAGAATCAAACTTCCATGAAGGACAATCATGAGAACTTCCTCTTCGGCGCCTTGCTCAATGATCACATGTCCAGCCTCGTAATCTTCGATATGGACCTGAAAATGATGATAGGAAATTGGGTATCAGGTAATTTTTAACTTTATTTTTAATCTGTTCCACAATTTTGTCGTCTGCCACCAATCCAAACGCTTCAGCCATCCATTTTCTGGCAACGGCAAGCTGCTCTTCGGCGGCTAGAGGAATAGAGAATTTTGAGAAAAATTTGAAAATAAAACAAACTGTCATTCAAATTGAACGGCTTCTCTTTCCTCTTCAGCGATAGTGAAGGTGGCATTTTGGAGGCAGCGGTACTGCCATTTCGAAGTCTATCGTCGTCTCGTCTCTGCAATTGGAGAGAATTTCCATCCTTTCTTTATTTATTTTTTCGTCTAATTGATCATTAATCCTACCCTTTTCATGAGTTCACTGCTCAATCCCATGTACTGATGTAGAGTGGTCAGAGTGACGTGAAGGAGGCGAGTGATAACAATTTGAATGGGGCGGATCCATGCCTCGGGATTCTTGTTATATGACGCGCGGAACGAGGTTATTGGAAATCTGAAAAAGCATACAAAAAATAAAAAGGAATCAGACTCAAAAAAGAAAAGCCTACCTGGCCACAGTGCACGTTTCCGCCGCTTTCAACGCCACAGTTCGAAATATGGACGGAAAATCCATGAGAATGTCGAGCATGGAGAGCAGCGAAAAGAAACTGCCACCGACAGGAATTCTCTTCACCAAATACTCTTTCGCCTCCACGTGTCGAATGTGAACTGTGAGTTCGCCGTCAATTGCCACGTAGATTGCATCGTCTGAATCGCCTGGTTTCACAATGTAATCTCCAGCGTTGTAAGCGGTTACTGTAATTTGTCTCGGATCGAGTTTCCATTCGGATGGAAGTTCCAGCATTTTCAGGTTGTGAAGAATGTAGAATATTTCGGGTTGTAAATTTTGCGGTATTTCTGGCAAATCAGTTGGCTCGAAAAACTCTTGTGGTGGTCGGAGACGAGTGTCTCGGCCATTGTCGTGATTTTGGCGGAAATAACTACGACTTCCACGACGCAAAATGCTGAAAATTAAAAGTTGTAAATGCGGTAATGAAATATTTTGGGCTCAGAAAATACTTAATGGGAGGGTTGGAATTTTATGAACCTATTTTCGGCTCACCAGAACGGTCTAACGCGCTCCGCTTAATTTATTTAGTACTTCGTGATTTTCATTTTGGTTTCCAAATTATTTAATTTCACGTATAAATTCAACGTGAAATAAAGTAATTTGGAAACCAAAATGAAAATCACATATTGTCGGCCCGCCAAAATGGTCAAACGCGCTCCGCTGAACTCAACGCTATGCGATTTTCATTTTGGTCTCCAAATTATTTCAGTTCACGTTGAATTTACACGTGAAATGAAATAATTTGGAAACCAAAATAAAAATCGCATAGCGTTGAGTTCAGCGGAGCGCGTTTGACCATTTTGGCGGGCAGACAATAGTAGCACAAAAAATTTTGTACTCTTTTTGGTCTTCTATTTTTTTTTGTAAAAATCGCCAAAAATTAGAGAAATTTTAAGTTTTACAAACTCGTTAAAAAACAAATTTTACACCAAGCCACGGTGTGCCAAAATCCGAAATGTTTGAGCTGTTCGCAATGGAGCGCACTTGCATTTTCAGTGCTAAAATGAACGGTGATTTTCAACATTTTTCGTAAAATGAAGGAATTTTTTCAAATTTCGCAACAACATATTGCTTCAAAAAAAGATTTCGATTATTTTGAGCCAAAGATGCGGCAAAAAATAAAAAAATATATAGTACGAATTTCGCGAAAAACTGCTTAAAAAAAGGAGAAAATCGGCTTGAACACTCGATTTCACGCAATTTTTGTTCAAGCGATTATAGGGACGTTTTCCGTGATTATTTTTACCTCATCTTTGGATGAAAATGATCGCAATATACTTTTAAAGCAATCTATTGTGTTTTCATCGACTTGCGACATGAGAACGCGAGACTCCGCCCACTTATCTGTGCGCTACCTGCCTGCGTCTCTTCAAATATCACTGTGTTCGCATGGTCGCGCACAAAAAAAGTGGGCGGAGTCTCGCGTTCTCATGTCGCAACTCGATTGAAAACACAATAATGTTACAAAATTTGATGAAATTCCTCCATTTTACGAAAAATCTGAAAAATGCTGAAAATCCCGTTGAAAAAGCGCAGAATTTAATGACGAGCTTCCCTGTCGACGAATTTTTACGTTTTAAAGCTTATTTTGCAGATAAAAATTTTCTTAACAATAATTATGTTGCAAATTATTGAACAAAATCAATAAAAATGACATATTCTGAAGTTGAAAATCAGCGGAGACATTGCGACCAATTCAAACATTTTCGGATTTTGGCACACCGTGCAAGCCATGATCCCTTTTCTTATTTTCTAAGCCCCAATTAAACCAAAAAAAAAAAAACTCACTCTTTAGCCATTTGAAAAGCAGTTGAATGCCTTCGCCGGCTAGAACTTGACGGTTTTCGACGTCGTGGGACTGAACCCATCACAATGTTACCACTCTCATCGTCAGTGGAAGCATCGCTTGGCGTGTGGCCGGGAGAATCTTGCTTAAATAAATAGGCGCAACTAATATATTTTATTGAATCAGAGGATTGAATCAACATACCACCAAACTTTTGTAAATCTTCTTTGCCCAATCTCTTTTCCGCATTCGTCTTGCACCCGAAAGTCCAGTTATGCTATTCGAGTTGACAATATTTGGCGGATGTGTGGCGGGCGGCTCAATCGGAGTAATAGATGGTGAGTTTGTGCGAGCAGTCCGCGGTTCGTCATCTTCGTTGTCAGTCTCCAGAATCGTGGCCACTTTTTTGTGGCGTTCTTCTGAACGAAAGGGGTTGGAAAAAGGCAACAAAAAATGCTCACTTTTCGGTGAATTTCTGGCAGACGGCACGGCGCTCGAATTGGTGGACGGCGTAACGTTGTAGGCGAAAAAGTAGTAGGAAACGAAGAAGGCGACGGCGGCGATTATGCATACAGAGAATAGAATGAGGAGAACCTGATGCTTTTTGGGGTTTAAATTGGGGACGCCGGAGCTGTTTCACTTACATGGTTATAAATAAATGTGACAAAAACAACTATGGGTGCGAATATTGAATAGATGAAGTTCATCGAGATAACCGCATTCGTTTGGCAACTGAAAAGTAAAATGGATGAACATTTCGTTGAGTTTCGTGTTAAAATATGAAAAAGAGGAAAAGACGAGGGCAGTTCACGTGAATTCTTCTTTCCCTCTATACTCGGTATAAAACGCTGATAACTCGCTCCAATCGAACAAAGAATTTCACATGCATTTGGAGTGAGGTTTAGAGAAATCAGAGCAAAACATCGGCCACGGCTCTCTCAATTTTCTGCACTCTCTCGTCGCCAACGTGGCCGCGTCCACCACTGTGCGAAGGGAGCGCGTTTGCAGCGCTCTGTACTGAGAATAACAATAAATAATTTTAAAAATCCTAAAAATTGTGTTTCATCATGAAAAAATGAGTCCGCAAACACTTTTCTGTCTGCGTCTCTTCAAAAACACTGTTTTTGCGTTGTCGCGCACAAATAAGTGGGCGGGGTTTCCTTTTTTCATGATGCAACTCGATTGAAAACACAATAGTCTATAAAATTTAAGAGTAATTCGGTAATTTTGGCAATTTCCGACTCGTTAAAACTAGTAATGGGGTTCAGAAATTCTGAACAAAAAGAAAAAAATATATAAAAATTGAGATAAACTCGAATGAATGAGCCAATTGGCCTGAAATTTGGGGAAATATTGCCAAAAATAATCCCGACAATGATATTCTCAGAAAATTTTGAATCGAAATTTCGGTCCAAAATTTTTTGAGCATTTCATGACGAGGAGCATTTTTGACATTTTTTCCCAAAATTTCAGGCCAATTAGAGCATTCTTCGAGTTTTATCTCAATTTTTATATATTTTTTCCTTTTTTCTGAATTTCTGAACCCCATTACTAGTTTTAACGAGTCGAAAATCGCTGAATTTGGTGCTACCTCGGAATAGAACTGAAGCGGAATAAAACTGTAGCGAAATTGAACTGGCTTCGGAATAGAACTGTAGTGAAATTGAACTGTAGCGAAATAAAACTGTTCGGAATAAAACTGTTTTGGAATAAAACTGTTCGGAATAAAACTGTAGCGTTTTGGAACTAAATTAGCAATGGAGCGCGATTGCATTGTTTGTTCATTCAAATATTGGAATTTCTCATGCGCGTGCTTTTTTCAACAGTTTTATATTTGAGCTATTCATCAAAAATTGTTTTTTTTTGTTGTTTTTTTGAATAAACTTTTATCATTTTTTTTCTCGGCCCATCTTGACGGCCAAGCAATGCAATCGCGCTCCATTGCTAATTTAGTTCCAAAACGCTACAGTTTTATTCCGAACAGTTTTATTCCAAAACAGTTTTATTTTGCTACAGTTCTCTACCGAACAGTTCTATTCCGAACTGTTCTATTGCGAAGCAAGTTCTATATCGCTGCAGTTCTATTACACTTCAGTTCTATTCCGAGGTAGCACCCTGAATTTACCAAGTTGGAATTTTTTATTTTTTCGAGGGATTGACGCCTATTTGAAATATTTTTCAAGTTTTCTTTATTTCTGAACACATATTATTGAATTATTAGGCTAGGAATCGAAATATTATACACTTTAAATAGCAATTAAAAATGAAAAATCGTTATTTTTAGTAACAGACAACGAAAATTGTTTTTCGGGTTAAAAATTCTTCATCTATCTATTCATGAAATTATGAAAAAATAACAATAAGAAGACAAGGAAAAAAACATTTCTGGGGGAGGGACGTGGCTTAAATGACTCCGTAAATAGCGTTTTTCGGGTTACGGTGCTCAGGAAATCGTTTGGCTATTAGCCGTCGATTTCAGGGCGCATTCAAAATGCATGCATGTGGAAAATTCCCCGAACTCTGCGGCTATTAGCCGTTTTATTGGATGGCTAACAGGTTTTTTTTAAGAAGGCTGATAGCTATTTTCGACGGCTAATAGCCATGTAGCTGCCTGTATCAGGCATAATCGCGCCGAAAACTTCTTAAAGCTATATTTCTTTTTTGCCAGTAGGAAATTTTCGGCGCGGATATGGCTATTCGCCTTTGAAAATGGCAGAAAATGCCAAATTCATTTGGCAAACGGCCCAAATTCGACGGCTAATAGCAAAAAAAATTCCCTAATTACATATTTCGTCATTAATTATGAGCAAGATAGAGAGAAAGAGTGCAATAGAAGAAGAGAAGCAGAGAAAAACGAGAGCAGTGTCGCGGAAAAAAAAACACTCGTTATAATTTATGAGACATCTGTCAGTGGGTCGCAATACAACACCACTTTTTTGTGGAAGTCTACTTCGTTTTTTTGCGGTGATGTTGGTGAGAACTTTCACTTTCGCGATACCCGTCTAATTCGTAATGCTTCAACTGTTTCCCCCGGTGTCAGCAAATATCCGGTTGCTGTCACGTTTCGACACACGGCAATCCTGTGTGCCCACGTGGTCTCGAAGCGTTGTAAAAAAAGAAGAAAAAGCGTATCAATAGTGTTGGGAACATGTTTTTGGGTGGAAAAAATAAGAAGAGGAAGGTAGGTGACAACTTGATCATTGATTTAATGATAATGACACTTTTCAAAATGATGTTTTCATCTTTGATTTGGACTGCACTTTACAGCAGCAGGCTTACATTTTTTCTCTGGTGGGGTTATTCACCAAATCGCAAAAAAAAAAACAGCGAAAATTCGGAGAATGAGCCGATTGGTCTGAAACTTTGGGAAATAATGATAAAAACACTCTCGGGCATTCCGTGAAACTTTCAGATCGAAATATTGATTTTAAAAACATCGATTTTTATTTCTGAAAATTTTCAAAATCGATATTTTGGTCTGAAATTTTCAGGGAATGACCGGAAGTATTTTTTAAATGATTTCCCAAAGTTTCAGATCAATCGGAGCATTCTCCGAATTTTCGCTGAATTTTTTGCTGGTTTTTTCGGCTCTGGGACGTTTCAAAACAAGACGTTTCAAAACTGGGACGTTTCAAAACTGGGACACTTCAAAACTGGGACGATTCAAAACCTGCCACTTCAAAACTAGGACGGTTCAAAACTTTGAGTGCAATTGTGCGTCACGGTGTACGCACTAGTGACACCAGAACACACGCACATTAAATGTTTATTTTCGTTTTGTCATTGTTTTAAACTCTTTTCACGTACTATTCATTTTCTTTTTTCGTTTTGCCATTGGCCGATGCAAGACACGCGGTTGAAGTTTTTCTAAATAAAATAAATCACCGGTAAAGGTTCGTTAAATTTATCGGAAATTTTACTAAAGCGTTTTACCGGTAAAGCACTCGACAAAAGACAAAACATGAGCTCGGCGAATTTGACCAAATTTAAATACCGGCAAAAAATTATTTAAAAAAAAAATGCGAAACGAGAGCAAAACGCGTGAAGAGAGTTAAAAAATGACAGAACGAAAAAAGAAAATGAATATTACGTGAAAAGAGTTTAAAACAATGACAAAACGAAAATAAACATTTAATGTGCGTGTGTTCTGGTGTCACTAGTGCGTACACCGTGACGCACAATTGCACTCAAAGTTTTAAACCGTCCTAGTTTTGAAGTGGCAGGTTTTGAATCGTCCCAGTTTTGAAGTGTCCCAGTTTTGAAACGTCCCAGTTTTGAAACGTCTTGTTTTGAAACGTCCCAGAGCCGTTTTTTCTATTTTTTTGCTGGTTCCGAGAATAACCCCATTACACTTTTTTTCACAAAAATCGGTCAAGTTACTAATTTTCCGTTTTTTTATTCCAAAGAAAAACTTAAAAATTCAAAAATCGCCTGTTCCTAGATTTCCTCTGCTGCGACATTAATGATACGTTTTTTTCCCGTCATTCCGACATAAAGATGAAGAATTTCAACATTTTTTATCAAAAAATAACGATTCCTGAAAAAATCGATTTTCCGTTATTTTCACATCGATCGTTCCTTACAATTAGGTAATTCCTAATTATTATTAAATAGTTCGAGAAATAGTGTAAAAATCAATGGTTTTATGTGAAAATAAATTTTAAAAAAATATAATGGCGTCAAAAACAAAAAAAAACTGCGCATCACTCCGTGCGGCGGAGCGCACTTGCTTAGGCCGTGGGGCAGCAGCGTTTTCTCAGCTTCTACTGGACCGATTTGCATCAAACTTGGCGAAACTTTTTCGAACAAAAAAAGATGTTCGTAGGGTACATAATAATAGTATTCCCGTATGGTTTTTTCCGTCGCGTCGGCGAGGATCAGCTAGTTCATTTCAACGACAAAAAGTGCATTTTGCAGCGTTCAATGCAAAGCAAAGTGCTTTTTTTTTGCTGCTGCAGAAAGGGAAAGGAAGTTTTCTGCATGGAACGAATAAGAAAAATATGACAAAAAAATATAACTAATTGGGTTAATTAGCCTATAAATTGGTAGACTGAGTAAGTAAATAGTTTGGCAAACGATTGCTCGTGACAAAAAAAAACAGCTTTATGTTATATAGCTGAAAATAGAGCCAACTGACCCAACAGCGTGACTTTCGTCTCGTGAACACTAAAAAAATGACTGGAACGAAAGAGAGGAAAGAAATAGAAAAAGAAGAAGGAAAAAGGTCATGTTGTATGAAACTTTTGTGTTTGTTGACTTCCAACAAAACGAAACTATCGAGTGCGAGAATGATGTGTCCAATTCACATGACAAAACGCAAGAAAACAGAACACTCAATTCTCGTATCACTACTGTCGGTGTTTTCCATTTTCATTATCACTTTTCCGCCTTTTTTCGTATTTTACAACTGACCCGTTAAAGGTTTGTTGTGGGTGACGTCACGGGATTTTTTTACGCTGTTGTTCTTTAATACTACCAAAATTCGGGTAACTTGTGCCGCATATATGGCAGCTATGTGGCTAATAGCCATCGAAAACGGCTAATAGCGGGAGATTATGGCTAGTAGCAGCCAAATATGGCTATTAGCCAAAAATTTCGGCGGTACAAAATTCATGATTTGAGGGTAATAAGTTCAGGGTTTTGTACCTTTGAATCAATTGGTTTGTAATCCCGAATCATTGGGATATTGTACCAACACCTAATATACCCCAAAAGTGTGGTACTTTTGAATTTATTACTCCAAATCACTAACTTTGTACCCCTGAATCAAAGCTTTTTAAAGAAAATTCCATTAAAATCTTTGAAAAAAAAAGATTGTGTGCAAACACCGCGACGACAAAATGCAGAAAATTTTTCGAAACGTTCGAGAGCCAAAAAAAAAACCGGGCTTCCAAAAATTACAGTGTTCTGTCATCTTTTTCATGCACGAATAAAGAAAAATCCATGGAGTGTTCATTGAAAACAAATTATGGCCTAAAAGTAGCCGCATTCTGCTGAAAATTCATCAGATTTTGATTAAAAGTAATTGGCATTAGAGCGCGTTTGGCATAAAGTCGCGGCGGAGAGACCGTGAAAACTGTTTAAAAATTAGTTAAAACTCAAAGAAGAGTTATGGACCTATTTCAGAAAAAATCGATATTTTGGTCCAAAATTTCAGGTCAATAGGAGCATTCTTTGATTTTTCCCGCAATTCTTTTCCGTGTTTTTCTTTTTTTTTTCGGTTTTGTGAATAGGTCCATTACAAATTGCGACAAAAAAATTCGACGAAAATAGCCCAATCAGTCTAAAACTGCGAAATAGTCTCAAGAAATTGTCGATCATTCCCAAGAAGTTTTGGACTGAAAAACTGATGGGTTTATCCATAGAAACGTCGAGAAATGCACCAAATTGAGAGAAAACTCGAAGAATGCTCTGATTGACCTGAAAATTTGGGAAATAATGTCAAAAATTTTTTTTGAACATATCCGGCAGCATTTTTGCAATTTTTTTTCCGAAAGTTTCAGGCCAATCGGAGAATTCTTCGAGTTTTCTCCCAATTTTTGGCCTTTCTCGCCATTTCTATTATTTAACAACGCCATTAGTTTTTCAGTTTAAGACTTCTCTTCGAGAATATTTTTGACACCAGTTAGACCAATCGGAACATTTTCGTCGCATTTTTATGATTTTTTGAAATTTCTATGAAGGGCTGTCCGTCTAAACGTGACATCAAACGCGCTCAAATGCAAATTCCGAATTTTCAGTTTTCGTCCTATTATTTAACATTTCTCTACGTATTACGCATTAGATACGAAATAAGAAAAAAATAAGAAGAAGAATACGGATGAGAACATTCGTCACTCTCTTATCATTTTAAAGTATTAAAACACTTTACAAACTACAAAAAGTCGTCCTTCTTTAATCATGTGAGGTCTGAAAGTGAGGAAAGAAAGCACAATGTAGAAAAAAAAGGAAAAAAGACCGGAAACTGATAAGGCGGTTTGGACTCGACCAACTGATCATCATCAGTTGATCGTTGACAACCGGCGATGCGTGACGATGCAATCATCCAGTGGCATCCGAACGAGACAGAAAACAGCAAGTGACACAACAACAAGCGTCTGGAAACGAGTGATACAGAAGGAAGGCAAAAAGGAAGAAAAAAGAAAGAAGGAGAAGAAGAAGAAGGCAGAAAGTGGCTACGATGGGGGCATGCACAACAGAAAAAAAAATAAAGGAAAAGGGAAAAAGTGCAGTGCAAACATTAGTGACGGAGAGAAGACAAGAGGAAAAAATGAGTAGGCGAGAGCGTGGACCAACAGGTGTGACAGAACTCGAAGTGATGGGTACAATTTTTAAAAATAAGTTTCTTTAAAAATCAAGAAGTGGGAAAAGAGAGAAAAGAAGCGAACATTTTGAAAAATCTAAATAGCAGCGACCTGCGGAACATCGGAGCGTCGTAAGTCTATTTCGCTCGTGAACACGGCAAAATGTCGAAAAATGCAAACAATTATGGGAATGCTCCGATTAGCTTTAAATTCTAGGAAATAATGTCAAAAATACTCCCGGACGTGCTCGAAAAACAATGAATTTGAAGAAAAAAAAAACATATTTTAAATAAATCAATAAATAATTCAGTCTAAAAAATCAATACGACGAAAAAAATTCCAAAAAAATGATGCAAATTTTCAACAGAAAATAACCGTATTTTTAAAGGCGCAGAACAAAAAATATTGCACGGGTCTCGCAACGAACTCGTTTTAGAACGTCTTTCTTTGGTTTTCGTCATGATTTCTTGCCGTTTCATTCATAAAAATGTCGAATAATGTTAAAAATGACAAAAAAAATCAGCAGAAAATTCTGAGAATGCTCCAATTTGCTTGAAATTCTGGAAAAAGTGCCGAAAAGTTACGGTATTTTTAAAGGCGCAGGGCAAGAATGTTGTTCGGGTCTCGCGACGAACTCAAATTTTTTTTGGGATTTTTATTTTCAGTTTTTTTTTGCATTTTTTGCATGCACTTTTTTTTTCAAAACAGAAAAAAGTGAACAGGCTAACGATTGGTATATTATTTCCCTCTCTCCCTCTCTCTCCCTCACTTTCTCATGGCCAACAACGTCTAATCGAGAGGATCATCGCTTTTTTGCGTCAGAGTCCGAAAATTGGCATTGACCATGACCACAATGTGTTCTGATCGTCAATGCTTATTTATTTGGAATAAAAATTCCGTTTTGCAGTGAGTCAACTTTCTATCTTTTTGTTTCAAAATGTTTGTTTTCGTAAATGCAAATGTTTCAGTTTCAGCCGTTCAAAGGACAGAAACAAAAACCAAAAAAGGAGAAAAAAAAAGAAGAATAAGGCGTGGATATTCGAGAATTTCACCCCTGCTTCTTCTTCTTCTTCCGCTCAGCGAAAAAAGATTCGAAACGGAGATTTTCCCTTGGGGAATAGAAAAGAGCACGGACCACCCAGGTCATTGAGCCAAAGATGGTTGATCGAGTTTTAAAAACAAAAAAGGTCGAAAAATATCAGGTAAAGATAGAAATTGTGACAGCTGTTATTGCAGAGATTCGACGCCGCCCAAAATGGAAGCACGATTCGTGGACTTTTGCGGATAAACAACGAGATAATCACAGATTTTGCATTGGCGGATTTATGAAAACACCGAAAGTGTGCTCGCGCTCTGTTGCGAAAATTAGCACTCGGTGCTTGCGTACTGGTTGTTTTTTAAATACGAAGCTCCGCCCACTTCCATATTTTTCGTATTTATGATTTTCGCTCTATTAAATTTCTGGCGATTTTTATGATTTTTCGCATGTTTTTTAATAAATTATTGATTTTAAATAGATTGATAAATATCGCGTTCGAATGGAAATTGGACTTTCGCCGATTCGAGGTAAATTTTTTTCTCCGTTTTTTTTGATTATTGATTTTAGATTGCTCAATAAATTTACCACGAATCGATGAGACCCCACCAAAATCTGGGAACCAATCTCGAGAAAAGGGGCGGAGCAACAGAACCGCGATTCAGTGAATGCAATTTCGCCGCAAGGTTTTTTATAATTAATTTTTTTCGATTGGATTTTCAATAAATTTGATTTTTAATTATGCTTTAGCTATTACTTTAGCTTTAGCTATTAATTCTGCTTTAGCTATTACGTATTCCTCGAATGGTGATAACGCGTAAAATGGTGTCCATTGCGGTCTCGCCACAGACGGTGTTTGCAGACTTGTGTATTTACGCGCAAATTGAATTTTTCATCGCATATTGAAATAAAAATGTTACACACTAGTCTGGAAATTTTTTTTTAATTTTATAGAGTTTAAAAACAATTAAAATCGGCACGAATAATTTTTTTTTAAAATTTGATCGTCGAAAATTTCGAAACGGGAAAATTCAAATTTGCGCGTAAATCCACAAGTCTGCAAACACCGTTCGTGGCGAGACCGCAATTTACAGCATTTGATGCGGTATCACCAATCCAGGAATATGTAATAATTGCCAGAATAACCAGGTAAAACTAGAATGAAAAGCTGTGCGGTGAAATTGCATTTTGGCATTCTCGAACGCGATATTTATTTATCAATTTATCAACAAAACCAATAATTTATTTTTTTTTTAATCGACATAAATGCCATAATTAAAGCAGTGAGCGTACGCAAACACCGAGTGGAGAGTTTCGCTTAAAAATGGTACGCACATGTATTCACAAATCCGTTCAAAAAGAGGAAAAAGCCCGTCTTTTCCTCTCAATTAAACTCCACGGAGACTCTGCGCGCGCATTTAGATGTGAGAAGAGCATGGTGTTGCTCGTTGCGCGAAGCGAAAAAAAAAACCACCACCACAAATTCCATGAAAGGCAAGCTCGCGCCGCGCGAAAATCAAATTGTTTCGTGGGAGAGAAGACGAAGAAGAAGAAAAAGCGGCTTGTATTCTAAAATCGGAAACAAAAAAGTGCATTGCCTTGAAATCGTTTATTTCGAGTCTTTTTTGGTTCGCAAATGAGAGAGAGAGTACTAATCGGGTAGAAAAACGAACCAAGTCGTGAAACAAGAAAAGAAAATGCCTACCAAGTGGATAACTTTGACGGAAGGAAGGACGGAACACTCACAGAGAGAGGAAGAATTGGTAAAAGGAGAAGACGTGCATTATTCAGCGAGTCTTTCCTTCTTTTTTCTGTTCGGATTTTGCTCATCGCACCTACAAACTTATATACATTGGAAAAGAGAGAGAGAACGAAAAATAGAGAGAGAAGAGAAAAAAAAGAGTTCTAAATGGTGTTGGTGGGAGGATAATTCCGCTAGAAAGGTTTTTGTGTTTATATACAAAAGTTCGGGTTGGCGCACCGTAAGGAATTAAAATTAAAAAAAAAAAAAGAAAGAAAGAAAGGAGAGCAAGAAACCGAGAGAGACGAGACGAGGGCTAGAATAGTATTCACAACGTTTACAAAAAAGGGACAATAAATATAGAGACACAAAGACTCATGACTGAGCCGGACGAGTTCCCTGACCGGGAACGTGATGCGACCAATCCGCAACTTGTGGTCCCATTGTCAAATTTCGTCGAGAAGAGGTACTGTAGATGGGCAACACTTCACTAGCTTCCACAGGGACCGCCTAAACATAATACTAATGGTGCGTTCAAAAAAGGTGAAAATGGAAGAAAAAATGCCACGTGGCAAAGCTGGTTCCTCTGTGTCTCGTCTATTACACACTTTCTGCTTCAAGATTCAACTCAAGAAATGATAATTCGCATAAATGGGCACACTGCCAATATTTTTTCAACGGAGCGCACTTTCGTCAGGGAAATCGTCATTACTCCGTGCGACCGTTGGATTTGAAATTTTTTGTCTTTTTTCACTACTTTTTCGTTATTTCCTTGTCTCCGATGACTTTTTTAAGCGTTCCAGATGTGAAAATTCTTGAAATTTTAGTTATTATTGTTTTAAAAAAGTTGTCACCTGGCGACAGGCGCGAATTAAAAAAATAGGCTAGGAGTTGGAGCCTATTTTTCAAATTTGCGCCTTTCGCCAGGTGACAAAATTTTTAAAACAATAATACAAATGGTGATAAATCAGTAAAAGTTGTACGTTTTGAACACTTTAATGCGTTTTGCAGTACTAAATCAACAGGAAGACAAGTTCTGAAGATGCTAAAATTGCTTTTTGGAAACGAGATGATGAGGAAAAGTACACATAAAAAGAGAAGTTCCATGTGGTTTTTCGTAAAAAACTTGTCAAGTGGATACTTTTTTACTTTATTGCAAAAATTACTCGAAAAATTTTCTAACTTGAACAAAGACGGGTACAGAAGGGCCGGGCCGCGTATGGTCCGAATTGACAAAAATTCTTTAATTTTTTTAAGAAAACTTGGATATTTTCTATTTAACTGGCGAAAAATACGCTTTTTTTGGATGTTTTTTTCTTGAGCTCAATATTGTTCTTGTTTTTTGGTAATTTTTTTTGAGGGCTAACAATTTTTTTGCCCCACCCCTATTCCCAAAACAGTTTTCGATAGTAATTGATATTCTCAGTACGGAGCGCTGCAAACGCGCTCCCTTCGCACAGTGGTGGACGCGGCCACGTTGGCGACGAGAGAGTGCAGAAAATTGAGAGAGCCGTGGCCGATGTTTTGCTCTGATTTCTCTAAACCTCACTCCAAATGCATGCGAAATTTTTTGTTCGATTGGAGCGAGTTTTCAGCGTTTTATACCGAGAATAGCAATTTACGGTTTTTTTTTTAAATTTAAATTTCCCATTTTTGTGGTTTACCGTTCATCTTTAATGAATTTTTGTTAGTTTTGACCAAAATTTGACTTTATTTTAAACTTACCGAGTTTACCGAATTTACCGGTTAAAATATTTGAAAATTACAGTTTTACCTATTCGGTAAAACATTTCACATTTTCGTGGCACTGGCCTGTCGGGCATGCTCAGAAAAATTTCAGACTGAACAATTCAAATAAAATAAATCCATATTTCGGTCCGAAATATTCTGAGCATGTTCAAGTATTTTGGACGCCCCACGAAAAGGGGGGAAGTGCCAAAATGTGGGAACGAAAAGGGGGAAAATGGGCGGAGCCAACCGCAAAAGTGCCGCAAACTCTTGCGACCTTTTTTCTAATAATATTTTTATGTTCAAATTGACCTTAATTAATTTTTTTGAAGCTAAAATGCTCAAAACCTTCGACAAAAATCAAAAAAAAAAATTAGGCTCCGCCCATTTCCCCCCTTTTCGTTCCAACATTTCGACGCTTTCCCCCATTTTCGTGGGGTTTCAGTTTTTTTTTTTTACATAATTTCCCAAATTTTTAGGTTTTTCGGAAAATCGGATATCGAACTTTTTCTCCATCTTTTTGAAATAAAATAGTATTTTAAGCAGAGCAATTCCAAAAGTAAAAGAATTTGAAAAAAATCAAACTCCGCTCAGGACCCACGTACAGTTAAGAAGTTTAAATTTTCCGATGGAAATTAAAAAAAAAATTACCGGAACATTCGAGAACTCACTAAAATCTCAAAAGCAAAAGAGAAAACGCATGATATGCGATTTTCCTAATAAAAAAAATTGTATATCCGATTTTTCGAAAAGCATTTTCGGGAAAAAATTAGGGAATTCGATTTTCCGACCAAGCCTGATGAATAACCCTATAAAAATGCAGAAAAAACAAAAAAACTACAGTACCTTCAGGTAAATACACGCATCAGTTCCATATCCTTCCATCGAGACAAGGAAGAGATCTCCAAGGAAGTAGCGAGCATAGAGGCGAGAAAGCGGAAGTCCGTAACCGTATCCGGCCTAAATAGTGTATAAACATATACAAAATTGAGATTGAAGGAGTAAAAATTCGTACCAAATGTGTTTTCAATCGACTTGCGACATGAAAGCGCGAGACTCCGCCGACTTTTTTTGTGTCGTTCTGTCTGCGTCTCTTCAAATATAACTGTGTTCGCGTGGTCGCGCACAAATAAGTGGGCGGAGTCTCGAGATTCTCATGTCGCAAGTCGATTGAAAAACAATAGTGTATAAAAATATATAAAAATTGAGATTGGAGGAGTAAAAATGCGTACCAATGGAGCCTGAGTACCGTCTCTTGGTGGAGGTGGAGCTGTAGAATACATGTAGTTATACAGACGTTCCAGAATTGTACGAGAAACGCCGCCGCCACGATCACAGATCTGAAAATCATTTTTTGTACAAAAAAAAATATTTTCATCTACCGGAAAATGCCACTACGTAACAAACGCGTAATATAGTTTTTACTTTTTAAAAAGGTGGATTTTTCTGCATTAAATTGACTAAAAATTGTACAGAATTGAAAAATGTTACCTTGATGGAAATATCCTCCTTTCCCTTGACGACAAACACTTTAATGTCCGGAAGATCGTCATCCACTCCATGAAATTCGACTGTTGCTCTCATCGCATTCTGAAAATCAAAACATAACATTTTTATTTGAAAACAAGCCTGCTGCGCAGGCAGCATTTTACGCTTTTTGGTCTTTATCGTCCCTTTTTTCTTTTCATTTTTTTCTAGCAGACAGCGTTTTATTCGCCCTATCTTTTTCACGATTCGTTAGTCACGTGGGTGCGTGCGCTAATGGATGCGCGCAAAAATAGTTTTTGCGAAAAACAAAACGTATTCTTTGGTTTTGGCGACACGAATGATTTGTAGTTGTGCGCGTGTAGAAAAAAAAAGTGTTCAAAAACTTGAAAATTGTTGGGGCGTTTGGAAATTGGAATTTGGCTGAAAAATAATAATAATACAAAATGTTTGCTCATTTTTTAATGGCTGGTATTTAATTCATACACCATCCTCCATGAAAAAAGCGATAATTTATTGTGGAAATAAAAAATTGCGTATTGTCCGCCCGCCAAAATGGTCAAACGCGCTCCGCTGAACTTACAAGGGAACTACAAATCCATGAGGGTTGAGAATTTTACCAAACTTTCAGGATCGGTACATTTGAATACGGTGATTACGAATCTGAATTCACTTTTTCCCCAATCGATCTGGCTTTTCAGAAAATTTGTCTTAAAGTTGGCTCAAAAATTTAGTTGTCAATGGAAATTTATAGCGTGCAGCGCCTCACTGAGAAATAGAGGAGTCCGCGTTATAGTGACTGGCCTTCCGAACCCTTGTTTTCAACAGTGGATGGTTCAGTGGTAGAGTGGCCGCATGGTAAGCAGAAGGTCTGGAGTTCTAGTACGCGCTATTTAAAAACTTTTTTGCAATTTTTAAACTTTCATTTTTTCCTCATTTTTTTTGTCGATTTTTCATAAGTTTTTCTTTCACAAAAATTTTTTTCAGAAATTTTTTTTTCTCAAAAAATTTCCTTGTTTGTTTTTTCTCGGTAAAGCAAAGTTCTGAATTTCTAGTTTTTGGCTGAGGCCGTGTATTAAACGGGTCGTGGTATATTATCCGACCCCAACTACAGAAATGTATCGTGAGATTGACCTTTGGGTAGATATATAGAAATTGACCCCAGACTAGTATACTTTCCAACCCCAACTGCACATTACACTTGGCAACCCCAGAACCTTTATTATCATCTGAAAACGTATTCCCATATCTACCCACAAAAGTTGAAAATTTTTAAAGTTGAAAAAAAATTTTGTGAAAAAAAAACTTGTGAAAAATCGGCTCTGGGACGTTTCAAAACAAGACGTTTCAAAACTGGGACGTTTCAAAACTGGGACACTTCAAAACTGGGACGATTCAAAACCTGCCACTTCAAAACTAGGACGGTTCAAAACTTTGAGTGCAATTGTGCGTCACGGTGAACGCACTAGTGACACCAGAACACACGCACATTAAATGTTTATTTTCGTTTTGTCACGTTTTGTCATTGTTTTAACCTCTTTTTTTCTGCTTTACCGGTAAAGGTTCGTTAAATTTATCGGAAAATTTACTAAAGCGTTTTACCGGTAAAGCACTCGACAAAAGACAAAACATGAGCTCGGCGAATTTGACCAAATTTAAATACCGGAAAAAATTATTTTAAAAAAAATGCGAAACGAGAGCAAAACGCGTGAAGAGAGTTAAAAAATGACAAAACAAAAAAAGAAAATGAATAGTACGTGAAAAGAGTTTAAAACAATGACAAAACGAAAATAAGAGACCCTGACAAAACCGGGGAAAACCACGAAACCGGGGAAGACAAAACCAGGGAAGACAAAACCGGGGAAAAAATGGACAAAACCGGGGAAAAAAATGGACAAAACCGGGGAAAAAAATGGACAAAACCGGGGAAAAGTTGCAAGTCTGCGGCGCACTTTTTCAACATTTCCAGTACAAAACATCGCGCAGCAGTTGCAAAAGGGGGCGGAGCCTCTTCCCCGGTTTTGTCTTCCCTGGTTTTGTCTTCCCCGGTTTCGTGGTTTTCCCCGGTTTTGTCAGGGTCTCGAAAATAAACATTTAATGTGCGTGTGTTCTGGTGTCACTAGTGCGTACACCGTGACGCACAATTGCACTCAAAGTTTTGAACCGTCCTAGTTTTGAAGTGGCAGGTTTTGAATCGTCCCAGTTTTGAAGTGTCCCAGTTTTGAAACGTCCCAGTTTTGAAACGTCTTGTTTTGAAACGTCCCAGAGCCGAAAAATCGACAAAAAAATGAGGAAAAAATGAAAGTTTAAAAATTGCAAAAAAGGTTTTAAATAGCGCGTACTAGAACTCCAGACCTCCTGCTTACCATGCGGCCACTCTACCACTGAACCATCCACTGTTGAAAACAAGGGTTCGGAAGGCCAGTCACTATAACGCGGACTCCTCTATTTCTCAGTGAGGCGGTGCACGCTATAAATTTCCATTGACAACTAAATTTTTGAGCCAACTTTAAGACAAATTTTCTGAAAAGCCAGATCGATTGGGGAAAAAGTGAATTCAGATTCGTAATCACCGTACTCAAATGTACCGATTCTGAAAGTTTGGTAAAATTCTCAACCCTCATGGATTTGTAGTTCCCTTGTTAGTACTTCGTGATTTTTATTTTTGTCGCCAAATTATTTAATTTCACGTATAAATTCAACGTGAAATCAAATAATTTGGAAACCAAAATGAAAATCGCAAATCGTTGAGTTCAGCGGAGCGCGTTTGACCATTTTGGCGGTTCGACAATACGAAAAAAAATGTTTTTCACACAATATCACAGCATGCTGGCACCTACGTTTCAGTCTCATTTAATGAAATTCGATTTTTTCGCTGGTTCAATTTACTGCGTACGTCCCGCGAAAATAAAAATAAAAAAATGTCTTTTTTTTCCGCAGAAAACCCCTTATTTTACGACATGTACGCCAAACATTTGATAAAGCAGAAGCGTTTGCAAAACCGCGAGGGAATTTTCTCCGAACGGAAGAGAATATCAATTTATAAAAATTGAAAAAAAAAAAAACGTTGCACTTTTTCTGGAGAAGGCGAAATATAGAACTGCTGCAAAATAGAACTCCTGGTGCGATGGAGCGCGTTTGCATTATTGTTTTTTTCAATTTCTTATGGCGCGGCCACAAATGAAAAAAAGGTGGCCATAAATGCAGAAATTTCCCTTTTTTCTAAATTCAACTGTGCGATTTAGAAAAAAGGGGGAAATTTCTGCATTTATGGCCACCTTTTTTTCATTTATGGCCGCGCCATTATGGTTATTCTCGGAACCAGCAAAAAAAGCAAAAAATAGAAGAAACCAGGAAAAAATTCAGTGAAAATTCGGAGAATGCTCCGATTGATTTGAAAACGAAAATCATTTAAAAAATACTTCCGCTCATTCCCTGAAAATTTCAGACCAAAATATCGATTTGGAAAATTTTCAGAAATAAAAATCGATATTTTTTAAAATCAATGTATATTTCGGTCTGAAATTTTCTGGAAATGTCTGACAGTATTTTTTAAATGATCTCTCAAAGTTTAAGACCGATCGGAGCATTCTCCGAATTTTCGCTGAGTTTTTTGCTGCTTTTTCCTATTTTTTGCATTTTTTTTTCTGGTTTCGAGAATAACCCCCTGAGTTTTTCGCAGATTATGCAATTTTTTTGTTGGGAAACTGCCTTGATTTTATATTTTCCTTCATTTTGGCTGTTTCTAAGGGCGTAAAATATCTGAAAATGGCTCTCGGACGTTTCGAAAGTGGACTTTTCGAAGGTTTTTCTGGATTCCACTTTCGAAACGTCCGAGGGCCCTGAAAATTACTGAAAAATATAAAAATTGAAAAAAAAAAAAATAATAATGCAAACGCGCTCCATCGCACCGTGAGTTCTATTTTGTAGCAGAACTATTCTTTCGTACACCCCGAATAGCATGATTTCTTCGGCTATTCCTCATTCTGACACAGTTGCGAAGCGGCTTTTTCAGAATAGAAATTCGACAAAATTGAAATGTCACGTTTTGGAAATTGCGTGAAAATAGAAATCCACGAAATAGAAATGTAATAAATCAGAAACCTATTGTTCATTCGCGAAAAAAGCAAGTGCGCTCCACGAAACGTAGTACTACGTGGATTTCATTTTCGTCGCCAAATTATTTCATTTCACGTGTAAATTCAACGTGAAATGAAATAATTTGGCGACGAAAATGAATTCCACGAAGTACTAAGTTTTGTGGAGCGCACTTGCTTTTTTCGCGAATGGACAATAACAAAATGGAAACGCGTGAAAACAGAAACGTAGCAGAGCAGAAATGTGTCGAATTGGAAGTAAAATGGCAATGGAGCGCGTTTGCGAGATTTATTTTTCAAAACGACTTTTTCGATATTTTTCACGTTTTTCTCGATATGTTCCACGTATTTTCAGATTTTTTTTGGATTTTTTCACGTTTTTTTCTCGATTAAAAAAAAATTTTTCCACGTATCGAAATCGAAAAAAAAAAACGTGAAAAAAATCCAAAAATAAGTGGAAGAAATCGAAAAATATCGAAAGTCGTTTTAAAAAATAAATCTCGCAAGCGCGCTCCATTGCCATTTTACTTTCAATTCGACACATTTTTTGCTCTGCTACGTTTCTGTTTACACGCGTTTTTATTTTGTTACGTTTCTGATTTATTACATTTCTATTTCGTGAGTTTCTATTTTCACGCTATTTTCAAAACGCGACATATCAATTTTGTCGAATTTCTATTCCGAAAGAGCCCCGTTTCAAAATGTCGTGAAGCCTTGCTTTCCTATGAAACCCCCCCCCCCCTTCATAAATTTGTGTTTTTTTTTCTGTTTTCCATCACCCTTCCAAAATCATGTTTTGTCTGCGGTGCGGAAAACCCCAGAAAAAGTCAACAACGGGCAGCAGGACATCCCTGGCACGTTGGAAAACAACACAAAAGATGAAAACAACAACGTCGGCCACGGTGTACTCGCTCATTGCGCGCCCACCTTAAACAGTTCGAACATCATGTGATACAGATGACTGGGCACCGCCACAATCGATATCGGTTTTCCCTTGTCCGCCGCGTTGTGCATCTCGAGCTTCATCGACGGGCTCGTCAAGTAGTATCGATCGCAGAGGAATCTGGAAAGATGGATGCCTATATAATTGCGTGTTTCTGTCATTCTGTCCGTCAAACACATAATTTGTGCTTCTTGCCCACGTTCTCTTTTCTTTTTTTTTTTTTGGTTGAAAATGATATAATCAAAGCCCGTCTCTGCGTCTCAAAGAGCAGAGCACCCGAGCCAAATGAACTTTGTTTTCGGCTCAAATGACACCTGACGCGGCTTATCAAACCAACCCAAAAGGCGCAGCGCACTCACTCACTCAAAAAGTTGTATAGTAGTGAGAAAGAGCAAAAGAACTCACCGAGCATTTTCAAACGCATCGTACACTACACTTTCCACGTCACACGCTGGATCAATGCATCCCACGTGACGTGGGCTTTCAGGTAACACATTTCCGAATACAACCTGCGAAAAAAAAAAGTTTTCATGGGAAAAAATAGGCGACGACGTACGAGATGTTGATTCTGGAGCATACGAATCGATATTCTGTTGATGTAGAAACGGTCCAGGAAGTATTGAATTCCCTTTTCGCTGGCAATATCGACACCGTCCGACTCTCGCAGTTCGATCAGTCCCTCGGCCATCGTCTCGACAACATGAGCGTGTCTTTTCAGCACAACTGTCAGTTGATCGTTGAATCTTTAAAATTTAAAAAAATTTAAACAACACCTCAAAAAAGGGCTCTGGACGTTTCGAAACTTTAACGCTAAATTTGTCGATAAAACATTCGACAACTACTTGGTCAATAGTGCGAACACATCGACGAAAAATAGCACTAAAGTTTCGAAACGTTCCAGAGCCCAAAAAAATACAGGATTATTCACAAAATAGCAAAATTGAGTTCGAAAAAGTTTCTTTATTCAAAGAAATGCCGAAAAATTGTGATAAAACTGCTCCGATTGGCCTGAAACTTTTGGAAATAATGTCAAAAATAATCCCGGACATAAAATTCTCAGAAAATTTCAGACCAAAATATCGGTTTGAAATTTTCTGGGAATGTTTGGGAGCATTTTTTCCATTATTTCCCAAAGTTTCAGCCCAATCGGAGCAGTTTTATCACATTTTTTCGGCATTTATATCAATAAAGAAACTTTTATGAACTCAATGTTGCTGTTTTTGTGAATAATCCCATATTTTTTGGGCTCTGGGACGTTTCGAAACTTTGGTGCTATTTTAAGTGGCGTGTTCGCACTATTGACTAAATATTTATTTGTCGAGTTTCTCCAAAATTTCGCTGAATTTTTTGCTGGTTTTAGCTATTTTTGGTGGATAACCCAATAAAAAAATCAATATTTTTTAAAATCGATAAATATTTCGGTTCAAAATTTTCTGCGCATGTCCGGAAGCATTTTTGAAATTATTTCCCAAAGATTTAGATCAATCTCCAAGTTTTCCCACAATTTGTTGGCTAACTCCTTAATTTCTTGTGTATAAGACCGCATGTGTTTAAGGTCTTTTTGAGCTTATGGGGTTATTCACGGAAATAGCAAGATATGCAAAAAAATAAAAAAATTCAGCGAAAATTCGGAGAATGCTCCAATCGATCTAAAAAAAATTTTAAAATACTCTCGGACATTCCCAGAAAATTTCAGAACAAAATATCGATTTTCAAAATTATAGATTGTGCAAACGTAGCCACTGACAAGCCGTATGAGAAAGCAGTACGCAGGCATAAAAACGGGTCTATACACAAGAAACATTTAAAATTTTCGCTGATGAAAATAACCGGCCTTATACACCAGAGATTATGGTTTTTGCTATTTATATATTTCATGACAACCCCTATTAGAATCGTAAAAATTATGGGATTATTCCAAAAAACTGTGAAAACTCGGAGAATGGCCTAAAACTTTGGAAAATAATGGCTAAAAAGCTCAGAAAATTTTTGACAAAAATATCGATTTTGAAAAAATTTTCAGAAAAAAATTTCGATATTTTGGTCCAAAATTTTTTGAGAATTTTTGACATTTTCTCCCAAAGTTTTATGCCATTATCCGATTTTGTGAATTTTCCTCACCTGGCAACTTGATCGGGTGACGAATCGGACGCCTCAAAGGCCAAAAGGTCCTCAAAACTTTCCGCGTACCAGTTGGACACCATTTTTGAGCTTGGCATTTGAAGAAGTTTAGGTGGTAAAAGAGTGAACTCTTGCATGATATTTGCGAGACGAACGAGCAATTCATTTTTTAGAAAAGTGTACGAGTTGGCCGCGGTTCCTATCCGACCAAAGTCCAAATACTGCTGAATTGTCAACGAGGAGGGTTGGAATTGACTGGAAAGTTTTAGTTTCACCCCCATAAAACAAAAAATTAAAAAACGAACCTGTAATAATCGAGTTTTTTCGCGAGTGAGCCCACGAAAGGGCCCAGCAACTTTCGCGAGAAACGCATCTGAAAATGGGTGAGCGAAATATTTCGATTTTCGAGAGATTATAAAGTGCGGGCCGGGCAGAGCACACGAAGACGTTGTTTACGTGGTGAAGAAGAATATTGAAAATGGAAAAGAAAGAGAGGAGAAACAAATTTTCAACAAATGGAGAATGGCACGTCGCGTCGGCAAGCAATCTGCCCCGGCCTGACGCTGCGCTGAACGATGAACATGTCGGGTCGTCGCGTCGCGCCGAATCGAAGTGAATGGAATCACAAAACACGCCAAGAAACGTGATGACGCAATTCGCGATGCATGGCGCCTTTCTTCTTTTTTTTTGCCTTTTGACCACGCCTATTTTTGCGGGGTGGAACGAAATACAGCGATTGAATAGTTTGGCTGAAAATGAGTAATAAACGAATAAATAAACATTTAAATATTTTGCTCTAACACAATTAATTATTATAATTATTTGGAGTTTAAAATTGATGTTTAAATATGGAAAATAAATTATAAATACTTGTTTTCAATAAAAAAAACTTTTAAAGGCGCGGCGGTGTATTAATTTTATACAACTAATCAGTGAACTGACCGGCCGGGACGCGTCAATTTCCCTTCGCCGCCTGCGTCTCACCAGGAAGTATGGGCGAGAGGTTTAAAAGAAATGATGTGAAAATGAGGTTTCAGGATTATTTTTTATTTTGGAAAGATAAGGGAAATAAATAAAAGTGTATCGCAATAAAAAGTACAAAAAAAAGAAACAGGTAAACCACAAAACGGAAGGAAATTCGAATACCGAAAATGAGTTTTCCAACAATTTTTCTACACAGAATACCGTAACTTTAAAGGCGCAGAGCGAAAAGTTTTAGCGGGTCTCGCAACGAACTCGATATTGTAAATCCTTTTTTTTCGAAACTCAGTTTCTGTTCTTTTTAATGAATTGTTTCAATTCTTATACCGTTTTTTCATATAAAAGTTCAAATTTTATCGAAAAAGAACTTATCGTAACCCAAATAAGGATGATCAAGACCCGTACCTGCATTTTTTATTCATTTTCGTCCGAAATTGCTGTTTTTTCTCATTTTTTTTGTTTTTTGTGTACAAACCTCTAAATCCCCGGCAGTTGTGAAGAAATGAAAAAATAGAAGCGCATGCGCCTATATTAGAGGAAATACGGTAGTTTTTACGGGTCAAACTTTTTAAAATTTGTCGAGTTGGCTCGCCGACAGTTCTCCAGTCACTATGTTATTAAGTAATCCCCTTTTCCGATTTTTCCGATCTGAAATCGGAATTCCGTCGGAAATCGGAACGAGAATTTGATATTGCGGAATTCCGACCGAAATTCGGAAACAAAAATGAAAAATTCTGAATTCCGTCGGAACATCGGAAAAGAAAATTGCAGTATCGGAAATTTCCGACGGAACTCGGAAGAAACATTTTCATTTCCGAGAAAGCCTGATGGTGATACCGCGTCAAATAGCGTACATTGCGGTCTCGCCACGGATAGTGTTTGCAGGCATGTTGATTTACGCGCAGACCAATAAATTCCGTTGTTTTTTTTTTTGTAATTATTTGTGCCCTTTTTAACTGTTTTTTAACTACGGAATTTGAAAATTTTTCCAGAATAGTGTTTGAATTTTTTATCGCATGAAGATTTCGCGTAAATCCACAAGTCTACAAACCGTCCGTGGCGAGACCACAAAAAATTCCTGGCCTGGGAAATGACCGCGACTCAATTTTCCCCAGCAATATTCACTTGGTATTATAAATTTTGTTGTAAAATGCACCTGAAATAAAAATAAAAAAAAACATATTTTTGTGTCATTTTAATGTGATACTCGTGAAGCAATTTCCCCAAACGTTGGCACTTTTTTTGATTTCAGAGTTTTGCTACACGGACAATGGAGATGCAAAAAAAAAATGAAATCAAACAAGAAAAGCATGATCGAAAAAGTTAAGTAACTTCTTCACAAATAATTTTTTTGGGTAAGTCGATATGGAATGGAATGCAGGTAAGATAATAAAACACCTCGAAGAAAACACGAATAAATTGCATGTTTTCAGACACCGTTCTCACATAGGAATCTAAATCGGCACGTGGCAACTTGAGGTGTGGATGTAATAGTTCAAGTCTGTTATTGAAGGCTTTGTTTGAAATATCTGTTTATGTCGTTTCTCTAACTACATATAAGTACAACTATTCTCACTGATGGACAAGCCGTTCTGGGAGGAGCTCGACATATCGCCTCGAAACTGAGCATTTCACAACGAGAATTTATTGTAAAAGAATATTTGGGCCGATAAAAAGCATGGAAATTTTGTTGGAGTTGTTAAGAATTGGCAGACCGCTCCCGACGCTACGGTTGGCAATGGGTAGGTGAGTAGGCTGACTAGTGGTCGTGCTAGTATTGTTTTTTAAAGTGAGTAAAAACTGCGAGTGCTTAAAATTGGATATCTGCCACTAGTGCAAAAACGAGTGGGGATCCCAATTGCCAACCCTACCCGACATTGATGCGCAGGCGCCGCGAGACCTCGGCGACCGTTTACCGTCTGCGCCGCGGAGGGACGAGTGTGCCTAAAATTTACCGATGTTTTTATCCAACCAGCCACACATCGAAACTTCATTGCCAAAAACGGTTAAAAAACTTTTAATTTCAGTCACATTATTATTATTATTATTATTAATCAATTAGTTGTTGCTGCTACACACGACGGGGAAAATAAGTGTTTGAGACCAGTATGGAAAGTTGAGAAGAGGCAAGTAAAAGTGACTGTGGTCAGAAGAGCGCCGAGTGCATGTCACAGTTCGGCATCGTCACTCCCAAACTGTCCCGGGTCACCTAAAACAAAAAAACTGAGATTGGAGCGTATAAGATGAGGATACCGTTGAGACGAGAGTCCACGCGTCTGTTCCGCACTTTTCCAGAATTATTGGGTGCGAGCATCGCAAATATCCGTCCATGGCACGGCACATTTCTGTTAGGTAGGCTTCTGTTGAAGCACCCTGGAAATTCGGATTCACAGTTGAAAATTCTAGTATTTGTTTCCACGGGGTGTTCACGGGGTCGCCGAAGGAACATCGCTAAAAAAATTTTGATCGCCCCGCGAATGCGGCCAATTGAGTGCGTAGCGACTCATCCACGTGTGCGATACGTGGCGAATTCGGCGCCGTTCATTTCTTGTTTTTAATTCGCTGTTTTTATTTATTTTTAAATTTTTAAACTCCATTACCGATTGATTTTGTTAGGATTATTTATGATTTTTTTTTCTAAATCATGCGATGTTGAGATATGTGAAAAAACACACGCAGAGAGATAAGTTGATCATGATATAGCATTGACAATGAAGAGAGAAGAACGGTGAGAGGAAGAGGAGAGTCTCTGTGCCTCTTCACTATCAATGCTATATCATGGGACCACTTTATTTCTCCGCCCGTGTTTTTTTCAACATCGCATGAATCGATTTTTCAATAGTTTGACACGTTCCTTTTCCAATTGAATTAATGCGCTTTTTTGTGAACTTTTTTTATTTTTTTCTTTTGCTAATTATTGATTTTCTAGGTAAAACACCTGCAAAGAAGGACCCGAAGGGAGGCAAGGCTCCCCCATCCAAAAAGAAACAATGATCGGGAGGAGGAAAGTCTAAGAAGAAGAAGTGGTCGAAGGGAAAGATCAGGGATAGGCTTCACAATATTTCGCTTTTCGACCAAGAAGGTGAGTTATTTTTTGTTTTTGCGACATGTTCACGAAACCAGCAAAATATAAAAAAAAATTCAGCAAAACTTCGGAGAATGCTCCGATCGGTCTGAAACTTTGAGAACCATTTGAAAAATACTCTCGGACATTCTCAGAAAGTTTCAGACCAAATATCGATTTTGAAAGTTTTCATTAAAAATTGATATTTTGGTCTGAAACTTTCTGAGAATGTCCGAGAGTATTTTTCAAATGGTTCTCAAAGTTTCAGACCCATCGGAGCATTCTCCGAAGTTTTGCTGAATTTTTTTTTATATTTTGCTGGTTTCGTGAATAACCCCATTAGAAATTATTCAAACTCAATATTTTCAGGAATGCGCTCAAGAACCTCCACGCTCATGAAGGAGTGCCATCCAAGTACCAGAAGACCAAGTAAAAGCTCGAAGTTCACGAAATCTTCCCAACTCTCTATTTTTTTTTAAATAAAAGTGGTTTTTTTTAATTTAATTTTTTGTATTTTTCTCTATCATTCTCTGATGAGATGTCTCTTTGTTCTCCATTCGGCGATTTCCGGAAATTATGGCACGATGAGGTTTAGGGAAAAAATAAAAAAGAAAATAGTTAGAAAAAATGATGACACTTTGCTTCAAAAAATAGGACAAAATGGAAAATATACGATTTTTGGCATGATGCCAATTCTTAATTTAGGAGATTACGGTAGTCTATTAGAGCGCGTTTTCTCAATGTTCCCTCGGCGACCCCGTGGGTGTTGAGATGAACGCGAAAACTCGCCGAAATTAAATTCTAGTATTACTCTCGTTTCAGCTGGTGACAGCTGGGCACGGAGTGTTCGTGACCAGGCTTTCTCGGAAATTTCCGAAAAGTCGGAAATTTCCGATCCCGGTTCCGAGGCAGTTTTACTTCCGAAAAAATTTCCAATTCCGTTCCGAGACAAAATGATTTCCGAAAATATTTCCGTTTCCGTCGGAAATAATATTTTTCCGACGTCGGAAAAAAACATGTTTTTCTGCCGAAGTTTGGTACGAAAAATCATTTTTTTTTTCGAAAAAATTCGACCGTGTCCGTGACACAAATTTCCTATTTAAAACACGAGTCTACGTATCTTTCCTCAATTTTTTTTTAAACTTTTTGTGGATAATTTAAGGTTTATGGGTTTATTTCCGATTTTTCCGATCGGAAATCGGAACGAGAATTTGAAATTTCGGAATTCCGACGGCAATTCGGAAATGAAAATGAAAAACTCGGAATTCCGTCAGAACATCGGAAGAGAAAATTACAAAATCGGAAATTTCCGACGGAACTCGGAAGAGAAATTTTCATTTCCGAGAAAGCCTGTTCGTGACTACGTTTCCGAAAGCTTTTTTGAGATCAAATTTTCGAGCGTCAATTCTCGAATCTAGAATTAACAGAACGTCATTGTGGTGACACAAACACACGCGAAAGGGCGCGAATTCCTTTACGCAGGGTCTAGCACGCTGTGCTAGAAAATGCAAAAACTTCGACGAAAATCTGGAAAATATCCACGAAAAAAAATTTAAACAATGCTGAATTTACTCGTCGAAGGGCTTTTATTTTCTAGGTCCCTTTATTCGGAATTTCTTATTGTTTCGACTGTAGTTTATAAAATATGGAAATTCCGTTAAACGCCCCGAGACACGGCATGCTGGCACCTACCTCAGTGCAAACGCGCCCCAATCACACTAAACGTTTGATGAAACACTGTGACCCGCGTGTTAAGAGAACATTCCCTCGCGGCGTTGCGAACGCTTCTGCTGTATCAAATGTTTTAAAAAATAAGGGATATCTGCGAGAAAAAAAAACATTTTTAATTTTTGTTTTCGCGGAACGTACGCAGCGAATTGAACGCGCGAAAAAATCGAATTTCATAAAATGAGACTGAAACGTAGATGCCAGCATGCCGTGCGAGATTACTAATTAATTTTCATAGCCACTAACCTTTGCTCCCTGAGCTTCCGATATCGCCTGGGTCGCCGCGATTTTGCAGCTAATGTACTCTTTTTGCGCTTCAACCTGTAACCCTCAATTTCACTACTTTACTATTTTTTTAAAACTAAAAACCTCGGCGAAACACCCCGCGTGCTTTTGAAATAGCGGTTGACCACTACCACACATATAACTGTATGATGCTTGAACAGCGTCGATAGACAATGAGTCGCAGCGAACAGACGAGACGCAGTTCTGAAAGAATTTAGAAGATTGCAAAGTTTTGTAGGCAATGAAACCTTGAAATCGGTGTAAATAGAGCATAGTTGATTGAAAACGTGGCCGCCTTGAAGTGGAAATTGCATGGCGCCAGTTTCGGCTTGAAGTTTTGTAGCGTAATCGAGCATAGGCTGTAAATTTTTTTTATTTTAGAGCAGTTTTTAATGTGAATATCAGTCATCCTTATTGTCGTTTTAAATATTTTGGATTTCAAATTGGTCACGCAAGTTCCGCACACTTCCGGGTTTTTAATAAGGTTATTCGTAGAAATGTCGAAAAATGCTCGAATGACAAAGAATTGGGACAAAAGGCTCCGAGTGGCTTGAAATTTTGAGAAATATTATCAAAAAATTCTCCCTGCCATTAAATGCGCAAAAAAATTTTGGAATTTTGTCAGAAAATTTTTAAGATCAATTTTTCAGTCCAAAATTTTTTGAGCATTTCATGTCGGGTAGTATTTTTGGCTCTGGGACGTTTCAAAACAAGACGTTTCAAAACTGGGACGTTTCAAAACTTTTTTGCATTTTTGCGGCGTACTAGTGTATTTAAATTTCCATAAAAATACAAATAATTGATAAAAGCAAAAAATAAAAACTTAATGAGCGTGCGTTTTGGTGTCAATTGGCAAAAAACGCTACGAAAAAATGCAAAAAAGTTTTGAAACGACTTGTTTTGAAACGTCCCAGAGCCGTATTTTTGATATTATTTCCCATGGTTTCAGATCAACCAGAGCCTTTTTCACAATTGTTTGTAATTCTCCATTTTCTCTCAATTTTTAATATTATTTTTTATTTATTCAAAACGTATTTTGCATATTTACAGATCGCTAAAAAATTGAGAGAAGAGAAATTCGCAAACAATCATTTTAGAAAGCAGCAAATTTTGATAAATAGGGTAGAGGGAACGGTTCAAGTTGTGAGTTAACGAGTCGGTGGGTCTTGCCACCATCTTGTGTTGTGCTACGATCGGCGAAAATTAATTTTCAAGCAAAGCGACAAATACCGTATATACTCCAATTGCCAAGTCGCCTCCAATAAGCCGGCACCTTCATACATGCTCTTAACTGAGTTTTCCAGGAAATATTTATCTGCGTCTCTCACTCCACTACACGAAAATCCTCAATTTCAGTATCATTTTCCGGAAAACGGTTTTCCTATCGTCTTCTAGATTCATGGATTTGCCTTCTGATTTCATTTTTTTTTTTTGCATTTTTCATTGCTAATTAAAACAATTAAATGTTTACAAAAATATGCCGGGTAAATAAAGTATATACGGTGGGTTCATGCCCTTTTTATAGAAAACCCACAACAACAGCAAAGATTACAAAGTCGATCCGTTCTTCAAGTACCGAAAGTACTGCGGATCACGGTTTTCTGCGTACGCGGACGACTGGTGGTGTACCGTTTAGAGCCAGACATTATTTAAGTCAATTTCCGATTTTTTTAATGTTCTCTTCCGATGTTCCGACGGAATTCCGAATTTTTCATTTTCATTTCCCAATTTCCTTCGGTTTTCCGAAATTGAAAATTCTCGTTCCGATTTCCGATCGGAAAAATCGGAAATGAACCTGAATAGGCCCATAAAATCTTAAATTATCCACAAAAAAGTTTAAAAATTGTGGAAAGATATGTAGACTCGTGTTCTAAATTGGGAATTTGTGTCACGGTCGAATTTTTTTGCAAAAAAAAAAAACGATTTTTCGTACCAAATTTCGACAGAAAAACATGTTTTTTTCTGTCGAAATTTGGTAAAAAAATTATTTCCGAAGGAAACGGAATTATTTTCGGAAATCATTTTGTCTCGGAACCAGGCTTGTGCGGTAACGGTCAGTCGGAAAAGTCGGAAACGGAATTTTGTTTCCGAAAAATTATTCGGAAAAATTCCTTTCCGACTTTCGTTTCCGAAAAAAAGTTCGGAAATTCGGAAAAATTCGGAAATACTCAATTTTTTTTTTGTTTTAATTTAATCAATAATTTTATCATGAAACAAAAGATTAGCAACTAAAACATAAGACTAGTATTGTGTTTTCAATCGACTTGCGACATGAGAACGCGAGACTCCGCCCACTTATTTGTGCCGTTCTGTCTGCGTCTCTTCAAATATCACTGTATTCGCGTGGTCGCGTCCAAATAAGTGGGCGGAGTCTCGCGTTATCATGTCGCAAGTCCATTGAAAAAACGGTATAGTATTGCTGGTTTTTAACACTTGTCACCTCGCAAACCACGTGAACATTAAAAATAGTTTCCGCCCTTTTTCCAAATTTCACGTGATTTTACTTCTCTAAAAGTGAAAATCTAACGATTGAAACTTTGGCAAGGAAGCGTAGCCTAATTTCAAACATCACGCGGCTTCCGAGGTGACAAACTTATCGAAACATTATTAGATGAACTCTGGAAATCAGTTATTATTGTTTAAAAAAATTTTCCCCTCCTGAAATTCAAAATTAGGCTCCGCCCCTTTCCTAAACTTCAGCCTTTTAAATTTTCAGGTGCCAGAATGAAGGAAAAGAAAAATGAAATTTACGTAATGATTGGTTTTCAAGAATTATCGTTCTATTCCAGTGGCGATTGCCAGAGAGCAAAATTACTGATTCTCAACTTTTGAAGCTTCGAAAAGCCTGATTTCAAGGTGAACTAAACATTTAGCATGATGATAACGGCTCCGCGACATTTCGCAACGTGACCTTCCGAAACTGTGACGATTCGCAACTCACGTAGCTTTCGCTACTGTGACGTTTCGCAACCGGACATTTCGCCGCTCGTATAAATCGAAACTGGGACAATTCGCTACTTGTCACTTCGAAACTAGACTATTCGAAACTCCGACTTTTCACAACTTTATGTTTCGAAACTGTAAGGTTTTCTTACATCATATTATTTAGATTTTATTGTTTTTCACCCTTTTTTTTTATGTTTCACGTGACTTCCATTAAGCAAAAATCCACTGCAAAAGACAACAAATTCCCAGATCATGAGTATCCAACACAGCTTTTCGGGATCAATTCTATGTATCCGCAACAAAGCTTCAGGGTTCCTGTTTGACAAGGAAGCAATAGATCATAACCCCAATCATCTGGTAAATCTAGTCCGTACCAAATCTGAGCATTTTTTAAAGGTTGATCACCGTCGCAAGCTCCAGGATATCATGAAGGATATTAAAATCATTAAAGCAATCACAAATACACCGATTCCTCCTTATCTACCACTAACTGGTTTAGACTATTTGAAAGCGATTTGAGCGACAAGAAATTATATCTAATTTACTTGTTTTTATTTTCATGATAAGTTTTAACAAAATTAAAAAAAAATAGAACTATTTTTATGATGCAGTTTCGAAATGTCTAGTTGCCAAAAGGCTAGTTACTAAATGTCTCATTCCCGAAATGTCGCAGTTTCGAAATTGCAAGTTTCGATTTATACGAGCGCCGAAACGTCTGGTTGCGAAACGTCACAGTAGCGAAATCTACGTGAGTTGCGAATCGTCACAGTTTCGGAAGGTCACGTTGCGAAATGTCACGGAGCCATGATAACATACACAATTGCTTCAAGCTTTCAAAACAGTTAGGAAAAAAAAAATATAAGCAAATGCCGAAAAATTGAAAGAACCCTCGTGATAGGTCTCGAACTTTTCACCAATGGGCCGGTTTTTAGTCATTTTTGCCTATTTCCGAATTTCCGAGTTTTTTCGGAAATATTTCCGTCGGAAAAGCTTTTCCGAAAATTTTTTCGGAAACGTTTTCGACGGAAATCGTTTCCGAAAAATGTCGGAAATCCGGCAATGCCGATTTCCGTTTCCGCACAAGCCTGCTCGGAACGGAATCGGAAATTTTTTCGGAAGTGAAACTGCCTCGGAACCGGAATCGGAAATTTCCGACTTTTCGGAAATTTCCGAGAAAGCCTGATCGTGGCGACCCGCCTGTTAGGGCATTGAGTAGGCCATTTTTGAGATTTTTCATGATTCATTGAATTTCTATCAATAATCCATATTGCTATCCTTTGCACAGGACCCATATTTACTAGACTACACTGCCACCAAAACGGTGAGTACATTAAAAGCTTCACAATAGAGCGCATTTTTCCAAAATAAACCGACTCACCTGTAAACACTCGTTGACCTTCTTTTCATCGGCATACTCGCACTTCACCGGACCCTCCTTCGTCTCCACACCAGGTATCAGCATGAGGAACGCGATGAGCATCATGCTGGAAAGTAACTCGATGGCGCGTGTAAAAGAGGACTGCAAAGAGGTCCGTTGAGGCGGACGAGCGAGAGACGGCTCCGCCCGTAATTCAATCGCGTCGAGTCCTCTTATCTTATTTTCACGCCGACTCTTTCTACATCTACTTTTTCTTCTTAGTATTCGTCGATGTCTTCTTCTTCTTCTACCGACTCAAAACACACATACACACTCACCCATTCCATGTTCATCTCATCTCGCGTCCGTTTTTTTGTGCTGCTTTTTCGTCGCCTCCAGAGAAGCACAAGAGGAAAGGTGGGGGCGAGGAAAAAAGAGCAAGTTCACAAATTGCTCTTGAATTCTTCCATAAGCCACTCTTTTTAAATTGCATACATCAATAATGTTCAATGACGACGACGACCAACCAAATAAAAAAGCAGAAGAAGATGAAGATGAAAGGAGATGAGCACGAGAAATGAAAATAAATTGGATTTGATTTGAGGAGGAGAATGAACAAAGAAAGAAGAAGAAGAATTGAAGAAATCTGATAAACCCTAAACCACTCGAATAGAATCAAAAGTAAAAATAAAAGAAATATTGAAGAAATGAAGAGCGAACGACGACTTTAACTTTTTCACCTAAAGATTAGTGGAAGATGGATGACGAGCGCAAAAAAAGATTCTCAAGAAGCCACAGGGAACACTCTGAACACGCGTTATGAAAAATAATGGGATCCTTGTGTCTCGGGAACATTTTTTTGCGAGAAGGATAAGCTCCGCCCATTTTACACGAAAACTATGGGGACGGTCGGAACCCGCGAGGTGCCGGTACATGCGCAATGGTAAGTCGCGCAAAAGTGGTGGGCGCCTTTAATCTTCGATGTATTCAATTGTGAATCAATTTTTTTTTTTTACATCTCGCATGATCTTGCGTATTCGGCTCCCTGACGATTCGCAACCCGACGTTTATGGACCTATTCAGCGGAGGAAAAAAACCGATTTTCGCGGTTTTTTTCCCTATACAGAATTGAGAAAAAAAGACAAAAAACTACAGTAGTCTGAGGTTTTTTTACGAGGAAAAAAAATCGCGGCGAGACCCTGCGGCGAGAAAACGCGATGCGCCTTTAATATTATTGAGAAATTGTTCAATTTGCGTTGCGGAAAAATTTATTTTTGTATTTTTCACGTCAATATCTATTGTTTTCCGACATAATTTCTCATATTTTGTATTTTTCAGGTGAGGAAAACGATGAATAGAGCATTGCCCGAGTATTCTGAAAATCACGATGAAAGCAAGAAGAGAAAAATGACATTTGCTGAAGGAAGACTCTTGAAAAGCAGTGATCGCGAGGAGGTGAAGAATCGACAGTGAGGAGGCCTGTAAAATATCGGTAATGAAAAAATTATTTGTGTAAAAAAAAACAAGAAACGTACGGGAATGTGGCAAATAGGATTGTTGAGAGCCACCCAGCGTCGATGGACTTCCTTCAGCAAATGTCCTTTTCTCTTCTTGCTTTCATCGTGATTTTCAGAATACTCGGGCAATGCTCTATTCATCGTTTTCCTCACCTGAGAAATACAAAATATGAGAAATTATGTCGGAAAACAATAGATATTGACGTGAAAAATACAAAAATAAATTTTTCCGCAACGCAAATTGAACAATTTCTCAATAATATTAAAGGCGCATCGCGTTTTCTCGTCGCAGGGTCTCGCCGCGATGGGTTTTTTTCCTCGTAAAAAAACCTCTGACTACTGTAGTTTTTTGTCTTTTTTTCTCAATTCTGCATAGGGAAAAAAACCGCGAAAATCGGTTTTTTTCCTCCGCTGAATAGGTCCATTAGAAACCGCGTCATTCCGCCACTCACGTAGATTTGAAACCGCGAAATTTCGAAACCCAGCAGTCCCGAACCGCGGAAAACAGAACCCGCGCGCTCTCACTACTCGTCAATTTGCAACCCGATCAGGCTTGTTCGGAAAATGCTTTTCGGAAAATCGGAAAAGGACATTTTTTTGCAAAATAAGTTTTCGGAAAATCGGATACCCGAAATTTTTTCCGACTTCAATTTTCGGAAAATCGGATATCCGACATTTTTTCCGATTTTATTTTTCGGAAAATCGGATTGTCCGATTTTTTCCGATTTTTGAAACTAAAACTGGATTTGTTTAAAATTTTGTATTTTCCAAAAAAGATTCTTAACAATTGGCTCATCTTATTTCTTTGAGAAAAACGAAAATCAACAAATTAACCAAAAATTCAACAGAAAATAAACAAATTTTAAAAAAATTCAGTTTTGAGAAGTTCTTGGTACTTAGAAGCGGCACCTAAAAGAACTGCACTTTCCCGATCATTTTCGGAAATTTTTCCGACGGGAAAATATTCCGGATAATTAATTCGGAAAATTTTCCGACGGGTAATTTTTCCGAAAAATAAATCCGGAAAATTTTCCGTCGGAAAAATTTTCCGAAAAAAGTCGGAAAATCGGAATTTCCGTTTTCCGATTCCGACCAAGCCTGAACCCGATATCACGGAACCAGTCATTTCGAAAAATCGCGGTATCAATATCGACATGAGTGGCGAAATGACGCGGTTTCGAAGCGTCGGGTTGCGAATCGTCGGGGACCCGCGTATTCTTCTGTAATTGCGACGCTCCAGAGTTGGCGGGTCTCGTCACGATCTAGTGGCGGGTTACGGTAGGATCGCAGATATTATGCATTCGTTATTATGGATTCATGAATGAGCGACAAAACGCGGTGAATTGTGGGGCAAAAGTTGGCTGGTCTCGCCACGATTTTGACAGACTACGGTTAGCGCGAAAAATATTTTTTCTTCCTTTGTTTTTAATAAAAACGCGATTTTTTGCCTTTTAACTAGCAGTTTTTCACAATTAAAATTTTTTGTGTAAACTGGAATGGGTAATTTCCTTTCAAAAACACATTTTGTTGAGAAAAAACTATGAAAATGAGTTTTAATTGAAACAAAAACGAAAAAAAAATATTTTTTCGCGCTAACCGTACTCTGTCAAAATCGTGTCGAGACCAGTCAACTTTTGCTCATTCATGAATCCATAATATGTAGCGAGACCGGGTCTCACCACGTTTCAGCTCATGCCATTTTTCCTTTTGCTGGCGCACAGAAAGAATGGTTTTTTCATTGAGTTATCGTCGTTTTATTCAAATTGGCACGTGTTTGCGTACGGTTTTACGAAACTCCGCCCACTGCCCTATTTTTTTCGTATGATTTTCGCTTTCATTATTTCATTTTTTAGCGTTTTTGCAATAAATTATCGATTTTAGATTGATAAATTCTACTGCGTCGCGAAAACCAGTCAGAGCGCTCGTGCCTTGCGGCTGTGGTCTCGCCGCGACCAGCGAGTATACGGTAGTTTGTCGAATGGAAATTGGACAAAACATTGGGGAATAGGAAAATGCCGGATGATGCAAAAATCGATTTGTGGTAAATGTTTTCGGTGTTTTTAATTGATTTTCGATTCTAAGTTGATGAATTTACCACAAATCGGCGAAGATGGAAGATTTTTATTTATTTTGCATCAACCGGCATTTTCCTCTTTTCTCGAATGTTTTGTCCAATTTCCATTCGAATGCGATATCAATCTATTTAAATATTTAAAATCAATAATTTATTATTGTCCATTCGTGAAGAAATCAAGTGCGCTCCACGAAACTTAATACTTGGTGGATTTCATTTTCGTCGCCAAATTATTTAATTTCACGTTGAATTTACACGTGAATTGAAATAATTTGGCGACGAAAATGAAATCCACGAAGTACTAAGTTTCGTGGAGCGCGCTTGCTTTCTTCACGAATGGACAATATTCAAAAAACAGAACAAATCAGCAGAAATGCAATAATCCAAGCGAAAATCATAGAAAAAAACAGGAAAGTGGGCGGAGCTTCGTAAATCCGTACGCAAACACCGAGTGCCAATTTTAATAAAACGACGATAGAAAATTCCGAAATTTTCATCAAAATTCAATAAAGTTAAAACGACATTCCAAAATTACGCCGGCGCGCACTCTTTAGTGTCGAAATTTCAAAGCAAGTTTCCCGGTTAAAAAAAAGAGAACCATAAATACTTTCGCGCGCATCGCGTCGAGACCCATCGTCTCGTTGCAGTTTACCACGAAGTTACTTTGGCCACGCCCACTCTCCCTTTTCAACTGGTCGAGATGAAAGACGAACATCTCTCTCCTTAAATGCTAGAAAAATCTTGGCTCAAAAATAAAATTAAATTTTCTGCGTTACCACTAATCCAGTATTTCTACACGACGCGACGAGACGCGCTTCACTCACTAATTCAACACAATCATAAGTTGTGCATATTCATTTCTCTTCTTCTTCTTCTTCTTCTTCTTCTTCGTCCTTCTTCCTCTGCTTCGGATGGATAAATAGAAAGGAAAAGGAAAAGAAAAAGAAGAAGAATGGAGCGAAATGTCGACGAAAACTTTTGCATCTCTTCTCTTTTCAGCGCGCGACGCCGCCAGTCTCTTCTGAATTCCATCTAATTAAACATCGACCACACACAAAATGCATCATCCGACGTTTTCCTGTCAAGCGCACACGCCGCTTGTCAAATCAAACGAGCAGAGCAAATTGCAGCGGTCCCGATCCGCAAGAGAGAGCTGCTCGTCTCTTGGGGTTGCTCCGGACACGTTTTACGACGAGCTGCCACCTGAACCACCACCTAATGGGCTGGCTCCGGCTGAAACAAGGCGCCCTTCTGCTTCACAGCTCACGTACAATTGGTGCTCTCGAGTGAGCAAATAAATTTATTAGGGATTGAGGAAGAAAGAAAGGCAATAAGTTATTTTTTTTTCACAGGAAGAGAGAATAATACGTCAATGAATCAGAACTAAATAACAAAACCCAGTAAACACGTTAAAGCTTTTGAGGTTAAAACTTAAAAGCATCGCATAGAATATCACCCATTTTGAAACATGTAAAGACAGATCTACTCGTTTACAGAATTGTACATGAGAACAGCCGACACGACAAAGACGGTTCCGAGTACAAAGTACATGCCGATGAAGACGTCGGGGAAGATGAGCATCGAGAGAGCCACGACGAGAATGATGGAAACAGCAGAGGCCATTGATTTGTACAGATTGTCGAGGTAGCGCATTACGAGTGAAATGTAGAGACCGCCGACTCCGAGCAGAATGACGACAGCCCACACTTTGTCAGTGTATCCGAAGAAGAATCCCTTTTCGGAAATTCTTCGGTAGTCGGTGAGACAGCCAATTGACGCACTTATCTGAAAGTATTGTGTGTTTCCGCGTTTTCGCAAATGATCATTTCTCCGAAATAATCTTTTCACACTTCGATCATTTACCATATACAGTAACGTTCCGAATCAGTGCAAAAAAATGACGAAATCAGTTTAGACTGATTATCATTTACACTGGTCACGCATCTATATCAAAAATATCGATTATCAAATTAATTGTTTTGAAAATAGAAATGACGAATCCGATTATCATTTACGTCGAAAAAATATCGGGTAGGAAAACAACGAATATCAAATTCGTCAATTACGTCATTTACGTCAAAATTCGTCAAAATACTAATGACGTAAACTATCGAAAAATATACACGTAAGGTTACGTGGATACGAGTTGACCGATAATTGGGCTCTCGGACGTTTAGAAAGTGTGACATTTCGAAAGTGCGACGTTTCGATGGTTTTTCTGGACTTGTCGACGCGGTGTTTCACACAATTATTTTAAAAAGGTTTTTAAGAAAAATTCCTGAACCAACGCGACGACAAAATCCAGAAAAAACCTTCGAAAAGTCCACTTTCAAAACGTCCGAGAGCCGATAATTGGGTTTCTTCCACCAGTATTGTTTTCTGTCCTAAAATGGTAAGCCCGGTTTGGGAACTATTTACACGAAAAGATGTCCCTGGAAAAAGAACTTGCAGCAGCCAGTGCTACAAGTGGATTTCGTACGTTTTTGATTTATTTGTTTTGCCATAATTTTAGCAACAATCAGTTTCGAATCGGAACATGTCTGTATTCAACTTGAAAACTGAATCATAGACGTAGATGAGGAGGAAAAGTTTCAGTCTTCAGTGTATTTTCCTCAAAACATTTAATAGATTTTATGGCATAGGAATTTCCACGTGGCCAATGGAAATGATTTTTTTTGTTGATTTTTTTCTCCAGCTATATCGTTTTCGTCAGTTTAATTTCGATATGAATAAATTTGATTATCGTTTTCGTCATTTTCATATTTTTCAAATAATTTTTGATAATCATTTCCATTTCATTTGTCGCGGAAGTCGAAGACTCTCCTTCCTCGACCTCATTAATAAATAATAAATAATAAATTCACGTCAAAAAAGAACGTGAGGACACAAATAAAAGACTAAATCGACGTGACCTAACTTAACCTACCCTCTGTGCTCGCAATGACGTGGATGACGTGGATGACCCAGATTGCCGCTATAAAAGCCGAGAGAACTCGCCAGTCGACACGCCAAGTCAACTTCGTGACCGGTCCTACTCCTGCTGCCGCCTTCGACAATATGGCCAAGAAGACTCCCGCCGCCGCTGCTACTGAGGCTCACGCCCCTCCACCTGGGGAGGGGCTCCCGCAGATGCTGAGCGTCCTGGCAATGGACACTTCGGACGGACGTGGCCCGCTTCCCGGAGATGATCGAGCGACCCCAATAGAACTCGGTACGAACTAACTATAAGCGTCAGTCATTAATAAAGTGTATCCTCTTCCTTTTCTCTCGTTCTTCGACTAAAGTCGGCACATGGTGCATCGACTGGTTGATAGGACCAAAGAGAAAAAGGAAAAGAGTGAAAAAACACAAAATTTGATTAAAAATCAAAAGAGGCCCTCATTTAGTAACTCTCAGAAAAGAAAGTTCGCGTGGCACTAAATGAGAGCACTCAAAACAATTTAAAAAAAAAAAAGAACGTCCTCTGTTATGAGAATATATATAACATTCAAAAGACAAGTCGTTCTATTCTAAATTTAACTGAACCACCTACAGTAAATTGATAATCTGAAAAATATAATCAGAAATTGTTAAATATGAGCTGGTAAAGATAACTTTGTCAGAAATTTTAGATTGTTCCCAATCAACTTTAGCTGCCACACGCGCAAAACGGCAGTTGAAGTATGTTTGGAAAACAATCTCTAATTTGAATCTACTTCAGGCTGAAAGTAGATCGGTCCCCTGTGTTTAGGAGGTGCACATCCTAAGGATTCTGACTAGTCCCGACCCATAAAGGGACGAAAAAATAATGGGTAAATGGTTAAACACAGACCAAAGGGTAACCAAGGAGCTGAAACTTTCCTCCATGATAAGGAGATTCACGACTTGGTTAGCCTCTACATTGATTAGATTTCTTGAGCTTGAACTGCTTAAAAAATCACATTGCTTAAACTTAGATTCTTAAGCTTAAATGGCTTAAAAATCACATTGCTCAAACTTAGATTTCTTATGCTTAAATGGCTAAAAAATCACATTGCTAAAAAAGCGTAGTTGCTTAAAAAAAACCATCATTGCTGAAAAGAAAGTTTTTTTTTCACCAGTCTCAATGCTAATCAAGATCATGACAAGCGAAGTAATCTCGTCTCTGTCCGATCATATTATAATTAATTGATAAAAGACAATAGTCTCCAGTTTCAAAAAGTTAATCAATCCGTCACTAATAAAGTGACACTGCATTGAATAAATAACGCAAATGGCATGAAGCAGCGATACAGTAATCGGTAAGAAGTCGGAGAATGATCAGATCCTTTCAGAACAATCAACTCCGACCCGTCCGTGCCGTCGCTCGTCTAGCCAGCCTCCTGATCGTCAGCTTTCAAGACGTTCATCAGTTCGATCGTCCCGCCGTTCAGCTAGCCGATCGGAGATCAAGCGCCCAATATCATCTTCCGCTCATTGGACCAACCTAGGCCCAGCGAAGCAAATTTTTACAAAGAGGGCTACCAAAGCCCTCAAGCTTATAGCGGAAGTGGATGATTTTTTGGCAAGCCCAAATCAAGCCCAATCCGTCGCAATTTTGCAAGTTTGCCACCGCAAACTTTCGCAATTTGCAGCCAATCTCAGCCAAGCTGAGACTGAAGCATGGCAACTTTTGGACAGCCATCCAGAAGTGTCATCATCGCCAAAGGCGAAAAATAATAATTTTGCCATCCTTTGTGATCACTTAAATGCCAGAAATTTTAAAGGCTTAAGATCCCAAATGAATATTCTTCTTCAGCGTATTGAACGCAAATTGGAACAAAAACCACTTGAACATTTTCGTACTTCAGACTGTGTCCAAATAAGTCACAGCAGTATGAGAAACCAATGTGGTCAACTGCCGTCGTTGGAGAGCTCCAACATCTCGGAAAAAATAACCAAATTCTCTGTGGAAAATTCCAATCCACAGCAGAGCCCAAGCGAAATGCCGGACTCACCAATCATGAAAAACGTGAGATCTCTCTCGCCAGAAACTAGCAAAGCTAGAAAGTCTGACAATTCCATTCAAGGAACAAAACAGTCTGAAAATGACAATCATTCCATTTATCAACTGTTGAAAGAACTTCAACACAATATAGATAAAAATAATGAGTTAACATCCGCAAAAGTAGATGGCGTAGTCAAAGCTCAACATCTCGTTTTCCAAAGCATTCAGGCAATGCAAACCCAGTGGGAAAACATGCAGGAAGACCTGCAATCTATGAAAAATCGTTTCAAAACGATGCAAGACAAAACAGGTGAAGGTGATGGTACGGATGACGAAAATGACCGAGAGCTGTGCAGCATCCCGGCGTCATCAAACAACCACTCCAAAAATCTATGTCTCAGCAACCAAAGAATGTCAGAGGTGATCCAATCGCCCGAACCAATTGTAGATAGTCCCAAAGAGTCACCGCCAACTCAGGCGCGCCCCTCGTTTGGTCAGTATATGAATGAACCACAAATGAACGTCGCCACAATTCTGCAAACGTTAAAACCATTTGATGGCAGAAAAAGCGATTACGCCCTTTTTATCACGCGTTTCGACGCATTAGTTCATGAAAACACTCAAATAGGCGTTATTCTGAAACAAAACATCTTGATCAGCCTGTTAGAAGGCGATGCAAAAGAATTAATCACTTCCCCACAGTTATCACAAGAAGCATATGATAACCTACGGTCTAACCTTGAAATCACCTACAATCGAGATGATGATAGACGTAATCAATTGCTGGAAGAATTCCGACAGCAAAAATTCCACCAAACTGACGTTGATCAGATGGAAAAGGACACAATGAAACACTTGTGTACCGCAAATAGCTTGGAGTTGCATGGATTCTCCATGAACAATGAGCTAGCAATCAATATTTTCATCGAGAAACTTCCTGCGCACATTTTGCGATCAGTGATCAAGTTCAATCGAAAAAATAAGCTAAATCCATCCTTCAAAGACACCATTAAATTGGTTCAAAGACTCATCTCGGAAAACCGAGTCATCCAAGAGGCCGAGCAAAGAAGAAAAAGCAGAACGCAACTCACAGAAGTTTGCACGGCTGAAATTAATCAATTAAAGACTTCGAACAATACAAAAGAAAGCGTCCCACTGAAACTGGGATCAAAAAATGAAAAAAACAAGAGTTCGAAATATCAAGTCAAACCGGTCATCAAACCGTGGATGCGAACTCCTTGCATATTCTGTAAGGACGATTCCCACAAAAGTTGCGATTGTCAACTTACAATTGCTCAAAAAAGAGAAGCTCTCATGAAAGAGAAAAATCGCTGTTTGAACTGCCTCAACAAGTATCACTCAGCAGAAGATTGCAGATCGCCAGCCATCTGCTACAGTTGCAGAGAGAAGCACCACTTTTCTCTATGTCCTGAGCAAGAAAAGGTTCAGAAATTGATGAACCTGCTCAGCTCAACGGAGACAGATGAATTACAGAAGTTTTTTCGGACAAACGGAGTTGAGCTCTAAACCAGCCGACTCCGCATCTGAAATAACTCACTCCCCCAGAGGGAGCATTCGTATCAATCAAGAAAAAGATCCATCTTTTAGAGATCAAGAATTTAAACCATGTTTGCCCACTGATATTATCAAGTTGGACACTATAAACATTAACTTCACATGTGTAACCGATCCGGAATACACATTGCCGTATTTACAAATACGGACCCCATCAGGTGCACTCCTCAATGCACTGATAGATAGTGGAGCAACCACATCAGTCATTTCCAGTCAAGCCGTAAGACGGTTGAAAATACCTGTTCATCATCAAAAGATGATTACATTTACAGGATTTGTCTCGTCCACAGGACCTCAAAAAATCAACCTCTATAGTCTCGAACTATTAGATAATTCGGGAAAAATATGGACCACCATAATCCCAGAATTCGAATCATTACCAACAAGCGTCAAAGCTCCCATCTTCTCTGACCAAGATACAGTTTTTTTGGTACAGAAACAGATTGATATCAAAAATTTGACAAACCTAAAGAAATTCGACGGCAAGCCGATCGATCTATTAATTGGTAATAATATTCTCACGAATCTATTGTCATCCAGTCAACGGCATACACTACCAAGTGGCCGAATTGTGGAAGAGACATACCTAGGTTTCATAACTCACCCAACACCATCCCCAGCGGCAATAAAGCCCTTGAATGGACCCAAAAATGAAGATAGTGAGGATAATATCGAATATCACATAAACAATCTCCAAATTGTGGATATGTGGGAAACCGACGAATCACCAACGGAAACAGAGATTTCGGCGGTGATAAACGGTCAAAGTATGAATAGTAGGAGTATCAACTCCACATTGGATAAACTTCTCGAAAGATCGTGGCAATTGGATCTGTTGGGAATAGAACCGCCAACGGCAGTTCAAAATAAACAAACCCTCAATGAAGAATTGATAAAAAGGTTTAAGGCTACGGCCGTAAAAGATAAGGATGAAAAAATTCATGTTCAATTTCCATTCAATGGGAAAGAAGAGCATTTGAACGACAACTACCTAGTAGCTGTCAAGAGATTGATATCATTAGTTGAGAAACAACTAACAAATTCTGTGACCAGAGACGCATATCATGATATTATCATGCAACAACTTGCGTCCGGGATTATTGAAGAAGCACCAGAAGCAGAAAAGCAGACGGGACCTCACTACTTCATCCCCCACAGAGTGATAGAAAAACTTGATTCGCTAACAACGAAATTAAGAATTGTACTTGACGCATCCTCTCATATGAAGAATGAACTGTCTTTGAATGACTGCATTCATCCCGGCCCATCGATTCTCAAATCCATCGTTGGAATATTGCTCAGAGCTCGAAATAAGCCATTCCTCATGGTCGCCGACCTCGAGAAGGCGTTTCACCAAGTAAGATTACAAGCGCAGCATAGAAATGCGACAAAATTTCTTTGGATGAAAAATCCACATAGTCCGCCAACTCCGGAAAACATTATAATATACAGGTTTACGCGCCTTCCTTTTGGAATTACAGCGTCGCCATTTTTATTGGCAATAACAATCATACTGTATATGGATATGGCTCCAGAAGCCATAAACGACAAGATCGCCCAGAATCTGTATGTCGATAATGTCCTGTTCACTCCCGAAACAGCAGACGAAGCTCTGGAAGATTATCGTAATTCCAAACGAGCATTCAATAACATGCACATGAATCTACGCGAATATGTGTGCAATGACAGCAAGGTGATGAGTATCATACCGGAAACCGACCGAGCCAGCAGCACTACGTGCAAATTACTCGGTCTGTTATGGGATTCAACAAATGACTCACTCAGTATTAAAATTGCAACTCCTCCAGAAGGAGTTCCAACAAAAAGACAATTAGTGGCATTCCAAGCCGCCACATATGATCCGCTCGGACTCTTATCCCCGATAATAGTCCCAATAAAATTATTATCATCCAAAGTATGTGAATCCAAAGTAAAATGGAAAGATCCCATACCTGATAAGTACCACCAAGAGTGGATCCAAATCAAAGCAGCATTCACTGAGAAAAAATACACCTTCCCCCGGATGGTGACTCAGTTGAAAGATATTGAAAAAACATCTTTGATCATCTTTTCCGATGCATCAAAAGATCATTACGCAACATGTGCATATTTGGTCTTTGAAAATATAAAGGGTGAAAAATCATCGACACTCATTTTCTCAAAATCAAAAATCCGTCCAATCAATTCGGACAATCTTACCATCCCTCGGATGGAATTACTAGGCGCACTAATTGCAACAAATGCAGCGTCTACACTGATAGACGAACTGCACATACCAATTTCATCGGTGACCTTTTTCTGTGATAACAGCGCAGTTCTCTATTGGATAATCCATAAGAAACCTGTTGACAAATGGGTTTCGAATAGAATAATAACAATTACAGCCACATTAAATAAATTGGCAGAAAAGAATTTGAATCCAAAATTCAGATATGTCCCCACAGGCATAAATCCAGCGGACATAGCAACAAGAGGTGCTACCCTGTCCGAACTAAAAATAAATTCACTTTGGCAAAATGGTCCCTCGTTTCTAGTGGAGAACGAAACCAAATGGCCTCCATCACTTGATGACACTTCAGCGGATCATCAAGAATTTCACTGCTACATCCTCAAAATGCATAGACCAGCAGTTCCAAGAGCTAATACATTATTAGCATCTGAAAATTCTCTCGGATACGAATCAATCGTACCGTATTATAAGACAAATAGTCTGAGAAAATTAGTGACTATCACTAATAAAGTCCTGAATTGGACAGTAAAAACTATGATCAAGCGAAACGCTCGATTTCCAGATAAACCATACATCTGGCAAAATCACACCATGCAAAAATATGCAATAGCAAACATTACTAAGAATGAAACTAAGAAAAGAGCATTGACTCTAAAATATATAATAAACGACCACTACGTGGATTCTGAATATAGAATGGACATTAAACCACCAGTCTCTGAACACATCCACAAAGATAATAATGGAGTGTATCATTATGAGAATTCTTACGTAAATAAAAAGAACGCGAATCTCCCAAAATCATTAATTTATATCATGCACAAACATCCTTTGGCAAGATTAATAGCAGGAGACTCTCATGAAAGTCTACTCCATCAAGGGCCAAAAGATATGGCCACCGATATCCAACAGAGATACTGGATAAAAGGAATAACGACCCTCACCAGGTCGATAAGAAAAAACTGTCTCATTTGCAAGAGACAACACGGGAAACCTTACAAATACCCGTTTGCAACAGCTCTCCCGGCCGTTCGCACTCATGCGTGTAGACCATTCCAGCATGTTGGACTGGATTATTTTGGTCCTATTGGATACAAAACATCATCCGGTAATAATGGAAAACTTTGGGCTATGCTCAGCACGTGTTTAGTAACACGAGCAGTACATCTGGAAATCGTACCGGATAATAGTACCTCCAGCTTCTTACTGGCAATGAGAAGACTGATAGGCCGAAGAGGCACTCCAAAATCGATCATCTCAGACAACGCACCTGCGTTCAGTCTGGGCTATGCGATGATCAATGCAGATCTCAAAAGCATGATAAACTCGAGTCAAACATTGACATCATATTTAGCTTCTAAAGAAATTGAAGTACGTCAAATAACCCCATTCGCCCCATGGCAAGGAGGCGTGTATGAAAGAATTGTAGCAATTGTAAAAAATATGTTTTTTAAGACAATTGGAAACAATCAATTCTCCTACATTGAAGTAGAAACCCTATTGATTGAGTGTGAAGGCATTATCAACAGCAGACCTATCACAACAAACCCAATCAGTATATCGGATACTGAAGCAATCCGACCAATAGATTTCATGCTTCCACTAGCAGAGTTATCACTTCCTAACGGTGTAATCACTGCAAATAATACAAACTCGAGTATCACAGAAAGACAGACAAGAAAATACTTGGAAAGTCTAAATGCAACTCGCCAAAAACTTTGGGACGAGTTTTACAATGAATTGTACACAGGGAAGAAAGCCCCTACGTACAAAAACCGAGCCCACAGCTCAGAAGTCCCTCAGATTGGACATATTGTGTTGGTAGAAACCCCACTTGTACCACGTTACCGTTGGCCACTTGGTCGAATTACGGAATTGATCAAATCGAGCGACGGAAAAACGCGTTCGGTAACTATTAAATGCAAAAGCAAGTTAATCCAGAGAGCTGTCAACCAACTCATTCCCCTGGAATTAACCCAATGAGGTAGTGTAAAGCCCTTTTCCCTAAAGGAAAAAAGGCCTTCGTCTCCGCCCCCAGTGTCGCGGAAGTCGAAGACTCTCCTTCCTCGACCTCATTAATAAATAATAAATAATAAATTCACGTCAAAAAAGAACGTGAGGACACAAATAAAAGACTAAATCGACGTGACCTAACTTAACCTACCCTCTGTGCTCGCAATGACGTGGATGACGTGGATGACCCAGATTGCCGCTATAAAAGCCGAGAGAACTCGCCAGTCGACACGCCAAGTCAACTTCGTGACCGGTCCTACTCCTGCTGCCGCCTTCGACAATATGGCCAAGAAGACTCCCGCCGCCGCTGCTACTGAGGCTCACGCCCCTCCACCTGGGGAGGGGCTCCCGCAGATGCTGAGCGTCCTGGCAATGGACACTTCGGACGGACGTGGCCCGCTTCCCGGAGATGATCGAGCGACCCCAATAGAACTCGGTACGAACTAACTATAAGCGTCAGTCATTAATAAAGTGTATCCTCTTCCTTTTCTCTCGTTCTTCGACTAAAGTCGGCACATCATTTTTGACGAATTAAACAAACTCGATTATCATTTTTCGTCAATATCGCGTGATTTTAGGAAATGACGAAAATGACTAGGAACGTTAATATACAGTACTGGAGAATGCGCATTTCGTTGTTTTCTGTTAAAAATTACTAACATTGAGTGTTTGCCAAAAAGTCCGGAAATGTACTACTGATTGAAAATTGTTTGTGTTTAACCTTCAAATCTAGGACTACATTTTACTATTGTCGGCCCGCCAAAATGGTCAAACGCGCTCCGCTGAACTCAACGCTATGCGATTTTCATTTTGGTTTCCAAATTATTTCATTTCACGTTGAATTTATACGTGAAATGAAATAATTTGGAGAACAAAATGAAAATCGCATAGCGTTGAGTTCAGCGGAGCGCGTTTGACCATTTTGGCGAGCCGACAATAGTTGATAACTTGTTCGTACGACTCCTTTAAAGGGTGATGTAGATCGTAAGTGAGAAATAGCTAAAAATAGATCTATGCATTCCTGCAGCGGGGTACTACGGTATAAGAACTGCTACGGAATAGAACCGCCTGAAATGGAGCGGGACCGACACAGAAGCGCTCGAACAAATCGAAAAAGTATTTCGTTGTATTATTGTTTTAAAAAAGTTGCCTGGCGAGAGGCGCGAATTCAAAAAATAGGCTCCGCCTCCTCGCCGAAATATTTTTGCAATTCTGCGCGCCCCAATTTGCAATCGAAGTGCGCGCGATTTTCTGCGTCGAATTATTGTTCAGTGCCTTTCAATTTCTCCTGGAAACCTGTATGAAAATTGTTATTTTGAAGCGAATTTGGCAATTGTTGATTTAAAGTGAGTTTTTAATTGTGTTCGATCGATATTTGTTAATAAATTAAAGAAAATTCAAAGCATAAAATTGCGCGCACCGGGATTGCAAAATGGCGTGCGCAGAATTGCAGAAATATTTCGGCGAAGAGGCAGAGCCTATTTTTTGAATTCGCACCTCTCGCCAAGTGACAATTTTTTAAAACAATAATATTCACATTGTGCGGCCCTGAGTTCTTATCCGTGCGAGTTCTATACCGTAGTCCCAACTCCTCCAGAAAGTGCATAGACTTTTGAGGATTATCGCGTCTACGATCTACAGTACCTTTGAAAGGAGACGTACGAAAAAGTTATAAACTAGTAAAATGTAGTTCTAGGTTTTAAAGTTAAACACAAATTTATTTAAATCAGTAGTCCACTTCCTCAAAGTTGGCCATTTTGAAACACAAACTTTCAGCACAGGCGGGTTTTTCAAAAGCACTTCAGAAAAAGCTCAACCCACGAAACTATCTAAATTTTGCTGGAACTAAATAAAAACTTCGCAATTTTGGGATTTTAGAAAAAGCTGATAATGTGCCATTTTTTTTGTATTTGTTCACTGTTTTTTGTTTCAGAAATTAATTAATTTTTTTTGAATAAGGAAATTCGAATTTTCACGGGATTTCAATCCGCAAATTTTAAGTTTTACGAAATCCATAAAATTGAATACTACACCCATTCAGTTGCAGTCTGAGTGTGCTTGGCTATAAATTTTCGCACTACCGCTTACTGTAAGCGGTACGAAAATTGGAAACATAAAAAAAGGAAATTTCAATTTTGTGAGTGATCTACGGCTTTTTTTTTTTTTGAAAAACTGGATCGAGTCGTCAAAAATCAGAAATTTCCATTGAAATTGTGCCAACCGTTTGAAAATAACTGAACCAATCGCAGGGAATTTTCGGCTATTAGCCGCCGAATTCGGGCATTGCGGCTATTAGCCGTTTTCAATGGATAACATTTATTTTGAACGGTTAATAGCCATGTAGCTGCCTATATCCGTCCGCTCGAAAAATTCCCTGAAAAGGTGTGCGGAAAGAAAATCTTGCAAGGGGGAAAAAAAATCAAAAAACTTGGCGGCTCGACAAGATGAGAGTAGAACTCACCACTCCACAACTGTACATTTGCATGTTTCGGATCCAAAACGGAGTGCTGCCTCCGTCTTTGAGCATTTTCTCAAAGTAGACTCCGGCGAATCCGGCTGTCACGCACGTGGCAAGCACAGCCGACAGTCCGACAATGTAGTTCTCCGCGGATTCTCGTTTCTTGTTCGCTTCTGACGAAGGCGTGTTGTTCATTTGGACGAAGGCGACGCCGAACATGAGAAGAGTGATGGCCATCCAGCGACGAGTGGAGAACTTTCGGCCGAGGAACAACATCATGAACAGGGCGGTTGACACTACTTTCAACTGGGTTGTCACCTGGAATAGAATATGTTGAAAATCAAGACGATGGTCTGATTGTGAGGGGAAACCTGATAAACACCAGCATCCAAATTGGAGAGACCCACAAAGTCGAGATTGTTCTGAAGAGCATATGCGAATGATGGAACACTCATTTTTACGAGTTCTCGAGGAGCGTTTAGATAGTATCGGCTCACTTGCTAGAAAATTAGTTTTTAGAATTTTAAGTGAGAGATTAAAAAAATATCAATTATTTACCTCTGAAAACTTTTGACTTTCAAAATTGCACTCTTTGTAGAACAATGCAAATGTCAGAATTAATTTCAAAAATTCAGCGCAGAAAACCACAGAAGTGGACGCGTACATCTGAATTCATATTAATATGGTCTACTTTTCTTTTTTTTTTAATTTACATTTTCCGGTTCCACTGCACTTCGTGTATACTTTATCGTCAAGGTGTAGCCTGTCCAGATGAATGTCATGCTGGCTATCACGTAGCATTTGAAGGCGAAACTCGGGCGGGATTGAGTGGATTCTAAATTTTTTAACGTTTTGATATGGATATGCTCATTTTTAGGGGCCAAAGAAAACTCCATACACTAATTCAACTATAATGGTACGTCCAAAGTAAAAAAAAAACGCAAAAAAAGACGAAAAGAGGCGTCCAAAGTAACTTTGTTTTTGCGTCTGTTTCTTTGTTGTTTACCGCCAAACAAGCAAAAAAAATTTGTAAACATGTTTATTGTGTTTTCAATCGACTTGCGACATGAGAACGCGAGACTCCGCCCACTTATTTGTGCGCGACCACGCGAACACAGTGATATTTGAAGAGACGCAGACAGGTAGCGCACAAATAAGTGGGCGGAGTCTCGCGTTCTCATGTCGCAAGTCGATTGAAAACACAATAAACATGTTTACAAATTTTTTTTGCTTTGGACATACCATAATAGCCTGTGATAATTGGATTACTGTAGTGGGAGAGTAGTGGTTTCATAGGAGGTTTTCCGGAAAACGAAATTTCGAAATTGATGATCTTTTTAGAGGCTACCCCGAATCAGAACTGTCCCGAATCAGAACCGTGTCCCAAATCACAACTGTCCTAAATCAGAACTGCCCCGATTCAGAACTGTTCGTATCAGAACTATGCCGAATCAGAACTATTCAATAAGCATGCTTACGGCCTAATATGTTTTTTTTTTCATAATAAAACAAATTTTATTTAAAAACAAGCTTGCAGCTTGTGGCGACTAAGTCGCCTTGGTCAAATATTTATTTTTTTTATTGATTTTCGTTTTTTTTTTAAATAGAAATGGCAATCATTTCTTTTCCCTATTTCTTTCAATTTCTCGTGACCCTTGGGGTATAGTGGTTAGCACGTTTGAACGTCGATCGACAGGTCGCATGATCGAGTTTTGTCGACTGCAAACTTGTGTGTGAGACACACAAACAAACACACAGACTAATCTAAAATTTTCTATATAAGTAGGCACCACAACATAATTTTCAAACGGTTTTTTACTCACTATTTTCGATATAAATATGTTCAACTATTTAATCGAAGTACGTTTTGAAAATTTCAGCTCAAAATATTCATTCGTTTTCGAGTTACAGTCCTTTTTATGCCCCTTCAATTTGTACTGAATTTCTACCCAGTGAAGGGGGCGGGACCAAATCGAAACGCGCTGATTCTCTGCGTCTCGAAAGGCCGACCGCGTTAAGAGAGTCGCAAGCGATTCGATTTTCGTGGTTATTTCACTGAAAATTGGTTAAACGGGGAAATTAATGTTCGAAAAAGTTTGTACTTCGTAAAAAAATAATGGAAAATTGTCGCAGAGTTTTAATTCACACAAAGAAATTGGCAGAATTCATTTTATTTGCTAAATACGCAACAAAAGTATAGCTTTTATCAATTTTCCGACTATTTTTTGTATTTTTTTACTTTAAATAACTTAAATATGCGATAGCCAGTCAGCAAAAACTCGGAGCAGGCCAGAAAACGCAAAAAAGTTGTGAAAAAAATCGAACCACGGCGACAAAACTTCAAAAACAAGCGCTTTACCACTGCGCCATGCCGACAACGAAAGAAGCTGTGTGCGACTGCCTACATCTCATAGCGGCCCACGGAACACCACTGTGTGTGCGAAATAGCAACCGCAATAGAATTTTCGGCACTTTTTCACTTAAATTCTCAACTTTGAACAACTGTAACAAAAAATGGCAAAGTAAAAGTTTAGTTTTTATTTCTTTAATCGATGTAATTTTTCACGGAGAATCCGATTCCAAAATAAAAACATGCGTGTGCGACCTGCATCAACCCGAAAAAAGCAAAAAACCAGAAAAATGGGTGACACGTGACTATTCAAGAGCAATAAAAAGTAGTTTAAAGTGGTTCAAGGGCTCTGAAATTTTTGTTGTGGAATCTCTGACATTAGTTTCATGAATTCCATCAATAAAAATAGGGGGTCATCGCTGAAAATTTTCCTCAAATTTTTGTTGAAGTTTGACGGGCTGTACCAAAAAATGGCAAATTAAAAAGTCGATTTTTATTTTAAAAATGGATTCAGCATGTCAAAAACTATCGGAATCAAAAATAAAAAGTACCGTGTACCCCCCTAGAAGGACCCGAAAATCTCAAATTTCTGACTTCCATTTCAGTTTTCTGAAATTTTCAGCCAAAATTAGGGGTTTTCAGCAAATTCTGATATCACCAATCGATTCCTTAGGGTCGATTACATATGAACAAGTTGTAATATCAGCTATTATGTATGTAGTATTGGCGTAACAGACCCAGAAAGATCCAAAACCAAAATGGGTATAAGAATATGCACGCTCCGCCCCCTTTTCATTGCGCTGCCTATATATAAGAAAGATTATACAGGATAGTTCTGATTTGGGGCAGTTCTGATACGAACAGTTCTGCTTGGGGACAATTCTGATTCCGGACAGTTCTGATGAAGGACAGTTCTGATACGAACAGTTCTGATTCAGGACACGGTTCTGATTCGGGAACGTTCTGATTCGGGGTAGCCTCTCTTTTTATTGTGTTTTCGATCGATTTGCGAAATGAGAACGCGAAACTCCGCCCACATATTTGTGCGCGACCACGCAATCACAGTGCTATTTGAAGAGACGCAGACAAAAAATGGATAGCCTATTCATGTTTTCATGCTGCAACTCGTTTGAAAGCACAATATGATGGTGAAGAGAGACGCAGAGAAAAATGCAAGGCCATTTTCCGGAAAATGCCTTTTTTTTGAATCTGAAGAAGTTTCGCATGGTCTAATTTTTGAGAACCATCTTCTAAAATTGACATTTTAGCGAAGATTTTACGAATAACTTTTTATTGCGTCTCGCTTCTCTGCGTCTCTATTTTTGCAAGCGTTTAGCTATCTTGGCAGAACCACGGAGTAATGGCGAGTGACCTGGTGCAAACGTGCTCCATTGATAACACGCGCACGCTCGCACGCGCCGCATTCGACGGCAAAATTTATGGGCACTGTGCCAATGCAAACATTTAGAAAAGAGAAGAGACGGAGAAGACGAGCGAAAAGAGAGACGAGACGGAGAAGACGAGAGCGTCGCGCGTGTTCCCGCGCCAAAAAAAATCGTTTGAAAAAAAGGCAGTCGCCATTACTCCGTGCAGAACGCATGCCACTGTGGAGACGCAGAGAAATGCGATAGGGCGCGTTTGCCTTTACGTTGGGTCTAGCACGCCGTGCGGCTCCCCTGATGCTAAATACAGTAACACACCTTCTTCCTTCTTTAAATCATCCTTTGTCATCGGCAAAAGTGCCACTTTGTCTTCGTTTCCTTCTTCATCGGCATGTGAAATATGTACATTTTGAAATTTCATGCCTGAAAATTAAATTATTTTTAGGTGTTCACACGGTATATTCAGTTAAAAAGTTCCGATGTTCCGCAGGTGAGACTGCGGAATATTGGAGCGTCGTAACGGGTGTACTCGCTTTTCGAACTCTGCGGTTTAGAACTCAATTTTCCTGAGCCTGGTATTTATTTCCTGTCTCTCAAATCATATTTGAAATGATTGGAAAGACAGTAATAAAATAACCGGCTCAGGAAAACTGATTTCTAAACGTCACAGTTCTAAAAGCGAGTACCATTGTGAACACATAATATTCATGTGCATTTTTCTGTCATTTTTTAATACAATGCAAATTTGCAGATTGATTATTTTTCTGCATTTAAATGGTTAGAACGCAGGATTAGGCTGGATGACTTTAAAGACATTTTTAAAAGCTTTTCAAAACTTTTCAAGCAACTTGTAAGCGTTTTAAAACTTTTTCGAGATTAACTATTATTTTTAAACCTTTTTTTCATGCCAAATAAAATTTTTTCAAGATTTTTTTAAACAATTCTAAATAAGTAATTTCCAAATGACGTTTTGACACCTTTTTGAAGTTGAGACTCTCTACCTGACAAGGTATAATAAATTAAACTATTAGTTCGGATTGGATTAAAAAATTACAGAAAATTTAGCGTGAATGAATAGGTCCATAAATAGTCATAGGGTAATGAAAAAGAGGAAGACCAAGAAGAAGAGTTATAGATAAGTGTGTGGAAAAAAGTGCGATAAGAGTACGAGAAAGGGTGTGTGTGCTTGTGCCATCCATTCGAACAATGGCTTTCGTATGTTTGTTTGCTTTTTTTTTTCAAAATGCATAATATATGTATGTGAGGTGTCGTGGAAACCGACGTGGCTAGGAGAGGAGGGTAGAGGAGGAGAGGAGAGGCAAACCAAAACAACAAGAAACAATTTGGAATATTAATTACTTAATTGCTTCTTTTTTTCTTTGCCACGGACACGAAAAAACATAGGAGCATGAACCGGGAGTCAGAAAACGCGCCCGGATGCACATTGTGAATTAATCGATAGGCGAATACCCAATAATTTTGGTCCCTCAATGTCATTCTCCATTTCAAATTGAAATCCACCCCTTCAATTAATTTCAAAATTTCAAAAGAAAAGTATGGCTCCAGAATGTCGGCACACATTCCGCTTTTCCGTCTGCGTCTCTACACGTGCCAAGTGTCTCTCGTCGGCTAATAAACCATGGCGATAACGGGTTGGACAGTATGTGCGCCAAATAGCGTGGTAAGTGAAGAGACGCAGAGAAAAATATGAAAGCAGTAGAAAGTGAGTAAATTAGAGAGGTACGAGGCGGGGAAAAGTCGGCGGTAAATGATGCGCATTTTACAGGTTAAATACTTTTCGAAATTTATCCGATTTTTGTGTCTGCTAAAAGCAAAATGGTAGGTCGTGGATTTCTGGTCTTCCCACCCAAAATCGATTTCAGATCAACTTTGACGGAATAAAAAAGATCACGGAGAGATTGAAGTGGAAACAGGGTGAGTCAATTCAAAAGAATACATTTGAATTGAAGAAGAATAAATTGCGGCGCACTTTTCAGGCGACGAGGATGAGAATTGGGCCAAGAAGGCTATTGACAATCTGATGAAGAAGCTGATTAAACACAACAAACAGGCTTTGGAGAATTTGGAGTTTGCGTTGCGGGTAAACATTGTTTTTCATTTTCTTTTTTGTTTTGCAATATTTATATATTTCATTGCAAAAATCAGTCGGAAGAAACGGGAGAGAGCGAATTAACAAAAGTTCATCCTTGCTGAATGATTTTTGCAATAAAAATGTTTAAAAATAAAAGATTTCATACAAAAATTGGCTCTCGGACGTTTCGAAAATGCGACATTTGTTTGCAATAGAAAATTGATGAAAATTCCTTATATTCTCAGTACGAAGCGCTGAAAACCCGCTCCTTTCGCACAGTGGTGGACGCGGCCACGTTGGCGACGAGAGAGTGCGGAAAATTGAGAGACCGTGGCCGATGTTTCGCTCTCTTTTCTCTGAATCTCACTCTAAATGCACGTGAAATTTCTTGTTCGATTGGAGCGAGTTTTCAGCGTTTTATACCAAGTATATTTAAATCTTCAAAAAATGATTGTGTGCAAACACCGCGACGACAAAATGCAGAAAAATTTTCAAAACCTCCGAGAGCCAAAAATTAAAAAAAAAAAAAAACGGAAAAATATGAGAATTGTATAGAAAAAATCGATATTCACATTTAAAAAAAACAAATAAAATGCTGAAATTTTGGGTTTAAAAAATGCGAAAATGCCTATTTTTCACGATATTATAACTACAGGGGCATAGACCGTGAGTCAGCAAACGCGGCCAGGCTCGAATAAGTTTTTGCCTATTTTTACAGATTAAAAAAGTTTCTTACATTTTCATAAAAACGAATAAAACACTGAAATTTTCGGTAAAATATGCGACACTCGATTGAAAACACAATATGGCCGTGGAAGAAGTTTCGCACGGACTAACTTTTTTTATAAAACACAAAATCGAATTTTTCGCATATTTAACGGAAAAAAACCCTTTGAAATCAGTATTTCCCCGAAATTGCATGAAAATCGTGCGGTTTTTATGAAATTTTGTATTGTCGGCCCGCCAAAATGGTCAAACGCGCGACGCATAGTGTTGAGTTCAGCGGAGCGCGTTTGACCATTTTGGCGGGCCGACAATAAATAAACTTAAGACAAAAATAGTTGGAGAGCGCGTTTGCTCATTTCTAAAGAACATTTTGTCGGAAGACTGAAGAAAGCGAGAGCATTACAAAAAAAAAACAAATAAATTTTGCGCTTCACAGATGGCGCTTTAAAAAAAAGTTTTAGACAAGCAGACAATGACAATTCGCGTCATCGATGACGCGACCCAACAATAAATAAAAGAGCAAAAAAGAAAACCATTAATTTTCAGTGCCAAGGACGTCAAAAAACAGAATGCGTAACGATTCCACGATCTTTGGACGGACGCCTTCAAATTTCGCACCGAAAGGTAAACAAACATTTTCAACTCGCCAGACAATTTGTTTATGCTCCCCCTAAAATGCCCACTTGCTAGGGAATGTTCTGGGCTTAATTCACGGCGAGCTCGACCCTAGAAAATGCGTAAGCGTCCTATCGCATTCTCTGCGTCTCCACATTGAAGTCCTGCCAAGCCTAGCTATACTCGGTATAAAGCGCTGCGAATTCGCTCTATTCGCTGTGGACGAGGCGCCCATGTTGGTGACGAGAGATTGCAGAAAATTGAGAGTGCGTGGCCGATTTTTCGTTCATGAGCGCGCTTTTTTTTTCTCTGATTCTCACTCCAAATGCATGCGCTGTTCATTGTGCGAAATAAACGAATAAACGCGTACAAAAATAGAGACGCAGAGACACAGATAAATATCCCGCTAAAAATCGCTTTAAAAATACACGAATAGAGGATACTTTCGTAATGGGTGTTACATGTTTCAAAAGATATTTTTACGGAGGTTCAGAGACTTTTTATCGTTTTTGCTCACTGCAGGTGGTTTTCTAGAAAATTGCATCTGAAATAATGAAATTCCGATCAAAAATTTATCAGGAATTCCCCACAATTGCGCAAAAATCTCTTTCGAAACATGTAACATTCACTGCAAAAGCTCGACTCACAGAGACATAAACCGTGAGTCAGAAAACGTGCTCTGTCGCACAATGTCAAATTTCGAAAATATATGTTCCTATTGTGTTTTCAATCGAGTTGCAGCATGAGAACGAGAGATAAAAAGACATGTTTTCTCTGCTTCTCTTCGAATCAAACTGTGTTTGCGTGGTCGCGCGAAAAAAAGTGGGCGGAGTCACGCGTTCTCATGTCGCAAGTCGATTGAAAAAACAATATTTTGCCAAATGTTTATTAAAATTCGAGGCTAATATCATTATTTCCACATTTTTTTGACAAACTCATAATTGAAAATTTGCGTCCGGGCGCGTTTGCTGACTGTTTAAATATAAAAAAAACGTGACAATACTCAGATAAAGAAACATTCACAAAAAAAGTTAGAAAATAAATAAGCCCTTCAAAAATTGTCCTTCCAAAATACTTAAATACCCCCAACAAAAAATAAACGTCATCGGCTCACGTTTTTAATAATATGCGTGACAAATTTCAGGCTCTCCCTCACGTGATCTACTGCCGAGTATACCGCTGGCCAGACCTCCAATCTCACCACGAGCTCAAGGCTATCGAGGATTGTCGATTCTGCTATGAATCCGGTCAAAAAGACATTTGCATCAATCCGTACCACTATAAAAGAGTTCACGCGGCCGGAGTTTTGCCGCCCGTTTTAGTGCCACGCTATTCGGAAAAACCGCCTCAAGAGATGCCGCCCACGTTGGCGAAATTTCAAATGATGGAGATGGACGGCTCGAAAATGCCACAAAATGTCAATATGACAAACGCCAATTTTACGTTAGTTTTTAGAGCTTTCAGAAGAAAACAAATCGTAAATAGATTTATCGGGAAGAAGAACACAGCGGGGGCAAAAACAAGCGTTTTGTACCCGTCCGAGCTTGAGAACAAGAACAGGAACAGAAACATGAATACAATGGATAACAAGCTTCCTAAATACTAAAATTTGGGTACAGAGCATATCAATATAAATCGAGCATTTCGGCGGCTCGCTTCTTCGCCTTCATCATCAAAATCATCTTTTTGAGCATCAAAAGTTCACGCGGTGGGGCAAAAAGTGCTGCTCTTCGGATCGATTCCATTCCTTTCTCGTAGTTGTCTCTGTTAAATGGACAGTCAAGATCAGATCTAGGATACATGAAACTGGAAAACGACATTTTCCGGAAAATGGGTTTGTCTGTTTCTCTGCGTCTCTCATCAATTTCCAAATTTTGTTTTCCGGAAAACGATTTTACTGTCATTTTCCAGTTTCATGGATTTTGTTTGCTTCCGAATAGGGTGGGACCAAAAAAAGTTTATTTTTCGGTTTTTTTTTGGGTGAAAAAGAAACATTTCGGGGTATTCAAAACCATGTCTTTTGTTAAAACCAATTTTTTTCTTTGCTTTTTTTGTATATACGCCGAAGACGGACGTTTTTTCAGTCTTTTTAAAAGTTTTCTGGGCAAAAAAAAATTTTTTTTTGTTAATCTTTCAACGAAAAAACATTTTTTGGCTATTTTTTAAAAGATAAAAACAGTTTTTTCTCATTTTTATGACGACAAAAAACTTCGGTTTTTTTCCATTTCTTGAAGAGCCGCGGAGCCGCAAAAATTGTCTATTTTTGGACAGGAACTTGCCCGGTATGTGTTCCAAATTGACGAAAAATCGGTGATTTTTAACGAAAACTGGAAAACGCATTTTTTTAAAAGATTTTTTTCATGAATTTGTTTTTTGAACGCAAAAAAAAACATTTTCTGGCTATTTTTTTGAGCACAAAAGGGATTTTTGCTAATTTTTTTAAAGACAAAAAACTATTTTTTTTTGTTAATTTTTTGAGGACAAGAACGTTTTTTTTTCCTTTTTTTTTTTTTGATATTTTTAGGACAAAAAATTTTTTTTGCTAATTTTTTGAACGCAAAAATGCATTTTCTGGCTATTTTTTGAGCACAAAAGGGGTTGAAACTTCCAAGAAAGCCTGACCAACTCACCTCTTTATATACGCTTCCGGACCGTTCGTTCCGAGAAGGTGAAGGATGTGAGCAGAGAAATTGAACGGATCCACAGCAATTGCGTCGTTTGCACTCTGTGTCGTAAATCGAAGACGTTCCTCTTCTTTCTTGTGAACATGAAGGTCGCTGTAAAATTACTCTATTAAAAGGGCATGATATGATAATTTTTTTTAATCCGAAAAAATCTTTTATTTAAAAAATATTTCTTCCCTTGTTGAAAGGTGGAAAATCGGCTCTGGGACGTTTCGAAAATTTTTCTGCATTTTGTCGTCGCGGTGTTTGCACACAATCATTTTTTAAACGCTTTTTTAATGGAATTTTCCTTTAAAAGCATTAAAAAAAAAACTTTCGCAGCCGAAAATCAAGCCCTTCTATTGGAGGTACCCTTTTTTTTAAATCTAGCATTAAAAACATACGCCATCTGTAAGCATCTGCTCGGCACCAGATATCTCGTTGTAATCTTGGCCGCCTCGTTGAGAAGCTTGGCCGAGCTCTCTCCATTGTTAGTCATCATGTACACCTTTGCCATGAGCACCAGATTGAAGTGAGTGGGCCGTTGCTCGGCGAGCTCTTCCATCTCGCGAATACAACGATGAATGTCTCCGTGCTCGTCACAGGTGCAAAGTTTAAGGAACTTGTTGATCATCTGGAGGTGTGGCGTCAGGGTTCCGTTCTTTTCGGCAAGCTCGAGAAGTCGACTAGCGTTGTTCTACAAGCAATGAATACGGGGAAAATAGATTTTTAATTTTTCATACGGTATCTGCCATCATTTGCTCTTCGTGAGTGCCTACGGCCGTGTCCAGAACACACCCATTGTACACAAAAACGGCGGCGAACGAGGAGAGCTTGAAGATTTTGTCCTTATTGTCTTCGGGGACAGCCCGGATGAAGCTGAAACACTATGGATGAACCAAAAAAGGAACAAAAGAAAAACCAACTTGTCAACATCTTTCATCGTATACATTAACTCAATCTTGAGAATATCGTAAGCGTCCTCAAGAAGTCTCTTCCGCTCCTCATCGTCTTCCTCGCTGATTTTCGCCTCCAGCGTTTTTCCAACCTTATCCACGTATCTAGTAGCTTCATTCGGATCGACACCATAGCTGAGCATCTTGGCGCGGAGAATCATTGCAGGGGCGTATTGAGTGTCGTCGTTGAGCACGTCAAGAATTCGCTCATACTTGCCCTCTTTGAATTTATCCAACGCCAGTTTGTAGTCTCTAGAAAAAAAAATTCGTTTTTCCTTTTGTTCACGGAAATAATGGGTGGGAAAAAATACTCCCGGCCATGACATTCCACGGTGTCCAGGATTTGAAAAGTGGGCGGAGCCGACCAAACGCGCTCCGCTGGATTTTTTCGCGCGAAATTCAAATTTTTACGCATTTTTTTATGTTTTTCGGGAAAAAAAGCATAAATTCTTAATTTTTCCCAAATGTGCTCCAATGGAATTATAGCTGAGGTCTTTAGAATTTTTTCAAGCCTAAGAACGTCGAATTTGGTTCAGCCACCATTTCGAAATAATTGTTTTGAGTTTTTTGGTGTTTTTGCAGGATAAATCTTTACGAAAATCGAAGTTTGGGCAATTTTATGGTATTAAAAGATACAATACATACATTTACAAAGAAAAACAAGTTTTACTGAAAGAAAAATAATAAAATCAATAAAAAAACGGGAGTCGAGAAATGCGCAAGCACCGAAAGTGCGCCATGCTCCGCCCACATTGTCAATCCTGGATACCGTGAATTCCCATAAAATTTCAGACCAAAAATTAAAAAATCAATAATTTGGTCTAAAATTTTTCGGTCTGGGAGTATTTTTTTTTAATTATTTCCCAAACTTTCAGCCCAATAGGAGCATTCTCCGAATTTTCGCTAACTCGAAGTTTTATACCTTTGCTCCGGATTTTCCGAATCCGTCGGTGTATATTTTGTGAGATCGGTCTTGAACAAATCGACAATATCCCACGTGTCACACCACTGCTGGACCCGATAAAGAGCAACTGGTTGTGGACTCAGCTTCTCGATCCCTTCTGGCTTGCCGATAACGCAATCAGCCTGAAATCGCGCGGTATTTGATTCAATTTCAATATTTTTTTAAAACTCACCGGATCAATAGTGAGAAGTGTTCCGAAAAATTCGAAATTTGCCTTGTTAAGGTTAGAGTCCAAAGTGAAAGCGGCAAGGAGGTCTGAAGATTTAAAAACATGCGAATATTTGAAAAATTTTATGTACAAAAAATGGGGGTACGACAGAATACATGTAGGAGAAATAGAACTGCTACAAAATAGAAATCGCGGTGCGATGGAGCGCGTTTCCATTATTTTTCGAATTTTCCGATTTTTATTGGTTTTTCAGTAATTTTCATCGGAAAATCCCCTACGGAAAATCCTTAGCAACTGCGAAAATGCAGTTTCCCAAAAAAAAAATTGCATAATAGGCGAAAAACTGAGAAATTGAAAAAAAGAAAAAATTATAATGCGAACGCGCTCCATCGCACCACGAGGTCTATTTTGTACCAGTTCTATTCTATCGTACCACCAAAAAAAATTAAAAGACCATATTTCAAAGGGAGTACACGAAATGGCGGGAAATTCAAAAAATTTTCACCTGTCTTTCTTGCATTTTTTTTCGTTTATTTAATTTTGAAAGAAAAACTATTGTGTTTTCAATCGACTTGCGACATGAGAACGCGAGACTCCGCCCACTTATTAGTGCGCGACCACGCGAACACAGTGATATTTGAAGAGACGCAGACATTCGAATTTTCTAGAAGCCGCGCTCATCGGCTTTGTAGGCCACCGGCCTAGGAAAACAGAAAAAAGTTGTCTTCTAAATAATTTTTTTTGTTGCAATATTGTTATTTTAGGCAACTTCTTTAAAAGGCAAAAAAAAACTCACAAGCCAAAGCGTCCTGTTTCTTTCCAATATCATTCAGAGCCTTTGCCGCTCTCAAATACGCCTTCGCATACTTCTTGTCCACTTTCAGCGCAGCTAGACAATCATTAAGAATCTCGGTGGCGTTCTGCCCAACTTTTTCACGACAAGCCGCACGATTCTGGTACAACATCGCAACGATATGCCTTTGCGTGTCAGCTCCAGCTTTTTCTATTCCCCGCGTAAACTCCTCGATGGCTTTTCCGTACTGTTTCTCTTTAAAGCGCATGTTGCCAAGGGCTTTAATTTCTTCCAGTTCCTTTTCAATCTGAAATGCGTAGTTTTCTAGATGTGATGATTTATAGGCTTACATCAACCGAACTCAAACTCTTGTAGGCAACGTATCCGACGCCGGCCACTGTCGCGGCGGCCGCCACTCCGATTAACACTTTTTTCGTTTGGTCGCTCATACCGGTATTAGCCGACATTTCGGTCTAGAAATGATACTTTTTTATTGGTACAAAAATGATTTATTGACGAGAATTAAAAAAAAATGGGAAAAGCGAAAAAAAAAATGATGAAACAAAACGAAACGAAACGCGAAAAATGATAAGAAATATTTACGATAAACACCGCGCGAAAACGGAGTCTCGTTTCGTCTTTTTCTCTGCGTCTCTCTGGCGCCTCATGGTAGATAATAGCTCTCGTTTTCAACTTGTCAACAGAATTTTTTGATTAAAAATTGCAGAAAACAGATAATTTTTTTCAAATTGCCTGCGTCTCCTTAATAAACATAGTCATATAGTTTCCGCAAACTTTAAATCACATTCTGCTCAATGTTCGGCTTTGTTGGCAATTTTCAGTGTAAATAAATATTTAAAAATACTTTTTTTAAAATAACAAACAAGATTACACAATCTTGTTTGTCAATGAGTAATTTTTTCATCTTTTTTTACTCGAAATCGGTGTGTAAATGAAATCAAACCATTGCCTGGAAAAATCTGAAATTTTCGTCAAAAATTAGAAAAAAATCATAGATTGTAAACGACACTCCGCAATTACGCCCCGGGCCGCGCGCTATTTAGCGCAATTTCACTTTTTTCATTTAATTTTTACCTAAATTATCATTGCAGAACGAATCAATTCCACGAATACAATTCAAATGGAATCGAAGAGATGGACACGTCGCAAAAATTCGACATTCCACCCGGCGTCCCAACGTGTTTGGTGCCATTCGACAAAGGATGGGACGAACAATTCTGGGCGACAATCAGCTATTACGAGTTGAACACTCGAATTGGCGAGCAAGTGAAAGTGAGCTCGACGACGATCACAATTGATGGATTCACGGATCCGTGCATAAACGGGAGCAAAATTAGCCTTGGGCTTTTTCCGAATGTCAATCGAAATGCAACGATTGAGAATACGAGAAGGCATATTGGAAATGGTAAATATGGCTAAAAATTTTCAGAAAAAAAATCGATGATGATTTTGGTCTGAAATTTTCTGGGAATGTCCGAAAGTATTTTTGCCATTATTTCCAAAAGTTTCAGACCGATCGGAGCATTCTCCGAATTTTTTGCTGGTTTTGGCTATTAAAAGTTTTAAAAATGTTTTTAAAACAAACCCATTTGTTGGGTAGGATTTTTGTTCAAACGCAATCATTTTAATGTTTTCTTATACTTTTCATCCCGAAAATTTCTGATTTTAATAAAAAAAATTCTACCCGTTTGCGAGAATGGATAATTTTCTGGCTGAAAAAAAGAAAACATCAATACACAGCACCATTGAATAAAAATATTTTTAAAAAATTAATTTGGAATTTTTTTAATGTGAAAATTTCGAAAAATAGCGAAAGTTGACTAAAATTATGCATTGTCCGGAATTTTTTTTTGTTTTTGCGTCTTGAATAATCATTTTTACAAAGAAACAAGCTTGCAGCTTGTGGCGACTAAGTCGCCTTCGTCAATTATTTATTTTTACTGGTTTCTGTTTTTTTTTAATAGACCTGGCAATCATTTCTTTTCCCTATTTCTTTCAAGTTCTCGTGACTCTTGTGGTATAGTGGTTAGCACGTTTGAACGTCAATCGATAGGTCGCTGGTTCGAGTTTTGTCGACTGCCAACTTGTGTGTGAGACACACAAACAAACACACAGACTAATCTAAAATTTTCTATTTAAGAAAGATAACAAAGAATTTATGCAAAAAATCGAAGGAAAACAAAAAAAACTAATTTTGAAACCAAAATGAAAATCACAAAGTACTGAGTCCAATGGAGCGCGTTTGACCGTCGTGGTGAGTCTAAAAATAGCTCTGAGACGTTTCGAAACGTTTTTGCATTTCATTTTTCCGGCACACTTAAATTTAAATTCCCAAAAAATAAAAATATTTGATAAAAATGAAAATAAAAACAAAATGCAAAAATGTTATCATTCATTGTCAAATTATGCAAAATTCAGGCGTAAAACTGACATATGTGCGAAGCAACGGAGCACTTTTTGCTCAATGTGAAAGCGACTCGGCAATCTTCGTACAGTCACGCAATTGCAATTACATTAACGGATTTCATCCGACTACAGTAGTCAAAATTGCCAACAAGTGCTCGTTGAAAATATTCGATATGGAGATTTTCAGAACTGTAAGTCAACTTTTAAAAAAATATATCATTCATACTTTTCCAGCTGCTCGAAGACTGTAGTCGTCGCGGATTCGACGCCTCGTTCGATCTCCAAAAGATGACGTTCATCCGAATGTCATTTGTGAAAGGATGGGGAGCCGAATATCAGAGACAAGACGTCACTTCTACGCCGTGTTGGATTGAAATTCATCTTCATGCTCCGCTTATGTGGCTCGATCGAGTTCTCTTCACAATGTCTCCAACTCCTCGCCCGATTTCGTCCATTTCATAAGTGTGCGCGTGTCATTTTTTGGTTTGCTCTTTATATCATATCAAAATTATGATTGTTTTATTATTACACACGGTGTCCAGGATTTGAAAAGTGGGAGGAGCCGAGCAAACGCGCCCCACTGGATTTTCGCGCGCGAAATTCAAATTTTGACGCATTTTTTATGTTTTTCGGGAAAAAAAGCATAAATTCTTAATTTTTTCCCACATGTGCTCCAACGGGATTATAGCTGAGGTCTTTAGAAATTTTTTAAGCCTAAGAACGTCGAATTTGGTTCAGCCGCCATTTCGAAATATTCGTTTTGAGTTTTTTGGTGTTTTTGCAACATAAATCTAAACGAAAATCGAAGTTTGGGCAATTATATAATATTAAAAGATACAATACATACATTTTACAAAGAAAAACAGGTTTTATTGAAAGAAAAATAATAAAATCAATAAAAAAAATTCGAGAGTCGAAAAATGCGCAAGCACCGAAAGTGCGCAAAGCAAGTTTGCTGGCGCGCCAGCAAATTAGGGTCCGCCCACATTTCAAATCCTGGGCACCGTGTTACATCTACTAGCCAACTACTAAATAAAAAAAGTTTTGAAAGAAAAATAAGGAAATACTGAATTTCCATGTAACCTCGTTGTAAATTAAATACATTTTAAGTGAAAGAAAGCAAGGAGAAAATGCAAAGAGAAGAGTCAGAATACATTATAATACAGATGACGTTCTGTGATTGAAGAATACTTACTCCGCGAGCACAGCCTTCATGATGACGTGGCACGTGGCGAAGAACTCCATCGTTTGCGATCGAACGACTGGATCTTGTTCCAGCGAGAGTGTCGATATTCCATCGAGACTATCCAACGACGCCTCGATGTCTCCCATGTAGACGCTGCTGTTCACCGAATTCAGCGACGCATCGACGTCATCTGGTCGTAGTTTGGGAATCGTAATGGCTGAAATTTATCAACTTGCGTGATATTGTATACAAGCCTGATCTGACGCCTATCGGCGCCGATCAGTCTTGAGTAGCCGCCTGCGGCGGCTGTTCGGTTGGGCGTATCATTAAGCTTGATCTAGTTCAAAGTACCCTTTTTAGTTTCAAAACAACAATTTATTCACTAAAAAACTATTTGAACAACAGAACTATCTTTTAAAAAAACGATAAAAAAATAATGAGATTAAAGAATTTCTTTGTACACGACGTTGAATAGTCGCTCAGAAGTAGATTTGATTAAGAGCTCATTCTTTGATCTGGCGCGGGAAAGAGCAACGTATGTCTGTCCGTGAGCAAAGACGTCTTCCGGGAGGTAGAGTAAAACTCTTCCAAACGATTGTCCCTGTGCTTTGTTGACGCTGATGGCAAATGCCAACTTGATCGGGAACAGTGTTCTCTTTAGGTGGAATGGAAGGTTTTTGTCCTCTTATTTAGCAGGTGATCCTCGGTACGAAGGTGTTTTTTCCTTTGTTGGATCCGGTGGCGAATGTGCAGAGGATGCACTTCCGCTGGAGCTCCTTGACGATGAGACGTGTGCTGTTGCACATTCCACTGCTCACGTCCAGGTTTTTCCAATCATGACGACTGAGCCAACATTCAGACGAAGACGGTGAAGAGGAAGCAAATATGTCCGAACAGAGTTAAGGAATTCTATAGTCATGTGTTTGTTTGTAGACTCGTCTTCAACTTCGTCCCGGCGTCCGAAATGTCTCCTCTCAAACCGCCAAACACATCATCCACGAGATCTTCCAAAACTGAGAGACCTTCTAGAAGAGTGACTCGATCTTCGTAGTCGTCTGCTACTCCATCACCAACATCTAGTAGAAACTTGATCCAATTGGCATCTCCATTGATGATCCGCATGTTTTCTAGAAGCGAGAACTTCTGGAATTGATTCCAGAGGTAACTGTTCTTGATACAGTTGTTGATGAGGTCAGTCTTGGTTCCGCGTCGGATAACATGAAGGATCTGACACGAAAGGGAAGGGAGAGTCGGGCAAGTCTCGAAACACGAAATCAGCAGTCTCCAATGCAGTTTTGGAGATCATGGAGCACTCGTCCCAGATGATCACATCCACTTCTTTCAGCTTCTTTGTCTCGTTACTTGCTTTGCTGTGGTTGCTCGTCTTGGAATCGTTTCCGATTTTCAGTTTGAACAGTGACGCAGAAGTCCGGCCATTTGAGAGCAATGTGCTGGCAATTCCTGTCCAGGCGGTGCACTGTACGTTCTTGTTCATTGATGAGAGCATGTGAAGGATCACGTTGTATGTGTACGTCTTCCCAGCTCCCCCGGACCATCGAGAACAAAGATCTGAGGAAGAGTGAAGTCAGTTGCAGCGGCAATGACAGCATCACAAAATTCCTTCTGGCGGGGATTCAAAGTGGCGTAGAGTTGATCTCCTTTTGCTCGGTGGAAGTCCAAATCAACGAAATCGTCAGTAGAGTTGTCGATGACAATAGTAGGTGCAGTGGTGAACGTGTCTATTGATTTTCCCAATCGGACCAATCTTTCATCAATGTCGTAGTCTCTCGTGCTTCTGATTCCTCCTGGTCGTGTCCCCGATTCAGAAAATCCTGACATGTACCATTGTCGTCTTTAGTCGTCTTCAGATCCGAGAAGCTGGTGGCACTTTTGGTGTACAGAAGGAGAAGACGTAGAGCTTATCTTTCAGGATCTTATGGAGAGACTCCATAGATCCCTCGGATGGTCCATTCTCCGCCTCTTTTTCTAGTTTTCCACTCTCCTCTTATCTTGTCGAAGGTGAAACACTCTGGCATTTCGATGTAGGTGAATTTTCTGAAGTTCTTGATCCCTTCGAGGTCCTTTCCAGCTCGTTCCTGATCAGCTAAGTTCTTGTTCAAAGCAACACTGCGTCTCTCTTCAGCCGCCTGCTTCGTGTCCATGGTGTATAATTGTCCATAGGAAAGGACCTTTTCAGTCGATGGATGGAGAGGTCCAGCTGCAAGGTAGATCTGTTCATGGATCTTGTAAGAGTAAGGTCCGTAGTCTCTGAACTCTTCCACCTGTGCACCCATTGATGCGAGAGCTAATGCCGAATTGAACTGTCGGATGTTGCTCTGGAAGTTGTCAGCATCCGAGCTATCTCCCACTTCCAAATGCGTCTTTGGCCGTTGTTGCATTCTTCTCATCCTTTTTATTCCGATATCTGGTTGAATGGTATGTGAATCTCTCACAAGGGAAGTGTTTGATTCCTCCTAATCTAGAATTTCCCAAAATTTCGGCATAGGTGCTTTCGACTATGCTGATTCCATTTCTGCAATAAAAACCGGCTAAATGCTCAAGTGAGCCAAGTTATGAGCTCCTAAACTTTTCCTATGGTTAGGCATTTTTCGCGTGAACCGAATAGTGTACTAGAACCGATACAGCAGAAAACATCGGTTGGTTGGTTCAGTGGTTCGGTTGCAGGGTTTAGGTGGGGAGGTCACGGGTTCAATTCCTGCTCATGCTGATCTTTTTTTGTGTGATTTTTTCAGCCAGCAAAAGTCAGAAAATATCGGTTACATTTACTTTTTTTCAGATTTTGAGTGAATATTCCGGCTGCAAACAGCTTCGAGAGTGCATTTATGACAAAAAATTAAAAAATTTGTTTTTTGATTTGGCGACATTTTTAGCCATTGAGCACATGCAAAAATTTTTTTTTCAAATTTTTTGAATTATCGTTTTTGATCTGTTTTATCCGCGTAAACTCTTCTTTTTGGTATACTATTTGGATGTACCCGTCTGTCTCTTGGTGACCTTGTAAGAACTGTTTCTTGATGACCCTCTTCGTGATGGTTCAGCAAAATGACGATCCGATCAGCCAAATTCTGATCCCAACAATCCAATTTTGACTTTTTCGGCTCATCCTTGATTACAGCAGTATATAGCGTAGGCCAAAATAACAAGCTTGGAAGACATGTACATACAAACAACTGGGGAATTCGGTATTTTATATCGAGTTTCTCGCTTTTCCAGTTCATTTAGAACAATCAAAAGGTTTACGCGGATACACGTCAAAAACAGATCAAAAACGATAATTCAAAAAATTTGAAAAAAATTTTTTGCATGTGCTCAATGGCTCAAAATGTCGCCAAATCAAAAAAAAAAATTTTAATTTTTTGTCATAAATGCACTCTCAAAGCAGTTTGCAGCCGGAATATTCACTCAAAATCTGAAAAAAGTAAATGTAACCGATTTTTTCTGACTTTTGCTGGCTGAAAAAATCACACAAAAAAAAATGCAAAAAAAGATCAGCATGAGCAGGAATTGAACCCGTGACCTCCCCACCTAAACCCTGCAACCGAACCACTGAACCAACCAACCGATATTTTCTGCAGTATCGGTTCTAGTACACTATTCGGTTCACGCAAAAAATGCTTAACCATAGGAAAAGTTTAGGAGCTCATAACTTGGCTCACGTGAGCATTTAGCCGGTTTTTATTGCAGAAATGGAATCAGCATAGTCGAAAGCACCTATGCCGAAATTTTGGGAAATTCTAGATTAGGAGGAATCAAACACTTCCCTTGTCAGTGCGTTGCTCCTTGGTTTCAGATGCTCATTTAGCCTTGGCATTGCTTTGAAGACTTGCTCTTCTTTCGTCGGCCCTTTCCTGCGTTTCAGACAGTCTTGTCTCCAATTTTGATTGCGAGTTGCTGATCCTTTCCATCATTTTCTCCTTCTCGGTAGAATCTGCTCTCCGAAGACGTCTGGACTCTCGATCTTTCTTTTTCCGGATCGCACTTTCTTCTGGAGTCTCGCTTTGTCGCTTCCGTCTCATAAACTCTTCAGCAGATCGCGTTTGATCATTTTGGCGGGCCGACAATAAATATTTATACGACTTTCGTCGTAGCAGTAACAAAAAAAATAGTTAAACGTGAAAACCAATTGAACTCCCGATTGACGCGAACATTTAATTATCAGTTCGTATCGTTTGCAATCGGTATCACTTGGTGTAGTAGCTAGGGGGTTGCAAACTGCAATCTGCACTCCCTAGTTCAATTCCTCCTGAGGTCTGTTGAGTTTTGTTGATCGAAAGGCGTGGTTAAAAATAGTTCCCACCAACCACGATCCCTCAATCCTAATGCTCTCTCTCTTTGAGGAATACGGGCGGTCTATCTTCCAAGCGAACAGACGGACATACTTGAATAGCGTAATATATATAAGAAAGATTGTATTTTTTCCATTAGAAGGAAATGCCGTTCTATTTTTAAGAAGATTTCAGTAATGGAAATATTCAGGGAAGAAAAAAAAATCGTTTTTTAACACTATGCAGAACTTCGGAAAAATTTCAAAAAACTACCGTACCCAGAGGTTTCTGTTTTCCAGGAAACAATATTTCTTCTGTTATTCTTTCTTTGATTTTAAAAATTTACAGAAAAAAAAAATCAATTTTTTAAAACCGATATTTCGGTCAAAAATTTTCTGAGCAAGCCCGGAAAATTTTTTTACATTTTTATCCCAAAATTATAGACCGATCGGAGCATTCTCTGAGTTTTCTCCCAGTTGTTTGGCATTTTTTCCGTTTTCTACAGTACTCTGCATAGGTCTATTAGGCCCATAAAAATTTCTACACGCAAGAAAAACCCAGAAAAATAATTGTTAAACACGTTTTTCACTGATTTCTTATCGAAAAAATCGCGAAAAATGCATAGAAAAATGCGGATTTTTGAATCGCGGTAAAACTTTTGCGGATACCGTAAAATTTCAGCCGAAAATCAGTAAAAATTCTAGTGCTATTTTCTTCAGTTCGATAGGAAAAAAAAAACAAAATTTTTGCATTTTTTTTTTTAGGTTTTTCAAAAATTCTGCAAATGAATTAACTTTCATTAGTGGGATTTATTGAAATTATACCAAAAATTGCAATTTCCGAATTTTAGGAGCCAATTCCAATCGAATGCTTTATTTTGGTTATTTTTAAACAATTTTTTTTTCCATTTTTTGTTATGGACCTATTCACAAAACCGGAAAAAAAAAGAAAAAAAAAACGGAAAAAAATTGCAGGAAAAATCGGAGAATGCTCCGATTGATCTGAAATTTTGGGAAATATTGGAAAGAATTCTCCTGTACACTCTCAAAAAATTTTGGACCAAAATATCGATTTTTTCTGAAAATTATTAAAATGGATATTTTGGTCCAACATTTTTTGAGCATGTATTGTCGGCCCGCCAAAATGGTCAAACGCGCTCCGCTGACCTCAATACTACGTGGATTTCATTTTGGTTTCCAAATTTTTTCATTTCACGTGTAAATTCAACGTGAAATGAAATAATTTGGAAACCAAAATGAAATCCACGTAGTATTGAGGTCAGCGAAGCGCGTTTGACCGACGTGGCGAGCAGATAATACAGGATAATTTTTTCCAATATTTCCCAAAATTTCAGATCAATCGGAGCATTCTCCGATTTTTCCCGCAATTTTTCTCCGTTTTTTTTCTTTTTTTTCCGGTTTCGTGAATAGATCCATTATTTATTATTTCTGATTTTTATTTCATACGTAAATTTTACGTGTCACGGAATCCATCCGAAAAAAAAATAAATTTTACGCCCAGCTTTTGCTGCCATTCTATTAGAGGCATCCTTCCAATATCTTTCTTATCTTTCTTATATATAAAAACCCAGATCGGGATGTCTGTGCGCGTCCGCACTCGCCTTTTTGGAAGAAAATGCAGTGGACAAAACACGAACTCGTGACATTAGGATTTGTATTCAAGCGCACTGCCGACTGAGCCACAGAGGACAGAAATCTTCCCAAAACAGAGTGCGTATAAATGAATGAGGAAGAGTGGAACGTAAAAAAATGGAATGTGGCGACGAAGTCGCCAATAGGCTGCGTCAGCAGCCGCGCAGGACTGCGCAGCAGGCTTGTTTATAATAAATACGGTAAATGTGTCCAACTCACACGGTGAAACCGGACTGAGAACACTAGGAAAGTTGCTCTTTTGTGCATTTCCATTAACGTCACTTTTCGGTTTTTGAACGCATATTGAGGTGGCTCGAGAACGGCATCGACTCGGCGACGAAGTTTCTTCCTCCTCAGTCATCGCTTTAAAATCCAACAGATATCCAGTTTTGCTCTTGTCAATCGCAAAGAGCTGCAGTGATACTCGCGTTGGATCGGGATTTGTTACTGTCGGTTTGCAACGAGCGATAATGTGGTACATGTTGAGAACTTTCCATTCCATATCTGCTCCTTTCAGCCTCATGAAGACGTGATTCATCGTGTCGACCGGATCGGAGCAAGCACGAATTCCCAAGTTCCACGTCACTTTTTTCTGATCTTTTTGAAGACCCTCGAGGATTTTTCTGCCAACGTTTGCTGAAAATTTGGAATATTAAAATTTTTAGAGCTTTTGTTTCTGTTTGGTGAGAGAAAAAAAAAACACTTTTTTTCGTATTTTTCTTCACATTTTTCAATTAAAAAAATCCCTCACAAGGGAAGTCTTTTCACAAACCATATTGGAATTCTCTGAAAGTTGGTGGGCTAATAGAACCTATCTCTGGCTACAGCGTCAAAAAAATTTAGCTGCCGAACTTCAAAAATAAGCTCAAAAAGTTGCTCCAAAGTTCCGGCTCCCCCCTCCGTCACTTCTCTCGTTTTTATCACGACCCTCCAGAGGGGAAAAAATCATCGAAAGGGAGGCGCAGTGGTAGAGTGGGGGGCAGCAGGAGAAAGGCCACGGGTTCGAACCCTCTTGTGGTAAAATTTTTTTGATATTTTTTATAAGTATGGGAAACAGGGGTGGGACCAAAAAAAATGTTTTTTTTTTTGGGTGAGAAAAAAATTTTAAACTTTTTTTGATTTCTTTTTTGACAATGCGACGTAGGCAATACTTTTTTTTGGTTTTTTTGTAGAGTCGCGGAGGCGAAGAAGGTTTTTGGACGGAGCTACCCCAAGGCAGAACGTTCCTGCATCAGAACTGTCCCGAAGCAGAAATTTTTTCTCACCTTCACCATCAAAAAATAAATTTTTTCTCACCCAAAAAAACATATTTTTGGTCCCACCCCTGTTTCCCATACTTATAAAAAATATCAAAAAAGTTTTTACCACAAGAGGGTTCGAACCCGTGGCCTTTCTCCTGCTGCCCCTCACTCTACCACTGCGCCTCCCTTTCGTTTAGTTTTTTACCTCTGGAGGGTCGTGATAAAAACGAGAGAAGTGACGGAGGGGGGAGCCGGAACTTTGGAGCAACTTTTTGAGCTTATTTTTGAAGTTCGGCAGCTAAATTTTTTTGACGCTGTAGCCAGAGATAGGTTCTATTAGCGCACCAAGTTTCAGAGAATTCCAATATGGTTTGTGAAAAGACTTCCCTTGTCAGACACTGTAGATAGAACTTTCAAAACAGTCAGTGATTCGAAATTTTACGAATTTTAAGGTTTTTACGTTTTACGAACACCGTAAAAAATATATTTAACGCCCAGCCCTGGTTCCCTTACGTTTTCTGGTCAATTGCACTTCTTCATTGCCCAATTTCATGCGACGTCCAATCTCCCAAAACTCATCCTTGGCTTTTTGCGACGATTCGTCCGCGTTTCGTTTGTGATTCACTTCAAGACGGTAGGCAATCGAGAGAACGTGGTGATGATCTTCCGCCAGAAGCACTGCTGTCACGTCTTCTTCTTTAACCGTGTATTTCTGCAATAAACACAATTTTTTCGTCAATTCAAAAAGCAGTGGTGTTGTTCACAGAACCAGCAAAACATTGAGCGAAAATTCGGAGAATTTTCCGATCGGTCTGAAACTTTGAGAAATAATTTTAAAAATTTCAGACCAAAATATTGATTTCTGAACATCTTCAGAAATAAAAATCGATATTTTTAAAAATCAATATTTCGGTCTGAACTTTTCTGTCGGAGCATTCTCCGAATTTTCGCTTTTTTTTCTGGTTCCGTGAATAACCCCGCTATTGTAACCTCAGCAACACTTTGCACAGCGTCTATATCCACAATCGACGATTCGTTCTCACTTTCCGGAAAGAGATAGAATGGAAGATCGATTTTGAACCAGCCATGTTTGATTATCTGCTTCACGTCTGCTCTTTCCACTGGATTCACTTTCAGCATGATTTTCACCAGATCTGCCGCTTCTTTGTCCATCATTGGCGGAATGTTGAAACAGCCGGCTGGAAACATATTTATGGGGTTTTTCATTTAAAAAATAGGGGAAAAACAAAACTTTTCCTGTAACTTTGGGAAATAATGTCTAAATTGCTCCCGCGCATATATACATGCTCAAAAAATTTTGTACAGTAATATCGATTTTTAAAATTTTCAGAAAAAAATCGAAACTGAGACGTTTCGAAACTTTAGTGCATGCATGCGTAGGAGCATTTTTGAAAATTTTCCCAAAGTTACAGGAGCATTCTCCGAGTTTTTCCATACTTTTTTTGGCTGTAATATTTCGTGAATAATGGACCTATTCACAAAACTGGAAAAAAAGAAAAACTTGCGGGAAAAATCGGAGAATGCTCCGATTGACCTGAAATTTTGGGATATATTGGAAAACATTCTCCTGTACACGCTCAAAAAATTTTGGACCAAAATATCGATTTTTTCTGAAATTTTTAAAAATCGATATTTTGGTCCAAAATTGTTTGTACGTGTACAGGAGAATTTTTCCAACATTTCCCAAAATTTCAGGTCAATCGGATCATTCTCCGAGTTTTTCCATTTTTTCATACCTTTTTTTTTGTCTCTTTTGCTAAATATTTCGTGAATAACCCTCATTAGAAGGGAACTTCCAGATCTTTTTATCCGCTTGAAATTAATTTTTTCCGAAATTTTCTTCGAAATTTTCGTATTTTTTTCAGTTTTTTCGATCGGAAACCTTGAAAAATAGAAGGGCAGACATGCCCTTTTAATATAATTTTCAAAAACTCACATTTGATTTTCTGAAAGAGAGTTGGCACGTGTTGATCATCGAATGGAAGAGAACCGTTGAGCATGGCATAAAGTATGACACCGCAAGACCAGAGATCCACTTCTGGACCAACGTACAGTTTGTTGGAAATGAGCTCCGGAGCAGCATAGTTCGGAGATCCGCAACAAGTTGAGAGAAGATCTCCGTCAGTCATGTAGTTTGACAGTCCAAAATCGGCGATTTTAATGTTCTTGTACTGATCGAGAAGCAGGTTTTCCGGTTTCTAAAAAATCCTTGTCTAGAAGTTTCCTTCTATTTTCATACTCACCAAGTCTCTGTGCACAATCATATGTTTGTGACAGTAACTGACTCCCGATATTATTTGCTGAAAGTAGCGTCGGCTCTCCTTCACACCGAGGAATCCTTTTTTGGTGATATAGCTGAACAGTTCTCCACCGGATACGAGTTCCATAACGAGAAAGATGTCAGATGGTGTGCTGATGACTCGGAAGAGACGTGTGATGTGCGGGTGCGTGAGCTTTTGAAGATTGTCAATCTCATTGCGGGTTTTTGTGACCGTACCAAGCCCTTTCATTCGAGAACGATTGAGGATTTTTATGGCTACATTGTAGCCTGTTTGGATATGAGTTCCTTCTGAAAAAAAAAGAGGATAAAATCATACTTGGCGAATTTCGGCCCTAGGGCTTTTTTCAAGGTGGGCCGGGTCGGGCAAACGATCATTTCCCACTGTTCTTTTCCTACCTTTTTCAAAAAAAAAAGTCAATATAAATTAAATTATCGAAATAAATTAATGTTTTCTGTGTTGAAGAATCGTTCCTCACCAGAATCGATTAAAAAGATGGGACACGGATCATTTTCGGCCAATGTACGACTCAGGAAATTTTTGGCTAATCAGCCCCCTCAGCTAACGGCATTTTTTTCCATAGACCATCTTCTTGCGAGGGGGTGCTCAAACTCCCAACTCGGTCAGTTTTCAAAATTTCCCCATTCTGTCTTTTTTAAACAGTTTCTAACTGTTGAGGTAAACTAAATAATCGCCGGTCAGCTTTTCTGAAATGATTTTTTGGACAATAGACCATCCGCAGAAATTCTTGGACCATCCGCTGGGGGACGTCATTTCCATTGCGCTGAGGGGGCTGTTGGCTAATAGCCATTGAAAACGGCTTATAGCTACCGATTTGGGGCGTGTGCCATATGTATTTGGCACACTCCCCATATTCGATGCCTATTAGCCGTTTTCCATGGCTATTAGCCTATTCCGTCGGCTATCATTTTCAAAATTTTTCCATTTCAAATTTCGGTCATCTTGTGGCTGGAAAAAGTCGCAAAAGCACTGAGTAAGCGCCAAGACTGTTTCCCCTAATTATTGCATGTAAACATTTTATAGCTGCGTTTCCAACAAATTAATTTTTCATAGCCGGTGGTATAGTCGGCGAATACATCATCAACCTCGCTCTACTGCAAAATTCATGTAAAACAGTGTTGGCACTTGCAAGATTAACTCGAATTCTAGTGTTTATACTTCTTTTCAACGGTAAATGACGTATCCATGACGAGTTGAAGTTAAAATTTGATTTTTCGCTTAAAAATAGGCGCACTACACTGTTGAAAATTGAAAAGTGCCGTAGAGCGAGGCTGATGATGCATTCGCAGAGTATATTACCTCATAATGGCTAATAGCGGCAAGACCAGGAGTTAGTTTCTAAACTCCTGGGGTCAAATTCTAAACTCTTGGGGTCGAATTCTAAACTCCTGGGGTCAAATACTAAACTCTTTGAAAATAAGTTTTCACAGGTTTTGGGGTTGCTAAATATACTCTACAGTTGGGGTTGGAAAGTATACGGGTCTGGGGTCAAATTCTATACAATTACCTAAGAGTTCATTTCACGACCCCATTTCTGTTGTTGGGGTCGGATAGTATACCATTCAGAGTATATTTCATGACCCCGTTTAATACACGACCCCAGCCAAAAACCACGAAAAAAATGTACTGCTGGGGTCGCCAGCCATACCATGGGGTCGTCAAATATATTGGGGTCGGATTCTATACTTATACCCTTCGAATCTCTCGGTTTTTTTTTTAATTTTTTTCCACTTTTCATAATTCTGCGCCCAAATAAAAAATAAAAAACATTTTATCCGGCATCCAATCAGGAGGTTCGAAAAATAAGCCGTTCTTAAGGAGAAAAAAACGCCAAACTCACTTTTGACAGCTCCAAACGCTCCTTTTCCAATCGTCTCTTTGATTATAAAGCTTCCAATTTTCAAGTGTCCAGTCGCCGCCAAGCCTATGACACCCTCGAATCGGCCATTTCCGTTCACATCTTTCGATTTGCTCATGATTGGCATGATTTCTACAAGTAAAAAAAGTACGTAACAAGCTAGAGAGTAGAGGCGAAGAGAAAATAGACGGTCACAAGACAGTGACTCATTGTCTGGTCCGTGTGGGTGTCACGTATTGCTCAAAACGGAACGATATGTGGATGGATGTGATGAAAAGTGGCGAGAGACCCAGAGCGGCGACACAGTGATGATGATGATGATGGAAAACCGTGTTGGAATGGAATGAAGAGAGGATGGACGGCTTTCCCTCTTTTTATGAGCTTCGCGAGGAACGAGCAGAAAAGCAGAAATATGCTGCGATCATTTTTAGATGTTCATTGGGGCGAATAAAATAAATAGGAATGTAGAGAGCACTGGTCCGTGGGCAAAGAAAAGCCACGCCCATATGAAGCACCGATTTGGTATTACGTATTCCTGGAATGGTAATACCGCGGTGTTTGCAGACTGTGTGAGAATCTGCGCAGATCACCATTCCAGGAATACGTAATATTTTCCGAAAAATCCGTCAAAAATAGCATTATCAAAAATCCGAGCATTTTTCTCAGTTTCGCTCCATTTGTTTTGTCATTTTTGGGAATTTATCATAATTTTTCTGAATAACCAGTTGAAAATAATTAAATTTGAACAAAATCGGGTAGAAAATCGAGTAAATTAAATATTTCACGCTGCGGGATTACGATAGGCGATTCTAGTCCGCAAACACCGAGTGTCCACTTTTTGGAGGAAAGTGGTTTAAAATACACTATTTAATAGGGGGTTTATTTGCGAAAAATCATATTAATGGACCTATTCACAAAACCGGAAAAAAAAAGAAAAAACTGGAAAAAATTGCGGGAAAAATCGGAGAATGTTCCGATTGACCTGAAATTTTGGGAAATATTGGAAAAAATTCTCCTGTACACGCTCAAAAAAATTTTGGACGAAAATATCGATTTTTTCTGAAAATTTTTAAAATCGATATTTCGGCCCAAAATTTTTTGAGCGTGTACAGGAGAATTTTTCCAATATTTCCCAAAATTTCAGGTCAATCCGAGCATTCTCCGATTTTTCCCGCAATTTTTTCCAGTTTTTTTCTTTTTTTTCGGTTTCGTGAATAGGTCCATAAAATCGCAAAAAAAAAAAACAAATTTCATTTTTGGTAAATTTTATAAACAAGAAATAGAAGACCACGTGGAGTACACGAAATGGCGGTAAATTCAAACGTATTTATTCTTTTTCACTAGATTTCTCCTGTCTTTCTTGAATATTTTTTTTCTATTTTTTGCGTTTAATAAAAAAAAATAATGCATAGAGGGAATATTTTTTATGGGTTTATTCACGAAATGGCAAAAAATGGCAAAAAACGGCAAAAAACTGCGCGAAAACTTGGAAAATGCTCCGATTGATCTGAAATTTTGGGAAATGAGGGAAAAAACTCTCCCGGACATTTCCACAAAATTTCAGACCAAAATATCGATTTTTAAGAATTATTGCTTTTTTGTCTGAAAATGCTTAAAATCGATATTTTGGTCTGAAATTTTGTGGGAATGTCCGGGAGAGTTTTCTCCTTCATTTCCCAAAATTTCAGATCAATCGGAGCATTTTTCGAGTTTTCGCGCAGTTTTTTGCCGTTTTTTGCCATTTTTTGCCATTTCGTGAATAACCCCATTAGCAAAAATGTAATTTTCTAGAAGTCGCGGTCGCCGGCTTTTTAGGCCAGAAGCCTAGGAACTCCACGTGGTCTTCCATTTGTTTGTAAAGTTCGCCAGAAATAATAATTTTCCTGTGCGAAACTAAATTTCGAGCCACTTTCCCCAAAAAGTTGGCACCTCTTTTAACAATAGTGGTAAATACTTGAACAAAAAACGGCTAGAGCCAACCGCTCTCCAACCAAATGGGGCATTTCAAGCGGCTGATTTATGCCCTTGCTCGGAGCCCTGGCGTAAAGAGACATGTGTTCAATTTCCCGCCAAAAAAAACGAGATTTACATACATATGTCGCGAATGTCATGATAATGTGAACGCAATGATTCAAAGTTCTAAAAAAAAATGTCATCCCTCAAATTTTTCAGATTCCGTCTCTCAAGCTGCCACAGGGAAATTGAAATTGAAAAAGAGCATATTTACATTCTCTCTGTGTCTCTTTTTTTTTTTAGTTTTGTTCCCCGGCCTTTAGCCGACAGCCTGTACGAATTACGAACAGCGCAGGTGCCAGCTGTTTTTTTTTCTCTTCTTTTGAGGGGAAAAAACGTCAACACGAGATACAGTTGTCACGAGATGGTTGGGAAATAATTTCTAACATTTAAATAGAAACAGTTAAACAAAATGGGTCGAAGTGAGGAAGTAAAAAGAAAAAAGCACGCGCCTGCGCGCGAAGCAAGAAAGACACAAAGAATTTTGAATCTTTTCGAAAAATGACATGGCTTTTTTTTTCGGAACACAGACAGCAGGGCACATGTTACGCTTTTACGTTAAAAACATGTTGAAATAAAACAAACATACGGGGAAAAAATGCTGCGATCTAAATAATAGAGAGTGAGTACATGACTCGTCATAATATTGGAACGAACGACCTCGAAAATTCTTTTATCAGTAAGGACACTTTTACGAGTTAACAAAAAACAGGAAAATGTGGAAAAAATGAAAGAATAAACCAAAAAAAAAAAAAAAATATCGAAACTGAAAGTAAGTGACCGTAACCAAACTTAAAGGCGCATACCGTGAAATTGTGCGCTGGTCTTGCAGCGAAACGACATTTTTTACGGTTCTGAGGTCATTTTGCATGAAAATTATAGGGTTATTCATGGGATTTTTAATTAAAAAACAGGATAATTATACTTTTAATTCATCTTTTTATTCAAGTCACAAAAAACAGAAAAGATGTGGAAAAAAACGAAAAATAGAAATTCGAAACAGAAAATGACCGTATAATAAGTTAAAGGCGCATACCTAAAACGTGACACTGGTCTTGCAGCGAACATTAAATTTACACATTCGCGCTTCGTTGGTCTCGCAGCGCCTTTAGCGACTAGAGCGAAAAAGCTGAAAACCTGAAAATCCCAAAACTTGAAAAAATCAATCACAGATTCATGTATATTTAAATGAAGAGAAAAAAAACAATAAAAATAAACATGCACTGAAGATAAATATAGTGGCACAATTTGACAAAGAAAGCAGTGGGAATTAATGAGAAAGTGACGACGATTACTACGGTAAAGCATCGGATTGGCAAGCGGGCCGAAAAAGCGCCGGGATTTGTTTTTGTTTAGTATTCACACGAAATTAAGTATTTATGTAATTGTAAGAGTGAAAGAAAAAATGGAGAAAATCTAAAACCGTAAAAATATTTGCAGAAAAAAAGGGAATCATGGAAGAAGAAGATTGAGCTGATTCATTCACTTCTCATGGAACAGCAACTTTGCCAGCTGATCTTTTGCGGCAACATTCTCTTTTTTGCTTTCGAGACAACGAGCGATATCGTCCGTGTCCACACTTTCCATGTCACAGTGTCGTTTGTGATATCTAGAAGAAAAAAACATGGAATTATTGTGCAAAGACGGTGATTGCGTACTTTTGAAAAAAAAAAATGGTTCTCGGACGTTTCGAAAGTTTTTCTGCATTTTATCGTCGCGGTGTTTTCACACAATCATTTTTTCAAAGCTTTTTAATGGAATTTTCGAGACCCTGACAAAACCGGGGAAAACCACGAAACCGGGGAAGACAAAACCAGGGAAGACAAAACCGGGGAAAAAATTGGACAAAACCTGGGAAGAAGCTCCGCCCCCTTTTGCAGCTGCTGCACGATATTTTGTACTGGAAGTGTTGAAAAAGTGCCCCGCAGACTTGCAACTTTTCCCCGGTTTTGTCCAGCTGCAAGTCTGCGGCGCACTTTTTCAATACTTCCAGTACAAAACATCGTGCAGCAGCTGCAAAAGGGGGCGGAGCTTCTTCCCAGGTTTTGTCCGATTTTTTCCCCGGTTTTGTCTTCCCTGGTTTTGTCTTCCCCGGTTTCGTGGTTTTCCCCGGTTTTGTCAGGGTCTCGAATTTTCCTTAAAAAGCTTTAAAAAATGATTGTGTGCAAACACCGCGACGACAAAATTCAGAAAATTTTTCTAAATGTCCGAGAGCCAGAAAATCGGGGTTTACTGAATTTATTTTTCCAGGCAAAGTCCAGAGATTTTCGCTGTTTTTAAGGCCAAATACCGGTCTTTTGGAGAATTTAGTCGAATTCAAGAAAGCCCCTTCCGGGAATTTCTTTAAACTATTTAATGAAAATTTCTATTCCTGCCAAATTTTTTTTCGCGTTTTTTTTGGGCGAGACAAAAATTTTTTGTATTAGGCGCAGACGCGAAAAAATGCCTGTTTTTGAACATAAATTTAGTCGGTATATGCTTCGAATCGACAAAAAACTCCAATTTTTAACGAAAACTTGGAAAATGTCAATTTTTGAATTTTTTTTTGGTAATTTTTTTGCTGAAAAATCTCACCCTTGGTCCCCGGATAATTTATTTTTGAATGAAATGCCGTATTTACTCTATTAGAAGGGCATGCGCTTCTATTTTTTAAGCCTATCGATCAATTTTCGATTTCAATATTTTTTCCCTGATTTTTTTTGATGAGAAGTGGAAAAAGGTAAAATTTTAATTTCAAGCTGATAAAAACCGTATGTACTGCTCTTCTATTGGAGGCGCACTTCAATTAGAGTTTCGTTCTCGGAATTTACGAATGCTTGACAATGCAAATTTTACGCCCAACACAGCCCCACTTCCCCCCCCCTCCCAAACTTCAAAATTCCTTACCGAATTCGAAGCGTCGGCTCCACTGCTCTCAGCACATGAATCGCATCCTGTCCGAGGAACGCCGCAATCAAGTCATTGCGTCGATCACTCGGTCCCAATTTCGCCCTCGCTGCCACATAATCCACTCCATACACGGCAAAACAGGAAAAGTCTTGCGAATCAAACCTTCCGTGATCCTTCTGCACAATCAGTGCTCTTTTTCTCTTCGGCTCAACACCGTCTCGCAGTCTGGACAGTGCCGCTTCTCTCGCTTGTGACGTCGACGTTTCCTTCTCTTCTTTTTCAGTCATTTCCATTCCAGAAATTGTCGGGTGATACTCGACAAACGGAACCGGGAAAAACACCTGATAATGTTTGATAGTGTTGATACGGGCTCTATCGTAAAACTCTTTTTGCACGTCTGCATGCGGCGACAAGAGAAGATAGATGGTATTCGCTCCATATCGATCCACAGCGTCATCCAGAGCCGCAGCGGCCACTGTTCCTTGTCCAGCGGTGCTGGCAGCAAGACGAACGGAAAGAACGTCAGTTTCCAAAAGTGATCGTTTGCATCTTCTCTTCAACTCTTCCATATCATTACTGATAGCAGTGACAGAACGCGTATCGACTTCCGGGAAAACAGCGACAACCATTCGAGTCTTACGAGTCTCTTCCGTTGGCGATAGACAGAGACGCGCTTGTCTGGCGAGAAGCTTTCTGGCTGGGAGAACCTGAAACAGAATTTGTATAGTTTTTGGTCCCCTTTATGTTAGATTCACCTCATTTTCAATGGCGACCGGAATAACGACGGTCACATCTGTGTCCTCTTTCACATATGGTGCCTGGTTCATCAGCTGCGTGCTGGCGATCATTCGACTCACATGCACTCTTCGTTCCACCACAATCTCTTTCAGGCTCTCTTCGTGTACGGCCTGAAATGAAATGTAAATAAACAGACATTTGCGAGAAAAGTGCAAAGGAGTTGGAAAATTGAATGCACACGTTCTTGAAAAAATGGCTTTCGGTCGTTTCGAAAGTAGACGTTTCGAAAGTAGACGTTTCGAAAGTGTGACGTTTTGAAAGTGGTCTTTTCGAAGGTTTTTCTGGATTTTGTCGACGCGGTGTTTCACACAATCATTTTAAAAATCTTTTTAAGGAAAATTCATCAAATACCGCGACGAAAAAATCCAGAAAATCCCTTCGAAAAGTCCACTTTCGAAACGTCACACTTTCGAAACGTCTACTTTCGAAACGTCCGAGAGCCGAAAAAATGGTAGAAAAGGGAAGCAATTTCCGCTTGTTCTGGAGTATTAATAGTGAGAACATAGGGAAAAGTAGTTCTAAATTTATCCTAACCTCTTGTGTATAAGGCCTTTTTCGTGTCTGCTCACTTCTCTATCAGCGGCCTTATACACAGGAGATTAGGTTACTATTGGTTTTCTTTTCAATTTTTCGATAAATTTCAGAGAAAAAAAAATACTAGAAGACATCCAAAAGGAGTACACGAGGTGTGGCCGCTGGCCTAGAAAACCAAAAAACCGACGGCCGAGATTTGTAAAAAATTCAGATTTACTCAATTTTCTTGCAATTATGATCCCATTTTCACATTTTAGATAAAACAATTCGGGAAAAAAATTGAACTTTCTAAAAATCGCGACCGCCAGTTTCCTAGGCCAGCAGCTACACCTCGTGTACGCCTTTTGAAAGATATAAAATGCGGCAAAAATCGGAAAAAATAAACATTTTTGTGCGATTTTAATGTGATATTGGTGAATGCTCCAAATTTTTTTCTAACTTTTTGAAAAACTGAAAAAAAAAATTAGAAGACGTCCAAAAGGAGTACACGAGGTGTGGCCGCTGGCCTAGAAAACCAAAAACCCGACGGCCGCGATTTGTAGAAAATTCAATTTTCCCACTTCATTTTTCTTGAAATTAGACCCGTTGTTAACACGAAACTATTGTCGGCCCGCCTAGTCGGTCAAACGCGCTCCGCTGAATTCAATACTACGTGGATTTTATTTTGGTTTCCAAATTTTTTCATTTCACGTGTAAATTCAACGTGAAATAAAATAGTTTGGAAACCAAAATGAAATCCACGTAGTATTCAGTTCAGCGGAGCGCGTTTGACCGACTAGGCGGGCCGATAATATGATAAAACGTGTTTTTGGAAAACATTTTTGTAAAAATTGAATTTTCTAGAAATCGCGACAGCCGGTTTTCTAGGCCAGCCGTCACACCTCGTGTACTCCTTTCGGAGAAAGGTCTTCTAAATTTTTGTTTATTTATGAAATTCGGCAAAAATCCAAAAAAAAAAACATTTTTGTGCGATTTTAATGTGATATTCGTGAATCCTCCAATTTTTTCCTAATTTTTGAAAAAGTTTCTGTACAAAAAAAAAATTAGAAGACGCCCAAAAGGAGCACACGAGGTGTGGCCGCTGGCCTAGAAAACCAAAAAACCGGCGGCCGCGGCTTCTAGAAAATTCAAATTCCCCCAAAAATATTAATTTTTGCTGTAATTCGACCGGTTTTAACACGAAACTTTGATAAAACATGTTTTTGGATAACATTTTTGGAAAAATTAAAAATTATATTGTCGGCCCGCCAAAATGGTCAAACGCGCTCCGCTGCACTCAATACTACGTGGATTTTATTTTGGTTTCCAAATTTTTTAATTTCACGTGTAAATTCAACGTGAAATAAAATAACTTGGAAACCAAAATGAAATCCACGTAGTATTGAGTTCAGCGGAGCGCGTTTGACCGACGTGGCGGGCCGATAATGGAAGTCACCGCCGCCAGTTTCCTAAGCCAGCGGTTTCACCTCGTGTACTCCTTTTGGAAGCAAGTCTTTTAACTTTTTTTTTGTGCGATTTCAAACTGGCATCGTGAATCACCACCCAAAACTACCATTTAAACGTTTAAAAAAATAAGTACATACCTCGCCATCTCCGTCTCCTTGATTCTCCATTTCGAGCATCTCGTTGACAGTCTTTCTATACGTCAGATCAATCATGTAGTCCATTCCACGTCGCGGATCGAAAACTCTGTATCCGTTACGAAGCTGTACAAACTCCAATTCAGGCTCTTCCGTTTCAACTTGCTGCCTTGCCGCAACCACAACTTCTGCCACATCGTCAAAATCTTTTCCCTCAAGTCTTCGCACATTCTGATTTGGTTCACTTCGGAAAATCTCCGTCATAGTGAAATACTCCCAAGTTGGCACTTGATACCGATTTGGCGGTTTGGCGTATGGAGGCAATGCTGGTGGCCAACTAATCGCCTCTCCCGTCTCGCGAGCCTCATCTTCCGCCAGGCGGGACAATTCTGCTTCCATTTTGGAAATTTCACGGTCAGCTCGTTGCATCTCGACGCGAACAAAGTAGTCGTGAAGGGCAGAAGCGTCGGCGTCGGAGAGAAGTCGTGGAACAGCGAGAGCTCTGCTGAACGCCTTCGAGTGTTTCCAATCCTCGATAGAGTCGTGTGCAGCCGGCGAGTCGGCTCTCTCGGCGCCGCGCCAAACTTCATAGCGAATACCTTGGTGGAGGGTTTTACACGTCAGATTTGTCGCCGCCTGGATGCACTTTTCGAAAGCCAATTGATCGTCGTCGGTGGGAGAAGTTATCAGGTTGCAAATATTTCGCTGTCTGCAAGAAAAGCGAGCATGAATAGCAACAAAAAAAAATCAGTGAAAATTCGGCGAAGGCATGAAACTTTGGGAAATAATGGAAAAAATGTTTCCGGAAATTCCCAGAAAATTTCAGACCAAAATATCGATTTTTCAGAAAACAAAATCCATTTTCCCAAAGTTTCACTGAATTTTTTGCTGGTTTTGATACTGAAGTAATGGACCTATTCACAAAACCGGAAAAATAAGAAAAAAAAAAGGAAAAAAATTGCGGGAAGAAAAAAAAATCGAATAATGCTCCGATTTTAAAATTGTTCAGAACAATCGATATTTTGGTCCAAAATTTTTTGAGTGTGTACAGGAGTATTTTTTCCAATTTTACCCAAAATTTCAGGTCAATCGGAGCATTTTCCGATTTTTCCCGCAATTTTTTTTCCTTTTTTTTTTTCTTATTTTCCGGTTTTGTGAATAGGTCCATAATAGTTTTGTGGGTGTGTGCCTGTCCCCGGTTTTCCCCGGAATAACTTTTGGCATACTGTCAAGGGTCCCCGAGCGCTTCGAGACCATCAAATAAAATTGTTTGATTATTTAGTACTGTAACTACAGTAACCCAATTTTTTCAGTCGCTCAGGTTGTACCCAGCAGGGCCAAACTTTCAGGGTAGCCTTATTAAGACCCAGATTACTGTAGGATTACGGTAGTTAAATACAGTATTTCAAAAATATTTACCCCAAATTTCCAAAACCGCTGAAGTTTTTCAGATTGGTACCAAACTTTCAGGGAAGCCTCCGCAGGGCTACGGTATAAAACCGGCAGAATCCGCGCAGATTACTGTAGTTACAATAACCAATTTTTTGCTATTTCGTGAACAAACCCATAAACAAAAATACATACTTCAAAAGAATCTGCATTGCGGGATTGCTGAGAAGCATTCCAGTGTCCAAACGACATCTTCCACTACCATCTTCGGCGGCTTCGCCCATCACAACTGGCTCATTCCAGTTCATCGTGTCAATCATTCGGAGCAGGACGAACGGATTGATGTACGTCGAGTCTTTGGCTAACAGGAACCAGTCGTAGCTTTCGTGGACCGTCTGAAAAAAAGATTGTTGTAATAGGAAAAAAGAAAATAAAAAAGGAAAGATAATGGGGATATTCACAGAAATGTCGAAAAATGGAAAAAAAAAGGTCAAAAATAATTATTGGAACCTTATTTTTTGCTCTGGGACGTCTCGAAACTGGGTCATTCTGAAACTTTTTTGTATTTTTGGCCAATGGATACCAAAAAACACGCGCATTTGGTATTTATGTTTCATTTTTATCAATTATATTTATTTTTTGGTAATTTAAATCCAATAGTATGCTGCAAAAATGCACAAAAGTTTCAAAACGTCCAGAGCCTTATTTTTCAATTTGTTTTCCAAATTTTCAGTGAAATCTTTGGATTTTCGACCATTTTTTTAGTAATTTTCTACAAAAAATGGGAAAAAATGAACCTATGAAATTTTGGACATTTTTTGTTAAAATACAATATTTTAGTTCACAATTTTAAAAAAATTTGCCATTTTTCGACGTTTTTATATATTACTGCGTCGCGAAAACCAGTCAGAGCGCTCGTGCCTAGCGGCTGTGGTCTCGCCGCGACCAGCGCGTATACGGTAGTTTGTTTACGTACAAAAAAAGAAAACAATGCAAAAACAGAAAAATAATTCAAAAAAGAATGTAAACAAACTACCGTATACGCGCTGGTCACTGCGAGACCACAGCCGCAAGGCACGAACGCTCTGACTGGTTTTCGCGACGCAGTAATAAATATGAATAACCCCATAAAGAAACACAGCTTTCGGGAATAAAAAATTGGCTCAAAATGCTACTGTCGGTCCGCCAAAATGGTCAAACGCGCTCCGCTGAACTCAACGCTATGCGATTTTCATTTTGGTTCCCAAATTATTTTATTTCACGTATAAATTCAACGTGAAATGAAATAATTTGGATACCAAAATGAAAATTGCATAGCGTGTTGAGCGAGTTGAGCGGAGCGCGTTTAATCATTTGGCGGGTAGACAATAAATATATAAAATCGCGGACAACACGATGGGGGTACAACATTGGGATATTTAAACTTACAAACTCCTTATTAGTTTCATAATCGATTCTGAAATTTCTGGATATTCCCTTCTCATTATTATTATTATTATTTTACCCAAATGAAACGCACCATATTAAAAAGCAGTCCGAGAACCATCGAATGAGTCTTCTGTCCGTTGAGTTTGTACGGGCTCAGATTGGTGAGCTGTGCCAGGTCATTATCAATTCGCGACGAATCGGCAAAGAGATGAACTCGTGGAACATGCCTTCCCAGTGTCGCATTGATTGAGAGCGCCAACGCCGATTCGGCCATCACTGCAGCCATTATTCGTTCGCGAGTGCCGAGTTCAGTGGCAGCGAATCGGGTTCGGGTGACTTTTGGCGTGGCGTCTTGGTTAGCCGGTGGTGTTGGCATTTCATCTTGGTGAACCTGGAACAATGCTTTTTTATTTATGGGGTTATTCATTTCATGCATTTTGCATTTTTTGTCAAATTTTCCTTATTCAATTCATGCAGAAAATGACATTTTCTGCAGCAGAAAACTGTACATATTTCGTCGAACTGCAAAATGAACTTTTTGTCATTTTCTGCATGAAATGAATAACAACACCATTTTTCTTGCATTTTCGCGTCTTTTTCGTGACAAAAAGTGCATTTTGCAGTTCGACGAAAAGCAGTTTTCTGCCGCAGAAAATGTCGTTTTCTGCATGAAATGAGTAAAGAAAATTGGACAAAAAATGCAAAATGCATGAAATGAATAACTCCATTAGTAATTCATTAATTGCTGCCCAGCTAATTCAATTTTTGGCGCGAGACACGTTATTTCCAGAATTTGAAGGGAATATTCATCGAAAACGGCTATTAACCATTGCATTCGAGGCGTTTGCGAAATGAATTTGGCACACACCCCGAATTCGATGGCTAATAGCCAAATTTTTCCCCGATTTTTACCAAATTTAATCAGTTTCAAACTGAAATTGCTCAAAAAATATAATTTTTCGTTATTTTAAAATAAAGTTATAGAATAACTTTTATGCTCGTTCTTGATTTTTTAAACCAAAAAGCAAAATATTCGCTTCGATTGTGATTAAATGAGGCACATTTTTATAGTGATTTTAACAATTTTTGGGAATAAAATTTTAAAAACCGGGGAAAATTTGCAAGTCGGCGACACGGTTTTTCTTGCATTGTAAAGCACTTCCAGTACAATACGCGTGCCGCAAACTTGCAATGGTCGGGGCTTTTTCCTCGAATTTTAAAACGTTTCTCCCGGTTTCGTGGATTGACCGGTTTTGTCAGGGTCTCGAAAAATTCAGATTGGCGATCGTCCGCTGGGCAGCAATACTTGTTTTTATGGATCTATTCAGTGCTGTTTTTTGGGTTTTTAACCCTATGCAGAATTGCGGAAAAACGTCAAAAAGTGGTTTTTTTAGTGCCGCGTCCAAAGTTCAAAAAATTCTTGAAATCAGGAGATTTTTGGCAGTCCAAAATACAACAAAAATCTCAGAAATAACAGACGGTCACAATTGAAACCGACGTTACCATAGTTGCTTCGCTTCGAGACCTTTTATGTTTAAAGTTGAATTTTCCTGTTTAAAAGAAAAAATTTAGCAACTGTGGGAAAATTCGTTTAAACATAGAAGGTCTCGCAGCGAAGCAACTACGGTAACGCCGGTTTCAACTGTCACTGCCTGTTATTTCTGGGAAATTTTTCGGAACCTTGAACTGCAAAAAACTCCTGATTTCAGGAATTTTTCCAACTTTGAACGCGGCATAAAGACGCATCCCATTATTTCAACGCCGGGAATCGACACGAAGGATTTTTTTTTAGTTTGAAAAACGTTTTTCCTCTCCTGCATAGAAAGGTCCATAAAAGTTTTCCAAAATTCTTACAATCCAGTGTTCCGAAACATCCTTGTAAACACGTCCCTTCTCCAGCGCCGACGGTTCGAGCACATTCTTCTCGCTATTCTGTGACGCACACGACGTAAACGCAGCCAATGAGCTGGCCAAGTCGGCGCTCGGCGTCGTCGAGAAGAAGAAGAGCGCGAGTGCGGCACCGATGACAAAGCCGAGCAGAAGGTGTACGCCCGTCCGAGTGCCGCCAACCATTTTCACTTCTAAATTTTGCTGATGATGATTTTTGAACGACTAAATTTTTTTTGAAGGTCAAAAAGTTATTCTACTTACTGAAACAGCCTTTGTACGTCTTCTGAGCCTCTTCTTCTTCTTCTTTTAACACGCCGAAGAGGGAAGATTCCTGTAAAATGGTATAGCGTGTGCATGCGTGCGCAAATCAAATAAATGCACAAAGATTGGTGTTTGAGCAAGAAAGAAAGAAAGAAAACGGTCGAGACGTGTGTTTCTGTTTCTGGGCGCCAAAACGAACACTTTGTGGTCTGGATATCGTTTCCGACGGACGGATTAGAAGGGTGGAGAAGGAGATGAAGAAGACGTTGTTTGACAACGGTCGTAAAACGAAACGGCTGCTGCTGCTGCGGCTGCTACAGGCCATGTGAGAGGAGACACAGCCTTCTTCGGTATGCGATTGATGAACGAACAAAAAAAAACGAGAGGACGAAAAAGAAGAAGGAGAAGACATGTGGTGGAGGAAGGGACGAGTTGCCACTGATTGACGCCGTCTTTACGAACAGAGTACATAGAATTGAAGAGACGCAGACTGTAGTTGAGTTGACCTACCTGTTTTGAGAATAGGTCACTTCTAGGAGGACGCCGCCGAAACTGGTACTAAAGTGAGGCGAAATTCGCGAAACCCGAAATTTGAGGAACCGAAATACCTAGGTTAATTGACAAGACGATGGAGGATAGATTAGAAATTGTCCAATGAGTCATTTTCAATTTTTTTTTCTCACAATCAGAAAACACATGATGTTTTTTTTATTATTAAACATTTTTTTGTCAATCGATTGCAGACACGGAATGTTTAAAAAAAATACGCAGCCAAATATAAAAAATTCGAAAATCAGTTACGACGCTCCGCAGGTCTCGCAGCGAAAAACTGCACAATGTTTATCGGAAATAAATTCTAACTTTTTTTACCCTTTTTCCCGAAAAATGGACAGTTTTTGTTGAAAATTAACAAAAAAAAATTCGAAATACCGACAAAGTTGAGTCAAATGGGATTTTTCGAGAAAAAATTTCAATGAAAGTGATGAATTTAGAGAAAAACTGGTACTTTCATTATTTTGTTTTGTGAAATTTAACTGCATCGTAATGGACCTATTCATAGGCTTCGTTTTTTGACGTTTTTTAACATTGTTTGACATTTTTGACATCTATAAATAGAAAAAAAACAAAAAAAAAAAGTTTTTTTATCCTATGAATAGGTCCATAACTGGATTTCGCTCCTGAACACATAATAAGGTCAAAAAAACAGTTTTTAGCAAAAAAAATTCCAAAAATTGGTGGAAAATTCTCCGATCGGCCTGAAATTTCGGGAAATAATGTGAAAAATAGTCTCGGACATGCAAAATTTGGACAAAAATATAGGTTTTAAAAAATTTCTGAAAATGTTTTTGTTTTTCAAAATCGATATTTGAATCTGAAATTTTTTGGGCATTTCCGGGAGTATTTTTGTCATTATTTCCCAAAGTTTCAGGACAATCGGAGCATTTTCCGAGTTTTTTTGCAACTTTTTTCTTCTTTCGGCTTTTCCAAGAATAAGCCCATAAGACCACCCAATTTCAGCCAAACTAACTGTCTTTTTAAAATGATTTTTAGACAAAAAATGCTTTGAAAACCTGTCAAATTCATAAAAACATCGAAAAATGCAAAAATTTTTTGAAAACCATTTTTTCCATTTTTCCTCATTTCTATGAACAAACTCCATTATTCACTTATTCAAAATACAGTTTAATGAGAGAAAATTTATTTAAACGCAGGTCTTCATTGAGAAATTAGGTCCATCAAAAAAATGTTTTTGTTGCTATCCCTTAATTATGCAAAATGAATTCATCAATTAAACTTAAATTTTTACAAAATCTATTTAAAAAAGGAAAATCTATTTAAAAAGGCAAAAAACAAAAATTTAACGAGTTAAATTTTAAAAAATCGATCAATCCGGCAAGTGTCCGGAAAATAAAACGGATGCAAAAAGCAAGTAAAACCCTGCCGCACTTCTGCGAAAATTTCTGCCCTCCTTGCAATTCGGCCTGTTCTGGCTCCGCCCACTCACACTTTTTTTTTCTTCCCATATTTCTTTCTTTTTTTTCCATTTTTTTTTTTTAAAAATATTAATTTTTTGTTGTTTTCGACTTCAAAAATGCTCCGTTCACTTTCCACGATCTCCAAATCGGTGCGATGCATGTCGTTGACATCCAAGATGGCCTCCGCTGAGCAACCGTCCAAGCAAGATGTAAGAAATGTTTTATATAATTTATCCTAAACTATATGTTTATATTCAATCTCACAATCAGGTTGACGATTTGTTCGCCGAAAAGCCATCTCATCTGCAAACTGATAAGAGAAGACATGCTTATAGCATTAACAAAGTCGAGCTCGTCGGTGGAGTCGCTCTCGATCCACTGCTGAGAACCGGGAAAAACGAAAAACAATACCTTCTCTTCAACATCATCACAAACTCTTATTACACACAGGCTGATGGAAATCAGGTGGATCAGGTGAGTGGTTTCTTGGAAGATTTTAGGCGGCATTCGCCGCTTCTTTGGCCACCTCATGTCCATTGGGTAATCGGCCCAGTAGGAGCTGAGAAAACGATGGTGACACGAATACTGACGAACGCCAATGCTTAATAATATATAGTGAAGATAAAAAATTCATTTCAGACCGAACGCCACTCTGTGACAGTTTTCGGAAAGCAGGCTGAGATTTTGTCCAAGACGATCAAGAAGGGATCTCGGCTGCTGGTCCAGGGAAGACTTCACTATTCGGGCGGACAAAAGGACGAGCACGGAAACCGTACGCCGCGTCAAACTTATATAATCGCCAATAATGTTCAACCGTTGGCACGTGTATCCGGTGAATATCAGAAGCAATAAGTGTTCTGGCTCCTAATTAGCTCTAATTATAATTATAATTACTTTCCTCTAGATCTTTGTTGTTGTTCCTGTTGGCTTATAAATCTTTGGTAAATATTTCATTATTTATTGGAGCATTAATTTTCGGTAAAACCCAGGTTTTGAATCCTCATCTTGTTTATTATCTGATCGTTCTTTGAAAGTGAAGAGTGGTTCAGTTCAGCCCCCATTAAAGATAGCAGGGAGACTGTCACAAACAATACAAAAAACTTATCGATTTTTGTTCCCAAACATCACAACCGTTTTGTTTTCCTTCGCCTATTGCTTTTCTATTTCTGCTCCTCTAAACAACGCGCATTATCCGTTCTTCTCTCTTTCTTTTTCTCTCCGGAGACACTTGGTGCAGGCTGTTTCGTGTCAAATAAGCTTCACCGAATCAATCAATAATTTATTGCGTTTTTTTTTGTTTCAGTGGAAAACCATGAACCGAGCCGGACAGCAATTGGCCGTCAGCGCTCCTCGCCAAATCGCCTTCTCCACTGCTATTCGGTATGTTTTCAGTTTATTTATGTGTGTCGCTGAGTTGTATACATATAATAAAATATATTTTCACCTGTTTGTGTAAAAATGTGAAAGATCTTTGTTTATATTCACAATTTGTTGTAAATATTTATTTCTCTCGTCGATATTTTGTCTCTTGCGTCATGGGATTGTTGATACTGTTTTTCACAAGCTTTCATTTCATCCAATGCATTTCTTGTACTTATTTATGGTCTTATTCATGAAAATAGAGGAAAGCCCGGAGAATGCTCCTATCGGCCTGAAACTTTAAGAAATAATGTCAAAAATGGTCCGGGAAATTTTGGACGGAAATGTCGATTTTAAAAATTTTCAGAAAATCGATATTTTGGTCTGAAATTTTCTGGGAATGTCCGGCAGTATTTTTGCCATTAGGCCAATCAGAGGTTTCTCCGGATTTTTTTCCCATTTCTGGAAAAACCCCTATCAAAAACCTCTTTTCGATTATAGTTTGGACTGTGGAAAAAACCGAGTTACTGTTACTTTGGACGCCTCTTTTCTTTTCTTATTGTTTTGCGTTTTTTTTTTTACTTTGGACGTACCATTACATTTTTGAATGGGTTAAGGTCGCTCTCATTTCAAATATGCTTCGAGACATTTCGTGAGAAAATGGCTATTTTCAACGTTTATGAGCAGCTGCTGAGACGAGAAAATTAGAAGTTCAAAAGCAATACACGAGGCGTGGCCGTTGACCTAGAAAACCGGCAGCCGCGACTTCTAGAAAATTCAATTTTCCCCAGAATTTTTCATTTTTCTTGTTTTTTTTATGTCGCGACAGCCGCACGGGGACTGCCTTTTTTCAAAAACTTGTTTTCCAACAAAGCCCAATGCGCTGCGGTTCCGTCGCGTGGCAACGCTGTATCTCGTCCAGGCTTGGTCGGAAAATCGGGTATTCAATTTTTTGTTATAAAAATTGCATTCTTTCGTTCCGGTCTTTTTTTTTTAATTTTCCTTCGGAAAATTTCTACTTCTTGACTGTACGTGGGCCTTGAGCGGAGATTTTTCTGCTGAAAACACTATTTTAATTCACAGAGACGGAGAAAAATCCCGATACTCGATTTTCCGCTTAAACGCTTTCTGCCTCAAAATTAATTCGTTTCGAAAAATTTGAATTCGCATAAATTGGCACGATGCCAAGATTCTTTTCCGCCGAGTTCAATGGAGCGCACTTTCGCGAGGGCAGTCTTCTAATTTTTTTTGTAAATACATAAAGTTTGCGATTGCAAAGTGTCTGTCCGAACGGGTTGTCCTCGTCATACGCACTGGAGAATCAGGCATCGCTTGACGAGTCTGTGCAAATATATTTCTTTTTCTTTTTTTTTCATGTTTACCCTCATTCTTCCTTCCGGCATTTTTCTGGTCTATCGATCAATTTTACGTTCCTTCCGCGTTTCAGTTCAATTTATAGACTTAAACGGGCGGAGGAGGAAGGAAACGAGAAGCATTTAATTTCATTTTACACATTCCAGTTCGGTATGATTTCTCTTTTTCTTTCTCTTTCTCTTTCCGCCGACGAAAAGAACAGAAATATCGAAGAGTGTGGTGAAAAAGTGAAAAGTCTGCGTGTCTCGCTTCTCTGTGACGTTCATCGGTTTTCTTCTTTCGTAGAGATGAGAATTTGTCGTCGCCTTTTTCGCAGACGTTTCGTCTGTTATTATGGTGTAACCATCTGTTCTGAAAGTTCAGGGATCACCTGAACTTGCACTGCCCTTTCGGTTCTTTCCCACTTTTTGACTTTAAAATTCTGTTCAGTTTTCGTTTCTTTTCTTTTCTAAATATTACCAAAATTCTGACTCACATTTTCTTTCGCCGATATTTCGCAACGAAAATCGCTTGTCTGCGTCTCTTTCTCTCTCCCTCTGTCCTTTTTCTCAGAATTCATAATTAAAAGCTTTTATTTCTTTCAAAATAGACGGCTAGCTCCTGTCATCGCTCATTTTTCCTCTATCAATCGTTTTTCGTCCAATCGTAAGACAAAACCTGTTATCAATCGCCGATTCCTAGCGCTGACGATCACAATTTCATGTATTATGGATTCATGACGCGGTAAATTGTGGGGCAAAAAATCATGTTTTTTTTTCATTTTTTTACCTATAAAAACGCCTTTTCATTTTTTTTTTCCTCAACAAAATATTATTAATGGGTTATTCACGAAATAGCTAGAACCAGGAAAAATTTCAGCGAAAATTCGCAGAATGCTCCGATTGGCTCAAAACTTTGGGAAATATTTAATGGCAAAAATACTGCCGGACATTCCCAGAGAATTTCAGAACAAAATATCGATTTTTCTGAAAAAATATTTTGGTCTGAAATTTACGGATGTTTTCATTGATTTTTGTGAACTTTTACTGAAAACTATGCTTATTTCGGAAAAAAAAACGATGAAAAATATTGGCTTTTGAGGAAAAAGCGTTAAAAAGAAGAATTTATTTACGACAAAAACAGGCAGTTTTTCGCTGTGAGACCTGCGGAAAAATGGAGCGTCGTAATTGAATTTCGCTAAGCAAAAAATTCAACGAAAATTTGCAGAATGCTCCGATTGTCTTTAAAAAAATTTTTAAATCGATATTTTGGTCTGAAATTTTATTGGAGTGTCCGGGAGTATTTTTGCCATTATTTCCCAAAATTTCAGGCCAATCGGAGCATTCTCTGCATTTTTTGCTAAGCGAAATTCAGTTACGACGCTCCAATGTTCCGTAGATTTCGCAGCGAAAACTGCCCCGTGTTTATCGTAAATACTTTTTTTTCAACAATTTTTCCACGAAAACCGCCATTTTTCATCGTTTTTGTCCCGAAATAAGCATAGTTTTCAGTAAAACTTCACAAAAAATGAAGGAAAAATCAGTTTACCGTAAATAAATTCGAACTTTCGTGGAAAATAGATTAAATATTTCGAAATTTGAGGAATATGTTCAAAATGCAAAGGGATTCGATTAGAAATAAAATTTAAGTTCAACAGCGAATTTGTGGCGCAATTCTAAATTTCAGCAGTTTTCTAACCGAATCCCTTTGCATTTTGAACAAATTTCGAAATATTTAATCGATTTTCCACGAAAGTTCGAATTTATTTACGATAAACTGATTTTTCCTTCATTTTTTGTAAATTTTTGCTTAAAACTATGCTTATTTCGGAAAAAACGATGAAAAATGGTGGTTTTTGAGATAAAATCGTTGAAAAAAAAAAATTTATTTACGATAACCACCGGGCAGTTTTTCGCTTCGAGACATGCAGAACATCGGAGCGTCGTAACTGGATTTCGCGATAAATCATTTTTCTTCGCGCTAAGCGTAGTTTGTCTAAACTGGCGCGACAAGTTTACCCCAAAATGTCACTTCTTCACGAATCCAATAAAATACAAACTTTTTTTTCTCTATTGATTTTTTATTTTATCTGCCTATTTTCGGATCTCACTTCAGATGACTATTGCTAGAATCACAAAAGCCGAGCTCTTAGCCAACTATGACACGTTTCTATTCGACGCGGATGGAGTCCTCTGGACAGGTGACATTCCTGTACCCGGAGCCATCGAATGGATCAACCTGTTGCTCGACGACAAATCGAAAAAGGTGTTTGTTCTGACGAACAACGCGACAAAGACTCTGGAACAGTATATGAAGAAAATTGAGAAACTTGGATTTGGCCATCTTGGAAAGGAAAACGTCATCAGTCCGGCTATTGTGCTCGCTGACTATCTGAAGAGTCAACCGGAAAAGTTTGCCGGAAAACAGGTTTATCTAATTGGCACTGAAAATCTGAAGGCGACACTTGAGAATGAAGGAGGTGTGAAGTGTTTTGGAACTGGGCCGGATAGTATTCGGGATCATACTGATGGGGATTTTATTCATCGATTAGATTTGTCTACCCAACCAAAAGCAGTGGTTTGCAGTTATGATGCTCATTTTAGCTACCCCAAAATTATGAAAGCTGCCAATTATTTGCAAGATCCAAATGTGGAGTATCTCGTCACTAATCAAGATTACACCTTCCCAGGACCAGTACCAGGAGTTGTCATTCCTGGGTCCGGTGCCACTTCCGCTTCGGTGACCGCAGTTACCGGAAGAGAGCCGAAAGTGTTTGGAAAACCGCACAAACCAATGGCCGATTTCTTGCTCCGCAGAGCTCAGGTGGATCCGAAGAGAACTGTGATGTTCGGAGATCGTCTCGACACGGATGTCATGTTTGGAAATGCCAATGGGTAGATAGAAGCTTTGAACATTTATGTAGATGATCTAAGAAATTTAGATTCTCAACTGTGTGGATGCCAACCGGAGTTCACTCTCAGACAGACATTGATCTCGCGAAAGAAAAGGGACAGATCGACAGAATTCCACAATTCACACACTGTTTTGCTACTGGAATTTAATTTGATGTTAATTTTAATTTTAATTTTGATTAGACCTAGAGTTAGATCTCATTCCTTCTTTATCCGCTTTAGGAGCCGATTTTTTAATTGTTGTTCTCATTCTTGTTAAGATATTGTTGAAAATTGAATAATGGATCTATTCATAGGAAAAAAAAAAACAAAAAAATGCTTTTTTTTTGTTTGTTTTTTTTTTTCCTATTCATAAATGTCAAACAGTGTTAAAAAACGTTAAAAAATGTTTAAAAATGTCAAAAAACGAATCCTATGAATAGGTCCATAATAAATTGTCTCTTAGACAACTTTCGGCAACTCCGAGACAGTGCCAAAATGAAGGCGTGCCAGAGAAGCAAGGATGGATTAGCAGGCTGCTCAAGGGACAACAAGTCGACCCATCGGAGTGGCAGAAACAGTCGCACTCATCGCTCCTTTCCAACTCGGAGCTCATGTACGAGTTTATGAGTGAGTTTTCATTTTTATTTATTTTTCCTAACCAGGGACAAAAAAAATTTTCCACAAAAAAAAATTTTTGTCCTCAAAAAAATTACCAAAAAAAAAAACTTTTTTTGTCTCCAAAAAAAGGTACCGAAAAAAAAAAACCTTTTTTGTCCCCCAAAAAAATTACCAAAAAAAAATTTTTTTTTGCTCTTAAAAATTTTTTTTGTCCTCAAAAAATTTCCAAAAAAAAGTACGTATTTCTGCCAGTTTTTCAAGTTTTTGTTGAAAATTAGAGATTTTTGTCAATTCGGAGCATATACCGATTAAGTTTTGCCCAAAAACCGGAACTTTTTTTCGCCTCCGTAGCTCTAAAAAAAAAAAAAATAAAACAAACAATTTTTGTCTCATCCAAAAAAACCCGAGAAAACGAAAAAAAATTTGTTTTTGGTCTGACCCCTGTTCCTAACGAAATACCCATTTTCCAGCACACAACTATCGTCCAGGAGAGCAGGACGCGTATCTGGATGCGTTTGGAAAGTACAAAAACGAGATGAACGAGAAGAGACCGTCAACTGAACTAGTTGGCTCGTGGACTGTTGCATTCGGAAGAACCCGCGATCAAGCTGTCCACCTCTGGAGACACAACAAAGGATACGAAGACGTGGACGCCACCATCGCCCTTCTCGGAAACGATTCTGGAATCCGTGCCGCCGACAAAGACGTCGCCAAGCTATGCGGTCGCCGCAAGAATCTCATCGTCAAGTCGTTCAGCTACTGGAGAGAGCCCGAGCAGCGACCACCGAGCAACGTGTACGATCTTCGTTCGTACGTTCTTCAGCCCGGAACGATGATCGATTGGGCGTCGGCGTGGGCGCAAGGAATTCAGTACAGACGTGAGGCCAATCAGGACGTTGGAGGCTTCTTCGCACAGGTCGGACAGCTCTACGTTGTCTATCACATTTGGGCGTATCCGTCCATGTCGGATCGTAACGACACTCGTCACGCCACGTGGGCCAAGCCGGGATGGGATGCGACTGTCGCTAATACCGGTATGGTTTGTATATGTTTATTTGTGGACCTATTCAGCACAGGAAAAAAACACCGGTTTTCGTGTTTTTTTTCCTATGCAGGATTGAGGAAAAACGACAAAAAACAGTCGTGTCGAGACCGCTCAGGTGTTTCATTTTGGGTTTATTTAGAAAAAAACCGGGTTAAAAAGGAGAAATTTTTAGATTGTAAAGTGACCTCTATAAATGATCAACTTTTCTAATCTAACCCCCTTTTTTCCCAAATCAACCCGAGTTTACTAAACTAACCCCCTTTTTTCCTAATTCAACCCGCAAATGTTCTAGTCTAACCCCCTTTTTTTCTAAATCAACCAGGAAATGTTCTAATCTAACCTCCTTTTTTCTAAATCAACCCGGAACTTTTCCAATCTAACCCCCTTTTTTTCTATATAAATCCGAAATCGTTTTAATCAATACGGAATTTTTTTTATAAATTGAAATGGTTTTTTCAAATTCGGAGGAAAAATGAATTAAAATATTTTTATTCTACGACAAAATTGCGAACATGTACATTTTGAGATGATAATTCTTACAATTAATGAGGTTAATAACAAAAAAAAAGATAATGGCGTATTTAGAAAACATGCGAAAAAATTAAAATATATGAAAACTACATTTAAAATGTATACTCAAAACAGCGGCGATCACAAGTCCCATATCGATGTTTGCGTGATTGCTCCTTTGAACCAAATTCTACGCTTGACTGTTCGTTCCACATGCACACCTGAAAATATAAATGTATAGGGGAATTGGCAATATAAAAGCAGCGAAATTGGCGCGTTCATACTAACTTTTGATAAGTAAAATCTTTGAATTTTTCTAACTATAATGGATTCGTGGCGAAGTGACAATTTTTTCACGTTTTAATTCGAAAAAATGAATAAATAACTGAAGAAATGAAGAGTTTTTTCGTTTCCCAGTTTCCCCTGAAATGTCACTCCGTCACGAATCCATTATATTGCTGTAATGGACCTATGCAGATGAATTTTCCAGCCATTTTATTCCTATGAAAACCTACATTATAATGCAGGTTAATGCAGGTAAATTAATTAAAATGAAGGTTTACATTGGAATAAAATGGCAGAAAAATTCATCTGCATAGGTTCATAACATTCTTGGATTAGGTACACCTTATTTACTGAAATAATCTACAAATTCTTAGCTTTTCATTCTATTTGTATCGGTAAAATAAATAAGAAAGTACCAGTGGTGCACCGAATTGAAATTTTCAAACGCCGGAATAGCGGAGCGAGATGGGGTACAGCGGTATAGAACTCATACGAAATAGAACCGCAACGAAATAGAACTTCACGTAACAGAGCCCCCCTGAAATGAAGCTGTTCTGACAAAAAACAACTGCGCGAAATAGAACTCAATGATTAACAATTTTCAATAGAATACTTATTTTTCTAGCTTTTTTGTATCAGTACAGCTTCAGTTCAGACAGTTCTATTAAGTTGTGGTTCTATTCCGTGTGAGTTATATACCATTGTACCCCCCGAACGGAATTACCGTGCATCACTGGGTAGGCAAACTTCAATTCCACAATTTTAATTGCTCTATGTATAGGGGTGTTATATGTAGAAGATCTCACCGAAAAATATTTCGTGCTCACAAACTGCCCGCCTTTCCACGAATTGATCGAATGTTCCTTTGTCCTTCCGTTTTCGTCAATTTCCGTTTCGAATATCCATTTAAATCTGAAAATGATAGAAATTGAACTATGGGCTGAAGAATAATTTCATCGCAATAAGTATCATGGTAAGCATAATTTCATCGCAATAACTATCACGGTAAACTTTAGGAAAAAATCTACGGTATTCCATTTATTAAGAAATGTAACTTATTGGGAATGCGTTTTTACTTACGAGGAGCTGGCAGATTTTCCGACGAGTATTCGTGAAATATTCCGAAAATTTCGTACCAGCCAAACATTTTGTGCTAAATTTCATCTGAAAATTCATCGAATTCAGATGATTGTTAACGAAAAATCGATAAATGTACCCACCTAATTGCAAAATTAGTATTTAAAAACATAAGAATCAACATAATGTTACATGAAAAGGAAAAAAAAACACATAAAAATAAGAAAATAGAATGAGGAATCATCAAATTATGCGCAAAAATGTAGGTATTTACTGGCGCGTTTTGCGATACAGGTAAAAAAGGGGGTCTATATAAACCCGGAAATTTTCTAAATTAACCCGTATATTCAAAAATCGTTACGGGTTTATATAGACCCCTTTTTAACACCGAAATTTCCCAACCAGATTTGAATTTTCCAATTTAACCAGAATTTTCCAAATTAACCCGGAAATTTTCCAGATATATTTGAGTTTTCTAAATAAACCCAAAATGAAACACCTGAGGCGGCCGATAAAATAGTTCGATGGGGCTCTTTCGGAATAGAAATTCAACAAAATTGAAATGTCACGTTTTGGAAATTGCGTGAAAATAGAAATCCACGAAATAGAAATGTAACAAAATGAAAACGCGTGAAAACAGAAACGTAGCAGAGCAGAAATGTGTCGAATTGGAAGTAAAATGGCAATGGAGCGCGTTTGCGAGATTTATTTTTTAAAACGACTTTGGATTTTTTCCACGTATTTTTGGATTTTTTTCACGTTTTTTCGATTCTTTTCGATTTCGATACGTGGAAATTTTTTTTTAATACGTGGAAGACATCGAAAAAAAAAGCGAAAATTATCGAAAAAGTCGTTTTAAAAAATAAATCTCGCAAACGCGCTCTATTGCCATTTTACTTCCAATTCGGCACATTTCTGCTCTGCTACATTTCTGTTTTCACGCGTTTCCATTTTGTTACGTTTCTGATTTATTATGGACCTTATCAAGGGAGAAAAAAAAGAAAAGAAGAAGTTTTTTTCGATGCAGAAACGGCAAAAAAAAAGAAAAAAAGGAAGAGAAAAATGAATTGAAATGAATTTTTCTCTTCCTTTTTTTGCTGTTCCTGCATCGGAAAAAACGGGGGTACGACAGAATAGAAATGCTACAAAAAAGAACTGGAAAAAATAGAACGGCTACAAAATAGAAATGAGCGGAATAGAACAGCGCGAAATAGAAATGTGACAAAATAGAAATGGGCGAAATAGAAATCGGTGCGATGGAGCGCGTTTGCATTATTCTTCGAATTTTCCGATTATTATAGGATTTTTCAGTAATTTTCAGATATTTTACGCACTTAACAACATCGTAAATGAAGAAAGGTATAAAATCAAAACAGTTTCAGAAAAAAAAAATGAAAAATCGGCGAAAAACTGAGCAATTGAAAAAATGATGCAAACGCGCTCCATCGCCCAAAAATTTCTATTTTGTAGCATTTCTATTTCGCTCATTTCAATTTTGTAGCCGTTCTATTTCTTAGCATTTCTATTTCGCTCAGTTCTATTTTTTCCAGTTCTTTTTTGTAGCATTTCTATTTCGCCTATTTCTATTCTGTCGTACCCCCGAAAAAACTTCTTTTTTTCTCTTGAATAGGTCCATTACATTTCTATTTCGTGTATTTCTATTTTCACGCAATTTCCAAAAATTGACATTTCAATTTTGCCCAATTTCTATTCCGAAAGAGCCCCAGTTCGATGCGCCTTTAAATTTCAACCAAACTTCCAGTGAAAATTAAAGGCGCATTGCATTTTTTTTCCTGGAAAACAACCTGCATAGGTAAAAAAAAACCACCAAAATTGGTTTTTTTTTCTTGCGCTGAATAAGTCCATTAAAAAAATTACCAAAAATTCAAAAATTGGCGGATTTTTTGCTAGTTAAATGGAAATTTTCGAAGTGTTTCGAAAAAATGGAGTTTTTTTCAGTTCCGAGCATAAACCGACTAAGTTTTCGCCCAAAAACCGAAATTTTTGTCGCCTCCACGGCTATAAAAAACCAAAAATTGTTTGTTTCACCCAAAAAAAAAAACCCGAAAAAACAAAACAACCGAAAAAAAAACATTTTTTTGGTCTCACCCCTGGTGCGATGAATTCCGCAATTAGATCTGAAACTTTGAGAAATATTTAGCAGAAAAAATTTTGTAGTAGGTATTTGCATTTTTGACCTTATTTATTAGGCATTTCTCAACATTTATTTCAAGTTTATGGGTTATTCTCTGAAATTTAACCAAGTCATTTAATTTCCAGTTCCACTCATCAAGAAGATGCAGTCGAAAATCCTGACGCCAACAAAGTACTCGCAACTCGAGTAATCTCTCATCTTTTATTTTTTTTGCGTAAAATCCGCCCCCGGTTCTATTTAGGCTTAATAGACTATACTTTGCACCTAAATTGATTTTATATTGCACCCTCCGATTCGTGGAGATTTTATTATATCGTACTGGTGTTTGCTAATTTTTAATTGTCTCATGTATATTGCTTCCCCACTCTCTCTCTCGATCCAGTTAAATACTATAAATATTGCATCTACCTTTTTTTTATTTGTTTTTTTTTGTTTGTTGATGTGATCGGTTTTTATATATACCGCTCTCGATATTTATTTATCTTTTCTCATTTCTAATTTTTTTTTTCATTCTCATTTTTAGAAACTAGACAATGTCGCGCAATCCATTCGATGATGACTACCGAGGAAGCAGCGCCTCTTCTACTAGTTTGTTTTTTTTCTTTATTTTTTAAATCCTAAACAAATTTAATAAAAATTGTTTTCCAGTGCCTGTAAAAAGCTACTCGACAATGGGACACGGCAACGCGGAGAGTGACGCAGACTACTATGAGCGTGAAATTGAAAAGTACATGCAAGAATCGCTGGAAAGTACGGAAAGATCACGGCGACACCTCGAGAATTCGGAGAAAACGGGAGCGGCGACGGCCCAAGAGCTGTTGGAGCAACGAGAGCAACTTGAGAGAACGGAGAAAAACCTTGATGAAATTCATCGTACCACACAAATGACACAACGTAATCTGAATAGTCTGAAATCGTTCTTTGGCGGCTTTTTCAAGAATAAGTTGTCGAAGAAGCCGCAGGAGCCAAATGAATCTGTTGTGGTGAGTGTTTTACAATTTCGATGCCGAGATAAAACCTGAAATATTTGTGAAAAAACTGTGAATGTCATATCATTTTTAAATTTTAATTGGTTGGGAACAAAAGGTCACTTTTTGACCAGTTGCACGAAATTCTTTTTTTTTTTTTTTTTACGAAATTCGTAAAACGTACTACTTCGAATTTCACTGTTCAGTAAAGAACCAGAAATAAATACAAAAATTGAAAAAAAATTGATCAACAACAAAAATAAAGAATCATAATTGGAAATTAGGGGGGTACGACAGAATAGAAATAGGCGAAATAGAAATGCTACAAAATAGAATTGCTACAAAAAAGAACTGGAAAAAATAGAACGGCTACAAAATAGAAATGAGCGGAATAGAACAGCGCGAAATAGAAATGCCACTGGGGTCTGAGGAGGGAGTGAGTAAACGCGCCCGAACGCACAAACGCAACGCATCCAAATGAGGCCTAAAAAATAAAAAAGGCGCGCGAAAAATTTCGCATTATCGGAGAGAAAAACCAACGCAAAATCGTGAAAATTACGAAATCCTATCCAAAGTTATTTCGCGCGCGTTGATTTTTCTCTCCGAAAATGCGAAATTTTTCGCGCGATTTTTTATTTTTTGGGCCTCAATTGGATCCGTTGCGTGTGTGCGCCCGGGCGCGTTTACTCACTCCCTCCTCATACCCCAGTGGAAATGTGACAAAATAGAAATGGGCGAAATAGAAATCGGTACGATGGAGCGCGTTTGCATTTTTCTTCGAATTTTCCGATTATTATAGGATTTTTCAGTAATTTTCAAATATTTTACGCACTTAACAACATCGAAAATGAAGAAAAGTATAAAATCAATGCAGTTTCAGAAAAAAAAATGGAAAATCGGCGAAAAACTGAGCAATTGAAAAAATAATGCAAACGCGCTCCATCGCACCACGAGTTCTTTTTTGTAGCACTTCTATTTTGCTCATTTCTATTTTGTAGCCGTTCTATTTCGTAGCATTTCTATTTCGCTCACTAGGGAATGCCCCGGACTTAATTTGGGCTTTCGCGATGAGTCTTACATGATTAGAAAGATAATTTTATGGAGATTCCGAAACTACTTTTCGTTTTTGCTAAACGCCGGTGGTTTTCGAGAAAATCGCGTCTGAAAATCCAGTTAAAATTTCAATTTTGTGTGCGTTTTCAAATATTAAATGCGTGAGCTGTTCCTTTCAAAATCATCCACGCAGTCACTTTCTTGCCAATCGTTTTCTTGCAAGAGCTGAACAGCGGTTGAGTGGTTAAGTGGGTAGCGCGTTAGGGTTAGGTTCTAGAGGTAGCGGGTTCGGGTCCTTCACGGTTGGAAATGCTTGTGGTATGTTGGATCGATTGCATGTTGGGTTTTGTTTCTTTTAAACCATTTGTTTTGCCATTTTTTTGCTTTGCATCTCCTCTGTTAGTTTTTTTTTGTTTTGCCTCTGTAAATTTCAAATTCTTGTGCAAAATTGTTTTACAAATGGAACTTCGAAGACTATTCAGTTAATTCATTCTGCCGCATGCAAATAATTTCTTTGTTTCAAGCTCTTTATACTGCTTCAAGGTGTTCATCTTTGGGCCCCTACTTTGATTTTTTTCAGTATGTTTTATATGAATAAAGATCTAAAGAGCCGAATGTGCATCCATTTTTTTCGGAATTCCAACTATCAAAACAATTTTGCACAGGAGTTTGAAACTTACAATGTTTCATTAGCATAATATGACAAAACAAATGGTTTAAAAGAAACGAAACCCAAGATGCAATCGATCCAACCTACCACAAGCATTTCCAACCGTGAAGGACCCGAACCCGCTACCTCTAGAACCTAACCCTAACGCGCTACCCACTTAACCACTCAACCGCTGTTCAGCTCTTGCAAGAAAACGATTGGCAAGAAAGTGACTGCGTGGATGATTTTGAAAGGAACAGCTCACGCATTTAATATTTGAAAACGCACACAAAATTAAAATTTTAACTGGATTTTCAGACGCGATTTTCTCGAAAACCACCGGCGTTTAGCAAAAACGAAAAGTAGTTTCGGAATCTCCATAAAATTATCTTTCTAATCATGTAAGACTCATCGCGAAAGCCCAAATTAAGTCCGGGGCATTCCCTAGTCAGTTCTATTTTTTCCAGTTCTTTTTTGTAGCATTTCTATTTCGCCTATTTCTATTCTGTCGTACCCCCGAAATTAGCTTTTAAAATTCGAAATTAGCGATGTTTTGGTTTAGTTTCAGTATTCTGAAATCATTTTGAATAAGGGGTACTACGGTATAGAACTCACACGGAATAGAACTGCGCGGAATAGAACCGCCTGAACAATTTTCCTTCAGGCGCTTTTGCAACTCTTCGACACGAGTTCTGTAGAAAAGGTTCTATAAAATGCTGAAAAACAGTGCCACAACCTTGAGAAGAGGCGGGGCTTGTTCGTCGATTTTGTCAGTGTTTCCAGATTCCGTCGAATAATTTCATTCCGTGTAACACTGTTTTTAAACCCCCCCCCAAATAATGAATGCTAAGCAATGAGTAAATTCGAATAGTCAAAACACGCTCGCAGTGATCTCTGCAAAATATTATAATCCCCCGACTATTCAATTATTTTTTCAATTTCCTGATTAATACCATTTTTTTGTTTAGGTTCCTCAATCAAAATCCGCTTCCCGTTTGTCTGAAACCGCAGCCAGTCTCTCGAGTGGAAGCGGCTCTGCCTCGTTCTCTGGTCCATCTGGAGGTGTAGGCTCACAGAGAACTCTGAACGATTCGAGTCGCGCGGCCATCAAGGGAACTCGCTGGGAGGCGATGGACAATCAGATTGACGAGAATCTCGACATGATGTCTGCCAATCTCCGCAATCTTCAACGACTCGGAATGGATTTGGGCAAAGAGGTGGACTCGCAGAACGAGATGCTCGAGCGGATTCACACCAAGGCGGATCGCAACGATGCGATTGTCAGAGATCAGGATAAACAGGTGAGATTTAAATTGGAAAGAAAGCGAAAATAAAAATATTGTTTTCCAGATGCAAAAGATTCTGGGAAGTGGCGCGTCGACAAGCCAGACGACTGCCGAATCGCTGACTCCGAGCATGGATACGTCGACCAAAATGTCGCTGATGATGAAGGCGTCCTCTCTGTTCAAGTGATTCTTCTCCTTTCTTCCTTCCTTCTTCCCCTCTTCCAGAAAATTCCAGTCACTTTCCCCTCCTTTTTCTCTTTTTCCGCGCCGCACGAACTTACCCGCTCTACTGGAAAACATATGAATTTCTCCTTAACATTTTATTGTATCATGGATTTTTTTATGTGTATATGAATATGTACATGATGAATTCGATGTGTGAGTAGACTAGAAACTCGGAAAGAAAGAAGTTTGGCTAAGACCGGGAGAGAGAGAGAGAGAGAGAGAAAGAAATAATGAGACAGACAGACAGAGAGATAAAAAATAACATAACCGGGCGAATAGATATTTAGATGTGAAACTTCAACTTCACGTTCAGATAACCATTTGATAATCGTGATAATCAGTGTTGCGAATGTCAACCGACAGCTCTTGGAGCACCTTGGTCAGAGTTCGCAGACGATCAGCAGTGATATCAAGACGTTGAGTGATGATAAGATCGAGATTTGTCACCGAGAATGGATCCATTGTCGTCGATTTGAAGCCGCTGTTCGATGCGTCATCGTCTTCGAAATCGACAGAAGAGGTGGGTGACGAGGCGATTGAAGAGGACGATTGCTGGAAAGAAATAATTGGGGTATTCATGAGAATAAAAATGCAGATTCAACGGCGTCTAAAAACATTTTTCCGAATTTTCAGAGATCAGAAATTTGGTCTCGACACGATTAAATTTTTGAGGAGAATTATAATTTTTATGGACCTATTGTTGATAAATGATGCCCAAGAGCATCAACACGCAATATTTTGGGACGCAAAACTCCAGTTTTCTCCATTGAAAACGATTGGGGAAAAGAAAATCCTCAAATATATAATTTAAACGGCGCGCGCATTGCGCTGTGTGCAAGCACTGCGCGGTCGCGGCGAGACCCGCTTGTCTACCGTAGCGCCGCGCCTCCCTTTAATCCTAAAATATTTTCCAGAGTTTTTCTCAGCGCTTGCGTCGTTTTGGAGAACCTTTTCCTTTTTTTAATAATTTTTGTTTTTTTTTTCGTTTTATGTTTTTAGAGAGCAAATCGCTCTCGCACTCGCCCGTCTCACGGTGTCCCAAAGTGAAAAAATGTCTTCAACTATTTGCACTCTCTTTTCTCTCACTCCCCACCGCAGCGCAGTTATTTTTTCAACGGGAATTTGTTTCTTTTTTAATTTTCAGCAAAACTAGACCACTTTTTGAAAATCTGTCATTAAAATATATTCTTCAGGTCAAATTCTTCATTTTTATTACAAAAACACCGCGATTGGTGCAGAATTGACGGAGGAGATGCATTTTAAAATGTTGAAACATCGAGAAAAATACCGAATTCGCACGTTTCGAGCTGGTCGTGGTATCAAAATGTTCGCGAGAAAATTCTGCACATGGGAGACATTTAAAATGCATTATTATGTTGCAGAAAATTGAGTTTTTAGTAAAATTCTGTACCAATTTTTTTTCAATGCATCTCCTCCGTCAATTCTGCACCAATCGTGGTGTTTTTGTAATAAAAATGAAGCATTTGACCTGAAGATTATATTTTAATGACAGATTTTCAAAAAGTGGTCTAGTTTTGCTGAAAATCAAAAAAGAAACAAATTTCCGTTGAAAAAATAGCTGCGCTGTGGTGGTGAGGGAGAGAGAACGAGAGATGCGCCAGCAATTATTCCTAGCGGCGCTTTTCCCGTCTGGGACACCGTCCGTCTTCTCGTCGCTCTCACTCGAGCTGGCGCAGTCAAAGAACCAACTGAACTGACCACTCGACGCGACACAGCAATCGAGTCAAGCTTCAGATGAAGCTCATGCGCAGAATTTGGTCCAGATAAGTAATGAAAATTTCAGGGATTGCACAAGACGGCGAGTGCAATTATTGGAAATGAGATTCCACGACGATCGTAAAGCAATTCCCGTCATTTATGAATTTTAAGATTTATTCTACCGTCGCAACGGGTTTTCCTTAATAATAAACAATGTGTAAGAAACCAAATTGTTTTGTTGTTTTTAAGAATACTTATTCAGGTTCTTTTCCGATCGGAAATCGGAACGAGAATTTGAAATTTCAAAATTCCGACGGAATTCGGAAACAAAAATTAACAATTCGGAATTCCGGCGGAACTCGGAAGATAATTTTTCATTTCCGAATATGCCTGGTCAAGACCCGGCGTTGAAAAATGTGATTCGACTTTAAAAAAAATGAAGATTTCTACGTTAAATTCAGCAATTGCAAACTTTTTTTTCGGGGATAATCGCTTTTTAAAACTGTTCGGAATAGAACTCTTGTACGGTGCGGCGGACTATTATTTTTCAAATTTAAAACGAAATATTGAAAAACATTTGAGATTATTAGAAAGACTGAGTTCTATTTCGCACAGTTAAAAAACCAAGCGCCCCTTTTTTCTTCACCATTCCATTTAAAGTCTATTAAAACTTTAATCTGGCCAAGTGCGAGTTTGATGTAGTTCTTTTGTTTTCCAAAAATATTTTTTTTCAACTTTCATTTATTGAAAAAGTGTAAAAATATTACAGTACGATGTACTACGGGGAATATTTATTTACAAAACAACGTTTGTTGGAAAAATAAAAAAGATTATTTGGCTTGGCAAAACAATTGTCCCGTGTGAAAATCTGAATTACATATTTTCAAATTTCTAGCCACTGGATGCCTATCGTGCAAACAAACGATTGCGTACTATTACGCCATTTTTTGTTTGCACTATTTATTTTGGAGCGGTTAAGTGCAGTCATTTTTTACACATTTTATTATTTCAGCTTCCAAAATCCAAAATATTTACCTCCTCATCACAAAACTCAAAAGAGGCGGAACACGGTGAACTCCTCTTCAAATTCGTCCGCTTTCTGAACTGTTTCGTGTCCTCTTTACTCTTATACTCATCTCCCTCCATCGCATGTCCACAATGATCCAGACAGTAGCGAACTGTCACTCGACCATCCATCGTCTCGAAAACGTGCACGAATGCGGTGCAGGCGACTACTGCATTCACCGGCTCATTAATTGAGTTTTCCGACATTCGTCGCCGTTTTGTGGAGGCGGTCGGGCGACGGCGACATAGAAGGTAGTATTCCTGAAAAAAAGAGAGATAAGGTGCCGAGAGGGGAAAAAATTTAAGCCCCGCCCATTGTCCACTTCGACACTGTTTTTCTGTAGCACTTCCTCTAGAGAACTCGTGCCGCAGACTCGACTTGACTTGCAAAAGGAGCAGAGCTTGATCACCGATTTTGTCAGGGACTGATTTTTGATTGAAAACGCGGAGGAAATGGGTAAATTTAAAGAGAAAAAAAAAATCCGCCGACAGACACAATTTTGGGGAAAATGCGAAATGCGGAATATAAAAATTTTACACATCTTAAATTTAAAAAATTTTACAAAGAAATCAACCTGATTTTCGGCTGAAAACGCGGAGAAAAGCCGTAAAATTCGAAAAAAAACTCAGCGTTTTGGATTTAGGAAACGCGCAAGAAAAGGAAGGGTTTTAGGAAACGTGCTTGTCACATTGTTGGAACTTGAATAAACAAGGCGCATTTCGGAACAGCGGAACGTTGTGCGATGACATTTCACGGCGCGTTTGCATTGTTTTTTTTTTTTTTGCGTTTCATGTTTTTTTTTCATGCGCTTTTTTGCCTTTACGACATTTTCATTTAATTTTCATAGTAAAAGCCAATTTTCAGAAATATGCCTAAGCTCAATTGGAGTGTTCAGAGAAACAAGAATGAGCTGGAGTAGGAGCGTTTGCGCAACAACATGCTGAAGTCTGCGAATCTGTTAAAAACTCGACGAAGTATAGAAGTTCAGTGGATAATGCAAGACATTTTTGAGGTACGTATTATTTATTTTTATAGGGTTCTTTCTCAGGCAACCGATTCGGATAATTACCGTGGCTGGATAAGATTCGTAAGCTGCCTCAAAAGATTCGTAAGATTTGCAATTTCTCATGAGATTTGTGAATTCTCACGAGGTTTCACGAGGAAATTTACGGATTTCATGAGATATTTTACGAATCTCATCCAGCCACTATAATTATTCGATCGGTCGTTTGAGATCGGTAAATATTCGTATTTTTGACATCATTTTCTCCCAAATATGAAATTTCGATGTTAATCAGAGCATTCTCCGAATTTTCAAGCAATTGGTATTCTTTTACGCAACATTTCATTATTACAGGCCTCTGCTCATAAAGTCACTCTGCGTCGATAAAATTCCCCGTGGTATACCGATGATCAGCTTGCGAACGAAGACAATCAGTTGGCCTCTTTGTACTCAAAAACTTGAAGAATTTCCGATTTAATACTCGCAAAATATTGGATTCCTCATGAGCTGATGATTCATTGCGGGCGTAAAACTTTGACAATGAGTAATGGGGTTATTCACGAAATGGCAAAAAACTGCGCGAAAACTCGGAAAATGCTCCGATTGATCTGAAATTTTGGGAAATAACGGAAAAAATTCTCCCGGACATTGCCCAACAATTTCAGAAAAAATATCGACTTTGAGCATTTTCAGAAAAAAAGAGCAATATTTCTTAAAAATCGATATTGGTCCGAAATTTTGTGGGAATGTCCGGGAGAGTTTCCCCCCCCCCCCCATTTCAGGCAAATCGGAGCATTTTCCGAGTTTTCGCGCAGTTTTTTTTGCCATTTCGTGAATAACCCCATAAAGGAGAATTGATAACTTCATATTTGTTTTTTTCTGGTTTTCTTGTCGTTGGTAATGAATAAGTTTGTGAATAAAGCAAATCAATCGTTTTGTAGGCGAATTTTTCACGAATACAAACGAAATTATTAGGTATGGTAAATAGAGCGCGTTACAACACTGCGCATTTTTTGTGAGGAAACGCTGAGGATAGGAGTAGGATACGCGCAAGAATAATTTAGGAAAGCGTTAGTCAAGCATGTTTCCTATTTTTTCCCTTGCCCTTTCCTAAAACCAAAACGCTGAGAAATTGAAAAAAAATCTGTGTGGATTTACGATAAAAAACGGGCAAATACGTAATTTCGGAGCGTCGTTGTCGACAAATTGCGCGGTATTTTAAAAATGAATTTATAATTAAAATTAAAACCCAGACAAAAGCGAGGAAAAAGCTCCGCCCCTTTTGCAAGGCAAAACTGCGGCACAGTTTTTTCTGCATTTTATACCAGACCTCGTACCGCAGGCACACTTGATTTGCAAATGGGGCGGAGCTTATTCCCCGATTTCTGGCAATTATTGCAAACGGAAAATGCTTTTAAAAAACTCACGTCTTCATACGATGGACCCTGACTGCTACCCAGGTAACCGCCGTCATCGCATCGCGAGTCCTCAATTATGGAGAGCCAGATTTGAAAGTGTGCAAAACTTTCGAAACACTTTGATTGCATTGTCGAGTGAATATCGTGGAATTGAGCCATGTGTCCGCACAGCTCTTCGGGGCTCTCGATCGCCGGATCGTTGGGACATATGGGACACCGGATACGGATTGTTGAAGTCATCTATGTTATTTATTTACGACTTGTGCTTATTATGTCACGATATGCGATAAGAGAACGAAATAACAAGAGGGAGGGCTTATTATTTTTTTGCTGCTGCTGCTGCTGTTTTTGTGTGTTTTCATCTGCTCTAAACCGCTCTGGGACGTTTCCAAATCTGTCATTTCAAAACTGGGACGTTTAGATGCCTAGCTCATTTTCATGTTTTGTTTTTAATCACGTTTTTATAATTTCTTGGTGAAATAAATCCAATGGTATGTATGTCGAAAAATACAAAAAGTTTCGAAACGTCCCAGAGCCCTTAAAACGCCACGTAGAGTGGAAAAAAAAGTGAGACGGTGAATCACCAGTGCAAACAGAGTTTGGTTTGCGTGTTGGATTTCCAGGGATTTGCCAAAAAAAGGTCTGATTTTTGATCCCATCAATTTACTTCCGAGAATTCCCTTCGAAAATTTTGAAAAGAACAAAATGTGTTCACAAGAATGCGAGCAAGAGTTCTCAGGGAAAAGAAAAATTTGAAAAACAATGGAATTTTCACAGCTCTATTTTTGTTTTTAAATAATATTTATATTATTGTTTGACAACGTATTATAGAAAAAAAAACAGACTTTTCGGAATGGAGGAATGATGAAAATGCGTTTTTTTTTTTTGAGAGCGGAGGGGGGAGAAAGAGGAAAAAGAAAACGATGATGATAAAAAGTTCAATGCGGTCGAAACCATTTTTTTGCAAAAAAATTATACTTGCAAAGGTCGTTAAAATGTGGAAAAGGGCAAAGAATTTGTAGGAAAATTGAAAAATGCTCCGATTGGTCTGAAATTTTGAAAAATACCAACAAAAAAAACTCCCAGACATGCTCAAAGATTAAAAATTGGCAGACACTTTTTAAATCAACATTTCAGTCCAAAATTTTTTCGCACAGTTTCAGACCAATCGGAGCATTCTTAAAAATTGCTAGCAATTATTTTTTGCAGTACCCTATATGTACCCGGCCCCATAAGAAATTTTCAATTTCCTTATTGGTTTTCAATCGAGCAGATACATTTTTCCGACACAAATTTGCAATTAACTCGGGGTATTTTTGACAGATTGAAGCTACATTTGGCTAGCCTTATGGCTGCTGATTAGCTGCCGACTAGCTGTCGATTAGCTGCCCTGAAGCTAGCGCTTATCTGCCATGCAACTGTCGACTAACTGCCGCTTGGATGCTCCTGGCAAGTTTGCCGAATCCAATGGAAAACTGCCATTTGGTTTTTCTTTTTAAATTTGTTTTTTTGGGAATTTATTGTGTTTTCAATCGACTTGCGACATGAGAACGCGTGACTCCGCCCACTTTTTTCCTCGCGACCACGCAAACACAGTTCGATTCGAAGAGAAGCAGAGAAAACATGTATTTTTTCTCTCGTTCTCATGCTGTAACTCGATTGAAAACACAATATTATTGTTTTATTTAAGTTATTGCCGCGCGGTGTTTGCGTACTCGCACTGCAAACCAACCAATTTACGCGACTCCGCCCACTGCCCTGCTATTTTTTGCTGTGATTTTTCTTTCTTTTTTTTCTAATTTTTTCCGGTTTTTCTTCTGTTTTTTTCAATACATTTTTGTTTCAGATCAATAAATGGCGTATGCAAATGAATATTGGACAAGACAATTCGATAAAAAGAGAGAAAATGGCGAATGATGCAAAAATCGATTTAAAAAAATGTTTTTCGTCTTTTCATGGTAATTTTTGCATTTTTTCCTCTTTTTTTTTTTGGAAATTATTGATTTCAGATCGCTAAATGTGTTGTTCGAATGGGGATGCAATTAAAAAGTGCGATGGATTGAGAAAAATCCCGCACTTTTTAATCGAATCGCGAAAAACATTTTTTAATCGATTTTTGCATCATCCGCCATTTTCTTTTTTTTTTCTCGAGGTTTCTTCTTCAATTTTCATTCGCATACGCCATTTATTGATCTGAAACAAAAATGTATTGAAAAAAAAACCGAAGAAAAACTGCAAAATGAGGAAAAATGTGAAAAAAAAAAGGAAAAATCACAGCAAAAAATAGCAGGGCAGTGGGCGGAGTCGCGTAATTAGGTTTGCAACGCGAGTACGCAAACACCGTGCGACAACTCAAATAAAACAATAATAGTGCGAAGACAGGGGCATAAACTGATTTTGAGAGTCCGAAAAAGCGCCCGAGCGCCTCATTTCGAATGTTCAAAAATAAGGCACTCGGGCGTTTCGAAAGTGGATGTTTCGAAAACTTTTCTGCATTTTGTCGTCGCGGTGTTTGCACACAATCATTTTTTAAATTGTTTTCAATTATTGTGTGCAAACACCGAGAAACAAAATGCAAAAAAATTGTTGAAACGTCGCATTTTCGAAACGTCCGAAACGAAACGTCTGTCCGTGAACATTTTTCATCAATTTTTCCCGTTTTTCTATTAATTTTGGGCCTCATTTTTGAACGTTCCAGGTTGTGCGCTCGGGCGCGTTTTGCGAACACCGCGGCGCAAAAATGTACTAAAGTTTCGCAGAAAATGTTATTAACAAATTGGAAAGTACATATTTTCGCCATTATTTTCCAAAGTTTGAGGTACAAGAAAATGTGCGAAACTTCTTATACTTTGATCCCTTGCGGGGATTATTTTTAACATACACATTATCATATGATATCATGCCGAAGAGCTAACACTTTTTGGTCATTTGGCCGAATATGTATGTAATCTCGTAAAGTTTAAAAGCGTCTAGCAGCAAAAAAAGAAAAAAAGAGCTCAAAGTGCAGGCGAAATTGGGTGAGCAGGCCGCTCAGCGAAGAGGAAAACAATTCTAGGCTCCACCGCCGGAGGAGCAAGCAAGAGGGAGGAGAAGGAGGAGGAGAGGAGCGGGGAGAGGCGAGTGGTCGAAAAACACGGGAAATGGCTGCAAATTTGGGCTGCTGCTGCTATTGCTGCTGCCAGCCAACCAACCGAAATGGGCGGAGCATCAGATGAGAGCGAGAGAACACACGACTACGACGACGATGAGGACGAGGAGGAGGAGGACGACTACAAAATCGAAAACAAGAACGCAAGCACGAGTGGTAGTCGCAAAACTTGGCAGACGAACGAACATGGTAAATTATTTTTCTAAATAAATACATGTGCTAACAAGAGAAAAAGAAAAAGTGCAGGCGGCGAATCTTGTGACTGACGGGTTTAGCCTCGAACAGTCTCATGGGGGAGACGTACGTCCACGGCGTGCTAGACCCTACGTAACAGCAAACTTGCCCTATCGCATGTCTGCGTCTTAAACAAGTTCGAAAATGGAGACGCAGAGACGAAAAGATACAAGACAAGATGTGATGACATCATAATTTCCCAATAAACAAAGAAATCACACGATGAACTTGAAGTGACAAATGTGAAGACCGAATCATCGAAGCAACTGGTGACTCATTTATACATCCGCGCCAAAAATTGCAGCAAAACTTGAGTCTGCGAACCATAAAACATCAAAAATCAGCGCCCACAACCAAACAATTTGACGAGCAAACTATAAATATTTACTTACCAACGAAACGAAACGCGACGCGTTTTGCAGAGAAAGAATTGTCTAGTTTGAACAGGTTTCGACCGATCACGTTTAACAGATTGCCGACAACACTGGGATATGAGGAGGGAGTGAGTAAACGCGCCCGGACGCACACACGCAACGCATCCAAAAGAGGCCCAAAAATAAAAAAGCGCGCGAAAAACTTTGCATTATCGAAGAGAAAAACCAAAGAAAAATCGTAAAAATTACAAAAAATCGTAAAAATTAATGCATCATCAGCCTCGCTCTACGGCACTTTTCAATTTGCAGTGGGCAGAGTTTTCAATTTGCAGTGGGCGGAGTCTCGTAAATCGGTTTGCAACGCGAGTACGCAAACAACGCGCGACAACTTAAATAAAAAATAATAAAATTCACCAAAACTCAAAAATGAGAATTTAAAAAAACCCAAAAAAAATTCTGATATTTGCAAAAAATTTTCCAAAAAAAAAAAAGATCAAGTCCAAAAATTTTGGCGACGATTTGCTTTATTTCTTCACTTGTTTTATCGCCATAAAATGTGTCAGGAAAATGAAAATATGATTTTATGAAAATAGTTTTTCCATCTGTTTCCCACAATTTTTCCGCAGTTGTCGACTTAAAATGTTTTATCGAAATCGTACAAAAATGTTTTCTTTCTAATTTTTTGCGAATTTTTAATACAAAAGAAATTACAAATTTTCTTCCGAAAGGAGTACACGAGGTGGCGGTAAATTCACATTTTTTTGCCCCCCCCCCTTTTCCTAGGAAATTTCCTCAAAAATTTTAAACTTTTTCTGCATACATATGTACCGTATTTCCTCTAATTTAAGCGCATGCGCCTCTATTTTTCAACCTCTTCTCCAATTGTGCTTCTATTAGAGGTGCGCCTCAAGCTTATCATTGATATTTCCAATATTGGTAATCCGTCTCTGCACCAATTTTCGGTCAACACGCTATTTTTTTGTAAACGAAACGACTGCTTTCTTACTCGGCTATTGCTCAGAACTGTTCAGAACTGTTCAGATAACAATAGTCAACTGTTGGAAAGATCTTCTAGAACTGTTCAGGGTTGCAATCCAAACAGTTTCCGAAAATTCCCTCAAAAGTTTCCTAGCTCTGAATTGGTTCTCTGCGGTAGCCTATAGTTTTGCTTTTGTGATTACGATAAATTCGAATTCTTCTTCGCTTTTTTGGCGATTCTTTCAGCATCACTTCACTGAGTATTGACAAAAAAAATCAAGAAAAATGAAAAATTTAAGACCAACTGCAAAAAACCGAAAAAAAAAAGAAGAGAAGAAAGTCTGCAAAACTAAAAAGGAAAAATTCACAGCCAGTGAGTGCGCTTAAATTAGAGGGTGTGCCTCTATTTTTCGAAGCACCTCTCAGGGTGCGCTTCTATTAGAGGTGCGCTTCAATTAGAGGTGTGATTATATTAGAGGAAATACGGTAAATGCTTAAAATAAATAATTCATAGAATGCAATAACATTTTGTTTTTCTAGATACTTATTTATTATCCGTATTTATCCAAAGTCGCTCACAAGGTAAAACAAAATTGCAAAATAATTTTCGAAAATCGGTCATTTGCTCAAGATTACACTAATCTCAAAGGCCCACTAATTGGTTTTGTCTGATTAGCCTAACCTCTTATGTATAGGACCATTTTCATGTCTGCGAACTTGTCTCTCGGCGGCCTTATACACAAGAAAAGTAACGTTATTGGCAAAGCGCTCCGCTGAGTGTCTGCATTTCTCCGTCGAGAGTTTGCTACAAAAAAAATAATATTCTCGCACTATGCTTGTCTGCGTCTCTTATTCGTATCAGTTTAACGCAGAAAAGTGGCTGCGCAGCTAAATGCAGCCTACGGTAGAAAATTTTTTTCCGGGAAAAAAAAGCCCGCGCAGTTCAAATTTTATTTTCCAACGTTCCGTCCAGCGCGAAACTTGGCTGGTACGTTTCATGGAGGGAAATTATGGAAATTTCAAGAAAAAAGGACTGCGGCCTCGCCTAGTGTACTCATTTTGGACACCATCTAATTTTGTATCTAAAAAGCAACGGGAAATGCATCAGTGCATGCTCTGTCTCATTTTCTTTTGCAACTGAAGATAACAATTTAGTTGGATTTTTTAGCAGAAACTGTTAAGAAGCGAATCGTGGACATTTTGAGAGCTTGCGCGATCTAATCGGTTGAGAAATAAGAAAGCTATTAGCGATTTGGTGAAAATAACTGGAAATGGGTCTAAAGTTCCATTTACCGTACTTACTCCATTTGCCCGGCATGCCTGCTTATTTTTCGAACCTCCTGATTGAATGCCGGGTAATTAGAGGCTGCCGGACTTATTTTTCAGAAAAAAAAACCAAAAACAAAACTTCAAAAATAAGCAAAATCTGGCGTTTCAAACAGAGAAAATAGAACTGAAAAAATGAAAAGGGGCGGTGGTCACCAGACAAAGACCGAAGCCTCAGAAAGCAAACGCGCCCGGGCGTACAAGGTAATGGCTCAAGAAAGGTGGGAAGCCAGAATGTGTCGGGCGTTGAATTAGCTTATAACAATTTGATTTGTAGTTTGATCGTTTTTATATTATGCCTGCCATCAAAGGTTGATGGACACGGAAGGTTCGCTCACAGGCCGTAGGGGTCCCACTGCGGCCGACACTTTTCGGGTTTCGACCGTCGCTATCATTTTGACAGCAGTGCCACCGAAAAGGAAAATGTGGTCGACAGTGCGTACGCTGTTCGAAGACGATTTAGTTGGATAAGTAGCATTTTTTTACAGTCATTTTTAAGAAACGAATTGTGGACATTTTAAGAATTTGTGCGATCTCGGTTGAAAAATAAGAAAGTTATTAGCGATTTGCTGAAATTTCAGTACAAAGGGTCTAAATTTGTTTCCATTTGTTTTATAGATAGGTAACTTTGTAAAACTTTTAAAATGAAAATTTTAAGCGCCGGACCTTCCGGAAAAGTTGAAAAATAGGTGAGAAATAGGAATTTGAAAATTGAGGGCTAAATTCCAAGTTCTGATATTTCGCATTCGTTATAAATATAGCAGGAAACATCAAAGGTTACATTTAATACACCTAGAGTACATGGCGAATGTTTCACTGCGCAGCGACTCGGTTGCATTACTTATTTATTAATTTATTTATTCACGAAAAGAGCAGAAATCTAGACTCGACTAGATTCGGCTCGGCTCGGCTCGCGATACAATTTTCGCACCTCACCCCGCATTTTTTCGTTTATTTGAAAAAAAAAATAACTTTTCTTCATTTTCGTTTGAACTTTCAAAAATTCGCAACCACAGTCTCGCAATTTTTGAAGACCCTGCCAATCATAATAAGGAAATATTATTTGTTTCTTTCAAAAATCTACAGTAAGACACACATTCCTCTTTTTCCCAGATGACGTCTCTTCCGCCCCTCCATTCAAATACGAGTCTCGTCGGTTGTGGTGTGGGCATGCACAACACCTATTTATAGCCTGGTCTGCACCGCCATCGGCTCTCTGCGACAAATTCTGTTTTGCACAACGCACGATGCTCCGGGGCGTCCCTAGAGCGTGAGCATGAGGCGACGAGACGAGAGATTGACGAAATGCACGCGCACAGGCTCTCGTTTTTGCAGAAGGAGGGGGGGGGGGGGGGGGGTGGGTGAAAAGAAAGAAAAAAGAAAAACAACGAGAGAATCGTCGAGCAGCGCCGAGTTTGAGAACAAGATGAAAAATGCATACGAAAAAACATTCATAAAAAGAAAATGAGAGAAGATAAGAGGGGTCATGATATCTAAAAAATGATGATAAAATGGCTGTAATGCTCGCCAATTTTATTTTGCCACGTCACGTGCGAGCCTGTGTGCCAAAATTGCACACAGCAATTTTCTTCTGCACAGCAAAAAAAAGCGACGGTCGAGTTGCAAAAACACACACGAAGAGACGCAGAGAAAGAAAAAAGGGGCGAAAAATAAGAGAAACACACCTTTTCATCGGGCTTGAATCGAATCGATTCGTGGCGCGACGAGACGAGACGAGACGCGACAAAACTAGACGAAGGCAAGACAGAGGAACGGGCGGGAAAGAAAAGAAGAAGACTTGTGATCATTATCGATGACGTATCCATCTTCCTCTTCTGTTTTTCTCGTCTACCTGTTGCTGCTGCTGATTACGGCCGCCCCCCACGTGAGTCGCTTTCTCTCTGATTGTGAAACTTGTTGAGCCGCTGCTCAATGAGACAGCAAAATCAAAGGCTTACGGAGCAGGAGCAAGAGAGAGAGTGAGCACGTGCAAAATTTTGTTGCAAATAAACCAAAAAAATGCGGGGTGTGAGGTGAGTCTAGTCTAGACTTCGTCTCTTTTCATGAATAAATGAATAACTAAACAAGGAAATAATGCAACCAAGTCGCTGCGCACTGAAATATTTGTCATGTACTCTAGGTGTATGCACTGAAACTTTTGCTGTTCTTTTCACTGCCACCAGAACGTGGAATGTAGGCCTGAATTTTCAAATTCCAATTCCTCAGTCATTTTTCTACTTCTGCGGGCGGTCCGGCGCTTAAAATATTCTTTTTAAAAGTTTTTACAAAGTTACCTATCTATAAAGCAAAAGGAAACAAATTTAGAACCTTGGTACTGAAATTTCAGAAAATCAGTTAGCAAATCGCTAATAACTTTCTTATTTCTCAACCGATTTAATCGCACAAGCTCTTAAAATTTCCACAATTCGTTTCTTAACAATGTCTGTAAAAAAAATCCTACTTATCCAATTAAATCGTCTTCCAACAGCGTACGCACTATCAACCGAATTTCCATTTTTGGTGGCAGCGCTGTGAAAATGATAGCGACGGTCGAAACCCGGAAAGTGTCGGCTGCTGTGGAACCCCTACTGCCTGGAACACGTACCTACCGTGTCCATTCAAACTTTGATGGCGGGCTTAATATAAAAACGATCAAACTACAAAACAAAGCGCATGGAATTGTTATAAGCTAATTCAACGGTTGACACATTTTGGCGTCCGTCCTTTCTCGAGCCGTTACCTTGTACGCCCGGGCACATTTGCTTTCCTAGGCGTCGATCTTTGTCCGGTGACCAGTATTTGACAAACTTTAGGTTTCAAATCCCGAAAAACGCCTTCATTTCAAAGCTCTATGACTTAGATAATGCCCTATGAGCCCCTGCCAAAGGCCGAAAAACCCTTTCGCCCGGCGAAACAGGTTCCAGAATTTCTGGAAAGCTAGAACTCCCAGTTATTTTCAGTAAATCCCTAATAACTATCTTATTTCTCAACCGATTTGATCGCGCAATCTCTTAAAATGTCCCAAATTAGTTTCTTAACAATGCCTGCTAAAAAAGGGTTCAACTGTCAAAAATTAAAGCCATATTTTTTCTGTTCATTGTTTTCAAAGAAACTGCAATTCAATTCTGAAAATTGTATTATCGCGAAAACAACAATATGCATCGAAAGTGTATTCTCATGACCAATGACTGGTTTTATTGCTTTTTCGAAGCGTGTCTTCCGAGAAACCAGTTCCGGTTTCGAAATGAAATGTCTGTCCGATGTCGCTCCCTACTGAATTCACCCTAAAAGCAGGTGATTTAATACAAAAACATCCGATAATAAAGTTAAAAAACAACTTTGACGACATCCGAATACTGAGGCCCTGTGAAAACCGAGGAACAAGCTCCGCCCATTTCGCAAATCTGCGGCAATGGTTTCCATGCATTCTATAGCACTTCCTGTACAAAACTCGCGCCAGGGACTTGCAAAAGTGGCGGAACTTGTTCCCTGGATTTTTTTTACTGTGATACTCGTGAGGTTGGACCTCACTATCAGTTTGGATCGTGGATACTGCGATACTGCGAACCAAGTTTCACAATCCCTTCCGACTGTGGGCCATACTTTTCTTGCCTCGAGTATGCCAATTCTTTTCAGGCCGTGCTTGAGGTTGTCTGTTAGGGTCTTTTTAGGAGGCCGTGAAGTGAGATGAGCGGAATTCCGTCTTCCGTGTTCCAAGAATACGTCTTCTCCCATCTTCCGCCACCCGTAATCTACGTTTCTTTCCGTATTTCGGAACTCAAAAATTGTCTTCCGCGAAATAAAATTTATTCCATCTTCCGTGAAATACATCTTCTTCCGTCTTCCGGAACTCAAAATTCCACTTCCGCTCATCTCTCGCCACGATTTTTCCCTAGGATTCCATTCTGATGCCTTACTCACTAAAATTGTCTTCGTCTGGTGTGCCGGAATGAGAGTTATTAGATTGTTGGACTCAATGCAGACAAAAATCTATGCAATTTGCACACTCTTTTCGTGACAACAACTCGTCTACAGACAGTTATCGCGAAAAGAGTGTGCAAATCGAATAGACTTTTGTCTGCATTGCGCCCAACAGTCTAATAACTCTCCTTAGATTGTTCAGTGTTTCTGCTACGCAGCAATTTCGAACATATTTGTAACTGCTCGTTGGAGTTTCTTCATATCTGTATCCTTGAACATCGATGTCTAGTACCGATAAGCCATCGCCGGTTGGAGCGTACATGTTTTCTAGAAAGGAAAAAATTCCGCCAAATTTTAACATTGCGCATGCGATTACAATTTGGCTACGTTTATGGCGCGAATTTGTTTTGCGTTGGAAAAAACGTACGCTCCAACACACCGTGGATAGTGTTTGTGAGCAGCAGTGTTGCATGGAATTCCGAATTCCGACTTCAGCTCATTTTTTACTTCCGTTTTAGAAATTTCACTTCCATGCAACTAGAAAAATATAGATTTTCACACAATAAAACTTATGTGAAAAGTACGATTCGAGAGGACGTTCTTGGCGTGAGACTTCCATGCAAATCTGGTGAGCAGTCGGTTTCTTATCTTTTGAGGAGATTGCAAGAGTTCTCGCCGAATTTTGTTGAATACAGTTCAACCACCACGAAACCATCTCGAAACTTCTGCGACGAATGATCCGTCGCCCACAAACGTTCTTCCAATGTATTGTCAATTTAATTTTCTTGTCGGTTTCACGTGAAAATTCTTCAAACACCACCGTTATTGAAAAAGCCACGTGTGGCCACACCCACTTTGACTGTCTGGGAGTTTTCAATCGTCGTATTCCGATATGTGATGTGCGTGCTCATCAATATTTTCGTCTTGGACAGGTTTATATTGAGACCATATTTAGGACACCCTTTTGCCTGAACTTGCGAATGGCGAAAAAATGTTTTTTGGTGGTAAATAAAACGAATAGACGAAAAATTGAAAATATTAAATAGGAAATATTTATTTGAAAAACGAAAAATAATGTAAATAACCGAAAAATAAAGAGTCGCACGCCCAAAAAAAGTGGGCAAGATTTCAATTAGAAGTCATTCTTCCAAAAGGTATCCACGAGGTGGCGGCAAATGAATTTTTTTTCTCCTGTTTTCCGAGGAAATTTCCTTGAAATTTTTACACTTTTTCTGCATAAAAATTTTGGAAAATAAATAATTCAAAGAATCCAATAAATTGTGGTTAGACGGTTAGACATTTGAAACCCCATTTGCAGAGCATAAACGAAATAGAATAATTGCTCACCAAAAATTTTTCCAAAAACTCGTTTTCAAAAAGCCTGCTAAGGTTTCAAAAACCAAAAAAAGTGTAAACTGAGCTGATAATTGTGGTCTCCTGTTGCAGGATGGCCATCTGATTCCTCCAAAAGTCAATGTTCCCGGCCAACGACTGCAGGAAAATAGTAGGGGACTGAGCGAAAATCTCGGTACTTGAATATGGAAGTGTAAAATAATGCCAATAATCGGTTTTTATTCCAGTGTCATGCGGCGACTCGTTTTGTGATCCGCAGTTCTGTAACAAATTGAACAGTGATTCGAACTCAAAATTCGCGTGTCGCAGAGAGGATTCGATTAATTAACAAAACAAATTTCTGATAAAACAAATTCTCTATATCAAAATAACAATAAAACTGGACGCAATAAATCAAAATAAACAACTGGAATGAATGTACGTATATATATATCTAACAAAACATGAAATAGAAAACTAGAACTAGTGGAAATATAACATTGAAAAAAAGATCTGCAAAAAAGGGAAAAACAGAACAGAACAAAAAAAGAAAGAACAACTTGTTTGGGTGCGGCGGAATAAATATCACTATCGAACGAACTATAAATGGAAATTCGGGAAGAATGGAATAAAAATAACAACTATAAAATTGGTACTGATTTGTATAAAGACAGTGATAAAACAGGAAAGCGTTTTGGGAGGGAAATATTCAGAAATTTAAGATATCCACCAGATCCTCATCGCACTCATTCTCATCGGCAAGCGGCATGACTTAAAATAACATTTTTCACGGTATTATTTACGTTATGAAATGAAATTTGAACCGCGCGAGAATTTTTCGCTAAAAATGATTATGCCACAAAAATTTTTGAAACAAAGAAGTTTCGAGACCCTAACAAGAAAACCGGGGAAAAATTAGCGATTACTACTCAGGAAATTTTTGGCGCGTATATGGCGAGATTCGGCGTCTAGGTGGCTAATAGCCACTGAAAATGGTTAATAGCCGCCGAAAAGGCTAATAGCGGGCGATAATTGCAACTAGCCGACGAATTTGGCTATTATCCATTATGCTTATTAGCCGCCGAAAAGGGCTATTAGCCATTATGGGGTAATACCTCCGCCTATAAAAAATTCTTCTGTTGGCAACGCAGCTATAGAAGGTTTACATGCAACAATTATAGGAAACAATCTTCGCGCTTACTCAGCGATTTTGCGACTTTTTTCAGACACAAGATGTCCGAAATTTTAAATGGAAAATTTTTGACATTTATAGCCGACGGAAACGGCTAATAGCCATCGAATATGGGGCGTGTGCCAATTACATATGGCCCACGCCCCGAATCGGTGGCTATTAGCCAAACATTTCCTGAGTATAGAATGCAGGAAAAATAGTGCCGCAGACTTGGAAGAGGGCGTGGCTTGTACATCGGTTTTTAACTTTTTTTTTCCCCCCGATTTCGTGTTTCAATACCGTTTTTTCATGAGTTCATTCGGATTGTCGAATGGTCTCATGAATACGGCCCCGTTCTCAAATCGTCTCTGTTTCGAAGTGACAAGTTTCGTACTTTTCGGAAAATTGGATATCCGAATTTTTCCTAATTTTAAAAAGGAAAAAAATTTTTTTCGCTTTTGCGAGACCCTGACAAAACATGGTAAAATTTTGAAAGTCTGCGGCACTATCTTTACTTTATTCTATAACAGTTCCTGTACAAAGCTCGTGCCGCAGACTTGCAAAGGGCGGGGCTTGTTCCTCGGTTTTGTCAGGCTCTTAATTTTCCGATTGTTTCTCGCAAAATGTCGCATTTTAGAACAAGTTAGTTATCATTTTCTCAACATTTATTTAATCGAAAATCAACAGATTATCAAAAAACTTCAACAAAAACATAAAAGTTATGAATCACAATCCATATTCTGAAAACCGAAACCCATAATCTTGATATCATGTTGCAAAAACCGGAGCTTGGCGCTTAAAAGCAAGATTATCGGGATCCTCGTTGTTGAATCTGAAATGAATACGGACTTGAGCTGTAATTCTAGTTAAATCGAAAATAACACAAAAAGCAACAAAACACAATGAAAAATGGGAATTTAATATCCAGAATGGACCGATCAAAGCGTTTTCAATATAACGTCTCCGCGGAAGATACCCGCGCACTTAAACCCAAAAATATAAAATTTTGAAAGAGACTCACCAAATTGGAGTTTGCTGAGCTCCTCGTAAATCGGGTCCTTGTTTCCGTCATTCCCCAGCAGATCTGACCCCATTCCGTTGTCTTTCGGGAAGTTGTCAGAGACGTAGTATTCTGCAGAATCAAAATAACATTCCCTCATGGATTTCTGGTTATGATCGTTACTATTAGGACGCCCCATGAATATAGAAAGTTTTTTTTTTTATAAAAAAGGACATCTTGAGGATATGAGATGAAATATAAACCGTTTCGGCATTTTTCGTCAGAAAAAATGATGGCCTAACTATCTTTCTTAAATAGAAAATTTTAGATTAGTCTGTGTGTTTGTTTGTGTGTCTCACACACGTGTTTGCAGTCGACAAAACTCGAACATCGACCTATAGATTGACGTTCAAACGTGCTAACCACTATACCACAAGGATCACGAGAACTTGAGAGAAATAGGGAAAAGAAATGATTGCTGTTTCTATTAAAAAAAAACAAAAATCAGTAAAAATAAATATTTGACGAAGGCGACTTAGTCGCCACAAGCTGCAGGCTTGTTTATTATATATCGTTTCAATATTCTTGCCGGTCACCAAGGAAACACCTCTTTAGCTTTTTCCACTGAACGCGATGAAAAAAAAACAGTGGGTGTAGCCACACGTGGGTTTACGTAATTTCTGTATTTTCTCAAAAGGCTTGTGGTGATTGAAACATTTTTCACGTGAAATGATACTGTAACCGGCAAAAAAATTTGCGAAGGCTGCGGTTAGACTTCAAAAATTCTAATGGACATATTAAGTGCAAGAAAAAACCGTGTTTTGCTAACCCTATGCAGACCTGTAGGAAAACGTCAAGAAACTACAGTACCCAGAGGATTTTTAATTGAAAACAACCAGACGTTTCTCGAGACCTGGCGATTGAATAATTCGGTGCGCCTTCAAAGATCAGCAACATTCCCAATGAAATTTAAAAACAAATTACATTACTTTTACGACGAGTCTCGACGCGAATGATTGTTTTTCTGGTAAACAAGCTGCACAGGATTAAAAAATACAAAAACGTTTATTTTTCTGCGCCAAATAGGTCCATAAATGAGCAATGCATTTATTGTGCATCAGAGCATTTCGAATACCGTAAAATCTGTAGTAGACTTGCCCCTCTAATAGACTTGCACCCGGACGAGGCCTTGGAAAAATAAACATGTATGCAAGTCTAATACAGGTTTTACGGTAACTAATGTTACAGCTCTTGCAAAAGTTTATGCAACAAAAACATCAAATAAAGTAAGTGTGATATTAGTCGTTGTTGTCGACGATATTTTGCCAGCAATGCGGAAGCTGTCATTGCCATGACAAAGAACTCGGTGGGATCATCACGAGATGAGGTTTACAGTGCGCGTCATAAAGATACGCCACCCCCCAAATTTAGGTTTTCCGTCAGAACTGGTATGTTTCGTGAAAAACTGTTATTGCCATTGAATTCAGCGTGCAAAAAAACCTACATGCACAATGTTCAGAGTGTTACCTCAAAAAATACAGCCCCTTCACCAAAAAGTCACTTTTTCGACCGCGTCATAAAGATACGCCACCCCTCAAAAAAGGGGTAAATTTTTTATTTTTTTCAACTATTCGTTCATTTTATTCACGAATTTTGTTGTTTTTATTATTGTAACTCATTTTTCACGTTTTTTGTTGATGTTTTCCATATTGTTTCAACATTTTTGGTCATTACTTTCTCTTTCAGCACAAGATTTTGAACTTTCGTTATTTGATAGCACGGTAGCAGTTAGATTTGTATAAATAAGAGACAGTATGATGTTCAGGCACAGCAATCTGAAGTTTAGACCCAACAGAAATTAAAATTAGGAACTCTACTTCCTATTACTGTGTCGCGAAGAGCAGGCAGAAACGTGGCAGCATCGCGTTTGTCTCACCGCGATAGTGTGTGTGTGTCGTATTACGCTCTGAATTTACAATTTTCAGTAAGTTGGAAAAGAAATCGTGAATTGACAAGCCGTCTCGGCAAGACCCACGCAACTCTGTCACGTTTCTGCCTGCTCCCCGCGACGCAAGAATACCAATTCGTTCATTATCAACGATTTGGTAACTATGGGACCGTTGGCAACCAAGAAATTCAAAGTCTTTGAGTGGTCTGCAAATTATCCAGATATTTACTCCATCGAGGATGTTCGGGGTATTCATGTTAGAGCTGTTTATCACAATAATAAACGGTTTTAAACAGTTTCAGAGATGAAGTTAACAGTTTCAGAGATGAAGGATGGCATGATCGTGTCTCATTGGTATTCGTCAACTCTGCAACTGTTTACCATTGTTACCAATAGCTCTAGAAAGAAGATTCTAAACATTCTCGATGGGGTTGAGATCTGAGAATTCGTTGGCCACTCCGAAACATTGACTTTTTTGGTTGCGAACCGTCCCATAGATAAAAGCGTTGATAATGAACCAATTGATATCAAGTAGAGTTCCTAATTTTAATTTCTGTTGGGTCTAAACTTCAGATTGCTGTACCTGAACATCATACTGTCTCTTATTTATGCACATCTAACTGCTACCGTGCTATCAAAGAACGGTAGACTCAAAAGATCAAAATCTTGTGCTGAAAGAGAAAGTAATGACCAAAAATGTTGAAAAATATGGAAAACATCAACAAAAAAACGTGAAAAATGAGTTACAATAATAAAAACAACAAAATTCGTGAATAAAATGAACGAATAGTTGAAAAAAATAAAAAATTTACCCCTTTTTGAGGGGTGGCGTATCTTTATGACGCGGTCGAAAAAGTGACTTTTTGGTGAAGGGGCTGTATTTTTTGAGGTAACACTCTGAACATTTGTGCATGTAGGTTTTTTTGCACGCTGAATTCAATGGCAATAACAGTTTTTCACGAAACATACCAGTTCTGACGGAAAACCTAAATTTGGGGGGTGTTATGACTTTATGACGCGCACTGTATGTTGGATTTTGTCACTTTCAAATAATTTTGGAGAGATCGGGCGGAAGGACGTCGATCGGAAGGTCTTGAAACTTTTTCTCGTCATCAAATCGGTGTACGGTCTGCCATTCTCGTGACTTCCGACTTCCGGATACGGATTTTTATTTCCATTCAACTAAAAGACATGTGGATTTCCAGAGGATTAAATTTCCGTGAAAAGTACGTTTCGAGAGAATAGAACTTGTCGTCTATAGTTCAAAAGCATTTTTTCGAAGCATTTCTTGGTCTTTAGTCTCGTTTTTTTTTCTCGCTTTTAGAAAATTTCACTTCCATGCATATAACTCGGGTACATGAGAAAAAAAGGCGAGAAGAAATACGGAAAAAAAACAGTGATAGGTGGTAAAAATAGAAAAACAAAATAAACTTGAATTACTTTGCTGATGCGCGTTGCGAATTTTTCAGGTAAAAAGACTAAAGTGGGCGGAGCTTGCGTAAATACGCGAGTAAAGCGACGATATTTAAAATCTAGATAGTGCCCTGGTTTTAAAATTACACATTTAGTTGAATCATGATAATGTGCGCCCGTAATTCCAACCCAATCTTCTTCTCCTACTACATTTTCACTTGCAGTACCCATGTTTATCAACCCTTGCTCACTGTCGGCACTCATCGGCCTGCCGAATCCCTCCACCTCATCATCGTAATGGAGTTGATCAAGCGATGGCGGCGGTGGAGACAATTGTGTCTCCTGAGAATAGACGGTGGGAAGAAAGTGTTGTGGCGTTGGCTGCAAGTCTGAAAAAGAAAAATAAAGAAAGATAGACGAAATGTGTACAGTGAATCATCGAAAAGAATGGTTGGGGAGCGAAAATAAATTCAATTCAATCGTTCCTTGCTCGACCCATTCCAATCTGTTTATAAACGTCTAAAAGTTTCCACTTACCTGGATATTTTCCTACAAATGGAGCGTATGGATAGGCGATAGTTGGCGGAATGTATTCCATGCGACTAGATGCCTGAAAAGTACTCAGGTAACTTTTGGTGTGAATAGAGAACAGTGAGGCTAATAGCGGGGGATAATGATTACTATTATGAATTCGTGTCGTAGCGACACAATGCTGCAAATTGTGCGCCAGCAAAATGGAAAAAATTTGTTTCCTCTCCCGCTGCCAAGAGCTTAATCGTAGCGAGACGCAACATTTGCTGACGCATAACTTGACACGCTGTCTCGCTACGTCACGAATGCATAATAGCAGACGAATTAGCCGTTCAAAATGGCTATTAGCCATTATTCATATCTAAAAATTAAATGAAAAAAATCAGAGTTTCAATGGCTATTAGCTAACAATTTCCTGAGTAAAGTTGTTTTAATTTTTTTTGGACAAAGATATTTATTCTCTTGTCAGGAGATTTTCGGCTGTTAGTCGTCGATTTTGGGGCGTGTGCCAAATGCATTTAGCACAGGGAACGGGGCATGAGGCGGCAGTGAGGAAACACGTCCGGACGCACAACCGCGACGCGTCTAAACGAGGCCCAAAAATTAAAAAATCCCGCGAATAAATTCACATTATCACATATTGTCGGCCCGCCAAAATGAGCGAACGCGCTCCGCTGAACTCAACGCTTTGCGATGTTCATTTTGGTCTCCAAATTATTTCATTTTACGTATAAATTCAACGTGAAATTAAATAATTTAGAGATCACAATGAATAGAAAAACCAACTAAAATCATTCGCGGGTCTTTTTAATTGTTGGGCCTCATTCGGAAGCGTCGCGGTTGTGCGTCTGGGCGCGATTTCTCACTCCCGCCTCATGCCCCTGTGCACAGATCATGAATTCGACGGCTAACTCCCGCTTGAGCATCGATTTCTGCCAAACTCGCGCCATATACCCGCCGAATCCGTTCCAAACTTGCACCGATTATGCGCGATCTGTGATGGCTATCTGCCATATTCTAGGGGTGCTACCAAGTTTTGGAACTGCCACAGAATAGAACTGCTCGAAATATAACTGGACCGAAATATAATTGCATCGAAATAGAACTGGACCGAAATAGAACTGCACTAATTAATTAAAGTAGTTATTCCAGACATTTTTTAAATCGGAAAATTTCTGGAACAAAAATACTTTTAATCATTGAAGTTCTATTTTTGGCAGTTCTATTTCGGACAATTCTATTCCGAGTAGTTCTATTTCGGGGCACTTCTATTCCGGGGAAGTTCTATAGAGTGACGTGCTCTTTCGGTGCAGTTCTATTTTGGTCCAGCTCTATGCCATGCAGCACGGTGTCCAGGATTTGAAAAATGGACGGAGCGGAGCAAACGCGCCCCACTGGATTTTTTTCGCGCAAAATTCAAATTTTGAGGAATTTTTTGTTTTTCGGAAAAAAACACATAAATTCTTAATTTTTTCTCAAATGTGCTACAATGGAATTATACTCAGCTGTGTTTAGAAATTTTTTAAGCCTAAGAACGTCGAATTTAGTCCAGTCACCATTTCGGAATAATCGTTTTTAGCATTACGGAGCTAAAAAGTGAGTTTTTGGTGTTTTTGCAGGCTAAATCTTAACGAAAATCGAAGTTTGGGCAATTTTATGGTATTTAAAGATACAATACATACATTTTACAAAGAAAAACAGGTTTTACTGAAAAAAAAATGCGAGATCGAAAAATGCGCAAGCACCGAAAGTGCGTCATGCAAGTTTGCTGGCGCGCCAGCAAATTAGGCTCCGCCCACATCCTGGACACCGTGTGCAGTTCCAATTTAGGCAGTTCTATTCTGGGACAGTTTTAATTCGGGCGCAGTTCTATTTCAGTTCTATTTTGGGCATTTCTATACCAAAACGGGATGGTACCCATCGAATATGACAGATAGCCATTTTCAACGGCTAATAGCTATGTAGCTGCCTATATCCATCGCATTGTGTTTTCAATTTTCTGGCCGTTGGAATAAGAGTTTACGCGGAATATCCATGACCACGCCCACTGACGGAACCGGGGAAATTTGGCAAGTCTGCGGCACAGTTTTTCCTCCAATTTAGACTTGAAAAGGGCAGCGTTTATTCCTCGGTTTTTGATATTTTTTTGCCAGGATCTAGGTTTATGTACTTTTTCGACTAAAACTAAACGCATTATTGGGATCTAGACTCCCAGCTGACGAACTCTCTAATTCTATCGTACCCCATTCTCCACCCAAATTCCGGCCATGTCGTGACTCTCTGGCTCGTCAAGAGCCGCCACCACGACCAGCAAACGTTCGGCCATCAAAGCACTTCCTGTCATAAAACAATAACGTGTCAGTCGAGATGGTCTGCGTCTCGTCTCGCCTCGTCTCGTATCGCTTCGTCTCCAAACTGCCTCAACGAACGAACGAATCGAATCGCTCCGAGACCACCGAGTACTCGGAATGGCCTGCCCCTCCTCTCCATCTCTCGCTCCATCTTTCTTCCCTCACTCGTTTCCCTGCTTCGTCCATCCCCCCCGTCTGTTTTGTGGCCACCGACCAGACCCCCCCCCCACACCGCTTTCGCGCTCGCTCCTCTTTACAGCATAAATTATTTGGATTATTTACATTATTTTGCTGCTGCTGCTGCTGATGATGATGATACTGCTGAGATCGAGACGGTGCATGTCGCTCCTTTTTCTCCACGTACTCGTTGTCGGCTTCTGCCAACACGCGCTTTCGGAATTCCGTCGTTCTTTTCTGAAAATCAGAGCATCGATGAGAAAAAGTGGAGAGAGTGGTCCCACATAGTCACTTAGCCTTTTGAGCCCAAACTCTGTCATGATCATAGAATTTGAGCCAAAAATGTCCGAGGCGTCTGCTGTGAGGTTGGGCGTCGCGTCGCTACCAGCCGACGACGACGTCTCATCAGAATTCCGCCCCTTGTCGTCAAATTCCGCGCCAGACTGCAGCTGCTCGTCGGTCAACGCCGTCCTTTTGCGCGAAAAGTTAAAGTTAAAGCGGTCTGCAAGAAACGGAAGAAAACGGAAATGTTTAGCTAATAGCCGTTGAAATGGGCTACTTCGGGACGTGCGCCATATTTATTTGGCGTACACCCGAAATTCGATGGCTATTAGCCGTTTCCGTCCGCTATCATTTTCAATTTTTTTTTTTCCATTTCAAATTTCGGACATCTTGTGTTTCGAAAAAGTCGCAAAAGCACTGAGTATGCGCGAAGATTCATAATACCGGCTAATAGCCCTTTTCGGCGGCTAATAGCCACGTAGATGCCTATTCTAGGCCATATACGCGCCAAAAATTTCCTGACAGCGGAACGCGACCGAAATGAAATGAAATGAGCGCGGCAGCGGCGGGCGCAAAAGCGTCCTTTCCTCACCCTGATCGATCGTCGTCGCGCCAACTGGCAGTTCTCCATAGTTGACGTCTTTGCGCATTTCCGAATTGCGACAAACTGCTGCAAAAAAAAATGACGTCGTCCTGCTTTCTTTTTCGCCACCCCCCCCCTTTTTTTTAAGTTCCTTACCGGCTTCGCACTCCTCTTGATTTGCGTGATTTCGGAATCGTGTCATGGAAGTGAATACTCTGAAAGAAGCGAGTAAAGAGTTGAACGGAATTCCGGATGCCGCTTTTTCCAACATTCCAAAAAATTGTTATTCCGCAATTTTTCGTCGCGGTGTTCGAACTATCTACAAAATTCGGCCAAGGACAAAACCGTTCTCGAATCTTTTACCGGAGAATGTTTAACGGTAAATTACAGGACTGTTTTATTTAAATTGTCGCGCGGTGTTTGCGTACTCGTTTTGCTGCCCGATTTACGAGTCTCCGCCCACTGCCCTGCTATTTTTTGTTACATTTTTGTCGCTTTTGGATGATTTTCTTTCTGTTTTCTTAGTCAATTTTTTATTTTATTTTAGTTGGATAAATGTTGTCTTTGAACGAAAATTGGACGAGAAAAATTGGAAAAAGAAATAAATGGCGGATGATGCAAAAAAAAATTGATTAAAAAACAAAAAGAAAATCATCGAAAATGTTACAATAAATAGGAAAATCCCAAAAAAAAAAGAGCAGTGGGCGGAGCCTCGTAAATCGGTCCGCAACGCGAGTACGGTACGCAAACACCGCGCGACAACTTTAATAAAAGTGCGAACACAGAAACGAAAAAAAAAATTGCACTAAAGTTTCAAAACGTCCCAGAGCCAAATTCTCATTATTTGTAACTCTGGCGTAAAGGTGATGAAGCCGATTGGCTTATTTCTAGAATTTCCGAACATTTCAAGACATTTGACGAAAATTAGTCTGAAACTATTGTGTTTTCAATCGAGTTGCGACATGAGAACGCGAGACTCCGCCCACTTATTTGTGCGCGACCACGCGAACACAGTGATATTTGAAGAGACGCAGAACGGCACAAATAAGTGGGCGGAGTCTCGCGTCTTCATGTCGCAACTCGATTGAAAACACAATAGGAAATGCTCAATTTTTTTTGTTGCACAAATTCAAAAACTCCTTTATTCTTTCTATTCCGTTTCCGAATTTTCTTCTATACCCTTACTCTGTTTTTCACGTACCGCAATGGGCGTATTCAAATAAATAAATAAATTCTTTAGATTCTTTATCACTTCTACCCCACCCTTTTTTTTCTGCTCTCATTCTTGATCTGTTTCTGCCCAACTCCTTATTGCTCTCATTATTTCCCTGCACATACCTTTAATGTATCTGTGTACACAATATCAACACGTCACATTGGCGTAAATAATAAAAAAAAATAAGTAAATAAATAAATAAACTTCTGAGCAAAGTAGAAAATTCACCAAATTATCGCCAAATTTTCGAAATTTCCCCTGCTATTACGTATTCCTGGAATGGTGGTACCGCGTCAAATGGTGTACATTGAGGTCTCGCCGCGGACGGTGTTTGCAGACTTGTGGATGATTTACGCGAAAATTTTAATTGTTCCGAATCGAAATTTTTCGACGAATAAATTCCGTTTTTTTTTTTCGTTATTATTCGTGCCGTTTTTAATTTTTTTTTAACTCTATGGATTATGAAAATTTTTCCCGGGCTAGTGTTTAACAGTTGTATTTCAACATGTGATAAAAAATGTGAACACTAGTCCAAAAAAATTAAAAACGGCACAAATAATAACAACAAAAACAACGAAAAATATTCATCGAAAAAATTCGAAACGGAACAATTCAAATTTCAGCGTAAATCCACAAGTCCGCAAACACAGTCCGTGGCGAGAACACAATGTACACCATTTGACGCGGTATCACCATTCCAGGAATATGCAATACCAGAACGGGGAATTTAAGCCTGAATTTTTTTTTTTTCAATTCCAATTTCTCGTCCCGTGCTTTTAAATATGGTCGGCCCGCCAAAATGGTCAAACGCGCTCCGTTAAACTCAATGCTATGCGAGTTTCATTTTGGTCGCCAAATTATTTCATTTCACATTGAATTTATACGTGAAATGAAATAATTTGAAAACCAAAATGAAAATCGCATAGCATTGAGTTCAGAGGAGCGCGTTTGATCATTTTGGCGAGCCGACAATATTCGTTTTAATTGTTTTTACAAAGCGATCTATGGAAATTTAAACCCTTTTCCCTGAAATTTCAGAAAATCAGTTATTTTCAGCAAATCCTAACATCTTTCCCATTTCTCAACCGGTTACTTACTTGTGTTACTTGTGAGGTTCGACCTCAGTTTCCATTTAAGATAGAGCAAATCGGATTGCAATGGGATGTCCCAAGTACGGCCTCAATATAAACCCGTCCAAGACGCAAATATTGATGAATAAGTACGTCACAAGATCAGATATCGATATTCTGAACACGAGGATTGAAATCTCCCAAAAGGTCAAATACCTCGGAAGAACGTTTGCGGACGACGGATCTCTCACTGAAGAAGTCGCTAGAAGGATTCGCGCGGGATGGGCTGCTTTCAACGCCATTCGGCGGGAGCTCTTGCAGTCTCCTCAGAAGACAAGAATAAGACTTCTCACAACAACTGTCATCCCAGCGATGACTTATGGATGCGAGACATGGACTTCCAAGGAGGCAGACACGAAGAGACTACAGAGAGCGGTTAGCAACATGTTCGAAATTGCCGGATGTGACCCACCAGACATGGAAAAGCAAGTCTTACGAAGAAAACTGAAGTGGGCAGGACACGTATCACGCATGAAATACGACAGATGGGCGAAGATAGTATCAGAATGGGATCCTAGGGGATCAGCACGACCACGCGGTCGTCCTCCGAAAAGATGGGCCGACGACATCAAGGATTCGATCAAAATCTTCATCCACAATGAGGCCCTCAGGGGCAACCTCGGGCACGGCCGCCGAAGAATTGGCATACTCGAGGCAAGACGAGCATGGTCCACTGTCGGAAGGGATCGTGTAACTTGGCGCAGCTTGGTTCGCAGTATCCAGGATGGAAACTGAGGTCGAACCTCACAAGTATCACAAGTAAGTAAGTTTATACGTGAAATGAAATAATTTGAAAACCAAAATGAAAATCGCATAGCATTGAGTTCAGAGGAGCGCGTTTGATCATTTTGGCGAGCCGACAATATTCGTTTTAATTGTTTTTACAAAGCGATCTATGGAAATTTAAACCCTTTTCCCTGAAATTTCAGAAAATCAGTTATTTTCAGCAAATCCTAACATCTTTCCCATTTCTCAACCGGTTACTTACTTGTGTTACTTGTGAGGTTCGACCTCAGTTTCCATCCTGGTAAGTAACCGGTTGAGAAATGAGAAAGATGTTAGGATTTGCTGAAAATAACTGATTTTCTGAAATTTCAGGGAAAAGGGTTTAAATAAATTTCAAATCGTTATTTTCATATGCAAAAGAAAATGTGCCAGCGCACGCACTGACACATTTCCATTTCTATGAGCGAATTTCTTAAAGTTCAATTTCCAAAAACCGTGATCTTTTCTGTGAGCTTCCAGCATCGTTTCAGATGCGATTCTTTCCGAAATTCAACCAAAATTCTAATTAACTGCTTGTAAAAAATAAATTTAATTTCTTATCATTTGATCAGAGAACCGGTTCGAATCGCATTTCACTTTCGCATATTTCAGTCACCACTGTCTTGCTAATTGAGTTTTTTTTTGTTGCATTCCTTTTCGTGAACATCTGTCGCTTATAGCAGGTGATTGCATCTTTTAACATCTTTTTAACTATTGTTTTTTTGTTTACGACCCCGCCAAATGGCTTCTCTGCCTTACTGATGAACTTCCGAGTGACGGGAAGCGTGAAATGCGTGGCCGAAACTCTGATTGCATTCGCTGCACGTGTACTTTATTTTGCCAGTATCGGTCTGAAAACAAAGCAGTTTGTCGAATTCATATTTATTTATTTACCAGTGACTTGACCATGCCGGGAACATCTTTATTATGTCGCAAAATCTGTTCGAACAGCGCTTTCTTGCATGAAATAGGAAGACAGTCCGGGCGTTCCAAACTTTGTGTTAACATCTGAACAAATTGAGGGCCGTAGGCAAACAAATAAAGGTGGTGCCAACAGCTTAGTTTTACCTATTTCACCAAGGTTAAATAATATAAGTAAGGCAGTTTAAACGTTTTCATCAGCGCAAACAGTGTGGCTTGTGACGATGCTAGAAAGACCTTTACTAACTCGGGGAGTTTCAGGCTATTAGCCGTTTTTAATGACTAGCTCCCGTTTGCGCACTGATTACCGTACACGGCGTGCTGGCCGGAAGTTATTGGCAATGCGCTCCGCTGAGTGTCTGCGTCTCTCCGGCGAGAGTTTGCTATAAAACAACAATATCCTCGCACTCTGCGTCTCCTCTTCGTATCAGTTTAACGCAGATGAGTGGCTGCGGAGCTAAATGCAGCCTACGGTAGAAAAATGCGACCACGCCGAAACGAGATTTTTTTTTTGGAAAAAAAAAGCCCGCGCAGTTTAAATTGTATTTTCCACCGTTCCGTTCAACACGCCGTGCCGTACATGTTTTCAAACGGAAAGGAATTGCCGCCACGTACGCAGCCAAATTATAACGCTGTGTATAACGATATAACTTGGTTGTGTATTTGTCGGGATTTTTTTCGCATTTGAAAAAGCGTGCGAGATATAGAGGCCAACAGTGTGCTTCACCGATCAAAAATTCACCGATTAATGGTTTTTTCGATTAATAATCGGTGAATTAGTCGATTAATTTTCACCGGTTTTAGTCGATTAATTAGTCGATTAAAAAATTTTTAGTCGATTAATCGTCGATTAATTTAATCGGAAATTAGTCGATTAATCGCGATTAAATTAATCGACGAAACATATCGCTAAACAACACGCGATTCGTAATTTCGGAGCGTATGGTTTTTTCAAATTAAAGAAATTCAAATGATAGCGAACGCGGACCCGTGATTTGTCGGTACAAGAAACTATGTATAGCCGGTCTCCCCCTCCAAGAGGGCAGCTACCAGACAGCTACCTGGCAGCTGTTTGGCAGCTACCTGGCAGCTGTTTGGCAGCTACCTGACAGCTATTTGGCAGCTATTTGGCAGCTATTTGGCGGCTTTTTGGCAGCTATTTGGCGGCTTTTTGGCAGCTCTTTGGCAGCTCTTTGGCGGCTCTTTGGCGGCTATGTGTCGGCTATAGAACTGCCCGGAATAGAACTACCCGGAATAGAACTACCCGGAATAGAACTGCCCGGAGTAGAACTGCCCGGAGTAGAACTGCCCGGAATAGAACTGCCCGGAGTAGAACTGCCCGGAATAGAACTGCCCGGAATAGAACTACCCGGAATAGAACTACCCGGAATAGAACTGCCCGGAGTAGAACTACCCGGAATAGAACTGCCCGGAATAGAACTGACCGGAATAGAACTGCCCGGAATAGAACTGCCCGGAATAGAACTGCCCGGAATAGAACTGCCCGGAATAGAACTGCCCGTAGTAGAACCGGCTCTGTATCGGTACAGCTCCTTTAATCGACGATTAATCGGCGACTAATTCACCGATTAATAATCGATTAAGCGACTAATTTTAGTCGATTAATTAGTCGGTTAATTAGTCGATTAATCGACAAAAATTTAATCGGTGAAGCACACTGGAGGCCAATAATGGCTGTCTGTCAATTCACTGGCTGACAGCCATTTTCAACGGCTAATAGCCATATAGCTGCCTATATCCGAATAAAATGAAATAATTTGGCGACAAAAATGAAAATCACGAATTACTAAGTTTCGTGGAGCGCACTTGCTTTCCTCGCAAATGGACAATATTGTTTTCAATCAAGTAGCATCATTAATAATGAAACCCCGCCCACTTTTTCAGGCGAACTGGGCGGGTTTTCTTTTTTTGATAATGCAACTGGATTGAAAACACAATAGGGCTGAGGAAATACCTGATTCTAGCATATTTTTTCTTACCTTGGACGCATGAATCAAGACATTATGTAGTTTAAAAAATTTTTATTACCGAAAATTCCTTCGCCCTCTTTTTATCGTGTTCCTTTTGATGCTTCCTTCTCTCGTTTTCCGTGAACGACACACTGAAACAATCTTTATTTTTCTTTTATTCGCCATATTTTCTTACTGTTTGCAGTCCTTCTCCATACACCGACTCTCGTGCCGCAAATGGCTTCCTCTCAAATGTGCAGTCAACGTGGCATGAGTTTTGTAGGCTCGATTACAGACACGACAAAAGTAGCGGCCGTCCGAGAGAATGTCCTGGTGGGATAAAGATGGTAATTCAAATATTTAAATTTTTAAACATTCTTACAACATTCTCGAACATCTCACGCGCATTTCTCACTACCATTCCATCTCCTCCCAGTTTTGTAGGTCCCTTCGTGTCATTGCTGGAATAATGTAACGGTCCTAGAACATGATTAGAATGGAAGAAAAAGAAAACTTGCGCAACTTGTTACAGGCGGTATCCAGAGCTGCATCAGGAGCAGTCTTCTCCGACTCTTGAGAAATAGGCGGCGCGTTTAAAATGAAAAATCGCTTTCCTGAAATCACAGAAAAATGTTTAAAAACATGATGAGCTCGAACCGTTGACACCTTCTTGAACGATGGTGTTATCGTGATTCTCCTGGTCATTCATCCCGAAATCATATATTTCCTGCATTTAAATCAAAAATCTAATTAGAGCATCGTGTCAAAGGAAGAAAGAAAATAAATCATTTCTTGAAATGTATGAAGCAGAGTCGGTTCTATTATTTATTAACGTTTTCAAAGCAAGTTTCCTTCTTTGTTTCTCTCTACTTTCGTTTTAGCTACGTTTAGAAAGTAAAAAATAAAATAAAAAAGTTCCAGATAGTTGCTCCTGTTATCCTACTGAGTTTTTCAACATTTTGCGCTCAGAAAAAGCCCGAAAACGAGAATAAAGGAAAATTACAGCGCAATAATACAGTTGAGTATCGACAGCTCCAGAAAACCTAATTTTTATTTTCTTTTTTTCCAGCTGACACCTGACCGCACTGCTTCGAATAAAAAGTTCTCGAAATTTGTGTTTTTTTACAGCAAAAAAAAAAACAAAACTATTGTTTGTTTTTCAGGTCAAATTCCTCATCAACGTCGCGCAAAAGCACTCAAAATCAGAAATTGGTGGCAGCGAAAAGTTTGGCTTTGCTTTTTTGTATTTTTTTCGAAAAAGCGAAAACAATTTTTTTTTTAGATGAAGGCCACAAGCCGGTCAAGATGGCTGTCGCGGAAGGTCTTATTCTGGACCCGGAAAAGTTTAAAAATGAAGGAAATATTGATATGGTGAGTAAAAATGTGATTTTTTATGAGATCATGCAATATGCAGTTCTTTTCGGAAAAATAGGAAAAAAAACTGCAGTTTTTAATGGTTTTTTTTTTCGTTTTTTTAAGGAAAAAATAGCCTGCATGATCCCATTAATTGCGAAGAAAAAAAAAATAAATAATTTTGAAAATTAAATTTGAATTTTTCCTCATGGCCTAACTTTATTTCACCGGCCGCCGGCCATTGCAACCCTCGCATGGATTTTTGCAAGTCTGCGGCGCGCTTTTCCTCCCTGAAAAATAAAAAAAAAAACATTTTTTTTTCCACTTTTCCGACTCGAAATTATCATGAAATTGTTGCTCTTCTGCATTTTTTTTTTTTTGATTTATCAACCTTTTTTGTTGTTTAAAAACTCTGTTTTGCTTCTATCTTCTATTCAGCACTGTCAATAAGTTTCAGTTGCGACTTTTTCGAAAAAAAAACACTCATTTTCCCAACTTCCTGACCTTGAAAATTGTTTCAATTGTTTCAATACTTTATTTTGCGCAATTCTGCAAACTTCATATAGAGAAAAATCTGAGATTCGTCTGAAATTTTAGGGAAAAATGGCAAATTTTGAAAATGTTCCATATTATTTCCCAAAGTTTCATCCCAAGCGTAGAATTTTCCTATTTTTTAGCGTTTCCCGACATTTTTTTGCCATGGCGTCACGGGGTGCCACGGCGTGTTAGAATATACGTAAAGGAAAACGCGCTCTGTCGCATTTATCTGCATCTCGATAGTGAAATTCTGCCAAGTTTTGATATGTGCGTGCAAAACTAGAGACACAGAGACTTGAGAGAGACGACCTCGGAAATTTAATTTCCAAAAATAATTTCAAAAACGTAGACTCCAGCACGCCGTGGGTGCTGATGATTGCCTTTTTTTAAAATTCTTTTTTTCACGTCAAAATCCAACGCGCTCAGGTCGTGCAACGTGGCAAAGCTGGCTCGTACGCGTCTAGATCAACTTGGCAGAATGCCAGAATGCGATAGGGCGCATTTGCATTTCGCGCGCCACCAATAACCCGATTTTTTTGTCTGCGTAAATTTGTTCCCTGATTGTCTATTTTTGTCTGACTTGAGAGAGATGACCTCCTAAAATTCATTCCCTATAGCTCCAAAACCGCCTAAAAAATGTTTTTTTTACTTCAAATATTAAAATTCTGCCCAATAGCTATGATTTCTTGTTCAGAGACCTCCGGAAGGTAGAGATTTCGAGGACGAGTTCCAATGTGTACCTGAAAGTGAGTGCTCCGCCACCGAGAATCACCCCAATGCACGGGTACCTATTTTTCGAAACAAAAAGTAGTATTTAATAATTTTTGTTAGGTTGTCATTCACCCGTCGCAATGCCGAGTTTTCGAAACGTGCAATCACGCCGAAGCTCCGCCTGTGAATTGAGCTCGTTGTTTTTTTTTGTTTGTTTCCTTCCAAATACATCTTGGCCTATTCTATTCTATTCGATTCGTTCCCGCTTTCTTCGTCGTCTATCCAATTAACGAAGAAGAAGGTACGAGAAGCTACGAAGAAGAAGAAGAAGGGGAAAGGAAGACACGCCAAGTTTGGATTGGAGTCGGTCGGCTCGAGTAGACGCATGCTCTCTAGCCGTCTTTGTTTCTGCCCGTTGCGCCCAGCAGTCTGAATCAATCGGCTCGAAAAACGGGTCGTGTCCGCCCGTCTTTGTTCGACGACTTCTTCCGGAGACCTTTGTCGGCGTCGTCCTCTTCAAAATGGTGAGGTGAGTTGAATAAAAAGGCCAGACGGTCGGTCGGTTGGTCTATTTCGAATCAAATCGTCAAACATTTGCTTGCTTGCTTGCGAGAGGGCGAGTGAGCGCCCGTCCGTCCGCCCGCCCGCCGAATGGGATCGTCGCGGGAAGATTGTGAGTGTGAGAGAGATAGGAAGAGACGTAGGTAGATCAGGAATGGAATGAAATGAAACGAAATGCGCTTCAATTTCAAATACAAACACGCGGCAGCGATACCGTACACCTTTTCGTTTTCCCATCCTCTTCTTCTTTGTTTACGCAGACGCAGACGAGACACGTTCGACGTCAACAAAATGAAATGCATTAACGCATTCATTCTGTGTGTATGTGTGTGTGGTTGCTGTTGTCGTAGGTTTGCAATGAAAGAGTAAACAACAGTGTGCATGAGTCATCTGAGGCGTGATGCTAGAAACTGGATGTTTCTCTGCGTCTCTCTCCCCCAGCATACGAAAATTGAATTTTGTTCAAACTGGAAAATGGGTCTGTCTGCTTCTCTGTGTCTCCTTCCCATATCATACAAAAATCAGAATCAGCGTTTTCAGTTTTCTGGAAAACGGAATTTCTGCTTGTCTAAAGTGAAACTTTGCGGAAAATTGTCGAGCAAAATTAAGCTGGGGCCGTATTCATGAAACCATTCGGAATTCCGAACGGGTTCGGAAAATTTTATTCCGAGCTATTTAAAATTCCAAATGGGAACGGATTTCTTTTTTATTTCTTTACTGTTAGTTCATTAGGATTAGTGATCTATTAAAATTTAAGAAAATAGTTCACATTCGGAATTTTAAGTAGTTCGGAATACTTTTCCCAACCCGTTCGGAATTCCGAATGGTTTCATGAATACGGCCCCTGGTCTCGCCACGATTGTGACAGACTAATTACGATTAGCGCAAAGGGGAAATTCAGTTACGACGCTCCGATGTTCCGCAGTTCAGGTCTCGCAGCGAAAAGCTGCACGGGGTTTATTATGGTTTCGTAACAGCAAAATGGAAAAAAAAATTTCCAAGAAATTGTTTCCTCTCTCGCCGCCAAGAGCTGAATCGTGGCGAGACCCAACAATTGATGACGCACAACTTGATACGCTGTCTCGCTACGTCACGAATCCATAATATCGTGAATAAATTCAATTTTTTCAACGATTTTTCATGGAAAACCACAATTTTTCTTCATTTTTTTCCGAAATAAGCATAGTTTTTATTAAAAATTGAGGGAAAAAACTGTAAAATTCTCCTTTTCAGCGAATTTATGGCGAAATTCCAATTTTCAGCAATTTTCGAAGCGAATTATGCATTTTATACAAATTCCTTGCATTTCCACCATTTTCGACGAAATTTAGAATTTATTTCCGATAAAATTTTCCTCGATTTTTTGAAAATTTTTAAACTAAAAACTATGCTTATAAATTATAATTTTCGTGGAAAATGGAGGAAATGCAAGGAATTTGTATAAAATGCAGAGGAATTCGCTTCGAAAACTGCTGAAAATTGGAATTGCGCCATAAATTCGCTGAAAGGGAGAATTTTCCTTGATTTTTTGTGAATTTTTACTAAAAACTATGCTAAATAATTTCGGAAAAAAAACGATGAAAAATGAAGGTTTTCGAGGAAAAATCGTTGAAAAAATAGAAAATTTGAAGAAAAAATTGAATTTAAATGTTTACAATAAACCCCGGGCAGTTTTTCGCGGCGAGACCTGATCTGCGGAAAATCGGAGATTTTGTTTTTTCTGAAATTTTGGGAAATAAGAGCACAAATACTCCACGCCATGAAATTCTGTGAAAATTTTGGACCGAAATTTCAATTTTAAAAAATTTCAGAAAAAAAATCAATTTTTTTAAAAATCGAAATTTCGGTCCAAATTTTTCTGAGCATTTCATGGCGGGGAGTATTTTTGGTCTTATTTCTCAAAATTTTGCAGCCAAATCGGAGCATTGCTATTTCGTGAATAACCTGTAATATTGTGTTTTCAATCGACTTGCGACATGAGAACGCGAAACTCCGCCCAGTTATTTGAGCGCGACCACGCGAACACAATGATATTTGAAGAGACGCAGACAGAACGGTGAATGCAGACTTGCGTTTTCATGTCGCAAGTCGATTGAAAACACAATTCCCCAATTAACAAAAGAAATTAGCAATAGGTCCCTTGACTATTTTGAAAATACGGGGAGAGGGAGGCAATGTCGAGAAAAAGAAGAAGATGAAGATGAAGTGACGGTGGCGTGTTTATGCCAGAAGAGCTGAGAGCCGATATGCTCATCGAACACGGTGCGTCTATCTCTTCGAATCTCCCTCTCTCTCTCACCACACACAAACACACGTCACGAAAATCGATCGGCGCGTCCGTCGTCGCGTACGTGGAAGAAATACGGAGAAAAGGCGTTGCTGCGTCTCCCATCCGAATAGCCAGTCACATTCGGTTGGACATACGCAAACGACCCCCCGTGTAGACACTGGGCAAATGGTGGAGGAGATGGATGGAAAGAAAGCGATGAAGAGATGGAGAGTCGCAGAGAAATAGAAAGACGTCGCCCCATCCGTTCTCTTCTCCTCGCTTTTCGCCTCTTTGCGAGTACGTGTGTCTGCCTTGTATGCATTTATTCAGTCTGCATTCCCCAACCATCCATCCATACCACCACAGCTGGGGGACAGCAGACACGGCCGAAAGTTAAAGTTACACTTGTTTTCTTTCTTTCTTTTCCTTTTTTTTGTCGCCTCTCGCTCGATCGCTCACTCACTCGCTCACTTACTCACACTCACTCGGCCACTTTTTTTTTTGTTCGTTCCTCGCTTTTTTTGCTTGCCCGGCCCGGCGTAGACCTTCCCAAGCCTTCCCAAGCCAGTCTGTCTCACTCTCCTTTTCTTCTTCTTTTTTCCTTTTCTTCTTTTTCATCTTTACCATTGATTTTTGTCCGTTGCGGGTCAAGTGTCAGGTGCTCACCACAGAGCTACAGCGAAACCGTCCGAAAATTAAATGTCCCCCCATTTTTCATTTTGTCGGAATGATTTTCAAATCTTGACCGTAGTCTCGAATCGAATCCAACGCGCCTCGTCGAGTCGAGTCGCGTCGCGTCGCGCCTTTGTTCATTTTTGACCCAATTTTTTCGCGCCGATTATTATTATGAAATTGTCGAGAAAATGAGAGATTTCTCATCAGTTTTGTTGGTTAATAACCATATTTTTAAATTATTCGAAGAATTATTGTGATTTAAAGTTAAAATTTTTTACGCCTAATATCTAGTTTAAGCTCTATTTTATTCTTAATATGCATTCGTGCCGGAACGACACTTCGCGGCAACTTTTGGACAAAATGTTGGCTGGTCTCGCCACGATTTTGACATTATTTGTTTTTTTTGTTGATGAAATCGCGTTTTTAGGGAAAAAATTAAGAAAAATGATTTTCCGCACTAATATTACGTATTCCTGGAATGGTGATACCGCGTCAAATGGTGTACATTGTGGTCTCGCCACGTACGGTGTTTGCAGACTTGTGGATGATGATTTACGCGCAATTTTGAATTTTTCCGTTTCGAAAATTTATATATTCCTTTTTTTTTTTATTTGTGCCGTTTTCAATTTTTTTGAACTTTGAAATTTTTCCGGACTTTTGTGTAAAATTTTTATTTCAAAATAGTTCAAATTTGCGCCTAAATCATCCAAAAGTCCGCAAACACGTCCGTGGCGAGACCGCAGTGTACACCATTTGACGCGGTGTCACCATTTCAGGAATACGTAATAGTATTCTGTCAAAATCGCGGCGAGACCAGCTATTTTTTGCGCCAAAATTTATGGCGAAATGTCAGGAATCCATAATACTTTTTATAGAAATGCTGAAAAATGTCAAAAATGCTCCCGAGAAGCATGTTTGAAAGTAATTTTTTAGGGTAAATAGAGCATTTTTCGGTTCCCGCCCATTTTTTGTTCGATTTTTTTAAATTTCTCTTCGTGTTTTGGCCATCAAAAGTATTTAGAATCGGACTGAAAACACTTGAATTAAATACTCTTTAAAATTTTCATCTTGTACAACAACAGAAAACGAAAATTTCTGAACTTTTCTGCACAAAATTAATAGCTCCGTTATTGTCGAACCACCAAAAGGGTCAAACGCGCTCCGCTGAACCAAACGCTATGCGATTTTCATTTTGGTTTCCTAATTATTTCATTTCACGTTGAATTTATACGTGAAATGAAATAATTTGGTGACCAAAATGAAAATCGCATAGCATTGAGTTCAGCGGAGCGCGTTTGATCATTTTGGCAGGCCGACAATACCTGTTCGCGAAAAGCTGTCAGTCAGCCACGCGCTGTTTCTCGGCCGCGTCCATTTGTCTCGCAGTGATAGAAGAAAAAGAGCGTAGCAGCCGAGGAGAAGCAGAGAATAATAGATTATAAAGTTATTGATCGACGCCCGCTCGCGACTTGATGCATCATCATCATCATCTTATTATTACTACTACGGTATCCCCCTACACCACAGTTGGCAGAATCGGCTCGTAAATTATCGTTTTGCGACACCCGAAATATCCGATTCTATCAGTGAAGACCATAACCTTTCTTGTCGTCTTTTGACTCTCTTATCAACAAAAAAAAATCCTTTCCCCTCCCGTCTCTAATAGAGGTTTACTAGCATCGGGCGTCGTTCTTCTTGTTGCCCACGGTTTTTAGGTCATGTTTGACAAAGACGAGAGGTGGAGAGACGCAGTCGCCACGCAGTGAATAGAGAGAACGATCGCGTTTTTGTGTGTGTGTGTGTCGCTCCACGACGATCGACCGGCCCGCGTCGATTCTCTTTTTCTTTTCATCTCTCTCCCTCTCTATCTCTGTCTTTTTCGGGGTCTATTTCAAAATTTACCGTCTTTATAAATACCTTGTTCGCTTCGAGACCCTCTTTTTTCCCCTCGCTTCTCTTCGCTTGACTGATCCTTCAATTATCGTTCTGGAGCAGTTTTGTCTGGGAAAAGCAGCGGCGAGAGAACGAGACGCAGACGGTTTGTGCGCATGTGACAGAAGAGCCGACGTCGAAGCTCCGAGGGCGAGAATTCGTGCTTGGCCCAATGCCAAGATGTGTCCGCCTCCTTCTCCGTCTCTCTCTCTCTCTCCCTCTCGCTCGATTGCTTCTTCTCCGGGAGGGTGGGTGCCTACTGTAGTCGCATCACCGCCTGCGTCTCTCTCTCTCTCACTCTCTGCCCCGACGCCACACACCACACCAAACTTTTCGAATCGGGAAGAAAGCAGCAGCGCTACGGCGATGACGGCGTCGTTATCAGTGTCTTTTTTGCTATAGTTATAAGTGGTGTACATGTATGTATTTTTCTTTCTTTCTTTCCTTCTTCCTTTCTTTCTAACGCTCGCGCTTTCATCGCTCGCGCCATTTTTATCGAAAAGACAGACTGTGACGTTTCGAATGACCTCTGTCTGCCTGTTCGCGCTTTCAGTCGATATTTAAACGTACTCTTTTCGATTTTTCTTTTTCTTCCACCGTAATCTCTTCTAGCTTTAAATTAAGTTACGATCATCCGGAATATCGGAGCGTCGTAACTATTCGATCTTGAAATTGATAGGCTCGCCGCGCCACGCCTGAACACAATTCAAAAAGCTGAACCCGTCCGCAAACACCGAGTGCCAAAAAATAATTAAAATTCAATTTTCTTGCTGGTTAGAGTATAATTTCAAGTGAAAAAAGTCTGCAAACACCACAGGCGTTTTAATAAACGTAGGAGTCACGTATTGTGTTTTCACTCGAGTCGCATCTTCAAAATATGAAACCCCGCCCATTTTTTTCAGCCAAAAATTCATTTTCTCGTGAAAAAAGTGGGCGGGGTTTCACGTTTTGATGTCGCAACCAACTCGATTGAAAACACAATACGTGACTTCTACGTTTCTTAAAACGCCTGTGGTGTTTGCAGACTTTTTTCACTTGAAATTATACTCTAACCGGCAAGAAAATTGAATTTTAATTATTGTTTTGGCACTCGGTGTTTGCGGACGGGTTCGCACAGGCTCCGCCCACTTTTTTGATTTTTTTCTTCTGGTATGATGATACCGCGTCAAATGGCGTACATTGTGGTCTCGCCACGAACGGTGTTTGCAGACTTTTGGATGATTTACGCGCAAATTTGAATTTTTCCATTTCGAAATTTTTAGACGAATAAATTCAGTTTTTTTTTTTGTTAATATTTGGGCCGTTTTTTAATTTTTTCTAACTCTATGGAATTCGAATTTTTCCGCACTAGTTTTTAAATTATTTTTAGTCCAATATGCCATAAAAAATTCCATAGAAATAAAATAATTAAAAACGGCACAAATAATAATAACAACAAAAAACGGAATTTATTTGTTTGAAACGGAAAAATTCAAATTTGCGCGTAAATCATCCACAAGTCTGCAAACACTGTTCGTGGCGAGACCGCAATGTGCACCATTTGACGCAGTATCACCATTCCAGGAATACGTAATATTAGCGCGAAAAATCATTTTTCTTCATTTTTTCCCCCTAAAAACGCGATTTCATAGTTTTTCCTTCACTAAATATTCTAGAAACATCTAAAAAAATTTTTTAAGTTTTTAAATATAAAAAAAACAATGTCGCGCATGTCAGCTTTTGTCGATTTTTGGAATTTTTTCGCGATTTCTGGATTTGTAGCGCTGGCCCTTTTCTGCTTAATTTTGATTTTTACCCAAAAATGGGCGGAGCTTGCTTGAACCCGTTTGCAAAGCGTGTCCGCAAACACTGTGCACCTGTGACACGAGTTTGTCATGCTCTCATTTGTACTAAATTTCTGCTCAAGAAAATATAAGTGGGCGGAGCTTTGGTTTACCCGTTTTAGCGTCAGTCCGCAAACACCGTGTGCCAACAGAAATTCTCCTTTATCAACCCTCTCTTTTTCCAGCACTTCGTACCAATGCGCTACACCTGACCCTTTTGATAACTGCAAGAACAATAAAAGTAGGTTATCCACCAGTTTTAAGCACTTTTCGAAATTTTACATTTTACCCGTTTCAGAATTTCAAAAACGACGCCGCAGATTCACGAGATGAAGGAGATGGTGGGCGGATGCTGCGTCTGTGCAGACGAGAACGGCTGGACGGACAATCCGCTGATCTACTGCGACGGAGAGAATTGCGAGGTGGCCGTTCATCAGGGTGAGTATTTCTTTCTTTTTGTTGCTTAATATGGCATTGAAACGCATTTTATAGGGTGCTACGGAATACAAGAAGTGCCCGAGGGTGAATGGTTTTGCGCCAAGTGCAGTTCGGCAGCCGCCAAAGTTCCCGGTGGCGCGAACGAAGCTACGTTTTGTTGCCAACTGTGTCCGTTTGACTATGGAGCGCTGAAAAAGACGGACCGCGGCGGATGGGCTCATGTAATTTGTGCTCTTTACATACCCGAAGTTCGATTTGGCAATGTTCATAGTATGGAGCCGGTGATCTTGTCCGACGTACCCTGTGATAAGTGAGTTTTTTTTTTTGTGTTTTTGAATTCATGAACTGTGCGACGGGGCGCGTTTGCATTTTTTCGCGTTATTTTTTTTTTCAAATTCTCAGTAAAAAGCGCTGTAAATTCGCTCCATTCGCAGTGGACGAGACGGCCACATTGGCGACGAGAGAGTGCAGAAAGTTGAGAGACTTCTCCGAATGCGCAGTTCACTGTGCGATTGGAGCGAATTTGCAGCGCCAGAAGTTCGAAAAAATTTGGGCGGAGCCATTGGCGAATAATTTTTTCTCGCCCGCATACATATTTTATTGATTTTATTTATTATTATTTTTCTGCGTAAACCCCGTTTTTTATTAAAATAATTTATTCTTTTGTCTTTTAATCACTCGAATATTTATATTTAAATCATGGAAAATCTCTAAACTTCTTGCAGGCAATAGAAATTACCGACATGAACATTTACCGTGGGGCTACCTCGAATCAGAACGTTCCCGAATCAGAACCGTTCATTTTCAGAACGTTTTCGTATCGAAATCGGTATATAAAAACTAGCAAAACCGCATGCTTCTGTGCAAAATAAGTAACACTTCGAAATAAATAAATAAATTCTCACAAACTGAACGAATGGTGAGCTACTGACTCTCTTTTTGAAATGGTTCTGATACGGGACAGTTCTGATTCGGGGTAGCCTCTTTACCGTGCGGTAAATGAAAAAATAAATGATTTTCCCGACAGAAAATTAAAGTTTTGGAATAATTACTGGCTTAATCACACTATAAACAGTCCGTAAATACTTTTTAAAATATCGAAATCAGAATTTTCCATCCGGAAAACCCTTTACTTTTTCAGTTTACTAATGTTCAATATGAAAGTTAGGTAATGTTCATGAATACGGCCTCAGGCTTTTCAAGAAATTATGGATTTTTTTCTGCTGTAGAAAATGTCGTTTTCTGCATGAAATGAATAAAGAAAATTTGACAAAAAACGAAAAAGGCATAAAATGAATAACCCCATTATCTAGATATATCCTGCAAAATTTCCAAAAACAAACTTTTTTTTAGGTCAGTGAAGCTAAAATCAATTATTTTGGGATAGTCCTGAACCCTTGAGCTTAAAAGTTGAAGAACATTTGAGAAAAAATAAAATTTTCAAGCTTTTATCCCCGAAAAACATGAAAGTACGGCTCAAAGTTATAATTTGGTGTAAAAAGGCTCCGCCCACATTTCAAATTCTGGACGCCGTGCAATTGCAAGAAAAAACATTTTATATGATTAGAAATACGGGAAAATACCTTATTTCCTATAATTTTCTTGGTTAGATAACGTTTTGCCGAGTTTGGTGTGCAAACCTCTAAATACCCGGCAGTTTTGATGAAATGAAACAATAGAAGGGAATGCGCTTAAATTAGAGGAAATACGTTAATAACAGGCTGAGGAAAATTGCGCTCTGGGACGTTTCGAAACTAGGACTATTTGAAACTTTAGTTCGGAGAATTTGTCAAAATTTGGTGGAACATTTAGCGCAAAAAAATGCACTAAAGTTTCGTAACGTTTTTATTCCGCGTTCAAATTTCCAATTTTCAGATTCAATAGGACGTGTTATCTCTGCAACGAGGAGCGGCCTGTGGACGCGAAAAAGGGCGCGTGCATGTCATGTAACAAGTCGACGTGCAAGGTTTGTAAATTTCTTTTCGAAACTCGATATTTACGAATAGGGGTCTTTTCAGAGAAGCTTTCACGTGACGTGTGCCCAACGAAAAGGACTTTTGTGCGAGGAAGGAGCGATTAGTCGAAATGTCAAGTATTGTGGATATTGCGAAGGGCATTTGAAGAAAGCGGTAAGAACCAATTATTTTTATTTTTTCTGTCCTCCTCGATTCTAGACGAGATAATAGTGTTGCGTAAACGTGGACAGGTGCACTTTTAGCCGTAGAATATTCTGATGAGAGAGTAGGATACGGAGAGAGGAATACGGCGTGGTGTGAGGGGGGGGGGGGGGGGGGGTGAATGGAAAGAAATAATACACTGAGCAATTTTCTACTTGTCTACGTCTCTCTCTCTCTGGTTTGTAAGGAGAAAATATTGTGGTGGCCGAAATACGCGCGCCCGTTTGGATGTGGACCGCGTGCTTCTACACTCGCACACATCCCTCCTATACATTCATCCATCCATCCATTCAACATAACACAACACAACACACTCGAGTCTACGGTGTGAGAGAAGAAGAAGCGAGTGTGAAGAGGCGATAGACGACGTCAAATGGCGAGGGACGAGGAGGGTATTGACGGCAAAAAGAAGCAGAGAAACGTGCAGAGAGTGTGGCTCGTGCTCGCCGCGACGCGCTGCGATTCTCTTTATGTAACATGGCATAGCTGGCGGCCAGGGCTCGATTCTTTCTCTCTTTTTCTCTCTCTCTCTCTCTCTGCTTTCCCAGTTGCTGAGAGTTGCTCCCCACCGTCTGCGTATACGCCCGTCCTTTTGCCTGTGTGTGCTCATTTTCTTTCCTCCTGGACAATTGGGTTTTTGGTCCTATTCTGGAGAGGAAAACGCTGTTTTTAGCCCTGAAAACTACCGTACCCAGAGGTTTTTGAATGTCGGTTTTTTGCTTTTAATGGACCTATTCATAGGAGAAAAAAACAAAAAAAAAATGTTTTTTTTTTGTTTGTTTTTGTTTTTTTTCCTATTCATAAATGTCAAAAAATGTCAGACAATGTTAAAAAACGACCAAAACCCTGTGAAAAATTGCAAAAAAAGCTAAAAAACTACCTTCCCACTGAAAATTAAAGGCGCGACGCGAACGGTGTCGAAAGTGTGACGTTTCGAAACTTTTTCTGCATTTTGTCGTCACGGTGTTTGCACACAATCATTTTTCAAAGCTTTTTATGGAAGAAATTTCCATAAAAAGCTTTGAAGATTGATTGAGTGCAAACACCGCGACGACAAAATGCAGAAGAATTTTCGAAACATCCGAGAGCCGAAAAATGACTGGTTACGGTAGTTTTTTGACGTTGACGATTTTCTTTTCTCTACCGTCATTATTTTGATAGTACACACACACACGAGTTTGCGCCTCCCCTCTCACTCTCTCTCTCTCTCTCCTCTTTTTTTGGTCGCCTATTTTATTTCGAAACCTGCGTTTCTAATTTCTTTTACTCTCCATCCGCCGGTCGCCCCTTACGATTGTTGTATCTGATGTCACCTCTCTCTGTCCTATTCGAGACGCACACCTTGTTTTCTTTTTTTGCGATTTTTGGTTCACTCGCCAGCCGGACCGAGCCAAAAGCTAGACTAGACGCCTTTTCATGGGGTGCAGACTGCGCTGGCGAAAGTGCGCTCCGTTGTACTGGGCGGAAAAAAAGTTGGCAGTGTGCCAAAAAGCGTGTAAGCGACGAGACGCAGACGAGAGACAGTGAGATGGAGAAGAAAGACAGCGAGACGCAGAAGTGAGAGAGAGAGACACGCAGACGAGAGACAGCGTTGCCACGCGACGCAACCGCATTGCGGCACTGCAAATTTCGAGACTTCACAAAAAAGATGAAAGCGTCGAAATGTAGGAACGAAAAATTTGGGAAAAGGGGCGGAGCCTAATTTTTTTCTGTTTCTCTTCCTGAAGAATGCAAGAATATTGGCTCCCGGACGTTTCGAAAGTGCGACGTTTCGAAAAATTTTCTGCATTTTGTCGTCGCGGTGTTTGCACACAATCATTTTTTAAAACTTTTCAAGGAAAATTCCAAAATTTCCATAAAGAGCTTTGAAAAAATTATTGTGTGCAAACACCGCGACGACAAAATGCAGAAAATTTTTGGAAACGTCGCACTTTCGAAACGTCCGAGAGCCAATATCCTTGCATTCTTCAGGAAAAGAAACAGCAAAAAAATTAGGCTCCGCCCATTTTCCCAAATTTATCTTTTTTCGTGGGGTCTTGAAATTTACAGTGTCGCCCTATTTTCAAACTATTTTTTCCCGGTCAAAGCCCAACTTGTGTCGTCGCGTGGCAACGCTGTCTCTCGTCTGCGTGTCTCGACGAAATGCAGAAAAATTTTCGAAACGTCCGAGAGCCGAAAAATGGGCGGAGCCAAATTTTTTTAGTCTCAAAAATTGACAATTTGAAAATTTGAACAAAAATTTAGTTTGCGGCACTTTTTGGGTTGGCTCCGCCCATTTTGTGTCTTACTGTACCCGTCTCTGCTGTCTGTCTCTCCCGCGCCTCTTTTGTGTTTGTTTCGTATGGTGCTGGACTCGCCCGGAAAACTGATTAATCATGTGGCCGTGTGTTGCCCTTTGCGCGTCACCTCTTCTCTTCCTCTTTTTCTTTTTTTTTTTCCCCCCTAAATTTTGAATCGTGGCGCCGATCAATCGGTCGTCGCCGCGTCGTCGTGGTCGTCGTTATTGTCATGGCGTAGTGGTTCTGGTAGTGGTACGTCTTTCTTCTTCTTCTTCTTCTTGTGTCGGTGCACTCGCTCTCTCTCTCTCTCTCTTTGTCTCTCTCTCGCTCTCGCTCCGTCACTCTTTGTCGTCCTCTTCCTCGTCGTCGTGGCGGCCGTTGTCGCCACCGCCGTTTGCAATCGGTTTGCGGGACGGGACGGGCCCCCGAATTTGTGTCTGCGCGCGTCGCCTCTACCTGCCCTCTACGTATCAAATGTCTTGTCGGCTTGTCTGTGCGCTCGATCTCTCGCTCTCCCGCTCGCTCGCTCGCTCCATCGCAATTTGAAAGCCAAGGCAAGGGGACTGGTGAGTGATCGGTGTCCTCCTCCTCCTCATTCTCCCCTTGTGTTGCTGTTGCTGCTATTCTCTCTCCCACTCTCTCTCTCTCTCTTGCTTTCCGTATTTTCTCTATTTTCACGACGACACGCAGATCGAGAAAAGAAGAATCATGAGTGACGTGTATACAGCGCAAAAGAAAGAGAGAGACAGACGGACAGACTGTGGTGGTGGTGTGGTCTGGTCGGTCACATTTACGCACACACACACACACTCGCTTCACTCGCATACCCATTCACAATGTGAAAAGAAGCACTGTTGGCCGAGTGCCAAGTTTTCATTCTTGTTTCGCCCCGATCGCCTAACCTTGTTCGCCGCTTCCTAAATGTTTTCTTATCACTTTTTTTTTTTTTTTTTTGAATTTTTAAATTTGCAATGCGAAGCACTCGGCAAACGCGCTCCATCGCACAAGGGCAAATTTCAAAGTGGGCGGGGTTTCATTTTTTTTTTGATGATGCAAATCGATTGGAGGCACAATAACAATGTTTTTAAAAATATTTTAAAGGCGATTGGATTCAAATTTTAAATACAATTTTTTGGAAAATTATTGAGGAAGCAAGAAAATTGCGACACGGTGTTTGCGGACTTTTGAAAAAAAAAATCCAAACGACAATGAAGGAAATGTTTTCCATTTTCAAAAGTACGCAAACACCGACAGAGTCGCGATTTTGCGAAACTTTTAATTTAAAATTCAAAGTAAATCATCAGAAAACCAAACCCCCCCCCCCCCCCCCCACTTTTTCACGCGGCAATGCTAAATATCCAAAATTTGATATTCGCGGTTTAAAAAACGACCCTGGGACGTTTTGAAACTCGAAATTGAAAGGCGGCGCATGCATATAGCGTCTATGTGGATTTTGTAGGGACATTTTGAAATGTGCAATATACATTCACATTCATCCGTATAAGATGCACAAAAGCTCGAAAGAATAAAAGAGTTGCCAATTTTTACCGGTAAATTCAACGAACTTGCCAAAATTTACCGGAAATTGGGCCGTGGAACGTTTCGAAACGTCCCAGTTTCAAATCGTCTCAGTTTCGGAATTTCCCAGTTTCAAATCGTCTCAGTGTCAAATTGTCCTAGTTTCGAAATGTCCCAGTCTCAAATCGTCTCAGTTTCAAATCGTCCTTGTTTCGAAATGCCCCAGTTTCAAATCGTCTCAGTTTCGAAACGTCTCAGTTTCGAAACGTCCCAGTTTCAAATCGTCTCGGTTCCGAAACGTCCCAGTTTCAAATCGTCTCACTTTCGAAACGTCCCAGTTTCAAATCGTATCAGTTTCGAAATGTCCCGATTTCAAATCGTCTTAGTTTCGAAACGTCTCAGTTTCGAAACGTCCCAGTTTCAAATCGTCTCAGTTTCAAATCGTCTCAGTTTCGAAACGTCCCAATTTCAAACCGTCTCAGTCTCAAAACGTCCCAAAGCCAAAAAAAATTTTTTTTTTAATGGGCGTGGTTTCATTTTTGGATGTCGCAACTCGATTACAAAAACCCTAATGGAAATGTCCGAATTGTGCGTCCGGGCGCGTTTGCTGACTCGCGTGGATAACGCAATACTTTTCCTGGCTCTGGGACGTTTCGAAACTCGTCCATTTTTATCGCTATATTTTTGGTAAATTTTGACATCGAGTTGCGACATGAAAAGGTGAAACTGCCCATTTTTTTCACGCGAACATTAAATTTTATTGCATTTTCTATTTTTACGTGATGTCGCAACTCGATTGAAAACACAATAGCACCTTAGTTAGTCTCGACAGGCTAGTATCCGGAAAAAGTGAAGGGAGGAAGGAAGTCGTCATGTGAATTGTTTTATCTCTGCGTCTTTTCTCCCTCTCTCTCTTCTCTCTCTATCTTTCTCTCTCTCTCTCTCTCCTTCCTCTCTCCCTTCCCGTCATGAGGTGTAGTAGTGTCTGCTTTCTTCCTTGAGAAGCTGCTTGTCGCATCACGAAAAGAACTGGGTCATTGTTGTGTCTGTGTCTCGCTGCTTTTTGTTCTGTGCGCGATTACTTCTTCTTCTTTTTCTTCCTCATCTTCTTGTATTGTCATTATTTTTCATCAAAAACGCTCATTTCCAGATAAACGATCCGGCGATCAAAGTCATTCCGGCGTGTCCTCCTGTGCAGCGGTTACCAAAAGAGGAAAAGAAGAAGGCGAAGGTGCTGTCATCGCCTCCACCGCCACCACCACTACCTCCTCCACCAAAGTTGCATATGCTTGTCGACACACTTCCGAGACCCAATCAAGTGAACAGTGTCTTGTCGATCGGCTCGACAATCAACGCCAACTCGAACTCGAACGCGAACTCGACGCCGCTCGACGAACGGCCGCCGCCCGTCTCGAGCAACTCTAGCATCTACGCGCCACCGCCGACGGCTTTCTCACCTCCACTGACGATATCGAGCAGGTCTTCGGTCGCTTTGGATCAGACTCCACCGCTCGTACCCAAATCGTCCATTTCGTCGGGACCGTTGATTCCGACGGCGGCGCCGTTTGCACCAACGGCTTCTTCGTCTTCTTCGTCACCGTATCCGAGTATGGCGAACGGAAGTTCGTTGCCCTCTTCGGAGCCAACTGTCGGCAGTCACTGTCTGCAACAGTTGCACTCGGCGACTCCAGTGTTCTCGGTGTTGTCTACGGTACCATCGCAAGCATCAAATACAGTACTCAATGACTTGAATGGATACCCGGCGGCCAGTCAACTGTCCAGTTTTATGGTAAGCTCAAAATTTAGCATAAAGCCCACTGTGGAAAAGGCCAACTTTCAGCACGAAATACCTGCTAGAAACACGACAAGTGTGGCAAGTTTATTACCGCCCGGCGCGGCAGAATACCATCTAAATGGAAGTGGAGATGAGGAGAAGACTGTGAAGGCGGTGTTGACGGCGCCGTTGGCAAAAGCGAAGCGAATGAGGGACTCGAAGAATGACATTATGGACAAGTCGAATAAGAGGCCGCGAGCTCACCCGAGAGCACCAGCAGTTCTCGGATCCTCGTCCACTTCTTCGTCTGCCGGTGGTACCGTTGGAAAGTCGGCCAGTATGCAAAGGCTAATCAATCTAGTCGCACCAGTTGTCTCTGAAACTGTAACCGATTTTCAAAGGGACAGAGTGGCAGCAGCTGAAAGGAGAGCCGCTGCCGCTCAATCGCAACCATCCACCTCCACCAATGGCTCCATGAATACACCGAATCCGCCATCGGAAGTTTTTGCCAATTCGAATTCGGCGTCACACACGAGCAATCTGCTTTCGGCTGGATTACTGTCGATGCCTGGAACGAGTAATGGTAATATTTGAATTTATTGTGAGAAAAACACAAAAAAGTGCAACGCGATTTTTTTTTTTGCGTACTATTTCTCTTCATTTTCTATGCTATTTTTTAGGCTCTGGACCAGGCATACTAGTGGATTTTAATTAACAAAAATGAGTAATCGATAAAAAAGTGTTTTGTTTTTCGCAACGCGAAAATCCCAACAAAAAAAAATCGCTACGCGAAAATCCCAAAAAGTGAATTTTTGTGAATTTTTTGTGAATTTTTGAGGCATACTAGTGGATTTAAATTACCAAAAATAAGTAATCGATGAAAACGAAAAATATAAACCAACGCTACGCAAAATTTCCAAAAAGTTTCGAAACGTCCCAGAGCCATTTTTTTTTAAAATTTCTGTTTGAGTTTCAAAAGTACGCAAACGCCGCGTAGAAATTTTTTGAATTTTATTCATGGGGTTATTCAGGGTCGGAAAAAATAGTTTTTTTTCCTTTTTTTCCTTATTCAAATGACGGAAAAAAAAGAAAAAAATCCGTGGCCGCGACAGTTTTTTTCCGTTGCTTTTCTAGGCCATCGCAAAAGTTTTTTAGGCCCTCCGCTGTGAGACCTGCGAAATATCGATTTACGGGCGAATAATTTTCGAAATTTTTTTTGAAAAATACAGAAATTCATTGGAAGAAAAAAAAATTTCAAAATTTATTCGCCCGTAAATCGATATTTCGCAGGTCTCACAGCGGAGGGCCTAAACAACTTTTGCGATGGCCTAGAAAAGCAACGGAAAAAACTCTCGCGGCCACGGATTTTTTTCTTTTTTTCCGTCATTTGAATAATGGGGTTATTCATGAGATAAAAAAACTGTTTGTTTTTGTTTTTTTTTTTTTCAATTCATGCGATGTCGAGAATTGTAAAAAAAATACAGGTAGAGAAATGGGGGTCCCCCTGATATAGCATTGATATTGAAGAGACGCAGAAGGCGAGGAATTCAAAGAAAGGGGGCAGTCTCTGTGTCTCTTCATTATCAATGCTATATCCCCGTTTCTCTACCTGTATTTTTTTTTTACAATTCTCGACATCGCGTGAATTGGAAAAAAAAAAACAAAAAAAAACCGTTTTTTTTTCATGAATAACCCCATAAGGAAAAAAACCATTTTTTTCAGACCCTGAATAACCCCATTAAATATTTACAATATATACTTTTTCATTGATTTTGAACGATTTTGTTTTCCAGAAACGGCAACTCTGAATGGATCTGCGTCCTCGTCTCACAGTTCTCGACTACAGCTGCCCACATTCATGGAACAACTACTCGAAAGGCAATGGGATCACGGTTCGAATCTTTTGATGGCCAACGCGCATTTTGATGTGGCACAACTGTTTAGTTGTCTATTCCAATTAAAGTCTGAAAACTTTCGACTCGAAGAGAATTTGTCACAATTGCGGAAGCGGAGGGACCATCTCTACACGCTAAACTCTAAACTGGCCGAAGTGAATGTGCTGGATGTTCCGAAGCGACAAAAGGAGTTTGTTCAACAGAATCAGGATGCCGCTTCGTCTTCATCTTCCTCTTCTGCTTGTGCTCTTGCGAAGGAGCCGAAAGTGGAGAGTATGCCACCAACTGCCATTCCACTTCCCGCCAATCACAACATTTCGGCCGGGGGCGTTCATAACAACACGATGAGTGAAGATGTGAAGCCGTCGTTGAAGGCTGCGTCGGCGAATCGGAAGTCGGCTCCACTCAGCATGCCAACTCCGGTTCCTTATACGAATGCTCCAGTCAGTATGACCGCCTCGTCTACGCCGTCGCTTGCCACGATTCAGAATAACAGGTAATTGTTGTCATGCTGATTTTTATTTTTTTTTCAAAGAGTTTTAAGGAAAAAAATGTACAATATTCTGGTTTTTTCTTGAAATGTTATGAGAAGATTTGCCCGTTCTATTCAGGCTTTGTTCTGAAAATTAATACTTGAAAAAAATCCTGCGGCATCCAATAAGGAGATTTTAAAAACACGGGTGAAATGCGGTGGATGCATATAGTGTCCGTATTTTACTCATGTCGTCCTTTTGGTTCATTGGACGGTTTATAATAACTTTTTATTTATTTTTTGCATTAAAATAAATAAATTGAATGTATATAAATACACAAGCCTGCGACATTTGGCGACTTTGCCCCTGATTTTTTTTTCTTGTAATGGAACTGATTTTTGTACTTCAGCTCTTCCAAATTTTGTGATTTTTGTGGCTGAATTTGTAAAATGTGTAAACGTTTATCAAACGACGCGGATTTATTAAATATCTAGAGCCTAATTTACATAAATGCACGATATGATTCAAATACGGACACTATATGCATCCACCGCATTTCACCTGTGAATAAGACGACATGCCGGGCAAATAGAGTAAATACGGTAACGGATCTGGGTGTAAAATGCGTTATTTAAGGATTCCATAAAACTTAAAATTTCGAATTTTACTGATCAGGAAATAAAATTAATTGCTGAAACTTAGGACCAACTTTCCGGAAACCGGAAGCAGTTTCACGGAATCGGTCCCAGAAGTAATAACAAAAATTGAATGAAAATTAGCCAACAAGAAAAATAAAGCTGAAAATTAGCTCTTGAAATTTGAAAGAACATGCAGGATTTTTTGGAAAATTTCAAGAAGAAGGGAAAATTTTGTTACTTTCGAATTGAAGGAAATGGCTCTAGAATTTTTATGGGGTTATCCTCGGAACCAGCAAAAAAAGCAAAAAATAGAAAAAAAAACAGTAAAAATTCGGAGAATGCTGCAATCGGTCTGAAACTTTGAGAGATCATTTAAAAAATACTCTCGGACATTACCTGAAATTTTCAGACCGAAATATTGATTTTAAAAATTTTCAGAAATAAAAATCGATATTTTTTATAATCAATATTTCTGTCTGAAAATTTCAGGGAATTTCCGAGAGTATTTTTTAAATGATCTCTGAAAGTTTCAGACCGATCGGTGAATTCTCCGAATTTTCGCTGAATTTTTTGCTGGTTTTTTCTATTTTTGCTGGTTCCGAGAATAACCCCATTACAGCTCTGTGACGTTTCGAAGCGTCGCAGAGCCATTAAAATAAATTTGAAAATCCTAAACTTGCTCTCATTCTAGCCTCCGATCGACTCCATCCACCGTCGGAGCTCCAGTAACTTCGACCGCCGCCCCAGGAGGAGTTTTGACTGCTGTTTCGGGTGCCAATGAAATGGCGATGAGCCCAGAGAGAATATCCAATCAAATCAATCAGATGAGCCTTTACAATCGGCTTCCAATTTCTGTGAGTTTTTATTTATTTTTCTTTTGTTGCAACTGTAAGAGCTTGCAGGACCCCAACTTTGCGACCCAGTTGCAATTGCTTGCCCAGTTTGGAAACAATATGAACACGAACATTTTTTCGCGTATTTTGAATCAAAATCCTGCGCTTGTCGCCCTCATGAACCACGGACCAATGCCACCAACGGCCGTCACTCCTCTCCCGCCCACTTCGGCAACTCCGAATGGAAAGTGAATTTCTTCGTTTTCTTCCACAACCTCTTTTACCGTGTTTGCGCCAATTACCTCAGCAGTTTTTCTCTTTTTCCTCACACTCTCTCGTTTCATCCCGGTTGGTCGATCAATACTCGTGGATATTCTAAAACAATTACGTAACCTATCTTTTCTATTCTATCCGATATGTCAAAAAAAGTATTTATGCGGGTCACCATTCCATGGAGCGCATTTGCTCTCCTCTATCTCTTCTTTTTTTATTCTCTATTGTCACTTTTTAACCCCCTACCATATTGTGAGCGTTGCACTTTTTATATAAATATATATATATATAAATCTTGTGTTATTGAACCACCTCCTGTTATAATGTGCCTCGAAAAAAGTTGAATAATTTTCATGGTTTTCCACCACCTCCACCTCCTCCTCTCTCTCTCTCTTGACTCTCACGCTTTGTCACGATTTGCATTCGATATTTATTGTACCATCTCTCCTCTCCACTATTAATTTCGTCTTGGTGGTTATACACACATTGCCCATGAAGTTAATAATAATAATTGAACACGTGTTTCTTTTTTTCTTTTCGGCAGCAAAATTCAACAAAAAACAACAACAATAACAAGAAAAAAAAATAAATATTGTTAAATACAATGCTCCAATGTTCCGGAAACTGCGCGGTGTTTATCGTAAATATTTAAATTCCTTGAAAATGTATTTTTAAAAATCGTTATTTTGGTCTGAAATTTCAAAAAAGGGTGAAATTTACGATTTATTTACAATAAACACAGCGGAACACTGGAGCGTCGTAACTGAACGAGATCACTCATCCCTCAACACGAGCCGTTTTGGCGCCAACGAATCGCCCATTCCTTCCGTGTCTCGGACTCCTGCTCCGTACGTGATTATTGCAATGTAGCCCTGGAAAAATACAAATTTTAATTGTGAATTATAAAAAAAAAGAAAGAAAAAAAAACAAACTTGATTATCTGGCGCCGTTCTGATGAGGTCTGGGTGTGTTTTCAGGCGGTCGTTCATCTGAAAATTGAAATTTAATTGTCCATAAAACGAAACCTGGGGAATATGCTCCGCCTCTCTATACAATGACGGAAAACAATGCCGCAAACTTGCAAAAGGGGCGGAGCTTATTCCCCGGTTTTTTCAGCGTCTCAAGAAGAAGGAAAATTGGGCAGAGCTTACGGCAATATTATGCATTCGCCACGAAGTAACACTTCGCGGTAAAAAAAACTTTATTTCTTATGTTTTTCTTTAATTTTTTTGTACAAAAAAGTGTTTTCATTTACCGCGAAGTGTCACTCCGTGGCAAATACGCAATAAAATAAAAATTTTCAGATTTTAGTCAATTTTTTGGCGGGAAAAATGTTTTTAAAAACCGGGAAAATAAGCTCCGCCTCTTTTGGAAGTCAAGTCTACGGAATGATTTTTGTAGAGAAAGTGCTGTAAAATACTGAAAAAGCGCCGCAGAATTGCAAAAAAGGCGGAGCTTCTTCTTCGATTTTGTAAGGTGATGATTTTTTTGTTCAAAAACGTGTTCTCAATCACCGCAAAATGTCACTCCGTGGCGAATACGTAATATTAAGATGTTTAGCGCGTTTGAAATAAAAAATTTCGAAATTTTTCAGATTTTTGCCAATTTTTAGGCAGTTTTACGTCTTTTTCTTTGCGAAATTAAATTTTCAGACACGACTATTTACGGTGCAAGAAAAATGTGTATTTTCTTTATTTTTGCTGTTTTTTGGCGGATTTATTTATCGCCGAGATGCAGAAATTGCCTATGCGCTCCACCATTTTGGAGGAAAAATAGCCTTTTAAAACTAAAAATAAAAGAGAAATTAGACATTGATAGAAACAGAGATACGCAGACGGCAAGAGGCGCGTCCTAGACAAGGCTGGGATATTACGTTTACGGGTTTTAGGGAATTTTACAGACTTTGGCGAAGTCGTAAAGTTTTGAGACCCTGACAAAACCGGGGAAGACAAACCCAGGGAAGACAAAACAGGGGAAATAAAATGACGAACCGGGGAAGAGACTCCGCCCCCTTTTGCAACTGCTGCACGATGTTTTGTACTGGAAGTGTTGAAAAACAGGAAAAGTGCGCCGCAGATTTGCAACTTTTCCCCGGTTTTGTCATTTTTCGAGACCCCACGAAAAGGGGGGAAAGTGTTGAAACGCAGGAACGAAAAGGGGGGAAAATGGGCACAGTTTGTCTGCAAAAGTGCCGCACGGTTTTTCTACATTTTTGGAGAATGAGAAATAGTGTTTTTTTCCTGCTTCTTTTTCTGGAATTTAGTATTTAAAATGCGGAGACAAAATAGAAACGATTAAAAAATAAAAGGAGCGGAAAAGCTGCGAGAGGTCCACAAAATTATTGATTTTAGTGAAAAATAATATTTTTTGCGAAAATTCGGTTGATTTCACATTAAAATAGGAAAATTGTGTGCTAAAAAGAAAGAATACATTGAAATACATCATCATAATATCGTTTGAACTAAAAGCTTTCCAAATAAATGATTTAGGAATTTTTAAAGCAGCGGCAATTTCGAAAAATGGCGAATTTTAACTAAAATTGGGCATAATTGGGAAATTTTTCACAAAATATTACTGTTTGTTTGTTATCAGTCATTTTAACAAATAAATATCAAGGAAAACGGTGAATTTTAGCAAGAAATCGAAGAAAAAGAGGAAAAATAATTTGGTGACGAAAATGAAAATCGCAAAGTACGAAGTTCAATGAAGCGCACCTGCATTTGTCGCGAATGGACAATAAATACCCAAAAAAACTAATTTCAGGCAAAAAAAAGCAGAAAAAAAACACTATTGCTCATTCTCCAAAAATGCAGAAAAAACCGTGCGGCACTTTTGCAGACAAACTGTGCCCATTTTCCCCCCTTTTCGTTCCTGCGTTTCAACACTTTCCCCCCTTTTCGTGGGGTCTCATTTTTTTCCCCCGGTTCTGTCAGGGTGTCAAAGTTTTCACGGATTATACAAAAACCATAGAAGACTTTTTTCCAAAAGGAGTACACGAGGTGGCGGAAAATTTGAACGCATTTCGTCGTTTTGCTATATTTCTTATGTCTTTCTTGCACCTTGTCTGAATTTTTGCATTTAATTTTGAAAAATAATCCAATATTTTTGTGAAAAACTTCATAGAAAAACTCACTTCCACCAGTGATCCTCTGACTCCTGCTCTCACCACGTGCTCTGATCCGTCTTTGCATCGAAATGTGCACAATTTCGAGTCGGTCTGCAGGATCAGTGCTCCCTGGAACATTTCGTTTGTTTTTATCGAATTATTTAATTTCCAAATTGTTATAGTTAAAAAAGTACGAACCTTTTTCCCTTTTCCCGACACTTGATTTGTCGATCGATCCGCGCCGTGTTTTTTCGTATTTCCAAAGTCCACTTCGATCACTTCGCTCTCTGGAGGCTGGAAAAACACCCTTTTCTACCTTTCATACCCAAAAATTTACCGTCCTGAGCACAACTACAGTAACTCCACTGGGATGATGCAAATAGGCGATATTTTCGTACAATTCCGAGCTTTTTCGGGCGTAAATTCGATCCACGACTGACGCGTACGAGAATGTGGACATCTGTGTTTAGATGGGGATTTTTAATTTAAATATTTATTGTCCATCCGTGAAAAAAGCAAGTGCGCTCCACGAAACGTTTCATTTTCGTCGCCAAATTATAATTTTTTAAAAGATAAAAATTGATCTGAAACCATTTTCACAGAAAGTTCTATTCAAACCAATTTGAAATCCAGAATGAATTTTCATTATTCGATAAACATGAAATTGAAAAGAAAAAAAATAGAAAAAAGGATTTGGCTTTTGGCATTTAAAGGGGGTGCCAACTTTCTGGGGAAAGTGGCTTAAAATATACCCTTGGGTGGGGGATTTACGAATATCACATCGAAATCGAACAAAAAAATTTTTCTGATTTTTTATGATTTTTACAAAAAAAAATAGAAGACCACGGGGAGTACACGACTTGGCGCGAAATTCAAACGCCATTTTCTTTTTCAACATTTTTCTCCCGTCTTTCTCGCATTTTTTTTGCATTAATCTTGGGGAAATATTGTACAAACATCATTTCGTGTTTGAATATAGAAAATTAACGCGTGTTGATCACAAAAGTAACGATAAAACAAATTCGGAACAAAAATTCTCATACCTTCCATTGTTGTCCCTTTTCCTGCTCAATTCCGCATTAAATTCAATATTTTATCAGCAACGTTTATATTTGAACAATAAATGCTCACAAGAAATTATTTAAAACGATGAATCGAACGAAAGGCGAATATCGATTTTTCGATTTTCATGACTAAACTGTATTTTCGCGATGATCTAAAATGTAATAAGCGATTAGAGCATGTTTTATCCGAAATCGATAATAAAAACGAGGAAAACTGCACGAAAAATAAGTAATTCTGGTGAAAATGGATCTTTCTAGAAGCCGCGGCCGAGGGTTTCCTAGTCCACGGCCACGATTTTCGTGTACTCCTCGTGGTCTTCTATTTTTTTTTGTAAAAATCATAAAAAATCAGAGAAATTTTTTTGTGCGATTTCAATGTGATATTCGTAAATCCCCCACCCAAGAGTATATTTTAAGCCACTTTCCCCAGAAAGTTGGCACCCCCTTTAAGCGAAAAAAAAAACACATTTAACAACAAACTGACTTAGAAGGATTGAGGCTGAGAGCTAAGCAATTATTAATGCCATTTTTAATCATTATTAATCTACAGAAAAATCCTAACACATTACATGATCGTACATGCTTCCGTTGCTGCGGCTGCATCGGCGACTTTCGGAAGACCACTTTCATCGATTTGCCAGCCTTCTGGAAGTGCTCCGACCAGCTCTTTTGGTGGATATCCGTACTGTTGAAGTTCGACGAGTAGTTTTCCGAGTTTCTCAAAGTGTTCCGCGGCTTCTGGGTTCTCTGGGGGGACGACTTCTGGGGCTGATCCAGCAGGCTCAGAGGCAGCTTCCGGTAGTTCGACTTCCGTGATTTCCGGTTGCTTTTCGAATTCCGTGCATATTTTTCCGAGGACCTGGAAGAAAAATATATAAATTATTATCTTTAAATTAGGTGACAACTTTTCGGGGAGATTTACGAATTTTTCTGATTTTTAGTGGGTAAAAAATTTGTTTTTAATTATTTTGAAGACTTTCTTCCAAAAGGAGTACACGAGGTAGCGGGAAATTCAAACGCATTTTTCTTGCAAATTTCCTAATTTTTTGCAGGTATTCTAATTCAGAAAGTCCCCTCTAATTTAAGGTCACCTCCAATATAAGGGCATACACAACAAGGTTTTTTCTCGGCTTGAAATCGAAATATTTTCCAAAATTTCCGTTTTTGTCGTGAATTTATCTGAATTCAAATGATATTTCCACCTTTCAGCAGTGTTTGCACACCAAAAAAGCTTTGAAAAAAAGATTGTGTGCAAACACCGCGACGACAAAATGCAGAACATTTTTCGAAACGTCCGAGAGCCAATATTTCTGTCTGGGAAAAAATAAGTATCTGAAAGTCGTGGCCGGCGATTTTCTAGGCCATCAACAACATCTTGTGCACTCTTTTTGGAAGAAAAGCATAAAAATTAAATATTATTTTGTTGTAAAACTTGTCAAAAATCGAAAAAAAATTGCGCGTTTTAATGTGATATTCGTAATCACTCATCAAACTTTACTACATTTTAAAGCCGAAATTTTTTGTACAAAAACGTATTTTCATATACAGGAAAGTGTCACTCCGTGGCGAATACGTAGTATTAATGGGGTCATTCTCGGAACCAGCAAAAAAAGCAAAAAAATAGAAAAAACCAGCAAAAAATTCAGCGAAAATTCGGAGAATGCTCCAATCGATCTGAAACTTTGGAAAATCATTTAAAAAATACTTCCGATCATTCCCTGAAATTTTCAGACCAAAATATCGATTTTAAAAATTTTCAGAAACAAATATCGATATTTTTTAAAATCAATATTTCGGTCTGAAATTTTCAGGAAATGACCGGAAGTAATTTTTAAATAAATTCCCAAAGTTTCAGACCGATCGAAGCATTCTACGAATTTTCGCTGAATTTTTTGCTGGTTCCGAGAATAACCCCATAAGAATTTTGATATTTTTTCCTTTTTTTTTTTTCAATTTTTTTGCATAGCTCTGGGACGTTTCGAAAAGATTTTCGATTGATCTGCTTTAAAATTTAGTAAAGTTCGATGGGTGCTTACGAATATCACATTAAAATGACAAACAATTTTTTTTTCTGATTTTTGGCGAATTTTACAACAAAAACACGAAATGGTGGGAAATTTAAACGAATGATTTCTTTTTTGGCCCTATTTCTCCTGTCTTTCCTGCATTTTTTTTCTAATTTTTGCGTTTATTGTTTTTTCAATCGAGTTGCATCATCACACAATGAAAACTCGCACACTTTTTTCACGCAAAAATGTAAAAGTTAACATTCACAGAAAACAGTGGGCAGGGTTTTATGTTTTGAGAATGCAACTCCATTGAAAAGACACAAAACCAATATTTCTGGAAAAATGAAAATTTCTAGGGCAGCAGCCACTTCTCATTTTTGCACATAAAATTTCATTTTAAATCCATAAATCCCCTTGGAACTCTTTTTTTGTTGAAAAACCATTGTAAAAAATCATACGTCAAACTGTTTTCCAAATCTTTCCTTGGTCTCCTCATCAAGTTCCGCTCCATGATCCTCCAAATATTTCGGATAATTATCGAAAATTTCTTTAAGTGGCGGGTACATCACTTCCTTCGAAGCCAACGTCTGCATAATCATGCTCATGAACGGTTCCATCGGAGAATTCGGCGAGCGAAGCATATCCAATCCCGCCATAAATTCCTCGGCCGAATTCGCGTTCGCCACGTTCGAAGAGCACTCCATCAGCTGCTTCAATGCGTCCATCATGGCCAGAGCTTCTGGATCGTTGGGATCTAATTGTGGTTCCTGCTCTCCAGCCTGCGCCTCGGTCTCCGCCTTGCGCATCGCTTCTTCTTGCAGAGTTACCATTTGTTCGAGCATTTTTTGGAAATCTTTGGCCGCTTTTTGTGCGGCTGCCTGGTCGGCGGTGGCCATCAACTCGTCGAGCTCATCATCCGTTGTTTTTGGTTTTTGTCTAATAATAACAATATGAGAAAATAAGAATATTGCATCATTATCCTAATTAAATTTCAAAACTTACTCGGCCGGCGCATTAAATTCCCCCAATGTTTGATCAAGAAGAGCCGCAAGATCTTCTGTCGTTTTGTCTGTAACTTCTTGTGGAGTTTTGTCGGCCATTTTACTGCAAAAAGGAATAGAAATGAGTGAGTGAGTGAGCAAAACAATATTTCAAACAAAAAAAAGAAGAACAAGAGAACAAATAGCGGCGAGCGGTTGGGTGAGAGAAGGAATAAAATAAACCGAGGAGACGAAGAGACTGAGTAATTCGATCGATAAAACACGCAACAGACAAGGAACAGTGAGGCGTGTTATCACATTAGGAAACACTGATTTTTAAAGTTAATTTGTGGACGAATAAATCAAAATTAATTATTTAATTATTTATGTTAATTAAAAATTTGCTATTTAAATATTTACGTTTGCAAAAAAATATTTAAATTAATAAATAAAACAAAAAAGTGCAAAATATTGAGCTCCAGCTCCACAACTTTTGCAAAACAAAAAAACCGACAAAAAAAAGGTGCGATGGAGCGCATTTGCACAGGCGGCAACCAACTCAAAAACGACTAGACGCAGCTGTTTGATTTGTGAAAGGGCAACGCAACTGGCGAGCTGGGAGGATTTACACAAAAACTAGTGTACTACGTAGAGAATTGACTCCGTCTGTTCAGCAGAGGTGCAAAAAATATTTATTGTATAAAAAATATAGCTTCAGAAACGAGACGACCACGCTCTATCGCTCTAGTTGCCGAAAAACGTAACAATCGGCGGGACGCGGTTTTTCCAAAGAAAATGTTAAAATAAAAGCTTTTTTATGTAAAAAAAAAAATAATAAAACACGGACAATTAATTGAGGGCCGCAGAAATTTTAAACGCGCTCCAGTGCTGACGTTAGACTTTTAGACAAAACGAGAGATTAGGGAAACGAATATACGCAGACGAAGAAATATGAGACCCGTCGCGTCATCGGTGGAGCGCGTTTTAGACCTCTGCGCCACAAAAATTCGCTCATCCTTATTTTCAAAAATTACCTGCTAATAACTCGGGGAATATAACGGCTATTAGCCGTTTTCGATCGGAAAAAAGAAATAAAATTTGGGGGAAAAAAAATGAAAAATGGTGTGGATTTACCATAAATAACGGGAAAATGCGTCATTTCGGAGCATCGTTGTCGACTACTTGGGCGGAAGTTTGAAAAAAAAAAGAAATTTTCGGCGAAAAACCAAAACAAAAGATGGGAGAAAAGCGGAAAGCGAAACCCCGCTCAACATTAGGCTATATGCAAAAACAGAAAAACGACAGGTAAACCATTTTCCGGAGAATGAAATTCGGAAAACGCTAATTTTTGCATGATAAAGCTCAGAGACGCGGATAACAATTATTGGAAAACGGTTTTTCATTAAAAAAAAAGTTCAAACAAATTGAGGCTGAAAACGCGGAGAAAATAATTCAAAATTGGAAAAAACAACAAAAATTAATTAAAATTGGTGTGAATTTACGATAAACAACGGGTAAATGCGTGATTTCGGAGCGTCGTTGTAAAAAATTACGCGGAAATTCAAAAAAAGATTTTTTAATTTCCGAATGGAAGAACCTATTTCTGGAAGAAATGGAGAAGTGCGCAGACATAAAAACCGTAAAAACAGTTGGTTGGCCTTTTCGGAATTGCTGTAAAATTATAAAATGCATAAATTCTTCGCTTCTCAACCCATTGTCAAAATAAATAGTGAGTACCCGATTATCCAACAACCCACAAATCTTCATAAACACGCTTTGTTCACATCAATTTCTCATCCACCATATGCCACTACTTGGCATGGAAAAGTGAGCGCGGAATCCCCCGGGGCTCACCCGAAACGTCTTCTTCACTTTTTTGATTTTATCTTATTCTTCGGGCTTCTCCATTTTCATAGTCTCATTCGCCGGCTGTTCTATATATTCTTATGCCATGTTCTGTTCTGTTATGTTAAATATGTAGTCCAATTTGCTCAGCTCATAGTCAGTATTCGTAATATTAGGATCTCCGCGCGAGAGTGAGAGCGTGCTCTCACGCAACGCGACGCGACGCGAGTTCAAGTTAAATCAAATTGGCGGCATCGAATCGAATCGTCGTCGGCAAATTCCATTAGCCGAACGCTTCTCGTTATCGTCCCGCCTATCCTATGTATTTGATTGCGCAATGAGAAAAAGAAGAACGCCGCTCCGATATAGGCGCCGCTTCGTCGCCAAGTTCAAATCGCTGATGACCATAACATTTAGCGAGTCACTTCATCATCCAATCCATCACCTTTTCAACAAAAGTGTCCTTCCTCGCGTGTGTTTGATGAAGATGCCACACCTCTTTTTTATTGCTGTTTTCATATCCTCTTCTCCACCGTTTTCCTCCTCCTTAATAGAGACAACAAGGACGCAGTCGGCAAATCAAATCAAACCAAACCAAACCGATATATACACAGTTTTGGCAACTTTTTCTTCTAGGCTTTTCTTTTCTTTTCTGACCGTTCTTCTTCCGCCTACTCATTGCTTCTCTGACTAGTTTTTGACGATTACGATTGCAACCCAATGCAACCAACGCAACGACCGAAATGACCGTTCGTTCGTTTCGTTTCGATTTGTCCATTTTGTGTGTTCCGCGCGGTTTCAAATAGCTTCACTTTCGGTTTTCGAGTTTTTAAAACTGTTCTCCATTCGAAAATAAATATAGCGCTGATGAATTCAAAACTCTTTCCACTGTAAACTCTGTATACTCCCTTACTGATAATAAGGTTACCTTGAAAATCCAATTATCCTTCTGACCGTTTTCGTATCTGCGCGCTTCTCTCTCAGCGGTCTTGTACACAAGAGATTAGGGTAATAATTCTCGTTCAGAACTTAGTGGAATTCCGTCTGAAATTTATCTTGTTTTCTTTCGCCCAGAAATGTTGATTTATTTTTTGAATTACCGCGCAATTTCACGACAACGATGCTCCGAAATTACGCATTTTCCCGTTGTTTATCGTAAATCGGAGCAAATTGTTGAAATTTTCTTCCATTTCCATTTATTTTCCCCGCATTTTCAGCCAAAAATCAAGTTAACTTCCCAGATAATTGTTTAGCTGTCACTGGGGTATGAGGAGGGAGTGAGTAAACGCGCCCGGACGCACACACGCAACGCATCCAATTGAGGCCCAAAAAATAAAAAATCGCGCGAAAAATTTCGCATTATCGGAGAGAAAAATCAAAGCGCGCGAAATAATTTTGGATAGGATTTCGTAATTTTCACGATTTTGCGTTGGTTTTTCTCTCCGAAAATGCGAAATTTTTCGCGCGCCTTTTTTATTTTTTGGGCCTTATTTGGATGCGTTGCGTGTGTCCGTTCGGGCGCGTTTACTCCCTCCCTCTTCAGACCCCAGTGAGCTGTTAGCCATTGAAAATGGCTGTCAGTTATCGATTACGGCAGCTAACCATTACTGACAGACAGCTCGTGCCTAATCGGCAAGCAATTGTGAATTAGCCATCGAAAAAGGCTAATAGCCAAAACCCCCCTGAATGGTTTACAGAAATTTTTAAAAATATGAATGAGCGAAAGATCTGTTTTCCGTCGTAATTTTTGTCTGTGGGCAATTTATTTGAATTACCGGCCAATTTTTTTTTACAACGACGTTCCGAAATTACGTGTTTTCTCGCTGTTTATCGTAAATCAAACCAAGCGAATTTTTTGAATTTTTGCTTTTCAGAATGTCGTTTTTTCTCCGCACTTTCAGTCAAAAATCTGGTTGATTTCTCAGGGAATGTCTAGGCAGCTATATAACCGGAACGTTATTGGCAACGCGCTCGGCTGAGTGTCTTCGTCTCTCTGGCGAGAATTTGCTATAAAACAGCGATATCCTCGCACTCTGCTTGTCTGCGTCTCCTCTTCGTATCAGTTTAACACAGAAAAGTGGCTGAGCAGCTAAATGCAGCCTAGGGTAGAAAAATGCGACCACACTTATGTTAGGCCAGAATTAAAAAAAAAATTTTTTTTTTCCTACATTCCGTCCAACACGCCGTATATGGCAATTAGCCGGTGATAATATTACGTATTCCCCTGTTTGCAATACTTTGTCAAATGGTGCGCATTGCGGGTCTCGCCACGACGGTGTATGCACATGTGTGAATTTACGCGCAATTTTGAATTTTGTGACGAATAAAATCCGATTTTTGTTTTTTTTTTTTTGTTTTTAACGGAATTTCTTTTTTCGTCGACAAAAATTAAAAACGTAAGAAAATTAATTCACAGACTTTTGCGTAAATTCACACATCTATGCATGCATATACCGTCGTGACGAGACCTGAAATGAGGGATATGATAAATTTCCACTTGTGAGCAAAGAGTCTTCGAATCGTATCCCCGGTATAAAGTGCTGCAAATTCGCTCCAATCGCAAGGTGAACTTTGAATTCATTTAAGCGAAACATCGGCCACGTTCTCTCAATTTTCTGCACTCTCACTGCGGATGGAGCGCGAATTTACAGCGCTTCATACCAAGAACATTGCTTTACTATTTCTCAATTGCCATTTGCTCCATTTTCCGTTCTTTGCCCACAACCACAATAAGAAACGAGAGTAGAGTAGCGTAGTGAATTAGTCATTCCTGGACAATTTGCGTCACAAACAAACAAAGTTTTGACACCTTGCGCCGAGTAGTTCCCACACTTTCGACCTCGACGGCAAACACTATTTAGTTTGGAAAATAAGTGGCGAAAATACTCTTTTCGGTGCATTTTTATTTTCATATTCATATTCATAGTCACGTGACGTTGTCCCAGGGGATGTGCTCATCGGATGGAAGAGTCGTTTTTTGGCTGATACCAAGTGTTATATCTTATATGCATCCATCTTCTTCTTGTTTCGTGGGGCGGCGGCGGGTTTAGAGTAGAAAAGTGTACACTTGTTGGTCCGGGCGTTTTTTCGTTGCGTGTTTTTTACTCTATTAGAGCGGCAGCAATTTCTTTCATCTTTTTTTATTGTTTTCTTTGGCTCTGGGACGTTTCGAAACGCGTCATCCCAGAGCCTTTTCTTCCAGAGCAGATCCGTTCTTGGTTTTTATTGAAATGGAAGAATATTGGTGTCCCCGAATCAAACGGCCTAACCGCCCGTCTTCTTGTCCATCCGATCCCCTTGATTTTTGTCGCTTTTGCTTTGCTTTGCTTTCCTCTTCTCGATAGATAGACGGAACGTAGGCGTCTGGTGTCAAGACAGGAAAAGTAGGACAGAGAGAGTGAGCGAGCACCGCGGTCAGCTAACTGAGCCCTGCCAATAAACAGTGTGTGTGTAGCAATGCGAGAGCTCGCAGAGCATCGTGTGCACACGATGTAAAGAAGCAGAAGACGACGATGAAGAAGTAGAAGAAGACAGCTGCTCCCGGGAGCTGCCGCAGTGCCATCTCCTCCCCCGTACTGCCTGCCATCCAATGTAGAGCACTTTATCCCCGCTCTCAACTTCCAATGATCTATCTATCTATCTATGTACGTTATCGATTTGGCGGTGGATTTCGTAATTTTCTCACAGTCTTGGCACACTTTTTCTGTTCTAGAACATGTCCGCTCGTATTGTGAGCCGTCACCAGAGATGAGCGGGATTCCGTCTTCCGGGGCTCAAAAATTCACTTCCGCTGTTCTAGGTCTTCGTGAAAGCGTGTAGCCTCGTTTTTCTTCTATAGCCATGGCTTTTCTTGATCTTGAGCTAGTAACATACCGTTCTGCTCTACTGTGGCTTCTTCTTCTTTTTTTTTCTTTAAAAAAAAGCAGAATTCAGAAGCCGAATCTATGAAACTGGAAAACGACAGGAGAGACTTTTTCCAGAATTTTTCTCTGCGTATCTCACATCCCCGAATTTCGTTTTCCAGTTTCATGGATTCGGCCTCGGCCTCAGATTGTTCGATTGATTGAGCAAACTCTTTGCCTTTAAGCCTGCCTTGTAGAGCACGGTGTGTTGGTCCGTATTTTTTTCAAACTGTTTAAAAAAATCTTCACCAAAACCCAACATTCAACAGTGTGCAATGCGTTCAATCAGGGAATTTTCGGCAATTTCCAGGGCAATTAGGCAGGTATACCCGCCACAAAGCTACCCCGGGTCGTCCTGCCGAATCCCGGGGCGATTTGCCATTTTGCTTGGCAATTAGCGGCCTCGCTTCCTGAGAATAGAACTTCCTTGATTTCGAACTAGAATTGAATGCCACTCGATTTGGAATAAAAATATCCTTTGGAACCAATTTTCCATGGTCCTACCCTATTTTCAATACTCTTACACCACCAAAAATACCTTTTTCGGCTGTGCAGCAACTGAAAAAATGAGAAAAAACATGCCAAAAAATATGATTCGACGTTATCTAAATAGACATCTGGACACTTCAGATTCATCAGTTTTTTAAGCACTTTCTCAGCACTAAATAGTAATTCAGTTTCCTGAGAAAGCCTGATTGAAGTGCACTTTATTTTCAAGCTATTTAGTATCATTAAAAATGCACCTCACGCTTCCAAAATACTTGTCCCATTGCACATTTCTCGTGAATTTTTTCGTGTACTCCCCGTGGACAATCCGACGATTTCGCAACATATTTCTATTGTCGGCCCGCCAAAATGGTCAAACGCGCTCCGCTGAACTCAACGCAATGCGATTTTCATTTTGGTCTCCAAATTATTTCATCTCACGTTGAATTTCTACGTGAAATGAAATATTTTGGAGACCAAAGTGAAAATCGCATAGCGTTGAGTTCAGCGGAGCGCGTTTGACCATTTTGGCGGGCCAACAATATTTTCTTTTCCATTTTTCTGATTTTTGCCAAGTTTTCAGGCATAAATATTTTTTAAATAAACAAAAATTAATAAGGTAACGTTTTTCCGTGTTTAACCTCCTGCCAGAGTTTACTGTTAAAAAACAATATACTTTTTACTTAAAGGAAGTCAAAAAGCAGCAAATTTTGAAGACTCGGTAGGAATCAGGAAAATGAGAAAAATGTTGCAAAATCGTCGGATTGTCGACGGGGAGTACACGAAAAAATGCACGACAAATGGGCCAAGGGCCAGACATTTTGAAAGCGTGGGGCGCCGCTCTTCAGTTTGAATTTCTCGGAAAAATAAAACATCCTAATCTCTTGTGAATAAGACCGGTTATTTTCATCAACAAAGACGTACAATATCGCCAAGTTTCTTGTGAATATGTTCGTTATCATGCCTGCGAGTTTTCTAATACGGCTTGTCAGTGGTTGTATTTGCACAAACGCGCCTTAAACCTCAGCTCAAACAGACCTTAAACACAGGCGGTCTAATACACAAGAGATCAAGGTGCTATTTAGTGCTGAGACAGGGCTCAACAAAAATATCCATATAAAGTCTCCAGATGACTAGATTATGTTGAATCATATTGTTTGGTCTCTAAAATGTTTTTCCTCACTGTTTTCATTATTCAACGTTCTAAAAGTGATTTTTTACTGGTTTTGTAGATTAGAGCTTCCAAAATGTTCCTTTTCTCCTTTTTTGAAAAGATTTCAGGCCTTCCAATGTCCCGAAAATCTTCCGTTCTGCATACTTGCCTCCTTTTTTGACGATTACGTTGTTTCCGCTCTGCACGTGCTTTGAGACGTGAACTGTCTAATTCTTCTTGTTCTTCTTTTTATTCTTGTTCCATTTTTTCCCACAGCCTATATCTATCCTATTCCTTTATTCTTGTGGCATACGTACGTACGAAAATCCCTGTTACACCGTTTGTGTGTGTGTGTGCAAAAATTGTTGGTATTGGATCGCATTCTTTTTGTTGTGTTTCTTTCCTCCACCTTCGTCCCGTCCCACATTCTCTCGCTCCACTGCGTTATTCATTCTTTCTTTCTCAAATCGAGAATGAATTCGACGGCCGGCCCTCAGAAGCTCAAAAAGCGAGGATAACCACCTTCTGCGCCACCTGCTCCACGAGTTTATGGGTTTCATGCATTCCATTCCGATTTTATTGTCCCAACGTTCGCTCTCGTCTCTTATTCTTGTCTCGTTTTGCGTATTATTGTCCCTGATTGATAGTACATAAACCTAAAGTAATAAATTTATTTACAAGCAGATAATTAGACAGTGTGGTTTAGGGCAGTGTAAAGTGTATTGTAATAGGTTTTTCCTGTAATCATAGCGAATCACATTCTACGAAGTATAAAGCGCTGCAAATTCGCTCCAATCGCACAGTGAACTTCAGAGAAATCAGAGCGAAAAATCGGCCACGCTCTCTCAATTTTCTGCACTCTCTGGTCGCCTTGTCCACTACGAAGGGAGCGAATTTGCCGCGATTTGTAACGATTAAAAAACAATTAGCGAGATATTTAAATAGGTATTGTCGGCCCGCCAAAATGGTCAAACGCGCTCCGCTGAACTCAACGCTAGTCGATTTTAATTTTGGTCTCCAAATTTTTTCATTTCACGTATAAATTCAACGTGAAATGAAATAATTTGGAAACGAAAATGAAAATCACATAGCGTTGAGTTCAGCGGAGCGCGTTTGATCATTTTGGCGGGCCGATAATATTTAGTATTTAAAAACAGAAAAAACCTAAAATTTAAAAATCGCACCAAAAAAACGTAAAAAATCAACAAAAAAACAAGAAAATTTAATTCTTTTGCATGAGAAATGCCTGCAAATGTTTAGCCGTTTCATAAAAATGTGGAGAAATTAAAAAAATTGGGCTAAAAATTTGGGAAATAGTGCCAAAATTCTCCCGCTTTGAGTGAAATATTTGAAAATCAATATTTCAGTTTTGAATTGCTCGATCTTGCAAGCGCGGGAACATTTTGACACTATTTCCCAAAAAGATGTTGATGATGCACTTGCGCTCCACTTAACTCACTGTTTTTACCCCAAAATAGTAACAAAAACACAGCTTTCCCAGCTCAAAATTCCACTAAACCTGGCACTAAGCTTTCCACGGCGGGCGTTTTTCGCCCGTCCGACCCGTCCGGGTAAAGGGCCGTCCGATGCCCGGGCAAAAAAACGCCCGCGTGAAATTTTTTTTATTTCTTCATAGTTTTAATAAAAATGGTAATTAGAAAAATGTTTATTAGTGAAACAAATTCGGAGTCAGAAATTCGATTGAAACTTGTTGTCCAATCGATCTTAAAAGGAATCTTGAATTATTATTATTGTTTTATTTTCCGCAAACCTCTTTATATTCGTGATCTTCTAATTTTTTTTTGAATCCTCGCAACTTTTTCATTCCGCGAAACGCTGGAAAATGGCGATATTGATTTTCCTTTTTCTTTCCAATGGTTCCTCAATATTATTATCCTCGCTACTTGACGAACAGCTTCTCTCCATTTTAATCATTTTCGACTTTCTTAAAAATATTTTGATAGTTGAAATTACGAAAATAACAATAAAAATCATGTTTACTACAATTGTGAATTCATAAAAAAATCGAAAATTGAAATACGTGCAATGTACCGTGACGGTGTGTCCAAACACCGTCACGTAAAATCGCAGACCGGGCAATCCGGACGGGCAGCGGGCAGCGGGTGCCCGTTGCCCGGACGGGTATCGGGCAATTTCGGACGGCCCGCCCGGGATGGAAAGCTTACCTGACACCCTTTTTTACCGTTCCCATCCACCACAATTAACTCATCTCATCATTCTCCTCCTTCTCCAGGCCCCACCCTCCTCTCCTCCCTTTCCCCATTTATCACTGGGGTTTTCCATTCAAAACATGACCTTTTTGTGTCGGCAACCAACCATATCCTAGTTGCCTGGCAATTAGTTGCGTTCGCTCGTTCTATCTTTTTCCCCCAACTTTCTGTATTTCAATCGACAAGAGTTCACGTTTTCACCGCCCCGCCCGTCCCATTCCATTGCCAATTCATGGTTCTTACCGTGCTTGCGTCTCCTCTATTTCCACACTCTTTCGCCAACTGGCAGATGTTTGATAACTATCCGGAAGCTAGAGAGAGAGGCGAATTGAATAGAGTGACTTGACTCATCGCGTTTTTCGAAAATTCATGGATGGCGGTAGTAAAGTTACGAAATGAGGCTGCGAGGATGGAGGCCGTAATATTTCATTTTCAAATTTTCTAGACATCACGCAGTCAGCATTACGGCGTGCTAGACCCTGGAAAACGCGCCCCATCGCATTTGTCTGCGTCTCCACAGTGCGTGCAAAAATGGAAAGGCGGAGTCCCGAGTTTTTCAAAAACGTAGTCCCGAACACGCCGTGACGCAGATAAGCCAACAAAGTCTGCCAGTCTAGACTAGCAAATTCTGTCTGTCTGCATTCTGGCGTCACGGTGTCTGCACACTGTGCAGACTACCATACTCCTGCTTGACGTTATTAGCCATTTTTTTCTAGATGCCATTTAATTCAGCTCCGTCCATTTTTTTTCGAAGGATTTTGGTTGCGTATTGTGTTTTTAATCGAGTTGCGACAGACATCAAAACGTGAAACCCCGCCCACTTTTATTCACGCCAAAATTTAAAATGCACTAAAATTTAATTTTCGCGTGGAAAAAGTGGGCGGGATTTCACTTTTTGATGTCATAACAAGGCTTGTTTTTCCGATTTTCGAAACTAAAACTGCATTTTTTTTTGTATTTTCCGAAAAAGATTCTTAACAATTGGCTCATCTTATTTCTTTAAAAAAATACGAAAATCAAAAAATTAATCAAAAATTCAGTTTTGAGAAGTTCTTGGTACTTAGAAGCGGCACCTAAAAGAACTGCACTTTCCCGATCATTTTCGGAAAATTTTCCGGATAATTAATTCGGAAAATTTTCCGACGGGTAACTTTTCCGAAAAATAAATTCGGAAAATTTTCCGAAAAAAGTCGGAAAATTCGGAATTTCCGTTTTCCGACTCCGACCAAGCCTGGTCACAACTCGATTGAAAATACAATAATAGCCGAAAACCATTTAAAAAAGGGCGGAGCTTGTCTGTAAACACCGGGGGCTACGTTTTTGAAAGCGAGCACCATTTCTCGTGTCTCTGCGTCTCCATTTTTGCACGCGTTTGGCCATAATTGGTAGAACGCACGCCACTGTGGAGACGCAGAGAAAGCGATAGGGCGCGTTTGCCTTTACGTAAAGCACGAGGTATTTACTAGAAAACCGTTTAAAAATGTTTACTCATTTCTTATTTAAGTAAACAACTGATAACACGAAAATGCCGAAAAGGAAGTAAGCACAGTATAAATCGGGTTAATTTCCGTAACAAACATCACAGCAATTTCAAATTCCAAACATCTTGCTGATTATTCACTTCCCACCCACTCAATCCATCTTCCTCCGCTTGTCCACCGGTCATTTTGCTCCAATTGGTTTGTTTCGATTCACCATGTTTCCGTTCCATGAGCAGTGACAATTGGCCATCTCTACCCGTCTCCTCAATTATAAATGACTTCCTTCCTTCCTTCTTTCCTCCAATTCTGCTTCTTTTTATTCTTCTTTCGCCATCGCGTGTCCATTTCATCCCACTTGCTCCCTCCCAAAAATGTTGCGAAACTTATTGCTGCGGGAATTTTCGGCGAAATGCCGCAGTTACGACGCTCCTGCGGAACATTGAAGCGTCGTAACTGAAGTTCCCATGTATAAACTTCTCCAAATACATAAATAGACCAATTTTCAGTAGATGCGGGCGGGTAGTTTTCCGCGGGTGACGTGGCTTCTTCTCCTCGGCCTTCTCTCGGCCACCGTCGCCTTCAATGTGGACACGAAGAACGCCGTGTTGCACCACATGGCTGGCAGCTATTTCGGCTACTCGCTTGACTTTTACAATGAGCAGAAAGGCATGCCGATTCTGGTGGTCGGCGCACCGGAAGCCGAGACCACCAATCCGAACCTGGCGGGTATCAGACGGCCCGGCGCCGTTTACGCTTGCTCCGTGAACCGACCGACGTGTCGAGAGGTGCACGTGGACAAGCAAAAGGGCAATTTGAAGAAGCTCAACGGATCTCATCTGGTGCCGATTGAGGATAAAGCCAATCAGTTCTTCGGAGCGACTGTCAAAGCCAATGATAAACATGATAAGCTTTTGGTGAGCAATACATTGAGATTGTGACGATAGGTGTATTTAAAAATGTCCATAAGTTTTCAGATGTGCGCGCCAAAGTACAAATACTTTTACTCAAAGTTCGAGGTTATTGAGCCGGTTGGAACGTGCTTCTACGCTGAGAACGGATTCGACAAGACTGAAGAATTCTCATCTTGCAAGCAAGAACGTATGTTTTTTTAACGATTTTTTTTCCGGGAGTACTCGCTTTTAGAACTGTGCGGCTTTTCCTGAGCCATTTGAAATATTGGAAAGACAGGAATAAAATAACAGGTTCAGGAAAATTGAGTTCTAAATCGCACGCACAGTTCTAAAAGCGAGAACCCGCATTTTTCCTAATCCATTTATTTTGTTTCTAGCCGCTCGCCACGGTCGTCATCGTCTCGGATACGGTCAGTGTGGATTTTCGGGCGCCATTCCAGGAAAAAAGAACCAAGACCGCATATTCCTCGGAGCGCCTGGTGTTTGGTACTGGCAAGGAGCGATTTTCTCGCAAAACGTCAAAAATCAGACGGACCGCCCGAACACCGAGTACGGTAGCAAGGAATACGATCACGATATGATGGGATACGCCACTGCCACCGGCGACTTTGATGGCGACGGTATCGATGATATTGTGGCAGGAGTGCCACGTGGAAACGATCTGCACGGAAAGTTGGTGTTGTACTCGTCAAAGCTGAAGATTATGGTGAATTTGACGGATGAGGTGTCCTCACAACACGGACAATATTGTGGAGCTGCGCTTGCGGTCGCTGATGTGAATAAGGACGGGTGAGTCATTTTGATTTATATGGGAAACTACATACTTCATTATTTACAAATTATGAGTTATGACTCATTCGTTATCAATCAATCAAACAATCAACTTCTTAATGTTCATATGTATTACTAATAGACCTATTCAGGGTAGGAAAAAACTGTTAGCGTCGAGACAGGGCGTTGAAAATGTATTTCGCCTTTATTTTTCAATGGGATTTCGCCGATATTTAAAGGCGCGTCGAATTATCTTAAAAAAACCTCTGAATATGGTACTTTTTTATTACGTTTTTTGGCAATTCTGCATAGGGTTATGGGCCTATTCAGCACAGGAAAAAACTGTTTTTCGTGTTTTTTAACACTACAGAATTCCGGAAAAATGACAAAAAACTACAGACCTTACGCTGGAATAATCCGATGCGGGTTTCTATTTTGACCAAATTCCCATTGAAAATTAAAGGCGAATCACATTTTTTTAACCCCGGGTCTCGACGCTATTGGTTTTTTTTCTTCCTGATAAACAACCTGCATAGGATTAAACCCTTAAAACGGTGTTCTTTCCTCGCCTGAATAGGCCCAAACGTTTTCATAGAAAAAGTATGCCGATTACATAACAAAATCTTATAAATTTCAAAATAACACTTGAAACAAGATCCCAGCTTTCAGACGCGACGACATTCTGATGGGATGTCCGTTCTACACCGATTACGTCACTATCAAAGACGCCAAAACCCAAGAACGAAAACCGCAGTACGATGTCGGAAAAGTGATTGTCTTTCTTCAAACTGCTCCAGGAACTTTTGGCAAACAAATCGCCGTGGTTGGTGACGATCAATGGGGCCGATTCGGTCACTCGTTGGCTTCCGCAGGAGATTTGAACTTAGACGGGTACAATGGTAAGTGATGGGTGGCACCGTCGTTTTTTTTTTCTAATTTATTACTTCTTCTTCCAGATGTCATTGTCGGTGCTCCGTACGCCGGAAAGAACAAGCAAGGTGCAGTTTATGTGATTCATGGCTCCAAGGACGGTGTCAGAGAGAAACCAACCCAAAAGATTGAGGCCACTCAAATCGGACACGGAACAGCCAAGGCGTTCGGATTCTCAGTTGCCGGTGGAGTTGATGTTGATGGAAATGGAATGCCGGACATTGCGGTCGGTGCATGGAAGTCTGGAAATGCAGCTGTTCTTCTCACGAAGCCAGTGGTGACTGTCACAGGACAGACCGAAGCGGAGAGTGCTTTGATCAATGTGGAGGAGAAGAATTGCGATATTGATCAGAAGTTGGGAAAGCAGTCGTGCAGACATATCAACACTTGCTTCAAGTACGAAGGAAAGGGAGATACTCCGAATGATTTGGAATTCGATTTGCGGTTCAATCTGGATGATCACTCACCTGAACCAAGAGCGTATTTCTTGCAAAAGGATGTGGTGAGTTGTTGTGATCGCGGAACTAATCATTCATTGTGATGTTTTTTTCCAGAAAGCCGATAGAAGCATCAAAGTGGCAGCAGGCTCCAAAACCAGAGATCATCCGTCTTCGATCGAGCAGAGAGTTCGACTCGAGAAGGGAAGACAAAAATGCTTCAGACACCGTTTCTTCGCCTCGTCTACCATGAAGTGAGTTTTCCTTGTGGTGGGCTTCATTTTATAGTAGGAAACGGGGTTTGTCTCTGATTCTCCTTAAGGGATCTGCGAAACCGAGAAATCCACGCCTGGTTAGAAGGGGGGGGGGGGTTATCCATAAAAAACTAGCAAAAATTGGGGAAATACTCGGAAAATGCTCCGATTAACCTGAAACTTTGGGAAATGATGCAAAATATACTTCCGGGCATGCCCAGAAAAATTTTGACTGAAATATCGATTTTATAAATTTTCAGAAAATTGATATTTCGGTCCAAAATTTTCTGAGCATGTCCGGGACTCTTTTTGCCATTATTTCCCAAAGTTTCAGGCCAATCGGAGCTTTTCCGAGTTTTCCCGCAATCTCCACAAGAATGGGTTCAAAAAAATTACGAGCAATCACACAATTCGACCTCACCTATTTTTCTAAGAACGTACGAATGAACCACGAAAAACACGTAACAAAGCCTGACGACCTACAGATAAAGTCCTACTAGTCCTCGACAAAAATTGACAAACCCCTTTGCCCGACAAACGAGTTTCATGCCTACGGCCTCAGTTCATGTAAATCGACGGAACAATTAATTATTGTCGGCCCGCCAAAATGGTCAAACGCGCTCCGCTGAACTCAACGCTATGCCAATTTCATTTTGGTCTCCAAATTATTTCATTTCACGTTGAATTTGTACGTGAAACCGAAAAATTTGGAAACCAAAATGAAAATAGCATAGCGTTGAGTTCAGCGGAGCGCGTTTGACCATTTTGACCCGCGGTCCGACAATAGACGGAAAACGAAAAACTAACAAATTCAACTTTTGAAAACCGCCAGGTCTTTAACAAATTGATTTCGGGCTCCAGCCATACTACCACGCGTTCTTTTTGAAAAGAAACAAGCCTTTTAAAATCAAAAAGATACGATAGACAAAAAGAGGCATTGCGAAAAACAAACACTACAGCGCATTGACATTGCATTATTCGACAACACTAACTTTCAGAGACAAGCTCTCCCCAATCCACTGGTCCGTCAACTACACCTACGTCGAATCGAGAACCGGAAAACTGCGTGGAGACAAGCTCGAACCAGCCATCGACACAACTGTCCCGCTTTCCTTCCAGAATAAGATCAATATTGCGAACAATTGCGGAAAGGATGATCTTTGTGTTCCAGATCTTAAAGTCACTGCTGTCGCGTAAGTTTCGTTTCTCCACATTCCTTAGCAATTAATTATCGATTTTCAGTGACCGTGAAAAGTTCCTTCTCGGTACCCAGGACAACACGATGCTTATCAACGTCACTGTCCAAAATGGTGGAGAAGATTCGTACGAGACAAAGCTCTATTTCGATGTGCCGCAAGGATTTGAGTACGGTGGAATTGAGAGTGTTGGAGGAGACGCCAAGTCAGCGCCAGCCTGCTCGCCAACTTCCGATGAGCCGGACTCTGATGGAAAGTGGACGTTCGCGTGTGACCTTGGAAATCCACTTCCAGCGAACAAAGTGATCAGCAGTGTTGTTAGAGTGACCGCTTCTTCTGAGAAGCCACCACTTGCTCCAATCAGTATCAATGCTCATGTCAATTCGAGTAATGACGAGGAGGCGCATACTGTTTCTGATAATAAGGTCACTTTCACCATTCCAGTTGATTTTAAGAATCAGCTCAATTTGAACGGAAGATCCAGCCCGGAACAAGTCGATTTCTCGCCTGTCAACAGGACCCGACCGGATGTCTTTGATGACAATGAAATTGGACCAGTCGTCTCTCATCTCTACCAAATCAGTAACAGAGGACCGTCGGAGATTGACGCCGCAACTCTTGATATTTTCTGGCCATCGTTCTCTTCTGAAGGTGGTCATTTGCTCTACATTATCACTGAACCAGTTGTGAATCCGCCAAACAAGGGAAGATGCCGTGTGAAGCAAGTGCAGAATGTGAATCCTCTCAATTTGAGGGTGACAAATGAGCACGTACCAACTGAACCGCCAGTTGCGCGAACTCCAAATGAGTATTCGAGAGAAGAGAATGACGAGTCTTATGAAGACGATGCGTCGGTGGAAACGACTACAAATCACGATGAGAGTCACCATGAGAGCCACCACGAGAGCACCGATGGACAAGGAGGCCCAGTTCACCTTTATGAACGAGATGAGGAAAAGATCAAGCAGAATACAGGAAACTGGCAATACGTGGAAGAGAAAAAGAAGAAGGGAGACTATGAATATATTCCAGACGATCAAGAATATGATGGTGATGATTTTGAAGACGATGAAGACGAGGAAGGAGACTTAGATAGAGGAAGCAAGAGAGTGAAGAGAAATCCGACGCCAAAGAAGAAAAAGGGTGGAAATCGAGGAGAGCCAAGAAGTGACAAGGCAAGATTCTCCGATCTTCGTGACGCAGTGAAACTCTCCAAAGAAGCCGGCGGAGTTACCGACTACAAGGGACCACTTTCAAGAGCGACCGTCGATTGCAACTCGCTCAGATGCACACACATCGAATGTGACATTTACGATTTGAAGGAAGAAGAGTTCGTATTGGTGGAAATCTTCTCGAGACTGTACACCAACACGCTGGTCGACGAGAAGAATCCAGGAGGAGACATTTCATCTCTGGCTCTTGCTCGAGTAACTTCCACTAAATACAACCTTCCACACAAGCCAACATTGATCACCGCCGTCTCGACGAACATGAATGCGATCGCGTCGGTGGAGGCAAAAGATTTGCCGTGGTGGCTCTATTTGTTGGCCATTCTTATCGGTCTTTTGATCCTCATTCTGCTCATTTTGTGCCTATGGAGGGTGAGTTTTTTTTTAATTTAATTTTTTGACTTACGATAGCTTCAGCGGTGGATGTTGAATTGTGTTGAAGTTTGCCAAAAACTTCCTGTCTGTAAAAAACAGAACTCAGTCAGTTAGAAATACATATAAACATTCTAAAATGACAAAAATGCTCCGATTGATCTGAAACTTTCGAAAAAATGTTGAAACTATTCTAGGTCATGTTTAATGGGGTTATTCACGGGACCAGCAAAATATGCAAAAAATTCAGCGAAAATTCGGAGAATGCTCCGATCAGTCTGAAACTCTGGTAAAAAAAAATGTCAAAAATACTCACGGACATGTGCAGAAAACTTCAGACCAAAATATCGATTTTGAAAATTTTCATTCAAAAAATCGATAATTTTTAAAATCGAAATTTTCTACACATGTCCGTGAGTATTTTTGACATTTTTTTTACCAGAGTTTCAGACTGATCGGAGCATTCTCCCAATTTTCGCTGCATTTATCGCATATTTTGATGTTTTCCGTGAATAACCCCATTATAATGGATTCGTGACGGAGTGACATTTCACGTGGAATTGGGAGACAAACAATCTCTTAATTTCTGCAGTTATTTCTTCATTTTTTCGAATAAAAACGTGAAAAAAATTGTCACTCCGCCACGAATCCACTATACTAAAAAATTGAATTTATTTTAAAATATTCCTACAGTCGGCGAATAAATGATCATCTGCGCTCTATGGAGACTCCTCCCTGCGAAACCGTGCCGCACTTGCAAAATTGGCGCGAATTCAAATTTCTATATTTTTTCAACCTGTTTTAATTGTTAAAAGGTTATTTTTGCGAAAACTTAAATGATAAAATTAATGTTTTATGTCTTTAAAATATGTTTATTAGTAACAATGCTGATACACAGCTTTCTGGCGATTTCGCCACCTCATTTTAATTTTTTTAAACCTTATCCAAAATATTAAACAAACCAAAAAAAATTAATGGCAATAGAATACAGAATATTTCAAAATAAACAAAAAAATTTAAGAACAATGAATAAATTATAAGTCGCTAAAAGCCCTCCGTCTTCGAATGCTCCGTTGCTCTGAAACAAAAAAATACAATTCTACCGGATATGGTTTTCAGCATTTGTCACAATTTTTCTCAAAGATTCCCGAATATTTGTCGAACTAAATTCCAATTAAAACGGCGTGCATAGAAAACAGAAATTCAGAAAACGCAACACCGGAAAAATTCACATTTTTCTAATTTTTTCGTTTATCGAGCACACAAAAATTTATAAACGCTCGATATTTACTATTTCAGTATGAAATTTATTGACCATGACTTGCTACATCTTTAAGATGTTTTTTGTTGAATTTGCAGACCAACAAGAGCATTTTCCGATTTTTTAGCTCAGTTTTACGGTTTTGGTATAATTAGCGGCAGTTCTTGAGCACCGTCATGAAAATTGACAAAAACTAACGTCGCGAAATGAAGAATGCTCCAATTAGTCTTGAATTTTGAAAAATATTGCCGACAACTTTTGATGGAATGTTCAAAATTGCGTGTTGAGCACATCCGCAAATAGTTCGGCAATATTTTTTTCAATAAACGATTTTTTCAATGAAAACTCACCGTGTCCTTTTCGTTTTCGTTTCAATTCCGGCCATTTCGCAATAATCGTCGCCGTCGGGCCGTTTCCTTCATCGCAACCATCGCTTTTCGCTGTAATAAATTAATAAATTACAAAGAAAAAATTTATAAAAGCGTCCCTACAAATAAAAATGAAAAAAAAACTCAGTAAACGAAAAAAATAGAAGGAGAAAAATGGAGAAACGACGAATCGCAATTCAAATGTGAATTTTCGCGCCGAGAGAAGCGCGCCGCATTTGGCAAAACTGGGGGAGTCTCAATAGAGCGCAGTTGATCATGCATTCGCCGACTGTATTTATTTAATTCCAACACTTTGATGCATGCATGAGAATATTTTTGACATAATTTTTAAAATATTCTGGCAAATCGGAGAATTCTTCGAATTTTCGTCTTATTTTTTAGGTTTTTGGTCAAAATGTACACCAAAAAACTCAAAAAAAAAAGAGTCGTATTTAGGCAGAAATAAAAAAATTAAAAAAAAAATCCGAAAACAAATATAAACAAAAAAAACAGAAATAATTATAATAACGGAAAAAAGTAGAAATATATTAAAATTCAACCGTTAAAAAAAAACTTTCGCCAACTCGCGGCGCTCAGGCTACCCGCTTCAAATAGACACTGACATTCGAAAACAAGGCTGGGGAATAAGCTCCGCCCCTTTTGCACGTCTGCGGCACTGTTTTTTGCATTCTATTTATTGTGTTTTCAATCGACATGCGACATGAGAACGCGACACTCCGCCCACTTTTTTGTGCGCGACCACGCGAACACAGTGATATTTGAAGAGACGCAGACAGGTAGCGCACAAATAAGTGGGCGGAGTCTCGCGTTCTCATGTCGCAAGTCGATTGAAAACACAATATAGAAATTGCTCTACAAAATTCGTGCCGCAGACTTGACTTGCAAAAAGGGCAGAGCTTATTCCCCATTTTTTTGAAGATCGCGTCTTCAGCAGCTACGCGCGGTTTTGTTCAATCCGAAATAATCCAATCTTTTCAGTGCGGATTCTTCAAGCGCAACCGCCCACCAACCGAGCAGGCTCAACTACAAGCCGACCGGAATCCGGACGCTCACTACGCGGACAGCAAGACGCGATACGCGCCGGGAGATCAGTACAATCAAGGTCGTCACGGACAAATGCTCTAACTCTATTCGTTTTTTTTTTCACACAACATCTGCGGGTGTCACTCTTTTTTGTTCCAATTAGTCTCTCTCTCTCTCCTTATCGCTCTCCTGTTTTCTCCTCGTGCCTTGCCCCAACTCCTTTCATGTTATGTATTCTTGTTTCGGAATCGAATCTCCGCTCGATGGTGCTTTATATTTGTTCATAAGTTTTGCATTTTCTTATCAACACAAATGTGTCTTCTAGTCCGAATTTTTATATGAAGATGATGATCATTAATAAATAAATTTTATCAATTATTTAACTAATCACGCAATAACAAAAAACCCGGTAATTAAGGAATAGAAATGAAATTAAATGCCAAAAAATAAAAATAAAAACAAGTTATTCAAGTAAATGGCAAGATATAAAAAAGGAAATATTGTCGAAAAAAATAGCGAACTACCGTAAATAATTTTAACGCTGCAAATTCGCTCTAATCGCACAGTGTACTGCGCATTCATTTGGAGTGAGATTCAGAGAAAAACAGCGCGATCTCTCAATTTTCTGCACTCTCACGGCGTGCTAGACCCTACGAAAAGGAATACGCGCTTTTTCGCATATGTCTGTGTCTCGACAGTGGCATTCTGCCAAGTCTAGCAAAAAGTGTGCAAAAATGGAGACACAGAGACGCGAGAATTGGCGCTCGAAAATTTGCCCTAATTTATTCACTTTCGGTGGTATTTTTCCACGAAAGATCCCATTTGAGCCAATTTTGGTTGTATTTCGAATTTTTTAAATTCTAACTTTTAAAAACTTTGATGTTTTCGAGAAAAAGGGTGAAAAATTGCAATTTCCGAGGAAAAATCAGTAGAAAAAAGTTGGCATTTATTTACGATAAACATCTTGCAGTTCGTCGCTGTGAGACCTGCCGAACATCGGAGCATCGTAACTGAATTTCGCTTTTGTGAGGAAAATTGAAGAAAAATGAAAAAGAAAAGAAAAAATTTCTGAAATTTAAATTTCCAAAAATACCGTATTTTAAAGGCGCATGACAAAAATTGTTTTGCTGGTCTCGCAACGAAATCGTTTCGAAAGTCTTCTTTTCAATTTTTTTATTTCGTTTTTTTCCTATTTTTCTCATAATTTCGCTGTAAATTTCTGGAATTCGTTGTTTTTTCCAGTCCAAAATTCCAGAAAAAAGGCGCGTACCGCTGGAAACGACTCAAATTCAAAAATAAAGCGTTTAAAACCCAAAAATAAAGGGAAAACCCCTGTTTTTTTTGGGATTTTTTCAGAACTTTGGACTGTACAAAATAATATTGATTCCAGAATTTTTTTTTAACTTTAGACGCGTTCATCGGGTGCTACCTCGGAATAGAACTGACGCGTAATAGAACTGTAGCGAAATTGAACTCGCTTTGGAATAGAACTGTAGCGAAAGCGAAATAAAACTGTTCGGAATAAAACTGATCGGAATAAAACTGTTTTGGAATAAAACTGTTCGGAATAAAACTGTAGCGTTTTGGAACTAAATTAGCAATGGAGCGCGATTGCATTGCTTGCTCATTCAAATATTGGAATTTTTCATGCGCGTGCTTTTTTCAACAGTTTTATATTTGAGCTATTCATCAAAAATTGTTTGTTTTGTTGTTTTTTTGAATAAACTTCTATCATTTTTTTCTCGGCCCGCCTTGACGTCCAAGCAATGCAATCGCGCTCCATTGCTAATTTAGTTCCAAAACGCTACAGTTTTATTCCGAACAGTTTTATTTTGCTACAGTTCTTTACCGAACAGTTCTATTCCGAACGGTTCTATTGCGAAGCAAGTTCTATATCGCTGCAGTTTTATTACACTTCAGTTCTTTTCCGAGGTAGCACCGTTCATCGTTATTTTACTTATGGTAGCTCGCTATTTTACTTTTTTTTTCGAAAAACATTTAAAAAATTAAAAATTCAATTCAAATTCTCCGTTTTCTTTTTTCGAATCATCTCGGAAAGTTGTTTAAACCGTACCATCACCTGTTTCTTGGATTTCGTCCCAATTTCCTCGGAAATTCGCTCCCATCTCTCGTCGGTTCCTTTTGGGAATTTCTGCAACGCCTTCTCGAAAACTTTTTGCTCTTCTTGACTCCATTCTTCTTCGCATTTCTCTTTTTCTTCCGCTGGCACCGACTGTTGAATACTTGTCATCAAAAGTTTCGTGTAATCTTCTTGTTTCATCTGTTTCATTTTTCCGGCCATTGCGATGACGTCTTCTGGCGTTCTATTGAGGACGCGTCCCATTTGCTCCCATCGATTCGGCGTTCCTGCTGGATACTTTTCTGTGCTTAATCGCACCAAGTGTGCCAACTCTTCGGGTGTCCATGAGCTGCCAGATTGCTCTAAAACTTGTTTTTTGAACTTTCGCTATATAAAATTGACGAGAAAATAATCTTACTCTGAGCAACGACAGCACTTTCCGCCGCGTACTTCTTCTCCATATTCGGATCATTCGTGGTCACCGCTTTCAACCCTTGCGCCACTTCGAACTTAAACTCTGGCTGTGGTGGAGCTGCTGCTCTTTTCTCCCTTCTCTGCTGAGCTAGAAGTTCTTCCGTCGGCTCTTCCGGCTCCGGTTCTTTCTTCTCCATGGCCTCCTTCGCTGTCAATGCCAGATTCTTGCACAAATTCACAGTTCCTCTTGCCAAAATTATCGGCAACAGCTCTGAATATTTGGGAAGAAACTCTTCTAGCGCTTCTCTCATCAACTTTTCCGCTTCTGCCGGATCGTCTTTTTTAGTTTTTCGTGTTTTTTTGACGTTTTGTTTGTAAACAAGAGTTTTCTCGAAATAGGCGGCCCACATCATCAAGTAATGAGCGATTGTTGCAATGAATAGAAGAACTAACACGCTTTCGTACCACTCCAATTTTCGCATACGTCTGAAAGCCGTAGTTTGGGGTGTTGTTGAGAAAAATGTTTAAAAAAAATGGGAGAAAAATTGAAGATTGGTCTGAAACTTTGGTGGATGATGTAAAAAAAAAAAAAGAATACTGAAATTGAAAAATTTCAGAGAGACTGATTTTTTAAAACAATGCATTTTCCTGTCATTTTAATCCAATTCAAATTAAACCTGCATTTTTTCTGCATTAAAATGACAAGAAATCATCTGAATAGGTCACACATTTTCTGGTACATTTTGGAAAATTCTGAAAAAAAAATCAGGGTGATACTAGAGTTTTTATGAATTTTTTAAGATCTTAAAAATTCACAAATGGTTTTCAGAAAAGTGTTTATGAGCCGTCAACCTTTTTTCTAATTTTCGAGCAAATTTTTACGCTCCCCAGGCCTCATAAACTGCATTGTCAAGTTTTGACGAGTATTTTTTCGAAGCCATAATACAATCCAGAATTAAAAAAAATATTTCCAGTGTATTTTCTAGTCCTCCTCATCCCAAAGAAGTGCCTAGAGTCTCAAAAAAAAATTGCATGCAAAAATCGAAATTTCTTTGGCATGACGAGGACTAGAAAATACACTCAAAATAGTTTTAAAAAACTTCTAGGTTGTATTATGGCTTCGAAAAATACTCGTCAAAACTTTGCAAAAAAGTTTATGAAGTCTGGGGAGCGTGAAAATTTGCAAAAAAACTTTTTTGAAAAATTTTGCCGAATTTTAAGGTCTTAAAAAATTCACCTAAAATTATAGTATCACCCTGATTTTTTTTTTCAGAATTTTCCAAATTGTACCTTCCTAGTTAGACAAATCGTCCAATTTTTGTAATTTTTCAAATCTCAAATATCTCCCTTCCAAACCTGTAATAATAGAGCGGTTGTCTCCACGACGGCATTCCATGCTCCAGAATATTGTCATACTTTTCGCGAAGCTCTGCCGTCTTCAAAACCTCATAAATCCCCGCGACTTGTCGAAACTTTTCCGTCGCGTCCGGCGCCGAATTCCTATCCGGATGCCATTCGAGCGTCAATTTTCGATATGCTTTTTTGACTTGTGTAGGCGTCGCTTCTCGTGGAATATCAAACCATTCGTAAAAATTCACACTAACTTCTTCAACCAAATCGTATAATGCCAAATCTTCGGTTGTCCATTGGCAGAACACGGTTAGTGGGAGAGTTAGGAGGAGGAAGAAAACCCGCATTCTAAATAAATACAAAAATTTGTGGTTAAATAAATATTTAGATCAGAGATTTCAACGACAAACGTTTCTATTTAAATATTGATGACGACGATGAAGGAAAAAAAACAAAGAAAAAGAAAGCATTTTATTGATTATTTTGAACAAAAACCGATTTATTTCAATTATAAATTATAGATTGGCAGGTGAAAAAAAGTGAGGGAAGAGAGAAAAGAAGAGAAAGAAAGATCGGGAGGCAGTGAGATCGGATCGGCTTGCTCCCCGACACACAGCAGCTCACTTTCCAAACTTGAACTTTATCGGCGCTCGCGAATTTCCCGATTTATTGAGAATCGCGTGCTGCTCATTCTTCTTCAACTCGTCTTTTTGTCTGGCGAGCTCTGCGCGATCTCTCTCCAGCTGACCCTTTTGCTCGAGCATCGCAAGACGGTCTTCCTCCTGAAAAAAGAGCATCTCATAGCGAGTCAAGTGCGTGTTGGCGTTGCCTAGAGGAACATTTGAATACTCGATTGGGACACTTGCTTGCCTTGGGAAAATACCTGCGTCTTGGATAACGTCTTCGTGCGAGTCTGCGATGGCGTCATGTCGTTTCGTTCAAAACCATCATTGAAATACATATAAAAGTCAGCGTGGTGAATTCAAAATCAAATTCAAATTCAAATTCAAAGAGCGAGAGTGAGAATTATGTAGAATAAATGAAGAAGAAGAAGAAGAAAATAAGCAATGAAATGGATGAAAAGGGAAAGAAAATACACATCTTTGTCTGTTTAATAGTTTAGAATCATCCTTAAAAATTAAATCTCTGAAATTGTAGCCGTAAAACAAGAGTTTGCAATATAAATTTCTGATTATCAGCGGAGATTTTCCGAGAATGGTGAAACTTACATATTTCTTGCGACTTTCTTCCGCTTCGAGCAATTTTCGCTCGAGCTCTGCTTCAAGCTGTCTGCACTTTTTCCGAGACTCTTCCTGGAATTAAAATTTTGAAAAAAATTGGGAGAAAACTCGAAAAACGTTCCGGTTTGTTCATATTTAAATTGGCGTTCGGTGTTTGCGTATTGATTTTGTGTGCGGGCTTACGAATCTCCGCCCACTGCTCTTTTTTCGTGCGATTTTCGCTTTAATTATTATGGACCTATTCACAAAACCGGAAAAAAGGAAGAAAACAGCAAAAAACGCTCAAAAAATTTTGGACCAAAATACCGATTTTAAAAATTTTCAGAAAAAATCAATATTTTGGTCCAAAATTTTTTGAGCGTGTACAGGATAATTTTTTCCAATAATTCCCAAAATTTCCGGTCAATCTGAGCATTCTCCGAATTTTCCCTGACTTTTTGCTGTTTTCTTCCTTTTTTTCCGGTTCATTTCCGCCTATTTTCATGCAGTTTTTTTTCTGTTTTCCACAAATTATTGATTTCAGATTGATTAATATCGTGTTCGAATGAAAATTGGACGAAAAAAATCGATAAAAATCTTCCATATTCGTCGATTCTTCGTACGTTTTTTCCATGTTTTTTTAAAAATTGATTATTGATTTTAAATATATAGATTGCTGAATTTTCCACGAATCGGCGAAGATGAACGATTTTTGCACAATTCGGCATTTTCCGCGCTTTTCGATTTTTTTGTCCATTTTGATTCGAACGCGAAACGGAAAAAAAAAAACATTGCAGTGGGTGGAGCTTCGTAAATCCGTACCAACGCAAGTGCGCAAACACCGAGTGCCAATTTAAATAAAAAAGATAATACGTAAATAAATAAATCTTACATCTCGCTTCTTGCACTCTGCCAACTCAACAGCCATCTCTGCTTCAATCTGTGCTCTTAACATCTTTTCCATCTCGTTCCTGGCGGACGTCGCCTTTCCGGCCATTAGTGTTTCCAGTTCTTGCACACGGGACGTTACCTGAGAAGAAGCATGTGAAATTCACAGTGTTTTAGAGCTCGAACCTGCTCGACAATCTTATCTTCCAACCATCGCTTTGTGGGCTCATTCAGTGTGCTCACATCGAACGGAACACTGGCTTCAATCGGAACATCCACTGGCGGTGGTGGTGGCGGAGGGGGCGGGGGTCTGCAGAATTAGTTTTATGGTGTGGGAAATTGATTTTTTTTTAAAGAAAAAAAATATCGACTTTTTCTGAAATTTTTTTTCATCAAATTCGATATTTCGCTCCAAAATTTTCTTTCCCAATTTTTTTCTTTTTTTTTCGCATTTTCTATAAATAACCCCATGAAAAACTCAAAAAATGGTGAAAGTTGAATTTGAAAGAAAATTTTTTTCACAGAACAGATTACAGTAGTCATATTTTAAAGGCGCATGATGGAAAATTTTTGCGAGGTCTCGCAGCGAAAATTAACTTTTTTGTCGATTTTTAGCTTTATTTTTCATTTTTTTTTCCAGTTTTAATTGTACTTTTTATGAAATTTCGGTGTTTTCTGCCTATTTTTTTTGTCATGAATGGTCTAAAAATATGTATTTGGAGTGTTTTTGGACATTTTTTGGCCGCTTCCTTTCTTTCTTGCCGAAAAAATGAAAAATTTCGAGCATAAATATCGGTGCCATTGCGGAATATAACTGTCTGAAATGGAGCTAAAAAGGCTTCAGAGTCCAATCTTTTAATACAGGGTGGCCGATAAGTATAGGACGTTTTGAAAGTGCTCCCATTTTTTCAATTTGAGGATTTTTCGAAAACAACCTTTATTAAACAACAAAAAATAAGCAGAAAATTTGATTTTACAAGAGAATTTCGAAGTTGGATCCACGAGCTTTGACACAGGCTCTCAAACGTTTCTTCACCGAATTGACAGTGCGCCGCAGGTATCCGTCGTCGATCGAAGCCCATGCTACCTCGAGAGCGGCCTTCAAGTCATCGACAGTAGCAAAAACTTTTCCCGCGATCTTCCCTTCCAACATGCCCCAAACGCTGAAATCCATCGGATTCAGATCCGGGCTGGAAGCAGGCCACAAGTTCTTGTCCAGGAATCCAGGGAAATGCGCCTCCAAGACGGCCAATGTCGATCTCGAGCCATGGGACGGTGCCCAGTCTTGTTGAAGGATAAATGGACCACCAGCAAAGTGCCGTCGAAGAATTCGAACCGTCGAAGACGAAATTTGAAGGCGTCGAGCGATCTCAGCACTTCCGAGGCCTCTCTTGAACAAGAGTTCAATGGAAGGACGATGAGGAGAACTTTTCATAGCTCGGCGATATGGAGAAGTGAGAACAAATGACTGAGAAGCTTACTTATATAGTCTCTGGACTTTCGAAAAGTTTCGAAATTTTTCGAAAATATCCCTTGGCACCGTGCCAGGGAACGCTGAAAGCGAGCGTCCTATACTTATCGGCCACCCTGTACTTCCTTTAAAAAAAAAAGCCTCCGCATAAAATTACTTTGGTGAGCTATTCTTTTCACGTCTGCGTCTCTCTTCTCTCAAAATGCTTCCGAGTTGGTGTGATTCGGCCATCGAGGTTTCAGACGATGAACTTCTATGTCTGAAATTATCATTTTCAGTTTTGAATCTGACTTTCAATCAACCTTCTTTTCCTTTCTCGATCCCTCCGATCTCTTTTCTTTTCTCTGTCTCGATCATCACGCCTTCTGCGCTCTTCTCGATCCCGCTTCGGCGATCTTGATCGACTTCTCGAGCGGCGAGACATTTTTGAAGATCTGAAGAAGCAAGAAAAATAATAAATACTTAAATATATAATGGATTCGTGGCAGAGTGACCCTCGAATTCATGTTTTTATTTTTAAAAAAAAATCGATAAAAAAAAGTTTGTGCACACGAGATGTGCAAGACGAAATTGCGTATTCTGCAACGTATTGACCCGTCCCGTCGCGTCTCGTCTCGTCATCCGGCGATTACACAGCAGCCAGTGGCCGAATTATTTCACGTCCCCGTCCCCCTATATACTTCGGCCGTCGAACCGATTTCGGATAAATTGAATAAAAATTGGAAAAATATTCAGTTTAAGCGTTTCATTTTCATTGAAACATGTTGATCGAGTTAACAAATATAATAATTATAACCATAATAATTAATAATAATAAAATCTCCTATGTGACATGAAAATTACAAGTGAAATACACATACATAAACACCCAAAACCATAAAATAAAGCTAGAGAGACAGAGACAGAGACCGCTTTGCTTTGGAATGATTGATTACGTCGTTTTTACCCAAAAGTCTCTACAACTGTTGCGGATTATTCCAGAGATGAATGACATAGCCGATTGGAATGAAAACGACCAGGAAGGCGACGACCGGAAGCCACCACTCGTTTGATTCCTGTTTTTTACGCTTTTGGCGATAGCAATTGCATAGTTCATTTCGCACTTACCTTGTCATACGGATTGTTGTCCGAGCCTGCGCTGAACATCTCAACGTTTCCGTCGTCATCGTCGCTACGAGTGATTTGCGGGCGGAATGAATCTTCCGGGTCATCTTCTTCGTACTGAAAAAAGAGACAGTGCTTTATTTTGTATGGGGAAATTTATTTTCGAATATCGATTCACAGATTTTTGCTCAATTCAAGCTTCTGGAACGTTTCGAAAATTTTGTATTTTTGCGTAGCATTGCGCATTTGGTTTTTTTCAATTTTTGGGAATTTAACTCCATTAGTATGCCGCAAAAATTCACAAGATTCGAAACGTCCCAGAGTCCAATTTAATGTTCAAAAAAATCAGAACACTTTCTTCCAAAAGGAGTACACGAAGTCGCGACAGTGGCCGAGAAAACCGGCGGCCGCGGCTCCCATTTTTGTCCAGAAATATTCGCTTTTCGTGCTATTTCCTTTATTTTTAAATTTTTTTTTCGCGATAAATTATTCACAGATCGGGCCGCCACGACGATCAAACGCGCTCCACTGAACTCGATGCTTTGCGATTTTCATTTTGGTTTCCAAATGTCCAATTTCGTCGGTTTTTCCTCCATTTTTTCTATAAATTCTTCGTTTTTCTTTGCAAAAATAATTACTCGAGACCAAATTCGTAAAGTTTTGGGAAAATGTTCAGCATAATGCATAATTTCAATCAAAAATCGATAATTTTCCGATTTGCCCCACTTAAAAAAATCCATACTCATCTGTTTGAGGAATTTTTTTTTGTTTAAATGTCATCATGGTGATGTGTTTTAATGCTTTCTTAGATTTTAACTCGAAAAACACTGATTTTAATGAAATTTTGCCGTTTTTTTGTGAAAAACCGGTAGAATTTGTATTAAAATCAGAATTTTTCGGGCTAAAAATAAAGAAAACACTAAAATACAGCACAATGATGGCATTTAAAGGGGGTGCCAACTTTTTGGGGAAAGTTGCTTAAAATATACTCTTGGATGGGGGATTTACGAATATCACATTGAAATCGCACAAAAAAATTTCTCTGATTTTTTATGATTTTTACAAAAAAAAAAATAGAAGACCACGAGGAGTACACGAAAATCGTGGCCGTGGCCTAGGAAACCCGCGGCCGCGGCTTCTAGAAACATCCATTTTCACCAGAAATATTTATTTTCTTGCAATTTCCCTTGTTTTTATCATCGATTTTCGATGAAACATGCTCTAATCGCGTATAAAATTTTTAGATGTTAGCGAAAACACATTTTAGTCATAAATATCGAAAAATCGATATTTGCCTGTTTTTCGATTCAACGTTTAAAATAATAGCTTGTGAACATTCATTGTTCAAATATAAATGTTACAGATAAAAGAGTGAATTTAATGCGAAAGTGAGCAGGAAAACGGGCAAAAATGAAAGGTATGAGTAATTCTGTTACAAATTTGTTTTATTGTTAATTTTGTGATTAACACGCGTTATTTTGGTACCTGAAAACACGAAATGATGTTTGTACATTATTTCCCAAAAATTAATGCAAAAAAAGAAGAAAAAGACGGGAGAAAAATGTTGAAAAAGAAAATGACGTTTGAATTTCGCGCCAAATCGTGTACTCCTCGTGGTCTTCTATTTTTTTTTGTAAAATTCGCCAAAAATCATAAAAAAATTTTCGTGCGAATTCGATGTGATATTCGTAAATCCCCCACTCAAGAATATATTTTAAGCCACTTTCCCCAAAAAGTTGGCACCCCCTTTAAGCAAAAAATCCATCAAAAAATGAGTTTGGAATTTTTTGAAGTTTCGCAAATTGGAAAAATATTGGAAATCAATTTTGGACTAAAATTATGTGAAAATTTTCACAAAACTTTATTAATTTGGTCTCGAACAATTAATTATACAAAGAAAAAAAAACATGAAAAACGAAAAATTTATAGAAAACATGTAGGAAAAACTGTCGAAATTGGAAATTTGGAAACCAAAATGAAAATCGCTCAGCGGAGCGCGTTTGACCGTCGTGACAATATCAGGAGAATAAAATTGTTGAGAGCAAAAAACACCGCTTTTCTAAACTCTCGGACGTTTCGCAAAATTTTTCTGCATTTTGTCGTCGCGGTGTTTGCACACAATCGTGTATGCGCACGGTGATTCTTTTACTACCGAGCACACTATTCTCGTCCACCGATTTGTTTTTTCTGTCGCGATTTTCTAAATGACTTCGAATCGAGAAGTTTTTTGTCACGTTACTTCCTCTCATTATGGCGCATATTTTAAACCGGAATTGGTCTGATTTTTTACGTACAATTTCAAATGCACGGCGATTCTTTAACTGCCGGCCACGCATTTCTAGTCCCCCGATTAGGTTTTTCCTGTCGCGATTTTGTAAATGACGTCTGATCAAAAAGTTGTCTGTCACGTTACTAGCTCTCATCAAGGCGCATATTTTAAACCGGAATTCGTTCGTTTTTATACGTACAATTTCAAATGAAACTGGTTTTCCGTGGTGGCCGAACTGATTTCCGCAAATTTTTTTGCCGCATTTTGCAAAAAGGGGAGGGAACTCCGCCCACTTCATGTGATGAGGGAGTGAGAGAGTGCGAGGTGGAGAGGGGAAATACTTGCGATCGGGGGACTAGAAATGCGTGGCCGGTAGTAAAAGAATCACCGTGATGGGTGATTGTGTGCAAACACCGCGACGACCAAATTTCGAAATGTCAGGGAGCCCTTTTCTAGGACAGCGGCTTCATCTCGTGTACTCCTTGCGGAAGAAAGTCTTCGCCAAAAATTCGAGATTTTGTGCAATTTTAATGTGATATTCACAAATACACCACGCCCCGCCCAAACCAAAAAGAACTAACCAAATCAAAACTTTCAAAATCTTCTGGCCCCGTAGTGACACGCTGCGGCACTGGCGGCATATCCTCGATTGTTCCACGCACTACAGCGAATCCGTTGGCCTTTGGATTGTCATGTGGCCCCTTTGCGAATTCAATTTCAATGTATCCATCGTAACTTCGCGAGTGCCCGTCCACTGAAATACTGTTTCCCTTGACTACCACAGGCACGTAGCTGAAAAATAAATTTTAGCTTTAAAAAAATGGCTCATTCTTGCTTTCATCTTACATGTCATGAGCAAAACCCCGTCCCCCGGCTGCCTCGAAGATGTCCAGATTCTTCACGGCCGTGTGGCTGTTGATTCTCACGTGAAAAACCTTTTGTCCAGCACTTTGAAAGTAAACTTCGGAGAACTTTAGCATGATGACGTACTCGCCATCGCCGACAGGAATCTCGTACGAAAATGAAGAAGAGCTCCATCGTTCCGTCGTGTAGACGTCGAGATCTTCGGGTTGGGCGTTGTGGAACGAGTATTGCATTCCGTGATCTGATGCCGTTCCATCTGTTGAATAATCTGCTGAATACTCGATTCCATAGGCTCCAACCGTCTCCGGACCGCCTGTTATTTTGAAAATTGAGGGTGTATTTAAAGAAAGAAATAAATAAATCCTAAATATTTACCACAATTCACAGCCATAACCACTCTGTCTCCAAGATTGTGGGTGAACGCCGTCCTGGCCAGGCAAGTGAGGAGGAGTAGAGAAATGAGGCCCTTGCTCATCTGTAATTAAACTCAATTCAATTTATTTCTCGAAATTCAGAGAAGGAGAGTAAAAATGTGTATGAATGAACGGATCGAGAATCGGCCGGAAATAAATATATATCATCTCGAAAAGAGAGGTCGCTATCTAATTAGTTTGTAGTTTGTCGTTTAAACAACACCAATTCTACGTCCGAAAAAAAAAACCAAAAGGCCGAAATTGTTGTGCCGCGCAACAAATCCACGCGTCCAAAAAACTCCGCCGCCTTTTTATACACATTTCGCATCAAAATCCACGTGATGGAGCCACGTATTTAGGCAATAGAAAAAAAAACGAATTCGGCGTTGCGGAATGGGGTTATCCATTATTTACGTTTATTTAATTACTAAAATTAAATCAAATTAAAGTTTTAAACAAATCTTTGCATTAAAGCGCAAAAAAAAGGAATTTTAATGCAAAAATGTTCAAAAAAGTTTTGCGAATTTCAAAATTACCGTACACATTGTCCGTGGTGAAACCCAAAAACTAAAAACAACCATGTTCCTTTAATACCGTAACTTTTCACAATGGAGCGCAATTGTTCACTTTGTAATTTTGGGAATTTTTTTTGGTTTTATTTTGTTTTTAGTTTTTTTCCTATTTTATGGAGCTAAATATTCATAAAATCTTGAAAAATAATAAAAAATGAAGGCTAAAATGCGAAGAATGTCTGAAACTTTGGAAAATAACCTCAAAAAATCCCGGACATGCTCAAAAATATTGTGCAGGAAAACTGAATTTGAAAATTTATAAATTCACTATTTCAGCGCAATATTTTTAGAGCATGCCCGGGTACATCTATAAAACAATTTTCCAAAGTTTCAGAACGCTGCTTTTAAAAGAAATTTCAGACATTTTTCGGCATTTTAATGAATTCTGGGGTTTTGTTGCGACAAAACTCAAAGAATATACTAATTTTAGGGAAAATTATTATGAGGTTGGTTTTAGAGTTGTTGAAAAATGCAAAAAATGATTAAAATAGCGTTAAAATACGAAGAATATCTTAAAATTTGGAAAATATCTCTAAAAAATCCCTGACATGCTCAAAAATATTTTTTGAGCATATCCGGGTATGTCTATAAAACAATTTTCCAAAGCTGCAAACAACTGTTTTTTCTATGAATTTAAGTTTTTTTGCTATAAAGACGACTTCTTAATTTTAGAGAAAATTATTAAACGTAAATACCGTCACTAGTAAATTTATGATTATGGACTAAATATTGTGTTTTCAATCCAGTTGCGACACCAAAACGTTAAACTCCGCCCACTTTTTTCACGTGAACATCAATATTTAGTGCATTTTGAACTTTCGCGTGAAAAAAATGGGCAGAGTTTCAGGTTTTGATGTCGCAACTCGATTGAAAACACAATGACACTTTTTTTTAACCTTTTAAAACAACAATTTAGGTATTTTTGTCGTTTTCATTAGAATAAAAATGCCTTTTTTTCGGTCAAAATTGTTATTTTTAGATCCACTTTTCGCGAATACTACATTTTAGAAAAATAGACAATTTTCAATTTAGTTAAATATGGGGCGCGACGATTTTCATGGGAACAAATTACTGTGGTCGCATTATCTCTTTCTATAAATACAGTTCAACAGATAAAATTCTTAATTAGCGCCAAGGAAAAAGCGGTCATATTTTTTTCTCGCTCTATCGATCCTTTTAATTTATTTTGTTTTGTTTTTCCACAGAGCACACGCACCACAATAAAAACTAATATAATACCCATTTTTCTCCATAGCGCGGGCTCTCCAGAGCGCCGAATTTCGTGGGAAAGAAAACTTACGGTGGTCGAATGTTGCGTAGCTACCCGGGCATATTTGGCTTTTTCATAGAAACGTCGAAAAAAATATTACGAAAAAGTGGGAGAAAACTCGGAGAATGCGCCGATCGGCCTAAAATTTTGGGAAATGTTGTCAAAATACTTCCGTGCATGCATGCTCAAAAAATTTTGGCCTGAAAATTTGTGGATTCCATTTTTCAGTCCAAAATTTTTTGATCTTGCAGGCGCGGGAGTATTTTTGCCATTATTTTCCAAGGTTTCAGGCCAATTGGAGCATTCTCCCAGTTTTCACCGAATTTTTCGTCATTACGAAAACCTCCACTAGGCATGGGTAACCACGCAGCCTTTGAACACCGTAATTTTCTTTCCCCACGAAAATCTTCGCGCTGGAGAGCCCGTGCTATGGAGAAAAATGGGGATAAAATGGATATTAGTTTTTTATTGTGGTGCGTGCGCTCAATGTGGAAAACAAAACAAGAAATTAAAAGGATCGATAGAGCGAAAAAAAAAGACCGCGTTTCCTTGGCGCGAATTCAGCATTTTAGCTTTGAACTGTACACCTATTGGGAAAAAAAATAGGACACGGTGTTTGCGTATTTTTGAAAATGAAAGAAATATCATTGCAAATGAAGAGAACTTTTGTATATAATTTTCAAAAGTACGCAAACACCGTGCCAAAATTTTATTGTTTTCACAAAATAGGACATTTTCGGACGAAAAAAAAAAATCGTATTTTGGCAAACTTTTAAAGATACAAAAGTCTCCAATTTTTTACGAAGTGCATAAAACATGCTTTCTTGTTTTTTATTGTACACATATTTGTTTTAACGAAAAAACGCACCACTCGGCCATCCGTCGTCCCGGAAAGGAAGACATGACATTTTCCTTATGCTCAACGACACAAAAGTGTATTATCGTCGTCGTCGCGAAAGGCTCCGCCGCTCTCGCGCACTCCTTTTCTCGCCCGTGCTCCTGCTCTTTCTCCATTTTGCCCTCCCTGAGCAATTGTGTTTTGTTGCTCATCGCTCCTATTCATTGGTCGCCTTGGTTTCAATAATTTATTCATTTATTAAGGAAGAGAAACATGAAAACGGAAATTTGTGTGTTTTCAATTGGCTTGCGACAAGTTTTCAGGTAGCAACTCGATTGAAAACATAAACAAAATATATGAAAAATAGTAAATACAATTCGGTTCTAAACCATAAGCACACCATGTACACGTGAAGGTTGGCGAAAATAAAGTGGGGTAGTTCCTAATTTATAGGAATAACTCCTTGGGACGGTGGGATCTTCGAATGGGAATTAAAAAAGGTTTAAAAAAAAAAAGGAACTGAAGAACCCTGCAGAAGATCGGTGCAAGTGGGAGGGGAGGGGTGGGGGAAACACGGTGTATTTGTTGGCCGTACGTTTGTTTGTTGTTTTCAAACACAACAAATTACGCCAAATATTTACGTACGAGCCAACGCACCATGCGGGGAAGAAATATGAATGAGAATGACCTGTATCGAGAAATTAAAAAGTGGAAAAAAGTCAACGGAAGAAAAAAAAGAAGTAGAAATTTAGTTTTTAAAAAATCCCGCCTAGAATAGGGCTAGTAGCGGAATCAAGGTGGCCAGCAGCGCTGTCGTCGAGACAGACGCTTGAACTGGAGGCCTTGACGTCGTCACGACTTCTTCTTCTGTGACATCGTTGTTCATCGCAGTTGTTGGACTGGATGGAGTCGTCTCGTCCTTGGTGACAACCACTGGTTTTTGATCTCGAGATGGCTCCACCTCGTTCACATCAATGCTCTGAAACGATGTCATTTGTGATGAGAATTTTGAAACAAGCGCGCGAACTCGTTTTTTTGTTTCAATTTTTCATTATTGTCGGACCGCCACGTCGGTCGAACGCGCTCCGCTGTATTTCGTCGTTTTTTCCTTCATTTTTTGTATAAATTCTTTGTTTTTCTAGTTTTTTCTTTGCAAAAATATTTTTTCGAGACCAAATTCGTAAACTTTTGTTAAAATTTTTCTCATAATTTTAGTCAAACATTGATTTCCAATATTTTTCCCATTTGCCACACTATATAACATTCCAAACTCATTTGTTTGAATGTTTTTTTTGTTCAAATGCCATCATGGTGCTGTGTTTTAATGTTCGCTTACTTTTTAGCCCGAAAATCACTGATTTTAATATAAATTCTACCGGTTTTCCACAAAAACGGCTGTTGATTTTGATATAAATTTGCCGCCGTTTTTTGTGGAAACCCAGTAGAAATTATATTAAAATGAGTAAGTTTTGGTCTAAATGATAAGGAAACATTAAAAAACAACACTATGATGACATTTTTACAAAACAACTCTCAAACAAAGAAGTTTGGAATTTTTCAAGTGTGACGAATCGAAAAAATATCGATTTTTGACTAAAATTATGCAGAAAATTTTAACAAAACTACGAATTTGGTCTCGAATAATTATTTTCCAAAGAAAAACGAATAAATTAGTGTATGCGGACATTTGGAGAGCAAGATCTCCGGAAAATCCTACTCAACTGTGGATGCTCTGAAAGCTGCCCCCACCGAAGCCTGGGACGAAATCGACACCGACTACCTGCGGCGCACCACCGATTCTGTGATTGAACGTCTGAAGGCCTGTGTCAAAGCCAAGGGCTCTAACTTCGAATACTTTTTGTAAAATTGAATTTATGCTCATATTACATCGTTCAATAAACTTGCGATGGAATTTTAATGGATCTACTCAGATGAATCTTCCTGTCATTTTAGCCCTATGCAAAACTACATTTTAATGCAGGAAAATTAATTAAAATGCAGGTTTGCATAGAAATAAAATGGCAGGACAATTCATCTGAATAGGTCCATAAGCGTTTTTTTAATTCCAAGGATCTCTAACCGTCCTATACTTATCGGCCAGTTCAGCGGAGTGCGTTAGACCGTCATGGCGCGCCTTTTTTCGTGATAATCACTACGTGATAGACCCTACGTAAAACGCAAACGCGTCCTATCGCATTCTCTGCGTCTCCACAGTGGTTTTCTCACAAGTTTGGCTATAAATGAGCAAAAATGGAGACGCAGAAACTCGAGAAACTCGTTTTCAAAAAACGTAGTCCCCAACACGCTGTGGATGACACTTACAGTGCTTCCAGTAGACTCCTTCGATGGCTCTGGAGACTCCAAAATGCAGGAAGCATTGAACAGATTGGCCCAATGAATGTGAGTGCTGAATACGTGAAGAACAGCGTCAAAACCGCAACGCTTCTCGATTTCAGCTGTTGAGCATCGCATGACGTTGTTCAATCTGCAATAAAACCCAGTTGAGCCGACACAAGCATCTCTCACTTACCCATCGCACATCTGAGCTAGAGCAGATTCATCGAGTTGATCAATCCGTCCAAAATCGGAAATGCATTGAATTCCAGCATCAGATTTTGTGTACTCGGACAGACACATTGCGAATTGTTTCTGATCTCTGAGCGTGATTGCTCTGTTACAAATTGAATCGATGAGTCCGATTTGAGCAGACGCAGCCGGTTCGTGTCGACATTTGAGTGCATCGACGCACGGAATGTACGTCTTGTTGGCCATCTCGCAGAATTCGTCCCATTTGGAGGCGTCTCCGATGATGGAGATTGGTCGGAAGGCGTACTGATCCAAGTGAGTCTCGCATTGAAGGTGTTCGACAAGATCGGCTTCTCCACATCCGGAAGACGTCGCTGTCGCTGTCGTGGTTTCCGCTTCGGTTTCCGTTTCCGTTTCGGTTTCCATAGACTCAACACTGGTTGATTGGGCCGTGGTTTCAGAAGACGCGGTAGCCTCAGACGAAGCAGAAGATGAGGTTGATGAGAGAACAGTCTCCAAGTTTGGAGTGACTCTGGTTGGTTGATTGATAGGAACAATTTGTTTGCCCATTGGACGGACTGGACAGATATCAGGAGTGCTCATTGCCTTCATAATTCTGATTGGGCTCTCTCCGCACTTATCCAGAACAATGTCTTTGGTGCAGTCAATAAATTTCGGGAGCACACTTCTGAGGGTGGAAAGGTTGAACTGCTTCAGAGTTGAAATGGTTCCTCTGATGCACTGAGCAAACTTTGGCTCTTGAGCTTGTCCGAAAAGACATGAAAGATTGTCATCGATAGCCTTGGCTGGATCCGAAAGGAGGCAAATGTCGCGGCCAGCAGCGATCATGCAGGACGAGACGACGCATGAAGTGCGACCGTCGAGAAGGAAGTTAGCACAGGTACGGAACTCATCCGTAAGATTGCAAGCTCCTGCAAACACTGGAGCAAGCGAGTTGATATTCTTAATGAGGGACTGCATTCCGCCGGCGAACAGTTCTTCCACTCGAGACCCAATGTCATTGAGTGGAGCTGCACAGTGTTCGATGATCGATTCCTCTTCAACAGAGCATCCGATTCCAACGACACGTCCGACTGGAAGTTGACGTCCAACCTTGCATCTAACATCGATGGCGTTTGCGAATCGGATGATGTAGCTGGCAACCCAGTCGGCTGCTTCCTGGCCACACTTGTTCTGAATTTGTGGAATGGCACATGAATGGAGTCGGTTGGAAGACATGCATGCAGCAGTTGGAGCTCCACGGGAGAAATCGGAGACACATGTGCGAACTTCTTCAAGCAGTGAGGTCTCACGGATGCACTTTCGGACTTTCTTAAACTGATCGTTCGCTTCGTTACAAGCATACTCGAACATGGCGCTCATTCCACGAGCCCACAACGGATGACAGTTGCTCTCGGCGGAGCAGGCCTTGAATGTGTGGAATGCTTCGCAGGCTTGATCGATGTCACGTGGCAGAGCGATAACCGATAGCGGATGTGGCTGGAAAGCGGTCAGCGGTTTGACGCACTCTTCAAATCTCTTTTGTTCCTCGATGGAACACTTGGATGGAGACACTGGCGGAGTTGGAGTAGTTGGAATTTGCATTGGACGGGCAGTTGGAGCTCTTGGTGGCAGGGTTACAGGAGTTGGACGAGCCACTGGACGAGCAATAATTTCATCCAGATTGGCTGGTGGGTCTCTTGGACATCCTTCTTCCTCACCAAGCGAGGTCACCTGAAAGAAGCAAACTATACACAGATGACGTGAAAGTGGAGAACAATAGAGAGTAATTATAATGGTGATGATGACGATGATGAATCAACTCACCCCAATTCATAGAAAAACCGGTTCATAAGGGCAAGAATTCTTAAGTTCATACCTTGGTCTTTAAGCTAAGCAGGTCGGTAAGGGCTTCAGGATCACACTTTGTCTTCACAGCACGTTCTCCGCAAGAGAAAGTGTCACGAATGGTGTAGAACGATTTGCAGAGAAGTGCCTCTCCATGCACTCCGTTCAACATCATCTGCACAGTGTTGGAGAGCGATGAAAGAGAAGACTGACAGTTGGTTTCCTCATCGGCTTCGGTCGCCAACGTCTCGAAGCACTGTCGGTGTTTGGCGAGCATCGGACGAGAGTCCAATGAGCAAATTGGAGCCAGCCCGATTCTCGCAAGCGAGTTCAATGGAGAAGCAAACGAGCAGCGCTGCGAGTCCTTGAATACAGTCACATCGAGACATTGTTCGTAGCGAGCGAACAGGGAGCAGATTCCCTCGACGACAGTGGAGTTTGGACTAGCGATCTCCAATAGGAAGTTAAGGTTCGCGAATGCGGACAGCTTTTTATTGATTTCGATGAGCTCCACAAGACATCCGAGCGCTCCATTCTCTTGTTCCTCGGTGCATTTTGGAAGAGTAGTATGCAAATGGAATTCTCCTTCTTTATCCTCTTTCGGTGTCTCGTTTTCTTCTTTTTTCTCTTCGAAACACTTTCCTGCGATAATCAAATCGTTTACTTCTTCCTGCAGTTCAACCACCAAGTTTTGCGCGTCGACATCACACTCGTCATTCATCGTGACAATTGCGCAATCCAAATTGTTATTGTACGAAATCAAAGCTTCACACGACGAAGTCGCATTTTTAATAGCGCATTTTTCTTTTTCCAACGTCTTCTGATAACAATCAGACCATTTGGCAATCTCGTCTTGCTTGGCACAAATTTTCTCGGCCACGGCGGCAAACGGATCGGCAGAGTAATTGGCAGAGCAAATGTCATAGATGTAGTAAAGAGAGTTCACCGCATCGGCCATATTGATAGACAAGACCGACTTGTTCTCATTCTCCTCATTTCCAGGTGTGGTTGTCGTGGAGGACTTTTCAGAAGTGTTGCTAGTTGTCAGAGCGTCGCCACCCTCGTCTTCAGCGGAAGCGGAAGTGGATTCAGTAGTATCGTCGAGGATCAAAGTTGTACTCGAACTTTCCGACGAAGGCATTACACACCGAATCGCCGAGACAATGTGCTCGGTCTCTTCTCTGATCGGAGACAACATCTCAATGGCATCGGAAGAGCAAGCTTCTGGGCGAATAGTTTCAAGGCAAGAAGTGGCGGTTTGGATGGAAGTGACCAGTCCGCAGAGGCTTGAGGAGTAGGACGTTTTGCTAGCATCACAGCGATCATCAGACGAGCTCTGGAAGCAGGTGGCGTGCTCTTTGACGGACGGGAGAACCAATTGGCACATAAACATTTCGACTTCTCGCCACGAACGAACACCTTCGTCTGGCGTGCATCCTTTCTCATTTCCAACACACTCTTGGTATGTTGCCATCAAATTGCAGCCTTTTTCGATTTGAGATTGGCTGAAATGAAATAATCAAAATGTGAAAATGTGTATGTACATATGTATAATGTTTGGCTGCTGGTGGTAACTTCCCAAGTTCCCCGTCCAACTTCGGAAAGCCTTGTTAATATTCTCATGTCAATAGCTTCTCATAAACTTTGAAAACGTCAATTTTCCGGCGAAATGTCTCGAAGCACAAATTTAGTGACAGAGTTGAAATAAGTGCGGCAGTAACCATTAAAAATGTTTTTAAAAAAGTTCAAAAAATACCAAAAAAACAAGAGAAAAGAAATGAAAACAATATGACTTGTTTGCATTTTTAAATGGGTTACGGTCGCACTCATTTAAACTGTGTCGAAAAAGCGGTTCGAGACCTTTCGTGGGAAAATTGGTAATTTTCAAAGTTTTTGAGCAGCTTCTGAGAGAGAGTAATACTTATTGCTTATTGCTACTCTTTCAGAGGCCATATGCAAGAAACAGGAAAATGACAGCTTAATGGTTTTCCGGAAAACGAAATTAGGAAAAAGCTTACGACGCAGAGAAACATTTATTGGAAAACTCTTTTCTTGTCATTTTCCAGTTCCTTGCATATGGTCTCTGATGTCAGATTTATCAGAATGTGTCACAGCACTCAATTATCTGATGTACATAAGAAGTTGGACGCAAGCTTCCCGACACGTGATTAATAAAAGCGGATGACTAAGTGACGGTGATCACTAGGTCATTTCGAAATGGAATTACATATCGATAAGACGCTGACCTAAAAAAACACAAGACTTACATTTGAGAAGACTTAAGGAAAGACATATTCTTCAAGTTCACCCGTTCGATTTGATGCAAGAAATGGACAATTGGCTCACTGCAATTATCAATTCGCTGCTGCATTCCCCAATCGCAATCGTCCTCCGATCCTGGAGTCGTCGAAGCGCTGACGATCTCATCGAACTTTCCTTCAGTAGTCGTCTCGCCTTGCGAAACCGTCGCAATTTCATCCGATCCATCCTCACAATCCTTCTCACCGTCACCCTTCCAATCCGACGGTATACAACTTCCATCTGCACACGTGAACGTATCCGGTGGACATCCGGCTGCCGAAGCGGCCGTCGCCATGGCTAGAAGCCACACGAGCAGCGCCCAACGCATTCTGAAGAGGAAAAAAGAACTATTACTATTAGGTCAGAAGATCGGAATAATAGAGTGAGTGGTTCGGGCGTCTGGAACCAGATCGGTTCGCCGGCGCGTTCGTTCAAATTAGGTTCGCTAGAAAGCAAACGAGTGAAAGACATTGGAAAAAGAGCGTGGTAGACGAAGAGGCGCAAACATGCTAATATATACGGATGAAAAAGATTGATGGTTAGCGAAAAAATGAATGAAAGAATGAATGAATGAAGATCAACTTATTTATGTTAGCGAAGCTATGTAGCTGACTGAATGGAAAACTTTTCTGGGTTTGGTTTAGCTTCGCAGCCGGAACAAGATTTGTCACGGTCTAATCTCTTTACTAAAGGGTACGGTAGATGATCAACGTGCTGTTTGTGAAAACAAATTTTGGCATTTGGCATCTGTCATTTGGCAAGCGGCCAACGACGACGAAGACGAAGCCTTTATATAGATTGGTCCCTATCTTAAAAGGTTAACAGTATGAAGCTATAGAAGGGATAAATTGTAACAAGAACAACACAAAAAAGTGAATGTAAGCGGGGAAGCGAAGCGCTTTGGCGTGACTGGACTGCTGAATGAAAGGAAATGTCATAATTGGGAAGCTATCGGTATTATTGTGCGAATTGTTCATTTCATTTCGGTTGGCCGCGCCTCGTCTCCTCCCCTTCCTACCTTCCTTCATTCCTTCCGTATTGCGGGCGGTCTCTTCCTCGCGTCACTCTCGAAGAAGGCGTTCTCGCCGGGCGGGAGAAGAAATTCGACAAAACGGAAAGGAAAATAAAGAATGCAAATCTGTGCGCGCGCCGCGTCGCGTCGCGATAGACAAAGATGTAGAGGTAACAGGTGAGAAGAAGAAGGCGAACAGATAACCCAAATATTCAGCCTTGGAGACGGTCGCAGGCGAACGGAGAGACTAGGATGACACAATTTTGGAAGAAGCGATGATAGCGGGCCGTTTTCACCGGGTGGAAGAATGGATGGATGACTGCGAGAATTCTTTGGACGGACTTTCGGTGATAATTGCGCCTTCTACTGTACTAACAAAGCGAGTGGGAAGGAAAGCCATCCGTCGACGATACATGCATATAAAACCCATTTGAATTGCCTATTGGAATTTTATATTAGATTTTATACTCGGCAGGGTTTGCCAAATCATGGAAAATTGTTGCCTACGGAAGCCGAAACCGAGTCCACAGACTCTTGTGGAAATCGATGAAGTCAGAGGCCGGATCCATGAAACTGGAAAACGAAATTTGGAAATTGATGAATTCTGTATGATGGTAGTGAGAGATGCAGCGAAACAGACTAACCCATCTTCCGGGAAAAGACGTTTTCCTGTTTCATGGATCCCAGCTCAGATCTATTTTACTGATATAGGCAGCTACGTGGCTATTAGCCGTTAAAAATGGCTGCTAGTCATCGAAAATGGTTAATAGCCATTACTGCCCCACAGCTCGCCCATAATAGGCTATAAAATTTGGAGCGGAATTGGTGCAAGTTTGGCGGCAAAATGGCTAATAGCCGTCGAAATCGGCACCTGCGTCACACACATTTGGCGTACGAACCGAAATAGATGGCTAATAGCCGAAAGTTTCCCTGGGTCTACAAGAGATCTATCGCGATTCAGCTGCGCACGAGACTGTGCCCCCCAAGACACCAGTGTGGCCCGGAATGAGAATTTACTTATCCGGAATTCGGAATCAATTTTTAACACGAATATGGAATCGGGATATCGGAATGCAAAATACGGAGCGAAAATATTCTTCACGGAAATGTTTCTAGTTGCAAGAAATGATCCAATCCGGAATCAAATGTTTTTGACAAAATTTGGAATCCGGAACATGGAATATGGAAAGAGCAAAACAGCCCAATACGGAATGTGGAATCCTCAATTCCGTACAACTCTACAAGCCAGTTATGTGCGATTACGCAGTTAGCGACCTATTTAGACAGTAGGGTTATAAAAAGGAATTAGTGAGTCATCAGGTGATATCACCAGATTTGACCCAGTTATGAAGCCAACCACTCTCAAGATACTAGAAAAGGACAAATCTACCATGAAAACGAAAAAAATAGAATAACATCGACTGGGGTACTCGCTTTTAGAACTGCGCGGAATAGAAGTGAATTTTCTGTGCTTGTTACTTTTTTCTGTCTTTCTAAACAGTTTTGAGATGACTGTAAAGACAGAAAAAATAGCCGGCTCAGGAAATCTGAGTTCTATGACGCACAGTTCTAAAGCTAGTACCCCCTTATCGATGGAGTGCCCTTCTAATAGGATCAAACACCAAAATTCAGAAAACAAACAGTACGTTCCAGTGACCTGTTCTAGCAAGTATTCTAGGTCATCAACACCATTTTCAAAAGAACCGAAGAAAAAACACGGAAAATTAAATGTTTTTACAAGGGAAAATAAGTCCGATTCACTCTCGCTTCCATAAAAAGGAGTGTTGCCATTATATGTATATGAAAGGAAAACTTTGCTACGTCAAGTCGCGAAATTGACATACTAATGCGGCGAAAGTCGCATCGATTCGAGTGAGGACTTGAAGAAGACGTTTTCCCTTTGGATACTCTCGATCACCCTCCCTTCAATGTGGAAAATGTGATTTATTTATTAAAAACGAAACGGACTTTTTTTTCTCGACTTCCAACAGAAAGCAAGCGTCTTTTCAAACAGTACATGGAACCGAAATGGAAAAAAGAGGAGGAATAAAAATGGTGGGAAAGAAGCAACAGGTTGCAATTTATTTGTTTGGTGGAAAAGTGACATTTGGTTCGCAGTTGGGTGGTTTTTGCAACTGGTCGAGTTGCTTTTACCATGATCAACACTTGCAACATCCATTGTTAACTGGGTCACCTTTGAGTGACCCAAAAAAAAAAGAAGCGATGGAAAAAGTACTGATACTTTGAAAACGCGAAGAAGATTGCGTCAATCACCGTGCCACTGATCAGGGACATTTGAAGTGAAAAAAACGCGATGGATCTATTGATAGATATTGTGCACTCGTGAAGAAAGCAAGTGCGCTTGACAAAACTTAATACAGGGTGGCCGATAAGTATAGGACGCTCGCTTTCAGCGTTCCCTGGCACGGTGCCAAGGGATATTTTCGAAAAATTTCGAAACTTTTCGAAAGTCCAGAGACTATATAAGTAAGCTTCTCAGTCATTTGTTCTCACTTCTCCATATCGCCGAGCTATGAAAAGTTCTCCTCATCGTCCTTCCATTGAACTCTTGTTCAAGAGAGGCCTCGGAAGTGCTGAGATCGCTCGACGCCTTCAAATTTCGTCTTCGACGGTTCGAATTCTTCGACGGCACTTTGCTGGTGGTCCATTTATCCTTCAACAAGACTGGGCACCGTCCCATGGCTCGAGATCGACATTGGCCGTCTTGGAGGCGCATTTCCCTGGATTCCTGGACAAGAACTTGTGGCCTGCTTCCAGCCCGGATCTCAATCCGATGGATTTCAGCTACACGTGAATTTTACACGTGAATTGAAATAATTTGGCGACGAAAATGAAATCCACAAAGTACTAAGTTTCGTGGAGCGCACTTGCTTTTTTCGCGAATGGACAATAGCTGTTTGTATGGTGATAAATCGGAAATGGATATATTTTCGAATCGACGAGCTACCTAATACACTTCAACTGCTCCAGAAAAATTGAAATCAACTTCTTCAGAAAATGTGAACATGTTTTGCGTTAATTGCTCATAATGAAGCTATGGAACGTTCGAAACTAGGACGGTTCGAAACAGAATTTTTTGCTAATCAAGAATATGTAAAATACAACGAGTCCATGCACAGTCAGAAACGGCTGAAAATTGCAGTTAACGTCTTCAAAAAACCCACTTTATCTGTCCCAGCAATATTAGGGCAGCGGGGTCGAAACCAGAGATATGCGGAATAAAAAATTTTGCAAACGGAAAACGGAAAACGGAAGACGGAAGCGGAATTAAATATTTTCAAACGGAACCGGAAAGACGTAAAACTGAGGCTGTATGCATGAACCTCATTTGCCGGGCTCAGGGTTTTGTCGACCATGGTCAGAGGGTCGGTGATCGGCTAACTAAAAATTGGAAAGTCCGAAAATCACACACCCTACAGACAAAGCCAAGCGAGTTTCTGACAAAGGCGACAAACAACTTTGCCTGGCAAACAAAATTTCCAAGCGGAAACCGGCGGAAACGAGATTCCGCAAGTCTTCTCTGGTCCAAATCCTCCCGACTGGACCATCAGATTCCAATATGCAAAACACGGATCATCAATGGCTCATTGGTGTCTCTGGTTTCTTGAGAGCGTGACAAACAAAACGGCTGAGGGACGTTTGGAAACTTCAGTGCAAATTTTCGTCGCATTGTTCGTACTAGAGACAAAAGTTAGGGTACTAGGGTACTCGGTACGGACTCGCACGGAATAGAACTTCGCGGAATAGAACCGGCCGAAATGGAGCTGCACGGAAAACACCACTGCACGAAATAGAACTCAGGAACTCACAATGTACAACGAAAAAATTCTTCGACTTGTTCGGGCGGTTCTGTGTCGGTACAGCTCAATTTCAGGCGGTTCTATTTAGTGCGAGTTCTAAAGTACTCCCGACAAAATTAGGCCTAGAATAACACATTTGTCGATTAGGATTTTTAAGGATTTTTAATAGGATTTTTTAGCCGTAAATTTTGGCAAATTCTTCCAATTTAAAAGATTCGACAATTATTGTATCCTTGGCCGAATTTTGTCACTAGTGGAAACACCGCTACAAAAAATTGGACCACAGTTTCGAAAGGTCCCAGTTTCAAAGCGACAGGTTTAAAACCATCCTAGTACCAAATCATCCTAGTATCGAAACGTCCCAGAGCCGACAAAACCAGTGAAACAGACACTCTCACGTGAAATTGCGGACAACAGTGATTTTCAGACTTTTGAAGATATTTTAAAGGGGGTGCCAACTTTTTGGGGAAAGTGGCTTAAAATATACTCTTGGGTGGGGGATTTACGAATATCACATCGAAATCGCACGAAAAAAATTTTCTGATTTTTTATGAATTTTACAAAAAAAAATAGAAGACCACGGGGAGTACACGATTTGGCGCGAAATTCAAACGCCATTTTCTTTTTCATCATTTTTCTCCCGTCTTTTTCCAATATTTTTGCATTAATCTTTGGGAAATATATTACAAACATCATTTCGTGATTTCAGATAGCAAATTAATGCGTGTTGATCACAAAATTAATGATAAAACAAATTCGAAACAAAATTCTCATACCTTTCATTTTTTCCCGTTTTCCTGCTCACTTCCGCATTAAAATCACTCTTTTATCTGTAACTTTTATATTCGAGCAAAAATTTTCACCGGAATATATTCAGAACGTTGAATCGAACAACAGGCAAATATCGCTTTTCGATATTCATGACTAAAATGTGTTTTCGCGATTATCTAAAATTTTAATAAGCGATTAGAGCATGATTTATCGAAAATCGATGATAAAAACGAGGAAAATTACAAGAAAAATAAATATTTCTCGTGAAAATGGAAGTTTCTAGAAGCCGCGGCCGTGGGTTTCCTAGGCCACGGCCACCATTTTTTCGTGTACTCCTCGTGGTCTTCTATTTTTTTTTGTAAAAATCATAAAAAATCAGAGAAATTTTTTTGTGCGATTTCAATGTGATATTCTTAAATCCCCCACACAAGAGTATATTTTAAGCAACTTTCCCCAAAAAGTTGGCACCCCCTTTAATGGATTTTTCATTCCAATAACTACTGGCTGGAATGCTACGGGATGCTACATTAGAATGAAGAAATCTACAAAAGTCTGAAAATCAGCTTTGGCCGCAATTTCGCGTGACACTGTTAGCTTTTTCCAGTTTTGGTTTTTCAATGAGTCATCCTACACTCATCTATCTTTGGGTGTGACAATTCTTTCATTCTAATTATCATTCCTATTCCCATTCCCATTTACAAGAAGCAAAAGAAAAAAGGAAAAAGCCGAACGAACTTCATCTGAAAATGAAAATCGCATGACGATGAGGAAAAGTTTAAAGCGCTGTAAACTTTCAGCAAAAAATGCAAAACGAAAGAAGCTGTCGTCCTGAAAGGTAATCGAAGACTGAGCGAATCAAATGGAATCGAATCGAAACGAAACGAATACGTACGGAATGATTAAGCCGAGACACACGTCAGTCAACCTAATTTCCGTTTTACTGCGTACCGCAAAAGAAATGGGATGGATGTGCCGAAAATGGTGGCGAGGTCAGACTGAACGGAATAAAATAAAGCATAGATAGCAATAATAGTATATGTAAACCAACACAGGTGGCATGAAGAATAATACAAGAATAAAGAATAAAGCTACAACGAGAAGCTAAAGAGTAGTGGCTAGCCGGTTCGGAAGCCGTCGAACGGGTCCTGTTCCTATTGTTCCTCTTCTCTACGTTTTCCGCCCACCATTACGTCTTCTGATTAGCCTTTTTCATTTTTTTCGGCGCCGAGAACGAATGCGACTTTTCTGACGATAGTAGCGACGACGAGCCGGATACAGAAGCTACAGCGATCGCCCCGATGTACGTAATTAGGCCGAAAGAATGGGCTGGTAATGGGTGAAGGAAAAGAGGCGCAAAGCGAGCGATGAGGCGGGATTTTCTAACACCTTTTGGAGACTGAAAACTTTTCCGATCGGATAGGAAGAAGAAGAATAGAATGGAATCACAGCATGAGGTGGAATGAATGCAAATTGGGAATACCTATTTCCTTATTCGCATTAATTTTTCCGTTGAGGAATTATAAACGGTTTATTTATTTTTTTCCAATTTCGATTTAAAGGATCAACAACGCATAAATTGGGTGCTAATTTGGAATAGAACTGCTCCCTGAAATGGAGCTGTACTGGAAAAACAACTACGTGAAGTGGAACGCAAGCTGCTCTGGCTTTTCTGGGTCACTACAGCTCCGTTTCTGGCAGTTCTATTCCAAAACAGTTCCATTCCAAAGTAGCACCCACCACTCATTTCAACATTGTCCTGTCGTGCTGCATTTTCTAGGTTCCAGCTGTCACAAGCGGAGACGAGAGTAATACTCGTCATTGGCGAATTCTTTCGGTGTTTGCGGATTATCAACGTCGACAGTAATACCACAAGCTCGAGACCCTGACAAAACCGGGGAAAAGTTGCAAGTCTGCGGCGCACTTTTCCCTGTGTTTTCAACACTTCCAGTACAAAACATCGTTGCAAAAATGGGCGGAGCAGCTTCCCCGGGTTTGTCCTGCTCTCACAAGCTCTGCCTACCATTTTCTGAAAGTTTTTCAGACCATGAACAAGCGCCGCCCCTTTTTCATGCACGAGTTCTCTAGAGGAAGTGCTATAAAACACTGAAAACCCGTTTTTAAACGAGTTGCATCATGAAACCATGAGTCTGCAAACACCGTTCTGTCTGCGTCTCTTCAAATAGCACTGTGTTCGCGTGATCGCGCACAAATAAGTGGGCGGGGTTTCATGTTTTCATGTTGCAACTCAATTTAAAACACAATAGCGGTGCAAAAAATGAGCTCAAAAAAGATGATTTCGCCACAAAAAAGTTGAAATATTGAAAAAAAAACACTGAAAAACATTACCGCAGACTTGCAAAAGGGGCGGGGCTTGTTCCTCGGTTTTTGACATTTTCTTTCCCCGGGATTCAGGGTTTTTGCTTAAATTTGTGCGATGGGGTTTTTAAAAATTAACTGTAACCAATATTATTTTTAGAACTTTTGTTTATTTATGTTTTTAAGTTTGTCTACAGTATCCCTGTTAGGACAGCCGCTACGCAGCCAATTCGGCGCAATTCAAAAATTAAAATTTTGCAAAATTGCATGAAAATATTTGATAAAAACAAACAAAAAACATATTTTTTCGCATTTTGTGTGCCTTTAAAGCCTATTTTTTGACGCGTATTTGGCTAATAGTCATCCTATATGGCTATTAGACATTATGGCGCCGCGGCTAATAGCGTGTTTTCTATTCCACAATGAATGAATCAGGGCGTGTTTGGCGCCTAGGCGGCGTTTTCAAGGCACGTTAAGTTCAGAATTTGAAAAGAGGGAGTAGTTGAAGACAATATACATCGGAAACGGATAATAGCCATTGCATAACTAGTAGCCGCTTTCAATGGCTATTAGCCAACACTTTTTCCAAGAAAAAATGCGTATTTGGGATTTTTCCGGGGATTTATGGACCTATTCATGAGAGGAAAAACTGTTTTTCAACCCTATGCAGATTTTTTTTACTAGGAAAACAACCCTTCGCTTCAAGACCCAACGTTAAAAAACAAGTAATGTGCCTTTAATTTTCAACTGGAATTTGGCCGAAAATTAACGTCAAAAACGGGTGCTACCTCGGAATAGAACTGAAGTGTAATAAAACTGCAGCGATATAAAACTTGCTTCGCAATAGAACCGTTCGGAACAGAACTGTTCGGTAAAGAACTGTAGCAAAATAAAACTGTTTTGGAATAAAACTGTTCGGAATAAAACTGTAGCGTTTTGGAACTAAATTAGCAATGGAGCGCGATTGCATTGCTTGGCCGTCAAGGCGGGCCGAGAAAAAAATGATAAAAGTTTATTCAAAAAAACAACAAAACCAATAATTTTTGATAAATAGCTCAAATATAAAACTGTTGAAAAAAGCACGCGCATGAGAAATTCCAATATTTGAATGAGCAAGTAATGCAGTCGCGCTCCATTGCTAATTTAGTTCCAAAACGCTACAGTTTTATTCCGAACAGTTTTATTCCAAAACAGTTTTATTCCGATCAGTTTTATTCCGAACAGTTTTATTTCGTTACAGTTCGATTTCGCTACAGTTCTATTCCAAAGCGAGTTCAATTTCGCTACAGTTCGATTACGCGTCAGTTCTATTCCGAGGTAGCACCCAAAAACGTCTGGGTACGGTATTATTGTTTTAAAAAATTTGTCACCTGGCGAGAGGCGCGAATTCAAAAAATAGGCTCCGCCTCCTCGCCGAAATATTTTTGCAACTCTGCGCGCGCCAATTTGCAATCGCTGTGCGCGCGATTTTATGCGTTGAATTTCCGTTACTTTATTAACAAATATGGATCGAAGACAATTAAAAACTCACTTTAAATCAACAGTTGCCAAATTCGCTTCAAAATAACAATTTTTATAATGGTACGTCCAAAGTAAAAAAAAAGCGCAAAAAAAAGACGAAAAAAGGCGTCCAAAGTAACTTTGTTTTTGCGTCTTTTTTCTCTACAGTATCCCGTCAAACCTGCACATCTTAGCGACGCGCGAAGTGAATAATTTGAATTTCACATGTTTGTTTACATTTTTAATTGTTTGAAACATGTTTTTAGTTGTTTTTTTTTTGTTTGATCTGCAGGTTCTGTGGTATACTGTAGAGAAAAAAGACGCAAAAACAAAGTTACTTTGGACGCCTTTTTTCGTCTTTTTTTGCGCTTTTTTTTTACTTTGGACGTACCATAAAGGTTTCCAGGAGAAATTGAAAGGCACTGGACAAAAATTCGAGGCAGAAAATCGCGCGCGCAGAATTGCAAAAATATTTCGGCGAGGAGGCGGAGCCTATTTTTTGAATTCGCGCCTCTCGCCAGGTGACAAATTTTTTAAAACAATAATAGTTTTTTGATGTTTTTCAGTAATTCTGCATAGGGTAAAAACAGTTTTTTTTTCTGCGCTGAGTAGGTCCATTAGAATGTCAGAAAAAAAACCAAAACAAATCCCAACGAACCTATGGCGACGAGACGAATGCCAAGAGAATAACGGCGCGAGGCTGCGCATCCGCGCCAGCCTCTTTTTATTGAAGTGTTCACAAGCTCATCAACTCGCCAAATGATGACATATTACTATTGTCCTTGTGTTCGTTCGTACTACTCGTGTGTGTGTGTGTGTGAAACCGGTAATTTTAAACTCTTATGACTTTTCTCATTTTAACTTTACCCACAAACCTATCTATTGTGTCTATTTAGGGGAATTCTGGACGGCTAGAAACACGAATAAAAAAAAACAAAAAAGGAAAAAGAGGGAAGCGACGCTTTTGCGATTAAATAACGGTGACCAGGAAAATGAAACGGAGCGCGGTCAGGATTTTATCGGTCAAGGTCAGCCAGCCAGGCAGCACCTGCGCGACGCTGATATACTTTAAAGGATCGGTTGATAACTTTATTTTCGTGTCGCGTCAAAAGGGCGCGCACGCAATCAAACGGATTAGAGAAATGTGTGTTTCTGTGTTACATGTTTATTTTCTTTTCATTACATTACATTTCCTTTTTACAATGCTGATACACTAAAATAGGTCAATCCTTCTTCTCAAAAGCCATGCTCAAACTGTTAATACAGTATCTCTCTCCAGTCGTCTTCGGACCATCATTGAAGACGTGTCCGAGATGAGCGTCACATTGTTTACACCTCACTTCGGTTCGCACCATTCCGTGCGATACGTCACGAATTCGAGTAATGTTCGCGTCGCGGCCAACCGATTCTGAGAACGCCGGCCAACCGCATCCCGACCAGTATTTCGAGTCGGAGCTGAAAGAAATTAAGCACAGTGAAAGAGAGGAAGATCGGCGTACTTGAAAAGCTCAGTGCCACAGCAGAGACACACGTATCGACCCTTCTCGAAATGGTTGTCGAATCCGCCACTTCCGGGACTTTCCGTTCCTATAACAAGACTTACAAAAAATGAGGAAAAGAGAGGGGAAAATAAAGATTGTTATCGGGAAGACACTAGTAGATACAGATTTTCTTAGCCTAGTAGCGATAAAGATCGGTAGAAAAGCGTAAATAATATTCTAAAATTCAAACTTTGCCCATCTTTCATTTTATATATCGCGTTTCATAGAAATGTTGAAAAATACGGAGGGATTTGGTTTTAGAACTGTGTGGTATACAGCTGCTGAACGATACAAAAATGTGCGGGGGATTTGGTCATCTTGTATGTGACTTTTTCAGGGTTTTTACATTTTTTTTTATCGTAAAACTTTAGGGATGATTTTTAGAATGACGAGAAAGAACAATACATAAAAACGAAAAAAAAAACAAGTGACTCAGGAACGGGGGTAGGACCAAAAATAAAATTTTTTTTTTTGGGTTTTTTTGAAACAATTTTTTTATTTTTTTTAGAGCCTCGGAGGCGAAAAATAATGCAGGATTTTTCAAACAAAAACTTAGTCGGTATATGCTCCAAATCTACAAAAAACTAGCTTTCAACGAAAACCTGGAAAATTTCCATTTAACTGGCAGAAATACGCTTCTTTTTTTTTGGTAAATTTTTTGAGTAAAAAAATGTGTTTTTTGTAAATTTTCTTGAAGACAAAAAAAAACATTTTGTCCCACCTCTGCTCATGAAGATCAATGCAAACGCGCTCCACCGCAAAAGAGTTCTAGACCGAACAGTTCTAAAAGCGAGTTCACATGACAGTACCAATTCTAGATAATTCAAAAACAGCGTGTACAAAAAATCCGAAAGACCACCCATGTTTCCCTTTCCGTCAACTATTCATTTAAAAAAGTGTACCTGATTGTCTTGCCACTCGAAACGCCTCTCCAGGCAAAACTTTCTTCCAATCCGCCTCGCTGACCTTGCTCGGATCTTTTCCCGCTCCGAGTCTTGTGATTCCAACGTCTTCTGGACCAAACTTTTTGCTCGTCATTCTTCGAAACAACGAAAAGAAATTGTGGCGAAGAATCTGAAACATAAATAATGATAATAAATAAACAGAGTGTGTAAATAGTGATTGGAAAAACAATGATAAAATGGAAATGAAAGAAAATGACAAAGAACAAAAAGCGTCAAAACGCGATTCACTCTTGTATGTTGAATCGAAATTTGTTGCGATATTAATCTCCGAATTTCTGCTGGACTATTATTTAAGATTCACGGTGTCCAGGATTTGAAATGTGGGCGGAGCTTAATTTGCTGGCGCGCCAGCAAACTTTCATGGCGCACTTTCGGTGCTTGCGCAGTTTGCGACTCTCGAAATATTTTTATTGATTTTTTTATTTTTCTTTCAGTAAAACCTGTTTTTCTTTGTAAAATGTGTGTATTGTATCTTTTAATACCATAAAATTGCCCAAACTTCAATTTTCGTAAAGATTTATCCTGCAAAAACACCAAAAATCTCAAAACGAATATTTCGAAATGGTGGCTGAACCAAATTCGACGTTCTTAGGCTTAAAAAATTTCTAAACACCTCAGCTATAATTCCCTTGGAGCACATGTGGGAAAAAATTAAGAATTTATGCTTTTTTTTCCCGAAAAACATAAAAAATGCGTCAAAATTTGAATTTCGCGCGAAAAAATCCAGTGGGGCGCGTTTGCTCGGCTCCGCCCACTTTTCAAATCCTGGACACCGTGAGATTGTTTATTCTACTCTACCAAATGAAACAATGCAAATTGGAGAGAGCCAACTTTTTCAACAGTTAAGAAGACATAAATGTAAAAATTTTTATAGATTTCCAGAAAAGAGATCGTAAACAAATAAAGTTATTAAAAATACAGAGTATCGAGGATAATTGTGAAAATGAAAATTTACGAGGTTATTCAAGAGTAGAAGAAACAGGCGCATCTGAAGTGGTCGGCATCTCTTCCTCATCATTCGGAATTTCCATCGTGGAATCTTGAGAAGAGGGACCTGGCTGATCATTTTCGATCGGTGGCGATTGCGATTTGGATTTATCCGGATTAGGCACTCCATCATCACCGTCCATTTTCAAATTGTATCCGCAAGTGAGGATTCGGTCTCTGAACGACAGTTTTGCCTCTACATCTGCGCTGGTGGCGTTTTCAAATCTGAAAAGTGGGGTTTTGTTGTTTTTTTTTTTCAAAAAAAAATCAGTGCCAAAATTGAAGAAAAAAAAATGACTCTCCATTTCCCATGCAATTTCAATTAACGCAAACACCATGTTGCAATTTTTTGTTTTCCCAGTATTGTGTTTTCAAACGAGTTGCAGCATTAAAAATGAGTCGGCTATCTCTTTTTTGTCTGCGTCTCTTCAAATAGCACTGTGCTTGCGTGCTCGCGCACAGATAAGTGGGCGGGGTTTCATGTGCTCATGTTGCAACTCGATTGAAAAAAAAATACTTTCGAAAAAAATAAAGCGGCGACCTACAGTAACCCGAAAAACACAATTTACGAGGCAGTTATTATTTGGGTTACGGTAGGTCACCGCTTTATTTTTTCAACAACATTTGCGTTAATTTTCATGCCATTTTAATCTATTGTCGGCCCGCCAAAATGGTCAAACGCGCTCCGCTGAACTCAACGCTATTGTGAAAACAAAAAATTGCAACGCGGTGTTTGCGTATTTTTGAAATTCAAACGGCAATGCAAGAAATAGCATGGGAAATGAATAGATTTGTTCCCATTTTCATTTGAATTTTAAAAGTACGCAAACACCGGGTTGCAACTTTTTTGTTTTCACAATATGCGATTTTCATTTTGGTTTTTAAATAATTTCGTTTCACGTTGAATTTATACGTGAAGTGAATAAATTTGCAAACCAAAATCAAAATCGCGTAGCGTTGAGTTCAGCGGAGCGCGTTTGACCATTTTGGCGGTCCAAAAATAATAAAACCATGCAGTTTAATTATTTTTTTCTGCATTAAAATTCTAAAAATGATTTATAAAAAAGTCTCGGTCTAAAATTCAGAGGGTACGACAATTTGGGGTATAAATTGATGGAAAACGATCTAGTCCCTTTTAGAATTTCCTGCCTTTGAGCATTTCTACAAAACCTCGTTTTTAGAACTGTGCGGAATATAACTCAATTTTCCTGAGCTTGTTATTTATTACCTGTCTTTCTAATCATGTTTGAGATAAGTAGAAAAACAGGGAAACATAACAGGCTAAAAAATTAAGTTATATTCCGCACAGTTCTAAAAGCGAGCACCACGCATGATCGAAGTGGGGAAGTATTATTTTACAAGCTTGATCTGGCGCCTATCGGCGCAATGACAGAAAAAACAGTTAAACGTGAACACTGATTGAACTTGACCCTGACCATTCAAAGCGAACAGACGGACATACTTGAATAGCGTAATATATATAAGAAAGATTGGGAAATTACCGTCTCCCTTCAATTTTCCTTTCCTTGTACCCCGAATCGTCCAATATTAAACCCCAAAAGTCTCAATTCTAATGGGTCTATTTACGGAAACAAGCAAAATACGCAAAAATGCAAACAATTCAGCGAAAACTCGGAAAATGCTCCGATCAGTCTGAAACTTTTACAAAAAAATATCGAAAATTCTCCCGGACATGTGCAGAAAGTTAGAGACCAAAATATCGTTTTTTTTTTTGAAAATTTTCAAAATCTATATTTTGGTCTGAAATTTTCTGCACATGTCCGGGAGTATTTTTGAAATTTTTTTGTCAAAATTTCACTGATCGGAGCATTCTCCGAATTTTCGCTGATTTTTGGCTTTTTTTTTTTGGTTTCGTGAATAGCCCCATAATATTCTTTTCTTCTTTTTTTTTCCATTTTTACCTACGTGACCCCTATCCAAGAGATTAATATCCGTTTTACCTTAATTTCCATCAAAACACTTTATTTCACAAAGCGGTTCGGTTCATTCGTCATTTCGAAGTGACTCGCCAGAATTGCACAAAGTAAGAATGCCAGTTACGGACTATCTTTTTCTCGTTCAGGTAACTCTATTTTGCCTTCTTTTTTTAAATTATCAATAATTTCGCAGAACGTGTTTCTGTTTGTCGCCATCGTTTTTCCCGCACTTTTCTTGTGCAAAGGAAAAAAGAAGAATTCAATTCCGCCACCGCCAAATAGAGCATCCAGTGAGACGTTGGTCGTCAAGTCGGCAATTGTCAGTTTTTTAAAACGTGTCTTTTATTATTTTTGAATTCTCTCCTTTTAGAAACCACTGGCCCCTCCCGAACCAGCAACGACTAGTCAAGGAGGTGGTGAAAAGGAAAAGGAAAAAGAAGAAAAGAAAGAGGAAGCACCGAAAGAAGAGCCAAAGGACGCATCATCAGGAGCCGCAGCTAAACAAGAGGGATCTGAAGCTGGAGGAGGAGCATCGACAGGTGGTGGCGATGAGAAAAAAGATTCAGATGCGTCCGCGCCAAAGGAAGAGAAAGAAAAGGAAAAAGAAAAAGCAGGAAAACCAAAAGGAGAAAAGTCTCTGAAGCCGTTTCCAAAGTTCGAGATGCCAACCGCCAGTTCTAAAAACAAGAAAGATAAGGACAATGAAAAGGACAAGAATGAGAAGATCAAGAAGGGATTCTATCAGGAAAAGTCGGATGAGGATGACACGCTGGAGAAAGTGGCCAGTTTGAAGATTGAGCAGTCGGACAGAACGAAGCGGTCACAAAAGAACAAAAGCAAAGATAAGGACAAGGAGAAAGAGAAGGAGAAAGAAAAGTGAACAACTAATTAACTCAGATTAGAATAAAAACTATTATCGTTCTTTTTGTTAACTCGCACGGTGTGTTGAACGGTGCACCGCTGCAAACGCGCCCCTCGCACTAATTGAATGAAAGTTTTATGGTTACAGTCACTGTTTTTGAAATATCGCATTAATCAATAAATTGACGTGATTTTCTACCTTTTTTTGTATTCAAGAAAAAATTAATGAGTCGATTAGAAGCAATTGTTTCATGTGTTTTCAATTAAAATGTTCTTAATTAGTCGTAAGTTGCGGCGCATGCACAGAAAACTGTGACATTATAATTTGAAAGCGCATGTGACGGCAATTTGCGTACTTTTTATTATTTTTGAAAAAATGTACGCTTCAACACACCGTGACTCGGTGTTTGCGGAGATGGAAGAGGCAGGTTAACACAAGCTCCTCCCACTTTTGTTTTATTTTTTCAAGGGGTTTGGCTGCAATATTCGGGAACATTCTATTAAAACCCCCGATGTCAGAATAGCTGCTGGGAGTGGTCTAATAGAACATGGTGGGAGGGCTATAATAGAAGATTCCAGTGATTTGGATAAACACCACAATCCATTGTGGGGGGAGGGGGGGATTTAAAGAAATTGTTGAAGCCACCCGCTTTTCAATGGGCGGGGTGCTATTTCAACATGCGGGGGCATTTTCCCAAAAAAATTTTGTTTCTCATTTTCACAATATGCGTATTTACTTTGTATTGTCCATCTGTGAAGAAAACAAGTGCGCTCCATAAAACTTAGTACTTCGTGATTTTCATTTTCGTCGCCAAATTATTTCATTTCACTTGCAAATCCTGGGGCGTTTCGAAACTTTAGCGCTATTTTTCGTCGCCGTGTTGGCATTATTGACGAAATTCCGCCAAGGATAAAATAGTAAATTCGGAGAATTTTTTAAATTTACCGGAAAATTTACCGCTAAAAATGCGCTGAAGTTTCGAAACGCCCCAGAGCCATATAAACACTACTCACCCTAGCTGACATCGGACGCTTTCAAATATATGATTGTTAATCATATGTAAAAAATAGTCTCTTGGTTTTGAAAATTTGACAAAGCAACGTTGGCAATAGTTTCTTTCCAGTAAAAGCTTCTTTCCTATCAGCGTTTTGTCAACGTATCCGTAATATTTGAAGCTTAGGAGGACGGCGTGATGATGATCGATATCTGAAAATCAAAATTGAATAGTTTTTGTTTCTAGAAATGTAAAATTATTTACAATGCTCGAAAAGCGATGCGAATTTCAAATGGGTTCCTTTCTTGCACACTTTGCATTGTTTAGTAGTTTGTGCATTCGCTTCAAGTGGCTGACGGCTACCTGAAACTATGAAAGAATTCTTTATCTGTTCACTATTCATCTACAATTTTATGTTAATCGGTATTTCAGAGGGTCGTTGCATTCAGAGGCCGACCGAATCCATGAAACTGGAAAATGATTTTTAAAAAATAATTTTCCGGAAAATGACATTTGGAAATTGATGATTTTTGAATGCTGGTGGTGAGAGACGCAGAGAAAAAATAAGCTCATTTTCCGGAAAATGCCGTTTTCCTGTTTCGTGGATGCCGAAGTTCTACACTGCGGTCAATAAGTTTAGGACCCCCTAAATTTTGGGGGTCTGGCCAAAACTAGAACAGATATGAAAAATCTGTGAATGTAGTTCGATTCCAAATGTGAAATAACCCTCGGGGCCAAATTTTGATGTCCCTACCACTATCTGTCCCCGCGCACCACCAAAAAGTCACTTTTTTGGGCGGTCAATAAGTTTAGGACCCCCTCGGAAATTTGGTGGATTTGTGAATTTTTTGATCGGATTTTTGCTTGAAAACTTGAAATTTGTTTTGTTTTTGTTGTTTTTCTTATTTTTTTGTTTAGAATTCGCGTTTTTTTCACGTTATTCACAACATTTTGTGAAATATTTTGCGATTTTTCAGGTCTAGTGGTAAAAAACAGTGGTTTCAGACAAAAATGGATGTTTTTCATGCTAAAAAATAAGAAATCAAGAAAAACAAAAAGTAAGAAAGCAAATCTAGTATCTGGTCTCTCCTCCATTGTTCTGGATGATCTTGAACATTCGGTTGGGCATACTCGCGACGAGTTTCTGCAACTCTGCCACACTGATCGAGTCCCATTCCTGAAGAAGATCGGCTTTTAAGTCCTGTACGATGTTGTACTGTGCCCCGTTTTTGTAGATACGACGTGCCAAGATACCCTAGCGATTCTCAATTGGGTTCAAATCTGAGCTGTATGCCGGCCAGTCCAAGACATTGATTCCTTTTGATGTCAACCATCCCATGGCCTCTTTGCTCGTGTGGATACTGGCATTGTCTTGTTGAAAGACGTGGGAATGACGTAGGTTTTGGAAAAACGGGACGATGGCCTTCTGGAGTGTCTGTATATACGAAGAAGAGGTCTCTGTCGTGGTGATGAATTGAAGCTCCATCTTCTTCCCATCAAAGAATTCCGTTCACGTCATTAGAGATCCGCTTCCGAAGTTCCTCTTCGTAAATATTTGGGGTTCCTTTTACAGATATCTCCAATACTGTCTGTATTCATTCAAATAGTGTTGGATGGTGTTCCTGCTTCTCTCGATTCTAGATTCCATCTTGTGAAGCGACAATCCCAGCTGGGTCATCACATCAATTTTAGATTGCTCCGCACTGGATCGTTGATTCTCGTTCCATGATGAGATAACGAGTTCTTTACCGATATATTTGGTTCTTTCAGGCCCAGCTTGTTATTAATTTCAATTTTGTCCCTGCACATCTTACCACAAAAACGGACTACTGTACTGCAATTGACTGCTCTCAACAGTGTTCAAAATATATTGTTTCAAAAGTTTAAAAAAAATGAAGAAAACGGGAAAAAAACGAATTCTAAACAAAACTATAAAAAAAACAACAAAAACAAAACAAATTGCAAGTTTTTAAGCAAAAATCCGATCAAAAAATTCACAAATCCACCAAATTTCCGAGGGGGTCCTAAACTTATTGACCGCCCAAAAAAGTGACTTTTTGTTGTTGCGCGGGGACAGATAGTGGTAGGGACATCAAAATTTGGCCCCGAGGGTTATTTCACATTTGGAATCGAACTACATTCACAGATTTTTCATCTGTTCTAGTTTTGGCCAGACCTCCAAAATTTAGGGGGGTCCTAAACTTATTGACCGCAGTGTATTTTACTTTTGAAACCCGTCCGGACTCGCGACAAATATGATTTTTGGTTTTCCTGCCATTTTCCAGTTTCTTGCATACGGCTTCCAATCAATCGGAGAATTCCGGAAAAATATTGCGGAATTTTAAGATTAAAAAAAATTCACCGAAAATTATAGTATCACCTTTAAAACGAATATTTTAAGCGCCGGACCGCACGGGCCACTTGAAAAATGACTGATGTGAGAAATATTCTCAGTACGAAGCGCTGCAAACCCGCTTCCTTCGCAAAGTGGTGGACGCGGCCACGTTAGCGACGAGAGAGCGTGGACGATGTTTCGCTCTCTTTTCTCTGATTCTCACTCCAAATGCATTCGAAAATCTTTGTTCGATTGGAGCGAGTTTGCAGCGTTTTATACCGAGTATATTAATTCCAAATTGTACGCCTATTTAACTTCCCCGTGGAGTATTTACGGTAATTGCTCTCTGTAAATATAATGAAAATTGTAGACTTTTACGGTAATTGACGATGTTTCATTTATAAATAGAAAAATGAGCGATTCCGCGATTCTTATGGACCTATTCAGCGCAGAAAAAAACCAATTTCCGCGGTTTTTTTTCCTATGCAGATTGTTTTCCAGGAAAAAAACCCATCGCGTCGAGACCCGGCAGTGAAAAATGCAATGCGCCTTTAATTTTCAATGGGAATTGGGTTGAAATTTAAAGGCGCATAGAGTTATTTCATCGGCCGGTCTTGACACGATAAGTTGTTTACGTCAAAAAACCTCCGACTACTGTAGTTTTTTGTCTTTTTTCCTCAATTTTGCATAGGGAAAAAAACCGCGAAAATCGGTTTTTTTCCTGTACTGAATAGGTCCATTAGAAATAAAAAATAATAAAATGCGGGCAAAAATTTAAGAAACATGACAAAATGAGACAAATTATTCATGGACCTATTCAGTGGGTGTATAGAAATCGATTTTTTTAAAATTGTATTTTACCGTATACAGAATTCCTCTGAATCAGCGTTGGGATTTTACGTTTGAGGATTTTTAAGGTACAGTAAGATTTTTACGGATTCCATTAAAAAACGTTTCGTTTTTTTTTTGAATTTTTCAGAAAATCCTCCAGGTACTGTAGAAGTCGATAGAACTTTCAGTACAGCCGGATTTCAGGAAAAGCGCATCCTATTTCTCGATGCCACATATATATTCTAAATTCAATATTCTTGCCGTCTACAGTAAGCAGTGGCGAGAAAATTGAAACTCCGTCCCTTCAGGTTTCTCAACTGAAAGCAGTGCAAAAATGTGAGAGGGTGTGTCGTCTCGTTATGTCTGCGTATATTATAATTATTTCGCGGGCGTCTATGGTAAGAATATAGAACCGATAATACTGAAACTAAACAAAAAACGCAAAATGCGAAATTAATTTTCTTTACTAAACAGTGATATTTTAAATTTTAAGTTTTACGGAATCCGTAAAAATTAAATTTTACGCCCAGTCTTGCTCTGGATACGGCAGCTTTAAAAAAAAGAAGTTTTGCCGAAATTCTGAATAACGTTAAAACAAATCCCTCGATAAAATAAGTATTTTTTCACGCACTGAACAGGTCCACGGGTGTCACTCCGGGACTGGATAATTACCCTAATCGCAACTTACGCTCATCAAGAGTCAACACATCGGCCTCGTCCTCCACTTCTTGACTCGACGCCTCTTTCCTTTTGCTTTCTTCAAATATTCGTTTGACGAGAGCCGACACATCCGACTTTTCGCCCTCTTGTGGACCATCGCTTTTCTTCGAGTTTGTTCTGCGACGCTTTTTCTTTTCCACCACAGGTTGTTCTTTCACTTCAACCCGTTTATCATCTTCGGTCTGTTTGGGATTTTCAGCTGTCATCAAAACTGGTTCGGACGCTGGAACTGGCACTTGAACTTGAACTTGAATTTGAACTTGAACTTGAACTTGCACTTGCTCCTTTTCTTTCTCTTTTTCTTTTTCTTTTTCTTTTTCCTTTTCCTTCTCCAATTCGAACGATTTTCTGGCAGCTTCTTCAATATTTCTTCTTTCCTCCTCTTTTCGAGCTTTCTCCTCCCGTTTCCTTTCTTCGGCTCTCTTCCTTCTTTTCGCCTCCGCATCTGCCTTTCTCCTCATTTCATCCCTTTTCTGCTTATCACTTCCCTTTTTCGATCTACCTTTCCCGCCTTCCTCCTGTCTTCTCCTTTTCAGCGCCCTCTCTTCCTCTTCGTACATGTAATCCTCGTCGTCTTCGTCCGAATCGCGCATCTTTGATGTCATAGATTTTGGGGACGCTGCAAACAAACAATTGGCATGAAATAAATACATTAATATGTTTTTGTGAATAGACTCACAAGATCCGGAGAGATCGTCTTCCACAGATTGTTTCTTCGTTTCTGTCCACCGTAATCCCAAAGTGTCCATCATTTGATCAGACCATAGCTGATAAGACTGCGACATTACTTCATGCACTTTCAGCATGTGTTGTTGATATTCTAGCCGATCTGACGACATTTTTCCGCAAAAGAAGCAGAGATAATGGAAGAGGGATGATGGATCCACACGGACATTGTTTCTGAAAGTTCAGATATATTTTCGGGTGCGACGACGGTCAAACGCCCTCCACTGAACGTACCTATTCAAGAGAGAAAAAAAAAAGGTTTTTTCCGTTGCAGGAACGGCAAAAAAAGAAAAAAAAGGAAAAAAAGGAAGATAATTCATTTTTCTCTTCCTTTTTTTTTCTTTATTTGCCGTTTCTGCATCGGAAAAAAACTTCTTTTTTTCTCTCTTGAATAGGTCCATAATAATTTTTAGTTTTTCTTCATTTTTTATAAACCTATTCAGCGTGTTTTTTAACCAAAAAACCCATCGTGTCAAGACATGGCGTTAAAAATGTAATGCGCCTAAAATTTTCAATGAGGAATTTTACGACAAAAAACTTCCGGTTACTGTAGTTTTTCTCGTTTTTCCGCAATTCGGCATAGGGTAATTGTTTACACGAAAAACGGTTTTCTATGCTGAATAGGTCGATTAGTAAAAATAACTATTCGAGACCAAATTGCCAAAAAATGCATAGTTTTAGTGAAAAACCGATATTTTTCCAATTTGACACACTTTAAAAATTCCAAATTCATTTTTTTGAGGGATTTATTGTTTAAATGCCATCATGGGGTGCTACCTCGGAATAGAACTGTAGCAAATTATAACTGCCTGAAGTGGATCTGTAGTGAGCCAGAAAAGCTAGAGCAGCTCGAATACGTATTCAGTTGTACATGGTGGGTTATTGAGTCCAATTCCGCGCAGCGGTTCTTCTTGTACAGCACCATTTCAGGTAGTTCTATTCCGAACAGTTCTGTTTCGTTAGTTCTATTCCGACGTAGCACCCATCATGGTGCTGTCTCAATGTGCTTTTCGACTCGAAAATTCCTGATTTTAATATAAATTCTACGAACTTTCCACCAAAAAAGCTAATTTTCATTAAAATCAGTAATTTTCGGGATAAGAAGGTAAGAAAACATTAAAATACATTACCATGGTGGCATTTAAACAAAAATTCTTCAAAATAATGAGAAATTATGAATTTTGCGGAAAAATTTCGCAAAACTTGGGGTTATTCTGGAAACCAGCAAAAAATTCAGCGAAAATTCGGAGAATGCTCCGATCGGTCTGAAATTATGCCAGATCATTTAAAAAATACTCTCAGACATTCCTTGAAAATTTCAGACCGAAATATTGATTTTTATTTCTGAAAATTTTCAAAATATATTTTGGACGGATATTTTCAGGGAATAAATGATTTCCCAAAGTTTCAGATCAATCGGAGCATTCTTCGAATTTTCGCTGGTTTTTTCTATTTTTTGCTGGTTCAGAGAATAACCCCATTAACGAATTTAGCCTGTCAAACCATTCTTTTTACAAAGAAAAAACAGTTTATAGGAAAAATAATGAAAAACCGACGAAATAAATTGGAGACCTAAATGAAAATCACGAAATATTAAGTTCAGCGGAGCGCGTTTGCCCGCCACGGCGGGTCGACAATAGATAATGGTACGTCCAAAGTAAAAAAAAAGAAGCGTTTTTTTTTATTTCCTACCGTTTTAATGGGCTCGCGGGCTTCTCCGGCTTCCCCATTTTTCGACCTGCAAATTCAGATTTTATTATTCTTTTTTTTCTATTTAACAAGATAAACGCCGAGAAATAAATTATTGGAGGATAAAAACCGTCTCATTAGAAAAATATATTAAAATCACACAATCGGAAATCTTTATTACGGCTAATAACCGTTTTGTCGGGTGTTGGGAGAGAAAAGTGAGGAAAAATAAATAAACTTTGTGGAACGCAGTGAGCGAAAGAACAAATTGCAAGGTAAGAGAACATAAAAACGAAGAAGGAAAGGGGAGCGATAGAAATGAAAAATAAGGGAAATATTTATGAAAAATATGAATAGAAAGACCCATTTCAGAATTTAAGATGAATAGAATGACTTGAATTTACTGAGACTGAGAACGCAGCTCCTGGCGAACTTGCATCAGAATCCAGCCAAGAGCGTTCTTTCCCTCGGCCACCAGTGGAAGATATTTAAAGTTTTCAGCGGATACCTCTTCTGGAACCTTCAGGCTTTGATTCAGATGGCGTGTCACCCAGACGGACGTGTACTTGGCGCCTGCACCAACAGCGAAGAAATTGTCACTGAAATACACAAAATTATATGTATTTACATTAAAAAACTGTCAAAACCAACCCAATATAAGTTTGAATGAGAATTTTGTCTCCAGTCTCCAAAAGTTTTAGCTTCAACTCTTCGTTCTGCACAAACTTCTGAGTGATCGCATACTTCAACACAGCGAAGCTGTCCTTCATCTTCCACTCGGAGACCGCTTGCGAAGTGACCTTTCCTTTAAGAATATCCTTTGTAGCCTTCTTAACTTCTATAGGCGTGGCAGCGGCTTTGAGCTCAGCAGCAGCTTCCTTGTTGATAAGAGTGTACAGCTTGCAAGCCTGATAGTAGTGCTCGACGGAGTTGTATTCGTTTCCATCGACCACCAACTTAGATGGGTACAGAGCTGATAGATAGTTGCCAGGGCCGCTGAAGAAGAGCACGTTTTCTGGGGAAATCGAAAGCTCGCGGGTCTTGAGATCGCTTGGAATAGCCACCTGGAAAGAACAAGAAGGTTTTGAAGATAAGCAAATTTAAATATCGTTGTTTTTTTTTAATTGGCACTCGGTGAGGTGTTTGCGTCTTGACTTACGAAGCTCCGCTCACTTTTCGACAAAACCAGGGAAAAATTGGCAAGTCTGCAGCACAAATTTTCCTTCATTTTTTAACAGTTCCCATAGAAAACAAAACCTGCTTGCAAAGGGCGGAGTTTTCGAGATTTTTCTCCCCGGTTTTGTCAGGGTCTCTGAATTTCGCTTTATTATATTTTTGCCGATTTTTGATCATGAGTTAGGTTGTTGAATATCACTTTCGAATGGAGACTTGACGAAAAATTGGGAAAATCCGGATGATGCAAAAATCGATAAAAACCTTCCATCGTCGCCAATTCGTCGTAAATTTAGCAATATATTGTCGACCCGGCTATGCTGGTCCTTGGGGGACCATATCAGCCGGGGGTCTATACTGGTAAATCAGCCGCAACGCAAACCCCGAGTGCCAGTTTAAACAAGACGTCAATAATTATAGACCCTGACTAAACCGGGGAAGACAAAACAGGGAAAAACATTTCAAAAACTGGGGAAAATTTTGCAATTCTGCGGAACGGTTTCCCCGCATTTTTAGAACTTCCTGTACAAAATTCGTGCCGCAAACTTGCAATGGGCGGAGCTACGCTACTTCCTCGATTAAAAAAAAATTTTCCCCGGTTTCGGTCTCGATAATTACCCACCACTTCCTGTTTCTTCAAATACAGTCTAAACGGACGCTTTCCATTTGGAGCAGCGCCGTTTTTCTTAAAATTTCTATTGGATTTCGGCTTTGCAACAGGCTTTTTGTCAGCAGCTGCATCTTTCGATGGAGGCGAATCAGTGGCAGACGAGGAAGCGTTAAGACCGACGGGCGACTTGTTCGGGGCGTCGACAGACCGCGGGCCAGACTTATCCTGCAGCTGAAAATGAGAAAAAAAAACAATTAATGGCATAAAAATTGACTTACAATCTGCACATATTTCGGTCTGTGCTCAGGCTTGACGTCCGGAAGAGCGGCCGAGAGGTCCTTGGTGTCGAGAATGTTTTCGGCGTCCTTATTAATTGGATTCTCCATTTTCGAACAAACAACAAGATCTGAAAATTCAATTTTTTGAATTTTAACTGAAAAAAGATATTTGGTATAAATATGCTATGGCGCAGTAACCAAATGGAGAAGAAAAAAAGAGAAAAAAAAAACATATTTATAAAAATAAATAAATGAGACCTATAAAAACAAAACAACTAAAAAAAAACAAGAAATACCCTATCAAAAGCTAAAATTCTTCAAATAATGCCTCCAAACTTGGCCTCTGGGCCCTTTGCATTTGTATATTGCTCCAAACTGCGCACCTCTTCCCTACGAATTGACCGCAATTTATTCTCAAAATCCATCTCGAAATCCACAAGATTTCCAGATTTGCAAAACAAATCAAAATCCGGTGAGATCATTCTTTTCAAATCATACACAATGTCGGGCGTTGGGAATGCAAATTCTCTAGAAACGAGAAGATTTTGAGACGAAAAAAAAAAAGAATGGTGCCGCTTACAAAACTACGACTGCTAGGCCAATTTGCCACAAAATGTTCGCGCCGGACACTTTGACAAAATCGAAAAACGCTTCTTTCCTGTTTTTGTACACTATTCGCTCTCGGTTTGGCAAAAATTTCCAGTTTTTGTTGAGTAACCGCCGCGATATTGAGAACATGCTGAAAGAGGGCAAACATCTATCGATTTTTCGAAATTAAGCTTCGCGATGGTTGGGAGGGAGGTGGTTAATTGTCTTTCAAGTTTAGGAAATTTGAAAAATAAATTTTTTTTGTGAGAAAAATTTAGAAAAGCGCGAAAAATGGCGAGAAAGTTTGCGCGCAAAAAAATGAGAAAAAATGCCGAAAATTTGAAATGGAAACCTAGGCCATGGAAAGTTCGGCCACGGCCATCTATTGGCGGGCGTTTGAACCTAGATTATTTTGCTTTTTTTTTGCAATATTTTGGCTATTTATTTTCAAAAGTGTGGATGCTGAAACGGAAAATTCAGATAAATCTATTTGAATTCGAAAACATTTATAATTTTTATTTAATATAAAATTTTAAGGATTGTAGTGTAATTTTGAGTTATGCGCCTTTAAAAAGAACTACGGTATTTTTTAATGGACCTATTCATAGGAGAAAAAAAACAAAAAAAAACGTTTTTTTTCCTATTCATAGATGTAATGGACCTATTCATAGGAGAAAAAAGACAAAAAAAAACGTTTTTTTTCCTATTCATAGATGTAAAAAAACGACAAACAATGTCGAAAAACGAATGGTAAACAAGTGTTTATTGACCATGATAGACCATTGATAGTGAGGAGGCACAGAGATGTTTACAACCCCGTGGGAACGGACTTGTTTACTAGTTCATGCAAACTCCGCCCCTTTTCTGCGCCTCCTCTCTATCAATGGTCTACCATGGTCAATAAACACTTGTTTACCATTCGTTTTTCGACATTGTTTGTCGTTTTTTTATGGACCTATTCATAGGAGAAAAAAGACAAAAAAAAACGTTTTTTTTCCTATTCATAGATGTAAAAAAACGACAAACAATGTCGAAAAACGAATGGTAAACAAGTGTTTATTGACCATGATAGACCATTGATAGTGAGGAGGCACAGAGATGTTTACAACCCCGTGGGAACGGACTTGTTTACTAGTTCATGCAAACTCCGCCCCTTTTCTGCGCCTCCACTCTATCAATGGTCTATCATGGTCAAAAAACACTTGTTTACCATTCGTTTTTCGACATTGTTTGTCGTTTTTTTACATCTATGAATAGGAAAAAAAATGTTTTTTTTTGCTTTTTTTCTCCTATGAATAGGTCCATAAAAAAACGACAAACAATGTCGAAAAACGAATGGTAAACAAGTGTTTTTTGACCATGATAGACCATTGATAGAGAGGAGGCGCAGAAAAGGGGCGGAGTTTGCATGAACTAGTAAACAAGTCCGTTCCCACGGGGTTGTAAACATCTCTGTGCCTCCTCACTATCAATAGTCTATCGTGGTCAATAAACACTTGTTTACCATTCGTTTTTCGACATTGTTTGTCGTTTTTTTACATCTATGAATAGGAAAAAAAACGTTTTTTTTTGTCTTTTTTCTCCTATGAATAGGTCCATAATGGAAAATCTTAAAAATGTGAAAAAATTGTATGGTTTTTCGATGCGAACCGAATATTAAAAATTAATAAACTTTCAAATAATTCAATTCAGAAACAAAATTTCGTTATCCGCCTTTAAAAAAGCTACGGTAACTTTTTTTAGAATCAATCCTCTCCCCTAAAAATTCAATTTTTGGCAAAAACGACGCGAATTTCGTGTGAAAGTTTTCATGCTCATTTAAATACTGAATTTCCAAAAAAATGTCACATTTTCTTCAATTCGAGCAAAAAGCATCCCACCCCCCCTCCCACCCGCTATACATCTTCACTTCTCCACCTCTGCTATTTAATTTACGTACCAATCCGATCTATAACATGATTCATCGGCTTCCGTAATAGAATGATGACAATCCGTTTTGCAGGATATGTGTCAAGAAAGTATACTTTTTTATCATCATTGATGACAAACGGACCACCGTATACTTTGTACGCTCTCCATTTAGGGGCGGAGCTTAACAAGACAAGTTAAGCATATATAAAGGGGATTCCAATTGGACCAAAATCAATCAACTCGCTAATTAGCTCAAATATCATGTCTTCCCAAATCTTCCTGACCATCCTCACCGTCTCGCTACTATTCGAAGCCTGTCATTCTGCCGGTTTTCTCCGATTCGATTTCACCTCCGACTCGGAATGCCTTCTCCACGTGGATGGCCCATCCTACACCGGCACAATTCGCCTATTGGCTTATGAAACGAGAAGCATTGAGCTCTATTCGCAAGGCGCTTTGACCGAAATGTCGCTGCAGCTTCAACTGCTTCACCATTTTTCCGGACAGCCGCTTTCCGAGTTGAGCAGCCAAGTTTTTTCTCTTGATAACAATGACCAATGGAGCTCTCGAGTGATTGATACCGATAACGTGATTCTCTCTATTCGCACCCTTTTCCACTGCGAAAACGGGTATTTCGGAGCGCTGTGTGAGCGTAAATCGCGTCAAGTCTCTGACACTTCTGCTTCTGTTCAACCAGCTCAACGACTTCCATCTGCCGCTTTTTCAGTCAATTTTAAGATTTCTAATGAGTAAGTTTTAATTTTGAGATATTAAGATTAATATTCTCATTTTTTTTCAGCACCGTCATCTACCTCTCGCTGGCATTCTTCGTCCTTCTTCTCGTTGTCGCCAATTGCTGTCTTTTCTGCTGCCGCACACGTAAAATCCACGTCTATCAGGATTCCACACTTCCAATTGAGACACCAAAAGTGTTCTGCATCGATGAGTATTCTGGATATGTCCAGAAAAGCGAAGAAACAACTTTTTACATGGATGCTCCCAGCCGTTTCCTCTCCACTACCACTTTTCAGTCTATGGTGTAATTTTGAATTTCTAATTGCTTTAATTGTAATAACTTACCTATTTACGTGTTTCTTCTTAATCCTGTAATGTAAATACAAAATGTCAATTATTAAATAATGATAATCATAATAAATTCATAATTTTTTTTTGGTTTATTTTCTGACAATCACGAACAATTTCAAGAAAAAGCACGCACCGGTAAAATGAATTGCTGGCACTGATAAAGCTAAACGATTTTAAAAGTGAAAAAATTACAGAAAAAAAGTGAAAGTTAAAGGGGTTTTCATAAAAAAAGGTGGATTTTTCAATAAAAAGTTGCAAAAAAGAAAAAAAAATTCAAATTCATCTACCGTACTTACGTTTTCGCGGCGAGACCAGGCGATGAAAATATAAGCATTTGTTTTTGTCGTCGGGTCTCGATGAGGAGCTTTGCGGAGTACGGTAGTAATCGCCAGAATTCGATTCGGAAAATGGAAAAAATGACAAACAACTGGGAGAAAACTAGGAAAATGCTCCGATTGGTCTGAAATTTCGGGAGAAACTGTCAAAAATGCTTCCGAACTTTCTCTGAAAATTTTGGACCGAAATATCGATTTTCAAAATTTTCAGGAAAAAAAATCAATATTTTTTTAATCGGTATTTTGGTCCAAAATTTTCTGAGCAAGCTCGGAAGCATTTTTGACAGTTTCTCCCGAAATTTCAGACCAAACGGAGCATTTTCCGAGTTTTCTCTCAGTTGTTTGTCATTTTTTCCGTCTTTCTACAGTACTTTGAATAGGTCCATTAAATAGTTATTGAACAGATTTAAATTTATTCTTGAAACTCTACAATATTCTTCGGTAAAATTCCAGCTGGCAACGTTTTGAAGGACTCCAATTTTCCCTTGAAATAGTACTCATCGACGTCTTCTACAATCAAAAGATGATCTCCACGTGTCACGTAAAGATGTTTCGGATCTTCAGAATGATAATCGCCCGTCGCCAATGCTTTTTTCGGTGAGAACGCATTCGCAATTTCAGCCATTCCTTGCGGCTGTTTCTTCTTCGGCGATCCGTACGGAGGCCCCAGAAAGTTCTTTGGCACCATTCCTTGCTGTCCCCTGCACTCGGCAAACAGCCATTGAGAGTCAATGTCTTCCAAAACTGTGATCACGTCTCCTTCAAAAAGTCGCAGATCGGTCGCCACACCGGAATCGTAGTCGTACGCCACGGTCACAGTTTGTTTCGGACCGTTGTTCACTGGAGCTGTGGCTGGAGCCGGAGCAGTCGCCTTCATAGGAAGTTGGGAAGCATTGGGACAATTTACAAATTGTACGGGGAAGATTCCAACTCTGCCGAGATATTCTCCTTCGAGCCATTCGGAATTCACGCGTGAAAGAACAGTTATTTGACTGCCAGTGGTGAACTGAAAATGTAGGTTTTTATTAGAAAAAGAGAAGAAAGGAAAAAAGCAAAAGAAAATGCTCAGAAAATTTTGGGCCGAAATATCAATCTAAAAATAGTTTGAGGCCAATCGGAGCATTCCCTCATTTTTCTGGAAATTTTTTTTCTTCTGAAAACCGTCAAAATAATAAACTGAACACTCACTGTTAGATCCCCAATTTCCGTTGAATTGTAATCGTAAATAGCCGTCGCATAGGATCGGGAAGAAGATCCAGAAGGCGCGGCGTGAAAAGCTTCTTTCAATGGGATCTTGATCTCCAAATACGAGGCGGGAACAATTCCAAACAATCGGGTATTCTGATTTTCGCCATAAAACCACACATCGTCTACTCTTTTCGAGAGCAGCACAGTGTCACCGGTTCGCAAAGCCATTTCGTCAGCTTGAGAAGGTGTGTAGTCGAATTGCGCGATTCCATGCGGAGTATTTATTGCCGGATTGGAATAGCTTGGCATTGTAGAGTTATTGTGACGTGGCACAGGTGGTGGTGGTGGTGCAGGAGACGAGTAGCTGGATTGATAAGATGGAGAAATTGAAGAGGACGGTGGATTGTAGCTGGATTGGAATGATGGCGATGTGGAGGAGTTGGTGTCTAAAAAAGTAATGGAGTTTTGACGATTTTCTTATAAAGCATTCCTACAGGTTTTTTCCGCGAATGATTTATTTCTCGGCATTCATTTTAATATCAATTAAATGGTGTCATTCACAAAATAGCAAACAATTGTGGGAAAACTCGAAGAACGCTCCTATTGGGCTGAAACTTTGGGAAATAATGGCAAAAATACTACCGGGCATGCTCAGACTGCTTATTTTTTTTCTGAAAATTTTTAAAATCCATATTTCGCTCTAAAAATTTCTGGGCAATTCCTAAAAAAAATTCAGGTCAATTGGAACATTCTCGGAGTTTTCCCACAATTTTTTTCTTTTTTTGTGAAAAACCCCATTAGTATTTTTTTTTGCGTCACTGTTTTTATTTTTTTTATTAACAAGCCTGCGACTTTTGGCGACTATGATGCCCACGTCACATATGTTAGTTTATTTTTTATTTGCAAGGAGCGACACTTGACTTCACATTCTTATTGGAAAAATGAAAAAAACATTTGTCTTACAATTATTTGACCTTGAAGTGTCACTCCGCCACGAATTCATTATAGCTCAATCTTCCTATTGGAGAGAAATTGGTTAAAAACTTACTATTTGACGCCCCAGAGCTTCCAATATGAAGATTTTCCAGCTGTGACCTGATCGCAGAATGCGCTCCGGACAACCTTCCAGGAGCTGCTTTTGATTCGGACGAGTATGAACTTGAAGACGTCGCACCTCCTCGATGTGGTGGAGGTGGAGGAACATCGGCTTTTCGATTGGCATCTGCTACCGCAAACGCCGCCGAAATCTTGTTGCCTCCGCTCGGATCTTTGACTGCGTTGAGCACAGCTCCACGAGCTCGTTCATCCTGTGCCACGTTTTTTGCAGTTTGTCGGACAAACGGATTCTTGGCGGCTGCCACTGCCGCATTTCTCACTTCTGGCTTTTTGGCCGCTTCGAATAGTGCTTTGGCGGCGGAAACAGAGAATGAACTTGTGTCTGAAAGTAAGTATTTATTTCAAGTATATGCATGTCAAAATATATTTTCTCATATTTACACACTAACCTTTCGACATATAAACCACCGTGAGAAAATCCGTAGAAAACAACAAAAAAGTGTGGTAAAGAAAGAAAAGGGCAGAATCGATGTGAAGCGAAAAAAAGGAGCGATTAGAGAGACTGTGGTAGATGAATAGACGCAGGAAGAAAGAAATGGAGAGTCGCGTGTTTGCAAAGAAAGACAGAGGTGACGAATGTTGAGACTGGGCACACTTTGGCGGCAAAAGATATGAACCGCCTGTTTTCTGTTTCCAAGATGATGAGTCATCGAAGAAAAAAAAGAACAACAAAATTAAGTTGAAAGGAAGAAGTGATCGTCATGAATAATTTGGTTGCGAAACATCTAGATAATCCGATTTGTTGGTGCTAGATAAAAATCATGCAGCCGTGACCTATCTACACAAAACTTCAAACCAAAAAACATACCAATAGAACCAAGATTCACAGGTTTCGGAGGTGGCACGGGCGGCGGTGGCTTCATCATTTTTCGTGAAAGCTCAAACTGTCGACAAGTGAATATTTCCGTTTCTCAATATTTGCGCACAATTGGCCCACCCCTGTCCTATTTACTCAATTTTGTGCTCGAAACTTTGTGACAATTGTAGTCGGTCGGAAACAACAAGTAGTTACTACATATAAAAACCGATTTATTATTAGGGCAGGCGCGCCTGGGAAAAATATATAACATGTCATGTCATGTTTTGTCTCTTCCCTCACCACTTTTTACAGTATCCCTTTGCACTATATAGCCGTTTGAGAGAAAAGAGGGAATTTCTGTCAGAATTTTCACGAGGCAAATCGGGAAAGCGCAACCTATTTTGAAACAAATGGGCACGGGTTTAACGGGTATCTTTTCCTCATTTCAGTATTTAATATTTGACGGCCACGACGGTCAAACGCGCTCCATTGGATGTAGTACTTGGTGATTTTCATTTTGGTTTCCAAATTATTTAATTTCACGTTGAATGTATACGTGAAATTAGATAATTTGGAACCCAAAATGAAAATCACGAAGTATTAAAATCAGCTGAGCGCGTTTGACCGTCGTGGTGGGTCGACAATAGACATTTTCGAAACTTTGACAAAAAAAGGACATGGTTTTATATTTAATAAAATGTTTCTTTGAAAAAAATAAAACAAAAATATTCAGCTTTTCTCTTTTTTTATTGCTTCCTACAGTTGGATTTCACGTGAGAACTCCGCCAACACCGCTCATTTGCTATAGAAAGTGAACAGGAAAACGGCTGTAGCTCAATCGTGAATAGCTCTTTTGCAATGCATTTTTTGTTGAAATTCTTGGAATATGATTTTGAATGTTATGCAACCAACAAATTTCAGAAAATGCTTGTTTTTGAAAACGCATTGTGCTCATTTTCTATAGCAAATGAGTATTTTCCCGTGAAGCCACACCCCTCACGTCTCGTTTCAAAATTTCCCAGAGCCGCACAAACAAGAGCAATATAAAAGTTTGATAAAAACATGATTAAATTAAAAAAGATTTTTTGAAAAATAATTTTTATAAAAGTAACAAAGTTTCTGGGAGCATTTCCCGTGCGCTTGGTACAATATAATTCGACTGTATTTAGATTTAGACAGAGATTGAATTGAAATTAGTTTACCAGTAGTTATAAAAGTATCTATTTGACATTGTTTTTTCTTGGAATGGAAGATGGATCAGGCGAGTCCCTCGTACACGACTTTCAGTGTCATCAGCTGCTTTTTGCACTGTGGATCCGACACTTTTCTGAAAAAAAAAATACATTTTTAGACGTTAAAGAAGCATAATGACTAACCTGAGCGACTTTTCAGTGAAATAAGACACCTTCTCCAAACCAGACGTCTTCATGTTTGGGAATCGTCTGCCGATTGCGATGAGCACCGAGACAATGCACATAAAGTAGTGCTGGTTGGCCGCATGAGCGAGCATCAGTTCGGCTAAACGAGGAGCAAGTTTTGGAAGAAGAGGCCGAACAACTTCATCCATCGCCTCTTTTGGCACGTTTGCAAATGACTTTTTGAGAATATTGAAGAGTGGATGGAGGATTGTAGTGTACGAGTATCCTCGATCAGCCACACGCAGAATGTCGTAAATAAGGCTGATTCCGTTCAGCTCGACAACAAACTTTTCGCGAAGCGATGGAACCAGATCGGTTATTCGGTCTGATAAAATGATTTTTGTATTTATATTTACGCTTGATAAAAAAATAAAACAATAAATACTTACCAATGATGGTGGCACCAAGATGAACAAAGTGAAGATTAGCATTGGTCAATCCATGAAGCGTCGACTTTCTCAGTTTTGCCTCGATCGACGATGTGGTTGCGGCTACAGTTCTTCCAGCAGTGGCAAATTGTTCATCTTCGTGAGCCAAAACTCGATTATAATTGTCGGCGCGTTCACGCATATTCTCGATTTTGTCTCGAAGACGACGTCGTACCAGGAACCCTCTGATCATCTTCTGAATGACAACAGCTGCTTTCGCCTCCATTTCGTTCGTTGAGCCGTCTGGGTCCGCATCCTCAATTTCTTCTTCGTGCTCCACCTCCAGATCATGGCCAGCGTCAGTGCGATTCAGCGGCTGTGAGGAATTCACAGACCATTCGACGAAAGCCTCATCAGTTGACATTTTCGCAGCCAGTGCATCTCTCTCAATCTTGCCCAGCTTCTTGGCCTAAATAATTTTTGATCAAGGTGATGAACAAGGCTTTTTGGCGGCACTCGGACATTTCTAACAGGGATCCGCAGTCTATCGTAAAAAAGGTGGTTTGCACACAAACCACCTTTTTTAAATCTGTTTGCTCTAATCGGTTTTTCGAGGAAAAAAGTCCCAGAACGAACAGATTGCGGACCCCGGGAGCCTTTCTTGCAAGACTGCTTCCAAAATTTCTTGAATCTAGCATGCATATCAGTGTGTACTAGTTGAAAATTTGTCTAACTTTCTTATGCTTCTTACTTTTCAGTTTTCGTGGTAATAGACCTATTCAATGGGCGCATCTTTCTGCATTTTGTCGTCGCTGTGTTTGAACACAATTATTTTCAAAATATTTTTAAGGGAAATTCCATAAAAAATATTTGAAACAAAAGAATTTTGTGTAAACACCGCGACGACAAAATGCAGAAACATTTTCGAAACGTCGCACTTTCGAAATGTCCGAGACAGGGGTGGGACCAAAAATGTTTTTTTTCAGTATTTTTTGTTGTTTTTTTTTTTGGAGTCAAAAAAGTTTAAAAAGTTAAAATTTTTTGTAAATAGAGCCGCGGAGGCGAAAAAAATTTTTGGACAAAAACTTAGTCGGTATTTGCTCTGAATTGACAAAAACTCTAATTTTTAACGAAAACTTGGAAAATTTCCATTTAAATGGCAGGAATAAGTTTTTTGAGGACAAAAAACATTTTTTTTTTGTATTGGGAACAATATTCGGAAAATGCTCTGATTGGTCTGAAATTTCGGGAGACTTAAAAAATATTAATTTCTTTCTGAAAAAAATTTTAAAATCGTTATTTCGGTCCACATTTTTCTGAGCATGTTTGATATTATTTTTGACAATGCTTCCCGAAATTTCAAGCCAATCGGATCAATCTCCAAAATTTTACCCAGTTTTTTAAATCATTTTTTTTAAATCGTACATCAAAATATTTTCCACACATAAATAATGTTCCTTACACTACCGTAGTCAATTTTCTGATCAATAACAAAATACTCACCACTGCCTGTTGCTTCCTTTTGAGTTGCTTCGTCTCTCGCAGGATTTTTTGCAGCTCGGGTGTCTTCGACTCCTGGTTCAGCACAACGTTCAGCTCGTTTTCTTTGACAAATCGTCGTTGATTGTCGACATACGACTGGAACACTGCTTCCCATTTTCTGCTCTCCTGCACCTCTACTGCAACACTTTCAACGTCGTCTTCCTCGATTTGGGAATTCTGATTTTTTGGCAAGAGTGTGCCAGCCTCCTCCGTTTCGGCTATATCGTCAACTGTTGAAGATGGAGTCTCTTCTTTCTCTTCTTCGTCTACTTTTGACAACTCCTTTTCGATGGCTAACGGCTCGATTTCATGGTGAGAAATACCTTGGACGCCTGGGTCCTGATTCTCGTCGCGCTCTTTTTCCTCCTCCTCCTTCTCCTCCTCTTCCTTCCCTTCCAATTCTGACGATTCTTCAAAAGTTTCAAAAACTTTGTGTTCCACTGAAACCACGTTTCTTTTTCTGGCGGTACTCGGCACAATCGTATCCTCCCCATCTTCGTCTTCCTCCTCCTCAATAACTTGATCTATCGTATGACTGATGGTCGTTCTCGAAAACGTCACTCTCGTCGGCGTTTTTGGCATTTTGAATCCACCGACACTGTCCACAGACTCTCGCGACACGGTGAACGTCGCGTCGTTGAGTGTGGTGTCAATTGATTGGCGATCCGAGAATTGTGAGATTGTGAAAGTGCCGTTTTGAAGGGTTGAGCAGGGTGATAAACTTCGTTCCGAACTGCCAATAGATTGACGATTGGACAGGACTTGACAGACAACGTCGTAGAGTTTCGGAGTTTTCTGAGAAATAAAAAATTTGTTGGGATTTTAAAGTGCTCTGAAAATAGCCAATTTTCTTCCCACGAAGTGTCTCGAAGCGCATTTTTCAACACAATTTCATTTCTTTCTCTCGTTTTTCGTAATTTTAATGGGTTACGGTCGGGCTCTCGGACTTTTCGAAAGTTTTTCTGCATTTTTTCGTCGCGGTGTTTCACAGAATCACTTCAAAAAGCTTTTAAAGAAAATTTTCTCAAAAACCGCGACGACAAAATGCGGAAAAACTTTCGAAACGTCCGCGAGCCTACGGTCGCACTCATTTCAACTGTGTCAAAAAAAATGAGCTCCGAGATATTTCGTGGGAAGATTGGCTATTCTCAAAGTTTATGAGCAGCTGCTGAGACAAGGGTGATATTCGTGAATAACACGGCGTGCTAGACTCTACGTAAAGGAATTCGCGCCTATTTGCATGTGCCTGTGTCTCGACAGTGGCATTCTGCCAAGTCTAGCAAAGAGTGTGCAAAAATGGAGACACAGAGACGCGAGAATTGGCGCTCGAAAATTTGATCACAAAAAATTTTTCTGAAACGTAGTCTCTAGCACGCCGTGAATAACCACAGTGAGAACAAATTTTGAATTTTTCCATAATGTGGCTATTAACGGAACCAAAAAAATAAGCAAAAAATTCAGCGAAAATTGTGAAACTTTGACGAATCATTAAACAAATACTCTCGGAAATTCCCAGAAAATTTCAGACCAAAATATCGATATTAAAATTTTTCCTGAAATTTTTCAGAATCGATATTTTGGCCTAAAATTTTCTGGGAATGTCCGAGAGTATATTTTTAATGGGGTGGTCTGAAACTTTAAGAAATATTGTCAAAAGTACTCCCGGACATTTTCATTTCAAAGTTACCTTTCTCAATACGAATTTTCTCCACGCCTTCTGAATCTTGGTGGCATTCTCGTTGGACATGCGAACAATCTGCATTCTGTCGAGGAACATCTTCACAAAAAGAGCCACATTCTGATCGAGGCCGCGTTGAATGTGCAACTCGCTTTCCGCCATCGCAACAACCTTTTCCCAAAGAGTTTGACCATCGAACGAATGGACAGGAAGTCCTGTTGGCACATACACACTCCATGCTTTGCTCAGAAGTTGTCCATTCATCAAACCATTCACATCAAGCACGTCGACATCCAACTCTCGTCCGTAGACTTTACACAGCTTCAGAACCTCTGAAGAGACATCTTCGTGCACTGCAGATCTTCTCTTTTTGGATTTGTCCACATCAACAGTGCGTGGGATTCGAATTTTCTTCTCCTTCGCCACTCGCACACCAATCAACGCCCAGAGAATCGAGAGGATCGCTTCCTTCTTCCCGCCAACAACACACGCGGGCGTCGCGTTTTCCGTTGAAATTCCCATCTCGTTCATCGCTGCGAAAACAGTCTTCACGTTGTTGATTTTGCGAATTCGGTCACCAGCTGGATCTCGCAACTTCAAAAGGAGCTGTCCATGCTCCATCTCGCCAATCGTCTCTATCAATTTTGCGAGAATGAGTCCGTCTGAGAAGTTTTCGAACCCTTTCGCCTCGTAATCGTAGTTCTCCACAAACGATTGCTTGTACGAAGGCGTGAAACCAATTTTCGCAAACGCCTTTTTCAGAGAAGCCGAACTTCCCGACAGCAATTCTTTTGTCAGGTCACTGGCCATGTCGTCGAGGCATTTGAAGCATGAAGACTTTGTGAAGATTCGCGTCAAGTTTGAAATTATTTTCTGCGAGTGAGCCGTCTCGATGAGGAACATCAGTTTCATAGTGATGAGAAGGAAATGGCGATGAAGAGCATCTTTTCCGGCTGCAGTGACAATCGGTCTGAGAAGAAAAAATTGTAATTAAAAGGAAGTTGTTTTGAAAAAACTCACTTTCCGGATCCTATCGCAAACTTCTTATTCTTCAACATCCTCGCGTCGGTGAACACGTTCTCGATCAAGAATCGAGACAACGTTCCGATCAATAGCTTCGGATTTGGATTAAGCTTCTTGTCAAAGATGGCTTCCAGTGCCGCTTTAAGCCATGCTGGATGAAATGAGAGAAAGACGCGGAGAAGAGACGTTTGAAGGGAGAGATCCGAGTAAACTGCCAACTCTTTTCGCACCGAAACCAAGTTTTTCGAAAGAATCTCTTTGATCGTCTCATCGATTCCCGAATCGACGAGAATCTTCTGGCATTGCTTCTTGATCTTCTCTGAATCGTTCGTCTCGAATATTCGGTGATACTGTCGACGCGCCTGGTGCTGGTTCTCCACGCCTCCTTCAATCTCTTCATCTGTCTTTTTGGCGAGCATTTTCTGGATTCGTTTGCACGCCTCTGCTTTTGTCGCTCCAAGATCGACCTCTTCTGAATTGTCGAGACCTATCATTGCATTGCACCACGTTGAGAGGGCAATGATTTGCTTGTTTGCCTCTTCGTCAAATGACAATATTGGAGAAGCCGAATATCCAACAGTGACCTGAAGATTTGTGTTTAACAATAATGAAAAAAAAAGATAAAGCAACTAACCTTGCCCGTGGGCTGAATTGGCGTTTTCATGTCCATCGTTGAAGGGCTCGACTCGAGGAATGCCTTCTCCGTGGCCTTCAGGTCAATTTTTTTGGGCACAACTTGATTTTGAGCCTTCAAAATCCGTTCTTCATGCCGTGCGGCCAACCGCTTCATCATCGCTTCTTTGCGGTCTTCCATCCTGAGCAAAAAGCAATTATTTTTACAGGCAAAAAAGAGAGAAAGAGAAAAAGAGACGAAGTTTATTTATTTAGCAACTGAGAAATGTCTAGAAATGAAATAAATATTTATCAAATTCACGTTTTTTCTTAATTAATTTGCTTTTAAATATTTAGAAAAAAGGGAGAAAAGATCCAGAAAATGGAAGGGATTCCTTTCAAAAAATTTGTTTAATAAATTTTCGCGCCGTTTCATTATTTGAAAAGTGCGGTGGAGCGCACTTACCTCCACCCTTCGTCGCGTTCGGCCGAATTCGGTTGGACGAACGGAAATGGCTGGACAGTATTTTTACCAGAAAAGGCAATACTTTTTGTCTTAAAATGTGATATTATGGATTCGTGAATGAGCGACAAAACGCGGTGAATTGTGGGGCAAATGTTGGCTGGTCTCGCCACGATTTTGACCGACTACGGTTAGCGCGAAAAATATTTTTTATTCTTTTGTTTTTAATAAAAACGCGATTTTTTGCCTTTTGACTAGCATTTTTTTCACTATTAAAATTTTTTGTGTAACCTGGAATGGGTAATTTCGTTTCAAAAACACATTTTGTTGAGAAAAAAACTATGAAAATGCGTTTTATATTTAAAAAAAGAATAAAAAAATATATTTTCGCGCTAACCGTAGTCTGTCAAAATCGTGGTGAGACCAGCTATCTTTTGCCCCACAATTCACCCGGTTTTGTCACATAATGAGCAAAATCACTGAAATTATCGATTTTTCATAAATAAAATGCTCAAATGAGTAATATATAAAAATCGCATTCGTGACTGGAGAACGGTCGGTACTGTAAGCAGTGTACGTAATATAGTACAACTTAGTGGAGTTACGAGTGGCCAACTCGTGTTAAACTTAAACGCTAGAACTTCTTACACTAAACGGCTCTATTGAATAAAAGTAAATTTACTATAAAAAGGGACAATGGAAAACGTGGAAAAGGCGCGGGGAAACATAAATATGCGGCAGGCAAACAGGAAGGCGGTTGGCTCCGCCGAATGGAAATAAACCCGTTGAAATGAACGGATTCTCGCCTTTTATAGTGGATCGAAAGAGGCGGAGATAAGAAATACAATAATTAGCGGAACGGCGTAGATCAACTATTATCGGCCCACCACGTCGGTTCAGCGGAGCGCGTTTGACCATTTTGGCGGGCCGACAATATAATAAAATAGATCACAATGGTCCGGCAGTCGACATGACGAGAGTGCAACGATCGGAGTGGAGACGCGAGACGGCAGGCGGTGCGAGTGTGCGTTGACGTCGGTTATGAACGAAGAGAGACACAGGGTGAGAGACAGATCAGTGTGCGCAGGAGAGGCGTCGGACCGGGAAAGGGCTCGACGCTTACAGTGGCCAACTGAGGTGGCGGCGGGGAACCCGGTTATTCGTACACTGCTTTATTTAAATTAAACTAGAGGCGGGACAAAAGAAGTAAGGCGGCAAGAGAAATAAAGTAAGAAAAATAAATAAAGAGGCGGCGTGAGCACAGGTCACGCGACGGAAAGAAAACCCGCCGACTGACGCGTGAACTCGCCTTTTATGGACATTAGAAATGGGCGGAGTCCGAGAATACGAGACCCTGACAAAACCGGGGAAAATCACGAAACCGGGGAAGACAAACCAGGGAAGACAAAACCGGGGAAGAGGCTCCGCCCCCTTTTGCAACGGCTGCATGATGTTTTGTACTGGAAATGTTGAAAAAAAAACAGGAAAAAGTGCGCCGCAGACTTGCAACTTTTCCCCGGTTTTGTCTTCCCTGGTTTTGTCTTCCCCGGTTTCGTGGTTTTCCCCGGTTTTGTTACGCTCTCGTGAATACGGTTATGAGCGGCTTGGCGTAGATCGTTTCCAGTAGGGCGCAATTGTAGGGTACTGTACTAGCAAATGTACTAGTAGGGCGCACGGAGTAATGGCGAGTGACCTGGTGCAAACGTGCTCCATTGATAACACGCGCACGCCGCACGCGCCGCATTCGACGGCAAAAATTTTGGGCACTGCGCCAATGGAAACATTTAGAAAAGAGACGAGACGGAGAAGACTAGCGAAAAAAGAGACGAGACGGAGAAGACGAGAGCGCGCGCGTGTTCCCGCGCCAAAAAAAGTCGTTTGAAAAAAAGGCAGTCGCCAATACTCCGTGAGGGCGCAATTGCAATGGCCGATGTCGTTGCTGCGGCCGCTGATGGGAGCGAGAGTGAAGAGACGAAAGACGGTGCGCGTGGACGAGGAGAGACGCAGGGTGATGGGTGAAGAGCCCGGGAGAAGCGTTGGGCCGTGCGATGGCTCGACGCTTACAATATTTCATAAATATTGTGTTTTCAATCGACTTGCGACATCAAAAAGTGAAACTCCGCCCACTTTTTTCACGCAAAAATTCAAAATGCACTAAAATTTAATGTTCGCGTGAAAAAAAGTGGGCGGGAGTTCACGTTTTTATGTCGCAAGTCGATTGAAAACACAATATCTACGGTTTTCGCAAAATGTTTGTCTTTTTCTACAGACTTCTTCAGAAAAATACGGGTAAAATTGATATTTAATACACGTGAAAACGTGAACCTTGCGTCCTAAAAACGTGGCAACCGCGCATAAGTATACAGTGTATAGTTTTCAAGTTCAGTTTTTTAAAGTATTTAGAATTCAATATGACGTTACTTTGGTTGTTGCTGATATTTGCAAATAATTTTGTTCACGGACAAAATCAATGTAGGTTTTCTATTCATATCGCTTTAGCGAGTATTCCAAAGAAAACAACCAGAATGGGACATTTAGGCCTGAATTTTCGAATCCCCGTTTCTCAGACATTTTTCTACTTTTCCGAATGGTCCGGCGCTTAAAGTATTCGTCTTAATCGTGTTTACAAAGTTAACTACTTATTGTGTTTTCAATCGACTTGCGACATGAGAACGCGAGACTCCGCCCACTTTTTTGTGGGCGACCACGCCAACACAGTGATATTTGAAGAGACGCAGACAGGTAGCGCACAAATAAGTGGGCGGAGTCTCGCGTTCCCATGTCGCAAGTCGATTGAAAACACAATATCTAGAATGGAAATGAAAGCAAATTTAGACCCTTTATCCTTTGAATTTTTCCAGAAAATCAGTAATAACTTTCTTATTTCTGGACCAATTTGATCGCGCAATCTCTTAAAATGTCTACATATGGCTGCATAACAATGCCTGCTAAAAATACCCTCGTTATTTTCAGCTGGAAACTGTACCAGTGCCACACTTTCGCATTCCCCCTACAGCTTATTGGCGTTTATTTTTTTGAAAAACCACGCAAATTGTCGGCAACAACACTCCACAATTACGCATTTCACCGTTGTTTATCGTAAATTCTAACCAAGTTTTTAATTTTTTTTTCCTTCTTTTCTCAATTTTGTCAGCCGAAAATATTATATACCGTATTTCCTCTAATTTAAGCGCATTCCCGAGAAAACTCTCATTAAAACCCCCACACGGCAGGAGCCCCCGCATGGTGGAATAACCCCCTTAAAGTATCACCCATGCTTCTGGCGCGATTCCGCTAAGTTTTCAGATTTTAACAAGACCCCTATTGTGAAAACAAAAAGTTGCAACGCGGTGTTTGCGTACTTTTAAAATTCAAACGAAAATCGGAACAAATCTCTTCATTTGCCATGCTATTTCTCTCATTGCCATTTGAGTTTTAAAAAGTACGCAAACACCACGTTGCAACTTTTTTGTTTTTACAATATGAGTAGCAAAAAAAAAATTTCTTTTTTAACTAGGTTGCTGTGATGTAAACGTAAAGGATCTATTCCGTTGTGCCATGTATTTATTTATGCGTACTTGAAAATATACATACCGTAAATACTGTAATATAAGCCCACCTGTATTAGAAGCCCACCTGTAATATAAGCCCACCCTTGAGACCCCTTTGAAAAATAGAAGCCCACCCTGTAATAGAAGCCCATCCTTTAATAAAAGCCCATCTTGAAATTGTAGCCAACACTCAATGGGTCCCGGACCTTTGGTTTCCTCGCTCTTTTGGTACGTTTTTTATGGTTACGGCTGCTTTTTGGGTACCAAATTTGCAAATTTCATACAAAAAGTTGCCGTAACTTAAGAGCAATCGTACCCAAAGAGGCCGTACACAAATTTGGTACCGTAAGCAAGTTTGATCGAAAATCAATCGTGCCCAAAGAGTCTGGGACCCATTGATTATTGGCTTGGAATTGTGCGCGTTTCATCGCGATGTGTTCAATTTTGCATTACTTTCACCCGTTTTTAAACATTTCTGTTAATGGAAGCAATCATCAAACGCCACCAGTGCTGGGCGTGAAATTTATTTTTTTTAACTGATTCCATATTGTGTTTTCAGTCGAGTTGCATCATCAAAACAAAAAATCCCGCTCACTTTTTCACGCGAATGTTAAATTTTTTCACAGTTCAGTAAATAAAATTGACTATTGTCGACCCGCCAAAATAGTAAAACGCGCTCCGTTGAACTCAACGCTATGCAATTTTCATTTTGGTCTCAAAATTATTTAATTTCACGTATAAATTCAACGTGAAATAAAATAATTTGGAAACCAAAATGAAAATTGCATAGCGTTGAGTTCAGCGGAGCGCGTTTGACCATTTTGGCGGGCCGACAATACTAAAACCAGTAATAATATCAAAAATTATAATGAAAATGGCGAAAATAAAACAATGCTGCAATTTTTGGTTTAGTTTTGGTAGTTAACATCGAGAAAAACGTTGAGTTTTTTTAAAAATCATCTTGAATGATTTCCGAATTTGGAAAATTTTGTCGTAAAATAAAAGCAGATAAAGCGACACACCATTTTTTTTACGAAAACTATTGTTTTTAAAGTTACAAACATCTATTTTATGTTGTTATGTAGTGCTCTTGAATTAGAACTTCTGACTCGCAATCAGAATTTGATATTATGAAAATTGTTATTGGTTTTTTTGAAGTTTTTTTGTTGTGGATAAAAAAGAGGGTTGAAAAATAGAAGCCCACCCTGTAATAGAAGCCCACCTGTAATATAAGCCCACCCTTGAGACCCCTTTGAAAAATAGAAGCCCATGGGCTTATAATACAGTATTTACGGTATTTATCTAGGATTTAAATTTTTTAAATGAAAAAAAATTTTCAGTTTGCCCCGGACTAGTCGATAGTTTGGCCGATTGCTCGTACAATGTGACGTGTCCACATGGCTTGACATGTTATAGAGATGTAAAGCCAACAAAGGCCGGAATTGGCGCATGCTGTAGTAAGAAAACAAAAAGAATACAAACAACTGTTTCAAATTTCCTAGGTTCTCATTGCCCGGGTACCGACATGACGCAGGGCAAAGATTACGAAGAGTCTGGGCAGACAATGAATGTGTATTGCACATCATCGTTGAGGTTCTACGAGCAAGACGGTCATTCTGCTGGTGGGTGTTGTCCGGTACCGCACAGCGCTATTTTGTTTTTGGAAAATGGGGAGCAGCTTGCAGAAGACGAATTCATTTTTCCAAGCGGTGAGCATAGATTAAAATGTTCTCCACAGCAGGGAATTGTGACGTTTAGGTTGGAAAAACAACGGTAGTTCTGGAGTTCATGTCAAACGCTGCTGCAGTCAGGGGGACTGCCGTAACGATGAGTACTGTGGCAAAGTTAGACATCCAGGAACTTTGAAAATCGCAATGAAAGCTTGGGGAAGTCAGTTGTGTTCTCATGAAAATTATGAGACCACGGAAATTGTCAGGTTTTGCTTCAAAAGTAAGTTTCAAGCTGGTTTTTTTAATCAAGTTTTCTTGTTTTGAGTATGTTGTATTTCGTTCGCTACCCAAAGGTAAATAGCACCAAATGAGGTGTAATTGTGATACATGCTTATGCGTTACAACAAACGTGCAACGCCGGAAAATAAAATGTAAACTTTTAGAACCATTTGATGTTATTGATGACCATCTTATCCACAATAACGATTATGAAAACTTGGATTTGTGTGAAACCGAAGCAAACTGCACAAGATCATCGGATTATTGTGAAAAAAGCCCTGGTAGAAAGTTTGGAGCATGTGTACCGATCTGGACTTTGATTTCAAATTCAAACGCTGTAGATGCACATGTTTATGGAAACCAAGGATGTGAAACAGACGAGCAGTGCAATAGGTCCGGCAGAATGGGCATTTAGTAAGTTTTGATGTTTACCACAATATTTATAAGAAATGTTTGTTTTCGTTACAAATGCGAGAAGACCATCAAGAGGAATCTAGGCACCAACTTCAGTAGCGTATGTGTTGGATGTAAGTGATGGAATTTATTTAAAAAAAAAAGAAAAGAAGGATACCATATTTACTATCACGTATTAACCAGGGAGTGGAAAAAATACTGTAATTAATACTTGGCAAATTTCGGCCCTTCCCGTGCCAAGTATGCTGTATTGGGTTATTCATGTCAAGAAAAGAAGGTTATTTTTCCTTATTCTGGGGAAAAACTCCTGCCGGTCATGGCTTTTTCAATTTGAATATTGGGGTTACTGTATCATTTAGATACCCACAATTTATGAACTGTGCGCTTGTTTCAGATATGCGTTTTTCCGAAAACTTTTCAACCGAGCTTGTCCAGTTTCATTCCGGGGATAATTACAGAATGGCCACCCATATATTTCAAAATAGGTACCCATTTGACTCGCTATAGTATAGCCACCCACAGTCGGCGCCGCGTTGGTGGCTATTCTGGAATTATGAGTGGCTGTTCTGGAATTATGGGTGGCTATTCTGAAATGATGGGTGGCTATTCTATATCCCGTTGATGTGGGTACCTATTTTGAAATATATGGGTGGCTATTCTGAAAGATTCCCTAGGAAACCTAGGAAAGGGAAAATTCCAGTATAGCCACCCACTACAATATAGGTACCCACGCTATAGTATAGCCACCCATTTAACTGAAAAATGGGATTTTTGCGATTTTCTGTGGGTGGCTATTTTGAAATATATGGGTCGTTTTACTGGAATAAATTATTACAGTTAAGCCACCCACTCAGTGGTAGTGGGTGGCTATACTGGAATTTTCCCACGAAGAAATGTGTATCGTGGCGGGACGCGACTCGGGCCGACTGCGCCCAGTTGGACAGTGTATTTAAGCACAAAGTCTTGGCCACGTTTATCAGCTTTATTTAATTTTTTTCCGATTCTGTTTTTTTTTTTGGTTTTTCTGTATTCGTTTCTCCAGGGCCGCACGTGCAACGAAGCTTGTCGTAAAATGTGTGCAGTGTAAGGCGAAACACATCGCTTTGAAGACCCGCCTGAATATCCAGACATCCGGAATCCAAGTCTTGCCTTACCTACCGTATTCGCCAGACTTGGCTCCAACTGACTATAATCTGGTCCATTCATAGAAACTAATGGTGCATATATTACCCATTGATTCTAGTTTTCTTTGAATAAATATCATCCTTATATATAAAATTCCGTTTGGGTCTGTAACTGAGTTTCTTGGTGTGTCTGTTTCCAAACTGCATGGCGGAAGCGAACTGAGTACCCGAGACCAACACAAAAACTCGAACTTGCGTCGTTCGCTTGGAGGGCAAGCGCTTAACCGCCTGCGCCACAGGGCACACGCAAGAAATGAATGAAAAATAAATTTAAAAGAAAGTGAAGAAAACATTTTTTCAGAAATGAAAAGAAATCAAAAGTAGCTTTTGATGCAGCCAGGCTTGTTGTTTCGAAAAAAAAAAATCGAAAAGTGACGAAGACTTTTCAACCTAATAAAACACTATGCAGATGCAACTGCAGACATGTCGTCGAATGTTGTTTACCCCATCAAGAAGTTTTCAGACAACTACGTTTGCTCAGAAACGGCGCTACATCAGCAGGGAACATCCTTCGATTGCCTGAGAGACGATGATTGTAGTCACAAAGACGGTTATGTCATATCTTGCGTAAGTGACCCTTTCCGACCGGGTAAACGAGCTTGTTGCTATGGTAAGTGTGCTGTGTTGAAAATTATACACTGTATTGTTTTAAAGAAAGCAAAATGTGTACACTCAGCATTGACCTGAAACCGCACGGAATTCCACCAAAGAATGAAAAATATTGTTTAAATGACGAAGACTGTCAGGGTATTGTGGATGAGATGATGGAGAAAGAAGGGCCGTGGAGCAGAAATACGTATTGGTTAGTTTTCTAAAAAAGAAATTTCTTTTTTTCTCACGTATTCACAAAAAGGGGCAGTTCTCGACACAGGGCGTTTTCGGACCCGCGATGGAAAGCTCTGGTTTCGGAAACGTTTAAATCCGGCAATGCCGATCTCCGTTTCCGCACTAAGACTGTTGCCAACCTAATAAATGGCTTTTTATTTAGTTGAAAAATGATAGCAATTTTCACGTATGAAATAATTTTCAGGCCTCGGTGCATGACAGATCCAAATAAAAACAATTATGGATCTTGCTGTATTGCCAATGTGACAGACTTATGCCCACTCGGAAAACCAAGGCTTCCTCCCATGGAATGCGCAGGCAGAACAAGCTGTGATGAGAATGGAAATAATTATTGTGGAGGGCGGGGATTCTGTTGTCAGGGTAAGCTTAATTTTCATCTCTTTGAAGGTCTCGACACGCAGTCGGAATAAACAAATACGACTTTCACTGCGAGACCCTCTGTGCTGTGTCTGACTGTCAGCTTCCTATGACTGGTTCCTATTGTCGATGGTTTCAGGTGTTAAAAATGGAACTGGTCTGTGTCCAGATATGGTAACCGTACGATCTCAGCAGCCGTCATGCAGCGGAACGAGCTACTGCAATGAAGGTTCTGGAATTTGCGTGATGGGCAAATGTTGTCCCTTGTGTGAGTTAGAGTCTTATTACTAGACGAACAAATCAGAAGATTTATCAGTGCATTATTGTGAAATTAACCAAATTTGCTGGTTACAGTGAGCCGCGAGGATGACAAAATATATCTGTGGTCTGAAACTCCTTATGAATTCCCAACTATGTATTGCGACGGCTTCACGGATATTCCCGACCACTTCGCGTTTGTCTACTGTGATCCGCAAAAACAGTATACGGTACGAATTAGTCGCAGCGACGCGTGGAATCAACATACAAAGGCTACGGATAAATTCTGCACGACGAATAGGTATTTAGTACTTTTTTATCTAGTATTCTCAGTACGGAGCGTTCCAAACTCGCTCCCTTCGCACAGTGGAGGAGGCTGCCACTTTGGCGACGAGAGAGTGCAGAAAATTGATAGAGCGTGGCCGATGTTTCGCTCGAAATGCATGCGAAAATCATTGTTCGATTGGGGCGAATTTGGACCGTTTTATACCGAGTATACAGCGAGTCTCTTCACAAAAATGTTCTGTGCGGTGAGACCCGCTGCGCGTACTCTGGTTTTTGGAGCACTAATAGACAGTTGTTGATTTCAGAGACTGTGACTCAACAATGGTATGTGTGCGAGAAACTTTGGACGTTCGCAGATGTTACACTTATTACAATGTGAGTTTTCGTATTGTCGAAAAAAAAGGTACTGAAACAGCGACCTATTTTATAATCAGTGGCGCGAAGATATAAAACCACATCCCTTAGTTTTTTTCAACTGGATGCAATGCAAACATCTTAGTGGGCGTGGCTTCTCTTTGTCTTTGAAAATAGTTGCAGCATTGCGTTTTGAGACGATAATTTGAATTTTGCCCAAGAAACAATATTGTCAGTATTTTCGCCTCAATATACTGTAATTATTTAGTAGTCCTATTTCGGGGTAGAATCATACATAGTGGGTTACAGTAATAATGATAAGTACCGTATTTCCTCTAATATAGGCGCATGCGCTTCTATTTTTTCATTTCTTCACAACTGCCGGGTATTTAGAGGTTTGCACACCAAACTTCGGTCGTCTCATGCCTGCTTGGTAAGGAAGTATTATAGCGAGTTTGTTGCGCAAACTTCTAAATACCCGGCAGTTGTGAAGAAATGAAAAAATAGAAGTGCATGCGCCTATATTAGAGGAAATACGGTATTATTCTTTTCCAATTTTTTAGAACTGCGGTATAGAACTCAATTTTCCTTTCCAATATTCTTAAATGTTTTGCAATAAGAAAAACATTTAAAAAAAATACAAACGCGCCCCGCCGCACAAGAGTTCTTTTCCACGCAGTTCTAAAAGCGAGTGCAATTTCTTTGGTATTTTCAATTATCTATTCAGAGAAGTTTCCAATGGAGTGCCCTCCTCGTGCCACTAACAGCCTTTTGCGGAATTCTTGTCATCTACTTTGGATGTTGGCTCAATGAAATCAAGACACAAAGTAGGGTACAAAGAGAAGTTTTAGCTTAACTGGAACTCTGTTCATCAAATAAATTCTTTCATTTTCTTATTTGACTTTATTACATATTTGAAACAGGCCGGAGGTAACTGAATGTTTTTGTTGCAAATTTTGTAGAACAATTACACCGACGCTTTTTATTATAATTATTTTTTATCCGTGTATTTAGTAAATTGTTTTAAGAGAGCGCGCCGCCCATTCACTCGCTCATCTCCTTGTCATTCTCTCTAGACATCGTCGAGCTCAAAGTCAGCAGCTTAGCTGACGAAGTCGAATTGAACGCACGTTGCGGCTCTGCATCCGAGCCAAGCTTCAGACGAAGCTCACGCGTTGCTTTTTGGTCCAGATAAGTACGGGTCCTTTCAGGGATGTCACGAGCCGGTGAGTAAAATTAATGGAAGTGCTTTTCCAGTACGGGTGAAGCAACTCGTCTTTTGAAAATTCAAAGTTTTTCCTCCCAATACAATATTCAACTCTATATGTTCAATTAGACCGTTCCTGACATCTGGAAGTCTCCAATTGTTCTATTTACCGATTCTCCCATTTCACTGTGTACAGAAATTGAAATGCAATGTAAAACCCTGTGTGGGCGTGTCTTCCTGTCATCTCAACGTCTCTTAAAATGTTGTTTCCAGTGGGTACCGCATCCAGCGGGAAAATCGACATTTATTTATTTAGCAAAACATTAACATTTTTGAACAAAGTTGATGAAATCCTTCCAGAACATTTTTTATTATTTATTTTGCGACACGAAGTGCATTTGCAACAACGTAGCGTTCGACACACACAGACATACACACCGTGATATTCTCTATTTATTTATGTACAAATCAAAAACTCGTCCGACCAACAAAGACGAATCAGATGATTTGTGTGAATGATGACAAATAACTCTGCGCCACGCCGCCTAAAACAAAAATATGGCACGAACGGTGAGTGGAAACTAAAAAATGTGTCTTCTTGTGAACAAGCTACACGCAACGCATAAAAGATCAACATTTTGTGATCGATAAGAAGGAAGCGACGAAGATCAAATACTGTATTTTGAAAGTTTTCCGCTAGATTATTCCAAATGAAAACTCGAGTTCTAAGAAACTAAATAAATTGGATAATTCATAGAAATGTAATGAAATGCAATGGAATACCGAAAAATGATAAAACTGAAACCTTGCTTTATACGTTTTAATTCAAGACCAGCCTATTGCGCAGACCTGCACCACCTGCTAATGGACCTATTTAGATGAATTTACATGAAGTTTTATTCCTATGCAAATCTAAATTTTTAATTCAGGAACAGTAATTAAATTGCAGGTTTTCATAGAAATAAAATAGCAGGAAAAGCTTTCTGAATATTGGCCATTTAGTATGCTTAGGATCCCGTGAAAAATTTGTAAGAGACGCAGAGAAGGCAAGAAGACACACTCACTCATATTTCTGAATTGTGTTCAGTTGAAAAACCTGAGGGGGCGGAGTTTTGAATTCCGCACCCGTGCTTACTGTAACCAATGAGAAAATTGAAAAGAAAATAAAGACAAACATTACGATTTATTTATTCAGTAAGAGGCGCTTGTTTCTAGCACAATGTCAAAACCGGTAGAATACCGTAATTGCTCTATTTATTTTTCGAACCTCCTGATTGAATACCAACGTAATTTTTTCTGAAAAAAACCAAAAACACAACTACGAAAGTAGGCAAAAACAGAGAAAATATGACTGAAAAAACGCAAATAACGTTTCAAGGAAGAAAATAGAAAACTTTTCTGGAAATGTCTGAAATCACGCCTGACTTTTCTTTCTTTAAATCTGGATAAATTAGAGTGCCGGGCAATTAGAGTAAATACGGTAGTCAGGAATCTTTCTTATATAGAAAATTTTAGATTAGTCTGTGTGTTTGTTTGTGTGTCTCACACGCGAGTTTGCAGTCGACAAAACTCGATCCCGCGACCTGTCGATTGACGTTCAAACGTGCTAACCACTATACCACAAGGGTCACCAGAACTTGAAAGAAATAGGGCAAATAAATGATTAAAGTCAGTAAAAATCAGTAAAAACCAACATTTGACGAAGGCGACTTAGTCGCCACAAGCTGCAAGCTTGTACTGGTAGAAAAATGTTTGCCCATTTTCCCTGATTCATCTCTTCTCCCGAACGAGCGACTGAAACAATTTCTCTCACAGCCTAGCGCATCTGTTCGCTACTGTACATACAGAGATAGAATTGCCTGACCAGTAATATTTTGTTGTTTGCAACAACTTGTTTCCAATTCAAAGTTTTCAAAAATATGTAATAGCAAAATCATCGAGACCCAGAGAAGCGTCCACTATCCCTCCGGTCAAGTCTGTAATACAACGGCCCCCTAAAATAGAGCGGCCCCTCTCATAGGTTTTTCGATAATTTCGTTCGATTTTTCCATTTGGTGTTTATTGCCCAGTTTCTAATTTTGTTTTGTCATACATTTTTACTGTGTTTTCAATCGACTTGCGACCTGAAAACGCAAGTCTGCATTCACCGTTCTGTCTGCGTCTCTTCAAATAACACTGTGTTCGCGTGGTCGCGCACAAATAAGTGGGCGGAGTTTCGCGAGGGTACGACAGAATAGAAATAGGCGAAATAGAAATGCTACGAAATAGAATTGCTACAAAAAAGAACTGGAAAAAATAGAACTGAGCGAAATAGAAATGCTACGAAATAGAACGGCTACAAAATAGAAATGAGCGAAATAGAAATGAGCGAAATAGAACTCGGTGCGATGGAGCAGGTTTGAATTATTCTTCGAATTTTCTGATTATTACAGGGTGGCCGATAAGTATAGGACGCTCGCTTTCAGCGTTCCCTGGCACGGTGCCAAGGGATATTTTCGAAAAATTTCGAAACTTTTCGAAAGTCCAGAGACTATATAAGTAAGCTTCTCAGTCATTTGTTCTCACTTCTCCATATCGCCGAGCTATGAAAAGTTCTCCTCATCGTCCTTCCATTGAACTCTTGTTCAAGAGAGGCCTCGGAAGTGCTGAGATCGCTCGACGCCTTCAAATTTCGTCTTCGACGGTTCGAAACGTTGTCGGCACATTGCTGGTGGTCCATTTATCCTTCAACAAGACTGGGCACCGTCCCATGGCTCGAGATCGACATTGGCCGTCTTGGAGGCGCATTTCCCTGGATTCCTGGACAAGAACTTGTGGCCTGCTTCCAGCCCGGATCTCAATCCGATGGATTTCAGCGTTTGGGGCATGTTGGAAGGGAAGATCGCGGGAAAAGTTTTTGCTACTGTCGATGACTTGAAGGCCGCTCTCGAGGTAGCATGGGCTTCGATCGACGACGGATACCTGCGGCGCACTGTCAATTCGGTGAAGAAACGTTTGAGAGCCTGTGTCAAAGCTCGTGGATCCAACTTCGAAATTCTCTTGTAAAATCAAATTTTCTGCTTATTTTTTGTTGTTTAATAAAGGTTGTTCTCGAAAAATCCTCAAATTGAAAAAATGGGAGCACTTTCAAAACGTCCTATACTTATCGGCCACCCTGTATAGGGTTTTCAGTAATTTCCAGATATTTTACGCACTTAGCAACACCGAAAATGAAGAAAGGTATAAAATCAATGCAGTTTCAGAAAAAAAAAATGGAAAATCGGCGAAAAACTGAGCAATTGAAAAAATAATGCAAACGCGCTCCATCGCCAAAAAAGTTCTATTTTGTAGCATTTCTATTCCGCTCGTTTCTATTTTGTAGCCGTTCTATTTAGTAGCATTTATATTTCGCTCAGTTCTATTTTTTCCAGTTCTATTTTGTAGCAATTCTATTTTGTAGCATTTCTATTTCGCCTATTTCTATTCTGTCGTACCCTCAGTTTCGCGCTCTCATGTCGCAATTCGATTGAAAACACAATATATGGAAAATCTTTCCGATTTAATGGACCTATTCATTACAGGAAAAAAACCGATTTTCGTGGTTTTTTTCCCTATGCAGAATTGAGGAAAAAAGACAAAAAACTACAGTAGTCGGAGGTTTTTTGACGTAAACAACTTGTCGTGTCGAGACCGGCCGATGAAATAATCCGATGCGCCTTTAAATTTCAACCAAATTGCCATTGAAAATTAAAGGCGCATTGCATTTTTCCCTGCCGGGTCTCGACGCGATGGGTTTTTTCCTGGAAACAATCTGCATAGGGAAAAAAACCGCGAAAATCGGTTTTTTCCTGCGCTGAATAGGTCCATAATACAAATTTTTACACACTGAAAAGTAAATTTAAATATAATATTGTCGGCCCGCCAAAATGGTCAAACGCGCTCCGCTGAACTAAACGCTATGCGATTTTCATTTTGGTCTCCAAATTAATTCATTTCACGTGTAAATTCAACGTGAAATGAAAAAATTTACAAACCCAAATGAAAATCGCATAGCGTTGAGTTCAGCGGGGCGCGTTTGACCATTTTGGTGGGCCGACAATATAACATCCCCTTAAAATAGACCGGCCCCTAACAATAAGAGGGTATTTAGTGAAAAATAGACCGGCCGGCCACTCTATTACAGAATTCACGGTAACTCAATTTACAATAACTGCTGTTCAATGGTGCTCAATATTTAGCTCTAGATTTCAGCCCCTCAGAGCAATGAAAATCGTGTTTCCTAGCGGATGGTCTATTGGTTTGTTGCGGATTGTCTTTTGATCAAAAAATCGTCCTAGAGTGGTAGGCAGATGGTTCATATGCATTTTTCAACTGTGGGAAGCTGTTTGAAAAAAACAGAACACCAAAATTTCGATAATTGATCAAGTTGTGGTTTTGACCATTCATACCGTTAGCACGACCAACCGTGTCTTGCTTTTTTTCTTTTTCTAAATTTAATTTTAGGATTAGTAAATGGAAAAAGCCCTCATCTAGCCTAACAATGATACTTTTAATTTTCCTAGAGTTTGGCTCCAGGAAGATGGTCCCTTCATTCTTCGCCTGTGAGAAGATGGTCTATGGAAAAAATGACGTTAGCTGAGGGGGCTGTCTAGGTTTTCACAGAAAACTGGAAGTTATTTATTGAAAATCGAATCTTTTTTGCACTTTCGGTCGAAACTTCAATTCAGTTCGATCAACACATAAAGAATATGGTAAAATGTTTATTTTCCATCATTAACTCTATTGAACAGTTAAAAAAAAAAGAGAAAAACAACTGCAACAAAATTGGCAACCGCTGACCGGTGGAAACAGTGAGACGTACACATTAAAATATCATGTTTGTGTGTAGCCTTTTTGTGTAGTACACAATAAATATCGTGTTCGTATATTAAAAAAGTACACTGCAACCGTATACCATCGAGAACGAAACGTGTTTATTTAAAATCATACATATTAAATAAATAACGAAATATATATTTTCGCCCCGCCATGATGGTCAAACGCGCTCCGCTGAACTTAATTTCATTTCACGTATAAATTAAAAGTGGAATGAAGTAATTTGGCAACCAAAGTGAAAATCACAAAGTACTAAGTTCAGCGGAGCGCGTTTGACCGTCGTGGCGGGTCGGCAATATCAAAGCAACGCAATCGTTCCGTTCGCCCCTAGACCTTGAACCACGCCTCTTCGCGCAGTCCGGCTAACAGGGTTTTCCGGAAAATGGTTTTCCTATCCTTTTCCATTTCATGGATTTTTCCTCACAATCCGAATTCGATTTTTCTTCATTTCGTTCCCCGTTTTCATTGAAAGTCCTCCATTCCGCCATTTTTAAATTTACGAATTGCGAACTTCGCAAATCTTATTCTTCATCGCTGAAAGTTTTACCGGTCTTCCACGGCCTGACCTGTTTCTCCACGAGTTTAAAGATGCACGGCAAAACACGTGGGAAATTGCGAGACGCGCGACGCGACGCGACACGACACGACGATACGCGACGAGACGAGACGCCAGTCGCGCTATGATGTAGGTATCACAGGCGATCGGTAAATAAAACTTTCAGGGATGGATAATATAAATAAACCGTTTGCAACAACCGTATTCCGGCTTGAGCCAGTTTTCTCTGATCATTCGTTTTTTGCACCCACTAATTGCAAGTCACGTGTCGTTTCCGAACACATCAGCTGGACTACACGCTACTATCTCATCGACTACGCGTAATGCAAGTCAACAAGGTACAAAGAGTAGACCTTGAATGGGCGGCGCGTCGCGTGGAGGCCGGTCATTTTGATTTTGTTTGCCTGTAATCACTCTACTGATCGCGCTTGGTTGCCTTATTAGCAGTTTGCCTGGTTCTTTTTTGTTGTATACTCGGTATAAAACGCTGATAACTCGCTCCAATCGAACAAAGAATTTCGCATGCATTTGGAGAGAGGTTCAGAGAAATCAGAGCAAAACATCGGCCACGGCTCTCTTGATTTTCTGCACTCTCTCGTCGCAAACGCGGCCGCGTCCATCACTGTGCGAAGGGAGCGCGTTTGCAGCGCTCCGTATTGAGAATACTTGTTTTTTGAATATTTTAAAGTTGCGAATAGCTGTTTGGGATCATTTTGTCAAAGTTAAAGAAAATATAATTACTTTAACAATTATTAATGTGTCCTTCCTATTTAGTTCCACTCTTCTCAAACACTTTTAAAAATTACAACTTAAATATTACTGTCCAATATTTTTGTGTATTCACACTCTCTCGCCTTAATTTTTGGACTTTTGATCTCAAATCATTGATTTCTAAAACCAGTCTCATCAGTCCACACAAATAGTTTTTAAATGATAATATTACAGTAATATTCTAAAAATGTAAACAAAAACACGGTAAATATTTTCTTATTGCTACACCCAAAACTACACATACACATAAACCGATTTTTTGTGTGCTACACTTAAAACTAGACACAAACACGATTATTTTTTTTCTGCGTCTCTCACAATCACCGTGACTTTGAATTTCAAATTCTTTTAGAAGATGCTCCGCGCAGTCAACTCTACAATCGCACCCGTGCGTGCGGCCTCCGCCACCGCAGCAGCCACCAAGAGAAGCATCCCGAACATCGTTCTCGTTGATGCCGTCCGCACGCCGTTCGCCGTTTCGGGAACCCTCTACAAGGATCTTATGGCTGTTGATTTGCAAAAGGAGGCCATCAAGGCCCTGATCGAGAGAACCAATCTTCCACACGAGCACCTCGATCACATTGTTTGCGGAACCGTCATCCAAGAGCCAAGAACCAGCAACATTGCCAGAGAAGCTTCTCTTCTGGCTGGAGTCCCAGATAAGGTGTGTTTTGACTTGATAGTTTTCAAAAATTGTTGTGTTACCCTTCACGTATTCGCAGATCCCAGCGCACACTGTCACTCTCGCTTGCATCTCCTCAAACGTCGCTATGACGCAAGGAATGGGAATGATCGCTACTGGAAACGCAAACGCTGTTATCGCCGGAGGAGTCGAACTTCTCTCCGATTTGCCAATCCGGTACAACAAGAATGCCAGAAGCGCGTTGCTTGGATTCGCCAAGGCCAAGGATGTGCCATCAAAGCTGAAGGTCGGAACAGAGTTCGTCAAGAACGCACTCTTCCCAGAACTGCCAGTTGTTACCGAGTTCTCTTCCGGGGAAACCATGGGACACAGTGGAGACAGACTTGCCGCTGCTTTCAACGTCTCTAGAAGGTAAATTTTTTGAAATTGAATCTCACATGTCGGCTAACGGCTCAACCTTCTTTTACAGAGAGCAAGATGAGTTCGCACATCGCTCGCACAAATTCGCATCGGAGGCTGCAAAGAACGGAAAGCTTTCTGACATTATTCCGGTATTCTTGGGCGGAAAGAAGCCGACGACCATCACCGCGGATAACGGAATCCGTTTGTCGTCCATGGAGAAGTTGTCCAGCTTGAAGCCAGCGTTCATTAAGCCACATGGAACCATCACTGCTGCCAACTCCTCCTACATGACTGACGGAGCCACGGCTGCTCTCATCATGACTGAGGACTTCGCTCTCGCCAACGGATACAAGCCAAAGGCCTACTTGAGAGACTACATGTATGTTTCCCAGGTATGTTTTCTTATTTTCTCGGCAATGTCAAAAACGTCTGTTTAGGACCCGAAGGACCAACTTCTTCTGTCTCCAGCCTACGTCATCCCAAAACTTCTCGACAAAGCTGGACTCCAGCTCAAGGATATTGATGTGTTCGAGATTCACGAGGCGTTCGCCGGACAGGTTCTCGCCAACATTAAGGCCATGGACAGCGACTACTTCTGCACAGAGAACATGAAGAGATCTGGAAAGTTCGGACGTGTTCCACTTGAGAAGCTCAACCTTTGGGGAGGATCTCTGTCGATTGGACATCCATTCGGAGCCACCGGAGTCCGTCTTGCCATTCACTCTGCCCACAGACTGAAGGAAGAGAAGGGACAGTACGCTGTTATCGCCGCTTGTGCCGCCGGAGGACACGGAGTCGGAATGCTGGTTGAGGCTTACGGAAAGTAGATGAACGATAATTAAACTGATATAAACTTCCCGAGTTCCCCTTAAATTAATGATTGTTTCTTATCCATAACGTAATCAATAAAGTCGTGTATATATGTATAAGGGTGATTTCTGCGCTTCTAACCTATGGGATACCATTCTCGCATTATCCTCCTCCATCTGCCATCGTTTCTTTTCTTGATGACTAGTAGGCGATCTCGGTCTAGAAAAGTTTGAGGAAAACCAAACTCGATGTTAACACTTTGAAGAGCTCGATTCTTACGATAAAATTCCAGATTTTTAAAGGAAAATCTTGTTCAATCGATGCTAAATTGCCTGTACCAGGTCCTGTCAAGAATTGATACCCAACAACATACCGTATTATTTCCTCGCTTCGTTTTTCGTTTCATCAAGCAGCCATTCTCATAACGTATTATCAATTCAATATACTTGCCGGCTACCACATGCGCCCGCGAAAGTTTTATAATAGACGCAGACATAACGAGACGACACACCCGCTCACATGTTTTGATCTACGTTCAGTTGAATTCAGTTGGATTTTGTTGAAAAGACCTGATGGGGCGGAGCCTGGATTTTTCGCGCCACTGCTTACTGTAGCCGGCAAGAACATTGAATTGATAATAGATAAAGCCTAAATAAAATTGCAACAAAAAAAAACAACGCAATACAATTGTCAAAAACAAAAAAATAAAATAAAAACGACTTTTGAAAACGAATTCGATACAAAAAATAACCAAAGCTTTTGGGCCTGCGCCTAAAAAAAAATTCCAAAAATGCGGAAAAGCTGCCAGAGTGGGTTCTATTAAATTCAGAATCTATTGAGACTGTTGCTGCCAGTTGTTTTATTGCATTTAAGAATGAAGGCGTCGCGAAAACCTGGCTGTGGTCTCGCCGCGAAAAGTGAGAGTCACAGCAGAGTCGCGCGCCTGATATTGTCCATTCGCGAAAAAAGCAAGTGCGCGTAAATTCAACGTGAAATGAAATAATTTGGCGACGAAAATGAAACCCACGAAGTACAAAGTTTCGTGGAGCGCACTTGCTTTTTTCGCGAATGGACAATACCGATATTTCAATTCAAACTGCGCTTCCCATTTTGAAGATTATGATGTGTACGGTAGAGCAAAGTGAAACTATATTTTAATGATTAAACTACACATAACAAAATGATAACCGAATCTTTCAATACATACAGAGAACACGCGGATAGATTCATTCGATGATTCCTCTTTTTTGATTATTCGTTTTTTTTTTGGAAAAAATCGTTACCCATCTGGAGATTGTTGTGACGAGAATATACGTATGTGTTCTGTTTTCAATGTACAGCGATCTGGAATTTTTTTGGTGAAAGTGGATTGAAATGTAGTGTTGGGCGAATGTACAAGAAATCTGATTTTTGGCAAATTTTTCAACGAAAAAAAAAAGATCACCGGGAGTGCACGAAATGGCGGTAAATTCAAACCCATTTATTCGTTTTCACCATTTTCTCTTGTTTATGTGGATTTTTCTAATTTTTTGCGCTTAATATTGAAAATAATGCATATGCACGGCGTCCAGGATTTGAAAAGTGGGCGGAGCCGAGCAAACGCGCCCACTGGATTTTTTCGCGCGAAATTCAAATTTTGACGCATTTTTTATGTTTTTCGGGAAAAAAGCATAAATTCTTAATTTTTCCCACATGTGCTCCAACGGAATTATAGCCGAAGTCTTTAGAACTTTTCTAAGCCTAAGAACGTCGAATTTGGTTCAGCCACCATTTCGAAAGATTCGTTTTGAGTTTTTTGGTGTTTTTTCAGGAAAATCGAAGTTTGGGCAATTTTATGGTATTAAACGATACAATACGTATATTTTACAAAGAAAAACAGGTTTTATTGAAAGAAAAATAATAAAATCAATTTAAAAAATGCGAGAGTCGAAAAATGCGCAAGCACCGAAAGTGCGCATTGCAAGTTTGCTGGCGCACCAGCAAATTAGGCTCCGCCCACATTTCAAATCCTGGACACCGTGATAGGGGAAAAATGGAATTTTCTAGAAACCACGACCATGTGGCCTAGGAGTGGCCTATGAAACCGGCGGTTTCGTGTACTTCCCGTGGTCATCTATTTTTGTGTACGATTTTATGCCGCGTCCAAAGTTAAAAAATTTTCTGGAATCACGTTTTTTCTGCAGTCCAAAGTTGCACAAAAATTCCCAGAAATAACAGGTGTTTACAAGAATTTTTCGGCGTGAAAGTTGTAAATAAAAAACACGCGAAAATAAGGTGTTAAACACACGTTATTTCTGGGATTTTTTGGGCAACTTTGGACTGCAGAAAAAACGTGATTCCACGGAGTAATGGCGAGTGACCTGGTGCAAACGTGCTCCATTGATAACACGCGCACGCGCACGCGCCGCATTCGACGGCAAAAATTTTGGGCACTGTGCCAATGCAAACATTTAGAAAAGAGACGAGACGGAGAAGACGAGCGAAACAAGAGACGAGACGGAGAAGACGAGAGCGTCGCGCGTGTTCCCGCGCCAAAAAAAGTCGTTTGAAAAAAAGGCAGTCGCCATTACTCCGTGTGATTCCAGGAAATTTTTTTAAACTTTGGACGCGGCATTAATGTGGTTTTCGTAAATTCTGCACCCAAAACTACATTTTGAAGCAGTTTTCCCGAAAGTTTGGCACCTTTTTTATGGACCTATTCAAGAGAGAAAAAAAAGAAGTTTTTTTCCGATACAGGAACGGCAAAAAAAAGAAAAAAAAAAGGAAGAGAAAAATTAATTTTCTGCCGATGATAACGTAGTCATATGTGGCGAGACCCATTCAAATATACCTATTTAATCGCGTATTTTTTAAAGCGATTTTTTCACTAATTTTTCTTATGGACCTATTCAAGAGAGAGAGAGAAAAAAAAAAGTTGTTTCTTATGCAGGAACGGCAAAAAAAGAAAAAAAAAAAAAGGAAGAACAAAATTCATTTCAATTCATTTTTCTCTTCCTTTTTTTTTTTTTTGCCGTTTCTGCATCGGAAAAAACTTCTTTTTTTCTCTCTTGAATAGGTCCATTAGATAATACCGTTGGAGTATTCTATTCTCAGTACGGAGCGCTGAAAACGCGCTCCCTTCGCACAGTCGTGGACGCGGCCACGTTGGCGACGAGAGTGTAGAAAATTGAGAGAGCCGTGGCCGATGTTTTGCTCTGATTTCTCTAAACCTCACTCCAAATGCATGCGAAATTATTTGTTCGATTGGAGCGAGTTATCAGCGTATTATACCGAGTATAAAAGGAAAAGAAAACAAAACAAAATGAAAACCTACCATATAAAATCACAAGAGGCTGATTCGCTCCTGAACAATTTGATTTTCAATCAACTCGTTTTGCGCGTCAACGTCCGGTTGCCTTCGTCGCTGTCTCGAATAGACGACAAAAATGAAATAGAGCATCATGACGCTGAGCACGTAGTAGCCGAAACGGTCAAACGTTTGCGGAAAGTAGTAGAAGAATACGCCTGCTGCAAACATTTGTCCTGGAAATCATCAACAGTTCACATAGAGCGACTCGAAAGAAAATAATATGTACATACCTCCAAAAATTAAGAAAATTGTGGACGTTTGTAGTGAAGATTCGTTATCTTCCTCTTCGCCAAGATCCAAAAATCCGCTGTCGACAAGAAGATTGCACAGCCAATGACTAATGGTCAGTAACGTAGTGGGGCGGAAAAGATCTCGAAGACGATCCGGACGAAAGAATGCCAATCCAATGCCGGAAAGAATTGGAAGCATTGTGGAGAGAAGGAAGTAGATTTGACCAACATTCCTGTCTTGAGCAGTCCTCCTTCTCGTCGCCTCATCGGTTAATAGATCTGCAAATTGGGGTGGAGGATCGGCTGGCTCTTCGGCCACGTTTTCATTTGTCTCGTCTTGAACTTCGACACGTTGACTTCTTCGTCGGGTCGGAACCCTTTCTGCCTCTTCATACTCATTCTGCCTTACTCCAGTGTACGGAACATTGCTGATATGACAATGGACTACACTTCCCGGCTGCAAACCGTAATATTCGAGTGTTCGAAAATCGTCACGAAGAAGTTGTCCTTGGAATATCAATCGGATGATTTTCGTCTTCAAATCCGTGAAATTGTTTCGTTTGAATGTGGAAACAGTATCAGAAAGTGATGCGTATGTATCCCTTTCTGTGTCATTCATAAATTTCAGACGGATAAGAACTTTTTCCTCAGATGGTCCTTCTTGTGATAATTCTGCCATAGTTTCCATAGACTCTATCGTCGACTCTTTATCTGGATGAGCTACTTCTGGATAAACTCCCACACTCGCCTCTGTTGCTTCTTCTGAGCCCAATTCTTCATCCTCATCCTCATCTTCATTCTCGTATTCAGTATCTTCTCCATCATCATCTTCATCCTCCCCTGCATCCACAGTAATTGTCTCGTTTCGAGGAGAATGCGTTTGCGTGACATCTGACATTCTCGTCGATATTTGATGATGCAAATCGAGTGAGGCAGCTGAAAACCAAACCGGTATTACGGTTTATTTTTCAGTATGCTCTATTTTGTTGGTTTTTAAGTTCGTATCGTCAATGCGTCAAATCAAGTGAACAAGACAAAAATTGAAGGAAGAGGAACGTATCTTAAATTCCTTATTACTTTGTAAATTTGTTTTTATTTTTGTACAATAAAGTCCCAAAATCGATTATTTTCAATTTGGGTATTTTGGTATTTTTAATAGTTGCCTGAAAAATTGAAAAATAATATCAAATATACTCACGGACATGCTCAGAAAATTTCGTGGGGCTCTTTCGTGGGAAATTCGACAAAATTGAAATGTCACGTTTTGGAGATTGCGTGAAAATAGAAACCCACGAAATAGAAATGTAATAAATCAGAAACGTAACAAAATGAAAACGCGTAAAAACAGAAACGTAGCAGAGCAGAAATGTGTCGAATTGATTACAACAACAAAGATTACAAAGTCGATCCGTTCTTCAAGTACCGAAGGTACTGCGGATCACGGTTTTCTGCGTACGCGGACGACTGGTGGTGTACCGTTCAGAGCCAGACGTTATTTAAGTCAATTCATGGCTAGGGAAATGACCGAGCAATCTTCGTAGATTTCTCTACTACCCAATTTGAGGCTGGGTGAACCCGGGGGGTGAGGGCAGGAATCGAACCTGTGACCTCTGGAACGGCGGCGGTCACCACTACCGGCTGCGCTATCCACCCCCTCATTCCTGTATCGGAAAAAAACTTCTTTTTTTTCTCTCTTGAATAGGTCCATAAAAAAGGTGCCAAACTTTCGGGAAAACTGCTTCAAAATGTAGTTTTGGGTGCAGAATTTACGAAAACCACATTAATGCCGCGTCCAAAGTTTTTTTCACGTTTTTTTGTCGATTAAAAAAAAATTGTCCACGTATCGAAATCGAAAAGAATCGAAAAAGTCGTTTTAAAAAATAAATCTCGCAAACGCGCTCCATTGCCATTTTACTTCCAATTCGACAGATTTCTGCTCTGCTATATTTCTGTTTTCACGCGTTTTCATTTTTTTTACGTTTCTGATTTATTAAATTTCTATTTCGTGGATTTCAATTTTCACGCAATCTCCAAAACGTGAAATTTCAATTTTGTCGAATTTCTATTCCGAAAGAGCCCCAATTTCGGATCGAAATATCGATTTTTCTGAAACTTTTACTCACCATTTTGGCGGGCCTAAAATAGTGAGTAAAACCAAAACTTCTACAGGGCTTCCTCCCCAATACGATTTCGTTTGGGAACGAAAATTTGACAGGCGATTGAAAAGAGTCGTTCACTTTTAGCCGAAGTGGCTGGCACAGCTAGAAGCTTTTGGGCCATATATTTGAGCCGTGTAAAATTCTGATTCTGTCTCCAAAACTTGAATGGGTCAGCGGAGGAGAGACCCTGACAAAACGGGAAAACCACGAAACCGGGGAAGACAAAACCAGGGAAGACAAAACCGGGGAAAAAAATGGACAAAACCGGGGAAAAGGCTCCGCCCCCTTTTGCAACCGCTGCACGATGTTTTGTACTGGAAGTGTTGAAAAAGTGCGCCGCAGACTTGCAACTTTTCCCCAGTTTTGTCCATTTTTTTCCCCGGTTTTGTCTTCCCTGGTTTTGTCTTCCTCGGTTTCGTGGTTTTCCCCGGTTTTGTCAGGGTCTCGCGGAGGAAGTTGAAATTTTCGAAACAAAAAAAAACACTTGTCGATTTACGGTTAACTACGAGCATTTTTGGAGTGTCGTCTGCGTGAAGTACACGTGGACAACATCAGATATTTCAAGCTAAACATTTTCCGTCTAAATGCGGATAACGGAAACGGAAACGGAAAAACAGTTATACTTTCACGGAAACGGAAAAGGAAACGGAAAATAATTTTTTATTCCGCGGAAACGGAAACGGAAAAAACCCTTCCAAAAACGTCACGGAAAACGGAAACGGAAACGGAAATTCCGCTCATCACTGGTAGGGACAGAGCTGGGATTTTACGTTTACGGATTTTTGAGGCACCGAAAATTTTTTTTCACAATTGTTAGAAAGTAAAAAATAACTTTTTTTTTTTAATTTTTAAAAAACCATCGAAAACTGCCAATGCCACACAATGATATCAGAAAAACCAAAATTTCAGGATGCTACTAAATACAACTAAATAAAAACAATGCAATTTTTAATTTATGAGCTAATTTCCATTATTTATAACGAGCCATTTTTGTTGACCATTTTTACTTTGATATTTGTTTACTGTGTCTTGTTTCAGTAGTAAATTTGTTTTTTATCAAGTGAAATTCGAAATTTTACGGATTTTATGGCGCGGCCATAAATGAAAAAAAGGTGGCCATAAATGCAGTAAATTCCCCCTTTTTTCTAAATCGCACAGTTGAATTTAGAAAAAAAAAGGGGAAATTTCTGCATTTATGGCCACCTTTTTTCATTTCTGGCCGCGCCATTACAGAATCCGTTAAAAAAATTACACCCAAAAGCTTCGATAGATCTCTTGCAAAGATTAAAATATTTTCAATAACTTTCAGACAAAAAAAAAAACTCACATGGCGTTGTATAAGTGACGTCAGTCGTCACATAATCGTGTTGATGGTTCGCATGACTATCCGAGAGGGGTGGCTGCAAAATTCGTTCCATTTTTAGATAAAATTAAGCATAAAACCAATCAAACGCACATTTACATTCCTGATTCTGTTGATATTCGGAATCACTCCACTATCCTCCTCTGATGGTCGATTTTCACTATTCTGGAATACTCGCGAAAGAAGCGAAGCATCGTCGCTGAAGCTATCAAACACCTTTTGTTGAAATTACGCCCACTAAACACGTACCCTCTTGCCAATATGGCAATCGCCGCCGCAGCTGCGTATTGACTGTCTCTCGTCGCGTCGGGCACGTGACCAGGTAATGGCGGCGGCATTTCAATATCCCACAGAGTTATCAAATCCACTTCTGGAGTTCTGAACAAATCAGTAGTTTAGATAACTTCCACTGTGCAAAAACCTTGCAGGAGCTGGCGAATCAATAACAGTGTTTGGCGACTGAATGACAATGTTGGTGTCTGATATGGCGACTCTCTGATCTCCTTGAACTCGCGGTGCTCTCGCTCTCATTCGTTGAACTAGCCGATCCCAGGTCACTGGTGGATGGAATTCTTGGCCGAGGTGAAGCACCTGAGATTTTGACAAATTTAATTGTACTGGGTTAGGGGAAAACCCCGATGGGCCTGAAACTTTAGGAAAAAATGTCAAAAATTCTCCTTGATCAGAAAATTTCGAACCGAAATATTGATTTTTTCTGAAAATTTTTATAATCGATATTTATTTCGGTCCAAACATTTCTGAAGATGTCCGGATTTTTTGACATTACTTCTCAAAGTTTCAGGCCAATCGGAGCATTTTCCAAGTTTTTTCCCCAAGTTTTGGCTATTTTTTGTTTTTTTTACAACTTTTCTATGAATAGCCCAATAGAAAATCCACTTTCATATATATTTATGGTACGATTATGTTTATTTAACGCATTTTCAAAAAACAACAACAAATTTGTAGTGTTTTTATACTTATGCTCATAATTTAAATTGTATTATTTTTTCTTAAAAGTTCCATAAATTGCATACCTGGACCATTCTTCGCGCCGTCCACGTGTGCATTTCAACGACAAACAAATTGTAGTAGAGAGGTCTTCGAACTGATACTTTATATGAGATTAACGCACATAATACTATTACTATAACGGCTATCACTGTTGAAAACTGAAATTTTAAATTGCCAATTAAAAAAATAAGTACAAATTAACGAAAAATTACCTCTATATGGTCGAGGACTGATGTGACGAGCATGGCGCTCATCATGTTAGTGGATTTTCTGAAATACTATAATAGAAACAAGATAATAAAAATAATTTGCGCCAAAAAAAAATAAAATTCTGAAACAGCCACGTTTCGTTCGAATCCAGAACGAAATTTCTATTGATTCTACCGAAATGACGTAAACATGTAGACGCAGGGACGAAAAGCGAAAAGAAGAGGAGAGGGGACAGATAAGCAGCACTCAAGCGTCTATATTAGCGGACACTGGCTGAGAAATGCCATAAGCGCTCTATTGGAAAGCGAAAAGCTTTGGCTTTTGAGCTGTAATTTCAGATTTTAAAATTTGGATTTTTTTATTTAGGAGCGAAAGTTTAAAGAATTTTAGAAAAAAAAAAGTCACTGGTTCGACTCGTCGTGATAAATATGTTCCAGTAATCGTCGTTTTTTTTTCTTTTAAAAAATACTCTAAAAATTATTTAATTTTCTCGCCACGAAAGTTTTCAAACGCCAATTATTTAAATAATCAATAATCAAAAATTTAACGCAAACACACTCCAAACGTCGTTGTTACAGTAGTTTTCTTAAAGGCGCATGAAGTTCTTTTTAAAATATTACTGTTTTCGTGTCGAGACCCTGAAAATTTTTGTTTGACACGGTTTTTTTTTTTTTATTTTTTGTTGGTTAAAAAAAAATGCGTTTAATTTACCGTAATGGACCTATTCAAGAGAGAAAAAAAAAGAAAAAAAAAAGAAGTTTTTTCCGATGCAGGAACGGCAAAAAAAGAAAAAAAAGGAAGAGAAAAAAGGAAGGAAATTCATTTTTCCTTTTTTTTTCTCTCTTGAATAGGTTCATTAAAGGCGCATCGGTATATTTGAATGGGTCTCGCCACATATGACTACTTTATCATCGGCATAAAATGAATTTTTCTCTTCCTTTTTTTTCTTTTTTTGCCGTTCCTGCATCAGAAAAAACTTCTTTTTTTTTCATCACAGCTGCCGGGTTTTTAGAGATTTGCACACCAAACTTCGGTCGTCTAATGCCTGCCTAATTAAAACGTGTTTTGCCGAGTTTGGTGTTAAATCCTCTAAATACCCGGCAGTTGTGATGAAAAGAAACAATAGAAGGGCATGTCGTTGTACTAGCGTTTTTTTACTATATTTAAATACAATCGCAAGAATTGGTGCTCAATTGTTATTTGTTGTGCAAAGTTCCGCTAACGCGCCAAAATTTTTGTTTTTGTCATGTTTCCTGCCCCATGTGCCCATCTCGAATGCGTATTTAATTGCACTATTATCTCATTGCCTAAATACACGTATTATGCAAGTCATAAAGTTGGAAAGTCTGCACGTTTTCTGAAGGACGATCGATTTTTTGAGTCGAGTGGGACCAATCTTTTATTTCGCTTTGCGCGTTGTTTGTTCGACTTTGTACTGCGTACCCGACAGTTGTTCATTCAGCTATTGATTAGATTTGTCAATTTTTGTCATTTCTTGGCTCTCATATTCGCAATGAGCAACCTATGAATTCACGTTTTTATTCGAGAAAATAAGGAGTGAAGTGCCACTCCTCACGAATATCGATTTGTTGAAAACGTAAATACTTTCACGTCTGCCAGTGTTCCCATTTCCACGTTTAAATACAATGAAAGCCAATTCGCTTTATTTATTTCTCGGAATATTTATCTGATCGCAGCTTTTTTCCGATTCGTTTCAAAAGAGGTTTGGTTTTTTGCCAGGGAATTTATTTATTTATTTATTTATCGTTTTTGGTTCCACACTTTTCCTAATCCTCAACTCTCAATTTTTCCCTCAAAAGAATGGAATAAAAAAACTTATTTCCAGAAGATGCTCCGCGCGGTAAACTCTACACTCGGACCCGCCCGTGCGGCCTCTACTGCCGCTTCCAAAGCCACCAAGAGAAATGTCCCAAACATTGTGCTCGTTGATGCCGTTCGCACACCGTTCGCCGTTTCGGGAACCGTTTTCAAGGATCTTATGGCCGTTGATTTGCAAAAAGAAGCTATCAGAGCACTCATCGAGAGAACCAATCTGCCATACGAACATCTTGATCACATTCTCTGCGGAACCGTCATCCAGGAGCCAAGAACCAGCAACATTGCCAGAGAAGCTTCTCTTCTTGCCGGAGTTCCAGATAAGGTGGGTTTTAACGTGATACATTTGTTTTACCTTGTCCATATTCGCAGATCCCGGCGCACACTGTCACTCTCGCTTGCATCTCCTCGAACGTCGCTATGACGCAAGGAATGGGAATGATTGCTACTGGAAACGCAAACGCCATTATTGCCGGAGGAGTCGAACTTCTCTCCGATATTCCAATCCGATACAATAAAACGGCTAGAAGAGCTTTGTTGGGATTGAGCAAGGCAAAGGATGTGCCATCAAAGCTAAAGATCGGTGGCGACTTCCTCAAGAACGCATTCTTCCCGGAACTCCCAGCTGTTGCCGAATTTTCGTCTGGAGAGGTCATGGGACACAGTGGAGACAGACTTGCCGCTGCTTTCAATGTCACCAGAAGGTAAATATTTTCGTAAATTCGCAAGTCTTCAAACCGCTTAACCTTATTTTACAGAGAGCAAGATGAGTTTGCCGTCCGTTCGCACACGTTCGCCTCGGAAGCTTCCAAGAAGGGAAAGCTCTCCGATGTCATTCCGGTGTTCCTGGACGGAAAGAAGCCAGTGACCATCAAGGAAGATAACGGAATCCGTGTATCGTCCATGGAGAAGTTGTCCAGTTTGAAGCCAGCGTTCATTAAGCCGCATGGAACTATCACTGCTGCCAACTCATCTTACATGACTGATGGAGCTTCGGCTGCTCTCATAATGACTGAGGAGTTTGCTCTCGCCAACGGATACAAGCCAAAGGCCTATTTGAGAGACTACATGTACGTTTCTCAGGTATGTTTTCCTATTTTTTTCGGCAATTTTAAAATTTAAAATTTGTTTAGGATCCGAAAGACGAGCTTCTTCTGTCTCCAGCCTACGTCATCCCAAAACTTCTCGACAAAGCTGGACTCGGACTCAAAGATGTTGATGTTTTTGAGATCCACGAAGCGTTTGCCGGACAGGTTCTTGCCAATCTGAGTGCCATGGACAGCGAATACTTCTGCAAGGAGAAAATGAAGCGGTCTGGAAAGTTTGGACGTGTTCCACTCGACAAGCTCAACCTTTGGGGAGGATCTCTGTCGATTGGACATCCATTCGGAGCCACCGGTGTCCGTCTTGCCATCCACTCGGCCCACAGACTGAAGGAAGAGAAGGGACAGTACGCTGTTATTGCCGCTTGTGCCGCCGGAGGACACGGAGTCGGAATGCTGGTTGAGGCTTACGGAAAGTAGACGAACGAACGACAATCGAATTGAAATGCACTTCCTGAGTTTTCTGATGATAAATTAATGGTTTTCTTGCGTCTTTTTTATTTTCTACCAGCCTTTTAAATATGTGTTAGGGTTTTAACATTTGCTCTTTTGCGGACCGTTATCTATTTACTGGTCGTATTTGTTTCTCCGTCTGTATATATGTATTAGTAAGGAGTGCATTTAAAGAATATTTATATCTTCTCGTCGGCATTTGTTCAGTTAAGTGACTACACCTAATGGGGTCATTCACAAAATAGGAAAAAATCTTTTGGGAAATATTGTAAAAAAAAATAGTCCCTGACATGCTCAGAAAAGTTTTGACCGAAATAAATACCGATATTGAAAATTTTCCGAAAAAAAAAGTATTTTTCAAAATGAATACATATAATACTCGGCGAATGCATCATCAACGTCGCTCTACGGAACTTTAATTTTCAAAAGTGTGGTGCGTCATTTGAACTGCAAATCCTCGTGGCCGCGTCATTTTACGTTGAAAAAAAAGAATACAACTATTGTCGGCCCGCCAAAATGGTCAAACGCGCTCTGTTGAACTCAACGCTATGCGATTTTCATTTTGGTCTCCAAATTAATTTATTTCACGTGTAAATTCAACGTGAAATGAAATAATTTGGAAACCAAAATTAAATTCGCATAGCGTTGAGTTCAGCGGAGCGCGTTTGACCTTTTTGGCGGGCCGACAATAGAATTCGAGCTAATCTTGCAAGTGCGCCACGATTTTACAGGAATTTTGCAGTAGAGCGAGGTTGATGATGTATTCGCCGACTATATTTCGGTACAAATTGTTTTCTGAGCAGGTCCGGGAGTATTTTTAACATTGTCCGAAAATTTCAGGCTAATTGAAGCGTTCTTCGAGATTTCTCACAATTTTTTCTATTTTGTGAATAACCGCATAATAAGAATGACTGCGCAGCAGGCTTGTTATTGCCTCATTTTATTGCGGTTGCGGTAAAAAATAGAAAATTGAGAAATATTTATTTCCAAAAAATGAAAAAAAAAACTCACAAAAAAGCGTGCACGGCACTTGCAAAAAGAGGTGTGCCTCTTGCCAAGGTTACGGTATTTTAATTATTATTTTTTTCATTTTTTTGTCGACAAAAATTTCACAACAAATCCGTTTTTTTCTGCTTATTTTTATATTTTTTCAACAATGTTTATTAAATAATTTGGCGCTATGCGGGTTGGGGGGGGCCACCCAAAAAATTTTTTTTTTTCGTTTTTTTTAGTGCGGTTTCGCATCGCTTTTGCTTTCTTTCAAATATTAATCTCATTCTGCATTATTTTTTTGACAGGAAAGTTCAGCGGCAACGCGCCGGAAGCATGTGTGATACTTTTCAAATATGCGACCGGAGGGAGCTGGGCGGACGCTTGCTTTGACCCTTTTAAGTGTTTAATCGGCTCCCAGTAACCTTTTCTTATCTTTTTAAGCTCATCTTTAGACTTTTAATCACAAAAAATCATCCCGCAAAGCATGCTTCCGCCCAGCTCCCTCCGGTCGCCAATTTGAAAAGTGTCACACATGCTTCCGGCGCGTTGCCGCTGAACTTTCCGGGCATCGATAAATGCTCAGAAACGCATATTCAAAGCGTGAACAACAAAAAGTGCAAAAAAAAAAATAGTGAAAAAAAAATTTTTTTGGGTGGCCCCCCCCCAACCCGCATAGCGCCAATAATTTTTTTATTTATCATGTTGTGGAAACAAAACAATATTTAATTTTCAGAAAGGCGATCGCGACCGATACGAAAGAATTCCGCAAAGCGAAGCGACGTGGACGAAAAATCAGGTAATTTGTTTATTTATTATAAAGATCAATTACTAAGTAGCCGATGCTAATTTTTTCGAGATGAGCAGAAAAATGTCGTCATGAGTTATGAATTTGTATCCTTGCTCAGCAGTGGTCGACATGTTGTTTGCCTGAAAATTAGAGTATTCTCGAAATTTATTGGTGGTTTTTTGCCAATGCGAAAATTTTGGGAGGTTTTTAAATGCTTAAATGTTGTTTATTTCTCGTTTTTTTCCCCCCAAAACCTCCTTCATTTATGTAAATACCTTGAGACTTTCGACAATGTGCGCCTGTTTCAATCGATGACATCGGAATGTTTTTCCGCCAAAGTTGTACGTTGTGGCGTCCAAAACGCCGCCCTGAATCAGAAATCCGCCATCTTCAATCAGTGAGCACGCGCTTCGAACTGCACGGAAATAGGCGTCGAGGGTTTCGCACGAGTATTCAAGGCAGAAAACTGTGGAAACGACTTGGAATTTTTCTGGAATTTGAGTTTGAGTTTCGTCTTTCTCACTCCAGACTACTTTCTGCACTACTGGTGTCTCGTGAACGTTCACCTGGAACATGAACTTTGTTAAAATGTGAAAGATGGTAGAATTACGTGCACTCACGTCAAGAACTGCTCTCATCAATTTCCGGGTGTCTTCTTGCATCTGGGGGCCGGTTTTCATGGACGCCTCAATGTTGGCGATCCAGCTGCAGACATTGTTCCAGTCGAATTCGGATCTGAAGAAGAGAAAATGCAAAGAAAATGTGTTGAGTCGCTAACAGTGTGCTAAATCGGTGGAAACCGGTTTCCACGAACTTCTACTTGTTTATTTTTGCAAAGGTGCGATTTTTCGTCATTACATGCAAAAAAAAAACCGAGATCTACAGCACCGAAAAACCGGGGAACAAGCTCCGCCCTTTTTGCAAGTCTGCGTCACGAGTTCTGTAGGGGATGAGTTAAAGAATTCAAGAAAAAATTTTCCCTAATTTTTCAGGTTCTCAGTCCGGTGAAAAGCCCCGCCCCTTTTGCAACTCTGTGGCACTGTTTTCCCTGCATTTTATAACACTTTCTCTGCAGAACTTGCGCCGCAGACTTGTAAAATGGGCGGAGCTTGGACCCTGCTTTTTGACATTTTCTCGGCAATTTTGTCAAGCTCTCAAACCGATGAAGAAGGAATTTCCACAGCCAGGGAATAATCTCCGCCCCTTTTGCAAGTTTGCTGCGCGTTATGCAGGGAAAGTGCTATAAAATGCAGGGTAAACAATGCCGCAGACATGCAAGCAAAAGGAGGCGGGGCCTGTTCCACGGTTTTTGGTTTTTTTCCGCTAGTTTTTCAAGGTCTCAAACCGGTAAAAAAGCTCCGCCTCTTCTGCAGATCTGCGGCACTGTTTTCCCTGCATTTTATAGCAATTTCTCTACGTGCCGCAGACTTGCAAATGGGCGGAGCTTATTCCCCATTTTTTTTGTTGGTTTTTTTCCCAGTTTTTGACATTTTCCGCTAGTTTTTCAAGGTCTCAAACCGGTAAAAAAGCTCTGCCCTTTCTGCAGATCTGCGGCACTCTTTTCCCTGCATTTTATGGCACTTTCTCTGCAGAACTTGCGCCGCTGAAAAATTGTAAAATGGGCGAAGCTTGGACCCCGGTTTTCGACATTTTGTCGGCAATTTTTTCAGGGGGTCAAACTGATGAAAAAGAAATGTCAGCGACCGGGGAATAAGCTCCGCCTCTTTTGCAAGTCTGCGGTACGAGTTCTGTGGGGAAGTTCTATAAAATGCAGAAAACAGTGCCGCACACTGGCGAAAGGGGCGGAGCTTGTTCCCTGGTTTTGTCAGGGTCTCGGTTTATCTACCTGTACAAACCGGTTATTCGACAGAAAAAAGCCGGTGAAAACCGGAAGTTAGTTTGAAATCGGTTGAGCACACTGGTCGCTAGACACAGTACCTGTTCTCAATCCAACTAATAAGAGCCTCTCGATTGGCTGGCGCGTAGTCTGACGTGTAAATGTTCTCGGCTCGATCTCGCAGAGCGATTGGCAGATAGACAGTCGGACCGGCACCCAAGTCGAGAACCGAACGAACTTTTTGCGGCAACCGGTAAAGAATTCCGGGAAGGAAGAAAAGCACAATCTGCATAGCAGTGTCTTCAGAAGCCGTCTTGTAGAAACTGTCTAGATAGGCGGCTGGGTTGAACTGCAACAGTATTTGTCATTTTTTTTATTTTGTTCCATCAATCTTATTGTCAGACCTTATCCTTGTGCTCTATGGCACCGCACTCCTCATCCTTCCGTTGTTTCTCTTCTTCCGCATCGGTTGTTGTCGTTCCGGTCATCTGAATAGAATGCATTGGCATATGCATGAGAACACGAGATAAACAAGGACAAGACGAAGATAGTAGGAGGAGAGGGAGGAGGCAACATGTAAAATGAGGACGGTTCGATTCTAAATACGATTCTTTTCGATTCGCGCCGTAGATAATCTCGGCGGCGAGTACTCTCCGGGCAGTCAGCCCGTCCTCAACTCTCCTGATATCTGGTTCATCCTTGTCAAATGCTCGGCCACTCTGCGTCTCGCTGCTCACCGTTCTCTTTACGCCGATCCGTAGTGTAACACTCATCGGGCCGTCGTCTGCGTGTTGTTCCGATTGTGTGCTCTCTCTCCTGTAACTTTGCTCTGCTGCTCCGGTGAGTCGCACCCGAATGCTCGGCCTGTTTCTTTATGTTTCTCCGTTTCGGATCACCTCGTTAATTGCGTACGTACCTCATCGCTCAAAAATAGTTCGTTCCTTCTTTGGTTATTCCTATGCAAACGTGTGCATTTAACTCACAATCAGGCATTTCCTTTTCGATAATAATAGAAAATTCGAAGAATTATCGTGCCTGGATGAGATTCGTAAATACTGTGAAAACAAAAAAAAATTTCGACGCGGTGTTTGCGTACTTTTAAAATTAAAACGAAAAGGGGGACGTCTCTCTTAATTTCAAATGCTACTGTCGTCCCGCCAAAATGATCAAACGCGCTCCGCTGAACTCAACGCTATGCGTTTTTCATTTTTTCCTCCAAATTATTTCATTTCACGTTGAATTTATACGTGAAATGAAATAATTTGGAAACCAAAATGAAAATCGCATAGCGTTAAGTTCAGCGGGGCGCGTTTGACTATTTTGGCGGGCCGATAATATATATTTATTTTGTTTGCCGTTTGAATTTTAAAAGTACGCAAACACCGCGCTGTAATTTTTTTGTTTTCCCAATAAATTTCTTCAAAAGATTTTCTGGCAAGACGAATTTCACGAAGAAATTTACGAATCTTTTGAGGAAATTCTCGAATCGAATTTTCTAAAATATGTACCTGAGAAATGTAGGTTTGCATCGGAATAAACTGGCAGAAAAATTCGTCTGCATAAATATTTAGGCCCATCATTCTATCTATTTCGAAATTTGTTTTCTGTTTGGCTGTAATCGACCCGACTTGATTACAGGTTCATGTGCTTTTTTTTATTCATTGGTGTCGGAAAAGATAACAAAAAACACACCCATCATGTGACGGATGTTTGTTTCTTTATTTTGAAGTTTCCTATTGAATATCAGTTCAACACATTTATTCGCTTTCATTTTCAATTTCCTTTAAAATGCAAATACCTAAATTAGCATATTTGAATATGGCCGAACTCTCTTCTATTACACGTCCCCCCTTTTCTCGGCCACCTCACCACACCATATTTATTTGATTTTTAAAGCAAGCCTCCTTCCCTTTTATCTTGCCGTTTTTCTTTTATTAATCGCAATTTCTGAATAATTTATTGAATTCCAGACAGTCCACACCCAGATTAGCATAAAATGCAATAATATAAATACACAAAATGTCGACCGGTGTTTTACAATTTGTCAAAGGAATCGATTTCTCCGGAAATGACTTTTCTGTGAGTTCTTGCCCATTTTTTCTCTTCAATCGCGAAATATTTCCCTTCAGGGCGATCGATTCCCACACGATGTGGAACAGATGACGCAGATGACGTGGTTAAAGCTAAATGATTCAAAGTTGGAGCAAGTGCCTGATGAGCTCTCACGATGTGCGAATCTGGAGCATCTTCAAATGGCTCACAACCAATTAACATCGGTGCACGGAGAGCTTTCGGATCTGCCAAGACTTCGATCCGTTATCGTTAGGGATAATAATGTGAGTTTTTAACGCTCATTTCCTTTCATTGGAGTATTCCTAATACTTCTTCCAGTTAAAAACAGCCGGAATTCCGACAGACATTTTCCGGATAAAGGACCTCACGATTATCGATTTATCGCACAACCAGTTAAGAGAAGTGCCCAATAACCTGGAATATGCAAAAGGAGCGATAGTACTGAATCTCAGTCACAACAATATTGAAACTATCCCGAACAGTGTGTGTGCGAATCTTATTGATTTGCTGTTTCTGGATCTTTCCAACAATAAACTTGACATGCTTCCACCGCAAATTCGACGTCTCAGCATGCTGCAGAGTTTGAAGCTTTCCAACAATCCGCTTAATCATTTTCAACTTAAACAACTTCCAAGGTATGAATTATTTGGGAGGGGGAGGGTTTGTTTGAAAAATGATAATTTAATTTCAGCATGACATCGCTGAGTGTTCTTCACATGAGCAACACTAATAGAACTCTCGATAACATTCCACCGACGCTCGATGACATGCATAATTTAAGAGTGAGTTTTTTTATTATCTGAATTTATCGGTAAAAGATTCGACAACTATTTTATTCTTGTCCAGTTTCTTGACATTAGGACCTATTCACAAAACCGGAAAAAAAAAAATCGGAGAATGCTCCGATTGACCTGAAATTTTGGGAAATATTGGGAAAAATTATCCTGTATTTACACGCTCAAAAGATTTTGGACCAATTTTTCTGAAAATTTTTAAAATCGATATTTTGGTCCAAAGTTTTTTGAGCGTGTACAAGATAATTTTTTCCAATATTTCCCAAAATTTCAGGTCAATCAGAGCATTCTCCGATTTTTTTTCCGGTTTTGTGAATAGGTCCATTAGCATGGTTTTTTTTTTCTATTAGCCGTTTTCTATGACTAACTCTCGCTCGTGCATTGATTTTCGTCAAATTCGCTCGCTGCAAAATTGCGTCGAATATCTCTGATTTGGCATATTCAATGGCTATTTCCAACGGCTAATCGCCAAATAGCTGCTTATGCTAGGAATATCCGCGCTAAAAATTACCAGAGTTGACCAATTCCCACCATGGAATTTTTGGCGCGGATATATGGTCGGAAAACCTCTACAAACTTCAGTTTTTCCTGAAATTATGGACCTATTCATAGGATTCGTTTTTTGACATTTTTAAACGTTTTTTGACATCTACAAAAAAAGTTTTTTTCTCCTATGAATAGGTCCATAAAATTCAGTTTTTGAAAAAGATTGTCAACGATTATCCTAATCAGCAATAACCGATGCAAGTTTGGAACGCATTTGGCGCGAGTTTGGCGGCAATCGGCGCACCCGCGAGAGTTAGCCATCGAAAGCGGCTAATAGCGGTCGAAATTCAATTCTCAGAGTTTGGCGCAAATCGGTTCAGTAATATCTGAAAAAAAAAAACATCTATTTTCAGGATGTTGATTTCTCGGAAAACGCGCTGCCAGTTGTCCCAGAAGCTCTCTTCAAATTGCGAAACCTACGAAAGTTAAATTTGAGCGGAAACAAGATTGAACAACTCAACATGACAGATGGAGAATGGGAAAATCTCGAGACATTAAATATTAGCCACAATCAACTCAACGCGATTCCAGATTGCGTCGTAAAACTGACCAGACTCTCGAAATTATACGCAGCCAACAATTTGCTCACTTTCGAGGGAATACCGTCCGGAATAGGAAAACTCATCCAACTCACCGTACTTCATCTCTCATACAATAAACTCGAATTGGTGCCGGAGGGAATTTCTAGATGTGTGAAATTGCAAAAGTTGAAATTAGATCACAATCGATTGATCACTCTGCCCGAAGGAATTCATCTTCTTCCCGATTTGAAGCAGTTGGATCTGCACGAGTGAGTCGTTATTTATTTAATAACGTTGTTCTTTTTGAACTCATTTTTCTCAGCTCATGGGCATAAGCCGCGAGTCAGCAAGCACGCCCGGATGCACAACTTTAAATCCTTAAAATTGAGACCCAAAATTTATATAAAAACAAAAATATTTTATGGACCTATTCATAGGATTCGTTTTTTGAAATTTTTTTAACGTTTTTAACATTGTTTGACATTTTTTGACATCTATGAATAGGAAAAAAACAGAAAAAAACAACAAAAAAAAACATTTCTTTTGTTTTTTTTTCTCCTATGAATAGGTCCATTATATTAATTTTTGGCTTTATTTCTAAAAATTGTAAGCGTTTTGTTTCGTTGTGCAGTCTGGCGCATTTTCTGACTCCCAGTTCAGGTCCCTGACTAGGAAGGTACTTTCTAGTACGTTTTGGAAAATTCTGAACAAAAAATCAGGGTGATACTATAATTTTTGGTCAATTTTTTAAGATCTTAAAAATCTGCAAAATGTTTCCAGAAAAGTTGCTATGAGCCGTCGAACTTTTGCTATTTTTCGAGCACATTTTTACCTGTAAAATCCTTTATTCCACACAGTTCCCTTCGCTACACTTGCCGAAATGTCTACCAACACGCAGGTCGCTGAAATTGTCGATTGGTATTGAGGCTGTAAGTTCGCTCCCAAGGCCTCATAAAATTTTTGCAACGTTTAGAAGAGTATTTTTCGAAGCCATAATACAGTCCAGAAGTTTTAAAAAAGTACAAGCCTGGCTGCATCAAAAGCTGCTTTTGATTTCTTTTCATTTCTAAAAATGTTTTTTCTTCACTTTCTTTTAAATTTCTTTTTCATTCATTTCTTGCGTGTGCCCTGTGGCGCAGGCGGTTAAGCGCTTGATTTCAAGGGAACGACACAGGTTCGAGCTTTTGTGTTGGTCTCGGGCGCTCAGTTTGCTTCCGCCATGCAGTTTGGAAACAGACACACCAAGAAACTCAGTTACAGACCCAAACGGAATTTTATATATAAGGATGATTTTGAGTGTATTTTCTAGTCCTGGGCGTTTTTAGACATCTTCCACGAAAAAAATTGTTTCTTTTTGGAGAAAAAAGGACAAAAATCGAAAAAATTTTGAAACAAATTTTTTTTTTGACACTTTAGACACTTCTTTGGGATGAAGAGTACTAGAAAATACACTCAAAATATTTTTTTTTAAATTTCTGGACTGTATTATGGCTCCAAAAAATACTCGTCAAAACTTTGCAAAAAGTTTATGAGGTCTGGAGAGCGAACCCACAGCCCCAGGTTGTTGGTAGACATTTCGGCAGGTGTAGCGAAGGAGGCTGTGTGGAATGAAGGATTTTACAGGTAAAAATGTGCTCGAAAAATAAAAAAGGTTTGACGGCTCATAAAAACTTTCCTGGAAACAGCGAAAATTCGGCATCGATCGATCTGAAACTTTGGGAAATCGTTTAAAAAATACTCTCGGTCATTCCCTGAAAATTTCAGACCGAAATATTGATTTTTATTTCAATATCGATATTTCGGCCTGAAATTTTCAGGGAATGACCGAGAGTATTTTTTAAACGATTTCCCAAAGTTTCAGATCGATCGGAGCATTCTCCGAATTTTCACTGAATTTTTTGCTGGTTTTTTTTTCTATTCTTTGCTTTTTTTTGCTGGTTCCGAGAATAACCCCATTACAAAATTGACCAAAAATTATAGTATCACCCTGATTTTTTTGTTCAGAATTTTCCAAAACGTACCAGAAAGCAGTGTGCCTTATCGAAAAAAAATTTGTCGACAAATGCCCTTTTTGACAAATTATCGACAAAAAATTTGTCGAATTTGTCAAAATTTTGTCGACAAATTTATCGACAAAAATTCGAATTTGTCGTTTTTGTCGATAAATTTGTCGACAAAAAATTTCGACAAAAATTCGACAAATTTGTCGACAAAAAATCGACAAAAAATTTTCGACAATAAACGACAAAAAATTTCGACAAAATATATTTTCTTGCTAGTCGACATCGGTTGCCGCGCCGATCTCATGCAAATGATAGCGATCGCGGACCCGTGATTTGTCGGTACAAGAAACTATGTATAGCCGGTTGCGTTCTCCAAGAGGGCAGCTACCAGACAGCTACCAGACAGCTACCTGGCAGCTATTTGGCGGCTACCTGGCGGCTATTTGGCGGCTATTTGGCGGCTATTTGGCGGCTATTTGGCAGCTATTTGGCAGCTATTTGGCGGCTATTTGGCGGCTATTTGGCGGCTATTTGGCGGCTATTTGGCGGCTATTTGGCGGCTATTTGGCAGCTATTTGGCAGCTATTTGGCGGCTATTTGGCGGCTATTTGGCGGCTATTTGGCGGCTATTTGGCGGCTATTTGGCGGCTATTTGGCGGCTATTTGGCGGCTATTTGGCAGCTATTTGGCGGCTATTTGGCGGCTATTTGGCAGCTATTTGGCAGCTATTTGGCGGCTATTTGGCGGCTATTTGGCAGCTATTTGGCGGCTATTTGGCGGCTATTTGGCAGCTATTTGGCGGCTATTTGGCAGCTATTTGGCAGCTATTTGGCGGCTATTTGGCGGCTATTTGGCAGCTATTTGGCAGCTATTTGGCGGCTATTTGGCGGCTATTTGGCAGCTATTTGGCGGCTATTTGGCGGCTATTTGGCAGCTATTTGGCGGCTATTTGGCGGCTATTTGGCAGCTATTTGGCAGCTATTTGGCAGCTATTTGGCGGCTATTTGGCGGCTATTTGGCGTCTGTCTGGCAGCTATCTGGTTCGATTTCATACCAGTTCTATTTCGTACGAGTTCTATTTCGTACGAGTTCTATTTCGTACGAGTTCTATTTCGTACGAGTTCTATTTCGTACCAGTTCTATTTCGTACCAGTTCTATTTCGTACCAGTTCTATTTCGTACCAGTTCTATTTCGTACGAGTTCTATTCCGTACGAGTTCTATTCCGTGCAGTTCTATTCCGCTCAGTTCTATTCCGTGCAGTTCTATAACGTAGCAGTTCTATTCCGTGCAGTTCTATTCCGTGCAGTTCTATTCCGTGGCAGTTCTACTTCGTGCGAGTTCTATACCGTAGCACCCCCGAAGGAACTGCCCGGAATACAGCTATCCGAAATAGAATTGTAAAATTTGATGTCTTCTGCAGTTCTACAACAACACTCCGAAATTGCGCGCTGCATTATTTAGCCAATTTGTCGAAATTTTTTGTCGACAATTTGTCGAAATTTTTTGTCGAAATTTTGTCGACAAATTTGTCGAATTTTTGTCGAAATTTTTTGTCGAATTTTTGTCGACAAAATTTCGACAAATTTGTCAAAATTTTTTATCGACAAATTTGTCGAATTTGTCGATTTTTTGTCGATAAATTTCGACGAAAAACTTTGACAAATTTATCGACAAATTTGTCGAACCTTTGTCGATAAGGCACACTGCCAGAAAGTACCTTCCTAGTGAGCTCAAAAAATGTCCATGCAAGCAAACATTCCTTTTGATTCCCATGCTCGTTCCGTCTCCTCCGGAACGCACATGACTCAACGAGGTGGCATGCATGCGGGACACATATGAGTTTGGCATGAAACAGATTTGCATTAATGTAGTCGTCGGATTAGTCCACGTCGTCTTCTTTCTTTGACTCGTACTTTTTCATTTCAGTAACGAGAATTTGGTTATGCCGCCGAAACCGAATGATGCTCGCAAGAAACTCGCCTTCTACAATATTGATTTCTCGCTGGAACATCAGGTAGGTCAAATTCGAATTAAAAACAAAAGCGCGCCAATTATTTATATTCCTTTACTCTTTATTTGAACCGAATCGAGCAGAAAAAAAGAACATTTTCCTTCTCTTTTTTTTTAGCGAACACATTATTTTTTTTGTGCCATTTCCGGCAGCACTCTCTTTGCTCCGAAAACGTCTTCCTCTTCCTCTTCCTTCCCCCCACTTCTTCTCCATTTCTTGTCCGCCATTTTTTTTTCTCCAAAAAAAAAAGAAAAAAAAAAACGTCGCGCGACGGCCCAGACGAATTCCCTCTCTTGCACAGAGTATGAATCGCGGGTCGGCTCGGCTCGGCTAGGGGCCCTTTAAAAAACAATTCCTTACCACTTTTTCATTTCTTCACTTTATTTCTTTATTTCCCGAAATGCCGAATGATTGTCGTTTGGTGAGTGAGTGACCTCGTAGCAGCAGGTGATCGGCAGATGGGAGAATTGGATTTTTCATTGAAGTGTTAACGAAAATTTCGCCGATTTTCAGCGAAAAATCGCCGGTCAAATGGCGAGCCCATCGTCGTCGATCTCGTCGGTGCACTCTGGTGGCGCGCGGCAAGACGCGTTGGCGAGGCGGAAAGAATTCATTCGGCGGCGGAAACAGCAGGCGGATCAGCAGAGCGCCGATAAGGTTATACAGGTGGGTAATTCTTTTATTTATTTATGTGGGACTCATAATGGGGTTATTCACGAAACGGCAAAAAACTGCGCAAAAACTCGGAAAATGCTCCGATTGACCTGAAATTTTGGGACATAAAGGGAAAAACTCTCCCGGACATTCCCACAAAATTTCAGACCAAAATATCGATTTTTAAGAAACTTTTTTTTTTCTGAAAATTCTTAAAATCTATAATTTGGTTTGAAATTTTGTGGGAATGTCCGGGAGAGTTTTCCCCCTCATTTCCCAAAATTTCAGGTAAATCGGAGCATTTTCCGAGTTTTCGCGCAGTTGTTTGCCATTTCGTGAATAACCCCATAAGAATGACAAAAAAAATTGAATATCCACGTGGCACTGCCACTAAAACGGGGATTGAATCAGCGCGCTGGCTCAGTTTCGTTTTCAACCGATGATCACGATTTCTCTACCAGTTCCATGGTTTTTTTCTACCAGTTCCATGGATTTTTCTCTACCAGTTCCACGGAATTTTTTTAACCAGTTCCATGGAATTTTTTTCTACACGTTCCATGGAATTTAAGCGCCGGGCCGGGTAATTTACCAATATAGCCCCCCAGGCTGATATGTGCCCCCAAGGACCAGTACAGTCCCCCCGCCAGTTGATTTTTGACAAATTTACTCGATGGGGGATTGTATCATCTGGGGGATATTTTGGTATTCTGAACTACCAATATAGCCCCCCGCCAGTACTTTTGGGGGATCATTCTGGTGACGTAGGCAATTTACCAATTTAGTCCCACATCCCATACCATTAAAATCCCCCTAGCAAATAATCGAAAAGCCCCCTCATACCAAAATAGTCCCGCGTCGTATCAAAATAGTCCCCCATACAGTTTTGGGGGACTGTACCGCTCTTTCCTTGGGGGTGTTTTATTGGTATTTGATGGGGGGGGAGGGTCTTATTGTATTTATCCCCCGGGCCGCCCGGAAAGGTTGAAAAATGGCCGTCAGAAATAGGATTTCAAAAATGGCCTGAATTCCCCTTTCTGGTAGCATAGTGTGGTTTTATTTCTATAAATTGCCACATTTCACTTGCTATGTCAGCCAATTGAACTATTCGAACTGATCGATAATCTCGGCCATAAATGGCCCTTCTCTTCCCTTCCCTCTTTTTTTCCTTCCTCTTTTCTGCGAAAACGATGCTATCATCAAATCACATATCAGACAAATGTGGCCCGGTTCCCCCCGCTCGCCGCTTTGCGGCCAGCCAGCCAGTATAGTGTTATGTTTTCATTTCAAGTGGTTATTCGTTCCTGTGTTGTGAACTATCTCTCACTCTCATTTTTTGCAGGGCATGTCCAAGATTGCCGGCGTCGGCGCGGCGCTCACCGAAAAGCAGCAAGAAGAGGAGGAGCGGCAGATGGAGGCGAAAAGTGCGGTAAACTGGCAGAAGAGCATGGAGAAGAATCGAAAGCACATTGACTACAGTGACATTTTCGATGAAGACGTTGGCAGTGACGAAGGAATGTGGGTTTGGGAGATTGAAAACTTTTATCCGTCGATCATGGATGAAGCGTTTCACGGACAATTCTACGACGCCGACGCCTACTTGGTGCTGAAAACGACGAGGGAAATCTCTGGCCAGCTCCGTCACGTTATATTCTACTGGCTCGGCGAGCACGCTTCTCTTGACAAGGGAATGTGCTCTGCTGTGCACGCTGTCGGACTTCGAAACCACCTGAACGCGACGTGTCGAACGCAAAGAGAGGATATGAACGACGAGTCGGAGGATTTTTTGTCGCTGTTTGGTGAGGAAATTGTTTATATCGAGGGAGGACGTACCACTTCTGGATTCTACACAACCGAAAAGCCAGCACATCTCACACGCCTCTACCGAGCGGGAGTGAACGGCACAGCGGTGGAAATGGAGCCAGTTCCGTTGAGTGCCGAATCGCTCGATCCACGATTCTGCTTCTTGTTGGATGCCGGTGAAACTATCTGGGTTTGGAGTGGATTCAAGTCACGGGTGAGTAATATTTGGAATTATGGAAAATCGCGTATAAAATAAAAGACACTTCGAGAGCCGTAGTAGGATAAAATTTTCAATTCAATCTTCTTGTCTGCTACCATACAAATAACGTGACAAATCCGGGAAAAAAATTCCGAAAACCGACGAAAACTTTGCAAGTCTGTGGCACAGTTTTTCCTTGCATTTTTAGCAGTTCCTGTATAAAACTCCTGACGCAGACTTGCAAATTTTTCCACGGTTTTCTCACGCTCTCAGCATAAGGCTTCACGCGGAAAGTCCAAGACTAAAATAACAGTGGTGTTGGCGGAATATCCACGTGAAATCCTATTGTAACCGGCAAGAAAATTGAATCAATAATATCTCAGCGTTTTGGTTTTAGGAAAGGGCAAGGGAAAAAATAGGAAACATGCTTGACTAACGCTTTCCTAAATTATTCTTGCGCGTATCCTACTCCTATCCTCAGCGTTTCCTCACAAAAAATGCGCAGTGTTGTAACGCGCTCTATTTACCATACTTAATAATTTCGTTTGTATTCGTGGAAAATTCGCCTACAAAACGATTGATTTGCTTTATTCACAAACTAATTCATTACCAACGACAAGAAAACCAGAAAAAACAAATATGAAGTTATCAATTCTCCTTTATGGGGTTATTCACGAAATGGCAAAAAATGGCAAAAACTGCGCGTAAACTCGGAAAATGCTCCAATTTACCTGAAATTTCGGGAAATGAGGGGGAAAACTCTCCCGGACATTCCCACAAAATTTCAGACCAAAATATCGACTTTTAATGGCGCGGCCAGAAATGAAAAAAAGGTGGCCATAAATGCAGAAATCCCCCTTTTTTTCTAAATTCAACTGTGCGATTTAGAAAAAAAAGGGGGAAATTTCTGCATTTATGGCCACCCCTTTTTCATTTCTGGCTATAAGAAATATTGCTCTTTTTTTCTGAAAATGCTTAAAATCGATATTTTGGTAAAATTACAGAAGTGCACCCCCAACATTACAGTTCAGGACCCCACGGGAAACCCCCAGAAGAGCCCCCCTCACGATTAAAATAAAGTTTCACGTAAAAATTTTTTATTAGAGAAAAATATCATATAAGCGTGACATCTAAATGCGTGGCAAGACATACACGTATTTTCATATTCCTTTTCTCTCTTTTATTTCTCATTTTACCATCGTACGTGGCAAAACGATGCTTCTCAATTTTATGTGCGGCCCTATAAAGATCCATCTATATCTATATAATATCTATAACAATTGATCTATAAATGTGAGCTTATCGCCAGGGAAACATGTAAGTTACTTTTAAAATAAAAAACCCAGAAGATTTATCAAATTTGGATGAAATCCGTAACGGGGGCTTCTTCTGTAATTTTCCTGAGGGGGGCGGAAATGAAATGTTGTGGGGGCGCTTCTGAAAGATTACCTATGCTTACAGAATCGACCCCCCTCTCAGTTATGGGGGGACACTTCTGTAATGATGACATTTCACAAGCACCCCCCTCACACAAGTGCCCCCCCACCCTGAGTCGGGACTAAAAATGAACTGATGGGGGGCCTATTCCGGTTGTGGGGGTGGAGTAGTGGTGTGGGGGGCACTTCTGTAAAATTACCGATATTTTTTCTGAAATTGTTGGGTAATGTCCGGGAGAATTTTTTCCGTTATTTCTCAAAATTTCAGATCAACCGGAGCATTTTCCGAGTTTTTTTTTGCTATTTCGTGAATAACCCCATTACTCATTGTCAAACTTTTACGCCCGCAATGAAATATAAAAAGTTTAATTCAACATTCAGCTCATGAGTAATCCAATATTTTGCGAGTATTAAATCAGAAATTCTTCAAGTTTTTGAGAACAAAGAGGCCAACTGATTGTCTTCGTTCGCAAGCTGATCATCGGTGTACGCCGGGGAATTTTATCGACGTAGAGTGACTTTATGAGCAGAGGCCTGTAATAATGAAATGTTGCGTAAAAGAATACTAATTGCTTGAAAATTCGGAGAATGTTCTGATTAACATCGAAATTTAATATTTGGGAGAAAATGATGTCAAAAATACGAAAATTTACCGATCTCAAACGACCGATTCGAATAATTATAGTGGCTGGATGAGATTCGTAAAATATCTCATGAAATCCGTAAATTTCCTTGTGAAACCTCGTGAGAATTCACAAATCTCATGAGAAATTGCAAATCTTACGAAGAAATGTATGAATCTCATGAGATATTTTACGAATCTTTTGAGGCAGTTTACGTTAGTTAAGTTTATCCAGCCACGGTAATCATCCGAATCGGTTGCCTGAGAAAGAACCCTATAAAAATAAATAATACGTACCTCAAAAATGTCTTGCATTATCCACCGAACTTCTATTCTTCGTCGAGTTTTTAACAGATTCGCAGACTTCTGCATGTTGTTGAGCAGACGCTCCTACTCCAGCGCATTCTTGTTTCTCTGAACACTCCAATTGAGCTTAGGCATATTTCTGAAAATTGGCTTTTACTATGAAAATTAAAGGAAAACGTCGTAAAGGCAAAAAAAGCGCATGAAAAAAAAAACATGAAACGCAAAAAAAAAAACAATGCAAACGCGCCGTGAAATGTCATCGCACAACGTTCCGCTGTTCCGAAATGCGCCTTGTTTATTCAAGTTCCAACAATGTGACAAGCACGTTTCCTAAAACCCTTCCTTTTCTTGCGCGTTTCCTAAATCCAAAATGCTGAGATATTTCTTATATAGAAAATTTTAGATTAGTCTGTGTGTTTGTTTGTGTGCCTCACACGCGAGTTCGCAGTCGACAAAACTCGATCCCGCGACCTGTCGATTGACGTTCAAACCTGCTAACCACTATACCACAAGGGTCACGAGAACTTAAAAGAAATAGGGAAAAGAAATGATTGCCATTTCTATTTAAAAAAAAAAAAAAACAAAAATCAGTAAAAATAAACATTTGACGAAGGCGACTTACTAGGAAAGTACTTTTTGGTACATTTTGGAAAATTCTGAAAAAATCAGGGTAATACTAGATTTTTTGGTGAATTTTTTAAGATTTTAAAAATCCGCAAAATGTTTTCAGAAAAGTTTTTATGAGCCGTCAAACTTTTTAAATATTTTTCGAGTACATTTTTATCTGTAAAATCCTACATTCCACACGGTCGCCTTCGCTACACCAGCTGAAAAGTCTACCAACACGCAGGTCGCTGAAAATGTGGATGGGTGGCGCAACTGGGTGCGCTCGGAGCACTGATACAAGGAGGCTGTGGGTTCGCTCCCCAGACCTAGTAAATTTTTTTTGCAAAATTTTGATCTGTATTTTTCGGAGCCGTAATACAGTCCAGAAATTTTTAAAAAATATTTTGAGTGTATTTTCTAGTCCTCCTCACCCTAATTAAGGGCCTGAACTTAAAAAAAAATTTTTTTTTTTTTTTTCAATTTTTGTCCACCGATTGCATGGCATTTTTTTTTCCAAAAAAACGAAAAAAAAAATTTTTTTTTTGGATTTTAGGCACTTCCGTGGGTCGAAGAGTACTAGAAAATACACTCGAAATATTTTTTAAAAATTTCTGGACTGTATTACGGCTCCGAAAAATACACATCAAAACTTTGCAAAAAAAATTTACTATGTCTGGGGAGCGAACCCACAGCCTCCTTGTATCACTGCTCCCAGCGCACCCAGTTGCGCCACCCATCGACATTTTTAGCGAACTGCGTGTTGGTAGACTTTTCGGCTGGTGTAGCGAAGGCGATCGTGTGGAATGGCCTGGTAAGCCTGCTGAAGTACAAACCTAAACTTACTAAAAAGCTGAATCAAAAGAATGTAAAGGACCCGTCCAGGAATTCACCAGCTCGGCCACGGTGCTCGCCGAGTTGTCTTGGTCGGAAGAAAATGTTTGGAAGGAGCACCACGGATACGGAAATTACTGAAGCGTCATACGGCCCCAAGAACAGAAGGAAAGGCAACGACTTCCACATCGGCTCTCTCAACGTCAGATCGATATCCGATCAATCCAAGGCCGAGGCATTCGACTTGCTAGCTGTCAATAGCGGCTGCAAGGTGATTGCCCTACAAGAGACGAAGAGAAAGAAGGGGAATGGGTCTTGTCCAGTGGAGCCGAACTGATCTGCACAAGACGCGAAGCTCGCGAAGGAGGACTGGCTTTTTGGATTCACAAAGACTGGCTCGATAGTCTGGTGGAAACGAAGAGAGAGTCGGACCGTATTAGTACGGCGTCGTTCGATTTTCATGGATCTCATCTCCACGTCATCAACGTCTATGCACCCACCTCGGCCGCTAATGAGACCCAGTCGGATAAGTTCTACAAGGATCTGAAGAAAGTATACACACGGCTATCGAAGTGGGACTCGTCGATCATCATCTGCGGAGACTTCAACGCCGTCGTGGGATGCTCTTCAGACGATCTTCCATTTGTGGGTGGACACGGAACTTGTCAAAGAAGTGATAATGGTGATCGGCTGGTGAACTTCGCGTTCTCCAGCAGAGTTTCAATACTTAACACGATCTACCCCAAACGACCCAACCGGAAGTGGACATGGATCAGTCCGAACGGCAAAACGAAGAACGAAATCGACTTCATTCTCACGAACAGGCGAGAAATTGCAGTAGACTGCGAAGTATGCTGTGATTATCTCAACTGCAGTGACCACCGTCTTTTGCGCGCGAGATTCCGCTCAACCGCGAAGAAGGAAAAGTCGAGGAAGTTCGCAAAGGCCAAGCGGGCTGGAGGCGAAAGATCATGGGACCCCGTCAGATTCAAGAACACCATCACCGAAATGCTCACGGAAAATCCACCAACATGCTATGAAGAACTCACGGAGTCGATAAGGAGCGCTGCCAGCACAGCTACGCATGCAACTCATCAACTCAGCAGGATTTCCGAAGCAACGAAGAAAATGATGATGTCCCGCTTCCAGATGATACACGCCGGACAGACGAAGAACGCGGATCTAGCGAAAATCAACAACGAAGTTCGAAGATCTTTGGAAAATGATTTGGACAAATGGCGAGAAGTTAAAAGTCTCGAAGCCGCGGTGAAAGGAAGAAGCTTGAAGAAAACGAAGCGAGCACTGACACTCAAATCCTCCCCGTTCACGAATTTAGAACGGCCGGATGGATCAACGACATACAATCGTCCCGAGATCAGGAAGCTAGTTCTCACTCACTTCTCCAATCTGTACGCAGCGACGACGCGAGAGCCACAATCCAGATACAACCATCCAGATGAGCCGGAAATTCTCCAACATGAGGTCGAACACGCAATAGTCACCTCAAAGACGAACATTTCGCCAGGACCTGATCAGATTACAATGCTACAATTAAAGCTGGGAATTGAGAGCATAGCTCCTCATCTCACAGCCGCACTGAATCAAGTCCTCACGAACGGGAGAACACCGGAAGACTGGAAGACGGTGAAGATTTCTCTCCTTCCCAAGACCACGAAACCGAAGAAAGTGAAAGATTATCGTCCGGTTGCGTTGTCCTCAATCGTCTCAAAACTCTTCACAAAAATCCTTACGAGAAGGATCACCGCCAAAAGCGAGGATTACCTGGAAGAGTCACAAGCAGGATTCAGACGTGGAAGAGGATGCGCAGACAACATTCAAGTCGTCGCGCAGATGTGGGAAAAGTGCACCGAATTCAAGATTCCGCTCGTAGCGGTCTTCCTGGATTTCACTTGTGCCTTCGACAACGTTAATTGGACGAAGATATCCCAAGTCCTGAACAATCTTCAAATCGGAAGAAACGTGATTCGGGCCTTAAACAACTCAAACTCTTCGGCGATTGGAGAGCTGAACGTTCTGAACAAGAAGATGAGGTTCAAGATCAAAAGAGGAGTACGTCAAGGTGATTCGTCGTCTCCACTACTCTTCGCGCTGGCTCTTCAGGCGATCTTGGATGAGCTAGACCCAGCACCTTGTGAGGATGATAAGACCGGAATTGACATCAATGGAGAATCAATTCACCGTTTGGAATTCGCAGACGACGTTGTTTTATTCGCGAACTCTGTGAAAGAGGCAGAAGATAGAGCAAATCGGATTGCAATGGGATGTCCCAAGTACGGCCTCAATATAAACCCGTCCAAGACGCAAATATTGATGAATAAGTACGTCACAAGATCAGACATCGATATTCTGAACACGAGGATTGAAATCTCCCAAAAGGTCAAATACCTCGGAAGAACGTTTGCGGACGACGGATCTCTCACTGAAGAAGTCGCTAGAAGAATTCGCGCGGGATGGGCTGCTTTCAACGCCATTCGGCGGGAGCTCTTGCAGTCTCCTCAGAAGACAAGAATAAGACTTCTCACAACAACTGTCATCCCAGCGATGACTTATGGATGCGAGACATGGACTTCCAAGGAGGCAGACACGAAGAGACTACAGAGAGCGGTTAGCAACATGTTCGAAATTGCCGGATGTGACCCACCAGACATGGAAAAGCAAGTCTTACGAAGAAAACTGAAGTGGGCAGGACACGTATCACGCATGAAATACGACAGATGGGCGAAGATAGTATCAGAATGGGATCCTAGGGGATCAGCACGACCACGCGGTCGTCCTCCGAAAAGATGGGCCGACGACATCAAGGATTCGATCAAAATCTTCATCCACAATGAGGCCCTCAGGGGCAACCTCGGGCACGGCCGCCGAAGAATTGGCATACTCGAGGCAAGACGAGCATGGTCCACTGTCGGAAGGGATCGTGTAACTTGGCGCAGCTTGGTTCGCAGTATCCAGGATGGAAACTGAGGTCGAACCTCACAAGTATCACAAGTAAGTAATTAAGGGCCTGAACTTAAAAAAAAATTTTTTTTTTTTTTTCAATTTTTGTCCACCGATTGCATGGCATTTTTTTTTCCAAAAAAACGAAAAAAAAAAATTTTTTTTTGGATTTTAGGCACTTCCGTGGGTCGAAGAGTACTAGAAAATACACTCGAAATATTTTTTAAAAATTTCTGGACTGTATTACGGCTCCGAAAAATACACATCAAAACTTTGCAAAAAAAATTTACTATGTCTGGGGAGCGAACCCACAGCCTCCTTGTATCACTGCTCCCAGCGCACCCAGTTGCGCCACCCATCGACATTTTTAGCGAACTGCGTGTTGGTAGACTTTTCGGCTGGTGTAGCGAAGGCGATCGTGTGGAATGTAGGATTTTACAGGTAAAAATGTGCTCGAACAATAGAAAAAAGTTTGACGGCTCATAAAAACTTTTCTGAAAACATTTTGCGGATTTTTAATATCTCAAAAAATTCACCAAAAAATCTAGTATTACCCTGATTTTTTTCAGAATTTTCCAAAATGTACCAAAAAGTACTTTCCTAGTTAGTCGCCACAAGCTGCAAGCTTGTTTACTGTATAAAAAAACACGACAGAATAGAGCTAGGCGAACTAGAACTGCTACAAAATAGAAGTCGTGGTTCGATGGAGCGCGTTTGCATTTTTCGGTTTTTATTGGTTTTTCAGTAATTGTCCGATATTTTACGCACTTATTGTTATTTCAATCGACTTGCGACATGAGAACGCGTGACTCCGCCCACTTTTTTTTCGCGCGACCACGCAAACACAGTTCGATTCGAAGAGAAGCAGAGAAAGCATGTCTTTTTTCTCTCGTTCTCATGCTGCAACTCGATTGAAAACACAATATCAACAGCAAAAATGTAGAAAAGTATAAAATCAAGGCAGTTTCCTAATTTGCTTAATGGCGAAAAACTGAAAAATAGAAAAAAAAAATAATAATAATAATTCAAACGCGCTCCATCGCGTCAGGAGTTCTATTTTGTAGCAGTTCTATTTTTTAGCAATTATATTTTGTAGCAGTTCTATTTCGCCTAGTATTATTCTGTCGTACCCCCGAAGTTATTTAGAATACAAGCACTTTTAAAAATTGGAAAAAATGATTTTTTTTTTTCTTTCGTAAAATCACCGAAACTTTTTTTATTTTGGATTGAATATTTTTTCTATCTTCATGGACATATTCAGTGTTTGAAAAACTTTTTTAAAACCCTATTCGGGACTGCTCACGGCGTGCTAGGCACTACGTTTCAGAAAACTTTTTTGAGATCATATTTTCGAGCGCCAATTCTCGCGTCTCTGTGTCTAGATTTTTGCACACTTTTTGCTAGACTTGGCATAATTCCACTGTCGAGACACAGGCACATGCGAATAGGAGCGAATTCCTTTACGTAGGATCTAACACGCCGTGCTGCTGAAAATGGTTTAAGAATCTACCGTATCCATAGTTTTTTTACTAAATAGGAAAACAACCATGCGAAATGAGACCCGTCTCCTTTTAAATTAGCGAAAATATCAAATTCCCTTGGTAATATATCATCAATTATTCCAAAGTTAGGTCTCGATGCGGGTACGGTAGCTTTTTTAAATTTTTTTCCGCAATTCTGAATACGGTTATGGGTTATGGACCTATTGTCGAAAAACGGGAAAAACAGACAAACAACTGGTAAAAACTCGGAGAATGCTCCGATTCGCATGAAATTTTGGAAAATATGTCGAAAATACCACCGAATCATCATTTTATAAATTATCAGAAAAAACGGATACAATTTGTTTTCGTTTTTTGCGTTTTCTATGAATAACCCAATTAAAAACACAGAAATTTTATTTTTCATGCACTGAATAAATCTATGCAAAAGTGTGAGAGGCGTGCGTGAAAGAGGAAATGAGTGAGTGCGACGGCCTGAGAGGAGTGTAATTCTATCTCACTCTCTCTGTGTGTCCGCCGCGGTCTACCCACAATATAAATGCAACGAAGAGACGAGAGAAATGTGACTGCTTGGCGCAATGGTAGCGCGTTCGACTCCAGATCGAAAGGTTGGGCGTTCGATCCGCTCAGTGGTCAAACTTTTTTTTTTTTTTTTGCAATAATGGTGCAATTTTCAGATTACTGTGTCCAACAAGGCTCGACTATTCGCTGAACGACTCAACAAGCGTGACCGAAAGGGAAAGAGTGAAATTGAAACGTGTCGACAGGCGAAATGTCCTCCAGAGTTTTGGCAAGCGCTCACTGGAAGTCCTGACAAACCGGAAGGAGCCATTGTGGAACACGTGCCAGAATCGTATGTTCCAGAGAGGAAAAAGTTGTACAAAGTGAACATTGGAATGGGCTTTCTGGAACTTCCACAAATTGAACTTCCCAAGGGGATTGCTAAACAAGACATGCTCAATACAAAAGGAGTTTATATTCTTGACTCGAACTCGGACATTTTCCTGTGGACTGGAAAGAAGGCGAATCGTTTGTTGAAAATGGCCGGACAAAAGTTGGTAGTCGAATTGCATCAAATGATTGAAAGACCCGACTATTCGCAAGTTTATCGGGAAACGGATGGAGAAGAGTCGATGATGTTCCGAGCAAAGTTTGCAGGATGGGATGAAATTGTTCCAGTCGACTACACGAGAACTAGCGATTCTGTGCAAAGAGTTCCCGATCTAAAGGTCATTGTCAAACAGGACAATATGATGCGTGCCGATCTGGGAGCTCTTTTCCTCGAAAGACAACCTCCGATGTCATACGAAGACAGTGAAGAGTTGATGCTCGACTGCAACTACGACCTCGAGCTGATGGAAAGTTTTGTACTTGAAGGAAAGAAATTTGTCAAGTTGCCACAAAAAGAGTTTGGAATATTCTACACGATGGATTGCTACGTCTTCTTGTGTCGATACGCAGTGTTGCCAGAAGAAGATGACGAAGAGGAAGAAAATGAAAAGGAAGACGACGAGAAACCAGAAATGGACTTTAAGTGTGTCGTGTATTTCTGGCAAGGAAGAGACGCTTCCAACATGGGTTGGCTCAACTTTACCTTCCAACTGCAGCCAAACTTTGAGGAAATATTCAAAGACAAACTCGAAGTCGTTCGGATGTATCAGCAACAGGAAAATCACAAATTCTTGTCTCATTTCAAACGAAAGTTTCTCATCAAAAAAGGTCGCCGCGGTTTGACGAAGAATCTTGGTGGAAAGTGGCCGGAACTGTTCCAAATGCGTGCAAATGGATCGAGTGTTTGCAATCGAACCATCCAAGTGGATTGCCAGTGAGTACCTGATTTTTTAAATCTTTAACTCAATTTTCCTAATTTTCAGAGCCAACCAACTGTGCTCTGCATTCTGTCACATGCTCCGAATCCCATTCAAAGAGTTTGTAGAGGGCGAACATCGTGGAGTTGTCTACGTGTGGTTCGGAAAGGATTCTGATCCACGAGAACACGATTTTGCTCGCGCTGTCGCTTCTGACCTGGTCGTTCGTGACGATGACAACAATTTCAGAATTGTTGAGGTGAAAGAGGGTGAAGAGAATGACGAATTCTGGCGTGTGCTCGGCGGCAAAAAGGGCTACCAGACGGACAGCTCATTTGTGAAGTACACTCGACTCTTCCGATGCACAAACGAGAAAGGATACTTTGCAGTGTCTGAGAAGACTGTCGACTTTTGTCAGGTAAAAAAAAAGTTATAAATATTTCAAGAAATTTTATATCATTTCCTTACAGGACGACCTTGACGATGATGACATTATGATTTTGGACAATGGAGACGCTGTATTCTTGTGGATTGGAGCTCGCGCTTCGGACATTGAAGCAAAACTGTCGTACCAGGCGGCTCAAGTTTATCATGCGTCGTTGCGAATGAAGGCGGACGAACGGCCGCGCAAATTCATGTTGGCAGTACGAGGACGTGAAAGTCTACGATTTAGGAAATGCTTCCATGCGTGGTCCAAAATTAAGGTGAGTATTTACGATAGAGCGTATTTGCAGGTTATGGACCTATTCAGGGGAGGGAAAAAAAACGTTTGTCGTGGGATTTTTCCCTATGCGTGCATAGGTATTTTACCAGGAAAAAAAACCCATCAAGCCGAGACTCGCCGTTAAAAAAAATGCAATGGTTTTCGGGTGAAACTTAAAGGCGCATTGAATTATTTCATTGACCGGTCTCGGCACGACTAGTTGTTTACGTCAAAAAACTACTACTACTGTGGTTTTTTTTATCGTTTTTCCTCAATTGTGCCTAGGGAAAAGCTACGGAAAACGATTTTTTTTCTGTGCTGAATATCTCCATTAGACCCCCCCCCCAATCAAATTCTATTATTACAGGAACCAATTGGAAACTAATCTCAACATCTAAATAATAATCACTAGGGTTTTTTCTCCTTTTCTTGTCCCATTTCTAGTCCATTTTTGACAATCTCATGCTGCATTCGACTGAAAAGTTTCATATTTGTTGTTTTCTACCCATCTCCATTTTCGTTCTTTCTCTCCAAAATAATGTTTTTTCTCTGTTTCTTTATTTTTTTATTTCATTTCTACTAATTTATTGCCTTTTTCTCATCGAATTATCACTTCGAAATTTGCTCATTCTCATTTCCACATTCATCTGACGAGCCTTTAACCTATTTTCCCCCAATCTGATTTTTATATTCAAATAATCTCTCCCCTTGTGAAATATAATTTCCCCCTTAATTTTCTGGTTTCCTACAATTCGCCTTTGGAGGGTGTTAGCTGTTGATTAGACGAGTACACGCTTTTTTTTTGTTTTTTTTTCAAGTTTCTAGCCCTACGTTTTTAGCTAGCCTTTTAACTCGTTCATTCACAGATTCCGCCGAGTATCTTTTGAGTTTTCACTTGTTAAATATGCTCTTTCTCCCCCATTCTTTTCTTGGTGTTCCACTCGCATATTACTGTAGAAAAATGACTGGTGCTCAATATGTTTTGTTTGTTTTTCACAACGCATTGTCTGCTTTTTATAAAACAACCGACATTATGAAGGCGATTAATTAACACCTTTTTACTTTTTGAATATATTTATTGTCGGCCCGCCAAAATGGTCAAACGCGCTCCGCTGAACTCAATGCAATGCGATTTTCATTTTGTTCACCAAATTATTTCATTTCACGTATAAATTCAACATGAAATGAAATAATTTGGAAACCAAAATGAAAATCGAATAGCGTTGAGTTCAGCGGAGCGCGTTTGGCCATTTTGGCGGGCCGACAATAAATTAAAAAACCGGATATCGGTTTGAGATAATTTTCAGACAAGGTTACAGGAAGACGGAACAGGTTTTATATCGATTTTGAAAACATTACTTGCTATAAGTCGATACGTTCTTCGATCATGAGGTATGCACGGATCACAGAATTCCAAGCATTTCGGTCCTTGGCGATTGTCGACCAATGTGTTTTGAGTTGCTTGCCGTCTTTCCGAAGTGAGTCGCTCCATCTGATTAGTGTTAGTCCAACAGGTCGCTTGTCATCTCTGGGGATCCATTCTTGCAAAATCAGCAATTAGAAAGAAAAAGAAAAGAAAATTTTTTTTTCACTTTTTTTGTTGTTCACGCGTTGAATATGCGTTTCTGAGCATTTATCAATGCACGGAAAGTTCAGCGGCAACGCGCCGGAAGCATGTGTGACACTTTTCAAAAGGACGACCGGAGGGAGCTGGGCGGAAGCATGCTTTGCGGGAGGATTTTTTGTGATTAAAAGTCTAATGGACCTATTCAAGAGAGAAAAAAAAAGAAAAAAAAGAAGTTTTTTCTGATGCAGGAACGGCAAAAAAAGAAAAAAAAGGAAGAGAAAAATTCATTTTCTGCCGATGATAAAGTAGTCATACGTGGCGAGACCCATTCAAATATACCGATGCGCCTTTAATGAACCTATTCAAGAGAGAGAAAAAAGGAAAAAAAGAGGTTTTTTCCGATTCAGGAACGGCAAAAAAAGAAAAAAAAGGAAGAGAAAAAAGGAAGGAAATTGATTTTTCTCCTCCTTTTTTTTCTTTTTTTGCCGTTCCTGCATCGGAAAAAACTTCTTTTTTTTCTTTTTTTTTTCTCTCTTGAATAGGTCCATAAAGGTGAGCCCAAAAAAAGATAAGAAAAGGTTACTGGGAGCCGATTAAACACTCAAAAGGATCAAAGCAAGCTTCCGCCCAGCTCCCTCCGGTCGCATATTTGAAAAGTATCACACATGCTTCCGGCGCGTTGCCGCTGAACTTTCCGGACAAAAAATCAATACAGAATGAGATTAATATATGAAACAAATCAAAAGCGATGCGAAACCGCACCAAAAAAACGAAAAAAAATTTTTTTTTGGGTGTTTCCTAAATACAATTCAAATAAATATTTAGGAAAAAATATTTTTAATTTGTGCCTAAAAATCAATATAAAAATTATATTAAAGGCGCATAGTCGAGTTCAGTTATGTCGGGTCTCGCAACGAATTAAAGTCTTACAGTAGCTCGCGCGAATTTCCGTTCTGCGCAGTTCTGAAAAAACATTCTTCAGAAACCGCCGTTTTTTTTGCATTCCTTTGTTAAATTTTTGATTATGATTACCAATTTATGCGCCTAATTTCAGCGCCGGCGATTTTTCGAAGCCTAAACTCGAATAGCGGCTTATTTCTGTTCGATTACATACATTTTTAATTCGAGTATTAAACAGCCACAAATGGAGATGAAAAGCGTGAGTAAAAATGTATTCAAGCAAAACATTAGAAAGTCTTTTTAATTTCAGGGAAGAAACGGGCAAATTGGCCGCAACAATTTCTATCGGGGTGAGGTCGGTTTTAAGAACCGAATTGCTGTAGTAATTTTTACATTTCTAAGGCGGAGTTTTCACGGAGGGAAGTTTTCTATCAACCGGATGATGGCATGGACGGCATCCCAGGTGAATCGCAACTATTTTTGATTTTCAAACGTCTTTTAATTTGCAGGACACGAGTCGGGCTCGAATGAAAGCTTGGTGGGATTTAAAAAAACGCATGTAACAGACAAACTTTTTCATTTGCTTATTGAAAAAATTCCGGTTTGCAGTTTCTCAATCGTCCGAGATTGTCGAGCAGTACGATGCTGAAAGGACTTGTTGAACGCACCGAGAACTACAACAAGACGGTCGATCGAAAAGTGCTTACTGACTCCAGAATTGCATTTGGTAAATAGTTGGCATTTCAAAAATTGTTCGTTTCCTATGAGAAATTCATTTACAGAAGAGGAACATTTAATTGGTCAAAAGGGACAGGACGTGATGGCGAAAGAGATGGAACAGCTAGCTGTTTCGAACCAACACATACCGACGAGAGGGCGGGGAGATAGCTTTGGCAAAATGCGCAGTTCGGTAAATAATTCAATTTTTGATTTTTAAGAATTCAACTTTTTCAGGATAATGGATTCGATAACTCAATGCGATATCCCTCGTTCAGTAGTCATAAACACAATAATATCCCCCAAATCATGGTTCGTTTAATTGTTAGACTTGAAAATCGTTTCTAAATCTAAAGCTTTAAAGCAATCCACACAATTTCAGTCAATTAACAGCCGTATTACATCGGAGGATAATTTTACCGGGTCGCCGTCGCCTCCTGCCTTCTTTGGAGAGGATGGTCGCAAATCGGCGTCGCCGAGTCGCACCGGCTTAATTCCTCGGTCGACTCGAGCTGAACACAACGCTCCCAGGCACCAGTTCGACCCGTCTACTGCATACAATGGAAGAGTTAGTAAAAGAAGAGAGAAACAGATGAGAACTGTTGCATTTAGGTCGTTCCGGATTACCGTTTCAGCTACCAGCCGGACCCCATGTGTGCAACTGCACCTCCCGTTCATCCGCGCGTAGTTGTTCCCTCCATTCCGGCAACCGTCTCACCGGTTCGTCCTGGCCAACGTTATCAGAAACGTCCGGATATTATTCCGCGTAAGTAATGACGATGACTTTATTTCTTCCATTCTTGGCAATTTTCAGCGACATCTTCTCAGCCGAAGCCTCTCAGCCACAACTACTACAATATCAAACTGTACGGCAAGGCGCAAGAGGAGAGAACCGCGCAGAGAATTGAGTACGTGACAGACCAGATTAGGCTTTCTCGCAACCAACTTTGTTTTGCTTCCGGAATTCCATCGGAATATTCCGAAAATTGAAATCCGCTTCGGAATTTCCGACAAAAATTACGAAATTTTGCGAAAAATAAAGAAAATATATGAGAAGGTATTTTTTGGTAAGTATTATGGATTCATGAATGAGAGACAAAACGCGGTGAATTGCGGGGCAAAAGTTGGCTGGTCTCGCCACGATTTTGACAGACTACTGTTAGCGCGAAAAATATATATTTTTTAATTTAAAAATCATTTTCATGGTTTTTTTCTCACCAAAATGTGTTTTTGAAAAGAAAGGACCCATTCCAGGTTACACAAAATTTTTTAATAGTGAAAAAATGCTAGTCAAAACGCAAAAAATCGCGTTTTTATTAAAAACAGAATAAAAAATATTTTTCGCGCTAACCGTAGTCTGTCAAAATCGTGGCGAGACCATCCAACTTTTGCCCCACAATTCACCGCGGTTTGTCGCTCATTCATGAATCCATAATATTATAAATTCAATACTTGCCGGCTACAGTAAGCAGTGGCGCGAAAAATCGGAACTCCTCTCCCTCCGGTTGTTCGACTCAACGCAGTGCAAAAATGTGAGCGAGCACGGCGTGCTAGACCCTACTTAAAAGAATTTGCGCCTTTTCGCATGTTTCTGTGTCTCGACAGTGGCGTTCTGCCAAGTCTAGAAAACAACGTGCAAAAAAAAGGAGACGCAGAGACGCGAGGTTTTTTAACCGAATTCAGCTGAACTCACTAGTCAGAGCAAAAATGTTAGCGCGTGTGTCGTCTCGATATGTCTGTGCCTCTTATAAAATTTGCGCGGGGCATATTTATGGTAACCGGCAGGAAAATTGAAACGATAATATTGTGTTTTCAATCGACTTGCGACATGAAAGCGCGAGACTCCGCCCACTTTTTTTTGTGCCGTTCTGCCTGCGTCTCTTCAAATATCACTGTGTTCGCGTGGTCGCGCACAAATAAGTGGGCGGAGTCTCGCGTTCTCATGTCGCAAGTCGATTAAAAACGCAATATCTTTAAATACTATTATTAAGCGTTGATGTCTGTATTTATGCCTGTGAGGTTTCGTCCCACCAGCGTTTTCTCAGCTCCTACTGGGCCACTGTTTGGGCTGTGGGGCGTTCCGAAACCTGTCACTGCGAAACTTCAGTGAAAATCGCGGCTCCGGGACATTTCGCAGCCGGACATTTCGCAGCCGAGACATTTCGCAGCCGAGACATTTCGCAGCTGAGACATTTCGCAGCCGGTCATTTCGCAGCCGAGACGTTTCGCAGCCGACCTCCTTATATACACACTCTCTCGTTTCTCTGACCATGCTTGTTTATCAATAACATGTTTACCATTTGTGTAGTCGACCGCTGAGAGAGAAGTGATATTAGTGTAATTGTGTTTACCGGCTGCGAAACGTCTCGGCTGCGAAATGTCCGGCTGCGAAATGTCTCGGCTGCGAAACGTCCGGCTGCGAAATGTCCCGGAGCCAAAATCGCGGTGTTTGCACTAGAGACAAAATTCGCCCACGTATAAAAGAGTGGTTGAATCTTTTAACGGTAAAATCGAAGACCTTGTCAAAATCAACCCAAAAATTTACACTGAAGTTTCGAAACTTCCAAGAGCCACTGGTTGCGCCGGTTAATATCGCAGAGAATCTTCTATTGTGTTTTCAATTGACATCAAAAAATGAAACTCCGCCCACTTTTTTCACGCGAACATCAAGTTTTAGTGCATTTTTAATTTTTGCGTGAAAAAAGTGGGCGAGGTGTCACGTTTTGATGTCGCAACTCGATCGAAAACACAATCATAGTAAATAAAAATCATCTCACGATCGCAAAATTTTTGTAAAAAATGCGGTTCATATCGAAAAATCGTAGCACATTTTTCGAAAAAAAAAATCCTAAAACATGCGGCGGAACGTCGGAGCGTCTTCAGCACCATTCGTTCGTGAACACATATTGCAGCCCCCTCAGCGCAATGGAAATGGCGCCCCTCAGCGGATGGTCCAAGTCTTTCTGCGGATGGTCTATTGACAAAAAAACCGTTTTAGAATAGCTAACAGACGATAAATTAGCTTATCTCAACAGTTAGAAACTGTTTAAAAAAGACAGAATTGGGAAATTTTGAAAATTGACCGAGCTGGAATCTTGAGCACCCCTCGCGAGAAGATGGTCTATGGAAAAAATGCCGTTAGCTGAGGGGGCTGCATATATTGTCCATTCGCGAAAAAAGCAAGTGCGCTCCACGAAACTTCGTACTTCGTGGATTTCATTTTCCCCGCGAAATTATTTCATTTCACGTGTAAATTCAACGTGAAATGAAATAATTTAAATATGAAAATGAAATACACGAAGTACTAAGTTTTGTGGAGCGCAATTGCTTTCTTCGCGAACGGACAATAATACCGCAAAAACTCTAATAGAACGGCATGCCCTTCTATTGTTTCATTTCGTCACAACTGCCGGGTATTTAGAGGTTTGCTCACCAAACTTCGGTCGTCTCATGTCTGCTTGGTTAGAAAGTGTTTTGGCAAGTTTGGTGTACAAACCTCCAATTACCCGACAGTTGTGATGAAATGAAACAATAGAAGGGCATGCCGTTGTATTAGTTTTTACGGTATATTTGACAATCATATTAACTTTCAGGAAAACAGTCAGACAGACGGAGATGCCGCCACAACGATTCTAAAAGCATCATTCAGTATTTGTTTCGTCTAGTGATTTATGTTGTCATATATTCTGTTTTAAATTGTTTTATTAGCTGGTCATAAGTAATTATTAAGAGCGTATTGCTGTTTTTCAATGAATAATTTTTGCTTGTTTTTCAAAGCGCATTTCATTGTGAAACATGGCAAGAGCACTTTTAATACTTTATCATTCGACGTGTTCCACTTTAATAATAACCCACGTCACTTGTTATTGTGCTCCAATGTAGTTATATTTAGGCGACGAAACTTATGTAAAGGAGGAAAACATCGAGGACAATCAGTTTTTATTCTCTCTTATCACTTCACAATGGGTCTTGATGAACAATTCGAAGCGGCCGTTTGGATTATCCAAGCTCTTCCAAAAGACGGTTAGTTTTTGTTCCGTTTTGAGAGAATTTCAGCTTAAAATAATATACCAAATTTCAGGTCCGATCAAAACCACCATTAATGATCAACTCATGATGTACGCCCTCTTCAAACAGGGAACTATTGGAAAGTGCAACACGGAGCAACCGTACTTTTACAAAATCGAAGAACGGCTGAAATGGAATTCGTGGAACGAATTGGGAGATATGGAGAAAGACGAGGCAAAAGCTCGTTATGTGGAGAAAATGTTGCAGTTGGTAAGATAACTTTTAAGTGAAACACACTTTTAACGTTTGATTTCCTCAGTGCGACAAGGCCGAAAAAGAGCACGATATGATGAACTTCCTGAACGATCCATCAGTTGCCCATCTTTTGCCAAAACAAGACGAAATTCGCAGCCGTTTTGCAACATTGGGCCGCACAACCGTCAAGGGATACGAGGGCAAGACTGTGTCGGTAAACGGAGTTTCCATCTCTCTTTAAAATGTAAAAACTTCAATAATTAATGTGTTTTTTTTTATTCTCAAACGAACGAATAAATCAATGATCTTTTTCTTCTTGATCCTTGCGAATTCGTTTCGTCCAATCAAACGGCGTCCACAACTGCTTAAACTTTTCTGCTCGCGTTTTCTGCTTCGACATCTCATCCGTTTCACGCTTCCGCCACTTTTTCGGCGGCAAATCGAGCATTCCTGCGATAATTTCAGTGGCAAAAGTGGCGGGAAAGTGATCGTGACTCTCAATGACGTGCGCGTAGCCGTTGGAGAGTCCGAAATCGACAGCAAAGTAGCTGAAACCTTTTGGAATTTGACGACGCAAATCTTTCGTCTCGATCAGCTTCTTGTTGTCCATGTACTCGCCTTCGCATTCGTTGATCGCTTTCTGGAAATTTGGATATTCACGTTCAGGATTTCCAGAATTTGAAATGTGGGCGGAGCCAAGGAGGCAGACGCGCCCTGGGGTTTTTGGGGTAAGAGCGTCAAATTTAGTTCACCGGCTGAAAATATACCGTATTTATTCTATTTGGCCGGCATGTTTTCCGGCTTATTTTTGAAATTATTTTTTTTTCAGAAATAACCAAAAATTCAAGGAAGAAACAGGAAGTGTCCAATAATTGACAAAAACTGACTTCTCTTGAAAACGGAATAAATACCCGGAATATAAAAGGCATTTATTGTGTTTTCAATCGACTTGCGACATGAGAACGCGAGACTCCGCCCACTTTTTTGTGCGCGACCACGCGAACACAGTGATATTTGAAGAGACGCAGACAGGTAGCGCACACAATAACAAACCACAGATTTTATTCAGCCATGTATTTAAATATTAAAAAAAAACAATTTTTTAAGTGGAAAATATTCAAAAAAAAATATTTCCCTCAAAAAACTGTTTTCGTCACGGTGTTTCCGGACCAATTTTGCTGCGTATTATCAATTCAATATTCATGCCGGCTACCACATGCGCCCGCGAAAGTTTTATAATAGACGCAGACATAGAGACACATGTCTGCGGCGACACACCCGCTCACATTTTTTGATCTACGTTCAGTTGAATTCAGTTGAATTCTGTTGAAAAGACCTGATGGGGCGGAGCCTCAATGTTTCGCGCCACTGCTTACTGTAGCCGGCAAGAATATTGAATTGATAATAATATAAGCCAAACCTGTAATATACCGCATTTACCCTAATTTCCCGGCAGCCTCTAAATACTCGGCACTCTGAAATCTCCCGTTTTTTATTCAATTATTAGCGTGATTTCAGGGCTCTGGGACGTTTCGAAACCTGTTACTTCGAAACTGCGACGTTTCGGAACTTTAGTGCATTTTTAGCGGTAAATTTTAATGGGGCGGCCAGAAATGAAAAAAAGGTGGCCATAAATGCAGAAATTTCCTTTTTTTTCTAAATTCAACTGTGCGATTTAGAAAAAAGGGGGAAATTTCTGCATTAATGGCCACCTTTTTTCATTTCTGGCCGCGCTATAAGAAATTCTCCGAATTTATCGGTATTAATCGACTAGAGCGAACACGGCAACGAAAAATTGCACTAACGTTTCGAAACGTCCTAGAAAATTTGTCCTGTTTCTTCTCCGAAACGTCTCACTATTTTCATTTTTTCAGTCATATTTTCTCTTGTTAAACGACAGATTTTGCCTTTTTTGGATTTGTGTGTTTTAGTGTTTTTTTTTTTCTGAAAAATTACTTTGAAAAATAAGCCGGCAGCCTCTAAGTGCCCGGTATCCAATCAGAAGGTTCGAAAAGTAAGCCGGCATGCCGGACAAACAAATTAAATAATACAATAAGCTCCTCTTCAGACCCCTTTGAAAAAAAAAAATGGTATTCACGGTATCATTTACATTAGTTTGTTTAACCGAATATCTGCTGTGAACCACTTTTCCTAGACGCGCCGACCGGACCGGGCGCCATAGTGTCTAGTTGCTGCGAGAGAATATAAAAAAAAAGGAATTTTCGCTGGTTATAACCATCAATCACTCGACTGGCGCGGGCGCGCTTCGGTTCGGTTCGAAACCATTTTGCGGGCGCACGCACTGCGCACAATCTTCCTCTTCCTTATTCGTCTTGTTCTAAAATGGGAATTTGTCTTTGTGTTGGCGTGGTGTGTGATAACAAATCTGATAATCTGATCTGGGAACGACGACGAACACAAACAACAGAAATCGGTTTATTTAATCGGAATGTGCACTTTTTGGGTGAAGAAACGGATATTAGAAGTCAACGTGGAGTACACGAGGCCACCGGTTTCCTAGACTTTTAGAAATTTCAATTTGTTACAAAAATATTCGTTTTTCTTGCATTATTGCATAATTTTTTTTATTTTTCAAAAAGTTTGAATTTCCCTCCATTTCGTGTACTCCTTTTGGAAAAAAGTCCCTATAAATTTGGAAACCACTTTTTTGCTTGCTATCTTTAAAAATTAACAGACAAGACGGTGATGACAACTCGAATTTGCACAAAATAATTGACATGTCTCAACGATCGTAAATCGGCCCAGCAGCGTCCCGTTTAGCTACTAAACTAAAAGTACATCTGAACCAATCCAATTTTTCCAGTGAAAGTTGGTGTAAAGCTTAGAGAAGCGAGGAGGAAGTTTAACATCATCATCTTCTATTCTATTTCCATATCATATCCAAAACTCAATGATAATCACTGATAATGAGAGTGGTAGAGTCGATGACGAAGAAGAAGCGGTCGATCAGATGACTGAGAAAAAAACCGACAAAAATTGATAACGACAACTTCATTCCACCCCCCTCCACCATTCTCATATGATCCGTGTCTAGCGTGTGACTTTGCTTTTTGTTTTGATGGAAAGTATGGAATGGAATGGAATGGAGAAGAAGTGGTCGGCCGAAAAGATTGAAAAAAAAACAGATCGCAATGAACTTCCTTCCTCATCTTCGTGTTATGGATGCCGACGTGGCAATCAAAGATCATCGTAAAATGCGGTCGAGCGTAGCGTTCCTCTCTTACTGCCCAGTCGGCCGCATTCCTCGAATTTCGCCGCGCCGTTAATTACGAGCAATTTTGCGCGATTAATGCAATTTACGCACACCACTCCTTTGACAACACTGTGTTTGTTTGTCGTTTTTTTTTGTTGTTGCCTGTTTCGACACGTTACAAACGATTGGAATGTGGTGGCGAAGAATGAATGAATGAATGAATGAAAACATAGTTTCGAGTAAATCAGCAATGACGGATGAGACGGCCGTTGGAAATGGCTATTAGCCATTACTGTCAAAAAGCCGAGCCTAATCGGCGATTGGCGCAAGAGCAGAGTGAATTTGGAGCATGTGTGGCTCGAGTTTGGCGACAATCGGAACACAAACGGGAGTTAACCATATAAAACGGCTAATACCCGTCAAATTCTGGACCTCTAGCACATGCATTTGGCCCACGCCCGGAATCGACGGCTAATAGCCAAACAATTTTCTTGACAGCGGTGTTTACAGACTTCCAACGTCGGCACATCAAAATCGAGTTTCAGTTTCAGAAATAAAATCAAATAAGGGTTCGCCCCATTTTTAAATAGAGTCAATTGGGCACAGCTGAAAAAAAAATCACGATTGGGCACAGCTGAAATGAGTGTGACCGTAGTCATCCATTCAAAAATTTCAACCCCAAAAACTTTAATTTTTACTGATTATCCCGATAAAATTTTTTGAATTTTGAATGTTTTGGATTACGGTCACACTCATTTCAGCTGTGTCCGATCGTGGTGATTTTACTCGTAAAAAAGCTTTAGTTTTCTAGGCCACAGCAAGTGTTTGAGTAACAGTATTACTCATTTGCGGGGAGCTGACAGCCGGCTACTCTCTGGAGTCTTAAAAAACAAAAAAAAATTAGGGAATTGTTGGCTATTAGCCGACGATTTCGGGGCATATGCCAAATGCATGTGACGCAGGCTCACAGGGCTATTGTGTTTTAAATCGAGTTGCGACATGAGAACGCGAAACTCCGCCCACTTATTTGTTCGTGACCACGCAAACACAGTTCTAATTGAAGAGACGCAGACAAAAAGGGATAGAAGACTCATTTTTCATGCTACAGCTTCGAAATCGCGCCAACGATCGTCAAACTCGCACCAATTTGGTTAGGCACGAGTCGTGCGTCCGTCATGGTTATCTCGATGGCTAATAGCCATGCAGCTGCCTATATCCGCCATATCCGCGCTAAAAAATTCCAGAGAAGACGGTGGATTTTTTTTTGCATAGAAAATCGTTTTTCTGGTATTTAAACTTGCTCTGAACTGCACCAATAAATTTTTTGAAAGCGCATTTCCGCGAATCATTTCTCGCGTGTCTGCGTCTCCAGTTTTGCACGCTTTCAACTAAACTTGACAGTACGTCACAGTGGAGACGCAGAGTAAACCCCACAAACCTTAAAATAGATGGGCGCCATGTCGCCAATCTCTTGTTCCAGCGGCACACACTCTACGTAAACGTGCGGATTGGAGCCCACGTGTCGCGACATTTCGAAAAATACACAATCACGGTTCTGCTCCTTCCACAGCGCGACGAGTCCTTTTCGCCACAGTCGCATCTCGTCCCACACATTCTCGTCGAGTTGGATTGTGCTCGAGCAGTGTTGGGTTGGTACGATGATGAGGTGCTCGTCGTCGAGACCGTCCCATTCGACGACTGCCAGATATGTCTGGAACGGTTTTTTCAATCATTTAAAGTAGTGGTGAACTTTTTGGGGCTGATTTTCGGCCGCCGGTTTCCTAGACCGCTGTCCTCGAAAGACGACGGCCGCGACTTTTAAAAAATTCCATTTTTCTTGAAAAAATTCCATTCCACGGTGTCCAGGATTTGAAAAGTGGGCGGAGCCGAGCAAACGCGCTCCACTGGATTTTTCGCGCGAAATTCAAATCTTGAGGCATTTTTTATGTTTTTCGGGAAAAAAGCATAAATTCTTAATTTTTCGTAAATGTTCTCCGGCTGAATTATAGCTGAGGTTTTTAGAAATTTTTTTAAAGCCTGAAAACGTCGAATTCGGTTCAGCCACCATTTCGGAATAATCGTTTTTAGCATTGCGGTCCTAAAAAGTGAGTTTTTTGATATTTTTGCAGGATAAATCTTTACAAAATCGAAGTTTGGACAATTTTATGGGAAATAATTCACTTTGGTTATGGAAAAAATCAATAATTGCTTGAAAAAAACCCGATTCGCCGTCTGACGACGAAAATTCCTATGACCCCTCTTCGATGCGTATTTTTCCGTATTTTTAGTCTTATTCGGGGTTTTTGTTAATTCCAAGATCGTATGCATTGTTTTGACCTCAAAATTCAAATCTTCTGTCGGTTAAAAAAACTCGGAAGTAGAATAACGCTGAAAATACGTTTGATGCTGTGAAATCTCTCACAATCAGATTTTATTTCGTCATGTGAATAAAACACTAAATGCAATTTATTTTATTTTCATCGATTTCGAAAATCGCCCGAATTTTCCAGCCTGCAAAAAGTTTAGAGGCTTTTTATGCTTCAAATTGAAATATTAGAGTTATTAAAAGATACAATACATACATTTTACAAAGAAAAACAGGTTTTACTAAAAGTAAAATAATAAAAAATGCGAAAGTCGAAAAATGCGCAAGCACAGAAAGCGCGCCATGCTAATTTGCTGGCGCGCCAGCTAGTTAGGCTTCGCCCACTCGGTAAACGCCTGCAACTGTTACGCAGATCTAAGAGGCTATAGCAGCTTTTGCGCATGACTTAGAGCTCCTTTCAGATTTTAAACAGCCTTTAAACCCAGTAGCAGATGTTATGCAGACATTGAAGGCTGCAACACCTGTTAAGCAGATCTTAAAAAGGCTGCAGATGTTACGCAGATCTTAAACGCGACACGCGCCGCACCTCGCGACACAAAATCATTGGCACCGCCCGTCTGTTTTCTGCTTGTTTTTTTCCGTTTTTTCGTCGGTATTTTTCTTTTTTTTTGCAATTTTTAATTATTTTTTTACTCCGTGGTAAATTAAAAGATGAAAAAAGACATTCTCGTCACGAATTCCACATTATATATAATGGATTCGTGACGGAGTGACATTTCACGTGAAACTGTGAGACGAAACATCTCTTAATTTCTTCAGTTGTTTCTTCATTTGTTCGAATAAAAACGTGATTGTCACTCCGCCACGAATCCATTATAGCGCAAAATAATTTTTTTTCTTCTTTTTTTCAAATAAAAACGCGTTTTGCTTCTTTTTGTTTTCACATTTTTATGTTTTTCGGTAACGTGGAAGGTTAATTTATTTTCAAAAAATATTTTCGAGGAAAAAAAAAGAAAATGTGATTAATAAATAATACGAAAATGTTTTTTGCGCGAATATTTAAATAGATACAAGCCTACTGGCTTCGTCGCCACTCTTTTTCTCTTGTTTCACTCTTCATCATTCATTTGTAAGCACTCTGTTCTGCTGGGATTTCTGTCCTCTGTGGCTCAGTTGGTAGTGCGTGTGATTACAAATCCAAATGTCGCGGGTCCGTGTTTTGCCCAACTCAAAAAAACTTCTTTATTTTTCGTTTTTTCGTTTTTTGTGCGGTTTCGCATCGCTTTTGATTTGTTTCATATATTAATCTCATTCTGCATTTATTTTTTGTCCGGAAAGTTCATGGAAGCATGTGTGATACTTTTCAAATATGTGACCGGAGGGAGCTGGGTGGAAGCTTGCTTTGTGACGGAATTTTTTGTGATTTAAAGTCTAAAGGCTTTTTCAGTGTTTAATCGGCTCCCAGTAACCTTTTCTTATCTTTTTAGAATCACATTTAGACTTTTAATTACAAAAAAATCCCCCCGCTAAGCACGCTTCCGCCCAGCTCCCTCCGGTCGCCCTTTTGAAAAGTGTCACACATGCTTCCGGCGCATTGCCGCTGAACTTACCGTGCATTGATAAATGTTCAGAAAGGCATATTCAAAGCATGAACAACAAAAACAATTAGTGAAAAAACAATTTTTTCTCCAATTGACCTGAAATTTTGATAAATTATGTAAAAAATTCTCAAGTTTTGGACGGAAATCAATATTTCAGTGGGCTGTTGAGCATTTTTGCGATTCAAATGAACCCGCGCGCCACCGATGACGCGCCGCGTTTTCTATAACCGTCTAGCTTCTCTCTCTCTCTCTCACTCTCTCTCTCTCTTTCCCGCAGAGCGCCAAATAAATTCCTAATTTCCAGAGCAAAAGGGTAAAGACAGAGAACCCGTCGACCAACAACACCATCCACCACCCGCCACGTCACCGGCGCCCAGTCAACACCCGAGAAATCCCAAAATGCAGGCGGCACGAGTTCGCCTACCAGTTGGAGTTTACAAGGAGTTTGAGGTTAACGTAAGTTGTTTGGACGGGCGTAAAGCTTAAAATAACAAAAATAAAAAAAATATATCGTTCAGCGCGGCTCCGAGGGTGAAGCATTGTTCCGTCAGGTGACGAGCGACTTGTCGATCGAAGAACGCGATTACTTTTCTCTCTGCTTCTACGACAAAGAGGAAGGCATCAGACACTGGTTGTATAATGATAAGAAGATATTAAAGCAATTGAAAAGTTGGTTGCTTTTTTTTTGGTTTTCTGATGATTCCCAGTTGATTTAAAAGCCCAAAACAAACTTTACAGACCTTCCCTAGGAGTTCTCTTTCGAGGTCAAATTCCACCCGACCACACCCACCACTATTGTCGACAATCACGCACGATACTACGTCTTCCTCCAACTCCGCCGTGACATTCTCACCTTCCAGCCACCGCCGACACTCATGCCCTTCACGGCTCTTTTGTTGTTGAGATGACAATAATGTGTATTAAATTCTATTTCTTTTTTTAAATAAAAATAATAATTATAAAAGTATGTTTTATTTACTAATAGAAAAGAGAAAAGGAACGAAAAGCAAAGTGAAAGCAGTAGTAGCCCCTTAGTTGCGCAGCTTTTGAGCAGATCTTTAGCAGAAACCCATAGCGCGTAAATTAACAGTTGCGTAAGAGCTGCGTAAAAGTTGCCAAAGTCTGCGTAACAGTTGCAGACATTTACCGAGCACTTTTCCAATCCTGGACACCGTGCCGTCTTTTTTCCAAAATTAAAAGAAAAAAAATTCGAAAAATACGAATTTCCCGCCCTTTCGTGTACTCCTTTTGGAAATAGAAAATGCTGTTTTTTCTTACATAAAATTTCCTAAAAATCTGGCTTTTTTTGTGCGATTTTCATCAATCTTTTTTTTGTTTAGAATTCCCCAGACAATTTCCTGGGTGCATACAGATGATAAACTAACAAAATGCAAATTCCTGTGGCAATTTGTCTGTCACATAAATCGATTCCAACTATTCACCATTCACAATGGGCGGTCTGTGGCTGCCTGGATGATCGTTCAAGAACCCTTCTTTTCACTTCGACGAACCAAACACCAAAACTATTCACATGAGTGTTTTTGTTCTCTTCGGTTGCTTGGTGAGGGAAACGAGGCGCATGAACGTGCGCGTGCGCGCAAAGAGCCACAGTCACAGAATACGTCTTCGGAATCGGAATCGGCACGTCCGCCGCCGATTTTCGATCGGTTTCAAATTAAATTTGATGGGGGTGGGGGGAAACCGTTAGTGCACGCAACCTCGACCGGACAGGAACCGATTGAAATCTCGACTCATTGTCAGATGCGTATCGCCATGATGAGATGCGAGGACTTTTTACGTTTACATCATGTCAACAAGAATAAAAGTCACTAACGTTGATTCCCACGGCTATAATGTTGTGTTTGGCCAGGCGGGAGCTGTCGATGCATCGGGAACAGTCGTCGAATGAGCGCTCGATTCGCTTGTGCTCTGAAAATTAGGGATTTCCAATTATACACAGAATCCTTTTAACGTACTTAATTTCAAAAAATCCTGAAATCAGGAGATTTTTGTAGGTCAAAGTTACGAAAAAATCTCAGAAATAACATGCGGCCACAGTGGAAACTGATGTTACCGTAGTATCTTCGCCGCGAGACCTTCTATGTTTAAACTTGAATTTTCCCACACTTGTTCAATGTTTTCTTTGTAAATTCAACGTGAAATGAAATAATTTGGAAACCAAAATGAAATACGCATATCATTGAGTTCAGCAGAGCGCGTTTGACCATTTTCGCGGGTCGACAATAAAAGAAAACATTGAACAAGTGTGGGGAAATTTAAGTTTAAACATAGAAGGTCTCGCAGCGAAGCAAATATGGTAACGTAGGTTTCAACTTTGGAACTTTGGACTACAAAAAACCTCCTGATTTCAAGATTTTTTAAAACTTTGAACGCGCCATTAAAAACTCGGGAAATTTTTGGCTATTAGCCGTCGTGGATCAGACCCGAGTTTGCCGGCTATTAGCCGTTTACAATGGCAACATTTTGCTTGACCGCCGATTGCTGCCAAACTTGCGCCGACCGTTGATTAGTCGCAAAATATGAGTCAGTAATGGCTAACAGCCATTTTCAACGGCTAATAGCCATGTAGCTGTCTATATCCATCTTATCCGCGCCAAAAATTCCTTGAGAGTACCTATGACACTGGATGACGACTGTAAATAATTACGGCCTGGATAACTGACATTAATTATCGCTTCAATTGTGAATTTGTGTCCCAAGAGTGTAAAATCCAACTACTGTAATGTTCAGCGTGCAGAAATCATAAATTATCGCTGTTTTCTGTTCAAAATCACCAAATGTGTGCCACAAAGCCAGGAAGTGCATTACTGATTTAAAAAATGTTGTGTCTAATCTTCAAACCTTGAACTACATTTTACTGGTTGATAACTTTCACCCCTTTCAAAGGTACTGTAGATCGTCAAAGTGAGGAATAGCTAAAAATCGATGCAACAAATATTTTTTAGCTATCCCTCATTTGGACGATCTACAGTGCCTTTGAGAGGAGTTGTGCAAAAAAGTTATGAACTAGTAAAATGTAGTTCTAGGTTTGAAAATTAGAGACAGCATTTTTTAAATCAGTAATGCACTTGCTGACTTTGTGGCACACATTTGGTAATTTTGAACAGAAAAAAAGTGGTACTGTATGATTTCTGCACGCTGAATATTACAGCAGTTGGATTTTACACTCTTATGACACACATTTACAATTGAACCGATAATTAATGTCAGTTATCCAGCCGTAATTATTTACAGTCGTCATCCTGTCTCATGGATATTCTCAGTGATTTTTTGATGCTGATATTACGCTTAGACGTTGAAAATAGCTGTGGGCCATCGAATATAGCGGCTAATCGGCGCATGTTCGGAGCGTCTTCGGCAGCAATTGGGGCACAAGCAGGAGTTAGCTATCAAAAATGGCTAATAGCCGTCAAACTCGGGTCTGAATTGAACGGCAGTTAGATTGCCGCTCAACCAAATCAGAACTATTCCCGAGTCAAGTCACAACTTTCGATTCATAGTGCAGTTTTAATTTGTCACAATCACAATTCACCATTTCAACCAAATTGTTTACATTTTTTCAATAATTTACACTTTGCTTTTGCAAAACTGGCAAGTGCGGATCGGATCGGATCCTCCCCAATCTATTGACGTGTCGCGGTGTTGTCCTTTTGATCGGAACGCACTTAAATATCCACCAAAACATCCATTTTTGCAACAAACAAAAAAAAAGGGAAAACTGTTTTCCTGCATGTTCCCCTCACTTCATCGCATCAGTCAATGACGCAACCGCAGAGTGGATGGATGTTTCCTGTTTCTGCCGGAGAATGAGGAAGCATTCGAACCGTTTCCACTTGAGATCGAGTAAAATGGAGGGTTGAGTGCTTGACTAGCATTAAAAACGCGCATTACTATTCACAACTTTTTTATACGGATTTAACGAACCCCGTCATCCGTGAAATACGTACATACAAGCGTGTATATTGATATCAGACGTCGTCAAAGTGTCTGTCGTGTCGGCAGTGTTGTTTTCAAACAAACCGAACCGCACCGCACAAAGATTTGTGATATCTCTAATCGCTACAAAATTGACGTCATTGATGCCTTAACCGAAATCGACGGGACAGTGGTTTTAAAAATAGAAAAGACCTCCACTCTCGAATTGCTGTTGACTCATTTCGCCAAACAGATGGAAGAAAAAAGAAACGTCGACGTTACATCAGAAAAACATCCAAAAAAGTATCCATCTAGAGATGATGGATGATCGGCGGTCAATTCGAGAAGTCACGAGGAGATGTTGTGGCTTACGGCGATCAGGAATCAGAAACCGTACTTGCTTTTAGAACCGTCCGGGATAGAACTCAATTGTGTGCTTAAAACCAAGTAGCAGTGCTTAAAATGCAGTTCTAAAAGCGAGTGCCACAAAACCGACAAACTACTTGTGAGAAATCGATTCAAATTCGAATTCCAGTCGCCAATTTTCCAAATTCCGGGGGGCAAGGCGGTGACCCCGTCTGTCCCGTCCCGTCCCAAATTGTTCCAGTAATTAGTGTGTTTGTTTTTCGCAACATTTTTCCACTTTGGCGAAAAAATGCAGTAGGTCGACGGTCGCCACATCGATGATGGGGCGGGCCAGATAGCACAGTACTGGACGGGGCTGGGCGGGGCGATTCGCATTCCTTTCGACTGCGTCTCTCATCCGCCCGCCCGTCCGCGCCCATCAATCGACTGTCGCTTTTAACACCCCGAGAAAACAGAAAGAAGACGTCCTCCCCTCCCCTCCTTCCTTCTCCTACCCACAACCCAAAGCATCCTTCCCGATTCATTCCGTATTGTTTGGTACCACCGCATCATCATGCTCGTCCTCTCATTTCTTCTCGTTTCCATATTCTGCTCATTTTGCACAGCGACCACCGAATGGTGGGGTGATCTTCGAGCGCATTTGAATCCTGCCCGTCAGGCTCCGTTCTACGATGTCACTTATGATGAGAAAGGTAATACTTTTTCGAAATCATTTCAACTTTAATTATCTCTATTCAAACTTTTTTAGTCAACGTCTGCCCGCAGGGACTGCACGCGGATGCCATCCCCGAGTACGTTTACTTTGGAACCATGCTCGCCACCATGACAGTTGACGAACACGATCAGTGCCTTCAAAAGTGCGCCGAAAAGCCACGTTGCAAAGCCGTCAACTTTTTCCACCCATTCGCCTATCAAGAGAAAGGTTTCTGCGAGTTGCTCATCGAGGGACAACGTGACAATCCGTCTTTGATGCGCCCATTCCGCAAAGCCACCTATTACGAGAAAATCCGTTGCCGTGAGCTCGACGATGTCGAAGACGTCGAGGAGACCGTGGCTGCTTCTGACATCACAGAAAGTGAGTTTTTTCTCTATTCATCTATGCATTTATTAGAGTACTTTCCTCTCCCTCCAAGTACTATTGTTCGCATTCTTGCAGAAGCGCCAGAAGATGTGGTTCGCGAGAAGAAACTAGACATGAGCAATTTGATGAAGAAGTTGTCCGCCAAAGTGAAGGAGTTCAATGGTGGCTCGGGCGGTTTCCGCGCCGCTCGTTAAGTCTCTTTTTTTGTTTTTGTTTCATCCCATTCACTTCACCTCAATTTCTCATGTCTGTACCATATAACTAACCACAATTCACTTCCTCAACACCACCGTAATATTTTGTTTCCTTCTTACATGTCACTCCAAAGATCTCTTGATTTTCTCATCGCCGTCATTTCGGGTCCTCTTTTCGCTTCTTCCATTCACCCAGTTGTTGTTATCCATTCCACTCCATTCCATTCCACCCAAAAACCCCTAGAGACTCCTAGTCAAACAGTTTAGATCAAAAATCCATCCTTCTCTCATGCAACTTGTCTCCGATTGAAACCCCACTCTTCTTACGCGTACGTATTCGATACATCTACCCTTTTTGTGTGTTTGCAGAATAAACCCTTTTCTTCTTCCTTCTATCTCTCGCTCGCTCGCATGCATGCTTCCACCCTCGGGTCCATTCTTCTTATCTAATCTAGTGACATTTTTGTCGTTCGACGGCGCACATACACATACACACCGCAAAACTTTGCTTTCAATCAAATCTCTCCACATCCTTCACCACCATCTACATTCCTGCCCGATTTAGAAGAGGCAAAAAGGAGGCTGGAAGAATTTGAACAGTCCAGAAATCAAGAAAACTGAGGGGTGCTACTTCGGGATAAAACTGCTTGAAATGGAGATGTACAGGAAAAACAACTGTGCCAAATTGAACTCAATAACCTGCCATGTACAAAGGAAAACTTTTTCGAGCTGGTCTAGCTTTTCTGGGCCATTGCAGCTTTATTTCAGGCAGTTCTATTTCGCAAAATTTCTATTCCAAAGTAGCTACAAGTTTCCAATCAACTGGCAACTTAAAAACGACTTTAAAAGTCTTTTTTTTTTTTTGAAAAATACATGCAAATGTACTTCCAATTCTGTCTGTCCTACAAAAACACGCAATCAAGGGAAAATTTGGACGAAAACAAGTACATCATACCTCGAAACTTCAAGTGGCTAAACCAAGGTTCAGACTCCATACATTTTGGTTAAAAGGTAAATAGGAGAGTGTGGGTGACACTTTCACGCGAAATTGCGGATAACTCTGCGGCCATATGCAAGAAACTGGATAACCGTTTTCCGGTAAACAAAATTCAGAAATCACTGATTTTTTCATGATGGGGTTGAGAGATGCAGATAAATATTATCGGAAAGGTTTTCCTGTCGTTTTCCAGTTTCTGGCATACGACCCCTGATTTTCAGACTTTAGAAAAATGATTTATTTATTTTTTATCACAATAATTACAGGGATTCTATTGAGACTATAGAAATGAAACAATCAACATGATAAAGTTGTATTTAAATTGGCGACGATGGACGATTTGTATGGATTTTTTTGTTGCATAATCCAGAATTTTCCTCTTTTCTCGAACTTTTTGTCCCATTTCCATTCGAACGCGATATTTTATCACTCTATTTAAAATCAATAATTTATTTTAAAAAAACATCAAAAATGTAATAATTAAATCGAAAATCATACAAAAAAAAACAGTTCAGTGGGCGGAGCTTCCCGAATCGGTACACAACGCGAGTACGCAAAAACAGAGTTCCAATTTGAATAAAAACGATTATATCAATGACATTTTTTTTTAAACCTGAAAATCAGAGTTTTGCGCAATTTCGCATGAAATTTCCTGTTGCCCCTATTTTGTCACGCTCTACAATATACGGCTCACTTAAATTCGAAGAATTATTCAAAATTTAACGTTACAGGAAAAGTCACCGGAAAACTCATTCGCCAACTGTTTTATCGTTGGCCAAATATTGCCACTGGTGTGGACATTGCGACGAAAAATTGCCCTCAAGTTTCGAAAAGTCTCAGAGTCAAAGATAAACGTGTCCCGTCTTCGCTTCACTCCCAACTCTGATACACATCAGTATCAATATCAGACTTGATTCTCAATGGAGCGCAATATGTTCACTACTATCCTCGTTGTCTAATTCTTTATGAGTCTATTAAGCGAACCAAAGATTCTCCATTCTTCACCTCAATTCTTCGGCCAATCAGTGTAATAACCCACCAGCCGGTCGCCTTTGTCGAATAACAAAATTCTTAGCAGTCGCCAAAAAAAAAAAACATATATACGTACATACATACGCCGTCTAATATAGAAATCGGATGAAAGATCGACAATGTTTACGAGTAAAGAATGTCAAGTGAAGACGTAGAATGACAGACAGACAGACAAACGGTAAGATGCAGATGGTTTGTGATCAGCGGAGCGATGCGGTCGGAGAGAAACCTACTCTAAACCTTTTTTATCTCGTGCGCCCCTTTCCTTTACTTTTCTATTGAAACCAAAGCATCGTCACATTCCGACGGCGTGATTAATTGGGAAAAGACCGCGCAAGAAGAAGAAAAAGAAGAATGGGAAGCAAAGTGAAGTCGGTGGTCGACACCCCGTACATAAATGTGTTCTTTTCTTTGAATCATTGCCGCCTTTGAAGCCAACCCGACTTGTTCAATCAGTCGTTGATCGCATTGTTAATCGATTTGTGTTACTTTCTCTTGATCAATTCAATTCCATTCCATTCCACTCCACACCCTTTCCATTTAATTTGGCAGAGTTCAACGAACCCCACTTTTCGATGAACCGTGACCGAAATTCGACCCTCGAATCCATGGCACTAACCATTTCAAGTGTTTAAGAAAAACATGTGAAAAGTATGAGACACGGGGCATTGCTAAATGACCATGAAATGTGTTTGTGACGGGCGACCGACCACATAAATTGACAATCTTCTTCTTCTGCGCCGTAGCGTATTTTTCTTGAATATTTTTCTCGTCACTCTACTATTTGGAGGGGAAGAAACAAAAACACTACTTTCGGTTGGTTCAAATTGGGAGAGACTGTCCTGTCACCTTTTCAAGTCGAGTATTCATGTGAAGAACCACGCATGGTTAAAGGACAATTTTGATGCGATCTTTGTAATATAAGAAACAAAGATCTTGTGTTTTCGAAAAAATAAAATAGCAACATATATCGTAACTCAAATCGTGGCGGTACTCTTCATTTCCTTCAAACAATTCTTCATTTTCTTTTGATCCTTGTATTGCTTGTTTATCTGTTGCGACACCTCGTCAAATGATGCGCATTGCGGGTCTCGCCACGACGTTATAGGCACAAACACATGTGTAGATTTACGTGAACGTATGTGAATTAATTTGCTATTTACCGTTTTGAATTTTTTCGACGAATAAATTTCGTTTTTTTTGTTGCCATTTTTGTGGAAATTAAAAACGTGTGCATATACCGTCGTGGCGAGACCCGCAATGCGTGTCATTTTACGTTGTATCTAAAACAGAGGAATACGTAATATGTTTATTTGTTTGTATGAGTCGGAAAAATAGCAATATTCTTAAAAATTTTACGGGTATTTTTTCCGGCTTTTCGTGGAATTTTCGTTTTTGACTATCTGTAAAAAATATTTTTCCAAATGTACACCACAACAAAAAATATGGATTTTTTTTTCATTTTTTAATGGTAAACAAATACATAAAATGTGTAATTTCTCGATTTTCAGCATGAAAACTCAATAAAAAGAGAGTCCAAACGTAAAAATCCTGAAGAAAAATATTTTAAACGGGCGCTGAAATGAGTGTTACCGTAATCCATGCAAACAAAATTTAACGAAATATTTAGTGAGTAAGAATAAAAGTCTATTGTTTTTATTTAATTTTAACAAACCCCCAAAAACCATAGGCTCCTACTTTTACTAACTCTCTCTCGTTAAAATGTTAAGAATGGATTACGGTCACGCTTATTTCAGCTGTGTCCGATCGTGCTGAATTTACTCGTGGAAGAGTTTGCATTTTCTGGGCCACTGCAGGCGCCAGCAGAGATGCGTCCGCTTAAAATAGTTTGTCTCCTTTTGAACTGATTAAGCCAGATGTGCATGAGCCGAGTCAGGAAACGAGGAGTCAGGAAACGCGCCCGATCGCACAGCTGAAAATGCTTAAAAATGAGGCCGAAAATTCACATAAAAACAAGCACGCTTAACATAAACTATGTGTACATTTTATTTACCATTGAAAAATGAAAAATTATTCGTGTAAAAAAAACGGAAAAACGAAAACTCAAAAAAAAAAACACGGAAGAAAACACCCATATATCGCGATTACGGTATTTAGATTGCTATATTAAACAACAATTTTTGCAACAATAAAAACTGTTATTCTTATTCTTCCATACGAATACATATCGGTGTGCACTTTGGCGAAAAGGGAAAAGATATGACAGTGGAATTTATAGGCGACGCAAATAAACCGACCAGATTGATATGAAACTGATGCATACGTCACACGACGAGACGTGTTTCTTTGGCGAACGGATAAGTGTCATCAGTGACACCTTTGGACCCGATACCACCTCCAGAGATGACTTTGCACCTTTGACATGTTTTCAGGGATTACATTTTTGAACAACTACATAAAACAGGACATCTTCTCCTCTTTTCCATCAATCAGACGAAGGAAAACAAAGAGATGATTCTCGAAAGAAATACGTATAAACGACGTAGAGTGTGTTTTGCGCGGCGGAGAAGAGTTCAAAAACCGTGTCGTCCCGGAAATATCAGTGCAATACGAAAAGACAGGTTAATCAAAGCGTACTTATTATCAGTGGAAAAAAACAAGTTGAGCACAGCCTCCCAAACGAGAAAAGCACCAGCAAATTTGTATTTCGTCTGGCACTCTCTCTGCCTCGCGCCGCAAACTTGCATGCTCCTTTAAACAAAACCTTTTTTAATTAAATTTTCTCTTTTAAAATCGTTATTTTTCGGCTATTTTTCACTTTTTTTTTGTTCTAATGTCTAAAATAGTGTTCCAATAGGAAGGAATAATATTTTTTGGTGCACTTGCTCAATCTTTCGTAAATCCTAGCCGTTTTATATCTAAAAAATTGCTTTATTTTACGATAAATGACCTCAAAATTGTTATTTTTACAGATAGCTCAGCAGCAAAATAATGAAATCAGCAACATAGAAGGACAATCAAAATCATCGGGCCCGGAAATTCAATTTATACCAAAAATCGGTTGAAAACTATTTTTTGTTAATTTAATTATTTAAAAGGTGCTATAAATATGATGGTTGCTTTTCAAAAATCAATAAATTTGGTTTAAATATGTTTCTTTTCTGTTGAATACAATCTACGACCTGGAGTAACTAAGTTTTCATCGAAGATCAGACGCTTCTTCCGCCCACTCTGTTGAAATTCCGAGAAATACAGTAATCGAATAAAATATTCCCGAAACTTCTATTTTATATGGTTTAATAATGTTTGCGAACAATACTGACCTATTCTAACGGAAAGCGACCATCAAGACTGTGATTGAAGCGCTTGAGGGACCGAATTCCGTACCTTCAGATGTCCACCGATCCATGACTGGAAATCTTAAAACCCTATTTTTTCCGTCCATTCTTGACCAAATCGGCCGGTTGAGGTCGCAAAATGACCGCAAGAAAATTTAGAAACTTTCCTCGGCAGCCGATTTTTGATTTGTCTTCTAGTTCTTCAGAAAAAAATTAAAAACCATCAAAATTTGTCCATTTTTTCACTTTTTCAACTGAAATTGGTTTTTCAACTACCGAAGCCATTTTTTGACGATTTCGTTCGTTCAAAAGCGAAAAATGATCGCCGTAAAATTCTCTACAAAACCCTGGGAGCCGATTTTCGAAAACATTTTCGAGACGAAATTTAGGAGCATCTGAATAAGACTTCGTGCTCGAGCGGCCGAAAATGCCACTGTTTGGCAAACAAAACCGCTTGATTTGTCCTTTTTCAATAAATAATCACTTTACTATAATATTCTTGACATGTCTTTATCAAGTATTTCCAAAAATAATAGTGAATTTTTCGAAAAATCTCGAAATTCGTGAAAAATCTTTGTTTAGAGGTATTTCTGTGAAGACAAATTATTATTTCTTCTATGATATCTCAAAAAATCGGCAATTTTCTTTTGTGTCTATTTATATTCCTTTTTCAATTGAATTTCCGGTTTTCAGTGTTTCCGACGCATTCTTAAATTCTGAACATTCCTGCAGGAAAGGCGGTGCAAGCGCGCTCTATCTGCACGCGCGAGAGAGTGCGAGACGCCGAGACCTTCTTTTTGGGGACCAGCGGTGCGCATTTCTCGTGCGGGAGGCTGTGGTTGAGATAAATATTTACGTGCAGAAAACAAAAAGTACGCGGAAGAGCAAAGTAAAGGCCAGGTCAGTACAGAGATCATATTTCGGATGGGAAATACATAAATGTACTTTCCATGGGAATTTGGAAAAAAATAGAATCTGGGTATAAATACCGTATTTTCTCATTTAGAAAGGCACCTCCACTAGCTCATCTAACGTTATTTTTGGCGCGGATACAGGCAGCAATCCAATAAGTTTAAAATGAAATTTTTTCAAAAATCGAATAATAAACGACTTTCCGGATAGAACCTCAAATAGAAGCGCATGCCCTTCTCCTTCTAATAGAAACCACTACAAAAAAAAAAGAAAACTCACCCTTAATTGCCTCCTTCTCTCTCCGTTTCTTGTCCTTCTCGTCTGTCTTTTTTCTTCCTTTTTGCATTTCCGCAATATCATCAACACTTTCGTCATCGTGGCGCCGAATTTTTGAGCTTTTCTGAACAGAAAATTGTGAAATCTGTTGGACTTTTTTTGGGGGGGAAGTGGTTTAAAATAACAAAACTGGGAACGCGCCAGTGCATGCGCGGGCCCAATTTCAAACAGATGGGTCGGGAGCAGTGGTGGGATTTTAAGTTTACGGATTTTACGGTTTTTACGGATTTTTGGGGTATCGTAAAAATTAAAAAATTTTTTAAAATTTCATCCGTAAAATCCGTAAATATTCTAAAGCCATTCGTTCGGGGGAGAAAAAACCAACATTGTTGTATTTTTTTTTTCTAAAAATTCTGCAGAAGTAAAATAATTTTGGTTATTATTTCTTGTTTCAGCAACTCATTTTGTCAAGGATATAGTATAGGGCTCGGTGACAGCCACTATTCCCTGATTATAAACAAGATGCTCTCGACAATTATCACGCAAAGAAGACAAGTTAATTACATTAGTTTATCTCAATAAAGCAAATAATCATTGGGTACAAGTATAGAAGGACGAGATTCCCAAGTCTAGAGCTGGCGTGGTCCAAGAGCAAAGCTCGAGGAAAGAACCTCTCGGAAAGCGAGAGGGGTCGAGGTGTCGGCGGTCCTCTGATACGATAACCGACGGGAAGTGCGGCAGCTACCGCTGGAGACTCCGGGGAGAATCCTACGCTTAGAAAGAAAGGGGAGGGACGCCGACTACTAGACAAGGTTCAAACGACTTACAATACAGTGTGTAGAAAACAGTTGATGCCAAGAATAACAGTAGGTAGCAAATCCAGTTGGTCCATATAGAGTGACAGCTAACAGCGGTCCATTGGTTGAGACGCAGACGAGCAGGGCCACGTGGTCGTTCAGCAAGCGTGTGTGGGCGGCTCCCAAAACTCTGCGCTCTCTCGGCGCCGCGCATGACGTGGCGACGCGAGGTCACTAAGAGACGCAGGTGGTCTCGCCGCGCGAGAAAGGTACGGTTGGTCCGTGTAGTCCTCTCGGAGAATGAACGGCGCACGAGAGAAGATTTCACATGACGAGATGGCAGTGGGTGATCCAATGAAGCGGATAAAGAGAAGTTTGTCCGCGTAGTTGTGTAGAATATTAAATTGATCAAGAAGAAAGTAAAGACTAATGGGTTAGCGCAATGATAGCCCATTATTGTCTTGACACTGGGGGGGCGACATGAATCTCCATGACTAGTGTCGATCCGGATGAGTCGTGCAAATTGTTGCATTGATATCGTACAAATCCTGGATTGACGCTGGGGTTGGAGATTAAATCATTGTGTTGAATGTTCAGTGAGGGTACAAAGCAACCTCAATGAAGGCATTTGTTGTAGATGATAGTATGTTCGGTGAGGGTACAGAAGCAACCTCACTGAAACATTGCAAAATTTGTAGTGATGAAGGTGACGAAGTCTTTTTTTTTTTTTTTTTTGAAGATGTTGCAGTAGTTGTGACAGTAGTTAAGGTTACGGCAGTTGTTCACGAAGTTGAAGTTGTTCCAGTGATTAGATTTATTGAAGTTGTTGGGAGAAATGCATTGGTTGCGGAGAAGTTGTTGAAAAATGTGACGTCGTTGAGGCCGTCCTTTCTGAGTTTTCGTTAAATAGTATGGGTGGTACAGTTGGTTGTGGTATGGTTGCTAGTTGTTGAAGTTCATCTAATGATGCGTTGTCGTTGAGTTCAGGGCATTCCAGAGGAACTAGTTGGTTGATTGGTCGTTCCAGTAACTCCTTTCCACATTTGACGACTGCTGATCGAACTTGTTGATCCTGTGATTTGTTTAATGACATTATTCGTCCTAGTGGCCAGTGGTTTCGTGGTAAAAGATTATTTGTCTTTACATGCACTATGTGTCCTGGTTTAGGTTTAATACGACAGTAATGTCCAGTTGTTGGTCGTCTTTGTTGCAGTGCCGAGAAGTATTCCTGGTGAAAAACATTCCATAGTTCTGTGAGTAGTCGGTCCAATCCATGTAGATACATTCGGGTCAGCTTTTCTGTGGTTCCCATTTGAATAGTCTTTAGGACTCGTTCGCGCATTGACGAGAACTCGTCCGGAAAAGACATTTGCACGGAAGGCATGAGAAAGTCTGATGGTCTTATTGCTAGACTATCAGAAGCATCTATAGCGTTTCGAGTTATGGGGCGGTTGTTGGCCATTCCTTCGCACTCGATTATGATGGTTTCCAATTCCAAAAATGTGAGATTTGCAGGTCCGATTATTTTGTATAGACAAGATTTGACGATGCCTACGATTCGTTCATAAATTCCACCTTGCCAAGGAGAGTATGGTGTTATTTGTTTCACCGCAATCTCCTTTGAGGCTAGGTAATTGGTTAGTGTCCGACTTTGGTTGACGAATTCCACGACATTGGTGTTTATCATTTTTAATCCAAGAACGAACGTTGGAGCATTGTCCGAAAGAATTGTTTCCGGGGCTCCGCGGCGAGCAACGAATCGACGAAGAGCCAGCAGGAATTGTCTCGTTGAATTGTCCATTACGCATTCCAGATGAACGGCGCGCGTAACTATACATGTTGCTAAAAAGACCCACATTTTTCCGATTCCGGTTTGGTTTGTTTCGGCATTAGTTGTTTTGTATTTGATTGGTCCGAAATAATCAATTCCAATATGGGCAAATGGTATCATAGCTTCTGTGCGTGTCCGTGGGATGGTTTTGGCAAACGGGTATTTGTACGCTCTTCCGTGACGCTTTTTGCAAATAGTGCATCTACTGCATATGTGTCGTATAAGTTGTCCGGAAGCCGCAGAAGCATATCTTCGTTGAAACTCGGCTAGAGATTCTTTGTAGCCTTGATGTCCGGTGAACATATGAACTTCTCTTGCAATGAGGTAAGCCAGTGGATGTTTCTTGAGAATAATTATGGGTTCTCTGTGGTCTCGGGGGAACGGCGCATTGGCAAAATTGGTTGTTTTGCGATAAATTTCGTTTTCATCTAGCATTGGTTCAAATTCTTTAGGTGGATATTGATGCAGTCGTTGAGCGGCGTCGTCATAGTGGGCCCTGATGATGTATTGTCGGGCCACCACTCTCTTTTCCACTTCGTTGTTGTTAATGACGGCGTTCTGATATTGTTTGAGCGTTCTTCCTTGTAATTGAATTAGGTCGTCCGGAAATCGTTCATTTCTCTTTTTTACCGCATTTGTTATCCATTGGAGAGTCAGGTGTATAATGCTAGACAACTTAACGAGGCTATTGGTACATGCATATGGAACAATAGACTCGAGGTTGTGGCAAGCAGAAATATTTAGAATTTCTAAACATTCAGTGGTTTCATTTGTTGCAGGACGGATTCTGGTTAAACTTCTTGGTTCCTTTCCTTGACTGAAGTCGTGGAATAAGTGAGGGTCCGCAGGCGTATCATCTAGTTTTTTAGGCCATGTGTTTTGATTTTGCAGCATTATTTGTGGGCCGGTAAACCATATCTTCGATGCCTTCAATTCCGATACTGAGCATCCTCTGGTGGCAATGTCTGCTGGGTTTTGATCGGTCGGAATGTAACGGAGAGATGTCTTGAGATTATCTTGGTTGATTGATCCCAGTGTGGTGCGTATTTTCTTCACACGGTGTTCCACCCATCTTGTACCATTTGTTCTGTGCAAAATCCAATAGAGGACACTCACGTTATCGCAAAAGAATGTTACTGAATCAATTTTCATGTGTAATTCCTTTAGGATCGTTGCTGCTGCATTCGTTGCTATCTCCACTCCTAACAATTCCATTTGGGGTATAGTGAGTTCTGTTTTTGCAGGACGAATTTTTGATTTTGCAAAAATCAAGCGACAGTTGTAGACGTCCTGTCCAAAGTCGTATCGGAGATAAGCAGCTAATCCGTAGTGATCCTTGGAGGCATCGGAGAAGATGATGAGGCTGACTGTCTTGTAGTTGTAATTGTTAACTAGTTGGCGAGGCAGAACAAGTTCTGACTCGTCAAACAGTAGTTTAGCTTTTTTCCAGTCCTTTTCGAGAGAAGTTGGTAGTGGTTCATTCCATTTTGTTCCCGCGATCCACAGTTTGTGCATTAGGTTTTTTATTGGAATCAAAATCGGGCAAACCATGCCAGTTGGGTCATATGTTTTTGCTTGAAAGGAGGCCAATTGTCGCTTTGTTGGGATGCCATCGGGAGGCTGGGCGATTTTTATGGTAAGCGTATCCAGCTCTGCGTTCCAAATGTGTCCCAGTAGTTTTGTGATGTGGTTGTTGGCGCGGTCCTTTTCCGGGATTTGTTCCATGACCTCGATGCAGTTGATCATAAACTCTCTCAAGTTCATGTGCATTTTGTTGAAGGCGTTCTTCGAGTCTTCGTAAAGTTTTTTGAGTTCTTCTATTTTGTTGGTGGTGAAAAGAATATTGTCGACATATAGATTTTCGGTGACTCTTTGGTTGATTTCGTCCGGATTTTGTTCCAAATACCGTAAAATCGTAATTGCGAGAAGAAATGGGCTGCAAGCTACTCCGAAAGGAAGTCTTGTGAATCGGTAGATAGCAATGTTGTCCGGGTTGTATCCTAGAGCGGGATCCTTAAGCCACAGAAACTTTGTTAGATTTCTGTATTGAGGCTGGATCCTTACTTGGTGGAAAGCCTTTTCTATATCCGATATCATTAAGTACTTTTTCAGGCGGCTTCGCAGAAGAATTCCGAGAATCGACTGAAGAATGGACGGGCCGGGAAAAACGCAGTCGTTTAGGCTTAACTCGTTTTTCATGTGACTTGACGCATCCAGCACTATACGGAGTTTTGTGGTTGTAGATTCCAACTTGATGACTACCCGATGTGGGATAAAGTATGAATTTCCATCCTCATTTGTTGGTGATTTGTCCTCCACGCGTTCAATAATTCCGGATTCTAGTTGGCTCATGATAATATCGTGGTATTGCATTCTCGTAGTTCCAGTTCGGAGTTGGTTGTTGAGAAGTGTTGTTAGTCTTCTGGCAGCGACTGGGTAGTTATGGAAAAGATCCTTCTCCCTTCCGTTAAGAGGAAAGGCGACGTAAACTTTGTTGTCCTTGTCAGTAGTTGCATTTTTCTTGAACTGATCGATTAGTTCTTCATCTATTAGGGTCTTTTGTTGCATAGCTTCAGGAGGTAGGATACCCAAGACGTCCAAATTCCACATTTGAGCTAGTTGTTTGTCCAGCATTGCATTCGATATTTGTTGCGGTTGATTATTCGGAGATGTCGGTATCACAAGAATATCATCCTCTGGTGATGCGAAATCAATCGAATCAACAGTGTAGATGTGTTCTTCTTGGTGATATGATGATGTGTCCAAGTATGATACATTTTCATCCGTGGATAATACGTTTGGAATAGGTGTCGGGTATGTGATCAGACCTAACGGAGTCTGTTCGATGAGTCGACCACTGGGCAAGATGAATCGTCGCGAATCCTTTACCAAGTGGCTGATGACGTTATTTCCGAGGAGGAGATCAATTGGTTGTCCGTCGTATCTGCTCAGTCTTGTTATTAATTTGACGTCTAAGCCGTGATTTTTCATGTACATTTGGTCCTCTAAACTCAATATCGGGCTTCGGAAGATTGTTGGGAGTTTTGTGTATCCAGGAATTGAAGCGGCCCATAATCGGTGTTTTGAGTCTGTTACTTTAAGTTGGTAAAAATTATACCATTGTTGTTCAGACGACGATATTAACCCTTTGAACGACATCAGTTGTTTCTTCACGATTTGCAATCCAAGTTTTTTGGCGGTTACTTCTGATATGATAGAAGTGGTTGCTCCTGTATCTACCAGAGCCAACAGTATGTTGCCAGTTGTAGTTGATAAAGGCATAAACGGCATTTTATATTCACTGTCCCTTTGGAGTTCGGTGTTGAATGTGAATGTTTCTATAGCATCCTCGACTATTATTTCTTTGATAGCTGGGCCATTTGGGTTGACGATTTTGAAAATGTTATTATCGCCAGAGGCAAATGTTCCGTTTTCACAAGAAAATTCGACTCTGGGGATAATTGGGGATGTTTTGGAAGAGAGTATGCCGTCATCGAGTGTAGGCGATCTCTCCCAAATTGATACGTTTTCTGCAGGAAAGGTTGGTGTTGAAGGCTGATGAAAATTTTGTGAATGCGTTGGATCCATTCCATTACTTTGAGGCTTCCTTCCTCTGGCTACGAAAAAACGTTGTTTTACTGACTTGCTTCTCTCCCGAGGTTCTTCCTTTAGTGTTGAAGTGGTTCGCTTTGGCGTGACTATTTTCATCGTCCTGCGGTGCTGGTCGGTGCCATCGGCTGGTAAACTTTTGCGAGCTACCTCTTGTTGAAGTGCAGTGGAACGTATGGTGTCGTTGTCGACAGTTTGCACAATTGTAACGCGAGTGGCATTGTATTGTCGTATGATTGTTGCCGAGACAGTTGTTACATAAATTGTTTCTCCTTACTGCTTCTGCTCTATCGACATGTGAAAGGTTGCAATCTTTAGCACAGTGGTTCGAGTCATTACAATAACGACACGGCAACGTGTAGGCTGGTGACGTATTTGTTTTCTGTGTCCATCTGTACATTCCTCGTTGGTTGGTATTTCTTGGAGTGTCTGGTTGATTGGTGTTGATTGCTAGGATCTCGTTGCAGGTAGTCCTGTTTCTTTTGCATTGATCCATCAGTTGTTCCGCGGCAAATTCTCGAATATTTTCCTGAATCGATTTGAAAACAGCCATAAAAGTTAGAGCCGGGCCTCCTTGTTCTGTTGCTTGTCGAATTTTTCGTACTAGCTTGTTTGCGGGACGCATTAATTCTTGTGGAAGTTTGTCGATCATAACTTGAATAAATGTCTTACAGTTTATGGAAACTCCTTCGCGTTTTAGGGCATTGACGGCAGACACGTGTTTAAGAAGATCCTTTTCCATTTCGACGTAGCTTGTTTGGTGGAATGGTAAGTTTTTGTACAACATCTCATTTCGGTCCAATCGGTCAGTGCTGTTACCATACAGCATTTCCAGTTCTTCGCGGAGGCTGTCGTAGTCTTCTGCGGACACGTCCGTCGACGTGATGCAAATGCGAGCGTTTCCAGTTAGTGCCTGGAGCAAAACTGTTTGTTTCAAGGTTGGATCCAAATTTGTGTTGTGCACGAGGTTGGTGAACATTGTTTTGAATAACTTGTATTCGTCTTTGTTGCCATCGAATTTTGGAATGCTCGAAACTAATCCATGAATATGAGCAGCAGTGGTTGTGTTGAAAGAATGGTTTTGATTCGATGTCGCCGTCGTCGATTGGGGGTTGGTTGGCGTACCATTGAAGTTTAGACCTTGTTCATAACTATTCTGGTTGGCTGCAGGCGTAGAGGTGTGCACATGATACGATCGTTGAGTATTTGGCCACTGTTCAGTTTCATCTGATCCTATCGGTGTTGGTGGGATTCGTAGTTGGTGTGGATGCAACGTCTGTGACGCCGAATCCAAACCTTCGCAGAATCTTTGGTTTTCTTTTGATAAGCTTAACTTCGCGATTTGATCTGACAGCGCTTTTATTAACTGATTTTGTGTCCGGCGGTCGTCCATTTGTACACGTTCGATTCTACTGATCCTGTCGGTTGTCTCATCGGCTTTGTCTTGGCACAGTTGTACTAACTGTGCGAGTTGGTCTTCTATGTTTCGGTCCGAGTTCAGTGGTTTTCCAGACGCTTGGTGTTGTTGTCTTGACGACTCTGTGTTCAAACTTCTATTCTTGTCAGCCGAAGGTGGGTGTTCGAGCAGTGGTTGGATGTGGAGAGAGCCGATCGTAGTGTTTCTCTGGGCAGCTGCTGTTAAGCTCTGAGCCTGAGAAAAACTAGAGCTGCTCGCATTGTTCCTTGTCTCGAGAATTTCCTTGTTGACGTTGACAGGTGATGTTATATCGTCCAAATTTGTAGTCGATATTTCGTCGATGTTGTCCCAATCCATAAGTTCATTGGTCAGTTGTTCCGGGTCATCTGCCAGTGTTTCAAATTTCTCGAGCTCTGTTTCTTCAGGAGATCCTGTGTCTTCCTTTGGTGATGGTGAATGTCCTTGTTCCAAATTTGTTGCGAATACTTCTAACATTTCCAGTCCTTGATTGTTGAGCTTCTCGAGTTCGGAGAGCATTTGTTGAATGTTCGAAGCTTCAATCCATTCGATCATTCGCGCCAGGTTTTTCTCGCGAATTTCAGTTGTCGGATTCAGCATTGGTGAAATGCTCAAAATTCCCTCAACTTCATCGGTGATGTTCTTGAACGAGTGGATATACGTTTGCAGTATGTTGCAAACTCTTTTTACTACCGCGTAGTATGCTTCGGTATCAGCGGAGTAATTTATTATTTGGTTAGCCGTCTTTATCAGTCGTTCCGCTACCTTGAACTTTGCAGTTAACCTACGTTTGATTCCGGGGATCGTGTTGTAGACTCGCGCCCTCTCCTCCGGTGGCTTAATGTTCGCAAGTTGTTGAGCGGCAGTGGGTTTGTCCTTGAGAGTCAGCATTGGTTGCATTGGCGCGATCTCATCGACGGTGGTGACAGACGGCATTGGGTGATGTAGTTGTCGCAATTGGGCAGTGTAAATCGTAAACGATCCGAGTTACCAAGTTGAATACTGCAAGATCTTAAGTTATCTTCTTGAAACGTATTGATTTTTTTTTTTTAAGAAGGATAATGCGACGATTGAAGAGCAAAAATAAGCAATGTGAATGGATTGGGCTGCTTAGAATTGCGGTGGAGTTTCAAAAGTGAGCGCTTACTGCTGTAAAGTCAATGCCAACTAATACAGAAATACGAGCTAGCACTAATGTTTTTCGCGTTGCGGCGAGTGGGATGGAGCATTGGGTCCGTACTCCATTGTGGACGGTGTTTGCGACCGTCGTAGACGACTATGTTGTTAACGTCTTCCGAGCTTTGCGTTGCTCCTGTCGTCGAAGAAGACGTGTCGGTCCTATGGTTCTGCGCTCAACTTATGCCATTTAAGTGGGAGTAACCAATAGGATGCATTCCTTTTGGATTGTAAGGAGGATGCATTTGTCAACATTGATTAAGATCCATTTCACGGCCGCTCCATGAATCGTTCTCGCTGAGGCCGACGTTGGCGGGGGTCCCAAAATCGCAGCTATTGCAGTCGGTGCGAATTGAGAGGTGTGGTGGTGACAGTTGGGTGATGAGCCGCATCGTTGTTTATTTTTGTGGGCGATGGGCTTGGCTATAGCGTTTCGTCAGTGATTTGGACCTGTTGACTTCGCTGTTGTCTGGACGTGTGTGTCCTTGGGATTATAGCCGAGCATATAAAAAAGCTGCCAATGATATAATTTTCTTCTACTTCTCCGTTCTTGTCCCGTGTGATATCCAAATAATCGGTGGAGTATTGGCAGCAAAGTGGGGGCATATCAAGAAGTAAATAATGAACGCATGAACGTTGTGCAACGATGAATGAAACACAATAAACACACACACTTTTTTTTTTTTTTTTTTTTTTTTATGAAACCTGACAAGTACTTTTCGTGTTCATACTATTTTCGATTTTTTCTTTGTCGTGTGTGCTCATTCGTTCATCTCGTTTTCCAGTAGGTTGCAGACTGCCTGGATCCATTCGGTGTATACTCCAGGGTGCATTTTCTCGTTGACAAGAAATTCGTTGATGTTCGGCAGCTTGACTGGGTTGATGGTGGCGTGTTCGGAAATGGCGTGGCACGACAAATTAGCAGGTTCCTTGGACAGCGAGAGGGGAATACTCTTCAGTTGGTCGAAAAGACTGAATTTTTCCGTTAATTGTCTTACGAATTTAAGATAATCAGTAGTTCCAGCCATTGGTTCCGCCGTGTTATCTTCGGATCCTGTCAACAGTTGTTGGATTCGTCGAGCTTCTCTAGCGGCCACGATTGGGTCCATGTCGTCACAGTAGTTGCCAGGCACTATTTTCATCATGTCGGCTGGATGAATCCAGTTTTTCGTTGTCCATGACGCGTTCAAAGCAATTCTGCTGGCACAGTCATGTTCCGCATTTGTGACGCCAGTCCAACGATGTTGCTTTTCCGTGATCAACTTCTCGCGTTCGAAAACATTTAGTTGCATGACTATTGGTTGAGTGTCCTTGTCTTCGGATATCAGACCTTCGTCTTCCATGTGTTGACTCCAGTTGGTGATTCGTGGCGGTTGACAGAGTGGTTTGATATTGAGTTCGGCTAGAGTGCCTTCCGACGTCAACGATGTGCTTTGTTGTGGCGGTTGATGCAGTTGGTGGTTGTCGGCATCGGCAAGCGTGTGGCTCGACGACGACGACTGAACCGTCGCTGACTTTGGCATTGGGTTGCTGCTCTCATATCTGCTTTGGAGCGTGGCAGGTAGAACCAAATTCATTATGTTCCGTCTTGTTCTTCTTCGAGGATCTGCCACATCCATCAATCCAGGGTAGGGTAACTGAGCATACTTTAATATTGGGTACTTGCTTCCGTTTCGTTTAAAATAGGTGGGCTTGTAACCAGTAGTTCTCATCAACACATCTTCTCCTGGGAACCGCGGTGGTCGATCATTAGGTAATGGGAAAAGAAGCAGTCCTTGGTGAGCCAATGTGTCCAGTCGCCAATAGTGGTTCCATCGGATATTATTGATCCGCGCTTCTAACTCATCGTCGTCTACTCCTAATTGGCATAATGTGTCGTGTCTGCGGTGGGATCGTTTGCAGAATTGGCAAAACTTGTTATGTTTTGAGCAGTTGTTACCACACGCCATGACGCAAGTTCCCAGTCGGTCGCAAGTGTCTCTCCAGTGTAATGATGCCTTGCTTAGGCATTGCGGGCATACTGCCGCCGTGTTCAAGAACATGAACTGAAGTTTCATGTCGTCCGGGACGAAACAATTCCTTGTGTGGTGATTCTGGATCGGGTACCCGAACCCGTTGTTGCTGCAGTTGTAACAACACATTGGTTCGCCTCTGGTGTTATAAGTCGTTGGTGAATCAGCCCATGTGCACGCCGCCAAAAATTGTTCTTGCGCCCGAATCAATCCCGGCAGTCGTTTGATCAACTCTTGGAAGAATTTCGCTGGTTCCGGCAGCCACTGTCCTGGTTTGCGAGGTGATGCCATGTCTTCCTCCAGTGTGTCGTAAAACGTGAGTGTTGGCACAGTGATAGTGGGCATCAGATCGGGGCGGTCCAAAGTTTGCATTTCCAGAACTGACAGTGGTTTCCTTTGAGCAGTCGAGAGCTGGGGTGCCGTTGCCGTCGAAGAGACTGGCGTCGGTGACCCAGCGCTACGACCGTTCGATTTGTTACTGCCGTTCGAAGGGTTGCGAGCCGTCGACGTTGTGGATACCTCCGAACCGTCGGACGTTGAACTTTTGGCATTTGGTTCACTTCTGCGACTGTTTCCGCCATTTGTTTCCGAGGACTTCATTGAAGTGGTTGACATCGTAATCTGTATGATGTACATTATTTCTAGTGCTGCTTTTTTTTTTTTTTTTTTTTTGAGCGGAGAGAAAACCACGAATGACGAAAGAGAGAAAAAAATTTTTTTTTTTTACTAGTTTGTCCCCGATTACTGTAGTGATTCACCTGGGCAATAGAGGAGATGACTGTCGCCGAGAAGAGTGTTTTATATTTTTTGAAATAAAATTATTGGTCTTAGGCTTAGTTAATAAACTGTCAGCACAGTGACATGGCAAGGTCAAAGTGCTAGAGTGTCACGTGTGGTGTGACTGGGACCCGCTGTTATTACCAACAAGTTAGGTGTTTGGGGCGCTAGATTAACTATATTGATCCCGTTTTAAATAACCCTCTAAGTGAAGAAACTGATCAGGATTATTCACTTTCATAGGTAATTACTAGGTAATAGGCAAGCCTACCTGGAAACATATGATAACTATTGCCCTTAATCCCTAACCTCGCTTGGGGATTTTTTTTTGGTTTTTTTTTTTTTGTACGGGCTCCGCGTCGTACCCAATGGTGGGTCACTCCAACTAGAATCAACTGTGTCTGTGAGTCAGCGTTAATTTTGATATAGGAAAAAAGAGAGAAAATTTTTTTTTTTTTTGAAACGCTAATTCACAGATTGGTTTATTATTTATCCACATCCTTATCTCTGTGATCATTAAAGCGTGTGCATTTAAAAAAAAAAATGCATTTAACGGCCGCCAGTCTTTGGATGAGAATAAATAATACCATAAAAATATAAGAACTCACGACCGGTACCTTAGAAGGGTACCGTTGCCACGAGTTGCTCACATTTCCTTTGCACAGTTGTTGCTAGCTCGAGAATCCCGTCCACTGTTCAAGTCGCGGTGTGCCGTGGCCTCCGAATAGTTTTCTGAAACGGGCGTAGAGACTGGAACAGTCTTATGCCTTCAGATATCATAGAGTGTGGAACTCTATTATGTGTGTAGAATATTAAATTCCAAACAAATGACCACTATATTGGGATGGTGATGGGCATTGTAAATAGGTCCCTATTGGTACATTTGGTTGCACAGGACTTTGATGTCGATGAAAGATTGGCAGTTGACAGTGGGTTATAAATTAACATTGGAAAGAGAAAAACACATGATTTGATTATCATTATATTATCCGCAGTTGTTTCCACTATTCATCTGCTTGGCTGCACCGCATTGAGTTTTCCGTGCATTTGTTGACTTTTGTTTCCGGCCAATGCTTCCGCAGTCGTTGTACAAAATTCGTTGCGAGGTCCGACAAAGATGAGGTCGCATAGGGCGCTCATGTGCGACTGTGTGCAGTATTTGCACTGACGGAATTTGTGTTGGCAGTCTATGTGACGATGTTCTTTGCTGCCGCAGTAGGTGCACATATTTTCGGTGTCAAGTCTCAATAGTCGGCTGGTTCTTTTATTGTAGCGGTTGCACTGTGTTGATGCGTGTCTCCTAGAGCAGAAAATACATGTTCGCGGAGGGCCTCTTCCTGTGTCATTTGTTGCGTGTGCCAGTTGTTTTCTCTCCGTCCCGTCGTTCGATGTGAGTGCTCGTTTTCTCGATGAGATGGTTGCAAAATTGGGAGGCAGCGGTGATGTAATCAACGCTGACTCCTGCAATTTTTGCAATGACTGACCTTTTTTGTTGATAACATCGCGGGAATCTTGTAGCTTGACTCTCATTTGGTCCGTTTTCGAGTTCATTCCTTTTATAAGCGATGTGATCTCTGTTTGCTGTTTGATGATAGTCAGCATTTGGTCATCGTTTTCTTGCCGTCTTGCTTTCGAGCGCAGTTGTTCCGAGATGGTTCGAAAGTAGTTGCCACTTCACTGACAGTTGAATCCCATTGTTGTTTGATGTCATCGATGTCCTTGTGCATGGACCCGGCGGCTTGGGAAATCAATTTAACTCGCTCACTTGTATTTTTGTCTTGTGGATCCGCATCCGCATTTGTTTCAGTCGTTCCTCGGATAATTATTGCATCCTCCTGGTTGCATTCGTTCTCGGAATCTGATCTTGCATCAATTTGTTCCTGCGTTTGCGGATGAACAACGACTGAGCGGATTTTGGGGCGAGACAGTGACTGACAGTTGTTGCCGGTAGAGACAGTAATTTTCAGTGGTTTTCGTTCCATTGGTGGTTCAGTAGGTTTGTTCTTCTCTTACTCTGCGGTAGTCTGAATTTTAACAGATTAGTTGTTTGTCGGTGCTCGACGAGCGAAAGAGACCGACGCTATTAAGATGAGAATAATTTGCAAATTATAGAGAAGAAGTTGTTACCGGAAAACTCACGAATCGCGTGCCACATCATCCGCTGGTAAGACGGATCGCGACTGGAGCAAAGAAAATAGAAAGATAAGGAGAAAGGATAAAAGAAAAGAAAGAAATTGGCTGCGGTTTGTTAAACGCAGAAATTAGGTAAATTTTGACGAAATGATTTTTACACGGAATTTTGCCTTAAATTTGTGTCTAAGAAGGAAAAAAAAATAAAAAGGAAAACTCGCGTAACCCTTGAGTGAGGTTGTTCGTTGAAAAAATTAACCAAAAATCCGCGAAAATAGCGATGAGAACGATTGGTGCGCATCCCACCTGATATTGATTGGCGAGACAGTGCTGCAAATGAGGAGGGGTTAGAGTGGCGGGCGCTCACCGTGATGCACGCGGCGCACAAATGCACCAGTTGATGACGTATTTTCTCCTCTACAGTACCACTTCCATTGTGTTCTCTTGTCGATTCCTTCGCATTTGTTGACGCAAACCAATTAAATTAGTTCGATTTATTGATTTTTGTGGCGGGGCAGTAAAGAATTTTTTAGGTTCATTATGCCGGCCTATCTAACGGAAAAAACTGTCGTTTGACGTGACCATTGAGAGATATTTTGTTTCACCGAGGGTCCGTTTTTGCAAAACAAGGCAAAAATCAAACGGTTCGATGCACCATGTCAAGGATATAGTATAGGGCTCGGTGACAGCCACTATTCCCTGATTATAAACAAGATGCTCTCGACAATTATCACGCAAAGAAGACAAGTTAATTACATTAGTTTATCTCAATAAAGCAAATAATCATTGGGTACAAGTATAGAAGGACGAGATTCCCAAGTCTAGAGCTGGCGTGGTCCAAGAGCAAAGCTCGAGGAAAGAACCTCTCGGAAAGCGAGAGGGGTCGAGGTGTCGGCGGTCCTCTGATACGATAACCGACGGGAAGTGCGGCAGCTACCGCTGGAGACTCCGGGGAGAATCCTACGCTTAGAAAGAAAGGGGAGGGACGCCGACTACTAGACAAGGTTCAAACGACTTACAATACAGTGTGTAGAAAACAGTTGATGCCAAGAATAACAGTAGGTAGCAAATCCAGTTGGTCCATATAGAGTGACAGCTAACAGCGGTCCATTGGTTGAGACGCAGACGAGCAGGGCCACGTGGTCGTTCAGCAAGCGTGTGTGGGCGGCTCCCAAAACTCTGCGCTCTCTCGGCGCCGCGCATGACGTGGCGACGCGAGGTCACTAAGAGACGCAGGTGGTCTCGCCGCGCGAGAAAGGTACGGTTGGTCCGTGTAGTCCTCTCGGAGAATGAACGGCGCACGAGAGAAGATTTCACATGACGAGATGGCAGTGGGTGATCCAATGAAGCGGATAAAGAGAAGTTTGTCCGCGTAGTTGTGTAGAATATTAAATTGATCAAGAAGAAAGTAAAGACTAATGGGTTAGCGCAATGATAGCCCATTATTGTCTTGACACATTTCCTTTACTGAACTGAAATTTGCAATTTTACGGATTTTACGGAATTTTATGGATTTTTAAACTGTTAATTTTACGTTTTACGGAATCCGTAAAAAATAAATTTTGCGTCTAGCCCTGGTCGGGAGCCGGAATATGTCGGGCGTTGAATTAGCTTATAACAATTCCATGCGCTTTTCTTTGTTTTGTAGTTTGATCGTTTTTATATTATGCCTGCAATCTGAATTTCAATGGAAGACGTTCGCTAGAGGTCGCACAGCGGCCGACACTTTTCGGGTTCCGACCGTCGCTATCTTTCTTTAATACAGCACTTCTACCAAAATGGGAAATGGGCTGGCAGTGCGTGGGCTGGCACAGTTTCCAACCAGGGGTGGGACAAAAAAAAATTTTCCACAAAAAAAAAAAACTTTTTTTGTCCTCAAAAAAATTACCAAAAAAAAAAAAAAATTTTTTGTCTCCAAAAAAAGTTACCAAAAAAAAAATGTTTTTGTCCCCGAGGTTTTTGTCAATTCGGAGCATATACTGAATAAGTTTTTGCCCAAAAACCGGAACTTTCTTTCGCCTCCGTGGCTCTAAAAAAAATTGTTTTGCCTGCGGCGCATCAAAAAAAAAAAAAAAAAATTTTTTTGGTCTCACTCTTACCATCGAAAAAAAAATCAAAAAATTTTTGGTCTCACTTTCACCATCGAAAAAAAAATCAAAAAATTTTTTGTCTCATCCACATCCTCAAAAAAAAACAAAAAATTTTTTGTCTCATCCAAAAAAAAAACCCGAAAAAACAAAAAAAATCGAAAAAAAATTTTTTTTTTGGTCCCACCCCTGTTTCCAACTGACGGTTTAGTTGGCTAATTGTATAAGTGGGAATTTTTTTATCAGTGTTAAGAAACGATATTTTAAGAGCTTGCGAGTTTTTACGTCAATCATTATGGACCTATTCACAAAACCGGGAAAAAAGGAAAAAAAAACTGCGGAAAAAATCGGAGAATGCTCCGATTGAACTGAAATTTTGGGAAATATTGGAAAAAAAACTCTCCTGTATTGTGTTTTCAATCGACTTGCGACATGAGAACGCGAGACTCCGCCCACTTTTTTGAGAACGACCACCAGAGATGAGCGGAAGTGGAATTTTTAGTTACGGAAGACGGAAGAAAATTTTTTTTACGGAACACGGAAGACGGAATAAAAATTTTTTTCGGAAGACGGAATACGGAAGACGGAACAGAAAAAACTACGGAAGACGGAAAACGGAAGACGAAAGACGGAAGCAGACACATTTTGCCAAAAGTGATAAATATCGTAAAAGCTGTGTATCTGGAGCGTCTGGAGCGGTGTATCTCTGGAGCGGTGTATCTGGAACGAGCACTGACACTCAAGTCCTCCCCGTTCACGAATTTAGAACGGCCGGATGGATCAACGACATACAATCGTCCCGAGATCAGGAAACTAGTTCTCACTCACTTCTCCAATCTGTACGCAGCGACGACGCGAGAGCCACGATTCAGATACAACCATCCAGATGAGCCGGAAATCCTCCAACATGAGGTCAAACACGCAATAGTCACCTCAAAGACGAACATTTCGCCAGGACCGGATCAGATTACAATGCTACCCCTCTTCACAAAAATCCTTACGAGAAGGATCAGCGCCAAAAGCAAAGATTACCTTGAAGAATCACAAGCAGGATTCAGACGTGGAAGTGGATGCGCAGACAACATTCAAGTCGTCTCGCAGATGTTGGTAAAATGCACCGAATTCAAGATTCCTCTCGTAGCGGTTTTCCTGGATTTTACGTTTGCTTTCGACAATGTTAATTGGACGAAGATATCCGAAGTTCTGAACAATCTTCAAATCGGAAGAAACGTGATTCGGGCCTTAAACAACTCAAACTTTTCGGCGATTGGAGAGCTGAACTTTCTGAACAAGAAGATGAAGTTTAAGACCAAAGAGGAGTACGCCAAGGAGATTCGTCGTCTCCACTACTCTTCGCGCTGGCTCTACTGGCGATCTTGGATGAGCTAGACCCAGCACCTTGTGAGGATGATAAGACCGGAATCGACATCAATGAAGAATCATTTCACCGTTTGGAATTTGCAAACTACGTTGTTTTATTCGCGAACTCTGTGAAAGAGGCAGAAGATAGAGAAAATCGGATTGCAATGGAATGTCCCAAGTACGGCCAAGATAAATATTATAAACGCTGTGTAAGAACGGCACCTTTGATATAGAAGCGTTCTTTGATAGAATCGCAGGACAATAAACCGCTTTGCCACGTGTCGCGATCGAAGCTCGTTGGGCTCTGACGCAAAAAAAAACAAATTTGAAAAAAGATAGTCGCTAGCACCCCATGTCGCGTTTAGACCTTGATTTGGGTGAAATTTCGAATCGAAATGACGCTATCGGACCATCTTTCTGAGCGACGACCGGGTGGTTGATTTGAAATTCAAAAATGTTTGTAACTGCTCGTTGAATGTTTTTCATTTCTCACTCCTCGTCCATGTCTCGCACCAATAAGTTATCGATGAAATGACGGTGATTCTGGGAAATCTGTTTCGTAATTTCTGAGAATACGGAGATTGCAATATATGCCCTTATTTTGTTGATTCCAAATCAACAAAGCACTAATTGTAAATCTTGAAGAAATTCATCCGAGAAGCGCACACAAAAAACAACTGAAAACGCTAAACATTTGAGATGAGCGGAAGAAAAATTTCCAGTTTCGGAAGACGGAAGACGGAACAAAAAAAACTACGGAAGACGGAAGACGGAATTCCGCTCATCTCTGGCGACCACGCGAACAAAGTGATATTTGAAGAGACGCAGACAGGTAGCGCACAAATAAGTGGGCGGAGTCTCGCGTTCTCATGTCGCAAGTCGATTGAAAACACAATACACGCTCAAAACATTTTGGACCAAAATACCGATTTTTGTCTGAAAATTTTAAAAAACGCACGGCGTGTTGAAGAGTACATCGTGAAAATGCGCCCTACTGCTCACACAGATTTGAGGAAACGCGGTTGTTACAGACTCAGGTGTTTCATTTTGGGTTAATTTAGAAAACTCAAATCTATCTGGAAAATTTCCGGGTTAATTTGGAAAATTCTGGTTAAATTGGAAAATTCAAATCTGGTTGGGAAATTTCGGTGTTAAAAAGGGGTCTATATAAACCCGTAACGATTTTTGAATTTACGGGTTAATTTAGAAAATTCCCGGGTTTATATAGACCCCTTTTTTACCTGTATCGCAAAACGCGTCAGCAAATACTTACATTTTTGCGCATAATTTGATGATTCCTCATTCTATTTTCTTATTTTTATGTGCTTTTTTTTCCTTTTCATGTAACATTATGTTCATTGTTATGTTTTTAAATATTACTTTTGCAATTAGGTCGGTAGATTTATCGATTTTTCGTTAACAATCATCTGAATTCGATGAATTTTCAGATGAAATCTAGCACAAAATGTTTGGCTGGTACGAAATTTTCGGAAAATTTCACGAAGACTCGTCGGAAAATCTGCCAGCTCCTCGTAAGTAAAAACGCATTCCCAATCTTTCTTATATATATCTTTCTTATATATATTACGCTATTCAAGTATGTCCGTCTGTTCGCTTTGAAGGGTCAGGTAAAGTTCTCTCGGAGCGATAAAAAACCATCAACCTTGGGAGGAATTGAACTTGGAAGGGCAGATTCGAGTTGCAACTCACTAGCAACTACACCAATTGGCACAGGCAAAACGCGTAGGATTTCAACAGATTCTAAAAAGTACGTCAAAAGAATTGGTAGAAATCAATTGAAATGAACTCTTTCTAGACTCTGTTGAAACTCTTTTTGATCATTGTTTTGGAAAGAGTTTCAACAGAGTCTAGAAAGAGTTCATTTCAATTGATTTCTACCAATTCTTTTGACGTACTTTTTAGAATCTGTTGAAATCCTACGCGTTTTGCCTGTGTGGTACACGTTGCAGAAGAAATATTTTGAACATTAAATGTTCATGTCAATTTTAGTATTTTTTTTTCTGTCGCCGATAGGAGCCAGTTCAGGCTTGTAAGTTACATTTCTTGATGAATGAAATACCGTAGATTTTTTCCTAAAGCTTACCGTGATAGTTATTGCGATGAAATTATTCTTCAGCCCATAGTTCAATTTCTATCATTTTCAGATTTGAATGGATATTCGAAAGGGAAGTTGCCGAAAACGGAAGGACAAAGGAACATTCGATCAATTCGTGGAAAGGCGGGCAGTTTGTGAGTACGGAATCTTTTTCGGTGAGATCTTCTACATATAAAACCCCTATACATCGAGCAATTAAAATAGTGAAATTGACGTTTGCCTACCCAGTGATGCACTGGAATTCCGTTCGGGGGTACAATGGTATATAACTCACACGGAATAGAACCACAGCTTAATAGAACTGTCTGAACTGAATCTGTACTGATACAAAAAAAACTAGAAAAATAAGTATTCCGTTGAAAATTGTTAATCATTGAGTTCTATTTCGCGAAGTTGTTTTTTGTCAGAACAGCTTCATTTCAGGGGGGCTCTGTTACGTGAAGTTCTATTCCGTTGCGGTTTTACTTCGTATGAGTTCTATACCGCTGTACCCCATCTCGCTCCGCTATTCCGGCGTTTGAAAATTTCAATTCGGTGCACCACTGGTACTTTCTTATTTATTTTACCGATACAAATCGAATGAAAAGCTAAGAATTTGTAGATTATTTCAGTAAATAAGGTGTACCTAATCAAATAATGTTATGGACCTATGCAGATGAATTTTTCTGCCATTTTATTCCAATGTAAACCTTCATTTTAATTAATTTTCCTGCATTAACCTGCATTATAATGTTCATAGGAATAAAATGGCTGGAAAATTCATCTGCATAGGTCCATTACAGCAATATAATGGATTCGTGACGGAGTGACATTTCACGGGAAACTGGGAAACGAAAAAACTCTTCATTTCTTCAGTTATTTATTCATTTTTTCGAATTAAAACGTGAAAAAATTGTCACTCCGCCACGAATCCATTATAGCTAGAAAAATTCAAAGATTTTACTTATCAAAAGTTAGTAGGAACGCGCCAATGTCGCTGCTTTTATATTGACGATTCCCCTATACATTTATATTTTCAGATGTGCATGTGGAACGAACAGTCAAGCGTAGAATTTGGTTCAAAGGAGCAATCACGGAGACATCAATATGGGACTTGTGATCGCCGCTGTTTTGAGTATACATTTTAAATGTAGTTTTCATATATTTTAATTTTTTTCACAATTTTTTTAAATACGTCATTATCTTTTTTGTTATTAACCTCATTAATTGTAAGAATTATTATCTCAAAATGTACATGTTCGCAATTTTGTCGTAGAATAAAATATTTTAATTCATTTTTCCTCCGAATTTGAAAAAAAACCATTTCAATTTATAAAAAAAAATCCGTATTGATTCAAACGATTTCGGATTTATATAGAAAAAAAGGGGGTTAGATTGGAAAAGTTCCGGGTTGATTTAGAAAAAAGGGGGTTAGATTAGAACATTTCCTGGTTGATTTAGAAAAAAAGGGGGTTAGACTAGAACATTTGCGGGTTGATTTAGGAAAAAAGGGGGTTAGTTTAGAAAACTCGGGTTGATTTGGGAAAAAAGGGGGTTAGATTAGAAAAGTTGGTCATTTATAGAGGTCACTTTACAATCTAAAAATTTCTCCTTTTTAACCCGTTTTTTTTCTAAATAAACCCAAAATGAAACACCTGAGGAGTTGAAACAGTTTGGATTTTCAAAAACGAGGCGCTGGCGGAATACGTTTTCTGCATAAAATAAATAGGGAAATATTGCTTAAATATTAAGAATCATGCAAATTATATGAACCCACAAGAAAAAAAGTAAAAAAAATTGCTGTGGGGCCGCAGTAACGATGTTTTGAACACGTCATTTCGCGCGCTTTTTTCTCGAATGACGTGGCAACTTTCCCGCGAGATTTAAATTTAAATTTTCACGTACCACTCAACACCCCGTGAAAACGATATTTTGGTCCAAAATTTTTTGAGCGTGTACAGGTGAATTTTTTCCAATATTTCCCAAAATTTCAGGTCAATCGGAGCATTCTCCGATTTTTCCCGCAATTGTTTACCTTTTTTCCGGTTTTGTGAATAGGTCCATTATTTTAAGAGCCTGCGCGATCGAATATGTTGAGAAATAAAAAAGTTATTAGCGATTTGCTGAAAATAAATTTCAAAAATTTCAAAGCAAAGGGTTTAAATTTCCATAGATATCTGTGTAAACACGATTAAAACGAATACTTCAAGCGCCGGACAGGCTCCTCAGCGTAATGGAAATGGGGTTTCCCAGCGGACGGTCTAATACGCGCTTCGCTTCTAGAAAATTTTCTCCATTTTCCTCAGAAAATATCGGATTTTTGCAGTATTTGCTGATTTTTAATGAATTTTCAGTAATTAAATATGCATTTTAAGTTTTTATAGTCGGCGAATACATCATCAACCTCGCTCTACTGCAAAAATTCCTGTAAAACAGTGTTGCACTTGCAAGATTAACTCGAATCCTAGTGTTTATACTTCTTTTCAACGGAAAATGACGTATCCACGACGAGTTGCAGTTAAAATTTGATTTTTCGCTTCAAAATAGGCGCACTACACTGTTGAAAATTGAAAAGTGCCGTAGAGCGAGGCTGATGATGCATTCGCCGAGTATAGATATCCGAAAAAATCCCGGTACTAAACAAAAAACCGACATTTTCGGATTCTAGGAGCTAACTTCCAGAGCAATTTTTGTTCAAATTTAAATATTTTTCTGACAATTGTCTCTAAATGCATATTTGGATTAAAAAGTTACGTATCCACGAAGGGACATTTCGCTGTAAATTGTAAGTTTTAAGAAATTACGATTACCGCGAAAAATATATTGTCTTTATTGGGTAAAATGTTTTTAATTAATTTATATAAAGTGTTTTTATTTAAATATCACGATATGTCACTCCGTGGCAAATGCGTAATACGTTTTCGTTATTCAGAAAAAAATAATGAAGTATTTTTTGAACATTTATGCAAAAAAAGACGAAAATTGCAAATTTTTTTTGAAAAAAAATCAAAAAAATTCACAATTTTTTTTTGCAATTTGAATGTGAAATTCGCAATACACTCCGTCCAATAATGATAGGACCCCCCTTGATTTTGGACGTTCTGGCAAAACTAAGAAAGTTATAAAAAATCTGCGAATGCCATTCGATTCAGAATCCAAAATAACCCCAGGGCCCAATTTTTCATGATCCCACCATGTTCCGTCCCCGCACACTACTAAAAAGTCACTTTTTTGACCGTCCAATAATGATAGGACCCCCTGAGATTTTGGGTGGGTCGGGGATTTTTTCGAGCGGTTTTCACTAAAATAAGTTTTTATTTTCATGTTTTATCTGTTTTTAACTATTTTTCATCTTATATTGTTCACTATTATGGAGTTTCGACAGTAATTTAGTGTCATGTGTAACGCAACTTTTTGAATGAGATCAATTCAAAGAGTTCCAAACCCTTGATTTGGGTAAGCTGTGTACCGTAATCAGAATCGTGGACAACGTCTGATGTGCAGGTACAGTAATAAAAATCCTAAAATAAAATATTGCCTTAAAAGTGCCCTTCCAAGTTAGTATTTTGTTTATTATCTCATCATGGGCCGAGCTCCACTCCACACTGTTTCTGAGCAAGCACAGATTTCCGTGATGCACCAACTGGGATCTTCTTTTCATATGATTTATCGTTATGTGAAAAAGAGTCGAAGCGCTATCCGCTCTTATTTGAACAACCCCCTCTACTACGGCAAGAAAAAATCTACTCGAAGACCAAGAAAAGTCACCTCCCGCGATGAACGGAACACCATTTGGGTCGTCTCCAATTCTCCAAAGAGCCTCAACGACGTTCGTGCGGAGCTCAATCTTTCTGTTTGTAAGCAGACTGTGCACAATGCAATCACAAGAAGTGAAAAGATTGTTCGACAGAACATAACGAGAAATCATATGAAGAGAAGATCCCAGTTGGTGCATCACGAAACTCTGTGCTTGCTCAGCAAAAGTGTGGGGTGGAGCTTGGCCTATGATGAGATAATAAACAAATGACAAACTTGGAAGGGCACTTTTAAGACTATATTTTATTTTAGGAATTTCAGACTTCTTTCACGATCCTGATTACGGTACACAGCTCACCCAAATAAAGGGTTTGAAACCCTTTGATTTGATCTCATTCAAAAAGTTGCGTTACACATGACACTAAATTACTGTCGAAACTCCATAATAGTGAACAAAATAAGATGGAAAATAGTTAAAAACAGATAAAACATGAAAATAAAAACTTATTTTAGTGAAAACCGCTCGAAAAAATCCCCGACCCACCCAAAATCTCAGGTGGTCCTATCATTATTGGACGGTCGAAAAAGTGACTTTTTAGTGGTGTGCGGGGACGGAACATGGTAGGATCATGAAAAATTGGACCCTGGGGTTATTTTGGATTCTGAATCGAATGGCATTCACAGATTTTTTATAACTTTCTTAGTTTAGCCAGAACGTCAAAAATCAAGGGGGGTCCTATCATTATTGGACGGAGTGTAGTACATTTTAAAGCAATTTCCACAGCAACTTGGAATATCCTTTAAAGCGGGTCTTGCAAAGAATAAAATTGGGGTTTTTAGGAAAAAACTTTTCCCGATTTCGGACTTGCGTCGAAATTTCTACAAAAATTCCAATTTTGAGAAAATACTTACAATGAGCGACCCCTCGAAGAGTCGAAGCTGATCGCCAGCGGTTCCAGTCTTCTCCTCACGAATCATTGAATCGAGGTCTTGCGATTTTTCGTATTCTTTTCGCATGCGGGACGATCCTTCTCCATGACGATGTGAGTCTGATTTTCGGCTGCTCGCTGGCAAAATGTTTCCCTCTCGATCTCTTCGCATCATCACCACGTCCTTGGATTTCGATTTTGGCGGTTCATCGTCTCCAGACACACCAGATTCCAATTTTCTTTTCAGCTTTTTTACGAGTTCCTAGAAATATAGAACTTTTTTTTTGGTGACTATTTCCTTCGGGGAAATTTTAAAAATCATGGAAAAGGCGGAGAAAAACTCGGAGAATGATCCGATTAGCCTGAAACTTTGGGAAATAAGCCAAAAATACTCCCCGGCATGAAATTTTCCGAGCATTTCATAGCGTGGAGCATTTTTGACATTAATTATTTCCCAAAGATTCAGGTCAATCGGAGCATTCCCACTGTTTTGTTTTCCATTTTTCGCCCCACCACGCCTCAAATCCAAAATAAAATACTTACCGTATCACCTTTCATTTCCGCTTTCAATATCTTGGCAGATAACTTGTTTTTCTCATCCTCCGTCAACTGAGTCGAGCCGCTTTTCGAGGCTGAAGAAGAAGAAGAAGAACCTTCATCTGATTTGACCTGTTGACTGCCGTAAAATTCATTCTGCGACTTTGAGGATCCGGTAACGAATGTCTGAAAAACTTAATCCGCTGGGCTGTAATGAAAAAACACTCACTTTTCCGGTGGAGAACTCGGTGCCCAACTTTTTTGCGTATTTTTCAGCAATCGGTTTTGCTTTTACCACCTTTCGGCCGCTGAAGTCGTCATCATCGTCATCAGGTCGGCGGAACATTTCTGTAAAATAGCAAGTCTATAGGAAAACATCACGGAAAATTCGAAAAACAGAGAATTCAAATTCATCAAGTGACCCAAATATTACATTTACTCGTCATTCTTGTAATTTTTGAGGAAAATTGGTAATGATTGACGTAAAAACTAAAGTTATTCAAAAAAAAAATGTCAAATAAGGCTGAATTTTCAGGTATTTTTTTTTTAAATTAAAGTTTTCACATTATTTACAGAATAGGGAATAACGGTTTTTTTTAAAGTTTTACAGTCTGAAACACACGGTGTGTTGAGCGCTACATCGGAAAATTAAATTTGAACTGCGCGCCAAAATTCCTAAAAATAAAAATTTCAGAATAAGCGTGGTCGCATTTTCGCTTCGCAGCAACCGACTACGGTATTATACATATAACCACGTTTCGCTACGTATCCGCTGACGCACTTTCAGATTATTTACTGACGCACTTTTTGATTTTACTGGCGCATTTCTCGACGCAGCACTTTTCTATCACTCAGCGTTTTGGATTTAGGAAACGCGCAAGAAAAGGAAGGGTTTTAGGAAACGTGCTTGTCACATTGTTGGAACTTGAATAAACAAGGCGCATTTCGGAACAGCGGAACGTTGTGCGATGACATTTCACGGCGCGTTTGCATTGTTTTTTTTTGCGTTTCATGTTTTTTTTTCATGCGCTTTTTTGCCTTTACGACATTTTCCTTTAATTTTCATAGTAAAAGCCAATTTTCAGAAATATGCCTAAGCTCAATTGGAGTGTTCAGAGAAACAAGAATGAGCTGGAGTAGGAGCGTTTGCGCAACAACATGCTGAAGTCTGCGAATCTGTTAAAAACTCGACGAAGTATAGAAGTTCAGTGGATAATGCAAGACGTTTTTGAGGTACGTATTATTTATTTTTATAGGGTTCTTTCTCAGGCAACCGATTCGGATAATTACCGTGGCTGGATAAGATTCGTAAGCTGCCTCAAAAGATTCGTAAGATTTGCAATATCTCATGAGATTTGTGAATTCTCACGAGGTTTCGCGAGGAAATTTACGAATTTCATGAGATATTTTACGAATATTTTGATGCTGTTCACGAATCTCATCCAGCCACTATAATTATTCGATCGGTCGTTTGAGATCGGTAAATATTCGTATTTTTGACATCATTTTCACCCGAATATGAAATTTCGATGTTAATCAGAGCATTCTCCGAATTTTCAAGCAATTGGTTTTCTTTTACGCAACATTTCATTATTACAGGCCTCTGCTCATAAAGTCACTCTGCGTCGATAAAATTCCCCGTGGTACACCGATGATCAGCTTGCGAACGAAGACAATCAGTTGGCCTCTTTGTACTCAAAAACTTAAAGAATTTCCGATTTAATATTCGCAAAATGTTGGATTCCTCATGAGCTGAATGTTGAATTAAATTTTTTATATTTCATTGCGGGCGTAAAACTTTGACAATGAGTAATGGGGTTATTCACGAAATGGCAAAAAACTGCGCGAAAACTCGGAAAATGCTCCGATTGGTCTGAAATTTTGGGAAATAACGGAAAAAATTCTCCCGGACATTGCCCAACAATTTCAGAAAAAAATATCGAATTTGAGCATTTTCAGAAAAAAAGAGCAATATTTCTTAAAAATCGATATTTTGGTCCGAAATTTTGTGGGAATGTCCGGGAGAGTTTTCCCCCTCATTTCAGGTATAGTCGGCGGATGCATCATCAGCCTCGCTCTACCGCACTTTTCAATTTTCAACAGTGTAGAGCATCTATTTTGAAGCGAAAAATCAAATTTTAACTGCAACTCGTCGTGGATACATTATTTTCCGTTTAAAAGAAGTGTAAAACTATAATTTGAGTTAATCTTGCAAGTGCAACACTGTTTTACAGGGATTTTAGCAGTAGAGCGAGGTTGATGATGTATTCGCCGACTATAAATCGGAGCATTTTCCGAGTTTTCGCGCAGTTTTTTTGCCATTTCGTGAATAACCCCATAAAGGAGAATTGATAACTTCATATTTGTTTTTTTCTGGTTTTCTTGTCGTTGGTAATGAATAAGTTTGTGAATAAAGCAAATCAATCGTTTTGTAGGCGAATTTTTCACGGATACAAACGAAATTATTAAGTATGGTAAATAGAGCGCGTTACAACACTGCGCATTTTTTGTGAGGAAACGCTGAGGATAGGAGTAGGATACGCGCAAGAATAATTTAGGAAAGCGTTAGTCAAGCATGTTTCCTATTTTTTCCCTTGCCCTTTCCTAAAACCAAAACGCTGAGCATCTTTTTCCTATTTTTTTGTCAGATTTTTCGTATTTTCTTCTTGTTTTTTTTCTTATTTTTTTCCTCATTATCACTATAATAACTCAGGTATCGCGAGTCAAACTTTTCTGATCCCTTTTCAAACTTTTTCAAACCTTTTCATGTAACAAATAAGCAATGCTTCAAAAGGATTAAGTATGGCTTGAAAAAGTTTGAGGACGGCATGAAAAGGGTTGAAAAAGTTTAAAAGTTTGAAATTCTAAAATTGTTCCGATTGTTTCTCAAAAAGCCTGCTGCGCAGGCTAATGATGGCTGCTGAATCAGCATTATTGATTGACGCCTTTCACTGTATTTCAAACTTTATTTCGGTAACAAAAAAATATACGTATAAAGGCAGTAAGATATAAGACAAAAAAGTTCGCAAAGTAATTTTGGCGGATGTTGCCTGATGCTTCCTTGTGCTCGGTTGTTCTTTTTTCCGTTGAAGAAGACGCCACCAGCCGATGTTGAGGAGCCCTGTAAATGATACATTTTTTTCTCCAATTTTTATGCTACGTACAAAGTTTTAAAACAATTTATAAAGTCAGAATTTGTATACAGTCCAGTGATGGAAACACTTTAAGTTCTAACAGTGTGCTACATTTCAAACTTATCCGATCTCAGAAAAAGATTTACTCCGCAAATCTCACACGGATGTACTATTACGCGCAATTGTGGTAAAAAATGTATTTATTATTGTCGGCCCGCCAAAATGGTCAAACGCGCTCCGCTGAACTCAATACTATGTGGATTTTATTTTGGTTTCCAAATTTTTTCATTTCACGTGTAAATTCAACGTGAAATAAAATAATTTGGAAACCAAAATGAAATCCATGTAGTATTGAGTTCAGCGGAGCGCGTTTGACCCACGTGGCGGGCCGATAATATTGTTTTAAAAAAGTTGTCACCTCCAAATCCGCATGAACTTTAAAATTAAGCTCCGCCTCTTCACGCGAATTTAAACCTTTTTTAATTTTCCTGAACAAAAAGTGAAAGAAAATAAAAATTTAATGAAATTCGCGTGAAGAGGCGGAGCCTAATTTTCAAGTTCACGCGGCTTCGGAGGTGACAACTTTTTTAAAACAATAATAGTGGCAAACCACTTTTTTGCTGTGATATTGTTAAAAAATTCCATGTTTTTTTTATTTGGAAACGAAATTACAGTTTGAAAATTACCTTATCAGTTTTTTTCTACAAATAAATTACTTTTTAGAACAATAAAGGGAGTAAAAAATCAAAATATCATTTTTTTAAGGGGTACGACAGAATAGAAATAGGCGAAATAGAAATGCTACAAAATAGAAATGCTACAAAAAAGAACTGGAAAAAATAGAACTGAGCGAAATAGAAATGCTACGAAATAGAACGGCTACAAAATAGAAATGGGCGAAATAGAAATGCTACAAAATAGAAAAAATTTTGGCGATGGAGCGCGTTTGCATTATTTTTTCAATTGCTCAGTTTTTCGCCGATTTTCCATTTTTTTTTCTGAAACTGCATTGATTTTATACCTTTCTTCATTTTCGATGTTGTTAAGTGCGTAAAATATCTGAAAAGTACTGAAAAATCCTATAATAATCGGAAATTTCGAAGAATAATGCAAACGCGCTCCATCGCACCGATTTCTATTTCGCCCATTTCTATTTTGTCACATTTCTATTTCGCACTGTTCTATTCCGCTCATTTCTATTTTGTAGCCGTTCTATTTTTTCCAGTTCTTTTTTGTAGCATTTCTATTTTGTAGCATTTCTATTTCGCCTATTTCTATTCTGTCGTACCCCCTTTTTTAATACAAAAAAAAATTAAGCAAATTTCAATTTTAAAATGATTATGGGCCTATTTATGCAGATGAACTTTCCTGTCATTTCTTCCTGGATACTTTTCAACGCAGGTCAGGAAAAGTTCATCTGCGCAGGCCCATAATCAATTTAAAATTGAATTTTACCTAATTTTTTATATTGAAAAGGGAATATTTTGAATTTTTGTTCGCTTTTAATGTTCTAAAAAGTAATTTAATTCTTGGGAAACAATGTTTTTGTGACGAACTGGCGTTTGTGCATTTTTTGCTTATTCTTTTAAAGAATTCTGGAAAAAATACTCACCTTTTCACTTTTCACCTCCACTGTTAACGCGATTTCGATATGTCCGGTTTCAAGATGTCGGTTACGAGATGCCTGGTTTCAAGATGTCGCGGAACCTTAAAAACGCTAAGTTAATTTAGTATTGTGTTTTCAATAGAGTTGCATCATGAAAACAAGAAACAACCACCTTTTTCACGCGAATATCAAATTTTAGTACATTTTGAATTTTTGCATGGAAGAAATGGGCGGGGTTTTACGGTTTGATGTCGCAACTCGATTAAAACCACAATATTGTGTTCCCAATCGAGTTGCGACGTCAGGAGGTCAAACTCCGCCCACTTTTTTCAAGCGAACATTAAATTTTAGTGCATTTTTAATGTTTGCGTGAAAAAAGTGGGCAAGGTTTCACGTTTTGGTGTCGCAACTCGATTGAAAACACAATACTTACAAATATTTATCAACGCTCAATAATAGTAAAGATAAAGATGAGAAAAATCAAAGACTCAAAATTTTCAACAAAAAGAAACAACAATTGCCTAAAATCGCCCGAAGATCGGGTATTTTAAGCAACGTTTTGAGTAATTTTGAGTAAGTTTAATTTTTCCGGGAAAATAAAAATTATGAGATGAGGAAATAGAAAAAAAAACACACAAAATCAGAAAAAAATGCGCAAAATAATTTTCGAAAATATGAAAACGCGCGCACGCGTTAAAAGAGTCTGCCCTCTCTTATTTTTGCACACTCTCATTTAGTACGCAGTTCCCAAACTGCGGAACTGACGACAATTTGTAAACCGTATACGGCCGCAAGCGAGGTTTGAAAAGGTTTGAAAATGTTTGAAAAAGTTTAAAAAAGATTTCCATCTTGTGCCGGCAACAAAAGTTTGAAAAAGTTTGAATAGCGCTCAGAAAAGTTTGACGAGCGACGTTTGTCTTGAAAAGGTTTGAAAAGGTTTTAAATGCGATCAGAAAAGTTTGACTCGATACCTGAGAATATTTAAAATTTCAGTGCAATGTTCATGGCTCATGCTGCTCACCTTTTGAAGGCCACGCGATGACATTTTGGTATGTTTTTCTGTACTTTTTAATCCAGCCTCTATACTTAAAAAAAATTACTGGAATCAGGAATTTTGGCAGGCATAATTTCCCCAAAAATTAACAATAAAAACGCCTCGCGCCGCTGAAAACCTCTTTCTGAATTTTCTTGAACAGTAAATATATCTGATTCCAGTTTTTCATTTCGGGTCAAGCTTGTTCAGAGAAAAAGGAACGCGGCGATCGCCGACGTCGACGCGTTCTTTTTTTTCCCGAACTATTTGTAGAAATTGAAATTTCGAAATATTATGGAGCTATTCACAAAACCGGAAAAAAAAACGGAAAAAAATGCGGGAAAACCCGGAGAATGCTCGGATTGACCTGAAATTTCGGGAAATAATGGCAAAAATGCTCCTGTATATGCTCAAAAAATTTTGGACAGAAAAGCGATTTTAAAAATTTTCAGAAAAAATATTTTGCTCCAAATTTTTCTGAGCATATACAAGAGCATTTTTTACATTATTTCCCGAAATTTCAGGTCAATCGGAGCATTTTTCCGCAGTTCTTTTTCCGGTTTTGTGAATTACCCCATTAATAGAAATTGAAATACCGAAATATTTGTAGAAATTGTTAAAAACAGCAAAATGTTTCCAGGACAACTTCGGCGACATGGAAAATTCGCAGAGCTCGAGAAGCAGGAACTTTGTGCCGGAACGGGTCTCGATTTGGCGTTCGAGCTCACCAAATGGAAGGATGAAGATGCCGATAAGGAGATCGAGGAGACAGCAATGGGCGGAGGGCTCGGAAATGGATTCGATTCAAATGAATGTCGAATTTGGGAGGAGTCGATGCCGGTGAAGAGTTTGGGGTGATCAACAACGAAGATGATGAGATGCCCGATCATGAGGACAACGATGAGCGAAGGAGAAGAAAAGGATGAAGTCAAGGTGTAGATTTGGTTCGGGACTTTTCGAGTCAATTTATGTTCGTGATAAGTTCAATCCCCATCGATATTTGTATAAACCTGTCTTCTCGTATCTCATTCGCCCAGTTATATTGTCCCCTTTTCCATATCGAAATACTTATTTATTATTTATAATTGGAAGTAAAGTGATATACAATTTAACAGCCAAAAAATTGTTTGACAGGATGGCAAAACTGCGGAATGTATTTTTTTGGGTCGCGAGCCGGCTCATACGATGATCTAATAAAGCTTATAAAAAATTTACTTTATCTTCAATCTAAAATATAATTTAAAATCAGCATTAAAAAAGGAAAAAATAAATAAAAATTCGTTGTTGGCGCCGTGCCAAGCTCTCTCGTCGAATAGACCGAGAGAAAAAAAGCGTGTGCAGTGGAGCACGTTACCGATCGCGTTCTGGCCAGCAGGCCGTGAAACACCATAAAAAAGAGCGAAAGCACGACATTTAAGCATAAATTTATTATCTTTCTTATATATAAAAACCCAGATCGGGATGTCTGTGCGCGTCCGCACTTTCATTTTTGCATGAAAATGCAGTGGACAAAACACGAACCGGTGACGTTAGGATTTGTCACAGGTTTTGCGCGATAGGCCTATAATAGGTTGCGCGATAGGCCTATCGAGTACCCGCGAAGGACCCTATAGTAAGCCTATTATAGGCTTATCGCGGCTCGCCGCCTATAATAGGCCTATAATAGGCTTATCGCGGTTGACTTTCGCCTATAATAGGCTTATCGCGGTCATCAATAAGCCTATTGTAAGCCTATAATTGGCCTATCGCGGATATTCCTAAATCGAGGGTAGGCTTGTAATAGGTCTATAAAACGTCTACAGACTCACCCTATAGGCTCAAAAGTGCTCGCATTCAAGCCATTTCATGTAAAAGAACAAAACACTGTTAAAAAATAATAAAAATTTATTGCAATTGTAGCACATAGAATAGTAAAAACAATAAAAAGAAGATGATTGGGAAGAAAATATAACAGAAAAGGAAAAAAAGACATTAATTTGGGTTTTCAAAGTTTTTAAAAGTTGGCTAACACGTAGTTCGTTTTTAAATAGTTTTTTTCTCGTGGGACCATGAAGACTAGCTTATCTGGAGAAAACCTATGCATAGTGTAGTTTTTTCCTATTTTTCTCTAAACAAAAAATCAACTAAAGTTTGCATGATACAATTGCATATTCCCATTTTTATAGTGAATCGCGATTATTTTGCAAGTTTTTTGAAGTTCTATTACTGCGTTTCGAGTATTGTCGGCCCGCCAATCTAGTCAAACGCTCTCCGCTGAACTCAACGCTATGCGATTTTCATTTTGGCCACCAAATTATTTCATTTCACGTATAAATTCAACGTGAAATTTAATAATTTGGAAACCAAGATGAAAATTGCATATAGCGTTGAGCTCAGCGGAGAACGTTTGACCATTTTGGCGGGCCGACAATAGTGTGCGTTACCGAAAAAATTTTTACTGGCAAACGCGCCAAAATTCGCCGGTGATTTACCGAACTTGGCGGTAAATTCGACAAATTTATTGGTAAATTTACCGGTAAAATCGTCAAATCTTTACCGGTCACGCACACTAGTCGCGAGGAGCAGGCAGTGGCAGCGTCGTGTGGGTCATGCCGAGACGACATGTCGATTTACGAAATTTTTTTAACCTTACTGAAAATTTTAAATTAGCAGCGTAAATCGACACACTGCCGCAATGAGACTCACGCGATGCTACCACATTTTTGCCTGCTCATCGCGAAGCAGTATTACCGAAAGCTGGAAGAATTCTAAAGTAATCAAGGTATACATTTGATACGTTTTCCTATGCACGAATTGGTGTTGAAACAGGCAAATTTGAACTAGCGGCTGTACATCGCCGACCTGAATATTTTATTCGAACTTTGGTCATATTTTTTACTTCACACAGCCTGCTACTTTTGGGGACTACTCGCCTTTTTTCTATTCTTTTTTTAAAATTAATTTGTTGACCCTCGTGGTGAAGTGATTAAACGGTTTGAACGTTAATTGAAATTTTTTAAACTGAACGCACTGTTAAAAAGAAAGGTAATTAAAACGAAACTATTTCTTGTGTTCGCCAAGTTTTAAAAACATTTGAAACCTTACAAAATACAATTGTCGTCCAATGACATCCACTTTTTGCACTCTCTTCTTTCGGTCCCTCGCCTCGATCTGAAATAAAAATTGATGATGAAAATGACAAAAAAAATTCATGAACCTATTCAGTGCTCGACTAAAACGGAGGAATATTAAGGGGCGATCAGTACGCCTATTTTTGCAGCAACTTGCCGATTTTGGGGCAAGAAATCATTTCCCACTGTTCTTTTTCTACCTTTTTCAAAAAACAATATTTCAATATAAATCAAATTATCGAAATAAATTAATGTTTTGTGTGTTGAAGAATCGTTTCTCACCAGAATCTATTTAAAAAATGGGAAACGGATCATTTTCGGCCAATATACGAGTATATTTTCATTGGAAAAAGGTAGGAAATGAACAAAAGTAAGAAAATAACAGTGGGAAATGATCGTTTGCCGAATTTGGCAGCAAATTGTCGATTTTAGGAAAAAATCGCCCCGGTAAATTGCGGCAAGTTGCCTCAAACTCGGCAAATTGTTGCAAAAATCGGAAGATTGCCGACAAAATCGGTGTACTGGCCACATCTCTACGGTAATTTTCCGTTTCTGGAGTTTTTCAGTATAAAGGATTCGTCGCGGAGTGACAATTTTTCACGTTTTTAATTGAAAAAATGAAGAGATTTCTCGTCACCCCCGTTTGCCTTGAAATGTTACTTCATCACGAATCCATTATATTATGGATTCGCGACGTAGCGAGACAGCGTGTCAAGTTATGCGTCAGCAAATGTTGCGTCTCGCCACGATTCAGCTCTTGAAAGCGTGAGAGGAAACAATTTTTTGCAAATTTTTTTCATTTTGCTGGCGCACAACTTGCAGCAACGTGTCGCTACGTCACGAATCCATAATAGGAAATATGGAATTCCGTGTTTTTTTCTGGCGATGTAGAAAACTTTTTCTATTATGTAGACAACATAATACTTACATGGCATGTCCTTTCGCCGCTCCTCGTGAAGATCCATTCTCCACTCCGTGATCGCATCGTCACCTGAAAAATGAACAATTTAGTGTTATTTATATGAAGGGAAGCAAAAGATTTGTGAGAAAAGAGTCGTGCTCGCCGCTCCTCAATGCCAAATTGCCATTGAGGGGCGGCACGCCGATTTTTGCAGCGAACTGCCGATTTCAGGAAAAATCGCCCCGCCGAATTGCGGAAAGTTGCCTCAAACTCGGCAAATTGCAGCAAAAATTGGACAATTGCCGCCAAAATCAAAATACTGGCCACATCTCAACGGTAATTTGCCGAAGAAATTAGCGTGCTGAAAACTGCCAGTGGTCAGACGCGCCGATTAAGGCCGGAAATCGCCGAACATTCTCTGAGAACATGTTTTACGGGGTACTTTAATGGGGTTATTCAATGGCAAAAAACACCGCAAAATCTCGGAAAATGTTCCGATTGACCAGAAATTTTGGGAAATAAGGTCAAAAATTCAGACCAATATATCGATTTCGAACATTTTCAGAAAAAAATTCAATATTTTTTAAAAAATCGATATTTCGGCCCAAAATTTTGTGTTAATGTCCGGTAGAATTTTTTTTCTTTATTTCCCAAAATTACAGGTCAATCGGAGTATTTTCCGAATTTTCGCGCAGCTTTTTTGCCATTTTTGCCATAAAGAAAAATGTAATACTTACATTGCATGTCCGGTTTGCCGCTCCTCGCAAAAATCCCGGCTCCGTCATCGCATTTCCACCTGAAAAATGAACAAGTTGAATGTTATTATATGAAATGAAGCAAAATATTTGTGAAAATAACGCGTGAGTTCAACAATGAATAAAAATTTTTTTATTTAAACCCTCTTATCGGCCTACAAACGTAATTTTCGAGTTTGGGCGGCTTTATCACATATTGGAAAAGATTGACACTTTTGATAAACAAAATCATGTTTTTTTTTTAACAAAAATAAAGAAAATAGCAAAAGAAATGAAGATAATCTGGCCTAAAAAATGTATCGCGAAGTGTCAATCCTTGCGAATGTGTCATAACAGGGAAAAAACAAGAAAATTTCTATTTATTAAAAGATAAAAAAATATTTAAAATCTGAAAAACGGAAAACAGTTGAAATGCGACGGCAAAAATTAATTAGGCCAAAGAAAATGTTTTTTCTTATGAGTGCTTGCTTGCGTCTCTACCGATATAGTGTAGCCGTGGAGCGCGTTTGCGTTGCCCTGACGTCACGCCGCTAGACCTACAAGTAGGCCTAACGCGGTCGCCGCACACCACGTCCGCGATAAGCTTATTACAGGAGGGTAGGCGCTGCTGCCCGCGATAGGCCTATTATAAGCTTATAATAGGCCTATATTTGGCCTCAACCTATTATAGGCCTATCGCGCAAAACCTGTGGTATTCAAGCGCACTACCGACTGAGCCACAGAGGACAGAAATCTTCCACAAACAGAATGCATATAAATGAATGAGAAAGAGTGGAAAGTAAAAAAATAGAATGTGGCGACGAAGTCGCCAATAGGCTGCGTCAGCAGCCGCGCAGGACTGCGCAGCAGGCTTGTTTAAAAATAAATTTATCCCGCACGAGAAATGCGCCAGCGAATTCTCCTCTCGTCTCGCGCTCTCTCTGCCTCGTGCTGGTTGAAAACCGAGGAATACGCCCCGCCTCTTTGCGAGTCTGCAGCACTGTTTTTCTGTATTGTATTACTATTTTTATTGTAAAATTCGCAAAAAATCCGAAAAAAAAAAGTTTGTACAATTTGAATGTGAAATTTTTGGCTCCCGGACATTTCAAACCTAGACGTTTCAAACCCGGGATCCGCAATTTGTCGTCACTGTATTACTGCGTCGCGAAAACCAGTCAGAGGGCTCGTGCCTTGCGGCTGTGGTCTCGCCGCGACCAGCGCGTATACGGTAGTTTGTTTACGAAAAAAAAACGAAAACAATGCAAAAACAGAAAAACAATTCAAAAAATAATGTAAATAAACTACCGTATACGCGCTGCTCAGGTATCGCAAGTCAAACTTTTTCAAACCTTTTCATGTAACAAATAAGCATTGCTTCAAAAAGTTTCAAAATGGAATAGAATAGTTTGAAAATGGCTTAGAAAAGTTTGAGAGCATCTTGAAAAAGTTTGATGTTAGCATGAAAAGGTTTGAAAAAGATTAGAATGTCTTGAAAAAGTTTAAACGTGTCTTGAAAAAGTTTGAAAACTTGAAAAGTTTGAAAAAGTTTAATAATGGCTTTATTGTTACATGAAAAGGTTTGAAAAAGTTTGACTCGATACCTGAGCTGGTCGCGGCGAGACCACAGCCGCAAGGCACGAGCGCTCTGACTGGTTTTCGCGACGCAGTAATAGTTCTATAGTTCTGTTCGTTCTGGGGCTTTTCCCCACGCAACACCGATTAAAGCAACAAATAATTAAAACAGGTGATTTTTGTACACACTCACGACGACAGTTCGCGGATCCCAGGTTTGAAACGTTTGGGTTTGAAACGTCTAGGTTTGAGATGTCCGGGAGCCAAATTCTTACCGTAAATACTGTATTATACGCCCACCTGTATTAGAAGCCCACCCTGTAATATAAGCCCATCTTCGGGCCCCTTTGAAAAATAGGAGCCCACCCTGTAATAGAAGCCCACCCTTTAATAAAAGCCCATCTTGCAATTGTAGCCAACACTCAATGGGTCCCGGACGTTTGGTTTCCTTGCTCTTTTGGTACGTTTTCTTTATGGTTACGGCTGCTCTTTGGGTACTAAATTGGCAAATTTCATACAAAAAAAGTTGCCAGGAGCAATCGTACCCAAAGTGGCCGTACACAAATTTGGTACCGTAAGCAGGTTTGATCGAAAATCAATCGTGCCCAAGAGCCTGGGACTCATTGATTATTGACTTGGAATTGTGCGCGTTTCCGTAAAAACCATAAATTTTTGAATTCCACAGTTCAGTAAAGAAAATTGACTACTAAAACCAGTAATAATATCAAAAATTGAAATGAAAATGACGAAAATAAAGCAATGCTGCAATTTTTGGTTTAGTTTCGGTAGTTAACATCGAGAAATAGGTTGAGTTTTTTCAGAAATCATCTTGAATTATTTGACTCGCAATCAGAATCTGATATTATGAAAATTGTTGTTGGTCTTTTAAAGTTTTTTTTTTTAATGTGAATAAAAAAGTGGGTTGAAAAATAGAAGCCCACCCTATAATAGAAGCCCGCCTGTAATATAAGCCCACCCTTGAGACCCCTTTGAAAAATAGAAGCCCATGGGCTTATAATACAGTATTTACGGTAAATCCCCCACCCAATATAATATTTCTCTCCACTCGGCGATTTTCGGAAATTATGGCACGATGAAGTTTAGGGAAAAAATAAAATAAAATGATGCCACTTTGCATCAAAAATAGGAAAAAATGGAAACTATACGAGTTTTGGCATGACGCCAATCTTTAATTTAGCCGATTACGGTAGTCCAGTAGAGCGCGCTTTCTCGATGTTCCCTCGGCGGCCCCGTGCCCTTTCCCCAAAAAGTTGGCACCAATTTTTGAATTTACTAAAGCGGTCTTCGATCCAACACTATTTATTATCTATGCATATTTACACATATGATATACGTATTTACAAATATTTACAAAAACAACAAAAAAAAACAATTCGAAATCAATCACTAATGTCAATTAATGAATAAATCCTATCAAAAACCCTTCTTCTCGCCGATCTTCCCAGCGATACCGGATGATACTCGTGATCCATTGACCGTAAAATGTGAAATGTGTCAATGAACTCATCATACTTCAAGCTCGGATTCGCCAACATTCGTTCCAAAGAACTCGAATTCGGATATTCTCGATTAATCTCCTCCAACTGTTTGTAGTACGGAGCTAGCACCTTTGGCAGCTCGGCGAGCCGTTTTCGCTCCGGAAACCGTTCATGCCAGACGAGAAAATGGACGCCTGGACACATCACGTCGTCCTCGAACTTGAATGTTGCCAACATTCCGTCTTCGCGCTCGAAATCGTATCCATCCGAACAATCCAGTCGTTCTCTGGTACCGTCTTGGTTCGTGTAAATGATCTCACGTTCTCTTTTCGTTGCATCCCATCTGCTCACTCGAAGCTTTTCGTTCAGCTTAAACGGTTTCGATTCGTCCCATCCAAACCATACTCGCTCAATTTTAGACCGCACATTTTTCCTCCAATGTTCAGCGAATACTTCCAAGTCTTCACATGTAAAAGTATTGTCTCGTAACTCTGAATATTGACAGTTTAACTGTAGCAGGTGCTCTCGTGTCATCCACGTGGCAGTTTGTAACACCAAATGTTCAATGTGAAGAATCTGAAACCATGTACACAATTTTTGGGAATTTCGATTTTCCCAACCTTAGGAATAGCGTATTTCACGCTTGTCTCTGGGCCGATTATCAGTTTTTTCGTCACTGTCACATTTTCAAAAATCTGAGCCAACTGCTCCTCCGTGACCGTTTCGTCTCCATCAATCTCGAGTTCTTCGCAAATTTTAAAGTGTGGTTCGGTGAAGAACGCGCTCAGATTTTTGATAAGAGAGGGAACAATATTCAGTCTGACGGGGCCTTGGAATATAAAAGTCAAGTGTTTTGCCACCGCAATTATTCCTTCTTCCACGTCTGGATATTTGCAATAGAATTCTTCAACATTGATCAGCGGTTGTTGCGTTTTCATGCTGAAATGTTAATTATGGAAACAATGTTTTGATAATTTTCTTGCCAGTTACAGTACGCGCCAGAAGTGGGATTTTACGGTTTTTACGGATTTCAAGGGTTTTTGGGGCACGTAAAAATTTTACTGATTCCGTGAAATCCGTAAAAATTCTAAACCTATTTTGTTCATTTCCGTGAGAAAAAAAAACCCACATTTTTGTATTTCTCTTGAATTTTTTCGAAAATTGTAAGAGACGCAGAGATGACAAGAAGACACGCCCACTCAGCTTTTTGCATTGCTTTTATGGTGCGTTCAAAAAAGCAGGAACAAGTGAAAATGAAAAAATAATGGGTGTCCAAAAATTCTTATTTTTCCTCCATTTTTGCTAACTTTTCCGGCCGCAAATTCGGAGGTACGGTCGCACTGATTTCCCGTCTTCATAATATCAAAAGTCGTAAAAAAGCATTTTTCAACACCCATTTTTCTTCCATTTTCCCCCTTTTCTTGCTTTTTTGGACGCACCATTATATTTTGTGTTTCAAGCACATTGCTATTAAAAAAACATAAAGCTCCGCGCATTTTCTCCACGCGAAAATGAAAATTATTATCAACTACAGTAAATTTGCCGACCAGAGTAAGCAGAGGCGAAACATTTGAAGAAAATTTCGTTTCGACAAGTCGACTAGAAGGCTGGTCAAAATTTCGGAAAAGTGTTGTTTTTATTTTTATTTTTAATGAAAAATAGCATCATTTGCAAGTTTTACACACTGGAATTTCAGTCGAAAATTTTTAAATTATCGTTTTGAAATGTCGGCTAAAGAGGACACTGGCCGTAATTTCGGAACGTCGTTGTTTTTTTTGTATGTTTGACAAGTGTTTTTTCAGAAAATAATAGATATTCAGACAAGAAAAAGCTTCCCAAAAGAGCATCGTCAAAGTACACTGATAAGGTACTAACCATTTATCAAACAGTATACCTCCAACCTTTCGCTTTTCCATCAAATATTCTTGAATGAAGAACGGTTTGAAGTCCCACCAAATCATTTTTCGACCATTCGAAAACTTCACCGATAACACGCCTGAGCCCCTGTTGAGTTGAACGTCATGACACACCGCATCCACTTTCACGTCGCGCACTAAAAGTGCACACGTTGAAGAGCACTGTGAGAACTCGAAACTGGAAAGAGTTAACTATTACTCTCGTCTCATTTTCAGAAGGGCCCACCATCCTTTAAATATGACCGCTTTATCACGAGAAATATCGGCAAGAATTTCGACACAGCTGAAATGAGTGTGACCGTATATTAGCGAGACAGTGTGTCAAGTTATGCGTCAGCAATTGTTGGGTCTAGCCACGATTCAGCTCTTGGCGGCGCGAGAGGAAACAATTTCTTGCAAGTTTTTTCTGGCGCACAGTTTGCAGCAACGAGTCTCTACGCCAGGAATCCAGAATGGGTTACGGTCACATTCATTCAGCTGTGTCGAAACTCGTGCCGATATTTCTCGTGAGACAGGGGCCATTTTTAAAGGATTGTGGACCATTTCTGTCGAGATAATTGCTGAATTGAGTGAGCATTGACAAACAATTTTTGAACAACGCGCTCTGATATAGTCGGTGAATACATCATCAACCTCGCTCTAATGCAAAATTATTGTAAAACCGTGTTGCACTTGCAAGATTAACTCGAATTCTAGTTGTATTCCCTTTTTTCAACCGAAAATGACGTATCCACGACGAGTTGCAGTTAAAATTCGATTTTTCGCTTCAAAAAAGGCGCACTACACTGTTGAAAATTGAAAAGTGCAGTAGAGCGAGGCTGATGATGCATTCGCCGAGTATATTTACCCATTAAAGATTCGATATCGGATTCACCAACTCACAGTTCAATGGGCTCTAGAAATTTCAGCACTTTTTGTCTCGGAATAAGCGGTAGTTCTAATAGTGCAAACGGATCCATGTGGTGGGGACAACCGAGTGGTCAATGCGAACGGATCGATGAATAAATATGCGAAGAAGCGAACGCGAGAGAGTGTTGGAGGTGAAGAGGGTGAAGAAAAGCGGAGAACTCTCGAGGAAAGAGGAAAGGGTCATCGTAATTGTTTACGATATCGAAAATGAAATGCGCGTGATGTTCGAGATAAGATTTGGAAAAATTTTGAAATCCTAAATAAACATCATCGTTTTTTTCTTCTTGAGGAAACACCTTAGAACGACACCATAAAACAAACCCATAACCCACACTGAAATAACTGTTTTAGTATGGATTTTATTGACTTCTCGGGTAGTATAAAAGTGCCTCACTTGCCAAATTTCATCATTCGACCACGATGAGGTTGCTTACAGTTGCACTTTTATCCCTTATTCTGCTCATTGTCATCGTAGACGTAGAGGCCAGGTCCGACTCACAGCGGAATTAATCTTCAAAAAATAATAATTTTCAGCCGTCGACCGCGCAAGTTGAAGACTTGTAGACTTCGGCCCAAAAATTATGACGTTGAGGAAAATGGAGAAAGGGACAATGGAGATGAGGAGGATGCTGATCGGAGCAAAGAAATTCAGAAAGACGTAGGGGATGAGGATGATTTGGCAGGTACATACAGACTTCGAGGAGGTTTTATATAACCTAGGCTCTCGACTTTCGACAAGTTTACTTATGCGCCACCCTGTATTTGAAGGGAAGCGGATAAAATTAAATTTCAAAAACAAAAAAAAAACAAATTTCCCGTTTGAAACACTAAACTCAAAACTTCAGACGATGAATCTGGCTCTAAACGTAAACCCACATCTCGACGACCTGGAGGCCGAAACAAACCCCGAGGAGGAAGAGGTGGACGTCATGGAACCTCTCGACGTGGTGGAAATGATTCCGATGATTCCGAGAAACATTCAGGAGGACGTCATGGATCTTCTGGACATGGTGGAAAGGATTCCGATAAACATTATGGAGGACATCATGGCTCGACCGGAAGACACGGCTCTTCTGCTAGAAAAGGAAGCAGAAATGACAGCGATTCTGATGATGAATCTGAACAGTCAAATAGTCTTGATGAAAACAGCTCATCGTCAGACACCAAGAGGGTAAAGAACGTCAAAAGGCATGGTGGCCGTGAAGGAGATGACAACGAGAGGGAAGACGGAAATGAAATTCGCGGAGATGCTACGGATTCTGACTCTGATTCTAACTCCAAACCTGCACCGAGTGGACATGGAGGCCGAAACAGACCTCGAGGAGGAAGAGGTGGCCGTCAAGGATCTTCTGGGCATGGTGGAAGGGATTCCGATGATTCTCCGAAACATTCTGGAGGACGCCATGGCTCGAAGGGAAGACGCGACTCTTCTGGTAGAAGAGGAAGCAGTAATGACAGCGATGCTGCTGATGAGCCTAGTGATTCTAACGATTCCAATGACCCACGAGGCGGAAAAGAAAGATATGGAGATGCTACGGATTCTGACTCTGATTCAAACTCCAAACCCGCACCGAGAGGACATGGAGGTCGAAACAGTCCCCGAGGAGGAAAAGGTGGCCGTCATGGATCCTCTGGACTTAGTGAGCAGGATTCCGATGATTATCCTAAACATTCTGAAAGACGTCATGGCTCATCAGGAACTCGTGGCTCTTCTGGAAGCAGACGTCCCGCTTCTTCCGATTCTGAAAGAAGCGATTTCCCTTCTGAACAAGAAGACCAGGATCAGAATAGCCGATATAACGACAATGACGATCTAAATGACAGAAGACGTGGAAACGGTTCTGATCGAAGCTCTGTTAAGTACGGAAGAGATGAGAACGGAAGAATGATAAAAATCGAACAGAAAAACAATGCTTCTCAATCCCAAGACGCTACCGAGAAGAAGACGAAAAAGAAGAAGCATGTAAGTTTAAAATATCCTTTTTCACACCAAAAATTAATGTTTTTCCCCTTATAGCATGTCAGTGAGAATGGTTCTGAGGAAGAGATAGTCACTACATCCCACTCTTCTTCGTCCAGAAGCCAATCGTCATCTTCATCGTCCTCGGTCACCCGTACATCCGAATGGGGGAAATGATTCGACGACTTTTGATTAATTTTTTATATTTTTTCACAATAAAAGTGGCCTTCATTCCTTTGCGAGTTAAACAAAAAAAACAGCCAAAGAAAAGATGGATCCACCAGTCATCGATCCCGTTGTTCCAGCCATTCCAGTGGTTTCTAGTCTCGTTCTCATTAAACCTGAGCTGAGAAAATGAAAAAGATTTTTTTCGCAGTTTTTTTTTGCGATATTGTTTTTTTTTTAATTTCGCAAGACATTTTTAGGGCATCACTTGTTGCAGTGAGCAAGTACATACTTGGAAATTAAAAAAAATATATATTTTTAGACTTAACACATGAATAAAACGTCTAACCTCATTGTTAAAGGAATTTAGCGTTTCAAAATAAATGTTTCAGGAATTATGTTTTTCTTTCTTACAACGCATCTGGTCAGCTCTCTGATCCCATGAATTTCCAACCTTAATTTGAATTTCTGACTAATTTCCAGATTTGTACGTTTTGTGAAGAATAGCCCGAATCTTCGAGGCATCCAGAGCGAATTGAGTTTTTTTTTCCGTGACTCTGCAAATAAGAATTTGTATATTGTCTCCCTATTTTTGGAGTGCCGTTTCAATATAAGTATTACGGTATTTATTGTCATTTGGTAATTTGAATTTTTTAAACCACCTACACTTCATTCGAAAAGATACGTTTTATGGTAAAAAGGTGATTTTCAATTCATACATACATATGTAGTTGCAGTATGTCAGCCCAAATAAATAGCTCCAGATGAGCTCCATATCCTTTTCTTTTTTGACGGTTCCCATTGTAATCAGTCCGAGACACATCCACTCGGCTTCTATCGGTAATCGAATTGAGGGTAGCACGCCTCCCCCGTCGTCCAATGCGCCACCAAGTTCGTCCGATAATGAAATTATTTTTTCACTCGAAAATTTACTTTTTTGAGAAATTCGAATCATTATCTGATTATTCAGAATGACACCATCATTTTAATCCAAAAACGAGGCATTTTTGTCAGAAAATAACCGAGCCTTAGGGTTTTAAAAATGCGCCAGGTAGAAACAATTTTGGAAGGCTGGGGTGCCGTGGGTAGGGTAAGTTCTTCCAAGTTTTTTTTCTTGTGTGAATGCCGGATCATTCCGTTCAGAATCAGATTCTATCGCACTTATGCACCGAGTGCCCCAAGTAGGTATGTAGGTAGAATTTCATAAAACGAAACGATAAAACACACTGAAATGACTGTTTTAGTATGGATTTTATCGACTTCTCGCGTAGTATAAAAGTGCCTCACTTGCCCAATTTCATCATTCGACAACGATGAGGTTGCTCACAGTTTCACTTCTAGCCCTTATTCTGCTCACTGTCATCGTAGACGTAGAGGCCAGGTATAACTCACAGCGGAATTAATCTTAAAAAATTAATCATTCAGCCGTCGACCACGCAAGCTGAAGTCGTGTAGACGTCGACCGAAAAATTACAACGTCGATGATAAGGGAAATCGAGAAAAGGATGAAGAGGGTGATGATCGGAATAAAGAAATTCAGAAAGACGTAGAGGATGAAGATGATGTGGCAGGGAAGCGTATGTACATAAATACATATCTTGAGGGAAGGGGTTGAAATTAAAGTTCAAAAACAAATTTCAGAGAATGAATCTGGCTCGAAACTCAAACCCGCATCGGGACGACATGGACATGGACACGGAAAAGGATCAAGAGGTTGTCGTCATGGAAATCATGGCAGATCCAGAAATTATGGTTCGCAAAGACGTGGTTATGATGATGATGAGGATGACGCTGATAATGATGGTGGTAATTCGATTTAGATACATATTAGAAAATTGCCATCGCAATAACTTTCTTCAGCTAATGGAATCAAAGGAAGTGAGTCTGACTCTAACACCATCCCGGGATCCACCTCGAGACAACATGGATGCCGAAAGAGATCACGAGGAGGAAAAGGTTGCCGACGTGGATCCGCTGGTGGAAAGGATTCTGACGATTCTTCGAAACATTCGGGAGGAAGTCATGGCTTGCCGGGAAGACACGGTTCTTCTGGTACAAAAGGAGGTGACGGCAACGAGGGGAGCGATAACGATGATGAATACAGTACAGTCAAAAAGTGGAATAGCCTCGAGGAAAAAAACTCATCGTCAGACACCAAGACAGTCAGAAACATCAAAAAGCACGGTGGGCATGGAGGAGATGACAACGAGAAGGAAGGCGGAAATGAAATTCGCGGAGATGCTACTGATTCTGACTCTGTGTCTAACCACAAACCCACACCGAGAGGACATGGTGGGCATAACAAACCCAGAGGAGAAAGTGGTGATCGACAGGGATCTTCAGGGCATGGTGGAAGTAATTCCGATGATAATGATTCTGGCAATTCTCCAAAACATTCTGGAGGACATCATGGAGGGCATATCAAACCTCGAGGAGGAAGAGGTGACCATCATGGATCCTCAGGGCATGGTGGAAAGGATTCCAACGATTCTCCAAAACATTCAGGAGGGCATCATGGCTTGCCGGGAAGACACGGCTCTTCTGGTACAAGAGGAGGCGACGGCAAAGATGGCAGCAATTACGATGGTGAATCAAATACGATCAAAAATACGAATAGCCTCGAGGAAAAAAACTCATCGTCAGACACCAAGACAGTCAGAAACATCAAAAAGCACGGTGGGCATGGAGGAGATGACAACGAGAGGGAAGGCGGAAATGAAATTCGCGGAGATGCTACGGATTCTGACTCTAACCCCAAACCCACACCGAGAGGACATGGAGGGCATAACAAACCCAGAGGAGGAAGTGGTGGTCGCCAGGGATCTTCAGGACATGGTGGAGAGGATTCCGATGATAATGATTCTGGCAATTCTCCGAAACATTCTGGAGGACATCATGGAGGGCATAACAAACCTCGAGGAGGAAGAGGTGACCATCATGGATCCTCAGGGCATGGTGGAAAGGATTCCAACGATTCTCCAAAACATTCAGGAGGACATCATGGCTTGCCGGGAAGACACGGCTCTTCTGGTACAAGAGGAGGTGACGGCAAAGATGGCAACGATAACGATGGTGTATCAAATACGATCAAAAATACGAATAGCCTCGAGGAAAACAGCTCATCGTCAGACACGAAGACAGTCAGAAACATCAAAAAGCATGGTGGCCATGGAGGAGACGACAACGAGAAGGAAGGCGGACATGAAATTCGCGGAGATGCTACTGATTCTGACTCTGTGTCTAACCACAAACCCACACCGAGAGGACATGGAGGGCATCACAAACCCAGAGGAGGAAGTGGTGGTCGCCAGGGATCTTCAGGGCATGGTGGAAAGAATTCCGACGATTCTCCAAAACATTCCGGAGGACATCATGGAGGGCATAACAAACCCCGAGGAGGAAGAGGTGACCGTGGACATGGTGAACAGGATTCCGATGATAATTCTGGCAATTCTCCAAAACATTCTGGAGGACATCATGGATCCTCTGGACATGGTGGACAGGAATCTGGTGATGCTCCGAAACATTCAGGAGACGGTCATGGCGTCAAAAAGCCCAAACACGAAAATGGAAACGGAGGACATCGACCGAGAAATTCAGAACCTGATAATGGTAAGATATTGCATATTGCAAACGTGTTCTACTTTAATCGGTTTAATACCTATCTTTCAGATAGCGGACTTGCTCCCGTGGACGATGAAAGTCGTGAAAATATCAGAAAATCTAGTGTCAATAATGATGGTGTTGATAACGACGGTGATAACGACGGTCAAGGCTCGCTGAACGATAAACAAAAATCCGAGATTGCTAGCCCAAATGGCAACAAAAACAGAGGATACGGATCCAATGAAAATGCTGGATCAGACGAGGAAGAAGATGGTAAGACAAAACCATCGGGAAGAAATGACGGAAGACATGGAAACGGTTCTGATCGGGACACTGTTAAGTACGAAACAGACGAGAACGGGCGAATGATAAAAACAGAAACGAAAAACACAGTTTCTCAATCCCAAGACGCTACCGAGAAGAAGACCAAAAAGAAGAAGCATGTAAGTTTAAAGTATCCTTTTCACATTAAAAATCAATGTTTTTCTCATTATAGCATGTCAGTGAGAATGGTTCTGAGGAAGAGGAAATCTCTACATCTCACTCGTCTTCGTCCAGTAGCCAGTCTTCATCCTCATCGTCATCGGTCACCCGTACATCCACACGGGGGAAATGATTGGATGATTAATTTCTAATCTTCACAATATTCAATGAATTTCAATAATCACGTTCGAGCAATTTTTTTGTTTGCAATATTTTTTTTTTCGTTTTTGTAGCTTCGCTAGGTGGTGTTCAACCATAAAACTAAAAGTGATCGGAAGCTGCAACCCGAGGTTTTGTGATGGTCGTAAACTCGAAAAAACATTTGGTATAAAAGCGGGAAAAAGATGGAGGTTAAATCATATCTTGATCATGCATTTCCTTTTATGAATTAAATATTCATTTTTTAGGAATGATTTCTCCTCGTAGTGTCGCCGTAACGGCTCTTTTCATCCTTGGAGTCCACTCTTCGCTTCTCGATGACGTCCGCTTCAAGTTTGCCCCTTCCTCGTCGTCCAAATCTTCCGATGACAAGGGTCTTTTTGGCAATTGTAGGAATTGATTTACTTTTTTAATTATTCTTGTTTTAAAATCGTTTTAAATTTTCAGCGAAATCAGCGTTTGGATCTGGCTTTGCTATGCCGACAATCGCCGCTGGATCTGGAGCCATCGTGCACTCGAGCAGCTCTCACAAGGGACAACATCACAGCAGCGGATCCTCTTCCAACACTCATTCACTGACAGTCGTTGGAGCTGATGGAAAGAACTTGACCGAGAACTCGTCAAAGAGCGCTGGTTTCAACAAGGACTCGAAGGTCGACGAGGCAAACGAGAACTTGATGATCAAGACTGCCGATGGTGGCGTGATTAACAAGGGTGTCAGTCACAACAAGTCGTCTGTTGATGAGGGAGATTACGCTTTGGAGAGCCAACAGAAACTCGAGACTGATAAGAACGGACATTCGATCTCTGTGAACAACAACAAGGTTGCTAACCATACCAGGTGAGATTTTTGACGAAAATTCCTTCCCTTTCACACTAATTTCTAGAGCCGCCGCTCTCGATGAGTCCAACGAGTTCGAAGACATTAAGGGAGCCGATGGAACTCATCTCAGCAAAAACAGAGGACACAAGAACACTGACGAACACATTGGAAAGCACGAGGTGCAGCAGGACAATCTTGAGGAAGTCAACGCTGACGGTTCATCTCACAAAGTGTCTCATGTGAGTTTGACTTGAATCGAAATTCTTCGATTCAAAAATGAGTTGCTTCCAGGTCGTGGGCTCAATTGGAGACACTCATAAGGCCGATTCTAACGCTTACTCCAATTCCGAAAGTGTGGACAAGGCTGGAAACAAGAAGAGCGAGAATCATAGCAAGAAGGCGTCATCTGAATCTGGAAGCCTTTCCGACTTCAACGCCAACAACGAAGAAATCAAGAATGCCGATGGAACTTCGTTCTCAAACTCCACTGGCAGTTTTGCCAAAGGAAACTTCAGCAAGGCTTCCGCCGAGGAGACAATGCAGAAGAAGAATGTCAATGTGGACGGAACGTCTTCTCTTGAAGCCAGCCACGTGGGAAGCAACAGCAGCAAAATTAACGCTGCTTCTGGTTCATACTCTGATGTTAACGCTGTCGGTTTGAACGGAACTAGAAGCCATGTTGTGAGCAAGAATAACAAGGACTACGCTCTTGATGAAGCCAACCAGAGCGCTGGAAGCGTCAAAAAAGTTGTCGGATTGAACGGAGTCAATTCAATCAGCGAGAAGAGCGTTGAGAGTGGAAGAAAGAAAGAGAGCAACAACCAATCTGCTGTCGATGAGATGGACGCTGTTGCAGCTGATAAAAGTGTCAGCTCTCTTCGTAGAAAGTCAGCCAGCGGAACTTCTTTGAACCAATTCGGAAACAAGACTCATCAGATGGATGCTTCGGTTGATGCCGCCGGAAACGTCAAGAACCACACCGTCGACTCTGCGTACAAAAACAAGCAGACTGGAGAGTACGGAAACTTCGATATGACTGCCAGTCAGAAGAATGCTGACGGAACCATGAGCCTGACGAAGTTCGGAAATGACACCAACAAGAACACATATGAGGCTGAAAAGTCGGCGTCTGAGAACACTCTCGAGAAGAATGCTGATGGAACATTCAAGGAGGAGAACAAGGGATCCAATTCTGCTGTTCGCAGAACCGACGGAGGTTCTAATGTTCACGCCGAAACCTATGAGAAGGGACTCAACGGAGTTGAATCGAAACAATCGGTTTCTGCAGCGCAGTCCTTCAATACCTCCGACGCCGCGTCCAACCAATATGAGCGTCTTCATCAAAAATCTGCAAACGGAACTGAGGTGTCGCACGACAAGGAAAGCAAGCAGGCCGCTTCTTCTGCCAACTCGAAGAACTCTCTTAACAGCGCTTCCTCCTCTGTTTCTGCCAATGGAACCAAGACTTCAAGTGTGCTCAGTGAAGCTAATGATTCCCATGATGCCAAGAGTGCGAGCTCCGACACCGACAAGCTCCATATCAAGAATGCTGATGGATCCGAGACTCAGTCTGATGATAGCAGTGTGCAAACAGCTAACGAGCACAATGATTCGTCCAACAAAAAGTCGCATGATATTGTTCGCAATGCTGATGGATCATTCAGCGACAAGAGCAGCGATTCTGCCACCAAGAATGCCCAAAAGGACGCTACCGATGTGAGACAGAACGCATATGTGAATGTTGATAAGGACGGAAACTCTGTCGCCGAGCTCAAGAAAAGCTCTGTTGAGAACCACAAGAACGACACTGACGCCTCTTCCAACATTTCTAACCAGTCAAAGAGCAAGGACGGAACCGTAATCAACGAGAACATCAAATCTAACGTCTCCAACTCCGAATTCAACGAGGCTCAAGTGGCTTCCGACCAAAAGAAACTTGCTATGGCCAATGGGGATCTCGTGGTTTCCAACGCTGAGAGCGCTGTTGTTCACTCAAAGAACCGCAACGACGGTGAAGCTAGCCACAAGCTTGACAAGGAATCCGCCGACGGATCTAAGGTTCATCTCGACGAGGCATCCAAGATCCATAAGGATTTGGAAACGCGCGGTGAGGCCGCCAATGTGCAGAAGTACCAGAAGATTGGAGGAAAAGAATCCTCTATAAATGCTGGACACGAGAAATCGATTGCAAAGGGAAGCGATTCTTCATCAGCTCACAAGGATTCGTTGGTTGACGACGGAAAGGGACATTTCACGAAGGAGAACACTGCATCGAAGTCTGATCATGTGATCGATGATAAGGACGCCAAGGCGCACTCTAACTCTGTTCAAACCTAACTTTTCAAAGTTTTAGTTTAATTCTAATAAATTATTTATGCTTTAATAATAATTGAAAAAAAAAAAAACGAAAAAGAACGCATTCGAGTATTTATATTGCTCATTCGCGCAAAGCTGACAATTACGATGCTGCAATTGATGCTTATTAAAAAAAAATCCAGCGTAAATCGACACTATTTAATAAGTAACACATGCCGTGCTAGACCCTACGTAACGGTAAACGCGCCCCATTTCTCTGCGTATCCACAGTTGCGTGCGTTCTGCAAAGTTTAGCTTAAAGCGTGCAAAAATGGAAACGCAGACACGTGAGAAACGGTTCTCAAAACGTAGTCCCGAACGCGCCGTGAATGCGGCAGTAAATCGCGGCACATTGATAAAAAAAGGAAAAAAGTAAAAGCTTGAAAAATACGGTCAAAAAGTTGTGCATTTCTTTCTTTTTTTTCTGAGATATTTTTACGTAAAACTTACAATTAGGAAAATAGGATGAATTTTTATGGGGTTATTCATTTTGTGCAGAAAAAATGCATAAAATGTCGTATTCTGCTTGAAATTAATAAGACAAAAATGCAAGTTGCACAAAATGAATAACCCGATTAGGAAATCAACATTCAATTTTAAAACTTTCTACTGTACCAGAGAAAGTCCGCAATCCACGACGCAATTTCGCAGACCTTTATAAAAAATTAATTTTAAAATGTGGTCGCACGGTGTCCAGGATTTGAAAAGTGGGCGGAGCCGAGAAAACGCGCTCCACTGGATTTTTCGCGCGAAATTCAACTTTTGAGGCATTTTTTATGTTTTTCGAGAAAAATAGCATAAATTCTTAATTTTTTTCGCAAATGTGCTCCAACTGAATTATAGTTGAGGTTTTTAGAAACTTTTAAAGCCTAAGAAAGTCGAATTTGGTCTAGCCATCATTTCGGAAATAGGAATTGGGTTTTTTGGTGTTTTTGCAGGATAAATCTTTACGAAAATCGAAGCTTGGGCATTTTATGGTATTCAAAGATAAAAAACATACATTTTACAAAAAAAATAGGTTTTACAGAAAGAAAAATAATACAATTAATTTAAAAAATACGAGAGTCAAAAACTGCGCAAGCACCGAAAGTGCGCCATGCTAATTTGCTAGCGCGCCAGCAAATTAGGCTCCGCCCACATTTCCAATCCTGGACAGCGTGGGTGGTTCTCAATAGAAACGGTTTTCTTTTTTGTTTATTTTTAATGGATTTTCGGCAAATCGAGCCGATTTTCGCGGCAAAATATTTTAAGACGCCAAAGAAATTTATCGGTTTTATTTTACTTTGCGATTTTCTTTGTTCGGCGAAAGATTGATTGTAGTTCTTCTCCGGCATTTCGGAAGGACATAAATGTATATTTTATCGTGGTTTTGTTCAATTTTTTTGTCGTTTTTTTGGTGCTACTACTGTTTTTTTTTCAATTTTTTATTCAGCATAAAATAGAAATTCATATGACTTGTATTTGAAAACTATGTATTCATTGAAAAATGTAACTATTTTTATACATCCCTAAAAGTTGAACCGCCTGCCCATGGTAACCTCGGCCGTGTCCTAATCCACGTGGCTCCGTATCGCACGAGGTGCTGGCGACTGCCCTCACAAAAATGCGCTTCGTTGAATTCGGCGGAAAAAAATCTTGGCAGTGTGCCAATTTATGCGAATTCACATGTTTCGAAATTAATGTTTGAGGCAAAAAGCGTTTAAATGAAGAGGCGCAGACGAAAAAAATCATTGTTACACGACGCAACCGCAGCGCATGGGCTTTGCCGAAAAAAAAGCATTTGAATAGAAAGCATCAGACAGTATCTCGTGGCGAGACGCGGTCACGTGGATTAGGCCATGGCCTAGGTTCACGTGATCGGCCGGTAAAACTTTCAGGGATGCAGATGTATTGGATGCTGGATGGAAAATGTATCTAATTTGTTATTTTTCAGGTTTATCGGATTTATTTATCGTTGAAAAGTTGTCGACAAAAAAGTATTTCAAAAACTAATTGGAAAATGTTTTTTTTTTTACAGATTGACACACCTCGTGGTCGAATAATGGATTGATTTAGTAACTAATTGTAAGATATTATCCACCTCGGAAAGTTCTACCGTCTCTCAACTTTCTTTCTATGTGGATGGATAATACAACCTCACGAAACATTTTCTTCAATATTTTGATTAAAAAAGTTCACAATCGAAACTGTAAGAGAATATCTAGGTATATGATGCAAAAAAAGAAACAATTATTTAATATTCTGCATTCCTAGTGCTCAACATCGATTTGACATTCGTCTAATTCGCCAAAGTACTTATCGCCATCATAGTGCTCACGTGTCAGTTTTTCCCCCATTGGTGGTTGAAATCCCAGTTTGATTGCCGTGGTATACCAATCCAGAAAAAACTGCTTAACGTTGAACACGGGCTGACAGAGTTGGTGATTAGTGTGGATGGAGATGTGTTCGTCGCCAGGAGGAGCCACGGTACACGAGAGAACTGAATAAGCAGTTTGACACGACGGTTGCGGATGATGGTACGCAAAGCTGCCAGGTGGCAGGTCATTCTTGACAATCGGCACAACATCACCGAGCTGCTGCATTTCGCGCATACTTGTCCGATGTCTCGTCAAATCCAAACTGCTTCTCCAAGTCCAATTGCAGCAGGAGCATGTCTGCGATTTAGCTATTCTATGCACTTCTCGACAATGATAATGTTTGTCCGAGGTACGTGACAGTGTCTTTTGGCAAATAGTGCAAGTGAAATTTCCGACAGAGTGAGTTCTACGATGACGGTTGAGAGTGGAGGCAAAGTTGTAGACTTTGTAGCAAATCGGGCACTGATGGAAGCCTAAAAAGTGTTAAATTGATTTAACAGTTGAATGCTTACGCTTACCTTTGTTGGACATTTTATTCTGGTCAGGCAATAGGAAGAATAAATGCGGGAAAGAACTAGGTCCCATATCCCGGAGGGCGTGACTTGACTCATCAGCAGAGCTTGTAACCCGATACAGCGATGAACCAGAACAGAACGGAGCGGAGCGGAAAGATACCGTAACTCTTTGAAGACACAACATAAATCAACAGAGATGCGCGGCAACTTTCGCGCGCGTGGTAACATCACCGCGTGATGCACCACAGTTTTCCGCGTTTTCCGCTGCCAGATGGTTTGCTTCTGTTGCGGAATGAATGACAAGTGAATTATTGACTATTCACTGAAATTGACTTTGAGCAAGGAAGAGGTACTTCATCCCAAAGAACCATATGGATTTTGTTGTGTCGCGTCCTCAGAGAATTATCGGCAATTTGCCGCCCCTCGGCGGCAATTTGCCGTCGAAATCGGCGGCCTGGCCGCCTCCTGTGGGCAGACGCGCCGATTTAGGCGGCAAATTGCCGCCGAGGGGAGGCAATTTGCCGATCGCGGCGGCAAATTGCCGCATAGGGGCAGCAATTTGCCGATTTTCGCGGCAATTTGCCGCCTTTAACGGCAATTTGCCGCTTTTTTTTTTAGCTTTTTAGCTTTTTTAGACTACCTGAAATTTCCATTTTTTACTGATTTCACTCAAGATCCTCACCGAGCACCATGTATACAGAAAACCAAAAATAGCCGGTGAGCTCTGTGGCACCGTGCCACGGAGCCTTCCTCCAGAGTTCCCCACCCACCGTTCAGAATTCTTTAACCCAGTCCCTTGCAACACCAGCGTTGACGGCGGGTATACCTTCTCTTGTGGACCGACACTTCACGGGTTCCGCCTGAATCGCCGGGTCTTGCATTTTTAGCTGCCGACTTCCTGCCCTCCGACAATTTGCCGATTTCAGCGGCAAATTGCTCATTTCAGGCCGACTTCACGCCGGGTTATGTAATTTTAGCTGCCGACTTCCTGCCCGCGGCCGGAAGTCGGCAACTTGCCGAGTTCGTGCCGACATCACGCCGGGTTATGCATTTTTAGCTGCCGACTTCCTGCCCGGCGGCAATTTGCCGATTTCGGCGGCAAATTGCTCATTTCAGGCCGACTTCACGCCGATAATTCTCTGAGTCGTCAAATGACTTTTTCAACAGTGGCAAGCTATGACTGGCTTTTGGGATTTTCGGAAATTCCGGGACTCGGGTATTCCGAGCGACTACTTCCGGGATTACCCAGTATCAGAAGTCTCGGTGATTTCTCTGGAAAACAATTCAAGAATCTTGCAGGAATTTCCGGAATCTTCATTCTTCAGTCCGGTGAGCATGCATACACTTTTCACGTTAAATTATTGTGTTTTCAATCGACTTGCGACTTGAGAACGCGAGACTCCGCCCACTTATTTGTGCGCGACCATGCGAACACAGTGATATTTGAAGAGACGCAGACAGAACGGTGAATGAAGACTTGCGTTTTCATGTCGCAAGTCGATTGAAAACACAATATCTCATTCCGAAAATTCCGAAAAAAATAATTTCGGAATGAAATTCAGAGCTAGAATCCTTGAAATCGGAAAAAGGCATTTTGTAGAAAATGGGCATGTATGCTTCTTTGCGTCTCTCACCACCATTTTACAAAATACATCAATTTCCGAATTTCGTTTTCCGGAAAACGGTTTCCTGTCGTTTTTCAGTTTCACGGATCTGGCTCTGATCTAGAGGATTATGGTATATCTTAAAGACGGATACCAACAGTGTGCATTGCATGTCGAGCGGATATATTTGGCATTGTTTATTTTAAATTTACGAGCCTGCGGCTTGTTTAAAACTGAATATTTTGTTCTACGTTTATTCGCGCATGCATGTATCTCTTCTATCTTCTCGTAATGGATTAAGATGCATCCCTGAAGAAAAATTGGGATTGTACTAAGAAATTCTCCATCCGTGACGATTTTGGTCAAAAATCGAACGCATATTGTTGTCAATTGAGTTGCGACAGAAAGTGACACTCCGCCGACTTTTTTCACGCAAATTTTAAATTTTAGTGAATTTCGAATTTTTGCGTGAACAAAGTGGGTGAGGTTTGATGTCGCATCTCGATTGAAAACACACTGTCTGGCAAAACCTCAATGTTACTTTTTACAGAGAAACATATTTTTGATAGTTTATTGGCAGTTTCGTTGTTTTTCTTTTGTTACTTATTGTTATCTACTTTGATTTTGTTTTTTTGTTGTTTAGGTAGAATTAAATTTTCTTTCAAAACACTTAAATTAAAATAGAAGATTCTCTGTGGCACAGTACTGCTTAATAATATTAAAAATCAAGTCATTCCGAAAATTCCGATTTTTTTTCTCGGAGTATTTTGAAATTCCGAAATTCCGAAATACGAAAGTTCGGAATATTCCGACATTCCGAAATTCCGAAATAAAAAATTCGGAAGATTCCGATATTCCGAAACGTCCATTCCGCACACCCCTGCTACTCAGTACCAGAAGTTTCGGCGTTTGCTCGGGAAAAATAATTCAAGCACCTTGCACAATACAATCTACTGAATCTTCATTTTCAGTCCCGGGACCATACACTTTTCACATTCAACTTTAAAATTAAATCAGTCGTGACGTTGGCAACACGCGTGTACAATTTCTACGAGCCGACAAAATTCGTATATGTACGTGTGCCGACCTGGCCTGTACGTGAACCTTTCTGACACTGCCCCTCTTCTCCAACCCTCTCCACACAATTTTTCCGAACTAAACATTAGTTCAAGAAAGTTCAGTACTAGAAAGCAAGCAATAAGCGCATCTGTCTGAACAATGACGATCGGAATTCCTCTCTTCATCGGAATGATCATATCTTCCGTTTTATGGGTGATCGGCTGCGGCGGAAAGAAAGGAAAGAAGAATGCGGTAAGTTGCTCAAAGCTTTCAGCTTTTTTATTTAACTTTTACCATTTTTCAGTCTGTAATTGGTGCTCCACCTACTGGTGCGGCAGCTGCTGCTTCGGCTGTTGCCAAACCGGACAGTAAGGTTGGCGCAGCTCCGCCTGCAGATGAGAAGAAGGATGAGAAGAAGGATGAAAAGAAGGAGGAAGAGAAGAAAGACGAGAAGAAGGATGAGAAGAAGGAAGATGAGAAAAAGGATGAGAAGAAGGAGGAGAAGAAGGAGGAGAAGTCGAAAAAATCCAAGAAGAGCAAGAAGTCGGAGAAGGAAGAGAAGAAGGATGAAAAGAAGGATTCTAAGAAAGATTCCAAGAAGGATTCCAAGAAAGAGGAGAAGAAGGAAGATGAGAAAAAGGATGAGAAGAAGGAAGATGAGAAAAAGGATGAGAAGAAGGACGAAGAGAAGAAGGATGATGAGAAGAAGGACGAAGAAAAAAAGAGTAAGAAGTCTGAGAAGTCTAAGAAGGAAGAGAAGAAGGATGAAAAGAAGGAGGAGAAGAAGGAGGACAAAAAAGAGGAAAAGAAGGATGATAAGAAGGAAGAAAAAAAGGAAGATGAGAAAAAAGACGAGAAGAAGGATGATGAGAAGAAGGACGATGAAAAGAAAGAGGACGAGAAAAAAGAGGATGAGAAGAAAGACGATGAGAAGAAAGACGATGAGAAGAAAGACGAGAAAAAGGAAGACGAGAAGAAAGATGAAAAGAAAGAAGAGAAGAAGGATGAAGAAAAGAAGGATGACGCCAAGAAGGATGAGGCGAAACCAGGAGAACCTAAACCACATAGTAAGCCTATCTTGTCTTTCTGTTTTCCTTACTTTCATTATCTTTTCTTTCATTTCAGTTGCCGTCACACCGGAAGGAGATATGGAGTTCAAGGCGGATGCCACTGAAGTTAAGAAGGTCACCATCAAGAATACTCATGATAAGAAGATCATGTTCAAGATCAAGACTTCTGATAACATTGTCTACATGATCAATCCAGTGTTCGGAACTATTGAGCCTGGAAAGTCTACTGAAGTGGCGGTCACTCATAACAAGGCACCAGCCAAGGAGGGCAAGATGGTCATTGTCAACAGTGTCGTAAGTTTTTTGTTCGAAACTATCACGTTTAACACGTTTCTTTCAGTTCTCTGGAGATGAAAAGGACTTGGCAAAGTCGTTCAAGACTGCCAAACCAACTGGAGGACAGTTCACCATCAAACTCCTTCCAAAATAGTCTGGAACATATTCTCACCAACAAACCGTTTCGAATTCGATACCTCTTCGAGTCTTCGGGAGGATGTACTAGTCTTTAATGAAAAATTGAATTTTTAATGTTTTTTTGTTGTGAAATTTGGGTGCTCAATTCAGTCGGTGCTTTGACTGCGTCAGCTGATCGCATCGATTTCAATCGAAAACAATCAGAAGAAGCGAGTGCGAGAGAGCTAAAAGCGCTCTTAAATATTGTCAAGACGCAAATAACCTTTCTACGTCGGGCGTTTTTCGCCCGTCCGATCCTTCCGGGTAAAAAGCCGCCTGATGCCCGGGCAAAAGAAACGCCCGCGTGAAACTGGGAGACGGAAAATCTCTTCATAAAATGTGAATATGAGTGTAACTCCTCCTCATGATTAAATGCAAAAAATAAAATGAAAATGAACAAACAGCGTCACGTAACATTTGCAGACCGAAAAATACGGACGGATAGCTGGCGCCCGTTGTCCGGACGGGTACAGGGCGTTTTCGGCTGGCTCTCGGACGTTTCAAAAGTGTGACGTTTCGAAAGTGCGATGTTTCAAAAGTTTCTGCATTTTTTCGTCCCGGCGCTTGCTCAAAATCATTCTTTAAAGCTTTTTAAAGAAAATTCCATAAAAAGCTTTGAAAAAAACAGATTGTGTGCCAACGCCGTGACTCGAAACGCCTTTTTTTTTCGAAACGTCACACTTTCGAAACGTCCGAGAGCCTTTCGGCTGACCCGCCCGTGATGGAAAGCTTATCGCCGACAATAGAAAACCTAAAACAAAAAAAAATACAGGAAAATGTTAAAGATACGGGCGAAAACATAAAAACAGTAAAAGAACACAAAACTGCGAAGCAAAACAAGTGAGCTGACGAAAATACAAAAATTATTTTAGGATTAAAGGGAGACGTGTCGGATACGGTAAACGAGCGGGTCTCGCCGCGGCCGCGCAGTGTTTGCAGACCGTGCAAAGCGCGCGCTGTTTGAATTTGTGTTCTTAATCGTTTTCGATGGAGATAAAGGGAATTCGAAGTCAAAAAAGAGAAAATTTTTTGGAAATCTTAAAAATTAGAGCAATGTTACACTACAGGGTGGGGAATAAATATGGAGCCGCATTCAAAACAGTGTAAAATCGTTCAAATATGAGATTGTTTTCTACAAATCTAACAAAATGTTCATTAAACAACAACAAATAACTGACATTAACAGTTTTCAAATCGTTCACCTTTCGCCGCGATGACAGCTCAGAGTCTCTTCGGGTACGAGTCAATGAAGGCACGCAGGTGTTGACATCAAGATCGTCCCACGCCTTCTTCAAAAAGATTTTCAAAGCTTCTAAATTTGCGTTATTCTTTGTTGCCACTTGCTGGGTTGAATATCCCCACACTGCGAAATCCATCGGTTTCAAATCCGGACTCGAAACCGTCCATTGAGGAAACCAGTGAAATCGGCTTCGCACCACCGTTGAGTGGCTTTTGCACATGGAGCAGGCGCGCCGTCTTGCGGGAAGATTCAATCACGATTTTCGATGTGGGAATGGGATCAAGAAAGCAATTCGGACTCCAAAATGTTTTCAATGTAGTATTCCGGGTTGATTTTGGCTCCCTCATTTACGAAAACCAATTGAGTCTAGCCATCTGCGCAGATTCCTCCCAAGGTCATCATTGATGAAGAATGAGACGTTTTATTAAGGCGTTTACCTTTCTGATAGGCAGACTGGAAGTCTACATCAATGATCCTGTTGTTCTAACCATTTTTATTGGCTTCCACGGTGAATAATTTCTCATCTGTGAAGAGTGCCCCTAGGTGCGTGCCACGTCGCGCTCTCAATGGTAGCAGACCGGGGTGGTAAAACGTCCATCATTACCCTCAAGTTGTATATTATTCGCTTAAATGTTGGAAAATAGTTAAAAACAATATAATTCGTTGAAAAATAATATGGTAGACGTGGTGTGTGTTTCTGCAAGCAACAAAACTAACGGAGAGTTGCGGCTCCATATTTATTCCCCACCCTGTAATTGCCTAAAAAATTGAAAGAAAATCTTTCTGTTATCGTTTTTGGGAAGGTTATAGAATACCGCATGGCCTAGTTATTTAAATTTATACATTTTTTGAGTTAGGACCTCCACGGACACCAATGGAGCACGCACACACAAATGCAATAGGGCGCATTTGCACTTTCCTATGGCTTATAGTTAGCACGGCGGAAAACGGTCCAGTCAGTCCTGACAGAATGTACGGATGAAATTGACGTAAATAATTAAATATGTACCAATATGTTGTAAGGACGTGAAAGCGACAATTAGGGTTACCGGGACATGAACATAACCACGTGTTTTCCTCATTCACGCAAGCCATGTCGCCACCAAAAACACATACTCATTTTTTGCCCAACTTTTCTTCTTTTCTCTCACGAAGCGAAATAGCCGAATGGATTTCAAACAGGCACTAATCACTTTTCTCTTCGTCATTACAACTCTATCAACGACGACGTCCGGGCAACAAAAACCGATATGCTCGCCGATTCAAGGGTCTCCGAACGATCGAGAAACCCATTTTCTATTTTTTGTCGATCGGACTTTAGATGAGCCTTTGGTGAGTTTAAATGCGATAGGGCGCGTTTGCCGTTACGTAGGGTCTAGCACGCAGGGTGATTTTTTTTTTTACTACGTCAAGCCAAGACGTGTTCGGGACTACCGTATTCAAAATTGTTTTGAAAGCGATTTTTCGAGCAACGTTTCTCGCGTCTCCATTTTTGTGCGCGTTCAAATAGCTAACCGTTCAAATAGGCAGAACGCTTTTCACTGTGGAGACGCAGAGAATGCGATAGGGCGCGTTTGCCGTATTTGTATTTCTTTCTTTACAGCTAACCAGGCTAGTATATTTGCTGAGAGCGATATCGTGTGAGATTCCAGTCAGCGAGAAGATTAAATCGATGGTCGTGTCTATGACGGGCTCCGAGGTCAAGTTTGGCGATAGTGTTACCAGTGATCAACTTCCACAATTCTTGAATGCGGAGAGTCTTGGAGGTAACATTTAAATAGTCCTAAGTAGGGGATGGTCTCGCAGCGCTTAGAAACACGGAGTTCTGGTAAATGTCAAAGTAAAAATGTGTCTCGTTTAATACGAAGGGTTAATTCGTTGACAGTGTGCGAACTTAAGCGAGTTCGTAATTTTCGAAAGGAATTTTTGGGACAGGGAGACAGCTTTGTCTTGACACGCGACGCAACCGCAGCGCGTTGGGCTTTGGCGGCAGACACGCATTAAAAATGAAGTTGTATATAAATTCGCTCCATTCGCTGTGGACGAGGCGGCCACGTTGGCGACGAGAGAGCGCAGAAAACTGAGAGAGCGTGGCCGATTTTTCGCTTCTAAGCGCGCTTTTTTCTCTGAATCTCACACTCCAAATGCCTGCGCAGTTTATTGTGTGATTGAAGCGAATTCAGAGCGCTTTATACCGAGTAAACGGGGCGGCAAAAGAGGAACGAGCAATGAGGAAAATTAGGCCTTTTATTGCGAAATCTGGACGGGATTCCCGCGTCATAATTTCGCGGCAAAGTCGTTGGTCAGGCGATGAATGAGGTGTTGGCGAGAGCACACTTGCATTGAATACTTAGGGAGAGGGAGAGAACCTGTGGCGGCGGAAATCGAAGGATTCAAGGCTCGGCGAGCAACTTTAAAATGAACGTATTTTCAGGTGGCTCAAAAGAATACTGCAAGCTGTTCCAAAGAGCTCTTTGGTTGCTGCCACCTTCTTTCTTGAACCAAAAAAATGTTCAATTTGTGGTCCCGATCTTTGACGACGTTCCGGGATGCTCGATGCTCGAAACGTTTCAAAATCACTTCCAGGACGATTCGCGGAAGGACAACTTTTTTTTCAATGGAATTTTAATCAACTCGATTGTGACGGAAAACAATAATCAGTCGATTCGAGTGGTTATTCCCGATCTCACAAAGGCTATAGATCCGGAAAGTCAGAATTTGGTTGTCTAGGCCTTAGAAAATGTTGTTCAAATTTCAGGAGACATGCTAAATGGATCTGAAAACATCACGGATGTTCATGGAAGTGCTCCACTTGTTCAAAGTTATGCGGAAATGATTCATGAAATTTTGAAAGGGAATATTGTTCACGACTGGGAGAGGAATGAAACGACGACTATGCGCACAACTACGGTGGATACTACCACGACGTCTTCTTATCGTGCGCAAAAGGTTTTTTTTTGCATTATCTCCAAGGGTTTCCGTAAATTCAGAGTATTTATTTAAGAAGGGAATGAGGCAACCTTGAATACTTTAATTTATGTAATTTGTTTTTTTTTTTGTAAATTTTCTTCTCATATACTCGGCGAATGCATCATCAGCCTCGCTCTACGGCACCTTTCAATTTTCAACAGTGTAGTGCGCCTGTTTTGAAGCGAAAAATCAAATTTTAACTGAAACTCGTCGTGCATACGTCATTTTCCGTTGAAAATAAATATAAAACTAGAATTCGAGTTAATCTTGCAAGTGCAACACTGTTTTACAGGAATTTTAGCAGTAGAGCGAGGTTGATGATGTATTCGCCGACTATAATTTGAACCTACTAATTAACGAACCCTTAATTATTTATGTAGAAGAAGGAGAATTTTGAAAAATTGTTTTTCGAAAATTTATGGTTTTTTTTTTTAATTTTCCGCCGGGAATATCTCTTGGGAAAACCTTTTCTCGTATCTCTGCGTCTCCACGCGTTTAGCTAGTTTAGAAAAAAAAACTTGCCGGATGACGACTGTGGAGACGCAGCGAGTGCGATAGGGCGCGTTTGCTTTTACGTGAATGGAGATAGAGTGCGTTTGGGGGCTCTTTTGGAATCGAAATTCGACAAAATTGAAATGTCACGTTTTGGAAATTGCGTGAAAATAGAAATCCACGAAATAGAAATATAATAAATCAGAAACGTAACAAAATGAAAACGCGTGAAAAGAGAAACGTAGCAGAGCAGAAATGTGTCGAATTCGAAGTAAAATGGCAATGGAGCGCGTTTGCGAGATTTATTTTTTTTTTTCGATGTCTTCCACACATTTTTCAATTTTTTTTCACTTTTTTCAATTTTTTTTCACTTTTTTCGATTTTTTTTCACTTTTTTCGATTTTTTTTCACGTTTTTTTTCAATTCTTTTCGATTTCGATACGTGGGAAATTTTTTTTTGAATCGACAAAAAACGTGAAAAAAATCTAAAAATACGTGGAATATATCGAGAAAAAAGTGAAAAATATCGAAAAAATCGACGATCGTTTTGAAAAATAAATCTCGCAAACGCGCTCCATTGCCATTTTACTTCAAATTCGACACATTTCTGCTCTGCTACGTTTCTGTTTTCACGCGTTTTCATATTGTTACGGCTCTGATTTATTACATTTCTATTTCGTGGGTTTCTATTTTCACGCAATTTCCAAAACGTGACATTTCAATTTTGTAGAATTTCCAATCCAAAAGAGCCCCGTGCGGTTGTTTTGTTTTTTTGAGAATTATTTTTAGTTTTAAATGTTTAACAACGAAAACAATTTCAGAAAATCCGGAACCTCCAAAATTTGCCCGCTTCAACACCTTCTTCCGCCCTAACAACGCGCAATGTTTCAACAACTCGCAATGCCTCGACGACTACAATGCAAGTTTTGCGCTTTGCTCAAGATTTTGACGATGTGGCAAAGCTGTTTGCTGCAGAGGACGAAGACACGCCCACATCTACTCCACCTACAACTTCTGGACTTTTGAACAACACAACAACAAATTTGCCGAGCCAAAACACGACTACAGGCACTTTAACGACTACTGAAGATTTAAATTCAACAGCGACTACAAGAAACTCAACAGCGACTTCAGAGAGTACAACGGAGAGTCCCACCAACATGTGGATAGTTGTTTCGCGAATTTCAAACCATGAAACGACCACGCATTTGAGCGGAAATACAACCACTGAATCCTCAAACATTATAGTAAAAGCAGCACCTCCTTTGCCACTTCTAGGCGGTGTAAATGCATCGACAACAGAGTTCAATACGACGACAGACGGTTTGGCAGAGTTGGATCCAGAAATTATGATGCTCATTCTGATCCTTATTCTTATTTTTGTCCTTATCGCTGTCCTCCTTTGCTTCATCTGGATGTTTTATTGTGCGCGAAACAAGAAGGAAACGATTGACAATGATTTGGAAGCTCAGGGCAAGCCTGTTCAGGAGGAGAGGAAGCCTCTTATCAAGAAGAATCCACCTTTGCCGCTTCCGGCTCCAGTGAGCCCTGCGTGTTCGGATAAGGGTAAGGAGGGAGAAGATGAGGATCCGGATGATAAAGAGTGGAATGATGTGAGTTTTTTATTGTTTTTTTTTGTTGGTGGTTTAATTTGATTTATGGGGAGGTTTACGCCACGTCCTCGCTTTTAAAACTTTTCGGGTTGGAACTCAATTTTCCCTGTGAGCATGTTAATTATTTCCTGATTGGAAAGCCAGGAATAAAATAACAGGCCTCTGCTTCTCCATTTTTTCACGTGCTTACAATTAGCTAAACTTGGCAGAACGCACGTCACAATGGAGACGCAGAGAAATGCAATGCGATAGGGCGCTTTTCCCATTAGGTAAGGTCTAGCACGCCGTGCAAGGAATTTGATTTTAAAAATATTGAATTGAATTGGTCAACACTAAACCAATTAGCAGATGACGGGAAAGTATTCGTAAAAGATGTACCCATTACTTCAGATCAAACCAGCCACGTACTCTGGCGAAACCAAATCGGACGCGGAAAGTGCTCGCCCGTCTGCCCCAGCCGCCCGGTACAATCCGGTGGAAGTTTCCGAGTTGGAGGCGAATAATGATGATGAGGTGAACGATAGACCAAGACACGGATATCTTCCAACTAGAAAAACTGCAGATTTGCAATTTGACTGATCGTGGTTTCCTTTTTTTTATTGGAACAAATAAATAAATGTCTGTTTGTCTGTTTTATTTTTTTATTTTATCTATGCCGGCATTGTAAACGTAGGAAATGTGACAATGTTAGGGCCGCTAATTACCGTTCACTGGATTTCTTCACATTTCACATTGACACATTGTGCAAACTTGTGTGCACTAAAATCTATAATTTGTTGATCAGATTTAAAATTTTTACCGTATATTTATATACCAGGCAATACACGTTTCAGCGGACCGTTCTCACTCACTGGAAGCTAAAAAAATTATTTAGACCGTATTATTGAACATTTTCCGTCTAATTTGAGCATAATCGAGTCTGATTTCAATTAATTTTGAGTCTAATTTGAACAAAATTGGGTCTAATTTGAAGGTTTTCGAGTCTATTCAGAAGTTTTTTGATTCTAATTTGGGATTTTTTGGATTTAATTTGAACATTTTCCAATGTATTTAGTAAGAATTATTTCCAATGAAAATTTAAAAATTCTGAGTCTAATTTTAACAATTTTCGAGTCTAATTTTAACAACTTTAAGTCTGGTTAGTATGTTTTTGAGTCTAATCAGAAGTATTCCAAGTCAAATTTTAAAATATTTTAGTCGATTTTTAAACATTTTCGAGTCTGATTTTAACGATTTTCGATTTTAATGATTTTTGAGTATATTTTTCACAATTTTTTTAGTGTAATTTGAAATCATTTGAGTCTAATTTTAGTCATTTTGGAGTCTAATTTTAATAAACTTGAGTTTAATTTAATAAGTTTCCAGTTGAATTTAAACAATTTCGGGTGTTATTTTGAAGATTTTCGAGTCTAATTAGAAGTATTCCAGGTCAAATTTTAAAATATTTTAGTCGATTTTTAAACATTTTCGAGTCTGATTTTAACGATTTTCGATTTTAATGATTTTTGAGTATATTTTTCACAATTTTTTTAGTGTAATTTGAAATCATTTGAGTCTAATTTTAGTCATTTTGGAGTCTAATTTTAATAAACTTGAGTTTAATTTAATAAGTTTCCAGTTGAATTTAAACAATTTCGGGTGTTATTTTGAAGATTTTCGAGTCTAATTAGAAGTATTCCAGGTCTAATATGAACATTTTCAAGTCTAATTTGAACCATTTTCGAGTGTAATTTGATAAAATTAAAGTCTAGTTTTAGTAATTTTGGAGTGTAATTTTAAAGATTTTAGAGACTAATTTGAACAAATTTTGGTGTTATTTTGACGATTTTCTAGTCTAATTTTGACGATTTTAAAGTCTAATTTGAACAAATTACGTTTGAATTTGAAACAATTCGAGTCCAATTTTAGCAATTTTTGAGTCTAGATTAATAAGTTTCGAGTCTAATTTGAACAAAATACAGTAAACTATTAAAAGCTTTCGAGTCTAATTTGAACAATTTCTGGTGTTATTTTGACGATTTTCGAGCCTAATTTTAAATGTGCGGTTCCAATTTTAAATATTTCAGAGTCTAATTTTAAAGGTTTTCGAGCCTAATTTAACAATTTTTTAGTCTAATTTTAAATATTTTCCAGTATAAATTTAAAGATTTCCTACCACATCTCCAAATTATCCGTTCGCGTAACCCTACGCGCGTACCGATCTACTCCGACACGCCCCCTTTCGTCCCACCTTCACATCCAAGCCCTTGCCAGACCATAACTCGTCATAATCTATTCAACACTGTTACCTCCTCTATTATTATGACCTCTTACAACACATCCTCTTCTACTCCTGTCTACAAAACCGTCGAGACTGGAGACGTCACCGAGTTCTTCTCATTTCCATCGCTTGAGAATACGGAGCAGAATAAGAAGAAGAAGAATACGACGAAGAAGATGGTATTGAACGAGTCGAACATCAAAGAGTTTTTGAATATGATCGCTCCACGAGAAGAAGTCGAACGACAGGATGCCAAATTGAGGGCCAAACTGAATGCGGGGAAAGCAGCGAGGATCAGTGCGATGGGTCCGGCGAAAGGTATGTCATTAAATAATTTAATTTTGAGTATCCGTTTCTCTGGTCTGACAGGCGTACTCCGCAGACCTCCAAATTCCTGAAACCGCTTACAATAACACTTTTGCAGTAATGTACACTCACCCGCGACCAGTCGACAGGACTCATCCATACGCTTACACCCAATCGAGTTGCCGCCAACGCCCCACCCAAAACTATGAGAACACCGTGCCACAAACTGTGCACGTCTCTTCCCAACAATGCCCATCAGCAGTTCCATACAGTAATGAGTGGTACGGTATTCAGATGCAAAGGAGCCAAGAGCAGACTTATTATTATCCGATTTGAGATTTCCCCCTTTTTCTTGCTCTTCACTGTTGCGTTTAATTGCCATTATCCTTTTCACATTTATTGCCAAATTTTTTCGTTTTTTATTTTGTTTTTTTATTGATCTCTTTGACACATAAATAGATATCTCTATTTTATCTCTGATAAAGGGAATTTTCGGCTATCAGCCGTCGATTGAGGGGCGAATGCTAAGTGAATATGGATCAAGTCCTGAATTTGAAGGTTAGTTGCTTTTCTGATAGCTAACTCGGAATTAAATAGTTATTAAACAAGGTTTATTCTGATTGTGAATACCATATTCCAGATTCCGTCAAAACAATTTTATTCCGTGTTCCGGATCAATAGATCTTCATTCCGTGCAACCCTGCTGTACAGTCCAGAGTGCATTTGCAATATTCAGAAAAACAAAAGGTGATTTACCAATACACCTCCGGCTTTTTTGGGGTTCTAAAAGACCAGTATAGCCCCAGCCAGTACATTCTGGTAACGTAGGTAAATTACCAATATAGTCCCCCATCCCATACCATTAAAATCCCCCAGGGAAATAAGCGAAAAGCCCCCCTCTTCCTCATACCAAAACAGTTCCGTCATACCGTTTGGGGGACTTTACCGCTCTATCCTTGGGGGTGTTTTATTGGTATTTTATGAGAGGGAGGTCTTTATGTACTTATCCCAATCCCCCACCCAAAATTATACATTGGCACCTCCTTTAAGAGCCGTTTTTCCAGAAAATTTCATTTTTAAAGGAAAATTCAGTTTTTGGGCCTTCAAAATAGAACGCGTTTGCCCCACAGTCTCTGGAAAAAAAAAACGTGTTACAAAAAATACACTTTTTCACTTTTATTCGTCACATATGTATCAAAAAGTAGACATTTCGCTTTCGCCCGTTGGCCCATCGAGATCAGTTATATTTATAGGAATTGGAAGAGTTAAAGTGTAAGGGAATGAGTTCTCACACGAAGCTAGTCCCTCTACGGAACTCTTTCAACGGCATTCTCTCTCCGACCATCGATTGACTGCTGTTCGCTCGATGCGTTTTGTCCGCCCGATTGCCGCCAACCATCAACGACGACGCGGATGTTCTGCGTTCGGCCATCTCCATTTGTGTGCGACTTCGTTTGCGAGAGTCGGCGAGACTGTCGACGACTACCGTCGATGACGTCACCATCGAGACGGTTCTGCGAACGAAAAGCTGTTTTGTTAGCAGGAATAGAAGGTGTGGCTAGCAGGGCAAAGCGTCCGAAGCTCTTCATGCATCATCCAGATCAATTAATTTACATACATACAAATTTATATACACTTTTATTTATTTGCGCTTGTTTTGTCAGCCAAAGCAAGACAAAAAGGGAAGCAAAAAAGGGAAGGGAAGCCATGCGATCGGTACTCGTAATCAATTCAAGCAAACTTTTGGAATATGTATGTACAATGGAGAAAACGGAGGAGAAGGGGGAGGACCCGAATGTGAAGGAGATTCTGGTTAAATTAATTTTAGGGAAGTGATTTGAGGTTCTGGGACTTTTATTTAACTTAAAAGCCGATGGATTTGCCAAACAAGAAATTCTACAGCAAAATTCGTCAAGTTTGATGCATGCAGACTGATCAATTTGATTCAAAAACCGGGGAAAAACTCCGCCCCTTTTGCAAAACTAGTTTGGTGAAAATAAATATTTTGCTGATTTTTCCGAATTTTTCTCTTAATTTCAGTATAAAACTTGTTTTTGAAATGAATTTTCACCAAAAAAACCGAATTCTATCAAAATTCCTGTCCAAAAATACGAAAAAATCGCCAAAAAACTAATCACCCCAAAAACAGTGCCACAGACTTGCAAAAGGGGCGGAGCTTGTTCCATAGTTTTTCAGGCGAAAAAAAAAGTTTTTCCGATTTTTTTTTCTATTTTTTTTAATTTTTAAGCAAAAATCGCTGAAAAATTGAACAAAAATTTTAAAAAGAAAGAAATCTGACTTTTTTTTGTGCGAAAACTCTTCCATGATACGCAAAATAAAAAGCCAGCATGCTCAGTTTGCGTCATCTCATAAAATTCCTGCCAGATGCATGCCCGAACTCTACGGCTATTAGCCATTTTGCAGCCAAATTTTCACCAATCACCTATTTATAGTGATGGCTATTCGCCATTTTCCACGAAATAGTGTGCCAACTCAACCTCCCTCGAATCACTCCCAAGTAGTAAAAGCCAAAAAAAGAAAAAAAAAACATAACAAAACTAGACAATTTCACATGTGCGTCGCGACGCTCGAATACCTCGTCGACTTGCGCAAAATGCCCTGTTTCGTCTGCATGAGAAGACGTTGACGGAACGATGCGGACGAGAGACAGAAGAGCACAAAGTTCAGCGCTTTGCCGAGGACGACAAGGATGGTGCAGATGGCGAACTGAAAATAAACAAAGAATAAATAAATAAAAGATATTGCACGGTGTCCAGGATTTGAAATGTAGGCAGAGCCTAATTTGCTGGCGCGTCAGCAAACTTCCATGGCGCACTTTCGGTGCTTGCGCATTTTTCGACTCTCGCATTTTTTAAATTGCTTTTATTATTTTTCTTTCAGTAAAACCTGTTTTTCTTTGTAAAATGTATGTATTGTATCTTTTAATACCATAAAATTGCCTAAACTTCGCTTTTCGTAAAGATTTATCCTGCAAAAACACCAAAAAACTCAAAACGAATATTTCGAAATGGTGGCTGAACCAAATTCGACGTTCTTAGGCTTAAAAAATTTCTAAAGACCTCAGCTATAATTCCGTTGGAGCACATTTGGGAAAAAATTAAGAATTTATGCTTTTTTCCCGAAAAACATAAAAAAATGCCTCAAAATTTGAATTTCGCGCGAAGTGGATAGCGCAGCCGGTAGTGGTGACCGCCGCCGTTCCAGAGGTCACAGGTTCGATTCCTGCCCTCACCCCCCGGGTTCACCCAGCCTCTAATTGGGTAGTAGAGAAATCTACGAAGATTGCTCGGTCATTTCCCTAGCCATGAATTGACTTAAATAACGTCTGGCTCTGAACGGTACACCACCAGTCGTCCGCGTACGCAGAAAACCGTGATCCGCAGTACCTTCGGTACTTGAAGAACGGATCGACTTTGTAATCTTTGTTGTTGTTTGTTGTAAAATCCAGTGGGGCGCGTTTTCTCGGCTCCGTCCACATTTCAAATCCTGGACACCGTGTATTGTCAGTATTTCACGGTGATTCTTTTACTACCGAGCACACTATTCTCGTCCACCGATTTGTTTTTTCTGTCGCGATTTTCTAAATGACTTCGGATCGAGACGTTGTTGATCACGTTACTTCCTCTCATTATGGCGCATATTTAAAACCGGAATTGGTCTGATTTTTTACGTATAATTTCAAATGCTACGTGATTCTTTTACTGCCGGCCACGCATTTCTAGTCCCCCGATTAGGTTTTTCCTGTCGCGATTTTGTAAATGACGTCTGATCAAAAAGTTGTCTGTCACGTTACTAGCTCTCATTAGGGCGCATATTTTAAACCGGAATTCGTTCGTTTTTATACGTACAATTTCAAATAAAACTAGTTTTCCGTGGTGGCCGAACTGATTTCCGCAGATTTTTTTGCCGCATTTTGCAAAAAGGGGAGGGAACTCCGCCCACTCCATGTGATGAGAGAGTGAGAGAGTGCGAGAGGGCGAGGGGAAATTCCTGCGACCGGGGGACTAGAAATGCGTGGCCGGTAGTAAACGAATCACCGTGTATTTATTGTTATATTGTTTTTCAAACATAAATATTGTCGAGAAACAGCAATTGCATACGTGCTCTAGCGCAGGCGAAGCGTGTCGCGTCGCGTCTCGTTTTGGCGAGTGGTTGAAAATTTTCAAATGTGTAATGGGGTTATTCATGACAAGAAAAAAAGGAATTTTTCCGTTTTTTTCCTTATTCAGGAGAGGAAAAAAATGGAAAAAAACCGTGGCCTCCAGGAGTTTTTTTCCGCTCGTTTCTTAGGCCACCGCGGCCCTCCGCAGCGGGACCCATCGCCTGAAGAAAATGTACGCGCCTTTAAACTCAACGAATTTCTTCGGGATTTTTTGCATAAAATTTCAATTTCATTCTGTTTTTCTCCATTTTTCCTCGAATTTTCCAATTTTTTGTAAAAATAACTACATTTTTTATTAATTTCTCATATTATGTGTGTAGTCTGCCAATTTTTCTCGTCAAAAACGCATTTTCGTGAATTTTCTGATTTCATTAAAATAATTATAACAACGTTTAATTCTTCTTTCTTTCAATTCTCTCAAGTTTTAGATTCTGTTGAACATATTCTCTTTTTGACATTCAATTTTTTTAACGCATTATAGTTTAGAATCATGGCGCAGAGCATCAAAGTGGAGTCTGCCGTCGTCAACATCAAATCTTCTTTGTTCTCCCGATCCGCTTTATCTCCTGACATTTCTGCACCTTCATCTAGCAACAATTACGGTTTTTATTAATTTGTATTTTCTGTTTGTAGAATATTCCTCATCACGGCACCCCAGCCTTCCAAAATTTTTTCTGGTTTGCGCATTTCTCGTGCACTGGCCACGCCATGGCCGTACGGCCGTGTACTCCACGTGGACAATGTGATCTGCGCAATTTAGCAGAATTTTTTCCATTTTTATTTCATTTTCCATATTTTACAAAAAAATTTAGGCATAACTATTCTGAGATTGAATGAAAATTGATAGATTCGTTTATTTCTATATTTCTTTTATGTGATTGCTCAATATTTTATCGTAGAAATTGCAGATTTCCCACAATCACGTGATATATTGGAAAATTCCGTGTTGTGCTAATTACCCACCACAAATTGTGAGCAATCGTAAAAAATGGCACTCCCTAATCGACTTCAATCAAGAAAGTGGTAAGAAATTGTGAGAAAATTTTGTCGATGAAAAATTTTATTTGTTTCAGTTTTCGAACAACCAGCTCCACGAGGTGTGCAGCCCGCTCAATCCAGACTTCATTGGCAAGGACAACGAGAAAAACTTGAGGAAGGCTGTGACCGAAACTTAAAGATCGTCAAAAGCTGGAAACTGGATCTCGGAAGACTCTAGGACATCGACGAAGACTTCATCACCGCTGGGGCAGACGACGAGCAGGCCGCTAACTTGGAAGACTTTTAGCCACAAATTGAAATGTTATGGTGCAATTAATGTTATATACAATTAATTAAATTCTGCTGTGGAATATAGACGTTAAACTCGCAAATTGCATTCTGAACAAGGAAAAAACGCTTACTGAGACTGAAATATTTTGCAAAATTACATATAACAGACAATAGTATGGAAAACTTTGGAAAAAAAAACGATCGGAAAGCTGGGCAAAAATCATGGGTGCCTTATAATTTAGTAGTGGCTTAAATATCGATTTTTTGGTGAGTTTCATTTAGATTTTGTCAAATTATTGGGCCTGGATTTCGAGAAAGAGGTAAATAATGGTTCTGTTTTGCAAAATCCATGTGCATTTTATCTATTTTCACGAAAATTTTGAGCTGAAATTCATCCCTTCTGCTCGCCTCCAATTTTCTTAAAATATATGTTTTTCAAACCCCTAAGGGTCAGCCATTTCTGCCTTTTTGTTGACGTCCAAGTGCTCAAAATGTTCGCAAGAATCTCCTCTATCGGCCAATGATATTCATTTTTCAAAAATATAATTATTCGAGTGAAATAATGAAAAAAACTTATTTTTCAGTACAAAATTGCATTCGCCGCTGGCGAATGATGCAAGCGCGCACCACTGCGAAATTGCTGGCGCATTGGAAGGAGGGGGAGCCGTGCTCATTATTTGTTTTCTTTCTGTTAGTGTTTTCTTTTCTTTTTTTTTTTTTTTAATATCCATTATTTAATTCATTTATTCATTGAAGGGCGTTTGTTTTTTTTGTTACTTGAAAGCTTTTTTCTGAAAATATTTTTATGTACTAATAAAGGCACTTTGTGAAATGTATTCGCCCAACAACCGCATGTATCAACGAAAAAGAAGCGAAATCGTGAGAAAAAAAAGTGTTATCAGTCCCATTGAATTTTTATTCAGATGATTTGTCTGTGTCATCTAAAAATTTAGCTCTTCAGTTAAGTTATAATTGTGTTCCAGTCCTGAAGACGACGACCTCGTTGCCCTTAAGCGCAACAGTTTCAACTTCTTCAAGGCGAAGGATACCAGTTTGTGGGAAAATGGCAACATCGGAGTAGGAATTAACAAAAAAAATTGGAAAATTTGAGGAAAAATGGAGAAAAACAGAATGAAATTGAAATTTTATGCAAAAAATCCCGAAGAAATTCGTTGAGTTTAAAGGCGCGTGCATTTTCTTCAGGCGATGGGTCCCGCTGCGGAGGGCCGCGGTGGCCTAAGAAACGAGCGGAAAAAAACTCCTGGAAGCCACGGTTTTTTTCCATTTTTTTCCTCTCCTGAATAAGGAAAAAAACGGAAAAATTCCTTTTTTTCTTGTCATGAATAACCCCATAAGTGTCTTCCTTTTTTTAATTTATTCCATACGCAAAATATGCAAAATAAATATTGTTCTGACACTAAAAGATTAGTAAAAATCTATGAAATACAGCTTAAATTCTGTCAAAACGAATATTTCTCCTCCCTAAAATGTGCTCAACCGGTGGCAAAAACCGATAAAAACCAGGAAAAACATTTCCGAAACCGAGGGAGAAGCCCCAGCCATTGCAAACGTGTGGCAAGAGTTTTGTACTGAAATTGTGTTAAAATTCAATAAAACTGAGCCGCAGACTTTCAAATTTTCCCAGGTTTTGGAAATGCTTCTCTCAGTTTTGTCAGGGTCGTTTTGTTTGTTTTCTGCGATTGCGCGTCGATGAGTTTGCACAGAAATGCTGGTTTTTCCAGAATAGAAACCGGTTGTTTCGAAAACCCGTTTTTTTTAAATACCAATTTTTCCCGCCGGGTTTTTGAATAAACTCTAAAAAAGTATAGTGTTTTCCTGCGACATGAAAAAAGCAAGTGTGCATTCACCGTTCTGTCTGCGCCTCTTCAAATATCTCTGTGTTCGCGTGGTGGCGCACAAATAAGTGGGCGGAGTTTCGCGTTCTCATGTCGCAAGTCGATTGAAAACACAATAAGTGAGTAAGTTAAAGTGGGCGGCGCTAATTCTAAAACTCGTTAACGAAGACTATGGACCTACCAGTGAAGCCCAATCGTTGTGAATGTAGAAACTGAGAAAGGTGACGAATGCGGAAGGGCTCTGCAATAATTTACATTTTTTATTTAAACAATTTCCCCTGTTTCTCACCTGAGTAATAGTGAAACATGTGACGATCGCAGTGACCGTAATCGTAACTTTGTGCTCTGTCTTAGCTTGTTGTCCGTATTGAGAGTCCCCACGGATCGATTTCGACGGTGCGAATAGTTTTTGTCTGAAAATGTGGGGTTTGGTGATTTTCTGAAGATAAAGATTCAAATTAACTAGTGTAGCCTTAACCAGCGAACAATTTTGCATCAAACGACAATAATCATGGTCAACTTTTGGATGAAAATTTTCAAAAATATATATGTACTGGCGCATAGCTGGCACCTATTCGGCGATCGGCGTTGTTTTAAAATGAATGTCTGCCTTTAATAAAGATGTAAACAAAAACAGTTATAGATATTCTTAACCAGCAAAAATTTCTGCGTCGAATAAAGCTAATGATGAGCAATTTTTGGAGGCTTTATTATTATTTTTTGAAGTTTTTGAAAAATACGTTTTGAAGAAGGTTTTTTTGCGATCTTTAACGTTATTTGAAGTCCTAGGTCTAGATATTCGATCATAATCAGCAAATAATAATTTCCCACAACAAGGCCTTGCGCGATAGGTCCTCAAAAGCTTACCTTTGCCTCAGCGTCAAAATGAGCATAACATTGAAAATGATGACGAGCACGACGGGAATAAGCACGACAAAGATGGCGTTGACCTGAGGCGCGTATCTGACGAGAGACCTCATGAATTGAGAGTTTGGATTCGGCTCGTTTCGAAACCAACGATCTGCATCAATGCTCACGCAAGCCACGTGGTATTGTGTTCCGTTGCAAAACAGCTTTTCGGCGCATTCGTGGCTCACATGGTTGTACGAGGTGAGCAGAAATGTAGTGAGCACGATGATGGAGACGACGTTGAGAGGGGTGAAGAGCTGGAAAAATGAATGGGAAATTTCTGGAAAAAAAAGAGAAAAAACTGCCACCTTAGCTTGTTTTCTGACCGACAACGGATACTTTATAATGATCAATCGCTCCAGACAAATGACAAAAACAAGCCACGTGGCAGTGGCGATTGACCAATTCGTCATCGCGATGATTTGATATTTGTATTTTCCGTAAAACCGTCGAAACCAGAGAGCCGTCTCAAAGATTTCATAGTGGGCCATCGAGTGTGGAAGGATTACGATAAGACTGACAATGTCAGCGACTGCCAAACACGCTAGAAGTTGATTTGAGCTATAAACAAAAACATGTATTAAGAAAAAACAAACAAATTGCGATACGATACGGTGTTTGCGTATCGCAGTTTTTCAAAATACGGTACCGAGTTCTCAAATTGGGCGCCAACAGCACAGTTAGATTGAGAATATTTCCCGAGATGCCAAAGAGCACCAGAATCGGAATGATGGCTCCGATGAGCACACCTTCTGTTGAGTTCACCGACAGAGACATTTGTCTGTCTGTCAGACAAATGTCCGTCGCTAATTTCGGCGGCATTGATGTCGAGTTTGTGGGCATCGCTGAAAATGAATAGTATTATGTGTTCACGAACGAGTGGGGCTGCGGAACATCGGAGCATCGTAAGCCTCACTTGTTCGTGAAAACATAATAAGAAAAGGGAAGTGATCGTTGAAGCGAAATGATATGATATGAGGAATTGGTTGTCAAGGAAATTAGAAAGGAAATTGAATTCGGTCGGAGAAAAGAATAATTAGGAAAAATAATGACAATACGGAAGGGGGAGAAACATATGACTTATAAAAAGTCATCATGTTCACAATAACAAATAAAGATTCCAGGAATTGAGAAATTATTTTACTCGGATCACTATTTACTGAGAACTGCTCAGTGGAGCGAGTTTGCAGACACTAAATCCTTCAAAAAATTTGGCAAGCTCCGTAATTTAAATCCACACTGAATTTCTCCAAATTTTTCCCGTAAATCCACACCAACTTCGTAAACCCATACCAACTGTAAATTCACACCAGCTCCGTAATTCCACACGAACTCCGTAAATCCACACCACCTCCGTAAATCTAAACTAACTCTGTAAATCTACACCAGCTCCGTAAATCCACAACAAATTTGTTAATACACAGAAATCCCGTAAATCCACATCAAACCCGTAAATCCACGCCGACTCCGTAAATCCACACTTACTCTGTAAACCCACACTGACTCCGTAAATCCACACAAACCCCGTATTTCCACACCCTATTCGTAAATCCACACCATTTCTGTAAATATACCCAAACTCCGTAAACCCACACCAACTCTATAAATCCACACCGGGCCTAAGGAGCGATTCTATCGTTTCTAGGCAAAAATGAGCCAAAAAAAAAGTTGAGTAGTGATTGACTGGTTTCGAATTCTTCCCAGGAACAAAAAACTTGGCAAAAAACCTCTTGCCAAGTGCTTTGTCTTCACACACACACACACACACACACACACACACACACACACACACACCCCGACATCTGTGTCTACCACATCTATCCACTCGATTGATGATGTTTCGGGAAACACAGAGAGAGGCGTTGAAACGACGTGGATAATTGAAAAAAGTTGATGTATGTATGTATGTGTGGGTGCATGCCAGAAATGTTTTTGCAAACGGACCGACCGAGAAATGGGGCGCGTGATACGCGACGGCGTGCTTGAAATATGACGAAAAGTACAAAGATGGGTTGGAATTGGGAGCAGCCAACGGGCGGGTGGACGTATGGGTGGGTGCACTGATCTGTGAGAAGATACATACATATTTGTGAGCTTTTGAACTTGATAACGCCTTTTTTATGCAGTGTTTTGTGTCCGCGAGCTCCGCAGGTCTCGCTGTGAGACCCTCTCCCCTCTAGGCCACGAAACGTTGACTCCGCCCCTTTTTGCAATGAAGCACGGTTTTTGGGTTCTTACAACTTGTTAGTTACTTCGTCAATTTTTTGGTATTCTTGGCCTAAAATATTGTTTGGAATTGCTTTTTTGATGAAAACAAAGTTGCAGAAAAGGGGGTGGTCTCAGAATTTTTTTCAATATGAAAGATTCTTGAACTTTCAACGCTCAAAAGTAAATGAATGGGCAATTTTTCAAGCTTGAAATCAATTGCTCCGCCCCTTTTTGCAATGAAGGCACGGTTTTTGGTAGGTTAGCTATTTTGCCGATTTTTTAGTATTTTTGGCCTAAAATATTGTTTGGAAATGCTTTTTTGATGAAAAATCATCTGAAAATCAAGTTTCTCACTGAAAATACAGCAAAAAATTAAGAAAATCGCTAAAATTTTTATTTTTGAAAATTAGTTGTTTTTTCCGATTTTTTCGAATTTTTCCAGCGGAAAATTGCTGGGAATGGCTTTTTTTTATATAAAAACTCACCTAAAAATCTCGTTTCACATCCAAAACAAACTAAAAATTGGAGGAAAACGCTTTAAAAAATTAAACTATCAATAGAGCACATTTGCGTCCCGCCCTTTGACGACTACACTACACACACATTTTAGGCACAAATCAGCGAAATTTTATGGGCAAATATAGGCGTAAAATTGTATTCATCTCGGTACACATTTGGTTGCAACATTTGCATAAAAAAAGTTTTTTTTTCATAATTTTAAGTCGAGGAGAGGCTAGAAAAAGGCTATAAAAATAGGAAGAAGACGAGTGGGGAGATTAATTAATTATGCATCTATTTGAGGCTCTGCAAACATTAAAAAAAACTGAAAATGTGATGTGCAGAATATGAGCAGAAAAAGAGAGAAAAAGAATGAGTGAGTGCACATTAAAATGAAGGTAATTTGAGGTCAGAATCTTGTGACTTATTAGTACAGAATCGACAATACTCTGACGTCGTCTCAGATTTCAATTTTCAAAAATGTAAGGAAAAGAGCACTAAAAATGTGCTCATTGCTCATTTCCGGTATTCAGGTGAAATTAGATATCAAAAAAATTCCAAAAAAGGTTAATTTCTTTCAAGTGGGCAGAATTATGGCTGGAAAAAGGAAGGAGGGCGGTCTGAAAAGGACGAGAAGAGGGCAAATATTCGGGTCGTCTCAAAATGAGAAAAGAAACACACAAGACAAACAATCGGTTCGGCTTAGAAATTGATTGAAATCGGGCTCAATGAGCAAGAAGACGTCGTTGTGGAAGAGGAAGAAGAATGAATTAAAGGGCAAATATCTCGAAAAGGGAGCATTCTCAGTGCGAACTTCCAATGTATTTAGAGCAGAGCAGAGGAGAGCAGCACATGAATAAATAATAGTTTAGTTGGATGACCATTGGATGACATACATAACAACAATAAAAAAAACAATTGTGTTATTTTAGAAGTTCCTAGAAATTGAATAAAATGTACTTAAAAAATGAACTATTGCTGATCCGATCGGTCATTAAACCTTAATTTTTTCTCCGAATATTTGAAAGCCCTGATAGATTTCAGAAAAACCTAAAAAAAACATAGCAGGTATGTATCCTTTGAAAAAAAGGAGGAATTTGGAAAAAAAAATAATGGAAAACTTTTCAAAAAGTCCAGAGATCAGATCCATGAAACTGGAAAACGACAGGAAATCGAAATTTGGAAATTGATGAATTTTGTATGATGGTGGTGAGAGACGCAGAAAGAAACAGGCAACTTCATTTCCCGGAAAATGCCGTTTTCCTGTTTCATGGATCCTAGTCCAGAAATGGTGGAAAAATAACCCAAAAAAATTTAGAAACCCCATGAAAAGTCAGAAAAATCGGGAATAATTTTTTTTTATAAAAAAAACACACACACAAAATTCTAGAAAATTGTGGAAAATCTGAAAAAAAATAAACCGAAAATTTAGAAAAAAAATTGAAGAAAAATCTAGAGAAATTCTACAAAAAACTCTGGAAAAAATTCCCAAAAAAAGCTTCAAATTCCAGCGAAATTCTAGAAAAAATTACAAATAAATTTGGGGAAAAATCTAAAAAAAACTCAGAAAACAAATCCAGGAATATCTAGAAAAATAAGGAACATTTTCAGAAATTCTGAAATGTTCGGAAATTTCTAACAAACTCCAGACGTTTTTCATTAAAACCCTAGAAAAATTCAGAAAACTCACGACGTGCTGCCCGGAACGTTATTGGCAACGCGCTCCGCTGTATGTCTGCGTCTCTCCGGTGACAGTTTGCTTCAATATCCTCGCACTCTGCTTGTCAGCGTCTCCTCTTAGTATCAGTTTAACGCATAAAAGTGGCTGCGTAGCTAAATGCAGCGTACGGTAGAAAAATGCGACCACGCTTAGGCCGGGAAAAAAGCCCGCGAAGTTTAAATTTCATTTTCCAATGTTTCGTCCAACACTCCGTGAAAACTCAGTAAAAAATTTCAGAGAAATCTAGAAAACCAAGAAAAATCCTCGAAAAATAAAACAGAAAATTTAGGGAGGATTTCAGATAAACTTTTCTTTAATTTTAAAAAATTACAAACATGTTTTTTACCAGAAAATTCCTTTAAAAAATCTAGAACAGTCATTAAAAGTCCAAAAAATTCTTCAACGTTAAAAAAAATATTCCGTAAAATTTATAAAAGTATCAGCAAAAAAAAATTAAAAATCTAGGAATTTTTTGTAGACAAACCAGGAAAATTTTCTAAAAATAATCCAAAAAAATATATAAATTCCTGTAGTAGCTAGAAATACCAAGAGAAAAACTCTAGAAGAAGTAAAAAAAAATTAGAAAACCTAGAAAACGTTTGCAAATTCTGGAACAATTTCAAAAAAATGAATAAATAAGAAACCAATCTAAAAACCCCATTAATCAGGTCACATTTTTGCAAACTTGACTAGCTCTCTAATTAAAACGCGACAGCTCTATCTAGCCGAATTCATTGAGGCATACCTAGTAAAGCCAGTTATGATAAGCCAATCGCTCTTAAAGAAGGGGTGAACTCGTTAACCCTCATATCTTACGCACACAAAAAGAGGCTGGAATATTGAGTGACATCACATCACACAATGATTCATTTAATCCACCCCAATCCGGGAAAAACCACCGTGTTCATCTGATTTTGACGCTCCTAGAGCGCCAAAAAAGAAAACATGAAAACAGGCGGGAAAAGCTGAGCAAAGAGGCTATTTTTGGCAAATTGAACCGGTTATTTTGGCAATTGGTGTTTGCGGATGCACTGCACCACGCCTCCCTCGTCGTCCAATGCGCCACCAAGATAATTAGATAATTAAATTATTTTTTCACTCGAAAATTTACTTTTTTTGAGAAATTCAAATCATATTCTGATTATTCAGGATGATACCATCATTTAAATCCGAAACCGAGGCCTTTTTGTCAGAAAATGATCGAGCCTTGGGTTTCAAAAATGCCCCTTTTTTTTGCAAAATTTTGATCTATATTTTTCGGAGCCGTAATACAGTCCAGAAATTTTTTAAAAATATTTTCTGTGTATTTTATAGTCCTCCTCATCCTAATTAAAGGCCTAAACTCAAAAAAAAAAATTTTTTTTCAAACTTTTTTTGCATGGCATTTTTTTTCCAAAAAAACGAAAAAAAAAATTTTTTTTTTTGGATTTTAGGCACTTCCTTGGGTCGAAGCGTACTAGAAAATGCACTCGAAATATTTTTTAAAAATTTCTGGACTGTATTACGGCTCCGAAAAATACACATCAAAATTTTGCAAAAAAAGTTTACTATGTCTTGGGAGCGAACCCACAGTCTCCTTGTTTCACTGCTCCCAGCGCACCCAGTTGCGCCACCCATCGACATTTTTAGCAAACTGCGTGTTGGTAGACTTTTCGGCTGGTGTAATGAAGGCGATCGTGTGGAATGTAGGATTTTACAGGTAAAAATGTGCTCGAACAATAGAAAAAAGTTTGACGGCTCATAAAAACTTTTCTGAAAACATTTTGCGGATTTTTAATATCTCAAAAAATTCACCAAAAAATCTAGTGTTACCCTGATTTTTTTCAGAATTTTCCAAAATGTACCAAAAAGTACTTTCCTAGTTAGGGTTTTAAAAATGCGCCAGGTATTATCCATCTCTCACAAGTTCCACCGCTCGCACACGGACAGTGCACTGCGGATTTTCCCGCATTTCGTCTCGCGTCTCTCAAGTTCCCACGTAGAAAAGACGTATTTCGCCGTTGGCCTAGCGCTGCATGGCCTAGGTTCCGATGTGCGTCCGGTGGAAATTTCAGAGTTTGATAATAGAAACAATTTTGGAAGGCTGGGATGCCGCGTGCACTGCTATTACGTATTCCTGAATTGGTGATACCGCGGTATTTGCAGACTGTGGCGCAAATTCTCACACAGTCTGCAAACACTGCGGCATCACCACTTCAGGAATACGTAATAATGGGCATGGTCGAGGAAAATCTTGTTATTTAGACCGCAAACCGTCATGTGAAAATGCACGCAGAGCCACCAAGTTATCAATAAAAAATTGGGCGAATTTTTGAAATTATGGTTTTCTAGGCGATTCCACAAACACGTCAAGGAAAAAAATTGCAATCACAATGACATTCTATTCCTTAAACGATATAAAAAAAAAGAAAGAAACAGAAAAAGAAAAGAAAAAAAAACAAGATTGAAATGAGAAAAAGAAGATAAAGAATTAAAAAACCACTTTGCATTCCAAAAATCACATTAAAATTTGTATTTAAAAAGAGAGGAAGGAACAAAACTGTCACGAGACGATAGATCATAGGAAAGTGAGAGACGCTGGGAAAATCAGACTGAAAAAAACACCTTATCTCGGGTACCGAATCGCTCTTTATTTCAGTTCATCTTTACCCTTCTCGTTACCAATTTTGTTAATGGAGGAGAGGAAAGTGTAGGGCCGGAGCAGAACAAAATTAACAATAAATTGCAACCAAGACGTTGTTTCAATGATGTTGCCAGAGTTTTATTTATCTGTGTGTGCATGGAATAAAATGCGATGCTCTAGAGCTCGCTGTACAGTTTTTTATTGCTTAAATTAATAGACCTAACCAATATTTTTGCAAATAAAACGTTTTCCTAGAATGGTTATACCGCGGTGTTTGCAGACTGTGAGAGAATTTGCGCAAATTCTCACACAGTCTGCAAACACCGCGGTATCACCAATCCAGGAATACCTAATAGCGCTTATTATATATTCACAATGAGTGGACCTTCTCAATAAATGGAAACAAATAAATTAAAAGCCGAAGAAATCGTCTGACGCTTTACCGTGAAGTGTCACTCCTTTAAGAGCATTTCCGTGGGAAAATTGTCTTGCATTTTTTTTTCGAAAAAAAATACGTAAGCTTTGGATATTAAAACTTCCTTCCACGACCCCCAAACTTGAAATATTATGTATTCGTGACGTAGCGAGACAGCGTGTCAAGCAATTGTTGGGTCTCGCCCCGATTCAGTTCTTGGCGGCGTGAGAGGTAACAATTTCTTGCAATAGTTTTTTCATTTTGCTGGCGCACAATTTACAGCAACGAGTCGCTACGTCACCAATCCACAAAACATGTAAAATCGCACAAAAAATTAAAATATTTTCTCCAAAAGGAGTACACGAGGTTTATTGGCCGATGACCTAGCAACCGCCGGGCGGTAATTCAAAAGTTTTCGACGACGATCCGAGATTTTTTCTATTTTTTCCAATAAATTATCGATGAACTTTGTTGTAATTTTTTTATTTGCAATTTGCGAGAATAAAAAATCGATAATTAGCCAATTAATCCACAAGTTTTTGTAAAAAAAAATACCAAAGCAATTTAAAATCGATTTTAAAATACCAGTGGAACAATTGCGCATAAAGAGGATAAAAAATGTTTTTCCGCGAATTTTTTTCAATCTCTAATTGTAAGTGATTTATCGTAAAAATAAGTTTCAAAAAATAAATAAAATTGCAAGAAAAAGACGGGAAAAGCGTTTGAATAGCCAGGTGCCGGTTGCTAGGCCGCTGCCACACACCCCGTGTACTCCTTTTGGAAAAAAGTTTATTTTTTGTTGCAATTTTAAGATGATCTTCGTAAACTCCCCATCCAATGGGGCATTTTAAAGCAGTTTTTCCCCGGAAAGTGGGTTCTAGAGCCAGATTTTACGAAAAAAAAACCGCTAAAAACGAGTTTCGAACAAAACAAATTGAAAAAAAAGACGTGTTCGGGGCGATTTATACTCGGTACAAAGCGCTGAAAATTCGCCCCGATCGCACAGTGAACTGCGCATGCATTTGGAGTGAGAATCAGAGAAAAAAACACGCTCGTGGGCGAAACGTCGGCCACGCCCTCTCAGTTTTCTGCACTCTTTCCAACATTGCCGCGTCCTCCACTGTGCGAAAGGAACGAATTTGCAACGCTCCGTACTGAGAATATTTACGTTTTGGAAAATATGTTTGAAAGCGTATCTGCGTCTCCATTTTCACACGCATTAAAATAGCTAAACCCGGCAGAGCGCATTTCACTGTGGAGACGCAGAGATTGCGATAGAGCGCGTTTGACTTTACCTAGGGACTCCGGGCTCTAATTTTCTTACAATTAGGACGCTCCGATGTTTTGCCGGCCGCTGCGAGACTAGTAGTTGTTCGTAAAAAGTTGGCCCACCCCTTTTTGCAAGTTTAACTATTTTTGTTTTTGGCTGTTCAGCGGAATGCTAGAAAATGAAAATGAACAAAACAATAATACAAGGATGGCGCCTGACGTCTTCTTGGGGCCCGATCAAATCGATAGAATAGCAACAATGAATCACTCGATTGGATAGAGATTAAGAGCCGGTCGTAAAATAGCTCACAAAGCAAAGCGAATCGCAAAAGAATGAGAAGGAGGACCAACGAGAAACATGTGGCTTGTGGAAAAAACACAGCATTATGACCTTTCAGTCTGTTTTTCAAAAAAAAAACGACGAGAAAGAGAAGATTATTCGCCAACATTTCAAGAATAGTCAGTCAAGTGGGCGAGCGGCGCGTGAGAATTGAATAAAATTGAATTGAAGCCAAGCGAAGCGTCTTGCCTCTCTTTATGAAAAACAGAACAGCACAAGGTGTTCGTGTGCAGAAAAAAGGGGTGCATTCTGGTGGTGGTCCGCCTGGATAAACAAATACAGAAGAAAACATGTTTTGGTCACATACATATAATCCCCGCGACAAATGAATGGATGGCAGTGACACCGAAATTTAACCGAGCAGAGCAAAAAAAAAGAAGGAAAAAAAATAAATACTCGAGTGGTGGTCAAGACACTTTTTTAAAAATTGGCCACAGCTCATTGGCCTTTAAAATATATTTTCGTTTTTGCTGGGTTTTGAGCACAGAATCAAAATAGGTGCCAACTTTTCGGAGAAAAAATCGCTCAAAAAAGTTAAGACTTTCTTCCAAAAGGAGTACACGAGGTGTGTGAACTCCGATCTAAATAGAAACCAAACTGATTTGGCGCCACACGTCTCCTCCATCATCCAGTGCGCCAGAAAATTCACCGATTATTCACGTTGAAAACTTCATTTTAATTCAAAAAGAGGAATTCAAAAACTATATTTTGGATGCGTATTTGGCGGGAGTTTTTTTTTCGTCTTTGAAAGAACGTACCGCGTTTCCGTCCTAAAATCAAAGAAACAAAAAAGCTAAAAACTAGTCTCAATTGTCTATAAAACGGCTCTTTAAATCCCTTCCGCACTAATCTTTTATGATTTATATTTATACATTAATATTTAAAAAATGGAGGCGCACGGAAAACGGAAAAATTTGCCAAAGAAAACCTCCTTTTTCTTTTAAAGATCAATGACATGCGAAATTCAATTACGACGCTCCCATGTTCCGCAATTTTTCCTGCGAGGCCTGCGGATTCTCTGCGTCTCCACAGTGGAAAGCATTATGTCAAGAGACACAGAGACGCGAGAAATGGCGCTCGAAAATTCCCTGTCAAAACATTTTTGAATGCGATTTTTCGCGCGCAATATCTGTAGACACAAACATGCGGTAGAGCGGAGCGCGTTTGCCTTCCCTACATGTGGGTCTAGCCCGCCATGCGTCGTAACTGAATTTCACCCGTGAAGCCATGATAGAAGCGAAGCGCAAACACCCGGACAGGGTAAACATGGAAAAATGAGTTATATTTTTTCAGAAAAAGGTGCAAATGAGAAGAAGAAAAATAGAAAGAATATCAAATCAAATCAAACCAAATCGTCTAAAGAACCGAACATCAGTTGTTGCTGAAAACGGGAGAATCGGGGTGAAAACAAATTGACCGTCAGTTGCATGCCGATAAAAGGTTATCAAGAAGGAAAAGAAAAAGATAGTTTGAGAGTGAGAGACGCAGAGCATCAATTGGGTTGGCTCCGAGTGCATAGCGTGGAGCAGCAGATAATAAAAATCTGGGAATGATAAAAAAACGAGTGAAAGTACGGAGAAATCGGATCGAGTAGTCCTTGTCATCGTTTCAATTTCCGGCTCTTTTTGGTTTTGGTTTTGATTTTGGAAATAAGAAATTTGAGAAGCAAGTTGCGGAAATTAGAATGGATGGGGCCAAAAAGTGATGCACTAGTGGTACGGTAAAGGGGAAACGGGCGTCTCGAGGGGGAGAGTGCAAAGTGTCCGGAGAAAAGAGCGTGCGAAGAAAGAGATCGCGAGGGCTCAGAGAAAACATTGTGCCTTGAACGGAGAGCGCAAAGAGAAGACAGTATGAAGCCAAAAGAGGGTGCAGTCAAAAAGGCTGTAGAGAGAAGAGTGTGCAGAGAAAAGAGAGCGCAGAAAAAAGAGAGCACAGTGAAAAGAGGATTAGAGAAAAGACTGCGCAGAGAAAAATAGGCGCTGAGAAAACAGAGTGCAAAGAAAAGATTCTGCAGAAAAAGAGAGTGCAAAGAAAATGGAGGGGGCAGGGAAAAGAGGTTGTAGATAAAGAGAAAGCAAGGTAATGAGATCGCAGGAAAAATAATGTGCCCAGAAAGGAGAGAGCAGAGAAACACGCGTGCAGAGAAAGGAGAGTGGAAAAAAGATGGTGCAGAAATAAGAGGGCGCATAGAAATCACTGGATAGAGAAAAGAGGGCGCAGAAAAAAAAGGACACAGAGGAAAAAGGTGCAGAGAAACATAGGGAGGGCGCATAGAAAATAGAGCGCAGTGAAAAGAGGGAATAGAGAAAGGAGAGCGCAAAGAAAACAGGGAACAAAAGAAAGAGAATGTGAGGAAAATAGGCGCAGAGAAAGGAGGACACAGAGAACAGAAGGCGCAGAGAAATGAGTGTGTGCAGAGAAAAGAGCGTGCAAAAAAGAGAGCGCAGAGAGCATAGAGAGTGCAGAGAAAAGATGGCGCAGAGAAAAGCGAGTACTGATAAAACAATGTGCAGAGAAAAAGGGGGGAAATCAAATCAGGTCTTACTGTAATTTTAAAGGCGCACTTTTAAATGTATAATATTTTTTCTTTTTCTTTTTCCTAATATTTCATTCCTTTTCTAGAGGAATCGCTCTTATCGATCATTGAATCTTCAATTTGCTTAAAATAGAAAACAATGTCTCTCTATTTACCAACAAGCCTGCTGCGCACACAGTCAAAACTGTGAAAATTTTCTGCCTAATTTCAGAAAACTTCACAAAGATTTCTCGTCATTTTTCGCCATTTTGAAGGCGGAATTTTGAATTTGAATTTGAATTTGTACTCCGATTTCTCATGTTTCATGCATCGTCGTCGTCTGCTTGGTTGCAGAAGACATTGAAGCAGAATGAGAAGAAAAAGAAGAAGGCGTCGTTTTTTGAAATTACAAATAGCAAAAACGTATGCAGATGACATGACATTCTGGCTCGGTCATAATCGAAAAAAAGAGAGGACCAAGGGAAAATGTGAACGGATTTTTTTTCTGAAAAAACACAATGTTCTTGGAAAATTGAAATCAAAAAAGGATGATGTTTTCTAGGCCATTAGAAGAAATTGGTCCGCAAACACCGTGACGTAAACTGAACTGAACTACACAGTGTGCACCGGCACCATTCATTTCTTTGAAAACACCAGCGAATAACAAAAAAAAACTCAGAAAAACAGAAAGAAAACGACAAAAACTTAAATAGATTCTAGAAAACAAATAAAACTAGAACAGCAACTTATTGCCAAAAATATCTAAAACCCATAAACAGTGTATAACTTTAGTATCAAAAAATGAACTCATTTCACTGTGGAGACGCAGACAAATGCGATAGGGCGCGTTTGCCTTTAAGTAGGGTCTAGCGCGCCGTGCACGCATTTTGTCCACAATTTTTTTAGCGCTAAAAATCCACATTGAACAAGAAACCTATAAATACATGTGAAATTCTTTAGAAACAAGAGACGTGACGCCTCCTTCTTCTTCTAGTTTTCCTCAACAAAAAGAGGTAACCAAGAAGTAAAAAAAAGAGAAGGAGACAAAAAAGTTATCGGCGTACAGGCAATAAGAATTGATGTGATTGAGGGCGCAAAGACAACCCCAAAAAAGAGCGGAGAGGAACGAATGATGGCGGAATTCAAATTCGCGGAAGACACGAATCACGAGAACTGGTACATGAGTGTCGTCTAGACGTTGACACCCACGCCAACCTCACAGATCGTATTTACTCTTGTTTATGTATTTTTAAAACTTTCCTCATCTTGAGCAATTAGAAGGCTTCCGGCAAACTGGAGAGGTTCATGCTCCAAAACAACCTATTTTTTCTTTCATAGGAATAATAACATTTTGAGAATAGCGAGTGGTGTTTGCGGACTTACACAAGCTCCGCCCACTTTTATGTTTCGTTAAATTTTATGATAATTAATTCAAATCACGGCGCGGCCAAAACACGAAAGGGAAGTTTCTGTGTAGAACTGGTGCCGCAGACTTCCAAAAGGGGCGGAGCTTGTTTACCGAGTTTGTCAGGATCTCACAATATTCTAGTGATGCGCAATATAGACAGGAAAATTGCTTACATTTATTCGAAAAAGCGGAAAGAAAAACGGAGAAAATTATATCAAAAAACTAAATTCAAAAATAAATAAGGTGAACCTTTCGCGTTTGTCCGTGCCGTCTCAATATTACAAGTAAATCACGCAAAAAACCAACAACAAAGATTACAAAGTTTATCCGTTCTTCAAGTACCGAATGTACTGCGGATTACGGTTTTCTGCGTACGCGGGCGATTGGTGGTGTACCGTTCAGAGCCAGGCATTATTTAAGTCAATTCCTGGCTAGGGAAATGACCGAGCAATCTTCGTAGATTTCTCTATTGTCGAGCCGCCAAAATGGTCAAACGCGCTCCGCTGAACTCAACGCTATGCTAATTTCATTTTGGGCTCTAAATTATTTATTTCACGTACAAAATCAACGTGAAATGAAATAATTTGGAGACAAAAATGAAAATCGCATATATAGCGGTGAGTTCAGTGGAACGCGTTTGACCATTTTGGCGGGCCGATAATACTACCCAATTATGGACCTATTCATTTGAATTAACATGAATTTTTATGTCACATTTATTCAATGCATTACAACATATTAATTAATTAATCTGAATTTTCCTGAACCATTGAGTTTGAGTTTTTCTGCAAATCGCGCCTATCCATCCTGGTCAAAAAATGCATATATTGTCATCATTTTTGTGTAATCTTGTCCACTGTTTAAATGCGCATGCATTTATTTGTAAATAGATCAACTTATTTGACCAGGATGACTAGGCGCGATTTCGGGCAAAACTCAAACTCAATGGTTCAGGAAAATTCAGATTAATTAATTAATATGTTGTAATGCATTGAATAAATGTGACATAAAAATTCATTTTAATTCAAATGAATAGGTCCATTAGAGGCTGGGTGAAATCGGGGGTGAGAGCGGACTCGAACCTGTGGTCTCTCGGACGTCGGCGGTCAGCACCACCGGCTGCGCTATCGACCCCCACAGATTACCGAATTGTAAAAAGGCGCGGGTGGGATGGGTCGAGAACCGGGATGTTCCGGGCGTTGAATTATAGTCGGCGAATACATCATCTTACTTACTTGTGATACTTGTGAGGTTCGACCTCAGTTTCCATCCTGGATACTGCGAACCAAGCTGCGCCAAGTTGCACGATCCCTTCCGACAGTGGACCATGCTCGTTTTGCCTCGAGTATGCCAATTCTTCGGCGGCCGTGCCGGAGGTTGCCCCTGAGGGCCTCATTGTGGATGAAGATTTTGATCGAATCCGTGATGTCGTCGGCCCATCTTTTCGGAGGACGACCGCGTGGTCGTGCTGATCCCCTAGGATCCCATTCTGATGCTATCTTCGCCCATCTGTCGTATTTCATGCGTGATACGTGCCCTGCCCACTTCAGTTTTCTTCGTAAGACTTGCTTATCCATGTCTGGTGGGTCGCATCCGGCAATTTCGAACATGTTGCTAACCGCTCTCTGTAGCCTCTTCGTGTCTGACTCCTTGGAAGTCCATGTCTCGCATCCATAAGTCATCGCAGGGATGACAGTGGTTGTAAGTAATCTATTCCTTATCTTCTGAGGAGATTGTAAAACTTCTCTTCGAATGGCATTGAAAGCAGCCCATCCCGCGCGAATCCTTCTAGCGACTTCAGCAGTGAGAGATCCGTCGTCAGCAAACGTTCTTCCGAGGTATTTGACGTTTTGGGAGATTTCAATCCTCGTGTTCAGAATATTGATGTCCGATCTTGTGACGTACTTATTCATCAATATTTGCGTCTTGGACGGGTTTATATTGAGGCCGTACTTGGGACATCCCATTGCAATCCGCTTTGCTCTATCTTCTGCCTCTTTAACAGAGTTCGCGAATAAAACAACGTCGTCTGCGAATTCCAAACGGTGAATTGATTCTCCATTGATGTCGATTCCGGTCTTATTATCTTCACAAGGTGCTGGGTCTAGCTCATCCAAGATCGCCTGAAGAGCCAGCGCGAAGAGTAGTGGTGACGACGAATCTCCTTGACGTACTCCTCTTCTGATCTTGAACTTCATCTTCTTGTTCAGAACGTTCAGCTCTCCAATCGCCGAAGAGTTTGAGTTGTTTAAGGCCCGAATCACGTTTCTTCCGATTTGAAGATTGTTCAGGACTTCGGATATCTTCGTCCAATTAACGTTGTCGAAAGCACAAGTGAAATCCAGGAAAACCGCTACGAGCGGAATCTTGAATTCGGTGCACTTTTCCCACATCTGCGCGACGACTTGAATGTTGTCTGCGCATCCTCTTCCACGTCTGAATCCTGCTTGTGATTCTTCAAGGTAATCCTCGCTTTTGGCGGTGATCCTTCTCGTAAGGATTTTTGTGAAGAGTTTTGAGACGATTGAAGACAATGCAACCGGACGATAATCTTTCACCTTCTTCGGTTTCGTGGTCTTGGGAAGGAGAGAAATCTTCACCGTCTTCCAGTCTTCCGGTGTTCTCCCGTTCGTGAGGACTTGATTCAGTGCGGCTGTGAGATGAGGAGCTATTGTGAAAACAAAAAAAATGGAACGCGGTGTTTGCGTACTTTTGAAATTCAAACGAAAATGGGAACAAATCTCTTCATTTGCCATGCTATTTCTCTCATTGCCGTTTGAATTTCAAAAGTACGCAAACACCGCGTTGCAATTTTTTTGTTTTCACAATATGCTCTCAATTCCCAGCTTTAATTGTAACATTGTGATCTGATCCGGTCCTGGCGAAATGTTCGTGTGCGGTAGAGCGAGGCTGATGATGCATTCGCCGAGTATAGCTTATAACAATTCCATGCGCTTTGTTTTGTAGTTTGATCGTTTTTATATCATGCCTTCCATCAAAATTTTAATGATGGAGTTTTCTCCCAGACAGTAGGGGTCCCACTGCGGCCGACACTTTTCGGGTTGCGGCCATCACTATATTTCTTTAATACAGCACTTCAACCAAATCGGGAAATGTGGCCATCAGTGCGTGTTACAGTATCCAACTGGTGATAGAGATTTAGTTTTAGGCAGTCATTGTTATGAAACGAATCATGAACATTTTAAGAGCTTGGACGGTCGAAATGGTTGAGAAATAAGAAAGTTATTAGCGATTTGCTGAAAATAACTGTTTTTCCGAAATTCCATGGCAAAGGGTCTAATTTTCCTTTGATAGCCTTGTAAACAAGATGAAAACGAACATTTTAAACACCACTCGGAAAAATTGGAAAATGGCTCAAAAAATAAATTCGAAATTTCAGGCCTAAATGCTCCGTTTTCTTATGAAGAAACTTAAAGTAATGGCGTTAAAGATTAAAAGATCGGTGAACTTTTCAAAGCGTTTTTGAAAACAATAATTGAACTTTTATGCTTTCATAAAAGTTCAATTATTGCAAAAATAATCCCATTGCTTCCAATTCACTTCAAACGAAGCTTCAAAGTTCAAAAATTGCTCTCATTATCGGTTTTAATTATACCTTCTTAATTAATTTTCTTCGATTGCGTTAAAACAAAGGACATTTGAAGAAATAAGGTAAAAATAGGGGAAAAATGAAGAAAACAGCTGAACAGAAAAATGAAGATTACTGTAGTTTTAAAGGCGCATGACTGAAATTAGGGCTGGCGTGTCGCGCGGAAGAGTTATTTATTTATTTTTTTTCAACATGTTTTCTTTTGTTGGAATTTTCTTTCTTTTTTTTATTTAAAAATCTAATAAAAGTCTAAATGATTTTCTGAATTGAAAGTCACAAAAACTACAAAAACAAAAAAAGAAAAAGAAAAACAAACAAACACAAATCGTAACAAAATATCGTTTTATGCTCCGTGACCCGTCTTCTCTTAGTTTCAGAGCTCGGAGAGGAATCTCTTTGGAAACAACAAAATATTTTGATATCTTACAGAGAGGGTCTGCGGCCGCCACTACTCTAAACAAATATTATTGTGGATGAATGCAAAACTGGACTGGCTAGCTCATAACGAACATTTATTCGAATATTATGGAAAATATAAGAGAGATCTGTTAAATGAAAAGGTATTTAATTATTTGTCATTTTTACAATATACAGAAGAAAAATATCTTCTTTTTTGCGCGTCACAAAAAAAATTAAGAATTAGCAAACAGGAAGCGAAGAGTTCTCGGCAAGAACGATATTTTCCGGAAAATTCGCCAACGAGAATACAAAATACGTCCACGTGTTCATGTTCAGAGAGGTGATTATAATGCAGAGGATGTTCAGGAGGAAACCGCAGGCAATCTAGGTAAACAAAATATTTAGCAATTAATTTCTGGTTGTTTAATCATAGAGAGATTCAACAAATAATGACAAATATTGGGGACTGGAAATATAATCTTCGAGTTCAAAGTCTCGGACCAATTGGAGCATTTTTCTGAAAACAAAAAAACGTACCATTTCTGACATGGAAATCACTTTGGTATCATAGACGATTGCGTTTGGAGGAGTAGAAATCGGGAGCATGAAGGCAAAAGAGCAGGCCACTGTGGTAGGAAGAGCCAGATAAAGTGGGTGTACGCCCATTGATTCTGCCTGAAAGTTGCAATCTTTTTCATATTGCTCGAAAATGGCTTCTTGGAACTTCTTCAAACTTTGCCACAACTTTTTTCAAAAAGTTCTACATTTTTTGACTATACATTCATACAATTTTACGATTTTATTTGAACAAAAATTGCAAAAATTGCTAAATATTGGAAAAAAAAAATGAAAAATCAGAAAAAATCATTTTTCTCGAAAATCGTTCCATAGAATTTCCTAAAACTTTGCCACGACGTTTTCCAGAAAATTTTCTATTCTTTGGTATTAACATTATAGTCTGTTTATGACTTCATTTTGAACAAAAATTGCAAAAAATTTTTAATGGAAAAATTGACAAAAAAAAATTTTTTTCCTTACAAAATGTTTCCTTGGAATTTAATGAAACTTTGCCACAACGTTTTCCATAGAATTCTACGTTTTTTGAAATCAAGTTTACCGACGGTTCATGACTACAATTTCGAGAAAAATTGCAAAATATTGAAAAGTGAAAATTTTTACCAAAAAAAAAATTTTTCTCTCGAAAATTGTTTCTTAGAATTTTTTAAAACTTTGTCATTACGTTCTTCAAAAAATTCTCTATCTTTTGGTATTAATATCATAGCCTGTGTATGATCTCATTGTTGAGAAAAACTGTAAAATATTTTTTTTAAAAGTTAAAAATTGACAAAAAAAAATGTTTTTCCTCAAAAAAATTGTTTTCGTCACGGTGTTTGCGGACCAATTTAATATCGTTGCGTACATTGCGCATAGCCCAGACATGCCCCCCCCCCCCCCACATCACCTACCACTCCCAAGGCAATCGGAATGAAAATGCTTCCAGTGGAAACGTTGCTAGCGAACTCTGTCATTATCACGATGGTAGTTGTCACGGTCACTGAAATCAGACAATTCTGAACTTTATTCCCTTTATTTGATCACAAAAACTGACATTGGAGAGGCAGCGAGCTCATTCCCACGAAGATCTTTTGCATTCCGCACGAGATGAGACGAGACAGTCCGGATTTCTATTTTTTTAATTTGGAAAAATGAATTCTTTCATTATTCACTTACGTCCACTCCCTCTGAAATTGCATATCCAGCTCCAATGAGCAAGGTGCAGGACCACGAATACTTGCTTTTCATGTCGGACCACTTGAGGATCGGTGCGAATGGGTCAATCGGATCGAACGGATCTTTTGGCCAGATAAACAAGACGCACGCGATGAGAATACCGGAGACACTGTCCGTGAAGTATTGTCGATTTGGCAAAAGGTCTGCCCAGCCTGGAGCGAAGCCTGGATCACGAGAAATCCAGGAACTGATTAGGATGACGAAGAAGCCAAACACTGACTTTTCGCCCCAGCTGTAAAGTTCAATTCAATTGAGATAAATTTCTTAAATGTCTGCTAAACAATCAGTGGTGTACCAAAGCGATGAGACGTAGACTGAGAGACAGCGTTGTCACGCGACGCAACCGCAGCGCGTGGTGAGCGTCGGCGGCAAAATAGCAAATTCAAAAATAAGAAGTCGCCAGAACCCCGTGGAAGCAGAGGAAACTTACGATATATCACCAAGCTGCTCATACATCAAATGAATATTCTTCTCAACCACCTTATTCAAATGCGCCTCTTCTTTCGTCGGCTTCTCAAACCATCGAAACAGCGTTGAAGGGCCCATGAAATAGCACTGAAGATCAGGATTTTTGTAGTTTCAGAGATACAACATACCACTAGAATGACATATGAAGCTAAAAGATAGAAGAACATTGGCGGAATCGCGAAAACCATCCATTGCAAATAAGTCATTGATATTTGACCGTCTGGGTATCGCCTGGGAACAAAATTATGGGTATAAAAGTTTTCGAAGTTCTATACTACAAATACTACAAAATATTACTTGGCACCGTGCCAGCAAATACGTCCTATAGTTATGGACCACCCTGTACACAGTACCTTATTTTGCCTGTAACTTTTGAAGGACTGAATGGATCAAAATAAAACTTTGCGTGTGAGCGACGACATGCAGACTCCGAACATCTGTGTCTTTGCGAACTTTTTTTGTGGAAAATTTACCCTTTTTCAACTGACATTGATTGTTATTATGTTTTTTTTAGCAAGGGACGTCACATTTTCTAGCAAGATAATGATCCAAAGCACACATCAAATTGTGTTTCCAACAGCTTTTCACTAACTTGATTGAGTCTATAGAACGAATATGACATGCTGTCATTGAAGCCAAAGGCTTGGCATCATCACCATTTTCACATATTTCGTTTCCGTTTACCTTCTTTTGTAGGCTAGATTTCATTTCTCCATGTATTTTTCAATTTTGGAAATTTTCCAAATCCCAGAAAATTGTTTTTCTACTAAAAACTATCCTAAGTGATCCATCCACCACCCCTTCAGAAGTTACAGTCAAAAATTAATCTCTCTCACTTTTGAATATTCTCTCTAAACACCAAGTTCGGTCCAGTTGACGTGATTATTGCAGTTCCCCCTATCAACGAAGCATGCGCACAAGCCAGAATCAATGCCTTGCAAAAGCCAGCGTCTTGTGAATTCATCTCATCCAATCGCATCTTTTCAGCCACTGATGCCTCTTCGCTTATGGGTTTTCTTTTCCGTTCGCCTTCTTTGACATGCTGAACGGCGTCTGACATGCTCATCAGAAGAGCCACAGCGGTCGGACACATCAGTGCCGTACAGGCAGTGTCGGAGACAAAAAAGGAGCTGAAATTTCACAATTCTTAGAGGGTAAACTACAGTGAATGCATATGTACATACATGAAGCTGGTGATGAACATGAATCCGAAGAGCATTCTGAAACATAACAATTGAAAGTCTGCTTAGAAGAGCTTAACGCACACTGGTTTCTTGGCTCCTACTTTGGTGAGCAGTTTCAATGCGATCCGTCGGTGCAATCCAGTCACCTCCACCGCCATCGCCATGATCAAAGTACACATGAAGAGGACAATTGAGTCCTAAGAATTGGAAACATGTAGAAGAATGTTCAAACAAATAAAAAGGTTACTTTAAAATACACCGGACTGATCTGTTTGGATGGAACAATCTGAAGAATGGGGTAAAGAGCGAGAGGAAGAAGAGAGGTGACACCAATTGGAAGCGCTTCGCCAATCCAGTAGGTGGAGAGGAAGATGATTGAAAAGAGACATCGGTATTCCTGGAAAAACGGAAATATGTATGTACAATATGTAGTTTCTTTTGTTTGGCTCTCTTTTGGTGGTCAAGTTGTAGTTTGGACGGCCAACGCGATGTGGCCCAGGAATTGGCGAAAACACGATCAGACAACTTTTTCAATAATAATGTAAAATTGGATTAATTCTTTCAAATTTCCGAAAACGGACGTCAAATTCCAGTTTTCTCCATCAAAAACCATCGAGGGAAAGCAAATCCTCAAAAACACAATTTTAAACAGCGCGCGCATTGCGCGGCCGCGGCGAGACCCGCTCGTCTACCGTACCCGGTGCCTCCCTTTAATCCTAAAGTATTTTCCAGGATTCCTCGTTTTTCCTGTGATTTTTGGAGCATTTTTCTCAACGCCAACGCTTTTTATTTTATTTTTTAATTGTTGTAAATTATTTTCTCTCTCACTCGTCCGTTTTCTCGCCGTTATCTCTTGAAATCGACGAGCTCAAAGTCAGCAAAGGGTATAGAAACGACCGTTTTTCGCAAATTGAAGGTTTTTCCTCCCGTAAAAACCGCTTTTTAACTTTTTACTCTTGTTAATTTTGTCATTGTCCGCTATTATCAATTTCCGAAAGTTCCACCAGGGTCCCATCGGAACCTAGGCCAACGGCGAAATACCTATTTTCTACGTGCGAAATTCAGAGACGCGAGACGAAATGAGCCCAAGTCCGCAGTTCACGTTGCGTTTTCGAGTGGTGGAACTCTCAGAGATGGATAATAGCGGAGTCCACAAATCTTCGGGCTTTATTCCAAACAAAAGAAAGAAATGCTTACCGGACCGAAAAACAGCAAAGGCACAGCGACCAGTGGACCCAGAAGCACCAGAATCTTTTTGATCAGTAGACGTTGGGTTGGCTTCATACCTGTTATCTGATTCTGATTCGAAGGGGACAAAAGTTAAAGAGAGAGAGGGTAAAAATCGGAAATCAGGTGAGAACAAGAAAAAAAGGAAAAAATTGAGCCTGTTGAACCCGTCAACCTGTTCCAATATTCCAAAAAATTTGTCTCGTCGGTAACGAAAGAAGGAATCAAAAGAAACTGATTTTTCTTTTGGTATTCTTTTTTGGCACTGCCACTCCTCTTGGTCGACCAGTCAGTACACACAAAAGTGACGGAGTTGTTCTATTGGACACATTTGATATAATGTTGTGATATGCAAAACAAGCGGAAGGGCAAGGAAAAACAAATAGAGAGACACCGATGGAACTGTTTAGTGGCAAATGAAGTGCGAATGAATGTGGTGTCAGAAGATGTTCTTCGGCTTCCTCAGAAAGCGAAATGAAAACTGATTGAAGAGGTAGATAATTTGACCAGTTTCTTCGGCTAAATATAGTCATTAAAAGGGCGGACAGCGGAGGCAAACCGGCGATTTGAAGGCTCGAAAGTACTTGAGAGCAGAAAAAACATGATACCGTCTCGAGGACGAAAATTCTTGCTAATTTTTGTTATGTCAACAAGATTTTGATGAGACAAGACGAGAGGAGGAGAAGCGGCAAAAAAACAAAAGATTGATTCATTTGTCCTAATCACTAGAGCATTTCATTGCAGATTGATCAAAAGCTCAAATCAGAATCATTTGTGTTTATCATTCTCACAGATCCAGGGCATGGGGTGTTGGACACTACTCTTGCGAAAATGTGTTCCATTAAACAAAATCTTGGCCAGGTGCCAATTTATGCGAATTCACGTTTTTCAAAATGCGTTTTTCCGACAGAGAGCGTGTAAGCGACGAGATGAGACGCAGACTGAGAGACAGCGTTGTCACGCAACGCAACCGCAGCGTGGGCTTTGGTGGCATTTTTTGATTTTTTTTAGCAGACATTGTTAAAAAACGAATACATTCTTCTCCTTACCGAACCAATCTTATTGCTCTTCTAACTTATTCTAGCCACCTTAATATAACAATAAAAGCTAGACACGAAGATCTTTTGCATTCCGCACGAGATGAGACGAGACAGTCCGGATTTCTATTTTTTTAATTTGGAAAAATGAATTCTTTCATTATTCACTTACGTCCACTCCCTCTGAAATTGCATATCCAGCTCCAATGAGCAAGGTGCAGGACCACGAATACTTGCTTTTCATGTCGGACCACTTGAGGATCGGTGCGAATGGGTCAATCGGATCGAACGGATCTTTTGGCCAGATAAACAAGACGCACGCGATGAGAATACCGGAGACACTGTCCGTGAAGTATTGTCGATTTGGCAAAAGGTCTGCCCAGCCTGGAGCGAAGCCTGGATCACGAGAAATCCAGGAACTGATTAGGATGACGAAGAAGCCAAACACTGACTTTTCGCCCCAGCTGTAAAGTTCAATTCAATTGAGATAAATTTCTTAAATGTCTGCTAAACAATCAGTGGTGTACCAAAGCGATGAGACGTAGACTGAGAGACAGCGTTGTCACGCGACGCAACCGCAGCGCGTGGTGAGCGTCGGCGGCAAAATAGCAAATTCAAAAATAAGAAGTCGCCAGAACCCCGTGGAAGCAGAGGAAACTTACGATATATCACCAAGCTGCTCATACATCAAATGAATATTCTTCTCAACCACCTTATTCAAATGCGCCTCTTCTTTCGTCGGCTTCTCAAACCATCGAAACAGCGTTGAAGGGCCCATGAAATAGCACTGAAGATCAGGATTTTTGTAGTTTCAGAGATACAACATACCACTAGAATGACATATGAAGCTAAAAGATAGAAGAACATTGGCGGAATCGCGAAAACCATCCATTGCAAATAAGTCATTGATATTTGACCGTCTGGGTATCGCCTGGGAACAAAATTATGGGTATAAAAGTTTTCGAAGTTCTATACTACAAATACTACAAAATATTACTTGGCACCGTGCCAGCAAATACGTCCTATAGTTATGGACCACCCTGTACACAGTACCTTATTTTGCCTGTAACTTTTGAAGGACTGAATGGATCAAAATAAAACTTTGCGTGTGAGCGACGACATGCAGACTCCGAACATCTGTGTCTTTGCGAACTTTTTTTGTGGAAAATTTACCCTTTTTCAACTGACATTGATTGTTATTATGTTTTTTTTAGCAAGGGACGTCACATTTTCTAGCAAGATAATGATCCAAAGCACACATCAAATTGTGTTTCCAACAGCTTTTCACTAACTTGATTGAGTCTATAGAACGAATATGACATGCTGTCATTGAAGCCAAAGGCTTGGCATCATCACCATTTTCACATATTTCGTTTCCGTTTACCTTCTTTTGTAGGCTAGATTTCATTTCTCCATGTATTTTTCAATTTTGGAAATTTTCCAAATCCCAGAAAATTGTTTTTCTACTAAAAACTATCCTAAGTGATCCATCCACCACCCCTTCAGAAGTTACAGTCAAAAATTAATCTCTCTCACTTTTGAATATTCTCTCTAAACACCAAGTTCGGTCCAGTTGACGTGATTATTGCAGTTCCCCCTATCAACGAAGCATGCGCACAAGCCAGAATCAATGCCTTGCAAAAGCCAGCGTCTTGTGAATTCATCTCATCCAATCGCATCTTTTCAGCCACTGATGCCTCTTCGCTTATGGGTTTTCTTTTCCGTTCGCCTTCTTTGACATGCTGAACGGCGTCTGACATGCTCATCAGAAGAGCCACAGCGGTCGGACACATCAGTGCCGTACAGGCAGTGTCGGAGACAAAAAAGGAGCTGAAATTTCACAATTCTTAGAGGGTAAACTACAGTGAATGCATATGTACATACATGAAGCTGGTGATGAACATGAATCCGAAGAGCATTCTGAAACATAACAATTGAAAGTCTGCTTAGAAGAGCTTAACGCACACTGGTTTCTTGGCTCCTACTTTGGTGAGCAGTTTCAATGCGATCCGTCGGTGCAATCCAGTCACCTCCACCGCCATCGCCATGATCAAAGTACACATGAAGAGGACAATTGAGTCCTAAGAATTGGAAACATGTAGAAGAATGTTCAAACAAATAAAAAGGTTACTTTAAAATACACCGGACTGATCTGTTTGGATGGAACAATCTGAAGAATGGGGTAAAGAGCGAGAGGAAGAAGAGAGGTGACACCAATTGGAAGCGCTTCGCCAATCCAGTAGGTGGAGAGGAAGATGATTGAAAAGAGACATCGGTATTCCTGGAAAAACGGAAATATGTATGTACAATATGTAGTTTCTTTTGTTTGGCTCTCTTTTGGTGGTCAAGTTGTAGTTTGGACGGCCAACGCGATGTGGCCCAGGAATTGGCGAAAACACGATCAGACAACTTTTTCAATAATAATGTAAAATTGGATTAATTCTTTCAAATTTCCGAAAACGGACGTCAAATTCCAGTTTTCTCCATCAAAAACCATCGAGGGAAAGCAAATCCTCAAAAACACAATTTTAAACAGCGCGCGCATTGCGCGGCCGCGGCGAGACCCGCTCGTCTACCGTACCCGGTGCCTCCCTTTAATCCTAAAGTATTTTCCAGGATTCCTCGTTTTTCCTGTGATTTTTGGAGCATTTTTCTCAACGCCAACGCTTTTTATTTTATTTTTTAATTGTTGTAAATTATTTTCTCTCTCACTCGTCCGTTTTCTCGCCGTTATCTCTTGAAATCGACGAGCTCAAAGTCAGCAAAGGGTATAGAAACGACCGTTTTTCGCAAATTGAAGGTTTTTCCTCCCGTAAAAACCGCTTTTTAACTTTTTACTCTTGTTAATTTTGTCATTGTCCGCTATTATCAATTTCCGAAAGTTCCACCAGGGTCCCATCGGAACCTAGGCCAACGGCGAAATACCTATTTTCTACGTGCGAAATTCAGAGACGCGAGACGAAATGAGCCCAAGTCCGCAGTTCACGTTGCGTTTTCGAGTGGTGGAACTCTCAGAGATGGATAATAGCGGAGTCCACAAATCTTCGGGCTTTATTCCAAACAAAAGAAAGAAATGCTTACCGGACCGAAAAACAGCAAAGGCACAGCGACCAGTGGACCCAGAAGCACCAGAATCTTTTTGATCAGTAGACGTTGGGTTGGCTTCATACCTGTTATCTGATTCTGATTCGAAGGGGACAAAAGTTAAAGAGAGAGAGGGTAAAAATCGGAAATCAGGTGAGAACAAGAAAAAAAGGAAAAAATTGAGCCTGTTGAACCCGTCAACCTGTTCCAATATTCCAAAAAATTTGTCTCGTCGGTAACGAAAGAAGGAATCAAAAGAAACTGATTTTTCTTTTGGTATTCTTTTTTGGCACTGCCACTCCTCTTGGTCGACCAGTCAGTACACACAAAAGTGACGGAGTTGTTCTATTGGACACATTTGATATAATGTTGTGATATGCAAAACAAGCGGAAGGGCAAGGAAAAACAAATAGAGAGACACCGATGGAACTGTTTAGTGGCAAATGAAGTGCGAATGAATGTGGTGTCAGAAGATGTTCTTCGGCTTCCTCAGAAAGCGAAATGAAAACTGATTGAAGAGGTAGATAATTTGACCAGTTTCTTCGGCTAAATATAGTCATTAAAAGGGCGGACAGCGGAGGCAAACCGGCGATTTGAAGGCTCGAAAGTACTTGAGAGCAGAAAAAACATGATACCGTCTCGAGGACGAAAATTCTTGCTAATTTTTGTTATGTCAACAAGATTTTGATGAGACAAGACGAGAGGAGGAGAAGCGGCAAAAAAACAAAAGATTGATTCATTTGTCCTAATCACTAGAGCATTTCATTGCAGATTGATCAAAAGCTCAAATCAGAATCATTTGTGTTTATCATTCTCACAGATCCAGGGCATGGGGTGTTGGACACTACTCTTGCGAAAATGTGTTCCATTAAACAAAATCTTGGCCAGGTGCCAATTTATGCGAATTCACGTTTTTCAAAATGCGTTTTTCCGACAGAGAGCGTGTAAGCGACGAGATGAGACGCAGACTGAGAGACAGCGTTGTCACGCAACGCAACCGCAGCGTGGGCTTTGGTGGCATTTTTTGATTTTTTTTAGCAGACATTGTTAAAAAACGAATGGTGAACGTTAGGGCTCGGCGTGGGCTTACTGCCATGGAAATCGCTAATGGACCTAGCAGAGGAAAAAACCCGTTTTTCGTGGTTTTTTTCCCTATGCAGAATAGAGAAAAAAAAGACAAAAAACTACAGTAATCGGAGGTGTTTTGACGTAAACAACTTGTAGTGTCGAGACCGGCCGATGAAATAATCGGATGCGCCTTTAAATTTCAACCGAATTCCCATTGAAAATTAAAGGCGCATTGCATTTTTCACTACCGGGTCTCGACGCGATGGGTTTTTTTCCTGGAAAAAAACTGCATTGGGAAAAAACCGCGAAAATCGGTTTTTTTCCTGCGCTGAATAGGTCCATAATAGCGGCCGATAATGGCATGGCTACTAGCCATCGGTTATGGCCATTAACCCTCATGTTCCACTGCCAGAAAAATCGACAATGCGCCAGTGCGTTGACCCAGTCACCAATCCGCATCGTAAAACGGCGCGGGTTGGAATGGGTCGGGAGCCAGAATGTGTCGGTCGTTGAATTGGCTTATAACAATTCCATGCGCTTTGTTTTGTAGTTTGATCGTTTTTATATTATGCCTGCCATCTAAAGTTCAATGGACACGGAAGGATCGTGTCCAGACAGTAGGGGTTCCACCGCGGCCGACACTTTGCGGGTTCCGGCTGTCGCTATCTTTCTTTAATACAGCAGTGCCACTAAAACGGAAAATGTGGCCGGCAAAGCGTGCGCTTGCACAGTTTCCATCAGAAAATAACGATTTATTGTGTTTTCAATCGACTTGCGACATGAGAACGCGAGACTCCGCCCACTTATTTGTGCGCGGCCACGCGAACACAGTGATATTTGAAGAAACGCAGACAGGTAGCGCACAAATAAGTGGGCGGAGTCTCGCGTTCTCATGTCGCAAGTCGATTGAAAACACAATACAGTCCGTTCCATAAGTATAGCGCCCCCCTCGAAGTATTCTGCCTTGGCACGCCCGGGCAAAATTGCAACATGAAACCTAAAAAAAACGGATTCAGCATGCAAAAGTACCCCGGAAATAACTTTTGTGCCTGAAGACATCCATGAAGCAGATAGATGTATGAAAAAATAGCTCCTGCAACCGTAACATAAGTATAGCGCCCCCCTCGGAAATTTCCAAAAAATCAAGATTTATAATAAAATTAATACTTTATTGACGTTCATTAGACGTAACCAAATTGTAAACGCAATTTGGCATACAATTAATAGGCTTTGGGATGTACTGGATGATCTTGTTCACGAATTCATGCTCTTTTTTCTTCCACTCGTACAAAGGTCCAGTTTTCATAACATTGACGAAGTTGTATTGCCTACTCTGGGCAGAAAATTTTTGCACAAGCTTTCCTCAGGTGTTCTCCATAAGATTCAAGACGTGTGCACACCTAGAACATAGAAACAAATCGACATTTTTAGATTTAAACCAGTCCAAAGTCTAGATACTCACATGGATTGCAGCATTTTTCGCTGAAAAACAAAACAATACCGCTTGAAAAAACGTCGGAATAGTAATAGGTGGTTTTCGATGACTTCCTCATACTCGGAAAAGATCATCCGAGTGGAGACAAACGCTAGGTCCAACTATCAAGCAAGTGAAAATACTCATTTTATCAGGCATAATGAACATAGGTACTGTAACAATCCGAACCGTCTCCATTTAAGCTTTTAACCCTAGAAAAGATTATCTAAGTTCCTGATTCGAGTTTTGTAGCAACTAGCTAGCAACATTTACCTCATTCAAGTTTTTAGAAACAATTTTACGCGTGAACTCAAAATCACGGACCTTGAAAGGATCGGTGAGACGTGGAGCGGGCTTCATAACTTACTGGACAGGGTTTGGATCCATTTCATTGGCTCTCCAGATCCTCTGTTTGAAAGCATCGCGGTTCAGCTCTCGATTCATAGCAATGCAAGTCTTTATTGAGTTCGAAACATGTCGTATGATGTTTCACCTTGTCTCTTTGGTGGTGCTCCAGACATCGTAGACTTCTTATAACGGCTCGGATTCTTAATAAAATTGTTGATTCACGTCTTTGAACACTTTGAGTGTTGTGTAATTACTCAAATTGACCTTCCGGTTGTTTTGCAGGCGTCAATTTGGAGTTGTTCGGCGCCAGAAAAGTGTTTTCCACGAAACATGGTTGAATGATGCACAATATAGACAAAAATATGAGAACTATAACCACATGTTATTTAAAAGCGTATAAAGCATAAAATTGAAACAATCCAGGCACAGATTTCCTCATTAATAGTGATTTTTAAGAAATTTCCGAGGGGGGCGCTATACTTATGTTACGGTTGCAGGAGCCATTTTTTCATACATCTATCTGCTTCATGGATATCTTCAGGCACAATATCACAAAACGGATATTTCCGGGGTAGTTTTGCATGCTGAATCCGTTTTTTAATGTCCCATGTTGCAGTTTTGCCCAGGAGTGCCAAGACAGACTACGAGGGGGGCGCTATACTTATGGAACGGACTGTAGTTTGATTTTTTCTTAGCCACATGCTTTATATTTATCACATACATGTATTGTAAAGAAAATCTCATGATTTCAAAAAAAAACATGTGGAGAAACAGGAAGAAAAGTTATCACCACGTCGCAGCTTAAGTGCACTCAACGCGTCTTATCAAACTGCCACAATATGAAACATGCAAAACTAGATAAAACAATCTAACGGATCAAAAGTGAGGATTCCCCTTTTGCGTCCAAGTGACCTCTAATATCTAGGTGTCATCATCTCGGACCATGACCCGTACCTAAAATGCACCCAAGAAATCATAAAACTATTCGCTTTTTATTATTTGCATGGCATGATTTATCAGTATTTAGAACTGTCCGAGTGGACAATGTCCTTCGCCTCTCGCGTTTCCACGTCTCTCACCAGGCTCGGAATCTCATCGAGCAGTAATGGTGTGTTCATTGATCGACCGTGTTTTTCGAATGCCCGTCGGCCGGCCGTCCTGACAAGCCAACTGGAAGCAATACCGGCTTCATGATGGGCTGATGTCCAATCGTCGCCGAGGTTTCTATAATAAAGTTTAGTTATTTTTAGAGTTCGGCGTTAAGGAATTCATCCTATATTTAATATATGAAGGCGAATCGGTTACGGTAGTTTTTGATGTTTTTCCGCAATTCTGAATAGGGTTAAAAAATGTTTCCTACCTTGAATAGGACCATAACTTTAGAGCGAAATGAGGTAGGCCTTCGTATAAACTTTTCAAAAAAAAAGTTAAAAGACGTCGAAAAGGAAAACACGAGGTGTGGCGTGTTTTTTAACACGAGAGTTTATTTCGTTTTTCTTGCTATTTTTCCATTTTTCTCATTGTTTTTATTCCTAGACCGTATTCATGAACGTTTACCGCACAGATTGTGAAAAAAAAATGCAAAAAAAAAATTGCAAATTTTTTGACATTAAAGAAATGTTTATTATGGGAATTATCAGAGAAAAAATAAAGGGGGTACGACAGAATAGAAATAGGCGAAATAGAAATGCTACAAAATAGAATTGCTACAAAAAAGAACTGGAAAAAATAGAACGGCTACAAAATAGAAATGAGCGGAATAGAACAGCGCGAAATAGAAATGTGACAAAATAGAAATGGGCGAAATAGAAATCGGTGCGATGGAGCGCGTTTGCATTATTCTTCGAATTTTCCGATTATTATAGGATTTTTCAGTACTTTTCAGATATTTTACGCACTTAACAACATCGAAAATGAAGAAAGGTATAAAATCAATGTTTCAGAAAAAAAAAATGGAAAATCGGCGAAAAACTGAGCAATTGAAAAAATAATGCAAACGCACTCCATTGCCAAAATTTGTTCTATTTTGTAGCATTTCTATTTCGCTCATTTCTATTTTGTAGCCGTTCTATTTCGTAGCATTTCTATTTCGCTCAGTTCTATTTTTTCCAGTTCTTTTTTGTAGCATTTCTATTTTGTAGCATTTCTATTTCGCCTATTTCTATTCTGTCGTACCCCCAAAATAAAGAAATAGGAAACAAAGTAGGGGAACACTCAAAGAACTCTGATTGGACCAAAAAATATTTTTTTTTTCTGAAAATCTTTAAAGTCGATCTTTCGGCCGAAACTTTTCTGAGCATGTCCGGGAGTATTTTTGACATTTTTTTCTCAATATTTCAGGCCAAACAAAGTATTCTGCGAGTTTTCTCTGATTGTTTTGTTAAATATTATTTCGATTTTTTTTCTGAATAATCTCATTAAAACTCTAATTTCGTTGGATGGAATTCGGATGAAAAGTTTCGACCATAAAAGTTTAATTTCCCAGGTTAGGCCCAAATCCCCACATCAAGAGGATTTGAAAAATCTGAAATATTCAAAAATAGCAAACAACTATTTTTAGAACTTGTTATTGACATAATAAGTTATATACGCAAACAATTTCGAATTCCTACCTCATTCCGTTCCAAAGGTAAACCCAGAACAAAAATTAATTTTCTTGTCCGGTACTCACTTTAAATTTCTTTATAAGAAAGGGGATTTTAGGCCTAAATTATCGAATTTCTATTTCTCAGCCATTTTTCCACTTTTCCGGGCGGCCCGGCTCCTAAAATTTAAACCAAAACTTGAAATTTCAGTTATTTTCCGAAAATCGCATATAACTTTTTCATTTCTAAACCAATTCGGTCGCGAAAGCTCTTAAAACGTCTAAAATTCGTTGGAAACGAAACTGTGCCAGCGCACGCATTGGCGCATTTTCCGTTTTGGTGGCAGTGACACTTGATGCAAGCAAGCTCCGCCCATTTTAGTTATTTTTCTCTCGCTGGTTTATTTTTTGATGGTTTCTTTTAAAAAATAGTCATTTTTAATTTTTTAAAAACCTTTCCCAAACAAGATTTTTCAAAAACAAAAAAATAAATATATTTACCTTTTCGCCCAAAAGAGTAGAAGTCCGAGACTGCCAGCAGTCACATCTCCTTGTCCACCACATCGTCGCAAACTTGAATCCGTCGAGCATCGAGACACTGAAAGCTCCAGAAAAAGGTAAAACATAAAAAAGTCTCAAAACTCACCTTCTCCATTCGGTGTGACCACCAAATCAATTTCACCTTTCATATAAATCGTCACATCCATTTTCCTGCTCAACTCTGCCGCCAACTGCTGTAATTGTGTGTGATTTCGGATTCCTAGCACATCTTCTTCGCCCAGCGCCGCTTTACAAAGTCGTGAGAATTCGACAAAGTTGGGCGTGAGCACAGTTGTCACCATTTGTCGTGGGAACTTTTCAATGTGCTCTGACACGAACCACAGACCATCCTGAGAGAAAAACAAGGATTGAAAACAAAAAAATAAGAAAAGACAGTTGTTCCAACAAACCCCATCAATCACAAACGGAACGTGTCGCTCTTTGACAAACTGGAACAGGTCTTGGATCAAAGGCCACACGCCGGCGTTCCTTCCTAGTCCGGGTCCGATCACGATGGCGTCCATTCTGGCGAGCTTGGGCAGAATCGCTGAAGACGTCATTCCGGGGTGAACGATAAGGTCGGGCGAGTATCCTTTGATGACTGGCGCCGCATCGGTGGAGCAAAACACGTGAATGAGATCGGCGCCGAGTCGAGCGACTGAAGAGGCGGCAAAATAGGGGGCGCCAGTGTATTCGAGCGAGCCTCCGATCACGGCGATTTTTCCGCAATCGCCCTGGAATTTTCTTTTTTTATGGAAGGGGGGGGGGGCGGTACGACAGAATAGAACTGCTACAAAATAGAACTCGTGGGGCGATGGAGCGCGTTTGCATTATTTTTCAAATTTTCCTGTTTTTCAGATATTTTACGCACCACGGTGTCCAGGATTGGAAATGTGGGCGGAGCCTAATTTACCTGGCGCGCAAGCAAATTAGCATGGCGCACTTTCGGTGCTTGCGCATTTTTCGTCTCTCGGATTTTTTTATTGATTTTCTTATTTTTCTTTCAGTAAAAACTGTTTTTCTTTGTAAAATGTATGTAATGTACCTTCTAATACCATAAAATTGCCCAAACTTCGATTTTCGTAAAGATTTATCCTGCAAAAACCCACTTTTTAGCTCCGCGATGCTAAAAACGATTATTTCGAAATGGTGGCTCAACCAAATTCTACGTTCTTAGGCTTAAAAAATGTCTAAAGACCTCAGCTATAATTCAGTTGGAGCACATTTGGGAAAAAATTAAGAATTTATGCTTTTTTTCCCGAAAAACGCCTCAAAATTTGAATTTCGCGCGAAAAGTCCAGAGGAGCGCGTTTGCTCGGCTCCGCCCACTTTTAAAATCCTGGACACCGTGGCGCACTTATTTTTTATTTTATTTAAGTTGTCGGGCGGTATTTGCGGACCGATTTACGAGGCTCCGCCCAGTGTGCCTTATCGACAAAGGTTCGACAAATTTGTCGATAAATTTGTCAAAGTTTTTCGTCGAAATTTATCGACAAAAAATCGACAAATTCGACAAATTTGTCGATAAAAAATTTTGACAAATTTGTCGAAATTTTGTCGACAAAAATTCGACAAAAAATTTCGACAAATTTGTCGACAAAATTTCGACAAAAAATTTCGACAAATTGTCGACAAAAAATTTCGACAAATTGGCTAAATAATGCAGCGCGCAATTTCGAAGTGTTGTTGTAGAACTGCAGAAGACATCAAATTTTATAATTCTATTTCGGATAGCTGTATTCCGGGCAGTTCCTTCGGGGGTGCTACGGTATAGAACTCGCACGGAGTAGAACTGCCACGGAATAGAACTGCACGGAATAGAACTGCTACGTTATAGAACTGAACGAAATAGAACTGCACGGAATAGAACTGAGCGGAATAGAACTGCACGGAATAGAACTCGTACGGAATAGAACTCGTACGAAATAGAACTCGTACAAAATAGAACTCGTACGAAATAGAACTCGTACGAAATAGAACTGGTACGAAATAGAACTGGTACGAAATAGAACTCGTACGAAATAGACAGCCGCCAGACAGCCGCCAGACAGCCGCCAGACAGCCGCCAAATAGCCGCCAGACAGCCGCCAGATAGCCGCCAAATAGCCGCCAAATAGCCGCCAAATAGCCGCCAAATAGCCGCCAAATAGCTGCCAAATAGCTGCCAAATAGCTGCAAAATAGCTGCCAAATAGCTGCCAAATAGCTGCAAAATAGCTGCAAAATAGCTGCCAAATAGCCGCCAAATAGCCGCCAAATAGCCGCCAAATAGCCGCCAAATAGCCGCCAAATAGCTGCCAAATAGCTGCCAAATAGCTGCCAAATAGCTGCCAAATAGCTGCCAGGTAGCCGCCAAATAGCTGCCAGGTAGCTGTCTGGTAGCTGCCAGGTAGCTGCCAGGTAGCTGTCTGGTAGCTGCCAGGTAGCCGCCAAATAGCTGCCAGGTAGCTGTCTGGTAGCTGCCAGGTAGCTGTCTGGTAGCTGCCAGGTAGCCGCCAAATAGCTGCCAGGTAGCTGTCTGGTAGCTGCCCTCTTGGAGAACGCAACCGGCTATACATAGTTTCTTGTACCGACAAATCACGGGTCCGCGATCGCTATCATTTGCATGAGATCGGCGCGGCAACCGATGTCGACTAGCAAGAAAATATATTTTGTCGAAATTTTTTGTCGTTTTTTGTCGTTTTTTGTCGAAAATTTTTTGTCGATTTTTTGTCGACAAATTTGTCGAATTTTTGTCGAAATTTTTTGTCGACAAATTTATCGACAAAAACGAAAAATTCGAATTTTTGTCGATAAATTTGTCGACAAAATTTTGACAAATTCGACAAATTTTTTGTCGATAATTTGTCAAAAAGGGCATTTGTCGACAAATTTTTTTTCGATAAGGCACACTGGCTCCGCCCACTGCCTTGCTTTTTTTTTGTCATATTTTGTCGCTTTTTGATGATTTTCTTTCTGTTTTTTAATCAATTATTTATTCAGATCGATAAATGTCGTATTTGAACGACTGTTGGACAAGAAAACTTGGAAAAAAAACAAAGAAAAAGTGCCGGACGATGCAAAAAGCGATAAAATTTATTATTGTTCGCCTTTTCATGGTAAATTATCTCGTGTTTCAACATTCATCGATCTAAAATAAAAAAAATTGATTGAAAAACAAAAAGAAAATCATCAAAAAGCGACAACAAAAAACAAAAAAGCAGGGCTGTGGGCGGAGCCTCGTAAATCGGTCCGCAACGCGAGTACGCAAACACCGCGCGACAACTTAAATAAAAAAAATTATATCAAATGCGAAAATGAAGGTAGGTGCAGTTTCCCAACAAAAAATTGCATAATCGGCGAAAAATGAGAAATTGAAAAAAAATAAATAAAATAATAATGCAACCGCGCTCCATCGCACCACGAGTTCTATTTTGTAGCATTACCCTCTTTTCTACGTGCTCCTATCCAATTAAACGCTAGCTTCCATTCCATCTTTCTTTCATTGGAAATTTTTGCACCAATTTCCAGCCATAAAATAAAGCTAATTAGACCCATTGCTCACCTTTTTGAGCTGCGACGTTAGCTTTGGTAGAATTTTCAGAAAATGATCCATTTTGATCTGGAAATGAAAAGTTTTGAGGTAAAGAGTGTGAAACAGAGAGAAATGGAGTGTGGAAATGCCGTTGAAAAGAAGTTTAAGGAAAACAAATGAACAAAAACAAAAATTTATCCGAGGGAGAGGGCGAAATTTTACAACTATTTACAAAACAATGATAAATATACACTGAACGAAAAATATAAACAATTTGTGAGAGTAAGTAAATTGATTGTGGTGGGATGGGAAGATGAAAAGAGAGAAAAAAACACGGGGAGAAAAAGAAATAAAGATAGAAAACAAAAAGATGAAGATGGAGTGAACCAAGTGTGACCAATGTTTCCAAATTTCCAGTCTTCAAAGTGGTGTCTTGTTCTAATTCACAGGAAATTATGTACACATTCAGGCGGGCGGCTTGTAGAAGAGCTGCATGACGGCCTGCAAAAAGTGAGCGTGTGGTTGAGCGAGAAAAGAGCACAATGGGGGCGTGGCCGAGACGGGGGAAAGAAAATGAAGAAGATGGGAGAACGAAAAACAAAATTGAGGAAAAAAAAGTGTTACTTGAAAATAGTTGGAGCCGTTTGCTGGAGAAGAGGGTGGTGTGGATTCGAAAGAAGTCGTGTAAGTTTCAGTAGAAGTGTATGAAAGAACAGTTTCATTGGACGATGAGCTCTCACTGAAAATTTGGGCGTGAGAATTCTTTAAGTGTGCTCGCTTTTAGAACTGCTAAAAAATAGAACTGTGCGGTATAGATATTTATTTCCTGTCTTTCTAATCATATTTGAAATAATTGGAAATACATGAATAAAACAAAAGGCTCAGAAAAATTGAGTTCTAAACCACACAGTTCTATTTTTTAGCAGTTCTAAAAGCGGGTAACTCCTTGAAAATGGCGTAATACTATTTCGAAAACCAACAACAAAAATTTAATGAAAAATGTTTTTGCGTACTTTTGAAATTTCAAACGAAAATGAAAGATAATATCAATTGAATATTCTTGCCGGCTACAGTAAGCAGTGGTGAAACTCCGCCCTCACAGCTTTTCAACAACACGCAGTGCAAAAATTTGAGCGAGTGGGTCCTCTCGTTATGCCTGCGTCTATTATAAAACTTGCGCAGGAGCATATGGTAGCCGGCAAGAATATTGAACCAAAAATAATAAATAGTTTCAGTATTATGGATTCGTGACGTAGCGACACGTTGCTGCAAGTTGTGCGCCAGCAAAATGAAAAACAAATTGTTTCCTCCCTCGCCGCCAAGAGCTGAATCGTGGCGAGACACAAAATTTGCTGACGCATAACTTGACACGCTGTCTCGCTACGGCACGAATCCATAATAGCATCCCAGTATTTATTTGGTCGAAAAAAATTAATAAAACATTCCTCAAAAGTATGAAAACCAGTGTTGTCCGCAATTTCGCGTAAGAGCGTCCGCTTCTCCCCAATTTGTAACATTCTACGTATTCTTCGGTAGCTCGTCAAATAGTGTGTATGTGGGTCTCGCAACGACGGTGTATGCACAATTGTGGATTTACGAGCAAGTTTGAATTCGAATAAATTCCTTTTTTTAAAGGTTTTTTCACAAAGTAAATAAATACAGCAAAAAAATTAAATAAACGCCGATTTTTCTCAATGAAAAAAAGTGATAATATAAATTTCAAATAGCCTATTCGCAGAAAAAATTGAAAGTTAAATAAAAACATCAACAAAAAAAAAAAGAGAAAAACGGAATTTTGTACGTTGAAAAATTCAAACTTGCGCGTAAATCACCAAGTGTGTACAAATCGCCGTGGCAAGACCCACAATGCGCACCATTTGACGAGGTATCTCAAGTCGATTTTCAAAAGTACGCAAACACCGTGCCTAAATTTTTTATTTGTGTTTTCCCAATAAAAAAAATTAATTCAGGGCGCGGATGATGATTTCCTTCACATTTTCTCGCTCACCTCACAAATCCGACAAACGCCTTTTTGTTTTTTGCTTTCTCTGCGCTTCTTCTTTCTCGTCGGCTTAATACTGAAAATGCATGAGTGACCCGAAGCTAATGATTACATCCCTTCTTTCTAAAAGCACTACTAACACGGAAGACTAGAGAACTATGACGCAGAACAGGCAGGGGATAGCTATTTCTAGAAACTCCAAAAACAAAAAAAAGAAGCGTCCACGTACACACTGATGTCCGCAGTCGACTCCTCCTGTGGCACTCCTTCTGCACAACACGGTGGCGATGTCTTCGGAGACTAAAAATTAGAGCTCAAACTGCGAATTGTTTAAAAAAAATGAAATAAATAGCTGGGTGTTTCTTTAAATGTGCAACTCGATTGAAAACAAAATAAATCGGTTGTTCTAAGACTACGATAGGTCGCTACACGGATTATTTTAGGTTGCATTTGTAAATAAATACTTAATTGCATTTCAGCTTTTAATTTTAGATATTTAATCAAAAGCCGATTATGATCTTATCATGAAAATGTACTCACACTGTCCTCCTGCGTCTCATCTCGTCTGTTGGCTGCTATCAGAGTGTCGCCGAGTCGAACAAAATCGAGTTCTTTGATCGATTCTTCGAGTTCTCGATTCAGCTGATTCACCAAATCTTTGCTCGCCACACTGGCCACCTTCACGCGTTGCTGATCTTTTTGGAACTCTGGCGCCAATAAATGCATCGATTTCTCCATCGAGACGCGTGAATGTCCCTGTTGTTGGAGGTGTCGATTCACCAATTCCTTCATCTCTTGGAACGGTCGTTCGAGCAAATCAACGCATTCGGAAATTGTGTTCTGCAATTTCAGATAGTCGGAGCGGAGACGATTCAGTGAGGCCGCTAAATCAAGAGCGTGTTTGAGTTTTGGGCGTTTAATTCCATCCGGGGAATTGAAAATTTGCTTCATAACGTTCTTTTGTCGATTGAAACACTGCTCCACGAGAACTTTAGAATAGTTTGTAGTCGCCAAAATGTCTGCTTTTTCGAAGATACAGTATGATTCGAATTCTTCACGAATGCCAGGAACGTCAGTGTCATTCAGACGAATCTCATTTGAATCCTTGGCCAGCTGTTTTGCCAGTCCTTCAATATCCATTGCTAATTTTATGTGTCGTTCCAACTCCTCTCTCGCCTGTACCGCTTGTTGACTACATTGTTTTGCAATAGTTTTCGTTTCTGGATTCGCTCCATCCAACAACATCATCGGAACAGTCGCCATGTCCATATAAACGGCAAATCGAGAAGTGGTCTGGATTCGTTCAAAGTTGCTCAGCTCTGCGGCAAGAAGTGAAAACTGAGTGGAGAGAATTTTGGAAACACGATCAAACAGCTCACAGTACTCGTCGGTTTCCTTGAGCATACTCAATCCGTCATGGCACTTTTTCGCCCGAATTTCCGCAAGTTTCCGGTCATGCATGTCCTCACTTTCGTTCCAGTCGATATTTCTGGCAGGAATCGTTCGTATATCAACTTGTTCTCTTTGTGGAACCACAAGATAGAAATCGTCGTCCAGACCAACGACCGTCTTGCGGTTAGAATCAAAATATTGTGAAGAAGTGTTTGAAAGAAGAATCATGTCAGTTCGCTCAGGATATCCCATGCAAACCGAAAGACTGGGTATACTGTATCCAACGTAGGGAACATTCGACATATCAGTGTGATCAATAATGCTCAATTGGTCAATCGAAAGAAACTTTCTCCGTTTGGATGTTCGCATCGCATTGGCAATCTCCGCGTATTTCTCAATGGATGGATCATGGAAGAATTGTCTGATAAGGCATGTCATCGTGCACACCAACCACTTTGGATATTTCGTGTATTTCGCAGGTAACTCTGTGATTGGTACGTAATCTCTTTCCTTCTGTCCAATGCTCATTCCGATCGCGTCCGGGTTCAGAGTGAGGGCAATAGCAGCGTTTAAGTAGACTTTTTTGTTTTGTAGATCATAAACGAATGGAAACATTCCAGTTGCACAAAAGTAGAGAGTGCATCCAAGAGACCAGAGATCGCACTGTTCTGGCGTGTACGCTTTTTTTGTCTTCCAATCGTGCTGATTCCGTGCCATTCTCGGGTCGGTCATTTCTATGGCCAGGAAGGGATGCTGTCAAAAAAATACATATGAGGGAAGTTAAAATTTTGTTCACAAAACAGCAAAAAAATGGGGGGGGGGGGGAACTAGGAGAATACTTCGAATTGTCTGAAACTTTGAGGAATAATATCATAAATACTCTCGGACATGCTCAGAAATAATTGGAACACGGAGTATTTTTCACAATATTTCAAAAATTTTCAGGCCATCGGAGCATTCTCCGAAATTTTCCCAATTTTTTAGTTTTTTTTTGTTGCTACTTTGTGAATAACCCCATTACCAAAAAGTTTTCAGTTCCGATCAGTGTTCTCATTTCGTGAGAGCTGTCATTCAGAAGAGCCTTACTGCATCCCATATCGCACAACTTGAAAATAGTTGAAGAACGTCTTCCACGAGTCGGCGTTCCGGGAAACAGAAGAATGTTCATGTGTTTGATATCTCGGTGAGCAATGTTTTTTTGATGAAGAGCCGAGAGTGCCATTGCTGAAATAAACAAGTCTTATTCGTTTTCACGTTCCAACTTTTTCGGGAAAGTGATTTACGAAAACCATATAAAACTCGCACAAAAATGTCCGATTTTTGGCCTATTTCGAAAACAAAAAATTAAAATTCTTCCACAATGAGTACACGAGGTGGGCTCCGCGACATTTCGCAACGTGACCTTCCGAAACTGTGACGATTCGCAACTCACGTAGCTTTCGCTACTGTGACGTTTTTTTTTTGTTGTTTGTTGTTGTGTTGTAATTGTGTTAAAACATATTATGAAAATAAAAACAAGTAAATTAGATTTACTTTCTTGCCGCTCGAATCGCTTTCGAATAATCGAAACCAGTTAGTGGTAGAGAAGAAGGAATCGGTGTATTTGCTTTTATGATACTAATATCCTTCATGATATCCTGGGGCTTGTAACGGTGATTAACCTTTAAAAAATGCTCAGATTTGATGCGGACTAGATTTACCTAATGATTGGGGTTATGAGCTATTGCTTTCTTGTCAAACAGGAACCCTGAAGCTTCGTTGCGGATACAGAGAATTGATCCCGAGAAGCTGTGTTGGATACTCGTGATCTGGAAATTTGTTGTCTTTTGCAGTGGATTTTTGCTAAATGGAGATGACGTGAAACATAAAAAAAACAATAAAATCTAAAAAATATGATGTAAGAAAACCTCCCAGTTTCCAAACATAAAGTTGTGAAAAGTCGCGGTTTCGAATAGTCTAGTTTCGAAGTGACAAGTTCCGAATTGTCTCAGTTTCGATTTATACGAGCGGCGAAACGTCTGGTTGCGAAACGTCACAGTAGCGAAAGCTACGTGAGTGGCGAATCGTCACAGTTTCGGAAGGTCACGTTGCGAAATGTCGCGGAGCCCACGAGGTGTGGCCGCTGGGCTAGAAAACCGGAAATAAGCCAATTCTAGAAAATTCCATTTCCACAGAAATATTTATTGATTTTTTGGCGTATTTTAAACTTTCGAATTGCAATGTTGAAACATCAAATTAGAAACTTACTTACTTGTGAAAACCAAAAATACAAAAATAATATAAAATAAAAGTAAAAATGAACGAAAATTACGATATTTTTGATACGAAAATATTCAGATTTCTCCGAATATTAAATACTTTTCAATATCCTGAGAAAAATACGAAATGAATTTAAAAAAAAACTCACAACAATCGACAACAAGATCGATGAGCATATCAGCTGGAAGTCCTTTCAGATTCTCCGGTCGCCGCATTTCGGCTTCCAAACTGCTCGTCGCGTATTCCATAGCGAACGAGAACTTTTCCGCAGGAACCGATCCAGGCGGCATTTTTTCATGCACGCATCCAATGTACTGCACAATGTTCGTTGCACCGCGAAGCTGTTTCAGAATTTGCACCTCGCCTCGAATCGCTTCAATTTCGATGCGCTTACAGGCGGTCTTCACAGCCACAAATTTTCCAGAATCCGTTCGACCAAGATAGACTTCCGAATAGGCGCCTCTGCCAATCGATTTGTCGGCAAATATGAAGTACCTCTCGCCGTCCATCATGACTGTCGGTTTTGAAGGAATGGAGGCAGGTGCCATCCTGAATGAAGAAAAAGGAAAATTTGAATTGTAGAGTCGATGTTAAAGAAACGTTATCAAAACGAAATAAGAGAAAGGAACAAATAGGGTGGGCGAAATTAAAAAAATATAGTATGAGCAAGACCCGCCCTCGCCTCGTGATTATATTTGGTCAACAAGGTCATTTTACAACATTACGCGTGCAAAATAGCTGTTATGAAGGTGTAGGAACTTGGAACGAAAAATAAGATAGGGAGGAAAATAAGAAACGGTGTTTACGGAAAACGGACTCCGCCTATTGTGAAAACAAAAAAATTGCAACGCGGTGTTTGCGTACTTTTAAAATTCAAATGAAAAGGGGAACAAATTTCTTCATTTCCCGTGATATTTCTTTCATTGCCGTTTGAATTTCAAAAGTACGCAAACACCGCGTTGCAATTTTTTTGTTTTCACAATATTACTCTCGCTTCAGAAAGAGACCATTCGAATTTGAAAATCTAACGAGGCACGATATTCAATTCATCGAATTTCCTAATATTATCCAAAATGAAATGCCAGAGAAGAGAGTAAGCGAAACAGTGATAAACGAGAGCGGTAAATAAGAATGATAAAAAAAAACAAAAAAAAATAAAAACAAGTCTCTTATTTTCTCTCACTCTCTCGTTCAATGGATTACGATTGCACTCACTTCAGCTGTGCCAAAATTCGTGATGATATTCCTCATCTTGCAAAATAAGAAAAAGTAAAATTTGCTGATTAAAAAAACGATTGGATTTGTAACTGAGATGCTTGGCATATAAATGTCTGTGAACAAGGTGCATGAAGGAAATCATTCAGGACCAACAAAAACATGTTGCTTTCCATCACAGGACACACGCGGAAATCGCTTGCGAAAGTTATTTCAGAATTTATCACTGATTACTTCGAAATTGCGAAATAAACAATCTCTTCATTTCTTCTGCTATTTCTTCTTTTTTTTTTCGTTTTCAATAAAGACGTAATTTAATTATTTAACCGCGAAGTATCGCAACGTCGGGAATAAGTGATAGAAGAAGAAACAATTTAAAAAGAAATGAAAAAAAAAATCAAAAATATAAATATGAAGTTCACTCCAAAAAATTGTTATCCACGGTGGTCGGCATGAGGAATGCGATGCCTCTGCGTCTCTCATCTCTAATGCGTGCAGGTAGAGCGCGTTTGCTTCGTAACTCGCCGGCGAAAACGTGCACCTTTAAATAAAATAAAAGCTCTGAAAAAAAGAATAAAATTGCTTTTTTTTGCAAAAAAAACCCACATAAAAAGTTTAAAATAAATTTTAAACGTCAATTGACGTCAAACTAATAAAAAAAAAATAGTTTCTCTATTTACTTTCGATATATTTATTCTTCAGGTCGAAGCCATAAGTTTGAAACAAGCTAGGTTAAAAAAAAACTTTGGAAATTCCTTTTTGCTTAATATTGTATTTACAAATAATGATAAAAATATATACAATTTGTGAGAGTTAGTAAATTGATTGTAGTGGGGTGGGGAAAAGAAAGTAGAAAAACACATGGAGATAAAGAAATAAAACAACAACAAAAAAAAAACAAAAAACGTGTTATAGTCGGCGAATACATCATCAACCTTGCTCTACTGCAAAACTCCTGTAAAACCGTGTTGCACTTGCAAGATTAACTCGAATTCTAGTTTTATACTTCTTTTCAACGGAAAATGACGTATCCACGACAAGTTGCAGTTAAAATTTGATTTTTCGCTTCAAAAAATGCGCACTACACTGTTGAAAATTGAAAAGTGCCGTAGAGCGAGGCTGATGATGCATTCGCTGACTATATAATCGATGTAAAACGCTGCAAACTCGCTCCAATCGAACAATGAATTTCGCATGCATTCGGAGTGAGATCCAGAGAAATCAGAGCGAAACATCGGCCACGCCAGCTCTCTCAATTTTTCTCTCGTCGCCAATGTGGCCGCGTCCTTCTTTGTGCGAGTACGTGAGATGTCGTAAAATAGGTTTTGCCACGATCGGTGTATGCATACTTGCAAACAATCTACAATACTTGGGATACTGTAGATTGTTTAAATTTTTCGACATGCGTGAATTGAAAAAATCATGTTATTTTTTACATGAATGACCCCCTATTTATAAAATATAAGTTTTGAAAAACAAAAAAATAACATGAAAAAACTAGGAAAGTTTTTAATTGAAAAAATTCGAAAACAAATATTCATGAATAAAAAAAATAACATGATTTTTCAATTCACGCATGTCGAAAAATTTAAACAATCTACAGTATCCCAAGTACTGTAGATTGTTTTCAAGTATGCATACACCGATCGTGGCAAAACCTATTTTACGACATCTCACGTATAATAGGAGCGAATTTGAAGCGCTCCGTACAGAAAATACTTGAAAATAGTTTGAACCGTCTGGTGGAGAAGAAGGCGGTGTGGATTCGAAAGAAGTCGCGTAGGTTTCAGTAGAAGTTTAGGAAAAATCAGTTTCCTTGGAACATGAGCTTTCACTGAAAATTTGGAGTAACATCCTTTAAAGCAGGTGCCAACTTTCTGGGGAAGGGGTATACGAAAATCACATTAGCTTGCGACAGGCCTGCTTCAGACCTACCGAGAAAGGATCAAAAGTAGTTTTTGATATTTATATTTAGCCAGAAAATTTTGAAAAAGGAGGTTTGAAGTTTGAAAATAAAATTCGTTTTTGACATTTTCGAGGGCTCCGTTTTTGCACAAGCCGTCTTTGCGCAAGCCAATGCGAGAAACTGGAAAAAGACAGGAAAACCGTTTTCCCAAAACCCCCTCTGAGTTTCCCCTCCACATCAAGCAAAAATCAGCGTTTTCCGAATTTCGTTTTCCGGAAAAATATTTTTCTGTCATTTTCCAGTTTCTTGCATATGGCCTCTGATGAACTTCCTTTGACGGGCGAAAGGCTTTGTCGGCCCCCTGTCAGACGGAATAGAACCGCCTGAAATTGAGCTGTACCGACGGTAAACCGCTCGAACAACTCGAGGAAGGATTTCGTTGTACATTGTGAGTCCCTGAGTTCTATTTCGTGCAGTGGTTTTTTTCAGTAAAGCTCAAATTCAGCTGGTTCTATTCCGCGCAGTTTTATTCCGTAGCAGTTCTATTCCATGCGAGTTCTTTACCGTAGTACCCCTTAAAATGTAGGTTTTCATAGGAATACAATGGCAGGAAAATTCATCTTCATAGCCTATGCAGATTTATAACAGAAAATGAAAATTTACTCACACTGCCCTCCTGCGTATTATCTCGCTCGTCGTCGAGTGGAACACATCCGAGTTCTTTGATCGATTGTTCGAGTTCTCGATTCAGCTGATTTACCGAATCCTTGATCTCCCTACTGACCGCCTTCACTCGTCCTTGATCTTTTCGGAACTCGGGCGCCAATAGATTCATCGATTTCTCCATCGAGACGCGTGAATGTCCCTGTTGTTGGAGGTGTCGATTCACCAATTCCTTCATCTCTTGGAACGGTCGTTCGAGCAAATCGACACATTCGGAAATTGTGTTCTGCAATTTCAGGTAGTCGGAGCGAAGACCATTAAGTGAGACCGCTAAACCAAGGGCGTGTTTCACTTTTGAGCGTTTAATTCCATCCGGTGAATTGAAAATTTCATTCATAACGTTCTCTCGTCGATTGAAACACTGCTCCACTAGAAGTTTAGAATACTTTGTGGTCAACAAAATATCTCGTTTAATATGGATACAGTATGTATCGAGTTCTTCACGAATGCCAGGAATGTCAGTGTCATTCAGACGAATCTCATCTGAATCCTTGGCCAGCTGCTTCGCTAGTTCTTGCTTCTCTATTGCTAATTTTATGTGTCGTTCCAACTCCTCTCTTGCTTGTACCGCTTGTTGACTACATTGTTTTGCAATAGCTTTCGTTTCTGGATTCACTCCATCCAACAACATCATCGGAACAGTCGCCATGTCCATATAAACGGCAAATCGAGAAGTGGTCTGGATTCGTTCAAAGTTGCTCAGCTCTGCGGTAAGAAGTGAAAACTGAGTGGAGAGAATTTTGGAAACACGATCAAACATCTCACAGTACTCGTCGGCTTCCTTGAGCATACTCAATCCGACATGGCACTTTTTCGCACGAATTTCTGCAAGTTCGTGGTCATGAATGTCATCACTTTCGTTCCAGTCGATATTTCTGGCAGGAATCTTTCGTATATCAACTTGTTCTATTTGTGGAACCACTAGATAAAAATCGTCGTCCAGACCATCGACCGTCTTGCGTTTAGAATCAAAATATTGTGAAGAAGTGTTTGAAAGAAGAATCATGTCAGTTCGCTCAGGATATCCCATGCAAACCGAAAGACTGGGTATACTGTATCCAACATAGGGAACATTCGACATATCAGTGTGATCAATAATGCTCAATTGGTCAATCGAAAGAAACTTTCTCCGTTTGGATGTTCGCATCGCTTTGGCAATCTCCGCGTATTTCTCAATGGATGGATCGTGGAAGAATTGTCTGATAAGGCATGTCATCGTACAAACCAACCACTTTGGATAATGCGTGTATTTCGCAGGTAACTCTGTGATTGGTAAGTAATCGTAACTTTCAACATGTTTTCCTTTCTGCCCAATGTTGATTCCGATCGCGTCCGGGTTCTGAGTGAGCTTGTTAGCCGCTTTGATAGCCGCTTCTAAGTCGACTTTTTTATTTTGATGCTCATATTTGAATGGAAACGTTCTAGTAGCACAGAAGTAGAGAGTGCATCCAAGAGACCAAAGATCGCACTGTTCTCGTGTGTACGCTTTTTTTGTCTTCCAATCGTGCTGATTCCGTTCCATTCTCGGGTCGGTCATTTCAATGGCCAGGTCGGGGTGCTGTTAAAAACTACGTATTGTCGGACCGCCAAAATGGTCAAACGCGCTCCGCAGAACTCAACTCTCGCACACGGACCGTACACTGCGGACTTTCCCGCATTGGCGCTACCTCGAAATAGAACCTTTTCGAAATAGAAATGTGCCGAAATAGAACGTGACGCGAAATAGAACCGCGTGAAATAGAACTGTTCTGAATTAGAACTGTTCCGAAATAGAAATGTTCCGAAATGGAACCGCGTGAAATAGAACTGTCCGGAAATAGAACCGCGTGAAATAGAACTGCACTCCGTTTTAGAGCGTTTTAGCGCAATTGGGTGAAGACTATTGAATAAATGGCCAAACAGAAAAAGTTCCACTCAGTGGCGTGACCTGTAACAACCGTGGCACTGCGTTGGATTTCAGTTGACGAGCGTTTTCTATTTATTGACTAGGTTCTATTTCACGCGGTTATATTTCGGTACAGTTCTATTTCATGCAATTCTAATTCGGGACAGTTCTAATTCAGAACAGTTCTATTTCACGCGGTTCTATTTCGCGTCACGTTCTATTTCGGCACATTTCTATTTCGAAAAGGTTCTATTTCGAGGTAGCGCCCGCATTTCGTCTCGCGTCTCCCAAATTCCCACGTAGAAAACGCGTATTCCGCCATTGGCCTAGCGCTGCATGGCCTAGGTTCCGATAGAGTCCCGGTGGAACTTTCAGAGATTGATAATAGCGGCACACCGCTCAACACACCATGCGTTTGGCCATTTTGGTTGGCCGACAATATGAATGAAATAGAGTTTAAGTGTTTGTTCACAAAATATTATGGATTCGTGACGTAGCGAGACAGTGTGTCAAGTTCTGCGTCAGCAATCGCCTGGTCTCGCCACGATTCAGCTGTTGGCGGCGAGAGAAGAAACAATTTCTTGGCAATTTTTTTTATTTTGCTGGCGCACAACTTGCAGCAACGAGTCGCTATGTCACGATTTCATAATAGCAAAAAAAAAATGGCTGAAAACTAGGAGAATACTTCAAATTGTGTGAAACTTTGGGGTATAAATTATAATGTCAAAAATACTTTCGGACATGCTCAGAATAATTGGACCGAAATTTCGGTTTTAAAAATTGCCAGGGAAACAGGGGAATTTACCAGAATCCAGCGTTGTCCCTCTGCGACAAAAGAATGAATCGCCCCCCCCCCCCCCCCCCCCGTCGCCGCTATAAAACTCACTTAGCATACTTCCACCCAGCTCCCTACGGTCCCCGGTCGTAAGTTTTCTGTGCATGTCCTGGAGTACTTTTGACAATATTTCGCAAAGTTTCAGGCCAATTGGAGCATTCTCCGAGCTTTTCCCCCATTTTTTGGTGTATTTTGATATCTTGTGAATAACAACATTACCAAAAAATTTGCAGTTCCGACCAGTGTTCTCATCTCTTGAGAGCTGTCATTCGAAAGAGCCTTACTGCATCCCATATCGCACAACTTGAAAACAGTTGAAGAACGTCTTCCACGGGTCGGCGTTCCGGGAAACAGAAGAATGTTCATGTGTTTGATATCTCGGTGAGCAATGTTTTTTTGATGAAGGGCTGAGAGTGCCATTGCTGAAATAAACAAGTATTGGCTACTGCTCTTTTTTTCTTCATATTTTATTAAGCGCTGATGTTTGTCAGCCTTTTCTCAGCTGTCACTGCAATACAATCAAAATTACGTGTTCCAGGCCATAAAATTTCCCCCTGGCGGAGAATACATAATTACATATATGCCCACCCTGAAATTTTGACGTATTTTCGAAAAAGTTTGTTGTTTTTTCTAGGCGGTCTTCATAGTTTTTAATGTTACAGAATATGTTCTTTTTGGAGCAGAGCTCTGAAAGTGTTGCTTAAAGCGAGTGTAGCTACCGTACCCTCACAAAGTCTAAGGGTCGGAAGGTACGTTATGAAGTGATGTATTGAAGTGATGAACATAATTGAAATCAAATTATTTTAACTTCCGAATCGTCCCTCTGTTTTTTCCGCTGTTTTTCTTATGGTATGTGCAAAGTAAAAGAAAGCGCGCACTTTTAAACATGTTTACAATTATTTTTTTGCTTGTTTGGCGGTGAACAACAAAGAAAAAGACGCAAAAACAAAGTTACTTTGGACGCCTCTTTTCGTCTTTTTTTGCGCTTTTTTTTTACTTTGGATGTACCATTAGCATTTTCCAGAATCCTAAATTTTGAATTGAGTTGAAAAATAAAGAAAAGTCTGCAAAAAATGGGGAACTAATTTTCAAAAAACTTACAGCAATCGACAACAAGATCAATGAGCATATCAGCTGGAAGTCCTTTCAGATTCTCCGGTCGTCGCATTTCGGCTTCCAAACTGCTCCTCGCGTATTCCATAGCAAACGAGAAGTTGTCCAACTTTTCTGCTCAACATCAAAACCATTTTTAAACTTTTTCAAATTTTTAAAGCCTCTTCCAAACCTTTTCATGCTAAAATCCAACTTTTTTTTTCAAACCACGAGGGTTGAGACTTTTATCAAACTTTCAGTATCGGTAAATTTCAGTACGGTAATTACGAGTCTGAATTCAGTTTTTCCCCAATCGTCCTAGGGTTTCAGAAAATGTGTCTGAAAGTTCGCTCAGAAATTTAGTGGTCAATCTATTTAGTGGTCAATCTATAACAATGCTAGCTGTAGAAGCATGCGGGTTACTTTTAATAAAAAACGTCAATACTGGGCAACTGGGCAACTGTCATCCGCCTGAGGAGCTACGGTTTCCCAAGTGTTGCCAGGCAGTTGTCAGACTGTCGCCGTACAGTTGCATCGGTTTGTTTTGCAGCTTATTTTTCCTTGTTTTCTGTTGATCAACAGTTGCCGCAAGGAGGTTTTTTTGAAATGATTATCAACTGTCGCCCATCTGTAGGCAAACTGTTGTTCACCCTTCGAAGTGTTGCTCAACTGTTGTAAATGCCTCAACTGTTGCCGAACAGTTGCCCAGTTTTACCGAGTAGATTTGCTATTTAACTTCGAACAGTGCACGGCACCCCAGCCTTCCAAAATTGTTTCTACATGGGGCATTTTTAAAACCCTAAGGCTCGGTCATTTTCTGACAAAAAAGCCTCGTTTATGGATTAAAATGATGGTGTCATCCTGAATAATCAGATAATGATTCGAATTTCTCAAAAAAGTAAATTTTCGAGTGAAAAAATAATTTCATTATCCGACGAACTTGGTGGCGCATTGGACGACGGTGGAGGCGTGCAGTGTGAGCTAATTTTGATTAGATATGGTTGGAAACTATAATTGAAAACTTTTATTAATTGTGACTCTCCACCTATTTTGTACTGGGTAGAGCAGTTTAACAAAGTTGTTTACAGCGTAGTGAGCCATGTTGCTGGAACGTACCGATCCTGAAAGTTTGTTAAAACTCTCAACCCGCATGGATTTGTAGTTCCCGTGTAATCCATTTTCAAACTATTCTAACCTGTTGTTAAACTTTTTGAAGCAATGCTTATTTGGGCTGATTGTGAGTTCACGCTTCCAATGTACTGCACAATGTTCGTTTCGCCGCGAAGCATTTTCAGAATTTCCACCTCTCCCCGCATCGCTTTGATACCATCGCCACTGGCGGTTTTCACAGCCACAAGTTGTCCGGAATCCGTTTGACCAAGATAGACTTTCGAATAGGCGCCACAACCGATTAGTCTCTCGTAGTGTATGAAGTACCTCTCGCCGTCCATCATGACAGAAGGTTTTGAAGAAATGGAGTCAGATCAAGCTAAAGAAAGGTAAAGGATAATGTGAATTTACCAGAGAGATATCAACAGAAAAAGTATAAAATAAATTACATAAATAAAACCGAAACTGTGATACAGAAATGTGGTGACCGAAGTTTGGTGTGCAAACCTCTAAATACCCGGCAGTTGTGATGAAATGAAACAATAGAAAGACATTCGCTTAAATTACAGGGTGGCCGATAAGTATAGGACGCTCGCTTTCAGCGTTCCCTGGCACGGTGCCAAGGGATATTTTCGAAAAATTTCGAAACTTTTCGAAAGTCCAGAGACTATATAAGTAAGCTTCTCAGTCATTTGTTCTCACTTCTCCATATCGCCGAGCTATGAAAAGTTCTCCTCATCGTCCTTCCATTGAACTCTTGTTCAAGAGAGGCCTCGGAAGTGCTGAGATCGCTCGACGCCTTCAAATTTCGTCTTCGACGGTTCGAATTCTTCGACGGCACTTTGCTGGTGGTCCATTTATCCTTCAACAAGACTGGGCACCGTCCCATGGCTCGAGATCGACATTGGCCGTCTTGGAGGCGCATTTCCCTGGATTCCTGGACAAGAACTTGTGGCCTGCTTCCAGCCCGGATCTCAATCCGATGGATTTCAGCGTTTGGGGCATGTTGGAAGGGAAGATCGCGGGAAAAGTTTTTGCTACTGTCGATGACTTGAAGGCCGCTCTCGAGGTAGCATGGGCTTCGATCGACGACGGATACCTGCGGCGCACTGTCAATTCGGTGAAGAAACGTTTGAGAGCCTGTGTCAAAGCTCGTGGATCCAACTTCGAAATTCTCTTGTAAAATCAAATTTTCTGCTTATTTTTTGTTGTTTAATAAAGGTTGTTCTCGAAAAATCCTCAAATTGAAAAAATGGGAGCACTTTCAAAACGTCCTATACTTATCGGCCACCCTGTAGAGGAAATACGGTAGGGACCGTGAAGTGATGGGGTGTGAGGCTCCGGCCCCTTTTGCAACGGCTGCATGATGTTTTGTACTGGAAGTGTTGAAAAAAATAAAAAGTGCGCCGCAGACTTGCAAATTTTCCCCGGTTTTGTCAGGGTCTCCGACCAGCGCGTATACGGTAGTTTTTTTTACGAAAAAAACGAAAACAAACATCTCTTTAAAAACAAGGCGTGCTGGCCGGAACGTTATAAGGGATTCGGGGCGGAGTGAAAATTTACGTGAAACTGGGAGACGAACAATCTCTTCATTTATTCAGTTATTTCTTCATTGTTTCGAATAAAAACGTGAAAAAATTGTCACTCCGCCACGAATCCACTATAGTCGGCGAATGCATCATCAGCCTCGCTCTACCGCACTTTTCAATTTTCAACAGTGTAGTGCGCTTTTTTTGAAGCGAAAAATCAAATTTTAACTGCAACTCGTCGTGGATACGTTATTTTCCGTTGAAAAGAAGTTTAAAGCTATAATTCGAGTTAATCTTGCAAGTGCAACACCGTTTTACAGGAGTTTTGCAGTAGAGCGAGGTTGATGATGTATTCGCCGACTATATATTGGCAACGCGCTCCGCTCCGCTGTGTGTCTGCGTCTCTCCGGCGAGAGTTTGGTACAAAAAACACCAGTATCCTCGCACTCATGGCGTGCTGGAGACTACGTTTTTAAAAATATTTTGGAAATGAAATTTCGGAGGTCATCTCTCTCAAGTCTCTGCGTCTCTAGCTTTGCACATAGTTATACTCGGTATAAAACGCTGATAACTCGCTCCAATCGAACAAAGAATTTCGCATGCATTTGGAGAGAGGTTCAGAGATATCAGAGCAAAACATCGGCCACGGCTCTCTTGATTTTCTGCACTCTCTCGCCGCAAACGCGGCCGCGTCCATCACTGTGCGAAGGGAGCGCGTTTGCAGCGCTCCGTACTGTGAATATCAAAACTTGGCAGAATGATACTATCGAGACGCAGATAAATGCGCCAGAGCGCGTTTGCCTTTACGTAGGTTCTAACACGCCGTGGCACTCTGCTTGTCTGCGTCTCCTCTTCTTATCAGTTTAACGCAGAAAAGTGGCTGCGCAGCTAAATCACGGGGTGTTGAGAGCTACATGGAAATTAAAATTTAAATTCCGCGGGAAAGTTGCCACGTCACTCGAGAAAAAAACGCGCGAAATGGCGTGTTCAAAGTGTCGTTACTGCGGCGCCACAGCAAATTTTTTTTACTTTTTTTCTTGTGGGTTTATATATTTTGCATGATTCTTAATCTTTAAGAAATGTTGCCCTATTTATTTAATGCAGAAAACGTATTCCGCCAGCGCCTCGTTTTTGAAAATCTAAAATGTTTCAACTCTGTAACAACCGCGTTTCCTCAAATCTGTGTGAACAGTGGAGTGCATTTTCACTATGTACTCTTCAACACTCCGTGTAAATGCAGCCTATGGTAGAAAAATGCGGCAGATTTTTTTTTCGGGAAAAAAGCCCGTGCATTTTAAATTTAATTTTCCAACGTTCCGTCCAACACACAATGAAAAACAATGCAAAAAAATAATGTAAACAAACTACCGTATACGCGCTGGTCGCGGTGAGACCACAGCCGCAACGCACGGGCGGCTCTGCGTGGTTTTCACGACGCATTAATAATTGGAACAGTCTGCTGGAGAAGAAGGTGGTGTGGATTTGAAAGACGTCGCTTTTTGATCAGACGTCAATTAGAAATTCGCGACAGAAAAAACCTAATCACGTGACTAGAAATGAGTGGCCGGTAGTAAAAGAATCACCGTATTTTGGATGCGTTCGGGCGCGTTTACTCACTCCCTCCTCATGCACCAGTGGCGTTCAGAAATCCAAGTAACAACAAATTGTATTTAGCAAAATGCCTTTTTCTGACCGAAATTTAATAGAACCACACCCAAAATGAGTCATCTTATTGACCGGGACTGCACTTTTTTCAAACTGATGATAACAAAAAAAATGATTGCGAGGAAAAAAGACGAGAAAAAGAAAAATAATGTTGAAGACAAAACGCTTTTCTTCTATTACGGTTCACTGCGGTGTAGCTTAGCAATCACTCGATTACGAAATGCTCGCCTGTTTACCACTAGTGAAGTTCTCTTGGGCAAACATGAGATAATCAGAGCTTTGCACCAACCAAGAAAAATTTTAAAGAGCTTGTTATTTAATAAATCAATAATCAAAAAAAATTAATGAGAAACAAAACCTCAAAAAAACAAAAAATTATGATATTTAATCAACAAAAATATTGATCTCCTTAATACATTATTTAAATAAACCCGAAATTCAAAAAGAAATGAGATCAGTCAATCGTCAAACTCCATCATATCCTCGTCGGTGACACTTCCATTCGACAGACTGTTCGCATCAAGTTCGACAATTTGCGAGGAACCGGTAGGAGATGGCACAGGCGAGCTCCACGAAGAGCCAATGTCGCTGTGCTCCGAGCCGGAACCCAGTTCGACAATACCCGTAGTTACAACACTCGCATAGTCGTCCACCATTCCCTCGTTTTCTATTACGCGCTCTTTAATCTCTTCGTTGAGACGTTCCTCTTCCTCATCGTCAATTTCTTGGATTCGACCCGCCATGTTAAAATCGTTTTTTGGAGAAACGAGGAGATGCGGTTGCCATATAACCATCTCATTTCCTTTGAGCTTTCCGCTTCTGAAAAGTGAATTGTTTTGGTTGCAAAGTGAATGAGAATGGAGATAACTTACTTTGGGAGGCCAATATAAGGATTATTGCGGCACTTTTCCAGATATCTTTGAATCGATTCATCTAGTCGAATCTTCTTGGCAACTGCTGGCTCGTCATCGGGCTCGACCACAAGGGGAGCAGAAGTCGTTGGAATCGATTCGTCGAATCCTGGATCGGAAGGTAGTTCCTCCATTTCTTCGTCAGAAGAAGAGTCCCTGCAACTAGCAAAAGATACATAATATAAAGAAACACTTAAACTTACAGATTGATTTCCGAGGGTTTATCATTGGAAATCGAAAAATTCTCCAAGCACGCGCTTATTTTATCGAATCTTCGCTTCGTTCTCGGCACATATTCCATGTCCTGAAAAACAACCATTTTGTAATGTAAAAGAAAAGAGAGGAGGAGGAGGAGAAGGAGAAAAGGGGAAGAAAACCCGCTGATCAATAAGGGAGGGGCAGAAAGAAGGCATCGATTAGTGCCCGATGGATGGAAGACTTGGACCGTTCGTTTCTGATTTTAAATCAGTGGATCAATGCTTGAAACTGGTTATATTTAGGGTGGAGGTAAATAATGGACCTATTCAAGTGAGAAAAAAAAAGAAAAAAAAAGAAGTTTTTTCCGATGCAGGAACGGCAAAAAAAGAAAAAAAAGGAAGAGAAAAATGAATTTTCTTCCTTTTTTCTCTTCCTTTTTTTTCTTTTTTTGCCGTTCCTGCATCGGAAAAAACTTCTTTTTTTTCTTTTTTTTCTCTCTTGAATAGGTTCATTAAAGGCGCATCGGTATATTTGAATGGGTCTCGCCACATATGACTACATTATCATCGGCAGAAAATGAATTTTTCTCTTCCTTTTTTTTCTTTTTTTGCCGTTCCTGCATCGGAAAAAACTTCTTTTTTTTCTTTTTTTTCTCTCTTGAATAGGTTCATTAAAGGCGCATCGGTATATTTGAATGGGTCTCGCCACATATGACTACATTATCATCGGCAGAAAATGAATTTTTCTCTTCCTTTTTTTTCTTTTTTTGCCGTTCCTGCATCGGAAAAAACTTCTTTTTTTTCTTTTTTTTTCTCACTTGAATAGGTCCATAAATAATCTGCTTAGACGAGAGAGACGCGAGACGTTAAGACTGGCCAGACACACAACCGAAAGGCGAGGAAGCGTGGCAAACGTTGAGACGCAGACACTCTGTGAACCGCACCGGCGACGTCATATTCGACGACATTTCTCCAATAATTAATAATAAGTTGGCAATGACTACCGGATAATAATTGATAACAGGATGATTAGAATGAATGCGCGGAACGACGGAACGGAACGGAACGGAACGCGGCGGAGGCCAAATTAACAGTGGGGGTGAAATGCAAATATTTGATAAGAGCAATGCGGTAAGAAATTCACTCAATTGCAAGTGTTGCCCTATCTGGAAGTGGTATTTATTTATTTATCAGTATCATCGTTCAGCAGTGTGTAGAAAAAAAGCAAAGCAAAATGAAATGACGAAGCTAAATATTTGGTTGTTTTCAGTGGCCAGGTACAGGTACTTATGACACAGCAGAAAAAAAAATGTTTTTGTCGTTTTTCGCTCATGATTTCGGCGCGGCGATATGATCTACAGTCGATGGAAAAAAACGCGCCAGTTTTAAAAATATTTGTCGACTTATTCAACCCCACAAAAACTGTTTAAAAAAAACAAATATTTTTATATATTGTGAAAACAAAAAAGTTGCAACGCGGTGTTTGCGTACTTTTCAAATTCAAATGAAAATGGGAACAAATCTCTTCATTTGCCATGCTATTTCTCTCATTGCCGTTTGAATTTTCAAAAGTACGCAAACACCGCGTTGCAACTTTTTTGTTTTCACAATACACGAATTGAATATGTCCACAAATTTAAATTAATGGACCTATTCAACACTGGAAAAACCGTTTTTCCTGGTTTTTTTTTTCCTATGCAGGTTATTTTCCGTGAAAAACCCATCGCGTCGAGACCCGGCGTTAAAAATGGAATGCGCCTTTAATTTTCAATGAGTAATTGAACTGAAAATTAAAGGCGCATCGAATTATTTCATCGACCAGTCTCGACACGGCTAGTTGTTTGCGTCAAAAAACTGTAGTTTTTAGTCGTTTTTTCTCAATTCTGCATAGTGAAAAAAACCACGATAAACGGTTTTTTTCCTGTGCTCACCGGGTGCTGGCGAATGCCTTTTTTCAAATTATTTTTTTTTCACGTCAAAATCCAACACGCTGAGGTCGAGGACACGTGGCAAAGCTGGCTCCTCTGCGTCTCGTCGATTACACGCTTTCTGCTTGAAAATTCATTTCAGAAAATGATAATTCGCATAAATGGGCAGACTGCCAATAATTTTTCAACGGAGCGCACTTTCGCCAGAACAATCGCCAGCACCCCGTGTGTGCTGAATAGGTCCATAAAGAGCTATTTCTTCCATTAAAGCGCGAAAAATATGCATTTTAACGGAGATATTCATATTATTGTGGGGTTATTCATTTCATGCATTTTGCATTTTTTGTCAAATTTTCCTTATTCATTTCATGCAGAAAACCACATTTTCTGCGGCACAAAACTGAATTTCGTCGAACTGCAAAATTCACTTTTTGTCATTTTCTGCATGAAATGAATAACACCACCATTTTTCTTGCATTTCTCGCGGGGTTTTCGTTTTGCAGTTCAACGAAATGCAGTTTTGTGTCGCAGAAAATGTTGTTTTCCGCATGAAATGAATATGGAAAATTTGACAAAAAATGCAAAATGCATACAACAACAACAACAACACAAACAATTTTATGAGGAAAGTTCTTTGAAATATCATACTTTCCCCAAAAGATTGGCGCCTCCTTTAAAGGCGCATTAACCAAAGAATTTTTCCTAGACCTAAATATTTAGATGAATTGGAGAAAAAATAATCGTGAAAATTCTACCGTACCAAGAGGTTTCAGAGAATTGTCGAACATGGAAGGTGACAGACAGAAAAACTCGGAGAAAACTCGTAAAATTTTAATTTTCCGGTTGGTCTGAAATTTTGGGAAATAATGTCAAAAATACTCTCGGACATGCTCAAAAAATCATTTTCCAAGATTTCCGAGTTTTTTGTCTGTTACTTTCCATGTTCGACAATTCTCTGTACTATGAAAAAAGAAATTTTATTTTCATATGCACTGAATGTGTCCAAAGATATAAAGACCAACGTACATATACCGCCAACTCTCTAGAATGATCAACTTTCTCTATTGGTCTCGCGTTCAAGTGCATACTAAATACCACGCTAAATATTAATGAGGAACAGTAAACTCGGCCATCTGCCATTTTCGATAACTGACGACACGCACGAGATGAATCAACAGATGACTAGATTCAAAGATCCTTTTAGGGCTTCTCTCCGCCTTTTCCCTCCGGAGCAGATGGTTTTTGGACGGATTATTTATACTAATTGCCATCCATTTCACGCCCACACACTCCACTCCACTCCACTCACCGATTCGAATTCGACGGGGAACGGTCGTTTTCCGGTGGGCTCTCGCACAAAATAATTGTCTTCTGACGGATAGTGAGGCGCTCCGAAATTGTACAATTGTTGGTGGCAGCTTCCGTTCTGATTGTTTAAAAATGAGTCGTTGTAGTTGGTGAGTTGGGTCATTCCTGAAAATATATTTTGTTTTAAATAATTATTTATTTCTCGTATTTACGTAATAATTAACAATAAGGGGGAGGGGTACTCTCTTTTAGAACTGTGCGGTTTAAAACTCAATTTTCATGAGCCTATTTCTTATACCTGTTTTTCCAATCATTTCAAATATGATTAGAAAGACAGGCCCAAAAAAATTGAGTTCTAAACCGCACAGTTCTAAAAAAGAGTACCCTCAAAAAAAGAAAAAAAAAAGGAAAATGAAGAGATTTTTTTAAAGTACGTGATCACCATGTCGCAATTTTTTGTAAAATGGGGACCCCGATGAAAACCACGAAACCGAGGAACAAGCCACGCCCTTTTGCAAGTTTTTCAAAAAACCGGGAAAAATAAAGAAAATACTTTGGGAAAAAATCGGAGAATGCTCCGATTGGCCTGAAATTTTGGGAAATATTGGAAAATATTCTCCTGTACATGTTCAAAAAATTATGGACCAAAATATCGATTTTTTCTGAAAATTTTTAAAATCGATATTTTGTTCCAAAATTTTTTGAGCATGGACAGGCAAATTTTTTCCAATATTTCCAAAAATTTCAAGCCAATCAGAGCATTCTCCGATTTTTTCCCGAAGTTTTTTTTTCCGGTTTTGTGAATAGCCCCATTATTTTCCAAATTTTCAGACCAATCGGAGCATTATCCGAGTTTCCTCCTAATTGTTTGTCTTTTTTCCGTTTTACTACAGTAAATTGAATAAGAACATTATAAAATGCAGGAAAAACAGTGCCGCTGAATTTCAATAATTTCCCGTTTTGGTCAGAAACTCGAAAAATGTTTAATTCGTCAAACCGCTTCGAAAACTTGCTCGAAAAATTGGAAAAGACAGAATCTCGAACGTTTATGGGTTTATTTATAAAAATGCGAAGAATATCCAATTTTTTGGAATTTTTGTAAAAACGTCCAAAGATTAATTAATAAATTCACAAAATCATACATTTTTTTCAGTACATATTTTCCCGAAAATTCTCAGGAAAAACTGGAGTATGACAACAAAATAAGGCCTAAAATAATGAAAAAATTGAGGGAAAACTCGGAGAATACTCAGATTGACCTGAAAAATTTGGCAAATAATGTCAAAAATAAATAATCCCAGCCACGAAATGCTGAGAAAATTTTGGACCGAAATATCGACTTTTTTGGTACAACATTTTCTGTTTCAGGTTAATCCGAGTATTCCACGAGTTTTTTCCTAATTTTTTTTTCGCATTTTCTATAATGGACCTATTCAAAGTACTATAGAAAAACGGAAAAAATGACAAAAAACTGGGAGAAAACTCGGAAAATGCTCCGATTGGTCTGAAATTTTGGGAGAAACTGACAAAAATGCTTCCGGACTTTCTCAGAAAATTTTGGACCGAAATATAGATTTTAGCAAATTTTCAGAAAAAAAATCAATATTTTTTAAAATCGATATTTCGGTCCAAAATTTTGTGAGAAAGTCCGGAAGCATTTTTGTCAGTTTCTCCCAAAATTTCAGACCAATCGGAGCATTTTCCGAGTTTTCTCCCAGTTTTTTGCCATTTTTTCCGTTTTTCTACAGTACTTTGAATAGGTCCATAAATAATCCCATTAATCACCTCGTCGCTATTTGACAGAATATGAACTTTTCTGTCTGAAATTATAGGGCTATTTATTTATGAATTTTGAATATTTTTTTGTCATATTTTTCTTATCTCATTTATTCAACGACATTTTGCAGATTCACACAAAAAAGGAAACCTTGACAAAAAAAATTTTAAAATTCACAAAATGAATCCATTTGTGTTATTAATGACTGCATTTTAATTTAGAAATAGACAAAAAAAATCCACATTTTTGCATTAAAATACAGCCATGTATATCAAGAAAATTGAATCTTTAATCACGAAACATGACAAAAGGTGCAAAAACGTTAAATGAATAAAATGACGGGCAGAAGAAAAAGAAGAAGCAAAATTTAGCGATAAAAACGACGGAATAGGTAGAAACAAATGAAAAAACAGGTTTTTAGATGCAAAAAGAAAAATGAAGACGTCCGGAGACGTCAATGAGGGTATTATATACGTGGAACATGGAATCTTCCCGAAGAAGCGAGCGGATTGTTCTAGAAAGTTCTCGCGCAACGAAACGAATCGACCCCACGTGGGCGAGGAAGTACGCGCCGGGCAGAGAGGCAGACAAACAGACGCTGCAGCCTGCAAAGCACTATACTCCAACGAGACGCGACCGAGAAGATTCCACAGCGGGCAATTCAATTCTTCCGAAACCGATAGGCAAAAGTGACGAATATGAGAGAGACGAAATTTCGGACAGGTGGCCGCCAGACGTTTTGTTATTGTTGATCTTTTTTAACGGACGGATTGAGAACGAAAATAATCAGTGTTTTAAAATGTAATATTGAGTGGACCATTCATGAATATCACGAATCGCACGGCTAATAGCCATTGAAATCGGCTAGTGGTCGGCATGTACCCAGCGCTTCTGCGGCATTTTTTAGGAGTACAGTTGAAAAGAAAAAGCCATCCCAAAACGGCTAATAGCCAAAAATTTCCCCCAATTTTTTGAAAAACTTTTTTTCACTAATATTCGCCACAGAGTGACACTTCGCAGTAACTTTTTAGATAGTCTCGCCACGATTTTGATAGACAACGATCAACGCAAAAAATACTTTTTTCTTCTTTTTCTTATTTACAGAAATGTCGAAAAAAAAATGGGGATAATTACAGAATAGCCACCCATATATTTCAAAATAGGTACCCATTTGACTCGCTATAGTATAGCCACCCACAGTCGGCGCCGCGTGGGTGGCTATTCTGGAATTATGGGTGGCTATTCTGAAATAATGGGTGGCTATTCTGAAATAATGGGTGGCTATTCTATAGCCCGTTGATGTGGGTACCTATTTTGAAATATATGGGTGGCTATTCTGAAAGATTCCCTAGGAAACCAGTATAGCCACCCATTACCACTGAGTGGGTGGCTTAACTGTAATAATATATTCCAGTAAAACCACCCATATATTTCAAAATAGCCACCCACAGAAAATCGGAAAAATCCCATTTTCAGTTATGTGGGTGGCTATACTATAGCGTGGGTACCTATATTGTAGTGGGTGGCTATACTGGAATTTTCCCAAAAAATGCTCTAATTTGTCTGAAACTTTGCGAAAAAATGTCTAAAATGCCCTCTGCTGAAATTTTTTTTTCAAATTCACAATTTTCAGTCCAAAATTTTTGAAAATATTTATTTATTTATGTCTGTGATCATTTCTGGCATAGTTTCCCAAAGTTTCAGGCCAATCAGGCCATTCTCCAAATAATTTTTTTTTTTTTTCAATTTTTCGACATTTCTATGAGAATAATGATTCCTCAAAAACGATTTTTTTTTGCGCCGATCGCAAATAAAAAACTTACAAAATCGTGGCGAGACGCGCCTTGTTCAAGAATTTGCCGCAGTTTCAAGTGTCACTCTGTCGCAAATGCATAATTGGATTCGATGCTTCGATATGGATCCATAAAACACACTTCCTGGAAAAAAAAACTTGTTTTTCGGCCTTCTTAAAATAATGGTACCAAGCAGTATAATGGATTTGTGACGGAGTGACACTCGAATTAACGTTTTTATTCGAAAAAATGAAAATATTTTTTGTCTCCCAGATTTACGTGAAATTTCCCTCCGTCACGAATCCACTATATTTTCGGGAATAAAGAAAATACCAATTCTAATGACGAAATTATAAAATTTCCACGAGAAAACAATCAAAAAATCCAAATAAAAAAATAAAATAAAAATTACTTTTTATCCCAGAGTTCGTAGAAAATTCGAGATTACCTTATGCAAACGCGCTCCATTGCACCCCAATTTATTTTTGAATTTTTAATTGGCGCGAACGCGAATTTATGGTCCCAATTTTATTTTATTTTATCTTTCCTTTCTTTTTATTTACAGTTAGAACTTTTAAAAACTAATTTTTCTGCATTAAATTGTCCAAAATGGAGGTCAAGTTTGCATTGAATTGCTTAAAATGCCAAGAAAGTTAGAGTTCAACGTGGTCAGACACCAATAGTGTAATTTTTTGCTCTTGGAAGAATTGTCATCATCTCGGTTTCTTTGCCGTCTTTGCCAGTTTTATTTATCATTCTTGTCAAATACACGCGTATTTTTACGATGCTCTAGATGCTCTGACCCCTTGGTCGCAGTGCTCTCTTGTCTCTCCTGTCTGGCGCCTCTCGCTCCTTTGCCGCCGTATAAAAGCTGCAGCGTCCGGCCAGACGAGACAAGTTCACTCAGACGTTTTAGTTTTACTTTTCTTGTTCACACATTCGTCCTATTTGTTTTACAGGCAGACAGACGACAAAAATGACCTTGAAGCTCACGTACTTTGACATCCGGGGACTCGCTGAGCCGATTCGACTTCTCCTCAACGACAAGCAAATCGCTTTCGAGGACCACCGTTTGGTCCGCGAAAGTTGGCCAGAGCTCAAGCCGAAAATGGTAACGATTTTTTTTGACATTGGTTTTTTTCCTGAACATTCATGGCCGTAACAGAAAGACGCACGCATAAAGTACACATCTGACATAATTTTTATTTTCTCAGATCTTTGGTCAAGTTCCTTGCCTTCTGTCCGGCGACGAGGAACTCGTGCAGTCGGGTGCCATTCTCCGTCATCTCGGTCGTCTCCATGGTGAGTAAAGAGAGAGCTCTCACGCATAAAATTTACACTCTGCAGGGCTCAACGGCTCCAACGAGACCGAGACAAAGTTCATCGACATGTTCTACGAGGGAATTCGTGACTTGCACAGCAAGTACGTCAAGGTGCTCTACGGAGATTATGAGAACCTGAAGGAGCCGTATCTCAAGGAAACTCTTCCAGAAGAGCTGGCTCGCCTCGAGAAGCTCTTCCACACCTTCAAAAACGGAGAGCAATACGTTGCCGGCAGCGAGGAGAGCTACGCCGACTATGTGCTCTTCGAGGAGCTCGACATTCATCTCATTCTGTCTCCGACATGTTTGGATGGCACTCCGGCGCTTAAAAAGTTCCACGAGAGATTTGCGGAGAGACCGAACATCAAGGCCTACCTGAACAAGAGAGCTGCTCTGAGCCCTCCAGTCAACGGAAATGGAAGACAATAGGCGGATAATATCAGGGCTGTCAAAAATCCGGCTGGCCGCCGCCGGCCGAAAAAAGCCGCGGCTCACGGCCGGCTTCGGCCGTGCGCTCTCAACAACAAAAAAGCCGCGGCCGGCCGCGGCCGGCTGGAAGGCCGTGGGTACTGTGAAAGATCGAAAAATTGCACTGATCTGCCACAGAATTTTTGATCTCTGAGAAATCTTGAAAAAAGAACACGAAAAAGAGAGAGATGTTTCATCACACTCGGCCTTAAGGCCGGCCGCGGCCGGCCGCGGCTTTTTTGTCATTCACGCTCGCGAAGCCGGCCGCCGGCCGGCCGACAGTTTTCTCGGCCGAGGGCCGGCCGCGGGGCCGTTTTGACAGCCCTGGATAATATATTGCAACGACTTTTGATTCTTGTATGGAATGAATTATTATTACTTTCATAAATTTATTTATTTAAATAACCTGAATAATGATAAGAACTGGAGCGTCTGGGATCTGTGGGAACGTCCCTCACGTTTTAGTGCAGTATTGTGTTTTCAATCGACTTGATACATGAGAACGCGGAACTGCCCACTTTTTTCACGCGAACATTAAATTTTAGTGCATTTTGAGTTTTCGCGTGAAAAAAAGTGGGCGAGGCTTCACGTTTTGATGTCGCAACTCGATTGAAAATACAATAGGTATTGTCGACCCGTCAAAATGACCAAACGCGATCAGTTGAACTCAACGCTATGCGATTTTCAATTTGGTTTCCAAATTATTTCATTTCACGTGTCAATTCAACGTGCTCAGCGATTTTTTCTGAGGACTCACGCTTGTCCCACGGAGTCCTCAAAAAAAAAACTTCTTCATTTGCACACTCTTTCGCTAATATGAGAACACGCCGACCCCCCATAGAGGCCTCGGAAAATTCGACCTCACCGATGCCTCGGAAAGATAAAAAATGAACTCAGAATATCTCCTCAAAAACTTTCGGTATTTGTTCAGAATTTTTATACGAAGCACGGGTAAGGTCGAACCCTTTTTTAAAATAACCTTGAGGGGTCTGCGTTTTTTCCGGAGCAGCGGAGAGGTCGAAGTTTTTCTGAGGCCTCCGTGGGACAAGCGTGAGTCCTCAGGAAAAATCGCTGAGTGAAATGAAATAATTTGGAAACCAAAATGAAAATCGCATAACGTTGAGTTCAGCGGAGCGCGTTTGACCATTTTGGCGGCCCGACAATATTGATGGTTTCGAAATGTATTAGGAAGCAGCTTGTGAGGTTAAAATGCCAAAATTTAGGGAAAAATGCAGGTTCCGATGAAAAAACGACAACGAAAATCGGTGCATTGAATCATATTCAACGAAAATTCTGGTCATTTTGCGAAGTTTTTAAAAAATATTCGTTTTTTTAAATTCTGGTTCAGGCTTTTTCAATGCTAATTTTTGAATCAGTTCTATTTTGGGGTAGCACCCAAACACCAAGGTTGCAAAATATCGGAGGAGCGAGAAACCGAGAGATCAGCGCAAACACGCGTGCAACTAGGATGACAAAACTGCAGAAAAAAACGGGTGGCCTCAGTGAGAATTGTGAGTGTCTGTCTTTTTTGTGACTTGTTGAAACGTTTGACGGTTTTTGTGACCGATGTGACTAATTCTGTTAAATGTAATTTTTTCATGTTAAAAAAAAAGAATTCTTTTTTTTTAAATCCTAGGATAGCTTCATGGATCCAAACACATGAAAAGTCACCAAATTTTCTGGCCGAGGACGACAAACGGCGTGCTAGACCCTACGTAAAGGCAAACGCGCCCTATCGCATTCACTGCGTCTCCACCATGGTTTTGTGTTATGTAAAGGGGCGGGCTTTTTCTCCGGGTTTCTCGTGTACAAGAGAGGAGATCAACGAAAACCTACCGTCAGCGCTAATTTCAAGTTCAAAGTGACCGCACACCAAACTTAATAGTGTCACATAATTTTGTGATCGTCCTCGTGGACTAGTCATCATATTTTAATCGCTCGGTTCCCCAGCCGTCTGCTTGTTTTATCATCCTAAATAAATGTTTACGTGTTTTCGTTGATCTCCTCTCTTCTCCCTCGCGCCTCGCCTCCGCTGCGCTATAAAAACTGTCTGTACAGAGAAAACCAGTTCACTCATGTCAGTTTCTCATTCAACCGCTCACCCACTTTGAAAACTTTGTTCTTACAGGAAGACAAACCCTAAAAATGGCCCTGAAGCTCTCGTATTTTCAAACTCGCGGACTTGGCGAGCCGATTCGACTACTGCTCGCCGACAAGCAAGTCCCGTTTGAGGACCACCGTTTGAGCCGCGACGAATGGCCAGAGTATAAGCCAAAGATGGTAATGCCTTTTTTTTTAAAGCAACACTGCTTCAACAGCTATCTTATGGACCTATTCATAGGATTCGCTTTTTGACATTTTTAAACATTTTTTAACGTTTTTTAACATTGTTTGACATTTTTTGACATCTATGAATAGGAAAAAAAAACAAAAAAAAAATTTTTTTGGATTTTTTTTCTCCTATGAATAGGTCCATTAAGGCCAGGGCGGGCGACCAAACGTAAAGGGAAACGCGCCCTATCGCATTCTCTGCGTCTTTCAAAATGAAGTTCTGCAAGTTTAGCTAAAAGCGTGCAAAGTTAGAGATGCATAGACGCGAAGAAATGCTTCAGGAACCCCGTTTTGAAGTGTTCCAAAAGTAATAGGATAGGGTAATAGGATGAGTTTTGAAAGTGGAAACTTATATGTACATAGTTAGAAAAAAGTCATGAATTTTTGAAAGCAAATAGCTCAATGAAACTTTAACAGTCTTTCCTTTTCTTCATTTTCAAAAGTTTTTTTTCTGGTTTTCTGCGAATTCGCACCTGAACTTCTTTGGCAGCGCTAGAAATAGTTACAGTAATTGGACGGCCGCTTCTACAGTACCGTTCAAAAGGTTGGAAACTTTTGGTTTTTCGGGCATAACTTTTGAATGGAGAGGGTTATGGTTCTGAAAATTTGCATGAATTCGCCCCGTAATGTTTTTGACAAGCTCCAAAAATGGATTTGGACATTTTTGAAAATTGCAGATTTTTCAAAAAATGTTGTTCAAATTAAAGCTTCAAAATTGAAAGTATGATTTTAGTTGACTATGGGTCGAACGGACAATTTTCAGCTGACTTACAGCACTTTATCAAGGTCAAGGTATCAAGGTCCACATGGGTAAGTCAACTATAACTTTTATTGAGAATCACCAAAAACAAAGAAAATAAGGGCAAATTAAATAAAAACTGTTAAAAAGCAAACTTTATTTGATTTTATTAGGTTTTGGTGATTCGCAATAAAAGTTAAAGTTGACTTACCCATATGAACCCTGATACTCAAAGTGCTGTAAGTCAGCTGAAAATTGTCCGACCAACCCATAGTCAACTAAAATCATACTTTTAGTTTTTAAACTTCATTTTGAACATAAATATCGAGTCCTGAAAAATCAGAAAAAAAAATTATTTTTGGGTCGAAAATTTTGGCATCTGAAATTTTTTGAAAAATCTGCGGTTTTCCAAAATGACCAAATCCATTTTTGGAGCTTGTCAAAAACATTACGGGGCAGATTCATGCAAATTTTCAGAACCATAACCATTTCCATTCAAAAGTTATGCCCGGGAAACCAAAAGTTTCCAACCTTTTGAACGGTACTGTATGTAAGTTCATCAAAAAATCTCACTTTGATGGACTAAAAATGATGAAATTTAAGATTTCGGGGACTGTCGGACTGCTTCTCGGTGTCTAGCGGGTAATGGCTAAATTAACAAAACGAATAAACAATTTGGTTGTTAATAATCATTTATTGATTGAGAAAAACCCGCAGCAGAGGGAGGAAAATAACCTTAAGTTTGCCAATGACGGGAGTTGCTTTACCGTCCTGGAATATTCCTGAAATGTCCCATACCCCCTGAAAGCAATGCGTGAGCTTTGTTGGAATCTTTGTTCGAATGCTGGGCCGCGTCGTGGTCTCAATTCAGTCGGTGCTTCCACTGCGTCAGCTTAGCTGCTGACTCTGACGATGAGCTTATTGATCTCAAGAGAGATCGACGAGAAGACGAGCGAGTGAGTATTCCAGGGGTAGCAAAAAAAAAGCGAAAATCTATCTTTTGTTTCTATCCCGTGAATAACCCCAAAAATAATTCACAAAGACAATAAAAAATAATATTAAAATCGTCGGCTTCAAGAAAAATTCTCAAAAAATCCCAAAGAACGAGTCGCCAACTCTGTGTAGAATCGACAATGTGCTAACGAAAATTCTCGAAAATATTTTAGGATTAAAGGGAGGCGCCGCCTACGGTAGACGAGTGGGTCTCGCAGCGGTCGCGGCCGCACGCACAAAGCGCGCGTCATTTGAATTTGTAATTTTAAGGCTCAATTGTTCCTCAATTGTTTTCGATGGAGAAAAATTGAATTTGGCTTCACAAAGGGTTAAAATTAGTCAAATACTCATGGACAGTGAGAACTGATACAGAATCACATTCTACTTCTTTTGCCGCACCCTGAAAAAACCAGTGAATAAGCCCAGCCCATTTTCAAGCTTCTTAAGGGGCAAGGCTGCGAGTTTTGAGTTAGCTAGTTACAATTTAACTCAATGGCTGTGATAAACTGACGCACAAGACATTCCAATGATATGTACATTTCATTTTCTCACATTCAGATTTTCGGTCAAGTTCCTTGCCTTATATCCGGCGACGAGGAGCTCGTGCAGTCGGCAGCCATTCTCCGTCATCTCGGACGTCTCCATGGTGAGTAAAGGGAGAGCTCTCACGTATAACATTTTACACTCTGCAGGGCTCAACGGCTCCAATGAGACCGAGACAAAGTTCATCGACATGTTCTACGAGGGTATTCGTGACTTGCACAACAAGTACGTCGCAATGATTTACCAGAACTACGAGAACGGCAAAGAGCCGTACATTAAGAACACTCTCCCAGAAGAGCTGGCTCGTCTCGAGAAGCTTTTCCACACGTACAAAAACGGAGAGCAATACGTTGCTGGCAGCGCGGAGAGCTACGCCGACTACGTGCTTTTCGAGGAGCTTGACATTCACCTCATTCTGTCTCCGACATGTTTGGATGGCACTCCGGCACTTAAAAAGTTCCACGAGAGATTTGCGGAGAGGCCAAACATCAAGTCCTACCTGAATAAGAGAGCTGCCATCAACCCTGCAGTTAACGGAAATGGAAAACAATAAACCTTTTTGTATGGATTGAATATTAATTACATGAATTTATTACTTCAACCATATTCGTGATAAGAAATACATAATAGGTACATATTTGGTCCATTTGAGCAACAAAAAAAAACCCGTCGACCAGATATAAATGTGAACAGTGAGCGATAAACGAAATAATGGCATTAAAAAGGAGAAACCGAGTGACCCGTTTGAACCGAGAAAGGAAGATAGAAAGTGAGTGAGTGATTGAGAATATATTGAAGGATCTAATAGTAGTGATAGGCGGCCTCTACGTGCCTATTCATTGGCTCATTTTGCATCGGCGGATACGTCGGAGAAGCAGTCGTGTACCACATGTCTGCGGTTTGAAGAGTAGCGCCGCATTGCGGTTGGAACTGTAAAGAGAAAAAGTATGTATGAGAATGAATATAATTTTCAATCGAGTTGCAACATGAGAACTCGAAACACCGCCTACTTATTTGTGCGCGACCACGGAAACAGTGCTATTTGAAGAGACGTAGACAAAAAAGGGATAGCCGACTCTTGTTTTCATGATGCAACTCGTTCGAAAACACAATATTGTCTTTTAAATTTCTTGCGGAAAACTTGTAAGAGACGCAGAGATAAAAAAAAGACACACCCACTCTGAAAAACCCGAGGGGCGGGGTTTCAAATTTTCGCACCAAAGACTTACCGCGTCAGAACCCCCAACATCTCCTTGATACTCTGGACTCATATAATGAACACTTGTGGGCGTCGTGTGCGTCATCGACATAAAGTGTTGTGGAGATGGAGAAGACGTGGATCCGTCTGAAGGGGGCGGAGTCAGATGGGTCGAGTCACGAGAATTCGTCTCCTTCTTTTTTGAGTTTTGCTTCTTGACAGTGACACTTTTGCAGTTTTGACGAGCATTTTTTCGGGAAGCAGGAGCGGAGGAGGAGGAGAGAACGGTCAATTGATGTGGCTGATGTTGCTGAAGCACCGGTAATTCTCCTGGACTACCCTCCAAAGTTTGTGGTTGGAAATGGTTGAAAATGTCAACTATGTTGTGGTGGTTTCGGAACTTGGCTAATTGTCGCGCAGAGTGATCCTGTAATGGAAAATTTTTGTTGTTGAGGGAAGCTGTTTTAAAATGTATCACGATTTTAATGTGTTTTAAAGCAGTTTCCTTACTTACCAGAGCATCAACTGCAACCACACTTGCTCCGCATGCGATCAACATCATCACCACCCTTTCATGCCCTTCCTTCGCAGCCAGCATGATCGGAGTCTGTCCAGCCTCGTCTTGTTTGTCCTTGTTCGCGTTTTGAGAAACAAGGAACTCAACCATTGGAAGATTATCCACCAGAGCTGCGTAATGTAAAGCAGTCCTTCCTCTGTAAATTTCCGAGTCCTTCCTCGACGCACCATCCGAATCAATCTTGGCTCCTTTCGACAGCAACAATTTTGCCATCTCGACCTGATAGTCGCCTTCACTTCTCGCCACCTCCATCAGCACCGTCAATCCGTTCCTGTCCAACTCGTCAATATCGCGAAGCAGTCGTTTGTCAGTGAGAAGTCTGCGCATCATCATCAGATCCTTATTTACTGCCGCCTCGTGCAATGCACTTCTCTCCGATTTGTTGTAGATTGTAGGATCGGCGCCAGCTCTCATCAGAATCACTGCCAACTTTACTCTTCGCGATTTGACGGCCAGCATTAGAGGGGTGTTCTCATCGGAGTCCAATGCATTCACGTCGGCTCCTGCCTTGATGCACTTCTCCACTTCTACCACAATTCGATCCTCTGCCTTTCCATTTGTATTTCCTGCCAGCCAATGGAGCACTGATCGATTGTACTTTGAGTCTTGAAGGTTTACAGTTTCTTTCGTGATTGGTTCGGTAATGTCTTCATTTCCAGCGGCTTGCAAATGGAGTAGAATGTTTTCTGGGAGATTTTCGGCTTCTGGAGCCGAAGTTTTTTGCACTTGAAAGTCATATCCATTACCATAAGCCACTGGGTAGAACTGTTGATACTGGCCATTCGGGTTATAATCCCCTCGATTTCTTTTGGGATCGTAATATCCATTTGTGTCGAGAAGTGAGTGTTGACTAGAGTTGATCGATTGATGATGTCTCCGATTCTTTTCCTCGTGCTCCATAGGCGGCATCCAAACAGGTGCGCTGATCATTTTCCTCTTCCGGCTTCTGTTGTCCCTCAGCGTCAACACACCAATCGATGCAATGCCCATCGCACAAAATCCACCGAGGACTATGATTATTTGATTCCACAAAGATCCCGGAGAGCCATTCGGTCTTCTCGGAGCAGCTACAATGGCTTCAGAGATTGGGGCTCCAAAAGTGATGGTTCCTTGTTTTGCGAGTCGGGCAGATATGATATCGACAACACTTTGAGAATCCGTATAGAGGCATTTTCCAGGTATACAATCCTCTTGAACTTCTAGATAAACCACGACTCCCTTGTCTCCAACATTTCTGACTCTTCTCACAAGAGATTTTGATAAGACATGCTGCTCCGTAAGTTTTACCACATCCATCTCCACTCGATTTGTCTCTTTATCTCCCAGCCACTCGAATACCAGTGGTCCTTCTTCGTCTTTCTGAATTCGAACAGCGGCACGAAGAGCCGAACTGATCTCCATTAGAGTTTGTCCTCCAGTTGCTTGAAATTCTCTGGGCTCCATTTGAATTTTGATACGAATATTCGTGAGGATTGTAGTGTTCTTTTGAACCGCACAATCGCCTCCGTCGAACCCACACCCATCAGTGTTACATTCAGTATCACAAATTCCATTGGCAAATCGAGCCGCACAGTGCTCTCTGATCTTCACTGGGCACCTGATAACTGCCGGCAAACAATCCATTCCATCGTACAGACAATCTTCGTTGTTACACGCCTGATCGCATTTCCCGTTTGCAAAGTAATCAGCGCACAGGTTACCGTACTTGCATCTCGAGAATGGCTCCTGTTTTCCGGAGCAGTCTCCTCCATCGAAATTGCAGACAGCCAGGTTGCACTCGGCATCGCAGTTTCCATCGTTGGCTCGCTCCCAGCATCGATTCTTTTCGCATATAGACCGGAGAAGTCTGAAAGTAAATGAAATTAGAGTTGCAGAAGAAACAAGTTCAAAAACCATACTTTTCCTTATCAAAAAACTGTTCGATATTAATCTTCTCCTCACATTCGTGTCCGGTGAATCCATAGGCGCATTTGCATTTCGCTACTGCTCCATCGGCTTGACAGATTCCTCCATTATGACACTTTCCTGGACGACAAATGATTTTTTCTTCTCTTTCACAGAGATTTCCAGAAAATCCATATGGACACATGCAGATAAACGAGTCTTGGTTTTGTTGACACTGGCCTCCGTTAGCGCAAGGGTTTTCCAGGCATAGATCTGAAAAGTTTAGGGTTTTTTGGTATTGTTATTGTTGTTATTGCTATTGCCGTATTTACTCTAATTTCCTGGCGCCTCTAATTTTTCGAAAGCCTCCAATAAGCCGGCACCTTCTTTGAAATTTGGGGCCAAAATTACTGATTTTTAATTACACCTTTATGTTATGGACCTATTCAAAGTACTGTAGAAAACCGGAAAAAATGACAAAAAACTGGGAGAAAACTCGGAAAATGCTCCGATTGGTCTGAAATTTTGGGAGAAACTGTCAAAAATGCTTCCGGACTTTCTCAGAAAATTTTGGACCGAAATATAGATTTTAGCAAATTTTCAGAAAAAAAATCAATATTTTTTAAAATCGATATTTCGGTCCAAAATTTTCTGCGCAAGTCCGGAAGCATTTTTGACAGTTTCTCCCAAAATTTCAGACCAATCGGAGCATTTTACGAGTTTTCCCCCAGTTTTTTGTCATTTTTTCCGTTTTTCTACAGTACTTTGAATAGGTCCATTAAAAATGTCAAGTTTTAAAGGGGTGTGCTTTGTATTTCAGGAAAGTAGAAAATTACAGAAAATATCGAAGTTTTTTAGCAATACGAGTTTAGGGAGTTTTGAAATTTGAAACATTTCTGACCAACCCCGTAGTGATTTTCAAACCTACGAATTTGATCAGAATATGATTGAATTCTATAAAATTTGATTAGACTAGTCAATAGCATCTTCACAAAGAATGCCAGCTAATTGTTGGCCCCACTCCAGGTACCGTATGCATGAACCTCATTTTCCGGGCAAAATGGTTTGTCGGCTACTGTCGGGCAGTCAAATCCCCAATAATAACGATAATCATTTTCAGACCCTTGCCAAAGCCCGGCTAGAAACAAAGGACCTCGAATCAAAGCTCTACGAGCCCCTGACAAAGGCCGAGAAACCCCTTTGCCCGGCAAATGAGGTTCATACATATATACCGTCTCAGAATTCCAGAAAAATTGTTCTTATCTTTCCTTTAAATGTTAGGGGAATATATATTATTCGCCCTTCTTTATTTATTTTTTTTTTACATAAAGCCTGATTTTGCCTAATTTTTAGTTTTTGTTTCAGTTGTTCTGGAAAAGTATAAGCCGGACTGCCAGGCAAATAGAGTATATACATAAATACGATATTTTCCATTAACTTAAATACTACACATACCTTTCCGTCTCTCGCAAATATCTCCTTCAAATCCAGACTGACAAATGCATGCGTATCCAATCTGCGCCTCCACATCAATACACGTGGCATTGTTCATACATGGATCCGATTGACACGTGTTTTCAGAAAACATAATTGCAGCGTCATTCCTCGAAACCTCGCACTGATTACCTGTGAAATCCGGAGGACACGTGCAAAATCCTCCAATGCATCTTCCGCCATTAAAACATTTTGCTCTGTGACGAGAGCATACTCCTTGGCGTAACGAAAGTTCGCATCGAACGCCTCCAAACCCATCAGGACACTCCTTTTCGCATCTCTTCCCGATGAATCCGTTTCTACACTGGCAAACAGGAGTTCGATTAGAAGTGTGCATACATATTCCTCCATTCTGACATTCAAATTCTTGGCACATGTCGACTAGCTCGTCGCAGTAATTTCCCTTGAATCCACGCGGACAATCGCATCGGAATGAGCCGGGAAGGTTCACACAGGATCCATTGTTGAGGCACATGTGCTCGGCGGTACATTCGTTTTTATCAATGTCACAGAGCTCTCCCTCGTACCCCGGATCGCAGGCGCATTGAAATGGCTTATCCGAAAGTGGACTGTTGATGCATTTTCCATGATTGCACAGTCCTGGAATAGAAGTGCAATCCACCTTTTCACAGTACTGGCCAGTTCTTCGAAGTGGGCACTCGCAAAAGTACGAGTTTTCCGCATTAATACACTTGGATCCTGGCGCGCACTTGTTACTGATACAGTTGTCCTGTCCAATTTCACACGAGGATCCAGAATATCCATCATGACAAATACAGTGAAAACCGCCAGGAATCGCTAGACAGTCTCCATGAAGGCATTCGATACCGCACTCCCTTGGCTCGATTTCACAGGTGGATCCAGTGTAGCCAGGTGGACAATGGCATTGCGAATTTTCACAAATACCTCCGTTTTTACAGTACATGCTCTTTCCATTAAATTCCGCGGACAAGAAGCAAACTTTGGGTTTGAATTGCACAGAAGTCTCGTCTCCACGCTGGATACAATCGGGCGGCAGAAATCCTCGAGGGCACACGCACATGTAGGTTCCATTCTGAAAATTCGAGGTATTACGATGTGTGGAAGGGTATGTAACTGCAAATGGGCTCGCAGGAAATTTTCGGCTAATAGTCATCGAAGTCGGCATGCGCATTCACAAAATGTATTTGGCGCAAGCGCCGAATTCTATGGCTATTAGCTATTTTTCATTCGGCGCAGCCAAAAAAAATTTATCTGGGATCGCCCAGAATGTTTAAAAAAACGTGAGACGTTGAAGAAAAAGGCTAACAGCCACAGATTTCGGGACATTCGCCAAGCACATATAGCACACGAAAAGAGTTCGATGGCTGTTAGACCATGCCCCTAAAAAGTCAATAATTTTTGGAAATTTCTTAAAATTTTCTAGTGTTTTTTACAGAAATATATACTCGGTATAAAACGCTGAAAACTCGCTCCAATCGAACAAAAAATTTCACATGCGTTTGAAGAGAGGTTTAGAGAAATCAGAGCAAAACATCGGCCACGGCTCTCTCAATTTTCTACACTCTCTTGTCGCCAACGTATTCGGGACCACCACTGTGCGAAGGAAGCAGGTTTGCAGCGCTCCGTACTGAGAATATAGTTTTTAATTTGAATTCACGTCTCTCCGTCGTCCAATGCGTCACCAAGTTCGTCGGATAATGAAATTATTTTTTCACTCGAAAATTTCCTTTTTTGAGAAATTCGAATCATTATCTGATTATTCAGGATGGCACCATCATTTTAATTTAAAAACGAGGCTTTTTTGTCAGAAAATGCCTTAGAGTTTTAAAAACGAGCCAGGTAGAAACAATTTTGGAAGGCTGGGGTGCCGTGGAAAACAATAATCAATAATTGGTTTCAGAAAATTAAAAAATTGGCAAAAATCTCGATAAATTCTCGATTTTTTTCGGTTATTCAGCATTTTCTAGCCACTGGAAAGAGTTTTACGGAGATTGAAAACTTGAAAATTCCAATAAATTGTGAATTTGAGACCCCACTTTTATTATTTTTTTTCATTTTTTTTTTTCAGATTAACTCTCTCAAATTTTGTTACTTTTGTGGCTAAATTAGTGAAAAATGTGAACGTAACCCGAAAAAAACCGATGTATTATATATCTAGAGCCTAATAGGCATAAATGGACGATATGATTTAAATACGGACACTATATGCGTCCACCGCATTTCCCCACAATCCTTTCAACGCGCATAAGACGGCAGTTGAATCATTATTGAAACCAAAAAAAAGTACGCTTCTGAACACTGTTGGCATGCGAGATTAGTATGTAGATTAAAGATTAGGCGAGTCGAGCCGAGCCGGTTACGATTACGTGGCCGAACACCTTCTTGACAAAGTGCAAACAAAAAGATGGTGGTAACCGGATGTATGCGTGTATGTAACTGTTACAATACTTGTGTGAGTACGCTCGCTCGCTCGCCCTTGGAGGGAGGAAATTGAAATATTCTGAATCAGATAGACACGAGAACTGCGGCGATTCTCTTTCTTTTTTTTTTCGTCTTTCTTTGTGTATGTATGTCGCGGGGCACCAGCTGCGATCGGCTACGGTACCCGGTGGGAAAAAGAAGACGAATGAAAGCGAAAAATATTCACTTACCGTATTCTTGCACGTGGCACGTGCGCCGCACGCATTTCGCCCATCGCACTCGTTCACATCCTTGTCACACCTCTCGCCATGATATCCAATCGGACAGATGCATCGAGCTGACGGACCCAAACCGACGCACAGGCCTCCATTTTCACAGTTTTGCGGGTAACACCATCCAGGAACCTGGCAGTTTGCTCCTGAAAAGGGACATTAATAAAACGCGTGCCCTCTGTTAATCCCCCTCGCATTCCCAGAAGTATCGAATTCGCAACACACATAGCGACATGGGCAGATAGGCACATCAAAAGTTGTGCCGCCCTTTGGTCGTCTACTGACCGTGGCCAGAAAAAATGGGGGGACAAAAACTCATTACTCTGACTAGTTTTGCATGTTCAAGGTTTAAACAGGGGGGGGGGGGTGCTTGTTTGATCATTAAGTTGTAAATTGTAATTTATTGCCCTCTTGTTGCGTCATATACCCATGGCTCATGGGAAAAAAACATAGAGAATGTTGGCTCTCGGACGTTTCGAAAGTAGACGTTTCGAAAGTGTGACGTTTGGAAAGTGGACTTTTCGAAGGTTTTTCTGGATTTTGTCGACGCCGGCTAATAGCCATTTAGAACCGCTATTAGCCATCGAATTTTAAATGCATGTAGACGCCTCTAATTCGAATTCCAGTAGGCGTTTTCAATGGCTAACAGCCATAGAGCTGTCATATCTGAGTAAAAACTTTTCAGAGATCAGGAAAAGGTTTTACTATTAGGGCCAGGCAGGCAAAACTATGCCAGTAAAAATATAGATTTTCAAATGCAATTTTTAAATTTTGGCTCTCAAAAAATATAAATTTGACATTTCCAGCGAGAGCGCGCGAAACTCCGCCCATTTTTTTTGTTCGCGCCCACGCAAACCCAGTGCTATTTAAAGAGACGCAGACAAAAAGGGATATCATACTCATTTTCAATGCTGCAACTCGTTTGAAAACACAATATAAAAGTTCTAAAACTTCGAAAAGTACTGTAAAATATACACTAACAATTCTGGACAGAAAGATGGACTTTTAAAAAAATTCTAAAAAAAAATTTGAAAATCATTATTTTAGGCCAAAACTTTTTGAGCATGTCCGTGACTATCCTGGGCATTTTTTTTCTGAATTTTTATGAATATTGTGTTTTCAATCGAGTTACGTCATAAAAACACAAAACTCGCCCACTTTTTCTACCGCAAAAATTAAAAATGCACTAAAATTTAACATTCGTTTGAAAAAAGTAGGCGGGGTTTCATGTTTTGATGTCGCAACTCGGTTGAAAATACAATATGTAAGCTCCTAAACATATTAAAAGAGTATCATTGGGTTACGGTAGCCCCCTCCCCCCCCCCCCCCCCCCCCCTTCATCACGAAAATTCCCCAAACATTCCCCCCGCCGTTCCCACGACCTTTATCACGGTCGCGCCACGCCACGACACTAATTATAGACTGATTCTTCGCTCAAGATGATCGCTGTTGACGGGTCACACGCAATGATGTTTTGAGAAAGATACAGTAGCCAGCCAGCCAGTGACTAATCTAGTGGGTGACGATGGCGTAACAACACGTTTCCTTGTTGCGCGGGCTCTTACCTCCGTATCCGGAAGGACAATCGGGTTGTGCGGGGATAAGTGAGCCATTGTTGTCACAGTCTGCAAATTTATTTTTAATATGATGAACGGGAAATTACTGTAAAACGGCAAAACGCGCCCTGCCACAGTTTTTTTGCCGCTCTCGCACGAAGAGACGCAGAGATATTTCAAATTTTCTAGTCCCTGCAATTGTATTGCCATTTAGGTCTGGTGACTTCATTTAAACATTTTCACAACCCAACCACACCCTATGCACTCCCTCCATTCTGCTTCATCAAACACTCTTGGCGCCACCGTGTCGTGTTGGGTTGGCGACCGACCCAAAAAAAGATTTTCACAGATTTTGCAGTATGTCGAAAGGAAAGAGAAATGGGTGAATGAATGAATGAATGAATGAAGGAGGACGAGCCGCCATCTATCAGCGCGGCGTACTTTCGTGTGCGCCGCGAATAAGACAAATGAGCTGGATGGACGGGCGGCGCGAGGACTGTCGCCAATTTGTCCTCGCCTCGTCTTGCCAAAAAGAAATATTGAAGTACAGTTGGTCGTTTTTAACTTTGCGATTTCATCACGTCGTGGAACTCGGCGGGGAAAATCTTGAATTTTGGCAAAGTGCCAAGCGTGAGTGTGAGCGCGAAGAGACGAGGCAAGACGCGTTGAGACGAGACTCAGACAACAAACAGCGTTCGTTGCCACGCAACGCAACCGCGGCGCGTGGACTTTGGGCTAACCCACAGCGCATTCTGGACGAAATATGTCTACTTATACTCGGTATAAAGCGCTGCAAACTCGCTCCATTTGAACAACCAAAGACAGAGTGCAGAGAATGGAGAGAGCTTGGCCGATTTTTCGCTCTCTTTTCTCTGAATCCCATTCCAAATGCATGTGAAATTCCCTGTGTGATTGGAGCGAGTTTGCAGCGTTTTATACCGAATATATGAAAGCGAATTTTCGCACGTTATTTCTCGGATCTCTGCGTCTCTATTTTTCCACCTCCACCGTGGAGACGCAGACAAACATGCGATAGAGCGCACTTGCCTTTACGTAGGCTCTAGCACGCCGTGCCACCCTGTTATGATGGATAGGGCGAGGCGCAGCTGATGGAAAAAAGAAGGGTGAAATGACCAGAGAGGGCTAAACATGAGTGATGGGCAGGGCCCCACTGGGAAAATGTCCGAGCAACAAAAAACCCCCACAAAAACACGAGTGACCAGTGCCATTATTTCGCACTCAATTCAACCTTATGGCTCATTTACTTGCCAGATGCCTCATCCCTCTCATACCTTTACAGACACATTTTTGCTCGAAACTGCTCGTAAAGACACACTTGTCGCCTTCGTCACATTGTAGCTCACACCTCTGCTCGCAAAACTCGCCACCGAATCCAGAGTGACACCTGTAAATGAAACCGTGATGGATTAGCCTGGACAGTAATCCCCGTGCTCTCTATTGTTTTATGAGCCCCCAGTGTGTCTGTCGGCTGCCGATGCCGACAAACCTGAGAACCCGGCTGTAAAACTGTCCTCCTCATTCTCTTTTTGACTGATAAGATACAGGACGAGGTGATAAAAAAAAGAAGCGGCGGCGACGGATGAATGGGTGGGGGTGAATGGTGGCAGACGGAACCAGTCTTTTTTGTTTCCCAGGCCTATAAACTAGCGATTTGGCGATTTTGTTTTGCGGCCGGTCGAGAAAGGAGAAGCTTTGCATTCTAATGAATGAGAGAATCTCAGAGCGCGACGGGTTAATTGGGTGTCTTTTCTCTGGGGGGGGGGGGCTCTGGGAACGGACGAGACGGAAGAAGAACGGCAACAAAACTTGTTTCAAGTTGTGGCGCGGCGCGCACGCAGGTGTCCACTTCTCGTCTTGCGCAAGTTTCTGGTGGGAATGGGGGCAAATCGTCCAAAAAAAGAAATATGTTCGCCACGAAATTTTACAGACTGGTCGCTGCGAAGATATCCGAACCGCGCCCCAAGGCAAAATTCATAATGATTTTTTTTTCGCAGGGTCCTTGAAATGTTTTTTTTTTCGAAATTTTTCAAAAAGTCTGCAGTCGAGCGTCGTGATGTTTGAACACTGGCGCTATATTTGACGCACATTTTCAAAATTTTTGGAAAAACGCTGGTGCAAATTTAACGAAAAAGCACAAATATTATGAGTTCGTCACGAAGCGAGACAAGACACCACACTATTGAAATTTTGTTTCCCAACCATTTAAAACACTTAATTATTTTAATATTTTATTGTCCGCCTCCAACACGACGGTCAAACGCGCTCTGCTGAACTTATTACTTTGCTAGTTTCATTTTGATTGTTATATTGTTTTGTACGTTTTTGCTTCATTTTTGGGTGTAAATTCTTGGTTTTTCTTGTCATTTTTTGGTAAAAATAATTATTCTTCGGTAAAATGCTTAAATTTAGTTAAAAATCGATATTTTTCTATTCAAAAAAAAATTCCAAACTGATTGGCTTGAAAACTATGTATTTTGTTAAGATGGGATCATGTTTTCCTACTTTTTAGCCCGAAAATTCAATAAATAGAGCTCACAATCAGCAGTAAGTTGCTCCTGAAAATTCACTATTTTGCACGCGCGCCTCCCGCCATTTTTCAGCAAAAATGCGGGATTTTTTGCAATATTTCGCTCCATTTTCCGATTATTCACGCTAAAAACTTCATTTTGATCCAAAGACGGGGAGTTTTCGTCGAAAAATGACCGTGTTTTAGGGTTTTGAAAATAGCACTAGAAAATGAGAAAGTTGAGATGGATTCGGAGAAAATATACTCGGTATAAAGCGCTGTAAATTTGCTCCAATCGCACAGTAAACTGCGCATGCATTTGGAGTGAAATTCAGAGAGAAAAGCGCAAAACATCGGCCTCACTATATCTCAATTTTGTGCACTTTCTCGTCGCCTACGCCTACGTGGTCGCCTCGTCTGAGTTTAAAGCGCTCCGTACTGAGAATAGAAACACTTAAATATCTTTGTTAATTTATGCCTGAAAACTTGGCAAAAATCAAGAAAACCAAGCAAAAATTGTCCACGGGGAGTACACGAAAAAATGCCAAAGAAATGCGCCAAAGAAACAAAACTTTTTGGAAGCGCGAGGTGTTTTGTATCTATTTTTCACAAACGCTTTTTTTAAAAATTAATTCAAAGAGCGAGCACGCATATAACTTCCACGTGCCCTTCCTACCCTATCTTATCAACTCCACAGTTGGCGAATGTTGGAGCATGGTTCGTGCCGCAATAAATAAAAACGCAAGACTTGCGCAACCCCTAATCATTACCTACCTGCACCAATAAGTCGTCTGATTGTTGTTTATCACCGGACCAGGATGGCAATTCGCATTCCGACCGCATACGAGACCAAGGCAAGAGCCTTGGTGAAGAGCTTTGATGCAAGGGATCCAGAAAAATAGGAGAAAAATGAGATTCATTTTAAATGAGACTGTGCAGGGTGTCGAGCATTAATGAACCGATGGAGGAGTCTGCAATGAGCGATAAATCAATTTGGGTAGGTTAAGCTTATCATCATAATAATAATAATAATAACTCAAGAGGAACAATAGGTTAGCTTGGGTGGATGGTGGGTAAGGGGGGGGGGCACAAAAAAAACAAACCACAACCCACTTTGAAAAGAGGAGAGAAGAAACAAAAAGGAGGAACGAAAGAAAGGGCGGAGAAGACCAGACGAGGCCCCGCCCAACTTGTTGCGGTCACGACCACCACGAGAGGAGGAGGAGAAGGAGAATAGGGTGGAAGAAGATGATGGTTTTTTCTTGCAAAGAATCGGCGCGAGAAGTATGGGAACCGACGAGTGGCGGATGCCTTTGATTTTGGGTTTGAAGCCACGAGACGCGGCGCGGGGCGGCGCGTTCAAAAATTTCAGAGCGAGACTGTTGAGAACGGAAAATTACGACGAAAAATGTTTTATTTTGTTGTGAAAAATGCCCTTAAAAACCAAAAATTGAGTAAGAAAGCTCAGCGCGTCCTATCGCATGTCTGCGTCTCCGCAGTGGTGCACGACCAAGTTTACCTAAACGCGTGGAGACGCAGAGACTCGAGAAATGACACCGAATTGCAAAAACGTAGTCCCGAACATGCCGTGGCGATAGGCGCGAGTAATTATCCAAAAAATTCCTAATTATGAATTTTTCTATAAAAATTTCCTTTTTAACATTTAAATAACACTGACACCTGGTTATTGCATTTTTTGAACGCGACCTTCCGGGCGCCATTTCGTGAGTCTCTGCGTCTCTATTTTTGCACGCGTTCAGCTAAACTTGGCAGACGCTCTCTCCTGTGGAGACGCAGAGAAATGTGACAGGGCGCGTTTGAAATTTCGTAGGTCTAGCACGCCGTATCTGATTTTTGGCTTATTGGGAATTTAAGAAACATGAAAAAGAAAGTGGACGGAGCTTGTGTTAACCCGTTTTCGATATGGTTTCGCAAACACGGAGTGCTCGAAATAGGAAAAAATAGAACATCGAAAAAGCGCTTGTGGTTTTAATTTTTAGCAAGTAAAAAGGACTCAAAAACCCCAACTATAAGTTGATGCAAACGCGCCCCAGCGCGCTTCTCAAACACACGCAACACATCCAAATGAGGCCCAACTAATAAAAAAAAAGCGCGCGAAAAATTTTGGATAGGAATTCGTAATTTTTTCCACGATTTCTGTTCATTTCTCTCACTGATAATGCGGGCGCGTTTACTCACTCCATCCTCATGCCCCAGTGTTTTGTTTCATTTTTTGTTTTAATTTTTCTGTGAAAAATTGATTATTTTTTCATGTTTCTTCATTCAAAATGTTTAATTTTTTGTTTTACGCGCCAGTTTTGATGCATTGGCTGCTATGACGGTGATTGTGTACTTGTTGAATTTCAAACGAAAGAGATTTTGCATTTTTCAATCCAGTTGCATCATGAAAACAGGATTCCGCAAGCACCGTTCCGTCTCCGTCTCTTCAAATAACACTGTGATTGCGTGGTCGCGCACAATTAAGTGGGCGGGGTTTACCTTTTTCAAGATGCAACTGGATTAAAAGCAAAGTTTTCTTTTTCTTTCATTGCCGTTTGAATTTTCACACCCAATAACGACGAATTTTTTTTCGATTTTCTCCAACCGAATTCCCCAAACCTAAATGCCGAATTATTTCTGGCGGGTTCCCAAGCCAATAAATCAAACCAAGAGGGCTTTGGCTCCTGCTAATCCGCGAGAACCTCTCTTTTTGTCTTTGATGCCTACCCGTGCCCCTGCCACGTCACGTCACAGTCACCTGTCAGTGGCAACAAAACCATCTGTCATACAGGGTGTTGAACGCTAAATATGTTGCTGGAAAAAGCCGCAGCAAAGAAAGTTTTATGGTATTTAGCTAGATTACAGTTTCTGAATTACAAAAAACTCTGCAAACAAAATTCTGCAAACACCCATATTATTTTTCGAAATGAAAAAGCCACGTGTGGCCACATCCACTCAGCTTTTTTTTTATTTCGTTCAGTTGAAAAACCTGAAGGGGCGGAGTTTCGCCACTGCTTACTGTAGCCGACAAGAATATTGAATGGATAATATATCATTAATATTTATTCTCAGTACGGAGCGCTGCAAACGCGCTCCATTCGCACTGTGGTGAACGCGGCCACGTTGGCGACGAGAGAATGCGGAAAATTGAGAGACCGTGGCTAATTTTTGCTCTGATTTCTCTAAACCTCACTCCAAATGCATGCGAAATTCATTGTTCGATTGGAGCGAGTTTTCACAGCGTTTTATACCGAGTATAAATTTATTTATGTGATTTTCTATACATATATATGTATTTTTTATTTTTTTTCGCATAATTAAAAAGGGGGTACTCGCTTTTAGAACTGCGCGGTTTAGAATTCAATTTTCCTGAACCTGGAAACTTCTTCCTGTTTTTCCAATAATTTCAAATATTATTAGAAAGACAGGAAATTAATAACAGGATCAGGGAAATTTAGTTCTAAACCGCACAGTTCTAAAAACGAGTACCTCGTAAAAATTAATTAATCAATTTGAAACACTTTTCATTAAAATAGCAGATTTGTTTCATGCTTGTCGTAAATTTCGATGCTTGCACACAAACGCCTTGGGTTGCTACGCAGCCAGAAAAAAATTTTTAATTCACATTTCTCTATTTTTCTTCAAAAAACGTGGTCGCCAACACCCCATGTCATGGAGAAAAACAGACCACAAAAATTGTGAAAGTTGTAAAGGAACAAAAAAAAAATTTTTTTTTCTAGGCACTGTCCTTTTCTGTTTGCCTACTACCTGCCGCGGTAGTTTTCTGATAAAATCGTTTCTTTTTTTCTCAATTTTCGTAAAAAATTTCGGTGAAAATATGTACATATGGAAAAATGTTTTGATTGAGTGTGAGTGGGCGAAAAAAACAAATTTAGGGGGAATAAATTGGGGAACGGTTTAATGGACCTATAAAGATGAACTTTTCTGCCATTTTATTTCTATGCAAACCTACATTTTAATGCAGTTCAATGCAAGAAAATCAGTTAAAATGCATCTTCAAAGGTCCATTATAAAATAAAAAATAAATATTTAGAAAAGATAATTGAAAAACCCAATAGAGAAACAAAAACACACAAAAATAAAAAAGAGGCGATCAGGCTGAAAATGTGAAGAAAATGATAGAGATGGATTGGTAGATGGATGGTTGGGCGGGCGGGCGGGCATTGTCCAGACTCGATAGTTTCGCTGATTCGATTAGCCTGTTTGAGGTGGCTCGATTTAAACGTTACTTATTTATGATGTATTTAAACATGGTTTTTCAAAGTGATGAAGCGTGCTTGCAGCATCCAATTGAAACCAACACGTTTTTCTTTTTTTTATTGGTCGCGGTACTCAGTTCGCTACAATAAAGGTGAAATTACTTATATTAGAACTCGCACGAAATAGAACTGCTACAAAGTAGAACTGTGGGGAATAGAACCGCCTAAAACTGAGCTGTACCGACACAGAACCGCTCGAACAACTCGAGGAATTATTTCGTTGTATATTGTGAGGCCCTGAGTTCTATTTCGTGCAGTTGGTTTTTCAGTACAGTTTTATTTCAGCCGGTTCTATACCGTATTACCCCTTTGCATTGTATTTTCAATCGAGTTGCATCATCAAAAAATGAAACCCCGCCCACTTATTGCGCGCGACCACACAATCACAGTGCTATTTGAAGAGACGCAGACAAAAAGAAAAATGTATGCAGGTTCATTTTTTTTTGTTGTTATTCGAAAATTCGTGGGTTTTTAGTTTGAAAAGTCACCTTATAACCAAAAAATGAGCTAAAGAAGGAGAAGACAGTCAAACAGCGGCTGTCAAACATTTGCCTTTCTTTATCGGCGAAAATAGCAATAGAAAAAGAAGAACGGCTTGCTAAAATCAAGAAAATGTCATTAGGTAAATGCCACATCTTCTTCTTCTCTCTATTTACATGGCACAGTAAGTACAGTAGTCACTAGCTAAACATTGTTTTTTTTAATAATTATTATTTGACATTTGGCTCATCATCAGGCGTTATCATAAATAGGCGCAAGGCTCGGGAAAGTTATTGACTATTTTGACAAGTTTTTACACTAAAATTGGAAGAAAATGCTTGTCAGCTGCCTGGCCGCTATTTGGCTGCTATTTGGCGGCAGTTTGGCTGCTATTTCGAAGTATCTGAAAGTGGGCGAGCCGGTATAGAACTGCCCGATCGGTTTTGAAACGTCACGGATTTGAAACGTCTCGGAGCCCTCCGCTGAGTGTCTGCGTCTCTTCGGCGAGAAAACAACAATATTCATTCACTCTGCTTCTCTGCGTCTCCTCTTCGTATCTGTTTAACGTAGATGAGTGGCTATGCAGCTAAATGCAGCCTAGTGTAGAAAAATGCGACAGCGCTTAGGCCCGAAATTTTTCTGAAAAAAAGCCCGCACAGTTTGAATTCTATTTTCCAACCAACGTTCCGGCAAATACACCGTGCGCCTTTGCGTGTTCAGCAGGGTGCAGTCGCCAGCTCCCTCCTCCCTCCCTCCACGTATAGGTGTCCAATTTTGAAGCTAAATAGGAGTGAATAAGAAGAACAAAAAAAGCAATAATAAATTGAGAGAACCTGAGGATGACTAATGGCCCATAAAAAAGAAGCAATAAAGTTAAGGGAATCTGCCTTTATTATTATTGCTGAAAATAGTAGAAAAAAGGTGTGGGGAGTGGAAAAAAATAGAAGCGTTCATGAAGCGTTCGAATTTAGACGAACTCTATCGCGTAGTTCAATATCTTTCCGAACACGACGAAATCCGACAACCGAGACGAGGGCTGTCTGAAGGAGCAGACCGGCGATGACACAAAGACAGAACGCTGCCAGCGAGACGACAACGGTGAAGCGACATCCGCTGTCGCACAGTGGTGTTTGCGGACAACCGTATCTGAAAATCAAGAGTATTATTCAGTGGTTCTGTCAGGCACGAAGTGACGTGGCGCGCGGCGCCAAGAATCAAAAAGACAACACTGTATTTTTCTCTGTGTCTCCTCGGTTGCTGTCGTTTTTTATGTTTATCGCTGCGAGACCTAAGCTGACGCTGCGCCGAAACTTTGCCGCTTATCTCCGCTGTTGACAGCTGTGGCCTAGAAAAGGCAAATTTTTTCACGAGTAAGTTCATCACGACCGGGGACACAGCTAGAATGAGTGCGACCGTAATCCATTGCAAAATTTTAACGATTTTAATGGTTTTTTCGAAATTTTTGTCAAAATTTTTACTCTCTCTCTCTATCTCGTCAAAATGTCTTGATTAGATTACGGTAACACTCATTTCAGCAGTGTCGGGTAATTTACACATTGCATTTTCTGGGCCACAACTGGCACATTATCTGGGCGCTCTATACTTCTTGAGGCGTTTATTTTCTTCACATTTTTTGTAGCTCCATATAATTACGGTAACCATCTTTTTTTTCCTCTGGGAAAGCAATAAACAATGCTCTTTGCCCACCTATTTTTACCACATGTTCTCCCCTCCCCTCCGTTCGTTCCCTCATCTAAAAAAGTGACACATGTCCCTCAATTCAATTCCCCCTACTCACTTTCCACATGGCAGATTTCCGACAACTTGGAGCGATCGAACCGAGTGAAAATAGGATTCGGACCGATTCAGATCCCACACATCAGTCTCCGTCGTAGTACCATTCTCATCGGGCACACTGTACTCAAATTCCACGTGATTCACTTCTTCCGACACGTCCAACGTCGTCTCCTGAAGCGTTCCATTGCTACCGGACCATTTGAAATCGAACAGTGTCAGTTGCGAGCCGTTTCGGTGCTCACCCTGAAAATTGCTGATATGAGAAGTGGGGGAACAGTGGAGCCACTAAAAACGGGGGGATGGTCGCGAGTGGCGTAGCCGTCTTTTTGCAGGAAAGAGGGTCGCGCCTGCAAAAAAAGAACGTTTACACGGCGTTCTAGACCCTCCGTATAAAGGCGAACGCGCCCTATCGCATTCTCTGCGAACGCGTGCAAAAATGGAGATGCAGAGGCGCGAGAAATGGCCCGTGTAAATCGCTTTCAAAAATTTTTTCAAAAACGTAGTCCCGATCACGCCGGTTTGAGCACGTTTTGGCGCAAAATTGGAAGAAACTATTAAAAGGGAACTATCCCGGCAGGCGTAATTTTTTACCCATTATTTTGCGGTATTTTTTCGAGGCGTTTGCATTTTTTCACCCGGGTGCGTTTTCAGATCATGAAACTGCGAAAAATAGTCTCCGTCTATGACAGTTTTGAGAATTCTTCCTCATCTTCCATTGCAATTTTCAAAATCCTACGACTCGCCCATTTCTCGTAGAAAAGTCCTCGTTTTTGAATCAAAAGGAAGTTTTCACCGTTCATACTCATAAAATGGACCACGAGGCACGGCGTGCTGGAGACTACGTTTTTATAATTATTTTTGGAAATGAAAATTTCGGAGGTCATCTCTCTCAAATCTCTGCGTCTCTAATTTTGCACGCACTTAGCTAAACTTGGCAGAATGTGACTATCGAGACGCAGATGAATGCGCCAGAGCGCGTTTGCCTTGACGTAGGTTCTAACAAGCCGTGCGAGGAAGGCGTGTGCGAAGTAGGTGAAAACACGGTTTTTCACGGCATGTCGCACGAAATTTTGATGCAAGTGCGCTCCTCTGAAAGGTCAGCTGCTTGTCTGCGTCTCTATAGGGCGAGGGTAGTTTCATACAAACAATATCCGCGCACTATGCTTCCCTGCGTCTCCTCTTCGTATCCGTTTTATCGCAGCCGAGTGGCTTTGTAGCTAAATGTTGCCTACGGTAGAAGAATGCAACCACGCCTGTTGGGAAAACAAAAATTGGAACGCGGTGTTTGCGTACTTTGGAAATTTCAAACGGCAATGAAAGAAATAACATGGAAAATGAAGAGAAATGTTCCCATTTTCTTTTGAATTTTAGAAGTACGAAAATAATGCATTGCAACTTTTTTTTTCATAGTTATTTTCGGGAAAAAAGCCCGCACCGTTTAAAGTTTATTTTCCAACGTTCCGGTCAACACTCCGTGGGGTTTTGTACGTTTAAGAAAAGAAAATTGATTTTTTTTTCGGTCTGTTTTGCGCGCTGATTTGCGATTTGCAAATTTGCCGATTTTTTTTTTGCAATTATCGATTCAAATTGTCGGAAAGGGTCTCAGTTTTCATATGTATTGTGGCTTTGCCGCCGATACCCAGGCGCTGCGGTCGCGTCGCGTGACAACGTTCGCGTCTTACACGCTTGCAAGCTCTCTACCTGGAAAATGCATTTCGAAAGCCGTGAGTTGGCATAAATTAGCACACCACACCCCTTGTTGAAGCATCTTTAAAAAATCTACGAAAAACGATTCTACGAACACATCTCCCCGTTTTTACAGCATTACATTTTAGTGCAGCAGAGCGCACTTTCCACTTACCACAAACCGAACGTCAATTTCACACTCTTCCATGCACACCAACGCCAGGAACATTGTGTCCGAGTGAGGGGCGTGTGCGGATTCGGAGCAAATGTTAGAAAATGTGAGAATCAGAAGTAATGGGATGATCTTTTTCATGTTTGGGCTGAAAACTAGAATAGATTGGACGATGGAAGAATTGAAGATAGAGAGGAGAAAACGGATATACTTATAGATGTATGCACGCATTTAGGGCAAAGGAAAGTGCGAGTAAAAGTTATGGCGGCCGCCCTAAAGTTGGGCATGGCATGCAGTCTTTTTTTGATGGAAAATTTAATCAAACTCGACCTCCGTGGGTGTTTTGTCTTGGAAGGGAAAAAAGGGAAATCCAGATATGTTTTTGTTTAGATATGTGCATACCATTCTCACACAGAATCAAAATGTTTTGTTTTGGTTGGCACAAGTCCAAATCAAAACATGACATTTTTTGGAGGTCACCATAAGATGGGGTGGGGCAGGCTTCAAGTCGAGTCGCTACGAAGAGGATAAACATATTTACAGTGGTGGAAACGTGAACAGCAAATTGAAAAAACTAAAAACGTCTCTTTTTGTTTGTGAGAAAAGTCATGAGGCGAGGCGAGGCGCGGACAGCTTCTTCTGCTTCTTCTGACTCCGCGCGGAAAAAATTTTGCAGCTGTTTACTGCAAATGTGGTGGTCCGCGCGAAGAAGGAACTCTGCCGTCTGATGCACAGCTTCTCGCCACTTTTTTTTTTGGTTTCTCTTCATGCACAAAGGGAAAGAGAGAGAGTCTTCTTTTTTCTTCTTACTCTTTCTTTCTTATTCCCCCAAAATACGGCAAAGCGGCCGGGAAACAAGTTTTGCGCCGCTTCGCCTGACTGCGGAGCAGTTAACAAAGAGCTGAAAGAGTCGGAGAAGTCGGAAAAAGACTGGAAAGTGTAGTCTCTATTTTTTCTTAAACTGGTTCGCCGAGTTTCCCATCTCTCCCACCCTCTCTCTTTTTCTTTGTCCCACGCTCGCCGAAGCGTAGCATGTATAAATATGTATATATTTGCGTACCTTTATGAGATATTAATGAGTTTTAATAAGTTGGCGGCTAGCAAGCAAAATAGGCCACGCCCATTAAAAAAAAATTTTTTTTTTTTTTGGAAAATTTTTCTGATTTTTTAGAAATTGCAAGGTGAAGAACACATAATAAATGTAGCCGGAAAAGTATGAAATAACTAAATTCTCAATTTTTTTTCTCAATAATCTGGGTCAATTTTATTAAAGGGGGTGCCAACTTTCTGGGGAAAGTGGCTTAAAATATACTCTTGGATGGGGGATTTACGAATATCAAATCGAAATCGAACGAAAAATTTTTTCTGATTTTTGGCGAATTTTACAAAAAAAAATAGAAGACCACGGGGAGTACACGATTTGGCGCGAAATTCAAACGCCATTTTTCTTTTTCATCATTGTTCTCCCGAGTTTTACCAATATTTTTGCATTAATCTTTGGGAAATATATTACAAACATCATTTCGTGTTTTAAAATATCAAATTAACGCGTGTTGATCACAAAAGTAACGATAAAACAAATTCGGAACAAAAATTCTCATACCTTCCTTTTTTGTCCCTTTTCCTGCTCAATTCCGCATTATGTTCTCTTTTTTATCTGTAAAGTTTATATTTGATCAATAAATGTTCACAAGAAATTATTTAAAACGATGAATCGAACGAAAGGCGAATATCGATTTTTTGATTTTCATGACTAAACTGTATTTTCGCAATTATATAAAATTATAATAAGCGATTAGAGCACGTTGATCGAAAATCGATAATAAAAACGAGGAAAATTGCACGAAAAATGAATATTTCTGGTGAAAATGGATCTTTCTAGAAGCCGCGGCCGCGGGTTTCCTAGTCCACGGCCACGATTTTCGTGTACTCCTCGTGGTCTTCTATTTTTTTTTGTAAAAATCATAAAAAATCAGAGAATTTTTTTCGTGCGATTTCAATGTGATATTCGTAAATCCCCCACCCAAGAGTATATTTTAAGCCACTTTCCCCAGAAAGTTGGCACCCCCTTTAAATACTCAGAATTTTGACGATAAGATCAGCTGCGGGTGTTGGTCCAGAAGTGGTTGATGTTTTTGCCTAAATTTAAGCTTAAAATAGTCCGATAAGGCCACAAGTTGGCAAATTGAATGTTTAAAGTCCCAAATTTGCATAAAATTTGAAATTAAAGTTTAAAAAAATTTGCAACAATTTTTTTTTCCAATTTTGCAAAAAATTTTTCTGAATTTTTAAAAATTGTCCACAACAACAGCTCCGTTGAAAAGCACAAATCATATTAAATCAAAAAAGTGCGCAAAAAATGCAAATACGCCCCACGGAATATGGCTGCGCATTTACGAAAAAAAATTTTGTTATTTTTTCGAAAAAACATTTAAAAAAATTTTTTTTTTGAACAAATGAATTAATTTTTGGCTGATCACATTGATAACGAATAAAATACTGTAATTTTTTGTGAAAAAAAATGCGAAAAACAGTTATTTTTGGAAGAGTTTTTTTCCAGAAAATTGGTCCCTGTGAAACTTCTTCCACAGCCAACTTTCAACGATAATTTTTTTTTGAAAATTTCCAAATTTTTCACCTTTTTTTTTTTGGTTTTCTAGCTAATTTTTACCATTTTTTTCAAAGCTTTAAAGGGGGTGCCAACTTTCTGGGGAAAGTTGCTTAAAATATACTCTTGGGTGGGGGATTTACGAATATCACATTGAAATCGCACAAAAAAATTTCTCGGATTTTTTATGATTTTTACAAAAAAAAATAGAAGACCACGAGGAGTACACGAAAATCATGGCCGTGGACTAGGAAACCCGCGGCCGCGGCTTCTAGAAAGATCCATTTTCACGAGAAATATTTACTTTTCTTGCAATTTCCTTCGTTTTTATCATCGATTTTCGATAAAACATGCTCTAATCGCTTATTGAAATTTTAGATAATCGCGAAAACACATTTTAGTCATAAATATCGAAAAATCGATATCTGCCTGTCGTTCGATTCAACGTTTTAAATAGTTTCTTCTGAACATTTTTTGCTCGAATATAAAAGTTACAGACAAAAGAGTGAATTTAATGCGGAAGTGAGCAGGAAAACGGGAAAAAAATGAAAGGTATGATAATTTTGTTCCGAATTTGTTTTATCATTACTTTTGCATTAATTTGCTATCTAAAAACACGAAATGATGTTTGAAATTATTTCCCAAAGATTAATGCAAAAATATTGGAAAAAGACGGGAGAAAAATGTTTAAAAAGAAAATGTCGTTTGAATTTCGCGCCAAATCGTGTACTCCCCGTGGTCTTCTATTTTTTTTTGTAAAATTCATAAAAAATCAGAAAAAAAATTTCGTGCGATTTCGATGTGATATTCGTAAATCCCCCACTCAAGAGTATATTTTTAGCCACTTTCCCCACAAAGTTGGCACCCCCTTTAACGCTAAAAAAAGGTGCTACCTCGGAATAGAATTGAAGCGGAATAAAACTGTAGCGAAATTGAACTGGCTTCGGAATAGAATTGTAGCGAAATCGAACTGTAACGAAATAAAACTGTTCGGAATAAAACTGTAGCGTTTTGGAACTAAATTAGCAATGGAGCGCGATTGCATTGCTTGCTCATTCAAATATTGGAATTTCTCATGCGCATGCTTTTTTAAACAGTTTTATATTTGAGCTGTTCATCAAAAATTGTTTGTTTTGTTGTTTTTTTGAATAAACTTTTATCATTTTTTTGTCGGCCCGCCTTGACGGCCAAGCAATGCAATCGCGCTCCATTGCTAATTTAGTTCCAAAACGCTACAGTTTTATTCCGAACAGTTTTATTCCAAAACAGTTTTATTTTGCTACAGTTCTTTTCCGAACATTTCTATTCCGAACGGTTCTATTGCGAAGCGAGTTTTATTTCGCTGCAGTTTTATTTCGCTTCAGTTCTATTCCGAGGTAGCACCTAAAAAAATCATTGAAATTGCAAAAAAAAAACCAGAAAAAAAAATAAAATTTTGAAAAAAAAAACAATAATTTTGAAAAATTAATGTGGAAGAAGTTACGCAGGGACTAATATTATGCACAACAAAAACTCTTCCCAAATACATTTTTGAAGATGTTTTATTCTCAGTACGAAGCGCTGTAAATTCGCTCCATTCGATTCGCAGTGGACGAGGCGGCCACGTTGGCGACGAGAGAGTGCATAAAATTGAGAGAGCGTGGCCGATTTTTCGCTCTTTTTTTCTCTAAATCTCACTCCAATTGCATGCGCAGTTCACTGTGCGATTGGAGCAAATTTGCAGCGCTTTATACCGAGTATAATTTGCGAACGAAAAATTAGGGTCTCATGTCAGCGCAGTCTCAACTTTCTGAGCTGGCCTAGAATGGTGTCAACTTTTTGGGCTCTAGATAAGTTCTAACCAATAAAAAAAGCAAACGCAGTCGTCATGAACGAGAAAAACTCCGAAAAAAATGTTCGGGGATTATGGACAAGGAGGCAAGAGGGAGAAATTTGGTTTTTGTTTTCTTTCTTTCTTCCTAGAAAAGTAACATATGACATTTGTGTTTTTGGGCAAAAAGATGAAGTGAGAAGGGGAAGATAACTGGCTCATGATGGAGTGTGTGACGCATGAGAATCATGCACTCTTTTTCAAATAAGCTGTTTTCACATTGTAGGTCGCCTGGATGTAAAAGCAAGCGGCCAAATTCAGCAACATCATAACATAAAAGGTACCGGCTCCTGAGCATGGAGTCTGCTAACGCGCCCGTACGCACATCTGCAAACGTTTACAAGACGTGCTAGACTCTACTTTAAGGCAAACGCGCTCTATTGCGCTTATTTTCTGCGTCTCCACAGTGAAGGTGCAACAATGGAGACGCAGAGATGCCCGCGAAAAATCGCTTATGTTATACTCGGTATAAAATGCTGAAAACTCGCTCAAATCGAACAATGAATTTCGCATGCATTTAGAGTGAGGTTTAGAGAAATCAGAGTTAAACATCGGCCACGGTCTTTCAATTTTCCGCACTCTCTAGTCGCCAACGTGGCAGCGTCCTCCATTGTGCGAAGGGAGCGCGTTTGCAGCGCTCCGTACTGAGGATAAAACACATTTTCAAGTCCCGAATACGCCGTTGAAATATTCAACGTGAACTATTTATTATTATTGCCCACACACACACGCACAAACTTCACAACACGTAAGATCACCACTTCAATTTTTATCCGCTTCATTTCAAAAATCTTTTTCGCTTGTTCGTCATATTGAAGTGACTCGCACAGATTTGGACAAAGTAAGAATGCCAGTTGTGGACTATCTCTTTCTCATACAGGTATTTATTCCCTCTCGGGCCCTTGCATCGTATACACATCCTTTCCAGAATACATTTCTGTTTGTCGTCATCTTTTGTCCCGCACTATTTATGTGCAAAGGAAAGAACAAGTCAGCACTGCCTCCGCCCGGTAAAGGATCCAGTGAGACGTTGGCGGTGAAATCGGCGATTGTTAGTGGTTTTTTAAACACTTTTTTAATAAGACTCGATGTTTACAGAAACCCCTGCCGCCAGCCGAACCGAAGAGCCAAGGAGCTCCTGAGAAGCAGGAAAAGAAGGACGCGAAGTCGAAAGAAATGGATAGTAAAGACGGGGAGAAGAAAGAGCCCGACACGGCCGATGCTGAAAAGGAAAAGAAGAACGTGGAAAAATCGCAGAAACCGTTTCCGAAATTCGAGATGCCCACGTCGAGTACGAAGCATAAAAAGGATAAAGAGAATGAGAAGGACAAGAATGAAAAGATCAAGAAGGGATTCTATCAGGAGAAGTCGGACGAGGATGACACGCTGGAGAAGGTGGACAGTTTGAGAGTTGAGCAATCGGACAGAACGAAACGAGGACAAAAGGGAGCGGCGAAGAAATGAGCATTTTGGGAAAGAGGGGAAAATAAATGACATTGTAATATTTATTTTTTTATTAAAGTTTTTTCATATTGCTCACGAGCTTCTGATGATGCTAATTGTCTTCCTTTTTTCTCGCAAAATCGTTATGTATCTAATCCCAAAGTAAGCGATTTCGTATACCCAGGGAAAAACGGACACAACTTTCAAAACATTCTATTAAATGTGTAACACCTTAAAAATGGGCGACCGGAAGGAGCTGGGAGGAAACATGCTTCGATCCAAAAAGTCAGCTCTGATTTTTCAAAGGGGGTGGGACATGTCAGAATAGCTGTTGGGGGTTGTCTAACAGGACATGGTGGGGGGGGGGGGGCTATAATAGAAGATTCCCAGGGATTTGGATAAACACCCCCCCCCCCCTCCATTGTGGGGGCTTTAAAGAAACTGTTAAAAACCCCCACAATAGTTATTGTGATATACACCCCCGCTTTTCAATGAGCGGGGGGTTATTCCAACATGCGGGGGCTCCTGTCGTGTGGGGGGGGGGGTTATATTGGAATTTTCCCTTTAATTGTGATGCCCGCATGACTACCGTACTTATGGTCCATATGGACCTATTCATGGACCTATGGACCTATTCAAGAGAGAAAAAAAAAGAAGTTTTTTCCGATGCAGGAACGGGAAAAAAAGGAAGAGAAAAATTCATTTTCTGCCGATGATAACGTAGTCATATGTGGCGAGACCCATTCAAATATACCGATGCGCCTTTAATCGCGTATTTTTTAAGGCGATTTTTTCACTAATTTTTCTTATGGACCTATTCAAGAGACAAAAAAAGACGTTTTTTCCGATGCAGGAACGGCAAAAAAAGAAAAAAAAAAGGAAGAAAATTCATTTTTCTCTTCCCTTTTTTTTTCTTTTTTTGCCGTTTCTGCATCGGAAAAAACTTTTTTTTTTCTTTTTTTTCTCTCTTGAATAGGTCCATTACAGTCCACTGTATTAGAAGGGCTCTCCAAACGGCCTCAGGAAAAATAGAAGTGCCCCTTTTAATTGAAGGGCGTCTCTAATTGAAGGGAATTTGGATATACACCCCCCCCCCCCCTCAATTGTGGGGTGAGGGGGCTTTATAGAAATTGTTAAAGCCCCACACTAGTTGTTGTGATATACACCCCACTGATATAACTCCCCGTTTTCCAATAGATGGGGGTGCTATTCCGGGGTTATGTCAGAATTTTACCTTCTTCGCGCATTTATTCGATCATTCGGAATTCCGAACGGGTTCGGAAAAGTCTATTCCGAACGACTCGGAATTCCGAATGAATACTCTTTTCTTTTTTCTTCACTCTTCTTTGTGGCCTACCAAAAATAGAAAAAGAAGTACCGATTCGGAATACTTTTCCCACCCCGTTCGGAATTCCGAATGGACTCAAAATCCTAAGATTCCAAAATCTAAACACTTGTTGATCCTACTCAATCTATCATCCATCTTATCAGTGTCTGACGCTTGCGAAAATAGCTCGACAGAGCATGTGCTCAATGCCATTTTAAATTCGCAAAGACATTAATTTTCCTTCTGTCCGAAACGCTGTCCCTCGACCCCAGCTATCATCTCTTTTTCCCCTCGAGAGACCTCCATTTTTCTTTTTTTTTTCGAATCTTGTTGCGTTTCTTTTCTCAAAGGCGGTCAGAAAGCAGAATATTTTATTCGCAGTCAGAAAAAAAGCAATACCAATGACAGAAAAGCAAGGAATTATCCATATTGAGAGTGGGAAATAAGTAAATAAAAATTAGGATAAAATAAGATAACGTTGGGTGAAGAGAAGAGGTTCTTAGTTGACGTATTGTCCGACGATAGCCTGGACCTTCTCGTCTGAAAATTGGATGAATTAGATTACGATTTAAAAACGTTTAGTTCTAATAACTCACTCTTCAAGAATCCGGTGATGATTGGGAATTCCTTGGCGATCGAGTCCTTGGCATCCTGGGAAAGAGCCTTGTAGGCTTCGATGTGGCTGAAAAAGTTATCATTAAGCAGATGAACCTCTAGATTCGTCTATTCTTACGTCTTGGCGGTGGCCTTGAGGGTGTCAAGGGATGGTTTCTCTCCAGCCAAGTACTGAGCGTGGATCTTGCGTCCCTCGGCGATAGCCTTCTTGACGAAAGCCTTGGCCTCGTCGTTGAGAGAGTTGACCTTGTCCTTGATAAGCTGGTGGAGCTTGGAGGCCTTCTCGTGGAGAGCTGGCGACTTGGCCTTGACGGCGTTCAAGAACTGAAATTAAATTGAAAATTTCCAAGTATCTGTGATTGAAAACTCACGTCATCCTCGCTCTTGTACTCCTTGTATCCCTTGGCGACCTCCTTAAGGATGGCCTTCTCCTCTGGGGTGATCGACTTGAGGTGCTCGACAACCTCGGCTGGGATGAGAGACTTGTACTGCTCTGGGATGTCATCGTAGTTCTCCGGGAGCTCCGGGACTGGAGCGGAGAGCACGGCGACGGTGGCGAGAGCGACGAGGGCGAGAGTGCGGATCATTACTGCAAAACAAAACATATTATGGTGTGTGAGAGTCTAGATTACAAGGGAAATGTTGGAAACGTTAAAGTGATGAGGAGAAACCGTTGGAGGGTCTCTTTTATAGACAAAATAGGCGGGACCGAGGCGACCCCAAGGATTACAATTGAGCCGAGAGAGTGTGGTGGCCGAGGATACGCACAGTCAGAGGTGGAGCACAGAGGGCCGAAATGGGCGGAGTCGGCGAGAGAGTGGTTTTGGAAAGAATAGAAGAGAAAAGAAAAGAAAGCCGACAAAGTTGCAATGATGGACCGAAAAAAGCAAAGCAAATTTAAAAAAATGTTGCATTACACTAAAAGCTATTTTTTCTGTAGCGCTGAAACAAAAAAGCAAAGCGATAGAAATTCTGCGAGTCCATAGAATCCACAATGTTTTCGTCAAGCTCTCTCGATTGAGAATGCTATTTTCAAAGATCTGACCGAGTTCAAACTGGCACAGGAAAAGCGGTATAAAAGTGCGGATCGGCGGGCAGAACGGCACATCACAACAACTTCTTCGACTTCTTTCTGTTCCGAGCCTCCTTTTCTTGCCTTTTTCTCTTCGCTAAACCCCATGACAAGATAAACTTTCAGTAATGATCCGCGCCCTCCTCGTCGTCTCGCTCGCCACCGTCGCCGTCCTCTCGGCACCAATCCCAGAGGTGCCACAGAACTTCGACGACATCCCGGCCGAGTACAAGGGACTGATCCCAGCAGAGGTTGCCGAGCACCTTAAGGCCATCACCCCAGAGGAGAAGGCCGCGCTCAAGGAGCTCGCCCAAAACTACAAAGCCTACAAGACCGAGGAGGACTTCAAGGCTGCGCTCAAGGAGAAGTCGCCATCGCTCTACGAGAAGGCTGGAAAGCTCGAGACTGTGCTCCGCGCCAAATTCGAGAAGCTCGACGCATCCGCCCAGGCCCTTGTCAAGAAGATCATCGCCGAGGGACGTAAACTCCACCAGCAGTACCTTGCCGGAGAGAAGCCAACTCTCGACTCGCTTAAGGAACTCGCCAAGGGATACATTGCCGAGTACAAGGCTCTTTCCGCTGACGCCAAGGCCACCATCACCGCCGAATTCCCAATCCTCAGCGGATTCTTCCAAAGTGAGTTGGTTCAGAGGAAAACTAATGGCGTGCTAGAGTCTACGTAAAGCTAAACGCGCCCTATCGCATTGGAGTCAAGTTTAGCCAAAATAGAGATGCGGAAAACGTAGTCCCTAATACGCTTTGAAACTAATTGTAAAAACAAATAAAATAAAATTCCTACTTTCAGACGAGAAGGTTCAAGCGCTCGTCGGACAATACGTCAACTAATTTCTATTATTATGAAGCTAAATAAATAAACTTTTATTGTTTTGTTTTCCCTAACTACAAAACCCACGAGTCCACAACAAATAAAATCGAAACCACAAGTTGAAATCGCTCCTCGACTGGCAGATGCGATGCCCGCATTGACACATTGGATGCACATGGTCGGCAGAGCACAAAACAAAGAAAGAACGAGTAAAAACGTGACGGATAAATAATTATGAGGGTCCGAAGTGCATCTGTGTTTGAAGAGTGTAGCCAAATGTGTAGTCTGGTGGCACAGAAATCAAAGATCAAAACGGGCCAGGTGGACTTTAAAATAGAGAGATCAACAGATCAAAAAATATTTTTTTACTGTACGTAAATAAGAAAAATAAATTTGAATTGTATATTCTCAATACGGAGGCTGTAAATTCGCTCCATGTGCAGTGGACTAGGCGGTGACGAGAGAGTGCAGAAAATTAAGAGATCGTGGCCGATGTTTCGCTCATAAACGCGATTTTTTCTCTGAATCTCACACCAAAGGCATGCGCAGTTCACTGTGCGAACGGAGCGAATTTGCAGCGCTGTGTACCGAGTATAACTATTTTAAAAACGGTATTTACTTACGATGAAACGTTTAAAAAAAACAAATATGTAATAATAAAGCGAAAACTAAAATTGATTGAAACGCTTTTCTAGGCTTTCGAGCACCTGAGCAATAATTCTGTGATTATCCCGAATCGTGAGCCAAGAAACGCGCCCGGAAGCACATTGCTTAGCTAATTTTCAGGTTTTGGTCGCTTTTTCCTTCTGAAAGCGTCAAAAAATTCGAATTTGATTTAAAATTCTGGGCAAAACGCAAAAATCAATTTTTCAGACCAATTTTTGCTCTTGTGCGTTCGAGCGCGTTTGATGGCTCTTGCATCTGTTGGTTATTCGTAGAAAAATTCAAAAGAAAAATCTATATTTCAGTCCCATTTTTTTTTTGCGAATGTTTGGGCGTATTTTTGTCATTATTTCCCAAAGTTTCAGATCAATCGGAGCATTCTTCGAGTTTTTGCCAATTTTTTTGCATTTTTTATGAACATGTTGTGAAAAAATTGCAACGCGGTGTTTGCGTACTTTTGAAATTCAAACGGCAATGAAAGAAATAGCATGGGAAATGAAGAGATTTGTTCCCTTTTTCGTTTGAATTTTAAAAGTACGCAAACATCGCGTTGCAATTTTTGTTTTCACAATAATCCCCGTAAAATCGCTCGCAAAAACTCATAATTTGTTCATTTTAACAATCTGTGCTGAGTAGGCTTTCCACGTCGGGCGTTTTTCGCCCGCCCGACCCGCCCTAGCGAAGGGCCGTCCGAAGCCCGGGCGAAGGAAAAAACCCGCGTGAAATGTTCTTTATTTTTTCGAATTAAAATAAAAGAAAGAAAAAAATGTATTTGTTTCAAAAAAAAAAGTGTTTTTATTATTACTGCGTCGCGAAAACCTGTCAGAGCAGAGCGCGCGACGCTGCTGTGGCAAGGTGCGCGACGCTGCTGTGACTCGGCTGTGACCACCACTTTTCGCGGCGAGACCACAGCGCTCCGCTCTGACTGCTTTTCGCGACGCAGTAATACTCGACATAAAAGAGCACGGCCAAAAAAAAACTAGGAGCATTCTTTAAGAATAAATACGAGATCATCGAATAGTTCTATGTCTTTCTGAACCAGAACTGATAAACTTGAGACAATTCCTTCAATGAATCATGTCCACGTTATTGCGGTTGAAACTTGAGATTGACTCGATTTTGAACAGAATCCTGAATTAAAATATTTTTATTTTCAGCAAACCTCTTTATATTCTTGGTCTTCTAACTTTTCTCGTTTTTTTTTTAATTCCGCGAACCGCTGGAATAAGGCGACATTGACTTTTCTCTTTTTCCCACTGGCTCTGTAGTATTATCCTCATTACTTGAGGAACTGTTTCCTTCTAATTTGATCAAATTCGACATCTTAAACACACTTTTGACAGCTGAACTCACAAAAAAACGATACAAATCATGTTGAATATCATTGAAAATAAATAAATAAATTCGAAAAATGGATTACGTGCCATGCAACGTGGCGGCCTATCGAAACACCGTCACGTAAATTCGCGGACAGGGCGAAGCGGGCGGGCGTAGGGTGCCCGACCTCCGGACGGGTGTAGGGTGTTTTCGGGCGGCCCGCCCGAGATGGAAAGCTTAGTGCTGAGAATATATTGAAATTTGCAAGAAAAAATGGGAAAAATTAATTGTAAGGAAAATCGATTTTTAAACGAAGAAAAAAAAAATTAAATTCAAATTTTTCAAACCGCGCGAGGGTCACGGCCTCCCAGACTCCCAACGCGCCAACCAATCACTGACGCATTTCTGGTGTTGGCGCACAACTCGACGGCGCGTCTTTGAGCGCTCTGATGTTCTTGTGTGCGATTTTCTCGTGAAATAATAAGTTTTAACAAGAATTATATGCGGAGATAATGTAGAGAAACGTTTGAAAGAGCAAAAAGTGAGAAAAAGCGTTTAAAAAACTCACAAAATCACCGATTTAATTGGAAATTAGCCATTTCGGCGAGAAGCAATTAAAATTTTCATTGAAATCAGCTATTTTTGAGCAAAAAATGAAACAACTTCAAAAGAAATCACCGTGATTTGATTTGAACCAGAAAAAAAACCCAGAAAAATGAAGTTGAACTTTTTTTTTTTAATTTCGATAAATGGAAACATATTTTTTTGGCGAAAATTATGCAATATGTGACTGATTATTGTGAAAACAAAAAAATTGCAACGCGGTGTTTGCGTACTTTTGAAATTCAAACGACAATGAGAGAAATAGCATGGGAAATGAAGAGAGACGTCCCCCTTTTCGTTTGAATTTTAAAAGTACGCAAACACCGCGTTGCAACTTTTTTGTTTTCACAATATGACAAAAATTAATGAATGTGGTCTGGACAAATCATTTTTACATAGAAAAAAAGTAGAGTTTCATACAAAAAAAAAGAAAGAAAAAATTTGGCAAACAAAATGAAAATAACGAAGTACGGAGTTCAATTGAATTCAATTAAACGCGTTTGACCGTCGCGTCGCTCCGGGCCGAAAATACAAAGACGAAAAACGGACAAAATATAGGCAAATTCATAAGAAGACAGTGTTTTTAATTTAATTAATAACTTCAAACTGTATCTCCTTCTCCTACAGGAGTTCAAATCCTTAATTTTAACGCTTTTTCGAAAGGTTTCACACTCCTTTTTATTTCGCCGAGAATTTTATCGATAAAAAATTATGGGAAAGACAAAATATTTGACGATATGTAAATTTTCAGTACTAAATTAAAAACTAATTTGAAAAAACTAAAGTTCGCGCCAAAAGGAGCGGAGCGGGCTCCGGGACATTTCGCAGCCGGACGTTTCGCAGCCGAGACATTTCGCAGCCGGACATTTCGCAGCCAGACATTTCGCAGCCGAGACATTTCGCAGCTGAGACGTTTCGCAGCCGGACATTTCGCAGCCGAGACGTTTCGCAGCCGGTAAACACTTCTCACTTCTCTCTCAGCGGTCGACTACACAATTGGTAAACATGTTATTGATAAACAAGCATGGTCAGAGAAATGAGAGAGTGTGTATATAAGGAGGTTGGCTGCGAAACGTCTCGGCTGCGAAATGTCCGGCTGCGAAATGTCTCAGCTGCGAAATGTCTCGGCTGCGAAATGTCCGGCTGCGAAATGTCCGGCTGCGAAATGTCTCGGCTGCGAAACGTCCGGCTGCGAAATGTCCCGGAGCCGCGGAGCGAGCTCAGTGGAGCGCGATTGCACTGCCTGGCGTGCTGGGAGGCCGTGAGGGTCAGCAAGTGCGCTGCATCGCGCTCACACTTTTTGAATGTTTTGAATTTTTTCAGTTTTTTTGGGGGTACGACAGAATAGAAATAGGCGAAATAGAAATGCTACAAAATAGAATTGCTACAAAAAAGAACTGGAAAAAATAGAACTGAGCGAAATAGAAATGCTACGAAATAGAACGGCTACAAAATAGAAATGAGCGAAATAGAAATGCTACAAAATAGAACAAATTTTGGCGATGGAGCGCGTTTGCATTATTTTTTCAATTGCTCAGTTTTTCGCCGATTTTCCATTTTTTTTTTTCTGAAACTGCATTGATTTAATACTTTTCTTCATTTCCGCTGTTGTTAAGTGCGTACAATATCTGAAAATTACTGAAAAACCCTATAATAATCGGAAAATTCGAAGAATAATGCAAACGCGCTCCATCGCACCGATTTCTATTTCGCCCATTTCTATTTTGTCACATTTCTATTTCGCGCTGTTCTATTTCGCTCATTTCTATTTTGTAGCCGTTCTATTTTTTCCAGTTCTTCTTTGTAGCAATTCTATTTTGTAGCATTTCTATTTCGCCTATTTCTATTCTGTCGTTCCCCCGTTTTTTTTTTCAATTTTTTTAAATTTTCCAATTAAATTTAATGCATTTCTAATTCATTTAAAGATTGAAATGTTTAAAAAATCCCTTTTCTTAATTTTAACATTTTTGCAGCCGGAAAATTGCTGCCTTGAGCAAGCGCATGCCAAAATCTTGATGTGCAACCGTTTTTTTTGTCTCCCCCTACGTTCAGATAACGCCTAATCGATCAGTGTCAACTGCAGAGCAGACACAAAAGTGCCAACCGATCTCAAAGTTGCTTGTCTCGTCTCGTCTCGGCCTGCAAACCTCTTCAATCGAGAACATTCTCTCTCTATCTCGCACATCCCATCGGATCTAAATGAGGCTCATCTTATCTGTGTTAGTTTGATGATTTCATCAGCCTAATCATCATTACACTCATCAGAGCAATGTGACTTGTGTTGATAGGGCGCACACGGCTCGCGGACCGATTTGATTCGGATTTCGACGCGACCGTCGAGATGTTCGAGCTCGAATTTCGCTTCGAAAGCACAAGCACAAGCACAAAAACCACAAAATGGCCTCATGAAATGTCACGTGATTCGAGAGAAAGTGTCCCGTCGGCAGTGTAATAAAGATGAATCATGTAGAAAACATGAAAGTGAAAAAAGTGCAAGCATCTTTTCGCACCAATTGTTGTGTTGCTCTCCGCGACGGGTCAAGCTCATTCGTCGCAATCAGATGAAATGGGAGAGCGATCGAATCGAATCGAGGCGGATTTGTGTGCCAGGAGTGACGTGGTACAACATGTTTACCTGAGAAAGGTCATCCGGTTGCTCAGAATAGGATGCAGTTTCGGTAACTTCCTCGATGAATTTGTATGAAGATCGGCTTTTAATTACTGCGACTAGAGTTTCGCGCACACTGGTGCATGAGGAGGGGGTGAGTAAACGCGCCCGAACGCATTTAAATGAGGACCAAAAAATAAAAAACCGAAAAATTTTGGATAGGATTTCTTAATTTTCACGATTTCTGTTATTTTTTATTTTTTGGGCCTCATTTGGATGCGTTGCGTGTGAGCGTTCGGACGCGTTTACTCACTCCCTCCTTATGCTCCAGTGCGCGCACTTTGTGAATCAAAGTGACCGATTTTCGATACTGTTTCCGGAAAATCTACACTGATTGGATGCTCCCAATTATTTTTTTTCTGTAGCGGTGGCACGGGGTACTACGTGAATCCAAACGCGCCCTGTCGATATTATGCGTCTTCGCTGTGCCGTTCTGCCAAGTTAAGCTAAAATCGTGCGAAAATGGAGATGCAGCGACGCGAGAAATGACCGCCGAAAATTTGGTTTCACAAAAATGTTCAGAAATGTATTCCTGAACACGCCGTGTGGTGAGTGTGAAGCATCCATTTTTAAGTACCGTATTAAACACTGAAATCTTTGCGGGTTCTATAGTTCATCTTATCTTTCTTATATAGAAAATTTAAGATTAGTCTGTGTGTTTGTTTGTGTGTCTCACACACGAGTTTGCAGTCGACAAAACTCGATCTCGCGACCTCTAGATTGACGTTCAAACGTGCTAACCACTAAACCACAAGGGTCACGAGAACTTGAGAGAAAAAGGAAAAAGAAATGATTACCATTTCTATTGAAAAAAAAACAAAAATTAATAAATATTTGACGAAGGCGACTTAGTCGCCACAAGCTGTAGGCTTGTAAGTATATATTATTCATTTAGTAGTTACCCACTTTTTATGTACTGATTGTTTTATATACATTTTTCTTTGATCTTGCCAAATGAATAAATAAGTATTGTCGGCCCGCCAAAATGGTCAAACGCGCTCCGCTGGACTCAACGCTATGCGATTTTCATTTTGGTTTCCAAATTATTTTATTTCACGTGTAAAATCAACGTGAAATAAAATAATTTGGAAACCAAAATGAAAATTGCAAAGCGTTGAGTTCAGCGGAGCGCATTTGACCATTTTGGCGGGCCGACAATATATAAATATATTCAATCGGTTTTGTTTGGAAATTTCGTACCGCTCGTTGTTTTTCTGTTTTTACACCTAGTTTCTTTGTGAAATTACCAAAACCAAAAACAATATGGTTTTTCACTAATCATTTATTTTTCAAAGAAAACCCGCGACTGCAGGAGGAAAAACGTTAAATTTGCAAAAACGAGAGTTTCTTTACCCGTCGTGGAAAAGAAATCCCATTAATTCGACTCGCCGTCTCGCGACATCCCTGAAATTTCCCGTTCTTGTCTGGACCAAAAGGCAACGCGTGAATTTCGTCTGAACCTTGACTTAAATGCTGAGTCGCGTCGTGTGCTTAATTCAGTCGGTGCTTTAACGGTGTCAGCTAAGTTGCTCACTTTAACAATAAGCTCGTCGATCGGTGCGTTAAAAAAAAAAGACAAAAGTATTTTCGACCCGCCACAATGGTCAAACAGGCTCCGCTGAATTTAGTTCACATAGAATTTATACAAAAAATAAAATAATTTGGAAAACAAAATGAAAATCGAACGTCGTGGCGGGTCGACAATCGGCTTCAAGAAAATGCTCATAAAATCACAGAAAAAAGACTAGCAATCAAAACTGAAAAAAGAACGAAAGCGCCGACGAAAATTGTGGAAAATATTATAGGATTAAAGGGAGGCGCTGACTACGGTAGCCGAGCGGGTCTCGCCGCGGCCGCGCAATGCGCGCGTTGTTTAAATTTGTGTTTTGAATATTTGCTTTTCCTCGATGGTTTTCGATGGAGAAACCTGGAATCTTGCGTCCTAAAGGATCAAACTTGTAGTTTTTAGAAAAAGCAAGTCGATTATTGATGATTTTGGCCATCGGGCCAAGTTCGGGTGTGTCGGTCTCGCCATGAAATCAGGGAGTTTTTGACGCGGATATATGCAGTTATATGGCTATTAGCCGTTGAAAATGGCTGTTAGCGGATAGAAGGCAGCTAATCGGCGATCGGCTCATTCTTGGCACGTATGCCAATTTCGTTTTTACTGTATTCCTGTCAGCTTTTTTTGATCAGTGAAATTGCTCAAAGATCATTCTATTTGGGTCTTCAACTTCCCATAAACATTTTTATTTCTCAATTTATCAGAGTATCAAATTTCTCCCAACTTTTCAGATGTTTATGCATTGCTCGCTTATGAAATTTCGCATAAACACAGACAAGTCCCAAGAGTGGTCGACGTTTTCGCAGAAAAGGGCTGTTATCAAATCGCCGCATCTTTTCGTCCGATCCTCTCTCTTGCTCAGCTCAATGCAACAGAGAGAGAGAGGGAAAATAGATGAATGTCGGTCGGTCGGTCGGTCGGCATCTGGCGATTGAGAAATTGAAGAAAGAGGGGTCATTTGTCAAGAGAGGGGACAAAGGGACAAAGAGCTCGACAGGCGAAATGCGAACAACAACAAGAAGAAGAAGGCCAAAATGGAATGGTCGCATTATGAATTCAGATTAGATGATTCAATTCTGGATTCTATATATGTACATAGATTTGTTGACCCCTCGAATAAATCAATCACGTTCGTTAGAAGACAATGACGAATTCATTGAGCACTCATATACAAATGAGGGAAAAGATAAACAACGAAAAAACTTAAGAAAATGAAGAATTCTAGGCACTACGCACAAACAAACATACAGACCGACAAAAAGATCTAATGTAATGATTTTCTGTGAAAAAAAAAGAAGAAAAAAAACCTTTAAGCAACAGTATACGGTTTCGGTTTGACGAGATATCTGAAAGAGCGTTTTGCAAGTGATCCACGCGAGAATTTGTGTCGCAGTCTTTTCGTGTAGCTTTTTCCAACTTCCGCGTCCACGACATTACGGTATCGAAGGACGGCCTCGATGACATTTGTGGGTGATTCGGTGACTTCGTCTTCATTGAGGAGGCTCAAATCGGTTCCCGGAGAGCATTTTTGCGACAATCGGTAGTTGGGTTGTGAGAATTGCTCGAGGGGAACACTGGCGGCACGATCACCGAAGAATAGAACTCTGAATAGAAGAAATTTGTGCACATATTGTCGGCCCGTCAAAATGGTCAAACACGCTCCGCTGAACTCAACGTTATGCGATTTCCATTTTGGTTTCCAAATTATTTCATTTCACGTTGAATTTATACGTGAAATGAATTATAATGGATTCGTGACGGAGTGACATTTCACGTGAAACTGGGAGACAAAAAATCTCTTCATTTCTTCAGTTATTGTTTGATTTTTGCGAATAAAAACGTGAAAAAATTGTCACTCCGCCACGAATCCATTATAACCAGAAGGTTGTTGCCGGCTGTCGCCGTCAAAAACCTTCTGGGTGGGCTTGGGGATGCGCGAGTCTCCCTGAATTTTAAAAAAGTTTTACAGGGAAATTAGCAAACCACCAAAATTGAATTTATTAAAATCTAAATGTTATTTTGTTCCTACCTACCCATTTTTTAAACAATTCATTGCGTTAGAATTGTGTTACGAACCTATTCCATGCAGGAAAAAACAGTTTTTGGTAGTTGTTTCCTGATTCATTGCACAAAACCATCAAATAACCACCGTACTCTAAATTTTCAAAGAAAAAACCGCGCGGAGTAGACCAAGTGGTGGGAAGTTCAGACTTCTTTCTCATTTCCACCATTTTTCCCTGACTCTTTTCTAAATTTTTTTTTCCGAAACCGTAGAAAAACAAAACGTAAACTGACGAAACTTTCTCGGTTTTGAATTCCCCAATTTAGTGTTTTCCCTCGGTTTTCAGAAGAGTTTCTCCTAGTATTATTCAACAGTCTAATTTTTTTTTAATCCGTTTCATTCCTCAATAGGCAGAGCAATTGCTCGTTCTACAAATTCCATTATGTTTTTTTTGAGTAGCTTTATCTTCTGTTTTTGATAAAAAAATTTTATTCCGCATCAATTCAACACACCCCTGTTATATGATAGAAAAGGATGGCTTTCATTTGAAAATTCAAGATTTCCATGTCTCCCAAAAAGTTGGAGCTCTGAAAGATAAGAAAAAACACGAAATTCTTAACAAAAAACTATAAAGATAAGTAAGGTATTGATCCTGGCCTACAAAACAAATCAAGAATGACAGCCACAGGTGATTCGCCACTTATGTATTATACGCGCACGCCAACAATTTACAAATTGTACGTAAATCGCAAAGAAGAAAATTGCGATTTGAGCACAATTTGTAAATATTGCATTGCCGACAAATGGTCGGCATTTCCCAATTATGGGTAAATTATTGACAAATCGCGAAAATATAATTGGCAAATCCCGAACGAACTCTCGCAACGAAAATTTGCTCATCCTTGATTGAGGCCCAAATATATTCATTTCTGTCACAACATTTTTATTTTCATGCTATTTTTCTTGGTTTTGTGTAAAAAAGCTTCAATATTTTTGTAGTTTTTATACCTTCTTGCTTTTTTATTGATTTTTTTCCGTTAATTTTATATTTTCAGGCGTCCGGGCAGTCATTCCCAAAAACCGCGCGCGGCAACCAAGGAAAATGTGAGTTTTAAAATTTCAATATAACTTGAGTTTAAAAATATTTTTACAATATCATGAAAAATTTAGAAAAAAATGCACAATTTTCAGTTTTTTTTTGTTAAACTCACTGTGCTTGAAATACAGAAAGTCCTAGTGTTTAAAATTTTGCGAGGCAGCAGTTTTAGCCGTAAAAATATACTTTTAATGACTTTAAAAATTTAGGACATGTTGTTGGCGTTTAAAAATTTTAATAATAGAAGGGTACATGCGCGAAAATGTTTTTGAAAGATAACAAATACCGATTCGGAAAAGCTAAATTTATTATTTTTCAGGGCAAGGCAACTGCAAACGACGCTCGTCACCGTCAGACGAAGGAGGCCGATGTTCAATTAAGATTTAAGATTATCCACGATTAGGAGAAAGTTTGAAGAATTCTTCGATAGGTTTGAAACTTAGAATGTCTGGCAGTATTTGTGCCACCATTCTCAAAAGCTTCAGACTTATCGGAAAATTCTCGGATTTTTCTCAACCGTTTACCGTTTTTTCTTGATATGACTGTGTGATACCACCCCCTTCAAGCCCACACCAATTCGCTATAGGACATATTGTTAATTGTTTACTATTATTCTTTTTTGCCTGTTTTGTTGTTATTTAGTTTTTTTTGGTTGATATATAATTTTATAATAAATTTACTCTTGTCAAAAAAAACATGTTAAATTGATAAGCTTAATAGGAAAACTAAATAATTATGCAATCCAAGAATTTTTAATCGGCTAATTAAACGAAATTTTTCGGGATTTGTCATTTGTGTGCGAACAAAATTATTGTCGGCGAAAATTTACTTTCGTGAATTACCAATTGTTGGTCATTTTTTTCGGGATGTGCATACAATTTGCAAATTACATGTAAATTTTCGCGAATTGCAAATTGTGCGCGTACAAAAGTAATGTTCACGCGTACCCATTTCGCAAACGCGCGAACAATTTTTGACAAATTATTTGCGTCACGCGAATCACCTGTGGCCAAAGCGCTTAGCCACTTGACCACAGGCGCTCTCCAATCAATAGCCCTGGTGGAGTACATCGGTGCTACCTCGGAATAGAATTGAAGCGGAATAAAACTGTAGCGAAATTGAACTGGCTTCGGAATAGAATTGTAGCGAAATCGAACTGTAACGAAACAAAACTGTTCGGAATAAAACTGATCGAAATAAAACTGTTTTGAAATAAAACTGTTCGGAATAAAACTGTAGCGTTTTGGAACTAAATTAGCAATGGAGCGCGATTGCATTGCTTGCTCATTCAAAAATTGGATTTTCTCATGCGCATGCTTTTTTAAACAGTTTTATATTTGAGCTGTTCATCAAAAATTGTTTGTTTTGTTGTTTTTTTGAATAAACTTTTATCATTTTTTTCTCGGCCCGCCTTGACGGCCAAGCAATGCAATCGCGCTCCATTGCTAATTTAGTTCCAAAACGCTACAGTTTTATTCCGAACAGTTTTATTCCAAAACAGTTTTATTTTGCTACAGTTCTTTTCCGAACATTTCTATTCCGAACGGTTCTATTGCGAAGCGAGTTTTATTTCGCTGCAGTTTTATTTCGCTTCAGTTCTATTCCGAGGTAGCACCAGTACATCCGGACGCGACTGGTAGACTTTAAAAAATTAGAAGAAGATTGATACGCCACACGTGTGAACTCGCGAAAAGTGGGAACCGAGAAAATTTGAAGTGCATACAGTGCGTTTCACATTTATACGGTCACCCTTATTTTAGAGTTCCACATGGCAATTGATGAAAATTCGTACCCGGCGACTTAAAAATCGGATTCAGGGCATCAAATTACATACCCAAGATAATTTTTACAATGATATCTAAAAAACTGCCCGAACTAGGGCACTCTGACTGAAAAAAGGTAATTTGCAAGCGTTTCACATTTATGGACCTATTCATAGGAGAAAAAAAACAAAAAAAAACCTTTTTTTTCCTATTCATAGATGTAAAAAAACGACAAACAATGTCGAAAAACGAATGGTAAACAAGTGTTTATTGACCATGATAGACCATTGATAGAGTGGAGGCGCAGAAAAGGGGCGGAGTTTGCATGAACTAGTAAACAAGTCCGTTCCCACGGGGTTGTAAACATCTCTGTGCCTCCTCACTATCAATGGTGTATCATGGTCAATAAACACTTGTTTACCATTCGTTTTTCGACATTGTTTGTCGTTTTTTTACATCTATGAATAGGAAAAAAAACGTTTTTTTTTGTCTTTTTTCTCCTATGAATAGGTCCATTATACGATCACCTCAATAAAAACCGAAATTTTTATTTCCATTTGAGACCAATCGTCTTTAAATGAGTTATTCGTCTTTGAATTAACAGTATGACACACTTTATCTTGTTTTTATTTTCTTTATTCATTTGTGTACGATGCCACGATGTATTTTGCTATCGGATGCCAAAAAAAGCTTCAATTCGGGCTTTTAAAACTGCGGGATGGTCGAATTGAAAGGATTCCTGTCATTTGATTTGTTCCAACGACTGTGTCAATTGTTTTCTCTCGAATCCTAACGGAATCAAACCCTCCAAGAAGACTGGTTAGAAGCCGAAGTTGGATACTTGATCCCAATGTGCCATCTTGAGATCCGCATCCAACTCGATGAAATCGTGCAACAATCTCAAAAAAGGAAATGAATCTGAATGTGAGCAAGTCGACTGTTTAAAGAGCTCTCAAGAAATATAAAAACCTTTTTCGTCAAGTTATGCGCCCTGCCCCCAGGCTCACCGACAATCCCAAGTAGCGCCGCCTCAACTTCGCCCTCTCGAACATGTCTAGTGATTGGAATAAAGTACTTTTAATCAATATTATTAATCGGAAACCACTTATTTTTGTCAGATTTCCTTCTCGGATGAGTAAAATTCAACATCGACGGCCCTGATGGCTACAAGTCATACTGACATGACCTTTTCCAAAAAGGAACTTTGGAGGTAGATCTTGTATGGTCTGGGGAGCTTTCTCGTCCGCCGGTTTCCTCGATCTGGCGTTTGTAACTTGTTGGATGAACACTTCGGACTATCAATAAGTTTTGCAGGACCATCTTCTTCCATTCCGCAGTCGTTTCAGTCGTCGTCAGTTCATTTTCCAGCAGGATAATGCGGCTGTTCACGTCAGTAGCTCGACTATAGATTGGTTTAGGGCAAAGAACGTCGACGTTTTGCTTTGGCCAGCATGTTCGCACGAATTAAACCCTATGGAGAATGTCTGGGGAGAATTATGGACGGTTGAGGACCTCAAAACGGCTATTCTCGACGAGTGAAAGCTTCTGGAGCACGAATTCAAGAAAAAAGACACCCAGTACCTTCCAATCTTATCTAATCTATGCCAAATGGTATTTTTCATGTTATCCCTTCAAATGGTGCTGCCATCAAATATTAAATTGTTTTTGTTTTTGCGTTTTTGTTGATTTTATTGGGGTGACCGTATAAATGTGAAACGCTTGCAAATGACAGTTTTTTAGTCAGAGTGCCCTAGTTCGGACAGTTTTCCAGATATCACCGTAACATTTATTTTGGATATGTAATTTGATGCCCTGAATCCGATTTTTAAGTCTCTGGGTACGAATTTTCATCGATTGCCACTTGGAACTCAAAAATAAGGGTGACCGTATAAATGTGAAACGCACTGTACAGTATGCTACCATTCAAACTTGTTCGATTCTGAAAAAAACTTCGGCCGCCTCATGCCCCTTGTGTTTCAAAATGCTTAGCCAAGTTGGGTACAAATCGGTCCGCTAGAAGTAGGAGAAAAAGTTGGTGACATGAAATCTCACACACATACTGACAAACTTCAGTGCTTAATAATAGTAAAGATTCATTTCACGTATAAATTCAACGTGAAATGAAATAATTTGGAAACCAAAATGGAAATCGCATAACGTTGAGTTCAGCGGAGCGTGTTTGACCATTTTGACGGGCCGACAGTATTTAAAATTTTAATGTAAATTTTCGAAAATATCATATTGTCGGCCCGCCAAAATGGTCAAACGCGCTCCGCTGAACTCAACTCTATGCGATTTTCATTTTGGCTTCCAAATTATTTTATTTCCTGTTGAATTTACACATGAAATGAAATAATTTGGAGACCAAAATGAAAATCGCATAGCGTTGAGTTCAGCGGAGCGCGTTTGACCACTTTGGCGGGCCGACAATAACTCTAGATACGTTTCCGGGTTAAGAAAACACATGTTATATAGTACTCACAGGCTATTTTGGGAGGAATATGAGAAAAAGTTGTGATTTTACATGATTTACGAACACGCCAATAAAACCAACAATATGAAAACAGCCGTGGATCGCTTGAAGACGTGGAAGTCAAGGGTAATTTTCAGGATTCTGGCCAGAAGTATTACGACAGCGACACTTCAATTGATGTGAAGAATGATGCATAGTTCATCATTTTAAAACACATTTTTCTGATATCTTTATTTTTTTATATTGTCCATTCGCGAAGAAAGCAAGTGCGCTCCACAAAACTTAGTACTACGTGGATTTCATTTTCGTCGCCAAATTATTTCATTTTACGTTGAATTTACACGTGAATTGAAATAATTTGGCGACGAAAATGAAATCCACGTAGTACTATATTTTATGGGGCGCACTTGCTTTCGTCGCGAATGGACAATACACGGTGTGCCAAAATCCGAAAATGTTTGAACTGTTCGCAATGGAGCGCGCTTGCATTTTCAGTGCTAAAATGAACGGTGATTTTCAACTTCAGAATATGTCATTTTTATTGATTTTTTCAATATTTTGCAACATGTTTATTGTTAAGAAAATTTTTATCTGCAAAATAAGCTAAAAAACGTAAAAATTCGTCGAAAGGGAAGCTCGTCATTAAAATCTGCACTTTTTCAACGGGATTTTCAATATTTTTCAGATTTTTCGTATAATGGAGGAATTTAATCAAATTTTACAACATCCGATTGATTCAAAAGTAGATTGGGATCATTTTCATGCAAAGATGAGGTAAAAATAATCACGGACAACGTCGCTATAATCGTTTGAACAAAAATTGCGTGGGATCGAGTGTGTTCATGCCGATTTGCTGCTCCAATTTGATTGGAAAATTCATATATTCGGTTCATGGAATGCTCAAAACTACCTGAAGAAAAACAATTTAACTGCTTCGACGCTGCTCTCGGCTTGAAATTAACAGAAAAAGCAATTTTTCGCGAAATTCGTACAAATTTTTTTTCTTTTTTTTTTACTTTTTTCCGTGTTTGTTGCGATTCAGTCATATACCCATTAGTTTCCTATTGGCATTTAAACTAGTAATTGGTTCTGATTGATGCAAAAGTACCAAACATGTAACTTAAATTAGAACGGAACATTCAATATTACAAATACCAGGCGAAAAGTTGAGGAAATTCGGGTTTAGCCGAGAGCTGAACAATTATATCAATGAAATGCAGAATTTCCGATCAAATTGAAACAGCAAATTGCCGTGAAGACACTCAGTTTCACGTTATTTTGTTCAAATGCTTATGGGGACGTTGTTTTTGAATATTTTTGCCTCATCTTTGGCTCAAAATAATCGAAATCCTTTTTTAAAGCAATATTTTGTTGCAAAATTTGTTAAAATTCCTTCATTTTACGAAAAACCTGAAAAATGTTGAAAATCACCGTTCATTTTAGCACTGAAAATGCAAGCGCGCTCCATTGCGAACAGTTCAAACATTTTCGGATTTTGGCACACCGTGCAATAGGCTTTTTTCTAATGTTTTTGGAATTGTTTTTTTGAAAATTTATTGTGAACTTATTGATTTTTTGTGAATTTTTTTTCGGGCTATCCGAAATTTTACAAGGAACGAGAAGAACCATTCTGATAGAAAGATCCCCCCCCCCCACACAACCTCATGAAAAATAGAAGAGCCCCTTTTAATTGAAGGGTCCCTCAAATACAAGGGCCCTGCATGACACCCCACGAAAAATAGAAGGGCCGGCCCTTCTAATACAGGTTTTACGGTATCCGATTTTGGCGAACTTTACAAAAAAATAATTAAAGCACCAAAAGGAGCGCATGATTTTTGGCGGGAAATTCAAAAGTATTAATAATTTTTCCCCATAGTTTCTACGTCTTTCTTGAATTATTTATAATTTTTTTGCACTGAATTTTGAGAAATATTGCATATCATAAATAGAAGACAAACTAATTTTTCAGGAAAATTGACTTTTCTAGAAGTCTCGGCCACCGGTTTCCTAGAACAGGGGCCTAGAAATCTGGCGTCTTCGTGTACTCTACGTGGCCTTCTAATTTTTTTGTTTGTAAAATTTGAGAAATGTTTTTTTTTGATATTCGTAAATCCCCCACCCAATACTCCATTTCCCCGAAAAGTTGGCAGTTCCAAAATGCCTTACCTATCAGACGTGATATTCCATAATCTCAAAAGCGCCTCTCGTGCCGCCATATCAACGGCAATCGTCAACGATTCTCCGGCACTTTGTCCCACATTTTTCTGCTTGTCCGTATAGATGGCCGCCACGTAAATCGGTTCTGCGCTGTTCACTCCAGCGGAACGAAGAAGGCGTGGCTCAATTTCAGTGACGCCTTCGGCTTTCAACAAGTCGGTGAGCACATCCATTGGATTGGCGAGTGGATAGATTTCTGAAAGAGCGATTCGATTTATTTAGAAGGTAAGCTGGATTAGAAGGGAACGTTTAGATTAAAAAAAAAACAAAAAATACATACCTGAAAAATCAATATCGACTAGTTGCGGCACCACAAAATCGATGACAACATTCTTGACTTTTTCCTCCGAAAAAACGCCGGCGAGAGCTCGGAAAGCATTGGCACAAGAGTGCTGACTGACTGGAAACTCTTTGGTCCTCACAAGATTATCCACTCCGATATGTTTCGCAATTTCAGCCAAGCACTCATCGGCCAATAGATGCTCCTCTACCGCTTCAATCAATTCTTCTGGAGCCGATGTCAAATGGAATCTCAGGTATCTTTTAAGCCAGGCTGATAACTTTTGCGATCCTTGTTTTACGAGTTCCGAATTGTGCTCCGTTCCGACGTCGGCTCCAGGCTGAGCGCTTTCCACGTGCTCTTCCACGTCGGCTCTTTCGAAGAAGGATTCATTTGTGAGCGCCTGTAATTCATTTTTTGTTTCAGAGATGGTTTTCTTTAATGCCGCGTCCAAAGTTTAAAAAAAAACTCGGGAAATTTTTGGCTAATAGCCATTGAAAACGGCTAGTAGCCACCGATTCGGGGCGTGTGCCATATGTATTTGGCACACTCCCCATATTCGATGGCAATTAGCCGTTTTCCATGGCTATTAGCCGTTTCCGTCGGCTATCATTTTCAAAATTTTTCCATTTCAAATTTCGGTCATCGTGTGGCTGGAAAATGTCGCAAAAGCACTGAGTAATCGCGAAGACTGTTTCCCCTAATTGTTGCAAGTAAACATTTTATAGCTGTGTTTCCAACAGACGCATTTTTCATAGGCGGTGGTATTACCCCATATTGGCTAATAGCCCTTTTCGGCGGCTAATAGCCATATTCGACGGCTAATAGCCAAATTCGTCGGCTAGTTGCCATTATCGCCCGCTATTAGCCTTTTCAGGCGGCTATAAGCTATTTTCAGTGGCTATTAGCCACCTAGACGCCGAATCTTGCCATAATGCGCCAAAATTTTCCAGTCACAGTTAAAACCGACGTTACCGTAGTTTCTTCGCTGCGAGACCTTTTATGTTTAAACTTTAATTTTACCCAAAATATGCAATAAATGAAAACAATTCGGAGAATGCTCCGATCAGTCTTAATTTTTGGTAAAAAATGTCAAAAATACTCACGGACAACATGTGCAGAAAATTTCAGACCAAAATATCGATTTTTTCTGAAATTTTTCAAAAATCGATATTTTCGTCTGAAATTTTCTGCGCATGTCTGGGAGTATTTTTTACATTTTTACCAAAAATTCAGACATTCTCCGATTTTTTTTTTCATTTTTCGCATATTTCAATTTTCTGCCAATTTTTTTCCTTTTTTCGCCTTTTCTATAAATTTTAAAAATGCTCACCTTAACATATTGATGCTCCTGAATTTCCGGGGCTCCGATTCGGTGTCCAAATGCGTAAATTTCGCTGTTGTAATCCCTGGAAAATTCAAAAATTTTTATTGTTCCTCTATTCATTTTTTCGACACGAAAGCCATTTCCTTCTCCCATTTTTCCTAATTCTGTCCCGCCCAGTCGATATTTTTGAAACAGTATATCGGTGAATTTAACACAATAAAAAGTGGAGAATAATATGCATTTTTATTCGGTTACCACAGAAAATGAAGTACCTAAATAGGAACAAAATGCAACAAAAAAATAAGGCACTCGGAGATGAGAAAAACAAAAAATCATGGTCACTCTACTAAAACTATGTATGTTAAATAGCATCGTCGAAAAAACGAAAAAAAGACAATAAAAGCTCTATCAATTGAGAAAATGGACACGGAACGCCGTAAAAAATCTCACAACAAGATTACGTGGGAAGATGCAGAATCTTACAGTTACATGCGGAAAACACCAAATTTAGCGTCTGGAATCGGTTTTTGAAGGGCGGATTGGAACGCAAGTCCGAGCACCTGCAATTTGCAATTAAGAAAAAACACAATTTAAATAACAACCCACTTTTCTAGTATCCTTCGGATCAATGACTCCATCATCCCAGAGTCTAGCAGACGCAAAGTATGGGTGTCCTTCCTTTTCGAATTTCTCCTCCACTGGTTTTCGAAGGTCCTGATCTTGCTGGTCAGTCCATTCGGCGCCCTCTCTCTTCTTTTTCTCCTTCTGCACAGTTGAGAGCACATTTGCCGCCTGCTCACCGCCCATTACAGAGATTCGCGAGTTTGGCCACATGAACAGGTATCTAAAGTGCCATTTTCAGGTAAATGAGAATTTAAAAGGTGTCACTCGAACCTTGGAGAGTATGCTCTTCCGCACATTCCGTAGTTTCCGGCTCCGTAAGATCCTCCGACGAGAACGGTAACTTTCGGGACATTGGCACATGCGACAGCAGTAACCAGTTTGGCTCCGTGCTTGGCAATACCTCCTGCCTCGGCGTCTCTTCCGACCTACAACATTGTTCAATGTCCTCCAAATTGTTTTGTTTTTAAAAATATATTTAAAGGAGGTGCCAACTTTATGGGAAGATTTGTTTCAGATGTAGTTTTGGAAATCGCACAAAAAATTGCTGTGATTTTTGACGATTTTTACAACAACGAAAAATAGAAGACCACGGGGAGTACACTAAATGGCGGGAAATTCAAACACATTGATTCTTTTTTTTTTAAATCATATTTACATTTTTGGTCTTTCTTGAATTTTTTTTCTAATTTTTTACGTTTCATTTTGAAAAATAATAAATAGGCTCGGTGTTCAGGATTTATTTTAAATGTGGGCGGAGCCAAAGAATACGCGCCCCATTGTATTTTACACGAAATTCCAATTTTGAGCCGTTTTTTCATGTTTTTTAAAATTTGCTACAACTTCAAAAACTGCTCTCCGATGCGTATTTCACGTTTTTTGTGTTTTTTAACGATTTTTCACAAATTTCGAGTTCTTATAGTCTTTTGACCTCAAAATTTTAGTCTTCTGACGGCTAAAATAAACACAGGCCTAGAATTGTATTGTATTGTATTGTATTTATTACGTTTCAAAAAAAAAAAATAAATCATCCTTATGGACCTATTCATAGGATTCGTTTTTTGACATTTTTTAACGTTTTTTAACGTTTTTTAACATTGTTTGACATTTTTTGACATCTATGAATAGGAAAAAAAAACAAAAACAAACAAAAAAAAACATTTTTTTTGTTTTTTTTCTTCCTATGAATAGGTCCATTATATATAATGGGGTTATTCACAAAACCGGAAAAAAAGGAAGAAAACGGAAAAAAACTTCGGGAAAAATCGGAGAATGCTCCGATTGACCTGAAATTTCGGGAAAAATTGGAAAAAATTCTCCTGTACACGCTCACAAAATTTTGGACCGAAATATCGATTTTAAAAATTATCGATTTTTTTTCTGAAAATTTTAAAAATCGATATTTCGGTCCAAAATTTTGTGAGCGTGTACAGGAGAATTTTTTCCAATTTTTCCCGAAATTTCAGGTCAATCGGATCATTCTTCGATTTTTCCCGAAGTTTTTTTCCGTTTTCTTCCTTTTTTTCCGGTTTTGTGAATAACCCCATAAAATTCCGTTTGGGTTTGTAACTGAGGATCTTTGTGTGTCTGTGTCAAAGGCGCATGGCGGGGTCGAACTCAGCACCCGCGGCCAAATAAAAACTCGACGGGCAAGCGTGCTACCGCCTGCGCCACACGGGACACGCGGAATGAACGCTCTCGAGGAGTAGATTTGGTCGCGGCTGGCAACATGCCGTTGCGTTCGCCTCTGGGTAGAGGAAAAGGTCAAATAAAAAAACAGTTTAGAGATGAGAAAAAATCAAAAATAGTTTTTGATTCAGCCAGGCTTGTAAATAAATAAATAAATATAGAATTGCGTTGAAAATACGTTGAATACAGTGAAATCTCTTAGATTTTATTTCGCATTGTATTTAAATACAAAAATATCAATAAAAATAAAATTAATTCACTCGATTTTCCACGATTGTGAGCCAATATTGTGCTTTTCCCAAAAATCGCCAGAATTTTCCAACCTGCAAGAAGTTTAGAGGATTTTTATGCTTCAATTTTAAATATTTAAGTTATTAAAAGATAAAAAACGAGAACATTCTGAATAAAAACTGATTTTACGAATAGAAAAAATAAAATCAATAAATACAATATTCAGGTGTCAAAAAAATAAATAAATCGAAAGCGCGCCGACAAATAAATGCTCTGCCAACATTTAAACTTCTGGACACCGCGCATTGCATGAAAATGGAATTTTCTTAAAAATCGCGGCCGTCGCCTTTCGAGGCCATCGTGGTTTTCTAATTTTTTGATAAAATTAGCGAAAAATCAAGCCAGTTTCCCCGAAAATTCGGCATCTCCTTTAAATAAATATTTACAAACCATGAATCCGGTAATATTTTGAAGGAAAAGAAGTGGAATCTTTCGCTGGCAACACAACTCAATAAAGTGAGCTCCCTTCATGGAACTCTCGGAAAACAAAACTCCGTTGTTGGCCAAAATTCCGACACGTTGTCCGTAGATTGTGGCGAATCCTGTGACAAGAGTCTCTCCGTATCTCTCTTTGAATTCATGGAATCTGGATCCGTCGACGATGCGAGCGATAACTTCGCGAACGTCGTACGTCTTTTTCAGGTTGGATCCCACGATTCCGTAGATTTCTTCGGCTGGATAGAGCGGCTCATCGGCTAAAATTTTGATTGATTGAAATGATACTTATGTTAAATAAACTTAAAAATTTCAAGTTTTGATTTACCTACCATTTGGATTAAAAGTCATATGCTCATCGGCGGGTTGAAGACCGGCAATGCAATTTCTGGCGAGATGCAACGCATGCGAGTCATTAACGGCGTAGTAATCAGTGACTCCCGACTCGGAACAATGAAGGTCAGCACCTCCGAGTTCTTCGGCAGAGATCTCCTCTCCGGTTGCAGCCTTAACAAGTGGTGGTCCTCCAAGGAAAACGGTTCCAGTTCCCTTCACAATGATAGCCTGATCGGACATGGCTGGAACGTAGGCTCCTCCAGCAGTACAGCTACCCATCACAACTGCAAGTTGTGGGATTCCCTGACCGCTCATTGTTGCCTGATTGTAAAAGATTTTTCCGAAATGCTGGCTGTCCGCGAAAATGTCGGCTTGACGTGGCAGATTGGCGCCTCCGGAGTCAACAAGGTAGATGCATGGCAAGTTGTTCTCGCGAGCAATTTCCTGAGCTCTCAGATGCTTTTTGACGGTGATTGGATAGTAAGTTCCTCCTTTGACAGTTGCGTCGTTGGCGACGATGACGCAAACACGTCCCGAAACTATTCCGATTCCTGTGAGAATTCCACCGGACGGAACTTCCTCAGCACCATACATCTGTTAAAGTTAGAAAGTATGTAAATATTTTAATACTCTAAAAAAAAAAATCAATATACCTGATAACCTGCAAGCTGGCTCAGTTCGAGAAATGGCGAGCCGGAATCAACCAAAGCATCGATTCGTTCTCTAGCAAGCATCTTTCCACGACTACGGTGAAGTTTCACGGCTTTTTCTCCTCCGGCTTGTTCGATTTTGGCGATTTTCGCCTTCAAATCATTGACAATAGCCTCCATTTCTGATTGATTGGCAACAAAGTCTTCGGATGAATTGTCGATTGAAGATTTTATTGGAGACCATTGAAGAGTATACTTATCGGCGGAGCAGTGATGATTCCGCACTTGGATCGAGCTGCGAACGGTTAGAAAACGATACGAACGGTGTTTATCACACCAATCAAATCCCCGCGTAAAGGGGAAAAGGAAAAGGAAGAGGAAATGGCATTCGCATTCGCATTCACATTCAAATTTCATTTTTTACGAACAACCCCCTAAATCTTACCAATTTGGATACGCGGACCGAGAAATGACCGGATCGGCGCCGAGAATCTGGCGGCGGTGGTAGAGATCCTTAAGGTATCCACGCTCCCATCGAGTTCTGAGGAATCGATCTGAAATTGAAATTAAATACATATTTAACAATTTAGGAATCAAAACTTACATGATTGCAGAGATGTAGAACTTCTGGAGGTCAAGTTCTGAGCTACGTGCCGGAACATTACTGAAAAAAGTTTTCTTTCTTTTTTTAAAGTATTAAAACTAGCGAAAGCGAAAGGGAGAGGTTTCGGGAGAATTTAAAAGCCGTTAATAGCGTTTTTCGCATATTTTTAATTTTTATTCCCATAAAATTAGTGTAGGAAGTTTCAAAAGGAAAAAGTAAAAACGCTAAATTTTTTGTCGGCTGCCCAAAAATATCGCAGAGAAAAAAAGAACGCTAAACAATGCGCACCCGGAATTTTGGAGTGTCGTACTGGATAAAACAGCGGGAGTTCAAATATTAAAACTCTTTCTCCTGGAATTCTAAATTCAGAATTGTATTTTCTATTTAAACCTTTTAGCATTTCTATTTTCTGTAATTTGTTTTTAATAAAAAAATTATTTTGAATTATTTTTTTATGTAAAAAAATTGTGCATCTTCCTTTATTGTGAAAACAAAAAAGTTACAACGCGGTGTTTACGTACTTTTAAAAATCAAATGAAAAGAGGAACAAATCTCTTCATTTGCCATATTTCTCTTATTGCCGTTTGAATTTCAAAAGTACGCAAACACCGCGTTGCCATTTTTTTCAGGACGAAACTAGGAAAAACCAGAAAACTGGGGAAAAATTCCAAAAAAAAACTGGGTGATACTCTCACGCGAAATTGCAGATAACCCTGATTTTACGACAATGTACTGAAACTATTGGAGACCCTGACAAAACCGGGGAAAACCACGAAACCGGGGAAGACAAAACCAGGGAAGACAAAACCGGGGAAAAAATCGGACAAAACCTGGGAAGAAGCTCCGCCCCCTTTTGCAGCTGCTGCACGATGTTTTGTACTGGAAGTGTTGAAAAAGTGCGCCGCAGACTTGCAATTGGACAAAACCGGGGAAAAGTTGCAAGTCTGCGGCGCACTTTTTCAACACTTCCAGTACAAAACATCGTGCAGCAGCTGCAAAAGGGGGCGGAGCTTCTTCCCAGGTTTTGTCCGATTTTTTCCCCGGTTTTGTCTTCCCTGGTTTTGTCTTCCCCGGTTTCGTGGTTTTCCCCGGTTTTGTCAGGGTCTCAACTATTGTATTATCGATCTTTGAAATTTCTACCGCGAGCCCATTGTAAGCTGAGGCCATAGAAACCTAGGCCAAGACGGTGTTTTATGGACCTATTCAGCGCAGGAAAAAAACCCATCGCGTCGAGACCCGGCAGTGAAAAATGCAATGCGCCTTTAATTTTCAATAGGAATTCGGCTGAAATTTAAAGGCGCGTAGAGTTATTTTATCGGCCCTCTGGTAAATCGTTTGATGTTTAATCAGATTGGTTTGGAGTTTAATCTGGGTAAAATCAGCTCCTGACGGTGCATGATTAAAGCCGACTCGTAGCTGATCAGACTCGAATGGAAGCTGATCAGGCACCAGGGCTGTCAAAAATCCGGCTGGCCGCCGCCGGCCGAAAAAAGCCGCGGCTCACGGCCGGCTTCGGCCGTGCGCTCTCAACAACAAAAAAGCCGCGGCCGGCCGCGGCCGGCTGGAAGGCCGTGGGTACTGTGAAAGATCGAAAAATTGCACTGATCTGCCACAGAATTTTTGATCTCTGAGAAATCTTGAAAAAAGAACACGAAAAAGAGAGAGATGTTTCATCACACTCGGCCTTAAGGCCGGCCGCGGCCGGCCGCGGCTTTTTTGTCATTCACGCTCGCGAAGCCGGCCGCCGGCCGGCCGACAGTTTTCTCGGCCGAGGGCCGGCCGCGGGGCCGTTTTGACAGCCCTGTCAGGCACCAAAATCTGAGTGCGGAGTGTCGTTGTGCGCTGCGTTTAGTATTTTAAGAGCGAGTTATTTCGATACAGAAACTGGAAAAAGGCAATTTTATTCAAATTAAACCGCAATTTCACACAGTAGCAACCAAGAAAAAAATACTAAACAAAATAAAATATTGAGAAGATTATGTTCTTATTTTCCTGCGTTTGTCGTTGAGCTTTGGCGGAATCACTCGATCCCAGGTGATCTGCCCAAATCCAGGAATCGATGTCAGGCAGGGAATTCATAGAACTCGCTGAAAAATTGTAAAAAATAAAGAAGACAAATTATCATTTTTTTTTTCCGAGATTTAATTGAATTTTTGATAGGGTTGTTCTTTATTCAGGAAAGGAAAACAAAAGTAACTGCAAGGCCTCCGCCATGAGTTTTTTCTTAACGTGAGTAACCTCATAAGCTGTTTTTTGATAATTTTATTGGGTTGCTTCAAAATGATTATAAGGAGAATGAGAGAAACATTTTTAATACGGTATTGTAGACGGTCAAACGCGCTCCTTCGAACTCAACGCTATGCGATTTTTATTTTGGTTTCCAAATTATTTCATTTCACGTATAAATTCAATGTGAAATGAAATAGTTTGGAAACCGAAATGAAAATCACGAAGTACTAACAGTAAGTTCAGCGGAGCGCGTTTGATCATTTTGCAGACCGACAATACAACGGAATATAAATGAAATAAAATAGAAGTTTCCGAAATAGAACTGTACTGACATGGAAGTTGTCCATGGTTGGTATTTAAGTTCGATTTGGAGCAGTTATTTTTTTTATAAAGCTCAATTTCAAACAGTTCTATTCCGGGGACTTATTTTTGTTGCAATTCTATTCCGTGCATGTTATATTCCGCTGTAGCTCCATTTTTAATGGCTCATAAAATTCGCCATGAAAACATACCGTAATTATATTCCTGTGTCCCTACTGGCACTTGAAAGTAAATTGTTTTTTTCTTTTTTTACATGATCATCGATTTCGCAACGTGGAACGACCGGTGTGAAAGATACCTAAAAAAACAATCGAATCATCAGAAGCTCTGAACAAAATGATAAATTACCTTTGAAGAGGGATGGCCAACGTCGATATCAACAATTATTGTGCAGCACTTGGCCTATCTGTAAAAACCATGTTTAGACGAGATAAAAATGTTTTACAGGGAGAATTTTGCGGTAACTTGTGATCCGAAACAATTGTTCGTGGTGTTTATTATTATTCTTCAAATGCTTAATAGTATAGTTGGTAACTTTAAAAAAAACCGTCGTTTCACAACCTGCCGCAAAATATTACTCCTTGGCGAGTGCGAATTTTTTTTTTAAATAAAAAACAACAAAATAATTTAATTTTTACGTACAAAAATGAAAAAAAAAATAAAGAAATGTTGAAAAAAAAAACAGGAGTTTCGAAAATATCCTAAAGATTTCCGAAAGTGCGCCAATGTTGACGCAAAAGGCGGGCGCGTCAGTAATATGCCTGACTCGGTTTAAATTCCACTCCTGGCTGATTAAACCCGAAATCGGCCGTTGTTCGAGTTAAACTCCAAACATAGCTGATTAAACTTCAAACAATTTACCAGAGGCCGGTCTCGACACGATAAGTTGTTTACGTCAAAAAACGAGACCCCACGAAAAAGGGGGAAAGTGTTGCAACGCAGGAACGAAAAGGGGGGAAAATGGGCACAGTTGACTGCAAAAGTGCCGCACGGTTTTTTCTGCATTTTTGGAGAATGAGCAATAGTGTTTTTTTCCTGCCTTTTTTTGCCTGAAATTAGTTTTTTTGGGTATTTATTGTCCATTCGCGACAAATACAGGTGTGCTCCATTGAACTTCGTACTTTGCGATTTTCATTTTCGTCGCCAAATTATTTTTCCTCTTTTTCTTCGATTTTTTGCTAAAATTCTTCGTTTTCGTTGATATTTCTTTTTTAAAATGACTAGTACCAAACAAATTCGTAATATTTTGTGAAAAATTTCCTCATTATGCCCAGTTTCAGTTAAAATTCGCCAATTTTCGAAATTGCCGCTGCTTTAAAAATTCTTAAATAATTTATTTGGATAGCTTTTAGTTCAAATGATTTTATGACGATGTATTCCAATGTATTCTTTCTTTTTAGCACCTATTTTAATGCGAAATCACCCGAATTTTCGCGAAAAATATAAATTTTCACTAAAATCAATAATTTTGTGGACCTCTCGCAGCTTTTCCGCTCCTTTTCTTTTTTAATCGTTTCTATTTTGTCTCCGCATTCCAAATACCCAAAAAAACTAATTTCAGGCAAAAAAAGGCAGGAAAAAAACACTATTGCTCATTCTCCAAAAATGCAGAAAAAACCGTGCGGCACTTTTGCAGTCAACTGTGCCCATTTTCCCCCCTTTTCGTTCCTGCGTTGCAACACTTTCCCCCTTTTTCGTGGGGTCTCCAAAAAACCTCCGACTACTGTAGTTTTTTGTCTTTTTTCCTCAATTTTGCATAGGGAAAAAAACCACGAAAATCGGTTTTTTTCCTCTGCTGAATAGGTCCATTAAAGCTGACTGTCAAGACGAGAGCCTTCTAGATTTAATGTTTTTCATTTGCAAAGTTATTTTTAAAAAAACGTGAACTTTTTGATGAACTAGGGCGGGTTCATCTAGAACAAAGATCGGCGGCAAAGATAACGATAACAAATTAGGTATAAAAGAAACCCCTGTTCCCACGTTCTCCATAGAGTCCTCCACAACTCCATCCAACAACCACCATGGCTCAATCAGTTCCCCCAGGAGATATCGCCACCCAACCAAACGCCAAGATCGTCTTCAACGCTCCGTACGACGACAAGCACACCTACCACATCAAGGTGATCAACTCGTCCGCCCGTCGCATCGGATACGGAATCAAGACCACCAACATGAAACGTCTTGGCGTCGACCCACCATGCGGAGTGCTCGACCCCAAGGAGGCTGTTCTTCTCGCCGTTTCCTGCGACGCCTTTGCCTACGGACAGGAGGACACCAATAACGATCGTATCACTATCGAGTGGACCAACACCCCAGATGGTGCCGCCAAGCAGTTCCGTCGCGAGTGGTTCCAGGGAGACGGTATGGTTCGTCGTAAGAACTTGCCGATCGAGTACAACCCATAAATGGTTCCTTGTCGTGTAAATTGTGCTTTTCTTGTGTTTGTGCAGTAAAGCTCTATTTTTATTGCGCTCTGTGAACTATGATGAAAATGGGTTCTTGACGAACTGCAGTTCTATTAATGGTGGATCACTTTTCGGTTCTTTGCGATTGCCGAGCAATTAATTTTGAGTTGCTTGTCATGTTTCTTTCCGCTGGAAATGTCATTGGTAGTCTCCCAACGGGTCGTTTCTCATGTCTGGGAATCTATTCTTGCACCAGCCTCCAAGCTCATCCAAGCTTCTTTTTAAGGGCTCACGGACATTTGAATTTGTTCGGATATCTTCCCTGTGCAGATTTCTCTGGCGTTGTTCCGATAACGAGATTCCGACTTCATTTCGCCTTTCGCCGAGACCGCTTTCTAATGCTACCTGGGTCACTCTGAATCCTTCTGCAAGTATTCGTTGGGTGTTAAGCGTGATGTGGACGAGGATTTTGTTGGCAAAGGCATTCCTCAACACTTGTTTTGCTAGTTTCTCATTTTCTCCGAAAGGCAAGACATCTTAAAATATGATAGACAGCTCAATTTTTCAACTGCAATTTTCGGAGCTACTAGCCAAACGCAAAAGGTCTTAAAATGTCGATAGGGTGACATTTTAATAACAGTCGGCTAAAGTTTGGCGCCATGGGAACAGGGGTGGGACCAAAAAAAAAATTTTTTTTCGATTTTTTTTGTTTTTTCGGATTTTTTTTTGGATGAGACAAAACATTTTTTGTTTTTTTTTGAGGATGTGGATAAGACAAAAAATTTTTTGATTTTTTTTTCGATGGTGAAAGTGAGACCAAAAAATTTTTGATTTTTTTTCGATGGTAAGAGTGAGACCAAAAAAATTTTTTTTTTTTTTGATGATGCGCCGCCGGCAAAAAAATTTTTTCGCAGCTGAGACGTTTCGCAGCCGGACATTTCGCAGCTGAGACGTTTCGCAGCCGGTAAACACAATTACACTAATATCACTTCTCTCTCAGCGGAATTGGTAAACATGTTATTGATAAACAAGCATGGTCAGAGAAAGGAGAGAGAGTGTATATAAGGAGGTTGGCTGCGAAAAGTCTCGGCTGCGAAATGTCCGGCTCCGAAATGTCTCAGCTGCGAAATGTCCGGCTGCGAAATGTCCGGCTGCGAAACGTCTCGGCTGCGAAACGTCCGGCTGCGAAATGTCCCGGAGCCGTTTTTTTGGGGGACAAAAAAAGTTTTTTTTTTTTTTTTTTTTTTTTTTTTTTTTTTTTTTAGGCATCAAATTTTTCAATTCCACCCTTTACTGTTTTGCCTTCATTCAATGCTCTTCGAATGGTGCCAGGTTTTGATCCTTTCGCAAACGGCCGCTTCGCCCACTGGCATAGGCGAAGTTGCATGGGGCTATCGCCCAAGCGTCTGCCCAATAGCTGCCAAAATTTATGTGAGTAGGTTGCCGTGGGCTCAAAAACACTTTGGACGAAAAAGCTGGATATACCAGCAAGACGGAGCTCCTGCCCACACCGCCAAATTCACACGGTGGAAAGACAATCCTTCCGCACGTGGTGCTCGATCCTACGTAAAAGAAAACGCGCCCTATTGAATTGTCTGCGTCTCCACAGTGGAATGCGTTCTGCCAAGTTTCGCCAATTTAAGTTAAAAAATTTTTTTTAGCTGAATTAGTCCCAAACACGTCGTTCACCGCCAGATATGAAAAAAAAAATCCGGGACTACAGTATCTGGGGAGTTTTGCAGAATAGAGTTGCCTTGGGCAAGTCACCCACCCAAACTCCTATTATTATTGGCCTACACGTATCAACGCCACGGCACTCTGTCTAGACCGCCATATACGCTGTTAAGCGCCACAAATAAAATAAAAATAAAAGTAGTTTAAGTTCACGTGAGGTCACGCGATTTAGTGCCACGTGGATATTATTTATTTTGAGCGGCCCCATTGGCCATTAAGTTCTCGTTTCTGTTTAGCTTCGGTTTTTTATCTCTTTGCGGTGTTATTTTTGTATATAAACTCTTTGTTGCATTCCGTCTTTGTCTTAATTTTATTAGGAACCCGGCCGTTTTGAATAAAACGGGCCAACTATATTCTGTGAAACGGAAATCAGTTGAAGAATTCCTGAAGCCTTCTTGAGATGTCTTCAGTTCGTTATCACGTCCTTTGAGATTTCTAATGCCGCGTCCAAAGTCAAAAAAATTCCTGAAATCACGTTTTTTCTGCAGTCCAAAGTTGCAAAAAAAATCACAGAAATAACAGGTGTTTACCACTGAATTTTTGCGTGTTTTTTTATTTACAACTTTCACGCCGAAAAATTCAGTGGTAAACACCTGTTATTTCTGTGATTTTTTTTGCAACTTTGGACTGCAGAAAAAACGTGATTTCAGGAATTTTTTTGACTTTGGACGCGGCATAATACATTTTTTGGTAAATGTTAACGTAATTTATGATGTTCTTCAGGAAATATGTTAACTTGTGAAAGTTTAAAAACAACTAGAAGATTCTCGGCGGTATTCGTCGGTGCAACGGTTAAAATGCGCTAATTTAAAGTGCCTCTAGTATGCTACCCTTCAAACTTGACCGATTCGCACCACAATTCGGCCCCTCGGGTTTGAAACTGTTTCGCCAAGTTTGGTTCAGACACGAAAACTCACACAACGCTTAATAATAGTAAAGATACCGTATTTCCTCTAATTGAAGCGCATGCGCTTCTATTTTTCAACCTCTTCTCCAAATGTGCTTCTATTAGAGGTGCGCTTCAATTAGAGGGTGCTATTATATTTTTCAAACATTTTTTTCGGAAAAGAATTCAGCCCATCATTGTTTTTTTCAATATTGATACCTGACATTTTTGGCCAACATCAGATTTCTTGACGGCGCCGTAAACGCTGATTTTAATAGCAAACGAAACGACATCTCCTTTAATTTATTTTTCTTTTTGAACGTCACTGACTATTGAAAAAAAAGCAAGACAACTAAAGGACTTTAAAACAACTGCATAAAGGCGGGTATTTAGGTATAGAACTCGCACGGAATAGAACTGCTATTATGTGTTGTGAAAACGCCTTAAAACTGCGAAAATCGGAGCATCGTCAGCACCAGTCGTTCTTGAACGCATAATACCGAATAGAACTGCGCGGAATAAATCCGGACGAAAGAAAACTGTACTGGAAAAAACCATTGCACGAAATACAATGTACATGTACAACGAAATACTTCTTCGAGTTATTCGAGCGGTTGCCTCAATTAGAGGTGCGCTTATATTAGAGGAAATACGGTAAATATAAAAGTAAAGATTTATTTTGTACATAAGAAAACATTCTGAATGACGTCTAATAACGCTTAATGCACATAAGGCAGATTCGAGTTTTTCAGGTGCAATTGGCTCTCCTCGTTAAACTCTTTTCCAAGAGACATCCACGCGGCTCTTTGCTCATCGGTCAGTGATCCGGTCGAGTTGAGATAACCGGTGAAGACGGTGAAAAAGGCCATCCACAAGGCGGGATCCATTTTGTAAATGCGGTGACGATTGATGGTCTCACGCACGTACGCCTTGAACACCTCCTCGTTGTCGAAGACGTTGGCGAGTAGATGGCAAGCGAGCAGAATTCGTTGGCCTTGTTTATCGAACCTGGAAGCAGTGGAGATGTTAAAGTTTATGTGAATTGTGGTACCTTTCACTCTTCTTCACATCTTCACCCGTATACTTTTCGGCGCCTTTGAAATAGACACGAAGATCCGGGAAGTTGGTGAAAAAGTATTGGTAGAAACCGTTGCCGTTTTCAATGTTCTTCTCTGTTGTTCCTACCATTTTTTCGTCGAGCGATTTGACGCAAAGGTCTCGGATTTCTTTGCGAGATGAGGATGAGGATGGCGACATTGTTCACAGCTGTAAATAAATAAATAGCAAAATGAATGAAAATGCCAGAAAACAACATAAGTGAAGTTGCGAATGAGATGAGTTTAGCGGGATGCCGTCGTTTTTGACCACCACCGCGTAAGAAAGGCTCCGCCCTTTTTTATTCTATTTCTCTGTGTCTCTGCGTTTAGTTGTCTCTCTACGGGTAATTTAGAACGGCAGAATAACTTCAAGTGAAGGTCAAAATGTGTGGTAAACAAGAAATGAGAGAGTGGAAGAGAAGAAGAGACGCAGGCGAGGGCAATTTTCAATTTTGAGTGCATGGGGGCTCAAGATCAAACGAGCAAAAGAGCAAATTGGAAAAGAAATACGCCCTGTTGAGAAACGCAGGAAATTGTGTGATATATGCATTTGGTTCATGCCCCGAATCGGAGAGCTACTAGCTGTTTTTCATTTGACGAATGCCCTGAATGCGATGGCTACTATCCTTTTCAATGGCTATAAGCCGTTTTTCATGGCTATTAGCCACATAACTGCCAATGTCAGCCTTATATATACGCGCCAAAACTTTTCTGAGAAGGCCCTGATTGAAAAGTTCAAAATAATTTGAAAAGAATCGAAAACGGCTAATGCGCACTGATTCAGTGGCTATTAGTCGTTTTCATTGGCTATTAGCAAAAAATTTCCTAAGAATTTGAATGAGCGAAATTCAGTTACGACGCTCCGATGTTGCACAGGTCTTGCAGCGAATTGCTCCTCTCGTGTCTCTGCGTCTCCATTTTTTGAACGCTTTTAGCTAAACCTGATAGAACGCAAGCCATTGTGGAGACGCAGAAAATTGTCGATTTACGCTCAAAATTAAACATTTCAGTAAGTTTGGAAAAATATAACGTGAATCGACACGCTGTCCCGGCGAGACCCACAAGACGCTGCCACGTGCTTTCGCCACGTTTCTGCCTGCTCCTCGCGACGCATTAATAGCACACCGTGAAATGTATCAAAATACACACTTTTTTTTGAAACGTGCAATTTAAACATGTTGCCGCAGGCGAGTGAGAAAACGACGAATCGAGAGACGCAGAAGACGAGAAAAGTGAATTTTGTAGCAGAAAAGAGACGTGCGTACGTGCGATTGTGAACTCGGATGAAACGATTAACGCGTCGTCCCTCTTCAAAAATTATTGAGAGGGAATTTAGAATTTAGAATTCCATTTGATAATTCGAATCGACAAAAAGAATAACAAGTTTGCATAAATTGGTCAAAGCAAAATCTTGGCAAACTTGTTTTTTGCTTAGTAACGCTAAAATAGACTGAACTGTTCTATTGGAGTGTCGTTTGAAAAAATGTAACATTTAAATGATTCAGTCAAGAAACATTTTTTTCAGCCATTTCACTCCAAAAACGCATTCTGGGAATTCCACAAAATTATATCCCACAGAACGGGGAATCTAGGTCATCTATTGTGTTTTCACTCGAGTTGCGACATGAGAACGCGAAACTCCGCCCACTTATCAGTGCGCGACCACGCAAACACAGTGCTATTTAAAGAGACGCAGTCAAAAAAGGGATAGCAGACTCATTTTTTCATGATGCAACTCGTTTGAAAACACTGAAAACACACTAAACTTTTCCGGGAGGTCCAGCGCTTGAATTTTTTTAATCGTGTTTACAAAGCAATATATGCCCGGAAAACTTGAAATTTCAGTTATTTTCAGCAAAGCGCTATCTTGATCGCGCAAGCTCTTAAAACGTCCACATTGGACCAACAAACGCATTGTCATGGCACATTCCCTTTTTTAATGGCAGCCTCACCTTGAACAAGTGTACAGAAACAACAAGGAACTTGATAATTGACTATTTACCGTAAAACCTGTATTAGAAGGGCATGCCCTTCTATTGTTCAAACACCCTCTCCAGGCGCCCTTCTATTAGAGGGGCCCTTCAAATAGAGGGGCCCTTCTATTGTTCAGAATGAGAATTTGAAATAAAAATTTATTTTTAACAGAAGATTTCAACAAAATGGTGCCAAAAATTAACAAAAAAAAAAACAACAAAAATTAGAAAATAAACTAGCTCTGAATGTCGATTGAAATGTCACTTTGTGCATCTTCTTCGTCCTCATTGATGTTGATATCGTCAATGAGATTTTCCACCGAATTTTCTTGCACCAGGTCACTCGCCATTACTCCTTGCAATAATGCGTGGTGCTGATTGCGTATTGCAAGGGTGCCCTTCTATTAGAGGGGCACCTCTATTTTTCAATGAGCCTCTGCAGACGCCCTTCTATTAGAGGGGCTCTTCTAATAAAGGGGCCGTACTAATACATGTTTTACGGTAAATTAACAATAAGATTTTTAATAGTCCACAACATTTTTATTGGTTCTGGTGTCTTGGAAAAGACGCGAATCCGCTGAGTGATACATAAATACAGTCATGAGGATTCGGGTCTACAGTAATCCATGTTTGAATAAATAATGCCGTTTTTTCAACTTTTTAGCCTTTTTTTTCGTCGTAAATAAATTTTGAGAAGAAGATATTTATCTCCAAACATTTTCAACAACATTTATTCATGTCTGATGAGAACGATTTCCAGGCGAGAACTTTCAGAAACGTGCCCTTCGGAATAACTCTTCTTCCTGTTCCAGGGACAGCTTTCAAAAAAAAAAATCAAACAACTCTGGTCTTCTACCCAAATCCCGGGCGACTTGACATAAAGAAGCCTACAGTACTGGCCAAAACGAATGCGCGTTTTGCTGCTTTTTGTTCGAAATGAAAAACTTTAAGTGTGTGCCACGAACTCTGAAAATGCACTACTAATTTAAAAATGTTTGTGTTGAACCTTCCAACCTAGGACTACATTTTACTAGTTGATAACTTTTTCGTATGACTACTTTCAAAGGTACTGTAGATCGCAGAAGCGATAATCCTCAAAAATTGTGACAATTTGAAGTTTTAGTTTTGTGCACAATGTAGTTCTGAAAATACACCATGTCTGTCCCCAGAATCACAAGAAAGAAAAATCGGAGTCTTCTGAATGCCGTGATGATTCCCGACTTCGTGACGGAGTGATATTTGACGTGAAACTGGAAGACAAAAATCTCTTCTTTTTTTTTGAATAAGAACGTGAATTCGAGTGTCACTCTGCCACGAATCAATTATTTATATCATCCTTCTTAAGGGTATTTTACTAAATAATTTTGAAAATCAAGATTATTTTTAATGCGTATGACCTCAGCTTATATTATTGTTTTGATAAACCGGAAGATTTTTTGTAAACTTTTCAAAATATCATTTTTTCATATTTTACTATTCAAAAAGGACGCGAAAGCTTGTGAAGTAAGATTGTTTTTCTTTCCAATTCAATTTAAATTCATTTATTTTTTTCCAGACATACAAGTTTCAACATTCAAACACTTATGTTTTGGGCACTCCTCTGCATTTTGGCTCTTCTGGTTACATGCTCTTCCGCCACGATTAGTTCAGAGTTAAAGCGAAAATTACTGGACCGCCATAACCATTTTCGATCGATGGTTGCCAAGGGCAAGTACGTGGCAAAAGACAATCAGGTTTTGTCACCGGCGGCTAACATGTTGAAAATGGTATATTTTGTTGTCTCTCTTCTGCGTCTCCTCGGTTACACGCTTTCTGCCTAATTTCCCAAAACGGGAGTTCGCATAAATTGGCACACAGTCAAGACGTGTTCAACATAGCGAATTTTCACGAAGACAGTCGTCAGCGCGACGGTTTATTTCATCTAACCGCCTAACTTCTTGTGTCATCACGGCTTCTCTGCGTCTCCTCTTTGTATCCGTTTTAACACAGCCGAGTGGCTATGTAGCTGATTGCGGCCTACGGTAGAAAAATGCGACTACGCTCAGGTGATAATTTGTTTCGGGTAAAAAGCCCGTTTAAATTTTATTTTCCACCGTTCCACACGCCGGCGGCTAATTGGCGGCTATTTTGCACTAGGTGGCAGTGTGTGGGCCGGAATAGACTCAGGAAATTTTTGGCTAATAGCCATTGAAAACGGCTAATAGCCACCAATTCGGGGCGTGTGCCATATGTATTTGACACACTCCCCATATTCGATGGCTATTAGCCGTTTTCCATGGCTATTAGCCGTTTCAGTCGGCTATCATTTTCAAAAGTTTTCCATTTCAAATTTCGGTCATGTTGTGGCTGGAAAAAGTCGCAAAAGCACTGAGTAAGCGCGAATACTGTTTCCCCTAATTGTTGCAAGTAAACATTTTATAGCTGCGTTTCCAACAGACGAATTTTTTATAGATGGCGACATTACCCAATAATGGCTAATAGCCCTTTTCGGCGGCTAATAGCCAAATTCGTCGGCTAGTTGCCATTATCGCCTTTTCAGGCGGCTATTAGCCATTTTCAGTGGCTATTAGCCACCTAGACGCCGAATCTTGCCATAACGCGCCTTTTTCTGCTTTTGCATCCTTTTCGTTTTTTTTTCGTAAACAAACTACCGTATACGCGCTGGTCGCGGCGAGACCAAAGCCGCAAGGCATGAGCGCTCTGACTGGTTTTCGCGACGCAGTAATATCATGGGGCACGGTGTCCAGGATTTGAAATGTGGGCGGAGCCGAGCAAACGCGCCCCACTGGATTTTTTCGCGCGAAATTCAAATTTTGAGGCATTTTTTATGTTTTTCGGGAAAAAAGCATATATTCTTAATTTTTTCCCACATGTACTCCAACGGAATTATAGCTGAGGTCTTTAGAAATTTTTTAAGCCTAAAAACGTCGAATTTGGTTCAGCCACCATTTCGAAATATTCGTTTTGAGTTTTTTGGTGTTTTTGCAGGATAAATCTTTACGAAAATCGAAGTTTGGGCAATTTTATGGTATTAAAAGATAAAATAAATACATTTTATAAAGAAAAACAGGTTTTACCGAAAGAAAAACAATAGAATCAATAAAATAAAATGCGAGAGTCGAAAAATGCGCAAGCACCGAAAGTGCGCCATGGAAGTTTGCTGACGCGCCAGCAATTTAGGCTCCGCCCACATTTCAAATCCTGGACACTGTGTGGGGGAATATATCACAGGGGAATGAGGCGTGAGGTAATGTGCTCGGACGCACAATTAAAAAAGGCGCGCGAATAATTTCACATTATCGGGGAGAAAGACGAACCAAAATTGTGAAAATTAGGAAATCCTATTCTCCATTCGTGACAAAAGCAAGTGCGCTCCACGAAGTACTAAGTTTCGTGGAGCTCACTTGCATTCTTCACGGATGGACAATATCTAAAAATTATTCGCGCGCTTTTTTTATGGACCTATGCATTTGAATTAAAATGAATTTTTATGTCATTTTAATTCAATGCATTACAACATATTAATTAATTAATCTGAATTTACCTGAACCATTGAGTTTGAGTGTTTCTGCAAATCGCGCCTAGCCATCCTGGTCAAATAAGTGAACTTATTAACAAATAAATGCATGCGCCTTTAAACATTTACTCCGAGTACACAAAAATGATGACAAAAGATGCATTTTTTGACCAGGATGGATAGGCGCGATTTTCAGAAAAACTCAAACTCAATGGTTCAGGAAAATTCAGATTAATTAATTAATATGTTGTAATGCATTGAATAAATGTGACATAAAAATTCATTTTAATTCAAATGAATAGGTCCATTATAGAGTTGGAACGATTCACTGGCCGAATCATCGCAAAAGTTTTCCGAAACGTGTCCTACAACTCACGGAACAAGACCCTGGGGAATTGGTTAGAACATGCACAGAGGATGGATGACGAGGCCCTACACGAAAGAAGACGTGGAGGAACATGTGAGCTTGACAAACGTTTTTTTTTCCTTAACTCGTATTCCAGAGCATAGTGGTAGACGCGTGGGTGTCCGAGTGGGCGGTGAGAGGATTCTCTGCCATTATCTTCGAACGAAAAGACGTTGACAGAGGCATCGCACACGCGACGCAAGTCAATTGGGCGAAAGCCGGACAAGTCGGTTGCGGCGCCACTATTTGTAAAAGCACCAAATTGGTGTTGGTGTGCCAATACGATACGTTTGTGAGTGGATTTGGGGCGAAAAAATGAAAATGTTTTCAGAGGCAATGTTGAAAATTATGAGATCTACAAAAAAGGAGAGACGTGCTCAGAGTGTCCGGCGGGAACCACGTGTGAACAGGATTCAGGACTTTGTAGCGATAATTCGTTGAAAAGCAATTGTTCGCGAACATCGTATATTTTCATATTTGGTCTTTTCATGTTTATCATGCGTTTATAAAATTATAAAATTTCTTTTTTCGACAATAACAATGCTCACAGGCTGTTCAGCGAGACTTCGCCTCTCTTGTCGTCCAATGAGCCAGCAAGTTCCAGTGGAGCGCATTTGCATTGTTCGCCGGCGGTGATTGATGAAAAACAAGTGCATTTTAGATTATTAATTTATTTATTTATTCACGGGTTGAGAAAAAAAAAAACATTTCGAGATCAAAGAAAGAGGTGGGAATGGCATAATGAATAAATAAAATTACTCGACATCACCCCGCAAGAGGATCCTTCGATAATAATCTAACAAAGTCATGTTGGAGATAATTTAAGCTAGATTACAATTGCGCTATAGTGAAAGAGAAAGAGATAAAACAGTACAATTTTGTAAATGAAGGGGGGAAAAATTCAATAAATAGATTGCTAACTAAGTTTACGGGAAAATTCTGATATAGCCCCCCACACGACAGGAGCCCCCGCATGTTCTCAGGAAATGTTTTGGCTAATAGCCATTGAAAACGGCTAATAGCCACCGATTCGGGGCGTGTCCCATATGTATTTGGCACACTCCCCATATTCGATGGCTATTAGCCGTTTTCCATGGCTATTAGCCGTTTCCGTCGGCTATCATTTTCAAAATTTTTCCATTTTAAATTTTACAGCTGTGTTTCCAACAGACGAATTTTTCATAGGCGGTGGTATTACCCGATAACGGCTAATAGCCCTTTTTGGCGGCTAATAGCCATATTCGACGGCTAATAGCCATAATGGCTAATAGCCAAATTCGTCGGCTAGTTGCCATTATCGGCCGCTATTAGCCTTTTCGGCGGCTATTAGCCATTTTCAGTGGCTATTAGCCACCTAGACGCCGAATCTCGCCATAACGTGCCAAAAATTTCCTGAGTTGGAATAGCACTTTATCCAAATCCCCTCCCTCGAAAAATCAGAGCTGGTTTTTTTTTTGGATCGAAGTCTTCCCAGTTCCCCCCGGTCGCTTCCCCCACATGCTTCTGGCGCGATGTCGCTAAGTTTTCAGATTTTAATAAAGGCACCAATTGGACTCAGCAAAATCGTGGCGGGACAAATTATCAAAAGTGGCGAAAAAATAAGCATTCTTGGACACCCATTTTTCATTTTAATTTTCATCTGCTTTTTAGAACGGACTATTGATATTCCTGAAAAGGAACCTATCAACCTTAATGCTCCATCTTTGAAGAATACGTGCGCGCAGAATTTTTCAGCGGCAACGCGCGAGAAGCATATGGGTCACCTTAAACCTTGGCGACCGGAGGGAGCTTGGTGGAAACTTTCTCTGCGGCTGTTTTAGCGGCTTGATTAATTTTTCTGGGAAAGGTCGGAATTATTCTAACGGCTGGCTCACCAAACTTCAATTTTACCCTGGATCTTTTGCGAGAAAATGTTTTGCGAATAAAAATGAAGACTTAAAAAAGCCTAGATATTTTTCATGTCAGAAACTTCCGATTCCCGTGAACATTTAATTATACTCGGTATAAAACGCTGAAAACTCGCTCCAATCGAACAATGAATTTCGCATGCATTTGGAGTGAGGTTTAGAGAAATCAGAGCGAAACATCGGCCACGGCTCTCACAATTTTCTGCACTCTCTCGTCGCTAACGTGGCCGCGTCCATCACTGTGCGAAGAGAGCGCGTTTGCAGCGCTCCGTACTGAGAATATCAACATATTTTTTCTGCAAAGGGCACAGGCAAACCGCACAAAATTTTAACGGATTCTAAAAAGTTGGTCAAAAGAATTGTTATGGAGTTATTCACAAAACCAGAAAAAAAAGAAGAAAACGGAAAAACAACTTCGGGAAAATTCGGAGAATGCCCCGATTGTCATAAAATTTTGGGAAATATTGGGAAAAATTCTCCTGTACATGCTCACAAAATTTTGGACAAAAATATCGATTTTAAAATTTTTCAGAAGAAAAATCAATAATCTCCGCATCATTGTGATACAGGTAGGTACCGCAACGTGTTTCTAAAACATAAGAGTTTCGCCAAACTGTCGACAAAAATAGATTCCAGTTGTTGATATTAGCATGTTCCCAAATTTTCGTTTCAAAATGTTCAGTGATTCTCGAGTTTTGGCTCTTCAAAGTTGGCCTCCCGAAGTACTGATTTTCTCCTCGCTGGAGGGGGCGGGGCAGAGTGTGCGGGCGCGCGGCACTGAACCCCGGCAACAAAATTTTGCCGCAAGACGACTAACCGTTCGGCCACACACGCGTGTCTGGCTGCGCGCCCAAGTTTGATGATAAAGGCGAGTCCCCGCTAGATCACCCGCCTCCCTTTAAAATTTCTATTCTGACACGTTTCAGTATGAAAAAAGTACTTTCAGGTCCAAAAAATCAACCTTTTCATATATCGCCGACATAATTATTTTAGATTTTATTACATCATTCAATAGTAAATTTTCTGCAGAATCGAATGATGATAGTAACTCGCGTGACAGAGACCTCCATAATAGAGAAAAAAGCAAAAAACTTGAATTTTTCAAAAACCACTTTCATACTTTTAGGGCAAAACGTGTTTTAGAATGTCTCAAATGATTTAAAATTTCGGCAAGAGTGAAGATCAACTCCCCACCGATGGAAGAACAACCCCACACCAAAAATAACAACTCCCCACCAAAAAAACATGTAACACTGAAAGTTCACGTAAAAAATTTGGGTGTGTATACGTATGACCCCAAAATGTTGAAAACTAAGCCGTGCCGCGCCACGTGGCAGGCTACTTACTGCGCTACTCAACCAATGTCAATGCGCAATCGAGAAGATCGAATCGAAGTGCAAAAAAAAAAAAACAAAAATTCACACAACTGAAAAAGTCTGTTCCCCACATAGTTTTCATTGTCTTGGTCGCCATAACTGAATTCGCGGTACCACCAGTGTGAATTTTTGGGTGGGGAGTTATAGTTCCAAAGTGGGGGGCCAATATTCTATTGGTGTGGGGTCAATGTTCACAAGCCCCTCCTGTGAACATGTTCCCCCCAAAATCAACAGTGGGGAGCTGTTATTCATGAACTTACACTCCCCAAATCGGTAAAATAGCCCCCCGGAAAATATCGTGTACTTGAGCTCCCCGAAAAAAAAAAATAATTTTTTCCACAGTGTGGGGAGTCAAACTCCCTTTTTGGGGAGCTATATTCCACGTGTGGGGAGTCATATGTGGGTGGGGGGCTTATGTTCACATTCGCCGTTTTAGAATGTCTCAAATGATTTAAAATTTCATACACCTAGTCTCGAAGATCTCCTTTATCAATTTCGACAATAAAAAAATGGGGTCATCGCTGAAAATTTTCGGATATTTTTGGTTGTACTTTGGAGACGTCCAGAAGGCGTGCCGTTGTAGATAGAGGAAATCTGATGCAAAAATCGAATTCCCCGTATAAAAATCTTTCAGAAATATAAAAACAAGCCGTGACAGAGACCTCCATAGATAATTTTAGAACGTTTTTCTGATCGTCGTTTCAGTTTTTTGAAAATTTCGCCTGAAAATTGAAATTTTCAGTGAAATCTAATATCACCAATCAATTCTGCGTGAAAAATTACGTATGGAAACATTCCTGTATGCATAATTATGTTAATAGTATTCGGGCTACTGGAGCGCAAACTCTCAAAATAAAAGCGAGGAGAAAAAATTGAAAGGCTCCGCCCCCTCCTTTTGCGGTGCCTAGATATAGGCCCCCAACAGAAACGTTGGAAGACCCAGAATCAGGTGCGTATAATAGAAGATTCCCAGGTATTCGGACAAACACCCCTCACTCCATTGTGGTGGTTAAAAATTTTTTTTTGCTAACTAACGAATTTTCAAAAACAAAAATGGAAAATGAAAATCTACAAGGAAATCTTACTTGTTAGAAAAAATGGAAAATGTAAAAAAAGATCAGAACTCTACTAGATCCGTCGGTTCTGGTTCTGGCAATTCGTATTTGTACCAGTGCTCTTACGTACCAGTTGTAACTCGGGCGGTCCTGATCCAGTGAGTTCTCATTCGTGATTGTTCTCTTTTTTACCAGTTCTCTTTCGGGGAGTTTTGCTTCCGGCAGCACCGTGAGAATTATCACCCGAAATTTTTCAAAAATGTAGTTCCGAATACACCATGTCTGTCCCCTCTTCTGAATCCTGCGATGATTCCCGAATTTTCGTGACGGAGTGACATTTGACGTGAAACTGGGAGACAAAAATACCTTAATTTTTTTTGAATAAAAACGTGAATTCGATTGACACTCCTCCACGAATCTTAAAGGTGCTTCTATGCGTGTGACCTCAGCCTATATTATTGTTTTGATAAACCGGAAGATTTCGTTATTTAAACCTTTTAAATTATCATTGTTTTATATTTTTACAACTCAAAAAGGACGCGAAAGCCTGTGAAGTAAGATTTTTTTTTCTTTCCGATTCAATTCAAATTCATTTATTTATTTTCAGACGTACAAGGTTCAACATGTAAACATTTATGTTTCGGGCACTCCTCGGCATTTTGGCTCTTCTGGTTAGATGCTCCTCCGCCACGCTTAGTGCAGAGTTTAAGCGCAAAATAGTGGACCGCCATAACCATTTTCGATCGATAGTTGCCAAGGGCAAGTACGTGGCAAAAGACAATCAGGTTTTGCCACCGGCGGCTAACATGTTGAAAATGGTATATTTTCTTATCTCTGAATATCCCCCGCATGCTGGAATATATGCTTTAATAGAATGTTCCCGAGGGGCTTGTCAACATTGGTTGGGAAAACTTTAGAACTTTAATATTTTTGATAGATATGAGTGTTTATTCTGTAATAATCCCGAGCTCCATTTTAGGCAATTCTATACCAAATAGTTCATATACCGTTACAGTTCTATTCCGCAATAGCACCCATTCTTCCTCCACCACCACATTAATTTAAAAATCCTCAGAGTTGGAACGATTCACTGGCCAGTTCAGCGCAAAAATTTAGCGACACGTGTTCTTCAACACACAACGAAGATGAACTCACGGAAGTCGGTGAGAACCTCCACTCAGGGTGGCAGTCGGGGACCGTCTCGCAGGAAGACTTGGAGAAACTTGTGAGCTTTACAACCGCTTTAACTTTTATTTTTTCATTAACTCCAAATTCAGATCGGAGGGGTATCCGCGTGGGCGAATGAGTTTGAGTCGAAAGGATTCGTTTCCACCATATTCACACTTGAATCCTACAATAAAGGCCTCGGGCACGCGACGCAAGTGGTTTGGGCGACAAGCGGACAAGTCGGTTGCGGCGCGAGCATTTGTAAAGATAACAATAAAAAGCTGGTGTGCCGATACTTTGAAAAGTTTGTGGGTGTTTTTGTGGCGCAAAACTGAAAATGTTTTCAGAGGCAATCGTTTAGAAGCGGAAATCTACAAAAAAGGAGAGACGTGCTCAGAGTGTCCGGCGGGAACCACATGTGAACAGGATTCAGGACTTTGTAGCGGAAGTTCGAGCAATTTTTCGCGAACATCGTACATTGTGATATTTGGCCTTTTCATGTTTATTATGCGTCTATAAAATTATAAGATTCATCTTTTCGACAATAACAGGGCTCGTGGAGTTGACCATCGCACGCCCACGGCGTGCTGGCCGGAACGTTATTGGCAATGCGCTCCGCAAAGTGTCAGCGCCTCTCCGGCGAGAGTTTGCTACAAAACCAACACGTGTAAATTCAACGGGAAATTAAATAATTTAGAGATGAAAATGAAAATCACGAAGTACTAAGTTTTGTGGAGCGCACTTGCTTTCTTTGCGAATGAATAATAATTGAAGAAATGAAGAGATTTTTCGTCTCCCAATTTAACGTGAAATGTCACTCCGTCGACGTGATCACGAATCCATTATAGAAAATCTGTGCCAGCTTTTTACAACGAAATCCCGCCCATTTTTTCGCTGATTGGTGGACTTTTGGTGGGATAATTACAGAATAGCTACCCATTTATTTCAAAATAGGTACCCATTTGCCTCGCTATAGTATAGCCACCCACAGTCGGCGCCGCGTGGGTGGCTATCCTGGAATTATGAGTGGCTATTCTGAAATGATGGGTGGCTATTCTATAGCCCGTTGATGTGGGTACCTATTTTGAAATATATGGGTGGCTATTCTGAAAGATTCCCTAGGAAACCAGTATAGCCACCCATTACCACTGAGTGGGTGGCTAAACTGTAATAATATATTCCAGTAAAAGCACCCATATATTTCAAAATAGCCACCCACAGAAAATCGGAAAAATCCCATTTTTCAGTTATGTGGGTGGCTATACTATAGCGTGGGTACCTATATTGTAGTGGGTGGCTATACTGGAATTTTCCCCTTTTGGTCAAAGAAGTTTTGGCTTGACGTAGTAAAAGATTCACTGTGACAAGAGCCTTGCATGTTGGAATCAACAGTGTAAAAAAAATAACAAAGTTCAGAAGAAAATGAAGATTTAAATTTCTAAGGCAGCGATGTTCGCATTGCAGAATATGTACTTCTACAGGACTTCCTCCTCAATACTATTCCGTTTGGGAACTCAAATTTGATGGGCGATTGAGAAGAGTCATTCACTTTTAGCCGAAGTGGCTGGCACAGCTAATAGCTTTTGGGCCATAGATTTAAGCCGCGGAAAATTTCGATTCTCTCTCAAAAACTTGTATGGGTCAGCGGATGAAGTTGCCGGTTATGGGAAATATCTTTTGAAACAAAAAAAAACAGTTGTCGATTTACGGTAAACTATGCGTATTTGTGGAGTGTCGTCGACGTGACGTACACGTGGACAACAGCAGATATTTCAAGCTAATCATTTTCCGTCTAAATGCGGATAACGGAAACGGAAAAGGAAACGGAAAATAATTTTTTTTCCGCGGGAACGGAAACGGAAAAAACCCTCCCAAAAACGTCACGGAAAACGGAAACGGAAATGGAAATTCCGCTCATCACTGACCCCCACCATGCTCTGTTAAACCACCCCCAACGGCTATTCTGACGGCTCCGCGACATCTCGAAACCGGACATCTCGAAACCGCGTTAACAGGGGGAGGGTGGTTGAAAAGAGAGGTAGGAAGTAAAATTTTTTTTTTCATAATTCAATGACTATTCAACAAAAAATCGAAAAGTGCCGATTTGGCTCCGGGACATTTCGCAGCCGGACATTTCGCAGCCGAGACATTTCGCAGCCGGGCATTTCGCAGCCGGACGTTTCGCAGCCGGTCGTTTCGCAGCCGAGACGTTTCGCAGCCGGACATTTCGCAGCCGAGACGTTTCGCAGCCGGTCATTTCGCAGCCGAGACGTTTCGCAGCTGAGACGTTTCGCAGCCGGACGTTTCGCAGCCGAGACGTTTCGCAGCCGGTAAACACTAATTTCGCGCGGATAGGTCAGCCTCCTTATGGAAGCATTCTCTCGTTTTTTTGGGTGGGGGGGGGGGGGGGCTACGGTATAGAACTCGTACGAAATAGAACTCGTACAAAATAGAACTGGTAAGAAATAGAACTCGTACAAAATAGAACTGGTATGAAATAGAACTGGTACAAAATAGAACTGGTACGAAATAGAACTGGTACGAAATAGAACTGGTACAAAATAGAACTCGTACGAAATAGAACTCGTACGAAATAGAACTCGAACGAAAAAACCAGCTGGAATGGAGCTGTATTGAAAAACCCTCTTCACGAAATAGAACTCAGGAACTCACAATGTACAATAAAATAATTCTTCGAATTGTTCGAGCGGTTCTGTGTTGGTCCAGCTCCATTTCAGGCGGTTCTATTTCGTACCAGTTCTATTTCGTACGAGTTCTATTTCGTACGAGTTCTATTTTGTACCAGTTCTATTTCGTACCAGTTCTATTTCGTACCAGTTCTATTTTGTACCAGTTCTATTTCGTACCAGTTCTATTTCGTACGAGTTCTATTTTGTACCAGTTCTATTTCGTACGAGTTCTATTTCGTACGTGTTCTATTTCGTACGAGTTCTATTTTGTACCAGTTCTATTTCGTACGAGTTATATTTCGTACGAGTTCTACGAGAGAGTGCTTCCATAAGGAGGCTGACCTATCCGCGCGAAATTAGTGTTAACCGGCTGCGAAACGTCTCGGCTGCGAAACGTCCGGCTGCGAAATGTCCGGCTGCGAAATGTCCCGGAGCCGCCGATTTGAGCATAATTTCTTTGGCGGCCGCCGAAAAAAGTTTACAGTACGCAAACTGCACCTTGCATTAGAGGCAGTGGTAGGACCAAAAAAAAAAATTTTTTCGGTCATTTCTTTTGCATTTTTTGGGTGAAACAAAAACATTTGTTTTGTTCATGCATGTAAGAAAAAAAAAGTTTTTTTTATTTAAGCCGCGGAGGCGCAAAACAATGCCTGTATGAACAAAAACTTAGCCGGGATATGCTCTGAATTGACAAAAAATCTCTAATTTTCAACGAAAACTTTGGAAATTTCCATTCAACTCGCAGAAATACTATTTTTTTCCCCTGTAAACGTGTTTCGAGAGAGGGTGCCGAAACACGAGACGCACACATCGGTGCAAGCGCGCTCTATTGTCAATTTTCTCTGCTTTTTAAAACCAATCTCTCGATCAGGAGTGGGAGAAAAACAATTTCACAAAAAAAAATTTTTGTTTGTCCTTAAAAAATTGAAAAAAAAATTTTGTCCCCAAAAAAAGTATCAAAACAATTTTTTTTTTCCTCAAAAAAAATCAGAAAAAAAATTTTGTTCAAGAAAATAATATAAAAAATTGTATTTCTGCGAGTTGAATGAAAATTTTCCAAAGTTTTCGTTGAAAATTAGAGATTTTTTGTCAATTCAGAGCATATCCCGGCTAAGTTTTCGTTCATACAGGCATTGTTTTGCGCCGGCTTAAATAAATGAAAAACTTTTTTTTTCATACATGCAAGAACAAAACAAAAGTTTTTGTTTCACCCAATTAAAGCAAAAGAAATGACCGAAAAAACATTTTTTTTGGTCCCACCGCTGCTCCCGGTGCAAGGTGCAGTTTGCGTACTGTAAACTTTTTTTGGTGGCCGCCAAAGAAATGATATTCAAATTTTGCACTTTTTGATTTTTTGTTGAATAGTCATTGAATTATGAAAAAAAAATTTTTTTCTTCCTACCTCTCTTTTCAACCGCCCTTCCCCTGTTAACGCGGTTTCGAGATGTCCGGTTTCGAGATGTCGCGGAGCCATTCTGACATACCCCCACCCCTTTGAAAAATCAGAGCTGATCTTTTATATCGAAGCATGCTTCCTACCAGCTGCCTCCGGTCACCCATTTTTAAGGTGTCACACATACTTCTGCCGCGATTTCACTAGGTTTTAAGATTTTAATAAGACCCCCCATGCTATGGAGTGGGGGGGGGGCTATTCCAATGTTTATGCTGGGGGGCCTATATCAGAATGATGCGGGCGGTTTTAATAGAATGTTCTGATTTTTCGCACTCTGCTCGCACTCTGCTTCTCTGCGTCTCCCTTTCGTATCAGTTTAACGCAGAGGAGTGGCTGCGCAGCTAAATGCAGCCTACGGTAGAAAAATGCGACTACGCTTAGGCCAGAAATTGTTTTCGAGAAAAAAATCCGCGCAGTTTAAATTTCATTTCCCAGTGTTCCGTCCAACACGCAGTGACGCCTCTAGTCGTCCAATGCAATGTGCCAGCAAGTTCCAGTGGAGCGCTTTTGCATTATTTGCCGGCGGCGATTAATGCGCGGATATATTTCAGATTTAATTTGGGGAAAACTCTGATATAGTCCCCCATACGCATTTTGGAATAACACTCTTTATGTATGACTTCGGACCAAGCCGAACGTATAAATTCAACGTGAAATGAAATAATTTGGAGACCAAAACGAAAACTCTTATTCAAATTTATCCTGGAAATCAAAGTTACTATTTTATGCGCGTGGCCTCAGCCTGTATATTTCATGATTTTATAAATAAATATGATAAATTTATTTTCGTAAACACTGGTGAACCGCGCGCGGGCCCGCGGCGGCTCCGCAGACGCTACGGGCCCGCCACGGGCCCGCAGCGGGCCCGCCAGCGCTTGGGTGCTCTCGCTGGCCGCTGGCGGGCCCGCGGCGGCTATGATATTTGGTAGGTGACTGACAGGTTGAAAATTTTTTGTTTCCAATGGGTTTATAAATGAATAATAGTTATTTTAAACCATGTTAAATTGCGCATAGGACATTAGTTAGTTGAGTTTTTGATCGAAAATACTGGCATTCATTTTCAAAGCGCTGGCGGGCCCGCTGCGGGCCCGCGACGGGCCCGCCAGCGGCCAGCTGACGAGCGGATGGGCGGAGGATGGTAAACAGTCTCAAGAAGATTTATCTATGTTTTTTCTTAGTTTTATGTGAATAATATCGCTCACAAAGCTTTTTTTGTAGACTTTGTTTGAAGAATTGGACACGACCGACCGCGGAAAAGTTGCGGAAAAGTTGCATAAACGTTTTGTTTGTTTTCGTACTTGTCGAAGAAATGTTACTCTAATTTGAGAAGTGTTTAATTTATACGAAAATTCAAATAAAACAGATGTAGCCAATAGTAGGCGATATTCGAAAACGTTCGAGTGTCGTTCTTTGTTCAACTCTGCAAATGCATGCTTACATGACGTGAATTAAATGTATATCTTGTGAATGATTCGCATTTATAAACAAAGTATTTGCTCTAATAGAAGTGCACTTTCAGTAACAAATTTTACAGTATCTACAAACAATAGTTCAGCAGCCTTTAATTTACGCCTCAATTAGCAATTACGTAGATTTTCACAATTTTCTGCGTTTTCTAATTATTACAGTTCTATTAAAAAATTATCATAGTTTTTTTAAAAACCGTGTAGTATCGAATGCTAAAAGGACCTTTATCGCATTTTAGCGAGCCTTGTTTTTTTCCAAGCCCTCTAAATGCACTATCAATAGCCAGTTCACGTCGGCGCAGCAGGCTTGACATCCTATAATACTGCTATTACCGCTTTAATAACGATGACAATTGGTGACAGCGGATTGACGTCGAAAATGAGTTGAGCGCAGGCTAATATCGCTCAATATGCCAATTTTAAGGCGATCACGTGTGATTTTTCTTTTTTTCTGTTCGTTTCAGTGATTTTATACTCATTTTTGGTCTTTAATCAGAAATATTTCAAAAATAACAACGGAAGCGAAAAATACTGTCCAGTTATTCGTGATACAAGAGGCGCGCAGCATAGTTGCCAAATCTTGTGCCCAGGTTGCAAAGTGGGCGGAGCTCAAAATTTTTTTATGATTTTTTTCTAAAAATATTCAATTTTCTATGTTTTATTGCCGTTTTTTAGCATTTTTATGTCTTTTAATTCTTAATTAATTTTGCTCACATATGCCAATAAATTTTTTTTTCAGGTGCCAACAGGACAATGGAAATTCGACACCCCCGACGTTGGTAAGATTTTCTTTCTTTTTTTTTTTCTTTTTTACTGTTAAACATTTTTTAAAAAAGTCCTAAAGAAAGAAAAGAAATGAAATTTACGAGCGAATTTAAATAGGTTATGCCCTAAAAATGATTTTGAATGGATGCGACACGCCGCTTCGAAAAATATAGATTTTTTCCTATTGAGTAGGTTAAAGGTTTACCTATCTTTTTGACTTAAAAAAGGAGTAACTCGCACAAGTAAAATTGCTAAAATCAAGAAAACATACAAAATTTTGGAATAAAGTTTTAAAAAACCATCGCCGAATGAACTCTAGCGCCGTTTTTACCCTTTTTTATTGATAAAACTTTCAATATCTAATAGAAAGTTTTGCAATTGTTTTGTTCAACAATGCAAAAGTGCAGAATTTTTGGAAAAAAAGAAAAATATGAATTGTCAAATAAATTAAGGCGTCTTTGTTACAAAAAAAACAACTATTTGACACCATGATTTCAATTGTGCTTGTTCAAAATTTTATTTTTTACAATAAGAGTAAATTAAAAACAAAGATTTTTATTCCTGTCTGTTGTATCTGTGTCCGTGTGAGATTTCGTGTGTGTGAAGCGTTTTCTCAGCGCCTATTGGACCGATTTGCATCAGACTTGGCGAAACATTTTTAAACCCAAGTGACACAAGGCTGCCGATGTTTGGCACAAATCGGTTAAGTTTTAAGTGTAGCACAGTGAAGGCAATTGGGGTGTTTTTACCGTTCCACCGGAGAAATCCACCGAAAATTTTCTAGTAACAATAAAAAATATGAGTTTTGAGTAATATTTCTGCATTAAATGTTGTCAAGCATTGAAAAAAAAGATATTCTTTTCATGAATAAACGAGTCCATTTATAATCAGTGAATATACTCGAAAACAGGAATTGATTTTAACGGTCATGGAGCACAGAATCATGAGCCGGCAGAGAGCAGACGCGCCGACGCATAACTGAATATTCATACAAAGAAAGCCCAAAATTAAATGACATAATGGACCTATTCATTTGAATTAAAATGAATTTTTATGTCACATTTATTCAATGCATTACAACATATTAATTAATTAATCTGAATTTTCCTGAACCATTGAGTTTGAGTTTTTCTGAAAATCGCGCCTATCCATCCTGGTCAAAAAATGCATCTTTTGTCATCATTTTTGTGTACACGGAGTAAATGTTTAAAGGCGCATGCATTTATTTGTTAATAAGTTCACTTATTTGGCCAGGATGGCTAGGCGCGATTTGCAGAAACACTCAAACTCAATGGTTCAGGTAAATTCAGATTAATTAATTAATATGTTGTAATGCATTGAATTAAAATGACATAAAAATTCATTTTAATTCAAATGCATAGGTCCATAAAAACTAACACTATTTGGGCTATACAGGGTGGCCGATAAGTATAGGACGCTCGCTTTCAGCGTTCCCTGGCACGGTGCCAAGGGATATTTTCGAAAAATTTCGAAACTTTTCGAAAGTCCAGAGACTATATAAGTAAGCTTCTCAGTCATTTGTTCTCACTTCTCCATATCGCCGAGCTATGAAAAGTTCTCCTCATCGTCCTTCCATTGAACTCTTGTTCAAGAGAGGCCTCGGAAGTGCTGAGATCGCTCGACGCCTTCAAATTTCGTCTTCGACGGTTCGAATTCTTCGACGGCACTTTGCTGGTGGTCCATTTATCCTTCAACAAGACTGGGCACCGTCCCATGGCTCGAGATCGACATTGGCCGTCTTGGAGGCGCATTTCCCTGGATTCCTGGACAAGAACTTGTGGCCTGCTTCCAGCCCGGATCTCAATCCGATGGATTTCAGCGTTTGGGGCATGTTGGAAGGGAAGATCGCGGGAAAAGTTTTTGCTACTGTCGATGACTTGAAGGCCGCTCTCGAGGTAGCATGGGCTTCGATCGACGACGGATACCTGCGGCGCACTGTCAATTCGGTGAAGAAACGTTTGAGAGCCTGTGTCAAAGCTCGTGGATCCAACTTCGAAATTCTCTTGTAAAATCAAATTTTCTGCTTATTTTTTGTTGTTTAATAAAGGTTGTTCTCGAAAAATCCTCAAATTGAAAAAATGGGAGCACTTTCAAAACGTCCTATACTTATCGGCCACCCTGTATTTGTAAGAATTCTCACGTTTGATGGCTCCCGGCTCATGCCCCTGTGATAGTGATATTCGCTCGCGTTTCCTCGAGCCAAAACGTATATTTTTCAATGTCCGTTGCAAATAATTATATATTTTTAAATTTTGAACTTCAAATGATTAAGAAAAAAATAGAGTTGAACATAATTTGTCTCATTCAAATTAGAGCGCTTTGCCCAGTAAAAATTTAGAAATAAATTATCATCCTTCGGGATGCCGCACTAACCGCCGCATTTCTTACACAGCAAAATTTACTGAATTTTCAGATACGTGCAACAATGGGATGTGGATGTGGATGGTCGGCGATTAGATGAGTGGGACAACGAAAGCGACGAATATTGTGATAATAAAAATAATTTTTGTATTAAATTTTTTTTTATTTTTTCAATAAAGATCGATAAAACTAGAAACAGTGTTAGTTTTGATTAGAAAATATAAAATAAAGAAAAAGCAAGAAGGGAGTCACCCCCGCGATGTAGCAGCTAGCGAGCCGCTGGCGGGCCCGCCACGGGCCCGCTGCGTGCACCACGCGTGTACTCTTTTAGCTGTCAGCGGTCCGCTGGCGGGCCCGCAGCGGGCCCGCCGCGGGCCCGTGGCGCTTCACCAGTGAATATATATTTTTACTAAATACTTAAAAATGACGCGCAAGCCTGCTTTTTCTACCCAAATCATTCAAATTGATTTTTCTTGTTTTATCAGACGCCCAAAATTCAACAAACAACCTCCTATGTACCGGACTCTCCTCTGCGTTTCTGCTCTTCTGATCACCTGCTCTTCCGCCACGTTTAGTGCAGAGTTTAAGCGCAAAATGGTGGACGGCCATAACTCTTATCGATCGGATGTTGCCAAGGGCAAGCACGTGGCAAAAGGAAATAATATAATGCCATCGGCGGCTAACATGTTGAAAATGGTATATTTCTGGTAAATGCCTATTTTCAAATGCATTTTATTTGTTTTAAATATACCGTATTTCCTCTAACATAGGCGCATGCGCTTCTATTTTTTCATTTCTTCACAACTGCCGGGTATTTAAAGGTTTACACACCAAACTCGCCAAAATACTTTCTAACCAAGCAGACATGAGACGACCGAAGTTTGTTTGGTGTGCAAACCTCTAAATACCCGGCAGTTGTAAAGAAATGAAAAAATAGAAGCGCATGCGCCTGTATTACAGGAAATACGGTATTTAGAAATTTTTCGAATCTCAAACGACCGATTCTTCTAATTATTTTCGTGGCTGGATGAGATTCGTAAACTACCTGAAATAAGTCGTAAACTACTGTGTTTTCAATCGACTAGCTCATGGAGGTGGTTTAACAGAGCATGTGGGGGGGGGGGGGTTATAATAGAACATTCCCAGGGATTTGGATATACACCCCCTCAGATTGCACGCAAACGCAGTACCATGCATTTTTGATGTGCGCTTATACTTATGTTACGCACTGTATTGGAATTTTCCCCACATAAATTGGCACACCGCCAAGACTTGTTCAACGCATGTTGGAGAATGTTCGAGAAGACAGTCGTCAGTGCCCCGTGACGCCAATCGAGTTGTATCATAGCAACCTGAGACTAACTCCGCTCACTTTTTTCACAGTGCTATTTAAAGATGCTTACATTAGAAACAACGGTGAATGCAGGCAGACTGTCGTTTTCATGATGAAACTCGTTTGAAAACACAATAACTTCTCTCGTCGTTGATAGAGCGCTAAATAATCAAATTCTACCTTCCTTCAGAATTGGAACGATTCACTGGCCGATTCAGCGCAAAAGTTTACCGACACGTGTCCCAGAACTCACCCAGAAGTGCACCCGGGAACCGATGAGAACCTCTAGAGGGCATGGCAGTCGGTGCCCGTTTTGAAGGAAGACGTGGAGAAGCTTGTGAGCTTGACAACCGCTTTAACTTTTTTTTTCTATTTTTTTAAATTCAGAGCTTCATGGCGATGGAGTCGTGTGGAACCCAGTTTGAGAAGAACGGATTTTTCTCTATCACCTTTATTAATGAAACTCGTTTTCAAGGCATCGGGCATGCGACGCAAGTGATTTGGGCGACAACCGGGCAAATCGGTTGCACGGCATGCTGGACCCTACGAAAGTTCAAACGCGCCCTGGCGCACTTTTGCGTGTTTCTCTGCGCCTCCATATATTTCTCTTGGAGTATTGCCAAAAATCTTTGGCGCCTTGCCAAATATGTTTTTTTTGGCAAAATATAACGTTGTTCGCATTTTTAGTGCCAATTTTCGTATTTTGTTTTTCAGAATTTAAATTAAATTAAGATTAACTGTTTATTTACGAAAAAAAACCGACTTAAAATCAATATTCCAACAAAAAAATGTCTCACATTAATCTCAAAAACAACCATTTTAAAAAAATAATTTTTTTTAAATGAGAAACAAACAGAAAAAATAATAAATAAGCAAAAAAAAATTACAAAGAAAAGTAAAAAAGAAATAATAAAATCTCGTAAATCGACACAAGTCTCTGCGGAGGAGACGCAGGGACGCGAGATTAGAATAGCGCGCGAAAATTCGCTTTTGAAAAATAATTCAAAAACGTAGCCTCCAACACGCCGTGCGGTTGCGGCGCCACCATTTGTAACGTCACCGACGTGATGCTGGCGTGCCGATATCTTGAAACATTTGTGGATGTGTTTGAGGCGCAAAAATGAAATTTTTTGCAGAGGCAACGTTATAGACCTAGAGATCTATAAAAAAGGAGAGACGTGCTCAGAGTGTCCGGCGGGAACCACGTGTGAACAGGATTCAGGACTTTGTAGCCGCAGTTCTTCGTTGAAAAGCAATTTTTCGCGAAAATCGTATATTGTCATATTTGGCCTTTTCATGTTTATTATTCGTTTATAAAAACAAGCTTTATTAAATTTTCTAAATTAACTACGACTCGGCGACGATGGATTTCCTTCTTTTCTCCAATTTTTCGTCCAATTTCGAACTCGGTAAACGCCTGTAACTGTTACGCAGATCTAAGAGGCTATAGCAGCTTTTGCGCATGACTTAGAGCTCCTTTCAGATTTTAAACAGCCTTTAAACCCAGTAGCAGATGTTATGCAGACATTGAAGGCTGCAACACCTGTTAAGCAGATCTTAAAAAGGCTGCAGATGTTACGCAGATCTTAAACGCGACACGCGCCGCACCTGGCGACACAAAATCATTGGCACCGCCCGTCTGTTTTCTGCTTGTTATTTTCCGTTTTTTCGTCGGTATTTTTCTTTTTTTTTTGCAATTTTTAATTTTTTTTACTCCGTGGTAAATTAAAAGATGAAAAAAGACATTCTCGTCACGAATTCCACATTATATAATGGATTCGTGACGGAGTGACATTTCACGTGAAACTGTGAGACGAAACATCTCTTAATTTCTTCAGTTATTTCTTCATTTTTTCGAATAATAACGTGATTGTCACTCCGCCACGAATCCATTATAGCGCAAAATAATTTTTTTTTCTTCCTTTTTTTCAAATAAAAACGCGTTTTGCGTCTTTTTGTTTTCACATTTTTATGTTTTTCGGTAACGTGGAAGGTTAATTTATTTTCAAAAAATATTTTCGAGGAAAAAAAAAGAAAATGTGATTAATAAATAATAAGAAAATGTTTTTTGCGCGAATATTTAAATAGATACAAGCCTACTGGCTTCGTCGCCACTCTTTTTCTCTTGTTTCACTCTTCATCATTCATGTGTAAGCACTCTGTTCTGCTGGGATTTCTGTCCTCTGTGGCTCAGTTGGTAGTGCGCGTGATTACAAATCCAAATGTCGCGGGTCCGTGTTTTGCCCAATTCAAAAAAACTTCTTTATTTTTCGTTTTTTGTGCGGTTTCGCATCGCTTTTGATTTGTTTCATATATTAATCTCATTCTGCATTTATTTTTTGTCCGGAAAGTTCATGGAAGCATGTGTGATACTTTTCAAATATGTGACCGGAGGGAGCTGGGTGGAAGCTTGCTTTGTGACGGAATTTTTTGTGATTTAAAGTCTAAAGGCTTTTTCAGTGTTTAATCGGCTCCCAGTAACCTTTTCTTATCTTTTTAGAATCACATTTAGACTTTTAATTACAAAAAAATCCCCCCGCTAAGCACGCTTCCGCCCAGCTCCCTCCGGTCGCCCTTTTGAAAAGTGTCACACATGCTTTCGGCGCATTGCCGCTGAACTTACCGTGCATTGATAAATGCTCAGAAACGCATATTCAAAGCGTGAACAACAAAAACAATAAGTGAAAAAACAATTTTTTCTCTAATTGACCTGAAATTTTGATAAATTATGTAAAAAATTCTCAAGTTTTGGACGGAAATCAATATTTCAGTGTTGAGCATTTTTGCGATTCAAATGAACCCGCGCGCCACCGATGACGCGCCGCGTTTTCTATAACCGTCTAGCTTCTCTCTCTCTCTCGCGCTCTCTCTCTCTCTCTTTCCCGCAGAGCACCGAATAAATTCCTAATTTCCAGAGCAAAAGGGTAAAGACAGAGAACCCGTCGACCAACAACACCATCCACCACCCGCCACGTCACCGGCGCCCAGTCAACACCCGAGAAATCCCAAAATGCAGGCGGCACGAGTTCGCCTGCCAGTTGGAGTTTACAAGGAGTTTGAGGTTAACGTAAGTTGTTTGGACGGGCGTAAAGCTTAAAATAACAAAAATAAAAAATATATCGTTCAGCGCGGCTCCGAGGGTGAAGCATTGTTCCGTCAGGTGACGAGCGACTTGTCGATCGAAGAACGCGATTACTTTTCTCTCTGCTTCTACGACAAAGAGGAAGGCATCAGGCACTGGTTGTATAATGATAAGAAGATATTAAAGAAATTGAAAAGTTGGTTGCTTTTTTTTTTGGTTTTCTGATGATTCCCAGTTGATTTAAAAGCCCAAAACAAACTTTACAGACCTTCCCTAGGAGTTCTCTTTCGAGGTCAAATTCTACCCGACCACACCCACCACTATTGTCGACGATCACGCACGATACTACGTCTTCCTCCAACTCCGCCGTGACATTCTCACAGGACGCCTTCCAGCCACCGCCCACACTCATGTCCTTCACGGCTCTTTTGTTGTTGAGATGACAATAAAGTGTATTAAATGCTATTTATTTTTTTTTTAAATAAAAATAATAATTATAAAAGTATGTTTTATTTACTAATAGAAAAGAGAAAAGGAACGAAAAGCAAAGTGAAAGCAGTAGTAGCCCCTTAGTTGCGCAGCTTTTGAGCAGATCTTTAGCAGAAACCCATAGCGCGTAAATTAACAGTTGCGTAAGAGCTGCGTAAAAGTTGCCAAAGTCTGCGTAACAGTTGCAGGCATTTACCGAGGAATGCGATATTTGTCAATTTAGAATCAAAATTTTATTAAAAACACAGAAAAAATCGCCAGAAATGTGCACAGTGCACTGAGTGTGCTGGCGCACTTGCCGACAGGTACACGGCGTGTTGGACGGAACGTTGGAAAATAATATTGTAATGTCCGGGCTAGCCCAGGCTTACATTCTCCCCAGGACACACGTCATCAGTCCACCTTGCCTCTCCTACCTGTCGATAACCCTCGATCATCCTGCGTCTCTCTGGCCTCCTCGTACATCTCGCCGCCGGTCTCGCACCTCCTGCGTCTCGCTGATCAATGCACACGTCTCGCCTCTGGTCGCACACCACCTGGACTCTCTCGCTCTCGCGCTCGGATTCAAATCTTTCCCGCCTTTTCGTTGCGCGCGAAAGCGCTCACGAAAAGGCTATAAAAGGGCCCAAAACCCTCATTCGAGAGGTGGCTCTTGTTTATGCCAGTTGGCCCTTTGCTCGTCCCTTTGCCCCTGTTGTTAGTCCCGTAGGTTTTCCCCGCTCTATTGTAATGTACCCTTTATTGTAGCTTGGGCTTGTGCCCCTTAATAAACGTTTTGTGAGTGTAACCGAGCGGTGTTGAGTAGAGTCGCGCGGCGCATAGCGTGGGCCAAGCGGCCCACGTTACTGGTAGCAGCGAGTGTGAGTCGGCGCGCGGCATTAGGCCAATCCCGCCGCCTTCTCAAAAGATCCCCCGCCAGCGCTTTACCCACCCTCCCACCCAGGTTTCCTTTTTTTTCCGTTTTGTTATTATTTTTTTTTCTCTTTTTCTCGGGCAATTTTTTTGTATTTTTTTTCTCTTCTTTTAGGGCAGCTATAAGGTTTTAATAGGATTTAGGAGGCCGCCGTAGCGCCCGTCCCGCGGTGTGCGCACACCCGGGCCGGAAATTTTTCGCAGCCGGTTTGGCTAATTGGCTAGGTATTAGGAGTAGCGACCTTATCGGTAAGTCCCCGCGAAGGTCGCGCCTTCAGCGGGTTTTAGGTTAAGTTTTTCTCTGCCTCTGGGCCAATTTTTTTTTCTCGTTTTCCGACCTTTGGGTCAATTTGTCGACCTTGGGGTCACTCTCAATTTTCCGACCTCTGGGTCATTTTCTCGGCCTCTGGGTCAATTTTTTATTTACTTGCGCCTTGGGGCATATATTTCAATTTTTCGGCCTCTGGGTCAATATTCAGGCTCCTGGGCCACCTTTTCAAAATTTTCCCGGCCTTGGGGCCATTTTTTCAAATTTTTCGGCCTTCGAGGTGGTGTCGCCACAGGCGGAGTTTGCAGCTCCCTCTGGGACTCACCCCGCGAAGCGCCAGGCCTTTGGGTCAATTTTTTTTTTCCAAACCGGCCTTGGGGCCTATCTTCCAAAGTTTCTCGACCTCGGGGTCAATATTTTAAATTGTCTCGGCCTTTGGGCGTTCTGTCCAATTTTTTTAGACCTTGGGGTCAAATTTTCTAATTTTTTTTCGGTTCAGGGAACTATGGCCTTTGTGGACGTGTTGCCCCAGGCAGAGGTAAAAACTCTCCCAGGGACACATCCCACAAAGGGTCAAGACGTTTCCAAACCTACCCAGTTCTGCAAAAATACCATCAGCAACTAGCCGCGAGGCAATCCGCGCTCTTTCGGGAGAGCAGTTAATCGATTCATTGCAGATAAATGTATAGCAACAGCTCCGTTTCGCGACGAAACATGACACAACCGTGAGATCAGCACAGAAGAAAGAAGGACGATTTGGAATCCAATCCGGTGGAACTCCAGCCTGTTTGGTCGTAGCAAGACGTCAGTCCAGCGGACAGGCACCCGCCAATCCCCAGGAAGATAAAATTGTCACGAGCCAGTTCAATGCAACACCCGAGCGCGACGCACAACATACATCAGGATGTGCCATCATTCAGCCAGCAGCAAGCAGCAGCCGTTGCAAAGAAAAGAGAAATCGCCCGTTCACGCAGCTCGACGCCTGGAATCAGCCGAGTCACATCAGTCAGTCAGCAGAACAAATCAACGTCATCACAATGAAGTCTGCCGCCACGATCCAACTTTTCCGGAAGCAACAAGCAAATTTTGCCACGTTTTTGTGCGCAACTTCGAGGACCACGCCACTTCAAGCCACCGCATCAGGCTCACCAATGAGACATAAAAGTGAGGAATTATTTACTAATTGTTCTCGCAGATTTCGCCCGCGACACCACCACAGACGTATGTGAACGCAACTCCGAAGCATCCTCGGAAGACACCAATGATGCGCTACGCTTGCAGTACGAAGACCAGTCCTAGCACCGACTCAACATCATCGAGGCGTGCTGCCAGTACACCCAGAAGTCAGACCGAGTGCCGCTCGACAAGATGATTCGTCGGCGCCAATGCAGTTTACATCAGGAGCGTTCCCAACGGCATTTCCCGGATGCGCCCAGCGACGAACACCAGAAGATCATGTTCGAAAACATCCGTTGCTATTCCATCAACGACGATCAGGTACATTTTTCTCCTGGTCGCCACACCGACGTCGCACACGAGGATGAGCTGGTGCTCGCCGCGGACGGGCCTAAACAACCTCTCTGCGACATGCCAGTCTCATTGCTCGCGGCACCGGATGTGGCAACCGCCAGATTTGCATCAATCGATACCGAATCTATCCCGGTCTCAACCCCGGTTAACGCAAGCGGACAACCGCCCGCAAGTTCTTTCAGCTCTGTGACGTCTACATCCGACTCCATAGTAATTGATCGATGTCCAAACAGTGATTGGGAAGACAATTACCAAATCGAGATCAGCGTATTCGACCAAGAAAAACACGTTCCATCGCTGCCGCCGCCACAACAAGAAGCAACAGAGACGTCCCACACATCGGAGCTCCAATTTGCCGTGTCATCTGTCATCCGTGAAGCAGTTCCCAATCAAGCGTAAACGCCACCACTTCGATAATGCTCGTTGCGAAGAAGAAAATCCACCAAAGGACGTCACTAAACCACTGGTAACATCTATCGTTCTTGCTCACATTCAAAGTTTCAGAGCGAGATCCTCGGAAAGGGACACACCAATTGAAGATCCAAAGAAACCACAGTTCGCTCCAGCAGAAGCCGACCCAGAACAAATGGTAACAATACCAGTCACACAGTTCGAAATCTTCGTCCACCACGCGCACCGTGGATTCGCTGCCGTTTTGCCACCTGTTCACCAAGCAACCACAGTCAACAACCGACCGGTCCTACGATTCATCTACTTTTTTCGCGATTTACACCGGAAAGCACAGCAGGTAGCTCACACCACATCGTAAAATTAGTTGCAGAAAATCTCCTGGTCGTCTCGTACATCGGAAGACTTCCAAACACCATCGACAAACGTTTCGTCAGATCCCAAGAATGAGCTCTATTGGCCGGAAAACACAACTTTGGGACATCCCACGGGGACATCTGCCACTTGTTCACATCCGATTGCCCGGACATCATCGACGTCCCGCAGAACTTCGCCAACACAGGAGACACACCATCATCCAGGAAAGTTCCACAGAGCGACAATTCTCATCCGCAAGTCAACCAGCTTCACTGCCACACAACACCAATCCAGATGCAGCTAAGCTTGATGCTCCTCGTCGAAAAAGTCCTCTCACAAATGCCGTCCGACGTTGGTCAGTCTATGCAACCCGGGCGATGACGACACCCTTTCCCGAATCTTGCCAACAATTCCTACGTGAAGTCCGACGTCTCGAGCAACGACAAAATTAATCGCTGACAGCCGAATGCCTTGCCATCTTCACCGCCACAGCTCCGCCAGACAGCCAGACATCATCATGCAGGAAAAAAGCGAGAGAAAGATCATTCGCATGCGAACTTGACCGCTCCAACGTCACCTCTTTGAGTTCCAAGAAGGTCCTGGTTGTCATTATGAGTCACGCAGCCGCCGTCCAACCTCCAGGGAAAGTTCATCTCGATCAGATCAAAAAGTTTCTGGAAACTTCCACGTCGACCAGACCATCTCATCAACAAGTCGATCCGTCACCAGCACAGCTTCCACCGATCGCACCGTCAGCAACACCAATGCGCACATCGAGTAACATCGTCGCCAGCCCAAGCCAAAATGGACCGAAATCACGGGCAGTCCCATCCAGCTCGTCTCGACAGCCTACTCCGTCTCCACTCGTCACTGGGACAGCAGTGAACCACGACGACATTCCATGTGGGCCCCGCAAAACACGAAGGAAGCCAGTGAGATACCGGGATTGACTTCTTCACGGGCCTCACCAACACGCCGATAATTCTGGACACACAAACCATCACGGCAGTCCAGACTAAGTTTTATTTTGGTAATTAAAAGAAAAAAAAAATCACTCACAATTATTTTTATAACGTTAGGTTTAATTCCCCACTCTAGTATTTCCCCCACACTTTTAACCCCGTATAGTTTTGTTTTCCAGACTCCCCCTTCAATTGTACAAAGACAGCAACGAGCAAGCAGGCAGCACACCATCCATCCGAGATCACCAGTCGCAGTTGAGAGAGCTATCAATTTTGCCATCCGAGACACCATCAAGACCAGAGAGACCGCAACTTCACCGCAGAAGGACCATACGCTAGGCCTAGGCCGCCCGGACCTTCATTTCGATCAACGTCAAGGATCAGGGTCGATCCGGAATAAAAGGGGGGAGGTGTAATGTCCGGGCTAGCCCAGGCTTACATTCTCCCCAGGACACACGTCATCAGTCCACCTTGCCTCTCCTACCTGTCGATAACCCTCGATCATCCTGCGTCTCTCTGGCCTCCTCGTACATCTCGCCGCCGGTCTCGCACCTCCTGCGTCTCGCTGATCAATGCACACGTCTCGCCTCTGGTCGCACACCACCTGGACTCTCTCGCTCTCGCGCTCGGATTCAAATCTTTCCCGCCTTTTCGTTGCGCGCGAAAGCGCTCACGAAAAGGCTATAAAAGGGCCCAAAACCCTCATTCGAGAGGTGGCTCTTGTTTATGCCAGTTGGCCCTTTGCTCGTCCCTTTGCCCCTGTTGTTAGTCCCGTAGGTTTTCCCCGCTCTATTGTAATGTACCCTTTATTGTAGCTTGGGCTTGTGCCCCTTAATAAACGTTTTGTGAGTGTAACCGAGCGGTGTTGAGTAGAGTCGCGCGGCGCATAGCGTGGGCCAAGCGGCCCACGTTACTATATTTACCGTAAAACCTGTATTAAACTTGCATGCAAGTTCCAGTTCCAAAACCTCGCCAGAGTGCAAGTTTATTAGAAAGACACGTCTATTAGAGGGTGCAAGTCTATTGTTTCAATGCCTGGACCGGGTGCAAGTCTATTCACTGGTGAACCGCGCGCGGGCCCGCCAGCGCTTGGGTGCCCTCGCTGGCCGCTGGCGGGCCCGCGGCGGCTATGATATTTGGTAGGTGACTGACAGGTTGAAAATTGTTTGTTTCCAATTGGTTTATAAATGAATTGTGGTTATTTTAAACCATGTAAAATTGCGCATAGGACACTAGTTAGTTGAGTTTTTGATCAAAAGTGCTGACATTGATTGGCGGTGCGCTGGCGGGCCCGCTGCGGGCCCGCCGCGGGTCCGCCAGCGGCCAGCTGACAATGGTAAAATTTTTGTCTCAAGAATGTTTCTAAATGTTTTTTCCTGGTTTTATGTGAACTATATCGCGCATGATGAGATATTTAGTAGACTTTGTTGGACTTGACCGACCGCGGATAAGTTGCGTAGAAGTTGCATAAACGTTTCGTTTGTTTTGATATTTGTTTACGAAATTGTATTCTAATTCTAGAAATCTTTAATTTATCCGAAAATTCAAATAAAACAGATGTAGGCAAAAGTAGGCAGTATTCGAAAACCTACGAGTTTCGTTCTTTGAGAAATTGAGCGACGCAACGAAATGCGGGAAAGTCTGCAATTCACGTTGCGTGATCGAGAGATTTTCTGTGTTTTTTTATTTATTTTAGTTCTTCTAAAAAAAAATTTTGCTACGGCGTGTAGTATCGGCTGCTAAAGAGACCTTTTATCGCCTTTTAGCCTTGTTTTTTCCAAGCCCCTAAATGCACTATCAATAGCCAGTGGACGTCGGCGCAGCAGGCTTGGCAGCCTATAATACTGGAATTACCGATTTAATAACGATAACAATCGGTGACTGCGGATTGACGTCGAAAATGAGTTGAGCGCGGGCTAACATCGCTCAATATGCCAATTTTAAGGAGATTACGTGTGATTTGTCTTTATTTGTTCTGTTGTTTTCAGTGATTTTATACTAATTTTTAATCTTCAATCAAAAATGTTCCAAAAATAACAACGGAAGCGAAAAATACTGCCCAGTTATTCGTGATACAAGAGGCGCGCAGCATGGTTGCCAAATGGTGTGCCCATATTGCAAAGTGGGCGGAGCTTGAACGATTTTTGTCAAAAAACTCCGAGTTTGTATGTTTTGCTGGCGTTTTTTAAATAATTTTTCTTTCTTTTAAGTCTTTATTTTTTTTTTGAATATGCCTGATAACTTTTTGAAATTTTTTTTGTTTCAGGTACCACTGGACAACCGGAACTCGACACAGCCGACGTCGGTAAGATTTCCTTTTTTTTAAACTTTTTTAATGTCAAAAATTTTAAAAAAAAGTCCTAAAGAAGAAAAAGAAATGAAATTTATGAGCGGATTTAAATAGATTATGCCCTAAATATGATTTTGAATAGATGCGGCACGCCGCTTCGAAAAATATCGATTTTTTCCTATTGAATAGGCTAAAGATTTATAAATTTTACCTATCTTTTTAACAAGAAAAATAAATAACTCGCACAAAAAAATGCTAAAATTCAGAGAACATAAAGTTATTTTGAAATTATGTTTTAAAAACCATCGCTGAATGAATTCTAGCTCCGTTTGTACTCTTTTTTATTGATAAAACTTTCAATATTTCAAGCAATTGCAATTATTAGCAGAATAATGTATGAGTCATCTTTTCGCTCAACTAATTACGTAACAAATGCAAAAGTGCAGCATTTTTGGAAAAAAGCATCGTCAAATAAATTTAGGCGTGTTTTTTACGAACAAAAACACCGATGTGACTTGTAGACCGTGATTTCGGTTGTGCTCGTTCAAAATTTTATTTTTTACAATAAAAATAAAGCAAAAAATATGTGTTTATTCATGACTGTTGTACCTGTGTCCATGTGAGGTTTCGTGTGCGTTTTTTCAGCTACTACTGGACCGATTTGCATCAAACTTGGCGAAACATTTTTAAACCCAAGTGGAAGAAGGCTGCCGAAGTTTGATACAAATCTGTTAAGTTTGAAGTGTAGCATACTGAAGGCACTTGAGGTCTTTTCACCGTTACACCGGGGAAAGCCGCCGAGAATTGTCTAGTTAAAATGAAACAAAAATATGAGTTTTGAGTAATATTTTTGCCTTTAATTCTGTCGAGCATTAAGCAATTATATTCTCCTCTTGAATAAACCGGTCCATTTATAATTTTGAGAACCGATACTAGCGTTCTCGCGTTAGAAAAGATTTTTCCAAGCTCTGAACAATTCGGGTGTTTTGAACGACGTTTTCTGCTGATTTATAATAACTAGACGATTCTCAGTGGCTATAGCTTGTGCAACAGTTAAAATACTTGAAAAAAAAGGAATTGATTGTAACCGCCATGGAGCACAGACTCATGCTCCGGCAGAGATCAAACGCGCCCGACGCATAACTTAAAATTCATACAAATAGGCCCAAAGTTAAATTATATAAAAACTGACACTATTTTGGCTTTTTTTTGTAAAATTTTTCACGTTTGCTGGCTCATGCCCATGTGATAGTGGTTTTCGCTCGCGTTTCCTCAAGTCAAAACGTATATTTTTAAATGTCCGTTGCAAACAATAATACATTTTTAAGTTTGAACTTCAAATGATTAAGGAAAGAAATTGAATTGAACGGAATTTGTGTCATAAAAATTAGAGTGCTTTGCCTAATAAAACTTTTAAAATAAATTATAATCCTCCGGGATGCCGCACTCACCGCCGCATCTCTTACACAACAAAATTTACTGAATTTTCAGACACGTGCCACATCTTGATGAGGACGATCGATTCTGAGATGAGCGGGACAACGACAGCGACGAATTTTGGGATAATATAAATAATTGCTGTATTGAATTTTTGTTTTATTTTTTTCAATAAATATTGATAAAAACACGAACTGTGTTAGTTTTCATGAAAAAATATCAAATAAAAAAAAAGCAAGAAGGTAGTCACCCCGCGATGTAGCAGTTAGCGAACCGCTGGCGGGCCCGCCACGGGCCCGCTGCGTGCACCACGCGTGTACTCTTTTAGCTGTCAGCGGTCCGCTGGCGGGCCCGCCGCGGGCCCGTGGCGCTTCACCAGTGTTAGAGAGGCAAATTATCTGATTTATGCCACTTTTGCCACTGTTAATGCGTTTGGTTTGGGGGGCAAGTCTAATACAGGTTTTACGGTAAACTGCGCCGGCTTTTTATCCGAAAAGAAATTCTGACCTAAGCGTGGTCGCGTTTTTCTGCCGTAGGCTGCATTTAGCTGCGCAGCCACTTTTCTGCGTTAAACTGATACGAATAGGAGACGCAGAGAAGCAGAGTGCGAGGAATATTGGTGTTTTTGTAGCAAACTCTAGCCGGAGAGACGCAGACACTAGCGGAGCAGCACGCCGTGAGGCACTCATTTCAACCAAAATGTTGGTTTTTTTCTGACCGCATTCCCTGAAAAAAAACCCATTATTACAAAGTACAGAGCAGATGGGATTAACACGAAATGAATATAACAAGAGAAACGCTACGCACTAATCCACTGCCCATATCTGATATTCCCATTTTTTTTTGTTTCCTTTTCAGAGATTTCAGTTCGAAATTTATTGACTTTCCTTGAAAAGAAGACAAAAAAAAAGAAAAAAAAAGAAGGAGAAGCAGGTGCATAAAAGTGCAAATAATGGAAGGTCATTTTGGTTACGTTGTGCCTGACTTTTCATCTCTTTTTATCCGTGGTGAAACAAAAAAAAACGTTTAGCTCTTTTTTTTGTTCTATTCCACTTTTTTTCGTTGACTTGTCAATGTAGTTGGACGTGGTAAAAAATTTCAAATAAATATTTACACATATTGTGTTTTCAATCGACTTGCGACACAAATAAGTGGGCGGAGTCGATTGAAAACACAATATAAAAGTTAAATATACAGTAAGACAAAAAGTTGAAGTTTTTATAAATTTTTCTTTCAGAAGTTGAGCATTTTTATTGAAAAATAAATTGCTTGTACTGTTTTAATCAAAGAAAAATTAAATTAACTGCAAAAAAAATGATTGGTATGCACCTTTAAAGTTACAGTAGGACACTTTCAATTTTCAAGCGAGTTTTTGACCATTCTTCGTGGTTAAAAATGTTTTTAATGCATTTCATTGAATTTTAAACTTTTAGATCATCATCATCAACTCAATGAGCACTCGTCGACAGCAGCATTATGACGGGTAAGCGATAAAGATGATGAGAAATTGTTTAAAAGTGTAATAACTACCAATAGTCAGATATCGGCTGCGTACTTTATTTTAGTTCCTTCCTCTTCCTTTTTTCTCTATTCTTTGTTTCTCTGAGTCATCGGCGGAGAGCATAATTCGGTTAGAATCCTTTTCGAGAAACAATGCGGGAAAATGAGAGACGCAGAGAAATGGATGCGTCTTGGATTGAATTGCTTTCGCCTTTTTTCGTTTTGCCTCCAAACCTACCTTCTTTCTTATATATTTTTTGCATATATACTTTGGTGCAATACGTTTGAAGATTATATCGCTTTCATTAAACATTTTAAAAAAGTATGCAGTAGTCTAACCTACGCTTAATCGACTTACAACGAAAAGTTTTGACAAAAGTGATGCGCGGTTAAAACTTTATAATTTGGATGCGTACATACTTGCCGGCAATTTTTTCCGTTTGAAAGCACCGCAACACCACCTTTATCACGAACCATACCAACTTTAACCAAAGTTATCCGACTTGCGTTTTGCTTTCCGCCATCTCGCCGGATCTGGCAAGTTAGGCAACGTCGAGAACGGCCAGTCTTTGGCTCGAATCCGGCTAACGCTAAAACCTTTTTTGCCACTAAATGAATAGTCCTAATTTTCAGCTCCACAATGTTCATCGCCAACAATTGCATGCCGCAGTTCCGATGGGAGGACGTATGTTTTTTTTTCTCTCTCTCTCTCTTTATTTTCTGCATTCCATTTAAATTTTTCATTTTCTTCCTCTTTGCTCTCGGCAAAAAGTGCAAGGAAAGAGGAAAAGTATCCAATTTCTTTCAAGATTATATAGTGTTTCTCGCTGATTTCACTGATACGAGCAGTTCAAGTTTGTATTGCGGTTCAGTTCAAAAAATGAATTTTATTCGACGATTCACAATTTCCGAATCGTTCCATCAGGCGCTATTTCATCAACATGATTTTCCGGTCACTTCTATTGTAAGTTTTACTTTGTTTTTCTTGGATAAGGAATGCAACAAAAAGTCTGAATGACCAAAAATTGTCGGCGTCTCCACCCATCGCGCGCTCTAACCATTTAGTGCATTTTTTTTACCGATTTTTTTTTCCAAATCTCGAGGTTTTCCGCCGATTTCTGTAAAAAATGATCAAGAGCAATTTTGATCAGCGTAAAAAGCTCTATCAAACGATGTCAAGCAACCTTTAAAATAAATTCAAAAAATTAAAAAAAAAATTTTTTACTGCAACCAGTACATTTTTTTCTAGTTTTGTTGGTTTTTGCATAAATAAGTTTTTCATTAAACTGAAAAACATAATGACATTGTGCGAAACTCATTTTTGCTCCATTTCAAATAGGTGTTCGAATTATGTTGTCTGCGTCTCTCCCCATCGCGCGCTCTCTAACCGTTTGGTGCATTTTTTTATCGATTTTTTCCGATTATCAAGGCTTTCCGCTGATTTTTGTGAAAAATGATTAAGAGCAATTTTGATCAGCGTAAAAAGCTCTATCGAATGATGTTCAGGCTTCTGAAAAAAATAGAATTTTTTTAATTAAAAAAAGTCGATGGCAAGAAGTGGCTTAAATTTTTCTAAAATTTCACATAAATCGTTACTTTTTAACACTTAAAAGTATAGAAAAAACAATAAAAACGTATAAAAACCAATTTCGTGTCAATTAAGTTTTCAAACGTATTGTCTGCGTCTCTTCCCCTCCCACCCTCTTCGAGTTTTTATCACATTCAGTTTTTTTTTCGCTTTTTTCTATCTTTTCCGATGATTTCTGTGAAAAATGATCAAGATCAATTTTGCTCAGCGTAAAAAGTTCTATCGAGTGATGTTAAGAAATCTCCGAAAACAATTGAATGAATATTTTTTTTTCAATTTTTAAAATATCAACCCACGGTGTCCAGGATTTGAAATGTGGGCGGAGCCTAATTTGCTGGCGCGTCAGCAAACTTACATGGCGCACTTTCGGTGCTTGCGCAGTTTGCGACTCTTGAATTTTTTTATTGATTTCATCATTTTTCTTCAAGTAAAACCTGTTTTTCTGTGTAAAATGTATGTATTCTATCTTTTAATACCATAAAATTGCCCAAGCTTCAATTTTCGTAAAAATTTATCCTGCAAAAACACCAAAAAACTCAAAACGAATATTTCGAAATGGTGGCTGAACCAAATTTGACGTTCTTAGGCTTAAAAAAGTTCTAAAGACCTCAGATATAATTCCGTTGGACCGTGCAACCTCCAACTTTTTTTGCATTTTTTCAAAATTTCGAGGTTTTCCACTGATTTTTGAGAAAAGTTGTCAAGAGATTTTGTTCTCCGTAAAATTCTCTATCGAATAGTGTCAAGAAACTTCTGAAAAATGAGAAAAAACTTTTTAAAAAATCAAATTTATATTGTCGGCCCGCTGAAATTGTCAAACGCGCTCCGCTGAACTCAAGGCTATGCGATTTTCATTTTGGTTCCCAAATTATTTCGTTTCACGTGTAAATTCAACGTGAAATGAAATAATTTGGATCCCAAAATGAAAATCGAATAGTGTTGAGTTCAGCGGAGCGCGTTTGACCATTTTGGCGGTTCAATCATTCCAAAAATTAAATGGAAAGTAAAATGTAATTTGTATTAATTTTATGTTATTCACTTTCTATTTTCAAAATGAGAAAAAAAAACAAGCAAGCAACAAATTTACGACCTCAGAAACCATTTTTATGGTCGCCGTAGAAGCCGTAATTTCTAGAATGTTGTCACTGCGTAGCGACTCTATAAAGGTTGTTTCTCTCTATGTATAAACAGAAGCCAATGGGGTGGAAAACAAGAGCGTTTGCTTGTTCATTAAGCAGCCAAAAAAGGGCAGAAAATTGAATTTGAACAAGTAGGCGAGAAGGCAGGAACGGGTGTGGTGTGAAACCCTAATCAGAAGAATACGAGTTACAATAAATGGTCAAGAAAACAACAAGACATATAAAAAGAAAACAAGAAGAAAAGAAGCGGTTTCCCAACCAGATGAGCCCCTTCTTCTATGCCGACCCCACCCCCTTCCGGCCACAATCAGCTCCAAAAAATTGGCATTTTCCCAATTTATTTGAGAATAAACCTAGAAAAGCAGATTTGTCACGCCTCCTTTGCCCAAAAGTCACCAAAGTTTTCAATTTTTCGCCAATTTACTCTGTTATTCATAGCTTAGAGCGAGGAGGGGAGAGCTCACCGCTACTCCAAAGATTAAACAAAATTCACGATGGCGGCGTCCAATTCACGCCGTCCATCCGTCGCCACGTTTCTCCGCCAATTTGCGTCTACTATCATTCCATTGGTTCATGTTAAACAATCGGTGCGTCGGTTTTTTGAAAACGTGTGGCAAAATGGCAGCGGGGATTTTGGGAGTTTTGCCATTTTGACGAAAAAAAACTAGTTTTTTTTTTTTAATTTGCAAAGCTGTTTTTAGAACTCTTTATAGAATTTGATAGAGATTTTTACACTGAGCAAAATTGCAACTGATTATTTTTTATGAAAATCAGCGGAAGTCCTTGATAATCGAGAAAAACTGGTAATAAGGGTTAGGGGCAGCTAAACAGTGGATTGAAACCACTTTTTTTTTTGGTTTGTCAAAAATTCATTTACATCGTTCGATAGAGCTCTTCACGCTGATTAAAATTGCTGTGAGCCGTGTTAAAAAAAACAGCAGAAAACCAATGAAAAAATCGATCGGGAAAAACTGGTAGTTCAGAGTTAGGGGGCAGCTAAAAAGGTGGCTCTGGGACGTTTCAAAACAAGACGTTTCAAAACTGGGACGTTTCAAAACTTTTTTGCATTTTTGCGGCGTACTAGTGTATTTAAATTTCCATAAAAATACAAATAATTGATAAAAGCAAAAAATAAAAACCTAATGAGCGTGCATTTTGGTGTCAATTGGCAAAAAACGCTACGAAAAAATGCAAAAAAGTTTTGAAACGTCCCAGTTTTGAAACGTCTTGTTTTGAAACGTCCCAGAGCCAAAAAGGTGACTAAAACAATTGTTCGTGTGTGTGTGTTTTTTATAGGTTTTTTGCAGTATTTGATATAGTTTTTTACGTTGATTAAAAATGCTCTGGGCCGTGTTTCAAAAAATCAGTGGAAAGTCTTGAAAATCGGGAAAAACTGGTAGTTAGAAAACTCAAGGTGGCTGGAAAAGGGGACTGAAACCAACTTATTTCTTGTATTTTTCAAGATTTCCATGTATACTTTGATAGAGCTTTTGACGCTGATTAAAATTGCTCTTGATCATTTTTCACAAAAATCAGTGGAAAGCCTTGAAAATTGAAAAAAAAACGAAGTTAGGGGTTAGAGAACGCGCGAGAGGAGGAGACGCAGGTAGTGTATTCGAAAACTTCTAATTGTGTCTGAAAATGTCTTTTACACGTTTTTATTGTGTGTTCTTTAGATTTTTCAGCATTTCAAAGTATTGGTTTATGGGAAATTCAAGAACATTTTAAGACACTTCTTACCACCGGCCCTGACTGATTTTTTTATGGCGCGGCCAGAAATGAAAAAAAGGTGGCCATAAATGCAGAAATTTCCCCTTTTTTTCTCTAAATTCAACTGTGCGATTTAGAAAAAAGGGGGAAATTTCTGCATTTATGGCCACCTTTTTTTCATTTCTGGCCGCGCTATAACGCCAAAAAATTTTTTTTCAGTTTTTTAAGATTTCTTAACAAATCTTTATGTTCACTAGAGTGACACCTGTTCGCTCAAACATTCAGTTTTGTGGATTTGAGGGTCAAAATTGCCCGAAATTCCGGCAATTTTGACTTTTTTTGCGTTTTTGGGAGTTTTAGGTTTTTGAAACACGTTGTGGTTTTTAATTATACGTTATTGTTTTCCTAAAACTCTGGAGAATTTTTAGTAAAAAATTAAACAAAACATTTTTTAAATCGGAAAAAAAATTTTTTTTTTAATTTTTTTAATTAAAAAACATGTTTTTTTTTACTTTTTTAATATTGTTCATTCGCGAAAAAAGCAAGTGCGCTCCACGAAACCTAGTACTTCGTGGATTTCATTTTCGTCGCCAAATTATTTCAATTCACGTGTAAATTCAACGTGAAATGAAATTATTTGGCGACAAAAATGAAATCCACGAAGTACTAGGTTTTGTGGAGCGCACTTGCTTTCTTCACGAATGGACAATACCACTCGATAGAGTTTTTTACGCTAATCAAACTTGCTCTTGACCATTTTTCACAAAAATCTCTAGAAAATCTAGAAAATTGGAAAAAAAAAATGGAAAGTTTAAAAACTCGATAGGAAGGGCAAAGCTAAAAAGGCGCCTGAAACGCAAATTTTTTTGTATTTCTCGAAGTTTTTCTGTATCATTCGATAGAGCTTTTTACGCTAAGCAAAATTGCACTAGATTTTTTTTCATAAAAATCAGTGGAAAGCCTTGAAAATTGTTTTAACAGAACAGTAACCGAATTTTTGAACTTAAAAAAAATAAACTTTGAAACTGGCACATCTATTCCTAAGTTTTTTCATCTTGTGAAGAGCTTAAAAACAAATGAAATGAATATGAAAAAATGTTTAAATGCTCTTTTTAATCTACAGAAACAGGAGAAAAAGAAAGTAAGCTAACTTCACTGAACAACTGAAAAGGAGAAGAAGGGGCGGTGAATTGTGCATGCACAGCCCTTCCTAATTGGGCTCATTTGCGGCGAGAAGATTTTGATCTTGACGTGAAAATTGTCTGTTTTAAACCGCAGCATAGGAAGTTTCTAAAAGCTCAAAATACTTGAAAAAAAATTTTTTGGAAATTTTTTTTCACCTCACTTTTTCACCTAAAAATTCTTATTATATACATTTTTATAGCCTCTCTCTCGGCTGCTTAAAAGCAATTTTTCTATAGCCTTTAGCTTCAGGAAAAGGGAAATGAAAAACAAAAACAAAAACAAAAAGAGCAGCCACGTCAGGGGCTGACTTCTCATATTTCTCTGCCTGACTTTTAATTCTTTTTTCCAGTCTAATTGTAATGGCAAAAGAGTTTTATTAAATTACGCCTTTTTTCGATTAAAAAAAATGAATAAATTGAATGAAAAAGGAGCAAGAAACCAAGCGAGAGAGAGTGCGCACTGTCGCTGAAACGCAGACACGTCTGCGTCTCTCGATCGCGTGCGCTCTCTCTTCTCTCTTAAAGTATGTATGTGGATATTACTGCTCATTTTTCATTTTGTGCCATCTCAATTCTCGCCATTCTTTTCTTCTCCTCATTTCTCATTTTTCAACATTTTTCAACAGTGGTGGGAAAAGTTCTAGCTTTAAGAAAATTAAATTCAAAAATTTCATTTTTCATTTTTCCGTTTTTTTTTAATTCCCGTTTCTTCTAGATGCCAACAACTCAAATAAACATTGTGCTCGCCGAGCCGAGATGCATGGCCGGCGACTTTTTTCACGCAAAAGTTCTCGTCGACTCTTCTGATCCGGACACAGTCATCCAGTCGTTCAGTGCGGATATCAAGGGAATTGGGAGGACCGGATGGGTTAACATTCATACTGATAAAATTTTTGAAACTGAAAAGGCGAGTTTTTGTTTTGGAAATACGAAAAAAATTATTTTGCGCAGAAATTTTTTTTTTTCATTTTCGACAATTTTTTAGTCATGTGCCTTTAAAACTACAGTAACCCATATTTTGCGAATTTTAAAATTTTAATTGAGTTGCGACATCAAAACGTGAAATCCCGCCCACTTTTTTTCAAGCGAACTTTAAATTTTAGTGCATTTTTAATTTTTGCGTGAAAAAAGTGGGCAGGTTTCATTTTTTGATGTCGCAACTCGATTGAACTTACAGTAAAACAGTTCAAAAACGTTTTTTGATTACAATTCCCAGTTATGCACCTTTAAAGGTACAGTAAACCATTTTTCAGAATTTTAGCAAAATTTTCAAGTTTTTCACAAGAAATTCAGTGATTTTTTAAAGTAATTTCAGAAAGGAAAAGATAATTGGGAAAAAAATTCGAAAAAAAATGTTGTGCCATGCGCCTTTGAAACTACAGTAAGAAATTTTCTTTTCACATTTTTGCGTTTTAGCGAATGTTTCATTAAATTTCGTAAAGACTCTGTTATGCCGCGTCCAAAGTCAAAAAAATTCCTGAAATCACGTTTTTTCTGCAGTCCAAAGTTGCAAAAAAAAATCACAGAAATAACAGGTGTTTACCACTGAATTTTTCGGCGTGAAAGTTGTAAATAAAAAAACACGCGAAAATTCAGTGGTAAACACCTGTTATTTCTGTGATTTTTTTTGCAACTTTGGACTGCAGAAAATACGTGATTTCAGGAATTTTTTTGACTTTGGACGCGGCATTAGGAATGAGATTAAAAATCATTTCGAAACCCATAATAATATTTCAGACGTATATCGACACGCAAGTGCAACTGTGCGATCCGGGAATGTGTCTGCCGGTCGGAAAACATCAATTCCCTGTCCAAATTCGAATTCCCGCCAATTGTCCGAGCAGTTATGAGAGCCAATTTGGTAGTGTTCGATACCAGATGAAGGTGGATTTGGTGGCCAATAGTGAGCAGGTTATTTTGATTTTATCAATTTTTTAAGACGTTCAAAGATATTTTTCTTCATTTATTCTCAGCTGTATGTTTACCAAAAAATATAAAAATTGCGCAAATCCAAAAAAATAAGTTTTTATGCCGTTTTAGGCCCCAGGATTTGAAATTCTGGCGGAGCCTAATTTTAGGCTCCTCCCACATTTCAAATCCTGGACACCGGGACAAATGGATAAAAATTTGCTAATTTTACAGGCATCATGCTCCGAAGTGTTTCCACTCGTCATTTTCATCCGATCGTATTTTGACGACATTCCGCTCAACGTGATGTCACCAATCGATTTTAAAGACGAGGTAATTTTAAATTTTCTTGCGACATGAGAACGCGAAACTCCGCCCACTTATTTGTGCGCGACCACGCCAACACAGTGATATTTGAAGAGACGCAGACATAACGGTGAATGCAGACTTGCGTTTTCATGTTGCAAGTTGATTGAAAACAAAATAAAACCGTTCAAAAATTACAATATCAGTGCGTGTATTTTTCAATGATGATATCATTTAAGTCGTTAAAAAATAAGAACATTTGAGTCGTCCGTCTTTAAAACTAGCGTCAGAAACTTTTAGACCGGGGAACAAGCTCCGCCCCTATTGCAATTCTTTCTCTGCAGAACTCTTGCAAAAGGGGTGGAGCTTATTCCCCAGCTTTGTCAGGATCTCGTCAAAACTTTGAAGAAAATTAGAGGTCGTTAGAGTACCAAATAATAATCCCTTTTTCAGGTGGACTTCACGTGCTGCACCCTTCCATTCGGATGCGTCTCCCTCGTAATGTCTCTGCCACGTACCGCATATCGTGTCGGAGAATCCATCGAAACAGTCGTCACAATCAATAATCGAACGAGAAAAGGACTGAAAGACGTGGCACTTCAACTGATGATGAGGACCCAATTCGAGGCGCGCAGTCGTTATGAGCATGTCAATGAGAAAAAGTTGGCGGAGCAGTTGATTGAAATGGTGCCACTCGGAGCTGTCAGGTCTAGGTGTAGTATGGTGGGTGTTTTTTTTTCCGAAAATCCATATAAGCAGTATTTCGGCCTGCTTGAATGCTCACACCGTTCCAGGAGATCCCCCCCCAGAGAATTTTTATAATTTGTTGTGTAATAGATCTATCGCGCGGGAGGTAGGAGAGGACTGATGAAACAGCGGCCGCAGCGAAAACCTCTAGGCACTGTAAACCCGTTTTGCCGCATGGGGGTACACAGGTAGTGCGCGTTCAGCTTATAATAGGTTGCGCGCAAGGCCTATCGAGTACACGCGAAGGGCAGCGAAGTCAGCCAATAAAAGGCCTATCGCGGCTCGACGCCTGTAATAGGCTTAGAATAAACTTATCGCGGGTGATTTTTGCCTACAATTTGCTTATTGCGGTCACCAGAAAACCTATTGCACGTTAATAATAGGCCTTTCGCGGCAATTGCAAGTTCGAACGTAGACGTACCGCGACATATTAAAACTGAAATGTTCTTAAACAACTTGAAATCAACCATTTATATCAACATCAATTTATTTAGAAATCAATAAAAAATATGCAAATACAATTTAACAAAAGACAACCACAAAAAGAAAACATGTAGAATAACGAAAGAGCATCACAGAGAAAAACAAGAAGGTTAGGGAAAATTTTGGCTGCCTGGAGAATGTTTTACTTTTAAAAAGAAATTCGAAATATTCACTATATGGTAAAAAAAAAAGAAGGAAAACGGCAAAAAAAAAACTGCGCGAAAACTCGTAAAATGCTCCGATTGACCTAAAATTTTGGAAAATAAGGGAAAAAATCTCATAAAATTTTGGACCGAAATATCGATATTTTGAAAATATTGATTTCAGGTCAATCGGAGCATGTCCCGAGTTTTCGCGCAGTTTTTTGCCGTTGTCTTCCTATTTCTGCCATTTCGTGAATAAAACCATTATGTAATGAATTCGTGGCGGACTTTAAAAAATGTTGCCCCAGACAGCCGGTTAAAAAAAAGGAAAACAACTTATAATATCGATCCTGTCCAAAGTCGCTCAGCTGTGCTCCTGTCCCGTCGCTCTGCTGTGCTCCTGTCCCATCGCTCGGCTGTGCTCCTGTCGCCAGACACAAACAATCTGAAAATTTTAGTACTTAATTGAGTTGCTGAACCTTCAAAAAACAACTTCAATCGAGATTGCCAAAAACTGTTTTTTTCAGACACGTCGAAATTCGGGCCGGACCGGTAGAAAATTTCCCCGGCCCGGCCCGGATGGCCCGATCAATTTTTATTTCTTTTTTTTTTCAATTAAAAACAAATATTCGAAGTAATTTCGTCGTTATAATGCCGCGTCCAAAGTTCAAAAAATTCCTGAAATCAGGAGTTTTTTGCAGTCCAAAGTTCCACAAAAAGTCCCAGAAAAAACAGGCGTTGACAGTTGAACCCGACGTTACCGTAGTTCCTTCGCTGCGAGACCTTCTGTGTTTGAACTTGAATTTTCCCGCAAAAAAGAAATAATTGAGAAACTGTGAGAAAATTCAAGTTCAAACATAGAAGGTCTTGCAGCGAAGCAACTACGGTAACCCCGGTTTCAGCTGTCACCGCCTGTTTTTTCTGGGATTTTTTGTGGAACTTTGGACTGCAAGAAACTCCTGATTTCAGGAATTTTTTGAACTTTGGACGCGCCATAATGGATTAGTGGCGAAGTGACAATTTTTATCACGTTTTTATTCGAAAAAATGAACAAATATCAGGAAAAAATGAAGATATTTTTTTGTCTCACAGTTTCACGTAAAATTCGTTTGTTGTGATTACATTTTTTTATTTTTGAGCAGGCATTTTCTCTTATATAATTTCACGTATTATAAAATTTTCCTGGCCCGGCCGCGATGTCTGCTTTTTTTACTACACAAACTAAAAACTTACATTCTGCAGTCGGGTAGTCGGGCAGCGTCGGCTGAGCAGGTGGCGTCGGGCAATCTGAAAGTAAAAATTAATTTTCGAAGGAAAAAAGGGCGCGATACCGGTTAGTGAGGGCCACCCAAAAAAAGTGTTTCATATTTTTTGTCGTTCTCGATTTGAATATACCTTTGAAACAATTTTTTGAGTCCCTCCCCCCTCACAAAATGGCGCGAATGTGTTTTTTGAAAAAATCGATAAATGCCGATTAAAAAAATTTGTGTGATTAAAATCGAGTTCCATCAACAAAAAATTAAACACCGTCCATTTTTTTTACACGCAAATTTTAAATTTCAGTGTATTTCGAATTTTTGCATGAAAAAAATGGACACTGTTTAAGTTTTTGATGATGAATCGATTGAAATCACATAATATTAATTTAAAGATAATAATTTGCAAAAAAATAAACTAAAAACAGTAAAAGTACTTCCAAAAAGCGACGGAGTAGGGCAAAAAGGCCCAAAAAAAATTAGGCAGCTCAAAAATGTCTCTGCGTACGCTGCGTCTCGTCTCGTAGCCGTCGAGCGCGCTTGCATCGTACAGCCGGCGTGGCGGCGCCTCTTGTAATAGGCCTAACGCGGTCGCCGCACACACCGCGTGCGCGATAAGTCTGTTACAGGAGGGTAGCCGCTGCCACCCGCGATCGACTTATTTTAAGCCCAGAACAGGCCTATATTTGGCTTACACCTAGTATAAGTTGGACGCGCTTTACCTGTGTATAGCTCAGTGGTAGAGCGCTCCCCTAGCATGGGAGAGGGCTGGGGTTCAATTCCCCATACCTCCAGAATTTTTTTTGGGTCGTGCTTTGAAATTGGAATTTAAAGCAGCGATTTATATTTATGCAATTTAAGAAAAAAAAGCCAAAATCTAGAATTTTTATCTTAAAAAGAAGATTTTTAAAGTGTTTTTAATAAATAGCATATTTTTAATCTTCAATCTTGAATTTGAAGAGTTTGCAGGAATTTGAAAAGTGTCAATTGCGAATCCCGGACGCTGCTCCGCCCACCCAAAACTACACTCGTGGTTCTGGCGAGTCCTCCATAATCGCCATTCACTATGTTCTCAAACTTACAGCTCTGCCAGGTGACGCTCTGAATTTTCAAATAACTATATATTTTTCAGCCATTTTTCAAGTTTTCAGGGGGCCCATTGCTTAAAATATTCGTTTTAATCGTGTTTTCAGAGTTATATATGGAAATTTATACCCTTTGCTCTGAAATTTCTGAAATTTTTCAAATTTCAGTTATTTTCAGTAAATCGCTAATAACTTTCTTATTTCTCAACCGATTTTATCGCGCAAGCTCTTAAAATGACCACAATTCTTTTTTTGACAGTTTCTATGAGAAAAATCCCACTAAATTTTTATCTACGGTTGGAAAACGCACCCCTGACGCCCCTGACGCATTCTCCGTTTTAGTAGAAACAGGAAATTATAATTTCCATGAAATTTTCCTCATTTTTTGTCAATTTTTTTCAGGAATTGAGTGCGAAGTTCCTTTAATCGTTACCAGTTGTGGCTACATGGATCCGCACAAACAGGCCGCCTTTCAACACCATTTGAATAGATCGAAGGCGAAAACGTCGAAAGCGGAACAGGAAAAACGGAAGACCAGGAATATTGTGGAGGAGAATCCATATTTTAGATGATAAACATAAGATTTTGTTCCTTTTTTCAGCGAATTCGGGTGTTTTTAAGCTTTTTCTAATAAAATCCAAATTTTCTCTACTGGTTTTATGTTAGACGCGCGCACTCTCCTTCTCTCTCGCCAACGCCGCTCATATCTATTCCCCTTGCCAGCCGCCCTTCTCATTGACGGGTGGCGCAGTAGGGTACACTTGCGGCCGTCGGCAGAGAGGCCACGGGTTCGATTCCGGCACAACACATCGCTCTCCAGCTCCATGCTAGACGTACATTCAGTCAGTGTGGCGTTACAATGAGCGGAAATTGTCACTGTTCCTAAAAACAATTGCTAGTCTCTGTATGAGCTAATGATCACCTGGTGGTTCAGACATTTTGCTTTTGTTTTTCTTTTTTGGACATTTTTATGTCATTTTAATGCAAGAAAATTCAATTGAATAAGTCCATCTAAACAGTTTCACAGAAGAGGTATTTTCTACAAAAGTTTAGAAAAAAAAATGCAAATTCTCCGAACCATCTTTGTGAATTCATGATGAAAGGAAACGACCGTTTTCCCATGAATGTTGTGTTTGTCAATGTATTTTTTATTCAATTCCGTGCCATTCTTGCCAATACCTTTTTTCTGTGTCCCTATTTTTTGATGTTTTTGCTCTTTTGTCCGTCTCGGAAGCCTCAATTTTCCAGGAAAGGACAATGACATTTCCGCTAAAATTGTATTTACAAAATTAATCAACCTTTTTATAATGAACAATAACCGTTAAACCCACCGCATTTTACCTGTGTCTGTGGCCAAGTGGACACATATGGCCGTGCTAGTTTCAGTTTTCAGTTTTTTCAGTTCCAGTTTTGTAATAGTCAAAAAAAAAATTGTTGCCACCAGACACCCCAACACTCAAACACACACACGTACACACGGACCGTAAAATATTCCATAAAAGAAAGATGTTACACTGCACTTTCACCACTTTCCCAGAATTTCAGAAGAACAAAATAATTTCGCTCTTCCTTTTAAAATTTTTTTTTCGGCTTTTCCCCGTCCTCAGTTTTATGGTCGCTTCACGTCTTCATAAGCTGCTTTTCGCTTAAAAACGGGTCATTTCCTCTAGTCTTTTCCTAAAAAAATTTCCATGATGGGAACTTTCCTGCTTCGCTTTTGGGTCTTGGAGCGATTTTTGCTTCTTTTTTGTTTTAATTGTCTCACTATTGAGTCTACTGCCAAAATATAACAAACCCTCAAAAATTGCCAAAAAAAAATTTTTTTTTTGAAAATTTACGAAAAAAAAAATTAATTTCTTCCTTTCTTTTTCTTCGTTTTTCGCGAATAGAATTCAAGATTCTGATGAAGATTGACGTCGTCTTTTTCTTCTTCTTCTTCTCCTTCTGTTGCTCCTTTTTGCCCTTTTCGTGCCATGCATTTCGAAGAGTTCCCCTCTTTAAAAAGAGCACATTTCCGTCCTGATCGGAGCTCATCCATGCTGAAATGTGTGAAGGTAAAAAAGTGAGTTTTAAAAAATAAATGTTGACGGCGAGAAGGGGGAGAGAGGAGAAAAACGGAGGGAGCAGCTGTGTGTCAACGAGATCGGATATATATTTTTGAAACTATGATGATTTAAAGCGTCTTGTCCATCCACACCGACCGCACTTTACACTTTTAGTGTTCACCGGTTAACACAACACACGCAATCTTTTTCCGCTTTTCTCCATCAATCAGTCTGTTTTTTTGTGTTTTTTATTTGTTCTCAAATACCGTAAACCCTGTATTAGAACGACAAGCCGTTCTACTTTTTTTTTTTGTTGGAAGGTGCCTTGGGGTGCCGTCCGTTCTAATACAGGTTTTATGCCTCCCCCGTCGTCCAATGCGTCACCACGTTCGTCGGATAATGAAATTATTTTTTCACTCGAAAATTTACTTTTTTGAGAAATTCGAATCATTATCAGATAATTCAAGATGACACCATCATTTTAATCCAAAAACGAGACATTTTTGTAAAAAAATGACTGAGCCTTACAGGGAATGGTCCAAACTTAACTTGGCGTTTCGAAATGAAACCTATATAGGGTGAAAGAGCACTTCATGGGGAGCTCATATCACTTTTCAATTTTTGCAATAAACCATTCGGAGCCGAGCAAATGAGCTCCGAAGTTTCAATTTTCACGTGCGAATTTATCACCGCAGTTTAGAGTCGTTTTCAACAGTGGTCGGGTGGCCGAGTGGTTGGTGCAGGAGAATAGTAAATGAAGGATGCGGGTTCAATCCCTCGCGGTAAAAAATTTTTGTATTTTGATTTTTGCGTTAACTTTTCCAGGTCCTAGAACTTTTTTTAAAACCATATTTTTTCGCATTGCCAACCTCTTTTCAACGTATGGTGACGATTGTATGTTTGTGTTTTTTTTTGCTTTTATTTCGTTTTAACTGGAGATGACACTTCGTGTGGCAAGTTTTCTATCGTTATTAACGAAGAAGTTTTTGATTTCGAACTCGGATTTCCTCCACCTATTTCCCGACAAAAAACCAATCTCTTGAAAAAAAGCGTGCTAAATGGACACATGCTTACCGTTCTTGACACCTTCGGAGTTCCGTTTCGGACAAGTTGGCGCAGATGATTGCTTCCAGACTAGATGTACCGATAATGCGTTCATCAAGTGTGCGAGATGCACCAACACTATTTGTTTTTTCCATTTCATAATTGTTGATTAGCATTATTGTCTTTATTTGTGAACTGTTACTACGTATTAAACACAAAAAATTGAAAAAAAAAATGGTCAAAAAAAGTTCTAGGACCTGGAAAAGTAAACGCAAAAATCAAAATACAAAAAAATTTTACCCCGAGGGATTGAACCCGCATCCTCCATTTACTATTCTCTTGCACCAACCACTCGGCCATCCGGGCACTGTTGAAAATGACTCAAAACTTCGGTGATAAATTCGCACGTGAAAATTGAAACTTTGGTGCTCATTTGCTCGGCTCCGAATGGTTTATTGCAAAAATTGAAAAGTGATTTGAGCTCCCCACGAAGTGCTCTTTCACCCTATATAGGTTTCATTTCGAAACGCCAAGTTAAGTTTGGACCATTCCCTTGTAGGGTTTTAAAAATGCGCCAGGTAGAAACAATTTTGGAAGGCTGGGATGCCGTGCTACAGGGATTACTGTAGAAATTAAATTGTGCAGCCTTATTTGACGACAGTTTCGAGGCAAAAATAAAAAAATATAAAAGAAATTTTTTTTTGCAACCAGTGTGCTTCACCGATTAAATTTTTGGCGATTAATCGACTAATTAACCGACTAATTAATCGATTAATTAATCGACGATTAATCGACTAAAATTAGTCGCTTAATCGATTATTAATCGGTGAATTAGTCGCCGATTAATCGATTAATTTAGTCGATTAATTAATCGGTGAATTAGTCGACGATTAATCGTCGATTAAAAGAGCTGTATAGACAAAGAGCCGGTTCTATTCCGGGCATTTCTACAGCCGCCAAATAGCTGCCAAATAGCAGCCAAACAGCTGCCAAACAGTTGCCAAATAGCCGCCAAAGAGCCGCCAAAGAGCCGCCAAATAGCTGACCAATAGCCGCCAAATAGCTGACCAATAGCCGCCAAATAGCCGCCAAGTAGCCACCAAATAGCCGCCAAATAGCCGCCAAATAGCCGCCAAATAGCTTCCAAATAGCTTCCGGGTAGCTATCTGGTAGCTGCCCTCTTGGAGAAAGAGGCCGGCTATACATACTTTATTGTACCGACAAATCACGGGTCCACGTTCGCTATCATTTGAATTTCTTTAATTTGAAAAAACCATATCGACGCTCCGAAATTACGAATCGCGTGTTGTTTAGCGATATGTTTCGTCGATTAATTTAATCGCGATTAATCGACTAATTTCCGATTAAATTAATCGACGATTAATCGACTAAAATTTTTTTAGTCGACTAATTAATCGACTAAAACCGGTGAAAATTAATCGACTAATTCACCGATTATTAATCGGAAAAACCATTAATCGGTGAATTTTTGATCGGTGAAGCACACTGTTTGCAACTGAAGATAACGATTTAAAGTTTTTTTTTTTTATTAACAGAAATTGTTAAGAAACGAATTGTGAACATTTTAAGAGCTTGCGCGATAAAATCGGTTGAGAAATAAGAAAGTTATTAGCGATTTGCTGAAAACAACTGTTTTTTTTTTCGAAATTTCACGACAAAGGGTCTAGATTTCTATAGATAACCTGTAAACAATATTTTAAGCGCCGGACCGCCCAATGAAATTGAAAAATGACTGAGAAATTGGAATTCGAAATTCAGGCCTGAATTCCCCATTTAAAACCGTGCCGCAGAGTTGCAAAAAGGGCAGAGCTTGTTTCTCGGTTTTTCGAAATTATTTTCCCCGTCAGGGTCACATTTTTCTTCTGTTAATTTTGATTAAATTCGTAGAAAAATAAATTAAATAGCAAATTTTTTCGGGTGGGAGGCGGAAAGCGGAATTCCCTCCGCTTAAAAATATTTTCCTACAATTCAACCTAATTTTCAGCCGAAAACCAGAAGAAAAAAGTTAATAATGAACAAAAAATTGTAAAAAAAATTTGCTTGGATTAACGATAAACCACGGGCAAGCGCGTAATTTTGGAGCATCGTTGTCCATAAATTGCGCAGTATTTTTGGCGGTACATGGAAGCCGGAAAGCGGAAGAAAAACAGTATTTGTTTCGTTTTCTAAATTAGACTCCGCCCCTTTTTAGCAAACGCTTTTTTGAAAATGCGGGACGCGTTGCGACGTAACTCGGCTCAAAACATTTCCTTTTTTTTACTGTAAAAATTAATGAAAAAACGCTAAAAACGGCTTAAGCTAAAGCTCCGATTATTTTTGCAACCTCCCCGCACTTGTTTATTTATTTTTTCCTTCTCCACCGAAATCTCTTTATTTTCTAATGATTTTTTTGTTGTACTTTGATAAATTGAAAGTTAAAAAATGAAATAAAAAATAAATAATGCTCCGCCCCTATTTGCAACTTCTCACACATTTTTTTTTGCAAATGGATTGGTCGGAGCAGGAATTTTCAAATTGCAAAACTCTTTATTAGAAACAAAAAAAACTGACGCTGCGCTCCTTTTTTGCAACTTTGAAACGCGAATTGAGCGAATTTTTCGGTTTTCTATTTTTTTTTTTGGAAGAAAATCGAAAAAATAGGATAATTTGACAGCATACCGTGCAATTTTAAATGTTTAATACAAGGGCCGGATCCATGAAACTGGAAAACGAAAAAAAAACCGTTTTCCGGAAAAATAAATTTTAAAATTGATGAATTATGTATGATGGTGGTGGGAGACGCAGAGAAACAGACAACCGAATTTTCCGGAAAATTCCGTTTTCCTGTTTAATGGATCCTATTGTGTTTCTAATCGACTTGCGACATGAAAACGCAAGTCTGCATTCACAGTTCTGTCTGCGTCTCTTCAAATACCACTGTGTTCGCGTGGTCGCGCACAAATAAGTGGGCGGAGTTTCGAATTTTCATGTCGCAAGTTGATTGAAAACACAATAGCTCAGATTTGCGCCAAAATTAAATAAAGTTTCCGATAAAACACCTCCGCACTTCCGTGTTTTGAACGGTAATTTTCAACGACAAAAAACACGAAAAAAGTAGTGAAAACCTTAATTTTGACACCCTGAAAAACAAAAAGGGCTTGTATTTTTCCTTTTTCGTTTTTAAGAACAAATACACAATTTTTTGTCTAAACACACCTTATTTTTGTTTTCAAAGTAATTTAAAAAAAAAAAAAAGTAGCAAAAAATGCATTTTTTTTTTTGCTAACTAAATAAGCCCATTTATTGCCATATTTTCTCATTCTTTCCACACGGGGTGCTGGCAAAAATTCTCTCGCAAAAATGCGCTCCGCTGATTGAAAAAACCTTGGCGGTGTGCCAATTTATTTGTGTTTTCAATCGAGTTGCATCATGAACACACAAAACTCCGCCCACTTATGTGTGCGCGACCACGCAATCACAGTGCTATTTGAAGAGACGTAGACACAACTGTGTTTGCGGACTGATGTTTATATGATGTAACTCGTTTGAAAACACAATATACGAATTCAAATTTTTCGAAATGAATTTTTGAATCAGAAAGCGTGTAAACGACGAGACGGAGATGAGAGATAGCGTTGTCACGCGACGCAACAGTAGCGCGTGGCATTGACGGAAAAAAAAACTGTTGGAAAAAATAATTGTCAGCACCCCGTGCCTTCATAACCCCATTGAATTGTTGACAGTTGAAGCTCCGCCCCCTGTCTACTGCTTTCTGCTCTTTCCTGCTCTTCCTCCACATTTTCCCCTTTCATTTTGAAATTTTTAAATTCCAATCAACACAGTTTTGCGTTCGTTCTCTTTTTCACTTTCTCTTCCGTTCGCAATATTAAGTTCGTCATTCCTTTGTCATTTGTCACCCGATACTTTCTTTCCATACAGTTTACTCAATCTTCAACTCTTTTGCTCATTATTAACCGTCTATTTTACTGTTTTTTTGTTTCTTTGAACACAATTGTCTACCCCTGCACGACAGCGCATGGCGTATTCGGGACTACGTTTTTGAGGAATTCTTTGAATGCGGATTTTCGCGGGCTATTTTTCTAGTTTTTTACGTGTTTGTACTCGCTACAAAGCGCTGCAAATTTGCTCCAATCGCACAGTAAACTGCCCATGCATTTGGAGTGAGATTCAGAGAAAAAAAACGCGTGTATGAACGAAACATCGGCCACGGTCTCGTCGTCTCGTCCACTGCGAATGTAGTGAAATTACAGCGCTCGGTACTGAGAATAGCAAAACTTGGCAGAACGAGACGCAGAGAAATGCGACAGGGCTCGTTTGCATTTTCCATTTTTCTTGACCACGCCTCCTCCGATTTTCCCAATGGGCACCTGGCAAAATAGGCGGGGCTTTAAAGAATGTTGTTTATTTCAGGAGAGCGCTTTTTCATTGTGGCCTAGATTATTGTAATCAGCGGCCTTCACTTTTTTTTGAAAATTTCTATTTCCGACTTCCGAGAAAGCCTGCATCCGATACGTGGAATAGGCGCTCAATACAACTATAATTACATAGAAATATCGAAAACACACAAACAATTGTGAGAATATTCGAAGAATCGGCCTGAAACTTCAGAAAATAATGTCAAAAATACGCCCGAACATGCTCTTAAGTTGATGACTAATATTCTTAGTACGGAGCGCTGCAAACTCGCTCCATTCGCAGTGGACGAGTTGGCGACGAGACAGTGCAGAAAAGTGAGAGACCATGGTCGATGTTTTGCTCTGATTTCTCTGAATCTCACTCCAAGTGCATGCGAAATTCATTGTTCAATTGGATCGGGTTTGCAGCGCTTTTTTGACATTTTTTCCCTAAATTTCACACCATTTTTTTGCATTTTTCGCCAAAAAAAGGCGTTGACAAAATCTGAACCGACAGGTGAGATGTTTAAAAAAAAAAAGATCGTCACTTTCTTTTTCCATCATCATTTTCGTGTTAAGCGGAGAGAAAATAAAGCGGGGAATAGTAATAATAATGAAAAATAATGATGATGATGAAGGTAAATAGTTGTAGTAAGAATCGCCGGTTATTTTAGGCTAGAGTGGGCGTTATTGCTTATTTTTTCTGTTTAGTTATTGACAATTTTTGACAAGTTTTGCTTTCTGGCGATGTAGGTTTAATGTGTACGGTATTTACTTTATAAGAAGCGCATGATCCATTTTGTTAGAGATTTCATTTAAAAATACACATTTTACTTCTTTGTAGTGACATTTTTAATGCGAAAATTGAAACATTTGAAAAAGCTCTTTTAATAGGGTAAATTGGGTGGACCTATAAATTGTATATGAATAATGGGTCTGTAATAAGCCTGTAACAGGCCTATAACGTTGTGACTCAGCCGTTAGTTCGTATTATATCTTCAATAATTGGAATAATTGCAAAAACTTTGCAAAAAACCGGGAACTAAGCCACGCTTCTTTGCAAGTCTACGGCACTGAATTCTGTTTAATATAAGCCCACAAACTGTGCCACGAAATTGGAAAGGGGTGGAGCTTATTCTTCTTTTTTTCAGGGTGTCCAACACGTATTGAATGCAGTAAAAATTAAAGCTCAACGGATATATTTTTTAAGAAAGTGGGCGGAGCTTCTAGATTTTGGCATTGTTTATAATCGGTGACAACGCGAGTCCGAAACGATTGCCTGGTAGAAAAAATTATATTCTGTATGTTCCTAAAATGATCCATTTTACACCCATTATCGCCTAAATTGTGAGCAAAGCAAAGATCTTTGCACCCTTCAAAAAGCCGGAAGTGCTATGAATTTTATAGTGATTTTTCTTTTCCTAAAATATGTATTCTAGATACTTTACGAATTTTTTGTTATTTTTTCTCCCCCTCTTCATTATAACCCCCTCCCCCTTCCAACCTGTGCTCATCCAATTTCCCGCTCACCTACTATACACATCTATGTATTCCTAGGTGACGTCCCCTGACTACTGTAGTCACTCTGATTCCATTGGGGATGCTCGTCGAGTTATTTTTAATTGAAAACAAATGATTTCCAAGTAGTTGGCTCCCACCTGTAATGCATTTTATTATTTTTATTATTATTACTATTAGTATTTTAGCATTAGTGCTCTCCGTCTCTGGTCGGGTGGTTCTTCTACATTTTTTATTTTCTGTTTTGATTCTTCCTTGTTTTTCCAATTCCAGGTTAAGGAAAAAAGAAAACATTAAAAGGATTAGATTCCTCTTTGCGTTCCGGTCTTTTTCTGGTGCAATTTTAAATACATGAAAAGAAAGGAGAAAGGCTGGAAACATTTAAATTTCGCTTCGCTGCTTTCTTATACAGTATTTTGCTCATAACTCGGAGTAAACTTATCCGGTAAGCCTCAAATTATTTTCTGGGATCCATGATAACCTGGAGAGCGACTACCGTTTTTTTTTCATCCCCAGAAAAAATGTTGAACCCAATCGTCACCAATTCTTGTCACAGTGTCCAAAAAAACAGAAAATTGGATGTCCAAAAATGCTTATTTTTAGCACTATTGCTATTGTGTACATGTAAAATCAATTAGGCTGGTACGGCCGAACTGATTTCACGTATAATGGGTTCGTGACGGAGTGATATTTCACGTGAAAGTGGGAGACGAAAAATCTCCTCATTTCTTCAGTTATTTTTTCATTTTTTCGAATAAAAACGTGAAAAAAATTGTCACTCCGCCACGAATCCATTATAGCACAATAGCGAAAGTGGTAAACATTAGCATTTTTGGATAAACACTTTTCTTCCACTTTTCCTTTTTTCTGTTTTTTTGGAGGCACCATACCTTTTTTTCATCCCAATTTCCATATTCCAATTATTACTTTTGTCTTATAGAACGCTGGTTAATAAGGCCTAGAAAAAGCAGCCTCTGTTAGAAGTATATTCAGCACGACAAGGCACATCTGAAATGAGTGTGACAGTAATCCGTGGGCAAAAAAATGAACAACATCCCAATTAAAAACAGTGAAATGTTTTATCGGAGTACGGTCACACTCGCTTTAGCTGTGTCCTATCGTGCTGAATTCACTCGTGTAAAATTTTGCATTTTTGGCTCCTGGACAGTTCAAATCCAAGACGTTTCAAACCCGGGGTATGCAATCTGTCGTCGCGGTGTTTGAAGACAACTCGTCTTTTTTTTTTCTTTTTCTGCTTTAATTGGATTTTCGTAGAACATATATAAGTTTTTCTGCGATGATGACTAGCTGAAGGGGATAAAGTTTTAACCGTTTATTCAGAAAAACAAAAAAAAAAGTGGTAAAAATAACAACGATTTGATTAAATGTATTTTTCGCAGCGCGAAGGTCTTTCAAATAATGGCTTCAACGCCCTCCAAAATGCGGATTTTGCACATTGAAACCGGCGCGTTGTCTGGAAACACCGCGACGACAGGTTGCATACATCGGGTTTGAAAAGTCTGGGTTTGAAATGTCCGAGAGCCGCATTTTTAAGCCACAGAAATCGCCAGCGCAAACCGTATTAATATCATTATTAAATTATAATGTTCGCAAGTCTTTTTTGCACCGTGTTTTCCCCTTTTTTCTGGTGTACCATCTTTAACTCGTTGTCATCCCTTGTTCCGTTTCCAACTGTCAAACTTTTGAACCAAGATTCAAACGTGGAACAAAAATGATTTAGCTGTGAATCATTAAGATTATTTTATAGTTTATCCACTGGCTAAAATTTTCCGAAAAATTCGGAACCATTCGCAAAAGTGTTCCGCTGTACAATTTGCTTTTTAGATACCGTAATAACTCTATTAGAAGGGCACTCAAACAAATACCAAAGTCAATAGAGTTTTAACGGTAAAATACATAGTAAAAATGTTCGACTCTTTCCTTCGATCTTGAGCTTCCTCGAAAAAAACTTTAAAACCTTTTTTATGACCGCTGTCATAATTTTTATGGTTTTCTCTTTTTCCTTTTTTTTTCTTATTTTTTTTAAAGAATTTTTTGTTGCTCTTTTCCAGCCATCTCTAATAACACCAGGTAAGAAGTCAACCTTTACACACGTAAAACGCGTGAGATAGATCTATTGAAGCTCAGCTGAAGAGAGTTATTTATCTTCATGAACCGTAAAATTGGTATAAGAGCAGCATGCACATGCCGCTCTATTTTTCGAATGGTGATATCAGCATGGATAAATATTAAAACGATTTTTATCTGATTTTTATTGTGTTTTCAATCGAGTTTAAGCATAAGAACACGAAACCCCGCCCACTTATTTGTTCGCGACAACACAAACACAGTGATATTTTAAGAGCCCCAGACAAAAAAGGGATAGCCGACTCATGTTTTCAAACACGGTATATCTTGAAATTATCTCGAAAACCACCGGCGTTTGCTTAAGCTCGACTTAAGTCTGTAGCATTTCCTAGTAAGTTAAGCGCAATGAAACCGAGATTTTGCTAAAGTTTCAACGTTTGTTGAACCTTGGTCCGGAAGTTAGAGTTGGAGTTGAAGTTGAAGCGTTGCACTTTTACCATGGATTCTTTTTTGATCTCTTCCTGGCCCGCCTACCATCTTATTTCTATGTATTACGAAGCTCCAATATTCAGTAGGTCCCTGCTGGATTTTTGAAGAAAAAAAAAACAGTCTCCCAGCGGAATGTCGGAGCTTCTCAATTATTTGCCAGCCACAGTAAGGGTCCCAGATATTTTAACTGACTATGAATCACGTGAAATCATACTGTAAGTAACAAGAAAATTGAGACGTTATAAATATTTCATATTTCAACGTTCTGCTTTTTTTTTGTTTTCCTTTAATAAAACAACCTTTATTCGCTCTTTTTCAGACCTGACCCATCTTTCTTCCTTTCCATCTTCTTCTTGTTCCCGGACCACTTGCTCTTCTTGAGCGAGCGCACATCTCTGCGCCTCCAATTCTTTTGCAATAGCCTAGGCCGGAAGAAAGAAGAAGGCCACGCCTACTCACTTCCACTTTTCACCACCACAGAAGAGAGTGAAACATCGAGAATGCCGTTGTCCTTTTCACCTCCAATGTCATGCCGGTTCTCGAATCACGGTGAATTCGTGCCCGAGTCGTTCGACTCGATCTCTTGCTCCGCATGCTTCTACTTTATATTCATGCTAGTGAAGCCCTATTCAGAAAGGTGAGCAAAGCTATTTTCTTTCTTTCTTTGGGAGAAGCTGGTGAAGGAGTCCGTCAATTATTCATCGCCCCATTTTTTTTGTTTCTTGTTTTAGCTACATACATACGTAGCACTGTCAGACATCACAGATTGGCAAGAAAATTTCAGATACCGAACAGAACTGTGCGCAGACACGTCTGGGGTGCTGATCTGTCCAATTGGAAGCGACGATTCCGAGTGCAACTGCTCACAACCGTCCAACGTATTCAATATACCGGACTTTGCTATCAACTCGTATGTCTTTGTTTATTTTACTTTATTTTATCCTTCGTCTAATTATTTTTTTTCCGTTTTTTTTTTGGGTAAATAATAATCCCCCGGAAGTTAATGGAATTTGGGTTTAACCATAAGGTCATCAAATTCTCATTAATTATCAAATAGCCCTTTCTCTTTTTTGAGGACGTCGTCATTCCCTAATTCCGCGTGTACCGCTGCGCCATCACAAGAGCATGAACCGGGAGTCAGGAAAAATTTCGAAATGACTGTTGCCAATTTTTAACCTAAAATTCGAAGAAAATTGCCTTGAAAAATTCTAAAATCCTTTTTTTTTCAATTTTTTAGACAAAACTCTGAAAGGAATCCTAAATGTGCGTTCGGGCGCGTTTTCTGACTCCTGGTTCATGCCGCTGTGCGCGATAACCTTCGTTCAGAGTTTTAGAAGGAGAGGGCAGTTTTGGGACTCCATGCTCCTGTGCTCCATGCGAATTGTTGCTCCCTACACTTCTTTGCAACATTTCACTCAAATAGTTGCACACACGTACGTACGCAGACGTGTAAACGTTAGCGCATATGGAACCCAGGAATGTCTCTGCTCTGCGAGCCCGTGTGGTGCATGAGAGAGAGAGAGTCGCAGGCCTTTGCCTTGACCTTTATCCGCTGACCGCAGACGCACTTTTTAAGGATTTAACTAAACCACTCAGGGTATTGGTGAATGGCTATTAGCTGTTAGCCATCGAATATGGCAGATAGCCATTATTGGCGCCTATGCGTTTAGCGGTGATGGACGGACGAACCAGCCATCGAAAACTGCTAATAGCTTTTTAAATCGGCGTGTAGGCCAAACGCAATTCGATAGCTAAAAGCCAAAAATTCCATGTTGAGAAGGAGAAATCTAAAGATCAAAATACCGAATGTGACACCAAGAACTAAGATGGTTGGGAGGCGTCCAGGTCCCAAAAAACGTAATCCCCTTTTGTGGCCTTCACAAACTACCCAAAGCCTAGAAAAACAACACAATGTACGCAGCTAAACTGACCTGAAAACACCGTGACGTAAAAGTGGACTGTTGAGTGTGAAGCTCCATTTGTTTTGAACTTTTTTCGACCAATAGTCTTATGAAGTGATCGACGGGATAAGAAATACATTGTTTTTTTTTATTGAACACGCCAACGAATAAACAACATTCATAAAGAGAAAAAAAAACCATAAAATCTAATGAGATTCTAGCAACAAATAAAACAAAAAATGACCAAATGACCGAAAAAAAACAAGAAACGTAACTTTTCTCTGAAATGACGTCATAAACAGGGTAGAGTTTAAATGTCAAAAAATAGAGAATTTTCTGGAAAATGTTGTGGCAAAGATTGAGAAAATTTTAAGAAGTAATTTTTGAGAGAAAAATTTTTTTTGAAATTTTTTTGCAATTTTTCGAGAAAATGACGTCATAAACAGGATATAGTTTTAATGTCAAACAATAGAAAATAATCTCAAAAATGTTCTGCCAAAGTTGAAGAAAATTCTAAGAATTGGTTCTTGAGAAAAAAATTTTTTTTTTTTTTTGGAAATTTTTGAATTTTTTTTTTGTAATGTTTCTCAAAAACAAAGCCATAAACAGTAAGTAACTTTGATGTCAAAAAATAGAAAATGTTTTGGAAAACGTTGTGCCAAAGTTTCAGAAAATTCTAAGAACCAGTTTTCGAAAAAAAAATATTTTTTGAACTTTTTACTTTTTTTTCAATATTTTTGCAATTTTTGTCGAAATTAAAGGCATAAACAGGGTATAGTTTTGATGTCAAAAAATAGGAAATGTTCTGGAAAACGTTGTGGCAAAGTTAGAGAATATTCTAAGAACCAGTTTTCGAGAAATTTTTTTTTTTTACTTTTTAGTTTTTTTTCAACAAAAGTTGATTTTCTCCACTATTATAATGAATTCGTGGCGGAGTGACATTTCACGTGAAACTGGGAGACGAAAAATCTCTTCATTTCTTCAATTATTTCTTCATTTTTTCGAATAAAAACGTGAAAAAATTGTCACTCCGCCACGAATCCATTATAATTAAAACTAGGTTGCTCAACTTTCTAGGCTACATTGCGCATTCATGGGCACAAAAAAAAGCCTACCTGAGCACTGAATGATGCTCAAAAAAGTGCACCCAACACCCAAGGGACCATCGAAGGGAACATCCCGTTTTTTGGCGTTCTATATAATTGTCTGTCAAGGTCTTCTTGACTCTGGATTGACAGGAGGGTAAAAAAAGAAGACGTTCCCTTAGGAGAACATCCATCAGAGCACATGTCATTGTGTGCAACTGCATTTTCGTCGTTTTTTTTTGTTGGTGGGGCCCTTCGGAGGGTCTTTTGCAAAGGTGTGTTTTTTGTGTGAGTCACGGTGAGGGGTGAGGGGGTGAGGGAAGTGCAGTTGGTTGGAGAGCTATTTTTGATCTGGAAACTTTAAAGGTAAAGTCAGAAAAAACGCGAAACTCCGCCCACTTATTTGTGCGCGACCACGCGAACACAGCGATAATTGAAGAGACGCAGGCAGAACGGTGAATGCAGACTTGCGTTTTCTTGTCGCAAGTCGATTGAAAACACAATAACACCGCGTAAACGTGGTAAAAATTTTAAATAAAAAACATTTTTCAATGAAATCCATGGAAAAGTTGCGCGGGGCCGTCTAAAGTGTGAGGTGCTGACTGATTTTTGGTGGGGAATGGGAAAAAACAGGCTTTCTTGACCCACACTATCCTCTACCGTCTAAGTTTTGCTCTTTACATAAAATCTATCTCTTCCTCTATCGCACCACATGATATTTACGCAAAGAAGGAATCATTTTAAAATTAAAAAAAAAGAAAGTTGAGAGCTTTTCTCAAGTGTAAATATGAATTTTTAAGCCCGCAAAATTTAGAAAAGTGCATGAAAGAATGAACTATGCGACGTGGCCTAGGAATTCGCGAAACCCGGGTTTAAGCCCTGTGTTTTGATATCTTTCTCCGGTTTTCTCTCTTTTATTTTTAAGTGAAACATGTTTTTTTAAAATACATAGTTTGTTTGATAACAGAGCTCAAAATTGATATCCACTGGCCGAGGGAAAAAAACGTTCAAAATATTTTTAAAAAAATAGTTTTAAAAAAATAAAAAATAAAATTTTTCCTTAAAGACCGCTACTTTGAATTTACTATAACTTTGCCACAACGTTCTCCAGAAAATTCTCTATTTTTTGATATCAAAATTATACCCTGTTTATGACCCAATTTTCGAGAAAAATTACAAAATATTGAAAAAAAAAGTGAAAATTTTCAAAATTTTCCAAAAAAAAAAAATGTTTTTTTCAAAAACTGCTTCTTAGAATTTACTATAACTTTGCCACAACGTTCTCCAGAAAATTCTTTTTTTTTTAATATCAAAATTATACCCTGTTTATGATCCAAATTTCGAGAAAAATTAGAAAATATTGAAAAAAAAAATGTTTTTTTCAAAATTTTCCAAAAAAAAAATGTTTTTTTCGAAAACTGCTTCTTAGAATTTACTTTATTCTTTGTCACAACGTTTTTCAAAAAATTTCCTTTTTTTTATATAAAAATCACTTATGGTTTATGGATTTATTTCCGAGAAAAATTGAAAAATATTGAAAAAAAAGTAAAAAAAAATCAAAAAGTTCCAAAAAAAACTTTTTTCTCGAAAACTATTTCATAGAATTTTTTTAAACGTTGCCACAACGTTCTTCAAAAAATTTGTATTTTTAACATTAAAATTACACACTGTTTACGGTGTCATTTTTAAGAAAAAAAAATTCATAATTTTTTTTGTAAAAAATTGTTTTTCTCGAAAATCGCTTATTGGAAATTTCTATAACTTTATCACAACGTTTTTCAAAAACTTCTCTATTTTTCGATATACATAAACATCGGTTTATTGCTTTATTTTCGAGAAAAATTACAAAATGTTGAAAAAAAAAGTGAAAAATTCAAAATTTCTAAAAAAAAAATGTTTTTCTCGAAAAATATTTTTTAGAATTTACTATAGCTTTGCCACAACGTTCTTCAAAAAAATTCCTATTTTTTATATAAAAATCACTTATGGTTTATGGATTTATTTCCGAGAAAAATTGAAAAACATTTTTAAAAAAGTGAAAAATTCAAAATTTTCAAAAAAAAAAATTTTTTTCTCTAAAATCGCTTCTTGGAAATTTCTATAACTTTTTCACAACGTTCTCCAGAAAATTGCTTGTTTTTTTGATATAAAAATGATACACTCTCAGCAAAAACTCACAACTTTTACACAAACTTTAAAGTTTTGCAACTATCACGCAAGCCATTCACAATTAACGCGCAACTTTCGAGAATCTCGCAAGGTTTACACAATAATTCAGTGAAATTTCGCGAACTGTGCTAACTTCATGCAATCCTCACACAGACTTTACTCAGTTCTCGCACTGTCAGAGATGAGAAGTTGCAGTAACTTTGCGCTAGAGTTGCGGGTTTTTGCTGAGCTGTTTATGACACATCTTTGGAGAAAAATTACATCTCTTGTTTCCTTTTTTTGTATTTTGCATTTTGAATTGATTGACACTGCAATTTCACGTCAGGGTGTTTGCAGACCAGTTTTTATTTTGCATACTTTGAATTTACTATAACTTTGCCACAACGTTCTCCAGAAAATTCTCTATTTTTTGATATCAAAATTATACCCTGTTTATGACCCAATTTTCGAGAAAAATTACAAAATATTGAAAAAAAAAGTGAAAATTTTCAAAATTTTCCAAAAAAAAAAAATGTTTTTTTCAAAAACTGCTTCTTAGAATTTACTATAACTTTGCCACAACGTTCTCCAGAAAATTCTTTTTTTTTTAATATCAAAATTATACCCTGTTTATGATCCAAATTTCGAGAAAAATTAGAAAATATTGAAAAAAAAAATGTTTTTTTCAAAATTTTCCAAAAAAAAAATGTTTTTTTCGAAAACTGCTTCTTAGAATTTACTTTATTCTTTGTCACAACGTTTTTCAAAAAATTTCCTTTTTTTTATATAAAAATCACTTATGGTTTATGGATTTATTTCCGAGAAAAATTGAAAAATATTGAAAAAAAAGTAAAAAAAAATCAAAAAGTTCCAAAAAAAACTTTTTTCTCGAAAACTATTTCATAGAATTTTTTTAAACGTTGCCACAACGTTCTTCAAAAAATTTGTATTTTTAACATTAAAATTACACACTGTTTACGGTGTCATTTTTAAGAAAAAAAAATTCATAATTTTTTTTGTAAAAAATTGTTTTTCTCGAAAATCGCTTATTGGAAATTTCTATAACTTTATCACAACGTTTTTCAAAAACTTCTCTATTTTTCGATATACATAAACATCGGTTTATTGCTTTATTTTCGAGAAAAATTACAAAATGTTGAAAAAAAAAGTGAAAAATTCAAAATTTCTAAAAAAAAAAATGTTTTTCTCGAAAAATATTTTTTAGAATTTACTATAGCTTTGCCACAACGTTCTTCAAAAAAATTCCTATTTTTTATATAAAAATCACTTATGGTTTATGGATTTATTTCCGAGAAAAATTGAAAAACATTTTTAAAAAAGTGAAAAATTCAAAATTTTCAAAAAAAAAAATTTTTTTCTCTAAAATCGCTTCTTGGAAATTTCTATAACTTTTTCACAACGTTCTCCAGAAAATTGCTTGTTTTTTTGATATAAAAATGATACACTCTCAGCAAAAACTCACAACTTTTACACAAACTTTAAAGTTTTGCAACTATCACGCAAGCCATTCACAATTAACGCGCAACTTTCGAGAATCTCGCAAGGTTTACACAATAATTCAGTGAAATTTCGCGAACTGTGCTAACTTCATGCAATCCTCACACAGACTTTACTCAGTTCTCGCACTGTCAGAGATGAGAAGTTGCAGTAACTTTGCGCTAGAGTTGCGGGTTTTTGCTGAGCTGTTTATGACACATCTTTGGAGAAAAATTACATCTCTTGTTTCCTTTTTTTGTATTTTGCATTTTGAATTGATTGACACTGCAATTTCACGTCAGGGTGTTTGCAGACCAGTTTTTATTTTGCATATACGCATACATTGCGTATGATAACAAGCCACAAGTCATTCTCTGAACCAACGAGCAAAGGTTAGCGGGAGCACAATGTTTGACGGATCCGATTTCTGAAGCCTAGATTTGACGAGAGGGAGCAAAAAAAAACCAGTGTAAAGATTTGCAACATTCATTCCACCGTTTACACCACCAGACTAGGGACACTTGTGAGTTGAGCGGTCTGGGAAAATACGCAACACACGACGTCTTCAAAAATGGAGTGGCATGGATGGGAACTTTTTAATCCCTACTCATCATTTTTGAGTGCATTTTTCATGTTCTTGCAACAACAAAAAAGAATGCAAAAGCGATTTGACTGAATTTAAAACTTAAATTCCTTAAAGGAACGGAGCGGAAGCATGGCGAAAAAAAATAAAAGAAAAGAAACGAAAATGAAGGAAATTGAATTTTTTTTTGATTTAGAAATAAAAAAAAGTTCGCACTTTTCTTTTCCTGTCCTTTTTTCTTTTTTCTTAAACATTTGAACACAGAGGGATGCAAACAAAAAAGCATATAAAAGTTCCTCTATTTTTCAGCTCCCTAATCACACCACTACACCGTCTGGAACTCGATCCGCCACTCCCATTTCAGTTCGACCTGGTTGTCCAGGATTGCTGCTCGGCGGCCAGATATTGTTGCAGGAGCACTCTGGCCAAACGTATGTACATATGAGATTTTGAAACTTTCTTGCCGGTTACAGCAGGGAGCTTTGCCCACTAGCTGGCCATTAGCTGCCTATTAGCTGCCCAATAGCTGCGCATTAGATGCTGACTTGTCGACTAGCTGCCTATTAGCTGCCGAATTAAATCCCGTGGCAATTTGCCATTTTGCTCGGCATTTAGCGCTCTTGTTGCCTATCAGCTGCCAGACATTCCCTGAAAGTGAAACCCCGCCCCTCAGGTTTTTCAACTGCGGTGTACCTTCTAGTCATCTCTGCGTCTCTTACAAAATTTCCACAGGAGAACATGGTAACTGGCAAGAAAATTGAAATGTACATACATACTTCATAATACTACAAGGAAAAAAAAACAGATAAATTTAATCAGGAGCACATAATTTCCAGACAAACAGTACGCGGATGCGACGTGTCCGGCCACATGGGACGGCTGGAATTGTTTCGAGCGCTCAAATCCGGGAACCGTTTCGAAACAGTGTCCCAATTATATTTATGGCGGTCACGCGAAGGATGCGGATGGAGTGGCAGTGCAAAAGTGCACTGAGATGGGATGGAAGAAGCACGAGTTGGGGTGGAGAGAGCACACGGATTACACTGGGTGCACTTCTAATAAGGTAGGCGGAGGATGAGGAATAGACAGATAGGACATGTTTTTCTGAGGGTGACTTGAATCTGAACTGCTTCAAAAAAAAGAGAACATCCGAGCAAGTTTTCATACTGGTTAAGCAGTTCTGATACGGGTCCGCTAAATCAGGATAGAAAGCATGGCCCTAAATATTGCCAAAAATTCCGGAACAGTGCCAAAAAAAGTGAAAATATTGTTTTGCAACCGAAACCGCAACCTTAACATACCGTAATACATGTGAAATGCGGTGGGTGCATATAGTGTCCGTATTTGAATCATATAGTGCATGATGCATATTAGGCTCTTGAGATAGACGAAATCCGCGTCATGGCCTCATGGTCTCGGCTGTTAGCCATCGATAATTCAAATGGAGCTTACGATTAGCCGTCAAAAATATAAAAACAAACGAGTTTCAGCATGAAAAATGAGTCTGCTATCCCTTTTTTTTCTCTGCGTCTCTTTAAGTAGCACTGTGTTTGCGTGGTCGCGAACTAATAAGTGGGTGGGATTTCGTGTTCTTATGCTGCAACTCGATTGAAAACACAATAGTTTCCGACTTCCCATTACTTGAATTTGAGCATATTTCAGGGTGCCGAAGCAAAAATGATAGTTGGGCTTTTGACCTACTCGGCCAGTGTCATCTTTCTCGTCCCTGCCGTCATAATGCTCATGTGGCTGAGGTTAGTTGTTCTTCTTCTCATCCCGTCCATTCTTGACTTTTCAGACCGATCCGATGCCAACCAATGTTCATTCTCCATCGCCATCTCCTCCTCTCGTGTCTCGCCTACGGATTCTTCTATCTCGTCAACGTGGCGCTTTTTGTGATCAGCGATGCGCCGTTGTCTGCGCAAATCTACGCGAACCATGTGAGCGAAATTCAGTTGCGATGCTCCGACGAGACTTGCGAAGCGTCGTAACTAAAACCAAAAAACGACGTATAATTTGTTTTTTTTTTTTTGCAGATATTTTGCCGTTTGCTCTTCTCCATCCAACTCCGCTATCTCAGACTCACCAACTTTTCATGGATGCTCGCCGAGGCGGTCTATTTGTGGAGACTTTTGTACACGGCTCAGCACACTTCGGAAGATGAGACACAAAAGACTTACAAGATCATTTGCTGGGGTAGGTGGCATTCCAACTTTGAAAACGAATTTCTCGTGTCTCCATTTTTGCGCTGCAAATTCGCTCCAATCGCACAGTGAACTGCGAATGCATTTGGAGTGAGATTCAGAGAAAAAATAACGCGAAACGTCGCCAACTCGTCCACTGCGAAAAGAGCGAATTTGCAGCGTTTCATACTGAGAATACTGCGGAGACGCAGAGAAATGCAATGGGGCACACCGTACATTCCGAAATGTCGAATTTCAGGCGTTCCGGGCGTCATAACCGCCGTTTACATGATTGTTCGCGGATTCAACGACGATGTCGGTCTATGTTGGATCGAAAACTCGTCGGTCGCCTGGGTGGAATGGATGATTTTCGCGCCATCTCTTCTTATCATGGGGGTAGGAATATTTCTTATTTTTTGGCAGTGATATTTAGGGAAAGCAAAATATAGTTACGATGCTCCTGCGGAACATCGGAGCGTCGTAACTGAAATTCGCTCGTGAGTACATATTATCAATTCAATATTCTTGCTGGCTACTATATGATATGCGCCCGCGAAAATATTTATAATGAACCGGATGACACACCCGCACATATTCTTGCACTGCGTTCATTTGAAAAACGAAGTGAGGGGGCGGAGTTTCGATTATTCGAACCACTGCTTACTGTAGCCGGCAATAATATTGAATTGCTACTATTACTGCGTCTCCAGAAACAGGCAGAGCGCTCGTGCGTTGCGGCTGTGGTCTCGTCGCAACCAGCGCGTATACGGTAGTGCTCTGTCTGGTTTTGGCGACGCAGTAATAATATACTGAAGTTTTGGCTATTAGCCGTTTTTGATGGCTAACTCGAAATTATGCGGTCATTGCCGCCGATTAGGCGCAAGCTGTGCGTCAATGATGGATAGCAGCCATTTTCAACTTTCGTATCACATTTTTAGGCAACAAATTATTGATTTTTGGGTTAAAAATACTTTGAATATTTATGAAAAATGGAAAAAAAAATAGCGTGGCCTAAATCTCACCGTATTAGAATTGGAGGCACTCGCCTCCGATTTGATATAGAACTGCTACAAAATAGAACAATATCCAATATGGGACAGGACGAAAAATGGCTCTGGGACGTTTCGAAACTTTTGTGCATTTTTGCGGCGTACTAGTGTATTTAAATTTCCATAAAAATAAAAATAATTGACAAAAGCAAAACATGAAAATCAAATGAGCCTGCGTTTTGGTGTCAATTGGCAAAAAACGCTTCGAAAAATAACTGCTATTTATTGTGTTTTCAATCGACTTGCGACATGAGAACGCGAGACTCCGCCCACTTATTTCTGCCGTTCTGTCTGCGCCTCTTCAAATATCACTGTGTTCCGTGGTCGCGCACAAATAAGTGGGCGGAGTCTCGCGTTCTCATGTCGCAAGTCGATTGAAAACACAATACATAACAAAACTGTAGGGGAAAATGCTGTCGGGCGTTTCTAAAGTTTTTTCTGCATTTTGTCGTCGCGGTGCTTGCACACAATCAATTTTTTTTTCAAAGTTTTGTTTGGAATTTCCACAAAAAGCTTTTTAAAAAATGATTGTGTGCAAACACCGTGACGAAAAAATGCAGAAAAAATTCGAAAACATCCGAGAGCGCGAGGAAAATGGGCGGAGCCTAACTTCTTTTTTTGTTGGTATTGTGTTTTCAATCGACTTGCGACATGAGAACGCGAGACTCCGCCCACTTATTTGTGCCGTTCTGTCTGCGTCTCTTCAAATATCACTGTGTTCGCGTGGTCGCGCACAAAAAAATGGGCGGAGTCTCGCGTTCTCATGTCGCAAGTCGATTGAAAACACAATATGGGCGCGATCATTTTACAATTAGTCACAAAAAATGAAAAAGGTCAATTGAACACAAATGTGTTATTTCCAGCTAAACCTGCTCATTCTGTGCGTCGTCGTCTACATTCTGTTCCAGAAGCTGAGCTGCGATCCGCACCTGGAGCGTATGCAATACACGTGAGTTCCATCGACGACAAAATTAGAACCGTTGAGAGTTGGGTAACCGAGACGTATCGGGTTACGGTGCATGTGTGTGAGGTCAAAGAGATGAAGAAGAAGGGGAAGAAGTAGAGGAAGACGGACGTCACTGAGCTAGCTGGGAGTCTTAACCGGAAAAAAATAAATGGAAAGAAAAAAGATAGCTTGCATACGAGTGACGGGACCAAATTTCGAATTTAGCGATAGAGATCACCAAATTTCAGAAAAGCCGTCCGTGGCGCATTCTTGCTCATTCCAGTCTTCGGAGTCCAACAATTGCTCACCATTTACCGCTTCAACAACACTCTCTATCAAGTGTTAGATCAGGCTTCCAATGGACTTCAGGTGAGAATCCAATCGGTATGTAAATGCGCTCCATTGCCAATTTTCAGGGAATGTTCGTGTCGATAATAGTGTGCTACACGAACCGTTCCGTGCTGGATTGCGTGTCAAAGTCGTGGAGCGCATTTCGAGAAAAACGAGCTCTCGGAGCAGAGTGCCGTCAAAGAATGAGCATTCAAGAGAGCGGAAAATTGTTGTTAAAGTCGCCGCAACAGTCAGAACATGTTGTTCTTTAAACATTCCTGTCTATGTATTTATTATTTATTTTTCGCCGGCCCTTTATATTTGTAACATCTTTACAATTTACTTTAAATAGATTTATTTGTACAAACAGAGTGGAATCGAATTAAAAAATTAAACTGTTCAATATAAAATGGTATCATTTCAATTCACTTCGTTGAGATTCAAAAACTTCTTCTCCAGAGCCACCACGATTCGCATTCCGGAGAGCACTTTTCTGCAAGGGAAATGTTGAAATGTGTTTTTCACAAATTGGTGTTAAAAATACTGTTTTTGTATGTGGCCGTGGCCGTGGCGGAGGCCGAGGACATCTTTCAGAGAAATTTGGATATTACTGCGTCGCGAAAACCAGTCAGAGCGGAGCGCTGTGGTCTCGCCGCGAAAAGTGAGAGTCACAGCCGAGTCACAGCAGCGTCGCGCGCTCTGCTCTGACAGGTTTTCGCGACGCAGTAATATAAAAAACAATTGAAACCGTAGTGAGGCCAAGAACAAGCCCCGCCTCTTTCGCATGTCTGCGGCACGAGTTCTTTGGAGAAAGTACTATAAAATACCGAAAACAGTGCCGCAGACTATGCAAAGGGGCGTGGCTTGTTCCTTGGTTTTTAAAATGTTTTTCCCGGTTTTTTCAGGGTTGCCACTTTTTGGTACGGTAGGATTTATGGACCAGTTCAGTGCATGAAAACCAACATGTTTTCTTTTTATTGTGTTTTCAATCGACTTGCCCAAAAAACGTGTTAAAACTTGCCGTACTCAAGAGTGTTTTGACTATCACTCTCGTCTCAGCTGGTGAAAGCTGTGGCTTAGAAAATGCAAACTCTTCAACGAGTAAATGCAGCGAGATCGGACACAGCTGATATGAGTGTGACCGTAATCCATTCAAAAAATTTTAATGCGAGGGTGAGTAAAAATAAGATTATTTTCATATTTTTTTGTGTTTGGCATTTTTGGTATGGGGTAATTCACGGGGAAGCAAAATAAACGTGAATGACCCTATTAAAAGATTTTTCTCCATTTTTTTTTGTTTTTAACTCTAAACAAAAAAAAAACAGTTTTTTCCTGCCCTGAATATGTCCACCACTCTCTTATTTTGATTTTTTTTTTTTTTGAATCAATGAAAAACTAATTTCAGCTGTATCCTATCGTGTTGAAATTACTCGTGAAAGAGTTTGCATTTTCTAGGAAACAGCATTCCCAGCTGAGATGAAAACGGCAGGTTTTTTCTAACTTTTTTCCGCAATTCTAAATATTTAGTGTTCTATTTATTGTCTGCCCGCCAAACGCGCTCCGCTGAACCCAACGCTATGCGATTTTCATTTTGGTTTTCAAATTATTTCATTTGACGTGTAAATTCAACGTGAAATAAAATAATTTGGAAACCAAAATGAAAATCGCATAGCGTTGAGTTCAGCGGAGCGCGTTTGACCATTTTGGCGGGCCGAAAATAATTTTTTTTTAAGTTCAGCCCTCACTGAATAGGACCATTATGGGGTTATTCAGGGTAGCAAATTTGGGTCCCGGACATTTCAAACCCGAAATCCGCAATCTGTCGTCGTGGGTTTGCACACAAATTACCTTTTTTGTTCTAATCGGTTTTTCGTACGAAAAAAACCGCCAGAACAAACAGAAATACGGAACTACAGCGACGATAGATTGCAGTCCCGGGTTTGAAACGTCTGGGTTTGAAATGTCCGGGAGCCGCCAATTTTTATTCAGGGTAGCAAAAAATCCATGTTTTGTTAGTTTTTCTACCCTTGAATAACCCATTAGTTAAAAATAAAATTTTTCAAAATTTGATAACAGCTGAAAGATATCCTCGGTCACAAGCAAACACAGAAAATAAAATTATGAAATACTCACCCATTATATTTGATCATAAAGTCTTTCGCCTTGTCGTGAGCATTGAAAATGAGTGACACCACGTCATCGGCTGATCGCCAACACTTTTTGATCTGCCCCAATTCCGTGGCCAATGCTTCAATCCTTTTGACAGCGGTTGTAAGGTGTTGCACCCCAGACACGTTCACCGCCAGGAATGCTTTCGTTTTTTCTTTGCTTGGAGCCTGTGCTGTTGAACTTTCTTGATGCTCGTGATGAGTAGAATGAGCCGATTCTTTTCGCTCCAATCCATGTCTTCTCTCCTCTTTTTTGCGAACAATCTCTTCCCTTTTCCTCTTTTGATCGTTCACTCTGTCCATGTATTCAACAGAAAGCCCTAGCGCCTTGGCACTTTCAATCGTCGCATTCTTCGACTGCTCCTTTCTGCGCCTCGAATCTCTTTCTCTATCCTCTCTGTTGTGATAATCCTGACGGGGTCGGCGATCGTCTTGACGTCTTCTGTCTCTTCTATCATCTCGTCTGTCGTCTCTCTTATCTCGATGATCACGATCCCGTCGTGGCTCCTTCCGATCCCGACGCCTTCTGTCACCACCTCTAGACGAACTTCTCGATCTGGACCGACTGTCGCTAGAATCACTGGAAGCGCTAGAGTACGAAGAGTTGCGTCGTTTTCTATGCGTTCTCGATCCCCGTGACGATTTCGCCGCCGGGTTGGCTCCATTCAAGAACATCGCCACCGCCTGATCCCAATGGCCGCCAACGGGCACACCGCCTCCTCCACCGGTTATTCTGGCCTGTGCTTGGTATCCCTGACCGAATCCAGCGCGACCATGACTTGAAGGCTGCGCAACAAGTGGAATGCCGTTTGGAAGACGTGGAACAATGTTTTGTGGAGGAGCAGCGTTCATAAAGCTCGGCGGGGGATAGAATATTCTCTCTTGCTCTCCTTCGATGCGAAGAATTACTCCGATTGGTTGATCTCCACTGTACATGGGGTTGTTGGTGATGGTTTTGTCGAAGAGTGACGGGATTCCGTCGCGTTTTGTCTGGAAAAAAAAAGTAAATTTTATTGTTTTTTTTTTCTTCTTTTCTTTTCCCTTACATTTTCCTGTTCCTTTCCATCCTTCTTGCTCTCATTCTCATCTCCGCCTTCTGTAGATTCCAAAGTTGCGCGTCCCTTCTTTTCCGAGGTGTACCGACTTGTTCTTTCTCTCCGTTCCTCGTCTTCTTCCTCTTCGTCATAGTCCAACTCTTCCTTTTCACTTCCCAATTCTTCTTCTTCTTCTTCTCCTTCCACTCCTTCTTCCTTTACTTTTTCTTCCCCCTCATTTTCAGCCACGGCCACCGCCGCCACCATCGTTGCCACTATCTGGTCCACCTCTTCTTCGTTGTGACCATTTTCGTTATCGTCAGTCTGGAAATTTGGCGTTTTCCCTAATATTTAAAAAGAAAATTAAATGGGTGGTAAAAAAATACAGGAAAAAGGTTCTATTCCATGATCGATTGGCATCCATCCGATTACTAAAATCTAAACACCGTAATTTTGAAGAAACATGAAAAAGACGCTTGCACAGAAACGCCTAATTTTATAGGTGGGTCGCTACGCAGGCGGCAATTTTTCGCATTTGAACTTTTAATTCACAATTTTGGCACAATATTGCAAATTTTTGGCAAAAATTGCAGAAAGAAATCCGAAAAAAAAAGAAAGAAATTCTTGAAGTTTTGAAAAATGTTTTATGGACCTATTCAGAGTACTGTAGAAAATACAGAAACAAGGACAAACAACTGGTAGAAAACTCGGAGAATTCTCCGATGTATCTGAACTTGGGAAATAACGTCAAAAATACTCCCCGACATGCTCTAAACATTTTGAACTGAAATATTGAAATTGAAAAAAATGTTTTAATCGAGTGTTTTCAATCGAGTTGCAAACTCAAAACATGAAACACCGCCTACTTTTATCACGCTCATGTTAAATTTTAATTAATTTTTAATTTTCAGTGAAAAAAGTGGGCGAGGTTTCATTTTGGATAATGCAACTCGATAGAAAACACAATATATCTATCAAACATTTTCTGATCATGTCCGGGAGTATTTTGGACTTATTTCCCAAAGCTCCCCACCTTCCCATTGCCAACCCTATCGTGATTTTAAAAAATCATTGAATAAGGTACTTTTGGCAGTCTAATGTTCCACAAAAATTTCCAGAAAAAAACAGGCGCGCACCACTGAAAACGGCTCGAAATTTTAGACAAAAATAAACAGAAAACCAATATTCAAAGAATTCCAAAACGTTTAGAAAAACCACATGAAGTGCTCCAAGTGATTAGACACATTTTAAGGAAAAACATAAAAAGCTCCTGCCTCAAACAGTTAATGCACTTTTAAAAACCCACTATCCTCTTTCTAGTTTTGAATTTTTCGAGAATTTCAGTTTTTCGGTAATTCGTAATGGGGTTATCGAAAAATTCAAAAAATGGCCAACAATCGGGAGACAATTATACGATTGGTCTGAAACTTTGAGAAATACTGTTTAAAAAAATTATTATTGTTTCAATTTTCTTGCCGGTTACCATATGCTCAAACGCAAAATTTGTAATTTCGTTCAGTTGAAAAAACTGATGGGCGGGGTTTCAAATGTTCGCGCCTTTGCTTTCGTAACCTTTATTGACCTATTCAGTTTGAATTAAAATGAATTTTTATATCATTTTAATTCAATGCAAAACAACATATCAATGAATTAATCTGAATTTTTCTGAACCATTGAGTTTGAGCCTTTCTGAACATCGTGTCGAGACCTACTGGCCAAATAAATGCATGCGCTGTCAAGGCGTGTACTCCGAATGGACAAGATGACAAATGAGTTTAGTTCGAAAATAGTAGAATTGATAACTCTTGTCCACTCGGAGTACACGCCTTAAATGTGCATGGATTTATTTGGCCAGGAGGTCTCGACACGATTTGCAGAAAGTCTCAAACCTAATGGTTCCGGAAAATTCAGGTGAATTAATTAATATGTTGCTTTGCATTAAATTGAGATGACATAAAAATGCATTTTAATTCAAATTATAGTGTTTTCAATCGACTTGCGACATGAAAGCGCGAGACTCCGCCCACTTTTTTTGTGCCGCTCTGTCTGCGTCTTTTCAAATATCACTATGTTCGCGTGGTCGCGCACAAATAAGTGGGCGGAGTCTCGCGTTCTCATGTCGCAAGTCGATTGAAAAAACAATAATAGGTCCATTAAATACTGAAAATAGTTTTTAAAACTTTTCTGAAAATTGTGTTTTCAATCGAGTTGCATTTTGCCCTTTTATTTTCGCACGACCACGCAATCACTGTGATATTTGAGGAACGCATATATATATTTTTAGATTTTCAATCAATTTTTGTTGTAAAAACTTGTTGAAAATCCAAAGAAAAAATTGTATTACCGTATTTACTCTAATAACTTGGCACACCATCCTAATTCGGGTAGTTAGATGCTGGCGAACCAAAATTTGACCGTCTCATGGTTCTTTGGTTAGAAAATATTTCGCCGAGTTTGGTGCGTCAGCCTCTAATTACCTGGATTTGAACAGCAAAGTAAACAATAGAACGGCATGCCGGGCTATTAGAGTAAATAGGTATATCTTAGATTACTTTGTACATTATTTTCCGGACCAATCGAAGCATTATTTCGAATTTGAGGCGAATTGTTGTAATTTTCCGATATTTCTATGAATAACCGGCTTCGGGAAGTTTCGAAACTTTTGTGCTATTTTTCTTCACCGTGTTCGCACTATTGACAAAATTTGGTCAAGGATAATATAGTTGTCGAATTTTTTACCGTTATATTCGGAGAATTGTTCAAAATTTACCGCTAAAAATGCACTAGTTTCGAAACGTCCCAGAGCCGAATAACCCCTAGCTTCAAATTATAGATCTTTTTTTCGACTTACCTTCCGAAAACCACCCCAGAGGTAAAGTGAGCCAATCTGGAAACCTAATATACACGGAAAAAAATACCGTAAATTTTTGCCTTAGAATAAACAAATGTTTCCCTATTTTAACCATAGGGGCATGAACAAGAAGGACTCAGCAAACGCGATCGGATGTATTTTTTAATTTTAAAAGACGACTTGATTCGGATTTTACTCGAAAAACAATGCGAAAAATTGGGACGACGTGACAAAACCGGGGAAAGTTGACACTCACGCGAAGTTACGAAAAACGCTGATTTTCAGACATTTTAAAATGTTTAATGATATCATAAATATTGTTTTTATCATTCCAATAGTTCCAGAAGCATCCCAGTTATTGGGATAAAAAATCTTGAAAAGTCCGAAACTTCGCATGAGAGTCAACTTACCCCGGTTTCTTCGCTTTTGTGCGTCCAGGCGCGTTTGCTGACGCCCGCTTCATGCCCCTGTGTTTAACATCCCACACTCGAATTCAAACTTCCGTCAGATTTGAAAGCGGCCGGCCCGATTCCTCCGCCTTGCTCTTTCTAAGCTAACAATTATTGTCTTCCTTCGAACTCTGAACGTTTCTAATTTTACCATTCTATTTACTGTTCTGTTGTTACATTCATTTATCAGCTGATAAATAATCTGACAAACCCGATAATGATTTGTAATAGTCAAAGTCAAAAAGGTACAAATGCACCGCATCAAACTCGAGAAATAAATCGAATTATAAAAATAATGAATATATCACTTGTCCCTGGAAGACGTCGGGGAGTTCGGCCGAGAAGTCGTGGGTTGGGTGGGATGTTTGAAATAATGATCAAACTGGGAAATGGGGCGAAAGAATTATCGATTGGGTAATAAAAATCCCGGAAATAAAAAGTCAAACTGGCATCCATGATTTAAAAGACGTGGGTAGAACGAACGAACGAACGAACGAAAAAGAAGAGATCAGTTCAGGGGTGGGGTTAGGCAGATCAGATAAGAGGTATAAAAATGATCATAGAAAATAAAACGCAAATACAGTTTTACACATTATAATTTCTATAAATATCAACTGTGCTTGAAAAAAAAATGAATATTGGTGCGAAATTGAGCTACTAACGTGACCATGGATCGGAATAGAAAGGTAGAAAATGAGAAACGGGGAAATTCAGAAAACAGTGAAACTTACTTGCTCAGGAACGGGATCAGACGTGTCAGCGAGAGACACCGAATCGTCAACCGCTTCCTGAATCGCTTTGCGCGCGATTTCACCAGCTCCAAGAAGTAGATCCTCGTCGAGTGCCTGAAATATTTTTTTTGACTGGAAACTAATGGTGCGTCCAAAAAAGTAGAAAAGAATGAAAATAGAAGAAAAGTAGTTTTCCAAAAGGAAATATTTTACCACTTTTGCTATTATCCATCTCTGATGGACCTATTCAAGAGAGAAAAAATAAGAAAAAAAAGAAATTTCTCTCTTGAATAGGTCCATTAAAGGCGCATCGGTATATTTGAATGGGTCTCGCCACATATGACTACGTTATCATCGGCAGAAAATGCATTTTTCTCTTACTTTTTTCTTTTTTTGCCGTTCCTGCATCAGAAAAAACGTCTTTTTTTTTTCTCTCTCTTGAATAGGTCCATGAGAGTTCCACCGCTCGCGCACGGACAGTGCACTGCGGACTTAACCGCATTTCGTCTCGCGGGCCTAGGTTTGATAGGGTCCCAGTGGAGCTTTCAGAGATTGATAATATTGTGTACGTGTGAAATAGATTTAGCTGGTACGTCCGGACCAGGGATGCCGTTTTTTTTTGGTTTTTTTTTTGTTTTTCGCACCTATTGCGAAAAAATGTTTATTTTTTTTCGCATAGGTTTTTTGTTGAAAAAATCAAAGATTGGAAAGAAAAACTTGGATTAAACACCAGAGTACAAGTGTTAGAGATGTCTAGCAAACAGTTTTCGAACATTTTTCGTAATTTTCCACCTTTCTGCATGCGCGAATTTGAAAAATAAAATACCTGGTGAAAATGAAAACCATTTTTTGTTTTTTTCGCAAAAAAAATTTTTTGTGGCACCCCTGGTCCGGACTAATTTCACGTGTTCAAAATAGCAAAAGTGGTAAAACTAGCCATTTTGGATACACACTTTTCTTCCATTTTCTGCTTTTTTGGACACACCATAAAGATATTGTCGTAAAACTGTATTAGTGTATGCGCGTGTGTTTTCAATTCATTACTTTTGGTGCGCCTTTATGGCGCTTCAATTGAAGGGTGTGCCTCTAATTGCAATAATAACGTCAAGCAACATAATGAATCTAGCTTAATATAACGATTTTATGCGTTGAATTTTTGTTCACTGCCTTTCAAATTTTTCCACGGAACCTATACTAAAATTCTTATGGGGTTATTCTCGAAACCAGCAAAAAATTCAGCGAAAATCCGGAGAATGCTCCGATCGGTCTGAAACTTTGGGAAATCATTTAAAAATAACTTCCGGTCATTCCCTGAAAATTTCAGACCAACATATCGATTTTGAAAATTTTCAGAAATAAAAATCGATATTTTTTAAAATCAATATTTCGGTCTGAACTTTTCAGAAAATATTCGAGAGTATTTTTTAGTGATATCTCACAGTTTCAGACCGATCGGAGCATTCTTTTTCTGGTTCCGAGAATAACCCCATTATACTAAAGCGAATTTTGTCAACTGTTGATGTGAAGTGAGTTTTTTATTTTTTATGTGGATATTTGTTAATAAAGTAAATAACGAAAATTCAACGAATAAAATTTCGTGCACCGCGATTGCAAATTGGCGCGCGCAGAATTGCAGTTTTTCGACGAGGAGGCGGAGCCTATTTTTCAAATTCGCGCACGGCGTGCTGGAGACTACGTTTAAAAAATTATTTTTGGAAATGAAATTTCGGAGGTCATCTCTCTCAAGTCTCTACGTCTCTAGTTTTGCACGCACTTAGCTGAACTTGGCAGAATGTCAGTTCGGAGACGCAGAATAAATGCCACAGGGCGCGTTTGCCGTTACGTAGCTTCTAGCACGCTGTGTCGCGCTGTCGCCAGGTGACAACTTTTTCAAAATAATAATAATTTCTGATAAATCTGAAACACTACAAGAAACAAACGAAGAAAATACGCACTACATCGAACGCACCATTAAAGATAGTCAAAAAATTATCGCGTTTTCTTTGAAAATCATCAAGTTTTTTCACATTTTAAGGACTACGGGTGCGCTTAGAATTTCGAAAATGAATCTAGAAGTGCGCCTCCATAGCAGGAGCGCTACTAACACAGTTTTTACATTGTTTCTTAAATTTCATACCGTCAAATTATCAAATGCCGCTTCTTCCGTTTCGTGCAGCAGAAGATCCTCGTCAACCGTTGTCATAGCTTTCCTGGAAGCAAAATGCGATAAAAATGGAGGATTTTATGTTTTGCAAAGCGAAACGGCAACAAAACGGAGATTTGTGCACAGGTTTAATCACGGGGAAGACAGAAAAAGCAAAGATGAGAAGAGAAAAATGTTTTCGAAATAAAAAAGAATAAACTGGGAGACAGGAGAGGAAAAAGAAACGACAGAGGAGGGGAAATACGCTCAGCAACTTCTACCGGCGAAACAGCGGCCGATCGATTGCAAATCGGCGACGAATAGAGCGCGTAGCAGACTTGCACCTCTGATTTGCCTTCCCTCCGCCGCTGTTTTCAAAAAATCTAGGCGAAATGTTGTAACCGCTCGTTATTTAGCCTCTGTTGAATTTTGCTGGGTGCCTCCATAAAACGGTTAGAAAAGACGAGAAAATTTATTATCGGAATAAAATAAATAACTAAATATACAACAAAAGAACAGAAAAAATTAGAGAATGACAATAGAAAATTAGAAAATAACAGCAGACTTGCGGATTTGTGTAAAGGAGGTACCAGGCAGAGTTGCCTGGGAGTGGAAATTTCTAAAACGGAAAGTCGGAAGTGAAATTTTTTAAACGGAAGTTGGAAGTCGGAAGTCGGAATTGAATATTTTAAACGGAAGTCTGAAGCCGGAAGTTGGAAGTCGGAATTCCATTAAACTCTGGTACCAGGAACTGTTGAATTATTTGAGTCGGGGACTAGTGGCTGAAACGTAATAGTTATATTTCGGATAATTTTAGAGAGAAACAAACCTCTTAAATCATTTTTCTTATCTCGAGATTAATTATTCGGTGGAAATCAATTCCATCCGCCATCCTGTTGCGAGCTTCCAGGCGTGATCTCTCCTTCCAGAGTGTGTTTTCACGTTCCCATGCCGTCTTTAGACAGTAGCCAATAAAAGGGGGCATCATCTCTCCTCCCAAAGGTGGATAAGAAAGTATCTAAACATTATTGATATCCCTAAAGTGACACTAGAATCTTACCTGTCCAGGACACTCCTTAAGATGAAACAAATCGCCCGTTGGGTATCATCAGGGACTTTATCAAGGTGTGCCAAATTGATTTTCTCCTAGATCTGAAATATACGAAGACCATGAATAAACGTAGATTTTCGGGGGCAATATGAGTTAGGGGGGGGGGGGGGGGGGGGAAGCACTCAAAAAAAATTTGTTTGGTTTTATTGGTGATTTTGAATCGCTTTTGATTTGTTTGATATATTTATCTGATTCAGCATTGATTTTTGCTTTTGCCCGGAAAGCCCAGCGGCAACGCGCCGGAACCGAAAGGAGCTGGGTGGAAGCTTGCTTTGATTGTTTTTAGTGTTTAATCTACTGCCGGTTACCTTTTCTTATTTTTCACGCATTTAATCACAAAAAATCCCCTCGCAAAGCATGCTTCCACTCAGCTCCCTCCGGTCGCCCATTTTAAGTGCCACACATGCTTCCGGCGCGTTGCCGCTGCGCTGAACTTTCCGGGCATCAATAAATGCTTAGAAACGCATATTCAACATTTTTACGACAAAAAATGAAAAAAAAAATTGTCTTTTTTTCGGTGGCCCCCTCAACTCATATTGCCCCGATTTTTATTAGTTTACCTTGAACGGGCGCAACCTGAAGAATTTTTTGTGACGATGAAAAGCGTGGGCAGGAATGAAAACATTGCGCTCTTTGGCTTTGCGAACTTTTCCTTGAGCAAGCTTTCGATTTGACAGATTTAGCTGTAAATATGAGTTTGCAGGAAAACGTGTTGAACGAGTGAACCCACAAAAAAGTCGGCCGGCTTGAAAGACTCGTCGATGCACTTCTGTGCACTTCGGCAGTCTGGGCGAATTTGACGGCGACTAACTAAAATTCCCTGAGAAATAAAGGTATTTAACATCACACAAGTTCTTAGTTTTTACATACCGTATTTCCTCTAATTTAAGCGCATGCGCCTCTATTTTTCAACCTCTTCTCCAAATGTGCTTCTATTAGAGGTGCGCTTCAAATAGAGGGTGCGCTTCTATTTTTCAAACATTTATTTCTGAACACAAAAATCAAAATCAACCAACCTTCAGACAGCAAAATGATAAAAAATTGATTTTTAAAAAATCCAGAGAAACATTTTTGTTGTCTCTCTTGTAATCTTCTTCAAAATCCATCATTTCTAGAAAAGCATTGGTATCATCCATCTCGTCGACGCATTAAAGGCAGAATTCAGCGTATCATTAATTTTTTATATTATGAAAATTTGTCTGTGCATACATTTTCGGTCAACATAAATTTTCTTGGCGGTGCCAGAAGTGCTCTTTTTTTTAAGCAGACGAAGCGACCTATTTTATAAATTTATTTGTTATAAAATTCATTTTTGCAATTGCTTCTTCCCTTGTTTTTTTTTTGCGGTTCTTCAGCATCTGAAACATCGATGACGTTCAGCTCCTCGTCTTCGTTCATTTTTCTTTTTGATCGTCACTGAGTATTGAAAAAGAAAGCAAGAAAAGTAAAATATTTAAGAACAACTGCAAAAAATCGAAAAAAAAAGAAGAAAGTCCACAAACAGCCAGTGAGTGCGCCTCTATTAGAGGGTGCGCTTCAATTAGAGGGTGCGCCTCTATTTTTCGAAGCACCTCTCAGGGTGAGCCTTTATTAGAGGTGCGCTTCAATTAGAGGTGCGCTTATATTAGAGGAAATACGGTAACTTACTGTGCATGTTGGGCGTCAAGGTGTGAACCAGAGTTACCTGGAATTCCATCTTCTTTTTTTTCACTTCCGACTTCTGTTTTAGAAATTTCACATCCTGCTGCTTCTTCTGCAAGATCGCCTCTAATCTTTTCCGCGAAATATTAAACATTAGCGTCCGAAATTCCTCGTTCTCGTATTAACGGCGATTTCTCGGTCACTCGCAAGATGTGAAGAAGATCATCTGAAAACAGAAATAAAGCTAATAATATTTTTCATCAATATTTTTATGAAGAAACACTTTCTTCCAACCCTACTCAATACCGTTATACGATCTGTCGCCGCGTCCCGCCGCATTGTTTCCGACACTGAAAAATCGATTTATGATTCGGTTTTTAGTTATTTATTGGGAAATTCATTAATTGCGAAAATTCCTGTTCGGTAATCTAGCACACATTTCATGTCAAAAACACCGAAAATTAATAATGTTCGCGAATTTTTAAACGGATAATTATTCGGTCACAATCAGTCATTCAATAAAACTGTGATACCATGATACATGATAACATACAATTACTATAGAAATAATGTATAAATTATATAATAATTATTAATTTAATTTTAAAATATTAAAAAAAAAAACAAAAAAATTTTCTTATTTTCTCGTAAATCCTGTTCCGCGGGTCTTGCAACGAATGTCTTTCTCCGACCAGCGTTCTGCCTTCCCTTGTCGAAAAGCTCCCTTCGGCCGCTGTTTCGCCGGTAGAAGTTGCTGAGCGCGCAATGACGGGAGACCAAATTTCGATCGATAAGTTCATACACCGTCACGTCGAAATGCAGACTGCGCGTCGGCATTTTGGCTCGAAACTCAAATTTTAATTTTATTTTTTATATTTTTTATTTAAACAGTGTGCCTTATCGATAAAAAGTGTTTAAATTTTTGATAAATGCATTTCCCCCTTCTTCTAATTGTTTGCTACTTTTTAAAAAAACTTTTTCGGCGTTTCTATGAATAACCCCATAGAAACAAATAATAATGCGTGTTCTTGATTTTGAAAAGTTAAATACTTTCCTAGGCGATTCTTTTGGAATTTCATTAAAACGCGACAAAAATTGCATTTTCAAAAAATTGAAAATTGACTGTAAACTAGAATTTTTCATTTGTTGTTGATAAATCTACTAAATTGGCGCCATTTCGAATGAGAAACTTTAAAAAAGACGTTCATTATTATTTGTTTCCGACCGAAATTCAGTTACGAAGCTCTGATGTTCCACCCGAAAAATGCGAAATTTTCATCGGCAATTGAAAAACACAATTTTTACAACGACATTCCGAAATGACAACCGCGCACTCTTTAGTCGATTTTTGAAACATTTATTTGAATTTTAAATAAATTAGACAAATTATCCATGAGGCACACTGAACACTATTCAATACATATGCTTTAAATAAATAATATAATTAATTCCCAGCTTATGCCAGAATCGTGTGCTCCTTCTATAGAAGAAAGTTTAAATTGCTTGAGCATTGAACCGGATAAAGTCGAACCACAAGAAAACTTGAAAAAGGAAACGACTGATCTCGAGAAGCATCAACGATTTCTCCGGATAGCCAAAGTTACGTCGCTACGAAGTAAAGATCCGAACACTCAGGTTGGATGCGTGATAGTCGACAAAGACAATTGCATCGTGTCGATTGGCTACAATGGATTTCCGATCGGCGTCGACGATGACGTTTTTCGGTGGGATAAGGAGGATCCGGAGGACAATAAGCATTTGTACGTCGTTCACGCGGAGATGAATGCGATAATAAACAAGGTGGGTAAATATTTATTTGTGAAAATATTTTTTTAAATGGCGACTTATCGTAATCCTAAATAATTACTTTCGTCTCAAAAATCAGCACGATCGGACACAGCTGAAATGAGTGTTACCGTAATTAATTGAAAAAAAAACGAGAACAGCATTAATTCCGTAATTTTCAGGAAAAAAAAGATTATGAACTTTTAAAAAAACTTGAGCTGTATAATTATTCACACTATCGACAAATTTATCGTGTTCATCAAAATCACGGCGTTCTGGAGACTATTTTTTTAAAATTATGAAATTTCGGAGGTCATCTCTCTCAAGTCTCTGCGTCTCTCGTTCCGCACGCACTTGGCTAAACTTGTCAGAATGTGCTCTATCGAGACGCAGATAAAAGCGATAGGGCGCGTTTGCCTTTACGTAGTTTCTAACACGTCGTGAAAATAGATGTAATCACCAAGAAAAAATAAATAAAGCCTTTCAGCGCTGCGCAACACTCCACGATTGTGTCGTCTACGTGACCCTGTTTCCATGCAACAAGTGTGCTCAGATGCTCATTCAGTCGCGAGTGAAAAAAGTTTACTATCTGGAGGATCGAGACGAACTTGCATTCCGATCGTCGAAGCGAATGCTCGATCACTCAAAAATTCCATATGAGCAGATTATAATGCCAAAGGAAAAGTATGTGATAAGGCTGTAAGCTTTTCTTTCATGTGATTTTTTAATATTTACGAGTTTTAAATACTTTTTTCATTTAATGGAATTTTTAATCTTTTTTTTTTTATTTACTATGGAATGGTGTGGAGCCAAGAATTTTCTTAAAATGAATCGATTTATCATAGTATTTAGCTATCTGCACACAACTCTCGAAAAGTCTGAAAATTAACTTCTCATTGTGCTGTCGTTCATCTGAAAAGTTACAGTACTGGCCAAATAAAATTCGCGCTAACTTTTCTGAAAGTCGACCGTTTGGTCTACATTTTTTACTGTAGACGCAATGAAATCCTACGATTTTAACCGATTTTTCTCATTTTTTATATTTTTCAGTGTGTTTCACTATTTACATTTTTTTTTCGGTTTAAATTATTTATTATCAGTTGGAATCAAGACATAATAACATTTACCGTAACCTTTGTAATAGAACGGCCGGCCTCAAACGCTCCTTCTGAGGCCGTATTCATGAACATTTACCATACGTTAAATGGAAATGGTAAATGATCTTTTTGACAGAAAATATAAATTCTGCAATGTGCACGGGGTTCATGACACTATAAACGATCCGTGAATTGTTTTACTCGGCTATCGCGTGCTATTGTGTTTTCAATCGACTTGCGACATGAGAACGCGAGACTCCGCCCACTTATTTGTGCGCTACCTGTCTGCGTCTCTTCAAATATCACTGTGTTCGCGTGGTTGCGCACAAATAAGTGGGTGGAGTCTCGCATTCTCATGTCGCAAGTCGATTGAAAACACAATACCTTTGCACCAAGATTCTGCAATGTCTGCCCCGGTGTTGGGGGAACATTGCAGAAGATCGGCACTATTTTTGCATAGCGTCTGTGCAAAAATCGCACCGATGCTATTCAATTATTGTGCGCTTTTCTGAATCCTTGCATTGCTCACTCTTATTTTACTGTTATTGTTTGAAAGATTATATTTATTTTTTCAAATAGGGAAAACAGAAATTAACAAAGTAGTGAAAAATGGGAAAAAATTAAAACTAAAAATTTAATTTATTATAAGATGGTTGGTTGTTGCCGTAGTTGATGCCACAATTCGATGGATTTCCGACTTACGACTTCAGCTCATTTTTTGAATTCCGACTTCCGTGGAAAAATATTCATTTCCGACTTCCGTTTTAGAGAATTTCACTTCCGTGCAACTCTGGTCTATGGCCATCTTCGACGAATCTGGAATTTTTTTTGAATAAGAATTGACTCAAGTTGCGAAACGTGAAGAGGAGTTAATAAAAGCAATCGGAATATGCATCCTATAAAATATTCGGTAATTTATCAGTATAGCCCCCCCGCCTGATATGACCCCCCAAGGACCAGCATAGTCCCCCCGCCAGTTGATTTTGCCCCGATTTACTCGGTGGGGGGTTATACTGTCTGGGGGGCTACACTGGTATACTGATATACCAGAATAATCCCCCACCAGTAGAAATGGGGGGTCATTCTGATACCTTAGGTAATTTATCAGATAAGCCCCCCATCTCATACCACTTACGCCCCCCTCGGAAAAGGTAAGAACAGCCCCCCACTTCTGTTTTTTTCTTGCGAATTTGCCTAGTTTCCCATATCAATATCGCCCCCTTCATATCAGAATAACCCCCATCATATCAGAATAACCCCCATCATATCAGAATTACCCCCATCATATCAGAATAACCCCCGTCATATCACAATAACCCCCATCATATCAGAATAACCCCCGTCATATCAGAATAGCCCCCCACTGTATCAGAATATCCTACATATAATAGCGCGGCCATAAATGAAAAAAAGGTGGCCATAAATGCAGAAATTTCCTCCCTTTTTTTCTAAATCGCACGGTTGAATTTAGAAAAAAGAGGAAATGTCTGCATTTATGGCCACCTTTTTTTCATTTCTGGCCGCGCCATAACAGAATAGCAACAAACCCAGCAAAAATTGAGCGAAGTCGAATTACACCAAATCACTTGCTTCAAAAAACCAATAAAAAAAAGAAAAAATCCTCGAAAACGACAGAAAATATGAAAAATGATGAGTAAAATATGAAAAATGATGACAATTCGGCGTCCTCTACACGAAATACATATTTCAATTCGGTGGAGCGCGTTTGCATCTGCGGGGGGCTATATCCTCATTTTCCGAGGGGGGTTACACTGGTATTTCATGGGGGGTTATACTGTAATTTTACCAAATATTCGCCACGGCGGGGGTTGTGGAGTTCGGTGGGGGAGTTCGCGATGTATTAAAACTAAAAATTGGGCTGGTCTTACCAAAATTTGGAGCCGATACGATAAGCGCAAAAATAATTTTTCCTCGTTTTCAAAAGCGTTTTCAAGTGAGTTGCGACATCAACACGTGAATCTCCGCTAACTTTTTTCACGCGAACATTAATGTATATTGTCAGCCCGCCAAAATGGTCCAACGCGCTCCGCTGAACTTAACGCTATGCGATTTTCATTTTCGTTTCCAAATTATTACATTTCACGTTCAATTTATACGTGAAATGATATAAATTGGGGACCAAAATGAAAATCGCATAGCGTTGAGTACAGCGGAGCACGTTTTACCATTTTGGCGGCCGACAATAGTGAATTTTGAATTTTTAGCGTTGATGTCGCAACTCGATTGAAAACATAATACCACGTTTCTCAAAAATAAGAAACGTACCAAATTTCACTCTCAATACAAATGAAACATTCTTTTGCACACAAAAAAAAACAAAATATTTTTTCGCGCTAATCGAAGCCTCTCCAAATCAAAGAAAGACTAGCTAACTATTCGGCCAATTACCGAAAAGTGTCTCTCCGTGGCAAATACATAACATAAAAATATTTAAGCTGACGCAGATTTCTAAATTAATAATCCAATAATAAACAAAACAATCAGAAACTAAAAAAATACATTTTACCGCATACTGGACATGCTATACAGAAAAATGTTGCAAATTTCGCGCAGATGTTTGTGTGTCCACCACGAAAATAGTGTAGACGCAGACTGCGATGGAACATGCTCTGCTTGAAAGTTGGTGCAAACTTTGCAAGAAATCTGTACAATGTTTGCCATAGCGTCAAAGCTGGCACTATGTTTGCAGGGCGTTTGCACAATGTTTGCAACGGTCTAAATACCGGTGCTAAGTGCTAAAACCGCTCATTTTTTGTCCAAACCTTGCATGGTGTTAAGAATTAGCATAATGTTTGCAGGGAATTTGCACAATGTTTGAAATTGCCTCAAAGTTGGTGCAAAGGTAGCACGCGATAGCCGAGTAGGAATAACGAAACTTATTATTTCCCTCAGAAAACCCATTGAACTACGGCCTCTGGACCGTATACGCCAAAAACGATGGGTTCCTTATCGTTGACATTGTTGGCTAGTCCGGCACCAATCTCTCTCATGGACTCATTCTTCCATCTATTCCTCCCGGTACGCTGCAGTCTCTTCTCGCTCATGCATTTCTTCTGAGCTTCTCTTCCAGCTTCTAATTTCTGTCCCCAGAGTGTATTGATGCGTACTTTTGTATGTATATTAAAACTTTTCCTCCTCAAATCCTGGAAAAACCACGGAAAGTCGGATGTTGCAATGTTGCAATGCATTACACTAAAATCCATTTTTTTTTTTTGTAGCGCTGGAGAAAAAAAGCAAAGCGAAATGGATTCTGCGGCTCCATAGGATACACTATATTTTCGTCAAGCCCTCTTGATTGAAAATGCTCTTTTCAAAGATTTGACCGAGTTCAAACTAGCACATGGAAAGCGGTATAAAAGAACGGACAGAACATCACATCTCAACCAACTCAGCTTCGAGCTTCTTCATTTTCTTGCCCTTTTCTCTTCGCCAAATCCCATGACAAGATAAACTTTCAGTAATGATCCGCGCCCTCCTCGTCGTCTCGCTCGCCACCGTCGCCGTCCTCTCGGCACCAATCCCAGAGGTGCCACAGAACTTCGACGACATCCCGGCCGAGTACAAGGGACTGATCCCAGCCGAGGTTGCCGAGCACCTCAAGGCCATCACCCCAGAGGAAAAGACCGCGCTTAAGGAGCTCGCCCAAAACCACAAGGCCTATAAGACCGAGGAGGACTTCAAAGCTGCGCTCAAGGAGAAGTCGCCATCGCTCTACGAGAAGGCTGGAAAGCTTGAGACTCTGCTCCGCGCCAAGTTCGAGAAGCTCGATGTGACCGCTCAGGCCCTTGTCAAGAAGATCATCGCCGAGGGACGTAAACTCCACCAGCAGTACCTTGCCGGAGAGAAGCCAACTCTCGACTCGCTTAAGGAACTCGCCAAGGGATACATTGCCGAGTACAAGGCTCTTTCCGCTGATGCCAAGGCCACCATCACCGCCGAATTCCCAATCCTCAGCGGATTCTTCCAAAGTGAGTTTGTTTGGTTGATTAAAACTTTGAAATTTCCAAAAATTTCTATTTTCAGACGAGAAGGTTCAAGCGCTCGTCGGACAGTACGTCAACTAAGCGTCATCTTTAAATTAATATCTTTTTCAAATTCCGTTATTAATATTAATAGTTTTTAATCAGAAAATCATCCTTAATAAATATATCAAATTCTTTGTGTCTATGTCTGTTTCAAAGGTGACACTATAGGTTCACGGAATGAAAACTTTCTAATCCGGAATACGTGCAACTTTGAGGCCGTATGCATGAACCTTCTTTGCATGAAGCCTAAAGTCTGCCAACTATTGGCAACCAAACAAAGACAGACAAACCGCTTTACTCGGCAACGGGGCTCTGGAACGTTTCGAAACTTTTTTGAATTTTTGCGGCATACTAGTGAATTCAAATTCCCAAAAAAATAAAAATAACTGATAAAAACGAAAAATAATTACCAAATGCCCCGTGTTTGGTGTCAATTGGCGAAAAACCATACGCAAAAATGCAAAAAAGTTTCGAAATGGCAGGTTTCGAAACGTCCCAGAGCCGGCAACGAGGTTCCTGCATACGGTCTCTAGTTCACACGGCGTGACCCTACCAAAACGGGCCCTGTCGCATTTCTCTGCGTCTCCACAGTGGCTGGCGTTCTGCCAAGTTTAGATAGTAAACGCGTGCAAAAATAGAGACGCAGCGAAATAGCAGTCAAACGTCAAGCCCGAAAAAGGTGCGAGAAAAGAAATTGGAGGCTGAAAGAGGAAATAAAGTGTTTGACAATATGCAGTTTACCTGTGAGCGCACTGCACCCTGCATGAAGAGCCTGGACTCGATTCAAGCAGTTGGCTCTCGGACGTTTCGAAAGTTTTTCTGCATTTTGTCGTCGCGGTGTTTCACATAATCATTTTAAAAAGTTTTTTAAGGAAAATTCCTCAAACACCGCGACGACAAAATGCAGAAAAACTTTCGAAACGTCCGAGAGCCAAGCAGTTGAAGGGATTGCCCATGGAGCACGTCTTTATTTCCTATTTTCACCTCCAATTTCGTTTCTCTCTCGAAACGCGAGACGCAGACAGACAGTGCAAGCCCGCTCCATTGCCAATTTCTTCAGCTGTTTGAGGCCAGGCTCCCCATGCAGGGTGCAATGGAGCCCAATCGATATTTCGCGGGGTCGATTTTTGTCTGTAGGATTTTCTCCAGGAATGGCAAATGCGGACACTCGGACATCCCGCCGATCTGTGTTCTTACAAGGCACAGCGGTATAGAGCTGCACGGAATAGAACTGTCTGAAATGGAGCACGAAATAGAACTCAATGACTGACCCTGCACAACGGAATACTTTTTCTAACTGTTATAGATGTTCTGTGTCAGTACAGCTCCATTTCAGGCAGTTATATTCCGTTGAATGATAAATAACGTTCGGTATATTAATGGATATTTTATTTAATTTGACACCAATCAATCACATTAATCAGTGTGACCCAGAAAGTTATAATTATAATAATAATAATAATTTGTATTCCTCATTTGCACATATCACAACTCTTCGGACAAGTCTTCATGATTACCGGCTGGCTGTATTTGGTGCAGAATCCGCGCGCCACCCATGTAGTGCACATCTTATTGGCATCCTCGCAAGTTGTACACGCATTACACGTTTTTGCACACAGTCTGTGCATCAATGGAGCATATTGTGGATCTGAACAGCGGCTCAGATTCACCGAGCAATCAGTTGCCACGTCAGCACATCCTTGGGTCCCGTTGTGTCCGCCAGTTCCGGGTGTAACGGTTGCGTTTAGTGGACAGCGGTTACAGGTTGAAGGGCATTCGGCGGAGAGAAGATCGTAGTAGTCGACAGTGTTGCAGAATGACTGAAATTTCATAAATTGTAATGTTGATTTGTAAGAAAAAAAAAGAGTACCGCCATTGTGGCGCAAACGTCTGGTTTACTATGGTCCGAGCACAAGTTTGCGTTCTTCCGGTTACACTTTCCGCATGTCGCTGGGCATTTTTCCTGGGATTACACCATGTTAAAACCAATAAAACAAATCAAATACCTTCATAAACTCGCTAAAAGTGCCAGAATCACACTGAGAAGCTAGCGCGGTGCAATTAAGCACCGATTCTGGCTGTGGGTTCGAACATGTGTAAGAATCGCAAGCATTACAAGTTACAAGGCAATCCTTAACAAACATTTTCAGCCAAGTCATCAGCTAATTTCATACCGATAGCATTGACTTGTACGTTGCATTATAACAGTTGGATAGATCCTCAAAGATACTCGAACATCTGGGTTCTCGTTTCAACTGCTCACAGCTCTCAGCAACTGTCGCTGCGTCTAGCCGATTATTAAAGTGAAAGAATAATGCGATAGACAAAAGTTTCACCGCTCTCATCATTTTCAGCTATTGTTCAATTATCGCAAACTTTAGCCTGACCGACTCATTTATACCTTCTGGCCAGGTGCTCAAACAGTCAGTCGCACATCGTTTCCGTATTCTCCAAAAACAAAAACAATTGTTTTGTTTTTTGTATTGTTTTTGATTCCACTGCCAATCACTTTCACTTTGTTGCTTTGTTCCGTATCCATTTTGTGTAGACGAAAAGAGAGAAGATAAGGAAATGCGTCGAACGTCGGGCGCGTCGCGTCGGACAAGCGGCGAATCAGTCAGTGCAAGTGGATTTGAGTGGACGGGGGGAGTAACTGGTTGTGGGAGAAGTGTAGACGATATAAATGATGAGGATTGCGTCATTCGGAGAAAGCAGAGGGCACCAAGCACGAAGATTTTGAAAACAGTTTCCGTGAAGAATTGTTCAATATGCGCAGAAGGCTGGAGTTGTCTTGTCTGTTCGGATCCAGGGCTAGTGGAAAATTGCATTTTCTTATGGTACGTCCAAAGTAAAAAAAAAGCGCGCACTTGTAAACATGTTTACAATTAATTTTTTGCTTGTTTGGCGGTAAACAACAAAGAAAAAGACGCAAAAACAAAGTTACTTTGGACGCCTCTTTTCGTCTTTTTTGGCGCTTTTTTTCTACTTTGGACGTACCATTAACATGAATTATCAGAATAACACCGTTGGACACAGAACTTAATGTTTCCGTTTCTATTGGTATTTTTTTTCTCATTAACATCTATTTTTTACAGTTTCTTTCCAAAAATCAGTGTTTGAGACTTGAGACTGGATTGGTGAAAAATGCCCCAAACCGAGGAACAAGCTCCGCCCCTTCTGCAAGTGTGCGGCGCGAGTCTGTAGAGGAAGTGCTTAAAGATACACAAACACAGTGTCGAAGGCTTGCAAAGAAGCGGCGCCTGGCATTGCCAAGATCTCAAATTTTAGCACATTTGAAGAAAAAACTTCATGATTCTAATGCCGCGTCCAAAGTCAAAAAAATTCCTGAAATCACGTTTTTTCTGCAGTCCAAAGTTGCAAAAAAAATCACAGAAATAACAGGTGTTTACCACTGAATTTTCGCGTGTTTTTTTATTTACAACTTTCATGCCGAAAAATTCAGTGGTAAACACCTGTTATTTCTGTGATTTTTTTTGCAACTTTGGACTGCAGAAAAAACGTGATTTCAGGAATTTTTTTGACTTTGGACGCGGCATAATGGACCGTATCAGAGCAGGAAAAAAACTGGTTTTGCGTTTTCAATAATGTGCGAAACTGCGGAAAAAATTGAAGAACGTACCGTACCCAGAGATTTTTCAACTAGGAAAACAACCTTCCAGGAAGTTGATAAAATTTTTCAAATTTTCTTTAAAAATCTTCCATTTTTCAATTTTTGAAGGCTCTGTTTGCAAGGCTCACTAGATTATTCCAACTCCAGGTTTTGACTGGAAAGGTTGTTTTCCTACTTGAAAATCTTCCGGATACGGTAAATTTTTCCACAATTCTGCATAGGGCTAAAAATACAAAAAACGGGGGTTTTTGTGTCCTGAATAGGTTCATTAGGAATTTGCTGTTTGCACTTCAATTGTGCTAAAAATTGAGACTCTGACAAAAGCTTGGAACAACCTCCGCCCTTTGCAAGTCTGTGGCACTGATTTTTAGTATTTTTAAGCACTTTCTCTACAGAACTTCTACAGAACGATTGGGGAAATTTTCGGAAAACGAAAATTCTCTTTTTTTATGAACCCTAATGTAAACCAGAAAACATTGATAGTTGCAAAGAAAATGTGAAAAAACTACGATTTTATGTTTAAAAACAACGAAAACATTCAACACTGATAACTTATTCATGAAAGTTTACGGTACGGTAAATGAAAACAGTAAATGAATTTCCGGACGGTAAATTAAATTTTCGGAATATTGACCGGCGAGCTTGTTTTGAATTGCTAAATATCATCACAAGACTCCAAAATAGTCAAACTCGACCTTCAAAAACACAATATTCGGTGCTAATTACGCATTGTTGCTTATCATTAATTTCTCACATTGCTCGAGTTAACTTCCAGATAAGGCCACAAGAGTGTGAAAAGCTTGTCAAATACACCGTATTCACTCTGATTGCCCGGCATACCGTTCTACTGTTCAATGTTCTTCTCAACTGCCAGATAATTAGAAATTGACACGCGAAACTCGGCGAAACACTTTATATTAACGCGTGCGACTCGGCTGTGGAACCGCCGCAAAAAGTGAGAGTCACAGCCGAGTCACGGCCAAGTCGCATACCTTGCCACAGCCAGGTTTTCGCGACGCAGTAATAGTCAAAGATGCATGAGACGGCCAAAACTTGGTGCGTCAACCTCTAATCTCTCGGTAGTCCAGATGAAAAGAAAACAATAGAACGTCATGCCGGGCAATCATAGTAAATATACACGGGTTGAGATTAAAAAAAACATTTCGAGATCAAAAAAAGAGGTGGGAGTGGCACAATGAATAAATAAAAGTACTCGACATCACCCCGCAAGAGGATCCTTCGATAATAATCAAACAAAGTCATGTTGGAGATAATTCAAGCTAAATTACAATTGCGCTATAGTGAAAGAGAAAGAGAATATGGCAACCTGATTGTCAGAAATTCAATAACACCAAATTCAGTTCTAAATACGCATCGTTTCGCATCATTAATTGCTCACATTGCTCGATTTAACTTCCAAATGATGCCACAAGAGTCTGAAATGCTTGCCAAAAATTTACAATACAAGGAAAACGAAAAAAAAAATTGGGAAAAAAGGTAAAAATGTGAGAAAGAAGGAGTGACTATCGTGACTGAAAATTATTTCAGGATTTGTGCGCCAGGAGCGTGTGTTGTGCGTCGGAGTGTATGGCATACACTGTATGCGCGCGAGTTGGCGCGAAATTCAAATTCTACAGCGGTCCTGAGATAATGCACGTTCTGATTACCATAGAATTGGAATAAAGTAAAATAATTATAACGGTCCGTATACGAAATGCTTTTCAAGAAAGGGGAAATTATTTTTTTCTGTCCGGAAACGTCCTGGCCTCTTGATCGAACGATAAATGCGAATAAAACCAGGGGAAATCAGAAATGCCATTCTGGTTCGGCGCCATTCTGGTTCGGCGCCTTTCAGATCTTCTCTCCACTCCTCTCGACGTCACGATTCACTTTCAGAATCGCATTGTCTACTAACGGTTCCATTGATACTGATCTGACTGAAATCTTCAGAATAATGTCGCGTAACTGGTAAATGAGAACCGGTGTCATTTTGTGATAACAATACATGGTGTATATGCGTATGTCTGCATATGTGTGTGTGTATATGTTTTTGCCAAAACCAGACGTTTTGCGCAAGAAGTGGGCGGCGTCCACACTTCTTGTTCTGCTGCAGTAGTAATTGCGATTAGTATATAAGATTGGCTTCTTCTCCTCAATAAGCATCCAATCCACACATTCTTCTCTCATTTGGCATTTTCCAGTCTTTTTTTCATTTTTCATTGTTCTTTTTAATACAATTCCTACTCGGAGCTTCATTAGAGATTTCAGCATGGCGACCTACCTTCGGTTGGTTGTTCTCCTTGTCCTGACGATTCACGTCTCGTCCTTCCTCTTCCCTAGCACTGGAGGAGGAGGTGGTGGTGGAGGTGAGTCCCAATACAATAGTCCCAGTGAACAATCTCATTTTCAGGATGCTGCTGCGGCGGAGGAGGCGGCGGCGGCGGAGGCTGCGGAGGAGGAGGCGGAGGATGCGGAGGAGGAGGCGGTGGATGCGGTGGAGGCGGCGGAGGCTGCGGAGGAGGAGGCGGCGGATGCGGTGGAGGCGGCGGAGGCTGCGGAGGAGGAGGAGGCGGTGGATGCGGAGGAGGATGCGGTGGAGGAGGCGGAGGATGCGGTGGAGGAGGCGGTGGATGCGGAGGAGGAGGCGGCGGAGGCTGTGGTGGAGGATGTGCACCACCACCATCATGCGGAGGAGGATGCGGAGGAGGCGGCGGCGGAGGATGCGGCGGAGGAGGCGGAGGATGCGGAGGAGGAGGCGGCGGATGCGGAGGAGGAGGCGGTGGATGCGGAGGAGGAGGCGGCGGAGGATGCGGAGGAGGAGGAAGCAGCGGAGGCGGAGGATGCGGAGGAGGAGGAGGAAGCGGCGGAGGCGGATACGCAGTTGCCCCATCCGGAGGAGGTGGATACGCAGTTGCCCCATCAGGCGGAGGTGGATGCGGAGGAGGAGGCGGCGGCGGCGGCGGTGGATACGCAGTTGCCCCATCCGGAGGCGGTGGATACGCTGTTGCCCCATCAGGAGGCGGTGGATACGCTACTAGCGGAGGAGGTAAGCTACTGAACTGATTGAGCCGATCAATACTTATAAATGACAATTTAGGAGGCGGATACGCCACCGGAGGAAGCTCAGGCGGAGGATACTCGACTGGAGGAGGTAACCAAATAACACACAAATCACCACTTTACAGTTCCCTTAATTCATCGTTTCAGGAGGAGGATACCCAAGCGGAGGAGGCGGATACTCCAGCGGCGGAGGAGGATACTCGAGCGGCGGAGGCGGTGGATACTCTAGCGGAGGAGGAGGCGGCGGATACTCGAGCGGAGGAGGCGGCTATTCTGCCCCAGCTGCTCCGCCACCACCACCGCCACCACCACCACCAGCTCCAGCTCCAGCGCCAGTCTCGAGCGGATACTCTGAGCAAGCAAGTGGTGGTTCTTCTTACCCGGGACGCGCCAGATTCTCGCGCTTCTTCAACAAGGCAAAATAAGTATCTAAGTATTCCCACACATCATCATCATCATCATCATCATCCCAATTTTTGTTGTTGTTGTTGTTGTTGTTGTGAAGACGAGAATGTAGTAGTGAACATTCTCAAAGTGCTAGTTGGTTTACTTGCCCCCCAACCTTCCCTATTTTCTGTTTTGTGCCCCTTGTTGGCTAAAACACCCTGTGTCCTGTATATAAATGTTTCCGAATGTGTACGTCGTTTTCTAACGCATTGCATGAGAACAAACACAACAGAACAGCAAGCTGAAGGAACAACAACTACTACTACTACAATGTTAATAATAACAACAACAATAATAATAATAATCATCATCATCCATTTCAAGTACAACTAGATATTCATCTTCATCTAATTGTAAATGCATCTTGAAATAAGAAGAGGAAGAGGAAGAAGAAGAAACACTGTTCTCAACCATTGTAAGCGGGAGGATGAAAATCGACATCAACATCGAAACAACCTGGTACCATTGCATGAGTGTTCAGTTCAGTCTTTCTTCCAATCACTAACAAAGATTATTTCGCACCAAATCTCGAACACTGAGTTTGGTGCAAAGAGGTCCAGTAGAAGCTGACAAACATCAATGCTTCATACTAGTACATATATGATATACATACATCCAAAGGGACCTAGCCGCGCGCCCATTTAAGTTTGCTTTCTAATGCCTTGCTTCTTCCAGAGCAGCAGCAGCGGAGGATCTTCCTATTCCGGAGGATCATCCTCGTCTAGCAGCGGAGGATCTTCCTACTCTGGCGGAGGTGGAGACACCGCCGCGGCCGTCGCAACTGGCGGTGGAGGATACTCTGGCGGAGGGAGCTCTGGGGGGAGTGATTCATCGTCGAGCTCCTCTGGAAGCTATTCTGGAGGTGGAGGCGATGCTGGAGCCTCTTCATCATCAGGTGGAGGATACTCTGGATCCTCTAGCGGTGGCGGCGGATACTCCGGTTCTAGCGGCGGTGAGTCCGCACCAGCCGCGCCGTCTGGAGGCTACTCTGGAGGAGGAGGAGGTGACACTGGAGCAGCTTCTGGAGGAAGTAACTATTCTGGAGGAGGAGAATCGTCGGCGGCAGCCCCGCCACCACCACCACCACCAGCGCCAGCTTCCACCTATTCTGGAAACGGAGGAGGTGATGTAGCTGCACCAGCACCACCATCCGGAGGAGACACTTCCTCCGGAAATTACAATGGAAACGGTGGAGGCGGAGGAGCCCCAACCGGAGCCAACTACGATGAAGCTCAAGAGGAGGCCGAGGAGTACGAAGGAGGAAACGCTGGCTTCAGAAACAGACGTTTCTCAAAGGGAGGAACCGCTGACGATACCCCAGTCTGCAACTCTGTCAGACTCAGAAAGCTCATCCGACAGGTATGATCCTTTTTTCTACCACAAGTTAAATTTAACACACTTTCCAGAGCTTGGCCGAGGATCCAGAAACCTCTATGCAACGTCTCGCCCAGCGTGTCAAATCGCGTCTTGTCAGTGGCGAATTCTACGTGGCTTGCGGTGAGCAAGGACTCACTCCAATCGAGGGAGAGAATCGCGAACACTGCTACATCAAGACCGACACTTTCGCTTGCTACGTTCTTCGAAAGGCTTAAATGACACTATGCTTATGTATTGTTTTTTCTCCTCATTATTTTTCTTTTTTTCTTGAATCAAATCGATATCGAAATCACGTTGACAGATAAATAAATTTATTTTAAATTATACACAAAAACAAATTGTGAAGATGATTGAACTTGAAGAAGATGAGCAGCAGGCTGGGATTGTTTGGTCCGATCGGTCCAAGGCTGATGGGAAATGCTTTTTTTCCGCGGTATTCTTTTCTGGTTCGACATGAAAATGTATGTATTATCTTCTCAATTTGATTGCAAAAAATATTGTGTTTTCAAACGAGTTGCAGCATGAAAACATGAGTCGGCTATCCCTTTTTCGTCTGCGTCTCTTCAAATAGCACTGTGTTTGCGTGGTCGCGCACAAATAAGTGGGCGGAGTTTCGCGTTCTCATGTCGCAATTCGACTGAAAACACAATATTCTTGTCATCTTTGCGTCTATTAAAAATTTTCCGCACCATTTAAATATTGTCGGCCCGCCAAAATGGTCAAACACGCTCCTGGGTTGCAAAATATTTCATTTCACGTGTAAATTAAACGTGAACTGAAATAGTTTGGAAAATAAAATGAAAACTACGAAGTATTAAGTTCAGCTGAGCGCGTTTGACCGTCGTGGCGGGTCGACAACAATTGTATTAATAGACATTTTCTTTGATAAAAGTAAAATAAAATAAATAAACGATATAAACCATAATTTAAAAATAAAAATAACCAATTTAAAAACGTGAGAATGCGCAGCAGGCTGGTCTTCTCGATATATCGGAAATGAAAATGCGGTAAAAAAAATTCTTGGAAGCACGCACCGTAAAACCCGTAAAAATTCTAAAGATATTTTATTCAATTCGGTGAGAAAAAAACCTACATGTTTGAATTTTTTCCTAAAAATTTCTGCAGAACTTTCAATATACTGGGATTTATCCAAAATTATTTCAGAAAAAGCTCAACATACCGTAAAACCTGTATTAGACTTGCATGCAAGTTCCAGTTCCAAAACCTCGCCAGAGTGCAAGTTTATTAGAAAGACACGTCTATTAGAGGGTGCAAGTCTATTAGAGGGGCAAATTATCTGATTTATGCCACTTTTGCCAACGTTAATACGTTTGGTTAGAGGGGCAAGTCTAATACAGGTTTTACGGTACTTTTCGATGTTGCATACTAAAACTAAACCAGAATAATGAATCCTTCGAATTCTAGGGCCTAATTTCCAATCTGTTGCTTTTCTTTTTAAATTTTGGTTATTATTTCTAGTTTTAGCAACTCATTTTCTTTACTGAACAGTGAAATTTTACAGTTTTTACGGAATCCGTAAAATTATAAATTTTACGCCCACCCTGATCTCAACATTTTTCTACAGTACTGGCCATAAAGAATGTCGCATTTGGTTTTTTGAGCATAACTTTTTTTAGAGTGGACCGATCACTCTGAAAATTTGGGATAGTACTTTTGGCAGTTAAACCCAAGTTTTTAACAAGTCAACATCGTCAGTTTCAAAAAATTTGATCAAAAACACAAAATTTCATTAAAAACGTCAAAAATCAGTTACCAGGAAAATCAACTTTGGGAGACCCAAAAAACATTTTAAGGATAAGTGTGATTGGAGAAATGAAACAATAATTTATCAATATCTAGTTGCATATCCTTTTGCGTCGATAACGGCCTGGCATCGGCGCGGCATCGAGTCCAGAAGGTTGTGAATGACAGACATCGAGATGTCTTTCCATGCAACCTCAAGAAGATCGAACTTCTGATTGACATTCGATGCTCTGACACCTTGAACACGACGCTCAAGCTCCTCCCAGAGATGCTCGATGGGATTCAAGTCAGGAGATTGACTGGGCCAGTCCAGAAGATCTACACGGCGACGTTGAAACCAATTCTCGATATATCCAGAAGTGTGCTTGGGGTCATTGTCTTGCTGGAAAACGAATGCCCGACCGACTTTTGCACGTGCCCATGGTCTCATTGTATTTTCCAAGATGTCTTCATACACGAAGCGATCCATAATCCCAACAACACGACGAAGCGGTTCCATAGAAGTGTCTGAAAAGCAGCCCCACACCATACACGAACCACCTCCATGTTTCACAGTTGGGCACTGGTACTTGGGGTCGAAGCGGGATCCCACAGGACGTCTCACCCACTTAATTCCATCAGTTCCGAACAAATTGAACTTACAAGGGAACTACAAATCCATGAGGGTTGAGAATTTTACCAAACTTTCAGGATCGGTACATTTGAGTACGGTGATTACGAATCTGAATTCACTTTTTCCCCAATCGATCGGGCTTTTCAGAAAAATTGTCTTAAAGTTGGCTAAAAAATTTTAGTGGTCAATGGAAATTTATAGCGTGCAGCGCCTAGCTGAGAAATCGAGGAGTCCGCGTTATAGTGACTGGCCTAACGAACCTTAGTTTTCAACAGTGGATGGTTCAGTGGTAGACACAGGTAGTGCGCGTTCAGCTTATAATAGGTTGCGCGATAGGCCTACCGAGTACCAGCGAAGGACCCCAAAGTAAGCCTATTATAGGCTTATCGCGGGTCGGCGCCTATAATAGGCCTATTATAGGCTTATCGCGGGTGACTTTTGCCTATAATTTACTTATCGCGGTCGATAGTAAGTCATTTGTAAGCCAATAATAGGCCTTTTGCGGCCGTTCCAATCTCGGATGTGGGCTTATAATAGGGCTGCCACAGGTCATTACAACGGTTTTTAGACTCAGATGTGCTTGCTCTTAAGCAAGTTCATCTAAAGAAAATTCACTGTTGGAAAAAATCAAATTTTATTGCATATTAAAAGTTTAAAAACATGAACACTTTGTATTGTATTGTATTTATCACTTACGTTAAAACGTGAAGTAATAAGAAAGAACAGAAAAATAAAAGTAATGATTAGAAATAAGGGTATAAAAGAGAAAACAGACAAAAAATCACGGATGACATTCAGACGGGTTATATGAGGTAAGGGGGGGGGGGGGGAAGTAGGAAGAAAAAGAAGTAAAGATATTTGTAGAAATTCAAGGAGTTGAAAAGTTATTAACGAAATTAATCAAAACAATAAATGAAATTGAACTAAACCTTATGGAAATTGAGTAAACAATTAAATAAAACTATGAAAATAAGCCGGTCGAGTTTTCAGAACTTTCAAAAATTGGCCAGCTTGTAGTTCATTTTTTAATAGATTTCTTACATATTCCTATTTTCTGATAATCTTCAATATTTTTACGATTTCGCATGAAATGCAGCAAGCCAGAAATTTCTCAAAAATCTTTTGGTTTATGCAAAATTGTCTTGTAAGATTATTTATTAATGGGGTTAATCGGAAAAACTCTCCCTCCCGGACATTAGCCCAAAATTTCAGACAAAAATATCGATTTTAAGCATTTTCAGAAAAAAAAATCAATTTCTTAAAAATCGATATTTTGGTCTGAAATTTTGTGGGAATGTCCGGGAGAGTTTTCATCTCCCAAAATTTTAAGTCAATCGGAGCATTTTTCGAGTTTTCGGGCAGTTTTTTGCCATTTCGTGAATAACCCCATTAGAAATTATGCCAAAAATACTACCGAGCATGCTCAAAATTGGGAAAGTCAAAATAATTATTGCAATCCTATTTATTTTTTTTTGCATTTCCGGTTGTAAATTTTAGATTATTACCCATTTTCAAACCAATAGAAGCATTGCCCCAAATGTTTGTCACTTTTCTCATTTCTTGATATTTCTCGGATAAACTCCGACATGATATAGCGGAGTGACAAATTTTTTTACGTTTTTTATCGAAAAAATTAAGAAATAACTGAAGAAATTAAGAGATTTTTCTTCTCGCAGTTTCACGTGAAATGTCATTCCGCCACAAATCCATTATATGCAAAACACGCTAGCCAATTTTCAAAACGTTCTAAAACCTTACCGACTCCACAAAAAATTCGTTGTTTCCGCTTTCGTCGATTGAGCTGACTTCGGCGTTCTCCCTTCCACTGGCCGTCGAAACTCCGGTGACAATCTAAAATTTATAGGGCGTTAATGATAAAGTTTGTGGAAAAATATGTGAAAGAGATAACGAAAAACGGCGAAGCTTCGGTATATTTAATAGGAATAGGAAGACGCGATTATGGGACTATTCAGCGTAAGTATTTGGCAAAAAATCATTTCCCACTAATTATTTCCTACTTTTAATCATTTCTTAAATAGGATGATATACCACTTCGATCATATAATTTATTTTCCAAAATGCTCCCTTTCGCTACGAATGGAATTTGTCAAAAATAAGCAAGTTATCATGGTTTTGAAGATCCTTGCATTTTTTTTTACTTTTCTGAGAGGCTCTTTCAGTTCAGAATTCAATTCAGTACACTTAAAATGTGAGTAACATTAGTCTTTTTAAAGATCCCGCATAATACTGCTATCAAGTAATATTTTAAGTAGTATAGAAGTATGTAAAAATCCCTAAAAGCATTTGAAAAACCTTTCGCAATGCCTGCGTATTGCCAAATTATTGAAAACAGAAAAAATGGGATTTTTTCACAGTTAAAGAAATTACATATTCTATTGAAAACGTGGGTAAATGATCCTTTTTGAGAAATGATTGGTAATAAATGATCGTTTTCCAAAGTATTTTATTGTACGAAAAACTATTTTTCCTTATCCAGAAGCATTAAATTAAGAAAAAAAAAAAGAAAACAATATTTACACGCACTGAAATACCACTAGCAAACTACACAAGCAGTGTGCCTTATCGAAAAAAATCGATAAATTTCCTTTTCGAAAAACATTTTTTCGAAATTGCATAGATAAATTTTCGACAAATAAATTATTAAAACGATAAATTTGTTGAACTTTTATCGATAAGGCGCACTGTACGGGAGGAGCAAAAAATAAGACAACGAATTCAAAGCAAAAATAAGAACTTAGAAACAAAAATTAATTTCAAATAATTTAATTAACAGAAAACGTATTCCAAAAACCAGTCAAAACTTGAAAAAAAAGAAGTATTGCCCAAAAAAATTTAGGCCTTCCAAGAATTCTGTCTCTGCTTCTCTGCCGCAATAGCGTAGCCGGCGAGCGCGTTTGCGGAGTCTCACAGCTAGGCGGCGAGAGACTTACGATAGGCCTAGCGCGGTCGCCGCACACCGCGTGCGCGATAAGCTTATTGCAGGAGGGTAGCCGCTGCCACCCGCGATAGGCTCATTTTAAGCTTATAATATTTTTTTATTTAATTGAAAAGAAGGGCATGACCACTTATACTATCAATGTTTACAATAGAAATAGATTTACAATACATAGAGATAGAAGGTGTGTCAGTATTGTGAAAACAAAAAAATTGCAACGCGGTGTTTGCGTATTTTTGAAATTCAAATGAAAATGGGAACAAATCTCTTCACTTCCCATGCTATTTCTCTCATTGCCGTTTGAATTTCAAAAGTACGCAAACACCGCGTTGCAACTTTTTTGTTTTCACAATATGTATGACAATTGAGACGAAGATATTCATGAAATTTCAATAATTTGATGTTGTTTTTAAAGGAATTAATGGAAGGTTTGACAGGAAAAACATGAGAAGGGAGATCATCAGTGTGCCTTATCGACAAAGGTTCGACAAATTTGTCGATAAATTTGTCAAAGTTTTTCGTCGAAATTTATCGACAAAAATTCGACAAATTCGACAAATTTGTCGATAAAAAATTTTGACAAATTTGTCGAAATTTTGTCGAAAAAATTCGACAAAAAATTTCGACAAAAATTCGACAAAAAATTTCGACAAATTGTCGACAAAAAATTTCGACAAATTGGCTAAATAATGCAGCGCGCAATTTCGAAGTGTCGTTGTAGAACTGCAGAAGACATCAAATTTTACAATTCTATTTCGGATAGCTGTATTCCGGGCAGTTCCTTCGGGGGTGCTACGGTATAGAACTCGCACGGAGTAGAACCGCTATGGAATAGAACTGGATATGGAATAGAACTCGCACGGAATAGAACTGCCACGGAATAGAACTGCACGGAATAGAACTGCTACGTTATAGAACTGAACGAAATAGAACTGCACGGAATAGAACTCGTACAAAATAGAAATCGTACGAAATAGAACTCGTACAAAATAGAACTCGTACGAAATAGAACTGGTACGAAATAGAACTGGTACGAAACAGAACTGGTACGAAATAGAACTCGTACGAAATAGAACTGGTATGAAATCGAACCAGATAGCTGCCAGACAGCCGCCAAATAGCCGCCAAATAGCCGCCAGACAGCCGCCAGACAGCCGCCAGACAGCCGCCAAATAGCCGCCAGACAGCCGCCAAATAGCCGCCAAATAGCCGCCAGACAGCCGCTAAATAGCTGCCAAATAGCCGCCAAATAGCCGCTAAATAGCTGCCAAATAACCGCCAAATAGCCGCCAGACAACCGCCAGACAGCCGCCAGACAGCCGCCAAATAGCCGCCAAATAGCCGCCAAATAGCCGCCAAATAGCCGCCAAATAGCCGCCAAATAGCCGCCAAATAGCCGCCAGACAGCCGCCAGACAGCCGCCAGACAGCCGCCAGACAGCCGCCAGACAGCTAAATAGCCGCTAAATAGCCGCTAAATAGCCGCCAAATAGCCGCCAAATAGCCGCCAAATAGCCGCCAAATAGTTGCCAAATAGTTGCCAAATAGCCGCCAAGTAGCTGCCAGGTAGCCGCCAAATAACTGCCAGGTAGCTGTCTGGTAGCTGCCCTCTTGGAGAACGCAACCGGCTATACATAGTTTCTTGTACCGACAAATCACGGGTCCGCGATCGCTATCATTTGCATGAGATCGGCGCGGCAACCGATGTCGACTAGCAAGAAAATATATTTTGTCGAAATTTTTTGTCGTTTTTTGTCGAAAATTTTTTGTCGATTTTTTGTCGACAAATTTGTCGGATTTTTGTCGAAATTTTTGTCGACAAATTTATCGACAAAAACGACAAATTCGAATTTTTGTCGATAAATTTGTCGACAAAATTTTGACAAATTCGACAAATTTTTTGTCGATAATTTGTCAAAAAGGGCATTTGTCGACATATTTTTTTTCGATAAGGCACACTGGAGATCATTCCAACATTTAAGAACTCGGTTAGAAAAGAATTGCTGTAGGGGCTTGGAGGAATTTTTGAGAGAGCACCGGAGAATGAAAGAGTGACGTCGGAGAGATCGTAAATTAGCAAAGGCAAGAGATGGGGACTCGTGTAGATGGGTGTCACCGGTAATAAAGATTTTATACAGTAAAGTGAGATCAAATAAAAGACGCCTGTATTCTAGCGAATCAAGTTTACAGTAAAATAGAGACTCAAAATATGATACATAAGTTAATTTAAATTTTTTGAAACAACGATAAATAAAAGTCTTTTGTACAGACTCTAGGAGAATAGTATGAGACATGAGAGTAGGCGAAAATATTTCACAACCATATTCAATCAAGGGACGGATGTATACAGTAAAACACCGGATAAAGGAATCGAGAGGGGCGTACCGCAAAACGTTGAAAATAATGTTGATTCTTTTGTGACAATTGAGAACGGTTGATTCGATGTGATTGTCAAAGGAAAGGTTAGACTGAAAGTGTACACCCAAATCCCGGATCTTATCAGTGTAGGGCACTACTGTGCTTGAAATGGTGAATGTGGGTTTAGAACTGGGGACCAATCTTTTTGAAAAACGAAAACTGATGTGTTCACATTTATTTGGAGCCACATCCAACTGCCAAGTATGACACCAATTAGACAGAACATCAAGGTCATCCTGAACATCAGACGATAAATGAGAGAAAATTTTCAGATCATCTGCATAAAGCAGATAATTTGATTTGAAATTATCTCCAATATCGTTGATGTACAACAGAAACAACAACGGCCCAAGCACAGACCCTTGCGGGACTCCAGACAGGGCCGAAGAGCATGCAGATAAGGTCCCATTAACACATACAACTTGATTACGGCCACTGAGAAAACTTTTAAGCCAACAGAGTAAACTCCCGCTAATCATATAAGCCTGAAGCTTGATTTCAAGTTTTTTGAGAGAAACAGTGTCAAAGGCTTTTTTGAAGTCGACATATACACTATGGGTAACACGTTTTTTCATGCAATTACCAATAAGTGCTGACTGGAACGAGAGCAGCTGGGAGACGGTTCCTCGATGCGACCGAAAACCATATTGTCGATCAATAATCAGTCTATTTACATTCAAATATTTTGTAACTTCAGATCGGACAATTTTTTCAAGGACTTTACAGATAGAAGACGTTAGACTTATTGGCCGATAATTACTTGGATCACAACGTGGACCTTTTTTGTAAAGAGGTTTGACAATTGCTGACTTCCAAAACGAAGGAACAATACCATATTGTAACGATCTCTCATAAATTATGGACAACGGCAAGGCGATAGACGTACATGTGCGCTTCAAAAAAATAGAGGGAATTCCTTCCGGAGTTGTGTTGGTTTTGAGTGGAAGACGTGACAAGTGAAATTCGACAATATGAGGACTGACATTAACGGACGAAAGACACTGGGACGTGCGAGCCGAAAAACTGGGTGCACATCCGTCATCAGTGGTGTACACGGAGGAGAAAGTGTTCGAAAATAAAAGGGCTTTAGTAATGTCATCGGTTACATCTTCATTCGCAGCACTGTCTCGAAGTATACCAATTTTCTCGTCACTCTTCCACCTAGAATTGACAAATTTATAAAAGGCATGTTGAGAGGAACCTTCGCACAGTAGATTTTCAGTAATTCGTTATTCTTCCAGAGAAAGACGAGTTCGGAGAAGAAGAGCGAGAGCTCGGTAGTTTACCGAATTCCCTTCTGTCCTCCAGATATCGAGCTTTTTCTTTAGAAGTTTGCGAATAGAACTGGAATGAAACTTTGTGGAAGGTTTGAGAATTTTAACCGGAATGAATTTGTCAATTAAAATGGATAAAAGAGCAACAAGATCTTGGTACATTTCTTCTACAGTTAGAGTTGAGAAACGACAATCCCAATCTATGCGACTGAGAATGTAGTTGATTTCATTATAAGACGCCTTTCTAAAACACTTAATGGCACGCCTCCCCCGTCTTCCAATGCGCCACCAAGTTCGTCGGATAACGAAATTATTTTCTCACTCGAAAATTTATTTTTTTGAGAAATTCGAATCATTGTCTGATTATTCAGAATAACACCATCATTTTAATCCAAAAACGAGGCCTTTTTGTCAAAAAATGACCGAGCCTTAGGGTTTTAAAAATGCGTCAGGTAGAAACAATTTTGGAAGGCTGGGGTGCCGTGAATGGTGGACACTTTTGATGATTTTTTGCGGTGAAGTGACAGGGAAACGTGCACAAAACGATGATCACTGAACAAGTCGCCTACAGTGATCTCGTTTACAATGTCCGAGTTTGTGAAACACAAGTCAAGCACATTGTCAGGATTAAGACGAGTTGGGGACAAGACATGCTGCTTAAGACCATTCTTAATTGAAAAGGACAACAACTTTCTACATTTAGGATCAGACGCTTTAAGATTGGCCCAGTCGATGTGAGGAGAATTGAAATCACCAAAAACCAAACAGTTGCCTCTAACACTTATTAGATCTTTGAGACAATCAAGTAGACTGTCAATAGGAAATTTTTTGATTTGGATGGTAGACTGACAGAACACGTAACCTACCACTTGTGAGCAATATATCGACCCCAACCACTTCAAGAGACCCAAAAGAATCAGGGATTTTAATTATAGAAAAATTTAAAGATTTTGAAATAAGTACGGCTACACCCCCTCCATGCCTGTCACGATCTTTACGTATGACTGAGAAACGGTTGTTAAGAGAAAGAATGGGATCAGAAACAGTGTAGTCTAATTTTGTTTCGGTGAGACATATAACGTCAAGAAATAGCGAATTAACAGTAAGCTCAAGAAGGGGAATCTTATTTACAACCGAAAAACAATTGGCATACCCGACATTTAAGTTACTCACTGAATTATTGACGTTCGTGCTTCCCGAATTTCCCAAGGGCGATGAACTTCTCCTTCCTTGTACTGTACTTTCACACAATCCAAGTTTCTCACTGTGAACACAAACTTTCCGGCCTTGTCTATTTTTGGCCTCCACCTATTATAAGCTGAACGCGCACTACCTGTGGAGTGGCTGCATTGTAAGCAGAACGTCTGGAGTTCGAGTACGCGCTATTTAAAAACTTTTTTGCAATTTTTATAGTCGGCGAATACATCATCAACCTCGCTCTACTGCAAAATGCCTGTAAAACAGTGTTGCACTTTCAAGATTAACTCGAATTCTAGTTTTTATACTTCTCTTTAACGGAAACTGACGTATCCACGACGAATTGCAGGAAAGATTTGATTTTTCGCTTTAAAACAGGAGTGTTGAAAATTGAAAAATGCCGTAGAGCGAGGCTGATGATTCATTCGCCGAGTATAAACTTTCTTATTTTCCTCATTTTTTTGTCGATTTTTCACAAGTTTTTTTTTCACAAAAATTTTTTTTTCAGAAATTTTTTTTTCTCAAAAAATTTCCTTTTTTGTTTTTTTCTCGGTGTACCAAAGTTCTGAACTTGAAGTTTTTGGCTGAGGCCGTGTATTAAACGGGTCATGGTATATTATCCGACCCCAACAACAGAAATGGGTAGTGAGATTGACATTTGGGTAGATATATAGAAATTGACCCCAGACTAGTATACTTTCCAACCTCAACGGCACATTACACTTGGCAATTTATGATATGATAGATTTCAGTGAGTGGAGTCCGAAAAATGTTGGGGTCTTCTAGTATACTGTGAAGTTAGGGGTTTTCGGGTTTTTTCATTCTTACGCATGTATTTTGTCACAAATGTTCATTTAAAATAAAAATTGTCCTTATTGATTTTCAGAGAATAGAGTTTATGGTTACAATCATCTATCCACAAAAGCTGAAAATTGTTAAAGTTTAGAACTTTGGTAAACCGAGAAAAAAAAACAAGAAAAAATTTTGTGAAAAAAAAACTTGTGAAAAATCGACAAAAAATGAGGAAAAAAAGAAAGTTTAAAAATTCCAAAAAAAAGTTTTTAAATAGCGCGTACTCGAACGCCAGACCTTCTGCTTACCATGCGGCCACCCTACCACTGAACCATCCACTGTTGAAAACAAGGGTTCGGAAGGCTAGTCACTATAACGCGGACTCCTCTATTTCTCAGTGAGGCGCTGCACGCTATAAATTTCCATTGACAACTAAATTTTTGAGCCAACTTTAAGACAAATTTTCTGAAAAGCCAGATCGATTGGGGAAAAAGTGAATTCAGATTCGTAATCACCGTACTCAAATGTACCGATGCTGAAAGTTTGGTAAAATTCTCAACCCTCATGGATTTGTAGTTCCCTTGTTAGATTCATCGCTCCAGACATGATTCGCCCACTCACGACGTCCCCAATTCACATGTGCTTTTGCCCATGCAACTCTCGCTTTACGATTCTTCTCGCTGATGAGCGGTTTCTTCACTGCGCGTCTTCCGTGCAATCCATTTTCTGCCAGACGTCTTCGGATAGTTCTTCTGGATGGGGTTGGTTCATTTGGAGACGCAACAATAATTTGGATGTCCGTAGAAGTACGTCTAGGGTCTTCTCTAGATGCCCTTACGATGTTTCGATCAACGTTCTTGGTGGTTGGTCTTCCAGGTGACTGGTGTACTTCACAGTGTTTCTAAATGTCAAAAATAGTTTTTAACAGCTTCGAAAATAATACCGAGTTTTGAAATCGCTTCAAGATTCTCTCAATCGTCCTTGGGGAGCACGAAAACTGACGCGCAAGCATTCGGGTCTTAACTCCCTTGTTAAAAAAATCAAAATAATTGAAATAAATTTTTTTTTCCGCAAATTTCTGCAAACAGAAAGTCTGCAAATATGCGTAAAATGTGTACCGTATGCTGTAAAAATTTTGAGTCAATCGGTCCACTCTAAAAAAAAGTTACCGTAAATACTGTTTTTTTTTCAAAGGGGTCTCAAGGGTGGGCTTATATTACAGGTGGGCTTATATTACAGTATTTACGGTATGCTCAAAAAATCAAATGCGACATTCTTTATGGCCAGTACTGTATTTCTTTCCAAAACTACGCAATCACAGTGCCGCAATTTTTTTATTTACAAAACAAAAATAAATAAAAAAAATTTCGATAAAATTAATAAAAAAGTTGTTATAAATACTAAATATTAAATAATAACTTGCATTTTACTCGTATTCCGCAATCGATTTATAGTACTCGGATTGATTCGCTGTACGGGTGTTCGCTGTTTTCGCCAGTTTTCCTTCGAAGCCGTTTGATCTGAAAACCAAGATGAACATAACTTTTTTCACCCGTCATTCCTCACCTGTCAACTCCGTCCCATCGGTGTCCTGGCGCGATTCCAAACCGATTAGGTGTCCATGGTCCCTGATACGTCGGATAGACAACCTCTCCCCGATCGATAGCAGTATCTCTTCGTTTCTTATGAATCATCGCCGCCATTGGATCAGCGGCGTGGAGCACTTCCTTCAGATGAGCATTCATAGCGTCGTCGTCACGAGCTCTGGCCATTGGCTCGGCAGCCACTCGTGCCATTTCTTCCAGCTGCTCTCTCCGCTCTTCAATTTGAGCAACTCCGCGATTCCACGACTTGTACTTTTGTTTGAGCTCTTCTGTCTTTTTAGCTTCCCGCTCCTTCTTCGCCTGATCCTCTTCTGAATCCTTTCCTTTCTTTTTGGTCTGCTTCTGACGATGAACAGTGTCGGCGAAGCGCCCGCTCACTGCGCTATCCATATCTTCGAACATTTTCTCATTTTTTGCTCTCAATCGATCGCTCTCTTCTTTTAGATCTTTAGCCGATTGGAGGCCAGATCGCTTCCCATCCAACGTCTTTTCAGTGTCACTATCCGGCTCTTCTTTTTTGATTTTCTTCGGCTCCTCGATTTTGCGATTCTTTCGGGGCGGACTCAGATCGTCATCGCTATTTTGTCGACGAGGACGTCGTGGAGGTGAAGAGTCACTGTTGCGACGATTTCTTCGGCGGGGAGGTGATTCGTCTGAAAGTTTAAAGTTTTTTTTTGAGATTTTGTTATTTTGATATACCGTATTTCCTCTATTATAAGGGAATGGCATTCTCTATTATTTTTCAAGAAAAATCCGTAAAAATTATTAAAAAAAGGTTCAAAATTTTTGTGGGGAAAATGGTTTAAAATGTAGTTAGTTCTGGGTAAGGTATTTAAGAAAATTACATTAAAATCGCACAAACATTTCTGATTTTGACAACAAAAAAAACGGTGAATAAAAACGCTTTTTTCTTTTTTACAATCGAATTTTCTAGAAATCGCGGCCGCCGGTTTTCTAGTGAACTGCCTATTGGAGTAAATACGGAATATTTATTCACATATTTTAATAATACTCACCTCTAGAAACTTTTCTTGGTGGTGAGTTGTCACTGTCGTGGCGAGTCCGACGACGGACTGGTGAGCTATCTGAAACCAAGCGTTTTATAGGGATTTTTGTTGAAAAATCGAAAAATGACAACCTTTTTTTTTATTAAAAAAAAATGTTTTCTGTTGTTCTGAGGAAATTTTTTAGCTACTAGCCATTGAAAACGGCTAATAGCCACTGATTCGAGGCATGTGCCATATGCGTTAGGTGCACAATTCGATGGCTAATAGCTGTTTTCGATGGTTATTCTTCAACGTGCCCGGTTTATGTTCCGAATTGACAAAAAATCGGTGATTTTTAATGAAAATTGGGAGAAAGAAATTCGGTCTTTTTTTTTTTTTCGTATTTTTCATGATTTTTCCTTTTTTTTAAATGATTTTTCAATTTTTTGCTATTCACAAAACCGGAAAAAAAAATTGCGGGAAAAATCGGAGAATGCTCCGATTGACCTGAAATTTTGGGAAATATTGGGAAAAATTCTCCTGTACACGCTCAAAAATTTTGGACCAAAATATCGATTTTTTCTGAAAATTTTTAAAATCGATATTTATTTTTCAATAAAATTCAACAATTCAGTCCAGACAAAATTTTTTGAGAATTTTCAAGCCAATGCTATGATTTTTTTTGTCCATTTTTCGACATTTCTATGAAAAATACAGTCGTTTCTCAGAAAAAGCTTACCGCTGTCTTTTCGAGTTCTTTGTCTTGGTGGCGAGTTGTCGCTGTCGTGGCGTCGACGAGCGGCCGGTCTTCGTGGCGGAGAGTTGTCTGCAAATCGGGATTTTTTTTTTAAATTCAACTAATATCGTGTGTATAAGGCCGGTTTCATTTATGCAAGGAAGATGCACTATCTCGCCTAATTTCTTGTGTACATATAATTCCGATTTTATGTAATTTTTGGCTATCAGCCGTCCGTTCATTTCGGGGCGCAAATATGGCAAATTCGAGAGATATTAGCCGTTTTCAGTGGATTGTGCGCCGAACTCGCGCCAAATCTGCTCCAAATTTGCATTCGATGGCTCATAGCCATTTTCAACGGCTAAAGCGCAATCCGGATATTAATTTGTTAACGTACCATTTTCACTGTCATGCCTCTGTCGTCTAGATCTTGGAGGCGAATTGTCGCTGTCGTGTCGTTTTCTTGCCGGTCTCGCTGGCGATTCGTCACTGTCATGTCGCTGCCTTCGCGGCGGCGAGTTTTCCGGTGACAACGGCTCTTCCTTAACCTTTTTCGGCTCAGCAACCTCTGCGAACGTCTTTTTAAAACCGTGCACCACTTTCGCCTTCTTCACGCTTTGCTTCAAAACTTCAATCTCTTCCAGCTCCTCATCCGAACCGATATCCTTTGCTTTCGCCGCGGCAACCGACAGAAATGCATCCTCTTCTATCAGTCGGAGTCTGAATTAATGTTTTGTTTTTTTTCGGCATAAAAATAATTTTTAGATATATACTCACCCTTTCGGCTTATCCTTGCTCTTGTTCTTCTTCTTTTTCTTCTCTTGATCACCGGATCCAGCTGATAGATATTTTTTCAAATAATCTGCTTTTGATGTCATGTCAGAAAATTCAAAAATAAAGGAAAAAAGGCGATTCGAAAATAAATTTTTCGAAAAAAAAATTTTTTTTTTGGTGGCCGAACCAAGAGAAAACTCTTCCATTGTGGGGTTTCTAGGCCATTTTGTCGAAAAAAAAATTCCTTTTTTTTTTATTTTGCATTTCTTTTCTAGCGTTTTTCTCGTTATTTTGATAAAAATAAAAACTATTTTTCAGAATAATGAACCCGACGGAACAGGAAGAAAAAGAGAACTCGTACCGGAGAAAAGTGCACACTACGATCGAAACGCTCATCGATATTGAACATTTGTCAGAAATTGAAATTCATGTAAGTTTTTAATTTATAAAAAATGAGACAAATTGAAAAACATAGCTGCAAAACCTACACGGAATCGCATGGGATGAGGTAATCGAGGAGCGGTTTGTGAGCAAACAGTGCGGATTTCCAGCGTGCTCGCGGGCTCCGCCGAAGAAGAAGCACGCTCAAATGTATCATATTGATAAAAAGGAGGGAAAGATCTACGAAAGTAGCACGCAGCGCAACAAGTTTTGCTCTGAAAAATGCTATCACAAGAGTTTTTTCGTTCGCCAGCAACTGGAAGAACAGCCATTGTGGATTACCGGTTTATGTGAAGAGAGAATCAGTAAGTTTTTTTTTTAATTGCTCTAATCTTTTGTGTATAAGGCCGGAGTATGCTGACTGACAGGGACTATTTTGCGCGGATATGATGGCTATTAGCCGTTGAAAATGGCTATTAGCCATTGAAATGGACGGCTAATAGCGAAAATTTCCCTGAGAAGTGAATGTGGAAGAGTAGTTCACAAACACGAAAGCGGCCTTATACACAAAATATTAAGCGCGTGAGGCCGAAAAAATTGAAAAAAAGTTCTCCTTTTTTCTGCGTAATTTTCTCGTCCCGTATCAAAATTTTAAATATCAAATTTAAATACCCATATTTTTTATGCAGAAAGGTTAAACGAGAAAAATTGTGAGTACTGTATTCAAGTTTTTCAACAACAAAAAAATGCAAAAAACCACCAAAAAAAAATGAAACCGGCCTTATACACAAGAGATTACCGTATTTCCTCTAATATAAGCGCACCTCTAATTGAAGCGCACCTCTAATAAAGGCGCACCCTGAGAGGTGCTTCGAAAAATAGAGGCGCACCCTCTAATTGAAGCGCACCCTCTAATAGAGGCACACTCACTGGCTGTTTATTTCCTTGTCTCCGTTTTTGCGGACTTTCTTCTTTTTTATCGATTTTTTTCAGTTGTTATTACCGTAAATTCTCTAATAGAACGGCCGGCCGTTCTATTTTTCACTACCCTCCTAGGAGGGCCCGTCTATTTTAGGGGGCCATTATATTATAGGGTTAGGTTTGCTTTTCAATGTCTTTAAAATTGTATTAAATCTTGAGGATTTTCCATAAAAACGACACAAATGTATGACAAAACTAATTTAGAAACCGGTCAAATAACAATTGGAAAAATCTAGCCAAATTATTGAAAAAAGTGTTAACTTCATTCCTATATGAGAGTGGCCGCTCTATTATGAAGGTCGTTCTATTAGAGAATTTACGGTAAATTTTTTACTTTTCATGTGTTCTTTTCCAATACTCAGTGACGATCGAAGAGAAAAATTAACGAAGACGATAAGCTGAACGTCGTTGATGTTTCAGATGCTGAAGAACCGCCAAAAAAAAAAAGAAGAGGCAATTGCACAAATGAATTTAAGAAAAAATGAATTTAGAAAATAGGTCGCTTCATTTGCTAAAAAACAAAGAGCGCTTCTGGCACCGCCGAGAAAATTTATGTTGACCGAAAATGTATAGTCGGCGAATACATCATCAACCTCGCTCTACTGCTAAAATCCCTGTAAAACAGTGTTGCACTTGCAAGATTAACTCGAATTATAGTTTTACACTTCTTTTCAACGGAAAATAACGTATCCACGACGAATTGCCGTTAAAATTTGATTTTTCGCTGCAAAATAGGTGCACTACACTGTTGAAAATTGAAAAGTGCGGTAGAGCGAGGCTGATGATGCATTCGCCGACTATATGCACAGATAAATTTTCATAACTAAAAAAAAATTAATGATACGCTGAATTCTGCTTTTGATGCATCGACGAGATGGATGATGCCAATGATTTCTAGAAATTATGGATTTTGGAGAAGATGACAAGAGCGACAACGAAAAATGTTCTCTGGATTTTTTTAAAATCAATTTTTTATTATTTTGCTGTCTAATAGTTGGTTGATTTTAATTGTTGTGTTCAGAACTACATGTTTGAAAAATAGAAGCGCACCCTCTAATTGAAGCGCACCTCTAATAGAAGCCCATTTGCAGAAGAGGTTGAAAAATAGAGGCGCATGCGCTTAAATTAGAGGAAATACGGTAGCCTCTGAGACGTTTCGAAACTTTTATGCATTTTTGCGGCGGATTTAAATTCCAAAAAAAAATAATTAAAATTGATAAAATTGGCGAAAACCGCTACGCAATGTTTGTAATTAAAAAAAAATTGTCCTCAAAAAAGTTACCGTATTTCTGCCAGTCAAATAGAAATTTTCCAAGTCCGCCGCTTTACAAAAAAAATGAAAAATTTTTTGTCTCATGTGCTTTATCAACAAAAACGTTTTCTATTTCGCAAAAAAATACCCGAAAAAATTTTTTTGTTTTTTGGTTCTATCCCTGCTCCGGAGCCATAGATTATGGTAGTACTCTCGTCTCAGCAGCTGCTCATAAACTTTGAAAATAGCCTATAGTCGGCGAATGCATCATCAGCCTCGCTCTACCGCACTTTTCAATTTTAAACAGTGTAGTGCACCTATTTTGAAACGAAAAATCAAATTCTAACTGCAACTCGTCGTGAATACGTCATTTTCCGTTAAAAAGAAGTATAAAAACTAGAATTCGAGTTAATCTTGCAAGTGCAACACTGTTTTACAGGGATTTTAGCAGTAGAGCGAGGTTGATGATGTATTCGCCGACTATACTTTCCCACGAAATATCTCGGAGCGCATTTTGTGACACAGTAAAAATGAGTGCGACCGTAACCCATAAAAAAAGTGTAATGGACCTATTCAGCGCAGGAAAAAAACCGATTTTCGCGGTTTTTTTCCCTATGCAGGTTGTGTTCCAGGAAAAAAACCCATCGCGTCGAGACCCGGCAGTGATAAATACAATGCGCCTTTAATTTTCAATGGGAATTCGGTTGAAATTTAAAGGCGCATAGAGTTATTTCATCGGCCGGTCTCGACACGATAAGTTGTTTACGTCAAAAAACCTCCGACTACTGTAGTTTTTTGTCTTTTTTCCTCAATTTTGCATAGTGAAAAAAACCACGAAAATCTGTTTTTTTCCTGTACTGAATAGGTCCATAAACAAGTAAAAAAAAATAACGAAAAACAATGGATTACAGTCGCACCTATTTCAACTGTGTCGAAAAATTCGCTTCGAGACCTTTTGTGGGAAAATTGAGACGAGAGTAATATTTTCAAAAAAACCCTCTTAAACTGTCCTGTTTGCAGATAGAAAATACCAAATCCCTGATGAAACGTTCGTCTGCCCGGTCACTGAAAAACCAGAGGAAGAAGAAGAGAATTCAATTTCTGATAAAATCGAATTCATCGCCGATTCTCTAATCGCTCAAGTCCAAGAAATGAAATTGAACGAGGAATTTGAGGAGCCCAAAGCTTCTGATGACCCGGAAGAGCAGTTGGCGGAACAGTACAAGCTCACGGAAGATGATAAGGATTTCATCAAATCGATAAAGAAATTCAAGGCGAATAACTTTGGTTCAGCCAAGACACCTGTGGAAAAGAAAAACGTAAAAATAACGTTATCAGCAAAAGACCAAAAGAAAGAAGAGGAGATTCTGGAAAAACTGCGAGCCAAGTACGGCAACAAAAATTCCAAGCAAAGAAAACCACCGATTATCATTGATGCTCCATCGTTGAATCAGAAAAAGTCGACGACGTTTGATATACAAAATAAAGAGCCAATTGAAGAGAAAGAGCCATGGCTAATCAATCTTATCAAGTCTTGGTTCACTTCAGAAACACGAAAAATGATTCGAGAAGGCGCGCGGCCAAGTGGCGGAGCCGCAGAGCAACTTTTTAGAGATTTCATGGCTGGAAAGAAGGTGGACGCGGAAAAGCAAGTTAATTTGCCGGATTTGGACAAGTATAACATCAAGGAGAAGAGATTGAACGTCTTTCTTCACTCTATCAGGAATCAGTACGTTTTTTTGTTTTTGTTTTGTTAAATAACTGAACAAAAAAAAGTTACCATAGTTACTCATTTTTCGGCGTATCTTTCTTATATAGAACATTTTAGATTCGTCTGTGTGTTTTTTTGTGTGTCTCACATATATACGAGTTTGCATTCAACAAAACTCGAGATTTACGTTCAAACATGTTGCCACAGGCGTTACGTGAACTTGAGAGAGTTAGGGAAAAGAAAAGATTACCATTACTAGAAAAAAACAAGAAAATATAAATATTTGACGTAGGCGACATAGTCGCCACAAGCTTGTTTTTTTCAGAAAAAAAACTTCAAAAATAGACAAAATCTGGAATTGAAACAGAGAAAACTTTTCTGAAAATGTCTGAAATCACACCAACGGACAATTAGAGTAAATACGGTAACCCGATTGTCAGAAATTCGGTGCTCACATTGCTCGAGTTAACCTCCACAATCAACTTTTTTTATTCAGTTGGCTAGAATTGGAAGCCCGCCTTCATTTGACTCCCACACGAAGAGATCTTCTGAATCGAGTTGCCGCAACTTTCGAATTGAATTCTGAAAACATTGTCGGTTGGAATAAGCGGGAAATCAACGCGATCGTCGTTGCGCTTTTTCTTGTGTAAGTTCATCCTTTAATATCCAGTTTGTATTGCAAATAATTGCAGAATCTGCCTGATTGACCTTGAACTCGGAGATGAATATTTAATCAAGGAAAATGTTTCTCCGGAACTCTCATCAATTTCTTCCGATGTTTGCGGGATTGATCAACAAGAACTCACCGGTTTGTACACTCTTATAAGATCTGAAATTTGTTAAATTAAGTTGTTTTTATTTGAATTTTTAAATACCTGTGAAATAAAAAGAAATAAAGAAAAACGGTTTATCTCATCTTAAATATCAGAAAAATTCGAATTAAATAACAAAACGAGCAGGAAAAAGGGGGCACAGGGAGCTTAAAAAACATTTAGCTTACTGATCGTCATCAGAGTTCTCCTCCTCGGAGCTCTCGCGTTCACTGTCAAAAGTTCCATCCGGAAGCGAGTAGAGGCGAACCACCGGCGATTGCGGATCCTTCATCAGCAAATACTTTCCTGGCTTTTGTTTCATGCAACTGGAAATTAAAATTGTGAATAAATAAAACCAAACTAGCTTTCATATGGGGCAGAGAATTTGTGTTTACAGATTTGTAGAGTTAGTAAAATTTTAGATCAATTTTTCGCTGGGCCGGATCCATGAAACTGGAAAACGACAAGAAAGAAGTTTTCCGGAAAACAAAATTTCAAAATTGATTTTGTAAATATGATGATGGTGAGAAACAGACAAGCTTATTTCCCGGAAAATGGCGTTTTCCTGATCCAAGCTCTGTTTGGTAATGGGGTTATTCACAAAACCGGAAAAATCGGAGAATGCTCCGATTGATCTGAATATTTGGGAAATATTGGAAAAAATTTTCCTGTACACGCTCACAAAATTTTGGACCAAAATATCGATTTTTTCTGAACATTTTTAAAATCGATATTTTGGTCCAAAATTTTTTTGTGAGCGTGTACAGGATCATTTTTGCCAATATTTCCCGAAATTTCAGGTCTATCGGAGCATTCTCCGATTTTTCCCGCAGTTTTTTTTTTCCGTTTTCTTCCTTTTTTCCGGTTTTGTGAATAACCTTTTTATTTCTGATTTCACCAATTGATTTTCTAAATAGTGAAATTTAAAATTTTACGTTTTTCACAAAATCCGTTAAAAAAATATGTTTACACCCAGCCCTGTTTCAACTGTTACCTGTCAATGACACATCTCAGGATTCCCCAGCAATTATCCATGTTCAAAGCAATGTTGCTGGCGAACTCGGTGGGTTTCACATATTGGGTGTTGAGGATCGAGTGGTTCTGCGTGCTGCGCGGATTGTTACGAGACACATATCCAATCTTCATGGTGTCAGTTCCGGCGAGAAGCGCCTGAAGTGTCCACTTGGCAACCTTGGCCGAGTTGTTCTTAATCTCGGTGGCCATAACGGCTCCCTTCTGCACATCGAGCTTCGTTCTCCAGTCGACACCGCCGGCCTGCGTGCTGTCCCACTCGTTGAACGCCTTGATGGTGAGAGTTTGAACGTCGTTTCCGGCTCCCATAATGACTCCGTCGAATTCAGTACGGCACACCAACTCGACTGGCTTTCCGTCGATACCGTTTCCAAGGTTCCACTTTCGGTATCTGAAAAAAAAAGTTTTATTTTTTGTTATGCGATTATTATGCACCGATTGGTTTGAAACTTTGGGAAATAATGTCAGAAATACTCTCGGACATGCTCAGAAAATTTTGAACAGAATTATCGATTTAAAGTCATTATTTCCCAAAGTTTCAGGCCAATCGGAGCATTATTTCCCCAATTTTTTCAAATAAATAGTTCTTACTTGTATCCAGTTCCACATTCTTCGGCTTCCTCGTCCTCGAATGGAGCACGTGCATTCTTCAGCTTATATCCTTCTTCGTTTCTCTTCACGACTTGCCGACGGAAGTTCTGGTTAATGTAGAAAGCCTCCGTGGCCAGGTCCTTGGCGTTGTTGATACCATTTCCATCGAAAGATGGTGGCTCAGCACTTGTTTCGGAAACAGTGAGGGTCTCCACTGGATTCAAGATGTCTCTAGTGTTTCTCTTCTCGAAAAAGAGCTTGTCTCCGAATCGGTATGCAACAATATCCCACGAGTAGACGGATCGTGGCGCGGTCATCAGAGTGGCAATAATGATATCGGTACCAAAAACGTTTCCAACTCCCGCTTGTGCGAGTTCTTGAATCACCGTATCATCGGTGGTGGTGAGATTGTAGAACAATCCAGCACATTTTTGCAGTGGAATCGAGTTTTTCACAGACACACGATCGATCGTCTTGTCGTAGAACTGGAGATATCCGTACTGGTGATCTCCGATGTCCTCTCCTCCCGGAATGTTTGGAAGGGAAAGTTTGGAGAAGGCGCTGAGGTTCATCTCCTCGAGAACAACCCAGTCCGGACGAACTTGAACAGATGGAAGACGCTCCTTCGGACGATCTCCACCGAATCGGCCACCTTGACCACGCTGTCCTTGACGAGCATTTCCTCCGCGACGTTGCCACATCTTGAATGCACGTTGTTGCTCCTTGGCGATACTTCTCTTCATGCGCATGTTGGTCGACTGGTTGGCCATCTCGCGTTTCTCAACCTCCTTTTGCATAAGCTTACGGATATGCATTTGACGAACACGGAAGTTGCGCTGTGGATTGCGAGCCATTGGCTTCGAGGTGTCGACAAGTTGGAAGTTGTGCTCGTCCATTCCGTGAATGTAGTCGAACTGGCTTCCGGCGTTAGCAGCGGATCCATAGACACGTTCGTTGTATCTAAAGAAGGAATCAATGACTTTTGAGTTCTCTGCTAAATATTAATCAAATAACGCTAATATCTTGTGTATAAGACCGGATTGCATTGACAGGTCTGTTTACTTATGGTTCTATTCAAATTAATTTTTCCGTCACTTTATTCCTACTCAGTCATTTCATTTTTGATAATATTAGGAAATTTGAAGAATTATAGTGGCTGGATGAGATTCGTAAACTTTCTCAAGATATTCGTAAATTTATTCGTGAAACTCGATAGAATTTACAAATCTCATGAGGAAATGTACGAATATTGCCAGAAAATTTACGAATCTCTAAAAATTCTTCGAATTTTCTAATATTATCAAAAATGAAATGCCTGAGTATGCAAACCTGTATTAGAATACAGCATAGTTGCAAATTTTCGGCCCGGCCCGTGCGACGTTTCGAAGGTTTTTCTGGATTTTGTCGACGCGGTGTTTCACACAATCATTTTAAAAAGCTTTTTGAGGAAAATTCCTCAAACACCGCGACGACAAAATCCAGAAAAACCTTCGAAAAGTCCGAGAGCCTTGATTTTAATTGTTGATTTGTTATAAACACATTTATATTTATAAAAACACATATTGAACCTAAAAACTCTAATTTTGGAACTTGAAAGTTTTCCCGCCGGGCCGTAGACATTCTCGCCACGGTCCGTTGCAAGTATGGAATTGAGGTTTGCGTAAGAATGAAAAATTATTTTGAATAGGTCCATTATGGACCTATTCAGTACACGAAAAAACCGATTTTCGTGGTTTTTTCCCTATGCAAAATTGAGGAAAAAAGACAAAAAACTACAGTAGTTGGAGGTTTATTGACGTAAACAACTTATCGTGTCGAAACCGGCCGATAAAATAATCGGATGCGCCTTTAAATTTCAATTCCCATTGAAAATTAAAGGCGCATTGCATTTTTCACTGCCGGGTCTCGACGCGATGGGTTTTTTTTCTGGAAAACAACCTGCATAGGGAAAAAACCGCGAAAATAGGTTTTTTTCCTGCGCTGAATAGGTCCATAATGGCGCGGCCAGAAATGAAAAAAAGGTGGCCATAAATGCAGAAATTCCCCCTTTTTTCTAAATTCAACTGTGCGATTTAGAAAAAAGGGGGAAATTCCTGCATTTATGGCCACCTTTTTTTTCATTTCTGTCCGCGCTATAAAAGTGGTCATTTTGGCGCGGAAATGACGGATATAGGCAGCTACATGGCTATTAGCCGTTCAAAATGGCTGTTAGGGAATCGGGAATAAGCGTGAGTAAGCTATCGAATTTGGCGCCTGTGTCACCTAAATTTGGCGTAACACCGTAATGGCTCTTGGACGTTTCGAAACTATAGTGATACACTCCGTCCAATAATGATAGGACCCCCCTTGATTTTTGACGTTCTGGCTAAACTAAGAAAGTTATAAAAAATCTGTGAATGCCATTCGATTCAGAATCCAAAATAACCCCAGGGCCCAGTTTTTCATGATCCTACCATGTTCCGTCCCCGCACACTACTAAAAAGTCACTTTTTCGACCGTCCAATAATGATAGGACCACCTGAGATTTTGGGTGGGTCGGTGATTTTTTCGAGCGTTTTTCACTAAAATAAGTTTTTATTTTCATGTTTTATCTGTTTTTAACTATTTTTCATCTTATTTTGTTCACTATTATGGAGTTTCGACAGTAATTTAGTGTCATGTGTAACGCAACTTTTTGAATGAGATCAATTAAAAGGGTTTCAAACCCTTTATTTGGGTGAGCTGTGTACCGTAATCAGGATCGTGAAAGAAGTCTGAAATTCCTAAAATAAAATATAGTCTTAAAAGTGCCCTTCCAAGTTAGTCATTTGTTTATTATCTCATCATGGGCCAAGCTCCACCCCACACTTTTGCTGAGCAAGCACAGAGTTTCGTGATGCACCAACTGGGATCTTCTCTTCATATGATTTCTCGTTATGTTCTGTCGAACAATCTTTTAACTTCTTGTGATTGCATTGTGCACAGTCTGCTTACAAACAGAAAGATTGAGCTCCGCACGAACGTCGTTGAGGCTCTTTGGAGAATCGGAGACGACCCAAATGGTGTTCCGTTCGTCGCGGGAGGTGACTTTTCTTGATCTTCGAGTAGATTTTTTCTTGCCGTAGTAGAGGGGGTTGTTCAAATAAGAGCGGATAGCGCTTCGACTCTTTTTCACATAACGATAAATCATATGAAAAGAAGATCCCAGTTGGTGCATCACGAAACTCTGTGCTTGCTCAGCAAAAGTGTGGGGTGGAGCTTGGCCCATGATGAGATAATAAACAAATGACTAACTTGGAAGGGCACTTTTAAGACTATATTTTATTTTAGGAATTTCAGACTTCTTTCACGATCCTGATTACGGTACACAGCTCACCCAAATAAAGGGTTTGAAACCCTTTGAATTGATCTCATTCAAAAAGTTGCGTTACACATGACACTAAATTACTGTCGAAACTCCATAATAGTGAACAAAATAAGATGAAAAATAGTTAAAAACAGATAAAACATGAAAATAAAAACTTATTTTAGTGAAAAACGCTCGAAAAAATCACCGACCCACCCAAAATCTCAGGTGGTCCTATCATTATTGGACGGTCGAAAAAGTGACTTTTTAGTAGTGTGCGGGGACGGAACATGGTAGGATCATGAAAAATTGGGCCCTGGGGTTATTTTGGATTCTGAATCGAATGGCATTCGCAGATTTTTATAACTTGGTTAGTTTTGCCAGAACGTCCAAAATCAAGGGGGGTCCTATCATTATTGGACGGAGTGTACCGTTCGCAATTGACAATATTCTCTGGGACGTTTCGAAACTGGGACACTTTGAAAATGGGCTCGCACTATTGACAAAATTCGGCTAAGGATAAAATACTTGTCGAATCTTTACCGGTAAATTCGGAGAATTTTTCGAAATTTAACGCTAATAATGCACTGAAGTTTCGAAACGTCGCAGTATCGAAGTGGCAAGTTTCGAAACGTCCCAGTTTCGGGAGGTCCCAGAGCCACAATATTCGGCCAGGGATAGAAGAGTTGTTTAATCTTTTTACGGTAAATTCGAAGGCCTTATCAAAATTTACTTAAAAAATTTACACTAAAGTTTCGAAACGTCCCAGAGCCACCGCAATGAACGGCTCATAACCAAAATTTCCTACAGCTATTTACCTTTCATTTCCTCTCCTGTAGAAGCGATCGACTCCGATCCAGTCGGCGACACGTCCGATGCGGTCAGCCTTGTTGAATTGCTGGAACGGGACTGGTTCCTGTGCTGAAGCCGCTGACATCGGACCCCATCCGGCTGTATTGTCAGCCAATGATAACAGTTCAAACGTTGGTAGAGTCATACCTAAAAAGGAAAATGGGGTTTTGTTAATAAATGCGCTTTTAGGCCAAGCGAAACAGGAAACGGGGAAAGAAGGGAAATAAGACGGTGAAATGTGGCACAAGGAACGTGTGGAAAAATTGTCGAGAAAATAAAATAAAAATAGGGAAAAATTGAATACTGAAAATCCCAAATGACTGAAAAATGGGAAGAAACGAGTGGAAATTTTTCCAAAATAAAAAACCCGCTACACAAGTTAAGCGCCAACTCACGCGTAATGCGTCAGCAATATCTTGACGCATTTTGCGATTTTTTTTCCAAAGTTTTGCGTAAACAAGTCGGCTCTGCAAAAACTCCGAGAGCTCAATTGATTTTTTTTTGTATTTATTCTTGATAAAAACAAAAAAGATTTCAGGAGCGAAACGGGTCCATATTGATGAATACGGTGTCACAACGAACGCGCGTCATTCAACTCTACAGACAAATTCTGAAACTGGGCAAAAACTGGAAAGCCAAAGAAGAAGCAAACACCGTCGTTGAAAGACAGCAAATTCTGGCGGAAGCCCGTGAAACTTTTCGCGAGCATAAACAGGTAATAATAGGTATATTGGTGAAGTGTTCTTAACATTAAATTCTCAAGGAATCCGATCCAATCACCATCGGCAAGCTCATCTACCGAGCCGAACAACGTGTCGTCCAGGCGGAACACTATGGGATCCCACACGCAAGACCAGAATATCTTCCTCCTGACACCGCTTTTAGCGTCCGCGTTAAATCGCAAAACTTCCAGCAAATGTCCAGGAAGCGAAGAACAGAAAGAGATGGACCGCTGCGGAGAGACAATTGAGCTGCAATTGAAGCGTTATTATTGCAGTGGATCGAAAGTTCCAGACGTGTTGATTGCAGAAGTTGTGAAAAAGTGTGTGGAGCAGGAGGGATATGCTGGAATTATTTCGGAAAATGTAAGATTTTTTTTTGCAAATTTATGATACGCAAATGATAGAAAAATTGAAGAAAAAATGATCCGAAATAGAGCTGGCCACATTTTTTTATCGGATGGACATGGAAAACAATTCTTTTTAAATATTTCGAATTTACCCGAAATTTTTATAGGATGAGAAAAAAACCGTCATTATTGCCACTACCAAACTAGAAAATCAGTAAAAAGTTCAAAAAATCCCTAAAAAACTAGTGCGCAAAAAAAAATGTTAAAAATTACGGAAAAAGCAAATTAATCACTGAAACCAGAAAAAAAAAACAAGCATTTGATTCGAAAAAATTCGATTCGAAATGAGCTCTTAAAATGCGTTTTTAGTTTCAATAAAATCACTAGACGTTATTTTTAATGAATCCGGCTGAACCGGATGTATTACGTGGAGGTTTTTTTTTAGATTTCGAGAATTAAAAAAAAAACAAAATTAAATAAATAATTTTTTTTGCAAACCAGAAAAAACAGCTTAAACATTTTAAAGAATTTTAAATCACGGTTCTTCAATAATTCGTAAACGTAAAATCCCAGCCCAAAAAAAAATTTGAATTCAGGTTTTCAATAATGAAGTCGTGGTTTCTCATCAAATTCGGGTCGAGTTTCAAATCAATATTTTAAAAACACTAATATTGAAGCTGGAAAAATTGGAAATTTATGTCCCCGATTCAATTTACGATCGACTCGGCGAGCTGATGGGTACCAAAGATGGAGAATTTGTGGAACGGGTTAGTTCTATGCATTCTAAAATTACCGAAACTATATTTTTGTTTCGTAAATAGCTATATCTGGACGAGACAGGCGAAAAAGTATTGGCAAAATTCTCGGAATCAGTGAATCAACTGTCGATGGGTACAACAGGACTATCCGTTTGGCAGGCATCGTGCGATTTGGCAAATCTTTTTCGACTGATTCCACAGAAAGGATTTTCTCGTATCGTTGAACTTGGTGCCGGGTGCGGAGTTAGTGGAATTTCGATTGCAAAGAGCCACAATTGCAAAGTTGTGCTCACAGATTACGATTCCAACGTGTTGAAGCTGTTGGAAGAAAATGCAGTGGCGAATGGATTGATTGACGGGGACAAGCCGGAAAATCAGGGAAAAGTACGGTACTTGGACTGGTGCAATTTTGAAGACAGCGATTGGAATGAGCCGGCCGATTTGGTTATTGCTGCTGGTTAGTTTTTTTTAAAGTGGATTTTTTTGTCATTTCTGTGGCATCTTATGTGATGCTAGCCCGAAACGTAGTAGAACTGCTGAAAAATACAATGAAAATTGACGTAACCTGTTCCAAAATTAAAAAAAAACCAAGAAATATTTAAAAAACATAGAGAAGACTCTGGAAAGTGAAAATACCGTAAAACCTGTAATTGAAGTACATGTACTTCTATTTTTCAAACCTCCTAAATGGGTGTACTTCTAATACAGGTGTACTTCAATTAGAGGGTGTACTTCTATTTTTCAAAGACCTTTTATAAAAAAAATAACAAAAAAGAAAGACGATTCGAGGCCTATACAAAACCGGGGACAAGCGCGAATCCAGGAAAAACATTTCCAAAACCGAGAAACAAGCCCCGCCCATTGCAAACGTGCGGCACGAGTTTTGTACTGAAAGGGTTATACAATTCTAGAAAAACTGCGCCAGACATTCAAATTTTTTCCGGTTTTGGTAAATTTTTCCCCTGTCATCTTCCTCATCTAACAGCATTTTTACCATAGACCATTTTCTCGCGTGGCGGTGCTCAAAATCCCAACTCGGTCAGTTTTCAAAATTTCCCAATTCTTTCTTTTTTTTCTACAGTTTCTAATGGGGTTATTCATTTCATGAATTTTGCATTTTTTGTCTAATTTTCCTTATTCATTTCATGCAGAAAACGACATTTTCTGCAGCAGAAAACTGCAATCGGTCGAACTGCAAAATGCGCTTTTTGTCATTTTCTGCAAGAAATGAATAACGCCATCATTTTTCTTGCATTTTCGCGTGTTTTTCATCACCAAAAGTGCATTTTGCAGTTCGACGAAATTCAGTTTTCTGCATGAAATGAATAACCCCCAAAACTGTTGAGAAAGTCTTGGACTATCCGTTAGGAGACGCCATTTCCATTGCGCCGAGGTGGCTGTTCCCCGGTTTTGTCAGGGTTTCGAAAATTTGAAATCTGCGCTCGTCAATTAAAATGTTGCAAGTGTGTTCTCCATGAACGTGTTTGGACACTTGTGTTGCGGGCATTCAAAAGATTCTTAATTTAAAAATTCTTTAAATCAATGAAAAACGAAAAAAAGCTACAAAAATGGAAAGAAAAATTTCAAAATAATTCACTCGATGATGTACCTCTATTAGAGGGTGTACTTCAATTAGAGGGTGTACTTCTATTTTTCGAAAGCCTCTTGGGGGTGTACTTCTATTAGAGGTGTACTTCTAATACAGGTGTACTTCAATTACAGGTTTTACGGTATATTAAGATTTCCTTTCCTATACTATAAGAAGTGGAAGAATCCAGCTAAATTGAATAAAAAAATACTTAATTTTTTATTCTTGAAGAAAGGAGCAGGTTCTGAAAAACTGAAAAAAATAAGATTTTCTATACTCGTTCAAGTTTGAAATGTCGAAAAATGGAAAGAAAAAATTGGGAAAAACTTGGAAAATTCTGAAATTTTGGGAAATAATGCCAAAAATTCTATCGGGCATGCTCAAAAAATTTTGGACGGGTATATTGATTTTTTATCTATCCCTAAAACTGTAAAATTTGAGTATTCAAGTCTCCGTAAAATCCGTACAAACCGATATATTTTATTCAACAACTAAAAGACCGATATTTCGCTTTAAAAACAGCGAAAATCTCGAAATTTGGAATGGAAAAAATATTCCAGTAACCACCAATTTTTTACGGATTTTTTGGGCTATAATTTTCATCGAAAATCGCGCAAAATCTGTAAAAACCGTAAACGTAATGGGGTTATTTACGGAACCAGCAAAAAAAGCAAAAAATAGAAAAAACCAGCAAAAAATTCAGCGAAAATTCGGAGAATGCTCCGATCGATCTGAAACTTTGAGAGATCATTTAAAAAATACTCTCGGACATTCCCTGAAAATTTCAGATATATTGATTTGAAAAAATATCGATTTTTATTTCTGAAAATTTTCAAAATCGATATTTTGGTCTGAAATTTTCAGGGAATGACCGGAAGTATGTTTTAAATTATTTCCCAAAGTTTCAGATCGATCGGAGCATTTTCCGAATTTTTTGCTGGTTGTTTCTATTTTTGCTTTTTTTGCCGTTTCCGAGAATAACCCCATTAATTTTTACGAAAATGTTTATTTTTGGCACTTCAAACCTGAAAAAATGGCTCTAAGACGTTTCGAAACAAGACATTTCGAAACTGAGACGTTGCGAAGTGTTCGCGCTATTGACAAAATTCGGCCAAAGATAAAATAGTCGTCGAATCTTAGTTCAGAAACGTCCCAGAGCCAAAAAAATGACTTTAAAAATATAAAAGCTCGTCTCTAATTGAAGCCTTAAACTTTCCATGTATGTCTCTATATCTTCATGCACAACAACAACAACTAAACACATGCATCTCATTATTCACTCCTCCTGCGTCTCCCTCATTTCCTCCCAATTTCCAGACGTCGTCTACGATACTGCACTTCTCGGCTCGCTCTGCAATGTGCTCCGCTTGCTTCTCCGCAATGCCAGAGCGGCCATCGTTGCGTGCACTCGTCGAGATCCCGCAAGTATCTCCGCTTTTGAGCAACATCTCAGTTAGTTTTCAAAATTTTGTTGCGCGGGAAAAAATCATATTTTTAGAAGCGGCAGAGCTGAAAGTTGTGGAGAAAATCGAGTATGAGGATAATCTGTATTCGATTGACGATGGTCGATTTTACCCGCACCCGTCTATTTTTCCGTTTCATTCTTCCCTTAAAACACCCACAATTTTTTATAATATTCAGTCAGTTCAGAAATAAATAAATCGTTTAGAGATTGTCTCTTAGGAATATCTCGTTTTCAATCAATTGAAATCGGTTTATTTTTACCTAATTATCTTCATTAATTGATTAATTAATTAATTAATTATACGCAGAACAATTAATAATAATAATATGAATCTCCAGATGGCTCCAACGCCTTCAACTCCAGTTACTCGCGATGAAATCGAAGTCACATTTGCGGCAATGTGCTCCGAGCAAAGGCCCAATTTGCTCAAATTCACCCAACTGAAAATGGTGCTGCGCGCGCTGGGCTATGATCCGCGTAACACCTTTGTGCAGGAGATGACGCGCAAAATTAAGGATGGACGAAAGAATCTGATGGCTTGGCATGGGGGTGAGTTTTGGTTTTTTTTTTTAAATCGAAATAGGAAAAAAAACGCGAAAATACTCCGATTGGCCTGAAATTTTGAAAATCAGGGCAAAATTATTATCGATTTTAAAAATTTTCAGAAAAAATCAATATTTTTCTTGAATTTACCTAATGGGGTTATTCACGAAATGGCAATAATTGGCAAAAAAAAACTGCGCGAAAACTCGAAAAATGCTCCTATTGACCTGAAATTTTGGGAAATGAGGGGGAAAACTCTCCCGGGCATTCCCACAAAATTTCAGACCAAAATATCGATTTTTAAGAAATATTGATTTTTTTCTGAAAATGCTTAAAATCGATATTTTTGTCTGAAATTTTGGGGTAATGTCCGGGAGAATTTTCTTCTTTATTTCCCAAAATTCCAGATAAATCGGAGCATTTTCGAGTTTTCGCGCAATTTTCTGCCGTTTTTTGCCAACATTAAATAAAAATCATTAAAACATGTGAAATATTTGAAAAAATTTAAAATACTTTCAAAAGGACTACACGGAGAGTGGCCATTGGTCTAGAAAACCGGCGGCCGGAAATTTTTTTCTTCAAAATGTTATTTTCTTAAACAGAAAACCTTTTATAGCGATCGGTATATCAAAAAATTAAGTGAAGAAGTGCAAGAAAAACGAAAAAATCGGATCGGCCCCAAACGGTTTTCTAGGCCAGCGGCCACACCTCGTGTACTCCTTTTGGATGCCTTCTATCAGACTTGTGCTAATATGATCGGCTTTCGGACGTTTCGAAACCTGTCACCTTGAAACTGGGACATTTCGAAACTATGACGATTCGAAACTTTAATACTGTTTTTCAGGCTCTGGGACGTTTCGAAACCTGCCATTTCGAAACTGGGACGTTTCGAACTGGGACGTTTCGAAACTTTTTTGCATTTTTTCGTATCGTTTTTCGCCAATTGACACCAAAACACGGGGGCATTTGATAATTATTTTTCGTATTTATCAGTTATTTTTTATTTTTTTGGGAATTTGAATTCACTAGTATGCCGCAAAAATTCAAAACAGTTTCGAAACGTCCCAGTTTCGAAAAAATTTTTCATCGCCGTGTTCGCACTATTTATTGTCAACATTCGGCCAAGGATAAAATAGTTGTCGAATCTTTTACCGGAAAATTTAGCGCTAAAAATGCACTAAAGTTTCGAAATGTCCCAGAGCCATATGGTCCGACGGAAACGTTAGGAAAATAATTTTTTCGGAAACATTCATTTCCGACTTTCTTTTTTGAAAAATGGGCGGAATTTCGGAAAAATTTAGAAATGGGGAAGATTAAATATTTTATTGTTTATTTCCGATTATTTTCGGAAATGATTTCCGAAAAATGTCGAAAATCCGGAAATGCCGATTTCCGATTCAGCACAAGCCTGCTTTGAATGCGATTTTAATGTGATATTCGTAAATTCCCGACCCCAATTAAATGATTCCAGAAAAAGAATACATGGACGTGGACGAATTGTGGACGGCAATACAGTCGCAAGACGAAAAGATTGCGGTAGAAGATAAGGTGACGACGGAAATGCGATCCGCGTTCAAACTGTTCGATCCGGAAAACACGGGAATTATCACTGTGAAAAATCTGAAAATGGTATGTAATATGTATTATCGGTTCAAGTTTTTCGCCACTGCTTACTGTAGCCGGCAAGAATAAATATTTTACGGGATCTAGCGAATTTCCGATTGGTTTCAGGTAGCCAAAGAGCTCGGCGAAACTTTGCCGGATGCGGAGCTCGAAGAGATGATTCACGAGGCTGGAGGCGACGAGAAGAACGGAATCAATGAGGAGCAATTTTTCGAAATTATGAGGAAAACGTGCCTCTATTAAAATAAGTCCATAACTATTTTTTATAATATTCGATCTCACCATTATATTAGAGCCTCCTCTTCTCACCGCCTTGGCTATTAGCCATGTAAGACAGTGTAGGGGCTCTATTTTACTACACTCATTCCCTCAAAAATCTCCGATTCGTCCATGGCCTCGTCTCGCCAATAAAAAATGTACAAACAAACATTTTTCAACTTTTTCATTGATTCAATTGCTCTTCTTTTCAGTGTTCAGTTTTGTGGGAAAAAAAATGTATATTTAGATATAGTGGATGACAATAAGCTGTAAAAGTAGAAATCGAGGTAAAGCGACTAGATTCCGATTTGTGTCTTTTGGATGGGAAGAGAAGAGGAGAGGAAGAAGAAGAATTTTCAGTTGATCATCGTTGTGTGTGTGTGTTTTTTTCTTGTTCGGGGGAATGTGTGTGGTGATTAGGGAATCAGAAAAGGTGGGAGGAAAGTGTGATGGGTGGGTGGGTGGATGTGGGAAAAAAGTACGGAAATCTACGGTACTTTTCAATGATTCGTTGTTGTTTTTGGGAACGGAACGGAACGGGGGGGGTGGATTCGAGTGGCTACCCATAAGAGCGCTATAATTTAGTTTTAGTCAATAGGGGGAGATGGTACAGATGTTTGTTATACAGTATATATATATATGGTGATGATCGATTTGGACAGAACAAAAAAGAAATCAATGAAATACAGCGAAATGGAATATGATATGGGTGGAATTGTGATCAGTGCGGTGCCCGGGTGCTATAAAAGATAAAACAGTGATAACCTTAACTCAATACATCAATCATCATCATCATCCAGATTCTGAATCCTCGCTAACTTGGCGACGCGATGGAAGCGGTGAGCATGACGCGCACGAAGAAGACATTGAGGAGATGAGCTGACGAGCACGCCTCCACAGACGACGTGGAGTTCTGGACGTGCGACGAGAAGACGTGGTTGTGCCATTTTCCATCGGTTTTAAGAGTTGCACGTCTTCAGATGCTTGCTACAACAAAGAAAAATACGTTTTGCACATGCCCGTTCGTTAATACTATTTATTTACCTTGGCCTTAATTTTTTGAAGCGACCGAATCTGTTGCTGGCTCTTGTTGCTATTGCTCGTGCAGCACACAATTTGGTATTTCTTATCGTATCCGTCGAATCGATGATCCAGAATATCATGACTTTGCGCCACCGTTCCGTTTGCGTAAACAGGTTCAAAGCGTTTCGACGCGATTTCAGCGGAACGTGGATCTTGTTTGCGGACTCGGTCGTAGATCTAAAATATAGAAAGTATTAGTACAATTCCAAATTATTTTTCTCAAAATGTTCGCTTGTTCTCGAGTTTGAACCATTTAAAGTCGCCATTTTCTAATACTGAATTTCTCTTGACTGAGTGGGCGGAGCTTGTTTGCTAATGCTTTTTGAGACCCCACGAAGAGGGGGAAAAGTGCGAAAATGTGGGAACGAAAAGGGGGGAAAATGGGCGGAGTCAACCGCTAAAGTACCGCAAACTCTTGCGACCTTTTTTCTAATAATATTTTTGTGTTCAAATTGACCTTATTTAATTTTTTTAAAACTAAAATGTTCGAATCCTTTGGCAAAAATAATAAAAAAATTAAGCTCCGCCTATTTTCCCACCTTTTCGTAAGCTCTCTGCTTTTTCTGATGGCATCTGCCGAAGATTTAATGGTAGTAATCTATTTGTCGAAAATTTTTGAACAAAAACTTAGTCGGTATATGCTCAAAATTGACAAAAAGCTCTCATTTTTAACGGGGTTATTCACAAAACCGGAAAAAAGGAAGAAAACGGAAAAAAAAACTTTGGGAAAAATCGAAGAATTCTCCGATTGACTTGAAATTTTGGGAAATATTGGGGAAAATTCTCCTATACATGCTCAAAAAATTTTAGACCAAAATATCGATTTTAAAAATTTTCAGAAAAATCGATATTTTGGACGGAGAATTTTTTCCAATATTTCCCAAAATTTTCAATCGAAGCATTCTCCGATTTTTCCCGCAACTTTTTTCCGATTTTGTGAATAGGTCCATTAGGCTCTGGGACGTTTCGAAACTTTTGTACATTTTTGCGACATACTAGTGGATTTCAATTCCCAAAAAAATTAAAATAATTGATAAAAACGAAAAAATAGGAACTAAATGCGCGTGTTTAGGTGTCAATTGGCGAAAATCGATACGCAAAAAAGTTTCGAAACGTCCAAGAGCCTTTTTTTTTGAAAACAAAAAAATGTATTTTGTTGTCTAGCATTTTTTGTCCCACCCCTGCTTCTACCTTCACTTTTTTGCTTTAAAGTTATTCAATCGGGGGTACGACAGAATAGAAATAGGCGAAATAGAAATGCTACAAAATAGAAATGCTACAAAAAAGAACTGGAAAAAATAGAACTGAGCGAAATAGAAATGCTACGAAATAGAACGGCTACAAAATAGAAATGAGCGAAATAGAAATGCTACACAATAGAACAAATTTTGGCGATGGAGCGCGTTTGCATTATTTTTCCAATTTCTCAGTTTTTCGCCGATTATGAAATTTTTTTTCTGAAACTTCATTAATTGTATACTTTTCTTCATTTCCACTGTTAAAATATAAAATAAAATATCTGAAAACAAGCCTGATCTGACGCCTATCGGCGCCGATCAGTCTTGAGTAGCCGCCTGCGGCGGCTGTTCGGTTGGGCGTATCATTAAGCTTGATCTAGTTCAAAGTACCCTTTTTAGTTTCAAAACAACAATTTATTCACTAAAAACTATTTGAACAACAGAAATATCTTTTTAAAAAAACTATTTAAAAAAATGAGATCAAAGAATTTCTTTGTACACGACGTTGAGTAGTCGCTCAGAAGATGCACTTTCGCTTGAAACTCTCGACGAAGGGCCGTTGCACATTCCACTGCTCACGTCCAGATTTTTCCAATCATGACGACTGAGCCAACATTCAGACGAAGACGGTAAAGAGGAAGCGAAGATGTCCGAACAGAGTTAAGGAATTCTGTAGTCATGTGTTTGTTTGTAGACTCGTCTTCAACTTCGTCCCGGCGTCCGAAATGTCTCCTCTCAAACCGCCAAACACATCATCCACGAGATCTTCCAAAACTGGGAGACCTTCTAGAAGAGTGACTCGATCTTCGTAGTCGTTTGCTACTCCATCACCAACATCTAGTAGAAACTTGATCCAATTGGCATCTCCATTGATGATCCGCATGTTGTCTAGAAGCGAGAACTTCTTGAATTGATTCCAGAGGTAACTGTTCTTGATACAGTTGTTGATGAGGTCAGTCTTGGTTCCGCGTCGGATAACAGGAAGGATATGACGGAAATCTCCGCCCAGAACAATACGTTTTCCTCCAAAAGGGAAGGGAGAGTCGGGCAAGTCTCGAAGCACGAAATCAGCAGTCTCCAATGCAGTTTTGGAGATCATGGAGCACTCGTCCCAGATGATCACATCCACTTATTTCAGCTTCTTTGCATCGTTACTTTCTTTGATGTGGTTTCTCGTCTTGGAATCGTTTCCGATGTTCAGTTTGAGCAATGTGCTGGCAATTCCTGTCCAGGCGGTGCACTGTACGTTCTTGTTCATTGATGAGAGCATGTGAAGGATCACGTTGTGTACGTCTTCCCAGGTGGAAGTCCAAATCAACGAAATCGTCAGTAGAGTTGTCGATGACAATAGTAGGTGCAGTGGTGAACTTGTCTATTGATTTTCCCAATCGGACCAATCTTTCATCAATGTCGTAGTTTCTCGTGCTTCTGATTCCCCCTGATCGTGTCCCCGATTCAGAAAATCCTCTGACATGTCCTTGGTGAAGATATTCCACAAAGTTTGGGTGTCGCCAATCTCGGATCAGGCCAGAATAGCAGATAAGGCTGCTCTCAGCTGAGCTGGCATGTGATAAGCGGCCATTTCCTCGAGTGACTTGATGACAACGGCATCGTCGCTCAGAAGACCTTGGGCTTTTGCTGCTTCGACAAAAGTATCATGCACAGTTGGAATACCATTGTCGTCTTTAGTCGTCTTCAGATCCGAGAAGCTGGTGGCACTTTTGGTGTACAGAAGGAGAAGACGTAGAGCGTATCTTTCAGGATCTAATGGAGAGACTCCATAGATCCTTCGGATGGTCCATTCTCCGCCTCTTTTTCTAGTTTTCCACTCTCCTCTGGTCTTGTCGAAGATGAAACACTCTGGAATTTCGATGTAGGTGAGTCTTCTGAAGTCCTTGCAACACTGCGCCTCTCTTCAGCCGCCTGCTTCGTGTCCATGGTGTATAATTGTCCATAGGAAAGGGCTTTTTCAGTCGATGGATGGAGAGGTCCAGCTGCAAGGTAGATCTGTTCATGGATCTTGTAAGAGTAAGGTCGGTAGTCTCTGAACTCTTCCACCTGTGCACCCATTGATGCGAGAGCTAATGCCGAATTGAACTGTCGGATGTTGCTCTGGAAGTTGTCAGCATCCGAGCTATCTGCTGATCTTTTCCATCATTTTCTCCTTCTCGGTAGAATCTGCTCTCCGAAGACGTCTGGACTCCCGATTTTTCTTTTTCCGGATGGCACTTTCTTCTGGAGTCTCGCTTTGTCGCTTCCGTCTCATAAACTCTTCAGCAGGTCGCGTTTGATCATTTTGGTGGGCCGACAATAAATATTTATACGACTTTCGTCGTAGCAGTAACAAAAAAAATTGTTAAACGTGAAAACCAATTGAACTACCGATTGATGCGAACATTTAATTATCAGTTCATATCGTTTGCAACCGGTATCACTTGGTGTAGTAGCTAGTGAGTTGCAAACTGCAATCTGCACTCCCTGGTTCAATTCCCCCTGAGGTCTGTTGAGTTTTGTTGATCCAAAGGCGTGGTTAAAAATAGTTCCCATCAACCACGATCCCTCATCCCTAATGCTCTCTCTCTTTGAGAAATACGGGCAGCCAATCTTCCTAGCGAACAGACGGACATACTTGAATAGCGTAATATATATAAGAAAGATTACTGAAAAATCCTATAATAATCGGAAAATTCGAAGAATAATGCAAACGCGCTCCATCGCACCGAGTTCTATTTCGCCCATTTCTATTTTGTCACATTTCTATTTCGCGCTGTTCTATTCCGCTCATTTCTATTTTGTAGCCGTTCTATTTTTTCCAGTTCTTTTTTGTAGCAATTCTATTTTGTAGCATTTCTATTTCGCCTATTTCTATTCTGTCGTACCCCCATTCAATCGGTCTGAAAAGTTATGGGAAATTTGATATCACAAATCGATTACTTGTGGTCTATTACGCATAGAATATTTCTAAAATATAACGGTATACATTTAGTATTGGTGCAATTAAGCCGAAAAGTTCGAAAATCAACCCCAAAAGAACAATGTGTCGTGGAACTCGAAGACTCTCCTTCCTCGACCTCATTAATAAATAATAAATAATAAATTCACGTCAAAAATGACCGTGAGGACACAAATAAAAGACTCAATCGACGTGACCTAACTTAACCTACCCTCTGTGCTCGCAATGACGTGGATGACGTGGATGACCCAGATAGCCGCTATAAAAGCCGAGAGGAACCAGCAGTCTACACACACATTCGACGACACTGCTACCGACTGTTCTGCGACCATGGCGAAGACGACTCCCCACACCGCGGCTCCCAAGGCGCCTCCCCCTTCGGGAGAGGGGCTACCCCAGCTGTTGGATCAACTGCTGGTGGCGACAATCGACGCGAGCGGAACACCCTCCGGAGCAACCCGCGCCAACTCCACCGAACTAGGTACTTGTCTTTTTATTCGTTAAGTCTAATAAAGTGTCATGTTTTACCTTCTACTTCTAATCCTTCGACCTGAGTCGGCACATGGTGCATCGACCGGGAATTTCTTTCAGGCTCAAGGGGGGCTCAAAGCCCAGCAAACCCACATCAATCAGAATGTCAGTCGAGCTTGGCGAACGCATTTGTACCAGCCTCGAGAGCATTGTGAAACTTCTGAGCGAGCGCCAATCCTGGAAGCGGAAAGCTTGCACGGATGAGGCTCAAGCGAAGAAGCCAAAGAAAGCCTGCCAATACTGCGGACAGGACCATCCACCAACGGCGTGCCAACAGTTTCAATCACCAACACAACGTTGGCAAAAACTGGCGACCAAGCGGATGTGTCCACACTGCCTAGGAAAGGGCCATCCAGCCGAAATCTGTAGATTCAAGCAGAGAAGCTGCCAGACCTGCTCAGAGCCCCACCACAACTCACTGTGCAGCGTCGCGGATGGCAAGGCCAATTCAACCGCTGGGACACCCATGGAGCAATCCCACTGAGCGGATCTTCCCTAAATAATTTCTATATAATAATATAATAAAAAAGTTATCAAATTAAGATCGTTTTCTGTTCAAAAAGCATTGTCAAAAGACGAATCTCACCTAAACTCTACTGAACCACCCACAGTAAAAAGTTAACTAATAGAAATAATTATCAAGAGCTGGTAAAGATATCTTTGTCAGAAACTTTGGATTGTTTTCAAACCCTATTCAATTACCATGTCGACAATCGGTAGTTGGGGAAGGTGAAGACAATCCTTAGTTCGAGTCTACTTCAGTTGAAGATGTTATATTATTGACAATCTCGGCTGCATTGGTTAATCGCTTAGCAAACATTAGATTTGCACTCCAAGCAGTGTACTGAAAGCAGATCGGTCCCATGTGTTTAGGACGTGCACATCCTAGGGATTCTGACTAGTCTCCACCCACTATGAGACGAAAAAAATGGGTAAATGGTTCAACACAGACCGTAAATTGCTTAACCTTAAAAATTTAAGATCTCGATCTTAAAAATAATTGCTGAAAAATATTAAAAAAGATAATTGCTGAAAAATCTTAAAAAGATAATTGCTGAAAAATCTTCAAAAGATAATTGCTGAAAAAATAAAAATCTTAAAAAGATAATTGCTGAAAAATCTTAAAAAGATAATTGCTGAAAAATCTTAATTGCTGAAAAATCTTAAAAAGATAATTGCTAAAAAATAAACATCTTAAAAAGATTATTGCTAAAAAAGATAATTGCTAAAAAATTATAATTGCTGAAAAATACTTTCACCAGTCTCAATGCTAATCAAGATCATTACAAGCGAAATAAAATAATCCCTTGTGTGATCATCTCAAAAATAATCTCTAAAGTTATCATCTATTCAGTTACAAACTTAAGTAACCCGTCACAAATAAAGTGACAAATAATTAGATAAATTAATCAAGAGGCATGAAGCAGGGATTGTTAGAAGTCGTTAGAGTGATTAGATCTTTCAGGCCAATCAACTCCAACCCTTCCGTCCCATCGCTCATCAAGCCAGCCTCCCCATCGTCAACGGCCAAAACGTTCGTCAACTCAATCGTTCCGCAGTCGATCGTCCAACCGTTCAGCTAGCCGATCGGAGATCCAGCGCCCAAAACCAGCTTCCGCTCATTGGACCAACCTAGGTCCAGCGAAGCAAATTTTTACAAAGAGGGCTACCAAAGCCCTCCAACTTATAGCGGAAGTGGATGATTTTTTGGCAAGCCCAAATCAAGCCCAATCCGTCGCAATTTTGCAAGTTTGCCACCGCAAGCTTTCGCAATTTGCAGCCAATCTCAGCCAAGCTGAGACTGAAGCATGGCAACTTTTGGACAGCCATCCAGAAGTGTCATCATCGCCAAAGGCGAAAAACAATAATTTTGGCATCCTTTGTGATCACTTAAATGCCAGAAATTTTAAAGGCTTAAGATCCCAAATGAATATTCTTCTCCAGCGTATCGAACGCAAATTAGAACAAAGACCAATTGAACATTTTCGTACATCAGACTGTGTCCAAATAAGTCACAGCGGTATGAAGAGCAATCAATGTGGTAAACTTCCTTCGTTGGATAGTTCCAACGTCTCGGAAAAAATAACCAAATTCTCAGTGGAAAATTCCAATCAACAGAAGAGCCCAAGCAAAATGCCGGACTCACCAATCATGAAAAACGAGAGATCACTCTCGCCAGAACCTAGCAAAGCTAGAAAATCTGCCAATTCCATTGAAGGAATAAAACAGTCTGAAAATGAAAATCATTCTATTTATCAACTGTTGAAAGAACTTCAACACAATATAGATAAGAACAATGTGATAACATCCGCAAAAGTAGATGGCATAGTCAAAACTCAACATCTCGTTTTCCAAAGCATTCAAACAATGCAAACCAACTGGGAAAACATGCAGGAGGAGCTGCAATATGTAAAAGATCGTTTCAAAACGTTACAAGACAAAGTAGATGAAATTGATGTTACTGATGATAACAAGGACCAAGAGCTATGCAGCATTCCGGAATCGTCAAACAATCAATCTAAACATCTCTGTCTTAGCAACCAAAGAATGTCCGAGGTGCTCAAATCCCCTAAACCAATTGTGGATAGCCCCACAGAGTCACCGCCAATTCAGGCGCGTCCCTCCTTTGGTCAGTATATATATGAACCACAAATGAACGTCGCAACAATCTTGCAGACTATCAAACCATTCGATGGTAGCAGGAGCAATTATGCTCTTTTTATCACGCGTTTTAACGCGTTGGTCCATGAAAATCCTCAAATCAATGTTATACTAAAACAAAATATTTTGATCAGCCTGTTGGAAGGCGAAGCCAAAGAGCTAATTACATCTTCGCAGTTGTCAGAAGAAGCATATGATAATCTACGGTCCAATCTTGAGATCACCTATAATCGAGATGATGATAGACGCAATCAGTTACTGGAAGAATTCCGACAACTAAAATTCCACCAAACTGACGTTGATCAAATGGAAAAAGACACAATGAAACACTTGTGCACCGCAAATAGCTTAGAGTTGCATGGTTTCTCTATGAATAATGATCTAGCAATCAATATTTTTATCGAGAAACTTCCGGCGCACATCATGCGCACAGTGATAAAGTTCAATCGAAAACATAAGCTAAATCCATCTTTCAAAGATACCATTAAATTGGTTCAGAGCCTCATCTCGGAAAACAGGGTTATCCAAGAGGCCGAACAAAGAAGAAAAGGCCGAACGCAACTCACAGAAGTTTGCATGGCTGAGATTAACCAATTAAAAACGTCGAACTTTAAAAAAGAAAACGTCCCAATGAAAGAGGGATCAAAAAATATAAAACACAAGAGTTCGAATAGTCATGACAAACCAATCAAACCATGGATGCGCTCTCCTTGTACATTCTGCAAAGACAATTCCCACAAAAGTTGCGACTGTCAACTTACAATTACTCAAAAGAGAGAAGCTCTTATAAAAGAAAAAAACCGCTGTTTGAATTGTCTCTACAAGTTTCATTCGACAGAGGACTGCAGATCGCCAGCCGTCTGTTTCACTTGCAGAGAGAAGCACCACTTCTCCCTATGCCCTGAGCAAGAAAAGGCTCAGAAATTAATGAACCTGCTCAGCTCAACAGAGACAGATGAGCTGCAAAAGTTTTTTCGGACAAACGGAGTTGAGCTCTAAACCAGCCGGCTCCGCAACTAAAATAAGACACTCCTCTAGAGGGAGCATTCCTATAAGCCAAGAAAAAGATCCTTCAAATAGAGATCAAGAAAGTAAATCATGTTCGTCCACGGATATGATCAAGCTGGACATCATAAACATTAACTTCACATGTATTACCGATCCCGAGTACAAATTACCGTATCTACAAATACGGACCCCTTCCGGTGCTCTTCTCAATGCACTGATAGATAGTGGAGCAACCACTTCAGTTATATCTAAACAAGCAGTTCGACGCTTAAAAATACCAGTTCATCATCAAAAAACGATCACATTTACTGGATTTGTTTCGTCTACAGGACCGCAAAAAATCAATCTGTATAGTCTAGAATTACTAGATAATTCGGGAAATATATGGACCACCATAATCCCAGAATTTGAAGCATTGCCTACGAGTGTTAAAGCTCCATCTTTTTCTGATCAAGATACAAAATTCTTGATACAGAAACAGATTGATATCAAAAATTTGACAAACCTAAAGAAATTCGACGGCAAGCCGATCGACCTTCTAATTGGTAATAACATTCTCACGAATCTATTGTCATCCAGTCAACGGCATACACTACCAAGTGGCCGAATTGTGGAAGAGACATATCTGGGTTTCATAACTCACCCAACACCATCCCCAGCGGCAATAAAGCCCCTGAATGGAACTAAAAATGAAGATCGTAAGGATAATATCGAACATCACATAAACAATCTCCAAATTGTGAATATGTGGGAGACAGACGAATCACCAACTGAAACAGAGATTTCGGAGGTGATAAACGGTCAAAGTATGAATAGTAAGAGTATCAACTCCACGTTGGACAAACTTCTCGAAAGATCGTGGCAATTGGATCTGTTGGGAATAGAACCGCCAACGGCAGTTCAAAATAAACAAACCCTCAATCAAGAATTGATAAAAAAGTTTAAGGCTACGGCCAAAAAAGATAAGGATGATAAAATCCATGTTCAATTTCCATTCAATGGGAAAGAAGAGCATCTGAACGACAACTACCTAGTAGCTGTCAAAAGATTGATATCATTAGTTGAGAAACAACTAACAAATTCTGTGACCAGAGACGCATATCATGAGATTATCATGCAACAACTTGCGTCCGGGATTATTGAAGTAGCACCAGAAGCAGAAAAGCAGATGGGACCTCATTACTTCATCCCTCACAGAGTGATAGAAAAACTTGATTCGTTAACAACGAAATTAAGAATTGTGCTTGACGCATCCTCTCATATGAAGAATGAACTGTCTTTGAATGACTGCATTCATCCCGGCCCATCGATTCTCAAATCTATCGTTGGAATATTGCTAAGAGCTCGAAATAAGTCATTCCTGATGGTCGCCGACCTCGAGAAGGCGTTCCATCAAATAAGATTACAAGCGCAGCACAGAAATGCGACAAAATTTCTTTGGATGAAAAATCCACATAGTCCGCCAACTCCGGACAACATTATAATATACAGGTTTACGCGTCTTCCTTTCGGAATTACAGCGTCGCCATTTCTACTGGCAATAACAATCATACTGTACATGGAAATGGCTCCAGAAGCCATAAACGACAAGATCGCCCAGAATCTGTATGTCGACAATGTCCTGTTCACTCCCGAAACAGCAGACGAAGCTCTGGAAGATTATCGTAATTCTAAACGAGCATTCAATAACATGCACATGAATCTACGAGAATATGTGTGCAATGACAGCAAGGTGATGAGTATCATACCGGAAACCGACCGAGCCAGCAGCACTACGTGCAAATTACTCGGACTGTTATGGGATTCAACAAATGACTCACTCAGTATTAAAATTGCAACTCCTCCCGAAGGAGTTCCAACGAAAATACAACTAGTGGCATTCCAAGCCGCCACATATGATCCGCTTGGACTCTTATCCCCAATAATAGTCCCAATAAAATTATTATCATCCAAAGTATGTGAATCCAAAGTTAAATGGAAAGATCCCATACCGGATAAATACCACCAAGAGTGGATCCAAATCAAATCAGCATTCACTGAGAAAAAATACACCTTTCCAAGGATGGTGACTCAGTTGAAAGATATTGAAAAAACATCTTTGATCATCTTTTCTGATGCGTCAAAAGATCATTACGCAACATGTGCATATTTGGTCTTTGAAAATAGAAAGGGTGAAAAATCATCGACACTTATTTTCTCAAAGTCAAAAATCCGTCCAATCAATTCGGACAATCTTACCATCCCTCGGATGGAATTACTAGGAGCACTAATTGCAACAAATGCAGCGTCTACATTGATAGACGAACTGCAAATACCAATTTCATCGGTAACCTTCTTCTGTGATAACAGCGCAGTTCTCTATTGGATAATCCATAAGAAACCTGTTGACAAATGGGTTTCGAATAGAATAATAACAATTACAGCCACATTAAATAAATTGGCAGAAAAGAATTTGAATCCGAAATTCAGATATGTCCCCACAGACTTAAATCCAGCGGACATTGCAACAAGAGGTGCTATTCTGTCCGATTTAAAAATAAATTCCCTTTGGCAAAATGGTCCCTCGTTTCTAATTAAGAACGAAACCAAATGGCCTCCATCACTTGATGACACTTCAGCTGATCATCAAGAAATTCACTGCTACATTCTCAACATTCAGAGACCAGCAGTTCCAAGATGTAATCCATTATTAACATCTGAAAGTCCTCTCGGATACGAATCAATCGTACCGTATCATAAGACGAATAGTCTGAGAAAATTAGTGACTATCACTAATAAAGTCCTGAATTGGACATTAAAAACTATGATCAAGCGAAACGCTCGATGTCAAGATAGACCATACATCTGGCAAAATCAGACCATGCAAAAATATGCAATGGCAAACATTACTAAGAATGAAACTCAGAAAAGAGCATTGACTCTACAATATATAATAAAAGACCACTACGTGGATTCTGAATGTAGAATGGACATTGAACCACCAATATCTGAACATATCCACAAAGATAAAAATGGAGTGTATCATTATGAGAATTCGTACGTAAATAAAAAGAACGTGAATCTTCCAAAATCATTGATTTATATCATGCACAAACATCCTTTGGCAAGATTAATAGCAGCAGACTCTCATGAAAGTCTACTCCATCAAGGACCAAAAGATATGGCCTCCGATATTCAGCAGAGATATTGGATAAAAAGAATAACGACCCTCACCAGGTCGATAAGAAAAAACTGTCTCATTTGCAAGAGACAACACGGGAAACCTTACAAATACCCGTTCGCAACAGCTCTCCCGGCCATTCGCACTCATGCGTGCAGACCATTTCAGCATGTTGGACTGGATTATTTTGGTCCTATCGGATACAAAACATCATCCGGTAACAATGGAAAACTTTGGGCTATGCTCACCACGTGTTTAGTAACACGAGCGGTACATCTGGAAATAGTACCGGATAATAGTACCTCCAGCTTCTTATTGGGAATGAGAAGACTGATTGGCCGGAGAGGAACTCCGAAATCAATAATCTCAGATAACGCAACAGCGTTCAGTCTTGGATATGCAATGATTAATGCAGATATCCAAAGCATGATAAACTCGAGTCAGACATTGACATCATATTTAGCTTCCAAAGAAATTGAAGTTCGTCAAATAACCCCATTCGCCCCATGGCAAGGAGGCGTGTATGAAAGAATTGTAGCAATTGTAAAAAACATGTTTTTTAAGACAATTGGAAACAACCAATTCTCCTACATTGAAGTAGAAACTCTATTGATTGAGTGTGAAGGCATTATCAACAGCAGACCTATCACAACAAACCCAATCAGTATATCGGATACTGAAGCAATCCGACCAATTGATTTCATGCTTCCACTAGCAGAGTTATCACTTCCTAACGGTGTAATCACTGCAAATAATACAAAATCAAGTATCACAGAAAGACAGACAAGAAAATACTTGGAAAGTCTAAATGCAACTCGCCAAAAACTTTGGGACGAGTTTTACAATGAATTGTACACAGGGAAGAAAGCCCCTACGTACAAAAACAGAGCTCACAGCTCAGAAGTCCCTAAGATTGGACATGTTGTTTTGGTAGAAACCCCACTTGTACCACGTTACCGTTGGCCACTTGGTCGAATTACGGAATTGATCAAATCGAGCGACGGAAAAACGCGTTCAGTAACTATTAAATGCAAAAACAAGTTAATCCAGAGAGCTGTCAACCAACTCATACCCCTGGAATTAACCCAATGAGGTAGGGTAAAGCTTTTTCCCTAAAGGAAAAAAGGCTTTCGCTCCCGCCCCCAGTGTCGTGGAACTCGAAGACTCTCCTTCCTCGACCTCATTAATAAATAATAAATAATAAATTCACGTCAAAAATGACCGTGAGGACACAAATAAAAGACTCAATCGACGTGACCTAACTTAACCTACCCTCTGTGCTCGCAATGACGTGGATGACGTGGATGACCCAGATAGCCGCTATAAAAGCCGAGAGGAACCAGCAGTCTACACACACATTCGACGACACTGCTACCGACTGTTCTGCGACCATGGCGAAGACGACTCCCCACACCGCGGCTCCCAAGGCGCCTCCCCCTTCGGGAGAGGGGCTACCCCAGCTGTTGGATCAACTGCTGGTGGCGACAATCGACGCGAGCGGAACACCCTCCGGAGCAACCCGCGCCAACTCCACCGAACTAGGTACTTGTCTTTTTATTCGTTAAGTCTAATAAAGTGTCATGTTTTACCTTCTACTTCTAATCCTTCGACCTGAGTCGGCACACAATGAGCGGCCACGCCCACTCATTTAGCGCTGCTTACTTATATTATCAAATGCTATTTAAATAACTCACTCTCCGCTCCAAGTTTTCATCACGAAGGTATTCCAAAGTTTTCATCGCTTTCGGATTGTTTTGCATTTCCTCGTGAAGAGCAATCCAGCACAAATGATTCGCCTCAATGGCTTCTGAAGTGGTCCGTCCTTCGGGTACAACGCTGGCAAGCATGTTGAAGACAGGAACTCCGATTCCTCTCAGAAAATCAATTTGAACAGTCGGAACGTAGGCGTTCGATCGATCCATCATTTCGAGAGGCTTCACACCAAGTTGCGTTTCGAGATCTCCCTGCGCGAAAAACTCCAAATAGATATTCTCAGCAATTTTCTTCGCGTTATGGAAATTCTTCGCTTGATCCGAAAGATCAGAGGCTGTCATGACAAGGCACATGAGAAGATATCGATGATCGAATGACATTGGATTGTATCCTTCCGCGATCATCGTTTTGATTCGTTCTTGTTTTCGGAGATGCGCAGAAATGTCAGTGGCAAGTATCACTTCTCGAATATTGTTGACTATTGAACGGAAGTCCGCAGCCGGAAGATTCTCCAATATGGAGCACTCCTCTTGTTGCAACAATTTGATAGCTTGTGCAAAGTGATGCCTTTCGAGCACACTTCCTTCCGTACTGTATAAAACGGACAGCGGCGTCTTTTGAAGAGATTGCATTTGGAATGAGTTTGTCGTTCCGCGATGATCAATGTCATGACAGAGACATGCGATGAGCAGTGATAACCGGTCCATGTCATCGAGTGCTCGACGAATCGCATCAGTTCGAAGGGAGAGCCAACAAAAGTGAGTGACAGAGAATGCGTGCGACCAATTGTGGTACGGTACGGTTCGATAGCCGACAGAAACTCGGAGTGTCAAAAAGGCAAGTTTCCGTTTATTGATTTTATAGGTCATTGTGAAGCCTAAATCCTCAAAGAACATCATCGCAGCCCGATGAAAGTGATTCTCGCCAATCGATCGTGGTGGAAAGGAAAAGTCGGCAAAATTGTGGCTAAAGTACCGCCAATCGCGGAGCGGGTCGTTCACAAGGCGTAGCACGTCGACATCTTCGATCTTGAAAAGGAGAAAACCCATATTAGAAAGATTCAAAAAAAAAAGAAATAAATTCCTTACCACCACATCCTCGCCTTGAATTTTAAACTCTTCCACCATGTGAATCCGAGTCCGAACTTCTTCAATCTGCTTGGCCAGGATCGCCTGCAAACAAAACTGATTGACAATTTCGCCTAGCCGGAAGCATGCTGCAGCAGGTGGCCAAACAATTGTTTTACAACAACCGGGCAAGGGTGGTTCAAAAAATAAAGTACAGTATCAACTTACATGTGCAATGCTGTTGGCAATAAAGTAGGATAATCGCTTAATGTACTTCTCGTCGTGACGTGAGAATCCAGATTCCTTGTTGTACAGAATGATGACGCCGATCAGTGAGCCTGAAATGAAATGCTTGTGGTTTTTATTTTTTATTCTCAGTACGGAGCGCTGCAAACGCGCTCCCTTTGCACAGTGGTGGACGCGGCCACGTTGGCGACGAGAGAGTGCAGAAAATTGAGAGAGCCGTGGCCGATATTTTGCTCTGATTTCTCTAAACCTCTCTTCAAATGCATGCGAAATTCTTCTTTTCCAGAAAATTCTCGAAATTTTGCAAACTCTAATGGGGGTTTTCAGGGATAGAAAATATAATAAAGAATTTTTCTGCATTTTTTTTTGCTTGGTTTGCCTACCAAAAAAAGCAAAAAACTGGGAGGGAAAACTCGGAGAATGCTCCTATTGCTCTGAAACTTCGGAAAATAATACCAAAAATGCTCCCGGGAGTGCTCAGAAACTTTTGGACCGAAATATTGATTTTTTGTGAAATTTTTAAAAATCGATTTTTCGGTCCGTAAATTTCTGAGCATGTCATGACCGGGAGTATTTTTGTAATTATTTCCCAAATTTTAAGGGCAATTAGAGCATTTTCCGAGTTTTCCAACCAATTGTTTGCAATTTTCCATTTTTTTTAGAAGACTTACTTCCAAATGAAGTACACGAAAAGACGCGAAATTCAAATTTTTCCATTGATTTTTCTTTTTCACGATTTTTCTCCCGTCTTTCTTGCATCAATTCAATTTTTGAGTTTAATTTTTGAAGAAAAATGAAGTGGGATAATTGAAAGAAAAACGAATATTTCGGGGAAAAATATAATTTTCTAGAAGGTGCGGCCGCCGATTTTCTAGGTCAGCGCTCTCGACAACCAGCGACTCCGTGTACTCCCCGTGGTCTTCGAATTTTTTGTGAAATTCGCCAATGTACAGTTTTAATGTGATATTTGTATTTAAATTCTCCAGTCAAAACTACATTGCCAGCCACTTCCCCCTCAAAAAGTTCGAACCTCCCGACTGTTTGATGAGCTCAGTACGACACTTTTTATAGCATAACCGTAACCCACTGCACCGGTAAAATGCGGCGGATGCATATAGTGTCCGTATTCGAATAATATCGTCCACATGATCCATCGGACGCTATATATATAACAACTTTTCATTTATTTTTCGCATTAAGGAACAAAATTATAAATTGCGACTCTTTGTCGCCGCTTTTTTCCCTTTTCTTACTAATTTTTTTCCCCAAATTTAGTGACCCAAAATAAATCGAACGACGCGGAATTATTGTATATCTAGAGTGTAATATGCATACATAAATTAAGATATGATTCAAATACGGACACTATATGCATCCATCCCATCCACTACTGGCAAAAGGGTCACCTCCCTTTTTAGAAATTTGGCTGTAAATCCGCAGCTGTTTTTGGCAGAAACTTGTCAATTCTTTTCGTCTAGAACATTCTATTGTTCAGGCTCTTTGACCCCGAATGTCAATCATTTCAGCCTGACAACAATGCGGCCAGCCACAAAGACTCGCCTTCCACCGATAATCCTACTAGCGCAGAAAAATGGAATGGAATAGAATGCGAAATGCTTCCGAATTTTCAGCGTGTTTTCAGCCTTGTTTACGATTTTATTCTCATGTTTTTTCTCTGCCACTCTCTCTCTCTCTCTCTCTTTTTTTCTCCACTGCCGTCAATTGTTCTCCCATTATATTCGAACCAGGGGGTGTTGATATTGATGTCATTGTTGTCAATAGTCAATAACGCCGACACATTTACCATGCAGACACCTACCGTCAAGTCAGGGAAAACAGAAGACGCACACACAAAAAAAAAGAAAAAGCAAAGACAAACCTGAGCTGTCAATGAGCGGAAACACAATCATATTTCGAGCATTCACTCCAAACTGCTCATCGATTCGCGCATCAAAGAATGGACATCTTCTCACATCTGGAATGTTCATGGTCCTCTGCGTGTGAGCGACTCGTCCCACGATTCCGTAGCCCATCTCAAACTTTTTTCCCGTCATCAGCATCGTCTCGTTGTTGAACAAAACCATCTGCTTGTTGTCTTCGTCGTGGAGGAATACAGCATAGCTGAAAAAAAGATATAAAAAGTTGTGAAAAATATATTGTGAAAAGGAAAAAATAAAATTGCGGCACGATGTTTGCGTACTTTTGAAAATGGAGATAATTTTTTTATTATTTTTCCAAAGTACGCAAACACCGTTTCGCAATTTTTTGTTTGCCAATATAGGGCGAGGAAGCGGGAGTCAGTAAATGCGCCCAGACGCACAGGGACAAGGTTCAAAAATTTTTGCAAAAAATTACCCGAGGAAGTGTGGCACTGTCACGCAAAATTGCAGACAACGCTCAATTTCAGAGTTCCGAAGATTTTTTCGTTGAATTTTTTATCCATCTAATTACTGGGATGCAAATAAAATTATTTCAATTAAAAATTTTCAAAATCTGGAAATTTCCCGGAAAATCAGCGTTGTCCGCAATTTTGCGTGATAGTGTCACACTTGCTCAGGCATTTAATTTCTTGAATTATTAGAAAATTTAGGGATTTTAAACGAACGATTCAAGATTATATTGTGGCTTGATAAGAATCATAAAATACCTGATAATATCCGTAAAATATCTGGTCAGATTCGCATCGCCTAATATTACCCTTAAAATTTCTGATTATATCCGTAAATTTCCTAAAATAATTCGTGAATTTTCTGATAAGATCCGTAAATTTTCTAAATTTATTCGTAATTTTCCTAGCAAGATTTTGTCGTATCAACAATTATTGATTTTTCGAAACAACGTAAAAATGCAGATAATTGCCATACAAATACGTTTTATTTAACGAAAAGTATCATAAAATAAAAAAATAAAAATAGAAATATAAATAGAATACAAAAATACAAATTATTGAGAACTCTATGCAGAAATTGAACGCGTCGTTTTCGATCTTTCCGCGTATTCCATTTTGTATGCCATTCCATTCTGTTGTCGCTTTGGCAGCTTGTCTCCATCTCGCGGTCGCGCTGAAAATAATGCTTATGATTCAGAATTAAAAACAATTCATTACATCAAATATTCCAAGGAGACCTCGACGAGAGATCCACACGTCAAATCAAACAATAGTTTTGACCGAGTTCGCCAAAAAATCTTCGAGTGAAACGGAATGTCGCTCGTGGCACGAAATAACCATTTAAGCCTAAAAATGCAAATATTTTCACAATTAAATGAAGAAGCGCTAACCTGCGACAGTTATCGATAGGTCATTGGTTCAAGACACAAATACGATGCACATGACTTCTGAAAAAATGTTATTGTTTTTAAAACTTCGTCACCTTTTTTTCGTGAGCCTATTCAGCGATATGCCAACAATAAGAAAACAATTACAAACAATTGGGAGAAAACCCGGAGAATGCTTCGATAAGCCTGGAACGGGAAAAATGTTAAAAATTTTGAACAGAGTTTTATTCCAATTGTTTGTCATTTTTCCCTTTTTTGGATACTTTTTTGACAAGCCCATAAAATTCGGCCCCGCTTCTTTCCTCAAATTTCAACCTTGTTGCAAAATTTCCACGGGCAAAATAAAGTAAAAGTAAAATCACCTGAAACTTGAGCAAAGAGGCGAAGCCTTAATTTAAAGGTATCGCGGATTGTGAAGTGGTACATTTTTTAAATCAATAATAAAGGAATATTAATTATTTAGTTGATAAAAAATTTAAATTAAAACAAACGAAAAAATAATTTAGGCCAGAAGAATGAAAAATGCTTTTACATTCAAACTCGTATGGCACGCGACGCAGCCCAACGCGCTGCGATCGGAGTAAAATAAGATCTGATCAGATCCCTAAATTTCCTGATAATATGCGCTTATTGCGAAATCGATACGAATCTTACAAGATCTGTTTAAAAATCCTAAATTTCCTGATATTTTCTAATTTTACTCGGGTCTCCTAATATTATTCCCATTTTTTCTGATATTTTCTAATTTTTCTAATAATTAAAGAAATAAAATGCCTGAGTGCTCGGTAAAAAAAAAAAAAGATTTTTTGGGGGTACACAAAATCCAAATGAATGTATTACGTATTTCTAGAATGGTGATACCGCGTCAAATGATGTACATTGCGGTCTCGCCACGGACGGTGTTTGCAGACTTGTAGATTTACGCCCAAATTTGAATTTTTCCGTTTCGACATTTTTCGACGACTAAATAAGTCCCGTTTTTTTGTTATTATTTGTGCCGTTTTTACTTTTTTTTTTTAACTCTAACAACAAAAAAACCGAATTTATTCGTTGAAAATTTCAAATTTGCGCGTAAATCCACAAGTCCGCAAACACTGTACGTGGCGAGACCGCAATGTACACCATTTGACACGGTATCACCATTTCAGGAATACGTAATATTATTTTTCACCACATTTTTCCTAATTTTTTGGGCTTAATTTTGATTATTTCTCGGAAAAATCAAATTTTCTAAAAGTCGCGGCCGTCGGCTTTCTCAGCCAGCGGCCTCAGAATCCGGCGGTTCGATTTCGTGTACTCGACGTGTTCTTCTAACTTTTTTGTTGTAAAATTCACCAAAAAGCAGAGAAAATGTGCCCCACCCGCAAAAAACACTTACTCTTCGGCTCCTGTATTCTTCTTCGCTTCAGATATTATACAGCTGACAAGCGCACTCAAATTTCCTGTTAGGCATAAAAATTTGTCAAAAATCGACATGGGAACCAGCGGCGAAAGAACGGTGCGATCCGAATCGACGGACGCGACCGAGCAATTCTCGTCAATATCGTCCATTTTCACAAGAGGTCGGCTCAATTTTCGAACGATTGGCACGTCGGGTGGAAATTCGATGAGATTCGAGGAGGTCTGAATGGAGAATATGGTTTTTTTTCAATTTTTTCTTCTTTTGAACAGAAAACAATAAATTCTGCCATTAGCGTCAGAGAGGGGAAAAACGTATGTACATTTTTTTTTTCAAAATTGTATCCATCGCTAAATACAAAGTGAAATATGTTTTATGTTCAAAATGTTGCATGCGCTACTCGAATCCCAATTTCGCAGCGTCGTGTTCAGAAGGCATGGAAATTCAGACCCCAACTGGAAATTTCAGTTTTAAAAATTTCAGCAAATCGCTAATGCCGCGTCCAAAGTCAAAAAAATTCCTGGAATCACGTTTTTTCTGCAATCCAAAGTTGCAAAAAAAATCACAGAAATAACAGGTGTTTATTGTGTTTTCAATCGACTTGCGACATGAGGACGCGAGACTCCGCCCACTTTTTTGTGCGCGACCACGCGAACACAGTGATATTTGAAGAGACGCAGACAGTTAGCGCACAAATAAGTGGGCGGAGTCTCGCGTTCTCATGTCGCAAGTCGATTGAAAACACAATACCACTGAATTTTCGCGTGTTTTTTTATTTAAAACTTTCACGCCGAAAAATTCAGTGGTAAACACCTGTTATTTCTGTGATTTTTTTTTGCAACTTTGGACTGCAGAAAAAACGTGATTTCAGGAATTTTTTGACTTTGGACGCGGCATAAGAAACTTCGTATTTCTTAACCAATTTGATCGCGCAAGCTCTTAAAATGTTCAAAATTTGTTTTCATCACAAAGTCTGTGCTCTATTAACAGAATATAGCGACGGTCGTAACCCGAAAAGTGTCGGCCGCAGTGGGACCCCTCATTGCCTGGTAGTGAACGTTGTCCATTGAAATTTTGATGGCAGCCCTAATATACACAGGTGATTCGCGACTTATGCATTATACGCACAGACAAACAATTTAAAAATTGTATACAAATCGCCAAGAAGATAATCGCGATTTGAGCACAATTTGTAAATAAAGCATTGTCGACATATGGTCGGAATTCCCAAATTATCGGTAAATTATTGACAAATCACGAACGAACTCTCGCAACGAAAATTTGCTCATCATTGGTTGAGGCCCAAATAAATTTATTTCTGCCTCAACATTTTTATTTTTATGCTACTTTTCTTGGTTTTTTCGTAAAAATGCTTCAATATTTTTGTAATTTTTATACCGTCTTGCTTTTTTATTGATTTTTCTTCCGTTAATTTTATATTTCCAGGCGTCCGGACAGTCAATCCCAAAAACCGCGCGCGGCAACCAAGGAAAATGTGAGTTTTAAAATTTCAATATAACTTGAGTTTAAAAATATTTTTAAAATATCATGAAAAATTTAGAAAAGAATGCTCAATTTTCAGTTTTTTTTGTTAAAATCACCGTGCTTGAAATACAGAAAGTCCTAGTGTTTAAAATCGTTTTTTAAAATCAAATATTTTCTGATGCAGGCTTGTTTCTCGATAAATATTTTCGATAAGGCACACTGAATAATCCAATCCTTTTTATTTTCTATTGAAATTTGTACTTTTCCTTCAATACTTTATATTTTCAGGGCTCCGATGCTGCTCGCGAGGGAATGGCCAACCGACAACGATCCCATCACGAGCCAATAATAAAGTAAGTTTTCAAATTTGAGTACTAAAATTCCAAAAAATTTGTATGAAAAATAACTTTCTGTGTTTTCAACCGGGTTGCATCATCATGAAATGAAACCCCGCCCACGTTTTTCACGTAAATATTCAAAATTCTCTAAAACTTGAATTTTGCGTGAAAAACGTTGGCGGGGTTATATTTCTTCACGATTCAACTCGATTGGAAAAATTTTAACAATGGTTAAATTTTTGGGATTTCCGCGAATTTTCGTATATTTGAATTGATTTGTGAAAAATCGAAAGTTTTTACTACTTGAATCAAAAATATCAACAAAAGTTTTAAACATAGAGGGGAACAAAATCAGTTCTATTACGGATTTAAATGTATTATTTTTCAGTGCAATCAACAACGATCGACTGGCTCGCTCATCTCCACTGGATTTTGTTCTTCTTTTCCCCGCTTTTTATTTTTTTCTTTGCATGGAGATATTTGATTGTATTTATTTTTAATTGTAAATATTTTTAAATACATAATTTTTCAATAAATAAAGTTAAAGAAAATTGATTATTCATCCAGGAAATTTTTTAGCGGTACGTGAATTACGAAAACAGAATAATGATAGCGAAATGTCAATTGTTTGCTAGCGATTGGTCAATTCTTGTTGTTTTTGTTCGCGATGTGCACACGATTTGTTAATTGTGTGGAAAATTTTCGGGATTTGTCATTTGTGTGCGAACAAAATTATTGTCGGCGAATATGATGTTTCGCGAATTGCAAATTGTTGACCGTGTTTTCGGGATGCGCATATAATTTGCAAATTAAATGTAAATTTTCGCGAATTGCGAATTATGCGCGCACAAAAGTAATGTTCACGCGTACCCATTTCGCAAACGCGCGAACAATTTTTGACAAATTATTTGCGTCACGCGAATCACCTGTGTATTTAAAAACGAAGCTCATGGAATTGTTATAAGCTAATTCAACTCCCGACACATTCCGGCTTCCGACCAGGAAGACCTCCCACGCCGCGCCATTTTTCGGTGCAGACGGGTGATGGTCCACACTTGTTTTCTCAAATATTGGGAAAAATTATTTTCCTTCCTTCTAGAACGAATTTTGAAAAACTGACCGGCTCTTCGATATCATATCGCAACGACGCTCCCCAATCGTCTTTTGTGCCACGATTCTTCAACTGCATCTGAAGATTGCGATTGCGCGTCTCATTGTTGTTAAAGTGCAACGGCGGATGCGAAGTCTTGCGCCAGACGGTCGGACTAGCCGATCCGGCAGTCTCGCTCGTCGATTTGGCCGTTTTGATGCCTGTAAACACTGAAAACCGTTCTCGTTGCCGTTTGTTTCTCGTCAATTTCAGACTTACCAGTCATGGCAGCCGCTCCGCAACACTTTGAACCGCTCGGCTCGTGATGATCGTGATTGTGAAGGCCGTAGCCTGAAAATGAATTGAATTGACACGTTCGTTCGTTCGAAAAGGCTTTTATATCGGACAAAAACAATTTGGAAAAAAGAAAAGAAAAGTCGAGTGGGGCAAAGGAAACGGACGGCGGCGGCGGCGGCACAAAATGTTGTGGGAACGGAACCGTTCTCGTCATAACAACAAAATCCGCATGTATTAAAAAGAATTGGACTTTGTGCTTGTTCTTCTCTTCGCCGAGGATTTAAAAGGGATTAGGCAGTCTTTTCTATTAATAAAATTATATTGACACTAATTTTGGAGGGATTTTTTTTTCGGAGACCCTGACAAAACAGGGAGAATATATATCAAAAATCGAGGAACAAGTCCCGCCCTTTGTAAGTCCGCGGCACTGTTTTTCAGTATTTTATAGCTGCGACACGCTTGCAAAAGGGGCGGGCCCGGTTCCGGTTTTTTCAGAGTCTCGATTTTCGCGCTAAATATCCGGATTTAAATGATTTTTTTTTCGCATTTTCGGTCCGCCAAATGGTTAAACGCGCTCCGCTGAACTGAACGCTATGCGATTTTTACTTTGGTTTGGTTTCCAAATTATTTCATTTCATGTTGAATTTATACGTGAAATGAAATAATTTGGAGACCAAAATGAAAATCGCAAAGCGTTGAGTTCAGCGGAGCGCGTTTGAACATTTTGGCGGGCCGAAAAAAAAACATTTCTCGGAAATATTACGTATCTGACACGGAGTGACACTTCACGGTAAATTGTGAGTTTAAAAGTTAGGTCTGGTCTCGCCACGATTTTGACAGACTACTATTAGCGCGAAAAATAGGTTTTTTTTTCCTTTTTTCAAGTATAAAAACGCGTTTTATTTGTTTTTCCTCTAAATTTCAGTAATGGACCTATTCAAAGTACTGTAGAAAAACGGAAAAAATGACAAAAAACTGGGAGAAAACTCGGAAAATGCTCCGATTGGTCTGAAATTTTGGGAGAAACTGTCAAAAATGCTTCCGGATTTGCGCAGAAAATTTTGGACCGAAATATCGATTTTAAAAAATATTGATTTTTTTTCTGAAACCTTACTAAAATCGATATTTCGGTCCAAATTTTGGACCGAAATATCGATTTTAGTAAGGTTTCAGAAAAAAAATCAATATTTTTTAAAATCGACAAGCCTGACTGCATCAAAAGCTACTTTTGATTTCCTTTCATTTTTAAAATGTTTTTATTCTTCATTTGAAATATAACTTTTTCATGCAATTTCCGCGTGTACCCCGTGGCGCAGTCGGGTAAACGCTTGCCCGGCAAGCAACAGATGCGAGGTCGAGTTTTTGTGTTGGTCTCGGGCGCTCGGTTTGCTTCTGCCATGCAGTTTGGAAACAGACACACCAAGAAACTCAGTTACAGACCCAAACGGAATTTTATATATAAGGATGATATTTCGGTCCAAAATTTTCTGAGAAAGTCCGGAAGCATTTTTGACAGTTTCTCCCAAAATTTCAGACCAATCGGAGCATTTTCCGAGTTTTCTCCCAGTTTTTTGTCATTTTTTCCGTTTTTCTACAGTACTTTGAATAGGTCCATAAAAAATGCGAATCTATTACGTATTCGCCACAGAGTGACACTTCGCGGTAAATTACCAAATTTTTGTTTCACAATTTACAGCGCATTGTCACTCCGTGGCAAATGAGTAATAAAGACAAGAACTGACAAAAATATGTGTTCACGAGCGAAATTCAGTTACGACGCTGCGATGTTCCGCAGTTTTTCTCTGCGAGACCTGCCGAACATCGGAGCTTCGTAATACGCTTTTATACCAAAAAATTAATATTTTTCGCGCCTGTCAAAATCGAGGCGAGACCAGCAAACTTTTCAACTTACAATTTACGCAAAGTTTCACTGCGTGGTGAATACGTAATACACATTTGAAATGCGGTGGATGCATATAATGTTCGTATTTGAATCATATCGTCCATATAATCCATTGGTTTTTCGAATTAAAATAAAAAAATTATTTGTATATATATAAGCCTGTGGAATTTGGCGACTTCGTCGCTGCTTTTTTTTCACTACTTTTTTCCTAGTATTTAACGGCACAGATTTTTTACACTCTCTCAAATTTCGTTCAAATACGGATACTATATGCATCCATCGCATTTCACCTATGTACTTTCGAGCAGAGTTTTTATCGTATTGAAATGCAATTTTTTTTCTTGTTTTTTAATGATCCTTACCTATTGCCGAATGAATTGGGTGGTGAGTTGTGGGAGAAGAGTTGCGACGCAATCCTAACATAGAACATACGAGAAAGCGATCGTCGTCGACTTTTATTTAAGATCCTGTGAATCTTTTCTTCTCTGAAAAAAAAAAATAAAATTAAGAGAGAGACGAAAAAGAGCTAGAGCTAGACGGAAGCAAGGAAACAAGAAAAAAAAAACAAAAAACAAAAAACAAAAAACTCTGGACGTGCAATTCCCCAGCGGTCATGTTTTCCGTCTTCCTCTTCATGGACGACACGCCATATTTAGTGAGAGCACGAAAGTGGCGGGGCGGGGAATATCGACGACACAGCACAGGGTCGGAGTGAAGTGAAATGAAAACGGAAATGCGTAGACAGAGAGATAAAGAGACTTTGAGAAGCAGAGAAGATGAAGAAAGCGAGTGTGAAGAGAGACAGACGGCGAAATGCGAGAAGAAGAAGAAGAAGAGAACAGTGGCGAGTATGATGTCAAAAACGGTGATGATTTTTTTGACGATGAGATTAGATTGGCGAGAGTGGATGAGGCGCAGGCGCATCGCAAAAAAAAATAATTGGATCGGCGGCAAAGCCTTTTCTCCTTTTTCTTTTTTTCTTTGCGTGGTATGTCGCCATTGATGGGACGCGAAAGCAGCGATAATGAATACGAATTTTGGATTCCGGAAAAGTCGGGCTAACTCCCGCTTGCGCGCCGCACATGCGCCAAACTTGTGCCCATTATCACCGATTAGTACAAACAAGAATTTGCAACGGCTAATAGCCACATAGCTGCCTATTCCGGAATTTTCTCTAATTCGGCGATAGTCGGCGCAAGTTTGTAGCGAATTCGACGCTATCAGCGCACAAGCCATTGAGAACGGCTAATAGCCATCCGGCTCGAATCCTGTTCCATAGAATTTGGCGGCTCTCGGACGTCTTGAAAATTTTTCTGCATTTTTTCGTCGCGGTATTTTCACAAAATCATTTTTCAGGAAATAGAAAAAAAGAAGCAAAAAACCAGAAAAATGTCCGCGAAAATTCGAAGAATGCTCCGACTGGTCTGAAACTTTGGGAAACAATGGCAAAAATACTCCCAGACAATTTAAAAAATTTCAGATAAAAAAAATCTATAATTTTTTAAATCAATAGTTAGGTCTGAAATTTTCTGGGAATGTTCTGGAGTATTGTTGCCACTATTTCCCAAAGTTTCAGGCCAGTTTTCGCGTGGTTTTCCCCGGTTTTGTCAGGGTCTCATTTTTTACGTCCTAGAGCAAACTTGGCACACGCCCCGAAATCGCCGGCTAATGGGGGTACGACAGAATAGAAATAGGCGAAATAGAAATGCTACAAAACACGGGGTCGCCGAAGGAACATCGCTGAAAAAATTTTGATCGCCCCGCGAACGCGGCCAATTGAGTGCGTAGCGACTCATCCACGTGTGCGATACGTGGCGAAATCGGCGCCGTTCATTTCTTGTTTTTCATGTGTTGTTTTTATTTATCTTTAATTTTTTAAACTCCATTACCGCTTGATTTTGTTAGGATTATTTATAACTTTTTTTTCTAAATCATGCGATGTTGAGATATGTGAAAAAAAAAACACACGCAGAGAGATAAGTTTCTCATGATATAGCATTGATAATGAAGAGGCGAAAGGTGAGAGGAAGAGGAGAGACTCTGTGCCTCTTAACTATCAATGCTATATCATGGGACCACTTTGTTTCTCCGCCCGTGTTTTTTTCAACATCGCATGAATCGATTTTTCACTAGTTTGGCACGTTCTTTTTCAAATTGAACTAATGCGCTTTTTTGTGAACTTTTTTATTATTTTTTTCTTTTGCTAATTATTGATTTTCTAGGTAAAACACCTCCAAAGAAGGACCCGAAAGAAGGCAAGGCTCCAAAAAGAAGGAATGATCGGGATGAGGAAAGGCCAAGAAGAAGAAGTGGTCGAAGGAACATATCAGGGATAGGATTCACAATATTGTGATTTTACACCAGGCTACCTACGACAAACTCTACAAAAAGGTGAGTAATTTTTTGTTTTTGCGCCATATTCACGAAACCAGCAAATATAAATAAAAAATTCAGCAAAACTTCGGAGAATGCTCCGATCGGTCTGAAACTTTGAGAAACCATTTAACAAATACTGCGGGCCATTCTCAGAAAGTTTCAGACCAAAATATCGACTTTTAATGAAAACTTTCAAAATCGATATTTTGGTCTGAAACTTTCTGAGAATGTCCGAGAGTATTTTTTAAATAATCTGTCAAAGTTTCAGACCGCTCGGAGCATTCTCCGAAGTTTCGCTGAATTTTTTCGCCAATTTTTCTGGTTTCGTGAATAACCCCATTAGAAATTATCAATCTCAATATTTTCAGGAATGTGCGCAAGAACCTCCACGCACATGAAGGAATGCCACCCAAGTTCCAGAAGTCCAAGTAAAAGCACGAAGTTCACGAAATATTCCCAACTCTATTTTTTTAAAATAAAAGTTGTTTTTTTTTATTTTTTTTGTTTTTTTTTTTCTGTATCATTCTCTGATGAGATGTCTCTTTGTTCTCCATTCGGCGATTTCCGGAAATAATGGCACGATGAGGTTTAGGGAAAAAATAAAAAAGAAATTAGTTAGAAAAAATGATGCCACTTTTTTTCAAAAAATAGGACAAAATGGAAAATATACGATTTTGGCATGATGCCAATTATTAATTTAGGAGAATACGGTAGTCCAGTAGAGCGCGCTTTCTCGATGTTCCCTCGGCGACCCCGTGCAAAATAGAAATGCTACAAAAAAGAACTGGAAAAAATAGAACCGCTACAAAATAGAAATGAGCGGAATAGAACAGCGCGAAACAAAATAGAAATGGGCGAAATAGAAATCGGTGCGATGGAGCGCGTTTGCATTATTCTTCGAATTTTCCGATTATTATAGGATTTTGCAGTACTTTTCAGATATTTTACGCACTTAACAACATCGAAAATGAAGAAAGGTATAAAATCAATGCAGTTTCAGAAAAAAAAAAATGGAAAATCGGCGAAAAACTGAGCAATTGAAAAAATAATGCAAACGCGCTCCATCGCCAAAATTTTTTCTATTTTGTAGCATTTCTATTTCGCCCATTTCTATTTTGTAGCCGTTCTATTTCGTAGCATTTCTATTTCGCTCAGTTCTATTTTTTCCAGTTCTTTTTTGTAACATTTCTATTTTGTAGCATTTCTATTTCGCCTATTTCTATTCTGTCGTACCCCCCGGCTAATAGCCAAAAAGTCCCCGAGGCCCAATTGCGCGCCGATTTTTTTTTAAAACATTAGTAAACAGTGTCGAGAATACTAAAATTCAATATTCGAGTTCGACCATATTTTCAAAAAATCGAAAAAATTTTCCGAGCTTTTGCAATTGTGCGATCGGGCGCGTTTGTTGACTCCCCTACCACCAAAAGAGACAAACATGGGCACAAACCACGCAAAAACGTTTTACGTAAATAAGAAAAAAATACATTCTCGTAATGATTAAACAATCCCAAATGGATTTGAATGTAGCCCGAGCAGGTGGACAAAAACCAGCACCAAAAACAAAAATTGAATTCAGATTCAAAGAAACGTCAGGTGGGCGGGCGGGCAGGCGGTGAGCACACAATCTCGTCTACTTTACTACTACTATTTTTACTTCACTTTGTACTAGAGGACACCTCTGACGAACTAGTAAAAGTAAAAGAAGAAGAAGAAGCGCAGGCGGTAATAAATAACAGCGACACTTCTCTTTCTTCGTCCGAGCCTGGCACACCCGCCGCCGCTCTTCGTTTTTTTTTCTTTCGTTCGAGCTGCTGGAAAATGAATGGAATCGATGGGAAGGAATTCATAGTAAGCGTCGTGTCCGAATGCACTTTAATGGGGTTATTCACAAAAAATTCCAACAATACGAGCACTTTCCGAGTTTTACCCCATTTTTTTGATATTATTACGCATTTCTGGAATGGCGATACCGCGTCAAATGGTGTACATTGCGGTCTCGCCACGGACGGTGTTTGCAGACTTGTGGATTTACGCGCTAATTTAAATTTTTCCGTTTCGAAAATTTTCGGTGAATAAATTCCGTTTTTTTGTTGTTTTTTTCGTGCCGTTTTTAATTTTTTGTTATACTCGGTATAAAACGCTGATAACTCGCTCCAATCGAACAAAGAATTTCGCATGCATATGGAGTGAGGTTTAGAGAAATCAGAGCAAAACATCGGCCACGGCTCTCTCAATTTTATGCACTCTCTCGTCGCAAACGTGGCTGCGTCCACCACTGTGCGAAGGGAGCGCGTTTTCAGCGCTCCGTGCTGAGAATAACTCAATGGAATTTGAAAATTCTAAACACTAGTCGGAGAAAAATTTCCAAATTCTATAAAGTTAAAAAAAAAATTAAGAACGGCACAATTAATAACAAAAACACGGGATTTATTAAGTCGTCGAAAAATTTTAAAAAGGAAAAATCCAAATTTGCGCGTAAATCCACAAGTCTGCAAACACCGTTCGTGGCGAGACCACAATTTACACCATTTGACGCGGTATCACCTTTCCAGGAAAACGTAATATAATAAAAAATTGTAAAAGACCGAATCCGAGATGAAATGAGGCGTAGTATACGATTTGATAGGTGAACGAACACGTTCGGCTAATTGAAAGAAATAAAACATCGAGCAGGGCGTTACACACTAATCGGGTTAGACACAAAGTCTGGTGATCAGCAGCGATAACATTTCTGCGCAATGATGAAAATGGATGAACTTAGGGCTGGCTCGGCTTCTTATCAGCATTTCATGCGTGTGTCCTTTTTCTTAAGATGCTTCATATTTTCTTATTCATAGCGACACTTGTGCTCTTCCGATCTTTGCCTTGTTGAGAGTTAAGTGCACGACGTGATAGACCCTACGTAAAGGCAAACGCGCTCTATTGCATTCTCTGCGTCTCCATAGTTTTTTCTGCCAAGTTTAGCGAGACGAGTGCAAAAACGAAGACGCAGAGACCCGAGAAATGGCCCGCAAAAACTCGTAAGTCGTGGTCAGCTCACTCCGGAAACTATTCCCTCTCTTTCACTGCGATTTTTCACCGAAAGTGAGTGATAAAACGTGAGAGAACTCATATTATCAGTAAAAGTTGGTCGGATCAAGCAGTACAAAGATTCTCAAAGAGATTCAGAGCGTGAAGAAAATTCACTTTTTATCTATGAATTCTCGGTGTCACATGCGATATGATGACGACGACGGCACGGCCGGATGGGAGTGATATCGAGGAACGGAGACTTAGAGAATACGTGTGCGCGCGCACGCGATATTTCTCTTTTAACGCCTCTCAAACGAAAGATCAACTCTCACAGGTTTCGTTCTTATGTTAACGAACTATAAAAAGTGACAGTGGTATCGCCAGATGATCTTCAATGACGTGCTGGGACCGGGGAATGTTTTTTGAATCGTCTATTTCTATGATTTCTGTCGACACTCAGTGTTTGCGGACTCGACTGGACTCTACTCGCGTCGTCAACCGTAATCCAGCCTGAGTGAAATACTCGAGAATGTGACAAAATCGTGGAAATTTTGCAAGACTGCGACACAGTTTTTCCTGCATTCAAAAATAATTCTTGTACAAAATTGGTGTCGCACAGTTGAAAAGGGCGGGGCTAGTTCCCCGGTTTTGTCAAGACCTCAAATCTTCAGTTTTCACTGATTTCTCCATTTTCTGAGTTTTTTTTAACTCTACACAAAATTTTTGCGTTAAAACGTTAAAAAAATCGTTTTCCGCCATTCCGCATAGGGTTAAAAGACGCAAAAACCATGTTCTTGCGGGATGAATTACGGTTGACAGCAAGATACCGCAAAAACCGAAGTGCCTATTTTATGGAAAAGGTGGATTAAAATGTACATCGTTTTGAGTACAAAAATCACATTAAAAGCGCACAAAAAAATTATCTGATTTTTGACAAATTTTATGTACAAAAAAAAGACTTTCTTCCAAAAGGAGTACACGAAATAGCGGGAAATTCAAACGCGTTAATTCCTTTTCACCCATTTTTTGCCTTTAATTTTGAAAAAAATGCGTAGAGGGATAATTGCAAGAAAAAAAAAATATTTCTGGGAAAATGGAATTTTCTAGAAGTCACGACCATCGGCTTTCTAGACCAGCGGCTTCGTGTACTCCACGTGGTTTTCTAATTGTTTTAGTTGTAAAATTCGCCAAAAATCAGATAAATGTGCGAATTTTACAATAACAAAAATAGAAGACCACGTGGAATACACGAAGCCGCTGGCCTAGAAAGCCGACGGCCGCGACTTCTAGAAAATTCAATTTTCCCCAGAAATATTCGTTATGTTTGCAATTATCCCAAAGCATTATTTTTTTTTTGAAAAAAATTAAAGGCAAAAAATTGGAAAAAATGCCAGAAAGACATGAGAAATATGTATGGTGAAAAGGAATCAACGCGTTTGAATTTCTCGCTATTTTGTGTACTTCTTTTGGAAGAAAGTTCCTCCACCCAATATAGTATATTCTAAACCTTTTTAACCACCCAAATAGTTGCCACCTCCTTTAAACTAACAGTACCAATACCCACCCAGTAATCCAATGAACACAGTTACTACAAAGTTCAGAAACATAAAACCAGTGAAAACAAAGCTCATCGTGACGTTCACAGCACAGGCGGCATCGACTCGAATTTCACGGAAGTCACCACTGATGCACGCATGAATTGAATATTTATTTTGCGAAACATGGCGGGGAGATGGATTCGACTACATTGAACACTTAAGAGTACACTACCATTAAAAATCCAATTAAAGGTGTATTCACCAAAGAGGGACGGAAATCACATACTCCCCCTTCCTTTCGCACTATCATCACAATAGATAAATCAGCTGATAAGGAGAAAATTGGAAACATTTTTCTTTATTCTTTATTCCTATTCATGTTCTGATTACAATTTTACGAAGCAGCTCAACTCAATTAACTTCTATTGTACATAAATAGAGCCAAAAAAGAGGAAAAAAAGAAAACAACGCCGTAAATTGAGGTGGATGGGTGGGTGGCCGTCGGAGAAAAAAGAACTCACTTAGACTGATGAGAATACGGAAGAAGAAAAAACAAATCAGTGTGCTTTCCTGTCCGCCTGTCAAGACGAAAAAAAAAAGAACGCTATAACGTCACACAAAGGGTGGAGGCCAGTTTGGGTGCCATTTCGTTTCGTTTCGTTTGTTTGTTTTTTGTTTGCCCCTCGTCTCGCCTCGCCTACACACTGTCAAAATACATATGCTGTTGCGTTGCGCATTATTCAAACATATGCGTGATAAAAGCAATTGGCAACGTCAAGTTTAATGGGTAGGGGGTAATTGGAAAGAAAGAAAGAGGATGACGAGAAAAAAAAACAAGGTGTGGGATCGAGAAACGTAGGCGGGAAGGAGGGAGGGGTGGCGGCGGTGAGAGAAACACAAATGATGAATAAATGCGTTTGGCTGGTTGCCAGCTGACGGAAGACGGACGAAGACGAAGACGACGAGTGTGCACAGCGGACGTGGAGCGAGTGTTAGACCACGAGAGAAAAAAAAACATGGCAAAGAAGAAAAAGGAGGAGAAGAAGAGGAACCGAACGGACCGATAAGCTAGGGATCATCGGGGTCACGGTGTAGAGTTCAATGGAGCACATTTACAACAACAGAAGAGGTCAAAATTCTATTTTGAAAGCGACTTTTCGCGGGGCATTTTTCGCTTCTCTGCGTCTCCATTTTTGCACGCGTACGCACATCACTGTGAAGACAAAGAGAATGCGATAGGGCGCGTTTGCCTGGCAAATACTCATTTGCTTTGGGATCATTTGCTATAGAAAATGAGCACAAGGCAACTTTAAAAACAAATATTTCGAAGACTTTTAACCAAAAATTAATTTCAAAAGAGCTGTTCGCTGCCGAGTTACAGCCGTTTTCATGCTCATTTTCTATAGCAAATGAGTATTTGCCCATTTGCCTTGAGGTAGGTGTTGCCCGTACTTTCTTGGCCTAGTCACGCACTATGTACTTTGTTAAATTTTATCGAAATGTTTCGAAACATTTTGAAATAAACACTAGAGCGGGGAATTATGAAAAGTATGACTGACGCAGTCAAAAAAGGCGTGTTGCAATATACCTTTTCTAATACTTAACAGAACGTGACCGATTTCGTAACAAAAAAAACATTTATCATCAACTGTTTCTATTGGGAAGCTTTTTTTGGGTTGGAGTAATAGCAAAGCGGAGCAAAACCACTTCAACGATATATTTTGAGCTCAATCCCCAGAAGAATGCTAGTAATTTGATCACTTCCAAAAAAAAAAATTAAATCCGCGTGCTGAATTGCTTGCTTTTCTGACAATTTTGCGGATTGTGGTAGTTTTCAGCTTTTCATAACTTATCGTCATTTTATTTGTCACTCGTTGTTTGTGTACTGGGGTTGCGTACGGATTTACGAAGCTCCGCCTACCGCCTTTTTCCGTTTTCTAATTAATTACTGTTTTTTTTTATTATTGCTTACTATCGTGTTTGGAAAAAAATTAGAGAAAAGAGGAAAATGCAAAAATCTATCAAAATCGCCGATTCATGGTAAATTTTTGTTTTTGATTGCTAAATTTACCACGAATCAGCGAAGATGGAAGAAGATTTTGCATTTTTGCTTTTCCACGATGAAAAGCGCCTCTAAAAATAACTGCTGACGCATATCTCGTTTTCTTTCCCTCCCCACCGAGCGCAGTTATTTTTTCAATTGGAATTTGATTATTTTTTGATTTTCAGCAAAACTAGACCACTCTTTAAAAATCGGTCTTCAAAATATATTATTCAGATCAAATTATTCGTTTTTATTACCAAAAATCCACGATTGGTGCAGAATTGCAGGAGGAGATGGATTTTAAAGAATTCGTACAGAATTTTACTAAAAACTCAATTTTCTGGAACATTATAAGACATTTCAAAATTATGCCTTGTGCAGAAGGTTTTCGCAAACATTTTAAATTTTTGAATAATGGTAAAAAAATACCGAATTTGCGCGTTTCGAGCTTGTTTTGGTCTTAAAATGTTCGCGAAATTCGGTGTTTTTTTACCATTATTCAAAAATTTAAAATGTGTGCGAAAACCTTCTGCACAAGGAAGAATTTTAAATTTCTTATAATGCTCCAGAAAATCAAGTTTTTAGTAAAATTCTGTACTAATTTTTTTTAAATTCACCTCCCCGTCAATTCTGCACCAATCGTGGTGTTTTTGTAATAAAAAGGAAGAATTTGATATTAAGAATATATTTTAAAGACAGATTTTTTAAAATTGGTCTAATTTTACTGAAAATCAAGAAAGAAACAAATTCCAGTTGAAAAAATAACTGCGCTGCGGTGGGGACGGAGAGAGAGATAGTGCAGACAGTTGAAGACAATTTTTCACTTTGGGACACCGGGTTTTCTCAAATTTTTTCGTCCACTTTCTTTCCAAACACGATATTAATCAATAATCAAAAAATCAATAATTTATTTTAAAAAAAACCGTCAAAAATGTAATAATTAAAGCGAAAATCATACTTAAAAATACAGGGCAATGGGCGGAGCTTCGTAAATCCATACGCAAACACCGAGTGCCAAATAAAATGACGATAAGTTATGAAAAGCTGAAAAACACCACCGAAACCAGCAAAATTGTGAGAGAAGCACTTCAGCAAGCGGATTTATTCTATTTTTTTTTGAAAATGATCAAATTACTAGCATTCTTCTGGGGATTGGGCTCCAAATATATAGTTGAAGTGTGTGCAGTGCTCAGCAGCTGGACAACAACCGACCATAATCTGGTTTTGCTCTGCTCCGTTTTTCTTTACCAACAACCCAAAAAAGGAACAAAGAAGAAAAAAGAGAATTTTTTCGACCGGGGCTGACCTGCACAAGGTGTCGACAATCATAAATCAGTGGTAGACGGTGTGTTATTCGTATTCCACGCCGAGACTGATTTCTGGTCGCCCATCGTCTACTTTCTTTCACTGCCTCACTCGGCTGCTTAAAAGTGGCGATATGGGGGGAGTTTTGGGCGAACTGCATGTATAAGCGCATGACACTCGTATGTGCGTGAGGTGATGAGTGCTGATGGCGCCCGGAAGACCGGAAAGAAAAAGGTGTGAAAAAGAAAGATACGGCATCGTCGACTACTTGTTTTCGAAGCAGAATCGCGTTCCATTGAGTTCCAATCCATTCTGGTGGCGTCCGTGTATGGACGGTGAGCCGATTAGTGACGACGTAAACAGTGGTTGATTTTGCCATTCGTGTTTTTTTTACACTTTTCTCATGCTATGCCTACGACAGAAAAGTTCACAGTAAAACGTACAATGCACTTCTTTCCCATGTCTCGCGATAACTTGGCGCTGGGCCAAGGGTACATTTATTTATGGCACGGAGGAAAGAACCGAGATACAAGCTCCGCCCTTTTTTTAAGCCTGTGGCACTGTTTTTTCTGCATTCTATAGCCCTTCTTGTTTAAAAAAATTCGTGCCGAAGACCTGACATACAAAAGGGGCGGAGCTTGTTCCTCGGTTTTGTCAGGGGTTCGGAGAAAATAGTGGTGTAACGGACATTAATCGACGAGACGCATAGAGAAAAAAAGCCTGGAATCAGGCATTTTTGGCTCTCGGACGTTTCGAAAGTTTTTCTGCATTTTGTCGTCGTGGTGTTTCACACAATCTTTCTCAAACACCGCGACGAGAAAAGTCAGAAAAACTTTGAAACGTCCGAGAGCCCGAAAATGGGGAAAGCGTCGAAATGGAGAAACGAAAATGGGGGAAAATGGGCGGAGCCAACTGCAAGAGTGTCGCACACTTTTTCCGACATTTTTTTTTCAAAACTTTCTTTATTATTATTTTTTTTTAGATTAAAAAGATCGCATTCTTACTTTCATCGGATAAAATTCAAAAAATACAGAACTAAAACTGTGCGGCACTCTTGCAATTCCTCTATTTCGACGCTTCCCCCAAAAATTGTGATTCCTGGAATTATTTACTTTGGACATGTTTTAACTTACCTGGTGACACATGCGTCTCTCGATTGGAGTCACCCACCAAATTCCGGCAATTTTCAAATATTTCTCACGGATGAAAACACAGAAAACACGGTAATTTTCGAACAAAAAACATTATAAACTGACTGGTCAAGTTCGGCGCGTAGGGGAAAAAAAATATTTTTTAAAAAAGTCGAGGAACAAGACAAGAACAAGCCCCGCCCCTTTGCAAATCTGTGGCACTGTTTTTTCTTGCATTCTATAATGGGGGTATTCAGAACAGAGGAAAAAACTCGGAGAATGCTACGATTGGCCTTTCATGACTGTGATTATTTTTGACATTATTTCCCAAAGTTACAGGCATTCAGACCATTCTCCGAGTTCTTATGTTCTGAACAACCCCATTATAGAATGCAGTAAGAACAGTGCCGCAGACTTGCAAAAGGGGCGGAGCATATTCTCCGGGGAACCTTCACGTGATAGAACTAGAACTGCCACGGTATAAAACGCGCGTTCTCTGAGCATTAAAACAAGCAATAAAAAAGAAACCTCGTAAATATGTACACGTAAGAGTCTAAACGCGAATAATGCAACAGGTTGCGTGCGCGAAGGGCGAACGAGTCACCAGTCTTATCAAACAGTTTATCATTCGTTTCTTTTTTCTTTTTCTTCCTCTTCTTCTCCTACTTTTCATTCTCATTCCCCATTCCATCTATACCGCTTTTCTTGTTTTTCGCCGCCATTCTCTTTTTAACCTCCTCCTCCTCCTTTTCTTCCTCTTTCAACTTTTTATAAGGGAATTGTGAGAAAAAGTGTAACCTGATATTGGCTGACACTGGCTGGGGTGGGCGGGGCGACAATCAAGAATCGGCACGTGGGAGATGGGAGAGAAAGCTCACGCATTGAAATTCACAAGCATTCTCCCTAAATACTTATCCAAAACAACAACAAAAACGAATAGTTAGTCATTGGCTAAAAATGAGCAAACGTGAGGGAGAGCGAGAGAGCGCGACAGGTATATAAAGAGGAGCGCAGAAAGATTACTAGGCCGACGAAAGAAAGAAGAAGAAAAAATAGGAAAACGAAAACGAAACGAAACGGATGCGAAAAACAAGACCGTGGGGAATCGATAAACAAGCGAGAAGACAAACGCATGATTGAGCCCATTTGTGGTAGACGACACGGGAGCGAAAGATGAGCACAAGAGGAGAGCGAAAGGAAGGAGCACACGTGAGAGTGAGAGTGGCGGACAGGAGAAGAAGGCGACGAAGACGAAGAAGCAGCAACAGCAGCATAAAAAAATGGTGATTTTTGATTTATTAATTCACTTAAAGGAATACTAGAAAACTCTCGGCGCCATTCGTCGATAATTTAACCGCTTCTCACCAAAATTTGACAGTCTCATGCCCCTTGGATTTGAAAACGTTTCGCCAAGTTTGGTGAAAATCGGTCCGGTATGGACTGAGAAAACTCTGGTGACACGAAATCTCACACAGATACCGACAAACATCAACAAACAACAAAGATCACTGAGTCGATCCGTTTTTCAAGTACCGAAGGTACACGGTGTTCTGCGTACGCGGACGACTGGTGGTGCACCGTTCTGAGCCTGACATTATTTCAGTCAATGCTCGGCTGGGGAAATGAACAAGCAATGTTCGTAGATTTCTCTACTTCCCAAATAGAGGCTGGATGAACCCGGGGGTTGAGGGCGGACTAGAACCTGTGACCTCTCGAACGGCAGCAGCCATCACTACCGACTGCGCTATCGATTACAACAACAAAGATTACAAAGTCGATCCGTTCTTTAAGTACCGTAGGTACTGCGGATCACGGTTTTCGGCGTACGTGGACGACTGGTGGTGTACCGTTCAGAGCCAGATATTATTTAAGTCAATTCCTGGCTAGGGAAATGACCGAGCAATCTTCGTAGATTTCTCTACTACCCAATTAGAGGCTGGGTGAACCCGGGGGTGAGGGCGGACTCGAACCTGTGGCCTCTCGGACGGCGGCGGTCACCACTACCGACTGCGCTATCGACCCCCTAAAAAATTAATAGCAAAGATAAAGATTATTCGAGGCGAAATTCGTAAATTACTGTGGAAAATTTCCCGGAAAATGCATAATTTTATGCAAAAATCTAAAATTTTCCACAGTTTAAAAAATTCCAAACTCACTTGTTTGAGGGATTTATTGTTCAAATGTCATCATGATGATATATTTTAATGTTTCCTTACTTTTTAACCCAAAAAATTACTGATTTTAAAACAAATTCTACCGGTTTTCCACGGCAAATTTTCATCAAAATCAGTAATACTCTGGCTAAAAAGCAAGAAAACATTAAAATACGTCACCGTGATGGCAATTGAACAAAAAATCCCTCCAAAAAATACGTTTCGAATTTTTTAAAATGTGGAAAATTGGAAAAATATTAATTTTTGACTAAAATTACACATTTTGCGGTAAATTTTCACAGAGCTTTACGAATTTGGTCTAGAACAATCATTAAAAAAAAACAAGAAAAACGAAGAAAAAAATAATTTGGAAACTAATGTAAAATGAAAATCACAGCGCGAAGTACTAAGTTCAGCGGAGCGCGTTTGACCGTCGTGGCGGGCCGACAATAATATATTGTGTTTTCAATCGACTTGCAACATGAGAACACGAAACTCCGCCCACTTATTTGTGCGCGACCACGCGAACACAGTGATATTTGAAGAGACGCAGACAGAACAGTGAATGCAGACTTGCGTTTTCATGTGGCAAGTCGATTGAAAACACAACAACGATTACTACGCACTTATCCTAAAAATCTTCTCGCAATATTTTCGTGTCTAATCCAACCGATTTCGAGTCTAACTAGTTGAATAGCTCCTTGGCGCGAATCAAAAATTAAAAAAAAAGCCGATTCAATCCAGATCAACCCAATAAAGTTTTCCTGTAACGTTCACAAAATTTACACGTGTTTTCCACCTACTGGCTCGGAACGAATCTAGACCGGACATTAAAGCATGTGGGTGGACGGCTGTGTGGACGGACAGCTGTCGAAACAGACATTTTACTAGCGAAAATGAGAAAAAAAAACGTGAAAAAAAGAAAGATAGAGGACAAGTTTCAAAGGTTACCTCTCAACAATCAACGACATGGCGATTGGGTCAGACTCATTGACGAGGAATAAGCAGAGAAATTAGATTTTTTTTTTGCGTTCGAAGGGATATTTAAATATTGGAAGCGAAATATTTAGCAGAAGTTATTAATAAATCAATATCGATCGGCATTAAAAAAACATTTTTCGACCAGGCATACTGTAGGTTTAAAGGCGCATGATCATAATTATTGCCAATGGTCTCGCATGGAAAGTGAGCACAATATTTTGTTTTTTTTTTTAGTTTCAGCTTTTTACGAGAAAAATAGAATTTTTATATTTTTTGAGTTTCAATTATAAATGCATTGTTTATTCAATCGAGCTTCATCATGAAAACATGCAGCTCTGCTAAAAAATGAAGAAAAAATAAAAATATTTTAGTCATGCGCCTTTAAAAACTACAGTACTTTTTCCCCAATTTTTAAATTTTTTTTTCTGAATGATCAATGAAACCAATAAAATAATCCACTATCTCTCGTTTTCTTCTTCTTTCGGGGCTTCTCTCAACGTTTCGAAATGTTTGATCGCGATTCGCTTCGATTCGATTAGTGAGATCAAAGTTCGTTTACATTTTCTGTTTTAATAATCACGAAACCTCGACCATTTTCGCTATTTTTCTTCATTTTTCAGCGAGAGAATGTCCGATTGGTTCCTAGGCATCGATTTAAGCACTCAACAGGTTAGAACGTTTCAAAAAGTTATTATATGCTTACGAGCGAAATTCAGTTACGACGCTCCGAGGTTCCGCAGGTCTCGCGGCGAAGAACTGCGGAACATCGGAGCGTCGTAATTGAATTTCGCTCCTGAACACCCAATAATATCCAACGTTTTAAGGTAAAAGGGGTGATAATCGATTCGAATGGAAAAACGGTTCACCGATCGGCAGTCAACTTTTCCAGTCACCCGGACCTTAAAAAGTACAAAACAGAGAATGGAGCTCACAAAAATGGCTCAGTGATAACTTCCCCCGTTATCATGTGGATTGAGGCTATTGATATTCTGTTCTCCGATCTCCAAAACTCTGGCTGGACCTCCAAATTGAGAGGAATCTCTGGATGTGCTCAACAACACGGCACGGTATACTGGAGACGTGACTCCGAACGATTTCTGTCGATCCTAGACGCGAAAAAATCTCTGAGCGAGCAGCTTTCGGTGAGTTTTTTCTTTCTTTTTTTGTGGCCTTATTTAATATGTATTTATCTAAACGAAGCCAATAACCAAAAAATAAATCTTGTCTTTTCTGGCTTCATTCCTATTTTCAGACGTGTTTTTCCGTTGCCGATAGCCCTGTGTGGATGGATTCGAGCACGGAGAACGAGTGTCAAGAGCTGGAAAATTTCGTCGGAGGGGCCGAAGAAATGGCAAAGCTGACAGGATCGAGAGCTCATCACCGGTTTAGTGCCGCGCAAATTAAGAAGGTGGTAGATCAGAGGAAGGAGATTTGGGAGGAGACACAGGTTATTTTTTTTAATTGTGCGTGCGAGACTCTACGTATTACTCTCATCTCAGCAGGTGCTCATAAACTTTTAAAATAGCCAATTTTCCCACGAAATATCTCGAAGCGCATTTTATGACACAGTTGAAATGCATGCGACCGTAACCCAATAAACATGTAAAGAAAAGTTCAGAAAAATAACGAAAAACAATAGAACTTGTTTACATTTTTAATGGGTTACGGTCGCACTCATTCCAACTGTGTCGAAAAGCGCTTCGAGACACTACGGGATAAAATTGGCTGTTTTCAAAGTTTATGAGCTCTGCATCTCGACAGTGGTGTGTATTCTGCCAAGCCTAGCTGAATAAACGCGTGCAAAAATGGAGATGCAGAGACGCGAGAAATGACCCGCGAAATTTCGCTTTCGAACACATTTTCAAAAACGTAAATAATAGAAAAAAATAATTAGAAAGTGAAATTAAATTTCAGAAAGTATCACTAATTTCGTCATTTTTTGCATCTTTGCTAATCGGAAAGTACGCTCCAATAGACGTGACCGATGGCAGTGGAATGAATCTTATGGATATTAAGGTATTTAAACATTTTTTCTTTGGAGAAATCGAAAAAAAAAATCAGACTGAATCATGGCACCGCCCACTTTTGGAGCACATTTCACCAGATTTGGAGGAGAAATTAGGACCAATCAGCCACGCAATGACTTCAATTGTGAGTATTTAAAAAATTGGTGGCCTAGAAAATGCAAACCTTTGCACGAGTAAATTCAACACGACCGGACACAGCTGAAACGAGTGTGACCGTAATCATCCATTTAAAGAAGTGCGACGTTTCGAGAGTTTCTCTACATTTCCTCGTCGCGGTGTTTTCACACAATCATTTTTTCAAAGCTTTTCATGGAATTTTGCTTAAAAGGCTTTAAAAAATGATTTTGTGCAAACACCGCGACGACAAAATGCAGAAAAAGTTTTTGAACGTCCAAGAGCCATTATTTCTCTCTCTCTTTCTCTCGTTTAAATGTTTTGATTGGATGATTACAATAAAACACTAAAAATTAAGGGATCGATAAACAATTACTGGTCGAAAAGATTCGGTATTCCATCTGATTGTATCATTCTTCCCTTCCTCGGTGATAATCCTTGTAGGTTTTTATCAAATCCCGTTATCACCATTCCACGTGACTTTCAGCTTCCCTTGCCGGTCTCTCTCTACTTCCAACTGACATTGGCATCTCATTAGGAACAAGTGACACTGTCTTCTTCTTTTCGCCAAATTTTGAGCCCAACATCGATGCTCACGTTTTCTCGCATTTTTCTCCGAATAGTGGGTACATGGCTATGGTTTGGTGAGTACCCCAATCTCTTGTGTATAAGGCCGGACAGGTCCACTGGGTGCTGGCGATTGCCCTCGCGAAAGTGCGCTCCGTTGAGCACGGGGAGGAGTGTAAACGACGAGGCGCATGCGTAGACGAGAGACAGCGTTGTCACGCGACGCGACCACAGTGTGTGGGTGTTGGTGGCAAAAAAACCGTTTCAAAAAAGGCAGCTTCATAGCTATTAGCTGTTGAAAATGAGAAAATGGAAGGGTAGTGCGAAGACATGAAAGCAGGCTTATCCACAAGTTAGGCGAGAGTGTTTCTTCCATGTAGAAATGAAACAGGCCTTATATACAAGAGATAAGGGACTTTCAGTTTTAAAAACGGCTCGCTTACCCGCGAAAGAGCCCGACAACTCAACAAAACAACCTGGGAAGAGTTCACAAATGTAATGAATGAAACACCGGTCGGCAACGATGAATACGTCGGTTTTTTCTTTGATCACGACGAAATAGTTCCAAGAACGCCGAAAGGAGATTATACATTTGAGATTAGCAATGAGGAACTTGAAAATAATCCGGCGGTATGTGCATGCATGAGATCAAAAAACAACAGTTTCTTGCCCTTTCAGAAGTTTGCTCGCGCCGTTTTCGAGAGCCAATGCTTCTTCAAGCTCCTCTACACCCAGAAAATGGGATTCCAAAAGTCGCCGTCGTGCCGGATTCTGGTCACAGGCGGAGCGTCACGCAATTCTGCTCTTCTTCAAATGCTCGCCGACGTGTTTGAAATGCCAGTTTACACGATTCGCGTCGAGGACTCGGCGGCTCTTGGCGGTGCCATGCGGGCAAGATATTGTGGGTTGAATTTTTAAAGGAAGAGGTGCCAGTTTGGGTGGGAGAGTCGTTCGGAATATTATATTGGGCACGGTGTCCAGGATTCGAAAAGTGGGCGGAACCGAGAAAACGCGCTCGACTGGATTTTTCGCGCGAAATTCAAATGTTGAGGCATTTTTTATTTTTTTTCGGGAAAAAAACATAAATTCTTAATTTTTTCCCAAATGTGCTCCAACGGAATTATAGCTGAGATCTTTAGAAATTTTTTAAGCCTTAGAACGTCAAATTTGGATTAGCCACCATTTCGGAATAATCGTTTTTAGCATTTCGGAGAGGAGCAAGAAGTTTAGAGGTCTTTTATGGACCTATTCAAGAGAGAAAAAAAAAGAAAAAAAAGAAGTTTTTTCCGATGCAGGAACGGCAAAAAAAGAAAAAAAAGGAGGAGAAAAATCAATTTCCTTCCTTTTTTCTCTTCCTTTTTTTTCTTTTTTTGCCGTTCCTGAATCGGAAAAAACCTCTTTTTTTTCCTTTTTTCTCTCTCTTGAATAGGTTCATTAAAGGCGCATCGGTATATTTGAATGGGTCTCGCCACGTATGACTACTTTATCATCGGCAGAAAATGAATTTTTCTCTTCCTTTTTTTTCTTTTTTTGCCGTTCCTGCATCAGAAAAAACTTCTTTTTTTTCTTTTTTTTTCTCTCTTGAATAGGTCCATTATGCTTCAAAGTGAAATATTAGAGTTATTAAAAGATAATGGTACGTCCAAAGTAAAAAAAAAAGCGCAAAAAAAGACGAAAAAAGGCGTCCAAAGTAACTTTGTTTTTGCGTCTTTTTTCTCTACAGTATACCACAGAACCTGCAGATCAAACAAAAAAAACAACTAAAAACATGTTTCAAACAATCAAAAATGTGAACAAACATGTGAAATTCAAATTATTTGCTTCGCGCGTCGCTAAGATGTGCAGGGATACTGTAGAGAAAAAAGACGCAAAAACAAAGTTACTTTGGACGCCTTTTTTCGTCTTTTTTGCGTTTTTTTTTTCTTTGGAAGTACCATAAAATACATAAATTTTACAAAGAAAAACAGGTTTTACTGAAAGAAAAATAATAAAAAATGCGAGAGTCGAAAAATGCGCAAGCACCGAAAGTGCGCCATGCTAATTTGCTGACGCGCCAGCAATTAAGGCTCCGCCCACATTTCCAATCCTGGACACCGTGTATTGGGTCTAATTTTTGACACATTTTATGAACAAGAAATTAGAACACTTTCTTCTGAAAGGAGTACACGAAATGGCGCGAAATTCAAACGAATTTTTTGCGATTAATTTTTAAAAATAATGCAGAATTGCAAGAAAAAATAATATTTTTAAAGAAAAATTTACTTTTCTAAAAGTCGCGGCCACCGTCTTTCTAGGCCATATGGCGAATTCTAGGCCACGCTCGTGTACTCCACGTGAACTTCCAATTTTTTGTGCGATTTTAATGTGATATTCGTAAACAAATCCCGCCACCCGAAACTGCAAAAAAGGAAATTCAATTAATTTTTTTTTTACATTTTACAGTACATTCCAAAACATGCCAAACGTATTCCGAATACTATAAATGTGACGACGTTCAACTGGCTTGTCAGCCAATCGCTGAAAACGTGGAAACGTACCGTAATCACTTCAAAATCTTCAAAAATCGTTTCGAGACCTTTATCAAAGAATAGCAATATAATATTTCACACGAAGTTTGATACTTTAACTTACGAATACTAATATATAAATAAATGCAATTGAAAAAGAAAAAAAAAAGAGTGAACAAACCTGTTCAGTTCGATGAACCAACGCAAAAAAAAAAAGAAAACAACATGAAAAAGTGACTAGGTGGGGGAGGGTGATAGAAATGTACACAAAATGAAAAGGTAAAACATCGAAAATAATTAATGTACCGGTGGTGATAGGACATAAATTGAGGTGGAATGATCGAAAAGTGAAAGTAATTGAAGAAAAAAGTGACCGAAAACCGGGATTGGATTCGTCCGTTTTTTTTTGAGGGAATAATTGCCCCCAATTAGGGCTCCGGTTGTGCAAACGATTCAAAAATTGCGCGAACGTTCGTATACACGCCGGCCACGATGGCAAAGCATCCAATCGAGATGACGACGCAGTTGATCGCAATCTTTGTCATTCGCTGGCGATGTGTTAGGAGGCCCTAACAAAACAATAAGTATTTAATTAATTAATTGGTTGTTTACTTACCTTCCAATCGGTCCAGAATGTGATCATCTCAAAGATTGGCGGGAAAATAAGAGCGCACAGTGTTCCACTCGTCACTCCGACCAACGGAATCATAATTTCGAGGCGTGGAATCAAAACGGCCATCAGATATGTGATGAGCACCCAGAAGACGCGAAAACCCTTATCCGAAAGCCATTTTGGCACATTTGGAAATCTGGCTCCAAATTTTCGTCTATATCCATTGAAGAACATATCATAAACGACGTACATTGCAATAGAGTTTCCAAGAAGTGATTGCAACATCAGAAAGACGTTAACAGTCGAGTAAAATCCTTCTTTAGGCACATTGGTGGTGATGGTTGGAGCGATGGCGTCTCCAAATCCAGAGTATCCAAAGAATCCGAGCGCCGTCATGAATGCAGTGCAAATGAGCATTGTGGTGGAGAGAACTCCAAATGGCGCCAAGAAAGCGGCTGGATTGTCGAGTTTGTTCTCGATTGGCAGGATCATCGTTTGTCCCTCAAATGCATACATGCTCATTCCAATCATCGTGATAGTGCCCGTAAAGTTGGTGGCCGCTGGCAGTTTATCCCATTGGGTTGGCTGCTGAATAGTGTATTGCATGATAACCGCTGCTCCAATCACAAAGAACACTGACGAGACGAGAGCGAAAAACGAGATAATGCGCATTTCGGTGAACATGTTGGTGAGAAGAATGAAGAATAAGGATACTGTAGCCATCAGAATCATTTGTTGATGACGTGTGCCGCCGAGGTGATCTCCAACCAGATTTACCAAGTTGTCAGAGATAAAGAGGATGGCCACACTGCACATTCCGAGCTGATAGAACAATATCGTCACGTTCACAAAGTACCTAAACAAAACGCATGAAAAATGACAGGATTGTTTGTTTTCAGTGAAATAAATTTCGAAAAAACGCCAATTTTCGTGTGATAGGGGTGAGAGACGCAGAGAAATTTTTTTTGGAAACTGATTTTCCTCTCATTTTCCAGTATCATGGATCCGGCCTCGAAAATTCGTTTAGAAAAAACCAGAATTTTTTAAAATTTTCTAACAAAACCGAAATAAAAAACATTTTTGGACTAAAGAATTGATCTTAAAATCTTTTTCAGCATGTCTGGGAGTACATATTTTTGACATTATTTCCCAATATCTCTTTTTTTTCACTTTGATCATTTTTCGAATTTTTTGTATTTTTTTGCATTTTTCGACATTTACCAATTCAAATTTTATGGGTCTATTCACGGAACCAGCGAAATATGCAAAAAAAATTCAGCGAAAATTCAGAGAATGCTCCGATCAGTCTGAAATTTTGACAAAAAATGTCAAAAATACTCCCGGACATGTGTAGAAAATTTCAGACCAAAATATCGATTTTGAAAATTTTCAGAAAAAAGTCGATAATTTTTAAAATCGATATTTTGTTCTGAGATTTTTTGCAAATGTCCGGGAGTATTTTTGACACTTTTGGTCAAAATTTCAGACTAATCGGAGCATTCTCCGAATTTTCGCTTAATGTTTTATATTTTTTGCATATTTTGCTGGTTTCCGTGAATAGCCCCATTATGTTTTTTTGCACTTCTTTTTTTTCCAATTTAAACTAATTTTAATACCCTAATCTTTCGTGTATAAGGCCGGTTATATTTTTGCAATGAAGATGCACTCTTTCGCTTAAGATCTTGTGTATAAGTCCGTTTTCGTGTTTGCGCACTACTTTTTCTTTCACCGTAAAATGTCAATGAAAACATCACATTCTCGAGCAATTTTCGGCTACTAGCCGCCTACATCAGGGCGTATGCAAAAAATATGGGACACAGACGTCAAATTTTTCGAAATTCTAACTACACTTACATGACCGCCTTGCTGTTATTCCTCAAAAATCGAATGTCACTGTAGTCGCACACCTTCTTCGCAAAATGCCCATAGTCGAGAGCACTGCGATCCGATTTTCGGGCCAAATGCTGACTGGCTCTGACCAAAACGTGATTTCCGTACCAATTGAGACCGGCGATCACAAATGACATGACGAATGAGACCCAGAGACCACCAAGTTTCCACGCGTACGGAAGGGAGAAGCAACCGGCATTGAACATTGATTTGGAGAGTGTCAACACTGCGCGGGTTGGGCTGAAAATTGAAGATGATAATGATGGAAGTTTAAATGTGTTGAATTCTTGATATAAATACCTGATAACATCGCCACTTCTCGCCGGGGGCTCCACAAGAGCTCTTCCGTCATTCATCGATTCGGCATCCCCTTCAACAGTCGGTGACCTTTCACGGCCTTCTTCCCCACTCATTACTTAAATATAGTTATTAAATAAATACCCTTATAAAACAGGTAATAAAAATATATATAAAATCAGAGAAAATATAAACTCTGTAACTTCAAAACAAAACCACATACAGGAAAATTTATTCACAAGATGTAAACATTCAGAGTTGAGAATTGAAAAAGTGAGAAAAGTGTGAGTATTTGTTATGTTTATTCTTTCATTCTTCCGCTGGAGCGAGAAAAACGCGAGCTCCCGAGCAAAACGTCGCCTTCACCGAAACATTCTCATCAATTAAAACGAAATCGGCAACACTTCCCACGTCCAATGTGCCTTTTTTCTTGATGCCAAGCAACTTTGCTACAGTGAGAAAACATTTTTCAAGGAAAGGAGGTGCCAAATTTATGGGGAAAGTGGTTTAATAAATTTGCAGAAAACGGTTGCTAAAATTGTATGCACAAAAAAATTGGTTCTGGGACGTTTCTAAATCTGTAATTTCGAAACTGGGACGTTTCGAAACTTTTTTGCATTTTTGGGTACCGGTTTTCACCATTTTTATTTTCCGTTTTTTTTTTAATTTTTTTTTTATTTATTTTATTTTATCAATTATTCAAGTTTTTTGGGAATTTGAATCCAATAGTACGCCGCAAAAATGCACAAAAGTTTCGAAACGTCACAGAGCCAAATATAGCGCTAAAGTTTCGAAACGTCTTGTTTTAAAACGTCCCAGTTTCGAATCATCCTAGTTTCGAAACATCCCAGAGGCAAAAATAGCAAAAAAGTTTCGAAACGTCCTAGTTTCGAAATGGAAAGTTTCGAAACGTCCCAGAGCTAAAAAATATCACAAAAGTTGCGAAACGTCCCAGAGCCAAAAATATCATAAAAGTTGCGAAACGTCCCAGAGCAAAAAATTAAGACTTTATTCCAAAAGGAGTACACGAAATGGTGGGTAATTCAAACGAATGTCTTTTTTTTTCGCCATATTTCTCCTGTTTTTCGTGCATTTTTTCTAATTTTTTGCGTTTAATTTTGAAAAAAAACATGCAATTGCAAGTAAAACTCATATTTCTTTAAAAAAATTAAATTTTCAAGAAAGTGCGGCCATCGGGATTCTAGGCCGCGGCCGCGAGTTCGTGTACTCCAAGTGGTCTTCAAATTTTTTTTTCGGCAAAAATTTGGCACCTCCTTTAAATATTCGGTAAAACCAAATCAAATAAAATGAAAAAAACCTACCCGGTTTATGTGTAGCACTGTGCAGAGCAAACTCAATGGAGCATCCGGTGGCTCTGATGAGATGACGAATACAGTAGGGCATACTTGCAACACTGCCCGCAGTTGTGTCAGTTCCGTCCAGTTTCGCTTCGAGACCTTTTACATGAATCGTTTGGGTTCCCAGTTTGTGCACTCCATCGGCCATACCTAGCGCTGCGATCGCGTCTGTCACGAGAACGAGTCCGGCCGAGTTGGTACGGTAGGCGATTCGAAGGGCAGAGTCGTGCGTGTGAATTCCGTCAGATATTATACCGTAGTAGAGCGGACTATCCGGTGAGAATTTGGTAGATGTCAACAGGCCAATGAGACCGGGATCACGGTGGTGGTACTGTAAGGGTAAATTATTAGAAAAAGAAAATAGGAAATTCTAATTGCGCTCTATCGCTCTATTTGAAATTCTCGGCCACAACGTTTTTTTGGCGCGTTAATTTGCATCAGTCGGTCTAGAGCGATAGAAAATTTGGAAAACAGGTTCAAAAATGATCCTGGTCATGCTGGAAAATCGTTTTTTTTTCAAAACATCTAAAAATTGACCATTCCCGTATTTTCCAAATTCTCACATCAGTATAATCGGAACTATTTTTTTTGACATTTACAATATTTTTATGGCTCGTTCCATGCAGCGGTTTTTGGTCAGCTTTTTGCATTATTTCAGGACATTTCAATGAACATTTTTAACCAAAAAAAGGAGAAGCAAAAAATCAAAAAACAAATGATTTTTGGATTTAATTTTCCGGGGGGGGGGGGGTTTGTTGAATGGACCCTTCAATAGCGATAAAGTCTGGGGCAAAATGTGTTGGTGTCACCACGATTAGCGAGAAAAAATTAAATTTATTTTTTTTGTTGACAAGAAGGCGTTCATTTGTATTCTTACAGACATTTTTGGGTAATCTAATAAGAAATGTAATCACTTCCTAACTATGAAAACGCGTTTTTGTAATGGACTTATTCACAAAACCGAAAAAAAAAGAAAAAAACGGAAAAAAATTGCGGGAAAAATCGGAGAATGCTCCCATTGACCTGAAATTTTGGGAAATATTGGAAAAAATTCTCCTGTACACGCTCAAAAAATTTCTTCCAATATTTCCCAAAATTTCAGGTCAATCGGAGCATTCTCCGATTTCTCCCGCAATTTTTTTCGGTTTTGTGAATAGGTCCATTACCGGTAAATTCGGAGAAATTTTCAAAATTTAGCTCTAAAAATGCACTAAGGTTTTGAAACGTCCCAAAGCCATTTTTTCGCGTTAATCGTAGACAGTCTGTCAAAATCGTGGCGGGACCAGCTAACATTTTTCAGCCCCCTCAGCTAACGGAATTTTTTCCATAGACCATCTTCTCGCGAGGGGGTGCATAAAATCCCAACTCGTGCAGTTTTCCAAATTTCCCAATGTTTCTTTTTTAAACAGTTCCTAACTGTTGAGGTGAACTAAATCATCGCCTGTCAGCTAACTTTGGACTCGGCATTATGGGTCCATAATGCCGCGTCCAAAGTTCCAAAAAATTCTTGCCATAACAGGCGATCACCGTTTAAACATAGAAGATCTCGAAGCGAAGCAACTACGGTAAAGTCGTTTTAACTGTGATCGCCTGTTATTTTTGGCATTTTTCTGAACTTTGGACTACAAGGAACTCCTGATTTTAGGAATTTTTTGAACTTTGGACGCGGCATAATAAAATATCACTATCAGGAGACCCTTGAAAAATTTAAAAGTATGCCCTTCTGATAAAGTAAATACCATATTTTTCCTCTTCTTTTGCGTACAATCCCATTAAAAAAAACTAACCGATCGCATTGCATTAAACAAATGAGTAATCATCCTCGCTCCCACACCATACGCCATTTCTCCCGGACCAAGACTGGAGGATGAGTGGCCGACTGAAACTGTTGTCCCGGTGGACACCAAGTACTCAATGGCTTGTTCAGCACCGTCCAATTCGGGCGCCATAGTGACAATCGCAATGTTCTCGGTACTTCCATACACATTGCGTATAGTTTGAGCAGGATCAGGTTGGAAAGTCGAGATGACAAGATGTTCGGGATGACATCCTCGTTTGTCTTTCGATATGAATGGTCCTTCAACGTGTGCGCCTGGAAATATTCAAATGAAATAGGGCAAAAGTGAATAATCGAATAAAGAGACAGCGCGCGTATACGCACAATGCTCTTCGATCGTATCACTGATAAGAAGGACTGATAAGAGAGAAGAAACCTATGCATACATATACAGATACAAGAAATAAAGCGAAAAAAAAAATTGGGGCAAACTTTGTCTATTTTTCCTACTGTTCTACAGCAGTCGAGGCTCTGCTTGCACAGCCGTCGTCATTTCATTAAACATTGACTCACCAACAATTCCAGCACCTTCTTCCGACGCATCTGACGGCTTGAGAAGAGGGAGAACCTGTAAGACAGCAAAATTAAGGCTAAGGAAGGAGGGAAAGCATACGAACAAAAGTGACCAGAACGGTGTTGGTGCGCGGAGGAGGAGGACAAATATTTAACGCAACGAAAAAAAACAAACAGGCCGACTCGAAGGGTTCAAACAACTATTTATTTCCATGTGTCAGTTAAAATGAGCGATCGATTAGGCGGAAATGTGAAACGTCGCGTCGTCTGAGTCTATCTTGCCAACTAAACCACTCTGTTCGCTTCGAAATATGATGTTGTTGGTGGAGGATCGAGGAAGAGGAGGCATGAAGTGCCGTTCATAAATACGAGAGATGCATAACCTGTACAGACTGTGACTGGCTGTGAGAGGCAATGTTTGGCGCAATTAGTCATCTGGGCGAGGCGGAAAAGAGAAAGAAATTGGGGGAAACAGTGAAAGTTCATGTGGAGAGAAAGGAAGGAAGACGTATTTCGATAGAGGCATAAAAAAGTTTAAAGTTGTTTTGCTTGCGGCAAAACTTTTGACGCCGGAAACAAAAACGAACCCAAACAAATGTGAGCGAATAATGGCTGTTAGCCATCCATCGCTATTACTGACGCACAACTCGCGCCTGATCGAAAAAAAAGGCTTATGGACCTATTCAAGAGAGAAAAAAAAAAGAAAAAAAAGAAGTTTTTTCCGATGCAGGAACGGCAAAAAAAGAAAAAAAAGGAGGAGAAAAATCAATTTCCTTCCTTTTTTCTCTTCCTTTTTTTTCTTTTTTTGCCGTTCCTGAATCGGAAAAAACCTCTTTTTTTCCTTTTTTCTCTCTCTTGAATAGGTTCATTAAAGGCGCATCGGTATATTTGAATGGGTCTCGCCACGTATGACTACTTTATCATCGGCAGAAAATGAATTTTTCTCTTCCTTTTTTTTCTTTTTTTGCCGTTCCTGCATCAGAAAAAACTTCTTTTTTTTCTTTTTTTTTCTCTCTTGAATAGGTCCATTATAGCTAGGGACCGCAACGAGTTATCCAAAAATCAAAATTTCCGAATATTTTTGGTTGGAACGTGTTCTTTGGCTCAATATGAGTACGCTGTCAAATTTTTTTCAAAAAATGTTCGGTAATTCTCGAGTTATACCATCCTAATGCCGCGTCCAAAGTTCAAAAAATTCCTGAAATCAGGAGTTTTTTGCAGTCCAAAGTTCCACAAAAAATCCCAGAAAAAACAGGCGGTGACAGTTGAAACCGGTGTTACCGTAGTTACTTTGCTGCGAGACCTTCTGTGTTTGAACTTGAATTTTCCCGCAAAAAAAGAAAAAAATTGAGCAACTGTGGGAAAATTCAAGTTTAAACATAGAAGGTCTCGCAGCGAAGCAACTACGGTAACACCGATTTCAACTGTCACCGCCTGTTTTTTCTGGGATTTTTTGTGGAACTTTGGACTGCAAAAAACTCCTGATTTCAGGAATTTTTTGAACTTTGGACGCGGCATAAAGTAGCACTGTTTTCTCCCAAGATTTGCATGAGGCGAGCCGTCGAGACGCGAGAAAAGAGACGCCGACACAGCGAGAGTGAGCGAGAGACAACGCGAAATGGGGAGAGGGGGAGAGACTGTATCCTCCACAGCTGCTTGCGCGATCAGCATTTTCAACGGAAAACGGTATTTTTCGCACAGAAATCGGCTCGAAAATAAAATCGGAAACTAGCCACAATATTAATTTTTACATGGTTTTGTAGCAAATTTTACGCTGAATCTGTATATGAAAAATTAGCCGCGTGCCACGGTGTCCCAAAGTGGAAAAATGTCTTCAACTGTCTGCACTCTCTTCTCTCCCTCACCACCGCAGCGCAGCTATTTTTAAAATGTTGAAACATCAAGAAAAAAACCGAATTCGCACGTTTCGAGCTGGTCGTGGTATTAAAATGTTCGCGAGAAAATTCTGCACAAGGGAGACATTTGAAATGCATTATTATGTTGCAGAAAATTGAGTTTTTAGTAAAATTCTGTACTAATTTTTTAAAAATGCATCTACTCCGTCAATTCTGCACCAATCTCGTGGTTTTTGTAATAAAAATGAAGCATTTGACCTGAAGAATATATTTTAATGACAGATTCTCAAAAAGTGGTCTAGTTTTGCTGAAAATCAAAAAAGAAACAAATTCCCGTTGAAAAAATAGCTGCGCTGTGGTGATGAGGGAGAGAGAACGAGAGATGCGCCAGCAGTTGTTCCTAGCGGCGCTTTTCCCGTCTGGGACACCGTGCGTGCTCCATATTTGCGACCTTCAAATCCTCAAAAAACTGAAGTTTTGGGTGAACATGCTTCATTCAAATGTACATAAAATTGCTCCAAGTGAGTCAAGTGCTCTAAATTTTTGGTTTTAAGCTCTAAGAGGGTTTATCTTTGTATTCCACAAATAAAAAACTAGGGTCGTCGCTGAAATTTTTCTAGAATTTTTCCTTGAAGTTTGACAAGCTTTAAAAAAAATCGGAAACTAGCAGGACAGAAACTGATTTCAGAAATGAATTCCCCACATCTTGAACTATCTGTATACTGAAAATTAGCCGCGTGCCCCGGTAAAATCGAACACACGGGTCAAAAAAGTGAGCTCTATTTTTGTTTTCTCCTTTTTCTGAGAAAACTATGCATTTTCATGTAAAACCAACTTGTTCATTAGATTCAGCATGGCCGATTACATCTAAAGAGATAGTTTTGAGTATCATACTTCAATCCGGGGGCTCCTTACAGGCCTGTAAACATGCCCGCGCGAACTGGGGAGAAAAATCGTCTGACTCCGCCCACCCCTTTGCGCTCCCTACTTATAGCCTGCAAATTCGGGGCCTGTGCCACATGCATTTGCATCGGATCCGAAATCGATGGCTAATAGCCGAAAATTCCTCGATATTTTCCATAATTTCGGGTTTGTATGGTCCGGAAATTGCTCAATTTGACGAGTGTGGCGGTGTATCGGGACATATTATTGAATTTTCATGCTCAGAATCGAGAAATTACGTTTAGAAAAAAGTGTCATAATTATTTTTTCCGAGGAGAAATTCAGTTACGACGCTCCGATGTTCCACGGGTGCAGTTTTTCGCTGTGAGACCTGCGGAACATCGGAGCGTCGTAACTGAATTTCGCTCGTGAACACGTAATAGAAAACCATGAAAATCAAGAGAAATCGTAAAAATAAAACACAAAAATCGTTCAGTTTTCGAAAATATCTCCAAATCAAGTAAAAATCAACCAAAAAAACCCGAGAACAGGGTAGAAATCGAAATCGCATACGCACCCATAATCGAGGACAAGAAACGACTGGCCGAGTGCGCCGAAAACAAACTCTAGGCTGAGAGACACAGAGCGAGCGAACGCAAAGCTTGCTTGGAAGAATTCCATTAAATTTATTTATTGGGAAAACAAAAATAAAAAGAGCTGCGACACGGTGTTTGCGTACTTTTGAAAATTCAAAAGGAAATGAAGAGAAAAAATTTCGTTGAAAAAACGGTGTCTCAATTTTTAGAAGCTCCGCCCACTGCAAACGTGCGGCACGCGTTTGTACTGCACTTGTTTTAAAATTCAAGAAAAAATGTGCATCAGACTTGGAAATTTTCCCCGGGTCTGTCAGGGTCTCTGATATTGTCGAAAAAATAAAGCGGCGACTTACAGTAACCTTAGAGAATTTTCGGGGATGATTGAGGCCACGCCCCTAAAAATGTGGTTTTCTTGTTTTTTTTTTACAATTCGATATTTTTTTCATTTGTTTTGATGGCTCTGGGACGTTTCGAAACTTTAGTGCAATTTTTCGTCGCGGTGTTTGCACTATTGACAATATTCGAATTCGGCCAAGGATAAATATGTTGCCGAATCTTTTACCGGTAAATTCGGAGAATTTTTCATTAATCGTAGACAGTCTGTCAAAATCGTGGCGAGACCAGCTAACAACATCGGACAAAGCGGTGGTCAAAAAGTTTACCGGTAAAAATGTTTAAGGAATTTTAAGCGGTAAATTTTGACAAATTATTCGAATTTAACGGTGAAAGATTCGACAACTCTGTTATCTTTGACCGAATTTTGTTAGTAGTGCAAACACCGCTACGAAAAGTTGCACCAAAGTTTCGAAACGTCCAGGAGCCGCTTTTGAAATACTTAAAAACCAAAAAGCAATACCTTGAAGCCAAAAATGTGATGAAATAATGAACGCCGTCATCAAAATTATCGATTTTTAAAATTTAAATTCTGTAATATCTCGACTTTTAGCGTGAAAATCAATATTACTGCGTCGCGAAAACCAGTCAGAGTGCTTGCGGCTTTGGTCTCGCCGCGAACAGCGCTTATACGGTAGTTTGTTTACGAAAAAAACGAAAGCAGGGCAAAAACAGAAAAAACAATTAAAAAAAGAATGTAAACAAACTACCGTATATGCGCTGGTCGCGGCGAGACCACAGCCGCAAGGCACGAGCACTCTGACTGGTTTTCGCGACGCAGTAATAGCAGTGTCCAGTAATTTAGAAAAAGCGGCACTTTCTCGAAAAAATAGGAAATTCCGAGAAAGTTGATATAAGCCGCACTTGTGACTGTCGATTGAAGGGTCGGCGACTAATAAATTTCGCAATTATCGCCTTCTTAAAACTGGTAAACCAACAAAAATCACGAGAAAATTGTGAAATTTCAGGCGAAAATGAACAAGACACAAAAACAAAAGTGCGCGAGGCTTACAAAAAGGCAAGCTATCTTTCATTCCTCATCACTTTTGTTTTGTTAGTATTTTTTCGGAGTCCTACTTTTCCACACATCTCGACCAATTCTTGAATCATTTTGCTTGCCGTCCTGAGGTTGCTGGCGACCAGAACGATGTCGTCGGCGAATATCAGGTTTTCCGGGCAAGTGATCGTAGTTGTCGTCGTGTACTTTCAGATTCTGCCATGTCAGCTTGTTGAAGACGGTCTCCAGAAAGGCTGAGAAGAGGTTCAGAGAGATGAGGTCTCCGTGGCGAACACCTCTTGTGATCGGGACTTTTACTTTCTTGTGGAATTATTTTTTTTTACAAAAAAAAAATGGATACGCTCAACTCCGCGATCGAGTTGTTCGAAACTTTTTATTGGCAAACATGCAAAAAAAAGGTAATAATCCCATTTAGTAGCGAGAAATAATTTGCTTATTTCGGTTACGGTAGGCCGCGCTTCGCGCTTCATAATTTTTTCGACAATATTTAAATATTATCGGCCCGCCACGTCGGTCAAACGCGCTCCGCTGAACTCAATACTACGTGGATTTCATTTTGGTTTCCAAATTATTTTATTTCACGTTGAATTTACACGTGAAATGAAAAAAATTGGGAACCAAAATAAAATCCACGTAGTATTGAGTTCAGCGGAGCGCGTTTGACCATTTTGGCGGGCCGACAATACTTAAATAAATATTACCTTATGATAAGTATCCGGCGAACTTGTGATCACGGTGGGCGCAAAACTCGTCACTCCATGAGCCAACAGCTGTTTCGCAACCAATTTCACACCTTTTTTATATTGCTCATCGTTAGAATTGTAGGTGGAAAAGTCGATTCCGAAGCCTCCATTCAACTGAACATCGATGAATCCAGGGGATAGAATCAAGCCATTACAGTCAACCTGGAATTGACTTTTAAATAATTGAAAATTTGTTTATTTAAATATTTATCGATTTGGAGCAACAAATACCTGCACATCAGCCGATCGCTTTTCCTCGAAAAACACCAATTTCTCATCGAGAATTCTTCCGTTCCGCACCCAAATGTGCTCTTTTCGAAGTCCGTCGGCTCTTAGCACTGAGCAATTCACAAATTGCAGCAAAGAATTCTCAGAATTAGTATTTAGAACATCAGAATCAAACTTGACGCGTCGTGGATGCATGGAGCACACTGAAACAAGATTATTGCAACGAAAAAATGAAAAAAGTGCAGAAAATCAAAACAAAACATTAAAAAAACGGTTGGAAGGCAAAGAAAATGGGCTCTGCCTCCTATCTTATCAGAATTGATAATAAACGTATTGATGTTGTGGTGGAGGAAATAAATACAATGTGTAACTTTTAATAATCGGAGCATTTCTTTTTTTGCTTTGATCAATTGATTCCGCAATTCACAGCGAAGCGGAGACCTACAGTAACCCAGATTAGGGTGAGCAATGGCCACACTCCTTTTTGCAAGCCTCGCGCAGTTTTGTTTTTTTTTTTGAATTTTTATCGAAATTTTCGAAAATTTCCATTTTTCGTGGGAATTTTTTTTTGTTGTAAATTACAGGATACATATTATTGATTTCTTTTTAAATACGCTAAAATTTAGGGAATTTCCCTATTTTAACATTTAAAAATTAAAAATCGATGATTCCTGCTTTTTGAGTTTAAAATTTTCAAAAATAACCCAAATCCCTTGTGTATAAGGCCGCTCGAACTCTCGTCTCAACAGCTGCTCATAAACTTTTAAAATTGCCAATTTTCTCACAAAATGTCTCGAAGCGCATTTTTCGACACAGTTGAAATGAGTGCGACCGTAACCCATTAAAAATGTAAACAAGTTCTAAATATTGTTTCTTTTTATTTTGTTTTTCGTTATTCTTCGGAATTTTTTAATGGATTACGGTCTTTCTCATTTCAACTGTGTCAAAAAAATGCGCTCGGGATTATACACAAGATATTAGGGTGAAAAAAAAAAATAATAACAAATATCCAATCATTGAAGAAAACATGAACAAAAAATAAGAAAAATCCCAGTTTTCGGATTACTGTAGGTCGCCGCTTTATTTATGTACTCCAGAAGAGAAAAAAACCAAGTACTGAACATTTATACACACACACAGACATGTAAAAACTCATTTTATTTCTTTAGCGCGAACATACGACGCATCCACAGTCTTCGTGAGCTCTTTGATAGTGGTCAGCGAACGGGTGAATTGCTTCGTGAGGTCAGCTTTTGGGTGGATGACTACAGTATCTCCGTGCTGATGGATGCTCCTGAAATTTTAGTTACATACCAAAAGCTCTCCTTTGTATTTTCTACTCACCCATACATCTTCCGATCCAAAATCATTCTCGCAATCGCCTTCTCAACAGGCGCCACCGTCATTCCAATAACTCGCGCAATATAGGAAAGCTCAATTTCCGAATACGGCTCCACTACACGAGAAATCTCCTTTTCGAGCATATTACGCTCAAGATTCTTCGAATGCACAGACACAACTTTATCTTCCAACAACTCTTTTTTGTGGTCTTTCAACGCTTTCATAAAATCTTTAAGACTCCTTTTGCGAAAAGCATCAGACATGGCGCGGATCGCGACAATACGCGGATCATCTTTAAACGGAAGAGTTTCTTTCGTGGCCATCAATGCGGGCACTTGTTCATTCTCATTGAGCATAATTTTGCACATGATCATGTACTTTAAAGCACCAGTCGCACTCTTCTTGTCGCCAATGCTTCGAAATCCCTCAAAAGCCTCGTAAAAGTATGAAAAAGACGTCTTGTAGTCGCGTTCTTCCGCAGAGTACAAAACTCCAGATTGCAAGTCCACAACCGCCTGCAATTGCGGAGAAGCAAACGCAGAATTTGTGCTAGTTTTCGCGGTGAGAAGAGTTGTTTTCGCCTAAAATTAAAATAATTGCAAGACGCATCATGTGAGAATTTTTCTAATTATTTATTTGTCGACCCGCCACGATGGTCAAACGCGCTCCACCGAATCTATTACTTGATTATTATTTTTGATTCCCAATTACCGTAAATTCTCTAATAGAACTGCCCCCTAAAATAGAGCGGCACCCCTAAAATAGACCGGACCCTCTCAAATAGGAATGAATTTAACACTTTTTTCAACAATTTGGTTAGATTTTTCCAATTGTTACTTATTGACCGGTTTCTAAACTTGTTTTGTCATACATTTGTGTCTTTTTTATGGAAAATCCTCAAGATTTAATACAAATTTAAACACATTGAAAAGTAAACCTAACCCTATAATATTCTCAGTACGGAGCGCTGCAAACCCGCTCCCTTCGCACAGTAGTGGACGCGGCCACGTTGGCGACAAGAGAGTGCGGAAAACTGAGAGAACGTGGCCGATGTTTTGCTCTGATTTCTCTGAATCTCACTTCAAATGCACGCGAAATTTTTTGTTTGATTGGAGCGAGTTTTCAGAGTTTTATACCGAGTATATAACGGCCCCCTAAAATAGACCGGCCGTCCTAGGAGGGTAGTGAAAAATAGACCGGCCGGCCGTTCTATTAGAGAATTTACGGTATTTCATTTCACGTTGAATTTCCTTTCGGAGCGTAGGCCAAATGTGTCGCAGGTCCCAATTTTGACGGCTATTAGTCATTTTCCCTGTCTAACTTTCGCTTATGCTCCGATCGCAGCCAAATCTGTGCCACCTACGCGCCAAATCCGCTCAAACCTCGTGCCGATAGCTGATTAGGCGCGATTGTTATCCGACATATTTATTTATCCGCGACAAAAATGCTCGACAAAAAATAAGAGGGGACCAAAAAAAAGTTTGTTTTTTTGGGTGACACAAAAATTTAAAAAAAAAATTTGTATGTATTTTTTGTAGAGCCGCTGAGGCGAAAAAAAAACTGGCAGAAATACGTTTTTTTTTTGATAAATTGTTTTTTTTTCCCATTCCTGGTTGCAAGTAAACGGGCCAGTCCGAGCATTATGGCCTTGTACACAAACGATTAGGGCATCATTTCAAAAATTTTTAAAAATATTTTTTTACAAACCTTTGCCAAGTTGTTCAGATTGAATGCACTTTTACTTTCCTCCACAGACACCTCGATCAGCAGTTCTCGATCTTCCAATTTTTTAAGTTCCTTCGAGAGATCTTGCCCCAATTTTTGAGCGTCAACAAACATGCCAACATCATTGTAGAGACGCATTAAACGGGACTGAAGACTGCGGCGAAGAAACTCTCGCTTATTCGTTTTCGCCCATTCGATGCAGTTTTTTAAGAGGCCAATCTTCTCATCTTTTCCTTGGTCGATGGTGAGAGCATGTTCGACGATATCTCTGATCAGCTTGCTCGCCCGGGCTTTTCCAACCAGGTCGTAAAACTTTCGAACCGATTCCACAAGCGTTCGGATTCCTGAAAAAATATTTAAAGGGTTTTTCATAGAAATGCGAAAAATTACAAAAAATTGGGAAAGAAATTTTCCGTTTTGCCTGTAAATTTGAGAACTAATGTCAAAATACTTGGACCGAACCGTCCATTTTTAAGTTTCAGAAAAAATATCTTCTCCGAGTTTTCCCCACAATCTTTGGCTATTTTTTGTTGCCATTTCGTGAATAAAGTGCAAACCTGAAATATCCTTTTCTTTAGCAAGTTGTTTCGAATAGTTCAGAATAAGATCTTCGCATCGTTTGACATCCGCTTCCGATGAATTTTGTTTTTGTCCGGATACTGGAAAATAAAATAAATGATTACTGTATTTGTTTAAAGGCGCAGCACGCAATTTCTTCGCGTTGGTCTCGCAACGCTAACGTTTATTTTGTGTTGGCGGGAATTTAAACACTGCGTTATTCTTCGCATTCATTTTCCTCCATTCGCTTTCTTGCGATTTCTCGTTTTATTCCGCATAAAAACAATCTTCTTTATCAAAAACAATTAATCCGTTCGTTCATTCGTTCACATTCACTGTCCATCCGCTATCTGCCGCCGCCACCGCTTCGTTTCGTTTCTTTACGCGTCGAGACGCGACGCGCCGCGCCACTAATCGTTCCTTTTCCATTTTTTTTTTCCTGCATATTTCTTCCTAATAGCACATACCTTCTAGCTGAACCGCTTTCAACGTAATCGCAGTAGACGACATCGCTTTACCCTTCTCTTCGAGCAAAAAGTTGGAAAAATAAAATTTCTCACTCCGAGGCCCTTTTCCACCATTTCTATGCCACGTGGCAAGGCCTCTTTTAAGGAAGGTCACGTGAAAATTAAAAATTAAAAAAATTATTAAAAAAAAATAACGCTTTATTTGGGTTTTTATACGGCTTCATCTGTTAAGAATCATTTGTTGTTTCTGTTTCATCGTCGTCGGAATCAGATTTTTCTGAAAAAAAAAATAACATTAAAACCGTATATGCGGACACTCGGTGTATGCGGACAGAACCATAAGCTCCGCCCACTGTCGCTTGGTTTTCGAGTTTTTACCAATTTTTCATTGATTTTCCTTTCTTGCTTAAAAATTAGCTGCCTTATCGATAAAAATTCCCCAAGGACAAGCATAAATTAAATATAAAATGGGATTTTTCATAGAAATGTCGAATATTGTCAGAAAATTGTGCGAAAATGCACTGCCTGACCTGGCATTTTGGGAAATAATGTCAAAAATACTCTAGGAAATGCTGAAAACATTTTGAACTGAAATATTGGCTTTGAAATGTCTAAAATCAATAATTAAGTTCAACATTTTTCGAGCAGGCCCTGGACTATTTTTAACATTATTTTCCAAAGTTTCAGATCAGTCGGAGCATTTTCATCCAATTTTTTCATTTTTCGACAATTCTTTGCTTGTATTCGTGGAGATTACTTCAAATAAGGCAGATAATTGATGGAAAACAACCAAAAATGAACTATTTTCGGAGATCAAATTTTAATAAAAATAAATAACCCGCAAAATCAAATTTTTAAAATGGAATGCAAACTATTGTATTCTCAATTGAGTTGCGACATCAAAACGTGAAAATCCGCCCACTTTTTTCACGTGAACATTAAATTTTAGTGCATTTTTAATTTTTGCGTGAAAAAGGTGGGCGGAGTTTCAAGTTTTGATGTCGCAACTCGATTGAAAACACAATAGCAGTATGAATAATTTTTCTTCACTGAAATGCTAAAAATGACAGAAAAAAACTTCCATGAGTATTACTCTCGTCCCAGGAAGTGTCCATCACTCTTTAAAATCGCCGATTTCTCATGAGGGATGTCGGCACGAATCGTGACACAGTTGAAATGAGTGTTACCGTAATCCATTCAATGAGATTCACTTATTTTCGCTCACTCTCTCTCTCTCTCTTTGAATAGGCTACGGTCACACCCATTTCTGCTGTGTCAAAATTCGTGCCGATATTCCTCGTGGGAAAGCTGTAATTTAAAGGATAATGGATCCTTGCTGAAACGAGTCTACATAAGTACCGGAAACTCCCTTTAAAAAAAGCGATAGTGGGCGGAGCTTTAGGTCCGCAAACACCAAGTGCCAACATCATTTAAAAAGACAATAAAATAATTTGACTAACGTCGGTGTCAGTCTCCTCCTCATCGCTACTGATCCACTTGTTTTTCTTCTTGTCCTGCAACAAATTGTGAGTGACTGTCTTTCGCTTTGCTAAAACTTATTTACCTGACGACAATCATCTCTGACAGTAACCAGTTTGCAAGTGCACGGTCGTTTTTTAAAAGCGGCTCGTGTTCGCGGCGTGGTCGGCGAGCGAATCATTGGGAAGATTTGACGAGCCACGTCGTTCTTCGTCCCACCATCCTTTCCGTCGCCGCTTCTCTGATTCCGCCACACCGTCCAACCCCAAGCGAGCACACTTACAGCCAGGGAAAGCGAGAGAAGAGCATGCTCCGAGCCACGGATTTCAAATCTGGAAAGGGCTCACTTTATGACGTTTTTTTGTTCACTCGTTCCGTCCCCTCCCACCTTAAAATATCCATTCGAGAAGGAGCGATCCAAGTGAAATCTAGAAATGAAATGAGAAATGATTATTTTTTTTATTTTTTGTCAATTTTTAAATATTTGCAGTTGCCGAAATGAGCGAAGGTCATGCCAGTACGTCCGGAGAATCATTGCGTGAAGAAGACGTGAAATCGGCAAGGATTCGACGCTTTTGCGTCAATGAAATTCCATGGAAATTGGTTCCGCAGGTATATATTTTTTTATCTACGGTTTCCAGAACTTGAAATGTGGGCGGAGTTTTAATTTGCTGAGACCTGTGTGGTGCTGCTTAGCGCGCTTTCGGTGACTTTAGCGCATTTAAAACCTGTTTTTTTCTTTGGAATTCATGTGTATTCTACCATTTAATCACTTATTTAAATATTTCAAATTAGAGAACTAAAAACCCCTAAACTTCTTGCAGGCTGGAAAAATTCGGACAATTTTCGTATAAAGCACAATATTGATTCACAATTGTTGGAAATGGGATTAATTTATTTTATTTTCTATTTATGACTTTATTTATTTATTTATTTGCATGGCGAAATAAAAGATTTATTCTGCAAAATCTCCAAAAAACACTTTTTTAGCTCTTGAACCAAATTTGGGTTTAATTATGTTTTCAATCGAGTTGTGACATCCAAACGTAAAACCCCGCCTACTTTTTTTCACGCCACTATTGTCGGCCCGCCAAAATGGTCAAACGCGCTCCGCTGAACTCAATACTACGTGGATTTCATTTTGGTTTCCAAATTTTTTCATTTCACGTGTAATGGCGCGGCCAGAAATGAAAAAAAGGTGGCCATAAATGCAAAAATTTCCCCTTTTTTCTAAATTCAACCGTGCGATTTAGAAAAAAAGGAAGGAAATTTCTGCATTTATGGCCACCTTTTTTTCATTTATGGCCGCGCTATAAATTCAACGTGAAATGAAATAATTTGGAAACCAAAATGAAATCCACGTAGTATTGAGTTCAGCGGAGCGCGTTTGACCGACGTGGCGGGCGGATAATATTAAATTTTAGTGGGTTTTGAATTTTTGCGATTAAAAAAGTAGGCGAGGTTTCACGTTTTGATGTCGCAACTCGATTTAAAACACAATATGCACATGAATTTTCCTACCATTTTATTCCTTCGCAAACCTAGATTTAAATACAGGAAAATTAATTAAAATGGAGGTTTGCATAGGAATAAAATAGCAGGAAAATTCATCTGAATAGGCCCATAACAACTTCATCTATATTCCAATCAAATCACATTTTTTCTGATTTTTTTTTTTCGAAAAACATGAGAAAATGCCTCAAAATGTGAATTTCGAGTAAAACCGAGTTGAGCGCATGCCTCCCCCGTCTTTCAATGCGCCACCAAGTTCGTCGGATAATGAAATTATTTTTGGTGGAAACAATTTTGGAAGGCTGGGGTGCCGTGGAGCGCATTTGCTTTGGCTCCGCCCAGGTTTCAAATTCTGGATACCGTGAATTCTTAATTTGAAAGCACGTCAATTAATTGTTCTATTTTTTCAGGAATTCGGTGAAGATCTCGAATACGATTTCCTAGACGACAATGACAGGTTATTTCTAGAAAGTGGGCGTGTCTAATCCGGATGTAGATAATCAGCTTTTAATTAGACTCGAAAATGTCCTAGACTGCTAGGGAGGCTGAAGTGTCGTTTAAATGCCAAAAAGCTTTGGGAAATAATGCTAAAAAATACTCTTGAACATGATGATCAAAAACATTTTACACTGAAATTTTGATTTTGAACATTTTCTGAAAAATCTAATTTATTTCAGGCCAAAATTTTTTGAGCATGTCCGGAAGTATTTTTGGCATTATTTTCCAAAGTTTCAGACTAACCTGAGCATTATTCGCATTAACCCCATACTGAAAAAAACGTTTTTTTTTTTCATTCCTAGAATTCCAGCCCTTCCATTAAATTCTACATTTCAGACGCGTCACCGACGTGGAATCATTTGTCTGGAAATGGTCACCGTGCGGTCGATACGGCATCGATTTGCCGGGCGGCCGAGACGTTATCAATCAAAATCTGAAGGATCGTATGGCCGTTTTTGATCTGCACAGGAACAGCTGGACGTTCTACACAATAGACACGGCGATTTTCGAGGTATTAAAAATGAAAATGTTTCTTCTAGATTTTTTATATTTTTTATTGATTTCAGATTCCCAGGCTTTGTTTTCTCTACTGGGCTCGTAGCGATATAATTGTCACGGTTTCTCTGGTGGTAAGAAGGAATCTATTTTCCATAATTTGTTATGTATAAGGCCGGTTTCATTTCTGCTACCAGCCATTTTCATCGGCTAATAGCCAGTTAGCTGCCTATATCCGTCATATCTGCGCCAAAAAAAAAATGCTATCCGGCCTTATATCCAAGAGATTAGGCTTATTATATATATTTTTTGAAATTCGAGTTGCGACATGAGAACGCGAAACTCCACCCACTTATTTGTGCGCGACCACTCGAACACAGTGCAATTTGAAGAGACGCAGACAAAAAGTGTTTACGGACTCATATTTTCATGATGCAACTCGTTTGAAAACAAAATTAAAGAAAAAATAATTAAAAACCGTTCAGAAAGACTATGAACCAGGACCAGACGATGAGGTAACTATGAAATTCAAGCAGTCGTTTTACTACATATCCCATGAGAAAAAGGCTTTGGAACATACCGCATCTTGGTAATTAAATATCAATTATTTATTTATTTACTATTACTGAGGCTACACCAAATCAGAACGTTCCCGAATCAGAACTGTCCCGAATCAGAACCGTGTCCTGAATCAGAACTGTTCGTATCAGAACTGTCCTAAATCAGAACTGTCCGGAATCAGAACTGTCCCTAAGCAGAACTGCCCCATATGAGAACTGTCCCGAATCAGAACTGCCCCAAATCAGAACTATCCTGTATAAGTTTTAAATAAAATTTGTTTTATTATGAAAAAACAACATATTAGGCCGTAAGCATGCTTATTGAATAGTTCTGATTTGGGGCAGTTCTGATACGAACAGTTCTGATTCGGGACAGTTCTGATACGAACAGTTCTGAATCGGGGCAGTTCTGATTTAGGGCAGTTCTGATTCGGGACAGTTCTGCTTTGGGGCAGTTCTGATAAAGGACAGTTCTTTTACATGACAGTTCTGATTCAGGACAGTTCTCATTTATGACAGTTCTGATTCAGGACATGGTTCTGATTCAGGACAGTTCTGATTTGGGACAGTTCTGATTCGGGGTAGCCTCACTATTACTGCTTCGCAAAAACCAGTAAGAGCGCTCGTGCCTTGCGGCTGTGGTCTCGCCGCGACCAGCGCGTATACGGTAGTTTGTTTACATTCTTTTGAATTTTTTTTTCTGTTTTTGCATTGTTTTCGTTTTTTTTTTCGTAAACAAACTACCGTATACGCGCTGGTCGCGGCGAGACCACAGCCGCAAGGCAAGAGCCCTCTGACTAGTTTTTGCAACGCAGTAATAATATCTTAAAAACCACTGATCCCTCGTTTTTTTTTCTTCCAGTAAATACCGAACTGACAAAACAATCGTCGCTTCGTACTGGTACCACATTTTTGAAAATCGGCACGGCGAGCCGTTTGTCGATCACAACAATGATTTGTGGCTGGTTTTCTCGAACGGAAAGAACGCGCTAATTCTGCTACCGTACCTGCCCACGTCGACGATATATGAGGCAAAATGTGTGGCGTTTGACATGAATCAAATCGTGAGCAATCTCGTCGGCGTTCGCGTCTTTTTAGACCCGTTCATCTCGTCGCACTTTGTCCCATTTGTATACCGTAACGAGATAAACTTTTTCATCCGAATCGACTCGTTCTCGTTTGTCGAAGAGCACAATCGGGACTACGGTCGAGATCTGGAAGAGGATGAGGAGATGGCGACGATGAAGGATAAACGGGGAATTTTTCACGTTCGCATTAACCTGAAAGACGTTATTGAAAAGGGAGAGAAGGCGGCTGCGATGGCGATTCTAAACGCCAATTCATGCCAGATTGAGACGAAATTCACCATTAAAGATGTGGAATTTTGGCGGAAAATTGGCGAAGATGATCGCCACGTTCACGAGTGTTTCACCCAACACGGAAAAACAGTGGTGCTTCAGAAGTGGGATCATTTTACGATTGATATGGGTCTTAGCAAGAAGCTTTCCACGGTTTGTGATAGTACAATTATCAACTTTATTATTTGATTACTTTCCAGCGTGTGGCTGATCTCGATGCCAGAATAGAATGCTGTAGCAATGTTAATCGCGAGTTTTCCTACTGTAGCATCGATTTGGACAATGACGACATCAATCAGTTTGACTCGCTAATTCTCGGCACAGACGTGGTCCAACCACACCCCACCGGTTCCATGTTTATGTTCAAGTACAAGGAGAATTACGGTATGTCTCTTCTGAGGCCGTATGCAAGAAACTGGAAAACGGTGTTTTCTGAAAATGGGTTAAACTGTTTTTTATGGAACTATTCACAAAACCGGACAAAATTGTGGCAAAAATTGGAGGATGCTCCGATTGACCTGAAATTTTAGGAAATATTGGAAACAAATTCTCCTGTACATGCTCAAAAAATTTTGGACCAAAATATCGATTTTTTCTGAAAATTTTTAAAATCGATATTTTGGTCCAAAATTTTTTGAGCGTGTATTGTGTTCTCAATCGAGTTGCGACGTCAAGAGGTCAAACTCCGCCCACTTTTTTTCACGCGAACATTAAATTTTAGTGCATTTTGAATTTTTGCGTGAAAAAAAGTGGGCGGAGTTTGACCTCTTGACGCCGCAACTCGAAAACACAATACAGGACAATTTTTTTTTCCAATATTTCCCAAAATTTCAGGTCAACCGGAGCATTCTCCGATTTTTTCCGCAATTTTTTTCCGTTTTTTCCGGTTTTGTGAATAGGTCCATTATACGTCTCTCACCTCCATCATACAAAAATAAGAATTTTCGTAATTTTGCTTTCCTGATGGACGGACCTATTGTGAAAACAAAAAAATTGCAACGCGGTGTTTGCGTACTTTTGAAATTCAAACGAAAATGGGAACAAATCTCTTCATTTTCCATGCTATTTCTATCATTGCCGTTTGAATTTCAAATGTACGCAAACACCGCGTTGCAATTTTTTGTTTTCCCAATATGCACGAAATAAAAAATAGTAATTTAAATGAATTAATTTGAAATTTTTTTGCAATGCACGAAAGCAAGAAAATTCAATTAAATTGAATAAATTTGAACGCAGAAAAACGTTCGCGTCGAGATCTCGTAAATGGACACAATTTATTAAAGGCGCACGCAATTTTTCAGTGGCAATACCTCGACACGAAAGTTTTTCTGCGTTAAAATTCATTCAATTTAATTGAATTTTCTTGCTTTCGTGCGTTGTAAAAAACATGTCAAATTAATTCATTTAAATGGCCTTTTTTTATTTCGTGCATAGGTCCATGAAAACCGTTTTCTAGTTTTTTGAATACGGCATTCGTCGGACTTATTAACGCAAGATTTTCTGCACTTCTCAAATTTAAATTCAGAAAAATTAGTGAAAGGAGGCGTCAAATGTGTCTTTTTTTTTACGAATTTACAATTACAAATTTAGAAAACTTTCTTCCAAAAGGAGTACACGAAGTGGCGGGAAATTCAAGCGCATTGATTATTTTTCACCATATTTCTCCTGAATTTCTTACATTTTCTAATTCTTTGAGAAAAATATGATCAATTCAATATTCTTGCCGGCTACCATATGCGCCCGCGAAAGTTTTATAATAGACGCAGACATAACGAGCGACACAACCGCTCACATTTTTGCTCTATTTTCAGTTGAATTTAGTTGAAAAGACCTGATGGGGCGGAGCTTCGATTTTTCGCGCCACTGCTTACTGTAGCCGGCAAGAATATTGAATTGATATTCTCAGTACGGATCGCTGCAAACGCGCTCCCTTCGCACAGTGGTGGACGCGGCCACGTTGGCGACGAGAGAGTGCATAAAATTGAGAGAGCCGTGGCCGATGTTTTGCTCTGATTTCTCTAAACCTCCCTCCAAATGCATGTGAAATTCATTGTTCGATTGGAGCGAGTTATCAGCGTTTTATATCGAGTATAATAATGCAGAGGGAAAATGCGAAAAAAAAACAAATATTTCTGGGAAAATGGAATTTTCTAGAAGTAGGAGCCGTTGGCTTTCTGGGCGAGCAGCCTAGGGAGAAATTTCGAACCACGTTCACCAGAAAGTTCACTTAATTCAACCAAATTGTACAATTTCAGGAATGACCTACTGCGAGTTACCGTACTTTCCGCCACTCTCTCTCCAGTTGAAATGTTTCCAATCGGTCACAAAATGTGTGGAAATTGATCCGGCCTATTATAGCACAAAGTGCTCTTTGAAACAAATTAACGAAATGAAAGAATCGGTAATGACTTCCGTTCAATGGTAACTGTCAAGAATCTAAAAATGACTTTAATATTAGCATGACAAAGGTTTTAATAAGTAAATATTTTTCTTATTATTATTGTAACTTAAATAATTAATAATTTTTGCTTTCTCACATTTTTTTCCGCAAATTGCTCTTCTGCCTGCTCTCTGTATATTTGTCACTAATATTGGCCATTAGAAAAAAAAACACTTGATTCACTCTTTTAATAACTACCAATGAATATTTTATGGTTTCTTTTCTCGGAAAACTTTTTTTTTCTTTCTAATATTTGCAATACATTCATTTTTTTGACAAGCGATAGATTGATTTTGAGACTGGAAGACAGACAGACGAGGAAGCAATTAAGGCGGGGTGGGAGCGAAAAAAGGCATCGAAAGAGGCTTCGAGTTTAACCCATAATTGGAAAGAAAAATAAATAAATAGGGGGAGGAGTCTTGGCGGGACAATGTGCCGAAAAGAAGAAAAAACTAAATTTTTTACGAACCGTTCGTTTCGGCACAAAGTGGAGTGGGCGGGAGAAGAAAAAACAGAAAAATAACAAAACTGGTCTAGCACGGACACTGGCGGCCCTGACTCGCTTCTGAATCCTTTGCGGGGTTCATGATGACAATGTTGGCTGAAATTTTGAAAATTTTTGGTAAATATCTGATCTGAATTTTCAGAAAAAAAAACTAACGCTGCTCTGGTGTCTCCTCTTGCACGATTCCGGGAAGCGCGGTGGCGATTTTGCGGAACAGCTGAGCAAAGTTTAAATGGTTTTTAATTTTTTTTTTTTTAATTTAGAAGTCTTGAATGATACCTGCTTCACATTGTATCCGGCCTTGGCGGATGTCTCGATGAACATTACATTGAGATCGCGCGCCCGTGCCTCGCCATCTTCCGTTGAAACTTGTCTGGAAGAGGAAATCTGGTATTGAGCCGAATGCATTTTGTACACGCGCCAAACATCGATTATGTGCCAACCAGGTTTGGTCGGAAAAATGGCTCTGCTATTTTTTTTTCGCCGTGTTCGCACAATTGACAAGATTCGGCCAAGAATAAAACGGAGAATTTTTCAAAATTTAGCTCTAAAAATACACTAAAATTTCGAAACTTCCCAGAGTCGAAAAATTATTTTTGGAAAATCGGATATTCGAATTTTTTTTTCGGGAAATCCCATATCCAAAAGGGTCGAAATGAGAGGGTTAAAACGGGGGAAATTGGGCGGAGCCAATTGCAAAAGTGGCGCACACTTTTTCTGTTCTGTATATTTCAAAAATTTAACTGCAAAAATTTGATTTATTTGTGGGGTTATTCTCGGAACCAGCAGAAAAAGCAAAAAATAGAAAAAAACCCAGCAAAAAATTCAGCGGAAATTCGGAGAATGCTTCGATTGATCTGAAACTTTGGGAAATCATTTAAAAGATACTTCCGGTCATTCGCTGAAAATTTCAGACCAAATTATCGATTTTGAAAATTTTCAGAAACAAAAATCGATATTTTTAAAATCAATATTTCGGTCTGAAATTTTCAGAAAATGTCCGAGTGTTTTTTTAAATGATCTTTCAAAGTTTCAGATCAATCGGAGCATTCTCCGAATTTTCGCTGAATTTTTTGCTGGTTTTTTCTATTTTTTGCTTGGTTCGTGAATATTTGAGGAATGTTTGAATTTTTTGGGGAATTTTTGAATTTTTTTTAGGACACTCTTGCAATTAGCCCGCCCATTTTTTCCTCGTTTTCGTGGATATTTTTCCTCGTTTTCGTGGATATAACCAAAAAAAATTCCGAAAATAAACCAAATTTTTGCACTCAAATGTAAAATATACAAAACAAAAAAGTGTGCGCCACTGTTGCAATTGGCTTCACCCATTTTCCCTTATTTCGAGAAAAAAATTCTGAAGATTTTCCGAAAAATCCGATTTTCTCAAATAACGGCTAACAGCCATATCGCTGTCTACATCGTGGATTACCAAAATGCGTACCTCTTATCCGCCAAATCGGTCTTGTTGCCGACAAGCACAATGATGACGTCACTGCCACGTTCGTTGCGAACATCGTCAACCCATCTGGTTGTCTGGTGGAACGAGTTGGCGTCTGAAACCGGAGGAAAATATTACTTTTTTTAGCTATTCGCATGGAAAGCGTTGATGTTTTTCAGTATGTGTTTGAGATTTCGTGTCATCAGCGTTTTCTCAGCCCCTTTTGCACCAAACTTGGCGAAAATTTTTCAAAGCCAACGGGCATGAGGCGGCCAAAGTTTGGGGCGCGCCAGAAGTGACACTTCACGTAAAACCGTGAGACGAAAAATCTCTTCATTTCTTCGGTTATTTCTTCATTTTTTCGAATAAAACGTTAATGTGAAAACCGCCGAGAGCCTTCTAGTTTTTTTTTGTTTCCAAAATGTTTGAAAACTCACTGGTAATGTCATAAACGACGACGGCGACGCTCGAATCGCGAATGTACGAAGGGATGAGCGACCGGAAACGCTCTTGTCCAGCAGTGTCCCAGAGTTGGAGGCGAATCTGAAAAAGCAGCGACCAAAAGATTGAAACCATTAGTTGGCGGTTCTCACCGTTCTGTCCTCGAGATACATTGTTTTGCTGAGAAAGTCGATGCCGATCGTCGCCTGATACGTGTTGTCGAACGAGTCGTACATGAATCGTGTGATGATTGAGGTCTTTCCGACACTTTGTTCGCCGAGGAATACGAGCTTGAACTTTTTCAGCGGGTTGTTTGCGAAATCGGCTGACATCTGTGTGGAATTTTTATTATTATTAAAGTTGGGGAAAGTTATTTAATGTCTTGCCGTCAGAAAAAAAATGAGCTGGATGAGAGAAGAGGATTATTTATGTCACGCCGTTGAAACGTGGAAAAACGAAAAAGCGTTATTTTTTGTTGATGTTGAAATATTGTGTTTTCAATCGAGTTGCGACATGAGAACGCGAAACTCCGCCCACTTAATTGTGCGCGACCACACGAACACAGTGATATTTGAAGAGACGCAGACAGAACGGTGAATGCAGACTTCCTTTTCCATGTCGCAAGTCGATTGAAAACATAATACATTTATCGTCAAAAAATATGAAGAATACAAAAAAAACTGTGGTTAAAATGCTCTGATTTATCGGAAACTTTAGGGAAAATGACAAAAAATTTGATTTCAAAAATTTCTTGAAAAAAAACTTTTTTTTTCTATTTATTTAAATCAAAATCAACATTTCAGCTCCAAACTTTTTGCTCATGCTCATGAGTATTTTTGACATAATTTCCCAAATTTTCAGGCCAATCGGAGAAATCGTTTGTCATTTTTTGAAAATTCCATGGAAAAATGGTAAAACGGACAATTTTCCAATTTTTAGCATGAAAAATCAATAAAAGAACAAGAGAACAAACTTAAATTACAGAAATTAATAAATTATTCAAAAAAGGTGCCAATTAATCGAAAAAATGCCAAATTATCGCAGAAAAATGAGAAATAAATATTGATTGAAAATGATTAAAAAACACCAAGAAAAGCATGCACGAACGTTGCAAAAAAGCGTGCGGCAGTTGCCAAAATTTATTTCGGTTACGGTAGCTCGCGTTTTGGGCATTTTTCACGAAAAATCATTTTTTTTTTGCTTTTTTTTCGGCAATATGTACATTTTATGGTTCTATTTGTTCACGGGAATTTTTCTGCTATTTTAAACGTTTAAATGAAGCAAAATTCACGCGAATAAATATTTTTTTAGATCCATTAACAATTAAAAATATTAAATATTCACTTATTTAGGCAATCTTCCTTTCAAAATGTCCAGGTGAGTCTTATCAACAACAAAAAAAAAAGAATTTGATGATTACTCAGCGCTAGTAAATATATACACGTTTCTCTTTTTAGTCGCACGGTGTCCCAAAGTGGAAAAATGTCTTCAACTGTCTGCACTCTCTTCTCTCCCTCACCACCGCAGCGCAGCTATTTTTAAAATGTTGAAACATCAAGAAAAAAACCGAATTCGCACGTTTCGAGCTGGTCGTGGTATTAAAATGTTCGCGAGAAAATTCTGCACAAGGGAGACATTTGAAATGCATTATTATGTTGCAGAAAATTGAGTTTTTAGTAAAATTCTGTACTAATTTTTTAAAAATGCATCTACTCCGTCAATTCTGCACCAATCTCGTGGTTTTTGTAATAAAAATGAAGCATTTGACCTGAAGAATATATTTTAATGACAGATTCTCAAAAAGTGGTCTAGTTTTGCTGAAAATCAAAAAAGAAACAAATTCCCGTTGAAAAAATAGCTGCGCTGTGGTGATGAGGGAGAGAGAACGAGAGATGCGCCAGCAGTTGTTCCTAGCGGCGCTTTTCCCGTCTGGGACACCGTGAGTCGATGAAAATGTTGTGTAAACTAAATATTTAAATACTTTCAAATGCATAACGCGTGAAATGCGTCATTGTCTGCGCTGGCACAGTTTCCAACTGAAGTTACCGAGTTGTGGAAATTTTAAGAGCTTGTGCGATAAAATCGGGTGAGAAATAAGAAAGATAAATATTAGCGATACGCGTAAAATAACTGAAATTTCAAGTTAGGGTCTAAATTTGGTTCCATTTGTTTTATATTTGGATAGGTAACTTTTTAAACACCTATAAAACGAATATTTCAAGCTCCAGACGACCGAAAAGTTGAAAAATGGTTGTGAAATAGGAATTCGGGCCTAAATTCCCAGTTCTGGCAGATAACAGGGCAGTAAACCAACAAAAAGAAACGTAGTAATAAGAGATTGAGTTGAGAAAGAAAAGAAAACGGAGCATGTACTTGCTCGGACCCACCGCCGCCTCCCAGAAGCGGAAACCTCTTGGTGGAACGAACGCGGAACAGCGAGAGAGCATGCGACGAGGCGGAGACACAGACGATCGTTTGAATTGTCGATTCAGTTTCGAATGCCTTGGCTCCTCTTGCCGCGTCGTGAAGGACGGAAGGACGGCTGTTGCTGTCCTCCCGGGCCATGGGGGAGGGTGGACGAGCATGAGAGAGCGAGAAGTGTGTGAGAAAAAGAGGACGAAAGTGAAGCACACAGACAGATAACACAGTTTATTGATAATGTAGAAGAGACGTGTAGATAGGTACAGGAAAAGCGTGGATAAATAAAGCCAAATATGTTTTGTTTATGTTCAGTTAGCCGCAGCATCCTTGTGGTTTCGGATCTTTTCCGGAACGCTTGGTAATGTTTAGTTTGATAAATTCTTCTGCCGAGCACGGGTGAATCGCCACAGTTAGTTCGAGGTCAGAGTAGGTGATGCCAACACGGAAAGCTACCGCGAAGCCTGAAAACAGGAAAATGTTTAAAAAAGTGAGATCCTGATAAAACGGCTCTTGGACGTTTCGAAAGTTTTTCTGCATTTTTTCGTCGCGGTGTTTGCACACAATCTTTTTTTTCACCGTTTTTTAATGGAATTTTCCTTAAAAAGGTTTTCAAAACTGAGGGAAAAATTTCAAAATCCCGAGGAATAAGCTCCGCCCCTTTTAAGTCAAGTTCTAAATACAGAGAGTTCTACAGAGTAAGTGCTATGAAACGCTGAAAAACAGTGCCGCAGACTTGCAGAAGGGGTGGAGCGTCTTCCTCGATTATGTCAGGGGCTCCGTTGGCCAGTACTGGACTAGGGGAAAAATAAAATTTGGTTATCCGAAAATAAGCTATTTTTCAAAGGCGCTAGTCAAAAGTTTTTGCGGGTCTCGCAAAGAATTCGCCTTTCAAAGTTCTTTTTTTTTTCCTTTTTCTTGCTATTTTTCATCAATAAATAACATTTAACGTTTATTATTTTTTCTCACTTAAATGTATCGAACAATTTTCGTTTATGTATTGATATACCTGATGATAAATGTTAAATTTCGCTTGAAAAAGCGTAATTTTTAATTCCAGGGCATTGACTGATGGACCTATTCATAGAAATGTCGAAAAATTCTTTGGAACCTTGAGAAATAATAGCAAAAATACTCCCGGACTTGCTCAAAAAAATTGGGACTGAAATATGGATCTTGAAAAAATTCAAATTCAATATTTCAGTCCACAATTTTTCTGAGCATGTCCTGGAGTAGTTTTGACCACATTTTCCAAAGCTTCAGAGTATTTTTCGAATTTTCGCCTGATAATTTGTCATTTTTATTCTCAGTACGGAGCGCTGCAGACGCGCTCCCTTCGCACAGTGCTGGACGCGGCCACATTGGCGACGAGAGACTGCGGAAAATTAAAAATTGATTGAGTATATACTCCGTATAAAACGCTGATAACTCGCTCCAATCGAACAAAGAATTTCGCATGCATTTAGAGTGAGGTTTAGAGAAATCAGTGCAAAACATCGGCCACGGTTTCTCCGTTTGCTGCACTCTCTCGTCGCCAACGTGGCCGCGTCCACCACTATGCGAAGGGAGCGCGTTTGCAGCGCTCCGTACTGAGAATATTAAAAACAAACTTTCAGAAAGACTATGAACCAGGAACCAGCACACCCCTAACCTGTACCGTACCTTGCATAACTTCAGCAGCATTCGGTCCAACGAAATGCAATCCGAGAACTTTCTGAGGAGCCTCTCTTAAGCAAACCGCCTAAAAAATGTTTTCGTTTTGCAGAAAATCCTTGAAATCTCTGTACCTTAACATAACAAAATTCGCCGTCTTTGTTCTGTGGAACAACGAATTCGAACGGGGTGAAATGTGAATGGTAAACTTCGATCGCATCACTTCCAAACTTTTTCACAGCTTCTTCCTCCGTCAATCCAACAGTGGAGAGTTCGAGAGGGGTGAAGACAGTGGTGGCAATGCCGTCAAATCGAACAGTTTGCTTGGAATTGTCGAAGAGCCGATCAGCGAGCAGTTTTCCCGATTGGATGGCCAGTGGTGTGAGCTCTTGTCTTCCCTATAAGAAAAAATAAATAAAACGAGACTTTCAAAAACCGAGGAAGAAGCCCGCCCATTCGCAAGTCTGCGGCACGAGTTTTGTACAGAAAGTGCCATAGCATGCAGAAAAAATAGTGCCGCAGACGTGCAAAGGGGGCGGAGTTTTTGCAACTGCCGCACGATCCGTTCATTTAGAAATGTTTCAATAAAAAGAATGAACAAAATGTTATCTTTTCTTTTGACTCGTTTTGCACAATTATTTTGTTTTCAATCGACTTGCGACATCAGAATGCGAAACTCCGCCCACTTATTTGGGTGCGACCACGCGAACACAGTGATATTTGAAGAGACGCAGACAGAACGCTGAATGCAGACTTGGATTTTCATGTCGCAAGTCGATTGAAAACAATATAAAATCCAATTTGCAATGTCGAAAAATGTGAAAAAAATGATAAAGAAATTTTTTGTACATTTTTCTAAAAATTCGGAGAATGCTCCGATTCGCCTAAAACTTTGGGAAATGATGCCAAAAATACTCAGGATATACTCAAAAATTGGGACTGAAATATTGGGTCTCGGACGTTTCGAAAGTGTGACGTTTCGAAAGTGCGACGTTTCGAGTCACGGAGTTGGCACACAATCTGTTTTTTCACAGGTTTTTATGGAATTTTCCTAAAAAAGCTTTAAAGAATGATTTTGAGAAAACGCCGCGACGAAAAAATGCAGAAAAACGTTCAATACGTCGCACTTTCGAAACGTCACACTTTCGAAACGTCCGAGAGCCGAAATATTGACTGTAGAATTTGTGCCGAATTCAACATTTTGTTGAGCATTTCCGGCAGTATTTTTTGGGATGGTTTTCCTAATTTTTAGACCAATTTTTGACACTTCTATGAATATCATCATTAAACAGTGCAAAGTAAGCATGCCACTGTCAAAATTATTTTAATCGCACAGTGCTCACCTTGACAACATCTCCAATCGCATAGATTCCCTCCGTGGAAGTTCTATCGTGCTCATCGGCCAAAATCTTTCCACTCTGTTCCTCAAGTTTCACATTTGCTGCACTCAACTTGAGCGATGCCATTTTAGGACTTCTTCCTGTCGCCCAGATTACTGTATCGTACTCTTCGACATGGCCGCTTCCAGTGAACGTCACTCTTTTCTTCTCACCGACGGCTTCAACTTTGGCAACCTCTGATCCTTCTCTAACTTTTACTCCGGTAGATTTGAGATGCTCCATGACAAGTTTCACACAGTCTTGATCGAATTCTTTGAGTGGGCGGGATCTGATAAGAACTTCCACTTCTTGTTTAATTCCAGCTAGGAGTCCGGCGCATTCAAGAGCCACGTATCCAGCTGAAACATGAAATTTTAGCTTTTCTTTTTTGAAAAAAAAAACCTACAAACCTCCAACGATCAGAGTTTTTCCTGGAGCTTTCGGAAGCGAGAACAAGTCATCCGAAGTGATTCCGAGTTCGCGGCCAACACACTCTGGATATCTTGGTCGAAGTCCCGTAGAGATGACAATTTTAGACGCCGTCAGAACAGTTTCAGTCTTCTTTTTGTCGGCGCTAGTAACCACAATTGTAGTTTTGTCGACAAATTCAGCAAAAGCTTTGAAATATTTGACTTTTCTAAAAAAAAACATAGATCGATAATATTTACAGTAGCCTACGGCTCACTTTTGATTCAATTGCACCTTGTACACCCAATTGTTGCCTTTAATTCGATCATTTACATTTTGCACGAGAACATTCCAATCGTGAGTGATTGCCGACTGATTGATGCCATTCCATCCGTACGCCTCCGCCGTCTTCAACTCTTTGCCAACCAGTGCTGCCTGATGCATGAGCTTTTTCGGGATGCATCCAACATTCACACATGTGCCTCCGATTCCCCAGGTTGTGCCATGTGGCGTTGGCTCCACCCCGTCGATTAGAGCGACTTTGGCGCCAAGATCAGCTGCTCGTTTTGAGCACGAAAGGCCACCAGAGCCGCCACCGATTACGATGAGGTCAAAGTGTTGGGCGGTTGCTGTGGACAGGAGTCGTCGCGCTGTGTTCACTTCTTGAGCGTGTAGGAACATCGGGAAATGATAAAGTTAAAGGGGTTATTCACTCGGTAAACGCCTGCAACTGTTACGCAGACTTTGGCAACTTTTACGCAGCTCTTACGCAACTGTTAATTTACGCGCTATGGGTTTCTGCTAAAGATCTGCTCAAAAGCTGCGCAACTGAGGGGCTACTACTGCTTTCACTTTGCTTTTCGTTCCTTTTCTCTTTTCTATTAGAAAATAAAACATACTTTTATAATTATTATTTTTATTTAAAAAAAGAAATAGCATTTAATACACATTATTTTCATCTCAACAACAAAAGAGCCGTGAAGGGCATGAGTGTCGGCGGTGGCTGGAAGGCGTCCTGTGAGAATGTCACGGCGAAGTTGGAGGAAGACGTAGTATCGTGCGTGATCGTCGACAATAGTGGTGGGTGTGGTCGGGTAGAATTTGACCTCAAAAGAGAACTCCCAAGGAAGGTCTGTAAAGTTTGTTTTGGGCTTTTAAGTCAACTGGGAATCATCAGAACACCAAAAAAAAACCAACTTTTCAATTGCTTATCATTATACAACCAGTGTCTGATGCCTTCCTTTGTCGTAGAAGCAGTGAGAAAAGTACTAGCGTTCTTCGATCGACAAGTCGCTCGTCACCTGACGGAACAATGCTTCACCCTCGGAGCCGCGCTGAACGATATATTTTTTTATTTTTGTTATTTTAAGTTTTACGCCCGTCCAAACAACTTACGTTAACCTCAAACTCCTTGTAAACTCCATCCGGCAGGCGAACTCGTGGCGCCTGCATTTTGGGATCTCTCGGGTGTTGGCTGGGCGCCGGTGACGTGGCGGATGGTGGATGGTGTTGTTGGTCGACGGGTTCTCTGTCTCTACCCATTTGCTCTGGAAATTAGGAATTTATTTGGCGCTCTCGGGAAAGAGAGAGAGAGAGAAAGAAGCTAGACGGTTATAGAAAACGAGGCGCGTCATCGGTGCCGCGCGGGTGCATTTGAATCGCAAAAATGCTGTGACACTTTTCAAAAGGGCGACCGAACTGGGCGGAAGCATGCTTTGCGGGGGGGGGGGGAGTTTTTGTGATTAAAAGTTTAAAGGTGAGCCTAAAAAGATAAAAAAAAAGGTTACTGGGAGCCGATTAAACACTGTAAAAGCCTTTAGACTTTAAATCACAAAACATTCCGTCACAAAGCAAGCTTCCGCACATCTCCCTCCGGTCGCATATTTGAAAAGCATCACACATGCTTCCGGCGCGTTGCCGCTGAACTTTCCGGACAAAAAATCAATGCAGAATTAGATTAATATATGAAACAAATCAAAAGCGATGCGAAACCGCACAAAAAAACGAGCAAAAAAAAGTTTTTTTGGGTTGGGCAAAACACGAACCCGCGACATTTGGATTTGTAATCACGGGCACTACCAACTGAGCCACAGAGGACAGAAATCTCTGCAGAACTGAGTGCTTATAAATGAATGATTAAGAGTGTAACGTGAGAAATAGTGGCGACCAGGCTTGTGCGAAAACGAAAACGAAAGTTTTCGATTTTTTCAAGATTTTTCGAAAAAAAATTTCGACGAAAATTTTTTCGACATTTTTTTTCAAAAAAAAAAATCGAAAATGAAATTCGTTCTCGACTTTTTCGATCACCCCGTTTTCGCACAAGCCTGGTGGCGACGAAGTAAATATTCGCGCAAAAATGATTTTCTTATTATTTATTAATCACATTTTCTTTTTTTTTTTCCTCGAAAATATTTTTTGAAAATAAATGAACCTTCCACGTTTCCGAAAAACATAAAAATTTGAAAACAAAAAGACACAAAACGCGTTTTTATTTGAAAAAATGGAAGAAAAAAATAATTATTTTGCGATATATAATGTGGAATTCGTGACGAGAATGTCTTTTTTCATCTTTTAATTTACCACGGAGTAAAATAATGATAAAAAAATTGCAAAAAAAAGCAAAATACCGACGAAAAAACGGAAAAAAACAAGCAGAGAACAGACGGGCGGTGCCACGATATTTTGTCGCCAGGTGCGGCGCGTGTCGTCGCCAGGTGCGGCGCGTGTCGCGTTTAAGATCTGCGTAACATCTGCAGCCACTTGGGTGCTGCTGCGGCCGCTTTTAAGATCTGCGTAACATGTGTTGCGATCTTCAATGTCTGCGTAACATCTGCTACTGCGTTTAAAGTCTGTTTAAAGTCTGAAAGGAGCTCCAAGTCATGCGCAAAAGCTGCTATAGCCTCTTAGATCTGCGTAACAGTTGAAGGCGTTTACCGAGGCATAGAAATGTCGAAAAATTGGAAAATTTAAAGAAAAAAAAAATCCAATTTTTTAAAACATTTCTCAAAACTTATGTATATTACTCTCGTCTCACAATCAGCTGGTGTCTACGAGTAAATTCAGCACTACCGTACACAGCTGAAATGAGTGTGACCGTACTCCATTCAAAAATTTTCAATGCAGAAAATACTGTTTTTAACCGTAAGCAGAATTTCAGAAAAAAGTACCGATATTTTTTTAAACTAGGAAGACAACCGTCCGTTGCGCCTTTGAAAAGTGAAACAATTTTACCGCAATTCCTGTGGAACTGACACAAGACCGTTTTTTTCTGCACTATATTATCAATTCAATATTCTTGCCGGCTACAGTAAGCAGTGGCGCGAAACATCGAGGCTCCGCCCCATCAGGTGTTTTCAACTGAATTCAACTGAATTCAACTGAACGTAGATCAAACAATGTGAGCGGGTGTGTCGTCTCGTTATGTCTGCGTCTATTATAAAACTTTCGCGGGCGCCTATGGTAGCCGGCAAGAGTATTGAATTGATAATACATGTCCATTAAACTCGTCAAAAAAATTTTAATGGATTACGGTCACACTCATTTCAGCAGTGTCCGGTCGTGCTGATTTTACTCGTGGAAGAGTTTGTATAGCCCCAGCTATCACTAGTTGATACGATAGTAATATAACCGCAATAAAACTAAATATTGTCTAACCGCCAAAATGGTCAAACGCGCTCCGCTGAACTCAACGCTATCCGATTTTCATTTTGGTCTCCAAATTATTTTGGTTCACGTTGAAATTAAACGTGAAATGAAATAATTTGGAGACCAAAATGAAAATCGCATAGCGTTGAGTTCAGTGGAGCGCGTTTGACCATTTTGGCGGGCCGACAATAAATAAAACATTTAAAAAAAATGTTTTGGGATCTTTTTTGAGATATTTAGAAGAGATTTTAAATCTTCGATCGTAAATAATTAACAAATACAATTAATCAAATAAAAATCACAATTTATTGAGCATCGAATACCGTATCAACAATCAACTAATAACTGGTGTTTACAGAATTTTCACGTCAAACCGTCAAGAATATTGACTTGAGAATAACTATCTATCTAACTAATAAAACATAATCTCGATCTAATTAGAAACTAGTTCAATGGTGAACATCAAATGAGCATTAGAATTGAATGAAATTTGATCAGTGGTCACTTCGTTAGAAGAACTGATTAGTTTTCCAAACTCCAGAGAGTGAGCAGCTGGAAAAGAAAGAACAAACTGATAATATTTGTATCAATATCGTCGTATTACTTAAATTGGTACTCGGTGTTTGCGTACCGATTTATGAAGCTCCGCCCATTTCCGTGTTTTTTCGAATGATTTTCGCTTTAATTTTTGCATGTCTGCCGACTTTTGTTGATTTTTTCCGTTTTTTAATTAACAAATTATTGATTTTAGATTCGAATGGAAACTAGACAAAAATTTGATAATAGCGGAAAATGCCGAAGGATTCAAAACTCGATAAAAATCTTCCATCTTCGCCGATTCGTGGTAAATTTAGCAATCTAAAATCAATAATCAATTAAAAAAAAAACAAGGAAAAAATCCACCCCGAACCGGGAGAAATGTAAAAATTTAAGCGAAAATCATACGAAAAAAAGGGGGAAGTGGGCGGGGCTTCGTAAAGCCATACGTAACGCCAGTACGCAAACAACAAATGTCAATTTAAACAAACAACAATAAATAAATAAACAAACAAACCCAATTCCCACTTCAGTCCTTTCGAAGTTACGATTGTAGGCTTCTGAGCCAGTGGAATTATTCCGCACATTTTCGTGCACATTGGCAGATTCAAATCGATCAACGATTCTCCTTCCGAAACCGCCATCACCAGATTGGAAGCGTCGAGGACGAAAACTGGGAATTCGACGAACGTCATCAATGATGACAAAGTGGACATTGTGTGATCGAATCGTCCATTGAGGCCGCCGAGCAAAACTATCCGGTCGAATTTCCACTGGAATAATAAATGTGTAATGGACCTATTCAAAGTACTGTAGAAAAACGGAAAAATGATAAACAACTGGGAGAAAACTCGGAAAATGCTCCAATTGGTCTGAAATTTTGGGAGAAACTGTCAAAAATGCTTCCGGACTTTCTCAGAAAATTTTGGGCCGAAATATCGATTTTAAAAGTTTTCAGAAAAGAAATCAATATTTTTTTTAATCGATATTTCGGTCCAAAATTTTCTGAGAAAGTCCGGAAGCATTTTTGACAGTTTCTCCCAAAATTTTAGACCAATCGGAGCATTTTCCGAGTTTTCTACAGTACTTTAAATAGGTCCATAAGGTAGGTGTGTAAATATTTGAGAATGTTAAAAATGTATTAAAATATTATTGACTAACACCCCCACTTCTTCACTTTTCTGCCGCTCCAAACACAATTCGATGGCTTTTGTCAAGTCTGTTTTGTCTTGATCCGGAAGGTGGACGAGTCTGCAGGGGAGGTGCTATTGCGGTATAGAACTGTAGCGAAATAGAACTCAATATCCCAACATGTACAACGAAATACTTTTTTCTATATCATTACAGTTCTATTCCGCATAGCACCGCAGAAAAATCGGCTCTCGGACGTTTCGAAAGTAGACGTTTCGAAAGTGGGCTTTCCAAAGGTTTTTCTGGATTTTGTCGTCGCGGTATTTGAGGAAGTTTTCTTAAAACGCTTTTTAAAATTATTGTGTGAAACACCGCGTCGACACAATCCAGAAAAACCTTCAAAAAGTCCACTTTCGAAATGTCTACTTTCGAAACGTCCGAGAGCCGAAAAATCAGTAGATTTTTTTAAACATTTTTTGAAATTTTAATAAATAAATAACTTACTTTGCACTTTTCACATCAATCTGCTTATCCAAGGAGTCAAAGTCTCCACAGACGATGTGCGGCCAATGAACATCGTTGGATCTCTTCTGAATCTCATTTATGGCTCCATCCGTCGCAACTCTGTATTTGGCATCGTTCCAAATGATTTCTGCTCTTTTGCCAATTGCAGTCGGCTCACCATTTAACCAAATGCACACAGACGATGCGGCTTTTTGGAATATTTCAAATGGCTGGAGAATCCGCAGCATTCCTTCTATAAATTTTCGTCAAAATTGTTTGTATAGGACACTGCTACCAAAACGGGGAATGAAATGCGTCAGTGCATATTGTTTTTTCAATCGACTTGCGACATGAGAACGCGTGACTCCGCCCATTTTTTTTTTGCGCGACCACGCAAACACAGTTCGATTCGAAGAGAAGCGGAGAAAACATGTATTTTTATCACTCGTTCTCATGCTGCAACTCGATTGAAAACACAATACGCTGGCACAGTTTCTTTTCCAACTTAAGATAACGATTTAGTGGGATTTTAAGCGGTTTACTGAAAATAACAGAAATTTCAAGGCAAATGGTCTAAATTGTCCGTATTTCCTCTAATATAAGCGCACCTCTAATTGAAGCGCAGCCTCTAATAAAGGCGCACTCACTGGTTGTTTATTTTCTTTTCATCTGTTTTTGCGGATTTTTTTTTCGATTTTTTGCAGTTGTTCTTAAATATTTTACTTTTCTTGCTTTCTTTTTCAATACTCAGTGACGATCAAAGAGAAAAATAAACGAAGACGGTACCGCCAAGAAAATGTATGTTGACCAAAAATGCATGCAAAGATATACCGCCAAAATGGTTAAACGCGCTTCGCTGAACTCAACGCTATGCGATTTTCATTTTGGTCTCCAAATTATTTTATTTCACGTTGAATTTACACGGGAAATAAAATAATTTGCTGACAAAAATGAAAATGGATAACGTTGAGTTCAGCGGAGCGCGTTTGACCATTTTGGCAGCCCGATAATAACTAAAAAAAATCAATGATACGCTGAAGTCTGCTTTTGATGCGTCGACGAGAGGAACGAGCTATGGATGATGTCAATGATTTTCTAGAAATGATGGATTTTGGAGAACATGACAAAAGTGACAACAAAAATGTTTCTTTGCATTTTTTAAATATTCTTTGTTATTTGTTATTTGTTGATTTCTATTGCTGTGTTCAGAAATATTGTCCAGTCGTGAAAAAGGCAAGTGCGCTCCACGAAACTTAGTACTTCGTGGATTTCATTTTCATCGCCAAATTATTTCAACTCACGTACAAATTCAACGTGAAATGAAATAATTTGGCGACAAAAATGAAATCCACGAAGTACTAAGTTTTGTAGATCGCACTTGCTTTCTTCACGAATCGACAATAAACGTTTGAAAAATAGAAGCGCACCCTCTAATTGAAGCGCACCTCTAATAGAAGCCCATTTGGAAAAGAGGTTGAAAAATAGAGGCGCATGCGCTTAAATTAGAGGAAATACGGTAGTTGTGTAAACACGCTTATTGTGTTTTCAATCAAGTTGCATCATTAAACCATGAAACCCCGTGCATTTTGAATTTTTGCGTATAAAACGAATACCGTAAAAACTGTAATAGAACACCACCTTTAATAGAACGCCACCTGTAATACAACGCCACACCCAATGTCACTTCGAAAAATAGAACGCCACCCTCTAATAGAACGCCACCCTGTAATACACCGCCACTCTGACAAACTGCGGCCTATAAACATGAGCCGGTGTTCCAGTAATTTTTTTTAACGTGGATTACTGTAGTCTAAAGTACACAAACACCGAGGTGTGCAATGAACGATAAAGCTAGCTGATTACAGAGGGTACTACGGTATAGAACTCAAGCATGATAGAACTGCAACGGAATATAATTGCGTGAAATAAAACTGCTTCAAATGGAGCTGTACTAAAAAACCAGTGCACGTAATACAACTCGGGGACCCACAATCTACAAAAAATTCTTCTTCGCGTTGTTCAAGCGGTTCTGATTCGGTACCGCTCCAATTCAGGAATTCCGGGCGAGTTCTATACTGTAGTAGGATGACAGTGATATGTCTCTTGAATTCGAATAACAGTACAAATGCATATTATCGTCCCGCCATGACGGTCAAACGCGCTCCATTGAATGTAGTATTTTTTGATTTTCATTTTGGTATCCAAATCACTTCATTTCGCGTATAAATTTAACGTGAAATGAAATATTACCGTTTCGAAAAAGTTGTCATCTCCGAAGCCGCGTAAACTTTGAATTTAGGACCCGCTTCTTAAAGCGAATTTTAACCTTTTTAAAAATTTCACGAAAAAAAAGTGAAGGAAAATAAAATTTTCATGAAATTCGCGTGAAGAGGCGGAGCTTAATTTTTAAATTAACGCGGCTTTGGTGATGACACCTTTTTTAAAACAATAATAATTCGGAATCCAAAATGAAAATCACAAAGTACTAAAATCAGTGGAGCGCGTTTCACCGTCGTTGCGGGTCGACAATATTTACATTCGTTTTTTTCTATTTTTTCTGTTGATTTTTGTTATTTTTGGTTGTTCAAAAATGAAATTTGATTTGTTTTTCTAAAAATTCAGCTCCGAAAAATACACCGCCACCCTCTAATAGAACGCCACCTCTAATACAGCGCCACCCCTAGACCCACTCCGAAAAATAGACCGCCATGGCGCTATATTACAGTTTTTACGGTATTTTAAAGGGGGTGCCAACTTTTTGGGGAAAGTTGCTTAAAATATACTCTTGGGTGGGGGATTAAAGAATATCACATTGAAATCGCACAAAAAAATTTCTCTGATTTTTTATGATTTTTACAAAAAAAAATAGAAGACCACGAGGAGTACACGAAAAAATGGTGGCCGTGGCCTAGGAAACCCGCGGCCGCTGTTTCTAGAAACTTCCATTTTCACGAGAAATATTTTTTTTCTTGTAATTTTCCTCGTTTTTATCATCGATTTTCGATAAATCATGCTCTAATCGCTTATTAAAATTTTAGATAATCGCGAAAACACATTTTAGTCATAATTATCGAAAAATCGATATTTGCCTGTTGTTCGATTCAATGTTCTGAATATATTCCGGTGAAAATTTTTGCTCGAATATAAAAGTTACAGATAAAAGAGTGATTTTAATGCGGAAGTGAGCAGGAAAACGGGAAAAAATGAAAGGTATGAGAATTTTGTTTCGAATTTGTTTTATCATTAATTTTGTGATCAACACGCATTAATTTGCTATCTGAAATCACGAAATGATGTTTGTACATTATTTCCCAAAGATTAATGCAAAAATATTGGAAAAAGACGGGAGAAAAATGATGAAAAAGAAAAATGGCGTTTGAATTTCGCGCCAAATCGTGTACTCCCCGTGGTCTTCTATTTTTTTTTGTAAAATTCATAAAAAATCAGAAAAATTTTTTCGTGCGATTTCGATGTGATATTCGTAAATCCCCCACCCAAGAGTATATTTGAAGCCACTTTCCCCAGAAAGTTGGCACCCCCTTTAAGCGCCGGATCGCCCGGAAAAGTTGAAAAATAGGATTTAGAAAATTCAGCTTCTGGCCTAAATTCACCGTTCTGATAGCAGTGTTCGTTATTTTTTTAACTATTGTGTTTTCAATCGACTTGCGACATGAGAACGCGAGACTCCACCCACTTATTTTTGCGCGACCACGCGAACACAGTGATATTTGAAGAGACGCAGACAGGTAGCGCACAAATAAGTGGGCGGAGTCGCGCGTTATCATGTCGCAAGTCGATTGAAAACACAATAGAAGATATTCACACCGGCAGAATTCTACAGTTAGTAAAGTTAAAAAATAATTCGTGTTCAACTTGTTTATTCAATGGTTAATGGCCAGAAGAACAGCGACGACAATCGAAATATTCGAAAACTAAAGTTGGAAAGAAAAAAAAGAGAAAGGAAAGAAAAGGCGATTAGGACTTGACTATATTCAAAGGGTTGCAATGAATAAATTACGAATACATGAAGAAATCACATTTAAAAATAGAAAATCGACTTAGAATGGAACATATCGAATGTGAAGCTATTAAAATGCGAGAGTTCAGAACACCGAAAAAAGGAAAGGAAATAAAAGAAAATAAAAGAAAGAAAAGGAAGAGAAGAGATGGCTGTTTTTTGGGGGCTCTATGCACAAACACGAAGAATACAATTAATTAAATAAAGAAATTTAAAAAAAAGAAGCACGACACGACACAACATAAATTCAGATGATAAAAACATAGTATTCACTAGAATAGTCGATTGTCGTCGTGGCGCCTTAGAGATTCTCCTCCGCTTCTCGCTCTTCTGCCAAAATCTTTTCAAACGAGAACGGCGCAAATTCGTATCCGAGACCACCGTAAAACTTGGACTGGAACTCGACCCTGGAACAAAAGTATAGAGTTTCGAAAACTCGTAAATAAAACCAACCAGTGAAGACGAAGGGCGTGGAGGAAAGCAGAGAGACCCTCCATGAGGACGAGGATAAAAACAGAGAGTGATCCAAAGATGAAGAAGAGCACGTAGGTGGCGACAGCTCCGGCATATCCATCCATGACGAACGCGTTACGGAACACCATGGTCCATAGGACATCAGATAGTTCTGAATGACAAGGTTTAAAATTGGATGGAAAGAAAAAAAAAACGTCAAAACTCACGAGCATGAGCAAGAGAAAGAGCCCAGAGACGAAGATACGAGGCCGTGTGCGAGACACAACCGAGAACAAACTCAATAGTGTGGATAGCCTGGTAGACCATCACGTCCGCCATGTCCAGTGGTCCGTCACCATGTCCGTGTCCTCCTCCACTTGGCTTTGGAGTCTGCTCAGGAGCATGTACAACTTCAGCGTCATCCTGGTTGATGTCGGCGCGGACGCTCTATAGGAAAAACAATTATTATTGGCCCTCAAACGCGCTCCGCCGAACTTGGTACTTTGCGTACAAAATTTTGGTTTCCGAATTATTTTGTCAGTTTTTCTTTGATTTTTTAAAAAATAAATGTTTTTTTTCTTGTTTTTGCTTTGCCAAAATTTTTTTTTCCAAAAATCGATATTATTCGAATTCGGCCCAACTTATGGACCCATTCAGGGACAAATAACTATTGTGTTTTCAAACGAGTTGCACCATGAACACCTGAGTCGGTTATCCTTTTTTTGTCTGCGTCTCTTCAAATCACACTGTGTTTGCGTGGTCGCGCACAAATAAGTGGGCGGAGTTTCGCATTCTCATGTCGCAACTCGATTGAAAACACAATACAGTAGTAGGAGGTTTTTTTTGACGTAAAAATATAAACAGCTGGTCGTGTCGAGACCGGCCAAAGAAATAATTCGATGCACCTTTAATTTTCAGTCGCATTGCATTTTTAACGCCAGGTCTCAACGCGATGGGGGGTTTTATTTTTACTGGAAAACAACCTGCACTGGGAAAAAACCGGAAATTAACTTTTAAATCAATAATTTTTGGTCTTCATAATCGCGTTTAAACAAAATACGCTCAAAATAAGTTTGGAATTTTTCGAGTTGTGTCGAATTTGAAAATATCGATTTTTGGCTAAAGTAGGCATTATGGGGTTATTCACGAAATAGCAAAAAAATGCGCGAAAACTCGGAAAATGCTCCGATTGACCTGAAATTTTGGGAAATAAGGGCAAAAGTGTTCCTGGATATGCTCATAAAAAATTTGGACCGAAATATTAATTCTAAAAAATTTCAGAAAAAAATCAAAATTTTTTTAAAATCGATATTTTGATCCAAAAGTTTTTGAGCATATTCAGTAGAATTTTAGCCCTTAATTCCCAAAATCTCAGGTCAAACGGAGCATTTTCCTGGTTTTCACGCACTTTTTTGCCATTTTTCGTGAATAACCCGATTATAAATACGTAAAATGTTGAAAAAACTAACTGAATTTAGTCTCGACAAACTGTTTTTCAAGGCAAAAACGAAAAATTCATACAAAAATCGACGAAATAAAAATCGCAAGTACCAAGTTCAGTTTTTTTTAAATTTGATTTTTCACATTGATAATAAATTGAAATTGAAATTGAAATGCCATAGATTAAAACAAAAGAAAAAGAATGCAAAAACCACCACCACCAAAACCAAAATTTCACCATGCCTGATACCTGATGTGGATCCGATATCGTGCTATATCTATTCGCTCGTTTTTCCCGTTGATGAAGAAAGTATGGCTTGGCGAATAACATAACGGGCACTTGTACAAGTGCCATTATCACGAGAATCTTCTCGACTGTGCTCTGAAAGTGTGCTGCTAACTCGAATCCAGGGATCCATCGAGCCAGCTCTGACGATGTAGAAGATTGGGAAAAAAAGTGGCCGAGAAAGATAACCAGATACGCATGCGCTACATAGACAAGGCTCATAGAGCATTAGAGCTGATCCGCCACCATCATTATCATTACAATCACAGTCACCACGATAATACCAAGACGCAAAAAAAAACAAAACGAAACGACAACAATAAACGAAACGCAACGTGATCAATGCAACAATTCAGATGGTGGCTTACCAGTGGTCTATGGCCTCCTTCGCGGCGCTCTTTCTCCTCTTTCCACAAGTAGTACGGTTTTCCGAATAGCATAACGGGAACGCACGCGATCGCGACCAAAACGAAAATCTTCTCGAAGAAGGACTAAAAAAATGTTTTAACTGATTCATTCTCAATTTGCCAACTATCATTTCCAAATTCTACATCGTCTGAACCGAACCAAATGTTTTTTGGGGCTCTTTTGGATTGGAAATTCTACAAAATTGAAATGTCACGTTTTGGAAATTGCGTGAAAATAGAAATCCACAAAATAGAAATGTAATGGGGTTATTCACGAAATGGCAAAAAACTGCGCGAAAACTCGGAAAATGCTCCCATTGATCTGAAATTTTGATAAATAAGGGAAAAAATTCTCCCGGACAATACCCCAAAATTTCAGACAAAAAATATTGATTTTAAGCATTTTCAGAAAAAAAGCAATATTTCTTAAAAATCGATATTTTGGTCTGAACTTTTGTGGTTATGTCCGGGAGAGTTTTCTTCCTCATTTCCCAAAATTTCAGATAAATCGGAGCATTTTCCGAGTTTTCGCGCAGTTTTTGCCATTTCGTGAATAACCCCATAATAAATCAGAAACGTAACAAAATGGAAACGCGTGAAAACAGAAACGTAGCAGAGCAGAAATGTGTCGAATTTGAAGTAAAATGCCAATGGAGCGCGCTTGCGAGATTCATTTTTTCGATATTTTTCACGTTTTTCTCGATATATTCCACGTATTTTTAGATTTTTTTCACGTTTTTTGTCGATTTAAAAAAAAATCGAAAACACGTTTTAAAAAAATCTAAAAATACGTGGAAGACATCGAAAAAGTCGTTTAAAAAAAAAATCTCGCAAACGCGCTCCATTGCCATTTTACTTCCAATTCGACACATTTCTGCTCTGCTACGTTTCTGTTTTCACGCGTTTTCATTTTGTTACGTTTCTGATTTATTAAATTTCTATTTCGTGGGTTTCTATTTTCACGCAATTTCCAAAGCGTGACATTTCAATTTTGTCGAATTTCCAATCCGAAAGAGCCCCGTTTTTTTTTTCAACTTACCTGTCCTGGATACCACGTGCTCAAATGACATTGACTGTACACGTTTCCATGCTCGTCGACAAAACCAGCGTTACGAGACTTCATCATGAACATGTTGATGAGCCCAATGAGGAGAGAGGGTGCACAGTTACTTCCCGGATACGCGTAGCCGAGAACAGTTTCGGCGGCGGCGCCAAAGAAGAGCCATTTGGCAAGAATCTGGATGCACAGGTAGATGAAGATGGAGGAGAGGAAGATCATTTGTGGGATGAACATAAATTTGATGTCGAGATCCGATTTGAAGTAAGTGTGATTTTTGTAGGAAAGCAAGACTCCAAACGTCATTTGGGCAATTCCAAACAGCACCGACATCTTCATTTTCATCGAGTTTAAGAACGAGAGCTTATTTCCTTCGGCCAAATTCCAAATAGGATCCACTCCGATTGGATACGGACTTCCATCGTAAGAGCTCTCAGGTGGAAGAATCAACTGCGCCTCCGCTTTCTCGGGATCTTCCAAATAACTGTCAATAATACTCTCTGGAATCGAATTCTTCCACGACGAGCCAAAAGCGTTCAAACTTTTCGAGAAGACGTCATTGTACATGAATCCAGTGTAAATCGAAAACACGCCCATCAAGAATATGACATAACGTCCGCCAAAGAAGGTCTGGAAGATTTCATCTCTGATGCGTGCCGCCTCGAGCTGTTTCTCCTTGAGAATGAAGAAGAGCGCGGCGAGGAACATGATGCATCCGTGTCCCATGTCTCCAAACATGACTGCGAACAGGAAAGGGAACGATATCATCGTGTATGGCGCCGGGTTGATCTCTCTGTACGTGGCAATACCGTACGCGTCCACAATATTCTGAAATCCTTTCGTAAACTTGTTCGTCTTATTGTACGTCGGTGGCGCCTCATTCGACTCCATTCTATTCAGAATCGACGGCACTTGACTTCCACTCTCGTCAGTTCCACGCTTCAGAGCCATTTTGATGCGATCAAGTTCCGCAATCGGGCACCACACCTCGGCAATCAGACACTTTTGAGTGACGTCAATGTTAAAGAGGTTCAGCGTGTGGTAGATCGATTTTATTTTGCGCACCTTGGTGAGCCACATGCGAACATTTTTGGACGCCGCGACCAAGACACGATGTCTATGATCTTGAGTCTGTCCCAAAACTGTTTTGAGATCTTCAATGCGAGTCATCACGCCAATCGACATTTCTCGTCGCTCTTGTGGAGTGTCCGGGCAGGGGTACAAAGTGGCGCGGAATCTGGAAGAAAAAATGGAACATTTTCGGAGAATCTTACGATTGGCTTGAAATTTTTGAGCATGTCATGGAGCATTTTTGATATTCCGTTTCCGGATTTTACGGTTTTTAGGGATTTTACGCACTTTCTAAATTTCTAGAGCTGTTTTCTTCAAATCGGAAAGAAAAAAAAAACAAATTTTTGTATTTTTCTTGAATTTTTTCAAAAATTGCTGAAGAATTAGACAAAACTTTTTTTTAAAGTACAGTAGAATTTGTTAAAAATGATTTCAGAAAAAGCTCAACATACCGTAAAACCTGTATTAGACTTGCCCCCCTAACCAAACGCATTAACAGTGGCAAAAGTGGCATAAATCAGATAATTTGCCTCTCTAATAGACTTGCACCCGGTCCAAGCATTGAAACAATAGACTTGCACCCTCTAATAGACGTGTCTTTCTAATAAACTTGCACTTTGGCGAGGTTTTGGAACTGGAACTTGCATGCAAGTCTAATACAGGTTTTACGGTATTTCTCGATGTTAAATACTGAAACTAAACAAAAAAAAATCAGAATTTTAGAAATTTAGGAGCCAAATTTCCATCGAAAGCTATATTTTGGCTCTGCGACGGTTCGAAACTTTTTTTTTGCATAGCGTTTTTCACCAATTGACACGAAAACATAGCGCATTTGGGGTTTATTTTTCGTTTTTATCAATTATTTTTATTTTTTGGAAATTTAATAAATCCACTATAGTGCACTAGTATACCGCAAAAAAGCAAAAAAGTTTCGAAACGTCCCAGTTTCGAAATGGCAAGTTTCGAAACGTCCCAGAGCCTATATTTTCATTGTTGGTCAACCGGAAAATGCTCCGATTTACCTGAAATTTTGGGAAATGAGGAAGAAAACTCTCCCGGACATAACCACAAAATTTCAGACCAAAATATCGATTTTTAAGAATTATTGCTTGTTCGTCTGAAAATGCTTGAAATCGATATTTTGGCCTGAAATTTTGTGGGAATGTCCGGGAGAGTTTTCTGCCTCATATCCCAAAATTTCAGATCAATCGGAGCATTTTCCGAGTTTTCGCGCAGTTTTTTGCCGTTTTTTGCCATTTTTTGCCATTTCGTGAATAACCCCATTAAGGTTTTTACGTTTTACGGATCCATAAAAAATACATTTTACGCCCAGCCCTGTTTTTCAGTAATTTTCAGACAAATATTAGCTTTTTATTCATTTTCGTTATGATTTTTATCGTTTTTTTTGGAATTAACCCCAGCCAGGAATTTTACCTAATTTGACTCAAAAAAACATCGCATTTTTCTTTTTTGCTTCTTGGATCCCTATATGCATGCTCATAATGGACCTATGCACAAAACCGGAAAAAAAAACTGTGGGAAAAATCGGAGAATGCTCCGATTGACCTGAAATTTTGGGAAATGTTGGAAAAAATTCTCCTGTACACGCTCAAAAAATTTTGGACCAAAATATCGATTTTAAAAATTATCGACTTTTTTTCTGAAAACTTTTAAAATCGATATTTTAATCCAAAACTTTTTGAGCGTGTACAGGATAATTTTTTCCAATATGTCCCAAAATTTCAGGTCAATCGGAGCATTCTCCGATTTTTCCCGCACTTTTTTTTTGCCATTTTTTTTTCTTTTTTTTTCCGGTTTTGTGAATAGGTCCATAAAAATTAGGACCAAGATATCGACTTTCCGAAATTTTAAAATCAATATTTCGTTCCACATATTTCCGAGAATGCCCGGGACTATTTTTGAGGCCCTGGGGGGTTTCTAACCTTTCGTTTTATGAATAAATCCTTACCCTTCACAAATCTTCTTCACCTTCGTCTTGAGCTGTTCTCCTTGGAAGAAAATGATAAAGACACACTTATTGACGGGCTCTCCGGTCACCGTATCATTGAGCACATCGTCAATCTCGCTCGTTCGCAAAAACACATTTCCACGACAAGCTCTCCAGAGGAGACGTTCAAACGCGGGAAGGCGCTCACGCTGGATGACACCGGCGACAAATCTGTAAAGAAAAATTGGCGATAAAAAGAGATTTAATCATCAAAAACTAAAAACTAAAAGACTTTGGCAAGCCGGTCCGGACACGTCTCGCGCACATCAACACACATAACCTATTTCGGACAGACGACAAAGGACACAATAGATCAAATAAAAAAAGAAAAGAATACAATAGAATAGAAAATGATACTGAAATGAATGACGAAGCGTTCCCTACCGTAACTGCAGCTTCAATGGCGACATCGCATCACTGAACCGGGCCGATAGTTCCTCCTCGTCCGCGCTCAGCACATTTCCGATTCCAGAGCTCTCCGCTGACGTGGCGATCATGTCTTCGTGCTGCAGAAATCAAACAAACACATCACTACACTAATAGTATGAATTCAGCCCTAGTAGAAACCAGGTTGTAAAAAAATGGGTGTGGGTGTATATAGAGCAAGCAACAGTCGTGCGATATCGAAAGACAAATCAATCCATGGTCTCACCCAAAATTGGCGAACATTGCGCCACCGGGAGCTGCGGCGTGTTGGGTAAGTTCGAGGCCCTCTTCCGATTCGGCGACACCACTCGGCGGTAGCATTTCGCCAGATCCAGCCTGCGTTATGTTAGTAAGGAGGGATGATAAAAATAAATAAGAAAGCAGAGGAAAAAGGAGAGGAAGTGAGAAAGATTCAGAAAAAAGGGACAACGACAACAACAACAACAACAACTACATTTGCGAGCGTCCGTCCGTCCGTCCGCCATCAGTCCGTCAGTCCGTTTCATACGTACCCGAGTCGGAGCAATGCCGCCTGTGCCGTCAGTCTCATCGTCGCCGCGTCGTCTTCCATGTCTCCGCCAATGTCAATCAGTGGGCGTTCGTCCTCTGCCGATGGTTCGCGTCTGCCACCACCACCTACACCACCACCAGCTTCCAAAATCCGCCACCGATCGTGATCTACCTGCATTTTGGGACGACCGAAATGGGAAACGTCTACTAGCAAAGACTAATCGGTTAATAAAAAAAATGAAAGGCGGGCAATTGAGTGAGTGAGTGAGCGAGTGTGTGAGTGACAAATCACAATTTAAACACAACATTCATGATTTGGCTTGGGCTTGATTTATGGGGTTATTCAGAGAAAAGCAAAAAAAATTGAGGAAAAGTTAGAAAATGATCTAATTGGCTGAAACTTTGATTAATAGTGTCAAAAATGCTCCCGGACATGATCAAAAAAATTTTGGACCGAAATATAGATTTTAAAATTTTAATGGGGTTCTTCTCGGAACCAGCAAAAATGCAAAAAATTCAGCAAAAATCAAGAGAATGCTCCGATCGGTCTGAAACTTTGGGAAATCATTAAAAAAATTACTTCCGGCCATTCCCTGCAGACCAAAATATCAATTTTGAAAATTTTCAGAAATAAAAATCGATATTTCGGTCCGAAAATTTCAGAGAATGACCGGAAGTACTTTTTAAATAATTTTCCAAAGTTTCAGACAGATCGGAGCATTTTCCGAATTTTCGCTGAATTTTTTGCTGGTTTTTTTCTATTTTTTGCTGGTTCTGAGAATAAACCCATAAGAAACATCGATATTTCGGCCCAAAATTTTTTTAGCATGCCAGGGAGTATTTTTGACATTTTTTTCCAAAGTTTTGGCGAATTTTCCGAGTCTTTCCTTTATTTTTTTTTTTTGAATAACCCCATTAAAAATTGGCTCTGGGACGTTTCGAAACTTTTGTGCATTTTTTGCGGTAAATTTCGAAAAATTCTCCCAACTTCAAAACTAGACAGAGCCAAAAAATTAGTTATTTTTAAATTTCGAACTTGTTGTTTTTTTTTCTCTTTCACATGCCAGTTCGCATGCCGCATAAAAAAGATTGTGGATATTTATAGAAATGTGAATAAATGGAAGATAATGACAAAAATGGTTAAGACTGAAATTCAAAAAATTGTCCAATTGGTCTGAAATATTGGAAAGGCTCTGGGAAATCTCGAAACAAGACTTTCAAAAACTGGAACTTTTCGAAACTGGGACGATTCGAAACTGGGACATTTCAGAGAATTTTTCAAAATATACTGGAAAATTTGCCTCTAAAAATGCGCTAAAGTTTCGAAACGGCTCATCCCAGAGCCATTGCAAAACGATGCCAGAATTGCTCTCGGCTCATAAATTTGTTTAAAAAACCATATTACGCATTCGTCACGGAGTGACATTTCGCGAATAGGTGAAATTTTCAAAATTTTCAGGCCGATCAGAGCATTTTTACCCAATTTTTTAAAAACATTTCTATGAACATCACTTTTAAATGTAGGAATTGAAGAGCAATTAATAAATGGAAAAAAAGAAGTGTAAAGTGGAGTGCAAAAATTAAGAAAATTGCAAATAAAATAAAAATTGCTCACCTCTTCAAAGAAAGTCTGCGTCTTTCGCAAAATATGTTTCAGTTCCGTCAGCTCGGAAAAATTCTTCTTCAACGTTTCCTCGTTCTTGTTCACCTCTCGCAATTCACTTTCGAGCTTTTCAAAGGTCGCCTAAATTGTTTTTATGTCGAATCTCTTGTGTATAAGGCCGGTCGCATTTCTGCGCACTATTTACTCTTCCACCATAAAATGTAAACGAAATCTTTGGCTATTAGCCGTTTTCGATGGCCTCCTCCCACTTGTCGCCAAACTCGCGCCGATTAGGCGCTAGCTGTGCATCACTAATGCCCATCTGATGGCTAATAGCCATGTATCCGGTTTTATGCCGCGTCCAAAGTTCAAAAAATTCCTGAAAGCAGGAGTTTTTTGCAGTCCAAAGTTCCACAAAAAATCCCAGAAAAAACAGGCGGTGACAGTTGAAACCAGTGTTACCGTAGTTGCCTCGCTGCGAGACCTTCTATGTTTAAATTTGAATTTTCCCACAGTTGCTCAATGTTTCCTTTTTTTGCGGGAAAATTCAAGTTCAAAAACAGAAGGTCTCGCAGCGAAGGAACTACGGTAACACCGGTTTCAACCCTCACCGACTGTTTTTTCTGGGATTTTTTGTGGAACTTTGGACTGCAAAAAACTCCTGATTTCAGGAATTTTTTGAACTTTGGACGCGGCATTATACACAAAAGATTACCTCCAAATCAATCATTTCCCTCGGCAACGGCGCGTCCGGATTCTCGCCAGTGTCCAGCATCGGAATCTGATCCTTTTTGATTTCTCGCTCCAGAAATCTCAACTTTCTCTCCATCTCATCGCACCGGCGCACCTCGTTCACGTATTTTCTTTGGAAAGAGCTCACATCTGGGTTTAGCTGAAAGACTTTCATTCATTTTTTTTTCAGCTTAAATAAAAACATACATCCCGAAACTGAACAAGTCCGAGTTCGCCCAACTCGGCAACACACTGATAGGAAGCGTCCGATTGGAGGTAGAGCTGAGCCAGACACATTTGCTCACTTCGATAGATGCCCGGTTGTGGCGGCTCCTCGCCCGGCGTCACATAATCACCCATTATGGAGTCTGGAAATGACGGAAATTTGGAAAAAAAAAAAGAGATTCGGCAAAACGAAGGGCAAAAAGAGCGAAAAGGTATGAAACTCGGATAAAAGTAGCTACATGGCTATTAGCCGTTGAAAATTGATGTTAGAGGTCTTGACAAAACCGGGGAAGAAGCTCCGCCCCTTTTGCAAATCAAGTCAGCGGCACAGCAAAAGGGGCGTGGCTTCTTCCTCGGTTTTTTGACATTTTGTTTCCAGTTTTGTCAGGATCTAGGCTTCTAGCTGTTAGCCATTACTGACGCACAGCTCGCGCCTAATCGGCTCAAGTTTGGAGCGGATTTGGCGCGAGTTTGGCGGCAATCGGGAGTTTGCCTTTATAAACGGCTAATAGCCAGTATTTCAATATTTCCCTCGAAAATTTGTCTTTAAATTCTTGACAGGATTGGACACTGTTTCGCAAAAAGACAATTTTATAAAATTATTTTCAGGAAAACAAAAAAAAACGTTAAAACTTTAAAAAGTTGTAATTTATTCATAGAAATATCGAAAAATTACAAAATTGATCCGAAACATTGGGAAATAGTGTCAAAAACGCTCTCGGACATGTTCAAAAATTTTTTGGACCGAAATATTGTCAAGCCGCAGCGAAAGCAAGTGCGCTCCACTGAATTTGGTACTTCCTGAATTTAATTTTCATCGCAAAACTAATTTTTCTGTTATTATTCGATTTTTCGAATAAATTCTTTGTTAAACTGATTAATTACTAGCAATTTCGCAGTATTTCGAAAAAATTCCCGGATTACGCCGAATTTTAGCAAAAATTTGTAATTTTTCCAAATTTTGGCACTTTGAAAAATTCTAAACGCATTTTTTATATCTTCAAATCGAATTTTGACCATTTCTTTTCATACATTCTCACTTTTTCCCACAAAAATATCGGAAGAATTCACATGAAAATCGGAAATTCTCGTGGTAAAAAGTGAGAATGTATGAAAATAAATTGTCTAAATTCTATTTGAAGAAATAAAAAATGTAAAAAACGAGTTCAGAATTTTTCAAAGTGCAACAATTAGGAAAAATGACAAATTTTGACTAAAATTGGGCATAATCCGTAAATTTTTCTCGAAATACGACGAAATTGCTTGTAATCAATCAGTTTAACAAAGATAAAACGTGAAAAATTAATTTGGCGACGAAAACTAAATTCAGGAAGTACTAAGTTCAGTGGAGCGCACTTGGATTCGCGGCGGATCAACAAAATATAGTATTTAAGTCCAAAAAATTTTGAGTATGCTCTGGAGTATTTCTGACATTATTTCTCAAAGTTTCAGACCGATTTTTGGCATTTTTCGACAATTACAGGGTGGCCGATAAGTATAGGACGCTCGCTTTCAGCGTTCCCTGGCACGGTGCCAAGGGATATTTTCGAAAAATTTCGAAACTTTTCGAAAGTCCAGAGACTATATAAGTAAGCTTCTCAGTCATTTGTTCTCACTTCTCCATATCGCCGAGCTATGAAAAGTTCTCCTCATCGTCCTTCCATTGAACTCTTGTTCAAGAGAGGCCTCGGAAGTGCTGAGATCGCTCGACGCCTTCAAATTTCGTCTTCGACGGTTCGAAACGTTGTCGCTGCTATCAAAAAGCGAGGAGATGCTTCTGAAGTAAAAAAAAGCGGACGTCCACGTTCTGTCAACACCCGGAATACTCGTGCAATCATCAAGAAACGGATCATTCGAAATGATGGATTGAGTCTCAATAGGATGGCGTCACAGCTTGGAATTGCCCGATCCACTGTCCAATCGATTGTCAAGAACGACTTGAAGCTCAAAAGTTACAAACTACGTCGTGGACAGTACCTCTCGGACAAATCGAAAGCGATGCGACTCGAAAAATGCCGAAAATTACTCCAGCACTTTCAAGTGCGCCGCGTCTCTGACGTTATCTGGACAGACGAGAAGATCTTCACTATTGAACCTCTTCCCAACCGTCAAAACCAGAGACAGTTATTGTCAAAGGATGACAGCATGTCTCCGAAACGTCGTCTTGCCCATAACCGCCTTTTCCCGAAAAGTGTCATGGTTTGGGCCGGTATCACGGCAACCGGTAAAACTCCGTTGGTTTTCATTGAAAGAAATGTGAAAATCAACTCGGAGGTGTACCAAAAGATTGTGTTGATGGATAATTTGTTACCCTGGGTCACTCAGCACTTTGCTGGTGGTCCATTTATCCTTCAACAAGACTGGGCACCGTCCCATGGCTCGAGATCGACATTGGCCGTCTTGGAGGCGCATTTCCCTGGATTCCTGGACAAGAACTTGTGGCCTGCTTCCAGCCCGGATCTCAATCCGATGGATTTCAGCGTTTGGGGCATGTTGGAAGGGAAGATCGCGGGAAAAGTTTTTGCTACTGTCGATGACTTGAAGGCCGCTCTCGAGGTAGCATGGGCTTCGATCGACGACGGATACCTGCGGCGCACTGTCAATTCGGTGAAGAAACGTTTGAGAGCCTGTGTCAAAGCTCGTGGATCCAACTTCGAAATTCTCTTGTAAAATCAAATTTTCTGCTTATTTTTTGTTGTTTAATAAAGGTTGTTCTCGAAAAATCCTCAAATTGAAAAAATGGGAGCACTTTCAAAACGTCCTATACTTATCGGCCACCCTGTATATGAATAGCCCCATTATTTTTAACTTTCAAATTTCTATTTATTGCCTGAAAATAACTTGACAGACTTTTTTTAAGTGAAACAGAGTGCAACACTGTCACGAATTTGAAGACAAATTTCGAGGGAAATATCGAAATACTGGCTATGATGACTTACTCCCGCTTTTGCGCCGAGTTCCGCCAAACTTGAGCCAATAATCGTCAAGAATTTAAAGACACTTCTTGGAAAATATCTTGAAGCAACTTGTCAAAGGGAAGAAAAAGGATTTTGACAAGTAAAATATTATAAATCTTTTCCATAAAGATTGAAAAAAATGAAGCACAAAACTAAGAAGACGTGAAAAAGAGCAGAAAGACCGACAAGAGGGCCGAAGACCAGATATTGACGTGGAGAGGAGAGGACCGCTGAAGAGAGCACGCTGGAGCTGGAGAGATGGGGTGGCGGAGCAGGGTGGGAGAGAAAAAGAAGCTAAAAGCTTGTGTCGTCGTGGCAGGCTAATCGATTCGAAAACGAATTAAAACATTTCAGATCTAGATAGACGAACGAGAAGAATGTCATCGCAATTGTGTTATTTAATTGCGCAATCTTCTGATCGATCGAACACACGAAAAGACACGTCATTTGCGCTAGAGCGCAGTTTTCCTGGATCCCACAGAGACAGAGAAAACGACGCGGAAGCAAAAAAAATTAGCGGAGGACATTGATGTTCTTTGCCTCTCAAACACCTTTGGACCGGTTTTCGGAGGATTTTAGGCGGTCAAAGAAAACGGTTGTCTGTCTTTACACCCGCAATGTTTAAAGAACGAGAACCCCAGGGAGTTCAATAGTTTTCATAAACACACATATTTAAATAAATAAATGAATGAATGATTAGAAAATTGGTTTACGAGCAACTCACATGCAAAAAATAAATAAAAGAAAAAGCGTAGAATTTAATAAATAATTTGGAAAAGTGTGCCCGGGCGGGATTGGGGAGCAAGTATACGTATACGCATGATAACGTAGAAATCGAAAAAAAGAAAGATAAGATTACAGAGGTCAACGCACGCAAAACTTGATTTTATTCATGAAAGGAAATGAACGTTCATCAAAGTGATATGAAACTGGTTTTCTCAGAACTTTGATTTTCTCATTTTTCTCTTTAAAGAAACTGAAGATATTAAGTTACGACACTCCGATGTTCCGCAGTTCGCTGCTAGTTTTTTTGAATAAAAACTCAAAAATCTAGCAACGACCTGAGGAACATCGGAGTTTAACAGTTGAATAAATAATATATTTGAAGAGGATGAAAAAAAAGAAAACGAGAATACCATTTCAAAACCCGCCAAGAAAAATAAAATAACGCATGGGAATTTTATTTGCCATCACTTATTATTTCGCGAAATAATACATTTCGTAACTATTCAAAAAAACACGAAAAGGAAAAGACAGCAAGAAAGTAAACAATGACTCACGAAAAGTGATAAAAGTTACGTATTTTTCTCTCAAGTGCATGCTTTACCACTTTGTCATGTACAGAGGTGAAAAAGATGGTGCGCAGCAGGCTTGTTATTGCTCACGAGCAAAATTCAGTTACGACGTCCCGAAATTCCGCAGTTTTTCGCTGCGAGACCTACGGAACATCGGGGCGTCGTAACTGTATTTCGCTCGTGAACACATAATAGAAAAGGCGAGAAAAAGAAAAACAGCAAAAAGTTGGGAAAAAACTGGGAAAAGGCTACGAATGACCTGAAATTTTGGGAAATAATGGAAAAAATACTCTCGGACATGCTCAGAAATAAGGCTTCCATTCGGACGAAAAAAAAGCGGACGAATTTCGTCCGCCGTTCGTCCGCTCGTCCGCGGTTCGTCCGCTTCGTCCGGTTCGTCCGAGGTCGGTCCGCTTCGTCCGTTTTTTTTTTCTTGTTAGTTATTCTTTTTGTTTCTGCTATATTTTGTTTTCAAAAGCTGTTTTTGTTCTTTTTTCTTTAAAATATCAACATAAATGTCTTGTTTCTGCTATCAAAAATTCGGAAAAAAATTAAAAAATTTGTTTTTGCAAAGCTAATTCTACATAAATTTGCAACCGCTGACATTTTTCAATGTCGGAATTTAAAAAAAGATTGCCATAAATTAAAATGCCCAGCCAATTAGAGCGTGCCGGACGAAACGGACGAACCGGACGAACCGGACGAAACGGACGAATCGGACGAACCGATCCGTCCGCGGACGAACCGGACGAACAGCGGACGAAGCGGACGGACGGCGGACGGACGGACGAACGGACGGACCGGACGGACGAAAATTGGTCCGAATGGAAGCCTTACTCAGAAAATTTTGGGCCGAAATATCGTTTTTAAAAATATTTTTATTTTTCTGAAATTTCATGGCTTTTTAAAAATTTACTTTCAATAATTGTAAAAAAAAATTATTTGTCTGAAAACATTATATTACGTATTCCTGGAATGGTGATACCGCGTCAAATGGTGTACATTATGGTCTCGCCACGGACGGTGTTTGCGGACTTGGGGATTTATGCGCAAATTTGAATTGAATTAATTCCGTCTTTTGTTGTTCTTATTTGTGCCGTTTTTATTTTTTTAAACTCTATGGAATTTTAAATTTTCCGGACTTGTGTTTAACATTTTTATTTCAAAATGCGATTAAAAATTTAATCACTAGTCCGGAAAAAATTTTCAAATTCCATAGTTAAAAAATACATTTAAAACGGCACAAATAATAACAAAAAACGGAATTTATTCGTAGGAAACGGAAAAATTCAAATTTGCACGTAAATCCACAAGTCTGCAAACACCGTCCGTGGCGAGACCACAATGTACACCATTTCAAGAATACATAATACCATGAAAATGATAGATTTTTTCCTTTTTTACGTTAAAATGTGCAGTTTTGGATTATTTATTAACCTGAAAAATGCAAAATTCCTAATAATCTGGCAATCAACATTTTTGGGGCTGGAAAACGTTCGGGCGCGGCGAATTCAACACATCTAAATTTGCACAAACTATTATCGATAAAGATACACAAAAATAAAGAGAAAAATGAGAAAATTCCAAAAAATAAAAGGAATGCACGATGCTTGCGAAAATGGTGTGCACGTGCCACCTGGGCTATTTACGATAAGTCGCAATTTTCTTTGATTTATAAAAAAAAGAGCCGAGCAGCACAACTCAATGAGCAATTCGATTCTTCGATCCAAAAATGGGAGTGTCACGACATTTTTCGCCTCACAAACATGTTTGCACCCTCCTTTTTTCTCTGCGTCTCTCCGCCTCGACATGCTGTTTTTTGCTCTCTCTCTTTCTTCCTTCCAGCGAGAATCACCGTAGCCTGCACACTCGCCGACAAATCGCGGCGAGACCCGTGCGACATTTGAAATTTGCTGCCGGCTGGCGAAAAAGACCCGCCAGTTCAAAGTTATTTGTTTCTCTCGTGATCAATTTTCGTTTGAATTTATCCTATTTTTTGACAATTTTCGTGCAAAATGTCGTCGTCGGGACGAAGTCCACGCAAGAAAATGCAAAGTGACACTTCTGATCCGGTTAGTATTTATTATTTAAAGTTATTTACAGAAAAAGTATTGATCGGAAGGAAAAAACACATATTAAATAGTTTCAGGATAGAACAAGCTCGCCGTACAGGCTCCGAGAAACTTCAAAAGTTCCCTCTAGATACCGAGATGAGGATTTGTACTTGTCGCCGTCCAGAAACACAAAACGAACGTCAAATAGTTCGCCAAAAAAGTGCGTTCTTCTAAATATTTAGTTTTTTTTTTTACAAAAGTGCTTCCAGATCCCCATCAAAAAGGATAAATGGAAGGGATTCACCTGCAATAAGTTCCCTGACCCGTAACTCTAGTTTAACGCTGCTTGCGAAGGCGGCTGAAGATTATGAATCTTCCAGTTGTGCGCTAGAGTATATGGTAAACTTTCTTATTTTAAATAATTTCATCAATTCTCCAAGCTTTTCCAGCCACGAGAAGAACGTCGTCCGCCGCGTCGAGCCCTCGCCCTTTCGCCACCAATCCAAAACAATGATCCGCTCGCAAAGGACCTGGAAATGTTGGAAATGCAACAAAATCTAGTTGCCGGAATCGATGATCTCGACAATCCGGCAAATATGACGAATGAGGCGGTGGAGCATCGGGACACGCAGTCATTCTTCAACATGTTCAGTTCGGATCACGAGAGAAGTGAAATGATAAAACAGTTTAAAACGGTGAAGAATCAGACTTCGGATGACGTGAGCTCGTATATGCGAACCAATATTAAGAAACTGTACAATTTGCTGAGATATAAAAAGGTAAGAATGCATTTTTTTTGAATTGAAAATAAGGGCTGGCCCCCGCAAAATTCGTAAAAATTCGAATTTCATTGTTCAGAAAATGCAAATTTCCGTACTCTCTTGTGCATAAGGCCGGTTTCAAGAGCAAGGGTGCGAAAGAAATTTTTTTTTCGGCTTTAAAAAATTAACGCGTTTCTGCCAGTTTAAAGGAAATTTTTGTTAAAAATCACCTATTTTTTGTCAATTCGAAACATGACGGACAAGTTTTCAAGCAGACACATTGTTTGAATCCTTTGAAAAATTGTCTTTTTAAAATTTAAAATTTAGAAAAAACGTTTCTCTTCTGTTTTTTACCCTATGCATAATTGCTGAAAAACGTTAAAAAACTACCGTAGTCAGAATTTTTTCAATGAAAAAATATAATACTGACAAAACTGATCGAATTTCCTTTAAGAATCTTCATTTTTTAAAAGCACATCCCTATAAAAAAAAACTCAATGGGGTTAAAAAACACAACAAATTATTTCCAGCCCAAACATTGTACATTGGGATCTAGCATTACTGTAAATAAATATTTTAAAACATTGATTTTTATGGACCTGTTCACAAAACCGGAAAAAAAAATGGGGGAAAAATCGGAGAATGCTCCGATTGACCTGAAATTTTGGGAAATATTGGAAAAAATTCTCCTGTACACGCTCAAAAAATTTTGGACCAAAATATCGATTTTAAAAATTTTCAGAAAAATCGATATTTTGGTCCAAAATTTTTTGAGCGTGTACATGAGAATTTTTTCCAATATTTCCCAAAATTTCAGGTTAATCGGAGCATTCTTCGATTTTTTCCGCAATTTTTTTCCGGTTTTGTGAATAGGTCCATTAATATTTCGTTTTTAAAATAAATATTCTGCATTATTTAAAATACAGGCATGGTCAGATCACAAATGAAAAATAATGACCAATTATCGAGGAGTTTATCTTGTTAAATACATAATTTTCTAGGCACGCCAATGGGTAATGTGCGAGTTCTTTTACTCGGCTATAGACGAGCAAATATTCAAAGAGGAAAACGAGTTTGCCACAATTCTCCGTGAATCGTTTCCGAATCTAAAAACTTGGAATTTGACGCGTGTGGAATGGCGAACGATTCGAAGGCTTTTGGGCAAACCGCGTCGGTGTTCTCAGCTCTTTTTTCAAGAGGAACGAAACTATTTGGAGGATAAACGAGCGAAAATTCGAAGTGTTTATGAAGGAAGCTATTTGAATGTGAGTTTTTGTTTGATTTGACTACGGGAAAATGAGAAATATTGCTCATTATCAGGACCCCTCAATTGACTTGAAAGATCTTCCCGCCAAGTTGCCACGTCCGATGGTTGTGGGTAATCGTGTTTACGCTCGTATACGAACGCCCTATGACGGTATATACTCGGGTCTCATCGATGCGGTTATTCCAAAAGGTTTTAGGATTATTTTTGAGAAGGTTGGTTCTTTCTTATTTTAAAATTTAATCAGTTTCTAAAAGGTTAAAAAAATAAATAAACTTTACAGCAAGACATTCCACCAACGCTGGTCAGCGACACGGAAATACTACTCGACGGAAGTTCCGAACTGCTCAGCATTACGTATTTCATCGAGCAGGCCAACTCGAAATTGCCGTCCGGCGTTCGCCCATTTGTCGCCGCTGTTCGAGACTCGAGTCGTACGTATTTGGTGCGCGATGAGCTAGTTTCTAGAAATCTCGAAAGAGGCGGACCGTTAAATGGTGTGAACGACGAGCGATTGCACGCTCGAAATGCTGAGATGGTTGGCAACTTCCCACTGAAATTCCTCGTCAATCTGGTTAAATTGACAAAGCTGATTGAGATTAAAAAAGCCCTGGTCCGCCAGTTGAATGAAATGAATGCAGAGGCCGAAATGCACAATATGACGAGTGATAAGTATTCGACAGAGTTTCAGGTATTTTTCTGGCTCCGGGACATTTTAAAACCGAGACGTTTCAAAACCATGCTAGTCAACCGCACATTTAATGGACCTATTCACAAAACCGGAAAAAAGGAAAAAACGGGAAAAATCGGAGAATGCTCCTATTGAACTGAAATTTCGGGAAATATTGGAAAAAATTCTCCTGTACACGATCAAAAAATTTTGGACCAAAATATCGATTTTAAAAATATTCGATAATCGGAGCATTCTCCGATTTTTCCCGCATTTTTTTTTCGGTTTTTTTCTTTTTTTTCCGGTTTTGTGAATAGGTCCATAACGTTTTCGTGGTTTTCAATACAACTCTACTGTATTTTTTCCTTCTTATTTTAAAACGGTTTTGAAACGTCCCGGAGCCGTTTTTCTTGATTTTTGATTAATTAAACTTTATTTTTTGAATTTCAGGGAAAGTACGCAAAGCTTATTATCGATTTGGAGCACATTAATCAGAACATTGATATCAATATGAACGGTATTCAGGATCATACGATGTACTTTTCATCTGATGTGAGTTTTTAAAAATGTAGAAAAAATCAACAAAATATGAAAAAAAAAGCCTGAAATACTTGTGGACTTGCTCAAAAATTCGGGATGCCGAGAGAATTTTTTCGCTTAAATTTTCAGGCAAATTGGAGCATTTTCGTCCTATTTTTGGCATTTTAATTCAATAGAAACCTGTTTTTAAATTATGGGATTATTAGTTTTGTAAAATTGGTAATTTTCAAGAGAAAAAAGACAAACAATAGTTAAAAATTCAGAAAAATGCTCTGATTGGTCTGAAACTTTGGGAAAAATTAAAAAAAAAATGCTCCCGGACATTCCAAAAAATTTCAGACCAAAATATTGATTTTTTTTTTAATTTTTTCAGCAAAAAATCGAGATTTTGGTCTGAAATCTTCTAGGAATGTCCGGGTGTATTTTTGACAATATTTTCCAAAATTTTAGACGCATTTTTCTGAATTTTCTTCCATTTTTTTTTTCACTTTTTTTGACATTTTGCGGCATTTCTATGATAAAGAATAGGAAAAAAAAAATGAAAAAAAGTATAAAAGGAATAGAAAATACCGTATTTACTCTATTAAAGGGGTACCTCTAATATAATGGTAGTACGCAGCTTTTTCCCGTTATTTTTCTGATTTTTAACAAAATTTATCGGGAAATCAGAGAAAAAATTATTTTTTTGCCTAGAGAACTTGCGAAATTGGCTTCAAAAATAAAATAACATGCTTTTCTAATAGAATAAATATGGCAGGACCACCAACCATTTTGTCCATAAAATGCTTGTAAATAATTTTTATTTCCCTTGTTTCAGATGCAAAATGCGAAGCCAGAAGCGGTCAGAAAAGTGTGCTATCAACAGGCGGGCAGATTTGTTGAGCACTGTAATCAAGGATTGAATGTGGAAAATGTGCACGCGTTGACGTTGATTCAAGCTCTCACGGCAGTACTATTACAGGTAAACATTTTGAGGCATCAAAATGGAAGAAATCGGAGAACGCTTCGATTTTTTGGACTGAAATTTAAAAAAAAAAGCGAAATTTTCCGAGTTTTTTCCCAACATTTTTGTCATTTTTCCTTTTTTCTGAATTGGAACACGGTGTTTGCGTACTGACGTTGCGTACGGACCTCTATACGAATTTTTTGTCCTGTTGATAAAAATTCTACATTTTTGTCGATTTGTGGTTAATTTAAATATCAATCAAAATTAATAATCAATTTTGAAAAGCACGGAAAAGATTTTCACGAAATGGAAAATTTTTATCGATTTTTGGAAACCCCAAAAATAGGGGAGAGAGAGAGGTCAAACTCCGCCCACTTTTTTTCACTCAAAAATTCAAAATGCACTAAAATTAAATGTTCGCGTGAAAAAAATGGGCGGAGTTTGACATTCTTGACGTCGCAACTCGATTGAAAACACAATAAAGTCAACAAATTATTAAAAAAAAAAACAGAAAATTGCATAAAAAAATCTGCATAAATTTAATAATTAAGCGAAAATCAAACGAAAAAAAAATGGGCGGAGCTTCGTAAATCAGTCGGCAAACAACGAGTTCCATTTTAAATAAGACGACGATATGAATACCGTTTTTACTCTAATTTACTGGCTTGCCCTTTTGATTTTCTACTTTTCATCTCAAGTGCCGGGTAATTAGAGGTAGACGCACCGAACTCGGTGAAAAACTTGTTTGGTTCGCAACCTCTAATTGAAGTGCATACCGGGCAATTAGATTCAACACGATAACCACAGTAATCCTGTTCAATTCCAGGTTCGAACAATGGGCACGCAAAAAATCTCGGCTTGCGACTTGCAATCCCTGGCTGACGTCATCAACGATATCCGAAACACGATAGATTCTCGAAATATGGCATTCTTCCAAGACTACGTGGAAGTTCATTTGAAACAATTTCACACAATAATGCTGGAAAGTGGCGCACTATCGGGAGCCACCGTCACAACCAGCAACAGTAGGAAATGAAGTGTAGATCAACAAAAAGTTACAACTATGAACCGGTCCCGCCTTTCGTCTTATTATTTCTCTCGTTTCTTTTTCTCAGTTTGCCCCCGCCCTCTCCCTCTCTTATTTCGATCATTCTCACGTGGATCCCACTCGAACACAACACAATGTGCCAAGATTTTGATGGAAAACAAGCCCCGCTAACTCACTTTTCAGTTATTTTCGCCTTCTATTCAATATTTTTGCCTTTAACATTGAATTATTATAAACCTGAATATTTCTTTATTTCAGATGACTTTCTCACTCACTTTTAGAACCGCATTTATTCTCATTTTCCTACTAGCCATTCTGGTTACAGAAGGTAATACAAAAGCTCCCCTCTTCATAATTCCTGTACACGATCAAAAAATTTAAATTCAGCTCGCTCCGGAACAGTAAAACGAGCCGTTCACTCAAATGGATGCCCGAAAAACGCGGTTTACAAAGAGTGTACAAACATTTGTCCGGACAAGAGTTGTGATAATATCATGACGGTAAGTATTATCTCAATTTTCTTGCCGATTACAGTAAGCTGTGACGCAAAAATGTGATTCAGGTCTCGAGCTGCTTTTCTCTTCGATGTGGTCCTCCGGCGTGCGCTTGCAAGGAAGGGCACGTCTTTTTGAGTTTGGAGAACAAAAACCAAGGATGTGTTCGTCGCGAAACGTGCACAAAGTTGGACAAGATCAAGAAGATGCCGATTTCAGTATGAATTCCAGTTGTTTACCGAATAAAATGAAATAAAATAGAAATTCCAAAAGCAACAGACGAGAAGGAGCACAACGGTAATGATAAAAAGGCGGGAAAAAAGGGAGAATCTTCGAGAGCATTCAAATAGAAATTTGTGGTTTTCAAATAATAATTAAAAAGTTACTGTTCCGTATTGAGTTTCGGGTTGGCCATACGCTCGCTGAAGTTCAAAATTTCCCGTCCTCCACGAACTTCTTTCTCCAGCAGTGGGAGTTTGATGACATGGAAGTCTTCGTAGAGCTCGTCAATCTGAAATTATTAATTTTGGAAGACGTTTCGAAACTTTTGTGCATTTTTGCGGCAAAAAATAAAAACCAAATGTGCTGTGTCTTCATGTCAATTGGCGAAAAACGCTACGCAAAAATGCATAAGTTTCCAAACGTCCCAGAGCCGAAAAATGTGACACTTGGCAAGCAGGTTAAATTTGAAAATTAGGCTCCGCCTCTTTGCCCAAATTTCAGAATCGATTTTTTTTCTGAAAATTTTTAAAATCGATATTTCGGTCCAAAATTTTCTGAGCATGTCCGGGAGTATTTGTGACAGTATTTTCTTTTTTTTTGCAAAATATTTTGTGAATAAACCTATTAAAATTAGGCTCCGCCCACTTTCGAAGTTACAAATTAAAAAATAAATATAGTCGGCGAATACATCATCAACCTCGCTCTATTGCTAGAATTCATGTAAAACAGTGTTGTACTTGCAAGATTAACTCGAGTTATAGTTTTACACTTCTTTTAAACGGAAAATAACGTATCCACGACGAGTTGCAGTTAAAATTTGATTTTTCGCTTCAAAATAGGTGCACTACACTGTTGAAAATTGAAAAGTGCGGTAGAGCGAGGCTGATGATGCATTCGCCGACTATAAATCTCTCAACAAAACCTATTATCTAATCGCCACGGAGTGACACTTCGCGGTAAATTGTGAGGCAAAAAGTCATTGTTCAATTTTTTGAAAAAAAAAGTGTTTTCCTATATTTATCGCCAATTTCACTCCGTGGGGAATATGTAAAAGGAGTTAAAAAAACGAGCTCTACCGTATTAGGGATCTTTTGAAAACTAAATTTGGAAAACTCGGGGAATACGCCCCGCCCCTTTTGCAAGTCCGCGGCAAGAGTTCTGTACAGAAATTGCTTTAAAATACTGAAAAACAGTGCCGCAGATATGCAAAGGGGCAGGGCTTGTTCCTCGGTTTTTTTTTCAGGGTCTCGAAAATGGTAAAATCACGTAAATAACAATCCCAGAAATAACAGGCGGTCACAGTTGAAACCGGTGTTACTGTAGTTCCTTCGCTGCGAGACCTTCTATGTTTAAACTTGAATTTTCCCACAGTTGCTCACTTTTTTACGGGAAAATTCGACTTTAAACATAGAAGGTCTCGCAGCGAAGGAACTACGGTAACGCCGGTTTCAACTGTGATCGCCTGATATTTCTGGGATTTTTTGTGGAACTTTGGACTGCAAAAAACTTTTTATTTGAGGTATTTGTTTAACTTTGGACGGCGGCACTGTTTTTCTGATTTTTATAGCCAGGGTGATTCTTTTACTACCGAGCCCACTATTCTCGTCCACCGATTTGTTTTTTCTGTCGCGATTTTCTAAATGACTTCGGAACGAGAAGTTGTTTGTCACATTACTTCCTCTCATTATGGCGCATATTTAAAACCGGAATCGGTCTGATTTTTTACGTACAATTTCAAATGCACGGCGATTCGTTTACTGCCGGCCACGCATTTCTAGTCCCCCGATTAGGTTTTTCCTGTCGCGATTTTGTAAATGACGTTTGATCAAAAAGTTGTCTGTCACGTTACTAGCTCTTATTAGGGCGCATATTTTAAACCGGAATTCGCTCGTTTTTCCAACTGATTTTTCTTTATTTGCGCATTTTGCAAAAAGGGGAGGGAACTCCGCCCACTCCATGTGATGAGAGAGTGAGAGAGTGCGAGGTGGAGAGGGGAAATACTTGCGATCGGGGGACTAGAAATGCGTGGCCGGTAGTAAAAGAATCACCGTGACAGCACTCTCTGTACAGAAATCCTGCCACAGACTTGCAAAAGGGCGGAGCTTCTTCCCCGGTTTTTTCAGGATCTCGAAATTTCGGATTTTTATAAAAATTCGATAAAAACCTAGCTACCTCGCTCAAATACTTTGCCTGAATCGCATGCCTCGATCCGCACTTTCTGCACGCCACGTGTCCGCTCTCATCTTTGTCCGGAAACAACAGCTGATTGACAATAATGTTGTGCGTATCGATTCCCTGCTTGGAGAGCTCCTGAATCAGCCGCTCCGTCTCGTACAACGACAAGAATTCGGCGATGCAAACGCAAACAAATGTGGTGCAATTCGGATCCTTAAACTGCTGATTCATCTTCTTCACCTGCTCGAGCGTCTGATTCATCTTCTCGACCATCTCGTTCATCGATTCACCAGCGCCGCCGCCCATTCCGAACATTCCACCGAAATTGTTGAGCAACGGACCAAACATCCGTTGAAGTGAGAGAATTTTCGTGAACATTTTCTCTAGAAGGGTTGGAAATTGGAGGAGGCGAAGTGTGTGTCCAGTTGGTGCTGTATCAAACACAACGACATCGAAATCAAGAGAGTCGATCAATTTAATCATTTCTCCAAAGCTCATCGCCTCGTCAATTCCTGGAAGTCCGCCGGCAAAGTTCTGCAGCAGTTCTTTTCCCATCGAGAATCCATTGTTGGCGTTGTTCGTCGAGTTGGTGGCCGCGTTCTGGAGCATTTCCTCAATGTTGGCCATTTCAAAGCCCTCTCCACTCGGATTGGAATCAATTTCCATGGCGAAAAGATTGGTGAATCCCTCGACGAGTGACGGTGTTTTCGTGAATTTTTGGCAGAATGCATCAGAAATGTTGTGCGCCGGATCAGTCGAGATTAGGAGCACTCGTTCGCGAACTTTTGAGAGTTGAGCCGCCAAAGAGCAACTGCACGTTGTCTTTCCGACGCCACCTTTTCCACCCACGAATATCCATTTGAGCGATTTTTGCTCCAAAATGTTGGTGATCGATGGCTCTAGTTGATCGGTCATTGTACTGGTCTGGAATTGGTATATAATGGACCTATGCAGATGAATTTTCCTGCCATTTTGTTCCTATGCAAACCTGCGCATGGCAGGTCCATAAATATTGAAAGAAAAAAAAATGAAAAAGACAAGAAAAGTACGGTAGAACATTAACCGATAATTCACAATTTTGAAAAAATAGTGAGAAAAGAAAGAAAAAATCGAGAAAAAAGAGCACTTTATTTACAAGACAGAAAAATCAAAAAATTCACTCCGGAGGCTGTGGCTGTGTGATACGCACAAGTCGGTCGACAATTCTCTCGATTTGAGCAGGCGGCGCAATTTGAACTCCGTCCGCTTTTAGTCTGCCACGTCATAATCAGTTTGAAGCGTTTTTTTCGTTTGGGTGGCTCACCTCCATTTTCGATTGTCCCATACTCCTTCGGGCAGCGGGTACGAGTATAGATATCTGGATTTTTTTAAATTTTGTTATTCTCAAAAAAAATCAGAGACCTACAGTAAACCGAAAACAAGAAAAATAAATGTTTACCTTGTTTTTTGAAAGCCTGACAAAACCAGGGAAAAACTTGCAAGTCTGCGGCAGTACAAACTCGTGCCGCACAATTGCAAAGGGGCGGAGTTTCTTCCCCGGCGGTTTGAAATGTGTTTCCCCGGTTTTGTCAGGGTCTCTGTGTTTTCCTTGTTCGGCGTGACCATTGCTCTTTTTTTTTGGGTTACGGTAAGTCTTCGCATTATATTTTTTGCCAATTTTTCGTCGAAAAATTGCCCTGAAATGGCAACCTACCGTAATCAAATTAAGGAAACAAGATTTACGTAGGCCACGCCCCTTTTTTTAAAGTCAATACTTGAGTATTTGAACTCTTATAATTCTGGCCATTTTTGGCGCGGATATGACGGATATAGGCAGCTATATGGCTATTAGCCGTTGAAAATGGTGCACAGTTCGCGCCTAATCAGCAATTGGCGCGAGTTTGGAGCGGATTTGGCACATAAGTGGCGCAAATTTGACGGAAATGGCGGGAGTTTGCCATCGAAAACGGCTAATAGCCGTCAAATTTTCACATAAATTTTGTTTACGCCAAAATGGCCGGCTAATAGCCAAAAATTCCCCAAGATGAAACCGGCCTTATACACAAAAGATTATGGTAATTAAAGTCTTCATCGGCGCAAAAATATCGTTTTTTTTTAATTTTTTAATGATAAAATGGAAAATTTTTTTGCAATTTTTAAGAAAAAAGAGCAATTTTTAACAAAAACTCACAATTTGAGAGATCCAAACGAGTGTTCCAGAAAGTCCAGAAGCCGCTCTTTCAGACTGTTCTTCGGAATCTGAGAAATTAAAAAATTAGGCAATTTAATAAATAAATCCAACATTAAAATTGCTCACCCCTGGATTAAAGTCTTCCTCGTTATCGTGACGTTCCAAATCTTTAGAGATCATTTTTTTTTTCGAATAAAATGTGAAAATCGCAAGTTTATTGCAAAATTTTTCGTGACAAATAGAAAAAGGGGACGGGAGAGGTCACGTCTAGAAGGCGATTAATATTCAAGCGGAGCAACAAAAAAAAATCGAGATAAAGCTGAATATAAAACTATTCTGATTCGTGTTAGATATTTTAATCACAGCTTACTTTTTAAAAAAGGAAAATTAAAGAGACACAGAAGGGCGGGGGATGCGAAATATGCAAAAAAGATGAAGAGGGAGGAGGACCCGTTAGAAAAAGTACATACGCTCGTCTTAGTATGATCGTGTTGAAATTTACATGGCGTCGAAGTGGAAACGATGCGATTGCTGTTGTCGTTCGTACCTGTCCTCTTTCTTCTCACGGTAGTGAAGGAAGACGACAACCATCAGAAGCATCGCGCATACAGACGTGATTACGATTAGACTCTGAAATAATTAAAACTGTTTTTTTTTGTTGAATAACGTATCTACTCTATTAAATAGAAGGGAACCTTATGGGGTTATTCACGAAATGGCAAAAAACTGTGCGAAAACTCGGAAAATGCTCCGATTGACCTGAAAATTCGGGAAAAAGGGAAAAAATTCTCCCGGACATTACACCAAAATTTCAGACAAAAATATCGATTTTAAGCATTTTCAGAAAATAAAGCAATATTTCTTAAAAATCGATAATTTGGTCTGAAATTTAGTGGGAATGTCCGGGAGAGTTTTCCCCCTCTTTTCCCAAAATTTCAGGTCAATCTGAGCATTTTCCGAGTTTTCGCGCAGTTTTTTGTCATTTTTTTCGTTTTTCTACAGTAATTTGAATAGGTCCATAATAGAATGGCAAAACGCAGAATTTTGAAATTTCAATTTTTCCAAATTTTTATGTTTTTTCGTGATTTTAAAGGAAGTGCCAACTTTTCGGGGAATCTGCTTTTAAAATGTAAGGTGGGGGATTTGCGAATATCACATCCAAATCGAACAAAACATTTCATTGTGGTTTCGCCACGCACGGTGTTTGCGGACTTGTGGATTTACTCGCAAATTTGAATTTTTCCGTTTCCAAATTTTTGGTCGAATAAATTCCGTATTTTATTTTATTTTCGTCCGGAAAAAATTTCAAATAAATAGAGCAAATTAGCATGGCGCACTTTCGGTGCTTGCGCATTTTTCGAATCGCATTTTTTTAAATTGATTTTATCATTTTTCTTTCAGTAAAACCTGTTTTTCTTTGTGAAATGTAAGTATTGTATCTATTAATACCATAAAATTGCCCAAACTTCAATTTTCGTAAAAATTTATCCTGCAAATACACCAAAAAACTCACTTTTTTTAGGTCCGCAATGCTAAAAACGATTATTCTGAAATGGTGGCTGAACCAAATTCGACGTTCTTAGGCTTACAGCATTTATAAAGACCTCAGCTATAATTCAGTTGGAGCACATTTGGGAAAAAATTAAGAATGTATGCTTATTTTTCCCGAAAAACATAAAAAAATGCCTCAAAATTTGAATTTCGCGCGCAAAATCCAGTGGAGCGCGTTTGCTCGGCTCCGCCCACTTTTCAAATCCTGGACACCGCGAGGGGACAAAAATAACAACAAAAAAAGGAATTCATAAATTTTCGAAACGGAAAAAATCAAATTTGTGCGTAAATCCAGACGCGATATCACCATTCCAGGAATACGTAATAAACAACCCTCCTTACGATTTCACGCAATTTAAGAATCAGTACGTACCTGTGCAATCAACGAAGACGGTGTCACGTACAGCCTGCTTATCCAGTGTCCCGACTGCTCCGATGGCGGCAAAACAATGATACGAGAGTTTGGTACAATCTGCTTCAGACTGTGCTTCCAATCGTCTTTACGATCCGCGTACTTTGGAATAGCAATGGTGAGCTCGTCAACGAAATTCGGACTTCTTCCAAGCCCGTACAACAAAAATGGCAGATAGAGTGCACGATTTGAAGAGGCTGGCACCTGACATGCAATACTCTGAGTACTTCCACCCCATCCATCAGTCATTGAGAACGAGGCGCACGCACCGGCCATACTGATACTCGAGCCAATCTCGTCAGACTTTGGATTGCACCGGTCACTGCAGACGCCGGTGAAGACTTGTACTTTCAGGAAAGTGGTATCTCCCTTGTCTGGACAGTATATGAAGCCGAAACGTGTTTGTCCGGCGAATTCGTACTCGACGAGCAAATCGAGTGATCCGTCTTCCAAAAGGTCAAAGAAAGTTCCCATTTTGGCGAGTCCAATGGACAAATTCTTTGGCTGAATAAACTCCATTTTCTTCAATTCAAACTTTCTCGTCCCATTCTTTTCACAATTCTTGCAATCCGAATTCTCAATCACTTTTGCCGTGGGCATCGAATTCGATTGTGGGCTCTGCACGATGGCCAACATGTCCGGATAGCTGTCCATAGAGAAGTCGCCGACTCGGAACACAACCATCGAGTACGGATCCTTTTTCACTGAGAAATCCTGCATTTCGCAAGCCACATTCATCCACTGTCGGTCTTTTGACCACACTGTCATTTGTGTAATGTGCGTGCACGCGGCTTCTTTGCACACTGGCACCAAAATGTCCATTTGACCGTCAGAATCGTAGTCCATGACGACTGGCGCCGCCACGTATTGGTGGAAACTTGGCGTGATTTTGGGAATCCATTCTCTAAACGACCAGTTGAGTTTCGTCTTCTGCCAAACATTGAAAACCAGCGAGCCGTCACTTCCCTTGGTTAAGAATACAATTTCGGCGAACAAATCGTTATTGAGATCGACGAATAAATGCGGCATTCCCGGATAGACGTTGGTCGGCTCTTGGAAGTGTGCAAATTCGTGTTCACAATAGTCAACCGCCGGTCGGATTGTTCCTTTATCGCCGACTTTTGTGCAGAACAGAGTTCCGTTCGGGTAGAATCCGAGGATGTCAGTCCATCCATCATCAGACACGTCAATCGCCATAGCGTGTTGGACAAGCATGGCGACGAAGAACGGCCGGAATACTTCAGTGTCTCGGAACTCTTCAGAAGTCCATAAAGTGTGATTGTATTCGGCGTTGCTGTTGCGAATCGACACCTGAAATTGTAATGTGTTGATTTGCTTTTTTTGGGGAAAGTTGATTCAAATATTAAATCGCGCGCACAAACAAAAGGCTGATTTTTGTCAAATTTTATGGGGTTATTTATGCACGGCGTGCTGGAGTCTCTGTTTTTAAAATTACCGTAAAAACTGTAATATAGCGCCATGGCGGTCTATTTTTCGGAGTGGGTCTAGGGGTGGCGTTGTATTAAAGGTGGTGTTCTATTAGAGGGTGGTGGTGTATTTTTCGGAGCTGAATTTTCGGAAAAAACAATTAAATTTCATATTTCAATCACAAAAAACTAAATACAAAAATCACCAGAAAAAATACAAAAAAAACAACGGTAAATATTTATGTTATTCGAATTCAAGAGACATATCACTGTCACCGGGGGTACTACGCAGAGTTGCATGGAAGTCAAATTTTCTAAAACGGAAGTCGGAAGCCGGAAGTCAACATTAAAAAATTTGGAAAAAATAAGACTAAACCCAGAAAATGCTCCAAAAACAGGGTATTTGAACAAAACAACGTTTTGAGCCTGCAAACAGTACACCTCACACCAAGAATGTCGCTCGAATCTCACTTTTCACAGAAGTTTTATTGTGTGAAAATCAAAATTTTTTTCTAGTTGAATGGAAGAGAAAATTTCTAAAACGGAAGTAAAAAAATGAGAGGAAGTCGGAATTCCATGCAACTCTGGTACTACGGTCTAGAACTCGCGCGGAGTAGAACTGCGCGGAATAGAACCGGCTAAAATAGAGCTGTACTGCAAAAAAAAACCACTGCACGAAATAGAACTCACGGATTTACAATCTACAACGAAATACTTATTCGAGTTGTTCGAGCGGTTCTCTGTCTGTACAGGTCAAGCGGTTCTATTCCGTGCGAGTTCTATACCGTAGTACCACCTGTAATCAGCTAGCTAGCTTCCCCCCCCCCACTGAAATGGAAGAGTAGTTGTTGCACAACAACAACAAGCTAGCTTTTTCGTCCACGGTGATTATTTTACTACCGGCCACGCATTTCTAGTCCCCCGATCCCAAGTATTTCCCCTCTCCACCTCGCACTCTCTCACTCTCTCATCACATGAAGTGGGCGGAGTTACCTCCCCTTTTTGCAAAATGCGACAAAAAAATTTGCGGAAATGAGTTCGGCCACCACGGAAAACCAGTTTTATTTGAAATTGTACGTATAAAAACGAACGAATTCCGGTTTAAAATATGCGCCCTAATGAGAGCTAGTAACGTGACAGACAACTTTTTGATCAGACGTCATTTACAAAATCGCGACAGGAAAAACCTAATCGGGGGACTAGAAATGCGTGGCCGGCAGTAAAAGAATTGCCGTGCATTTGAAATTGTACGTAAAAAATCAGACCAATTCCGGTTTTAAATATGCGCCACAATGAGAGGAAGTAAAGTGAAAAAAATCTTCCCGATCCGAAGTCATTTAGAAAACCGCGACAGAAAAAACAAATCGGTGGACGAGAATAGTGTGCTCGGTAGTAAAAGAATCACCGTGTCGTCCATCGCACGCCTCGACGTTCGCGTACTTTTGGCTACAGTAATCCGCGTTGCAAAAAATTACTGGAACGCTGGTTCATGTTTATAGGCCGCAGTTTTTCAGAGTGGCGGTGTATTATGGACCTATTCAAGAGAGAAAAAAAAAGAAAAAAAAGAAGTTTTTTCCGATGCAGGAACGGCAAAAAAAGAAAAAAAAGGAGGAGAAAAATCAATTTCCTTCCTTTTTTCTCTTCCTTTTTTTTCTTTTTTTGCCGTTCCTGAATCGGAAAAAACCTCTTTTTTTTTCCTTTTTTCTCTCTCTTGAATAGGTTCATTAAAGGCGCATCGGTATATTTGAATGGGTCTCGCCACGTATGACTACTTTATCATCGGCAGAAAATGAATTTTTCTCTTCCTTTTTTTTCTTTTTTTGCCGTTCCTGCATCAGAAAAAACTTCTTTTTTTTCTTTTTTTTTCTCTCTTGAATAGGTCCATTACAGGGTACCGTTCTATTAGAGGGTGGCGTTATATTTTTCCAAGTGACGTTGGGGGTGTCGTTGTATTACAGGCGGTGTTCTATTAAAGGTGGTGTTCTATTACAGTTTTTACGGTATATTTGGAAATGAAATTTCGGAGGTCATCTCTCTCAAGTCTCTGCGTCTCTAGTTTTGCACGCACTTGACTAAACTTGGCAGAATGTCACTATCGAGACGCAGATAAATGCGACAGAGCGCGTTTGCCTTTACGTAGCTTCTAACACGCCGTGTTTATGGGTCTATTCACGGAAACCAGCAAAATATGCAAAAAAATTCAGCGAAAATTCGGAGAATGCTCCGATCAGTCTGAAATTTTGACAAAAAATGTCAATAATATTGTGAAAACAAAAAAGTTGCAACGCGGTGTTTGCGTACTTTTAAAATTCAAATGAAATTGGGAACAAATCTCTTCATTTCCCATGCTATTTTTCTCATTGCCTTTTGAATTTCAAAAGTACGCAAACACCGCGTTGCTATTTTTTTGTTTTCACAATACTCCCGGACATGTGCAGAAAATTTCAGACCAAAATATCGATTTTAAAAATTTTCAAAAAAAAAATCGATATTTTGGTCTGAAATTTTCTGCACATGTCCAGGAGTATTATTGACATTTTTTGTCAAAATTTCAGACTGATCGGAGCATTCTCCGAATTTTCGCTGAATTTTTTGCTGGTTCCGTGAATAACCCCATAATTTTTGGCGTTTGATTGACCTGAAACTTTAGAAAATAATGGCGAATACTCCTGAATATGCTCAGAAAATTTTGGACCGAAATATGGATTTTCAGACATTTGTAAAATCGATATTTCGGACCACAATTTTCTGAGCATTTCAGGCAGTATTTTTGCCCTTATTTCTTAAAATTACAGGTCAATCGGAGCATTTTCCGAGTTTTCGCAGTTTTTTTTGTTGCTATTTCGTGAATAACCCTATTAAAAATATTGCACAATTTCATTTTCTAGAAGGTGCGGCCGTCGACTTGTGTACTCCACGTGGTCTTCTAATTTCTTTTATTATGGATCTATTCACAAAACCGGAAAAAATTGCGGGAAAAATCGGAGAATGCTCCGATTGACCTGAAATTTTAGGAAATATTGGAAAAAAATTCTCTTGTACACGCTCAAAAAATTTTGGACCAAAATATCGATTTTAAAAATTTTCAGGAAAAAAAAGTCGATATTTTGGTCCAAAACTTTTTGAGCGTGTACAGGAGAATTTTTTTCCAATATTTCCCAAAATTTCAGGTCTATCGGAGCATTCTCCGATTTTCCCCGCAATTGTTTTCCGTTTTTTTCCGGTTTTGGGAATAGGTCCATTAAAATCCGCCACACAAACCAGATAATTTTTGTGGGTTTTTAATGTGATATTCGTAAATCCCCCATCGTTTTCGCACCTCCTTTAAAGCTAGATAAAAAATCACACTTACAAGAACATCGAGTCGAGAATCACCGTTAAAGTCTCCAACCGAGCATTCAACATCGTCTTCGTTCAATGTGGTGTCGCCAATGACGAACGAAGTGGCTGCTGTGAATTTGGGGCCTTCCAGCTGAAGGTTTTAAATAAAATAAAAGAAAATGTCAGAAATACTGATTTTCGAGATAATTAGAACAACAATTTCCAATTTTCGAAAAAAAAATTCAGTATTTCAGCCCAAATTTTCTGTCAATTTCCCGCATAATTATTTAAAAACTTACATCAAGAAGTTTCGTCTCTTGATAATTAACGGTAAGAGTTCCATTGCGGAAAACGAGAATGTCAGTGTTTCGATCGGCATTAAAATCTCCAAATGCACAAACTTTCCCGAGCACTTCCGGCGCCTGCTTCTGGAGTCCGAGACTAGCCGCTATAAGGCCAAATAGCCATAAGGTTCGTATTATCCATTTCATAATATCTAGAAAAAACTTTTATATATTTTTTTCATGGAAACAAGGTAAAAGCAAAGGAATAACGATAAAAATAAACGTTTGCGGAACGAAACGAAAAAAAACTGATTTTCTAATTGTAAGATGTTTATTTATTCGTCACAAAACTATTTTCATAAAATATGAGAATTTAGAGTATGTAGAAAGTGAGCAAACAAAAATGTTGAGATGTTGTGGGGGAGAAACCTAACCGAAATATAATGGGGAGGAGCACACCTAAATGTTATGTTCAAATGGCAACACTCGGGGCGAAACGGGAGATAAAAGAAGAAGACTCAGATATTCTTCGTGAACCGCTTCTTGATCGCCGGAATAAGTTTGATATGATCATCAGCGCACACCGAAACGCAGTTGTCGAGTTTCTCGTTGAACTGCAGTTTCTGAAGAGGAAGGCAAAAGTTGGAATGCATTCATTTGTTTTTTTTTATTGGGGTGGGATCAGCGTTTCTCGGTAATTTCGATACCAAGACTATTTACCCTTCTATTTTTCAAGAATGCTAATCTATTATCGAAAGACCCGAAAAAATTATTTAAAAAAGTATTTCTTCCCTGATTTTTTTTTGCTGAAAGGTGAAAAATCACATAGAATCACGAAAAAGCAAAAATTTTGAATGAAATTTTAATTTCAAGCCGATAAAAATAGTACATATGAACTGCCAATCTAAAAACTGATTTTTTGATGGGGTTATTCAGGGTCGGAAAAAAAAATAGTTTTTTTCCTTTTTTCTACCTTATTCAAACGACGGAAAAAAAAGAAAAAAATCCGTGGCCGCGAGTTTTTTTCTGTTGCTTTTCTAGGCCATCGCAAAAGTTTTTTAGGCCCTCCGTTGTGAGACTTGCGAAATATCGATTTACGGGCGAAAAAATTTTGAAATTTTTGTGGAGAATTGATCGTATTTTATTGCTTACTTCCAATGAATTTCTGTATTTTTTCAAAAACTATTCGCCCGTAAATCGATATTTCGCAGGTCTCACAGAGAGGGCCTAAAAAACTTTTGCGATGGCCCAGAAAAGCAACGGAAAAAACTCTCGCGGCCACGGATTTTTTTTCCTGTCATTTGAATAAAAAAAGAAAAAAAACTATTTTTTCCGACCCTGAATTTTTTACCTGTAAAGTACTACATTGAAAATTTAATTTAGGATTTTATAGGTAAAAATTTTCACGGAAAATAGCAAGTTTGGCGGGGAGTTTCAGACCATTTTCGCCCAATTTTTTCGGCATTTTCGACATTTCTATAAATATTTAACTCCACTACCAGGACGATTTCACAATACATCCTTCTAGAATTTCCTATTGGGCGTCAGATTACTTAACAAGGAACTTTCAAAAGAAACAACCAAAATTCAAAAAAAAAAATCAATAAATTCAATTTAAAAGCCGTGAAAACGTGTCGATGATTCATGAGAACGGTTCATTCCATTTGCATAGCCGACTCGTGACGATTGCGAGGAGAGTGGGAGAGATACACGTAAAAGTGTGCAAACACGGTGACGGCAGACTACGGAAACCACCTAATCATTCATTTTTCTAAATCGTCATCTTTTTTTTGACGTTATTTAAAGAAACATGGACGAGATTGACCCGAGAATGTTGCTTGATATTTTGAGCGGTGAAGCCGATTCAATTTTTCAAAGTAAGTTGGGATTTTCGGGCTATTCATAAAAATGTCGGGAGAATGCTCCGATCGGTCTGAAAATTTTGGAAATATTGTTTTTAAAAAACTGATTCAAGTTCAATATTTCAGTCCCAATTTTTTTCAGGGGTATTTTTGACACTCTTTCCCTCAGCCAACTGGAGCATTCTCTGATTTTTTTTGTCATTATGTCGCAAAATGACAAAAAGAAGAAGAAGACCCGCTATTTGCAAGTCTGCGGCACGAGTTTTTTACATTTTTTGTCAGGGTCTTCTCAGGTAACATCATATTGAGCTAATCAAACGACCGCGATAGTCTAATCAAACGCAGATGAGCGACTAACGCGTCCTAGGTAGCTTTCGGTCAGCGTTCGATTAGATTTGAATGTTCGATTAGACTAGTGCATGCGATCGATTAGATTAGAGTTTGCAATTTATTAGACTGGTGTTTGCGACCGATTAGATTAACGGATGGGTGTTACTAGAAGTACATTATTTGTAATTAAAGTAGCATTTAAAAATAAAAATTGACCCTTACAACAAAATATTTATTGAAAACAGTTTTATTTATATTTAATAACACCAAAAATGAAGAAAAGAAGCAATAATAATACATTTTTAAAGTAAGAAAAACATCAAAATCAAAGCGAGAGACCGAGAATTTCGACACTGTGAAATCATGCCAAATATAAAAAGGAGAAATAGAAATTAGACGAAAACACTGAAATTGCGGTTAGCAATGAGCCAAGGACAGTGGTGTGGGCATGGCTCTGGGACGTTTCGAAACTTGTCACTTCAAAACCGCGACGTTTCGAAACCTGCCACTTCAAAATGGGACGTTTCAAAACATTTGTGCATTTTTAGCGGTAAATTTTGACAAAACCTCCGAGTTTGCCGGTAAAAGATTCGATTACTATTTTATCCTTGGCCGAATTTTGTCAATAGTGCGAAGACGGCGGCGAAAAATAGCACACGGCACCCCAGCCTTCCAATGGTGTTTCTACCTGGCCCATTTTTAAAACCCTAAAGCTCGGTCATTTTCTGACCAAAAGGCCTGGTTTTTGGATTAAAATGATAGTGTCATCCTGAATAATCAGACCATGATTCGATATTCTCAAAAATGTAAATTTTCGAGTGAAAAAATAATTTAATTATCCGACGAACTTGGTGGCGCATTGGAAGACGGGGGAGGCGTGTAGCATTAAAGCTTCGAAACGTCCCAGTTTCGAAGTGGCAGGTTTTGAAACATCCCAGAGTCCGGGGCATACTGGGTAGTCGCGTAGTCCAAAGTCATTGCCACGAATCGACGAGCACATCATTCTCCTTCATCTGCTCGACGCTTGACTCTCCGCAACGAGTGATGAATATGGTTACTAAAAATAAATTGTAACGTATACTTTACGACAATTAATTTATAGAAACGAGACTTACAATCAGTTTTTAATGTGATACTCTAACAGCGCACCGACTTCATGAGACAGTTAGTCCACCGATGCCATTCCGTCCACTGCGAGGAAGTTGACAAGCACCTGTAAATTGGAAAAAAATAAAATGGGTTATTGAAAAAATGGCGAAAATATAGAGAAAAATTGGGAAAATACTCGAAGAAAGTTCCGATTGGTTTGAAGCTTTCGAAAATAATGTCAAAAATACTCCCGGGCATGCTTACAGTATTTCGGACCGAAGTATCGATTTTTCTGATCATTTTATGAAATCGATATAACGGCCCAAAATTTTCTTATCATGTCCGAGAGTATTTCTGAAACTATTTACCAACATTTAAGACGAATCTGAGTATTCTCCAAGTTTTCCACAGTTTTTTGCTATTTTTCCCGTTTTCGCTTTTTCTATGAATAGTCCGAAAAATACATTTATAAAAAACTAACCTGTGCGAAAACACCATGCGAAAACCATACAATTGTCTTGGCGCATCGACGAATGCCTTTAAAAATTAATGTTAAATATTTGGAAAATTAAACACGCGAAACGAAAAAAACTGGCGAATAGGGAAAACAAATGTTTTTTAATCAATCCATGGAAAACGACGAGAAAAATTGTTGTATTAATTTTTAAAATACGAATTAGAAAAAAAAACATTTGTTTTGCCAGCATTATTCAAAAAAATGCAAAAGTCCCAAAACTGAAAAATAATATAGCCACAAAACGCGCAAATACAATACTGACGTGTTTTGCGTGCTTTTACCGTAGGCTAGTCAAAATCTAGCTAGATTTGCCACCGATCGATTAGAATCGGCCCCATTCGATTAGTATCGGCAGCGGACGATTAGAATTGGCAGCGTTCGATTAGAATAGGCATCGTTTGATTAGCTTAATATGATGTTACCTGAGTTGTCAGGGGTTTTGAGGGTCTCGATAAAAAATTAGGCGAAAATGCAAAAAATGCTCCGATTTGCCTGAATTTATGGAAAAATGTCAAAAACATCCCAAAAAATTGTAAATTAAATTTCCAAAATCAAAATTTCGGCTCTCCGACGTTTCGAAAATCTTTCTGCATTTTGTCGTCGCGGTGTTTGCACACACTCCTTTTTAAAATCTTTTTTTACGTATTCCTGAAATGGTGATACCGCGTCAAATGGTGTACATTGAGGTCTCGCCACGGACGGTGTTTGCAGGCTTGTGGATTTACGTGCAAATTTAAATTTTTCGGTTGCGAAATTTTTCGACGAATAAATTCCGTTTTTTTGGTATTATTTGTTCTGGACACAAAACCGGAAAAAAATAAAATAAAATAACGGAAAAAAATTGCTGGACAAATCCGAGAATGATCCGATTGACCGGAAATTTTGGGAAATATTGGAAAAAATTCTCCTGTACACGCTCAAAAAATTTTGGACCAAAATATCGATTTTAAAAATTTTCAGAAAAAAATGGATAATTTTTAAAATCGATATTTCGGTCCAAAATTTTTTGAGCGTGTACAGAAGAATTTTTTTCCAATATTTCCCGAAATTTCAGGTCAATCAGAGCATTCTCCGATTTTTCCCGCAATGTTTTTTTCCGTTTTTTTTCTTTTTTTTCCGGTTTTCTGAATAGGCCCATTCCGCTTTTAATTTTTTTTACTCTATGGTAAATTAAAAGTGGAACAAATAATACCAAAAAAACGGAATTTATACGTCGAAAATAAGGCTTCCATTCGGACCAATTTTCGTCCGTCCGGTCCGTCCGTTCGTCCGTCCGTCCGCCGTCCGTCCGCTTCGTCCGCGGTTCGTCCGGTTCGTCCGCGGACGGTCCGGTTCGTCCGGTTCGTCCGTTTCGTCCGGTTCGTCCGCCACGCTCTATTTGGCTGGGAATTTTGATTTATGGCACTCTATTTAAAAATTCTGACATTGAAAATGTAAGCGGTTGCAAATTTATGTAGAATTAGCTTTGCAAAAGCTAATTTTTAAATTTTTTTCCGAATTTTTGATAGCAGAAACAAGACATTTCTGTTGATATTTTAAAGAAAAAAGAACAAAGACAGCTTTAAAAAACAAAATATAGCAGAAACAAAAAGAAAAACTGACAAGGAAAAAAAACGGACGAAGCGGACCGACCTCGGACGAACCGGACGAACCGGACGAACCGCGGACGAGCGGACGAATAGCGGACGAAACTCGTCCGCTTTTTTTTCGTCCGAATGGAAGCCTTAGTCGAAAAATTCAAATTTGGGCGGAAATCCACAAGTCTGCAAACACCGTCCGTGGCGAGACCACAATGTCCACCATTTGACGCGGTATCACCATTCTAGGAATACGTTATAAAAGCTTTTAAAAATGAGTGTGTGCAAACACCGCGACGACAAAATGCACAAAAATTTTCGAAAGGTCAGAGAGCCAACATTTTAGTCCAAAATATTTAGCTAGAAAACTTTCAGCGCTACAACGTGGTCGTGGAAGTGATGAGATGCAAGATTTGATAGAAAGATACCGAGATCTTCTGAGCAGACCAAGCCTGTTAGTTTCGCAAAAAAAAAAAATCCCTTTTCTAGATTCAATCCATTATTTTAGAAAGCAAGATCACAAGTCATTCAAATCGTTAAAAATGATGGATAAAGAGATTATCCACAAGCAGGACGAGGATGGTGAGAAGACAAAACAAATTCCTTTCAATAAATCAAATTTTATTTTCAGCGACTTGCGCCATCTGCCTTGATAATTTATGTCACGCCGTCGAAATTCCCGACGATCACGTCATTAAACCGGAACTAAAAGCGGATATAGACACTTTCAAGACCACTGTCGTCAAAATGCCGTGCAAACATCGCTACCACTACTTTTGTCTCACACTTTGGCTCGAGAAGGAGCATTCGTGCCCGACGTGTCGTCAAAAAGTGAAGACAGACGCAGAGTACGAGGAAGAGGAACGACAACAGAATATTGAAGAGCTGCACGATTCGATGTACTCGTGATTGGCCAGACATTCCAGTTTAATGCCAAATTTATTCACCTTTTGATTTACAAAATACATTTAAAAAAATTCACAAACCTGCGCCTCCGAGTACTTATTCACATCGGGTCCGAACTGTTGAACGAGCTTGTCGTAGCACGTCATGGCGCATCGCGAAAGCTGATCCTGCAGCCCTCCGAGCTCTTTTTCCAGATACGACTGTGCCCGTTTCATGCCGTCATTGCAGTTTTCGACGCAATTTTCCACAGCGTCCCGGGTCGTTTTTTTGTTATCGCAACACCTGAACGATTAAATTGACCACTCTGGCTTCTAGAAAAGCTGGAAAACGTTTTAAAAATTTCTTTTAATTTTTTGTATTTCAATAGCGATATTTTCTAGATTTTTCGTTTAAAAAAACAAGCCTGCTGCGCAGTCCTGCGCGCTAACGCAGATCGCGAAAATTATGGTTATTTCTGGGATATTTTGTGCAATTTTGGACTGCAGGAAAAACGAGATTCAGCAATTTTTTGAACTTTGAACGTGCCATACAACACATCTTCTGTATTTTTGACACAATTTACCAAAGTTTCAGGCCAATCGGAGCATTCTCCGCTGAGATGGGCGCAAGGGAATTTTTGAGTTCCGGAAGACAGAAGAAATAGCATTTTACGGAAAACGAAAGACGGAAGTCTTCCAGTCTTCCCCCATTTTTTTTTTTGCTTTTTGTATAAAAGCTTTAAAACTCACCGAGCGGAGCACTCGAACATCTTTTTTTGCATATCTCGAAGGTTGTTCTTGTCGAGATCGTCGATCATCGAGTCGACCGCCAACTTCACCTTCATCTGAGTCGCCTCCATCGTCGAGTTTGACATCTTTACCCTAAAACTATTTAGATAGGAAATAAAAACTATATCAGAACGAGGCGAGTGACGCAAGAGGTAAAGCTAGCTTTTTATACAAATGGAAATATTAAAATTTAAGAAAATTTTCAGCGTTATTTTTGACTGAAAATTTATTGAAAAACACTGAAAAATGGGGAAAATAGTTCTAAAAATAAAAAATAAAAATAAAATCGGTTTCAACGAAACGAGAAACGCGTCAAGGGATTGCTGGCGCATTTGTCGATTTTGTGGTTTTCTAGGCCATATTTTCTAGTCCTCGCCCCGCCCATTCGAATTTTTTTCAGACATTTCTAGACATTTTGAAACAATGATTTTGCAAGGGTTTTGGAATAAATTTATTGAAATAGAGATAAAATTACAAATAAACACCTTTATAAAACTTTAAAAAAAATAAAAACACATTATTAATGTTCAGAACAACAAATTAATTAAACATTAAATTTTCACGACGAAACGGATTATTATTATTATCATTTGCAGACATAATAAAGAATGGGAGAATGAAAAAGTTTAAGTTTAAGAAACAATTGTTATTCAACACCGACGACGTCATCTGATGATCATTGAGATTTAATAAATGAATGAATTTTTTCTGTGTTTTATTTATTGTTAGCACTGTGTGTTGAAACTTACATTTTTCAAGCGCGAAAAAATATACGCGCCAAATTATAACGTTCTGCGTTCTTGGCAGCAATTTTTTTCCGGTTTGAAAAATTGTGTATGCTTCAACAAGCCGTGAGCTTCCATCCATCTTCCATCCTTTTCACGCTTTCTGCTTGTGAAATGCGTTGGATGCATATAGTGTCCGTATTTGAATCATATCGTGAAAGCGTCTAATAGATCATATGGACACTATGATTCAAATACGGACACTATATGCATCCATCGCATTTCTCCTGTGTTGTGGCGTGAGAGACCAGGGTTCGAGTTTTGTCGGGGCACATTTTTTGCTCTCATCTTCCGTTATGCCTTTGTTTGTCCAGTGTCGCCTCTTCTTTTTCTTTTTTTTCTATTTTCTTTTCCATTCCACAGCGTCAACTGCTCAGGGCTCTTTTCTTTCCCTTTTTCTGCTCAGCTGCGTTTTTCTGAAGAGACGCCGAGATGCAGACGTAAATATAAGCCTTTGCATTTATATGGATCCAATTTTCTTTTCCTGCCCTGCTCAGCTCATCTCTTCTTTCACAGAATTTTTTTAAATGAATTTTTAGGAAAAAAATGGGTGATAAAGCGATATTAACCAACGTTTTGGAGGCTTCCAATCTCACGGAAGCCTATGTGGATCTCACGGCGAAGCAATTGATTAAAGAGTACTAAAACACGTCATTTTTATTAAAAACAAATAAAATTATATAGAATTCGCCACGTTGGAGACGATCTCGCTGTTCAATACTCAAATCTTGACGATCGAATGGAGTTGGGTGAGCCTTCGGATCAAAGATCTCCGACAGATGGCGAGAAGACGTTCACCGTGGATGATGCGGTTGAGGCACTTGGATTTGGAAGATTTCAGTTGAAGCTGTCGATTCTAACTGGAATGGCTTGGGTGACTTTTTTTTTAAAGATTAAAAGCTTCTATTGTTAACGAGATGAGTCTGCTATCCCTTTTTTGTCTGCGTCTCTTCAAATACCACTGTGTTTGCGTGGTCGCGAACAAATAAGTGGGCGGGGTTTCGCGTACTCACGTCGCAACTTGATTGAAAACAAAATATCATTAAAAAATAAAAATGTTTTGCTTTTGAACATTGTTCGAATTCCGAATTGAATCTCCTAATCAAAAAAAAAAAACTAAAACTCTTTCCTAATTAGACTCGACTGGAAGGTGTTTCAGATGGCCGATGCAATGGAGATGATGTTGTTGTCGTTGATTTCGCCAGCACTCGCCTGTGAATGGGGAATTTCTTCCGTTCAACAGGTTTGTCATTTATTTTACACCGTCCATCTAGAAAATTTGAAAAATCGGATGGAAAACAATTTATTAAAATTGCATTTTTCACTCCAAAATTTACTTTTTGAGAAATTCGAATCATTATCTGATTATTCAAGATGACACCATCATTTTGATCCAAAAACGAGGCCTTTTCGTCAGAAAATAACCGAGCCTTAGGGTTTTAAAAGTGCACCAGGTAGAAACAATTTTGGAAGGCTGTGGTGCCGTGCCACGGCGTGAGATTACTGTAGAAATAGAGTTTGCAAATAAATGAAATGGATGCCCTCTAATTTCAGGCCCTGGTGACAACATGTGTGTTCAGTGGAATGATGTTGTCGAGCACGTTCTGGGGAAAGATTTGCGATCGGTTTGGCAGGAGGAAAGTGAGTACATATTTAATTGCCTAATAGGGTTATTCACGAATTAACGCGATGTTTAAATATGTTAAGAGAACACAGGTAGAGAAACTAGATTTTCCCACGATATAGCATCAATATTGAAGAGACGCAGAAGGTGAGGAGGTCAAAGAAAGAGGGTAGCCTCTGTGTCTCTTCACTATGAATGTTATATCGTGGGGGAAATCTCGTTTCTCTACCTGCCGTGTTTCAAAATCGCGTGAATTGGAAAAAAAACACATTTTTCTCGTGAATAACACCATAAAATTTCCATACCGCTCTTTTAAGGGGCTCACATTCTCGACATTAGTGGCTTGCATAATGGGCGTGTTTTCCGCCTTCTCCCCCCACTTCTACGTCCTGTTACTGTTCCGTGGACTCACAGGATTCGGTATTGGAGGAGTTCCTCAATCGTAAGTCTCATCTCCTCAAGCTTCGTTCCAGAGTATGAATGAACGTTTCAGTGTAACCCTGTACGCCGAGTTCCTGCCAACCGCTCAACGTGCCAAGTGTGTCGTGTTGATCGAGTCGTTCTGGGCGATCGGAGCCGTCTTCGAGGCGTTGCTCGCCTATTTTGTGATGAATGCGTGGGGTTGGCGAGCGCTCATGTTGTTCTCCTCACTGCCGCTTGGCATTTTTTCCGTCGCTTCGTTTGTGAGTTTTCTTGTTTTATTTTTGTTGTTTGAGCCGAACTTCAATTTTCAAATAAGTTTCCAATTACAGTGGCTCCCCGAATCAGCCCGCTTTGACATGGCGTCTGGGCACCCGGAAAGAGCCCTTGAAACTCTTCAAATGGCTGCTCGAATGAATCGAGTCATGTTGCCGACTGGGCGACTTGTCTCTCATACCAAACCGGGATCGGGATCGGAGAGCCGTGGTGACATTGTGAATTTATTATCGCCAGAGCTACGAAAGACCACTCTTTTGTTGTGGTGCATTTGGTGAGTCGAAGTTGTATATTAATCAACTCACGGTGTCGTAGACTCTACGTAGGGCAAAAGCTCCCTATCGCATTCTCTGCGTGTCTACAGTGGCGTGCGTCAAGATTAGCAAAATAGATTAAAAAACGGTATTGTCGGCCCGCAAGATGGTCAAATGCGTTCCGCTGAACTCAACGCTATGCGATTTTCATTTTGGTCTTCAAATTATTTTATTTCAAGTTGAATTTACATGAGTTCAGCGGAGCGCGTTTGACTTTTTTGGCTGTTCGACAATAGAAATAAAAATTTTCAAAGTTTTGAATACGCACAATTTCAAATGAAGACGATTTATTTGAATGCCGAATAGGTGGCCTAGCTAACGTATAATTGTCGTTGATATTTCTCATAGGCGAGCGAACGGTAGGCCTCGGAGGCGGGGCTTATTCAACTTATCAGAGCCTCGCCATGGACTATAAATGTATATACCGTAAAACCTGTAATTGAAGTACACCTGTATTAGAAGTACACCTCTAATAGAAGTACACCCCCAGGAGGCTTTTGAAAAATAGAAGTACACCCTCTAATTGAAGTACACCCTCTAATAGAGGTACATCATCACTTCAATTGACGAACGCAGATTTCGAATTTTCGAGACCGTGACAAAACCGGGGAAAAAGTTACTAAAACCTGGAAAATTTGCATGTCTGCGGCGCAGTTTTTTTTTTAGAATTTTATAATTCTTTCAGCACAAAACTCGTGCCGCACGTTTTCAATGGGCGGGACTTCTTCCTCGGTTTTGGAAATGTTTTTCCCAGTTTTGTCTTCCCCGGTTTCGCGTTTTCTCGATTTTGTCTGGGTCTCGTATTGTCTTTCTTTTTTTTTTATTTTTCTTCTGAAAATAGTTCGAAAACGATTCTCTCGACCCATCGTTGGAAACTGAAAGGCTTGAAGCCGATTCTGAAGCTGCGATATTTTGGGAGGGTACGACAGAATAGAGCAAAACGAAATGGAAATTCTGCAAAATCGAACTGGAAAAAAATGTAGCAAAACTTCTAAGCGGGATAAAACTGAGAAAAATAGAACTGCTACAAAATAGAACTCGTGGTGCGAATTTGTATAAAGAGAAATTGAAAAAATAATGCAAACGCGCTCAATCTCACCAAGAGTTCTTTTTTGTAGAAGTTCTATTTTTTCCAGTTCTTTTCTGTCGTACCCTCTATTTCGGATGATGAATTTCGGGCTGCACAAAAGAGTTATTCCCACAACTTCAAGATCTAAACAGTTTGCCGAGCCAAACTATCAAACATTTCAAAAGCGACAAAAGAGTATGGTGTCAGCCGACAATGTATTATTCGTTGGAAAAAATAGGAACTTGAAGTGACAGCGAGCCAAAACGATTCAGAATTAGAAAAAAAAAACGACTTGATAGAGCCGGATTTTTTTGTTTCGTTGCTTTGTTAAAATGAATTTTGTATTTCTTAATCGCAGGTTAAGCGTGAGTCTAAAAATATGTCCGGGAGTCGGATGAAAAATAGAAGTACACCCTCTAATTGAAGTACACCTGTATTAGAAGTACACCCATTTGGGTGGTTTGAAAAATAGAAGTACATGTACTTCAATTACAGGTTTTACGGTAGAAAGACAATTAAAACAAAATGTTCGAACAATCCCTTGCCTACTGCGTACTTTATTTTTTTACAGTACCCACATTCCAAAAAAAACATTTAAACTGGCTTTTTTTCTAAAATTCAATTATTAATGTTTAATAGAGTTTTTACGGTATGTATAAACACTAACCACTTTTCAGGGCTATCACCGCTTTCTCCTACTACGGAACGGTTCTCTTCACCACTGTCCTCTTCCAATCGCATGACGAGTGTCACGGAGGTCTCTTTTCGAATGGAACCCAACTGGAAGTGTGTCAACCACTCACCCGATCCGACTACTTTGATCTTCTCTCCACAACTCTTGCCGAATTCCCCGGTCTTATCATCACTGTACTGATAATTGAATGGTTTGGAAGGAAGAAGACAATGGCGGTGGAGTACGCGATATTCGCCATCTTCACGTTCCTTCTCTACTTTTGTCTGGATCGTTTTACAGTCACTGTTTTGATTTTTGTGGCTAGGGCGTTCATTTCTGGGGCGTTCCAATGTGCCTATGTGTACACGCCGGAAGTGTATCCGACAACGTTAAGAGCAGTTGGATTAGGTACTTGCTCGACGATGGCGAGGATCGGGGCGATTGTGACGCCGTTTATAGCACAGGTGAGCAGAAAGAAGCGTCGATTAGGTGCCAACTATACGCTAGTAATGGCTAGGCAATGGTTCATTAACGCCCATCTAACGGTCCAGGATAGAGGGCCAGTATACCTATAGGGAAATATTGATCTCACCTATAATTTTTTTCATCCAGGTCGCCTCCGAACAATCCCTATCCCTACCGATTGGCATCTACGGAACCGCGGCAATCCTCGGACTGATCGCGTCGTTGAGCCTTCCAATCGAGACGAAAGATCGTCGAATGACGGTGAGTTTCTTCTTTAACTAAAAAGCCCGCAATCTGTTTCCAGGATTCTCACTAGTTCCCTGGAGCAAACTTCCGTGGAGCGCAGAGCAAAATGACCAAAAAGGACAAGGCCAACACGCTAATTTATGACAAATTTAATTGTTTCTTTTTGGTGGCGACGGCTCGCCGTTATTCTTCTTGTTTTTGCTCTGTCCAACAAATTTCAATTTCAATTTCCGATTAGTTTTTTTCGCCTGTTTCGTACACTCTGTGTGCTCCGCCCAGTAGACACGCAATGAATCATATCAAAAACCGTTGGTTCTCTCTTATTTGAAGACGTAAATGTGTACGAATTCGTGAATTCCCAAAGATTTATTCGTTTATAATGTTGCTAGGAAACTGCAATTATTTTTAATGCGAGGGAGCTGCATTTTTTTGTTTTATTTCTTCAAAAGAGACGTTCGAAAGATGTCCGTTTTTTGTGCAAATTGAAAAAAATTAGAAAAAATCCAAAAGGAATATACGAGATGTGGCCGCTGGCCTAGCAACCGGCGGGCGGCAAAATGGCGCCGATCTGTTTATTTTCAAATTTCCTTCATTTTTTCGCATTATTATTTACGTTCAAGTGCTCGACATGTTCGCAACAAATTTCTCTATCGGAAAATTATTTGTTGAGAGTAGTGTGCGTTACCGGTAAAGATTTGACGATTTTACCGGTAAATTTTCGAATCACGTTTTGGAACCGCGAGAATCATATTGTCCATTCGCGAAGAAAGCAAGTGCGCTCCACAAAACCTAGTTCTTCGTGGAATTCATTTTCGTCGCCAAATTATTTTGTTTAACGTTGAATTTTCACGTGAATTGAAACAATTTGGCGACGAAAATGAAATCCACGAAGTACTAAGTTTCGTGGAGCGCACTTGCTTTTTTCGCGAATGGACAATAAAAGTTTCGGCAAAACTTTTTATCGGTAATTTGCCGGTAAATTGACATTATTTATACATAAAGAAGTGGGACAGGCCACGTTACAATTCTAGTCTTGGTATCATGGTGGCTCACGCTTTAATAAAGATGCAATTTTAAAAAAATGTGAAAAAGACGTGATTGTGCAAGGCCGAGGTCGCGCCACGTATTGTGAAAACAAAAAAATTGCAACGCGGTGTTTGCGTACTTTTAAAATTCAAACGAAAAAGGGAACAAATCTCTTCATTTCCCATGCTATTTCTCTCATTGCCATTTGAATTTCAAAAGTACGCAGACACCGCGTTGCAATTTTTTTGTTTTCACAATATCGTCTGCGTATTTTTGTTTTTCCCGATGTCTTGTTGTTCTAATACGTGAACTTGACGCCACGTTAAGTTTCGCCGAAAACCATTTTACCGGTAAAATTTTCGCGAAATTACCAGTAAATTTACCAATAAACTTGTCGAATTTGCCGTCAAATTCGGTAAATTACCGGTAAAAAATTTTTTGGCAACGCACACTAGTTGAGAGCGATCAGAACATTTTTATTCTTTTTGCAGTTCTATTTTTTAAAACCCTAAGGCTCCACGGGGTTACGGCGGCGTTGCGGTCGCGTCGCGTGCCAGCGCTGTCTCTCGTTTGCGTCTCGTCTCTAACACGCTTTCCGCTTCTTTTCGCATAACTTAGCACTCTGCCAAGATTTTTTTCCGCCAAAATCAATGGATCACACTTTCGAGAGGGCAGTCTCCATCCCCCAGTGTGGTGTCGAGAGATCAGCTTGTAGGTGAGTCGACGACCTCGCCAATTCCCCGCAACTCCCAGGTCCGAGGGAGAAAACTAACTCAACAAGGCGAGGGATAAGCGGTGTTAAGAACAAAATTCAGAAAAGTGACGATTTATTAACAAAAATAAAAAGGAAATTATTAGAAATTCATTTGGGAAAAAACCCCGCGTTTCCGGAATGCCAACGGGCGATTTGCGGAGAACACGGGTAAAACCACTGACACAACTCTCAAAGGCGAGTGAGAATTCGACCCGACAATTACTCGCCACGTGAAATTCCGGCCGACGGACCGGAGTTACGAGCAAAGGGGGGTCGGATTCGAACGAGTGAGCGAGAAAATGAAAAATCAATAAAGTTACCAACGGTAGCTCGCCAAATCATGGCTATAACACAGGGATTGCTTGGAGCAAAAAAGGGGATAAGTAAGCGGACCTTGAACCCGCGCGACGGCAACACTTGCCGAGCGAAAAGGACAGTTTTCTTTGGGCACTCTGCGCGCGGGCACACACGCACGCTACCGTAAGCGCGGGTTCACACGCAGCGACGCGAACATTGCGCGGTAATTCAAATGTTGTTTTTTACAAAGGTGAGCAGATTTCACTGTGGAGAAGAGTTTTAAACAAAGAGAAAGAATGGCTGAGAGAAGAAATTATCAAAAATGGGGCCATTTCGTCAAGGCCAATGCAAAGGTTTGTTGGTTCTGCTTTTTCGGGGCAGAATCCACAACATGTGGTGCGATCATTTGCCGACAAATATTCTTCGTTTTCCTCATTCTTTACTCGGTATAACGCGCTGCAAATTCGCTCCAATCGCACAGTGAACTGTCCATGCATTTGCAGTGAGATTCAGAGAAATCAGAGCGAAAAATCGGCCACGCTCTCTCAATTTTCTGCACTCTCTCGTCGCCCACGTGACACAGAGAAGTAGCGTGATTGTCAATAGAGCGCTATTGCTCCGCTCTGACCTACCCAATCCAATAATGCTAATGTGGTTTTGGTTTTGTGGCAACTTTCTTCTTTCTTTCTTTTTTTTTTTTGCTCTTTTCTTTTTTTTTTGCTCCTCAATCCCATGGCCACTTTGATTGCTCATAAAGAATCTTTATTTATTTATTTTTGTTGACGGCGGTTGAGGAGCACTTTAAAAGACGAAGAATGAGAAGAAGAAAAAGCGAAAAGCACGCGCGTTCAGCTCTTCGTTGTTTCCGTTTTTTGAGCCGCCACCCGGCGACAACGCCAGCTCAAAACATTTTTGTTGCCGCCGCGTTTCTTTTTTTCACATTTTTTTTGAAAAACGAGTAGTCACTGTGAAGCAAGCGAACGTCTTCTTCTTCTTCTGCTTCTTATTTGGAATTTTTCTACTTTTGATGAATAATGGAAGAAGGCGTGACATTATGGATTAGAAAAAGCAGGAAAAACAGAAAAAAGAAGGAAAAAAAGAAGAAAATCGCGGTGAATGCACGAGGGACCTGCTTTTGGCTTCTTTTTCCCTTGTTTTTCGCCAAATATTAAGCAAAAATGAGGCAACAAAATTTCCTTGTAGACTTGCGGGTTCGAACCCGTGACCTCAAAACAAAAGGCGAGCGCTTACCCAGCTGCGCCATTTCGACAGAATTTAGGCTTGCGACAAAGGCTCGTTATAAGTAGGTACCGCAACGAGTTTGAAAAACGTGCGAATCTCGAAAAACTACTGATTTCATTGTATTCTACGCATCAATATTAGTACAATCCCAAATTTTCTCAGCAAAATTCCCGCTAGTTCCCGAGTTTCAGCCTTTCAAAGTCGCGATTATTTACCACTGATTTTCTCCCCAGCGGGGAGGCGGGGCTTCGGCTGCATGCGCGCGGCGTGGTTTTGCCGACCACCTCTTTTGTCATCATTGTTCATTGAATGCGATAATTTCTGTGGATTTCTGCTGAGGAATGTGTAAATTAAGATCGGATTTGAAATTTTTTAAATTTTTTTTATACCAGGCGATGAATATTACTCAAATACTATGATTGTATGGCTGAAATACGCGGGAACACGTAAATAAGTGGAAACCCCTGGCGGTTTTCCACAAAAAATGGATATTCTCTTGGTTGATTTTGAAAATTTCCGAAAAATTAATACTTTTGTGTAAGAAATATCCTTTTAAGTATCGAAAAAGCCTTTTGAAAAATAAAAATCAAAAGAACGAGATGCGAACCCTTGACCTCGCACACAATGCGCAGCACCTTTAACCACAAAACCACCCCGACAGATTTCAGCTGTCGCCTTATTCCTGTGATGTGCTCGCTCTCCCTCCGCGTTGACAAGGCCTGATAAGTTGTTTGAAATGACATAGAAAAGTATTTATTAATTTCGAAAAGTGTAATTTAAAAAAATGCGCTCATTTATTTTTTCAATCTATAGAATTTATTCGATAGAGAATTTTTTGCTGAATTTGATCATGCTTTCAAATCGCGCGAACCGGACTTCCATATTCCCGAAAATCCCAAAAAACATGATTATTTCGAAAATGGTCATGACTTTGGAAAGCTTTTAAGTGCTTTAAATTTATGCCAGAGCTCTAATAATTTTTGTGTGATTACTAGAAGGGTTGCTTAAAGTAACCGAAAAATAAAAATAGGGGGTCATCGCTGAAAATTTTTCACAATTTTTAGGTGAAGTTTGAACCGGTATAAAAAAAATGCGCTCATTTAAAATTGAATTCTGTTTAAAAAATTCAATTCAGCTTGTCAAAAACTATCGGAATCAATCGCAAAAGCCCGCGAACCGGCCCTACAAATTCCCAAAAAAGTCGATTTTTTGACTTGCATTTCAGTTTTTCCTGGTTTTCAGTCAAAATTAGCAATTTTCAGACAAATTTGATGGCACCAATCGATTCCTTGTCGTTAATTACATACAGAAACATTGTAAAGTATATGGATAACTCGGTAGTATTCGTGTAATCAAGCCTCAAACTTCAAAAAATGCCCTGGGGAGAAAAAAATGAAAGGCTCCGCCCCCTCCTTTTGCGGTCCCTAGTTATAAGGATCAGAACGCACTCCACTGTGGAGACGCAGACAATTACGATAGGGCGCGTTTGCCTTGCCTGTGAAAGATGACGCAAACATTTTCTCCCACCTCCCAATCTTATCAGTAGTTTTTTTCCCGTTTTTTTTACCTTTCCGTCAAAAAACGGGTTATTAGCGATGCACCTGGGGAAATGTTCATTGTCCTAACAACAACGCCACACATTTTTGTTCATGTTTGTTTTCGTGCCCAACGACGACGACGACGTAGACGCCTTCTGAATAGCACAGAATAGACAAATAATCCATGGCACCCCTCACCACCCCGCCACCACCCAAATGATTTATTTCTCAGCCACTCGCCACACTCTATTTGTGCTCTTTCACGTGGCTTCGCTCTCTGTATCACACAAAGTTCGCCGCGCTGACGCTGCGACGTCTTCTATATTCAATTGTTTTCCTTCCGTCTTATTCTATCAAATTTCAGAGTAGGCAAGAAAAAAGAAGAGCACACACACACACACGGGGGAGGAAAGTATCTTCTTCTTCTTCATCCCACTTACTTTGCTCTTTTTATGCGCACGGCTCATCGACGACGAAGACGTCGCCCAATATGAGCACAACGAAAATGAATCGAAAAGATATTGAAGACTTTTGGAGGCGTTCCAATTCGATTTGCGATCAGGTTTGCGGAATTTTCAATTTCTTACTAGCAAAATTGTTCGGTTTTCTGTAAATAGAGTAAAAAGTTACGAAAAAAAAAACCGGTCAAAAAAACGGCTCTGGGACGCTTCGAAACCTGCCATTTTGAAACTGGGACATTTCGAAACTTTTTTGCATTTTTGCGTATTGTTTTTCGCCAATTCACACCAAAACTCGCGGGAATTTGGTATTTATTTTTCGTTTTTATCAGTTATTTTTATTTTTTGGGAATTTGAATCCACTAGTATGCAGCCAAAATTCAAAAAAGTTTCGAAACGTCCCAGAGCCAAAAAAAACGTTTTAAAAAATCGCATTTTGACAAGAAATTCGAATTTTCTGCGGCGAATGTCGTCAAATATGATGCCTACAGACTGCACAATTTAATTTCTACAGTAACCCCTCTTGAAAAATAAATTTTTCGTGTTTTTAAAAAAATTAAGTATTGATTTTGCATCATTTTCCCCTTTTCTTGAAATTTTTCGCCCGAATTCCTTTCATTCAAACGCAATCTGAATAAAATCAATAATTTATTTTTTTTTAAACCAAAAAAAATCATCAAAAATCACCAAAATTTGAGCGGAAATTATACGAAAAAAAACAGGGCAGTGGGCGGAGCTTCGTATTAAATCAGTAAGCAATGACAATACGGTACGCAAGCACCGAGTTCTGAATAATTTAAACAAAAATACGAAAAAATAAAAAGGAGCCGAGCGTTTATTAAAAAAAAAAAGAAAAATAAGGCAATTTTTGAAAAATAACCCAATAACTTTATTCTCACTACGGAGCGCTGCAAATTCGTCCCATTCGCAGCGAGGCAGCCACGTTGACGTCGAGAGAGTGCAGCAGAATTGAGAGAGCGTGACCGATGTTTCGCTCTGATTTCTTTAAACCTCACTCCAAATGCATGCGCAGTTCACTGTGCGATTGGAGCGAATTTGCAGCGCCTTATACCGAGTATATTCAGTAAATTTCCAGGACCCTGCACCGGAATCAGAACGCGTACAAGTTCGTCGAATGAGCCTGGCCGAGTTCACCGGATTGGCTCCGCAACAAAAATTGGCGTAAGTTTGGCGACAACGTTTTTAGAAAAATTTAAAGCGACCCGTTATACGTTTGTGTGCAAGCATCGAATCTTACGACAAACCAAAAAAACATTTTCATGGAAAAAGCATGACAAATCTGTCATTTCAACGAAAACTGTCTAATCGATTAATTATTTTTTACTTTTAGCAAATCACGTAAATTTAAATATAAATGATGGGCTCCCGGACATTTCAAACCCCCCTCACCTTTTTTAATTATTTGTTTGCTCTAGTCGGTTTTTAGTGTGAAAAGGCCCCAGAACGAATAGAACTACATAACTACAGCGACGACACATTGCTGATCCCGGGTTTGAAACGTCTGGGTTTGAAACGTTCGGGTTTAAAATGTCCGGAAGCCTAATGATGTAACTTAAAGTCTAAAACCGCAATCTTATTACCGTAGTGCACGGGACGCATTTGCACCGATTCACCGTTCAACACCACATGATTTATAATGAAATCATTGTAAACACTATTTGCAAGTATGTAGTTCACTTTGAATCGGAAAAACAAATAAACGTTTGGGCGATAAGTGATAAGAGAACCTTAAATTGATTTTTTTTTCTAGAGTCAATATCAATATCAAAAAATCACGCGTGCTGATAATATGTACAGATTAGAACTTTGCAACGAAAAAGGCAATATTTTTGAGCGATAAAACTCTGTAATAATGAGGGAACGGAGAATTTCGAGATTTTCATGTTTTGAATTGTTTATATCGGAGTTTGGGAAACAATTGTTTTGTTGCTCGATAATTGGTGCTACTTCAGAGGCCGTATTCATGAACATTTACCGTACGGTAAATGATATTTTCGAGAGAAATTTAAATTTCTGGAATGCTCATGGAGTTCAAGAAACTATAAACGATCCGTGAACGGTTTCAGGAATAACACAACTAATATTTTTCTTCAGAATCCACATTTACTTTTCATTTACCGTATGGTAAATGTTCATGAATACGGCCTCAGAAAAGAACTGTTCAGAATAAAAGGAACTCGAAAAAGCATTTCTATTTTGCCACGGCGTGCTGGAGACTACGTTTTTATAATTATTTTGAAAATGAAATTTCGGAGGTCATCTCTCTAAAGTCTCTGCGTCTCTAGGCGTCTCTAGATAAAATGCGACAGAGCGCTTTTGCCTCTACGTAGTTTCTAACACACCGTGTTTGCTACAGTTCTATTCCGAATTAGCACCCGATATTCACACCGAGAACGAATAAAAATAAAAATTGCACATTTTCTGTTAAATATGCGAGAAAATGGCCTATTTGGAATACTTTAAGCTCAATGTTACAATTAGTCCCAGCAAAAACTCTTCCACTGCCATTTTTTTGCGATATAAAAATGGGAGAAAAATCGCTGAAATTGAGAGAAATTGACAAAACATGTTGTTAGAAAAATGGCCGTGAAATAATTTCCGTAGGGACTCACTTTGTACTAAATCCTATCCAAAATACGCTAAAGAACATTTTTGCCCATCATTCGCTCTCAAGGGCTTCAATTTTTTAATGCTGAATATTATCAAGTTCATGTTTCAATAGAAAACAAAAAATTACAATTTAAACGTTTTAAAATAGATCAGCAAACATTTGGTTCTTTATATACTCGGTATAAAACGCTGATAACTCGCTCCAATCGAACAAAGAATTTCGCATGCATTTGGAGAGAGGTTCAGAGAAATCAGGGCAAAACATCGGCCACGGCTCTCTTGATTTTCTGCACTCTCTCGTCGCAAACGCGGCCGCGTCCATCACTGTGCGAAGGGAGCGCGTTTGCAGCGCTCCGTACTGAGAATAGAGAACTAGCTGAGCTTGCACAGTTTCCGAACTGTCTAGTATCGTTTTAATTTTCCGTGGGGTTAAGTTGAAACATCCGATGGGCGGGGTTTGAATATTTCGCGCCACTTTTTACTGTAACCGGAAAGAAAATTGAGACGATGTTATATGCAATAGACCCATCGCGGAATAATATTTAAAAAAACCTAGCAAACTTTCAGAACCCTAACCCTTTCCGTACAAAATTTAGAGCCCAAAACCAAAAATATGCCATACCGTATTTCCTCTAATATAGGCGCATGCGCTTCTATTTTTTCATTTCTTCACAACTGCCGGGTATTTAGAGGTTTGCACACCAAACTTCGGTCGTCTCATGCCTGCTTGGTCAGGAAGTATTATGGCGAGTTTGGTGTGTAAACCTCTAAATACCCGGCAGTTGTGATGAAATGAAACAATAGAAGGGCATGCGCCTATATTAGAAGAAATACGGTATTTTTGTCCGGTACAAACTCACGAGAAGTTTGATCTTATTAGATCTTGCCAGAAGTTCAATTACATACTGTATATGTAGTCACAATATGTATGCCTCTCGCGCAAGCTGTGCTGTATTGTATGCCTTTTATTTGCTTTTCTCAATGGAAAATTTCATGAAAATTCAGAGAACTGAAATGAAATTTTGATCCCGTAAAGCACTCAAGTAACCCCCCAGGGTGAAATTACCAAAAATGCGAAATTAGGCGAAAAACAGAGTATTCTATTTTTGGTAAAACTCCCTGCACAGCTCACCGGGGAAATGGGCGCTAACCCAAAATAGAGCTTTGCCAAAGCGAAATACGGAACATTTATTGTTTTTTGAAAGGAACAGTTCCATTACTCATTGTCAGCAAGGGTCCAGCATCATTTAAAATGGCCGCTTTGTCACGAGTAATATCGGAACGAATTTTGACACAGTTGAATGAGTGCGACCGTAACCCACTTAACGAGTGAATGATGAATAAGATTGAAAAACAAAAAAAAAAACAAAATAATAAAAATGGCCTCTTAATTTCTCTCACTCTCCTCTCTCGTTCAATGGATTACGGTCACACTCATTTCAGCTGTGTCAAAACAATTCGTGCCGATTTTCTTCATGGGAAAGCGGCTATAGATGATGGACCCTAGCGGCGATGAGAGTAATAACACTGTTTAATTGTAGAGGTATTAAAAAGTGGGACGACCGGCCCGATAGGTGGGGAGCAGGCTTGTGCGAAAACGGGGTGCTCGAAAAAGTCGAAAACTAATTTCATTTTCGAGTTTTTTTTTCGAAAATTCGGAATCTCGATTTTTTTCGGTTTTATTTTTCGAAAAAATAATTTTCGACCTCCATTTTTGAGTTATTTTTTCGAAAATTCGAAAATAAATCGAAAACGATTTTCAAGCGAGCAGAAAACGGATTTTAAATTCATCACTGGCACTGACGTCAGCTAAAACTTCAAATTCGCTAGAAATCTCGCATTTTTCAACTCTATTAAATGACCACCCCTATTTGAATGCCACCTCTAATATAATGCCCGCTAAACTTTGATCCGAACAATAGAGTGCCATGGCCATATAATAGAGTTTTTACAGTAAGTTTTATAAATCGGTCTTTAGAATCTTTCGAAACAAACGTAAATACCATACATTTCAAATTCTAGACGTGCGATCAAAAAATCATACTCATCTTAAATCTAGGATCTAAAATTGATCCAAGCATTAGAGAATCATTATTCTCGTGTTAGTCGAGCTCCTTTTCAGTTTTCCAGAGAGCCTTATTCATTCCATAAACTATTCTTTTTTTTTCGATTTTGTCGAATTTTCTCGAAAAAATTCTCGTCGAAATTTTTTTCGAAAAACTTTGAAAAAATCGAAAATTCGAAAATTTTCGTTTTCATTTTCGCACAAGCCTGGTGGGGAGGTCAAACGCCGGCCTGATGGGCCAAAGCTATGGATTTTATACGAAAGGTCTTACAGCTCTGACTTGGAAAACAGAGGAAAAAAGACTCGTCAGACAAAATTGAGATATGCCCAAACCTCTACGCCTTCAATCCACACATTTTCAGCGACATAGAACCACCAGCATGGAAATCGTCCGTCTCCCAATCGTCCCTCCTCAACTCATTCTCCACTCGCCGCCGCTCTGTACTCTCGAATGACACTCCTCTCGGTTCGCCATCTCGTCGTATCACTCCACGAATCGAGGAAGAGGAGATGGACGTGAAAACTGCCATCGTCAGGTCGTTTTCTATGCATGAGAATATGCCGAAACGACGCACAATCTTTCAGACTTCGTGCCATCGAGACAAAGAGCGCTGAGATGCGAGCCGCGGCGGCGGATGGCGGCTCGCCAGACGACGTGGCGGTCGAGAAGAAGCGTGCGAGTGACGCAATTCATCGTATTCAAGACGCCGCCAGACAACTGAATCAGTGAGTTCAATTCAGTTCGTTCGTTGAACTTTTTTTCTATTTGAAACGAATTGGATGGCCAGGGAAAGAATAATGGGATTTGAGAAAAAAAAAAATCAAAATAGGTGTTCTGTTGGGTGGAGGTGTGCTTTAGTGATGGAATAGACTCAATTCGTGCCCCAAACGAACAGATAGACAGAAAGACAAGCCCATACACTTGACGACCGAGAAAATAGTTTCAAGTCTAATCCGAGTACAACAAGACTCGTTTAATCTGAAGATTTGTGTTTCGGTGCGAAAACAACCTTTTAAAATTTAAAAAAAAAATAGAAGTGAGACAGTTAGACAAAACTAGGGATTGTAAAGAGCGCTATAAATCAATTTCTACGCCCCATGTCAGAAATTTGAAAAAAAAAACATGGAAAAATTAGAAAAATTCCAAAAATGCTCACTGCCAGTCATATTTCGGAGACTACAGTGCTGGCCATAAGTTTATATAAAATCGGTTTTTTCAAGATAACATGGTTTATACTTGAAGGAGGGTCATGAAATTGCTACGGTATTTGCTAAACACAGTTACGGAAATATGCAGCCTAAAAATTTGCATCATTACAAAAATTTTTTTGGAAATTTTTATTTTTTCGTTTTTTTCACTATTGCAAGTTTTCATGATTTTTTGTGATTTTGATGTGATAACTTTTTTTTGTGCTCAGTTACAAATATTTATGGTTTTTTAGGATGGCTAAACCTTTTGGAAGCAAATGCGTCTTAACAGACATCAAAAAAGCCATTTTGCGAGGTCATGAACAAGGGCAAACTAACAAAGATCTTGCCAGGCAGTTTCAGCTCTCTTTGCCTGGAATCTACGCAATTATCAGAAGATGCAAGGCTCAGGTACATTAAAAAACATGTTTTTTAATAACTAGAATCTTTAGAAATCTTGTACTGGACCGAAATCCACTGGTAGACCCAAGCAATCCAGCCGTAGTATGGATCGGAACATCCTGAGAGCTGCACGGGAGGATCCCAGAAGAACGTCTACCGACATTCAAATGGTTGTGACCTCTCCAGTCGAACCAGCGCCATCTAGAAGAACCATCAAGAGACGCCTACAAGCCAACGGACTCCATGGAAGACGTCCAGTTCGTAAACCATTCATCAGCGAGAAGAATAAAAGAGCACGTGTCGCCTGGGCCAGAGCCCATCTCAACTGGGGGCGTGCTGAGTGGGCCAAACATATCTGGTCAGACGAAAGCAAGTTTAACATGTTTGGAAGTGATGGAAACGCATGGATTCGTCGACCTGTTGGAGCCAGATACCTCCCCAAGTACCAGCTTCCAACTGTCAAGCACGGAGGAGGATCGTGTATGGTCTGGGGATGCTTCTCGGCTGGCTCCATGGGGCCACTTCGACGTATCCAGGGAATTATGGATCGCTTTCAGTATGAGGATATCCTGGAGAACACAATGAGACTATGGGCATTCCGAAATGTAGGCCGAGCCTATGTTTTCCAGCAGGATAATGATCCGAAGCACTCATCTCTCCATATGCGCAACTGGTTCCATCGTCGTCGGGTGGACGTTTTGGATTGGCCCAGCCAGTCCCCCGACTTGAATCCGATCGAGCACTTGTGGTAGGAACTGGAACGTCGTCTTAAAGGGGTCCGAGCCACAAACGTGGACCAGAAATTTGCTCAATTGGAGGCTGCATGGAAGACTATCCCACTCTCTGTTGTGGATACTCTACTGGATTCCATGCCGCGTCGTTGCCAGGCAGTAATTGATGCAAAAGGCTTTGCCACAAAATATTAAATCATTTTTAATCATTTCCCGGTCATTGACTTACCAATCGGAGCTTTCCTACTTCATTTTTCACAGGTTGTCACTTTCTTGGTTTTTCCATTTTTTCGAATAAATTGTTGTAATTTTTCAAAATTTTGATTTTTTTTCTGAAATTATTTTTTAATTAACGCAATTTACCCTCATAAACATGAGAAAAAATCTCATGACCCTCCTTCAAGTATGAGCCATGTTATCTTGAAAAAACCGATTTTATATAAACTTATGGCCAGCACTGTATGTACAATGCTAGCGCGCTCCAGGAAAAATCATGCGTGGCGCCAAACTCAAACATCCAATATCATGTTACATTTCAAGCCGTGCAGTGTTTTCGGACAGAAAACCTGACCTTAGTGCGAATTTAAGACCCTTAAAAAACTGAGGAGCATGCCCCGTCCTTTCTGCAAGTCTGCGGAGCGAGTACTGCAGAGATATATACAGAATTCAGAGAAACAGTGCCGCAGACTTGCAAAAACAACGAAAATTATTTTGGTACTTTTTTCTCCGGTTTTACTTTTTGAGAAGATGATATTGTGGAATAGAAAGCTTAGAATAGAACTGTAAAGAAATAGAACTACCTGAAATCGTGCTGTACGGACACAGAACAAAAGAACAGCTCAAAAATTGTTCTGGTGTTTTTGAAAGCGTTGATCTTGAAAATTAAGCCTATGTACTGGTAAATCATTTCGAGCCTAATCGGAAAATTTTGATGATTTTCCGAGAATACAGTCAGTGTTAGAATCTAATCTGTAGATGTTAAACTATGCCAGAAACTGACAGGCTTTGATAGTTCTATCAATTATGAAACATTTAAAGTTTATATTTTCTGAAAATCGTTACGCTACTTTTTAGTGAAAATTCCTTTTTTATCCTCTCTAAAATGCTCAAGCCATATGTGATTTCAAAGATGACACCTCTTTTTCCATAGCCAATCGGGATAGCAATATTGTTACTGTAGTCTGTAGAGCCTAAACCGGGGTTTTTTTTTTGAAGTACATCCGCCAGTACAGACCGTGTTTTCAAACGAATCACTGTTCTGTCTGCGTCTCTTCAAATATCATTGTGATTGCATGGTCGCGCTCAAATAAGTGGGCGGTGTTTTCTTTTTCGTGATGCAACTTTATTGAAAACACAATATATGCGTAATAGTTGCGTACCTTAGCATTACTATTCTGCTCGGTTCTATTCCGTCCGTCCAAATTCTAATTTTCTGCACCCCAAAGAATCAGAAATTTACCCAACAAATGTTGAATGTTTTTTGTTGGTAACTTTTCATTGTGAATATTGTTCGAAATTGTATCTTTTTTTTCTTAATAACAATCATTCTGACAAATAACTTTGTTTTTAATCAGAAGAAAATTTTGAGTCTAGTTCGAGGACAGTCATAGTTAAAATTTCTGTCTATTGGTCAAACAAACAAACAAATTGCGACACGGTGATTGCGTACTTTTGAAAATGAAAAATATGCACCTTTATTTTTCGTTTTCATTTTCAAAAGTACGCAATCACTGACAATGAGTCGCAATTTTTTTGTTTAAAAAAATGGGAAAATCAATTGAAGCGTTTTCTCTGTGTCTCCTCGGCTGTGGTTTTTTTTTCTATCATTGCGAGACCCACACGGGGTACTGTTGCAAAATGCTTTTCGTCACCGACCCCAACGCTCTGCGGCTGCGTCGCCTGCCAACGCTGTCTCTCGTCTGCGTCTCGTCTCGTCTTTTACACGCTTTCTGCCTCGAAAATGCATTTCGCCAAGATTTTTTCCGCGTGTTCAACAGGCGTGCGCTTTTGAAAAATGTCCTGGCGAGTTCTTATAGACGACCGGTAAAACTATCAGTATTGCATCTTTCCTTGTACATAAAAACCTGGAATTAATTTGCATTTGCCCCAATTCCTTGTTTCACAGCCATTAGCGTCGTTTATCGGGAGACCGAGACCGAGAGAGAGAGTGAGTAAGCAATTGCACTTTACGCCTCATTCGGCCTATTCAGTTTTCACGCCTGACGCGTCTCCAATTCGAAAATTGAGCCGGCGGCGGAGCGCCGAAAGCTTAAAGCGGAGCAACGAAAGAGGAGAAAACTTGATGTGGCTCTTCCGTTCTTTCTCCCCCATTCCACCCGGTCTCGTCGGGTGGGGTGTCACGCAGCGCCCGTCACCCAGAGAGTACTTAATGGGAAAACGACGAGGACCCGCTCGCTCACACGATCGTTTGTCTTTGGAAACAGAAGGAAGGACGGAAATGAAAGGAAAGAAAAGGACAGGTGTCCGTCCCCCTCTCCGTTATTCTAACGACTCGACAATTTATGCACCATGCCAGCCCCTTCGTGCGCACACAAATTAGGCAGGGCGCTATGTGCATGGGAAATTTAAAGAACAGACGGGTCCCCCCTGACCAGGCACACTCATTAGGCACACTTTGCGTCGCGTCGTCGTGTTGTCCATAAGTGGCTAGATTGAATGCGTGTGGAGCGGGCGGTTCGCGAAAAGGGAAAGCGAAAGCGAAAACGAAAACGCTCAATGAGCCCAATCACGGACCGCCCGAGCGCCCTGTGTGTCCTTGCGTGTCTCCCAGAAGCCATCCACGCATCGATTCGGGTGGCGATGGTGGCGGGAAAAAGAAGAGAAAGAAGAGGAGGAAGGGACATTGTGCTTTACATACTTGGCTTGCTCAATTCCCTAGCCTCCTCGTCTCGTATTTTCTTTGCTCGCCCTTCCTTCCTTTTTTCCTTTCTTCCTTCTTTCCTTCTTTCCATGATTCTATCTTTCTTCCAAAATCGCGTGGACCTGGCTTTTCTTCCGTGTCCACGAGCGAAATACAGTTACGACGCAGACATGACAAGACCTGCTAAAGCGGTTGTCTTAAAAATGCGATGCACTGCACTGCGGAGACGCAGACATCACATGCGATAGAGCGCGTTTAGGTGACCTAATGAACACACAATGGCGAAATTAAAAAAAAAACAAAACAAAACAAAACAAAAAGAAAAACAAAACCAGGATAGGGGCGACCGCCGATTCAAGGGGCATTCAAACAACATATCAACACGCGACACACAGTTCGGTTGATAGCGCCGTTGAAAGCCGCTTGAGTCGGGCGTCCTTGACTCGTGTCGTTCCTGCGCGTCTCGAACGAGTAACGACACGACGTGGTGTGAGAAAGTAGTAGAAGCTGGGAATTTTTTGATTTTATTTGGTTGGGCTTGGCTCGGAGCGACGAGGTCCGAATAAGGAGCGAATGGTGAAATGGTGAGAGTAGTGTGGGTCGATGTGGGAGGGGAGGGGAGGGCGAAGGCGAGGGTGAGGCGGGACCTGACGAGGAAGAAGGCGGGCAGAAACGAGAGAAGCAAGAAAGAGAGAAGGAGAGAGCGAGAAGAGGAAACATAAAACATACATACACAAGACCCTCAATATCTTTTTCTCTCTCTACCGCCAACACTCTCTAGTCGCCATCTTCGCTGCGCAGCAGATGGACGATGGTCGCGGCGACGCCGACGACGACTAAACGAAGACGTCAGTGCGACGAAGAGACGCAGACACGCGTCCGTCGGGCGGTCAGTAGGAAAAGACACGGGCGGTGCCCCCCTGCCTCCCTCGGAGCAGCAGATGGACCAAATGGGAAACGATCAATCATGTCTCTGGAGAATCCAGCGTCTTCTTCGTCTTCTACACTACCCCCAGAAGCACAGCTTCTGTCGCCTTCTGCCCAAGAAGAAGAAGAAGAATGACCAAGCTTAGGCTTTGGTTTTGAGGAAAATAAACAAAAGAAAGCTTCCAGCCGGTTGGCTAGCTTGCTCACGGGAAGCAATGAATACATATTCTAGACTTACATACAGTACCGGACAAACAGATATCAAAAATATAATTGTCCCAAGTGGGCTTTACCAATTTAGAAATTTCAGATTTTCGAAAATTTCAAAAATTCAAATGCCAATTTTTTCGACCCGAAAAACCCCTTAAACATGGTTTTCCTCTTTGTTTATTTTCAAAAACAGCACAAGACAATCCACGTTTCAAAATTTCTGACCCTCGGTGAATTATCGAGAATTTTTTTTCGTGTACTCCCCGTGGACAATCGATCGGACGATTTTTAAACATTTTCTTTCCATTTTCCCGATTTTTTCGGCTGAAAATGGTCCGAACAACCCAAACTGAATTGAAATCATACTTTCAGTTCCAAGATTGCATTGAAAAAAAGGGCAAATTATCATTACCTACCTTTTCTTTACCTACCTTTGTTCAGTTACCTACCTTGATCATTACCTACCATGATCTTTACCTACCATTTGCAAAAACGTTCTTTACCTATTTTATCACTACCTACCATAATCTTTACCTACCTTCATCACTACCTACCTTTATCATTACCTACCTTTATCACTACCTATCATTCGCATATATAGTTTAAAAAAATACACATATATGTAAAGTTATTATGTCTTTTATGCATACCGTGCAGTAAGATATAAGTGTTCTAACTCAGCTGAAAATTGTCCGATAAACCGGAACTTACCGTAAAACCTGTAATTGGAGTACATGTACTTCTATTTTTCAAACCCCCCAAGTGGGTGTACTTCTAATACAGATGTACTCCAATTAGAGGGTGTACTTCTATTTTTCATCCCACCCCCGGACATATTTTTAGACTCACGCTTGGCCTGCCATCAAGAAATACAGAATTCATTTTAACAAAGCAACAAAACCAAACAAATCCGGCTCTATCAGTTCGTTTTTTTTTCAAATTGTAAATCGTTCTGGCTCGCTTTCATTTTAAGTTCCTGATTTTTCCCAACAAATAATACATTGTCGGCTGACACCATACTCTTTTGCTGTTTTACAAAAAAGAACTCGTGGTGCGATGGAGCGCGTTGGTTTTTTTTTTTTCAATTTCTCTTTATACAAATTCGCACCACGAGTTCTATTTTGTAGCAGTTTTATTCCGCTCACTTCTATTTTGTTACAGTTCTATTTTGTATAATTTCTATTTCGTCTAGTTCTATTCTGTCGTACCCTCCCAAAATATCACCCGCTTCAGAATCGGCTTCAATCCTTTCAGTTTCCAACGATGGGTCGAGAGAATCGTTTTCGAACTATTTTCAGAAGAAAAATAACAAAAAGAAAGACAAGGCGAGACCCAGACAAAATCGGGAAAAAAGCGAAACCGGGAAAGACAAAACTGGGAAAAACATTTTCAAAACCGAGGAAGAAATCCCGTCCATTGCAAACGTGCGGCACGAGTTTTCTGCTGAAATAATTATAAAATTCTAGAAAAACTGCGCTGCAGACATGCAAATTTTCCCCGGTTTTGTCAGAGTCTCAAAAATTCGAAATCTGCGTTCGTCGATTAAAGTGTTGCACTTGTGTGCCTCCATGAACGTGTTTCCACACTTGTGTCGCGGGCATTCAAATGATTTTTCAATCCAAAAGTTCTTTAAACCAATGAAAAACAGAAAAAAAGCTTCAAAAATAAAATAAAAAATTTTTAAAGATAATTCACCAGATGATGTACCTCTATTAGAGGGTGTACTTCAATTGGCTCCCCGACGATTCGCAACCCGACGCTTCGAAACCGCGTCATTTCGCCACTCATGTCGATATTTATACCCCGAATTTTCGAAATGACGGGTTGCGTGATATCGGGTTGCAAACTGACGGGTATCGAGAGCGCGCGAATTCTGTTTGTCGCGGTTTGGAACTGCTGGATTTCGAAAGTTCGCGGTTTCAAATCTATGCGAGTGGCGGAATGACGCGGTTTCTAATCGTCGGGTTGCGAATCGTCGGGGAGCCCTTCAATTAGAGGGTGTACTTCTATTTTTCAAAGGCCTCTTGGGGGTGTACTTCTATTAGAGGTGTACTTCTAATACAGGTGTACTTCAATTACAGGTTTTACGGTAACTTAAATCATACTTACAGTTCAAGTAGTTTATTCAAATAACAAATGTAGTGTTCTGGCAGATCTGAAAAAAACACATTTTTTGGGTCGAAAATTTTGACATCTTAAATGTTTAAAAAATCGGAAATTTTCAAAGTTGGTTAAATTTATTCTGGGGGCTTGACAATAACATTACGGAACATGTCCATGCAAATTTTCAGAATCCTAATCCTCTTCGTTCAAAAGTTATAGTCAAAAAAGTGAAAATGTATATCATACTGCACGGTACTGCATGCATAAAAGACATAATAACTTTACATAAATGGGTATTTTTTAACTATATATGCGAATGATAGGTAGTGCTAAAGGTAGGTAATGATTACGGTAGGTAGTGATACAGTAGGTAAAGAATTTTTTTGCAAATGGTAGGTAAAGATCATGGTAGGTAATGATAAAGGTAGGTAGTGATGAAGGTAGGTAAAGATTATGGTAGGTAGTGATAAAATAGGTAAAGAACGGTTTTGCAAATGGTAGGTAAAGATTATGGTAGGTAATGATTAAGGTAGGTAACTGAACAAAGGTAGGTAAAGAAAAGGTAGGTAATGATAATTTGCCGAAAAAAAGGAGTTTTGAAAATTTTGAAAAAAAAAATATTTTTCAAAAAATTTTCAAAAAAAAATGTTTTTTTTTTTTTTAATTTTAAAACTATATATTTAATCTTTAATTATTGTATTAGAATACAAATTATGATTTTATTTCAGTCGAGTTTGGGTTGATGGGATCATTTTCAGCCGAGTTACAGCACTTTGCTGTTCAATGCGCCAGCAAGTTAACTTTCGCAGTGGAGCGTGTTTGCATGGTTTTTTCAAAGTTGTCATGACTAAATCCATTTCGGAAGGTAGGAAACTTGGGGAAAACATTAAGGGACATGTGCCTGTCAAATTTATACTCCAAAAACATTTTTTTCGTCCCCTCAGATTTCTTGTCCCTAATTTTACGAAAAGTTTGATTTTATTATAGTATGCCTTGTCCAAAGTTCACCTACAGTCACAATAGATCTATCGCACACGCCTATGATCTCCAATGTGTCTATCAAGTAACGGCAACAAGCCTGCGAGACTTTGAAAACATCATGGCATGAAAAAAAAATTTCGAAAATCGGATTGGAAAGATGGCAAAACCCTATTAGCGAGCACCACAAAATAACAATTAGAGCGCGTTTTCAATGTCATAGTTAAAAAAAATGTTGATTTTCTGATCTATCGATGATGTGAGACGATTTGGAGGGAAAAAAAATTTTTTAAAATTGAAAAATGTGCCGAAAACACAACAAAATACAAAAATCCACAAATGCAAGGAATTTTTGGCAGTTTGCCAAATGAGGGCCGAAGTGGCCATATCTGGCTGCCATTGCCCGACAACAGTCCTAACGCGCCCTGTCGAATTTCTCTGCGTCTCCGCGGTGGTGTTCTGCCAAGTCGAGCTAAACGCTTACAGTAATAGAGACGCAGAGATGCGTGTGAAATAGCCCGCTAAAACTAGCTTTCAAACAAAACAAATTCCAGATTACCAGCGGAGCCAAGCTGCTCTCTTCGCAGTCTAATTTCGGAGACTGTCGCGGCCGCTCACACACTTTCCACATCTCTTCGCCAACTGAAATCCAACACTTCTGTGTATCACGCGGAGCTCATCAGCACAGAGCTCCCACAGGTAAGCCGACCCAATTCCTTCTTCATTATTTATTTTCTTAATCAGGTTTTCGAATCGTTGATCTCGTTCGTCTCAAAACTGGACGCCACAACAATGACGGCGAACGTCTCGACGCCGTCACGCAAAATGAGCCTAATCTCGAGCTCGTACTCTCAACTGCTCGCCAATCTCAACGTGCTCAATCGTGCCATTTCGTCGTCCGTCTGAGCACTCTCTCTCTCTGTTTTTCTATTTTTTTTGTGCAGAATAAACGGAAATGCGAGTCCTTGTTGTCGTGACTCCTTGTTTTTAAAAGAAGAATAGTAAAAGGAAGTGAACATTGAAAAGATTTAAAGAGGTTCTTCAAGCGAACAATGGACCAATACATCATGGGTCTATCATAATATGCAAATTTGCATCGTCTAGGGGCTTTCTGGCACAGTTCCAAGAATTGCATATTTCCTAATATTTCCTAACATTTCAAGAGTCTGGGGAATGGGACATGTAAAGCCATCTGTCTTAAAAGCGTCTCTTCTCACAGATAACATCGCGCTTTAGGGAACACCAAGCTTGGCACCAAATTTTAAAGCCTAATTTCATGTTACATAAATACATATACTCGGTATAAAACGCTGAAAACTCGCTCCAAACAAACAAAAAATTTCGCATGCATTTGGAGTGAGGTTTAGAGAAATCAGAGCAAAACATCGGCCACGGCTCTCTCAATTTTCTGCACTCTTTCGTCGCCAACGTGGCCGCGTCCTCCACAGTGCGAAGGGAGCGCGTTTGCAGCGCTCCGTACTGAGAATAGATCATTACGTTTTTTTTTTAAATACACTTTGAACGACGTAAAAATAAACGACATCCTTATCTGTTATAAAACAGGTGAACTCCTTCTGCATAACTTCGAAAATTGCTAACATTCTAAACATGGGAGAAGACCCGATTTGTTTAAGAGGTATTTAGGAAATTACCTAAAGTTCTAAAAAAATGTTTACCTGGATTTGCTAAGGGGTTCTATTGTTTTTGTCACCTCGCTAGAAGGACGAAAATCCAAAAATCTAGTGGAAATTTGAGCAAGGAGGCGGAGCCTGTGTTTGCAGAAAAAATCCCAATTCACACATAAACTGATAAGTGTGGGACTGATGTGAGGTAATGCTGGTAATATCACGACAAACACATACATTCCTAACTTTAATTTTTCAATTCCATTCCCTGCCCAAACTCTCATACACATCCATTTTACGGTAAAAATTTTACAGGATATACAAATGCGGTAAAACGGTATAGAACTGAATGGAATGGAGCTGTATTGAAAAAAAAAATCTGAGAAATTGAACTTAATAACCCACCGTGTACAACGAAATACATTTCGAGCTGTTCTAGCTGTTATGTGTCAGTACAGCTATGTTTCAGGCAGTTCTATACCGTTCACCCAACACTGTGAAATCCATTGGATTGAATTTCGGACTAGAAACCGACCATTTAGCTACAGTTATGAAACATGGGGCCGTATTCATGAAACCATTCGGAATTCCGAACAGATTTGGTGGTATTCAAATATTTTGCTCCTACACGGAGGGCCTCAACCAAAATTGAGAGGCACCAATTTTCGCCAAATTAAACCCCGCGCTGCGATTAGATTTTTTTGGCATTTTTTTTCTGAAAAATTTTAAAATCGATTTTTCGGTCTGAAATTTTCTGGGAATGTTCGGGTGTATTTTTGCCACTATTTCCCAAAGTTTCAAGGCAATCGGATAATTCTCATAATTTCTCATAAGAGCGCCACGGTAGCACCGAAAAATTATTTCCGTCGTGTTCTAAGCGCAGCGCGAAGGCCGCCTTTGAGGAAACTCGTGTTTCGGGGTTCGATCAAAATTATCAATTTTTTAGAAAGGATTACATACCTGGTCGATCTCTCGATACTTTGTAGAAGTCTACACATGCAAATTCTGACCTAAACCAGAGAAAAATGACATTTTGCGTGTCACAGCGTCCAGCGTTGGCTAGTCAAGTCTTGTAAAATTCATTTGGAAAACGAGTTAGGAATTTCCTAACCTGTTCTGAGTTTCCGAATGTTCGTGATCGGAAAAAAAAATCATGAATGCGTTTTTTCCGAATCGATTAGAAATTCCGAATCAAATGATTTTTCATGAATACGGACCATGAAAGATAGGCTTTCCATCAATATTGTTGGAATTTTCTCCGATGAGCAGGCAAACCGTATTGCTGTTAGATCCAATCACGAATGCCTTATAATGAATTCGAGGCGGAATGCCACTCGTATTACCAATCGTTAAGCAATTTTAACAAATTTGAGCATTTTACAGCTTTGGGTAGCGCCAGACTTGATTGTCACAGTTGTTGATGAAGGCAAGGAAGGGAGTTACAAATTGAGAAAAATTATATTCACCAAAATTTTTTTTCACACCGATAACAAAGATTTCAAAGTCGATCCGTTCTTCAATTACCGAAGATACTGCGGATCACGGAGTTCTGCGTCCTCGAACTAATGATGGTGCAACGTTCTGAGCCTGACACTAGTTAAGTCAATTCCTGGATGGGTAAATCATCGAGCAATCTTAGTAGATTTCTCTACTACCCAATTAGAGGCTGGGTAAACCCAGGGGTGGAAGCGGACTTGAACGTGTGGCCTCTCGAACGGCAACAACCGCCACTACCTACTGCGCTATCGACCTAGCCTTCCTTCTTATCAGTCATAATATTATGGGCAATCTATCATTACTTACATGCGTTAGGTTACCAACCTTGATCATTACCTACCTCACTCCCATTATTACCGTAAAACCTGTAATAGAAGGACGTTTCCTTCTATTCTGAACCCTTTTCAAATGATGTGGGTCCTTCAATTATAGGGTGTCCTTCTAATTTTCGGAGAATGATAAAGGAAGAAACAATTTCCAAAGGAAACATTTAAAAAAAAACTTACATCAAACCAGCCGTTCGACGACTGAATAATGACTTCCAAACAATTTATTTTTAAAATATTTTACCGCAAAATTTGGTTCTTTGACATTAAATAAAATGAAATCTTTTATCTGCTTTTGAATACGTTCCAATAAGTTTTTATTAAATTCGGCATCTTTCAAACGACGGCCACCACACGGCAGACGTCGATAATCAGAACTCATGAACTGATTTTGTGATATTTGTTTTCTTAGAACACTGCGTTTTCTTGAATTTCATAGTGTACAGGCTTTCTCGGAATTCAAAAATTCTCTTCCGAGTTCCGTCGGAAATTTCCGATTTTGTAATTTTCTTTTCCGATTTTCCGACGGAATTTAGAATGTTTCATTTTTGTTTCCGAATTTGATCCTCGCTTTCGTCAAACATGTTGAAATTATATTTTTTAACGAGAAAACAAAGAGAAAAAAAAAGAAAAGTTCGGAAACAAACGCCTTCTAATATATGGTGTCCTTCTATTTTTCATTGGCAGCCTAGGACTGTCCTTCTATTATAGGGGTGCTTCAATTTTAGGGGTTCTTCTATTATAGGTTTTACGGTATTCGGTTTCTGTATCGGTTCTTCGCGTTCACTTTGCATAACTTTTTGGCATCTTATATGCAAATTTGTTATTTAGTGTACATCGCAATTAGCATTTTGTCCATCTCATGTACCGTAATCCTGATAATTATTATTGCCAGATTGGTAAACACGGCAGTGATGATGAATTTCGTGAAAATTTACGTACAGTACCGGACAAAAAGATATCATATTTTGGTTTTTGGAGTATAACTTTTGAATGGAGCTGGTTATGGTTCTGAAAATTTGCATGAATCTGTCCCGTAATGTTCTTGACAAGTTCCAGAAATGGATTTGATCACTTTTGAAAACTGCAGATTTTTCAAAAAATTTCAGATGCCAAAATTTTTAACCCAAAAATGATTTATTTTTTTCAGATTTTTCGAGACTCGAAATTCATTTTTAAAATGAAGTTTCAAAACTAGAAGTATGATTTTAGTTGACTATGGGTCGATCGAACAATTTTCAGCTGACTTACAGCACTTTGAATATCAGGGTCCAAGTGGGTAAGTCAACAATAACTTTTATTGAGAATCACCAAAACCAAAGAAAGTAAAAGAAAATTAGCTAAAAACTGTTAAAAAGCAAATTTTATTTGATTTTATTCGGTTTTGGTGATCCTCAATAAAAGTTATAGTTGACTTACCCATGTGGACCCTGATATTCAAAGTTATGTAAGTCAGCTGAAAATTGTCCGATCGACCCATAGTCAACTAAAATCATATTTATAGTTGTAAAACTTCATTTAAAAAAAAATTTCGAGTCTTGAAAAATCTGAAAAAAAAATTATTTTTGGGTCGAAAATTTTGGCATCTGAAATTTTTTGAAAAATCTGCAGTTTTCAAAAATGACGAAATCCATTTTTGGAGTTTGTCAAAAACATTACGGGACAGATTCATGCAAATTTTCAGAATCGTAACCCTCTCCGTTCAAAAGTTATACTCCAAAAACCAAAATATGATATCTTTTTGTCCGGTACTGTACGTACCACGTGAAGGCTACTACAGGAAACTACTGTTACGTCATAGTTTGTGAAAAAAATTCAAAGAAAAATACTTTTGAGCAAAATAGATATTATCGATTCAATTTTCTTGCCGGTAATTTTTTTGTGAAAATTTTGCAAACACCACAGTTATTTTGAGAAATAAGAAAGCCACGTGTCGCCACACTCACTTAACTTTTTTCGTTGCATTCACTTAGTTGAAAATGTAAAATAAAGTTATTGTCGGCCCGCCAAAATGGTCAAACGCGCTCCGCTGAATTCAACGCTATGCTATTTTCATTTTGGTTATTCTCAGTACGGAGCGCTGCAAACGCGCTCCCTTCGCACAGTGATGGACGCGGCCACGTTGGCGACGAGAGAGTGCAGAAAATTGAGAGAGCCGTGGCCGATGTTTTGCTCTGATTTCTCTAAACCTCACTCCAAATGCATGCGAAATTCTTTGTTCGATTGGAGCGAGTTATCAGCGTGTTATACCGAGTATATCAAACAATTGCATTTCACGTTAAATTTATACGTGAAATAAAATAATTCGGAGACCAAAATGAAAATCGCATAGCGTTGGGTTCAGCGGAGAATGTTTGACCATTTTGGCGGGCCGAACATAGGAGGTGTGGCCTTAGATTTTACGCGTGAACTCAATTTCTGCATTTATGGCCACCTTTTTTCATTTATGTCCGCGCCATTAGGGTAGCCGGCAAGAAGATCGAATTGATAATAAAAATTCGTTTAAAACAAGTAAAAAGGAAACCTTTACAGTCCAGAGCATTCGGCACAGAAGAACATAGAATTCAATTGGTAATTCTTGATTTATTTTATATTTTACTCTACCAATCATCCCTAGGGAGCTACCAGAATTCCCGTCGTAGAATCGGTCACAATTCTGGTAAAATAACAAAATGTGGAAAAAAACATAGGCAATGTTGAATAACTCGTCATTTCTACACTAACATTGTAGCCAAGAAAAGTCCATTGAACTCAAAAAGTACGGAAAACGTGACGGTCGGGCTAAATTTATCTAAAGGGCATCCACAAAAAAAACCGAATTAAAAATTGAGAAAACTGAACAACCTGAATGGTGAAAAAACACTAGTTTCAATTTTATAGCTACTTCAACTTTTAAACGATCGGCCTTACAATTAAACTTGCAATTGCATCGCCTAAAACAATTTATAAATCTTTGATCTTTTGACCTTGTCAACACAAATTGAACCATATTCAGTTTCTACAACCCTCCGAATTCAACGTGAAAGGCGGTGATTTGAGAGAAAGAGATAGAGAGAGCGAGGGATGACAACAATACGAAAGGGAGTAGAAATCAAACAATTGTTGTTGTTTTTGTTGTAGTTTTTGATATCAAGGTGTGAACAATTAAAAACCACTTTATAAAAAGGCCTAAAAGGTTTTTTCTTAATATCTTATGTGTAAGGCCGCTTGTCTATCAAAACGGATTGCGCTTACAGGTACCTTTACTTACAATTCAGGTATAGCAGCTACATGTCTAATAGCCGCTGAACAAGGTAGATAACCATTACTGATTGTGAGATACAGCTAGCGCCTAATCGGCAATCGGCACACAAGCGGGTGGGAGTTACCTCTCGCAAATGACTAGTAACGATGGAATTTGGCGCCTGTACCACATACTTTTGATATAGCACCCGCAATGGACGGCACATAGCCAAAAATTCCCTGGGAAGGTGACGTCTTCATTCAAATATTACGGTAGAAGAATAGTCCGTTGATATGAAATCAGTTTTATCCACAAAAAATCAGGCGGGAGCGAATGAGTGCGTTTTTCTAGAAGAAGCGAGACTGGTCGGTCTTAAACAAAAGAGAATACGGTGGATTACAGGCTTTGAAGGAAAAAAAAATCGAAAATTGTCTGATTTCTGGAACTGAGGCCAGATCGAAGAAGCTGGAAAACGACAGAAAATCGTTTTTCGAGAAATAAATTTCGAAAAACACCAATTTTCATGTGATAAGAGTGAGAGACGCCAAGAAAAATTTTCTGGAAAACGGTTTTGTTGTCACTTTCTAGACATGCCTAAAAACATAGCTACTAAAGTCTGGAATTGCTGATTCTCGACTTCACGCTTTGTGCTTCTATTTCCTTATCACTGAACCTGTAGTGAGCGAAAGAACCATTCCCATTGCCTCTGACACTTATAGCTAACTACATGTACACTACTAATCGTACAGTCATTACGGATCACGTCAATCTTCGATCGCTTCGTTACGACGCGTCGCAACGCCACGTTCCCATAATTATTTCGCGCCCTTCATTGCCAGACGCTTTTCTTTTGCTAATCACGCCCTTCTCCCACTCTGTCTCTTTTTCTCACTATCTCCCTTTCCTAACCTTCTTCCTTCTCCTTCCGAAACGTTCAAAAGTGAACGAAGAATAGGTCGCGAAGAGCCACGTCGAAAGTGCTAACGTGTGGGAACGTGCACCCAACCACCCAACCATGACACTGCTCTGCTCTCCCGTCTCGTCTCGCTCCCGACATCCTATTCTCCCTCTCTCTCTCTCTCTCTCTCTCTCTCTCCCGTCTGTGCGCCCCGTGCCAATCAGTGCTAGCCCTGGGCCCATCGCGGCCCTCCTCCATCCACGATAAAACATAGCGTTTGCTGGTTGTCAAGTCATGCACAGTTTTTTGTTGTTGAAAAGAAAAAAACACGAGAATATGTAATAGGCCGAGAAGAGTGTGAAGTCATGACAACTAATGAATTCAAAAACGAAGAGGAGGGAGGGTGTCCAGAACTCCTAATTGTTCCATGTTTCAGAATATGTCTTGTGATCAACATCATCATTTCGTTATCAACCTGTCGACCAGTCGCCCTATCAATATAAAAAGAAGAGATAGTACTCGGTACTAGCGCAGTTCTTTCTCTCCTGTCATGCCTGACACTGACTGAGTGACTGACTGACCAAGTCGGGCCGATTCTTTCTCAACAAATTTTCCCCGTCTATTTCTATATCTGTGTTACTGCCGTTCAAGGTGAGACTTTGGGGGATCATTTCAGAAAAGTTCCCACTTCCAAGTTGACTGTGACGTCAACAGTGGGAAACATCTACCGATCGCCCCACCCAATATCGTCTCCTTCTTTTAACGTCGGCGTCTCACCCACTACTTCTCTCCCATACTATCACACGGTTTATATGTGCAGTTCTGTAGAGACGTGTTAACCCAAAACCCACTGTATTCAGTCTTCATTCACTGTTCGCCTGCCTTAACTGCCTGCAGGAGGTTCTCGCTGAGAACTGTAAGCAAATTAGCACCCTCAACCGTTTGGACGTGATTGGATGTTCAAAGCCAGCGCCATATCGAAATATGGCAGCTTTGTACTCCGATGCCGTTCAGAGGGTTGACGAGGTCTCACCTTGATCGTAGAGGTAAGCAAAACAGAGACAGAGACAGATAGATTGGCAAGCGAGTGTTCTCCAGGAAACACGAGACGAGCGACTAACCGAGGCAGGCTGGGGCGGCGGGTCAAGTTTTCAAGGCGGAGACGAAGGTCGGATGAATGGCGAAACGAAAAAAAAGAAGAAGTGCGCCCGCAGCTGTCTGTCCGGTGGAAGAGGGAGGGAATGAACGACACCACTTGCTGCCGGGTCAAGCTCACACATGTGGAGCCCGGACAGATTTGTTCGCTGCTGCCAACCGGAGGTCATCAGCCGACTATACGATTTCACCTCAGTTAGTTTTTTGCCGTCTGTCACCTGGTGGGTGCAGTGAGCCCCCGATGACTCATCGCAGAAGGGAAGGAAGCTGTGATGAACGATGACGAAGTATGTACTGTGTGGAGCGAGAAAGAGAAAAAGAGGGAGAACGCGGAAAATAGATGGAAACAATATATAATGCGAAAGTGACGGGACTGAAAGATGACACATATTGAAGGGAAATTGGAAACTTTTATTCTAGGATTTTTTACATTTTTCTCATTTTTTTAAACATTTTTTAATGTGTTTTCTAAAGAAAGAGAATTCAAAAAAATGAATAAACTTTTTTTCAGACGGGTTTTCTGAAAAAAATTAGTAAGAAAAATGCAGAGAAAGAAAAACAGGTGGATTGATTCTTCTACGGTATTATGGATTCGTGACGTAGCGAGACAGCGTATCAAGTTGTGCGTCAGCAAATGTTGCGTCTCGTCCCGATTCAGCTCATGGCGGTGAATGAGGAAATAATTTTTTTCAAACTTTTTTCGTTTTGCTGGCTCACAACTTGCAGCAACTAGTCGCTACGTTACGAATCCATAATAAGTTTTCCGATTGCGGACTACGGTATTCAACACTTTGTATCATGGTAGGCTCTGGGACGTTTCGAAACTTGTGCATTTCGAAACTTGCGCCTTTTGCGATATACTGTAGATCACAGGGGCTTGAACGAGAGTCAGCAAACGCGGCCGAGTACACAACTTCGAAACCCAAAATTAATTTAAAAAAACGTGAATATTTTGATTTAAAAATCACGTCTTCATAAAAATATTCCCGTTTTTATGTTAATTTTGAGCCGCAACTTTTTGGCGAACGTCGCTACGCAAAATGCTACAAAGTTTCGAAACGTTCCAGAGCCTCACGGTACGACTAATTGCGGGTGCAATGGGATTACGAGGAAGGGTTCGCCTAACTACACTACAAAACATAATAAAACTGTCGAACACCCAAAAACTCAACAAAAAAGAGGAACGAAACGCAATTCTCCAATTGAATCCAAACTACAAAATAAAACGCTGCAACAAAAAACTACTCACACACAAACTAAAAAGTTACAGGCAGAAATTCCGGCACCCAGAAGTTTCAAACAAGTTTCCATGCATCGATTCGACAGAATTTGTAGTTCTGGGGTTTTTTTCCCACGAATAACTGATAAAAACAACAAAAAAAAACGATTTGTGTGAAAACCCGCGACGATAGATAGCGGACGAACCGAAGATCCAAAATGTATCTATTCCTTATATATATAAAGTCTGCGTATTTGGGTGTCTAACACCGGGATGCCAAGCGAGTTTTACTACAACTAAAAATGAACACACGTCGTTTAATTGACCAAACGTTTTAGCAGAAGTCACGAAGATTAGATGGAGAGGAATGAATACTGTTACTAGAAAAGCTATTAAGAACTGTCAAAAAAAAGGCGCCGAAGTTGCCAATATCCAAAAGCCGCATGTCTGTTGGTAGAAAAATTCTAACCCGAGAAAGAACAGTCTCACTTGGCTCACAGAAAGCGTCTTTTTTTCGTCTCTTTTCAACCGTCTCAGTTCTATCCTGATAGAAGCTTCGCTTATTACTCTGGAGCACATAAAAAAATGCTTCCACTTTTCAACCACCCTATCGCTGCAATCTTGCCATTTCTCGTTCTCCCATCCGATTTTTTGCAAGCATCTCTCTCTCTAGCCGCTCCAATCGTTCCCCTCGGACGGATCGATCGGAGAGACGTCGAAGTGTTGTGGCTTGCACAGAGTGGGCGGAGCGAATCGTCCCAAAATGTGGCGGTGCTTTCTATCTCTCGGCCTCCTAATCAGCCGCACTATTTCTATCAGCCGGGGACGTATAAAAGACGCCCGGTCGAGGCATCAAATTCAGTCCTATTCCGCCGTATCGCTGTCCTGTCCTGCCACACTCCGCCCGTTTTCCTCCCCGTGGGCCGCCCATCGATCTGGGTTTCGTTCCCGCCACACTACCTCGCGGCGACCCGACCGACCGTCCGTCCGTCTGTCCCCACACAACTTCACTCACTCGCTCACAAACGGAAAGGTGGAAGAAGGAAGGCACCACCGCTCATATTCCCTCGTTATTCGGTTCTGATGGCTGTTCTGTACATATATTATTCTGTTCGGTTTCTCTGTCGCTCAGCTTTCGACATGATTCTGAACAATTCCACACATTTATGTTGTTGAGATCATTAGTTGAAAGCCGAATGATTCGAGCGAACCCTATTTTTTGTAAGACTTAAGATAAATTGATTCCTGATTAGTTTTACAGAAAGGTAAGTTAAAAAAAATTTTATCTATTGTATTCATGAATATAATTTGATAATTGTGTAGTCCAAAAAAATATTTCCCTATTATTTTCCTCGAATAAAAAATCCCCAACACCAAAATCAATTGGTCGTGAGACTAATCGCCACAAAAATCATTACAGCGGCAAGAGTTTAGACGACAGGCCCACTGCGTTGTACTTTTACACTGACTGCGTTATACGTTTAATTGTCAATAGAAAAGAAGCAGGAACACAAAATACCCAGATAACTGAGAATCGCGGCAGTTGCAATCTTTCTCTCTTGATTAAAAAACAGATAATCACCATAAAACTCCTTATCACGATTATTATATCGGTTTACATGGCCGTTCTCACGGAGTGCTGCAGACTACGTTTCAGAAAACTTTTTCGAGCGCCAATTCTCGCTTCTCTCTGTCTCCATTTTTACACGCTTTTTGCTAGACTTGGTAGAACGCCACTATCGAAACACAGACAAATGCGAAAAAGTGCGAATTTCTTTTTGTAGGGAATAGCACGCCGTGGTTCTAGTGAATGGCACTAAATGTTGTTATTTACAGGAATGTGGAAAATGTGAACAATGACGAACTATTGGCAGAAAGAATGATCCGATTGGCCGAAACCTTGACAAACAATGAAGAAAATATTCCCGATCATGCTCAAATTATTTTGAACTGAAATATCAGCATTCTTGTGGGTTTTGGTGGCTGATGTGACTTTGCTCGCCCACCAGGAAAGCCTGAACACATGTTGTCACGGCTCCGCGACATCTCGAAACCGGACATCTCGAAACCGCGACATCTCGAAACCGCGACATCTCGAAACCGGACATTTCGAAACCGGACATCTCGAAACCGGACGTTTCGAAACCGGACATCTCGAAACCGCGACATCTCGAAACCGCGTCAACAGGGGGAGGGTGGTTGAAAAGAGAGGTGGGAAGTAAACAATTTTTTTTTCATAATTCAATGACTATTCAACAAAAAACCAAAAAGTGCAAGATTTGAGCATCATTTCTTTGGCGGCCGCCAAAAACAGCTTACAGTACGCAAACTGCACGTTGCATCAGAGGCAGGGGTAGGACGAAAAAAATGTTTTTTCGGTCGTTTCTTTTGCTTTTTTTTTGGGTGAAACAAAATAATTTTGTTTTGTTCATGCATGTAAGAAAATAAAGTTTTTTTTTTTAAGCCGCGGAGGCGCAAAATAATGCCTGTATAAACAAAAACTTAGCCGGGATATGCTCTGAATTGACAAAAAATCTCTAATTTTCAACGAAAACTTTGGAAAATTTCCATTCAACTCGCAGAAATACAATTTTTTCCCCTGTAAACGTGTTTCGAGAAAGGGTGCCGAAACACGAGACGCAGACATCGGTGCAAGCGCGCTCTATTGTCAATTTTCTCTGCTTTTTAAAACCAATCTCCCGATCAGGACAAAAAATATTTTCACAAAAAAAAATGTTTGTTTGTCCTAAAAAAATTGAAGAAGAAAAAGTATCAAAACAATTTTTTTTCCTCAAAAAAAACAGAAAAAAAAATTTGTTCAAGAAAATAATATTAAAAAATTGTATTTCTGCAAGTTAAATTGAAATTTTCCAAAGTTTTCGTTGAAAATTAGAGATTTTTTGTCACTTCAGAGCATATCCCGGCTAAGTTTTTGTTCAAATACAGGCATTGTTTTGCGCATCCGCGGCTTAAAAAAAAAAATTTTTAACGTGCATGAACAAAACAAAATTATTTTGTTTCACCCAAAAAAAAGCAAAAGAAACGACCGAAAAAACATTTTTTTGGTCCTACCCCTGCCTCTGATGCAACGTTCCGTTTTGCGTACTGTAAGCTTTTTTTGGCGGCCGCCAAAGAAATGATGCTCAAATCTTGCACTTTTTGGTTTTTTGTTGAATAGTCATTGAATTATGAAAAAAAATTTTTTTACTTGCCACATCTCTTTTCAACCACCCTCCCCCTGATAACGCGGTTTCGAGATGTCGCGGTTTCGAGATGTCCGGTTTCGAGATGTCGCGGAGCCGTTGTCACGCCTCAAACACAGAAAAACGTAAAAATAAATAAATGTCTATAATCGTGCATCCTGTCTCTGCTCATGATACAGCAGACTCAAGAGCACGTCGGAAAGGCGATATAAACTCGGAGTACAGAACGTCTGCCTGAATGGGCGGAACAAGATCATCCGCCAAAAAAAAAAGAAAAAAGAATCGACTACAGAGTGTGAACGATAGAGTACGACCTGGGTGATGACTGGCTGACAATTACTGACTCACAGATCTGCTAGAAGAGACAAAGACGATCGCGTACGACATTATCGGACTATCGGAAACAAATATTACAGCATAACTACACTGTTTTCTTACTGTAAGAAAAAAATAAGACAATTTCCATCTGGCCTACTTGATTTTCCAAGTAGGCCGGCGACTGAGCTGCACCGACTTTCAAGTGTGCGCGAAGATTTTGATCTACGAGTTAGCTGATTTCTTTGACAGTTTAGAAGAAGCTTACACTGCTTGGCGCAGAAAGTACAAGATGAAGAGTCGTGAGTTCTTTCAATGCTTAAATGGGTCAGGCAACGCACGAATCGGTACATTTGGCCCGATACTGCGTTAGAAGGCTGCGCAAAACGCCGAACAGCTTTCAAAAAAAATTCATTTGGTATACAAAAGGCTGATTCAAAACAAAACGAACGAAACGAAATATTTAGCTTGGTCTTCCGCTTCCAATTAGAAAATCGCTATAAAAACCTCCATTATTCTGTGCAGGTTTGACTTCATGATGTTTTGAAGGGATACATAGGAACCAATCATCATCCGTGATGTATGGTGGGAACTCCGGATCGAGAATACAAGTGGGATCAAAAGGTTCTGGATCGCAGCCTTTTGATGTTGTCGACGGCGGAGTTGTGAATGGGCTGTGGGAGACTGTAGTTCCAATTGATCCAGAAACCGTCGACTCTCCCTTAGATGGCGTTGATGTTGACTCCCCTTCAGATGGAGTTGGTGGAGTCAGAGTCGAGTTTCCATCTACTGGGTTTTCAGTTGGTGGCGAGAAAGTGGATTGTCCATCTCCTGGGTTTTCAGTTGGTGGCGAGAGAGTCGATTGTTCATTTCCTGGGTTTTCAGTTGGTGGCGAGAGAGTGGATTGTCCATTTACTGGGTTTTCAGTAGGTGGAGTCAGAGTCGAGTTTCCATCTACTGGGTTTTCAGTTGGTGGCGAGAGAGTGGATTGTCCATTTCCTGGGTTTTCAGTAGGTGGAGTCAGAGTCGAGTTTCCATCTACTGGGTTTTCAGTTGGTGGCGAGAAAGTGGATTGTCCATTTACTGGGTTTTCAGTAGGTGGAGTCAGAGTCGAGTTTCCATCTACTGGGTTTTCAGTTGGTGGCGAGAAAGTGGATTGTCCATCTCCTGGGTTTTCAGTTGGTGGCGAGAGAGTCGATTGTTCATTTCCTGGGTTTTCAGTTGGTGGCGAGAGAGTGGATTGTCCATTTACTGGGTTTTCAGTTGGTGGCGAGAGAGTCGATTGTCCATCTCCTGGGTTTTCAGTTGGTGGCGAGAGAGTGGATTGTCCATTTCCTGGGTTTTCAGTTGATGGCGAGAGAGTCGATTGTCCATCTCCTGGGTTTTCAGTTGGTGGCGAGAGAGTGGATTGTCCATTTCCTGGGTTTTCAGTAGGTGGAGTCAGAGTCGAGTTTCCATCTACTGGGTTTTCAGTTGGTGGCGAGAAAGTGGATTGTCCATCTCCTGGGTTTTCAGTTGGTGGCGAGAGAGTCGATTGTTCATTTCCTGGGTTTTCAGTTGGTGGCGAGAGAGTAGAATGTCCATCTACTGGGTTTTCAGTTGGTGGCGAGAAAGTGGATTGTCCATCTCCTGGGTTTTCAGTTGGAGGCGAGAGAGTGGATTGTCCATTTCCTGGGTTTTCAGTTGGTGGCGAGAGAGTCGATTGTTCATTTCCTGGGTTTTCAGTAGGTGGAGTCAGAGTCGAGTTTCCATCTACTGGGTTTTCAGTTGGTGGCGAGAAAGTGGATTGTCCATCTCCTGGGTTTTCAGTTGGAGGCGAGAGAGTCGATTGTCCATCTCCTGGGTTTTCAGTCGGTGGAGTCAGAGCCGAATGCCCATCTCCTGGGTTTTCAGTTGCTGGCGAGAGAGTGGATTGTCCATTTCCTGGGTTTTCAGTTGGCGGCGAGAGAGTCGATTGTTCATTTCCTGGGTTTTCAGTAGGTGGAGTCAGAGTTGAATGTCCATCTACTGGGTTTTCAGTAGGTGGCGAGAGAGTTGAATGACCATCTCCTGGGTTTTCAGTAGGTGGCGAGAGAGTCGATTGTCCATCTCCTGGGTTTTCAGTTGGTGGATACAGAGTTGAATGTCCATCTCCTGGAGTTCCAGTTGGCGGCGACAAAGTAGAACGTTCATTACCTGGATTTTCTGTTGGTGGAGACAATGTCGAGTGACCATCTCCTGGAGTTCCAGTTGGCGGCGACAAAGTAGAACGTTCATTTCCTGGATTTTCTGTTGGTGGAGACAATGTCGAGTGACCATCTCCTGGAGTTCCAGTTGGCGGCGACAAAGTAGAATGTTCATTTCCTGGATTTTCTGTTGGTGGAGACAATGTCGAGTGACCATCTCCTGGAGTTCCAGTTGGCGGCGACAAAGTAGAACGTTCATTTCCTGGATTTTCTGTTGGTGGAGACAATGTCGAGTGACCATCTCCTGGAGTTACAGTTGGCGGCGACAAAGTAGAACGTTCATTTCCTGGATTTTCTGTTGGTGGAGATAATGTCGAGTGTCCATCTCCTGGAGTTCCAGTTGGCGGCGACAAAGTAGAACGTTCATTTCCTGGATTTTCTGTTGGTGGAGACAATGTCGAGTGACCATCTCCTGGAGTTCCAGTTGGCGGCGACAAAGTAGAACGTTCATTTCCTGGATTTTCAGTTGGTGGAGACAATGTCGAGTGACCATCTCCTGGAGTTTCAGTTGGCGGCGACAAAGTAGAACGTTCATTTCCTGGATTTTCTGTTGGTGGAGATAATGTCGAGTGTCCATCTCCTGGAGTTCCAGTTGGCGGCGACAAAGTAGAACGTTCATTTCCTGGATTTTCTGTTGGTGGAGACAATGTCGAGTGACCATCTCCTGGAGTTTCAGTTGGCGGCGACAAAGTAGAACGTTCATTTCCTGGATTTTCTGTTGGTGGAGATAATGTCGAGTGTCCATCTCCTGGAGTTCCAGTTGGCGGCGACAAAGTAGAACGTTCATTTCCTGGATTTTCTGTTGGTGGAGACAATGTCGAGTGACCATCTCCTGGAGTTCCAGTTGGCGGCGACAAAGTAGAACGTTCATTTCCTGGATTTTCAGTTGGTGGAGACAATGTCGAGTGACCATCTCCTGGAGTTTCAGTTGGCGGCGACAAAGTAGAACGTTCATTTCCTGGATTTTCTGTTGGTGGAGATAATGTCGAGTGTCCATCTCCTGGAGTTCCAGTTGGCGGCGACAAAGTAGAACGTTCATTTCCTGGATTTTCTGTTGGTGGAGACAATGTCGAGTGACCATCTCCTGGAGTTCCAGTTGGCGGCGACAAAGTAGAATGTTCATTTCCTGGATTTTCTGTTGGTGGAGACAATGTCGAGTGACCATCTCCTGGAGTTCCAGTTGGCGGCGACAAAGTAGAACGTTCATTTCCTGGATTTTCTGTTGGTGGAGACAATGTCGAGTGACCATCTCCTGGAGTTCCAGTTGGCGGCGACAAAGTAGAATGTTCATTTCCTGGATTTTCTGTTGGTGGAGACAATGTCGAGTGACCATCTCCTGGAGTTCCAGTTGGCGGCGACAAAGTAGAACGTTCATTTCCTGGATTTTCTGTTGGTGGAGACAATGTCGAGTGACCATCTCCTGGAGTTCCAGTTGGCGGCGACAAAGTAGAACGTTCATTTCCTGGATTTTCTGTTGGTGGAGACAATGTCGAGTGACCATCTCCTGGAGTTCCAGTTGGCGGCGACAAAGTAGAATGTTCATTTCCTGGGTTTTCAGTTGGCGGCGAGAGAGTCGATTGTTCATTTCCTGGGTTTTCAGTAGGTGGAGTCAGAGTTGAATGTCCATCTACTGGGTTTTCAGTAGGTGGCGAGAGAGTTGAATGACCATCTCCTGGGTTTTCAGTAGGTGGCGAGAGAGTCGATTGTCCATCTCCTGGGTTTTCAGTTGGTGGATACAGAGTTGAATGTCCATCTCCTGGAGTTCCAGTTGGCGGCGACAAAGTAGAACGTTCATTACCTGGATTTTCTGTTGGTGGAGACAATGTCGAGTGACCATCTCCTGGAGTTCCAGTTGGCGGCGACAAAGTAGAACGTTCATTTCCTGGATTTTCTGTTGGTGGAGACAATGTCGAGTGACCATCTCCTGGAGTTCCAGTTGGCGGCGACAAAGTAGAATGTTCATTTCCTGGATTTTCTGTTGGTGGAGACAATGTCGAGTGACCATCTCCTGGAGTTCCAGTTGGCGGCGACAAAGTAGAATGTTCATTTCCTGGATTTTCTGTTGGTGGAGACAACGTCGAGTGTCCATCTCCTGGAGTTCCAGTTGGTGGCGACAAAGTAGAACGTTCATTTCCTGGATTTTCCGTTGGTGGAGACAATGTCGAGTGACCATCTCCTGGAGTTCCAGTTGGCGGCGACAAAGTAGAACGTTCATTTCCTGGATTTTCCGTTGGTGGAGACAATGTCGAGTGACCATCTCCTGGAGTTCCAGTTGGCGGCGACAAAGTAGAACGTTCATTTCCTGGATTTTCCGTTGGTGGAGACAATGTCGAGTGACCATCTCCTGGAGTTCCAGTTGGCGGCGACAAAGTAGAACGTTCATTTCCTGGATTTCCCGTTGGTGGAGACAATGTCGAGTGACCATCTCCTGGAGTTCCAGTTGGCGGCAACAAAGTAGAATGTTCATTTCCTGGATTTTCTGTTGGTGGAGACAATGTCGAGTGACCATCTCCTGGAGTTCCAGTTGGCGGCGACAAAGTAGAACGTTCATTTCCTGGATTTTCTGTTGGTGGAGACAATGTCGAGTGACCATCTCCTGGAGTTCCAGTTGGCGGCGACAAAGTAGAACGTTCATTTCCTGGATTTTCAGTTGGTGGAGACAATGTCGAGTGACCATCTCCTGGAGTTCCAGTTGGCGGCGACAAAGTAGAACGTTCATTTCCTGGATTTTCTGTTGGTGGAGACAATGTCGAGTGACCATCTCCTGGAGTTCCAGTTGGCGGCGACAAAGTAGAACGTTCATTTCCTGGATTTTCAGTTGGTGGAGACAATGTCGAGTGACCATCTCCTGGAGTTCCAGTTGGCGGCGACAAAGTAGAATGTTCATTTCCTGGATTTTCTGTTGGTGGAGACAATGTCGAGTGACCATCTCCTGGAGTTCCAGTTGGCGGCGACAAAGTAGAACGTTCATTTCCTGGATTTTCTGTTGGTGGAGACAATGTCGAGTGACCATCTCCTGGAGTTCCAGTTGGCGGCGACAAAGTTGAATGTTCATTTCCTGGATTTTCTGTTGGTGGAGACAATGTCGAGTGACCATCTCCTGGAGTTCCAGTTGGCGGCGACAAAGTAGAACGTTCATTTCCTGGATTTTCCGTTGGTGGAGACAATGTCGAGTGACCATCTCCTGGAGTTCCAGTTGGCGGCGACAAAGTAGAATGTTCATTTCCTGGATTTACTGTTGGTGGAGACAATGTCGAGTGACCATCTCCTGGAGTTCCAGTTGGCGGCGACAAAGTAGAACGTTCATTTCCTGGATTTTCTGTTGGTGGAGACAATGTCGAGTGACCATCTCCTGGAGTTCCAGTTGGCGGCAACAAAGTAGAACGTTCATTTCCTGGATTTTCAGTTGGTGGAGACAATGTCGAGTGACCATCTCCTGGAGTTCCAGTTGGCGGCGACAAAGTAGAACGTTCATTTCCTGGATTTTCCGTTGGTGGAGACAATGTCGAGTGACCATCTCCTGGAGTTCCAGTTGGCGGCGACAAAGTAGAATGTTCATTTCCTGGATTTTCTGTTGGTGGAGACAACGTCGAGTGTCCATCTCCTGGAGTTCCAGTTGGTGGCGACAAAGTAGACCGTTCATTTCCTGGATTTTCTGTTGGTGGAGACAATGTCGAGTGACCATCTCCTGGAGTTCCAGTTGGTGGCGAAAGAGTAGAATGTCCATCCACAGGGTTTTCAGTTGGTGGCGAGAGAGTTGAATGTCCATCTCCTGGGTTTTCAGTTGGTGGCGAGAGAGTAGAATGTCCATCCACTGGGTTTTCAGTTGGTGGAGACAGAGTTGAATGTCCATCCACAGGGTTTTCAGTTGGTGGAGACAGAGTTGAATGTCCATCCACAGGGTTTTCAGTTGGTGGAGACAGAGTTGAATGTCCATCTCCTGGGTTTTCAGTTGGTGGCGAGAGAGTAGAATGTCCATCTACTGGATTTTCAGTTGGTGGCGAGAGAGTAGAATGTCCATCCACTGGGTTTTCAGTTGGTGGAGACAGAGTTGAATGTCCATCTCCTGGGTTTTCAGTTGGTGGCGAGAGAGTAGAATGTCCATCTACTGGATTTTCAGTTGGTGGTGAAAGAGTAGAATGTCCATCCACAGGGTTTTCAGTTGGTGGCGAGAGAGTTGAATGTCCATCTCCTGGGTTTTCAGTTGGTGGCGAGAGAGTAGAATGTCCATCCACTGGGTTTTCAGTTGGTGGAGACAGAGTTGAATGTCCATCTCCTGGGTTTTCAGTTGGTGGCGAGAGAGTAGAATGTCCATCCACTGGGTTTTCAGTTGGTGGCGAGAGAGTAGAATGTCCATCCACTGGGTTTTCAGTTGGTGGAGACAGAGTTGAATGTCCATCTCCTGGGTTTTCAGTTGGTGGCGAGAGAGTAGAATGTCCATCCACTGGGTTTTCAGTTGGTGGCGAGAGAGTAGAATGTCCATCCACAGGGTTTTCAGTTGGTGGAGACAGAGTTGAATGTCCATCTCCTGGGTTTTCAGTTGGTGGCGAGAGAGTAGAATGTCCATCCACTGGGTTTTCAGTTGGTGGCGAGAGAGTAGAATGTCCATCCACTGGGTTTTCAGTTGGTGGAGACAGAGTTGAATGTCCATCTCCTGGGTTTTCAGTTGGTGGCGAGAGAGTAGAATGTCCATCCACTGGGTTTTCAGTTGGTGGCGAGAGAGTAGAATGTCCATCCACAGGGTTTTCAGTTGGTGGAGACAGAGTTGAATGTCCATCTCCTGGGTTTTCAGTTGGTGGCGAGAGAGTAGAATGTCCATCTACTGGATTTTCAGTTGGTGGCGAGAGAGTAGAATGTCCATCCACTGGGTTTTCAGTTGGTGGAGACAGAGTTGAATGTCCATCTCCTGGGTTTTCAGTTGGTGGCGAGAGAGTAGAATGTCCATCCACTGGGTTTTCAGTAGGTGCCGTTTCGGTAAAGTCGCCAGCTGAAATTGTTGTATCCTAGATTTACTATTAGATGTACGTTACCCGTTGGTGGATAGAGTGTTGTGGTCCTTCCGTTGGGATTAGGTGTTATTGTGCTTCCACATCCAAAATCGAATCCTGGTGGAGCAGTAGGAAATCCAGGATAGAACTCGCACTCATCCTCGCAGTTATCAGAATTGTTTTCATTGTGTTCTGGAGGTTTTGTGAGATTATGTTCTATGATTAAAACATAAAATAATAATTTGACATGATACAAACTTACCGGAAGAATGACCGTTATTTGAGGGACGTGATTTATGGCGGTCTGGCCTTATCATAGCATCAACATCTTTATGAATTACCAGCGCGATAAGTAAGAGGGAAGGAATGAGTAACCTCATCCTGAAACAAAATATTACTGTAACTAAGAAAACGTTGAGAAAGCGTACAATAGGAAAACTAAAAATGACATATGCTGTTTTCGGTTCTCCCGTTTTTAAAGCTGTGCCGTTTTTTATAGCCACAGGTTGCGCTTGCTTCTGTCGTTTTATGCGGGGGATATTAAAACTGCAACGATATTTCCGAATACAGTTTTTCTGGTTTATTTGTGTGCTGCAAACCATTGAATTTACATTTCAAAATAAAAATAATAAAAAAAAGAAAACTAGGCTGAAAATGGTTTTAAAAAACAAAACATCATATGAAACGCTCGCGGAAACTGAGTGTTTAAATTTGTTTGCCGGTGTGAGTAATACTTGTACATAGAACGCTGAAAGCGAGCGTCCTATACTTATCGGCCACCCTGTATATAACAGCTGGCTATTGTTGGTTAACAAGTAAGAAGAAAAACGCGAAAATCTGATTGTATGCTAGTTCTCATGTTCTTCGCATTTCATATGACTGCACTGGAACATGAGATGGGAGTGAGTAAACGCACCCGAACGCAAAACGACAAAGCATCAAAATGAGGCCAAAATTCAGTATTTCGTGATTTCATATTTGGTTTCCCAATTATTTTTTCACGTATTGCCGGCCCGCCAAAATGATCAAACGCGATCCGCTGAACTCAAAGCTGACATTATACGTGAAACGAGTGCAGCGGAGCGCGTTTGACCATTATGGCGGGCCGACGATATATTATGATGATCAAAAAGTCTTCGCCACTTTTCGATTTTTTTCGAAACAATAATTATTCAAAGAAAACATGAATCAACGGGTAATATATTCGCCATTAGTGTGTAGACTTCTTGCCAACGCGCCAACTTGCCAAAGTTGAGCGATTCCGTTCACATAGAACTCCTGACTGGGAAGCGAAAAAATCGTAGAACCACTTTTCGACGGCCTTTCGATCATGAAACTTCTGTTGTCATTGAGCAAAACAGTTTGAAGCCTCAAAGGCGGTGTAATCAATGAGTCTGGACCACTTTTCCAGTTAATTGCAGTATAGGTCAGCGTTGATAGTGGCGCCGTCTCACGGCGTGTTGAAGAGTACATCGTGAAAATGCGCTCCACTGCTCACATAGATTTGAGGAAACGCGGTTGTTACAGATTTGAAACAGTTTGGATTTTCAAAAACGAGGCGCTGGCGGAATACGTTTTCTGCATAAAATAAATGGGTAAATATTGTTTAAATATTTAGAATCATGCAAAAGATATGAACCCACAAGAAAAAAATATATAAAAAATTGTTGCGGCGCCGCAGTAACGACGTTTTGAATACGCCATTTCGCGCAATTTTTTCTCTAGTGACGTGGCAACTTTCCCGCGAAATTTAAATTTTCATTTTCATGTACCTCTCAACACCCCGTGCCGTCTGGAATAAGCTCTTGAAAAATGACACCCTTACTGTTCTACCAAATTGAAATCATCACTTTTTTTCGTGAACTTCACCTTTTAGGTCCGGTTTGGCGGTTTCCTCGACCGGGACCCAACGTAATTGTTTTTGGGAATCGGTCAAAAAGTGAGGAACGAGTTGACCAAACTTTGGCATCCTTCCAATTCCGTGTAGATGATTGATGATGGTTCTTTGAGGCTGTTTGTCAGTAATCGAAGTTTAGCGTGACGTTGGTCTTGTATCCGCGTTGATATCCAAAAGAGGGCGACTGGATCTCGGTTGATCTTTGTGACTTGATGGAATTGCGGGGCGCAGAGTTCTCGCCTGACACTACACACATGTTACGGCGAGATTCGTTGCACGGCGGCCCTGGAGAAACTTGTACAGAAAAAAACCTCGAAGAGCATGGTGATCTGCGAGAAAATTCTCAGTCATTCCTCACTACCTGAAAGTTTGTCAGATGTGTTAAACATGCATAGTACGTACTATTTAAAAAAACAAAATCTGAAAAAAAATGAAATAAAGCTGAGCAATGCCGTAACAAACAAAAGTGGCTAAGACTTTTTGCTCAACCTAATAAATTCAATGTGAAACGAAATAACTTGGAAAACAAAATTAAAAACATACAACAACGTAGTGGCGGATCGAAAATAGGAAAAAAAATTAGGAAAAAATTACTTTTTTTTTTGGCTAATCGCTGCTTCCTGAACGGTGAATTTAGGCCAAAATTTTCGAATTCCTATTTCTCCGTCATTTTCTAACCTTTCCGAACTGTCCTACGCTTAAAATATTCGTCCTAATATTCATTTTGTTTCCTGATTTTCTATAGTACAATGAATTAGTCCAAATATGGTTATCTTCAGTTTGAAATTGTGCCAACGCACGCACTGACGGATTCACCGTTTTGGTGCCAGTGCTAAATTTAACTTATTAAAAAGCATTTAAGAAAAACAATGGAATTTTTATTCCATTGAGAAAACAAAAAATTGCAACGCGGTGTTTGCGTACTTTAAAAATTCAAACGAAAATGGGAACAAATCTCTTCATTTTCCATGCTATTTCTTTCATTCCCGTTTGAATTTCAAATCAATCCCATCATAAAAAATTACATAAAAACGCGAATGTATGAAAAGGAAAGAAACAAAAAAGAGAGGATCGCGAAAAAAAGACTCAAGATAATTACAGTAAGATCGGAAAAGTTTTGGCATGCGCCTTTAATCGTGTCGAGACCTGCCATAGAAATAACAACATGTTCCTTGAAAATTTTGTACTGTTTCCTAAAATTTTTATTCAAATTCTTATTTTTCTTTCTTGCTTTTTTTTCATTTTTAGTGTCCAGTTGGGTTGAAAATCGCATTTATTTATTTAATTCACATATTATTCTTTTTATTGTTTGTGTTGGACCTCCGTGAATTTTTAAGTTTTTTTTAACCGTTTTTTCCTTGTTTTATGGGAAAACGGTGCAATGAGATGTTTTTGGCGCGTAGTTGAAAATATTCGATAGAAAACCTGAAAAGCCGTTAAACTTTGCAAAAACCCGATCAAAATACCGACCAAAAAAGCGAAAAAAAAACAAAGCGCATATTTCTTTTCGTCTTTTCTTTTTGCGTATTTAAATATTAACTTTTTTTTTAATTTGCGGCGATGGTCATCTTTATTATAGTTTGTTCTTAGAATCTCTTCCAAAACTCAATTTTATAAATAAACTCCAACGTGAAATTGCGCGCATCAGACTTGCAAACAATTGCGCGAGGCATTGCGGTGGCCGGCAACCGAAAAATTTCCAATTCTGTTTATTCAACAGATTTTTGTTTCTCTATTATTTATTTATTCTCTAAAAAGCCTGTTATTCAATTATTTTATTTATTTAACGAGTCAAATAATTTATATATGTCAGCCAGCGAAGAACGGGAGGATGCCGTCGCCATCCTCAATTGGAAAGGAACGGTTTGTGATGAAATTTCAGCACAAAACGTGTAAAAATTGATTGCAGAATGAAATTAGAAGTGCTAATGAATACAATGCAAATCTTCTGTTCACAATCCTCGATTCGCTCGACGGAAACAAGACGATAGTGTGGGATCGCGATAGAACCGTCATGCACAGAGTCAATTTGGTGGGTTTTTATTTGACAAAAAACAACATTGTTTCAAATAAGAATTTATTCGCGAAATATCAAAAAATAGAAATAAAAAGCAGCAAAAATTCAACGAAAACTCGGAGAATGGCCTGAAACTTTGGAAAATAACGTCAAAAATGCTCCCGGACCTGCCCACAAAATTTTTGACCGAAATATCGATTTAAAAAATTATCGTGTTTTTTTTCTGAAAAATTTTGAAACCGATATTTTTGTACGAAATTTTCTGAGAATGACCGGGAGCATTTTTGACAATATTTTCCAGAGTTTCAGGCCAATTGGAGCATTATCCGAATTTTCGCTGAGTAAGTAAGTTTTTTTTTGCCAATTCGTGAATAACCCCATAATTAATGCAGTTTGCTGGCGCATCTGTTCTCGCTGCTCACGGAGTCGTCGCAAATCACACGATCGAAGCGAAAAAACAAGCACAAATCGGAACACAGCATGTTGTATTTTTTCTAGCACCGACTATGGCGTCGTTGGATTTGCTCTGCGACTATATTGACAATGTGCACAATGATCCGGTAATCAATATTAAAAAAATAACCGTTAAAACAGTTGTCGTTTTCAGAATATCCTCTATCAAGTGTGTTTCATTCCCGAGGCATGGTATGTTGTTCGCGAAAGTCTGAAATTGCGTTCGGCAGGAAAAGTAAGCGTAATTCACTTTTTGCCAAAAATTGATTTTTTTTTTGTAGTACTGGGAGCGTATCGAATCAGTTAAAGAAATTCCATTGTGTTGGCTGCCGCGAGATGGAGAATGTTTATCGTTATCCAGCCCACAAATTGCTTCCCGCCTTCTTATCAATGGGGATTGGACTTATCTTCACAAGTGTGCTGTCGCTTTGAACCAGCTCGTCGATATGTGCCGTGGACGTTCCTCTTCTTCACATCAACGCCCAATGTCAGTATATTCGAAAGGAAAATGGGCGACCGACGTTGCAAGAATGTTGAAAAAAGTGAGAATCACAGCGGAAGCGGACCATACGTCGAAAAGTGCTGATCCGATCGAAGGACTGCTCAAAATAAATCGTATCGTTCTTATTGATCGATGGGTCGATCCGCTCACCCCAATGCTTTCGCAACTCACTTTTTACGGACTTATCGATGAAATATACAATATCGGAATGGTAAATTCGGTTAAAGTTCCCGAGGCCGAGTTTGAAGAATCAAATGAATGCGATCCGTTCAAAGAGAAAGAGATTCATCTGATTGATGAAGTATATCATCGGCTCAAACATTCGCACATCAATGCATTCAGCATTGAAGCGTCGAAGATTCTGGCAGAATTAAGAGAAGACGAACAGTTCGATCGAGAGAAGATGTCAGTGGCCGAATATACTGTTTTAGTGAAGAAAATGCCGAAAATCATCAACGGAAAGAAGATGATTAGAGTGCACATGCGACTCGCCGAAATGGTACGCTCTTATTTGTACTGCAATTTATCGGATTTGGTGAAAGCTGAAAAAGGTATAACATTTATTGAAGCTGTTTACAATTAGAGAAAAAGCGATAAAAGGAAAAAAAAGCAAAAAATGGAGGAATACTTGGAAAATGTTCGGATTGCCCTGAAAGTTTAGAAAATAATATTAAAAAAAATACTCTAGGACTTGCTCAGAAAGTTTTGGATCGAAATATCAATTTTAAAATTTTCCAGAGAATCGATATTCCGGTCTAAAATTTTCTGAGCATGTATGCGCGGGAGCATTTTTGACCTAATTTCCCAAAGTTTCAGGCCAATCGGAGCATTCTCCGAGTTTCCCCTATATATTTGTTTCTTTTTTCGCCTTTTCTATGAACAACCACATTAAAAGTTGGTAATTTTAAACTTTTTCTTTCAGATTTGCTTGACTACGCCGACAGTGACAAACCAATTTCAATTATAGAAGATCAAGCATTCGATGCGGCTCCGCTCAACGGGGTACTTCGATTAATTTCTGTGCACTCCTTAACTTGTGGAGGTTTGAAGTCGTCAGTTCTCCAGCACTATCGCCGCATCGTCAACCAAAGTTACGGCTCATCGGCGCTGAACAAAGTGTTGAAAATGCAAAAGATGGGACTGATTCGAGAGAAAGGTAGCGGCGGAAAAATGCTATGCGAGTATCCGCCGATGATGTTCCAGCAAATGAAGAAGAACTACGAGCTGCTTCCTGAAGTTGTGAACGAGGCCAAACTCGACGACATGTCGTACGCGTACAGTGGATTCACACCGCTTCTATGTAAAATTCTGGAAGAAGGTGACCGGGTGAAATGGGCCGGATGGCCTAAAACTGTACTAGGTGATGACACGGATCCAATCGCCGAGAAGGACGGAAGAGGAACGTGCATTTTTGTGATAGGAGGGCTGACTCGTTCCGAACTGGCAGTAATTCGCGAGAATCTTCCTAACGTAGCACTTGTAACTACGAGTGCGTTGATTACCGGTGATAAGTTACTCGACAATATTACGAATATCTAAAAGAGAAAATACTGTAAAACAAAATTCCCATCCGATTTTAGCGCCTTTATGTGATTACTTCCTTGAAAATACGTTGTATGCTTTATTTAACTAAGTCAAATTAAGTCTTTTATTTCTTATTTACATGTTTTTTGTGCTCACAACACATCGAAACGGGCCTAAATGTGCTCTGGACCATCACGGAAATTTCAAATTCAGCGCGTATGTCGACACTTGATTGCCCCGGACAAGACACGTGGGTGGGATTTGTTGAGAAAGCATATCGATCCAGCCGAGGTAGATTGGAGACGGAATTTCGGGGCGAGCCGAAGGAAGTGTGCTGAAAGGAAGAAAAAAAAAGGATAATGGAAAATGCAACGAAAAACTCACCACACGACCAAATCGGCATCGGAGCTGTACTCTTTTATCAACTCGGAGGCACGCAGATAACTACGAGTTTTCTCTCGCAGATTGAACAGTTGGTCCTAAATATTTACGAAGCGAATTTTAAAATTAACAAAAGTAATTTTTTAAAAGTTTACTTACATTATCAAAAGTTCCAGCCACTTTTTCCTTATTATTCGGATCCGCTTTGAAAGGCTCGATTTTCTCTCGGAACTCGTCGTATCTAAAAGTGGAATATAATGGATTCGTGGCGGAGTGACAATTCACGTGAAACTGGTAGACAAAAAATCTCTTCATTCCTTCTGGCATTTCTCCATTTTTTCGAATAAAAACGTGAAAAAATTGTCACTCCGCCACGAATCCATTATATTGCATTTATTTGGCTCTGGGACGTTTCGAAACTATGGACCTATTCATAGGAGGAAAAAAAAACAAAAAAAATGTTTTTTGTTTTTTTTTCCTATTCATAGATGTCAAAAAATGTCAAACAATGTTGAAAAATGTTAAAAAATGTCAACGACATTCGGTCAAGGATTAAATAGTTGTCGAATCTCTTACCGGTAAATTTGGAGAATTAGTTAAAAGTTAGCGTTAAAATGCACTAAAGTTTCGAAACGTCCCAGAGCCATTTATTTACGAAATTCGACCTACGTTTTCTTTGACGGAGGTTTGGCAAATTCCGGTAAAATGTGCAAATCCGAAGAGTCAATGTGGAATTTGCGAAGAATCGCTGCCATACTCTTCTGCTCTTCGTTGATCTTTTTGTTATCCTTATCTTTTGCGTCACTTTTGGTAAACACTCGAATGTGTGCGCCTTCCAGAAAACTTCCGTTGTGGGTCAAAAGATAGGGAACCAACATTGTGAGCCCGCCTGCCTCACGGAGCCAGTAAACGTCTGAAAGTGCCGGAGTTACTTTGTTTTTGCGTTGTTTTTTTACTACAGTATGCCACCTAGGCTGCTTATCTAGGAAAAGTACTCTGGGGTACGTTTGGGAAAATTATTTTTAAAAAACGGTAATATTATATTGTCAATTCGCGAAGAACGCAAGTTTGCTCCACAAAACTTAGTACTTCGTGGATTTCATTTTCGTCGCCAAATTATTCCAATTCACGTTGAATTTACACGTGAATCGAAATAATTTGGCGACGAAAATGAAATCCACGAAGTACTAAGTTTCGTCGAGCGCTCTTGCTTTCTTCACGAATGGACAATATTTCTTGGCGAATTTTTAAAGATCTTAACATTCTGAAAACATTTTGCAGAATGTTAAGATCTTAAAAAGTTCACTAATAATTATAGTTTACCCTGATTTGTTTTATGCCGCGTCCAAAGTTCAAAAAATTCCTGAAATCAGGAGTTTTTTGCAGTCCAAAGTTCCTAAAAATTTCCCAGAAATGACAGTTGAAACCGGTGTTACCGTATTTCCTTCGCTGCGAGATCTTCTGTGTTTGAACTTGAATTTTCACGCAAAAAAGAAACAATTGAGCAAGGTATTTTTTGAAGTTTGGACGCGGCATTACAGAATTTTCCAAAACGTATCCAAAAGTACTTCCCGCGGAAAGTGAATAATTTGAATTCCAAATTTTTAAAAACCGTTTTTGATTTTTTCAGTTGTTTTTTGTTTTTTTTTACACATCACTAACTAGGAAGGTACTTTCTGGTACGTTTTGGAAAATTCTGAAAAAAAAATCATGGTGATAATAGAATTTTTGGTGAATTTCTTCAAATTTTAAAAATCGGCAAGATGCTTGCAGAAAAGGTTTTATGAGTCGTCAAACTTGTTATTTTTCGAGCACATTTTTACCTGTAAAATCCTACATTCCACACGGTCCCCTTTGCTACACCAACCGAAAGTCTACCAATACGCAGGTCGCAGAAAATGTCGATGGGTGGCGCAATGCGATATTGAGGCTGTGGGTTCGCTCAGACCTGATAAACCTTTTTTGCAAAGTTTTGACGAGTATTTTTCGAAGCCATAATACAGTTCAGAAATTTTTAAAAAATTTTTTGAGTGTATTTTCTAGTCCTCATCCCAAAGAAACGCCTAGAGTCCCAAAAAAGTTTGTTTTCCAAATTTTTTTTTTCGAATTTTTGGAAAAAATTCAATTTTTTTTTTTGAGACCCTTCTTTGGAATGAGAAGGACTAGAAAATACACTCAAAATTTTTTTTTTAATTTCTGGACTGTATTATGGCTTCGAAAAATACTCGTCAAAACTTTGCAAAAAAAGGTTACTAGGTCTGAGCGAACCCACAGCCACAATATCGCATTGCGCCACCCATCGACGTTTTCAGCGAGCTGCGTGTTGGTAGACTTTTTGGCTGGTGTAGGGAAGGGGACCGTGTGGAGGATTTTACAAGCAAAAATGTGTGTGAAAAATTGAAAAAGTTCAACGGCTCATAAAAACTTTTCTGGAAGCATTTTGCCGATTTTTAAGATTTTAGAAAATTCACCAAAAAATCTAGTATCACCCTGACTTTTTTTTTCAAGATTTTCCAAAACGCAATTTACGAGTAACATGTGCAGGCTAGCTGGTGTACTGTAGAAAAAACAACGCAAGAACAAATTTACTTCGAACGCGCCATAATGCACACCAAGACTCACCAATTCTGGCGTTCACAATTCTCTTTCTAAATCTGTACATTTGAGCCATAATGATCTTCTGATCAGGTTCCGCGATACTGTGCTTGTCAATAACTTGAAATCGGTTCTCGCTAACACTTCGGCCACTTTCCAGATCCTAAAAGTCAGCTTTTTTCTCTGAAATTGCAATGCATATAAACTCACCTTATTCACCGCCATCGACATTTTTCTAAATGTGCTCAACAATTTTCCACGTGGAACCTCTTTTTTCTTCGCTTCTGGCTCTGCGAGCTTTGGTGTGGCGCTGAAAAATATTGGTGTGACGAAACGATTTTATTTATGTAGTTTTAATCCTAGGGCTACAAATACAAACCAAACCCCATTCCGCTTTCGATTGGCTCCCATTTCATTTGAATTCCCTACTACCAGTATTATTAGCTGAATGATATTGCCCCTTGAATCAGTGGTTACGTGTTGGCAGCTAACCGGGCTCGGCGTTTTTTATACTTATTTCTTGGCGCTCGACTGGGCTTTTAACCTTTCTCTGACTTCTTCTCTAAACGTGGCTCTGATCGGCTCAATTTTGGTGTATCTCACCAATTGTCAACCAGCAATTCTTCCGGCGGAAAATTCGAGACTTGAGCCGAAAACCCTTATTGTTTACGGGCTCTCCGTAATGAGTTTGTGCTCCGTCGCTCTTGCCACGTGTCTTTTTGCGCAGACTGATGAGTCGAGGGATAAAAAGTCTTGGGTAAAAGTTGTCTTTTGCATTTATACAAACATATTTAATTGAGATCTATTTAAATATTTAGCTTCTTTTTTTTTAAGATGCTAAAATATCTTCCAAAACTGTCAATTTGTTTATTTTTCATTTCTTATTATACTACTCGAATCGGAGCAAATTTCTATATCCGAGCAATTTGCAAGTATCGAAAAGAAAATTTATCAGTGTCAGTTGCCAGTTGGATTGTCACTTTTATCATTTTTGGATTTAAACTATTCGAATTTGAGTATTTCACAAAGGTATATACTCGGTATAAAACGCTGCAAACTCGCTCCAATCGAACAAAAAAATTTGCATGCATTTGGAGTGAGAATCAGAGAAATCAGAGCGAAACATCGGCGACGCTCTCTCAATTATCTGCACTCTCTCGTCGGCAACGTGGAGCGAATTTGCAGCGTTCCGTACTGACAATAATATAATTGAAAAGTTGTTTCAGAGCCTCGCCGCATGCAATGTTGCATTTGGATTTTTGTTTTTGAGCATTTCATTTTTTATCAATGATCGACTATTTTTGGCGCACGGTTTGTTTGATCATGAAGTCGCACAAAAGTTTGGATTATACGCAACCAATCAGAAAATAGTTCTAAAGCACGAAGAGCATCGGAGTTTTACGTCGCCAGATGGAATAACTACTTATTTTTTGAAGAACGTGGCGAACGAAAAAATCGCAGTGAAGGTGGGATGCTTTTTTTAAATACTAACGGAGAATTTATGTCAAAAATTTCACTTGATTCAATGGCTCTGGGACGTTTCAAAACAAGACGTTTCAAAACTGGGACGTTTCAAAACTGGGACACTTCAAAACTGGGACGATTCAAAACCTGCCACTTCAAAACTAGGACGGTTCAAAACTTTCAGTGCAATTGTGCGTCACGGTGTACGCCTTGGTGACACCAGAACACACGCACATTAAATGTTTATTTTCGTTTTGTCATTGTTTTAAACTCTTTTCACGTACTATTCATTTTCTTTTTTCGTTTTGTCATTTTTTAACTCTCTTCACGCGTTTTCCTCTCGTTTCGCATTTTTTAAAAATAATTTTTTGCCGAGCTCATGAGCTCGGCGAATTTGACCAAATTTAAATACCGGCAAACAATTATTTAAAAAAAATGCGAAACGAGAGGAAAACGCGTGAAGAGAGTTAAAAAATGACAAAACGAAAAAATAAAATGAATAGTATGTGAAAAGAGTTTAAAACAATGACAAAACGAAAATATACATTTAATGTGCGTGTGTTCTGGTGTCACTAGTGCGTACACCGTGACGCACAATTGCACTGAAAGTTTTGAACCGTCCTAGTTTTGAAGTGGCAGGTTTTGAATCGTCCCAGTTTTGAAGTGTCCCAGTTTTGAAACGTCCCAGTTTTGAAACGTCTTGTTTTGAAACGTCCCAGAGCCGATTCAATAGGTTATTCTATTGTCGGCCCGCCAAAATGGTCAAACGCGCTCCGCTGAACTCAACGCTATGTGATTTTCATTTTGGTTTCCAAATTATTCCATTTCCCGTTGAATTTATAAGTGAACTGAAATAATTTGGAGACCAAAATGAAAATCGCATAGCGTTGAGTTCACCATTTTGGCGGGCGACAATAATTACATAAATCATCTGCTGATGTGGCTTAATTAGACCCGAAATCGTGGTCTACAGTAACCCAAAAAACACGATTTACGGGGCAAGATTAAGGCCAAATCTCGAAGTTTGTTTTTTCTTATTTCGATTTTTCCACCTATTTATTTTTTGCCAAATTTTATATTCCAAAAATAATTTTCCTAGTATAAATTAATTTTTCAGTTTATAGTTGAGATGGAAACGCCTTTTCACCAATAAATATATTGTCGGCCCCACGGCCTGTTAGAACCTACGTAAAGGCAAACGCGCTCTGTCGCATTTATCTGCGTCTCGATAGTACCATTCTGCCAAGTTTAGATAAGTGTGTGCAAAGCTAGAGACGCAGAGACTTGAGAGAGATGACCTCCAAAATTTCATTTCCAAAAATAATTTTTAAAACGTAGTCTCCAGCACGCCGTGGGCCCGCCAAAATGGTCAAACACGCTCCGCTGAACTCAACGCTATGCGGTTTTCATTTTGTTCTTCCAATTATTTTATTTCACTTATAAATTCAACGTAAAATTAAATAATTTGGAGACCAAAATGAAAATCGCATAGCGTTGAGTTCAGCGGAGCGCGTTTAACCATTTTGGCGGGCCAACAATATTCGAAAAAATAAAGCGGTGAGCTACAGTAACCCAAAAAGAAAAACTAGTTGCGGAACAATTTAGGCCACACCCAAAAAAAATCTTCATGTTTGGGTTACGGTAGGCCTCTGCTTTATTTTTCAACAATATTTACATAGTTTTTCAATATTCCAAATAACAGATCACATTCTCAAATCCCGAAAGCCAATTGGTTCCGGACGACCCTTCAATCCGATACATTCGTGGGCGTGGTCATTTGAGAATAATTGTGAAACGTGGCCCTACACCAAAAGCTAATGACCGATTCTTTGTGTTTTTTACGAACAATTTTTCCCGCCAAGACGATTTTAAAAACTTTTTGACTGTTGTTATGTAAAATTTCTCTCAAAATTGATAAACTATACATACCTATCCACATATTCTGCCAAGTCTTCATCATCATTAATCGGCGCTCCATTTTTGCGAATAGAAGACGTCACGTCGAATCCGGTCACTTCATTTCGAAATACGATCAACCCAACTTGCTTCTCAAAGGCATTCGAGAGCATTCCAAAATAATCGGTGACCACTTCTTTGCTCGATTTTTCCCAACCCGTTTTGAAGCCGAGCATCAGAATGTTCGGACGCAGACGGCCAAGTCCAGCGGTCTAAAATTGAGACAATGTGTGAGAAAGAACACTCGATGATTGCCTGTAAAAGGGTATTTGCTCCATCGGTTTGTTTCGCGCAGCAAATCGCTGTACCAAATGCATCAACTTCACGAGCTCTGAGCCAATCGTTCACTTGTTTGTCGATTTTCAACTGGAGGAGGTAACTCCTGGAGCATGGTTTTTGCTGGAATACATTGAACACCAAATAAATAAATTTTAAAAAAAAATCTAAATTAAAAGCTATTGACTTACCGGAATGATATAACCGCAAATCAAAAGTGACTTTCCACGGGTAATCGAATGAGCGAAATCCACAAGACCTGGTCGGACGGTTGGACTTCCGGACAACAAAAGAATTTGCGGGTGATAGTGACGTCTACCGTCCGGCTCGTTTTGCAGCTCATGCATCTGTTCAAGCACCGATGAGTACGTAGAACTGGGGCTTTCGTCGTCATTTTCGGTATTCTCTTCTGTAAGCAACTTACACAGTAATCATTATTGCGGACTTGAAACCCAGACGCGTAGGTCTTAACTAGAAATGAATTTTTTTTTAATTGAAAAAAATTCAATTCGTTTCGGGACAACCTAATATTTTAATTAAATAAAAATAAAACCTACTTCGATGCAAGTAGAGAAGTGTGCAATAGGAAACTGCAAAGATTGCGGCAATGAAAAGAGCCAAATAGCGATTTGTGTAGATTGACGCCAGAGCGCAGGCACCCGAAATGGCAAGAGAGAGAAGAGTTGGTGGAGATGGAATGTCCGGGTCGGATAGCTTGATCAGGAACACGTAGAAGTTGAACAGCGAATAGGCGAATAAGTAGAAGACGGTGGTAGGTATGCAGAGAAGATCGTAGGATCCTAAAATGTCATTATTTTCGTTGAAAGCTATCGTGTTTCCAATCGAGTTGCATCATGAAAACATGCCACTTTTCTGCCTGTGTTGCGGGGTTCGATGTTTTTATGTTTTGATGATGCAACTTGATATACACACTTACCAATTGCAGAAATCAAAATCTGACATGTGGAAAGAAGGAGCAAACACCTCACAGGAATGTCTCTCCGACTGTACCCTTTGGCGAGCCAAAGAACAAAAGAGCACTGGCAATGTCTTCCGAGAGACTGAAGAATCACTGAAGTGTACTTTAGTGTAGTTACAGCCGAGAGCACACAAGCCATAGTGACCACGATTGCCATCGGAACGGTTGTATAAATGTAGGAAAGAAACTCGTTCGGTTGCTCCGCAAACGGCTTCGTTTGATTGACAGTTGACGTTCTCGCAAAAAACTCCACATAGTCGAGCATCGCCGCCGCACTGTAAAAACAGGCACTGGCCGCTATTGCGATCAGAGCACCACGCGGAGCAGTGTTTTGAAGTTTTGCTCCAATGTTCAGGATAGTCAATCCACACATTGCGGCAGGGAAGAGCTGCGAGAATACTGTAGAGATTTCTTCGATCGGTGGAGATGGAATCATGGCGTTTCTCTCGGAGACTCGATGAAGTTGATATTCACCGTAACGGAACATTGTGGAGGAGAGGTGAAGAGCAGTGGCGATGCACGTGAGAGCAAAGATGAAGGATCGCACATAGCGAGAGTTGCGAGATCGTACCAGGCAAAGAGCAAGGGTGATGAGCGAGAGAACTGGAAGGAGATACATGAAAAGAGAGAGAGAGATGGAAAATCTTACCTGATGCAACGAGACGAAGATCATGTGTGGCTCCATCGAGAAGTTCAAGTGAAAAAGTTGAGAAAATGTGGAGCACTGCTTCAGCTCCGGCCGTCACAAAAACGCTGGTGGCGATCAAAAGACACACCATATAGACAATGGAAAATGATACGGCGAATTCAGGGTTCGAATAGGCCAGCATCTGTAAGAATATACATGTTGAGAATGTAATGTAGGAAAACTGAAGAAATTATCAAAAACTCGGAGAATGCACCGTTTGATTTGAAATTTGGGGAAATATTTGCAATGCTTTTGACAAAATTTTTGGAAATTTCAGACCGATTGGAGTATTGTCCGAGTTGTTTGTTTTTTCTCCCGTTTTTCTAAAGTACTCTGCAGCTTAACAATCAAACCTACAGTTTTCAAAAATCCATCTTCTGTACTCTTCCTGGAGACTACTGTACACGCCGACCATCCGGTGACCAGACTGACGAGGAATGTGAAAAACACGAGGAACAAAATGTGGGCTTAAAAATACTATAATTGACCACGTTTTCTCCCGGTTTCCTCACGAAATCCAGTCTCATCGACAAGACTCGAGAATCGGAGCAAGAGCACAATGGCGAGCATCGGCTGGACGCACTGCACAAACGTGTCCTTCCACGTCATCCATCCAGATCCGGCAGACGCTGTTCCGGAGGATGCCGGTGTTGTCTTTAATTAAAGTGTTTAATTTTTAACAGGGAATGTTTGGCTAATATCCGTCTATTTCGGTGTATATGTCAAATGCATTTGGCATACGTACTGACTCGGACGGCGCCAGTACTATGGAAATTTTCGGTGTGGAGATCACGGATATAGGCAGCTACTCAGGGAATTTTTGGCAATTTGCTGACTAGCTGCCGACCAGGTGTCGAATAGCTGCCGACTAGCTGCAGACCAACTGCCCAGTAGTTGTGAATTAGCTGCCAATTAGCTGCCGGCTAGCTGTCCCCTGAATAATGGCTAATAGCCATTTTCATGCACCGATCGCCGATTAGGCGCTAGCTATGCGTCAGTATTGGCTATCTGAGGCCATATGCAAGAAACTGGTAAACGACTGGAAAATAATTTTCCGGAAAAGAAAATTTGGAAAACGCTGATTTTTCATGATGTGGATGAGAGACGCAGAGAAAAAAATTTTGGAAAATGATTTTCCTGTCGTTGTCCAGTTTCTTGCATATGACCTCTGCTTTATTCGATGGCAAACAGTTATTTCCAATGGCTAATAGCCATACTGCTGCTAATATCCGCCATATCGGTGCCAAAAATTTTCGTTCATTGGTAAGTGTAAGCTACTTCATTGAACATACCGGCATTATTAGTTGATGGGCGAGGACCACCAAACTTTGTGATTTTGATTTTCTGAAATATTCCTACAGTACTGGCCAAAAAGAATGCGCGTTTTTGCTGCTTTCTGTTCGAAATGATAAACTTTGAGTGTGTGCCACGAACTCTGAAAGTGTACTAACAATTTAAACATGTTTGTGTTGAAGCTGCCAACCTAGGACTACATTTTACTAGTTGATAACTTTTTCGTACGACTACTTTCAAAGGTACTGTAGATCGCAGAAGCGATAATCCCCAAAAATTGTTGCAATTTGTGTACATTTCTTGAGGACTTTTGAGGTTTATCGCTTCTCCGATCTACAGTACCTTTGAAAGTAGTCATACGAAAAAGTTATCAACTAGTAAAATGTAGTCCTAGGTTGGAAGGTTCAACACAAACATTTTTAAATTAGTAGTGCATTTTCAGAGTTCGTGGCACACACTTAAAGTTTTTCATTTCGAACAAAAAGCAGCAAAACGCGCATTCTTTTTGGCCAGTACTGTACGTCAGTTATAAAAACATTAACAACATCAACAACAAAAAAAGAATATGAACATAATAAGAAAACGGTGGATCAAGTGATAAGAAATTGATCAACTTTTGCAACATTTCGCTGATTTTTCTCATCCATCTTTGTGCGATTAAAAGACGAAATATGTACAAAAGATGGAGAGATTAGAAAAAAAAAGATGAAGAGATGAAGATTTTAGATTTGAAAAAAAAAACAACAAAACAATTTTTTTTTGGAGCGTCGTAACTGAATTTCCCTCGTGAGCACATAATATTGTCTTTCCAATCGAGTTGCAGCATGAACACATGAGTCTGCAATCACCGTTCTGTCTGCGTCTCTTCAAATAACACTGTGTTTGCGTGGTCGCGCGCACTTAAGTGGGCGGGGTTTCATTTTTTTGATGATGAAACTCGATTGAAAACACAAAATATGTATGCACATTTTTTGAAAAAAAAAGCAACATTAAAATTTGAAAACAACTCCAAACAAAGGAAGACTCAAAAAGAGAAAACGGTTAACTAAAAAAAACTTTTTCCCCCATTCTCCTCTTCTCTCCACTCTTGTTGATTAACCATTCTACATCTCTAAAAGATTTTGAGAAAACAGAATAGAAAAAAGCCAATTTTGAGTGAGAGATGGCTCAACCCACATAAATAAGCGGTTGATGAGCAAATGACGGATCCTTCTTTTCTGTGAGTCAGGCTGTGACATTACATAATGAAAAAAGTTTGCTCTATATATTTTTTCTTCATTTGAGCAATGTGGTAATGGGCTTGTTTGAATAGGCGACGTCTTCTGTTTCATGTTGATGTCAAGAGTGTATTTAAATAAAACAATTTCAAAAATCATATTCATGAAAAATAGAGACCGTGACAAAGTGGTGCTATTATGGAATAGAACTGTTTCAAACTTGAACTGTAACGAAATATAATTTCCTGAAATATAGCACGGTGTGCTGGTCGGAACGTTATTGGCAATGCGCTTCGTTGAGGGGGGGGGGGGGAGGCTGCTTGTCTGTGTCTCTTCGGCGAGAGTCGCTGACATGGTGTCACAAAACAACAGTATCTACGCACTCGGTGTCTCTGCGTTTCCTCTTCGTATCCGTTTTAACGCAGCCTAATGGCTATTGTGAAAAAAAAAGTTGCAACGCGGTGTTTGCGTACTTTTGAAAATTCAAATGGCAATGAGAGAAATAGCATGGCAAATGAAGAGATTTGTTCCCATTTTCGTTTGAATTTGAAAAGTACGCAAACACCGCGTTGCAACTTTTTTGTTTTCACAATATGCAGCTAAATGCAGCCTACGGTAGAAAAATGCGATGACGATTACAATTAGGCCAGATTTTTTTTTCGGGAAAAAAAGCCTGCACAGGTTGCATTTTATTTTCCAATGTTCCATCCAATACGCCGTGTAAAGCTTCATTTCAAGCAGTTCTATTTCAAAGTATCACCGACAGAAAGCGGGAAAACCGCGAAACCATGGATCTGAAATTCGGGGAACAAGCTCCGGCCCTTTGAAGGGTGCTCCGTCCCTTCAGATCTGCATAGGAATAGGTATAAAATAATTTTTAAAAAAGAAACAGCGCCGCTGCCTTGCAAAGGGGTGGAGTTTTTTTTTTCGGTGTTTTTTTCAGTCAACATTCTTTTTAAAAACGCAACAAAAAAAAATTAAAAATCGTAAATTCAAAAAAAAAAAAAAATTTTTTTCGAAAACTTCTTACTGTAGTTTTTCAGGACGCATATTTACTTAATTACATTATTGATATTTTTATTTATTCACTCATTAATTGCCGTGCTAAATCATGAAAACACGAGTCCGTAATCACCGTTCTGTCTGCGTCTCTTAAATCAGCACTGAGATTGCGTCCTCGCGTGCAAACAAGTGGGCGGGGTTTCATTTTTTCATGATGCAACTCGATTGAAAAAAAGTAAATTTGGCTGCGTGGACATTTTAAGTTGAGAAATATAAAAGCTATTAGCGATTTTCTAGAAAGAACTGTTTTTTCAGTAATTTCAGGGCACATTGTCTATATTTCTATAGATAGATTTATAAACACGATCAAAACGAATATTTTAAGCTCCGGATCGCTCGGAAAAGTTGAAAAATGACTGAGAATAAGGAATTCGAAAATAAGCAGTGAAGACGGCCCTAGAAATCTAGAAGCTAACAAGAAGCAAAGAGAAAATTGAAAATTGAAAATTGACGTTTTGGGTACAAAACAAATGAAAGAAAACGAAGAAAAACGATAAAGAGAATAGACGAATTTTATGATATTGTCTGCCCACACAAATTTTTGACTTCACTCGCCGTTTTTTTTTTCGCCTTCATCGTCACACCTTCTTTACCGTATTTTCCACTATCTGCCGTTCTCTCCGTCTCTTTTCTTATCTTTGGTCCTATTTGATGAGACATATTTTATCATCGAGGTGAAGAGTTGACGGGATTTGAAGAGACGCAGAGTGGTGGAGAATTGGAATTGAAGAAAGTGAGAGAGAATGGTGAGAAGTTTTGATAAATAAATTCAAAATTTCAAAATTTTTCGTGTTTTAAATATTTTAATTGGAACTCGGTGTTTTTGCGTAAGTATAGATTTACGAAGCTCCGCCCACTGCCCTGTTTTTTTTGTTTCGTATGATGTTTGCCGATTTTTAAATTTTTTTTTGTTCTGATTTAAAAAAAAAAATTAATTATTAATTGATTTAATTCAGATTAACTGTGGGAATGTGCTGAATGATGGTCGAAAATTCCAAAAAAATTGAATTTTCTGAAAAGATGTCGTCCAATGTAATGCTTGCAGACTGCACAATTTAATTTCTACAGTAATCTCAAAATTTTTTTTTTAATTTTTATCGAATTTTGCATCATTTTCTTTTCAATTTTCGAAATAAAAAAGGTCAGTGGGCGGAGCTTCGTAAAACCGTACGTACGCAAACACCGAATGTCAAAAAAAAAAAATTAAATCGAGAAAATTTTGAAAAATGAAAAAATCAAATGATGACGACACGGCAATTGTCACGAATTCTGCGGCGAATCACGAGAAGGTGTGAATAGAAGACGAGTTAAGACGATTAGAGGAAAGAAAGATCAAATTCGAATATGTGTATGTTTATTTATATAGATTTTTTCAAATATTATTTACATGAATGAATAGATGGATGAGACAGGAATGGTGGTACGTATAAACATGAAATCATTCGACATGGTGGTTTGGACTGGATTAAACGATAAACAACTAAAAAAAACATACATACAGTTACATATTACTCTGTGGCCGTCTGCGTCATAACTTGCTTCACCGTCACCTTTCTCGACTTTGTCCACTGATTCATCGCCATCAGAGTGTTCAGAAGACGTTCCTTCACGTCCCCGGTCACATTCGGATTGTGAGTGATCGCTGGCTTCACGCACTGATAAATCTCATCGGTCAGGCTCATCCAGTTGAACCATAATTGCTTTTGGGCGACATCGCACAGATCGGAAAGAGCCAGTGCACACCTGTTCACTACTTCCGGCTCTTCGATAATTCGTTCTTCCTCCACCTCTTCAGCCTTTTCTTCTTCTTCCTGATTTTGGAGTTCTGGATCTGGAGCAACGGGTTTTTTCTCCACTTTATGATATCTCTCCGTGTCTTCAGTGACCACTAGAATCCATCCTTTGATGACGCACACAATGTTGTAAAGAATTGGATTCACATTGTCGAACGCTTTGGCGTATTGACGTGGCCAGTGGGCGCAGAGAATTGCGGCAAAAAGTGCTGGAATCGGCTTTTCGGCTCCATCGATGACGAGCTGAGAGGATGCCGTCATGAGCACATCGGAGATCACTGCACTGAACATGTTGTTTTCTAAAAAAAAAAATTATTTTTTAAACGAGTTGCTAGTAAGCTTTCCACGGCGGGCGTTTTTTGCCCGTCCGACCCGTTCGGGGAAAGGGCCGTCCGATCCCCGGGGAAAAAGGAAAATGCCCGCGTGAAATGTTTTTTATTTTTTCCAACTATTCAAAAAATGGAAGAAAAAAGTTCACGCATTTTCTGCAAATATTTTCAATTTCCCGTGACAAAATATTATTTTTTATGATTCCACATTTGCCAACGCGATATGCCCTTATTTCGATCCTAGGAAACCATCACGTAACATTGTAGACCGGGCAACGCGGACGGGCAGCGGGCACCCGTTCTCCGGACGGGTAACGGACGTTTTCGGACGGCCCGTCCATGGTGGAAAGCTTAGTTGCTAGATCAATGAGACTCCGCCCACATTTTTTTCACGCAAAAATGCAAAATGAACTAAAATTTAATTTTCACGTGAAAAAAAGTGGGCGGGGTTTTCTTTTTTCCCCGGTGTTTGAGTAATTTTCTTTGAAAAGCTTTTAAAAATGATTGTGTGAAACACCGCGATGAAGATGAAACCATTTTTTGAAGATGAAACTCGATGGAAAACACAATATTGTCGAAAAAATAGAGCGGCGACCTACAGTAACCCATATAATGATGAAGATTCAAGTTCAACATTTCTCAATTTTCCCATGGTTTTTGTTTGTTTATTATGGCGCGGCCAGAAATGAAAAAAGGTGGCCATAAATGCAGAAATTTCCCTTTTTTCTAAATCGCACAGTTGAATTTAGAAAAAAAGGGGAAATTTCTGCATTTATGGCCACCTTTTTTTTTCATTTCTGGCCGCGCCATTAGTTTGAAAGAACCGATAATTGCTGAATATACGAAAGATCGGCGACTGACCTATCAATTTTTTTTGGCAACAAATGCTTGATTTTTAGACAACAAACACTTCGATATCTATTCTTGTTTTGGCCATTTTAGCTCGCTTTTTGTTGTTTTTTATTTGTTTGATGGTGCTGGGTTGGAAGGGACAGAGGGTTCCATCTTCTATTGAAAATTTAGTGTTTTCCAAAATTAATTGCTTGAGAGAATTTAAGAAAACCTTTTTTTAAAATTTAATTTAAGAAAATTAAAAAAAAAAATAATTTTTTTATTGTGTTTTCAATAGACTTGCGACATGAAAACGCAAGTGTGCATTCACCGTTCTGTCTGCGTCTCTTCAAATATCACTGTGTTCGCGTGGTCGCTCACAAATAAGTGGGCGGAGTCTCGCGTTCTCATGTCGCAAGTCGATTGAAAACACAATAAATTACTATTTGGATTATACGAATTTTCATTTTATACGCGAATTTTTACACAGAATCGGTATTCAATTATTGTTTTTTTTAAAATAATTTTCGTCAAAAACTTACGGAATAGCGCCACCAACAAGTCAGCTATAAACTCTGGCTCTCCTCCGTCCAATGCTGTCGTCATCATAGATTCACACACTCTCTGCCACTCATCCTCCTCCATTGTGTCCAGCAAATCTTGGCTTCCAATAATGTTTCGCTCTGAAAATGTATTTTTGAAAAAAAAAAGTTTGAGCTGAATTGGACACCGTATATTATAATCCAGCAAGCTCCGCACACTTGTTTTGCAGGTTTTTAAATACATGAAAAATATTCAATTTTCGCTGGTTATTATTGATTTATTTTAAATTTATTAGAAACACCAAAAGACCTATTTAACGTCTTGGAATTTCCACAAAAAAACTCACTTATTTGAAGAGCAGATCTGTCGCTGCGCACGGACAAATCACTGATTTGAGTTATAATGTCCTCAAAGTCAAGAAGTTCTTCACTTGGAACCACGTCTTCCACTTTGGCCGTCGGTTTTCGTTGTTCCTCGAATCTTTCTGATTGATCTGGTTTTTCTTGACGTTTAAATCTTTCCTGGCGATCGGATCTTTCAAATCGGTCATTATTTTCATACCGTCTTGGTGGCTGGTAGACTGCTTTTTCGGTTTTCCCGTAATTTGGACCACGGCCACGTGGCTTACCTCCACCATACGCTGTTCTGGGTTGATCGAACTGAAAGAATTGGAGAATTAGAGAAGGTTTGGAATGAAGTTTTTAGCGAATTTGGTGTGAAAATCACCAAAATGTAAAATAAATATTTCTTTTTCAATGTGATATTCGTATAAAGCTCGAAAAGTACTACAAATTTTAACCAAAAATTTTATTTTTTTCACGAATATCGCTATTTATACAGATTTTTGCGAAAAATTGTCCGATTGGTCTGAAATTTTGGGAACCAATGTCAAAACTTCTCCGGGACATGCTCGTTTTTTTCTGAAAAATTTTTTAATCGATATTTTTATCAGTCTAACTTTTTTTTGAGCATATTTCTTAAATTTTCAGACCAATCAGAGCATTTTTTCCTAATTTGCTTGTCACTTTTAGCTTTTCTCGACATTTCTACTCCTCAGGCATTTCATTTCTTGAATTATTAGAAAAATTAGAAAATATCAGAAAAAATGGGAATAATATTAGGAGACCCGAGTAAAATTAGAAAAATTAGAAAATATCAGGAAATTTAGGAATCTTAAACAGATCTTGTAAGATTCGTATCGATTTCGCATGAAGCGCATATTATCAGTAAATTTACGGATCTGATCAGATCTTATTTTACTCCGATCGCAGCGCGTTGGGCTGCGTCGCGTGTCGCCAAACGAGAGTTTGTATGGCATTTTTCAGTATTCTGGCCTAAATTATTTTTCGTTTGTTTTAATTTAAATTTTTTATCAACTAAATATTCAAGATTCCTTTATTATTGATTTTAAAAATGTGCCACTTCACAGTCCGCGATAACTTTAAATTCAGGCTTCGCCTCTTTGCTCAATTTTCAGGTGATTTCACTTTTACTTTATTTTGCCCGTGGAAATTTTGCAACGAGGTTGAAATTTTAAGAAAGAAGCAAAGGCGAATTTTATAGACTTATTCACAAAAATATCCAAAAGAGGGAAAAATGGCAAACAATTGGGATAAAACTGTGTCCCAAATTTTTAACATTCTTTCCAAAATTCCAGACTTATCGAAGCATTCTCCGGGTTTTCTCCCAATTGTTTGTAATTGTTTTCTTATTTTTAATAATTTTTTTGAATAGTCTCATTAAAGTTCACGCTGACGAGTTAAAAAAAAAATAAAATTTTTTCAGAAGTGAGGTCCATCGTATTCGTGTCATGAACCAATGGCCAATCGAAAACAGAAAAAGGTAACGCTTCTTCTTTCAATTGTGAAAAAAAAAACAATTTAATTTTAGGCCTAAATCGTTGTGTCGTACCACGAACCAGATTCACGTTTCAATTGAGGATCTCGAGGATTTTTTAAGCAAATTTCCTTCAAAACTGCTTTTCACCGTGACGTGGTCGCTTCGGAAAATTCGATGTAATTAATTTTTTTTCAATTCTGAATTACAGTCATTATTTTCAGCGCGACCGCGAAATCCAGACAAGCTGCCAACATAATGAGTAGGGCCTTCTAGGACCAGAAAGAAATGTTAAAGAAGGCCCTGGAAAAAACTAGGCCGCACTCAAGGAACAAATATACTCGGTATAAAACGCTGATAACTCGCTCCAATCGAACAAAAAATTTCACATGCATTTGGAGTGAGGTTTAGAGAAATCAGAGCGAAACATCGGCCACGGCTCTCTCAATTTTCTGCACTCTCTCGTCGCCAACGTGGCCGCGTCCACCACTGTGCGAAGGGAGCGCGTTTGCAGCCCTCCGTACTGAGAATAACAACGAGGAAAAATTTTAAAAGGCGCGACTACGACGTGGATGCGGCGCGATCTCGCTGAGGCACTTTATTTTGCCCGTGAAATTTTTGCAACAAGGTTGAAATTTGAGGAAAGAAGCGGGGCCGAATTTTATGGGCTTGTTCACAAATGTATCCAAAAAGGGAAAAATAAAAAACAATTGGGATAAAACAGTGTTCAAAATTTTTAACATTTTTTCCAAAGATCCAGACTTATCGAAGAATTTTCTCCCAATTGTTTGTAATTGTTTTCTTTCTTTTGACATTTCACTGAATAGGCTCAAAAGTTCACGCCACTTGTGAGGTGACGAATTTTTAAAAACAATAATATTTTTTTCAGAAGTCGGGTGTATCGTATTTGTGTCTTGAACCAATGGCTCATCGATTTTGTCGCAGGTTAGCGTTTCTTCATTTAATTTCAAAAATATTTGCATTTTTAAGATTTAAGTTTCATGCCACGGACGGCATTCCGTTTCACTCGAAGATTTTTTGGCGATTTCCGTCAACTGTTTTTCGCTTTGGCGTGTGGAATTCTCGTCGAAGTCGCATTGGAAAATTTGATGTAATGCATTTTTTTTTAATGCTTAATCATAATAATTATTTTCAGCCCGACCGCGAGATGGAGACAAGCTGCCAAAGTATTGAGTAGGGCCTGCTAGAATCAGAAAAACGTACTCGGGGGGACGATGGCCAATATCAACGCGGAGATCCCAAACGGAGCGTGCAATTTCCGCATCAAGTTCCGAATAATTTGTATTGTCTGCTCGTCACGACTGTGAAACGCGCTCCACAGAACGCAGTATTTCATGATTTTCATTTTGGCTTCCATATAATTTCATTTCTCGTTGAATTTATACTTGAAATTAAATAATTTGGAAATCTAAATGAAAATCGCAAAGTACTAAATTCAGTGGAGCGCGTTTGACCGTCGTGGCGGCTCCACAATTTGTATTCTATTTATTTTTTTGTAAATTTAGTTGGTTAACTAAGGTTTTGTAATACTTTTGGATAAATAAAACGTATTTTTATTGTTATTATTGCGTTGCTTCGAAAAATCGATAATTGTTGTTGTCTTGCCAAGAAAAATACGAATAACTTTAGAAAATTTACAGATCTTATCAGAAAATTCAGGAATCATTTTAGTAAATTTTGCGGATATTATCAGAAAATTCACGAATCATTTTAGTAAATTTACGGATATTATCAGAAATTTTAAGGATAATATTAGGCGATGCGAATCTGATCAGAAATTTTACGGATCTTTTCAGGTATTTTATGAATCTTATCAAACCACAATATAGTCTTGAATCGTTCGTTTAAAATCCGTAAATTTTCTAATAATTAAAGAAATGAAATGCCTGAGTATGGATAACCTTCTTTAAAATATTTAGCTTACATCGCAATCTTCGGATCTTGGTTTTTGTGGTTGCCTGAAATGCGCTTCATTTCTCCCTTTTCCACTGCGAGAATCATTTTTCCAAGTAGATGATGATTCTTGCCGATCATCATCAGAGTTGTTGTGGAAAGTGACACGGCCAGCGAGACGGGACATCTTTAATTAAATAATGTAAATACAATATTTATTATTTATTGAACATTGAAAATAAACAAGAAAAACAATTTTGATGAAAATATTGAAAAAATTAATTTTTTGGTCATCCCCCGCTAACCGCTAAACAACGGGCACTACGACACTTCACTCTCCCGTTTCATTTTTTTTTCATTTCTTTTTTCCGCCTTTCTCTATTTTTGTTTTCGTGCTCGCGGAGCCGAACTCTTAATTATTTTTGTTTTGAGCATCTCGCCGATCCATTTCTTTGTCTAAACAACGTGGGTATCATATATTCGTAGGGCGGAAACGCGCAAAAAAGACCGAATTAAGCGTTCAATGTATCTTGCACATTTTTGCACTGTTAAGCGCTACTCTGATTGCTTAATTGATTGTTTTTTTGGTGGAAAAGTCCCTGCCTAATTGTAAAGATCGAAAGGTTTTTGGCAAATAAATACAAAACTACAAAAACGCCCAACGTCGAACTCTTTTTTTGGTCCTTCTTCGTATTTTGCCTTCAAACGCGCCAATAAATATTGTCGGCCCGCCAAAATGGTCAAACGCACTCCGCTGAACTCAATGCTATGCGATTTTCATTTTGGTCTCCAAATTTTTTAAATTTCACGTATAAATTCAACGTGAAATGAAATAATTTGGAAACGAAAATGAAATCCACGTAGTACTGCGTTCAGCGGAGCGGGTTTGAAAGAAAGAAGTGGCGGGCCGATAATAACTAGTTTTATTTAAATCACATGTTTTAATTAGCCACTTATTTAATTTACAGAATGGCGAGCAAAGCCGCTGCCCGTGTGCGAAAGAAGGAAATTGTCAAGGTGATTCATGGAGCTCTGCTGAGGACCAACATCAAGTGAGTTGTTTTTTGTTTTTTTGTGGTTAAAATTTAAGCTTACTATTAAACGGAAGCTTAGTAAATATCTTGATTTGGAGTTTTTTCTAAAAAAAAATTGTAGCTTAGGAGTATCTATGGCTTTCTCGGAAACAATTTTTTTTGGTTCTGAAATTCTGTTGGAATATTCGGAAAATTAATATCCGGTTCCAAATTTCCATCGGAAATTTCGAAAAGTAAATACGATTATGTTTTAACGAACAAATTTCACACCGCTTAATTTTTTCTAACTCCGGGAATGCTCCGATTGGTTTCTAAAATTTGGGAAATAATGCCAAAAATAGTCCCTGACATGCTCAGAAAATTTATGACCGAAATATCGAATTCAAAGATATGCAGAAAAAAATAATATTTAATCCAATATTTTACGAGGGAGCATTTTTGGCACAATCTCCCAAATGTTCATACCAGTCGGAGCATTCTCAGAGTCAGGCTTGTTCGGAAAAAATTTTGGAAAATCCTATCGCCGAAATTTTTACCGGAAAATATTCTCAAAATAAATATTCTTTAAAGTTGTCAACATGAAGCAAGCTTGGAAAAATCAAATTTCACCCGCACACATTCAAAAAGTTTCACTTTTTGAATCATACTCAATTTTCCTACCAGTAAGTAAGTAAGTAACTTTCGGAATGTTTTTTTCGCCGAAAAAAATTTCGGAAAATTTTTAATCGAAAAAAATCGTTATTATGTGTTCACGAACGAGGTTTGCAAACGACGCTTCGATGTTCCGCAATTTTTCCACTGTTCCGCAGCATTCGCTGCGAGACCGCAGTGATAAACTGCGGAACATTGGAGTGTCGTTTGCAAACCTCGTTCGTGAACACATAATAATGGGGTTATTCTCGAAACCAGCAAAAAAAGCAAAAAATAGAAAAAAACAGCAAAAAATTCGGAGAACGCTCCGATCGGTCTGAAATTTTTACAGATCATTTTAAAAATACTCTCGACATTCCCTGAAAATTTCAGGCCGAAATATTGATTTTTAAAAAAATCGATTTTTATTTCTGAAAATTTTGGTCTGAAATTTTCAGGGAATGACTGTAAGTATCTTTTGAATGATTTCCCAAAGTTTCAGATCAATCGGAGCATTCTCCGAATTTTCGCTGAATTTTTTGCTGTTTTTTTCTAATTTTGCTTTTTTTGCTGGTTTAGAGAATAACCCCATTAATTTTCCGAAAAAAGTCGAAAAACTCGGAATATCTGGTTTTTGGCCTTCTCCGACTTATCCATCAAGGTTTTATTTTTAATTTTTTTAATTGTTCCTTTTGCTGTGGAAATATTTTATTTAATTTTCTAGAGCTCAAATGGCGAGCGCTGCTCCACCTCTGGGTCCACAACTCGGTCAACGAGGTCTCAACGTTGCCAACTTCTGCAAAGAGTTCAACAAAGAGACTGGACATTTCAAGCAAGGAGTTCCTCTTCCCACGCGAATCTCCGTAAAACCGGACAGAACTTACGATCTGGAAATTTGCTCTCCCACGACTGCATGGCTCTTGAAGCAGGCGGCGGGAATTGGAAGGGGAAGAGCTAGTAATGGTTAGTTGGTCAAAAGATGATAAGATTAAATATTAAAAATCCATTTTCATTGTCAGACGAAATCGTTGGCAAATTGACAGTAAAACATTTGTACGAGATTGCAAAGGTGAAGTCACGTGACAAGGCTCTGCAGCACGTTCCGCTGGAGAATATCTGTCGAAACTTGATCAAGACGTGCAGAACGCTGGGGATTGAGGTGCAGTACCACGATCTGGATCCGGTGGAGCTCAAAGAATTTTTGGTGGCCAGGAAGGAGAAAGTGGATGCACAACTGAAAGAGTTGGCTGATAAGAAGGCTGCTAAGATGCTCAGAACCACGTGATAATCTATAGAAAGTTTGTAGGTCTTTAAATAAATTAGAAAAAAACATGTTTTTTTTTGTCTTTTTTTGAAACGGTTACCCTTTATTGTTTGTTTGTTTGTTTTTTTGTTTGCAAAAGAATGCAATACATAAATTTATTTTATTTATTTTCTTTTCTTTTCTCAAAAAAAATAATAATAATAAATAACCGTTTTCAGCGGTTCCTCGATATTTTACAAGATCATGATGGCATCTTTATTTGCCTTCCCTTCCGTACTGCACTTTTTCGTTTTTTTTCTCTCTTTTATCACTATGCCAATGCTTATCATCACTTGGTTTTTTTGTTAAGGACACAGAAAAAAGGGGAAAAAAGAAATGTTTCTTCTCTTTTCTTTCTTTTATTTTCTCCTCCAATCTGTTTCTGTTTGTTTGTTTTCAGAATTTCTGCGCGCGCGCACACAAATTTCGTGCCTGTCCGCTTATTACTATGACTTCCATTTTTCTAGCATTCTATTTATGCAAATCGAATCGACGGACGCTACTTGCGAAATTTGAAACCGCCACTTTTACACTTTTCTCCCTCTCTCTTTTCTTCCTTTTCCACCCTTTTTCGTCTTTTTTGCGCCTTTTTTTTTACTTTGGACGTACCATTATGTGTTCACGACACTCTGATGCTCCACAGGTCGCTGCTAGATTTTTAAAAAAAGAAACAGTTTCGCTACGAGACCTTGCGGAGCTCGTAAAAGCATAGTTTTGTATTGTAAATAAATAGTTAGTGCATATTTGCCTGTATTCTCTCTTTGCACAAGTCCATGGCGTCACTTTGCGCGGCGAAAGTGCTGTAGTCTCGAATTTCGAACACGCTCCGTTCTGCATGGAATAAATAACGGCTGCGAAAAGACGCTAGTGCAAAGCGGTTCCGTCCGCAGCTGTGATTCATACGCGTTCAACCGGAAATTTTAGTTTTCATTAGTTTTTGCGATTATTCGGCGGAATTTTTCTTCACAATTTTTGGAAAAAAAAATATTGTCGACACTCTAAGACGGTCAAACGCGCACCGCTGAACTTGGTACTTTGAGATTTCAATTTTTATAAAAGTTATTCGTTTTTCTTGTTTTTTCTTTGCAAAAAATAATTATACGAGACCAAATTCGTATAATTTTACCCAAAAATCGGTATTTTCCATACTTTAAAAATTCTAAACTCATATAATCCCACCAGTCCTATGAATTTTTTCAGAAAAAAAATCCATGGAACTGGTTGAAAAATCAGTAATTTTTATGCCAAAAAGTAAGAAAACATTAGAATGATGGCATTCGAACAAAAAACCTTCCAAAAAAAAAAGAGTTTGGAATTTTTTAAAGAGGGTCCGACAGAATAGAAATAGGCAAAATAGAAATGCTACAAAATAGAACTCTTTGTGCGATGGAGCGCGTTTGCATTATTTTTCAATTTCTCAGTTTTTCGCCGATTATGAAATTTTTTTCTGAAACTGCATTGATTTTATACTTTTCTTCATTTTCGATGTTGTTAAGTGCGTAAAATATCTGAAAATTACTGAAGAAACCTATAATAATCAGAAAATTCGAAGAATAATGCAAACGCGCTCCATCGCACAACGAGTTCTATTTCGCTCATTTCTATTTTGTCACATTTTTATTTCGCGCTGTTCTATTCCGCTCATTTCTATTTTGTAGCCGTTCTATTTTTTCCAGTTCTTTTTTGTAGCATTTCTATTTCGCCTATTTCTATTCTGTCGTACCCTCTTTTTAAAATGTGGCAAACTTGGAAAAATATCGTATTTGGGCTGAAATTATGTGTTATGCGGAAAATTTTAACAAAATTTTAGGATCTTATTTACTCCTATTATGAAAAAATAAAAAAAAAACAAAAAATTTTGACAAAAATTGAAAGTACGAAGTCCAGCAGAGCGCGCTTGACCTAACCAAGATTTGAATTTTTTTTAAATAAGAAATTTGAAAAATTCGAATTCCTGTCTTATCGCTTTGCTTTGCGGTCAAAATCAAAGTTCTATTTAAATTTTTGCATTTTTATGACCACTTTGCTTTCGATTAACCCACTTTTTTTCTCTGCGTCTATTGTTGTCTCATAGTTTTTCCCGGTGATTTTACCATTTTCTTATTGAGAAGTTTAAAATTATCCTAATATTTTTTGTATAAGGCCGGATTGCGCTGAAATGTCCGCTTACTTACAACTCAGACAGCTGCATGGCTATTAGCCGTTGAGAATGGCTATTAGCCGTTGAAAATCGCCGATAACCATGACTGGCGCGGCGGCAATTGGCACAACCGTCAAATTTGGCGCCATTTAGCCTTCGCACGGAAATGGACGGCTAATAGCCGAAAATAGCATCGGAAATTTATGAAAATTTTCTAAAATCAAACTTGCTTTTTTTCTTTTTTTTTTTTGCGTTCTCCGACCAAGTTCCGTTGATTTTTCAATTTGTCCATTTTGATTATTTATTCATGCTGAATTTTGACATAAATATTTTTTCTATTCATTTCATTCAGAAAACGTCATTTTCTGCATGGAATGAATAAGGCGAATAGGACAAAAGTTTCAAGATGACTATTGTGTTTTCAATCGACTAGCGACTTGAGAACGCGAAACTCCGCCCTTTTATATACATATTTGTGCGCGACCACGCGAACACAGTGATATTTGAAGAGACGCAGACAGAACGGTGAATGCACACTTGCGTTTTCTTGTCGCAAGTCGAATGAAAACACAATAACCCCATAAAAAGTTTAAAATTATTGTACCATCGGAAATTTATGCAAAAAAAATGTTTCTGAAATTGAAATGTCCATTTGCTATGCTATTTTTTCATTGTCGTTTGAATTTTATAAGTACGCAAACACCGCGATGCAACTGTTTTGTTTTTATACACAATCTTTACTATTATTAAGCACTGAAGTTTGTCAGTATGTGTGTGAGATTTCATGTCACCAACTTTTTCTCCTACTTCTAGCGGACCGATTTGCACCAAACTTGACTAACTAGGGAACCATTTATCTAATGCATGGACTCTGCCTTAACCGTTGACACAGTTCGAAAGAGGGACTTTTAAAAGGTATATTCCAGTTTTCAAAACCTGCTTACGAGACTTCTGAATATATGAAATTTCAGTCCAAAGTTTCACATTTTTAGCATTGGTTTTAGCAAAAATAGCCTTTCACGAGCTATTTTTCTCGCCACGACCACCCCATTTCATAGGCTCCCTCATTGTTCACTTTAAAACATGCGAGGGTGGCGCAGGTGGGAGTAGATGCGTTTCTGAATATCGAGATGCTGGTTCGACCCCCCATGAAGTTATTGATTTTTTTCTTTTTCTTTGGAACTTGGATATAGACCTATTCAGCAAAGGTACATGAACAAATCGAGACTTTTTTTTCCAAATATGAACTGATTGGAATTTTCAGATGGGAGGAGGAGCGCGGAAGCATCTGCCAAACTGGCCATAACCTTGATTACAGAATTTTAGAAAACTTGAAATAATTTATGATATGATATGGAGAGAAAAGTTTCAAAATTGAATATGAATCTTACTATATCCAAAGTGTAAAGGGAAATATTTAACGCAAACTAAAAAACATTGTTTCCAAAAAAAAACTTTTAAAAAAACTTTATGAAAAATTATTTGAAAATAAAAAAAAACGATAACTTCTTGGGGATCGAACCAGCATCTCAACATTCAGAAACGCAACTACTCCCACCTGCGCCACCCTCGCATGTTTTGAAATGAACTATGAGGGAACCTATGAAATGGGGTGGTCGTGGCGAGAAAAATAGCTCGTGAAAGGCTATTTTTGCTAAAACCAATGCTAAAAATGTGAAACTTTGGACTGAAATTTCATATATTCAGAAGTCTCGTAAGCAGGTTTTGAAAACTGGAATATACCTTTTAAAAGTCCCTCTTTCGAACTGTGTCAACGGTTAAGGCAGAGTCCATGCATTAGATAAATGGTTCCCTAGTAAGCATTTTGAAACACAAAGGGCATGAGGCGGCCGAAGTTTTTTCAGAATCGAACAAGTTTGAATGGTAGCATACTGTATGTACTTAAAATGTTCTCGGTTCCCACTTCTCGCGAGTTCACACGTGTGGCGTATCAATCTTCTTCTTTTTTTTTAAGTCTACCTGTCGCGTCCGCATGTATTCCACCAGGGCGATTGATTGGAGAGCGCCTGTGGTCAAGTGGATAAGCGCTTTGGCTGTGATTCTTGATTTGTTTTGTAGGCCGGGGATCAATACCTTACTTATCTTTATGGTTTTTTGTTAGGAATTTCGTGTTTTTTTCTTATCTTTCAGAGCTCCAAATTTTTGGGAGACATGGAAATCTTGAATTTTCAAATGAAAGCCATCCTTTTCTATCATATACAGGGGTGTGTTGAATTGATGCGGAATAAAATTTTTTATCAAAAACAGAGGATAAAGCTACTCAAAAAAAACATAATGGAATTTGTAGAACGAGCAATTCCTCTGCCTATTGAGAAACGAAACGAGCATTAAATGATCCATACAGTTGAATAATACTAGGAGAAACTCTTCTGAAAACCGAGGGAAAGCACTAAATTGGAGAATTCAAAACCGAAAAAGTTTCGTCAGTTTACGTTTTGTTTTTCTACGGTTTTGGAAATTTTTTTTTAGGTAAATTTGCGAGAGTCAGGGAAAAATGGTGGAAACGAGAAAGAAGTCTGAACTAGCCGCCACTTGGTGTACTCCGCGCGGTTTTTTTGTTTGAAAATTTAGAGTACGGTTTCGTGCAATGAATCAGGAAACAACTACCAAAAACTGTTTTTTCCTGCATGGAATAGGTTCGTAACACAATTCTAACACAATGAATTGTTTAAAAAATGGGTAGATAGGAACAAAATAACATTTAGATTTAAATAAATTCAATTTTGGTGGTTTGCTAATTTTCCTGTAAAACTTTTTTTAAATTCAGGGAGACTCGCGCGTCCCCCAAGCACACCCAGAAGGTTTTTGACGGCGACAGCCGGCAACAACCTTCTGGTAAAAATTGAGAGCGTGACGAAACCGGGGAAATTTTTGCAAGTCTGCGACACGAGTTTTGTACTCAAAGGGTTGTAAAATTCAGGAAAAGTGCTCCGCGTCGTTTTTCTCAGCATTTTCCCACCAATGTTTCAATTGATCCTCGATTTCCTCGAAATCTCAAGTAGAGGCACGCGATACCCTGCCACTTTGGCCGCTTAGTCACTGTTTTTAGTTGTGTCTCAGTTTGTACACAAACCGGCTTGCCATCCCATCCTCCTAGTATGATGAAATTGGAAAAAAGGAAAGCCGCACCCGCCTAATAGTTGACTTACTCTTCTCTTCTTTTCCCCTCTCTTTCCTTCTCTCTCTCTCTTTATCTCCCACTCTTTTTTCATTCGGTTCGACATCCGAGAAAAAAAAAACAAAATCCACTTCCAGACATGGACCATCGTGCTCAACTGCGCGAGGCGTTCGTGCGCGGTCAACTGGAGGCCGTACAGAAGGCGATCACCAAGATCGAAGTGCCATTGAAGCCAAAACACGCACGTACCATCATTGTGGGCACGCACAAGGAAAAGTCGTCGGGTATTTTCTGGCACACGGTCGGACGAATCCAGCTGGAGAAGCATCCGGTACTCGCTTGGAAATTTTGCCATCTAGTGCATAAATTGTTGAGGGATGGGTATCGCAAAGTTCCAGAGGAGACGTACAGGTAACTTTTTTTTTTTCAATTTTTGATTCAAAAAGTATTTGGAAAATTAAACTTTTTTTGAGTATTGTCGGCCCGCCGAAATGGTCAAACGCGCTCCGCTGAACTCAACGCTATGTGATTTTTTTTTGGTTTTCAAATTATTTCATTTCACATTGAATTTATACGTGAAATGAAATAATTTGGAAACCAAAAAAAAATCGCATAGCGTTGAGTTCAGCGGAGCGCGTTTGATCATTTAGGCGGGCCCAAAATCTTTCTTATATAGAAAATTTTAGATTAGTCTGTGTGCTTGTTTGTGTGTCTCACACACGAGTTTGCAGTCGACAAAACTCGATCCAGCGACCTATAGATTGACGTTCAAACGTGCTAACCACTATACCACAAGGGTCACGAGAACTTGAGAGAAATAGGAAAATCAAATTACTGCCATTTCTATTAAAAAAAAAACAAAAATCAGTAAAACGAAATATTTGTCGAAGGCGACTTAGTCGCCACAAGCTGCAGGCTTGTAATCATTAAAAAAAAACAAAGGACTCAAAAAATTGGCAAAAAAAAATATTTTTTTGTGATCAAAAAATTAGCAAAAAAATTTGGTTTCCCATAAATAAAAAATATTGGCAAAAAACATTTTTTTTTTGTCCTATAAAAAATGAGCAAAAAATTTTTTGTGCTCAAAATATTAAATATTTAATATTTGCAGAAAACTTTGTTTTTTATTTTCAAAAAAAAGACTCAAAAACCCATTTTTTTGGTTCCAAAATTTAGAAAAACAATTTTTTATTCTCAAAAAAATGAGCGAAAAAAATTTTTTTTTTGGGATTAAAAAATTAGCAGAAAAAATTATTTTTTGTTCGCGGTGTCTAGGATTAGAAATGTGGGCGGAGCCTAATTTGCTGGCGCGCCAGCAAATTAGCATGACGCACTTTCGGTGCTTGCGCATTTTTCGACTCTCGCATGCATACGATCTTGGAATTAACAAAAAAACCCGAATAAGACTAAAAATACGCATCGAAGAGCGGTCATATAAATTTTCGTCGTCAGATGGCGAATCGGGTTTTTTCAAGCAATTATTGATTTATGAAATTGCCCAAACTTCGATTTTCGTTAATTTTTATACTGCAAAAACACCAAAAAACACACTTTTTTTTCAGTTTCGCAATGCTAAAAACGATTATTCCGAAATGGTGGCTGAACCAAATTCGACGTTCTTAGGCTTGAAAAATTTTTAAAGACCTCAGCTATAATTCAGTTGGAGCACATTTGAGAAAAAATAAAGAATTTATGCTTTTTTCCCGAAAAACATGAGAAATGCCTAAAAATTTGAATTTCGCGCGAAAAATCCAGTGGAGCGCGTTTGCTCGGCTCCGCCCACTTTTCAAATCCTGGACACCGTGTTGTTCTCAAAAAAGAGTGTAAAAAACAAATTTTTGGCTTATAAAAATTAGAAAACAATGTTTTTTGTGCTTAAAAATCAAAAAATGAGCAACAACAATAAAAATTTTCTCAGAAAAAATATATATTCCCAAAATTCGATTGAAAAACATTTTTTAAAAATACCCCATCCATTGTTTTCTTTTCCCAGATTCGTCGGCCGTTTCACGCAACTCGCCCAATTCTGGAAACACTTGAACACGAGCGGCTATGGCCCGTGCATCGAATCCTATTGCAAATTGCTCCACGACCGTGTCACCTTTCACAACAAGTATCCAGTGGTGACTGGAAAACTAGAACTAAACGAATCGCAACTAAAAACCCTGGAAGGCGACCTGGATAACATGTTCGAGATGACAATCGACATGTTAGACCAAATGGACGCTCTCTTGCAACTCCAGGATCGAGTCTACGAGATGCTCAATTCTCTGAGATGGAGCTCACTGATTCCGCAAGGTCAATGTATGCTTTCTCCACTTATCATCGTCATTCTGGATACTAGCAAGTTTTACGATTACCTGGTCAAAATGATATTCAAATTGCACAGCCAAGTGCCACCAGATGCTCTTGAAGGCCATCGTTCTCGATTCCGTGTCATTTTTGAGCGAACTAAAAAGTTCTACGAAGAATCTTCGAATTTGCAATATTTCAAGTTCCTCGTATCGATCCCCACATTGCCATCGGTTAGTTTTTCTATAAATTAAAAAAAAAAACAATTATTGTCGACCCGCCAAAATGGTCAAACGCGCTCCGCTGAACTCAGTAATACGTGGATTTCATTTTCGTTTCCAAATTATTTCATTCCACGTTGAATTTACACGTGAAATGAAATAATTTGGAGACCAAAATGCAAATTGCATAGCATTCGGGCTGGCAATAAAATGATATTTATTGTGTTTTCAATCGATTTGCATCATCAAAATATGAAGCCCCGCCCAATTTTTTCTGCGCGCGGCCACGTAATCACAGTTCTATTTGAAGAAAGAGACCGAGACAAAAAGTAAATTGTGGTTCAGGTTTTCATGATGCAACTCGAATGATTACACAATAAATAAATACACACGTGTTTTTTCTTCCAGCACGCTCCCAACTTCCTACAACAATCCGATCTCGAGTCTTACCGTACTCCACACGCCTACCTCCACAACGAGGGACCAGAGGATGGTCAATCGTTGAATGGGCACGAGGGAGAGCTTTTAAATTTGGTGGAAGAGGAGCCACAACAAGCCAGTCCATCCAGTCAGCCGGATCCCCGAGAAGAGCAACTTCTTCTTCTCACTCGAGCTGTCGAAGATGAAAAGTTTGCGAAGGAACGGCTTATTCAAGAGGTATTTCGATTTTTTTTAAACATTTTGGGAGGAAATTTACGAATGCACAATGTCCAGGATTTGAAAAGTGGGCGGAGCCGAACAAACGCGCTCCACTGGATTTTGCGCGCTAAATTCAAATTTAGAGGCATTTTTTTAATGTATTTCGGGAAAAAAAAGCATAAATTCTTAATTTTTTTTTCCCAAATGTGCTCCAACTGAATTATAGCTGAGTTCTTTAGAAATTTTTTAAGCCTGAGAACGTCGAATTTGGTTCAGCCGCCATTTCGAAATAATCGTTTTTTGGTGTTTTTGCAGGATAAATCTTTACGCAAATCGAAGTTTGGGAAATTTTATGGTATTAAAAGATACAATCAATGTGCTCAACCGATTTCCAACAACCGGTTTCCACCGGTTTTTCATTCAAAAAACCGGTGGAAAAAAACCGGTTGTTCGAATAACCGGTTATTCGAAACAACCGGTTTCTATTCTGATAAAAACCGGTGTTTTGTGTGCAAACACAGCGACGCGCAATTGCAGATACATTGAATGGTACGCGCAAAGTTGATTTTTTGCGGCTCTCCAAGGTCTGAATAATTTTTTCTTCATTCATCTTAAAATTTACGTTTTTTTTTTATCTTAAAAAATTCTATTTCTCTTGGTAATTAATAAACTTCGTTTTATTTCACAAAAAGTGAAAAACAAAAAAAGAACGAATAAATGAAAAAAAAAAACATGTATTTAAGTAATTTGATCAGCTCAAACTAGTCAAACAAAAATAATCGTCCTCGTTTTCTGAATTTTAAGATTCATCTCTGATTTTTCCTGGATCTTCCGCAGCTTCCGTATCAATGTTATCGTACTCGATGTCGTCTTCGGTGTCTTCGTTTTCGTCTCATAAATCAAACCTGCAATAGAAATAGCATGAAATAATCCAAACTTTTAACATGGGAAAAAATATTACTTTTTGAAAGGAGTTCCGAAAAACACCGGCATGGTGATGGTCAGGGTTCCGGCCGGGGAGACAAAGGCGAAAACAGCCAGGGCGTCAGCTGGAGCTGGGGAAAATTGAACGAAAAGCATGTCCTTCTTTGGCGCTTCGGCGGTAAGGTTGATGGCGACGTCCTTGGAACCGACTGGAGTGATGCGATACTCGTTTTTGTTCGAGGACTTGATTTTGAAGAAGATCTTGTCGGCTCCGCCGTTGACGATAAAAAAATATTATTTTTTTTCAAAAAATTGATTTCCTACCTTACCTTTTTGTTTTTCTTGCGTATTCATCTGGGTGAGTATTTTTTAAGTGCGATAATTTATTTTAACATGCTACAATTTTTTGACTCGAATCAATAGCGTATCGAATACTTTGCATACTGGAGACGTCATTTTGCTGAAAAATTCGAAATTCGGGAAAGATTTATAAAAAATAGAGGGAAAAGGAAGATAAAACTAAATAATCAAGCAAGATTTGAACATTTTATGGGGTTATTCACGCTGTGAAAAAAATGTTTTTAACATTTTTTTTCCCTATTCTGGCGATGTCAAAAAATGCAAAAAATGAAAAAAACTCGAGTGTGCGTCGACTTTTTTAACATATTTTTTCTAGGCCAGGAGGCCACGGCCATCAGTTGTGTCGATTTACGGGGAATTTTTTTCACTTGTTTTTCGCAATTTCAGTCAAATTTTCGCATTTTTTGTCAAGATTGCCAGTTTCCAATAATTTAATTGTGGTAAAAAACTGTTTTTTTTTTATTCTTTCTTTCCCATTACTGTTTGTTTTCAAATTTTTAGACGGTTTTCAGTAGTATGCACTAAATTTTGGAAAACATGTATTCAATAGGTTCAACAATAACAAATTCAAACAAAAAACTCTATTGAACATTAAATTATTGTTCAAAATATAGTCAATGAACACGGATCTTTGCTCTTCAGTTGTTCTGTAGGGACCAGGAAGCGCTGGAGCAGTTGTTTCGGGATGAGCCCCAATAAGAGGTTCAATAGATATGTTATGGATCGCTGAGCAATGATCAGTTTTCTGGACTCAACCGAAGATTTCGACCAAAAACTTGGAACTTACTGCAAGAGTTGACAAAAATAAAATTGAAAATATCTGTGAAAATTAATGACTTTTGCGCTAATTTTTGTATTACATTTCCGCAATCTTGTCTTTCTTGGTCTTCTAAATCGATTATCGATAATCAAAATGATAACAACAAAAATTTATTATAAAAATGAAAGCGAGAACAGCCAGAGGAACACCTAACAACAAAATAAACCGTAAAACATAAATAAATCTGACTAGGAAAGTACTTTTTGGTACATTTTGGAAAATTCTGAAAAAAATCAGGGTATTACTAGATTTTTTGGTGAATTTTTTAAGATTTTAAAAATCCGCAAAATGTTTTCAGAAAAGTTTTTATGAGCCGTTAAACTTTTTAAATATTTTTCGAGTACATTTTTATCTGTAAAATCCTACATTCCACACGGTCTCCTTCGCTACACCAGCTGAAAAGTCTACCAACACGCAGGTCGCTGAAAATGTCGATGGGTGGCGCAACTGGGTGTGCTCGGAGCACTGATACAAGGAGGCTGTGGGTTCGCTCCCCAGACCTAGTAAATTTTTTTTGCAAAATTTTGATCTGTATTTTTCGGAGCCGTAATACAGTCCAGAAATTTTTAAAAAATATTTTGAGTGTATTTTCTACTCCTCCTCACCCTAATTAAGGGCCTAAACTCAAAAAAAAATTTTTTTTTTTTCAAACTTTTTTCGAATTTTTGTCTACCGATTGCATGGCATTTTTTTTTCCAAAAAAACGAAAAAAAAATTTTTTTTTTTAATTTTAGGCACTTCCTTGGGTCGAAGAGTACTAGAAAATACACTCGAAATATTTTTTAAAAATTTCTGGACTGTATTACGGCTCCGAAAAATACACATCAAAATTTTGCAAAAAAAGTTTACTATGTCTTGGGAGGGAACCCACAGTCTCCTTGTTCCACTGCTCCCAGCGCACCCAGTTGCGCCACCCATTGACATTTTTAGCGAACTGCGTGTTGGTAGACTTTTCGGCTGGTGTAGCGAAGGCGATCGTGTGGAATGTAGGATTTTACATGTAAAAATGTGCTCGAACAATAGAAAAAAGTTTGACGGCTCATAAAAACTTTTCTGAAAATATTTTGCGGATTTTTAATGACTCAAAAAATTCACCAAAAAATCTAGTATTACCCTGATTTTTTTCAGAATTTTCCAAAATGTACCAAAAAGTACTTTCCTAGTGAGGAGAATCATAACCCAAAAACAAACTGTGAAAAAGACCCCGAATTATAAAAAACACCGTAACAAAACAAGAAAAAACCTTTAACAAAACGAGAACGGCCTTCCTGCCTTCTTCGATTTGTCTATATTTACTTCGGGCTGTGGTTGCTGCTGCTCACTATCAACAATAACTGACTCATCATCCGAATCGTCTGACATCCCTGTAAATTGAAGATTTTCCCTTTACGAAAATTTAGTTTTCTTGTACCGTAAAAACTATAAAATACAGCGGCATGCCCTTGTTCCATTTCATCAAAACTGCCAGGTAATTAGAGGTTTGCACACTAAACTTCGGTCGTCTCATGCTTGCTTGGTTAGAAAGTGTTTTGCCGAGTATGGTGTGCAAACCTCAAAATACCCGGAAGTTGTGATGAAATGAAACAATGGAAGGGCATGATGTTGTATTAGAGTTTTTACGGTAATTCTGAAACCATAAATAGAAGAAGTCTTGAAGAGATAAATAGTTTGAAAAATAAACAAAAAAAAATGAAAGCAGAACTTTTGAATTCAGAGAAACATTTTAAAATTTCGATTTACTTGAGAAAAAAAATCACAAATTAAATGGATTCTATATAATAGATTCGTGACGGAGTGACATTTTACGTGAAACTGGGAGACGAAAAATCTCTTCATTTCTTCAGTTATTTCTTCATTTTTTCGAATAAAAACGTGAAAAAAATTGTCACTCCGCCACGAATCCATTATAGATAAACAGGATATTGAAAAAAAAAATACAGAAAAAAAACACATCGGAAAAAGAAACTTGAGAATAACTGTGAAAATCTGACTGAAAATGCCAAAAAAATGTAAAAAAAAATTCCCCGTAAATCGACACAACTGATGGCCGTGGCCTCCTGGCCTAGAAACAAACGTTAAAAAAGTCGACGCACACTCGAGTTTTTTTCATTTTTTGCATTTTTTGACATCGCCAGAATAGAGAAAAAAATGTAAAAAACATTTTTTTCACAGCGTGAATAACCCCATTAGATTAAAAAAAAATAAAACAACTTTGGTCCGCAATTGCGCGTCGCTGTGTTTGCACACAAAAAACCGGTTTTCACCGGTGGAAACCGGTAGAAACCGGCGGAAACCGGTTTTTTTCACACCGGTGGAAACCGGTTTTTTTGTAACCGGTGGAAACCGGTTTTTATCGGTTTTTGCAACCGGTGGAGCACATTGGATACAATACATACATTTTACAAAGAAAAACAGGTTTTACTGAAAGAATAATAATAAAGTCAATTTAAAAAAATGCGAGAGTCGAAAAATGCGCAAGCATCGAAAGTGCGCCATGCTAATTTGCTGGTGCGCCAGCAAATTAGGCTCCGCCCACATTTCCAATCCTGGACACCGTGGAATAATCCATTAAAAAAGCAACAAAAAATATTAAGTCATCCAAAAGGAGTACACGAGATGTGCCTGCTGGCCTAGAAAACCGGTGGCCGTGAAATGTTGAAAATTGAAAAAAAAAAAACGGTGAAAACAAAGCAACGAGTTTTTGAATTTCCCGCCATTTCGTGTACTACTTTTGGAAGAAAGTTTTCTAATTTTTTCTGTACCTAAATTTTTTTTAAATTGAGAGAATTTTTGTGCGATTTTAATGGGAAAAAGTAGGCGAATATTTTTATTTTCAGGCTCGTAGCCGTATCGAACAATATGAAAACCGTCTTCTGCAAATGCAAGGCGACTTTGATCATGCGAAACGAGAAGCGGAGGAGAATAAAGAAGAGGCGCAGCGACTTAAAAATGAACTCTCCCTCCGAGACGCCTCAAGAATCCAGAGCGACGACGCCAGAGTCAAAGAAGCTGAAGGCAAGGCCAGCGCCTCGGAGGAACGTTTTGGAAAAATGAAGGGTGTTTATGAAAAGTTTAGAAGTGAGCATGTTGCTGTAAGTTTTTTTTTATTCAAAAGTTTTCTTGACTGCTCCATTCAGGCGCTCACCAAACTCGGAGAACTGCAAAAGCAATTAGAAGCCAGTGAAAAGTCAAAGTTTGACAAAGAAGAGGAGATCACTGCGTTGAACCGAAAAGTGGAAGAAGCTCAACGAGAAGCGGGAAGAGCCATGTCGAAAGCGGAAGGAGACGCGGGAGCTGTTGATGAGATGAGAACTCAGTTGGCGAAAGCCGACATTGAAGTGGAAGAATTGAAACGGGTAATTATTTATATATTTACCGTATTTACTCGATTAGAAGGGCACCTCCAGTGAAATTAAAATTTTCAGCAAAAAAACAGGGAAGAAATATATTTTTTTAATATTTTTTCGAGGTTTTCGAAAAATAAATCAGCAGCTTTGAAAAATCGAAAAGAAAAGCGATAAAAAGAATAAATTTTTTTACGGATTCCGTAAAACGTAAAATTTGCGGAGTAAAAATTCGTAAAATTTAAAATTTCACTGTTTAGTAAGGAACATTAATTGCTGAATCCAGAAATAATAACAAAAAGTGGGAGAAAATTGAGAAACAACAAAAATATAGTTTTCGATGGAAATTAGGCTCCTAAAATTCGAAAAGTGCGATGTTTTTGTTTAGTTTCAGTACTTAACATCGGAAAGTATGTTAAGCTTTTCTGAAATAATTTCGAATAAATCCTGCTGTATTTTGTTTTTTTTCTTATTGGTCTATTCACGGAAACCAGCAAAATATGCAAAAAATTCAGCGAAAATTCGGAGAATGCTCCGATCAGTCTGAAGTTCTGACCAAAAGTGTCAAAAATACTCCCGGACATTTGCAGAAAATCTCAAACCAAAATATCGATTTTTAAAATTTTCGAAATCGATATTTTGGTCTGAAATTTTCTGCACATGCCCGGGAGTATTTTTGACATGTTTTGTCAAAATTTCAGACTGATCGATGCATTCTCCGAATTTTCGCTGAATTTTTTGCATTTTCTGCATATTTTGCTGGTTCCGTGAATAGACCTATTACCGACATGAAGAAAATAGCTCTAGAATTTTTGCGGATTTTACGGTGCCTCAAAAGTCCGTGAAAGACGTAAAATCCCAGCCCTGTTGCTTTGAAAATATGACAGAAAAAGTACCATATTTACTCTATTTGAAGAGCGTTTTAAAATTATTATTTCGTGTTGTTAAATAGAAGGGAATGCCCTTCTAATATAATAAATACGGTATTTTAATTTGATTGCATAATCACTTAAATCTTCAAAAAAACACAATTTTTTTAAAATTCGAATTCTGAACCGCTAAAATAAATTCAATTAAAATAATGGTAATTTGCACTTTTAATACTCAATTGAGCTCAAATATTGGCACAGAAACTCAAGTTATTCGTCAAAAAAAAGTATCGAAAATACTGTATTTTCTCTATTAGAAGGGCACCCCCAATAGAAGGCAGTATTTTCCTTTAAAAATTCTCATTTTTCGTAATTTTATCTGATTTTTCCACCTTTCAGCAAAGAAATCTAGGAAGAAACATTTGTTTTTCGGGTTTTTTCGAAAAAAAAAAGATCGACATTCTTAAAAATAGAAGGATATGTATTTAAAACCGTAATAATGTAAAAAGTAAATACGGCAGATAAACAAAAAAAAATAACGATATAAAACTGTTAAAAATTTCCATTTTATTCCTTTCAGTCTCTTGAAAATCTTCGTGAATCGAATGCCAACCAACTGGTCCAATCATCAGCCAGAGAAGCCGAAGAGGTCCAGCGAGCGAAACGACGAATTGCAAGTTAGTTTATTCAATTTTTAAAGCAAAAAAATCCACATTATTTAGAAAAAAAAATTTATTTCCAGAAGAGTCGGGATTCGGCGTCTCACAAATGTTTGAGCACTGCGAGGATGAGCTGCAGAACGCCACTTCCATCACCTATCCGCCTCGTAAGTTTTAAAATATTTAACGGTTCCCGAAAAATACGGCTCTGGGACGTTTCGAAACGTTTTCGGCATTTTTGCGTAGCTGTAAGTGATACCAAAACACACGCGTATTTGGTTTTTATTTTTCGTTTTTGTCGGTTTTTTAATTATTTTTTGGTGATTTAAATCCACTAACTTGCCGCAAAAATGCACAAAAGTTTCAAAACGTCCCAGTTTCGAAACGTCCTAGAGCCCAAAATACACCCATTTCTGTACTCAGACCTGGCTCAATCGGCAATGACGAACCTTGTGAACGTAATTGCATCGGAGCAGCTGAACGAGCCACTCGCAGCAAAAGAGAACGTCTTCGCCGGACATCTTCTCTCCAACACCCTCTTAGCAGCCGCTTCTGCCGCTTACACGGCCAGCATTGAGAGTTATGAAGGCGTCAACGATCAGTGCAAGAAGGTTCTTCAGACGGCAAAAACCGCGTTTGCAGAGGAGAATGAACCTGCTCGGGCTGAAAAGATACGAGAGCTCCGGCAAGATGTTCAGTCTCTGAACTCGCTTATAATTTCGCTCCCACTTCAAACTGATATTGACAAAGAAGTGGTTGGAAATGAGTTGGAACAAGAAATGCGGAGAATGGATGAAGCGATTCGGCGAGCTGTTCAAGAAATTGAAGCGATTCAGCGAAAAGCCCGAGAAAATTCGGATGGAATTCGTCTCGAAGTCAATGAGTCGATTCTTGCCAATTGCCAGGCATTGATGTCTGTCATCATGCAGTTGGTGGCAGCTTCACGAGAACTACAGGTCGAGATTGTGGCTGCTGGAAAAGCTGGAGGTTCACCTGCAGAGTTCTACAAAAGAAACCACCAGTGGACGGAGGGATTGTTATCTGCCGCAAAAGCGGTCGGAGTTGCTGCTAAAGTGCTTGTCGAATCGGCAGATGGAGTTGTCACTGGAAAAGGAAAGTTTGAGCATCTCATCGTTGCCGCGCAGGAAATTGCTGCATCGACTGCACAACTGTTTGTTTCGAGCAGAGTGAAGGCGGATAAGGATTCGGCAAAGTATGGATTAGTCAAAACGATCATATTTTGGTTTTTGGAGTATAACTTTTGAATGGAGGTTCTGAAAATTTGAAAGTTCGTGAAGTTTTGAACAAGCTCCAAAAATGGATTTGGTCATTTCTGAAAACTACAGATTAAAAAAATATTTCAGATGCCAAAATGTTTGAACCAAAAATAAATTTTTCAGGTTTTTCAGTACTTGATATTTATTTTGAAAATGAAGTTTTAAAACTAAAAGTATGATTTACAGCACTTTTGAGAATCAACGAAACCGAAGAAAATTTAATAGCTTTTTTGCGGTTTTCATACGGTTTTCCTCAATTTTCTTCGGTTTCGTTGATTCTTATTTAATAAAAGTTAAAGTTGACTTAACCATGTGGACCCTGATACTTAAAGTTCTGTAAATCATACTTTTAGTTTTAAAACTTCATTTTGAAAATAAATAATAAGTACTGGAAATTCTGAAATACAATTATTTTTGGGTCGAAAATTTTGGCACCTGAAATTTTAATAAAAATCTGCAGTTTTTAAAAAATGTTCAAATCTATTTTGGAGCTTGTCAAAAAGGGAAAATTCCATTATGCCCCCCCCCCCACCCATTTTTGAATTCCCTGGTAATCTTTCATTATAGCCCCCCATATCATTATATTATACACCCCCAAACGCCCATTTTGTTATACCACCCCACGTGGGAGGGCTTATTGAAATGGTGGGGTGCTTTATTGAAATGTCCAAGATCTCACCTAGTTGAATCCTACGTCTGATTTTGATTAGGGATGAGATTTTCATCGCTCAGTTTCGTTTCTTACGTTTGATACTCATTTATTTCAAAAAATTTTATAACCAAAAAAACAACCCGCAAAGCTTCCGCCCAGCTCCCTCCGGTCGCCAATTTAAAAAGTGTCACACATGCTTCCGGCGCGTTGCCGCTGAACTTCCCGGCCATCAATAAATGCTTAGGAACGCATATTCAAAGCGTGAACGACAAAATATTAAAAAAAGAAGGAAAAAACTCGAAAATCTAACAAAAATTAAAAGAAAACGGAAGAAAATCGATAAAAAATCTAGCTGTTTACTCCACAATTTGGCTTCTTACATTTGATACTCAAGATTTAATTATTTTTTGGTGATTTAAATCCACTAGCTTGCCGCAAAAATGCACAAAAGTTTCAAAACGTCCCAGTTTCGAAACGTCCTAGAGCCCAAAATACACCCATTTCTGTACTCAGACCTGGCTCAATCGGCAATGACGAACCTTGTGAACGTTGATAAAAAGATAAAAAAAAACATTACGGAACAAATTCATGCAAATTTTCAGAATCGTCACTCTCCATTCAAAAGTTACCGTAAAACCTGTAATTGAAGTACACCTGTATTAGAAGTACACCCATTTAGGGGGTTTGAAAAATAGAAGTACATGTACTTCAATTACAGATTTTACGGTATGCTCCAAAAACCAAAATATGCTATATTTTTGTCCGGTACTGTACATTCTTCATTCTAGACTAAATGCTCTCTCGATCGCTTCCAAAGCTGTCAATCAGAACACGGCTCACGTTGTGGCTGCTGTGAAAAGTGCACAGACGACGTTGAACGACGAGGACTCACTCGACTTCTCCTACCTCTCACTTCACGCCGCCAAAAAAGAGGAGATGGAATCGCAAGTGAGAATGCTCGAATTGGAGCAAAGTTTGAATTTGGAGCGAGCAAAACTTGCTGCCCTCCGTAAACAACACTATCACATGGCTCAATTGGTAGCGAACAAGGTGGGTATTTTGAAAATTGGCTGAAATTGAGGAAAAAAAAATTGACAGAACTGAAAATGAATTTGAATGGCATAGGAACGAAATGTGAAAAAAGAAAGGTTTGGGCTTTTAGAAAAAGCATATTTAACTTCACCTCTGTATTCTCAAATCACGCAAACAACCCAATTAATGTTTTATTTTGTGCGCCAATAACGTGTAGTCGGCTCTTGAAGGAGAGCAGGCTTGTCCGGAATTTCGGAATATTCTTTTATTAAATATGTAATAGTTGGCTATTTTGTTTTCAATCGACTTGCGACATGAGAACGCGAGACTCCGCCCACTTATTTGTGCGCTACCTGTCTGCGTCTCTTCAAATATCACTGTGTTCGCGTGGTCGCGCACAAAAAAAGTGGGCGGAGTCTCGCGTTCTCACGTCGCAAGTCGATTGAAAACACAATATCTCCGATAAAATGGGAGTAAAACTACACGTGTTTGGCGCACAATTTGATAATACCCCGCTGCACTATTTACCATTTTATCCTCTATCATTAAATTCAGCACAGGAAAAAACACCGTTTTTCGAGGTAACAAAAACTACAGTAGTCGGTGGTTTTTTTTTGACGTAAAGAACTAGTCGTGTCGAAACCGGACGATGAAATAATTCGATGCGCCTCCTTTAAATTTCGGCCAAATTCCTTCCCATTGAAAATTAATTGTTTAGCGCCGGGTCTCGACGCGATTGGTTTTTTTTCCTGGAAAAAAACCCACGAAAAACTATTTTTTTCCTGTGTTGAATAGGTCCATAACGCCTTTATTTTGATAATTTCAGGACGAAGAATCGGAACAATAATCGATGATGACGTCATTTTTGCCTCACACCATTTTTTTTACATAATTTGTACATTTTTGTATTCTGCTCCCTCCCTCCCTCCCTTCCTCCCCGTTTTATATTTTATGTGACCCCCCCCCCCTTACTAAAAATTATTTATCAGTTTGTCAAATGTTTCATCTCTGAAATCTCAAATTCTACTTTTTTTTTCATCAAAAACTAGTCTGTTTCCTGTGAATACAACGCTTTGAATTATACCGACTTTTTATATCACACGACAATCATTCAATCACTTTTGAGCTTTTTTTGTTGCGAGTCTGAAGGCGTGCGAACCAGCCCCTCCCGGTTACTATGACAATGTCGGCGGCAGTAGGCTAGAAATGAGAAAAAGATTTGGAGCCATTTTTCAACACTGCTCCACTACTCGCGATTGAATTAAAGTCAATTTATGCAACGATGGTCACTGATAATCACCATACTTTTCAATTTGTGCTCAATGGCCACGGCGGATGGTGAGTGGAATTTTAAAAGCATACATATTGTTTTTTTTTTTTGCAACATGAAAACATGAAACACCGCCCACTTTTGTGCGCGAAAACAATGCAACTTGAAGAGACGTAGACATTTCAGATTGCCATTGTGCTTTGTGCGAGCTGGACAAACTGCCGGACAACTGCACGACGATGTACGGTCACATTCAGATGGGTCTCGAAGCGACTATGCCACCGTTTGAGGTGATTTTTCAATTAGACTTGACATTTTTATAGTTAGCTTTTAAACGTACAGTAGCGGCCACTGAAATATCCCCTTTTGGTTTTTCAGCTATAACATTTCTTAGAGAAGAGCTAGGAATTTTAGGTCAACTGTGAAAATGTTCCAAAATAAGCCAGAAATATGATGCAGTTTAGCTTTTACCGATTAAAAGTTTGTTTTTCTGAAAATTCCAAAAATTCGATTTTTCGACTTTTAACAAAAACCGTTTATTGAGATTTCACCCGGGAAACGACTTGTAAATGAGGTAATAAGCGATAGAAACAGTTAAAAACTAATTAATACTAATCTGCAAACCCTCGAGAATCGATAGCAGCTTGACATCTTCTTGGCAGGTTGGTTATAACAGACTATGGAATCTGAGCCCACGCAGTCTGCAACTGAGAGAATTTCTGGTCGGCATTTCGAGCACGGATGCCGGAAACGCATCTCTCAAGCTCTTCCCACAAGTGCTCGATAAGGTTGATATTGGGGCTCTGGCTGGGCCACTCCATTACGGTCACACGGTTGGTGGCGAATCAATGGTTTGAGACATTTCACTCACTTTTATGTGGTTGGACGTGTGTTTCGGGTCATTATCTTGTTGAAACGAGTAACAAACCCTTAGGGAGCCACGAGCGAACGGTAGCATCACATTTTGCAAGATCTGTTCGTACACAAAGCGATCCATGTTGCCTCGGATGCGGTGAAGAGGTCCGAGCCCATGACGGCTGAAGCAGGATCATACCATCACGTTGCCGCCATCATGTTTTACGGTCGGAGTTTGGTATTTTGGGTTGAATCTGGTCCCTACTGGTCGTCTCACATAAGAAATTCCATCCGAACCAAATAATATGAACTTGCTCTCATCACTCTACAAAACTCTTTCCCACTGACTTTGAGTCCAGTTGAGATGAGCTCGTGCCCAGGCCACACGAGCTGCTCTATTGCGGTCAGAGATGTACGGCTTCTTCACAGGTATTTTGCCAAACAGTCCAGCATCGTTTAGGCGCTGTCGGATCGTTCAGACGCTTGCCACAGGTGATCCACGGGGAGAAACCTGATCAAGGACTTCGGAGGGCACTGGGCCTAGGGTTGCTTCTCGATGCGCGTACGATATTTCTGTCTGTTAGATGGTTCGTAACTCAAGCCCGTGAGTGTCTTCTCTTGACTGGTTGTCTATTTTGAGCTCTCCAGATATTCAAAAAATGTTCCAATTGTGGAACGATCAAAGTTGAACTGCTCAGCAAGTTGCCTGAGAGTTCGTCCCTGCTCGCGTCCTCTAGCAATTGCAAATTGCTGGTTAGGGGTCAAATATACTTTTAATTTAGTTTTTGTCATTATCTAAATCAATAGACATTGAAGATTCTGGAAAATATTGGAGTTTTGTAGCTTAAAAAAAAATAGAAAAAACGATCAAAATCGTGAAAATTGAAAAAAAAAATTAGAAATATTTTTATCGGTAAAAACTAAATTGGATCATATTTCTGGCCTATTTTGGAACATTTTCACAGTTGACCTCAAGTTCCTAGCTCTTCTCTAAAAAAAGTTATAGCTGAAAAACCAAAAGGGGATATTTCAGTGGCCGCTACTGTATATCGTAGTATGCCTTGTTTAATATTTGGCTCGACTACAATTTTGAAGCCTAATTAGACTGAACGAGTTGTGTTTCAGATAATCGAACACAATCCCTTTTTCTAATTAGAATCGAACATTTTCGTTTCAGATTTGGGGTACTTCTAATTAGACTAGAAATTATTCTAATTAGATCTGGAATCCTTATAATTAGGCTTAGAAATTATCTAATTAGGCTGAAGAAATTTTAATCAAGCTCGGAAGTCCTTCTAATTAGGCTCGTTATTTTGATTTTCACGGTGTCGAGGATTTGAAAAGTGGGCGGAGCCGAGCAAACGCGCTCCACTGGATTTTTTCGCGCGAAATTCAATTTTTGAGGCATTTTTTTATCAGCTCCGCGACATCTCGAAACCGGACATCTCGAAACCGGACATCTCGAAACCGGACATTTCGAAACCGGACATCTCGAAACCGCGACATCTCGAAACCGCGTTAACAGGGGGAGGGTGGTTGAAAAGAGAGGTAGGAAGTAAAAATTTTTTTTTTCATAAATCAATGACTATTCAACAAAACATCAAAAAGTGCAAGATTTGAGCATCATTACTTTGGCGGCCGCCAAAAAAAGCTTACAGTACGCAAACTGTACCTTGCATCAGAGGCAGGGGTGGGACCAAAAAAAAAGTTTTTTCGGTCGTTTCTTTTGCTTTTTTTGGGTGAAACAAAAAAATTTGTTTTGTTCATGCATGTAAGAAAAAAAAGTTTTCTTTTTAAAACCGCGGAGGCGCAAAACAATGCCTGTATGAACGAAAACTTAGCCGGGATATGCTCTGAATTGACAAAAAATCTCTAATTTTCAACGAAAACTTTGGAAAATTTCCATTCAACTCGCAGAAATACAATTTTTTCTCCTGTAAACGTGTTTCGAGAGAGGAAAGACGCAGACATCGGTGCAAGCGCGCTCTATTGTCAATTTTCTCTGCTTTTTAAAAAATTTCACAAAAAAAAATTTGTTTGTCCTCAAAAAATTGAAAAAAAAGTATCAAAACAATTTTTTTTCCTCAAAAAAAAACAGAAAAAAAAATTTTGTTCAAGAAAAAAATATAAAAAAATAGTATTTCTGCGAGTTGAATGGAAATTTTCCGAAGTATTCGTTGAAAATTAGAGATTTTTTGTCAATTCAGAGCATATCCCGGCTAAGTTTTCGTTCATACAGGCATTGTTTTGCGTCTCCGCGGTTTTAAAAAGAAAACTTTTTTTTCTTACATGCATGAACAAAACAAATTTTTTTGTTTCACCCAAAAAAAGCAAAAGAAACGACCGAAAAAACTTTTTTTTTGGTCCCACCCCTGCCTCTGATGCAAGGTACAGTTTGCGTACTGTAAGCTTTTTTTGGCGGCCGCCAAAGTAATGATGCTCAAATCTTGCACTTTTTGATGTTTTGTTGAATAGTCATTGATTTATGAAAAAAAATTTTTTTACTTCCTACCTCTCTTTTCAACCACCCTCCCCCTGTTAACGCGGTTTCGAGATGTCGCGGTTTCGAGATGTCCGGTTTCGAGATGTCCGGTTTCGAGATGTCCGGTTTCGAAATGTCCGGTTTCGAGATGTCGCGGTTTCGAGATGTCGCGGTTTCGAGATGTCCGGTTTCGAGATGTCGCGGAGCCTTCACAATAGCATTGCGGAGCTGAAAGTGAGTTTTTTGGTGTTTTTGCAGGATAAATGTTTTCGAAAATCGATGTTTGGGCAGTTTTATGGTATTAAAAGATACAATACATACACTTTACAAAGAAAAACAGGTTTTACTGAAAGATAAATATTAAAATAAAAAAAAAAGCGAGAGTCGAAAAATGCGCAAGCACCGAAAGTGCGCCAGCAAATAAGGCTCCGCCCACATTTCCAATCCTGGACACCGTGGAATGTCCCATTAAAAATGCAAAAATTCTAACAGTTTCAATTAGACTCGAAATCCGTCTAGTTTGACTTAAAATCCTTCTAATTAGATGTGTAACTCTTCTAATTAGGCCCCAGACTGTTCTAATAAGACGTGAAATTGTTGTAATTATCATTAAAATCATCAGAATCATCAAGTAACTATACAATTCTTATAACTTATAAGTTATAAGACTTTGAAATTGTTTAATTAATTGTAAGATGAAAAGTTTCTTGCGTGACTGGGAATTGCTTCTAATTAGACTTACAATTTATCTAGTTAGATTTGAAATTCTCCTAATTAGACTTGCAATCTATCTAGTTATTCTCAGTACGGAGCGCTACAAACGCGCTCCCTTCGCACAGTGGTGGACGCGGCCACGTTGGCGACGAGAGAGTGCAGAAAATTGAAAGAGCCGTGGCCGATGTTTTGCTCTGATTTCTCTAAACCTCTCTCCAAATGCATGCGAAATTCTTTGTTCGATTGGAGCGAGTTATCAGCGTTTTATACCGAGTATAGCTTTGAATGAGTAGAAATCCTGAATCTCTGATTTTTTCTAATTAGAATTGAAATTTTCATCGTAGTGTATCCTTTTAATCTTCTTTTTGTTTGTTCGAATACAATTTTTAAAGTAAATTTAAACCCAAAACTAGCTGCGTTACAGATAATCGAGTACAAGCTCGAAAACGTGACAAAAATCGTTGGCTGCGTGACAATCGCGAACTCTGGCTTCACCACACTCGGCTTCTTTTCCAATCTTTTAGAAATCCAGTATTCTCAAACCAATAATGCGTCCACGTGTGCAAGTGAGTTGTGTTTTTTTATTATTTTGAACTCGATATTTGCAAATTTGGAGACCCCACGAAAAGGGGGGAAAGTGCCAAAACGTGGGAACGAAATTTTTGAAATTAAAATGCTCGAATCCTTCGACGAAAAAAAAAAAAAATTAAGCTCCGCCCATTTTCCCCCCTTTTCGTTCCCACATTTCCACACTTTCCCCCCTTTTCGTGGGGTCTCCAAATTTGACTTGCTTGCGGTATTACGGTAAAACTTTTCAGCATACGGAAATATCATTACCATTGCCAAAAATAGTTTGCTGAGAAGATTGTACTTTGAAAATTTGGGAAAGGTAGGCAATAGAAAAAACATAAAAATTCCAAGATTTCCAGGTAATTGTGAGTGAAAAGTCTGAATATGGAATATATATCGTCGATAATCCATCATTGTGTATTTCTGAAAAAGAACTGGAAAATTTTATGACCACTTCCAAATTCTACGCTCCACACATTCAAATTTGCGATCCGAAAAGTTTGTCTCTTTTTTTCACGGTGTGCTAGACCCTACGTAAAGGCCAACGCGCCTCATCGCAGTCTCTGCGTCTCCACAGTGGAGTTCTGCCAAGTTTAGCTAAACATGTGTAAAAATAGAGACACAGAGACGCGAGAAATGGTGCTTGAAAATTCGCTTACCAAAAATGATAAAAATCGGAGTCCCGACCAGGCTTTCTCGGAAATTTCGGAAAAGTCGGAAATTTCCGATTCCGGTTCCGAGGCAGTTTCACTTCCGAAAAAATTTCCGATTCCGTTCCGAGACAAAATGATTTCCGAAAATAATTCCGTTTCCGTCGGAAATAATTTTTTCCGATGTCGGAAAAAACATGTTTTTCTGTCGAAATTTGGTAGTAAAAATCTTTTTTTCTTTTTTGGAAAAAATTCAACCATGTCCGTGACACAAATTTCCTATTTAAACACGAGTCTACGTATTCTCAGTACGGAGCGCTGCAGACGCGCTCCCTTCGCACAGTGGTGGACGCGGCCACGTTGGCGACGAGAGAGTGCAGAAAATTGAGAGAGCCGTGGCCGATGTTTTGCTCTAATTTCTCTAAACCTCACTCCAAATGCATGTGAAATTTTTTGTTCGTTTGGAGCGAGTTTTCAGCGTTTTATACCGAGTATATCTTTCCTCAATTTTTTAAACTTTTTTGTGGATAATTTAAGATTTTATGGGCCTATTCAGGTTCATTTCCGATTTTTCCGATCGGAAATCGGAATTCCGTCGGAAGTCGGAATTCCGACGGAAATCGGAATGGGAATTTTCATTTTCGGAATTCCGGCGGAAGATCGGAAATGAAAATGAAAAATTCGGAATTCCGTCGGAACATCGGAAGAGAAAATTACAAAATCGGAAATTTCCGACGGAACTCGGAAGAGAAATTTTCATTTCCGAGAAAGCCTGGCCGACACGCCGTGTTTTTATAAAAAATTAAAGTTCAATAGGCGTTAAAAGCACGTTTTTCTTCTTGTCAGAATTCTATTGCCGACTAGACAATTTCGACTTTTTCGACGACACCAATATTCCGATCGGTTGTCAGATTTTAACCGATTCTTTGGTGTTAAATGGCACCACCAACACCGGAAATGCCACGGAATTCCAAAATAGGTTAGCAGTAGGGCGCACTTGCAGCATTAACATTTTGTAAAATTTCAGATTAAATGACATTGAGCAAATCTTTGGCTCGATTATAGTGCTGGAGAGCTATATTACAAGTTTGGCATTTCCAAATCTGTGGCGGATTTACAATTTTCAACGTATGTCTGGTTTTTGAGGGCCTGAGCAAACCGGGTAACAAGCTCCTACTGTAACTATACGCTCATTTTTGCCTGGAAAAACTAACTCTTCCACGAGTGAACTCAGCACGATTGGACACAGCTGAAATGAGTGTGACCGTAATCCATTCAAACAATTTTAACGAGGTTGTAAGCAACAGAATCCAAAAAAAATTATTTTTTTACTCGCACTGTTGTCAAAATTGTTTTTATGGATTACGGTTACACTGATTTCAGCTGTGTCCAATCTTGCTGAATTCACTCGTGAAGGAGCTTGCTCTTCCAGACCAAACAAGAACGTTAGCCTTTTGATTGTTGAGGCGGTGCGTTTTGAAAAGCTACGATAGGGTACTTGTTTGTTTGCGTTATTTTTTCCAAAAACCCCAAAAAAAAATTAAAAAGTCGCCATTTCGCAAAAACTTTCAATTTAATTTTCAGCCGACCTACCAATAATTCTCGTGCAAAACAACGAGTTTCTGTGCCATTTGGAAATGCCAAATCTTTCCTCTATCCCCTATTTTGGCACGTGGCCGGATGCTCTTTATTCCTATTCGAATCCATTGCTCACTGAAATTTCCGTCGAAACGTGCCAGAGGCTTTCTAAGTTGGGAGAGATCACTTTTGACGATAATAGCACGAATACAGTTTGTCGTGGGTTTTCTTTTCATGTTTTAAATTCATCGATATGTTTCTTTTCTCAGACAATCAATCCAAGCCGGTCTCAAACTTTGTAAACTCTACAGTAATTTTTCCTCCCGGTGAAACAGTGAGTTTTTTTTTTGCTGCTTTGGTTTCAAAAATATTTGTCACGTTTTATGTCTAGAATCGAGAATTTACGTATTTTCACAATAGAAAAATAAACATCGATAATTTTTAGGGCTGTGGGACGTTTCGAAACTTCAGTGCGATTTTCCGTCGCGGCGTTCGCACTAGTGACAAGAAAATATACGTGAATTTGGTTTTTCGTTTTTGCGCCCACTAGGGCCAACACCGAGGCGCAAAAATGCACTAAAGTTTCGAAGTTATAACCTACTTATAGGTTGCGTAACACCCCAGATTCATTTTGATGACGGCATTCATTTCCTATCACATTTTGGGGCAAAAATACTTTAAATATTATTAAGCAACTTAAAAATATTGAATTATTTAAGAAAAACACATATTTATTGTGTTTTCAATCGACTTGCGACATGAGAACGCGAAACCCCGCCCACTTATTTGTGCGCGACCACGCGAACACAGTGATATTTGAAGAGACGCAGACAGAACGGTGAATGCAGACTTGCGTTTTCATGGCGCAAGTCGATTGAAAACAAAATAGGGGCGTTGCCTAAATCACGCATAAATCGTGTTTTTCTCGGGTTACTGTAGCCTTCCGCTTTATTTTTTCGATAAAATTTAATTTTTCCCGATAATTTTGACACGAAAAAAAGAATATTTGCAACAAAATTTTCTCGGAGTTTTGTTAATTTTTAAACAAAAAAAGGTGCAAAAACTAGTCGGTGCATTTTCACATATTTTAGGGTTTTATAGAAAAAAGAGAGAAAAACGAAAATAAATACAAATCCAGGTTTTTTTTCAGAATAAACATCCAAATGACACCAGGGATAATCACAATTTCCGGGTCTACCAATCAAACTTTCTATTTTCTTGTATTTTGTTTTTTAGCCTCATTTATTAGCACAATATTTATTAATACATATGTACAGTACTGGCCATAATTCTATTTCAAAACAGTTTTTTGAGCATAACTTCATTGAAAGTTGCGGGATCGCTCGGAAATTTTTACGGTACGTGCATAACACCGTGACGGATTATTGCGGACCGCGAAATTGCATCATTCTTGTTTTTAAATTTTTAAATTAATTTATTATTATTTTTTCCATTTTTTTCAGTATCAGCCTATTTCACTATGAGCATGTTCTAGGTAATTTTAACAATCAATCTTCGGACTACTCTTTTCCAAATCATGGCAAGATCACCAGGGAACAAAAATGTATCCAAGGATGTGCAAGAAGCCATCGTCCGAGGCCGCATTAATGGGATGACAAACAAACAACTGGCTCAACAGTTTCAAGTAACAGTTCAAGCCGTTGGTCAAGTTTGGGAGCGATATATGATCAATGTAAGAATTCGAAATTGTTTATTTTTATAGTACTTATGTTTAGAAACAAGTTGTTGTTGTTCCCCATCCCGACAGACCAGTTTCCACTACCCGTAACATGGATCGAAACATCGTTCGTTCCTCAAGAGAAGACCCTCGAAGGAACTCAACCGACATTTTCAAGGCTGTAAATAGTCCAATTGAGCCAGCTCCATCTAGAAAAACTATTAGAAGACGTCTGAATGCTCATTGACTCATTGGACGCAGACCAGTGATGAAACCGTTTATCAGCAAAAAGAATCAGAAAGTTCGTGTCGCGTGGCTAAAGCACAACTCAACTGGGGACGGAAAGAATGGGCGAAACATGTCTGGAGCGATGAATCTAAATTTAATTTGTTTGGAAGCGATGGTACAAAGTGGGTGAGACGTCCGATCGGAACCAGGTACTCCCCAAAATACCAAGTCGCAACAGTCAAGCATGGTGGTGGAAATTGCATGGTTTGGGGATGCTTCTCGGAGACGGCGATGGGACCATTAAGGCGTGTAAATGGAATAATGGATCGATATCAATACGAAGATATCCTAGAAAACACAATGAGACCATGGGCACTCAGAAACATCGGCCGTGCGTTCGTCTTCCAACAAGACAACGACCCTAAACACACGTCGTTGCATGTGAGAAGTTGGTTCCAACGTCGTCGGGTGGTCGTTCTTGACTGGCCACGTCAATCACCGGACTTGAATCCGATTGAGCACTTGTGGGAGGAACTCGAGAGACAACTTGCTGGTGTTAGAGCTTCAAATGCGGGCCAAAAATTTGCCCAACTCGAAGCTGCTTGGAAAGCTATGCCATTGTCCGTCGTTCATGCGCTTCTGGACTCGATGCCACGCAGATGCCAGGCGGTCATCGACGCGAAAGGCTTTGCTACTAAGTATTAAATAATTTTCAATAATTATTTGAAAGTATTTTGTTGATTTCAAAACTCTAGGTATTGATATATAGGAGTATACCAGTTTATAGTTTTTGTATATTTTTGATAAAAAGTGAATTTCTGACTTTTTTTTTCAAAATATTTTGCTAGAACTTGTTAAAAAAGTTTTTATATTGCACTAAATGATGTGTAAAAATTTCAGAGCGATCCCGCAAGTTTCAAGGAAGTTATGCTCAAAAAACTGTTTTGAAATAGAATTATGGCCAGTACTGTACATAAATCTGACTAGATATCAATTTCACAAAAACCCATAAACATCCTGATCGCGCTCATTCTCCTGGTGTCTTTCATATGCCACCATGTACTCGGAAATGGGAACAATAGTGTCCAAAAGAACGGGAAGAAATATCAGACCGTGAAGAATGCCCAAACCAACCACAAAGAAAACAGTGTTGACAAAAGTGCGAACAATGTAAGAATGGACAAATGAGAGTAATGAGACGCCAATTGCAGTGGATAGAGCCGATTGGAGGATTGGTTCCGTCATTACGTGTAGGCATTTCTGTAAATTAGGAGTTTTGTTTGGGGTGGGTTTTTTTTCTAATTGTACATTAATATGAACCAAAATAGAATACCATATTTACTCTATTGTTGGCCCGCCGTGACGGTCCAAAACGCTTCGCTGAACTTTTTACTTTGCGATTTTCTATTTTTTTCCTTATCGTTTCCAATACTGCCTTTCTATAATGTATTCGTGGCGGAATGACAATTTTTTCACGTTTTTATTCGAAAAAATCAGGAAACAACTGAAAAAATGAAAATTTTTTTCTCCCAGTTTCACGTAAAATGTCTCTCCGTCATGAATTCATTATATTATGTACCTATTCAAAGTGGTGTAGAAAAACGGAAAAAATGACAAACAACTGGGAGAAAACTCGGAAAATGCTCCGATTGGTCTGAAATCTTGGGAGAAACTGTCAAAAATACTCCCGGAAATGCTCAGAAAACTTTGGACCGAAATATCGATTTTAAAAAAATTGATTATTTTTTGAAAATTTTTAAAATTGATATTTCGTTCCAAAACTTTCTGAGAAAGTCCGGAAGCATTTTTGACAGTTTCTCCCAAAATTTCAGACCAATCGGAACATTTTCCGAGTTTTCTCCCAGTTGTTTGTCATTTTTTCCGGTTTTCTACACTACTTTGAATAGGTCCATTAGAGGTATTATGGATTCTTGACGTAGCGACTCGTTGCTGCAAGTTGTACGCCAGCAAAAGGAAAAAAAATTGCAAGAAATTGTTTCCTCTCTCGCCGCCAAGAGCTGAATCGTGGCGAGACCCGCTGACCCATAACTTCACACACTGTCTCGCTACGTCACGAATTCATAATACCTTTCTAATAGAGGAAATACGGTAGATTTTCGAAAAATTAAAATTTTTGAAACGTCCGTTTTAAGCTAGTGCTGCTCTCTCACCTCTAGCCGATTTTCGCGTTGAATGACAAAATGGAAAGTGGTGTGAGTGACATAGTCGACCGAAAATCCGACGCTCATCACAATTGTTATCATTGAAATGATATCGAGACGGGTGTTGGTGGCGGCCAGCGCACCAATCACACCAATGTTCACCGAGACAATGGCGAAGGCGATGCACACGGCGGAAACTGGGCGGGGTACCTGAATATTTGAGCGAATTCTTGCATGCTCTTTTTTTTTGGGAATAGTTGGAAAAATTGGACAGGAGCCGTGTTTCATAAATTAGGGTTTGCGGACGGGCTCGCGTCGCCAAACGCAAGCTTGAGAAAGTGGTCGAAGGGCGGGGTTACGTTAAGTTACGGTTGACAATACGAGTCCGTCCGCAAACACCAGAAAGCCCTACCATAAAAAAACAGCCAAAACAAAATCCCCAAGCTCACCATTAAAACACAAATGCACAACATTGTCAAAATGGCGGAAACCACATCAATGATCACATTATAAACTGTAGTCATTTGTTGATCGACGAGAAGAAAACTCGTATCGTACACGAATCCACTAAACCGACTTGCTGCCATCACACTTCGCATGTATTCGGCTCGCGGAGCATCGTTGTCTTTTCCGAGTTTTCTCACGCGAAACATCATCTTCATCGCCTCAATCTCACCGGCCATGGTGAATCGAATGTCGTTGCGAAACTTCAACTGTGGCTCTTTGGCCAGAAAAGTGTGAAGTTGGTCGGAAAAATCAGAAGTAGAGAATTTTCGACCGTGGAATTGTTTTTCGAATGGTTCAAGCCAGAATTCGGCGGGTGAACTGTAGTCGCTTCTGAATTCAATGGGTTTGAGTTTTATCGATGTGTTTTAATTAGGATTGGGTAACTCTTGTTTCTTTGATGCCGCGTCTAAAGTATTTAAAAAAAACTCCTGGAATTCCGTGTTTTTGCAGTCCAGAGTTCTAGAAATATTCCCGGAAAAATCAGGAGTAGGAAGGATAGTGGTAAAAATCTGTTTTTCTGGTATTTTCTTTATGAAATTTCGGACTGAAAAAATAACGTGATTCCAGGATTTGCATCATCAAGAAGAGCGGGCAAACACCGAGTGCTGGACTATAAAAATTTGTTGTTTTTTTGTGTTTTTAAATAAACCCAATGCAGAGGCCGGATCCATGAAACTGGAAAACGATAGCAAATCATTTTACGGAAAACGAAATTATTGTGTTTTCAATCGAGTTGCAGCATGAGAACACGAAACCCCGCCCACTTATTTGTGCGCGACCATGTAAACTCAATGCTATTTGAAGAGGCGCAGATAAAAAAGGGATAGCCGACTTATGTTTTCATGCTCCAACTCATTTGAAAACACAATAGGATATTGATTAATTTTGTATGATGGTGGTGAGATACACAGAGAAACAGGCAACCCCATTTTCCGGAAAATTCCGTTTTTCTGTTTCATGGATCCTAGCTCAGGCTATTTAGTAGGAGAAACCTTTCGCGTCGAGACCCGACGTTATATAAAATACAAGGATGCATCTTTAATTTTAAGTGGGAATTAATGTTGCCGATCTTTAAAGGAGCATTAAATTTCCAACGCCAGGTCTCGACCCAAATGGTTTTTTTTTCAGTTAAAAAAGGTACGGTACACCATAACCAAAATTATCCAATCATTTTAAGAGAGAGAAAGAGAAAGAAATATAAAAAAAGAATACATACATACCCTCCCAAATCGCGATAAAGTTCCATTAAATCTCTCCGCACAATCGGGTCTCGCAACGAAATGTTCTCGGCGCGAACCAATGCAAAACAAAAACCACCGTAGTCGGCAAAAAGTCTCTCTTGAGCTTCCAGCTCTTTCGAAACGTACGAATCATCTGGAGCCAAAAGTTTTAGATCAAGTCCGAGCGGCAGTCCGAGTGCAAAATGGATGGAAGTGAAGAGGTAAATGAGGAAGATGAGGAGGACGACGAGTCGAGATGGCCATGGATTTAGGGCTCGGAAGAGCAAATTGGCGACACGGGAAGCCATATCGTGCGATTTTTGTTGCTTGAGAATTTTAGTTTCTTCTGGAAGAAAAAGGGAATGAAATGATGAAAGAAAGAAAGAAATAAGGGATTATTTGTTTGAATTTCTTATTTTGGCCAACATCTGGGAACATTATGAAGGCTCTTCTGAGCGGGAATGGAATTCCATTTTCCAAAACACAGTAAAAAATCACAGTACTGCGAAAAGCCTTGCTGCGAAACGTCATGTTGCGAAATGTCGAAGAGCTTTATATACACGATTTCACGATATATTTCAAATACGGACACTCTATGCATCCACCGCGTTTCGCCTCGCTTCCGTACGCGTTTGGCTCCATTTCGAAAGCGTCATAATTCCATAATGAGCCAAAAGTCGCGGTTTTGGAAAACAAAATCAGATTCAGGAGTTCCAAAATCTTGTCCAAAATGACTGCGATAAAAATTTTGAAAATCTTACTTGACGGCGCCGCATCGATACAGCAAAACACAGGATGTCTTTCATCCACTTCTCGCCGACAACACAACGACATGACAGCGTTGAAAAAGGTGACTTGGAACAGGAACATGAACAAAATTGCCATCGCGCAATAGGTGCAAAATACGCCTGAAATGAAAGGGATTGTCGCATTAAAGATGTTGGCACACTGTGTTTGCGGATTCTGATTGCAAGCCACAAACAAGCGGTAAATATCGGCGGATTTTTTGTTTGAGGTACCGCGCAATCTGTGGGCAACAACGCTCCGAAATTCCGCGATTCCCGACTATTGTTTATCGTAAATTGAAATGAATTGTTTAAAATATTTTTTGTTTTAAAGTTTCCTTATTTTCTTCAAGTTTTTAGCCCAAACCCAGAATAAATCGTTGTCAGAAATATTTAGAAAGTCTTCATACGTATGCAAGTCTGCGGCACTGTTTTTTATATCTTTTATATTGTGTTTTCAATCGACTTGCGACATGTGAGGATTTCTAGTAAACATGAAAAACCCCTCGACCACAGTGACCAAAGCGACGCAAGCTCGTAAACACCGAGTGCCTAGGCGCTGCCAATGCAAAATAAAACTCACGAACTGCGTGAAAATCGGAAATACTGCCGATTGCAAATGATAGCCCATCGGTGAGTGATGTCAAAAATAGTGAGGCGGCCGATTCGGTAAGTGCGTCAATGTATCGTTGCTCTTCACAAGATCCCTTTTTTGTCATTCGCCAACTTTTGAGCATTAGGAACATGTTATCCGTTCCAATTGCTGAAGGTTTATTATATCGGTGAGAATTATTGTGTTTTCAATCGAGTTGCTACATCAAAACATAAAACTACGCCTACTTTTTTGTCGGCAAGCTTTCAAATATCAAGAAATTTCAAATAGCAAGCTTGCGCGCCAAAGAGTGGGCGGGGTTCATGTTTTGAATGAGAATATTTTTGTCTGAAAAACTAGAAAGTTGAAAACTCACAAACGACTAAAAATGGCATGATGAACACAAGAGGAAGAAACGGATACTGTAGGTAGATCAGCAGAGAAGTGGACGCAATAGTGGCCATCGTGGCATTAAACATGGCAAAGAATCCGATAAACGGTTGAGATTTGACGGCATGAAATGAAGAGCAAGCGAACATACAAAACACGACAAGCACCAGAGAGGTCCATGGCATCCAGGGTATTAAAAGTTCGCCGTTTCGCTCCATTTCTTTCGCCAAACTTTTCGAGGAGGACCATAGAATTGTAGAGTTGGCTTCTTTGTATCGTGGTATTGCGTGAAGAAATAGATCTATCCATCTGCAAAAAATAATAAGTCTAGTGGCCAAGCAGCGATCTGGCGTGGCAATTAGCGGCCTCGCTGCCGAAAGTTCTCTGACAAGAGTGTCTATACATAAATATGTATACACTTACCGTTCCGTTGACTCTCCTGTCTCCAAAATATACGTTAGCCGCACAGCTTTTGACGATCGAATCGGCGAATTTCCATCTCGATCAATCGATTTCGGTTCAACTTTGACGCCTCCGAAAACTAGAGCATTGTCGATTGCGAAATCGCCAAATTTCAGACTGGGATAGCGGAGGAGAAATTGGATGGCGAATTCCTATATGTATTTGGATTTATGATTTATGTACATGGCTAGATGATTGTATTGACTAACCGGAGTGTCGTCTTCTAGGGCGAAAGCAATTGGGTGCATAGTGCATGCTTCATCGTCGCGGTTTTTTAGGCAGTTTGAGGAGACACTGTCCCCTTGGATTGTCTGTAATTGAAACTCCTCACTTTTGTGAAAACGTTATTTTCAGAAAAAAAAGATTTCGAAAAGTTTTTGTAGCCATAAGTTATTTTTTCGAGCAAAAATTAGGCAATAGGCTTTTTATCCACTCTAATTCCGAAATAGCGTAGTCACGGGCTGACTACGTTTTCACAAACGGTTTTGCAGGTGGATGTTCGGGCAACATTTCTCGCTTCTCTACGTCTCCATTGTTTCACACGTTTTGTTATTCTCAGTACGAAGCGCTGCAAACGCGCTCCCTTCGCACAGTGGTGGACGCGGCCACGTTGGCGACGAGAGAGCGCGAAAAATTGAGAGACCGTGGCCGATGTCTCGCTCACTCTTCTCTGAATCTCACTCCAAATGCATGCGAAATTTTTTGTTCGATTGGAGCGAGTTTTCAGCGCTTTATACCGAGTATAAACTTGGCAGAACGAAAGTTACTGTGGAGACGCAGGCGTACGATATAGCGTGACAAGCCTCTTCCACCGTCCAATTCAGCAGCAGTTTCGCAGTTAAACAAAAAGTGGAGCGCGTTTGCATTATTCACCGGTGACGAATGCAATTTTTTAATTAAAAAAAAACGCTCCATTTTCATATTATTCACGTTAAAAACTTCCTTTTTATTCAAAAACTAGGATTTTTCACCGGAAAATGGCTGAACCTCAGGGCTTCATGAATAGGACACTATATGCATTCACCGCATTTTACTTGTTTCTCCGAAAATCACCACATATTGACAATAAGACCCTTACCTCTAACCCCATAACAAACTTGTGCAATCGAGCCATCCTATGAATTCCATCAGTTGACAGAATGTTCTCCTCCGGCCGTTCGTCTTCAATCACAGTGTACACAAACTTGGAGCCAAATATACTGTACGTGTCTCGCTGAGCGTCTCGTGGCGGAAACAAGTGAAGAAGCTCTTTGAGGTCCCGAAGGCTTTGCATATCGTCCGGCAGGAACACTTGCAACGTGTCATTTGTCACGTTTAGATGGAAATTTGTCACTGTCAAGGTTACTGAAATCTATTATACTATACAAATTCGTCGACGACTTTTCTCGGTGCTAAATACTTTGGAATAGAACTATAGCGAAATAGAACTGCCTGAAATGGAGCTGTTCTGACCCAGAAAAGCTAGAGCAGCTCGAAAAAGTATTCCGATTTAATTTCGCCCAGTTATTTTTCCTGTACAGCTCCATTTCAGGCAGTTCTATTTTGCTACAATTATATTGCAAAGTAGCACCTTTTTCTCGAGGTACATACCTATAGAAACAGTGAGCAATGGCGGTATGATAATGAATGGAAGTGGCCAACGAACGACTACAGTGCTCTCGTACTGAAAATGTTTTAAATTGACAAAATTATTAATCTGGTATTATGTGGCGATCCGATGTTTCTCAGGTCTCGCAGCGACATGCGGAACATCGGAGCGTCGTAACTGAGTTTCGCTCGTAAACATAATATGAAGTAAAACAATTTTATCACCACAAACCTCAAAAAACTGCGAAACAACCGATTGAAAATTAGGTGATTTCATCGCCTGACCACGACTTCTTCTAAATAGTCTCGCGTCGAGTCTCGACGGTTCCGGGCAATTAGCATGCGGGCGGGTAATTAAGTAAGGGGATGGGGGAGGAACGCATAACTACTAGCTGACCCAGATTAGAAAGTTGTGAAGAGGTGAAGAGGATGGTTGTAATACGGTTTGGGGATAATGATGAATAGAGTTTTCACTTTTTTTTTGCTTGAAAGTGAAGCAAAGGCTCGTGAAGAAACTTAACGGAGACAGTTTATGTGCTGTAGATCTATTGTGTCTTGATAATTATTTGCTCTGGGGTACAGAAATTTCAGAATTTTCTCTCTTGCTCTATTAGACCACCCACGCCTCCCCCAGTCGTCCAATGCGCCACCAAGCTCCTCGGATAATTAAATTATTTTTTCACTCGAAACTTTACTTTTTTGAGAAATTCGAATCATTATCTTATTATTCAAGATTACTCCATCGTTTTAATCCAAAAACGAGGCATTTTTGTCAGAAAATGACCGAGCCTTAGGGTTTTAAAAATGCGCCACGTAGAAACAATTTTGGAAGGCTGGGGTGCCGTGCCCGGCAATAAATTTGAAAATATTCCTTTATTTTTGAACGTGAAGAGGGTATATTTAAATTTTGACAATGAGGCGCAGCCCATTATAACTTTAAAGTTCCCGCGTCTTGCAAGCTGACAAATTACCAAAAATAAATAAATAGTACTTCATTTCTCAACTCTCATTACAGTACTCCTCTTCTACTCGGGTTGACGAAACACCGACTTCATAACCGATTTCTTGGTATTATTGTTATTTGGATCCGATTTCTTGGCAGCCGTAAACTCTGTCGATCGTTTTCTTTTCGCCTCGTACTCACTTTTCCGATCTTCCGACGACGTCAACTTCCGCTCATCAATCGATCCTTCCTTCGAGTTGTCCTCCTTGGATCGAATCTCGCGTGCCATCCTCTGCTCTTTCGGGATGAGAGTGGATCTTCTGACAACAATATTCTCGTAAGAGTTGCTCTTCTCGCAGATTGGAATTCCTTGGTCTCGTGCCGAGCATTTCGAAAGTTGGGCAAGACGTCCCGCTTGTGGATCCTCGTTTCTGAAAATGTAAAATTTTTGTTTTTACAGTATTATTTTTGTTCTTCTAAAACTCACTCGCATGCCCGTTTGTAATCCGCCGCCGTGATGACCTCCGAAATCTTCTGATTATTGTGACGAACGGCTCCACTCTTAAACAGGGGACGGAAGAATTCATCTTGCAAAAGTTGCTTTCCACGAAGCCGCTTATCCGGTGAGTACACCAGAATACGCTTCATGAATTGAAGCTGCTCTGGAGTTGCCTCAATCACCAATCTCTGCAGCCCGGCGCCTTTGGCAAACTTCCAAAGCTCTGGATCTAGTCGTTCTTCCGCTTTCATCGCACGAATTTCCGCATCAGTAGGCGATCCAAAGCACCGACAATAGAGTTTCAACTGATGAGCACTGTCTCTGCCAGGAAACACCACATGTTTTCTGATCATCTCCGCCACAATGCATCCGGCACTCCAAACGTCGACCGTCGAATCGTACTCTAACGCCTTCATCAGTAATTCGGGAGGCCTGTAGAAGCGTGTCACTTGGTAGAAGTTGTTCGCTTTGCCCTTTACGACAATCTTCGCCGATCCAAAATCGCTAATTTTGAGGTAGGCGGTTGTGTGGTCGACTAGAATGTTCACCGGTTTCAGATCGCGATGGACCACTTTGTGTTCGTCAAGGTACTTGAGGCCCGAGAACATTTGCCACGTGTATAGGCGAATGTCAATGTCGGTGAGTTTTTGTCGAATCACTTCTGCCAGCGTGTTTGGCATATAATCGAATACATACGATTCGCACACCTAGATTAAATATTATTATGGACCTAAATATGCTGATGAATTTTCCTGTCATTTTTTGGCTTCCGGACAATTCAAACCCGGGATCCGCAAATTGTCGACGCTGTGTTCTGCATTTCTGTTCGACGACAGATTGCCGAAGTCGGGTTTGAAACGTCTGGGTTTGAAATGCCCGGGAGCCCATTTAATTCCTATGTAAAAATGAACTTTAATGACATTTCCCGCATCAAGAAAATGGCAGGAAAATTTAGAATCGACTATTATTGTTTTAAAAAACTTGTCACCTCCAAATCCGCGTGAACTTTAAAATTAGGCTCCGCCTCTTCATGCGAATTTCCCTTTTAAAATTGTCATGAACAAACAAGTGAATGAAAACAAAAATTTCAAGAAATTCGCGTGAAAAGGCGGAGCTTAATTTTAAAGTTCACGCGGCTTTGGAGGTGACAACTTTTTTAAAACGATATGATGAGTCGACACGAATTTTTACGCAGCTGAAATGAGTGTGACCGTAATCATCCAAAGAGAATGAGTGAGAAAAAATAAGAGATCATTGTTTTTAATTCGTTTTTTTTGCTGCTCACTCTTATACATCACTTTCTCGTTAAATTGATTACGGTAACTCTCCTTTAAGCTGTCAAAATTCGTGTCGAGATCTCATAAACGCTGCATGTGTTCAGAACATTCTAGTCAGGGTCTCCAAAACTTTCATTCATTACGATTGGCAACGTGAGTCCGCAAACACGAAGCTTTCCCTAGCGCCTCATTATTTCTGCAGAAAATTCGTACCGCAGACTTGCGGGAAAGGGGCGGAGTTTGTTCCCCGTTTTTTGAAACTAAAAAATGATCGACAGACCGGAAAATTAAGCAATACGGACAAAACCAGGAAATAAGCCCCGCCCATTTGTATGGCTATGAAGCATCGAAAATGGCAGATAGCCATTCCTGACGTGCGGAACAAATCGCCGAAAAACAGGGCCGCAAAATAAAAAAGGGGCGGTGCTTATTCCTCGGTTTTTTCTCCATTTTTTGCGTGGATATGGCTATTAGCCGATGATACTCATTACTGACGGTTTTCAATGCTTCCAACTCTGCGACAAACCCCGTCAAATACCATACACACAATTTCTACAGTAAAGCCCTTCCTTCACTCACTTTAGTGTCATAATTGTGACTAAACGCGAAGATCATCTGAATCACATTCTTGTGTTTGCTTCGCTCACGACCCGTCAAAAAGATAAACTCGAAATTGCGTTCGCCCTTCTCCGGCCACGTCTTCTTGATCGCCACCTTCTTGTCGTACGGTTCTCGAAGGTTTCCGCGGTAAACGTTGCTGAACACGCCGCACGAGTGAAGATGGACCTCTTCGATTTTCAGCATCACTTTTTTATTATCCGCTGGCATTTCGTACGCCTCCTGGGGGGAAAGAAATATAAGATGGGTTTCAATGAATGCAAAACAAGATTAGCCAGAGCGAAAATCGAACCCTGGCATTGCGCATCTAGTGCAAAAGTGTTAGCCACTCGGCCATCTAGCCACAAAGATGGTGTGCGCGCAAAGGAGGTGATAAAGTGGAGCGGCGGTCGCCGGCCCGCAGCTTTTTGAAGGCGAATTCATCTTACATTTCTGCGTCTCCATTCTTACAGTAAACTTGACAGAGCGCCCTCCACTGTGGAGACGCAGAGACTGCGATAGGGCGCAGCAGCATCCGCTAACTGACAAGAAAAGAGCGCTTCTTAAATAGAAAAAGAACCGACCTGCTCAACTGTAACACTCATGCTCGAACTATCCGGTACAGCTTTTCTACGCTCAAATTTATTGGGAAAGTAAGTAATGACTATCGATGGCGAGACGGTTCGAAACGAAATGAGAAATTTTGAAGTGGTGCCACGAGAAAAATCATGGGGTTAGTGCCACGTTCACGTTATTTTTTTCACTTTTTTAAGCTCCACGTAAGAGATTTTGGCGACTATTTATGTAAAAGTTTCTCGCGCATTGTTTCGTGTACTCCCCGTGGACAATCCGACGATTTCGCACCACTTTTTTTCGATTTTCCTGATTTTTACCAAGTTTTCAAACATAAATAAATGATCTGTAATTAAATAAAGAAACAATAATTAATTATTTCTAAATATTTCCTCGGACTATCATTTTTCAGTGCTATTTTCAAAACCCTAAGGATCAGCCATTTTGCGACGAAAACAGCCAATTTTTCTGTAGTTGGCCGCCGGCGAATAATGAAAATGCGCCCCGCTGCGGACTTGCTTCACAACCCTAAGGATCGGCCATTTTTCGACAAAAATTTCTCGTTTTTGGATTAAAATGAGGTTTTCATCGTGAATAATCGGAAAATGGAGCGAAAATGCAAACGCGCTCTACTGCATGGACCACTGGGCCTCGGTGTAGGCGTTCGACTTCGTAGCGACGTGTATAATATTAGACGTTTGTGTGAAAGGATCTGAGCTTATTGTCCATTCGCGAAAAAAGCAAGTGCGCTCCACGAAACGTAGTACTACGTGGATTTCATTTTCGTCGCCAAATTATTCCATTTTACGTTGAATTTACACATGAAATGAAATAATTTGGCGACGAAAATGAAATCCACGTCGTACTACGATTCGTGGAGCGCACTTGCTTTTTTCGCGAATGAACAATAAGACAAATCAAAAAACTTTTCTTTTTAATTGAATAAACAAGAAACTGTTAAATAAGAAAAAATACACTTGGCACCGTGCCAGGACCACCCATGAAGAAAAGTCTACACCGTTCTTGTTATCTGATCTTAAATCTAGAGCGCGTTCTCCTCATCGTAACGTCCTCGTCATAAACTGCTTAGTGTGCGCTCTAGTGTTAATCGTAATCACCTCTAGCACGTGGTGTCCGTCACACCAAGAGCCCCCCCCCCCCTGTTGGCGCTAGCAGGCCATAAAGAGCCCACCCCCAGGAGGACGGCCGGGAGATAGAGAGAAAAAGAGCCGCGGAGCCGGAGCCAGAGCCAGAGCCATAGCTAGAGCCAGAGATAGAGCAGGAGAGCTAAATCTTGTCAAACGTAAGTGTATTCATATTCATATTCATATTCATAAACGTGTTGTGTTAATATGTGTGCATATCAGGGATTTGCTCAATCCCCACCGCTGCTCTAGCTCATTCTTTTCTTCTTCTTCTTCTTTTTTTCATTTCATTTCATCTCATTTCATGTTGCTTCACCCCCCATCGATTCCTCTTCATTGTCTCTCTTCGTTTCCTCCAACTTTTCCTCCCCCATCTTTTCGTCTTCATTTTGCTCTTTTTTACAGCTCCGGAAGACGTCAATATCTCAATTTTTAACTTTACAGAATGCTATTATCACCTGAGCAGTTCTCGCGTCTTAGCGAATATGCGGCATGTAAGAGAACATCAAAATACATACCAAAATAGAACAGAACCTATTTTCCAGACTCGCGTCGTAAATTGAAGGACATGTTGTGCGATTTTCAGCAGGATGGAAAATTCTACTCGTACCTTTCTGCAGATGGACAGGTACGCGTTTTGTGGTGGGAAGCCCCCTGATATTGATGCGTTTGCTAGAGTGCGCTGAAAAATGATGACGTGACATGACATGCGATAGGGAGACCAAAAGCGGTGGAGCAAGAAAAAAAAACTCTTCATTAGCAATTTGCTCGTGTTTATCAAGGGGAAGAAGAGAGAAGAAGAGCGCAAGTTTATGTTCTTGCTCAATTTGCAAAAGAGCAGAGTTTTGCTCAAAAATAGGGTAAAAAAATGTTTTTCACTCTTATTTTTTTGACTGATAACAGATGGGGCCAAATGCAATGCAAACTCTTTCACGACCCGACACAGTTCAAATGAGTGTGACAGTAATCCATTGGAAACATTTTAACAAGAAAACAAACACATTAAACGCTAAATTTTACTCTATCTCTCACACTCTATCTCTCTCTCGTTCCCATTCAAATGTTTTAAATGGATTACTCATTTTAGCTGTGTCCGATTGTGCTGGATTTACGTACACGTGGAAGAATATTTACAGTAGGATCATCTACTTTTTTTTTTGAATTTTTCGAAGCTTTGGGCAGCAAACGCGCTCCGCCCGGGCGCGCAAAAACAAGCATCGAAGCAGATTCTGGGTATTTTCCCAACCCAAATCTCCTGTGTAAAGAGCCGCACTCTATCGTTATGTGTGTCTCCTTTAACCTCTCTTGCGGTAATTAAAAATCGTAGAAAATCGTCGTCTGCATTTTTTACGCCACTATTTCCACATTTTCAGAAAAAAAGGGACTTGATAAACGTAAAAAAAAATGTTGTGCGCCAGGTCGCGTTTGCTGACTCCTGGCTCATATCCCTGCGATTTTTATACAGTAAAACTTAAAAAAAAAAACCCTTCGACGCTTCCGAAATGTTTAGCCCTTGATGCATTTCTCGTGCCCATTTTCGTGTACTCCCCGTGGGCAATCCGACGATTTCGCAACGTTTTTCATTTCCCTGATTTTCCCGAAATTCACAGCATGCTGTCCGGAACGTTTTTGGCAACGCGCTCCGCTGAGTGTCTGAGTCTCTCCGCCGAGAGTTTTCTACAAAAACAACAATATCCTCCCACTCTGCTTGTCTAGGTCTCCTCTTCGTATCAGTTTAACGCAGAAAAGTGGAGACCCCACGAAAAGGGGGGAAAGTGTTGAAACGCAGGAACGAAAAGGGGGGAAAATGGGCACAGTTTTTCTGCAAAAGTGCCGCACGGTTTTTTCTGCATTTTTGGAGAATGAGCAATAGTGTTTTTTTCTGCTTTTTTTGCCTGAAATTAGTTTTTTTGGGTATTTATTTTCCATTCGCGACAAATGCAGGTGCGCTTCATTGAACTTCGTACTTTGCGATTTTCATTTTCGTCACCAAATTATTTTTCCTCTTTTTCTTCGATTTCTTGCTAAAATTCTCCGTTTTCCTTGATATTTCTTTGTTAAAATGACTAATAATAAACAAATTCGTAATATTTTGTGAACAATTTCCTAATTATGCCCAATTTTAGTTAAAATTCGCCATTTTTCGAAATTTTCGCTGCTTTAAAAATTCCTAAATCATTTATTTGGAAAGCTTTTAGTTCAAATGATTTTATGACGATGTATTTCAATGTATTCTTTCTTTTTAGCACACAATTTTCCTATTTTAATGCGAAATCACCCGAATTTTCGCAAAAAATATTATTTTTCACTAAAATCAATAATTTTGTGGACCTCTCGCAGATTTTCCGCTCCTTTTATTTTTTAATCGTTTCTATTTTGTCTCCGCATTTTAAATACTAAATTCCAGAAAAACAAAGCAGGAAAAAAAACACTATTTCTCATTCTCCAAAAATGTAGGAAAACCGTGCGGCACTTTTGCAGAAAAACTGTGCCCATTTTCCCCCCTTTTCGTTCCTGCGTTTCAACACTTTCCCCCCTTTTCGTGGGGTCTCGAAAAGTGGCTGCGCAGCTTAATGCAGCCTACGGTAGAAAAATGCGACCACGCGTAGGCCAGAATTTTTTTTCGGGAAAAAACCCGCACAGTTTAAAATTTATTTTCCAACGGTCCGTTCAAAACGCCGTGAAATTTTCAGGCATAAATATTCTTTAAATGCATAAAAAAAATTTAATAAAGATAAATAACTGTTTCCTTTCTTCCGAATCCCAAAATTCTCATTTTCCAGTGCTATTTTCAAAAACTTAAGGTTCGGCCATTTTTTACCACAAAAATGCTTCGTTTTTGGATTTAAATAAAGCTTTCAAAGCGAATAATTGGAAAATGGACGCATTTTTTGCGTATTGAAATCGACACTTTTTTCTTTTTCATATCGAAAATTCGGGATCCCATTTTCCAGTCCTTCGCGTTGATGCCTAATGGAAGATATAAAAAAATAATAATAAACGGAACATTTAGTTACAATCGTATTTAAATTTCGATATAAAATATCGGGCTGATTAAAAATGTTTAATAAAGAAAATTGATTTAAAAACATCAAGTACATACATGAAAACTAGCCTATACAAACACGAGGTTAGACGAACGAGAGAGACGAGAGAAGCGGACCTTATACACAAGAGATTAAGGCAACAAACGTACGCATTAATGCAATGTCATCTGTCGCAAAATGCTGGGGCCTTTTTCTTCTACCAATGCGAGACCCACGCGACACTGCGGCGAAACGTCTTACAATTAGATTTGAAACGTCTCGGTTTCAAAACTTCCGGTTTTGAAATGTCCCGGAGCCGTTGAATGAGTGTGACCGTAAACAGAGAGTGAGAAACGAGTGAGTGATAAATAATAGTGAACAACACAAAACACTCTAACTCACTCGTTAAATGGATTACGGTCACACTCATTTCAACTGTGTCAAAACTACTCACTCGTGAGAATGTGGTTATTTTAAAAGATAGTGGAACCCTGCTGAGGCAAGAGTAATACGCTAAACTTCATAGTTTCAGACAATAAACATTGATGGATTTCGCGCATTCCTCATCGATTATTTTGGCGCGGATCTTCCAAGTGATCTTGTCGATCAACTGTTCCTCTCATTCTCCAAACCGCCCACCAAAGAACGACGGACGAGTCTTTTCGAGGATGCAATTTCCACGGTGAAGGCAAAGTTTTCCGAGTCTTTATCGGGAAGAATGGCTGGATTGTCGATGGCGGGAAGTTCCGGACAGCAGACTGATCGAAGTGCCGCCAGTGAACCACAAGCGCTTGTGTGTATTCCTGAAGATGGTAAAAGTTTATTTCAACTTTTGAATACTTGTCGTCGGATATGGCTACTTGTCATTATGGCTTAAAGTTGGCACCTAATCGGCAATCAGCATGATTTCGGCAAAAATCGGCGTGGGTTTGGCAGTGATTGTGGGAGAAGTGGAAGATAGAAGACATCAGAAACGGCTAATAGCCATCGAAATCTGGATGTGTGCCAATTCATTGGATTTGGCACACGCCCAGAATTCGATGGATAGTAGACATTTTCAGTGGCTAGAAGCCAAAAACTTCCGGAAAACTGTAAAAATATACAAAAGGTTTAAAATGACCCATTAAAAAAATCTTGTGCGAGAGAGCGAGTTTGCTCGATCTTTATCGTTCTGAGAGTGCTATAATATTTTTTTAAAGCTTTCGAAATATTTTTTTTTCATTTGTGGAGCGTTTGGAGAAACGCGGAAAATAATAGCAAGCTCAGGAATTTTTATGCAAGCGCACTCCGCCGCCCACATGCTCGACTCTTGTCGGGATAGCAATATTGCTACACTTGGTATACAGCACTGCAAACTTGCTCCAATCGCACAGTGAAATTCACATGCATGATTCTCAATTTAATGCACTCTCTCGTCGCCAACGTGGCCGCGTCCTTCATTTTGCGAAGGGAGCGAGTTTGCAGCGTTCTGTACTAAGAATAAATATTTGGTGAACTAAAACATTTAATTTCAGATGTAATGGGCGGTCGACCGTCTAGCAACTCGAGTCAGGAGCCACGAATCCCACTAAAACCACTAATTTGCACACTTTCTCTATTAGAGGCCGACACTCCGGAAAATAAGTTGGATGGTACATACATAAACACTTTTTCCATATTTAAAATTAAAATATCATGTCCACACCCCCTTTTTCCAGTCGTCTTCCACATTTACGACTCTGACGCGAACGGTTTCCTGGACAAGACGGAAATCGACGGAATCATTGAGCAAATGATGAACGTGGCCCGATATCAACAATGGGACACTATTGAGTTGGAGCAAATTATTCGGCAAATGATGGTGGACATTGATTATGATAACGATGGGATTGTGTCGTTTGATGAGTGGCGAAGAGGTGGACTCACCAATATTCCACTTCTCGTGCTTTTGGGGTTTGATACGGTGGGTGTAAAGTTCTTTTATATTGTTGAAAAAATACGAACGTATTCTTAAAAGCATAATTTACGGAGCCACGTTGTGCTAGATGATACGTTATTGGTAATGCGCTCCGCTGGGAGAAACTCTGCTTGTCTGCGTCTTTTAGACGAGAGTCGCCGGCAGGCAGCCTCAAAACAATATTATCCGCGCACTCTGCTTCTCTGCGTCTCCTCTTCATATCTGTTTTAACGCATATAAGTTGCATAACCCACCGCACTGTATTGTTTTTTCAATCGACTTGCGACATGAGAACGCGTGACTCCGCCCACTTTTTTTCGCGCGACCACGCAAACACAGTTCGATTCGAAGAGAAGCAGAGAAAAAATGTCTTTTTATCTCTCGTTCTCATGCTGCAACTCAATTGAAAACACAATAGAAAAAAACCTTTTTTTAAAGAAAAAGTCCTGCGCAGTTTAAATGTAATTTTTCAACGCTCCGGCCAAATTTCTGTGAGTTATGTACGGGTAACTTATACTGTAATTTTCCCAAAAAACTGAAAACCTATTTCAAAATCCGCCAATTTTTGGTTTTAAAACGTGGAAAAATTTCTAGACCCTGTGACGAAACTTCTTCCGATCGACAATCTTTCAAAGTTAATTTTTGCAAGTTTTGCCATTTTGATCATTTTTTCGCAGAAAAATATAAGAAATTGGGGAAAAGGGAGAACAAAATGTCTTAAATGTAATTTTCCGCAAAACACCTTATATCACATACTTCAGGAAATGAAAGAAGACGGTTCTCATGTTTGGCGTCTCCGTCATTTCACAAAACCCACCTATTGCAACGCATGTTGTAGCATTCTCGTCGGCTGGGGTGGAAAACAAGGGCTCAGTTGTTCCTGTAAGTACATACCACGCACAGAAAAATGATTTGATAGAAGTTTAGTATGCAAGTACACGGTTCACGAAAGATGCGTCAGATCAGCCACCACAAACTGCATCCGAACATTTTCAAGTCGACAACAAGACAAATTGTATCATCACTGGCAAGATGCGAATGCAACTGCAAAGTGTGTAAAGTGTAGGACTACGGTTGGTGTGTTTCAAGGAAAAGGGTGCAGATGGTGTCATAATTATGTGAGTTTGAGGTTGTCTAAACTATATTTTTCTCCACCGTTTAGGTGCACCACCGATGTATGTCCTCCCTGGCTCAAGAATGCGATCTAGGCGCACTTGCTCATCATATCCTTCCTCCGACACATATCTTTCCGGCGTTTTTAGAGCGAAAAACGTCAACTTCAATGAAAAACCACAATTTTGGATCGCACAGTGCCAGTCTTCTACAAGCAATATCGCCGAGCAATGAGGTCCGACCACTGTTAGTTCTCGTAAATCCAAAAAGCGGTGGGAAGCAGGGAGTGAAAATTCTCCAAAAGTTTGAATATCTGCTAAACCCTCGTCAAGTTTATGACCTGAGCAAGACTGGACCCGAACCGGGACTTCAGTTGTTTTCCACACTCAAACACTGCAATATACTAGTCTGTGGAGGCGACGGAACAATCGGATGGGTTCTAGAGTCGATGGATAAGATGACGTTCCCACATGGAAGACCACCTGTAGCAGTGCTTCCGCTAGGAACTGGTAACGATTTGGCCAGGTGTCTACGATGGGGTGGTGGATATGAGAATGAGAATTTGCACAAGATACTTGAACAGATCGAAAAATCCAGTTTGATTGATATGGACAGATGGCAAATCAAAATAGAAGTGACAGAAAGCAAAAACGCGAGAAGAGCTAGTGAGAAAGGAGATTCACCGCCTTACAGTATCATTAATAACTACTTTTCGATTGGAGTGGTAAGAATAAGAAGGGAAACTTCTAGAAATGAGCATTTGTTGTTGCAGGACGCCTCAATCGCTCACCGGTTTCATGTAATGCGCGAGAAGTTTCCGGAAAAGTTTAATAGCAGAATGCGGAATAAATTGTGGTATTTCGAGTTGGGAACGAGTGAAACGCTGTCCAGTTCGTGTAAAAATCTTCACGAGCAGATTGATATACTGGTAAGTGCATAAATGGGTATTTATAAATTCTTTCTCATAGTGTTTAGCGGCGCGTCGTCTCCTCCGCCCATTGGTATTAAGGGGCAGTAATTAGAATTGGCAACCGCCTTTTTTCAAACATTTTTTGAAAAACTTGAATTCGGCGCGTATCCCGTGTGTTCAACGGAGCGCAATTTTGCGAGGGCAGTTGCCAGCACCATGTGAACAAAATCTAAATTCGATTTGTTACGTAGTCCTGGAATGGCGATACCGCACGCCTTCCCCCGTCGTCCAATGCGCAACCAAGTTCGTCGGATAATGAAATTATTTTTTCACTCGAAAATTTACTTTTTTGAGAAATTCGAATCATTATCTGATTGTTCAGGATGACACCATCATTTTAATCCAAAAACGAGGCCTTTTGGTCAGAAGATGACCGAGGGTTTTAAAAATGCGCCAGGTATAAACAATTTCGGAAGGCTGGGGTGCCGTGTACCGCGGTGTTTGCAGACTGTGTGAGGTGACCACTGAGCGGAATTTGCGCCTAAATACAAAAAAGAATTTGCGCCTAAATACACTAAGTCTGCAAAAACCGAAAAAAAAATAAGTCTGCAAAAACCGAGGTATCACCATTCCAGGAATAAGCAATAGCGAAAAAAACGTGGTGGAAATTGTCAAATAATGACTCAAAAGATACATTTGTATGTAGAATGGAGATTTACTTACAATAAATAAAAGCCTCATGGGAACCCGTGATATATAGTAAAAATGTGTTTTAGTGCGACGGTGAATCAATAGACCTTGGTCAGGACGCTTCGCTCGAAGGAATCGCTCTTTTGAACATTCCGTCAATCTACGGAGGATCCAATTTATGGGGCAGGAGTCGCAAATCGAAAGGAAGAATGCCCGTATTGTTTCCGATGAAGAATACGGAGAAAATGCAATTGCAGACGAGGGTTCAAGATATTGGTGATGGTCTTATTGAGGTAATTTTTAATTTGAATTGCTTTTTAAACCCAAACTCACTTAAACTTCCAGGAAATATCGCAAAATTGGGCGAAATTTCAAAACATCGACTTTTTGTCACAAATTACGCAAAATTTTTAAAGGCTCCTTTTCTAGGGCTATTTCTCGTGTCTCTGCGTCTTCATTTTTGCAGACGTTTAGCTAAACTTGGTAGAATGTACTGTACAGTGGAGACGCAGATAAATGCAAAAGAGCGCGTTGCATTTTCGTAGGGTCTAGCCCTCAGTGGGGCATTAACCAGCAATCACCAAACGCGCCCGGTTGCACAACTTATTATCGGCCCGCCACGTCAGTCAAACGCGCTGCGCTGAACTCAATACTACGTGGATTTCATTTTGGTTTCCAAATTATTTTATTTCACGTTGAATTTACACGTGAAATGAAAAAATTTGGAAACCAAAATGAAATCCACGTAGTATTGAGTTCAGCGGAGCGCGTTTGACCGACGTGGCGGGCCGACAATAAAATGCTTACAAATGAGGCTCGAAATTAATTTAAAAACTTGTTTGTTTTAATATTAATTTTAGGCTTAATTTCTAATTGTAAGCATTTGTGTTGTGCGACCGACCGGGCGCGTTTGCTAACTCCCGTCTTAGGCTCTTTAAAACGATTTTTTGTGATTTTTCTTGCAAGTTTCCCGTAACTTTAACGTACGGATATCTAACTCGGTAAATGCCTGCAACTGTTACGCAGACTTTGGCAACTTTTACGCAGCTCTTACGCAACTGTTAATTTACGCGCTATGGGTTTCTGCTAAAGATCTGCTCAAAAGCTGCGCAACTAAGGGGCTACTACTGCTTTCACTTTGCTTTTCGTTCCTTTTCTCTTTTCTATTAGTAAATAAAACATACTTTTATAATTATTATTTTTATTTAAAAAAAAAATAAATAGCATTTAATACACTTTATTGTCATCTCAACAACAAAAGAGCCGTGAAGGACATGAGTGTGGGCGGTGGCTGGAAGGCGTCCTGTGAGAATGTCACGGCGGAGTTGGAGGAAGACGTAGTATCGTGCGTGATCGTCGACAATAGTGGTGGGTGTGGTCGGGTAGAATTTGACCTCGAAAGAGAACTCCTAGGGAAGGTCTGTAAAGTTTGTTTTGGGCTTTTAAATCAACTGGGAATCATCAGAAAACCAAAAAAAAAAGCAACCAACTTTTCAATTTCTTTAATATCTTCTTATCATTATACAACCAGTGCCTGATGCCTTCCTCTTTGTCGTAGAAGCAGAGAGAAAAGTAATCGCGTTCTTCGATCGACAAGTCGCTCGTCACCTGACGGAACAATGCTTCACCCTCGGAGCCGCGCTGAACGATATATTTTTTATTTTTGTTATTTTAAGCTTTACGCCCGTCCAAACAACTTACGTTAACCTCAAACTCCTTGTAAACTCCAACTGGCAGGCGAACTCGTGCCGCCTGCATTTTGGGATTTCTCGGGTGTTGACTGGGCGCCGGTGACGTGGCGGGTGGTGGATGGTGTTGTTGGTCGACGGGTTCTCTGTCTTTACCCTTTTGCTCTGGAAATTAGGAATTTATTCGGTGCTCTGCGGGAAAGAGAGAGAGAGAGAGCGCGAGAGAGAGAGAGAAGCTAGACGGTTATAGAAAACGCGGCGCGTCATCGGTGGCGCGCGGGTTCATTTGAATCGCAAAAATGCTCAACACTGAAATATTGATTTCCGTTCAAAACTTGAGAATTTTTTACATAATTTATCAAAATTTCAGGTCAATTAGAGAAAAAATTGTTTTTTCACTTATTGTTTTTGTTGTTCACGCTTTGAATATGCGTTTCTGAGCATTTATCAATGCACGGTAAGTTCAGCGGCAATGCGCCGAAAGCATGTGTGACACTTTTCAAAAGGGCGACCGGAGGGAGCTGGGCGGAAGCGTGCTTAGCGGGGGGATTTTTTTGTAATTAAAAGTCTAAATGTGATTCTAAAAAGATAAGAAAAGGTTACTGGGAGCCGATTAAACACTGAAAAAGCCTTTAGACTTTAAATCACAAAAAATTCCGTCACAAAGCAAGCTTCCACCCAGCTCCCTCCGGTCACATATTTGAAAAGTATCACACATGCTTCCATGAACTTTCCGGACAAAAAATAAATGCAGAATGAGATTAATATATGAAACAAATCAAAAGCGATGCGAAACCGCACAAAAAACGAAAAATAAAGAAGTTTTTTTGAATTGGGCAAAACACGGACCCGCGACATTTGGATTTGTAATCACGCGCACTACCAACTGAGCCACAGAGGACAGAAATCCCAGCAGAACAGAGTGCTTACACATGAATGATGAAGAGTGAAACAAGAGAAAAAGAGTGGCGACGAAGCCAGTAGGCTTGTATCTATTTAAATATTCGCGCAAAAAACATTTTCTTATTATTTATTAATCACATTTTCTTTTTTTTTCCTCGAAAATATTTTTTGAAAATAAATTAACCTTCCACGTTACCGAAAAACATAAAAATGTGAAAACAAAAAGACGCAAAACGCGTTTTTATTTGAAAAAAAGGAAGAAAAAAAAAATTATTTTGCGCTATAATGGATTCGTGGCGGAGTGACAATCACGTTATTATTCGAAAAAATGAAGAAATAACTGAAGAAATTAAGAGATGTTTCGTCTCACAGTTTCACGTGAAATGTCACTCCGTCACGAATCCATTATATAATGTGGAATTCGTGACGAGAATGTCTTTTTTCATCTTTTAATTTACCACGGAGTAAAAAAAAATTAAAAATTGCAAAAAAAAAAGAAAAATACCGACGAAAAAACGGAAAATAACAAGCAGAAAACAGACGGGCGGTGCCAATGATTTTGTGTCGCCAGGTGCGGCGCGTGTCGCGTTTAAGATCTGCGTAACATCTGCAGCCTTTTTAAGATCTGCTTAACAGGTGTTGCAGCCTTCAATGTCTGCATAACATCTGCTACTGGGTTTAAAGGCTGTTTAAAATCTGAAAGGAGCTCTAAGTCATGCGCAAAAGCTGCTATAGCCTCTTAGATCTGCGTAACAGTTACAGGCGTTTACCGAGAAATTAAGAATTTTTCTTTGTCCCAAAATGTTTTTTACTCAAAATATTCAAATTTGGTTCGAAAAAAAATGAAACTACTTTGTGGTGTCTTAACGCATTTTTTTTTTGCATCTTAATGCTTTTAAAAGACCCTATTTTTCCAGCTGGTCGGCCTTGAATCAGCTATGCAAATGGGGCAGATCAAAGCGGGTGTTCGTGGAGCCAGACGTCTTTCACAGTGCTCTACAGTTGTTATTCAGTGAGTGGTCTTGGAAAGTTCAGTTAAAATGTTTTCAATCGAGTTGCATCATGAAAAAAAAAGAGTCTAACATCACTTTTCTGTCTGCGTCTCTTCAAATATCACTGTGATTGCACGGCATGTGGGACGGACGTTGGAAAATTCTGGCCTACTACCGTATGCTGCATTAGCCACTCATCTGCGTTAAACTGATACGAAGAGGAGACGCAGAGAATGAGAGTGCGAGGATATTGTTGTTTTGTAGCTAACTGTCGCGGGAGAGACGCAGACACTCAGCGGAGCGCATTTGCCAATAACGATTGCGAAGTCGCGCGCTAATATAAGTGTTCGGAGTTTCATTTTTTGATGATGCAACTCGATTGAAAACACAATAACCAACATAAACAAATTCCAGAACTCACAAATCATTTCCAATGCAAATCGACGGCGAGCCATGGATGCAACCGCCATGCATCATACAGATAACACACAAGAATCAGGCAAAAATGCTAGTTGGTAAGTTTGGGGCAGTGTAAATGCGATCTATTGGATTTTGAGCGTTACTAACTTATTTAAATAAAAATAAGCAAGTAACGCTCAAAAATGCACCATTAATAATTATGATTTAATAAAGTTATGCATCTCAGCTTCAGCTCCGCGCAAACGAAGCTCGTGGATGTTGTTGAAGCGGCAGTCGACCAATGATGATAATTGATTGGAGGTTTTTTTTTCTTATGGATTTCAAATTTAATAGTGATATGTACATAAATACATAAATATTTAAATTAAGAATAATAAATTATCAAATTCATTAATGGCACCGGGAAATGAAAAACAAAACAAAAAAGTCGTTTTTTTTTTGGTCATGACGAAAATTGTCATGATGCAAACAAGAGAGGAGACAATTGAAACATACAAATAAAACTGTATCACATACAAGGTTGGGAGCAAAAGTGAATAGGGAAAAGCCAGTGAGTGAGGGAGGAAGTTTTCATATGTGTATCACAGAGATCTTGGGGTGGGTGTGACAAAAAAAGAAATCGTGGTTCTAAAATCCAGTATCCGCCCACTGTTCTCGTTCGTGTTTGAGTTGTGCCACGTGGAGCGATGGCTCTTCAACGCGATTGCGTTTAAAGAATCCAACTTTTCGGAGGATTAGAATGATCAGCGCAAGGATGAGCAGACCAATGATTACGGCCACAATGATGATCCACCAGGGAGCGGGTCGAGTGTCTCCTGAAATGGTTACGATAAATTTTAGGAGTTGGTGAAAATTGGCTAATTCTCTGCGTCTCCATTGTGCGCGCGCCTATTTTTAGCAAAGCGTGACAAAACGCACGCTCTCCACTGTGGAGACGCAGACGCGCATTTGCGAGCCTGTCGTGAATAGCTCGCAAGAAAATCTTTCAGAGAACTGGGGGACCCTGTCCCTACTCACCAATAGTCGGCCTATCCGGATAGGCCATTGTCGCCACCGACGCTTGATTGTTCGCCGGATCGTCATCGATTCCCTGCGACTCGTCCACCTCCAACCGCCCATTCGACTTGATCTCCACGTATTCCACGTTCGGATACTCTTCGATGAACGTCGAATTCCACAGTCGGGCACGGAAGTCAATCACTGGCGACGAGTTGACGTCGATGAAATTGATGTGGCACATGATTTGGAAACAGTTGGCCGTTTTTTCGGGGCAGCTCTGAAGATGGTTGCTGTTATTTTTGGTGAGGACACGCTAGAGCCGCAATAGAACTATTATTGTGCTTGCTTGCTGCAAAAACCCGTGCGCTGCGGTTGTGTCGCGCCGCGTGGCAACTCTTTTTCTCGTCTGCGTCTCGTCTCGTCTCGTCGCAGGCTATTAGACAATACTGCTTCTAAAATCGGTTCGAAAATGTGAATTCGCATGAATTGGCATAGCGCCAAGAATTCGCGATGGCAGCACACCGTGAATATGAAGACTTTCTTGGCGAAAAAAATCAAAAATCTATTTTTTTGTTTGGATAATTTATTGTCGAGACGCAGCCCATGCACTCGACCGTTTTGGACGGGAAATGGGAAAACAAATTAAAAAAGAGAAGTTAGACAGTTAGACAAAAGGAGAAATTGGGAAAATCAAGGAGACGCAGATGAGACGAGGCGAGGCGCGTTCTCGGTGGTGCGCGTTGGCATTTTCTGCGCGCCGGAAATTATTTTGCACCATTTTTATAGAAATTTGCCGAAAATTGTGCAATTTTTGTGAAATGGAAGAGTTTTCTCATAAAGTTAGTCCCTGCAAAACTTCTTCCACGGCCATTTTTCAAATTTAAAATTTTCAATTTTTTTTGTTCATTTTCTTGCCATTTTGTCTCAATTTTTTGCGTTTTTAACGGTTTTTAAACTAATATTTTTTTTGAATAGCTGTTTAAGAAAAACTTTGGAAAAAAAGTGAAAAAAATTTTTGAAATTTTTTTTTTTTGAAAAATGGCCGTGGAACAAGTTTTGCAGGGCTAGCTTTGTGCAAAAATTCACAAAAAAATTCCAATTTACTCCATTTTAATCGCGGCGTACTCAGTCAGGACACTCGCAGCTCTGCGTCTCTACTTTTGAACGCGTACTCGGCAGAACGCACTCCACTGTGGAGACGCAGACCAGTGCGATAGAGCGCATTTGCAGCACGCCGTATTAGAGGACTTACCAAAGTCACCACTTCAATGTTCATTCCATTCTCATTTCGAGTCGTCGTCAACCAACTCCACATCTTTGCCAATGAGAACCGCTCCTGATTTTCGTTCGTAGCAGTCTGAGCATCCCCTGCTACTCCATCTTCTCCTTCCTCTTCCACCGATCTCCTCATCCTCTTCTCCTCTCCAGCCACCGTTTCCTGTGTACTGTACCTCGTGTTCAATTTGATCTCCACTGGATTCACATATTCGTACTTGTTCTGAACCGAACACCGTGTCACCTCCTTCTTTCCATCCGTGTGGAAAGTGGTGACAGTTGGAACATCCAGCAGGTACAATGCCCACTTTCCTTTGCCGAAATTCGAGTGCAATTGGTACGGCCAATCAAACTTGACGACAACATTGCGCACCGTCCATGGTCCGTGATTTTTGACCGTGTAATTGTGATGCACCATAATTCCGATATCCTCTTCCAGCTCCAACTCTGACTCGCCTCTCGCTTTTCCACCGTAGTGCACAATCTTTGGAGTACTACTTCCGGTCAGCTCGAGCTCCGCCTTCTTGATAATTTGAAGGTCCGCCTCCCACTTGTTATCCTTTAACTCTTCGTCAGTCTCTTGAGAAGTCGAATTTACGTGGGAGACGAATTTGAGCGTTCTGCCCTTTCCCTCGGTTCGTCCGCGAGTGAATTGGAATTGGATCGTGAATTGGTGTTTGGTGTTTCCTCCGTCCATTGGATTTCCTAGTGGAATGTGGACAATGTTTTTGCCCACTTTTTCGCCCAGCATTCTTCGGTTGCCAATCACTTTTGGCAACTCGAGCTCTTCTTCGTTGTACTCTAGATAGAAGTTTGCCTGGTAGGCTTTTTCTTTTTTGTTTTCAACGGTGAATGTAATTTCTAGCGAGTTCTTCTCGCCAACAGCGGTGACGTAGCCATTTTCGGTCCTAAAAGTTGTAAAATATTTTGTGCACAGTACGGTAAAAAATAATATTTGAAATTGAAAAGTTTTTTTGTGATTTCCCAGAACTCCTACTAGGCCAGTATTACTCTTATCTTAGCAGCTGCTCATAAACTTTGAAAATAGCCAATTTTCCCACGAAATGTCTCGGAGTGCCTTTTTTGACACAGTTGAAATGAGTGCGACCGTAACCCATTAAAAATGTAAACAAGTCCTATTGTTTTTATTTATTTTTTGTTGTTTTTTCGTGATCTTTTTAAAACTTGTTTACATTTTAAATGGGTTACGGTAATACTAATTTCAACTGTGTCGAAAAATGCGCTCCGAGACATTGCGTGGGAAAATTGGCTGTTTTCAGAATTAATTAGCAGCTGCTGACAATAAGACTAGAGTGATAGAAGAATCTTTCAGAGAACTTTCAGGAGCCCTCCAAAACAACTTGCAGAGTTAGGGAATCCACGACGTGCTAGATCCTTCAAAAATGGAACAAACTTGTTTGCATTTCTCTGCGTCTCGATAGGTTTCTTTGGCGTTTTGCCCAGTTCAGTTAAACGTGTATAAAAATAAAGAGACGCAGAGAAAAATAGCGGATTTTGGTTTCAAACAGGTAGTCTCAAATACGCCGTGGAACCCTTGCTAGGACCTTTTAATTCTTCCGGAATTCCCTCTAGAAACTTACAGAAACACTACTGCCCGAAATCCCTTTTTCTTCTCTTTTCTCTCTCTCTCTCTCTCTCTCTCTCTCTCTCTCTCTCTCTCTCTCTCTCTCTCCCCTTCCCCCCCCCCCCCCTACAGTACCCTAAACCCCAATTTCTCACCATGAAATGTCCTTAAACGCCGCCTTCAACGACAAATCAGTCTGACACGTGTGATCCTCACCGCACAACGTGTTGAACGGCACTTCAAACTCGTACGTGGCACCGTACTTGTTCAGAACCGGATAGTGCTTCAAATCGACCACCTGGCTTCCCTGTGGCGGCTGAATTGGCTTCTTTTCGTTGCTAAAATATTAGAGCATATTAGATGAACAGGTGTAAAATTAAAAAAAAAACCAACCGAATGCTAACAGAGAATCGGAACTTCAACGGTGTAATCCAGTCTTTCGCCTCTTGGCTCGGAAGATAAATGGTTTGCGGGTAAGTTCTCTTTTGCACATGACTGTTGCTTCCGCACGGCCACGAATAGTTGTGCGAATGGCTTCCCTCGATGAATCCACGAGCGGTCACGTCGGCACGATACGGTATAGCCTCTAGGTTGCAGATGAAGACGTCAGAGGTGAAGTCAACAAGTTCGGCACCTCGAGTCGTCTCCTCATCCACATAAATCAACATATCCAATGGGAAACATGTTTTGGCGCCACGTGGACAATTCAAACCTTTATCAATGTCCACCATTTTAGATTTCAATTTGTGCTTGGCATCGATGCTAATCACCGGACGGGCGCGAAGTAGAGCCACAAAGTTTTTGGATGGAGAGCCAACTAGCAAGTCTGGATATCCATTATCATCCATATCAGAGCCACCGGACAATGAGAATCCAAAAGATCTCATTCCACCTGGCACATTTGGAAGCTCAGTTCCCTTGATAATCTGAGCAGGCTTCTTTCGGAACTTGTCGATATTTCTTGTCCCCAAATAAACATAAACTGCTCCAGCACCATCAACCGCAAACGGAGCACCAACGGCGAAATCATTAAGCCCATTTTTATCGCCATCAATATTCCCCAACTTGGTAATGGAGAGACCAAATTGCGAATAGAAATCGGGATTTTTAATGACTTTGGGAGGATGGAACACCAGATGAGACTCGTGTTGTTGTCGTTCTACACCCTGTGAGAAATAGACGTAAACGATGCCACCAAAGTTTCCATCAATGCCAGTTCTGTGTTCAAATGGTGCTCCCACAATTAGATCGTCAAATCCATCACCGTTCAGGTCGACAACTTCGATGGCATATCCAAATGCAGAGCCCATAGCAGTGCCATTGATAATAAACTTGTCCTCGTTCAATGTGAGCTTTGTGTCCGAATTTTGAATGAAAGGAAGGAAAAGAACGGCTCCGTGCTCTCCATATCGAGTTGCTCCAGATACTACCGTAATCGGTTTTCCCTTTTCGTACCAGAATCCAAATCTTCCAATATCCACAGAGTATCCGAGATAATCATGAGCCACAAGTCGACTTCTCACACTATCGCCCGGCTGATTCATTGTGTACTTTTCAACGACCGAGTCGAAAATGCTTGCCGAGGACTTTTTCGCAAAAACACCTCCTGTCCACTTTACAGCGCCAATTAGACCGGTCACAATGGTGTCCTGAATGTAACAATAAAAAAGTTTTTTAAAAAAGTAAATAATGGATAATACCTGTGTAATAGCGGCCGAGAATCCTTCCATACAACCACCGTACTCGTTGTGGCGATCCGTGGTAGGTAGGTTTTTCTGAGCACACGTGGAATATGTGGTTTGGAGTCGGAGGTTCGACTCGAGCTCGTAACAAGCTCCTTGTGGGTAGGCAGCCGTTTGGTGGTATCGGATAAGAGGGGCACATACCTGCAAGGAAATTAGGGTTTTGTTACAGCGAGTATTTATATTTTCACATCCTTAAAGTGGCTTCAGAGAAGCGCGCCAAAAGCTTTCTAGGCTATACGGAAAGGCAAACGCGCCCTATCGCATGTCTGCGTCTCCACAGTGGCGAGCGTTCTGCCGAAATAGAGATGCAGGGACGCGAAAAGTGGCACTCGAATATTGGTTTTTAAACAATTTACTTTTCAAAAGCGTAATCCTGAACACTGTATGCATTTTTTGATGCTGGTCTATTTTTTTTAATATTTAAACAATTTTTTTTTTACATTTTAAACAATTTTTTTTTTACATTTTAAGGCATTTAAAAAATTATTAAAACCTGTTTCGTTGTTTTTCAAAATTCTCGATTTAAAAAAGATTTTTTGAAGCATTTTTTAACATAAAAATACCTTTTTTTATTGGAAAAATCCAATTTTTCGTCAAAAAATAAAAATTGCAAATTTTGTCGAAAAAATCGGAATTTTTGCATTTTAGTGTTTAAAAATGTATAAAACTCCGCAAAACATCACAAAAACTCCTCAAATAGCCAAAACGGTTATAAACGACAGGCGCATTTTCGGTGCCTTCGAACAATTTTGCAGAATTTTTTGATTATTTTGAGTTGAAAATGCATTGAAAAAAAATCAATTTCTGGTTAAAAATTGTAAAAATTCTTTTTTTTTTGGTTAAAACTTCAAAAATTCCATTTTTGGGAAAAAATTGAAAATATTTAGAAGGCCAATTTTAAGTAGCTTTTAAAAATATGGAATTCGTACATTTTAAAACATGAAAACTGTATAAAACTCCGAAAAATATCACAAAAACCCACAAAATAGCCAAAACGGCAAGTGTCGAGAAATGCGTCAGCATAGTGGGGGTTGGCGCATTTTCGGTGACTTGGCGCATTTTCTATGCCTTTGCGCAATTTTTGCAGATTTTCTATCATTTTTATGCTTTCTGAAATTGAACAAAAAGTTTGATTTTGGGACAAAAATTAAAATTTTTATTTTTTGAAAAAAAAGTTGAAAAGTTCATTTTTTTAGCCAAAAATAAAAATACCAAACTTTGTAAGTAAGTTCAAATTTGTGTTTTTTAAAGTGCTAAAAACTTCAGAAAAACCAACAAATAAAACCCCTCCAAAATAGCAAAATCGCCCAGTGTCGAGAAATGTGTCAGCACGCTGGAGATTGGCGCATTTATGATGCATTTAGGTACATTAGGCTGCATAAATAGCCACTCGGCTGTGTTAAAACGGATACGAAGAGGAGACGCAGAGAAAAAGAGTGCGCGGATCGCCAAAGAGACGCAGACAAGCAGCGTTCCTCTCAACGCCTATCAGCGCCGGCCAACACTCCATCCGTGGTGGCAGTGCTTTTTATCGCCAAACAAAAAAATAAAAATAAACTCACCAATGCACTTCCATTCTTCGTACCCTTGGAGACAATCGTGGAGGCGAGCAACTGATCATTCTTTCCCAAATGATGAACCGCTCTTCCTCTCGTCTCGTTCGGTCGTTTCATATAATCGTCCGCGTTTTCGTACTCGAATCGCACCTGATCACACCAATGGCGCGAGTCAGACTTGTAAAACGTGTTCACATCGCAAGAGTACATTGCGCCGGCTCGTTCGGTACCCGTTTGACCCGATTCGCCGCGTGGCGCTCCTATGAGCATTCTGTAAATTATTAATGAATAATGTGAGGAAAGTAACAAGTAGTACTTACACAGGTTTCTCTCCTTTGAAATGCTCGGCGACCGAGTACCCGAAATTGGAGCCATCTGGACCGAACCTGTAGATTGGCGCGTGCACATCTAGGTTGAAGGCGTTGGAAATTGTGAGAAATGTGGTCCATAGCGTGATTATTGCATAATTAGGCATTGTTACCGAGCAAAAGAAATGTTCCGGTCAGCAGCTCATAGGTGGGGAATAATAACTGAAAGAACAGCTTTGTTGCCGATTGTTTCTGATGGATAATCACAATACGAATAATAAATTGAGTGGGTAGGGTGTCTTGATGCGTCACACGCTGACTCATGTATCAATTGGCGGCACAGCGGAAAGGGGCGATGGAATGATAAGAGAAGGGGCTATAAACAAAGAGACGCAGGCGGCAGGACAATTAAGAGCGTTGTTTTATTTTGAATCAAGAAAAACTAAAAGCTCTTCTCGAGACTCCTCAGGTAACATCATATTAAGCTAATCAAACGATGCCTATTCTAATCGAACGCTGCCAATTCTAATCGTCCGCTGCCGATACTAATCGAATGGGGCCGATTCTAATCGATCGGTGCCGAATCTAGCTAGCTTTTGACTAGCCTACGGTAAAAGCACGCAAAACACGTCAGTATTGTATTTGCGCGTTTTGTGGCTATATTATTTTTCAGTTTTGGGACTTTTGCATTTTTTTGAATAATGCTGGGAAAACAAATGTTTTTTTTTCTAATTCGTATTTTAAAAATTAATACAACAATTTTTCTCGTCGTTTTCCATGGATTGATTAAAAAACATTTGTTTTCCCTATTCGCCACAGTTTTTTTCTTTTCGCGTGTTTAATTTTCTAAATATTTAACTTTAATTTTTAAAGGCATTCGTCGATGCGCCAAGACAATTGTATGGTTTTCGCATGGTGTTTTCGCACAGGTTAGTTTTTTATAAATGTATTTTTCGGACTATTCATAGAAAAAGCGAAAACGGGAAAAATAGCAAAAAACTGTGGAAAACTTGGAGAATACTCAGATCCGTCTGAAATGTTGGTAAATAGTTTCAGAAATACTCTCGGACATGATAAGAAAATTTTGGGACGTTATATCGATTTCATAAAATGATCAGAAAAATCGATACTTCGGTCCGAAATGCTGTAAGCATGCCCGGGAGTATTTTTGACATTATTTTCGAAAGCTTCAGACCAATCGGATCTTTCTTCGAGTATTTGCCCAATTTTTCTCTGTATTTTCGCCATTTTTTCAATAACCCATTTTATTTTTTTCCAATTTACAGGTGCTTGTCAACTTCCTCGCAGTGGACGGAATGGCATCGGTGGACTAACTGTCCCATGAAGTCGGTGCGCTGTTAGAGTATCACATAAAAACTGATTGTAAGTCTCGTTTCTATAAATTAATTGTCGTAATACGTTACAATTTATTTTTAGTAACCAAATTCATCACTCGTTGCGGAGAGTCAAGCGTCGAGCAGATGAAGGAGAATGATGTGCTCGTCGATTCGTGGCGATGACTTTGGACTACGCGACTACCCAGTATGCCCAGGACTCTGGGATGTTTCAAAACCTGCCACTTCGAAACTGGGACGTTTCGAAGCTTTAATGCAATTTTTCGCCGCCGTCTTCGCACTATTGACAAAATTCAGCCAAGGATAAAATAGTAATCGAATCTTTTACCGGCAAAATCGGAGGTTTTGTCAAAATTTACCGCTAAAAATGCACAAATGTTTCGAAACGTCCCATTTTGAAGTGGCAGGTTTCGAAACGTCGCGGTTTTGAAGTGACTAGTTTCGAAACGTCCCAGAGCCATGCCCTCACCACGGTCCTTGGCTCATTGCTAACCGCAATTTCAGTGTTTTCGTCTAATTTCTATTTCTCCTTTTTAAATTTGGCATGATTTCACAGTGTCGAAATTCTCGGTCTCTCGTTTTGATTTTGATGTTTTTCTTACTTTAAAAATGTATTACTATTGCTTCTTTTCTTCATTTTTGGTGTTATTAAATATAAATAAAACTGTTTTCAATAAATATTTTGTTGTAAGGGTCAATTTTTATTTTTAAATGCTACTTTAATTACAAATAATGTACTTCTAGTAACACCCATCCGTTAATCTAATCGGGCGCAAACACCAGTCTAATAAATTGCAAACTCTAATCTAATCGATCGCATGTACTAGTCTAATCGAACATTCAAATCTAATCGAACGCTGACCGAAAGCTACCTAGGACGCGTTAGTCGCTCATCTGCGTTTGATTAGACTATCGCGGTCGTTTGATTAGCTCAATATGATGTTACCTGAGTCCGCCCCCTGGCAACACTGCCGCAGACTTGCAAAGGGCGGGGCTTTGGAATTTTTTTTTCAAAATTTTCAAATTTTTTTGTGGAATTTTTGTAATTTTATTCTAGTTTATTCATATTTTTTAATTTTAATTTTTGAAAAGATTTGCGACACATTTTATTGATTTTTTTTACATTTTTTTTTTCAAATCTTTGATTTTTTCAGAAATTTCCAATTTATTTTTCTTTAAATAAATTCCATACCCCACCCCACCCCCCCCCTTTGAATAAAAACGAAGCCTGTTCAAAAATTCATAAACTTTTATGAACTTTTGGGGAGAATTCATATGAAAAAAGTGTGTGACAGCTGCTGAAAAGAGTCAAAAAAAGGATGTACTTTTAGAGGCCAAGAAGATACTTTTTGAGAGGTGGGGAAAGAGTGGAAAAATGTGTTTCTTTTTCTGACAATGGTAGAAACGCGGTGATGCGAAACGAACACACGCACACACTTTAAATTGATATGCCATGAAGGTGAGAGAGAGTGGGAGAATTAGGTGAACACAGATGTTTAGAATGATAAAATTGAATGTGTGGAAGTGTGGACAGAATGGGGAGAGAGACGACGTGGCAAAGAAAAAGGGGAGGGGGAGGAGTGTCAAATTTCAATTCAATACGATTGGAAGCTAGGGGGCATTGATTACAGAAAGCTATGTATTCAAATACGCTCTACTAGCCAAAAAACGGTGCATGGCGTTCTAGACCCTACGAAAAGGCAAACGCGCCCTATCGCATTCTCTGCGCCTCGTTTAGCTAAACGCGTGCAGGGACGCAGAGACGCGAGAAACGCGGGGTCATAAAATTGTGGCGGTGTGGCCGAGTGGATAGCACGTTTGGTCTAGAAGCGAGAGGTCTTGGTTCGAGTTTTGGAGTTGCCAAATTTTTTTTTTCATCACAATTCCTTTTAATATGGCAAGTATCATGAAACCCCGCCCACTTTCTTTTTTTTGCCCATAAACTTCGCTGCTAAATAGCTCACAGTGGGCGTTGCATCTCGATTGAAAACACAGCAAAAAACAAAAATTCGGAAAATGCTTTAAAAAATGTATAAAATTCCAATGCATAGCATTTTTGAGACCGCTCTCAAAATTAGACGCTCTTCATCTCTTCACATTGAATGCTTGAGCAATGGTGTGGAAAAAGGATGCAAAAAGGGACTTTTGATAAAATTTGTTGAATACCCAAAGGGAGCGGGGGGCAGCGGTCACAATTCATCAAAAGGCGCGAACGAGGAAGAACGCCAGTGCAAAACGAAACGCAAAACGACGCTCATTCAATCACACAAAGGGCCCCCTCTCTCGCTCTCTCTTTTCTGGATGGTTGGTGTACACAAGTGGCAGAAGGCGTCAGAATTGGCAAAAAGGAGGCGGAGGAGGAGGAGCCCTGAATGTTTCAATTAACGCGTCCAGACGAGTCGCCGGCGAAACGAAAAATTCCATCACAACTGGTGCGGAAGAGCGGCGCGGAAGCGAAAGGGGAACTGCTTATTTCTTGGCGAGATTACGTCATTTTTCGAGAAAATAAACGGTAAAACATGTGTTTCCCGGTGCTAAACCATACGTAAAGGCAAGCGCGCCGTATCGCACTTGTCTGCGTCTCCACAGCGGAGAGCGTTCTGTCGAGTTTAGATAAAACCGCGCAAAAATAGAGACGCAGAGGCGCGAGAGGTCACCCGACAAAAATTCGCGAAAAACCTGTGGTCCTGCGAAACATCGGAGTGTCGTAACTGGATTTCTCTCGTGAAGACCAAATAATGAAATAATACAAAACTTCAAAAAACAACAAAAAATTTAACCACCACAAAACTCGAACCCACGACCTTCGCGCACGGCTCAACTATGCTAGCCAGACGGCTAAACCGACAGAACCTCATTCCATCGTAAAGATAATAATAAAATCGGCGCCTTCTTCCCCACTCTTTCTTTTCCAGACAATCCAAAGTGATGTATAATAGGTCTATCACGCACTGTCAAGAAACGAGAAAAGCCAAAAGAGGAAACAAAAGATTTAAGGGTGTGAAAAGCGCAAAAAAAGAACAATAGAGCCCGGAACGTGTTATGAACTTTAACCTCAAAATGGGATTTGAAACGGCCGGTCACGCCCACTTGGCAAAGTTAAAAAATTAGAAAGGCGTGGGTGCAGGGGGTGCTAGAGCCTACGAAAATACAAAAGCGTTCTATGGAATTTCTCTGAGTCTCCACAAGCGTGCAAAAATGGAGACGCAGAGACGCAGGGGTAATATTGACCACGCTCTCCCAAATTTCTGCACTCTTTCGTTGACAACGTGGCCGCGTCCTTTTGTGCGAAGGGAGCGAGTTTGCAGCGCTTTATACCGTGTTAAAGCGTGCTAAATTGGAGACACAGAGTCGCAGATTTCACTTGTCCATTATCCAGAAAATTTAAAGAAAAATGTTTCATAAATAAATTCGCCTAGATCTAGAGACCTAGCTTGTACAATATCCAAAATCTCATAAGCCAGCGATTGCATAATGCCGAGGCGTGACGCGATGCATACATAAATAAAAGAAACTAAACACGCCTTTACTCTTTTTTTTGGCATTCATATAAATCTATATATCCAAGCCGGACAGACGGACGGCTGGCTAACCTTGAGAATGTCACAAAACAATTCTGGTGGGGGAAAAGAAAGAAAATTGAATTTCATTTCATTTTGCTGACTCGTCGTCAAAATATGCGAGAGCCAAAACGTTGCTTCGGGTTAGTGCAGAAGAAGGGGAAGAAGAAAAAGCCGAATAAAGGTAAGATGACCTGACCGTTGAGGTTTTGGGTAAACAAAGTGTGTGTGTGTGTGTGGAGCATCAGCAGGCTAACAAGAGCGAGCTAGCAAGAGAGAGGGAGAGAGAGAGCGAGTGTGTGTTAATTGAAGAGACGTTAGAGAGCACACAAGCACAGTGCTCTCCACTACCAACTACTACGTACATTTGTACTGATTAGATACATAGTTATGAGTACTTGGAATTGGAATTGGAATCGCGGTCTCTAGATAGGTCAATTGGCAAAAGTAGGGGACCGCCGCCGGAGATGTTATCAGTTAGTAATGTGGTTTGAACGTATAGTAACCTATTTCTCAGTCATTTTTGAATGTTTTCGGGCGTTACAGAGCTTAAACTGTTCTGTGTGTTTTAATCGTGTTTACAATGCTAGTTATTTATGAAACATTTTGAAATTTGGACCCTTTGCTCTGAAGTTTCGAAATAACGTGCTACTTTTCGAAATCCCTTATAACTTGCGTATTTCTCAACCGATTTGATCGCGCAGTTTCTTAAAATGACCACTATTCGTTTCTTAACAATGTCAGCTGAAAAGAATCCCACTAAATCGTTATCTTCACTTGGAAACGAAAATGTACCAGAGCATGTACTGACGCATTTCATTTCCCGTTTTAATTGTAATGCTCCTGTTTCGCAGCGACCTGCCGGCGGAACATCGGAGCGTCGTAACTGGATTTCGCTTGCGGACACATGATAGAAAAAAAAAATCAAAAACAAAAAACAAAAAAAATTAACACTCCACAAAACCCGAACCCATGACATTCGCTCACGGCTCATCTGTGCTAACCACACGGCCACACCGTCAGAAATTAATTTACTAGCAAAGACAATGATAAAACCGGCGCCCCTCTCCCTCCCCCCCTCTTCTTAATTTGAATTTCCAGACCACCCAATGTGCTGTATAATAGATCTATCACGTCTGGTACCTATACAGTTGTACACATACATAAAAACGTTGAAAAATAGAAGGAAGGATAGAGAAGAAGAGCTATTGTGACCAAACCAAACAGTACGCCGAAGAAAGAAAGAACGAAAGAAAGAAAGAACAGACAGGCAGGCAGTGCTGCGGATGGATAGCCTCTGCGAGAGAGTGTGAGAGACGCAGAAGCGCAAACAGGGACAGTAATGGCGGGGATGGGCAGCGAAAGGGTGTCGTCTTTCCGTCCGTATGGTCTTCGTGGACGAGATAGAGACAGGCTCCCGTTGATTTATTACAGTAGGAAAAACGGGGACGAGAAGGAGAATAACCTGAAGTGAGACGCACGCGGATCTGATTTTTCTGCAAGCTTTCTTTCATTTTTATTCTTCAAAAGACACCGCCCATGTTGACTCAGAAGATACATTCATCCAGCTGGCGCCTTGACCCTACGTAAAAGCAAACATGCTCTATCGCATGTCTGCGTCTCCACAGTGGAGAGCGTTCAGTTTAGCGTGCAGAGACGCAGAGACGCGAGAAATGGCGCAAGAGCGAGAGAGAAAGAGAGAGAGAGAGAGAAAAGGCGAAGCAAGTAAGTAATTAGCAAGTTGAAAGGTGAGATTTGCGAATCGCAACATAACGCCGCGCAACGCAACGGAATGCAATGCAATGCAACGGCAAAACAGAATGCGAAACAACAGAACAGAATAATGGGCAAGCCAGCGATGAACGAAATTTGGTGGCTAGAGGTGTACAAGAGGAGAACAATGTCTCTGGACAGTGGACACCACGCATTAGTTGTACAGATGGCGCTATGATTTGCACCACACACACACACGCCACGGTATGGTATTTATACACACACCTTCGTTTGACTTATGGACGAAATTCGGGTAATTATGAATATTGTAAAACCTGTATTAGAACGGCACCTGCAGTTTAATGGTTACCGGAACGTTATTGGCAACGCACTCCGCTGAGTGTCTGCGTCTCTTCGGCGACAGTTTGCTGCAATATCCACGCACTCTACTTGTCTGCGTCTCCTCTTCGTATCAGTTTAACGCGGTGAATGACTGCGCAGCTAAATGCGACCACGCTTAGGCGAGAATTTTTTTTTTCTGAGAACTTGAAAAAATACAGTGAAAACTAGGGTAAAAACAGGAAAAATCAAAAAAAAAAAATGCAAAAAACATTTTTTAAAACTTTTTTTTTAAATATAAATTTTTTTTTCCCAACGTTATTTCTATTTTCAGCAATTTAAAAATGCCTGTAACTTAAATATACTCGGTATAAAGGTCTGCAAATTCGCTCAAATCACACGGTGAACTGCGCATGCATTTCGAGTGAGGTTCAGAGAAATCAGAGCAAAATATCGGCCACGGTCTCTCAGTTTTCTGCACTCTCTCGTCGCCATCGCCGCCACTGTGCGAAGGGAGCGAATTTGCAGCGCTCCTGAGAGGCTGAGGGCTGAAAACTAACAAAAATTACAAATAAAATTATTTAAAAAATTTAAAAAATCCAAAAAAAATTTTTTTTTTTCGAATTTTTAAAATTTTTTATTTATTTTTTCTTTTTTTTCCTTTAATTTCTTCCAAATTTTTAGAGATATTTATGCATAATTAATAGAAAATGCTGGAGCCTGGAAGAGCTGTGCAAAAAAAATGATTAAAAAAAAAACGAAAACTCCAAAAATTTGAAAAATGATGGCCGTGGAAGAAGTCTCGCAGGGACTAACTTTGTGCTAAAACTCTTCCATAATGGTGTTTTTGTGATTTTTCACGGGAAAATGACGGTTTTTATGAGTTCTCAATGTGATTATCGAGCAGTAGAATGTTTTTCTACAAAATGTGAAATTTGAGCTGGCGCAGATGGTCAGCTACATGGCTATTAGCCATCGAAAATTGCAGATAGTCAATATTGGCTCATAGTTGACACCTAATCGAAAATCGGGGCGAGTTTAGCTCGGATTTGGCGCGCCAAACTAAGCGGGAACTAGCGGTCGAATTCGACGGCTGATAGCCAAATATTCGCCGAGTAGTAACGATAACGGCGTTTCACTAGTGTTAAAAGTGTGTTTAAAAAAGTGCCAGGAGGAAGAATGAACGCTGACCACAGCTTTATTACCGATTTGAAACATAAAAAAGCACAGATGCGCCCGCCTACATAATAATCCTGCCAGTTTTTGCAATGCAATATAATGCAACTCTTCGTTGTGACTAAAGTGTGCTAAAAAGCCTAAAATGGGTCATTTGTGAGGAGGAGGAGGAGGAGGATGGCAAAGAGGCAATAATGACACGTCTTCTTCTTATTCTTCTTCTTCTGCTTCTTCAAAATTTGTCGTCCTTTAGAAGACAGAGCGACACAGCGATGATAAATGATGCGTTTTTCTGAATACGCGTGCTCCGCTTTTAGCAGAAAAAAAAATGAACCACACCAAAACATGGGCACAAAACGGGGCAAAAACAGAAGGCGAGCTTGTCTAGTGGTCCTCCACCAAGAGCCATCTGTCCACGTGTTTATGAAGAGCATTGCCCACAAGTATGTCAATGTGACCGCGCGCGATGTTCACTTCTTATTCTTCTTCATCCTCCTCCTCGTCAGAATTCTGATTGATGATTAATGGCTCGGAAAAGTTCTTCTTCTTAGTGTTCGTGATCGTCCGCGAAAGATTCGCCAACGAGATTGCGGTTGACCAGTATAAGAAATACTAAATACAAAAATAGTACGATTTGGTGGGGTCGGGTGGAAATGAAAAGAGAACAAGGCAAGAATTTGGCAGATGTAGCCGTTGAAAATAGCTGTAAGCCATCAAATATGGCAGATAGGCATTACTGGTGCACAGTGTGCTTCCCCGATCAAAAATTCACCGATTTATGGTTTTTTCGATGGCGGATATTTAGCAGCTACTTGGCGGCTATTTGGGTGCTTTTTGGCAGCTATTTGGCAGCTATGTGGCGGCTATGTGGCGGCTATTTTGGTACTTTTTGGAAGCTTTTTGGCGGCTATTTGGAACAATTTGGCAGCTATCTGGCGGCTTATTGGCAGCGGTGTGGCGGCTATCAGGTGGCTATCGGGCGGCTTTTTGGCAGCAATTTCACGGCTATTTGGAACAATTTGGCAGCTATCTGGCGGCTTTTTGGCAGCATTTTGGCGGAAAATTGGCGGCTATTTGGGTGCTTTTTGGCAGCTATTTGGCGGCTATTTGGCAGCTATCTGGCGGCTATTTGGAAGCTGTGTAGCGGCTTTTTGGCAGCTATTTGGCGGCGATTTGGCGGCGATTTGGCAGCTATTTGGCAGCTATGTGGCGGCTATCAGGTGACAATCTGGCGGCTTTTTGGCAGCAATTTGACGGCTATGAGGCTACTATTTGGCAGCTATCTGGCAGCTTTTTAGCGGCTATTTGGCAGCCATCTGGCGGCTTTTTGGCAGCAATTTGGCGGAAATTTGGCAGCAATTTGGCAGCTTTTTGGCGGCTATTTGGCAGCTATGAGGCGGCTATCTGACGACTTTTTGGCAGCTATTTGGCGGATATTTCGGTGCTCTTTGGCAGCTATTTGGCGGCTATCTGGCGGCCATTTGGAAGCTATGTGGCGGCTATCTCGCGGCTATTTGGAAACTCTGTGGCGGCTTTTTTGCAGCTATTTGGGGGCAATTAGGCAGCTTTTGGCAGCTATTTCGCAGCTATCTGGCGGCTATCTGGCGGCTATTTGGCAGCTATCTGGCGGCTATCTGGCGGCTATTTGGCAGCTATTTGAATGCTTTTTGGCAGAAATTTGGCGGCAATTTGGCAGCTATCTGGCGGTTTTTTGGCAGCAATTTGGCGGCTATTTGGAACAATTTGGCAGCTATCTGGCGGCTATGAGGCTGCTATCTGGCGGAGTTTTGGTAGCTATTTGGCGGCTAATTAGCAGCTATTTGGCAGCTATTTGGCATCTTTTTGACAGCTATTTGGCAGCTATTTAGCAGCTATTTGGCAGCTATTTGGATGCTATCTGGCGGCTTTTTGGCGGCTATTTGGCAGCTATTTGGCGGCTATTTAGCGGCTATTTGGGTGCTTTTTGGCAGCAATTTGGCGGCTATGAGGCTGCTCTCTGGCGGCTATGAGGCTGCTATCTGGCAGAGTTTTGGCAGAAATTTGGCGGCAATTTGGCAGCTATCTGGCGGTTTTTTGGCAGCAATTTGGCGGCTATTTGGAACAATTTGGCAGCTATCTGGCGGCTATGAGGCTGCTATCTGGCGGAGTTTTGGTAGCTATTTGGCGGCTAATTAGCAGCTATTTGGCAGCTATTTGGCATCTTTTTGACAGCTATTTGGCAGCTATTTAGCAGCTATTTGGCAGCTATTTGGATGCTATCTGGCGGCTTTTTGGCGGCTATTTGGCAGCTATTTGGCGGCTATTTAGCGGCTATTTGGGTGCTTTTTGGCAGCAATTTGGCGGCTATGAGGCTGCTCTCTGGCGGCTATGAGGCTGCTATCTGGCAGAGTTTTGGCAGCAATTCGGCGGCAATTTGGCAGCTATCTGGCAGCTATGAGGCAAAGCATTTCTTCGAGCTGTTTGAGCGGCCCTGTGTCGGTACAGCTCCTTTAATCGACTAAATCAGTCAACGATTAATATAGTCGATTAATTAACCGACTAAATTAATTGATTAATCGCCCGAAATTTCCCCGATGAAGCACACTGCTGGTGCATACTCACAAGGGAATGGTCCAAACTTAACTTGGCGTTTCGAAATGAAACCTATATAGGGTGAAAGAGCACTTCATGGGGAGCTCAAATCACTTTTCAATTTTTGCAATAAACCATTCGGAGCCGAGCAAATGAGCTCCAAAGTTTTAATTTTCACATGCGAATTTATCACCGCAGTTGAGAGTCATATTCAACAGTGGCCGGGTGGCCGAGTGGTTGGTGCAAGAGAATATTAAATGGAGGATGCGGGTTCAATCCCTCGAGGTAAAAAATGTTTGTATTTTGATTTTTGCGTTCACTTTTCCAGGTCATAGAACTTTGTTTTTTTGACCAGTTTTTTTCGCATTGCCAACCTCTTTTCCACTTCATCCACTCCACTCCACTCCATTTCATAATTGTTGATTAGCATTATTGTCCTTATTTGTGTACTGTTACTACGTATTAAAAACAAACAATTGAAAAAAATTGGTCAAAAAAACAAAGTTCTAGGACCTGAAAAAGTGAACGCAAAAATCAAAATACAAAAATTTTTTACCTCGAGGGATTGAACCCGCATCCTCCATTTACTATTCTCTTGCACCAACCACTCGGCCACCCGGCCACTGATGAAAATGACTCTCAACTGCGGTGATAAATTCGCATATGAAAATTAAAATTTTGGAGCTCATTTGCTCGGCTCCGAATGATTTATTGCAAAAATTGAAAAGTGATTTGAGCTCCCCATGAAGTGCTCTTTCACCCTATATAGGTTTCATTTCGAAACGCCAAGTTAAGTTTGGACCATTCCCTTGTCAGCGAATTTTTGGAAATTTGCCCATTAGCTGCCCTTTAGCTGCCCCGGTAGATCTACCAAATCCAGTGGCATTTGTCCTTTTGCTCGCCACTTAGCGGCCTCGTTACCCAAAAGCTGCCCATCAGCGGCTATTAGCCGCTGAAAGAGCTGAGCAATGAAGATAATAGATATACTAGAACCTGTAATACGACTCCCCCAATTCAACGGCTAATAGCCAAAAGTTTCCCGACTTTATGACAGTTTGCATATGTTCCCTCAAATCAAAAAGGAACGCTGTTTTCATAGCTATTGCTAATGCAAGAAAAAAAAAACTGATAATACCTACTTGGAAAATGATAAGCCGCTGTCCGGATTTCTTCTTCTTCCTTTTTTTTGGTTTTGGTTGGTGCTGGCAGTGTTCGATTATATTTTACGGTGGGGTTTTTGGCCCGGGTATTAGCCTCTTCGGTCCAATATGAGCTGGCGGATATGGGCAGCTACATGGCTATTGGCTGTTAGCCATTAGTAGCGCACAGTTATCACCTAATCGGCGTGAGCCTTTGGCGCCTATGTCAAATGGCTATCAACGCGACTAGAAGCAGGCAGAAAAGTCATGAAAATGAGGAGGGTCCAACCAACGATCAGTGTGCAACAGAGCGAACCTGCAGAAGCCTCCAAAAACTTAATTTCCCCTCCCTCATCATCTTCTTCGCCTCCTCTCTTCTCCTCCTCCCCCGTGTCCGTCCGTTATCGAGTCATCCTTTCATCTCCCTGGGCAACCAGTGATAACTGACAAGACACACGCTATTCTCTCATCTTCTTCATCACTATCTTGCGTGACCACCGCTTGCTTCTGCCGGAGCATTCGGAGACGAGGAGCACTTTAAACTTGTCACGTACTCGTTTTTGTGATAACTTTTCATAAATTCCAAATAATAATCCCTTCACGCCCTCGTTTCAGCAATTTCCGCTTGAGCTTATACTATGTTGGCTGGCATTTATGAACGTACTTTAATTCTTTCTTGCTTTCACTATCATGTGTTCACGACCGAAAACGCTCCGACGTTCGTTCCGCACTTCGCCTTACTTCCTTTTTTTAACATATTATGTGTCCCTGAGCGAAATTCAGTCGCTGCAAGAAGTACCTGAGGAACATTGAAACGTCCATCTTAACTGTACATATTTCTGTTTCATTTCCAGAATGCCAACGGAGCCGGCCGGCGCTGCTACAGACCCCTCCGACCCGTCCACATCGATGCCGAATGGCGGCAGCTCCGCACCTCCCGCCAACACGTCGGCAGCAACCAAGTTCAGTGTGCTCGCCAAGGTACTCATTATCTTTTTCGCCTCTCCTCCTCCGCCTAATAACCGCTTTTCAGTTTTTACGCCGAAAAAATCAGGTGCACACGGCGGATTCGCAGCAAGCGCAAACCGATTTTATGCAGGTATGTAAATATGGTTGCTCCGAGCGAACGTGAACACATATGCAACTATCATTAATTGGTTTTTCAGAAATTCGTGCCAAACGGAAATGCTGCACCGACAGCTCCAGATGCTCCAAATGGCGCGGCGCCTGGACCACCAACGGCCACAGCTCCGACCCCAGCTGCGGCTCCACCTCCAGCCCCCGAACCACGTGGCAATCTTTACCAAAGAATCAAGAAATTTGTGGCCTCCTACACTCAAGACCCGTCCACTGACAACTTTTACTATTGGACCTGTGTGGTGAGTTTTTTTTTTTCATTTTTTGAAACTTAAATACTTTTTTAAAAATTCAAAAAATCTGCCAATTAAGACTGTGATGCCTAGATTTATGTTGCGATGGGTTTAAAATGGGGCATTGATAAAAAATTACAAAAAATTAATGCAAAAACAAGTAAAACCTGAAAAATGACCCATCTCTCGTCCATAGCGACCAGCTTGAGCGGCCCATTGAGTTCGCCCATAACTTTTGAACTGAGAGGGTTTGGACCCTGAAAGTCAGCATGCAAATGTACCGTAATGTTGTTGACAAGCTCATAAAACAGTTTTAGACAATTTTGAAATTTTTCAAAAAAAGAAAAAAAAAAAAGAAAAAAAATTTTTTTCAAAGTTGGTTTTTTTTCCCAAAAAGATCTCTTTTCAAAATTTTCGAAATTTCATATTATTTTTAAAATAATTAAATTCCTTTAAAAGTACGCTTTTAGTTTATTTTGGCTTTATTGCGCGATTTTCAGCCGAAGTATCAGGTTCTCCCATAAGTGCTGTAACTCTGCTGAAAATGGTCCGATTTACCCAAATTTTACTGAAATCATACTTTCAGTTGCAAAACTTTGGTTTAAGAATAAATATTAAGTTTTTAAAAAACGGGAAAACTTTTTTTGTGTCGAAAGTTTTGAAAAATCGTTTAAAAAAGTTTTTTTTTGAAAAATCTCAAACTTTAAAATGTTACCAAAATGATTTAAGAAGAGGGCGAGCTTGTTATACTCGGTATAAAACGCTGATAACTCGCTCCAATCGAACACAGAATTTCGCATGCATTTGGAGAGAGGTTCAGAGAAATCAGAGCAAAACATCGGCCACGGCTCTCTTGATTTTCTGCACTCTCTCGTCGCAAACGCGGCCGCGTCCATCACTGTGCGATGGGAGCGCGTTTGCAGCGCTCCGTACTGAGAATAGCAACACACCGGTATATAGGTATGCAAATTTCCATGGCTTGAACCCTCCCCGTTCAAAAGTTATACTCAAAATAAAATTGGTTATTGTCCATTCGCGAAGAAAACAAGTGCGCTCCACAAAACTTAGTACTTCGTAGATTTCATTTTTATCGCCAAATTATTTCATTTCATATTGAATTAACACGTGAAATGAAATATTTTGGCGACGAAGTCCACGAAGTACTAAGTTTTGTGGAGCGCACTTGCTTTCTTCGCGAATGAACAATCATTCTTATATATAAAATTCTGTTTGGGTCTGTAACTGAGTTTCTTGGTGTGTCTGTTTCCAAATTGCATGGCGGAAGCGAACTGAGCGCCCGAGACCAACACAAAAACTCGAACCCCGGTCTTTTGCTTACTGGGCAAGCATTCAACCGCCTGCGCCACAGGGCACACGCAAGAAATGAATGAAAAAGAAATGTAAAAGAAAGTAAAGAACAAATTTTTAGAAATGAAAAGAAATCAAAAGTAGCCTTTGATGCAGCCAGGCTTGTAATTTTTGAAAAAAATCGCTCAAAATTAAAATTCCATTATTTATCCTCTTTTAGCGCAATTTATGAGATAGAAAGACTGTTTTAGTCGCAAAACAACATTAAAAAAAATGAATATTTTGTCAAAAAAAGTTTGATTTGAAAAATAGGAAATTAAGGTACTTTTCGGAGGAAAAAATAAATTAAATTTGTTCTTGCAAGTTTATTCTCAGTACGGAGCGCTGCAAACGCGCTCCCTTCGCACAGTGGTGGACGCGGCCGCGTTGGCGACGAGAGAGTGCAGAAAATTGAGAGAGCGGTGGCCGATGTTTTGCTCTGATTTCTCTAAACCTCACTTAAAATGCATGCGAAATTCTTTGTTCGATTGGAGCGAGTTATCAGCGTTTTATACCGAGTATATATACTCTGTAAGATAATTATGCGGACGCGCTCCCCGAGAAATCCACCTGCAAATTTGTATATCGTCTGGCACTCTCTCAGCCTCGAGCCGCAATAGATCGCTCCCCAATTTTTGCGTTGCTATTGGAGCGCGTCCGCATCGCCCCGTACAGAAAGGAAAGGAGACGTGTGAGCTTTGTCTGAAGCTTGGCTCGGATGCTGAGCAGCGTCTTTTGCTCAATTCAGACGGTGCAATAGAGAACGATCAGGATAAGAACGCATGAAAGAAAATACATACAAAAAACAAATAAAATTAATATAAATATCGTCGGCATTGAGAAAAATGCTCCAAAAATCAAATGGAAAACGAGCAGTCAGCACTGTGTAGAAAGACGAAAGTGTTGACAAAAATATTTTAGGATTAAAGGGAGGTACCAGCTACGGTAGACGAAGGGGTCTCGCCGCGGCCGCTCGGTGTTTGCGCGCGCCGTTCGAATTTTTTGTTTTTGAGGAGTTGCTTTCCCTCAATGGTTTTGTATGGAAAAAACTTGAATTTGGCATCCAAAAGTGCGAAAATAGTAGTTTCTAGGAAAAGCAAGTAGATTTTTGCTGGCGAAAAATATTGCCTATGTTTGCACAAAAACTTGCCCGGTATAATGTGAAAACAAAAAAGTTGCAATGCGGTGTTTGCGTACTTTTGAAATTCAAATGAAAATGGGAACAAATCTCTTCATTTCCCATGCTATGTCTCTCATTGCCGTTTGAATTTCAAAAGTACGCAAACACTGCGTTGCAATTTTTTTGTTTTCACAATATGTTCCGAATTTACAAAAAAATTTTTGATTTTTTAACGAAAACCTACTTTGGACCACCATTCACTCACAAAGAATATCCGAAAAAAAACAAACAAATGTCTAAAATTTGCAGGTAACCGTCGCCTACATTTACAACCTACTCTTTGTAATCGCCCGTCAAGTATTCAACGACCTGATCGGACCATCTTCCCAATCACTTTGTAAACTTTACAATCAAACTCAAAATAGCACCACCGAATTGGAGTGCACCTATGAAATGCTCACAAATATGAAAGAAATGCCCACATATTCAAAATATCCGGATTTCGGATGGTCCCGATTCTACCATTATCGCTTATGGTGGATTCTATTCGACGTTTTGATGGATGGCATCTATTTCATCGACACGTTTTTAAACTATCGAATGGGTTATATGGAACAGGGTTTGGTGGTTCGAGAGGCCGAAAAAGTGACAAAAGCGTACTGGGCGGGGCAACAGTGGAAATGGGATCTTATCAGTTTACTACCACTTGATTATATCTTTGGATGGCCGATTCCAATAATTGGATGGCGAGGTTTTCCACTTATTCGTTTAAATCGATTAATAAGGTACGAACGAGCCAAAAGTTGTCTGGAAAGGACGGAAACTCGAAGTTCAATGCCGAATGCGTTTCGAGTCATGGTCGTCGTCTGGTATATTGTCATTATTATCCACTGGAATGCCTGTTTGTATTTTTGGATATCCGAGTGGATTGGTCTGGGAACCGATACCTGGGTGTACGGTCATTTGAACAAGCAGAGTTTGCCAGAGTTAGTTTTGCCTTTAGTTTTTTTTTTTACATTTTCGAGCATTTCACTCGATTTTCAGATTATTCCCGTTGCAAACTTTTTTTAATTTAAAAACGAGCAATTTTCGTCAGAAAATGGCCGAGCCTCAGGGTTTTGAAAATAGCACTGGAAAATGAGAAATTGCTTGAAAACGTGAAAAAAATAAGGAAAATGAGAAAAAATGTTGGGTTGTCCATACGAAAAAATGGAGGTACTACGGAATAGAGCCGCGCTAAATAGAACCGGCTCAAATAGTGCTACAACGAAATACTTCTTCGAGTCGTTCGAGCAGTTCTGTGTCGGTACATCTAGTTCTATTCCGTGTGATTTCTTTCCGAAAAAAAATTCCCGGAAGCGGGGGTACCATGCTGTAGAATAATCTTCCAACAACAACAAAAAACACCAAAATCATACTCCTCATTCCAAAGAATTTCAGCGACATCACAGACACCCTTCTCCGCCGCTACGTGTACAGCTTCTACTGGTCCACCCTGATTCTCACCACAATTGGAGAGGTGCCAAGTCCGGTCCGCAACATTGAATATGTCTTTGTGACCCTAGATTTGATGTGCGGTGTCTTGATTTTCGCTACCATCGTCGGTAATGTCGGAAGGTTAGTCCGCAAAAGTGAAATCTAGGCTACGAACTGTTTTCAGCATGATCTCAAATATGAGTGCAGCGCGAACCGAATTTCAGAACAAAATGGACGGTATAAAACAGTACATGGAGCTGCGAAAAGTCAGCAAACAGGTTTGTTTGCATTTAGAAAGAAAATTACATAAATTTTGTTTTTTAAGCTCGAAATTCGAGTAATCAAGTGGTTCGACTACCTGTGGACGAACAAGCAGTCTCTGAGCGACCAGCAAGTTTTGAAAGTTCTTCCAGACAAACTTCAAGCTGAAATTGCCATGCAAGTGCATTTTGAGACGTTGCGAAAAGTTCGAATCTTCCAGGTACGTGTGCAGCATTATGTGTTACTATTTATTAAACCCTAAAAACTTACTGTAGTTGTTTTTTTTTTTTTAATTTTTTACGGTTTTAATTCCTAAATCGCTGCCACCAAAACAGGGAATGAAATGCGTTAGGGAGTGCGCTGGCATAGTTTCCAATTGAAAATAAAGATTTAGTTGGATTTTTAGAAGACACTGCTAAGAAACGATATGTGGACATTTTAAGAGCTTGCACGATCAAATCGGCTGAGAAATAAGAAAGTTATTAGCAGTTTTCTGAAAATAACTGTAGTTTCAATTTGGGGTCTAAATTTCCATTTTCTTGATTACTGCGTCGAGAAAACCTGTCCTAGCAGAGCGCGCGACGCTGCTGAGACTCTGCTGTGACTCCCACTTTTCGCTGCGAGACCACAGCCAAGTTGCGCGCTCCGCTCTGACTGATTTTCGCTACGCAGTAATATACTCGGTATAAAACGCTGAAAACGCGCTCCAATCGAACAAAGAATTTCGCATGCATTTGGAGAGAGGTTCAGAGAAATCAGAGCAAAACATCGGCCACGGCTCTCTCAATTTTCTGCCCTCTCTCGTCGCCAACGTGGCCGCGTCCACCACTGTGCGAAGGGAGCGCGTTTGCAGCGCTCCGTACTGAGAATATAAGTAGCTTTGTAAGCTTTATTAAAACCAATATTTTGAGCGGCGGACCGCCCGTAAAAGTTCAAAAATGACTGAGAAATGTGGACTTGAAATTTCAGGACGGAATCCCAGTTTTTCGGAGGAGCTATGTCAAAAAATTATTGACTGCAAAATTTCTTCCACTGCCATATTTTGAAAACGAATTTCTTTTGTTTATTGTGTTTTCAATCGAGTTGCGACGTCAAGAGGTCAAACTCCGTTCACTTTTTTCAGGTTTACACGGTGTCCAGGATTTGAAAAGTGGGCGGAGCCGAGCAAACGCGCCCCACTGGATTTTTTCGCGCGAAATTCAAATTTTGACGCATTTTTTATGTTCTTCGGGAAAAAAGCATAAATTCTTAATTTTTCCCACATGTGCTCCAACGGAATTATAGCTGTGGTCTTTAGAACTTTTTTAAGCCTAAGAACGTCGAATTTGGCTCAGCCACCATTTCGAAATATTCGTTTCGAGTTTTTTGGTGTTTTTGAAGGATAAATCTTTACGAAAATCGAAGTTTGGGCAATTAAATGGTATTAAAAGATACAATACATACATTTTACAAAGAAAAACAGGTTTTATTGAAAGAAAAACAATAAAATCAATTAAAAACATCGAGAGTCGAAAAATGCGCAAGCACCGAAAGTGCGCCTTGCAAGTTTGCTGGCGCACCAGCAAATTTGGCTCCGCCCACATTTCAAATCCTGGAAACCGTGGTGTACTTTAAATTTTAGTGCATTTTGAAGTTCACGGCGTGCTAGACCCTACGTAAAGGAATTTGCGCCTATTTGCATGTTCCTGTGTCTCGACAGTGGCATTCTGCCAAGTCTAGCAAAAAGTGTGCAAAAATGGAGACACAGAGACGCGAGAATTGGCGCTCGAAAATTTGATCTCAAAAAAGTTTTCTGAAACGTAGTCTCTAGCACGCCGTGAATTTTTGCGTGAAAAAAGTGGGCGGAGTTTGACCTCTTGACGTAGCAACTCGATTGAAAACACAATATTTTATTTTTCTAACAATTTTTATGTCAACTTCTCTTTTACACAATAGGTTTGAAAAAATAACCAAAATTGCAGAAAATAAATTTAAAAAATATGACCGGGAAATAATTTAAAAAATATGACCGGAAATATCTTAAGAAGTGGCTTAAAAATCCAAAATCACGTCCCCTGCGCCTCTCGAGGCATTTCATCCACCAAAGAATACTGTAACCGGCAATAAATTAGAAAAAAACCAAATTTTTCGGTTTTTATTGTTTATCTTTTCATGAAACCCCAGGAGGATGCTGTTAAAAAACACGCTGTTCAATCGTTTTGAACTTTTTTCCATTAAAAAACCACCAAAAATTATTCAGGATTGCGAAGCCGGACTTCTCGCCGAACTGGTGCTCAAACTCCAGCTTCAAGTCTTCTCGCCAGGCGACTTTATTTGCAAAAAAGGCGACATCGGTCGAGAAATGTACATTGTGAAGCGTGGACGTCTCCAAGTGGTTGATGACGACGGCAAAAAAGTGTTTGCGACGTTGCAAGAGGGATCCGTATTCGGAGAGCTCTCCATTCTCAACATTGCCGGCAGTAAAAACGGAAATCGGCGGACAGCGAATGTGCGGTCTGTCGGCTATACGGATCTCTTTGTTTTGAGCAAAACAGATTTGTGGAATGCGCTGAGAGAGTATCCAGATGCTCGAAAACTATTGCTCGCCAAGGGTCGGGAGATTCTGATGAAGGATGGGTTGCTGGAGGAGAACGCTCCGGAGGAACAGAAGACGGTCGAGGAGATTGCGGATCATTTGAATAATGCGGTCAAAGTTCTTCAGACTAGGTACATAATCCGGCCAGGGTGGGAGTGGGGGGACGCGGGGTTTGGGGATTAGAGGAATGTTATTTTTAATTTATCAGAATGGCTCGACTCATCGTGGAACATGCGAGCACCGAGGGAAAGTTGATGAAGAGAATCGAAATGTTGGAGCAGCATTTGAGTCGGTTAGTGTTTTTTTTTTGGCTACGGAACGTTTCGAAACTGTTTTGCATTCAAACGCGCATTTGGTTTTTATTTATTTCTTATTATTCTTTAGTAATTTAAATCCACGGAATGCACAAAAGTTTCGAAACGTCCCAGAACCTTTTTCTTTGTTGCAATTGCCGCATGATTTTCGTTTTTTTTTTCGTTGGTTTATTTAGTACACTGGGGTATGAGGAGGGAGTGAGTAAACGCGCCCGGACGCACATACGCAACGCATCCAATTGAGGCCCAAAAAATAAAAGATCGCGCGAAAAATTTCGCATTATCAGAGAGAAAAATCAACGCGCGCGAAATAATTTTGGATAGGATTTCGTAATTTTCGCGATTTTGCGTTGGTTTTTCTCTCCGATAATGCGAAATTTTTCGCGCGCCTTTTTTATTTTTTGGGCCTCATTTGGATGCGTTGCGTGTGTGCGTCTGGGCGCGTTTACTCACTCCCTCCTCAGACCCCAGTGTAGTACAAAAAGCGTGGGATTTCGAATAAAGATATTCAAAAAAATTGGGCATTATGTGCTTTATTCTAATAGGACTTTGCTCTAAAATCGCTTTTAAAATGTGTTTTTCCAAATGCAGAAAATGGTGAATTTTGCAATTTTTAAACATTTTTTGCTTAAAAAAACGTTTTTTTTGTGTTTTTTAACCCTATTCATGATGCCCAGAATTTGAAACGTAGGCGGAGCCAAAGCAAACGCGCTCCACTGAATTTTACACGAAATTCAAATTTTGAAGCGACTTTTTTTTGTTTTTTTCGGAAAAAAAACCATAAACATTTTATTTTTTTCCAAAATGAACTCTAGGTCACTCTTTAATTTTAAGCCCATTTCTTTAGCTTTCTCATCCAAATATTCCATTTTAGGTACAAAGCAATGGCACGTCGTCAAAAAGGCATGCACGGCACGTCGATCGACGGTGGTGACATTTCGTCGGATGGTGTCGAAGTTCGCGTTCGTCCGCCACGTCTTCGCCAAACAAAAACCATCGATGTGGCGCCGGGCAGCGAGAATGAAGCGTTTTTGCGATAGCATTTATTTACAAAAATTAGATATAATAATTTTTGGTCTCCTCTTTCCTCACTATGTAATTCGGGTTATTCTAGCTCATGTTTTCTATTTTTTGGTCTCTTTTTTTGTATTGTATTCATGTATTTCGATAAATTCAATTTTGATGGTACGGTGTTTACAGACTCGCGTCGCCAACCGTAACCTTCTATTTTATATTTATTCCATGGAACTGGTAGAAAAATTGATGAAACATGAAACTTCTCACAGCGACTTGCAGAACATCGGAGTGTCGTAACTGAATTTTGCTGGTGCCCACATTATAATTTTCGAGACCCTGACAAAGCCGGGGAACAAGCTCCGCCCCTTTTGCAAGTCTGAGGTACTGTTTTTCAGAATTTTATAGCGCTACCATTACGATTGGCGACGCGTGCCCGCAAACATCAAATTTCGCCCAGCCCCTTATTATTTACGCCAATATTAAAAAAAATGAAGAAAACGCTGAACGAGCCGCTTGACACCGGGGGTTTCAACTACTATGTAGAAAGAAGCCATTTGGATCCAAAGGCTTCATTTGTATTATGTATTAAGCGGCCAACAAATTTTTTTTCATTTTCATTTTCTCACTTTCATTTTTTGGATATTTATCCACTCTCCAAAAAACAATGTGTTTTCATCTCCAAGAATATCTAACACCTGGAGTGGTTCACAAGTTTCGACCATATCGGTAAGGTGCCACTTTGCATTTGCGCTCTAATGATGGGATTTTCAGGAACGTTTTCATAATTATATCATCTGTGGCAGTTTTCTTTGCAATTTTGATCATTGTAGAAAATATAATTTTTCTTTCAATTGTCAGCAAACAGTTAGTTTTTTTTTGAAACATTTTTTGGGCCATGCATGCTTCTGAAAATAAAATTCCAGAAGCATTTTTCTCCTGCTAATCCCCTACATTCTCTCCTGGGTCCTGATCCTGCTGGGCTTCTGTTTCGCCCGATTCGCCTATCTTCTCCACTCTGGTCACAAAAGATGCTCGTCTGTTATACCCCTCTCATCGCCAATTGTATGGGATGATAGCAGATCGGTTTCACCTGTTCCGGTAAGAGGGGAAGCGATGAGATCATTCATTTATTCATTTGAAAGCGTGGGCAAAATTAGTTGGTTGGAAAGCGGAGAAAAAAATCACAAAGAAAAAAAAATACATAAATAAATGCAAACAAAAGTTTTTGAAACCCGAATTAATTTTGACAAAGAATTTGGAGAAAAGCGCATGTGGTTTTTGGTTTTTTTTGTTGGTAATCTATATATTTCTATTGACGGCCCGCCAAAATGGTCAAACGCGCTCCGCTGAACTCAATGCTATTCGATTTTCATTTTGGTTTCCAAATTATCTCATTTCACGTTGAATTTATACGTGAACTGAAATAATTTGGTGACCAAAATGAAAATCGCATAGCGTTGAGTTCAGCGGAGCGCGTTTGACTATTTTGGCGGGCCGACAATATGAACAATTATTAAATAGGCTTAATAATTAGAGGCCCGCCACGACGGTCAAACGCGCTCCGCAGAACTTTCTCTTCATTTTTTGTATATTACTTTCCTTTCAGCAGCTTTGAAAACAGTCAACTTTTCCACGAACGGTCTCGGAACGCGTTTTTCGACACAGTTGAAATGAGTGCGACCGTAACCCATTTAAAAATGTAAACAAGGAATATTTTTTTCATTTATTTTTCGTGATTCTATTGGGTTACGGTCACACTTATTTCAACTGTGTCAAAAATGCGCTCCGAGATATTTCCTGGGAAAACTGGCTATTTTCAAAGTTTATGAGCAGTTGCCGAGACGATAGTAATAATTTATCCATGATTTTCTTTGTAAAAATAAATATTCAAAACCAAATTCATAAAATTTTGTGAAAATGTTCAATGAACATGTTTTTAAATCATCTTTTTAACCCGAAAATAACTGATTTTAATATAAATTCTACCGGTTTTCCACCAAAACGGCTAATTTATATGAAAATCAGTAATATTCTGGCTAAAAAGTAGGGAAACATTAAAACACATTACCATGATGGGATTTGAATCAAAATACATCCGAAAAAAAGAGTTTGGAATTTTTTAAATGTGGCGAATCGGAGAAATATCGATTTTTGACATTTTGCGGAAAATTTTGACAAAACTTTAGGAATTTGACCTCGAATAATTATTTTACAAAGAAAAAACCAACAAAATTGGAAATTTGGAAACCAATATGAAAATCGCAAGATCAGCATAGCGCGCTTGACCGCCATGGCAGGCCGACAAAAAATTATAATTTTAAAAGGGATTAGTCAAGTTTAAAAAATTAATGTAAATAAATGAATACAGATTGTAAAGTACACGGGCTGTCGGCGGAACGTTTTTTGCCGCCAAAGCCCAATGCGCTGCGGTTACGTCGCGTGTCAACGCTGTCTCTCTTCTGCGTCTCGTCGATTACTTCAATGGAGCGCACTTGCATTTTTTTTTCAAAAAAACCCGCGCTGTTCAAATTGTATTATTTTTTTTTCTTCTTTCTAACGTTCCCCCGAACAGCCCGTGTGTTTTCGTGTCATTAAATGTCAAACAATTGAATTTTTGACAAAAATTTTGACATTTCTACGTAAAAACAACCCCACCAATTATGTAATCGATAAGCTAAAGCCGTGGTAAACTCGTCGAGATTGCTCTGTTGACGTAGACTTGGATAAGATTGGTCTGAAAATTCGCAAAGATAAATAAACATGTAGGTACGTCATCAATCAGAGAAGCCCCACCATAGCCTTGGGCAGTTTCGTGAAATGCTTTGCCATTCTTTGCTCGCCGACACGATTCACCATTGCCACCAGGCAATAAACGACGGTCTTCCGTACGGATGATGACGTCGATTGGTATGCCTAAAACTAGATATAAAAAAAACAATAAACAAATGATTCACCTTGATGATGTACGGGGAGATTTCATCAACAACATTCTGAAGTTCATCCGCTGGAAGTTCTTCAAACAGCTTTGTCACCATTTTGAGCACTAATGACGCTCTAGTGTCATCAATCGGCTCTTGATTCAGAATCACTCTAGCTATATTGATAATGTTGGCGAGTGGCAAATGGGTGGCCAGAGTTCGAAGACAGTCATCCACTGCCAGAGAGGTGGTTGCATCATTTGTATTGACGGCAGCGTCAAGAACTTTGCAGACTGCGATTTCCGTCGAGTCGAAAAGTTTTGCCGCTTGAGCGACGCACATTTTGCTCAAAATTCGAAGACACATTTTCTTGTTGTTCTCCGAGTTGCTTGTTGACAAAATCTCGAATAAATTGAGCAGGAGCTTAGCGTAACATTGCTCCCAAACTCCAAATCCGCCGTCGCAAATCATCATGTAAATTGTGCTTATCGCACTTTCTTGCTCTTCCACGTTCTCCGCGTTTTGCATTTTTTGCAGCAGGTCTTGAACATTTTGGATCTTTTCAAAAGAGTCCGGTGGGAGGGTGACAGTGGAGTTGAGCTGAAAACGAAATATCTTGCGGCCGCTGAGAGAAAAGTAGGCAGACATGAAATCAGTCCTACCCAGGAACTTTTTGGCTATTAGCCATCGAATTCGGGGCGTGAAAACCCGGAAAATTTTGTATAATGGACCACGGAGTCCCGGACGGGAAAAGCGCTTCTAGAAATAACTTCTGGCGCATATCTCGTTCATTCTCCCTCACGACCGCAGCTTAGATACTTTTTAAACTGGAATTTGTTTATTTTTTGATTTTCAGCAAAACAAGACCACTTTTTGAAAATCTGTAATTAAAATATATACTTCAGATCAAATGCTTCATTTTTATTATAAAAATACCACGATTGGTGCAGAATTGACGTAGGATATGCATTTTAAAGAATTAGTACATAATTTTCTAAAAAGCTTAATTTTCTGGAAGATTTCAAGGATTTAATGATTCTTCCTTTTGCAGAAGGATCTCGCTAACATTTTAAAACCTCAACCAGCTCGAAGCGTGCAAGTTCGGTTTTTTCACAATTTTTCAAAAATTTAAAATGCATCTCCTCCGTCAATTCTGCACCAATCGTGGTGTTTTTGTAATAAAATCGAAGTATTTGGTGTGAAGAATATATTTTAATGGCAGATTTTCAAAAAGTGATCTAGTTTTGCTGAAAATCAAGAAATAAACGAATTCCTGTTGAACAAATATCTGCGCTGCGGTAGTGAGGGAGAGAGAAGAGAGTGCAAGACATTTTTCCATTTTGGGACACCGTGGGGACCTATTTATTCATGGGAAGAACAAAAAAAAGTTTTTTTTGTGTTTTTTAAATAATCCTACAGTAGCGTTCAAAAGGTTGGAAACTTTTGGTTTTTGGAGTATAACTTTTGAATGGAGAGGGTTATGGTTCTGAAAATTTGCATGAATCTGCCCCGTAATGTTTTTGACAAGCTCCAAAAATGGATTTGGTCATTTTTGAAAACTGCAGATTTTCAAAAAATTTCAGATGCCAAAATTTTCGACCCAAAAATAAATTTTTTTTTTCAGATTTTGCAAGATTCGAAATATATTTTTAAAATGAAGTTTCAAAACTAAAAGTATGATTTTAGTTGACTATGCGTCGATCAGACAATTTTCAGCTGACTTACAGCACTTTGAGTATCAGGGTCCACATGGGTAAGTCAACTTTAACTTTTATTGAGAATCACCAAAACCGAATAAAATAAAATAAACTTTGCTTTTTAACAGTTTTTATCTAATTTGCCTTCATTTTCTTTGATTTTGGTGATTCTCAATAAAAGTTATAGTTGGCTTACCCATGTGGACCTTGATACCTTGACCATGATAAAGTGCTGTAAGTCAGCTGAAAATTGTCCCATTGACCCATAGTCAACTAAAATCATACTTTTAGTATTGAAACTTCATTTTGAACATAATTATCGAGTCCTGAAAAATCTGAGAAAAAATAATATTTTTGGGTCGAAAATTTTGGCACCTGAAATTTTTTGAAAAATCTGCAGTTTTCAAAAATGACCAAATCCATTTTTGGACCTTGTAAAAAACATTACGGGGCAAATTCATGCAAATTTTCAGAACCTAAACCCTCTCCATTCAAAAGTTATGCCCGAAAAACCAAAAGTTTCCAACCTTTGAACGGTACTGTATGTAAAATCACGGAAAAACGTCAAAAAACTACCGTAAACAGAGGTTGTTTGACGTAAGCAACCCGCCGTGTCGAGACCTGCCCATGGAATAATTCGATGCGCCTTTAACGATCGGCCGCATTCCAAAAAGAAAATTAAAGGCGCATTACATTTTTTAACGCCGGGTCTTGACGCGATGGGATTTTCCCTGGTAAAAAACTTGCAAAAGGCAAAAAAAAAAACGGTTTTTTATTCCCTCCCATTATCCCCCGTTATCCATGGCTATTAGCCACCTGGCTGCCTACATTCGCCAAATACGCGCCGAAAAATTTCTAAGTATAGAGGTTAGGGGAACCAGACAAAACTAAAGATCAGAGTAATATTTATCTATCATTTTCTCGCTTACATTAACTTTCTCCATGAGCCTCGACGTTGACTGCTCTTCCAGTCTGCTCAGCGCCGAATTATTCGAAGAAGAGTTAAACGAGCCAAGGTTAACCCCAGAAGGCGTAGGTCTCTTGGTGGCAAGTTGTGGCAAAACAACAGAAGTCGTGTCGTTTTTGACGGAAAAGTTGACGGCGTCTCGGGGCTCTCGAGCGGCAGAGTGGCTGCAGAAAGAGTGATGGAAATAGCTTTGGGAAATAGGAAAAGAGTGGTGGTATGAGACAAAAAATAACGAATGCATACATAGCACCATAAACAAAAACCAACCAACCTTATTCCATTTTCGAGTCCATTCCTCTGCAGAGTTTGATGTATCCAACCCTTTTGATCGCCGTCAAAATCGGAGATTAGCGCAGAGAAATCGGCGACATTCACACAAAACATTGAGCAAATCGCTTTTTCCGCGTGCGGCGTTAGGAGGATTGCTTGTCGCTGATCGGAAATCCAGGTGAATATTTTGCGAATCGCTGCTTTGAGCTCTTTGCAATTTATCGATGCGCCGGGTTCCGTGTATTCGTCCAGGAGAATTGTCATATATTCGAGGAGTGCAACTCTTGCCTGTAAAAGTTAGCTCTGAAAGTAGGGGGAAAAGTGCCAAAAATGCTTTAAAAGAATTTTAAGCTGAAGTTTTGAATTTTAAAATACATTTTTCTTTATTATTTTTGGGTCAGTTCGGATAATTCTTTGCATTTTTCGTCATTTTTTTTGAACAATTTCTATTAATCTCGTCTCAGCAAAGGTCCATCATCTTTTAAAATGGCCGCTTTCACAAGAGAAATTCGAAAAAAAAAAATGAATGTGAGCGTAATCAATTTAACGAGAGCAGGGGTGTGACCAAAAAAAAGTTGTTTTCAATGTTTTTTTTTTGTTTTTTCGGGTATTTCTTGGGTGAAGCAAAATGTTTTTTTTTGTTAACAATGAATGAAATGGCAAAAAAATGTTGGTTGTTTTTTGTAGAGCCGCGGAGGCGAAAAAAATCCGGTTTTTGGACAAAAACTCAATCGGCATATGCTCCTTCTCGGGCGTTTCGAAAGTTTTTCTGCATTTAGTCGTCGAGGTGTTTGCACACAATCATTTTTTTTAATCTTTTAAAGGAAAATTCCATAAAAAGCTTTGAAAAAAAGTGATTGTGTGCAAACACCGTGACGACAAAATGCAGAAAAACTTTCAAAACGTCCGAGAGTCTTCGAATTTTTTGATAGTTTTTTGAAAATCTTTTTTGTCTCATCCCTAAACGAGTGTTATAAATTCGGTGCGCATAAATTGCGAACGCGCGCCACCGAGGTCACGTCTGCGTGCCTTTGTTTTTCTAACTTCTCTTATTCAATTTTTAAAAGGCTAATTTTTTCCCCTTCACAGCGGCGGAGCGCATAAGCAATATCACAAAAAAATTCCAACCCACCTTTGGCACCATCAAGTGTATCGGATCACACATCAGCTCACAGACAGTGACAAGTTGGTGATGTGCGTTGAAACTCTCCAGAATCACGTTCAACGTGTGTGTTATCTGCTTTTTAGTGTTCGATAGTGTTTCTGCGGCTTTTTTGGCGAAAATCTTGGCAAGAGCCAGGCGTAGCCATTCGGAGAGGCGGCTGCTATGAGTTCGGATGAAAATTGAGTATATTTCGAGAACCATCTGAAAGGAAAATGGTTTTGTTTTTTTTTTCAGAAATGCAATAATAAATATTCAAATAAATAGATCAAGACCAACCGCGCTAGAAGCCTCCGATAACAATCGATTCAGGCAGTTGCCAATATTTTTGATCTCCATTGCAGTTAGATTTGTATCTCTAAAAAAAACTCCTAGCTTCAACTTTTAAAATCCCTAAAACTCACGCCACTATCGGCAACAACTTTTTGATTCCCTCCTTTTTTTCCGTCGTCGAAGACGAGCTGCACGCCTTCAAAACACTGGCAACCGTGTCCCTGACGTCTCCGCTGGGAGTTTTTTGCGGTGAACGAATCCGGATTGGCAGCAGGAACTCGTCATCGTCAGTGTCTTCCGTCATTCCAAGCTTGGTCAGAAATGAGCTATTTCCGTAGTGTACTCGAGCTTTTGGAGTGTCGAGAGGAAGTGGAGAATGCTTTCGGGTAGGAGAGGTGTCACGGGAATCGGCTGGAAAGCGTGATGGAATGATTTTAAATGGAGTGAAAAAAAAAATAAATGGTGTACATTGTGGTCTCGCCACGGACGGTGTTTGCAGACTTGTGGTTTTTTTTTGCGCAAATTGCAATGTTTTCGTTTCGAATTTTTCGACGAATAAATTTGATTTTTTTTTGTTCTTATTTTTTCCGTTGTTAATTTTTTAAATCTATGGAATTTGTAAAATTTTTCTGGAAAAAAAAACAAAAAAAAAAACGGAATTTATTCGTGGAAAAATTCAAATTTGCGCGTAAATTCACAAGTCTGCAAACACCGTTCGTGGCAAGACCGCAATACGTAATAAGTAAACTTACACTGTGATGTGATAGAAGACGTTCGGGTTCTCGATCCGGGTCGATTTGGGTAGGGAATTTTAGCTAGAAATAACAAATGAATGTCTCTGCGGGAAAAATGCAAAAAAAAAAACTTACACCCAGCCGGAGAAGTGTCCTGCCGCGCCATAGTTTTCGTTGAAGTTGGCCGGACTAATCGACTCGATCCGTTGAACTTCAAGGCCTTTGGATCAATGGCAGACGCACTTCTTTGGGCTAGGAACTCTGAAAAAAAACACATTATGGACCTATTCATAGGATTGGTTTTTTGACATTTTTAAACGTTTTTTAACATTGTTTGACACTTTTTGACATCTATGAATAGGAAAAAAAAACATTTTTTGTTTTGTTTTTTTTCTCCTATGAATAGGTCCATTAGTTGTTTCATTCCTATTGCGTTTTTAATCGAATTGCATCACAAAAAAATAAAACCCCGCCCACTTTTTTGCGCGCGACCACACAATCACAGTGATATTTGAAGAGACGCAGACAGAAGGGTGTTTGCGGACTCATGTTTTCATGACGAAACTCGATTGAAAACATGAAAACACAATAGCGGATCCACCTACTGGCACTAATATTCGCGTGAGCTCTCGACCCGGCTGATAGCTTTGAGAGCACTGGAATGGATCCTTTATCACTATTGATACTGGCCCAGGAAGACGCGGCGTCTCCACCTCGCAACATTTTTTGTTTTCCATGGTCGAGCTCTTGGAACAGAGCATCAGCTTCTTCAGAATGACACTCGTCGAGTTTTGCGAAAGATTTTCTTCCAGCCGCACGAGTTTCTGAGTCTGCATCGTTGATCGCTGATTTGAGAAGCTCGCATATTTGTCGCATGATTTGCTAAAGTTAGTTTTTTTTTTCGAAAATGTGTGTTATATATTGTCGATACGCAGAAATCGCAAGTGTGCTCCACCGCTTTGGAAGGAAAGAGAAGTTAGGCAAACGAGGGATTGGGAAAACAAAGACGCGCAGACGTGACATCGCAATTTCTGCGCTCCGACATTTTTAAATAACATGAAAATTACTCTTGCTGCTCATTAACTTTGAAAACAGCCAATTTTCCCTCGAAATATATCGGAGCGCATTTTTGACAAAGTTTAAATGAGTGCGACCGTAACCCAATAAAAAATGTAAACAAGTTAAAAAAAAAACCACGAAAAACAAGAAAAAATAAATAAAAACAATAGGACTTGTTTACATTTTTAAATGGGTTACGGTCGCACTCATTTCAACTGTGTCAAAATTCGTGCCGAGATATCGGCTATTTTCAAAGTTTATGCAGCTGCTGAGACGAAAGTAATATTTAAATGCATACCTTTTTAATCCTCTCACTCCACTTGCTAATAACAACTTCAAGAAGTGTCGCAAGTTGTCTCCTTTGAGATTTATCTTTAGAAGTTGAGAAAGAAGAAAGAATAGTGAACACTTGGCGAGTTTGTACGTACTCGACAATGAACTCGGTCAACGTGCTCGCCGATGTGGCCATTATTTTGGTGCTCACTGCGACTTGAGCCATTGCCGGAGCCAGAATATCCTCTCCAATCGAATGCACATCGATTCCGTACTTGCTAACGATGAAACTGCACGTGATGGCGGCTTCTCGCAAAACTTGCGATCGAAGATCTTTGACAGCCAACTCGAAACATCCGATGAGTTGTATAAGGTGCGCCACCATTTGATTTCGATCCACAATTTTCTCTCCGCCAATTATGATGCTTCGGATGGTTTTCAATTGAGTTTGTCGTTTATTCCAGTCCTCGGAACCGTTCGACAGAATCGTTTTGACCGCATCGAACTTGTTTCGAAGGTCGATCGCTGATGTGACAGCCTTTAAAATTAGAATTAACTGGTGTAGAATTTTGCAAATATATTTATACTTACCACTTTTGGAACATCCTCAAAAGCCTTTGTGAAATCCGCTTTGCTTACCGAATAGACACCGGTTTTCGGTTGAACTCGACTTGTCATAACATACAAATGACTAGTTTTTGAGGATTCCTGCAGGAAAAAAACAATAATTATATTTACCCATGAAGAAAAATGTAGGAAAATTTTTGGCGAAGCGTTTTGAAAAGAATAGTTATAAGTGTTTCAAAACTCGAGAAAATTGAATGTTGTTCCAGAGAGCTATTGTCCATTCGTGAAGAAAGCAAGTGCGCTCTAAAAAACTTAGTACTACGTGGAATTCATTTTCGTCGCCAAATTATTTCATTTTACGTGTAAATTCAACGTGAAATGAAATAATTTGGCGACGAAAATGAAATCCACGAAGTACTAAGTTTTTTGGAGCGCACTTGCTTTTTTCGCGAATGGACAATATTATGTGTTCGCGAGCAAGTCAGCTACAACGCTCCGATGTTCCGCAGGTCTCGCAGCGAAAAACTGCACCGTGTTTAACGTAGCTGCTAGACCTGTGGAACATCGGAATATCGTGACTGAATTTTGCCCATGAACACATATTACTTTCGTCTCAGAAGCTTCTCATAAATTTTGAAAATATCCGATTTTCCCACGAAATGTCTCGAAGCTCGTTTTTCGACACAGTTGAAATGTGTGCGACCGTAACCCATTAAAAAATGTATTTAAACAAGTTCTAAATATTGTTTTATTTATTTTCTCTTGTTTTTCAAAATTGTTCACATTTTTAATGGCGCGGCCATAAATGCAGAAAGTTCCCCCTTTTTTCTAAATTCAACTGTGCGATTTAGAAAAAAAGGGGAACTTTCAGCATTTACGGCCACCTTTTTTTCATTTATGGCCGCGCCATAATGGGTTACGGTAACACTCATTTCAACTGTGTCAAAAAATGCGCTCCGAGATATTTCGTGGGAAAATTGGCTGTTCTCAAAGTTTATGAGCAGCTGCTGAGACGAGTGATAATATAAAAATGCGTGTGTCACTTGCCCAGGGTTTTTTTTTGGTTACGGTAGTTCGCAATTTTTCTAGTTTTAAGCGGCAATTTAAAAACTACACAAAACTGTGAATCCTGAACGAACGAAAAGGGCGAAAAACAAAAGTTTGGTGGGTGTCAGTGGTGAGGAAAAAAGGAGGAAAGAAAAGAAAAGAGAATAAGAAGGCGACGAGCAGCTGTGCCCGAATGGGGCAGACGGGGTCGAAGGCGCGGTGCGGCGCGACCGCTACGGGTCGAATGCGAAACAAGAGAAAGAGATGGAAAAGAGATACCATGCGAAGCGGATGGACGGAGCGGGGCGGGACGGGACGGCGACACTGCCAATTTACCACATGTTGGTTTTAAAGGCAGATGCGTGTATGTGACAATGCGTGTATTTATGTGTACGCAGCCTGTCAGCCAGTCGGACTCTAAATTTGATGTATTATATGCTGGACAGCGAAAAATGAAACATGATAGGCGACTTCCTCTATTATAAAAAAAAAGAGCGGAGACAAATTATGCTGGCTCTTTTTTGAGTGCAAACAGCGTTGAGATGAGGGGGGAGGAAATATTTGAAGCGATGCATAAAAAAAAAGGAAAAAAGAGAAGAAGCGCTTCGAGCCATCGTCTTCTTCTTCTTCTTTTTCTCTATTTCGCCCTCTTTGCTCCGAGAGCTTGCACGGCTCAACCAATTGATTGCCGTTTTCGCGCCCAGTGGGGAAGAGGAAGGCGAATCGCATAATTACATTTTAAATTGCAAAACAAAAGTTGTGCAGGCTGGGTGGGAGACTTTTTAGCCCTTAACTACTTTTTAATTAATGGACCTATTCATAGGAAGAAAAAAAACAAAAAAAATGTTTTTTTTTGTTTGTTTTTGTTTTTTTTTCCTATTCATAGATGTCAAAAAATGTCAAACAATGTTAAAAAACGTTAAAAAACGTTAAAAAATGTCAAAAAACGAATCCTATGAATAGGTCCATAAAAAATGTAAGAAAAATTGCAGGGAATCTGAGCAAAAATAGGAAAAAAAAATATTTAAAATGGTGAAATCGATGAGAGCGCATGGCGCACATGATTTAAATAACACATTTCGTTATGCGCCTTTAAAAAGTACTGTAAGATTTCATTTTGAAAATTTACGAAAATTGGGGAAAAAAAGTTTTCGTTCTTTTTTAAATTTTTTTTGTAATTAGAAACAATCATTTATTTTTAAAAAAGCTGAATATTAAAGAAAAAAATATAATATTATTCCAAATTTAGAAAACAAATATTTTGCCAATTTTTTAATTTTGAAATTTGAGTTATGCGCCTTTAAAGGTTACAGTAACATTTTTGAAAAATTTACGAAAATTCAGAAGAAAACTTTAAAAATTATTTAAAAAATCGAATTATTCATAGAAATGTCGAAAAATGACCTCAAATAAATAATTTTCACGAGCGAAATTCAGTTACGACGCTCCAATGTTCCGCAGGTCTCGCAGCGAAAACCTATTTTTCTAATGTAGAATTTTAAGCACTTAACGTTTTTTTTCGCGTTTCGGCTCATTTTCAACTTGTTATTATGAGAAAAAGAAAAAAAAACGACAAGTCTGTCAACAAAAAGGGCATACATTCATACTTGTCCAGTTCTTTTAGCAAACAAAACGTTTTCGCAAAGGCCGTTAAGGAACAAATTATTATAAATTATAAGTCCATTACGCATAAATCTGTTCCCAGAAAATTTATGGAAATTATAAGATGACATGTTGGTATTAGTCAATGTGAATTGACAGCCGCGGGGAAGATAATGGGTTGGGATGGGATGGGATGGGCGGTGCATGGATGAATGGGGTCAATTATGAAGAAAACGTTTATGTTTTTTACAGTCCTCTCCGATCCCGCCACCGTTAATCTACCGCAACTCGTTGACCGTCCCGCACATTCAGAATCCGTTCTTCATCAGTGACAGCACTGTTATCAAGTGGGTTTGGTTTACATCTACACGGGTTTTTGGCGATTTCCCTCGCAAAAGTGCGCTCCATTGAACAGCGTGAACAGTTGTAAGCGACGCGACGCGTCGCGACGAGACTAGACGCAGACGAGAGACAGCGTTGGCACGCGACGCAAGTCACGCGCAGCGCGTGGGCGTCTGCGTCGACGGTATAAAAACGCGTTTAGAAGTCGCCAGCACCGCATGGACCAAATTATAGCGTAAAAGAACACATTTTCAGCTACACGGACGAACCGCCATCGTACAGCGAAGTCGTCGATCGCGGTGTTTCGCCAGTGCCGTGCCAGGCAAAGGTTGCGCTTTCGAATGCGTAATTTTTATATTTTCATACATTTTATTGCTATTTTTTATTCTTCTTCAAGACTTCAAGAGAGGACAAGATCATGTAAATAAAGAAATAAATAAATACACATTAAATCTCCACCACCAACACTTGTTATAATTAGAATTATAAGTGGCGCAACAACAATAACAAAAAGAGCGAAGAGAAACGAGGATGGCTTTCTTGAGAATGAAAGCTGTTTTTTTAAATCAATAATCATCCACTAGTTACTCATGAAAGACGATTTGGCACAAGGGAATGGGAATAGACTTCTAAAAATCACTGGCTGACTGGCAGCGGACGTCGCTCGATTTTGCACACGCCGTTGACGGATCGCATCGAGACAGGGCACGTGGATTCTGCAACCTACACGTTTTTACATGTTTATTTTTAGTACAAAGCGCTGTAAACTCGCTCCATTCGCAATGGACGAGGCGGCGAGAGAGTGCAGAAAATTGAGAGAGCGTGGCCGATATTTCTCTGAATCTCACTGCGCGATTGGAGTGAATTTTCCGCGCTTTACACCAAAGTTAACGGGAATCAAAAAAACACTTACGACAACGTCTGATGATCTTTCGATTGACTTCCATCTCCAAAAGCACTTGATTTGTAGGACACGGCGGTGAGGACGCCTTGAGTGGCTTCACATTTTTCACCGGTTTATGCTGATTCTTTTTGGTCCGTCTTCTGCCCGGATGCATGTATTGAGTGGCCATTTGAACGGCGACTGGCGCAATCTGCTGGACTGCGTGGGCCATGGCGCGGAATGGCTCTGGCTTTTTGGCCGTGATTTCTTTGATCTAAAAGAAAAAAACTGATTTCATAAGTTTTCAGGAAATGACTGTTTTAGGCCCGCCACACCGCCTAATAATCTTGTCTCAGCAGCTGCTCATAAACTTTGAAAAAAGCCAATTTCCCAAGAGATGTCTCGGAGCGCATTTTCCGACACAGTTGAAATGAGTGCGACCGTAACCCATTAAAAATTTAAACAAGTTTTATTATTTTCATATAATTTCTCATGTTTATCGATATTTTTTGAACTTGTTTGCATGTTTTAATAGGTTAAGGTCGCAATCATTTCAAATGTGTCGAAAAATTCGCTTCGAGACATTTCGTGAGAAAATTGACTACTTTCAAAGTGTATGAGCAGCTGCTGAGACAAGAGTAATACTATCCAAAAATTCCTTTTCTCGATAAAACCAATCCTACCTGAATGATATAACTCTGCATATTCAACGGCTGCCGCTTTTTGCAACAATGCGTCTGTTTTGTCTTTGGCGACCTCCTACAGTAATATCCTGGCGGACACGTGGTGAATCGAGTGCAAAGCACTGGCGCTTTCGTCGATGGGAACAGAAGGGCGTCTCCGCCGTCGCACACGTCTTTGAGCACTGGAAAACCCAACAAAAACGTTACAATTGAAAGCATCTCTTTCTTACCATAAGTTCTCATAACCATCTTGTTGGTCGCACAACAAAAGTAATTCTTTGCCTGCGGGCTCCACGTGCACGAGAATCCAACTGGGCACGGTTGACCACTAATGCACTGTCTGGCGATTCCATTCGCCAGATACGGTTGACGAGGCGCCGGACAAATACCCTCGTTCAGAATTTCCGCGTGCCCCGGTTGTCCTCCTTGTCCTGCCCAAGAAGCTGCCGCAGTGGTGGAAGTGGTGACCATGGGTGGCTGAATCTGTTTCTTAACATTTGGTGCATTAGGCGCAAGCCTGTTAACGTTCAGTGGGATCGGAGAAGTTTGCGTTTGCCTTGCCGGTTTTTTCTCACAACGGGCGCCCTTTCGGACGCTTTTATCGTCACAATCGCAGACGCCATCGATACATTGTCCCATTCCTTGACATTGGGCGGAGTGGACGCAACTTCTACCAAGTGTAACAAGTGGGAAGCACTCTTCCCCAATTTTAACTTGTTTTTCAGTGCATTCTAAAGTTTGAATGGTAATTAATAAAAATGCAATCAGGTAATAAATACATATGTATTGTCGGCCCGCCACGTAGGGCAAACGCCCCCGCTTTGCTGAACATATTGTTAGTGCTTTGCGATTTTTGTATTGGTTTCCAATTTAAACATCTCGGATTTTAAGATTATGGATTCGTAACGTAGTTTTTAATTTTTGTTTCTTCTCTTGCTGCCAAGAGCTGAATCGTGGCGAGACCCGGTGATTGCTGACACATAACTTGACACGCCACGCCTCCCCCATCGTCCAATGCGCCACCAAGTTCATCGGATAATGCAATTTTTTCACTCGAAAGTCTACTTTTTTGAGAAATTCGAATCATAGTCTGATTATTCAGGATGACACCATCATTTTAATCCAAAAACGAGGCTTTTTTGTCAGAAAATGACGAGCCTTAGGGTTTTAAAAATGCGCTAGGTAGAAACAATTTTGGAAGGCTGGGGTGCCGTGCACGCTGTCTCGCTGTCTCGCTATATCACGAATCCATAATATAACAAAATTCGAAGACAAAACCGGCAAAATAATTTGGAAACAAAAATGAAAATCGTAAAGCACAAAGTTCCGCGGAGCGAAGCGCATTTGTCCATCATATCGGGCCAACAATTGTGCATATTCAAATTCCAAAAGAGCTTACTCAATTCCTTTTCCACGTTCGCCTCGACACATTGTTGTTTCTGTTCCACCGTGCCAGCTGGACAGGCGCATTTCATTTGCAAGCAGTTTGCTCCACCAACGCATTGCTGCGTCTCTTCGCACTGTTCTCCGATTAACACTCGATTCATGCACACTCCATTTACAGGAACTTGAGATGCTTCGCAGCCTGAAAGAAGCAAAAATGAGAAAATAGAAATCAAAGTTCCCGAACTCTCTCCGCCGGCACAGCACAACTCGAATCCACTCTTTCCGCGAACACACGAGAAGCCGTCTGGACAAGCGGATCCGCCGTTCATCGAGCACGCCTGAGCTTCGCCAGTCATGCCGATAAAGGCCACCATTTGTATGGGACAGTCGCTTGGCATTCCACAACATTGGAATTGTCGGTTTTGAGTTGAGAATTGGCAGAAATAGCCGGCTGGGCAGGAGAGACTGGCAGAAGTGCAGATCTTTGGTTTCTTCGTGTCAGGATCGGTGTAAGCGATCTGACGGGTAGGGCATCCATCGTCTGCAAAAGTGGGTTATTTTCCGACTAAAAAAAACCAAAACTCACTCTCCATTGGAGCCGGCAACGGGTCACTACCACAGCACTGATATCTTTGAGTTCTGATCGACCATTGGCACGAAAAAGTTCCCGGACATCCCTGATTCTGCGGATTGAAAGGATCGCACGTGGCTACCTCATTTCTCTCCATATACACGATCTCGCCCGGCGGACACCCATCAGTGGCCGTCAACTGTGGAGCGCCTTTACAACAGTAGCCCAACGAGCCGTCGAACTGAGCCATACATTGAAAACCGGCGGGGCACGTGACAAAATGGCCAATTGTACATGAACGTGGCATTCCCGAAGATTCGTCGACAAAGTACTCTTCGCGATGCGGGCAGATTTCGGACACGGAGCAACAATATCCTTGAAGAGCATCTTTGAGGTCACTGAGGCATTGGAAACCGTCTGGGCAGGATGACGTGGCGGCGTGCATTGTGCATCTCATGGCTTGCAGGTTTGATTGGTCTTTGTAAGGAGCACGACCGGTTGGGCAGTAGTCTGGAAATTGGTTTGAAATATGTGCATATGTGTTTTTGTTTATCTATTACGTATTAATAAGTTTCAATTAACATTTTCTACTCCACTATTATTTTGCCAATAACTTTGTGTTTTTGTTACGGTTGTCCAAAGACAATAGTTTATATATCGCTGGTTCAATAAAAGGAATTTTCAAACGCTTGTTTGCCGCCAAAGCCCAACGCTCTGCGGATGCGTCGCGTGGCAATACTGTCTCTTGTCTGCGTCTCATCGGTTACCCGCTTTCCCACACTGTCAAGGTTCTTTTTCCGCCGAGATCTATGCAGCGTACTCCTGCGAGGCAGTGCCAGTGTTCCTTGTATAGCTTTCCCGTCCCTTTTTTAAATAAAAAATTGCAATAACCTTTGATTTTGTATGGAAACTTATTGGAAAACTATGTCACATACTGAGCACGGCGTGTTAGAAACAACGATTTTCACGGCGTGTTGAAGAGTACATCGTGAAAATGCGCTCTACTGCTCACATAGATTTGAGGAAACGCGGTTGTTACAGATTTGAAACAGTTTGGATATTCAAAAACGAGGCGCTGGCGGAATACGTCTTCTGCTTAAAATAAATAGGGAAATATTATTTAAATATTTAGAATCATGCAAAAGATATGAACCCACAAGAAAAAATATATAAAAAATTGCTGCGGCGCCGCAGTAACGACGTTTTGAATACGCTATTTCGCGCAATTTTTTCTCGAGTGACGTGGCAACTTTCTCGCGAAATTTAAATTTTAATTTTCATGTACCTCTCAACACCCCGTGATTTTGAAAATTCAATTGAAAGCGATATTTTGATCGCAATTTCTCGCGTCTCTGCGTCTCCATTTTTGCACCCGTTCAGCTATTGTCGGCCCGCCGAAATAGTCAAATGCGCCCCGCTGAATTCAACGCTATGCGAATTTCACTTTGGTTTCCAAATTATTTAATGTCACATTAAATTTATACGTGAAATTAAATAATTTGGAGACCAAAATGAAAATCGCATAGCGTTGAGTTTAGCGGAGCGCGTTTGACCAATTTGGCGGGCCGACAATAAACGTGACAAAACGCAAGCCACTATGGAGATGCAGACAAATCGCGTTTGCCTTCACGTAAGGTCTAGCACGCTGTACTGGGCGACGTAACCCAAAATCTTACTTGTCTTGGTCAAAGATCCACAACAGAAATATCGATTTTTGACGGCATTGAATCGGCACAGATAATCCTTCGGACACGAGTTGTGCTCATTGATAAGACACTCCCTAACTGTTCCATCCATCGAATTAATATACGCCTTCTCATTGTCCGGGCAAACACCCATATCAGTGGCTCCACAACACACACTCTGGTCGGTCAGACTATCGTAAATGCACTGAAAACTTTTCGGACAATTGTTCTGAAGCTCATCGTTGCAAGAGATTGGAAGCGCGGTGTTCGGGTTGAGATAGACGACGTCTCCGGCGTTGCAAGCGGACGCCATGCAAAAGTTGTTGCACTGGTTCAGCGATGCAAAGTTGTTCGGATTGCCGTCACAGCCGTTGTACACGAATGGTGAGCACTTGCGGGTGACAATATTGAAATAGTATCGAGTCACAACGGTCAGGCCGCCAGAGCAAAGAGATGAGCCTTGTTGAGGTGGCAGTCCGCAAATATAGGCTTAAAAGGTTCAAATTATAGCAAAAAGAGGGGCTTATTGCACTGCACTTACTCTTCGTTGGACAACATCTGTAGGACATAATTTCCGGACCAAGACTTACTCCATAGCATTCATGAGACGAGGGACACCCTCCATCTCTCTCCGAGCAAGTTTGCAGTGCTCCATTGCTATCTCTCAATGGACTTCCTCCGTTTGCACATCCACCAACTCCACAGTAGTTCTCACACTCGGCTCGACTGGCGAACGTGTTCGAATTTCCATCACAGCCCAAATACTCAAAGGATTCACATTCCTGGCTCTGTGGGTTGTAGTGATATTTGAAAGAGACACCGGGGCCGCAAGTTTTTCCAGGGCTCGGAGCCAGCGAGCACGTGTAGGCTTTTGTTGGGCAGCAGCCATGAAGATTTCCATCAAAGTAACATTCATAGTTGGCTGGACAAGAAGTGGCTTGTCGGTTTGCGGTGCATGCCACAAATTTTCCTTGGTTGTCTTTGTAAGCCTGGCCTTGAGGGCATCGGGGTTCGGCTGAAAAGTAGACAGTTTTTTCATTTGATTTACATATTTTTCGATAAAATGGGGGGCTGTTGCCTGCCACGCGCTGAGGTTGCGTCGCGTGAAAAGCTGTCTTTTCGAAATTTGCGAATTCGCTTAAACTGCCAAGATTTTTTCCGCCGAGTTCAATGGAGCGCCCTTTTGTGAAGACAGTAGCCAGAAATATGAAAACTTACGTGCAGCATTTTTACAAAAGGTCTGGCAATCGACAAGAGTCTCAAAGTTGTTGTCATTTCCTTGACACCCAGTGTACTCGAATGACTGGCATTCTCGTGTGGCTGCGGAATACCAGTACCTTCTCACCGATCGATCACAGTTTCCAACTCGCAGCGGTTGTGTGCAAATGGTTTCTAAAGAAATGAAAAAAAGCAAAAATGCCTAAAAATGCAACTCAACCACTTACGCATTCTCGGACAGCACACAGCCTGATCCATTTTGCATTCGTGCGAGCTTGGGCAATCATTGTTGGATGCGCACGATTGCGTGACGTCACCAATTCGAAGCGGGTTTCCACGATCGCATTGTACTGGAAACGTGTTAGTCAATTCAACAATAAAATATGTACTTACATCTAGCACAATAAAGTTCACAATCGATTCTTGACAGGAAATTATTATAGTTTCCACCGGCACCCAAATAAGTGAATGGACTGCATTTTCCTGACTGTGGGTCATAATAAAAACGAGTCGAAGTCGCAGTTCCTTGTTTCTCAACTCCAGTGTGATATACGGTACCACGAATGTTGACAGACGGATCCAATGGACGACCACCAACTGGACCACAAACCGACGCGACCGATGGACAACACCATTGGGTGCTTCCCACATTCTTGCACTCGAAATTATGAGAGCAAGCACTGGTTTGCGAGCATCCGCTCACAGGGGTCTGCTCCAAGAACGATGAGCGATGCACGTATTCTGGAGCTCCGCGGGAGCAGGCTGTAATCAATTATTACATAATGAATTAATTCCTTGTTAGTATCTCACTATCTCTACAAAAGCTTTCGCAATGCTCGACAGTTCTAAAGTTATTTGGTGAGTGCTCTCCCGGTCCAGAGGCAGTCGGATCCCAGAGGAATTGTTGGCACATCCCGGTAATCGAATTGTACCACCACCTAGGCTCTGTCGGGTTTGGACCAGTGGCAGTGGGCTGAACACAGGTGAACGCGCGGTTCGGACAACAGATTCCATTGGCTTTTTCGCTGTATCCAGAGGAGGTTAGATCGAGTGTGGACACGAATTCAACGCAATCGTATTGGTCTGCGATGTATTGGCCATTGGACGGGAAGAGGCAGGCGGCGTTTCCGTCTCCAGTCTTAAGAAAATAATCGGCATTGGCACTACATATTATTAAGTGCTGAGTTCTGTATGTATCTGTGTATTTATGATTTTGTGTCTGCGGTGTTTTATCGGCTCTTACACGGTGTGTTCGGGACTAAATACGTTTTTCAAAATGTCTTTGAAAGCGGCGTTTCGGCCGTCATCTCTCGCGTATCTGCGTCTGTGTTTTTTAACGCATTTAAACAGCTAAACGTGGCAGAACGCACGCCACTGTGGAGACGCAGAGAATGCGATAGGGCGCGATCGCCTTTACGTAGGACCTAGTACGCCGTGAACTACAAAACTGGAAGTTTTTAGTTAATTTTTTTAGTTAATATCTTTAAAATATAGAGAAATCGGGGTGGGGGGAGGGCAAATGCTGAAAAATGTTAACACAATTGAAAAAAATTTTTTTTTGAGAAATGGTCGTGGAAGAAGTTTTGCAAGGAATAACTTTTTTCGAAGTCTACGAAAAACGCAAAATAGAAAATATTCGTTGTTTTTCACGTTCTTAATACGATTATCGAGCAATAAACAATTTTTCCACAAAATTAACAAAAAAGGGTCTACTCAACATAAATCTAGCTGCGTGAAAACTTGTGCGTGCCCACTCTATTTTTCTGCACCATGTAGCAGAACACGCAGTTCTTATGCTATTTCCAAATACGCATGCAAAAAAGTGGGTGAGGTTTCATTTATATTTTTTTCCGAGTACGGTACACGCCTCCCCCATCGTCCAATGCGCCACCAAATTCGGCGGATAATGAAATTATTTTTTCACTCGAATATTTGAGAAATTCGAATCATTACCTGATTATTCAGGGAAAGCCGTGCGGTAGGCAACTCTACTTCTTTTACAATATTAATTTCGTCTCAGTCCATAATGCTTTGAAATGATCGCTTTCCTATGAATAATATCAGTGCGAATTTCGACACAGCTTAAATGAATGTTACCGTAACCCATTCAACTAAAAAGTGAGAAATGAGAGAGTGAGTGGACATTTTAAAAAATGATGGACCCTTGTTGAGACAATTGCATTAGTTAGTACTTACATTTTCATCCGCTTGATTTGTCGACGTACTGTCCGTATTACAAAGCACCGGCCCAGGCCCATCACTCTGTCTCGGATGCTTTGGATCCGAAAGTGCAGAAGTGTATCCAGCACCTTCAGGCAACGGACAAGTAATCGCCAACGTGTTCTGATTGGCGTCAAGAACGTCCAGACACACGTGACCATCCCTCGTTGCTCTTTCCACTTTATTTTCCCCGCATCGACAAGTTCCGACGCCGGCAGAAGTGTCACAAAAGGCGTCAGGCCACACGGAAGCGCACTGCTCATTGTAGACACATCCCGGCTGTCCCGGATCGATCTTTTGGTAGCAGTAGCCTTCTGCGGCGATGTACGTGGTCAGACACGAGCAGAGACCGCCGTTACAGAACATTCCCTGGAACGGACGTATGGTTTTCTGTAAGGAATGGAAAAAGTTCTTACGGCCAAGCAATCAGTGTTGAAGGCGCATGCATCACCAACTCGCCCACTTCCAGACTGTCTTTTGTCGCGACGGAGCCCGTTGATTTGAGCTGAGACAAGACCAAATAAAGTAAAATAAAAAGAGTTATTTATTTTTATTATGTAATCAGGGTAACATAGTACCTACGACATACCACGGCTAACTGCCGTGGTTATTGAAAAGTGAGCAACAACAAACAAAAAACGCGCATACCTTGAGAATTGAGCAATAATAATAGTAATAAGAGGAGGGGAAAAAGGCCGTAGAAGGGCATATTAGGTGTGGATATGATTTGAACTAGAAATAGGTGATAATTGAAATCATAAGAGGACAGAAGGAGGGAGGGAGGGAGGAAGGGAGGGAGGGCGTCTAGTACCGTGTGCGCGCGGATGTCAAAATGAGATATGAGCTGGGAGGGGAGTTTGGTTGGTTCGTGGTTAGCTCGAATAGATAGAAGCTTCAACGTGTCAAAACGGGGGCAAACAAGGTGCGGAATTCTGTAAATAGTGTGGTGGTCAGTGGTGGTCACGAGCGAAACGAATGAATGAATGCAACTTGGTGGACACTACATTACATTAAATTATATAACGATAAGGGAAGTGTTACGCTTGTTACGAGGCTCCAGTGACGTTACAATAAAACTATTAAGTCGTCTTGTTCTTCTTCAACTCGTAACACACGCCTCCGATCGGAATTTGTGGGAACGGGCAGCTTCGTTCTGCAAAATTTCAATTGATTATCAATTATCGATTTTTTAAAGTCAAGCCTTACCACATCGCTTCTCAACTCTCCCATTCACCACCCTTGTCACTAGAACCATGTATCCTTCGCATGGATTAATTGCCGCTGGTGGTCCTCCTCTACTGTAGTACGTCCCCAGTCCAAAATCTCCTGGATAACCAGGACGGTCAGCGTGCCGAGATGGACAGCAAATATGGTTGTTGGTCGTGGAGCTCTGCACACAGCCAAACCCAACTGGGCAGCCCCGTTTTCCAGGTTGGCAGAGCACTGGGGAGTTTGTGGATGGGTAGATCAAGGGGTTTCCACGTGGGCACTTATCTGGTTCTGGAGCTGGGGTTGCTGGAATTTTTAACAATGTTTTGAACAACTTATTTTCTATTACATACATTTCAAAGCAGCCACAGTCCCTGCAGTTCCAGCCACCGTGTATCTAGTCTTATTCGGTGACGATGAGCAACAATAATATCCATTATTACGATAGCTGCACTCGTACCCAACCGGACACCTAGAGATGGTGCACTTTTGTGGAACACCATTTAAAAGATACGGTGTCCGACCGCTCGGGCAATATCTGGCGTTTGCCTTCTTGGTTGTCAGAATCTTTTCTGTCGTCGTGGTGGTCGTCGTTGATGGAGGTGGCAGAGATTCGGTGATGGCCGGGTCAAGAGCACAACAGAGGTATTGCGTGCGACGGTTGTTGATCTGACATTCGTAACCGTTCGGACACGATTTTCCGATAGGGGAACAGTGTTGAGGGCGCTCGTTTTCTTCGTCGATCAGTGGATTCCATCCGGGTTTCGAGCAGGTCACTCCGTTTGATACTGAAGGGATTTTTTGTACATACATACATATTTAAATAGGTTTTAGGAACTTTCCGAATTTTACAAAGGGTGCTGGTGACTGCCCTCGCGAAAGTGCACTCCGTTCCGTTGAATTCAGCGGAAAAAATCTTGGCAGTGTACCAGCGGCGTGCTAGGCTTCACGAAATCGCAAACGCGCTCTGTCGCATTTCTCTGCGTCTCCATAGGTTTTTTTGTCAAGTTTATCTAAACAAAAATAGGGACGCAGAGACACAAAAAATGACGCTTTAAAAATATCACTTTCAAATATATAAATTTTCGAAATCGTCGTCCCGAACGCGCCGTGCTGGCCTTGCGAAAGTGCGTTTCGTCGAAATCGGCGGAAAAAATTAAAAAAAAAAAAAAACTAAACTTACCCTTTGAAACAGCCACAGTCTTTTTCTCAACAGCCGTCAAACACTTTCCCGCCTTTTCAACAAGCCCCTTCTTGCACTCGCATGATCCTTCGATGCATCCGGCACCTTCTTGACACTGGCGAACTGTCAGGCATGCTTCTCCCAATTTTACTTGATTGTGACACAGACCGTTGTGAAGGATTTGATTCGAGGAGCATTCTGCAAGACAATTGTTTTCGATGGGTTAGACATAACGCGGCCACGTGCACGTAAAGGCATACGCGCTCTATCGCATTCTCTCTCCTAAAAGCGTGCAACAATGGAGACGCAGAGACGCCAGAAATGGCGCGTGTGCAAAACTTACGCATTTCCTCTTGACAGAATCCTCCAACAGCCTTCAATGGCGGTCTGCACTCGCATTTTGCGTCCTCACAAACCGAACCACCGGTACATTGTTCATTGGCCAGACACTCGCTTCCGGGTCCCACCTGTGCATGACATTCTCCCTCAATTATCACTTCATTTGAAGCGCATGCAACTTTGCGGACAGTACAACACACGTGATGTCCAGCTGATGAGCGTTGACAGGCAAATCCGCGTGGACAATTCGACTGTCCCACCACACACTTTTCAGGTTCACCGGACACTCCCACGAACGCCACTGACTCATCCGGGCATCCTCCACCAACGCCGCAACATTGGAATTGGTTGTTGGAGCTTGAGAACTGACAGAAATATCCAGCGGGACAATTGGCTGCGCCAGCGCTACACACTCGGACAGTGTCTGAATCTCGGAATGCAATTTGAGCATTTGGACAACCGTCCGATGGACGGATTGGGATTGGCGCCGGATTGGATCCGCAGCATTGATAACGTTGGTTGGAGAGAGACCACTGGCATGTGAATTCGTTGGGGCATGGCGCATTTGGAGGATTGAACGGATCGCATTGAGCAATTTCGCCATGCACGAGGTACACGAATTGGTTTGGAGGACATCCATCGGTGACTGATGGTGGGAGAGTTCCGGTTCCAGACTTGCAGCAAAAGCCGTCAGATGATGAGGTAAGTGAGCGACAAACAAAACCATTCGGACAGGAAACAAATGTGCCCATTGTACATGCTCTTGGCTGTTGAGATTGATCATCAACCAAGTAGTCGGCGTTGTCCGGACAGACAGAGTTGGCGGTGCAGCAGAATCCTTGGAATGCGTTGGCCAGATAACTCTGACAGGCATATCCATCCGGACACTGATCGTTTCTTCCGATTGTGCAACGAATTGGCTGACCACTTCTTTGATCTTTGTACAAGAACTTTCCGGCAGGACACGTCTTGCCGCTGATAGAAGAACAGCAGTAGTACTTGTTCTTGTTCATATTAAACCTGCACAGATAATTAGCGGGGCAGGACTGTTCAATATTGATAAGACATTCTCTTGGAGACATGTCAATGATGTCAATAAATGATTTTTCCGCATCCGGGCAAACTCCAGAATCCGTGGCTCCGCAGCACACGTGATTGTTGATAAGGGGATTGAAAGTGCAAGTGTATCCAGTCGGGCAACTGTTGCTCAACGCTTCATTGCAATTGATTGGCATTTGCGAGTTTGGATCCACGTATGCCACATTTCCAGCCGGACACGAATTGCTCATACAGAAGTTTCTACACTGTTGCACATTCAAAAAATTGTTTGCATTTCCATCACATCCTCCAAACTGGAAAGAGGTGCATTGTCCGGTAACAATATTGAAATAGTATCTCGGCACAAAGTTGGCTCCACACTGAGTTCCTTGCTGAGGCGGAAGCCCACACATGTAGGCTCTAGTCGGGCAGCATCTGTTGATCATTGCATTGCCAACCAGAACGGGAATGCATTCATGAGAGTCAGGACACGATGTCTGTTGAGCGCCACAAACCATAACCATGCCCGAGTGGTCTCTCAATGGAGTTCCGCCGTTCGGGCATCCTCCCACGCTACAGTAAGATTCGCAAGCGTCGCGGTTGGCGAAATTATTGGAATTTCCATCACAGCCATTATATTGGAAGGATTCACAATTCTGGGTCTGGGGGTTGTAGTAATACTTGAACGTGCTTCCAGCTCCACACTGAATACCGGCGTCGGGGTTTAGAGAGCAAGTGAATGCTTTTGTCGGACAACATCCCCACTGACTTCCGTCAAAGTAGCACTCGTAGTTGGCAGGGCATCCCATTCCATTCGAGCAAGTGACAAAATTGCCAAACATGTCTTTGTAGGCTTGTCCTTGGATGCATTTTGGTTCAGCTGAAAATAAGAAAATGGATAACTAGACTTAACGGAAATCGTTTTTTGAAATGTAGTTTTGGGTGAGGGATTTACTGGTATCGCATTATTTATTAAAAATTGAAAAAAATTTGTTGTGATTTTTAGCAAATTTTTCTATTAAAAAATAGAACGGCGCACGGTGTCCAGGATTGGAAATGTGAGCGGAGCCTAATTTGCTGTAGCGCCAGCAAACTTGCATGGCGCACTTTCGGTGCTTGCGCATTTTTCGACTCTCGCATTTTTTTTATTGCTTTTATAATTTTTCTTTCACTAAAACCTGTTTTTCTTTGTAAAATGTATGTATTGTATCTTTTAATACCATAAAAGTGCTCAAAATTCGATTTTCGTGAAGATTTATCCTGCCAAAACACTAAAAACTAACTTTTTTAGCACCGCAATGCTAAAAACGATTATTCCTAAATGGTGGCTGAACCAAATTTGATGTTCTTAGGCTTAAAAAATTCTTAAGACCTCAGCTATAATTCAGTTTGAGCAAATTTGGGAAAAAATTAAGAATTTATACTTTTTTCCCGAAAAACATGAAAAACGCCTCAAAAGAGACACCGTGCGGCGTGCTAGACCCTACGTAAAAACAAACGCGCCCTATTGCATTCTGTGCGTCTTGACAGTGGCGTTCTATCAAGAAAATGATTGTGTGCATACACAGCAACGACAAACTGCAGAAAAATTTTCAAAACGTCCACTTCCAAAACATTCGAGATCCGTGTACCCGTGTCTTATATAATTTTTTGTTGAATAAAGCATAGCAAATCCGACATTTTTAATGCGTTTTTTCTAAAACGGATTCCCCGAAAACCGGCAAAATCCCCTACACTTACGAATAGCATTTTTACAAAAATTCTGGCAGTCCAAGATCGAGTAAAAATTGTTATCATTTCCCTGACATCCCGTGTATTCGAACATCTGACACTGTCGAGTCTTTGCATTGTACCAATACCGTTTCACATTTTCCGTACAGTCACCGATTCGAAGCGGTTGAGCGCAGATAGTTTCTAAAATCAATTAACTTGATTTCACAACCCTTACAGTACCAGACAACTCACGTTTCCTAGGACAGCACACTCCCTGATCCGCCTTACACTCATGTGACGACGGGCACTGATTATTGTTCTGACACCTTTGCGCTTCCTCTCCGATCCGCAACGGTGATCCCCGTTCACATTGAAGACGCGCACAGTACATTTCACATTCGTGTTTTGACAAAAAGTTGTTGTAATTTCCGCCGGCACCCTTGTACACAAAGTCTTGGCATCGTCCGGTGCCCGGGTCGTAGTAAAATCGGATCGACTCTTTGCCAGTGTGCACCAAGAATCCAGAATGATAGATGGAGTTTCGTGGCTGGATATCGAATGGTCGTCCACCTCTAGCTGAGCATACTGAGCCTGGTGTCGGGCAGCAAAGATGTTGGCTTCCAATTGCGGTGCATTGGAAGTCATTGGCACACGACACAGATGCGGCACAAGAAGTGATTGGGCGTTCCGAATGGACAGTGGTCTCGGTGGAATATTGTGGGGATCCACGTTGACAGGCTGAAAAACGTGTGAAAGATACAATTTTATTATTATGTCGTGTTTTTGTGAAAACAAACAAAATAGCGACACGGTGTTTGCATACTTTCTTTTCACTTTCTATGCAATTTTGTACATTTCCATTTGAATTTTCAACAGTAAACGGTCTTCAACTGTCTGCATTCTCTTCTCTCTCCCTCACCACCCGCAGCGCTTTTTTGATTTTCAGCAAAAATAAACCACCTTTTGAAAATTTGTCATTAAAATATATTTTTCTGAATGAGTCCTTTTATTGCAAAAACACAACGAGTTTCGCAGAATTGACAAAGGAGATGCATTTTGAATTTTTCTTTTTTGAAAAATCGTGAAAACACCGAATTTGCACGTTTCGAGAACTTTTTGCACAAAACAGGATTTTTGAAATTCCCTTTTCAGAAAATTAAGATTTACTAAAATTATTTAAAATGCATCTCCTCGGTCAATTCTGCACCAATCGTGTTGTTTTTGTAATAAAAACAAAGAATTTAATCTGAAGAATATATTTTAATGACAGAGTTTCAAAAAGATTTTCTGGTCTAGTTTCGCTGAAAATCCACTTGAAAAATAACTATCCTGCTTTTCAGAGGGAGCGTGAACGAGATATTTTATGCGCCAGCAATTATTTTCTGAGGCGCTTTTCCTGTTTAGGAGACCGTGCCGCAATTTTTGTTGTTCTCCTAATACTGCACTCACTATCTCTACAATACGACTCGCAGTGCTGAATAGTCTTGAAATTGTTCGGCGAATGGAACTTGGCCTCTGTGGCTCCAGAATCCCACATAAACTGCTGACAAGTGCCTGTCACAGAGTTGTACCACCATCTTGGCTCCGACGGGTTTGGACCAGTGAGCTGAGGTTGAATGCAGGCGAGAGCCCTGCTCGGACAGCACACTCCATCAGCAGTTGGCGCGTAGTTGGATTGCGGGAACTTTTCCGCCAAGTTGATCTGTAGTTTTTAGATTGGATTGTTTTCCAAAGAATAATGGCACTTATCACCCCGCTCTTCTGCCCTTATTTGCGCATTCAGGTGCATCGCGAACCAATACAAACAATCAATTAATTCGCCTTTTATGATGCGACTTTGAGCCAAGAGCCGCAAAAGTAAACAGATGAAATTGATACTTATGGGGTGTTGAACGCTACGTCGCTACGCCGCTGCAAACGCGCCCCTGCGAACTATTTGAAAAGACGCAGACAAAAAAGTACATGATGCAACTCGAGTCAGCAATTTTTCATCCAACTCACATGCGGACTCGTATGAAGGCAATCGTACACATCTCCAATAAATTCACCATCCGATGGCCACATACAAGCGCCTCCTCCGTGCAATCCCTGCACCGGTTCGATAGTCGCCGACGATCCAACCGTACACCCGACTGGAAACGCTCCCATAGTCGGGCTCGGATCGTTCAGAGAGATTTTGAATCCAGCGCCTTCTGGCAGTGGGCAAACGAAATACAGAGGCGCAGTTCCTCCAGACGCATGATCTTTGAGTGAGATGCACACCCAGCCGTCACGAGTCTCCCTGGCAACATGTGTCTCTTCTGGGCACCGACACGTTCCGATAGAGCTGTCCATTCGGCATTTGGAGCCAGGCCAGACGGATTCGCATTGCACGTCGTAAGTGCATCCCGGTTGGTTTGGGTTCACTTCTGAAATAGAAAATATGGAGAATCAAAAATTAATCATTTTAAATACGGTGCTAGAAACGCTAAAAACGCGCTGTTCATTTTTCAGGTGGAATGCGCTGGATGCATATAGTGTCCGTATTTGTATCATATCGAGCATTTATGGGTATTAGACTTTAGATGTATACTCGGTATAAAACGCTGCAATCGAACAATGAATTTTGCATACATTTAGAGTGAGATTCAGAGAAGAGAGAGAGCGAAACTTCGGCCATGATCTGTCAATTTTCTGCACTCTCTCGTCGCCAACGTGGCGGCGTCCATCGATTATCGTTCACATGTTTTAGCCATAAATTCACAAAATTTGAGAAAGTTGATTTTTAAAAAAATCAGGACCGTTATAAGAAACGGATTAGTAAAAGGGAGAAAAAAGGGGCAACATAGTCGCAAAATGACCCAGGCTTGTATAAATATGTGTAATGTTTTCCTTTTAATGCGAGAAATTAATGAAAAGCTCTAACATAGCGTCCAATGGATCGATCATATGGACGATATGATTCAATCAAGGACACTAATCTGGAGGTCGCTGGATCGAGTTTTGTTTAATGCAAACTCGTATGTGAGACACACAAACAAACACACAGACTATTCTAAAATATGACGCTCGTTGGACCATATGGACGATATGTTTCGAATACGGACACTATATACATCCACCGCATTTCACTCGCAATTTTCAGATGCCATTTTCTCGAAATCCACCGGTTCTCATCCATAACAAAGAACATTTTTAGAATGTCCGTAAAATTCTTTTTCGAAGACAAGCTCACTACACTGTGCTCCAAAAAAAGAAAACCTACTCTCGTAGCAGTAGCTCTCTCGCAAAATGTAGGTACTGAGACATGTGCACAACCCGGTTGCACAATACATTCCCTGAAAACAAACGAAACTTAAAATTATTGCACAGAAGTATTTTAAAGTTGAATAAACTCACACTCAAACAATCAGTGTTGTACTGACAAACATCTCCGACTCTACCACTTCCAGACACTGAGAATCCTTGCATAAAAGGCTGAAGTGTCGGATCGACGCATCCACGTCCCGACTCGTAAACAGTGCCAGTGACACATTCGCGGAGCACCCAGCGGTTTTGAACGCACTCCAGAAAGTTGGTCGACGATTTTTGGATTAGACTGCAAAACATGAGCATGAATGTTAATACTGACTTTAAGCTTACTTCGATTGCGGATCACAGTACACCATTGCTTTTGTGCCATGATGAAGACACGGATCCACGGGTTTGACGTAGTGCCGACATTCTAAACACGGTCGATCCACACAATCGTCGTCGGCCACTGCAGCGTGTAGAAAAAGGACGAGCAATCCGAGAGAATTGAGCATTCCCATCCTGGGATGAGAGCGAGTGGCAGTCGAATGGCAAAGATGAGGACTGAAGCGAAAGCAAATGATGTTCCGATATGACAGATACCTCACGGCCTTTGCCTCCCGTCCGATGGCCGCTTGAGCAAATCTCCCGTTTTGCGCCGCACCCGCCCGATTTGGCTCCCCCTCCTCCCTCATCCAATAACGACACACTTATCACGATTTGATGATCGATGGGATAAATATATTTATTATTAGAAGCGTGTTGTCTTCTTATTCTTTTGTTTTGTCCACCCTCTTTTTTCCACGTGAAATGAGATTGAAACGTTTCAAATACCAACGTCTAGCAGGCGGGAGCGGCGAAACTTTTTTGTTTTTTGTTCATTCCCAAATCATTTCCAAATTGTGCTCAAGTCAATTTTATCGGTGGAGAGAAAGTAATGACTTCGCATAGCGTCAATCTTAAAGGGTATGTGAATGTGTAGCGCAGCACAGCACAGCACGGTGTTCAGAACTTGAAATGTGAGCGGAGCCAAAGCACTGTATTTGAATTTCAAGGCGTTTTTTTCAGGAAAAAAGCGAAGAAAATTGTATTTTTTGTCCAAATGGATGAGGTTTTTAGAAACTTCTTAAGCCTAAATTTGTCAAATTAGGTGCCGTGACTATTCTCAGTACGAAGCGCTGCAAATTCGCTCCATTCGCAGTGGACCAGGCAACCACGTTGGAGACGAGAGAGTGTAGAAAATGGAGAGAGAGTGACCAATGTTTCGCCCATTTTTTTCTCTGAATCTCACTGTGCGATTGGAGCGAATTTGCAGCGCTTTATACCGAGTATATCTAAATCCAATCGAATTTACATCAGCGGAGCTATGAAATGATTTTTTTGGTGTTCTTGCCAATTGGCCACTAGCTGCTTATTAGCTGTGGCAATTTTCCATGTTGGTCGGCAATTAGCGGCCTCGTTGCCATTTAGCTGCCAGGCATTACCTGATAAATATGCGAACGACTAGAAAAAGTGCGCCAAGGCACCCAAAGCGCGCCAGCGAATTTAGGCTCCGCCCATATTTCGATTTCTGGGAACAGTAAAACGTAGCTTAATATCTCAGAAAATTTTTGGCTAATAGCCATTGAAAACGGCTGATAGCTTCTGTGGCTATTAGCCGTTTCCGACGGCTATCATTTATGGACCTATTCAAAGTACTGTAAAAAAACGGAAAAAATGACAAAAAACTGGGAGAAAACTCGGAAAATACTCCGATTGGTTTGAAATTTTGGGAGAAACTGTCAAAAATGTTTCCGGGCTTGCTCAGAAAATTTTGGACCGAAATATCGATTTTAAAAAATATTGATTTTTTTTCTGAAAATTTTCTAAAATCGATATTTCGGTCTAAAATTTCCTGCGAAAGTCCGGAAGCATTTTTAACAGTTTCTCCCAAAATTTCAGACCAATCGGAGCATTTTCCGAGTTTTCTCCCAGTATTTTGTCATTTTTTCCGTTTTTCTACAGTACTTTGAATAGGTCCATTAAAAATTTTTCCATTTCAAATTTGGGACATATTGTGACTGGAAAAATTCGCAATATCGCTGAGTAAGCGCGAAGATTGTTTCCCTTAATTGCGGCTATTAGCCATTTTCAGTGGCTATTAGCCATTAAGATGCCTATTCTCGCCATATCGCACGAAAAATTTCCTGAGTAGCCCGCAAAAACTCGCTTACAAAAAAAAAAAAACGAAAACCCAAAAATAAAATTCCAGCCAAGAACATCTTCCTCCAATCATGCTTGAATGGCTTGCACCAGACTATCAATATTCCACCCACCGACACTCTATTGTCACCACCGAACTCGGTTTAGAGCACCACTACACTGTCATTTCGTTTAACCAACGGCTCAGTGAGCAAAAAATTGCTGAGCTCATCGATAAGATTGAAAAGCCGGAGCCACCCAAGGCGCTTGACAAAAGATCACGCTCGCCAGACAGACATCCAGCCAACCGATCCGGCCACATGGTCAGCCAGATCAGCAGCACGACTACAAGTGAGAAGAGAATGTGTCCGATGACGGCTGCGATGGATTTATCGGTGGGAAAAACGCCGGCCACCACGTCTTCCAGTTCTTATGCTTCTTCTACTTCTTTATCCAACACTTCGAATGGAACATCTCGAGAAACCGGTCCGATTAGCCCGATTTCCTCGCCAACCGCATCGGAACGAGAGCAACGATCTTCTGCGCCGCAGAAACCCATGTTCACCACAGCGTCGATGGCATCGAAGTCACATCTGCCAGAGTACACGTATTTGTCCCCGGGCCTCACAAAATCGCGTTCCTCAAAGTGTGTTATGATGGTGCAGGTGAAATTCCTGTTCCTTCATCGTGACATTTTCAATAGACGGTGAGTGTGGAGCAGGGAGGTGTGGAAAATATTTTTTTGACCGAGGGCAAGGTTTAACAGATTTGGAAAATATCAGGAATGCCTTTCAAATACGAAATAACAAAAAAAAGACTATGGTGTAGTCATTCGTTTATTCCTGTGAATTCCGGATGTACCCCAATTTCTTATAATGGATTTACGACGGAGTGGCAGTGTTTTCATTTGTGCACGTTTTTTATTTAAAAAATGAAGAGATTTTTCGTCTCCCAGTTTCACGTGAAATGCCACTGCGTCATGGACCCATTTTATGTATAAGGCCAGATTGAGCTGACTGGTCCGTTTAGATACTTGGCGCGTATATGCCGGATATAGGCAGCGAATGGCTGTTAGCCCGCGAAAACGGCTAGTAGCCATAAAATATGGTACCTGTTTCCCATAAATTTGGGACAGGTCACGAAATGAACCGCTAATAGCCAAAAAGTGCGTATTATTTTTCAAAAATAAAACCGGTTATGAATTTATCAAAAACAGAAAAAAATTACATGTTTAAAAGGGTGGTACCTCAAATGAGAACGAGAGGAATGAAAACTGTTACAAATGAAGAACTGCTACAGATAAGAACTGCTAGAAATGAGAACTGCTGTAAACGTGAACTGATATGAATGGGAACACAATAAATGAGAACTAGCGGAATGAGAACTTCTACAAATGAGAACACGTTGGCTTTTTGATCCGAAATTTTTTCTCAAAAGGATCAAAAAGAAAATGTGTTCTCATTTGTAGAAATTCTCATTCCGCTAGTTCTCATTTATTGTGTTCCCATTCATATCAGTTCACGTTTACAGCAGTTCTCATTTCTAGCAGTTCTTATCTGTATTGTCAGTACGGAGGGCTGCAAACGCGCTCCCTTCGCACAGTGATGGACGCGGCCGCATTTGCGACGAGAGAGTGCAGAAAATTGAGAGAGCCGTGGCCGATGTTTTGCTCTGATTTCTCTAAACCTCACTCCAAATGCATGTGAAATTTTTTGTTCGTTTGGAGCGAGTTATCAGCGTTTTATACCGAGTATAGCAGTTCTTCATTTGTAACAGTTTTCATTCCTCTCGTTCTCATTTGAGGTACCACCTTTAAAAGAGAAAAATTCTGGCGTGTAAGTTGGTGTCGTCGCTCTCCAACAAAGCTTGTTTAGTTGTTTCAAAGGGAGAAAACACCTTTAAACATTAATAAAAGAGACGTAAGACAGTTAGACAAAAGCAATCATTGAGCAAACCAACAACACGCAGACAACAAGACACCAAACGCCATCCTTCATTTATCGGTGGCGCGCGAAATATTTTCTTGTTGAAAGTTTTTTTGGAAAAACGGCGCTTTGTGAAGGTTTTTAATATAATGGATTCGTGGCGGAGTGACAATTTTTTTCACATTTTTATCCAAAAAAATAAAGAAATAACTGAAGAAAAGAAGAGATTTTTCGTCTCCCAGTTTCACGTGAAATGTCACTCCGTCAGGAATCCATTATACTTTTTTAAAATCCAAATTTGCAGAGAAACTATCACAGGCTTGAAAAAGTTTAGGCATTCCAGAAAAAGCCCTGCAAATATCAGCGAAAAATCCCTGAAAACCAATTTTCACTTGTTCAGGGTTCAAACCATGTACAGAGACGAGTTTCCATCGGATTGTCCCCTCGAAGACGTTGTTTTCAACTTTCACCAGCTGTGCGCTCGCAAGTTTGTCAAACCCCCCCCCCCCCCAATTTTAGGAACCAAAACATGAAAGATATTTAGTTTCAGACTGCGTGGCAGAGAATTCAGCCCACGACTCGCGTTCTGCATCGGAGAACTCGAACAGAATAAATCGAGGCCGGTGACGAAGCAGGATATACGAAAAAGTCTTGCTCAGCTCGCCAAAACTCACTCAATTGGCAAGTTTGTGCTGATCGCCGACAATATAAACGAACAGTGACACTTGACTTTTCTTTTCTGCAACGGATTAATTAAAATTACATGAAATAAATAAAGACGGAGTAAACTTTGAATGGCTTTACTGTTTGATAATCACATGGAGAAGTAATAAAAATTATTGAAAACGGTGCAGATGCGCACGGCACCACACGCTTCCAAAATTGTTGGTCCTTGGCGCATTTTTCGTGCATTATTCTCGTGTACTCCCCGTGGACAATCCCCCGTTTTCGCAAAACTGTCTTTTTTTCTATTCGGTTTACTGATTTTTGCGACGGGGGAGGCGTCCAGTGCACTTTTAAGACATTTTTTAGTTTTTTTTTAGTTTTTTTTTTCCCTAAAATTTTTAATTTTTCACGCTTTTCCAGACTTTTGACGTCATGGGCGGCCGGCAACACTTTCAGGGATGGATAATACCCTTTAAAAATTACAAATAAGAGAAGTTAGACAGTAAGACAAAACGAGGCATATGTGAAAATGAATATACGCAGAGAAGGAGATACGGCATGGCGCGCCTCGCCTCGCCTCGCGTTGGTGGAGAGCGAAATCAATTTCTGACCCCAAAAATACAGAATTTTACTTTTGTCTGTGTTTTTGTTTGTGTTTCTGACGCAAATCTACATCGAAGGACGCTCAAGGTCGCGCCCTTGCGAAAAGTCTCTTGCTCATTTTTGGCAGAGTGTCAATTCATGCGATATGGCATTGTGACGAGACGCAGACGATAAACAGCGTTGCCACGCGACGCAACCGCAGCCATCTCTCGCGTCTCTGCTTCTTTATTTTGCACGCGTTTAAACAGCTAAACTTTACATAATGCACGCTACTGTGAAGACGCAGAGAAGGCAATAAAGCGCGTTTGCCGTCTAGCACGCCGTGACAGCCCCCGTAATCGCGAATCCATGGATCTAAAGTCATGTTTTCGACATCCATGGACTCTATGAATCACTCGAGATCCTTTTTCTCTATGAATGGCCAGAGGGTCAACATTTCTGAATATCTTCATATTTCTTTTCACGTTATTCATATAGAAAAAGAAGCAAAAGAAGAAAAAGAAGAAGAAGAAGAAGGAAGAGAAGCAAATGAATAAATATATTTAGATATCCCGTATTTCTGTGTCAACACGTATAAAAGGGTGGTGGGTTCATGCGGTTCATAACAACGTCTCGTCAGGGAACGAATTCTGCGACGGCAACGTTTCCCGAGGTTCTGACACTGCTTCGGATACAATCTTGTCGGAAGACATCTCCTCGGTGCGCGTTAACAAGTCGCTCTTTTTTGGCTTTGGGCCAGGAATTGTTCTGGAATAACTTTTTTTTAATGTAAAAGTCATTTTCGAATCGATTGTTGATTATTTAACTGTACCTGATAGCAGTGCGAATCTGCGAGCTTGCCTCATCTGTCAGACTCCTGAATCGTCGCCGCTGATCGGCCACAATTTTGGCGTGAGCTGAGCGGATTCCTCGGTTGAGCAGTGTGAAGATGAGTGGATAGGCGACACAGCTGATGTAGGGTAGCAGGTGGATAAAGTAAGAGATGATGATTACTGTAAGAGTATTGGTATTGTGGAAAGAAATAGTACTAAAAAACTCACTGCTTTTTCTCTCCATCGTCCAAATCCGATTGGCGAACATTGACACCCAGTAGGGTGTCCAGCAAAGCACGTAGATGGCGGTGAGCAGCAGGACGGTGGTGATCACTTTTCGAAGAGCCGCGTCCATGGAGCTGAAAGTGTTTTGGGTTTATTTTTATGTTTCTGGGGATTGTTATTGTGCTTTCAAACAAGCTGCATCATGAAAACATGAGTCCGCAAACACCGTTCGGTCTGCGTCTCTTCAAATACCACGGGGATCGCGTGGTCGCGCAAAAATAAGTGGGCGGGGTTTCCTTTTTTCATGATGCGACTCGATTGAAAACACAAACACAATATCATCGTTTTATTTAAATTGGCACTCGGTGTTTGCGTAACGTACTGGCATAAAGTACTGGCATAAAGTACGGATTAAAAAATAATTTTGGCCTAACAATAAGCGTGGTCGCATTTAGCTGCATAGCCGCTCCACTGCGTCAAAACGGATACGAAGAGGAGACGCAGAAAAGCAGAGAGCGCTGATATTGTTGTTTTGTGGCAGCCTGCCAGCGACTCTCACCGAAGAGACACAGACACGCAGCGTTCCTCTCAGCGGAGCGCATTACCAAAGCTCCGCCCACTGCTCTGTTTTTTTCCGTTTGATTTTTTTTGGTTTTTATAAAACAGAAACAGGAAAAAATAAATTAGCGTGTTCGGTTCGGCGTGCTCGCATATAGGTTTTGGCAATTTTTTGAACGCGAAGTTTCGCGGGTCTTTTCTCGCTTCTCTACATTTCATTTTTGCCCGCGTTTAAACTACCAAAACTTACTATTAGCAGAACGCACTCCACTGTGGAGACGCAGAGAATCCAATAAAGCGCGCTTGCTTTCACCTCGAGCTAGCATGCTGTGCGAAAATACGCAAAAAAAAACAGTTCAATGAGCGGAGCTTTGTGAATAGGTCCGGCAACGCCAATACGCCAACAAACGGTGCTACCTCGGAATAGAACTGAAGTGTAATAGAACTGCAGCAATATAGAACTTGCTTCGCAATAGAACCGTTCGGAATAGAACTGTTCGGTAAAGAACTGTAGCAAAATAAAACTGTTTTGGAATAAAACTGTTCGGAATAAAACTGTAGCGTTTTGGAACTAAATTATCAATGGAGCGCGATTGCATTGCTTGACCGTCAAGGCGGGCCGAGGAAAAAACGATAAAAGTTTATTCAACAAAACAACAAAACAAACAATTTTTGATGAAAAGCTCAAATATAAAACTGTTGAAAAAAGCACGCGCATGAGAAATTCCAATATTTGAATGAGCAAGCAATGCAATCGCGCTCCATTGCTAATTTAGTTCCAAAACGCTACAGTTTTATTCCGAACAGTTTTATTCCAAAACATTTTTATTCCGACCAGTTTTATTCCGAACAGTTTTATTTCGCTACAGTTCAATTTCGCTACAGTTCTATTCCAAAGCGAGTTCAATTTCGCTACAGTTCTATTACGCGTCAGTTCTATTCCGAGGTAGCACCCAACAAACACCAATTGCCAATTTAAATAAAACGACGATATTTATAAATAAATAAAATGATCTCATTCATCTATTCGCTTTATTTTCACTTTACTCATTCACCAGCGAGCCGCTCTCATTAAGCATGCGAATCTCTTTTTTCCGTCAGCTTTCCCGTCTAAATTATTTTCTCGGAAAGCGCTGTCTTGTTAATAAAAAATTCTAATAGTCTATGTCCCTCCTTTAAGTTTAAATCTTCAAATTTTTAGATCAAAAGTCCAAAATACCTGGAGGCAACCAATGTCGTCAGAGCACGTCGTTTCAGGAAGAATGGCACCGAGACGTACCTGCAAAAAAGGTTTTTTGTTGCAAAACGAGCGAAATGTAGTCTCGCAACAAGTTGCGGAACATTGGAGCGTCAGAACTTACCAGTAAATGATGCCGAAAAGCGGAACAGCGTAAGAGGTGATGCACGCGATCAGGTTGAACCAGAATTCGATTTCTGAAATAAACAAAAAAACGTAAAATATACCGGGCAAGTGCCAATTTATGCGAATTCACATTTTTCGAAATGAATTTCTCAGGGAAGAGAAACGAGACGCAGACGCAGACGAGAAACAGCGTTGACACGTGACGCGATGCAAACGCCGCGCGTGGGCTAGACCCCTCCCCGCATAACAAAATAACAAAAAAAACAAACTTACGAGGCGGTGGAAAAAATCCGCACTTCCGCATGACGGTCACTTCCTGACTAGTCGCGTTTGGGTTCATGTAGAAGGTGAAAACTTGCGAGTAGGCAAAGACTGGCCACAAAAGGACCATGACACAGGCCAGGGCGATGCAGAATTGGATTACAGCGTACTGCAATTTCAGAGCGTGTAATTATTGGTGCTATGTTCTTTATATGCCGATGATAAAGGTGTTGGGGGGTTTTTTTTTCTCTGATATTCTCATTACGGAGCCCTGTTAATTAGCTCTATTCCCAGTGGCCATGTTGGCGACGAGAGAGTGCAGAAAATTGAGAGAGCGTGGCCGAGGTTTCGTTCTCTTTTCTCTGTATCTCACTCCAAAGCATGCCCGATTCACTGTGCGATTGGAGCGCGTTTGCAGTGCTATATATCGAGTATAGTCTGACATAAAAAATATGAGTGTCAGATAGCAGGAATTTAATAGTTTTTCAGAGAACTTTTTGCGTAGGTATGGCTATAAGCTTCACGGCGTATTTATTCAGGACTACATTTTCTAAAAACCAGTGTTTTTGAAAGCTAATTTTTGCGGGTTATTTCTCTAGATCTCTGTGTCTCTATATTTGCTATATTGGTATTATCAATTCAATATTCTTGCCGGCTACAGTAAGAAGTGGCGCGAAACATCGAGGCTCCGCCCCATCAGGTCTTTTTAACTGAATTCAACTGAATTCAACTGAACGTAGATCAAAAAATGTGAGCGGGTGTGTCGCCGCAGACATGTGTCGCTATGTCTGCGTCTATTATAAAACTTTCGCGGGCGCATGTGGTAGCCGGCAAGAATATTGAATTGATAATAGACCGTCAAACAAACAAAAACCGTTATGGAGACGCAGAGAAATGGGATTTTTGGCCCTTGGCGCATTTCTCGTGTGTGTTTTCAGGCATACATATTTAGTAAATTAACAATAATTAACAAAACGTTCTTATTTTCCAGTTCTAAATATTTTCAAAACCCTAAGTAAGGCCCGGGCATTTTCCGACGAAAACTCCTCGTTTTTGGATTAAAATGAAATTTTCAAAATGAATAATCGGAAAATGGAGCGTAATGCTTGAAAAATAAAACAGCGAATAATGCAAACGCGCTCCACTGAGAAATGGCTGGCATAGTTGGCACCTAATGGGAGAATACGAACTTATTTTGATGGCTAATCGCCCAAAATTTGCCCTGAAACACATTTATCTTTACCTTCAAAGTGGCCGCCTTCTCCCCACTAGTTTTATCCAAACAAACGGTCGAATAACACGTCCGACTGATCAGAAAAACAATCATGGGAGCCATGAATCTGGAAAAAAAAGTAAATTATTCCAGAAATCATTAATTTCTCGAAAAAAAACCGGCTCACTTGTTCATAGAATCGAACACCAGGTACGACGTGCACACCATCGATGAGAATTGCCATGTGCCGAAAACAAGCTCGATGATAAGGAGAAGCATGGCTGGAAAATATGGCTATTAGCCGTTGAAAATGGGTTTTAGCTATCGGAATGGGGAATTTCCGATAACTTGTCCTGCACACTTGTTGCCCATTAGCTGCCCATCAGCTGCCCATCAACTGCCCCCTATGCCAAATGCATAAGCCCATTTAGGCCTCCCCGAATTTAACAGCTAATAGCCGAAAATTCTCACTCACCAATCATAGTCATAAGATCGCCAACACACAGCGCAAAAATGTAGAAGAGAATGCTCTTTGGCACTTTAATGGCGGGTGCGAAGAGCAGCGGAGCCACCACGTACAGTACCCACGAGTTGATGGCAAAGCCGACAAAGTTGAAGCCAATGTAGGTGGAGGCCACGTACGTTCGGTAGCCCTGAAAAACTTGCTGTTCTTACTGTTTTTTTAAAGGAGAGATCTTCTTGGTTTCCCCTTTCGCTTTTACCTCTCCCTCTTAAATTCACAATAATAAGGAAGACGTCGACTATTTGCGTTTTCCCCGTTCAGAACATAAGCGGCTATCCCTCCCCTACCCTACCCCACTGGGGAATAAATAATTCAGAGTGTTTTTTCGTTCTCCACGTTGCAACACAACGAAAACGGCTTGTTTTTGTGTGAACGTGCTCGTTTGCTCTGGTTTTTGTGTGTGTGAATGATAGATATCAAAGAGCAATCCGATGCTATTAGTGTTAGTCATCGAAAAAAAAATACTCGGGAAGTTTTCGGCTAATTGCCGCCACATTCGGGGCATGTGGAAAATGCATATTCCTAGTTCGATGGCTACTAGCCTTTGTCAATGGCTATCAGCCGTTTAGCTGATTAATTCTTTTAAAACGCCCAGAATTCGAAGTTGAAGAAAATAGCCTTATAAAACGGCTAATAGCCGTCAACTTCGGGGCATGGGTCAAATGCATTTAGTGCATGCCGCGAACTCGATGGCTACTAGCCTTTGTCAATGGCTATTAGCTAAAAAATTTACTGACATGTATAGTTGGCAGCTAATAAGCGCGCAAATGTGAGTTGGTCATCGAATTTACACGGGTGAAATGCGGTGGATGCATATAGTGTCCGCGGCGGCAAAGTCGTTAGATGCCGAAAGCTAGTATGTACATATTTGTTTCTTTTAATGAGAGAAATAAATAAAAAGTTATTTTTTAGCGTCCAATGAACCATACGGCCGATATGATTAAAATATGGACACTATATGCATCCACCGCATTTCATTTCCTTTTGGTGACCAAATCGTCGGATTTTTGCTGTTTTTTTAAACACAATTTACATTTAAAAAAAACTATTAAAAGTAGCAAATTATGGCGTCTTTTTTCCAATTTCACGAGTTTTGGCGAGAATACAAAATTTTTGGTGACTTTTTTTTAAAATTTTAACCGCTTTTCCCGCTTGAAATCCTGGGGTTACGTACCGTTTTTACCCAAAGCCAACATTTTTTTAAGAAAAAAAAACCCGCTCAGCAAATGTGCAAAAAAAAGCAAAAAAAAAACACCATTGGTACAAAATTTATCAAATTCCCTATGCAAATTTTCATTTTTTTTTTTTCTATTTTCCTTATTCCGCAATGTTTGTCGGTGGCTGTGTTCGCGCCGGAACACCGCTATTTTTTTAAAATCGCATGAGGTGGCATGCAACGTCGCTCCGATGTTACGCCGCTCCACGCGCACAGTTTAGTCTAAACGGACGACTCGGTTTTGAGCGATTTTAGTTTATTTTCAATCGTTTTTTGTCGTATTATTGCGTCAAAGTAACCCAATATCCGTCCATTGTAAAGCGGTCAACTTAACTGGATTCTGGCAATTGGGAATGGCCTGAATAGAGTTAGTCAACCCGTTTTTTTCCGCATGCTAGATAGATTCCCAGGAAGATGAGTGTCCCCCCACGCTTTTTGGGTCATGTGACAATAGACCTAGCACCTTTCCAAAAATCTTCTCTTTAGAGCTCTAACAAAAAACAAAAGGCTAGCCGTCATCCACAGGCGGCGTTTAAAGTGATAGGAAAGTGTCAAAAAATTTCGAGAAAAACAACTCCCACAACTCACAATGCTCATTGTTCTCTGTTTTTTCTTCCGTTTCTCCTTATTCTTCAAAAATCGAGGTGATGATGAGGTAGGTTGAATGAGGAGAAACTCTATTAATAAATAAATGAAGCCGTGATGAAAAATGAGAAGAAAGTTGGTTCAAAAGGGATGAGGTAAGAAAGGGAAGAATGGGTGGAGGGGCGTGTCGAGCCAGAAAAGAAGGCGGAGCTTCTGCGAGGGTGATGATGGGAATGGGTTTTGACGTGGCAAAGTTTGTAAACAGCTTTTTCTTTTTTTGCGAGCGTCCGAAAAGTGAATGGGGGGGAGGGGGAGGAAAGAACGAAGGGCACGTCACGCCAACGTTTTCAATTAAATTGCCAACTGAGCAAGCAAGCAAGCAAAGTGGTGAGGAAAATTCTGAACTTGCCGAAATAAAAAACGAGTAAGAAGTATGGACTTTGCTCCACTCTAGGCTGGTTAATTGAATTTTGTGCTAATGGTGAAATCTTCTGGACCGAGATCTTCTAGATTTGAAAGCTACGGGGAGAATGGGAAGTGCTCGGGGAAATCTCGGCCCGGTTATATGGCTGATAGCCATCGAAAATAGCAGGTAGGTGCACGTATTTACGCAAAATACGCCCCGAATTTGATAGCTAATAGCCGAAAACTCTCAACTTTCAATCCAATTTGATTGTCGCCGCCGCGAAAGCAAGTGCGCTCCACTGAACTTGGTACTTTGTGAATTTCATTTTCGTCGCCCGCCAATTTATTCTGTGTTTCTTCAATTTTCACCATAAAATCTTTGTTTTTCATGTTTTTCTTGATTAAAATGATTAATTACGAACAAATTCGTAATATTTTGTGCCAAACTTTAGTCAAAAACCGTCATTTTCGGCAATCGTCCCACTTTAAAAAAATTCAAAAAACATTTATTTGACAGATTTTTTGTTAAATTGCAATTATGGCGTGTATTTTAGTGTATTCTTTATTTTCGGCCCAAAAATTATCGATTTTAATATGAATTTAACCGGATTTCCGCGAAACCTACTAATTTTTATTAAAATCTATATTTTCGGGCTAAAAAGAAATCATACTTTGAAATCATACTCAGACTACATTTTTCACAAAAAATTACAAATTTGCTTGTAATTAATCATTTAAACAAAGTCTGTCTGCGTCTCTTCAAATATCACTGTGTTCGCGTGGTCGCGCACGAATAAGTGGGCGGAGTTTCGCGTTCTCATGTCGCAAGTCGATTGAAAACACAATACTGGGCGGAAAATAATGATCGAAAAACGAAAGCGGTAACCTACAAAGGATGTGTGCCTTACTTGGGTTACTGTAGGTCGCCGTTTTGTTTTTTTTTTTGGCAATAATTTTTAAAAAATATATCGTTTTGGAAAGATGGCCTGGCCGTGGAGGAGGTTTTGAAGGTACTAAATGCACAAAATAAGCATATTTTTACCCATATTTTCATCCTTTTTCAATGCGATTTCCTACGCATAAAAAATCAGGCTCCCACCCAACCATCCAACCCAAATTTGACCTACCACCCCTCCCGCCCCTCTCTCTCTCTCTTTTCTTGAGCAAATTTTTCGTTGTCTAGACGGAAGAGTATTTAGCTCATTGAAATTTCTTCCGAGAACTTTAAAATGCTCATTTCCACACATACTTGTGCTCCACGCCTCGCCCCGCCCAATCCTCCTCCCTCTCCAATAAATGTGAAGAGCGTGTTGAAAAGAGTGGCGAAAAAAAAACAACAAAGAACGGGGAACGTGGAACGGATTTTGGATAAATAATGTAAAGAGCAGGCGAGCACAACGCTATACATAAATGGTCAATTTAGTGACGGAGGGGTTCGATCTAATTGAGGACAAGGCAGAGCAGAAAAATGAAATGAAAAACAAAAAGAAGAAGCCAACGAAGTATTAGAAAAGAGAAGGAAGAAGGAGAAAAATAGAGTTTCTGGAGTTAAAAAAAGAAAAAAGAAGAAGATTACACGCAAAACATGTTTTTTCTTGTTGAACACCTACTCTTTCTTCTTTTTTCTTTTCTTCATGGAACCGCCTGAAAAGGAGAGCAGGGTTAGAAATGTCGTCGGAGCAGAGCCAAAGCATACGCGCTCCAGTGGATTTTACAAGAAATTCAAATTTTGAGGTGTTTTTTTTTATGTGCTTCATGTGGATTATAGCAGACCTTTTTAGAAAATCATTAATTGCTTAAAAACTCAGTTCGCCGTCTGAGGACGACAAGTTCACGGACCTTGCAAAAATGTGCTCCGTTGAACACAATCCTGGCAGTGGGCCAATTTATGCGAATTCGCGTTTTTTGAAATGAATCTTTCAGTCCGATTTTTCCAGGAAAGCACGGAGTACTGGCGAGTGCCCTGCTGAAAACGTGCTCCGTTGATAACACGCGCCGCATTCCATGGCACAAATCTTGGCACTGTTTCAATGCAAACATTTAGAAAAGAGACGAGAGATTCGACACGCGTCGCGCGTGTTTTTCGCGCCAAAAAATATCGTTTAAAAAAAAGACAGTGATGAGACGAGACGCAGACTGTGAGACACAGCGTTACCACGCGACGCAATCGCAGCGTGTGGGCGGCGGCGGCAAATTCGTATTTTTCCTTTTTTTTTCTCGAATTTCGAGTCCGTGTACAGTCTTTTGACCTCAAATTTCAAGCCTTCTGACGGCTAAAAAATCGGGCGGCGAAAAATGCGTCAAGGCACCAAAAGCGCGCCAGCAAGTTTAAGCCATCCTCGACACCTTCCGTCTTTTGTACCCAGACCTTTTAGACACCGATACGCCAAGTCAAAGTCACATTATTTGCCGTTTTAATGGCCAACAGGGTATGTATAAAATAGTAAAAACAAAAAGGTCAAAGTCTTTAGGCATGAATAAAATCTTAAAAATATGACCTATCTGAATGCGAAATTCTCGTGAATGATTTTAGCATGATATTTATTTACCAACCAACTTTGCACCACACATAATTTTGGCACCTATTATGCGGAATGAGAAACAAATCAAAGATCTGGGCGGGAGAAGAATTGTGCAGCTTTTGCACTGTTTTTGCAATATTCTTCACAAATTTTCGGCCATTGGCCTTCGCGGTGTCTAATCATGAAACTTATTTACAAAAACAAAACACCAAACGCGCGCGTGTTTTGGTGACACTAGGGCGAACACCGCGACTTAAATTTGCACTAAAGTTCCGAAACGTCACAGAGCCCTAAATGCGACTCATTTTGTAGCCACCCGTCGGGCTGCTGCCCGGTGACACGCGGAAAATGGTTAAAACACAAAGACGATGTGGTTTTATATATTTATTTATGGACCTATTATCGGCCCGCCAAAATGGTCAAACGCGCTCCGCTGAACTCAGTACTACGTGGATTTCATTTTGGTTTCCAAATTATTTCATTTCACATTGAATTTACACGTGAAATGAATTAATTTGGAGACCAAAATGAAAATCGCATAGCGTTGAATTCAATGGAGCGCGTTTGACCATTTTGGCGGTCCGACAATATTCATTTGAATTAAAATGAATTTTTGTGTCACATTTATTCAATGCATTACAACATATTAATTAATTAATCTGAATTTTCCTAAACCATTAAGTTTGAGTTTTTCTGCAAATCACGCCCAGTCATCCTGGTCAAATAAGTTAATTTATTAACAAATAAAAGCATGCGCCTTTAAACAGCGGGCAAGATTACACAAAAAATGATGACAATAGATGCTTTTTTGACCAGGATGGATAGGCGCGATTTGCAGAAAAACTCAAACTCAATGGTTCAGGAAAATTCAGATTAATTAATTAATCTGTTGTAATGCATTGAATAAATGTGACATAAAAATTCATTTCAATTCAAACAAATAGGTCCATAAGGAAACCCCGATGCGAAGGGAGGAAAAACCTTAAAATTGATAAGTGACGGGAGTTGCCTCACCCGTCATGGAATCTCATTCCCTGAAATTGCACTCGCCGTCTTATGCAAACCCTGAAACGTCGATTACTTATCTGGACCAAATTCAACGCATGAGCTTCATCTGAAGCTTGACTCAATTTCTGAGTCGCGTTGAATGCTCAGTTCAGTCGATTCTTTGACTAGGTCAGCGAAGCTGCTGATCTGAGCTCGTCGATCTCAAGAGAGATCAACGAGAAGACGGCGAGTACGAGAGCAATCTGCTCTCTCACAAAATAATACAACGAGAAACAAGAACTATAAAAATAATGAAAAGTGCTCCAAAATTACTGCATAGACGAGTAGAAGTCCAGCGAACAGAGAGAAACGACGCAAGCGCAGAGGAAAGCTCTGGAAAGTATTTTAGGATTAAAGGGAGGCGCGGAGCTACGGTAGACAAGCGGGTCTCACCGCGACTGCGTAGTGCTTGCACACCGCGCAATGCGCGCGCCGTTTGAATTATAATTTGAGGATTTTCTTTTCCTTAATTGTTTTTAATGGAGAAAACTATAATTTTGCGCCCCAAAATATGGTTTTTGGGGAAAGCAAGTCGACTATTGATGCTCTTTGGCATCATTTATCGACACTAATAGTGTTTTCGGTGACTATTATAGGCTAGCCATACCGATAGTTTTATGCTAATTTTCTTGTCGTTATGATGTCTAGGTCCTGCGAAAGTGCTGCCAAAGTCAGGCCATTTGCCGGGTCCATGCCCTGCAGTTGCTGAACTTCTGATTGGGCATTTTCACTGTTATCAAGCGGAAGTGTTGGCAACAGCTTGTTGAAAAATTGCCTACTTTATACCGGAGGCATGCCCTCCATTTTCCAGTGTCCTGCCAGGGTCTTTCAGAAGTATTTAACCAAATTGTGACATAGGTTTTTGCCGCTTCCAAGCCTGAGGCTGGAAAACGAAATATGGAAATATATGAATTTTTATGCTGCTGGGGAGAGACTCACTGTCAGAGAAACAGATAAACCCATTTTTTGGAAAATGCCGTTTTTCCGTTTCATGGATCCTAGCTCCATTTGCCGGAGCTGATTAAAGTGCCGCCCTCGCTATCAAGCCAGGGTTCCCCAAGGCCTACCGTATAGTTTGTATAGCACATTTCTGTGAACTCGGTCGCTCGTTTGTCACCTCCCTAGATTAAATTTCCAGTACACCATGTGCCTCTATTATCCATTCTCATATCCCTCACCGCCCGTTGTCCTAGTCAGAAATTCCAAACTAACCCGTTCTCGGAAGAACACCAGCGAAAAAAAAAACACATCACATCCAGTGACTTCCCTCTTTTTTGTGTGTGTGTATCCGCTAATTGTTTACCCCACAACAAAACACGTTCAGCTTTGTGCAAGTAAGGGAAAAGTAAGCCGCCAGGTTTCTTAAAGTACGCCGAACTTTCCTTCTTTTTCTTGCAAATTCAATATGCGATTTTTCAAGTTGTTCACTCAGACGGGGACTTTTGGCAATTTGCACTGCAAAATGAAAGACGTGCCTGTTAGCTGCCCACTCTTGTTGCCTATCAGTTACCCATTGGCTGCCCACAACCTGTCCACTAGCTGTCCAATAGCTGCCCATCAGCTGCCCCGGGCGAATTTGCCGAATTAACGTCCTGAACACCCACCTGAAAGGGCACGCGTCGTTCGATGTGTGTCCAGTGTTCGTATCCGTTGCCATCCGCAAATTCCATCGGAAGCCGGCGGAAACGAAGTGCACAAAACAGAAAATAGAGGTGATGTTGGTGTGCGTGTGGGTGACGCTGAAAATTGAAGAAAAATAAACCAAATTTTTTATTCTTTTCTCTTCCTTTTTTGTGTTCCAAAAATAAACGAAGGAAGAACACCGGAGAGAAGGGGAAGGGAGAGAGAGAAAGAGAGAAAAATAGGATCAGGGAATTTTTGGCGCGGATATGGCTATTAGCCGTACTGGCACATGTTTGGCGCGAATATTGTGAAAACAAAAAAGTTGCAACGTGGTGTTTGCTTACTCTTGAAATTCAAACGGCAATTAAAGAAATATCATGGGAAATGAAGAGATTTGTTCCCATTTTCGTTTGAATTTTGAAAGTACGCAAACACCGCGTTGCAATTTTTTGTTTTCACAATATAGCGGTTAAAGGCAGTTATTCGGCTATTAGCCGTGGAAAATGACTGTTAGCCGTCCTGGTGCATAATTGGCACGGATATAGCGGCTAAAGGCAGTTTTTCAGCTATTAGCCGTCGAAATCCGCTCGTATGCGAAAAAAATTCGGAATACGCCCCACATTTGACTGCTAATAAACGAAATTCCCTGAAAAGATAGATTTTCATCAAAATTGTATTGGGTATACCAAAAAATGCCCATTTCAAGAGTTTTTTTGCAATTTTTTTTCTGAAGAATTGATAAAATAACGGAATTTGGAAAATTAAATTAACTTTCTAAGATTTCATTATTTCTTAATTCTTTTTATTCAGCTATGAAGAGAAACAAGCTCTCTTACTCATGTGTTTTAAACACTTGCCAAAAAACAAATGACATTTTAAAAATCAGTGCGCTCCGTTGAACCGGGCGGAAAAATCTTGCCAGTGTGCCAATGTATGCGAATTGAAACTTTTAAAATGCATTTTTGAGACAGAAAGCGTGTAAACGACGAGACGCAGACGAGAGACAGCTTGCCACGCGACGCAACCGCACCGCGTCACCTTTGGCGGCAAAATGAGTTTGAAAAAGAGCAGTCACGAGCGCACCATGATTTGGTACAATTTAAGATCAGATTAGTTTTGAATTCACGTGAGGAGGTGATTATGGAGTTGAGATATGATGTACAAAATACGTTTAAAAAAGAAGCTGAAAAAGTATTTGAATTGGCAAAAAATTAGACAAAACACGGTGTGTCAGAGGGTACGTTTTTTCAAACGCAAAAAATTACCGCCAAATACGTAACCAACTTCTAACGTTGCATAAAACGTTATAGTTCGGATTCGTGGTTGGCGCAAATTTTTTGCAGTTGAAAAAAACACGTTTTTTAGACAGATGGCCAGGCGAATTTGTTCAACTCTTCCGAAATGACGTTTTGCATATTTTCAAGAAAAATTGTACGGCCTCTAAATTTGGAATGCCAAAAATGTACCAGCGAATGCACTAATCCTTCCAAAAATGTAAAAAACTAAAAGTGGAATGGCAATAAACGAAAGTGAGCAAACAGAAAACCGAACAAAACCGTGGGTGAGGAGGAAGAAATGCATAAATAGACACATAGAGATGATTCAGTTGCCATACAACAAGTATTCCCCTGAGAAGTGTGAAATCAAAGAAGAGGAAAACAAAAATAAAAACAAAAAAGGGTCACTAATCGGTTGGTGCATGCGAAACGGAGCTCATGGTGGTAGGGGGCGGGGCAAAAATATAAACCAGTAACTGACCAACCTTGGGGCAAATTTCGAGCTTGGCCCATTGAATTCATGAAATGTTTCACGATGGTGTTTGCGTACTTTGAAATTTCAAACGGCAATGAAAGAAATAGCATTGCGAATGAAGAGAAATGTTTTTCGTTTTCAAAAGTAATCTAACACCGGGTCGCTCTTTCTTGTTTTTAAAATAAGATCCATTTTAAACAGCTATTAGTAATTTATTTAGCTGCCCTGAGTAAAAACGCACCAATGAATTGTTGCGTGTCTTTCGCCACAAATAAACTTACTTACTAACTAAGTAGGTACTTATTAATGTGAGTAAGAAAGAGAGCTAGCCCGCAGTGCAAACGTTCTAACAAAACTAATCTTTAAAAATGTTAAAACATTTTTTATACATTTTTGAAAAAAAAAATGAGAACAAAAATTTTTTTTTTTTTTGGAAAATTTACAAAACCTATTTTTTTATTTGTTTTTACTTATGAGAAGTGTGTAGAAAAATTTTTTTAAATATAATGGATTCGTGACGGAGTGACATTTCACGGGAAACTGGGAGACGAAAAATCTCTTCATTTTTTCAGTTATTTCTTCATTTTTAAAATAAAAACGTGAAAAAATATTGTCACTCCGCCACGAATCCATTATAGAGAAATTTAAAAATATCCGATGAAAAAATTATAAAATCAAATTAAAAATTTTTTTTGGATAATTCGAAAATCTCTTTTAAAATTTGTTTATTTGTTTATTTTCAGATTTATTTTTAGTTTTTACAAAATTTATAGAAAAATTTGAAGCCAAAAAATTCTAAAATCCTATAAAAACATTATTTTAATTTTTTATTAAAAAAAAACCTTTTTTGGAAAATTTTATCTTATTGTGTTTTTAATCGATTTGCGACGTCCAGACGTAAAACTCCGCCCACTTTTTTCACGCGAACATTAAATTTTAGTGCATTTTGAATTTTTGCGTGAAAAAATGGGCGGAGTTTTACGTCTTGACGTCGCAACTCGATTGAAAACACAATATTTTAAGATTTATTTTTGTCAATCTTTACAAATGTAGAAACCTTTGAAGCCAGAAGAATTTAAAACATCCGTTAAAAATGTTTAAAATCCACTTTTCAGAAAATTCAGAACATCCAAAAAAAAGTGTTGAAAAAGCATTTAAAATTTTTTTAAAAACGAAAAAATAATTTTTCAGACTTTTGTTAACCTCTTTTTTTTAATCTGTGCAAGATTAGTCTCATTTGCGAGCTCACGGTGCATTGGATTGGCCAAACTGAACTCAATAACCCACATACGGCGTCACGGGGTAATGAAAGTGCGCTCCATTAAAAAAATTTTGGCAATGGGCCCATTTATGCGAATTCTCGTTTTTTGAAACTAATTTTGAAGCAGAAAGCGTGAAATTGACGAGAGTAGAAAAAAACAGCTTTGCCACGTGTAACGAACTCAGCGCGTTGGATTGTGACGTGAAAAAATAAGTTGAAAAAAGCAGTCGCCAGCACCCCGTGCGGCGTGCTGGAAACTATTGTCCATTCGCAAAAAAAGCAAGTCCGCTCCACGAAACTTAGTACTTCGTGGATTTCACTTTCGTCGCCAAATTATTTCAATTCACGTATAAATTCAAAGTGAAATGAAATAATTTGGCGACGAAAATGAAATCCACGAAGAACTAGGTTTTGTGGAGCGCACTTGCTTTCTTCGCGAATGGACAATACGTTTTTAAAATTATTTTTGGAAATACAATTTCGGAGGTCATCTCTCTCAACTCACTGCATCTCTAGTTTTACACGCACTTGGCTAAACTTGGCAGTATGCCACTGTAGAGACGCAGATAACTGCGACAGATCGCGTTTGCATTTACGTATGTACTGAATTCTTTTTCGATCTGCTCTAGCTTTTCTGGGTCAGTATAGCTCCCTTTTCGAAAGCTCTATTAAGCTACAGTTCTATTCCGTATTGTCGGCCCGCAAAAATGGTCAAACCCGCTCCGCTGAACTCAACGCTATGAGAATTTCATTTTGGTCTCCAAATTATTTCATTTCACGTTGAATTTACACGCACGGCGTGTTAGAACCTACGTAAAAGCAAACGCGCTCTGTCGCATTTCTATGCGTCTCGATAGTATCATTCTGCCAAGTTTAGATGAGTGTGTGCAAATCTAGAGACGCATAGTCTTGAGAGAAATGATCTCCGAATTTTCATTTCCAAAATCATTTTAAAATTTCCGCGACGCTCTAATTTGGCTGCGTACTTGGTGGCAATTTTCGACGTTTGAAAAAAAAAATCCACACACCTTGCAAATTGCCCACAGAAAAAATGCGCATTGTTTATGCTGCGATGAGAGGGCGGTACACAAATTTAAAAAATAATAAATTCAAAATGGAAAAAAAAACTTGTGATGTCATTTTGCACTAGTAGTATTTATACCCCAGCCGGCACAATATGTTTCGTAGAAACAGGAAGAAAGATGCAAATACTAATTATGGAGCAAAATCTAGCTCCCCCTCTCACATTCCTAGAATTGTTGGTATTAAAAGAGAGGCGAGTTGTGTCCGCGCGGAAAAAAAATAGTTCTGAGAAAACAGATGCTCTTCTTCTGAAAATTGTCTTGTTTTCAGGATTTCTGGAAAATCACACAGCGCGCACAATAATTACCCATTATCCCGAGTGTCAAAAGTAACTATTTAGAAACGATTAACCACGTATTTAACAAGGGTTTATTTGACGTTCGCTCGCTTGCGACAATAAATTAAACCCAGAAAACAAAAAATAAAAAAGAGAAAATAGTAATCTTCTGACTTCATCAGAGATATAAATGCCAAAAAAGAAACCACATGAAGACTCAAAGAACTAACACGTGGGCCTAATCTATGAACTCGTTGAATCTAAATAGAAGAGATTAAAGCGAGCGACTATAAATAGCTTCTAATTGGTGTAAATATAAATTAATGGCTATTTTTACTTTATATTATAGTATTTTTCAATTATGCAAAAAATTCCATACTTTTTCTAAATAAATTTTATCGAAATTATCGATTTTTTGGTCGATTTTTTTGAAAATTCTTCACGGCATGCTGCCCGGAACGTTAATGACAACGCGCTCCGCTGGGTGTCTGCGTCTCTCCGGCAATAGTTCATTACAAAAACAACAATATCCACGCACTCTGTTTCTCTGCGTCTCCTCTTCGTATCAGTTTAACGCAGAAAAGTGGCTGCGCAGCTAAATTCAGCCTACGGTAGAAAAATGCGACCACGTTTAGGCCAGAATTTTTTTTTCGGGGAAAAAGCCCGCGCAGTTTAAATTTTATTTTCCAACTTTCCGTCCAACACGCCGTGATTCTCTACTTTGCTTCACACCTAAAGCAACTTGTCCTCTCTCTCTCTTTGCTACCTTAAACTCATCTAAAATATCGATTTTCTAGTCGATTTTTTCGATTTCTATGCCCCACTTCTCCCCCGCCGTACAATGAACCAGCAAATTTGCAGTGGAGCGCGTTTGCATTATTCCCCTTCGGCGATTGTAATTTTTCAACAGTATTTCTCCCGACAAATTGTTTTTTGAGGAATACGCTTCAATTTCAAATTATTCACGTTTAAAACTTTATCTTAATCCAAAAACGAGGAATTTTCGTCAAAAAATGGCCGAGCCTTAGGGTTTTAAAAATGGTCCTTCAAGTTGTGACTTAAATTGAAACAACTATTTTTATTAATTTTTATTTATTTACAGAATATTTACGTCCGAAAACTTGGAAAAAATCAGGAAAATGAAAACAAATTTTGAAAAATGATCGGATTGTCCACGTGGAGTACACGAAAAATTCACGAGAATTGCGCCAAGGGCCAAAGGTTTTGGTATACGTGGGGTGCCGTGTATTGTCCAAAAATGTATAAAAAACTTTTATTTAATCAAAATTGTCGATTATTGCTCGGTTTTTTTTCAATTCTGGCAATTTTGACCGCACCAGGGAATATTGTACTCGGAAAAACTAAAGACAAGGGAATGTTCGGCGCATTGAAAACGGATATTTGCCGCCTAATGGGGCGTTGTAAATTCGCCCCATTAGCAATGGGCGAGGCGGCCACGTTGGCGACGAGAGAGTGCAGAAAACAGAGCGTCGCCGATGTTTCGCTCTGATTTCTCTGAATCTTATGCCAAATGCATGCGCAATCCATTGTGCGATTGGAGCGAATTAGCAGCCCTTTACGCTGAGAAACCAAAAAAAAATGCAACTCAAGCATGATTTATGAAAAAAACTTTGCAAAACCATAAGAAAGTAGCACTGTGTACTCCATTTGGTGTACTCATTTTGGAGTAAGAAATCTATGAAAAACAAAAAATAAGGAAATTGGTTATTTTCCACAAAAAGACCGAACATCACACAAACAGAAAAATGTGCAAACACATCAACTTTTGTGTTCCTTTATTATTACTATTTTTATTTCACTAATCTCACCACCCCATTACATTAGGATTAACGAAAAATCCCAAATTTTTTTAAAGGTGGAAGTAAAATGTGATTCTGGAGATTGTGGAGACGTTTCAAGGCCCCACGTCACGTCTTCTATTTTCCGCTTTCATAGAAGCGAAGAATATGAGTTGAAACCGAATATTTTGCAATGCTCATCGGTCGCCTACGGGCAACTTCCGCTCTCATTTTCCAGCCACACAAACACTCGCCTCTTTCTTGCACTAGGTTCGTGTTAATTTGAGAAGATTTATGGAAAATTTTGTTTATGTTTATAGGTACAGTAAAGATCGAAGTTCAGAGGGGACCAGATCGAAGGTCAGAGGGGATGCGAATTTTTAAAGTTGTTTGATTGAATACATTTTTAGAGCAATTGTTCCAGTCTCTGCGTCTCCATTTTTCTCGCGTGTATATAACTAAATTTGGCAGAACGCACTCTACTGTGGAGACGCAGAGGATGCGATAGGGCGCGTTTGCCTTCAAGTAGGGTATAGAACGTCGGGATTGCTCGAGGGCGAGAAACTTAGGATATCATGTCGGCTGATAAGAAACTGTGTCGTATAAATGAAAAAAAAGCAATGATTATGGATACCACAGTATCCCCCCCCCCCCACGCCCATTTCTTCACAAAATCAATATTGTCGAAAAATGGAGAAAATAATAAATAAAAACTGTGAGAAAATGTTCCAATTGTCCTGAAATTTCAAGAAATAATGTCAAAAATACTTGGATATCAATTTTTTTTTTAAATTTTAAAACCAAAAAAAGATTTTATTAAAAATTTATAATTCAGTCCAAAAAAATTTTGAGAATGCATGTTCGAGAGTGTTTTTGACAATATTTTCCGAATTTTCAGGCCAATCAAAGCTTCTTGTGGAAACTGAATACGACAATATCCATTAAAAATCCATTAAAAAAACAAACTTTTTCAAAATATTCCAAAAAATTCAACAACAAAAAACTGATTGGCGGCTAAAACTATTTTTTGGCTATTTTTGGCTAGTAAATATAATTTCTAGCTTGATAAGCAGCCTTGAAAAATTTAGGGCGTTCATCTTCTTTGATTCTGGTGACCTTCGAGCAATCCAACATATATTTTTAATTCGGAAACTTCGATTCATCAATAGTTACTTTGTGGTCGTATTTGTGACGTATTCATGAGTCTCCAAACAAATTTTCAGACCGATTCGACTAGTTTCAGCCGTTTTATTTTTTAAAAAACGAGAGAAAGATTCACGGCATGCTAGAAACGCGCCCTATCGCATTATCTGCGTCTCCACGGTGGAGGTGCAAAAATGGAGACGCAGAGAGGCAAGGAATAGCCAGCGAACACGTCGTGTCGCCTGCCTAGACTAGACAACTTTGTGATTTTGGCAGGTCCAAATGCTACTGACTTTTCGGTCAAGGGGCCCTCCGACAAGATCGCTTGCAATTCCAATTTCCTGTTTTAGAACTTTAGAATTGAGCAGACGGAAATGAACTCGACAAAAGATCGTATATCTAAACGAATCAGCGAAGTTAAAAAACAAAAAAAACGAAGGAAAAAAAGTAGAGGGGAGGTATGAGAAATGCGAGAATAACGTATCATTTCCATAATTAGAAACGAGAGAATGAGGTGGACGGAGACAGACGGAAAGGGGGGATGAGCTTTGATGAGATGGATGTTGTGGAATGGAAGAAAGAGTAATGAGAATTATCCTAGATCTTTGTCTTTGTTTTCAGAAAAGATTCTAGCCCTGGTGTGCAACGGGAGAGTTGAAATTGGACATTTCTCGGCTTTCGAAAACCAGAAACATGTGATTATGAGCAGTGAACAGAAGCAATTTTAAGTGTGTAATCAACATTCTAGCAAATTGACACATTACAGCAAGTTATTATTTTTTTTGTAGCAAAAGAAAAAAACGAACTTTCGACAGATTGCCCATTTGCAGCTAATTAGTTGCCCACCAGCTGCCCTTTAGTTGCCCATTCGCTGCCCATTAGCTGCTTCGGACAGATCTGCCGGATCCCGTGGCAATTTGCCATTTTTTTTCGGTAATTAGCGGCCTCATTGCCTATCAGCTGTCCATCAGCTGCCTGCTAGCTGCCCAATGGCTGCCCCAGACGATTTTCCGTTTTGCTCGGAAATTAGTGGCATTCTTGCCATACATAAGCAGTCTAAAAATGTACAAAAACTGAAAAAGAAGAAACATTTCGAGCAAGCAGACCTGATAATTAAATGAGAACAAAAAAGTGAAAAAATCAGACAAGCGGAAGTTGTCGAATTTGAAATTTGATCTCCACATAGACTTGATTCATCATCAAGCGAAAATTTCTCATTTTTTAGCAAAATTTAAACGAAATAAGCTTGCCGAAAAGCTGTCCAGGTTCTGCCGGAGCCGTAAGAAAGTTTGGTCAGAGTTGCCGACCCAGAGGAGGATGTACATCCAATTGGCAGGTAGTGGGCAGCTAGTGAACAACTAACGAACAGTAGTGGGCAGCTAATGGGCAACGAGGCCGCTAATTGTCGAGAAAAATGACAAATTGTCACGGGGCTTGGCAGATCTGCCCGAGGCAGCTAAAGGGCAGCTAGTGGGCAGCTAGTGGGCAATGTTCTCAGAGCGAATTGCCGAAAACTCCCAGTGTCAATGCTTTGCCAAAGTTGAAGCGTGTGGCTGCTCTTGCCAGATTCTAAGCCTGCCATCATTTTGAAGGTACGACAGAATAGAAATAGGCGAAATAGAAATGCTACAAAATAGAATTGCTACAAAAAAAACTGGAAAAAATAGAACTGAGCGAAATAGAAATGCTACGAAATAGAACACATTTTGCGATGGAGCGCGTTTGCATTATTTTTTTAATTTCTCAGTTTTTCGCCGATTATGAAAAATTTTTTTTTTGAAACTGCATTGATTTAGTATTTTTCTTTATATCCGCTGTTGTTAAATGCGTAAAATATCTGAAAATTACTGAAAAACCCAATAATAATCGGAAAATTCGAAGAATAATGCAAACGCGCTCCATCGCACCGATTTCTATTTCGCGCTGTTCTATTCCGCTCATTTCTATTTTGTAGCCGTTCTATTTTTTCCAGTTCTTTTTTGTAGCAATTCTATTTTGTAGCATTTCTATTTCGCCTATTTCTATTCTGTCGTACCCCCATCATTTTGCCAAAAAAATGCCAAAATCATGCCGTAATCGATGACGAAAAGATACCGTTATTTTGCCGGATTTTGCTTTTAAGTAGAGTCTAGGACGCCGAGAAGCAGTTGCGGAGGAAGAAAGGCGAAAGTGCAATTTTGCACGGCAAAGTATCGTTTTCAGGCCAAAAATGGAATCAGCTTTCAGATTTTTCTTCGAAATTGGTCGTGATAGACTAGCCCATAATAGAGCAACACGGGCGAAATTCAGTTACGACGTTCCGATGTTCCACAGGACCCTGCGAGACCTGAGCCAAACTCCAGAAATAGTGCAAAATGTGAGAAAGTGTTCGGCGTCACACCTGTCTCCATTTCACCTCAAAACCTTCCACAATTTCTTGCAATTCAATTTTCCCTCATTCATCAAAAATGAGCAAGCGCGAAAGAAACGTGCTCATTTTCTGTGGAGACAGAGGGCAAATTTCAAAATGAAAAAGGGCAGAAGTGGACTTGAGAACGTGCCATTTTCGCCATTTTTCTTGTGTTTTATTAGAAATGAAACGTGTTCTGGAAGAAGAAGGAGGAGGAGAAGAAGAAGACGAAGAGGAAGATGAACACGATGAAAAAATGAAATTGAAATCCATCTAGAAAAGTTCAATCGGAGAAAAAAAACATGTAAAAATTGCATTGAAAAGTATGAAAATATGAAGCATTTTTCAACAAAAAAAACAATAAAGCGATCGTTAAAAGTAATGCATTGTTTTATTTTATTTTCTTTTCTTTTTACATTTTTACTGCTCCATTCCGTGCCATCCATGCACACATTTTTTAGATTGTTTATGAAAACATGAAAACATTGATAACTCAAAATAAAGGATCAAGAAACTCCAGTACGACACTACGACACTCCGAAATAACGCACGGAAAAAAGGAAAAAGGTCTATCATAACGCGACGCCGATTTTCATTTTTAGCGAAAATCTCGTTTTTTCCACGGCTTTTCCAAATTTCTTATAGTTAATTCAAATTAAAAAATTAGCGTTAAAATTAAAAAAAAAAAAAACTATTTTGTGAACTTTGTCATAAAATCGTTCTATTGTTTGATAATCGCTTTAACATAAAACAAATAAAACGAAACGCCGGCAACATTCCGTAAAACATACAACAAAATGAACAAGAATTTTATTGTGATAAAGTTTTCGCGAAACTTCTTCCAAGGCCGTATTTCAAATTTGATTTTTTTAATTTCTCTGAATTTTCTAAAGCGATTTTTCATCATTTTTCGGAATTTTAAAGCGATTTTTCACAGAGACATGGGCAGGGAGTCAGCAAACGCGCCCTGATGCACGGCGTGTTGGCCGGAACGTTGGAAAATAAATTTTAAACTGCGCGAGGTTTTTTCCCGAAAAAAATTCTAGCCTTTCTACTGTAGGCTGCAATTATAGTTGCATTAAACGGATACAAAGTGGAGACGCAGAGAAGCAGAGTGAGCGGATATTGTGTTTTGTAGCCAACTGCCAGCGACTCTCGTCGAAGAGACGCAGAAAAGCAGCCTCCCCCCTCATCGGAGCGCATTACCAATAACTTTCCGACCAGTTCTCCATTTTTGAACTTTTTTTTGTATATTTTCAACAAAGTTGAAAAATTAAAAAAAAAATTCTTAATCAAATCAATGAGAAGCGCAAAAAAGGAATTTTCCGCAACTTCAACGGGACAATTACAGCGTTTCATTCGTTCTCAATTTGATTATCAAAAAATATAACAACTTTTCTATAAAGTAAACTCGATTTACGGGGTGATTTGTTCTTGTTTTCTTGAATAATTTGATATTTTTCCTTTTATTTTATTATCTATATAATTGAAGTATTTTGAACACAAAATCCAAAAACTTGTTGCCGAAGAATGTGATATAGCCGCTGCAAATTCGCTCCAATCGCACAGTTAAATGCACACGTCGCCACCGTGGCCGAATAGAGCGAATTTACATCGCACCGTACTGAGAATAATAAACAAACAGAAATCTTGAGGAACTTCAGGAATTTGGTTTTTTTTAAACTGTTTTGGTTTTGTTTATTAAAGTCATTTTCTTGCAGAAATGAAAGCGACGAAAAGCTTAACCAAAAAAACCACAAAATTATCGATTTCTGTAAAACTGAAAAGAAAAAAAAACGTGTCCACTTGCTGCAACGTTCAGCCAGCTAAAATCCGACTAAATTGGTCAAAAATCAAAAATTCTCAGATTCGCAACCAAGACTCCGCCCACATCAAGAAGACGACAAGATTAAGATGTATCATGAGTGCAAAAGAGTTCTCAGCTCCCCAGGGTGCAAAAGGGTGAAAAGGAAGAAAAACGGAAACATTTTGTCCAGGAATGAATGAATGGAAGAGGACAACGAAAAATCCTGGTAAAAAAGTAAAAGGAATAAAAAGTTGCTTAGCAACCGTTTTAATAATGTTTTTTTTGCCAGAAAGTTGTAAGAACCAGGATCGAGTTGCTGACCTTGTGACCTGAAGGTCAACAACTCCTCCTCTCAAAACTCGACCGACGACGTCACTTTTCTCTCCGCTCCTATATAACAATGGTAATAAAAAAAAACGTTTTTGAATTTTTTTTTACTTCTTGCAAGTCAAGAAAGACATAAAATGGGATGGATAAAATATGAAACTCTTTTCAAAGACGAGCGGAAGGAAATGGCGAGGTAGAAGGAAAGAAACATGCACATTCAGATATCAAAAATTCACACGTTTGGTGGTTTGCAACTTGGATTTCGATTTCGGTTTCGTTTCAACATGTCGACCGGATGTCTTATTTTTTAACATCATCATCATCGTGTGCAAAATAAATTCGCGCAGCACAAAACTCGAACCCGGGGTTGCTCGCGCGCGTGCCAAAAGTGTTAGCCACTCGGCCATGCAGCCATAGGTGGAATTGGAGGGAGAGGGCAATGATTAATGGGCGCGCGCTATTGTTTTCAATCGAGTTGCATCATGAAGTGTTTGCAGAATCTTGTTTTCATGTTGCAACTCGTTTGAAAAGACAATATTACGAGCGAAATTCAGTTACGACACTCCGATGTTCCGCAGGTGCAGTTTTTCCATGTGAAGCCTGCGGAATATCGGAGCTTCTTAACTGAGTGAGGCGCGCGATCGGTCCGTAATAATAGAAGGAGCCCAAAACTAGAGTAAAATTTAGAATATATTATGTGTTCACGAACGAGGTTTGCAAACGACGCTCCGATGTTCCGCAGTTTATCACTGCGGTCTCGCAGCGAATACTGCGGAACAGTGGAAAAATTGCGGAACATCGGAACGTCGTTTGCAAACCTCGTTCGTGAACACATAATAACGAAAATAAGAAACTGATAACGAGCGACACATCACGCACCCATTAACGCCCACGATATCGTGCATTTTGCAACGTGCACGTCAGCCTAGCTCGTAATGAGCTGCAAAATATTAGTAATATTAGAGGTTTAATCAACAAAAACTGACAAAACATGCAAAACTTGCAAAAGTTGAATTTGCGCGTCAAGTTCGGCGCCAAGTGCAGGCTCGAAAAAATTCAAATTTTCATGGAATTTTTTTTTTTGCAAAATTCATTTAGTTGAATACCAGAAGGTTGTTGACGGCTATCGCCGTCAAAAACCTTCTGGGTAAGCTTGGGAACGCGCGAGTCTCCCTGATTTTTCAAAGAGTTTTAATGCATGCCAAAAGAAACATTGAGTAAGTACCCAAAGTTGAAACAATTGAAAGCTCAATGTTTTTCTGTGTGCCTGTCAATCCATTATTGTTTATTGATATCTGGAATCGTTATTTCTTCCATTATTTATTTTCCTATGTATCAATTAAGAACAAAATTGTTTAAAAGGAGTTGGCCACTTTCTCAATAATTCCTCAGTCAGAATTTGACGAAAATTGCCGCATGAGCCTACAATAGCTCAGTAAAAACTCATAGTCTAGTAAATCTATTCTCCTGAACTTTTCAGTTATTTCAGTCCAATTCAAACGTGCTTTTGGGCAGTTTAATGCATAACAATTAATTAAACTTATCGTTTACATTAAATTAAAATAGCAGAAATAAGTGCGAGATTTGGTTCATAACCGCTCAGAAACTAAAACAGATAGGAAAACCAAAACTCAAAAAAAAAATTCAAAAAATAGCTCAAAAAAGTGATGAAACGTACCTAAATCTAATTGTGTAGGCTAAATTTACACAAACTAAACAAAAACTGCTTAACAAAAAAAAAAGAACAACAGTAAAACTCGAACCACCGACCTCACGCATGGCTGTCCGGACTGCAACCACTTGGACACCGCGCATGTTGAATAATTATTTCTATGTGTGCAATGACATTTCGGCCTACCCACAGTTTCCTGTCGGATTTCTTTTCGAATGTAGAAAAGCAAAAACAGCAGAAGAAAAAAAAAATGTAGACGGTCCTAACAGTAAAGAACCCTTCAAAATAACGATATCAAAATTTGGAAAAGACGGGCATCATCGCGGGATTCAGGAGACTCAGATTTCCAATTTTGGACCCCTACGGACTTCTGGGGACTGCGCGAGCACTGCGAACATACTGATGCACAGACAGACTTACACACAGAAAAATTTTATTAGTAATAGTAAAGATCTGTACCTTGCTCACTCTCCAACAACAAAAGAATGAGAAATTTTTGAATTTTGATTTTCTTTTCTTCTACCCGCCAAATCAAATTTGACAAGATTTCACATGAGAAACCAGTCGCAAGAGTTTCCGAAAAAAGAAATGAAACTCTTCGTTCTTTTTTCTTTCTTTTTTGTTCCGAAACGACTTGAAAAGTTCCTTGAAAGGCTCTCATGAGAGCCATCATCATCTTCCAGTGTCTGCGTCTCTCAGTTCGCTACACTATATCTTCGACAATCCAGAACGAGTCATCAATCGTGTGGTTTAAAATGAGCAATAAAAAAGAGTGGATGAACAGAAGACGCGACGTCTTCATTTTTCAACAAAAAAAAAAGAAGAAAAGGATCGGAAACCAAGGTCGTTTCGACTGCGTTGAGGCGTCGAAATGAGCAGGAGCCAAGAGTCGAGCTAATCTCGCAAAGAACATGCAAAAAGTGTGTCACATAGTTCATTTCTCCTCCTCATTCCGGCTCATTGAGCACGCCGAAGAGGGGCGAAATGGATGGCGCACATTTGTGAAATCTGCTCGATTCGCCGGTTCACTAAACACTACATGTCCTCTAGCACAAATGTTGCACGCACTTATAGAAAAAGCTGGCTCGCGGGGTGGGTGTAGGCGTCTACGTTTTTAGAAAAAAAATTGCCGCCTGCGTAGCGACCCGAAAATTGTTTCTAATAGGCGGTGTCGAGAAGTTAAAATGTGTGCGTGGTGAAAGCAAACGCGCTCCACTGAATTTTACACGAAATTCAAATTTTTAGGCGTTTTTCGGAAAAAAATGCACTGTTTCCAAAATGCGCTCCAGGTCAATTAAGGCTGGGATAGAAATTAGGTCGCCCCACTGCTCATTTTTCATTCATCTTTTAAAATAACAAATTTGCATTATTCTGAAAAAGGAATAATGAAATTTCGCTGCATCGCGAAATCCAAAAAAAAATTTCTGAATTACAGAAACTGTAAAATTTGGACAACTTTTATACCAAGTTTTCTCTTCCATTTCAATCTTAGCTTTAGCTGGAGACGCAGAAAATGCGATGGGGCGCATTCGCCTTCACGTAGGATCTGGCACGCCGTGGTGGCCGATGTCTCGCTGATCATAACACGGTGTGTTGAAGCGTACATTTTTTTCAAAAATAAAAAAATTACGCAAATTGCGTCACATGCGCTTTCAAATTATAACGTTATGAGACCCTGACAAAACCGGGGAAGACAAACCAGGGAAGACAAAACCGGGGAAAAGTTGCAATTCTGCGGCGCACTTTTTCAACACTTCCAGTACAAAACATCGTGCAGCAGTTGCAAAAGGGGGCGGAGCCTCTTCTCCGGTTTTTTCTTCCCTGATTTTGTCTTCCCCGGTTTCGTGGTTTTCCCCGGTTTTGTCAGGGTCTCAACGTTACAGGTTTCGGTGCATGCGCCGAAACTTACGGCAATTCAAAAAACATTTTCATTGAAAACGCATGAAAAAAATTCTGTTTATTCAACGAAAAGTGTTTCTAATCGACTCATTAATGTTTTCTTATGCACAAGAGTACAAAAAAGGTAGAAAATCACATCAATTTATTTATTAATGCAATATTTCAGAAACAGTGACTGTAACCATAAAACTTTTTCACGATGAGTAGTGCGCGGGGCGCGTTTGCAGCAATGTACCGTTCAACAAACCGTGCATAAGCGCGCTTTTTTTCTCTGAATTCCACTCCAAATGCATGCGCAGTTCACTGTGCGATTGGAGGGGATTGGCGAAAGAAATGAAGACAATTTTCGTCTTCCAGCATCGCGTGAAATGTCACTCCGTAACGAATCCATTAGTGTGGGGGGGGGGGGGGGGGCGTTAACATCGGCGTGTTATTGATTCAATATTCTTGCCGGCTACCATATGCGCCCGCGAAAAATTTATAATAAACGCAGACATAACGAGCGACACACCTGCTCACATTTTTGCTCTGCGTTCAATTGAAAAAACCAGAGGGGGCGGAGTTTCGATTTTTCGCGCCACCGCTTACACGGTGATTCTTTTACTACCGGCCACGCATTTCTAGTCCCCCGATCGCAAGTATTTCCCCTCTCCCCCTCGCACTCTCTCCCTCTCTCATCACATGGAGTGGGCGGAGTTCCCTCCCCTTTTTGCAAAATGCGGCAAAAAGATTTGCGGAAATCAGTTCGGCCACCACGGAAAACCAGTTTCATTTGAAATTGTACGTATAAAAACGAACGAATTCCGGTTTAAAATATGCGCCCTGATGAGAGCTAGTAACGTGACAGACAACTTTTTGATCAGACTTCATTTACAAAATCGCGACAGGAAAAACCTTATCGGGGGACTAGAAATGCGTGGCCGGCAGTAAAAGAATCGCCGTGGATTTGAAATTGTACGTAAAAAATCAGACCAATTCCGGTTTTAAATATGCGCCATAATGAGAGGAAGTAATGTGACAAAAAACTTCTCGATCCGAAGTTATTTAGAAAATCGCGACAGAAAAAACAAATCGGTGGACGAGAATAGTGCGCTCGGTAGTAAAAGAATCACCGTGGCTTACTGTAGAAAAAATATTGAATTGATATTGTGAAAACAAAAAAGTTGCAACGCGGTGTTTGCGTACTTTTGAAATTCAAACGGCAATGAGAGAAATAGCATGAAAAATGAAGAGAAATGTTCCCCTTTTCGTTTGAATTTTAAAAGTACGCAAACACCGCGTTGCAATTTTTTTGTTTTCACAATATGTAATAAAGTTCAACACACCATGTAGCCGGAACAGCAAAAAAACACAGTTTGTATTCAAGATCAGTTCATGCAATAGTTATCGACAAAGTGGATAACAACCAAAGTGAATCAATGAGGAGCGGATGAAAAATGTATGCCAAAAAAAGGAGCGACAATGAAGCTGATAGAGAGATAACAAAAGTGGGTGAGGTGAGCAATTGAAAATGTACAAACAAACGAAAAAAAAAAAAGAAACCGAGGTAGGGTGGCGAGTAGAATTATCCCGAGCACATGACACATCCCTCATCTGGAGACTCGGGCACCGCGGCCGGCACTTCGACGACAGTCTTGTTCTTCAGCGCCGCTTTGTCGACAGTGAACTGAACAGCGTTGACGGCCGGCTTCGTGCGCAAATAGTACATTCCCGTCTTGAGTCCCTTCTTCCATCCGTAAAAGTGCATCGAGGTGATGGTGGCGTAGCTAGGCTTGGCCATATGAATGTTCAACGACTGCGATTGATCAATGTAGGCTCCACGGTCCGCCGCCATCTCGATAATCTCCTTTTGTGGAATCTCCCACACAGTGCGGTACAGCTCCTGGAGATCGGTCGGAATTCCCTCAATGTCTTTGATGGATCCGTTGTTGGCAATCAGACGGTTCTTCATCTCATCGTTCCACAATCCACGCTCCACCAAGTCCTTGAGCATGTGTGGGTTGACAATCTGGAAGTCACCGGAGAGCACACGACGAGAGTAGATGTTTGAGGTGTACGGCTCGATCGACTCATTGTTTCCGAGTATCTGGGCAGTGGAAGCCGTCGGCATTGGAGCCATGAGAAGACTGTTGCGGATTCCGTGCCTAAAAAAGAGAAGGAGTTATAAATTAATTCACACAAAAGATGATATAATGGAGATATTCATGGGGTTATTCTCGAAACCAGCAAAAAATTCAGCGAAAATTCGGAGAATTCTCCGATCGGTCTGAAACTTTGAGAGATCATTTAAAAAATAGTCTCGGACATTCCCAGAAAATTTCAGACCGAAATATTGATTTTAAAAATATCGATTTTTATTTCTGAAAATTTTCAAAATCGATATTTTGGTCTGAAATCTTCAGGGAATGACCGGAAATATTTTTTAAATGATTTCTCAAAGTTTCAGACCAATGGGAGAATTCTCCGAATTTTCGTTGAATTTTTTGCTGGTTTTTTCTATTTTTTGCTTTTTTTTGCTGGTTTCGAGAATAACCCCATCATGGAATAGCAAAAATTGGCCTAAAACTTTGAGACCCTGACAAAACCCTGGGAAAACACGAAACCGGGGAAGAAAAAACCGGAGGAAAAATTACCAAAATCAGGGAAAATTTGCAAGTCTGCGGCGCAGTTTTTGATCATTTGCTGTACAAAACTCATGCAGCAGAAAATTCTTATGGGGTTATTCTCGAAACCAGCAAAAAAAGCGAAAAATAGAAAAAACCAGAAAAAAATTCAGCGAAAATTCGGAGAATGCTCCGATCGGTCTGAAACTTTGGGAAATCATTAAGAAGATACTTCCGGTCATTTTCTGAAAATTTCAGACCGAAATATTGATTTTTAAAATTATCGATTTTTATTTCTGAAAATTTTCAAAATCGATATTTTGGTCTGAAATTTTCAGGGAATGACCGGAAGTATATTTTAAATGATTTCCCAAAGTTTCAGATCAATCGAAGCATTCTCCGAATTTTCGCTGAATTTTTTGCCGGTTTCGTGTTTTTCCCCGTCAGGGTCTCAAAAAAGTGCTAATTAATACCAAAAATGCTCCCCGCTATGAAATTCTCCGAAAATTTTGGGCCGAAATAAATAACAATTAAAAAAATTTTTACAGGTCAATGAGATAATTTTCCGAGTTTTTCCAAATTTTTTGCTATTTCGTGACCAACACAATAAAAATGTTTGTTTACTTTGCAATTTGCTGCCGAAGAGTTGCCCAATCGCACTGGTCAGTCGGAGTCACTCCCCACATGTCGAATTGGAGTTGTCCCTTCGAAACCGGAGATCCTTCATATGTCGAGTATGGTCCAAGCTCTGCAGCCAACTCGCAACTGGCAGTGAGAGCCGCATGGTAGATCACCTCAAAGATGCGCTTGTTAAGATCTCTGGCCTGTGGCGAGGTGAACGGATAGCGCATGAGCATGAAGCAATCGGCGAGACCCTGAACGCCGAGTCCAATCGGGCGATGACGCATGTTCGAGTTGCGAGCCTCCTCGACCGGATAGTAGTTCACGTCGATGATCTTGTTCAGGTTGCGAGTGATCACTTTTGTCACTTCGGCGAGCTTCACAAAGTCAAACTTCTTCTCGTGGGTGACAAACCGGTTCAACGCAATAGAGGCAAGATTGCAGACAGCGATCTCATCCGGAGCAGAGTACTCTATGATCTCGGTGCACAAATTCGAGCATTTGATGGTTCCAAGGTTCTGCTGGTTTGATTTTCTGTTAGAGGCGTCTTTGTAGGTTATGTAGGGAAGTCCGGTCTCAATCTGGTTGGAAACAATGTGTTCCCATAGTTTGCGGGCTTTGACAACCTTGCGGACACGTCCCTCGGCTTCGTACCTGTAAGCAAAACGTTTCTTGTTAGCTGTAATTTGTCCTACAGACCACTATATATGAATCTCTAGGTTATCGAACAGCTAGCTTTCTCTCTTCGAAGTATTTTTTAAATAAAATTTCCAAACAATAATAAAGAATCATTGTCTGGATATCGCACTTCGATCCGATCTCATCCCATCCCCATATATACTCGGTATAAAACGCTGATAACTCGCTCCAATCGAACAAAGAATTTCACATGCATTTGGAGTGAGGTTTAGAGAAATCAGAGCAAAACATCGGCCACGGCTCTCTCAATTTTCTGCACTCTCTCGTCGCAAACGCGGCCGCGTCCATCACTGTGCGAAGGGAGCGCGTTTGCAGCGCTCCGTATTGAGAATATCCAATCACACTTACTTGGCGTAAAGAGTTTCGAACTCTTCTCCCCAGCAATCATCAAGCCCTGGGCACTCGCACGGGCACATCAAAGACCAATCCTGATCCTTTTCGACACGTTTCATGAACAAATCTGGCACCCAGAGTGCCAGAAACAGATCACGAGCACGCTCCTCTTCGGGTCCAGTGTTTTTGCGGAGTGAAACAAACTCGAAAATATCGGCGTGCCACGGCTCCAGGTAGATGGCGAACGCTCCCGGGCGCTTGTTGCCACCCTGATCGACGTAACGAGCAGTGTTGTTGTAGACGCGAAGCATCGGAATCAGTCCGTTCGACGTTCCGTTGGTGCCAGCAATCACCGATCCGGTGGCACGAATCTTGTGCACGTTGAGACCGATTCCACCTGCGCTCTTCGATATAAGGGCGCATTGTTTTAGCGTGTCATAGATTCCCAGAATCGAGTCATCACTCATCGTGAGCAGGAAGCACGACGACATTTGTGGCCGGCATGTTCCAGAGTTGAAAAGAGTTGGAGAGGCGTGCGTCATGAACCGTTCCGACATCAAATTGTACGTTTCGATGGCTGAAGCGATATCTTCTCCGTGTATTCCGATGGCGACACGCATCAACATCTGCTGAGGACGTTCGACAATCTCCTTGTTTATCTTGAGAAGGTAGGAACGCTCAAGCGTTTTGAAGCCGAAGAAGGTGTACGAGTAGTCGCGGTCGTAGACAATCGCTGAGTTGAGTTTCTGCAATTAAAAAAAATCTTATTAAGAACAAAGGTGATAAGAAACTCACATCAGCATTTTTCATAATAATGGCGTACGTCTGGGGGCTGATCATCGGTGCGTGCTTTCCGGTGAGTGGATGGTGGAACTCGTAGAGCGTTTTCATCACTTCCGAGAACACCTTGTTAGTCTTTTTGTGCAAGTTGGAAACGGCGATTCGGGCGGCAAGAAGAGCATATTCCGGATGCTGGGTGGTCATCGAGGCAGCAGTCTCGGCGGCCAAATTGTCCAGCTCGACGGTGGTCACACCCTTGTAGAGACCGCTAATAACTTTGATGGCAACGGCGACCGGATCGACAAAGTCCATGTTGAGCCCATAGCTGAGTTTTTGAATTCTGGACGTTATCTTGTCGAAATGCACGTCTTCTTTGCGTCCGTCACGCTTCACAACGTAAGTACTGCTATGTCGTTGCATGGCTGAAAATTTAGAATAGAAATTTTATGCGAAAATATTAAAGTACGAGTGAAAATAAAATGACCAACAAGACTAGACGAGGAGCGATTGAAAATTTAAAAAGAGTTCTTATCTTGAAAATGATTGTTTTCGCGCCAAGACGAGAGAGTTCACGAAACAAAGAGACGCAGACATTGCAAACGCGCCCCATCGCGATTTGCACTTTGCAAGTGATTTTTGCAAAATGAAAGGTGAACTTTCTAAATTTCTTTGATAAAAATTTTTCGCCTAAAAATTGGCAAAGTAAATGTCGAAAAATTGAAATGAATAAATAGAATTTGGAGGCGAAAAAATAAAAAAGAAACAAACATTTGTTAAGGCCTAGAATTTTCAAGCAAAAAGCCACGGCCGCCAGAACTACAATGCGCGGGGATTTAAATTTTATTTCTGAAAGTTTTTACGAAACAGTGTTTTACTTAAAATTAAAGTGAGCGAGCTGGCGTTAAACTGAATCCACAAACACCGAGGGGCAAATTTCGTACCGTCGTAACTGAATGTCGCTCATGACCACATAACAGCACCAAAAAAGGTGCTAAACGCTATTTATACCTTTCACCACGATAGATCCCGCCCCCTGACGAGAAGGCGTGGCCTCTGACATAGTCTAATAGCGGACCGTCCAAAAACATTTGAGAACCATGACAAACCAAGGGATGGCAATTAAATAAACACAAATCGAGTGATGATTTGAACGGCAAGAACATTCAAATTTTGGCGCCTTTTGCCTAGGATGGGGGTCAAACAGAGACGAGCACCTGCTGCGCGCTCGCTAAGAAAGAAGAAAGAATGCATAAAAATCTGTCGACATGACATTAATTTATTCGAAAACATGTGTCATATGGTTAGCAAATTAAATAATATGGTTTATCACAGAAAGTTGACAAAAATTGGGAAAAATGTTTCAAAAATAAAGATAGACCAAGCCAACTTTGGCCAACCCTCCGGAGGGGGGACCTTCCTCTCACAAATGTTGCAAACGCGCCCCACCGCACACATATTTCTACGGCCGTTTTTCCAACCTGTGCGATGTTCTTCAGCATTGTTCTTCATATTTTATTGGCCAAGATTGTTAGGCGGCATTTTCTGCATGAAATAAACTCTACAGCAACCTTTTTTTTTTCAGTTTTCCGAAAAAAAAAACGTAAAAAATGTTAAAGTATTTCCAACAACCTTGCACGGAAATTTGTTATTTCGCGGTATTTAATTTTTCTTACAATTAGAATTGTGAAAAATTAGTTGCGCCGGCGCTTATAAAAAGGTGCGTAGAAAAATTCGCTCAGCAATCTGACGATAAAAATATGAAGAAAAACTATTTAAAAAATCATACCGATTCATACGGATCGAAATTTCGCAGCGGGGCATGCATTGGGAGTCAGCAAACGCGCCCGGACCCACAATTAGTAGGTCTTTATTTAGGATTTTCCTTTTTTGGTTGAAAATGTGAAAATAATATTATTTTTCTTGAAATTTCATTAAAAAATCTAGAAAAAATGCATGCATGCTATATGCATGCTATACTCGGTATAAAGCTCTGCAAGTTCGCTCCAATCGCACAGTGAATTACGCATGCATTTTGAGTGAGATTAAGAGAAAAAAGCACGTTCATGAGGGAAACGGCCACGATCTCCCAATTTTCTGAACTCGTCGCCAACCTGGCCGCTTCGTCCACTGCGAATGGAGCGTATTTACAGCGCTCCGTACTGAGACTATTAATATACTTTCTTGCTAATTTTAAAAATAGGTCTCCGGGACATTTCGCATCCAGACGTTTTGCTAAATATTATGAAAGATGAGAAGACAAAAAAAGTGATTTTAATGACGAGAAGTGCCATCCCTTGACTGCATAACTCCGCCGGTTATAAGAACTTCCACACTGTGACTTTCCTCCGCGTCGTTTTTATTCACAACATTGTAAACAGCCTGAAATTTTGCATTTTATCCAGCTTTAATTAAAAAACACACATTCAAATCAACAGCTTCAGCCGCCGCGTCGCAAATCTTTTTCACCGTCGGATCGTCACTCATTTTCTTGTCGAATAGCACCGACGCGCCATTCCAACCGACGTGAGCAATGTGTCTGAACTGGCCTGATCGATACAAGGATACTGTTTTTGAAAGCGAATTTTTCTCGCGTCTCTGCGTCTACATTTTTGCACGCGTTCAAATAGCTAAGCTGGGCAGAACGAACGCTCGCCACTGTGGAGACGCAGACACGTAGGCTCTAGCACGCCGCTACGTAAAAATTCTTACGTGAAGTTACGTGGCAAACTGATCGAGTCTACCGCCGATTTTTTCACTTTCTTTGAGCTCCTGTCCACTGGCGGTTTTCTCATCGGAATCTGCACAATTTCTTTTTGAATTAAAGATGGCGGTGGCGGCGGCGGAGGAGGAGGAGGTGGTTTAGATAAGAGGATCCTTGGAATATTTTCTTTTTGAACCGTTGCTGGAATCGGTGTGGATGGAAGTTCCGGAGGGCATGTGCAGGAGGAACCAAATGAAGTGCGCAATTTGTGCTCGATGAGGTTTCGAAGTGGACCGATTTTGAAAAATCTACAAGGAAAAAGAGTTTTAAAAAGTGTTTGTCAATTTAACACGGTGTGTTGAGCGCTACGTTTTTGCAGAATGCGCTCTAGCGCATTCTCAAAAATAGTTTCATTACGAATTTTTATTAATTTTTGAATTTACCTGCTTTTATTCATTTTTTTTACTAATTTTTTGTGAAAAATTACAAGGCCACCCCATCGTCCAATGCGGCAGCAAAATCGCAGTGGAGCTCGTTGGCATTATCGCTGGCGACGAATGTCAGTTTTTACCAGAAAAAAAGGATGCAAAAATAGAACATTGAAATCCCAGGAAAAACAGGCGGCCCGAGTTTAAGCGACAAGGTTCACTATTTCCATATTAAAAAAACAAACAAGAATTTTGCAAAAAGCTAAAAGCGTTTTATCCTTTAAATTTTCACGAAATTTCGGACGATCCACTAAAGAAAGCAGCTAAAGAGTGTGAGTAATTTTGGAATGTCGTTGTTTTCCCCGGAAACCTTTATCGACCTACACAGCTTCTCGGAGAAGTCGCATCAGGTGATACTCGTCGTTTGGCAATGGGCATTTCTCGTGATCCCTTAAAAAGTTCAAAATCACTGGGAACACTGACGAATCGCGGTCGATGAACAGTTTTCCTTCCTGAAAACAATATTTTTCTTCTTTCCTCCTTCCTTTCTTCCTTCTCAATGGCGTACTAGAGCCTATGTGGAGGCAAACGCGCCCTATCGCATTCCATTCTCTGCGTCTCCACATTGGCGAGCGTGCGTTCTGCCACGTTTAGCTATATAAATGAACGCGTGCGAAAATCGAGACGCAGAGGCGCGAGAAATTCCACATGATATTTAAATCGCATTCACGCCGTGTTCTCTTTTTCCGTATTCAAATCTCCCGCCATTGTCTGTCTACGTCACAGCAGACGTAGGCAGGGCGGACAGTTGCCTACTACGTCACACAAATGGTGCGAAGGGTCAGTGAGTAATTTGGCGGGTGAGAAGAGAGGGTGAATGTGTTTGTGACGTAGGAAAGAAATTAGGATAAATGTATGTACGGTCAGAGGACAGATGTGTCGTGACGTAGGCAAATGATGACGTAGGGGCCGAAAGAGTGAGAAAATGGGTTGTGGTATCCAAGGGAAAATGACTGTGGACTGGTGTCCACGTGTTCGTTGGCCTAGTTTCTATGACCTAAGTTCCCAATGGGCTCCCGGTGAAACTTTCAGGGATGGATAAAATCAAAACCAACATTTTCCGACAGAACTACGGGTGCGCGGTTGCTAATTTCTGATTCCGCCAACTTTTCTTCAAAAAAAATTTAAATTCTGAAATTATCGTTATTTTTCCTCTATACTCTCATCTCAGCAAGGGTCTATCAACCTTTAAATTGACTACTTTCTCACGAGAAATATCGGCACGAATTTTGGCACAGCTGAAATGAATGGTACAGTAATCCATTCAACGAGAGAGTGAGCGAAAGTGTCATGCGATGGTCTCTCAGTTTCTCTCAATCTCTGGTTCAATGGATTACGGTCACCATTATTTCAGCTGTGGCAATCGGTCATTTTAAAAGACGATGGGCCGATTCCAAGATGAGAGTAATATCACTACCGTTACAAGCCTGAAGAAAAAGTTTTCATCCTAATTGATATTTTCCAGTCAAAAGTCAGGCTGCAGAGGAAAAATGAGGCAATTTGAGACGCCCAATTTTTGAATGTTTTGCATGAAAAATTGAGGCTACCCCGAATCAGAACTGTTCCAAATCAGAACTGTCCCGAATCAGAACCGTTTCCTGAATCAGAACTGTTCGTATCAGAACTGTCCTAAATCAGAACTGTCCTGCATCAGAACTGTCCCAAAGCAGAACTGTCCCGAATCAGAACTGTCCTAAATCAGAACTACCCCGATTCAGAACTGTTCGTATCAGAACTGCTCCAAATCAGAACTATTTAATAAGCATGCTTACGGTCTGATATGTTTTTTTTTTCATAATAAAACAAATTTTATTTAAAACTTTTACAGGATAGTTCTGATTTGTGGCAGTTCTGATACGAACAGTTCTGATTCGGGACAGTTCTGATACAGGACAGTTCTGATTCAGGGCAGTTCTGCTTCGGGACAGTTTTGATTCAGGACAGTTCTGATTCAGGGCAGTTCTGATAGGAACAGTTCTGATTCAGGACACGGTTCTGATTCGGGACAGTTCTGATTCGGGAACGTTCTGATTCGGGGTAGCCTCGAAAAATTGATATGAAAATTTAAGAAAAATATACTCGCTATAAATCTCTGCAAATTTCTTTCATTTTTCCGCACTCTCTCGTTGCCAACGTGGGAAGGGAGCGAGTTTGCAGCGCTTTATACCGAGTATAGCAAAATTGATCTAAATCATTTTCCACGACCAAACTATTGCACTAGGACTAATTTTCTAGTGTAAAAACTCAGACCATATGCCAAAATCTAGAAGACGACAGGAAAACCGTTTTCCGGGAAACGAATGAAAAACGCTAATTTTCGCATTATCGGAAACTAGAATTTGGGAAAATCTTGCAAGCGCGTCACGGTTTTACAGGAATTTTGCAGTAGAGCGAGGTTGATGTTGTATTCACCGACTATAGTCTATAGTAGTACGGTAGACCGCCCGCCATTATAAAGTTTTAATTCCGTGAAAATTGACACTCACCCTGTCAAGTTGTTCCCTCCAATCAGTCTCAAACAATCTGCTGAAATAGGTTCCCTCAATAGATTTCAGGGTGGAAATTCTCGTTTTAAAGAAGACACCTTCCACGTCCAAAGTTATGACAGGCTGAGGAGGCATTCACTGTTATCGAGCAATTCAAAATGGAAAGGGAAAAGTGTGTGGAAATGAACACGCAGAGTGCTCTAAGAAGTGGTAGAAGTGACAAATAATACCAGCTCAATTCCCATTCCCCCTGTTTGTTCAAATACGTATAAATATAAATATATTGGAGTGCAGATTATGTTTGTGTTCGCTGTGAAAATCATTGTTCTTTCTTTCTTTAGCACCCCACACCCCCTCTCCCCGTTTCGGTAATAATACACAACGATTTTATGCTCGAAAAATCAGGATTTGGTACCAAGCAAATAAACACATCACAGCTGCCAAAAAGCTATTCGCGCGCTTTTTTCCTTTGAAATTTCTCGAAAATCTGGCGATTCTCGTCTCAGCCGGTGAATTTTGAGTAAGTTCAGCTCGATTTGGCACAGCTAAAATGAGTGTGACCGTAATCCATTAACACAATCGTAACGGGGGACAGAGAGAGAGAGAGAGAGGCCAGGCGCTGAAATCTGTAATGTCGTGAGTCTTTGAAGATTGACAAAAATTATCGAATTTTTCTCAAACCAGAGGGCTGTTTTCCTTGTCAAAAACCTCTGGGTATGGTTGTTTTTAAACTTTTCTCTATCACGAGATCACTTTTATTACAGGCGGGTGCATTCCCGCATGTAATACAGTTTTTACAGTACCTGGTTTTTTGTTAAAACTTTTTTGCTCCCGTTCTCTCTCACTCTCTCGCTCCCGTTTAAATTGTTTGAATGGATTACGGTCACACTCATTCCGACTGTGCCCGGTCGTGCTGAAGGCCAAAGAATTTAGCAGCGGTACTAAACAAATAGGAGCTGAGAAAACACTGCGGATACGAAATCACAATGCTTAATAGTAACGATTATGGAAAATACATGTTTGTGGACCCAGTGGAACAATTTTCCTAGTTTTTTACTTTTTCCGATGTCTTTTTTTGCTTCATTATTTATATTTTATTTCAGGTTGCTCAATGGAGCACGCTTGCATTGTTGTCTCCAAAAAAGATTGTGTTCGGGACTATTTTTTGGACTCTTACTTCCCTGCGTTTCTATTTTTGCAAGCGTTTATTTTGCTAAACTTGACTGAATGCCATTCACTGCGGAGACGCAGTTAAATACGATAGGGCGCGTTTGACTTTACGCAGTGTCTAGCACTTGAATATCTCCTTATTTATTTATTTACACGACGTGTTCGAAACTGTTCGAAATTCGCACCATTTGTCGCTTCTCTGCGTCTCCACTTCCGAGAACAGAACGGTCGCTCTCCACTGTGGAGACGCAGATAATAAAAGGCAGTAGGGCACGCCGTGTTCTACTGCCACGTTTTGTCTGCACATTCTCTAGCTGCTTCAACTTCAACCTCTGCTGGGAATCTGTTTCTTATTTGGAAAACGTGTCATGAAGGACACCTCTGGTTCGCTTTGAAAACTCTGAGTTGGTTTTGAGTCACTATACATTTTCAATCTCTTGCACAAGTTAATAAAATTATTTTATTTTGGAAGTTGAATTTGGGTCAAATAACTTAAAATAAATTAGAGATATGATAAACAATATCAATAAATAAATAAACAGACATCTGATATAAATCTTTAAATAGTGAGTATTGCGAGGGTGAGTTCAACATGGAACTTACTTTGACAATTACAAGTTCCTTGACTTGAACATGTAATCAGTTTTAGGGCAAAACAAGGGGGAAAGAAAGACGGTATGAAAAAAAGAGAGGGGGGGGAACAATGAAAAGAAATGAGTCGAAAGAAACGTGTTGTTGAGCTTTTTGGTTTTTGAAAACGGAGGGAAGTGTTGTTGTTTTTTTTAAGAACTAGAAAAATAGAATGAGGTGTAAAGACGGCGAAACGCGCGTTTCAGCTCATCGGCAGAAGGCTTTAGACGCTGACGGCGTTGCTGTTGGACTTGTCTTCGGATGCGTCGATTACGGGGTCGTCGTTCATTTGGAAAGCTGAAAAATGACAATAATTGTTTTCTAGAATGTGAGAAGCAAAATAGTGCTTATGCTGCTACATAGACTAGAATCTCTAAACGTGAGATGAGTCTAACATAAGGAGAGAATAAAAAGCAAATTTTCGGACTAGAAGACTAGAAGCATGCACGAGGAAAGGGTAGCCGGGGGTAGAAGAAGAGAACACAGATCTTACACTTTCGTCTAACGCATGCGATTCCTTGCGAGTAGGCGATCGGCGAGCACTGACACACTCCTGCGTGGCACATTGAGAGCCCGTCTGCGTGTCCGACACATTCACCGTCGAGTTGACAACGGGCGCCGATGGGTCGCGGCGCTTAAAGATAGAGAAAAAGAAGTACATAGACGCGAGTTTAGACGTGATCACCACTTACACATCGACGACGATCCAAAACCTCGGTTATTATTATTATTGTAGTTGTTGTGGTTGTTGTTGTTGTTGTTGTTCAAATTCAAATTCATACTGTTCAATCCAGCGTTTCCGGTGGGGAACGACGGAAGTTGTGGCTGACCTGGCGGGCAGCACAGGTTCAACGACGAAACGCACTCGAAACCGGTGCCGCACGATCCGTTGGGGAAGCAGCCGGAGACGGCCGTGTCTCCGGACGGACATTTACCTGGAATGGGATGGGATGATGAAAAAGAGAGGGAAACATGCAGAGTACTTTGGAGAAGTCCGGCCTCTTGTTTGTTGGATGGAGCGCAGCACTGTCCGTTCTGACACTCGAGTCCGATGCCGCAGAGCCCGTTCATGCATGGGCCGGACGAGATGGAACCGTCCGAGCACGTCGGTGGTCCGCCGTAGCGAGCTGAAGAGAGAGAGAGAGGTGGAGAGAGAGAGAGAGAAAGAAAATCAAAGAATAGAAAAGAAAAAGGAAGAAAAAAAATAAATCATAAATATTATCACTGCACCGGTTCCGGTTTTGTCGGTATATGAATCTGCGAATGCGCTCCATTCGCAAAATAGATTAAGCTTGAATTTGAGTGAGTTTCATATTAAAAAAACAAGTGTTTATGAACTCGGCCACGTTGCCTGGAACTGAACATTTTTGCTAAAGGAGCGCATTCTCAGCACTCTGCCCAGACTGGGTATAAATACGTATCGATTTCCACACTGAACAATCCCTACTTACGAGGCATGTAATTGTGAAGTGGACGTCCATAGACTGGGGCCTGAGCCATTGGCCGCCCTCTTCCGAGGCGAAGACGGTTGAAAGTGGTTGAAGAGCAGCAAACTCCAGCAGAAGTGTTGCAAGTGTAGCCGGTTGGGCAAGTTCCGGTGTCAGTGTTTTGCTCGCATTCTCCGATCTGGTCGGTTTGAGCGCAGATTCCGCTGGCTGAAAACAAACAAGAAAAGCTTATGGTCTCCGTAAGTGCAAAACTTACTGCATTGAACATCGATACAGGTTCCTGGATTGACGCCATTTGTGATGAGCGGACTGTTCGGGATGTAGACGACAACGTAGCCCGGTGGACAAAGTCCGTCAATGGCCGGTCCAACCTGGCAGCTTTCCTTTGTGTAGTCGACAACTGGACAGCAATTGACGGCGTTGGAGTCGCATTGGTATCCGACTGGGCATCCTCCGTTGTATCCAGTGCCGGTGCATGGGCCAATGGAGATCTCGTCCGAGCAGGTGGTCGTCGAAGTCGAAGTGCAGCAAACGCCGTTGGTGAGCGTGGATCCGCTGATGCAGGCACCGTTTACAGGCGTAGTTCCCGCCGATCCGTCTGGGCAAGTGGCAGAGCAGCAAAGGCTTCCTTGTACAGTGTATCCAGTTGGGCACAGTCCGTTGATGGTTGGACCCAGTGGGTCTCCTCCGTTCGGGCACGAGTTGATTGGACAGCAAATGTTTCCGGTGGTGCAGGTGTATCCGTTTCCGCAATAGTACGAAACCTGAACTCCTCCGCAACCGTCTCCCTGGCAGGATGGGATGCAAGCGCCGACAGCGTCAGATCCATCGAGACATTTGACAGTGTTGGAGGTTCCGGCGCAACAGAGACCGTTCGAGCAAGAGTATCCACTTCCGCACTTTCCGTTCACACATCCTCCAGCCGCCTGAGTTCCGTCTGGGCACACGAACGGGTTGGTGGTGGTGGTCTGTGGGCAACAGGCGTTGTTTTGGCAAGAGTATCCGCTGGCACATCTTCCGGAAATGCAGGCACCAACGGCGGGTCCGCCGGATGGGCAGGTGACTGAAAAATGTTAATTAATTAACAGTTGTAGAGCCAGGGAATCGCGATATGTAAGTACTTACAGACAGAAATTCTTGGGGCAGAGTTGTACGATGGGCAGCACTGGTTCTGAATGCAAGAGTATCCGGTGGCACAGTATCCGGAGCTGCATCCGCCGACCGAGTATCCTCCTCCTGGGCATGAGTTTTGTGCTGAAATGTGGCAATTAGGAGCGCGTTAGGGTGCGTGTTCGACTTACGGATGGTGATGATTTGCGGGGCGTTTTGGCATCCGACACAGTTGCTGGATCCGCCGGACACTGAAAAGTAGAGCATATATTTAGAATCAGTTGAGCAAAATGTTTAGGAAGCTTTCACGCGGTGCTGGCTGGCCATTTTCAGTTAAGAGACGAGACGATACGCAGAATGAGAGACAGCGTTGTCACGCAACGCAACCGCAACGCGTCGGCGTCGCCAACACCCTGCGAGAAAGTGTGCTAAGTGTTATTCGAGTGTTAAAAAAAGAAAAGACTAAAGGGTGCAATTTGTTTGTTTCTTTGATTACAGCATCCACAGGCGAATGAAGAGAATCTCATGGGCTCCAGTGTGCTTGTATGTGATCGATGGTTTTCGTCCTGTTGTTGTTGTAGCTGCTGTTGCTTTCTCCTCTTCGACGTTCTCCTCTTCGGATTTTTCGGATCAACAAGCGGTAATAAAAGCGGGCAGCACAGGTTAAGCGCAGGGTCACAATGAAGACCAGCCGGACAATCGGATCCCGGCGAGCATATCAGCGAGGAGGTGAAGCCGCCGGCGCAGGAAACTGTAAAGTGAGTTAGACGGAGTGTGTGCGATTATTGAGAGAGCGGCTCACCACCGTCGCCTTGCGCTTTAATGAGCACTTCGTCGAGTTTGGAGAGGTGACGCGGAAATCCGTAGCCGGGCGGGCCGATCGGAAAGTCGTTTTGCGGATTGAGCGGGTTGGGTTTACGATTAGCTTTTTTGGTTTTTGTTTGGAATGGTGCGGAAGTGGAAGTGGAGGTAAAAGTGGAAGGGTTAGTGGTGCTGTTGGTGCTGGTGTTGCTGGAGCTACGATCTAAATCTGAAACTAACATAACAATAAGTGGTGAGAATTGCGTGAGCTGTGCATGTTACATATTCTATTGAACTCACTGATGATGGCTGGTGGCGAGTTGGATCCGCTGGAGCAGCAATAACCGTTGTTACAGGTTCCCACGGAGCACGGGTTCGAGTTGGAGCAGCTGGAGAATGTGCAGACGAGTCCGTTGGCTTGTTGACCTGGATTGAACAAGAAAAATAGACCCTATCGCATTCCACTCTCTGCGTCTCCACAGCGGAGAGCGAGCGTTTTGTTCCCAACAATGGAGACGCAGAGAAGCGAGGAATCGCCGTCTATTTAGATCAATAGAAATTCAATGTTAGTAAAAGCAGCTAAGTCGTCATGCAACAAGTTATTGTTTTTTTATTGTTAGTTATTGGATTTAAGCAATTAGTAAAATAGTAATTAAATAATAAATATGTCAATCAATGTACACGTGTCTGGCAAGGGGAGAGTTGTTGTTGGCAGAATGTACGCATTCTGAAAAACATTTATTTGAAGCTAACCGAAGGCGAAGCGGATAAACGAACCTATGCTTTCGCCGCCTGACAACATTTTCCACTCTGATTACAAAAATACGGTGAAGGACACTGAAGGCTGTATCGACAAGAGGCGCCGAATCGTGGCTCCACTTCAACTGACCCTGCCGGGCAATCGGATGCCACCACTGTGGTCACAATACCTTCCATGGTTGCGGCGAGTTCTGAAATTTAAATTTCTAATATTAAAATTCAAAACTTAATCAGTACCTGGCGCGTAACAGCATGCGAAATGCTCATTGTTCAGAAGAGTACACTTGTGAGATGAGGACGGACAAATGTCGTGAGAGTCTGCCGATTCGCATGATGTTTCGGGGACAGTGCCATCGGGACATCTGATGGCCAGTTTGCAGCACTTTCCGGATAGTGAGCACGTGAAATCAGCGGGGCACAGGTTTTGAATGTCGCAAGATTGAGAGGAGAGGCATTTCTGGAAATATGGAAAGTTATTGCGCTCACTGCCCACGTATTTGGAAATGAATTTTTTCAGGCCTAGAGCGTGTAAGAAGAGCGACGAGACGATACGAGACGCAGACTAAGAGGCAGCATTGTCACGCGACGCAGCCGCAGCGCGAGAACGAAAACGAAAAGAAAAGAGCGGGTCGCAATTTTTTGTTGTAGTTTTTTTTTTCTCTCCAAATATTAAAACATTGAATACCTACATTTTTGTTTATCGATAATCCCTTGTCCTGTTTATCGACGCCTGTTTTTGTCTTCTTCTTCTTATTCGTCGTCTTCTTTTTCTCCCAGATTTTGGTTAAAACAAGATCTTGAGTAGGAGAAACATCATTCCCCTCATCAATCGATGCCTCCACTTCAGACTCGGACGTGAGTGGACAACACTTTCCATACTCGCATCTGGACGCGATTGGACAGTCGTCCGATAGATCGCACGTTGATGGAATCGTCAGTGCAATCAATCCGTTTCCACACCTCGCGATCGGCGGTATTTTGCAGCACACGCCATCGACGCATTCCGACATTTCCGGACAGATAATGTCAATGTCGCAGAATTTCACCCGGTTATCTACTTCGCATTCCCCAATCATCACCTTTTCCGGCTTCTGCTCTTCTTTAGAAGAGAGCTCTTCAAACTCTTGTTTGTGCTGTTCAATTGAAACTGTGATTGGCTGACTTTTAATCACAGCCAACTCGATTGCCTTCGGGCAGCATGCGCCAAAAAAGCAGTGCTCGTTGGCGCGACAGTGATATTGAGTGGTGCACGTGAACCGGACGGGGGTGAACGTTCGTGGGCATACCGCCAATCGACAACACCCGTTTGAGCATTTGAACGAAGTCGGACAATCATCATCAAGAGTGCAATTTGCGTTTGTTCCTCCGCATGCTCCGCCTCCTGGAATCAAAAATTGTACAGTTTGAACTGGGTGGCTAATGCGCGGTTTGGTGCGGTTCGTGTTCGGAAGAGGGGGGGTGGTCTTAGCTTCTCATTTCTCATTAGCCGCTATTTACTTGGTAAACAGAGGCATCCCCTCCCTTTGACCGTAAACAAACAATGAAAAGATAAGGAAGCTTCACGGTGTGGGTGCTGGTCACTGCCTTGGCGAAAAGGTAGAGAACGCGTAAGAGACGCAACCATAATGCCTGGCGGCCAGAAAAAAACGCTTGAAACAAGAAAAAATAAATCGAACCAACCTGATGCTTTCAACAGCTCGTTCCCCTCCGAGCTCCTCAAACACGGACGCTGCTCCGAGTGATCTGTAGTTGTCCTAGTAGGCGTCGGCGTAATCGCTGGTGCCATAATTTCCTCAATTCGCTCCGGTTTTTGCGTGGCAAACGACTCGACGGCGGCACTGTCAAAGATGTCATTGTCCACCTCGAAGATGGTGTTGGCCGCGTCCACTGTCGAATACCGCACCACTTTTGGGTGTCGCAAAAGTTTCCGCTCCTCACAGCAATTATTGTGACACGACATTCCTTTCGGGCACGATTCGTCGATGGTGCACACCAATGAGCATCCGATTGAAGATTGTAAAGCGGTTGAAGGGCAGCAAACTCTTTGTGCCGTACAAAAATATCTCGGGGGACAGGATAAAGTGTCCCGGAAACACGTTCCGTTCGGTGGGGATCCGTCGGAACAAAGATCTAACAAACGGTTAGTGGTCGTGCAAGCGATAGTTAGAAGAAAAAAACAACCTACTGGAAGTGGTTAACGGGACACACTGTCCGTTCCGACAGGCGCTTCCCAGCTGGCATTTGGAGCACGGGTTAGAGTTAGAAAGGGGAGGCGCTGATAGGGTAGAAGATTTGAAAGCATGGAATCCATAAAATATAAAACTTACGAGAAAGCGAGCTCATTCGCTTTGGAACGATACAGGTTTGTTGCTCAAAGTTGAACAAAAAGTTCTCTTGGCACGACTTGCGGACCCATCGGAGCGTCGTTTGGTCGCATTGGAGGTAGGACGAGGGGAAATCGTTGTGAGCCTGAAGGCAGGTGGCCGACACGGCGCACGCCTCGTTCTCGCGGGCTCCGTTGTCTTGCTCTGAAAATTATTATTTTTTGTTTCTTTATAGGTATAAAGCGCTGCCAATTCGCTCCAGTGGACTGGGAGAATTTGAATGAGATTCAGAGAAAAAAGCGCGGGTGTCTCTCAATTTTCTGCACTCTCTCGTCGCCAACGTGGCCGCCTCGCTCACTTTGCGAATAGGGCTCAATTGCAGAGCTTTGTGGCGTGTATATTACTGCATTTCGCTATGTTTCAAGTCCGACCTAAGAGGTTAGGGCAATAATTTTTTAAAATCGTATTTGTTATTATCAATCTCTGAAACTTTCATCGAAAACCCGTCGAAACTTAGGCCATAAAAAACTAGGCCAATTTTTTGGGTAAGTCCGCAGTGCCCAGTCCATGTCTGACTGGTGGAACTCTCATAGCCAGAAAAGGATGGTATCATCCGAATACCCTTTATATTGAATCTCATCTCATTTGGTTCCCGTCCCCTCCTAATTTTCAAGCCCCACCTGTCTCAAGATATTGTCCCGTTAATTATGGCGCACCCTTTAATCTCTCATCTTCTCTATCATTTGCGCCTCATTTGACCCCAAACTCCTTGTCATCGGAAAGACAAAACAAAACAAAACACTTTGAGAGGTGGTTCTCCGAGAGAGCCGCGGAGCCACTGACCTATTTGTCGAGAGCCCCCTCTTGGTCACGCGCCGGCGGTGGCTCTCAGCATACTGTGTGTGTGTGTGTGTGCGAGTCCGCGCGCGCGCGCAAGTTCGGACAATAGCTGGCTCAAGAGTTGTGTGAGCACAGAACAAGCCCGTGCTGGAAGAAAGTGAGAAAGAAAAAAAAAAGAAAATCAAAAAACGCCTGCAACTTTGTGGAGGGGGGGGGGGTTGGGGGTCTACATCTACATCTAGTTCAGTTGGTTGGTTGGTTGGCAAGAAGCACTATTTGTGTGTTGGTGGTGGCTGGCTGCCTCTGACCGATTGTGAATTGAATAAATGTAATGTACACACACACACATACACACTCTAGATTTTCACTTCACTACCGGCCAGGGAGAAAAGAAAATAAAATAAAAGAAACAACACAAAAAATGGGAAGGAAAGAAACACCGACAGAAGCATAAGCAAACATCTAGAAATGGATGGGATGATGATGATGATGGGATCTAACTTCCTATGCCCGCTCTTTCCCCTCTATATTTGTTTGCCTGAGTTGACTCAAGAGCTTCTCGCTCATTCATTCAATAATTCGCTATTAAGAAACTGACCACAAATGTTCGGCGATGTGGGCTTTCGGGCCTTTGGGTGCTGTTGCGGCTGTGTGTTCTCAGTTGGAAGAGTGGCCGGAGCAGGGACTGGAGCAGCGGCGGCAGCAGCTCGCGATTTCACCACCCACACACCTTCACCATCGGCGCTGCTGAAACAAGAGCATTTTAGACGGTGACATGTTATCGTAAACCTACTCTGCAGTGGTCTCGCATTTGAGGAAGAATTGCGTCTGTTTTCCACCGATTTGAACATCGGCCGTACCGAGTTTACACGTGCCACCGATCACGGGCGTCTGGGCGAAACCGTGACAGGCTGGAACAATCATTTTATCTTTTGTTAAACAACATCAAAAACCATATACTTACCGAGGAATGTGAGTAAGATGAGATTGCGCAGCATAGTGTGGAGCGTACTGCGGCGACCTTTGTGTATATGTGTTGGGGGGATAAATTATAGAAGAAAAAGGGCTCAGCTCCGTGGGCGACTCGACGAACAATTGCCACACACACTTAAAACCAAAAAACAATTGTTGAAAAAGAAAGGAAACGAAACGAAACTAAAAGAAAAGAAATTAAAACTGTATGGGGAAGATGAAGATGAGGAAAGATGGTGGGCGGAGCCAATAGCTGGCGGGGTGGGGTGGTGGGGATGAAAACTGGAAGAAGTAAGTATTGAATTGAAATGAAACGAATTGAATCGAATTGAACTGCGCCCGACCACGGCCAGAGCCAGTGCCCAGTCCCGGTCAGTGAAAAGTGTCTTCTCGATCGCCGAGATAGGCGGACGAATGAGTCGGTGAGTTGGTCGGGTGGGGTGGCTAGTGTGGCGAGCTTCCGAGGGAGGGTTTGTATGCTATGCGACGAACAGCACCGCCCTTTTCCCCCTCTCGTCGCTTACTGTACACGGTGAGACGAGACGACGCGTTTCGTCTCGTTTCGAGAAGTTCGACGAGTGCGGAAGAAAGAAACAGAGAAAGAAAGACGGGGTTAGAGAGCAATTGCACCGCCGAAAATAGAAGCGCGCGCCGCTTATGAGCACGAGAATAGAAGGGCGAGCGCGAGCGCGCGGAAAGTACTATTGTTTCCTTTTTTGGCCTCCTAACGCTAATGCGCCTTAGAAGACAAGAGGACGGACGGGTTAGGTTCAGCGCCTGAGCCTGAGCCTGACAGTGAGTCACAAGTTCAGGCAGACCAAAATAACGCGGTATTTTCGTTCCGGAATAAGACAGAGAACACTGGAGTTTTTTTTTAGCTAAAGGCCATCGAATCGTGTACATTATGCGTTGGCTGTTAGCCGATATCGTTGGCATACTGTGTGATCTATTATTCTCAGTACGGAGCGCTGCAAACGCGATCCCTTCGCACAGTGGTGGACGCGGCCACGTTGGCGACGAGAGAGTGCAGAAAATTGAGAGAGCTGTGGCCGATGTTTTGCTCTGATTTCTCTAAACCTCACTCCAAATGCATGCGAAATTCTTTGTTCGATTAAAGCGAATTATCAGCGTTTTATACCGAGTATACTGATTGTAAGAACTAAAGTAATATCGATCTCTGAAACGTTTCCCGTGAGACCATTTTAAAACTAAGCCATAGAAATCTAGGCTATCTGGGCCTGTGCCTCGTGCCTCATGCATTCTTTTATAATTGACGGCTAATAGCCAGGCGCAAACAGAAAATGCATCAAAATAGCGCTTAAAAACAAAGCAGTGGCAGAGAAAAAAAAAGAAGAAAAAAACGCGCGTTCAAACTGCCAACGGTTTGCGAATTTACGCGTTAAATGAAAATTTTGGCTATTAGCCGTCGATTAGTCGCTGTGGCGATCGCCGAATGCATGTGGCTACTAGCCGATTTCGATAGCTGATTCCTTCTTGTACGCCGACCGCCGATTAGGCGCGAGCTGGGCGTCAATAATGGTCGGTTATCTGCCATAGATGACTAGATGACTATTATTGTTTTAAAAAATTTGTCACCTGGCGAGAGGCGCGAATTCAAAAATTAGGCTCCGCCTCCTCGCTGAAATATTTTTGCAACTCTGCGCGCGCCAATTTGCAATCGCGGTGCGCACGATTTTATGCGTTGAATTTCCGTTACTTATTAACAAATATCCAATTAAGAAAATTAAAAACTCACTTTAAATCGACAATTGCCAAATACGCTTCAAAATAACAATTTTTATATACTCGGCGAATGCATCATCAGCCTCGCTCTACGGCACTTTTCAATTTTCAACAGTGTAGTTCGCCTTTTTTGAAGCGAAAAATCAAATTTTACCAGCAATTCGTCGTGTATACGTCATTTTCCGTTAAAAAGAAGTACAAAACTAGAATTCGAGTTAGTCTTGCAAGTGCAACACTATTTTACAGGAGTTTTGCAGTAGAGCGAGGTAGATGATGTATTTGTCGACTATAAAGGTTTCCAGGAGAAATTGAAAGGCACTGGACAAAAATTCGACGCAGAAAATCGCGCGCACCGCGATCGCAAATTGGCCCGCGCAGAATTGCAGAAATATTTCGGCGAGGAGGCAGAGCCTATTTTTTTTTTTGTTCCAAAGTACCTCAAAAAATCGTGTGTCCGCAAGCCCGGCACCCCACGCTTCCGAAAATTGTTGGCCCGTGGCGCATTTCTCGTGCATTTTTTCGTGTACTCCCCGTGGACAATTCTCAACGTTTTTTTCTATTTTTTACGTGAATAATCTGAAAATGGAGCGTATTCAAACAAAATACTGAAAAACCGAGGTTTTCTGTTGAAAAATGGCATTTGCCACTGGCTAATTCTGCGAACGCGCTCCACTGCGAAGTTGGACCACGAGGGAGACGTGAATGTACGCCCTAGCGCGTTGCGCTGTCTGGATTTTAAATTTTCGGTGTTCTACACGGTGCGTTGACGTCGACATTGAAGAGTTCGTGAATGCAAACTAGCTCCACCGAAATTCTCCAATTGCTTTTTTTTTCGCATCATTCCACTTTAAATCCCATTTTTTGTGTGTCCTTTTTCTTATTCGTATTCTTATTCCAAAACCTATGGCATCTGGTTCTAACTGGTCTGTTGTGTAATGAGAATGAGAATGAGAAAGCATGGAAACCGTTTCGTTGCGTACGTTTTCCGATCCGGTCAATATTGGCATGTATGCATACATGAATGCATGCATTTGGTTGCGTTGAGTTGCGTTGCGTTGCGCAAAAAATTCATTTACGACGCTCCGCTGTTCCGCAGGGCCACGGGGCCCTGGCGACTGCTTTTTTTAATGTTTTTTTGCCTCCAACGTTGAAGCGCTCAGTCCTCACTCGTGCGTCCGGACGCGATTCCTTATGTGGTGCAGGTCACGTGAAAAAAACTGCGGAACATCGGAGCGTCGTAACTATTGACCTTTCCCACACACAAGTGGTAAAAAAACAAGGAAGCAAAGGTGGTTAAGGTGTGGAAAAGCTGTCAAGCGTTTCTTTTGCAACATCACGATGGCGACGAGCAGTGCCACTGTTTGTCCACCTAAACATCTTGTCATTTTTTTTTATCAAAATGAGACGAAATGCGCGGCGTTTCCCGTCTCTTCGCTTTGATTTGTCTTTGCGGCTCGTCGCGGCTCGGGTCACAAAGAGCTGACAAGCTCGTTCGTTTCTTTCATTTCTCTCTCACGACCGGAGGACACCAGGCTCCGCCAGGCGACTGATAAAGTTGTGTTTACGAGTCGGGACTGTCTGTGAGGATAGCCGAAAGCAGTCAGTCCGACATTCCGTTCGAAGTGAAGTTGTACCAACACCAAACGTTCGATTGGCATTCCGCGGGTTATCAGCCGCCGCCGCCTCCCAGCATTTTTATTTGACAGAGAGAGCAGCCCCTTGTTGAGATTGTTTTGTTTTGCAAAGCTTGTACAAAGGTCGTGGCACGCTGACCAACGCACTGCACTCTCGCTTGTCGTCGACCACTTGAAAAAGTACACACTCTAACCACACAGATCCCGGACGACACTAAATGACCCACCACTCTCTCGGGGACAGAAGAGCTTATAGATATGTTGATTATGAAATTTTACATCAGAAGTCGGGATTTTGGCAAACAAATTTTTTTTAATTTTCTGAAATAAAAGACAAGAGCTTTTTATGTGAAAAAAAAACACCGGAATCCCAATTTTCCGAAGAGCCAAGCCAAACACAGGCACATGGATTCAGAAAACGCGCCCGGGCGCACACTAACGCCTCTGCCGTCGTCCAAATTTGCAGTAGCGCGCGTTTGCATTATTTTCTTTTCCAATTTCACTCGACTAAGCTCCATTTTCAGATTATTCATGTTGAAAGCTTCATTTTAATTCAAAAACGAGGAACTTTAGTCGGAAAATAGCCAAGCCTTAAGGTTTTGAAAATAGCACTTGAAAATGAGAAAGTTGAAAAAGTAATTGACTTTTTTTTCTGTTTCACACACATTTTTTCTGAGCTCTCTTCATGCATTTTTATGCATGCGTATGTTCAGATTTCAGGTAATTGTCGAAATGGCTGAAAGCCTGAAGAAAGATAAGCAGGCTCTTTGAGGCTGTTTTCTTTATGAGTTCCAGCAAGAAAACTCTTCTGCCGAAACTAATCGAAAAATTAATCATGTGATAGGAGGTGAAACCCTTCATTACGGTACACTCAAGTTCTGGTTAAACGTTTCAAGGATGGAGAATTTTACCTCGAAGAAAAGGCGAAGTCTGGACAACCATGTCTGGAAGTAGAAGAGGAAATAGAAGGGGAGGTTGAGAGACAGTGTTTGCGAAGTTACCGCAAGCCTTGGATTTCACAAAGATACAGTACATCGCCGTTGAAGACAAGAAAAAATAATTGCGAACTAGATGTCAAACTTCTACCACATCCACCTTATAGCCCAGACTTGTCACCTACGGACTACCTTGTTCCATTCTCTTCAAGACCATCTTCGTGGAAAGATGTTCGACGACAGAAGACACCTAGAAACCTACCTGGATGACTTCTTGAATGACCAGCCCGCAGAGTTCTACGCGAGAGGCAGCGAGCAGTTGCTTACACGTTGGCAGTATGTGGTGGACTATGATGGGGGAATATATCGATTATTGACATCTTCTTGTTTTCAATAAAATCTTTTCTAAAAATTGAGCGAAAAAAGTCAATTACCTTTGAGAGGGCCTAATAAAAACAATTATCTGAATATTTATGCCTGAAAACTTGGCAAAATCAGGAAAATGAAAAGAGATGCTGCGAAATCATCGGATTGTACACGGTGAGTACACGGGAAAATGCGTCAAGGTCCAAAAATTGTGGAAATGTGAGTGCCGTGCGGCCTAAAGATGTTGCGTAGCTGCTGAAAAATTATAAATTTGCACGCTTTCATTTTGGTTTCCAAATTATTTCATTTGACGTTTAATTTATAGATGAAATGAAATAATTTGGAGACCAAAATGGAAATCGCATAGCGTTGAGTTCAGCAGATCGCGTTTGACCATTTTGGCGGGCCGCTAATATATTCATTTATTTTTGGTTTTTTTGTTTCTGAAATTGTAAAAATTAGGCTATTAAAAACTTGAAAGGCGATTAGCTTTGAAATTTAATTTAAACATGTTCTTGGCAAAAAACGGCTGGCGACTTTTTTTTTTAAATGAATTTTCGCCGCCGACGCCCATGCGCTGCGGTTGTGCCGCGTGGCACCGCTGTCTCTCGTCTGCGTCTCGTCGCATAATTTCGGAAATACTCATTTGCTTTGGGATCATTTGCTATTTTCTCATTTGTTATAGAAAAGGAGCATGAAAGCGGCGGTCATTCGGCAGCGAATAGCTCACTATAGCAAATGAAAAAATAGCAAACGATCCCAAAGCAATTGAGTATTTGCCCTTAATTTGTCGGGCGCGTTTGCTGACGCCCCACTATGCCCCTGTGAAAAAACGCTTAAAATCAATGGAAATTGCTAAAAGTTGAGAGAAATTGGCAAAATATCGTGAGATTATCGAGAAATTTGTTTTTTTTTTCTATTTTTTGGTAAATTTGAGCAACAATTTTATAAATAAAATGCCGTAACAATGCTCTAAAACGCTTTTTTTTGCGTAATATGAACGAGGTTTTGCACAGACTTAGTTCCTGCAAAACTTTTTTCATGTCCATCTTTCAAAATATGTTTCGAATTTATTATTTTTTTTGGGGGTACGACAAAGTAGAACTGAGCGAAATAGAACTGCTAAAAAATAGAACTCGTTGTGCGATGGAGCGCGTTTGCATTATGCAATTTTTTGGAAAAACTACATTGATTTTATACTTTTCTTTATTTTCGCTGTTGCTAAAAGTCTATCATATCTGAAAATGACTAAAAATTAAAAAAAAATCGGAAAACTCGAAAAATTATGCAAACGCGTTCCATCGCACCACGAGTTCTATTTTGTAGCAGTTATATTCTGTCGTACCCCCATTTTCCTCGATTATTATCGATTTTTTCAATTCCTTGACAATTTTTCACTTTTTTTTGTTGTTAATCTTAGCAAAAAATGCTTTAAAAAATGTATTTTAAAAAATTCCAGCTCAAAAAAAATTTTCACAAACATTTTTTTTTTAATTTTTAAAAATATTTTTTCCGTCAAAATGTATTGAAATTTAGGTATGAACATTTATATTAATTATACGAAACTGGCAAAACTTTTATAGGAAACAATGAAAAAAACCACCTGTTTCAAGTTGGATATTTGGTCATTTGGCAGTTTCAGCATGTAGAAAATTGTTTTTTTTTTTGGCTTTTTGGGTTTTATTTTCACGATACTTTACGGATTTTTTTAACTATTAGCCGTCGAATTCGGCGCATACAGTACGTCCAATAATTTTAGGACCTTATCGCTTTGGTGCCCCAGAAGAAACCGAAAGTGATACTCTCGACACTAAAAGCTATTTTCAAAGGCTAATAGCTATAATCGCGCTAAAAATCCCTCGCTTGGTGAGAATATTTAGGCAGCCAGATTTTTTTAAATTGAAGAACAAAAAAATGAATGGAATTTTTGTGGTTTTTTTGTTTTGCTCTTCACTTCAAATTTTCGCCGCAAGCTCCGGTTTGTCAAGCAATTTGTCTGGCGGGATTATACGTACAACTGTTCCGAAATCGGCTGGCTGCTCCAATAAAATGGTCCGATTTGTTTGCCCAATTGCTACCGATCACTTTTTTAAAAATGTCTTTGCGAGCAATGGAGCAAGCCTTTCTCTCTCTTGTCTTATCACTCCTCTCTCTTTTCCGACACGAACGGACATTCTGAAGAGGTCACGAAATGATAGGGAGAACTGCTGTTGCTGCTGTTTATCATTTGCGAGCGCTCTGCGTCTCCACCCAAGCGCACACTCTCTCTCTCTCCTTGTCCGGCTTTTCGTCGGAGCCGCGCGGCGCCGCCGCCGCCGCAATTTGCACACTTTTCGGATGAAAGAGACTGGAGTGCGGAAAAATACGGACAATCGAGTGGATGTTCCCGTCTATGCACCTTGAACAGAGCAGAAAGGTTAGACCGACACGACAGCGTTTGGTTTTGAGGTTTTGAGGATTTTAGGTTTTGAGGTTTTCAGGTTGGACCGAACCAGAGCTAGATTCCATGAAACAGGAGAACGGCATGTTTCGGAAAAGGAGTTTGCCTGATTCTCAGTTTCTCTCACCACCATTACACAAAATTCATCAATTTCCTGATTCCGGTTTCTAGAAATCGGATTTCCTCTCATTTTTAGGTTTCATGGACCCGGATCCGGCATCAGGCTTATTGTTAAGTTAGTCGTTTTCCAGGATATTCAAAAAAAGAGCCAACGAGGTATTGAATCGAATTTATAAGGCAGAAAGCGTCTAAGCGAAGAGACGCAGACGAGAGACAGTGTTGCCATGCTACGCAACCGCAGCGCAGGGAATTTCGGGCAGCTAATGGCCGACGAGGTCGATAATTGCCGAACAGAATGGCGAATTGCCACGGGACTTAAAAGATCTGTTCGGGCCGAAAATTCCCTTTTGCTATCAATCAGACTTTGGCTGAACTGAACTGAACTGAACTGCGGCATTTTTTCGACAAAATCTAGACGTTTTAGACACCCACAACCCTTTCTTTTCTATTACAAAAAAGCTTCGTCGTCGTGACAATCTTTCGCCTTCTTTTAATCAGAAGAATAACTTGTCAAAATGACAGAAAAAATAGTTTCTAATTTTTCCGGGATGTGTGAAATGCGATGAATAAAGCATTCAAGTGTAATGAATTGCTCTTTTCTCAAAAATTATTCTTACATTATTCACGTTTTTGCATTTTCCAACATTGTTTGTATCATGTGTTTTATATTTTCTTCCTTGCGCTCTTTAAGATGGGGTGCTGGCGGCTCTGGGACGTTTCGAAACCTTTTGGTATTTTTGCGTCCCTTTTGTCGCCAAATGACACCAAAATACACTCGCATTTTTGGGTGATTTGAACCGGAAAATGCACTAAAATTTTGAAATGTCCCAGAGTCTTGCTGGCGACTGTCCTCGCAAAAGTGCGCTACGTTGAACTCGGCGGGAAAAACCTTGGCAGTCTCCCATTATCCGAATGTTCATGTTTTGAAACCAATTAGCAGAAGCGTGTAAGCGACGAGACGTAGACGAGAGACAGCGTTGGCACGCGACGCAAACTCAGCGCATGACCTTTAGCAATTCGCCTAGCGTTTTCTTAATTTTGTGAGCTCGTGTTTAGATATATTGCTCCATTTTTTCGTTTATGTGACCAAGCGGCTAGGACGCAAAATTGTGAATCACACGTCTCAAGTTCAATTTCTCTTTCGTAGCCGGCTTTACGGTATATGGCGAGGCCCCATACACTTAAACTAAGCGCGGTTCTCCTATTATAAACCCATTACTGAATTGTTATTGATAAAATCACCACGATTAGTCCATTGATGACGTAAATTCTAAATTGTTCAGTCTGGGTTTATCCTATACTATGTAACCACTTTTGCTGTATAACTTCTTGCCAAATTGTTTTCGACCGATTCTCGGTTTTTATTTCATTTATTGTTAGCGTGATTGAATCCACCCAAAAATAAATCTATCAATTATTTTATTTTTCTGCCAAAAGGCGTTCATATTCGCGTATTTTCCAATACTTCCGCATCTTTTAACAATAAAAATGTTGTTATTTGTAAAAATACACTGTTTTGGGACAAGTTATTATTACCGACTTAAATCAAAAACGTGTTTTACGTTTACTCACTAAACTTGCTCAGATCCGGCGTAAGGCAAGTAATGATAAGTTACTGTTTGAAAACGGCTATTAGCCATCGAATCGAGACGTGTGCCATTTGCATTTAGCGCATTTCCCGAATTCGATGACTATTCGCCGTTTCTGATTGTTTTTCTCTTTCACTTCCTTCGCTTGATTCAATTGCTATTAGCTAAAAATTACCTGAGAATCTTGAAACCTTTTTTTCATTGCTGACTTTCCCATTACAATCTGGGAAGCTGCCTATATCCGCCATACACCGCTAAAAACTCCAAGAGTAAGTTTGCTAGGTTTTCAGATCCTCACAGCTTAGACGAACGCCCAGTGTACATATCCACGTATTTATTTATTTGCGCCAATGTGACGTGGGGGTACTGCGTAATCATAAAATCGTGAACGATTTAGCTAATCAACCACTACGAACAAAAAATATAAACTCTCACGATACCACAGTGCGAACAAATTGTGTTCTTGATTTTTTGTTCGTAAATAGTGGACTTAGGAAATTGTTTTGATTTCAGTTTTTTAATTTTTCTGCTCTTTGTGTCCCAAATAACGTGTTCACGAGCGAAATTTAGTTACGACGCTCCGATGTGTCGCAGTTTTTAAATGACTGCGGAACATCGGAGCGTCGTAACTGAATTCCTCTCGTGAACTCATAATAATATTGATATTTTTAACAATTTAATAGAAGCAAAAATTGCCAATATTGCCAAATCCCAGGCTACTAGCTGGACCTCAAAAAACGTCCAACTTAAAAAAAAGAAGCAGCAAAAAAGAAGACTACAAATTAAGAAAAACCACCTAATTTTTTGCGTGTGTCATCTTCTTGCCAACTCTTTAAAAACGTTTGGAACCTTTTTCGGGTTTTCAACCGAAAATTGTCTTCCTTCTTTATCCAATGACAATTTTACGTTTGCTTTTTTTTTTTCAAAATTCAGCTGTTCTCTCTCCCTTGACATAAAAATAATGTTTTAAGTAACAAAAAAAAACAAATGAAAAGTGAAATCATTGACTTATGAAATCACTTTTTGAGATAAACTTGGAGTCTATGTTTTATTTTCTTCCAACGCAAAAAAAACCGCAAAGCATCGAAAAAACAGTTACTTGTTGAATATTTCAACAAATAGTGTTTCTAATCGATTCATTATTTTTTATTTATGCGGCATAACAGAAAAACACATAATTTTTAAGATATTTAGTGCGCTGGGGCGCGTTTGCAGCTACCTAAATCCCCGTGCTGTTCCAAAAAAAATATGCATTCAAACTTCTCAATCAAAGCTGCATTTTAAGAGTGCACATGACCGAAATCAAGAGGAAGTTGGTCGAGTTCGTATTTTCAGCCGTCCTTTTACATGTGATTTTTGGGAGAAATTTTGCAGGTCTCTGACTATTTATTGTTCTTTCCGCGCCAAATTGTGATCTCAATCGTAAAAAAAATAATATTTTAACAAGGGCCAATTGAGTTACGGAAAATTTTCAAGGATAGTGGGTAGACATTTTTCCTAGTATTGAGCTAGCTATACACTTCTTGGAACTTTTTCTGGGTGTTTTTTTCTCGGAACTTTGATATATTTATTGTACATATTTTCAACCGAGTTGCATCATCAAACAATGAAACCTCGCCCACTTTTTTTCTGGCAAAAATTATAAATGAGCTGGATTTTTCTTTGGCTATTCGCCGACTTTGATGATTAATTTCTGCTTGCACGTCAAATTCCCGCCGTATAGCTGCCAAATCGGAGCCAAATTTATGCCCAATATTGCCGGACTCGCGCCGATCGTCGATAGGTGCCAACTATGCGTAGCTATCTGCCTTATTCGAAGGGTAATATCCATTTTAAACGGCTATTAGCCATATGGCTGCCTATATCCGTGTTAAAAGTTCCCTGCAAAGTTAGTCCGTTGAAAATTTTTTCCACGTCCATATTTGAAAAAATTCAATTTTTAGCGAGTTTTTAATATAATTTTTCGCCGATTTCTCTTAATTTTTTAAAAGCGAATTTTAATAATTTATCACATTCATATATTGCTAAAAATTCACTATAAAATTCCGGAAAAACGATACAAAAAAAGAGCAAAACAAATTTTAATGAAACATATAAATATTTTCTCAATTTTTGTAGTTTTTAATTTTTTTCGGAAATTGTTCCTAAGATTTGTCTGTTTAAAAATGCAAATAGAGGTTTGCTAAGTTTGCTTAAAAATGCTTAAAAAATTTATTAAAAATGGCGAAAAAAATTTGATAAAAATTTAAAAAAAAATTTCTTTTTTGAAAATTTGGGAAAATTTTGTTAATTTTTTGAAATTTTTGGGACTAACTTTCAGCAAAAACCTATTTTTAATTTTTAATTTTAAAGTTTTTTTTGACTATTTATGCAGTTCTGACAGTCGCGAGCGTCGATCATCAATCAATAACTTGATAAAGCTTTAATTTTCTCTGCGTCTTCTCTATCGCTTATGGCCGCGGTCGAGGAATGACGCGTGGCCGAGTTGCACCAGTTGCTTCTAATCTTTTCTGATTCAATGCTCTCATTCTTTTCCGTTTGGTTTGCAAAAACCCCTCTACTTGGAAGCCATAAATTTCAAACTTTTTGTTTCCTTTTTTTTTTTTGAAAAAAAAAACTAATCAACTTCCATCATCTCTCCACATCATCATCGCGCGTAAATCAACATTTTTATTATCTTAATAATTATGTACGTATGTATTTGCGCCGTAAATCACCACTGTACATACCTATATCTCTGCGGTCCTTAAAAGATTGCAATGGGCGGGACTTGTGATTCAGGTGATATGTGTCACTCCACCCCTCTCGATTCTAAATTCTGGAGTGAGCTGACTGAGCTTTTTCTTCTTTTTATTCTTTTTTTTTCATTTTATCGTGGAAAACAACAGTACGACGCTGACGTCGGTGTGTGTTTTTTATCTATTTTACCTTTTTTATCGCCTCGAGTCAAATCAAATCAAATCAAATCAAGTAACCACCACTAGGTGTAAATCCAATTACTTTTCTTTTCCATTTACACCACCTCACACCCTTTCCGCCATTCTAACCATTGATTTCCAGCGTTCGCCGTGATGTCGCCCGTCTGGATGATCCTCGTGCTCATCGCCTGTCATTTGCTTTGCGGCTCGGCCGTCAGCGCCAGCGCAAGCGACACCAAAAACGAGTGCTCTGTGGACTGCGATCAGGCTCCGTCCGACTTGGGAATCATGCTCCCGCCAGAGCTCTTCGACTCGACTCGTCTGGCGAATCTGATCGCCGCACGACCCGCGTTACAGTTTAAGAGTGAGTTCTTCTAATTCCTTTTGATTCACCAAATTAATTGTTTATCTGTTTTGCAGTGAAACGCGACTACGATTTTGTCCGATTCGGACGGTCGGCGCCGAGCAAGAAGGCGTCGTACGATTACATTCGTTTTGGTCGCAAATGAGCTCGTTTTTCATCTCATCTCATCCCATCGCAGAAACACACTCACACTCACACTCAGTAGAAGACAGGCAGATCAAACTATTTCGTTTTTTTATTCCAGCCAGATTCCAGAATAATTTGTTTGTTTGCCACGCATGTGATATCCTATCCACCCCCCCCCCCCTATTTTTCTTCCTTCCTTCCTTCCCCAACCAACCACTTTGTGTTGTTTGCTGGAAAACTAATAATAACTGAATGATAAAGCGGCTTTTACACGTTAAGAGTGGGAGCTGATTGCCTTTTCTCAATTTAGCTCTGCTCAAATGTCGCGCGTGTTGCTGCTAGAGGGGCGGCCAGGTGGAATCGGGCACTGATTCACCTGTTTTCGTGAAGCGAAGATGATGACGGGGAGAAAGCGACTGTGCATCGCCTTCCCCCCGTCGTTCAACGCGCCAGTAAATTCTCAATGGAGCGCGTTTGCATTATTCGCAGGTGGTTTTTTTAAGTACTTAACTCAAAAAATCAATTGTTCACGGGGAGTACACAACTCAAAAACTGCACAAGAAATGTGCCGTGTGTCGCGGAATAAATTAGCTAATAATTATTCCACGACTCTTTTCAACTAATTATAGTCTATCACCTATTTTTACAACACAAAACAATAATAAATACTCACCAAATCACCAAATCGAGACAGTTAGAGTGAAATACAGTACAAAATACAATAATCAATAAAAACCCTCTCGCTGTCTCGCGCACTCTCTCGTCGCTCCTGCGGCGGCCGGCGGCCGCTCCTACAGCGTCGCGGTCACGTCCGCGCCTGCTGTAGCAGCCGCGCCCTGCTGGACTTTGAGAATGTACCGCGCCCGCGAAAGCGGGCCTAAAATAATTAACGTGTCGACTCGACATGGCCCCAGGCCAGTCGTCGTCTCGAAACACGGTACCGATAGGTCGCAAGACCACTAAACTATAGGCTTCCGAGCCACAATATTAACCGTAGTTTCAGGACCTTTTCTACCCCCTTTTTGTCTTCATCTTTTCTGCAGCGACTTCTCACAACACAAACACAAGAGCAACATTCGGCAACCGCATTGGCTTTTTTTCCTTCTTGCTTAATTTTCTCTGCTCCGTCGTTTTTATATTTTCCGCTCATTACTCTTATTTTATTGTCAACATACCAGAGATACCCCACGTGCTCCATGCCAAGTTGTAGCACACCACACGGGGTGGAAAAGGTTTTGTCAAAAGTTTCCTTTTCCCCAATAAATGATTCTCTGCGAACACACCGTGTTTTAAACATCCTATCGCACAATTAAGGCGTGAATAGGGGAGTCTCCATCCTCCCTCTACTATTCCGCACACCGTGGGAAAACCATTTTGGAAGCATGGGGTGTCGTGTACTTATATATATCGTTCCAACCTTCCTGCGGAGCGCTGCAAACGCGCTCCCTTCGCACAGTGGTGGACGCGGCCACGTTGGCGACGAGAGAGTGCAGAAAATTGAGAGAGCTGTGGCCGATGTTTTGCTCTGATTTCTCTAAACCTCTCTTCAAATGCATGTGAATTTCTTTGTTCGATTGGAGCGAGTTATCAGCGTTTTATACCGAGTATACCTGGTAACGCAACATTTGTAAGAGACGCAGAGAAGACACACCCACTCACAACAGATTTTTGCGAACCGTTCAGTTAAAAAACATGAGCGGGTGGGGGTTCCAAAAGCTAGAAAATTAAAACGATAATATATAAATTATTACGAAAAAATGAGACAAAAATCTTCATTGCTAACTCTAAACCACCTTAAAGAACAGACACGCCCACTGCTTGCGTGGCGCCGGAGTAGCCAAGTGGCAAAGGCGTGGGCCCAGGGAACCCATGGATGTAAATCCTTTGGGGGTTCGACTCCCCCCTCCGGCAAATCACCTTTTTTTGAAACTTGGAAGTGTTGCATCACGATGGGTTTGTCGGGTAAAAATGTCAAATTTTTTATTGTTTTGAAACTCCAGCTCAACTCCAACTAAATGCTATGCAAAAATCACTCTTGAAATTTTCGAGCTAGAGCATACAAACATACTGTGATCGGCATTAAATAAAATGACCATGCACCTTTGCGGAATAGAAATGTTGCAATATAGAACTGCTTGAAATGGAGCTGTACTGACCCAGAAAAGCTACAGTAGCTCGAAGAGCCTAATTTCGAGAAGTTTTTTTTCCCGTATAGCTCCATTTCAGGCGGTTCTGTTCGAAACAATTATATTTCGCTACAGTTCTAGTCCGCAATAACACCCGCTTTTCGTGAAGAGGCGCAATTGCCCGCGAGCACCCCATTTTCCACTGGAAATTACGTTTCAATCCAAAAAGAGAAAATTCTCTATTTTTTCCCAGATATTACAGTTTGGACGAGAATAACCGACATTTTACGAACTTGCGGAATCAAACTGAGTTTTCCAATGAATTTTCGAAGATTAGGTTTTTATTTTCATCAGTGTTCCTTCTAAACAATCTCGATAAACATTGTTAAAAACAAATATTCTGAGCACAGAATCGAAGATGACCTGTTATGGGGTTATTCTCGAACAAAAAAAGCAAAAAATATAAAAAACCAGCAAAAAATTCAGCGAAAATTCGGAGAATGCTCTTATCGGTCTGAAACTTTGGGAAATTAGTTAAAAAGTACTTCCGGGCATTCCCTGAAAATTTCATACCGAAATATTGACTTTAAAAAATATCGATTTCTATTTCTGAAAATTTTCAAAATCGATATTTTGGTCTGAAATTTTCAGGGAATGGCCGAAAGTATTTTTTCAATGATTTTCCAAAGTTTCAGATCGATCGGAGCGATGAGAACATGAAAGTTCCGGGAGTACCTCAACTGGTCTAGATACAGTACCGGACAAAAAGATATCATATTTTGGTTTTTGGAGTATAACTTTTGAATGGAGAGGGTCATGGTTCTGAAAATTTGCATGAATCTGTCCCGTAATGTTTTTGACAAGCTCCCAAAATGGATTTGGTCATTTTTGAAAACTGCAGATTTTTCGAAAAATTTCAGATTCCAAATTTTCGACCCAAAAAAATTTTTTTTTTCAGTTTTTTCAAGGCTCGAAATTTGTTTTTCAAATGAAGTTTCAAAACTAAAAGTATGATTTTAGTTGACTATGGGTCGATCGGACAATTTTCAGCTGACTTACAGCACTTCGAATATCAAGGTCCACATGGGTAAGTCAACTATAACATTTATTGAGGATCACCAAAACCGAATAAAACGAAATAAAATTTGTTTTTTAACAGTTTTTATCAAATTTGCTTTTGTTTTCTTTGGTTTTGGTGATTCTCAATAAAAGTTATAGTTGACTTACCCATGTGGACCCTGATATTCAAAGTGCTGTAACTCAGCTGAAAATTGTCCGATCGACCCATAGTCAACTAAAATCGTACTTTTAATTTTGAAACTTCATTTTAAAAATAAATTTCGAGCCTTGAAAAATCTGAAAAAAAAAATTATTTTTGGGTCGAAAATTTGGCATCTGAAATTTTTTCGAAAAATCTGCAGTTTTCAAAAATGACCAAATCCATTTTGGGAGCTTGTCAAAAACACTACGGGACAGATTCATGCAAATTTTCAGAACCATAACCATCTCCAATCAAAAGTTATACTCCAAAAACCAAAATATGATATCTTTTTGTCCGGTACTGTATATTGGATTCTGTTCCCCAATAATGCAACTGTTCCGGCATGTGTTTCCCATGCGCATTCCCTGATTTTATGGATATAAGGCACTAAAAATAAACCTTGTAGTAGAAAAATGGCTATTTGCATACTTTCCTCCCTAACAAAAAAATCAGCATTTAAATAATTTCGGGATTAAAAAAAAGCATCATACTTTTCATGTTTTTTTGTATACAGTATACTCCGCACCGGCTCCGCACCGGCTCCGCAAATGAAACGATAGATTCCGCACGCACAAATTTATTCACTAAATACTAAAATCAATAATTTAATTTAAGTAAAATCGTTTCACTTTTCTTCTCTTCCTGATACAGTAAAATTAAACGAGAAAAATTTTCTTACATCACGATCCATTTTAGAAAACATTGGAGATCAAATCTGAGGGGGCGTGGCCACTAATTATTCTTCTAAACTTTTTCTGTGACTGCTAAAGTTTGTGCGTGTTTTGACACGTTTGACAATGTTATCTTTCTCTCTGGCCTTTGGCGTTTTATCACTATTCCGTTATTTACATTGATCAAATATTCTTTTGTCTTTTTTCACTTCTTTTATTTCAGAAATGACTTCCACAGTCAGTAAAAAGAAACAGAAAAAATTGGCGATGCAAATAGGGGTAACATTTTCATTGTTTCTGTTTTTAACCGCGTAACAATACAATTTAATTTCAGATTTTTCCAAAGGGAGAAAAGTCAAGAAAAAGTGAATCAAAAGTCGTATTACAACCAAAAAACTATGATCCCGGTTTCCCATCCGATAAACAAATAAAATTACGAAAAGAAAAGTTTAAGAGCGAGAAACTCGATCTGGAATCATCTGAATCGAGAAATCGAAGAGCTAAGGGGATGTTTTTGGATCGCGTGAGTTGTGTTGTTTTTTTTAGAAAACATTTTGTGATTTTAGCAACTCGAAATGCTTGAAAACTTGGCATATTTGATAAAAATAGAAAAAAAGATGAATATCAATAATGAAAGTGATAATTGTGAAGATTCATCTTTGATAGCAGGTTAGGTAATAAAAAGTTGTACATACATAAAAATTTTCAGAGTACTTTGAAAAGAAGACAGCAATTTATGATTTTCACTTTCCTCCATTAGACAATGATATTGAAGTTGGTGAGGAGTTGAGCGTGAGTTTTTACTTGGCATCAAGACATTTCTCGCGTCTCTACGTCTCCATTCTTGCACGCGTTTATTGTGTTTTCAATCGACTTGCGACATGAGAACGCGGAACTCCGCCCACTTATTTGTGCGCGACCACGCGAACACAGTAATAATTGAAGAGACGCAGACAGAACGGTGAATGCAGACTTGCGTTTTCATGTCGCAAGTCGATTGAAAACACAATAGCTAAGCTTGGCAGTGTGGAGACGCAGAGCATGGAATGCGATAGGGCTCAAAAAAATCGATAATAATAAATTATAGAACCTGGCAAAGCTACAAGAAAGATATGAAGCGCAGTTGATCGAATTGGACTTAACTGGAGAACGAGGACTTGAGAAAACTGAAATTTTGTTGGAATTTCAGTATTTGGAGATAGAATTGCTGGAGATGGTTGTGCGGAACTATGAATTGGAAAAAGTGAGGATTTATGGCATTAAAAATAGTAATATACACCCCACACTTTCAAAATTATTGGTTGTTGGCGCTTTTTCCGTGTACTCCCGTGGACAATTTTTTTCTGATTTTGGCAAGTTTTCGGTCAATAACTATTCTAACGAATAATGTAAACGCACTCACTGTTGGCTGGAGCATTGGATGACAGGGGAGGCGTGCAACACGGTGTGCTGGCCGTTATTGTTAATGCGCTCCGCTGAGAGGAACGCTACTTGTTTGCGTCTCTTCGGCGAGAGTCGCTGGCAGGTTGCCACAAAACAAGCGCACTCTGCTTCTCTGCATCTCCTCGCGCATGCTTTTCGTATCATTTTAATGCAGATAAGTGGTATGCAGCCTACGGTAAATAAATGCCTAGACCAGAATATTTTTCTTGGGAAAAAACCTTAATTTTTTTATTTCATTTTCGTCGCCAAATTGTTTCATCTCACATTTGGCGACGAAAATGAAATCCACGTAGTACTAAGTTTTGTGGAGCGCACTTGCTTTCTTCGCGAATGGACAAAAAGTAAGTCAACATCCAACCCGAAATTTCTATTTTTCCTGCTGTGCTTTTGAAAAAAAAAAACGCGTTCCCACAAATTTTTTTTCTTCAGAAACTGGCAATGCTCCAATCGATGAACCAACTGATCAACACGTTCAACTTGCTGCTCGTTGATCGCATGAATTCCGTTCTGAAGACGTGTAAGCGAGAAGACATATTTGTGCTTCCAGGAGCAGTTGATTTGTTTTTTTTGACCCAACGTCCCGAAAAGATCCATCTACCATCGTTGGTTTTCGAGCGTCCGACGCGGAGGGAAAAGAGGAGAGAAGCAAGATAGTGGTTGCTCAAAGTTGGCTCAGCGAAGTTTCAAAGGAAGAAAAGAAATAAACAATTTGTAAAGAAAAAGAGCAGTGGAGTGGAGCACATGTGAATAAACGAATAAACAAAGTTAGATGGATTATAGTTTTAGAAATCAAAACGCACAAGATCACAGCTAGGGCCGGGTCGTCATTATACCTTCTTTTTTTTTACAAAACGTTTTTATTGTACGCACTTCATTTTGGAGACGCAGACAAGGGAGGCGCGTTTGCGATAGGGCACGTTTGCCTTTCCGTAGGGTCTAGCACGCCGCGGAAGAGCAGAGTATTTATCCAATCAAAAATGTTGCATACCTCCGCAAGAAAGTGTGTAGACCGCAGAGACGCAGACACTTTTGATCCGATCGGTGGGCGGCTCCTGTTGGTGTCTGCCGGGCTCTGAATTCAGAAGAGAGAGAGAGAGAGAGAGAGCCGGCTGGCGTTTAATATACAGAAACAACGACGAGTGTAAAGCGAGAGGAAAAGAGAGGGGCTTCGAGCAGTCGGCGGAGCATCAGCCATCTCTCCTCTTCTTTTCTCGCCTCTTCTTGAGAGGAACTTTGTTTTCTTTAGAGGATTTTCAGTTTTTTTTTTATTTCTTGATTTCGGGGTCTGAAAAACATCAAACTCTATCGATTGGTCGTTTTTTTTTCATACGGAATGTCTGCCGAAAAGTTGCCGACTAGCTTCCTCGGGCAGAACTGCCGGATTCAGTGACATTTTGTTCACCAAATTCAGTTACGACACTCTGATGTTCCGCAGATCTCGTAGCGTTCTGCGAAACAGACAGCGGAGCGTCGTAGCTGAATTTGGTCGGAATTTTATAGTTAGGAAACTCAAAGGGGTAATCGTGCAGGTTTCCGGGCCTGTACGGGGGTCCCAGATTAAATTGTTACATCCAAAAAATGTTTTCTAGAGGTAGTCGACTATGCGGAGTCTAATCAGAAAGTTTGTTTTACATGAAAATTGACCATTTTCTGAGAAAAGTGAGAAAATGTAACTGTAACTCTGTTCTATCGTATAGGCTCTACTTGCTGCCAAGATGCTCTGAGAATTTCTGGCAGCGAGGCCGCTAAATGCCGAAAAAAAAATTCCACTGGATTCGGCAGATTTGCCCAGGGCAGCTGATGGGCAGCTAATGGGCAGGTACTCGGCAGCTTTCGGTACCTAATGGGCAGCTAATCGGCAGCTAAGTGGCAGCTAAAGGGCAGCTGATGGGCAGCTCTTGGCAGCTCTCGGCAGCTCCACGGCAGCTAATCGACAGCTAATCTGCAACTCTCAGCAGGTCTAGGCAGCTACTCGGCAGCCATTCGGAAGCTAATCGGCAGCTAATGGGCAGCTGATGGACTGCCACACGGCAGATAGTTGGCAGCTCTCGGCAGCTACTCGGCAAATCACCAAAAAATCCCAAAGTAATGACGTCCAAAGTCTCGGGTCAATTGTTTATTTTTTCTGTAAAAGTACATACTTTCGGCTTCTCCTCTTCCTCCTCCTTCTCCTCCTGCTTCTTCCTCTTCCTGACCCCTGACAACTGCCTTTCCCCACCCGCCACTCTTTCTGAAGCAATGCACAAGAATAAGATGCAATGACCTCGCACAGTTGGCACCGATCCTGACAGCCACCGATCGATCAACCTCCTTCTCTCGCCCATCAAAAGTTTGAGTTTGAGCGAAAGGGAGAGATGGATATGAATTGAATCACAGCTTGAAAGTGCAATTGAGCTTGAAACTTGCTAAATCTTACGGTCAGCGCCTAAATTCCGTCTGTTTGCTCTGCTTCAGCTGCCATACGTATCAGTCGGAACACTCGGAACGCGCCAGATGTTTAGTAAAAAAGGAATGACAAAGTGTTGCTGCTTCTGCTGCTATCTCTATCGACCGTTTTCCGTCCATCTTCTTTTTTTTTATTATTATAAATTGGACGCCGTCTCCTCCTCTGTCCCCACCGATTCCCCGCTCAGTTTGCAACACTTTGCTCCTCTCTTCTTTGCTCTGTTCTGTTCTGCTCCGGTCCGGTCGGTCGGTCGGCCCCTCGATTGGCCAGCCGGCTGTTGGACGCTCCGAGCCGAGCCGAGCAGGGCCGCGCCGAGATGATTGAGAAGGCGTAGTGTGTAATGTGTAATGCTATGTATTTTATTTTATCACAAACCTCCAATTGGCTTGTCTGATTATTGTTTCAATATTCTTGCCGGATAGAACTGCCTAAAATGGAGATGTTCTGTGTCCGTACAGCTCTCTTTCAGGCAGTTCTATTCCACAATTGCAGATGGTACCGGCAAGAAAATTAAAATGATAATTAATAACTGGGAAAAAAACCAAAACAACCAAAAAAAAAAAACCAAAATTTACTTGCAGAACGGCGCCATCTTTGGGTAACGAGAAGCTTGCAACGTGACTGAAATGTCGCGCCTATCGCTTCTCGGCTTGACGGCAGCCATCGTGCTACTGTCGTCGTTCTACACTGATAGGTAGGCCCCTTCCTTCTATTATTGTCCTTTCGCGAAAAAAGCAAGTGCGCTCCACAAAACGTAGTACTACGTGGATTTCATTTTCGTCGCCAAATTATTTCATTTTACGTTGAATTTACACGTGAAATGAAATAATTTGGCGACGAAAATGAAATCCACGTAGTACTACGTTTCGTGGAGCGCACTTGCTTTTTTCGCGAATGAACAATAGGTCGAGGGTTAAGTCTTGGCGGAAAATTTCAAAACTTCAAAACATTAGTCCAACGATACTCTCGACACCAGAAGCCCAAAAACCCAGAATTTCTGAAAAAATAAATTAATTCTCCGCCAAGACTTAGCACTCAATCCAATCCTTGTAGAGCCCCACATTCTTACGCCCATTACAGAATACATGTGGATGCAGCCGCCGCGTGCAAAGGATGCGCCCCACCATGCGTTTGCCCGGGAACCAAGGGAGAACGCGGAAATCCGGGATTCGGCGGTGAGCCCGGTCATCCCGGAGCACCGGGACAAGACGGACCTGAGGGAGCTGTTGGAGCGCCCGGAATGTTTGGTAGGGCTGTTTGTACTTTTGCCAAATATATTCAAATTCCTGTGTTTAGGAGCCGAAGGAGATTTCGGAGACGTTGGTGCAAAGGGAGCGCGCGGAGATCGTGGTCTGCCCGGATCGCCAGGACATCCAGGTCTTCAGGGACTCGACGGACTGCCAGGATTGAAGGGAGAGGAAGGAATTCCAGGATGTAATGGAACCGATGTGAGTTTCTCTGGGCTATTTAATTTGGGGTGAAGCGCATTATTTTTATTCAAATCCGTAGGCTATTAGCATTAGCCGTTTTCAATGGCTGTTATGCACGTAGCTGATATTTCCCGAGTTCAACTTCCCACTTTTCAAATTGTGGGCATTGAAAAGAAGCCGCGTACGGTGCCAACAGGAAAAAATTTTTAAGACGGCAGCTGCTAAAAGCCATATTCCACAGGTGACATGCGGTGGATGCATATAGTGTCCATATTCGTGCAATTATGCATATTAAGCACTCGATGCATTTATAATAAATTCGCGTTATTCGATGAACGGTCACACGGTTTACAAATCTAGCCACAAAGATCACGAAATTTGTTCCGTTACTTGAAAAAAACGTTAATAAAAAAGTGAAAAAAATCTGCGACGAGGTCGCCAAATTCCACAGGCTTGTGTATACACTTCTATATAATTTCTTTCTTTTAATGTGTGAAAAAAACAAAAAGTTATTTTATATGTAGCGTTCAATGGATCCTATGAACGATACGATTCAATTACGGACACTATATGCATCCACCGCATTTCACCTGTGTTCAGTGGCTGAAAGCCAATCAAATTTGATTCAAACGGGCTTTATTATCAATTCAATCTTCTTGCCGGCTACCACAAGAGTTCACGCGGAAAATCTAAAGCCACACCCCCTCAGTTTTTCTTTTAATTTTCAACTGAATGCAATGAAAAAAAGTTGAGTGAGTGTGGTGACACGTGGCGTCCTCATTTTTAAAAATAACTGTGGTGTTTGCAGAATTTTCACGTGAAATCCTATTGTAACCGGCAAGAATATTGAATCGATAATAAAAATTTCCAAAAATATTGTGTTTTCAATCGACTTGCGACATCAAAACGTGAAAACTCGCCCACTCTTTTTCACGCGAAAATTCGAAATTCACTAAAATGTAATGTTCGCGTGAAAAAAAAATGGGCGGAGTTTCTCGGTTTGATGTAGTCGATTGAAAACACAATATTTGTTAAATATATATAATCCACCTGAAACACATTTTGTAAGAAAAAAATAATTTATTTATGTTTTTTACGGAAAAATTTTGCCTTGGCTCCGCCCCACATTTCAAATTCTGGACACAACGTATTGTTGACCTTTACAAAAGTATTTAACGAGACTGAACTACGAAATTCGAGCTGCCATGGCCCATGGCCATGTGTTGTTTTGTTTTTTGAGCTGGCTAAAAATTCTAGGTCTACGAGAGAAAAAAACCGATAAAGAGAGATTGAGAGAGAGAGAGAGAGAAGTGTGCATCATGCAGCGGCAGAAGCAAAAGCAGCAGTCCTTCATGTGTAATAACGATGATTCACCACCCTCTATCTCTTCCTTCCTCCTGCCACACTATCCACATACAAAGTTCCTTAACACATAAATTTCAGGGATTCCCTGGTATTCCTGGACTCGCCGGACCGCCAGGACAACCCGGAGCGAATGGAACCCCGGGACGACCCGGACTTTCCGGACCACCCGGTGAGGGTGGAGTCAACTCGCAAGGACGCAAAGGAGTCAAGGGAGAATCGGGACGGTCTGGAGTGCCAGGACTTCCCGGAAACTCTGGATACCCCGGATTGAAGGGAGCGAAAGGAGATCCGGGACCGTACGGTCTTCCCGGATTCCCCGGTACCCCAGGTTTGAAGGGACGTATTGGAGTGAGAACTTCTGGAGTCAAGGGAGAGAAGGGATTGACCGGACCGGCGGGACCGCCAGGACCACCGGGATCTTATCCGTGGGCTTCGAAGCCGATTGAGATGGAAGTATTGCAAGGACCAGTTGGACCGGGTGGTAAGTACTAGTACCAGCTACAAAAATACAAGCAGAATACGTTACAATTGTTTGAATTTCAGGAGTGAAAGGAGAAAAAGGACGTGATGGACCAGTTGGACCACCCGGAATGCTCGGTTTGGACGGACCACCAGGATACCCAGGATTGAAGGGGCAAAAGGGAGATCTCGGAGATGCCGGACAACGGGTAAACTTTTTTAGTGTTAACTACCACGCTGACGTATTATAATTTTTAAATCGACAGAAAAATAAAAGCTCATGCAAGTTTTGAGATTTTCCACATTTTCCACCCTATTTTTACAATATCTTCTAATCTTTCAGGGTAAACGCGGAAAGGACGGAGTTTCTGGAAGCTACGGAGAAAAGGGAACTCAAGGAGAGCAAGGAGTGCCCGGAGTCCCAGGATATCTCGGAGTCAAGGGAGAGGCTGGAGAGCCAGGATACCCAGGTCGCCCTGGATTCGAGGGAGACTGTGGACCAGAAGGACAATTTGGAGAAGGAAAAGGAGACGCAGGACCACGCGGACCCCAGGGATTCGATGGAGTGCAAGGACCAAAGGGTCTTCAAGGACACGATGGACTTCCAGGACCGGTTGGACCGAGAGGACAAGTTGGAGCACCAGGAGCGCCAGGAGTGCCGGGACTCGATGGACTTCCGGGATACACTGAGAAGGGAGATCGTGGAGAGGATGGTTATCCAGGATTCGCTGGAGAGCCGGGTCTTCCAGGAGAGTCCGGAGACTGTGGATACCCAGGAGAGGATGGTCTTCCAGGATACGACATCCAGGGACCACCAGGGCTTGATGGACAATCTGGAAGAGATGGGTACCCGGGAATTCCGGGAGACATTGGAGATCCAGGATACTCTGGAGAGAAAGGATTCCCGGGAACTGGAGTCAACAAGGTCGGACCAGCAGGAATGACCGGATTGCCGGGAGAGCCAGGAATACCGGGACGTATCGGAATTGATGGATATCCAGGACCACCAGGAACTGGCGGAGAACGCGGAGAAGACTGTGGATATTGTCCAGATGGACTTCCTGGAAACGCTGGAGACGCTGGATTCCCGGGATTAGATGGATATCCAGGACCGCCAGGACCGAACGGAGATCATGGAGATTGCGGATACCCAGGAGCGCCAGGAAAGCCAGGATTGCCGGGAGCTGATGGACTTTCGGTGAGCAACTACATTCTTATAAATTAAAAACCAATTTACGCGCTTTTCAGGGATCACCAGGATTGCCTGGAATTCCAGGTTACCCAGGACTTAAGGGAGAGGCTGGAGAGATCATTGGCCCAATGGAGAACCCTGCTGGAATTTCCGGATTGAAGGGAGACCGTGGACTGTCTGGACTGCCAGGACGTCCCGGAAACAACGGATTGCCAGGATTGGCCGGAGGACCAGGACAAGACGGTTTCCCTGGACTTCAGGGAGAGCCGGGGCTTGTCGGAATTGATGGAAAGAGAGGACGTCAAGGAAGCGTAAGTTTTTGTTTTGCTATTTTTTAATTACCTGGTTTATCACGGGGTAGCAAAAATACATTTGTTTTTTTTTGTTTTTTTTTTGCTATTGTCCATTCGCGAAAAAGGCAAGTGCGCTCCACGAAACGTAGTACTTCGTGGATTTCATTTTCGTCGCCACATTATTTCATTTCTCGTTGAATTTACACGTGAATTTAAATAATTTGGCAACGAAAATGAAATCCACGAAGTACTACGTTTTGTGGAGCGCACTTGCTTTTTTCGTGAATGAACAATACGTTGTGACACGGAGTAATGGCGAGTGACCTGGTGCAAACGTGCTCCATTGATAACACGCGCACGCTCGCACGCGCCGCATTCGACGGCAAAATTTATGGGCACTGTGCCAATGCAAACATTTAGAAAAGAGACGAGACGGAGAAGACGAGAGCGTCGCGCGTGTTCCCGCGCCAAAAAAAATCGTTTGAAAAAAAGGCAGTCGCCATTACTCCGTGTTGTGAATATTCCCCATTACTAGTTGTAAATAAACAATAAATTCCTTAATCTTCAGTTGGGAGTGCCAGGTCTTCAAGGACCGCCAGGAGACTCGTTCCCTGGACTGCCAGGAGCAAATGGATTCGCCGGAGAGCGTGGAGCAGATGGACTTCCAGGACTTCCAGGAGCCCAGGGATTGAGAGGACTCCCCGCACCACTAAGAATCGTCAACCAGGTGGCCGGAGTCCCAGGAATCGACGGATCGCCAGGACTTCCAGGAGAGCGAGGGGCTGATGGTCTTTCAGGGCTTCCAGGGCCGGTCAGTTTTGTTCTTTTTTGTTTTTGAGTAATTATTTAGTTTCTCTTAATTAACTTTTCCAATTTCAGGTTGGACCAGATGGATACCCAGGAATTCCAGGTGAACGTGGAATGGATGGCGTTCCAGGATTCCCAGGACTCCACGGAGAGCCAGGAATTCGCGGACAACAAGGTGAAGTTGGATTCAACGGAATCGACGGAGATTGCGGAGAGCCAGGTCTCGATGGATACCCAGGAGTCCCAGGACTTCCGGGAGCTCAAGGAGAAACTGGATACGGATTCCCAGGACAAGTCGGATACCCAGGACCAAAGGGTGAAGCCGGAGCCAACGGACTTCCAGGAGCCGATGGTTACCCAGGAAGAGATGGACTCCCCGGAACGCCTGGTTATCCAGGAGAGGCAGGAGCGGCTGGACAAGATGGATTCCCAGGGCAGCCAGGACTTCCAGGAGAGGCCGGTCTTGTTGGTGTAGATGGAAAGAAGGGCAGAGACGGAGCACAAGGACTAGCCGGAGCCGCCGGAGTCCCAGGATACCGTGGTGAAGCTGGAGCACCAGGAGCGAATGGATTGAATGGATATCCAGGAGCACCAGGAGATCAAGGTTACCCAGGACCACAAGGACAGAATGGACTTCCAGGACCAAATGGATTCCCAGGAGAGGACGGACTTGTCGGATTCCCAGGACTTCGTGGTGAACACGGAGACAATGGTCTTCCAGGTTTGGAAGGAGAGTGTGGAGAAGAAGGTGCCAGAGCACTTGACGGGCTTCCGGGATACCCAGGAGAGCCAGGAGCCGATGGACTTCCGGGACTTCAAGGACAAGATGGTTACCCAGGATTGACTGGTGAGGCCGGAGAGCCAGGACTACCGGGACTTCGTGGACAGCCGGGAGAGCCTGGAAACCTTGCCTACCCAGGACCACCAGGAGACGTAAGTCATTTTTAATTTGAAATTTTCAAAAAGATGATTACAGGTTGGATACCCAGGAGCAGATGGACCAATTGGACTTGCAGGACCGGACGGTCTCCCAGGACTGAACGGAGAACGTGGAGAAAACGGAGACAGCTATCCAGGAAATCCAGGAGTCAGTGGACTACAGGGAGACGCTGGTTACGACGGACTCGATGGTGTGCCAGGACTTCCGGGATACCCAGGAATCACTGGAATGCCAGGATTGAAGGGAGAATCTGGACTTCCAGGGCTTCCAGGACGTCAAGGTAACGACGGAATACCAGGACAGCCAGGATTGGAGGGCGATTGTGGAGATGAAGGATACCCAGGAGCTCCAGGTCAACCTGGATATCCAGGACAACAAGGATTGGCTGGAGAGAAGGGATATCCAGGACTGCCGGGAGAGAACGGTCTTCCAGGACTTCGTGGTCAAGACGGCCTGCCAGGATTCAAGGGCGAGAACGGTAACAATGGACTGCCAGGATACCCAGGATCACCAGGACAGTTGGGAACTCCGGGAGACGTCGGATATCCAGGAGCACCTGGAGAAAATGGAGACAACGGTTTGCCGGGTAGAGAAGGACAGCCAGGACTTCGTGGTGAGCCAGGACAACCTGGATTGCCTGGAATTCGAGGAAGAGATGGACAGCCGGGACCAATCGGACCAACAGGAGACGATGGATACCCAGGAGCCCCAGGACAAGACACCTATGGTCCACCAGGACAGGCTGGACAAGGCGGCTATCCAGGACTCGATGGACTTCCGGGAGCTCCAGGACTCAATGGAGAGCCAGGATCTCCAGGACAATACGGAATGCCAGGTCTTCCAGGAGTTCCAGGAGAGCCAGGACTTCCAGGATACCCAGGAGAGGCTGGTCTCGTTGGAATTGATGGCAAACGCGGACACGATGGTGCTCCAGGAGCGCCAGGTGCAGCCGGACTGGATGGAGTTCCAGGAGTTGAAGGAGACTGCGGAGACGATGGTTATCCAGGAGCTCCAGGTCAACCAGGAAGCAACGGATACCCAGGCGAGAGAGGAACTTCAGGAAACCCAGGAGCACCGGGATACCCAGGAGATGCCGGATACCCGGGAGCACCAGGACAACCAGGAGTCAAGGGACCACGTGGAGAAGATGGATTGCCAGGACGCAACGGACTTGACGGACTTCCAGGTCGCTCTGGACCTGCCGGATTCCCAGGACCATTGGCCCTGGAAGTCAAGAACCCACCAGGTGCACCAGGAGACAACGGATATCCAGGAGAGAAAGGTTACCCAGGACTTCCAGGAGACAACGGTAAGCTTGTATAGCAACGGAACAATTAAATAATACGAGTATAATTCTTTCAGGACTTCCGGGACCACCAGGAAAGGCCGGATATCCAGGAGCCTCTGGCGTCGACGGATATCCAGGACAACCGGGACTGCCTGGAATCGGCGGAGGAAATGGAGATCAAGGATACCAAGGAGAGCGTGGACGTCCAGGACTTCCAGGACTTCCAGGTACTCCTGGATACCCAGGAGGACCAGGAGGATGGGCTCCGAGCCGCGGATTCACTTTCGCCAAGCACTCGCAGACTACCGCCGTGCCACAATGCCCACCAGGTGCTTCTCAGCTCTGGGAGGGATATTCTCTGCTTTACGTACAAGGAAACGGACGGGCTAGTGGACAGGATCTCGGTGGGTTTTTTTGGGGGTTATTAACGGGGTAACAAAAAAAGCAAACATGTTTTTTGCTACCGCCGGAATAACCCCATTTTGAAATAAAAATTAACAAAAATAACAATCTTCTTTGCAGGACAACCAGGATCTTGCCTCTCCAAATTCAACACGATGCCATTCATGTTCTGCAACATGAACAGCGTGTGCCACGTGTCCAGCCGCAACGACTACTCCTTCTGGCTCTCCACCGATGAGCCAATGACCCCGATGATGAACCCAGTCACCGGAACCGCCATCCGCCCATACATCTCTCGTTGCGCCGTGTGCGAAGTACCAACTCAGATCATCGCCGTGCACTCCCAAGACACCTCGGTGCCACAATGCCCGCAAGGATGGTCCGGCATGTGGTCGGGTTACTCGTTCGTCATGCACACCGCCGCCGGAGCCGAGGGAACCGGACAGAGCCTCCAGTCACCTGGTTCTTGTCTCGAAGAGTTCCGCGCCGTTCCGTTCATCGAGTGTCACGGACGAGGAACGTGCAATTACTACGCCACCAATCACGGCTTCTGGCTGTCCATCGTCGATCAGGACAAGCAGTTCCGCAAGCCAATGTCGCAGACGCTCAAGGCCGGAGGACTCAAGGACCGCGTGTCGAGATGCCAGGTGTGTCTCAAGAACCGATAATCGATAACTGATAACATAACCGATATCACTTTATATTACGCTCTATTTATCAAATTCTTATTCTTCTCTTTCTTCCCAAAAAAAACTACTTACGCACTTTCCACAATTTGCTTTCTTTGATTTACATAATTACTGCCGATATTTTTTCCGTTTGCCTTGTATAATTCTCTTTTTTTTTTTTTAATTCTAATAAAAAATAAACTTCGAAATAAAAAAGTTAAAATAAAATAAAAAACGTTTTGCGGCCGGCGCAGCGCCGAGCGGGTCTCAAAGATCGCAATCTATTGCCCCATTAATGCGTCTTTTCTTTCTCTATTCATGTGAACAGCAATTTGTTGCGTTGCTTTGCGTTGCGGATCCGCTTGATTCCCGAATCGGACAATCCTTGTTTTCTGTTTTCCCCCAAGATAACATGCGCGAATAAATAACTGGTTTGTCTAACCTATATCGACTGGTATAAAGCATGAAAACGTTTGAACAGCTGTGCTTTCTTCATCTTCTTGTCTGATAACTAGCTGTGTTGCCTTTCTTTTCTTCTTATTTTACAAGCAGGTATTCTTCTTCTTTTTATTCTTCGTTTTCGTCGCCTTCGCTACGTCTTCATTCATTGATACAATGCAATACAATTCTCCGAGAAACAGGAAGGCTAGTGGATATAATCACACGTCTCGACTGCCCAAAGAAATTCAAGTTTTCTTGTGATGTCTGTCCAGAAAGCTGCAAGCATCAAAAACGACAATCCCTGGCCGAATCGTTTGCAGTTTGAGTTCTAGGTTCGAGGCCGCCGTTTGTCTAATTTAATCGTATTGTTCCTGATGAATCGAATCGCGTTGGGGGGTCGAGAACTTTTAAAATCACTCATGCCTCTCAACTTTTCTCTTCTTTTTTTGTCCACTGTTCGCCTCACATAGCATCGCATGGTCGAACAGCCATGCGACCACCTGGAAACGTCGCGAACGCCATTGGAAGGACCCTGATCCCGAAAACAAATCGATGGATTCTTCCTGAAGGCGTGAGAGACTTAGAGAACAACAAGATGGCGACGAAGAAAAAGAATAAGAAGAAGAAGAAGGAGAAGAAGCGGTCAAAGTCTTCTTCTTCACTTTCCACAACTTTCGATTTCCGAGAAAATTCCCGTCTGCTAAGGCGTTTTACGCGCTCTTCGCGTTCCCCGTTTTCCATTGCGCCCCAATCCGCAAGAAATTCAAACGAGTAATCCGTTTTCTTGTACATACATAGATAATCGTTTGTTTTTTAAATGTTTTTTTTCTGGTTTCTTTTATCCTCAATTCGCACATAATTTCGCATAATTATTCCGCCACTTGATCTACTTTTTTCTCATTTAAACTCGCAAGTTTTTTGTTTTCTTTCGGCTTCTTTACTTGTCAAATTTCAGCTCAAAATGGAGCTCGCCGAGTTTTGGCAAGAGCTCAACACATTCACCATCTATGGACCGAATCACACAGACATGACAACAAAGTACAGATATCCGTGAGTTCATTTTCTAGCCCTGTTTTTTATGGACGCATGTTGAAAAATGATTTTAAAAAATACAGTATTATTTTATTCGCAATTTAAACAAACATTTTTGCAGCAAGGCATAACTTTTAAAAAGTTTTAAACCAAGAGAAAACCAAAATTGTTTTCATTGTACCATAATCGCATTGAGAACGAATAAAACAATGCAATTTTTCTGTAAAACATGCGCAAAGTGCCTTTTAGAAGAGCTTTTGCACAAAATTCTTCAAAGTTCACTGTTTTAAAATTCTTCCACCAGATTCCCTCATATTCGAAAAATTACCGTATTAACTCTAATTTCCCGACACCTCTAATTTCCTAGCAGCCTCTAATAGGCCGACATACAAAAATTAATTTGAAAAATAAGCCGGCAGAATCTAATTTCCCGACAGCCTCTAATTGCCTGGCATCCAATCAAGAGGTAGATTCGAAGAATGGTTCGAAGAATAAGCCGGCACGCTGGGCAAATAGTGTAGATACGGTAATTTGAAAATATTGACGTGGAAGAAGTTTTCCAAGGACTTTGCATAATTTTGTGCGAAAACTCTTCCAGAAAAGGCAATTTTGCGCATTTTTAATGAAAAATACCAGCGCTTTTTTTCGACCTCAATGAAGATATATATTTAGAAAACACAAAAAAAAACAGTTTATTCATGTCAACAACATTTCAAATTTTTTAAATTTACACTATTTATAGATATCCTAACATTCCACAATTCCAGATACCATTTGCCATTCGAAAAAGTCGACAATCCACGATATTGGACGCATCTTTTCCAAAAATATTGGTACCATTCAATCACAATCTCCGTTCTGTACTTTATGCTGATAAAAGTCGTCCAAAAGTTTATGGAAAATCGAAAACCATTCACTCTTCGATATCCGCTCATCCTCTGGAATGGAGCACTGGCCGCCTTCAGTATTCTCGCCACTCTTCGCTTTTCAGTGGTACGGTTTTTCATTCTTTTAAAGAGTTTCTCATATTTCTCTTTGCAGGATCCTCTCCGATCACTGTACGTCGAGGGTTTCTACAAAACATTGTGCTATTCGTGTCATCCAAATGATGTGGCCGCGTTCTGGAGTTTTGCTTTCGCACTTTCCAAGATTGTGGAACTCGGTGACACAATGTTCATCATTTTGAGAAAGAGGCCGCTCATCTTTTTGCACTACTATCATCACGCTGCTGTGCTCATTTATACTGTGCATTCTGGTGAGTCGGATTAATCAAGTTTTCATCTAGGCTTGATTAGACTCGGAATTCTTCTAGATAGACTTTAAATGCTTCCGATAAAACACAAAAAAACATATTCACATATTTTCTTTTCCTTTTTTCGAGGTATAGTCGGCGAATGCATCATCAGCCTCGCTCTACGGCGCTTTTCAATTTTCAACAGTGTAGTGCGCCTTTCTTGAAGCGAAAAATCAAAATTTAACTGCAACTCGTCGTGGATACGTTATTTTCCGTCGAAAAGAAGTATTAAATTAGAATTCGAGTTAATCTTGCAAGTGCAACACGGTTTTACAGGAATTTTGCAGTAGAGCGAGGTTGATGATGTATTCGCCGACTATAATGCCACGCAAAAACGCATTCTTCTTGTTAACCGATTTCTCTTGCTCCTTTACATTTTTTCCACAGTAAACTTAAAGGAGCACACAATTTTCTCATGGACCTATTGTCGAAAAAGTTGAGCGGAGACATACAGTAACCCAAAAAATATGATTTACGGAGTGATTTAGGCCACGCCTCTAAAAATGGTTCTTGTTTACTTGTTTTTGCAAAAAATATAATTTGGAGACCAAAATGAAAATTTCATAGCGTTTGACCTTTTTGGCGGGCCGACAATAATTAAAATGAATTTTTTGGTCATTTCAATTAAGATAAAACCTGCATTTTAATGCAGAAAATTTAATTCACGTCATTTGATTGAATAGGTCCATTAAAATGTTGCATCTTCGTTGCGAGACCCTGTGAATCGGGAACTTGAAATAAAAATTTATATTTTGTGGTTTGTTGTAACTTTCACGATGTCAATCGTAGCCTTGAAATATCTGAAAACTTTTTAAAATCACCAGAAACTTTCCGTTAAAAAAATTTCCAAATCGTCAGCAATTTTGAATCTTTCCTCCTTATTTTTCCTGAACATCGATTTTTTTATTTATCGGAAGATAAATTAATTTACTCATCTTTAACCGCAAAATTAGACGAAAATACCGATATTTTTTGCAAGTCCGCTGCACGAGTCCTCTAGAGAAAGTACTATGAAATATTGAAAACAGTGACAAATGCATTTTTTTTTCGAATTTACCACGAATCGGCGAAGATGGAAAATTTTTATCGATTTTTGCATTGTCTGGCATTGCCCTCCTTTCTCGAATTTTCCGTCTAATTTCCATTTGGACGCGATATCTGTCAATCAAAAATATGTAAAATTAATTTTAAAAATAAAACAGAAAAAATTATGAAAAATCGGCAGAAATGTATTGAATAATTAAAAAGAAAATCATACGAAAAAAAACCGAGAAGTGGGATTTGCCAGAACGCAAACACCGAGTTCCAATTTAAATGAAACGACAATAAACACCTGGCCGAATTTTTTTTGGAGTTTGAAGCCAAGGCCACGATATGGTTGGCACCGCGGGTCCGCAAACAGCCTCAAACTGTACTCGCAATTAAAAAATCTCTAGGGAACCTTCTGGAACCCCCCGAAACGGCAAATTTTTTACAGGAGCCGAGCACACCGCCGCCGGCCGCTTCTACATCCTCATGAACTACTTTGCTCACTCACTCATGTACACCTATTACACGATCGCCGCCATCGGCTACAGAATGCCAAAATGGGTGTCAATGACGGTGACGACTGTGCAGACGGCGCAAATGCTGGCCGGCGTTGGAGTCACGTTTATTGTGTACAAAGTGAAATCCGAGTACAATATGCCGTGTCAACAGTCCATGGCAAATCTCTATCTCGCATTTGTCATTTATATCACTTTTGCCATTCTCTTCATTCACTTTTTCGTGAAAGCCTACATTGTCAAGTCTGCCAAGAAATCGGTGAAGAAGGACTAGGCCTGCCAAATAATACGGATATTTTTCTAAAACCTTTTTTTTTCTTGCCAAGAAGTGAAATGCAATAAATTATATATATTTTTGTTAAATAATGTGTGTTCAAAAGTATTAAAAAGTTGAATTTAATTTAAAAGAAGAAAAGAAAATCAAGCCTTTGGTTGAATGATTCCCTTCTCGATCAAATCTGGAATCTCTACAGCCATCCACGGTCCAAGTCCAAGAGCGAAAGCGTGAGCGATTCCGAATTTTGGCGTGTTTCGAGCCCAGAGTGGCTTGAAGTGCTCCGAGAGGCAAATTTTTCCGCCGCGGTACATTTTCGCCGTTTTTCCGTCCAACTCTGGGAGCGCAATTTCCGGAGCCGTCACTGGATAGGTGATTGGAATGTCGAATTCGACGTCGAACTCGTACTTGACCATGTTGTGGAAATACCAGCATTTGCCGAACCATTTTGTGCCATTCTGGTTTGATTCGAGCCTGGAAATTAAAAATTTTGAACTCAACTCTGATAAGAATGCTATTTTTGGTACGCAATGACGGTCAAACGCGCTCCGCTGAGCTTAGTACTTCTTGATTTTCATTTGTGTTTTCCAAATTTCCAGGTTTTTTCTTCATTTTTTTGCACAAATTTATCGTTTTTCTCGTTGTAAAAATAATTATTCTAGACCAAATTCGTAAAGTTCCTTCAAAATTTTCTGCATAATGCACAACTTTTGTCAAAAATCGAAAATTTTCTAATTTTCCACACTAAAAAATTCTAAACTCATTTTTTAGAAAGATTTTCGTTTAAATGCCATCATGTTTCCTCACATTTTAACCCGAAAATTACAGATTCTAATGAAAATTCTACCGGGTTTCCACCAAAACGGTTGATTTTCATTAAAATCCGTAACATTCTGGATAAAAAGTTAAAAAAAAACGATGGCATTTGAACAAAAATCCTTTAAAAAAATAGTTTGCAATTGTTTAACAAGTGGCAAATTGAAAAATATCTAATTTTGACTAAAATTGTGCATTTTGGGGAACATTTTCACAAAATTTAAAGAATTTGGCTTCGAATAGTTTTTTTTAACCAAGAAAGATTAAGAATTTATTCAAAAAATTAAAAAAAAAAAAAGTAAAACTTTTTCAATATTTTTTTATCACCCCGATTTCAGATATTTCCGATTTTTGAGCAAAAATAAAACTTCTGCTGGAAAATCAATAAAAAAAAACTCACTTGAACCAATCTCTATCGCTCTCTTTGTTGTTTTGCACGGCGGCGATGATGGACTCGTACTCTTCCTGAAATATTTTCCTCCTTCTTTAGGCAAATCTATTTTTAAAAATTTTAAAACCAATACCCACCTTTAACCTTTCAATCCACAAATCTCCATCTCTTGGACTCGCTTTTGTTTTGCACAACGGAGTCGCTTTTAGACTAGATTTTGTTTGCTCATCCATCTGAAAATACAATACAGATAGAAATTCTGAACACTTTAAATTTTTTCTGGCAAAAATGAACATATTTAGCATAATTTGCTACTAAACCACATAAAATTGAGAAAATAGAAAATAAAGAGAAAATAAAAATAAATTTAATGCGAGTTGGCATTTTGTGCATTCTGACGTCGCGGTGTTTGCGGACATTGCGTACCGTAATCTTCTGAAACTTTTGGCGCTACGGTTAATTTTATTTTTACAGTCGCGAGCAGGCTTTCTCGGAAATTTCCGAAAAGTCGGAATTCCGTCGGAATTCCGATGTCGGAAATTTCCGATTCCGGTTCCGAGGCAGTTTCACTTCCGAAAAAATTTCCGATTCCGTTCCGAGACAAAATGATTTCCGAAAATAATTCCGTTTCCGTCGGAAATAATTTTTTTCCGATGTCGAAAAAAAAACACGTTTTTCTGTCGAAATTTGGTACGAAAAATCTTTTTTTTTTTTTGGAAAAAATTTGACCATGTCTGTGACACAAATTTTCTATTCAAAACACGGGTCTACGTATCTTTCCTCAATTTTAAAAACGTTTTTTGTGGATAATTTAAGATTTTATGGGCCTATTCAGGTTCATTTCCGATTTTTCCGATCGGAAATCGGAATTCCGTCAGAAGTCGGAATTCCGACGGAAATCAGAGCGAGAATTTGAAATTTCGGAATTCCGACGGAAATGCAGAAATGAAAATGAAAAACACGGAATTCCGTCGGAACATCGGAAGAGAAAATTACAAAATCGGAAATTTCCGACGGAACTCGGAAGAGAAATTTTTATTTCCGAGAAAGCCTGGTCGCGAGATCGAGTTTTGTCGACTGCAAACGCGTGTGTGAGTGAGACACACAAACAAACACACAGACTAATCTAAAATTTTCTATATAATGGGTCTATTCACGGAACCAGGAAAATATGCATAAAATGCAAAAAATTCATCGAACATTCGGAGAATGCTCTGATCAGTCTGAAATTTAAAAAAAATGTCAAAAATACCCCCCCCCCCCCCCCCCCCCCGGACATGTGCAGAAAATTTCAGACCAAAATATCGATTTTAAAAATTTTCAGAAAAAAAGTCGATAATTTTTAAAATCGATATTTTGGTCCGAAATTTTCTGTACATGCCCGGGAGTATTTTGGAAATTTTTTGTCAAAATTTCAGACTGATAGAAGATGCTCCGAATTTTCGCTGAATTTTTTTCCATATTTTGCTGGTTTCCGTGAATAGACCCATAAGAAAGATATTTCGGTTTCGGTTCAACATTTTTTACAATATATCCCAAAATTTCAGACCAATCGAAGCATTCTCCGAGTTTTCTCCCAGATATTTGACTTTTTTCCGTTTTTTCAACGTAAGTGTACTGTGAATGGGTACATTAATCATTTAACTTTGGGATTTTTTTGCGCACATAATTCTCTGATTGAAAATTTTCCATACATTATATATTTTCAAATAAGAAAGCGTAGACTCCGATTGACTATTGCCCATTCGTGAAGAAAGCAAGTGCGCTCCATAAAACCTAGTACTTCGTGGATTTCATTTTCGTCGCCAAATTGTTTCAATTTTCAGACCCATGACCCTAATCGCAATCAACCCTCATGTGAATGGTTTATTTTCCCACACCATCTCCCATTGGAATGCGATTGTCGCCAATTTGCCCTCGTTTCTCTCCCCCTCCCAGTTTGATACTCTCTTAAGCATCTCAACCAACTCCTTGTAAATATGTACCTACCCCATACTTTACTCTATTTTTTTGCTCTAGTCATGTATAATACAACTATCGTTCCCCTTTCCCTAGAGCTTCTCTCGTGAGGGAGCAGCTCTTAATTATTGTTTCGTTGCCCTTACCATGCAATAAACATTCAATACAATACAATTCACGTTGAATTTACACGTGAATTGAAACAATTTGGCGACGAAAATAAAATCCACGCAGTATTAAGTTTCGTGGAGCGCACTTGCTTTTTTCGCGAATGGATAATACTTGTTGGATTGTTGAAAAAAATGGAGGAGAAAAAAAGAGAGGGATTCAGCGAAATAACATATTTTTCCAAAACAAATAAAACTGCCATTGTTCATATTGACCATTTTACTTGGCTCGATAATGAAAGAAAGATTCGATTGACAGAAAATTATGTTTTCGTAAATAACGGAAAAATATTCGTTTTGCTTCGATGTGTTTATTCCACCGAACTCGACCCGGTTGAATTGGAAGTGACTGTGCTGAATATTTTCAAACCACACGTCGATGACGTATTGTAAGTCCTTTCTTCTTTTCTTGAACGTTCCATCTATGCCACTCGTGTGAAACGCCGTGCGATAAAAAAAGAGAAAACTGTCGGTAAATGGTCCGGGCTAGCACCCCTCAGCTAAATAAAGGCATTTTTACCATAGACCGTCTTCCCGCGAGGGGTTGCTAAAACTCCCAACTCGGCCAGTTTTCCAAATTCTCCAATTTTTTCAAACAGTTGCTAACTGTTGATGTTTACTAAATAAACGCCTGTCAGCTATTCTGAAACGATTTTTTTGGTCAATAGACCACCCACCGGACACGTCAAACACGAGGGATCAATTAAAAAAAGTTTAAATAGTGTTTTTTCTTCATTATGAAAAATGAAATAAAAGCTTTCTTAATTCCGTCTTAATGCAGACAATCGCGGCTTTCTCCCGGGAACGATCCGGCCAATTGGATGACTCCGGCATCGTAAATTTTTCGCGCGACCTGCAATAATATGAAGTTTATGTGTTTTCGTCCAGACATGCGTCTTCTCACCTTTCCCTTGGAAATGTAGCTATCCGGGATTTTGATGGTGAACTTGCGTTGGCATGGCTAAAAAACATTGTTTAATGGGTTTTAAGGAAGTTTAAATGCCAAAAATTAAAAAGAAAAATGCCGAGAATACGTTGAATGCTCGGATTGGTCTGAAACTTTGAGAAATGGTGTGAAAAATTCTTGATCTGAAATGTTTAATGATATTGTGTTCTCAAACGAGTTGCAGCATGAAAAATGAGTCGGCTATCCCTTTTTTGTCTGCGTCTCTTCAAATAGCGTGTGTGTGTTGGGTGGTCACGAACAAATAAGTGGGCGGGGTTTTGTGCCCTCATGCTGAAACTCGATTGAAAACACAATAAGCCGATAAATTTTTAAACCCAATATTTCAGTCAAAATATCTAGGGATGCCTGGGAGCAATTTTGGCACTATTTCTTATTGTTTCGGACCAATCGAATCATTCTATGCATTTCCCCGGTTATTTTTGTCCATTTTATCTCTTTGACACTCGTTGTTTGCGTATGAAACTAATTGTAAGGTAGATTTTTTCAGTGTCTACGGTTGGAAACACTGAAAAACACCGTAAAATGTTAATAAACCGTTCCGCTCCGTTTGAAAGCCTGCCGCACTGTCTTTCGTCTCACAGACTTGCAAAAAAAAAACGCGGAGTTTGTTCCCTGCTTTTGTCTTTACGGTTGCCTACGTAAATATACCTTAATTCCATCATTGCAATCGTGATAAATGTTCAGCTTGGGGTCAATCGGTGTGATTTCATCCTCGTGTCCGGAAATTTCAAAGTCTCCGTTCATATTTGTCCTTCCGGAAGCCATCAAATCGTCAGCGTCCAAACCTGAAAAGTCACTTTTATAGGTGAATCCTGAATGGGCTCAGGATCTTTGAATTCTAGGCTCTTTGGATACCAAATTTCAAAATTTGGAACAAAAATAGTAGTAGTACACAAAGAGACCGAACACAAAGAGTCTGGGACCCAAAGATCCGTGGCCCATTGAGTATTGGCCACTTTTTAAGCCTTCTGCGCCCAAGAAAATACCTCTATCATCGTCAAAAAGCTTCACTTGCACACCAACCGCTGGTTGTCCATTGCAAATCAATTTTCCACGTACACCAGCCGATTGCGTGTTTCCGATGAGGGCTGTGGCAAGAGTAACTAGACAGAAGAGCAGGATAATAATCAGCTTCATTCTGTAATAAATACGTATGTATGTACATGTATTGTCGGACCGTCAAAAGGGTCAAACGCGCTCGGCTGAACTCAACGCTATTCGATTTTCATTTTGGTCTCCAAATTATTTCATTTCACGTATAAATTCAACGTGAAATTTAATAATTTGGAGACCAAAATGAAAATCGCGTATCGTTGTGTTCAGCGGAGCGCGTTTGACCATTTTGGCGGGCCGACAATAGAAGTGAAATGTTTGTGTTGAAATGAAAGAATCAATGAAAGTGTAACGAGGAGAGCTAGCCCATCAAATTTATCAGCCGGCTCAGCGAAAGTCAGGAAAAAGAACAACATGTTTACTGCGGAAGTGAAAGAAAGGCGGGATAACAAGAAAAAAGAGATAAAGAAAATCAGATTAGAAGTTAAATACTTTCAAGTGAAAGGATAGAGAAATCGAAGAGCAAGTACCTGGTGACTCAAATTTAAATTGTGCTTGAAAGCGAATGAGAATAGCTATTTCATGATTTTTGGTTTCCATGGGGACTTCAAACACAATTTTATTATTTTCTGAGAAGGAATATTAAAATGTGATCGAAGAAGAGGGAAATTTGAATTGAAAAAGTCTCGATGGGTCTTTCAAAATAATTAAAAACAAAAAATTTCGTTTTTTTTCGTAAAAAGATGCGGGGGCGAAGCTAGGGTTTTATAATTTTCAGCTATTTTGCATTCTTTTTTCAAATCACCATGACGATGCAAAGTAGACAATACAGGCAACAAAAAAAACAAAGAAAAATAAAAAAAGAGCACTGCTAAAAATGTGAATTATTAATAAACCTTGGCTTGTAACTTTTTTTCCTCATTTTCATTTTTCTCCGGTCTTCTAAACCATGCCAACTTCTCGAAACTTCGATCTCGAATACGACGACTACAAAGAGCGGCGAAATGCGGCTGGAATGGGAAGTCGAGCGAATTCTCGAAACGGACGATTCAAACCTGTCGATGTAGAGAAAGAGAAAAAGGCTAAACAAGTTGGAGAGTATGGACTGTGAGTTAAAATACTGTTCTAGAAAAACTAACCGAAAAAAGTTGAATTAAAATTTTTTTGGAAAAAAATATTCTGGTGCATTTTTTCGTGTACTCCCCGTGGACAATCCAAAGATTTCGTAACACTTTTCCCATTCTTTTTTTTGAACTTTCTGGATTTTTGCCAAGTTTTCAGGCATTAATATTCTATAAATCACGGTTTCCAGGATTGGAAATGTGGGCGGAGCCTAATTTGCTGGCGCACCAGCAAATTAGCATGGCGCACGTTCGGTGCTTGCGCATTTTTCGACTCGCATTTTTTCATTGATTTTATTATTTTTCTTTCAGTAAAACCTGTTTTTCTTTGTGAAATGTATGTATTGTATCTTTTAATACCATACAATTGCCAAAACTTCGATTTTCGTAAAGATTTATCCTGCAAAAACACCAAAAACTCACTTTTTTAGCTCCGCAATGCTAAAAACGATTATATCGAAATGGTGGCTGAACCAAATTCGACGTTCTTAGGCTTAAACAATTTCCAAAGACCTCAGCTATAACTCCGTTGGAGCACATTTGGGAAAAAATAAGGAAAACATATGCCTCAAAATTTGAATTTCGCACGAAAAATGCAGTGGAGCGCGTTTGCTCGGCTCCGCCCACTTTTCCAATCCTGGACACCGTGATAAATGAGAATGACCGTAATCCATTGCAAACATTTTAACGAAAGTGGTCAACAAAAAGTGAGCGAATCCCCAAAAAACATCTTACAGACCAAACAATGAGTACCAAATGCAAGGATACGACGAGAAAAACTCGGACGTTGGATCGGATCCACTCGCTTCTGTGCGAACGCTTCGCAACAATTTGAGAGTAATGTCACTGGAACATCGCGATAAAGACGAACCAGTCAAAGCGCACTTGTGCCAATCCGCATGTGACGATCTATCGAAAGCGGAGAAACAATTGATCGATTTGAGCCACGCGAGAAGCGACGCAGTGATAAAAGGTGATTCGAAACAAGCGGAGAGGATTTCGAAAGAGATGGAGACGGTGAAGTCGGATGCGATTCGACACGCCTACTCTGATTTGATGATGGACGACGGGACGATGAAGGCGTTTGGGGTGAATTCGAAATGGACTCCTGACAAGAATCCAATGAAAGCGGATGACTGGAAGCCAATGAGCCCGATGAAAGAGAGGAAAAGAGCCGAGACTCCGACGAGAAAAACTGAGAGCAGGCAAAATAATAGAGGAAATAATAAAAATAATGATAATGGGGGGAGACGGATGAGCACACGATCAGTGGATAGAACTGTCATTCCAACCGAAGAGAAAAAGGTAAAATTGTGCTTTGTATGTCATTAGTTCACCCCATTACTCATTCATGCGGTGCTGGCAGTCGCAAAATCCGTTCAAAAACTCGATTAAAAAACTTTATTTTTCTCGCTTCGAGACCACATGACCGCGATCCAGTAACAACGCGTGGCTGACTGACAGCTTTTCATGAACAAGTATTTAATGCCCAGAAAATGTATTCTTTTTTTTTTGAAACATTTACGGCCTTCTTTGATTTTTATCAATCCAACTTAAAGCTTCTATTCAAATTAAAAAAAAATTCAGCCCAAGTCAATCCGAAAAAACCAACGGTTATCAACAGTTGGCGTTGTGCCTGAAGGTATTCCAATTGATGTGCCGCTTGCCGGTGGATCAACCGTACAGGATGATCCGTACAAAATGCCGACATATGTGGGGTAAGTGATTTTATTATTTATTTGATTTGGTTATTGTCCATTCGCGAAAAAAGCAAGTGCACTTCTCGAAACTTAGTACTACGTGGAATTCATTTTGGTTTCCAAATTATTTCATTTCACGTTGAATTTACACGTGAAATGAAATAATTTGGAGACCAAAATGAAAATTGCATAGCGTTGAGTTCAGCGGAGCGCGTTTGACCATTTTGGCGGGCCAACAATATTTATTTTTATTTGGTTAGACGAGACGCAGGCATGTGACGACGCATGCAATTCCGTAGTCTAGCCCACAACAATTCCAGAAAATGCCCCCACTGCCAACTCACTGAAAACGGACTCGGCAAATCGGGCGGAATGGAAAAACACTACGCACGTCAATGTAAAGTGATGACCAGCTGCAAGTACTGTATGAAGTTGACAATGGTGTCGCAACTCACCGATCATTTGATCTACCGTTGCGAGTTCCTTCTCGACACGATGGAAGCGTGTAAAGAGTGTGGATTGGCCATCGACAAGGAGGATCAGAGGCGAGGAACGAGCCATCCAATGTGTAGAGGAAGACGTCCGCCGGCTGGAGCACAATGGTGTCCGTTGTGCACCATTGCGGTGGATGATAATGAGGAGAGTTGGAGGCAACATTTGGTAAACACTTGTTATAATAATCCGAGAAGAGATGGTCCGGAGAAGGATCCGTGGGAGATGAGGCAGGAACAAGAGGATATACTGTAGGTTGAGAACAATTGGAGCAACAATATAAAAAAATTCCCCGATTTCAGAAAGGCTGCAAAAGAAAGAAAACAACAAGAACAAGAAAAAGCGCGCCAAGAAGAAGCGATTAGAAAACAACAACAACAACAACAATCCATGGCGTCTGGAAGCTCTGGACGAATGATCGACGCCGACAAGTTGGTGGTGGCTCTTCAAGAGATTCAGGAACGCAAAAAGGCAGAGAAGAAGAAGAAATTAAAGGATATTGAGAGCTAATATCCAATGAATTTGGAGCTCGCTGGTATAGCAAGCCAAAAAATTAATAAAATCACAATTATTGATTCATTGATTTCTTCCGATTTTATTAATTTTTCAATTTTATTTATTGTGTTTTCAATCGAGTTGCGGTACGAGAACACGAAACCCCGCCCACTTATTTGTGCGCGACCACGCCGACACAGTGATATTTAAAGAGGCGCAGACAAAAAAGGGATAGCCGAGTCAGGGTTTTCATGATTTTATTCATTTATCGAATTATTGTTTTTTTTTTTTGCTTTATACAAATTATCGAGCAAATCTACAAATAAATAAACCAGTTGCTCACTGCTGAGCATAAGCAGTTATATTATCAGGACAGCCAGCGTGACCCCACGCTGGCAGATCAATGTTAAAGTAGTACAAATGATCATCCATAATTGGTGTGTTCTTGTCCAAATTGCTACAGTATTGGCCATCGGATTCGGGACAAATCTGATATGGGTCCCCGGCATTCATATAGTTATCGTACCACACTTCGGTTCTCGGGTAGAAAAGGGGAGTCAACGTTTTTGGGTCCACTTTGATACTTCTTGGGAACGGATCGTCGCGGTGCACAATGTGGAAGTTGTAGGAAAACTGGAGAAACATACAAATAATTACAAAAACAAAAAAGTGATTAACTACCGTAGCCGTATGCCAGACTGCAAAGTTATAATCGCCAATCCGTGAGGCTCCCATCACTACCACTTTCATATCATCTGGCTTGTACAATGCAATATCCACTACATACGCCGAAGCAACATAGGCGAGCATTGCGCCAAGAGAGTGTCCATTCACCCACAACTCGTAGCTCGGGTACTTGTATTTTAGATGTCTCACGTCTTGGCTCATTCCTCCATTCCAAATCAACATGAACGAGTCGTAGATCGTCTTGAACACTTTTCCATTTGTCGTTGAGAAAACTGACTGGATGCCACTAAAATATCGGGTATATACATATGCTTCGTCGTGTGTTGTATTTGCAATGTGGTTTATCAAACATTTTTTGGTCGAATTTTTCATCTATTAAAAACCGCTCTCCCACGAGGAATTTCAGCACGAATTGTGGCACAGTTGAATGAGTGCCACCGTAATCCTCAGCAAAAACCCACAACTTTTACGCAAACTTTGAATATTTGCAACTGTCACGCAAACTATCCACAATGAATGCGCAATTTTCGTGAATCTCGCAAGGTTTACTTAATAATTCAGTGAATTTTCGTGAACTATGCTAACTTTATGCAATCTTTACACAGACTTTACGCAGCTCTTGTACTGTCAGAGATGAGAAGTTGCAGTAACTTTGCGCTAGAGTTGCGGGTTTTTGCTGAGATCCATTCAACGAGAGGGTGAGCAACAAAAAAAAACAAGACAAGTTATCTTTAATTTTCCTTAACTCTCTCGTTTTTAGCTGTGCCAAAAATCGTGTTGAGATTCCTTGAAAGCGGGCATTTCAAAGGATGATGGACCCTTTGAGAGTAATATTGTGTTTTCAATCGACTTGCGACATGAGAACGTGAGACTCCGCCCACTTTTTTGAGTGCGACCACGCGAACACAGCCACGCGAACACAGTGATATTTGAAGAGACGCAGACAGGTAGCGCACAAATAAGTGGGCGGAGTCTCGTGTTCTCATGTCGCAAGTCGATTGAAAACACAATACGTTTGCACAAACGCGACCCAGACCTCCGCTCATGCAGACTTCCGCTCATGCTTATCTTTCGGCTTTATACACAAGATTTCAGGGTATTAAAGTGAATAAGGTGGGTACTGTACCGTCTACCGATGGTACAAAAAAGATAAAGATGGCACGGTGGGTTGAAGCGTACATTTTTTCAAAAATAATAAAAAGTACGCAAATTGCCGTCACATGCGCTTTCAAATTATAACGTTCACGGTGATTCTTTTACTACCGGCCACGCATTTCTAGTCCCCCGATCGCAAGTATTTCCCCTCTCCACCTCGCACTCTCTCACTCTCTCATCACATGAAGTGGGCGGAGTTCCCTCCCCTTTTTGCAAAATGCGGCAAAAAAATTTGCGGAAATTAGTTCAGCCACCACGGAAAACCAGTTTCATTTGAAATTGTACGTATAAAAACGAACGAATTCCGGTTTAAAATATGCGCCCTAATGAGAGCTAGTAACGTGACAGACAACTTTTTGATCAGACGTCATTTACAAAATCGCGACAGGAAAAACCTAATCGGGGGACTAGAAATGCGTAGCCGGCAGTAGGGTTGGCAATGGGGAGCCCCACTCTTTTTTGCACGAGTGGCAGATATCCAATTTTAAGCACTCTGATAGTTTACTCATTTAAAAAAACAATACTAGCACGACTACTTATCAGATTTGAGGCGGAAATTTCACTTTTCCAGAATTTCGGAGGCATGTTTTGGCGATGGGTAGGTTGGGGCGGGGAGGTGGGGCGGGGAGGTGGGGAGCCTCCCCACCTCCCCATTGCCAACCCTAGCCGGCAGTAAAAGAATCGCCGTGACGTTACAGGTTTCTGTGCATGCACCGAAACTTACGACAATTCAAAAAACATTTTCATTGAAAACGCATGAAACAATTCTGTTAATTCAACGAAAAGTGCTTCTTATCGACTCATTAATTTTTTTTATACGGAAAAGTACAAAAAAAGGTAGAAAATCACGTCAATTTATTGATTAATGCGATATTTTAAAACAACAGTGACCGTAACCATAAAACTTTCTTTCAATGAGTAGTGCGAGGGAGCGCGTTTGCAGCGGTGCACCGTTCAACACACCGTGGATGGTACCAAAAAAGTAAAACGTACTAATAATAAGTTGTCAGTTTTTCAAAAAAGTCATCAAAAAAAGCGTGTTTTGAAAAAATTATTTTTCTTTAAAAATTTCTAGAGATTGCAAAGGCGTGGTACGTGTAATTTTGCAACTGTGTCCATTTTTTATTTGTTCTGGTAACTGTCGATAATAGATAAAACTTCGGCTGGAAAAATTCTGTCATTGACAGTTGCTCAAATGGACAATCTTTTAAAGTTGTGAACTGGGTTAGTTAGGATCAAACAAAAATAAGGCAGGTAAATTTTCATTTTGATTAAAAGGTCAGAAATGACAATCAATGTGAATGGGGGGGGGGCGCCACCCGACCTGTTTAATGGGCTCGCCTCGCCTCCAAGGTTCAACGGTCTGCGATTGCGTCGCGTGACAACGGTATCATTCATCTGCGTCTCATCGCTTAGACGCCTTCGGCCTCACATTCATTTATAGTCAGTATAAAACGCTGAAAGCTCGCTCCAATCGAACAATGAACTTTGCATGCATTTGGAGTGAGGTTTATAGAAATCAGAGCAAAACATCGGCCACGGCTCTCTCAATTTTCTGCACTCTCTCGTCGCCAACGTGACCGCGTCCACCACTGTGCGAAGGGAGCGCGTTTGCAGCGCTCTGTACTGAGAATAATAAACAAATGAAAATTCACATAAATTGGTACACCGCCAAGGTTTTTTTTTCAGCCGATTTCAACGGAGCACACTTTCTTCAGGGCATCCGCTAGCACCCAACCCTTTTCCACTCTAGCCAATTCCATTTCACTAACTCTTTCTGTATGCCCTCCATTATCGCCTTCATCTGATCATCTCCATGAGCACCTTTAAACGACATTACAATTGCTTTGCGTTTAGTGTCGTAGGCAGTGTAGCCGACACATGTAGTATCGTTGTAGTGGTCGGAACAGTTGACTGATGTTACTTTGTACAATTTCATTGTCGGAAGTTGGTTGCTGAAATGTGGAAAATGTGACTTGTGCAGAAAAAAAAGATCATATTGCAACATCATCACATGTCGGTTGATAAAAAACCACTGATAAGAAACTAGAAAGAACAAAAAAAGGAAAAGGAAACAAACTTGAAGCAGAGCTGTGGATTTTCGTTCTGAGCCGCAGTGGTCAAGGTCATGATCTCAGCACGCATGAACTCATCGTCATATCCGTATTGTGGTGGAGCAGGACAGTTTAATGACAGCTGAAAAACTGAATTTTCAAAGGCCCGAGCATAAAAACAACTTTTTTTCTGACGGGCGCTTTTTTCGTGAATTTTTGTCTAAAAAGTGCGACCTGAGACTGTAACTGAAAGATTTGTTGGGTATTAACCGTTTTCTATGGCTAACTCCCGCTCGGGACTAGGTTGCGTAAACATGCTAATTTAGCGCATGTTGGAAGAGATTTCGCTTAAAGAGACCATCTTAATTTTTTTGTTTGAATTGTTCGCTTGTTAAAATTATTTTTGTTGTCTATTTCTTTCTGTTCTCAGTACGGAGCGCAGCAAACTCGCTCCCTTCGCACAGTGGTGGACGCAGCCACGTTGGCGACGAGAGAGTGCAGAAAATTGAGAGAGCCGTGGCCGATGTTCTGCTCTGATTTCTCTAAACCTCACTCCAAATGCATGCGAAATTCTTTGTTCGATTCGAGCGAGTTTTCAGCGTTTTATACCGAGTATATTTCAACGCGATTTTTAACAAAAAGTCAAGAAGAACGGCAGCATTTGAACAAAAAATAATTTTAAAAGACGCACACGACGTTTTCGGGACTACGTTCTTTATTCTTTTATACAGACGAATTTTTAAGAAACATTTCTCGCATCTCTGCGTCTCCGTTTTTACACGCGTTCAGATAAACATGGCCGTACGCCACTGTGGAGACGCAGAGAATGCGATAGGGCACGTTTGCGTTTGCGTAGGGTACAGCACGCCGTGCGACTGTGGAAGAGAATTTTCTAATTTTGTGCAAAACTTTTTCAAATAGTATTGTTTTTTGTTTTCAAGGTAATTATCCAACAGTCCACAATTTAATATGATTTATCGGGAAAATTTGGGGGAAAACGCAGTGAAAACTTGTTTGATGCTAAATATGTATTGTTCATTCGCGAAAAAAGCAAGTGCGCTCCACGAATCGTAGTACTACGTGGATTTCATTTTCGTCGCCAAATTATTTCATTTCACGTGTAAATTCAACGTAAAATGAAATAATTTGGCGACGAAAATGAAATCCACGTAGTACTACGTTTCGTGGCGCGCACTTGCTTTTTTCGCGAATGGACAATATAAGTTCTTTTTAATTAATAATCCAAAATTATTTACTCACATTAATTGCTGTTTTACAGTCCCCCTGAGCCGTAGTATTGCAGACGGACGTTTCTACACACCATCTGAAGGAATATTAGAAAAAATAAGTGATTTGTGATACGTACACTTTGCCGGATGCCACACAGCCTGCACAATTTTCCGCATGGATCGTTACAGGAACCAGGAGTAGAAATAGTAGTGAATAATTCATTTTTTGTCTTTTCTCCTATTTTTTTGTGGGGGAAAAAAGAAGAGTGAAGCTTATCACTTTTTTTCTACATGCAATTTGGCAATTTTATACAGAAAAATTTGCATGTGTCTGTCCGTTATCGATGAAAAGCGTGGAAAAGTGGCAAGTTCAAGAGGGTAGACCACTTCATTAAGCTTCTGGAATTATTTAAAACTTTTCTTTTTCAAACTGCGTCCAATCAGCCTCTCCATTTCCATCTCCCCTCTCTTTTTTGTTTGTTGATTGTTTGAACAGCCTGGGGAATTTATTTTTGAATATTTAATGCATTTGTAATGAATTCAAATTTAAATTGCAATTCGTTAAATACGTGGCCTCCATCTGTTTGCCACTTTTAAATTCCATCCGAGACGTCATTTGCAGCCGTGACCGATTGTAAATTTCTGGGTCACGAGCATCTTTCTTTTTTACTTTTATTGTTAGCCAAATCTATACTTTCGTAGCCATTTAGGTGCAAAATCTTTCGCTTTTTCATTTTACATTGTATTGACATTTTTTTAGTTATCGGAAACCACCACCGTTCGAATTTGGTTTAAGATATTCGATTACAGTTTTTTTTCATTAACTTAAAGAATACTTCAAATCTACGTCTTAAACATCAAGAGCCCGTAAATTTTAAGCTGGGAAGGTAGTAAAGTGCGCTCTAGAGCACTCTCTCGCCGTCTGAGTCTCCGCTCGGAGGCGGTTAGAGAAACAAGAGTGATTCCTCGAATAGAGCGCAAAATTTTTCGGATTGCAAAACACCGGTAATTTAAAATTCTCGCTATTGAGGCTCCCCGCATTTCATAATTTTATCTTTACTTTACCTACTTAATTTTTATTGGACACCAGGCATCGGGCAACTTTTTTGCCGAGATGTTACCGGGGTCTAGCCGTCAACCTGCCGTGATATTGGCAATGTCATGCGGAAATTTAGCCAGTGATTTGTTAGAGTCAATAATTGTCGTCATTCAGCCAAGATATTGACGGAGTCCTGTCCCTATCCAGCCGAGATATTGCCGTTGTTTTACTACCATTCTGCCGAGATATTTCCGATGTCTCGCTGGAATTTTGCCTATTTTTTTAGGTCAAGACTAGCCGCTATTTAGCCGAGATATTGCCCGAGTGTTGCCGCTATCCCGCCGCGACTTTACCAAAATGTTGCGGAAATCGGGACAAAGTCCGCTCAAGCTCAAGCATGACCGTAAACCAGGCAAGATATTTCCGACTTTCTACCGAGTTTATACTGAATTCTTACGGGAAATTAGACCAATGCCGAGATATTACCAATGTCCCGCTAGAATTTTTCTCCGGTTCTACTAAAGTCTAGCCGCTCCTAATAGACACGAAATATTATATTTTTTCCCCTCCAAAGTATCCTATTTATTTTTTCGAAAAAAAAAACCGCATTCCACAAAAAAAGAGAGGACCCTTCTCACTTTGCAACGTCCAGTGACGCGAAAGTAACGCCTTCATAAATTATTAGATTTGGGTGAGAAAAAGAGAAAAAACGAAGAAAAAGATGTCTATTCTGAGTTAGTCGGTTTTGTACTTCAATTGTCTTTTTTTCTGTCCCATCTATTTAAATTCCAATCTTTTTGAACTCTCGTCATCAAGTTTTAAATGTGTACACAAAAAAAAACCAACAGAGGAATCGCATTTCAAATGTGCTCTGTCCGTCCCATCCGTTCCGGAAAACTCTGGGATTCCCTCGATGTTTTCCAATAATTAGCAATTCCTTCCTTTCATTTGTTTTGTACTCCTAATTATGCTCAGACCGCCCATCTTTGTTTCTTTTCAGCGTTTTTTAATTGGTATTCTAGAAATTTGTATACGTGGGAAATGGTTTTTCGATTCCACGTATATAAATGTATGATCATCATCTTTTCTTTTTTAAGCTCCACGAACCGTAAAGTTCGAGATATTTTTGGTCGCTCATTTTTGAGCCCTTATCGTCATTAATCATTCATTTTATAAAAATCACCTAATTTCCGCCTTTACTTTCATGTTTTTTAAGCTTTAAAAAATCTGGTTTCCATTATACTTTTTGTCAAAGTCTTGGTGCAATAAGAAAAAAAAAGTATTTTTCTCATTGTTTATGCTACAAAACCAAAAAAAACGTTAAAAGTCCAAAAGGAGTACACAAGGTGGCGGCAAAATCGCCTATTTTCGATTTTTGTCAATTTCTATCAATTTTTGCCTAATTTTGCTTCAAGTTACTTGAATTGCTTGATCAAACAAACGCACGTCACGCACGACGCATCGTGGCCTAGAAATTTACTGAAACTCGGTCATCTCATTTTTAAAGTATTTTGCCGAGAGACCCACTTTAAAATTTTGGATTTTTGATATTTTTCCCTGTTTTTTTCTTTGTTTCTTGATTTGAATCGATTCAAAAAAATACACAAATTGTATTTCCAAAAAAGCTCATAAGAGAAAAGTTCCAAAAAAAATAAAATAAAAAATTTTGAAAAAAAAATTTTTTTTTTCGAAAAATATTTCTTAGAATTTTCTAAAATTTTGCCCCAACGTTCTTCAAAAAATTCCTAATTTTTTGATGGTAAAACCATATGCTGTTTATGAATTCATTATTGAGAAAAGTTACAAAATATTAAAAAAAAAAGAGATATTGTGTTTTTAATCGACTTGCGACATGAACACGCGAAACTCCGCCCACTTATTTGTGCGCGACCAGGCGAATACAGTGATATTTGAAGAGACGTAGACAGAATGGTGAATGCAGACTTGCGTTTTCATGTCGCAAGTCGATTGAAAACACAATATTTGAAAAAAAAATGCTTTCTCGAAAATTAGTTTTTAGAGTTTTTTTTTTTTTTCAAAACGTTTTCAAGAATTGTTTTCTATTGTTTGATAGTAAAACTATACCCTGTTTATGACTTCCTTTTGAGAAAAATTGCAAAAAACTAAAAAAAAAGTCAAAAATCAACAAAAAAAATCAAATTTTCTTTTTTTAAATAGGCATTTTGAGTTTTACTTGTATGTACATAGTCAAAATCCAGCTTTTATCGTTTTCCTTCTTATTTTTCTTGAGTTGTTTTTTGTTATTTGTTTGCGCGCGCGTTTTTAATAAAATAAAGCAATTTGTTCTCCAGTTGATAACGACTAATTGTGAATAAAGTCCAAAAAAACTTGGTGGCGGTGAGCACTCTGCCGATTTACGTCACAGTGTTTGCGGACCAATCATAAGATTTTCCTAGGCCACGACGCATTGCCCGTGCTTTAACCGTGCCGTGCCGTTGAATGATTTAAATACTTGAAATTATTCCGTAAATTATCGATTTTTTTTTGAATTTCGTGTACTCCTTTTGGATTTCTAATTTCGTTACTTGTTCAAGAGCCTCAGACAGAATTTTAGCTTTTACCTAAATTGAAATAGAAAATGATTTCTGCAGAAAAATGATCAAATCATTGCCAGAACTTTCGAAAATGCCCCTGTGCCTGCCAGGCCAAAATGCTATTCTCGCACCTTCTCAAGTACATTTAATGGACTTTAACCTTGCCCAGACAAGTTCGAAATTCTACTCTTGCAGACCAGACCAATTACGCGGTGCTCGTCATATCCCTCTCTTTTTTTCAATACGTTGTTGTTAGCTCATTGTGCCGTGGGTACTGCCATTTTTAGAAAAAAGAAAAGAAGGGCATATTAATGAAATTGAGAGGAATAATTCACCTCTGTGCTTCCTTTCTTCCTTTCTTCACACAATCCAAACATGGAAAATCTCATAATTTTAATGGTACATACATGCACACTTTCAGAACAACACCCCCACCTCGTGACGCTCGTGACAGCTGGCGCGCTCATCATCTCGTTAATACCGAAATATATAGTCGAAGACCGAAAAAAACAAGGACAGAGAATGGTGAGTTTTTGCATGCGGCTCTTTGCGAATGGTTCCGCTCCGCTCTGCACCGCCCATTTTTACCACATGTTAAAATTTCCATGTTCTACGTGCAGGGTGCTGCGACTTACCGCGACTTACGGTATTTACTTTTTTGCTTGTCCTGATTATTTTTATTTGATTTAAAACTTATTTACTCAAGCCTGTAAAAGTGAGTAAGCTGAAAACGTCACTTTAATATTTTTTCTGACGGCTTGTACACATGGTAAGTACGTACTTTCTATTAGGTTTTCGAAAGCGAAATTCAGTTACGACCTGAGGTTTGTCGGCTGCTGTCAGGGACACATAGGGCTTTGTCTGAAGGTATTTTTTGTGTTTTTCAAGTTTTGAAACCTAATGTTTGCCAAATACTGACTACCAGACAAAAACCGACAAACCCTTTTGCCCGGCAAACCAGGTTCATGTCGACTGCTTCTGATGCCGCTATTTATCGAGCAAAACGGCTAATTGCCACGGGACTCGGCAGATCTGCGTGGGGCAGCTGATGGGCTGAAATGCGCAACCAATGGACAGCTAGTGGGCAGCTAGTGGGCAACTTATGTGCAACAAGTGGGCACATGATGAGCAAAAAATGGGCAGCTAATAATGGACAGCCACTGGGCAGCTAGTGGGCAGCTAATGGGCAGCTGATAGGCAGATGATTGGCGGCTAATGGGCAGTTAGTGGGCAGCTAATGAGCAGCTAATAGGCAGATGTTGGGCAGCTAATGGGCAGTTAGTAGACAGCTAATAAACAGCTAGTAACTAATGGGCAGGTATTGGGCAAGTAATAGGCAGATGGTGGGCAGCTAATGGGCAGCTAATGGGCAGTTAGCCCAACGCCTCGATGCGAGTCTTGCGGGGCAAACTGTCGAAAATTCCCCGCGATATTCAGCAGTTTTCCGCCGCGAGACCTGCGTAACATTGGAGCGCTGTAACTGCATTTTGCTCATTTTGAACCAGTTGTTGCAATAGTTTTGCCGCGCCCTGTACAAAAATTTAATTTATATTTTCTTTTTTTCAAATGCCGGTTACAGTATACCAAAGACCGCAAACACCGAAAGCTACGCACACCCAGATTTTTCGGAAAATTTTTCACGTTTTTCTGCAAAAATAGTGTGTAAAATGGTTTTAATTTCGTGCCGCGTCTCGTCTATATATTTAATTGAACGGTCAACAAAGCAAACACGCTCTATTGAAATGTTCTAGTTCGAACAACTAGAAACGTCTTCTCCCTCCAATTTTCTCTCCCTCTCTCAATTGGTTTAGCGCCAAATCCAATTGCAAATTTGAGTACCCATATCCAAAAAAAATATATTGAAAAGTTGAAAAAACTCGCGTCTCTTCGTCTCCATTTTTGCAAGCGCACGCCACTGTGGAGAAGCAGAGAAGTGCGACAAAAAAATAGCAAAAATGCTATTTTGGGTTTAATTGTTACAAGAATATTCCAAAATGTTGATTAGGTTAAAAAGGTCTGCAAATTTCTGCAATGCTTTTATATTGAACATTGAACTTTAAAACGACAAAAAACCTTCCACGCACCATAATCCGGAAACCAAGGTCGTTTGCATACAGTGCAAAACTTTTAACCACTCGGCCACCAAGCCACAACTCACAGAGCAAGACAAAGGAGGTGATAAAGCGGCCCTCGGCGCGGTGTGTTTCGAGACAAGTACGCAGTCAAATTATAGCGTTTAAATTTGGCGGCAATTTGAAAAATCTACGCTCCAACGCTTTGTGTTTTACGCTGTGGGATTGTAAATTTTTGTCAGTTTTCACGTACCGAGATTAGTGACCAAAGGCGAAGTACTTTTATAGTACTAGACTCCAAGAAAACACGTAGAAAGTTGGAAATATGTAGCTTTTTTTTCTTTTTTTTTTTCTTAAAGAAAATCAGTGTTTGTACCGAAAAAATCAAAATTAGAGGGGTGGTTGTTTTTTGAGCTTATTCGTCCATAAAAAGTTCGTTCTAAAATTAAAAAAAAGAAGCTTTTTCTAAATTTTAAAATGATTCAAGGCGTCTCTCTGCTCTCCGTGAACTCCCTCTCTCTCTCTCTGCTCTCACATGTTTGAGAAAAGTGTCAAAAACGGAGGCCGCTCCTCATTTCGTCACTAGATTGTTTTTGGGGATGAGACGGAATTGAATGCCCTTTGTACTCTCCTTCCCTCCGTCCATTTTATTCCAACTTTTGATCTACCTTTTGGTGGAGCGTGTACGTAGAATATTCAATAAATTTAATTTCCCGGAAATGGACTAGCCAAATTATGAAACACTTCGGCGAATAGAGTTTAGTTGATTACAACGCAGCGCGTAGCCAGAAATATTTAATCTTGGGCGGCTGATATATTGGTTAGGGAATTTTTAGACTAGAATCTTATAAGCAAGAATAGAAGAATTGCAAAGTATGTACATAATTATCCGAAAATTGGTCGATTTTCGCCAAGGTCGCTCTGTTTAGTATTTTTTAGCACTGGTGTGGGTTGGGTTCCTTCATTTTCCATACATTTCCAAACATGTTTCAACTCGAAAATCTGCTTAGCACACAGTTTGTAGCATCATTTTGTTTTAGCGGTGACCAAAAAGTTAAGGTCTGTTATATGGCGTTTTATGGAAAATAGGCCTTAAAGAGGCCTAACGATAAGTTTATAATAGGCTCAAAATAGGCTTAACAATAGGCCTACAGTAGACTTAACGTCAGGTCCTTTACGATAGGCCTCTACGATAGACCTATAATATGCCCGTACGATAGACCTAATGATAGGTTTAAAGATAGATTTAGTATAGGTTCAACAACAGGCCTATAAAAGACCTGACTATAGTCCTACAGTAGGCTTAAAACAGGTCTAAAATAGTCCCTTACGATAGGCCTGTAAGAGACCTAACGAGAAGCCTATAATAGGCTCTTACGACAGTCCTACACTAGTGCTAATAACATGCCTACAACAGGCCCCCTGTCATAAAGCATATTGTAGGCCTACCGTCATGTCTATTATAGGCCCATTGTTAAACTTATTGTAGGCCTATCGTCATGCTTATTGTAGGCATATCGTCAGACCTATTTCCGACCTATCCTAAAATTATATTGTAGGCCTATCGTTATACCTATTCAAGGTTTATCGTTAGACCTATTAAAGAAGTTTTGTTAGACCTATCGTAGTTCTATCCTCAGGCCAATTGTAGACCTATCGTCAGGCTCGCAAAGGCCTGTTGTTGGTCTACAAAAAGGCCTCCTGTAGGCCCGTCGTTAGGCCTATCGATGTTCCTATTATAGGTATATCGTTAGTCTTATCGTCGGGCATATTATACGAATATTTTAGGTCTGTCGTTAGGCCTATTTTAGACCTATCGTAAGGACCTGGTTTGGATCTACAAATAGGCCTATTATAGGCTTATCGTTAGAGCCTAATGTAGGCATGCCGTTAAATTTATTGTAAGCCTATTGTAAGAAACTATTGTAGGTCTATCGTTAGGCCCATTGTAGGTTTGTCGTTAGGCCTTTCGCTATTTCAATTGTAGGCCCATCGTTAGGTCTATTATTGGTCTGTCGCTAGGCTTTTCGTAGACCTATCCTTGTAGATCAATCGTTAGGTCTACTGTAGGAGTGTCATTAAGCCTATTGTTAAGACTTTAGTTATGCCTAATGGAGGCCTATCGTCAGGCAGATTTGTCGTTAGGCTTACTGTAGGTCTGTCGTTAGGTTTGTCTTTAGCTTTTTAGTTATGTCTGTTGTAAGCCTGTTGTTAGGGCCTGTTAAATGCCTGTCGTTATGCCTATTGTAGAGCTATCGCCAGATCTATTATAGGCCTATCGTATTACCTTATAGAGGTCTATCTTCAGGCCTATAAATAAGGCCCATTGTAAGCCATCGTAAGATACTATTGTAGGTCTGTCGTTAGGTCGATAGTAGGTTTGTTTTTAGATTTATTGGGTCGTAGACCTATCCTAAATACCAAATGTAGATTTATCGTTAGGCCTATCGCAAGAGCCTGTTATAGATACATTGTTTGGCTTACTGTAGATCTTTCGTTAAGCTCACCGTTATGCCTTTAGTTACGTCTGTTTTAGGCTTGTCGTAAGGTCCTATTATAGGCTTGTCGTTATGCCTATCGTAGGCCTATCGTCAGGCCTATCGCTAGGCATATTATAGGTCTGTCATTAGCTCTATCGTAGATCTATTGTAAGGGCCTATTTTAAGTATGTCGCTCAGCCATTGCAAGGGCCTATTATAAATCTGTCGTTAGGCCTACTGTAGGTCTGTCGTTGAGCCTATCGTTAAGACTTTAGTTATGGCTGCTGTAGGCTTGTCGTAAAGTCAGGCCTATCGTAGGCCTATCGCAAAAGCCTATTGTAGGCTTATCATGAGGACCTATTGTACGCAATTGCACATGTTATTATGACCTTCAAATGACCCGTCATAACATTCGTATAAAAAAGAAAAATAATTGCAAAGCTCCTCTCCCCTTTTTGCTCTTAATTACCCCAATTAACTGCAACCTCGGTAAAGCTAACGCCTCCTCCGTGTGTCATACCAAATTCTGTTTTGTAATGTGACTTAAACTTGCGTAATTTTGAAATTGCCTTGTCTTTTTTTTTGGTTTCTGAAGCATATGACGTCACCACTGAAAAATTCACTGTACATATTGCCAAAAAAAGATTTCCGCGTTGTTTACATCAGTTGATTATATGTATATATATCCACGAACCTTACCCCGGTTCCTGGAAATTGTTTTCCGGTTTTTTTTTTCGACCCGACCACGCCCCTTTTTGCCCCCAAGCCACCTGGAGCTCGCTCGCGGTGCACTGATAGAATTAAAAATTAGAAACCGCCGAATCCCGGAAACATTTTTTTTTTACTTTTTTGTTGTTTGTTCTTTACTTTGTGCATGCAGTGCTAAAAATATGGGACATAAAAAAAAAATTTTTTTCGAAAAAAATTGTTTTGATCTCTCAATTTTTGCACTTTTGAAAACCTTATTTTGTGTAATGCTAACATAGCAAAGTTGAGTTGTAGGAAATTGGAAAAATAAAGAAAAACGATTGATTTGTACAAAAAAAGTCCATCCAAAAATGTTGGAATTTTTAAATAAGGCCTACCATAAGGCTTATCTTCAGGCCTATTATAGGTCCATTGTTACGCTTACCGTATGCCTATTGTAGGCCTACCATCAGAACTATTTTAGGCCTATTGTAGGTTCATCTTTAAGCTTATCGTAGTCCCATTATAGGCTCATATAGTAAGAGCTTATTGTATTTTATCACCCAATAAAACGTACCCGTTTATTCCGGGTTTCAAATAAGCTTACACGAGCATCTAATTATGGTCCAAAGATTGCTGAAAATATGAATTTCCGGCCCAAAATCTGACAACATTCGTTTTATAATATCTTCTAAGTTGGCAGACCTTTGGCCGGAAGTTGACCGAGCCGCTGAAGAGTCCAGGAAAATCCATTCTTTTTTGTTTCTCGCTTCTTTTACATTTTATTTTATCTTCCATTCTCCATTCTCCGTTTCTTCCCCAAATGTTTTGTTTTGCCACGTCATCGCCTCTCCTTTCCCGCATTTTCAAACGCCCTTTGCAATGTCGTCCTCCTCTTCATCTTCTTCCTGTCGCCGCAAGGCAAATAAGTTGATTAACTTTTGTTGGACCACGTGCAAACTTTCTCTGCCTCAAAGACCATCTCTTCTTCTCCTTCCTCTTTTATTTTTTTTGTTGCAGTTAATATACATATGAGCTGGGCGGGCGGTGTCAATATAAATATAATACATAACTTGATAATTTGATTTGTCGCACACACACCACACACACACACAGCTTACCTTAATTTTTTTTTTTTTTTGGTTAGTTATTGGCGTTTTTTGGTATTAACCTCGTCCTAACTCTTTGGAAACTGTCTATGGCATTTGTCTAGAAGGCTTCTGTCCATCGTACAACTCTGAATACTTGATCCAGGCTTTTTGTACCTTAAGTACATTGCACGCAACCTCGCAACACATGTGCACTATTTTTGCAGATACGTGGGATGTGGTACGCCTATTAAAAAGCGTTTAAAGCCTTTTTTGTAAACATGTTGTTGTAGGCCTATTATACGTTAGGCCTATTTTACGCAGCCGCGCTCCGCAGGTATGCTATTTTTGAAGAGAGTGTGATAGGCACATTGTGGGCATGTAAGCCGTTGTAGACCTATTACTGTATGTCTGTGGGTCATTTGGCGTACTATTTGGCGCTCTAGGACTATTATAAATCGTTGTAGGTTTATGATTAGACCCGTCGTTGAGCCTACCACGGCTGCAGTATTTTTGCAGAGTTGTGGCTTGATAAGGCTATTAAAAGGCCTATTATAATTAGTTGTCGGCCTATTTCTCTTTGCCTGTAGGCCGTGTTCCGTTTGAATATACGTTTGTTCTCTGGTCTGTAAAGCGTTTAAGGTCTACCGTGGCTTCTGATGGACCTATTATACAGGCTATCCTAGGCTATCTTTGAGTTTTCCCAATTCAGTTATCGGCGAGCTACAATAGATCTATTCCACATTCACTGTGGGCGTTTGCTCATGTTTTGGTTACAGCATATCCCCGCCTAATCGCAACCGAAATAGTCCAAAGTTTTTTTTTTGTAGAAAAATGACGTTTCGAATTTTTTTAATGGCCAACAACCATGCAAATAAAGAAAAACTCTTTTACTCGTTCTCTCTCTCTCACTCTCTCTCTCATTTTCACCTTGCTATTGTCTTTTCAATCAAGTTGCCTTATCAAAAAATGAAACCCCGCCCCCTTATTTGTGCGCGACCACACAATCACAATGCTATTTGAAGAGACGCAGACAGAACGGTGATTGCGGACTCGTTTTTTCATAAATCATGATGCAACTCGTTCAAAAACACCATAACTGTGAGGAACGCCTTCTTTTTAACCTTTGCCTTCAAAACAATGCGCATTAATACTCTCTAGTTTTTTCTTCTTCCCCGCCAAATTCCATCCAGATAATGGAGGTGAAAGTTCGCAAGCTGTGAATGCAATCCGATACATTGGCGTTTCCCTGTCCGTCCGTGAGCGACGACCATCAAATGTAGGCGTGGCGGCGGGGCCGACGCTTTTGCTCTTTCATTCGCCGCAGCTCCTCTATCATCATCATCATCATCGTCATCTTTTTTTTATTTGGTGCAATCGTTATTTATTTTTTGTTTTTTTGCAGATTCTCATGGAAAATGTGGAGGTCCAACAAATGGACCGGATCGCCGCGATCGTCATATTCTTGGTAAGCGAACCCATAGGGTCTAACGGATGCCGCTGAGGATCTTAAAGGCTTTAAGCCTTTGGAGTTCTTTAGGGCTGAACTCAGGGCCGCTGAAATCCTCAGGAACCTTGAGCGCTCTTTAAATCCACCATAAAAGACAGCTTCTCAAATCTTAAACTTCCAGACAAGTTTCGTCGGCTTTGTATGCAACACGTTCATCGCGTGCTACATAAAACGTCTCTCACTGCTGCGCAACTCGTTCGGACGTCTTCTACAACTTCAGGCCGCCGGCGACGCCGTCTTTGTTCTCGTCTGGGCCTTTTATTTTGCGCCCGTCCTCTTTTTGTGAGTCTTTCCAAATGACTTTTACGGGCTGCGCGCGCGCGAAATTTGAGATTTCGGGCTGTGCCAGCTGATGATGAGAGGCCGCAGCTACCAACGTATTCAGTTTCCTCTTCTTGTTCACTTCCAGCCCCAAATCCTCTAAACACGATACTCTTTTCAGCGACATAAAACCGCTCCAATCGCTGGGAATCGCGGCGAGACTTGCGCAGCTTTGTCTCGTTTGCTACGACATTTCCATCTACACGCATCTCGTCATTTCGCTGAATCGATTCATCTCGCTGTACTTTCCGACGAGTTACCAGACAATTTTCACGGAGCGGTTCACAACGATCATTGTATGTGCGATTGTGCTGGTATCGTTCGCGTTCTCTTGGTTTCTGGTGATTGGTAAGTGATTTGACAACGTAGAGGCCTGCGGAACATCGGAGCGTCGTAACTGTATTTCATAGCTCTGTCACTCTCTTGAGCGCGCTATTTTTCGGTCTTTTCTGTCTGCGTCTCGTGCGCGGCTGCGGCTGCGACTGCCGACATACAGTGCAAATGTTGGTGGTGGAGTGGCTAAAAGGTTTGCACTGTGAGCATGTTTCCTCGGGTTCAAGCCTTAAGATGGCCTAACTTGTTTTGCATCATATAAAAACCAAAAATTATTATTTTTCATTTTTAGTTTGGGGTATACATAACTTATAGCCTCTAAATTTTGAACACACGCGGTTAGGAGCCTGAAAATTTGCATTCACGTGCTCTGTAGTCTTGTTGACCAGCCAGAAAAATATGTTTAGTCAGTTTTTAGAAATTTCAGATTTAAAAAAAATTTCATTTTTTTTTCAACCAAAAAAAATTTTTTTTCGAAAAAAAAAACGTTTTCTACATTTTTCAGAACTCCATATTTACATTTAAACTGAAGTAATTAAACTAAACGTATGATTTCAGTGAAGTTTGGCTTTATCAAACAATTTCCAGTCGAGTTACAGAGTAACTATCAGGGCCCATGAGTTTGTCATTAAATACACGTTTATTGAACATTTTAATGAAACTCTAATAATTGAAATTGAAAAAATCGTCTAAGAATTTGTTGAATGCCGTTAAAAACACTGTTTTTACTGTAAGTACGTAAACAACTGATCTCACGACAAAGTGCACACTTTTTCAAATTTTCATGATACTCAAAGTGCTGTAACTCGGCTGAAAATTGTCCGATCGACTCAAACTTAACAGAAATCGTACGTTTATTGTCGACCCGCCAAAATGATCAAACGCGCTCCGCTGAACTCAACGAACTGCGAAATTCATTTTGGTCACTAAATTATTCAATTTCACGTATAAATTCAACGTGAAATGAAATAATTTGGAAACCAAATTGAAAATCGCATAGCGTTGAGTTCAGCGGAGTGCGCAATGTGTGCTCCCGGGACCAAAAAATGAAGATTCCCGGGAATTTTGGAAAATATAGTCTTCCCGGGAATTCCTAGGATCCTACCCTTTAAGTGGTTTATTTTGCATTCCCGGGAAATCCCGGGACTCCTGGTACTAGTTACCGGGTAGTCCCGGAAAATAAATCCCGACCGCCACTCCCGGGATTCCCGGGAATTATTGGTAGTAGTCGCTTTAAATTCCCGGGAATTCCCGGGAATCCCGGGAATAGTATTTTCGGATTCCCGGGAATCCCGGGACTCCCGGCAGTGGTATTTCAAAATTCCCGGGAATTCCCGGGAAATTTTCGGAAACAGTAGAAAATTAAAAAAAAAATCAAATTTTTATTCAGAAAACAATGCGAATTTGTATTTTTCACATTTTTTTTTTCATTTTTTGAGTATTAAAGTATTATTAGATTGGTAAATATTGGTTATTTTGAAATATCTAGTAATTACTTTTTAAAAAATATTCGGTATAAAGAAGGTTCGCGATAAGAAAGAAGTTTACATGAAAATGCATAGTTTTCTCAGAAAAAGGAGAAAACCAAAATGGAGCTCGCTTTTTTGACCAGGGTGGTCGATTTTACCGGGGCACGCGGCTAATTTTGAGTATACCGATAGTTTAAGATGTGGGGAATTCATTTCTGAAATCAGTTTCTGTCCTGCTAGTTTCCGATTTTTTTAAAGCCTGTCAAACTTCAAGGAAAAATTCTAGAAAAATTTCAGCGATGACCCTAGTTTTTTATTTGTGCAATACAAAGATAAACCCTCTCAGAGCTCAAATACAAAAATTTAGAGCACTTGACTCAGTTTGAGTAATTTTATGTACATTTGAATGAAGCATGTTCGCCCAAAACTTTAGTTTTTTGAGGATTTGAAGGTCGCAAATATGGAGCACGCGGATAATTTTTCATATATTGTGTTTTTAATCGACTTGCGACATGAGAACGCGAGACTCCGCCCACTTATTTGTGCGCTAACTGTCTGCGTCTCTTCAAATATCACTGTGTTCGCGCACAAATAAGTGGGCGGAGTCTCGCGTTCTCATGTCGCAAGTCGATTGAAAACACAATACAGATTTAGCGTAAAATTTGCTACAAAACCATGTAAAAATTAATATTGTGGCTAGTTTCCGCTTTTTTGTTCGTGCCGATTTCTGTGCGAAAAATATGCAAATCTGGGGAGAAAACAGTGCTACTTTGGGATGGTATAACTCAAGAAATACCGAACATTTTTTGAAACAAATTTGGCAGCGTACTCATATTGAGCCAAGAAACACATTCCAGCAACAAGTTTTCGGAAATTTTGTGTTTTGGATAACTCGTTGCGGTCCCTAACTACTCAGGAAATTTTTGGCACGTTATGGCGAGATTCGGCGTCTAGGTGGCTAATAGCCATTGAAAATGGCTAATAGCCGCCGAAAAGGCTAATAGCGGGCGATAATGGCAACTAGCCGACGAATTTGGCTATTAGCCATTATGGCTATTAGCCGTCGAATATGGCTATTAGCCGCCGAAAAGGGCTATTAGCCGTTTTCAATGGCTATTAGCCACAAATTTCCTGAGTATAGTGTGGATTGTCGAAAACTGTTTTTCGATAATCGACCAATTCGTCAAATTTTTCGATAATTTTCCATAATAAAATATCGAAAATTATCGAAAATAGTTTCGATGAATTTCTCGATAATTTTTGACATTATCGATAATTATCGACAATTATCGCAGTTCTATTCCGGACAGTTCTATTCCGCACAGTTCTATTCCGGACAGTTCTATTTCGGGCAGTTCTATTCCGGACAGTTCTATTCCGGACAGTTCTATTCCGGACAGTTCTATTTCGGGCAGTTCTATTCCGGTTCATCTAGTGCCGAATAGCCACCAGATAGCCTCCAAATAGCTGCCAGATAGCCGCCAAATAGCTGCCAGATAGCTGCTAAATAGCCGCTAAATAGCTGCCAAATAGCCGCTAAATAGCTGCCAGACAGCAGCCAAATAGCCGCCAATTCGCAGCCAATTAGCATCCAAACAGCAGCCAAATAGCAGCCAAACAGCCGCCAAGTAGCAGCCAAATAGCTGCCAAATAGCCGCTAAATAGCTGCCAAATAGCTGCCAAATAGCCGCTAAATAGCTGCCAAATAGCTGCCAAATAGCCGCCAAACAGCAGCCAAATAGCCGCCAGATAGCTGCTAAATAGCCGCTAAATAGCTGCCAAATAACTAGATTTCAAAAACAAAAACTCTTTATTTTTAATGAAAAAATTCATTTACGAATTCCCGGGAATCCCGGGAAAATTCCCGGGAATCTCCTAAGACTCTGCGCGACTCACTCCCGGGACTCACTCCCGGGAAATTCCCGGGAGTCCCGAAAATGATTCCCGGGAATTACCGAAAAATTCCCGGGAGTCCCGAACCCACTCCCGGGAATTCCCGAAAAATTCCCGGGAGTCCCGAACCCACTCCCGGGAAATACTATAAAATTCCCGGGATTTCAAAAGCAATCCCGGGAATTCCCGGGAATTCCCGGGAGTGGACGCATGAGTCCTCCTACAAGTAGCAATAGGAATTTTTTCCCGGGAATTTCCCGGGAATCCTACCATTTCCCGGGATTGTGTTTCCCGGGAGCACACATTGGGAGTGCGTTTGACCATTTTGGCGGGCCGACAATAGTTTAATTTTTTGTTTCTGTTTTTTTAAACAAATATGGAATTTTGAAAATTGTGGAAAAAATGATTTTTTTTTTTGGGTCGAAAAAAAAAATGTTTTTTTTTGTTGAAAATTTTTAAAATTTTTGAAAAATTTCAAAAGTTCAAAATTTACTGAAGCTATTATAGGATCTTGTCAGCAATACCACGGAGCATATGCATGCAAATTTTCAGCTTTCTAGCTCTCTCCGTTCCAGAGTTATACAGGCAAAAAAAAAACACCGATGACACTCATCAACTTTACATAGTTCGGTGTGTTTGTTTGGGTATCTGTAGTTTCGTTACAAAGATATGATGCAAAACTAGTGTGGATATAACAAAAAAACGAACCCGGGTGGCAAAGTTTACAGTGCAAAGCTGTTAGCCACTCGGCCACCAAGCCGAACGAGACACAGACAGAAATGCCATAAAAATAGCGCGCGCGCGCAAGAGGGAGAGAGAGTAGCAGTCCACGAGCGAAATACAGTTACGACGCTCCGATATACCGCAGTTTTTTATGCGGGAATATAAGCGAACAAGCCTGATCTGGGGCCTATCGGCACCAAAAGTAAATTATTCAGTTCTTTGACTAACTCTTCAGCGAAAAAAAAAAATGAACCTAAAATATATACATAAAAAAAGATTTTAGTGGACTGCCAAATGGGATTCTCAATTCCACGATGGATGCTTGACTATGTCAGTCCGCCGTGCGAAATGATCAATGTCTACTATGCAGAATTTTTTCGGTAATTAAACCTTTCTAATTTTTTTTAATTTTGTCACTATGTCCAACTTCCAGAGGCCTAATCGTCATCTCAATGTTCGCCATCACAAACAGCTTCACGTTTTGCCGAATGCACATGCACAATCGCAAAAAAGAGTCATCGACAATGTTCGAAACGTCACAGCAGAAGAAGCGTCGTGCCGTCGAGACGGCGTTCGTCCAGCAAGTCACATTTCAAGGACTTTTATACGTCATCGAACTGGTCACCTACTTTTACATCTCCAACAGTTTTCCGGTGCCGCTTGACCCGGCGTCGTTGTACAAGTCGCCGAACCGGTGGCCAAACTTTTTGCTGACGACCTATGCGTGGATTTTGGTGCACACTTTGGATGGGTGAGTGGTTTGGCTCATTTAGCACTTTTTGTTTTGTTTTTCAGAGTGATAACCTTGATTTTTAACAAACAATTCCGAAGCGTGTTTCGTCATCCGTTTCGATCGCAAGTCACTCTCAACATCTCAAAAACACCGTCCAGGTAAATAGAAAAAACTATCCATATCAGTGTGCTCGACCGCAAAGAGTGTTAGCCGGAACGTTGAGAAATATGTACATTTTAAACTGGGCGGGGTTTCTCACGAAAAATTGCGATGAGAATGCGAAACCCCGCCTACTTGTGCGCGACCTCGCGAACACAGTGATATTTGAAGAGACGCAGACAGAACGGTGAATGCAGACTTGACTTGCGTTTTCATGTCGCAAGTCGATTGAAAACACAATGATTGTAAGGGTAGTCGCATAGCCTCTCATCCGCGCAAAAACGAACACAAATCTATGCGCGAGGAGGCGCAGACAAGCAGCTTTCCTCTCAGCGGAGCGCATTACCAATAATGTTCCGGCCAGCACGCGACACCATGCAGAATAGAATCCGAAAGTTAGAAATCGGTTGAGCACATTACACTTATCAATATCTAGTAACAACAAAAAAGACAATTAGCTAATGGGTAATTTCAGGAGTTTTGGTGGCGGCAAAGAATGCACGCCGGTCATTATTTTGTAGCCCATTGTTTTATCTTATCATGGAAATTATCTCATACTCTGAATAATTCAAATTCATGTTATATGCATTTATTTATCCTTCATATTCCGGGTGTATGTGTCATTAGCCCGATGGTCAGTTATTCACGTGTCGTGTTTCCGTTTCCTTACCAATCACTTCATTAGTTCAAATTGTCCCGAGAGCACTAGAGGCGTCTTCCACCCCTAAACTTTTAGTTTAACTGAAAACGCTATATCGCTCTTCTTAAGGATGCATTCACTCTTGTTTCTCTAATCGCTGCAATTGCGAGAGAGAGAGAGAGAGAGCGCAGAGGCGGTCAGAGAAAAGAGGAGCGATAGAGCGTACTTTCCAACTCTCTGTACAATTCGCTTTTCAGACGCAGTCGCTTCATAACGCATCGCGACGATTCGAATCGAAAAAAGAGCTCCATTCTTGCGTGCACATTCATTTCCAACTCGAACACTGGCGGTTTTGGATCCTCTGTTAATGTTTGAGCGTCACGTCATTCCACTATTTCATCATGATCTCACTATCAGTTTCCTTACAAAATCAAGCAAAATAATCGGTTATCAGATTTATAAATACGAGTTTTATTTATTCATTTATTTGTTTATTTATCTACGACTACATACATATGCGTACATAAATATGTATGTACAACCAAAGTTTTAGAAAAGAAAATAAAAAGGGGTTGTACTCCATTGAGACCAGCAACGACACAGAGGGATGAATACTCGTAAAAGCGGGATTTTTTGGCATTTTTTCTCAACCAGATCTCGGAGATATCCGAGTTCAGCGAAATTCACAGCGCAACGGCAAACGCGCTCTATCGCATTTTCTGCGTCTCCACAGAAGTTGAGCTAAACGCGTACAAAAACAGAGACGCAGAGAAACGAGAAATGCCAAAAATTCCATGAGAAAACTTTAAATGAAATCGTTTGGGGGTAGTGAACGTGAACGGTAATAACTTGGATCAGACAATGTGCTCCGGCTCTTCATCGTCGTCCAAATCCATGTCAATTTCTTCGACTCTGGCGTTCGGAATTCGACCGTTCTTCTTCGGATTGAACAGTAATCGGGCCGTCTCGTAGTCCACCTGGAAATTCGTTTCGATAATACATACAAACGTCGAAGCATTCTATTTATTTCGATAATCTCCGGCTGCTCATGGGAGCCTAGACCAGTTTAAGCGACGAGACGCAGACAAGAGAAAGCGTTGCAACGCGACGCGACCGCAGCGCGTTTGGCCTTGGCTATTGTCTATTTTTGACTCCAATATACAAGGTATGTATGTACTCACCTCCAATTGCACTTTAATCCCTCCGGGCCTTCTCGCCGACTTCTTCGCCGGTGACACCTTTCTCCCATCGTTATCCCTCATCTTTTTCGATGACGGCGACTTCGATCCGTGCTTTCGTTTTCCGAGCGGGGAAGCACCTGGAGGTGGCATTGAAGGTGTGGACAACGTCTGTAACCAATTAAATATTGTTTTCTTTTCTTTTCTATTATTTCTTTTTGCGCACCGAAATAGATCTGCCATTCGAATGTGTCTGCGTCTGGGTTTCGTCGAACGGCTCGTCTGGTGAAATCGAGATGTTCGTAATGTTTTGCTTCTTTTGAATCTGCTTCAAAATTTCTTCCTGGTCGTCGCGAAAACGGTTAGCCACGTTTACTGACTTGTTCTGAAAAGAAAATGTTTTTTTTTCATTTATGATTAGGAGGAATGATGACGTGATGGTACAATATCCCAATGATTCTGGAGTACAAAGCAATTGATTCAGAGGTTTAAACCGTGAATTTATAACCCCCAAATCAGGAATTTTGTACCCTTGAATCAGTTTTACCCTCCGAATTATATGCCCAGTTTTCATTTTAAAGAATCTCGATCTTTAAATGCACATTGAATTCTTTGAATGTCAGATCTCGAAGAGCTGTTTACGTTCAAAACAACCCACGGGTACGGTAGTTTTCTAGGGGTTTTTCGCAATTCTGCATAGGGTTAAAATACATTGAATAAAACAGTTGTTTCCTTTCCTGAATAGGTCCATAAATCTTTTGGCAAAGAAAAACTAGAAAAATTAATTTGTACAATTTTCATGTGATATTCGTATATCGCACACCCAAAACTCTCCACTTCCCAAAATTAAAGAATCATTTTTCTTCGTTTCCTCACCTGAATTCTCTCGTTTTTTAAGTCCTCGTGCATAATTGAACAATATGTAAAATGCACACGCTTTCGGTATCGCCACTTTGAGTTGAGCAGTGAGTTTCTAAAAAAAAGTATTTTGGACCAAGCCTAACAAATTCACAACACCATGTTCTGTGCCCTACGAAAATGCATGCAGTGTACATAAAATCTGCAGAAAGTTTATCGAAAAGAATATTTCGAAGAATCTTTCCCGAAAGAATCTTTCTATTCCGTTTCTGAATCTTCTTCTATTGTCCATTCGCGAAAAAAGCAAGTGCGCTCCACGAAACTTAGTACTTCGTGGATTTCATTTTCATCTCCAAATTATTTCAATTCACTTGTAAATTCAACGTGAAATAAAATCATTTGGCGACGAAAATGAAATCCACAAAGTACTAAGTTTTGTGGAGCGCACTTGCTTTCTTCACGAATGAACAATATACCTTTACTCTATTTTTCACGTACCGTAATGGGCGTATTCAAATAAATAAAAGGAACGTGAAAAGTTAAAATAAGATCTGCTAGCATTCTAACAACAGTCTGCAAACAGTTAACCAAGAAAAAGGTTTAAAAATGGCACAAGCAGTCTGCGAGCAGCCTTGTCGCATTTCTCTGCGTCTCCACAGTGGCGTCGTGCTGTGGACGAGACGGTCACGTTGGCGACGAAAGAGTGCAGAAAATTCAGAGAGCGTTGCCGATGTTTCGCTCTGATTTCTCTAAATCTCACTCAAAATGCATGCGCAGCACCGAGTATAAACGCGTGCAAAAATAAAACACTCACCGAAACTTTCTGACGTCCCACATGAAATTGTACACTTGAACCGTGATGATTCGCAGGAACATTTGTACGAACAGAAAGATCAGCGAGACGATGGCGACAAATCGAATCAGCAGCGGATTCTTTTCACAGTAGATCAACTCTTCGTTGTAGCCGCCAAAATCGGCGGCCAACGCAAACGACGCGTCGAGCAGCAGGAACACACACGTGGCGTACTGGAAGAAGAGTTGGAGGCGCAGCAGGCGGGCGTTGCGTTCCACAATTGAGATCACGAATATTACCTGGAAATTTGTCTCGATAAATGTTGCTGTTGCCTGCTCATGGGGTGCTGGCTGCTCAAAGCTCAATGCGCTGCGGTTGCGTTGCGTGGCAACACAGTATCTCGTCTGCGTCTCGTCGTACACGGCCAAGATTCGTTTAACGGAGCGCGCATTCGCGAGGCCACCCCGTGCCTGCTCAACTCACTTTAAACGAATAGAAAATGGCGTACTGAAGAGCGGTGATGTAGAAAACGACGAGAGGTTTCGAATACACGTCACACCACGGAAGGAACATTGCATAGTGGAGCATTACTGCCAGGAAGCACACCAAAGCAAAACTCGACTCGATTATGCACACCAAAAGCGCCCTGAAAAAATGGAAAATTTTATATTAGAATTAGCTAAACACGCCACTGTGGAGATGCAGAGAAGGCAATAGGGCGCGTTTTCCAGCACGCCGTAGAGCTGTTTTGAGTCTTACCATGAAGGGGTGGCTGGAACTGCTAGAGGTTTCCAGAAGAATGGCATTTGGTAGCGGTGGGAGGAAGGGTCAAACCTGTCGGCTCCAACTTGCTCGTACACTTCTAACGGCGTGTTTATCGGCCATGGAAATCGCATTTCTGGAATGAAGAGAGTTTTTGGATATTAGCCGCTGATATCGGGGTTCATGGCACGCCTCCCCCGTCGTCCAATGCGCTACCAATTTCGTCGGATAATGAAATTATATTTTCACTCGAAATTTTACTTTTTTGAGAAATTCGAATCATCATCTGATTATTCAGGATGACACTATCATTTTAATCCAAAAACGAGGCCTTTTTGTCAGAAAACGACCGAGCCTTAGGGTTTTAAAAATGCGCCAGGTGGAAACAATTTTGGAAGGCTGGGGTGCCGTGCATGGCACAAGTGGAAAATATTTAAATGAAACGCTCCAAACCCGCGCCGAAACGCTATCTGTCATATTCGACGGCTAATAGCTTGTTTCATCGGCTAGTATTCTCAGTACGGATCGCTGTAAATTCGCTCCATTCGCAGTGGACGAGGCGGCAACGTTGGCGACGAGAGAGTGCGGAAAATTGAGTGAGCGTGGCCGATGTTTCGCTCAAAATGCATGCGCAGTTCAGTTCACTGTGCGATTGGAGCGAATTTGCAGCGCTTTATTCCCCGCGATATTTTGCCAGGTTTGACCTATAAAAATCGTCTGCAACCAAGGTTGCTACTACAGATCAGTCCCCCGATCAAAGTACACAAAAGGATTTCCGTTTCTTCTCCTTATCAAATTATCAGACCAAATCCCAGTTGCGTGTTTCTTCGATCTTTCCCTCTCAATTCCACTTCCAGAGTGTAAAAAATTGCAAAAAAATGTAAAATCATTTTTCCGCGTGCGCTTAGATTTTTTCCTTTTTTACAATGAGATCAAAGACAATTTTTTATAATACGTATCATCGAAACAGTCAGGGGGAAAAAATTGAGAGAGGAAAGAGGACACGGCGTACTACTGGCAAACGCGCCCTATCGCATTTCTCTGCGTCTCCACAGTGGAGGTCTGCGAAATTTATTTTTAGCTAAATAAACGCGTGCGAAAATGGAGAAGCGCAGAGAGGCGAGGGTAGGCGCGCTACTTCCCTCGCGTCTCTGCGTCTCTATTTTTGCACGCTTTTAGCTGTGGAGACGCAGAGAAATGCGTCAGGGCGCGTGTGCGTTTTCGTGGCGCCTACATAGCACGCCGTAGCGATGTTTGCAATAAAACCATTGCGTCCATGTTAATTTATATCTTCTATCTCTCTGCGTCTCTGTATCTCACACTCTTTTGCGCTCTAATATTTCTTTCTTTTTTATTCACACTCTTGCAAATAAACACGTTTCGACTCTTTTCGCTTTCTCTTTCCCTGATTGCTGCAAATTAATTGCAAATTAATTGCAAACTGAATCAATAAAACCACCACAAAAAACTCACGTTTCGGATCACTCAAATCGCTCCACAACTGATTCCAATCGCGTTTGAGCCGCCTGCGAAAAGTGGCGAAACGTCCGCCGGCCGGCTCGAAATCGTCGGCCATCGTGCGCGTCTGTGTGTGCCTGTGTGGCAGAAGATTGGCGGCCCCCTCTCTCTCTGTATAATACAACAAGTTACGCTAATCAAATCACCGAAGGAAACGATGGAAAGAAAGGGAAGAAGACGAAGGAGGAGAATGAGAAGAATAAGGAGGAGAAAGACAAATACAACGGCGACGACGTTATCAGCGACGACGGCGGAGGCATCGGCATAAAGTAGGCGAGAAGCGAACGAGAATAGCGGAATGGCAGGAATTTTTTGGTGGACTGCAGGAAAAAATGAACGAAAATCGAGGTAAAACTGACCGTCGGCCAAGCGTCGTTCCTCGGCCGCCGGTTATGGGTCTTGAAGCGATAGAAAAAAATAGAGTTTGCAGGGAATAATGCAGTTTTTCATATATTTATTGCTCGAATTGTTTTTGACTGCCCTCGCGGAGTGCGCTCCGTTGAACTGGGCGAAAAAATCTTGGCAATGTGCCAATCAATACATATTTTTCGAAAGGCGTTTTTAAATTAAAGGTGCATAGAGTTATTTCATCGGCCGGTCTCGACACGATAAGTTGTTTACGTCAAATATCATCGGACTACTGTAGTTTTTTGTCTTTTTTTCCTCAATTTTGCATTGGGAAAAAAACCACAAAAATTAGTTTTTTTCCTGTACTGAATAGGTCCATAAGGCAATTTTACTTTATAGATAAGCGTGGTGCGCGTAGAAAATAAAATGCATAATTTATTGATTCTCATATTAAAAAGTGAAATTTGGAGACGCAGAGAAAAACGACAGGGCGCATTTGCATTTTCGTTGGGTCTAGCGAATATTTGAGGCATGAATCGAGTAAGCGACGAGACGAGACGCAGACAAGAGACAGCGTTGTCACGCGACGCGGCCGCAGTGCGTTGGGCTCTTGCCGTGCCCGCTCACAGCGCAAAGGTCAGGGTATAAGTATAGAATCCGACCCCAATATATTTGACGACCCCATGGTATGGCTGGCGACCCCAGCAGTACATTTTTTTCGTGGTTTTTGGCTGGGGTCGTGTATTAAACGGGGTCATGAAATATACTCTGAATGGTATACTATCCGACCCCAACAACAGAAATGGGGTCGTGAAATGAACTCTTAGGTAATTGTATAGAATTTGACCCCAGACCCGTATACTTTCCAACCCCAACTGTAGAGTATATTTAGCAACCCCAAAACCTTCCTTATCATCTGAAAACTTATTTTCAAAGAGTTTAGTATTCGACCCCAGGAGTTTAGAATTCGACCCCAAGAGTTTAGAATTTGACCCCAGGAGTTTAGAAACTAAATCCTGGTCTTGCCGCGTCCGAGGAGGAACCATTGGGGTCTTCTACTATACTCTGCAGTTGGGGTCGCCAAATGAACTTATATGGGGTCGGATTCTATACTTATACCAAGGTCAGCGCAAAGGGTTTGGAGTGAAAATTGAACATTTTCTGCCCCAAAATATCAAAATTAACCCATCTACTACCTATTTAATTATCAAAAATTCCTCGACAAAACAATAGACAACAAAACATGCATGCCATAGTTAATTCGAAAGTGTTGACCGCCTAGACGCACCGCACAACACAGATTGATTGATTTTCCCTTAAAACCGCATTTAATTTTTGACACGAAACGAGATGATGACAGGTAATTAATGGGCCTATTCACAGGGCATTGTTTTGGCGAAATTAAGCCCTGTTGAGCGTTTTTCGAAATGAAGATTTCAGGCAGAGTTTGTGTAAGCGACAAGACAAGACATGTCGTTTTGGACGGAACGTTGGAAATTAAAATTTAAACTGCGCGGGTTTTTTCTCGAAAAGTAAATCTGCATTTAGCAGCACAGCCACTCATCTGCGTTAAACTGATACGAATAGGAGACGCAGAGAAACAGATTACGAGGATATTGTTGTTTTCTAGCAAACGCTCGCCGGAGAGACGCAGACTCACGGCGTGTTGAAGAGTACATCGTGAAAATGCGCTCCACTGCTCACATAGATTTGAGGAAACGCGGTTGTTACAGATTTGAAACAGTTTGGATTTTCAAAAACGAGGTGCTGGCAGAATATGTTTTCTGCATAAAATAAATTGGTAAATATTGTTTAAATATTTAGAATCATGCAAAAGATATGAACCCACAAGAAACAAATATATAAAAAATTGCTGCGGCGCCGCAGTAACGACGTTTTGAATACGCCATTTCGCGCAATTTTTTCTCGAGTGACGTGGCAACTTTCCCGCGAAATTTAAATTTTAATTTTCATGTACCTCGTGCAGACTGAAAGATAGCGTTGTCACGCGACGTGAGGCAGGCTTATATTTATACATAAATTTAATTACTTTATTTTAATTAAGAAATTAATAAATAAAAAGTGATTATATATTATCAATTCAATATTCTTGCCGGCTACCACATGCGCCCGCGAAAGTTTTATAATAGACGCAGACATAGCGACACATGTCTGCGGCGACACACCCGCTCACATTTTTTGATCTACGTTCAGTTGAATTCAGTTGAATTCAGCTGAAAAGACCTGATGGGGCGGAGCCTCGATGTTTCGCGCCACTGCTTACTGTAGCCGGCAAGAATATTGAATTGATAATAGCGTCCAATGGATCATATGGGCAAAATGTTTCAAATACGGACACTATATGCATCCACCGGATTTTCACCTGTGTTCTTTAAAATGAAGGCTAGTTTTAATTCCAAACAACAACAAAGAAAAACTAATATCAAACAAATAAATGATCAAGAAGTTGGCAAAACGGATTTTGATTGGATAGCCCCGTCGGAATGAGACTGTGAATAAGAATAGGAATGGGAAATGAAAGGAAATTAATGGAGAAGAGATGATCGAATCATGAGGAGATGAGAAAAAGAGAAGCGAAACTTTTATCCTCTGATATGAGGATGTTGTCTTTTACTAATTTGTTGCAATTTTATCCCCCTCAACCCCGATTCCTCTCAATAACGTCCACGTTTCTTATTGGAGGCGGCACGCTTCCCCCGGTCGCCCAACGCGCCAGCGATTCGCAGTGGAGCGCGTTTGCATTAGTTGGGGTTTCATTTTTGTCCAAAAACGATGAGTTTTTGTCGAAAAATGGCCTATTCTTGGGGTTTTGAAAATAGCACTGGGAAATGAGAAAGTTGGGACTATTTTTATAGATTTTTGTTTATAAACAGATTATTTATGCCTGAAAACTTGGCGAAAATCGGCAAAATGAAAAAAATAAAAATAAAAGGGCTGCAAAGTAAGAACGGCTATTTCGTTCTATCCTTCTTTTTTGTTGGTTTGTGTATTGATATAAACTGTGTGATAGTAGTATGGTATTTCGTAGCCAATTAGGATCAAACTAACTACAAAAGATAGGGTTTGAACTGGTTTAGCAAAAATCACTGGTATCGGAAATTCCTTTTAAATCTATGGCCGATTATTCGCTCGGAGCTGGCGAAGATAGGCAGCTAAATGGCAATATGCCATCGAGTATGGCAGATAGCCATTACTGGCGCACAGTTGGCACCTCATCGGCGCGCATGTGGAAGTTAGCCAGCAAGACGTCAAACTCGGCCCCAAACTTGGCGGCTAATAGACAAAAATTCGCCAGTTAGTGCAAGGGCGCAGACCCTTAAAGATAAGTTGAGAAAAATAACGAAAAATATACATTTCAGAAAGTGACCCGAAATAGGACCCAAAAAAACATTTGACTTGAAATGATTGGCAAAAGAAGAAAGTGAATTGCAATTCACCATTGTACATAAATAACAAATCAAAATATAAGACGAAAAAGAAAAAGGAAAAGAAAAAAGAGAAAAAAGTTCCTTATTGACAGATATCAGATGATTGGATGGATGATAAGTGTGACAAATTGCCGTCCGTTCATATATTATTTGTTTTTTTTCACCCACTCACCTTTTTGTTTCCACGCCGAAACATTTGGGTTCAGTTGAACCAATTCTTCAAATTCGCGTAGACAGATCACTCACTTCCTTTCGACACTCGAATTCCCTTCCGCTTCAATCCGTCCGCCATTCCATTTTCTTTTCGTTTCCTTTTTCTTTACATTGGCCACCAAAATGTCGTCGTCGTCATCGATAAAAGTGCGTTTTTTGTTTTGTTTCTTATCAATGTGATTCGAACGGCGATAAAATAAATTTCAAGATTTTGATTATATTGGTGGCAAGCAAAATGCAAAGCCAACAAGCCATAGTTGACGTAAAAAACTTCAAAATAAGTGGGTGGAGCTTGCACGGGGTGCTGGCGGCTTATTTGCCACCAAAGCCAAACGCGCTGCGGTTGCGTCGCGTGGCAACGCTGTCTATCGTCTGCGTCTCGTCGGTTTCATCTTTCTGCGTGCAGAGACGCAGAGTTGCAAGAAATAGTCCTCGTCTATAAAATCGCATTCAAAATTACGCCGTGACACGACACCCCGGCCTTCCAAAATTGTTTCTACCTGGCGCATTTTTAAAACCCTATTGTTCATTCGCGAAAAAAGCAAGTGCGCTCCACAAAACGTAGTACTACGTGGATTTCATTTTCGTCGCCAAATTATTTCATTTCACGTGTAAATTCAACGTAAAATAAAATAGTTTGGAGAAGAAAATGAAATCCACGTAGTACTACGTTTCGTGGAGCGCACTTGCTTTCTTCGCGAATGGACAATAATGCCGCGTCCAAAGTCAAAAAAATTCCTGAAATCACGTTTTTTCTGCAGTCCAAAGTTGCAAAAAAAATCACAGAAATAACAGGTGTTTACCACTGAATTTTTCGGCGTGAAAGTTGTAAATAAAAAAACACGCGAAAATTCAGTGGTAAACCAAACACCTGTTATTTCTGTGATTTTTTTTGCAACTTTGGACTGCAGAAAAAACGTGATTTCAGGAATTTTTTTTGACTTTGGACGCGGCATAAGGCTCGGCCATTTTTTGACAAAAAGGTCTTGTTTTTGGATTAAAATGGTGGTGTCATCCTGAATAATCAGATAATGATTCGAATTTCTCAAAAAAGTAAATTTTCGAGTGAAAAAATAATTTCATTATCCGAGGAACTTGGTGGCGCATTGGACGACGGGGGAGGCGTGCGTGAATGCGTAATTTTCAATTTTAAAGATTAAAATTCAATAAATTAGGCACATTATTTTTACGAGCACCACGCCACGCCTGCCAAATAACGTGAAATTCCCGTAACTCTCACAAAGAATCACATACTGGACTAGAAAACGGTCAGGGCTGACGGCAAATTCAGCAAGAAAGACGTTTGTTTTTCTCTGCAATCTTCAATTCTCATCTTCACAGATCCTATTCGAGCAAATCGAACCGCCCGCCCATCATATCCTCTCGGATTGTGATTTACAATGTGTGACGATTCGGTACGAAGAGCCCATGCTCCCCCCAAAAAACGACGTGGAGGAGAAAAATAAGAAAATCGAAAAGAAGCTACCAATATTATATCGAGATCAAAAAGAGGGTACCGATGTGGAAACGACGGATAAATGCGTGGGACCGAGCACGTTGAAGGTGAATGTGGCGACCAAGTACGAGTTTCAAAAGTTGAATGCGACACAGGTACGAGTTTGTTGATCGCTGAAGTGTACCCTGAAAATTAGATCAGTAACGTCTAATTAGGCAATGTCTAGTGCTAATTGTTCAAAAGTATTCTGATTCATCTGGTCTGATCGGTAATTGGCACAGTTTGTAGCCTCTTGGCTATTAGCTGTCGATTTCGGGCGCCTTTTTTTAAATAAAGGAGACACATGTCTCGAATCCCACGGCTAACTCCCCCTTGTGCGCCGATGTCGTCAAATTCACGCCAAACATTTGCTCCAAACTTGCGCCGATTGTCTCCGAGACGTTTCAAAACTCATGTTTTCATGGCTTGATTAAAAACGAAATTGTTTTTGATAAGTTTGGTTCAACAACGCCGGCACAGATAGATGGCTCCGCCCCTTTCCTGGAAAGCATAGCTAAAATCGGAAGCCGTGAGTTGTCGGCTACCTGGCTACTATTTGTCTGCTAATTGGCGGCTATTTGGCTACTACTTGGCGGCTATTTGGCTGGTATTTGGCGGCTATTTGGCTGCTACTTGGCCGCTATTTGGCTGGTATTTGGCCGCTATTTGGCTGGTATCTGGCGGCTATTTGGCTGCTACTTGGCCGCTCTTTGGCTGGTATTTGGCGGCTATTTCGAGATGTCTGAAAGTGTACGAGTGGCATACGCTTTCAAGGATGTGTTATAAGATTCTTCTTAGATCCGCCGAGTGCCGTAGCGATTTGTCTTACTGTCTGGCAATCAGCGGCTTCGCGGGGTGTTGAAAAGTGCATCATGAAAATGCGCTCAGCTGCTCACACAGATTTGAGGAAACGCAGTTGTTACAGATTTAAAACGGTTTGGATTTTCAAAACCGAAGCGCTGGCTGAATATGTTTTATACATGAAATAATAGAGAAATATTATTTAAATATTTAGAATCATGCAAAATATATTTATGAGCCCACAAGGAAAATAAATGAATAAAATTGCTGCGGCGCCGCAGTAACGACGTTTTGAACACGCCATATCGCGAGCTTTTTTCTCGAGTCAGGTGGCAACTTTTACGCGAAATTTAATTTTAATATCCAAGTACCTCTCTCGGAATCAGACTGTACTGCTATGACGGTGTGTCGCGGTTTTTCTTCATTCCATTCGGGACAAAGATCATGATTTGGTATATTAGGCAACAATTACCGTATTTGCTATTATCAATTAAATATTCTTGCCGGCTACAGTAAGCAGTGGCGCGAAAAATCGAGGCTCCGCCCATCAGGTCTTTTAATTGAATTCAACTGAAAATAGAGCGAAAATGTGAGCGGGTGTGTCGCTCGTTATGTCTGCGTCTATTATAAATCTTTCGCGGGCGCATGTGGTAACCGGCAAGAATATTGAATTGATAATACCGTAAATTCTCTAATAGAACGACAGGCCGTTCTATTTTTCACTACCCTCCTAGGAGGGCCGGTCTATTTTAGGGGGCCGTTATATTATAGGGTTAGGTTTACTTTTCAATGTTTTTAAATTTGTATTAATTCTTGAGGATTTTTCATAAAAACCACAAAAGTATGACAAAACAAATTTAGAAACCGGTCAATAAGTAAAAAAAAGTCAAATAAGTAAAAAAAAAAAAAAGTATACAACCAAATTATTGAAGAAAGTGTTAAATTCATTTCTATATGTGAGGGGCCGGTCTATTTTAGGGGGGCCGCACTATTTTAGGGGGCCGTTCTATTATGAGGGCCGTTCTATTAGAGAATTTACGGTATATTCTCAGTACGGAGCGCTGCAAACTCGCTCCCTTCGAACGTTGGAGGACGCGGCCACGTTAACGACGAGAGAGTGCAGTAAATTGAGAGAACGTGGCCGATGTTTCGCTCTGATTTCTCTAAACCTCACTCCAAATGCATGCGAAATTCATTGTTCGATTGGAGCGAGTTTGCAGCGTTTTATACCGAGTATAACCACCCAGAACCTCTGAATGTCTTTTATTTTCCGATATTGTCCATTCGCGAAGAAAGCAAGTGCGCTCTACGAAACTTAGTACTTCGTTGATTTCATTTTTGTCGCCAAATTATTTCATTTCACGTGTAAATTCAACGTGAAATGAAATAATTTGGAGACGAAAATGAAATCCACGAAGTACTAACAAGGGAAGTCTTTTTGGGCATCGTTTGAGAACTTTATGAAACTTGGGTCAGAGGTAGTCTAGACCCTCCTGAATCGAAATCCGTTTTAAAAAACTGCGGGTTTTTCCTCCTTCTGGAGTTATGACGTCTTCAAGATGGAGCGAAAAGGGGTGCCACCTTTATAAGCGCTCGCTTCCCCTCTTCCAAACAGCGAGGTGGTGCACAGGTGATTCGCCACTTATGCATTATACGCGCAGACAAACAATTAAAAAATTGTATACAAATCGCCAAGAAGATAATCGCGATTTGAGCACAATTTGTAAATAAAGCATTGTCGACATATGGTCGGAATTCCCAAATTATCGGTAAATTATTTACAAATCACGAATAGACAATTGGCAAATCCCGAACGAACTCTCGCAACGAAAATTTGCTCATCATTAATTGAGGCCCAAATAAATTCATTTCTGCCTCAAAATTTTTATTTTTATGCTACTTTTTTGGTTTATTCGTAAAAATGCTTCAATATTTTTGTAGTTTTCATTCCTTCTCGCTTTTTTATCGATTTTTCTTCCGTTAATTTTATATTTCCAGGCGTCCGGACAGTCATTTCCAAAAACCGCGCGCGGCAAGCAAGGAAAATGTGAGTTTAAAAATATTTTTAAAATATCATGAAAAATTTAGAAAAAAAATGCTCAATTTTCTTTTCCTTCAATACTTTATATTTTCAGGCTCCGATGCTGCTCGAATGGCCGATCGACAACGATCCCATCACGAGCCAATAATAAAGTAAGTTTTCAAATTTCAGAACTAAAATTCCAAAAAATTTGTAAGAAAAATAACGTTTTGTGTTTTCAACCGGCTTGCATCATCATGAAATGAAACCCCGCCCACGTTTTTCACGTAAATATTCAAAATTCTCTAAAACTTGAAGTTTGCGTGAAAAACGTTGGCGGGGTTATATTTCTTCACGATTCAACTCGATTGGAAAAATTTTAACAATGGTTAAAATTTTGGGATTTATGCGAATTTTCGTATATTTGAATTGATTTGTGAAAAATCGAAAGTTTTTACTATTTGAATCAAAAATATCAACAAAAGTTTTAAACATAGAGGGGAACAAAATCAGTTCTATTACGGATTTAAATGTATTATTTTTCAGTGCAATCAACAACGATCGACTGGCTCGCTCATCTCCACTGGATTTTTTTCTTCTTTTCCCGCTTTTAATTTTTTTCTTTGCATGTAGATATTTGATTGTATTTGTTTTTAATTGTAAATATTTTTAAAATACATAATTTTTCAATAAATAAAGTTAAAGAAAATTAATTATTCATCCAGGAAATTTTTAGCGGTACGTGAATTACGAAAACAGAATAATGATAGCGAAATGTCAATTGTTTGCTATCGATTGGTCAATTCTTGTTGTTTTTGTTCGCGATGTGCACACGATTTGTTAATTGTGTGGAAAATTTTCGGGATTTGTCATTTGTGTGCGAACAAAATTATTGTCGGCGAATATGCTGTTTCGCGAATTGCAAATTGTTGACCGTGTTTTCGGGATGCGCATATAATTTGCAAATTAAATGTAAATTTTCGCGAATTGCGAATTATGCGCGCACAAAAGTAATGTTCACGCGTACCCATTTCGCAAACGCGCGAACAATATTTGACAAATTATTTGCGTCACGCGAATCACCTGTGTGGCCGAGGGGATGAGGGCGCTCTGTGAAACTGGCGATGCGTGTTCGACCCCCACTCTCTGGCGATTTTATTTTTTCTTTTTTGCTTTCATGACTTCTTCAATTTTTCGAATGTTTTAGGAAAATTTATAGTCTCATTATTGATTTTCGAACATTTCCGGTGTGTTCAAAGACCTATCGATTGTAAATGGCCATAATAAAAATGTGTCGATGAACAAGTTATAAGTGGCCTGTCATACAAGTCACAACATGGCAAAAAAAAAGTGACGATCGAATTTTTTAAAGATGTTTTCTTCTACTCCTCCATTCCAAGCAACACACTTCTTGTTGATTTATGGAGCAGTTAGAAGGATAAAACTGCCATCGACAGCGTGACCCCATCAACCCACTTGTGCAAAACGATGATTATACCACCCGGCTGCACGGGAAACTTTCAAGTTCTGGACGTCGGCATTTTTAATGAGTTCGAAAGGGTCATCAAATACATTAGTGGGCAAATACAATTGTATTGCCTGCAAAATCAACCGGAGAGACGAAACATTGGAAATGCCTGTGGCGGTCTACAAATGTTTTTGTTGGTCTACGGGTAGACTTTTCCTCCGAAGTTGGATCCATGAGCACAGTACGCTTGGAATGTCTGGAAAAACAAAATCATTCGCCCACCAGGATTTTTACCTCCAGAAGAACTTCTGTTCACCAATAACATGGCTGTTGATTGTTCAAAGGCTTGCAACGGAACTTCTTTCATCAAATGCATATACTGTGAATTATCTTCTCTGTATTCATAATGCTTGGCATGGAGGAGTCGAAAAAAACATCTTTAAAAAATTCGATCGTCACTTTTTTTTTTGCCATGTTGTGACTTGTATGACAGGCCACTTATAACTTGTTCATCGACACATTTTTATTATGGCCATTTACAATTTATAGCTCTTTGAACACACCGGAAATGTTCGAAAATCAATAATGAGACCATAAATTTTCCTAAAAAATTCGAAAAATTGAAGAAGTCATGAAAGCAAAAAAGAAAAAATAAAATCGCCAGAGAGTGGGGGTCGAACACGCATCGCCAGTTTCACAGAGCGCGCTCTCACCCCCCACAGGTGATGTGCGGTAGGCCTGCCGCAGGTGGTCGCCTGCTTTGAGGATGCTTTTCATTTACCGCGAAGGAGAGAGTTCGCGGCAGGCCTGCCGCGACACCTGCAGCATGCCTACCGCGATATCTGCGGCATGTCTACCGCGACACCTGCGGCATGCATACCGCGACACCTGCGGCATGCCTACCGCGAAAGCTAGCAAGTGCGCTCCACTGAGCTTCGTTGATTTTATTTTCATTTTGGAATTATTTTATTTTTCTATTTTTCTTTAATTTTGTGCATAAAATCTTTATTTTTTTGTAAAAAATATTCAACCGAGTACAAATTCAAAGAATTTTGCGGAAACCTGTCTGAAAATGTTTTATCCTCGTCAAAAATCGATATTTTTCTAACATTCCGCAGTTTTAAGAATGTCGCCATTTTCTTGAGATTTTTTTGTTCATATGTAATTACGACGATGTTTTTCTGATATTATCGTACACTGTGAGCGAAACTTATTGATTTTGATATAATTTCTACAGGTTTTCCGCTAAAAGTTATATTTTTATTGAAATCGGATATTTTGTTGGCCTCTCGCCTCTTTTCGCCTTTTCTTTCGTGCTTAGAGAATTTTCGTAATTTTGCTGCCTAAATCGGCGGCGTGATGGACGATGTCAGTGGGCATACGTGCCGATTAGCGGCAAATTGGCGTCGAGCACCGGACAGCACGCCGATTTTGTCGCAAATTCGCCGATTTTGGCTGCAACTTGCCGTGACCAACCGCCGATTTAAGAGCAAATTTTTGCAACCTGCTGGCAAGTTTCCGCCAAAATCGGCAAATTGCCAACGAAATCGGCGAATTGTCGCCAAAATCGGCGTGTCTGCCCACTGGCATCTTCCAGCACGCTGATTTAGGCGACAAATTGGCGAAAATTCTCTGATTGTGTTCAATCGGTTGTCACGTTCAACTATTTTTTCTGTCACTGCGCCAGATCAGGCTTGTCAGAGAATATCGGAATTTTCAAACGGAACTTCGAAACCGGACTTTAATTCTCAGAGTATTCCGACGTAATTTTGGAGCCAAAAAAGTTTATTCCGAGAAAGCCTGCTCTGCATATAATTGCTGAATTTTTTCAGTATGTGTGTGAGAATTCGTGTCAACAGAATTTTATCAGCTCCTTCTCGATCGTTCCGAGTTCCGCCGACAATCTTCTGATTAATGTTAAAGTAGGAGCTGAGAAAATGCTGGCGACACGAAATTTCACACACATATTCACAAACATAAACGTAAAGATAATGCTTTTTTCAGAATGGATTCAATGGACGCAAAAGCAGACGAGAGCGGCGACAGACAAACGGATGGGTGAGTCGTTTAAAAAATTTCTTGTTGTGAATAGAGCTATTCTCAAAAAAATTTCGGTGAATCGTCGCCAAAATCGTCGATTTTCCGTTTTGGACGGCGATTTCCCGCATTTTTATCCAGAGGCGATTTGCCTTCATCCCACGTTCCCTTGCCGGAAATTCCCTGAGTCAGCTTTCCAAGAAATTTGCGAATCTTTTGAGGAAATTTACGAATGTAATGTAGTGTAAACTTTCTGTATCAGAGAATTTTCAGCAGGTAACCGCAAAAATTGGCGCGTATGTCCACTGGCATCGGCCAGCGCGCCGATTTTTGCGACAATTTGTCGATTTTGACGGAAATTTGTTGATTCTTGCAGCGTATTTCCGATTTTAGCGGCAAATTGTCTGCTCTTGGCAGAAATTCACCGAGCAACTCGCTTCCAAAATGGTGCTACCTCGAAATAGAACCCGCTCGAAATATAACTGTTTGGAACAGAACCGTCAATAGAACTGTAACAAAATAGAACTGTTCGGAGTAGAACTGTGCCGAAATAAAACTGTAGCAAAATAGTACTGTTTCGGAATAGAACTGTAGCGAAATAGAATTGCCTGAAATGGAGCTGTACAGGAAAAACCGCTGCGCGGAATTGAGCTCAATAACCCACCATGTACAACTGAATACTTATTCGAGCTGCTCTAGCTTTTCTGGCTCACTTTTGCTACAGTTATATTCCAAAACAGTTATATTTTTTGCTTCAGTTCTAATTCACTACAGTTCTTTACTCGGTATAAAACGCTGAAAACTCGCTCCAATCGAACAATGTATTTCGCATTCATTTGGAGTGAGGTTTAGAGAAATCAGAGCGAAACGTCGCCAACGTGGCCGTGTCCTTCATTATGCAAAGGGAGCGAGTTTGCAGCGCTCCGTACTGAGAATATTCCTAACATTTATATTCAGAAACAGTTCTATACCGAAACAGTTCTATTTCGAGCGAGTTTCATTCCGAGGTAGCATTGCCAAAATCGGCCAATTGCTGCCCATCGCCTGCAATACGCCGTCGAAATCGACGTGCTAGCCGATTCCCGTGGGTAGACGCGCAGTATTAGGCGCCAAATTGCCGAAAATTCTGAAGCTGGCGGCGGTGGCAACACGGCTTGCTATACCCTACGTAAAGAAATTCGCGTCTTTTCGCATCTGTCTGTCTGTGTCTCGACAGTGGCGTTCTGCACTGGGGTCTGAGGAGGGAGTGAGTAAACGCGCCCGGACGCACACACGCAACGCATCCAAACGAGGTTCAAAAAATAAAAAAAAAAGCGCGCGAATAATTTCGCATTATCGGAGAGAAAAACCAAACCAAAATCGTGAAAATTACGAAACTCTATTCAAAATTATTTCGCGTGCGTTGGTTTTTCTTTCCGATAATGCAAAATTATTCGCGCGATTTTTTATTTTTTGGACTTCATTTGGAAGCGTTGAGTGTGTGCATCCGGGCGCGTTTACTCACTCCCTCCTCATACTCCAGTGCGTTCTGCAAGTCTAAAAAAATGTGAGCAAAAGTGGAGACACAGAGAGGCGATAATTGACGCGCGAGAATTTGATCTCAAAAAGTGTTCCGAAACGTAGTCCCATAATATAGAACACGGCTGTTAGAAACAAATCCCTCAATTTATCTTGTAAAATATTCATATTCTTATTTCAGTGCTTGGTGTGGAGGCAACAACGTGGAGCAGAAGTGGGAGCAATGGAAAAGCCCGGCAAGAACCATGATCATTTTGTTTTTATGTATTTGGCTTTTTTAAGTAAACCAATTTTTTCAAGGGAATGCGTATTTATTATTTTAATAAAGTAAACCCCCATAAAAAAGCAAATTTTCACCTACGACAGGCCTACCAAAACAACCAGGTTGCCCGCGGCAGGCCAAATTCATCCTTCGCGGCAGGCCTGCTGCATCCGTTATTATCGCGGCAGGTCGAAAGCGGGTTCGCGGTATGCATGCCGCAGCCGATTTTTCGCGGTCGGTCGGAAGCAGGCCTGCCGCAGGCATCTAGCGAGGTACTCTTTTCACCTGCCCGCGAGCTGCTTTCGACCTGCGGCAGGCCTACCGCAAATCACCTGTGCCTCGGCCACCACCTCGCTGTTGAGAAGAGGGGGAAGCGAGCGCTTATAAAGGTGGCACCCCTTTTCGCTCCATCTTGAAGACGTCATAACTCCAGAAGGAGGCAAAACCCGCAGTTTTTTAAAACGGATTTCGATTCAGGAGGGTCTAGACTACCTCTGACCCAAGTTTCATAAAATTCTCAAACGGTGCCCAAAAAGACTTCCCTTGTAAGTTTTGTGGAGCGCACTTGCTTTCTTCGCGAATGAACAATACCTATGCATGTAGATGGGCGCTAGTAATTCACTGAATTTAACCGAAATTCGTCTCCTGAAACATTGATTTGGAGCGAGTTTAAAATTTTAATTTTGTATTACTGAAGGTTCATTTCCAGATCCATCGCGCTATAAACGACCCGAAACTCGGCGAATTTCTGGTTAGAGTGTACCCATTGCTCAAAGAAGAACTCGACAACTCGGATTTGTTCAATAAACTTTAATCTTTCCTCTACGAAGAAAAGGAAGATTAGGCTACAAATTGAATGAAAACTTTTTTTTAGTTTAGTTTAAACCACTTTATTATCTTTTCTTATCCGCCAAGTGAATGAATGAATGAATGAAGGAATAACAATTATTTTTTTTGTTCACAAAAACAGAAGAGGGAAGAGAGAAAGAGAGAGAGAGAGAGGTTCTTTAAAAGCTATCAGAAGAGGGAGAAATTGGTCAATTTTAATTAAATACAGTCAATTGCGATGAATAAGATTAATACTTGTAAATAACACTATTATTATAATGTGTATGTATTATGGAGGAGCCGAGATATTTGACAATAGATTAGACAATAGATTGTGGGGGAAAATTCACAGGGGGCAACGAGAGTGAGGAGCGAGCGACAGGTAAAAGGAAAGGACACCAACGGTTCTTTTTTTGGCAAAGGGATGGGTGGAAAAGACACAGGAACAGAGGAAGAGGAGAAGGGAAATAACTAAAAACGAAACAAAACAAGGTGCCACGTGGCGGCAAGAGCGTACTTGGGGAGTAGAGCGGAGAGGGACGGGGAAAACTAAATTCAAGGCGATAGAATATTAATGTGCTGCTCGTCGACGGTCTCGTCCATTTCGATGGTGGTTTTGAGTGAGCGGAGCATTTCAAGCACATTGCCAAATGGCTCACCGGCCTGTCCAGCATCCTGGTGACGTGGCAGAGGGTTGCCGAGAAAAGCGGTCAGTTTTTGGATGTTGGTCTGAAAATGGAGGTATGGTTTTTGTTTTTTAATCGGGAAAAATTGTCATTATAATTTAGCTGCATATTCGGCGGGAATTTTTGATTTAGAAAAAATGTACCCTCCAACACATCGTAACTGGCGCAAATATCCTTTTTTGGAAAAGTTTTTGCAAATAAATATCAGGAAATATTTTTAAACTTTTTTTTTTCGTTTTTTTTTTTGGTTGTCTTTTTATGCCTTTTCTGTAAAATTCTTTGACATAAAAACAAAAAAAAATTCAAAAATTAGAAAAAAATTAGCGGAAAATTTATATATATTGTCGGCACGCCAAAATGGTCATACGCGCTCCGCTGCCCAACGTGATGCGATTTTCATTTTGGTTTCCAAATTATTTCATTTCACGTACAAATTCAACGTGAAATGAAATAATTTGGAAACCAAAATGAAAATTGCATAGCGTTGAGTTCAGCGGAGCGTGTTTGACCATTTTGGTGGGCCGACAATAGAAGAAAAACATTTTGAAATTTCAAAAAAATTGAATTTTTTTTCAAACTTTCTTCATTTTATTTTTTACAACTTTTGTTTTGTTAAATTTTGTGAAAAATATGTGAAAAATTGATTCAAAAGTTGAAAGAAATCAGCAATTGTTCTCGCGAAAGTGCGCAGCGTGCCAATTTACGCGAATTCATGTTTCGAAATGAATATTCATATAACCGTTTTGGAATAGAACTGTAGCGAAATAGAACTCCCTGAAATGGAGAAATTGAACTCGATAGCCCAACATATACAACAGAATACATTTTGAGCTGATCTAGCTTTTCTGGGCCTGTATATGTAGCTTCATTTCGCCACAGTTCTATTTCGAAACATTTCTATTCCAAAACAGTTGTATTCAATTTATTTACCTTGAGAGTGCTAAAAGATTCCCACATGGCTTTCGACACGGATCTTGCATTTTCCACAAACTCGCTCAACGGCAAGTTCGATCCAGAGTGCTCCATTTCTCGTTCAGCTCGCAACGTTTTGTCATCGAGCGTCGCGAGCTCTTCGGCAATCGAGTTGTAGTCCTCATTCTCAATCTTCTCAAGTACGCCAATCAGCGCAAAAAGTTCGTCCAGATCCAAATTGATTTCGTCTTTCAAAATGGTTGAAAGAATCGACTGAACCGACTGCCCGGATGGAGTAGACGTGGCAAGAATGGTGTTGATTTGGCACACGGAAAAACCGTTCACCGAGAGACACTGCTTGTCGTCGAAAAAACCAATGTTAAGAATGGCCAACACGAGTTGCATGACGTTGCGAAGCGTCCGACTCTCGCCGAGCACTTTCACCGCCAGTTCAAACTTTGACAGTTTCTCCTTCACAGCTTCCACTCGTCCCGGAAACTGATGCATGTGCTTCATCGTCTCTAACTTCTCCTCAATGTGGTCGATCTTCGTGAGACCCATCAGGAACTCTTCATTCGCGTCCGTCACCATTTCGATGTTCCGCAGCAGCTGAGTATCACTGTTGGTGGGCGCGATCTGAAGGAGAAGCTCCACAAGCGTCAGGTCCAGCACTTTAATGTCCATGCGATGAATGGCAAACATGACTTCAAAGAGTTGAATGCTGACTCGTGCTCTTACTTCTTCCACCACAACTCGGAGACTGTCGGAGAGAACGAATGATGTGGTAGTGCCCAGCGAATCGATTTTTCTAGCAATGTTCTCCACATACAGTTCCATGTTGTTTCGACAGTCTGCGAAGACTGTCCCCTTTATTTGTAGATCGTTGAGGATTGACCAACCCATGGGGCTGTTCAGGTACTTTGGCTGTGCATTCTCTCCGGGCTTGATCGGCTGCAACTTGTTGCTGGATAGGGCGACAGGGGATGGAGGAGTTGTGATGCTCTTGATGTCTTCAACGGTGGCCACCGGGGTTAGCTCTTTTTCTTCTTGCTGAAATCAAACATGGTTTATTTTTCTTTGACTTTGCTGTTGTGTTTTAAAACGAGTTGCATCATGAAAAAAATATTTGGCTATCCCTTTTTTGCCTGCGTCTCTTCAAATATCACTGTGCTTGCGTGGTCGCGCACAAATAAATGGGCGGAGTTTCGAATTCTCATGTCGCAATTCGATTGAAAAGACAATATTACTAAATTATTTTTGCCGGTATTCGCCGATCTTTACTATTATTATTAAGCGTTGATGTATGTATAATGGATTCGTGGCGGAGTGACAATTTTTTTCACGTTTTTATTCAAGAAAATGAAGAAATAATTGAAGAAATGAAGAGAATTTTTGTCTCACAGTTTCACGTGAAATGTCACTCCGTCACGAATCCATTATATGTAGGGGTGAGATTTTCTCAGCTCTCACTGAACCGTTTTGCACCTAACTTGGCGAAACATTTTCTAACACAAGGGGTATGTGGCGGCCGAAAAACCTTCTCACGTCGTGCTAGACCCTTCGAGAATAAAAATGCGTCCTATCGTATTTGTCTGCGTCTCCACAGTGGCATGCGTTTTGCCAAGTTTAGCTAAAAGAGATGCTTGCAAAAATGAAGACGCAGAGACGCGAGAATGACCCGACCCGCAAAAACTCGCATTCAAAAAAAGTCCCGAACATTCTTTGCTTCTAGTTATTTATTAATTAAGTTGCTATTTAAAAACTTAACAAATATTCTTTTTTCTTATCAATTATGATCTCTGAAATTTAAGAGGCTACACATACCTTGATCAGAAAGTTGTTGACGCCGCTCACATGCTTATTCGCTGCCAAAATCGAATTGTTGTTATTGTTGGCCAGCACGCCCGGAAAGATTGACTGAAGGGGGTTGAATCTGAAGAAAATATTTGTACGTACATTGAGTAACCTATTGTACATACACTGAAAGTTCTAACCGGAGCGGAGCCCATTGGAAACCTAGGCCAACAGACGAAACATGTGGAAAACGCCGGTCAGACCCCAGTTTAAGGGCGCCCGGTAGAACCTTCAGGAATGAGTAAACTACCGTACCTTAAATTCCTAAACGGATGAAATGCGGCCTGCTGTTGATGCTGTTGCAACGTGGCAATGAGATCGCTCTGCGACACCGTATTCCGTCGATTCTGCACCGACGATTGGCTGCCACGCCGTCCCGCTTGAGTCGGCGACACTGGGGACTTTGGCGACGTTCTTCCCTGCATTGGTCGTCCTCGTCCTCTGACATTCGGAAAGCACAGCTTCATAAACTCCTCCACTTGTCCGGCGTATTTATCCATGTAACTGATCGGGTCGCCGGCTAATCCGTGCAACGAAACCATATGACTCTTCACGTTGTTTTTCGAATACGTGGACGTGAAATCGCACGCCGGGCACTGGAACATTGGCTTGGCGACGTGGCACTGGCGAATGTGGCATGGCAGTTTTGACGAGTGCACGTCTTTTTGGCAGATTACGCAGAATTGGAAGGTGCACGGGTAGGACTGAAAATTGGCAATGCAAAAATGATTTTACCACTGGAAGACTCGAACCGGGGAAAATGGTGGGGGGTTCGGTAATATTGCAAAAGGGTTAGCCACTCGGCCACGCAGCCAGGTTTTTACAAACGCGTGAAGGAAAGGATGAGGTGGCGCGCGCACGCTCTCCAGCGCACTAATGGTAAATAAGCAAATTCTATGCTATTATTGTTTTAAAAAATTTGTCACCTGACGAGAGGCGCGAATTCAAAAAATAAAAATCAACAGTTGCCAAATTCGCTTCAAAACAACAATTTTTATAAAAATTTCAGTTTCAGTGGACAAAAATTCGACGCGGAAAATCGCGCGCACCGCGATTGCAAATTGGCGCGCGCAGAGTTGCAGAAATATTTCGTCGAGGAGGCGGAGCCTATTTTTTGAATTAAAACAATAATAAATAGATAAACCCCTTTTTTGATTTTTACATCAATTTTTTGATTGTTTTGTTGATAGAATAAAACAAAATAGACACCAATTATTTTTTTGGCATGCCTCAGTTTAGACGCATTTACAGTTCTAAAGGCGTAGTCACGAAGTGCTGGCGACTGGGAAAAAACTTGGCAATGTGCCAATTTGAGCGAAAAGGGGCGTTGGAAGATTAGAAAAAAAATTTTTTTATTTTTTTTTTGAAATTTTTTAATAATTTTTTGTTGGTTTTTTTTGTGGAAATCTGTGAGAAATAGGCAAAAAAAGTAGATAATATGGCAACAACAAAGAAAGAAAGACCTGAATTGAAAAAAAAATTTTGCAAGATTTTTAAAAATTTTTTCCGTTTTTTTTTAATGTTGTTTCTGTAAAAATTCTTGGCAGTGTGCCAATTTAAGTCTTTTTATATTTTGAAACGAATTTTTGAGTCGTTTAAAGATGTTCGAGGTAGAAAGTAATGCGCGTAAGCGACGAGACGAGACGCAGACGACAGACAACGTTGTCACGCCACGCAACCGCAGCGCTTCCAGTTTTTGCCGAGAAACAAGGGTTTGCAAAAAAGAAAGGCAGCCACCAGCGCCGTATAAAAATGTTTTTGCAGTTCAAAGAAGCTGCCTATTAAAATAAAAGTCCTCACCCTTTTCCTCTCTCCATTCGTCGCCGACTGTGTCTGATTAGAGCTTTGAGTCTGCGACGACGGTTGTTGATTATTCTGCTGCTGCTGTTGCTGCTGTACCATCTGATGTTGCTTCTGCTGATTATGAAACTGTACCATCGCCTGTTGCGCTTGAAACAGCTGACTGAACTGAAGCAGTGCCAAGTCTGGATTGAACAGCGGGGGTGTCGCGAGAGGCGGTGACTCCTAGAATAGAATAGATGGCATGTTAATCCGGCTACTAACTACAATAGGCTCTACCTACCTGCTTGACTAGCGCATTTCCGGGAACCTGGTTGGCCGACGCCGCCGCCGCCGCAACCGCCCCGTTCATCAGGCTCGTCAGCATCTCCATCGACGCGTCCGACGCCGACGTGTTCGTCGGCGATGTGGACGATGAACAATCGTCGGGCGCCGAACGGGCTGTGCTGGTGTTGGTGGTGGCGGCGGACGGTTGGCTGGAGGGCGGAAGAAGACTTGGCGCTGTGGGCGCCGACGATGCCAACATCATGGTGGCGTCGTGTCTGTAAATGGAGAAATATTAGAATGAAAATGAAAATGTAAGCAGGAAATGAAGAAGAAAAAAAGAGGGAGAAAGAAGAGGTTGTTGCGGTTTTGGTAGTAGGCCGTGCCTACTTTGCTCTCGCCGCCAAAAAGAAAGTCATTCCGTTAAGCCTCGTGCATGGGGCACACCGCAACTTTGTCTTGTACACCCCACCCCACCCCACTCAGTGCCACGGCGGCAAACGCGCCCTATCGCATGTATGTGTCTCCACAGTGAAGTGCGTTCTGTTCCGAACACAAAGTTCGTGTGGTGGAAAGCGTAGAAAGGGTAGAAAAAGAAAAAGAAGAAGCGAAGAGTCAGTCACACAACTACATATAATCCAACTTTGATTCGCCAAAAACTCTATGGTAATCCCTTGTAGCCTGACCGCTTTTCAAGACCTTCTTGGAAATTAGGAGCCTCAATTCTCTGACAGTTCCAACTGGCCTAAACCCCACTGGATCATACGTAAAGGCAAACGCACAGGTGAAATGGAAATGCTGAACTTTTGAACTCATATCCATAAATGCACGATGTGACTGAAATAGGACACTATATGCATCCACCGCATTTTACCTGTGCGCGCTCTATCGCATGCATGTCTGCGTCTCCACAGTGACGTTCTACGGGCAAAATAAAGACGCAGAGATGCGAGAAATGGCGCTCGAAAGTTCCACGCGACCTGACAACCGGATTCAAACTTTCGCAAAAATTTTCGAAATCTTTTGCCAGCACACACACACCGGATTAGATTAGTCGTATTTTGGCTCGTAATCCTATCCTAAGGAAGGTTGTCTTCTAGCTTCTAGCTTCTTCTTCCTCTTCCTCTTCCCCTTTCCCATTTTCCCAGTATTATGATTACTTGTTCCCCTGTTTTTTTTCTCAACCCTATAGTAAGCGTAAGGGTGCGGAGGGATTAAGCGCGGTGCTCCACGCCGGCGACGTGGTCCTCCACGCCTCTTCGCTCTGCTGCTTCATATCTCATTTGTCATATTCATGTGCACATGGTTAGGCGAAGCGTACTGCGAAACATGGGCTTACCGCCGGATTACTACCATCTTGGTGTCATCGCGTTGGGAAAGACGGGGAGCATGAGAAAAGACAAGGAAGAAATGAGCCAAGGTTTTCTTTTTCGTGGGTAATGAGATGATATTAGGATGGACATGACATTGAAATGAATGGAAGAAAGGGAAAACATGGAAATTGGTGGAAAGTTAACGAGAAAATATAATGCAAAAATAGTTTACCACCGCAAAACCTCGAACCACGACCTTGCACGCACCGGGCAAACGTGCTAACCACTCGATCATACAGCCCAAATTAGCGGCGCGGGCGAAGCAAATGATAAAGATGCGGTGCTTTAAAAATCAGAGTGCCGGGCAATTAGAGGCTGTTGGCTTAATTTTAGCTTTCAAAGTCCTTGTTTGCTTGCCGGCCTATTAGAAGCCGCTGGGAAATTAGAAGCGCCTGGCAATTAGAGTCAATGCGAAGTAGGATTATAAAAGCAAACTGTTTCTTAATTAATGTCCTTTATTTATATGGAACAAATTAAATCAAAATTAAACTAAATGCAAAAAACAAAACTTTACCACCGCAAAACCTCAAACCTTGCCCTTGCACGCACCGAGGAAATGTGCTAACTAAACGGCCACCAAGCCAATTTTTCCACATTTGGCGAAGCTAATGATTAAGATGTGGCGTTTGCCGCTAGAGCGTCTTGACAGGTCTCGCCGCGAAAAGTGAAGGTTATGGTAGATGCGTTTCGAGATCAAAAGGGAAGCCAAGGAGATTGAAACAAAATACAAAAGTTGCGTTCACGAGGGAAATTTAGTTACGACGCTCCAATGTTCCGCCGTTTTTCGCTGTAAGACAATAATAGCGGCTGTTGGTGTAGTGTAGGCGCGTGGCGCCACTAGCGAGTCACTGCCATTTGGCTTAGCCCGTCAAGCAGATCATCGCAAACCGTCAACTCGCTTCGCCTCGAATTCCAGCTCGCACGTCAGTCAATCCGCCAGCTCAACCAAGCCAACCCAACCAGCCAGCAGCCTCATGTGGGTTCTAATCTGATCCACACCGTTTCGCCTAAACCCTCTAGCCTCCACTCAACTCCATTTTCAGCTGTTTGCTCATCGCCGCTTAAACTAAACTGAACTGAACAGCGATGCGATAAAAAAGAAAAAAACCATATGACTCTCGCTTCGCTTTCTTTCCCGAAATGTCATGATAGCAGCGCGGTGATTAAAACTTGAATTTGAACCTTTTTGTGGCGTCAAAAAAGAAAGCAAAACTATTATCACGGGCAGAGGGTGTTGGTCATTGGACGGAGCGGTGTGCATGCCTGTGCGTGTGTGTGTGTGTGTGTGTGTGTGTGACTTGATGTCATTTCGAGCAACTGACATTGTAAATAATAGTTAAACTAGAGGAAGAAAACGTAGCGAAGAATATAGAATATGCGCGGCGCGGTGAGTTTGGGACGGGACGGACGGGCGCGGCTGGAGATGAGAGGAGGCGCCCGCGCCAATAGGAGCGTCGCCTTCGCGACGAGGACACGCCCACTAGGCTAAGGAACGGAACAGAACGGAGCGCATTATTCTGGTTTTTGTGTGTCGAAAAGAGGCGGAGCTGTACTATTTTCTGTTCACGAACCAAGAAATCCACTTGCTACGTTTTCTCCGCCATAACATGTGGATTTCCCTGTTTCCAACAACTTACATGTGGAGGATGATGAAAGGAAATAAGTAATATAAAATGACGAAAAATGTGACCGATTGACACGTCCGTTAACGCCTATCATCAAAACTTGTGCTCGTGAAAATTCTAATTCCATTTGGCCAGATGATGGGGTGGTAAACAAGTTATCAGAGAAGGAGAGCAACTTTATCAACGAAAAAAATGCAATTCTCTCGGCGATGGCGGCGCAGGGCACGGCGTGCTCGTGCTACACCTACACCCTAAAGGCATACGCGCCCTGTCGCACTCTCTGTGTCTCCGTCTCCACAGTGGCGCAGTGAAGCGAGATAGCTCGGCTCGACTTGACTCGCCGCGCTGCGCTGCGCCGCGCAACTTTAACAAAACAAAACAAAATAAGAATGAGCCACCATGCTTTTTTCAGACCCCCCCCCCCCCCGGTCCTAGACAGTTTTTTATTCCCCACCCATCTATCCCTCTCTCTATTTTTTTTTTCCAGTTTTTGTCGCCCCTCCCCTCTCCTCGTCGTTCATTGCTCTCTGACCCCCACCGCGCCAATGTTTGTTCAGATTTCTGGGTGCCAGGGAGCCAGTGAGTCAACATTTCGCCATATTTTTTCTCTCGGCGCTTCTGTGTGAGAGCAACTTGGTACTGTTATGTGTTTTTTTGTTCGAGAACTGCCAGAGTGTGTTTTTTTAGTTAGGCGCGCAACGCAACTAAAATTAGAGCTGTTTTTGGGTAAATATAGTAGAGAAGCAAAGAATAGAACAACTCTGTTTTGTTTTTTTTCCTGTGTGTTTTTTTTAGACACTGTTTCATTGTCTCATGGAAAAATTGGTAAAGCAGACGGGCAGGGATGGGACGGAAATAAAGTACTCTGGGAACTTTTGGCAGCTAATTGCAGAGCAAAATGGCTATTTGTCTGTGGGGTAGCGAGTGGGTTGAGAGTGGGCAGAGGGTAGGCAGCGGATGAGCAAAGGGTGTGCAGCAGGTGGGCAGAGGGTGGGCAGCTAATACAGGGCTTATCAACAAGACAGTAGCTAATAGAAACGAGGCCGCCGAGCAAAATGACAAATAGCTTGGGACATCGGGTGGGCAACGAGTGGGCAGCTTGTGGGCAGCGGAGGAGCAGCTAATGAACAGCGGGTGGGCAGTGGTTGGGCAGCTAATACAGAGCTAGTCTACAGGGCAGAAGCTATGGGAAACGAGACCACTAGTTGCCGAGCAAAATGGAAAATTGCCTGGGGCAGCGGATGGGCAACGAGTGGGCAGCGGGTGGGCAGCGGATGGGCATCGGATGGGCAGTTAATACAAAGCTAGTCTACAGGGCAAAAGCTTAGGGCAACATGGCCTCTAATGGCAAACAAATTGAAAATTGTCTAAGGCAGCTTATAATCAGCGGATGGGCAAATGAGGGGCAGCGGGTGGGCAGCTTATGGGCAGCAGGTGGGCAGCTAGTGGGTAGCTAATACAAAGCTAGTCTACAGGGCAGAAGTTTAGGGCAACGTGGCCTCTAATGGCAAGCAAAATGGAGAATTGCCTGGGACAGCAAGGGGGCAGCGGATGGGCAACGAGTGGGCAGCTATTGGGCATTTTGCCGAAAATTCCCTAGAAATTTGAATCATCTTCTTGAAAAAAAATTTTATTTGTGGCCAATTTAAAGCATTGCTCAGTCAGTTATTTACTTTTTAAAGTAATGTAACTTAGTAAGTACAGATTGGCGTAAAGATTACTGATAAGCTAAAAGATAATCTGGGCTTGTCAAAATGCTACCAAAAAAAATGTATGCTCTATAAAATGGAGATTTTACATAAGTGCTTTGAGAATTTTTGGCAATGTGCCCAAATACTGACCATTATCTGTTCTGCGCAGATTTGTCGATTTATGTGACACTTTGTCATCACTTTGCTTAGCAGATACCGGCTTCGTTTGCCTGCCCACTATCTGCCCACTAGCTGCCCACTATCTGCCCACTAGCTGCCCATTACCTGCCCCTCGACCATAAGCGACGCGAAATGCCCTGAGCACACTTTAACTAACCCAACTTTTTGTTTCTCCTTTTTTTTTCGGTACTGTTTTGTTTGACAAGCCGCGCTTATCTTTCAGCTCATCAGTAATCCGCGCCAAGCTGCTCATCCCGGTAGGGTGACCCCAATCCCGTTCCAATCGGGGATAAGTTTGCAGACTCAAATTGCGGAGATCAACGACGGCTGAGCACCAAGGCTTAGACCCCTCTAGTGTGCTACGTAGAATGCTTTCTCGTCGTCGTCGTTGTGGACAATGATTAGATTTAGATTATGTACACATTACAAACTTTTTTGCCGTCCCAACTGCATGCGCCGAACAGAAAAAAAAAGTAGAACGGGATGGTATGGGATGGGATGGGAGGGGGTAATTATTACAGTACATCTCATTAAATCAAATCATGAACACTTATTACACGAGCGTCAAGGCTAGCCGTAGGGATTACGGTGGTCGAATTGTGGCCTGGAGGAGCCTGGTAGTGGTGGTGGTGGTGGTGGTAGTGGTAAACAGAATAATGTACAATTCTTGAAAAAAAATAAGCGGCAAGCCAGCGGGCTGGCGGGCGGCGCTCGGCTGCGAATTGAAAACCATTCATTCAGTTCGAGACTTTTTGTACAATGTACTAGTACATACATTTATACAAAAGTGGCTCCTTTGTGTCGCGCAGACACACAACACTTACATGGTGAACGGCTGCGGCTTCAGTTTGAGTTTAGTTTTTTGGACGAATCGGGACGGCAACGACGATGAGCGTCTCGTCTCGAGAAGACAGCGAGAGATAGTGGGATCTGAAAACACGGGGTATTTGGCGTCAAATTGGGGGCCTGAACACATCCGAAGCCTATCCGTCTTCCCGCCCCAATCTGGGGTGGGCAGCGCCTGATGGCTCGGCTCGGCTCGGCGAGCGGGTTCGCAAAGCTGCTCTGAACGACCCCGCGGGCCTGGGGGTGTGCAGTAATAGTTTAGTGGCCTATGCGAAATGCGGTGGATGCATATAGTGCCCGTATTTGAGTCATAGCGCTCATATGATCCATTTCGTTACACTTGGGGCTAAAACAGTTAAACTTGTGGACGTCAACCGGAAGACTTGGATATATCTAACAATAAAGTTTAATAGGCATAAATATGGACACTATATGCATCCACCGTAGTTCACCTGGATCAAGTGGTAAGGCAGTGATGTATTTCCCGTTTCGGGCACGGTACGTTTGCGCGCCGATCGCCAATAATGTGCCAACTATGCGCCAGTAATGGTTAACAGCCACCTAAATCCGTCATTTTTGCGTTAAATGCCTAAAAAAGCCTATAATTGAATTACTGCCTCTGGCGCGAAAAAATGGAACTCCACGGGGTTCTAGCGACTAAAAGCGCGCTCCGTTAAACTCGGCGGGAAAAAATGTTGCCAGCGTGCCAATTCATGCGAATTTATAAATATATACATTTTAACGGCGAGACGCAGACAAGAGACAGCGTTGCCACGCGACACAACCGCAGCGCGTCGCGAGCACCCTGTGGGTCAACCTACAGCCATCCAGCCGCCGAATTTGACGGCTAATAGCCGTTGCCGATGGCTTATTATGTGCCAACTATTATCCAAAAACGGTTAATAGCCATATAGCATTTTCGCGCAAAAAATTCTCGATTATAAGCCGGCTATGCGCCAGAAATGGCTACTAGCCATTAAGCTGCATAAACCCGTCATTTTCGCGCAAAAGTATTTGCCAACTATGCGCCAAAACATTCGCCTGAGCGAAAATTTTTGTAGCCGAGTGACAGGCCCGGTGGTGGCTCAAATAACTCGGGGAGTTTACGGCAACTTGCCGAGTAGCTGCCGAGAGGTAGCTTCCAAATAGCTGCCCATCAGCTGCTCATCAGGTGCCGGTTAGCTGCTCCGGGGAGATCTGTTTTGTTCGGTGATTTTCGGTCTCATTTTGTTGCTCGACCATTTGCGGCCTCGCTGCCGAAATTCTCTGAGAACTCGGGGAATTTTTGATCTAATGCTACCAAAAGGTGCCCAGTAGCCCAAGAACTGCTTATTAGCGGCCTCATTGCTGCCTATCAGCTGCCGCAACTTCTCTAAGAAAAAACCAGTGCAAAATTTTAAGAATACTGGAATAAAGCTACCACAAATTTTCTACGATTCACATCCGTGCGTCAATAAGGTGGCGGCGCGAAAACAATTGCCGAATATCGTAGTCGTTGGCGAGCGAGCTCAGCCAGAAAAACGAGCGAAGAAGGCGCGCGATAATAGGTATCTCAAGCGTTGTCAGAAGCGAGAGAAAACGCGAGAGCAATGAGAGAAAAGTCAGAATTGTCACGACGACGACGACAACTACGACTACAACTGGCAGTGCGTCACAATAATTCAAAGAAGCGTGTGGCGTGCACGGTACATAGATACATAAATTTAACCTCAATCAAATGATTTTAAATTAAACTAAATGCGCAGTGTTGTAACCTGGATGGGAGCACGGCGCCCGTCAGGCTCTGGCTGGCTGAAGATGTGCCACCTGACTCCGGTGGGTGGCTCAGAACCCTTCCCTCCCTCCCAGCTTCTTCGTTATTCACCCGCTCATTCTTTCTTTCTTTCTTCCAAAACAACAATTGTTTTCCACCATTTCCCACCATCCTAAAAAATGGGGATGATGCGCGGCGCAGAGCTAAACAGTCAGTCAAAAAACTACACTACAAATTGAGTGAGCAGGAGCGAGAGAAGACACAAGTATCGTATTACTGAGAAATATTAATCATGTTTTGAGCAACGCAACGCGACGAGACGCGTTCACTTCTCGAGAATAAGTTATTTGGCCCACCCCCAGGAATTTTTAACTTTTGAATTATTGACCAGGCTTCATCTTCATCTCCCTCACACACACACACACACACAAAAGACTTACAGTATGGTTTAACGGTGTCCGATTGAGATTGACTAGAAGACACGTGGATGCGAGGAGCCTGAAAATGGGAGGATATGGATGGTCATGGTCACTTTGAATGGCTGAGTTGGCAAGAACATTTGAATAGATGTACATAATATAATTCAATGCTTAATTAACATGCACTGATTATCAACACATTTTTGGCAATGGGAGAACTACAAAGCCACAAAGCCACAGAGAAAGAGAGAGAGAGCCAGAAACGGGGAGCAATTGAGCGTGCGAACTCGCTCCTCCATCCTACCGTACCCCTCCCTCCACCCTCTCTCTCCCGGCATGAAAAGTCGATTATATGGGCGCTAGAGGTGAGTCGTTAAAAATCCACGATGAAATGAGTATGATCATCAAAACTTTCATGACTCAAACCGCACAGCAAAAGTGGGCGGGCGCAGAGTTTTGTAGGGTTTCGAAAAGCGAAGAGGAAACCCTCTAGGATGTGGAACTTGACAGCTTGTTAGTTAGTTTGGAAATTTGAAATTTTAGCGTAGCCCAACAAAAACAAAAAATGAAGTGTACATATGGAAGCCACAAAACTTGGTGGGCATGGGCACCTGACTCGCTTACAAAACTTTAGGAATATCGGGGATGTGAGCCATTGCAAATGAACGGAAAAGAAGGAAATGTGATGCAAAAAAATGATACCACTGCAAAACCCGAACCAGGACCTTGCGCGCGCCGATCAACCGTGCTAACCACTCAGCCACAGAGCCAACATTTTAAGATCAAGCGAAGGAAATGATAAAGATGCTGTGTTTGCCGCTCGAGCTTACAAGGGGAAAAAGCTTCTTGACAGGTCTCGCCGCGAATTATGGGTTACGGTAGATGCATTTGAAGTTCTAAATTAACAACAAAAAAACTAGATATGGCGGATATATGGCTATTAGCCATGGAAAATCGGAACTAGTCATCGAAAATCGCAGATAGCCATCCTTGTAGGCCATTAATCGGCGTCCAGCGCGAGTTGGAGCGTGTTTGGAGCGGGGAATGTGGAAAAAATGTAATAAAAGACATGCAAAAAACAATTGGCCACTGCAAAACCTCCAACTAGGGCCTCACGCGCGCCAAGCAAACGTGCTAACCACTGGGCCACGCAGCACAAAATATAAACCTGGGGAAGCTAATGATAAAGATCCGGTGATTGCCGCTCGAGCTTAAAAAGATTTGGACCTTTTGGAAAGGTCTCACCGCGAAAAGTAAAGGTTACGGTAGATGGATTTTTAGGCCGAAATTGAACAAAAAGTTATTAAAAAAAGAGTATTCCGTTGCCAATTTTGTAAAAATTAGTCTAATATTGAGCAAGGAAATGATTTAAAGGAAAAAAGTGATCAAGTTATTTTTCAAAAAAAAAAAAAAACGATCAAAATTCAGTTACGACGCCCCAAGGTTCCGCAGGTCTCAACGAAACGTTGGAGCATCGTAACTCTATTTCGCTAGAATACCATAAAAATTCTAAATTAAAACGGTTGCTAGCCGTTGAATTTGACGCTAATTTTGTGATAGGGCTAACGATAGAGCTAGAATCGAGCGGCGTTAGACCTCCGTGAAGACGGAAATAGAATGAAATTAACGAAAACAAAACAACCGAGAACTAAATAAGTAGATTCTACGTAGCGGCCGGTCGGTAACTAATCAAAGATGAGCCATCAAGCTGTAAAGCCTTGATACGTAGTCGGGCAAAAAAAAAAGTTAAGGCAGGCTCTAACTTGTAAGCCGGCTCTTGGATTTCACGGCTCTTGCCGCCAGATTAGGACAATCAAAAAATTTGAAAAAAAAACCGGGAAACGTCACAAGTGACAACGACGAGAAAATGGTGGTGGCGTTTGAACCAGGGTGCCGCCGAAAAGCTGGGAAAGTTAACGTGGCTGGGAAGGGAAGGCAAGGCAAGAGAAGGGATGGGACGAACGAAAGAGCGGCCCTTCGATCAGTCGCCGGCCCCGCCCCGCCCACTTTGTTCACTTTCACCCTGCACCAAAACAACTTGCGCGTCGCGCCGCGCTGGGGGTGGCGGCGGATATGTCGCAAAAGAAACATCAGAATGAGAATAAGAAAAAAGAAAAAGAAGAAGAAGAAGATGCTGAAAACAAGATTTTTTTCGCATGTTGCTTTGCCGCCCTCCTGTACTACATACTACTACTAGATACCAAAAAAAAAAAAGGAAAAGGATATGTCGATGGCATTAGGAAGAAGAGAAGGTGAAAGTGTTCGGTTACTTTACAGTAATTGGGTTGATGTGGCAGAAAATTGTTATGGCGACGCGGGCAAGTTGAAGAGTAGCGTAGAGCAGAGTGACCACCACCACCTCCTCCTGCTCCTGCGCCTTCTCCTGCTCATTTCTTGCTCCCCTATATGTCAAATAAAGAGAATAAGAAGGTTTTGAGACCACCACTCTCTCCCCCTCTCTGTCTACCGTTTTCGCACATTTCGATGAGAGCAGATCACTCACTCACCCTTTGTGTCTATGTCATTGTGTGTGTACAGGCGCAAGGCCCTACGGCGCCCAGGCGTCTTCGTCTTCGGATATGATCGGATTGGATTGTTGTTACGGACGGTTTCAGTCAAAATGGTGGATGATGGTGTTGGCGAGTCTGAAAAAAAGAAACAGTTGTTTTATCGTTGGGAATGTTAGGTAATAGCCAGGGAGAAGATAGTGGTAAAAGTGTGAGAACTCCCACGTTTCATGGTCTACTGAAATACATTAAACAATAAAAAAATTTCCGCCCTCCACAAAACTCGAACCCAGGAACTCTCGCACGCTGGAGAAATGCGCTAACCACTTGGCCAACAAGCAGCGGAATATTCTAAAACGGATGACTGTGATAAAGATGAGGAACTGGAACGCATTTTTTCCAAATTTTTAAATTCGCGCCAAATTTGGCGCCAATTTCAAATTTTTTGAACAAATGAGTACGGTAACTCAAAAGTGCAATGCAAAACAAAACAAAAAGAGCAAAAGTGACCTTTTTGTCCTGTCATTTTCAATTTCAATTTCAATTTAATTTTTTTGGGGCATCAAAAGATGAACACTTTAATAATAATTTTACGGCGCAAAGATGATAATACTAAAAGTTGTCAACACATGCACACACATACACACACACACTAGAGTGGAATTTCGCGAAATCCGCTTAAACGTGCACAAATCCTGTGCAAAAAATTTTGGGAAAAGCCTTGTTTCAGATCACCACGTTTTTTTTTTGCGCGCGATGACTCTGCGACGAGGCTCGCAGCGCCCCAGCAGGGGATGATCATCGGATCAAGATTGTGTGTGTGAGATTTGGGTTCAGGTGTGCTTGCTTGCTTTTGTTTGTGGTCAAAAGTGATCGGTGCGCCCGGGCGCTCGGCTCGCGAGTTAAGCTCGCCTCTCGCCTTTTTCGCACATTTCTATAAAGGTGTTTGCGTATCGTATCGTTTTCTTAGCCTTTTTTTTCTCGCCCCCACCTTGCCTCTCACAGGTCACTCTGTTATTTTTTTTTTCTCGCGAAACAAACAGGCTCGCGCCGCTTTCGGCCAGACGTGAGCATCCATTGCTTTGCTTCGCAACAGCAGCAAAAAGGCGCAAAGTCTTGAGCTCATTCTCTCGATGACACCACGACACAAATATAACCGAAACAAAAGGAAGGAAAATTGGGCTGAAAGTTGAAACACGAGGGAACTGCCCCTCAGACAGACATCACCAAACATCTGGAATCGAGGATCTAGTAGATAGAGAGAGAAAGAGAAAGATACATATTTTTGTTTGTTCAAGTTTGTTTGTCTATCATACTCCCTATGAATTGCGATTACACTATTGGAATCAGATGGTAGAGCGTCGAAATGAAGGGCGCTGGTTTTATCATGTCCTTCGAAGGCCCCACTGGGAATGGCACGGTGGCCGAGTGGCTAAACTTTTTGCACAGTGTGCGAGAGACCCGGGTGCGAGTTTTGCGGTGGGCAAACTATTTTTGCGCTTCTTTGTGGTGACAGACACGCAATCAAACACAAAGAATGAGAAAAAGCACAGCTTTTTCAGAATTAAAAAAAAAATTTTAGAGATACATTTGAAGTATAAGGGTTGCAGAGCAAGGAGCCCTAAGAACTATATTTTCATCCAAAATCAAATTTTTTTTAATTTTTTGAAAAAATGGTACAAAAAGATTACTGTAGATAGCGGATATGGTGTTTGCACACTATTGTGAAAACAAAAAAGTTGCAACGCGGTGTTTGCGTACTTTTCAAATTCAAACGAAAAGGGGGAATCCCATTTGACGACAATTTTTTTAATTTTTCAGGATTTTCATAAAAAAATACAAAAAGAAAACGTCGAAAAATAGGTTGAAAAGGTCAAAAAACTTCTGGAAAATCACACTTTCTTCCTTTTTTTCAAGAAATTGACAAAACTGATTACTGTAGTTAGCTAGTATGGTGTTTGCACACTTTACACTAAATTTGACGACAATTTTCTATTTTTTCAGGTTTTTCATAGAAAAATACAAACAACGCCCAAAATTTAGAAAATAGTACAAATAAGGTATGGTAGATATCTAGTATGGTTTTTGCACACAATGACGACAATTTCTATTTTTTTAAGGATTTTCATACAATAATACAAAAAAACGTTGAAAAATATGTTGAAAAGGTAAAAAAACTTCTGGAAAATCAAATTTTCATCATTTTTAAGAAAATGGTACGAAAAAAGGTTACTGTAGATGGCTGGTATGGTGTTTGCACACTATGCACCACATATGACGACAGTTTTCTATTTTTCAGGTTTTTCAGGAAAAAATACAAAAAAACGCTAAAAATTTAGCTAAAATAGAATAAAATGATTACTGTAGATAGACGCTACGGTGATTGCACACACTGCACCCGATTTGACGCCAATTTCTATTTTTTCAGGTTTCAGGTTTTTCTGATAAAAAATACAAAAAACGCTAAAAATTTAGCTTAAATAGTACAAAAGGGTTACTGTAGCTAGTAGCTACGGTGTTTGCACAATGCACAAGACTTGACGACAATTTTTCATTTTTCCGGGTATTTCAGAGGAAAATAGAAAAAACACTGAAAAATGGTTCGAAGACTTTTGGAAAATCACATTTTCATCATTTTTTTTCAAGTTTAGAAAAAGATTACTGTAGGTAGTAGCTACGATGTTTGCACACAATGAATCACATTTGACGACATTATATATTTTTTACCATATTTTAAATGTAAAAATTCTAAAAAAGTTCACAATGCTCCAAAAAAAATTGATTTACTTCTGTAGACTGTGTTTGAACACTATGCACCAGATTCGCCGCCAATTTTCTAAAAATCATAGTTTGTGCCGGAGAATATACTAAAAAAGGTCAATGCTCTAAGAACAGCTCATCATCAGAAGTTTGATCCCCCGCTTTGGCGGATTTCGGGACATTTGGTGGAAAATTTCGAAAATTAACATGGTTTTCCTTTTTTCGTTCCTTTTTTCTCATCGGCTCTTTCGAGGAATACGGTAGAAGGATACCATCCCGGAACGAGGTTCTCAAAGGCGGTGCGGCCCGGCGCCGGGCGGAAATAAATTACTGCCCTCCCTTGAGTTGAACGAAACGACAAAGTTTGGGGTTACGGTTACGGTAGCATTCAAATTGATTGCTCAGGTGTACATATTTAAATAAGTGTGTTATCTATTCATTTCCCCCTCCTCCTCGTCACTCTCCACTTGAATGAAAACGAACGTATGATGGAAGAAGAAGGAGAAGATGTTGCTTCTTCTTCACGATTTTCTCTGAAAATAAAAATAAACCAGACCTCTCTCTCTCTCTCTCTCTCTCTCTCTCTCTCTCTCTCTCTCTCTCTCTCTCTCTCTCTCTCTCTCTCTCTCTCTCTCTCTCTCTCTCTCTCTCTCTCTCTCTCTCCTCCTTTATACAGTAATGGTGGCAATGTTTCTTCGTTTTTCTTCGCTTTTTTTTTCGTCGGCTTCACTTATCCCCCACCCGCATCTCCTCCTCTTCCAACCAAAAGTGACGCGAAAAACGAAAACAACACGACGACGACGACGACGACGCATTAAGTGTATTTTCAGTGTGGACATGGCGCAAAAAAGAAAAAGAAAAAGAGGAAGACGGTTTTCAGCGAAAGCCGCGCGCATACCAGTTGTATGGCGAACACTTATTACCATTTTACTTTCTTTTTGTTTCTTTTTTGTTTTGAAGAGGATGATGCTGCTGCTGTAGGCAGCGCGTGATGGATGCGGAAGCAGGAAGTGAGGGGTTATTTTTGTGGCTAATAGCCGTCGAGTTTGTGGGGGGGGGGGGGGGGTGTAGGTCAAAGGGATTTGATTTGAAAGACGTTCTGATTGGAGGACTGTCTGCAATTTTTGAGAAGAGGGGGGGGGGGGGGGGGCTAATAGCCATTTTCCGCTGATAGACAGGCTGCAGTAACATGTACATGCAAATTTTCAGTAGTTTTTGGGTTTTTTCTCAGTTTTTTTTAATAAAAATGTATTTTAAGCAGAAAAATGTTGGCGAAAAGTACAAAAAATGCATGGAACAAACATTGGCGCCATCTCGTGTACTCCTTTTGGACTTCTTTTTTTTTTTTATACGCATTCACGCACGCCTCCCCCGTCGTCCGTAAATAAATGTCTTATAAAAAGGATATATTTTTTGTTTCCAAAAATGTGCATTTGTGCAATTGACCATAAGGAACTGGAATTTACGGGTTTCTGTTATTGCCCTTTAAATATAATTTCTCTCTTTTTTTTGAAACTTTTCCACCAATTCGCGTTGACCATGAAACAGTACGGTAGGTGGTTGACCGCACGGCCAATCGCCTCGCACTTCTTGTCCATCCATCTATTCAATGAAATGATGATATTTCACATTTCACACCTTTTCCAAACCATAAACTTGTACATATACATATACAGTGCAGTTCAATGAGGAAGAAGGGGAAGAAGATGTTCCAATATTCTCATTGAATTAGCGTCCGGTTCATCGAGCAGTGTTTTATTTAGATATAAACTGGCGGAAAATGGTGTCTGCCGACCTTATCGGCGAACGACGGACGCGGTGGAAAAGTCGGCATATTATGGGAAAGTGGGAAAGAAGAAAAAGGTGCATATGGATGGGAAGAAAGCTGGAGGAGGGCCATTTGGAAATTTGCAACGATGAGGGACTTTTAACGTTGTTTTTCCTAGGAATTTTCCGTGGCGAATTGCCCACTAGCTGTCCACTAGCTGCCTCAAATGCCCATTAGCTGCCTCGGGCAGAGTCTGTGGCAATTGGACAATTTGCTAGGCAAATAGCGGTATTGTTGTCCACTAGCTGCCCACTAGCTGCCTACTTGCTGTACACTTGTTGGTCATTAGCTACTCATAAGCTGCTCATTAATTGCCCACTAGACTATCTGGCGAATAGCTGACCATCAGCTGCCCAACAGCTGCCCACTAGCTGCCCCCGGCAAATCGGCCGATATTTGTGATTTTGCTCGGCAAAGTTGCCCATTAGCTGCCCAAAACTCCCCTAAAAACATTATTCTCTTGCGTACAAGGCCGTTTTATATTTGCGCACGTTTTTCTAGCGGGTAGTTTCTTGCATATAGCGCCTCGGCTCAAACTGGCCTTGTGACCTTATACACAAGAGATTATGGTAATTTTTATTTTTCTTTAGTTAAAAGTCGTCTTTTAACCGCCAATTTAGCCTACTTTTAGCATTTAAAATTACAATTTTGTGTTAAGTTGTTAAACTACGTTAATAATTTTGCCTGTGCGCCTTTAAAATCTACAGTAAGCTTGAAATTGCGATTTTTCGCATTTGTTCCACGAGTTTCTGAACAAAAAAACATGTGCTAAGATTTTCTATAAAAAAAATCAAGAAATTCTTTGAAATTTTACAGAAAAATAGCTTTTTTTTGCTTTCTTTCCGAAAATAGCACAACGGCTTCTCTATGAGCCATAAAAAATAACACCTAATCGATGATAGGCGCGAGATAGGGGGTGTTTCGGCACCTTAAAAGACATGCAAAAATAATTTCACATCTACAAAACCTTGAACAAGGGCCTTACACAAGTGAAATGCGGTAGATGCATATAGTGTCCGTATTTGAATCATATCGTGCATTTATGTAAATTAGGCTCTGAATCCGCGTCGCTTGATTAACTTTCACACATTTTACTAATTCAGCCACAAAAATCACGAAATTTGGAAGAGCTGAAGTACTAAAATCAGTGCCGTTACAAGAAAAAAAACTTGTAAGAAAAGTGGAAGAAAAAAGCAGGGGCAAAGTCGCCAAATGTCGCAGGCTTGTGTATATACATTCAATTTATTTATTTTAATGCAAAAAAAACAAAAAAAGTTATTATATACCGTCCAATGGACCAAAAAGACGAAATGGTTAAAGTACGGACACTATATACATCCACCGCATTTCACCTGTGACATGTTAGCCATTCGGCCACAGAGCTAACGTTTATAAAAGGTGCAAAGCAAATTGTAAAGACGCTGTGGTCGCTGCTAGCGCGAAAAAAGAGTAACATATTCTCGACAGGTCTCGCCACGAAGTAAAGGTTACGATAGATGTTTTTTGTGGTCAGAAACCTAATCCACCACTCTATTATCAAGTTTGATGCCAATTTTAGTCGAAATTGAACAAAGAGGGAAGGGATAAAAATGCAAAAGTCAAAAATGAAAAAGTTGCGGTAAAATGTAACGAAAGGAACGAACGCGGCGAACTCCACCTCCTCCTCCTCCTTCTGTATTCCTCTCTTTCGTGGTGTTGCTTTCAACTCGCCGCTCTTTGTCCCACCACTCCTACCGTACCCCCTGCACCTTATGTACATACACTAGGCAAAGTCACAAAAAGTTTGGAATTTAAAAAAATGGAGAAAAAAGGGAAAGAAAAGGAAGGTAAAGTTGCGAAAATAATGTCGGGCGTGGGGGCCTAATTCGAACGCCGTCCGTCCATGCCCTACCTCTTATCAAACCGCTTGCCCCCAGAGAAAAAGTGTAGAAAAACCTTGAAAAAAAACTCCGCCCGTATCATTCTCTCTCTCTCTCTCTCTCTCTCTCTCAGTGTCCCTCTGACTTTTTTTTCTAGACGTAAGGAAATAGAAAAGTAGAAGACCACCGCACCGTACACAGTTTTTTTTCCGCCTTCCCTTCTCCTTCTCCTTCTTCTTCGTCTTCTTCCTCGCTTCCTTTTGTTGTCGTGGTGTCATCTGAATACGGCTAGTAGCCACTTGTGATAACCGCACGCAAAAACTTAATCGAACCTCTTCTCGATGCGCGAAGAAGGTCGTGTGATTGATTAGTGGGGTTTGGTTTCGTTTCGATTCGTAGTGGTGGTTTTGAGACACTGTTCTTCAAGTCGACAATTGGATCGGCAGTTTGTTCGGGATTTGGAACGGAGAGAAATCGAGCTGCAGTTGCGCTTCCGAACGCTTTTTCTGACACATGAGCCCGCAGTCAACAGATGCGCTCACAATCAGAAGAACAATTACAAGGCTCAAAAATATTTTAAAATAAATATCCTATTATGATTATGATATTCCAGTAAATTAACCAAAAACCACCAAAATGACTTCCGTTGTTTTACTCTCTATGCAGCTATTATCTATCTGTGAAACTGGTATTATTCAAATATATTCTCAGTACGGAGCGCTGCAAACCTGCTCCCTTCGCACAGTGGTGGACGCGGTCACGTTGGCTACGAGAGAGTTCAGAAAACTGAGAGACTGTGGCCGATGTTTTGCTCTGATTTCTCTGAACCTCTCCCCAAATGCAAGCGAAGTTGTTTGTTCGATTGGAGCGAGTTTTCAGCGTTTTATACCGAGTAGAGCCCCCACCCTGATGTCTCCCTCAATCATTAAAAAGAATAATTTTTAGGCGGGGATCATGGATTTTTCACTTGACCGCTTATTATGACCGGGAAGAAAATTGAACCGAATTTTGCTTTAATTCCAAATTATTTCCTGTTTTCAATTTTGATGTTCTATGAAGGGCTGCGCAATCGACTTTTGTATAATTTATTATTCATTACAGTGGTATTATAAGATCGGAAATGTGAGTTTAATTTCCTTTAAATAGAGACACGGTGTCCAGGATTAGAAATGTGGGCGGAGCCTGATTTGCTGGCGCGCCAGCAAACTAGCATGGCGCACTTTCGGTGCTTGCGCATTTTTTGACTGACGAATTTTTTGTATTGATTTTATTATTTTTTTTTCAGTAAAAATTGTATCTTTTAATACCAAAAAATTGCCCAAACCTTGGTTTTCGTAAAGATTTATCCTGCAAAAACACCAAAAAACTCACTCTTTTAGCTCCGCAATGCTATAAACGATTATTCCGAAATGGTGGCTGAACCAAATTCGACGTTCTTAGGCTTTTTTTGGGCAAAACTTAAGAATTTATGCTTTTTTCCCGAAAAACATTAAAAAAATGCCTCAAAATTTGAATTTTGCGCGAAAAAAATCCAGTGGGCGCGTTTGCTCGACTCCGCCCACTTTTCAAATCCTGGACACCATGAGAGGAAGAATAATGATTAAAAACTAGATTATCTTTGAACTTGGCTGGATTTTGAATGCGACACGAACAATAATTGAAAATGCTGGTGGGGACTATTTTTTGAATAAGGAGCGAATAGCTATTCAAAAATCATTTTTTTTTGGATTATTCTTTGCCATTCAAAAATGGGCTCACACGCCTCCCCCGCCGTGTAATGCGCCAGCAATACGGTGAATGAAATTTCTAGTGAAACAAGCCTGCAGCTTGTGGCGACTAAGTCGCCTTCGTCAAATATTTGTTTTTACTGATTTTTGTTTTTTTTTTTAATAGAAATGGCAATCATTTGTTTTCCCTATTTCTCTCGAGTTCTCGTGACCCTTGTGGTATAGTGGTTAGCACGTTTGAGCGTCAATCTATAGGTCGCTGGATCGACTTTTGTCGACTGCAAACTCGTGTGTGAGACACACAAACAAACACACAGACTAATCTAAAATTTTCTATATAAGAAAGATTGTAGTTTTTTGCAAAATTTCACTCGAAAATGTATTTTTTTTAATGGATTCGAATCGTTATATAATTATTCAAAATTAAACCTTCATTTTAAGCCAAAAACGAGCAAATTTGAAGAAAAAATGGCGGAGCCTTAGGGTTTTGAAAATAGCATTGAAAAATTGGAAACATTGATTTTGGAGGCAGAAAATAGTTTTTATTATTTGAAACGAATTATTTTCCGATAGAGGAAATTGCTGCAAACATTTTGAGCATTTGAACGTTAAAAAAAATAAAGAAACGACAGATCCGTGGGCTTTTAAAACGAATAATCTTGAAAAAACGTTGAAATAAAGAATACCATGTTCTTATATATCAGTCCCCCAATTTGCATTGATGGGGGTTTCAATTACACCGCAAATTCAAATTTCTTTTCTGGAAAAATATATCCAGTGTTTTGTTATTTATTCTGTGTTTTTCACATTCTTTCTTTTTCTTTTTTAATGTGCTATATATTTCTATATAATTTCACATAATGACCCTCTTGCGCAGCCCATCGCTTCATCACATTTCCATCCATCAATCAATCGATAACTTCTTGCTCCTCCTTGTGTTAGTCTCACATCAACAGTTGCTCGCGCGCGGCGCCCTTTTGAGCTCCAATTTTAATGACCAATTGAAGTTGCCGAGTTTATAAACGGATGGTCGCTCCCAGCCAACACGTGTGTTCAGCTGTGTGGGCACCGATAATTTATATGTCATGAGTTGGTTTTGGGATGCCTTGTGCTCTGCCTGCCCGCGTGAGAGGGACAGTAAGTTAAACAGAGGAAGGAGGAGAATTTGGGAAAGTGATTAGTGCGGTGATTATGATTACATGACGGGCAGGACAAGGAAAAGGACAAGGAAGAGACGAGAACTGGATTGATTGCATTGTCTCAATTCCTCCTCGAGATTCCTTGCATTTCGCATTTTTTTTGTTATCGCTGAAATTTTTTATATTTTGGATTTCTAGGTTTAATTTAATTTATTTATTTGCTTTCAAATACATATACATGATAATGATAAAAACTGAGCGGAAAAATCGGGGCAAATAAAAATAAATAAAATGACCGATCGGACCAGCAATAGTCCAGTTGGTCAAGTGGAATGGGGAGTCAGGATGGCTAGAGGAATAGCGCCTATGCGCGCAGCAAAAGCCTTTGGATGCAATCTTTTTGGTATTAGTTTGGCGACATGGTTCCATAGAGACAAATTGGCATGAAGAAAGCTTTTTGAGGACTTTCCACAAGCCGTTAACAAATAGGGATACCTGGACGAGCGTGACGGTTTGACAGACAAGGAAACGGACGGGAAGTGATATTCATTTGTTACAATTTTGTGATACATACGAAGAATAGCCAGTGTCCTTCTGTGAAACATAGATTTTGTAGTAAGTTGTGTTAATCTATCGTTGTATGAGGAAAATGAAATATTGCATCTTTGAAATACACGTCTCGTGAAGAATCGAAGTGGGTGTTCAAGTTTTTTAGTTAAAAAGACTGAGTTTAGATCGATTAGTTCACATCCATATTCTAGAATGGGTCTTACATATACATTATACAATTTTATGTAAAATTCTGGTGATTTGGAGTGGAATGCTTTTAGAATTTGTTTAGATTTTAGTAGGGCCAAGTTAGAAATATTATTTACATGATTTTCGAACTTTAGTTTGCTATCAATTATTATTCCGAGATCTCTGATTGAGTTCTGTTCATTGATTTTATGGGTATTTAAGTAATATACATGGTGTGGGTTTTTCTTCCCAAAGTGCACGACGGCTGTTTTGTTTTCGGCGAGATTAAGACACCAAACATCGCACCATTCGGCAACAATTTTGACGCATTTTTGGAGGGTGGCAGGATTGGCAGAGAGCAGTTTCAAATCGTCGGCGAACGCGGTCACGTGCACATCGGGCGGAAAACTGTCAAGTAAGTCATTAATATATAATAAAAATAAAAAAGGTCCCATTACGGAGCCTTGGGGGACGCCGGAGACTACATTTATACAATTTTTTGACAAAAAATTATTGATTTTTACTTTCGATTTGCGATTTATAAGAAAAGAGTGCAACCACTCACAGGTTTTTGAGTCGATTCCGAAATTCAAAATTTTAGACACCAACAAATTGTGCGGAACGCTATCGAACGCTTTTTTAAAGTCGAAATATATTGCGTCGGCGAAACCATTTTTATCAATGAGAATTCTTTGAACTTCGGATGTCGACTCCAGAACCGCCAGGGTGCACGACCTTGAATTCATAAAACCAAATTGTTTTTTCGAAATTTTGTGGGATACTTGTTTTTTAATAGCCTCGAGGACTATTTTTTCTAATAATCTTGCAAGTGGGTGAGTCAGGGTTATAGGTCTGTAGTTTCCCGAGTCAGTACACCTGCCTTTTTTATGTAAAGGAATTATTGTGGATGTTTTCCACTGTGTAAAAAATGTTTGGCTTGTGAACGACTCGGTAAACAGCAGAGAAAGTGGAATAGTTATTGCATCGCAGCATTTTTTAATCATGAAAAAGTTAATATTATCTGTTGAATAGCCAATTTTTGTTTTCAGAGCGCGGATGTGTTGCGAAATGTTCAAAGGTGAAAAGTCGGGCTCAATTTTATGAGGTTTTGGAGCGGGATAAAAAGGAAAAATGGAAGAAGATGGCGTGAAAGAAAGGGAAAATGAACGGATGAATTCGTCGGCAATGTCTTTCTGCTCAGTTACAATTTTTTCACCGATAGCCAAGGCGATGGGCGATGATCGTGACATAATTCTATTTTTGATAAACTGGAATAGTTCACGACAATTTTTATTTTCTATGGCTTGGCGTTCTTGGTTAGCTAAGTTTTTTTTAATGGTTTTGAGTTTGTTTTTGACAATTCGTTTAGATTTTATGGACATTTTGCGCTTAGAGTTACGACGGCGTGCGGATCGATATAAGTTTGTATGTTTTTGGACGTGTTTAGACGATCTTTTGTAAGAATTTGGTGTGTAAGTATTGATGAGTTCGTTAAAAATGTTTAGAAAATGGGCCAATTTTGTATCGGGAGATGAGAAAAAAGAAAATTGGCGTGCCCAATTATACGAAAACAAATGCCGGTTCAAAGAGTCAAAGTCGCATTTCCGAAAAAGCAGACGCATTTCCGAAAAAGCAGACGACTGTATATTGAGAGTGAACCGGTAGAAGTCTAGGCTCGTGTGAAAGGTTGAACTGTATGGAAGAGTGGTCGGATAAAATTAGTGGCTCAAATGATTTACAATCAAGAAAAGTGTTAGGGTTGTCTGTGAAAATAAGGTCAAGAAAGCTGTTACGACCAGAAGCAGCGCGTCTGGTAGGAAAGTGGACCATTTGTGAGAGATTGTTTGAAATTATCATGCCGCGGAGGGATTCTGGAATTTTTTCGGGCAGTTTGAAGTCAGATGACCATTTAGCGTTAGGAAAATTAAAGTCTCCCAGAATGTAGTTATTTTTTGCTGATGACGTTAATAATTTCGAAATGTTAACAAACAAGGAATTAGTTTGTTCTACTGATAAATTTGGGGCCCTATAGGCAAGAATATAACGTGAATTGGAGGGGTTATGATCGATAGTTAATATTTCACAATTATGCAAGTGGTAAAACTGTTCTACAAGTGAGTCGGCTAGAGTTATTGGTAAGTTGCTGGGAAAAAATACTGCAACGCCACCGCCTCTTAATTTTGGATGCGGATGTTGTCTATCTGCACGATAACAGGAGATTTTAGGCGATGAGGACAACGACGCTGGTACTTGAGGAGACAAAAACGTTTCAGACACAAAAAATAAATCTATATTATTTACAAGAATACTTTCATGTAGGAAAGTAAGGCGTTCGGCAGTTGCCACCGAGCGCGCGTTGGAAAGTTGACATTTAAAATATTTTTTAGAGGGTAAGTTTTGATTTACATTTAACTTAACATTCACAGGTAACAAATGTGGGTCACGAGAATGGTTTTTTGTGTGGGACAACATACGGACAGACGCGGTATAAAACGGCGCCACCGATGGACTCATTGCTGTTGATGTCTTTACATGGCAATCAATACTGTTACATAAAATGACATTTTTTTGACGACACACGTTCACGGGTGACAGAGATTTTGTCCGGTGGCAATTTTCCTATGCGCTTTGCCCGGGAGCGGCGGAAACATTATAAGAAGGAAATGGGCGCGGATTACTTAGTTGAACAATCTCCAAATCTCTAACAAAGTAGCGTATTTCTCCGGCTTTTTGATTCGCTTCGAAACACTTATTTCGCAGACTTCTCAGTAATGTGAGTTCGTCGCGCGTCATATCACGACGAACCCGAATGGGACGTTTTGCTGCGGGTCGATCAGCGAATTCGCGGAGAGCCTTAGAAAATGTGCGAATGAAGGTGTCACGGTCAGATTGACTAGAAAACTTAACTTTCGTGGGCCGAGATACAACTGTTGGGGAGACACATTTTACACGAAAATTGAGAACGGGTTTTGGTAGCAACGGACAGGAAGCGCAAAGTTTATCGAGAAAATTATTATCGGAAATTGACTGGTTACCTTGCAAGTTGTCGGGTAAATTCTCCAGAACAGCTACAACCGATTTCTCATCCAGGGTCCTCAATGAAGATGCCAGCTCGAGACGAGCAGAGACTTGTGTGGCCAGTGGGTCTGATTTGACAATGTCAGCATAGAGCGCACATGTGCGCTTTTTCGACGGTGGATTGGCAGTCAGAGAATTCGTCGTCGGTAGGATCGGCGGTGTCAGCTCTTTGATCAAGCGCTCCTGAGCATCAAATTTCGACGAAAGAGCGATGACAAAGTTTTCCAACTTTGTGATGCGATTCATGAGTGTCAGAACAACGGAAGCATCGGAAGTGGTGGCAGCGGGTCCTCCAGCGAGTCGGGCTGATTTTCTTGTTCGTTTCAGTGCAATTTTGGTCTTCTTTGTTGTTGGCGAAGATGTTCCTTCATCGAGGATTTCAGAGTCAACAGAGAGGGTCGAGGTTTGCGCAGCGTCAGCCATGATCATAGACGATACCTCAAACTCAAACTTGGGTAATTAAACCTGTTATCGTGCAGATAGACAAAAAGGTTGTTTGAGGGTTTTTTTGCTTAAAATTATTCAGTTTCAATTTTCCTTTTTTAACCATTTTTTTCCTTTTTTGGTCGACCTGGGTCCAGAAAAATCATATAACTGTAGTCAAAATTTTGGGCATTATTTTTTCTAGCCAATACTTTATGCTGTATTTCACAAAATTTACCACACGGCTCCCCCGTCGTCCAATGCGCCACCAAGTTCGTCGGATAATGAAATTGTTTCTTCACACAAAAATTTACTTTTTTGAGAAATTCGAATCATTATCTGATTATTCAGGATGACATCATCATTTTCATCAAAAAATGAGGCCTTTTTGTCAGAAAATGACCAATCCTTAGGGTTTTAAAAATGCGCCATGTAGAAACAATTTTGGAAGGCTGGGGTGCCGTGTACCAGAAGACCGGTATTTCGCTTTTAAAAGAGCGAAAATCTTGACATTTTGCATGGAAAAAGGAGTTCAGTGAACCTCAATTTTTACGGCCTTTACGGATATAATTTTACGGTCAAACCATTTTTGAAAATCCCCGTAAAATCCCATCTCTCTTACTAACGCATCGAAAAAACAAAGGTACAAAAAATTCAAGAGTTATGAATTTCGCGTATAATGTCGGCACGGACAGCTTGTTTTGAAGATAATTCCTCTTCTGAAGTAGATTTTCCATGGATTTTGTTCATAAACAGATGATAAATAAACAAAAATCATTTTTCGATTTATCAGTACTGTATTCTCCCTTTTCATGAACGTTTCTCGACGGTTTTAACACTCTCTTTTTTATTATTTTTTTTATTTCTTTTCAAAATTTGACTGTCAAAAGTTCAAACAAAAGGACTCGTAAAATCGGTGAGTTTATTGCATATTTTGCCCTTGTCTTTTCAATTCTCTGTCTCGAATTCTCTTTTTTTTTTCTTCTATACGCATTCATTCTTCTGGAAGTATTTCCTTTCCATTTCCATTTCTCCCATTCACATCAAATTGATGCTGTCCTGCGGCAGACCAGCTGGCTCGTAAAACCAAACCATTTCGTTTGTCCTTTTCTTCACTTTTCATCCATTTTGAGAAGAAGAATGCGGGAGGAAAAAGAGGGTGTGCTCCAAACACGGAGCCACTGCCGCCATCGTATCGATTTCCCAGTGCACACATTCTCACTCGGGCTTTCTCACTTTGGGCTACTTCTTCTTCTTTTTCTTTTTCTTTTCCTTTTCCGTCCAGCAGCTGGCTGCAATTGTGTCATTTCGAAACTATTTTTGGATGAGAGAGCAGGAAAGGAAGAATTTGCATAAAAAATTGTCTTATTCCAATATTCTTCCATCGTGTAATTCAATTGAATTTCCTTAATTCTCGTCAATTTCTCTCACTCTTCTTTCCCCCACGGTCTCCTTCCTCTCTTTAGAACCAAAAAGAGAATCTAGAATTCATTCGCAATGACCAATTAATCGAGCCCTCGACGTCAAAGTCAACGTCGCGCGCGTGCCATCGTTTTTTTTTTCATTCTGTTGCTCGCTTTACTCGTTTCGCGTGCTCCATTTATTTTTGCGGACGCCTTCTCTCTGGAGACAGAAGATGAGCAATTGGTGGGGCGGGAAGGAAATTGCGAAATCCTAAGCTCTTCTTCCTTTTCTGCGCATAACTGGTAATTATCCTATACCCATCAATTTTGTCATCGATTATTTCTTGTTCTGACTACTCTATTTTATTCTGTGAGCACCGAAAAAATTATTGAGACAAATCCATATTTCTATTTTTTTTATCGAAAATTCAATTTTCGCCCGATTCCAAAAAAAACTTTCAAGGAATTGCTTGTTTTTGATGGCTAACTCCCGATTGCGCGCCAACAACCGCCGACCTCGTGACGGTTGCCTATTAGACGCCAACTCCACTAATAGATATATCTATGGCTAATAGCCATATTCTATTTCTGCGGCAAATTCGACAAATTATTTGATAAAATTTCCATAAATATTTATCGAAAAATAATCAAAATTTGAATTTTTTCCCCAATTTTCAAAATGTTTTTGTGTAAACAATATGCAAACCGTTAGTTTGGAGCGTCGTTGTAAATAACATATTTAACGAAAACAACTCTCCAAGAATACGGGGGGTACGACAGAATAGAAATAGGCGAAATAGAAATGCTACAAAATAGAAATGCTACAAAAAAGAACTGGAAAAAATAGAACGGCTACAAAATAGAAATGAGCGGAATAGAACAGCGCGAAATAGAAATGTGACAAAATAGAAATGGGCGAAATAGAAATCGGTGCGATGGAGCGCGTTTGCATTATTCTTCGAATTTTCCGATTATTATAGGATTTTTCAGTAATTTTCAGATATTTTACGCACTTAACAACATCGAAAATGAAGAAAGGTATAAAATCAATGCAGTTTCAGAAAAAAAAAATGGAAAATCGGCGAAAAACTGAGCAATTGAAAAAATAATGCAAACGCGCTCCATCGCCAAAATTTGTTCTATTTTGTAGCATTTCTATTTCGCTCATTTCTATTTTGTAGCCGTTCTATTTCGTAGCATTTCTATTTCGCTCAGTTCTATTTTTTCCAGTTCTTTTTTGTAGCATTTCTATTTTGTAGCATTTCTATTTCGCCTATTTCTATTCTGTCGTACCCCCAGAATACGCCCTTTATCGAATATTATTTATAATGCTTACGACGAAATTATCGACTTATTTTCTAATTTTCAAAATGTTTTGCTTATGAGCAATGTGAAAAGTGTTAACTTGGAGCGTCGTTTTGACCACTGACAATCACAAATGGTGCTCCAATATTTTAAAATTACAGAAAAATTTTTGAAATTTACTAGAAAAAAACGTACATCAAAGTTATCGATTTTATATAATTTTCAAAATTATTTGTGTGTATTGTGTTTTCAACCGACTTGCGACATGGGAACGCAAAACTCCGCCCACTTATTTGTGCGCGACGACGCGAACACAGTGTTATTTGAAGAGACGCAGACAGAACGGTGAATGCAGACCTGCGTTTTCATGTCGCAAGTCGAAATGCCGCGCGAAAAGTTACACGCCGCGGCACGATACTCCACGCTTCCAAAATAGTTGCTTCTTGGCGCATTTCTCGTGCATGTTCCGTGTACTCCCCGTGGAGAATCTAACGATTTTGCAACAGGCACAACTAAATAACACCACTCCCCTCACGATCCGGCCCAATCCGCCTTAAAAACTGTTTATACGTTCCCTAATGCAATTTAGCCGCCCCAGTATCATCATTTGCCATAATCAGCCTCATTAAGAGACTTGCTTAAGCTTCCCGAGTGTCTTCCTTTTCCTCCTCCTCCTCCTTCACCCACTTCACACTTCCGCTAGTGACCACTTGAATTGCCATCGGCTTTTTTATTTTGTTTTGTTTTCTACCCCTCAAAACGAGAGGAAACTGATACGGTATACATATACTCGGTAGAAAGCGCTGCAAACTCGCTCCAATCGCAAAATGAGCTGAAAAAAAATCGGCCACGCTCTCTCTATTTTATGCACTCTCTCGTCGTGAAGCGCATTTACAGCGCTCTGTACCTAGTGTACCATCTAATATTAGCTAATTCTCGTGTTTGCCACAGCCACCACCATAGAATCATCTATTAGCCTCTACTCAGGAAATTTTTGGCACGTTATGGCGAGATTCGGCGTCTAGGTGGCTAATAGCCACTGAAAATGGCTAATAGCCGCCGAAAAGGCTAATAGCGGGCGATAATGGCAACTAGCCGACAAATTTGGCTATTAGCCATTATGGCTATTAGCCGTCGAATATGGCTATTAGCCGCCGAAAAGGGCTATTAGCCGTTATGGGGTAATACCACCGCGTATGAAAAATTCGTCTGTGGGAAACACAGCTATAAAATGTTTACATGCAACAATTTGGGGAAACAGTCTTCGCGCTTACTCAATGCTTTTGCGACTTTTTCCAGCCACAAGATGTCCGAAACTTGAAATAGAAAAATTTTGAAAATGATAGCCGACGGAAACGGCTAATAGCCATGGAAAACGGCTAATAGCCATCGAGTATGGGACGTGTGCCAAATACATATGGGACACGTCCCGAATCGGTGGCTATTAGCCGTTTTCAATGGCTATTAGCCAAAAATTTCCTGAGTATTGTGTTTTTTCTTGTTTTCGCGGCGCAGTAATCCTTTGGCTCTGTTCATCTATTATTCATTGGTTTACCTTCTTTTTCTGCCCTGTGGCTTCTTCTTCTAGCCAAATGTCCTGAGGAGACGTAGACAAAAAAGAGCGCGTTCCCTTCTGTATAAACACGTGTAATATGTACACCAAGACCGCTCAAATATTTGATTTAGAACTAAATACATTGCGGTGTGTCAAATTAATTGTAATTGTAATTCACTCACCCGTACAGAAGTTTCGAAGGAAAATGAAAATGAAAAGGAGAAGGAAACGAAGGTTTTTTGTGTCTCTTTGTGTTTCTCTCTTTATTTGCTTCTCTATCTATCTAATTCTACTCTCATTTTCATTTCATTTCGATTACAGTCTGTCTCTTAAATTCTCACACACTCCCTCACGCACCTTCCATTGATTTACCACTTTGTCATAAAAAGTTCAGCGAAAAAATTCGATTCGCATGACACATGACATGACCCGCACTGTCCTTATCTCTTCATTTTGATTACCAACCAGAATGATCAGTTTTCAGGCAAAAAACGGCGGCAAACTTTGAAACGATGAACAAGTCGCACTTGGGAACGGTGAGTTAGAGCGCGCTCTATTTTTGTTATTTTCCCCAATCTTTTTCGCGCAGAAATTGCTTACGCGCCCCGCCGAGGCCACGTCTGCGTGTCTATGTTTTCTCAATGCCTCGTTTCTCTAACGTCTCTTTCTCTATTCAGCGGTGGGGCACGTAGGCGATTGCTGCGTCTTGAGAATAAAGCGTATTAAAAAACAGAAATCGCGCTCCGCTGGATTTCGCTCAATTTTTGAGCCATTTTTCAGGGTTTTTTTTTGCGAAAAAAAAACAAATCATTAAAAAGTAGTGTTTTCCAAAGTATGCCTTGATTGGTATACAAACTAATTAGGTTGTAAGAAAGTTTTTTAAAGCTATAAAACGTCAAATTCGGTTCAGTGACTATCCCAATTCAATCGATGTATTTTAAGATTGGAAAGTATGTTTATATGAACAGTTAGAAGGCGATTGGCTTCGAAAATCAATTAAAAATTCGACAAATTGCGCATGCCCTTTTCCTTGTGCGTTCGAGCACGTTTCCTGACTCCCGCCTCATGTCCCTGCAAAATTTCGACGCTGCTATTACCATAGAGCGCGTTTGCTCATTCCTGACTCATGACCACTGTGAAATTTATAGACTGCTAATACACCAGAGCGCGTTTTCTGAATCAGATAATCAGCTACTTCATTTCGCCCTTTCTAGGCCGACAATCCCCACGAACTGGTCACGGCGCACGACATCGGACGCCTGGTAGACGTTGTCAACGTCGGAAAAGGATTCCTTCGATACGTGGGTCCGATTCACGGAAAAGAGGGAGTGTTCTGCGGAATTGAACTTCTCGAGCCGAATGGAAAGCATGACGGATCGTTTCAAGGTTATTTTTTCCCTGCTTATTTTTCCTTACTGCTTTAACTGTGCGATTCAGGTGTCTCCTACTTTATCGCCACTCCTCAACACGGAATCTTTGCGCCTATATTCAGAGTGTCTCTAGATGAAGATGAGCGTCCAAAACCACCTCCGATTAATCCATCTAATGTAAGTTGGTATTAACAGTTAATTAGGGTGCCAAATTATTTGGGGAAGCGTTTATGAATACATATCACATTCAAATTGCATAAAACTGTGTTTAGTCTTCTTTAATTTTGTTCTTGACAAATCATGCATCGTTTTTCTATATATTTAGCAGATAATTTGTGCTTAAAATTGCCGGTAAAACAAATCCAAAATTCGCATTAAAATTGCTCCATTAACACTATTTTCTAGACTAGTTTGAATCTAACTTTTCTTCTGTAAATACCTGGAACTAATATATTTTTTTTGGAACTAATAGGGTTTCCGTGTCTTACTGTATTTTTTGGTTCCGATTATCTATAGCAAATAAATCGCATTTTGAGCATGATTTATCGGAAATTCATGAAAAAAACGAAGGAAAAATTCAGAAAAATTGATTTTTCTGCAAGCGCCCTAAACTGGACTTCGTGTACTCCTTTTGGACTATTAAATTTTTTGTGAAAATTAAAAAAAAAAGGATGTTATTTGTGATTCTCAAGAAGATGCCATTTTTTTGGGGGATCCGTTTTAAAATATATGCACTCTGTGTTCACGAGCGAAATTCAGTTACGATGCTCCGATGCTCCGAGGTCTCGCAGCGAAAAACTGTAAAAATCCAGCAGCGAATTGTGGAATATCAGAGCTTCGTAACTAACCTTTGTACGTGATACTATTGGGTTTGGCATTTACGAATGTCACATTCGAATTTTACGAAAAAACATTGAAGACCACGGGGAGTACACGACGTGGCGGGAAATCCAAACACGCCATTTTTCAAATTTTTCGCAACTGTTTTTTTACGCGTTTTCGTGTCTCCTTGTATTTTTCTTCGGTCCTGTAATCAATTCTAATTTTCGGAAATTTGTGATAAAAATGGGTATAATTCGAAGAAAAACTAATTTTTCACTCGTAAAATGAAACTTTCTACAAGCCGCGGCCACCGGTCACCCACCTCGCGTACTCCTTTCGGAAAAAAATCTTCTAATTTTTTTGTACATAAAATTCGCCAAAAATCAGAAAAAAATAATTGTTCGATTCGTCAGCACCTTCACCCATTTCGTTACCCCACCCACCTGAATAAATTAACCATGTTCTGTCCCTTGTAATAAATACTCTCCCGGTTAACAGCGTCTCTCGCGTTCCGCCCTTCCGGCGCTCCAGTTGCGCAATCCGTTGACACAAGACCGGACGTCTGAAGACGTAATGTCAACGTCGGTGTACGTGCAGTCGAAACCGGTGTCGATTCCGGCGAAATGTGTGGATCCAATGCAAATGTCCATGTTCTCGGATATGATGGACGGTTCTGTGGTATGTCACTACGGCACGACAATGTGAACTGTGACGTGGCAGATATTGTTTTGTGGTTGTGCCAAATGAATGTGGTCTACGCGCCGATTAATAGCCATATAAGCGCCAAGAATTCACAAAGGCATGCAGAAAACTGGGAAAAATAGCGCGCTTAAAAGGGCTTGCACACCCTCAAATTCCGCAACATTTTCGCAATTTTCGCCCAAACTTCCATTTTCTCCATTTCCCCCTCCCTACCTACCGACATATAATAACAATAATAGCACGGCTGAATGCGTGCCTTGCCTCCCTTCGCAACTCTATTTAGAACTTTTTTTCCACCACCTATATGAATGCATGACTTGTTTTTATTTCTTTTCTTTCCATTTCTTTTCTAATCTTTGTTTTATCTTATCCGCCCGGTCGCTCAGCCGGTCATGTCGTTGTAAAGTGGTTGGATATGTGTGTGTGTGTGTTTTGTGAGCTTGGCACTTTTTTCTATATTTTTTTTGTTATTTTGCCGAACTTATAGGCTGGTGCGACCTGCTAGTGTAAAAAAAGAGAGATCTAAAAGTATTGCAGTTTTCCAACGGGTCGTGGAGCGACATCGCCGACTCAATGATCACCTCCAATTGCACTTTTACTGTTCGCAAAGGGGTAAGAGTGGTGGAAAACAATTAAAATAGTTTTAAAAGACAACAAGTAAAAACTTGTTTTTTTTTCAGCCACCAATGCCGCTGGATGATGACTCTGATTTGATGAGTGTGCAGATGGTAAAATCAGTGTTTAATATTGACCGAGAAGCGTTGCGAAGGGAGGAGCAGTGTGAGTTTTTGATAATGGTTTTACTTAGGTATGAAACGGCGTGCGCGCCCTATCGCACTGTCTGCGTCTCACAGTGGAGTGCGTTCTGGCAACTTAAGAAATTTTAGGCGCGTATATGGCGAGAATAGGCATCTATGCGGCTAATAGCCGTCGAATTCGGGGCGTACGCCAAATACATATGGCACACGTCCCGAAATCTGTGGCCAATAGCTCATTTCAATGGCTATTAGCTAAAAAATTTCTGAGAACTCAAGCTTAACGCGTGCAAAAATGGAGACGCAAAGACGCGAGAAATGACGCGCGACCAAAAAAGATGGAAAAACCGGTGTGCGATGAGCATTTATTGACCATCACAAGAACCAGAAACTAGCCGACAAGAGCGATAAAGTTCTATATTATTTTTTTTTCTAATTGCCCAACACCTCAAATTTCCCGGCATATTAAAATAAACCAGCATGCATGCCGTACAAATCGAATAAATACGCATTTTTTGCCGCCAACGCCCACGCGCTGCGGTCGCGCCGCGTGACAGAACTGTCAGTCAGTCTGCGCCTCGTCGATTGCACGCTCTCTGCCTGAAAAATTCATTTCGAAAAACGTCAATTTGCATAAATTGGCATCACGCCAACTCAGGAAATTTTTGGCTATTTTCCATGGCTATTAGCCATTTCCGTCGGCTATAATTTTCAACACTTTTCTATTTCAAATTTCGGACTTCTTGTGTCTGGAAAAAGTCAAAAAATTGCTGAGTAAGCGCGAGTAAGCGCGCCAAATTCGTCGGCAAGTTGCCATAATTGCCTGCTATTAGCCTTTTCGGCGGCTATTAGCCATTTTCAGTGGCTATTAGCCACCTAGACGCCGAATCTCGTCATATCCGCGCCCAAAATTTCCTGAGATAGACTCTGCAAATTGCCATAAAATAACAAAAAGGTGCCGGTGGCAACAATTCCGCAGCTACTCGGCACGTAGTTAGCAGCTAGCCGACAAATTGACGCGAGAATCGGCATGTTCATCGACTTCTATAAACGAACGTGCCGATTCTCGCAGTAAACTACAGAAAATGGCACATCCCAAACACGCTCTATTGTGTTTTCAAAAGAGTTGCAGCATGAAAAATGAGTCTGCTATCCCTTTTTTGTCTGCGTCTCTCTTCAAAGGACACTATGTTTGAGAGATCGCGAACAAATAAGTGGGCGGGATTTCATGCTCAACTCGATTGAAAACATGCTCTAATGCACAGTTTTGTTTTTCAGTGCAATCGTCTATGGTGATCGGCGAGTCGCGTATCGGCGTTGAGCATCTTCCGATCATAGAAGACGAGAACGAGCTCGAGACGCCACTCGTCGAGACGAGAACTCTGCCCGCCCCGAACGACGTGAATGCCAATAAAGCGCCAATATCCATCAACCCATTTATTGAACCACCGCTGCCCGCTGTGCAGACGCCAAAAGTGGAGAATGGTAAGTGTGTTTGTGTCCCATGGAGCAGTGAATGAGCATGATTGATGTGTCAGGCAACTCTGTCACGTCTTCACCGACACAGCCGTCCACCAGCTCTTCTTCTTCTCCGTCTTCAGCTTCTTCAATCGTGACGTCCCCAGAGAGGCGGAAAGAGAGAGAGAAAGAGGCAAGTTTTTTTTGTTCTGTTCGCTCTTCAAGTTGCCGAATATGTACATAGATGAATAACGGGCGTGGTGTTGTGTGATGTGAGGCGCCGGTTTAATTTAATTTATGCAAATAAATACTGACGCAATTTATTTAAATGTTCATATGGGTATTGCGGAGAAAAAAAACACGGGGTTCTAGGCACTACGTATAGGCAAACGCGCCCTATCGAAGTCTCTTCGTCTCCACAGTGGCTAGCGCTCTCGAAAACTCGTTTTCAAACAAGGTTTCGAGAACGTAAATAGTCCTAAACACGCCGTGAGACTCTTATAGTTACCGCCAATTATGTACACATTTGCAGCCTGAGGTTGAAAGGGAAGTAGAAAAAGAAAAGGAGCCAATAATGGTGGAAGAAGTGAAAGTGATCAAGAAAAAAGAAAAAGAAGAAGTGGCTGCACCGGTGGCTCCAAAGTTTCCGGTGAAGCCGAAAGCGCCGAGCAAGCATCAGCTTATGATGGAGCAGTTGAAAGTGAGTTGTCCTTAGCATTAAACACGCAATTCCCCCAATTTCAGGCGTCTATAGAAGCAGAAAAGACAAAACCCAAGAAGGAGGTGAAAAGCCGGGTTTCCCTTCTTCCACCGCCAGCGCCAAAGGTTCAGAAGGAGAATAAAGATGGTAAATTAGAGAAAATGTGCTATTGTGTTTTCAATCGACTTGCGACATGAAAACGCAAGTCTTTATTCACCGTTCTGTCGCGCACAAATAAGTGGGCGGAGTTTCGCGTTTTCATGTCGCAAGTCGATTGAAAACAAAATATAAATATAGCCCAAGCGTCGTCGTTTTTTTTTTAAATAACAGTGTTTGCGTACTGAATTAAATACGAAGCTCTGCCCAATGCGTTGTTTTTTATGATTTATAAAGTTGCGAAAAGTTTGTTGTTGCCTAGAAAATGAAAACTCTTCCACGAGTAAATTCAGCACGATCGGACACAGCTAAAATGAGTGTGACCGTAATCCTCCATTCAAACCATTTTAACAAAATCCTAAAAACCAATAAAAACAATTATCATCATATTTTTACTCACTCTCTCGTTAAAATGTTTTGAGTGGATTACAGTCACACTAATTTTAGCTGTGTACGGTCGTGCTGAACGTACTCGTTTGAAAAGTCCGATCAGGTGATTGTGAGACGAAGGTAATTTTCTACAAAAGCAACAAAAGAGCATCGATTAAAAAATAACTATTTTGAAAAGTACTGACAGTCACAAATGAAAGTCTGCATTTTATTTGTTCTCATTGGGATTATCGAACATTTTGAGCTTACCCGGTTTTCCTACATGTATGTATTTAGCACAAAAAGTAGAATTTTCTGGCCAACGCATCCATTAATAATAAAATAGACGATAAGATGGCAAAAAAGAATAGCAGAACTTCCTTCCACCATTCTCCTTATAATGACTGATTCAGGCGAATCCACCGAGTCGACACCCCGGCGAACCCTCTCAAAAACACCGCTGAAAACTGTAAATGTCAAGGCGAAAACCTCCCCAGCACCGCCAATCGAAAGACCGAAAAAGGAGAGAAAGCCGTTGTACGTGGCACCGCCGCCAAAAGGTTTGTTGGGAATCATAATATGTTTTCTTTTTCTTTTTTTATTACGGGGTGCTGGCGATCAGACGAGACGAGGCGCAGACAGAAAGACAGCGTTATCACGCGACGCAACCGCAGCGCGTAGGCGTCGTGAGACAGTCACCAGCACCCCGTATTTATTGTAGTGCCACGCATTCTTACCTAACTTTTCATTAATTTAGAACGCGTCGAAAAGGAGAAAAAAGCACCGCCAAAGCCAATCGTCTCTCCACCATCCGCTGCCGCTGCCATTCCTTCCACGTCATCCTCTCGAGGCTCATTCCCAACGTCCTCTTTTGCCGGTGGAAGACCCACAACAAGCAATCGCAAGGTGTCCACAACTTCCTCCATCACGTCTTTTTCAAAACCACCCGCCGCAAAGACGATTGATGTCAAAGAGAAGCTTCGACTGGCAGAAAAATCCATTGAAGTGATGAGTATCGTTGTGAGCCGGATGAGTGAGCTTGACGAACGGAAATTAAGAGAGATTAGCGAGCAATATGGTGCGGAAATTAAATTATTTTTGCTTCGTTTTTGTTTTTCAACATTCTATGATTGCAGAGAAGAAGACTGGAGAGCTGGGGGATTTGAAGAAAATGCTGGACGAGGCGCGGAAAAAGTTCGAGGAAGATGTGGAGCAAATGAAGAGCACTAATCAGCAAGGTGGGTGGCGTGAATTGTCATATAGCACGTCGTGCTAGACCTTACGCAAAGGCAAGCGCGCCCTATTGCATTTATCTGCGTCTCAATGCCTAGTTTACCAGAACGCGTGCGAAAATGGAGACGCAGAGACCCGAGAAATGAGACCCTAGACAGTTAGGCAAAGCGAGAAATTAAGCTACACGAAGAAACGCAGACAGCTAGAAATCGATGACAGGACTAGAGACGTCAGGCAGTTAGACAAAATGGCACACTGTGAAAAACGGAGTGGCGCAGACAGCTAGACACCTGTGGAGCGCCAAGAGGCCCTAGATATTTAGGCAAATCGGTAAATTGCGATAAACGGAGATACGCAGACAGCTAGACACTGATGGCGATCCTAAAGACGTTAGACAGTTAGACAAATCGACACATTGTGAAAAACAGAGAGGTGCAGACAGCTAGACATCGGTGACGGGCCTAGAGACGTCAGACAGTTAGACAAAACGAGACATTAGGCTACAGGAAGATGCGCAGACAGCTAGACACCGGTGACGGGCCTAGAGACGTTAGACAGTGTGACGAATCGGCACATTGTGGAAAACAGAGAGGTGCAGACAGCTAGACAGCTGTGGCGCGCCGAGAGGCTGTAGACAGTTAGACAAACCGACACATTGTGAAAAACGGAGAGGCGCAGACAACTACAAAGCACCGAAAGACCCTAGACAGTTAGACACAGCGAGGCAGGGGGAACGGGAAGATGCGCAGACGTTTCCAATGCATTTCTTTTTATTATGGCGCTCAAGATGAAAAAAAAAGTTCGCTAAAGATCAAAGTTCTTTTCAGGTTGTTATCGCCCCCTCCCCCCTGAGAAAGTACATAATTAGCAATACCCTTTCTTTTCTCTCTTCCTTTCTTTTTTCTTCCATGCGGAAATTAAGGAACTAGTGCCGGTTCAACTGATTTCTCATCTCTTCCTCCCGCTTCTTTTTATCCCGATCATAGGAAAAGGCGAAGAAAAGAAAAGAAAAGAACCGCGTGCGCGATCGCGCGTTATCCGGACAGCCATCTAGCCGTTTTCAACACCCGAACAATACGCTTTTCGTGTTTCGTTTCGTTTCGCCCCGGTCCAAAACTAACGAAGAAACATGCGGCGCCACCATCCAACTCGCTCGCAAACCATCTTACTACTCGCCACCGTAACCGCCGCCCTCTCCTTTTCCGCGTGCATGTTTGTGAGCAAAGACTGCGCCACGTCATCGTCGGTGCTCTCGATGTTCGTCGGCGCCGCTCCAGTTCTACTACTCGTTTTTTCAGTCGTCCGCAATCATGCGAGCACCGTCGAAAAGCTGCAGAAGACGCATGAGGCTCAGGTGAGTGACTGGGGGGAATTGATTCAGTTACGACGCTCCGAGGTTATTTTGCAGACCGCCGAAAAGAGCAAAGAGTTTGAGAGGAGTCTGGGCGAAGAACGAGCTCGCAAAGAAGCAGAAATGAGTGCGATGAACAGCCGACATCAGAAAGTCGTTGCGTGTCTTGACGAGAAGATTGTCGAGGCGGAGAAGACGTGCGAGCAGTTGAGTTTGGATAAGAAGACGCTGCAAGCGGCTCTGGCCAATGATTGCGATCATCGAAATCAGATGCTGACCAAGGAGATTTCTTCTCTTCAAACTGCTCTGGAGATGAAGTCGAGTGAGATGAAAGAGCTGAGGCAGAGGAATCAGAATGTGAGTTGATATACTCGGTATAAAGCGCTGCAAATTCGCTCCCTTCACAAAGTGGACGAGGCGGCCACGTTGGCGACGAGAGAGTACAAAAAACACGTATTTTCATTGAATCTCACCACAAATGCACGAGCAGTTTACTGCTCGATTGGGGTGAGTTTACAGCGCCTTATACTGTGTGTAATTAAGGCATATTTTGGGTTTTATCGAAGTTTTCCTGAATTTGGTCTTTTAATTAGTCCCACTGTGTACTGGCCAATGCTTTTGCGAAAATATTCTCCGTTGAACACAATCTCGGCTTTATGCGAATTCACGTTTTTTTTCGAAATGCATACAAAAAGGCACCCCGTGTAGTTCCAGCAAAACCTCTTCCACAGCCTCAAAAAATAACTCTAAAGAAATTAAGAAATTTTTCAAAAAATTAGACGTTTTTACCCTCGAGCTGTCAATTTCGGTTAGCATCTTCATATTTAAAAAAAAAATTCACAACAACAAAAGTATGTACCTTCCCAACAAACAATCTTTTCAGCTATCCCTCCAAGTCGATGAGATTCCGCTGAAAGAGCTGGAGATCAGCAAATGGCGACACAAAGCCAACGAATACAAGCAAATGCTAGATCAGAAGATCAACGGCGAGAAGATTCTGGTGCAACAGATTGAGGACCTTCGACGCAAACAGATTCATGACGAAGAGGAGAAGGAGGCGATGAAGAGGAGTTTTGATTTGATGCAGTTCAAGTATGAGAATGGCGAAGATGTGGCAGCGCCAATCGAGAGCCGGTTTAGCACACCGTAAGTGGCATTTTCCTGGGGCCAGAAGACACACCTCGTGTACTTCTTTTGGACATTTTCTAATTTTTTTTTTCGCTCATAAAATTGGTCAAATCATCAGTTTTTGAGCGATTTTAATAAATCTTGGGCACGATTTCAAAACGTACATATTTGACAACTTTTTTTTCAGCACAAAAGTCCAATACCGCTCACGATCTTCCGCTTCCGGTAGCCGACCAATGTCAATTGCCACCAGCAACGGAGACAACAGGCTGTCTACTTCTTCCCATAGTGAGTATTTGTTTTTTTTAATGGCACTCGGTGTTTGCGTACTGACATGGATTTACGAAGCTCCGCCCACTTTCCTGTTTTTTTTTGCGTATGATTCTCGCTTTAAATATTTTATTTCTGCTGATTTTTGATGATTTTTTGATGATTTATTGGTTTTAAATTGACAAATGTCGCATTCGATTTTTATCGATTTTTGCACATCCGGCATTTTCAAATTTTTTTTTTAATTTTCAATCAAATCTAAAATAAATAATTTATTTTACATAACAGAACAAAAAAAGCATCAAAAATCGGCAGAAATGTAATTTTTAAAGCCACGCCTCCTTCTCCGTCCAATGCCAGCAAATTCGCAGTGGAGCGCGTATGCATTATTCGCCGGTGGTGAATTCTATTTTTCAAGAGAAAAATCTGATTTTTTCAATATTTCGAGAACTACGATCCATTTTCAGATTATTCAAGTTGAAAAACTCATTTTAAACCAAAAACGAGAAATTTTCGTCGGAAAATGGCCGAGCCAAAAAAATAGCACTGTAAAATGAGATTCGGAGGAAATAGAAACAATTATCCTTATTTTCTGTGCATTTGTAGAATATGTATAACTGAAATCTTGGCAAAAATCAGGAAAATACACAAAAATGATTCGAAATCGTCGAATTGTCCACGGGGAGTACACCAAATATTTTTGAAGCGTAGGTTGCCGTGAAAGCGAAAATCGTACGAAAAAAAAAATGGCAGTGGGCGGAGCTTCGTGTATAAATCCGTGCGCAACGACGATATTCATGTAAACCGAATTTATCTCCATTTTTTCTTTTCAGACGGCGATCACGACAGCATGAACCGCTCGACAATATCCATGTACACTAGTCACATCCGGTTGCCGGAAAACCATGCGGATGACGTCATATACGCTCCCGATGAGATCATCTCGAGCAGGAGCGGATCCATCTCTCAACGCCTTGCCATTGCGATCGAAGACGACGGAGAGCCGACGCTGAAAAACGAGTGTGGAGACGCGTCGGATTCGGGAATCGGATTGGTCATGTGATGAGATGTTAGCCACCTTTTTTGCATTTGTACTCGGTATGAAGTGCTGTAAATTCGCTCCAATCGCACAGTGAACTGCGCATGCATTTCGCGCTCATGAGCAAAACATCGGCCACGCCCTCTCAATTTTCTGCACTCTCTTGTCGCCGCCTCGTCCACTGCGAATAGAGCGAGTTTCCAGCGTTCCGTACTGAGAATATCGCTACTTTTTTTTCCTTATGATCTCTGTGTCTGTCTCTGTCTCTGTCATCATTATTATTATTATTATTATTTGAATACAACGATTAAATACTTCTGCTTTGACTTTTAGCTCTGTTTTTTGAGTATAAAGATTCTTTTTTTTTATTTTTTCTTTTCTATGTCAGCCGCGAAAGGGCACGCGCCGCGGTTGCGTCCGGTAGCGACGCTGTCTCTCGTCTGCGTCTCGTCCTTTACGCTTGGCACACGGCCAAGTTTTTGTTTTTCCGCCCATTTCACGAAGCGGATCTCATTGTCGCGGAAGCAGAATAAAAATTGATCAATCGATACATTTATTTAATTATGCAATTGAGTGCATACTAGAAGAGATCGGCGATCGGGAAGGAGGGAAGAAGACGAAGAAGAAGGCACCGGAATCGAGAATTAAAATGGCAAAACAATCAGTGGAGACTTATGGTGTCGTATCCAGGTGGACCGCCTGCAAAATTTTGGGTTTAGAGAGAAATTCAAAGTGTTTTGCAATACTCAGGGAATTTCGGGCAGCCAATGGGCGTCTGATGGGCAACTAATGGGCAGCTAATGGGCAGCTAATGGTCAGCTAGTGGTCAGCTAGTGAGCAGCTAGTGGGTAGCTAGTGGTCAGTTGATGGGCAGCTAATAGTTGGCAGCTGAAGGGCGGCTATTCGGGAGCTGATGGGCAGCTAGTGGGCAGCTAATGGTTGGCAGCGGATGGGCAGATGATGGGCAGCTAATGGGCCGCTAATGGGCAGCGGATTGGCAGCGAATGGGCTTCGGGTGAGCAGCTAGTGGGCAGCTGATGGGCAGCTTATGGGCAGTTTATGGGCAGATAATGGGCAGCCCATGAGCAGCTAGTGGGCAGCTAATGGATATCTAATGAGCAGCTAGTGGTCAGTCGATGGGCAGCTAGTGGGCAGCTAGTGGGCAGCTAGTAGGCAGCTAATGGGCAGCTAGTGGGCAGCTAGTGGGCAGCTAGTGGGCAGCTAATGGGTAGCTGTTGGACAGATAATGGATGGCGTCTATCGAGCAACTAGTGGGCAGCTGATGGGCAACTAGTGGGCAACAAATGGGCAGCTTATGGGCAGTTTATGGGCAGATAATGGGCGGCTAGTGAGCAGATGGTGGGCAGCTAATGGTCAGCTAAAGAGCAGCTAGTGGACAGCTAATAGGCAGCTGATGGGCAGCTAATGGGTAGCTGTTGGGCAGATAATGGATGGCGTCTATCGAGCAACTAGTGAGCAGCTGATGGGCAACTAGTGGGCAGCCCATGGGCAGCTAGTGGGCAGCTGATGGACCGCTAATGGGCAGCTAAAGGCCAGCTAATGAGCAGCTAGTGGGCGAATTGCCGATAATTCTCTGAATAGACTAGGCTCATACCTTCCGGAGCCTCGAGTTCTGGAAGCGCTGAGGACGAGGATGGAGCTGACACAGAAGCGGCGGTACGAGTGATTTCTGAAGTTAAAAAAATACTTTGTTAGATTTACAACATCTCCCTACCATTAGCATGATTCGAGTCGTACCGGTGAGCACACGCGTGCGCGTGATTCTGAATATTTGCAATCTCAGATTCCATGTCTAGAATTGTAGATGCTGGGGATGGCATGGTAGGGCTAAAACAAAAAAAATTGAAATTTGAAACTGAGAGAATTGAAAATGAAGCTGCTTACTGTTCCATGTCCACTGCACTCAATGGAAGCTCGCGGCAAGTTGTCTGATGAATTGACAACGTGTGGGCTCGGCTGAAAGAATTCTTATCATTGATTGACCTTGATGTATGGTATTATCTATGTGTTTTTACGATGCCCCGATGTTTCGCTGGACGCTGCGAGACGTACGGAACATAGAAGCGTCGTAACTGAATTTTGCTCGTTAAAACATACTGAGGAGCAACTTTTTCACGGAGAGGATTAGGATTCTGAATATTTGCATGCACATACATTGTACTGTAGCTTAGAAGCTCATAAAAGGGTTTCAGTCTATTTTGAAAATTGGAGGTTTTAAAAAAGTTTCAGAAAAAAATCACATTTTTCTGCCAAAAAATTTTTTTTCTAGCGTTTTCAGTACTCTCTTTTTTACTTTTCAAGCAAAGTATTACAACACAAACTGTTCCTTTTGTTGAGTTTGCGTTGCTCGAATCATTTTCAGCAGAGTTACAGCATTTAAAATGAGAGGGTCCCATAGGTAGGTAAGTCAACTATGACACTGGCCCCACTTTATCGAAAATCTCTTTGCAAACAAAGAAAATTTAAAAGAAACCCATATTAATCCGTAAAAAACAATGTTTGCCTCTCTGTAACGCTGTACGCAGACATTACATCTCACGAAAAAGTGCACACTTTTTCAAAGTTTCATGATACTCAAAATGCTGTAACTCGACTAAAAATAATCGGATCGACTCTAAAACAAAAACAAAAATACGATATCTTCGGCCCTTCGGCACATACCTAACAATAGCAGCTTGCTCATAACTTGGCGGAAGAAGCCCCACATCTCCTGAAGACCTTGTCACACTTGGCGCTTCTCTAGTTGTTATTACGTCTGGGTTGCCGCCACCTCGCTTAAAAATCTGCTCGTATCGTGGTGGTGGATCCATGAACCCGAAGTTTTGATGAGCTCGGGTGGCACGTTGATCTGCAACTTAGCGAATAAGAACAACAATAACGACTTATATTATCTCTCACTCACCATCTCGCGGATAGATGACATCGGTGTCGGTTTGGGTGAGTGTCCTGTTCCTGAAAACGAGAAAAATCATAATATTGGACCTAAAAAACGGGGGAAAAGCCCCGCCCTTTGGAAGTCTGCGGCACCAATCACAGCGGTGGCAGCTGATGGACGGTCCCCCCCCCCCCCCATCGGGGCAAAGTACCGAAAGTTCCATGATTAGGTTAGGCTCAAACCGGGACAGCTGATAAACTGCTGATGGGCGGCTAATAGGCAGCCCAAGTACCTGAACAACTCGAGAAAACAGAGCAGGAAGCAGCACATTTTGACCAGTGCAGTGCAGTGCGGCAAAAGTAAAAGTTAGTAAGAGTGGAATGACAGTGTTATCGATTTAGGAAGAAGGCAGTTATTTCGGGGTGATAAGCACCGTCGTACTCTCAAATATTGTCTTGTTTTGATTCGAAAATTTTGCATCCGCCCATCGAAAAAGAGCCGATCGGTCTGTTCCGCTGCGGCTGCACAATATGATTTTTTTTGTTATTGTACTATTTTAGATCGATGAATATGTATTGTGCTTCGTAAAAAAAAAGGCAGGGTGGGGGACAAACAGAAGGCATAACAAAAACAAAGTTGTGAAGCGTTGATAATGGCAAAAGAGTACATTGGTTTTCACATTCCATGTTGAACAAGTTTGCAACACATTATACTCGGTACAAAGCGCGCTCTAATCGCACAGTGAACTGCGCGTGCATTTTGAGTGAGATTCAGAGAAAAAAGCTGGCTTATACATATTTGTGTTTTCAATCGACTTGCGACATGAAAACGCAAGTCTTCATTCCCCGTTCTGTCTGCGTCTCTTCAAATATCACTGTGTTCGCGTGGTCGCGTACAAATAAGTGGGCGGAGTTTCGCGTTCTCATGTCGCAAGTCGATTGAAAACACAATAGCTAAACCTTATGCACTCTCTCGCCGCGAACGTCCACTTTACGAATAGGGCGCATTTACAACGCTCCGTACGGAGTATATCTTCCTAATCTTCGAAACCAAGGCCCACACTTCATTTCATCAAAACCTAGATTTTCTTGGTATACGCGCCTAATTTGACGGTTAACGGTACCAGCCCAGCAATTTTTTCCGCCGAGCTCAACTGGGCGCACTTTCCTCGAGGAAAGTGGCTAGAAAAAATGTTTTAGTTTCACTGATTTTTCACTAAAATTTATTAAAAAGCTAGTTTGAAATATGCTACACTTCTTCCACGGTCATATTTTTTCTAATTAAATTTTTTTTTTACAACTTTTTTATTGTCGGCCCGCCAAAATGGTCAAACGCGCTCGGCTGAACTCAACGCTATGCGATTTTCATTTTGGTTTCCAAATTATTTCATTTCACGTTGAATTTATACGTGAAATGAAATAATTTGGAGACCAAAATGAAAATCGCATAGCGTTGAGTTCAGCGGAGCGCGTTTGACCATTTTGGAGGGCCGACAATAGCGATTTTTTCGATTTCTAACTTATTTTGTTTGTATTTTCGCAACACCATAACCAATATTCAAATATTTTTTGACAACAAAAAAAATGCTGAGGTTGCGCCGCGTGCCAACGCTGTTTCTCGTCTGCGCCTCGTCGTTTACACGCTTTTTGTATCCCGTGATGCCACAGACTTGCGAAAGTGGCGAAAGTTGTTCCCTGGTTTTATCAGGGTTTCTGGCTACCCCTAACCATTTTCCTGGCTCATTTTCATGACACATTGAGTGTCCGGGACTGTTTTCGAAACATTTTCTCGCACCTCTGCGTCTCTATCCTTGAGAACAGAACGCCCGCTTGCCACTGTGGAGACGCAGACAAATGCGAACCGCGTTTGCCATTACGGGCAATTTATCATTACCTACCTTTTCTGTACCTGCTTTTGTTCAGTTACCTAACTTGATCATTACCTACCATGTTCATTACCTACCAAAGTAGAATATGTTCTTTACCTACTTTTTCTATTACTTAATTTTTAAACTGGCAAAGGCCGAAAATAGTTATCTGGAAGGATTTGAAATCCCCCTGCGCATGAATATCAAAGAAATGGAGAAAGAATATGAGCAAATTAAGCAAAAACGGTCGTGGTAGGCAAAGAGCTTTTTTGCAAATGGTAGGTAAAGATCATGGCAGGTAATGATCAAGGTAGGTAACTGAACAAAAGTAGGTACAGAAAAGGTAGGTAATGATAATTTTCTGCCATTACGTAGTATCTAGCACACAGTTTGGCGCTGGTACAAAACCCAAAAAAACGCACCGTTTCCCAATGACCAGCCGCATGAATTGCCGACAAACACACATAATGAGTGCCATAACAACGAGCACGACGACGAGCACAACGAGATAACGTGTCATATCGCAATTTGGCTCATTTTCCTGAAATAATGTGTCTAAACTCAAAAAAACGGCGATATTGCTTCGAAAACTGGGTGCTTCTTCGGGTTAGAAATGTAGCGGTTCTGATCCAGAAAAGCTAGAACAGATCGAAAAAGTATTCCGTTGTACATTGTGGGTTATTGAGCTCAATTTCGCGAAGTTGTATTTACTGTACAGCTCTATTTCAGGCAGTTCTATTTTGCTACAGTTCTATTCCAAAGAAGCATCGACATCTGCCAAAGGGCCGTCAAAAATGCCAACGGTGCCGCCTCGCCTGTCTCAGTAGAGCGCACTTACCAAACACGCCTGATCCGACGGATACGTTAGAGTTGTTGCGTCGAAGGGGGGCATTTTAGGGGCTGAAAAAGTGGAAAATGGAAATGATAATCAAGAGGAGGGTAGGGGTGGAAAATAAAAGAATGACGGGGTCTAAGTTGTGTCACTGTGCAAATAGTGGTAAAGCTTTTTTTTTTTGCATTACTAGCTTGCTTCCGCCAATTCCGATTCACAATTATTTAACATTTCACAATAATAACATGAAACAATAAATTTATTTATTTACAACTACAAAAAGAACCGGAAAAGCCTGATAAAATTGACAAAAAGCCAAAAAATTCGAGATTTCCGAGCATTTTAAACAAAACAACCGCCTATTACCAAATTAAAAATAACATTTTTGTCCCTTTCTTATCAGCAACGTGGTTGTTGTTTGTGCTATCGAGAATCACATGGCGGTAGAAAGAAGGGCAGATCAATTAGGAGCATTCATAAAAAAATGGGTGACAATTGAAACTGTTGTAAAATTGTGAAATTTTGGCTGACAGCCTTCTTATTTGGGGTTGATGTTGTGCCAATTGAACCTGGCTAACTCCCACTTGCCCTCTAAACTTGCGCCACGGCGTGCTAGACCCTACGAAAAGGCAAACGCGCCCTATCGCATTCTCTGCGTCTCCACAGCGGCGTTCTGCCAATTTGAGCTAAATTTAATTAAATACTTACTTATTTACATATTTTCGGCCCGCCAAAATGGTCAAACGCGTTCCGCTGAGCTCAACGCTATTCGATTTTCATTTTGGTCTCCAGATTACTTCAGTTCACGTTGAATTTACACGTGAAATGAAATAATTTGGTTACCAAAATGAAAAACGAAAAGCGTTGAGCTCAGTAAAGCGCGTTTGAACATTTTGGCGGACCGACAATAGTTTAGCTTACATTTTTCAGTTCAACTGTCAAAGTATAGACGCAGAGACGCAGACAAATAGCCCGCGAAAATTCGTTTTCAAAAAAATAAGTCAAAAAACTTAAATTGTCCCGTGCCGGTGCCAACTATGCGCCCCATGGCTACCTGCTATTTTTTTCAGCGGCTAATAGCCATATCCGCGCCAAAAATCCAGTTAACAGTCTGCGTCTCCTCTAAACGCCCACTCTAGCACATTTTATTTAGCTTTGACCAGTTTTTGCCGATTTTTAAGGTTTTCCACACATTTTTTCAAAAACTGTTTCACAGTAATTTTGATCAGCACAAAAAGCTCTATCGATTGATGTATCGAATTGTTTTTTTAATAAAATTTTTGTCAAAATTCCAAAAATTGGGTTTTGGATCTTAAAAAAACCACCTGGAAAAAGTTTTTTTAAAGGTTTGGCGCAATTAGTTGTTAAAAAAATGCCTAGAACGCCTCAAAACCAGGATTTCAGACAGTCTTAGACAGTTTTTGTTTTCACTGTCTGCGTCTCCTCAAATCGCACACTCTCTCGCATTGCCTTCAGTTTTTGTCGATTTTCAACTGTTTTCGCTGATTTTCGAGAAAATATTTTATAGTGATTTTAATCAGCGTAAAAAGCTCTATCAATTGATATATTAAATGTTTTTAAAAAACGCATTTTCATTTTTATACTTTTTTCAATTTTTTTTTCTTGAAAAAAAAAAATAAATTTTTACTCACAAAAATATTCATTTTTGTTGAGAAAACACTAAAAAAAATGCAATTTGAACATCGAAAAATCGCTAATTTCGTCATTTCAGTCATTTTTTTTTGTCTGCGTCTCCACCCAGTGCGCACTCTCTCCCTATTTCTCGAGCAGCCCCCGTTTTTGCCGATTTTCGTCTTCTTTCACTAACTTTTAAGAAAAATGATCAATTGCAATTTTGATAAGCGCAAAAAGTTCCATCGATTGATGTGTAAACATTTTAAATTAAATCAGGCATTACAAACAAAAAAAGTTAGAAAGAAAAAAATTTGAGTTCACAAATGCATACAAAAAATATAAAAAATAGAAAAGAAGCGTAATTTGTAGAATTCCTGGATTTTGAAACGAGGCAAATGGAAAATTGTATTGTATTTATCATACAATCACAAGACGACATGGCTATCCGTACCGCCCATATCTTTGAAGCTCTTATCTTTTCGTCCAACACGGAATCAGCCATATGACTACCTGATAGGGCTCGAAAAATGACGTATCGGGCCGGTCAAAGTTGATCGAAGATAAAACAATTTAACAAAATGAAAAATAGGAAAAAAAATGAAATGAACCGCAAATAGTTTGAGAAATGACAAGTTTGGCACATGCTGATTCACTTTTGGACTGTGCAAACTTTGTGATACGATTTGATATGATATGGTATGCAAAGCGCAGTACAAAAAGTTTGAAAGACTGTTAGTTTTATAGTTCAGTTTGCCCATGGATTATACACACAATCACATTCCAACTTTTTTGGGTTGCACTCGACACTTTTATCAGTATAAAAATAGCATTAACAGCTGTCCTATACGTTTTTTTTTCGCGCCAAATTGTAAAGTTATGCGCAACGTTAAAATTTCGCTGCGTACTTGGCGGCAATTTGAAAAAATGTCGCGGCGGCTGCTGCGGCCGCCGGTTCTCTCATTGAACTGGGAGGCGCAGTGAAACGTGCAGTCATGTCCACAGGTAAACCGGCATGGCCGAATGGTGGTCCACTGGTGCGCCGCGCGATGCTCGAGTGACGGAACCACCAACGTTTGAATTAGCGGTTTTTCAATGGCCGACTTTTCACGCATCCGCGGCTTTTCAATGCGCGAGTTTCTCTCACTGCTCCTGAAATTTACTGATCTCGAGATGGAATTGAGTATGTTTATTAAAAGTTTACCATTGAAAAAACCAAAGCTTTGTGAAAAAATGAAGGTTTGTCTAACGGAAAAAAGTAATTTAGTATTTAAAATCGATGGTGGCATAGGGATCCTCGCACTCGTTCCAATTGGTTCCTGCGCCTTCAGCCAATTTTAGGCAATATGGGATCCGAAACGTGCCGTCGCTGCAAAAATAAAACATTTCATCCAATCGTTACTTAATTTAATGTGGTTTCTCATGATAATAAAAATGACCCTATTTTTTAATTACCCTAAACTCGTGAAGATAGGACCGCTTTCCTTTTCTTTGACAGCCGCCTCAGTTAACGTAATGTTTTCCATAGACCATCTTTTTACAAAGGGAGAATGGAAAGGACCATCTTCCTGGAGCAGAACTTTAGGAAAATGGACAGTATCAGTGTTGGTCTGGAAGACGGCTTTTTTCCATTTACTGATTGAAAAAATTGAATTCTCTCCTTTCTGTTCTTGTTCGCAACGAGCGGCCAGAGAAACGAAAGAATACTTTTTAAGTGAGGGCGGCCCTATGCATTGACGGACCTATCTACACAAGTTTAGGGTAATTGAATTTTAATGAGGTTATTCTCGAAATATAAAAAATAGCTAAACCAGTAAAAAACTCAGTGAAGATTCGGAGAATTTTCCGATTGGCCTGATAATGAAACTTTGAGAAACAATGTCAAAAATACTCCCGGACATTCCCATACGTTTTCAGAAAAATCGATACTTTGGTCTGAAATTTTCTGGGAATGTGGTGGAGTATTTTTGCCATTATTTCCCAAAGTTTCAGGTCAATCGAGGAATTTTCCAAATTTTTGCTGGTTTACGCTATTTTTTGTTATTTCGTGAATAACCCCATAATACTTTCGAACTAAAATGCAGTTAAAAAATTACAGTTTTACTTTCAAGAATAACCTCATTTCTAAAACTCACATTTTTCAACTTTTTCACATTTGAGAATCCCGTAGAAACTTCCGAACGCTTAGACATTTCATCTCTGACGCCGTCATGGAAAATTGGAGATGACGCCTGAAATTGTTTGTATTTAATTGCATAATAAATTTATTGCACTTACTGTTTAAGCTCATCCGAAATAAACCATTCTCTGCGTTCTATTGACCGTGAATCTTGTTAATTCGTAAGCAACGTAGCTTCACACGAAATAAGCTGAAAAATCATTATTCGGGAAATTAATAGGGCAATTAAGCAATAATTTAAGTAATAATTGAGACTCACGAGCAAAAAAAGAAAAGAAAGAACATTGCATCAGATCACGCGCTAGCGCTGAGGCCGCAATCGATTGTTCGCACATCGGTGGCTCACCAAGAATCTCGATTTGCCCGCCTCGCGCATTTTTTCTCATTCAGCCGTGTCTCACACATTGTTCGAACATCAGCGTCTGAATGTTTCCTTCTCCTCCACCGTACAGGAACCATTCGCGCATTACCGCCTATTAGGCCACTATTCAGACACAGTTCATCCATGCCGGTTTACCTGTGTCCGAGTGGTTAAGGAGATTGACTAGAAATCAATTGGGCTCTGCCCGCGTAGGTTCGAATCCTGCTGACTGCGTCAAATTTTTTTATTTTTATCTGAACCATGAATAAATGCATTGTATTTTCAAATTTTTAGGAAAATAAATTATCAATAATTTAGAATTTTGCTGTTTATGGATAAGTCGTATAGAAACTCTTGTTTTAGGCACCAAGATCTATGTATAGATCTATCGCGCTTTAGGGCTAGCTCAGAGAGAGAAATCGAATTTTCTGCTAACGGTGGAAAAAAGTGTTTGAATTTCTCAAAAAAATAAGTAAGTCCCAGCGAGCGGCAACCGTCGATTTACCACGCACCACGCGAGCCTTCCAATATCTTGGCTCTGTGGCCGAATGGCTAAAAATTTTGCCCGCAACGCGAGCCACCAGGGTTCGAGTCTTCCGCTAGCTAAATTGTTTTTGCACCATCAGACGGAAGTGAAATTGTGTATATAAAAGAGAAAAGATTGTGCAAAACAATAAATGGCCACAAATTTTGCCTCACGGTGACTCACTATCTCATAGATGACGAGCATGGGAACCGAAATCAAAAATGTACGATTCGAGTGAGTGACTGGTTAGTAAAGGGAATGGAATGGGAATGAAACCATGCATTCAATTCTTGACGCCGCTCAGCGCGACAGCCGACGACATCTGCCTGGTCCGTCATTCTCTTTGTCTGTTTATCCGGACAAGACAGGTGGTTGGTCAGTCAGAGACGGTAGCAAGAGCGTTCTCACGTTTGGCTAATTGACTATGAATGTGTCTTATTCTTTTTATCATTCTTATATATAAAATTCCGTTTGGGTCTGTAACTGAGTTTCTTGGTGTGTCTGTTTCCAAACTGCATGGCGAGAGCGAACTGAGCGCCCGAGACCAACACAAAAACTCGAACTCGCGTCGTTCGCTTGGAGGGCAAGCGCTTAACCGCCTGCGCCACAGGGCACACGCAAGAAATGAATGAAAAATAAATTTAAAAGAAAGATGAAAAATAAAACATTTTTAGAAATGAAAAGAAATCAAAAGTAGCTTTTGATGCGGCCAGGCTTGTTATTATTTATTATTTATTATCTATTTATGGATACAAATTTTGGAAGCAGAAACAGAAACAGAAACAAAAATGTATAAAGCGAGTGTGAAAGAGAGATCAAGAGACCGAGATGAAGACATCATGTATAAGGCAACAGAAAATTACACGTCATTATTATTATATGGCTCGATTGTATCATCCACAGGAACACTATCAAACTCATCAATCACCTCCACCACCACCGGCTCCGGGTCACGAATCGGCTCTACCACCGCACTCCTAAGTGGGCGGAGTCTGATTGGGGGATGCTGATGGTCTGGTACGTCGTAGAACGGCGTGAACATGTTGCACAGATAGACGAAGGCATTCGGTTTGCGATAAGACACTGACTTTTTCAACTCGACCACTTCTGCATACTCTTCTTCTCTTCCCTGCTCCTTTATCCAGAGGAGCAGTCTTTTTTTGAGCTCGCTGTAAATTTGAAGGGCTTTGTTTAATTTTTCATTAAACAAATGATTGTGTGTTGTAAATAGTAGAACTCGGTCATTTAAATATTTAAAACTTTAATTTCTCAGCCGTTTCTGAAAATTCCGAGCCAACCAAGCTACCAAAATGACCGCAATTTGTTGCTTAACAATTTCTAGAGAAAATATAGGAAAGTAATAATACGTTAACCTTAGAATTAAGATTTTAAGTCATATAATTACTTTCCATTCTTTCTTTTTGACTAGTTCTTTCGAATCGGTACCTTAGAGATGGTTAAGCACGGCACTACCTGGCGCATTTTTAAAACCCTAAGGCTCGTTCATTTTCTGACAAAAAGGCATCGTTTTTGGATTAAAATGATGGTGTCATCCTGCATAATCAGATAATGATTCGAATTTCTCAAAAAAAGTAAACTTTCGAGTGAAAAATAATTTCATTATCCGACGGTGGCGCATTGGACGACGGGGGAGGCGTGTTAGGCAGCGAATGGCCATCATTTTGGTAACTTGTTGGGCTCATAATTTTCAGAAAAGGCAGAAAAATTTATGCGCCATTACGGTCAAACGCGCTAGTTTTTAACAGTGACAGTCCGTTTTTACACCGCGCCTTATTTAGCCTGAGCCTCTTGGAACGGCTGCGTATTTTTTTGCCGATTACAGTAAAAATCGACTTCAAGTGGAAAATCCCAATCCCTCAGGTTTTTACTAAACGAAACGCAATAATCCTGCATCTTCTTATCATCTCTGCGTCTCTTACGCATTTTGTGCGGGAGTATTTATTTTCAGTACGAAGCGCTGCAAATGCGCTCCTTTCGCACAGTGGAGGACGCGGCCACGCTGGCGACGAGAGAGTGCACAAAATTGAGAGAGCATGGCCGACCGATGTTCCGCTCTTTTTTCTCAGACCCTCACTCCAAAAGCATGCGAAATTCTTTGTTCGATTGGAGCAAGTTTGCAGCGTTTTATACCAAGTATAACCGGCAAGAAAAAAGCGCGAGTATTAAACACATTTTGCCCAAAACATTCAAAAAAATCCTTACACGTCTGCAGCCGGGAATATAGTCCATTGGGCACACGAAGGGCACCTTCTGTTGAGACGCATCGCTTGATTGACACATTTCTTGCAGAACGAATGATGACAGAGAAGAGTGTGCGGTTCGACGAGCAGATCGTAACAGATTGAGCACTGGAAGTCGTCTTCCGTCAGGTTTTCACTGAAAATGGGGAGATTTTGCAAAAAAAATAAGGGTTTTGAGGATTTTTCTAACATACGGTTTTTGTCGATACACTGTGCGGGGCTTTTTCCCCAAGAAAAATCTGGCCTAGTTGTGATCACATCTTTCTACCGTACGCAGCATAGCCACTCGGCTGCGTGAAAACGGATACGAAGAGGAGACGTAGAGACGCCGAATGCTCGGATAATGTTGTTTTGTGACCGCCTGCCAGCGACTCGCACCGAAGAGACGCAGACAAGCATCGTTTCTCCAATGTAAGCGGAGCGCAGTACCAACAAGGTTCCGGCCAGCACACCGTGGGACTGGCATGACATTTAGAGAAAAAGAGCGCATATTGTTAGGAGCGGAACATCGGTAACGTTGTCTGCCACTCTCTCCACCTTCAGCAATTCCTCGCCGCGAACGTGGCCTCCTCGTCCACTTTACTAATGGAGCGCATGAGATTAAGATAGTTCCCTACGTAGTGCGATGTTGCGCATATGCAGCGGCGTAGCGTTCAACATCCCGTAGCATTATAACCCACCTAATCTTCCATTTCGGCGTGAACAACGGTTTTCCTCGATTCCTCCGGTAGATGACAAATAGCCAGACCAAGTGAACCGGGAAGAATGTGAGCATTCCGAACAGATATATCGCACGAGACAACTCATTCAGCCGGTTATCGTCGTCGGGACCAAAGTGGAGTTGCAAGAGAATATAGCGAATGAATAGGGTGATTGGAACGGCAAGCACACCGTAAATCAAGTAGATGAGCAGAACCAGGTAGCCAGACAGGTTTCCCGCCGCCCAGAATGCCATAGACTGGAATGAGCCGATTTGGGTGAGAGCTCACGTGGGTGAATGAGGAAAGATGGGACGGGATAGGATGGAATGGGCGGGAATTAAGGGCAGGGCCACCTGTGTTTGAGTGTCAGCGTATACGGACGGGGGGAAAGAGCACAGTCGATATTGAATATGTGCAGAAAAAAGTGGGTAAAAGGAGAGAGAGAGAGAGAAATAATTAGAAGAAGAAGAAGATAATAAAACAAGCTGTTACGAGTATATTTGTGTGGAAACCTTTTGAGCTACGGTGTGTTGGATGAAACGTTGGAAAATACAATTTAAACTGCGCGAGTTTTTCCCCCGAAAAAAAACATTCTGGCCTAATTGTAAGCGTGGTTGCATTTTTCTACTGTACGCTGCATTTAGCTACGCAGCCACTTTTCTGCGTTGAACTGATACGAAGAGGAGACGCAGAGAAGCAAAGTTCAAGAATATTTTTGTTTTGTAGCAAACTCTCACCGGAGAGACGCAGTCACTCAGCGGAGCGCGTTCCCAATAACTTTCCGGGCAGCACGCCGTGTTTAGCCCGTCGTAAAATACAATGCTTCGTCTGCAAACACTACGCGACAAAAAAAAGAAGGCCAAGGTGTGTTTAGCGGTGAAAAAATGTCAAAAACCCAGTAACGGCGCTGCTCTTCTGTATTATATAGCACATTATCTACAGAACTCGTGCCGCAGACCACCATAGTTAGCTTACAGTGATACCCACAGTTTTTTTCTGTCGTGATTATTTAAATAAATGGCAACGGAAGGAAAAGTTGTTTGTCACGTATTCAATCCTTCATTTTTTGTTTAAAAAAACGTGACTTCATCTATCAAAAAGTGTCACTTCTTGCGACTACGCCATAAATATGAATATTTAAAACCGGAAATCATGTGTTATATTTATTATCGTTTCAATTTTCATGCCACAATTGTATTTAAATTGGCACTTGGTTTTTGCGTACTGGCGTTGATTACGGACGAAACTCCTTGTTTTTTTCAATTTATGATATTACCACGGTATGCTGCCCGGAACGTTTTGCATCAAATGCGCTCCACTGAGAGGAACGCTGCCTGTCTGCGACTCTTCGGCGAGAGTCGCAACCAATATCTGCGCCCTCTACTTCTCTGCGTCTCCTCGCTCATAGTTTTGGTATCTGTTTAACGCTACTGAGTGGCTATGCAGCTAAACGCAGCCTGTGGTAGAAAAATGAGACCACGCTTAAGCCAGCTCAGTTTAAATTTCACTTTCCAATTTGAATTTTCAAGATTTCGAAGAGAAGAGTTTTCTATAAATGTTTTTTTAAATGAAAACAGGAAAAATTAAAAAATTTATGTATTCATATGGGCTATGTATTGAAATTTTATTAACGTTTCGACAAAATTAAACGGAAACATGTCAAAATAAGAAAGAGAAAAGAAAGAGGTAGAAGTGAAAGTGACATTGAACAAAAAAAAGATCTGACATATGTAGAAAGTGAGGTAAAAGTTTTTTGGAGGACCAGTTGTAGGGTAACTGAAAGAAAATGCAGAACGTTAAAAGTAGGTAGCCAACAATATTATTGCATTCTAAAAAAAATGTGATTTTTTTAAATTGCATTCAAATTAAGACGCTTATTAGCCTACAAAAGTCATTAATTGAGTTGTGGACCTATTCAGCAGAGGAAAAAAACCGTTTTTCGTGGTTTTTCTCCTTATGCAGAATTGAGAAAAAAAGACAAAAAACTACAGTAGTCGGAGGTTTTTTGACGTAAACAGCTTCTCGTGTCGAGACCGGCCGATGAAATAATCGGATGCGCCTTTAAATTTCAACCGAATTCCCATTGAAAATTAAAGGCGCATTGCATTTTTCACTGTGTCAAGGATATAGTGAATCTCCATGACTAGTGTCGATGCACCATGTCAAGGAGATAGTATAGGGCTCGGTGACAGCCACTATTCCCTGATTATAAACGAGAGGCTCACGATAATTATCACGCAAAGAGGACATGTTAATTACATTAGTTTATCTCAATAAAGCAAATATACAGTGGCTACAAGTAAAGAAGGACGAAAGTCCCAAGTCTAGAGCTGGCGTGGTCCAAGAGCAAGGCTCGAGGAAAGAACCTCTCGGAAAGCGAGAGGGGTCGAGGTGTCGGCCGTCCTCTGATACGATAACCGACGGGACGTGCGGCAGCTACCGCTGGAGACTCCGGAGAGAATCCTACGCTTAGAAAGAAGGGGGAGGGACGCCGACTACTAAACAAGGTTCTAACGACTTACAATACATTGAGTAGAATCAGTGGGTTCCAAGAATAGAATTCCAGTTGTTCCTTAGAGAGTGACGGCTAGCAGCAGTCCATTGGGTGAGACGCAGACGAGCAGACGCGTAGGCGTCCGCGCAGTGTGTGTGTAGGCGGCAGCAGCAGGCTTGTGCGAAAACGGGGTGCTCGAAAAAGTCGAAAACGAATTTCATTTTCGATTTTTTTTTTTCGAAAATTCGAAATCTCGAATTTTTTTTCGGTTCTATTTTTCGAAAAAAAATTTTCGACCTCCATTTTCGAGTTATTTTTTCGAAAATTCGAAAATAAATCGAAAACGATTTTCAAGCGAGCAGAAAACGGATTTTAAATTCATCACTGGCACTGAAGTCAGCTAAAATTTCAATTTCGCTAGAAATCCCGCATTTTTCATAAATACCGTAAAAACTCTATTAAATGGCCATCCCAATTTGAATGCCACCTCTAATAGAATGCCACTCAAAACCCTACTTCGAACAATAAAATGCCACCGCCTATTTGAGTGCCACCCCTAATATAATGCCACTTTTGTAAAAATATTAGAACTATTTTTAAGTGTACCGTAGAAAATGAAATACGTAATTTCCAAGTGAACTGCTCCCAAATTGTTCAAACATTTCAAAAAATTTTGAAAAAAAATCGCTTCGAATAATAGAATGCCACCTCTAATATAAAACTTTGCTTCAAACAATAGAGTGCCATATCTTTCTTATATAGAAAATTTTAGATTAGTCTGTGTGTTTGTTTGTGTGTCTCACACACGAGTTTGCAGTCGACAAAACTCGATCCCGTGACCTTTCGATTGACGTTCAAACGTGCTAACCACTATACCACAAGGGTCACGAGAACTTAAAAGAAATAGGGAAAAGAGATGATTGCCATTACCAGCAATAAAAACAAAAATAAATATTTGACGAAGGCGACTTAGTCGCCACAAGCTGCAAGCTTGTCTATATAATAGAGATTTTACAGTAAGTTTTATAAATCTGTCTTTAGACTCTTTCGAAACAAACGTACCATACATTTCAAATTCTAGAGGTGCGATCAAATAAATCATACTCATCTTAAAACTAGGATCTAAAATTGATCCAAACACTAGAGAATCATTATTCTCGTGTTTTTCGAGCTCCTTTTCAATTTTTCAGACAGCCTTATTCATTCCAGTATTTTTTTCGATTTTTTCGAATTTTCTCGAAAAAATTCTCGTCGAAATTTTTTTTCGAAAAAAATGGTCGAAAAAATTTTCGAAACATTTTTTTTTTCGAAAAAAAAAGTCGAAAAAATTTTCGTCGAAAATTTTTTTCGAAAAACTTTGAAAAAATCGAAAATTCGAAAATTTTCGTTTTCGTTTTCGCACAAGCCTGGGCAGCAGCGATCTCTCCTCTCTCGTGGCGCCGCGCATGACGTGGCGACGCTAGGTCACTAAGAGACGCAGATGGTCTCGCCGCGCGAGAGAATTACGGTCGGTCCTCGGAGTCCTCTCGGAGAAGTTAAAGGCGCATGAGAGAGACGCTTGCAATTGGAGAGACGGCAGTAGTTGATCCAGTGAAGCGGATAAAGGGAAAATTGTCCGCGCAGTTGGTAAATTGATAGATTCCGACGAAGTCGGGATTGAATAAAGTCAAGACTAATGGGCTATCACAATGATAGTCCATTATTGTCTTGACACTGGGGGGGCGACATGAATCTCCATAACTAGAGTCGATCCGGATGAGTCGTGCAACGCAGCTTTGTAGATGTTGACTTGAGATGTTTATGTTATGCTGCAGTTGTATTAGTCCATACGAAATTTCGGATTGACGCTGGGGTTGGAGATTAAGACAGTTATTTCCGTATGTTCAGTGAGGGTACAAAGCAACCTCAATGAAGTCATTTGTTGTAGATGATAGTATGTTCGGTGAGGGTACATAAGCAACTTCACTGAAAGCATGGCATTTGTTGAAGGTGACGAAGCTTTTAAAGATTTGCGTTTAATGAAGGTGACGAAGTTTTCAAAATTTTGCAGTTGTTGTAGGTGACGAAGTTGTTGAAATTTTGTAGTTGTTGTAGGTGACGAATTCGTTGAAAAATAGAAGTAGTTGTGAAGAAAAATAGGAGTTGTAACAGTGGTTATAGCAGTTGTTGATGGAGTTGAAGATGTTTAAGAAGTTCCAAATAGTAAAGAAAATATAGTGAAGAAAAATCGAAGTTGTAACAATGGTTATCGCAGTTGGTGATGGAGTTGAAGTTGTTGAGAGTTGTTTCCCGGTTCATCTTGTAGACGGCAGTGGGGTTTGTTTTGATAATCCTTGTTGAAGTGTTGAGAATTTTTCCTTGTGAAAAAATTTCCATAGTTTCGATAGCGTTTGATCCAATCCATGACGAAAAACTTTTTTGAGTTGTGAAGGCAGTTGATCCAATTGTTGACGTAAAAATTTTCAAAAATCCAAAGTTGCTGATCCAATTTGAGATGAAAAATCCAGAGTTCCAAAGAGCAGTCGATCCAATATTTGAATAAAACGTACCAGAGTTTGAAAAACAGCTGATCCAATCCTTGGCGAAATCCAGTCCGAAGTTCAAAAAGAAGTCGATTTATTTTGGGATAATGTTCTTGTAGTAATTTTTCGTGACTCCTGTCGGTAGTGAATTGTTCAGGACTTGTTCGCGAATTAACGAGAACACGTCCGGAGAACTCCGTATAATTTTTTGTTGTGTTGAATACATTGGAGAATTTGGTAACTTGTTTGCTGGACTATTTTGAAGCATCCAAAAAATTGGTAGAATTGATGGCTGGACATTTGTTCGATGGTGGTTACTTTCGAATCTCCACAGTTGTTGATGAATAAGAAAATACCGTATTGGAGTAATTGGTTTTGAGCAATCCTCTTTGACAATCAGAAGTCGTTGTTGTTCTCCAATCCAAATGTGTTGTCATTAGTTGAGGAAAAGAGTGAATGCCCTGAGTGTACTGCATAAAGCGCGAAACTCAGCGAAGACAATCTTTTCATATTGGGGAGTGTTTTGAGAAACACTTATCTGTCCAGTTGCAGTTGTTGGCGCAGATCAGTTGCAGTTGTTGGCGTGGTAAATGGTAATGAAGTTGTTTCGCGACGCCATTTTTTTTTTCAATACGTGATGTTCGAAGACTGTGATCTCTTGATTGGTGGTGACACACGGCACTGTTGTGGTAGTTGTCGCAGTTAGCAGTGAAGTCGTTGATTATCCGAGTTTCCATGTCGGTTTCTGCATGATGATTGTTCGTCTTTCAAAGTTCGTAGAGTTTCGAAACAGATTGCGACAAAGAAGTAAGCAAATAATTCTGGGCCATGCGGCCAAAATTATGATTGCTTGGTAGAGGAGTGAGCGCGTATTGCTGTAAAAGTCAATGCCAACTAGTACAGAAATAAGAGCTTGCACTGTGATGTTCTCGCGTTGCGGCGAGTGAGAAGTGTTGTTTCGCGTTGCGGCGAATGAGCAGTGTTGTGTCTCGCGTTGCGGCGAGAGAGATGGAGCATTGGGTCCGTACTCCATTGTAGGACGGTGTTTGCGACCGTCGTGGACGACTATGTTATTAACGTCTCCCGAGCTTTGCGTTGCTCCTGTCGTAGAAGAAGACGTGTCGGTCCTATGGTCCTGCGCTCAACTTATGCCATTTAAGTGGGAGTAACCTATAGGATGCATTCCTTTTGAAGTGTAAGGTAGATGCAGTTATCAACATTGATTCCAATCCATTTCATTGCAACTCCATGAATCTTCCTCGCTGAGGCCGACGTTGGCGGGGGTCCCAAATATCGCAGTTGTTGCAGTGAGCTGCGAGTTGAGAAGTTTGGGGGTGACAGTTTGGTGAAGGGCCGCTTCGTTGTATGTGGGCGATGGGTCTTGGCTGTAGCATGATTAAGCGATTCGTCATTTGTTTGGACCATTAGAATGCGCTGATGTGAGGAGCTCGTATGTCCTTGAATGCAAGCCGGGTGTGTAAGTTGCCAATGTTTTTTTTTTCTTTTCTGCTCCGCTTCGTAGGTTCTTCTGTTCCATTTAATTTTCGTTTCCAAGCGTCCAGTTGTTTTTCATAATGTTCTGTTTGAGATGATGACAGCAGTTGTTGGCAGTTTTGTAGCATCCCAATGAGAATGAGCAAACACAGTTGGTGGCAGCATCGTCTCCAATCCGTATGGTTACCATGTGAATCCATTGGCGAGCCCATTTGTGTTTCTGTTTTGCTTTGGCAGTGGTTGTGTTGCTCAGTAGTTCGGAGCTGGGGCGTCCATGCTGTCTTGGAGACTGCCAAGGAAGACCCAGCGCCAGAACCAGTAGTTGAGAGCTGAGGCGTCGTTGCCGTCGTTTTGACAGGCGATGATGACTCAGCGCCCAAACCAATTGTGTGATGCCAGTTGGAGTTTTGTTGAGCTTGCAGAGCATTTTGAAGTGAATCCGCTGTCATTGGTGTGCTGACTTCTGCCATTTGCTTCCAATTATTGAGTAGGTGCAATAGAGATCGTAGAAGTGATCCGTGTATGGAGGCGTTCAAGTCGTTCAGAATCGTTGCTGTTTTTTTTTTTTTTGTTAACATTTTTGGAACATCGGAAAGAATAACGAAAAAAAAAGTTTCTAGACTATTTTGGCCCACTGGTTGCGGAGTTATTTTTCCAGAAAACTCAATAGAAAAATAAGGTGCTTAAAGAGAAATTTTTATGAATTTGGTAATTGGGCTTATACTTAGCTGATGAACTGTCCGCACAGTGAGATGGCAATGTCAAAGTGCAAAGGTGTCACGTTTGATGTGACTGGGACCCGCTGTTGTGACCAACAAGTTAGGTTTTGGTGGCGCTAGAATAGTAATAGTGAACCCATTTTAAGTAACCTAGTACGTAAACAAACTGATCAGGAGAATTTACGTGAAACAATTTACAAATTAATAGGAGATCCTACCTGGGAATCTACACTAACTATTGCCCTTAATTTTGTAACTTCGCTAGTGGGTTTTGTGGCATTGGTTTTTAAAAAAAAATTTTTTTTTTTTTTTTGAATAGTTGAGGCGGGCGCCGCTCCCTTCCCAATTTTTGGAAACTCCTTCCAGTTTCAACTGCGTTTGCAAATTACCGGTTGTTTTGAAATGTATGAAAAAATGTGTTTTTTTTGTTAACCGCTAATTCACAAAATGGTTTATTAGTTACTCCAATCTTCGCCTCTGTGATTATCTAAATGTGTGTATTAGCACAGCATTTGATGACGCAGAACCTTCGGATAAGAATAAATAATACACCATGCAAAAACACAAGAACTCACGACCGGTACCTTGGACGGGTACCCTAGCCACAAGTTGCTCATATTTCCGCTCACAATCGTTCCTTTCTGGAGTCCTTCCATCCAGTGGTTGGGTTGCGGTATGCCGTGCGCTCAGAAAAGTTGTATGATGGGCGTAGAGACTGTACAGTTTATGCCTTCAGATGTAGTAGAAATCTACGACCACCGTGTTGTACAGAGGTGGGCATAGTTGTTGGATAGGCCAATTGGAGTGATGTTGACATTGATAATTTGGGTCCATATTGGCATATTGGGTACACGTGAATGGCATTTGGTGACAGCATTATGTGACAAAAATGAGAAAATTGTTATCGATTGGTCGAATTCAGTTGTTGCTTCTCCTTTTTTCTGCTTGGTTGACTCCATTTTCCGGCCAATTCTTCTGCAGTGGTTCCACAAAATTCGTCTCGAGTTCAAGATTTGTGTTGGCAGTTGATTTGACCGTGTTCCTTGCTGCCGCAGTAGGTGCACATGGTTTTGGTGTCGAGTCTCAGAAGCCGGCCAGTTCTTTTGAGATAGCGGTTGCAGTAGGTTGATACCTGGCGCAGAACCTGGCGCAGAACATGCATGGTCGTGAAAATCATTTTCCAATTTCATTTGTTGCGTCATTGGTGCCATTATTTTTCGATTTTTCCCATCATTTGTTGTGCGTGATCTTTCTTGTGAGGGCTTTTTTGCAAATTTGGGAGGCAGCGGTAACCAAGTCAACGCTGACTCCTGCAAATGTTGCAGTGACGTTTGTTCGTCATTTTGGTGCCTTTTTGCTTTGGAGCGCAGTTGTTCCGAATTGCTTTGAAGATGGACGACGACTTCTTCGACAATTGTGTCTTCTTGTTTCTCGATGGCATTGATATCCTTGTGCATGGTCCCGGCGGCTTGAGAAAATTTTAAAAATCGCTCACTTTTATTATTTTCGTCCGGTTCCATTTGTTTCGGTTGTTGTGTTCGCAAGGATAATGATGAAGTCCTCCCGATCCCATTTGTTTCCGGAATCCGATCTCGTGTCAATTTGATCAAGCATTGGCGGATGCACGGATAATATGCGTATTCGTGGGGGTAGCGGGAGTGCCGACGGCAATTGAGTTGTTGCGGGTGGTTACAGTGATTTCCATTGGCTTGCGCTTTATTTTCCCGCAGTTGGTGGTGGTTCAGTATGTTGTTTCTTCTCATAATCTGGAGTAGTCTGAATTTTGGCAAATTAATTTTTTATCGGTGCTCAACGAGCGAAAGAGACCGAAACGATGGAAGTTTAAAATAATTTGCAAAATTAAGAGAAGAATTTGGTACCGAAAGCTCACGATTCGCATGCCACTTCATCCGCTGGTAAGACGGATTACGAATGGAGCAAATTTTTGGTTGAAAAATAAAAGGAAAATAGAAATTGGTTGCGATTTTTGGTAAAACGCGTGTATTGGGTAAATTTTGACGAAAGTTGAGATTAACGGAATTTTTTCTGGAAAATTGCGGCAAAAGTGGCAAATTTAAAAATAAAAAACTCGCGTGAAACTTGAACGAAGTTGTTCGTCGAAAAAATATCCAAAAAATCCGCGAAAATGACGTTGAAAACGATTGGCGAAGGTCCCGATCATTATTGATTGGCGAGACAGTGCTGCAGGTGGGGAGGGGTTCGAGTGGCAGACGCTCACCGTGGCGCACGCGGCGCACAATTGCACTATTGATGACGTACAGGGTGGCCGATAAGTATAGGACGCTCGCTTTCAGCGTTCCCTGGCACGGTGCCAAGGGATATTTTCGAAAAATTTCGAAACTTTTCGAAAGTCCAGAGACTATATAAGTAAGCTTCTCAGTCATTTGTTCTCACTTCTCCATATCGCCGAGCTATGAAAAGTTCTCCTCATCGTCCTTCCATTGAACTCTTGTTCAAGAGAGGCCTCGGAAGTGCTGAGATCGCTCGACGCCTTCAAATTTCGTCTTCGACGGTTCGAAACGTTGTCGCTGCTATCAAAAAGCGAGGAGATGCTTCTGAAGTAAAAAAAAGCGGACGTCCACGTTCTGTCAACACCCGGAATACTCGTGCAATCATCAAGAAACGGATCATTCGAAATGATGGATTGAGTCTCAATAGGATGGCGTCACAGCTTGGAATTGCCCGATCCACTGTCCAATCGATTGTCAAGAACGACTTGAAGCTCAAAAGTTACAAACTACGTCGTGGACAGTACCTCTCGGACAAATCGAAAGCGATGCGACTCGAAAAATGCCGAAAATTACTCCAGCACTTTCAAGTGCGCCGCGTCTCTGACGTTATCTGGACAGACGAGAAGATCTTCACTATTGAACCTCTTCCCAACCGTCAAAACCAGAGACAGTTATTGTCAAAGGATGACAGCATGTCTCCGAAACGTCGTCTTGCCCATAACCGCCTTTTCCCGAAAAGTGTCATGGTTTGGGCCGGTATCACGGCAACCGGTAAAACTCCGTTGGTTTTCATTGAAAGAAATGTGAAAATCAACTCGGAGGTGTACCAAAAGATTGTGTTGATGGATAATTTGTTACCCTGGGTCACTCAGCACTTTGCTGGTGGTCCATTTATCCTTCAACAAGACTGGGCACCGTCCCATGGCTCGAGATCGACATTGGCCGTCTTGGAGGCGCATTTCCCTGGATTCCTGGACAAGAACTTGTGGCCTGCTTCCAGCCCGGATCTCAATCCGATGGATTTCAGCGTTTGGGGCATGTTGGAAGGGAAGATCGCGGGAAAAGTTTTTGCTACTGTCGATGACTTGAAGGCCGCTCTCGAGGTAGCATGGGCTTCGATCGACGACGGATACCTGCGGCGCACTGTCAATTCGGTGAAGAAACGTTTGAGAGCCTGTGTCAAAGCTCGTGGATCCAACTTCGAAATTCTCTTGTAAAATCAAATTTTCTGCTTATTTTTTGTTGTTTAATAAAGGTTGTTCTCGAAAAATCCTCAAATTGAAAAAATGGGAGCACTTTCAAAACGTCCTATACTTATCGGCCACCCTGTAGTTCTTCCGCTACAGTACCATCTCCATTTCGGTCCCGTGCTCAAATCGTTCGCATTTGTTGAAGCAGACCAATTAATTCGATTTATTGATTTTTATGGCGGGGCAGTAAAGAATTTTAGGTTCAATATGCCGGCCTATCTAACGAAAAAACAGTCATTTGACGTGAATACCGAGAGCTTTTTGTTTCACCGAGGGTCCGTTTTTGCAAAACAAGGCAAAAATTCAAACGGCTCGATGCACCATGTCAAGGATATAGTGAATCTCCATGACTAGTGTCGATGCACCATGTCAAGGAGATAGTATAGGGCTCGGTGACAGCCACTATTCCCTGATTATAAACGAGAGGCTCACGATAATTATCACGCAAAGAGGACATGTTAATTACATTAGTTTATCTCAATAAAGCAAATATACAGTGGCTACAAGTAAAGAAGGACGAAAGTCCCAAGTCTAGAGCTGGCGTGGTCCAAGAGCAAGGCTCGAGGAAAGAACCTCTCGGAAAGCGAGAGGGGTCGAGGTGTCGGCCGTCCTCTGATACGATAACCGACGGGACGTGCGGCAGCTACCGCTGGAGACTCCGGAGAGAATCCTACGCTTAGAAAGAAGGGGGAGGGACGCCGACTACTAAACAAGGTTCTAACGACTTACAATACATTGAGTAGAATCAGTGGGTTCCAAGAATAGAATTCCAGTTGTTCCTTAGAGAGTGACGGCTAGCAGCAGTCCATTGGGTGAGACGCAGACGAGCAGACGCGTAGGCGTCCGCGCAGTGTGTGTGTAGGCGGCAGCAGCGATCTCTCCTCTCTCGTGGCGCCGCGCATGACGTGGCGACCCTAGGTCACTAAGAGACGCAGATGGTCTCGCCGCGCGAGAGAATTACGGTCGGTCCTCGGAGTCCTCTCGGAGAAGTTAAAGGCGCATGAGAGAGACGCTTGCAATTGGAGAGACGGCAGTAGTTGATCCAGTGAAGCGGATAAAGGGAAAATTGTCCGCGCAGTTGGTAAATTGATAGATTCCGACGAAGTCGGGATTGAATAAAGTCAAGACTAATGGGCTATCACAATGATAGTCCATTATTGTCTTGACACACTGCCGGGTCTCCACGCGACGGGTTTTTTTCCTGGAAAATAACCTGCATAGGGAAAAAAACCGCGAAAATCGGTTGTTTTCCTGCGCTGAATAGGTTCATTACAGTCAAGAAGTCTGTATTAAATAACACGTATTAAAAAAATAACTGTCTGGCTCTTTGTTCATTTGAAATTTTCCAATATTTTGCGTCTAGAATCCCAAGGTTTTGGATACGGAACTTGCCAAAATGTGCTCTGTTGAACACAATTTTAGTGGCGTGCCAATTTTTCAGGCAAAGGGCGTGTAAGCAACGAGACGCAGACAGGGAAACAGCGTTGTCACGCGACGCAACCGCAGCGCGTGGGCATCAGCGGCAAAAAATGCGTTTAAGAAAAGGCAGTCGCCAGCACCCCGTGATCTACAGTAGCTTGCAAAAATCATTAATTGAGTTATAGTCAATTACAGTCAACGCCAATCATTAGTTAATCGAAAAAAACACTGTCTGGCTCCTTCGAAGCCTAGAATTTTCTAGACCACACGTCAAAACCCTTAAAATAACTTAATTTTCTTCAATTTTCATCCCAGCCAAAAAAAAACTATTAAAAAAATTGATACGGTTCCCTCATTTTTAAGACCGTTTCAAAAAGCCTATAACGTGTTCACGAATAAAATTCGGTTACGACGCTCTAATGTTCCGCAGGATTCTTATCGTAGCTGCATGACCTGCGGAACATCGCGTGCCACCAGAAGCAATGAAAAAACAATGTACTGTACCCGGTTGTAAAAGCTCTTTTGTCATAATATTATTTTATGAATCACAAAAAGCGCCACAAAAAAACAATGAGGCGCGCATAAACGTGACGAGCCAGAAAGAGCCAACCTGATTACGTAATTACCGTATGAACAGAATGGGTAAATAAACAGAAAAAAAAACGGTCAGGGCATGTGTACATTGTGTTCAAGTGGTTTACATGTTTTTATGTACATAAATAATATTTGTTTTTTTTTTTAATTTAATGATGGCTGGTATTCTTCAACGAAATTGTGGCCGCAGGGTCTCGATGAAGGTCTCCCGTGTGCTCTAAACCGATTCCATCCTGCTGATAGACTTGGCGAATGATCTCTGACTTTAGTTCTCGGTCATCGATGTTCTGAACTTTAAATTGTTATAAATCTTCTAATTGGTCACGGGGGGGGGGAGGGAAGGTTGACCGGAACGTTGGAAAATATAATTTAAACTGCGTGGGTTTTTTTCCCGGTGGGCTTTCTACAGTAAGCTGCATAGCCACTCAACTGCGTTAAACGGATACGAAAGGGGGACGCAGAGAAGCAGAGTGCGCCAGCGACTTTCGCGAGACGCAGAGAAGTGGCAATCTGCCATCGACAAACCTTGACCAGATTACACAGCTCCGTTGGCTGTTTGTTGAGCTCTGTCCAAATAATCACCAGGGCTCTTCTCTGGAGCAAAAGTCGCTTTTGGTTGGCCTGCATTCGATCAAAGTAGTCGCTGGATAGATTTCGCGATGCCACATAGCTCATTGTCAGTGATTCCAGTTGTCTGAAAGGTTTTGCACAGTTAAATGAAATGCACCTTTCACCACACTGACACCAAAACGGGGAATGCGCTGACGCGCCCTATCGCATTTCTCTGCGTCACCACAGTGGAGAGCGTTCTGCCAAGTGTATTGTTAGCTAAAGGCGTGCAAGAATGGAGACGCAGAGAAGCGAAAAATGCCTTGGGCACATTCCCCGTTTCGGTGACATTGCACTTACCGATTTTTGATGGGATGGCCTGCATGTGACCTGCACAATGGGCATTTCTCATTGATATTCAAGTGGCTTTCGATGCAAAACCGGCAAAATGAATGGCCGCAGTCGATGAGAGCTGGCTGAAGGAAAAAACTGTTTTAAATGGAATTGCTCTATCGCTGAAATTTGAACCTTTTTTTTTCGGCCACCTGGTATTGTTTTTTTAAACTTCTTTCCGGTTAATTAAAACACGCCAAAAACGCTATTTCCTACACCGTAACACTTGGAATAATTCAGAAAAAAAAGTCGGATTGTCCACGGGGAGTACACGAAAACAAAATGTTTGAAAGCGTGGGGTGTCGTGCCCTAAATATAACCGCGACTATCGCAGTACTATTATTCGTTCAGTAAGCTCTGACACTCGGACACACGCTTTTCCTAAACCCGTCAAGCCAAACTTGAGCGATTGTAAGGCTTAAAAATATGAATTACCTCTACGAAAAAGTCGAGACAGACAGCGCAGCAAAAGTCCTCGTCACGCATTTTGGGTGTGAAGTTGGTTGTGTACTAATCAAAGGAAAGACAATCTAATCGAATTAGACAAGACGAAAAAATGAATGGACTGCAAAAAAAAAGATTAGGAGAGCCAATGCGGGAAGCGTTGGTGGGTCGTAGAAGAACACCTGTTCGTTGAGGGGCTGGGGGAAAATGACGGCAAATGATGGGTCAGAGATGAGATTTATATGACACAAGGGGGTAATAAAGAGTGACAACCTCGTTGGACACTGGCCAGAAATCAAACAGGGTGTTCTTTACGGGTGATGAAAATCATGTACTCGCCGTTTCAGAACTTTCATACTTTCACCTTTGCACTGACTGTCTGATTTTTAGTTGAAAAATTGAACACATTGATGAAGATCCGGTTTTCTAATGGGGTTCAATTCAAACAAAATTGAAAATTGAAAATGAAAATGAAAATATAGAAAGACTGATTTGATCCGCGCAGAAGGCGTCAATTATTACAAACATAAATACGTACGCAACGGAAGAAAACGAAGACAGCGTAATGTTCGAACGAATGGCTGGAAGAGGAACAACACGCTATTCATCTTCTTTCTTTCGTTCCCCCCATCATAACCGGTTACAGTCATGTTTAAGTCTTTTTTACTGGCTTCCATGCAAAAGACAAGACAATGTGACAACTTTTTTTGCTGAATTTTGTCGTGAAGCCACGTTAAACACCTTAGTTTTCCGTAAAAAGTCACCACCGTGCTCTACCGCTTGCGAAGCGTGTCGCGTCGCGCCGCGTCGCGTTTCGGCGGGTGGTCAAAGATTTTCAAATTTGCGAGTTTATTTTTCTGTCAATTTTTCTCATTTTTAGTGAATTAAAAAACTTGGTGTTATACAGTCCGTTCCATAAGTATAGCGCCCCCCTCGAAGTATTCTGCCTTGGCACGCCCGGGCAAAATTGCAACATAAGACATTAAAAAACGGATTCAGCATGCAAAACAACCCCGGAAATATCCGTTTTGTGGTATTGTGCCTGAAAACATCCATGAAGCAGATAGATGTATGAAAAAATGGCTCCTGCAACCGTAACATAAGTATAGCGCCCCCCTCGAAAATTTCTTAAAAATCCCTATTAATGAGGAAATCTGTGCCTGGATTTTTTCAATTTTATGCTTTATGCGCTTTTAAATAACATGTGGTTATAGTTCTCATATTTTTGTCTATATTGTGAATAATTCAACCATGCTTCGTGGAAAACACTTTTCTGGCGCCGAACAACTCCAAATTGACGCCTGCAAAACAACCGGGAGGTCAATTTGAGTAATTACACAACACTCGACGTGTTCAAAGAAGTGAATCAACAATTTTATTGAGAATCCGAGCCGTTATAAGCAGTCTACGAAGTCTGGAGCACCACCAAAGAGACAAGGTGAAACATCATTCGACATGTTTCGAACTCAATAAAGACTTGTATTGCTATGAAACGAGAGCTGAACCACGATGCTTTCAAACAGAGCATCTGGAGAGCCAATGCCATGGATCCAAACCCTGTCCAGTAAGTTATGAAGCCCGCTCCACGTCTCACCGATCCTTTCAAGGTCCGTGATTTTGAGTTCACACGTAAAAGTTTTTCTACAAACTTGAATGAGGTAAATGTTGCTAGCTAGTTGCTACAAAACTCGAATCAGGAACTTAGATAATCTTTTCTGGGGTTAAAAGCTTAAATGGAGACGGTTCGGATTGTTACAGTACCTATGTTCATTATTCCTGATAGAAGGAGTATTTTCACTTGCTGGATAGTTGGACCTAACGTTTGTCTCCACTCGGATGATCTTTTCCGAGTATGAGGAAGTCATCGAGAACCACTTATTACTATTCCGACGTCTTTTCAACCGGTATTGTTTTGTTTTTCAGCGAAAAATGCTGCAATCCATGTGAGTATCTAGACTTTGGACTGGTTTAAATCTAAAAATGTCGACGTTTTTCTATGTTCTGGGTGCGCACACGTCTTGAATCTTATGGAGAAAACCTGAGAAAAGCTTGTGCAAAAATTTTCTGCCCAGAGTAGGAAATAAAACTTCGTCAATGATATGAAAACTGGACCTTTGTACGAGTGGAAGAAAAAAGAGCATGAATTCGTGAACAAGATCATCCAGTACATCCCAAAGCCTATTAATTGTATGCCACATTGCGTTTACAATCTGGTTACGTCTAATGAACGTGCAACAAATTATTAATTTTATTATAAATCTTGATTGTTTTGAAATTTCCGAGGGGGCGCTATACTTATGTTACGGTTGCAGGAGCCATTTTTTCATACATCTATCTGCTTCATGGATCTCTTCAGGTACAAAAGTTATTTCCGGGGTACTTTTGCAGGCTGAATCCGTTTTTTTAGGTTTCATGTTTCAATTTTGCCCGGGCGTGCCAAGGCAGAATACTTCGAGGGGGCGCTATACTTATGGAACGGACTGTATAAAAAAGAATCGCTTCAAAATTTAAGAAAAAAACATTTTTTTTAGAAAAAAAATTTTTTTTTTTCCAGCTAATCTCAAATTTTTGACAATACAAAAAATAGGTAGCGACTGCATTAATAAAAAAAATTAATAAAATAAAACGAAAAAAAGCGAAATGTTTTAAAATTTTAATTTAAAAGATGGCCGTGGAAGAAGTTTTTCTTTGTGCAAAAAGATGTTCGATTGTAATTGATGGCGACCGTAGTGTAAAGTGTGGAATCGGGGAGTGTAAGGAAATCGAAACCGATCACTAATTATTATTAGCATGATGATTGACCTGGCTTTTTTGTCAATTGCTCTCTGCTCTAAAATAACGTTTCAGAACTTTTAGAGCATTTTTCCTTTCCAAATCTGCTTTTCTTGTTTCAAAAGGATCCTCTATTGGAGGCCTGAACTTTCGAACTCCTATTTCTCAGCCATTTTTCAACACGGCGTGTTCGGCATTACGTTTTAGAACACTTTTTGAAATCAAATTTTCGAGCGCCAACACTTTTTGCTAGATTTGACAGAACACCACTGTTGAGACGCAGACACATTCTAAATGGCGAGAATTCCTCAGTACGGAGCGTTGCAAACGCGCTCCCTTCGCACAGTGGTGGACGCGGCCAGTTGGCGACGAGAGAGTGCAGAAAACTGAGAGACCGTGGCCGATGTTTCTCTCTGATTTCTCTAAACCTCTCTTCAAATGAATGTGAAATTTCTTGTTCGATTGGAGCGAGTTTTCAGCGTTTTATACCGAGTATATCAATTCAATATTCTTGCCGGCAACAGTAAGCAGGGGCGGAAAATCGAGGCTCCGCCCCATCAGGTCGATTCAACTGAATTCAACTAAACGTAGATCACAAAATGTGAGCGGGTGTGTCGTCTCGTTATGTCTGCATCTATTATCAAAACTTTCTCGGGCGCATTTGGTAGCCGGCAAAAATATTGAATTGATAATAGCACGCCGTGTTCAACTTTTCCGGGTTGTCCGGCGCTTAAAATATTGGTTTTAATCGCGTTTATAAAGTTACCTATTGTGTTTTCAATCGACTTGCGACATAAAAACGCAAATTTAGATCCTTTGCCCTGAAAAATTTGGAATTTCAAACATTGTTAAACTCGGCGTTTGTATGAATTATTATTGATTAAAGTGGTATATTAAAATCGAAAATGTCTGTTTCCGGTTTAATTGAACAACAAAATTCAATTTTCACCCCCAAACTCAAAAAGATCCCCCACTCATTTTGTACTGCTTGGCGGGTTTTTCTAAGGTTGGTTAAAAAGTAGGGGATCAATCCAAGATAGGGGGCTTTTCTTGAAGAATTCCCGCAAGCTCTTAAAATGTTTACAATTCGTTTCTTAACAATGTCTGCTCAAAAAAAATACTTTGAACTTTATTCGAAAAGTGAAACGTAATAAATGGAAAACGCGAAAAGTGTGAAAAGTGTAAACTTCAATTGAAAATGAATATTGAACAATACAATACAAAAGATATTAGGCGACTACTAGAAGTGGTGTGAAATGGGAAGAAGAAGAAGATTATAAAAGAATAAATCTAAATAAAAAGCCTACATTTTCAAAGCATAATGTCCGAATGCGGTTGCGTCGTTGGAATCGGAATGTACTCGGATTGATTCGGCCGTTTCCGGTAGGGCATTGTCACTCGTTGCCATTTCTGCAACAAAAAAATGAACAGGAAGATAGGAAAGCACAAGGGGGTGAAGGCTACGTTATTGCAAATACGCTCCGTTGAACTCGGCGGAAAAATATATTGGCAGTGTGCGCTGGCGGCAAAAAAATAATTCAAAAAAGGGCTGATAATGAGGTGAATCGTGGTGCGCCAGACCATACTGTAACTGGCAGGAGACAGGCGCAATAGCTTCATTACGATCCCCAAGCGCACAGCCCCTTCTCACCTCTGAAATAGTGTTGCCTCTTGCATTCATAAACTTGTAGATGCCAACGAATGGAATGAAGGAAGCACCGGAAAGTGCGAAAATGATGCCTAACACGTTGGCAGAAGTCGGATAAACATAGTCCTGGTAGGTGAGCGCTTTGTAATTGACAAAGTTCGAGGTGATCATCGAGAGCAGAATGAGCGGGGCCGCACAACTCCAGCAAAACTTCCAATAGTTGCCCGGACGGAAGCCCATCATTTCTTTCACATCGCGCACGAATTGGCGTAGTCCTTAATGGCAAGGTTTTTCGGGCAAATTTCGGTTTTATTGTCGAGCAGAAAATATTGGTTTTGCGCGCTACCGATGACGCGTTGAATTAAATTGTAATGGGGTTATTCACAAATTAAATGGAAAAATAAAATTGAGAAAAACTCGGAGACACGCCTCCCCCGTCCAATGCGCCACCAGGTTCGTCGGATAATGAAATTATTTTTTCACTCGAAAATTTACTTTTTTGAAAAATTCGAATCATTATCTGATTATTCAGGATGACACCATCATTTTAATTCAAAAACGAGGCCTTATTGTCAGAAAATGACCGAGCCTTAGGGTTTTAAAAATTCGCCAGGTAGAAAAAATTTTGGAAGGCTGGGGTAAAAAAAAACCTGGCCTAGTCGTGGTCGCATTTTTCTACCGTAGGCTGCATTTAGCTGCATAGCCACTCGGCTGCGTTTAAACGGATACGTCAGGGTTTAAAAAATGTGCCAGGTAGAAACAATTTTGGAGGGCTGGGGTGACGTGGGAGAATGTTCTGATTAACTTGAAACTCTGGAAAAAAGTTTCAAACATTTTTGGACCCAAATATCGATTTTCTGTAAATTTTTTTTAAGTATTTTTGTTATTTTGTGAATAACCCCATTTTTAAATTTTTGATTTTCCTCTTTTGAAGTGTTTTTTTTCTAAATGTTTGATTTTCACCAGAATTGTTTGCCAATTTCTCGGAATTTCTAAATATCACATTAAAATCGGAAAAAAAAAATTAGAAGTCATCCAAAAGGAGAACACGAGGTGTGGCCTCGAAAACCGGCGGCCGGGAATTCATTTTCGTCGTTTTCTTACAATTTCCTTCAATTTTCCCCTTTTTTTTTCTTGATTGAGCGTCAGTTTTTGTCCGTTTAGAAAAACAAATTATCGAAAAAGTCATAAACTCAGAAAAAAATAGTTCTTTCATCCGTTTTGAACAGTTTTTTCACAGATTTAATTTTTACGAAGGAATTCACCTCTTTTGATTCATTGGCTATATATCGATTTTCTATCATTAAATTAAATTTTTAAACGAAATTCTTCGAAAATTTAGGAAAAAAATTAAATTTTAAAAAAATGGAGACCGGCGCCAAATGAGTTTGAATTGTCAGCCGCCGATTTTCTAGGTCATCGGGCACACCTCGTTTACTCCTTTTGGAATTCTTCTATTTAAAGATCCGCTGATCCGCATTTCTCGCTGCAAGACCTGCAGAACATCGCAGCATGGTAACTCAATTTCGCTCAAAAACACATAAAATAAAGGGCTGCGTCATCGGTAGAGCGCAAAAGCAATAAATACCGTAGATATATGCGATGACCACTGCTTCGCAGAAAACGGCAATCAGAAGACCCCATGTGGTTCCATAAATGATAAGCCATTCCATTATCAAAATTCCACCCTAAACGTGATTGATTTTTGCGTGGAATTCCTGGATTTGCTCACGTCAGTGCACATGGCGATTCCAATGATCATATAAAAAGAAAACAAGCAACCGACAAAAATTTCGCGATTCCGTTTCAGAATCGGAAACTCATCGGACAATCCAGTAATGATCGCTTCAGAGCCACCAAACTGTAAGAAAAATAAAATTAATCTAGATTATTTTGTATTCAATCTAGTTGCATCATGAAAACATGAACCTTCGTTCACTTCTTGTCTGCGTCTCTTTAAATAGCACGGTGATAGTGGGCAGGGATTCATGTTTTGATGATGCAACTCGATTGAAAACACAATAACTCACCGACGAATCCAATCCGAGCGTCATGAGCATTAGGAAAAAGAGAACCGACCAGAACGGAGCCCATGGCATTGTTGCAAGCGCTTCTGGATAAACGACAAACACAAGACCGGGACCTTCTTGGGCAACAGCGTCAATTGATTTTCCAGACTTGCAAGACATGTAGCCTAGTACGGAAAAAATGACGAATCCGGAGAGAAATGAGGTGGCACAGTTTATGAATGAGGTGAAAAGAGCGTCGCTGAAAGAACAATGTAAATATGTTTTACTTTTTTTGGTTTTTGCTTATTATCGTTACAATTTTCTTTCCGGTTCTTGCCGGTTGCTCTTGCGGAAAATTTGTAAGAGACACAGACGTTTTTCGAGTGGGCGGAGTTTCAAATTTTCGCGCCACTGTTCACTGTAACCGGCGGCGAAAAATTGAAACGATAATACATACTTACACATAAACATTGTTATGAAAATCGTTGTACGAAGAGTACGCCATAAGAACTCCAAATCCAGGACCAAGAGAGAAGAAGACTTGTGTGGCGGCGTCTTGCCAAACAGACGGCTCCCAGAGCATTTTAAAGTTTGGACGGAGATAATACTCAATACCATTTTGCCATCCTGGCAGGGTAACCCCTCGGATAAACAGGATCCCCAGCACGACGTACGGGAAAAGTGCAGTGAACCAAACGACTTTTCCAGAGGTGTGAATTCCTTTCCACATTGAAAAATAGCATATCAGATAGACAACGAACAGTGATAACTGAAGGAAAAAGAACGTATTATCGGCCCGCCCTGACGGTCAAACGCGCTCCTTCGTGATTTTTACTTTGGTTTCCAAATTATTTCATTTCACACGGTGTCCAGGATTTGAAATGTGGGCGGAGCCTAATTTGCTGTCGCGCCAGCAAACTTGCATGGCGCACTTTCGGTGCTTGCGCATTTTTCGACTCTCGCATTTTTTTTTATTGATTTTATTATTTTTCTTTCATTACAACCTGTTTTTCTTTGTAAAATGTATGTATTGTATCTTTTAATACCATAAAATTGCGCAAACTTCGGTTTTCGTAAAGATTTATCCTGCAAAAACACCAAAAAACTGAAAACGATTACTTCGAAATGGTGGCTGAACCAAATTCGACGTTCTTAGGCTTAAAAATTTTTTAAAGAACTCAGCTATAATTCCGTTGGAGCAAATGTGGGAAAAAAATTAAGAATTTATGTTTTTTTTTCCCGAAAAACATAAAAAATGTGTCAAAATTTTAATTTCGCGCGAAAAAATCCTATGGGGCGCGTTTTCTCGGCTCCGCCCACTTCAAATCCTGGACACCGTGTTTCACGTATAAATTCAACGTGAAATGAAATAATTTGGAAACCAAAATGAAATCACGAAGTACTAAACTCGGTGGAGTCCCGTTTGGCCGTCCTGGCGGGTCGACAATATAAATTGAAGGAAACAAAACCAATAAATACTCACAACAATATCCCAATGAACCCTTCCCAGATCTGTGACACTCCGTATGACGTGAGAGTTTGGCGCATTTGCCTCGTGAAGACCCAGGAAGCCTTTGCTGAAAATATCAAAATTTCGGTTCGTTGTCATACGGGTTAGTGAGTGTAGTACTAGAAATATTCCTCGGCGGCCGAGATTTTCTCAGATGACACTGATTGGTTAGCACTCCGACACTTTGCGGTTCCGTCATCGGACCAGTGTGGTTCGTAGCACGCATCCGAGTTGTACGTGTTATTGCACGATGCCCACGGGAGGTTGAAACTGAAAAAAAGAGGTGAAAATGAGAACAAAAGTACTGCTTTATCAGTTTAACCCTTATTGACATGTGGGCGGGGTCTAACGAATTTTTTGTGAGTTTCGCACCCGCATGTTTACGGGCCTGTACGGGGCCCTGAATAGCGTATCATACATAAAGCTATTGGACCTTAGGTAATCGACTATGATGAGTTCAATGAGCTTATCCGTTCTACATGAAAATTCACCGTTTGCTTGAAAAAGTGAGAAAATCAAATGGAACTTATTGTTAATCCTAACGCGTTATGCACTAAACTGGATCGGCGTGGTCAAGTTTACTGTAGAACGCGCCTGATTTTAAGTTCTTCCATAGTTTAAGGTAAGGGGAATACATTTTTGAAATTAGATTCTATCTTTCTAGTTTTCGAAATTTTTTATAGATCGTCAAACTTCTAACGAAATTTCTGAAGTTTTCAGCGATGACCCTAGCTTTTTTTTGGAATTTAAAGATAAACGTTTTGAAAACTCCTATACGAAATTTTAAAGCATTAGACCTATTTCGCGTCTCCCGTCCATACCACTCTCGTCGTTTCTTTTTTGAAAAACTGGAAAGGAAACGGAGCAACTTTAAAATGGTTTGGTTTAACTCGAGAACCACCTAATTTTTTTTAGCCAATAAAGGCATTTTATACAGAAGTTTTTGGGGATTTCCAGTTTAATGAAACACGTTGCGATCCCAATACATGATGTTTTTTTTAGATTACTATTTAGAAAGCTGCAGACACGGCACCACGCCCAGTGTTCACTAGAGCGTGCCTGCAATCAAGTCCGACAAACAACTTTATGCCTAATATCTCCGAAACAATATATACCTGAAGGATGTGTATAGAAAGTGAAGGCCCCAAGCGAGGATGACATTGTAGAAAAAGTCGACGTAAAAAGCGGTAAGAATGACACAGTATCCGATTCCTTTGAACAACGGACAAACTCGTCCCCACGTGGTAATTGCGCCTTTCCGATAATACTGACCAAGGCATAATTCCATGTAAAATAGCGGTACGCCGGTGAGCAACACCATTATAGAGTAGGGAATCAGAAATACACCGCCACCGTTTTTGAAACAAAGATAGGGAAACCGCCAAATGTTGCCGAGATCCACGGCAAAACCGACGACGGAGAGGAGAAAGTCGAGCTGAAAATTGAAAAGATTTAGAATCAGAAACAAAAAGAGAAAAAAGTTTCAAGTACCTTCCCGGACCACTGCTCCCGTTCCACCTGCTTATCCGCAACAGTACCATCTTCAGGTGACGCTGTGCTCTGGATGCCGTTTGACGCTCGACGACTCTTTTCATCGGGATCGTCTAAATATTGATTTGCTAAATAGCGACTGATATGTTTTTCAACTTCTTTTTTCACGCCAAAGCCAAACACGCTTCTCAGCGATTTTTTCCGAGGACCCGCCCTTGTCCCATGGAGTCCTCGAAACAAAACCTATCCATTTGCACACACTCTCGCTAATATGAGAACACACCGACTCCTCATAGGAACCTCGGAAAATTCGACCTCACCGATGCATTGGAAAAGAAAAACATGAACTCAGAATATTTGCTCAAAAACTTTAGGTATCGAATTTTTATACGAGGCATGGGTAAGGTCGAACCCTTTTTTAAGACAACTTTGAGGGGTCTGCGTTTTTTCCGGAGCAGCGGAGAGGTTGAAGTTTTTCTGAGGCCTCCGTGGGACAAGGGGGGCTCCTCGGAAAAAATCGCTGAGTTCGGTTATTTCAGAAAAAGCTCCACATATTTTTCGATGTTGCGTACTGAACCTAAACCAAAATAATGCATCCTTCGAACTTGAGGGGCATTTTCTGCACTCTATCGTCGCCAACGTCGCCGCCTCGTCCATTGCGAATGGAGCGAATTTACAGCTCTACGTACTGAGAATATCAGTAATTGAATTCCGTTGTAACTTTTTCGAAGCAGTCTTAAAGCCCGCGCTCTTCAAATTTTATTGCTTAACGTGCTGCTGAACAGCTCGTGAATTTTTCATATCGAACTCCCCCCATTTAACGTAAAAATACAAGAAAACAGCTTTGGAGTACAGTACACCACGGTGTCCCGGACGGGAAAAGCGCCGCTCGAGATAACTGCTGGCGCATCTCTCGTTCTCTCTCCCTCACCACCGCAGCGCAGCTATTTTTTCAACTGGAATTTGTTTCTTTTTTGATTTTCAGCAAAACTAGACCACTTTTTGAAAATCTGTAATTAAAATATATTCTTCAGATGAAATGCTTCATTTTTATCACAAAAACAACACGATTGGTGCAGAATTGTCGGAGGAGATGCATTTTAAATTAATTGGTACAGAATTTTACTAAAAACTTAATTTTCTGCAACATAATAATGCATTTTAAATGTCTCCCTTGTGCAGAATTTTCTCGCGAACATTTTAATACCACGACCAGCTCGAAACGTGCGAATTCGGTTTTTTTTTCTCGGTGTTTCAATATTTTAAAATGCATCTTCTCCGTCAATTCTGCACCAATCGTGGTGTTTTTGTAATAAAAATGAAGCATTCGACCTGAAGAATATATTTTAATTACAGATTTTCAAAATGTGGTCTAGTTTTGCTGAAAATCAAAAAAGAAACAAATTTCAGTGGAAAAAATAACTGCGCTGAGGTGGGGAGGGAGAGAGAAGAGAGTGCAGGCAGTTGAAGACATTTTTCCACTTTGGGACACCGTGTACACCAGTTTTAATGGTACGTCCAAAGTAAAAAAAAACACAAAAAAAACGAAAAGAGGCGTCCAAAGTAACTTTGTTTTTGCGTCTTTTTTCTTTCCGCCAAACAAGCAAAAAAAACAATTGTAAACATGTTTACAAGTGCGCGCTTTTTTTTACTTTGGACGTACCATAAAGGCGCATGAAACATTTTTGAGTTTTGAATTTGTGGCGAGTTTCCAAATGTCATTATTTTTGCTGTATTTAGAAATAGTACATTTTAAATGCTTTCAATCGACTTGCGATATCAAACCGTGAAACTCCGCCCACTTTTTTTCACGCGAACATTAAATTTTAGTGCATTTTGAATTTTCGCGTGAAAAAAAGTGGGCGAGGTTTCACGTTTTAATGTCGCAACTCGATTAAAAACACAATAATCGTAGATGGATGAGTGAATATTTATATTTTGAGGAAGAAAAATTAAAAAATTATGTTTATTTATTCAAATTCCATTAAAATAAGCATATTAAACTCAGAAAATCGTTTGAAAAAATAAAAATTTCAGTTTATATTGTCCATTCGCGAAAAAAGCAAGTGCGCTCCACGAAACTTAGTACTTCGTGGATTTTATTTTCGTCGCCAAATGATTTCAATTCACGTGTAAATTCAACATGAAATGAAATAATTTAGAGATGAAAATGAAATCCATGAAGAACTAAGTTTCGTGGAGCGCACTTGCTTTCTTCGCGAACGGACAATACCGTCAAATATATGGTGAGCAAACAAAAAAATAGCGACACTGTGATTGTGTAAGGGGAAATTTAGGACATTTCGAATTTCTATTTCTCAGCCATTTTTCCACTTTTCCGGGCGGTCCGCCCTCAAAATATTCGCTTTCATCGTGTTTATACGAAGGCCGTCGCCCTTAAAAGTTGGAAATTTCAGTTATTTTTAGCAAATCGCTTGTAACTTTTCTATTACTCAACCGATTTAATCGCGCAAGCTCTTAAAATGTCCACGATTCGTTTTTTTAAACAATGTCTCTTCAAAAATCCAACTAAATCGTTATCTTTAGTTGGAAACAAAGTAGCTACATTCCCCGTTTTGGTGACAGTGGATGCACCTTTAAAAGAGGTGTACTGTACCGTGATTTTCCCTCATTTCATTTAGTTTTTTAACGATTTTGTCGCTCCAACACAAGCTTGGAAATTATTCTAAATACTACAGTATGCCTCATCTACCTGTTGGCACCAGTTGCATAGTCAGGTGAGGATATTTGGGAGGAAGAGAGAAAAAGAAGAGAGCTTTCTTATTAATTGAGCTCAATGTGTCGGTGTTGAATTTTCTAAAAGTATCTATTATGACAAAGTACAAAATATAGTAAGGTTCGATGATATTATCAATTCAATATTCTTGCCGGCTACCATAGGCGCCCGCGAAAGTTTTATAATAGACGCAGACATAACGACACATGTCTGCGGCGACACACCCGCTCACATTTTTTGATCTACGTTCAGTTGAATTCAGTTGAATTCAGTTGAAAAGACCTGATGGGGCGGAGCCTCGATGTTTCGCGCCACTGCTTACTGTAGCCGGCAAGAATATTGAATTGATAATAATAAAGTTGATAAAATTTATAAAAAACGAAAAAACCGATTCTTCGAGCAGGAGGTGAAGAAGGTGGATGTCGGAATGCTGGGTGGGGTTATGTCGAGTATTCCGGTGTGCCAGACCCAGAATATCATCGTCGTTTTGCATTCTGATTTGTGTCTGTGTCTCTTGGCGACGCGAACTGTCTCGCCCGGCACGACTACGGTGCGGCGGATAATTGCCGGAAAGCATCTATCTACTTTTACTTCTTTTCTTATTCTTTTTTCTACATTTATATGTGGAGCAGAAGCGTGTCTTGACGATTATCCATGTGGTTTGGTTATGTATATTTATATTTTATTTCATTTTATGAAAAATCAGGGATCTGAAGAAAAAAAAATGTACATTCAGGGGAGAGAGATAGACTAGACGATACTGAAAATTGTGAGGTCGGTTTGTGGGAAAGATATATGTTTTTTCACTTTAAAAGACACTTTAGAGGTATCCGGGCTGGGCGGGCAGGAAAACTTTGTACTTTTCGAAAGTCGGTGTTGCTTTTTGACGGATTTTCGAGAGCAAAGGTTCGGTGATGAGGAAAGAGGCGTTCAGGATGTCTTGGCTGAAAAAATTATCGATTTTTTACGGGGGAATGAGCATAGACTCTACAGAAATGCAAACGCGCTCTGTTGAATTTGTCTGCGAAAAACACGATTTACGGGTAAATTTAGGCCAAGCTCAAAAAAAGAATAATTTTTCTTGTTTTTGGCCAGCTGACAAACTTAAAAACTTATCAATTATTGACCCTCACAAACTGAAAACAAACGAAAATCCTGAGAAAATTGAGAAATTTTGGGCGAAAATTAATGGGGTTATTCTCGAAACCAGCAAAAAAAAAAAGCAAAAAATAGAAAAAAACAGCAAAAAATTCAGCGAAAATGTGGAGAATGCTCCGATTGATCTGAAACTTTGGGAAATCATTTAAAAAAGACTTCCGGTCATTCCCTGAAAATTTCAGACCGAAATATTGATTTAAAAAAATATCGATTTTTATTTCTGAAAATTTTCAAATTCGATATTTTGGTCTGAAATTTTCAGGAAATGACCGGAATTATTTTTTTAAGTGATTTCCCAAAGTTTCAGATCAATCGGAGCATTCTCCGAATTTTCGCTGAATTTTTTGCTGGTTTTTTCTATTTTTTGCTTTTTTTGCTGTTTCCGAGAATAACACCATAACAAAAGAGACAAGGGCGCGGGGGTTGCAAAAAGGGGTGCGGCCATTGCTCATCCTTATTTTGGTTCATGTAGGTCGCTGCTTTATTCTTTTCGATCCTATTTTCCTTTTTTTTTCACTTTTCCAAAAAAAGGCTTGTCGAAAAAAAAATTATCGATAAATGCCTTTTTCGGCAAAAAATTCGCCAAATTTTATTACTTTTTTTTGTTGAAAAATTCGGAATTTGTTTCAATAAAATGGCTAAACAAGGCACAGAACGTAATTTTGAAAGTACATTTCGTTTTTTTTTTCTAAAAAAAAACTTCTGGCTCACGTTGAATTAAATTGTGAATTGCAATGCAAACGCGCTCCACCGCACACGCTGTGAGCGAATTCGAAATCGATCGATTTTTCTTTCTTTTCCTTTTTTTTTTTTACATTTTTTCAACAAATTTGTTTGATACTTTCATTTTTCTTTTCTTTTTATACATATGTTTTGTTTTATTTGCTTGCTTTCCATTCGGGAAGTGCTGTCCGACGAAGCGCGCGCAAATTCCAAGCAACCATTATACGTTGGAGATAGATAATCTCTTCCGCCAGTTTATTTTCCAGGTTTCATGGGTTTTTCACGGGATTTTCCCCTCTATTCTTATCCCAAACAAACTCACAAAAAGGTCGGGGGAATGACGCTTCGAACGTCTTCGGCGACCAGTAGATAACAGCGGCCGGGCGCGCGAATCACTCGATTCTGTTCGTGGAGAATGTTCTTGTCGTCCTCGTCGCACGAATACTTTACAAATGTGTTCATTAATATTAGATATAGTCGTTTTGTCACCTACCCTGTACATCCGTGGATACTTGTTGAACAAAAGAGACGGTGGCATTCCCAACACTTGCGCAATCTTTGTCGCCGTAACGAAGCGAGTGTTCGCATCGAGGCGATCCGGATTCCAGCGAATCACCTCGATTAGCGTCGGCGGAGTCATTTCCAAGCGGTACGCCTCCTCGTCTTTACGTGGACGACCACGACGACGCTTTGCGTCCGAGCTGTGAGAGACTACTGACACGTCGGATTCGTCCGATTCGTAGCCTCGCTGGAATTTTTAATAAGCTTGTTCATGAAAATGTCGAAAAATTTTTTGATTGGTACGAAATGCTGTCAGACATGCACAAAAAATATCAAGTCCAACATTTTTTGAGCATTTTTGCATTTGCTCCCAGTTTTCCGATAGTTAGCTCCAAACCTTGAGATTATTCTCGGCCTCCTGACTGTTAATATCGATAAATCCGTTTCCATTGACTGGCAAAACTGGCTCCGGCTCTTTCAAATACGGTTTTTTCGCAGCCTCCAGAATATTGCAGTACAATCCGTTCAAGACCACCTCGTCGACAACCTAAACAGCGAACTAATTAATTAAATTGTTAAAATAGTCCACATTTTGCACTTACATGCCCATTTCTCCGAAGATTTTCGATGGCTGGCATCAAAGTGGTTCTTGTGTGACGCTCCATGATCTGATGGATTTCTCGTGACATCTCCGCTTGGAAGATCTGAAAATTTCAGTGTTCCGCTCTTTTCTGTTGTCTATTCATAGAAATGTCAAAAAAGGCAAACAATTGGTAGAAAACTTGGTCTGAAAAATTGTGTTTACGAGCGAAATTCAGTTACAACGCTGCGATGTTCCGCAGGTATTTGTCGTAAATAAAATTTAAATTTTCTCTTTATTTTAAGCGATTTTTCCTCGGAAACCTTCATTTTTCACCATTTTCCCAAAAAAAAAAAACAGTATTTGATAAAATTCACAAAAAATCAACAAAAACTTTAGTTTTTCTCCCTTTCGGATAATTTATGGCGCAATTTCAATATAATAATTTTGCACAAATTGAAGAAAAAATTGGCTCAAATGGGATTTTTCGGTGAAAAAAGTAGCCGAAGTGATTAATCGAGATAAAAATTGATATTGTCGGCCCGCCAAAATGGTCAAACGCGCTCCGCTGAACTCAACGCTATGCGATTTTCATTTTGGTCTCCAAATTATTTCATTTCACGTTGAATTTACACGTGAAATGAAATAATTTGGAAACCAAACTGAAAATCGCATAGCGTTGAGTTCAGCGGAGCGCGTTTGACCATTTTGGCGGGCTGGCAATAAATATAATGATTGATTTTTTTTTTGAATTTTGAAGCGTCGTAACTGAGTTTTGCTCGTGAATACATAATAATTCCGAATATGTTCTAAAAATTTCGGACCGAATTATCGAATTCAAAAATTGATTTTTTTTCAGAACTTTTTAAAAATCGATATTTCAGTTCAGAATTTTTGGAGCATTCCTCGGAGAATTTTCGAAATTATTTTCCAAAATTTCAGATAAATTGGATCATTTTCTCCCAGCTGTTTGTCTTTTTTCTCTCATTTTTCGACGTTTCTAAAAATTGTGTATGCGTATTTTTGAAATTCAAGCGAAGATGAAAAAAAACTGTTTATGGACCTATTCATAGATGTCAAAAAACGTTAAACAATGTTAAAAAACGTTTAAAAATGTCAAACAATGCCAAAAAACTAATCCTGTGAATAGGTCCATTAGCGAAATTTCTCATTTTTGTTTTAGGGTTATTCACGAAATAGCAAAAAATTCCCAGAAAATTTCAATTTTTCTGAAAATTTTAAAATCGATATTTTGGTCTCAAAATTTCTGGGGATGCCCGGGAGTATTTTTGCCGTTATTTTTCAAAGTTTTAGTCTAATCGGAGCATTTTCCGAATTTTCGTTGAAAATTTTGCTATTTTGTGAATAAACCTATTTGAATTTTCAAAAGTACGCAAACTATGTGTCGCTCTTTTTTCCCAATACCAATAACCGCATAACTCACGCGTCTCATTAGATCGAGCGATGACGGCGCATCATCGGCCATTTCCTGCTTGTTCCGCTTGATCACCTGCTTCAGAGAGTTTACCTTAAAAGATTCTCTGAATTATATGGCAAGTGACGCTCAAATGTGTTTTAAACTCACTCTCGCCGAAGAACCATCACTGCTGCTGTCCATTTCACGGCTCAGCAACTCGTCAAGGATCACCATCCTCATATTCATCTTGTTTCCATTGCCATTTCCAGTCATTCGTTCGAACATTTCTCAGCTGAAAATCGACTTTTTCACAATGTGATGGGAATAAATACGCACACACACATACACACAAAAAATAGGAAATGTGGGAGGCAGACTGACTAGGAGACAAGGGAGTTGAAAAGAGACGCAGATCGGACGAAGCGTCATCTGCGACTCTTCCCTTCACATGATTCTCCGATCCTCTTCGCTTGTTTTCTTCTCCACGGCCTCTCTCTCTTTCTTTCTTTCTCGCTGGACGTGGTTTTCCTCTTCGCGCAAAGTTTGTGGTTTTCGTCTCCTCCTCCTTCTATGTGTATGTCTACTTATAAGTGATGTCAACGCTTTCTTTTCGTCTTCCGTTTCTTCGATTTTCGTCTAGGTGGCTTCTTCGACGAAACCGTGTGGGTGGCTTATTTGATCAGGGAGGAGGGTGGGGGTGTCGCGTGGATTTCGAGCCGCCGACACTGACCAATCCGATCCTGCCTGACCGATCAAGCACACACACACTCCACAACACATTTGCTGTTTGAACTGCGGTTTGGTTTGGTTTGGTGTTTCAATTTTCCAAACATCTTTCCCTCCTTCTCTAACCTCTTCGGATATTTTAGCCGTGTTCACGATTGAAATCCAGTTACGACGCTCCTATATTCCGCAACGTCGTTTTTCGCTGCAAGACCTGCGGAACATTGGAGCGTGAAAATTGAATTTCGCTCGTTAACACATAATAGTGCATATTCGGAACGTCTTCTTGGCAAAATAAACGAAAACAAAAACACGAACGTCATCATGTCTTTCAGCTGTCATTCATTTCCTTTTCTTCCTTATTTTTCCCCCATTTTTCTGTTCATTTATGATTATTCTTCCTCAAAATTTGGAAAGCAAAAGCAAATGGGGAAAGCGGGAGCACTGGTAATGTGCCGTGCTGTGCCGCGCGAGCTAATTGAATTCACATGAATATATTTATGTGTGTGTGCGTCGATGTGAGAACTCTTAAAAGTTTGCAATGTTGCGTTCTTTCCTATTGCCGGACACAACAATAGGAAACGAGACGATGAAGAAGGAGAAGAAGAAGAAGCCGGGCTTGACTTGGCTTGGCTGGGTTTCAAATTCTTCCTTTTCTTTTTCGCACAAACAAAGTGATGGGTTTTTCTTTCTGTTGTCTTTCTTTCTTCCTCCCTGCCTCCCTCCCTCCTTTCCTGCCCGCTTCTGTTCTTTGTTTTGAGGAAGTGAATTCATTCGGAAAAGGGATAAAATCTTGATAATTGTCTGGTTTCTTCAGAGAGCTTAAGATCAGAGCACAAACTGCTATTATGACTTCACCTTGAAATTCACCTGTCTCGATGATCAGGTTACTGATGTAGGCTAGAACCCCAGAAATGTTTTACCCTTGACGTATCCGATGTCTTATTTTATTCCGTCTTTGACTTACTAAAAATTTAGAGCGTAGAAATGTCGAAAAATGACAAACAACTGGGTGAAAATTCGAAGAATGTTCTGGCTGGTCTGAAAATTTGGGAAATGAGGTCAAAAATACTTCCGGATATGAAAGGCTCAGAAATTTTTGGACTGAAATAATTCAATATTTCAGTACAAACATTTTCTGAGATTTTCTGCCCGGAAGTATTTTTGGCGTCATTTCCCAAATTTTCAGACCAATCGGAACATTCGCCGAATTTTCTTCCAATTGTATGCCATTTTTAGGCATTTCTAGGAATAACGACATAACAAAAAACGGCTATTGGACGTTTCGAAAGTGCGACGTTTCGAAAGTTTTTCTGCATTTTGTCGTCGCGTTATTTGCACACATTCGGTTTTAAAAGATTTTAAAGGAAATATCCATAAAAATCTTTGAAAAAACGATTGTGTGCAAACACCTTGACGACGAAATGCAGAAAAACTTGCGAAACGTCCAAGAGTAATAAAAACAATAATTTTGCTGCGTACTTGGCGGCAGTTTGTTTCAGTTTGAAAAAGTGCACGCACATCGGTCAGGGAATTTTCGGCTATTAGCCGTCGATTTCGGGGCGATGTTTAACACAGACCTCGAAATCGACGGCTAATAGCGGTCTTTTCGCGAACTATGCGTTGGAATCTGGCTATTGGCCATATTCGATGGCTAACAGTCATTTTCGAAGGCTGATGACTATTTTCAACGGCTAATACTTACTTACTTGTGATACTTGTGAGGTTCGACCTCAGTTTCCATCCTGGATACTGCGAACCAAGCTGCGCCAAGTTGCACGATCCCTTCCGACAGTGGACCATGCTCGTTTTGCCTCGAGTATGCCAATTCTTCGGCGGCCGTGCCCGAGGTTGCCCCTGAGGGCCTCATTGTGGATGAAGATTTTGATCGAATCCGTGATGTCGTCGGCCCATCTTTTCGGAGGACGACCGCGTGGTCGTGCTGATCCCCTAGGATCCCATTCTGATGCTATCTTCGCCCATCATGCCCAAAATCCCCTGATTGTGAGTGTGAAGGGAAAACCTAATGTGATATTGTGTAAACAAAAAATTGCGTAATTTTGAACAGGAAGAGAACGCAATCACCGTTTCGCAATGTTAAGTATTAAAAATGACAGAAAAATGCATTTAAACTTGATCGAATCAGATCAAAAAGGGAGTTCGCGGTGGATTTTAGGAATTTTCGAGCTTTTCGAAGCACTTTTTTTACCCATTTTAGAAGATTTTCGACATTTTTTCATATGAGTTCATCCGTATTTTTCATTCTTTTATTGTCGGCCCGCCAAAATGGTCAAACGCGCTCCGCTGAACTCAACGCTATGCGATTTTCATTTTGGTCTCCAAATTATTTCATTTCACGTGTAAATTCAACGTGAAATGAAATAATTTGGAAACCAAAATGAAAATCGCATAGCGTTGAGTTCAGCGGAGCGCGTTTGATCGTTTTGGCGGGTCGACAATATTTGTTTGTTTTCAAGATCATTAAAAATAAGTTGACAACTATTTACGTGTCACCTGTCAGCCTGCTCCTCCTTTACTTCCGCCTTCTGCCTTCTGACATTGATTTCTTTGACCGCTCATCTCTCGAAATTAGACCCACTTTTGCTCGGCTCGACACTCGCTTTGTCCCATCAGTCCCTGCTGAATTTGAGCCGTGCCGAGAGTGCCGCCACCCGACATAATGTGGTTTCTAATATATACACAAAGTGCGTCGATTTTTTATCCCGGCTCCGTCAACTTGATGGCTAACCAACAACTGCTGCAAAAAAGAAAAGCCAAAGCTTTTCTCTTTTGTTCCCTCTTTCCTGGCGTTTTTTTTTTGCATTATTGTTGTTGCTTTTGAACAAATATGTATGTATAGGTTTTTCCGTTTGTTCCAAAGTTTCAAATTTAAAGGAGGTGAAAGAAAAGAGCTGAAGAAGCCCTAGAAAACATTTTTTTTTTTCCAGTCCGATGATCTCGTTTTTCGCTCCATGGCGTATTCCATTTGACACCATTCATTTCCGCTTGCATATATGTATATACCGCCCGTTTAATTTGACACCTTCACATCAAAATTCACATTTTTTGGTCAATATTGTGGGCTCACTAGAAGTGGGGCTGGCACGTATTCGAAAATATATTCCTCGATTTGAAGCACCTCGTCAAATGGTGCGCATTGCGGGTCTCGCCACGACGGTGTATGCATAGGCACACATGTGGATTTACGCGCAAGTTTGAATTTTTTCGACGATTAAATTTCTTTTTTTTTTGGGGTACGACAGAATAGAAATAGGCGAAATAGAAATGCTACAAAATAGAAATGCTACAAAAAAGAACTGGAAAAAATAGAACTGAGCGAAATAGAAATGCTACGAAATAGAACGGCTACAAAATAGAAATGAGCGAAATAGAAATGCTACAAAATATACTCGGTATAAAACGCTGAAAACTCGCTCCAATCGAACAAAGAATTTCGCATGCATTTGGATTGAGGTTTAGAGAAATCAGAGCAAAACATCGGCCACGACTCTCTCAATTTTCTGCACTCTCTCGTCGCCAACGGGGCCGCGTCCTCCACTGTACGAAGGGAGCGCGTTTGCAGCGCTCCGTACTGAGAATAGAACAAATTTTGGCGATGGAGCGCGTTTGCATTATTTTTTCAATTTCTCAGTTTTTCGCCGATTTTCCATTTTTTTTTTCTGAAACTGCATTGATTTTATACCTTTCTTCATTTTCGATGTTGTTAAGTGCGTAAAATATCTGAAAATTACTGAAAAATCCTATAATAATCGGAAAATTCGAAGAATAATGCAAACGCGCTCCATCGCACCGATTTCTATTTTGTAGCATTTCTATTTCGCCTATTTCTATTCTGTCGTACCCCCTTTTTTTTTGGGTATTTTTAACCCTTTTTTTTGTTCCGCTATTTATTTAAATAACATAGAAAAACGGAATTTATTCGTCGAAAAAAATTCAAACTTGCGCGTAAATCCACAAGTGTACATACCGTAAAAACTGTAATAGAACACCACCTTTAATAGAACGCCACCTGTAATACAACGTCACCCCCAACGTCACTTCGCAAAATAGAACGCCACCCTCTAATAGAACGCCACCCTGTAATACACCGCCGCTCTGAAAAACTGCGGCCTATAAACATGAGCCGGTGTTCCAGTAATTTTTTTTCAACGTGGATTACTGTAATAAAGTACACAAACACCGATGTGTTCAATGAAAAATAAAGCTAGCTGATTACAGAGGGTACTACGGTATAGAACTCGCACATAATAGAACTGAAAAAAAAAATTCTTCCTCGGGTTGTTCGAGCGGTACCGCTCCAATTCAGGCATTCGGTGAGAGTTCTATACCTTACTATTAGTAGGATGACAGTTGAGTCTCTTGAATTCGAATACCGTAAATACTGTAATATAAGCCCACCTGTATTAGAAGCCCACCTGTAATATAAGCCCACCCTTGAGACCCCTTTGAAAAATAGAAGCCCACCCTGTAATAGAAGCCCACCCTTTAATAAAAGCCCATCTTGCAATTGTAGCCAACACTCAGTGGGTCCCGGACCTTTGGTTTCCTCGCTCTTTTGGTACGTTTTCTTTATAGTTACGGCTGCTCTTTGGGTACCAAATTTGCAAATTTCATACAAAAAAGTTGCCGTAACTAAATAGCAATCGTACCCAAAGAGGCCGTACACAAATTTGGTACCGTAAGCAAGTTTGGTCGAAAATCAATCGTGCCCAAAGAGTCTGGGACCTATTGATTATTGGCTTGAATTGTGCGCGTTTCATCGCGATGTGCTCAATTTTGCATTACTTTCACCCGTTTTAAAAATTTCTGTTAATGGAAGCGGTCATCAAACGCCACCAGTGCTGTGCGTAAATTTTATTTTTTTAAACTGATTCCATATCGTGTTTTCAGTCGAGTTGCATAATCAAAACAAAAAATCCCGCTCACTTTTTCACGCGAATGTTAAATTTTTTCAGTTCAGTAAATAAAATTGACTATTGTCAGACCGCCAAAATAGTCAAACGCGTTGAACTCAACGCTATGCATCTGTTGAACTCAACGCTATGCAATTTTCATTTTGGTCTCAAAATTATTTAATTTCACGTATAAATTCAACGTGAAATGAAATAATTTGGAAACCAAAATGAAAATTGCATAGCGTTGAGTTCAGTGGAGCGCGTTTGACCATTTTGGCGGGCCGACAATACTAAAACCAGTAATAATATCAAAAATTATAATGAAAATGGCGAAAATAAAACAATGCTGCAATTTTTGGTTTAGTTTTGGTACTTAACATCGAGAAAAGCGTTGAGTTTTTTTCAGAAATCGTCTTGAATGATTTCCGAATTTGGAAAATTTTGTCGTAAAATAAAAGCAGATAAAGCGAGACACCATTGGATTACGAAAATTATTATTTTTAAAGTTACAAACATCTATTTTATGTTGTTAGTGCTCTTGAATTAGAACTTCTGACTCGCAATCAGAATTTGATATTATGAAAATTGTTGTTGGTTTTTTGAAGTTTTTTTGTTGTGGATAAAAAAGAGAGTTGAAAAATAGAAGCCCACCCTGTAATAGAAGCCCACCTGTAATATAAGCCCACCCTTGAGACCCCTTTGAAAAATAGAAGCCCATGGGCTTATAATACAGTATTTACGGTAACAGTACAAATTCATATTCTCGGCCCGCAATGACGGTCAAACGCGCTCCATTGAATTTAATATTTTTTGATTTTCATTTTGGTATCCAAATTACTTCATTTCACGTATAAATTTAACGTGAAATAAAATATTACCGTTTTGAAAAAGTTGTCATCCCCGAAGCCGCGTAAACTTTGCATTTAGGCTCCGCCTCTTCACGCGAATTTTAACCTTTTTAAAAATTTCACGGAAAAAAAGTGAAGGAAAATAAAGTTTACACGAAATTCGCGTGAAGAGGCTTAATTTTAAAGTTAACGCGCTTTGGTGATGACAACTTTTTTAAAACAATTATAATTCGGAATACACAATGAAAATCACAAAGTACTAAAATCAGTGGAGCGCGTTTCACCGTCGTTGCGGGTCGACAATATTTACACTCGTTTTTTTTTTTTTCAATTTTTCTGTTGATTTTTATTTATTTTTGGTTGTTGAAAGATGAAATTTGATTTTTTTTTTCTGAAAATTCAGCTCCGAAAAATATACCGCCACCCTCTAATAGAACACCACCTCTAATACAACGCCACCCCTAGGCCCACTCCGAAAAATAGACCGCCATGGCGCTATATTACAGTTTTTACGGTATTTACACCATCGTTGCGAGACCCGCAATGCGCACCATTTGACGACGCGACGTACCTCAAATTGAGGAATACGTAATATCATAAAAATGAAAAACTAGACCACTAGGGTTTCTTTCATCAGCTGATAAATAAATGACCGTGTCGTTCTATCCTTTTCCGTTTCGCCCGCACAATGTCATCTTTGATTTTTGATACTTAAAAATGTAGGTTTTCTGTCTTTCTAAATATTTATTTTATTTTATTTTCAGACGAAATAAATTGAGTCACCCGTTTTGTTATGTTGTCTTTTCTTTTCAAATTCTTCTCCTTTTTCACATGCAAAAATCGTCTCTTGTCATATGGCAATGTTTCCTCTGCAACGGATCGTATAGTTATTTTTTACTCTTGTTTTCGTCCTTTAGTCGACGGATAGATAGCAGGTGATTTTTGTCCATCTCAAAAACCACTATGAGCTCTGCTTGTTCAACGACACAAACTCTATTATTTAGTTGGCCTTATCAACATGTGTTGGTGCTGACCACTCGCTTGCCCAACGCCCTTCACTCACTTTCAGCTCCTTTTATCAAACTATCTTGATGTCAGACACTATTTACTCGTTATTTTCAATAGGGTTCCGGTCGGTCTGTCATGCTTTGTGGAATGTTTGTGCGAAGGAGCACGCGTCTTGTATATCATGAATATTTGAGGAATGAGCCCCCATTTATTGAAAATGATACCAAAAAGAGACGCTTTTTTCGGCCTGGAAAATGCAGATAATTTCACGAGAAAAATCAGCACGATCGACACGGCTGAAATGAGTGTTACCGTAATCCATTCAAATATTTTAAAAATTAATTGTATTATAATGGATTCGTGGCGGAGTGACAATTTTTTTCACGTTTTTATTGGAAAAAATGAAGAAATAACTGCAGAAATGAAGAGATTTTTCGTCTCCCAGCTTCACGTGAAATGTCACTCCGTCACGAATCCATTATAATATATAATTTATTAAAAATTTATTAATAAAATAAAAATATTTAAAAAAATATATAAAAATATTTAATTAAAAATAAAAATAAATAAATTTAAAAATTTAAAAATTAAAAAAAAAATAAAATTAAATTAAAAAATAAAATAAAATAGTCCTAATGTTCTTATTTCTCTTCTCTTTTTTTTCGTTATTTTTTTTTGAACTTTTTACATTTTTAATGGTTACTGTCGCACTCATTTCAACTGTGTCAATAAATTTGTGCTTCGAGATATTTCGAGACCCTGATAAAACCGGGGAAGACAAAACCGAGGAAAAAAATGGACAAAACCGGGGAAGAGGCTCCGACCCCTTTTGCAATTGCTGCACGATTTGTTGTACTGGAAGTGTTGAAAAAGTGCGCCGCAGATCTGCAACTTTTCCCCGGTTTTGTCCATTTTTTCCCCGGTTTTGTCAGGGTCTCGATATTTCGCGTGCAAATTGGCGTTTTCAAAGTTTATTAGCAGCTGTTGAGACGAGAGTAATATAATTTAATTTCGCACACTCATCAAAACTGTTTGAATGGATTACGGTCACACTCATTTCAGCTGTGTTCGATCGCGCTGGTTTTACTCGTGAAATGGTTTGAATTTGATGTACGGCGCTATTTAAGACACGCTTGTAAAAATGTATCCTTGTTTTCCGCGTTTTATGGATTTTTTTTTATTCGAACTTAAAAATCATGGCACGTCATCAAAATTATCGAATTCGCCACTGGAAAACGGTCGGCTTATAATGAAATAAACATAAAAATATCATTTTTGTGGAAAATCCAACAACAACAACAAAAAACAAGAAAAAGGCATGCGCAGTACTTGAAAAAGGAGTGTGTCACTTGCCAGGCCGTTATTCTAATTTTCTGCAAATACCCTTTTCTTTTCTCTTCAAGAAGTTAATTTTTATGGAGTTATTCATAGAATTGCCGAAAACATGACAAACAATTGTGGGAAAGCTCGGAGATTGCTCCAATTGGTGGGAAACTGGGAAATATTGTCAAAAATACTTCCGGACATGCTCAAAAAATTGTTGACTGAAAATTGATCTATCGTCGGCCCGTCAAAATGGTCAAACGCGCTCCGCTGAACTCAACGTTATACGATTTTCATTTTGGTTTCCAAATTATTTCATTTAACGTTGAATTTAAACGTGAAATGAAATTATTTGGAAACCAAAATTAAAATCGCATAGCGTTAAGTTCAACGGAGCGCGTTTGACCATTTTGGCGGGTCGAGAATTAATCAAGTTGAATTTCAATATTTCAGTCCAACAGTTTTCGGAGCATTTTCCGATTTTTCTCACAACAGTTTTTCTATTCTTTTTTGTTGCATTTTTCGGAACTTCTATAAATAGCCCGATTACAAAAATTTGCGAATATTTTCTTTTAAATTTGGGAGTATTCACCTATTTATTTTGAAACAATAAATATTGATGCATTCATCAAATGTAATCGTTTGGAATTCCTCAGTCCTTTGACAAATATCGAGCGGCCTGACCGATGTGTTTTGTTGCTTTTGACACTAAAACTGTTCTATTCGACATACCGTAAATACTGTAATATAAGCCCACCTGTATCAGAAGCCCACCTGTAATATAAGCCCACCCTTGAGACCCCTTTGAAAAATAGAAGCCCACCCTGTAATAGAAGCCCACCCTTTAATAAAAGCCCATCTTGAAATTGTAGCCAACACTCAATGGGTCCCGGACCTTTGGTTTCCTCGCTCTTTTGGTACGTTTTTTTATAGTTACGGCTGCTCTTTGGGAACCAAATTTGCAAATTACATACAAAACAGTTGCCGTAACTAAAGAGCACCGTAAGCAAGTTTGATCGAAAACCAATCGTGCCCAAAGAGTCTGGGACCCATTGATTATTGGCTTGGAATTGTTCGCGTTTCATCGCGATGTGTTCAATTTTGCATTACTTTCACCCGTTTTTAAACATTTCTGTTAATGGAAGCGGTCATCAAACGCCACCAGTGCTGGGCGTGAAATTTATTTTTTTAAACTGATTCCATATTGTGTTTTCAGTCGAGTTGCATCATCAAAACAAAAAATCCCGCTCACTTTTTCACGCGAATGTTAAATTTTTTCACGGTTCAGTAAATAAAATTGACTATTGTCGGACCGCCAAAATAGTCAAACGCGCTCCGTTGAACTCAACGCTATGCAATTTTCATTTTCGTCTCAAAATTATTTAATGTCACGTATAAATTCAACGTGAAATGAAATAATTTGGAAACCTAAATGAAAATTGCATAGCGTTGAGTTCAGCGGAGCGCGTTTGACCATTTTGGCGGGCCGACAATACTAAAACCAGTAATAATATCAAAAATTATAATGAAAATGGCGAAAATAAAACAATGCTGCAATTTTTGGTTTAGTTTTGGTAGTTAACATCGAGAAAAACGTTGAGTTTTTTTTTAGAAATCACAAGCCTGGCTGCATCAAAAGCTACTTTTGATATCTTTTCATTTCTAAAAATGTTTTTTCTTCACTTTCTTTTAAATATATTTTTCATTCATTTCTTGCGTGTGCCCTGTGGCGCAGATGGTTAAGTGCTTGCATTTCAAGCGAACGACGCAGGTTCGAGTTTTTGGGTTGGTCTCGGGCGCTCAGTTCGCTTCCGCCATGCAATTTGGAAACAGACACACCAAGAAACTCAGTTACAGACCCAAACGGAATTTTATATATAATGATGATGATGATCTTGAATGATTTCAGAATTTGGAAAATTTTGTCGTAAAATAAAAGCAGATAAAGCGACACACCATTAGATTACGAAAATTATTATTTTTAAAGTTACAAACATCTATTTTATGTTGTTAGTGCTCTTGAATTAGAACTTCTGACTCGCAATCAGAATTTGATATTATGAAAATTATTGTTGGTTTTTTGAAGTTTTTTTTGTTGTGGATAAAAAAGAGGGTTGAAAAATAGAAGCCCACCCTGTAATAGAAGCCCACCTGCAATATAAGCCCACCCTTGAGACCACTTTGAAAAATAGAAGCCCATGGGCTTATAATACAGTATTTACGGTATATCTCTCTCGTGCCTCAAAACCAGTTATCTTCTTCCGTCACCTCTAGCCGATTTGATTCTCGGTCAATTTACCGTGTTTGTTCCTTTTTATACCGCAAAAATATGTATTTTTATTATTATTTTGTGTTCACGAGCAAAAATCCACTTACGACGCTCCGATGTTGCGCATGACTCCCTCATGAACACATAAAATTACTTTTTTCATTATTAAAATTTCTGATTACAGAACAAAAATGGTTCAGACGTACCGATCACCGGTGCGAATCTATAAACACCCGTTTGAAATTGTGATGGCGGCGTACGAGATGCGCTTCCCGACGTGCCCGCAGATTCCGATCTTTGTCGGTTCGGAAGTGACTTTCGAGTACAAAAGCGATGACGGAGCCGAATGGGTGATTGACAGAAAGTGCCAACTGAACATTGAAGCGCCATACCTCGTGAAGAAGATTGCCGGTGTCGACTACGTCTACTTTTCACAGAAGAACTCGTTGGATCGAAGAAAGAGAACTCTGGACATCGAGGCCACCAACATTTCATTCTCCAGTCGCATCATTGTTAAGGAAAATTGTACATATTATGTAAGTATTTTGTGTTTAGCAACAAAAAAAGTGTGAGGGAAGTTTATGCGTATTCCAACTCAAAAAATAACACCTTCTGTTATTTATGTAGGACAATTCTCTGCCACCAGAACGGGGAATGCGTCAGTGCGTTGATGCACTGGCACAGTTTCCAACTGGAGATAAAGATTTAGTTGTATAAGTGGACATAAAATGTTAAGAAACGAATTGTGGGAATTTTAAAAGCTTGCGCGATCAAATCGGTTGAGAAATAAGAAAGTTATTAGCGATTTTCTGAAAATTACTGCAATTTCAATTTGGGGTCTAAATTTGTTTCCATTTGAAAATTCAGGCCAAAATTCCCCGTTCTGGCAGCAGTTAAATGTAGAAAATTCTTTTAAAAAATATACAAAAAAAATTGGCGAAATTGCGATGAATGCTCCGAAAAGTTGAAAAATGGTGACGAAATTCTTCTGAAAATGCTCAAAAATTTTAATTTTCAATTTCAATGCGAGAATTCTCGGAACAATTTCCTAAAGTTTCAGACAAATTGTCAAGTTTTCCTAATTTTCGAATTTTAAATTTTCGGAGGGTATTGCTGAGCGAAGCAAGTGCGCTCCGCCGTACTCGGTACTTTACAGATTCAATTTTCGTCGCGTCGCCTAATTGAGTTTTTCGGATTTTTGTTGTTCAAAAGATTTAAAACTAATGAAAAATCGCCGAAGGAACGCGAAAAAGCAAAACTTCTGCTCAGCGAAACTTATTCTAAAACAGCTAGAAAATAACTGGAAAAATTGTTTTTTTTTTTTAGAATTTTAAATTTTTGGAGAAAAAGCAGCGATAAATTGGTTCAATTATTGCTTTTCTGTGTGGAAATGCTAGAAAAATGTGCGGCTATTTTTTATGTAAAAAATGGAAAATTCGGTGCAATTGTGACGAATTTTGTCCGAAAAAAAAAACGTAAAAACAAAGGGGTTATGTAAAAATCCCTCAAAAACAGAAAAACTAGATGCAATTTGGCGACGAAAATGAAATCTGTAAAATACTGAGTGCGGCGGATCACACTTGCTTCGCCCGTGGGTCAGCAATATATTTTATATCGTCCATTCTCGAAGAAAGCAAATGCGCTCCACAAAACTTATTACTTCGTGGATTTCATTTTTGTCGCCAAATTATTTAGTTTCACGTTGAATTTGAACGTGAATTAAAATAAATTGGCGACGAAAATGAAATCCACGAATTACTAAGTTTTGTGGAGCGCACTTGCTTTTTCGCGAATGGACAATATTTCCCGATGTCTGCCATAATTTAATTTTTAAAAGTTCCTATCGATAAACACAATTAACTATGCAGGTGCACGCTGAAAACGACAACTGGACGTGTTTTGAGCAGTCGGCGTCTCTAGACGTGAAGAATTTCTTCGGATTGGAATCCGCGGTGGAGAAACTCGCCGTCCGTCAATATGGAGCCAACTTGGCAAAAGGAAAAGAGATTTTGGAGTATTTTATCGAAGAACTGCTCAAAACGACAACACACATTGAACGATTCCGCGATCCGGAGCAAGAGGAAAAGGCGTCAGCTGCAGGTGAGAGACAACTTGTATTTGATTTTTTTTTATTCTGGGAGAAATATTTAACAATTTAAAATGCAATGCAGTGCACTGACGGAAATAACACCGATTCCAGATTCGGCGATCGAACTAAAAGAGTCATCGGACGGAGATGCGGTGGTGGTCGAAAAAGCGCCAATGTTGTGTGTCGAGACGGAAGAAATGAAGACGGCTCGAGCGACTGCCAGTTTTGACGACGGTTCGTAGTGAGATTATGTTGGTTGCAATGCTTGCTGTTAGATGTAGTCGTCGTGCTGATCACAGCTCTTCTAGGCACCTGTACTCTCTTCTGCATCTCATCTCATCTGATTCTTCCCTCACTACCGTATTCTTAGCCGCTTTTGTAACCGTAGATATTTGTGTGCGGTGTTTGTCATCATTTCTTGTTTTTTTTAATCTACTTTCAGATTCATTCATTCATTCCATGTTCTATTTCGCACGTATTGCATATTTGTCCGTCGTCGATTTAATATTGCGGGCACTCGGTGATTGCGAGCTCGCTTTGAGTCCGCAAACACAAACACCGCCGGCCAACATTATTAAAACGACAATATCGTCGTTTATTTAAATTGGCGCGGATTTACGAAGCTCCTGCCCTGCTTTTCTGAATGATTTAAAAAAATTAATAATTGAATGGCGATACCGCGTAAAATGGTGTACATTGCGGTCTCGCCACGAACGGTGTTTGCAGACTCGTGGATTTACGCGTTGATACAAATTTGAAATTTTCAGTTTCGAAATTTTTCGACGAATAGTTTTTTGTTATTATTTGTGCCGTTTTTAATTTTCTTTTTTTTTTCCATGGAATTTGAAAATTTTTTATCGCATAATAATTTTCAAATTCCATAGAAAAAAAAAGAAATTTAAAAATGGCACAAATAATAACAAAAAACTATTCGTCGAAAAATTTCGAAACTGAAAATTTCAAATTTGTATCAACGCGTAAATCCACGAGTCTGCAAACACCGTCCGTGACGAGACCGCAATGTACACCATTTGACGCGGTATCACCATTCCAAGAATACGTAATAAATATCGCACGAAAAATTCAAAAAAAAAATTAAATTATTTTATTTTCGCTTAACAATTAGTCGAATTTCCATTCGAACGCAATCAAAACAGGTTAGTGGGCGGAGCTTTGTAAATCCGTACGCAAACACCGCTTACCAATTTAAATAAAACGACGATACGCATGCTCTTCTTTATCATCATATTTTTGTTTACTGCACTTCTTCTTTTTTTTCGTACAAATTAGGATTTTATTTTTTTTTCCTTGGGTTGGGAGTTCCGCTCTGTGCTTTCTTTCTTTCTTTCTTTATAATTGTGATATTCAATGTGAAAAACAACCACAATATTCTTGTGAAATAAAAGTGTTCTTGATGATTAGCGCAAAGAACGGAGCATTCCTGCACCCCGTTTTTATTCCAATTAGAAAGTGCACGCGGTAGCCCACTTCAAACTGTTTGGTCTTTACGAATCTGCGCCTCTCGCCTCTCTTGTCGAGCCGAGATGCGCCGAGCTCTTCGACGATCTCCTTGAAGCGCCGAACTTTATCGATTCCCATATTTATTTTTATTCCAAACGATCTCTCCCCCACCCATTCTAGTGATGCTTGCACGAAAATATGATAAAAGTGGGAAGCGTAGGAAATCGGTGAAGTTTGTGATTGGTTCGTCGGTTTTGACCGCCAATTTTCATTTTTGTGCATTTCAGCCGATTCGAAACTCGAAGCAGAGTACATACGAAGGTTCCTGGGACAATTGAGCCCGCTGGAAGAATCTAGGCTTTGCGAAATCAAGTACAGTCTTCAGGCGCATCATAAGGTATGTAAATATGTATGTGCTTTGGATAAAAATATTTTTAATATTAGGAAGGAAAACAAAAATAATTGCGGCACGGTGTTGTTAAATCAAAGAAATATTACGTGTTCCTCGATTTGAGATATCGATACCTCGTCAAATTGTGCGCATTCGGGTCTCGCCGCGACGGTGTATACACATTTGTAGATTTACGAGCTAAAATGAGTTTTTTCTTTGTATTGTGAAAACAAAAAAGTTGCAACGCGGTGTTTGCGTACTTTTGAAATTCAAACGGCATGGCAAAAAATAGCATGTGAAATGAAGAGATTTGTTCCCATTTTCGTTTGAATTTTAAAAGTACGCAAACACCGCGTTGCATTTTTTTTTGTTTTCACAATATTTAAATCAAATTCAAAACAAAAAAACTCAATTTTGCGCGTAAATCTACAAATGTGTACAGTACTGGCCATAAAGAATGCGACAACTATTTTTTTGACGATAACCTCTTGGAATGTTAACTTTTCGACCCAAATTTTTTGTGAGATTTTTTCAGCACTATCAGAAACCTTTCTGTCAAGTTGATTTTAAAATTCTGCTGAAAATTATTTTTTTATTCAATTTTTTCGAAAATTCATGAAAATTGACACTTTTGGAGATCTATACAAATAAGCTCTAGAATCACCGAAGGTCAAAAACAAAAGGAAGGTAACTATAAAAAGTGATTTGATACTTGGTTGAGTATACTTTGGCATCAATAACAGCCTGGCATCTACGTGGCATCGAATCCAGGAGCGTCTGAACCACCGTCATCGGGACACTCTTCCAAGCAGCTTCGAGTTGAGCGAATTTCTGGTTGGCATTGGAGGCTCGGACTTCTTTGAGACGTCGTTCTAGCTCCTCCCACATATGTTCGATGAGATTCAAGTCCGGAGGCTGACTTCGCCATTCCAGGAGATCCACACGGCGACGTCGAAACCAATTGGCGACATGACCCGAAGTGTGCTTCGGGTCATTATCCTGCTGAAACACCCACGATCGGCCCAAATTTGCTCTTGCCCATAGTCGCATTGTGTTCTCCAGGATGTCTTCGTACACATATCGGTCTATGGTTCCAACAATTCTCTTCAATGGACCCATGGAAGTGTCGGAGAAGCATCCCCAAACCATCACAGATCCACCTTCATGTTTTACCGTCGGACATTGGTACTGAGGAGCATATCTGGAGCCAATAGGACGTCGAATCCATTGAATACCATCAGTACCGAACAGATTGAACTTCGATTCGTCGCTCCAGATGTGATTATCTCACTCTCGAGGTCCCCAGGACAAGTGCTGTTTAGCCCATTCAACGCGAGCTTTCCGGTTTTTTAGACTAACGAGTGGTTTTTTGAGTGGTCTTCGTCCGTGCAGTCCAGCAACTTGCAGACGTCTTCTAATAGTCCTTCTCGATGGCACCGGCTCATTTGGAGACGTCACGGAAACTTGAATATCCGTAGATGTGCGTCTAGGATCTTCTCGGCACGCGCGCAAGATATTTCGATCCATAGCTCTGGAAGTAGTTCGGAGTCTTCCTGGAGATTGACGATGAACTACACCATCCTGAATAGTCGAAATTAGTTTAGAAAGCTAATTGAAACCTTACATCATCACGATTATTCTTCACAATACGGTAAATTTGGCTGGAAGAACAACCAAACTGAGTTGCGAGTATCTTCGGATACGCGCCTAGTTCATGTCCACGTACGATGCTTTTTCGAACGTCCACAGTGAAAGTTGTTTTCCCAAATGGTCTGACCATGGCTGAAAAACAATAAAAAACTAATTAGAACTACTCCCAATTAATTTTCATTCAACTTTATACAAAAAACTGAAATACATGTAAAAAGTGCAAAAATGAGAAAAATTTTAAAAATTAAGAAAACAAATTATTTTGCAGAATGATGTAATTCGCAAGTACGCAAGTTTTCGTGAGGTTCCATTGCAGATACAGTCAGAAATTCGGGTCAAAAAGTTAACTTTCCAAGAAGTTATCGTCAAAAAACCAGTTGTCGCATTCTTTATGGCCAGTACTGTATGTATACACCGTCGTGGCGAGACCCGCATCCGTACCATTGGATGAGGTATATCAAATCCAGGAACACGTAATATTGTGTTTTCAATAGACTTGCGACATGAAAATACAAGTCTGCATTCACCGTTCTGTCTGCGCCTCATCAAATATTACTGTTTTCGCGTGGTCGCGCACAAATAAGTGGGCGGAGCCACGCGTTCTCATGTCGCAAGTCGATTGAAAACAAAATAGCAAATAAAGAGCAATTTTTTATTTTCGATTGAATTTTCAAGAGTACGCAAACACCGTGTCGCTATTTTTTTCCTATTTTTTGTTGCCCCAACTCGACAAAATTTCGTCACCCTTTCAGGGAAAACTGCCGAACGATGCTCACTTGCTACGCTTCCTGCGAGCCCGCGATTTCGACGTCGCCAAAGCGAAAGACATGGTTCACTCGAGCATCATCTGGCGAAAACAGCACAACGTGGACAAACTTCTCGAAGAATGGACTCGCCCAACCGTAATCAAACAGTACTTTCCCGGATGCTGGCACAACTCTGACAAATCGGGACGTCCTCTGTACATTCTCCGTCTCGGGCACTTGGACACGAAAGGAATGCTCAGAAGTTGTGGAGTCGAGAATCTCGTCAAACTGACGCTCTCCATTTGTGAGGATGGACTTCAGCGAGCGGCCGACGCGACGAGACGATTGGGAACTCCGATCAGCTCGTGGAGTCTTCTCGTCGATTTGGACGGATTGTCGATGCGACATTTGTGGAGACCAGGAGTTCAGTGTCTGTTGAAGATTATCGAAATTGTCGAGGCAAACTATCCGGAGACGATGGGGCAAGTTCTTGTGGTGCGGGCTCCGCGAGTTTTTCCAGTGCTGTGGACACTTATTTCTCCGTTCATCGACGAGAAAACCAGAAAGGTTTGTTTTCTATTTTCGTTAATTTTTACTCAGGAAAACCATCGAATTCTGGAGACCCTGACAAAACCGAGGAAGAAGTCCCGCTCATTGCAAGTTTGCTGCACGTGTTTTTTTTACTGGAATTGCTTTAGAATGCAAGAAAAACCGGGCCGCCTACTTGCAAATTATTCCCCGGTTTTGTCAGGGTCTCGAATTCTGGGCATGGCCTTTTTTCTCCAACTATTATGGATTCGTGAATGAGCGACAAAACGCGGTGAATTTTTGGGGCAAAAGTTGGCTGGTCTTGCCACGATTTTGACAGACTACGGTTAGCGCGAAAAATATTTTTTCTCTTTTTGTTTTTAGTAAAAACGCGATTTTTTGCCTTTTGATTAGCATTTTGCATGAAATTACTCATTCCAGGTTACACAAAAAATTTTAATAGTGAAAAAATGCTAATCAAAAGGCAAAAAATCGCGTTTTTATTAAAAACAAAAAGAGAAAAAATATTTTTCGCGCTAACCGTAGTCTGTCAAAATCGTGGCGAGACCAGCCAACTTTTGCCCCACAATTCGCCGCGTTTTGTCGCTCATTCACGAATCCATAATAATATTTGGCAACTAGTAGCCATTATTGCCCGCTATTAGCCACATATCTACCTGAATTCGCCATAAACGCGCCAAAATTACCTACCGTATTTCCTCTAATTTAAGCGCATGCGCTCTTTTCCAAATGTGCCTCTATTAGAGGTGCGCTTCAATTAGAGGGTGCGCTTCTATTTTTAAAACATTTATTTCTGAAGAAAATGCAGCTTATCATTGATTTTTTCAATATTGGTTGTCCGTCTCTGTATACATTTTCGGTCAAAATAAAATTTCTTGGCGGCACAGCAAACGCTGTTTTTTTTTAGTAGACGAAACGACCGCATTTTTACTCAAATATTGCTCGGAACTGTTCAGAGAACGGTAGGTAACTGTTGGGAGGGTCTTCTATAACTGTTCGGGGTTGCAATCCAAATGGTTTCCGAAAATTCCCTCAACAGTTTCCTAGCTCTGAACTGGTCCAAAGCTATATCTCTGGTAGCTTATAGGTTTGGCTTTTGTGATCACGGTGGATTCGATTTATTCTTTGCTTTTTTGCCGATTCTTCAGCATCTGACACATCGACAAATTTACTGAGTATTGAAAAAAAGCAAGAAAACAAAAAAATTTAAGTACAACTGCAAAAAACCAAAAAAAATAAGTCCGCAAAACTAAAAAGGAAAAATGTACATCCAGTGAGTGCGCCTCTATTTTTCGAAGCACCTCTCAGGGTGCGCCTTTATTAGGGCTCTCGGACGTTTCGAAAGTGCGACGTTTCGAAAGGGGACTTTTCGAAGGTTTTTCTGGGTTTTGTCGACGCGGTGTTTCAGACAATCATTTTAAAAAGCTTTTTAAGGACATTTCCTCAAACACCGCGACGAAAAAACCCAGAAAACCCTTCGAAAAGTCCACTTTCGAAACGTCACACTTTCGAAACGTCACACTTTCAAAACGTCGCACTTTCGAAACGTCACACTTTCGAAATGTCTACTTTCGAAACGTCCGAGAGCCTTTATTAGAGGTGCGCTTCAATTAAAGGTGCGCTTATATTAGAGGAAATACGGTATATTGTCGGGCCAAACGCACAGAGTCATGAGCCGGGTGTCAGCAAACGTGCCCGGGCGTACATCACATTTAAGACTTCCAATTAGGGTTCGTGATTTTTATGTCTTTTTGTCATTTTTTTTCTTTCTGAAAATGTGAAAAGAATGATATTAATTTGATGACGATTTACTTTTAATTTTATCAAAAACCATGGAAAAAATGCGAAAACTTTGTCGAGCATTTTCCTTGTGAGTCCTGGCGCGTTTGCTGACACCCGACTCCCAATTTCTAGTTTTGGCTAACTGTCTAACTTTTTTAAAACCATTCTCGCATCATCGGTAGAGCGTGAAATAGTCAATTTATAGGCTCCCACAATAGTGGCCTAGAAAATGCAAAAAAGTAAATTCAGCGCGACATGCCACAGCTGAATTGAGTGTTACCGTAATCGTTACAAAAATTAATGACGAGTGAATTGCGGTCATTCCAGTTGTGTCCGTCTGGTCGTGCTGAATTTTCTATACCACAAGCTAAAACTAGAGTAATTTTTAAACTTTTTTTCAATTTCAGAAGTTCATGGTCAGCGGTGGAAGTGGCGGTGATTTGAAAGAGGAACTGCGAAAACACATTGACGAGAAGTTCATTCCCGATTTCCTTGGCGGCTCGTGCCTGACAACAAACTGTGGTCTAGGCGGACACGTTCCCAAATCAATGTACTTGCCGGTAGAGGAGCAAGAAGGCGCGAGCTCTTCGGAAGATCCGCTTCACTCGACGTATACGAGCACTGCCACGTATCGCGGCTACCCGGTCGAAGTTGTGATTCCTGTGGATACTGCCGGATGTGTGCTGACTTGGGACTTTGACGTTCTCAAGAATGACTGCGAGTTTAGTCTCTTCTTTTCCACACAGGTACTGCGGTTTTTTCGATCCTTCTTTCTGGCTGTCTAGAGCTCCATCCCTTTTGCATATCCGTGGCACGAGTTTAGTACAGGAAGTTATATTGAACGCCGGAAAAACAGTGCCTACAAGTGGAAAAATGGGCGGAGCTTCTTTTTCGGTGTGTGATATTTCTTTCCCCGGAGTTGTCTGGGTGTCGAAAAATTCAAGAAAAAAATCCCAAATATTTAGCATTTTTGACAATATTTGCCTTGAAATGAATAGCTTAAATTGAACTTTTTCAGAAAATTGAGCCCCCAGTGATCCGTGACGGAGCACAATCGCCGACCACCATTCTAAACCCCGTCGAAATGGTGTCTGCAGCGATCGGCGGAGCCTCTCACCAACACCCGGATCTTCAGTGTGCTCCCGAGCTGAAAGTCGGATCATCGGAATTAGTGCTCGAGGAGAAACCTGTTTTGTTCCAAGAAGGAGACTCTATGCAGGTTTTTTAAAACCCTTTAAAAAAAAAGTATATTTTATGTTTTTCAGGGCTCCCACTACTGCTCGCGAGCCGGGACCTACATTATGCAGTGGCGAGTTCCGGAAACTGCGGTTGGGCACTCTTCCACATTTGATTTTGGCTCTCACAAGTGCCGATTCATCTACTATTACGAAATTTTGAATTCGGAAAACTTTAGGTTTGTTTATTTATTAAATATAAAAAGTTATGCAATGTTACCAACTAATTCAGAGGTTCGGTTGCCTCGCTGGAATCGTGCCGATCTTCGTCGTTCAGTTCGATTGCCCCACAAACGCCACCGACGCCTGGAACTCCTCGGAAAATGTAGACTTCTTCATATTCTAGTACTCCCTTTTATTTTGTTTAAAATGTGATTTCACTGTCTGTCCTGTCCGCCTACGAAAATTCCGCTTCCATTTTTTTTTCTGTTATTTTCCTCCCGATACGGTTCCCAAATTTTTAGAAATTTCAACTATTAGACCCTAAAGAAACAGGGGAACTCGTGCCGCACACTTGCAAAGGGCGGGGCTTCTTCCCCCGTTTTATCACGGCCTCCTAGTACCTGTCGATACGATGTACCACTAACTTATTTTTTGTACAAATATTTGGCAATGCATTGCGCATTTTTTTTTTCCCCCCGATCCTTGTTTGAAAATGTTGTTTTTTTGATTTGTATTATTGTATCTATTAAATTTTCAGCGAGAAATGATAAAATCAGAAATTTCAGTCACTATTCATCTTCATTTACTTTTCAAGTGTTCTGAAAAAGCATCAGTTTTACGTCATGCAAATTTTTTGAAGCGCTGCGAATTTTGATATATATTGCGGTCTCGCAACGAAAAACTGTTTTTATTTTCGAAAATGCAGAAGCGACCTGCGGAACATCGAAGCGTCGGAACTGATTTTTGCTCGGAAACACATATTTATGGTGGATTACAGGAAAAAGAGCGAGAGACAACGTGGAATGTAGAGAGGCGGTGGGACTTTCTCCTCGGCTCCCGGACGTGTCAAACCCGGAATCCGCAATCTATCACGGCAAAAGAGGGGAAAACGATGATTATCCGAATCGGTCATTTGACCGGGCAATACGTGCATTCGAAATGTTCATCCCGACAATACTTCAGGAACTTTTGAAATTTTCTGCAGGGGCAACGCGACAAGCGCTTGAAAATGTTCTGGTGAACATCGAATGTGACTACCGTGTTTGGTTCCAAGAGCTCAACAGAAATCAAGCCCGAACTCTTCTTCGCGTGGAGGCTCTCGGACGTTTCGAAAGTGCGATGTTTCGAAAGTTTTTCTGCATTTTTTCATAGCGGCGCTTGCTCAAAATCATTCTTAAAAGCTTCTTAAGGAAAATGCAATAAAAAGCTTTGAAAAAAACAGATTGTGACAACGCCGCGACGTGAAACGTCGCACTTTCGAAACGTCCGAGAGCCCATTTTTTTTGGTCCCCGCGTGCCTTTTTTGGGAATGACTGTCCGGACGCCTGGAAATATAAAATTAACGGAAGAAAAATCAATAAAAAAGAAGAAGGAAAAACAGTTATCGGGTTCCTATGTGTGTGACGAGAATATTAGAGAATTTGACACAATAATCTTTATTGCGCCAAATTTCAGCGAAAGACAACAAGACGACAAGCGCCAAAAACGTAACACAAATAAAGTTAGGACTAAATCTTATACAAATGATAAACAACAATCTACATCTCAACACGTGTCACCGGGGCATCACGTGCACACGTTACTACGTGGCGTGACCTTTACTAAAGGCAACTCTCCCCCCGACGGCAGAACCGGGCCCCTGACCGGTGTAAAAAACAAAAGGAGACTACAAAATAATATACATAACACACATAAATTATCATATTATTTCTTCTCTATGCGATGGCGGAGCTTTGATCTTTATGTACTGCATCCTGCCTCCTTTATCGACTCCTCCAACTTTTCCGTCGCTGGTAGTCTGCCACAAGTCATATCCAGTCAGTGATTGACCTCCTCTTTCTCTTCTCCCATTGCACGCTCCAGCCGTCCATCCCAACGCCATCTTTCCATGCGCTTCCCCGGATCTCTTTCTGCTCTCATCGGGTTTCAACATCATGCCGTTGTCTTTCGCTCTTTCCGTCTTTTTCAACATCATAGCTACAACCGGCTTATCAACGGACCAACATCTCCGTTTGAAGGAATTACCGTTTTCCACGTTCACCCTTTTTTTCTTTTCCGCTGGCCGAACAATGTTCACCGCATATTCTTTTTTCGCGCCTCGCAGTCCGCGATTTGCTTTCACGACAAATGACCTCTGCCATTTATTTCCCCATCCTCGATTTTCTAGCTTCTCAGCTTTCCACTTCAACTCCACACCAACCGTTTTGAATGCATTCGTTCCCAACAAGAACACTTCCGTTTCATTCTGGACAATTTGGAATACCACTGCTGCTTTCCTGCCGCGAATCCAAATTTCCAAGCGTACTTGATCGATTACCGACATTGACAACTTTGCTGCATTAACCAATGTGAATTTCGGCTTTCCCATCATCTCGCACTTGTATCGCCAATCTTTACACCCTCTTTTCAGACGCTTCCATGCTCCTGATGAAATCACTGACACTACTGCTCCAATATCAATAATGACTTTTCGCTTTTGTCCCAACACCTCGCACGTTTCTAGCATTTTCGTGCCAACACTTTCCGCTTCCCTCACGACATTGTATAATGGTTTCGAGGTACACTCTCTTGCTATATGTCCGGCTCCACCACATCTGAAGCACTTCCGGCGCTTGCTACTTTCCTCCGTTCCCTGCGAGCTTTCACTTAGGCTTCGCAGATCTCGTTGTTCCTGTCCTTGTCCCATATCTTTTTCTCCTGATTTCCATTCCGTTTCAATTCGTTCTTCCGTGCCTTGTAACCTTCTCCTTCTCTGATCAGCATCTCTCCACCTTTCGTTTTCTTGCTGCAGTACTATGTCCTTCAACGTTTCGTACTGATCTGCAAGTGGCGTCTCCCTTCTTTTCATGATGAGCAAGTTCTGCAGGTTCTGATCCTCTTTCACTGCTTTCATCAACTTCGTGACCCTCATTTGCGATAACGTCTCGCTATCAATGTTTGGGTACGCTCTCTGCGACCATTTCTCGATTTCTGGAAGGTACTCCCACATCCTCTGGTTAACTTCTTTCTGCAACTCGTCGAACTCTGCCAACGCGTGTGCCTGGCTATCCCCTTGCCTTCTGCGAAGTCTTTCCTCAAACTCGGCGAAAAGCAATTTTATTGGTCTTCGGTATCGATTCTCCAACGACCGAAACAATTCCAGCGCCGCACCTTTCAGATACTTTCCTTCTAAAATCGCTACCAAGTCTTCATCCTTCTCTATTACGTCGCGGAACTTCATCAAGAACGTCCTCTTGAATTCACCAAAGTTTCCCGCTCCATCGAATACTTTCGGCTCCGGCAACGCCGACGATCTCATCATCTTTGCCATACTCACTATCGTCTCTTTCACGCTGTCCTTCCTGGGGTTTTCCAACCTCCAGCCTTCGGGTAGACTGTCTTCCTCCGCGCATTCCTCAGCCAGCTCATGCTGTCTTCTACTCGTTCGCCATTTTCCATAAGGCCATTTCTCAACCTTTTCCGCCCACGCAGAGCTTCTTTGTTCACGAGTGCTCTCACTCTGGCGCTTATTCTCCTTCTGCGTCGCCTGCCAAGACGAGATCCTTGATGCTGTTGATCTCCTAGCTTTCCAGCTTGCTTGTCCCTGAATTTTCTCTCTCATCGAAAACAGCTCCTCGCTTGTTTCGGACTCATCGCTCGAACCATCAGCGTTGTTCCTCATCCACTGGCCCTGATTTGCGGCTGTAGCCGTTATTTCAGCTTCTTCGGCCCTTCGCCTCAAGTGGCCAGCAGTCTTGCTGAGCTCACGTACGGCGCTCTTCAGGTTTTCTTTTTCCACCGCCCATTTATTCTGCAAGTCGAATAATTCCTGTTTGAGCATTTCATAATTGTTTCTCCACTTTTCTGCACACTCATTCGTGTTTCTCATTTCCACGAAAGATCTCTCCAGATCGTCCGCATTTTCCACGTCCAACGCTCTCATCACGTTCATTACGGACTTCATCCACGTCACTCCTCCCAACGCCGACCATCTGCAGCGCAGTTCTTCACTGAACTGTCGCAACTGCTCCACGACAACACTTTTCGTCTGTTCACTGCATTTCGTGTCGAATGCAATCTTTTCCAACACATCTTCCTCCATTTTCTCACTATTCTGCAAGAATTTATCAAATCCTTTCAAAAGTTTACTCCTCATCTTCACGCTCATTTCTTCTTCGGTCATCCGCACCCAAAGCGTTTCCATCGGACTTTTGCCCACCCCTATGTGTGTGACGAGAATATTAGAGAATTTGACACAATAATCTTTATTGCGCCAAATTTCAGCGAAAGACAACAAGACGACAAGCGCCAAAAACGTAACACAAATAAAGTTAGGACTAAATCTTATACAAATGATAAACAACAATCTACATCTCAACACGTGTCACCGGGGCATCACGTGCACACGTTACTACGTGGCGTGACCTTTACTAAAGGCAACTAAACAACTATAAAAATATTGAAGCATTTTTACGAAAAACCCAATAAAAGTAGCATAAAAATAACATTTTTGTGGCAGAAATGAATTAATTTGGGTCTCAATCAATGATGAGCAAATTTTCGCTGTGTAAGGGATAAGGTTATCCCTTCTGTAGTCTGCTCGGTGCACTTTGCTCTATGACGCATACATTCTTCTCAACTCAGCTGACAATCCATTAGACCGTTCCGAACAACAAGCTCGCTTCCACACGCTGCGTCTCCGCTTATCATCTCACTCTACATATCTCATCTTCCTGGTTTCTGACCGGAAACGAATGACGCCATCAGGAATGTAGATTCCTGATGGCAACTCGCCCACGTCGAGACCAGAAGCGCCGCCCAATAGAGCTCGGTATATATACCGTCTTTACCTTTTATCTTGGCTTTTCTATTCCTAATTCTGTCCCCATCCCTCCATCCTGACCCCGACACCTACCCGTGCCTCACTGGCAGCTGCGAGTGGCTGGCCCCTCCAGGGGGGCCCACGTAAGTTAGGATCCACCAGACATGTCGTGGGCCGGGCCGGGCCGGGCCGGGCCGGACCAATGGTGAAATTTTGTGGGCCCGGCCCGGCCCGGCCCGGCCCGTCGGCCCAGCCAGGCCCGGCCCGGCCCGGCCCGGTTGGCCCGATCGGCCCGGAAAATTTTATAATACGTGAAATGAAGAGAAAATATCTGCTCAAAAATAAAAAATGTAATCACAACAAACGAATTTTACGTGAAACTGTGTGACATTTCACGTGAAACTGTGAGACAAAAAAATATCTTCATTTTTTTCCTGATATTTGTTCATTTTTTTGAATAAAAACGTGATAAAATTTGTCACTTCGCCACGAATCCATTATAACAATGAACTTACTTCGAATATTTGTTTTTAATTGAAAAAAAAAACAAAAAAAAAACTTACGAAAAAAACCGAAATAAAAATTGATCGGGCCGACCGGGCCGGGCCGGGCCGGGAAAATTTTCTACCGGTCCGGCCCGGTCCGGCCCGGCCCGGCCCGTGGCCCGGCCCAGACGGACCGGCCCGCGGGCCGGCCCGGGCCGGCCCGAATTTCGACATGTCTGGGATCCACTAGGTGTTAGGTTAGGTAGATGACTTAGGATAGTTTAGGAAACGCGCTGTTGGTTGAGATTATTTGAGAAAAGGGCTAGAGTTATTTTTGAGAGCGAGCTTGAGAGAAGCCGCGCGGTACCGTAGGCGACGATCCAACATCCTAGATTTAGGGCCCAAAAAGTCTAGGTGTAGGTAGTCGCGTAATTGAGTGTTAGTCCCAACAGGCGTTGAGAAGCCCGCAAGCCTAGCGAAAGAGAGCCAGTTTGAGTTTGAGAGTACCGCGAGGAAAAATACCGCGATGAGTAGTGCCCAGTATGCCGCGAGGAGAAAATGCCGCGATGATTTTGTTGAGAGAAAACGCTAAGTGAGAGATACGTAAGACCGCGACGAGAGATACCGCGGCAGTGAGAAAAAGGCCGAATAGATTAGAAGCATGCAATAGTTTAAAAAAAAACACATTTTTCTTTCCCCTACAATTTTTTTTTCTGTTTTTCAGTCATACAGTATTAGAATGAGTCATAGAAATTTGAGAAACCAAAGTTTTTGAATGGAGAATCTCATCCAATATCCCGACGACCACGGGGTAGGCATGGCGAGCCTTCTAGCGCTTGCTTCCCTACCCCCAATCCAGCCCTGCCCCTTCCGAAACAAACCAACCAAACAAACCACCAAAAAACACGGCTAGCCTGCTTGTTTTAACAGCACCGTTTGCAAATTCCGCCAATCAAAACCAAAACGATAATAGTCCAACTTCTCTAGATTTCATACAGCTGAACACCGACCAGTGCCTCAGCGATGTGCACACTGTCACTCGGTTGTGTGGGGCGCACCTCATCACTCTGCGCGAGTCGGTAATCTTAGATTTGCAGGATATCCACATAAAAATGAACGAGATTACTACCGCCACCGCCGACCGGTTCGACGTCCTGGAGACCCGAATGCAGACGTTCGAAGGTAAGACTGGAGTTTATAGTGGGATTCCTATCCCATTTCACAACTTCGGTCCCCTTCGACAGGACTCCACAGCTGAACAACCCTTGAACCAAAACCAATCAGAATCTCAAAACCAAAATTCAAACGAAACACCACGCGCTTCGAACTCCGGTTCAAGCGGACACTCGTTCGTAAACTCACCAATTAATAACCAGCCGCCAAACGCGGTCCCCCAGGTCCCAAGCACGCCGCAAACAGACACACCGCTGCCGGGAAGAGTCATGAAAGATCTGAACGCCACACCCGAATAACCACTGAACCCAAGCTAATCTCAATACCAATTTTCAAACCCAAACAAAACACAGCGCGTTTCGAACGCCAGTTCAAACTGTCATTCATATTTTTTTTATCCGCCGACTCCATCGCAAATTGGTGTTTCTTCAAAGAAAAAATATCATTTGTAAAGGTGTCTTCCCTATTTTGGAATTCTCGAGGATTAATATGCAACAGACAAGCCGAAACAGAAAATGCAAATAACCGAACAAGCGAAGTTCAGCGAGGACGTATTCTTTAATTCAATGATCATTATCCAGCACCACGCTCCACTCTTCCGAATTTATTCCACTCGGCTCTTTCCATTAGTGCCCCCATTAACACCTTCATCGATCTAACACCGCATTAATCTACAAAATTCCCAGAATCGCTTCAAAATACCAAGGACTTATCAACCCAAGAAGACTCCAATTTTCACAACACAGATCACAAGTTTTACCATTTGCTAATGAACACCAGACGATACTATTTTCAAGAAAGCTTGATTTAACCTAATATGGCCATTCACATGTACAAGTTAGTTTCAATTGCCCGTTATCCGTAACGTCACACTTTCGGACGCAGCCTCTAATCACATTTACGGAAATTATCACTCTGAAGGTAACCATCGCTATTTTAATTGATAATCTATCACACTGGTGAAGCGCCACGGGCCCGCAGCGGGCCCGCCGCGGGCCCGCCAGCGCACCGCTGACAGCTAAAAGAGTACACGCGTGGTGCACGCAGCGGGCCCGTGGCGGGCCCGCTGCGGCTCGCTAGCTGCTACATCGCGGGGGTGACTCCCTTCTTGCTTTTTTCTTTATTTGATATTTTCTCATGAAAACTAACACAGTTTGTGTTTTTATCAATATTTATTGAAAAAAATAAAACAAAAATTCAATACAGCAATTATTTATATTATTCCAAAATTCGTCGCTGTCGTTGTCCCACTCATCTCAGCATCGTTCGTCCTCACAAGATGTGGCACGTGTCTGAAAATTCAGTGAATTTTGCTGTGTAAGAGATGCGGCATCCCGGAGGATGATAATTTCTTTTTAAATTTTTATTAGGCAAAGCGCTCTAATTTGTATGAGACAACTTCCGTTCAATTCAATTTCTTTCCTTTATCATTTGAAGTCCAAACTTAAAAATGTATAATTGCTTGCAACGGACATTGAAACATATTCGTTTTGGCTTGAGGAAACGCAAACGAAAACCGCTATCACATGGGCACGAGAAAGCAAACGTGAAAATTTTTACAAAAAACGCCCAAATAGTGTCAGTTTTTATATCATTTAACTTTGGGCCTCCTTTGTATTAATTTTCAGTTATGCTTCGAGCGCGTTTGCTCTCTGCCGGTGCATGAGTCTGTGGCCCATGACCGTTACAATCAATTCCTATTTTTCAAGTATTTTCACTGTCTATAGATGGATGGACTCGTTTATTCAAGAAGAAATATCAATTTTTCAATGCTTGACAAATTTAATGAAAAAATATTACTCAAAACTCATATTTTTGTTTTATTTTTACTAGAAAAAATTTCGGCGGCTTTCCCCGGTGTAACGGTGAAAATACCACAAGTGCCTTCAGTATGCTACACTTAAAACTTAACCGATTTGTACCAAACTTCGGCAGCCTTGTGTCACTTGGTTTTAAAAATGTTTCGCCAAGTTTGATGCAAATCTGTCCAATAGGCGCTGAGAAAATGCTTTACACACGAAATCTCACACGGACACAGATACAACAGACATGAATAAACACTTATATTTTTATTGAAAAAAACTAAAATGTTGAACAGGTACTACTGAATTAACGGTTTACAAGTCACATAGGTGTTTTTGTTCGTAACAAAAGACGCCTAATTTTATTTAACAATGCTTTTTTTTTAATATTTTTTCCGAAAATTCTGCACTTTTGCATTTTTATTGTATTCAGCGATGTTTTTTTTTAAACTTTATTTCAAAATTACTTTATGTTATCTTGATTTTAGCTATTATATTTTCGCGAGTCAGGCTTGGTCGGAAAAAAATTTCGAAAAATCGGATATCGGGCTTTTCTATGCCTTTTTGAAGTAAAATAGTGTTTTAAGCAGAAAATTTTCTTTAAATAACAACATAAAACTAATTTGAAAAAACCAAAAACCACTCAAGACCCACATTCAGTCCAAAAAGACATATTTTCCGAAAATGGGCGAACGTAGGACTCACAAAAATTTTCGAAGCAACTGAGAAATAGCAAGATATGCAATTTTCGTAATGAAAAAAATTGGATATCCGATATTTTCGAAAAGCATCCTCATGGAAAAACTCAGGTATTCGATTTTCCGACCAAGCCTGGTGCGAGTTACTGATTTTTCATGTTAAAAAGATAGGTACGCCTTTGACAAACAATCATTTCCCACTGTTCTTTTCCTACGTGAAACCATCGAAATAAATTAATGATTTCTGTGTTCGAATATCGTTTCTCAGCAGAATATGTAAAAAAAAATTGGAAATTGATCATTTTCGGCCAGTATACGAGTATCATATTTTGGGAAAAGGTAGCAAGTGATAAAACGTAGAAAAAGAGTGGGAAATGATTTTTTGCCTCAGCCTTTAACCTATTCAATAGGAAGAAATCGATATTTTTCGTAGCGGCGTGCCGCATCCATTAAAAATCATTTTTAGGGCATACCCTATTTAAATCCGCTCATAAATTTCATTTCTTTTTCTTCTTTAAGACGTTTTTTTTTTTAATTTTTGACAGTAAGAAAAATATTTAAAAAAAAGAAAATCTTACCGACGTCGGCGGTGTCGAACTTCGGTTGTCCTGTTGGTACCTGAAACAAAAAAAATAGAAAAAGTTATCGGGCATATTCAAACAAAATTAATAAAGATTTAAAAGAAAGATAAATGATTTAAAAAACGCCAGAAAAACATAAAAAATTAGAGTTTTTTGACAAAAATAGTCCAAAAATGTTAAGCCCCGCCCACTTTGCAATCTGGGCGCATGATTTGGCAACCATGCTGCGCGCCTCTTGTAACACGAATAACTGGGCAGTATTTTTTGCTTCCGTTGTTATTTTTGGAATATTTTTGCTGAAAGATCAAAAATAAATATAAAATAACTCAAACCAACTGAAGAAATAAGAAAAATTACATGTAATCGCCTTAAAATTGGGATATTGAGCGATGTTAGCCTGCGCTCAACTCACTTTAGACGTCAATCCGCAGACACCGATTGTCATCGTTGTTAAAGCGGTAATTGCAGTATTATAGGCTGTCAAGCCTGCTGCACCGACGTGCACTCGTTATTGATACTGCATTTAGGGGGGGGGGGGGGAAAGAAAAAAACTTGAAAAAAACAAGGCACGCTAAAAGGCGATAAAGGTGTCTTTAGCAGCCGATGCTACACGCCGTAAAAATTTTTTTCTATAAGAACTATAATGATTAAAAAACGCTTATGGGGTTATTCACGAAATGGCAAAAAATGGCAAAAAACGGCAAAAAACTGCGCGAAAACTCGGAAAATGCTCCGATTGATCTGAAATTTTGGGAAATGAGGGAGAAAACTCTCCCGGACATTCCCACAAAATTTCAGACCAAAATATCGATTTTAAGCATTTTCAGACAAAAAAGCAATAATTCTTAAAAATCGATATTTTGGTCTGAAATTTTGGGGGAATGTCCGGGAGAGTTTTTTCCCTCACTTCCCAAAATTTCAGATCAATCGGAGCATTTTCCGAGTTTTCGCGTAGTTTTTTGCCGTTTTTCGCCATTTTTTGCCATTTCGTGAATAACCCCATTAGCATCTTCGTAATTGATAATGTAAATTTTAATAAAAGCTGCTAAACTATTGTTAGCAGATACTGTAAACTTTGTCACTGAAAGTGCACTTCTGTTAGAGTAAGTTTATTGTTTATGTATAAATACATATCATTCACAAGACATAAACTTCATTCACGTCATTTATTATTCATATCTGAGAGTTCCACCGCTCGATCACGCAACGTGAACTGCAGACTTTCCTTTTTTCGAATACCGCCTATTGTCCATTCGCAAAGAAAGCAAGTGCGCTCCACAAAATTTAGTACTGCGTGGATTTCATTTTCGTCGCCAAATTATTTCAATTCACGTGTAAATTCAACGTTAAATTAAATAATTTGGCGATGAAAATGAAATCCACGTAGTACTAAGTTTTGTGGAGCGCACTTGCTTTCTTCGCGAATCGACAATACTATTGCCTACATCCGTTATATTTGAATGTTCGTATAAACTAAAGATTTCTTTAATTAGAAAAAAAGTTCTTAAACAAATATCAAAACAAACTAAACGTTTATGCAACTTATCCGCGGTCGGTCAAGTCCAATTCTTCAAACAAAGTCTACTAAATATCTCACCATACGAGATATCATTCACATAAAACCAGGAAAAAATATTTATAAACTTTCTTGAGACAAAAAGTTTACCATCGTCAACTGGCCGCTAGCGGGCCCGCGGCGGGCCCGCAGCGGGCCCGCCAGCGCATCACCAATGAATGCCAGCATTTTCGAACAAAAACTCAACTAACTTGTGTCGTATGTGCAATTTTACATGGTTTAAAATAACCAAAGTTCATTTGTAAACCAATTGGAAATAAAAAATTTTCAACCTTTCAGGTACCTGCCAGATAGCATAGCCGCCGCGGGCCCGCCAGCGGCCAGCGAGGGCACCCAAGCGCTGGCGGGCCCGCTGCGGGCCCGTGGCGGGCCCGTAGCGTCTGCGGAGCCGCCGCGGGCCCGCGCGCGGTTCACCAGTGCAGGCTTTCGACTCTTATCCTTGAATCATTTGTTCTGTTTTCTTTCACTCCTCTCCTCCCCCTTTTCTTTATCTGCGCTTGGTTTTTCTTATCATAAAACATTTCCGTTCACATTTATCTCACATTTTCACGAACTTAATCTCTTTTCATCCCAGCAACTCTTGAAAGGCTCGCCCACGACGGTTTCTTAACCTTTGCACGGTAGAGTCTTATTTCCTATATCATCATCCTGCCTCGAAACGTCGACATTTTACCCAAACTAAACTTTCCTACAAGTGAGGATTACAAAAAAACCTTTATCTTTAACAACTTCAAGTTCCACCCACAATCCGAGCCGATTAAATCCGAAGGTGAAATCTTCGTCAGGATTCCATCCTGACCACGAAGAATTTCCCTCGATGGGTCTCCCGCATCTACGTGGGCTCCAGCCCAAACACAAAAAATAGACGTCAGAAAAGAAATCTTTGAGACGGACTCTTCGTCAGGATTCTATCCTGACAAAGGAGAGATCCCCTCATACGGTTCCACCAATCAAATAGAAAAAAGAAACCCAACTTCGAACCAAACTTCATAGTTCTAATACCTCGTACCCATTTGAATCTTGTAAGTTCCTTACAGCTCAAAACATTTCACAATGAACATAAAAGGCTCTATCCAAACTTGAATAAGCAGGGTTCTACCCTGTTAATGATAGCTTGGAGAGGTCACAGCAAAAGTTATCCCAAATAGTGTCTCAAACCAATCAATTACGACCAATTTTTTTTTTCGAGGACCAGGGTCGGTCCTCGCCAAAGGTTGGAGGTGTAAGGGATAAGGTTATCCCTTCTGTAGTCTGCTCGGTGCACTTTGCTCTATGACGCATACATTCTTCTCAACTCAGCTGACAGTCCATTAGACCGTTCCGAACAACAAGCTCGCTTCCACACGCTGCGTCTCCGTTTATCATCTCACTCTACATATCTCATCTTCCTGGTTTCTGACCGGAAACGAATGACGCCATCAGGAATGTAGATTCCTGATGGCAACTCGCCCACGTCGAGACCAGAAGCGCCGCCCAATAGAGCTCGGTATATATACCGTCTTTACCTTTTATCTTGGCTTTTCTATTCCTAATTCTGTCCCCATCCCTCCATCCTGACCCCGACACCTACCCGTGCCTCACTGCTGCGAGAATTCGTTCGGGATTTGCCAATTGTATTTTCGCGAGTTGTCAATAATTTACCCATCATTAGAGAATTCCGACCAAATGTCGACTATGCATTTTTTACAAATTGTGCTCAAATCGCGATTTTCTTCTTAACGATTTGCGTGCAATTTATAAATTGTTTGTCTGCCCGTATAATGCATAAGTTGCAAATCACCTGTGGCCGTTCAAACATCCTAACCACTATACCACAAGGGCCACAAAAACTTGAGAGAAATAGGGAAAATAAATAATTACCATTTCTATTATACTCGGTATAAAACGCTGATAACTCGCTCCAATCGGACAAAGAATTTCGCATGCATTTGGAGAGAGGTTAAGAGAAATCAGAGCAAAACATCGGCCACGGCTCTCTCAATTTTCTGCACTCTCTCGTCGCCAACGTGGCCGCGTCCACCACTGTGCGAAGGGAGCGCGTTTGCAGCGCTCCGTACTGAGAATAAAAAAAAAAACAAAAATCAGTAAAAATTAATATTTGACGAAGGCGACTCAGTTGCCACAAGCTGCAGGCTTGTCCATATATATAAAATTCCGTTTGGGTCTGTAAATAAGTTTCTTGGTGTGTCTGTTTCCAAACTGCATGGCGGAAGCGAACTGAGCGCCCGAGACCAACAAAAAAACTCGAGCTCCGGTCTTTCGCTTACTGGGCAAGCATTCAAACGCCTCCGCCACACGGGACACGCAAGAAATGAATGAAAAAGAAATTTTAACTTCATGGGGAGCTCAAATCACTTTTCAATTTTTGCAATAAACCATTCGGAGCCGAGCAAATGAGCTCCAAAGTTTTAATTTTTACGTGCGAATTTATCACCGCAGTTGAGAGTCATTTCCAACAGTGGCCGGGTGGCCGAGTGGTTGGTGCAAGAGAATATTAAATGGAGGATGCGGGTTCAATCCCTCGCGCTAAAAAATTTTTGTATTTTGATTTTTGCGTTTACTTTTCCAGGTCCTAGAACTTTTTTTGACCAAATTTTTTTTTTCAATTTTTTGTGTTTAATACGTAGTAACAGTTCACAAATAAGGACAATAATGCTAATCAAAAATTATGAAATGGGAAAAACAAATAGTGTTGGTGCATCTCGCACACTTGATGAACGCATTATCGGTACATCTCCTCTGGAAGCAATCATCTGCGCCAACTTGTCCGAAGCGGAACTCCGAAGGTGTCAAGAACGGTAAGCTCGTGTCCATTTATCACGCTTTTTTTTCAAGAGATTGGTTTTTTGACGGGAAATAGGTGGAGGAAATCCGAGTTCGAAATCAAAAACTTCTTGGATAATAACGATAGAAAACTTGCCACACGAAGTGTCATCTCCAGTTAAAACGAAATAAAAACAAAACAAAACACAAACATACAATCGTCACCATACGTTGAAAAGAGGTTGGCAATGCGAAAAAATATGGTTTAAAAAAAGTTCTAGGACCTGGAAAAGTGAACACAAAAATCAAAATACAAAAATTTTTTAGCGCGAGGGATTGAACCCGCATCCTCCATTTACTATTCTCTTGCATCAACCACTCGGCCACCCGGCCACTGTTGGAAATGACTCTCAACTGCGGTGATAAATTCGCACGTAAAAATTAAAACTTTGGAGCTCATTTGCTCGGCTCCGAATGGTATATTGCAAAAATTGAAAAGTGATTTGAGCTCCCCGTGAAGTGCTCTTTCACCCTATATTGGTGTCATTTCGAAACGCCAAGTTAAGTTTGGACCGTTCCCTGTTAGAAATGAAAAGATATCAAGAGCAGGCTTTCTCGGAAATGAAAATTTCTCTTCCGAGATCCGTCGGAAATTTCCGATTTTGTAGTTTTCTCTTCCGATGTTCCGACGGAATTCCGAGTTTTTCATTTTCATCTCCGAATTTCCGTCGGAATTCCGAAATTTCAAATTCTCGTTCCGATTTCCGTCGGAATTCCGACTTCCGACGGAATTCCGATTTCCGATCGGAAAAATCGGAAATGAACCTGAATAGACCCATAAAATCTTAAATTATCCACAAAAAGTTAAAAAAATTGAGGAAATATACGTAGACTCGTTTTTTAAAAAGGAAATTTGTGTCACGGAAATGGTCGAATTTTTTCCAAAAAAAAAAAAACTATTTTTCGTACCAAATTTCGACGGAAAAACATGCATTTTTCCGACGTCGGAAATATATTATTTCCGACGGAAACGGAAATATTTTCGGAAATCATTTTGTCGCGGAACGGAATCGGAAATTTTTTCGGAAGTGAAACTGCCTCGGAACCGGAATCGGAAATTTCCGACATCGGAATTCCGACGGAATTCCGACTTTTCGGAAATTTCCGAGAAAGCCTGATCAAGAGTAGCTTTTGATGCAGCCAGGCTTGTCAATTTATGGTAGAATGTTCTTTAGAAAAAGAACAATAGTGTAGATTCTTTGGAGGAAAAGATAAAGAACTCTTTTTTTCAGATTCCAAAAGAAAAGGATGACTGCTGGTCGGCCAAATTTGAAATGGTGCAAAACCTAGCGAAAGAGTTGGATGTGAAGGACTTTATTCTGGCGCAGTCATCTCTCGAAGAGACTTTCCTTCGACTAGCCGGATTGGACGGAGAAGATCAGGTGGATCATGCCGTCCATGTCACGCATTCCACACACGTCTAACCAACTCGAATCGCCTTTTCATTGCCTGTATATGTTTCCTTCCTTCTACGGTTTCCGATCATATTGCCCGTATGATCGTGCCTTTCTGTTTCTCTTTTGTTCTGTTTCACTCTACTTTCTCATTGAAAACTAATCCGATGGTGCAATAATCGTGTAATATGTTGTCGTTTTTTTTTTTTACAAAATTACGGGAAGTTCACCATTCTTATGCGTATACACATTTATATTTCTTCTCTCGAAATAAAAAAAATAAAAAAATTTAAAATTTACTCTGTCATTCTCGAGTGAAATCTGGATCATTCATAGTTTTCACAGTTTGCCTCCACATCTTCCGAAACTGTCCATGCTCATTCTCGACTTGCACATTTTTCTGCTGGAATATTGGAGTGAACGCCTCAATTACTCGATTGCTATAAATGGTGAACAATCGGGTGAATACTTCTTTGATGGCATCAATTTTCTGAAATATGTATGCAAATACGTGGCAGTTGGATGACAAATATTACGTATTCTTCAATTTGAAATATTATCGGTTCAACATTCTTGCCGGCTACAGTAAGCAGTGGCGCGAAAAATCGAAACACCGCCCCTCGTGAACGCAGAGCAAAAATGTGAGCGGGTGTGTCGTAGTCTGCGTCTATTATAAAACTTTCGGGCAAATATGGTAGCCGGCACGGCAGACATGTCGAAATTCGGGCCGGCCCGGGCCGGGCCACGGGCCGGGCCGGGCCGGACCGGTAGAAAATTTTCCCGGCCCGGCCCGGCCCGGTCGGCCCGATCAATTTTTATTTCGGTTTTTTTTCGTAAGTTTTTTCGTTTTTTTTTCAATTAAAAACAAATATTCGAAGTAATTTCATTGTTATAATGGATTCGTGGCGAATTGACAAATTTTATCACGTTTTTATTCGAAAAAATGAACAAATATCAGGAAAAAAATGAAGATATTTTTTTGTCTCACAGTTTCACGTGAAATGTCACACAGTTTCACGTAAAATTCGTTTGTTGTGATTACATTTTTTATTTTTGAGCAGATATTTTCTCTTCATTTCACGTATTATAAAATTTTCCGGGCCGATCGGGCCAACCGGGCCGGGCCGGGCCGGGCCTGGCTGGGCCGACGGGCCGGGCCGGGCCGGGCCTGGCTGGGCCGACGGGCCGGGCCGGGCCGGGCCGGGCCCACAAAATTTCACCATTGGTCCGGCCCACGACATGTCTGCGGCACGGTGATTCTTTTACTACCGGCCACGCATTTCTAGTCCCCCGGTCGCACTCTCTCACTCTCTCATCACAAGAAGTGGGCGGAGTTCCCTCCCCTTTTTGCAAAATGCGGCAAAAAAATTTGCGGAAATCAGTTCGGCCACCACGGAAAACCAGTTTCATTTGAAATTGTACGTATAAAAACTAGCGAATCCAGGTTTTAAATATGCGCCCTGATGAGAGCTAGTAACGTGACAGACAACTTTTTGATCAGACGTCATTTAAAAAATCGCGACGGGAAAAACTTAATCGGGGGACTAGAAATGCGTGGCCGGCATTAAAAGAATCGCACTGCATTTGAAATTGTGCGTGAAAAATCATACCGATTTCGGTTTTAAATATGCGCCATAATGAGAGCAAGTAACGTGACAAAAAACTTCTCAATCCGAAGTCATTTAGAAAATCGCGACAGAAAAACTAATCGGTGGACGAGAATTGTGTGCTCGGTAGTAAAAGAATCACCGTGTCCGGCAAGAATATTGAAAAGATATTACTGCGCCGAAAAAAGCAGGAAGAGCCGCTCGTGCGTGGCGGCTGTGGTCTCGCTGCGACCAGCGCGTATACTCAGGAAATTTTTGGCTAATAGCAATTGAAAACGGCTAATAGCCACCGATTCGGGGCGTGTGCCATATGTATTTGGCACACTCCCCATATTCGATAGCTATTAGCCGTTTCCGTCGGCTATTATTTTCAAAAATCTTCCATTTCATATTTCGGACATCTTGTGGCTGAAAAAAGTCGCAAAAGCACTGAGTAAGTGCGAAGACTGTTTTCCCTAATTGTTGCATGTAAACATTTTATAGCTGCGTTTCAAACAGACGAATTTTTCATAGGCGGTGGTATTACCCAATAATGGCTAATAGCCCTTTTCTGCGGCTATTAGCCATATTCCACGGCTAATAGCCATAATGGCTAATAGCCAAATTCCTCGGCTAGTTGCCATTATCGCCCGCTATTAGCCTTTTCGGCGGCTATAACCATTTTCAGTGGCTATTAGCCACCTAGACGCCGAATCTCGCCATAACGCGCCAAAAATTTCCTGAGTACTGTAGTTTGTTCACATTTTTTTTTTAATTTTTTTTCTGTTTTTCAAAAGAAATTTTGTGGTTTCGTTTTTTTTTGTAAATAAACTACCGTATACGCGCTAGTCGCGGCGAGACCACAGCCGCAACGCACGAGCGGCTCTGCCTGCTTTTCGCGACGTAGTAATGATATAGTAATCTAATTGGTCTTATGTGCGGCAACGCCTATGAGTTTATTACATTAACGAGTGATGCGGCATTAACAAAGATAAAAGGTTAAGAAAACGGCCTGGATTAAGGGAAATGTCACCTTATATAGGGACCAGGTGAGAGAGTGAGAGAGGCAGAGGTCAGAGTGGGAATGAGAGACGTCGCGGGCGCGCGGTGGCGTCCGGTCAAACATTGTAGATCAAAATGAGCTGGCAGGTCTAGGCGTCGGCATCTGTGTTTCGTAGGTCTCAAAGAGACCTCAGAAACCAGATACTAGGTGCACGACTACCTTTGACAAACCAGCGTGATTAAATAGGGAATAGATGAGAGAGGGAAGGTGATCGGTGCGATACCTTACACCTCCCCACCACCTGTAGGACCGTCTCTGGTCCTCAAGAAAAGAATAGAGTGAAAAAAAAAGGGAGGAGATGAGACCTAGAGAAAATAAAATACAATGAGCGAACAGTAATGAGCGAGGGGTAAATTATTCCTAAGGTGAGCACCCGATCGCCTCACTGCTCCATCGCTTTGGCATTGTCCATGTTGATGAGGTGTTCGGATTGGTTCACAACATCCGGAAGTTCGATCATTATCGAGTGTCAGGTTTGAATAGTTTGGCCCGTTGGTAGTTCCTGGTGATGAAACACGCCTTTTCGGTCCGCGAAATAGCACCTGTGATGCGGCAGCGGTTGTGGAGGAACTGCGATTTCCGGTAGCCAGATGACCTGATGTGGTGAATGATTGACGTTGTCTGAGGCTCAGTCCTTAGTGCTGGCAAACTCCTGGTTGACGCGTGGGAGTACGTGTTTGACTGCTGTAAACTGTAATTATTTTATTGAAACTTTGTTTAAAACTTGTATGGGCCGAGTGGGCTAGGTTGAACGCCTAGGCGACGTCGCCATTGTTGAGTGTGGGTCCCGATGGTTTGCACCTTGACTCGTCGTTGATGAACGCGATTGACTGGTTGGGCAATAGGCCGTTAGCAGGGAAGAAAATTGGGATCTCCGGACCTGTCCTTGTCGTCTGGTGGCTGTTAGGATGTGCAGAACCGTGTTCTCTTTGACTTCGTTGTTCTTGAGTGTTCAGATTAGAAGATCATTAGTTAGGCTACTCATTGTCCGTGATGTAATTTAGGCGCCGAAACGTTTGGAAACTGCAAATTTAATAAAGATTTTTAAAATTTACCCATCCGGTAATTCCAACGTGGCTTGTGTGTGTACTTCTTCAATTGACCAAAAGTAACTGGGTCATCGCTAGCAGTTGAAAAGGTTGTCAGGACGAATCGTTCGGCATCAGTCACGCGAGTGATTGTAGTGGTGTAGTGGCAGTAGTCAATGTGGATGGCGCAAGCTTCCATCCGGCTCGAAGCATCTCGTGCCAGGAGTCTTTCCACGGTAGCCCTCCTTGGCTACTGGGTGAACCATCCATCCTTGCGATAGTGCAGCTGTTAAACGCATAACGCGTTGGCGGTGATGTCCTGGACGGATTCCGCGAGCCAGCTGAAGAGGCATGAGTTGCGGGAGAAGAGCCACGACCATCCCTGGATTCCGCTGCAGAGGTATGAGCTGCTGGGTCCGGATGAGCACCGGTCTCATCAAGCCATTGGCCACCCGTCGCTTTTTCTTTGTAATGTCGTAGTCCCGGTCAAGTTCCATGAATGGTTCGTGTTCTGAGAGGACGCGCTCCTCGGTCCGGTATTTGGTGATGAACCAGTCCGAGCGTCGAGCACCATTAAGGAGTTCCTCGGGCTTGATGTGGAAATCTTCTGGCTGCAGACCGGGCATCCGTTGAAGCTCTTCGACTATGAGCACGTCTCCTGGAAAGTGCTCTGCCATGACGGTGAAACTTGGTGTCGTACGAGAAGCGCGACGGGTGGATGAAAAGCAAGTCGGGTCGGAAATGTGCTAGTTCTCTAAAAAAAACAAAAGTATGACATCCCTCTGTTTTAAATGATCAAGTATATGGCGTTGACTCCAGTTCGGAGTCCGTCTTCAAAAACCATCGGCGTGGTGTCCTCTTGTGGTACGTAATCGGTAAGGATCTTTAGCAGCTGCATCCAATCAATCTATGTTATGTGGAAGTCATTCGTCAGTTGAATTTCCTTTCAACTCGGCAAGGCCGGTAGCGCTTTTCGGTGCATGGTCTAGAGTCAGCGTATATGAGTCTTGGTTGATGCGATTTTCGAAGCGTTCTGAAAAACGGAAAAAAATAAAATTTACCGTCATCCATATTTTTCTCCAACGTTTTGTTCTAAGTAGGCTCCGCGGTTTTGATGTCGGTTTCATTCGCGTCTGGCTGGAGTACCGATCCGAGGTTAAAAAAAAAACATGGTTAAACTTTTCTTTGGCCTCAGACGGGTTGCACGGGGGTGGGGATGGCCGTCTGGAACAGTGTCCAAGCGATAATGCCTCCCTTCCCGGCAGTGGCCCGTCATCACCGACCGGCTCGGCTGAACATTTCAGGGAGCTATCGTCGGTCATCATAGCTAAAAGTTAATAATTAATTTACGAGGATCGTCGGTCATCAAAGCTAAAAGTTAATAATTAATTTACGAGTGGTGTGAAAACCGTGAGAACGAATATTCTAAAGCGAGCGCGGCAGGCTCAGGAACTAGGCAGCAAAATAACAAAAAAATGCATAAACGGATTAATTTTATGCGGTATGGACTGAGAAAAAAAAAACTTTAAAAAAAATTAATTTAAGCGGTACGTCGAAAAAAAAAAATTAAAATTAAAACTAGCGACGTGTTATTTTAGCGGAAAATTTTAACTAACTCCCCAGAAGGTTTAGACCCTAAAATTACGGCAAAAAAAATGCCTAAAATAAATTCTAAAATGGGATAAGAGATTTGATTTTCTACAAAAGCCAAACTGTGTGAAATGGCACGAAAAAAAAAATGGACGCAGCACCTTAAAAAAAATATTACTCTATCAGGCGTGGTGAGACCCGTTACTAAAATGAGGAATGCGCCTTTAAATAAAAATCTTACTGTAGTTGATTTGGAACAAACAGTTGCGGCGCGATGCGTGTCGCGAGGCGTGTCCTTTCTGATCGACAAATCTTGTGTCATTTACATCGCACGTGGTAGATTTCGAGCTATTCCGATGAGTGGATCCGATTAAGATGGCTCGATTTGTGGTCACTTTGTGGAAGGCTTCTTCTCTATTGTCTGAGACAGTGAGTTTTCTTGCTATGGTGCCGACGCGACTGGAATTTGTGCCGTGTTGATGTTGTTTCCGTGATTTCTGGATTTCGTTTGCTGCGGAGATGTTCGATGTTCGTTTCTTCAACGGGTCTGTAAAACAGCTTAATTTATTCGAAATTAACGACTTTTGTTGGAATTTGAGATTTTTAAATTCAAAATCGTGACTATAGGCAAATCAGCGTCGATAACTCGAAATTCAAATGCGAATGGGAGTCGAAACTTTCCGGAGTGATCCTTTTTATTCATACAGTTGGTGGTGACGGCACGGGTTTCTCCTGTTGTGGAATGAATCGTCGGTTGAAGTGATGTGTCTCATCTCGTGCAAGCTTCGCATACGCATATTTGGGCATTAACGGGTGCACGTCCGTTTGGTGGCGTCGATTTTTTTTGTGGTGCAGGCAGGGAATCGCCCGAAAGCTGGATGCTCGTGAAAATTCGCAAAACTTTTTGAAGGCTCTGATTCAGCGATGACCGAAAAAAAATTTTTGCCAAGAAATCCGCACTTCATTCGCCATTTGTTCAAGAACAGTTTTGCTTTCTATATTGTAGTCTGACGAAGGTACTGAAAAAGAACATTCAGAAAACTCACGGACAATATGCGGGCAAAATTGGTAGTCTACTGGAGTTGTTCGGAGTGAAACTGCGAGATCCGGTCGGATTTTATCAAATACATAGGATGTGAGCACCATTTCTTGCAGAGTCCTCGTGAGGATTATTCGTCTGTTGGCCTTTGACGTTTCTTCATGTCCAGTTGACAATGTCCTGGGACAATTCGGGGCCGAAGGATTTTTCCTGATTTTTTTTTGTACTGAATTGCCCGTAAGCGGCTGGGTCGCTGTAGTAATAGTCGATTACGACTTGATAACTTGGTGATAAAATAATTGTTTTAAATATAAACCGTCAGGGTACGCTACGGTGAGCGTGCCGTTTTCCGACAGTCTTACCTTTCCAGGTGTGGATCCCGAGACTTCGGAGTTGTGTCGATTGGTTTCGCTAGATTGGCAAGGAAATTCTTCATTGATCGAATTTCTTCATATTTTCGCTGGTTTCGGTGGACGTGGAGTAGTTGATTACTGGTGTATTCGATGACCACGTTGCTTTTCTGCGAGTCCAGCTTTGTTTGCCTGAGCTATGCTCCTTGAGCTACTTTTATGCGTCCGTAGAGTTGTGAAAATCTTTGACGTAGTCTGGAAACGCTAGTACTGACTTACTTGTTAACGCTTGTTTCAGCGTATTGACGGCTTGTTGTCGTTCTGCCGCCTACTCAAATTGATGAGTCCTTTGGTGAGTTCGCTTGCAATAAGCTTGTCTTTCCAGTCTGACTTGTTGGTGACCTTTCGCCATGTGCACTGACGAGAAATTTTTCGCTCCGTGAAAGTTTTCTGAAAACTGGAGCCAGGATGTTTCCATCCTCGAGACAATCAGGACGTCTCCTGAGAGCTCTACGCCATACTCCGGCCCTGCGCCCGCTTGCGAGGCGATACCTGAAACGTCTGAGATGTCTGGTGCATCTGCAGACCTGAATACATCAGCTTGTTCGCTCAAAATGTGAGTTTTGGAATTTGTAATAAGGACGAATCCTCCCTCTGGTCGGCTATATGGTTTGATGACCGGGTGAAGTTACCCTGTCTGTTCGCACCACCTTCCTGAGTTGTTGTTCCCTTACGGGGTCTGTTGGCCGAGGCCGCGAGACTGTTCGTTACCTGATTTTTCCAAATTAAGCACTGATAGTTGTGATGTCGAAAACTTGCAAGACGAAGTCGGGTCATATAATGACGATGCAAACTGTGTTCTTGAATTGAACGAAACCAACAATACGCAGGAAAACTCTGAAAAGGATTAGACCGAGGGAAACGTGAGACTACAAAATCGCTGAACATCTGACCGGCCGCGTGTAAAACGATGGGAGGTTGCGCTATGTCGTCCATCCAAATGCCTACTGGAATGGAGACCCCGAGTGCGCGCGCACGACTAAACCTTTGACGCTAGTTCGTCGTCTTGCCTTTTTGAGGAAAATGAAGCAAGTAAAACCATGTGGCAACCCCCACTTTTCTTACCTAAAAAAAATTGTGAACCAGTCACCAATTGAAAATGTGCTCACCAGAGTGGTGAACAAAACGGCACAGTGTCCGGTATGCTTATAAAAAAAACGAACGCCAACGAATACGGGGCCCCTTGTAGACGCGGCAAGTTATAAGCAATTTGAAAAACTATGCGGGCTACTAGGCGTGCCTATCCCAAAGACCACAGTGGATCGCTAAGCCTAGAAAAAATATTTTAAAGGCCCTACTCGCTGCTACCAGTAATCTAATTGGTCTTATGTGCGGCAACGCCTATGAGTTTATTACATTAACGAGTGATGCGGCATTAACAAAGATAAAAGGTTAAGAAAACGGCCTGGATTAAGGGAAATGTCACCTTATATAGGGACCAGGTGAGAGAGTGAGAGAGGCAGAGGTCAGAGTGGGAATGAGAGACGTCGCGGGCGCGCGGTGGCGTCCGGTCAAACATTGTAGATCAAAATGAGCTGGCAGGTCTAGGCGTCGGCATCTGTGTTTCGTAGGTCTCAAAGAGACCTCAGAAACCAGATACTAGGTGCACGACTACCTTTGACAAACCAGCGTGATTAAATAGGGAATAGATGAGAGAGGGAAGGTGATCGGTGCGATACCTTACAATATCATCGGTTTTTTTTCCGACACGGAAACGGGATTTTTTTAGGAAGTGAAACCGCCGCCTCGGAAATTTTCAAGAAAGCCTGGTCGTCAACACCCCTAGTTCACGTACCTTTTTATTCTTCTCAAATCTCAATCTTTCGTCGAAAAGCGTCTTCTGGAGTTCGCATTTATCCAAATCTCTTTTCAATTTTTCAATCGCTTCGCTGTCATCTTGATCTTGTTGCTTCAAAATTGCAACTTTAATTCTATCGGCTTTTTCCGGACGCGAGAGTAGAGTAGCGCGCGCGAAAAAAAGGAAAAAAATATCACGTAAAAAAGCGAAATAAAAGGTCTAAAAATTGTTCACGCGTCAAAAAAAAAGTTGAAATAAATTCATAAAAAAGATCACGTAAAATAATAAAAAAGGTGAACTCTGTTAATCATGTCCGTCGACGTGGAAACCAACCACGTGGATGTATTTCTGGGTGGAAGTAAACAAAATTAGTCATTATAAACTAAGCAATCGTCAGAAAATCAACGCTGCAGTGGTATTACGGACACCAGATTACAAGTGAGTAATTAATACATTAATTTCTACCAATTGCTTTTTATATTGACAAATTGAAGATGAGGGTGCCGGACTTTCTAAGTAGATAAAGATGGAAAGCGGTTAAGTTTCCTCACACAAGAGTCTTTTCAAAAATAGAAGTACACCCTCTAATAGAGGTGCATCATCCAGTAAATTTTTTTGAAAATTTTTTTTTCCATTTTTTGAAGTATTTTTTTTTCGTTTTTCATTGATTTAAAGAATTTTTGAATTGAAAATCATTTGAAATCCCGCGACACAAGTGTCGAAACACGTTCATGGAGAACACACTTGCAACATTTCAATTGACGAGCGCAGAGTTCATATTTTCGAGACCCTGACCATTTTTTCATATTCTTTCCTATCTGCTCAGAATAAATCTCATGGAATTTTGTTTCGAATACCATAAAAAAGACATTTGCCAAATATATGCGTGTTGGAGGAAAACGTTAAAAAAAATTAAAGTACCCTTTTTTTCGAACTACCTTAAATTCGTTATTTTTATTTATATCCTTTGGCAATTAATTTTTATCCAGAAAGCTCAGCGTGTGAAACCTTAAAAATGGGCAACCGGGGACTTTTTATGTGCTTCCCGTTATTTCAATTTTTGAGCTGGCGAAAAACATGCGACATGAGAACGTGGGACTCCGCCCACTTAATTGTGCGCGACCACGCGAACACAGTGATATTTGAAGAGACCCACACAGAACGGTGAATGCAGAATTGCGTTTTCATGTCGCAAGTTGATGGAAAACACAACACTATCCCTTTTTATTCAGACAATGAACAAGCGAAAAACACCACCGAACGGCAGTATAATAAAAAATCGGGAAGGAGATTTGCACAATGCTGAATCTTCACGGCGAGGGCGCATTCGGTGAAGTCTTGCTGATTGTTCCAGTCGCCAAACCGGATGTTGCATGTGCCCTTAAAAGAATTCCAAACGATGCGGATCCGGGTGTTCTCAAAAAATGTCCGTCAGCATTTTTTTGTAGTAGGGACAGTCCGCGCACATCAATTTTCTTCCAAGAGAACCTGAATCCATAATCCAACGACATGAGATTTGCTCTCAAGCTTCTACTGAATGCCAAGTATCTTCACTTGTCTCGGTTTTTTGAATCCCTGGGAAGCAAATTGCTCTACCTCTGATCCGAGTTCGATATCGTTCAAAGAAAGAAGCAAGCCGGGTTCTTAGAAGTTTTAGTTCAGCGAAAGAAAAAGTCCCAGATCCTCTAAAAAAGAAAATCATATTTCGGCCGGCCCATCTCGCGTCAAGTATGTATGATTTTCAAAAGCGCAGAATGTTCGTCTCGAGGAGCAGGTTCTCAAAGAAATGACAGGTAAGCTCAGCCTGGGGCATACGTATTTATCTTGAGAGTTTTTTTTCAGATACAATAGAAGCTGAATATGACTTGAATGCGGGTTTCAAAGGAATGCAATCAGAAAGACATCTGCAGGACACAAGAGCGGATACGGCTTCATCGAGTGATGCTCAATACAATGTTACCTTCGTTTTTGGCCTGTTTTTGCTGTTTTTCTTTCGGTTTTTTAATCTATTGTCGGTTTCACTCATATCATATGAGTGAAGAGTCATATGGGTTTCTTCTAAGATTTCTCTTCAATTAATTTAATTCTTGTGTTGACTGTTGATTATTTTTACTTGTTTATTTTGTTTAAAATTGTTTTGAAATAAATAAAAACATTGTTTGACTAAAAATTATTTGAATTAAAAAAGTTGTGCCCAGCCCTGCTTGCTTGGCTCCCCAAAATGTTCGCGTCAGAAAACATTCAAACTACCGTAAAACCTGTATTAGACTTTCATACAAGTCTATTGTTCAAAGGCCTCGCCCGGGTGCAAGTCTATTAGAGTGGCAAGTCTAATAAAGGGGCAAGTCTAATACAGGTTTTACGGTATGTTTATTCTTATATTGTTGTTTTATTTCACGTTGAATTTATACGTGAAATGAAATATTTTGGAAATCAAAATGAAAATCGCATAGCCTTGAGTTCAGCGGAGCGCGTTTGGCCATTTTGGCGGGCCGACAATATATTAAAAAACCGAAAGAAAAACAGCAAAAACAGGCCAAAAACGAAGATAACATTGTATTGAGCATCACTCGATGAAGCCGTATCCGCTCTTGTGTCCTGCAGATGGCTTTCTGATTGCATTCCTTTAAAACCCGCATTCAAGTCATATTCAGCTTCTATTGTATCTAAAAAAAAAATCTCAAGATAAACACGTATGCCCCAGGCTAGGGTTGGCAATGGGGAGCCCCACTCTTTTTTGCAAGAGTGGCAGATATCCAATTTTAAGCTTTCTGATAGTTTACTCACTTTAAAAAACAATACTAGCACGACTACTAATCAGATTTGAGGCGGAAATTTCACTTTTCCAGAATTTCGGAGGCATGTTTTGGCGATGGGTAGGTTGGGGCGGGGAGGTGGGGCGGGGAGGTGGGGAGCAGGCTTTCTCGGAAATTTCCGAAAAGTCGGAATTCCGTCGGAATTCCGATGTCGGAAATTTCCGATTCCGGTTCCGAGGCAGTTTCACTTCCGAAAAAATTTCCGATTCCGTTCCGAGACCAAATGATTTCCGAAAATAATTCCGTTTCCGTCGGAAAAAAAACATGTTTTTCTGTCGAAATTTGGTACGAAAAATCGTTTTTTTTTTTGGAAAAAATTCGACCTGTCCCTGACACAAATTTGCTATTTAATGCCGCGTCCAAAGTTCAAAAATTTCCTGAAATCAGGAGTTTTTTGCAGTCCAAAGTTCCACAAAAAATCCCAGAAAAAACAGGCGGTCACAGTTGAAACCGACGTTACCTTAGTTCCTTCGCTGTGAGACCTTCTACGTTTAAACTTGAATTTTCCCACAGTTGCTCAATTTTTTCTTTTTTGCGGGAAAATTTAAGTTCAAACACAGAAGGTCTCGCAGCGAAGCAACTACGGTAACGTCGGCTTCAACTGTGACCGCCTGTTTTTTTCTGGGATTTTTCTGGAACTTTGGACTGCAAAAAACTCCTGATTTCAGGAATTTTTATAACTTTGGACGCGGCATTAAACACGAGTCTACGTATCGTTCCTCAATGTTTAAAACTTTTGTGGATAATTTAAGATTTTATGGGCCTATTCAGGTTCATTTCCGATTTTTCCGATCGGAAATCGGAATTCCGTCGGAAGTCGGAATTCCGACGGAAATCGGAACGAGAATTTTCAATTTCGGAATTCCGACGGAAATTCGGAAATGAAAATGAAAAATTCGGAATTCCGTCGGAACATCGGAAGACAAAATTACAAAATCGGAAATTTCCGACGGAACTCGGAAGAGAAATTTTTATTTCCGAGAAAGCCTGGTGGGGAGCCTCCCCACCTCCCCATTGCCAACCCTACCCCAGGCTGAGCTTACCTGTCATTTCTTTGAGCACCTGCTCCTCGAGACGAACATTCTGCGCTTTTGAAAATCATATATACTTGACACGAGATGGGCCGGCCGAAAGATGATTTTTTTTAGAGGTTCTGGGACTTTTTCTTTCGCTGAACTGAAACTTCTACGAACCCGGATTGCTTCTTCCTTTGAACGATATTGAACTCGGATCAGTGGTAAAGCAATTTGCTTCCCAGGGATGCAAAAAACCGAGACAAAAGAAGATACTTGGCATTCAGTAGAAGCTTGAGAGCAAATCTCATGTCGTTGGATTATGGATTCAGGTTCTCTTGACGGAAAATGGCGGAAGACTTACGTAAAGCCGTAACAGTAGCTAGTTAGATTGAGAATGGAGTTGTTGAAAGCAAAATTCCATCCGCTACGGGTTTAGCAAATTTTTTCTTGTCAAATTACAAACTTTGTCGTTGAGCTATTTATTTTCAATGATCAGTGACTCCGTTGCGTCAAGAATTTGAGCTAAATCATTAAATGTTGGCCCGGAATAGTTTTTCTGGCAGCAGGAAAATAGTTAGTAAATAATTAAATCAATCGGTACCTTTTGCCCATGATTTTTTGATACTCTTCCTTGTGCTGCGACGTTAGATGATATTTCAATCCTGTGGTAGATCCCTGCTATTTGATGTTGTTTTTGCACACAGGCATCGCACATAATCATTATTTGAAGAGGCTTCGAAAAATTGGCAAACCAGTGATCTCGGTTTCAGCAGCATTGTTTTCTTATTCATCGGTAGTGGTACTATTTTCTGAAAATTGAATATTAATAAAAAATAAACGTCATATCAAAAAACAATTAATTGGAACAACATTCCACTGAACAGCACATCGATAAACAGCCTGGCCTAAAATAATATGAGGCGTGCGCGCGTATGCGTGTTGGTTAGACCTGAGCGCCGCCGATTTGGCGGCACACTCAAATCGAGTCGCGCTCGCTTTTTGAGGGCGAGTGCGGAAAATTGATTCAGGAATTTTACGGAATCTCTAAGAATTTTACCCATTTTTTCCCGTGATCAAGTACAAAACAAAACTCGATCAAAAACAATGTTTTTGCTGCATTTTATTTTGCAATGGGTCACACTCTGAAAACAAACAAGAGGTACAGTACTGGCCATAAAGAATGCGACAACTGGTTTTTTGACGATAACTTCTTGGAAAGTTAACTTTTTGACCCGAATTTCTTACTGTATCTGCAATGGAACCTCACAAAAACTTGCGTACTTGCGAATTGCATCATTCTGCAAAAAAAAAATTTTTTTTAATTTTTTAAATTTTTCTCATTTTTGCACTTTTTTCATGTATTTCAGTTTTTTGTATAAAGTTGAATGTAAATTAATTGGGAGTTGTTCTAATTAGTTTTTTATTGTTTTTCAGCCATGGTCAGACCATTTGGGAAGAAAAATTTCACTGTGGACGTTCGAAAAAGCATCGTACGTGGACATGAACTAGGCGCGCATCCGAAGATACTCGCAACTCAGTTTGGTTGTTCTTCCAGCCAAATTTACCGTATTTTGAAGAATAACCGTGATGATGTAAGGTTTCAATTAGCTTTCTTAACTGATTTTGACTATTCAGGATGGTGTAGTTTATCATCAATCTCCAGGAAGACCCCGAACTACTTCCAGAGCTATGAATCGAAATAACTTGCGCGCGTGCCGAGAAGATCCTAGACGCACATCTACGGATATTCAAGTTTCCGTGACGTCTCCAAATGAGCCGGTGTTATCGAGAAGGACTATTAGAAGACGTCTGCAAGTTGCTGGACTGCACGGACGAAGACCAGTCAGAAACCACTCGTTAGTCTAAAAAACCGGAAAGCTCGCGTTGAATGGGCTAAACAGCACTTGTCCTGGGGACCTCGAGAGTGGGCTAATCACATCTGGAGCGACGAATCGAAGTTCAACCTGTTCGGTACTGATGGTATTCAATGGATTCGACGTCCTATTGGCTCCAGATATGCTCCTCAGTACCAATGTCCGACGGTAAAACATGGAGTTGGATCTGTGATGGTTTGGGGATGCTTCTCCGACACTTCCATGGGTCCATTGAAGAGAATTGTTGGAACCATGGACGATATGTATACCAAGACATCCTGGAGAACACAATGCGACCATGGGCAAAAGAAAATTTGGGCCGATCGTGGGTGTTTCAGCAGGATAATGACCCGAAGCAAACTTCGGGTCATGTTGCCAATTGGTTTCGACGTCGCCATGTGGATCTCCTAGAATGGCCAAATCAGTCTCCGGACTTGAATCCCATCGAACATATGTCGGAGGAGCTAGAACGACGTCTCAAAGGAGTCCGAGCCTCCAATGCCAACCAGAAATTCGCTCAACTCGAAGCTGCTTGGAAGAGTATCCCGATGACGGTGGTTCAGACGCTCCTGGATTCGATGCCACGTAGATGCCAGGCTGTTATTGATGCCAAAGGATACCCAACCAAGTATTAAATCAGTTTTTATAGTTACCTTCCTTTTGTTTTTGACCTTCGGTGATTCTAGACCTTATTTGTATAGATCTCCAAAAATGTCAATTTTAATGAATTTTCGAAAAAAATTGAATAAAAAAATAATTTTCAGCAGAATTTCAAAATCAACTCGACAGAAAGGTTTCTGATAGTGCTAAAAAAATCTCACAAAAAATTTGGGTCAAAAAGTTAACTTTCCAAGAAGTTATTGTCAAAAAACTAGTTGTCGCATTCTTTATGGCCAGTACTGTATAGAGAAAGAAAGAAACATTGATAAACTGCTTTCTTGCTATTTCTATTTTTTCATTTTCTTTACGGTCTGTTTCCTTTCGCCATTCTTGGCAATGAGCATTCCAGTGGCCTATAAAACTGCTTTATCTGTTAGTCGAAAACTGCCACGTTCTAGACAATGCCCTCCTTCTGCGCCGAAACACACATTTTCCCTGAAACTTCGATTTTTTGAATGTCAAGAGAATGAATTGGCAACTTTGAAGTCCGAGAATTCCGGAATGGAGCAGCAAATTCAAAAAAAACTGACAACGTTGAAGAAAAAGGTTTGTAAGTTTTTTAAATGCAAGAAAGAATAAAATCTTACTGTAGCTTTTTTAAGATTCACGGAAAATCTCTTTTGTTTTTTTTTCGTCCAAAATTAATTGTTGTACATTGGTTAATATGACAATTTTTCGAAATGACTAGACACACGGTGTCCAGGATTTGAAATGTGGGCGGAGCCGAGCAAACGCGCCCCACTGGATTTTTTCGCGCGAAATTCAAATTTTGACGCATTTTTTGTTTTTCGGGAAAAAAAACATAAATTCTTAATTTTTTCCCAAATGTGCTCCAACGGAATTATAGCTGAGTCTTTAGAAATTTTTTAAGCCGAAGAACGTCGAATTTGGTTCAGCCACCATTTCGAAATATTCGTTTTGAGTTTTTTGGTGTTTTTGCAGGATAAATCTTTACGAAAAGCGCAGTTTGGGCAATTTTATGGTATCTTTCTTATATAGAAAATTTTAGATTAGTCTGTGTGTTTGTTAGTGTGTCTCACACGCGAGTTTGCAGTCGACAAAACTCGATCCCGCGACCTGTCGATTGACGTTCAAACGTGCCACAAGGGTCACGAGAACTTGAAAGAAATAGGGAAAAGAAATGATTGCCATTTCTATTAAAAAAAAAAAAAAACAAAAATCAGTAAAAATCAACATTTGACGAAGGTGACTTAGTCGCCACAAGCTGCAAGCTTGTTTAAAGATAAAATACATACATTTTACAAAGAAAAACAGGTTTTACTGAAAGAAAAACAATAAAATCAATAAAATAAAATGTGAGAGTCGAAAAATGCGCCATGGAAGTTTGCTGACGCGCCAGCAAATTAGGCTCCGTCCACATTTCAAATCCTGGACACCGTGAGACACCAAATTTTGTATTCAAGAAAGTCAAGAATAAAAACTAGAGGAAAACATTTTCCGGCCGTGTCCTAAATCACCCCGTAAATCGTGTTTTTTTTCCGGCCAGTATACTGTCGCTATTTTTTCAAGTTAAAAAAATCCTGACTTTGAAATATTAGAACAATTATGTACATTACAGGAACTGCTCCTTCATCTGATCGATCAAAATCTTGAAAAAATTTGCGCCCATTTCTATGGAAACAATTTGAATTGGGACCCAATATTCGAAGGATATAAAAAAGAAAAATTCGCTTTGATCAACATCAAACAAAGAAAAAATACAGAAAATGTCAAATATGTCGACATTTTGGAAAAAGCCGATATAATTAAAGTTGCAATTTTGGAGCGACAAGATCAAGATGACAGCGAAGCGATTGAAAAATTGAAAAGAGTTTTGGATAAATGCGAACTCCAGAAGACGCTTTTCGACGAAAGATTGAGATTTGAGAAGAATAAAAAGGTAAAAAAAACCACGGTGTTGACGACCAGGCTTTCTTGGAAATTTCCGATTCCGGTAACGAAACAAAATGATTTTCGAAAAAAAAATCCGTCGGTCTGAAACTTTGATATTATGGATTCGTGAATGAGCGACAAAACGCGGCGAATTGTGGGGCAAAAGTTGGCTGGTCTCGCCACGATTTTGACAGACTACAGTTAGCGCGAAAAATATTTTTTATTTTGTTTTTAATTTATTTTTTGCCTTTTGACTAGCATTTTTTCACTATTAAAATTTTTTGTGTAACTTGGAATGGGTAATTTATTTTCAAAAGCACCTTTTGTTGAGAAAAAACTATGAAAATGCGTTTTAATTTAAAAAAAAAAGAATAAAAATTATATTTTCGCGCTAACCGTAGTCTGACAAAATCGTGGCGAGACCAGCCAACTTTTGCCCCCACAATTCATCGCGTTTTGTCGCTCATTCACGAATCCATAATACATTATTTAAAAAATACTCTCAGACATTCCCAGAAAATTTCAGACCAAAATATCGTTTTTTTTTTGAAAATGTTCAAAATCGATATTTTGGTCTGAAAATTTCTGGGAATGCCCGAGAGTCTTTTTTTAATGACTGCTCAAAGTTTCAGACCGATCTGAGCATTCTCCGAAGTTTCGCTGATTTTTTTTCCATATTTTGCTGGTTTCGTGAATAGAGCTATTGTGAAAACAAAAAAATTGCAACGCGGTGTTTGCGTACTTTTGAAATTCAAACGACAATGAGAGAAATACATAGAATGGGAAATGAAGAGAGACGTCCCCCTTTTCGTTTGAATTTTAAAAGTACGCAAACACCGCGTTGCAACTTTTTTGTTTTCACAATACCGTATTTATCTCTTTGGATGCCGCGCAATCATTATGTATTCCTGGTATGGTGATACCGCGGTGTTTGCAGACTGTGTGAGAATTTGAGCGAAAATACAGTGAGTCTGCAAACACCGCGGTAGACCGGCTTATTCTTCAAAGCACATGCCGGGAAGTTATAATGGATTCGTGGCGGAGTGACAAATTTTTTCACGTTTTTATTCGAAAAAATGAAGATTTTTTGTCTCCCAGTTTCACGTTAATTGTCACTCCGTCACGAATCCATTATAGCATAAATACGGTATTTATCATCCAACTGCCACGTATTTGCATACATATTTCAGAAAATTGATGCCATCAAAGAAGTATTCACCCGATTGTTCACCATTTATAGCAATCGAGTAATTGAGGCGTTCACTCCAATATTCCAGCAGAAAAATGTGCAAGTCGAGAATGAGCATGGACAGTTTCGGAAGATGTGGAGGCAAACTGTGAAAACTATGAATGATCCAGATTTCACTCGAGAATGACAGAGTAAATTTTGAATTTTATAATTTTTTTATTTCGAGAGAAGAAATATAAATGTGTATACGCATAAGAATGGTGAACTTCCCGTAATTTTGTAAAAAAAAAACGACAACATATTACACGATTATTGCACCATCGGATTAGTTTTCAATGAGAAAGTAGAGTGAAACAGAACAAAAGAGAAACAGAAAGGCACGATCATACGGGCAATATGATCGGAAACCGTAGAAGCAAGGAAACATATACAGGCAATGAAAAGGCGATTCGAGTTGGTTAGACGTGTGTGGAATGCGTGACATGGACGGCATGATCCACCTGATCTTCTCCGTCCAATCCGGCTAGTCGAAGGAAAGTCTCTTCGAGAGATGACTGCGCCAAAATAAAGTCCTTCACATCCAACTCTTTCGCTAGGTTTTGCACCATTTCAAATTTGGCCGACCAACAATCATCCTTTTCTTTTGGAATCTGAAAAAAATAGTTCTTTCTCTTTTCCTCCAAAGAATCTACACTATTGTTCTTTTTCTAAAAAACATTCTCCGTAACTTAAAATGATCAAATTTTTCCTGTTTTCCTAGATTATTGCATTTTGTGAGCATCACAGAAGGAATCTTCTAATTTATTTAATGATTGAAATATTACGTGTGATAAAATGTGAGTTACCGTAAAAACTCTAATACAACGGCATGCCATCCTATTGTTTAATTTCATCACAACTGCCGGGTATTTAGAGGTTTGCCCACCAAACTTCGGTCGTCTCATGCCTGCTTGGTTAGCAAGTGTTTTGCCGAGTTTGGTGTGCAAACCTCTAAATACCCGGCAGTTGTGATGAAATGAAACAATAAAAGGGCATGCCGTTGTATTAGAGTTTTTACGGTAACTATTAAATTAGGATAACTTTTTTTGAAATCTCACAAAATTGAAGAACCATTTAAAATAGGATATATTGATTATTTCTGGTAAAAATTTAATTATCTTTCAAAATTATTATCTTTTCAGATCATGTTTAACATTTACCGTAGTCAGAAAAATTTATTAACGAGGAAAAATAAAGTGAGAAAGAATGGAGACTTTCTAAAGAATTTCGGTAATTTTTTACAATATTTAAACGCGCATTTTCTAACGCCAGTCGAGTTTTTTTTTCGTGCAAATCTCTACTCAAAATTCCGAAAGAACGTAGAAAATCCTTGTCTACCTAGAACTGTGGCCTGGAAAATGAAAACTCTTCCACGAGTAAATTGGGCACGATCGGACACATCTAAAATTTGTGCGACCGTAATCCATTGAAAACATTTTTAGCAACAATCCCGATAAAATAATAACTTTCTTTTACTCCCCGTCTCTTCAAACATTTTTAAATGGATTACGGTCACACTCGTTTCAGCTGTGTCCGATCGTGCGGAATTTACTCGTGGAAGAGTTTGCATTTCCTAGGCCACAGCTCTCATCATTTCTGGGTACGGCAGGTTTTTCAGCGTTTTTTTTTTTGGGAATTCTGAGTAGACTTTTCAAAAATGTGAAAACGCGTACTGAATAGGTCCTTGTAGGCCGACTTAATAATCAAAATTTTGACTAATTTTTTTAGTAATACTGCGTCGCGAAAACCAGGCAGAGCTGCTCGTGCGTTGCGGCTGCGGTCTCGCTGCGATCAGTGCGTATACGGTAGTTTGTTGACGAAAAAAAAAACAATTTAAAAACTAATTTAAACAAACTACCGTATACCCGCTGGTCGCGGCGAGATCACAGCCGACACGCACGAGCGCTCTCCCTGGTTTTCGTGTTTTTTTACGCAGTAATATAACATATCACGGCGATAAGGGATTAATTTTCCTACCTGCCACTTGAGATTCAACGTTTTGTTCGTCGGCGTAGTTTTGAGGATCGAGTTGGGAACTCTGTTAGCAACCATTTGAACAATGACGTCACGCTGTTCGGCGTTGTACAACGACAGTGTCATTGTGTAGTTGTTACCGTATCTGAAGTTAAAAAGTTATACTTAGGGAGCGCAAAGGGGTGGGCGGAGTCAGACGATTTTTCTCCCCAGTTCGCGCGCGCATGTTTACAGGCCTGTAAGGAGGCCCCGGATTGAAGTAAGAAACCCAAAACTATCTCTTTAGATGTAATCGACCATGCTGAATCTAATGAGCAAGTTGGTTTTACATGACAATGCATAGTTTTCTCAGAAAAAGGAGAAAACAAAAACGGAGCTCACTTTTTTGACCCGTGTGGTCGATTTTACAGGGGCACGCGGCTAATTTTGAGTATTCAGATAGTTTAGGATATGGGGAATTCATTTCTGAAATCAGTTTCTGTCCTGCTAGTTTCCGATTTTTTTTAAAGCTTGCCAAACTTCAAGGAAAAATGCTAGAAAAATTTCTGCGATGACCCTAGTTTTTTATTTGTGAAATACAAAGATAAACCCCCTTAGAGCTCAAATACAAAAATTCAGAGCACTTGACCCACTTGGAACAATTTTATGTACATTTGAATGAAGCATGTTCGCCCAAAACTCCAGTTTTTTGATGATTTGAAGGTCGCAAATATGGAGCACGCGGCTAATTTTTCATATACAGATTCAGCGTAAAATTTTCTACAAAACCATGTAAAAATTAATACTGTGGCTAGTTTCCGATTTTTTTTTCGTGCCGATTTCTGTGCGAAAAATATGGTTTTCCGTTGAAAATGCTGATCGAGCAAGCAGCGGTGGAGAATACAGTCCCCCTCGCCTCTCTCCATTTTGTGTTGTCTCTCGCTCACTCTCGTTGTGTCGGCATCTCTTTCCTCGCGTCTCTACGGCCCGCCTCATGCAAATCTGTGGAGAAAATAGTGCTACTTTGGGACGGTATAACTCGAGAATTACCGAACAATTTTTGATAAAAATTTGACAGCGTACTCATATTGAGCCAAAGAACACATTCCAACCAAAAATAGCCGGAAATTTTCAGTTTTAGAAAACACATTGCGGTCCCTAGTTATACTGCGTTAGCACATACTGCAAAACGTACAAAGATTTGAGTTCCTGACTCGATCCAATCGCAATAAGCTGTCCTCTATTGAGCACCGCAATTCTGGAGCACAACGCTTCGCACTCGTCCATCGAATGAGATGTCAACATTAGTGCACTTTTCGAGTGTTCTCGGCACCACAGAAGCAGTTCCCAGACTTCACGTCTCGCTTTCGGATCGATTCCCGCAGTTGGCTCATCCAGAATAATCATCTGAGTGGGAGCAAGAAGTGCCACGCCAACCGAGATCTTTCTCTTCTGTCCTCCACTGTAGTAGCGGACAAGTTTGTCGGCATGTTCTTGCATTCCAACGCATTCCAAAATGAGTTCAGCTTTTGCTCGATAATTCTCAAATCCGTGCATCTGTGCGAGAATCTCCAGACACTCTCTTCCAGTCAAATCAAGCAATAGGGCATCGAATTGTGGACAATATCCGATGGAAATGAGATCCGTAACGTCGCGACCTCCAATTCTAGCTTCTCCACTTGTCGCAAACGATTGTCCAGTGAGGATATTGAATGTTGTCGTCTTTCCAGCGCCATTCACACCCAAAAGTCCAAAACATTCTCTCTGATCGACAGCCAAGCACAACTCATTGACTGCCGTGTATCTTCCGAACGTCTTCGTGAGATCATCAACGACAAGTGCCAAGTTCTGAGTGTTTTCGTTGTGAACACGTGTTCTTTCCTCTTCGACACTCTGGCAAATCGGAAGATCACCCATCACAGGCTGCACATTGTTATTCGCTGATCGACGAATCGTCCACAACTGCGACATGAATCTTCGGACAAATTTGAATTGAAGAAGGACAAAGAGAGTGAAAGAGCAGACGCCGAACGCAGCCATAAGAATCGCATTCTTGCCACACTGATCCCATTCCATCAGTTTTTCGTCGTCCAGAATCATTCCATACGTGTTGATTAGGATAATTGCCGAGCCGAACGCGTAGGAAGGTAGGAAAAACAGGAATATATTCTGAAAAAAAATGGTTAAGTACTATTTTTTCCTCAAATTACTCAAAAATTTTGTGCTATTTTTCGTCGCCGTGTTCGCACCAGGGGTGGGACCAAAAAAATTTTTTTCGATTTTTTTTGTTGTTTTTTCGGGTTTTTTTTTTGAATGAGACAAAAAATGTTTTGATTTTTTTTGCTGATGCGCCGTAGGCAAAAAAATTTTTTTTAGAGCCACGGAGGCGAAAAAAATTCCGGTTTTTAGGCAAAAACTTAATCGGTATATGCTCTGAATTGACAAAAACCTCTCATATTCAACAAAAACTTGGAAATTTTCTTTTAAACTGGCAGAAATACGTATTTTTTTGGAATTTTTTTTTGTTTTTTGTTAATTTTTTTGAGAGCAAAAAAAATTTTTTTTTTGATAATTTTTTTGTGGACAAAAAAAGTTTTGTGGAAAACTTTTTTGTCCCACCTCTGGTTCGCACTATTGATAAAATACGTTGTTGCATCTTTTACGGAAAATTCGAAGAATTTACCAAAAATTATCGGAACATTTGGCGCTAAAAATGCACTAAAATTTCGAAGCGTCCCATAGCCGGAAAAGGTGGTAAATGATCGAAGTGGGAAAAGATCGGAAAAATGCTCCGATTGACCTGAAATTTCGGGAAATAGGGGCAAAAATACTCCTTTATATTTATGCTCAGAACATTTTGGACCGAAATACCGATTTTAAAGAATATTGACTTTTTTCTGAAAATTGTTAAAATCTATATTTTGGTTAAAAAATTTCTGAGCATACCCAGGAGTATTTTTCCATTATTTCAGGTCAATCGAAGAATTTTCCGAGTTTTAGCGCAGTTAACCCCATTAACAAAGATTTCCTTACCGTAAGCACAGATTTCACTTTTGCATCAATAGCGAAGAGCATGAAAATAAGGAAGACGGCGAGAAGAGCGGCTCCCGAAACGATCACTTGCCAGATAATAAGAAGAACATTGGCTTTCGATGGAGATGCGAACATGAATGAAACAGCGTAGATGAACGGAACAGATGATACAAAATAGAGGAACCAGAAAAGAATGACACTGAAAATAAAGATTATTCGAGGAAATAAAATTTGAAATACTTACATTTTCAAATGATTTGTCATCCACTGGAAAGCAATGAAAATAAAGAGGAAAATAACACAAATAATGGAATACAGTATCGCATCATAAATGAAGGAAGCAGAGTAGAAAGTAATCGGCGAAATTCCAGTAAGGAATTGCTGATGAGCGAACTGACAAGTGCGTTCTTCGATTAGGAACATCACAAAAGTCGAGGTGACCATTGCGAAGATGAGAATGAGCAACGGTGTGAGCAACACGTCAATCACTTGGCTCGGCAGCAACTGAAAAGAAACGGAAAAAATGTATAACTTCAAATCAGGGATGGTACCAAAAATTGTTTTTTCGGGTATTTTTTTGGTGAAACAAAAAATTACTTGTACTTACTTTTGATGTTCGGAAACAAAAAATTGTTGATTTTTTTTTTGATGATGCGCCGTAGGCAAAACTTTTTTAGTTTATTTTATAGAGCCTCTGACAAGGGAACTCATTTTACATAAGCGTTGAGATTTTTCTGAAAATTGGTGGGCTGTTACTTCACACCATTGGCTATTGCGTCCCGCAAAAATTAGCTGCCCGTATGCAGAAACAGGCTGAAAATTTCATTTTGAAAATTATGACCCAATTTCTTATTTTCATTCTTTATCACTAGTCTTATCAGATATCCTTATTGCCTTGCCGCCATCAGTTTTGCTCTCTTTTGTAACCTGCCTCTTGAAAGAATGTCGATGTGGAATTCGTAGCCGAGTGGTGGGAGGCGGTGTTATTAAGTGGGTGGTCTATAGTTCGAACCCCTTTGTGGTCAAAGTGTTTTTGCTTGTCGTTTGAAAGACTCACAAAAATCCTACAAGTTTATGAAATTAAAACTTGGCGAAAATCTTTAAAAATGAAGTCCGCAAAATGGCTAAAAAATTTTCACTTTTTTTTTTAAAATTTCTATCTAATTGTAATTTTACTTGCTTTTTACTGTTATCATCATGCCGAATTTCCGTCAACTTACTACGTTATGAATCATCTGGATTCACATTTGAAGAACCAGGAATTCGAAGATCATCTGAAAACTCTCGGCATCGGCATGCCATATTGTGAAAACAAAAAAGTTGCAACGCGGTGTTTGCGTACTTTTAAAATTCAAATGGAAATGGGGAATAGCCAAATGCATGTGGGAAACGCCTACAAAACTCACAATCAGTACTTCATGATTTTCATTTTTGTCGCCAAACTATTTCATTTCACGTTGAATTTACCCATGAAGTTAAATTATTAGGAAACCAAAATGAATACTTGTTTGCTTCACGAATGAACAATATTGTGTTTTCAATCGAGTTGCGACATCAAAACTTGTAACCTCGCCCACTTTTTTTCACGCAATAATTCAAAATGTACTAAAGTTTAATGTTCGCGTGAAAAAAGTAGGCGAGATTTCACGTTTTGATGACTCATCTCGATTGAAAACACGATAGAAATTTTTAAAAATGTGAAAATTTTTTAGCCATTTTGCGGACTTCATTTTTAAAGATTTTCGCCAAGTTTTAATTTCATAAACTTGTAGGATTTTTGTGAGTCTTTCAAACGACAAGCAAAAACACTTTGTCCACAAAGGGGTTCGAACTATAGACCACCCACTTAATAACACCGCCTCCCACCACTCGGCTACGAATTCCACATCGACATTCTTTCAAGAGGCAGGTTACAAAAGAGAGCAAAACTGATGGCGGCAAGGCAATAAGGATATCTGATAAGACTAGTGATAAAGAATGAAAATAAGAATTTGGGTCATAATTTTCAAAATGAAATTTTCAGCCTGTTTCTGCATACGGGCAGCTAATTTTTGCGGGACGCAATAGCCAATGATGTGAAGTAACAGCCCACCAATTTTCAGAAAAATCTCAACGCTTATGTAAAATGAGTTCCCTTGTGAGGCGAAAAAAATTCGGTTTTTGGACAAAAACCTAGTCGGCATATGCTCCGAATTGCCAAAAAAAACTCTAAATTTTAAGAAAAAGTTGTTTTGAGGACAAAAAAAATTCTTTTTTTTCAGTTGAAAAATATTTTTTCCCACCCCTGCTTCAGATATTAAAATGTCTTACATTCTTATCAGTGGTCGACTTTGTGTACAAGAAGATTCCACTCTCAATATCCACGTCCGACGAGCTTGTTCCAGAGAGTCTGGCTCGGTTGACCATGCTCACAAGAGTGGGGAGCACGTGATAGAACCTCTGACTGAATAGTGTCTCCAATTTATCGTCATTTGTTGTCATACCAAAGGATACAGGTGGCATTTCCTTAAAAATAATAATAATTTAAAATAAAAATGTGGTAATGCTTACTCCAATCAATTTTTGAGTGATATTTAAAAGTGGATTGTTGGTACTGTATCGCAAAATCTCAAACCCAGGGTATTTAGCGAGAAGTGTTTCAAAATGTTTGGCTTCATCCGGAGACGATCCGCCATCAAATCTCCACACAACTTTTGTTGGCTCCAGTTGTTCAGCTGTCAAATCACGATCTGCAATGCTCCAATGTTCCTGATAATCTTTTTTTTTTTATTCTTTACATTGATCACTAATATTAGATTTCAAAGTCGACAATGAGGCGACTAGGCCGAGAAGAACAATCGGAATGCATACTTGGGCAAACAGTTGGGTCCAGTTTCGGCACGAGTAAAGAAATTTCTTTCGGAAAATTGATTGCACCTGAGCAATAGCCTTGGATGGTCCGCTTCTCTCCGGACCTCTCGCCTGACTGTCCATCAATCTTTGATAGCTGTCCGAACTTTTTGTACTCGATTGGGTGTCGTATCCAGGCGGCTTTAAATGTGATCATTTTGATAACGTTTTTTTTTTGTTTCAGAATATTATATACAAACCTTGAGCGACGTGACCGGATCACTGCCCTGCTTTGAGTGATGGCTGACCCTACTGTTTTGTCTGCTTGCCATCACTTTTTCAACCTTGTCTCCAATGGTGATGAAAACTTGTTCGAGTGTGTTTAACGACAATCCAAAGCTCTTCATGACCAGATTAGCCAACTGGGATTTTAAAGAATTGGGCAGAGTGGCCAGCGCCTCACTTCGGAAACTGAAACAACAAAAAATTACGTGGCAATTAAATATCATGGCTGGGATTTTAACTTTTACAGATTCTGTAAAATTTCATTCGTAAAATCCCTGAAAATTGTTAAGCTATTTTTTCAGATTGGTAAGAAAAAAACAAGTTTTTGGTATTTTTCTTGAAGTTTTTCAAAAAATCATTCCGGTACTGCAGAAGTATATAGAACTTTCTGTTCAACAGAATTTATCCAAGAGGATTTTTGAAAAAGCACAACCTATTTTTAACGAAAATATACCAAAGAATCGAAATGTTTATTTGTATTTTATTTGTTGTTTATTTTTATGGACCGAAATAAGCAGATGGATTTTCCTGTCATGCATAAAATGTCAGGAAAATTAATCTGCATATTTTGGTCCATAAAAATAAACAACCAATAAAATAAAGAGCACATTTGCGATTTTTGATCGAGTTTCGGTAGAAATAGGTCGAGCTTTTTCGAAAATCCTCTTGGATAAATTCAGCTAAACGGAAAGTTCTATGTACTTCTGCAGTACCGGAAAGATTTTTTCAAAAACTTCAAGAAAAATATGAAAATTTGTTGTTTTTTCCTATAAACCTTAATAAAATAGCGTAACAATTTTACGGGATACGTAAAAATTGAAATCCCAACACTGGTCATTGTTGTCTGAATATTTAATTTTTTATTATTTCTTCTGGTTTCAGCAATTATCTTTATTTATTGAACAGGGCCGGGCAATTTTAAACCTATTCACAAACCGGAAAAAAAAAGAAAAAAACGGAAAAAAATTGCGGGAAAAATCGGAGAATGCTCCGATTGACCTGAAATTTTGGGAAAAAATTCTCCTGTACACGATCAAAAAATTTTGGACCAAAATATCGATTTTAAAAATTACCGATTTTTTTCTGAAAATTTTTAAAATCGATATTTTGGACCAAAATGTTTTGATCGTGTACAGGATAATTTTTTCCAATATTTCCCAAAATTTCAGGTCAATCGGAGCATTCTCCGATTTTTTCCGCAATTTTTTTCCGTTATTTTTTCTTTTTTTTTCCGGTCTTGTGAATAGGTCCATTACAGTTTTACGGAATCCGTCAAAAAAATTTTTTACGCCAGTCCTAACACCAACTTCGAATAAATACTTCATCTTATGGTTAAAAAAAAAGAATACTGTCAAACTCCAAAAATAAAACGTTCCATAATAATTTCCACATCGTAGTTATTTCAAGTGTTCAAAACTACTCACTTTCTATCCTGAATAGCCTCCAACGCTCGGAACAATGACACAAATGACGGTTTTTGAGCTTCCGGGAGAATCATTTCAATCTGTTGTCCGTGCATTTCTCCTCTCTCCGCTCCTTTCACAAAGTGTTCGCATACACTTGTCAGTAATTCCGCCATTTTTCTCTTGTCTCCAGTGTGATCCAACACGCCCGTCAACAAGTATCCTGTGCCAAACTTTTGTTTCAGATATTGATTGGTTCCAGAGGCGACAAGTCTTCCGTGTGACATAATGAAGACCCAGTCTCCAAGTCGTTCAGCTTCATCCATATAGTGAGTGGTCAGGAGAATAGTTCTGTTCATTTTTTCTCTTTCCACCAATTTCTGCACATCCTGTCGGGCTCCCGGGTCCATTCCAGCAGTCGGCTCGTCGAGAAGAACAACTTTAGAATCACCAATTAGCGCCATGCACACACAAAGTTTTCGCTTCATTCCTCCGGATAAATTCATCGCTAGTTCGTTCTCTTTGAAATCCAATTTGACATCATCCAATAGTCGTTTCATTTCATCGTTGAATTCTGCCTTGATTGCTCCTTTCAGTCCATGAACCAGATACAAATGCTCGGCAACAGTGAGCTTGTCGTACAACGGGTTAGTTTGTGGGCACATTCCAATGAACTTTCTCGTCATTCCAGACTCTTTTTCCACGTCATATCCACAAATTGCAATGGTTCCATACGTTGGTTTGATAATTCCAGCAATGCTCGAAAATGTCGTACTTTTACCAGCTCCATTGTGTCCGAGAAGGATGGAAACTTGACCTTGAACAGCTCGCAACGACAGTCCGTCGACGGCTCTTTCACCAGTCGTTGGCCAAATCTTGACCAGTCGAGAAACACTGATATCTGCTCTTGCCGAGTCTCTCGCTCCGTCCACTTCTGTCGATCCTTCGAGAAGAGCATCCGCATCTGGATTGAGCGTAGAAGTTCCCACCGTGGTCATCTGAATCTTACAAAATATACAACTTTGGTGCAAATAATGAGGGTACAAGTTATTAAGCAAGCGAAGTTAACCAGCTCATGCAAATGCACGCAACTCTAACCTCCATGTCGCTCCTTCTCACTCTATTCCTCACCTGCTCATTGATTCTGGTGTTATAGGCGGTCACACCGTCCGTCTGATTCTCGTATTCTTCCTGGAAAAAATCTATCTCATGGCGGCGTAAATAGAGTTATTTATTCATGGATAATCAAAAAAAAATAGTGGGAAAATTGGGAGAACGATCCGATTGGCCTAAAAAGTCCCGGACATAAAAATTCTCAGAAAAATTTGGACGGAAATATATATCGAGTTCAATAATTTTCAGAAAAAAATCAAATTATTTCGATCCAAAGGGTGGGACAAAAAATTAACTTTTTCTTGGTTTCTTTTTGTGTGAAACAAAATTTTTTTGCTTTTTCGATAATGCGCCAGAGGCAAGCATTTAGTTTTTTTTTTGAAGGGAAAAGCTATATTTTTGGTAATTTTTGGTTATTTTTTAAAACAAAAATGTTGTTTTGCTATTTGTTTTTTTTTTGAAATCATTTTTTCTCACCCCTCTGTCCGGCACTACTTTCGAGGCTCTGGGACGAAACTTTAGGGCAAATTTTGAAACATTCTCCGAATACAATGGTAACAGATTCAACAATTATTTTATCGTTGGGCGAATTTCGTCAATAGTACAACGTCTAAAAATAGCACTAAAGTTTCGAAACGTCCCAGAGCCAATTTAGACATAATTTTCCAGTTTCAAGCCAATCCGAGCATTCTCCGAGTTTCCCCACGATTTTTTAGTACTATTTAGTGAATAACCCTCTAATTAAAAAAAATTTCCCTTACCAATTTGTCACCTCGACTCAAAAGATTTCTCAAACTGAAATCAGCCGAAGTCCTGATGTGATCCACGATCAAAGCGGCAGCTGACATCCAGAAGATATCGACAATCATCATAACAAGCGCCCATCCGAGTGAAAAATGAAGTGACGAGTCATTAAACATGTTGAACATATTAAGAACTCGTTCTCTTTTCATATAATCCGATATCGCGTCCACGGCCAAAGCAAATGCTCCATTGATATTCAAGCCGTAGAGAAAACAGGAAGAGATCTGATCGAGACTTGGTTGGAATTTGTAAGAGATCGCTATAGCTCCTCCCCACGCTATCAAAATGGCTTTAATGGCCGAGTTGGTATTGCTAAAAAAGGAAGCGATGAAGGCGCCAAAGATGACCGCGCCAAGACCATAAAGTAGAACAGTGATGACGAGAGCAGTTGGGCTCACAAACTCCATGACAGTGGTTAGCGGGATGATGGCAAAGAAGAAGACGATGAAGAATTTCAAGAATGCCATAACGACGTGAGCCGCATAAAACATAAATGTAGAGAGTCCCATCGCTGTCAGGTACGGTTTCACTGCATAATTTTCCGCGGCTATTTCTCTAGCAATGTGGATGACGTTGATAAAGGTGACAAACGCCCAGATGAACGGGAAAAAGCTGATAAATGCCGACACTGAGCTTGTACGATATTTCGGTTCCGGAAGTGATCGGAATGTAATTGGTGTATCTTCAAATTCAGGATTCACCGAGAAACTGAAAGATGTCTCGATAGCGTGTTGAAGGGAAAGATAAGCGGATGTCCAGTATGGTGGAATTTTTGGAATTCTGCTTCCCTTTCCGGCTATCGGTCCATAAGGACTTGTGCTAGTTTCCGTCAATTGCCACACTTCTTCCACTCCTTTTCCGAGCATAATCCGATATTTCAGCTGTTTTTGTGCCAAGTTGACAGTTTCAAACACAATTCCACCGACGTACGAATTGATAGCACAAAGTGTATCATTGTCAAACGGCATATCATTACGGAGCACCGTGAGCAATTCATCTTCATTTCGCTCACTTTTCACCGACATTTTCAGCCTTCCATCCTGATATCGATCGTTCACTTTTTTCATTATACCATCCACAATAGTTGCAGCTGCTGGGTCTTTCGATCTGAAGTACAAATGAATGAGAACTTCCGCTAAAAACCATGGAAGACACTCACGTGTATCCAAGCATGACGTTACTACGTTGACACCATCTTTGAATGATCGGTTTGGTGAATCCATATCTCACAAAGACGTCTTCAATGCTTCCGGAAAGTTGGAATGGTTCATAATTTATTTCTGGAGAACTTGAAGCGTCGGCGTTCTAAAAATAACATCGTCTTGCCAATATTTATGGGGTTATTCACGAAACCAGCAAAAAATTCAGCGAAAACTCGGAGAATGCTCCAATCGATATGAAACTTTGAGAAATCATTTTAAAAATTCTCCCGGTGAAAATTTCAGACCAAAATATGGATTTTTGAACATTTTCAGAAGTAAAAATCGATATTTTTTAAAATCAATATATCGGTCTGAAATTTTCTGGGAATATCCGAGAATATTTTTTAAATGTTTTCCCAGAGTTTCAGATCGAGAATTTTACGAGTTTTCGCCGAACTTTTTGCTGGTTCTGTGAATAACCAATAAATACACGACACTTTTTTAGTGTTTGTGTATTTTATGATATTTTTTATTATTATGACAAATTCGCATAAATATTTATCAAATTGAATTCTCGTTGTTTCTGTCTAGCTTTGATATTTCTATGTATTATTTATTCAACGAAACAAAAAAAGCTCACCTTAACAACCAGATAGACGAGTGGACCGAGAAGAAGGCAAGGAATGATCAATTCGAAAAGTGTCCACTTTTTGTTCCGCCTCAACAATACCCAATCTTTCCAGAGGAGTAACGAGAATTGTCGCAATTTGTCCATGTTTGATCGGTGGTCTCTGATAAGAGGCTCTTGCTCTCTATTGTTTGCTGATTCCCGAAACGGCGTGGCTTCTGGAAAAAAAAAATCTTTATTATGTGAATGACAGTGTTTTTTTTTCATTTTCAAAATGCGCGAATTTATAGCAGGATTGTTTTTTAATTATATTTTTATGTGTTCACGAGCGAAATGCAGTAACGACGCTCCAATATTCCGCAGAGCTCGAAACGAGTTGTGGAACATCGGAGCGTCGTAACTGTATTTCGCTCTATCCCTTGTATTTTTTTTAGGTTTCCATAAATAACCCCCATAATTTCCAAACGAGAATCACAAGGACAGTTTTATTTTCTACTTTTTCTAAAAAATGCTCAATTAAAGGCGCGGCCCGCAAAATATTCGTGGTGAAACCTGTTGCTTTAAATTTTTAAATGACAATTTTTATGGAAAAATCAATATTTTGTCTCATTCCTTTCACGTCAAAAGTACAGAAAATTATTATGTGTCCACGAGCGAAATTCAGTTACGAAGCTCCGATGTTCCGCAGGTCTCGCAGCGAAAAACTGTATTTTTTTTCATATTCATAGGAATGTCGAAAAATTCAAAAAGACCAAAAATTGTGAGAAAATTCTCCCATCGGCCTGAAACTTTCGTGTCAAAAATTTTTGAAGTGAAATATTGATTTAAAAAAAATTTCAAATTCAATATTTCAGTCCAAAACTGTATTTTTGATAATATTTCTCAAAATTTCAGGCCAATGGAGCATTTTTCAACATTTCTCTGAACACCCCCATTAATTTTTCGCGATTCATTTACCTGTATGAACATCCAAAAGATGAATGGCATTTAAAGGGGTGAGCGTTGTGTCACTCGTCATGTTTTTACTGTTCAAACTGCCAGAATGAAGTTAAAATGTGTTTGGCAGATGAAAAACAATTTATGTGCCCAGCTGGATGCTTTCGATTACAAAAATTTGAAAATATTTATCATCGTCGTCTATTGTGATCCACACCACGTGGCGGATAGACTATGTTTGGAAGTAAACTTCGCATTTTTTTAATGGGGTTATTCACGAAATGGAAAAAAAAATGGCAAAAAACTGCGCGAAAACTCGGAAAATGCTCCGATTGATCTGAAATTTTGGGAAATAAGGGAAAAAAAACTCTCCCGGACATTCCCACAAAATTTCTGACAGAAATATCGATTTTAAGCATTTTCAGAGAAAAAAGCAATATTTCTTAAAATTCGATATTTTGGTCTGAAATTTTGTGGGAATGTCCGAGAGAGTTTTTCCCTTCTTTCAGATCAATCGGAGCATTTTCCGAGTTTTCGCGCAGTTTTTTGCCATATTTTGCCATTTCGTGAATAACCCCATAAAGGATTTATTTACCATGGAAACGCGTATTTTTAAATAATAATAATCTTTAACAATTCATCGTGGCGCCGGAAAGTCGCTCACCTGACTCATCATCGGAATCTTTGTCCTTCCGGTGCTCACAGACGCCTAGATAGCGCCGGAGCGTGTGCAGAAAATAGGGCATAACCAGTGTGGGCGGAGTGATCATTCGCTCGTTTTTATAATATTTTTCAACTTCAATATCAACAAGAGGGTTGATAAACAGACAGGGGGTTGGAAATAAAAAAATATGACTCTCGTCACAAATATTTAAAGTTTTTGTTGGAACCGTTACAATTTTTGAATGGAGCACTGCTGGGTCACCAATTTTTCACGCATTATTTATTTGTTTTATTATTATTCAAATTTTAATATTTAAACGTGAACAAATATTAAAAAAAAACTCACGTTTCAAAATTGAGAAGCGATGCGGCGCATCGTTTGACTCCTTTCGATCTGACTGTAGATATCTGAAAACGAAAATCAATTGAATTTATTTGGAAAAAAGAGAGAGTCGAGGCGTGCAAATGTGCGAAGTTACACTCATGACAGAACGATAAAGTGCATGTATTATATACAGAGAAATGCAATTGATAACATGTAACAATTGCAAACTTTTTAAAATTGATTAATTTTCAAACATAAAGAATTCATAAATGTTTTGAAAGACTTGATTGTTTGTTTGAATAGGCAAATTTTGGAATTGCGAAATATTTAGTAGGCAAACGACATCAGGCAGCTAGTCAGAGGCTAGTCAGGGCGGACAGACGAGCTAAAATCGATATTGTTGTCGCGAAAGAGAGCGGTGAATCGCTAAGTACGGCCGGGCGAACATAATTGCAAACACTGCAAGCCGATCGAATCGGATTGGATTGGATCATCCTAAATATTTAGCGAATTGAAAAGCGAGAAGAAAAATTTATATTTTTATTTATGCTTTCAACTTCTTCTTTCGACCAAAGAAAATGTATAGCGCGCGGAACTTCGAAAAAAGCCAAATTTGCTGGTATCTAAATATTTGTCGAGTTTTTTGTTTGCTTTTTCAGTCGTTCTCTTTCGTTTCTCACTCCGATTTGTCTAAAAATTGGAAAAAATTCTCCCGAACATGCTCACAAAATGAAAAATACGCTGACGTATATCGACAGCACTAAGCGAGAGGTGAGTAAATGCGCTCCATTGAATGACGCGAATTTGAATTCTTCCACTGTCGTGCACCGTTATTTTTCTCTCTGCGCATCGATTTCTTTCTATACCGATTCCGTTTTCACCACTTCCGTTCAAAAATTAACAAAACAATTTTAATTTGGGGCAGATGGAGTTGGGGGCCACTCAACAAACATTTTTTTTTTCGTTTTTATTGGCGATTTTGCATCGTTTGATTTATTTGATATATCATTCAGAATTTATTTTTGCCCGGAAAGTTCAGCGGCAAATCGCCGGAAGCATGTTTGATACTTTTTGAATATGCGACCGGAGGGAGCTGGGCGGAAGCTTGCTTTGATTCTTTTGAGTGTTTAATCGGCTCCCGGTAACATTTTCTTATCTTTTTAGGCTCACCTTTAGGCTTTCAATCACGAAAAATCTCCTCACAAAGCATGCTTCCACCCAGCTCCCTCCGGTCGCCAAATTGAAAAGTGTCACACATGCTTCCGGCGCGTTGCCGCTGAATTTTCCGTGCATCGATAAATGCTTAGAAACGCAAATTCAAAGCGTGTACGACAAAAAAGCAAAACAAAAAGTTATTTTTACAAAAAAAATTAGTAATTCCGGGGAGATAAGCAAGAAATCGATGCGCAGAGAGAAAAATAACGGTGCACGACAGTGGAAGAATTCAAATTCGCGCCATTCAATGGAGCGCATTTACTCACCTCTCGCTTAGTGCTGTCGATTTACGTCAGCGTATGAAAAATTAAGTTTTTTTTTGTTGATTCAGAATTTTAAAAAATTAGACTCGGCAATTTTTTGAAACCCCACCAAAAAGAAAGCCAAATCGAGGAACCAAAATTGGCAAATTTTAGGAAAAGGGGCGGAGCAATAAAACCACGCCGCAGCTGACAAAATGCAATTTCGCCGCACGACTTTTTGTACTGATTTCTTTGTCGCGTCGACTGATTTTTTTTAAATTTTCGAGATTCCACGAAAAGGGCGGAAATGGTCGAAATGTAGGAAAGAGAAGGGAGAAAATAGGCGAAGCAAAATGTTTTGTTTGGTTTTTTTTTTTCGAAGAATATGATCATTTTGATATTTTTTTAAAAATACAATAAAACAATTGAAAGAAAAGCAAACTAGAAATAAATATACATTCCACAAACCACATGTATGTATTCTCAGTGCGGAGAGCTACAAACCCGCTCCCTTCACACAGTGGAGAACGCGGCCACGTTGGCGACGAGAGAGTGCGGAAAATTGAGAGACCGTGGCCGATGTTTTTCTCTGATTTCTCTGAATCGCACTCAAACACGGTGTCCCGCACGCGATGTGCGCCAGCATTTTTCTGTTTCGTCTGGCACCCTCTCGCTCTCTCGCACGGTGCTTGATCAGACTCTACAGTAGATTTCCATAATTGTTAAAAGCAAGAAAACCATTATTTTTTTACACGTTCTTTTTGGAATTAAATTAGAAAACTGTTTTACGAAGACATTTGGACGTACGAGCATGAAAAATGCGCCAGAATAATAAAAATGCACTTTCCATAGATTTACCTATATTTTCAATAACATCGCTTCCATATCATTATACTTTGTTTAGAAGTATTATTGAAGACAATATTCATCATTCACAAAGTTACAAAAGAAATGGGCGACGTCAGAAAGGTTTCTGTGCGCATACAGTACTCCCACTAGTGCTACTGGAACTTATTCAAACATTAATAACTCAATTAGTTGGAGGCCTAATAACTCGTATGACATCTTAAAATGACCGCATACAAATTTAGAAACTTCGTAAGGCAACGGATCTTTGAACCAGGCTTTTGTTTTACAGAAATTTTCAAAAAATGACCCATTTGTTCGAGTTTCAGTGCAAAACTCGATTTATTAATAACTTCGGTAGTTTTCAACCAATTTACTTGATCAAAAGCGGAAAATAACCGCATTCAAAATGCAAAATTCTGTAAGGCAGCCAATTTTCGAAAAAATAATTTGTTTGGCGAATATGGGCTACAGTATCCTAAAATTCATATTCCGAGCCCTTAAATTCAAGCTTTCTGTTATCGAATGTGGGTTTTTTGTTCATTTTATATTTTGTAGAAGTGAATTGAACAAACAAGTCAAAAAATTCACAAAGAATACGGGTTTACCTTAGCTACAGAGCCTCATAACACAGTAAACTTCGGTGTGTCATTTAAACGGGTATGAACATTTTTTTTGTACAGTTTTCTAACTCAAAAATTAATTTGAACCTTTCAGTGTCTGTTTTATTTGTTTTTTCTTCACAAAATCCATTCATTTTCTTTTTTTTCCACGTCACGGTGTCCAGGATTTGAAATGTGGGCGGAGCCTAATTTGCTGGCGCGTCAGCAAACTTTCATGGCGCACTTTCGGTGCTTGCGCAGTTTTCGACTCTCGAATTTTTTTTATTGATTTTTTTATTTTTCTTTCAGTAAAACCTATTTTTCTTTGTAAAATGTATGTATTGTATCTTTTAATACCATTAAATTGCCCAAACTTCAATTTTCGTAAACATTTATCCTGCAAAAACACCAAAAAACTCAAAACGAATATTTCGAAATGGTGGCTGAACCAAATTCGACGTTCTTAGGCTTAAAAAATTTCTAAAGACCTCAGCTATAATTCCGTTGGAGCACATGTGGGAAAAAATAAGAATTTATGCTTTTTTTTCCGAAAAACATAAGAAATGCGTCAAAATTTGAATTTCGCGCGAAAAAATCCAGTGGGGCGCGTTTGCTCGGCTCCGCCCACTTTTCAAATCCTGGACACCGTGACGTGTTTTTATGGCGCACATTTTCCAGGCGAGTTCCGATGCAATCGCGCTCCACCTGCACGCATTAGAGATGAGAGACGCCGAGGCGTCTCTTTTCTCACCGTGCTCAAATTGCATGCGAAATTCTTTGTTCAATTGGAGCGAGTTTTCAGCGTTTTATAACGAGTATATTTATTGATTATTGATCCTTATTAATCAATGGGGTTATTATCGAAACCAGCAAAAAAAGCAAAAAATAGAAAAAACCAGCAAAAAATTCAGCGAAAATTCGGAGAATGCTCCAATCGGTCTGAAACTTTGACAGATCATTAAAAAAATAATCTCGGACATTCCCTGAAAATTTCAGACCGAAATATTGATTTAAAAAAAAATCGATTTTTATTTCTGAAAATTTTCAAAATCAATATTTTGGTCTGAAATTTTCAGGGAATGACCGGGAGTATCTTTTAAATGATTTCCCAAAGTTTCAGGCCGATCGAAACATTCTCCGAATTTCCGCTGAATTTTTTGCTGGTTTTTTTCTATTTTTTGCTTTTTTTGCTGTTTCCGAGAATAACCCCATAACTTTCGCGACACTGCTTACTGCATTCGGCAAGAAAATTGAGCGGATAATATTACCCCCGTCTCAGCAAATTCTTATTCTGCCTTTTATGGGCCTATTCAGCACTTGAAAAAAACCGTTTTCATGGTTTTTTTTTTGGGGTGCTACGGTATAGAACTCGCACGGAATAGAACTGCTACGGAATAGAACTGCGCGGAATAGAACCGGCTGAAATAAAACTGTACTAAAAAAACAACTGCACAAAATAGAAGTCAGGGCCTCACAATGTACAACGATACGGCTCCGGGACATTTCGCAGCCGGACGTTTTGCAGCCGAGACATTTCGCAGCCGGACATTTCGCAGCTGAGACGTTTCGCAGCCGGACATTTCGCAGCCGAGACGTTTCGCAGCCGGTAAACACTTCTCACTTCTCTCTCAGCGGTCGACTACACAATTGGTAAACATGTTATTGATAAACAAGCATGGTCAGAGAAATGAGAGAGTGTGTATATAAGGAGGTTGGCTGCGAAACGTCTCGGCTGCGAAACGTCCGGCTGCGAAATGTCTCAGCTGCGAAATGTCTCGGCTGCGAAATGTCCGGCTGCGAAACGTCCGGCTGCGAAATGTCCCGAAGCCAACGATACAACGAGGTTTTTATACCAGGAAAAAGCCCATCGCGTCGAGACCCGGCTTTAAAAATTGTGATGCGCCTTTAATTTTTAAAATGGGTATTCCGCCGAAATTTGAACGCGCATTGAATTATTCCATCGGCGGATCTCGACACGGCTAGTTGTTTACGTCAAAAACTACTGTAGAGTTATCTCTTTCTTCAAAGAGATATTCGGGTTCCTTTAAAAATAAAAACGAAAAGACGACGAGTTTAACGACAAAGCGGTTTATTCTTTGTATCCGACCCGAAATTGGGCAGAAATACTCCAAATAAATAATAAGAATGGAAAATAAAAGGAAGAACACGAGAAAAGATAAAACACCAAAACACCTAACTCCAGAAACAAGCACTAAAAATGGCCGAAATGGGCCGCTCAAAAATAAATAATATCCACGTGGCACTAAACGCGTGAAACCGACGTGACCTTAAACTTATTTTATTTGTGGCGCTTAACGGCGTGTATGGCGGTCTAGACGGAGTGCCGTGGCGCTGATACGTGGAGGCCGATAATACACGGGGTTTGGGTGCAGGACTTGCCACCGGCAACTTCCCCCCCTTCAGACAAACCGGACCCCTGGCCGGTGCTGGCACAACCAACGTTCACGCGACTTACATTCTTCTCCTAAAATGACCAGCCATTTCGCCCTTACTAACTCACTCTACAGCCACGTTAGAACAACAATAAAATTCTACATATTCTCAATCCCTAATCTTAAACCTACTTCTAAGTCCTAAGGGCCTATTACACTCACCTAAATCTTAAGAAACAAACCCTACACATTTCCTAAATTCATAACGGGTTGGGGCAAACATCTTACTACAAAAACATAAACAAATAATTAATATAAAGCCATTCTCTCCATTCATCTTGGGACGTTTACCATCCGGCTCTGCGGTGTCTATTTTCGAATTGAGTCTCGATCCGAAGAACATCCGAAAAGCGGGTCGATTTCCTTTGACCAATGCTTCGTAGTCGCATTTTTCTTCCACCTTCTCGTACCTTTATTAAATTTCATGTTTTCAACACTGAAATTGTCTTTCTCCCAGATATGGACCTGGTTTACAACATCTTTCTGCATAGCGCGTCTCCCGCGTTTTGTTTTAGTCTCAATTTTGACCTCCGGAACTTCCTTTGGCACCACTCTCATGTGTTCCCAGGGAACCCATAGGCTTTTTCTATTACCAATAATCGGAGCCACCTCAGCCGAGTTATCAGTTGTTTTCAACACCCGATATGGCCCTTGCCATTCATTGGCTAACTTTGGATTCTTAGATCTCAGTTTTTCCGCCGGAATCCTGATCAACACCCGATCGCCTACTCCTGGATACTTTATTTTGTGGATCGGATCTTTCTCTAGTTCCACCTTACACTCCCCAATACCAGTTTGGGTCAATTCGCTATCTTCGATGGCAAAGACCTCACTGAATTCGGAAATGCTTCTCCGGAACATTCCACTAGGAATTTCCCCAGTCTCATTCAAGAGTCTTCCCACTTTTTTCTTTCTCCATTCTCCTTTTAACGATGGCTTTTTGTCTATATCCAACATATTAACCACCTTTTCTTCTTTCCTTTCGCACACCTTCCATTTACGCGAAACCACACCAACAATCTGATTTTTCTTAATGAGCACCGGCTCATTTCTCAAGTTAGAAACCGAGACTGTCATGTTTCCTTCGTCATTCTTGGAGCACAGCCTTGCAGGCATCCACTCTTTATTCGACTCTAACCACACCTTCTTCCCCATATCAACGTCCACTATCACTTCATTTTGCGAACAGCTTTGTGGTGGTACTCGCAGTTTTTCAGCAGCTCTTGCCACTGCATTTTTTGTTTTCCATTTCAACTCTACCCCGACGCTTTTGAATGCGTTGGTTCCCAATAAGAGAACTTCCGAACTATTTTCCACTAGTTGGAACACTACTAACGCCTTTCTTCCTCTAACTCTCACTTCCAATTTCAGCTGCTTTTCTACCGGCATCTCTGCTTTCGATGCGTTCAATATGGTGAATCCTGGCTTCGCCAGTTCTTTAACCCGTGTTTTCCAATCTGTGCACCCTTTCTTCAATTTCTCCCACATAGCCGATGACATGACCGATACGACCGCACCACTATCAATGATAATTGTCCGGTTTTGGCCCAGAATCTCAACCGTTTCTACCACCTCTGCTCCGACACCTTCAGACTCTTCTGACTTCTTTTTCTCCACTACATATGCCGGCTTAGACGTGCATTGACGAGACATATGACCGACGCCTCCACAACGGAAACATTTTAGATCCGGTTGGGACTGATTTTCTACTCTTTTGAAACCCATTTCGTCTTTTTGCTCCTCCTTAAATTGATTGAGCTGATAATCACTCCTTTTCCAGGACGTGCCTTTCCTCATTTTTCCCTCATTCATAAGAAACGAGTGACCTTTTTTCAGAGGCTGGCGCTTTTCTTGCTCTTGTTGGAGTACAACATCTTTCAGATTTTCGTACTGATCTTCGATAGAATAGTCGAGCCTTTTCATGATAAGCAGATTGTGAAGATTTTCATTATCTTTCACGGCCATCATTAACTTTGTCGTTCTCATCTGGGATAAGTTTTCGTCATCCACTCCTGGATAAGCTTTTCTGGACCATTTTTCAACACCTATGAGGTATTCCCACATCTTTTGGTTCGGGCTCTTTCTCAAATTTTCAAACTCATTGAGGGCTTTAGTCCGACTATCACCCTGACGTTTTCTCAATTTCCGCTCAAACTCTTCAAACAATGATTTTATCGATCGATTGTGCCTGTTTGGCAATGTTTTGAACAGAGTCTTTGCCGGCCCCTTCAAGAATTTGTCCTCCAAAATGGCTACCATTTCTTCCGGACCCTCAGTGACGTTATTATATTTTAGGAGGAAAGCTCTTTTGAATTCCCCAAAATCGCCTTCTCCATCAAACATCCGTGGCTCCGGCAGTGCCTGAGCTCTCATCATTCTACGCATTCCATCCATCATATCTCTTACTTCAGATCTCCTAGACGTATCAGTTTTAGTTTCACTCCTATTCTCCCAGCTTGGTGCTTCCGAAGAGCTTGTCGACGATCTCGACGTTCTCCTCGGCTTGCGCCAGGTTTCATGAATTTTCTGTTTTCCTCCATGATCGTCTTTACTCCTCTCCTGCCAGACTTTGAGGTGGCTCTTCATGCCCTCACTCACTTGCTTTTCCGCCACCAGCGCTTTCTCCAGTTTTACCACTTTTCTTTTCAACCGCTCCTGGCTTTCCGAAAGCTTCTGAGCTTTTTCTCGCTCCGACTCGAGCTCTTCCAACAGGTTTTCTCTTTCCACCTCCCACCTTATTTGACACTCACCGAGCTTACTTTTTAGTTTTTGATACTTTCTGTCGATTTTATCGACTTTCTCCGCATCTTTACTTTCATTCGCCTCACTACATGCCTCTCCAAACACCTTTTCACAGACTTGTCTTATCTCTTGGACATTTTCCAGATCAAAGTCTTTCATGACACGCAGTACAGACCGTGGCCATCTGTCGGCACCCATTTCCTCGAACCGCTCCAGCAGTTCACTGGCGAACTCTTTCAACGGGGCAATAATACCATCGCGTTGCCTCTTGGTACACTTTGTCAGTACCACAAGGTCTCTTTCAACCTTTTCACTCACTTGCTCAATAGTTTTCAACCATTGTGCAAAACCTTTTACTAATTTTCTTTGGCCTCGGACGCAAACTTTCCGTTCGGCGCCGAGCCTTTCCTCACTTTCTCCGCCAGTCACCGACTCCACCACTTCAACCACCACGTTTTTCTCTTCCACGTGTCCAACCTCCAATTCCACATCCTTCTCCGCCTGTCTCAAAGACATGTCTATGTTTCGTTGACTTTCTGCAACTTTTATTCAAAAGTGCAGATATTTTAGTTTTTACGCCAAGATTTTCAATCCTTTACGTAAATATCGACTTCCTGCGTCTCTTTCGCAATTTAACCAACAGTTTATTCAAACCTATCAGTCAAATGCAAAATTAACGCCGCGTCTCTTTCACAATTTAACCAACAGTTTATTCAAACCTATCGGTCAAATGCAAAATTAACGCTGTGCCTCTTTCACAATTTAACCGACAGTTTATTCAAACCTATCGGTCAAATGCAAAATTAACACCCAGAGTCGACACGCTTTTCTGTGTCTTTTTAACACTTTAACCAACAGTTTATTCAAACCTATTGGCAAAGTGAAAAATTAACACAGAGCGTCGAAAAAACGGTCTCGGCCCCCAAGTAATCTCTTTCTTCAAAGAGATATTCGGGTTCCTTTAAAAATAAAAACGAAAAGACGACGAGTTTAACGACAAAGCGGTTTATTCTTTGTATCCGACCCGAAATTGGGCAGAAATACTCCAAATAAATAATAAGAATGGAAAATAAAAGGAAGAACACGAGAAAAGATAAAACACCAAAACACCTAACTCCAGAAACAAGCACTAAAAATGGCCGAAATGGGCCGCTCAAAAATAAATAATATTTACGTGGCACTAAACGCGTGAAACCGACGTGACCTTAAACTTATTTTATTTGTGGCGCTTAACGGCGTGTATGGCGGTCTAGACGGAGTGCCGTGGCGCTGATACGTGGAGGCCGATAATACACGGGGTTTGGGTGCAGGACTTGCCACCGGCAACTGTAGTTTATTTTAGTTTTTCCGCAATTACGCATATATGAGGGGGGAGGATAGAGCAGCCGGTAGTGACGACCGCCGCCGTCTGAGAGGTCACAGGTTCGATTCCTGCCCTCACCCCCGGGTTCACCCAGCCCCTAATTGGGTAGTAGAGAAATTTACGAAGATTGCTCGGTCATTTCCCTAGCCAGGAATTGACTTAAAATAATGTCTGGCTCTGAACGGTACACCACCAGTCTTCCGCGTACGCAGAAAACCGCGATCCGCAGTCTTGAACAACGGATCGACTTTGTAATCTTTGTTGTTTGTAATCTTGTGTGTTCAATCGAGTTGCAACATGAAAAAAGGAAGCCCCGCCCACCGCCACACAATATTATCCACTCAATTTTCTTACCGAATACAGTAAGCAGTGGTGCGAAAATTTAAAACTCCACCACTTAGTTTTTCAACTGAACGAAATGCCAATATCTGAGTGGGCGTGTCTTCTTGTCAGCTCTTCGTCTCTTAAAGCCTGCTCAAAAAGTTTTTGAGTTAGGCCTTTCAATAATTGTCTGTATTGTAAAATTTCATTATATCACATGGTAAAGACGAACGAATGGGAGGAGGAAAAATGGGAATGTATTGAAATTTGAGGAATTTTTGAACACAAAATACATATACACGAATTAAAAGATGAGATCACTAAATCGAGTCCGTCTGCAGTCCGCAAAACAGGTCAAGCATTGCGTTATCGATTTTTTTCATCGCCTCCTTGTGCTTCACCTCTGCTTTTTTTCTGATCAGTGTGGGTATTGCCCGAGCAATTGCGTGGGTCGGAGAGTCTGGAACATTCATGAATATTATTATTCTATTGAAAAAGAGAATAAAATTTATGTACTTGGCCTCGAGAGATTCATGTCATGAAAGTTGACATCGACTGAGAGCTTAGCCAGCCAATCACCGCGAGCTTCCTGTCTGGTACGATGAAGTTCAACAGCTCTCACCACCTGATATCCGCCTATTCTTCGTAACGGTCGTTTCTCTCCCATTTCCTGTCTGATTCGTTCCAAGAGCACTAATCTTCTTTTTGGCGAGATCTTTGTGATTCGGGCTTTGTACGCGTCTTTTTCGCCGCGCACTTTGATTTTACGGAACTGAAAATTAAAGTTTTATATTCATTTCCTAGAACAATGTAATTATGTTGGCACTCGGTGGTGTTTGCAGAATTGCATTTTTAGAAGAAATCCCACAAGCTCCCCCTATTTGTATTTTTTCGATTTTTTCTCACACAAAAACCTTCGCAAAAATAAAAGTTGCAGGTGTCACGAATACGGAGACACTATGAAATCTTCATAAATATAACGTGCATAATCTCACGCTCGCCGCGCCATCGTCTACTCGAGGACCGCTTGTGCACAAATTACAACAATTTTTGAGGATTATCGCTTTTCCGATCTACAGTACCTTTGAAAGTGGTCATACAAAAAAGTTATCAACTATTGTGTTTTCAATCGACTTGCGACATGAGAACGCGAGACTCCGCCCACTTATTTGGGCGCGACCACGCGAACACAGTGATATTTGAAGAGACGCAGACAGGTAGCGCACAAATAAGTGGGCGGAGTCTCGCGTTCTCATGTCGCAAGTCGATTGAAAACACAATAGTAAAATGTAGTCCTAGGTTGGAAGGTTCAACACAAACATTTTTAAATTAGAACTGCACTTTCAGAGTTTGTGGCACACACTCAAAGTTGTTCATTTCGTACAGAAAGCAGCGAGACGCGCATTTTTTTTGGCCAGTGCTGTATGTTACTGTGTTCTGAAACGAGTTTCAGCATAAAAACATGGGTCCGCAATCACCCTTATGTCTGCGTCTCTTCAGATAGCACTGTGTTTGCGTAGTTTTATTATGTTTTTGCACCACCAAACAGAACAAAATATTTTTTTCACTCTCTGCAGTACGCACGGTGTGCTAGACCCTACGTAAAGGCAAACACGCCCTATCGCATTCTCTGCGTCTCCACAGTGGCGTGCGTTCTGTCAAGCTCGTTAAACGCATGCAAAAATGGAGACGCAGAGACGCGAGAAATGTCACTCAAAAATCCGCTTTCAAAAACATTTTTAGGTGACCGGAAGTGTTCTAAATACAAAAAATGCTCACATATTTCTGCAGTGTTCTAGCCGCTCTGTCCTTCTTCTCCTCTCTGTACTTTTTCGCCCTTCTGTCATCGTCCGTCATCTTTTCCTCTTCCGTTTTCCTCGCTTCCTTCTCCATGAATGCGTTCACTTCGCGTGCTGGCAGTCTTAAAATTGTCTCAAACTTTTCCAAGTCGTACTTTTTCGAGATTTCCAATTTTTGCATCTTCTCCATTACAGTTTGGCTCATCGCCAACGCATTTGCCACGTCATCCATTCTAATCAGCTGCAGAAAGGGGAGAACTGTCAAAAAAAAAAAACGAAAATAAGAGACGGAATGGGCAAAAAACATAATGGTATTATTTATTACGCGGGTGTTTGGAGAGGAGAACAGAGGAGAGAGAGAGAGAAAAGTATAGAGGAGGGGGGAAGCAGGTGAATTAAGAAAGTACGAAGAATGAATATTTACTCGGTGTTTGCGTACCAGCGTTGCGTACGGATTTATTTACAAAGTTCCGCCTATTTTTAATTTTTTTTTCCTAGGATTTTCGCTTTAAATATTACATTTTTGATAAATTTTTTTTCTTTTTTTAATAAAAAATTAATTTTAGATGGATAAATTTTTGTTTCACAACTCTAGAAACTTGAGGTCTCGAGATAAAGTGATGTGTGTATGTAGCAATAATAAGAAGAAGAGGAAGAGGAAGACGATGAATATGGGAAATTGAAGAGCTCCAATTCCCAGTCATAATAAATAGTGGCAGGAGGAGAGAGAGAGAGAGAAGAGGAGGAGAAGAAGCTGTTTCCTTCCTTCCTTCCTTCCTTATTTTCTTTATTTCTTTCTAAATGAGACAACTCTATACATCATGCTATTTATTTCGATTTGCTTCTTTTTTTGTTGCAAGGCCGGCTCGCAAGATTCAAAATAGCAATAGTAGTAGTGGCCGCTCCCACGCCTCGCTCCTTCTCCTTCTACATTCTCTTCTTCTTTTTCTTCTTCGTGTTGTTGTGATCCGATTCGACTCGAAAACAACTCGTGGCATGGCAGTGACTACCAATCACCCGAATTCGACATTATACTCTCACGGGGCAGCAGCCAGTACGAAATGATGCCGACATATGTGCATAATTTCGCTAATTGGCAAGAGCCGAATGACGTCTTCTCGGGGACACGAACACTTTTCATTTATGCACATATTCGCGCTATGAGAATTGATGAATTGAAAGCGGCTCTTCGAAGGGGTTGCAATTGTGGTGAAAGGGGAAACAAGAAGAAGAGAAGGAGCCCATCTCAGCAAACAACAATCTCGCAGAGTTGAAAGTTGAAAGTACATGAAACATTGCATTAAGGAGATTAGATTAGTAAGCGACCAAATGGTGCAAAGTTAAAAACACGGCGTAGAGTCTACGGAAAAGCCAACGCGCCCTATCGCGTGTCTGCGTCTCCACAGTGGCTTGCGTACTCTTTAAGAGAAATTTTCGAAATTTTAAGAGCTCGCGCAATCAAGTCGGCACAGAAAAAGGACAAAATTAGTGACTGAAAATCATATTTTTTCCAAATGTTAGCTCAAATTTCATCTGTATTTTAGGCCAAACATGTTTGATACAAGTTTTTTAAGCGCAGGACCGGTCGGAAGTATTTGAAATTTTCGGAAATATCCTACATATGGCCGTGGCCTAGTTTTCGCAGGTTTGGGACCAAAAAAATTGGCTTTCGTGCTAGAACACGCAAAGCGCTTCATTATTATGTGTTGCTGAACAAAACTCAGTTACGACGCTCCGAAATTCCGCAGGTCCCGCCTCTCAGCAACAATAAACATCGTGCAGTTTTTCGCTGCGAAATATCGGAGCGTCGTAACTGAATTTTTCTCGGGAACTCATAATATCGGTTTAAAGCGTGCGGAAATGTGTTTAATATTAATAAATATTTTTTTTTTTTTGAGTTTTCGCCCTTAATTTTATATATTGTTTTTTCAATCGACTTGCGACATGAGAACGCGTGACTCCGCCCACTTTTTTCGCGCGACCACGCAAACACAGTTCGATTCGTAGAGAAGCAGAGAAAACATGTATTTTTATCTCTCGTTCTCATGCTGCAACTCGATTGAAAACAGAATAATTCTCCTATTTTTTTAAATACACTTCCTAAAATTTACGATTTTTAGAAAAATGTCAAAAAATTGTATTGTATTGTATTTATTACGTTTCAGACAAACGTGAAATAAGAAGAAGAAAATAATAAAAATTTAAAAAAAAAACTGCGCTTAAATTAATTTGAAACACTGGGAAAAATGACAAAAATAAGCGCTGACATAAAAAAAATCGAAACATTTAGGACCGAAATTTGAAATTTTAAAATTTTTTCTGAAAAAAAAAAAAAAAAATGTTTTCAAAAAAATTCCAAAATTTTTTAGCACCAAATTTGTGAGCATATTAATTTCGGGCCTATTTTTGAAATTAATTTCAAAGTTTCAGGCTAATTGAAGCTTAATTTTTGCCATTTTTATAAACTCTAACACTTTTTTCACACATTGCTCCAATAAAAAATGCTCAATGAAGCAGAAAATTCTGAGGATAAAAATAGGAAAAAAACAAGTTTTGTTTTGCCGAGAGAAAGTGGGAAATGTAAAAGAAAAAAATGAAAAAGATGAAAAAGTGGAGAATGAAATGAACCCAATTAAATTCATGCCTTCGTTTCCCCGCACAAATTGTCGCTATTAAATAAAAAAAAAGACGGATTTTTGAACAAAAGCAAGAAGTAGAAAAAAAAAAGAAACAGAATTCTATTTTCTGTTTACATTCACACGAAGAGCACTTTTGCTCCTCCTCCTCCTTTGTCTTCTTCATTCTTTCAAGCACTGAAAAGTGTGCGGAAAGAGGCGAAAGAGTGGCCGGACAAGCATGAATAATGAAAGAAGGACCCCACGGACATATGGAAGAAGTACGGGTCGATAGAACCGAGCCGCCCATCCGCTTCTCTGTGTCTCTCCGACTTTACCGCACTCTTGTTCCCATGGCGACTCGCCTTGGGGCGGAGCGTTCTGCTGACCAGCAATGTTAACACAAGAATAGATAAAAGATTTATTAATTAGACGTAAATATATTTACACGACTAGCTACAAATTAGCGTGGAGGGATGATTAGAGCTTGCTGGTCATTGGCTTCAAATACTTCTCCACATGGGGCAGGTTTTTCTGATTGAGTGGACTCAATTGAGCCCATTTGTACAAGTTCTCATACACGTGTCCGTCACGGCGACCGAGTACCTGAAATTATGGGAGAATGTTAGTGGAAGGGCGTGAACTTGTTTTAATGGATTCTGTAAAATCAGTGATAGTGCCTTATGGTCAATGATGCATACATTTTGAATAATTTCAGTGCTTCAGCAGTACCTCATGGCGTTCTAGCCCTACGTAAAGGCAAACGCGCCCTATCGCATTCTCTGCGTCTCCACAGTGGCGTGCATATTCTGTTTTCAATAGAGTTGCAAAATGAACACACGGAACGCCGCCCACTTATTTGTGCGCGACCACACAATCACAGTGCTATCTGAAGAGACGCAGACAAAAAAGGGATAGCCGACTCAGGTTTTCATGACGCAGAGACGCGAGAAACGGCGCGCGAAAACTCGAATTCAAAAAAAAAAACAATTTCTAAATGTAGTTGCGAACACGGCGTGCGTTCAAAATTCCGCAAAATCCGTGAACGTTAAATCCAAAATCTGGCATCCGGAAAATTGCACGGCGTGTTGGAGGCTACGTTTTTGAATTATTTTTCAAAAGCGAATTTTCGCGCGCTATTCTACTCTCGCGTCCCTGCGTCTCCTTCGCAGAGACTTGTGTCGGTTTACGAGATTTCATTGTTTCTTTCTTAATTTTCTTTGTTATTTTTTTTGCTCATTTATTTATTTATTTTTTTGTTTTTCATTTTAAAAAAATTCTGTTTTTAAAATGGTTGTTTTTGAGATTAATGTGATACATTTTTTTGTTGGAATATTGACTTTAAGTCGTTTTTTTTTTGTAAATAAAACAGTTAATTTTAATTTAATTTAAATTCTGAAAAACAAAATACGAAAATTGGGACTAAAAATGCGAACAAGGTTATCTTTTGCCAAAAAAAAAACATATTTGGCAAGGCGCCAAAGATTTTTGGCAATACTCCAAGAGAAATATATGGAGGCGCAGAGAAACACGCAAAAGTGCGCCAGAGCGCGTTTGCACTTTCGTAGGGTCCAGCATGCCGTGAATTGCCTAATTTTATATTTCCCCCTCCCCTTTTCTTCAATCCTCCAATTTTACGAAAAACCCTCCACCGGAAGTAAACTGAACAAAACTGCACTGCATTAATTTCTTCATCTTTAAAGAAAAATGTCATTTTCGTAAATACTATCAGCTTAAAACGTCAATGTACATATATACAAATCGACACGTCGCTTAGCATGCTAATCGGGATTAGTAAGATTTAAAGGCTATTTAGCTACACGCCTAGATATGTTCCCATCTCCGGGGGTACTCGCGTTTAGAACTGGGCGGTTCAGAACTCAATTTTCCTGAGCCCGTTGTTTTATTCCTGTCTTTCCAATCGTTTCAAAACTCATTAGAAAGACCGGAAAATTGAGTGCTAAACTGTTGAATTTTACTTTACAAAAAGGCAAGCGCGCCCTGCCGCACTTCTCTGCGTCTTCACATTGGCGTACAAAAATGGAGACACAGAGATGCAGACAAATGCGATAGAGCGCTTACCGATCGAAGTTCTCTGTCGCAGAGATCAAACGAATCCACAATCGACACGGCATTCGGGCGAATCTTCTTCAAACTCTCATAGATCTGCACCCTGAGCTGTTGAACATCAGCCTCGCTCAGATATCCATCCGCTGTCAAATCAGCCGCCATTTCCATCAACTCATAGCACAGATACAGCTCAACGAGTGTGGTGAACACATCTCTCACCGCCTCATCAGAAATTGTTTGAACTCGTGCCGCGAATCCGTTCGCAATAAATAATTTGGTGTGCGCGCGAGCCGCCTGCAATTCAAAACAAAGGATAACAATGACTGGACGTTCAATTAAAAGACCTTTGCCCAGTCCACCGAGTGGTTGGCGAACGCGTAATCCCTCTCGACACCATGCTGCTCCTCTTCTATCATCTGGCGATACGCGTGCATTACGCGTCGGCGAGCAATGTGCTCGAAGTGGCTGAGCAATTTTGCGAATTTGTCTGAATTAAAGATGTAATAAGCTGAAGGTGTTCATTTGGAAGAAAAGCCAAACCATTTCCAGTGCTAATCTGATCCGACTTTCCACCGAGATATGCGACCAGTGGTGTCAAAGCTGCGCCTTCGTCCTTCTTTGTGGCAGCTTTCATGAGATATCTGGCCAATTGAAGGAGCATTACCATATTCTCTCCTTCATAAGTGCACGCGCCGACGGAGCTGGCTGAAAAGATCAGAAAGATGAGGATCATTGCTTATTCGGTTTTGTTTCGTTTTTTTTGTTGTTGAATGAACCATTTCGTTTAAGCCGTTGTTTTTCTGTTATTTCTTGTCACTTTCTCGGAAAATTTGGATGGGGAATTTAAAAAATTTATGTTTAAAAAAATTGGAAGACGTCCAAAAGGAGTACACGAGGTGTGTGGATGGTCTAGAAAACCAGCAAGAAGAAAATTTCAATTTCCCCAGCGATATTTGTTTCCATGATGTCTTCACTAATTTTCTGGGGCGGATCCATGAAACTGGAAAACGAAATTTGGAAATTCATGAATTTGGTATGACGGCGGTGAGAGACACAGAGAAACAGGCAAGCTCATTTTCCTGTTTCATGGATCCTAGCTCTGATAAAAAATTTATTTACCATTTTGCGGGCAATTAGTGGGTCCCATTAGCTGTTAGGAATTCCCTAGCCATTGATATTTTTTGTTTATTTTGATGGTTTGGACTCATTTAGAAAAAAAATTTTTTCCGATTTGTGAACCAAGCAGACTCGCTTTAAAAAAGTGGCGATTTAATGGGATTTTGTTTTTAGAGTATCATTGATCTTACTATTAGAACAAAATTTGAGCTCAGGGGCCGGATCCTGTTTCACGGAAAAAAATTGGAAATTAAGGAATTTTGTATGATCGTGATAAGAGATGCAGAGAAACAGATGAACCCATTTCCCGGAAAATGCCGTTTTCCTGTTTCATGGATCCTAGATCAGGTATGAACAAAATACCAGTGTACATAAGTTTCCAACATTACCCGAATTAAATCATCTATAATGGATTCGTGGCGGGGTGACAATTCACGTGAAACTGGGAGACGAAAAATATCTTAATTTCTTTAGTTATTTCTTCATTTTTTCGAATAAAAACGTGAAAAAAATTGTCACTCCGCCACGAATCCACTATTATCCATTCTGAAGAAAGCAAGTGCGCTCCACAAAACTTACTTTAGTACTTCGTGGATTTCATTTTCATCGCCAAATTATTCTAATTCACGTGTGAATTCAACGTGAGATGAAATAATTTGGCGACGAAAATGAAATCGACGAAGTACTAAGTTTCGTGGAGCGCACTTGCTTTCTTCACGAATGGGCAATATACATGCATATTCCCACTAAAAACTAACTGTAAAGAGACGGAAGATAACTGGCATCCGAATATCCATGCCCTCCACAAGCCTGTCTTGCCTGATCAATCGACTGAGACGCCTGATGCGTGACCACTGCCTTCAGTCCACACGAAAGAGCATGAAGATCAGCGAGCACATCGGAATTCCCATGCGACAAATCCTTAATACAACTCTCAGTCATCGCACTAACAGTTGCAGCGGCCGTGACGTATGCGAAAACCCGCGCCAATCCGGGGAACAATCGGTACTGTTGCGTCTGATAGTCCAAGATTTGAACTTCCTGCGTTCCCGCCTTGATTTCTCCTTGTCTTCGGACAGCCGAGTATCTGATTGAGATGGCCATCGCCATTGCGAGATAGCACGATTGGTGCAAAATCAATTCGGATCTCACGTACAGCATTGTCGTGTACGCGGCTTTCGGGTGGGGTGGAGCTGTGTAAGAGCCATCTTTGGAGACTTTGCTGTGCTTCATCAACATGTTTCTACGCGGGATTCGGTAGTTGTCAAAGGCCAGGAATCCGTTGTCGACGCAATTCACACCCATTTTCGATCCAATGTCTCCGACGCTTATTCCGGAGAGTGGAAGGTAGGTGTTTCGGTCACGAATTGGGACGAAGAATGGGTGAAGACCATAGTTTTTCGAATCGATTATCAGATTGGCGACGAGAACCACGTGCGTGCAGCTGGTTCCAAGACCTCCTGGCCACCTGGAAAAATGGTTTTATTTTTGTTAAATGCCATAGTGCCCAGGATTTGAACTGTGAGTGCAGTCAAAGCAAACGCGCCCGATGGATTTTCCAGGAAGAAGCATAAAAAACGGTTTTTTTTTCAATATGACCCAGGTGGATTAAATATAGATGCACGGCGTGCTGGCCGGAAAATTATGGCAATGCGCTCCGCTGAGAGAGAGGCTACTTGTCTGCGTCTCTTCAACCACGGTCGCAGGCAGGATGCCACAAAACAACAATATTCGTGCACTCTCCGTCTCCTCTTCGTATCAGTTTAACGTCGATGAGTGGCAATGCAATTGAATGCAGTCTACTGTAGAAAAATGCGATAAATGAAGGCCAGCGCAAGGCGAAAGCGCGTCAGCTAATTTTGGTCCCGCCCACGGCGTGCTAGAACCTACGTGAAGGAATTCGCGCCTTTTTGCATGTGTCTGTGTCTCGACAGTGGCATTCTGCCAAGTCTAGCCAAAAGTGTACCAAAATGGAGACACAGAGACGCGAGAATTGGCGCTCGAAAATTTTATCTCAAAAAAGTTTTCTGAAACTTATTGTTAGTCCCAAACACGTCGTGCCGCCCAAATTTCAACTTCTGGACACCGTTAATTGTAAACTTTTAAAAAAAAACCAACCACTTGGTGGCCGTGGTTGTCGGAGTGTGAATCACAAATTCATCGGTGCTCTTGTCGAACGTGGCTGTGGTCTCAATAGCCGATAGATTGGTTCCTGAAATTTTCATTTTTCTGGGAAATTTTGGCTAATAGCAGATGAACTGGGGGCATATGCTTAATGAAGTTGGCATGCCCGCGAAATTATCGGCGAATTCCCAAGGGTGCACGTGCTAAGCCCTTCGCGCCCTATCGCATTCTCTGCGTCTCCACAGTGGACGTGCAAAAATTGGGACGCAGAGACGCAGAGAAATAGCTTGCAAATCAAAAACATGGTCCGAAAACGCCGTGCTGCCCTGAATTTGACGGCCAATGCTGATTGTTCTTTTCATCTTTTTTTCCCTGCTCTTAATACCAAACAAACCCCCTTCCCCGTTTTTCGCCCTTTCTCCTATCATTAATCAAATTCTAATCACTTGGTGTTTAAAACACATCAAACCGATTAATGCCATACATTCCCTTTCTCTCCCTCACTCTTCCCACTGATAACAACGAAAAAAATCGAGAAAGTTGCTCTCACCGTGGCCAAGTTCCGTTTGCGCGTATGTTCCAATGATTTTGCCCTGAATTGCCTCCATCAGCCACTCCTCCTGCAAAATGATAACAATTGCATGAGCATGTGAGAAAAGGACTCACAATTTGCTCATCATCCGCCTGATTTTGAAGAGTCGGCACGAACATGAGCGTGTGAAGAGCCAACGGGAATCCGTCGACGCCCATCACGTCCCGAATGATGGCCACCATGTCGAGGTTGTCGGTGACGTCGGCGAAATCGCTCACAGTTTCCATTAGGTTTTTGAGCTGGAATAGTGGGGAATAGAGGTGGATATGTATTTATTTATTGGTTTTTTTTAGCGTATCTTTCAAAAAAAAATTATTGAAAATTATTATTTCAAGAATGAAATTTTGTTGAAATGATTAGGCAGTACTGGAGTATCATAGTATTTTTGTGAACAAGGAAGGTAAAAATTCTGAGAATTCTGCATGCATATGACCCGTAATTTTGTCCAAAATCTTCTTATTCTCAGTACGGAGCGCTGCAAACGCGCTCCCTTCGCACAGTGGTGGACGCGGCCACGTTGGCGATGAGAGAGTGCAGACAATTGGGAGAGCCGTGGTCGATGTTTTGCTTTCTTTTCTCAGAATCTAACTCCAAATGCATGCGAAATTTTTTGTTCGATTGGAGCGAGTTTTCAGCATTTTATACCGAGTATACCAAAATGGATTTATTCAATTTAGAAAATGTTTGATTTTTCAAAAATTCCAGGTGCCAAAATTTTGATTTTTTGACTTAATTATATGTTTTACTGTAAAGGCAATTTTATTTAAAATCTACGAAACCCAAGAAAATTCATTAAAAATTGATTTTTACAATGGTTTTTGTACGATTTTTGAGTTGATCGGACCCCTGAAAGTGGTCCGATCAACTAAACCCCTACTAAAATCATTCTTTTTATTCTAATATTTCATTTGAGGCATAAATATGGAGCTCTGAAAATTGTGCAAAATCAATTTTTCGGGTCGAAAATTTTGACATTTGAAATTTACCCATTTTAAAAGGAAGCTTGTCAACAACATTATGGCCGCCCGTATGCATGAAAATTTTTAGAATCCTTTACCTTTCGGTTAAAAATTTATACTCAAAAAACAAGGACCTGTTCGATTAGTCCCCTCAACGATTTTAAATGTGGATTGTTTTTAAAAGTACCATGTGAAAAGAAGGCAACCATTATTTTTAAATAGCGGTTACCTTTTTGCTTATTGCCACTTTAATATTACAAACGATCCCATTTCAAGAAAATTCGAACAAAAAAAAGCACGCTTATTGCCCTTTTCCCAGCCCTATCGCGCTTTTCTGGTTCTCCATCATTCTCCATCAACAATTAGGACAGATCTTTTCTGTACCCGATTATTGAAATCTCCTAGTTCCCCTTCATCGGCATGCTGCAATAGGTCAACACTGTCCCTCAGTGCAACTTATGGTAGCCTTAAATCTACGAACCTTTCTGCTGACATCTTCAATTTTCTCCGCTCTGGTTCTATGCGCCGAGGGAATTGAATCGAACAAGTGCCCTCTTTTCGTGATTTCGTTGCGAATATGGCGGAGTTTCTTGAGCTTTTCTTCTCCTCCATGATACACAGTAGCCAAATGTTCAGTGTCAAAAGTTCTGGAATCATTACCATACTAATTTCAGGAAGAGTGTCAATTAGAACTTACGCCTTGAATCGTTCATTGGTCAAATCCTGATTGTCTCCATCCTGAATATACTTGTTCAACGGCATCGTGTAGCTGGCTCAAGTTTGACTGGCAATAGTTGGCTGAAAGAGAAACTTGTTATCAGTCAAACAGTTTAATTTTGATCTGTTAACCCCTCTAATGATGACAGAACAAAAAAGAGCAAGAATACGATAAATCATGCCCTCCTTCCAATCATTTATCAGTTTATATAGAGGGAGGGAGCATACATGACAAAAGACGAAAAAAGCATGGCAAACCGGAGATAAACAGGTAAAATGCGGTTGACGTAGCGCATCGCAGTTTGCAACGAAGTGTTGGAAGAGCGAAAATGGAAATGAAATGGAACAAATACGGTACAGAGTACGTTTCTGGACTGCTCAATACAAATTGTGGCTTGTTCATTAGAGAGGGAAAGGGCAATGTAGCCAAAAAGGACTTTGTAGAGTTCATTAAATTTCAGTCAGCCGTTGTCCTATTCAAGATAAAATGTCGAAGCTCCCGGACATTTCAAACCCGGAAGTTTCAAGCCCAGACGTTTAAAACACGGGGTCCGCAATCTGTATTTGCTGTAGTTCTATAATTCTGCTTGTTCTGGAGTTTTTTGCCACGAAAAACCGATTTGAGCAACAAAAAGAAGAAGAGAAGGGGATTTTTGTGCAAACCTGTAGATTGCGGATTTCGGGTTTAAAACGTCTGGGTTTGGAATACCAGGAAGCCGAAAAAAAGCAAAACATGCGAAAATTGTTCAGGTTACTCTGAAAATTTGAAAAATATGTAGTCTTAAAGATGTAGTTGGAATCGGGGTTGAGATTTTACGTTACTGACTTCTCAGTGAATTTTCGGCAATTAGCCGTTTTCGATGGCGAACTTCCGCTTGTACTCCGATTGTCGCTAAATCCGCTACAAACTTGCAACGACTATCATCCTCAGCAAAAACCCACAACTTTTACGCAAACTTTAAAGTTTTGCAACTAACACGCAAACCATACACATTGAACGCGCAACTTTCGAGAATCTCGCAAGGTTTACACAATATTTCAATGAAATTTCGTGAACTTCATGCAATCCTTACACCGATTTTCGAAGCTCTCGCAATGTCAGAGATGAGAAGTTGCAGTAACTTTGCGCTAGAGTTGCGGGTTTTTGCTGAGATCCATCATATCCGATCCGCGACAAAAATTCCCAAAGTTTACGAATTTTAAGTATTTTTGAGGCTCCGTAAATTTTGTGAAACTTTTAGAGCTGTTTTATCCCGTCTGGTAAGAAAAAAATTACTTCGATTTATATTTTGAAATTAAAAAAAGCTTTTCAGGTACTGCCATCTCAGAAAAATATCTCAGAAAAATCATGACCAATAAAATTTGCTCGGTGTTACTGTTACTAAATGAAAACATCTGAATTTACGGATTTCAGGAGCTAATTTTAATTACAAATCCTACGAAAAATTGAATTTAAGTCCAGAAGTGTAATCCGTTGCCAGCAACGAAGAACTCACAAGCAGCTCACCGAGCTGTTCAACACCAATTCTTTCAGCCTTGGCAAGTTTTTCAAGCCCTGGAAATCTTAGACCAAACATCCAGTTAAAATACAATGTGTAACGAATCATCTTAAGTTCTCGAACAATCCGCTTCTCGTAGATTGCCCAAACGTGTGATCATCCGACGTCTTCTGAATCCAGCTGAACTCTTCTCTGCTTGTGTCCCGTAGAAGATCATTCATATATTGACACGTGCTCTTCTCAACTGGACGCCAGAACAATCGGGTACGAGTTTTTTCTTTCGAATCATTCTTGCGACGCATTTTCCTACATTTTCAAAGAACATTGCAAGTTTCTATCTCTTCCTTGAAAAAAAGTAAAAGCAAAAAAATCAAAAGGCCGCTACTGTATGTAAAGAACGTTCTTGGTTTTTGGTAAATAGATAATGATCAATTGGTAGTTGAAAAAAGGTAGGTACTGAAAATGTATTTAAGTGATTATAAATTGCACTGGGTGAATCATCCTGACACAAAAATAAAGGAGAATTCGAGTGTCATTTTCATTTTGAACTTCCGTATTTACTCTAATTTCCCGGAATACCCTTCTATTGTTTATAACTGTTAGCGAATGCACCAAACTCGGCGAAACACTGTCTTACCAAAGAGGCATGAGACAGCCGAAGTTTGGCGCGTGAGCCTAAAATTATCCGACATTTGGACTCAAAAATGAAAATAGAGTAGCATGTCGGCGATTCGAGGAAACACGGTTTTGAAGCATTAAAACTATAAATGGCTTTATTTTGTATTATGGGTTCTGGAATTGTTTGAACGCATTCAAACGTTTAATTTGATATTGGTTTTATTTTGTATTATGGATTTCAGTAAATTTGTTTTCTTTGTGAATATTTTTCCCGCTTTATAGTGTTTTGAAATGAGTTGCATCAAGAAAACACGAGTCTGCTATCCCATTTTTATCAGCGTCTCTTCAAATATCACTGTGTTCGCTTGGTTGCGCACAAATAAGTGGGCGGAGTTTCGTGTTATCTTGCTGCAGATTGAAACACACAATACCTGTGGTGAAACTTTTTTGCTGGCAATATGTTTACATTGGCCGTTTTTCACATATTTTAGATTCAGGACCGGTGACTACAATGTGGACAACAAATCAAAACAGGAACATCTGAAACTGGGCGTCAATTCGGAGACTGTGGACGCAATGAATGTAAACAAAGATCAAATTATTTTTTTACCCTTTCTTCAATTCCTGAGCTTTCAAAACAATTTAAAACATTGAATAATTAGGGAACGATCTGAGCCTTCTACAACATCCATGAAATCAGCTTACTTGGCTTAAATAAAATCTAGCTTAAATAAAAAAAATCGCAATGAGAAGAGATTATTTTCCAACAATGTAGAGAAAATCTACGAATATTGTTCGGTCATTTCCCCAGCCAGGATTTGACTTAAATAATGTCAGGGTCAGAACGAAGCACACCCAGTCGTCCGAGGACGCAGAACATCGTGATTCGCAGTACCTTCGGTACTTGAAGAATGAGTCAATTTCCAACTAGAAACCAATCGTTTTGCAAAAAAAATCTATGGCAAGTTTTTGCATTTTTTTAGGATTTTCAAGAAAAATCATTCATTTTGCTATCTGCTCTTGAAGTTTCCCAAAGAAATTTTCCAGTATATTAATTTCTTGAAATTGCGCCGTAATAATCAAATTTACTCTTTTTTTTTTCAAATAAATTAGAGTTTGTATTGCTTCTAAACAACGCAAACGACGCAATTTTCTCTATTTTCAGACACGTTTCTTCATTCTTTGGTCTGGTGTTTTTTGGTTCACAACTATTCAGAATTGTGCAAACTAGAATTTTTAACATTGTTCCACCCACAAGTATTGTGTTTTCAATCGACTTGCGACATCAAGACGTGAAACTCCGCCCACTTTTTTTCACGCGAACATTATATTTCAGTGCATTTTGAATTTTTACGTTAAAAAAATGTGGGAGGAGTTTGACCTCTTGACGTCGCAACTCGATTGAAAACACAATATGGTTAAAAAAGATCCAAAAAAAGTTTTTTTTTTCGAAAATTGAGAACATAAGTCATCTTCAGGTGCAAATATTAAACTAGTAAGCGAGGGCCACGCCCACTTTCATAAATATCCCCACCAAAAAAATAGGATATTTATTAAATATTAATGGATTCAATGTAGAAGATTTGGTGCAGAAATGAGAGCTATACAAATGGCGATGTAGAATCCACAAAGTACAAGTGACACCCAAAATGAGACGGTATAAAACCGCGATGGTTTAGTTCCACGGAAGAGGATAAAAGTGAAAAGAACACCAGCGACCAAACCGCCCAAGTGACCGTACATTGAAACCTGAAACACAAAAAAATCCGATGTTTGGTGTCATGTAATGGGTAAATATTTTGACCAACTTTATCAATTCTTGGTGCAAAAAAGCGTTGATAAACGGCAAGCGCATAGTCCAACGAGCCAAATAGAAGCAAAAGTGAAAATCGAATTGCCGCATTTTCCATGTTCTTGAAATTGGTGAGAATAGTTGTGATATGTGATGCACTGAGAGCAAAAGATCCGGCGGCTCCGCCCATCAGGAATACTCCAGGATCCAGGGCCAATGACAGTAGGGCTCCTTAAACTTTCACTTATTATAAGAACCCTGATACATACGATATAATTACCAAAAAGTACTCCCATCAAGTACAAAATATAAATTTTCCAAGCGTGAACCAATTCTAATGGGAGACCAATCACTACTTGAATTATAACGTTGAAAGCTACGTGGAAGATTCTGAAATCTTTCTTTTCTTAGTATGCTTCTTCTCCCTTCTTCCCCTACCCAACATTAATTAGACAGTAGGTGAACAACCTCCAAAGTTGTGAAATGTGATGATGAGAAACAATGAATGGAGACATTGTCGGAATGGGTCCGGAAAGCCAGACGCCTTCAGACGAGTCGAAAACGTAGTAGAGATAAAATGCGAGTTGAGCAATGGAGAGAAGGATCAAAAAGAGCGGGGGTGGCACACATTTGTATTGTTGAAGACTGTTGAACACGTGGATTCGTTGATTTCGAGGTGTCACTGTCATTGCCGCTTTGAACAGGTACTCGCGGAGACGATATCCTTTGCATTTGCTCATCTGAGTTTTTTGGTGTTTGTGGACTTTTTTTTTCTATTTTTTTTCCCGAGACCCTGCGAAAACCAGGGAACAAGCTCCGCCCCTTCTGAGGCTTCTGAGGCCTTCTGAGGCCGAATCCAGGAAACTGGAAAATTAAAGGAAAATCGCTATGTGTGTCTCACCCCCATCATACGAAAATCAACATTACAAGAATTGATTTTTCCGGAAACGGCTTTCCAGCGTTTTCTTTTTTCCTGGATTCGGCCTCTGGAGAGAAATTTGTATAGAATGCAAAAAAAAAACAGTGCCACAGGCTTGCAGAAGGGGCGGGGCTTGTTCGCCGGTTTTCTCGGGGTCTTCATAATTTTCACATTTTTATGAAATATCGATGCTTCGCCAAAAAAACAACTGCTAAACAATTTTTTGATCGAGTTCAATCAGCATTAATACATTCCATTTTTAATCAAATTAAACACGGTCCCAATTTAAAAACAGCCGTTAAATCAATTTCTGAAGGGGCTTAAAAAGATTTGAAATGACCTGTTCGGCCGGAGTGTCGTATTGCGCAATGGGCATTTTTTAATCATTATTATTTTTTCCTTTCCGTAATGATGCATAAGTAGACCAAAAATTGACTATACTAGGATTAAACCCGGCATTTTTCCTATTATAAACTATTAGTAAACCATTCGATTTGACATACATTTTGATGGAAAACTTTTGCAGTTTTTTGAAGGTTTTCAGGAAAAATCCCCCTTTTTTGTGGTTTTTATTGAATTATTTTACAGGTTTTACAGACACTGGTGCGGAAAAATTGTGTATTTTTTATTAGAATGAATAAAATGTTGGAGAGAGAAAAGGCATGTTTAAAAAAAACTGATTATGTGTTTACAAGTGAAATTCAGTTACGACGCTCCGATTTTCCGCAAGACCTGCGGAATACCGGAGAATCTTTAAAGCATAATAAATTAAACTAGTTTTTTCCCAAAATTTCTACAAATTCAACACTGGAATTCTTTAAAAACTCACCAAATAGCAAAAATCGGCAAAATCGACAGGCTTTCCCTCTCTCATCTCAAGAAAAAGCGACATCTTTTGCAGTTCATAATGATCGAAACCAAACGAATATGTGCTGTCACGAATCGTCTTTTGCATCTCTTCACATTGAATCAGACCATCGTGATCGGTATCGAACTGAAATTGAGAGTTTGGAAAGACATTGGTGAAAATTGTATAATTTAAAATGACCATTAGATATTGTGTTTTCAATCGAGTTGCGACATCAAAAAATAAAACTTCGCCCATTTTTTTTTACGAAAAAAATTCAAAACGCACTAAAATTTAATGTTTGCGTGAAGAAAGTAGGCGGAGTTTCACGTTTTGATGTCGCAACTCGATTGAAAACGCAATACAAAAAACAAATTAGAAGACTCCCAAAAGGAGTACACGCGGTGTAATCGCTGGCCTAGTAAACCGGTGGTCGGCAATCCGATAATTTTTTTTTTCGTGCAATTTTTTAAATTTTTTTAAATATAAAATTTCAATTTGTTACCTGCGATAATCAAAACCCGACATTTCGCCAATTTATTTATGCAGCAAATGATGATTTTTTGGTAAAAGTTCAATTTTCATGTACAAAAACGGATTTAAATCGAAAAAATCGATCTGTGAAAAGAATTATGCAAAAAAAAAAACAAAAAAATATCGTATTTTCATTTACGGTACATTTTATGCAGGTCTTTAAATGTCGGAAAAATTAGCGAAAAAATAAAAAAAACTAAAAAATAAATAAAAAATCGGAACGGCTTCCTATGTATTAGACCAAACCTTCTGTACTCCTTCTGGGCGACTTCTAATATTTTTTTGGAAAATTTGCAAAAAATCAGAGGCATTTTTCTTGCGATTTTCATGTGATTTAAATAATACAGTCTCCTTGAAAATTGGGCACCTTCATTTTCAACAACAACACACTGTAATTATTCCAGCTACAGTTATGGTAAAGGAAATTCAAGTTTTAAAGGAAATTGCGGGAAAACTGTTTTACAGTGTAGTTTTGGGTGGTTTTCAATAATTAAGTTTTGGTTTTCAATAATTGTTGGCACCTCCTTAAATAAAATTTTATCATCTGAACTCACCGCTCTGAATATCCTTATCCACGACGAAGTCTCAATATCATTAACCGGTGCCGCTTCCCGCCATTTGTCATCCATTCTGACGCTTCCAATACGAATAATATGAATGTATCGATGATCTTCTACTTCTTCTCCTTCTCCTTTTTCACCAGTCTGAAACATTTGGATTTGCGGGCGAAAGCCACGTGGGTTTTAAACTAAAATTGGGGTTGGCACTGCAAAATAACTACAAACCGGACGGACAGACGAGGTAGAAACTATGAAGTTTTGCGAATTCGTTTGGAAAGAGGAGAGAGAAAAAAGAATCGATTGGCATGGGAGATTTAGCGAGGATTAAACCGACTGGATGATTCAGATTCAAAAATCGGCCGGGGGAGGAAACCGAAATCCCTAGCAAAAAGGGAAAAGTAAAATGCGTCACATTACATTTTTAATGACAGCACAGGGTCGAAAAAAAGGAAAACGGAAAAAAACGGTCACCAAGCAACGACCACTTACCATTGGAATAGAAGAAATGAGATGAGCACTGGACCAAAATAGAAGGTGATTTGGAAGGACGCGAGGAATGACAACAATGGAGAATAAGAACGCGATAAGAAAGGAATGCTCTTGAATTTGGCAGAGAAAACATGCAGAACACTGTTTTCTATTTTTCGACAGGTCGAACAACAAACAATACAGTTTGAGACCATGTAGAGTTACAACTTTAGACTATGCGTGAACTCTGGCAAAATGTTTTGCGTCTATGTAATTTGGCGGCTGTTAGCCGAGCCCAGTCAAACTCGCACCATATAGTCTCCAAATCCGCTCCAAACATGTCTCGATTCTTGTCTACTTCGTCGATATGCAATACGGTTCCCCCAGCCTTCAAACTTTTTGGTCCTTGGTGCATTTTTTTGTGTACTCCCCGTGGACAATCCGATTTTGCTAATTTTTCAGGCAAAAATATTATGTAAATGTACAAAAATGGAATAATTGTTTCTATTTTTCTGAATCCCAACTTTCTCTATTTCCAGTGCAATTTTCAAAACCCTAAGGCTTGGCCATTTTTTGACGAAAATTCCTTGTTTATGGATATAAATGAAGTTTTCAAGGTGAGCAATTTGAAAATGATTCGAAGTGTTGAAAATATTGAAAAAGCCCGATTTGACTGCCGGCGAATAATGCAAACGCCCTCCACTGCGAATTTGCTGACACATTCAAAACGCTAAGGCTCGGTCATGTTTTGACGAAAATTCACTTTTGATAAGAATAATTTGGAAATAATTCGAAGTGCTTGAAAAATATTCAAAAAGCCCGATTTGACTGCCGGCGAATAATGCAAACGCGCTCCACTGTAAATTTGATGGCATATTCAAAACCCTAATGTACCTATCCAAAGTACTGTAGAAAAACGGAAAAAATGACAAAAAACTGGGGGAAAACTCGGAAAATGCTCCGATTAGTCTGAAATTTTGGGAGAAACTGTCAAAAATGCTTCCGGACTTTCTCAGAAAATTTTGGACCGAAATATCGATTTCAGAAAATTTTCAGAAAAAAGAAACCAATTTTTTTAAAATCGATATTTCGGTCCAAAATTTTCTTCGCAAGTCCGGAAGCATTTTTTACAGTTTCTCCCAAAATTTCAGACCAATCGGACCATTTTCCGAGTTTTCTCCCAGTTTTTTGTCATTTTTTCCGTTTTTCTACAGTACTTTGAATAGGTCGGTCCATAAGGCTCGGTCATTTTTCGACGAAAATCCCTCATTTTTTTAAATTAAAATGCATTTTTCAACCGAAATATTCTGAATATGGTTTGAAATGTTAAAAAATATTTAAAATCTCCGATTTTTCTAGAGGAAAATGATATTGACCGCCGGCAAACCACTGTGAACTTGCTGGCGCATTCCAAACCCTAAGGCTCGGTCATTTTTCGACAAAAACTCCTTGTTTTTGAATAAAAATGAAGTTTTCTAGGTGAGCAATTTGAAAATGATTCGAAATGTTCAAAAATATTGAAAATTCTCGATTTTTCCGTAGAGAAAAGGGATTGGCCGATGGGGTATAATACAAACGCGCACCATGGCGAATTTGCAAGCGCCTAGGACGACAGGAGAGGCGTGTAACAGTGAATTTATACTTTTTGATTTCAGGGCATTATACCTATAATTTTACGAGTGTTGAAAATGTTAAAATATGATCTGAAATTAATGAGGAAAGTTTTAAGTTTATTCCGGTTTTCTCGCTGTATTTTGATAGTTTTGAAAAAAAAATTTCCACATTTTTTTCCATTTTTTTTTAATTTGCAATTGCAGGGTATTTTTTAATCTGTTCTATATTGTGAAAAAACCATTTTTAACAGGGAGAACGGGTATTTTTCGCCAATAAACAAGTATCGCCTAACAGTTGCTAAGCGGCTGACAAAACTACGGTCTGAATTCAAAAATTATAAATTCTTCATTAGAGCACATTTTATAGACACGAGGATATAATTACAGGTAGAGCTCTTGATTTTTCGAGGTTGCCAATTTGCTCTAAACGGGATACCGGCGCACCTTAAATCTCGGGAAATTTTCAGCTAATAGCCATTGAAAAGGCTTACTAACAACCATCGAACTCGGGCCGTGTGCCACATGCGTTGGGCGCGTGGCTAATAGCCCGAAATTCTCTGAGAAGAGGACTCCCCACCGCCTCAAAACTCAAAGCGCATTTCATTGCATTGTATTTTTTGGCTAAACCAGTTCATAACTAATTCACTTTGGCTCACCGCTTTACCTGCTGAATGACTAATTCGAAACGTTTAGTCCCTTTGTCCTTTTCTTTTATCTTTTCGAGTTTGTCCCGTTTAAACTATTCTGTGCGTGTTTCGTAGTAAAGTCGGTCGGTGAATGAGATGTGTGAGCAGTTTCTCTACCGGAAGATGAAATACACGCAACTGGCATATTGCCAACCAACTGTCTGCCAGGGCATGTGCTCTTTTCATTTCTTGACATTTCTTTTCTTTTCTTTTCATTTCATCCCTTTATTCATTAAAGTGACCAGTGGATAATGATGGTCACTGCTTGAAAGATATGATTTTTCTGTCTAGGCACGTGGTCGGCTCAAATATGCCACTATATGCATCCACCGCATTTCACCTGTGCCGGTTCCTAGATAGACTTTCTTTGGTTTGATAGTGATACCACCGACTTGGACGCAAGCCAAATCACAGTGTTTTAACTCGTTTTTCAATTAGATCCGAAACATTTGAGGATGTGGCAAAAAGTGATTGGATAAAGGAATAAATGAAACTGTCCGAAACTGTCCGAAGAATTTGTGTGATATGATATGATCTCTAGTCTCTGGTTGATATAATTGTTCATCAAAAGATGAATGCAACTTGTCTGGCTGCTGTAGACAATACTACTGTCCATCGGCGCAACTCCAGGGATACCTCGGCAAAGAAAAAAACTACAATGCTTACAATTAGCAGTGGGTAAAATTCAGCAACTCCAAGACTCTTCCAGGCACGATTCGGGCCAGAGTTTGGCAATTACTCGACACGAAACAGGTGGTAAAATAGGGCAAGACGACTTCCAGAATGATTCAAGGAATTGACGTTTGGGCCGGAACCGGCAAGACTCCGGCAACTGCTCCGGCAAGACTCCAGCAATGGATTGGGTAGGCTTTGGCAAAAAGCCGGCGAGACTTTGGAAAGACTCCGACAATGCTTCGGAAAGTTCTCGCCACGATAAATGAACGGTCAGACCAGGCCATCTTCGGCAAAACACTTGCAACTGTTTGCTCGTGGCCCTAAAAGATATTTCACATTCCAATGATTCTTCCCCAATGTAGCCATCAAAATGTTTCTATTTTCTCTCAATTCCCCTGTTTTTTTCGCCCCTCTCTACCTCTTCACCTCATCCAACCAATCTTGTCTCTCTCTCTCTCTCTCTCTCTCTCCACATTCAGCTTCTTGTTATTTTGTGTTTCGTTTCCGAAATTACCGTAGTATGTCCTTTATGTGTTTGTTAGCAATCCCTTTGCCTTTTGGTCAATGAATGACAATCCAGTTCTCCCTCCCTCTCTATCTGACGGGGGTGTCGACAAGTTTTGAAACTAGGCGCGCACCGTTTTGAAAAGTGTCCCGAAATCCCGAAGGCTTTGATTAACCATCTATCCATCTATCAATCTATCAGGCCAAAATAAGTAGTTTTTATTAGAAAAATACATAACTGCATCTAATTAGACTTGATTTATACCAATTCGCTGACCGATAAAAGTGGAAATGAAACGAGTGATAAGAAGTGGAATGGAATGTACATAATAAGGGGAGGACAACGAGAAGCCGGATAGAAACCGGCAAATAGGTCATTGACAATGAAATAACATTTTTTAAAAAATGAATATTGTGTTTTCAATCGACTTGCGACATGAAAACGCAAACTTGCGACATGAAAACGCATTTTTTGAAAAGTAGGTAATGCGGGAGGGCGAATATATTTTTTCAACTTTTCAAAAAAAAAATTTTTGTTTCGAACTTCATTTTAATTTCTAATGGGGTTATTCACGAAATGGCAAAAAATGGCAAAAAACGGCAAAAAACTGCGCGAAAACTCGGAAAATGCTCCGATTGATCTGAAATTTTGGGAAAAAAAGGAAAAAACTCTCCCGGACATTCCCATGAAATTTCAGACCCAAATATCGATTTTTAAGAAATATTGCTTATTTTTCTGAAAATGCTTAAAATTTATATTTTTGTCTGAAATTTTGGAGTAATGTCCGGTAGAATTTTTTCCCTTATTTCCCAAAATTTCAGGTAAATCGGAGCATTTTCCGAGTTTTCGCGCAGTTTTTTGCCGTTTTTCGCCATTTTTTGCCATTTCGTGAATAACCCCATAAAAATTAAGACTTGATAAAAAGAAAAAAACAACTATTTCTGCAAATTTTTAAGAACCAAAATATCATTTTTCAATTTGTCGATAAAATAAAAAAAAATTCAAAAAAACATCAAAAAATTCGGAAAAAAGTGCTCCACGGCATGCTGGCATCTACGTTTCAGCCTCATTTTATGAAATTCGATTTTTTCGCGCGTTCAATTCGCTGCGTACGTTCCGCGAAAACAAAAATAAAAACATGTTTTTTCCTGCAGATATCCCTTATTTTTTGAAAACATTTGATACAGCAGCAGTGTTGGCAACGCCGCGAGGGAATGTTCTTTTAACACGGGTCTCACAGTGTTTCATCAAACGTTTAGTGTGATTGGGGCGAGTTTGCACTGAGGTAGGTGCCAGCATGCCGTGTGCTCCAATTGTTTTGAAAATTTGGGAAGTTATGCTTAAAATTGTCCTCAACCTGCTCACAAAATTGTAATCTGAAACACTGCCCCCAAAAGCGGGAAAGCGCCAGCAAGCTTGACGCACTTTGCGTGCCTTGGCGCGCTTGCCGACGAGCGCTCTTTTTCAACAGGAAATGTGGTTTTCTCAATTTTTTTTATTAAATTAGAAACATTTGTGTTATTTTTTCTAGATACGTTTGTTTATACAGGTAACTTCGACAATTTACGAGGTCGCGCAATGAAATCGGTGGAGAAATGAGGACGAAATATAAAAAAATCGGAATAACGGCAAAATCACATTTTTTCAAATTTTCAGCCGAATGGGCTCAATATTCCTAACGTCTTAGACATAGCTTTGTAGGCATAATCGAGACAAACAATTTAAGCGCAGAATCGGTCGGAAAAGTTCAAAACTGGCGGCGAAATACGAATTTGAAATGACGGACAATTCCTCATCTGGCACAGAATTTCAGAATTTCTGATATAAAATGAGGTTTTTTTGTTTCTTTTGTACTTTGTGAAAATACATTAAATCAAAACATTAAGAAATTCACAGAAATATAGCTGCAGCGCCTCAGAAAACGGTAAAATCCGGCGTTTTTAAACTGCCATTTAACCGAGTGTAGAGAACATTTATTATGTGTTTAATGTTTCGAAAAAATAACTTTAATTGTTTTATGTCGATTTCATACATTTTTTCTTCAAAAAAACCAATTTTCTTCCCGTTTTTTCGTTATAATCAAAAGGTGCAATTATTCTCGGCGAGGTACGGTGCAATTGCGCTCTATCTGCACGCATTAGAGATCAGAAGCGCAGAGGCGTTGTGCTAAATTCTGTGTCTCTGCGTCTGCAAACGCAAAGTGCGCTAGCCAATGTTGTTTTGCGCTTTCCCGCTTTTGGGGGCAGTGTGAAATCTTGAATTTAAAAAAAAGGTTCAGAAAAAAAAATGAAAAAATCGATAATTCTCTCTAAATATTTTCAGCATATCCGGCAGTATTTATCTTATGAAATTCAGTTTATTTTCTGTACTTTTTGCAAATTCTATGAATAACCCCATAAAAAATCTTTTTGGAACGATTTTATGGAAAAAATATGGTCAAAAAATGAAAAAAATATGTTTAAAATTGTCCCAAACATGCTCACAAATTTTTCGGCTGAAATATAAAATTTCGAAAAAAAATTTTTTTTCAACAGAAAAAATTTTAAAAATCGATATTTCAGTTGACTTTTTTCAGCATATTTGGGAGTATTCATTTTCAAATTTTAGCTCATTTCTGTAATTTCTTTGCAAATTCTATAAATAACCCCGAAAAAACCCCATTTCAGAAACGATTTTATTGAATTTTTGGGAAATAAAAAAAATTGTCGAAAAATTAGGATAAAATGCTCCGATAGGTTTGAAATTTGGGCAAATTTTGTCTAAAATTGGCACAAACATGCTCAAAAGGTTTTGGGCTGAAATATTGAATTTGAAGAAAAAATTATTTTTTCAAAAATTTTCAAACAAAAAAATTTAAAAAATCTATATTTGCATCCAAATATTTTCAGCATATCTGGGAGTATTTATCTCAAATTACAAATTTTTTAAACGCGATACGTCTACTTCAACCAATCACAATAGTAGATCTATCACACATATCCTAAACCTCTTGGAACTAGGCTCCCAAAACCTCTAGATTCACAAAACAAGGCCTTTTTCAGGGCCGCGAGGCAAACGCGCCCTATCGCGTTTGTCTGCGCCTCTCTAGCTGAATTCAAATGTGCAAAAATGGAGACGCAGAGAGGCTCGAAATGGCGCCCAAACAGTACCGAAAACGACGTTTTTTGTCCCCGTTGCTCACTATCAGCTATCCACAATGCTCGGGCCACTAGCACCATTACCGATGACGTGGCCCTATCTTTTTTCTATTGTCACTTTCTATTCATTCACTACTCTACATAGAATTCAAATATAGTAGAATACAGTAGCCGATGAGGTGAGTCAGCTCTCAATCTCTCTCTCTCTCTCTCTTTCTATGGGCTCAATTGTTTTTTGTTTCTTTTTTTTTCTTTACTTTTTTATCTCATCCGTTCCTTTCTTTTCCTTTCCTTTCCTTCCTTTCCACCATCACCTTCACCTTCATTCTACAAACGGGTAATCGTCCAGAAAAGGGCAATCGTCGGGACGAGACGAGACGCCGGGCGAAGAAATCGAAAGTCGGTGCGCGCGCGCGGATATATTGTTTGTGACTTCGAGAAACACACGAGACCAGTAGGACTACATCTACAGTACTCCTTTCGCTTTCCATAACATTGCGTGCTGCCCTTTTACGGTTTACCCCCACCCCAGGATCGACACGGGAGGAGACGAATAGGTAATGCGGGAGGGTGACAAGACGAAAAGGGAAAAAGCCAAAGGATGGAACGAAAGAAAATGGGAGGCGAGGAGAATGAGAATGAGAATGACAGTTTCACTTAGTGACCTACTTCACAAATTCCAACCCAAGCACTATTTTTGAGTAGCCGGGAAAAGCCGCCTTGTGTACTTGTCAGGTGTGTCGTCCTCCTCATATCATCTCATATTATCTACCTTCTTATCAATGGTCAAAGCTTCGCGGAATGAGGTGGAGGTGCGGTGCGGTGCGGTACGCGACAACCGGTTCCCATGTAAACTGTTATTATCAGCTAGCCATTTTACCGCTTCAAATCCCCCTCCTACCTGTCTTGTCCACTTTCTATAAGTTGAGCTTTCATTTTTGAGGTTCACCAGAAAAATAAAATTGGGGGGAATCCCCAAACTTTCGGGGGAGCTCACGGAACTTTTGGCTATTAGCCGTCGATTTCGGGACGTAAATAGACCAAATTCATTTGGAATGCCGTCAACGCGTTGAATTCGACGGCTGATAGCCGTCTCCCGCCTGCGCACCGAGAACTGCCAAACCCGAGCCAATCATATGCCAACTAAACGCCAGTAACGGCTACCAGCCATTCTCCACAGCTAATAGCCATAACCAACGCCAAACTAACGCCAAATACAGCCAAACCTGCGCCAAAAATCTTCAAATTCGTGTCGATAGCCGACTAGGTGCCAACTATGCGCCAGTAATTTCGATGGTAATTTCGGGCTCTGGGACGTTTCGAAACTTTTTTGCATTTTTTCGTAGCGTTTTTTGCCAATTGACACCAAAACGCACGCTCATTAGGTTTATATTTTTTGCTTTTATCAATTATTTTTATTTTTATGGAAATTTAAATACGCCGCAAAAATGTAAAAAAGTTTCGAAACGTCCCAGAGCCTAATTTCGATGTTTTCGATGTCTACATAACAGGCCTTTCCAACGGCTACTAGCCGCGCCAAACTTGTGCCGACCCCAAGCTAATTGATCCGATGTGAACTATGCCCCAGTAATAGCTATCTTTCATTTCCAACGGCTAATAGCCATATATAGCTGCCTATGTCCGCCAAACTAGAGCCGTATATCGTCAACCGCACGCCGAACAAGTTCCAAATAAGCGCTAGATATGGCTATTTGTCAAATTCACTGGTGAATCGTAATTTCAACAGCTAATAGCCGTTTTTGAACCCCGCTTGCCCATCGGTAACCACCAAATTCGTGCCAACCGCTGATTAGGTTCCAACTATGCGCCAGATGTGGCTATCTGACATTTTCCACGGCGAATAGCCACGTAGCTGAGAATTTCCGCCACTACCACCGGATACATCCAAACCCGTACCGGCTGATAGCCATATCCCAGCCGAAAATTCTTCAGCATAGTGAGTGGGACCAATTTTAGATGGATGCTAAATATTTTCTGAAAAACCTCTGATTTGAAATTTCCGCCCCAACAGCGGTAATGCAATATGCAAAAGAGAAAAACTAGATGGAGGGACTCTAAAATACCGAGGTTTCTCCCTAACGTTTGAGTGTAGATTTACGGACAGTACACTACTATTGAACTTATTTGTCAACTTTCAACTACCCCCCTCGTTCTTTCGTTCGTTCGTCCCCCCCACCCTCCTCCCGACCGACCGCCAAATCAACAAACCTTGCGCTCTTTACTTGGCTATCTGTTCGAAATCTACTTGTACTCGAAGATTTATTACCTCCCCGTTCACAACAAGTAGGCCGGGTTTGATTAGTTCATCGGACGGGCAGGACAAGGCAAGAAAAGACAAGCGGACTTCATTAAAGTGCTGCTTTTTATCTGCCGCCTCCGCTACCGCTACCGCCGCGACAAAGTCTTCCACTAACTTCATCTTCTTCATCATCTTCGTCTTCTTCGTCGTCATCTGCAAGTGCGACCTACTTTTTATCCATCCCGCTTTTTTCAAACTGATCACATCTTCGTGTCCTTTTGGAAGCAACAGCGCTGCTAGGTACGATAACTTTTACCTAATGACCCAAAACGGTGTTCTCGCACCGTCTGCGTCTCTCCACGCGAGACGGAAGTGAGTGCATCGCAACTTTTGGTACCAGTAGCCGCGTCTCGTCACCCTCTCTTATCACTGCACTATTGTTCAATCTTGCGCTTTCACTATTTGTCAATTTCGCGGACAATTGAGAGTCACTAAGCAAACTGTTTTGTTTTGCGTGTAACAATTTTTCGACAGACGTGCACGAACAGGTGATAATGATCGAGTTGAGTTGTACTATTAGCAATGTAGTACGCCCCGCCCGTTCTTGCTTACAGTTGCTCAGAACTAACATTTCAAAACATCCCGTGTTTGGCCACCAGAAATGTCAACGATTACCCCCACTAAGATCCCCTGACGAAGAAGCTCCAAGATCCGACTAAATCTTTGTCCGGCAAACTAGGTTCCTGCATACGATCTTTGATTATATTTTATCGCGACAAACGTTTGCCGATAACCTCCAAACTCTAGCCAATTATGTGCCTGTAGCGGCTAATAGCCATATAGCTGGCCATGCACGCCAAAATAGTGCCGACTACAGTCAGACCATCACCGATTAGGTGCCAGCTAGGAGCCAGTCATGGCTAGAAGGCATTCAGCTGCCCATTTCGGCTAACATCCATTTTAAGAAGCATATGACGCTTGATCGATCATTTCTTAGACCTTAACCATGCTGGGTAGCAACTCATAAATGCCCCCTCTGATATTGCGATCCTAGGGGGCATCCAATGATTCTTCTGGGCTTGATCTACCCCCCGTAGCAACTCAGCGCCAAGATCTTCTACTGTCTCTGGTTTTTATGTTCCAAAGGTAAAAAATATGAACTAAGCGCCCTGCAGTCCAGAACTCTCAAAAACTCGAACTTTCTTGTAGTTCAACTCCCCGTTATACACTATCTGAGTGATCCTATAAATCATCGCATGCTTTTAGGCCATTTTTAGGCTATCATTTGACCGGAAAACCTTCCGATACAGCTTCGTTATCAGTAAGCTTTCCTATTCGATCCTATGGGTCATTTGATTCTTCTAGACAACTTTTTAAGCTTCAACTATTTTAGCTAACAACTGAGACCTCAGTCCATCTCAATGTCACTCTGGTATTGCGAAACTAGGGGTCATAAAATGACCTGAAAACAATCCGGAACAGCTTTCCGATTTCAGCTAACTGCCCATGCGATCCTATTAGTCATCGAATCCTTCTAGACCATTTTTTAAGCTTAAACATATTTAGCTAACAGCTAAGAGCTCAGCCCATCTTACTGTCTCCACTGATATTGCGATACTAAGGGTCATAATATGACCTGAAACCCACTGATCCAGCTCCAAGTTATCAGATAACTGTTCCATGCAATCCAAAGGACCATGCGGCGCTTATAGGCCATTTGTTATGAAGCTCATTTCATCTCGATTCCCTCTTTGATCTTGCGATCCTACAAAGCATCGGAACCTTCTTGACCATTTTTAAGGCTTCAACTACCCCAGCACTTGGCGATCAAGTTCCCACTCATGTTGACACTATGAATTTCAAAAGTCTATTTCTGTACTTGCATTACTTTTTTCCTGCTGACCACCAGCACCTCCACCACCTTCTGCTCCTTCCCGCGCCCGCCCGTAAGTGCTTTTCTATTTTATTTTACTAGACACACTGCTCAGATGTTTGTTTATTCCTATATTTCGACCCGCGTTCCCGCGCCCGTGTGTGTTTCAAACGCTACCTTTTGCCTCCAGTTTGTAGTCTATTTTTAACCGAAACCGGCTCTGGTTTGCTTTCGCCAAGTTTTTGCTTCAACTCTCCCTTCTCTCTTTCTCTCTCTCACTGCTCCGGGGCTGCTCCCGCGCGATCAGGTGGACAACAAACAAAGTAGTCAACCCCCCGAATGTACAGGTAAACTCTGACCGTCACGAGCCGCATTCTCGAGCACTCAGGCTGCATGCTGCTCCGACAAGCTCTTTATTTCTTCTTCGTTGTTCTACTTTTTATTTTTATTTTTCTTTTCTTCCAAAATTTATTCATTGCCTTCCTTCCTTCCTATCCGAATCGCATCGTTTTCCATGGTTACCACCTCAGACAATGACATTGAAAACGATGAGGCCGACCCATTAATATACACTGCGCGCCCATCTTCTTCGGAGCCCACGCGCAAATTGAGCAAGCACATCTTCTTCCTCGTCTCATTCTACCGTAGACTGCAATGAGATGAGCCATTTAAATGTACTCTCAGCAAGTCAAAGTCTTCACATTACTTGGTCGTTTCGCTTCGTTTCAAGAAAAAATGGAAAAGAAAAGAAAGTGTGAATATCCATTCGACTACATCTTCTTTTTTTTGTACTAGAGACTTCATTTGCCCTGTTACTACTTTTCTGGCTTCAAAATCGAATGCAGCGCATTAAAATCTAGTGGAAGCGATTTTTGTTGCCGTTCTACATACATCTTGAATTTCATCGAGTAATTCCATTTTTGCTGTAACCAGAACGGAGAAACTGAATTTTTGAATCCTATTCCTCAGCCATTTGTCAACTTTTCCGGGCGGTCCAGACCGGCGCTTAAAATATTCGTTTTAATCAAGCCATCTATGTATGAAGAAAATGTAAATTTCGACCCTTCTTGAAATTTCAATCATTAATAACTTTCTTGATTCTTAAACGATGCTCTTAAAAATGTCCACAATTCATTCTCCACCATGTTTTCTGAACAAATCCAATTAAATCGTTATCTTTGGTGTCGACGGATTCCCCGTTTTGGTGACAGTGTCTGATGTCAAAAATCTATAGATTCAAAAAAACCTTACCTTTTCCAATTTCGACTTCAAAATCGTATTCAGCGCATCAAAATCTGCCAGAAGAACTAAATAAGCGTTGCGATTTTGGCCTGGAATTTGGATTTTCCTGAAATTTTTGAAAATTTGTATTCAAGCTTTATGTAAAACGAAAAAATAAGTTGAAATTCGAAAAATTCAGACAAGCTTAATCAAAAACGAAAAAATAAGTTAAAAATTCCACAAAAATCAATGAAATAAAGAAAAAAAAATCGAAGGCCCGCCCACTAGGACCTACTTGCGTATTATGGCTGATGGCCGTCCCGCGCTGAATCTTCGGCCACCATACCAATTTTTAAGTTGGCTGCGTACTTGGCGGCAATATTTTCCGTTTGAAAAAAAGTACGGTTCAACAAACTTTATTGTACAATAGAGCGCGATTGCCAAAGCTTTATCAAAAGTGGAAACGAAACGAGGCCACGCCCCTCCTGAACTCTACTTGAAGCTAGAACCACTGCCACCAAGCCTAGCTTAGCCAAGTGACCGCATACCTTCAGACAGAGAAAACGTGTTCTGGTCAGCTGCGAGGTACCTTATCGGTCGGCAACGGTCTCCGCCCCCTTCACAAAACTTTTGCCACGTTTCGAAGCATTTTATTGTCTCTCTCCATCTATCTATAAACACTTCTGACCAGTCCGGTATCTACCTAACTGCGGAAGATGCGATGCGCCTTCACTCTTCTTAATAACATGTTTCAAATATGTACATATCTATATGTTATCTCGAAACGCCACGGCGCACCGAATAAAGAGTAGAAGCGAGAAGAAGGTGAAGAAGAAGACGATGGAGAAGAAGAAGAAGCTTGTGATGGCCAGCGGCGATTAAGGAACAGGTACGCACCCCCCACGCGCACTTTTCCCGGGATGGAGTAGGTTGTTTAGGAGTGGGGGGCGATTTGAGAGAGTCGGCGCGCGCGTAGAGATAAATGTTGTAGATGGCCTATTTCGCAGATAAGTCTATACACATACTGTCCTTTGTCTTTTCGTTTTCCTATACAAGTGCGCAGCCTGGAAGAAAAAGAAGAAGACGATGAAGAAGAAGGAGAGGAAGATGAAGTCCGCCCCCACACCTCCTAGTCGTTTCTCGGAAGTTTTCCAAGATCCGCCCTTTCGCGCTCATTTTAACTTTATGAAACTTGCAATCGCTTCCTTCGTTTAAGGCACCGGATCTTTCACTCTACTTTGCATTCCATTCTTCCAAGCGCCTTCCTTTCCTTTTTGTAAAACCACTTCAGGTGCCTCTTGTACTCTTTCTTCTCCTTCTTCTTTTTCTCCAACTTCTTCTCATCAAAATGCTAATTTGAGCGAAGAGGAGGAGGAGGAGAAAAGGTGCGAATCGAAATACATGAATCCAGAAACGTGGATGATAGTTGGATAGTACACAATGTTCAGGATTGGTTCTCTTGTTAGTATGTTTATCTCTTCTTCACCTCCATTTCTTCCGATTTGTGATTGTGACCTTCCTCTTTCACCTATCATTATCATTTCGTTTCGTTTCGTTTCGTACTACTACTGGGAGCCTCTTTCTTCCTTCCCGCCAACTTTGTAAAAATCTAAACAATTGAGCCTCAGGGCAAGCAGGCGAAAGAGAGAAGAAAGTGTCGCATCCGTGGCAAAATTTTCGGTGGTAATTGCGATTGCAATTGTGAACGAACTCTTGGAAGAGGGAGGGAGGGAGGGAGGGATCGCCGAGCAACTCCCCCTCTCTCTCTCTCTCTCTGGACCCCGCGACTCGGTGGAGCACCGATTGCCCAATTGTTTATGATGTAACCGTCTGTCTCCTCGCTCGACGTTTCTCTCGCCAGTTTGCACTAAGCTGTAATAATAATACTTTTAACTTTTCATCGGTTCTTGGTGCAAGTTTTCGGTCGCCATGAGACGCCACGTCACGCTACCAATAGTTTGAAGGGCAGTAATATGGATCATATTAGGCCGGTCAATCCCCCATCGCGCCCTTCCTGAATTCAGGTGGCTCGAGAACCTTTCCAAAGTTTCAAACAAACTTTTTCCGAATGTATTCATTCCTTCTAGTCTCGACCGTCACTTTGGTTATGGTGATTTTCCAATTATTCAAAGCCTTTCTTTTATTTTTCTCTTTCTTCTTGTATTTAAACTTCCTTCGAAATTTCCTGTTTTGTTTCCAGTCTACATTATCGTCGTCATCATCATCATCATCATTATCATTATCCTCATTATCACCTGATCCTCTTCTGTCCAATATAGAAGAACCGCTTGTATCCACCTACTCGTATCTCTTGCTGGTCTAGGACTACAGTACTCAATCCATCCGCGCCCATTTAATTGCTTGCCCAAAATCCTTTGGTTGATCAAAGTTCGCGGACTTCTCGTCTCGTACTTGCCGGGCCACGCAAGCAAGGGAGAGAAGTTGCTCCTGAATAATTATGCAATCGCGGAGCATTACAATGTTGCGAATGTTGTAAACTCCGTGGCTCTGATCTGAACCTACCAGGCGACGACGCGCAACCCAGGCAGCTCGGAATGAAAAGTGAGAGCGGATTCAGCACCGATTACTAGAGTCGTGGACATTGGCTCATCGCCCTTGGGGCGGCCAGGAGGACGACGGACGGGCGGTGTAAAGTTACACCATACAGCGTGTATGTATGTATGTATGTGTGTGCAACACATTTATACGTACTTGAGCCTTTGGCTGGGGCGAGAATACTTTGATATCATCTTCATCATCATCCTCGCAATCATCTGCTCCGAGAGATAGAGCAGGAGAGAGAGTTAGACAGAGTACGCGCGAACTTTATTTCAATCTACTCTACTGTATCCGGTAACCCAATTTGTGATGGCTTCTTGTTAATTTTCTGCTTCTGCCCATCCTTGTCCATCCATCCGAACTGGTTTCTTACGTTTTGTTTCTTTCGGATTCGATTCGATGCTATTCGAGGACGATTCGAAGGCGATTGACTCGATTCGCAACACTCCCGACTACCGTATCTAATTAACGTGTTCACCTTTTCATTGCTTTCCTATCGTCCTTTCGTCCGTCCGCTCACAAAGTTTCAAATCGGACGACGCGCAATCGTCGCCCTATGCGGACGACAGGGCGCGGACAAGATAGAGACCGCGCGGCGTTTCGAATTTCTTCCGCGAGACAAGACAGTCACAGAAACTGAGAAAGACAGAGCGAGAGAGAGTTGCATTGTTTGGAACGGCTCTTTTACCGTACTCGCTCACTCACTCACTCCCTCGCTCACCTAACTCACTCCCGAATTGATATGAAGAAGAAAGTGAGGGGGCATTTGGAGGAAAGTAGAGTAGCCGCCACCCTTTCGCCCGACGTGTTTGACTTGTGGGAGCCAGCTTCGTGACTTGACTCTTTCTCTGACCTGAGACGGACTGCGGAGCGGAGCGAGCGGTGCGGCGCGGCGCGGAGACTACGCGGTAAGCCGAGAGGTGGCCGATGGTTGATGCAAACTTTTGCTTTTGAAACTTGAAATGTTTGCGCGCGAGCCGAGCCAACCATCCAACAGTATATACTTTCTGAAAATAGATTGCACTACACAACACAAAACACTGCCCAACCAAAGCGAGCGCGCCATTCTTTGCAATTGCCCGCCCCCGGCCCTAGTTGCTCACTACTGCCAACCGGCTCAGTATCAGTCAGATATGTTGCAGTACTTTGCCCTCAAAGTTTGTTCCTTTGTCTCTCCAAAGTGCTCCGTCTGTCTTCCAACAGTCATGCAGCAACATACACGCCAAAACTTCCAGGTTTTATCAGTATATAATACCATTGACAATGTAATAATTTTCCCTCCTTCTTAGTTGTTACTATTGTGCGCGTAGCTGTTGCGCGTGCTATCAGCGCAATCTAGTACTGAAACTTTGTGGAGCAGAAGAAAAAGAAGAGCTTCAATTGTTATCAGCTCAAATTTTTGTGTTAGGTCGTCTTACTACATGTTACTCTCTTACACTGTCTCCATGTGCTCTCATTCTATTTTTATCAGTGTCACAACCTTTTACTCTTCTCGTTTTTGCTCCCTCCGAGCATGTCATTTTCGCGCACCGTCCGTCAATTCGATACCTGTCGGTTACCTTAGATGGACTATGCGGTAACGGGTAACGAGTATCAGTTTGCATTCATTCACCTCCCTCTCTCACGCGTCTTCAGTTTCTCGCGAGTAGTTTCGTCCCAGTTGAAGTGAGCAGCCTAGACTCAAAGACGCGCCTCTCGGTTACTGTATGCGCTTCGTGATTTCCAATTTTAGAACAGCTCGACAAACACCTATCCCCCTAGTTTTATCAGTTTGTTTTTCCTCACGGAGGGTCTCGATATCACTTGCTCTGGAGCTCTCCGCGCGCCGAGCACTATTTGGCCTGGAGACTACGGTTGTCCAGTTTGGAAAGTGATTGACTGTTTTTAGGCCATTCTTTTATATGCTTGTGCATTTGGTAGTCTAAAGCGACTCGAATTCTCGTACTGTGCTTTTTAACTTGCTATGTATTGTGTTTATCTCTTGTTTTTGATTACGTTATGAGCAAAAAGTATTTGTATTTGGCTATCTGTAGATTCTTGTGAAACTCCAAAAGTTCGCAAAACGAAGTTTCGACGTTCTTGATCCAAAAAACTGATATTTTCTCATTGTTTTTGATTTGCCGTAATCTGCTTCTATGTACTTTTTTTGGCTCTGAGCTCTCTTTTTATCTCCACATATTCTGCTCGGGTATTTCTTCTTTGGCTCATAGCCGAAATAGTTGTTTCTACTATTATTACTGTTTCGTAATGACCTATTCATCTTAGCAGCTCCTCCTCCCCCTCTCCGAGTCTTCTTCTCCTCCCGCTCTCCGCGATTAGTACGATTATGTGTTTGTGCGAGGGTGAAGAAAAGAAGAGAGCGAGAGCCCCCAGAGAGGTAAGGCCTGTATTATGTGTGCTTTACGAAACGGGTTCGAGAACTGCTGAACCGAACAAAGAAATGAGGAGAGTATCCCACTCGGACTTTGCTCGAATACCTCTGACAGCTCCGCAGCCACATATGTCTGACAGCCGCCGCACGAACACTGGATTTCAATTCAATCTGTTTACTTTTGGGTTCCGGTGCACGCATACTATGATATATGATATTGAAGATAACTGACCATCCATTTTCTTGATTCTTTTTATCTCCTACGCTTCGTTTTCACTTACCTTCAACTCTCCATTCATTTATTCATTTATTGCAGGTCACACAGTTCGTCCGTCATGGCCGACTGTACCTCAACACTAGCCGCATTGATGGCTCCGAGTACAGACTTTCCCGAGTCGCTCGGCAATTCGGACGATAATGTCGACGTCTCCTCGTTCACCACCACTTCCGAATCTTCCCCACCGTACAGTTCCGAGCACCACAGCCCCACTGATCTACGCACCGAGACGCCCACATCGGACTCTGGAAACGCGTCATTCTCGCCGGAGAATGTGGCGACGAGCTTCGAGAGCAGTGACCGTGACGCCTCGCCAGACAACCTGTCAACGTCGTCAACGGCAATGAATGATCTTCAGGATAAAGGCGGAAGTGTAGAGGAAGATTTGCAGAGACGTGAGTTTCATCCGCGTCTTATTTTCTTTTCCTTTTTCAACCAATGTCTTTCAGAACTTCTCCGGTTTCATCAAGACTTTAAAGATTCGCTGTTGGAAAACAACCAAAACACAATAAACATGATGTCAGCATTTAATCAGCAACTTTTCAAACAGACCCTTGCTAATCTCAACACAGTGACTCCTCAGGTATTTAACTCGTGCGGTTAGCGCAGAAAAACAAACTGGTCGAAGCACTATTATTTGAACTTCAAAACACTCATACTTTTAGCTACCGGTAAATCTGACTACTGCTCTTCAATTGCCAGCAAGTCCTTGCACAACAACGGCTTCCGCTCCAAGTATCGAGTCAACGCCTACAAAAAGGAAGCGTCAACGACGTAATCCAGTGTGGCCCTACTTTGACGTTATCGACGGTACCGCCCGATGCAAGCAGTGCTTGTACAGCACAAAGTCGGTGTTCAGTACAAATCTTAAGGTTCATTTGAGATCTCATCACAGACCCGATTATGAGAAGGTGAGAGTTGGACAAACGGAAGGAAAGTTAAAGAAAACTGTTTGTATTGCAGGTGATTATGGCTGAAGACGCACTAAATCTGAACGCTCTCCTGCTCAGTGGAAACACTTCAAAACTATTCAACGTGGATGCAAACAGGAAGAGGATGCCACCAATGACATCCAGCATTCTTATGACTATAAATAAATGTATGTGATAGATCCAAAGTTAAACCTCTAAAAAGTAATTTTCAGTGGCCAATCAACAACAGAATGGAGAGGAGAACCCATTGAATGCCGTTCTTCGTCAAACACTTGCCAACAACGGTCTCCAACAACACCTTCAGAATGTGCAATCCCAGCTTCAAGCAGCTCAGGCGGCAGTTCAAAAGCAGCAGCAACAACAACAACAACAACAACAACAGCAACAACAGCAACAGCTGCAACAACAACAAGCTCAACAGGAACAGCAACAAGCTCTACAGCAAGCACAACTACAACAACAAAATCAACAAGTGCCACAGTTTGCCCTAAACGCCGCAAATCTTGCCGCATTGAACCAACTGGCCCGAAATCAAATGCAACCAACTCCGCCACCAATTCCGAATGTCAGCCAGGACAACATTATCAATTCTTTGAACTTCCCTGCTCACATCAAACAAGAAATTCTGAACGCTCCACATGGAACTGATGCCAATGGAGTTCCACAACCGAAACGGCGGCGTCTGAGGCGTCATCCAGTTTGGGTGTACTTTAAGGATCTCGAAGATAGAGTAAGTTACAGTTAATTCTAAGTTACTTTTATATAAAATTAATTGCAGATGGTGGGCTGCACAAACTGCGAGTTCCGAACAGGCTCCGCGTTCTCCACCAATTTGAAGATGCACTTGAAGGCGCATCACAAAGAGGACTACGAGAAAGTGCTACAGTTGGAAGAGGAAATGAGGCTGGAAGAAGGATGCTTCGGACCTGGAAACAGGTTTAAGACGGAGCTCATCGACTACATTAGAGGCGGCGGCAACGTGTCAACACCGAGCACGCCAAATCCAGCAAATCCAAACTTCCCACCAACTCCAAAAGCATCTCCGCTGGTCCAACAGATTATCAATCAGTCAATGGCAAGCCGAGCACAATCGCCAAATGTTATGCCACAGGAAGTTAAGATCAAGAAGGAAGTGTAAGTTCTACCTGACCGGCAACTTGACTGTCAGAACATGGAATTTTTCAGTGACGACGACATGTACAACGGTCTCTCCTCCACTGATAAACTCGCCGCTCTCGTTGGAATTGCCGGACGTGGAGAGGTCGAGGAGAAGAAACCAATCGACCTTCTGGTTAGTTTCTCATGGTCACCAATAAATTCCACTGCTCATGGTTTCTTACAGCCGACGAACTTTGAAGAGTTCCGTCAACGTCTTCTAGCCAACAACCCACTTTCAAATCTGTTGGGACAGTCAGCAAGCCAGCCGATGGCCGTTGATTTAAATGGAAGTATCATAGCGTCGGAGACAAAGTCAACATGCTCTACAAACGAAGACGATCGCAAGTCGGAAAGGGACAAAGCTCTGGCTAGGTAAGGATGTGCTATCGAATTTTACTAAAAATTCTAAAATTGCCGAATTAAAATTTTTTAAGTTTCTTACAATTAGATGTAAAAGGCAAAACAAGTAAGAAAAAATAACGAGATAAATAGTGAAAAATATAAAATATTCAATAAAAAAAAACGATCGCGAAGCATGAGGTTTTCTGATTTTGCATAAAGGAAGACTCAAAATTTAAGGAAAAAAATACCCTGATCTCTTGTGTAATAGGCCGGCTTCGTTTTTGAGAGCAAGGCATCAGTGCTATCCGGCCTTATAAACAAGAGATTATGGTAAGTAGGCCTGAATTTTCGAATTCGTATTTCTCAGCCATTTTTCAACTTTTCCGGTTCGATTTAATCGTTTTTACAAAGCTATCTATAAAGAAAATGGAAATTTAGCCATTTTGCCCAGAAATTTGTGAAAAATTATACATTTCAGTAATTTTCAGAAAATTTCTAACAAATGTCTTATTTTTTAACCGATTTGATCGCGCAAGCTCTTAAAATACCCACAAACTGTTTTTAACAATTTCTATTTAAAAAAAAAGCTGAATGTATTGTGTTTTCAATCGAGTTGCAGCATGAGAACGAGAGATAAAAATACATGTTTTCTCTGCTTCTCTTCGAATCGAAATGTGTTTGCGTGGTCGCGCCAAAAAAAAGTGGGCGGAGTCACGCCTTCTCATGTCGCAAGTCCATTGAAAAAACAATAGTAGAGAAAATGTTAAAAAAAGGGAAATTTTTGACACCCTGACAAAACCGGGGAAAACCACGAAACCGGGGAAGACAAAACCAGGGAAGACAAAACCCGGGAAAAAATCGGACAAAACCTGGGAAGAAGCTCCGCCCCCTTTTGCAACTGCTGCACGATGTTTTGTACTGGAAGTGTTGAAAAAGTGCGCCGCAGACTTGCAACTGGACAAAACCGGGGAAAAGTTGCAAGTCTGCGGCGCACTTTTTCAACACTTCCAGTACAAAACATCGTGCAGCAGCTGCAAAAGGGGGCGGAGCTTCTTCCCAGGTTTTGTCCGATTTTTTCCCCGGTTTTGTCTTCCCTGGTTTTGTCTTCCCCGGTTTCGTGGTTTTCCCCGGTTTTGTCAGGGTCTCAAATTTTCCACAATAAAAAATAAAAATAAAATACAGTACTTTTGTTTTCCACGCGATACCCACAAATAATTTTAGTACTGCGCCTTTAAAGGCTACGGTAGAATGTTTCAAAATTGTTCCCAAAAAATTGATTTTTTTTTTCAGATTATGGGCTGACAATGAGACGTTGCTGAGCAACACGCACTTCCGTGAATTCGTCCACTGTTTGGCTCCAGAATACGAAATCCCTGATGCGGTAATTCTGGCCACCAACCTTTTGGATTAGGCATTTATTTGTTTTTTTTTTTCTCGTTTTTTTGTCTACTCTCGTTTTAGTCCTCAATTCTCCGTCCCCCCACTCCCACATAATTATTTAGTAAATGCATTTTCGCATTTCATTCCCCTCTGGGTACCGCCCGTTCGTCTTTCAAATTCAAATTGCCGCCGCCTAGGATTCCACACTTTGTTTCTCTTTTCCGATACCTCCCCCCATCACTTTTTTGTGGCCATTTTCCACCTTTTCTACTCAATTGTCGGTGAACTTTTTGCTCCAGTTCTCACGTCATCTAGAGGCTGGAAGTAATAATAACCCGTGTTTGTAAAAAATGAGACTCCCGATTCGCGCCAAGCTTCTTTCTCACTCCCTTGCAATCATTCAACAACAAAAATCTTTCACTGTATGCACCGAGATCTAATAATTATTATGGATGGCTTTCTTTCTTTTTTGTTTAATTTTTTAATATATCCGCATTCATCATCCAAAAAAAATCTATTGGCACACATTCCCAACTATTATTAATCAAATCTTTCAATCCTCCCTCTCTCCCTCATCCATTTTTGTTTCGCATATTTATTTTTTTTTTATATTTTTAATATCCTCGAATGTTCGCGAACATTCTTCTGCTCAGGGGATTGCTAGTTTTTTTTCTTCCTTTCGTTCTTTTTTCTGCTTTTCGAGTTTTCCTCTCTCTCCTTTTTCTGTATCAAATCTTTTGCGTGGTGTGACAAAAAAAAATCTATGTATACATTGAAAACAAACATTTTGTTTTCACTTGAAAAATAAATAAAATTTATCATTTATTTATCTGTCCCTAAAACATAAAAAAGGCCTAAAAATTTGAATTTCGTGTAAAATCCAGCGGAGCTGGCGAAAGTGCGCTCCGTTAAAAAATTCTTGGCAGTGTGTCCATTTATGCGAATTCTCATTTTTTGAAATGAATTTTGAAGCAGAAAGCGTGTAATCGACGAGACGCAGAAGAGAGCCAGCTTTGCCGGTGCTACCTCGGAATAGAACTGAAGTGTAATAGAACTGCAGCGATATAAAACTTGCTTCGCAATAGAACCGTTCGGAATAGAACTGTTCGGTAAAGAACTGTAGCAAAATAAAACTGTATTGGAATAAAACTGTTCGGAATAAAACTGTAGCGTTTTGGAACTAAATTAGCAATGGAGCGCGATTGCATTTCGTGGCCGTGAAGGCGGGCCGAGAAAAAAATGATAAAAGTTTATTCAAAAAAACAATAAAACAAACAACACATAGCTCAAATATAAAACTGTTGAAAAAAGCACGCGCATGAGAAATTCCAATATTTGAATGAGCAAACAATGCAATCGCGCTCTATTGCTAATTTAGTTCCAAAACAGTTCAATTTCGCTACAGTTCTATTACGCGTCAGTTCTATTCCAAGGTAGCACCGCTTTGCCACGTGTCACGACCTCAGCGAGCCAGATTTTGAGGTGAAAAAAGAATTTTAAAAAGGCATTCGCCAGAACCCCCTGTTAGCTACTTAAAAACGAAAAAAAGTTGTCTTGTTTTTCGATAATTTTCTTTTTTTTTTAGGTGAAAAAAGTCACCCTTTTCCAATGTTTTGAGAAATGAACAATTCTATGGAATTTGGTTCGCAGAACGGGAGAAATGATCAATGAAAAATGCATTTTACAGTCGCCAAAATTCAAAAATGCGCGCATTTCCGTCAATCGTGTCGAGACCCATCGTCAAAATTGCCTGCGCCTTTAACAATCACGTTTTCGTTTTCTCGCTCTTTCGGCTGGCGCTCGCTCAATTGACGACATTTTTCGAGGCCGTCTCGTCTATCCATCTTTCTTTCCGTTTTCGAAAATTTATGAATCTACGACATTCTGGCGACCGCTACCGCTACGTGTCAAAATCAATTGGCTGGTGCTCGGCACGCGTTGCTCTGGAGCCCAAGAAAACTCACGCGCTCGCATTTTTTATCGATTTTCGCCTTTGACACCACTACCCTACTTTCTCGTTCTCATTTTTCCAATATTTCTATTCATTTCATCATTTCAGCTGAATGGAGCAAGCCTCCCTACTGCTGAAGAAACAACTCGCAGGTATGTATATAAAAATAGTAGTCCACGTGACTTTTAGATCAGTGATCACAATTTCTGTCAATTTTCAGACATGCGGCGAGTGCCGGTGGATGGATTTTCAGCGGGACTTGTCGATGACAATGACATCTACAAGTGGGAGGTTCTCGTCATCGGACCACCTGATACTCTCTAGTGAGTTCATTATTCAGTAGCTTTAAGTTTAAGTATTTTTTTTTAGCGAAGGAGGCTTCTTCAAAGCGATTCTTGACTTTCCACGAGATTACCCACAGAAGCCACCAAAAATGAAGTTCATTTCGGAGATCTGGCACCCGAACAGTGAGTTTTTCTATTTATTTATTTCCTATCTTGTTGCTTACAGTTGATAAGGAAGGTAACGTGTGCATTTCAATTCTTCACGATCCTGGAGATGATAAGTGAGTTTAAATAAAATTTTATAAAATCTTTAGTTCACACAGCCCTTTTTTCCAGGTGGGGATACGAACGACCAGAGGAGCGCTGGTTGCCAGTTCACACTGTCGAGACAATTCTGTTATCTGTAATTTCAATGCTCACCGATCCGAACTTTGAATCTCCGGCCAACGTGGATGCCGCCAAGATGCAACGGGAAAACTATGCAGATTTCAAAAAGAAGGTCGCTCAATGTGTACGTAGAAGTCAGGAGGAATGAAAAAACAAATTAAACCGGTCCGATACTTCCCCATCACACCACCAATGAAGAAGCATTAATTTAACTCGTCGTTCATATGAAACTATCCATTTTTGATCTTTTCTCTTGTCTCCCCTCTAACTTTTGGCTCCAACGTGTGTCTTTTCTTCTTTCTCTTCCTGATCGCGTCCGACTCGTGACTAGTCGATATTCTTCGATACTTTCCGTGATTAAACGATCGTTTTCTCATCAATCTCGTTCTGTTTTTGAAGTTTCCTTTTTTTTTTAAATTTAAGTCTGCAGTTCGGGAACCCTTTTTCAATCCATTCAACTTCGACTTTCAATGCACTAATTAACTGGACACGTTTTATTTCTCGATATTTATTCTCCGGTTAATCTTTTAGTGGTGCTCACCTCTTTTTCTATGATATTTTTGCTGTAAAAGAGCAATGCCACATGATTTCTTTCCGAATACATAAATCTTGCACATTATCCCCTTTATCGGGTTCTATTTTTTTTTTTCGAAAAACAATATTAAATATCTGAATATTTATTTTCCATATATAATTTTGGTTGATTAATTTATTCAGGCAACTAAAGAAGCACCACCAAACATCGGTTCCGTCTTTCCGAAAGTGGTGCACTTTTTAAAATTTTGATTATATTGCGAATTCGCATGGAGTGACACTTCACCTTTTTTCTGATAATTCTTTATTTTTTCAAAGTGCCATTCCTCGCGAATACGTAATAGAACTGCATGCACGACTTTGCAAAAAAACGTGTGCGCTAGTTGCAAAAGTGGGCGGGGCCCGCGGAAAATAATTTTTCGGAAAAAAAAATCTCACAAATTTTTATTTTCCTTAAAATTCCCCTCTGAAAATCATAGTTTTTGTTTGCATTATTGAATCGAAAAATGTCAATTTTATTTATTTGCAAATTTATTTAGGATTTAAATTAAAAATGGTCGCGAAAGAAGTTGAAGAGACCATGGAAGAAGTCGAAACGCCACAAATCGGAGAAGAAGAACTCAATGTGCCAGCAAAAAAGAAAATGGAAATCGTGAGCTATTTTTCATTGAATAATCCATATTATTCTAGATTTTCAGCTGGATCAAAAAAGTTTCGAGCAAGATCCGACAAATCTGACCCTCATGATGTACGAGGAGGATCACACGATTGGAAACTCGATTAAGCACATTTTGAGCAGAATGTGAGTTTTAACTACCATAATATCTTGTTTATAAGGCCGAATCGGGGAATTTTTGGTGCGGATGTGACGGTTATGGGGTTATTCTCGAAACCAGCAAAACAATTCAGCGAAAATTCGGAGAATGCTCCGATTGATCTGAAACTTTGAGAGATCATTTAAAAAATGCTTTCGGACATTCCCTGAAAATTTTAGACCGAAATATTGATTTTAAAAAATATCGATTTTTATTTATGAAAATTTTCAAAATCGATATTTTGGTCTGAAATTTTCAGGGAATGACCGGAAGTATTTTTTAAATAATTTCCCAAAGTTTTAGATCAATTGAAGCATTCTCCGAATTTTTTGCTGGTTTTTTCTATTATTTGCTTTTTTTGCTGGTTCCGAGAATAACCCTATTATAGGCAGCTACATGGCTAATAGCCGTTGAAATTGTTGTTAAGCGCAGACAGAAAAGCGGGCTTATAAACTCGATATCAAAATGTTTTTAAATGAACAGTCATGTAAAAAATATTACATTTGCAGGGATGAAGTAGAATTCTGCGGCTACAACGTGCCACATCCGCTCGAAGACAAAATTTTGTTCCGAGTTCAGACAAAAGAGGGAATCAATGCATTGGAGGTGTTGATCAAGGCTTTTGAAAGTGTCGAGCAGGTATTTTATTCGAATAAAAAAAAAAAACATCTTGCTAAACTTTTTTGGGAAAATGGCTAGAAATGTAGTTTTTGGCGGTGGCTTTACGCATTTCTCTGATTAAAGAAAAATTAGAAGACCACATGGAGCTGACCTAGAAAACCGGCGGCCGCGGGTTCTAGAAAATTTTATTTTCCCAGAAATATTCGTTTTTCTTATGCTGAGTTCAAAGTGATGTAGATGGAGAAAAAAGAGGAAAATCGGTGCCCAAAGTGAAGGAAAATTTCTACTTTTTCACGTAAAAATATTGTAACCGTACCCAAATCGTGGCGTGACCTCATTTTGTGTCGATTTACGGAAACTTTGACGAAATTAGGTCTCGCCACGATTTGGGTACGGTTTCCCTCTTTTATGGACCCATTCAGCGCAAGAAAAAAAAACCGATTTTCGCGGTTTTTTCCCTATGCAGGTTGTTTTCCAGGAAAAAAACCAATCGCGTCGAGACCCGGCGGTGAAAAATGCAATGCGCCTTTAATTTTCAATTGGAATTTGGTTGAAATTTAAAGGCGCATAGAGTTATTTCATCGGCCGGTCTCGACACGATAAGTTGCTTACGTCAAAAAACCTCCGACTACTGTAGTTTTTTTTCTTTTTTCCTCAATTTTGCATAGTGAAAAAAACGGGGGTACGACAGAATAGAAATAGGCGAAATAGAAATGCTACAAAATAGAATTGCTACAAAAAAGAACTGGAAAAAATAGAACGGCTACAAAATAGAAATGAGCGGAATAGAACAGCGCGAAATAGAAATGTGACAAAATATAAACGGGCGAAATAGAAATCGGTGCGATGGAGCGCGTTTGCATTATTCTTCGAATTTTCCGATTATTATAGGATTTTTCAGTAATTTTCAGATATTTTACGCACTTAACAACATCGAAAATGAAGAAAGGTATAAAATCAATGCAGTTTCAGAAAAAAAAATGGAAAATCGGCGAAAAACTGAGCAATTGAAAAAATAATGCAAACGCGCTCCATCGCCAAAATTTGTTCTATTTTGTAGCATTTCTATTTCGCTCATTTCTATTTTGTAGCCGTTCTATTTCGTAGCATTTCTATTTCGCTCAGTTCTATTTTTTCCAGTTCTTTTTTGTAGCAATTCTATTTTGTAGCATTTCTATTTCGCCTATTTCTATTCTGTCGTACCCCCAAAAAAACCACGAAAATCGGTTTTTTTTTTCCTGTACTGAATAGGTCCATAAAAAACAGAAATTTTCTCTTTGGGCACCGATTTTTCTCCATCTTCACCATTTTGAACGCAGCATAAAACTTTAAAAAAATTAGAAAAAAAATGCATAAAAAGACATGAGAAATATTGAGAAAAATAATCAATACATTTGAATTTCCCGCCACCTCGTAATTTTTTTTAACACAAAATTTGTCAAAAATTTAAAAAAAAAAAATTTTTTGTGCGATTTTAATGTGATATTCGTAAATCCGTCACCCCCTTTAAAATCATAGTCAAATATCATCTAAATTCAGATTTTCTCCACGATTCGAGGGAAATTCGAGGAGTCGTACGAGCAGAGCTCTTCCTAAGTATTTACACACATTTTATTCATTTTTCTTGTTGGTTACTTTTTTGTTTTGTTATTTTTTTCCTGATTTGTTACTATTCTTCTTCTCATAAAACATTATCAAATTTAAAAAAGGACAGTTTTCTCAATGCATGCTTTTTGTGTTTGGTTCATCTTTGTTGTGAGTGTTTCTATCAAATCACCGAATATTTTTGTTTTCTTCAAATAATTTGTGTCGCACTTTTAATTTTCTCTCCAGATGTCCGGAACAGGCGCCTTGATGACTGTCCACGTCGGACAGTGCGGAAATCAGTTGGCACAAGCGTTCTGGAAGTCGATGGTCGATGAGCATGGAATCAACGAGTGAGAGCCGAATAAAAAATGTACATAATTGAAGAAATTGAATTGCAGACGAGGACAAACGACGCACGAAGACGACATGAACGATAAGAAGGATTTACTGTTTTATCAGGCCGATGACGATCATTACGTGCCACGTGCAGTTCTGGTGGATCTCGAGCCAAGAGTGATCAACGGAATGATGCAATCGCCCAATTTTTCGAACCTCTTCAACACTGACAACATTTTCATGTCCGATCATGGAGGTGGTGCTGGAAACAACTGGGCGAGTGGATACTGTCAGGGAATGTAAGCTTTTTTAGTTTGATTTGTGAATCGCGTATTTTCTTTATTAGAAAAACATCCCTACTGCTTGAAATCAAAATTTATTTGATTTCCTCTTTTTTTGAGATAGAAATTAGGGAAAAAGCTTTTTTTTAAATGACTTTTATTGAGGTTTTTTGAAAAATAAAAGAGCATGAATACCATTCTAATAGCGTAAATATCGTATATTGGTTCCGAGAAGGAATGCTGCAAAAAATATTATGGTTTTTTGTCATGAAAGGAATATTATCGACTTGATTCGGCTAAAATTTTTCAAATTATTACACAATAAAATACAGTATCCGCAAAGATCTATTTAAAAAAACATAGAAATACAGAAAATTTCAAAAAATTAGGCGAAATTTTAAAAAATTGCTTCGAATCAGGGCTGGGCGTAAAATTTTTTTTTTACGGTAAAAAAATCCGTAAAATTGCAAATTTCACTGTTTAGTAAAGAAAATGAGTTGCTAAAACCAGAATTAATAATCAAAATTGGAATAAAATTGACCAACAAAAAGAAAAGCAGCAGAACGGAAATATGCCCCTAAAATTCGAAGGATGCATTATTTTGGTTTAGTTTCAGTATGAAACATCGAAAAATATGTTGAGCTTTTTTGAAATAATTTTGGATAAATCCCACCGGATTGAAAGAACTTTATACATCTGTAGAATTTTTACCAAAAATGTCAATAAAAATACAAAAATGTGGGTTTTTTTCTCACCGAAATGAAAAAAATAGCTTTAGATTTTTTACGGATTGTACGGATGAAAATTTACGGAATCCGTAAAATTTTTACGGTACCCCAAAAACCCGTAAATTTCGTAAAAACCGTAAAATCCGTAAACGTAAAATCCCACCCCTGCTTCGAATGTCCTGAAACTTTATGGGGTTATTCACGAAATGGCAAAAAATGGCAAAAAACTGCGCGAAAACTCTAAAAATGCTCCGATTGGTCTGAAATTTTGGGAAATGATGGAATAAACTCTCCCGGACATTCCCACAATATTTCAGACCAAAATATCAATTTGTAAGAAATATTGATTTTTTTTCTGAAAATGCTTAAAATCGATATTTTTGTCTGAAATTTTGAGTTAATGCCCGGCAGGATTTTTCCCTTATTTCCCGAAATTTCAGATCAATCGGAGCATTTTCCGAGTTTTCGCGCAGTTTTTTGCCATTTCGTGAATAACCCCATTAGGAAATAATGCAAAAAATACTCCGGACAAGCTCAGAAAATTTTGGACTGAAATAATGATTTACAAATTTTTTTGAGCGTGTCTGACATTATTTCCCAAGTGGGGTAATTCATAAAACAGCTGAAAAAAGTTTTTAAACAATTGGGGAAAACTCGGAGAATACTGCGATTGGCCTGAAACTTTTGGAAATACTGTCAACAGTACTCTCGGAAAAGCTCAGAAAATTTTGGACCGAATTATTGATTTTTCTGAAGTTTTAAATTCGGTATTTCGGTCCAAAATTTTTTGAGCATGTCCAAAGTTTTAGGTTTATCGCAGAATTCTCCAAGATTTCCCCCAGTATTTTTTTTTTCCAATTTTTCCTTTTATCGGTTTTTCCATGAATGACTCCAAAAACTGCAGGCCTGGTTTTCAAGTTTTCGTCCAATTGTGTGACCTATTTCGACATTAGAAGACTTGCGGTGAACATACTGTCATTGGCTAGAAAATGGAAAAACAATAAGCTAAAAAAAAACAAGAAATGCGATTAAAAATACCCATTTTATTAAATATCATATTATTCAGTGAAGTTCAAGAAAAAATAATGGACATTATCGTCCGTGAAGCTGAGAACACGGACAATCTGGACGGAATTTTGTTCACGCACAGTGTTTCCGGAGGAACTGGATCAGGAACCGGATCATTGCTGCTCGAACGACTCCGTGAAGCGTTTCCGAAGAAGGTCATTCAGACGTACAGTGTATTTGCAAACAGTGAAGGCAACTCGTCCACTGATGTCGTTGTGCATCCCTACAATTGGGTGCTTTCCATGCAGAGACTTATCGAAAATCCAGGTTTGCTGTCTTTTTTCTTGGTTTTTGAACTAATGTAGCGTAAAATCTGCGATTGAAGTATATATGTGCATGTACTCCTTTTTTAAAAGCGAGTGATCTTACATTTTTGACATTTGGCGCATTTTCTGTACTCAGGCAATTGAAAAAAAATATTATGAGAAATTTTAGTAATATTCTGAGAAATCGTCATATTTTAAGATTATACAATATATTTGGCTGGCGCATTTGTCTTGGCAGGAAAATGCGTCAGCAATGTTGCTAGCGCAATATTAGACAAGATATTTCAAGAAACACGAGATATTACAAGATATTGTAAGATTTCAAAAATCTTGTAAGATATTACAAGAAATTCCAAGATTCTGTGAGAAATTTGCAATATTACAAGATTTTTCAAGATAATTCAAGAAATTGCGCAATATTGATTTTTTCATTAATCTATTTTTCCAATCGCGTTCTGCGCAGTTCTGCCGTTTTTCCCTATATTTTAAGATTTTTTTCCACGTAATCGTTGATATTGATTTTCACATATTGCCCATTCGCGAAAAAAGCAAGTGCGCTCCACGAAACTTACAATTAGTACTTCGTGGATTTACTTTTCGTCGCCATATTTTTTCAATTCACGTTTAAATTCAACGTGAAATGAAATAATTTGGCGACGAAAAGTAAATCCACGAAGTACTAATGGGGTTATTCTCGAAACCAGCAAAAAAAGCAAAAAATAGAAAAAACCAGCAAAAAATTCAGCGAAAATTCGGAGAATGCTCCGATCGGTCTGAAACTTTTAGAGATCATTTAAAAGATACTTCTAACATTACAAGATAACTTAGTAATAATGCAAGAAAACTCAGTAATATTACAAGAAAACTCAATAATATTACAAGAAAACTCAGTAATATTACAAGATGCCTCAGTAATATTGCAAGAAATCCAATATATTACAAGAAATTCTGGCAATATTATTGTGCCTCACAACATTCTTGTAAATCTTCGCCAATATTACTAAAATTTCTCATAATATTTTTTTTCAATTGCCTGAGTAAGAACGGGGAATATTGCCTGAATTTTCGAATTCCTATTTCTCCGCCATTTTTCAACTTTTTCGGGCGGGCTGACGCTCAAATTATTAGTTTTAATTGTGGTTACAAAGATATTTATAAAGAAACTGGAAATTTCAGATATTTTCAGAAAATCGCTAATAACTTTTTTATTTTTCAACCAATTTGTTTGCGCAAGCTCACTGGTGAACCGCGCGCGGGCCCGCAGCGGCTCCGCAGACGCAGCGGGCCCGCCAGCGCTTGGGTGCTCTCGCTGGCCGCTGGCGGGCCCGCGGCGGCTATGATATTTGGTAGGTGACTGACAGGTTGAAAAATTTTTGTTTCCAATGGGTTTATAAATGAATTATAGTTATTTTAAACCATGTAAAATTGCGCATAGGACACTAGTTAGTTGGGTTTTTGATCGAAAATACTGGCATTCATTTTCAAAGCGCTGGCGGGCCCGCTGCGGGCCCGCGACGGGCCCGCCAGCGGCCAGCTGGCGACCGGATGGGCGGAGGATGGTAAACAGTCTCAAGAAGATTTATCAATGTTTTTTCCTAGTTTTATGGGAATAATATCGCTCACAAAGCTTTTTTAGTAGACTTTGTTTGAAGAATTGGACATGACCGACCGCGTATAAGTTGCGGAAAAGTTGCATAAACGTTTTGTTTGTTTTCGTACTTGTTGAAGAAATGTTGCTCTAATTCGAGAAGTGTTTAATTTATACGAAAATTCAAATAAAACAGATGTAGCCAATAGTAGGCGATATTCGAAAACTTTCGAGTGTCGTTCTTTGTTCAACTCTGCAAATGCATTCTTACATGACGTGAATTAAATGTACATATGTCTTGTGAATGATTCGCATTTATAAACACAGTATTTGCTCTAATAGAAGTGCACTTTCAGTAACAAAGTTTACAGTATCTACAAACAATAGTTTAGCAGCCTAAAAAAATTTACGCCTCAATTAGCAATTACGTAGATTTTCACAATTTTCTGCGTTTTCTAATTATTACAGTTCTATTAAAAAAAGTATCATAGTTCTTCTAAAAACCGTGTAGTATCTGATGCTAAAGGGACCTTTATCGCATTTTAGCGAGCCTTGTTTTTTCCAAGCCCCCTAAATGCACTATCAATAGACAGTAGACGTCGGCGCAGCAGGCTTGGCAGCCTATTATACTGCAATTACCGATTTAATAACGATGACAATCGGTGACTGCGGATTGACGTCGAAAATGAGTTGAGCGCAGGCTAACATCGCTCAATATGCCAATTTTAAGGCGATTACGTGTGCTTTTTCTTTATTTGTTCTGTTGTTTTCCGTGATTTCATACTCATTTGTGATCTTTAATCAAAAATGTTTCAAAAATAACAACGAAAGCGGAAAATACTGACCAGTTATTCGTCACACAAGAGGCGCGCAGCATGGTTGCCAAATGTTGTGCCCATATTGCAAAGTGGGCGGAGCTTAACATTTTTGAACGATTTTTGCCAAAAAACTCCAATTTTGTATGTTTTGCTGCCGTTTTTTAAATCATTTTTCTTTCTTTTAAATCTTTATTAATTTGGTTTGAATATGACCAATACCTTTTTCAAATTTTTTTGTTTCAGGTGCCAGCGGGACAATGGACATTTGACACCGCCGACGTCGGTAAGATTTTCTTTTCTTTTATTATTTTTACTGTCAAAAATAAATAAAAAAAACGTTCTAAAGAAAGAAAAGAAATAAAATTTACGAGCGGATCTAAATTGGTTATGCCCTAACAATGATTTTGAATAGATGCAGCACGCCGCTTCGAAAAATATCGATTTTTTCCTATTGAATAGGCTAAAGATTTATAAATTATACCTATCTTTTTAACAACAAAAATAAATAACTCGCACAAAAAATTGCTAAAATTCAGAGAACATAAATTTATTTTGAAATAATGTTTTAAAAACCATCGCTGAATGAATTCTAGCTCCGTTTGTGCTCTTTTTATTGATAAAAAGTTCAATATTTTTTAAGCAATTGCAATTATTAGCAGAATAATGTATGAGTCCTCTTTTTGCACAACTAAATACAATACAAATGCAAAAGTGCAGAATTTTTGGAAAAAAGTTTTTAAAAAAGCATCGTCGAATAAATTTAGGCGTGCTTTGTTACGAACAAAAACACCTCTGTGACTTGTAGACCGTGATTTCGGTTCTGCTCGTTCGAAATTTTATTTTTTACAGCAAAAATATGTGTGCATGTCTTTTGCACCTGTGTCCGTGTGAGGTTTCGTGTGCGTGTTTTCAGCTACTACTGGACCGATTTGCATCAAACTTGGCGAAACATTTTTAAAACAAAGTGGAACAAGGCTGCCGAAGTTTGATACAAATCGGTCAAGTTTGAAGTGTAGCATACTGAAGGCACTTGGGGTCTTTTCACCGTTACACCGGGGAAAGCCGCCGAGAATTGTCTAGTTAAAATGAAACAAAAATATAAGTTTTGAGTAATATTTTTGACTTTAATTCTGTCGAGCATTATGCAATTATATTCTTCTCTTGAATAAACCGGTCCATTTATAATTATGAGAACCGATACTAGCGTTCTCGCATTAGAAAAGATTGTTCCAAGCTCTGAACAATTCGGGTGTTTTGAACGACGTTTTCTGCTGATTTATAATAACTAGACGATTCTCAGTGGCTATAGCTTGTGCAACAGTGAAAATACTTGAAAAAAAAAGAATTGATTGTAACGGCCATGGAGCACAGACTCATGCGCCGGCAGAGAGCAAACGCGCCCGACGCTTAACTGAAAATTCATACAAAGGAGGCCCAAAGTTAAATGATATAAAAACTGACACTATTTTGGCTTTGTTTGTAAAATTTTTCACGTTTGCTGGCTCATGCCCATGTGATAGTGGTTTTCGTTCGCGTTTCCTTAAGTCGAAACGTATATTTTTTTTTGTCCGTTGAAAAAAATTATACATTGTTAAGTTTGAACTTCAAATGAATAAGCAAAGACATTGAATTGAACGGAAGTTGTGTCATAAAAATTAGAGCGCTTTGCCTAATAAAAATTTAAAAAGAAATTATCATCCTCCGGGAGGCCGAATATCTTACACAACAAAATTTACTGAATTTTCAGATACGTGCCACATCTTGATGAGGACAATCAATGCTGAGATGAGCGGGACAACGACAACGACGAATTTTGGAATAATATAAATAATTGCTGTATTGAATTTTTATATATTTTTTTTTCAATAAATATTGATAGAAACACGAACTGTGTTAGTTTTCATGAGAAATTATCAAATAAAGAAAAAAGCAAGAAGGTAGTCACCCCGCGATGTAGCAGCTAGCGAACCGCTGGCGGGCCCGCCACGGGCCCGCTGCGTGCACCACGCGTGTACTCTTTTAGCTGTCAGCGGTGCGCTGGCGGGCCCGCAGCGGGCCCGCCGCGGGCCCGTGGCGCTTCACCAGTGCTTAAAATGTCCACAATTCATTTCTTATGGGGTTATTCACGAAATGGCAAAAAATGGCAAAAAACGGCAAAAAACTGCGCGAAAACTCGGAAAATGCTCCGATTGATCTGAAATTTTGGGACATGAGGGAAAAAACTCTCCCGGACATTCCCACAAAATTTCAGACCAAAATATCGATTTTTAAGAAATATAGATTTTTTTTTTCTGAAAATGCTTAAAATCGATATTTTGGTCTGAAAATTTGTGGGAATGTCCGGGAGAGTTTTTTCCCTCATGTCCCAAAATTTCAGATCAATCGGAGCATTTTCCGAGTTTTCGCGCGGTTTTTTGCCGTTTTTTGCCATTTTTTGCCATTTCGTGAATAACCCCATTAACAATGCCTGCTAAAAATTGTACGTTTAATCCTCTAATGGTACGCTGTTAAAGATGCACTACTATTAGAGGATAAAAAAAAACAATAATAATAACATTCGAGGTTTTATAGTTCGGGAGCAGGGGTGCGACAAAAAAATTTTTCCAAAAAATACGTATTTCTGCCAGTTAAAAATAAAATTTCCTTTTTGTCAATTCGGAGCATATACCGATTAAGTTTTTGCCCAAAAACGGGAACTTTTTTTCGCCTCCGTGGCTCTAAAAGTAATTTTTTTTTGCCGAAAAAACAAAAAAAAATCGAAAATTTTTTTTTCTGGTGTCACCCCTGTTCGGGAGCCAAACGAATTTGCCTGGTGAGGGGAATGAAGTATTGTCAAAAACTTTTATATTAATTTTTGGTATTGGTGCAAAAAGCAAAAATATAACTTTTCCCTTCAGATCATGTCGTAGTGCTCGACAACGCCTCTTTGCACCGTTTGGCCGCAGGAAAGTTCAAGACTGACACGCCGACATTCGATCACATCAACTCACTTGTCGCCCGTATTATGAGCACATCAACAGCTATGTACCGCTTCAATTCGGCCATCTGTCCCTCTATCAGATATCTCGATTTGGCTCCCTTTCCTCCTATGCACTTTGTTCAATCTGGTAAGCATGCATTCGGATTCACCATCCCACACAAAACACCCAATTACAGCCATTTCCCCCGTCGTTGACCCAAATGAGAACTTTACACGAAAGACGTCGGTGGCGGACGTCACTCGTTTCCTTCTGAAACCGACGTCGATGATGGTGTCGACGGCTTCGCGAGTTCGACCCAATGATTGTATGCTGTCGGCGTACATGTTCTTGCAGGGACAGATTGAGGCGCATACGATCATGTCTGCTGAGCAAAATGTTGATGTACGTGATGGGATAAAAGGGGTTGAATACTCTGAAAATTATTTGAAGAAGTTTGCGTATTTTTGAGCGGCAAAACCAAGAGAAATTATGCTAACGCTAACTGTACCCGAAATTATCTTCTTCCAGTTTGCCATCAAACGTCCTCCATTCTACATGTTGAAACCTCTCCGAATGATGCACGCTCCGCTCTCTCCATACGTCCGACCACAATACAAAGTCTCCGGACTTCTCCTGAATAACAGTACAAGTGTAGCGCCACTCTTCGAATCACTTCTAGCTAAATACGACAAATTACGATCGAAGAAGGCGTTCATTGACAAGTTTGAGAAAATTGTAGGCTATTCACTCCTTGATCCTTCCGATATCTAATAGCTCTTTCTTACAGGACAACTTCTCACTGGATATGATGGACGATGCGATGCACATTGTGCAGGATCTTCTTGACGAGTACAAGGCTGTTGTTCAAAAAGATTATTTGACGAGAGGGCTGTGAATAAGATGGGAAAATTAGGAAAATGGGGTTTCACTGACTCACTTTACAGAGGATCTCTCTTGCATAAAATAACGGTGTTGGGATTCTCGAACCTTTTCTCGTATATTCATGTTGTATTCTGTATTATATATGAACACGTATTTAATTATTCATCTGAGCAGTGAGTGATCGGCGAACACATCATCAACCGAGCTCTACTGCAAACTTCCTGTAAAATCGTGACACACTTTCAAAATTTGGTCGAATTCTAGTTTTATCCTTTTTTCAACGGAAAATGATGTAGCCACAAAGAGTTGCAGTTCAAATTTAACTTATCGTCTTAAAAAGTGCCGTAAGTTGATGATGCATTTGCTGAGTAAACTCAACTCGATTAAAGTCAAAAAGAATTTTTAAAAAATTAACAGTTCAAAGCGTGGAGAAAGGACCCGAAGCGGACGAGTGGGCGGGTGTCGCTCGGTTCTTCTGACGCTTTGGCTGTGGTCCACCAAAAAGCCGAATTTGCTTCTGCGGAGCGATCGGATAGCGCAGAGAGCCGGGAGGTGGTATGGAACCGAGCTCACATTGCCGCATTCTGGACAGTGCTTGAACTGGTTCCGGCACCTTGCCTCCTATGAGTGCTCCTCCTCTTAATCATCTCGACGAAGCGCGCTTGCCCGTTCGGGGAAATCGGGTATCGAGTCGAAACATGCTCCCCCATACGTAGCAAACCTCCTGCTTTTTCTCCACAAATGGGGCGTGTTGGCGGTGCGATCGGCGAGAACTTTCTAGACCGCCGATTTGACCATCTCGGCTCGCATCGCTCGCCGATCGCGCCCTGAACACGGCGTCTTCGGCGGTTTTTTTAACAGTGAGAAGCTTACGGATTTCCTCCAAGGCGGCCTTGCTGCTTCTAACCTCAGCCGTGTGGCTCACTGCAGCGCCAATGGTTTCGAGCTTCTCGTCGAAAACCTCCTCCAAGGAGACGAGCGCGGCCGGCACAGTCGACGCGTCGATCTCGTGTTTTTTTTTCTGCAAAACTGCTAATTTTGAAATTTTTACTTCAGTACAATCCAGTTCTTCGGGTTACCTTTTGGACTTCCAGGTGAGGTTGAAATGTCCCTTACTTATCTGGACCAAATTCAGCGCATGAGCTTTATCTGAAGCTTGGCTCAATTGCTGAGTCGAGTCGCGTCGCGTGCTCAATTCAGTCGGTTCTTTGACTGCGTCAGCGAAGCTGCTGACTTCAGCTCGCCGTTCTCAAAAGAGATCGACGAGAAGACGAGCTAGTGCGAGAGCGATCTGCTCTCTCAAAATATAACACGAAGAAAAACAAAAATTATAAAAGAAGGAAAAATGTGCTTCAAAATCAGAGAAACGACGCAAGCACTGTGGAAAACCCTGGAAACATTTTAGGATTAAAGGGAGGCGCGGCACTACGGTAGACAAGCGGGTCTCACCGCGACCACGCAGTGCTTGCACACAACGCAATGCGCGCGCCGTTTGAATTTATATTTTTGGGGATTTTTTTTCGTTAATTGTTTTAAATGGAGAAAAAGGGAGGTTTGCGTCCCAAAACTGCGGCGTCTTTTCCTGGGTTCGACTTGCTTCCTAGGTTTTGGTAGGGTCTCAAGGCCCGCCGTGATTTTGGTGGTACGGCCGCACGCAATAGCAAAAAGTGGTGAAAAGTAGCTTTTGTGGACATCCATTTTCAACTTTTTCTGATTTTTTGGACGCACCATAAATTGGTCCATAATACATAGTAGATGAACCTATTCAGGGCTCAGCTGAAAATCTGGAAATCGTCCAAAATTTCTCCCAGTTTTTGGTAATTTTTCGGCATTTCGGTGAATAAGTCAATTAATTTTTGAAAGAGATTCAAAAATGGCTATGGTTAGAAAAAAATCACAATAAAATATTGTGCTATTTAACAGGCTTACAGTAATAATATTACTTGAACTTTTATTCGATCTTTGTGTTTTGAGTTTTTAAATAATTCTTGAGGACAGGTTGAGGTCTGAAATTGAAAGTGTTTCAAGCTGCAAACATCGAAAACGGTCAACAAAACCACCGGGCGGACGCGAAAAAATTAACGGGAAAGTCAAAAGACACGATCATTTGGACGAGCGGGGGGAAAACGGGGCAGTGTCTGGAGATTTTAACAGGAGAGACGAGTAGAAACGGAAAAAGAAACAAAAAGTTATTCGGTGGAAGAATTTGGACCATCTGAGAGAGCGGAAGAAGCTAGAGGATTAGACAGGGAAAAAAGAACATAATAATGACAAGAAGACCACAATGGGGACGTAAAAAATAAAGAAAGAAAAGAAAAAGAAAACACAACAACAAGAATAGAATGGATTGCCTAAAACAATTGAAAAACAAAAGGACTCTTTGCATAGAATTCATCAAAATTTTGTGGAAAGAAGAGAAAAAACGTGATACTGTGCCAAAAAAAAAAGGTTTAAAAAGAAGATAAAAAGAGCAGGATCAACCTGAAGAGAGAGAGACGGAAAGTGAGAAGAGACGAGAGGTTACGGTAGATGGAGATGAAAAATTGAATAAAATGGTGAAGAACAACTAGTCGGTTCAACGAACGAGCGAAGTCTGAGATGTAGGCGGAGGAGATGTGGCCATGAAGTGACCGCTGCCTTCTAGGTGGCGAATAGCGTCGACAATTGTCTGGACAGAATGGTGGAGTGAAATGCTCGGTTGAGTGCTCCTGAAATTGGTGGAAATATGTAAATTTCGGGGAAATGTGATATTGTGTTTTCAATCGACTTGCGACATGAAAACGCAAGTGTGCATTCACCGTTCTGTCTGCTCTTCAAATATCACTGTGTTCGCGTCGTCGCGCACAAATAAGTGGGCGGAGTTTCGCGTTCTCATGTCGCAAGTCGATTGAAAACACAATAGCGATGAGTTGAATCTAGGTACCGCAATAGGAGTGGGCGGGCCTCTCACTTTTTCCCCCCTGGGAATTTTTTGAAATTTGTGGCCCGATAGATTGCTAAGAAACAAATTGCGGAATTTTTAAGAGCTTGCGTGATCAAATCGGTTGAGAAATAAGAAAGTTATAAGCGGTTTGCTGAAAATATCTGAAAATTCCAGTTTCAAAAATTTCAAAGCAAAAGGTCTCAATTTTTTTCGTAAAAACGACATAAATGAATATTTTAAATGTTGAGCCGCCCGGTGAAGTTGAAGAATGACTGCGAAATATGAATTCGAATATTCGGACCTGAATTCCCCGTTCCTGTAGCAGTGAAAATGGCGGAACGAATGTTTTAAATGCTTGATTAGCTCACTTGTCCATATCCAAACAGCTTAAAAAATAAACCATTTCTAGTCACAGTGGTTTATGCATTTTCCAGAAAGTTTGTACGCTCTCAATTTGAAATTTCAGAGAAATATGGTTTTTTTCTCAAGCCCTGACAAAAAAAGGAAAAAATTCCAAAACCGAGAAATAAGCTCCGCCCCTTTTTGCAATTCTGCGCAACGAGTTCTGAGGAAGTTCTATAAAACACTTAAAAAAAAATCAGTGCCGCAGACTTGAAAAGGGGCGGGGCTTGTTCCTCGGTATTGACATTTTTTCCCTTTTTACAACCGTCAGTTTTTTTTTAATTTTTCCTAAATTTTTCTTTTTTTTTAATCTAAAAAGTGGAATGCTTAGGAAACAATTTGTCGGATAAGGGAAGACAAATGAAAAAAATAAAATGGTAATTTTTCGAAATCATTTTTTTTAAACATTAATTACTGGATAACTTATCAATTTATTGTTGTCATTTTAATGGCAATTAAATAAGGTCTGTTTAATTTATCAATTGAGCGGAGAATTCTCGGGCCAATATTCGAGAAACTTTATAATTTTTCAAAATTATTCGCAAGGAGTTCTCTTCATTTTCTCTGCGATTCGTAGCGGAGTGACAATTATTTTCACGTTTTTATTCGAAAAAAATTAAGAAATAACTGAAGAAATGAAGACATTTTTTATCTCCCAGTTTCACGTGAAATGTCACCCCGCCACGAATCCATTATATTTCTCATTTCTTTTGTTAAAAAAACGTGATTTAATTTATCGAGAAGTGTCACCCCTTGCGAATACGTAATATCAACTTTCTTTCCCAACCAGTTTCCAACATTTCTAGACTTTTGCGTGATCTTTGCACCTGCTCATTGTTAACCTAAAGGTCAACATTCAATGTTCACAATAATACTCACACAAACGCCGATGTGTGTCCGTTGAGATGGTGGGGCAGACCAACGGGCGTCGAGTTTCCGGTCGACATGGCCGACGTGACAGCGGCGGGAAACAGAATGCTGGACGGCGCCGCCGCCGATGAGAAGATTATCGGCGCAGCGACCGTCAACGGTGACGGCGTTGACAGTGATGGTGAGGACACGTCCACTGAAAAAAAGAATGTCACTTTTTTAAAACACCGACAACCAACTCACCAGTAACCGGCGGCAATGGCGTGGGCCGAATGACAGTAGTCTCCAAAGGCGGTAGCGGTGGCGGATTGAGTATTCGTGGAGCCACTAGAGATTCAGAAGACGTCGGTGAGCCATTTAGCGTCAAAAGGGACAATGGAGTGCTTGTCGAGTCGTGGAATGAAACCTTACGGTCCGGCGACTCTCGAATTGGTGTTGGAAGCGCTGAGTAAGACGCTGTGAGTGAAAATGCTCCAGTGGATCGTGGAGTCACTGGAGATGACGCTTGAGACGATGTTGTCGTCATTTGGAGCAGCTCACGGAGCTGAACAACTTGCTGCTCAAGGGCTTTTCGAGCAGCTCTTTCCGTCTCGAGCACTGTTTGAAGATGCATTATTTGTGCTTGATGGTCAGCATCTTGATGATCTTCTGCAAAGAAAAAACAATTAAAACAATTTTTAAAGAATGTTCACCTTCAAGTTTGAGTTTTTTGGGTTCCCCGCCGTCCGGCAGATCGTCTTCCCTTTGTCCTAAAAGTTGATGCACCATCTCTGCGGTCTGCTGCAAAATCGCCGCCTTCGACAATTTCTCGCCCTCTTTTCGCGGAAGCAGCGCTCGCAGAGACATAAATCCCGCATTGATACTCTGCATTCTCCGCCGCTCGTTACAGTTGGCAATCTGCCGACGCATTCTGGATCTGATTTCATTAAGAGAGATTAACCACGAAATAATCGATTGACAACCTACCTTCTGTCCGGATCCACCGAGGTCGGCGAGAGCGGCGCCGGCTGTGACACCGACCGGTTGGCGAGCATCGGTGCATGCCCAATCGTCGAGGTTGGCAGAACGGCGCGCACTCCAGCCGCCGCAGACAGATCGAACGCGGCGCCAGATATTATCGACGGATTTGTGGTGTTGGTGGAAGCAAGTCGTGCGGCCGCCATTGAGCTCCAGTCGGCGATGGAAACGGGCAATGCACCTGTGCCCGTACTCATCATCATCTCCTCGTCCTCTTCTATCAGATCAAATCTGTAATGAGGACGGTTTTTGTTTTTTTGGCACATGTTCATCTTTTTTGTTGCTGTTTCAAAGAGCCTACAGTATGCCACGTCTAAAATTTCAAAAATAACTGGAAACACGTATCAAACTCGCTCCAATCGAACAATGAATTTCGCATGCATTCGGAGTGAGGTTTAGAGAGAAGAGAGCGAAACATCGGCCACGTTCTCTTAATTTTCTGCACTCTCTCGTCGCCAACGTGGTCGCGTCCTCACTTTTCGAAGTGAGCGAATTTGCAGCGCTCGTGAGAATCCGACGAAAACTATCAAAAAAAAAACCTTTTTTTCTGATTTTTGGCGAATTTTATGCAAAAAAAAAACAAAATAAGAAGACATTTAAAAGGAGTACACGAGGTGCAGCCGCTGGCCTAGCAACCGACGGCCGGCAATGTAATTCAGAATTTTTGATAATTTTTAAAGCAATTTTTGTTCATATTTCAAGGGTTTTAAGCCGAAAAATAAATGGAAATGAAAAAAAAACTCCCAAACATTTTTTAGAAAAGCGGGATCTGAGAAAATCCTTCTCAAATTTCCGAAGGTTAAAATTCTAGAAAAATAAATATTGTTTACGAAAAAAATTAAAAATAAAAAATTGATGAAAATGTTCAGAATTCCAGAAAAAACCTACAAAAAACGAACATTTTCAGGGAAAATATCGAAAAATTCCAGAAAACCACAGAAAATTCGGAAAAAGCAGAGAAAAGGCTTCGAAGTATTTGCCAATGAATTCAGAAAAATCCCACAAAATTCGTTAAAAATTTCCAGAAAAATGCCCAAATTCCGACCGCCGGTTTTCTAGGCCAGCAATCCAACCTCGTGTACTCCTTTTGGACATAAAATTCGTCAAAAATCAGTATATCACGGTGTCCAGGATTTGAAATGTGGGCGGAGCCTAATTTGCTGGCGCATTTCCCGACTCTCGCATTTTTTTATTGATTTTACAAGCCTGCAGATTATGGCGACTAAGTCGCCTTCGTCAAATATTTATTTTTAATCATTTTTGTTTTTTTTTTCGAGACAGAAATGGCAATCATTTCTTTTCCCTATTTCTCTCAAGTTCTCGCGATCCTGGTGGTTTAGTGGTTAGCACGTTTGAACGTCAATCGAAAGGTCGCGGGATCGAGTTTTGTCGACTGCAAACTCGTGTGTGAGACACACAAACAAACACACAGACTAATCTAAAATTTTCTATATAATGCCGCGTCCAAAGTTCAAAAAATTCCTGAAATCAGGAGTTTTTTGCAGTCCAAAGTTCCACAAAAAATCCCAGAAAAAACAGGCGATGACAGTTGAAACCGGTGTTACCGTAGTTGCTTCGCTGCGAGACCTTCTATGTTTAAACTTGAATTTTCCCACAGTTGCTCAATTTTTTCTTTTTTACGGGAAAATTCAAGTTCAAACACAGAAGGTCTCGCAGCGAAGGAACTACGGTAACGTCAGTTTCAACTGTCACCGCCTGTTTTTTCTGGGATTTTTTGTGGAACTTTGGACTGCAAAAAACTCCTGATTTCAGGAATTTTTTGAACTTTGGACTCGGCATAAGAAAGATTATTTTTCTTTCAATAAAACCTGTTTTTCTTTGTAAAATGTATGTATTGTATCTTTTAATACCATGAAATTGCCCAAACTTCGATTTTCGTAAAGATTTATCCTGCAAAAACACCAAAAAACTCAAAACGAATACATATTTCGAAATGGTGGCTGAACCAAATTCGACGTTCTTAGGCTTAAAAAAGTTGTAAAGACCTCAGCTATACATAATTCCGTTGTAGCACATGTGGGAAAAAATTAAAAATTAATGATTTTTTTCCCGAAAAAACTAAAAAATGCGTCAAAATTTGAATTTCGTGCGAAAAAATTCAGTGCGGCGCGTTGGCTCGGCTCCGCCCACTTTTTAAATCCTGCACACCGTGTATATAAAAAAAGTTTTCCCGAAAGGTTGTCACCTCCACACGCGCCTTGATATTTCAGATTTTATTCTGTGAAGAAGAGCATTTCAAATAACAGCAAGGAACAAGGAACATTTCAGGAAAATGTCGAAAAATGCAAAAAATTATGTAAAAAATGTTTTTTAATCAATATTTCCGTTCACTAAATTTTAAGCATGCTCGGGAGTAGAGTATTTTTTGTTGAATTTTTCGACATTTCTATGAATAATAATTTAATTATTCCCAGAGTTGGGCGTGACCGGACACTTCCTTTCCAAAAAAAAAAAAAGTTGAAAATGTTATGTTACAAAAAATGCGAACAGGTGTGTTTCGGACAGGTGGTAGGGACACCGTGGGAGCCAAAACTCGGGGAATTTTTCGGGCGGATGCAGGCAGCCACATGGCTATCAGCCGTTGAAAATGGCAGGTAGTCTGACCGTATGTGGAGCAAGTTTAGCAAAAATACGCGCAGAAGCGGGGGTTAGCCGTCGAGTTCAGGACCTATGCGCTAGCCATTTGACCTACACCCCGAAATTGACGGCTAATAGCCAAAACTCACCCATCATCAATGATGATTTGATCCTCTTCTGCACTATCCGAACGAACCATATTTGTCTACTATTGATCTACCTGCAAGAAAAATGGATTATCCTATATTCTCTTTTTCTTTTTCTTTTTTCGACTCCTTTTTTTTTCGTCTCATCTCCTTATCAGCATTTCGCACTCCGCTGACACGCCATTTCTTTGTAATGGCTGCATGCTCCCCAGCTGAGAACGAAGCTGATAAGAAAGAAGAGGTGGGAGAGATAAGGAAGAAGAAAAAGAAGAAGAAAAAGCGTTTGGAATTTAGAATTTACAAAAACTAAAAAAAAAAAACTCACAGTTTAGTACTAACTACGGAAGGGGACGATGGGAGCCGTCTGGATTACCTGGAAGAACCAAACATAAGTTGTTGTTTGAACGTGGTGAGAAAAAAAAAGAGACGAGTAGGAGAGGAACGATCAAAGTCGTCAGATGGCATGTTTTACACTGCTCGTGCCCCGGGCGCATACGGCTTATCATACGGCGCGACGGACAGGGAGGAAATCAGTGAGGGGAGAAGAATAAGGGAAAGTTCTCTTACAGACATACTGTATAAGGAAGACCCGGGAAAAACCGGGGAGAACCACGAAACAAGGTAACAAAAAGTTTTAAAAAACCGAAGAACAAGCTCCGCCCCTTCTGCACATTTGTCTGCATTTTGTCGTCGCGGTGTTTGCACAGATTCATTTTTAGAAGCTTTTTTAAGAGAAGTCCATTAAAAGCATTGAAAAAAAATGATTGTGTGCAAACACCGCGACGACAAAATGCAGATAAACTTTCGAAACGTCCGAGAGCCGATTTGAGATAAATGGTCAAAAGGCGCTTGCGGGTCTCGCCACGACGGCGCTCACACCATCTCGAAAAATACAAGTGTGCACACACCGTCGCAACGAGACCCGAGAGCAAATGCGCACCATCTGATGAGGTATCTCAAATCGAGGAATACATAATACAGAACTCGTGCCATAGACTTGCAAAGGGGCGGGGCCTATTCCTCAATTATTTTTTGACATTTTTTTCCCGCTATTGTCAGGGCCTTGTATAATGGACCTATTCATAGGAGAAAAAAAACAAAAAAAAACGTTTTTTTTCCTATTCATAGATGTAAAAAAACGACAAACAATGTCGAAAAACGAATGGTAAACAAGTGTTTATTGACCATGATAGACCATTGATAGAGAGGAGGCGCAGAAAAGGGGCGGAGTTTGAATGAACTAGTAAACAATTCCGTTCCCACGGGGTTGTAAACATCTCTGTGCCTCCTCACTATCAATGGTCTATCATGGTCAATAAACACTTGTTTACCATTCGTTTTTCGACATTGTTTGTCGTTTTTTTACATCTATGAATAGGAAAAAAAACGTTTTTTTTTGTCTTTTTTCTCCTATGAATAGGTCCATAAGGGAGAGAGAGAGAAATATGAAACATCACGCGTTCAGTCTGACCTCTAATTTTATGCACACTATCTTCCCGCCTTTTCTGTCTGCGTCTCACTGTCACCGAAACGAGAAATGCGTCAGTGCGTGCGATGAGACATTTCGAAACTTTTGGGCATTTTTGCTCAGCGTGATTCGCATGTGACACCAAAACACAAGTACATTTTGTTTTTTTTTATCGCTTTCTTATATTTTTGGGAAATCAAATCCATTGGTATGCCACAAAAATGCCCAAAAGTTTCGAAACGTCACGATTTTATGGGATTTTTCACAGAAACTGTTAAGAAACTAATTGTGAAGATTTTAAGAGCGTGGGCGATCAAAACGGTTGAGAAATAAGAAAGTTACCGTAAAACCTGTAATTGAAGTACACCTGTATTAGAAGTAGTGTGCGTTACCGAAAAATTTTTTACCGGTAAATCATCTTTCGGCAAATTTACCGGTAAATTTACCGGTAAATTTGCCGAAAATTTACCGGTAAATTTATCGGTAATTTACCGAATTTCACGGTAAATTCGACAAATTTATCGGTAAATTTACCGGTAATTTCGCGAAAATTTTACCGGTAAAATGGTTTTCGGCAAAACTTAACGTGGCGTTAAGTTCACGTATGAGAAAAACAAGAGATCGGGAAAAACAAAGATACGCAGACGATACGTGGCGCGACCTCGGCCTTGCACAATCCCGTCTTTTTTACATCTTTTAAAAATTGCATCTATATTAAAGCGTGACCGACCGTGATACCAAGACTATAATTGTAACGTGGCCTGTCCCACTTCTTCATGTATAAATAATGTCAATTTACCGGTAAACTTACCGGCAAATTATTTATAGTGGATTCGTGGCGGAGTGACAATTTTTTTCACGTTTTTATTCGAAAAAATGAAGAGATTTTCCGTCTCCCAGTTTCACGTGAATTGTCACTCCGTCACGAATCCATTATACCGATAAAAAATGTCGCCGAAAGTTTTATCGGTAAAACTTACCGGTAAAGAATCGACAAAATTTGCCAAATTTACCGGTAACAAATTTTAGAAATGGTTTCTCTTTTGCCGAATATTTATCGGTAAAACGTGATTCGAAAATTTACCGGTAAAATCGTCAAATCTTTACCGGTAACGCACACTAATTAGAAGTACACCTCTAATAGAAGTACACCCCCAAGATACCTTTGAAAATTAGAAGTACACCCTCTAATAGAGGTACATCATCGGGTGAATTATTTTTAAAAAAAATTTTATTCCATTTTTGAAGCTTTTTTTTTTTCGTTTTTCATTGGTTTAAAGAATTTTTGAATTGAAAATCATTTGAATGCCCGCGGCACAAGTGGTCAAACACGTTCATGGAAAAATACACCGGCAACGTTTTAATTGACGAGCGCAGATTTTAAATTTTCGAGACCCTGACAAAACCGGGGAACATTCCCTCAGCGCAATGGAAATGGCGGGTCCCAGCAGATGGTCTAATGATTTCTGCGGATGGTCTATCGACTAAAAAATCGTTTAGTATAGCTGACGGATGATTATTTAGCTTATCTCAACAGTTATACTTAGGCACCGCAAAAGGAGGGGGCGGAGCCTTTCAATTTTTTCTCCTCGCTTTTATTTTGAGAGTTTGCGCTCCAATAGTCCGAATACTATTAACATAATTATCCATACCACCATGTTTTCATATGTAATTTTGCACGCAGAATTGATTGGTGATATCAGATTTTACTGAAAATTTTAATTTTCAGACGAAATTTTCAAAAAACTGAAACGACGACCAGAAAAACGTTCTAAAAATATCTATGTAGGTCTCTGTCACGGCTTGTTTTCATATTTCTGATAGATTTTTATACGGGGAATTCGATTTTTGCATCAGATCGCCTCTATCTACAACGGCACGCCTTCTGGACGTCTCCAAAGTACAAGGAAAAATATCTCAAAATTTTCAGCGATGACCTGATTTTTTTATTGTTGAAATCGATAAAGGAGGCTTTCGAGATTGGGTGTACAAATTTTTAAATTGTTTGAGACATTTTGAAACACTTTTTGCCCAAAAAGTATGAAAGTAGTTTTAAAAAAAATCAAGTTTTTTGCTTTTTTCTCTATTATGGAGGTCGCTGTCACGCGAGTTACTATTCTCATTCGATTCTACAGAAAATTTGCTATTGAATGATGTAATAAAATCTTAAATAACTATGTCGGCGATATCTGAAAAGGTTGATTTTTTGGACCTGAAAGTACTTTTTTCATACTGAAACGTGTCAGAATAGAAATTTTAAAGGGAGGCGGGTGATCCAGCGGGGACTCGCCTTTATTATCAAACTTGGGCGCGCGTTTAGACATGCGTGTGTGGCCGAACGGTTAGTCGTCTTGCACCACAATTTTGTTGCCGGGGTTCAGTGCCGCGCGCCCGCACACTCTGCCCCGCCCCCTCCAGCGAGGAGAAAATCAGTACTTCGGGAGGCCAACTTTGATGTGGCGCACAAAGTAAAAAAAAGCACGCATGATTTTGCGAAACACGCGCACAAAGTGACGCGGGATTTGCGCGATTTTGAAGCGTCATTTTTACAAAAAGATGTTATGTCCCTTTAAAATTCATACGGTACATGTTATTTTTTCAGTGGATTTTTTACACATTTTGCCGCAAATTGACGTTTTCAGCGGTTTAAAAAATATTTTTGGATAAAGTAAATTAATTTAGCCCTAATTGAAAGGGTTTGCGTCACGTAATCACTGTTTTTTCTTGACCAAAATATCGGGTTTAAAAGTTTTTAGAAATGTTTTTTTTAACTGATATTTCGGTTCAAAATTTTTTGAGCATTTCATGGCCGGGAGTATTTTTTTTTAATTACTTATTTACCAAAATTTCACGCCAATCGGAGCATTTAAAAACTCAGGTATCGCTTTTTGTGAATACTTCATAACAAAATTTTATTTGGGTTTGAAAATTCGAATGTATTTTTAAAAGTAAAACATTCTCCAGGCAGCCAAACACGGCGTGTTCGTTAATTTTTCAGTCGCTTATTAACACATGTTGCGGCAAACTGGCGCTTTATGCGGATTGAAAGATATTTTTCGATAAATTAAATTAATTTAACCCGTATTGGTTAAAATTTCAGGTCAATCGGAGAATTTTCCGAGTTTTGCGCAGTTTTAACCGTTTTTTTGCATTTCGTGCAAAACCCCATAACACAATGTTAAAAAATTATTCAGAAAAATATAAAACAAAATGGGCGAAAGTTTGAATTGCAGGCAAAAAAATTTAGGTAAGTTTCTAGACAATGGAAATTTACTTTAAATAAGAAAAAAAAATAGTGATTACATGACGCAAACCCTTTCAATTAGTGCTAAATTAATTTACTTTATCGAAAAATATCTTTAAAACCGCAGAAAACGTCAATTTGCCGCAAAATGTTGAGAAAATCGACTGAAAAAATAAAATTTACCGTAAGATTTTTAAAGGGACATAACATCTTTTTGTAAAAATGACGCTTCAAAATCGCGCAAATCTCGCATCACTTTGTGCGCGTGTTTCGCAAATTCACGCGTGCTTTTTTTTACTTTGTGCGCAGCATGAAGAGCTAAAACTCGCGAATTACTGAACATTTTGAAACGAAAATTTGGGAACATGCTAATATCAACAACTGGAATCTATTTTTGTCGACAGTTTGGCGAAACTCTTATGTTTTAGAAACACGTTGCGGTACCTAGTTATACTCGGTATAAAACGCTGAAAACTCGCTCCAATCGAACAAAGAATTTCGCATGCATTTGGAGAGAGGTTCAGAGAAATCAGAGCAAAACATCGGCCACGGTCTCTCAATTTTTCGCACTCTCGTCGCACCACTTTGCGAAGGGAGCGCGTTTGCAGCGCTCCGTACTGAGAATAGAAACTGTTTAAAAAAAGACAGTATTGGGAAATTTTGAAAACTGACCGAGTTGGGATTTTGAGCACCACCTCGCGAGAAGATGGTCTATGGTAAAAATGTCTTTAGTTGGGGGGGGGGGGGGGGCTGTCAGGGAAAAAATGACCAAAACCGGGAAAAATTTGCATGTCTGCGGCGCAGGTTTTCTAGAATTGTATAACCCTTTCAGTACAAAACTCGTAACGCACGTTTGCAATGGGCAGGGCTTCTTCATCGGTTTTGGAATTTTTTTTCCCGGTTTTGTCATCACCGGTTAAGCGTTTTCCCCGGTTTTTTCTGAGTCTCGAATCGTCTTTTTTATGTTATTTTTCTTCTGAAAGGTTTTTGAAAAATAGAAGTACACTCTCTAATTGAAGTACACCTGTATTAGAAGTACACCCATTTAGGGGGTTTGAAAAATAGAAGTACATGTACTTCAATTACAGGTTTTACGGTATTAGAGATTTTCTGGAAATATCTGAAATTTCAAGTTGGGGTCTAAATGTTCATAGATAGCTTTGTAAACACGATTAAAACAAATATTTTAAGCGCCGGACAACCCGGAAAAGTTGAAAAATGACTGAGAAATAGGAATTCGAAAATGCGGGCCTAAATTGCCCATTAACGGGGCATGAGCCGGGAGTAAGAAAATGTACCCGGTCGCACAACTGGAAATGCTTATTCATCGCTTGCAAAAATAATTTTTTGCAATTTTTCAAAAACAAAAAACACACATACAGAGAAATCTCAATTTTTGCAAAGCTATTTCTCCAAATTGGAATTTTTTGAATAAGAATTTTCAATTGTGCGACCGGGCGCGTTTGCTGATACCCGCTTCATCCCCCGTTTCACAAACCAGCGCTCGCTCTCACTTGAACGCAAAATTCCCGACTGCGCAAGAGCAAGCTTATCAATGTTGAGTAATTCGGAAGTGGAGGGCGAATAATAGGAATGTTGCGAGTTTAGAATGGATGGATTCTTTTTCTCTTCCTCATCCAGAAGAAACGTTTGGGTCGAGAATTAGGAAGAAAAAGAGATGGAGAAACACCTGATGGAGGCGCCCGGCCGCTCCTCTCTCTCTCTCTCTCTCTCTCTCTCTCTCTCTCTCTCTCTCTCTCTCGCTCCCCTCGCGTCGCGTCGCCGTTTTGTTTTCGGGGTCACAAACAGCTGAGATGTGTCTTGCAGTCTTTCGCTTTCGCGCCGAGACCCTCTCTCGGCGAGCGTGAGAAAACCGTCGCTTGGCGCACGGTATTGGAGCAGGGCAGGGCAGGGAGCGAGCGGTAGCTGGAGAGAGAGAGAGAGAGAGAGAGAGAGAGAGAGAGAGAGTGTTCCTATCAGAAATGTACATAATTTTGTCTAAATCGACTGGAAAGAATTCTTTCGTGAGACATGTAGACACCCAGACAGGCGGATAGGCAGACAGACATAAAGACAAACGATGAAAAGAGGGGGTAAAAAAAATTCTCGGCGCGGCGGCGGCGGCGCGACGGCGACGCTGATGGGGTGGACTGATCGGTTGTTGGAGGAGAGAGAAAAATGGAGAAAGAGAAAGAAAAAGAGCTGACGAAACGTATACTCTCTCTCTCTCTCTCTCCCTCTCTCTCTCTCCCTACTTCTATCTCTCTCATCGGATAGAAAGGAGAGAGAATGTTAAAGGCCAGTGCCCGGCCCGTGAGGGGAGCGGGCGCCTCTGCATGTCCTGCGTATTTCGAGACGAGTGCATCGACACGAAAAATTCGGCGAGAAAAAAAAGGCGATGGACGAGAGAAGAAAAAAAAAAGGAGAGAAGTCTGCGTCTCTTGGCTCTTTTTCTCTCCCTAGCCGCTGATCATCAGGATGAAAAGACGACGGAGGGTTTCGAGGCCAGAGGGGGCACGTGGAAGGTTTCATGGCATGTGTTTTCGATCGACGCGGCGCGGACAATGGCGCCACCCAATGGATCAGATGTCCACAATCTGCGACAAGAGTGTGTATGTGAAAGGAGGACGGACAGAGGCAGCTACAAGGCTATTAGCCGTTGAAAACCGCTATTGAAAATGGATTTTAGCCATCAAATATGGCAGATAGCAATATTTAATCGGCGATCTGTGCAAGTTTAGCGACAAGCGGAAAATGGTCATCTCGAAAACGACTACTAGCCGTCGACTTCGGCGCCTGTGCCACAAGCGATTCGCATTCTCACCGAAATCGACGGCTAATAGCCGAGAATTCCCTGACGACGAGACGGAGACAGAAAATACCAGAAAATAGTGTTAAGAGAGAGAGAGAGAGAGGGAGCAAGAGACTATGCAAAAAGAGGAGACGCGCAAAAATTGTTTTCGGCGGTTTTTAAAAGGGGTGCCAACTTTCTGGAAAAAAAGATTTACGAATATCACATTGAAATCGCACAAAAAAAATTCTCTGATTTTTTATGATTTTTACAACAAAAAATAGAAGACCACGAGGAGTACACGAAAAATCGTGACCGTGGCCTAGGAAACCCGCGGCCACGGCTTCTAGAAAATTCCATTTTCACGAGAAATTTTTATTTTTCTTGTAATTTCCCTCGTTTTTATCATCGATTCTCGATAAAACATGCTCTATTCGCTTATTGAAATTTTAGCTAATCGCGAAAACACATTTTAGCCATAAATATCGAAAAATCGATATTCATGTTGTTCGATTCAACGTTTTAAATAATTTTTTGTGAACATATTTTGTTCAAATAAAACCGTTACAGATAAAAGAGTTAATTTAATGCGGAAGTTAGCAGGAAAACGGGAAAAAATTAAAGGTATGAGAATTTTGTTCAGAATTTGTTTTATCATTACTTTTGGGATTAACACGCGTTAATGTGCTATCTGAAAACGCGAAATGATGTTTGTAAATTATTTCCCAAAGTTTAACGCAAAAATATTGGAAAAAGACGGGGGGAAAATGTTGAAAAAGAAAATGGCGTTTGGATTTCGCGCCAAGTCGTGTACTCCCCGTGGTTTTCTATTTTTTTTGTAAAAATCAAAAAAAAAATCAGAGAAATTTTTTCGTGCGATTTCGATTTGATATTCGTAAATCCCACACTCAAGAGTATACTTTAAGCAATTTTCCTCAGAAAGCTGGCACCTCTTTTAAGTAATTAAAAGCTTCCATTTTCAAATATTAAACACATTAAAAATATCACCTTTATCCCGCGATTTTCAGGAAAAAAAGTCTGAAATTTTCTAGAGAACAAGCACTGAAACCTAGATTTTTTAGATTTCTTTCAGAAAATTAAATGTAGAAACTCTTTCCCGACATTCGCTCGAATTTCTAGAATATACATACATATTACATGTTCCTGTACATTGTGGTCTCTCCACGGAGGGTGTTTGCAGATTTGTGGATTTACGCGCAAATTCTCCGCCCACTTATTTGTGCGCGACCACGCGAACACAGTGATATTTGAAGAGACGCAGACAGAACGGTGAATGCAGACTTGCGTTTTCATGTCGCAATTCGATTAAAAAACCGGGGAAAATTCACAAAAGCCGAGGAACAAGCTCCGCTTCCTTTGCAAGTCTGTGGGCCCTGTTTTTCAGTATTCTACAGTACTTTCCCTACAGAGCAGACTTGATTTCCAAAAGGGACAGAGCTTATTCCTCGGTTATTCTTTTTTTCCGTCGTGTTTTGTCATAGTCTCGAGAAATTTTGAAAAATTGGAAATATCATCAAATATGGTGCATTGCAGACTGCAAAATTAGATTTCTACAGTAATCCCTCAGTTTTCAGATCAAAGTCAGTCATTGGCAATAATTATTTAAGTTAGTCTGTCTAGTAAATAAGTGACAATTTTAAATATTAAAATTATATCGACAAAAAAACAACTTTAAATACTTTTTCTCTACGCACCTCATCTTTTTTTGCCTACTTCCTCCCACAAATATCTATTAACGACAATAAAAATAAAAACAAGGAAAAACCGATAAATTTAGCGTATAAGGCGTTAAACGTTCGAACACGCACGTCTTCTACTACTATGAAAACCGTCCGTCTGTCTCTAGACGACGACTATCGTGTGATAGTAGTTTTAGTTTTACACTGCGCGAATACGACACAACTTTGTTCATTTTGTTGGGGCGGTCGACATCTTCTTCTTCTCCTTTGCCTTTAGTGGTAAAAGAAGAAGAAGGAGATGAGATGACGAAAAGTAGTTTTGTGTGGTAATGTGTTTGCTGTTTTGAACGACGATCCGAAACCGAAGGCGACGATTTTTGAGAACAAGTTCTTGCAACGCACACACACACACACACACACACACGCATTTTGCGGAAGTTGGAAGAAGACGTCTGGCCTTGTGGTTGAGATCAAATTGCAAAAACAAGTCTACCCAAATCTTTATCTTTATCTGGGGTTTACCTGTATTGCCTCCATGTGAGCTCGTAGTGGACCGATTTGCACCAAACTTGGTGGCGAAACATTTTCAAATCCAAGGGACATGAGGCGGCCGTTTTTACGGTGAAAAAATAACTAATGAAGAAACTTAGTTACTTGTTAGTCGATCCGTTCTTCGATTACCTGGTGTGATCGCGGATCAAAGCATTCAAAGCCTTTCGGTCCTTGGCGATGGGGGTACGACAGAATAGAAATAGGCGAAATAGAAATGCTACAAAATGGAATTGCTACAAAAAAGAACTGGAAAAAATAGAACGGCTACAAAATAGAAACGAGCGGAATAGAACAGCGCGAAATAGAAATGTGACAAAATAGAAATGAACGAAATATTATAGGATTTTTCAGAAATTTTCAGATATTTTACGCACTTAACAACATCGAAAATGAAGAAAGGTATAAAATCAATGCAGTTTCAGAAAAAAATAATGGAAAATCGGCGAAAAACTGAGCATTTGAAAAAATGATGCAAACGCGCTCCATCGCCCAAAAACTTCTATTTTGTAGCATTTCTATTTCGCTCATTTCTATTTTGTAGCTGTTCTATTTCGTAGCATTTATATTTCGCCTATTTCTATTCTGTCGTACCCTCTTGGCGATTGTTGACCAATGAGTTTTGGGTTGCTTGTCATGGTAAATATAATGATGTTTCTTGAGACGAAAAATCTCTTCATTTCTGCAGTGATTTCTTTATTTTTTCGAATAAAAACGTGGAAAAATTGTCACTCCGCCACGAATCCATTATACCCCGGTTTTTTCCGGGTCTCGCACATGAATAAAAATAAAAACGCAAAAAAAATGATTTAAAAACCGCGAAAAAATAATTTAAAAAATCGCGAAAACGTGATCGTGGTGATACCCAACCCACAAAAAAATTTGAGACCCTGACAAAACCGGGGAAAACCACGAAACCGGGGAAGACAAAACCAGGGAAGACAAAACCGGGGAAAAAATGGACAAAACCGGGGAAGAGACTCCGCCCCCTTTTGCAACGGCTGCGCAATGTTTTGTACTGGAAGTGTTGAAAAAGTGCGCCACAGACTTGCAACTTTTCCCCGGTTTTGTCCATTTTTTTCCCCGGTTTTGTCTTCCCTGGTTTTGTCTTCCCCGGTTTCGTGGTTTTCCCCGGTTTTGTCAGGGTCTCAAAAATTTTGTGCTCTGCGCCTTTAAAACTACAGTACTTTCCAAACCCTCTTCCTTCAAGAATTAACTGAAATTTGCGTACATCCAAATTGTTTTCTGTACAAAATTTGATCCTTAATAAATTATCAATGGTAATTCCAAAAATTCCGCCTTCTCGGGCTCGTTTGCCAAGCCAGGACTCGAGCGTACGTCCTCGTCCCTCGAGAGCACGGTGATTCTTTTACTACCGGCCACGCATTTCTAGTCCCCCGATCGCAAGTATTTCCCCTCTCCCCATCGCACTCTCTCACTCTCTCATCACATGAAGTGGGCGGAGTTCCCTCCCCTTTTTGCAAAATGCGGCAAAAAAATTTGCGGAAATAAGTTCGCCACCACGGAAAACCAGTTTCATTTGAAATTGTACGTATAAAAACGAACGAATTCCGGTTTAAAATATGCGCCCTAATGAGAGCTAGTAACGTGACAGACAACTTTTTGATCAGACTTCATTTACAAAATCACGACAGGAAAAACCAAATCGGGGGCCTGAAACTTGTCGCATGACTGTTTTCAACTGTAATTTATTTTTGCACAATCTTTTAGATGTTTTTCCTTCGAATTGCATACCATTCTCAGCAAAAACCCACAACTCAAGCGCAAAGATACTGCAACTTTTACACGAACTTTACGCAGCTTCGAATCTCTGACAACGCGAGAGCTGTGTAACGTTTGTGTAAGGGTTGCAGGAAGTTGGTGCTGACGTTGTGGAAAAAATTTCATACAATTGAAATATTGGGGAAAATGTTGCGCAATATCTGTGCAATAATTGTGCAATAGTTGTATAGTTTTGTATGCGCTCGTAAGGGATGCTTCGTATCAAATGGATTTCGGAAAATAAAATTTATTGAGACGGAACGAAAGTATAAAAAATGACAACGAGAAGACAAGATATGGCGATAGAACAAAAACAGCTCTTGAAAACAAAATATAGCAGAAACAAAAAGAAAAAGTGTGAAACAGTGAGAAAAAAACAACGAAATTGAAAATTCACCGTCAAGGTTATGGTGAGTCGGCGAACTGGAAATTCGAAGCTTCGTCCGTGGCGTATTCGTCGGGCTTTTCATCCTTCATCAGACGGGATCGAAACTTTCTCACTGAGTCCCATAGCAGGTGTTGACAACACACGCCACGCGCCTGAAAAATATGTCAGTTATGCGCATTGTGCTCATCAAGTATTACCTGACACGGATCCAAAGATTGAATGAAGATGTCCTAGTGATAGCAACACGACGCTTTCTGATTTCAGCATCCGGATTCAGTGATGTGACAACCCTGAGAGAAAGGGCTTTTCTCGAAAAAGTGAACAATTTACCTGTCAGTGAATGGGATGGGGCCAGTGAAAAGAGCATCCGGAAGGTGTACTGCTAGTGCATCGAGTCCGAAGTCTGAAACATAGAAATTTGCTGTGCAGTGAAATGTTAGTCCTATTGTGAAAACAAATTCGACCGTGTAAGTGACGCAAATGTCCTATTTAAAACGCGAGTTAACGTACCTTTTATTAATTTTTGAATTGTTTTTCCGATGGAAATCGAAACGAGAATTTGAAATTTCGGTAATTCGGAAACAAAAATCAAAAATTCGGAATACCGTCGGAACATCGGGAGAGAAAATTACAAAATCGTAAATTTCCGACGGAATCCGGAGAATAAATTTTCATTTTCGAGAAGGCCTGCTCCCAAACACTGGTGAAGCGCCACGGGCCCGCAGCGGGCCCGCCGCGGGCCCGCCAGCGCACCGCTGACAGCTAAAAGAGTACACGCGTGGTGCACGCAGCGGGCCCGTGGCGGGCCCGCCAGCGGTTCGCTACCTGCTACATCGCGTGGGTGACCCCTTTCTTGCTTTTTTTCTTTATTTGATATTTTCTATTAGAAATTAACACTGATGTTATTAATAAGACAGTTTATTAAAAAACAGAAAAGAAAAATTTAGAAAATTATTAGATTATCACAAAGTTCTTCGATGACGTTGCCCGAATCATCTCATCGTCGATCGTCCGTATCGAGATGTCGCACGTGTCTGAAAATTGAATAAGTTTATTATGTGAGAGCTGGCGCTAAATACGGCATCCCGGAGTTTTTAAAAACTTTATTTCCACAAGTAAATTGCGTAGAGTTTCATGTTATTTTAAAAAGTACATAAAAAAGTTTTCAAAAACAGTTGAAAATAACTCTTTTCAAGTTTTTTCAACTCTTTTTAAGCCGTAGAATTTCAAATAAGTCTAGGAAGACCGATAGTTGCATATAATTGACACGGACTTTGTAGAATCACTTGAAATGGCACGCGGTTTAACTGGGCTTCTAACGTTTTCTATATTTTTAGGGAATATCGTTGTTAAAACGAAATAGAGCGTTATTTTGTGTCATCCCTATTTCATTCAGTTCCTTTCTTCAAAAGCATATTTCCAAATTTGATCTGCGCAAAAAGCACCTAAATATTTCGCACCAGAACTTGGTCGCTCCAAGCCCCGTGGCTTTGAAAATTTTTGGGCAAGTTTTGTGCCAATCGGCTTTTTTTCCACTACGTACCGATGCAGATCCTAGGCCATTTTGAGAAATCTTCTCTTCCATGAAAGAAATCCTGGATCTATTTTGAAAATGAAAGCCAAATGAAAAATCGGCTCTGGGACGTTTCAAAACTTTTTTGCATTTTTTCGTAGCGTTTTTTGCCAATTGACACCAAAACGCACGCTCATTAGGTTTTTATTTTTTTCTTTTATCAATTATTTATATTTTTATGGAAATTTAAATACACTAGTACGCCGCAAAAATGCAAAAAAGTTTTCAAACGTCCCAGTTTTGAAACGTCTTGTTTTGAAACGTCCCAGAGCCAAAAAATCGGCTCAATAAATATTGTTCTTCGTTTAATTTACTACATTTTTTAAAGTTGGTTCAAATCGGTGCGCTACCGGCTTTAGGAAATTTGTTAAAGGTATTGCAGTCGAGCAAAAAATAACGGATTTCCGCTTCCATTTTCAGTTTTCTGTACTTTTCTGGGAAATAAAGGTCTAAATAAAAAATCGGCTGGCTAATTATTTTTCTTCATTTAATTTTCTAAGTTGACCCGATATTACGCAAACACCGCGTTGCAATTTTTTGTTTTCAACATACGTAATACAATTTATTTTGCTCTTTTTTCGCAAATTTCAACAAGACTAAAACTTTTCAAAACATACCGATTGGCCAGATGAATTCGATTATTTCCATAGCAGCCTCGCGTCTTTACCACCTGAAAATAATAAATATCTCAACAAAAAAAGCCCATAAAACGTACTTTACAAACTTACTCGTTTTTCAGGCGGATTTTAACCTCAGCCGACTGCAAAATGTCGCCATTTTGATTCGTTTTTCCCCTGAAAACACAAAAAATTAATTAAAAATGAAAATTAATGATAAAAAACGGCAGAAAAACACGTAAAATTGAAGTTTTTTGACAAAAAAATATTTAAAAAGTTAAGCCCCGCCCACTTTGCAATCTGCGGCACACGATTTTGCAATAATGCTGCGCGCTATTTGTTTCAAGAAAACTGGGTAATACTGACTTTTTACATTAATATTTTCGATGAATAATCAAAAAATGAGTATAAAATCACAAAATTTAACATTAAAAACATTAATTTACACGTAATCACTTTAAAATAGGCAGATTGAGCGATGTTAGCCTGTGCTAAACTCATTGTCAACGTCAATCCGCAGTACCCGATTGTCAACGTTATTAAAACGGTAATTTCAGTATTATAGAATTTCAAGCCTGCTACGCTGACGTGTACTGGATATTGACACAGCATTTAAGATACTTGTTAAAAAAGGCACGCGATAAGGATAAGGCGATAAAGGCTCCTTTACCGGCTTGACTCTTTTAGCAGCGTAGAAATATTTTTCTATGAAAACTATAATCGATGGAAAACACATATAATGGATTCGTGGCGGAGTGACATTTCACGTGAAACCGGGAGACGAAAAATCTCTTCATTTCTTCAGTTACTTCTTCATTTTTTCGAATAAAAACGTAAATGCTGAATTTTTAATAAAGGCTGCTAAATTATTTTTAGCAGGTACTGTAAGCTTCGTTACTGAAGCTGCACTTTTTTAGAGAAAATACAGTGTTTATAGATGTGAATTATTCACAAGAAATGAATTACATTCACGACATGTAAGAATACGTTTGCAGAGTTGGGTAGCGAACGAAACTCGTAGTTTTTTGAATTCCTTCATCTGTTTGTTTGAATTTTGTATAAATAATTTTGTTTTCAATGAACTTGCGACATGAGAACATGAAACTCCGCCCACTTATTTTTACGGTGTTTGCGGATTTTTGTTTTCATGATGCAAATTGTTTGAAAACCTAATAAACACTTCTCAAATTAGAACAAAACGTTTTCAACAAATATCAAAACAAACGAAACGTTAATGAAACTTTTCTGCAACTTATCCGCGGTCGGTCATGTCCAATTCTTACAATTAGAACAAAGTCTACTAAAAATATTTGTACTCGTTATTATTCACATAAAACTAGGAAAGAAAAAATTTATATACCTTCTTGAGACAGTTTACCATCCGCCCACCCGTTCGTCAGCTGGACGCTGGCGGGCCCGCCGCGGGCCCGTAGCGGGCCCGCCAGCGCATCACCACTGAATATCAGCATTTTCGATCAAAAACTCAACTAATTAGTGTCCTATGCGCAATTTTACTTCGTTTAAAATAACTATAATTCATTTATAAACCCATTGGAAACAAAATTTTTTCCACCTGTCAGTCACCTACCAAATATCATAGCCGCCGCGGGCCCGCCAGCGGCCAGCGAGGGCACCCAAGCGCTGGCGGGCCCGCTGCGGGCCCGTGGCGGGCCCGTAGCGTCTGCGGAGCCGCCGCGGGCCCGCGCGCGGTTCACCAGTGAAGTCTTCATGGCCACTCGTTGTTTCACTGGTGCTTTTCTGACGGGTTTCAAAGTGCTTTTGTCTACCGGCCAAAATGGCCAAACGCGCTCCGTTGAACTTAACGCTATGCGATTTTCATTTTGGTCTCCAAATTATTTCAGTTCACGTATAAATTCAACGTGAAATGAAATAATTTGGAGACCAAAATGAAAATCGCATAGCGTTAAGTTCAACGGAGCGCGTTTGACCATTTTCGCGGGCCGACAATATGAAAATTGATAATTTTATGAAATTGCGATTGAACTTCTTAATTTACCGTCATTTTGGCGGATTTTTTTATGTGGAAATGTTACAAAACTTCCAATTTTACAAAAAAATTTACCGAAATACGCAGGACGATTGTATCTGTCGCTTCTTTCGGATTCTTCGTCAAACGCTCTCCACACTGTAGTGATACTGTAATAAAATAAAAATACATTTAGAAATATGGAGATCGTAAAATCGACGATAAAAAGTATAAAATTAATAAAAACCGAAAAATAAGAAATCAATAACAAAACTTTCCAAAGTCCGCGCAAAGTTTGCGGAAAATTTGTGCAAAGTTTGTGTGAAGATCGCGCATGTTGCCACATCATCTGTTGGAAGAGATTCATTGTGCAAAAGTTGCGAATTGGCCAAAGTTGGCGCAATTATTGCGAAAAATTTGTGTAAACATTGTACCAATTCTTCATCTGTTTCTTACTTTCGAAATTTCACTGAATTATTGTGTAAACCTTGCGAGATCCTCGAAATTCGCGTGTTCATTGTGGATCGTTTGCGTGAAAGTTGCAAAACCTTCATAGTTTGTGTAAAAGTTGCATGAGGCTTCAAAGTTTGCGTTCACGTTGTGGGTTTTTGCTGAGATTTGTTCGTAAAATTGCAATTTCTTCACCAGGTAATTCGAAAACGAAGCCAATAGAAAATCTGTGCCAGCCTTTTGCAACTAAATCCCGCCTATTTTTTCGCTGATTGGTGGACTTTTGGTCAAAGAAATTTTGGCTTGACGTAGTAAAAGATTCACAGCCTCCCACACGAGAAAAGCACCAGCAAATTTGTATTTCGTCTGGCACTCTCTCTGCCTCGCGCCGCAAACTGGCATGCGCCTTTACACGCTGCCCTGCACGCGAAAAACGTCAACAAAACCGTCAACGTGGCCGCGAGGCGGTGGCCGAACTTTTTTCGCGACCACGGCCACTGAAAATTTGCGAAACCAAATTTTTGCACTGAAATTTCGCTTTCATGGCCAATAACTCGATTTTAAAAGCAGTTTTTTATAAACAATTCTAATACGATTGTAGAGAAATGTCTGAGCTTTGTAATAAGCACAAAAATGTTGAATTTGGTGATCTGTAGGAATCTGATTTTTGATTAGAAAATATTTTTTTTTACAATTTCAATAAAAATTGAGTTTGCAAAAAACAAGAAAATATATTCATGTATTTCTATTTGTTTAGGTTACAAGGAACATGAATACTATTTTATTCAAGCATTTTTTCCCCATTTTTCTAATACTACCAAGCAGCAAATTCGACAGTTTTCATTCATTTTTCATTTCATCGAAACCTTTGATTTTCGATTTTAATTTTCTTTTCTTAATTCGTTTGCTCCGAAATTTTAAAAATCTGATTTTTAGAGACAAGCAGCTCAGGCAAACGGTTTTTTACAATAATAGGAAACTCCAAATATGAATCGGAAGTTTTGGCACTTGCCCAGAAAATTAGGATCTTGTTATGAAATACAAACCTTACAGAGAAATTTTCAAACCATAAAGGGATCTTGACAGATTCAAAACATTTTTGGAATCTGGATCGAAAGTATTGGAATCCGGACAGAATTTCAGTGAAGTGTGCGCGTCTGTGTAGAAAGTTGTTGGATTTGGACGGAAGTTTTTGGAACTTGATGAGATCGCCAAATATCCATAAACCACCAGATTATAGGCCTGAGGGTTAGGTCAAAATTGAAACGCGGGTAACTCTTTATATTCATAAGATTGATAAACGAAAATTAGAATTAAAAAAGTCGATTTGTTGTTGTTCACGGTGTCCAGGATTTGAAATGTGGGCGGAGCCGAGCAAACGCGCCCCACTGGATTTTTTCGCGCGAAATTCAAATTTTGAGGCATTTTTTGTGTTTTTCGGGAAAAAAGCATAAATTCTTAATTTTTTTCCCACATGTGCTCCAACGGAATTATAGCAGAGGTTTTTAGAAATTTTTTAAGCCTAAGAACGTCGAATTTGGTTCAGCCACCATTTCGAAATATTCGTTTTGAGTTTTTTGGTGTTTTTGCAGGATAAATCTTTACGAAAATCGAAGTTTGGGCAATTATATGGTATTAAAAGATAAAATACATACATTTTAGAAAGAAAAACAGGTTTTACTGAAAGAAAAACAATAAAATCAATAACATAAAATGCGAGAGTCGAAAAATGCGCAAGCACCGAAAGTGCGCCATGGGAGTTTGCTGACGCGCCAGCAAATTAGGCTCCGCCCACATTTCAAATCCTGGACACCGTGTTGTTGTATAACTTTCCGATGATTTTCTGGAACTTCCTTACAAAAAGAGCGAGAATAAATATTTGAAGACCTGAAAAAAAAGGTCGGAGAAGTATATTGTGTTCTTCTCTCTCTAACCGCCAACATTTAGACATCGACCAAATGGATACTAAAAAAATTAATAGAAATTATGGATAAACATTGAAATGAAACCGATTTTAGAAAAAAAAACAACGTTGAAAAAATAGCAGAGAGACGCAGAGAGTCGCAGAAAAACGCACGGGAAATGCGTCAGTAATGAGCAAGACGTTTTTCGCGTGCAGGGCAGCGTGCTTTAAACAAAACCTTTTTTAATTAAATTTTCTCTTTTAAAATCGTTATTTTTCGGCTATTTTTCACTTTTTTTTGTTCTAATGTCTAAAATAGTGTTCCAATATGCCGCGTCCAAAGTCAAAAAAATTCCTGAAATCACAGGTTTTTCGTAGTCCAAAGTTGCCCAAAAAATCCCAGAAAAAACAGGTGCGCACAGTTGACTCCAGTGTTACCGTAGTCGCTCCGCTGCGAGACCTTCGGTTTTTGAATTTGAATTTTCCCGCACTTCCTGCAATGCTTTTTTGTTGAATTTTGCTTTTTTGTTGAATTTTTCTTCTTATTTTCTTAAATTGTATTAGAATCCGCCATTTTGTTATTTTTCCTTTTTGTAATTATTCTTTAAAATAATAAAAAATATTGATTCATTTTATGCAAAAAAGAAACGAAGAGAAGAGCGTGGTTTAGCGAATCTATCTTTCAGCTGCAAATGTGTTTCTTGTTTGCATAAAATTTATTAATATTATATTTATACATATAATGGATTCCTGGCGGTGTGACAATTTATTCACGTGTTTATTCGAACAAATGAATAAATGAGATTTTTCGTCTCCTTCACGTGAAATGTCACTTCGTCACGAATCCGTTATAATAACGTTGAAAATAACTTGAACTATAAATTTGCAGCTCAATGGGACCTGATACGGATTGTGAGGTGATCGATGACGTCATGGATAACCACGGCGACTTAGAAAATAAAAACAAAATGGATGCGAAGCATTTAAAAGTTGCGATGACGAAAACGGATAGCTATAAAAAGGTAAAAATACAAAAATTTATAAAAGCTAAAACAAAAAATTCAGCTTACGCATGCACAATGTTTACGTGTGATTCACGCCGTCGAAGAAAATCCACAAATATGGAATATGCGAGACGATGGATACAAAGATATTCAAGCCAAAAATACGTTGTGGGCAGAAATGGAAAAATCGATGGAATTCTTGCGCCGAGATCATGGTATGAATTTGGTTATTCATTTTAATGCATAAAAGATCGAAGTGCATCCAGTCCATAATGCGTTCCGCTGGACTTAGTATTCCGTGGTTGACTTATGGGATTATGCACGAAATGACAAAAAACTTCGCGAAAATTCGGAGAATGCTCCGATTGGTCTGAAATTTTGGGAAATAAGGGCGAAAATGTTCCCGGACCTGTCCATAAAACTTGGACCAAAATATCGAATTTTAACATTTTAAGAAAAAAAATCAACATTTTTTTAAATCGATATTTCGGTCCAAGTTTTGGGGACAGGTCCGGGAACATTTTCGCCCGGTTGTACCAAAATTTCAGACCAATTGGAGCATTTTCCGAATTTTCGCGCAGTTTTTTGTAATTTTTTAGCCATTTCGTGCATAACCCCATTAGGTTTCCAAACATTTCGCGTATAAGTTTAATATCATATGAAATAAAAATCACGACGTACTAAATTCAAAAGAGCGCATTTGAAAATCCTGTCAGGATTTTCATTAGAAATATACAAATAAAGCTATTGTCGGCCCGCCAAAATGGTCAAATGTGCTCTGTTGAACTTAACGCTATGAGATTTTCATTTTGGTCTCCAAATTATTTCATTTCACGTTGAATTTACACGTGAAATGAAATAATTTGGTGACCAGAATGAAAATCGCATAGCGTTGAGTTCAGCGGAGCGCGTTTGACCATTTTGGCGGGCCGACAATAATTAAAATAATTTTATGCTTCACTATCAAAAAAGTGTGGAATTCATTGGTGGCGGCATTCCGAGTGGAAAGGAAAAACTCGGTTAAACCGAGCGGCAGTGGAGCTGAAAAATGTCGACCTGAGTTTCAGTACTTTCAAGATTTGGGATACTTGGAGGCAACTTATAGAGACAAATCACCGCCATCGTATGTTTATATTCTTAAATATCGTGTATCTATAGTTTCTGTATTTCAGCGTCACGAATTCTAGTCATGTAGTCAAACGACTGGTTGAAGTGGATACCCCCAAGCGCCGGAAAAAAGAAAACGAATCTGAAAATAATATTGATGAGAACATTGAGTTCAAGAAGTTTCTAGAAACTTCGACAGATTTTTTAAAAAAAATGAGCAATCGTCGCAGTGAAAAGAAGGAGGAGTTTCAACCGCTGCACGATTTGATTGAGAAAACTATGCGTACATTGTCACCAACATCGAAGTTTCTGTTTCAAGGAGATATTGCGGCCGTCTGTCGAAAGTATGAGAAGAACGAAATTACCTTGAATACTGGACTTCCTTCTGCTCCTGGTTCTTCTACGGAGCCTGGACTATACGATGAAGCGTCTCTGTGGAATTGAGAAGACAGATGAGACTCATTTTAATTTTTTATGATCTCAAGGAAAAATCTTTTATTTAAATGTTACGTGGTTACTGGAATAAAATTGATTTTGGAGCAAAAAAAAATGATAAAATTCAGCAGAAACTCGGAAAATATTCCGAGTTACCTGAAACTCGGGAGTAATGCAAACAAACGTTTTCGCTGAATTTTCGATTTGTTGACGCCTCTTGTCCGATTATTCAGGCTTAAATCTTTATTTTAAGCCAACCACGAGACAAAAACATGAAAGTCAAAAATTATTCAACATGGCAAAAATGGAAAAAAAAATCTGCTCAACAGCGCGAGAAATGCGCCATGCAGAAAAATATTTTTAAGCTGGGCAGCGGTGTTGCTTTCAATTCTTTTTTATCGGTTTTCTTCTATTTCTGCCAATTTTATCAACAACTCAATTACGATTAAATTATAAAATTAGTGGAGTAGGAAATTTAACAAAGCCTCTCGTTGTTCGGTTCCGTCTCTGTATTGCTCAGTTGCCGCTTCCACTACAGGTGTGACTGTCCCGGTGAAATTCGGAATCATGGCATTATGTAAGTTTGCTAGTGCAATAACCAGTTCAACAGCGTCCGAATAGGGAAGCTCGATGTGTGCCAATAGTACTCGGAATCGTGCACTCATCACACCGAAGCAATGCTCAACACGAACTCTCGTTTTCGACAGAATCTTATTAAATATCAATTGTTCTCTCGTTAGCGGTCCTCGTCCGAACGGTTTCATCATCGTCGGTGATAATGCGAAAATCCCGTCGCCGATCAAAAACGATGGCATAACAATGTCATCATTGTAGTGAACTGGAGCTGGCAAAGTTTCTCTTCTGTCCAACAAGTCTTTCAAAACGCTCCTGTTGTAGATTGAGGAATCGGAAACGGATCCTGGGCTACCTGAAAACATATCAATTTTATTTTTCAAAGTTGGTTATAAAAGTTACCGATATCCAAATGTATGATTCGCAGATCGGCGTCAACTACAGCAAAAAGACAAAAGCTGAAGTAGTTCTTGAAGTTGTAGAATGTCGAGCCTGTTCGTGGTGGTGCTTTTACTCGAATGTGTTTTCCATCGACACATCCGATGCACCGAAGAAGGCCACGACGCACGAAAGTTTCTTCGACAATCCTCCACTCCTCAGGATTCGATGGCAACTTCACTTTGTTCATGTTCTTGTTGATTGCAGTCGCGACTCGTTTTATGATTGTTGAGATCGAAGACTTCGCCAGGCCAACTCTTCTGGAGATGGAACTGATAGACTGCCCTAGAAAATTTTATAACTTGGAAATACTAGATTTAGAAAATTTTGAAATGAAATAAAGTCTTCGTAATATTTATTGTAATTAATAAACATCAGGGATGGATTTTCGACTATCTAATTTGTCATCATTTTTAATTGAATGTGACAAATTGAGGATTATCGTTGAGGAAAATGGGGCTGATATTTGACATGATTCAAATTTGAAATACTTTTTTCGAAGTATGCAATTTCATTTTGTTAAAATAAATTGATTTTAAAGCTCAAACAATCGAACAATTTAAGCTTCGGACCAAAATATCGATTTTGAAATTTTTCAGGAAAAAAAGGCGATAATTTTTAAAATCGATATTTTGGTCTCAAATTTTCTGCACATGTCCGGAAGTAATTTTGGCATAATTTACCGAAATTTCAGACTGATCGGAGCATTCTGTTCCCATTTTCGTTTAAATTTTTAAATTACGCAAACATCGCGTTGTAATTTTTTTGTTTTCGCAATAGTTGTTGGTATTTATCAACAAAAATCGTTTTCATTTTCGTTTTTAATTCATTTTTTTTTTCTTTCAAGTTAAGTTTTTTTTTTAATACACTTTTAGTATAAAGACTCACCAGTTGTGCAGTAAAGTAGAAACACTACGCACTGATCGATCGGTGAGAGCTTCCAATTATTTGGCACACCGTCTTTAATCAATCCGACAACAATTTCGTTGATCAAGAGTTGTGGGACGAATAATTCCTTCTGTAATAGAAAAGCATTAGAGAAAAAAAAATCGATTGATACATACCCCAAATAAATCTGGCAGGCTGTTTAACCAGCGGCAATACGATTTGAAGTTTTCGATCTTTTCCATCTTGAATTGTTTCACGCCGCATTTCTTCTTTTCGAGTGTTGCAGTATTACGGTTGTTTTGATATTTAACGGCGACTCTTGTAATGATCGATACGACAGCTACTGAAAAAAATTATTTTTTTCAATACATAATATATTTTCTCACATATTTCCTCGTCTTCGCTGTTTGAATCGTATTCAGCGGGCAGTTCCATTCTTGAATAGCTGAAAAATTGACATTCTAATACAATTTAAGAAAATAAGCAGAAAAATTCAACAAAAAAAGCAAGAAAGCATTGCAGGAAGTGCGGGAAAATTCAAATTCAAAAACCGAAGGTCTCGCAGCGGAGCGACTACGGTAACACTGGAGTCAACTGTGCGCACCTGTTTTTTCTGGGATTTTTTGGGCAACTTTGGACTACGAAAAACCTGTGATTTCAGGAATTTTTTTGACTTTGGACGCGGCAATAGGAAGGGATAATATTTTTTGGTGCACTTGATCAATCTTTCGTAAATCCTAGCCGTTTTATATCTAAAAAAATTGCTTTATTTTACGATAAATGGCCCCAAAGTTGTTATTTTTACAGATAGCTAACCAGCAAAAGAATGAAATCAGTAACCTATCGTGAAAACAAAAAAGTTGCAACGCGGTGTTTGCGTACTTTTAAAATTCAAACGGCAATGGGAACAAATCTCTTAATTTGCCGTGCTATTTCTTTAAATTGCCGTTTGAATTTCAAAAGTACGCAAACACCGCGTTGCAATTTTTTTGCTTTCACAATAAAAGGACAATCGAAATCATCGGGCCCGGAAATTCAATTTATACTAAAAATCGGTTGAAAACTATTTTTTATTTTAATTTAATCTAATTATTTAAAAGGTGCTATAAATATGATGGTTGTTTTTCAAAAATCAATAAATTTGGTTTAAATATGTTTATTTTCTGTTGAATACAATCTATGACCCGGAGTAACTAAGTTTTCATCGAAGTTCAGACGCTTCTTCCGCCTACTCTGTTGGAATTCCGAGAAATGCAGTAATCGAATAAAATATTCCCGAAACTTCTATTTTATATGGTTTAATAATGTTTGCGAACAATACGGACCTATTCTAACGGAAAGCGACCATCAAGACTGTGATTGAAGCGCTTGAGGGACCGAATTCCGTACCTTCAGATGTCCACCGATCCATGACTGGAAATCTTAAAACCCTATTTTTTCCGTTCATTCTTGACCAAATCGGCCGGTTGAGGTCGCAAAATGACGGCAAGAAAATTTAGAAACTTTCCTCGGCAGCCGATTTTTGATTTGTCTTCTAGTTCCTCAGAAAAAAATTAAAAACCATCGAAATTTTCCCATTTTTTCACTTTTTCAACTGAAATTGGTTTTTCAACTACCGAAGCCATTTTTTGACAAATTCGTTCGTTCAAAAGCGAAAAATGATCGCCGTAAAATTCTCTACAAAACCCTGGGAGCCGATTTTCGAAAAAATTTTCGAGACGAAATTTAGGACCATCTGAATAAGACTTCGTGCTCGAGCGGCCGAAAATGCCACTGTTTGGCAAACAAAACCGCTTGATTTGTCCCTTTTCAATAAATAAACACTTCACTATATTATTCTTGACATGTCTTTATCAAGTATTTCTAAAAATAATAGTGAATTTTTCGAAAAATCTCGAAATTCGTGAAAAATCTTTGTTTATAGGTATTTCCGTGAAGACAAATTATTATTTCTTCTATGATATCTCAAAAAATCGGCAATTTTCTGTTGTCTATTTATATTCCTTTTTCAATTGAATTTCCGGTTTTCAGTGTTTCCGACGCATTCTTAAATTCTGAACATTCCTGCAGGAAAGGCGGTGCAAGCGCGCTCTATCTGCACGCGCGAGAGAGTGCGAGACGCCGAGACCTTCTTTTTAGGGACCAGCGGTGCGCATTTCTCGTGCGGGAGGCTGTGAAAGATTCACTGTGAGACCCTGACAAAACCGGGGAAAACCACGAAACCGGGGAAGACAAAACCAGGGAAGACAAAACCGGGGAAAAAATCGGACAAAACCTGGGAAGAAGCTCCGCCCCCTTTTGCAGCTGCTGCACGATGTTGTAAGCGTCGAGCCCTTTCCCGGTCCGACGCTTCTCTCCTGCGCACACTGATCTGTCTCTCACCCTGCGTCTCCCTTCGTTCACCACCGACGTCCACGCACACTCGCACCGCCTGTCGTCTCGCGTCTCCACTCCGATCGTTGCACTCTCTTCATGTCGACTGCCGGACCATTGTGATCTATTCTATTATAGTTGATCTACGCCGTTCCGCTAATTATTGTATTTCTTTTCTCCGCCCCTTTTCCACTCTATAAAAGGCGAGAATCCGTTCATTTCAACGGGTTTATTTCTATTCGTTTTGAGCCGACTATCGTCGCCTCCGCCTTCCTTTTTGCCTTGCCGCCTATCTTATGTTTCCCCGCGCCCTCTCCACCTTTTTCCATTGTCCCTTTTATAGTAAAATAACTTTTTATCAATAAAGCCGTTTAGTTTAAGTAGTTTTAGCGTTTAAGTTTAACACGAGTTGGCCACTCGTAACTATGTTTTGTACTGGAAGTATTGAAAAAGTGCGCCGCAGACTTGCAACTTTTCCCCGGTTTTGTCCAGTTGCAAGTCTGCGGCGCACTTTTTCAATACTTCCAGTACAAAACATCGTGCAGCAGCTGCAAAAGGGGGCGGAGCTTCTTCCCAGGTTTTGTCCGATTTTTTCCCCGGTTTTGTCTTCCCTGGTTTTGTCTTCCCCGGTTTCGTGGTTTTCCCCGGTTTTGTCAGGGTCTCTTCACTGTGGAGAGGGCCCTCTGAGACCCTGACAAAACCGGGGAAAACCACGAAACCGGGGAAGACAAAACCAGGGAAGACAAAACTGGGGAAAAAATCGGACAAAACCTGGGAAGAAGCTCCGCCCCCTTTTGCAGCTGCTGCACGATGTTTTGTACTGGAAGTATTGAAAAAGTGCGCCGCAGACTTGCAACTGGACAAAACCGGGGAAAAGTTGCAAGTCTGCGGCGCACTTTTTCAATACTTCCAGTACAAAACATCGTGCAGCAGCTGCAAAAGGGGGCGGAGCTTCTCCCCAGGTTTTGTCCGATTTTTTCCCCGGTTTTGTCTTCCCTGGTTTTGTCTTCCCCGGTTTCGTGATTTTCCCCGGTTTTGTCAGGGTCTCGGCCCTCCACGGTGATTCTTTTACTACCGAGCACACTATTCTCGTCCACCGATTTGTTTTTTCTGTCGCGATTTTCTAAATGACTTCGGATCGAGAAGTTTTTTGTCACATTACTTCCTCTCATTATGGCGCATATTTAAAACCGGAATTGGTCTGATTTTTCACGTACAATTTCAAATTCTACGTGATTCTTTTACTGCCGGCCACGCATTTCTAGTCCCCCGATTAGGTTTTTCCTGTCGCGATTTTGTAAATGAAGTCTGATCAAAAAGTTGTCTGTCACGTTACTAGATCTCATTAGGGCGCATATTTTAAACCGGAATTCGTTCGTTTTTATACGTACAATTTCAAATGAAACTGTTTTTCCGTGGTGGCCGAACTGATTTCCGCAAATTTTTTTGCCTCATTTTGCAAAAAGGGGAGGGAACTCCGCCCACTTCATGTGATGAGAGAGTGAGAGAGTGCGAGAGAAAGAGGGGAAATACTTGCGACCGGGGGACTAGAAATGCGTGGCCGGTAGTAAAAGAATCACCGTGCCCTCTTTTCACATTCTGCACCTTGCCGTCGACGTGTTTGCGTACCTCGTCTCACGTCTCACCGCGAACTCACTTTCGTTCAAATCCGGCTGCGCTCTCACTCCTTTTTTCTTTCTTTTTTTTTCTGTTGTTATTAAATAAATACTACCAATTCCAGGCGGTAATGCAACGAATGATAGAGATGGGCGGGCCTCACATAGAGGAAATTGTCGATCCGCCGAGCCCGAGCAATTCTGTGCTTCAAGAAGCCGATTATCGACAAAATGGTCCGTCTCGCAGTCGGCCAAAACTTATCGATCAAATTAGAACGTGGGTTTTTTGTTTATTGAATGATTAAAAAAAACAAGGGAAAACAAATTTAAATAAATATAATGGTCGATTTTAGTCTTATTCGCACGCCAAATTTCAACAAAGACGCCGTCAAGATGGGTCAAGCTATCGATCTAATGGAGCTGCAAATTGCCGAATGGGTTGAGGAGCAAATTCGATACGGATTCACACAGGAACGCGAAGATGCCATCTACCAGTACAGACGCAAAGTTATCGTGTAAGTGTACATATTCAATCAATGTGAATTTATTGAAAAATATTTAACAAAACAAAATGTTTTCTAATGTGCTCCGATTGGCCTAAAAATTTAGGAAATAACGTCAAAAATGGTCCGGGACATGACATGCACAGAAATGTTCAGACCGAAATATCGATTTAAAAGTTTTCACAAAAAATAGTAATTTTTATGGGGTTATTCACGAAATGGCAAAAAACTGCGCGAAAACTCGGAAAATGCTCCGATTGATCTGAAATTTTGGGAAATAAGGGAAAAACTTCAGACCGAAATATCGATTTTTAAGAAATATTGCTTTTTTTCTCTGAAAATGCTTAAAATCGATATTTTTGTCAGAAATTTTGGGGTAATGCCCGAGAGAATTTTTTCCTTTATTTCCTGAAATTTCAGGTCAATCGGAGCATTTTCCGAGTTGTTTGCCATTTTTTGCCCTTTCGTGAATAACCCCATTACATGAAATCACACCGACTTTTTGCTCGCGAACACGATACATTTTTTTTTTTTTGAAAGTTCACGTGAAATAAGTGGGCAGAGTTCATTTTTCATGTATTTATTTATTGTGTTTTCAATCGAGTTGCGACGTCAAAACGCGAAACCTCGCCCACTTTTTTCACGCAAAAAATTCCAAATGCACTAAAATGTAATGTTCGCGTGATAAAAAGTGGGCGGGGTTTCACGTTTTGATGTCGCAAATCGATTGAAAAAATACATACAAATTTAGGTTCAAAAAAAGCGTCGAAGAAGCAGAAGAACGATACTTTGAAGAAAGAGAGGAGAGCAGACGGCGAGAAGAAGCACGCAGAGCAATGAGCTACAGTCGCGGGGACATTTCGGCACGAGACAATCGTTCAAAACTACATCAATCTCACACGCAAAGAAATTACGGCGATAGCTTGGATTCGGACGATGAGAATGAGCGTGAGAATGGTTATCAGAGTTATAGACCGCCTCCACAGAGGCAACAACGTTTGCGTTCACGTTCTCGATCCCGGTAAGTTTGAAAGCTCTGGGACGTTTCGAAACTTTAGTGTTATTTTTCATCGACATGTTCGCACTATAAAATATTTTTCGAATCTTTTATATACCTGCAAATTCCGAGAATTTTTCGAAATTTATGGTGTGGCCAAAAGAAGAGAAACGGGAGAAAATGGAAGAAAAGTCTCTATCCAAAATGGCTAAATTTTACCACTTGTTATTTTGTACACGTGAAATTAGTCCGGCCTAACCAGCTAAATTCATCTCAAATGTAGACAATAGCAAAAGTGGTAAAATAAGCATTTTTCACCCTTTTCTGCTTTTTTGGACGCACCATTACAGAAAAATTTACCGCTAAAAATGCACTAACGTCTCGAAACGTCCCTGAGCCAAGTTTAAAATGTTTCTAATCACTCCCTAGTTCCAGCTCTCCGATGCGGTCGTCGTACCGTCATGAATCGCCCGAAAACAGCCGTAGAAACGCATCACATCAACAAACCGCACAAGTCAGAATGCGTGCCGGAAAGAACAACGTCACGAAAACAAAAAAATGGCGTCCAGGACAGAAGGCGTTGAGTGAGATTCGAAAATACCAAAATTCCACTGATTTGCTCATTCAAAAAGTAAGAAAAACTTTTTTTCCTCCATAATTTTACCATGGATTTTCAGGCCCCCTTCCGTCGATTAGTTCACCAGATTATTCAAGAAGCGACCGGCTTCGATTCCGGATTCCGCATTCGCGCCGACGCGATGTCTGCCCTACAAGAAGCCGCCGAGGCGTTCATCGTCGAGATGTTCGAGGGATCTGTTCTCATCTCGAATCACGCAAAACGGGTCACTCTGATGACGGCCGACATTCAATTGTACCGTCGACTTTGCCTCCGAAATCTCTAATCACCTTGTCAGTATTATTTGTAAATCAATTGTGCTATAGATTCATTCATTTCTTTGAACTACTATATTTACTTTGGTTTTTAAAATTCTTTAATTATTTATCATCATATTTTGTATAAGTATCACATTACATCACTTTCCAAACAATCGAATCGCCCGTAGTTTTTGATAGACGCCTTCACAACATCTCTCCACAATTTCACTGTTTCGATTCTGTTTTGCCCAATGCTTTACAGCTCGTACAATGAGCACCGCCTGTGTGAGACGTCCCATTTGTCCCTCGGCGAGAGCAGTGTAGAGAAGACAGCGCGCTAGAATGTTTGGATCTCCGTATTTCTTGGCGAGACTTATTTGCTGAGCGGTGATTTTTGCAGCTATTTTTGCCTGAAAATTTTTTTTCAAATGTGGTCGGAGTATAAATGGCTCATTTTTCGTCGCCCGCATGTGCATATTGACGTAAAACCACCGGTCTTGTCGAAACCTGGCGATGTAATAATTCGATGCGCCTAAGTTTCGGCCGAACCCGAGACCCCACGAAAAAGGGGGAAAGTGTTGCAACGCAGGAACGAAAAGAGGGGAAAATGGGCACAGTTGACTGCAAAAGTGCCGCACGGTTTTTTCTGCTTTTTTTGCCTGAAATTAGTTTTTTTTGGGTATTTGTTGTCCATTCGCGACAAATGCAGGTGCGCTCCATTGAACTTCGTACTTTGCGATTTTCATTTTCGTCACCAAATTATTTTTCCTCTTTTTCTTCGATTTTTTGCTAAAATTCTCCGTTTTCTTTGATATTTCTTTGTTAAAATGACTAGTAACAAACAAATTCGTAATATTTTGTGAAAAATTTCCTAATTATGCCCAATTTCAGTTAAAATTCGCCAATTTTCGAAATTTCCGCTGCTTTAAAAATTCTTAAATAATTTATTTGGAAAGCTTTTAGTTCAAATGATTTTATGACGATGTATTTCAATGTATTCTTTCTTTTTAGCACTTATTTTAATGCGAAATCACCGAATTTTCGCGAAAAATATTAATTTTCACTAAAATCAATAATTTTGTGGACCTCTCGCAGCTTTTCCGCTCCTTTTCTTTTTTAATCGTTTCTATTTTGTCTCCGCATTCCAAATACCCAAAAATACTAATTTCAGGCAAAAAAAAGCAGAAAAAACACTATTGCTCATTCTCAAAAAATGCAGAAAAAATTACAGATTTGAAACAGTTTGGATTTTCAAAAACGAGGCGCTGGCGGAATACGTTTTCTGCATAAAATAATTTGGTAAACATTGCTTAAATGTTTAGAATCATGCAAAAGATATGAACCCACAAGAAAAAAATATATAAAAAATTGCTGCGGCGCCGCAGTAACGACGTTTTGAATACGCCATTTCGCGCAATTTTTTCTCGAGTGACGTGGCAACTTTCCCGCGAAATTTAAATTTTAATTTTCATGTACCTCTCAACACCCCGTGATAACGCCGGGTCTCGACGCGATGAGATTCTTTTCGGATAAAAAACCAATATTTCTTCAAAGCTCAATTATAATGCAACTGGAACACATTTGGGAAAAACGATTTTTTCCAAAAAAAAACTTGAATTTCTTGTAAAATTCAGCGGAGCGTGTTTGCTGTGTTTTGGAATCTTGAAAACCGTGATATCTTACATAATTTTTGTCGAAATCCCCCATCGCCGAATACGCGCCGCCCAGAGTCGATAAATTCCACATGAACTTTTCCAGATCGAGCATGTAACGATAGAGATATTTTACACGGCGATCCCAGGCAAAATCTGGATTCTGATTGGGATTTTTCACGCGAATATTGACGACAAGCTCCTGAAATTTCAAAAATGATGAATAATTGGAAGAAAATGCTTCGAAATAATTTTTTTTTCAAATCCAATATTTCAGCCCATAACATTTTTCACATTATTTCCTAAAGTTTCAGTCCAATCGAAGCATTTTCCGAAAAATTGTGAAATCTTTAGCAAATTTTTAAAGAAAAATTGGGCTATTTCTGTTATTTTGATTCATTTTTGATAATTATCGACTTTCAGAAAAAAAAAAAACAAAAACCAACCTTCTCATCTGGAATATTATAAAAACCACGTATTTCCGTGTAAAAGTAGTCTTCTCTGCAGCTTTGAAGCCTGAGAATCCCGTACAATTCTTCTAAAGCAACTATATCGAATGTGATGACTTGGGTACATGAAAATGGTGGTTTTTTTTTTTGCGAAATCGCCATTGAATTCACTTACTCGTCGATGGGTGTTCTTTGGTGTGCCGAAATTGCTCCATTTTAAGGAATTAGCTGCTATAAATTAGAATAGATTGGAGATTTTGGAGAATAGAATTTAAAAAAAAGAAAGAAAAAAAGGAAATTTCTGACTTGCGCAGGGAAACGTTGCAAACGCGCTCCACCGAACAGAGCGGGAATTTTCAAATTTGAAATTGAGTTTTTTTTTTAATTATTTTTTTTTCTTTTACCGCATTTTCTATCGCAGTGATGTCTTACAATTCGATTCGTCTTCCACAAGATTTGCCAATTTATTACAAAAACTTCTTCCCAGTGAAACCCTTCACCAAATGGCTGAAATACGGGCTTAGTGAGTTTTTTCTCTTTCTAAAAATAAAGTAAACAATATCTCCAGGTTACTCCGACTATTTCAACCGCCGTGAATTTGCGTTCATCCTCCCTGAAGACGTGCACATAAGATATCGCAGCTACAACGATGAACACTCGTTCTTCAAAGCACTAACCAGCACAAATCCGGAAAAATTGGACATTGGAGCAATTTACAATCACGAACCGGTGAATAACAAGCGGCACACGGATTATCAAGCGGTTGAAAGAGAGCTCGTTTTTGATATCGACTTGACAGATTATGATCCGATCAGAAATTGTTGCAAGTGAGCGGGTGGATTTGTTTTTTTTTTTTAATTAAAAAACAAAATCAATTTCAGAGAAGCCACAGTTTGCCCAAAATGCTGGAAGTTTATGGTTCTGGCTGTGAAAATTCTAGACTTTCAACTCGAAGACATGTTCGATTTCAAAGCGCGAATGTGGGTGTTTTCCGGAAGACGTGGAGTTCATTGTTGGGTTGGAGACAAAAAAGCGCGGATGCTCAACAATTCGGCCAGATCGGCAATAGCGACAAGGCTCAATCTTTTCAAGGTAAATATTTTCTCGGATTTTAAAGCCAACAACTCGAATTTTCGAATCCCTATTATTTGCCCTGAAATTTCGTTAAAAAACATTTTTTTTTTGCCCTTGAAAAATTACCAAAAACAAAAAAGTTCCAAAAAGGCGTTTATTTTGCCTACGGTGCATCATCAACAAAAAAAACCAAAAATTGTTTTGTTTCACCCAAAAAAAAAACCCCCGAAAAAACAAAAGAAAACCCGAAAAAACTTTTTTTTTTGGTCTCACCCCTGTTCTCAACCGATTTGATCGCGCAAGCTCTTAAAAATTTCAAAATTAGTTGCTCATTTCAGAAAAACGGTCAAGTCGAGGTGACAGAAGGACGGCAAAAACTGACAAGGGTTCCTCCTTTTGTAATGGACGCATTCAAAGTTGCACTGAAAGATGGAATATTCGAGGAAATGGTTTATGAGCAAGGATGGCTGGATGATGAAAAGTTTTTCACGGATTTCCCCCAGGCTTCTGAGAGTTTTCTTGCTCAAATGAAATCACTGCTTGGGAAATTTGAAACTCCAAAAGAGCGATGGCATTTGCTGCGCGCACTCTTTGATGACGACTACCGACAAAATCTCTCCGACAAAGACGGTCTAATCGACGAGAGCCAATCAATTCAAGGTCGCGATCGCTACTTTTTGATGCATTTCGTCCTTCAACGATGCTATCCACGTCTTGATGTGAACGTATCCACCGGAACGAACCATTTGCTGAAATCGCCGTTTTGTATTCACCCAAAGACTGGAAACGTGGCTGTGCCATTGAATGTTGAACAGATTTCTGAATTCGATGTGAGCAAGTGTCCGAGAATCGATCGCGTGGTTGGAGAGCTGGAAAGTCTTCTCGCCGGACGAGAGAACGATGAGAATGAGGATTCGAAGAATCGAAAGTTCCTCGGTAAGTATTTATGTATTTACACCTTCTTACAATTAGTTCTTTGTTTTTAAAAAAATTGTCGGAATGGCAAAAAAAAAACAGCATCCGATTGGCCGAAAACGTTGTGAAATAATGTTTAAAAAAATACTCCCGGACATGCTCAAATAAATTTGGACCGAAGTATGGATTTTAAAAATTGATTTTTTTTATCTGTAAATGTTTAAAAATCGATACTTCACTCCAAAACATGTTTATCAAGACCGTGAGAATTTTAGACATTATTTCTCAAAATTTTAGGTCAATCCGAGTTTTCCCCCAATTGCTTGCCATTTTTCCTTTACTACGGTGTAGAACTTGCAGAAGTCGGCTTAAGAATGCCTGCGCAGCAGGCTTTTTTTTTAATAGGAAAAACACAAAAAATTATTGTGCACGATTTTCCAGCCTACAAGCACGGAACTTTGGCACCGTACGTCGAAAATCTGGAAAAGTTCGCCTACCTGGCCTCCATCTCGTAATTGTTTTTATTATTTTTTTTATTTTTGCACTAAACTTTTTTTTCACTTTGTACTATGACATTCTTCTCATTTATCACATAAATATTTGGAAAATAAATGTTTTTCCTCTTTCTCTAAAGCAGTTCTTTCATGTCACCATAGCAACGCGGTGCAGAGCGGGGCTCACGGAGAGAAATTACCTTATTATTATTATTATTATTGAAAAATGGAGGAGTCTAACAAGGACGAAATTATTGGCACTGATGGTGTACTCAGCAAAGAGGACGAGGCGGAACAGGTAAAAACATCAATCATTCAATGTACTGATAATTATTTAATTCTTCCAGCAAGAAAGCGTCGAAAACGAAACGCCAGAAGCGCCCGTCGTTGAAAGAGCACCATCTGCTCCGAAAAGAGTGGAAATTGTGGATTGTAACTCACTAAACGCTCTAATGTTTCACTACTTCGCACAGGGAGATTATATCGAATGTAAATCGCTGATCGGTGAAATTCAGAGCAAATACCCGGAGAAAAACGAAACGGCGTTTCATGTGAGAGGATTGATTGCTCGAAATGAGGGAGACTTGGACGAAGCGATGGAATGCTTTCATAAAGCATATGAAGTTTCTGGGAAGAATAAAATGTTCCTGTACGAATTGGGACGGTGCAATTTCCTGTTGGGACGCAATCAGATTGCTGTCGAGCAACTTAAAAAAGCAAGTGAGGTGATGAAGGACAATCCAAAGGTGTGGTTCTGGTTGGCAAAAGCGATTTATCATTTTCCGGCGGAGAAAATGCAGCAAGGAAAGACATTCAATCCGGTTGAAGCGGCAAGGACTGTTCTCATGAAGTAAGTTAACTTCGAAATGGCTGGGCTCAGCGCTCATAGTGGATTTTAAGAGAATGGAGATACGCCAGAGACCATATGCAAGAAACTAGAAAGCGACGTTTTCCTGTCGTTTTCCAGTTTCCTGCATATGACCTCACAAGGGAACTCATTTTACATAAGCGTTGAGATTTTTCTGAAAATTGGTGAGCCGTTACTTCACATCATTGGCTATTGCGTCCCGCAAAAATTAGCTGCCCGTATGCAGAAACAGGCTGAAAATTTCATTTTGAAAATTATGACCCAAATTCTTATTTTCATTCTTTATCACTAGTCTTATCAGATATCCTTGTTGCCTCGCCGCCATCCGTTTTGCTCTATTTTGTAACCTGCCTCTTGAAAGACTGTCGATGTGGAATTCGTAGCCGAGTGGTGGGAGGCGGTGTTATTAAATGGGTGGTCTATAGTTCGAACCCCTTTGTGGTCAAAGTGTTTTTGCTTGTCGTTTGAAAGACTCACAAAAATCCTACAAGTTTATGGAATTAAAACTTGGCGAAAATCTTTAAAAAATAAGTCCGAAAAATGGCTAAACAATTTTCACTTTTTTAACATTTTCTATCGTGTTTTCAATCGAGATGAGTCACCAAAACGTGAAGCCTCGCCTACTTTTTTCACGCGAACATTAAACTTTTGTACATTTTGAATTATTGCGTGAAAAAAAGTGGGCGAGGTTACAAGTTTTGATGTCGGAACTCGATTAAAAACAATATTGTTCATTCGTGAAGCAAACAAATTTTCATTTTGGTTTTCAAATAATTTAACTTCATGTGTAAAACATAAAATTCGCGTGAAGAGGCGGAGCCTAATTTTAAAGTTCACGCGGCTTCGGAGGTGACAACTTATTTAAAACGATAATAATTGTAAGTTTTGTATCCGTTTCCCGCATTAGGCTTTCCCCACTTTAATTTGGCGAGCGCCCCGAAATTAATGGCTTTTAGCCTTTTTAATGGCTATTAGCCGTTGTTCGTTGATCTTACAATGGCAATTCCCACCATGTATGCGCCGAAACTTCTCTGAAAACGCCCTGATTAAAAAATGCGAAAAAATTGACATCAACACTTGTAACCTCGCCCACTTTTTTTCACGCAATAATTCAAAATGTACAAAAGTTTAATGTTCGCGTGAAAAAAGTAGGCGAGGCTTCACGTTTTGGTGACTCATCTCGATTGAAAACACGATAGAAAATGTTAAAAAAAGTGAAAATTGTTTAGCCATTTTTCGGACTTATTTTTTAAAGATTTTCGCCAAGTTTTAATTCCATAAACTTGTATTATTTTTGTGAGTCTTTCAAACGACAAGCAAAAACACTTTGTCCACAAAGGGGTTCGAACTATAGACCACCCATTTAATAACACCGCCTCCCACCACTCGGCTACGAATTCCACATCGACAGTCTTTCAAGAGGCAGGTTACAAAATAGAGCAAAACGGATGGCGGCGAGGCAATAAGGATATCTGATAAGACTAGTGATAAAGAATGAAAATAAGAATTTGGGTCATAATTTTCAAAATGAAATTTTCAGCCTGTTTCTGCATACGGGCAGCTAATTTTTGCGGGACGCAATAGCCAATGATGTGAAGTAACAGCCCACCAATTTTCAGAAAAATCTCAACGCTTATGTAAAATGAGTTCCCTTGTCAGAGCTAGGATCCACGAGACAGGAGAAGATACCCCACGAAATGGGGGGAAAATGGGCGGAGTCTAATTGTTTTTGGATTTTTTCGAAGGAATCGATCATTTTAGTTTCAAAAAAATTAAAGAAGTCCAATTTGAACATAACACTATTATTAGAAAAAATGTCGCAAGAGTTTTCGGCACTTTTGCGGTTGGCTCTGCCCATTTCCCCCCCCCCCCCCCCCTTTTCGTTCCCACATTTCAACACTTTCCCCCTTTTCGTGGGGTCTCCAGGAGAATGGGTTTGTCTGTTTCTCTGCGTCTCTCACCACCATCATACATAATTCATCAATTTCCAAATTTCGTTCAGTAATAAACTTTCTAGTCGCCAAGATAGGTCTGGGCTAATGTGAGTCCAGCATTTACAGTACCGGACAAAAAGAAATCATATTTTGGTTTTTGGAGTATAACTTTTGAATGGAGAGGGTTATGGTTCTGAAAATTTGCATGAATCTGTCCCGTAATGTTTTTGACAATCTCCAAAAATGAATTTGGTCATTTTTGAAAACTGCAGATTTTTCAAAAAAATTTCAGATGCCAAAATTTTCGACCAAAAAAAAATTTTTTTCAGATTTTTCAAGACTCGAAATGTATTTTTAAAATGAAGTTTCATAACTAAAAGTATGATTTTAATTGACTATGGGTCGATCGGACAATTTTTAGCTGACTTACAGCACTTTGAATATCAGGCTCCACATGGGTAAGTCAACTATAACTTTTATTGAGAATCACCAAAACCGAATAAAATTAAATAAACTTTGCTTTTTAACAGTTGTTACCTAATTTGCCCTAGTTTTCTTTGGTTTTGGTGATTCTCAATAAAAGTTATAGTTGACTTACCCATGTGGACCCTGATACTCAAAGTGCTGTAAGTCAGCTGAAATTTGTCCAATCAACCCATAGTCAACTAAAACCATACTTTTAGTTTTAAAACTTTATTTTGAACATAAATATCGAGTCCTGAAAAATCTGAAAAAAAAATATTATTTTTGGGTCGAAAATTTTGGCATCTGAAATTTTTTGAAAAATCTGCAGTTTTCAAAAACGACCAAACCCATTTTTCGAGCTTGTCAAAAACATTACAGGGCAGATTCATGCAAATTTTCAGAACCATAACCCTCTCCATTTCCAACCTTTTGAACGGTACTGTACAGCCCCATGTGTTGTCTAGGACCCATTCGAGGCAAATTCTCATCTGCTATTGTCGGCCCGCCAAAATGGTCAAACGCGCTCCGCTGCACTCAAAGTTATACGATTTTCATTTTCGTCCCCAAATTATTTAATTTCACGTATAAATTCAACGTCATATGAATTAATTTGGAGACCAAAATGAAAATCGCATAGCGTTGAGTTCAGTGGAGCGCGTTTGACCATTTTCGCGGGCCGACAATACCAGAAAAAACTTTCTTCAGAACTGTCAAAGCAACTTTAGCCAAATATTATTAACGCGTCGCGAAAACCTGGCAGAGCGGAGCGTGCAACTCGGCTGTGGACTCGCCGCGAAAAGTGAGAGTCACAGCCGAGTCGCGTGCTCTGCTCTGACAGGTTTTCGCGACACATTAATATCAATTCAATATTCTTGCCGGCTGCAGTAAGCAGTGGCGCGAAAAATCGAAGCTCCGCCCCATCAGGTCTTTTCAACTGAATTCAACTGAAAATAGAGCAAAAATGTGAGCGGGTGTGTCGCTCATTATGTCGGCGTCTATTATGAAACTTTCGCGGGCGCATGGATAGCCGGCAAGAATATTGAATTGATAATATTTATATACTCGGTATAAAACGCTGAAAACTCGCTCCAATCGAACAAAGAATTTCGCATGTATTTGGAGTGAGGTTTAGAGAAGTCAGAACAAAACATCGGCCAGGGCTCTCTCAATTTTCTGCACTCTCTCGTCGCCAACGTGGCCGCGTCCACCACTGTGCCAAGGAAGGGAGCGAGTTTGCAGCGCTCCGTACTGACAAGGGAATGGTCCAAACTTAACTTGGCGTTTAGAAATGAAACCTATATAGGGTGAAAGAGCACTTCATGGAGAGCTCAAATCACTTTTCAGTTTTTGCAATAAACCATTCGGAGCCGAGAAAATGAGCTCCAAAGTTTTAATTTTCACGTGCGAATTTATCACCACAGTTGAGCGTTATTTTCAACAGTGGCCGTGTGGCCTAGTGGTTGCACAGGTTTTGCGCGATAGGCCTATAATAGGTTGCGCGATAGGCCTATCGAGTACCCGCGAAGGACCCTATAGTAAGCCTATTATAGGCTTATCGCGGCTCGCCGCCTATAATAGGCCTATAATAGGCTTATCGCGGTTGACTTTCGCCTATAATAGGCTTATCGCGGTCATCAATAAGCCTATTGTAAGCCTATAATTGGCCTATCGCGGATATTCCTAAATCGAGGGTAGGCTTGTAATAGGTCTATAAAACGTCTACAGACTCACCCTATAGGCTCAAAAGTGCTCGCATTCAAGCCATTTCATGTAAAAGAACAAAACACTGTTAAAAAATAATAAAAATTTATTGCAATTGTAGCAAATAGAATAGTAAAAACAATAAAAAGAAGATGATTGGGAAGAAAATATAACAGAAAAGGAAAAAAAGACATTAATTTGGGTTTTCAAAGTTTTTAAAAGTTGGCTAACACGTAGTTCGTTTTTAAATAGTTTTTTTCTCGTGGGACCATGAAGACTAGCTTATCTGGAGAAAACCTATGCATAGTGTAGTTTTTTCCTATTTTTCTCTAAACAAAAAATCAACTAAAGTTTGCATGATACAATTGCATATTTCCATTTTTATAGTGAATCGCGATTATTTTGCAAGTTTTTTGAAGTTCTATTACTGCGTTTCGAGTATTGTCGGCCCGCCAATCTAGTCAAACGCTCTCCGCTGAACTCAACGCTATGCGATTTTCATTTTGGCCACCAAATTATTTCATTTCACGTATAAATTCAACGTGAAATTTAATAATTTGGAAACCAAGATGAAAATTGCATATAGCGTTGAGCTCAGCGGAGAACGTTTGACCATTTTGGCGGGCCGACAATAGTGTGCGTTACCGAAAAAATTTTTACTGGCAAACGCGCCAAAATTCGCCGGTGATTTACCGAACTTGGCGGTAAATTCGACAAATTTATTGGTAAATTTACCGGTAAAATCGTCAAATCTTTACCGGTCACGCACACTAGTCGCGAGGAGCAGGCAGTGGCAGCGTCGTGTGGGTCATGCCGAGACGACATGTCGATTTACGAAAATATTTTAACCTTACTGAAAATTTTAAATTAGCAGCGTAAATCGACACACTGCCGCGGTGAGACTCACGCGATGCTACCACATTTTTGCCTGCTCATCGCGAAGCAGTATTACCGAAAGCTGGAAGAATTCTAAAGTAATCAAGGTATACATTTGATACGTTTTCCTATGCACGAATTGGTGTTGAAACAGGCAAATTTGAACTAGCGGCTGTACATCGCCGACCTGAATATTTTATTCGAACTTTGGTCATATTTTTTACTTCACACAGCCTGCTACTTTTGGGGACTACTCGCCTTTTTTCTATTCTTTTTTTAAAATTAATTTTTTGACCCTCGTGGTGAAGTGATTAAACGGTTTGAACGTTAATTGAAATTTTTTAAACTGAACGCACTGTTAAAAAGAAAGGTAATTAAAACGAAACTATTTCTTGTGTTCGCCAAGTTTTAAAAATATTTGAAACCTTACAAAATACAATTGTCGTCCAATGACATCCACTTTTTGCACTCTCTTCTTTCGGTCCCTCGCCTCGATCTGAAATAAAAATTGATGATGAAAATGACAAAAAAAAGTCATGAACCTATTCAGTGCTCGACTAAAACGGAGGAATATTAAGGGGCGATCAGTACGCCTATTTTTGGAGCAACTTGCCGATTTTGGGGCAAGAAATCATTTCCCACTGTTCTTTTTCTACCTTTTTCAAAAAACAATATTTCAATATAAATCAAATTATCGAAATAAATTAATGTTTTGTGTGTTGAAGAATCGTTTCTCACCAGAATCTATTTAAAAAATGGGAAACGGATCATTTTCGGCCAATATACGAGTATATTTTCATTGGAAAAAGGTAGGAAATGAACAAAAGTAAGAAAATAACAGTGGGAAATGATCGTTTGCCGAATTTGGCAGCAAATTGTCGATTTTAGGAAAAAATCGCCCCGGTAAATTGCGGCAAGTTGCCTCAAACTCGGCAAATTGTTGCAAAAATCGGAAGATTGCCGACAAAATCGGTGTACTGGCCACATCTCTACGGTAATTTTCCGTTTCTGGAGTTTTTCAGTATAAAGGATTCGTCGCGGAGTGACAATTTTTCACGTTTTTAATTGAAAAAATGAAGAGATTTCTCGTCACCCCGTTTGCCTTGAAATGTTACTTCATCACGAATCCATTATATTATGGATTCGCGACGTAGCGAGACAGCGTGTCAAGTTATGCGTCAGCAAATGTTGCGTCTCGCCACGATTCAGCTCTTGAAAGCGTGAGAGGAAACAATTTTTTGCAAATTTTTTTCATTTTGCTGGCGCACAACTTGCAGCAACGTGTCGCTACGTCACGAATCCATAATAGGAAATATGGAATTCCGTGTTTTTTTCTGGCGATGTAGAAAACTTTTTCTATTATGTAGACAACATAATACTTACATGGCATGTCCTTTCGCCGCTCCTCGTGAAGATCCATTCTCCACTCCGTGATCGCATCGTCACCTGAAAAATGAACAATTTAGTGTTATTTATATGAAGGGAAGCAAAAGATTTGTGAGAAAAGAGTCGTGCTCGCCGCTCCTCAATGCCAAATTGCCATTGAGGGGCGGCACGCCGATTTTTGCAGCGAACTGCCGATTTCAGGAAAAATCGCCCCGCCGAATTGCGGAAAGTTGCCTCAAACTCGGCAAATTGCAGCAAAAATTGGACAATTGCCGCCAAAATCAAAATACTGGCCACATCTCAACGGTAATTTGCCGAAGAAATTAGCGTGCTGAAAACTGCCAGTGGTCAGACGCGCCGATTAAGGCCGGAAATCGCCGAACATTCTCTGAGAACATGTTTTACGGGGTACTTTAATGGGGTTATTCAATGGCAAAAAACACCGCAAAATCTCGGAAAATGTTCCGATTGACCAGAAATTTTGGGAAATAAGGTCAAAAATTCAGACCAATATATCGATTTCGAACATTTTCAGAAAAAATTCAATATTTTTTAAAAAATCGATATTTCGGCCCAAAATTTTGTGTTAATGTCCGGTAGAATTTTTTTTTCTTTATTTCCCAAAATTACAGGTCAATCGGAGTATTTTCCGAATTTTCGCGCAGCTTTTTTGCCATTTTTGCCATAAAGAAAAATGTAATACTTACATTGCATGTCCGGTTTGCCGCTCCTCGCAAAAATCCCGGCTCCGTCATCGCATTTCCACCTGAAAAATGAACAAGTTGAATGTTATTATATGAAATGAAGCAAAATATTTGTGAAAATAACGCGTGAGTTCAACAATGAATAAAAATTTTTTTATTTAAACCCTCTTATCGGCCTACAAACGTAATTTTCGAGTTTGGGCGGCTTTATCACATATTGGCAAAGATTGACACTTTTGATAAACAAAATCATGTTTTTTTTAAACAAAAATAAAGAAAATAGCAAAAGAAATGAAGATAATCTGGCCTAAAAAATGTATCGCGAAGTGTCAATCCTTGCGAATGTGTCATAACAGGGAAAAAACAAGAAAATTTCTATTTATTAAAAGATAAAAAAATATTTAAAATCTGAAAAACGGAAAACAGTTGAAATGCGACGGCAAAAATTAATTAGGCCAAAGAAAATGTTTTTTCTTATGAGTGCTTGCTTGCGTCTCTACCGATATAGTGTAGCCGTGGAGCGCGTTTGCGTTGCCCTGACGTCACGCCGCTAGACCTACAAGTAGGCCTAACGCGGTCGCCGCACACCACGTCCGCGATAAGCTTATTACAGGAGGGTAGGCGCTGCTGCCCGCGATAGGCCTATTATAAGCTTATAATAGGCCTATATTTGGCCTCAACCTATTATAGGCCTATCGCGCAAAACCTGTGTGGTGCAAGAGAATAGTAAATGGAGGATGCGGGTTCAATCCCTCGCGGTAAAAAATTTTTGTTTTTTGATTTTTGCGTTCACTTTTCCAGGCCCTAGAACTTTTTTTAAACCATTTTTTTTTTTGTATTGTCAACCTCTTTTCACCGTATGGTGACGATTGGATGTTTGTGTTTTTTTTTGTTTTAATTTCGTTTCAACTGGAGATAACACTTCGTGTGGCAAGTGTTCCATCGTTATTATCCAAGAAGTTTTTGATTTTGAACTCGGATTTCCTCCACCTATTTCCCGACAAGATACCAATCTCTTGAAAAAAATCGTGCTAAACAAACACGAGCTTACCGTTCTTGACACCTTCGGAGTTCCATTTCGGACAAGTTGGCGCAGATGATTGCTTCCAGACGAGATGTACCGATAATTCGTTCATCAAGTGTGCAAGATGCACCAACACTATTTGTTTTTCCCATTTCATAATTGTTGATTAACATTATTGTCCTTATTTGTGAACTGTTACTACGTATTAAACAGAAAAAATCAAAAAAAAAATTGGTCAAAAAAATGTTCTTGGACCTGGAAAAGTGAACGCAAAAATCAAAATACAACAAAAAAATTTTTACCCCGAGGGATTGAACCCGCATCCTCAATTTTCTGTTCTCTTGCACCACACAGGTAAACCGGCATGGCCGAATGGTGGTCCACTGGTGCGCCGCTCGATGCTCGAGTGACGGAACCACCAACGTTTGAATTAGCGGTTTTTCAATGGCCGACTTTTCACGCATCCGCGGCTTTTCAATGCGCGAGTTTCTCTCACTGCTCCTGAAATTTACTGATCTCGAGATGGAATTGAGTATGTTTATTAAAAGTTTACCATTTAAAAAACAAAAGCTTTGTGAAAAAATGAAGGTTTGCCTAACGGAAAAAAGTAATTTAGTATTTAAAATCGATGGTGGCATAGGGATCCTCGCACTCGTTCCAATTGGTTCCTGCGCCTTCAGCCAATTTTAGGCAATATGTGATCCGAAACGTGCCGTCGCTGCAAAAATAAAACATTTAATCCAATCGTTACTTAATTTAAAGTGGTTTCTCATGATAATAAAAATGACCCTATTTTTTATTACCCTAAACTCGTGAAGATAGGACCGCTTTCCTTTTCTTTGACAGTCGCCTCAGCTAACGTAATGTTTTCCATAGACCATCTTTTTACAAAGGGAGAATGAAAAGGACCATCTTCCTGGAGCAGAACTTTAGGAAAATGGACAGTATCAGTGTTGGTCTGGTAGACGGCTTTTTTCCATTTACTGATTGAAAAAATTGAATTCTCTCCTTTCTGTTCTTGTTCGCAACGAGCGGTCAGAGAAACGAAAGAGTACTTCTTAAGTGAGGGCGGCCCTATGCATTGACGGACCTATCTACACAAGTTTAGGGTAATTGAATTTTAATGGGGTTATTCTCGAAATATAAAAAATAGCTAAACCAGTAAAAAACTCAGTGAAGATTCGGAGAATGCTCCGATTGGCCTGACAATGAAACTTTGAGAAACAATGGCAAAAATACTCCCGGACATTCCCATACGTTTTCAGAAAAATCGATACTTTGGTCTGAAATTTTCTGGAAATGTGGTGGAGTATTTTTGCCATTATTTCCCGAAGTTTCAGGTCAATCGAGGAATTTTCCGAATTTTTGCTGGTTTACGCTATTTTTTGTTATTTCGTGAATAACCCCATAATACTTTCGAACTAAATTGCAGTTAAAAATTTACAGTTTTACTTTCAAGCATAACCTCATTTCTAAAACTCACATTTTTCAACTTTTTCACATTTGAGAATCCCGTAGAAACTTCCGAACGCTCAGACATTTCATCTCTGACGCCGTCATGGAAAATTGGAGATGACGCCTGAAATTGTTGGTATTTAATAGCATAATACATTTATTGCACTTACTGTTTGAGCTCATCCGAAATACACCATTCTCTGCGTTCTATTGACAGTGAATCTTGTTAATTCGTAAGCAACGTAGCTTCACACGAAATAAGCTGAAAAATCATTATTCGGGAAATTAATAGGGCAATTAAGCAATAACTTAAGTAATAATAGAGACTCACGAGCAAAAAAAGAAAAGAAAGAACATTGCATCAGATCACGCGCTAGCGCTGAGGCCGCAATCGATTGTTCGCACATCAGTGGCTCACCAAGAATCTCGATTTGCCCGCCTCGCGCATTGTTTCTCATTCAGCCGTGTCTCACACATTGTTCCAACATCAGCGTCTGAATGTTTCCTTCTCCTCCACCGTACAGGAACCATTCGCGCATTACCGCCTATTGAGCCACTATTCAGACACAGTTCATCCATGCCGGTTTACCTGTGCAACCACTCGGCCACCAGGCCACTGTTGAAAATGACTCTCAACTGCGGTGATAATTTCGCACGTGAAAATTAAAACTTTGGAGCTCATTTGCTCGGCTCCGAATGGTTTATTGCAAAAATTGAAAAGTGATATGAGCTCCCCATGAAGTGCTCTTTCACCCTATATAGGTGTCATTTCGAAACGCCAAGTTAAGTTTGGACCATTCCCTTGTGAGAATAGTTAATCACATTTCCGACGAATTTATCAAATAGCTTGTCAAGACAGATTCGAAAACACACATTGACGAAGAATAAAGCTAAACAAGGCAAAACATTCAACAAATCTCTTCAAAAAGAAATAATGGACATTATATAACTCGCTTGATTACGAAAATCACAACTAGAGATTATTGTTGGCCCGCCAAAATGGTCAAACGCGCTCCGCTGAACTCAACGATATGATATTTTCATTTTGGTCTCCAAATTATTTCATTTCACGCGTAAATTCAACGTGAAATGAAATAATTTGGAAACCAAGATGAAATCCACGTAGTACTGAGTTCAGCGGAGCGCGTTTCATCATTTTGGCGGGTCGACAATATCTAGATTCATCAAAAACGTCATAAAACACAATTTCCAATAAGAAACGTGAATAATCATTCGGTCTGAATTGTTTTGACAGTGCTGAAAAAAATTTTTCGCTGGTATTTAGCTATGGTAGCAGATGAGCAGGCACTCGGCTGTTGCTTAGAACTGTTCAGAGTACGTTCGGGAGCATTTCAAGAACTGAGATCCGAACAGTTTCCTAAAATTCCCTCAACAGTTTCGTAGTGTTCTCTGAACTTATCCCAATTTTTGTAATATAGAACATAGAGAACACCGCCTGATTCTTTCGCATTTTGAGATTCCCATTCTAAACACAACTTTAATTGAAAAATTGGGAACATCGAAACTCACCAAGAGTACCATAAAAACTGTATTTGAGTTGCCCCTCTAGTAGAAGTACCCCTCTAATAGTGGTGCACCAGGAGAGAACACTTGAAAAATAGTGGTGCATGTAACTTAATTACAGTTTTTACGGTAACTCCTCTACTTTTTCGTTGGATTCGATCCTATTCAAATAGGATGGTGTCGTTCATCATTCGACTGTTTCTCTCTGGAAAAGGGAAATAAAATTTCAAAATATTGAAAAATTAAATACAGAGTTGCATGGAATTCCAACTTCCGACTTCCGCTCATTTTTTCACTTCGACTTCCGTTCTAGAAAACTTCACTTCCATGCAACTCTGGTAGCCAAGTTTGAAATACATTGAAGCAGAATAATACATGAAAAACATGGAAATAAACGATGCAAAATAGAAAATCAATAACCCATTTGTTCTCTAACCTGTTCCCAAGTAGTTAGGCATCCTCAAAGTGCTCCCAACAGTTTCTAACATTTGCCGGTACCGCACTCCGGCATCCAAAGTGCCGCTAACGTGCTCCCAACAGTTTCCCACATTTGCCGAGTAGCAGATGAGTATTTGCCCCCATTCGTTGGAGTCACCCATAATAAGCTTGTATCTTCTGGGACAAGCAGTGTAGGCTTCTTCTAGGCTCTTGTATAAATCAGCTAACTATTCCGAAACAGAGTCGGCAACTGGAGCATACACTTGAAAGACGGTGCAGCTTAGATCTACTTTGAAAGTCAAGTAGGCGATCCTGTGGTCGAGAAATTTGATTTCTTGGATCTTTGACAGGAGGTTTCTTTGGACGATAAAGTCGACCCCTTCTGACACGGAAGTGGTATTCCGTTTTCCTAAGAAAACTCCGGCTCCGTCTGGATGCAACATGCGTATTTCGGCTGCTCGCTTCGTTTCCGATAGTCCGATAATGTCGTACTTGATCGTCTTTGTCTCCTCGATCAGCTCTGCGAGTCGGTCATCGGTGGCAACCGATGTGCAGTTGAACCACACACTGTACCCGATTTTTCGCAGACGTCCGGTATTCCGAGAGTAGATCGCCTCTTTCGACGTATTTTCGAATCTGCCGCTACAAGAGCATTGACGGCCGGATGCGGAGGACTGAGGCAGAGCAGTTGGTGATGCTGTTTGAAGCGTGTTTTATATTTGGATCTTTTTCAACAGTCTGCTAAACCAAAGACGCCACGTCTGATAAGACGGTGTAATGATTAGCCACTTGGATCTTTTCCGGGGTGGCGAAATCCACCGGATTTGAACAAGGACCCAGGTGTTGATCTTCTACGCCACGGAGAGGCTCATTACATGTAGAAGTTAAACGGGTCTGGGACGTTTAGAAACCTGCCATTTCGAAACTTTTTTGCATTTTTGGAATTCACTAATATGCCGCAAAAATTCAAAAACGTTTCGAAACGTCCCAGAGCCAATTTGCACCAAACTTGGAAAAATATTTTCAGACCCAAGGGGCATAAGGTGGCTGAAGATTTATTTATTTACTTTTCTTCTCTTCACATGAGAGACAGCGACAAGAAGTATAAATTGTCTTGGAATATGTGGATTCTTGTTTCAGACCAGATATTGCTCGAGACGCCACGCTGGTCATTTTTCTCGGAAAACTTTGCAACGAACTTGGCGATACAGATGGCGCTATTACCGCTTACGAGATGGCGTTAAAAATGCAACCGGACAACACTGAAGTCATGAATTTGCTCGGCTTGACACTGTTGCGAATCGGGAAAATCCAGGAGGGATTTGTGCAGCTCGGCAACTGTTTGGCGTACGACCCGGCGAATAGTCAGGCGATTTTGACTATCGGTTCAATTATGCAGAATCATTCAGATCATGATGTGGCATTGAACAAATATAGGTGAGAGAAGTGTAAATGAGGTTATACATATTGCAGATCGTGCATTTTTGTTTTATTCATCTCATGCAGAAGACGACATTTTTGTAGCAGAAAAATGTCATTTTCTGCATAAAATGATTGAGACAAAACATGCAAAATGTATATTATGTGTTCACGAATGACTGGTTCTGCAGATGCTCCGATATACCGCATTTTTCACTGTTCCGCAGTATTCGCTGCGAGACCACAGTGAAAAACTGCGGAACATCGGAGCGTCGTCAGCACCAGTAGTTCGTGAACACATTATACAAAATGCATAAATATCCTAAAAATTTCAGAGTAGCAGCCGATGTGTGCGATTACAATGGATGTCTGTGGAACAACATTGGAATCGGGCTCATGGCTAGAAATAAGCCTGCTGCGGCCCATTCTGCGCTCAAAAAAGCGGCATTTATCAATCCACTGGACTATAAGTAAACCACTTGTAGGCAGGATATTAATAAGAATTAAAAAAAACTTTTTAGTGTCACACCACGGTGTCCAGGATTTGAAAAGTGGGCGGAGCGGAGCAAACGCGCTCCACTGAATTTTTCGCGCGAAATTCAAATTTTGTGGCATTTTTATTTTTTCGGGAAAGAAAAGCATAAATTCTTAATTTTTTCCCATGTGCTCCGACTGAATTATAGCTGAGGTCTTTAGAAATTTTTTAAGCCTAAGAACGTCGAATTTGGTTCAGCCACCATTTCGTAATAATCATGTTTAGCATTGCGGAGCAGGCTTGTGCGGAAACGGAAATCGGCATTGCCGGATTTCCGAAATTTCCGACATTTTTCGGAAACGATTTCCGCCGAAAACGTTTCCGAAAATTTTTTCGGAAAACACGGTGTCCAGGATTTGAAATGTGGGCGGAGCCTATTTGCTGGCGCGTCAGCAAACTTTCATGGCGCACTTTCGGTGCTTGCGCAGTTTGCGACTCTCGAATTTTTTTAATTGATTTTTTTTATTTTTCTTTCAGTAAAACCTGTTTTTCTTTGTAAAATGTATGTATTGTATCTTTTAATACCATTAAATTGCCCAAACTTCAATTTTCGTAAAGATTTATCCTGAAAAAACACCAAAAAACTCAAAACGAATATTTCGAAATGGTGGCTGAACCAAATTCGACGTTCTTGGGCTTAAAAAATTTCTAAAGACCTCAGCTATAATTCCGTTGGAGCACATGTGGGAAAAAATAAGAATTTATGCTTTTTTTTCCCGAAAAACATTAAAAATGCGTCAAAATTTGAATTTCGCGCGAAAAAATCCAGTGGGGCGCGTTTGCTCGGCTCCGCCCACTTTTCAAATCCTGGACACCGTGGAAAAGCTTTTCCGACGGAAATATTTCCGAAAAAACTCGGAAATTCGGAAATAGGCAAAAATGACTAAAAACCGGCCGATTGCTGAAAATTTTTTTCTAGAACTATCACTAGGGTTATTCTTCTTTTTTTTTCGGCATTTGCTTTGCTTATTTTCTGGTTTTGTCCTTACGGTTTCAAAAGATTGAAGCAATTTTGTATGTTATCATTTTATGAAAACATGGTATTCTCAGTACGGAGCGCTGCAAACGCGCTCCCTTCGCACAGTGGTGGACGCGGCCACGTTGGCGACGAGAGAGTTCAGAAAATTGAGAGAGCTGTGGCCGATGTTTTGCTCTAATTTCTCTAAATCTCACTCCAAATGCATGCGAAATTCTTTGTTCGATTGGAGCGAGTTTTCAGCGTTTTATACCGAGTATAAATGTTTAGTTAAACGTGAAATCAGGTATTTCGAAGCTTCAAACGTTCAAAAGCAGTAATTAGTGCTCTGTGGCAATCATAGCTCGAACTGAACGATAATTTTCGAAAGCTAACGTGTTTACAATCAGTTCTAGCGTGATTTAAATTTTTCCTACAAAAAAGTGAGCGGGGTCTCAACTTTTGTTTTATGAATATTATGTATCAAGAAAATTGTGGGGGTAGCTAGATTTCGAAGTTCATACAGCTTGGGGGGAAACATATTTTCAACAATAATATAGTCGGCGAATACATCATCAACCTCGCTCTACTGCAAAACTCCTGTAAAACAGTGTTGCACTTGCAGGATTAACTCGAATTCTAGTTTGTATACTTCTTTTCAACGGAAAATGACGTATCCACGACGAATTGCATGTAAAATTTGATTTTTCGCTTCAAAAAAGGTGCACTACACTGTTGAAAATTGAAAAGTGCCGTAAAGCGAGGCTGATGATGCATTCGCCGAGTATAATTGATTTCCAGAGTACATATAATAATCTTTTGATAATTTTGTCAACTTGGAAGTTGCATGATGTTTGAAAATAGACTCCGCTTCCTTGCCAAAATTTCAATCGTTATTTTCACTTTTTATAAAGTAAAATCACTTGGAATTTCGAAAAAGGGCGGAAACTATGTGGCAACTTATAAAACAGTACAAGCCTGGCTGCATCAAAAGCTACTTTTGATTTCCTTTCATTTCTAAAATGTTTTCTTCTTCATCTTTCTTTTAAATTTCTTTTTTATTCATTTCTCGCGTGTGCCCTGTGGCGCAGGTAGTTAACTGCTTGCCCAGTAAGCGAAAGACCGGAGTTCGAGTTTTTGTGTTGGTCTCGGGTGCTCAGTTCACTTCCGCCATGCAGTTTGGAAACAGACACACCAAGAAACTCAGTTACAGACCCAAACGGAATTTTATATATAAGGATGATTACTAGTTTTGCGTTTTAGTTTCATGATAAAATGCTTGATTAAATTAAAACAACAAAAGAAACTAGTTAATTTTTGGTATTTCCGAACTTTTCCGAATTTCCGACCTTTTTTTCGGAAACAAAAGTCGGAAAGGAATTTTTCCGAAAAAATTTTCGGAAACAAAATTCCGTTTCCGACTTTTCCGACTGACCGTTGCCGCACAAGCCTGTTGCGGAGCTAAAAAAGTGAGTTTTTTGGTGTTTTTGCAGGATAAATATTTACGAAAATCGAAGTTTGGGCAATTTTATGGTATTAAAAGATACAATACATACATTTTACAAAGAAAAACAGGTTTTATTGAAAGAAAAATAATATACCGTAAAACCTGTAATAGAAGGACATGTCCTTCTATTCTCAACCCCCCTTAAATGATGTCCTTCTAATATAGGGTGTCCTTCAATTATAGGGTGTCCTTCTAATTTTCGGAGCATGATGAAGAAAGAAACAATTTTTAAAGAAAACATTTTTAACAAAAAGCTTCTATCAAACCAGCCGTTCGGCGACTGAAAAATGGGGGGGGGAGGGGTACTACGGTATAGAACTCGCACGGAATAGAACTGCGCGGAGTAGAACAGCCGCAATTGAGGTGTAGCGGCCCAGAACCGCTTCAACATCTTGAAGAATTATTTCGTTGTACATTGTGAGGCCTTCAGTTCTATTTCGTGAAGTTGTTTTTTTTTAGTAAAGTTCCATTTTAGCCGGTTCTATTCCGTAGTAGTTCTATTCCGTGCGAGTTCTATACCGTAGTATCCCCCTGAATCATTTTTATGCTAGCTCTATTCTTCTCTTTTCTATGATTTTGAATTCACTCCAATAATTTCTTATCAAATTTGGTGTTTTTCAAAAGTAAAGGCAACACGTTGTGGGTTTGGATAGGTTTATTGATAATAGGTCTAAGACCTATGTGTAGAGCAAGATCAGATCTAGAATACAATAAAGACATGATATTTATACTGGTTCTTGTGGGCGGAGCTGCCGACGATCCCGTGCTCGAGCGTTGTGACCGATCCGTAATGATAAACATAGATATTGTAGGAAGATATGATGTTGAGAGAAAAGGCGGCATTCCTTGTCGTCCCACGGGCTCTAATGGAGTTCCGGATATTGGAATTCCAAACCGGTGACGTATGGTCGCGGCGATCTTTAGGCCTAATGGAGTGGGTGGTTTTGGTCTTGGGATACTGTAGCTGGACCCGTAAAAGGATCTTATCCTTTACACAAACGACGGTCACCACCCGGCAGACGTCGATAATCCGGAACTGATTTTGTTTCATTTGTTTTTTAACACGCGCCAGTGCTCTTTTCTTGAGTTCCATAAAGAACAGGCTTTGTCGGAAATGAAAAATTATCTTCCGAGTTCCGTTGGAAATTTCCGATTTTGTATACTCGATATAAAACGCTGAAAACTCGCTCCAAACGAACAAAAAATTTCACATGCATTTGGAGAGAGGTTTAGAGAAATCAGGGCAAAACATCGGCCACGGCTCTTTCAACTTTTCTGAACTCTCTCGTCGCCAACGCGGCCGCGTCCACCACTGTGCGAAGGGAGCGCGTTTGCAGCGCTCCGTACTGAGAATAATTTACTCTTCCCATTTTTCGGCGGTATTTCGAGTGTTTCATTTTTGTTTCCGAATTTCATCCTCGCTTTCGCATGTTGAAACTTTATTTTTTAACAAGAAAACGAAGAAAAAAAAAAGAAACAGTTTGGAAACAAACGTTTAAAAAAACGGGGGTGTTCTTAGTAAAATGTCCTTCTAATATAGGGGTCCTTCTATTATACGGTGTCCTTCTATTTTTCATTGGCAGCTTAGGACTGTCCTTCTATTTTAGGGGTGCTTTAATTATAGGGGTTCTTCTATTACAGGTTTTACGGTAATCAATTAAAAAAAATGCGAGAGTCGAAAAATTCGCAAACACCGAAAGTGCGCCATGCTAATTTGCTGGCGCGCCAGCAAATTAGGCTCCGCCCACATTGCCAATCTTGGACACCGTGCACACTGAAATAATTCATTTGATCATGTATATTTTCAAGCTGAATATTAAATACAATCCAAAATGTAGTGAGCATTCGTTTGAGTATTTGTGACACCATTTCCGAAAATTTTCGCTCACTTATTTTTTAGAATCAGTTACAACCTGGGAGTTCTTCACGACCTCATGAATCTCCGTTGTTCTTCGCTTCATTACATGAAATTGTGCACCGATTTGAAGTCGAACAACCCAAAAGCAGTTGGGGCAATGGCTGTGATTTTGTCGCATATGGGAGATAACAAAAATGCAAAATTGGCGTATAGAAAGTCTATTGAGCTGAAGCCGGTGCCCTCCGTTGTGAGTTCTCTCTATAAACTAATAAGAACCTCCACCTAACAACATGATATTTCCAGGTCCTAAACTACGCCATCTTCGAGTACCGCCAGAAAGATTTCAGCTCTTCTTGGAAAGCTCTCAGCATCTACAAAGAGCTTCAGTCGGCGGGCGTGAAGTGTACAGCGGTGTGTTTTGAGACTTGCTACGCGCAGCCGCGGTAAAACAAGAAAAAAACGTGTTTGATTGCAGAACAACCAGCAAACGGCAAGCCTTTTGGAGAGCGTGCTGAAGCAATACGAGCCGACCGCGGAACAATAAGCTGTAAAAGCGAAAGATGAGGGAAGAGGGAAGAAGAATATGCAACTAGATTTGCATGAACTTGTTTTTTTAGTGATTTGAATAAAGAATGAACGAAACAGAAATTGGAGCATTCAAAAATTCCAGCCGAAGTTTCAGGAAGGGAAATTCTTATAAGAGCGCAAGTGCATTGCGGGAGAATTTTTTTAATTGAATTTTCCCAGAAATCGGATGAGAAGTGTCGTCCTGATTGCCACGTTCAAAGTAGAAAACAAATTACATAAATAAGGAGTTCTTGCAATCCACGGCGTGTTAGACTTTACGTAAAGGCAAATGCGCTCTGTCGAATTTATCTGCGTCTCGATAGTGACATTCTGCCAAATTTAGCTATGTGCGTGCAAAACTAGAGACGCAGACACTTGATAGAGATGACCTCCGAAATTTAATTTCTAAAAATAAGTTTAAAAACGTAGTCTCCAGCACGCCGTGCAATCCAAAATTTGAAAAACATTTTATGAACTCGAATATCAGTTCCGCAAATTTCGGAAACACTTTAAAAATTACGGAAAACGGAAAGGGGCTGAAAATCGGAAAAATGGCCTAGGAGTCCAGCCCTGGAATTTCAGACCACGAAATACTCTGATACGCCACTCAAAATACTGTAGTATGCGAGATTAATAAATCGCGCTCTATCGCTCAAACCATCACGTCATTCTTGAAGAAATAGTCGTTTTTTGTTGCCTTCTCTGCAGGTGACCGGGAGCAAAAACTTGAGTGTTGTTTCCGATTCCCCCGTAAAAATAGCTTTTCCTCGTTTTTCATCCGCCTACGGTGAAAAAAGTCAAGGCTCACAGTTTGATGATGCGTTTCCGGTAAACGATCTAATAAAAACGCGAATTTTATCGACGCCTACTGTATAGATTCGAGCGATAAAACGTGATACGCATCGGTATCGTCAACTTTCCAAGCCGTTCCAACCATTTTCAACTACTGCGCTCGTGTGCTGGTTTTCCATTGTGAAAATTATGCCCAAACGAACCACCATATGGTTTTTACTTCTATTCCAACCACTTCTAATTGCCACACAGAACAATTCAAATGAAGTTTATGAGTGTAAAATCGGAACTGTTAATCCATTAGCTGCAAGCAGGTATCTAACGCCATATTTTGGTTTCAATAGATCGTTAATTGATTTTTACAGCGATAATGCCTGTTTCAAACTGTATGAAACTCCGAAAAGTTATCAAGATGCTCGTAAGCACTGTGTTTCCCTAGGCGGGCGATTGGCAGATAAAATCAACAAAGATGACTCTTCTCTATATTCATGTAATTTGTTTTCGAAAAGAATAATGGACTTATCCAACGCAGGAAAAAAACCGATTTTCGCGGTTTTTGTGAAAAATACAATGCGTCTTTAATTTTCAATGGAAATTTGGTTGAAATTTAAAGGCGCATCCGATTATTTCATCGGCCGGTCTCTACACGACAAGTTGTTTACGTCAAAAAACCTCCGACTACTGTAGTTTTTTGTCTTTTTTCTCAATTCTGCATAGGGAAAAAACCACGAAAAACGATTGTTTTCCTCTGCTGAATAGGTCCATAATAGTATAGGAAATATGAATTAAGCTCATTTTTCGAATGAAATTAAAATTTATCTCCAATTCCCAATTTTAGCGAATGCTGAGTTGTCAACTGGTAACGCCACTCAATTCTGGGTGGGCGCTTCCAATCTCAAATGTCATGTCGGTTGGGAGAATGGTGGTGAGATTGAGTTCAACGAACTCTGGGCTCAAGATTCTCGGCACTACGGAGTCGCCATTGACAAAATGTCTCTCGGTGGGCTCTGGCACACCATTCCTGTTGGACACGAACTTCCGTTCGTGTGTACATTTCAGGGAAAGTCGAGAAACGGTAAGTTTCCGAACAACATTCTTTAAGAAACCGTTGTGTTTTAGGAACAGCAAATGTTATGAAAGCTCCAATAAGAAAGAGAACGGGAAAGGAGGTCCAGAAAAACAAAGACGAAAAAGAAGAGGACATAGATGAAAGTTTGAATGCTGCGTTGGCAGATAAGAAGGCAAAAAAGGAATCTTCGAAGAATTCTGATAATAAAGAAGACTCATCGGCACTTTCTATGACGGCCGAAGAAAAAAAGGACGCAAAAAGTGAAGCTTCGAAGGCTGCCGAGATCAAGCAAGAATCAGCGGCACTGGCCATGACGGCAGAAGAAGAGAAGCAAGAATCAGCCGCACTTTCGGTGAAAGCTGAAGAAAATAGGGAAGAGTCGAAGAATGCCGAGAATGAAGAAGAATCAGCGGCCTTGGCAATGACAGCTGAAGAAAAAAATCAATCGTCAAAAAACTCCGAGAATAAGGAAGACTCAGAGTCACTTTCAATGACAGCAGAAGAAAAAAACGACTCAAAAAAGGAAGCCTCGAATAATTCCAAGAATAAGGAAGAATCAGCGTCTCTGGCAATGAAAGCCGAAGAAAAAAAGCGGAACGAAAAAGAAGAGGAAATCGACGAAAGTTTAAATGCTGCATTGGCAGATAGTAAGTCAAAAAAGGAAGCTTCAAAGAATGCTGATAACAAGGAAGATTCAGCGGCCCTGGCAATGAAAGCTGAAGAAAAAAAGCAAACGTCGAATAACTCCGAGAATAAGGAAGAATCAGCGGCACTCTCAATGACAGCAGAAGAAAAAAAGAAAGCTGAAGAAAAGAAGAAAGAAGAAAAAGAAGAGGACATCGATGAAAGTCTGAATGCTGCATTGGCAGATAAAAAGGCAGAAAAGGAATCTTCGAAGAATTCTGAGAATGAGGAAGATTCAGCATCTCTTTCAATGACGGCAGAGGAAAAAAAGCAAGAATCAGCGACAGCGTCAAAAAACTCCGAGAATAAGGAAGAATCAGCGGCACTCTCAATGACAGCAGAAGAAAAAAAGAAAGACGAAAAAGAAGAGGATATCGATGAGAGTTTGAATGCTGCACTGGCAGATAGCAAGTCAAAAAAGGAAGCTTCGAAGTCTGACAAGAATGAAGACGAATCAGCGGCACTTTCGATGACGGCCGAAGAAAATAAGAAAGCTGAAGAAAAGAAGAAAGACGAAAAAGAAGAGGACATCGATGAAAGCCTGAATGCTGCATTGGCAGATAAAAAGGCAAAAAAGGAATCTTCAAAGAATTCCGAGAATAAGGAAGATTCAGCATCGCTTTCAATGACGGCAGAGGAAAAAAAGCAAGAATCAGCGACAGCTTCGAAGAATGATGAGAATAAGGACGAATCAGCGGCCCTGGCAATGACAGCTGAAGAAAAAAATCAAGCGTCAAAAAACTCCGAGAATAAGGAAGATTCAGCGTCACTGGCAATGAAAACCGAAGAAAAAAAGAACGACGAAAAAGAAGAGGACATCGATGAAAGTTTAAATGCTGCGTTGGCAGACAAGAAGTCAAAAAAGGAAGATTCGAAGGCTGCCGATAATAAGGAAGAATCAGCGGCCCTGGCAATGACAGCTGAAGAAAAAAAGCAGGCGTCGAAGAATTCCGAGACTAAAGAAGATTCAGAATCGCTTTCAATGACCGCCGAAGAAAAAAACGATTCAAAAAAGGAATCATCGAAGTCTGGAAAGAATGAAGAAGAATCAGCATCCCTTGCGATGAAAGCAGAGGAAAAAAAACAAGAATCAGCATCGGCAGCGATGAAAGCCAAAGAAAATAGGGAAGAGTCGAAGAATGCCGAGAATAAGGAAGAATCAGCGTCCCTGGCAATGAAAGCCGAAGAAAAAAAGCAAAACGAAAAAGAAGAAGACATCGATGAGAGTTTGAATGCTGCATTGGCAGACAGGAAGTCAAAAAAAGAAGATTCGAAGAGTGCCGACAGTAAGGAAGAATCAGCGGCACTTTCAATGACAGCCAAAGCAAAAAAGCAAGAATCAGCTGCAGCATCGCTGACGGCTGAAGAAAAAAACGATTCAAAAAAGGAATCTTCGAAAACTGCTGAGAACAAGGAAGAATCAGCAGCACTTTCAATGACGGCCGAAGATAAAAAGGAACATGCTTTTGCACAAAGCTCTTCGAATGCGAATGCGTCGGCCAGCTCTTCTTCTAATTCAGATTCCGCTTCGCTTTCAAAGTCCGCCGCGAAATCATCGACAACGTCTCAAGTGACCTACGATGCCGCCGAAGTTAAACTGCGCAAAGAAATTGGGCGTGCCGTGATCGACATGATGTCCCAAAAGATGGCTGCCCAATCGGAGCATTACGATAAGTACACAACGGAAGATTTGCTCTCCGCTGCAGCAACTCTTATGGGTGGATTCACTGCCAATATGAATTGGGCTGATTCGAGCGCATCATCCACTTCCGACTCGCAGATTGATGAAAGATCAATGAATATGGCTTTGACTCTTGCGGAACAGCGAGCACTTGAGCTACGGATGAAAAGTTCGAGTGAGAGCTCCAGCTCGGATTCCAGTTCGGATCACATGATGATGGAAGCGGCGCTTTCTCAGGCGCTTGAAAAAGATGAACAAAGCGAGTCAAAATCAGAATCGAGTGATTCCAGTGCAAACAGTGATTCCGCATCTCTGAGTTTGGAGGAGAAGAAGAAAGCGGAAGCACAGAAGAATGATGAGCGAGCAGATGTGAACTCATCTGCTACTGTCGTGGGTTCAAAAAATGAGACAAGCCCTTCTACCACTGAAGACGACATAGACGAGTCTTTGAATGCGGCACTTTTAGGTCAGAAGACCACTACAACCAGAAAGAATCTTAACTTGGAAACAGTTGTCATTCCAACAACCACTGCGAGGGGTTTACTGGTCAATTCAGTTCAGACGGATAAAGGGAAGAATTCGGCATGCCCTGGAAAATGGACACAATTCACCGCAAACGCCACTGCTCCAGCACTTTGTTTTAGACGGTTCGACGAGCCAATGAACTTTGAAAACGCTCGTCTCTTCTGCCTTGCAAAGGGTGGTCATTTGGCTTCGATTCACAATGAAAGACAGCTTTTGCTGCTTTCCGGTAATCCAGTCGCATCTCTGCGTAGGTTCACACTGTTTTTCAGCTCTTCTTCACAACAATGGGCGGGACGCGATCGGTAATCAGACATGGATCGGTTTGAATCGTATCCATCAAAAGTATTATGTTTTCGAGGACGAAACATCGATGGACTTCACAAGATGGCTTCCGGGAGCACCTAATATTCATGATTGCACTGTGGTAAGGCAAATTTTGTCAAAGCTAGCCAAAAATCAATGTTTCAGTTCACCGGAAACGAACTACCCAACTATCCACACAAGGGAACACAATACAAATTCGGAGACTTCCCATGTGAAGAGGTCCAAAGATCTGTGCTCTGTGAGGTGCAAATTGGAAACGGTGAACAAACAAACTACTACTTTTCTTTTTGAAACGTTCGGTTTCAGACAAAAAATCTAGTCCTCCAACATGCCAACAGGGATGGAGTTACTATTCTCACGACGGAACAGTGGCTAATGGAAAGTGTTTCAAAGTACGCAGGAATTTTACATTCCTTTCTTTTCCAAACTTGAAATGGTCTCTTTCAGCACATTGAACATCCCAAAACGTTCAACGAGGCTCGCAACATGTGCCGTTTGGAGGACGCCTACGTGGCTTCTGTCCAAAATGATGGAGAAGCTCGCTTTGTTTCTGCTCTGGTTCAAACTGCGAAAAACTTTACAATCAATGAACAGACATGGATTGGATACGTTAAATACGGCAAGGATTTCGGCTGGGAAGATGGAAATAACGAAATCAAATTCGATCCATGGACCGAGAAGCTTCCCAGGGATAAAAAGTGCACTATGGTGGGTGCATCGCTGAATTACATGCTTTGTTACTTTGTCGATCCCTACTTCGATCACGTGGTGTGAGCAAGGATAACAGCAGCCCAAGCCTTTCGGTCCTTGCCGATTATTGACCAGAGGGCCAGAGGCAAGAAACTGGAAAACGACAGGATAACCGTTTTCCACCATGTTTCTCTGCGTCTCTCACCGCCACCATGTAAAAATGTTAGACCATTTTCCGCAAGAAGTTGCTCCATCTCATTAATAGTCTTCCAACAGGTCTCTTCTCATCATGGATAATCCATTCTTGCATCAGCCTTGCCCATCTTCCATCGTTTTTTCGCATTATGTTTCCGACGCATCCAATCTTCTTATTCTTCGTGGCGCGTAGGGGATCACGGACATTCGAAATAGGGATATTTACTAATTCTGGAAGCATAATTTGTCAAATAATTAGCTGCGAAATATTTCTCCGAAAAAGGCGGCGATTTTTGATCAGTACAATTTCAAAATGCACGCCTCTTTGGGAATATCTCACAGCGAGTTGGCTAATTTTGAATTTTTCACTCCAAATGAATAAGAAAAATATTTTAAAAACTGCAAAAAATAGAATGAAAGAAAAAAAGTCCATAAAGAAAACATGAAATTTCAGTTCACCGGAAACGAGATTCATGACGACTGTCGCAGCAAATTCCGATTCGTCAGCGTAGACTGTAACGCCAAGCAACGGGCAGTTCTTTGCTCGAAACCACCGATGAAAGATGGTAAGAAAACTAAACTTTTGAAGAATTCCAAATTGCCTTCTTTCCAGGTGTTAAATTCACGTTCAAGGACACGGAAAACACCAAAAAATCGGTCTAACCGTATAACTTTATCTTTTCTGCAATAACTTCTCTTTTGTATATCCTTGTTGACACTCAATTCTAGATCGACATTAGTGCGAATAAACCAATTTCCCATTTTGTTGTCACAAATCTTCGTCTAATAAATGTCGACTAGAAATTAACATTTTTATTGTCGAAAAAAAATGTATTGTAACCTAGAAAACAATGAGCGTTTTTTTTTTTGATTTTCAACCAAACTTGTTTGATTTTTATTTATTTTTGTTGTTGTTGTTGTTGTAATTTCAGCAAGCTAAATTTATCGAATTCGTTATTTCCCGAACATTTTTCACGGAGTGTTGGCCACTACAATTTTGCAAATTTTTTTTCGAGCACCCATCGCGGCTTTTCCCACGATTTGGCGCGAAATTCAAACGCCATTCACAAATATCACGATAAAACAAAAAATTTTCTTCTTCTTTCCCTTGTTTTTCATCACGGCGTGTTGAAGAGTACATCGTGAAAATGCGCTCCACTGCTCACACAGATTTGAGGAAACGGTGTTGTTACAGATTTGAAACGGTTTGAATTTTCAAAAACGAGGCGCTGGCGGAATACGTTTTCTGCATAAAATAAATGGGTGAATATTGTTTAAATGTTTAGAATTATGCAAAAGATATTAACCCATAAGAAAAAAATATATAAAAAATTGCTGCGGGCGGCGCCGCAGTAACGACGTTTTGAATACGCCATTTCGCGCAATTTTTTCTCGAGTGACGTGGCAACTTTCCCGCGAAATTTAAATTTTCATTTTCATGTACCTCTCAACACCCCGTGTTCATCATTTCTCGAAGAATTTCCATTTTAATCAGAATTTAAATATCAATCAAAAATAAAAAATTTTATGAAAAAGAAAACAAACTATTAAAAATGTAATAATGAAATCGAAAATCATACGAAAAAAAATTAGGCAGAGGGCGGAGCTTCGTAAACCGGTCGGCAACTAACGAATGTTAAATAATTTAAGTAAAACTACTTAACTGTGGTGCTTGCAGAATTTTCACGGAAATTCTATTGTAACCGGCAAGAAAATTGAATCGATAATAGGTGTCCAGTAATTTAAAAAATATGCCATATCTTTCTTATCTTTCTTATATATACTCGGTATAAAACGCTGAAAACTCGCTCCAATCGAACAATGAATTTCGCATGCATTTGGAGTGATGTTTAGAGAAATCAGAGCAAAACATCGGCCACGGCTCTCTCAATATTCTGTACTCTCTCGTCGCCAACGTGGCCGCGTCCACCACTGTGCGAAGGGAGCGCGTTTGCAGCGCTCCGTTCTGACAATAGAACATTTTAGATTAGTCTGTGTGTTTGTTTGTGTGTCTCACACAAGAGTTTGCAGTCGACAAAGCTCGATCTCGGGACCTCTCGATTGACGTTCAAACATGCTAACCACTATACCACAAGGGTCACGAAAACTTGAGAGAAAAAGGGAAAAGAAATGATTACCATTTCTATTTAAAAAAAAACAAAAATTAATAAAAATAAATATTTGACGAAGGCGATTTAGTCGCCACAAGCTGCAAGCTTGTTAATTTTTAAAAAATGAAGTCGGAGAATTCAGTGTATTTTTGTTAGGGTGGGCAAGTGCGCTCTATCGAAAAAGATGATCTGTCTGTTTTTCTGCCCAGAATAGGATTTCAAATACATCATTTTGTCCTATTTCTTCTCCAGCGCGGTCCAAAGTTCCACAATAATTCCCAAAAAAAAGCGTGGGCAGATAAAAACAACTTGAATTTCTCCGCGCGTTAAAAAACACAAAAATAAAGAGAAAAAAACAGTTTTTCTGGGAATTTTTGTGGATTTCAGGATTTTTCCTACTTTGGGCGCGGCATATTTTCATATAAATAAAAATTGTTGTTTTTTTTAATTTCAAAGAATTTCGAAAACAAATAATCATGAGAAAAAGAAATCGCGGGAAAAAAAAACCAGAAAACAATTTTTTAGGAGCGTGATCTCAATCACCCTGTAAATCGCGTTTCTGGGGCTAGGACAGGTTATAAATATAATTTTTGAGACATAAAAAATTAAATTGTAAATAAATTAATAGAAGAAAAGCTGGAAAAAAAACGAAATTAAAATTATTTTTTTCAAAAAATTTCAAAAAAATTTTCCCGCGAGGCTAAAATTATCAATGGAGCACATTTGCATAGTAGGCAGATTTCGAAAAATCAACAAAAAACAAACTTGTTTTCGCATTTTCCCATCATTCTTCGCCTGTTTTTCGTAATTTTTATCAGTTTGGCCTAAAATAAAATTAAAAACAACAGAATTCATTTTCAGTATGATAAAAAGTTTGCTCTCACTTGTATCATGGAACAACAAGGATAAGAAGAAACTCAAAGGAACACCCGGTTCCGGCTCTCGCCCAACGGATTTTTCGTTCGCTTCCGATGTCGACGCATCCATTCTGAACGACGTCACCCTTCCGATGGGCGTGAGTTTTCAATCATTTTTATTTAAAAAAAATTAAAAAAAAAAAAAACGTATTATTATCGCAGGATGGATACGCGGATTCCTCAATGCTCTCCCACTCACGAACTCTCGGTGACACGTCACTTTTCGATTCGATTGGCCGAAAAAATCGGACAGTATCTTTCGATTTTTGCTTGTCATCATCATCGAGCGAAAAACCGAAAAATGGTTATTTATTTACCTAATATAAATGATATTATTGTTATTATAATATATAAATTACCGGTTTCAGATGTTGTTGTTCGCCGACGAAGCCTCCAACCGAGAACTCCCTCTCCGAATCATTCGGATGCCGAGTATTCTTTTTCGGAGAGCATTTTTGAGTGAGTCTTTTTTGCGCTGTGAAGTGAGTAAAAAATGCAACACTTTCAGCTCACCAAACCATCGGAACCGCCTGCATTCGATGATCGGTGACAAGATCTACGAAACAGCGAGCAGTTCGCCTCCCCCGTTCACAAATAATAATGTCAGTAAGAAATTGTAGAGTAGATATACTAATAAAGTGTGTATGAAAGTAGAAATAAAATGATTCGAATCGAATTCATTGCTTTGAACACAAGAAAGAAGACAATTTTAAATCTACGCATCCGGGTCAATCGGCTTTCTCGGAGCTTTTGGAGTTCCGACAGTCGCGATATCAAAGTCAAGTTCATCGGTTTTTTTGACATCCAGTGGGTCCAACGCCGCGTCCGGCTTATATGGTTTGTCAATATTCGGTTTTGGAATATCTGAATTATCGTTTTGAGGATCGCTAAGAATATTGGAGCCGCCTGGAGCAACAGTTTCTGGACGAGTTGGTGGAGTTGGAGTTCTAATCGAGAATGTGCTCTTAGTGGATGGTGGTTGAGCGGTCGACGTGGTTGGAGCAACGGTACTTGTAGTTGGAGCCTTGGTTGAAGTGGTTGGAGCAACCGTGGTGGTTGGAGCCTTGGTCGACGTGGACGGAGCAACAGTGGTGGTTGGAGCAGCAGTTGTCGTAGGTTTCACCGTAGTCGTTGGAGCTTCAGTTGTCGGCTGGTGTGTGGTCGTCTTGGACTCACAAACGCATGGACAACACTGTCTACAAGCGAAGGTGAATCCATCTGGTCCAGTTGGGAACTTATCCGGCCAATCTCCGTGAGTCTTTTTTGGTGGTGAATTGTTACCTATGAAGTTTCAATACTCGCTTAAAATCTCCATAACCACTCACCTCGGTAGACAATACCCATGGCGGAAGCCAAAGAAGCCGTGGCGAATAATACGATCAAAATTCGGAAGTAGCCAGTCATTGTGAATGGCGAAGAAGCCCGAACACACATATTGCAGCGCGATATACGGTCGTTTTATATGCTCGCAGCGCCGATAAAAGTTTTATTTTTTGATTGTTGGTTTTTTGCGTTTTTGCATCTTGTTTTATGGATAGTATTCGTGGTTAAAAAAAAGAAGGAAAAAGTATAAAATAAAGGGATGCACTGGTGAACCGCGCGCGGGCCCGCGGCGGCTCCGCAGACGCTACGGGCCCGCCACGGGCCCGCAGCGGGCCCGCCAGCGCTTGGGTGCCCTCGCTGGCCGCTGGCGGGCCCGCGGCGGCTATGATATTTGGTAGGTGACTGAAAGGTTGAAAATTTTTTGTTTCCAATTGGTTTATAAATGAATTGTGGTTATTTTAAACCATGTAAAATTGCGCATAGGACACTAGTTAGTTGAGTTTTTGATAAAAAATTCTGACATTCATTGGTGATGCGCTGGCGGGCCCGCTGCGGGCCCGCCGCGGGTCCGCCAGCGGCCAGCTGGCGATGGTAAACTTTTTGTCTCAAGAATGTTTCTAAATGTTTTTTCCTGGTTTTATGTGAATTATATCGCGCATGATGAGATATTTAGTTAACTTTGTTTAAAGAATTAGACTTGACCGACCGCGGATAAGTTGCGTAGAAGTTGCATAAACGTTTCGTTTGTTTTGATATTTGTTTACGAAATTATATTCTATTTCAAGAAATCTTTAATTTATCCGAAAATTCAAATAAAACAGATGTAGGCAAAAGTAGGCGGTATTCGAAAACCTACGAGTTTCGTTCTTTGAGAAATTGAGCGACGCAACGAAATGCGGGAAAGTCTGCAATTCACGTTGCGTGATCGAGAGATTTTCTGCGTTTTCTAATTATTTTAGTTCTTCTTAAAAAAATTTTGCTACGGCGTGTAGTATCGGCTGCTAAAGAGACCTTTATCGCCTTTTAGCCTTGTTTTTTCCAAGCCCCCTAAATGCACTATCAATAGCCAGTGGACGTCGGCGCAGCAGGCTTGGCAGCCTATAATACTGGAATTACCGATTTAATAACGATAATGGTACGTCCAAAGTAAAAAAAAAAGCGCGCACTTGTAAACATGTTTACAATTAATTTTTTGCTTGTTTGGCGGTAAACAACAAAGAAAAAGACGCAAAAACAAAGTTACTTTGGACGCCTCTTTTCGTCTTTTTTTGCGCTTTTTTTCTACTTTGGACGTACCATAACAATCGATGACTGCCGATTGACGTCGAAAATGAGTTGAGCGCGGGCTAACATCGCTCAATATGCCAATTTTAAGGAGATTACATGTGATTTGTCTTTATTTGTTCTGTTGTTTTCAGTGATTTTATACTCATTTTTAATCTTCAATCAAACATGTTCCAAAAATAACAACGGAAGCGAAAAATACTGCCCACTTATTCGTGATACAAGAGGCGCGCAGCATGGTTGCCAAATGGTATGCCCATATTGCAAAGTGGGCGGAGCTTATTATTTTTGAATGATTTTTGTCAAAAAACTCCAATTTTGTATGTTTTGCTGGCGTTTTTTAAATCATTTTTCTTTCTTTTAAGTCTTTATTTTTTTTTTGAATATGCCCGATAACTTTTTGAAATTTTTTTTGTTTTAGGTACCACTGGACAACCGGAACTCGACACCGCCGACGTCGGTAAGATTTCCTTTTTTTTTAAACTTTTTTAATGTCAAAAATTAAAAAAAAAAGTCCTAAAGAAGAAAAAGAAATGCAATTTATAAGCGGATTTAAATAGATTATGCCCTAAATATGATTTTGAATAGATGCGGCACGCCGCTTCGAAAAATATCGATTTTTTCCTATTGAATAGGCTAAAGATTTATAAATTTTACCTATCTTTTTAACAAGAAAAATAAATAACTCGCCCAAAAAATTGCTAAAATTCAGAGAACATAAAGTTATTTTGAAATAATGTTTTAAAAACCATCGCTGAATGAATTCTAGCTCCGTTTGTACTTTTTTTTATTGATAAAACTCAATATTTCGAGCAATTACAATTATTAGCAGAATAATGTATAAGTCATCTTTTCACTCAACTAATTACGTAACAAATGCAAAAGTGCAGCATTTTTGGAAAAAAAAGCATCGTCAAATAAATTTAGGCGTGTTTTGTAACGAACAAAAACACCTATGTGACTTGTGGACCGTGATTTCGGTTGTGCTCGTTCAAAATTTTATTTTTTACAATAAAAATAAAGCAAAAATATGTGTTTATTCATGTCTGTTTTACCTGTGTCTATGTGAGGTTTCGTGTGCGTTTTTTCAGCTACTACTGGACCGATTTGCATCAAACTTGGCGAAACATTTTTAAAACAAAGTGGAACTAGGCTGCCGAAGTTTGATACAAATCGGTTAAGTTTGAAGTGTAGCATACTGAATGCACTTGGGGTCTTGGGGTCTTTTCACCGTTGCACCGGGGAAAGCCGCCGAAAATTGTCTAGTTAAAATGAAACAAAAAGATGAGTTTTGAGTAATATTTTTGCCTTTAATTCTGTCGAGCATTAAACAATTATATTCTTTTCTTGAATAAACTGGTCCATTTATAATTTTGAGAACCGATACTAGCGTTCTCGCGTTAGAAAAGATTGTTCCAAGCTCTGAACAATTCAGGTGTTTTTAAGGACGTTTTCTGCTGATTTAAGTTAACTAGACGATTCTCAGTGGCTATAGCTTGTGCAACAGTTAAAATACTTGAAAAAAGGAATTGATTGTAACGGCCATGGAGCACAGACTCATGCGCCGGCAGAGAGCAAACGCACCCGACGCATAACTTAAAATTTCATACAAATAGGCCAAAAGTTAAATGATATAAAAACTGACACTATTTTGGTTTTTTTTTTGTAAAATTTTTCACGTTTGCTGGCTCATGCCCATGTGATAGTGGTTTTCGCTCGCGTTTCCTCAAGTCAAAACGTATATTTTTAAATGTCCGTTGCAAACAATAATACATTTTTTAAGTTTGAACTTCAAATGATTAAGGAAAGAAATTGAATTGAACGGAATTTGTGTCATAAAAATTAGAATGCTTTGCCTAATAAAAATTTTAAAATAAATTATAATCCTCCGGGATGCCGCACTCACCGCCGCATCTCTTACACAACAAAATTTACTGAATTTTCAGACACGTGCCACATCTTGATGAGGACGATCGATTCTGAGATGAGCGGGACAACGACAGCGACGAATTTTGGGATAATATAAATAATTACTGTATTGAATTTTTGTTTTATTTTTTTCAATAAATGTTGATAAAAACAAGAACTGTGTTAGTTTTCATGAAAAAATATCAAATAAAAAAAAAAAGGAAGAAGGTAGTCACCCCGCGATGTAGCAGTTAGCGAACCGCTGGCGGGCCCGCCACGGGCCCGCTGCGTGCACCACGCGTGTACTCTTTTAGCTGTCAGCGGTCCGCTGGCGGGCCCGCCGCGGGCCCGTGGCGCTTCACCAGTGTGGAGTAGCAAGTTTGACTTTTCTGCTGATTTTAAGGTTCAATGAAATTCAATGAAATTCAATCGACCTTATTGTTAAAGACCAGGCATCTACAATCAATAATTTAAAATTCCGGCTATTGTGTTTTCAATCGAGTTGCGACATGAGAACGCGAAACTCCGCCCAATTATTTGTGCGCGACCACGAAAACACAGTGATATTCGAAGAGACGCAAACAAAAAAGGGATAGTCGACTCATGTTTTCAGGATGCAACTCGTTTGAAAACACAATAATTTGAATCTCTCGCCGAAAGTATGTATATAAACCAAATTAATGAATAATTTGCCGAAATTATAGTAGTTTTCGGCAATTTGGCTGAGCAATGCGCGGAGCGTATTTCATGAGTAGTTGGAGCTGATGCCAGTTCAATTGTGGCGTTTCTGGCTGTGGAAATTGGATCCAATTGGAGATTTAGGAAATTCATCGCGCTAATTTCCAGCTAGTTGTCTCCAGTCGAAATGTTACTAGGAGCAATATATGGAAAAAAACACGTGGCAGCGTCTGGTGTCTGGGAATTTTCGGAAAGAAGTTGGCAGCCCTGCCATTGGCACTGACCATATCACTGCCAGTTGGCAGCGAGGCCGCCGTTTGGTGAGTAAAATGGAAAAGTGTCACGGGTTTCAGCAGATTTGCCAAGTTAAGTTAGCCGGCAGCTGTTTGGCAGCTAGTCAGCAGGGGTCCTCTTGATCAGTCGGGAGCTACTCGCCAGCTAGGAAGCAGCTTCCTGGCAGCTAGTATCTATGTATCAGGTTATCGAGAAAGTCTTATCTTCATAAAAATAGGGGAATGGAAATTGAAAGGAACGAGGAGTTCCTGCAAAGCTGTTTCTACTTCTTTTCTTCACTTGGCACGAGAGAACGCCAAAGTTCAACGTTTGCCGACGACATCGTTCGGGGCCGGATCCATGAAACTGTCATTTTTCTGTTTCATGGATTCTAGCTCTGGTGGCCAACAACCACAGGACGGAAAGCCGAATGATTCAAAAACTTGCCGAGATGTGTAGAAAAGTGGGTCACAAAAGCCAACAAATCCATCGTCAACATCAAGCTTAACAAAACCGCCATCCTCAAATATCGGAAACCATGACAATTTCAACGTGAAGTTCACGTTCGTGCGTGACCTCCTACGTCTTCAAATCATCTTGATAAGGTCTGTATAAAAGAAAAAAGTTAAAATACAACTCCTCAGTGTGAGCTTTCTCTCCAAGTCTCCAATTATCAACCAGCTCGAACAATGGCTGTCGATATGATCGTCGAGCCCAAGTGGGTTGTGCAAAACTTTGGAGTGAGTCTAAATTGGCATTTTGCTGATCTATCGTTTCTATTCAGAATGTCCGAATCCTGGACGCGTCGTGGATCTTCAAGCCAAAGATGGATCCTGCCGAGTACAAGTCCAAGTACTTCAACAAGTTCGGAGTTGCCATGAACGAGTTGAAGAATCCCGAGTACTTTGCCGAGCACATCAACGGAGCCGCTCACTTCAACTTTGACATTGCCTACTATCCGACTGAGGAGGAGCGCTTTGCACTTTATGATGCGGAGACCTTCTCGGCGTACATCAAGCGTCTTGGTGTCTTCAATGGTGATCACGTTATCCTTTATGGAAGAGGAAAGGACGGTGGAATGCCGGCCGCGTCGCGTGCCTACTGGACTTTCAGATACTACGGATACACTACCGTCTCTGTGTTGAACGGAGGTCTGGAAGCTTTCAAGTTGGCTCAAGGAGTCGTGCAATCTGGAGAGAGCATGATTTCTTCTGGAAACTTTGAGTCGAAGACAACCGATGCTTCAGTAGTTGCCAAGCTTGCAGATATTCCATTCGACAACCTTGCCAGCATCAAGTACCTCGATGCTCGTACTCGTGAGGAGTTCATTGGAAAGGTGCCAATCGGATATCCAGATTCGAAGGCTACGGGTGTTCGCTGCAAGGACGCTGTTCACTTCCCGATCAGTGAAGTGTGCGGAGCCAAGGGATTCAAGAAGAAGACCGATTGCGACCAGGCGTTCGCCGCCAAGGGAATTAAGACTGGTGACACTGTGGTCATTGCTTGCGGTGTTGGCGTTTCGGCTTCTGCTATTTGGCTTGCCGCTGCTCGTTCCGGAATCGTCGCCAAGGTCTACAATGGCGGAGTTCATGAGTTGGCTCACAAGGCTCCACAACACTTGAACACAAAAGGATAAATGACGACAATGACCTCATTCGCTTTCTATCAAGTTTCGCCCCTTTTGGGCTTGTCCTCCAAATAAAAGAGTTCCTATTTTGTTAATTATTTGTGTAAATGGGGGAAGTGTGGGGTGTGTTTTGTTTGCCAGTAACAACTTGATTTTGCATTTTGGTTGATACATCGGAATAGAGCTGTAGCTGAATCAAAAAAACTAGAGCTGATAGAAAAAGCATACATTTTTCCTGTACAGCTCCAATTAAGGCAGTTCTATTTCGCTAAAGTTATATTCAGAAAACGGCAGAATTTTTCTAATGGGTTCTTCGTTTTTGCGAATTCTGTGGTACCCAAATTCCTTTTTTTATTCATGGAACTGCCGAAAAATGTAATAAAATGAGTTAAAAAATGGGAGAAAGTTTGAAGAATGCTCCGCTCAGGATACTTACAAGGGAACTGGGTGGGATAAAAAATTCGGAAGTTTCTGAAAATTTAACAGCCTGTTAAAGATGGTTTTAAAGTGCTTCCAAACATTTTTCGTAAAAGGCCGCCGCTCCGAACCGAGATAATACACTTCAAATTTTCGGCCACGCCCCTTTTAAAATTTAACAGGAAAAAATGATTTAATAGTGAAATGGGAGAAACATTTTCAAAGCAAAGGTCTCTGAAACACGGAACCGATGAAATCAATGTGGGAAAAATTAAGGAACCTTCGTGTTGAAAATTTCCTGGGTTAAATTTTAAAAGGGGCGTTGTTTTTTCCAGGGATTCCCAAATTGGCGACCCTACCAAGTTTCCTTGTAAGTTCTATGAATAACCCCATAATTTACCGGGGGTGCTACGGTATAGAACTCGCACGGAGTAGAACTCTACGGAATAGAACTGCGCGAAATAGAACCGCCTGAAATTGAGCTGTACCGACCCAGAACCGCTCGAACAACTCGAAGAATTATTTCGTTGTACATTGTGAGACCCTGAATTCTATTTCGTGCAGTTGCTTTTTTAGTAAAGTTTTATTTCAGCCGGTTCTATTCGGCGCAGTTCTATTCCGTAGCAGTTCTATTCCATGCGAGTTCTATACGTATCACCCCATAATTTACCCCCCGTTTTACAAAAAATTGAACACGACAGAGTTCTTTAAAAGTAGTTACAGTAATAGATGGACCTGTTTTCTTTACAATCTTGACTTCTTTGACCAACTTTTTTATTTGCAACTACATAATGGTGGTTGTATGGTTGGCCAATCAGATTGGATCAAAATCTCTCATTTTCCTCTGTCAATTCCATCTTCTATTCGTCATTTTATTGCCCTTTCGCGGTCAGTTTTATTTTCTGTCATTTTACAGTCCAGCTGCGACGTTGACTTTGTCGCCCACCACATTTTCGCGGTTTCTATTTGTCATCGCTCGCCTCCTAATTATCTGGGGGCATGTTCGTTCACATCACTTTAAGTCAATATTTGTGCTCGTTGGCCAAAATATTTATATCCATCCAGCCGACAGCGGTCACTGAAAAGGCTTCATGTCGATTATCGGATCAAAATCAATAGGCAAACAAATATTGGGGCGAGCGGCAGAGGACAGGAGTGCAACACTGTTCGTCGAAAATCTGTCGTTGTGATCATTTCATCTTTTCTCTGTTCTGCCAGACACTAGGCTCAAACGGATTGTGTTCTGTGAAATAAAAAAGTACACCGTTTCCGAGAGGGTAAATAATTGTTAACTTTGTCATTTGACTGTCTTCGGCTGACCTAATTTTTGTGGAATTCCTATCAGTTTCTGCCTCACTAGCCGCCTTGAGAAGAACGTTTTATTTTCCCTGGCATTGCTCAATAGTATTTGTTATGTGTTCACGAGCGAAAAGCTCGTGAACACATAATTTTTTTGCTCATTTTCAAAAACTAATGCGGTGCGACCTACCGTAACCCGAGAAACACGATTTACAGGGAAATTTAGGCCAGACCCCGAAAATTTAAAGATTTCGAAATACATATATATTTATTTTTCATTTTTTCAGAATTTTTTGTTGAAACTGATATTTTCGAAATTAACACTGTCATATAAATTAAATTACACAGCGATTTTAATTTGTAAATGGTATTTATTTTAAATGTGAAGTTTCTCAATTCTTACTATTAGCATTAAAAATCATTCAATGAGGTGCCAAATTTTCGGGGAACTTAAAAATGTAGGGATTTCGCAAAAAACTTTAAAGACGTCCAAAAGGAGTACACGAGGTGTGGTCGATGGCCTAGCAAACCGGCGGTAAGAAATTCAAACTTATTTGGCGCTAAGACGGTTTTTTTTGCTTTTTCTCCATTTTTCTCATAATTTTCGATGGATTTTGTTTAAAATTTTGTTTTTTCTTGATGCGATATCCAAAAATTGATATTTAGCCAAGTCATGCAGAAAATTATTAATTCATTGGTAAACATTCAATTTTCCTAAACAGAAGCGAATTTAAATCGATATTTCTGAAAAAAAATGTGCAAAATCTGATAAACTATTTTTTTCTAGATTTCACTTCTTTTGCCCATTTTTATGGCGACCTGTAGATAATTTATCGAAAAATAGCGAATTTGTGAGAAAAAAAGGGAAAAAAAACGTATTGGCGCCAAATGACTTCGAATCGCCGGCCGGCGGTTTTCTAGGCCACACCTCGTGTACTCCTTTTGGACCTAGCTGAACTTGACAGAACGCCACTGTGGAGACACAGAGAATGCGATAGGGCGCGTTTGCCTTTACGTAAAGTGATATTTACAGTGATCCGACGAGCGTTAAAATTCACAGGCGGTTTTTTCGGGGAAATATTGGAAATTTATGACCACCTCCCTCAGCAGTGCGTTTCTCTTAATCATGTCATTTTTTTGTTTGGTTTTTTTTTCGTGATTTCCCAATGAAAATCATGTTGCGACCACCCTCCTCTTCCTCTCACCATTTCCAATCAGTGCCCAGTTTTTGCGTCCTCTCCCACTCTCTATCCATCTCTTGTCCATCCATCCACTGATTATCCATATCAAATCACGAGTGTCTGCGTCTCCTCACTGACCACAGACACTCTTGTAGTGGGGGGCAATAGTCGAATCGAATCCAATCGAATCGCCTCGAAACGAAACAAATCGCATCGAATCGAAGCGCAAAAGCCGGCTTTCTGGAGAGAGAGAGAGAGAGAGAGAGAGAGAGAGAGAGAGAGAGAGAGAGAGAGAGAGAGAGAATAAACTGCAAATATGTAAACTCTTGATTTCTTTTTGGTTTTTGACAAAACAGATAAATGTGTGTCTAGTCTCATTTTGGCCCTCTCACGCTGCGAAAATTTGTGTTTTTTTTTCGTGAAGTCACAGTTGAATAACCAATAAAATTACAATGATTGTATTGTAAATATTTTCGCCGCTTCTGCTTCATTCTCTTCTTGTTCTTTTCCCCCTTTTTTTTTGCCCCCTTTCTTCCCTTCTTTGTTCTATTTTTCCTGTAGAAATAATGGAAATCTCCATCAGTTTCCTATTGCCGTTTAAAAAACAGTGTAATTTTTGGATCCTATGGTATTTAGGCAGCTGGACTCTTTGAGTGTCATGCTTGTTGGTGTCGATTTACGCAGGGGTGTAGCTTTTTCGCTTTTTGGTTTTTATTACTGCACATTTTTTTTATTTCAAAAAAGGTCCCAACTTTTCGTGGAAACTGCTTTTTGAATCTCAGGAAATTTTTGGCTAATCGCCACCGATTCGGGGCGTGTGCCATATGTATTTGGCACACGCCCCATATTCGATGGCTATTAGGCGTTTTCCATGGCTATTAGCCGTTTCCATCCGCTATCATTTTAAAATGTTTTCCATTTCAAGTTTCGGACATTTTGTCTAGAAAAAGGCGCGAAATCACTGATTAAGCACGAAGATTATTTCCTATAATTGTTGCATGTACACATTCTATAGTTGCGTTGACAACAGAAGAATTTTTTATAGGCGGTGGTATTACCCCGTAATGGCTAATAGCCCTTTTCGGCGGCAAATAACCATATTCGACGGCTAATAGCCATAATGGCTAATAGCCAAATTCGGCGGCTAGTTGCCATTATCGCCCGCTATTAGCCATTTTCAGTGGCTATTAGCCACCTAGATGGCGACTCTCGCCATAACGCGCCAAAAATTTCCTGAGATATGATATCATTAAAATCGCCCAAAAATTTTTATCTGAACTTGGCTAGTTTTATGTACAACAAAATATTAGAAGACGTCCAAAAGGAGTACACAAGGTGTGGCCGCTGGCCTAGAAAACCGGCGGCCGGCAATTGAAACTCATTTGGCGGGAATGCGTTTTTTTTTTTTTTAATTTTTTCGTATTTCTTGGTGCTTTGTGGCTAATAGCCATTGAAAACGGCTAAAATGCATTTGACAAACATCTCATTTGCACTTCCCTGACATATTTTATGGCGATCTGTGAATTATTTATTGAACAAATTCGGGAAATTAATGAGAAATGGAAAAAATTGCAATGAAAGAAAAAACATTTCAAAAAAAAATCGGATCGGCGTTGCTAGGCCACGGAGATTAGGCCACGCCTAGTGTACTCCTTTTGGACGTATTCTAATTGTTCGGGGGTCCTACGGAATAGAACTGCGCGGAATAGAACCGACTGAAATTGAGCTGTACCGACCCAGAACAGTTCGAACAACTCGAAGAATTATTTCGTTGTACATTGTTAGGCCCTGAGTTCTATTTCGTGCAGTTGCTTTTTTAGTACAGTTTCATTTCAGCCGGTTCTATTCCGCGCAGTTATATTCCGTAGCAGTTATATTCCGTGCGAGTTCTATACCGTAGCACCCCCAATTGTTCTGGTGTTTTTCAAAATTTTTAATAAAATTCGAATCAAATCGCCTTCTAATTTATTTAACATTAGTATTATCGGCCCGCCAAAATGGTCAAACGCGCTCCGCTGAACTCAACGCTATGCGATTTTCATTTTGGTTACCAAATTATTTCATTTCACGTTGAATTTATACGTGAAATGAAATAGTTTGGAGACCAAAATTGAAATCGCATAGCGTTGAGTTCAGCGGAGCGCGATTCACCATTTTGGCGGGCCGACAATACTCACAATCAGGAAATTTTTAGCTAATAGCCATCGAATCGAGCCGTGTGCCATATGCATTTGGCACACGCCCCGAATGCGATAGCTACTAGCCTTTTTCAATGTCTATTAGCCGTTCTCCACGGCTATTAGCCGTTTCCCATGACTATTAGCCACACAGCTGCAAATGCCCGCCATATATTGTGTTTTCAATCGACTTGCGACATGAGAACACGAGACTCCGCCCACTTATTTTTGCGCGACCACGCGAACACAGTGATATTTGAAGAGACGCAGACAGGTAGCGCAAGAATAAGTGGGCGGAGTCTCGCGTTCTCATGTCGCATGTCGATTGAAAACACAATACGTAGAGACCGCAACGCGGGTGGGCGGGGCGAGTGAAATTTTTCTCACTAGATTCGCTTCGCCACCTTTACCGTCCTGTACTGCGGCTCCTGGCTATTGGATCGATAAAAATGTTATATGTTCTTATGTAATCGACTGCGTAGAACACAATGGTAATATTCATTTTTCTTCAAATAATTCAGTTTTTGAGAAAAATACGGGAAACGGTCGGAATTTTCGAAGCGATTCGAGAAAAACGGAAAATATGGTGTTACGCAGGTCCGTAGCGCACGTTTTTATGAATGATATCGATAGATCTTGACACGCTGAATCGTTTAAAAAAAAAATCAAAAATTCGTTCTTGCAAACATCCTGAAATTTTCAGTCAAAGTAGCACAAAATTTTGTGAAAATTTTTCAGCGATGACCTATGTTTTTTATTATTTAATTGCATAATACACTTCATTTTATGTTTGTAATAAAAATTTCAGACACTTTCTGCGATTCTAAGTTAGTTTTTTTCTCATACAAAAGCCCAAGTCTCAACGAATTTGGTAGTTTTTCCGCTTTTTTCGGTATTACGCAAGGCCGTAGCGCAGGAGTTCTCATTACCATCGAATTCTACGCAAAATGTGGCATCGATACTCAAAAAAAATCGAAAATCGCTACGTGCAAACATATTTTTTTATTCGGTTTTGTATCATTTCAAAAGGAGTTTTTATGGAAATTTGTGAAAAAATCTTGTTAAAAACATGACAAAACAATTTGATAGACTGCTGCGTAGTGTACGACTAAAGGGGTTCAGTTGGGAACACAGGTAAACCGCGTAGAGTTTCAACAGATTCTAAAAAGAGTGCGGGCGTTGATTCTAAAAAGTGCACAGAAAGAGTCTCCTAGAATCTGTTGAAATTCTTTCCACATTTTTTGCGCATTCTTTTCAAACTCTTTTGAGACAAATTGCTTATTCCTTTGGGGTCTTTTATCGTTCATTTGCAACAAATTTGCAGATATTTTTTATTCGAGTGAGACTTTCAATTAAATAAATAAATAAAACATTAATTGACAATATTGACACAAGAAAATAACACAGTGCGTTGGGCCACACTGGGTGTTATAATGGATTCGTGGCGGAGTGACAATTTTTTCACGTTTTTATTCGAAAAAATGAAGAAATTTCAGAAGAAATGAAGAGATTTTTTTCTCACAATTTCACGTGAAATGTCACTCCGTCACGAATCCATTATACATAAAACAAAAAGACAAGAAAAAAACTATTAACAAAGTACACTGTCGATGTGAAGCGGTCTGTGTTCAATTCAAATGTTCTACTTGAGTCTCTGAAAACAATCTTCATTAGACGTTTAAAAAAACACACGAACCTTTTAGAAGGTGGTTACTTTTTTTGAGTCGAGTCAAACTGGACTGCCTTTTTTCCTGTCGATCGATCACTAAATATGAAAGATTTTCTTCGGGTACAAAAATTCAAATAAACTCACCGAAAATGAAGCGTAAACGTTTGGTACTTTCAGTCGCTGGACCCATTTCAAATCCGGTGTGAAAGACCGCTAAAAACGAAGGTTTATTTAATGGGGTTATTCACGAAATGGCAAAAAATGGCAAAAAACTCCGCGAAAACTCGAAAAATGCTCCGATTGATCTGAAATTTTGGGCAATGAGGGAAAAAACTCTGAGAACTTTTTCCTTTATTTCCCAAAATTTCAGATCAATTGGAGCATTTTCCGAGTTTTCGCGCAGTTTTATGCCGTTTTTTGCCATTTCGTGAATAACCTCATAAAAGTAAAGCAACTCACTTGCAAAATTGTCGAATATTGATCTGGCGGCCGTGTACCTCGTTTTTGAAACTAACGTCATTGCAAGACCACCTTTCTGAAATTTGTTTTAGAATTATTTTGGGAAAAATCTATGCGTACCTTAATATATTCCTTGTGGGCATCGTTGCCTATTGGCCGGCTCTATGCACAAATTCGCCATAACGTCCATGCAATTGGCATTGCTACAAACGTGCGTTGACGGTCTCTAAAAATTTAAATAAAAAATGGAGAATAAGCTAAAAAAATATACATAGGTTGATGCGGAAGAAAAGAAAAACGCTGATGCAAATCGACTTTATTTATTATAACGCGGCCAGAAATAAAAAAAAGGTCGCACCTCATTCAAATGTGTCGAAATTTTCAAAAAAAAAAAAAAAAAGATTAGCACTTGCTGAGACAATAGTAATACTGACCCATGCACGAACGACCGGGCATGTCTCGACGAGCGGACTTACAAAATCGATCAAATCGGCAACTCTATGTCTCGACAAAAATAGCGCTTAAACCTCGAAAATTTCTCTACACACCGTTTATAAATCTCAAAAATAAAATCTACCGGCAAAAATTTAATTAAAAAAGGCTGAAAATAGGAGAAAAATGACCAAAAATTTTTAAAAATGAGAAGAAATGGCAAAAAAAATGTCAATAATTAAGGCTCCGCCCTTTTTGCATGTAGCGCATGACTTTTTGCAATTCTTTTGATAATCTTCTCAAATTCTCTGAAGCAGAAAGAATTTCAAAAGAATTTCAACAGATTCTGAAAAGAATTCGTTTGAATTATCAGAATGCCACTCTTTCGATACACGTTTGCGGTTCACAATTCACCCTAGACTCTTTTGGGACTCTTTCCGCACCAAAACTCTTTTGAGACACTTTTCAAACTATTTGCGGTTTACCTGTGAAGGCTCTACGTGGTGTAGTGGTTAGAGCGGATGCTTTGCAAACATTTTGGCCCGGGTTCGATTTTTGTGCAGTTTGAAAATTTTTTGCGCAGGAATTTTTCGAAGTTTAATGATGAATTCTCATTGTAAAATGGTTTTTTTGTTCATTGGATGTTATTTTGCGTATTTTTAGAACAAATTTACGTTTATTTCTTTCATTTTTTCTTCAAATTGAAAGAAAAAGGTGAAATTTCCTGTATTTAAATAAATTTCGTCTGAAAGTTGAGAATAAAGTGACAAAAAGTATTGAGAACAATTAAAAAGTGATATTTACAAAAAAGATAAGCCCAATTTTGCAAAATAATAAACTTCCATCGTGAAAATCTCATATTTTTTTCAAAGCCTCTAGAAATCGATTTCTTCCACTTTAAATCGACAAATTTATGATAATTAAGTGATAATTAAATATAAGAACGATATGTTTTCCCATTCTTCTCATTTTAGATCTTTTTCGCAACATTATTCACCCTTTGAAGCCGAGCAAATAGAGTGGGAATCAAAGTGCGCCGAAAGAATGCAGCGAAAACCCCGCCCACCTTTTCGCGCCGCGGCAACTCGCTGTGAGAAAATCAGTAGTAATGAGGAGCGCACAAAAATGGCTGTAACTCGGCTCATACTGAATTTTTTTCGGAAAAAATTTGGGAACGTATTTTTATCAAGTGTTGGAACATATTCCAATCGCCAGTTCGTCAAAATTTGGACTTTTGTCAAACACGTTGCGGTCCCTACATATACGCGCCAAAAATTTTCTGAGAATTTTCAGAATTAAAAATTCGAAAACGCATATTTTAGAAATATTTACAGACATTTATTCTGTGTAATCGACCTAAATGTAAGCGGAAAATACAAGTAATATAAATAAAACAAAAAAAAAACTGCACGTCCAACTTTTTTTTAAAAAACGCCAGGAGATTTCACTAAACTGCAGGCGGCGGGATAGCGGAGGGTTGTTTGTGCGTGCGAGGCGGGCTAGCTGGACGAAATATTTTTGTGAAAATCGCAAAACCATAGATAAGTTTTTGAAAAATCCTAAATGTACGCCCGGGCGCGTTTACTCCCGGTTCATGTCCCTGTGGTGATGGCGAATGCCTTTTTTTCAAGTGTTTTTTCACGCCAAAGCCCAACGCGCGGCTCGTCGTTCATTTCGAAAAATGTGGATTCGCATAAATTGCGCACTTTTGCTAGGGCAGTCGCTAGCAGCTAGCTAGCACCACGTGCCTCATGCCCGCGTAAATCGACACCGTTTTTTGTAAGAATACTGTTCAATTGTGTAGCCCTAATTATGAATGAGAAATCGAAAGTTATCAGTGGAAATCAGTGAAATTCATTTCTCCGTTTCGAAACGCTTTTTGCATGATTTAAAAGAGAGAAAATGTTTGGACCCCGTCTATCACCTGACGCGCCGCTCGCTCCCATTTTTCGTTCACCCACACAAATTTTAATTCGATAAGTCAGCAGCGAAAACAAAAAAGAGTGCAGGTGACGGAGAGACGCAGACATTCAGCACTCCGAATACAGTACGTATTCATTTTTTGAGAGAAAGAGAGAGAGAGAGAGAGGGAGAAAAGAATTCGTCAACGCCTACTAAACTTGTTGGTTGATTGCCAACATCGAACAATAATGCATCATCATCATCATCATCATCAGCGTTGTCATCATTTTCATATTTTTTCATTATTATTACTTCCCTCAAATTAGTTCTACTTTACAGAAAATGAAAAGTTCAAACATTTTTATACTTCTAGCAACATTGAGTTGTGTGCACGGAGCCACTGAAGGTGAGAAAAGTGACGATAAACATTTTGAAAAATGAGAATTTTCAGTGATTCGCGCGCGAGCCTACATCTTCAAAGCGGTGGAGGGAAAAGTGCCGACACAGTTGATTGGAACCATTGATTTCGATCAGTCGGGCAGTTTTTTGAAGGTTCGTGTTGAAACTCTGGGGAACAAGCTCCGCCCCTTTTGCAAGTCAAGTCAAGTCGACGACACGAGTTCTATAGAGGAAGTGCTAAATAATGAAAATTGCCCCAGACTTTCAAAAGCGGCGGAGCTTATTCCTAGGTTTCGGAAAATTTCCGTTTCGTCGGCTATCATTTTCGAAAATTTTCCCATTTCAAATTTCGGACATCTTGCGTCTGGAAAAAGTATACTCGGTATAAAACGCTGAAAACTCGCTCCAATCGAACAAAAAATTTCGCATGCATTTGGAGCGAGACTCTGAGAAAAGAAAACGAAACATCGGCCACGGCTCTCTCAATTTTCTGCACTCTCTCGTCGCCAACGTGGCCGCGTCCAGCACTGTGCGAAAGGAGCGCGTTTGCAGCGCTCCGTACTGAGAATAGAAAAATCACTGAGTAAGCGCGAAGATCGAAGATTGTTTCTCGGTGCCATCTATCGCCCACTATTAGCCTTTTCGACGGCTATTAGCCATTTTCAGTGGCTATTAGCCACTCAGATGCCTATTCTCGCCAACAATTTCCTAAGTTGTTCGCACAAGTGACGTCAAGACACACGCGCATTTAGTTTACTGTGGCCTAGACAATGCAAACTCTTCCACCAGTAAATTCAGCACGGTCGGACACTGTTGAAATAAGTGTGACCGTAACCCATTAAAAATATTTAACCAGTTTAATTTTTTTTACGTGAATTCTTGTTAAAATTTTTGTTTGACTGGATTACGGTAACACCCATTTGAAATGTGACTGATGGTGCCGAATTTACTCGTGGAAGAGTGTGAGTTTCCATTCTCTAGGCCACAGCTCTCACTAGCTGTGATGATAGTAAAACTAAAATGCAGCCTGCGAATGACAATTTTTGGAAGTTTGCAAAAAATAATGCGCATTTTTTTCAAAGTTCCACAAAATTCCCAAAAACGACTGAAGCGTAGTGGTTTTGCTGCGAGACCTCCTACGTTTAAATTAGACGTATGTTTTTTTTTCCTGGAACTTTTGACTGCAAAAAATTCCAGATTCCAGAATTTGCAAATAAAAGAGATAATATTTAATAATATCGTTTTTTCAATCGACTTGCGACATGAGAACGCGAGACTCCGCCCACTTTTTTTTCGCGCAACCAGGCAAACACAGTTCGATTCGAAGAGAAGCAGAGAAAACATGTATTTTTATCTCTCGTTCTCAGGCTGAAACTCGATTGAAAACACAATAATAATGAAAACGCGTCCCAAAATCAAAGCATGCTTCCACTCAGCTCCCTCAGCATAATAAATTTCATTTTCAGCTGAACGGCTCCGTCGCAGGACTTCCAGCTGGCAAGCACGGATTCCATATTCACGAGAAGGGTGACACGGGCAACGGATGTTTGAGCGCCGGTGGACATTATAATCCGCACAAGCTCAGTCACGGAGCTCCCGACGATTCGAACAGGCATATTGGAGATTTGGGAAATATTGAGTCACCGGTTAGTTATTCTAAATTAGGATGAAAAGTGAAGGAACGAAATACTTTCAGGCATCCGGTGACACTGCAATTTCAGTTTCTGACTCTCTCGCTTCTCTAAGCGGACAATACTCTATCATCGGAAGAAGTGTTGTGATTCATGAAAAGGTAAATATTATGGGGGGGGGTACTACGGTATAGAACTCGCACGGAATAGAACTGCTACGTAATAGAACTGCGCGGAATAGAACCGGCTGAAATGGAACTGTACTAAAAAAACTGCTGCAGGAAATAGAACTCAGGGCCTCACAATATACAACAAAATAATTCTTCGAGTTTTCGAGCAGTTCGGTGTCGTTACAGCTCAATTTCAGGCGGTTATATTCCGCGCAGTTCTATTCCGTGCGAGTTCTACACACCAGTCGTTCGTGAACACATGTTAATATTGTCGGAAAAAATAAAGCGGGGATCTACAGTATCCCGGAAACAGGAATTACGGGGTGATTTTGCAAAAGGGGGTGTGGCCTTTTCTCATCCTTATTTGGGTTACGGTGGGTCGCCGCTTTATTTTTTCGGCAATACATATTCAAATAATGCATTATTACTCTCGTAGCCAATTTTCTCACGAAATAATGTCTCGAAGCGCATTTTTCGACACAGTTGAAATGAGTGCGACCGTAACCCATTAAAATGTATTTAAACAAGTTCTAAATATTGTTTTATTTATTTTTTCTTGTTTTCGTGATTTCTTCAAACTTTTTCACATTTTTGATGGGTTACGGGCGCACTCTTTTCAACTGTGTCATAAAATGTGCTCCGAGATATTTCGTCGGAAAATTAGCTGTTTTCAAAGTTTATGAGCAGCTGTTGAGATGAGAGTAATTGAATAGAGAAAATACCAATGTTTCTCTTCCAGACTGATGATTTGGGACGTGGAACTTCGGATCTGTCCAAGACGACTGGAAATGCTGGATCGCGTCTTGCTTGCGGCACTATTGGTTAGTTTTTTTTGTTGAAAATTTCTGCTCTTTTCACATTTATCTCCGTAAAATCGATTATGGACCTATTCAGAGGAGGAAAAAATAGGTTTTCGTGTTTTTAACCCTATGCAGAATTGCGGAAAAGCGTAAAAAAAAAACTACCGTACTCACAGGGTTTTTGATGTAAACAACCCTTCCAGTTGAGACCTGGCGTTATGGGCCTATGTAGATGAGTTTTCCTGTAATTTAATTTTTATGCACTCCTGCATTAAAATGTAGGCTTGCATAAGAATAAAATGGCAGGAAACTTCATCTGCATATTTAGGTCCATTAGAATAATTATTGTGAAAACAAAAAATTACAACTTGGTGTTTGCGTACTTTTTAAATTAAACGGCAATGAAAGAAATGGCTCTGGGACGTTTCAAAACAAGACGTTTCAAAACTGGGACGTTTCAAAACTTGTTTGCATTTTTTCGTAGCGTTTTTTGCCAATTGACACCAAAACGCACGCTCATTAGGTTTTTATTTTTTGCTTTTATCAATTATTTGTATTTTTATGGAAATTTAAATACACTAGTACGCCTCAAAAATGCAAAAAAGTTTTCAAACGTCTTGTTTCGAAACGTCCCAGAGCCAAAGAAATAGCATGACAAATGTAGAGAAATTTTCCCATTTTCGTTTGAATTTTAAAAGTACGCAAACACCGCGTTGCAACTTTTTTGTTTTTACAATAAGTGCCCCTTTAAATATCACCCGAATTACCAAATGCGCATTACATTATTTTAAAGCCTGGTATCGACACGAATGGTTTTTTTTTGATAAAAAACCTTCATAAGGTTAAAAACACGAAACACGGTTTTTTCCTGCGCTGAATAGGTCCATTAGATTTGAAATGATTTGCCAGAAATAAAACTGTCAAAAACAGGTACCGTCTGAGCTGCCAGATGTCTCTCATACTATTCCTGCGTGACGTGACGCCCGGTTATGTTTCACGATAAGTAATTAGAATTTAGCTTTAAACTTAATTATGACTAACTACAATTAGTGGCATTGTAAATAATAACAAACATTTTCGCATGTCTCTGTTTGCATGACAATCAATAAATATTTATTTACTCATTTTTATTTATTTTTTTCTCTGGCAAATCGTTTTCCGTCTAATTAGGTATAAGTGCTGGCACAAATCACAATTAGAAGGATCCGTGTCTAATTAGATCACTCCACTTCAAAATCAGTTTCAGACCCACTATTTAGATCTAAAAGTTTCAGGAGTCGTCGAAGAACGCCTTCTGGAAACGACAACCGCCTCACTGCCACCTGTCACGCAATCCCAACCGATCGGCTCTTCATCCTCATTTTATTTCCAATTATTTTTAATTTTTTCATTACTCTTAATTTTCAATTGAATGCCGTATCACTACCGTAGTCTCACCCTCTCCTAGTCCATTTCCCACTCCCCCTCATCCACTGGTCTCGTCACGATTTTTAACCGAACGAACAAAAAAGAAGCAGGTATATTACGAATTGAATCATGCTGATAGATTGATACATACAAATTGAATAAAAGATTATTTATTTGATCCCCAAACACTAAAAATACGAGAATAATAGTACTGACAAGGTAGGTGTGTAGCAAAACGGAGAGGCTATCCGGTGTAATTGAATGGAGAACGTCAGTCAGGAAATACGGGAAAAAATATATATTAGAAGAGATTCCGGATAAAAGTTCAGTGGGATGAACTACAAGTCGTGCGCATGTTTTCCTTTGTAAAATAAATAAAATGGGAAAGGAAGGGAGGGAAGAAATTAAAATAATAAAAAAAGAACAACAATGAACAAAAACAATTATGGTTCTGATTAGATGCATCATTTAATCACTATCTTCTTCACTTCGTGGTGATGAACGTTTCGGTGGACCAGCATCGCTATCACTCGAGTTTCCACCGCTTCGAGCCGCTGGAGGTGCTTCGTCATCTAGAACGAAAATTAGTGATATTTTATAAATAACAGTGGAAGTCGCGCATTTCTGCAAGAGATACAACCTATCTCGTTTCTCTGGCTCGTGCAACCTCTTGTGTATAGGACCGTTTCATGTCTGCGCACTTCTTTCTCAGCAAAAGCCGGTCTTATGCTGCGTCAAAAGTTCAAAAAATTCCTGAAATCAGGAATTTTTTGCAGTCCAAAGTTCCACAAAAAATTCCAGAAAAAACAGGCGGTGACTGTTGAAACCGAGGTTACCGTAGTTCCTTCGCTGCGAGACCTTCTGTGTTTGAACTTGAATTTTCCCGCAAAAATAGAAAAAATTGAGCAACTGTGGGAAAATTCAAATTTAAACATAGAAGGTCTCGCAGCGAAGGAACTACGGTAACACCGGTTTCAACTGTGACCGCCTGTTTTTTCTGGGATTTTTTGTGGAACTTTGGATTGCAAAAAACTCCTGATTTCCAAAATTTTTTGAACTTTGGACGCGGCATTAAGGACTTATTCAGCACAGGAAAAAAACCTTTGCAAAATTGAAGAAAAACGACAAAAAACTACAGTAGTCGGATGTTTTTTGACGTAAACAACTAGTCGTGTCGAGACCTGGCGATGGAATAATTCGATGCATGCGCCTTTAAATTTCAACCAGATTCCCATTGAAATTTAAAGGCGCATTACATTTTTTACGCTGGGTCTCGACGCGGTCGGATTTTTTCTGGAAAACAACCTGCATAGGGGAAAAAACCACAAAAACGGTTTTTTCCTTTATTTTATGCAGTTTGAATTGTTTATAAAATTTTCCTTATTCATTTCATGAGGAAAACGACATTTTCTGCGGCAGAAAACTGCATTTCGTCGAACTGCAAAATGGGCGCTACCTCGAAATAGAACCTTTTCGAAATAGAAATGTGCCGAAATAGAACGTGACGCGAAATAGAACCGCGTGAAATAGAACTGTTCTGAATTAGAACTGTTCCGAAATAGAAATATTCCGAAATGGAACCGCGTGAAATAGAACTGTTCGGAAATAGAACCGCGTGAAATAGAACTGTACTCCGTTTTAGAGCGTTTTATCGCAATTGGGTGAAGACTATCTGCATGAAATGAATAAGGAAAATTTGACAAAAATGCCTTTGTTTGGGTTACGGTAGACCGTTACATTATTCCTAGGAACTACATAGAAACACTGCCCAATAGAAAATTCCGGCCCTTCTAATACAAGTTTTACTGAAAAAAAAAAACCAAATAATTCAAAATAAAAACGCACTATCTGATCCACCGATAATCGGTCTGTCACTATCGGACCCGGCTCCTGATCCAGACTCGTCAGAATCCACGACAGCCTTCTTCTTTTTCTTTCTCGTAGTCGTCTCCCGCTCACTGTCATCACTTGCGACAGGGCTGTCTGAAAAAAAACGCCAAAAATTTAGTTTTTTAAATTTTTAAGCAAAAAAGACATACCAAACTCGTCAGCTGGTGCCATGGTGGTTTCTTCGTCGTCTGAAGAATCAGCCGCCTTCTTCGGTTTATCGTCATCAGAGGACTCGGAAGACGAAAGGAAAGCACGCGACTTGATCTTGCTCGACTGCTTCGCCGACAGTTTCTCTTGCGCCTTGCGTTCCCGCTCTTCCTGTCTCTTTCTCTTCCTCTCCGCCTTTCGATTCGAATCCGATCCATCACTATCCCGTCGTTCTCTTCTCTTTCTCGACGCCTTCTTTGACGACTTGTCCTTCTTCCTCCTCTCGCGACGTTCACCATCTTCACCCACTTCTCCTTCTTCCCAGTTGCCAGCATCCGAACTATCATTGACAAACTCTTCACCATCTTCGTTCTTCCTTTTCCGTCCACCACCACCTCGCCGTTTCTCTTCGACAATCTCCGGCAACTTGAGAATATCCTTCGTCATATCGATGAATGATGATCGCAGATTCTTTTCTCGAACCTTCTTGTCCAACTCTTCTTGTTCTCGTTGTCTCGCTTCCTCCATCATCTTATTCTTCAACGCTTGAAGTTCTTGCTCCTGTTTCGCCAGTAATCGTCTCTCCTCCTCATCTTGCGATTGAGCAGCTGCCAATTTGTGATTCGCCTGAGTGAGAAGATCTTTGCAGTTGCGGGCTTCATCTGAACATATCGTTCTTGAGATACGCAGTCCATTCGGATTCGATTGTCGTTCTTCGGTTTTTGAAATGTACAAGAAGATTTTCTCCGCAAAAGAGAGATCATCAATAGCTGCTTTGACTTGTTCCGACGACATCTTTTGTCCTCTCAAAACTTCTTTCGCCGCCTTCTTCATCACAATCGCGTAGTTGAACTTGAGTTGTGTGTTGTCCATTTGCTCAATCATTGCTTTTTCGAGAACTTCCTTGGCTTCAGATAACATGCCAGCACGGTAATAGGCTTTTCCAAGGTAGTGAAGTAGAGTGGGATCGTTCTCCTTTCGGAACTTCTTCATAGACGATGCATACATCTGAACAGCCGGCATCCATTGCTCTCGTTCCATGGCAACGTGGGCTATGTTCAACCAGACATCGTAAAAGTCGCTGGTGGATTCACGTACTTGCGAGAAGACGTCCCGTGCATCGTTCCAGTTTCTTTTGTAGGCGAGAACACAGCCGATTCCGTTGGCGGCGTACATATTCTTCGGCTGAAGTTTCAGAGCCTTCTGGTACATTTGAAGAGCACGATCAATGTACTTTTTCTCCTAAAATATTAGTGAAATATTGTGTTTTCAATTGAGTTAAAGCATGAAAACCCGCCTACTATTTTCATATGAATGTTAAAGTTTAGTTGATTTTGAATTTTTCCTGAAAAAAACGGAGACCATGAAAAAACCGGGAAAGTAAAAACCGTGGAACACAGCCGGGGAAATTTTATTTAAACCGTGGAATTAGGTCAAGGAACAATCCCCACTCTTTGCGAGTCTGCGGCACGAGTTTTTTTTTACAGTAATTGCTAAAGAATTCAAGAAAAACTTAGCCGCAGATTTGCAAATTTTTCCCGGTTTTGTCAGGATCTCGAAGGGGGTACGACAAAATATAACTAGGCAAAATAGAAGCTCTACAAAATAGAACTCATGGTACGATGGAGCGCATTTGCATTATTATTTTTTTTTTTCAATTTCTCAGTTTTTCGCCGATTATGCAATTTTTTTTTTTGGAAACTGCATTGATTTTATACTTTCCTTGATTTTCGCGCTCGCTATATTGTCCATTCGCGAAAAAAGCAAGTGCGCTCCACGAGACTTAGTACTTCGTGGATTTCATTTTCGTCGCCAAATTATTTCATTTCACTTTGAATTTACACGTGAAATTAAATAATTTGGCGACGAAAATGAAATCCACGAAATATTAAGTTTTGTGGAGCGCACTTGCTTTCTTCGCGAATGAACAATATATTGTCAAAAAAAAAGTTGCAACGCGGTGTTTGCGTACTTTTAAAATTCAAATGAAAAAGGGAATATTTCTCTTCCTTTGCCATGCTATTTCTTTAATCGCCGTTTGAATTTTAAAAGTACGCAAACACCGCGATGCAACTTTTTTGTTTTCACAATAAGTGCGTAAAATATCTGAAAATTACTGAAAAACCAATAAAAATCGGAAAATTTGAAAAATAATGCAAATGCGCTCCACCCCACCACGAGTTTCATTTTTTCCAGTTCTATTTTGTAGCAGTTCTATTTTGTCTAGTTCTATTCTGTCGTACAAAACACACTAATAGGAAAAGAAGAGTAAAACTCACGTCTTCCTTCTTTCTCGACGGATTCAAAAGTTGCTCAAACCACACATTTCCAAGAGCCACCAGTGAGTACGGATCGGGATTTTTGTTGTTATAAATCTTGGATAGAATCAATTCAAACTTCTTCTGCGCTGGCATCCATTCACTTTTCGCAAAGTGGAGATTTCCGATCAAAGTCCAAACAACTGGATTTGATTGATCGAATTGCACACCGTTTTTGAGCCAAAGTGAGGATTCGTAAACTTGATGACGGTCTCGGGTGATGCATCCCAGACGGAGATAACCGTCAATGTATCCAGGACATTCGGCAACTATATCCTTGTACATTTGCTCAGCTTCGGCGGTTCGGCAAAGATGTTCGAGGCAACGAGCCAGATTGTAGCGAATTGTGAGAAGATGTGATCTTTCTGGCATAGTTCTTCTCTCCAAAAGATGTGCATCCATCTGTGTGCTCAACAGCTCTTCCAATCGCTCCTGCGCCTTTTTGAAACAGTGTTCAGCCTTATCAAACTGTTTCATTGACATGTAAAGAGCACCAACGTTATTGAGCATTTCGGGCTGCGGTTGAATATTCTCCAACGTGTCGAGCAACATGATCGCACTCTCGTACAGCTCCAATGATCTTTTCGGATCGTACGACTCCAAAAGTTGAGCCAAATCAATCGAAGCTTCATAGTCGTCATTATGCACAGCCAGATATTTCGTGAGCACTTCACGACCCTTCTGCCTCGCGTCATTAATCTGATTCTGATCGGTGAACTGAACGTGAGCGTAGAGACTACCCAATATCTTCATAGTGTCCGTATTGTTCGGAAGTCTCTGATGGACAACTTCGAAACACTTGATCGCCTCGTCGTATTCTCCTCTGTGAATGAGCATTTGACCGAGTCCGTAGTGAGCAAGAGTGTGCTCTCCGTTGTTCGCTTGACGCGCTTGGTAGTACATCTATTAGAAAAAAAAGGGGAATTGAAGTTGTTTTAGAGAAAAGGAAGCATTTTTTGGCTCCGGGACGTTTCGGAACCATATTCATATCGAAATACTTTGTCAGTTTTCAATGATTTCCATTTTTTTTTTCATAGAAATGTCAAGAACCGAAAAAAATTGACTGGGGTTATTCACGAAATGGCAAAAAATGGCAAAAAACTGCGCGAAAATTCGGAAAATGGTCAGATTGATTTGAAATTTTGGGAAATAAGAGAAAAAATTCTCCCGGACAATACCCCAAAATTTCAGACAAAAATATCGATTTTAAGCATTTTCAGAAAAAAAGCAATATTTCATAAAAATCGATATTTTTGTCTGAAATTTTGTGGAAATGTCCTGGAGAGTTTTCTTCCTCATTTCCCAAAATTTCAGGTAAATCGGAGCATTTTCCGAGTTTTCGCGCAGTTTTTTGCCATATTTTGCCATTTCGTGAATAACCCCATAAGTGTTTGCCACAAATTCGGGAAACGAACTACTGCTTTAAAATTTTTTGTGCCTAACCTTTCAAAAAGGACTAAATTTTACAAGTTGATAACTTTTTCGTACTACTCCTTTCAAAGGTACTGTAGATAGTAGAAGCGATAATTCTCCAAAAATCTCTGCATTCCTGTACAAGTTGCATCGATTTTTAAGGAGCCCGCCAAAATGGTGAAACGCGCTCCGCTGAACTCAACGCTATGCGATTTTCATTTTGGTCTCTAAATTACTTCATTTCACGTGTGAATTCAACGTAAACCAAAATAATCTGCAGACCAAAATGAAAATCGCATAGCGTTGAGTTTCGCGGAGCGCGTTTGACCATTTTTGCGGGCCGACAATACAAAAATTGTTCTTTTTTGGCAATATTTTGAGACGCCACGAAAAGGGGGGAAATGGGCGGAGCCAATTAGGTTCCGCCCATTTTCCCCCTTTTCGTTCCTACATTTCGACGCTTTCCTCCTTTTCGCGGGGTCTCTTTTTTTTTTTTTTTGGAACAAAAAAACAATTTTTTGTCCCGCCCTGCTCTAAATACCGTAAAACCTGTAATAGAGCGGCAGCCTCGTACAGGAATTTATTGCCTTTTTTTAAATAATTTAATTTTAATGTTTTTAAAAATCGTTTAATATATCGGCCCCTCAAATAGAGCGGTCCCAGGGCAGTGAGGATAGTGAAAAATTACATGGACCACAAAACCGGAAAAAAAAAAGAAAAAAACGGAAAAAATAGGAGAATGCTCCGGTTGACCTGAAATTTTGGGAAATATTGGAAAAAATTCTCCTGTACACGCTCAACAAATTTTGGACCAAAATATCGATTTTTTCTGAAAATTTTTAAAATTGATATTTTGGTCCCAAATTTTTTGAGCGTGTACAGGAGATTTTTTTCCCAATATTTCCCAAAATTTCAGGTCAATCGGAGCATTCTCCAATTTTTCCCGCAATTTTTTTCTTTTTTTTCCGGTTTTGTGAATAGGTCCAACAGGTTTTCCGGTATATCGGTTTTTTCAGTCACAAAACTTCCCGTATCCAAAGTATCCAAATTATTTAAATCAACTCACTCTATACGCCTGCTCATACAATCCACCAATGTGCTTTGCTCTACCCAATTGGAAAAACGCCTCGGCCTTGATGGGCTCACATTCCGTGTACTGAGCTGCATGCCACGCCAGAGTAGAAGCTCGCTCAATCTCTCCTTTGAAAAAGAAATGGTTGGCGAGGTGGACGAGAACGACTGGATTGTCCGGCTGCATGTTGTACGCCTTTCCGAATAGAGTGATGGCCATTTTGAAGCTGTGCGGGTCCAGAGTGTTGAGCAGAATGATTGCGAGTCCACACATCGCCGATACATTCGAGTGCTCGAGTTCAAGAGCACGCTCAAATGCAATCTTTGCCTTTTCTGTCAATCCCATTTTTGCGTAACAGTATCCGATTCCGACGCGAAGATCGGCAATCGAGTGACGGCGTTGACGGATTGCTTTTCTGTAGTAGTAGAGAGCAGTTTTATAGTCTTTCTTGTTAAACGCAATTACAGCTTTTCCAACCAAAGACAACACATTTTGTGGATACGTTTTGACGACATAGTTGAACTGTTGATCCGCCAATTCATACTTGTTCGTGCTCTTTTCTCTTTCAAACAGATAGAACCATGCACGAACTGTCAAGTGGGACCACTCGTACATGGCAATCTTATCAGCAGTGTTAAAGAGTACGGTGGCTTTCGAGAAAAAGTCGGTTCTTTTCTCCTTTGCTTTCTCTCTGTATCCCTGAGTCATCCAATAAGCGGCCAATATGTCGAGAGCTCTCATCTGATCCTGCTTCACTCCATTGTACTCCAATCCGGCGCGTGATCCGGCTGCTTCCAATATCATCATAAATGGCTCAAGACGATTGTGTCGATAGTACTCGAGAGCCACCTCGATCCAGTAGGAAAGTTTTGCCTCCTCGGCTTCCAGAATGCTCAACACCTCTTCACCATTTGGGAGTTCTGCACAATTGATCTCGATGACTTCCTGAATATAACGAATCTTTCTTCAAAGTTTCAATTCTCAGATATTTTTCTCAATATTTTCTCGTTTTTTTTTCGTCAATTTTCAATAAAATCCCGCCGAAAATGCCCAATTTCATTCAAAAAAACGGAAAATTGTCGAAATTGGTGCACTTTCTCAGTACAAGGCGATTTTCAACTTAATTTTGAAATTTTGTACGAAACAAGCCAAAGCCAAGGGGAAAAAGCCCAGCCCCTTTGCAACTCTGCGGCACTGTTTTTATGGCTTATTCACAGAAAAGGCGAAAAGAGGAAAAAAAGGAAAAACTCAGAAAATGCTCCGATTGACCTGAAAATTTGGAAAATAATGTCAAAAATGTCCAGCGACATGCCCAGAAAATTTTAGACCGAAATATCGATTTTAATGGGGTTATTCACGAAACAGCAAAAAACAGGCAAAACCAGAAAAAAATCAGCTAAAATTCGGAGAATTCTCCGATTAGCCTGAAACTTTGGGAAATACTGGCAAAAATACCTCCGGACGTTCCCAGAAAATTTCAGACCAAAAAAACGATTTTGTTGTGCTTTCAATCGAGTTGCGACATCAAAACGTGAAACCTCTCCCACTTTTTTCACGCAAAAAAAATTCAAAAGGCACTAAAATTTAATTTTCGCGTGAAAAAATGGGCGGGATTTCACGTTTTGATGTCGCAACTCGATTGAAAGCACAATTAAATTGATTTTTGGTCTAAAATTTTCTGGAAATGTCCGGGAGTATTTTTTCTAGTATTTCCCAAAGTTTCAGGCTAATCGGAGCATTCTCCAAATTTTTGCTGAATTTTTTGCTGGTTTCGCTATTTTCTGCTTTTTCGTGAATAACCCCATAAAAATCGATATTTCGGTCCAAAAATTTCTGGGCACATCCGAGAGTATTTTTAGCATTATTTCCCAGAGTTTCAGACCAATCGAAGCATTTTCTGCTATTTTCTCCTCTGTTCGCCTTTTCTGTGAATAGCCTCATAAAAACAGTGCCGCTGCTGGGCTTTTTCCTCGGTTTTGCTAGTTTCTCAAATACTCGCCGAAAATGCCAGATTTCAGTCAAGAATCGCCAGAATAGCGATATTTAACAGAAATTGGTAAATTTCCGCAAGATAAATATAGATTTTTAGAGTACAAAAAAAATTCATTCAAACTCAACAAGAACAAAAAATGGGATAATTCATAAATTGAACTTTGTAAATTCATTGAGCCTCCGCAGCCACTAATGCAAAAAGTTTTGAAAAAAGCGTCGTATCGACAAAAGGTTCGTGCTTAAAAGTAAGAAGAACAAGAGTGAAAACATCGCGATTCTCGTGTTGAGCCAAATCAAATAGAGCATCTTTCTTCACTTTCAGCTCTTTTTTCAGCATCGACACGATCAGAGGCAAATTCTCATCTAGCGTTTCAACAATGTACTTTTCGTCTCGATTCGTGCTCTTTTCGGTGAGCTTCTTCCACGCCGACATCCTTCCCTGAGCCACTTCGAATTTCCCAACTATCCGCTCAAAATCGCTCATAGTTTGATTTAATTTGTTATTCAAAACCACCAAATCATTGAGAACTCTTGCTTTTTCATCTTCTGTGAGTCTCGCCGATTCGGCCTCATCTTCTCTCGAGTACATGAGTTTCAAACGCGAATTGACAATCGCCTCGATCGCCGGAACCGCTTTTTCAGAAGCTGTCGCCCAGTTTTGTGTCAAATTCCACACTTCAATCGAAAACCGCCGAAGACGCTTTAGATGCGTGCCCTGAAACACGGAAACAATGAGAAATCAGGTCGGCCGGCTGAAAGAGAATTAAGAGCTTCGCCTACCGACGTGATATTTCATCGTTTCCGTGCATTGGGCGCATTTTAAACCAGCTTTCCCGCAAGTATTGATTTTCAAGGATAGAAAAATCTAACTCACATCTTCAGTGCTGTCCTTTAACGGGATTGCGATGGTTTTCGTTTCCACAAGTTCTTCCATGCTTTCGTCCATCATTGTTCTAATTGCTCAGCTGAAATAAAACACAATTTGTTAAAATTTTGCACAATATTACGTAATTTTACAGGATAAAAGAAAAGAAAAGATTGAGAGGAAAAAAAAAAGAAAAAATTTGACGATTTCAAAAATGCTCGTCGAATCAAATGTTTGGTGTGCAGACACCGAAAACTACGCGCAAATGCAGACTTTTCCTAAAAAAAATTTTTCGGGAAATTTTTTTCAGATTCGAGTCTAGATTCCCAGATTTTTCGTGTATTTAAAAGCTGTTTAAAAATATTTAAAATATAATATATTCAATAATTGTTTTCTTCGTTTTGAAATTTCTAGTTTTCTTTGTTCCCTGTTCCCTTCTGTCACCCAACTAATTTTCTTTTCATGGAAGTATCCTTCCCCCTCGCCCAAGCGACAATATATATATATATTTTTAATTAAATACGACCCGAAAGTTGGTTATTTATTTGTTCAGTACTTATAGATGAATCTCCTGCTCCTTCTCCTCCCAATTTTCGAGTGCTTGCTGATTTTAAGATTCCATGTTTTACAAAGTTGCAATTTTTATCTTTAGGTGAAAATGGCTGATGTACTTGTGCAGGAAGGCGAAGAACCGAAGCTTTCGAAAAAAGAGCTGAACAAGCTCGCCAAGAAGGCGCAAAAAGCCTCAAAGGCCGCCGAGGTTAATCTGGTGAAATGTTTCGCAATCTAAATTGTTTTTTATTCTAGAAAGGTGGAAACCAACAACAATCTGCCTCTGACGAACAGGAGGACTACTCCAAGGACTTTTATGGTTCGTACGGATTGGTTAACTCGAAAGAAAAGAAAGAGCTGAACTTTTTGAGAGTTAAGGAAGTCACCGCTGCCAATGCTAGCAAGGATGTATGTATTTATTTATTACTTTAAAAACTTGAAAATAGAAGAAAAAAAAGAATAATTTGTAGATCTGGGTGCGTGGACGTGTTCACACAACTCGTTCCAAAGGAAAGAACTGTTTCCTGGTGCTCCGTCAAGGAGTTTACACCGTCCAGGTTGCCATGTTCATGAACGAGAAAATCAGCAAGCAGATGCTCAAATTTGTGTCTTCCATTTCGAAAGAATCAATTGTCGACGTGTACGCCACCATCAACAAAGTCGAAAATCCGATCGAGTCGTGCACCCAGAAGGACGTCGAATTGCTCGCCCAACAGGTCTTTGTCGTTTCCTCTTCCGCTCCGAAGCTTCCTCTGCAAATCGAGGATGCTTCGCGTAGAGCTCCAACGGACGAGGAGAAGTCCAACGAGCAGGAGAATCAGTTGGCAGTTGTCAACTTGGACACCAGACTCGACAATCGTGTTCTCGATCTTCGCACCACCACTTCTCACGCCATCTTCCGCATTCAGGCTGGAGTTTGCAACCAATTCCGCAACATTCTTGATGCCAGAGGATTTGTCGAGATTATGGCTCCAAAGATCATCTCGGCGCCAAGTGAGGGAGGAGCCAATGTGTTCGAAGTGTCCTACTTCAAGGGATCTGCTTATTTGGCTCAATCGCCACAGCTCTACAAGCAAATGGCTATTGCCGGAGATTTTGAGAAGGTGTATACTATTGGACCAGTTTTCCGTGCCGAGGATTCGAACACTCATCGTCATATGACAGAGTTCGTCGGACTTGATTTGGAGATGGCTTTCAACTTCCACTACCACGAGGTTTGCGAATCACCCTAATATCTTTTTTATCAGGCCGATTTCATGTAAATGTAAACTCATGGAAATTTTTGGCTATTAGTCGTCCATTTTATGGCGTTTGCCAGACAGGGCTGGGCGTAAAATTTATTCTTTATGGATTAAAAATCCGTAAAATTTCAAATTACACGGTTCAAAAAAGAAAATTAATTGCTGAAACCAAAAAAAATTGTAAACTACAAAAATATAGCTTTCGATTGGAAATTAACTCCTAAAATTCGAAAATTTTGATTTTCTTTGTCTAGTTTCAGTAGTTAACATCAAAAAACATGTTGAGCTTCGTCTGAAATCATTTTGAATAAATATCACTGTACTGAAAGTTTTGTCTACTCTTTTGAAAAACTTAAAGAAAAATACAAAACTTTTTTTTCTTGCCGGTTTGAAAAAAATGGATCTAGAATTTTACGGTGCCTAAAAAATTTGTAAAATCCGCAAATGTGTGTGACACAGCCACCTAATTTGACGCGCTTTTGTGCCGATTGCCGTCAAATCCGCTCCAAACCACGGCTGGGATTTTATGGGGTTATTCACAAAACCGGAAAAAAAGGAAGAAAACGGAAAAAAAAACTTCGGGAAAAATCGGAGAATGCTCCGATTGACCTGAAATTTCGGGAAATATTGGGAACAATTCTCCTGTACATGCTCACAAAATTTTGGACCAAAATATCGATTTTAAAAATTATCCATTTTTTTCTGAAAAATTTTAAAATCTAGGAGAAATCAGGAGAATTTTCCCCAATATTTCCCAAAATTTCAGGTCAATCGGAGCATTCTCCGATTTTTCCCGAGGCCGTATTCATGAACATTTATCGTACGGTAAATGAAAAGGTAAATGGACGTATTGTCCAAAAATAATAGTTGTGTTTAGGCTCTCCATGAGCGGTCGGCAAAATACGGTGGTCCACCGACCGTCCGGGCAAAGTTTGCCCGCTTTGCCCGTTTTGCCCGCATGTGCAATTGCGCGTAGCGGTGTTTGCGTCCAATAGTTAACCGTAGCAATAAATACGGATCTTTTTATTATTATTGTGAATAGAATAATGCAATTATTTGTTTCTAAACGATTGTTTTCTTATTGAAAAATTTTATTACTAGCTGGGTTTTGTTTTAGGAATGGAAGATTAGCGGACGTCATGGAAATCGACGAATTCTACTGTTTAAGGGGCAGAAAACGGGAAAAAAAACTTCCACATGCCAATGGAAACACGAAAATGATAATCATGTTTAGGACTGACATTTCTACGCTCTGGAACGTATCCGATCGATAGTTGAAAAGTTTTAGCGCAATCCGAGTGGTGAATTGGGGCCGATAGTCCTCTTTCTGAGCCTGATTCAATGATCGCATTTATTTTATGGTTTGAAAAATTGTGCTTATTTGAGTTATCACTATTACGGTAAGCGAGATAAACGAATTACATGAAAGTGGCAGAATATAACACGTTAATTTCATGTTAATATGTTGATTTCAATTGCCGAGAGATCAATAACTTCGCTAAAATTCTTCGTGAAAAAAACCGATTTTTTCCTCATCTCGCAAAAATTGATGACGGTCTTTTCGCGTGCTATCGAGTAAATCGATCCGCGAGAGAGCCTTTTCCCATCTCAGAAGAGTTTTTACAGAGATCGATGTAACCATAATCCAGATTTTATCGAAAAAATATTGAATTTATACTTGATTTGTAGGATTTTGAGTAATACATTTGTTTTATTGAATTATCTTTTTGTTTTGTTTCAATTATACATTATTTCGGTCGAAATCGCAAAAGTCCGCAAACACAGTGACGCGCAAATGCATGCGGGCAAAATGCGCACAGTGAATCTTTTACTACGTCAAGCCAAAATTTCTTTGCCGAAAAGTCCACCAATCAGCGAAAAAATGGGCGGGATTTAGTTGCAAAAGGCTGGCACAGATTTTCTAATGTCTTCGTTTCCGAATTACCTGGTGAAGAAATGGGAATTTTGGGAATAAATAGTGCGAATATTAGAGGAAAACATCTAAAAGAACGTGCAAAAATAAATTAAAGTTGAAAACAGCTCATGCGACAAGTTTCAGGTCTCTATTAGCTAATGGCGAAACTTAGGCCGTACCTTAAACAAATCTTGTGGGGTCGGTGGCAGCCCGTTTCGGGTCAACTTTTTTTTTAAACGTAGCTAATTAAATGAAGAAAAATAATTATTGAGCCGATTTTTAATTTAGGCCTTTATTTTTCCGAAAAGTACAAAAAACTGAAAATGGAAGAGAAAAGTCGATACTTTTTTACTAGTCCGCGACACCTTTAACAAATTTGCTAGAGCCGGTAGTGAACCGATTTGAGCCAACTTTTTTTTTAAAAGGTAGTAAATTAAACGAAGAACAATATTTATTGGGCCGAATTTTCATTTTGGCCTTCATTTTCAAAATAGCTCCAGGATTTCTTTCATGGAAGAGAAAATTTCTCAAAATGGCCTAGGATCCGCATCGGCACGTAGTAAAAGATTCACTGTGATGCGGACGGTCGACGGGTGGTCGCGGGCAACGGGTGGGCCGGGCGGTCAAAATTTTGCCCGCATGGAATGCCTAGTTGTGTTATTCCTGAAACGATTGAAGGGTTGTTTATAGTTCTATGAACCCCTTAAGCATTCAACATTTCTAACTTTCTGTCGAGAAAATCATTTACCGTTTTCATTTACCGTACGGTTTTTTTTCCGGTTTTGTGAATAACCCCATTACGTTTACGGATTTTACGGACTTTGGAGGCACCGTAAAGTTTTCACGGATTCCGTAAAATTTCATCCGTAAAAATTATAGAGCTGTTTTCTTCAAATCGGTAAGAAAAAAGCAAACTTTTGTATTTTTCTTCAAGTTTTTCAAAACAGTAGACAGAACTTTCAGTACAGTACAGTGGAATTTGTTCAAAATTATTTCAGAAAAAAGCTCAGCATATTTTTCGATTGTAAATACTGAAACTAAACAAAAAGCATCATAATTGTCAAATTTTAGGAACTAATTTTCAATCGAAAGCTATATTTTTGTAGTTTACAATTTGCCTTTTAATTTTTGTTATTATTTCTGGTTTCAGCAATTAATTTTCTTCACTATTGTGTTTTCAATCGACTTGCGACATGAGAACGCGAAACTCCGCCCACTTCTTTGTGCGCGACCACATGAACAAAGTGATATTTTAAGAGGCGCAGACAGAACGGTGAATGCAGACTTGCGTTTTCATGTCGCAAGTCGATTGAAAACCCAATAAACATTGGAATTTAAAGTTTTACGGAATAAAAAAAAAAATTACGCCGAGATGTGTGTAGTAATTACTAACTGCTATTTTCGTCGGCTAATAGCCATGTAGCTGCCTATATCCGTCACATCCGTGCCAAAAATTTCCTGAGTTTTACTGGGGTTTCATAGAAACGGCGAAAAAAAGAAAAAATTGGGGAAAAATTCGGATAATTCACAGATTGGCCTTAACCTTTGGGAAATAATGGCAAAAATACAGTCGTCGATTTTCGATTTTCTTTTCTGAAAACTTTTTGTGTACTCGGAGTAAATGTTTAAAGGCGCATGCTTTTATTTGTTAATAAATTAACTTATTGGACCAGGATGACTAGGCGCGATTTGCAGAAAATCTTAAACTCAATGGTTCAGAAAAATTCAGATTAATTCATTAATATGTTGTAATGCATTGAATAAATGTGACATATTAATTCATTTTAATTCAAATGAATAGGTCCATAAAATCGATATTTTGGTTCAAAATTTTATGAGCATTTTCGTTTCCTGTTATTTCCGAAAGTTTCAGGCGAATCGAAGCATTCTACGAGTTTTCCCTCAATTTTTTTTCTTTATTACCGAAATCCGGCCTTATACACAACAGATTAGGGTATGAAGAAGTCCGAAAATGGCATAAAATTAGGCGAAAATTGTGTAAAAACTAGATGCTCAAAAGAATGTGGGCTGAAGTATTGAATTTTAACAATTCCACAGAGGAATGAGGCGGGAGTGAGGAAACGCGCCCGGGCGCACAACCGCGGCACATATAATTTTTGCAATTTAACATTTCCATTTTCAGGTAATGGAGACGATTGCTGAGGTTCTCACCCAAATGTTCAAGGGACTCCAACAAAACTATCCCGATGAGATTGCCGCCGTCGGAAACCAGTATCCAGCCGAGCCATTCCAATTCTGTGAGCCACCACTCATCCTCAAATATCCAGACGCCATCGCTCTTCTCCGCGCCAACGGAATCGAGATTGGAGATGAAGACGATCTCTCCACTCCAGTCGAGAAATTCCTCGGAAAGTTGGTGAAGGAGAGGTACAGCACCGACTTTTACGTGCTCGACAAATTCCCACTAGCCGTTCGTCCTTTCTACACCATGCCGGATGCTCACGATGCTCGCTATTCGAACAGTTACGACATGTTCATGCGTGGCGAGGAGATCCTGTCGGGAGCCCAGCGTATTCATGACGCCGACATTCTCACCGAGAGAGCCAAGCATCATCAAGTCGATCTGGTCAAGATTCAGTCGTACATTGACGCGTTCAAGTATGGATGCCCGCCACATGCTGGAGGAGGAATTGGTTTGGAGAGAGTGACGATGCTGTTCCTCGGACTTCACAATATCCGTCTCGCATCGCTCTTCCCACGTGACCCGAAACGGTTGACACCATAATCAAAATTATCAGTGTATGTCCAGCATTTTTTTTCCTGTTTAGTAAGTTATCTGTTATTTCCTAATTTTTATTTCAACTCTCCGAAAAATTTATTGAATGTTGGATGAAATTTTCTTCGCTGGCACATTAGTTTTATTTAAATGAGCATTCAAGAAAAGTAAAATAGGTCACTGTTCATTGATATTGTCGACAATAAGCGCGAATTTGGCGACCGAGTGAGAATTGGCGAGCTGAGCCAGAGTTTTGCTCATATCCGACGCCATCACAGGCTTTGATTTTTTCTGGTTCAAACTTCCGACACAATAGGCGAAACGCGGGCGAAACTCTTTCTGGTTAAGTCTGAAAATAGAAACTAGGTGGCAATAGAAATTATGAGCATACTTGCGAGAACTCAGCTGATGAAAATTGTAAATGACGTCCTCCAGTGTACAATCTGACGGAAATTCGTCATTGAACACTGATTGAACTCTGCAAAATGTGTGAAAAGCATGATTTCGGAATGCAACGCGTTGTTATTTTTTGTTGTTAATTTTATAATTATTGAAAAAAATGTTTTCCGATTATTTGATAAAAACGTGTGAAAACCTTATTTTCAGCTCGCTTCAAACTTTAAAATGACACCAACGACCTCAAAAAATCCAGTTTGTTTTTTTTTCACATACATTAATTTTACAGGCTCAAAGAGGAGCAATTCAACCCCCAATGGGAAAATAAAAAATTGCGACACAGTGAAAAAAAAATGCGGACAACGCTGATTTTCAGCTTCTTGAACATTTTTTCATTGTTATCACATCGAATTTATCATTACAATGTTTTCAGTAGCATACCAGTATTTATAAAAACGAAAAAGTCGATGAATAAATTTTCTAATGCGAAATTGCAAAAAAACGCTGTTTTTCAGACTTTAATGTGCCCATTCAGCACAGGAAAAAAAAATAGTTTTTCGTGTTTTTACGTCCCAGAGCCGTTTTTACGCTATGCAGAAATGCGGAAAACCTTCAAAAACTACAATAACCGGAGGTTTTTTGACGTAAACAACCCGTCCTGTCGAGACCTGGCGATGGGATAATTCGATGCGCCTTTAAATTTAAACCAGATTCCCATTGAAAATCAAAGGCGCATTGCATTTTTTATAGCCGGGTCTCGACGCGATTGTTTTTTTCCTGGAAAACAACCTGCACACGGAGACCCTGACAAAACCGGGGAAAACCACGAAACCGGGGAAGACAAAACCAGGGAAGACAAAACCGGGGAAGATGCTCCGCCCCCTTTTGCAACTGCTGCACGATGTTTTGTACTGGAAATGTTGAAAAAGTGCGCCGCAGACTTGGAACTTTTCCCCGGTTTTGTCTTCCCTGGTTTTGTCTTCCCCGGTTTCGCGGTTTTCCCCGGTTTTGTCAGGGTCTCTGCACACGGCGTGCTAGAGACTACGTTTCAGAAAACATTTTGCAAATAGGCGCGAATTCCTTTACGTAGGGTCTAGCACGCCGTGCTGCATAGAGAAAAAAAAACACGAAAAACGAGACCCCGCGAAAAGGTGGGAAAGCGTCGAAATGTAGGAACGAAAATGGGGGAAAATAGGCGGAGCCCTTTCCTACATTTCGACGCTTCCTGTGCTGAATAGGTCCATTAAAATATTTTATTGATTTTTTGGGAGTGCTACGGTATAGAACTCGCACGGAGTAGAACTGCTACGGAATAGAACCGCCTGAAATTGAGCTGTACCGACCCAGAACCGCTCGAACAACTCGAATAATTATTTCGTTGTACATTGTGAGGCCCGGAGGTCTATTTCGTGCAGTTGCTTTTTTAGTACAGTTTCATTTCAGCCGGTTCTATTCTATTCCGCGCAGTTCTATTCCGTGCGAGCTCTATACCGTATCACCCCCGATTTTTTCGTTAAAATAAATACTGGGATGCTTTTGAAACTATTTTAATGATAACGTCGATATGATATAAATAAAAATCTTTTCAAAAGTCTGAAAACCAGCGTTGTCCGCAATTTCGCGTGAGGGTATCAACTTTCACCGGTTTTGTCACGATCTCGAAAAAACAATTCAAAACCCGCACATCTACTTTTGAAAATGAAGACGAAAAAAAAAAGGAATAGCATAGAAAATTGCATTTTATAGCACTTCTTGTGCAAAACTCTCACCGCAGACTTGTAAAGGGCGGGGCTTTTTCCTCGGTTTTTTTTTTCAGAGTCTCAATTTACCAAAAATCAAAAATCTCTTACCGTCTTTTGAAAATGTCACGATGAAGCAACACGAATTTCACATATACCATCATGACGAATTTCGAGGAACGAGAGCTCTTTAGCGTTGGAGACAAATAGCTGTACTCTGAAAGATTCGTCTTCGAATGCATTGACGATGTCGTATAGCAAGAGCTCGAAATATCTTCGTCAAAAAAAGAGTTGTAGGGACGAACGAGCGCCTTTCGGACCGGAGTGATCGTTCGCTGCTTTCGAGGAGAAAAATCCGAAGATCCGGCCGAAGACGTGGTGACCACCGTCTTTCCAACAGACAACGAAGAGTCGATAGCAATTGGAGACAGCTTATTGGTGCTCATTCTCTTCTCGCTGGTAGTAGTGCTGCTGATTTGGCTCACCAGGTGTCCAGTTGTGTTTCCGACAGGTCTGACCAGTTCTTCCACTTTAATTTTATTCCCCGTTTTATTGGACCCAATGTTCTCGAAAATCTGAGCCGAATCCTGGACACTGAGCTTTCTGTTCGAGAGAATGACCGAGTAGAAGTGTTCGACGCCGTTCTCGGAAGTCACAATCGAATATTTGTGGGTAGCATAGTGGTGATAGTTCGGATCAACACATTCACGCAACACCGGGGGAAGATTCTCCATACTAAAATTGGAAGAAACAGAAAGATGTATGGATAATATTTACATTTTTGTTTACCCTTCTAGGTTGACGCTATGCGAAGCCATTATTGTCCCTCCGGCGATAAAATTGACTTCTGAACGATTCGAAAATGACAGGAAAAAATTGATTGCATCCCATCAGGTTTTTGAACTTTTCACGCTCATTTTTTTGGGTTTTTAGTTTAAAACTTTTTATTGTTATTATTATTATTATCATTATTACTATTTACGATACTGATTGTGAGGAAAAAAAAGTCACATACACACAAAGTGAAAAAGTGCAAATGCGATAAAACTGAATGTGAAAACAAATATTGCATGAAATTTGATAAAAACGTTATGTTATTTACCGACTCTTCTCAATCCTTGATGACTTGTGGGATTTGACGGGCGATCATCGAGCGACGGTGTGGGCCAAGGCTCATTCCAATGTTTCTCTTGTATCCCCACTGAAAATAAATTTTCGGGGTTTTTGGATTTCTGGTGTTTTCAATCAAGTTGCATTATACTCGGTATAAAACGCTGCAAACTCGCTCCAATCGAACAATGCATTTGGAGTGGGGTTTATGGACCTATTCATAGGAGAAAAAAACAAAAAAAAAACATTTTTTTTTCCTATTCATAGATGTAATGGACCTATTCAAAGTACTGTAGAAAAACGAAAAAAATGGCAAACAACTGGGAGAAAACTCGAAAAATGCTCCGATTGGTCTGAAACTTCGGGAGAAACTGTAAAAAATGCTTCCGGACTTTCTCAGAAAATTTTGGACCGAAATATCGATTAAAAAAATATTGATTTTTTTTCTGAAAATTTTCTAAAATCGATATTTCGGTCCAAAATTTTCTGAAAAAGTCCGGAAGCATTTTTTACAGTTTCTCCCAAAGTTTCAGACCAATCGGAGCATTTTCAGAGTTTTCTCCTAGTTTTTTGTCATTTTTTCCGTTTTTCTACAGTACTTTGAATAGGTCCATAAAAAAACGACAAACAATGTCGAAAAACGAATGGTAAACAAGTGTTTATTGACCATGATAGACCATTGATAGAGAGGAGGCACAGAGATGTTTACAACCCCGTGGGAACGGGCTTGTTTACTAGTTCATGCAAACTCCGCCCCTTTTCTGCGCCTCCTCTCTATCAATGGTCTATCATGGTCAATAAACACTTGTTTACCATTCGTTTTTCGACATTGTTTGTCGTTTTTTTTTACATCTATGAATATGTTTTTTTCTCCTATGAATAGGTCCATTATGGACCTATTCAGCGCAGGAAAAAAACCGATTTTCGCGGTTTTTTTCCTTATGCAGGTTGTTTTCCAGGAAAAAAACCCATCGCGTCGAGACCCGGCAGTGAAAAATGCAATGCGCCTTTAATTTTCAATGGGAATTCAGTTGAAATTTAAAGGCGCATAGAGTTATTTCGTCGGCCGGTCTCGACACGATAAGTTGTTTACGTCAAAAAACCTCCGACTACTGTAGTTTTTTGTCTTTTTTCCTCAATTTTGCATAGGGAAAAAAACCACGAAAATCGTTTTTTTCCTCTGCTGAATAGGTCCATTAGAGAAATCAGAGCGTAACATCGGCCAAGCTCTCTCAGTTTTCTGCACTCTCTCTTCGCCAACGTGGCCGCGTCCACCACTGTGCGAAGGGAGCGCGTTTGCAGCGCTCCATACTGAGAATATCAAAACATGAAACCCCGCCCATATTTTTTATTGTAATTTGCATAAGAAAAACCATTTTCCAGAAAAAAAAATTTGGAAATTGATGGAAAATTGATAGTATTTCCCAGTCATTATGGTACGCCCAAAGTAAAAAAAAGCGCAAAAAAATACGAAAATAGGCGTCCAAAGTAACTTTGTTTTTGCGTTTTTTTTTGTCTACAGTATAACGCCTAACCTGCAGATCAAACAAAACAAACATTTGAAATTCAAATTATTCACTTCGCGCGTCGCCAAGATGTGCATGTTTGGCGAAATACTGTAGAGAAAAAAGACGCAAAAACAAAGTTACTTTGGACGCCTATTTTCGTCTTTTTTGCGTTTTTTTCTTACTTTGGACATACCATTAAAGTTTTTCATCACATAATTTCACAGCCGGGTTGCTATAGAGTTTTCCGAGACCCCGACAAATCCGGGGAATAAGCACCTCCTATCTGAAAGTGTGCGGCACCGAACAACTGTCGCAAGATTGCAAAGGGGCGGGGCTTATTCCCCGGTTTTCTGCCTCTCGGATGTTTCGAAAGTGCGACGTTTCGAACATTTTTCTGTCGTCGCGGCGTTTGTACACAATCTTTTTTTTTCTTTTAATGGAGTTTTCCTTTATCCGAGAGCCGGTTTTGTTTTTGGGTTTCGGTATTTTCAAACTAAAAATCTTCTTGGAACCGTACATTTTTTTAATGGTTTTTTCCGCAGTTCTATTGTGTTTTCAATCGAATTGCGACATAAAAGCGTGAAACTCCGCCTACTTTTTTTTACACACGAACATCAAATTTTAGTGCATTTTCAATTTTCGCGTGAAAAAAAGTGGACGAGGTTTCACGTTTTGATGACGCAACTCGATTGGAAAGATAAAGTTTAAAATCGCAACAACAAAAAACCTAATTTGGAAATGCTGTAGGGTCAGGCTTTGGGGATTTTCTTAAAATTTTGCCGTGCAAAGGTACGGTATGTAAATTTTATTTTAAAACGTTCCGATATTTAGGTTCACATTCGAAATATCGTGTTTTTTGCATGAATGTGTTTAGAAATAAACATTTTTTCCATGAGTCATGATTTTTTTCCGTACCAGGAATCAGGAATTTTTTTAAAGTCTAAAGTTCCAAAAAAAAAATCCAGAAAAGACAGACGCGCACAGCTTAAAATGACGGTACCGTAGTGAATGCGTCGCGAGACCTTCTGCTTTTCCTGGTGCTACCACGAAATAGAACTGTATTGGCATAAAACTGAGCGAAATACAACTAAACGGGCTCGCAATGGATGTACAGTTCTATTTCGGGGAGTTCTAATGGACCTATTCAAAGTACTGTAGAAAAACGGAAAAAATGACAAAAAACTGGGAGAAAACTCGGAAAATGCTCCGATTGGTCTGAAATTTTGGGAGAAACTGTCAAAAATGCTTCCGGACTTTCTCAGAAAATTTTGGACCGAAATATCGATTTTTTTCTGAAAATTTTCTAAAATCGATATTTCGGTCCAAAATTTTCTGAGAAAGTCCGGAAGCATTTTTGACAGTTTCTCCCAAAAATTCAGACCAATCGGAGCATTTTCCGAGTTTTCTCCCAGTTGTTTGTCATTTTTTCCGTTTTTCTACAGTACTTTGAATAGGTCCATAAATATTTCAGGGTAGCACCAGGGAAAAATCTGGTAGGTCTCGCAGCGAAATCACTACCGTACCCTCGTTTTCAGCTGTGCGTGCCTGTATTGTGAAAACAAAAAAGTTGCAACGCGGTGTTTGCGTACTTTTAAAATTCAAACGAAAATGGGAACAAATCTCTTCATTTGCTATGCTATTTCTCTCATTGCTGTTTGAATTTTCAAAAGTACGCAAACACCGCGTTGCAACTTTTTTGTTTTCACAATATTTTCTAGAAATTTTGGTGGGACTTTAGACGGTGGTACTACGGTACAGAACCGCTCGAACAACTTGAAGAAGTATTTCGTTGTAGATTGTGAGCAGTGTGCTTCACCGATCAAAAATTCACCGATTAATGGTTTCTTCGATTAATAATCGGTGAATTAGTCGATTAATCGCCAACAACTTAATCGGTGAAACCGGCTGAGCTAACGGATTTATCGTCTGTCAGCTATTCTAAAACGGTTTTTCGGTCGATAGACCATCCGCAGAAAGTCTTGGACCATCCGCTGGGAGACGCCATTTCCATTGCGCTGAGGGGGCTGCTTTAGACTGACTGCGGCCAATTCCTGATTCCCGGAATTTATGAAAAATGAATTATATTAAAAATTTAAACTGAATTTTTCGTTATCTAGCCTCGCAGTGATCAGTGAAGATCGGTGAAAAAAAAACCGATCTTCACAATACACTTACCGTACCTTTTTGCACTATACATCAAGGTTGTTTTCCCATGAATAAACCCCATTAGCTTTTTGCCCGCATGATATTGAAAAAAGGGTGTTTACCCGTTCGAGTGCAGTGATGTCATCGTCCTCTTTGATGCACGCAAAGTTGAGGATAATGGATATGAAGAAGAGAATTGCGAAGAAAATGCACCTGAAAGAGAATGCACAGTGCTTCACATCAGAGTATTTTTTCATTTAGTTTCACAAAATAAAAAAAAGAATCTTACCAAACAGCAATCACTCCGAGATAATCGATGAGCTCCAATTGTTGCTTCAAATCGACAGTCATTTTTTTGGTGTCTGAAAATGAAGTTCCAGAAGACGACGGCAACGGAAACATGAGAAGGGACTAGAACAGAGAAAGCGCGAGGAAATGAGCGAAAAATGGAGATGGAGCCGGCGATAATTAGGCGGGAAGCAATTACGTTGCCGAATCCAATTCCTACCAAGCGCGGAAGCGAGTAAGAGTTTGGTCGAGTTTCGAGATGTGTATGTATGTAAGTAATAAAGGGGCGGAGTCAGGCATTTCATTTTTGGTTCAAGTCAAATTCGAGTAAAATTTAATCTTCGCTCTCAAAAAACCATTTATTTTCGTTGCAAAAAATGGAAGTAAACATTTACAATTAGATAAATTATCTATGTTTAAATGAATGCGTCAAAATTTTTAATGAGCTTACAATTAATTGCAAGCCACTTATTAAAACGTAGCAAAAATTATCAGACAAAAATTCACTTTTTTTCGGACAAAATGCGTGTTCCCAGGCCGAGGTGTTGACATGAAATTCTCCAATACATTTGGATAAATACGAAAGAAAGAAAGGACAAAACGAAACGAAACGGAACATAACAAAAAAAATCGAAGAATTTTGTTGATTTCAAACAAAAAAAACCAGCATTTCCCTTCCTACTTGCTCCTTTGTTAGAAACTTTTCGATCGTTGGTGAGAGACGGAAAATCGTTATTATTGCCGGGCCGGCAAAGCCAACGGAATGAAATGAAATGACAGTGTGCACGGCTGATAAGAGCAGGAAATGGTGATAGGATAGGCAAATCGCCAGTTTTATGTATAGACAACGTCTGACGTAAATCGATGGAAATGTGAAACTTTTTATTTGCGGAATGGAAGAAAAGGTTTCAAAAAGGATAAGATGAAAGAACGAAATGAATTATGCACAGCAAAAAAAAAGGAAGAGAAGGGAGAAAAGAGGCACTGAGTAAATTCATTGCATTAGTCAATGGAAGGAAAATATACGAATTTTTTAGATTCGCCTGGGATTTTAGCAGTGGAAATAAAAATCTAATGAACAATTTTAGAAAAGACGGGGCACAGTTTCCAACTAACAATAAAGATACCGACTTAGTGGGATTTTTAGCAGACATTGTTAAGAAATTAATTGTGGACATTTTAAGGCGATCAAATCGGTTGAGAAATAAGAAAGTTATTAGCGATTTTTTAAAAATAACAGAAATTTCAAATTTTTAAGGGCAACGGGTCAAAATTTGCTTCCATTTGCTTTATAAATAGGTATTTAACTTTGTAAACGCGATTAAAAATAATATTTTAAGCACTGGACCGCACGGAAAAGTTGAAAAATGGCTGAAAAATAGGGTGCTACCTCGGAATAGAACTGACGCGTAATAGAACTGTAGCGAAATTGAACTCGCTTTGGAATAGAACTGTAGTGAAATTGAACTGTAGCGAAATAAAACTGTTCGGAATAAAACTGATCGGAATAAAACTGTTTTGGAATAAAACTGTTCGGAATAAAACTGTAGCGTTTTGGAACTAAATTAGCAATGGAGCGCGATTGCATTGTTTGCTCATTCAAATATTGAAATTTCTCATGCGCGTGCTTTTTTCAACAGTTTTATATTTGAGCTATTCATCAAAAATTGTTTGTTTTGTTGTTTTTTTGAATAAACTTTTATAATTTTTTTCTCGGCCCGCCTTGACGGCCAAGCAATGCAATCGCGCTCCATTGCTAATTTAGTTCCAAAACGCTACAGTTTTATTCCGAACAGTTTTATTCCAAAACAGTTTTATTTTGCTACAGTTCTTTTCCGAACATTTCTATTCCGAACAGTTCTATTGCGAAGCAAGTTTTATATCGCTGCAGTTCTATTACACTTCAGTTCTATTCCGAGGTAGCACCAAAAATAGGAATTCAAATTCTGAAAATGTTACTGTATTTATTTAAAGGCGCAGTCATTAAAATGTAACGTGGAGTCTCGCACGGAAAACTTTGAAATTACGAGTTTCTGATTTAATTTTTGGTTTTTTTTTTCAAAAAAATTAATAAAAAATTCTAAATATTTATTAAACAAATTTAAATAAAATTTACCGCAAAACTATTAAAATTGGTGCTACCTCGGAATAGAACTAACGAGTAATAGAACTGTAGCGAAAATGAACTCGCTTTGGAATAGAACTGTAGTGAAATTGAACTGTAGCGAAATAAAACTGTTCGGAATAAAACTGTTTTGGAATAGAAATGTTTAGGAATAAAACTGTAGCGTTTTGGAACTAAATTAGCAATGGAGCGCGATTGCATTGTTTGCTCATTCAAATATTGAAATTTCTCATGCGCGTGCTTTTTTCAACAGTTTTATATTTGAGCTATTCATCAAAAATTGTTTGTTTTGTTGTTTTTTTGAATAAACTTTTATAATTTTTTTCTCGGCCCGCCTTGACGGCCAAGCAATGCAATCGCGCTCCATTGCTAATTTAGTTCCAAAACGCTACAGTTTTATTCCGAACAGTTTTATTCCAAAACAGTTTTATTTTGCTACAGTTCTTTACCGAACAGTTCTATTCCGAACGGTTCTATTGCGAAGCAAGTTTATAATAGACGCAGACATAGACGCTGACGTAAATCGACAGCACTAAGCGAGAGGTGAGTAAACGCGCTCCATTGAATGGCGCGAACTTGAAATTTTCCACTGTCGTGCACCGTTATTTTTCTCTCTGCGCATCGATTTCTTGCTTTTCTCCCCGGAATTATTAATTTTTTTGTTTGTAAAAATAAAATGTTTTGCTTTTTTGTCGTACACGCTTTGAATATGCGTTTCTAATGGACCTATTCACTTCAATTAAAATGAATTTTTATGACACATTTATTCAATGCATTACAACATATTAATTAATTAATCTGAATTTTTCTGAACCATTGAGTTTGAGTTTTTCTGAAAATCGCGCCTAGCCATCCTGGTCAAATAAGTGAACTTATTAACAAACAAATGCATGCGCCTTTAAACATTTACTCCGAGTACACAAAAATGATGACAAAAGATGCATTTTTTGACCAGGATGAATAGGCGCGATTTTCAGAAAAACTCAAACTCAATGGTTCAGGAAAATTCAGATTAATTAATTAATATGTTGTAATGCATTGAATAAATGTGACATAAAAATTCATTTTAATTCAAATGAATAGGTCCATAAGCATTTGTCGATGCACGGAAAATTCAGCGGCAACGCGCCGGAAGCATGTTTGACACTTTTCAATTTGGAGATCGGAGGGAGCTGGGTGGAAGCATGCTTTGTGAGGAGATTTTTCGTGATTTAAAGCTTAAAGGTGAGCCTAAAAAGATTATAAAATGTTATGGACCTATTCATTTGAATTAAAATGAATTTTTATGTCACATTTATTCAATGCATTACAACATATTAATTAATTAATCTGAATTTTCCTGAACCATTGAGTTTGAGTTTTTCTGAAAATCGCGCCTATCCATCCTGGTCAAAAAATGCATCTTTTGTCATCATTTTTGTGTACTCGGAGTAAATGTTTAAAGGCGCATGCTTTTATTTGTTAATAAGTTCACTTATTTGACCAGGATGGCTAGGCGCGATTTGCAGAAAAACTCAAACTCAATGGTTCAGGTAAATTCAGATTAATTAATTAATATGTTGTAATGCATTGAATTAAAATGACATAAAAATTCATTTTAATTCAAATGCATAGGTCCATTACCGGGAGCCGATTAAACACTAAAAAAGATCAAAGTAAACTTCCGCCCAGCTCCCTCCGGTCGCATATTTAAAAAGTATCAAACATGCTTCCGGCGATTTGCCGCTGAACTTTCCGGACAAAAATATATTCTGAATGATATAAATATATCAAAGAAATCAAACGAATAAAAACGAAACAAAAAATGTTTTTGAGTGGCCCCCAACTCCATCTGCCCCAAATTAATTTTTTTTTGTTAATTTTTGAACGGAAGTGGTGAAAACGGAGACGGGATAGAAGAAAATCAATGCGCGGAGAGAAAAATAACCGTGCGCGACAGTAGAAGATTTCGAATTCGCGCCATTCGGTGGAGCGCATTTACTCACCTCTCGCTTAGTGCTGTCGATATACGTCAGCGTCAGACATAGCGACACATGTCTGCGACGACACACCCGCTCACATTTTTTGATCTACGTTCAGTTGAATTCAGTTGAATTCAGTTGAAAAGACCTGATGGGGCGGAGCCTCGATGTTTCGCGCCACTGCTTACTGTAGCCGGCAAGACTATTGAATTGATAATAGCACCTTAAAATTGGCACTCATAAAATCCAAAATCCAAAAAAAAACCTACTGTAGATTTTTAAAGGCGCATTCTTCAAAATGTTACGGAGGGTCTCGCGCGGAGAACTTAAATATTGCATTTGCATTTTTTATTTTGTTTGTTTTTCTCTTTTTTTTTAACTTTGAGCATTTCTTGAGCAAAATCACTTTTTGAGCAAATTGAATTTTAAAATAAAAATTCCGCCCGTTCGATTCGCCACAAGCCTGCTGGATATTTTTTTTTTAATATTGTGCACATTTTCAATCGAGTTGCATTATCAAAACATATTATTCAATTGAAATCAATTAACTCATTAAGTTTATTTTTCTAAGATTTACCCACCCACAACACCTGCAGCTGCATTTTTCCAATTCAATTAAATATTTACATTTATTTCTTTTTAGGCTGTTATTATTATCGGGTCGCCAACAACTCGTCATGTCACCTTGGCAACGTTCCAGTTTTTTGTGTTCGGATTCGGACTTTCCATTCGTTTTTTATCGTGTTTCACCGAACGAAATCAACCAAAGTACTCCTGCGTGCGTGTCGATGTCATGATTTAATCGTCGTCGAAAAAGTTCCCAAGTTCGACATCATCGGAAAACATGTGAATAAGCGGGTGAGGTCAAATGACGCGGAAACTGGAATGGTAAATATTATGTGGGAAACGTTATGGAAAGTCGCACTGATGACTCAGATTTGCCACTGTTTCCTGAAGGCCATCCGTGCGACTGTCCGTATTTGATCAGCATGACGGCTCACAGATTTCCATCGATTTTGTATTGTCGGCCCGCCACGTCGGTCAAACGCGCTCCGCTGAACTCAATACTACGTGGATTTTATTTTGGTTTCCAAATGATTTTATTTCACGTTGAATTTACACGTGAAATGAAAAAATTTGGAAACCAAAACAAAATCCACGTAGTATTGAGTTCAGCGGAGCGCGTTTGACCGACGTGGCGGGCCGACAATACTTGTTTTGTTACATTGGTAGCCTGCTGCGCGTTTTTCATCTCTTTGTTTTTTCGTCTTGAAATGTCCGGAGGGGAGGGGAAGGGCGAAGTTCGCTGAAAATCACATCACTATTCCACCGGGTTTCCTTAAGAAAAATCGGAATTTTATAATTTGAAATACCCTAATCTCTTGTGTATAAGTTCGTTTTCATGTCTCCAAGAGAGACGCATTCGTTTTTAGCTTCGCTCTAATGTAACCCCCGCCCACTAAAATGCGCCGCACTTGCAAAAGTGCCGCCAATTTAAATTTTGGTTTAAAAAAATGTTTTTTGGGGAAAAAAGTACAAATAAAAAAATTGTGTGGAAAACGCATTTTATTTATTTTACATCATTTCGTGCATGGAATCTTTGAAGTCCAAAATTAAGCGATTTTAAATTTTTATCAACTTCTGAATTATAATTTGAAGTACGAAAGAAGTTTCTTCATTAAACTGCAGTGATGAATAACGCGAAATACTTCATTTTATGTCATGCTTTTCTCATGAATAGCCCCATTATGAAATCTATTTTTGGTGCATTGTCAGTTTCATCTTTGGAAACATTACATAAAAAACCTTTTTTATTATTATTCTCACGGTTAACAATAGACATAAACGCTTTCCTGTATAGTATTCCTCTTATATTCAAAGTTATAGAATTTCAAAAAATAATAGTATTTTTTGCGGTACTTTGTTATCTGCGCTCTACCGATGATGCGGCGCCGTTTGCGTAATTTTGTAGATTTGTTTTTTTCGTCCCTTTTTAGATACTTATTTATTTTTCATTGTTTTTATTTCATGCCATTTTCACATCTAATTTGATTTTTTTCAGACACAAAAATTAAATACAAATCTGCAAGATGATTTTCGTGGAATTTTTTTTTGCGATTTATCAACAATTTATGGCTATAAAAATGTACATTTCAATTGTAAAAATTGCATAAAATATTTTTTTAAAGTTTTTGATCACAGAAATTGCACGCATGTTATTATGTGTTCACGAGTGACATTCAGTTACGACGCTCCGATGTTCCGCAGGTCTCTGAGCCAAAAATTTTTTTTGTTTAGCAGCGACCTGCGGAAAAGCGGAGCGTCGTAACTGAATTTCGCTCGTGAGTAAAAATTGTCCTTTATGTATTATCAATCTCTGAAAGTTCCACCGGGACCCTATCGGAACCTAGGCCATGCAGCGCTAGGCCACCGGCGAAATACTCATTTTCTACGTGGAACTTGACAGACGCGAGACGAAATGCGGGAAAGTCCGCTGTGCACTGTCCGTGTGCGAGCGGTGGAACTCTCAGAGATGGATAATATGGAATGTATTCTATTATCACGTATTCGCTGGGCGTGACACTTTTCGATAAATGAATTCACGTTGTTTTACAACAATAAAAAAAGAAGAAATATCCGAAAAAGGAAGAGTGTCACTCCTGGCGAATGCGTAATACAAAATATACATCTAAAACATGCGAAAGTGGCATGGAAAACTATGACACATATGGAAACGGGTCGAAAAAGAAGAGAAAATAAAAATTTCGTCATTCAAAAATATTCTACTATCCCTCAAATAAAGCGGACCGTGTCGAATCACCGGTATTTAGTTCGCACGGCGTGCTGCCGGGAACAATATTGGTAACGCGCTCCGCTGAGTTTCTGCGTCTCTCCGGCGAGAGTTTGCTACAAAAACAACAGTATCCTCGCACTCTGCTTGTCTGCGGCTCCCCTTCGTATCAGTTTAACGCAGGAAAGTGGCTGCGCAGCTAATTGTGACCACGCTTATTGTTAGGCCAGAATTTTTTTTTTCGGGAAAAATGCCCGCGCAGTTTAAATTTTATTTTCCAACGTTCAGTCCAGCACGCCGTGGATAGTAAATAAAACATGATTATCGCTACGATATTTTCTAACCTCTTGTGTATAAGGCCGATGAAAGCTGTCCTCTCCACAAGGGGTTAAAATCGCAAGGTAAGACGAGATAGTACGCATCTTTTGAATATATGAAACCGGACTTATACACAAGAGATTATGGTAATATTGATTGGATTTATTAGAACAAAAACTGATTTTTTTAAATAATTTTTTGCTATTGCGAGTTCTTAAAACTGCACCTAACATTTATTTTTAATTCTCAATTTATAAACCCATAACTTATAGCCCATAACATTATAATTTGACCTGCGCTGTGAAGCCGCCTAGCGTCGTTTCTCTCTTTTCGCGTCACCATTTCTTCAATGGTTAACGACTCGAAACCACATATTTACTATTTACGACGAGGCTTTTCCAATAAAACGGCGCCACCATCTGGATGCGTTGAGACGTCTGTGGAGCACACTTGCACTCGCTCGGCTCCAAGCCTCTTCTTTTCGCATCTATCTCTCTCCCTTGTTTTCATTCTCCGGAGGACCTCTCTCTCTCTCTCTCTCTTTCCATCGCGATTGGTTTCATTTCTTGTTCCGCTTCCCTTCCGAGCCGGCTGGCTACCCGGCGGGTGGAGAATAATCAAAAGTTGATAGATTTGTCGTAAACTTTGATGCATCAGCCATTCGATTCGTCGCAATTGAAGTCTTCTTTTGTTTTTCATGAATCTAGGGAATTTTTGAGCTTTGTTGTTTTATTTCTTATTGGTTTGGCTGCTAAGGAGAGTCGTGGGAAGCAATATTTTTAAGGCACCACGCAAACAACCTTTCAAAGCTAGCTTGTTTAATTCACTTTTGTTTAAATTAAATATTCATGAACTCTTCACGCACTTTTGCTCGAAATGACGAGAGGGTAAATCAATGGACCAATGAATTAAAGACTATTGTTCTGTTTAAATTATAGTGCTTTATTTCTTTCCCTCCTCTCCTCCTTTCTTCCTTCCGAAACGAAAACCGGTCAGTTTATGTTTTGAGTACATGTCCACCCAGACGATGCCATAATTCTCTTTTTTCCTCTTTTCCATCCGTTGGCAATGATAATTGCCATATTTGAATTGAATTCAAATCGGCGCCATGCCGCGCCAAAATCAAGAGACTCTGGAAAAGAGTGTGCGCAAGTGAGGATACGCAGACGCCGAGAAGGTCATTTAGGGGCGAAACTGTGTGATAAAATGCCCATTCTTATTCGTTCCTTTTTGTTTTTCTCTTTCTTTTCTCTTAAAGGCGCCAACCTTTTGGGAAAATTATCTTTCTTATATTTATTACGCTATTCAAGTATGTCCGTCTGTTCGCTTTGAAGGGTCAGGGTCAAGTTCAATCGGTTTTCACGTTTAACTCTTTTTTTTTTCTGTCGCCGATAGGCGCCAGCTCAGGCTTGTTCACGAATATCACAATAAAAATGAACAAAAAATGTTTTTTTTGTTTCTGATTTTGACGAATTTTATGTTTTAAAAAATTAGAAGACTCTTCCAAAAGGAGTACACGAGGTGTGTGACCGCTAGCCTAGAAAACCGGCAGCCGCTAATTTTTTATCAAAAATTTTACCCAGTTTTCATTTACCTGGTAAATTTTATGCCGCGTCCAAAGTTCAAAAAAATCCCTAAAATCAAGAGTTTTTTGCAGTCCAAAGTTTCGAAAAAAAATCACAGAAATAACAGGCCCTCACAGTTGAAACCGATGTTACCGCAGTTGCTTCGTTGCGAGACCTTCTATGTTTAAACTTGCATTCTCCCGTATAAAAGAAAAAATTGATTGAAAAAATGCATTCTCCCGTATAAAAGAAAAAATTGAAAAATTGAAAAAAGTGCGGGAAAATTCAAGTTTAAACATAGAAGGTCTCGCAGTGAAGCAACTGTGGTAACGCCGGTTTTAATTGTGACCGCCTGTTATTTCCGGGAAATTTTTCGGAACTTTGGACTGCAAAAAACTCCTGATTTCAGGAATTTTTTGAACTTTGGACGCGGCATAAAATGTACCAGGTAAATGAAAACTCGGTAAAATTTTTGATAAAAAATTGGCGACCGCCGGTTTTCTAGGCCAGCAGTCACACACCTCGTGTACTCCTTTTGGAAGAGAGTCTTCTAATTTTTTTAAACATAAAATTAGTAATTTTTTGATAGATTTTAATGTGATATTCGTAAATCCCCCAGCCAAAACTACATTTTAAACCAATCTCCCTATAAAGTTGGCACCTTCTTTGACAGTGTGAAAAACTGAAAATATTTCATGTGTTGATAACTCATATGTTCGATTGCCATAGATTTTTGACGCTTTCCGCTATCTTTATCACCTGCAATCTGGCATTCTTAAGAAACTCTAGCCTGTCTTTGGAACATGTGTTTCAGTGATCATAGCACTTTTACCCCCTTGCATTGTACAAACACACATTTCTCTCGCCTGTTCTTCTCAACTTTTCCGACAAACAACACAGTAGGACAGCCAAGTTACCTACCCATGACGTGGAAATGACTCACCGGTGTCACTTTTTGAACTTTTTCGAATTCCCTCCGCTCGTCTTTGTCTCATTAGTCAATACGCATTCGTTCGTTGGGTCTTTTTTTTTAAAGATTTGTACGTTTCAAAAACATGCAAAATAATTATTTTGACGTGTTTCCTCTATTTGCCCGGCATGTAAGCTTATTTTACAAACCCCCTGTTTAGATGCCGGGAAATTAGAGGTTGTCGGTTTGTTTTTCAAATTCCTTGTTGGAATGCCGGCCTATTAGAGGAAATACGGTATACCTTTTTGGGGTTCTTCATATTTATAAAAGGCGACAAAAAGATAAAAATAATTGGCGGAAAATTCTCCGATTGGCCTCAAACTTTAGGAAATACTGCCAAAAATATTCCCCGACATCAAATGCTCCAAAAATGTTATCGAAATATCGATTTTTACTAATATTGATTTTTTTTTCTCAACATTTTTAATGCCTTGTCCAAAGTTCCAACAAAAAATTCTTGAAATCAGAAGTTTTCTACAGTTAAAATTTCCAAAAAATTCCCAGAAATAACTGGCTATCACAGTTGAAACCGACGTTATCGTAGTTTCTTCGTTGCGAGACCTTCTATCTTGAAACTTGAATTTTCCCGTAAAAAAGAAAAAAGTGAACAACTGTGGGGAACTTCAAATTTAAACATAGAAGGTCTCGCAGCGAAGAAACTACGGTAAAGTCGGTTTCAACTGTGATCGCATGTTATTTCTGGGATTCTTTGTAGAACTTTGGAAGGCAAATATCTCCTTATTTCAAGAATTGTTGAAATTTGGACGTGGCATAAAAAATTGTGAGAAAAAAAATCAATATTTTCAAGTATCGATTTCGTTCCAAAATTTCTGAGCATTTCATGTGGGGTAGTATTTTTTGGCATTATTTCCCAAAGTTTGAGGGCAATCGGAGATTTTCCACCCAATTTTTTTGGTTTTTTTTTTTGCCTTTTTGATGAACAACCTAAAAAAATATACAGTAGTCTGGCACCTTTAATTTCGCGGTATCCTCTAATAGTTTTCTCCCAATTTTTTTCCTTTTTCGTCTTTTCTAAGATTTTGAATTTAGCAAATTCCTCTCTAATGAGGCGAGTTTTCTGTATAAGATAATTTACGTTGTCAAAGAAAAGATAACAACTAACAGTGCAGCGAAGAACATCAGCAAACAAATACAACGGAACGCGCGTTCAAAAAGTTCTCAATTCCTTTGTGACACTGTTGCGCTCTTCTCGTTTTTATCCCTATTCTCACTTTCCTCACTCGAGCCATTCACCTGTTAAAACGCTTTCTTTCTCTCAAGTGATACATATTCCGTGCCACACTGTACTTGACCCGCTGACGCTGACGCTGACCAATGTGTATTTTTCAATTTTTGCGCACCGACCTTCGTCCTTTTTCGGCTAAGTCGATGAGCAAAGTGGTAGTCACGTACAAACACGGTCTGTCCATCCATTTTTTAAACGGTTTTTACGTGGATGTATCACTCGAATAACGCGTTCCCTTGCTTTGATTCACTCTGAAAACAAATTCGTCACTGACTCAAAAAATTTTGCCCAAATATTCGAACGCACCGCCCACTTTCTATATTGACTAAAATGCTTTTTTTGTTTTGACTCTTTTTCCCCCATCTTTGCGCTTTGTGTGGATGTGCGATGCTTCTGTTTGCCGAGTGAAAGCGAGCGAGGAAACAGAAAAAGAAAGAGAACCGCCTCAAAAATGTTCTTATCTTTTATCAAAATTTAAATCGTTCTCTTTTTCTCTAAATAGTACAATGTTTTGTTTTTTGCCAATTTTCTCCTCGTTCAAGCCGGAGAGTAAACTGAATTCTTTTTTTTTGTGGAATTTTTCGGTAAGATTGTTCTTTTGCTCGGTAATCAAATAAAGTTGAGAACGAGTGATACCCCGCCGAAAAATTTTTGGCGTTTTATGGTAGAGGTTTCGCCCTGAAAAATTTCTTTTGCGACCATATTTTTGTTTCTTTTTTTTGTAGTTTTCGTTTTTTAAAGCCAATAGATTTTCGTTTTATTAAAACATCGAAAAAAAAAATCTAATTGTAAAATACTCGGGAATTTTTTGCGTGGATCGGACTGATAGGTGTCGTCGTTTTATTCAAATTGGCACTCGATGTTTGCGTACTGACATGGATTTACGAAGCTCCGCCCACTACCCTGTTTTTTGTATGATTTTCGCTTTAATTATTATGGTACGTCCAAAGTAAAAAAAAAACTTTGGACGTACCATTACATTTTTGAAAATTTTTGATGAAAATTTTTTCTGTTTTTCAATAAATAATTAATTTTTGATTGATAAATACACGGCGTGCTAGACCCTACGTAAAGAAATTCGCGCCCTTTCGCATGTGTCTGTGTCTCGACAGTGGCGTTTTGCCAAGTCTAGAAAAAAGTGTGAAAAAGTGGAGACACAGAGACGCGAGAATTGGCGCTCGAGAATTTGATCTTAAAAAAGTGTTCTGAAACGTAGTCCCGAACACGCCGTGAAATATTGCGTTCGAATGGGAATTGGACGAAAAATTTGAAAAATAGAAGAATCCAGATGATGCAAAAATCGATTAAAACACTTTCATTTTTGCTGATTCGTGTTAGATTTAGCAAAATGTTTTCCGTTTTTTTTTTTTGCCCTGTCCAAAATTTCTAAAATCAGGAGTTTTTTGTATTAGAAAATTCGAAAGTTCCAAAAAATTCCCGGAAATAACAGGCGGTCACAGTTGAAACCGATGTTACCGTAGTTGGTTGCTTCGCTGCGAGGCATTCTTTAAACTTAAAATTCCCCGTATAAAATTTTAAAAAAAAATTGGAAAAAGTGGGAAAATTCAAGTTTAAACATAACGTCGGTTTCAACTGTGATCGCCTGTTATTTCTGGGTTTTTTTTCCTGGAATTTTGGTCTACAAAAAACTCCTGATTTCAGGAATTTTTCAACTTTGGACACGGCAAAAAAAAACCGGAAAATGTTTTATTAAACGAATCGGCAAAGATGAAGGTTTTTCTAAAATCAATGTTTGTATCGTCCGGATTTTTGCTCTTTTCTCGAATTTTTCGTCCCAATTTCCATTCGAATGCGATATTTATCAATCTAAAATCAATAATTTATTTTTTTTAACTGAAAAAATCGGCAGAAATGAAATAATTAAAGCGAAAATCATACGAAAAAAAAAACAGGGCAGTGGTCGGAGCTTCGGAAATCCGTACGCTACGCAAACACCGAGTGTCTATTTGTATAAAATGACGATAATTGCCATCAAATAAGGCTAATAGCTATTACTGACGCACAGTTCGCCACTAATCGGCGATCGGCGCAAAAACGGCTAATAGCCGTCGAATTTGGGATCTTTCCCGCATACATTTGGCATGCACCCCTAAATCGATGGCTTTTCCAAGGAATATCTTTTTGAAGCCTGTTTTTCTACAAAATTCCCAACGAAGTTTAGTTTACTCTGGTTTTAAGGGCACAATTTTCGATTTCTCATCTCTGTGCTACCTTCTTATCTTTCCATAAATGTCAAGCATGTTTGATAAATGAGCAGAACGCTCGAATTGCAACTTCAATATGAAACAATTATTATTCTGATTAATAGCCGTTTTCATGAGTAGACAATTTTGGTTCTGAAACTAGTTTGTAAATAAATAAACTTCCAAAGCAGCAGATAATAAAAACAATTTTATTTATGATCGTTGCAAAACCATTTCCGTCAAACCGGAACTGATTTTTTTGTTGTCTCTGCAAATTTGCGTCATAAATTGTATGTTTTCGTTCGCCGTAATTTTCCCCTTAAATTTCCATTTTTTGTTCTTCTCATTATTCTGCCTCTGACGTCTACTTTTTCCAAAAAGAAAAGGTTTCAAATTTCCTGGCGCCAGCAGCCATTTTTTTTTGTCAAAGTTTGCTGTTGTTCTCGTTTTCTTTTTCTCTTTTCTAATTCAAAATTCTGGAGCTGTTTTTTTGTTGCCGGTTGCCCCTGGTTTCTTGCTTTTTCGGGTGGGCGTCAAAGTGTGTGGGGGTCCTTCTGTCTTATGATGGTGGTTTTTGTCGTTTGATTCCTTGACATTTGCATTTGAGAAGGAATAGGAAGATGGTTTTGCCACAAGTGAGTCACTGTTTTGTGTTAAATGCATTATCGCAACCCACTTGAATTCTTGCATTTCGCATTGTCAGACATTTACAGAATTTGTTCAAGTGTCATTTGTACTTTTGTTCGAATAATATGTACATATTGTGACGAGACCAATTTTTCTTATTCATCGAAATTAATATGCAGTTTTCTGCAATCCCGGGTTGCATATTTAAGTCGCCAACCGTCTGCCACATTCTCTTTCCAGCGCTATTTAATTTGTTGCATGTTTTTGTCGGCGTCTCGTTTTCATAGATACCGCCCAATAATCGGTGCTACCTCGGAATAGAACTGCAGCGATATAGAACTTGCTTCGCAATAGAACCGTTCGGAATATAACTGTTCGGTAAAGAACTGTTGGAAAATAAAACTGTTTTGGAATAAAACTGTTCGGAATAAAACTGTAGCGTTTTGGAACTAATTTAGCAATGGAGCGCGATTGCATTGCTTGACCGTCAAGGCGGGCCGAGAAAAAAATGATAAAAGTTTATTCAAAAAAACAACAAAACAAACAATTGTTGATGAATAGCTCAAATATAAAACTGTTGAAAAAAGCACGCGCATGAGAAATTCCAATATTTGAATGAGGAAGCAATGCAATCGCGCTCCATTGCTAATTTAGTTCCAAAACGCTACAGTTTTATTCCGAACAGTTTTATTCCGATCAGTTTTATTCCGAACAGTTTTATTTCGTTACAGTTCGATTTCGCTACAGTTCTATTATGCGTCAGTTCTATTCCGAGGTAGCACCCAATAATCTACCTAGGAATTCAATTTTTAAGTTTTAAAGTTGTCAAATTTTTCAGTAATTAAAATCAACGACGAGGCAGAGAAATGCAAGAAAAATAATGAAAATCACCAAAATTTGGCTGCGTACTTGGTGGCATTTTTTCCGTTTGAATAAATTTACGCTCCAACATACCGTGCAAAACCGGTTAGAAATCTCGAAAACTGAGCGACAAGCTCCGCCCCTTTTTTGCAAGTAATGTCTGCGGCACGATTTTTGTACAGGAACTGTTATAAAATGCAGTTAAAACAGTGCCGTAAACTTTTTCAACTTGTTCAAATTGGCTGCGTTGCTGCTGGTGATACGAAATTATACGGTAGAAATTTGGGCAAAAAACAATAAACAAACAAGAAAAAAGAAAATAAATCTTGGCCATATGATACAGTAGAAAGATCAGTTCCTGGTCGCGCTAAGTTTGATTTCTCGAATTTTTGTGGCGATATAAGGCGTCTTTTGATTTTGATTTTTTTTTTAAATATTTTATTCCATTTTTATGTCAGTTTAAACATTTTGGGCTAAAATATTCATTCCTTAAAACAATTGAATTCTTTTTTCTGCATTTTTTCATTAAAATGCACGTCAGGTCTGGTTTTTATCGAATTAAAACGGCGGAAAAAAGCATTTGAATTTGGCTCTGAAACTGGGACGTTTCGAAGTACCAGGTTTAGAAACAGGGGGGACTCGCTTTTATGCCGCGTCCAAAGTTAAAGAAATCAGTATTATTTTTTTAGTCCAAAGTTCCAACAAAAAAATCCAGAAATAAGAGACGGTCACAGTTGAAACCGACGTTACCGTAGTTGCTTCGCTGCGAGACCTTTTATGTTAAGTTGAATTTCCGAGGCTACCCCGAATCAGAACGTTCCCGAATCAGAACTGTCCCGAATCAGAACCGTGTCCGAATCAGAACTGTTCGTATCAGAACTGTCATAAATCAGAACTGTCCGGAATCAGAACTGTCCCTAAGCAGAACTGTTCGTTTCAGAACTGCCCTGAATCAGAACTGTCCTGTATCAGAACTGTCCCGAATCAGAACTGTCCCGAAGCAGAACAGTTCGTATCAGAACTGTCCCGAATCAGAACTGTTCGTATCAGAACTGCCCCAAATCAGAACTATCCTGTATGAGTTTTAAATAAAATCTGTTTTATTATGAAAAAACAACATATTAGGCCGTAAGCATGCTTATTGAATAGTTCTGATTTGGGGCAGTTCTGATACGAACAGTTCTGATTCGGGACAGTTCTGATACGAACAGTTCTGCTTCGGGACAGTTCTGATTTAGGACAGTTCTGATTCGGGACAGTTCTGCTTTGGGGCAGTTCTGATAAAAGACAGTTCTTATACAGGACAGTTCTGATTCGAACAGTTCTGATTCAGGGCAGTTCTGATTTATGACAGTTCTGATACGAACAGTTCTGATTCAGGACACGGTTCTGATTCGGGACAGTTCTGATTTGGGACAGTTCTGATTCGGGGTAGCCTCGAATTTCCCATATAAAATTTAAAAAAAGTTGAACAAGTCTGACTGGTGAAACTTTGGACCGAAATTTCATATATTCAGAAGTCTCGTAAGCAGGTTTTGAAAACTGGAATATACCTTTTAAAAGTCTCTCTTTCGAACTGTGTCAACGGTTAAGGCTGAGTCCATGCATTAGATAAATGGTTCCCTAGTTAGAAAATTCAAGTTTGAAAATAGAAGGTATGGTAACGTTGGTTTCAACTGTGACCGCCTTTTATTTCTGGAATTTTTCGTTGGAACTTTGGACTAAAAAAAAATGTTTCCTTCCTGTTTATCATCCAAATATAAAATATGATTAGAAAGATTAAAAAAAATAAACGGCTCAGGAAATTTGAGCTCTATTCCGCATATTTCTAGTTTTGTAGCAGTTCTAAAAGCGAGTACCCCCTCGAAACGCCCTAGAGCCTTCAATTTGTTTCAACATTATGGATCCTGTTCCTCTTGTACAGTATTTCCGTCCTCCGATCTCTCCTAGATCAGTCGCAAGTTTTGTTAGTTGATCGAGTGACTCAAACGCTCACTGGCCATTTTTTGATCCGTCACTTACCAGTTTGTGTCTTATATTTGCTTGTTCGAGAACAAATCAGCACCAATTGGTTTCGTTTTTCCTCCTTCCTTTCAACCGATCAGCAACTGCACAAGTTCCTCCTTCGAGTGGTTCCCTTTTGTCCACTCTTTCGCTCCCACCAATTTCCGTGTTAACCTATGTCCTTCTCCTCTTTCACCTCGCAATTTTCCACATCTCTCTCTCTCTCTCTTTCACTATTACTCGTCTCAAAACACACGCCCCTCCTTCTTCTCGTCTTCGGTCTTCTTCGCCACTGACATAGCCATGTATAGCCAACAAAACCAATTCATTTCGTCTTCATTTTCTGGCTTCTCTCCTTCATCTTCGTTTCTTAAAGTCTCGTTTCGGATGGGTGCACCCGCTTCTTTTTATTTATGATACCAACTTTTGGTCTTTTTTTGTTTCGCTGATCGAATTCCAGACGTGAGAGCATATAATTAAGTTTGTTCAGCTGAGCAGGTAAACAAGATAATTGAAAAGGGGGAGAGAGAAAGAGTCTAGTCTTTGGGAGTAGGAGACATATTACGGTAAGATCAACAAATTAAAATGTAACGGAAATAACTACATAGACGCATTCCATTTCATTACATTCATCAATAGAGCGAACTATACACAGTTGTGGCCTAATGAACGTCACTCTGACTCTGACTGACGGATCGCTGTTTTCGGGAGGGTGGGGGGAGGAAATTGAAATCCTACATTCGGCCGAATGGGTGGAATAAAAGGTGTGAATGACGTATTTGTTCTATTAGGAACTATCCTACTTGCATTTTCACTTCATTTCTTGTCGGCCCGCCGTGACGGTCAAACTTGCTCCGCTGAACTTTTTTGGTTTCCAAATTTATACATTTTTTGTATAAAATTTTTCGTTCTTCTTGTTTTTTTCCTTGTAAAAATAACTATTCAAGACCAAATTCGTAAAATTCTGTATACATTTTCCGCATAAAAGTCAAAAAATTGATAATTTCCAAATTTCCACACTTTAAAAAATTCCGAACTTATTTTTCTGGAAGATTTTTGTTCAAATGCCACCATGGTGAAGTTTTTTTTAATGTTTTATTACTTTTTAACCCGAAAATTACTGGTTCTAATGAAAAATTAGCAGTTTTGTGAAAAACCGGTAAAATTAATATTTAAAGCAGCAATTTTAAGGTTAAAAAGCAAGGAAACATTAAAACACTTTACCATCTTCCAAAAAACAATGAGTTTGCAATTTTTTAAAGTGTGTCAAATTGGAAAAATATTGATTTTTGACTTTTATGCGGAAAATTTACACAGAATTTTACGAATTTGGTCTCTAATAGTTATTTTTACAAGGAAAAAAAACAAGAACGAAGAATTTATACAAAAATGTATAAATTTGGAAACCAAAAAAGTTCAGCGGAGCAAGTTTGACCGTCACGGCGGGCCGACAATAAATGAACTAGAAACTGCAAGTAGGATAGTTCCTAATAGAACAAATGCGTCATTCACACCTTCTATTCTACCCATTCGGCCGAATGTAGGGTTTCAATTTCCTCCCCCACCCCCTCCCGAAAACAGCGATCCGTCAGTCAGAGTGACGTTCATTAGGCCACATTTGTGTATAGTGCGCTCTATTGACGAATAAAATGGAATGCGTCTATGTTTTTTTACGTTACATTTTTTATTAGTTACAATTACCGTTATATATTAATTTGGAATTTGGAAGCCAAAATGAAAATCACGAAGTTCCTCGGAGCGCGTTTGACGGTGCTGGCTGGCCGACTTTATGTATAAATCACGCATTCTATTCTATAAATACATAATTCACTAGTCTGCCAACCGAAACGAACTGATAGCGCAACGACGAGTACGTGTATACTACCGAAACTTGGTTTCTCTCCTCTCTATCGGATTTTCATTTTACGGGCGACGAGGAAGAAGAAGAATAAGTATTCACCGTTGGAGGTGTCACTAATCTAATCCGGCCAGTATTTTGAATTAATCGAATACGTTCGTTTGTTCCGTATACGGTGATGAGGATCGCATCAAAAAACAGCGAGAGGAAGGAGAAGAAGAAGGCGTCCTTCGTAGGCGTCAACCAGTCGAAAAACGACACCGTAATCAATACGTTGTCTTTTTTTTTCTTCTCGGCAATGATGATGATAACTTCTTCTTCTTCTTCTTCTTCTTCTTCTCGATGCCCAAAAAGTGATTGTTGTGTGTGTTTTTCACTTGTCTCTGCTGATTATTTCTGCCACCAGCTTCAAAATGACTCACTTCTTACTTACTTACTTGTTTTCCAGCCTTCATTCCTCTCCTCACCTCTCCTCTCTTCGTCGAGAGAATTATAGATAAAAAGATAAAAGTTATCTGTCCCAATTCTTTTTGTTCTGGCAGAAATGACGAAAAATTCACACTCATTTCCATGTCATTTCTGCTTATCTTTTCGTCATAAAGTTCAAAATACTAATTTTTTCGTCGTCGTACGCAAAAAGACCACATTCTAGCTGAGAATTTTCAGCGTTTAATTTCAACTTTTTATCATTTTAACACAATGATATTGAGTCGTATTAATATGTACAAGTGGCGATGAGTCAATATTGACAATTCCCATATCAAGGTAATGCGGCAGTTTTGGGTTTTTTTAAAGTATTATGGGCGTGGGTTTGACAAAAATAAATATATTTAAAGACCATTTTCACTGTGATAATGGTTGTTCCAAGCCGTTGCTATCGTCGGTCCGCCGAAATGGTCAAACGCGCTCCGCTAAACTCAATGCTATTCGAATTTCATTTTGGTTTCCAAATTATTTTATTTCACGTTGAATTTACACGTGAAATTAAATAATTTAAAGATCAAAATGAAAATCGCATAGTGTTGAGTTCAGCGGGGCGCGTTTGATCATTTTGACCGTTCAACAATAGGTGATTTCTTCTTTTTCAAAATCCAAAATTGAACTATTCATATATCTGCGTTTAATTTAAATTCACACTCGGTGTTTGTGTTTGTGTACTGGGGTTCTGTACGGATTTACGAAGCTCCGCCCAAAAAATTCAGCGAAAGTTTGGAGAATGCTCCGATTGACCTGAAACTTGGAAATAATGGCAAAAAATACTTCCGGACATTCCAGAGAATTTCAGACCTAAATATCGATTTTTCTGAAGGTCTAAAATTTTCTTAGAATGTCCGGAAGTACTTTTGCCATTAATTCCCAAAGTTTCAGGCCAATCGGAGCATTCTTCGAATTTTCCCTGAATTTTTTGCTGGTTTTTGCTATTTTTTTCTATTTCGTGAATAGCCCCACTATGATTTTAGCTTCTTTTTTTCTGCCCATTTTACATGATTTGTTTTTGTTTTAATTAATTAATGTTTTATTATTTACGTATTCACAACGAGGTGACACTTGGCTGTATATGGCGAGCCAAACCTGGTCTTGCCACGATTTTGCCCACGAAGGCGTGGCGAGACCAGCCAAGTTTTTGATTCACGGTTAACTTCGAAGGGTCACTCTGTGGCGAATATATTCTTAAAAAGAGAAAAATGCCGGATGATGCACAAATCGCTAGTCCGCGTCGGAGCTTCCTAAATCCATAGTTAAAGCGAGTACGCAAGCACGGAATTTTTTTCCGTTTGAAAAAATGTTCGCTCCAACACTCCGTAGACTACACATTCGAAGCGAAATGCCCAAACTAATCTTTCTTATATAGAAAATTTTAGATTAGTCTGTGTGTTTGTTTGTGTGTCTCACACACGAGTTTGCAGTCGACAAAATCGATCCCACGACCTTTCGATTGATGTTCAAACGTGCTAACCACTATACCACAAGGGTCACGAGAAATTGATAGAAATAGGGAAAAGAAATGATTGCCATATCTTAAAAAAAAAAAAACTTAAAATAAATATTTGACGAAGGCGACTTGGTCGCCACAAGCTGCAGGCTTGTAGTTGAATAATTTTCTAGCGTCTCAAAGACCGATATCGAAAACTCAATGTTTCTCTGTTCTGCTCTGCTCTACTCTGCTTTGCTCTACTCAGCTCAAAGAGCTACCAGGTATCCATGACTCCGTGTAGCCCATCCTGAATAGTAGTCCTCTCTTTTCTTTTCTTTTTTTTTGTTTTCCGCCTCTTTTTATCACCGTAAATGTTAATGGCGCAGAGATGGCAGACGCAGACGCCTCTTTTCGCCAACACGCAGTGCCCTGTAGCGAGTGTGTTGCGAATCGGTCGCTCGGTTGTACAAATCGCCCACAAATTGATATCGGGCGCAGACTTTGTCTTCCTCCCGGTTTTTTTGTTTCCGTTTTTGGAAGTTTTGTCTTCTTCGAAGAGCTGATACAAACTACAAGTGTGCGGAATAGAACTCGATTTTTCTAGAGCCGTTTATTGATTTGCTTCCTGTCTTTCTAGTCATCTCAAATGTTGTAGAAGTTCTAAAAACGAGTAAACGCGCCCTGTCGTATTCTCTGCGTCTCCACAGAGGCGTGCGTTCTGCCAAGTTTAGCTATTTCTAAACGCGTGCAAAAATGAAGACGCAGAGACAACCGAAAATTAGGTTTCAAAAACGTAAATATTTAAGTTGCATCTAATCTCTTGAACCTCTCCCTCCTTTTTTCGGCTCTGGGACATTTCGAAACGGCTCTGGGACGTTTCAAAACAAGACGTTTCAAAACTTTTTTGCATTTTTTCGTAGCGTTTTTTGCCAATTGACACCAAAACGCACGCTCATTGGGTTTTTATTTGTTGCTTTTATCAATTATTTGTATTTTTATGGAAATTTAAATACACTAGTACGCCGCAAAAATGCAAAAAAGTTTTGAAACGTCCCAGTTTTGAAACGTCTTGTTTTGAAACGTCCCAGAGCCTTCGAAACTAGTGAATTTTTTGCGCTAAATTTTGACAAATTCTCCCAATTTATCGGTAAAAGATTCGACAACTATTTTATCCTTGGCCGAATTTTGTGAGTAGTGCGAACACGGCGACGAAAAATAACAATAAAGTTTCGAAACGTACAGAGCCCTTTTTTCATTCAAGCTCTTCCAAAAAAGATATATCCAAATGCGTATTGTCGACCCGCCACGACGGTCAAACGCGCTCTGCTGAATTTAGTGCTTTGTGAAGTTCATTTTGGTTTCCAAATTAATTCATTTCACGTATAAATTCAACGTGAAATGAACTAATTTGGAAACCAAAATGAAAATCGCATAGCGTTGAGTTCAGCGGAGCGCGTTTGACCATTTTGGCGGGCCGACAATATTTAGAATTGCTCGCACGTATTTAATTGGCGCACGCACGCCAGGTTCATTTCATTCTTCACGTAAATAATACACGTAGCCCTGAACTGAACTCTTACTGACTCGCCACGCTTCGATTTTTTCCACGCATGTTTCTCGCCCGAATTTCTTCATTTCTTCTTAGCGGCTCGTCTATGGAAACCGGTGTAAAAACAAAGGTGATTTTGATAGGAAGCGTTGCACGTTTTCTGCAAATTTGTCCATTTTCAGCAGAGTCAAACTTGTTGAATCTGCTCATACTATTACAGCTTGTCTATAACTAAGTATATCCTGCTTAACCCGCATAATGGTTGTGAATAGGTTTGATTTTTGTGTCGAGATTTTAATATTCTGAATTTTTTGTGGTTTTTTAGACTAAAGCAATGTACTCGATACGTTTTGAATTTTCCGATTCGTCGAATCAAACGAATCTATAACTTTTTCTCAGGCATGTTGCTTTTATTTTATTTTTTTTTTTTGGGTTTTGGTGGTTTGAAAGTAAATGTGGCAAGCTTTATTTTCTCAAAGCGCTCTATCGCTCAAGCTTTGACTAGCTCGAGCGATAGAGCGCGTTTGCACTGTCTAGACTTTTGTACTTTTTTTGAAACGGAAAAATTGCCGCCAAATACGCAACTCGGGAAATTTTCGGCTAATAGCCATCTAATTTGCACAGGCGCATGAACCGGGAATCAGCAAATGCGGCCCAAAATTTAATTTTTTCAAAAATTGAAAATTTTTATTTAAAAAGCCACGCATTCATAAAAAATTCACGTTTTTATTGTGTTTTCAATCGACTTGCGACATGAGAATGCGAGACTCCGCCCACTTATTTCTGCGCTACCTGTCTGCGTCTCTTCAAATATCACTGTGTTCGCGTGGTCGCCCTCAAAAAAGTGGGCGGAGTCTCGCGTTCTCATGTCGCAAGTCGATTGAAAGCACAATATGTTAATTTTGGGCCAGTGTGCATCCGGGCGCGTTTGCTGACTCCCGTCTCATGCCCCTGTTCAAATTCAGGGCGTGTACCAAATGCATTTTGCACACGCCCTGAATTCCGTGGCTATTAGCCGTTTCCGAGCCTTTTCGAATTCTGCTTCAAAAACGCCGCGTATGTGCCGAACACGCCCCCTTTTTATTGTTGGAACCAAGCACTTTATTAACCTCGGTCCATCGCGTCTTAATGGCTAATAGCCGTATTCGGTATCGTCAGATATTAGCCGTTTTCAATGTCAACTAGCCACATAGCTGCCAGCACCCGCCAAATTTGCGCCATAATGGCTAACAGCCTATATTGTCCCTATTAGCCGTTTTCAATGGCTTTTAGCCAGATAGCTGCATACAGCCGTCATATACGCGCCAAAATTACCGTTGTGATTTGCTGCGTATTTTGCAGAAATTTTTGCCTTAAAAAAATGTACGTTCCAACAATCTTGTTTACCGCACTTTCTTTTCTATTTTTTGCCATTTTCCCACCCTTTTTCCCCTGTTACTTTCTTTTGCCTTGCCCGCCGCCTCCACCGCCCGCCAACGTTTCTACCACTTTCTCGATTTTCTCCTTTTTTTTCCTTTTTTAATACTGTTTCTTTGAATGTTGACCTCTATAATTCAGGTATAGAGGTAATGAACTGTGAGGTGAAGCATGCGCTGCACTGCGCCGTCCTCTTGGCGTGGATCGTATGTTTCGCCTACTTTTGCGGCGTCTTCACAGAGCCGGCGAAAGGAATGGTGCCGGAAAGTCCGGTGGCGAGCTATGGACTGATTTGGACGATTTGTCTGTACGCGCTGCGATTCACGGCTCTGCTCGTTTTGCCACAATGCGTGTGCAATCTGTTCGGGCTGATGATGTTCAATGCGTTTCGTGAAAAGGTATTTATTGCTAGTTTTATTTTTGATGACACTCGGTGTTTGCAGACGTGAAACCACTTGTTTTTCAGGTACAACTGAAAGCGGCACCTCTTTTATCGCCATTTGTTTGCTTCCGGGTCGTTACAAAAGGAAATTTTCCACTTCTCGTCAAGGTACTTTTTGGTTTTATTGATTACTGAGTCATCTTTATCTTTACTATTATTAAGAACTTGTCAGTATGTGTGTGAGTTTTCAGCCTTTTCTCATCCCCTTCTGGACCGATTTGCACCAAACTTAGCAAAACCTTTTGAAACCCGAAGGGCATGAGGCGGCCGAAGTTTGGTGCAAATCGGACAAGTTTGTAGGGGTTTTCAACCGTTGCACCGACGAATGCCGCCGAGTTCTTCTAGTTCCTTTTAAATCTTTATCTGCGTCTTTTGCAATTTCTTTTTTCTGACTTGCAACGGCAGAAGCGGTGATAAGAATCGTCGTCTGCCGACGGCAGCTCTATTGATCCTTGATTTGCTTTTCTGACAATGATAACCGATCAAGTAGTAGAGCGCAAAAGAAAAGTACGCGGTGAACCCAAGACGCACAGAAAATGACGAATGAAATTATTTGCATTTTGTAAAACTAGCAGGCAGGATGTTTTTCACACTCTTCAAAAACTTTTCGCCATCTTTTCCATTTCACAAGATAAAAATGATAAGAAAATACTTTGCTCTCTCTCTATTTCTCTATTATCACACACTCGATTGATTTAAGTATGAGTGTGCCGAATCGTAATGTTGGAAATTTGTTTGGCAGAAAAAAAATTGGAAAGTTTTATGGTTTTGATAAGCGGAACGAACCGGAGGAGCAACTTGGTGATTAAGGACGCGTGTGTGACTAGAAAGGACGTGTAAAACATTCATTGATTTATCACTTTTGGTGCAAATGAACTTTACCACACTATTGACAAAACTCGGTCAAGGATAAAATAGTTGTCGAATTTTTTACCGGTAAATTCAGCGCTAAAAGTGACAAGTTAACGTACCAGAGCCGAATATCCTGGTTGGGGTGTTTTTCCTTATTCAGGAGAAGAAAAAAAAGTCTCTTGGCGGTTACGGTTTTTTCCACTTTTTTCTGAATGGGCTAGGCGTAAAATATTTTTCTACGGTATGTAAAACGTGAAACTATTTTCGAAATTTTATAAAATGCAAAAAATTTAATAATACCAGTAATCAGAACAATAGCTAAAAGAGAATTGACCAAGAAAGCATCCGATTGGAAATTGGCTCCTAAAATTCGAAAGTTTCCATAATTTTGTGTATTGACGGCCCGCCAAAATAGTCAAACGCGCTCTGCTGAATTCAACGCTATGCGATTTTCATTTTGGTCTCCAAATTATTTCATTTCACGTATAAATTCAACGTGAAATTAAATAATTTGGAGACCAAAATGAAAATTTCATAGCGTTGAGTTCGGCGGAGCGCGTTTGACCATTTTGGCGGGGCGACAATAGTTTCAATATTTAACATTGAGAAATATGTCGAGAAGTTTCTGAAACTCAACTTTTGCAGAATTGTTTGACGATTTGTTTATTTTTTCCTACCGTACTTTATAAAAGGCTCTAAAATTTCTACGGAGTTTCAAAATCTGTAAAACGGTAAAATCCTAGCTCTGCTCTGAATAAGGAATTTTTGAAAAGACGCGTTTGGAATATTGTGATTACCGTAATTTTTTTCAGGAAAACATTGAGACGAATATGAAAACATGCTTCGAGGCTGGAATGGAGAATTTTATCTTTGAAGTCGTCACGGATAAAGCAATCAATTTGCCGCCAAATCCACGAGTGAGAGAAGTCGTCGTGCCAACAGCTTATAGGTATCCAATTTCAAGCGTAATCACAGAAAAAATGCAAACTTTTAGGACAAAAAGCGGAGCAAAGTTCAAGGCGCGAGCACTTCAATACTGTCTTGAGGATGACGTCAACATTTTGCAACCAACCGACTGGATTGTTCATCTCGACGAGGAGACGCTGCTGACGACGAACGCCATTTGTGGAATACTAAACTTTTGCGAAGACGGAAAACATCAGTTCGGCCAGGGTGTCATCACTTATGCCAACGGCGACATTGTGAATTGGCTGACAACTCTTAGCGATTCTTTCAGGTTTGTGATGATTACATAATTGATAAGAACCGGAGTTGTGTGACTCAGCCAACATTGGGAATCAAATGTTCGTATTCAACAAAATGCGTTTTTTTTTGTTTCAGAGTTGCCGACGACATGGGCAAGTTGCGGTTTCAGTTCAAACTCTTTCACAAGCCACTCTTTGGATGGAAAGGATCGTACGTGGTGACACAGGTCGAAGCAGAACGAGACGTTTCGTATGATCACGGAATGGAGGGGTCGATTGCCGAGGACTGTTTCTTCTCGATGGTTGCCATGAAGCACGGCTACAGTTTTGACTTTATCGAGGGAGAAATGCACGAGAAGAGTCCGTTTACAATGTGGGATTTTTTGCAACAGAGGAAACGCTGGCTCCAAGGAATTTTACTGACCGTTCATTCGTCGAAGATAGCAGTGGTTCACAAGGTGAGAAAAGTGGTTTTTGTTGCTTCGACCTGAATTTGATTGATGTCTGAGAGCTCAATTGGGTGAGGTTGACCGCTCAAAGGAAGCGACAAATTGGGTGCAAAAAAAAGGCGTCTGACCTAATTGCGGCAAATTAACTATGTGGACTCTTGGGAGGTTAATCGCAGAAAAAATAGGTGCTATTGTGTTTTCAATCGACTTGCGACATGAGAACGCGAGACTCCGCCCACTTTTTTGAGGGCGACCACGCGAACACAGTGATATTTGAAGAGACGCAGACAGGTAGCGCACAAATAAGTGGGCGGAGTCTCGCGTTCTCATGTCGCAAGTCGATTGAAAACACAATAACTCTATGGGAAAATTGGATTAAAATATACTGGGGATTTACGAATATCACATTAAAACCACACGAAAAAACTTATATGCTTTTTGCAAAATTTTACAAAAAAAAAATAGAAAAGACCATGTGACCTCTGGCCTAGAAATTCAACGGCCGCGACTCTAGAAATTTCCATTTTTCCCAGAAATGTTCGCTTTTCTTGAAATTGTGCTTTTTTTTTAAAATTAAATGCAAAAAACAAATAGAAAATTTCAAGAAAAACCGACGAAATATGGGAAATTTTTGAATTTCCCGCCTTTTCGTGTACTCCTTTTGGAAGGCTTCGAATGTATTATTTTTCAATGCAATTTTCCCATAAAGTTGGCACCTTCTTTCAAAAAAAAAAAGAGAAAATAGGGTGGAAGTGCGAATAAAGAATAGTCTGAAACTTAAATTTTTATTTATCTTTGCCATAAATTATAACATGCTTTTTTTTCAGGCACTTTTGGCGCTCTCGTTGTACGCGTGGGCAACAATGCCGCTCACCTCACTGCAAGTGTTTTTGTGTCCACTCTTCCCGCTTCCAAGGTGTCTGCCATTTGATTTTCTACTCTCGTTTGTCGGAGCACTAAATCTCTACATGTATATTTTTGGCGTCGTCAAATCGTTTTCGCACAAGTACCGAAACAGTCTGCTGCGACTGGGAATGTATCTGGCTGGAGCGCTGCTGACAATACCGTTCAACATTTTGATTGAGAACGCTGCCGTGCTCGTTGGAATGTTTGGCCGCAAAGACCAGTTCTATATTGTCAACAAGGACATTCAAACTGTATAAACATCTAGTACTGTGAGTTTCAAAAAAACATTAAATTGTGGATTCAAAGACGGAGTAAACTGATTGTTTTTGGTGGATTTAAAAGATGATTCGAAACCGCTACTTTTAAAAACCCGTAACTTTGAAACCAGGCATTCTGAAACCAACATTAAAAAATGAAATGGTGACGGGTGAGCTTTCCACGGCGGGCGTTTTTTGCCCGTCCGACCCGTTCGGGGAAAGGGCCGTCCGATCCCCGGGGAAAAAGAAAAATGCCCGCCTGAAAATTAAAAAGAAAACAATGTTTTAATCGAGATCAATGTGCTCAACGTTAAGATGATCAACCGATTGAGGGTACGACAGAATAGAAATAGGCGAAATAGAAATGCTACAAAATAGAATTGCTACAAAAAAGAACTGGAAAAAATAGAATGGCTACAAAATAGAAATGAGCGAAATAGAACAGCGCGAAATAGAAATGTGACAAAATAGAAATGGGCGAAATAGAAATCGGTGCGATGGAGCGCGTTTGCATTATTCTTCGAATTTTCCGATTATTATAGGATTTTTCAGTAATTTTCAGATATTTTACGCACTTAACAACATCGAAAATGAAGAAAGGTATAAAATCAATGCAGTTTTAGAAAAAATTCATAATCGGCGAAAAACTGAGAAATTGAAAAATAATGCGCACGCGCTCCATCGCAAAATGTGTTCTATTTTGTAGCATTTCTATTTCGCTCATTTCTATTTTGTAGCCGTTCTATTTTTTCCAGTTCTTTTTTGTAGCAATTCTATTTTGTAGCATTTCTATTTCGCCTATTTCTATTCTGTCGTACCCTCGACCGATTTCCAACTCGTCTAATAATGGGTGGAGTGTGCAAACACCGGCACTTCAAAATGCAGACCGGGCAACGCCGACACGGTGATTCTTTTACTACCGAGCACACTATTCTCGTCCACCGATTTGTTTTTTCTGTCGCGATTTTCTAAATGACTTCGGATCGAGAAGTTTTTTGTCACATTACTTCCTCTCATTATGGCGCATATTTAAAACCGGAATTGGTCTGATTTTTCACGTACAATTTCAAATTCTACGTGATTCTTTTACTGCCGGCCACGCATTTCTAGTCCCCCGATTAGGTTTTTCCTGTCGCGATTTTGTAAATGACGTCTGATCAAAAAGTTGTCTGTCACGTTACTAGATCTCATTAGGGCGCATATTTTAAACCGGAATTCGTTGGTTTTTATACGTACAATTTCAAATGAAACTGTTTTTCCGTGGTGGCCGAACTGATTTCCGCAAATTTTTTTGCCTCATTTTGCAAAAAGGGGAGGGAACTCCGCCCACTTCATGTGATGAGAGAGTGAGAGAGTGCGAGAGAAAGAGGGGAAATACTTGCGACCGGGGGACTAGAAATGCGTGGCCGGTAGTAAAAGAATCACCGTGGCCGACGGGCAGCGGGCACCCGTTCTCCGGACGGGTAACGGACGTTTTCGGACGTGGAAAGCTTAGTGATGGGGCATGAATAAAATCAAAAAGTGTTGATTTTGATAGATTTTTAAAATGCGAAGTTCCAGGGTTGTAAAGTTTCGGAGTTGCGAAACTACGCGGTGTCTGTTTGTCGCGGTTTCGAAATGTCTTGAACCTAAAAAATAGGGTCATGGAAGAAGTTTCGCAGTGGGACTAACTTTTGTGAAACCTCTTCCAAAATAATTATCGAACAATAGAAAAAATTGACTATAAAATTCACAAAGAAAAGTTTCAGTTAACTCTTGGTTTTCTGTGCAAACAGAAAGTTGCGACACGGTGATTGCGTATCTTTGAAAATGAAAAAAGTTGCAAAGTCGCGATTATTGAAAAGGTACACATTTAAAAAAGTATAAGCAATCACTGTGTCGCAATTTTTTGTTTTCACAATAAGGAAAAGTATAGAAATTATTTCATTTTGAGCTTATTTTTTTTCCAGAATACGATCTGATGCGCCGTCGCCGTCCCGAACTCTTTCCACTCTTTCCATGATTTTGCAATGAATCAGCCTCTTACACCATGTTGATTGTTCTGCTTTCTTGCCGTCCTTTTCGACTTTTTCTTTTTCTTCTCTTTTTAATTTAGAAACTTCCCCGTTTTCCGCCTTTTGCTCATTATCAACACTTATCCCAGTTTGTGATACTTTTCTTTTTGTCCGTTCCGGTTTGTAGGAAAACCAATCGATTGGTTATGCATGCGAGTGATTTCATCCAATGTTGCGCATTGCCACGTGTTTATAGGAGTATTTGCATTTGCTCAGTGCCATGTCTCGATCCATTTTATTTCTCACGCAGAATCTTTTTTTTTAATACTAATTGTTTTCCAACCCGTTGCTCAAGATTCTTTTTATCTACTAATCAATGTTAGGAATTGACATTTTTATTAGCACTTTTTCTTTTCTTCTTCATCTCTCTTTTCAGAACATCTTCAATTTTATTTGCACATGTCCTCGGACCCTTTTCTTCCTTCACACCGGCTCAAGATCTCGTGTATCGCAGTTTACGTGTTATCCAAATTGAACTTTTTTTAAAATTTCATTTTATGCAACTGATAAATGCTTGGAAATCTCTGTATTCGCACTCAGCCTTTGCAGGTTTATGGGGTTTTGAGAAAATTGGGCAGCATGATTACTTGGACTATTGTGTTTTCAATGGGCTTGCGACATGAAAACGCAAGTGTGCATTCACCGTTCTGTCTGCGTCTCTTCAAATATCACGGGGCTCTTTTGGGATAGAAATTCGACAAAACTGAAATGTCACGTTTTGGAAATTGCGTGAAAATAGAAACCAACGAAATAGAAATGTAATAAATCAGAAACGTAACAAAATGAAAACGCGTGAAAACAGAAACGTAGAAGAGCAGAAATGTGTCGAATTGGAAGTAAAATGACAATGGGGCGAGTTAGCGAGATTTATTTTTTTAAACGACTTTTTCGATTTTTTCACGTGTTTTTCGATTTTTTTTCGATTTCGATACGTCGAAATTTTTTTTTTTAATCGACAAAAAACGTGAAAAAACCGAAAAAAACGTGAAATTTTTTTGTTTTGTTTTGAAAAATTGATAAATTTTTGAAAAATGAATCTCGCAAGCGCGCTCCATTGCCATTTTTACTTCAAATTCGACACATTTCTGCTCTGCTACGTTTCTGTTTTCACGCGTTTCCATTTTGTTACGTTTCTGATTTATTATGGGGTTATTCACGAAATGGCAAAAACTGCGCGAAAACTCGGAAAATGCTCCGATTTACCTGAAATTTTGGGAAATGAGGAAGAAAACTCTCCCGGACATAACCACAAAATTTCAGACCAAAATATCGATTTTTAAGAAATATTGCTTTTTTTCTGAAAATGCTTAAAATCGATATTTTTGTCTGAAATTTTGGGGTATTGTCCGGGAGAATTTTTTCCCTTATTTACCAAAATTTCAGATCAATGGGAGCATTTTCCGAGTTTTCGCGCAGTTTTTTGCCGTTTTTTGCCATTTCGTGAATAACCCCATTACATTTCTATTTTGTGGATTTCTATTTTCACGCAATTTCCAAAACGTGACATTTCAATTTTGTAGAATTTCCAATCCAAAAGAGCCCCAAAAAACATTTGGTTCGGTTCAGACGATGTAGAATTTGGAAATGATAGTTGGCAAACGGAGAATCAGTTTAAACATTTTTTTAGTCCTTCTTCGAGAAGATTTTCGTTTTGGTCGCGATCGCGTGCGTTCCCGTTATGCTATTCGGAAAACCGTACTACCTGTGGAAAGAGGAGAAAGAGCGCCGCGAAGGAGGCCATAGACCACTGGTAAGCCACCATCTGAATTGTTGCATTGATCACGTTGCGTTTCGTTTATTGTTGTCGTTTTGTTGTTGTTTTTTTTTTTGCGTCTTGGTATTATCGTGGTGACTGTGATTGTAATGATAATGATGGTGGCGGATCAGCTCTAATGCTCTATGAGCCTTGTCCAGCGCATGCGTATCTGGTTATCTTTCTCGGCCACTTTTTTTTTTCCAATCTTCTACATCGTCAGAGCTGGCTCGATGGATCCCTGGATTCGAGTTAGCAGCACACTTTCAGAGCACAGTCGAGAAGATTCTCGTGATTATGGCACTTGTACAAGTGCCCGTTATGTTATTCGCCAAGCCATACTTTCTTCATCAACGGGAAAAACGAGCGAATAGATATAGCACGATATCGGATCCACATCAGGTATCAGGCATGGTGAAATTTTGGTTTTGGTGGTGGTGGTGGTTTTTGCATTCTTTTTCTTTTGTTTTAATCTATGGCATTTCAATTTCAATTTATTATCAATGTAAAAAATTAAATTTAAAAAAAAGCTGAACTTGGTACTTTGCGATTTTTTGTATGAATTTTTCGTTTTTTCCTTGCGAAACAGTTTGCCGAGACTAAATTCAGTGGGGTTTGTCACAATCTTCCGTTTATTCACGAAAAATGGCAAAAAAGTGCGTGAAAACTAGGAAAATGCTCCGTTTGACCTGAAATTTTAGGAATTAAGGGCTAAAATTCTACTGAATATGCTAAAAAACTTTTGGATCAAAATATCGATTTTAAAAAAATTTTGATTTTTTTCTGAAATTTTTTAAAATCAATAGTTCGGTCCAAATTTTTTATGAGCATATCCAGGAACACTTTTGCCCTTATTTCCCAAAATTTCAGGTCAATCGGAGCATTTTCCGAGTTTTCGCGTATTTTTTTGCTATTTCGTGAATAACCCCACTTTTAAGCGTGTTTTGTTGAAATGCGATTTTGATGATCAAAAATTACTGATTTAAAAATGAATTTTCGCCAAAATTTGGAAAACCTGTATAATTAATTTTTTTAATCAGTAATGCATCGTCGTAATCGCATTTGAACAAAAAAACTTCAAAACAAATGAGTTGGATTTTTTTAATGAACATATTCAACACAGGAAAAAACCCCTTTTCGTGGTTTTTTTTTCCTATGTAGGGGTTGTTTTCCAGGAAAAAAAAACCCATCGCGTTGAGACCCGGCGTTAAAAATGCAATGCGCCTTTAATTATTAACTGTAATGGATCTATTCACGGAAACCAGCAATATGCAAAAAATTCGGCGAAAGTTCGGAGAATGCTCTGATCAGTCTGAAATTTTGACAAAAAATGTCAAAAATACTCCCGGACGTGTGCGGAAAATTTCAGACCAAAATATCGATCGATATCGATTAAAAAAATCGATAATTTTCAAAATCGGTATTTTGGTCTGACATTTTTTATCAGAATTTGAGACTGATCGGAGCATTCTCCGAATTTTCGCTGAATTTTTTTGCATATTTTGCCGGTTCTGTGAATAGACCCATAATTTGGCCGAAATTTAAAGCCGCATCGAATTATTTTATCGGCCTGTCTCGACACGAGAGTTTTAGTTGTTTACGTCAAAAAACCTCCGACTACTGTAGTTTTTTGTCGTTTTTCCTGAATAGGGAAAAAAACCACGAAACACGTTTGTACTGAATAGGTCCATAATTTGGGCCGAATTCGAATAATATCAATTTCTGACTAAAACTCTTGGAAGATTAAAAAAAAAATTTTTTTTTTAAATTTTTTTTTAATCAAAGAAAAACTGAAAAAATAATTCGGAAACCAAAATTTTGTTCGCAAAGTACCAAGTTCGGCGGAGCGCGTTTGAGGGCCAGCAATAATTGTTATTTTTTCCTATAGAGCGTCCGCGCCGACATCAACCAGGATGACGCTGAAGTTGTACATGCTCCTGAGCAGACTCCAAAGCCAAGCGGAGGAGGACATGGACATGGTGACGGACCACTGGACATGGCGGACGTGATGGTCTACCAGGCTATTCACACTATTGAGTTTGTTCTCGGTTGTGTCTCGCACACGGCCTCGTATCTTCGTCTCTGGGCTCTTTCTCTTGCTCATGCTCGTGAGTTTTGACACTTTTTTTTTCTTTACATCCAATTTTATACTTTGCTATTCAGAACTATCTGATGTCCTATGGACCATGGTGTTCCGTAACGCGTTTGTCATGGATGGATATGCCGGAGCTGTCGCCACCTACGTGCTCTTCTTCATCTTTGGATCACTCTCTGTCTTTATCCTTGTCCTCATGGAGGGTCTCTCTGCTTTCCTCCACGCCCTTCGTCTTCACTGGTTGGTTTTATTTACGAGTTTTCGAAACTCTATACTTTTGTTCCAGGGTCGAGTTCCAGTCCAAGTTTTACGGTGGTCTCGGATACGAATTTGCGCCGTTCTCGTTTGAAAAGATTTTGGCAGAAGAGCGAGAAGCGGAGGAGAATCTCTAAGGCGCCGCCACGACGACAATCGACTATTCTAGTGAATACTATGTTTTTATCATCTGAATTTATGTTGTGTCGTGTCGTGTGTCTTTTTTTTTTTAATGTCTTTATTTAATTAATTGTATTCTTCGTGTTTGTGCATAGAGCCCCCAAAAAACAGCCATCTCTTCTCTTCTTTTTCTTTCTTTTCTTATATTTCCTTTCCTTTTTTCGGTGTTCTGAACTCTCGCATTTTAATAGCGCATAATAAAAAGGGGGTCTTTCGGATTGGAAATTCGACAAAATTGAAATGTCACGTTTTGGAAATTGCGTGAAAATAGAAACCAACGAAATAGAAATGTAATAAATCAGAAACGTAACAAAATGAAAACGCGTGAAAACAGAAACGTAGAAGAGCATAAATGTGTCAAATTGGAAGTAAATTGGCAATGGAACGCGTTTGCGCGATTTATTTTTCAAACGACTTTTTCGTTTTTTTTTTTCGATGTCTTCCAGGTATATTTGGATTTTTCACGTTTTTTCGATTTTTTCATGTTTTTTTGTCGATTTCTAAAAAAAATTTTTCCAAGTATCGAAATCGAAAAGAATCGAAGAAAACTTGAAAATAAAATCGAATAAAAGTGAAAAAAAAAATCTAAAAATACGTGGAAGACATCGAAAAGAACGAAAAATATAAAAAAGCCGTTTTGGAAAATAAATCTCACAAACGCTCTCCATTGCCATTTTACTTCCAATTCGACACATTTCTGCTCTTCTACGTTTCTGTTTTCACGCGTTTTCATTTTGTTATTTTCGTTTTCATAGGTTATTTCGTGGATTTCTATTTTCACGCAATTTCCAAAACGTGACATTTCAATTATTTCCAATTTCTATTCCGAAAGAGCCCCAAATATCACTGTGTTCGCGTGGTCGCCCACTTATAAGTGGGCGGAGTCTCGCGTTCTCATGTCGCAAGTCGATTGAAAACACAATACGGTATGATGGTATTAAAAAATACGAGACCTGATAAAACCGTAGAAAATAAATTCCAAAATCGAGGAACAAGCTCCGCGCATTGCAAACGTGCGTGGGAACATTCTATCCTTGTGGTAAAGTGGTTATAAAATTTTTGAACTTCAATCGAAAGGTCCCGGGTTCGAGTCTTGTTGAGTGCAAAATCGTGTGTGAGACACACAAACAAACACACAGACTAATCTAAAATTTTCTATATAAGAAAGATTGCCGAAAAATTTGTCGAAGTGACCGATGATCGAAAAATTGTTTTCGAAAATCCACACTATCACAGTGGAAGCCAATACAGATGGCCATAACCACCGGATCATTGCTATGGAATCCCATTCCAAACTAAAACTGCTCATCCGACCTTATTCATGAAAACATTTTGCAGTCGGACGTTCTTCACTCGGCCTGAAAGCATTTTGAAAATCATTATTGGATCTTCCAGCAAGACAGACCACTGGCAATGGTGCAAGCTCGCCGGATTTGGATTCGATGCTTTTTGGGTACTCTAAATATTTTCTGAATGAGTGGGATGATCCCGTCATTTTTTTCCCTAAAACTTACAGCGCTCCTATTACTTTAGTCGCACCCTGGCATTCTCATAATCTGTTTTTAATTTACTTTGATGGGATGAACTTGCAAAGAGAGAGAGAGAGATAGAAGGCGGTTCAGATCGGCATCATTTTTATGATGAAAGGTTAGTGATCAAGATCAGGATCGTGAAAATTGGGACGTTCAACAGGGGAAAAGCAGAACGAAGAAGGAATACCGTTCGCTAAGAAAAAAGTTCGATGCAGCGATATATTATGCTTTTTCCAAAAAAAAAAACTGAAAATGGTGTTTTTGAAGAAAATTGTAAAAAAATAGAAAATGTGATGAGAAAAATCCAATTTACGGTAAACACCGCGCAATTTCTTCGCTGCGGGACGCGGAATGTCGTTTGCAAATGTAATTCGTGAAGACATAATAGTACTCACACGGAATAGAACTTCCTGAAATGGAGCTTTACTGACCCACAAAAGCTAGAACAGCTCGAAAAAGTTTTCCGCTGTACATTGTGAGCCCCAGTTCTATTCCGTGCTGTTTCTGTCTTCGGTCTCTCAGCTCACTTACTCATAACCAAATTGGTTTCATTCATTCGACAAACCAGTTAAAGTTCCGCCCAGATCAACGAGGTTTTGAACTGTATTTAACGTCAGCGATGAGACCGAAAAGTATCATCAATCATTTTTTAATTAAAAAAAAAACTCTTCTTCTTCTATCGCAATCCGAAACCAAAAAAAATAGTTTTCCAGTGATTATTTACAATGTGCAAACTCTTCGTAGCTGTCGCCCTTCTCGCCATTACTGCTTCCGCTCATCCAGCCCCACCAACTGGTAGGCGTCTTTTGACTAACTTTTAAAAACAAAAAGTCTATTTTCAGGTGATGAGGTGAAGGCCGAGCTCGTTGCCGCTGGAGTGTCCGAGACCGCCGCTGCAGGTTTGATTGCAGTCGGAGAGAAGTACAAGGATCAGTTTGTGGCCGCTAAAGAAAACAAGGAAGCCGGAAAGAATGTGTTCGATCAGTTTAAGGCTGATGCTGACGCATACATCCAAACGCAATCAGAGGCCGACCAAACCGCTTATGCTGCTTTCATCCAGAAGAAGAAAGCCGATTTTCAGGCTTTCCACAAAGGAGCAGCGCCAGCCACTAGTATTTAATTAAGTTTACTTTTAAAAACAGCCTACGGAGTTGTGATTATTGTTTTTGTTTTTTCCACTCCTTAATATAAAATATGAAGCAAAGAATGAGACTTTTTAAATATCCAGGTCTCTCGTGGAAAGATATCGTTGATCAGACTGCGAAACGTCTGGCTGTGAAATGTCCCGGAGCAAACTAAAACAACTGTGTTTCGTTGGTTCTGGCTAAACACACGGCGTGCTGGAGACTACGTTTTTAAAATTATTTTTGGAAATGAACTTTCGGAGGGCATCTCTCTCAAGTCTCTGCATCTCTCGTTTCGCACGCACTTGGCAAAACTTGACAGGATATCACTAGCGAGACGTAGATAAATGCGATAGGGCGCGTTTGCCTGTACGTAGATTCTAACACGCCGTGAAACATGACACACACAGTGTACTGTTGATTTTAAAATATTGTGTTTTCAATCGACTTGCGACATGAGAACGCGAGACTCCGCCCACCTTTATTGCATTTCAATAGTTGATAACTTTCATGGGGGTACCCGCTTTTAGATTTTGGCGGTTCGAACTGCTACAAAAAAACTGTGCGGTTTAGATTTCAATTTTCCCAAACCTCTTATTTTATTCCTGTATTTTCAATCATTTTAAATATGATTATTGTCGTCCCGCCAAAATGGTCAAACGCGCTCCGTTGAACTCAACGCTATGTGATTTTCATTTTGGTCTCCAAATTATTTAATTTCACGTATAAATTCAACGTGAAATTAAATAATTTGGAAACCAAAATGAAATCCACGTAGTATTGAGTTCAGCGGAGCGCGTTTGACCGACGTGGCGGGCCGATAATAAATAGACAGGAAAAAATAAATAAAAGGCTCAGGAAAATTGAGTTTTAAACCGCACAGTTCTATTTTGTATTTTGTAGAAGTTATAAACGGCGCAGCTCTAAAACTAGTCCCCCTTTTATGTACAACTCCTTTCAAAGACACTGTAAATTTTTGAAATTATTGTGTTTTCAATCGACTTGCGACATCAAAACGTGAACTCCCGCCCACTTTTTTTCACGCGAACATTAAATTTTAGTGTATTTTGAATTTTTGGGTGAAAAAAAGTAGGCGGAGTTTCACGTTTTGATGTCGCAAGTCGATTGAAAACACAATAGAAGTAAGTAAGATTATATGCTTTTCTTTCCAAATGGCATAAATGTTTTCCTCACTTTCATGGCCTCCAGTACCTTTAAATGGAGTCGTAAGTAAAAGTGTTCAACTGGGGAAATGTAGTCCTGCGTTTGAAGGTTAAACATGATAATGTTTAAATCTTAATATTTTTGAATTTGTGGAACACACTCAGTGTCTTGGCCTGCTACTCGTGGTACAGGCGGGAATACGATTTCACGAAACGACGCCGACAAGAGTTCGAGTTTTTCTGGCAGTGTTGTATGCATAATGCGTTTTTTTTTTCGAAATTGTATTGCTTTCGAAAAGTAAAAACACTGTAAGAATTCTACATGTATTGTCGAACCGCCAAAATGGTCAAACGCGCTCCACTGGACTCAACGCTATGCGATTTTCATTTTGGTTTCCAAATTATTTTTTCGGTTTTTCTCTGATTTTTTACATAAAATCTTCTTTTTTCGTGATTTTTCCTTGTAAAAATAATTTTTCGAGACCAAATTCATGAAGTTTTGTCAATATCTTCCGCATATTTCCGAAATTCAGTGAAAAATCAATATTTTTCGATTTCTGTGCACTTAAAAAAATTCATAACTCATTTGTTTGGAAAGATTTTTGTTTAAACTCCATCATTATGATGTTTGTCAATGTTTTCTTACCTTTTAGCCCGAAAAGTACTGATTTTATTATGCTGCGTTCAAAGTGATAAAGATGGAGAAAAATGGGTGTCCAAAGTGAAAATGAAATTGTTACTTTTTTTAACGTAAAAAGACTGTAACCGTACCCAAATCGTGGCGTGACCTCATTTTGTGTCAACTTACGGAACTTTTCGACGAAATTGGAAGGTCTCGCCACGATTTGGTTACGGTTACAGTATTTTTATGCGTAAAAAGTAGAAATTTTTCTCTTCACTTTGGACACCAATATTTCTCCATCTTTATCACTTTGAACGCAGCATTATAAATTCCACCTTTTTTCCGCCGAAACGGCAAATTTTCACTAAAATCAGTAATTTTGTGGGTTTTTCTCCGCTTTTCCACTCTTTTTCCCTCTTTCAATCGTGTATATTGTTTGTATTTTTAATATTAAAATCTTATTTTTGCAGGAGATGACCGCACAGCGACATGAGGCCGACAACTTCTGCTGAATAGTTGCGTGAGTTGATTGTCAAATTTATTGCCCAAAAAATCCAGAATTCTTATAAATTTAGTTCAAATTATTAAAATTAATCCTTAAGCCACTTTAATAAAATGATGCAAACCTGCATTTTTATGCGAATTGCACAAAATTTCACAAAAATGCAGATTTTCATTGAGCTAAAATGGCAGAAAAATGATTTTTTAGACTATTTTGCAACAAAAACGTATTTTTCGAGCTATCTTTATTTCACACGAAAAAAATTCATGCTTTAAATTTTTATTTTCAGACGAACCGCCGACGTGACCCCGGAAAACCAATTGATTGATCAATTTTTTCTTCGTTTTTGTAACTTTTTCGGTTCATTTTTTTAATTTTGGTTTTTTTTTTCCATTTTATCAATAAAATTTCATTTAAGCTTCAATTGTACAATGACTATTTGACTCAGTGTTACGCCTGAGAAGAAAACCTGAAAAAATCTCTGGGAAAATTAAATTCCATTGCTCCAATTGGGTATTTGCTCCATTTTGCGTTTCTGTAAGGAAAATTTGCAAATTTCATGTTGGATAGAGTCAAATTTTATTAAGGAAAGTTTAAAACAATACAGAAATATCCAACAGATGCATTTAAAACATAATTACAGAAGAAACGAAGAAAAAATTGATCGATCAATTGGTTTTCCGGGGTCACGTCGGCGGTTCGTCTGAAAATAAAAATTTAAAGCATGAATTTTTTTCGTGTGAAATAAAGATAGCTCGAAAAATACGTTTTTGTTGCAAAATAGTCTAAAAAATCATTTTTCTGCCATTTTAGCTCAATGAAAATCTGCATTTTTGTGAAATTTTGTGCAATTCGCATAAAAATGCAGGTTTGCATCATTTTATTAAAGTGGCTTAAGGATTAATTTTAATAATTTGAACTAAATTTATAAGAATTCTGGATTTTTTGGGCAATAAATTTGACAATCAACTCACGCAACTATTCAGCAGAAGTTGTCGGCCTCATGTCGCTGTGCGGTCATCTCCTGCAAAAATAAGATTTTAATATTAAAAATACAAACAATATACACGATTGAAAGAGGGAAAAAGAGTGGAAAAGCGGAGAAAAACCCACAAAATTACTGATTTTAGTGAAAATTTGCCGTTTCGGCGGAAAAAAGGTGGAATTTATAATAAAATCAGTACTTTTCGGGCTAAAAGGTAAGAAAACATTGACAAACATCATAATGATGGAGTTTAAACAAAAATCTTTCCAAACAAATGAGTTATGAATTTTTTTAAGTGCACAGAAATCGAAAAATATTGATTTTTCACTGAATTTCGGAAATATGCGGAAGATATTGACAAAACTTCATGAATTTGGTCTCGAAAAATTATTTTTACAAGGAAAAATCACGAAAAAAGAAGATTTTATGTAAAAAATCAGAGAAAAACCGAAAAAATAATTTGGAAACCAAAATGAAAATCGCATAGCGTTGAGTCCAGTGGAGCGCGTTTGACCATTTTGGCGGTTCGACAATATTGTCTATTCGTGAAAAAAGCAAGTGCGCTCCACGAAACGTAGTACTACGTGGATTTCATTTTCGTCGCCAAATTATTTCAATTCACGTGTAAATTCAACGTGAAAAAAGTTTCGTGGAGCGCACTTGCTTTTTTCGCGAATGAACAATAGCTGCAGCAACCAGCGCACTAGCCTTGTATTTAACTCACCCACGAAATTTTCACGCATTTCACGGACAACCGTGAAATGACTATTTTCAAAAAAAAAAAAAGGGGTGCACATTTAGGGACAAAAAAAATTTCAATTTATTAGCAAAGAAAGGTTTGGATTTGCAAATGTGGCCCTAAAGAGGGCCGTTGGGTTCGGTTTGTGACTGCATGGAAGCGGAATGAGATAAATGAGCAGAATTATCCTCCGAATCCGTAGAGGGTTCTTCCTTGGCGTTTCAAGGCGTAGACGACGTCCATAGCGGTGACAGTCTTTCTCTTGGCGTGCTCACAGTAGGTAACGGCGTCACGGATGACGTTCTCAAGGAACACCTTCAGGACTCCACGAGTCTCCTCGTAGATGAGTCCAGAAATGCGCTTGACTCCTCCTCTTCTGGCGAGACGGCGAATGGCTGGCTTGGTGATTCCTTGGATGTTATCACGAAGGACTTTGCGATGGCGCTTGGCTCCTCCTTTTCCGAGGCCTTTTCCTCCCTTTCCACGTCCGGACATTGTTGCAGCGGTTGTTGAAGACTCACAAGTGAGATAAGGTTGGCACGACGCTGCTGGTATTTATATAAAGTGCGGCAGAGGGGCGGAGTTAGTTCGCATCCCCATGCGGGGACACCACTTCACCTACTCGCATGACCTAGATAGTGGTAGCTCCGCCTCTCCACCGCAAGTGCGTATAAACCCCTCCTCAGTGACTGAAAAAATCACAGTCCCAAACGGATTTTAACCAACGTCATGGCTCGTACCAAGCAAACCGCCCGCAAGTCGACCGGAGGAAAGGCTCCAAGAAAGCAATTGGCCACCAAAGCTGCCCGCAAGTCTGCACCAGCCACCGGAGGAGTCAAGAAGCCACATCGTTACCGTCCAGGAACCGTCGCCCTTCGTGAGATTAGACGCTACCAAAAGTCGACCGAGCTCCTCATCCGCAAGCTGCCATTCCAGCGACTTGTCCGTGAGATCGCTCAGGACTTCAAGACTGACCTGCGCTTCCAGTCTTCTGCCGTCATGGCCCTCCAGGAGGCCGCCGAGGCTTACCTCGTCGGTCTTTTCGAGGACACCAACTTGTGCGCCATCCACGCCAAGCGAGTCACCATCATGCCAAAGGACATCCAATTGGCTAGACGTATCCGAGGAGAACGTGCTTAAATTTTTGGCTTTTCAGCCAGTTGTTTAATCCGTCACTTAACCGAACCCAACGGCCCTCTTTAGGGCCACATTTTTCAAAAATCCACTAATTGATCTCAATAAACATTTTTCTAATGCTTTATGCGGACCGAACTATTTTGTAGTTCTCACTTTGAATATGTGTTTTCAGCGAAAACTCGGGTCAAAAAATTAACCTTTTCAAGACCTCTGGTTCCAGTCTTCGGTTTCACGTTAAATTTCTGAAAACACGTAAACCCACATGCACAACAAAATACATTTTCGAGCTGCTTCTGTACTTTTTAAGTCATTTCCCATCGCTCAGTTTTCTTATCGAAATGAGCCACGGAGGCGAAAGAAAGTTCCGGTTTTTGGGAAAAAACTTATTCAGTATATGCTCCGAATTGACAAAAACCTCTAATTTTCAACTAAAACTTGGAAAATTTATTTTTAAATGGCAGAAATACGTACTTTTTTCGGAATTTTTTTTGTTTTTTTGTGCATTTTTTTTGAGAGCAAAAAAAATTTTTTTTTTTTGGTAATTTTTTTGGGGGACAAAAAAAGTTTTTTTTTTGGTAACTTTTTTTGGAGACAAAAAAAGTTTTTTTTGGTAATTTTTTGGGCAAATAATTTTGCACTGCCGTTTTTCACCATCTGATTTTGCACTACCCAAAAGTGGTTTTGCACTACCTATTTTTTGGTTTTGCACTACCAATTAATTTTAGCAGGGCATTTTTTGATATCGGGGGTTTTTTTTTCAATAAAACAAATCAAAATGCATGCTTCGGAGCCAACCAGATCCGTATAGGTGTTATTCGGAAATTTCAGCGGCAACGCGCCAGGAGCATGTGTGACACATTTCAAATATGCGACCGGAGGGAGCTGGGCGGAAGCATGTCTTGATCCTTCTGTGTGTGAATAACCCAATTCTGGCAATAAATGCATATCTATCGAGGTTCAACCATAGATTTTTAATTTTAAAAAAATCAGCAGCCACCAACCCGCGAAGCATGCTTCCTCCCAGCTCCCTACGGTCGCCCTTGTTTGAGGTTTCACACATGCCTCCCGCGCGTTGCCGCTGGGCTTCACCAGCCTTATTAATTATTAAAAACGCATATCACTAGCGTAGACTACAAAACAATGAGAAAAAAAGCAAAAAAATAAATTAAAACTTTTTCTGAAAGTATATGCTCCACGAAAAAAATAGGTAGTGCAAAACCAAAAAATAGGCAGTGCAAAACCACTTTTGGGTAGTGCAAAATCAGATGGCAAAAAACGGCAGTGCAAAATTAGGTAGTGCTGCAACACGGGTATTACTGCGTCGCGAAAACCTGTCAGAGCAGAGCGCGCGACGCTGCTGTGGCAAGGTGCGCGACGCTGCTGTGACTCTGCTGTGACTCGGCTGTGACCACCGCCAGGCTTTCTCGGAAATTTCCGAAAAGTCGGAATTCCGATGTCGGAAATTTCCGATTCCGGTTCCGAGGCAGTTTCAGTTCCGAAAAAATTTCCGATTCCGTTCCGAGACCAAATGATTTCCGAAAATAATTCCGTTTCCGTCGGAAATAATTTTTTTCCGATGTCGGAAAAAAACATGTTTTTCTGTCGAAATTTGGTACGAAAAGTCGTTTTTTTTTTGGAAAAAATTCGACTACGTCCCTGACACAAATTTCCTATTTAATGCCGCGTTCAAAGTTCAAAAAAATCCTGACATCAGGAGTTTTTTGCAGGCCAAAGTTCCACAAAAAATCCCAGAAAAAACAGGCGGTCACAGTTGAAACCGACGTTACCGTAGTTGCTTCGCTGCGAGACCTTCTATGTTTAAACTTGAATTTTCCCACAGTTGCTCAATTTTTTTATTTTTTGCGGGAAAATAAAAGTTCAAACACAGAAGGTCTCGCAGCGAAGGGGATAATTACATAATAGCCACCCATATATTTCAATATACACTCCGTCCAATAATGATAGGACCCCCCTTGATTTTTGACGTTCTGGCAAAACTAAGAAAGTTATTAAAAATCTGTGAATGCCATTCGATTCAGAATCCAAAATAACACCAGGGCCCAATTTTTCATGAGTCTACCATGTTCCGTCTCCGCACACTACTGAAAAGTCACTTTTTCGACCGTCCAATAATATTAGGACCACCTGAGATTTTGAGTGGGTCGGTGATTTTTTCGAGCGGTTTTCACTAAAATAAGTTTTTATTTTCATGTTTTATCTGTTTTTAACTATTTTTCATCTTATTTTGTTCACTGTTATGGAGATTCGACAGTAATTTAGTGTCATGTGTAACGCAACTTTTTGAATGAGATCAATTCAAAGGGTTCCAAACCCTTGATTTGGGTGAGCTGTGTACCGTAATCAGGATCTTGAAAGAAGTCCGATGTGCAGGTACAGTAATTAAATTCCTAAAATATAGTCTTAAAAGTGTCCTTCCAAGTTAGTCATTTGTTTATTATCTCATCATGGGCCGGGCTCCACTCCACCCCGTTGCTGGGCAAGCACAGAGTTTCGTGATGCACAAACTGGGATCTTCTTTTCATATGATTTCTCGTTATGTTCTGTCGAACAATCGTTCCACTTCTTGTGATTGCATTGTGGACAGTCTGCTTACAAACAGAAAGATTTGGAACTCTTTGAATTGATCTCATTCAGAAAGTTGCGTTACACATGACACTAAATTACTGTCGAAACTCCATAATAGTGAACAAAATAAGATGAAAAATAATTCAAAACAGATAAAACATGAAAATAAAAACTTATTTTAGTGAAAACCGCTCGAAAAATCACCGACCCACTCAATATCTCAGGTGGTCCTATCATTATTGGACGGTCGAAAAAGTGACTTTTCAGTAGTGTGCGGGGACGGAACATGATAGACTCATGAAAAATTGGGCCCTGGGGTTATTTTGGATTCTGAATCGAATGGCATTCACAGATTTTTTATAACTTTCTTAGTTTTGCCAGAACGTCAAAAATCAAGGGGGGTCCTATCATTATTGGACGGAGTGTAGGTACCCATTTGACTCGCTATAGTATAGCCACCCACAGTCGGCACCGCGTGGGTGGCTATTCTGGAATTATGGGTGGCTATTCTATAGCCCGTTGATGTGGGTACCTATTTTGAAATATATGGGTGGCTATTCTGAAAGATTCCCTAGGAAACCAGTATAGCCACCCATTACCACTGGGTGGGTGGCTTAACTGTAATAATATATTCCAGTAAAAACACCCATATATTTCAAAATAGCCACCCACAGAAAATCGGAAAAATCCCATTTTTCAGTTATGTGGGTGGCTATACTATAGCGTGGGTACCTATATTGTAGTGGGTGGCTATACTGGAATTTTCCCCAGCGAAGCAACTACGGTAACGTCGGTTTCAACTGTCACCCCCTGTTTTTTCTGGGATTTTTTGTGCAACTTTGGACTGCAAAAAACTCCTGCTTTCAGGAATTTTTAGAACTTTGGACGCGGCATTGAACACGAGTCTACGTATCGTTCCTCAATGTTTTAAACATTTTTGTGGATACTTTAAGATTTTATGGGCCTATTCAAGTTCATTTCCGATTTTTCCGATCGGAAATCGGAATTCCGTCGGAAGTCGGAATTCCGACGGAACATCGGAAGAGAAAATGAAAAATTCGGAATTCCGTCGGAACATCGGAAGAGAAAATTACAAAATCGGAAATTTCCGACGGAACTCGGAAGAGAAATTTTTATTTCCGAGAAAGCCTGACCACCACTTTTCGCGGCGAGACCACAGCGCTCCGCTCTGACTGGTTTTCGCGACGCAGTAATAGTGCAAAATTATTGGTAGTGCAAAAAATGGTAGTGCAAAATTATTTGCCATTTTTTGGAGGACAAAAAAGTTTTTTTTTTTGTGAAAAATTTTTTTTTGTCCCACCCCTGGTCACAAACGTCAAACACCTGCCAACATTGTAAATTCAAATTTTCGCGGTATTACGTATTCCCGAGTACGTGAGATGTCGTAAAATGGGTCTCGCCACGATCGGTGTATGCATACTTGTAAACAATCTACAGTACTCGGGATACTGTAGATTGTTTACATTTTTCGACATGCGTGAATTGGAAAAAAAAACTTATGTGTGCGCGACCACGCGAACACAGTGATATTTGAAGAGACGCAGACAGAACGGTGAATTCAGACTTGCCTTTTCATGTCGCAAGTCGATTGAAAACACAATAATCCCATTTTTCTCATGTCCTCTTTAAAGGGGGTGCCAACTTTTTGGGGAAAGTGGCTTAAAATATACTCTTGAGTGGGGGATTTACGAATATCACATCGAAATCGCACGAAAAAATTTTTCTGATTTTTTATGAATTTTACAAAAAAAAAATAGAGGACCACGGGGAGTACACGATTTGGCGCGAAATTCAAACGCCATTTTCTTTTTCTTCATTTTTCTCCCGTCTTTTTCCAATATTTTTGCATTAATCTTTGGGAAATATATTACAAACATCATTTCGTGATTTCAGATAGCAAATTAATGCGTGTTGATCACAAAATTAATGATAAAACAAATTCGAAACAAAATTCTCATACCTTTAATTTTTTCCCGTTTTCCTGCTCACTTCCGCATTAAAATCACTCTTTTATCTGTAACTTTTATATTCGAGCAAAAATTTTCACTGGAATATATTCAGAACGTTGAATCGAACAACAGGCAAATATCGATTTTTCGATATTCATGACTAAAATGTGTTTTCGCGATTATCTCAAATTTTAATAAGCGATTAGAGCATGATTTATTGAAAATCGATGATAAAAACGAGGAAAATTACAAGAAAAATAAATATTTCTCGTGAAAATGGAAGTTTCTAGAAGCCGCGGCCGTGGGTTTCCTAGGCCACGGTCACCATTTTTTCGTGTACTCCTCGTGGTCTTCTATTTTTTTTTGTAAAAATCATAAAAAATCAGAGAAATTTTTTTGTGTGATTTCAATGTGATATTCGTAAATCCCCCACCCAAGAGTATAGTTTAAGCAACTTTCCCCAAAAAGTTGGCCCCCCCTTTAATTACAAAGGGAAGCTCACTTATTACCAGTGTGTCGCTTCGAAGCATTTTCGGAAAAGTCGCTCGAAAGACCCCTTCTTTCGAAACATTTTTTTTCGAAGCGACGCTTATGGTACGTCCAAAGTAAAAAAAAAGCGCAAAAAAAGACGAAAAAAGGCGTCCAAAGTAACTTTGTTTTTGCGTCTTTTTTCTCTACAGTATACCACAGAACCTGCAGATCAAACAAAAAAAAACAACTAAAAACATGTTTCAAACAATTAAAAATGTAAACAAACATGTGAAATTCAAATTATTCACTTCGCGCGTCGCTAAGATGTGCAGGTTTGACGGGATACTGTAGAGAAAAAAGACGCAAAAACAAAGTTACTTTGGACGCCTTTTTTCGTCTTTTTTTGCGCTTTTTTTTTACTTTGGACGTACCATTATTACGAGACACGGTGTCCAGGATTGGAAATGTGGGCGGAGCCTAATTTGCTGGCGCGTCAGCAAACTTCCATGGCGCACTTTCGGTGCTTGCGCATTTTTCGACTCTTGAATTTTTTTTATTGATTTTATTGTTTTTCTCTCACTAAAACCTGTTTTTCTTTTTAAAATGTATGTATTGTATATTTTAATACCATAAAATTGCCCAAACTTCAATTTTCGTAAAGATTTATCCTGCAAAAACACCAAAAAACTCAAAACGAATATTTCGAAATGGTGGCTGAACCAAATTCGACGCTCTTAGGCTTAAACAATTTCTAAACACCTCAGCTATAATTCCGTTGGAGCACATGTGGGAAAAAATTAAGAATTTATGCTTTTTTTTCCCGAAAAACATAAAAAATGCCTCAAAATTTGAATTTCGCGCGAAAAAATCCAGTGGGGCGCGTTTGCTCGGCTCCGCCCACATTTCAAATCCTGGACACCGTGCGAGATCAAAAAATTGCAGCGAGAGAAAACCAGGCGAATACCGTTAAATATTTAGTCTGAAAAGAAGGAAAATGTTTATTTACACAGTAACCAATAGGGATTTCGTATATTTGTGGCCCTAAAGAGGGCCGTTGGGTTCGGTAGATTGCCTGGATGTTCGGAAGAACGCACTTATTCCTTGTCTCCAGCGGTCTTCTTTGGCAGAAGAACAGCTTGGATGTTGGGAAGAACTCCTCCTTGGGCGATGGTCACTCCGGCCAACAACTTGTTAAGCTCCTCGTCGTTGCGGACAGCGAGTTGAAGATGTCTTGGTGCAATACGGGTCTTCTTGTTGTCACGGGCAGCGTTTCCAGCCAACTCGAGCACCTCAGCAGCGAGGTATTCGAGAACGGCCGCCAGGTAGACTGGGGCTCCGGCTCCAACACGTTGAGCGTAGTTTCCTTTGCGAAGAATACGATGAAGACGACCAACTGGGAATTGGAGTCCGGCTCTCGATGAGCGGGACTTGGCCTTTCCTCCGGTCTTGGCTTTGCCTCCCTTTCCGCGTCCAGACATGGTTGATGATTGGGTAGATGTGAGTACGATCTAAAGAATGCAGCGCACCGAGGCCTTTATGTATACATTTTGCGGTGGAGAGGCGGGGTCAATGAGGGGAGAGCGCCGGTCGACAACAGTGGTGTGTCCCCGCAGGAGGACGTAAGCCCCGCCTCCACACCGCACGCGAGCGCTCTCCACCCCTCCACCGCAGCTGCCACATATAAGGAAACTAGAACCACCTGTCATCTCATACTTGTCAAAGTAAGCGATCAGTCTAGATTCTACAATGGCCCCACCGAAGCCGTCTGCTAAAGGAGCGAAGAAAGCCGCCAAGTCTGTTGCCAAGCCAAAGGCTGATGGAAAAAAGAGACGCCATGCCCGCAAGGAATCGTACGGAGTCTACATCTACCGTGTGCTCAAGCAGGTTCACCCAGACACTGGAGTCTCCTCGAAAGCCATGTCAATCATGAACTCGTTCGTCAACGACGTGTTCGAACGCATCGCCGCCGAAGCCTCCCGTCTTGCGCACTACAACAAGCGATCGACCATCTCCTCTCGCGAAATTCAAACGGCCGTCCGTTTGATCCTTCCGGGAGAGCTCGCCAAGCACGCCGTCTCCGAGGGAACCAAGGCTGTGACCAAGTACACCTCCAGCAAGTAAGCTCATCGAGCTGAACGATCGCTGTCCACCGAACCCAACGGCCCTCTTTAGGGCCACAAATTTCTCAGGAAATCCAGAAGTGCTTTACATTGAATAAAACTACACCTTTTTTCAATTTCCTTGTTTTCAGATCTGACAGGCCATTAGGTTTTTCGAATTTTGTTTTAAAAATCAGGTTTGGATGAAAATTAACGAGCAATGAAGTCGAAATCGCCTCAAAGTCGGCCGGGTTCCATTTATTTTTTTTTTCATGATGCAACTCGATTGAAATCACCATAAATGCCGAGGCGAGAGCACATCAAATTAAAAGACATATCCACTGCTCAGTTGCAAGGGCGCACCATGGATTATGTTTTTTTGGTTTATTCGTCGACATTCCCAGGCTAGGCTATAGTCCGGTTTCTCTACGGCTGTGAATCTCAAAATAATATGAATCTCAAATTGCTCAGAATGATTTTTTTTCTCAATACGACGCATTTTCACCCAAAGAGATTAGAAAAATATTGCACCTGCTCAATCTGAAAAAATTGCAGGGATTTTTGTCACTGAATAGAACATTTCCGTAATGTCACCGATCGAAATCTACTTCCAAACCAGGCTTGGTCGGAGTCGGAAAACGGAAATTCCGATTTTCCGAATTTTCCGACTTTTTTCGGAAAATTTTTCCGACGGAAAATGTTCCGAATTTATTTTTCGGAAAAATTAACCGTCGGAAAATTTTCCGAATTAATTATCCGGAAATTTTTCCCGACGGAAAATTTTCCGAAAACGATCGGGAAAGTGCAGTTATTTTAGGTGCCGCTTCTAAGTACCAAGAACTTCTTAAAACTGAATTTTTTGTTGAATTTTTGGTTAATTTGTTGATTTTTGTTGAAATTTTGGTTAATTTGTTGATATTCGTATTTATTTCAAAGAAATAAGATGAGCCAATTGTTAAGAATCTTTTTCGGAAAATACAAAATAAAAAAAATCCAGTTTTAGTTTCGAAAATCGGAAAAAATTGGATAGCCGATTTTCCGAAAAATAAAATCGGAAAAAATGTCGGATATCCGATTTTCCGAAAATTGAAGTCGAAAAAAATTTCGGGTATCCGATTTTCCGAAAAACTATTTCGGAAAAAAATTTCCTTTTCCGATTTTCCGAAAAGCATTTTCCGAACAAGCCTGTTCCAAACGGAATGGAAAGTGAATTGTCCACAGGAAAAATCGTACTTGGCTTCTTGGCAAGGTCTCGCCTTTTACTCTCACTCACTTCTCATTGTATCCCTTCCAGTCTACACATTTACCACTTATTGCATTCTTAAAAAGACTCCTCAAAGTATGAACTCGGTCAAGTTGACATTGATAGTTTCGCATTTTTGGTGGGCATTTTAACATCTCTCTTTCTTTCTTAAAACAATTCTGAATTTCAGGTGTTGCTACATTGATATTCTCTTCTGCTCTCTAATAACACCATACTTTTTCTTCCCGACAATGTCCGGCTTTCCAATTGGTCTTTTGCGTGTCTTAGGAATGCCCACATCAGTGCAAACTTTTGTAGGCATCTGCTCGGCTTTCTGTATACTCATTACCGAGAAGAGGGCAATTTTATTGTTTTTTAGTAATGGGATCTTCACTCGTCACCTTATTTGAGAACAGGAGTTCTGCAATAGCGGAGAATCGGTTTCGCATTTTTCGAAAAAGTTCCAGGACGGTACATAATGCGGTGAATTGGTCGATGTGCGTATTTTATGTGATTCCGGTTTTTCTCAATCTTCCTGATCAAGTGTCGACAAAGATGGAACTTTTGGAAGTGAGTAAATACCGTTATTACTCTAATAATTGTCCGGCACTTCTAATAGGCCGTCAGCCTCTAATAGGCCGGTATGCAAACTAGGACTTTGAAAAATAAGCCGGCAGGCTCTGATTGCCCGACACTCTATTTTTTCCGGTTTTTCAGAGTAGTCAGCAACACCTTTTTTGCCAATTGTTGGCGTAATTCCTCACTTTTTCAGAAAAGTGTTCCTGTTCTGTTTTTGGTTTTATCTGCAAAATTATATTTTGAAAAAGAAGTCGAAGCTCGGCGCTTATGGATGCCAGCAAGAATATTGAATACAAGCCTGAGATGGCGCCTATCGGCGACAAAAAAAGAAGAATTAAACGTGAAAACCGATTGAACTTGACCCTGACCCTTCAAAGCGAACAGACGGACATACTTGAATAGCGTACTATATACAGTGCGTGTAATATCTATAGGACCCCCCCCCCTCGATTTTAGGCCTACGCGAAAAACCAAAAAAATTATCAAAAATCTGTGAATGACATTCGATTCTAAATCTGAAATAACCCCAGGGTACAAACATTTATCATCCTACCACTTTCCATACCCGCTTACCACCAAAAAATCACTTATTTGACCGTGCAATATCGGTGCTACCTCGGAATAAAACTCGCTCGGAATAGAACTGTAGCGATATAGAACTTGCTTCGGAATAGAACTGCTCGGAATCGAACCGTTCGGTATAGAACTGTAGCGAAAAAGAACTGTAACGAAGTAGAACTGTTTGGAATAGAACTGTAGCGGAATAGAACTGTTTCGGAATAGAACCGTTTCGGAATAAAACTGTAGCGAAATGGAACTGTTTCGGTGTAGAACTGTAGCGGATTAAAACTGTTGCGAAAAAAAACTGTTTTGGAACAGAACTGTCCCGAAACAGAACTGTAGCGGAATAGAACTGTTTTGGAATAGAACTGTAGCGAACAGAACTGCCTAAAATGGAGCTGTACAAGAAGAACCGCTGCGCGAAATTGAAATCAATTACCCACCATGTACAACTGAATACTTGTTCGAGCTGCTCTAGCTTTCCTGGGTCACTACAGCTCCATTTCAGGCGGTTCTGTTTCGCTACAGTTCTATTCCAAAACAGTTCTATTCCGCTACAGTTCTGTTTCGGGACAGTTCTATTTCGCTTCAGTTCTATTCCACTACAGTTCTATTCCAAAACAGTTATATTTCGCACAGTTCTAATTCGCTGCAGTTCTATACCGAAACAGTTCTATTCCGAAACAGTTCTATTCCAAAACAGTTTTATTTCGCTACAGTTCTATTCCGATCAGTTTTATTCCGAACAGTTTTATTTCGCTACAGTTCTATTTTACTACAGTTCTATACCGAAACAGTTATATTCCGAAACAGTTCTATTCCAAAACAGTTCTATTCCGAGGTAGCACCGCAATATCTATAGGACCCCCTGAGAAATTCGGGTTGGCGACCAATTTTTGGTGGGGTTTTCGTTCATTAATTCGACTATCTTCTTTATTTTTTTGTTGTTTCTGTTTTTCCACAATTGTTTCCGTGATAATTACTTACTTTCGAAAAATCTGTATTGTCCATTCGCGAAGAAAGCAAGTGCGCTCCACAAAACTTAGAACTTCGTGGATTTCATTTTCGTCGCCAAATTATTTCAATTCACGTGTAAATTCAACGTGAAATAAAATAATTTGGCGACGAAAATGAAATCCACGAAGTACTAAGTTTTGTGGAGCGCACTTGCTTTCTTCGCGAATGGACAATAGCTTCATTAACATCTAACCGGTAGTAATGAGCACGTAGAAGCAAGAATAGGAAGCGAAACATCAAATTTTAACTGCAACTCGTCGTGGATACGTTATTTTCCGTTGAAAAGAAGTGTAAAACTATAATTCGAGTTAATCTTGCAAGTGCAACACTGTTTTACAGGGATTTTAGCAGTAGAGCGAGGTTGATGATGTATTCGCCGACTATATCTCTGTGCAAAAGTTCAAAACAAGGAAAATGACAGGGGAAGTTTTGTCACCATCGGTTTGAATGACTTCAAATATACTGTTGGGCATAGACGAGTTGTCTTGTGATTTGGCATCATTTCCAGTACTTTGACCATTTTTTGACGGACGATGATTCCGCTTCTCTTGATGACATTCCGAATGGTCGACTTGCAGACATTGAGATCTAACTCTCCTTGTACTTTTCTGAGGCTTTTCGGGGAATTTGGCAACACGCGAAGAATGTAACGTTCTTCTCGAGCGGTGACTTTTCTCTGTCTTCCCTTTGTGCTACGTTGAGCTGAGCTTGCTCAGAAGAGGTGAGAAGTTGACCACGACCCATGACAAGCAAATTACAAGTGACTGATTGAGCATGCATAATTTTAGGAATAGGTGAATTTAGGCTTAGTTTCACTTTACCTGGGCTTCTAACTCTTGAAACAAACAAGATTACGGTAAATTTACACAGCTAAAACATCCATACACTTTCCGATACCCAAATTTGTAGATCTTATTAAATTTGCGCTGTGTTATAAAAATTAAATAGTTAATTAAAGTTGGAAATCTGATAGAATGAATAGTTTTATGAAAAAAAAAAGAAAAAGAAACAAAAAAATAAAGAAAATAGTCGAATTAATGAACGAAAACCCCACCAAAAATTGGTCGCCAACCCGAATTTCTCAGGGGGTCCTATAGATATTGCACGGTCAAATAAGTGATTTTTTGGTGGTAAGCGGGTATGGAAAGTGGTAGGATGATAAATGTTTGTACCCTGGGGTTATTTCAGATTTAGAATCGAATGTCATTCACAGATTTTTGATAATTTTTTTGGTTTTTCGCGTAGGCCTAAAATCGAGGGGGGTCCTATAGATATTACACGCACTGTATAAGAAAGATTACTGCGTCGCGAAAACCTGCCAGAGCAGAGCGCGCGACTCGGCAAAAAAATTTTTTTTGCTCTAAAAAAATTGACAAAAAAACAAAAAAAAATACGTATTTCTGCCAGTTAAAAAGAAATTTTCCAAGTTTTTGTTGAAAATTAGAGGTTTTTGTCAATTTGGAGCATATACCGAATAAGTTTTTGCCCAAAAACCGGAACTTTTTTTCGCCTCTGTGGCTCTAAAAAATTTTTGGGTATATTCAAAAAGAGCCCCCCCCCCCTAATTCAAGTAGAGTCCCCCAAAAGAGACCTTAGAAAAGCCCCCCACCCAGAAATTTATATGCTGCCCACTTGTTAAATAACAGTCCCCCACTTATTCAATAATAGCTCCCCACCCAGATGCTCCAATCACGGCTGCGGACTCATTCAAAATCAGTCCCCCACCATTTTAAATCAGTCCCCCACCATTCAAAATGTCTCCCCCATCGTTCAATATCAGTCCCCCGCCATTCAAAATCAGTCCCCCACCATTTAAAATCAGTCCCCCACCATTCAAAATGTCTCCCCCATCGTTCAATATCAGTCCCACGCCATTCAAAATTAGTCCCCCACCATTCAAAAACAGTCCCCCAACAAGATCGTATTTTTCGGTGGGTTTAAGAAAAGGCCCCCATTCAGTCGTCAAATAAAATGCATTAGCATTAAAGAAGAGCCCCCCCCCCCATTTTTGCGTCATTTTGAATGCATTTGAAGATTCCCGTTCTCTGGGCCGAATCCCAAAATTTTTTATTTACTTTTTCAAGTTTTAAACTATTTTCCATCATTTTTTTTTATTGTTTTGTTGTTAAGAAGCAAAATGTGACAAATGTGGAATGTTAAGAAGCAAAATGTGACAAATGCGGAAAACAAATGGCACTTCGAAGCCGCGGATCATCCTACGAGGTTTGAAATTTATATCAGTTAAAAATCAGACATTTTGAAAATATTTTTTGCATTCCAGTGGCGATGCCGTGTATAAAAATCTCCAAATATTTGCAACTTGTTTACATTGGATAATTCTGCTAAAAACGCTTAGAAAATTTAAAAGCCTGGGACGAGTACTCAGGCAACTCATTTCTTGCTATAATAGGAAATTTTGGAATTATAAACTAGTGATTTATGGATATTTGGCGACCTCTTATAATTCCAAAATGTCCTGTACAGATTCCAAAATTTTCTGCACAGGCGCGCATCTCCTGCACAGATTCCAAAATTTTCTGCGCAGATTCCAAAAATTTCTGGACAGATACCAAAATTTTCTGGACAGATTCCAAAATTTTCTGCACAGATTCCAAAATTTTCTGCACAGATTCCAAAATTTTCTGCACCGATTCCAAAATTTTCTGCACAGATTCCAAACTTTTCTGCACAGATTCCAAAATTTTCTGCCCAGATTCCAAAATTTTCTGCACAGATACCAAAATTTTCTGTTCAAATTCCACAATTTTCTGTCCAGATTCCCCGGAATCTAAACTTTATCGATTGAATAAAAGACAATTCATTTTATTGGTTATAACAAAAAAACAAGGAAAAATTTTAAAATATAAAGAAATTAAACCGATGTCGATGGCTGTTCCGCGTCGTCCGTTCTGCACCTTTTGACGAGCTTCGATCTGGCCGCCGCGCTGAAAATAAATTATGATATTGGTAAAACAAAAATTGCACTTTTGAAAATTCAAATGGCAATGAAAGAAAGAGGAAAACCTGCTTTTCCAAAAAATCACTTCACGTTGGGAAGATATACATAAAGTGCTTAATTTTTGTCGGAGAGCTTTAAAAATTTTTTTTCTGTGGTAACTAGAAGAGTTTATAAAAATAACCAAAAAATAAAAACTTGGGTTCATCGCTGAAAATTGTCTGTGATTTTTTGTTGAATTTTAACGAGGTATAACACAAATGTGCGCAGTTAAAATTAAATTCTGTTTGAAAATTTGAACTCTCTGTGTTAAAAACTAAAAGATTCAATCATAAGGTGTAGCTTGTTCGACCTACTTTACCCCCAACAAGGCGGTTTTTTGGAGACCATTTCACGTTCCTGTAATTTTCAGCTATTGTTGGCCCGCCAAAATGATCAAACGCGCTCCACTGAACTCAATACTACGTGGATTTCATTTTGGTCTTCAAATTATTGCATTTCACGTATAAATTCAACGTGAAATGAAATAATTTGGAAACCAAAATGAAATCCACGTAGAACTGAGTTCAGCGGAGCGCGTTTGATCATTTTGGCGGGTCGACAATAAAAGTAGACATTTTCAGAAAATTCTGTTGGGCCCAAGGGTGGGATTTTACGTTTACGGTTTTTACGGGTTTTTAAGGTACCGTAAAAATTTTACGGATTCCGTAAAATCCATAAAAATTATAAAGCTAATTTGTTCAATTCGAGGAGAAAAAACCGAAATTTTTGTATTTTTCTTGAATTGTTTTCTAAAAATTATGCCGAAGTAGAAAGTGCTTTCAATTCAGTGGGATTTATCCAAAAATTATTTCAGAAAAAGCTCACAAGGGAAGTGTTTGATCCCTCCTAATCTAGAAGTTGCCAAAATTACAGCATAGGTGCTTTCGACTATGCTGATTCCATTTCTGCAATAAAAACCGGCTAAATGCTCACGTGAGCCAAGTTATGAGCTCATAAACTTTTCCTATGGTTAAGCATTTTTTGCGTGAACCGAATAGTGTACTAGAACCGATACTGCAAAAAACATCGGTTGGTTGGTTAACTGGTTCGGTTGCATGGTTCAAGTGGGGAGGTCACTGGTTCAATTCCTGCTCATGCTAATCTTTTTTTGCATTTTTTTTTGTGTGATTTTTTCAGCCAGTAAAAGTCAGAAAAATCGGTTAAATTTACTTTTTTTCAGATTTTGAGTGAATATTCCGGCTGCAAACAGCTTCGAGAGTGCATTTATGACAAAAAATTAAACAATTTTTTTTTTGATTTGGCGACATTTTGAGCCATTGAGCACATGCAAAATTTTTTTTTTTAATTTTTTTGAATTATCGTTTTTGATCTGTTTTTTAACATGTATCCGCGTGAACTTTTCTTTTTGGTATACTATTTGGATGTACCCGTCTGTCTCTTGGTGACCTTGTAAGAACTGTTTCTTGATGACCTTCTTCTTGTTGGTTCAACAAAATAACGATCCGATCAGCCAAATTCTGATCCCAACAATCCAATTTTGGCTTTTTCGGCTCATCCTTGATTACAGTAATAGCGTAGGCCAAAATAACAAGCTTGGAAGACATAATTACCTACAAACAACTGGGGAATTCGGTGTTTTATATCCAGTTTCTCGATTTTCCAGTTCATTTAGAACAATCAAAAGTTTTACGCGGATACAGGTCAAAAACAGATCAAAAACGATAATTCAAAAAAATTGAAAAAAAAAAAATTTTGCATGTGCTCAATGGCTCAAAATGTCGCCAAATCAAAAAAAAAAAATTGTTTAATTTTTTGTCATAAATGCACTCTCGAAGCTGTTTGCAGCCGGAATATTCACTCAAAATCTGAAAAAAAGTAAATTTAACCGATTTTTCTGACTTTTACTGGCTGAAAAAATCACACAAAAAAAATTCAAAAAAAGATTCGCATGAGCACGAATTGAACCCGTGACCTCCCCACTTAAACCCTGCAACCGAACCACTCAACCAACCAAACGATGTTTTCTGCAGTATCGGTTCTAGTACACTATTCGGTTCACGCAAAAAATGCTTAACCATAGGAAAAGTTTATGAGCTCATAACTTGGCTCACGTGAGCATTTAGCCGGTTTTTATTGCAGAAATGGAATCAGCATAGTCGAAAGCACCTATGCTGTAATTTTGGCAACTTCTAGATTAGGACACTGGTGAACCGCGCGCGGGCCCGCGGCGGCTCCGCAGACGCTACGGGCCCGCCACGGGCCCGCAGCGGGCCCGCCAGCGCTTGGGTGCCCTCGCTGGCCGCTGGCGGGCCCGCGGCGGCTATGATATTTGGTAGGTGACTGACAGGTTGAAAATTTTTTGTTTCCAATTGGTTTATAAATGAATTGTGGTTATTTTAAACCATGTAAAATTGCGCATAGGACACTAGTTAGTTGAGTTTTTGATCAAAAATGCTGACATTTATTGGTGATGCGCTGGCGGACCCGCTGCGGGCCCGCCGCGGGCCCGCCAGCGGTTAGCTGACGATGGTAAAATTTTTGTCTCCAGAATGTTTCTAAATGTTTTTTCCTGGTTTTATGGACCTATTCATAGGAGAAAAAAAGCAAAAAAAAACATTTTTTTTCCTATTCATAGATGTAAAAAAACGACAAACAATGTCGAAAAACGAATGGTAAACAAGTGTTTTTTGACCATGATAGACCATTGATAGAGAGGAGGCGCAGAAAAGGGGCGGAGTTTGCATGAACTAGTAAACAAGTCCGTTCCCACGGGGTTGTAAACATCTCTGTGCCTCCTCACTATCAATGGTCTATCATGGTCAATAAACACTTGTTTACCATTCGTTTTTCGACATTGTTTGTCGTTTTTTTACATCTATGAATAGGAAAAAAAACGTTTTTTTTTGTCTTTTTTCTCCTATGAATAGGTCCATTAGGTGAATTATATCGCGCATGATGAGATATTTAGTAGACTTTGTTTAAAGAATTGGACTTGACCGACCGCGGATAAGTTGCGTAGAAGTCGCATAAACGTTTCGTTTGTTTTAATATTTGTTTACGCAATTTTATTCTAATTCAAGAAATCTTTAATTTATCCGAAAATTCAAATAAAACAGATGTAGGCAAAAGTAGGCGGTATTAGAAAACCTACGAGTTTCGTTCTTTGGGAAATTGAGCGACGCGACGAAATGCGGGAAAGTCTGCAATTCACGTTGCGTGATCGAGAGATTTTCTGCGTTTTCTAATTCTTATGGTTCTTCCAAAAAAAATGTTGCTACGGCGTGTAGTATCGCTTGCTAAAGAGACCTTTATCGCCTTTTAGCGTGCCTTGTTTTTTCCAAGCCCCCTAAATGCACTATCAATAGACAGTAGACGTCGGCGCAGCAGGCTTGGCAGCCTATTATACTGCAATTACCGATTTAATAACGATGACAATCGGTGACTGCGGATTGACGTCGAAAATGAGTTGAGCGCAGGCTAACATCGCTCAATATGCCAATTTTAAGGCGATTACGTGTGATTTTTCTTTATTTGTTCTGTTGTTTTCCGTGATTTCATACTCATTTGTGATCTTTAATCAAAAATGTTCCAAAAATATCAACGGAAGTGGAAAATACTGACCAGTTATTCGTCACACAAGAGGCGCGCAGCATGGTTGCCAAATGTTGTGCCCATATTGCAAAGTGGGCGGAGCTTAACATTTTTGAACGTTTTTTTGCCAAAAAACTCCAATTGTGTATTTTTTGCTGCCGTTTTTTAAATCATTTTTCTTTATTTTAAATCTTTATTAATTTGGTTTGAATATGACCAATACTTTTTTCAAATTTTTTTGTTTCAGGTGCCAGCGGGACAATGGACATTTGACACCGCCGACGTCGGTAAGATTTTCTTTTCTTTTATTATTTTTACTGTCAAAAATTAAAAAAAAAACGTTCTAAAGAAAGAAAAGAAATAAAATTTACGAGCGGATCTAAATTGGTTATGCCCTAACAATGATTTTGAATAGATGCGGCACGCCGCTTCGAAAAATATCGATTTTTTCCTACTGAATAGGCTAAAGATTTATAAATTTTACCTATCTTTTTAACAAGAAAAATAAATAACTCGCACAAAAAATTGCTAACATTCAGAGAACATAAATTTATTTTTAAATAATGTTTTAAAAACCATCGCTGAATGAATTCTAGCTCCGTTTGTACTCTTTTTTATTGATAAAAAGTTCAATATTTTTTTAAGCAATTGCAATTATTAGCAGAATAATGTATGAGTCCTCTTTTTGCACAACTAAATACAATACAAATGCAAAAGTGCAGAATTTTTGGAAAAAAGTTTTTAAAAAAGCATCGTCGAATAATTTTAGGCGTGCTTTGTTACGAGCAAAAACACCTCTGTGACTTGTAGACCGTGATTTCGGTTCTGCTCGTTCAAAATTTTATTTTTTACAACAAAAAATAAAGCAAAAGTATGTGTTTATTCATGTCTTTTGCACCTGTGTCCGTGTGAGGTTTCGTGTGCGTGTTTTCAGCTACTACTGGACCGATTTGCATCAAACTTGGCGAAACATTTTTAAAACAAAGTGGAACAAGGCTGCCGAAGTTTGATACAAATCGGTTAAGTTTGAAGTGTAGCATACTGAAGGCACTTGGGGTCTTTTCACCGTTACACCGGGGAAAGCCGCCGAGAATTGTCTAGTTAAAATGAAACAAAAATATGAGTTTTGAGTAATATTTTTGACTTTAATTCTGTCGAACATTAAGCAATTATATTCTTCTCTTGAATAAACCGGTCCATTTATAATTATGAGAACCGATACTAGCTTTCTCGCGTTAGAAAAGATTTTTCCAAGCTCTGAACAATTCGGGTGTTTTGAACGACGTTTTCTGGTGATTTATAATAACTAGACGATTCTCAGTGGCTATAGCTTGTGCAACAGTGAAAATACTTGAAAAAAAAAGAATTGATTGTAACGGCCATGGAGCACAGACTCATGCGCCGGCAGAGAGCAAACGCGCCCGACGCTTAACTGAAAATTCATACAAAGGAGGCCCCAAGTTAAATGATATAAAAACTGACACTATTTTGGCTTTGTTTGTAAAATTTTTCACGTTTGCTGGCTCATGCCCATGTGATAGTGGTTTTCGCTCGCGTTTCCTCAAGTCAAAACGTATATTTTTAAATGTCCGTTGAAAAAAATTATACATTGTTAAGTTTGAACTTCAAATGAATAAGCAAAGACATTGAATTGAACGGAAGTTTTGTCATAAAAATTAGAGCGCCTAATAAAAATTTAAAAAGAAATTATCATCCTCCGGGAGGCCGAATATCTTACACAACAAAATTTACTGAATTTTCAGACACGTGCCACATCTTGATGAGGACAATCAATGCTGAGATGAGCGGGACAACGACAACGACGAATTTTGGAATAATATAAATAATTGCTGTATTGAATTTTTTATATTGTCCATTCGCGAATAAATCAAGCGCGCTCCACAAAACTTAGTACTTCGTGGATTTCATTTTCGTCACCAAATTATTTCAATTCACGTGTAAATTCAACGTGAAATCAAATAATTTGGCGATGAAAATGAAATCCACGAAGTACTAGGTTTCGTGGAGCGCACTTGCTTTTTTCGCGAATGGACAATATATATTTTTTTTTCAATAAATATTGATAGAAACACGAACTGTGTTAGTTTTCATGAGAAAATATCAAATAAAGAAAAAAGCAAGAAGGTAGTCACTCCCGCGATGTAGCAGCTAGCGAACCGCTGGCGGGCCCGCCACGGGCCCGCTGCGTGCACCACGCGTGTACTCTTTTAGCTGTCAGCGGTCCGCTGGCGGGCCCGCAGCGGGCCCGCCGCGGGCCCGTGGCGCTTCACCAGTGGAGGGATCAAACACTTCCCTTGTCAGCATATTTTTCGAGGGGCTAATTTCCAATCTGATGCTTTTCTTTATTGTTGGCCAATTTTATTTCAATGTTGGTGATTTTTTTTCTGATTTTAGCAACTAATTTTCCTCACTGAACAGTGCAATTTGCGATTTCACGGATTTTACGGTTTTTACGGATTTTTAAACTGTAAATTTTACGTCTTACGGAATCCGTAAAAAATTTTACGCCCAGCCCTGATCGCCCCAGTCGATTCCTTGGGGTCGATTATAGTCGGCGAATGCATCATCAGCCTCGCTCTACCGCACTTTTCAATTCTCAACAGTGTAGTGCACCTATTTTGAAGCGAAACATCAAATTTTAACAGCAATTCGTCGTGGATACGTTATTTTCCGTTGAAAAGAAGTGTAAAACTATAATTCGAGTTAATCTTGCAAGTGCAACACTGTCTTACAGGGATTTTAGCAGTAGAACGAGGTTGATGATGTATTCGCCGACTATACATAAAGCGCAATTGTAACATACCGTATTTCCTCTAATTTAAGCGCATGCGCCTCTATTTTTCCACCTCTTCTCTAAACCTCTTCTCTAAATGTCTAATTAAAGCACACCCTCTAATAGATTAGAGGGGTGTGCTTTAATTAGAGGTTCTCTTATATAAGAGGAAATACGGTAAGTGGATTTCTAGATATTGTGCAACCAAAAAAATTGCAACGCGGTGTTTGCGTACTTTTGAAATTCAACACGGTGATTCTTTTACTACCGGCCACGCATTTCTAGTCCCCCGGTCGCAAGTATTTCCCCTCTCCCCATCGCACTCTCTCACTCTCTCATCACATGAAGTGGGCGGAGTTCCCTCCCCTTTTTGCAAAATGCGGCAAAAAAAGTTGCGGAAATCAGTTCGCCCACCACGGGAAACCAGTTTTATTTGAAATTTTACTTATAAAAACGAACGAATTCCGGTTTAAAATATGCGCCCTAATGAAAGCTAGTAACGTGACAGACAACTTTTTGATCAGACGTCATTTACAAAATCGCGACAGGAAAAACCTAATCGGGGGACTAGAAATGCGTGGCCGGCAGTAAAAGAATCGCCGTGCATTTGAAATTGTACGTAAAAAATCAGACCAATTCCGGTTTTAAATATGCGCCATAATGAGAGGAAGTAATGTGACAAAAAACTTCTCGATCCGAAGTCATTTAGAAAATCGCGACAGAAAAAACAAATCGGTGGACGAGAATAGTGCGCTCGGTAGTAAAAGAATCACCGTGTTAAAACCAAAATGGGAACATATCTCTTCCTTTCCCATGCTATTTCTTTCATTGCCGTTTGAGTTTTAAAAGCACGCGAACAGCTGATTGCAATTTTTTTATTTTCACAATAAGATGACAGAAAAACTCATGTAAATACATCCATTACTTACGTACTTTGTCCTGATTTTCAATTTTTCTCTGCGCTCCACTGTTTTTCGAGTGCCCAAGAAATCACATGCTGATTGGTGGTGCGATCCATTAGGCTGCAAACACTTCAAATTGAATTTAAAAAAATTTTGCAACTCATAAAAAAGCCAAAAATAAATAAATAAAAATAAAATAACAACGCAAAAAAAATTCACACGAAACATTTCGAAATTCGTGACGCGAATGGCGCCATGAAATTTTATTGACGCATCTCGTGCAATCAATTTTACAAATCTTAGCAGATCTTGCAAGACCGGTAAATTTTCTGTACAGATTCGAGATTTCAAAAATTTTTCGAATCTGTCAAGACCCCTTTATAGTTTGTAAATCATCCTTATATATAAAATTCCGTTTGGGTTTGTAACTGAGGATCTTTGTGTGTCTGTGTCAAAGGCGCATGGCGGGGTCGAACTCAGCACCCGCGGCCAAATAAAAGATCGACGGGCAAGCGTGCTACCGCCTGCGCCACACGGGACACGTGGAACGAACGCTCTTGAGTAGTAGATTTGTTCGCCTCTGAGTAGAGGAAAAGGTCTAATAAAAACAGTTTAGAGATGAGAAAAGATCAAAAATAGTTTTTGATTCAGCCAGGCTTGTTTCTATATAAGATTTGTATTTCCTAACAAGATCTGAATTTTCTGGACAAGTTCCAAAATTTCCTATTCAGATTTGGATTTCCTATTATAGTAAGAAATGAGTTGCCTGAGTATTAGATGGTGGGGGACTGATATTGAATGGTGGGGGACTGATTTCGAATTGTGGGAGACTGATTTTGCATGGTGGGGGACTGATATTGAATGATGGGGGAGACATATTGAATGGTGGGGGACTGATATTTAATGATGGGGGAGGAATTTTGAATGGGGGGCTCTAGGGGGGGGGGGGGGGAGCTCTTTTTTAAGAATACCAGGTTCTTAAAAAAGAACCCCCCCCCCCCACTTTACACTAGTGGGGGTTGATTTTTGAATAGAGGCGTTCAAATATAGCCCCCCGGCGTCAGGTAGAAACCCCCACCCATTTAGTACTGAGTGGGGGGCTCTTCTAAGGTTGAATACAACGTGGGGGGCTCTATTAAGGTGGGGGGGGGGCTTTATTGAATTATCTCAAATTTTTTTTTGTTCTCACTCTTACCATCGAAAAAAAATCAAACAATTTATTGTCTCATCCAAAAAAACCCCAAAAAAAATCGAAAAAAACTTTTTTTTTGGTCCCACCCCTGCTCGGCTGTGGTAAGGCGCGCAACTCTGCTATGACCGCTGTGACTCGGCTGTGACTCTCACTTTTCGCGGCGAGACCACAGTCGAGTTTTTCTACATTCTGAAACCAAAAACTAAAAAAATTTTTGCAGTTAGTCCCATGTCCAACCGAGGAATTTTTCTCGCCCGAAGTGTTCATCTTTGTCGCCAGTTATACTTGGAAAATCTACATGACAATTGCGACAGTTGTACTCACCGCATTCCTCCTTCTTCAGATGTTTTTTTTCATAGTCTGCTGCATATATTACCTTTATTTAAAAAAGGCGCCCACCACATCGGTACAGACGCGTAAGAAGCAAAAAATGTTTCTACGCGGATCGATTGCTCAGGGCGCGGTGCCACTGATCTGTCTTGCGATTCCAGTGTTCTACTGTTGCACATCGGTCGCTCTCAACTATTACAGTTCTTCAGCTAATAATCTAATGGTTTTGATATTTTCCACTCATGGAATTTTCACGGAACTCGTCATTTTGTGGCGCACCGTCCTTATCGTCGTTTCATCATTGATCTGGTTAGCAGAAAAATTAATAAGTTTTTAATTTCCTTTTTCAAATATACTCGGTATAAACGCTCCAAACTCGCTCCAATAGAACAATGAATTACACATGCATTTGGAGTGAGGTTTAGAGAAGGTGGAAGTGCAACATCGGCCACGGCTCTCTCAATTTTCCGCACTCTCTCGTCGCCAACGTGGCCGCGTCCACCACTGTGCGAAGGGAGCGCGTTTGCAGCGCTCCGTACTGAGAATAGCTATTGTCCACTCGCGAAAAAAGCAAGTGCGCTCCACGAAACTTAGTACTTCGTTTATTTCATTTTCGTCGCCAAATTATTTCATTTCACGTGTAAATTCAACGTGAAATGAAATAATTTAAAGATGAAAATGAAATCCACGAAGTACTAAGTTTTGTGGAGCGCACTTGCTTTCTTCGCGAACGAACAATACATACTGACCTTTTTTCATTTCAGATCCCAACCTGACGGCTACCCGTTCCATTTCTTCAAATAATAGGGAACCGATATACAGAAGGCATACAAGGCGTGTTGCTGGTTGTTAAATCCGTAAATTTAACGTGAAACTTCCAAACATTTTATTTTGTACAACGATATAGAAGCTGCATGGAAAAAAACTTTCTGAAGTGGTGCGAAATATAACTCAATGACCCACCATGTAAAGCGGAATACTTTTTCGAGTTGTTCTAGCTTTTCTGGGTCAGCACTAGAATTGTGCGGAATGCGGAATTTCGCATTCCGCTTCCGCATTCTGCAAAAATGGATGAATTCTGCATACCGTATTCCGCAAAAAATTTTCAAAAACAATTTTTAAAAATTTGTTTTTGGAGTTCATACGTGAAAATTTGGCTCTGGGACGTTTCGAAACAAGACGCTTCAAAACCGGGATATTTCGAAACTTGTCACTTCGAAACTGGGACGTTTCGAAACTTTGATACTATTTTTCGGCGCCGTGTTCGCACAATCTTTTACCATCTTTTACGGTAAATTCCGAGAATTTTTCGAAATTTACCGGAAAATTTACCTCTAAAATGCAAACGTTTTGCTCTCAAAGCGAATTTACGGTTTCGCTAAATAATTCTAATTAATTTTTGAAAAAAGTTTACACTTAAATCAATAAATGTTTTTTCCTTCCAAATAAAAGTTATCTATATATGAAAATATCATGTTCCGCAATAATTCCGCAAAATGCGGATTCTGCATTCCGCATTCCGCAATTTCAAAAACCGATTCCCCACAACTCTGGTCAGCACAGCTCCATTTCAGGAAGCTTTATTTCGCTAAAGTTCTATTCCGAAACAGTTCTATACCACTTTTTGGTAATGAAAATCGACAAAAATCACAGATATTGTTTTGTGCGATTTTCATGTGATATTCGTAAATCCCCGATGCAATAGCATAGATGCAAGGGCCGGGCACAAAACCTAGAAAATTAGTGCCCGTGCCCAGCCCGGCCCGTCTGTGCCCGTCTTTGTTCAAGGTAGAAAATTTTTGCAATAAAGTAAAAAAACAACAACTTTATTGAAAGTAAATCATGTTTAATCTAACAAAGTAAAAAAGAAAACCCTTGAAAAGAGTTTTTTTAACAAAAAATCACATGGAACTTCTCCTTTTTATGTGTACTTTTCATCACCATATCGTTTCCAAAGAGAAATTTTCATATCTTCATTACAGAACTTGTCTTCCTGTAGATTGAGTACTGCAAAATGCATTAAGTTGTTCAAAACGTTCAACTTTTACTGATTTCTCACCATTTGGAACTAAAATTTCGAGAATTTTTGCATCTGGAACGCTCAAAAAAGTCACCAGAGACAAGGAAATATCGAAAAAGTAGTGAAAAAAAAACAACCAATTTTAAATCCAACAGTCGCTGCGCAATTGCATTCGCGTTTTCCTTGATACGACTTTAAAAACTGCAGTATCCGTTCGCAAAAATTCAAGATGACTCGATTGAAAAAAATTGTTTTTTGATAAATAATTATTGGTAAACAAAGTCGGCACAGGTAGATGGCCCCGCCCCTTTTCTGCAAAGCATAGCTAACGTCAGAACCCGCGAGTTGTCGGCTATATGTATAGCCGCCAGGTGAAGAACGTTCTTCAAGAATTAGCAGCTGCCTGGCTGCTATTTGGCGGCAATTTGGCTGCTATTTGGCGGCAATTTGGCTGCTGTTTGAGTGCCATTTGGCCGCTGTTTGAGTGCCATTTGGCCGCTATTTCAAGTATCTAAAAATTGGCGAGCCGGAATAGAACTGCCCGAAAATTATGGAGAATTTTTCGAAAAATACACTCGGTTTTGAAATGACTGGTTTTGAAACGACGCGGAGCCCACCCGTGTAACCCTTGAATGTTTAATAACGATTTTCTGTAGTCTTTTTTGAGTAAATTTTTGTCTTCTAGTGATGAAAATGGATCAAACATATCAGCTTAATCGTGTGAGCTGTTTTCCGAGCAGGCTTGTTCGGAAAATGCTTTTCGGAAAATCGGAAAAGGGAATTTTTTTCCGAAATAATTTTTCGGAAAATCGGATACCCGAAATTTTTTCCGACTTCAATTTTCGGAAAATCGGATTTCCGACATTTTTCCGAATTTATTTTTCGGAAAATCGGCTATCCGATTTTTTCCGATTTTCGAAATTAAAACTGGTTTTTTTTTTGTATTTTCCGAAAAACATTCTTAACAATTGGCTCATCTTATTTCTTTGAAAAAATACGAAAATCAATAAATTAACCAAAAATTCAACAAAAATTCTTTTCATTCCATTTTCATTTCATTTTCATTTTTCATTCCCAACTTTTTTTCACGTCGAGAGTGACTCCTAGCGCTATGGTCAACAACCGCAAGAGAGAGAAGACTTCTCGCTCGTCATCGAGAGACCAGGTGACAAGACTACTCCAATCGGCCGAGTTCAAGACAATGCTGATGACAGTAGTAAAGGAAGCCGTTTCGGAAGCTATGGTAGATATAAAAGAAGATCTGCGAAAATCGATTTGGGACATGCACGAGAAAATGAAAAGTTTGGAGGAGACGATAGTCGCACATCAGAAACGGATAGAGGACATGGAAATGGCCATAAAGGATGAAAAGAAAAAGAAGGAAGAAGACCCGGCAGAAGTTAAGGAAAGGCGGCGCTCAATCGTCGCCATTGGTGTCCCGGAAAACGGATCGTCGTCGATGTTCGAAAGAAATTTGGCGGACACAAACAAGGTGCACCAACTGCTCCAACACGTCGACGCAACATCGGCGCCGGTAGCAGTGTATCGTATTGGACGTCAGAAGGAGGATGGAAAGCCACGGCTTCTCAAAGTGGTGATGTCAAGTCAGTTTGCGCAGCGAGATTTATTGAAAAAGGCGCACAAGTTGAAAACATTTTGCGGCGCAGGCGGTCGGCCTATTTTTCTCCGACCGTTCATGTCGCGTGAAGAATTGGTGCAATACCACGACAACCGCCGCAAGAACTATGCCAACAAATCACTCGCAACGAACGCTAATGCCACGCCGCTGCAAATACGAAAGGACACGCCAACGAATATTTTCACGGATCCAAAAAACTAATTTCGCCCAGCACAGATAATTTAATTGTTTTCCCACATTCTCCTGATTTAATCCTTTCTATTCTAAGCGCGAACGTTCGGTCGCTTATGGCTAACAAACTCGAATTTCAGTACATAGTAAACACGACTTCTCCTGATATCGTCTGTATTCAGGAAACCTGGTTATCTAGCAAATTTGGAAATGCGTCCTTTCTTGACCCTAATTCAAATTATCACGTATTCCGCGCTGACCGCTGCGCAACATCGAGAGGTGGAGGGGTTTGCACACTAGTGAAAAAAGAATTTCCAAGTACCATAATTACCACGGAAACTAAAAATTCGGCGTATGAATTAATAACAGTAGACATAGACGTTAACGTGACACCATTACGAATCATAAATATCTATCGCCCACCTTCCTGCTCATTCGAAAATACAATTACCCTTTTAAATAAAGTGTCAGATCTCTCAAACCACGTGGGCCAACTTGTCATACTAGGCGATATGAACATAAACGGAATTAACTGGAACTCAGCGGTACCAACTTCCCAAACGCGTTTAGGTTCACTGCTATGCGATTTCTGTAATCAAAATAATCTGACGCAATATATCCGCAAAGCAACTAGAAAAGAAAACCTCCTGGATGTTGTCTTTAGTAATAGCCGACTTTCTGACGTCCGAATTCTCTCACCAATCGGCTCCAGTGACCACAACTCTATCAATTTTAAATTAGATATTCTCCAAAGGCCCCCCCAAAAAAAATACTTTTTTACGATTACAAGAACATTAAATGGCCGAAGTGCCTTGATTATTTAGGTTCCATTGACTGGGGCCGTTTACTGCACCCAGGAAACTCTATCTCTACCATGTATCAAAACTTTATCGATCACATGAGAGAGGCCTTTGAACTCTCAGTTCCGAAAATTTATGTCGAACCCACCATAAGAAACACGCCAGACTACCTGAAATCCGTTTATAAATTAGTTCAACTAAAACTAGAAAGAGTGAAAGCTAGCCGAGGCAGTGAAGATTTCCTCGACTACATTAAAACCGCTAAAAAATTCCGGAAAAAGTTACTTAAATTTTGTAGAAACGAGGAAGTCAAACTGCTAGAGTCCTCAGGGGTGAGCCGATTCAGTAAAAAAGCAAAGTACCTTTTGAAACCGAAATCCTTGAGAATACCAACACTGACAAACCCACTGGGGGTTCTATCAGTTACCAATGCTGAAAAAGCAGAAATCTTGGATGATAGTTTCGAATCTCAATATGTTAACAGACCGCTCCTAAACTTTGAACTACCTTTAAACTTTAAATCGCCACAAGAAATACCATGGGTCACAGACGCTGAGATGCTGAGCATGATGCTAAAATGCAAAAATTCCTGTTCACAGACACCCGATAACGTCCCCTTTAAATTTCTAAAATTAATAGCTCATCTAATCAGCAGCCCCCTAGCACAATTATGCAACCTCTCCATGATGAGAGGCGAGTGCCCCTTGCTCTGGAAAGAGTCTATAGTTATCCCATTGAACAAAATAGAAAAACCCATGGCACCAACAGATTTCCGCCCAATTAGTTTAACTTCTCAGCTTTGTAGAATATACGAGCGCTGTCTCTTAAAAAAAACCAGAAGGTTGTTGCCGGCTGTCGCCGTCAAAAACCTTCTGGTTGTGCTTGGGGACGCGCGAGTCTCCCTGAATTAAAAAAAAATTTTAAAGGAAAATTAGAAAACCACCAAAATTGAATTTATTCAAATCTAAATGTTATTTTGTTCCTATCTACCCATTTTTTAAACAATTCATTGGGTTAGAATTGTGTTACGAACCTATTTCATGCAGGAAAAAACAGTTTTGGTAGTTGTTTCCTGATTCATTGCACAAAACCATTAAATAACCACCGTACTCTAAATTTTCAAAGAAAAAACCGCGCGGAGTACACGAAGTGGCGGGAAGTTCAGACTTATTTCTCGTTTCCACCATTTTTCCCTGACTCTCTCGCAAATTTTTCTAAAAATTTTTTTCCAAAACCGTAGAAAAACAAAACTTTATCCTCTGTTTTTGATAAAAAATTTTATTCCGCATCAATTCAACACACCCCTGTTATATGATAAAAAAAGGATGGCTTTCATTTGAAAATTCAAGATTTCCATGTCTCCCAAAAAGTTGGAGCTCTGAAATTTAAGAAAAAAACACGAAATTCCTAACAAAAAACTATAAAGATGAGTAAGGTATGGATCCCCGGCCTACAAAACAAATCAAGAATCACAGCCAAAGCGCTTATCCACTTGACCACAGGTGCACTACAATTAACCGCGCTAGTGGAGTAGATGCGGACGCGACTGGAAAAGACTTAAAGAAAAAAGAAGACCAATACTCCACACGTGAACTCGAGAAAAATGGGAACAGAGAAAATTCTAAGCGCATACAGTATGCTACCATTCAAACTTGTTCGATTCTGAAAAAAACTTCGGCCGCCTCATGCCCCTTGTGTTTCAAAATGCGTAGCCAAGTTTGGTGCAAATCGGTCCGCTAGAAGTAGGAGAAAAAGTTGGTGACATGAAATCTCACACACATACTGACAAACTTCAGTGCTTAATAATAGTAAAGATACTGCAGCATTTAGATACAATTAAATCATTGGAACAATGATCAACACGGGTTTCGCCCCAAGAAATCCACAGTAACATGCATGTTAGAGGCGGTTAATGACTGGACAGAGAGCATAGATGAAGGCGCGCAAGTAGACGTTATATACCTAGATTACGCAAAAGCTTTTGACAGAGTTCCACATGATATCTTACTAGGGAAGCTGGTAGACGCAAACCTTAATCCGAATCTGATCAAATGGATCAGATCATATCTCTCCAATAGAACTTTTTCTGTAAAGGTTAACAATGAATCATCTACCCCAAAGCACGCGCAGTGCGGCGTCCCTCAAGGAGCCGTACTCTCGCCAATACTTTTCGGAATCTTTGTAAATGAAATTCCTAGCATTCTACCATCTGGCATTCGATGAAAACAATTTGCAGACGACATTAAAATCTACACGGCGATTCCAAAAAGTGATACGATAGAGGATCATGAAACTTTAATGCAAAGCGCGATAGACGCTGTCTGTAATTGGTCTGAAAATTCTATTCTAAGTAAAACTCTAGTTATCTCACTAGGAAAAAATCTCCGAACCACAAAGTATCAGATAAATAATAACCCTATCAGAAGAGAAACAAGCATACGCGACTTAGGTTTCATAATAACTCCAATGCTTGATTTTACTGGTCACTGGAAAAAAGCCATCTGCAAAGCTAAGTTTAGCGTATTTCAAATATTCAATCACTACTGTAGTAATAACCCCCGCCTTATGACACTTCTATACAAAATCTTTATAAGACCCATACTAGAGTATGGCACAGAAATCAGCAATCCAACAAGAAAACTTGACTGTAAAGCAGTTGAGTCGGTTCAGAATGCATTTACGAGAAGACTATACAGCCGTATAAAAGGGAGATACCTAACTCCAAATGACCCCGATTACCTAACAGCCCCCCAACGTAACTCATTATTCAATCTTTCATCGCTAGAATCGAGAAGACAAACTTCCGATAGAAAACTTATACTAAAAATGATTTCGGGTCTAGTAGACATTGACAAAAGCCCCTTTTTCACTTATGAGAAAAACACTCGCACGCGCGCAAAAAACAAATTCAAATGGAACCACTGCAAAACTAAAATACGTAGGAACTTTTTTGTTAACCGCACGCTCTCTTCTTTCAAACTATGACCACTGATCAGGCTTTCTCGGAAATGAAAATTTCTCTTCCGAGTTCCGTCGGAAATTTCCGATTTGGTAATTTTCTCTTCCGATGTTCCGACGGAATTCCGAGTTTTTCATTTTCATTTCCGAATTTCCGTCGGAATTCCGAAATTTCAAATTCTCGTTCCGATTTCCGTCGGAATTCCGACTTCCGACGGAATTCCGATTTCCGATCGGAAAAATCGGAAATGAACCTGAATAGACCCATAAAATCTTGAATTATCCACAAAAAGTTAAAAAAAAATTGAGGAAAGATACGTAGACTCGTGTTTTAAAGGCTCCGCGACATCTCGAAACCGCGTTAACAGTGGGGAAGGGGGTTGAAAGAGAGGTATGTAGGAAATAAATAATTTTTTCATAATTTAATGACTATTCAACAAAAAATCAAAAAGTGCAAGTTTTGAGCGTCATTTCTTTTGCGGCCACCAAAAGTAGTTTACAGTACGCAAACTGCACCTTGCATCGGGAGCAGGAGTGGGACGAAAAAAAGGTTTTTTTTCGGTCGTTTCTTTTGTTTTTTTTTCCGGTTTTTTTTTGGGTGAAACAAAAAACATTTTGTTTTGTTTATGCACGTGAAAAAAAAGGTTTTTTTAAGCCGCGGATGGGCAAAACAATGTCTGTATTTGAACAAAAACTTAGCCGGGATATGCTCTGAATTGACAAAAAATCTTTAATTTTCAACGAACTGTTGAAAAATTTCCATTTAACTCGCAGAAATACACATTTTTTTTGGTATATTTTTCTTGAACAAATTTTTTTTTGAGAAAAAAATTTTTATTTGTCCTTAAAACATTTAAAAATTAAAAAAACAAAAAAATGGTAATTTTTCAATGTTTTTGTTGAAAATTAGAGATTTTTGGTCAATTCAGAACATATCCCGGTTTTGTTCAAATAGAGGCATTTTTTGCGCCTCCGCGGCTTAAAAAAAAACCTTTTTTTCTCACGTGCATGAACAAAAAAAACATTTTTTGGTCCCGCCCCTGCTCCCGATGCAAGGTGCAGTTTGCATACTGTAAACATTTTTGGTGGCCTCCAAAGAAATTACGCTCAAATCTTGCACTTTTTGATTTTTTGTTGAATAGTCATTAAATTATGAAAAAAAATGTTTTACTTCCTACCTCCCTTTCAACCCCCCCTCCCCCTCCCCCACTGTTAACGCGGTTTCGAGATGTCTGGTTTCGAGATGTCGCGGAGTCCTTTTAAATAGGAAATTTGTGTGACGGACATGGTCGAATTTTTTCCCAAAAAAAAACGATTTTTCGTACCAAATTTCGACAGAAAAACATGTTTTTTTCCAACGTCGGAAAAATATTATTTCCGACGGAAACGGAAATATCTTCGGAAATCATTTTGTCTCGGAACGGAATCGGAAATTTTTTCGGAACTGAAACTGCCTCGGAACCGGAATCGGAAATTTCCGACATCGGAATTCCGACGGAATTCCGACTTTTCGGAAATTTCCGAGAAAGCCTGCCACTGATGACCGAACGTTTACGCCAAATCTCCCTCTCTCCCAAAATTTTTTTTATTTCACGTGTACTATAACCACATATCCATACAAATTCCTTTATTCTTTCTATTCCGTTTCTGAATCTTCTTCTATACCTTTACTCTATTTTTCACGTACCGCAATGGGCGTATTCAAATAAATAAATAAATAAATAAATATTGTCCATTCGCGAAGAAAGCAAGTGCGCTCCACAAAACTTAGTACTTCGTGGATTTCATTTTCGTCGCCAAATTATTTCAATTTACGTGTGAATTCAACGTGAAATGAAATAATTTGGCGACGAAAATGAAATCCACGTAGTACTAAGTTTTGTGGAGCGCACTTGCTTTCTTCGCGAATGGACAATAAATAAATATTAACAAAAGATTCAGTTTTGAAAAGTTCTTGGTATTACGTATTCCCGAGTACGTGAGATGTCGTAAAATGGGTCTTGGCACGATCGGTGTTTGCACACTTGTGGATTTGAATATTTGTTTTCGAATTTTTTCAATTAAAAATTTTCTTAATTTTTTCGGTGCTACCTCGGAATAGAACTGAAGTGTAATAGAACTGCAGCGATATAAAACTTGCTTCGCAATAGAACCATTCGGAATAGAACTGTTCGGTAAAGAACTGTAGCAAAATAAAACTGTTTTGGAATAAAACTGTTCGGAATAAAACTGTAGCGTTTTGGAACTAAATTAGAAATGGAGCGCGATTGCATTGCTTGGCCGTCAAGGCGGGCCGAGAAAAAAATGATAAAAGTTTATTCAAAAAAACAACAAAACAAACAATTTTTGATGAATAGCTCAAATATAAAACTGTTGAAAAAAGCACGCGCATGAGAAATTCCAATATTTGAATTAGCAAGCAATGCAATCGCGCTCCATTGCTAATTTAGTTCCAAAACGCTACAGTTTTATTCCGAACAGTTTTATTCCAAAACAGTTTTATTCCGATCAGTTTTATTCCGAACAGTTTTATTTCGCTAGAGTTCAATTTCACTACAGTTCTATTCCAAAGCGAGTTCAATTTCGCTACAGTTCTATTACGCGTCAGTTCTATTCCGAGGTAGCACCGATTTTTACAATTCACGCATGTCGAAAAATGTAAACAATCTACAGTATCCCAAGTACTGTAGATTGTTTACAAGTATGCATTCACCGATCGTGGCGAGACCTATTTTACGACATCTCACGTACTCGGGAATACGTAATACTTAGAAGCGGCACTTAAAAGAACTGCAATTTCGGTTTTCGGAAATTTCTCCGACGGAAAAATTTTCCGGATAATTAATTCGGAAAATTTTCCGGCGGGTAATTTTTCCGAAAAATAAATTCGGAATATTTTCCGTCGGAAAATCGGAATTTCCGTTTTCCGACCAATCCTGTTTCCGAGTGAGATTTAGCTCATTATATAGTCGAAATCCTTCATACGCCAAAAATACAGTCTTCTAGAGTTCCACAAAATCCAGTATTCCGATCAGATCTTTGTAAAAGGAGCCAGAGGAAGGTTTGCGTAAAAATGAATTAACAAAAGATAACGACGTTTCGTGGCACCTGCGATGATTTTAAGAGCATCTATCTCATGATGGGGTCAGTTCGTCGTAGGGTGCAGCACAGATAGGGTTTTCTAAAAATCTTATTTTCATTGTTTTCCCTCTGACTCTTTATATCGTATCGGAAGGTTCTGCGTTCATTTGTCGGTCGATCTTAACCAATTTGATATTCAACGAGCAACCCGGAAATCCTCAATTTCTTGATAGGAGGTGAGTCCAAGAGTTCCATGTAAATGAACAAAAGGCATCGTAAGTATCAAAAAGTGCGTGCAAAATAAATAGTCAAAACTTTATACATGATTCACAAATAGGGGGAAAATTCCCACTGATTTAAACCGGTTTGTACACACTTTGCATTAACAAAAATGAAAATTCTGAGAATTGTTTATTCATCAAGAAGTCTCTCAATCATTTTCCTCTCCAACGTCTTCTTCGTGTGTGGTCCTAGTCGAAAGCGGATTTTGTGCTCAGCTCCCCACTGTAAAGAAAGATTGGATAATTTGAAGTAAAATTTGTTCGATTTTTTCTGTAAATCATGCGAAAAACGGTAACTTTCGGAAAAAACTTTTTTTTTCAAAAAGTTAGTCCTTCAAAAATTCGTTTTTTTTTCCGAATATTGTGAAAACAAAAAATTGCAACGCGGTGTTTGCGTACTTTTAAAATTCAAACGGCAAGGAAAGAAATAGCATGGGAAATGAAGAGAGTTGTTCGCATTTTCGTTTGAATTTCAAAAGTACGCAAACACCGCGTTGCAATTTTTTTGTTTTCACAATATCTCTCAATTTTCCAAAAAACCACAAAAAATGTCAAAAAAAAATGAATTTTGAAAAATGACCGTGGAAGCTCCTCAAGAAAAGAGGGAATTTTAATCAGTAAATCAATTTTTCTACAAAATGCACAAAACAATTTCAGTATTTCGAAGAAAAGCAACTCACAATTTCCATTTTCGTCAACTCGTCGTCTTCTTTAACGAAACAATAGTTCAAACAAGTGAAAGAAGTGACAAGAACGAAGAGCATGAAAGCTGAGAAACAAATCGCTCCGGCCCACAAATCCCAGTTGTCAAACTCTTGTTTTGGCATCTTTTATGAAACTGTATACAGAAATTCGATGGAAAATGGTATTTGAAGTGTGAAGAATTCGTGGGCGAGAAATGAAAAGTAAACGTCTCCAAAGCTCCGCCCACATTGCGACCATTTCACGGGCGATCGGTCGATTTCGCACGACCGGTCATCTGTTGAGGTTACGATAAATCAGAAGAGGAAGGGCGACGAGGATCAATTCATTGTTGGTGGTGAAACTTAAAGCAGTGTGAAGACAGAGATCTATTGTGAATGGGTTTGGGAGATAAAAAAAGAGAAGAAAGAATTTCAGACAAATAGTCTTCCATATTTTCGAAATCTCTGGTTTCTTCTCAACGTCTCCTCAAAATGCATCTCGTGAAGCGGGAATAAAACAGTGTGGTTCATCTGAAAATTTCGCCCGTTTTTACCCGCAAAGCTAAAGAATAGTGATTTCAAACATTTTTTCTAATAACCAACGTGGCTCCGACAACTTCCGTGACGACTTCTTTTGCTAGAAATGCGACGAAAACGTGAGCGGCTTCTCCTTGAATCGGCGGAAATCCTAGCCATTCGATCAGTGTGTTTCGATTGTTGGCTGGTTTCGCGCGTTTTCTGGAACAAATATAATTAAAAAAAAGATTTAGTCGCGTTCTGATCGGAATTTCAAATTTCTTTTCGCAAGGGCTATTGTTTATCTATTTAGTGGCAATTCCAATTTAATTTTTTTTCACAACATTTTTTTCTCCATAAAAATTCAGGATTAATCTTTGAAACAAAAATCCATGAAACTGGAAAACGATAGGAACCCGATTTCCAGAAGATGTTTCCCTGCGTCTCTCAAAAACTTTCGAAATTGGTTTCCTAGAAAACTGTATTCGACCCCAGATGTACGTTGCAAAATTAATTTTAAATTGCGTGGGCAAAAAAATATAAGGGAAGCTGCTGGCAACGAACGCATTAACTTATGATAAGAAATGCATAAGTTTAATTAGAAGTTAGCGATGGCAGCCTTGAGAATTGCAAATTACGAAAATAAAAAATTTTGACCAGCGTTTTTTGACCGCGCGGCGGAATGATTGATGCGAAAAGCGTCCGATAGTAGTACGGAATGAAAATTAGTATACCGTATTTTCGAATGGATTACGGCCACACTCATTTCAGCTGTGTTCGATCGTGCATTTTCTAACAAGCAAAAAAAAGATCGTTAGCTTTCGCTATCAGTTATTTTTCGCTACTAAATGTGCTTTTTATCTTTCCCTACTTTTTTCTTTTGAAACTCAAGAAAAAAAATTGACTACGCTGAACTCGGAGAGCGAAATATACCGTTTTGAGTCACTTTCAAACTTTTTCGAACCTTTTTATAGGCAAGAATGTAATATTACAACATTGACACTGTTTAGAAAAAAGATAGCTAAAGCGGTATCTAGTAATCAAAAAAAGGTGCTACCTCGGAATAGAACTGAAGCGAAATAAAACTGCAGCGAAATAAAACTCGCTTCGCAATAGAACCGTTCGGAAAAGAACTGTAGCAAAATAAAACTGTTTTGGAATAAAACTGTAGCGTTTTGGAACTAAATTAGCAATGGAGCGCGATCGCATTGCTTGGCCGTCAAGGCGGGCCGAGAAAAAAAATGATAAAAGTTTATTTAAAAAAAACAACAAAACAAACAATTTTTGATGAACAGCTCAAATATAAAACTGTTGAAAAAAGCATGCGCATGAGAAATTCCAATTTTTGAATGAGCAAGCAATGCAATCGCGCCCCATTGCTAATTTAGTTCCAAAACGCTACAGTTTTATTCCGAACATTTTTATTCCAAAACAGTTTTATTCCGAACAGTTTTATTTCAAAACAGTTTTATTTCGATCAGTTTTATTCCGAACAGTTTTATTTCGTTACAGTTCGATTTCGCTACAGTTCTATTCCGCTTCAGTTCTATTCCGAGGTAGCACCCAAAAAAATGGTTCTGGGACCTTTCGAAACAAAACGTTTCGAAACTTTGGTACATTTTTAGCGGTAAATTATCCATTAAATTTCGAAAAATTCTCCGAAATTACCGGTAAAGTCGTCAACTATTTTATCCTTCGCCAAACTTTATCAATAGTGGGAACACGGCGACAAAAAATAGCACTAACGTTTCGAAACGTCCCAGACCCAAAAAATTGTCCAAAATTAACGAACCTTTTCGTTGGTATGCGATGAGAATTCACAGAAATCGTAGTATTGGGAACTGGTGAATGAGTTTGAAAGCTGATGCGCCGAGCATTTGCAAACTCATTGTACTCGTCGCTTGTCATATTTTGAATGACTTTCTGAAGAAGTAGTTCCCGCTCCTTTTGCGTTTCGTCGACGAACACTTCGTACTTTTTCATTGGAATTTGACACTCGGCAAACGCATTCCTCACTTCTTCCAACAGTGTTTCCTCGGCAGTCATTAGCCCGGGTTTTTTCCTCTTTTTCTCAAAATATTCGCCTTCCGCTCCACCAACATCGCCCAATTCATCCATGGAATCCAAACCGTCTTCCTGTTGATTCTGAAACAATTTTGTATGTGCCGCATCCGTTTTCTGTTGTTTTTTCACAGAGCGAGCCCAAAAAACAAATAAGGTTCGCGTCAAAACTATAATTTACCTTCTCCTCCGCCACCTCATCAGTTGCCAATTCTTGTCCACAAATATTTTCCAGTCCGTTATTCGCGTACGACTTCTTTATAAGAGATGTCATTTCCACTCGATTCATCACATATTTCAGAAATCGAGAGATTAGCCCGGTTTGCGTTTTTAACAGCGGCAGTATGTGTGACAGTTTTACATGGGTGATTCTAGAAAGAAGAAACATATTTATTATTGATATGGAGCTGGATGGCCGTCGCTGGTCTCGCCACGAAATAGTTTCGTGGCAAGACCAGTAGATATTGTTTTCTGCTTGATGAACTTTCTCTCGTTGAATTTTTTTTTCGAATTTTTTGGTTTTTTCACATATTTTGAAGGGGGTGCCAAATTTTTGTGGGAAACTGTTTTAAAATTTGCATAATTTTTGATGGGAGATTCACGAATATCACATTAAAATCGCCTAAAAAATTTATCTGATTTTTAATGGTTTTTATTTATAACAACAAAAAATTAGAAAACGTCCAAAAGGAGTATTATCGTACCGCCACGTCGGTCAAACGCGCTCCGCTGAACTCAGTACTACGTGGATTTCATTTTGGTTTCCAAATTATTTAATTTCACGTTGAATTTACACGTGAAATGAAATAATTTAGAGACCAAAATGAAAATCGCATAGCGTTGAGTTCAGTGGAGCGTGTTTGACCATTTTGGCGGGCCGAAAATACACAAAATGGCGGGACATTCAAACGCACTGATTCCTTTTATGCCATTTTTCTTACTTTTTTGCCTTAATGTTTGAAAAATAATGCATAATTGCAAGAAAAACGATTATTCTTTGTTCTTTCTCCTGTACTCTTTTTGGATTTCATCTAATTTTTTTTGTTGCAAAAATCTTTTTGAAAATCTGAAATTTTTTGTTGGTGTTTTTATGGAAAATTCGTAAATCACCCACCCAATACTAAATTGTTAACCAATTTCCCCGAAAAGGTGGAACCTCTTTTAATCACAAAATTTCGGAAAAATTGCAATTTTTCGCTATAATAGGGCATTTTCAGAGATTTTTTAGAAATTTGATTATCTCTCTCTGTCTCTCTCGATGAATACTTTTCCTTGATGTTTCTTGTAACATTTTTTTCCAGTAAAAATCAGTTTTTATGATAACTTTGCAGAAAATTCCTGATTTCCACGGAAAATCGCAATTTTTGACTGAAATTGGACACTTTCTGAGCGATATTATGAAATTTTCTAGATTTTCTTTCAAAAAAATCGTACAAATCTCTTGAAAAAACTCACTGATTATCGTAAACGTCGAAAATGTCATTGAAAAGAAGAACAAGCTCATTTTTCAGCAAATCCACAATAAGATTCTCATTTATCTCCTCGGGATTCTGAAATTTCGAACCATAAAAACCTAATTTTAAAATTTCGTCACCTCACAATCTCCAGCACTGAACATCAATTTGGCGACGATGCTGCGAATCGCTGGCTCCAAAGAGTTTGAGTATTCTACTGAAAGTTCAGTGTTTTTTTTTAAAAAGAAAATAAAAACCAACGTCTTCTCAAGTAATCCGACACTTTTGTTCCAACATCTGACGGTTTTTGTTTTCCAGCTTTTACAGGATCCTTCTTTTCAGTTTTGCCCACCCTTCGTTTCGGAGGCATCTGACATTCTTATTGTTTCATTTTCCATTTTAAAACCAAAATATCTAATTAATTGCGCCAACGACTGCATAAAACAAAACAAAAACACATTAAAAAAATAATATTTATAATCATCTGTCTGGAGAACAATGTGAAAAGATAATGAATGGAAAATGGAGGGAAAAAACCGTGAAAATGGGTGGGAAATGTTAAGTTTTCAGAAAACTTTTTCTTCATAATTATTGATTAGATTCGAGGGTACGTGGAGAGCAATTAGATGAACTGCTCGGCCCATTCGTTGAGACAATTGAATGCGGTTCTCGCGTGATTTGCCGTCACTCCGGCCGTCTCTTTGAGCCATTCGATGAACAGCTCCTCGTCCTTTTTGAGTAGAAGGTACTGGCCGAAGAGGACGTACGCCTGGAAATGGAATTATTTATATATTTTTTTTCTCATGAAAAATTAAAAAAAAAACCAACCTTATCGAATCCGGCGTCTGTGAGTTTTGTGCCATAGGTGGGTCCGATTCCGGCGATGCACGTGACTTCTTTGTCGCCCATTGGCTCTCCGACAAACTCGCGATGCTTTACAGAGGTGGACATTTTATCTGGAAATGGCGAATAATTTTTGAGCATGCCCGGGAGTATTTTTGCGATATATCCCCCAAAAATAAAATGTTTTCGAAAATAAATTAAAACACATGTTGCGAAATATATTCAGAGAAGAGAAATAAGAAAATGCGGGGTTCGCTCGCTATTTATTTGAACAAACCGATTCGCGGTCGAATGTGGGCGGAGTCAGTGGCAAACGAGCGTATTTGCAGCGTGTCTGCGTCTCTAAAATTGCACACTCTTGCCGTTTTCCCACCAAAAGAGGGTGCGAATGTGCTTTTTTGAGCAGATTTTATCGATTTTATTCAAGTAAATACAGTTACAGAAATTATATTTAAAAAAAGTGCCAAAAATATTTAAAAATAAAAAATGAGAAACAAAAAACTGAAAAAATAAATACCGTAACCCAAAATCAGCAAGTGGAACGCATTTTTTCGCAAGAACGGTGCAGGAATTTTCTGGCGATTTTAATTTTTCTTTTTTTGCCAAAACTTCTCGATTTTTGTCATTTTCGACCGTTTTTTCTTATTTTTAAGACCGCGCGCTTGTTTCAAAGAATTTACCTCTTCTTTTCCATATTTTTTAGTGGGGGTATTCGGAAAAATAGGAAAAAACAAAAAATTTGGCGGAGAATTCGAACAGTGCTCCGATTGGCATCAAATGCTATACAATTTACGTGCGGCCAATAGTCGAGTATGCAACCGTGGTCTTTTCTCCTGTTACTCGCGAACTAACCAGAAAATTGGAATCTATACAAAAATCCTTCATCCACCGTTGTTATAGAAAATTTGGAATGATATACGAATCTTACTTCAAGTGCCTCGAAATGACTAAACTGGAATCGCTGGAGTATCGCCGACTTATTTTCGACATGGTTTTTATCTACAAATCCCTGGTTTCAAAGGAATTATATTGCGAGGATGGCTTATTAACATGTTTTACAAATTTCACTACTTTACGAAGGCATCCATATTATCTGAAATGCAATCTGGCTAACTCATCCAAAACTTATCAACAATACATTTCTAATCGATCTCTCCGGTGTTGGAACTCGCTGCCTAGCATTGCTTTCCCGGTCAAACCGTCATCTCTACGCTTCAAGTCTAACTTAAAGTCACTAAATCTTGATAAATTTTTATCTCTAACTTGCCTGAATTATTAACCTGTGTCATAACTTATAACCTGTGTCATATTATGTTTCTAACATATTCTTTGTGTATGTATAAGTGGCGGTCTGCCCTTCAGCACTAAATAAATATCTAAAATATCTAAATTGGCTTTAAACTTTCGGAAAGAAAAAAAATTGCAATTTTTCGGAAACACGATATTTCGATCCGAAATTTTCTGAGAACGTCCTAGAGTATTTTTGCCAATATTTCCCAAAATTTCAGACCAATCGGAGCATTTTCCGAGTTTTGGAAGAAAATTGTTATTTTATTCAGGGGCGTGGTCTAGAATACCCCGTAAATCTCGTTTCAAATTTTATTTTATTTGTTTTTAAGTTTTTTATTTAAATAACACAATTATTTTTTAATTCGTTATCGTTATTAAATATTTCATAACTTTCCTATACGAATATGCGCAGAAAACTTGCAAAAATATTTTTTAAAGCCGAAATTCAATTAAAAATGATGACGTCTCTCGTACACGGGTGGTCCACCCGATTTGTGATTTGGAGAAGGAGATGCAAATCGATGTCGAACAGCAAAACGAGCAACTTCATCGGCTAACTCAGCCGGACTGTCCTCCTGTACGCAGTGGCCAACCCTTGGCAGTACACAAGTCTGGAACTTTCCCTGCATCTGTCCAATCGTCAGATCCTTGTCCAACCGATCCACCCCTGCCAGAACCAACAATTTCGGAGCAGGACATCCCAGAAACTCGCCAGAAAGTCCTTCAAACCAATTCTTCCAGTATGGCTCCGTGGCGGTGAGATCGATGCGCCACGTGAACTCATTATCGGATACTTGTCGAATCTGAGATGGCATCGATACACGAGCGGCAACGGGGCTTCTAACTGTTCCTGATCCGAGGCACCAACTAATCGCCTTCTCCACAGATTGGAAAGAGGAGGGTCGCGAGTGCAAGAAGTGGACCATTCCGCCAAGTGCTTCCATCGCGGATCCTTCAACGACATCGATCACCACAAGGCCTGCAATCTTTGCAGCGATCGCATTTGCATTCACCGCGTGCACAGCCAATGCACCGCCCATGCTGTGACCCACGATGCAAATTGGCGAGTCTGTGTGTCCGTGGACACTGTTCCAGATGGCTGCGATATCCCTAACTTGTGTATCCTTGGACAGATCGTGCTCGTCAGCACATTTAGTCTCTCCGTGACCCCGCAAATCTGGTGCGATTACTCGGCATGTGATGATTTCTGTCAAGTCCTTCTGTAATATTAATTATTATAGGGTGGTCTGAATAAATAATTGTCTTTCTTTCTAACAAGGGGTGTGCGGAAGAATTTTTTCGCAAATTGAAATATAAGATCTACCGGCTTTTGCAAAGAGAACTAGGAGAATACTCCGATTGTTCTGAAACTACGGGAAATAATGTTCAATATACACCCGGGCGTGATCAGAAAATTTTGGACCGAAATATCGATTTTCTGAAAATTGTAAATTTTCGAGCCGTCGCGAAAGTAAGTGCGCTCCACAGAATTTCTTTTTTGTCGCTAAATTATTTTTTCGGTTTTTATTCGATTTTTACATATTGTCGGCCCGCCAAAATAGTCAAACGCGCTCCGTTGAATTCAACGCTATGCGATTTTCATTTTGGTCTCCAAATTAATTCATTTCACGTGTAAATTCAACGTGAAATGAAATAATTTGGAAAACCAAAATGAAAATCACATAGCGTTGAGTTCAGCGGAGCGCGTTTGGCCATTTTGGCGGGCCGATAATATATTCTTTGTTTTTCTTGATTTTTCATTGTTAAAATGCTTAATTACAAGAAAATCCGTAATGTTTCGCGTGAAAAAATTCCGGATTATGCCCAAATTTTGTCAAAATTCACCATTTTTCCAAATTGTGAGACTTTGAAAATTTTCAAACGATTTTGTTTTGAATGTTTATTCTTCAAATGCAATTTTGTTTTCATATATTCTTACTTTTTATCACAAAAATGACAGATTTTCTTCGAATTCTGACGATATTTGCGGAAAACTTTTTTTTTTTCATTAAAATCAATTTTTCGTTATTTTTGACCCGCTCAGCTGAATTTAATATTTCGTGATTCTCATTTTGGTTTCCAAATTATTTCATTTCACGTTGAATTTAAACGTTCTCCGGAGCATTCTCTGAGTTTTCCCAAAATTGTTTGCTATGTTTCGCCTTTTCTATGAATAACCAAAAAATACTGATTTCTGCTGACCTGCGTCATTTTCAGTTAATTATCCGAATTTTCTCCCGCACACCACTGTTTTTTTAATAATAAAAAATCTCACCACAAAACAAGCCCATGTCAGTCCAGAATAGCCACCACCGTGAAGCAAGTAAAATATCGGGCCCTCTTCGCCCTTCAAATACACATTGAACGTGTCGCCGTCGATGTTCACCTCGTGTTTTTTGTCGAAAAAGTCCGACCACGGCAATTCGGACAAATCTCGTTTTCGTCCATGCAGGATTGTGCTCGGCGGTGGTGGTGGTGGTTTTCCATGCGTGACTGCTTGACGGAGCAGATCGTTGCCCTCAAACGGAGAGATTTGTGGAAAAGCCAATGTAATCGATAACTAACTCGGTGGGCAGTGGGTGCCGCTGTGGACGGAAGATCGGGCAACACGTCAGCCTCTTCGTCTGACATTTCGAGCTGCTGAAATAAAACAAATATTTAAAAATAAAGATTTCAAACAATTTATTTATTTATTTAAAATTTTGCATCAATTCACGAAAATTAATCGCCAAAAAATGAAAAAAAAATCACGAGGGACTAGAATTTCCAACTATTCTTCTCGAAGTGTTCGGCCGTGTAGTGCACGAGGACAAGATGCGATTCGAAAAATTTTTGGCGAAATGCCGAAATCTGCTCCTTTTTCTCTCGGAATTTTAAAATTATTCTTGTGCATTAAAATATGTTTCTTGTCAGAGAACCAGATGACGGCGGACTCTCTCCGCGAGCGGCTGCGAAGTCGAAATGCGGATTTGTCGCTTCTCAACACTTCAAAAGCTTCGAATCGATCCGCATTCGAGGACAAAATGTCGCCAGTTTGCAGAACAAGACAAGTGAATGACAATACAAGATTGGAAAAACTCAGGTAACCCACCAGGCTTTCTGGGGATCAATTTTTTCGGTTCCGAAATTTCTAATTTCCGTCGAAATTTCGATCCCAACTTGTTTTCTGCCAAAAATATTGAAAAGCAAAAAAAAAAAACGGAAAATGCATGCAGAAATCCTGACGGAATATTCCGAAACCCTAGGATAATTGGTAAACTGAAAAAAAGAAAAGAAATTTCAGAGTTTCCACTCTCGAGTCTAGAATCAAGATTCACGCTGTTCTCCTGGCAGTATTTGTCTTCGATGTAAGTTTTCCATTAAATGTTATTAAAATCAACTGAAAACTATTATCAGAACCTGATTCTCGGCTCCGGACTAACTTCATTTATCGTTCTATTTGGGCTCTTCTCGCCCGCCGCCTATTCCTTCATATCTGCCCTAATCTGTCTCTACTCAATCATTATCATTCTGTCGTGCATGTTCGAGATCAATTTTCCAAATTTTTTCAACAGTGAGTTACTTTTTTTTTTCTTCTATTTTCTATTTAATGGACCTATCTATTGTGTTTTCAATCGAGTTTAATTATCAAAAAATGAAACATCGCTCACTTTTTTCACCCATAAATTAAAAATGCACTAAAATTTAAGATGCTCATGAAAAAAGTGGGCATGATTTCGTTTTTTAATGATGCAACTCGATTGAAAGCACAATAGAGGAGGAAAAAAGCCGTTTTGTGTGTGTGTGTTTTTTTAAATTTAAATTTTATGCAAAATTGCGGAAAAACGCCAAAAAACTACCGTACCCAGATGGTCATGGCGGGGGTAGGACAAAAAATGTTCTATAAATAACAGCTGTCTTGTCCTCAGAAAAATTTATCAAAAAAAAAAACAAGAAAAAAAGTTTGCGTTCAAGAAAAAAACCCAGTTTTCAAAAAATAGAAAAAACCAGCAAAAAATTCAGCGAAAACTCGGAGAATGCTCCGATCGGTCTGAAACTTTGAGAGATCATTAAAAAAATACTCTCGGACATTCCCTGAAAATTTCAGACCGAAATATTGATTTTTAAAAATATCGATTTTTATTTCCGAAACTTTCAGGGAATGACCGAAGGAAGTGTTTTTTAAATGATTTCTCAAAGTTTCAGATCGATCGGGGCATTCTCCGAATTTTCGCTGCATTTTTTGCTGGTTTTTTCTTTTTTTTTGCTTTTTTTTGCTGGTTCCGAGAATAACCCCATTAAAAATCACAGATTTTTTGTCTATTCGGAACAAAAGCTGGTCAAGTTTTTGTTCAAAAACAGGCATTTTTGCGCCTCCGGGGCGAAACAACTTTTTATTCGTCCTACCCCTGCTGGCGTTTTAATAATTCGATGCGCCTTTAAATATAGGCCTATTTTTTCCTATTGAAAATTAAAGGCGCATTAAATGTTTTAACACCAGGTCTCGACGCGAAGGGTTTTTTTCCTAGTAAACAACCAGCATAGGGTTAAAAATAAACAATTTTTTCTCCTTGAATAGTACCATAAAATTTTCTCCTAGAAGTCTTTCAACACCGAAACTCATCACGACCAACTCCAACTCCACCTGCCGCTCGCTCCACTCCATCTCCAGCCGCTAAAACACTGGACACAAGCGCTCATGAGCTCTCTTGGGTGGATTCTCACAAGTTCGGAACACCTTCGTTTAAACAGCTCCAGAACACGTCAGCCAACCACAAAAACTCGCCAATATTCCCGCAAATTTTGCTGAACACGTCCGCATCGGACACTTCTGGCCTGGGAATTCTAGACGAGAGCACATCGGCCGGTTGGAAGAGTCCGGCTTCGTACGGCAAACCGATGGAAAGCATTCACACGAGAAAACAGCTTGATGTGCTGTTGAGATCGAACAGAAATGACGATCCGATTGATATGAATGCGTCACAATCGTATCTCTCTTCCATCTGGAGTGTTTTTGATTTGAATCGCAGCGGTGGAAAATTGCTGAACAACAGTTATCAGTTATCAGAGGAGTTGAGCGAGGAGACAAATGCTAATACATGTAAGTCAATGCCACCCTCGATCTAAACATTATTTTTAAAACATTTCCAGCGTATCGAATGAAAATCGGCAAAAACGGCAGAACCGAAGTTAAAATGGTGAGAAAAGGAAAAGACGGCGAAACGGAAGAAGAAGAAGAGGACGAGTTGGTACGTCTTCACAAAATTATGAATGCAGCGAAGAACAGTAAGGAAGGAAAGGGTGGCATTTTGAAGCGAAGCAACTCAATCGATCGTTCTGGAATTCGCTCACGTCGCAGATCACACAGCTCTCCGGAACGAACAACTGGAAGTGAGGCAGAGGTTCGATACCGTACTGGAGAACTGCTCAGCGAAGAGCAACAGAAAAGAGCCGAGCTTCTGACACGTGTATGGATTCGAAACACCATCATCGAACCTTTGGTAAAGCATATCGATGAGGTTAACAAAATTCTGGAGAAGGAACACGCGAATCCTATTCTTCGCATCGGTTCGTCTTCTATCGACGCGCTGAAACTCGCGGCGATGGAAAGAGATTCTCTAAAGTCATCTAATCTACCTTTCCTCCTTCCATTCCTCAACGTTCACAGCAATCAGTCGTATCTGGTGAGTCGTCTGCGAGAATTGAACTCTCATCAGTTTATGGATGGCTACAAATGGAATTCGGGTGGCTCTGAGCCGACGGATGACGTCGGACACACGACACGACTGATTCGCCGCCCGTGGAATGACTCGCTTCCCACTGATGCCGTACTCGTTTTCGATCTTTTCTTGGCTTATATGGACGCACAACTCAACTCGAATTGTCTTGTTGGCGATAATCGGTTAGTTTTAGTTTATTTTTTCAGAAATGTCAAATAATGAAGATTAACTTCGGAAAATGCTCCGAATGGCCTGAAACTTTGAAAAATAATGCCAAAAATACCGTAAATACTGTAATATAAGCCCACCTGTATTAGAAGCCCACCTGTAATATAAGCCCACCCTTGAGACTCCTTTGAAAAATAGAAGCCCACCCTGTAATAGAAGCCCACCCTTTAATAAAAGCCCATCTTTAAATTGTAGCCAACACTCAATGGGTCCCGGACCTTTGGTTTCCTCGCTCTTTTGGTACGTTTTTTTATGGTTACGGCTGCTCTTTGGGTACCAAATTTGCAAATTTCATACAAAAAAGTTGCCGTAATAAGGAGCAGTCGTACCCAAAGAGGCCGTACACAAATTTGGTACCCTGGTTTGATCGAAAATCAATCGTGCCAAAAGAGGGACCCATTGATTATTGGCTTGGAATTGTGCGCGTTTTATCGCGATGTGTTCCATTTTGCATTACTTTCACCCGTTTATAAACATTTATGTTAATGGAAGCGGTCATCAAAGTCACCAGTTTTCATTTTGGTCTCAAAATTATTTAATTTCACGTATAAATTCATCGTGAAATGAAACAATTTGGAAACCAAAATAAAAATTGCAAAGCGTTGAGTTCAGCGGAGCGCGTTTGACCATTTTGGCGGGCCGACAATACTATAATGGATTCGTGACGGAGTGACATTTCACGTGAAACTGGGAGACGAAAAATCTCTTCATTTATTAAATTATTTCCTCATTTTTTTGAATAAAACGTGAAAAAAATTGTCACTCTGCCACGAATCCACTATAAAACCAGTATTGTCCATTCGCGAAAAAAGCAAGTGCGCTCCACGAAACGTAGTACTACGTGGATTTTATTTTCGTCGCCAAATTATTTCATTTTACGTTGAATTTACACGTGAAATGAAATAATTTGGCGACGAAAATGAAATCCACGTAGTACTACGTTTCGTGGAGCGCACTTGCTTTTTTCGCGAATGAACAATAATAATATCAAAAATTATAATGAAAATGGCGAAAATAAAACAATGCTGCAATTTTTGGTTTAGTTTTGGTAGTTAACATCGAGAAACGTTGAGTTTTTTAAAAAATCATCTTGAATGATTTCCGAATTTGGAAAATTTTGTCGTAAAATAAAATCAGATAAAGCGACACACCATTGGATTACCAAAATTATTATTTTTAAAGTTACAAACATCTATTTTATGTTGTTAGTGCTCTTGAATTAGAACTTCTGACTCGCAATCAGAATTTGATATTATGAAATTTGTTGTTGGTTTTTTGAAGTTTTTTTTGTTGTGGATAAAAAAGAGGGTTGAAAAATAGAAGCCCACCCTGTAATAGAAGCCCACCTGTAATATAAGCCCACCCTTGAGACCCCTTTGAAAAATAGAAGCCCATGGGCTTATAATACAGTATTTACGGTAAGTTCTATTTAAACATTATGGACTTTTATGTAGGCTGGCAGATTTGCGCCTATAGGCGACCTTCGCCGACTTTTCGCCGGCGACGGCGGCCGCCGCCTTCCCGAAGAGCGGCGCCGGCGGCCGCTGCCGTTGAGAGAAACGTCGAAGGCGGCCGTCGCCGTCGGCGACCACGGCGCCGGCGGCCGCTGCCTTCGAGAGAAGAGGCGGCGGCGGCCGTCGCCGCTGGTGACCGCTGCGCCGGCCACCTTCGCCTTTAAAAGGAGAGACGAAAGTGGCCGTTGGTGACGACGGCAAAGGCGCCTTCGGTTTTTTGTTTTTATTTATTCTCAGTACGGAGCGCTGCAGACGCGCTCCCTTCGCACAGTGGTGGACGCGGCCTCGTTGGCGACGAGATAGTGCAGAAAATTGAGAGAGCCGTGGCCGATGTTTCGCTCTGATTTCTCTAAACCTCACTCCAAATGCATGTGAAATTTTTTGTTCGTTTGGAGCGAGTTTTCAGCATTTTATACCGAGTATATCTTTCCATGTTAATGACAATCATCATTTCGTTAACTCACTCAAGTCGTCAGTCGTCAATCGAAAAGTCGCGCGAATTCTGTGAAATTCAAACTCGGTTGTGCGAGACACACACAAACTAAGCTAAATTTTCCTAGATAAGAAAGATTTATTTATTACGAACTGTGAAGAAGAAAAATGTCTGTCTACGAATCACACAAATAAAGATGAGCAATAACGGTATAGAGAGGGACCACAAAGTGAGGAGGGCGTGGAACCAGTACGTATTTGTATTTTTGCCTAATTATAACCGAAGTACTAGAAAAAAAATATATTAGAATGTGATACGTATTATTGACCACGAGGAATCGATTGGTGATTAGAGATTTGAATAAAAATTAATTTTTTTTTTCAGGCAAGATTGTAAAAACATTATTCTAACATAAGTTCTAAGTGATGACCTGTGTTTTTAATTCCAAGAATCAATAGATTTACTCCTAAGCAAGTCCAGGTTAATGCTCTTTTGGGTTGATGTTTTTGAAAAAATTTTGTGTTGGGTTGGACTAAGAATATACATAGTGAACCGATTGGAGCCTGGAAATGGGAAGGGAAATTGGGGATCCTTTACTTCGAAAGCTGTGCCTTATTTTATGTTAACTTCAGACAAAAGAACACCAATGTGCAATTGCGACAGGCAGCGGAAAAACCACAGGAGATATTAAGACTTTTCCGACAACCTAATATCATTCTTATACAGGGTGGCCGATAAGTATAGGACGCTCGCTTTCAGCGTTCCCTGGCACGGTGCCAAGGGATATTTTCGAAAAATTTCGAAACTTTTCGAAAGTCCAGAGACTATATAAGTAAGCTTCTCAGTCATTTGTTCTCACTTCTCCATATCGCCGAGCTATGAAAAGTTCTCCTCATCGTCCTTCCATTGAACTCTTGTTCAAGAGAGGCCTCGGAAGTGCTGAGATCGCTCGACGCCTTCAAATTTCGTCTTCGACGGTTCGAATTCTTCGACGGCACTTTGCTGGTGGTCCATTTATCCTTCAACAAGACTGGGCACCGTCCCATGGCTCGAGATCGACATTGGCCGTCTTGGAGGCGCATTTCCCTGGATTCCTGGACAAGAACTTGTGGCCTGCTTCCAGCCCGGATCTCAATCCGATGGATTTCAGCGTTTGGGGCATGTTGGAAGGGAAGATCGCGGGAAAAGTTTTTGCTACTGTCGATGACTTGAAGGCCGCTCTCGAGGTAGCATGGGCTTCGATCGACGACGGATACCTGCGGCGCACTGTCAATTCGGTGAAGAAACGTTTGAGAGCCTGTGTCAAAGCTCGTGGATCCAACTTCGAAATTCTCTTGTAAAATCAAATTTTCTGCTTATTTTTTGTTGTTTAATAAAGGTTGTTCTCGAAAAATCCTCAAATTGAAAAAATGGGAGCACTTTCAAAACGTCCTATACTTATCGGCCACCCTGTATAGGAACATTTAGATTAGTCTGTGTGTTTGCTTTTGTATCTCACACACGAAATGTTTTTACAATCACCACACTTTACTGGTCTCGAAGGCGAAGGTCGTCTTCGCCGTTGTCGCGAGCGGCAACGGCCGCCGTCGCCGCTCTTCTCGACGGCGGCGGCCGCCGTCGCCGTTTCTCTCGAAGGCAGCGGCCGCCGGCGCCGCTCATCTCGAAGGCGGCGGCCGCCGCCACCGCGGTTGCCAGCGGTGACGGCCGCCTTCGCCGCTCATCTCGAAGGTCGAGGCCGCCTTCACCTGCCATTCGAAGGCGCCTTCGACCTCGAAGGCGCAAATCTGCCAGCCTACTTTTATGGACCTATTCAGCGCAGGGAAAAACCCGTTTTTCGTGATTTTTTTCCCTATGCAAAATTGAGGAAAAGCAACAAAAACTACAGTAGTTTGAGGTTTTTTGACGTAAACAACCAGTCGTGTCGAGACCGTCCGATGAAATAATTGGATGCGCCTTTAAATTTCAACCGAATTCCCATTGAAACTTAAAGGCGCGTTGCATTTTTCACTGCCGGGTCTCGACGCGATGGGTTTTTTTTTCCTGGAAAACAACCTGCATAGGGGCCACAAAAACTTTGTTGCAAAAAATTGCGACAAAAAATGCTTCACACCAGCTGCGAAAAAAAGAAAAACGACACCCCTAAACCTTTAAAAAAATATCTCAAGAATGAATCTTGTTTCCGTTTCAGCCTCGATCAACCATTCACCAGTCGCTTCTGTGTCAAAAATCCACGCAAGCCGACGAGTGCTCAACGTGCTCCATTCAGCTTCTACCTCCACCTCGCCACCATCTCTCCACCGCACATCGAATTTGTGTACATGGACGAGAACGGCTCGCCATGCAAATGCCAAGTTCTTCGCCAAAATTCCAATCTCTTCCGCACTATCGCCCAATTTGTGCATTTCGTGAAGCAGGAAAATCACGGATACCTCGATCAGACGGCAATCGGTCCGACTGGAATCAATCTTACCAAGATTCTGGATTGAGAAATTTTAATTCTTTTATTTTGTCCACGGTTTGTTTCATTGTATTCTGTTTATCGTCTTCCGATCTCTTTGAAGCACATAAATTTTTGGTACTAAATATTTATTGTTTTATTCAACAAAATTATTATTTTTTTTTGCTGATTACCATATGCTTGTAAGATACGCAGACATCACATACATAGGGGGCCGGGGTTTTGAATTTTGGCGCCACTGCTTACTGTAGCCGGCAATAATAGAATATCGTGCGTATCCAAAGCATCCAAATTTCGCAATCTCACCGGAATCGTCTTGAGCCTGAAAACTACAGTTCATCAGTTTTGACTAACAATTTAAATCTTCAAACCTGTAAAAAAATTCGTGCTTCCTCCTGTAACGAATGGCGGCAGTGTCAAGTTCCAGCGACGGGGCCATTTTGAACAAATTAAAACGGTTAAAAAAAATTCTATGAAGGGATTTACGACATTATTATATGCTCACAACAAGCGAAATTCAGTTACGACGCTCCGTTATTCCACAGGTCGGTGCTAGATTTTCGTGAACACATAATAATTTCTGTAAGAGAACTCTTCTCAATCCTACAAATTTGAACCATTCATGTCTACGATGAAACCGAGAAAAAAGAGAGAGAGAGAGAGAGAGAGAGGAAAAAATTAAAAAAAAAAAAGGGCAAAGAGCATTCTAGCACAAAGAAAAGAAAAAAAAAGTTTTAAGCCAAATAATTTGGGTATCTATGTAGACAGAGGAAATTTGAGGACGGCGAGCGGTGAAAAAGGAAAGGGGGAGAAAAAAAAAGGCTGTAGATGAGGGGTGGTGGACCTACGAATTTGGAGATGATAGAAACATATGAAGGGCGGGCTGTGGACGAAGTTCGTACAAAATAGTTATATTATACCAGTAGCACTAAAGATCAAGGCGCTTCGGGAGGGCGCGCGCAAAAAGAAAAGAAAAATGTGGCGCTAAACGTGCGTACTGCTGCTCAATGTCAGATTGACGAATTTGAAGATGGTATTATCAATATCTGAAAGTTCCACTGAGACCCTATCGGAACCTAGGCCATGCAGCGTTAGGCCAACGGCGGAATACGCATTTTCTACGTGTGCGAGCTGTGGAACTCTCAGAGATGGATAATAATAGAAATGAAAACATGTGGAAGAGGATCACTGTGTGCTGGCGATTGCCGTGGCGAAAGTGCGCTCCGTTAAAAAATCTTGGCATTTTTTAAATGAATTTTTAAGCAGAAAGCGTGTAATCTACGTGAAAAAATAATTTGAAAAAAGGCAGTCGCCAGCACCCCGTGGGGGAAAGGAGAAAGAAAAAGAAGAAGGAAGGGAAGATTCGTTGTAGAAAGTGACAGAAACGGGGAGAACGTTGCGAAAGGACTAGTAGAGTGCCGAATAAATTAAATCACTTTTCTATAGATTTGTCTAAAAGATAGATAGAAAGTTTCATCTCTCTTAACAACGAACCTATCAAAAGGCAAGAAACGAGTATTAAAAAATTGACAGAAAAGAAAAAGTTTGGAAAATAGAAAAAAGGCGTGTAACTCGAGAGAAAGTGCAATAGAAGAGGCAGAAAAGAGAGAAAGACTAGTTCAGATCCAACTGAAATCGATCAATGTCAGAAATGTCGGTGATCTCGTTGTTCGTGACTCCAGAAGGGCCAGGCCGGTCCATGTTGAACTCTTCCTCATCGTCACTCTCCACCGATCTGCTAATCGCACTCCTCTCGCTGCAATTTGCGTTTACTTCCTCGTCGATCCGGGCTCACGAACCTAGGCGATTTGCTCGAATCGCATTCCACTTTTCGATAAACCATTTGATTCTCACAGTCAATCGTCTCAGGTGGAACAAAACCATCTGGATACAACTTGTCGAGCACCTGTAAATGCCATGAAAGGCATTATGATAAAACCTAAGAAGGCGCGTCAAACCTCCTGTGGACAGTCTGCCTTTGGAGGACCACCACCGAATGGCAAAAGGAACGGATGGTTCAACGCTTCGCCAGCGGTGGCTCTCTTTTCCTGGTCAAACTCAAGCATTGGCCGCAAAAAGCTTTCAAATTGTTTAGCGTCTTCGTGAGACCACTCGTATTTCTGCCTGAGCACTTCGTACAATGACCACGGCTTCAATTGAGTAATGTGTAACAGAAATCCGTTTTTATGGAAGAAATCCCTCCAGTGCTTTCCTTTCTTGTAAATCGACGGTGTGATCGTCCCGAGAAGTTCCGAAATGTGCGCGAGATGGTCCTCATCACGAGAGTAGTTGTCTCCTTGATGCGGCTCGAACAAGTAGTCTCCAGTGGCCAACTCGAAAGCCATACAAGCAGTACTCCAGATGTCAGCCGGTGGCCCGTATCCAGATCCAATAAGCACCTCGAGAGCTCGATATTGACGAGTTTGAATGTCATCGGTGTAGTGATGATTCACCCAGCACGCGTTTCCAAGATCAGCAATTTTGACGTCAATGTCGCAGTAAGGATCAGAAATATTTGGACCAACTGGAGGTGCTGGTAGAACTCCGCCTGGTGGAAGAATTCCCGTTGGTGAACCAAGAAATTCGGAAGAAGGCGAAACGGGAATATCGAGGTTCGACTTAATATCGGCGAACACCGAACCGATCGGCTTATTTTGGTCAAATTCAACCTAAAAAATTAAAGAATTTTGTTAGCAGAAAATCGGTATAATCTTGCCAACCTTATGTCCATTTCCATTCGTCGTGTCCATACTGGCGTCTTCTGTTTGCGATGTATTGAAACTAGAGTCCAGGTCCTGCAGGTCCTGAAAAAGAGAGATTTAGTTTTAAAAAAAAACAACAAGAAGCATAGATGCAGCAGTATTGAAACATCCACGAAAATTTTTTGGAAGCAAATATTGATGAAAACAAGTGAAAAATTGGCTCCGCGACATCTCGAAACCGCGTTAACAGGGGAGGTGAAAAGTGATATAGTGAGTCAAAACAACTTTTTTAAAACTCACTATTTCACTTTTCACCTCCCTTGTTAACGCGGTTTCGAGATGCCCCAGAGCCGAAAAATTAGCCGTTTCCGATTAAGTGCTGACCACGAACGAACGAAGCAGAAGCAGAGTTCTCAATGACGCCATGCAGATTCGTTTACAGCCATTTGGTGGCAAAGTAAACAAAGTTCAAAACCAGTGAGTCAAATGGAAAGTAAAAAAAAGAACGGAGGAGAAATAAGGAGAAAGAGTGGTGCAGACTTCTCTCGGTTGGTTGCATAGTTGTAGGAGGAGAAGTAAATAAAAATAATTCGAGTGTCATCAACACAACCAAACAATCACAACAACATTCACATTCCAAGTATATCACCTGAGTCAGATGATACGTCTGATTGCAGACGCCTCCAGTCTGCGGATACAAAGACGGCGGTGGCGGAATCGGAACTCTCGGAGAAACTGGCGTGTTCACGCACGAGCTACCTTGCAGAAGTTGAGGAATCGGAGCGTTGAAGAGAAGAGAGGGCGGACGCATTCGAACCCCATTTTGCTATATTTTTTATTTATAATTTTAAAGAACCAGAAATCTTATAGCTACTCTAATATTTCAGCTCTCGGACGTTTCGAAAGTTTTTCTGCATTTAGCCAAATATGAAATTTTCCTTTAAAAGTTTTTAAAAATCATTGTGTGCAAACACCTCGACGACAAAATGCAGAAACTTTCGAAACGTCCAAGAGCCAACATTTCAAATGATATAATATTAAGCTTACCGGTGCATTGTTGTACGCCTCCTGAAGACCATTCGCATCCATTTTGAGCCCCTCAAGTCCTGCCAACTCAGCCTCCAACTTTTCACGTTGTTTCTTCGCCTTCTTCTTCATCTTCTTTTTCTTGTTTTTCGTCATATTCTCCTGCGCCATCTTCACTAAGTGATCTGGTGCAGTACTGACTGCCGATCCGCTCATTTTCATGTTCATCTTCCGGGCAACGACCGCGTGTTGGGCCATGATCTGCAATTAATGAAAGGTTGTGGGTAACGAACGAAAAACCATTAAATCTCTCACCTTGATCTCTTCGCGACTCATAGTGATTAACACATTTTCCGGTTTAATGTCCGTGTGAATAATACCGCACTTTTCGTGCATGTATCGCAACGCCTCCAAAATCTGCTTGCATATTTTCCTAACTTGTTCCAGATGAAGTCCTCGATAGTTGGACCGAATGATCAACTTGAGCAGATTGCATCCGAGCACCTCGAACACCATGGCCACGTGTTGTCCATTGATACCGGTAACCGTGAACTCGTCGAGAAGTTGAACCACTTTAGCGCATCCAGTGTCATTCGGATCTGCACTTCGCACAGACAACAACAGCTGAAAACTTCATATTTTAAATAATTTCAACAAAAAAAAAAAAATTTTTCTGTTGGTAGAGCCGCGGAGGCAAAAAAATCCGGTTTTTGGACAAAAACTTATGCGGACTATTAAAAGAACCCGCAAAAAATTCAGCGAAAATTCGGAGAATGCTCCGAGCCATCGAAACTTTTGGAAATCATTTAAAAAATACTCTCGGACATTCCCACAAATTTTCCTACCAAAATATCAATTTAAAAAAAAAATTTCAGAAATAAAAATCTACATTTTTTTAATCAATATTTCAGACTGAAACTTTCTGGGAATGTCCGAGTTTTTTTAAAATGATCTCTCAAAGTTTCAGATGGATCGGAGCATTCTCTTTTCATACCGATCGGAACATTAACATTTCTCAATTTTTTTTGAGCCACAGAGGCGAAAAATGTTCCGGTTTTTGGGCAAAAACTTATTCGGTATATGCTCCGAATTGACAAAAACTTGGAAAATTTCTTTTTAACTGACAGAAATACGTATTTTTTGGAAAATTTTTTTGAGGACAAAAGAAATTTTTTTTGTGGAATTTTTTTTTTGCCCACCGCTGTTTGGGACAGCTGCTTCCTGAAAAAAAGATCTGTCTGCAGCGCTTTGTTCGCCGCTTAAAAAAAACTTTTGTGGACAGGTTGTTATCAATGTAAAATCGATAGTGGGTACTGGCTGCTGTCAGAAATATTACACAAAACACTTGTTCACTACCGATTTATAGTCGGTGAATACATCATCAACCTCGCTCTACTGCAAAACTCCTGTAAAGTAGTGTTGCACTTGCAAGATTAACTCGAATTCCAGTTTTTATACATATTTTTAACGGAAAATGACGTATCCACGACGAATTGCAGGTAAAATTTGATTTTTCGCTTCAAAATAGGTGCACTACACTGTTGAAAATTGAAAAGTGCCGTAGAGCGAGGCTGATGATGCATTCGCCGAGTATACTTGATATTTCACAAACCTTTATCTCATCAAGAGCCGCTTCCGTGTAATGCTCCGCCGACTTCACTATTTTCATAGCGACAAACCGTTTTTCTTGGGTGTCCCAAGCCAACCAGACTGTTGAAAAGTGTCCCCAGCCGAGCTTACGAATTATATGATATCTGACAAAAAACAACTTTGCGAGCGTATAAAATTGAAAAACAAACATACCTTCCATTGAAGACATCTCCAATGTTTACCGGATGGTAGCCACCTCTCTTGTAATCACGCGGATCTTCTTGTTCTTCGTCATCAGAACCGAGCTGCTCTCCAGGATCCTGAAATTCCCAATTCAAAGATCCTTTCTTTCCTTTTATTAAACAAAATAATAATAAACCCACCACTGGATCTTGGAAGGAATCCGAATTACCGCCACCACCAGCCGAATAACTTCGTCCGGGACTAACGCTCACGTCATCAAGTCGCTCCTCGTTGGCATTCACTTCGTTGCTAAAAGAACAAAGGTTAGTTGCATTAAAATAAGATTGAAAAATCTACTGCATGCAATTGATTAAAATTACTTTTTTCTATGTTTTGGTATAATAGTAGGACGGGGGATAGAAATAGAAGCGGATGCAGTTCCAAGATCGTACTCGAACATTTGAACTTCAATATCACTGGTGTCGTAAGAAGTGGTTCCGTCGTCTTTGCTGTCACCAGCAGAAGTGGACGATGACGACGAAGAAACGGACGAATCGATAGTCTCTTCGCTCTCTTCCCCCTCCTTCGTCGACCGCATTTCCACCGGAAGGTTATCGTATTTTGATGATTCCTCGTCCACCATAACCTCTTCTTCCGCATCATCTCTGTCTGACTGGCACGATGCCATTTCATCAGGAAAATCTTCACGGTCTTCTTCAATAGAGCTTACAGAGTCGACGGAATCTTCTGTCGCATCATTGACGTGATAGGAGTCATCTTGTGATTCGACGTCTTCTTCGTCCGACACGCATGAATTCATAACATCCTCCGAACATCTGGATCCATCTTGAGATCGCATTGATTGACTGTCGTCACTTTCATTTACAAAAACACTGGTGGGGTTTAGCTCCACTTTGTCCTGCGCTGTTTTCTTCTCCATTTCGGAAAAGACAGACACAGTCAATCGAGGAGTGTCCTGTGCTTTCAAAATGGTAGACACGTGGCCATCATCTTCCGCACTGACGAACACCAAATTAACTTCAGTGTCTTCTCCCTCTTCACTTTCATTTGTTTCTACAAGTGAAACTTTGACAGTAGGGCTGATCGTTTTATTTCTTTGCTTCACAAAGAAATAAAAACGATTCTGGTCGACAAGGTTGACATTAATATGGCATGCCACATCGCCGGGAGTGGACATGAGCTGAGAGCAAATATCTGTCTCTGAATAGGCTTCATGGTCTTCAAGTTCTTCCGATTCTTCCGAGTGAACACGGTATCGACGACGTCTACGGAGGTTTTCCTCTTCGAAATTTCGAAACCGCTCTCGAGGTGGCTGGAAGCCATTGAACCAGCGACAAAATAAGACAACAAACATGAATACCACAGTAGAGAATAAGTCAGTTAAGTGAGAGGCTCCAGTTGCTTCGGCATCGCCCGATATTTCCGAGTAATCTATGACCGGGAGCGGATGTGCTCGGGCCAGCCTGACGGGTATCCAGCTTCGAATTCGGGCGAGTTTTTCAAAAAAAAAAATCGCAACGACGGTTGAAACAAGTCGCGAGATGTCGGGAAGTGAGAGGACGGAAAAAGCGTGGATTGGCGGCGCGAAAAGTGAGTGAGTGTGTGGTGTCTCGAGGAATATTGGCGGCCGCCGATGAGGCGTTAGAGCGACTTGACAAAAACGCGATCCGTGCGACGCGAAAGAGTGTTCAAGTGATAGCGAAAAGGGATGTGTTGATTGCGACACGGAGAGATGAACAGATCTTTGCGTCTCTTTACTCTATCTCACTGGCCAGGTCCAGAGAAGAGGACAGCTGACAGTGCAACGGGAAAAAAGATGAAGGTAAGAAGTAGAAGGGATGGAGAGACGAATAGGTGAAGGAGTGGTCGACATCGACAACCAGTTGTCACGGAAATCGAAGGAAAGGGATGGACGACGGCAATTACACTCAACAAAACTTATAATCATTTCGACCCGTGTCAGCAATGCGATAATCAGATTTGTTACCGCGAAAATGTTTTGCGAAGCGGAACATCTTGTGATAAAAACTGTTTTACGCGGTGAGATCGGGCTGTTTACCAATCGACCGACGCAGTACTAATTCTAACCCGCATGATTGTGTGGATGCCAATAAGGCGGTTGTATTCTATTTTCATCTCAATTCACGTGAAAAATTTAAAATATTGTGTTTTCCATCGAGTTGCGACATCAAAACGTGAAACTCCGCCCACTTTTTCCCACGCGAATATTAAATTTTAGTGCATTTGAACTGTTGCGTGAAAAAAGGGCTCTCGGAAGTTTCGAAAGTTTGCATTTTGTTATCGCGGTGTTTACACACAATATTTTTTTAATGGAATTTTTCTTGAAAAGCTTTAAAAATTATTGTGTGCAAACATCGCGACGAAAATGGGCGGAGCCAACCGCAAAAGTGCCGCAAAATCTTGCGACATTTTTTCTAATAATAGTTTTATGTTCAAATTGACCTTATTTAATTTTTTTGAAACTAAAATGCTCGAATTTTTCGACGAAAAAAAAAATTTAAGCTCCGCCCATTTTCCACCTTTTCGTTCCCACATTTCGACGCTTTCCCCCCTTTTCGTGGGGTCTCAAAAAATCTGACTCGGCACGGCGTGTTGGACGGAACGTTGGAAAATAAAATTTAATCTGCGTTAAAATACAATTCGAACTAGGTTGCATTTAGCTGCGCAGCCACTCATCTGCGTTAAACTGATACGAAAAGGAGAAACAGAGAAGCAGAGTGCGAGGAGATTGTTGTTTTTGTAGCAAATTCTCGCCGGAGACACGCAGACACTCAGCGGAGCGCATTGCCAATAACGTTCCGGACAGTGAATTTTTCGCGTAAACGTTATGGGGTTATTCTCGGAACCAGCAATAAAAAAAACCAGCAAAAACTCGGAAAATGCTCCGGGCGATCTGAAACTTTGAGAGATCATTAAAAAAATACTCTCGGACATTTACTGAAAATTTCAGACCGAAATATCGATTTTGAAAAATTTCAGAAATAAAAATCGATATTTCGGTCTGAAATTTTCAGGGAATGTCCGAGAGTACTTTTAAAATGATTTATCAAAGTTTCAGACCGATCGGAGCATTCTCCGAATTTTTTGCTGGTTTTTTCTATTTTTTGCTTTTTTTTTTTGCTGGTTCCGAGAATAACCCCATTAGCATGTTTGAACGTCAATCTATAGGTCGCGGGATCGAGTTTTGTTGAGTGTAAACTCATGTGTGAGACACACAAACAAACACACAGACTAATCTAAACTTTTCTATATAAGGATGATAGAAACTATATTCAAAAAAACAGTAAGCTTACTTTTCGAAGTGGCTTGATCCGTTTGTCGGAACTACTCCATTCTTCACATTTGCGTTCTTCTCACCCGCTTGAGGAGGTGTTTGTGGCGTACTTGCTGTTGTTGAGGGCTGAAAAATAATACAATTATTTCATCAGTAGTGAGTGGGCGGTACGGCTCACGTGAAACACTTTAGATATCCACTGAAACGATTGCAAAACGCTTAGAAAAGCCATGCTCGTAAATTTTCATCAGGCTATTAAAATTGTGTAAAATGGTTGGTTTCTGAGAGATGAGCAACTCAATAAAGATTCCGCACTCATTAGAAAAATATAGGCACTAAGGACGATGTTCTTATTGTCTCCAAGGCGCAAATATACCAGTGGGAACACGTCCGTCTCGAGGAATCGGAGGGGAGTGCGCGAATAGAAAATGGATGCATGAATGAATGAAACGGAGGGGACAGAGCGCGCGCTTTGAAGTGTAAGATGGGCCCCCGGGGAACAAGAAAAAGAATTTTGGAAACTTGTGGAAGGCTCTGACTTCCCGACTCTGGGTGAAGATTGGCGCCAAGTAAAACTTTTTTTTTCAGAAATGATGACAAGATCGTTGACCACAATGGAAAGATGATGTTCAAACTTCTAATGGGGTTACGCATGAAAAGTTATGCATTTTTTTCCTGAAAATTTTTAAATCCATATTTCGGTCCAAAATTTTATGAGCATATCCAGGAGTGTATTTGCACTTATTTCCCAAAAATTTTTAGGTCAATCGGAGCATTTTCCTATTTTGGCGCAGTTTTTTGTCATTTCGAACCCATAATGGATTTATGCAGATGAATTTCCTGTCCTTTTATTCCTATTCAAATCTTTATAGCAGCTAAATGCAGGAAAATTAATTAAAATACAGATTTTCATAGAAATAAAATGGTATTTGGGAAAATTCATCTGCATTGGTTTTAAATGACTGGAAAAAAAATCGGGTGTTAAACCACAGCTAGTTACTTTTTTCCCATGCTGGATCTCCGGATGATGGAAAACGGTAGGAAAAACGTTTTCCGGAAAACCGGGGGAAAAATTGGAAAATCGAGGAAAAGCCCCGTCATTTGAAAGTGTAGGGCACGAGTTATTTCCCAGAAAGTGCTATAGAATACAGGAAAACCCGTGCTGCAGTCTTGCGAAATTTTCCCCGGTTTCGTGGCGTGTGACGCAGAGCACAGCGTGTTCGGGACTACGTGTCAGAAAACTCATTTGAGATCAAATTTTGGAGCTCCTAGACTTGGCAAAACGTGACTGTCAGGACAGTGACAGGCGAAAAGGCGCGAATTTCTTTACGTAGGGTCTAGTACGCCATGCAGAGAACAATTTTCTGGAAAAAGGTTTTTCAGTTCCATGGATTCACCCTCTGATTCTACTCAAATAACATTTCACAACCAATCAATCACGTTTGCACTTGTAATAAAGGACAGACCCTTGAGAAAGGAAAACAAAAAACACACCTTCTTCTTGTTGTTCTTCTTCTTCCTCTTCTTATTTGGTACCGGGACTGTGTTGTTCTTCTCTGGTCCGCCCATTATAAGCAACTGAGCACGGTTCACTTCACTGCAAATACACTTTTTGTAAATACATTCGATAGACCACATATTTATTTAAAATTTGAATTTTTAAAGTCGAACAGGGATAAATGATATTTAAAAAAAAGGTTGACTGAATCTGATAATGCAAAAATAAATAGAAAATAAAGAATTTGATAAGAATTTGGAGAGAGTATAGTGGGAAAGCGGTGGCAACGAGAAGGGCTCGAATTGGCGGACGTTTTGCGCCAAAAAATATCGATCCTCGAGTAAGATACGCAGGTTGTCTGGGTACGGTAGTGCACTTTTCGTCTGGCTTTCTGCCAAGTAGTCTTCATGCGTCTGCGTCTCTTCTTTTCGCGTTGTTTATCGCCGATAATTCTTTGTTTGCTGACAATTTTTTTTTGATTTTATTTTTTTTTGTTTTTAATTTTATTTTTCTCAATTTATCTTTAAATTTTTCTTTGAATAAATATATTTAATAGGCATATGCAGACGAATTTTCCTGTCATTTTATTCCTATGCAAACCTGCATTTTCTGCATTAAAATGTACCTTGGCTTGCATAGGAATAAAATGTCACGAAAATTCATATGCATAGGTCTATAAGTAAATATTCAAAGTTAAAAAAAAATCAACAGACGCATTTTAATTATGGTCCCATTTAATATAATATTTGATCAAATTGAAATGAAATTTTCTGTCATTTAATTCCAATTAAATAAGGTTCATTAAATTTTTTATAATTGTTTTAAACTCGGTATTTACTTGAATAAATAAATACATAATTTTACAGCGCTAAATTAAATAAATCAAAATTTATAGACAGAAAAGATAATCGTTGAAATGAGCACCTCGTTCAACTCGAATCGTCGTAGCGGTTCGACAAATACAAATCGTCTGAATCGCAAAGTTGCAGTTATGGGATATCCACATGTTGGTGAGTCTTTGAGTTTACATCGATGGTCGTATGCATAAAGCTCGATTGCCGGCCTTTGTCTTTAGGTCGTCGGGCTTGTCTGCTACGAAAAAATACTTTCAGACGTTCTTTCAAAACCCGAAAATCCCCTTTGCCCGGTAAACGAAGTTACGGTCTCAGTTTTCCACCCACCGACTATCTGACAAAAGCCGACAAACCCCTTTGCCCCACACGGTCTCTGGGATTGCATTAATGATTTTTAAATAATTAACTTTAGGAAAATCGGCACTAGTTCTTCGCTTCACCCAAAACGTTTTCCCGGAAAAATACGAATCAACGATTGAGGACCAACATCAAAAACAATTGTCGTTTTTCCAACGAGACTATAATCTACGTGTTACAGGTGTGTGAATCTTTTTTAAAAGTCCCACAGAAATATTTTAAGACACCGGCGGCCAGCAAGAGTATACCGTATTTCCCAGAAGTTGCTCCCTCGACATTAACGGATTCATTCTGGTGTACGCTATCGATGACAGAAAATCGTGAGATCGAATAAACAAAAAATCAAATATTTTAACGCTTTCTTTGTGTTCAGCTTCGAAATGTGTTCCAACATCTACGATAAAATCGTCAGAACGTATGGAGACACGAGCATACCAATCGTAGTTGTCGGAAACAAAACTGATTTGGGTGCTCAAAGAGTCGTTCAATTCGACGAAGGAGAAGCGTTGGCGAGGCAGTGGGATGCCAAGTTTTTGGAAATTACCGCTAGAGAATTGGTACGTGTGTTTTTTAGTTTTCTATGGTCGTTTTTGGCCTTCTTTGCGCGAAATATTACATTTATGAAACATTTTGAGTGTTTTCACTTCACTTCAATTGATCATGGATAATTATAGTGGATTCGTGGCGGAGTGACATTTTTTTTAATGCTTTTATTCGAAAAAATGAAGAAATAACTGAAGAAATGAAGAGATTTTTCGTCTCCCAGTTTCACGTGAAATGTCACTCCGTCACGAATCCATTATACTGACAATGAAAACAAAGGAGAAAGTGAAAATACAGTGAAAATAGGAAAAATCGAGACCCTGACAAACCCAGGGAAAAACACGAAACCGGGGAAAAGCTGCAAGTCTGCGGCGCACTTTTTCCTGTATTTTCAACACTTCCAGTACAAAACGTCGTGCAGTAGTTGCAAAAAGGGGCGGAGCATCTTCTCCGGCTTTGTCACGGTCTTGATAAATTGGAAAAAATAAAGAAAATTTACAGGAATTAATAAAAATTCCGGGGAATTTGAAAAAAAAAGTTTTAAAAGTTCGGAGAATGCTCCGATCAGTCTGAAATGTTGACAAAAAGTGTCAAAAATACTCCCGGACATGTGCAGAAAATTTCAGACCAAAATATCGATTTTGAACATTTTCAGAAAAAAAAAATCGATAATTTAAAAATCGATATTTTGGTCTGAAATTTTCTGCAAATGTGCGGGAGTATTTTTGACATTTTTTGTCAAAATTTCAGACTAATCGGAGCATTCTTCGAATTTTCGCTGAATTTTTTTTTGCATTTTTTGCTGGTTTCCGTGAATAGACCCATTAAAAAATCAATATTTCAGTCCAATAATTTTGGGCACAAAGTAAAAAAAAGACGACGAATATGCCAACGTTTTGCGAAATTTGTTAAACTCTTTAAAACTGTACATTTTCGTTTTTCAATCGATTTTTTTCTCCAAAAAATTAACTTTTTTAATATCTGTAAAGTTCTCGTGAAATGCCAATTTATTCACAGGAAAAGGCGAATAATAAAAAAAAAAGCAACAAAAAAATTGGGAAAAACTCGGAGAATGCTTCGATTAGGCTGAAACTTTAGCGAATAGTGTCAAAAATACTCCCGGACATGCTCAAAAATTTTTGCACCGAAATATCGACTAAAACAATTTCAGAAAAATCGATATTTCGTTCTAAAATTTTCTGATCATGTCAGGGACTATTTTCGACATTATTTTCTAACGTTGCAGGCCAATCGGGTATGAATAGCCGGCCCTGGGACGTTTCGAAACTTTTGTGGATTTTCGCGGCATACTAGTGGATTTAAAATCCCAAACTAAACTATAAATAATTGATAAAAACGGAAAATAAAAACCAAATGCGCTGTGTTTTCATGTCATTACGCTACGCAAAAATACAAAATCGTTTTGAAACGTCCCAGAGCTGAATAACCCCATAAGAGTAGATAAATTACGAATTGAACCATTTATAAATGGAAGAAAACACTATATTTTAGAAGCGTAGTCTAGAACACCCCGTAAATCCTCACAATTTGCGCTATTTTTGCTGTTTTCCCTTATTCTTATGGACCTATTCTGTACAGGGAAAATCCGTATTCCGTGGTTTTTCCCCTGTGCAGAATTGAGGAAAAACGACAAAAACTACAGTAGTAGGATGTTTTTGACTTGGATGCGATGCGCCTTTAAGTTTCAGCCGAATTCCTGTGACCCAGAAAAGAACCGTTGAGATCCACGAAACCGGGGGAGAAAAAACCGGGGAAATGTTGCAAGTCTGCGGCGCAATTTTTCCTGTATTTTCAACACTTCCAGTACAAAACATCGTGCAGCAGTTGCAAAAAGGGGCGGAGCATCTTCCCTGGTTTCGTGTTTTTCCCCGGTTTTGTCAGGGTCTCGAATTCCTCATTGAAAATTAAAGGCGCACACGGTGTCCAGGATTTGAAATGTGGGCGGAGCCTAATTTGCTGGCGCGTCAGCAAACTCTCATGGCGCACTTTCGGTGCTTGCGCAGTTTGCGACTCTCGAATTTTTTTAATTGATTTTTTCATTTTTCTTTCAGTAAAACCTGTTTTTCTTTGTAAAATGTATCTATTGTATCTTTTAATACCATAAAATTTCCCAAACTTCGATTTTCGTAATGATTTTCTGCAAAAACACCAAAAAACTCAAAACGAATATTTCGAAATGGTGGCTGAACCAAATTCGACGCTCTTAGGCTTAAAAAATTTTTAAAGACCTCAGCTATAATTCCGTTGGAGCACATGTGGGAAAAAATAAGAAATTATGCTTTTTTTCCCGAAAAACATAAAAAATGCGTCAAAATTTGAATTTCGCGCGAAAAAATCCAGTGAGGCGCGTTTGCTCGGCTCCGCCCACTTTTCAAATCCTGGAAACCGTGGCGCATTACATTTTTAACGCCGGGCCTCGACGCGATGGGGGGTTTTTTTTTACTGGAAAACAGCCTGTATAGGGAAAAAAACCACGAAAAAAGTTTTTTTTTTTGTGTTGAATAGGTTCACTAAAACCCATGAAAACGCGAAAATGTACAGTAGAAGTTTTAAAGGAACATCACATATTTTTGTAAAAACGACATTCCATAATCACGCAAATTTCGCCTCATTTTGTGCGCCACATAATAAAACGTTTTTTTTTTATTTGACACGAAAACGGAATTAATATTGATGACAAGAGTCGGCATACTGAGTACTGATATGCACTTGGCTAAACTTGGCAGAATATCACTATCGAGACGCAGATAAATGCGACAGAGTGCGTTTGGCTTTACGTAGGTTCTAACACGCCGTGATATGATTCATTCAAACGGCAAAAAATTTATGTTTTCATGTCTCTTTCCCTTTTGTACAAAGAAGCATACACATTGACAAACGCGGTGGCGTATTTCGCAATTCCACGCGTCTTTCTTCCACTATCGTTTTGCTTGCAGAATCGAGTGAATGAGGTGTTTGAGTTGCTTCTGCGCGAGATAGAAATCTCGCGCGGCAACATCTCGGCGAATGACCACCGTCGCGGCGGTGGTGCCTCCTCTCCGTCCGCCTTTCGTAGCAGCGTCCACGCCAACAACAGAAGCAGCAGTCCAGACGGCAAAAGCTGCATCATTTCGTAATGTCTTTTTTTTGTCTTATACACCTGTACATTTCTTTCTCTTTCCGCGCGCTTCTTTCATTTCAACTCACCGGTCGTTTTTCACTCCGCGAGACTTGTTTTTTCTTCCTAGATTTACATATATATCCGCTTAGATGTGAGACGAGGCGAGATCATGACGTGGCTATCTATTCATATTCCTTTTCGCCTTGATGTAAATAAATAAATAAATACATGTTATGGCTTCTTCCAAACTAACTTTCCACATCTTTTTTGAGCCCAAAGTCAGTTCGATCTCACTCTCATCGCCTGAAATTTTGCTCATTCTTTCCTTTCTCGGTTATTTTTTGTTTTGTTTTGCCATGTCTACAGAGTGCCTTTACCGGTTTCGTACCAAATCGCTTTTTTCTAAATAGGAATCGATTAAATTTTCGATTGTCAATATCAAAGAACGCCCGGTTAGCTTTTTTTTTCTTTTGGTTTGCTTTGTAAATATATGCATCATCTGGCAGTTGTTAAATATTTATAATATAAATATTCTCAGTACGGAGCGCTGCAAACGCGCTCCCTTCGCACAGTGGTGGACGCGGCCACGTTGGCGACGAGAGAGTGCAGAAAATTGAGAGAGCCGTGGCCGATGTTATGCTCTGATTTCTCTAAACCTCACTCCAAATGCATGCGAAATTTTTTGTTCGTTTGGAGCGCGTTTTCAGCGTTTTATACCAAGTATATCAATCAATAAAGTGTTTCTTTTCGTTTTTTTTCAACTGTTTTATTATCTAATCTAATCTCTCCAATTGGTCGAAATCCTGACATCTTCTTCTTCATCTTATTCTTCTGATTTTTAACTTTATAGGGTATAATTTCCAGATGATGACGGGTTTTTCCGCATCGCCTTCCGCGCCGCCAGCCACAGACTCTCCATTTGCTGCCCCTCTGCAAAATGGTTAGTTTGAACACGTGGCTTGGTGCCACGCGCACACTCGCGCGACGCTTTGAAATTTTAATATCCAAAATATTAAAAATAAAATGGGCGCGTCATTTTCAACGCTAAAAAATTATTTTCAAGACGCCACGCCGAGCGATTCGAGTGCAACGACGACCGCCGACGTGATGAGCAGAATTCCGACTGGTATCAAAGTGCCCGACGTTGTAGCAAAGTTGGTTTTTTTTTGTTGATTTATTATGGATTCGTGAAGTAGCGACTTGTTACTGCAAGTTGTGCGCCAGCAAAATTAAAACAATTTGCAAGAAATTGTTCCCACTCTTGCCGCCAAGTGCTGAATCGTGGCAAGACCCAATAATTGCTGACGCATAACTTGACACGCTGTCTCGCTAAGTCACGAATCCATAATATGATTTTCGACTTGATTTTTGAACGCCACGTGGCAGATTTGAAATTGGCAATTTTTATACTTTTTTTTGTTGACATTTTCTGTCGAAACGTAGGAACGAAATGGATGGAAAATGGGCGGAGCCAACCGCAAAAGTGCCGCAAACACTTGCGACATTTTTTCTAATAGGACTATTCATTTGAATTAAAATGAATTTTTATGTCATTTTAATTCAATGCCAAACAAAATATTACTTAATTAACCTGAATTTTCCTGAACAATTGAGTTGGAGCCTTTCTGCAAATCGTTTCGAGACCTCCTAGCCAATAAAATGCATGCGCCTTTAAGGTGTGTGCTCCGAGTGGACAAGATGTTATCCATTTTAGTATTTTCGAACTGAACTAATTTGTCATCTTGTCCAAACGGAGTACACGCCTAGAGGCGCGTGCATGAGCGGAATAGAACTGCGCGAAATAGAAATGTAACAAAATATAACTCATTTAGGGATGCCGGTTTAATCGAGGAAGTAATTTTTAAAATTTAATGAAGAAGTTCACTATTTTTTCGAAACCGTCAACAGTTTCCCGCAACTCTACCGTGCGCGCGAATTTTTTAAAATCTCGTTTTCATTATTGAGTCAAAAATATTGCTTTCGCGCTCTACCGACGCTAGGTTTTTCCCAATTCTCTCGAAACAAAGCGACGTGCCTCGCGTCATCGGTTGAGCGCGAACACAATATGTTAGGAAATTTGAAGAGAAAATTTGGCGAAAATGGAAACTTTGGAAGATGGTGGCAAAAATACCTTGCAATTTAACATTTTACTTGACAAAGGGCGAAATTCATCTTTCCCATGTTTACCCATGTCTACCGGTAGAAGCGAAAACTCGTCTTGTCCGTACCGAATATCCTCTAATGTTGACTCTGCTCTCAACCCAGAAACAACAGTTTTTTTTTTCTCATTCTGCTCACTCGTTTATTACTTCGGCGCTTCTTTATTTCCTACCTATTCAAAAATGGGTATTTCTTCGAGAAACAGTGTTATACTGTACCGACGAAATCGTACGCCGCTCTCTATCACCAACAAGTGTCCGTTGGAAAAGTGTCCACGGTCGGTTTCCCAACAATCATCTTAAAATGTTCCTGTTACAGCATCGACACAGCGCAAGTGGCCGCGAAAGTCGAGTCATTCAAAAAATGGACGATCGGAACGTTCAAGAATTCGAAACAACAACTTTTAGAGCATATGGGTAAAATTGATAAAACTGTGGATCCGGAATTCGAGGCGCAATGTGAAGTGCTCAAAGACATTCATAAAAGATATGGTCACGTCGTGGCGGCCGCCAAAAACTTTAGTCAAGTGCTCGTGCAGATGGCCGAAGCTGAGAAGCAGCTATCCGAATCGTTCTATCAGTTGTCGTTGAAAGAGGAACAGATTAAGACGCAGTGCACGATGACATCAGAGACAATGCGCGGAGTTGGAGAACAAGCCGCTTCATTGGACACTTGCCTGCGATACTTTATTTCATCGATGGAGACAGTCTACAGTCAGACAATCACTGACACCCTTCACACTATTTATAATACGGAATCGGTGAGTGAATAGAGAGATCAGTAGAGTAGGCGCCTGATACAGTAAGCTATTGATAGAGGCATCAAATTTTCGTAACGTATGGATTCGAGTTGGGTTTGAAAGTTAGTCAAATGGCATGGCTTAGAATTTTGTTGTAAATATTGCCGAAAAAAATGAAGCAGTGATCTACAGTAACCCGAAAAACACGATTTATGAGATGATTTCGGCAACGCCTCAAAAAATGTTTTATTGTATTTTTCTTGTTTGATCTTTTAATTTTCTAATCTATAATTGAAGTACCGTAAATTCTCTAATAGAATGGCCGGCCGTTCTATTTTTCACTACCCTCCTAGGAGGGCCGGTCTATTTCAGGGTTAGGTTTACTTTTCAATTTCTTTAAATTTGTATTAAATCTTGAGGGTTTTCCATAAAAACGACACAAATGTATGACAAAAAAAGTTTAGAACCCGGCCAATAAGTAACAATTGAAAAAATCTAACCAAATTACTGAAAAAATTGTTAAATTCATTCCTAGATGAGAGGGGCCGGTCTATTTTAGGGGGCCGTTCTATTAGAGAATTTACGGTATTTTGAACCAACAAAGAAATAATTTGTTGACTAAAAATTTGGTACGAAAAGATCGCCATCAAATTCATAGATTTTTTGTTTTCTCATGGTAAAATACGTAAATTTTCGATTCGTAAACTAGAAATATCAATATCAGGTGTTCAGTAATTTAGAACATTGAAAAAAAACGAGACCCCACGAAAAGGGGGGAAAGTGTTGCAACGCAGGAACGAAAAGGGGGGAAAATGGGCACAGTTTGTCTGCAAAAGTGCCGCACGGTTTTTTCTGCATTTTTGGAGAATGAGCAATAGTGTTTTTTTTCTGCTTTTTTTTGCCTGAAATTAGTTTTTTTGGGTATTTATTGTCCATTCGCGACAAATGCAAGTGCGCTTCATTGAACTTCATACTTTGCGATTTTCATTTTCGTCACCAAATTATTTTTCCTCTTTTTCTTCGATTTCTTGCTAAAATTCTCCGTTTTCCTTGATATTTATTTGTTAAAATGACTGATAACAAACAAACAGTAATATTTTGTGAAAAATTTCCCAATTATGCCCAATTTTAGTTAAAATTCGCCATTTTTCGAAATTTTCGCTGCTTTAAAAATTCCTAAATCATTTATTTGGAAAGCTTTTAGTTCAAATGATATTATGATGATGTATTTCAATGTATTCTTTCTTTTTAGCACACAATTTTCCTATTTTAATGCGAAATCACCCGAATTTTCGCAAAAAATATTATTTTTCACTAAAATCAATAATTTTGTGGACCTCTCGCAGCTTTTCCGCTCCTTTTATTTTTTAATCGTTTCTATTTTGTCTTCGCATTTTAAATACTAAATTCCAGCAAAAAAAGCAGGAAAAAAAACACTATTTCTCATTCTCCAAAAATGTAGAAAAACCGTGCGGCACTTGCAGACAAACTGTGCCCATTTTCCCCCCTTTTCGTTCCTGCGTTTCAACACTTTCCCCCCTTTTCGTGGGGTCTCAAAAAAACGCTTTTCGATGAAAATTTGAGAATTATTTCCCTTAATTAATTATTTTTACAAAGAAAATAGATGAAAAATGAACAATTTATGCAATAAATCGAAGAAAGATATACAAATAATTCAAATGAAATCCGCAACTATTGATTTCGGTGGAGCGCACTTGCTTTTGCGGCGACTCGACAATATCTTCATTTATTTTCAAAACCCTTTTTTCATATTACAGGCACGTATCGAGTATGACGTGGACCGAAACGAGATCACGGCCGCCTCAAATCCTCCACAAGGACAACAACCAAAAACGCTACCAACTGGAGCTTCGGAGAAATGTGTAGAGAAGAAAGAAAAGTACGAAAAGTTGAAGGCTGATGCAAAAATCAAGATGAGGCTTCTCGAAGAGAATCGTATTTCTGTGGTGGTCGCGCAACTTGAAAAACTTCAAACCGCTCTGGCAGCCTATTATTCTGGAAACGCAAAGCTTTTGGAGACGTCTGTTCGCGAGTTGAGCATCCTTCAAACTCCGCAGCCATCATTCATTCCGACCATGTGAATGAACACATTTAGAAACTGATTTCCTTCTTCTTTTTTTCACTTTTTCTGTTTCGCACGCCTGTTCATTCACATTCCTCTTTTTTCTTTCTTTGGTCACTTTTTTTCTGCCGACCCGGGTTCGCAAAGAAAAAATGCAATCCACTCTTCTTACTTCTATGTATATTTGGCAAATCGTGGTATTCTCAAAAATAGAAAAGTTTTTCATTTCTTATTGGTGGTGCGCTCATTCTTATTTTACGTTTCTCGCAATGTAATAAATTAATTGAAATAGAATTTTTGAGTTGTTGGAGCAAAGTTTCTACATTTCAAACCCGGGATCCGCAACCTGTCGTTGCAGGTTTGCACACAAATCACATTTTTTGCTCTTATCGGTTTTTCGTGGGAAAAATCCCCAGACAGCCCCCTCAGCTATCGGCATTTTTTCCATAGACCATCTTCTCGCGAGTGGTTGCTTTAAATCCCAACTCGGCCAGTTTTCCAAATTTCCCAATTTTTCCCTTTTTGAACAGTTTCTAACTGTTGATGTAAGCTAAATAACCGCCTGTCAGCTATTCTGAAACGATTTTTTGGTCAATAGACCATCCGCAGAAAGTCTTGGACCATCCGCTGGGAGACGCCATTTCCATTGCGTTGTGGGGGCTGATCCCCAGAACGAACAAAACTACAGAAATACAGCGACGACAGATTGCGGACCCCGGGTTTGAAACGTCCGAAAGCCACATTCATTTTCAAGCCAAAAATATTAAAATTTCGTTACAAGAAAGGAAGTTTAGATATTGTCAGCCCGCCAAAATGGTCAAACGCGCTCAGCTGAACTCAACGCTTTGCGATCACGGTGATTCTTTTACTACCGAGCACACTGTTCTCGTCCACCGATTTGTTTTTTCTGTCGCGATTTTCTAAATGACTTCGGATCGAGAAGTTTTTTGTCACATTACTTCCGCTCATTATGGCGCATATTTTAAACCGGAATTGGTCTGATTTTTTACGTACAATTTCAAATGCACGGCGATTCTTTTACTGGCGGCCACGCATTTCTAGTCCCCCGATTAGGTTTTTCCTGTCGCGATTTCGTAAGTGACGTCTGATCAAAAAGTTGTCTGTCACGTTACTAGCTCTCATTAGGGCGCATATTTTAAACCGGAATTCGTTCGTTTTTATACGTACAATTTCAAATAAAACTGGTTTTCCGTGGTGGCCGAACTGATTTCCGCAACTTTTTTTGCCGCATTTTGCAAAAAGGGGTGGGAACTCCGCCCACTTTATGTGATGAGAGAGTGAGAGAGTGCGATGGGGAGAGGGGAAATACTTGCGACCGGGGGACTAGAAATGCGTGGCCGGTAGTAAAAGAATCACCGTGGCGATTTTCATTTTGATTTCCAAATAATTTCATTTCACGTGTAAATTCAACGTGTAATAAAATAATTTGAAGACCAAAATGAAAATCGCATAGCGTTGAGTTCAGCAGAGCGCGTTTGACCATTTTGGCGGGCCGACAATACGTATTTTTTGGAATTTATTTTTGTTTTTTGTTATGGTACGTCCAAAGTAAAAAAAAAGCGCAAAAAAAGACGAAAAAAGGCGTCCAAAGTAACTTTGTTTTTGCGTCTTTTTTCTCTACAGTATCCCACCAAACCTGCACATCTTAGCGACGCGCGAAGTGAATAATTTGAATTTCACATGTTTGTTTACATTTTTAATTGTTTGAAACATGTTTTTAGTTGTTTTTTTTTGTTTGATCTGCAGGTTCTGCGGTATACTGTATAGAAAAAAGACGCAAAAACAAAGTTACTTTGGACGCCTTTTTTCGTCTTTTTTTGCGCTTTTTTTTTACTTTGGACGTACCATTAATTTTTTAGGCCAAAAAAAAATTTTTTTTTTGGGGGAAAAAAAAAGTCTTTTTTTGGTAACTTTTTCTGTGGACAAAATAGTTTTTTTTTGGCAATTTTTTTGAGGACAAAAAAATTTTTTTTTTGTAGAAAATTTTTTTTGTCCCACCCCTGTCCGAACGCAAACACCGAGTGCCAATTCAATTAAAACGACGATAAAAACGAAACGTTTCCGACGGAAAAATTTACAAAAATTGTTTGGAAAAAAAGAAATTTTCGGAAACCCGCAAGGAAAATCGATATTTAAAAAATTAAAACATTAAGGTTACTGTATTCGTGTCGAGACGCCAAGAAGGTTTTGCTATATGTTCCTTTAATCATTTTTTTTCGAAACTTGCGTGGCTTTGATTTTGTTTTGCAAGACATTTTTTTGCAATTTTGTTTGATTTAAATTAATAATTTTCGCTAGTTTCAAGGAATAATTATTGTTCGTTTTACCGTTTTATCTAATATGGATTCGTGAATGAGCGATAAAACGCGGTGAATTTTGGGGCAAAAGTTGGCTGGTCTCGCCACGATTTTGACCGACTACGGTTAGCGCGAAAAATATTTTTTTTTCTTTTGTTTTTATTCTCAGTACGGAGCGCTGCAAATGCGCTCCCTTCGCACAATGGTGGACGCGGCCGCGTTGGCGACGAGAGAGTTCAGAAAATCAAGAGAGCCGTGGCCGATGTTTTGCTCTGATTTCTCTAAACCTCACTCCAAATGCATGCGAAATTTTTTGTTCGTTTGGAGCGAGTTTTCAGCGTTTTATACCGAGTATAATAAAAACGCGATTTTTTGCCTTTTGACTAGCATTTTTTCACTATTAAAATTTTTTGTGTAACCTGGAATGGGTAATTTCGTTTCAAAAACACATTTTGTTGAGAAAAAAACTATGTAAATGAGTTTTAATTTAAAAAAAAGAATAAAAAAAAATATTTTCGCGCTAACCGTAGTCTGTCAAAATCGTGGTGAGACCAGCCATCTTTTGCCCCACAATTCACCCGGTTTTATCGCCCATTCACGAATCCATAATATAGTCGGCGAATACATCATCAACCTCGCTCTACTGCAAAACTCCTGTAAAATAACGTTGCACTTGCAAGATTAACACGAATTCTAGTGTTTATACTTATTTTCAACGGAAAATGACGTATCCACGACGAATTGCAGTTAAAATTTCATTTTTCGCTTCAAAAAAGGTGCACTACACTGTTGAAAATTGAAAAGTGCGATAGAGCGAGGCTGATGATGCATTCGCTGAGTATATTGCTCGTTTTAAACTCGTTTTCGGGATGAGAACCACCGTCTTCACAAATATTTAAATAAATGAAAAATATTTAGGACAAATGTCGGCCCAATCGTCAGTTCCAAACACAGAATGTAACGATTTGGCAAAAGCTTTGCAACCATTCGTCGAATGTTGCATTTGCATGCACACTCTTCACAATGCCGCAAGGTTTGCTCCACTATTTTTTATTTTCCTAAATTTTCATTCCATTCTAAGCTGTATTCCGTGTCTTCATACTTTCTGCATGGGATGTATCGTGCGCTGGGCTGATCCTAAAAACGGTCAATGTCCGATATGTCGCAATCCTGTCAGAGGGATTTCGCCGAATCGTGTGCACCGAGATTTGGTGGAGAAGTATTTGCTTGTGAAGCCAGGTAAATTTTTATCGCTGGATTGAGCTATATTGGGTAAAACAAAAAAAATTGCAACGCGGTGTTTGCGTACTTTTGAAGATGAAGAGAAGTGTTCCCATTTTTGTTTGAATTTTAAAAGTACGCAAACACCGCGTTGCAATTTTTTTTTGTTTTCACAATAAGCAAATTTCCAGAGCAAAAAAGATCAAAAGCGGACGTGGAAGTCCTGGACCTGGCGGAACTCGAGTATCTTCTGAAATGGCTCAGCGAAACCGACGATCGAATTTCGGAGTTGGAATCGTTAGCGTCTCTACAAGGATCTTCGGAAATATGTGATCAGAGATACAACGACAATCTTAGTCGTGTTTTTGACCTTTTCAGAGAGAACATAGAAACGACAAGTGAAGAACCGGTTCGCATAGAATCCATTAAAGAAAATGTGACGAAATTATTAAATGACTTGAGGAAAGAAATGCTTCCTGCAGCCGTCTTTACCAAATATCATAGTGAGCAAAACCTTGATATTTAAAAATTTTCATAATTCCTTTCAGGATTGGAGAGGGCGTACAGAAGAATGGTGAGATACAGCGTGAGGAAGATTGGACTAGCTGAACATACTTGGCTTGCACAAATTTTCTTCGACAAAGATTGCGTATCTCGCTTCTGTGAAGATTCCGAAAATTCCGACGATTGCTCCGAAGACGAAAGTGACTGGGATCTGGACCTCTCCACTCGAATTTCCGATACTATTTTTGAATATCAGCACCCAGAAGGCCCGTCGCGTAGACCGCCACGCCAAAGTTTCGACGGTTACGATCCCACCGAATTGGAAGCGGTGGCTCGTGTGCAGCAAATGCGCAACTCCGGATTCAGAAGAGAACCACAACCACCACTCTCACCAACTTCACTGTCACCATCCCCACCGCAGCGACGAAGTAGAAGGATCCGTGATCGCTATTCGAGAGTTCCTCAAGCGACGTCTCCAACTCAGCAGCCTCCACAGCGACATCCAATGATTCGAAGACGGGAAGTTGCTTCAAATAATGTCTCACAGACGGAACATCTCCGCAGATCGGCTCGCTTAGCTGCAAGAGCCCAAGCTCAGCAATAGTTGAAAACGAAAACTGTAAATGTATGTTGCCTTGAATGGTTTTTTATTCGCTCGCATTGTACTCTAAATGAACGTTAAGATTTTTTAAAGACTTCCCGTTAATCGTATTACCTGGGGTGTGCACTTCTCAGGTTGGTAATTTTTGGCGCGTATATAGGCAGATATGTGGCTAATAGCCATTGAAAACGGATGAATGGCGGGCGGTAATGACTACTAGCCGTCAGATAGGAATATTAGCCTCCGAATTTGACCATTAGCCAGAAGTTGAAATGTGCGCGGAACCTAATTTTGCGCATATTTTACCGATTTTATTTTTTTTCTCCGTAAAATCCGTTTTTCTTCAGAATAATTGTGTTGTTTATCTTTCAATCACCTAAATTTTTAAATATGAACCATGAAAAACCTCTAACTTGCAGGCTGGAAAATTTTCGGAAATCCAAATTTTCTTCCGCACCAGGCTTGTTCGGAAAATGCTTTTCGGAAAATCGGAAAAATAAATTTTTTTCCGAAATAATTTTTCGGAAAATCGGATATCCGACATTTTTTTTTATTTTATTTTTCGGAAAATCGGTTATCCGATTTTTTTCCGATTTTCGAAACTAAAACTGTTTTCTTTTTTAATTTTATATTTTCCGAAAAAGATTCTAAACAATTGGCTCATCTTATTTTTTTTCCAAAAATTCAACAAAAAAAAATCAGTTTTGAGAAGTTCTTGGTAATTAGAAGCGGCACCTAAAAGAACTGCAATTTCCCGATCAGTTTCGGAAAATTTTCCAGATAATTAATTCGGAAAATTTTCCGAAAAAAGTCGGAAAATCGGAATTTCCGTTTTCCGACTCCGACCAAGACTGTTCCGCACTTCCCTCCTCGTCTCCCTCATCCATGTCGGTTGCCGTCAGTCCATTGCAGGATGTCATAAAGCGATGGACATGTCAATTATCTCTGCGTCTCCATTTACTGTAATTATTCTCGCATGAGAGTACGCGATGAAAGACCACGTGAAGTGGAGAGTGAGCAGAGATGAGGGAAAGCACGCGCGGGATGGAGGAAAAGGAAATCATGTGATTCGTGGGACAAAGAGGCGGAGCCAGAGAGCGGCAGATGTGCATGCATATTGCGAAGAAGGACCAAATATGGTTTGTGACAGCCAGTTCATAACTCGATTCTCTATTCAGTTTTTCTCGGTAGTGCACGGTTGAAATGCGGTATTACGTGTTCCCGAGTACGTGAGATGTCGTAAAATGGGTCTTGGCACGATCGGTGTTTGCACACTTGTGGGTTTGAATATTTCTTTTCGAATTTTATCAATTAAAATTTTTCTTAATTTTTCCATGTTATTTTTTTGTTTTTTTTAACTTATATTTTATACTTAGGGGGTCATTCATGTAAAGAATAACATTATTTTTCCAATTCACGCATGTCGAAAAATGTAAACAATCTACAGTATCCCAAGTACTGTAGATTGTTTACAAGTATGCATACACCGATCGTGGCGAGACCCATTTTACGATATCTCACGTACTCGGCAATACGTAATAAATGCATTTAAAAAGTTTTTTTAAAAGTGAAATTCAGTTACGATGCTCAGAACTTCCGCAGGTCTCGCAACGACATCATAATACCACATTTATTTTTCTTTTATTTATTTAAAACAAGAGACACACTTGGAATGTTTATTCATTGAAACATAAACAATTAAGGAACGTGTTTGTCATTGTCTCTGCGTCTCTAATTTGTTCCGTCTATCCTATAAAGTCAAGAAACAATTAAGGAAAGGAGGAGGATCTAGAATTGTATACATTTGATTTTATGCAAATATTCATCCATCCATCCAATGTTTTGTGAAGTGGACAGAGCGTGATAAGTGATTGTTTGACATCCTCTTCTCTTCTTCAAATCCGCTTTTTTTTCTTCAATTTTTCCGCCTTTCTTCCGTTTCTCTCTTCCATTTCTCATTCCGCTAAATACTCCTCTGGCTCCTAGAATGTCCGGTCGATATGGTAGACAATAATAATTTTTTTGTTGTTGAAAAGATTTCAAAAAGCAAGTTTTCAGAAGTTTTCAACCGTTACAGTGCTTACATTGAGACACGAAGAAACTATTTGGAGCAGTCTGAAAGTGAAGAGGACGTCGAGATTCGTACCATTTTGAGACGACCTCCACCAGCACAACCGCGTCAAAGTTATTTTAGAAGGACTGGTGAGTGAATTTTTCAATTTAGGGACATGAACAATTTTCAAATTTTTGGGTAAATAAACCGAAAAAATAGATACACGAAAAGTCCCTCTATCAAATAAAAAATAGGTGAGAAAAATGCGAGAACATAAAATTTTTTAAATAAAATCGGTTTGGCGCCAAATGAGTTTGAATTGCCGGCCACCGGGTTTCTAGGCCAGACCTCGTGTACTCCTTTTGGACGTGTCCTAATTTTGTTAGTTGTAAAACTCCGCAAAATTCGTAGATTCCCACCCAATACTACCAACATTTAAAGCACGCTTACAAGCTTTCCGCCTCATAAAATGGCTTCAACAGTTAGACGTTTCAAAAAATTTTCTGCATTTTGTCGTCGCGGTGTTTGCACAAAAGCATGTTTTTAAAAGCTTTGAAAAAAAATATTGTGCGCAACCACCGCGACGACAAAATGCGGAAAAATTTTCGGAGCCAAAAAATGGAACACTGCCAAGAATTTTTCCGCTGAGTTCAATAGAGCGCACTTTCGCGAGCACAGTCGCCAACACCCCGTGAAAGCAGTTCCCACCTGGCTTTCCGTCACCATTGAAAACCAAACAATACCCCACTCCCACCTCAAATTACTTTTTCCCACCATTCATTACACCCTTTTCACCCGCCTCGTTCGGTACCTTTTGTCATTAGGTACATGTATACGAACGTGCGCGAAGTGTGTGTGTAATGCACCACCACCGCTCGAATTTCAATTCATTACATTTCATCTCCCGGAAATATCAGAATCTCGGCCCGGAAAAAAGATGGGATGGGAGGAAAAAAAAGGAGAATCCGTCGCTCAAATATTTGCATTTTTCGTGTCTTTACCACTGGATTTTGTCCATAATCATAATCGGCAAACAGATTATTTAACCTACTCATTAACATGAAATTTCGCCCCATTTTATCATTTTTTCCCCGCTGTTTTCCCCGCTACTCAACATTGCATGTACATATTTTTGATTTATTCATTACAGCATGGTTTCCAATCTCACCTCGGTATTTCGCAGTCGCAATCAGGCGGATAAAAAGTCGAAAGGGAGTAAGAAAGGTAAGAATTTTCCCGAATTCCCTGATGAGTTGAGCTCTAATGTTTCTTGAGCTCTCCATCTCCATATCTATGCGCGTCATCATCTGAGCACGTCTTCTCTTTTTCTTTTCCCCTCTGCTCTCCACACTTTTGCTAATTCTGGCTGGCTTGCCACCCTCTCTTCTTTTATTTTCTGCTCTTTCCTTTTGTTTTGTTTTCTTTTTTTTTTTGCTCCGCGCTTCACGCGAGTAAGTTATTGAAAAGTTGAATTGAAAAACGCAAAAAAAGAAAAAACCGTGTGCATCTATGTTTGTCATGACAAAGAGCAGTGTGTCTCAAGAGTAAATAAAAGAATAAAGGAGAGAAAAAGAGGCCTGAAGATGGGCGAGCAGCAACTCGATAACTCGTCAATGTTTCAGTTTCGACGAGCAGCGAGGACGAACAACCGACGTTAGCCGCTCCGCCACCACCACCAGCAACTATGGTTCTCATTCCGACTATCACCAAAGAGGTATGTGCGCTTCATGAAATGTCACATGAAAGAAGTCCAGAAGGAGTACACGAGGTGTAGCCGCTGGCCGAGGAAACCGGCTGGCAGTTCAAATTTATTTGGCGCCAAACCTTTTTTTTTTTGCTTTTCTAATGAATTTTCGAAATCGATATTTAACCAATTCAATTTTTATGTATATCGTCGTTTTGTTTAAATTGGTTCGCGGTGTTTACGGTCGGATTTACGAAGCCCCGCCCACTGCCCTGTTTTTAAAATATCACCGAGAGAATAAAATTATATCGAAAAAAAGAAAAGTAATGAAAGAAAATACAAGAAAAACGGATTAATTTATGATTTTGAATTGCCGGCCGCCGTATTTCTAGGCCGGTGGTCACAAACCTCGTGTACTCCTTTTGGAAGAAAGAAAGTCTTTCACTTTTTATTTACATAACATTGGACAAAAATTAGATAAATGTGTTTGGTCGATGATTTTAAAGCCGTTCCCCCGAAAAATTGAAACATCCTTTTAAAGCCAGATCCTGAAAATATGTTTTTTTTGTTGTAAATTTTGTAGATTCACTTTTGTCCCTAAGAAACTTTTTCCACGGCCTCCGTATTTCAAAATAATTTTTTCCACTTTCTCATCATTTTTTTTGCTGCAAAATACAAAAAAATGTTTGAAAAATCGCTTGAATATAAAAAAAAAAGAGAGTTAGAGAATTTTCGAGCGGTAGAGCTTAAATTTTCTCATGCATTCAAAATAGTGAAAGAAGTTTGCCACGACTTGCTGTTGTGTTTTCAATTGAGTTGCAGCATGAGAACACGAAATCCCGCCCACTTCTTTGCTTGCGACCACTCAAACACAGTTCTAATTGAAGAGACGCAGACAAAAAAGGGATAGTCGACTAATGTTTTCATGATGCAACTCGTTTGAAAGGCAAAACATTCTCTGTGTCTCTACATCGGAGTGCGTTCTGCCAAGTTACGCTAAATCTGAACGCGGGAAATTCTCAAAAACGTAGTCGCTAACAGTTTTCCTCCCCTGGCCCAAATTAAAGATAATTTTTGAAATGTTTACAGGACGCGCCAAAAGAAGTGGAGATACCCACTGAACTTGAGCAAACTCCATCAAGCTCCGTAGTGCAAGAAATAAAAGTGGAAGAGCCAAAAGAAGAAGTTAACGGAAAGTCAGTGGAAGAAGTTACTGTTGAACCAGAATGCTCCATTTGCACTAAAGTTCAAGACTTTGTTTGGCCCATTTATGAAAATGTCAAGACCAAGTATGAGCAAACAGTCGACAGACTATTGGATCCAGCTCTTCATGCTTCTATTCGTTCCGAATTTTTGTAAGCTATTTATTTGTTTTTTCCCGCAAAAATTATTAAAAATTAAACATTCTTTCCAGTGTCAATTTCAGAGAGTACGCGCCTAGCGTCATACTTGGATTCGCCATCTTTCTTTTCTGCATCACTTTTGTCTCGATTCTGAAACTGTTGCGAAATGGTCCTCAAACGGAGCCTTCCTTCTTCTGCAAGTATTTCTCTGCACCGTTTGCTCCGCTTTTTGATGCTCTTTGTGAGCCAGAGCCGTTCGTTTTCGCCGATGAGCTGCCAAGAGTTATGGGCGGTCTGGTCGATGAGATTTTGTTGAGTAAGTTTGTAGATGTTGAGTAAGTTTGTTGAATTAATTAAAACGTTAATTTGCAGCCCTTTCCGAATTCTACCGTACAATTGGCAAAGGCTTCACTGTATTTGGCACCTTATTCACTGCCATTTCCAACGGCTTATCCCAAAACGTATCGTATTAATCCCAAAAACTAATTAAATAAAGCGTTTTCAGGTATTCTTCGGATTCCACGAGCTGGGCGAAAATCTCGGAGAAAACACTGGTCATTTGATCCACTTTGTCGTCCAATTTTTCCACCAAATCATCCATTTGACACTTTCTTCAATTGCCACGGTAGCCGGAGCAATTGCCGGAGTTTTCACCTCTTTTCATGATTACCTAGAGTCTTCAAGCGCTTCATGGTGATCAATTTCTAACCTTTTATTGTACATATGCACACATAAACTTCAAGTTCTTACCGTATCCTTCATGCTTTTATATCCCCCTCTCAACTCGCCGTCCTAAAGTCAATTGCATGAAATTTACCTAGTCCCGCATGATTCCTGTTTTTTCCCAGATAACCAGTGTAATTTTCCTTTCTAACCATTCTAACCGACTCAGGACACCCAATTTCATTCACTGATTCTCACTTTTATTGCATTGCAGACCTCCACCCCTATGAAATTATGATTTTTCCTTAATGAATTGCATAATAAAAATTAAAATCTGGACTTTTTTATATACATAAAAGAAACATGACAAAGCCCTACGAACCACTCAAAAAGATCGACAAACCTGTTTGCCGAGCAAACGAGGTCGGCGAATATGTACATCATCAACCTATCTCTATCGAAAAATTACGGTGCTACCGTGGAATAGAACTGTACCGAACTAGAACTGCCCGAAATGAGGCTGTACTGACCCAGAAGGTAGTACAGCTCGAAAAAGTTTTCCGCTGTACATGGTGGGTCATTGAGTTCAATTTTTCTCATATATTTTTACCGTACAGCTCCATCACGGTGTTCTTGACATATTATGGATTCGTGGCGTAGCGAGACAGCTTGTCAAGTTGTGCGTCAGCAATTGGTGGGTCTCGCCACGATTCAACATTGTGTCGCTACGTCGCGATTTATTCTGGATCTGATCTTGCCCATACACACTTTAACCGATTTTTCCAGTGATAAAGCTGAATAATTACTCTACACATAGAGTTACGCCACGAGATTTTGGAGAGAACATCGCTGAGAAAATTTAGAACGCGCCGTGCATGTGGCCAATCAACTGCATAGCGACTCAACACAGTCCGCGATACGCAGCGAAATCGGCGCCGTTAAATTTTGTTGTTTTTCATGTGATTTTTTCTTTTTTTTAAATCAATTTTCGATTTATTTTGTGGGGGAAACTTATGAGCAAAAAACTTTTTTTTTTCAATTCATGCGATGTTACACGGGATTTCAGACATTAGGGCACGGTGAGGTTTAGGAAAAACAAACGAAAAACGTTAAATAACCTCATTAAATAATGCCATATTGAATAAAAAATAGAAAAAAAAGGAAAAAAAATACGATTTTGGTAATGATGACAATGTTCAATCTAGCAGATTACGGTAGCCCGGTAGAGCGCGCTTTCCTCGATTTTCCCTGGGCGACCCCGTGTAGAGACTACCGAAGACCCAATGCCTGCTTTTCTGAAAAGGCAGCAACTGAGACAGTGCCACCAAAGATCGATGGAGGCAGTGGATGCTTTCAGCACAATAAAGCTAGCCCATTGAGGAAAAAGCCAAGGATTTGTCGACGGCCTCCTTTTCGAAATTTTTTTGAAAACGAGCTCAAAATCTTTCCAATACGAAAAATACCACCCAGCTAAATTCAAGTTCATTTTTGTCGGAAGCCACGACATTAAACATTATGGTCCCGATAACACCCGGTGCTACCGTACCCCACCAGTACGAAACACAGCCTTTTATAGCCGTTCTGAGCTAACTTTTGACAATAAACACTCTGGTATGCATCCTCACTCAATCTTCGTACTGACACAACATTTTAAGGGCTGGGCTAAAGTAATTTACTTTATCGAAAAATATCTTTCAAACCGCAGAAAACGACAATTTGCTGCAAAATGTTAATGGACCTATTCATAGGAGAAAAAAGACAAAAAAAAACGTTTTTTTTCCTATTCATAGATGTAAAAAAACGACAAACAATGTCGAAAAACGAATGGTAAACAAGTGTTTATTGACCATGATAGACCATTGATAGTGAGGAGGCACAGAGATGTTTACAACTCCGTGGGAACGGACTTGTTTACTAGTTCATGCAAACTCCGCCCCTTTTCTGCGCCTCCTCTCTATCAATGGTCTATCATGGTCAATAAACACTTGTTTACCATTCGTTTTTCGACATTGTTTGTCGTTTTTTTACATCTATGAATAGGAAAAAAAACGTTTTTTTTTGTTTTTTTTCTCCTATGAATAGGTCCATAAGAAAATCGACTGAAAAAATAACATGTACCGTAAGATTTTTAAAGGGCTAGCGCGAAAACTAGACTCAAAACTATCCGAGTGTGCAGCCACATAGACAAACCACTCCAAAGACATCGTTCGTTGAAGTCCGCTGACAAACCAATGGAACCATAAAATTTTGTTTACTCCCGCTATGCCTGAGTGAATGTATTTTATGTATTTTTTTTTCACTGTTGCTGTGTTCGATAAAAACTTTGTATCCCATCACGGGGTCGCCGAAGGAACATCGCTGAAAAAATTTTGATCGCCCCGCGAATGCGGCCAATTGAGTGCGTAGCGACTCATCCACGTGTGCGATACGTGGCGAAATCGGCGCCGTTCATTTCTTGTTTTTCATTTGTTGTTTTTATTTATTTTTAATTTTTTAAACTCCATTACCGATTGATTTTGTTAGGATTATTTATGATTTTTTTTTCTAAATCATGCGATGTTGAGATATGTGAAAAAAAAAACACACGCATTGATAATGAAGAGAGGCGAAAGGTGAGAGGAAGAGGAGAGTCTCTGTGCCTCTTCACTATCAATGCTATATCATGGGACCACTTTGTTTCTCCGCCCGTGTTTTATTTCAACATCGCATGAATCGATTTTTCACTAGTTTGACACGTTCTTTTTCAAATTGAATTAATGCGCTTTTTTGTGAACTTTTTCCTTTTTTCTTTTCTTTTGCTAATTATTGATTTTCTAGGTAAAACACCTCCAAAGAAGGACCCGAAGGGAGGCAAGGCTCCACCATCCAAAAAGAAGGAATGATCGGGAGGAGGAAATACCAAGAAGAAGAAGAGGTCGAAGGGAAAAGTCAGGGTTAGGCTTCACTATATTGTGCTTTTCGACCAGGTCACCTACGACAAGCTCTACAAGAAGGTGAGTTATTTTTTGTTTTTGCGAAATATTCACGAAACCAGAAAAATTGGCAAAAAAATTCAGCGAAACTTCGCAGAATGCTCCGATCGGTCTGAAACTTTGAGAAACCATTTGAAAAATACTCTCGGACATTCTCAGAAAGTTTCACACCAAAATATCAATTTTTTAATTAAAACTTTCAAAATCGATATTTTGGTCTGAAACTTTCTGAGAATGTCCGAGAGTATTTTTCAAATGATTTCTCAAAGTTTCAGACCGATCGGAGCATTCTGCGAAGGTTCGCTGAATTTTTTGCCAATTTTTCTGGTTTTGTGAATAACCCCATTAGAAATTATTCAATCTCAACATTTTCAGGAATGCGCTCAAGAACCTCCACGCTCATGAAGGAATGCCACCCAAGTACCAGAAGACCAAGTAAAAGCTCGACGTTCACGAAATCTTCCCAACTCTATTTTTTAAAAATAAAAGTTGTTTTTTTTTAATTTTTTGTTTTTTTTTTGCTCTATCATTCTCTGATGAGATGTCTTTTTTTTTCTCCGTTCGGCGATTTCCGGAAATTATGGCACGATGAGGTTTAGGGAAAAAGTAAAAAAGGAAATAGTTAGAAAAGATGATGCCACTTTGCTTCAAAAAATAGGGCAAAATGGAAAATATACGATTTTTGGCATCGTGCCAATTCTTAATTTAGGATATTACGGTAGTCTAGTAGAGCGCGCTTTCTCGATGTTCCCTCGGCGACCCCGTGTCCCATTTTCTGTGAATTATTTTTTGTTTCGTCTTCCTTTTTCCGTAGCTATGTATTTCTCTTCGGTTTTCCCATCACTAGAAAAAAGGACAAAATAAAAATATATAAGCGACGTAGTGGCCCAAAGCCGCAGGCTTGTTTCACTAGAAAAATGAATAAAAGATCGACCCAACAAATAAACCACATTTGAACAACGCGCGTATTTCAGTTTAAAGGCGCATGCAATTTCTTCACTCGGATATCTCGCAGCGACACTTGGCACGCAGCCAACTAGCCTCTCTCTCTCTCTCGCGAATATCGATTTGTTCGAAGTGTCTGTGCCTCACCGTCCAAATTTGGCACTTTTCTGAGTCACAAAGTTTCCGATTTGTGGTCAGACGCGAAAAGAAAGCCGTGCCGCCTGCATTCTGAAGTCACTGCCGACGTGTTTCGCCGAATTTCAAGTCCGGGACGACGATATTTGGCCACCATTTCGACTATTCCGCACGCGTACCACAATCCCTTACTTTACGTTTGTTTACGCTTCACTTTTTTAAGTAAAAATGGTACGCGTGTGTAGAGTGGTCCCCAAAGAGTGAGGATTTCATTATTTTTTTTTGTTCGCAGCTTTACTGGAGACCATTGTACGCAGAATATGTTTGCCTCTGGCTCCCTGAGCACATGGTCTCCAGTAACGCTGCAATACTGTTCTTTTTTAGAGAGCGTGACAAAACCGGGGAAAAACGAGAAACCGGGGAACACAAAACCGGGGAACGCAAAACCGGGGAAAAATGTCAAAAACCGGGGAATTCGACACTGTCACGTAAAATTGCGGACAAAGCGGTCTTTCAAAATTCAGCGTGTCATTGTCTGAACATTTTTCGCAATTTGCGCGGAAAATCAGAGTCATCCGCAATTTTACGTGACAGTGTCGAATTCCCCGGTTTTTGACATTTTTTCCCCGGTTTTGCGTTCCCCGGTTTTGTGTTCCCCGGTTTCTTGTTTTTCCCCGGTTTTGTCACGCTCTCCTTTTTTACATTTTCGATCGATAGCACATCGAGTATGATATTATCGTCCGACATTTGTGGTCATTGTATTGATTATCCGTCTCCCACCGCCTTAATAATTCCTTCGTCTCGTTCCATCAAGAAAACTAGGACCATGCGTGTCTGTTGGCGGTTGAGAGTGCAGTTTGAATGTTGTTTTTCAAAGATAAACTGCAGTCGCTGCCCTACACGGTTTCAGTTAGGAGTGCCCTATTGAAACTTGTTATTTGCCCGGAATTCCCCTTTCCTCCGAGTTTCATGTTTCGTTTTCAGTTGGACAAAGTTTGCGCCACTTGGAAATGTCATCCCTAGAACACGATTCATCGTCTTTAAAACGCCAATCAACAGTACGCTCAGCACCAAAATACATAAAGATCAAAGGTTTACAACGACGGATTTATTCAGACAGGTAAGAATGGTGTTCGAAAGTCATGTATTGCCGGCCCGCCAGAATGGTCAAACGCGCTCAGATGATCTCAACGCTATGCGATTTTCATTTTGGTTTCCAAATTATTTCATTTCACGTTGAATTTTTACGTGAAATGGAATAATTTGGTGACCAAAATGAAAATCGCATAGCATTGAGTTCAGCGGAGCGCGTTTGACCATTATGGCAAGCCGACAATATACACATTTATTTTTTGCAGCTAGCAGAACGAGGCCAGCATCTCGGTTTGGTTGTCGATTTGACGGACACCGACAAGTTTTATGACAAGAAGGACATCACCGGAATGTGCGTCCAGTATGAAAAGATAAACTGCCCCGGAAGAGCGTAAGTGCCCCTAATTAGTCTTAAACATTCTATTATTGCTTTGATTAGATTCATTGAACGTGACGAATGCGTGGAAAACTTTAATCACGCAATTCAAGAATATATTGACAAGTGTGAAGACCAAGATCGGGAAGCCTTGATCGGTGTGCACTGCACTAATGGAATCAATCGAAGTGGATACCTCATCTGCCGATTTCTCATCGAGACACTTGGCTGGAGTTCACATGAAGCTATTGACGCGTTCGAGCAGGCGAGAGGATATTCAATTGAGAAGGGTGGCTATGTGATGGCGTTGCACAAAGCAGCGAAGGATGCTCGGAATAAACAAGCTGACTCGGATTCTGATTCGGAAGAGAGACGCAGAAAGAAGAAGAGCAAGAGGAAGCACCGTGACGAGGAGAACATTCACATGATAAATGCAATTTTGGGAAAGTTGGGACAGCAATCCGCGGGTGTTTCTGGAGATTATCAAGGTTCACCTAATGGAATCGGTACTCCTGATCATTCGCAACAACACCATCTTCAACATCCACAGCAGCAGCAACAACAACAACAACAGCCTCATTGGGGATTCGCTATTAAGGTACGTATTGTCGACCCGTCAAGACGATCAAACGCGACCCACCGAATTTAGTACTCCGTGATTTTCATTTTGGTTTCCAAATTAATACATTTCACGTTGAATTTATACGTGAAATGTAATAATTTGGAAACCACAATGAAAATCACGAAGTATTAAATTCGGTGGAGCGCGTTTGATCGTCTTGGCGGGCAGACAATATTTATTTAATTTAATTCCGTTATCTTTATTTAATCAAATTTTGATTCCAGAGATCCAAGTATGCACAGTTGAATCAACCGCTTCACAATGGAACTCCGCCCGAAAACGCCGGTGGAAATACTCCACTCGGAGAGGAGGAAGAGTTTGAAGAAGAGTACGAAGACATTGAAGAAGAAGTTGAGCTCGAGCCTGGTAAAGGTGGTCAGACTGTATCTTCGAGGCGCCGAGCTCGACGACAACGTGCGCAAAACCTGTTCAAAGTGATGGCACGCGGTCGATTCCACGAAATTCAAGCAATGCGCGAGGAAGTCGTGATGACACATGGCAATGCTCGCGACTAGGCTCGATATTTTTTGTTGTGTCCTGTGTTTTAGAAACTTTTTGAATTCAATTTGCTCAATCATATTCTGTCTCTACCATGTTCTCTCTCCGTTCAATCATTTTGATCTTCTATTGTTACACGTTTCTGACTTTGAACAAAACAGCAAATCAAGACTACCTTGTCGCTGACTTGTTTTGCCCTTAAAATTTTTAAATTGAACAATTTTATAAATCGGTATTAAATAATATTATTACCATGAATGTTGTGACACTTATTTGGTTTATAGTTAATTTCACCGAATTTCAATTCTAGGACTGCTGAATATCCAATACCTTCCTGACTGCTGTCTCTTCACTTCTACACCTTCACTCACACAATCATTTTTCAGATGGACTTGACTTTGATCAAAGCGCAAGTCTTCAATAGTAGGAGAACATTTCGAACACCATTCAAAGTGTCATGCATGTCGTTTAGCCCTCAAAATGACTTGATAGCTCTTGGCTCGAAATCCGGCGAAGTGATGATGAAGAGGACGACGTGGAAAATGATTTGGAAGACAAATGTTGGCATGGTGCCAGCAGTTGGAACGGTCTGTAAATCTGAAAGTTCAATTTCTGCGCTGCACTTTTCCCCAAACGGACAATTCATTGCTGCCGCCACAAACAAAGGCATTCTTCATCTTTTGGATGTGGAAAGTGGAAAAGTTCGATTTTCTGTAAAGTTAGTTATTAAATTGTTATGGTTATTCACGAAAAACAGCGACAAATTCAGAGAAGGGTCTGATTGTCTTGCAACTTTGGGAAATGATGGCAAAAATACTCCCGGGCGTCAAATACCAGAAAATTTGAGACCAAAATATCGATTTTAAAAATTTTCTGAAAAAAAAAATTCGATAATTTTTAAAATCTATCCGTGAGTATTTTTGCGATTACTTCCCAAAGTTTCAGGCCAATCGGATAATTCTCCGAATTTTCGCTGAATTTTTTTGCTGGTTTCGAGAATAACCCCATAAATATTTAATGAATTATTCAATTTTTAGAGTTGCCGAAGAGACAATCACCAAATTGCATTGGGGAAATGTTCGTTTAGGCTATCGAAGTACAATTCCAGACATCACTTCTGACTGTAAGTCAAACAATTCTTTATTAAATACAAAACAAAAGAAAGCAAGCAAACAAACAAACAAAACTACTTCTTATGTTTATAAGAGTAAAATCCCTCGCCAGTTTTCCTGCCCAATTTACCCTCAGAGACAAGTGCGTCAAGGAGTGGACTCGCGGCGAACAGCGGGTTATCCGGATACTCGGCCACCCATCCGTCCATAACAAATTTCAACGTGTCAAGACCAACATAGTCCATGAGCTCAAACGGTCCCATCGGATAGCCGGCGCCCAATTTCATCGCTGAATCGATATCGGTCATCGACGCGTCCTCCCGCTCGTACATTCTCACCGCTTCGAAGCAGTACGGAATGAGAAGACGGTTCACAATGAATCCGGGGCTGTCTTTGCACGAGACGGTCGTCTTGCCAATCGCTTTTCCAAACTTGATCAAAGTGGCGTATGTCTCATCGGAAGTCTCTTCTGTTCGCACCACCTCGAGAAGCTTCATCACTGGCACCGGATTGAAGAAGTGAAGGCCGGCAAATCGGGTTTTATCATCGATTGCCTTGCAAATATTCTCAAGGCGAAGCGACGAGGTGTTCGTGGCAAGAATGGCTGTTGGCTTGGATGCTTGCTCGATCTGTGCGAAAAGTCCCTTCTTCAAATCGATATTCTCCACGGCAGCTTCGATGATGAGATCCGCGTCAGCGACGGCAGAGGAGACGTTTTCACTGGTTTTGATGCGTGCCATCGAGAGACTCGCGAAGTCGGAATTCACCTGTACATTTCAAATCTGTTATCTATTTAAATTAAATGTCTAAATGCTTTCCCCTACCGCGCCTCCTCCACTTTGCTTCTTGGCGACACGCTTCAAACTGCTATTGATCGATTTCATCGCCCGCTCAAGAACTTCCTTCTTCACATCAATCAGAGTCACGTTGAATCCGCTAGACGCTGAAATTTGCGCGATTCCTGATCCCATTAGTCCCGATCCAACGATCGCCACGTTTCTGATGTTCTGCATTGATCGTTTTGCTGTGAACATCGTCTGAAAACGAAATTTTATAGTTACAGGGACAGACGATGCGGAAGAGCTCGCCGGGCTAGCCAACACGAAACCAGACATCTCCAGAGAAGAAATCGGATTTGTTTATCAACGGTTGGATGAGGTAAATAAATAAAAACTGGAAGAAGACAAAAAAAGTTACCTTTTCTATCCGATTGATTGACGTTTTCTCCAAGAAAAAAACGGCGAACTAAAAACAATACTCTTCAAATTTCGCTATAAAAGGGTGATATGCCAGTGCCACGTAGTCACGTCACGCATTACGTCAAATGACCCTGGAAATGTTAAATATTATTTAAAATTATTCATTTTAGCGTGAAATTTGAATTACCGGAAAAAATGTATTAAAAGCGTCCCTTTAATAGGGGCACACTTAGGTTATTCACGAAATGGCAAAAAAAAAAAAAACTGCGCGAAAACTCGAAAAATGCTCCGATTGACCTGAAATTTTGGGAAATAAAGGAAAAAATTCTACCGTGCATTACCCCAAAATTTCTGACAAAAATATCGATTTTAAGCATTTTCAGAAAAAAAAAATGCAATATTTCTCAAAATTCGATATTTTGGTCTGAAATTTTGTGGGAATTCCGGGAGAGTTTTTTCCCTTATTTCCCAAAATTTCAGATCAATCGGAGCATTTTCCGAGTTTTCGCGCAGTTTTTTTGAAGCCATTTTTTGCCATTTCGTGAATAACCCCATTATAAATTCATCTTATTTTTATGGGGTTTTTCACGAAATAGAAAAAAACAAAAAGCAAAAAATTCATTTAAAATTCGGATAATACTCCGACTGGCCTGAAACTTTGGGAAATAATGGCAAAAATACTTCCGGACCTGCTCAGAACATTTCGGACCATATTATCAATTTCAAAAATTGTCAGAGAAAAATCAGTACATTTCAAAATCGATATTTCGGCCCAAATTTACTGTAGAAAAACGAAAAAAAAAATGACAAAAAACTGGGGAAAAGCTTGGAGAATGCTCCAATTGGTCTGCAATTTTGGGAAATGACGTCAGAAATACTCCCGGACATGCTCTAAAATATCGAATTCAAAAATTTGCTGAATTTTTTTGTTCAACATTAATTTTTCAGTTCACAATTTTTAAAGCAGGTCCGGGAGTATTTTTGACATTATTTCCTAAAATTTCAGAACAATCGGAGAATTTTTTTTTCCGTTTTTCTACAGTAAATTAAAAATATATTTTTCTTGTAGGACGGAACGTCGTTCAAACACGACGAAGCTCAAAAAGATGCCCTCGAAAAGATGTTCATATCATCCACCATATTCAACGAATCCCTCCGCAACACCATCCTACTCGCCGCCATCGATGACACCAGGATCAGTGTGCTCATCGCCGGAGTCCTTCCCTACATGGAAATTAATATAAATGAGACTGTCGAGCAGTACAATCAGAGCATGATCATGTTCTATGAAATGCACTACAACAATGCGTTTGGAGGCATTTCTTTTGTTGCCACCACCTATGGACCATTCTTGGATTGCAAACAGAGAGAACTTCGACCTCCCGCTAAAGAGCCCAGAGAGCCCGGACAAGGATGTCATACTCTTCTGTTCACTGTGAAGTTTGAAATGGACGAGTCGCTTTGGGATGCTGCCTTAAGATATATTCGTTTACTGTTCGCTTTCAATCTCTACTCCATATCGCTCGACACGACAAAACGAAACTGGACAACTCAAATCAACACGCTTCACACTCGTTTTGACACTAAAACGAAGGCGTTGAAAATTGGAGACGTTCTCTTGGAAATGCTTCTCTCCGGATCAACAGATGCTGCTGGTGAGGCATTTCTGGAAAGAGGAATGGGTATGGACGGTTTGGCTGGAATTCGAGAATTTACTGAGAGGCACATGGCAGAAGTGAGTCGTCTGTCACGTGGACAACTCGCTTCATCGGCTCGAAACCTGGCCTTCCAACGCTGTGAATTCTCAACGGCCATCAAGAGATCCGAACTCTACAACTCGCTTAAAAATGACGATTGTTATCTGTACGAAGAAGAAGAAGTTGGCCCGGGATTCTCAAATCCGTGGTTGACTAAATTGGAGGAGCAGATTGACATTTTGGATGTTAAGACAAGACAACTTGGTGTTCAGTGTCTGACAATGATGTAAGCGTACTTTTTTTAGTGGATAGAACGTTCAGTACAGCAAAATGACTTCAAAAAAAGAAATTTAATTTTTAAACGGTAATTTTCGGAATTTAGGAGATTTTTATTCCAATTTATAGCTTTTTTTTGTTGTTGTCTTTGATTTTTTTAAAAATATTATTTCTGATTTAATTTGCTTTCCCTAAACTGTGAAATTCGAAGTTTTAGAGATTTTACGGTTCTTACGGGATTTCAATCCGTAAGTCTGGGTTCGGTAAAAAATACATTAAACCGGGATCCGGGATTTCAAAACGAAAAACTGCCCAAATTGAGCGTAATATTTTTTAACGGGTTTTACGAACTAAATTTTACGGAATCCGTCAAACTTTTACTGTGCCTCACAAACAGGGGTGTGACAAAAAAATTTTTCCTCAAAAAAGTTACCAAAAAAATTCAAAAAAAAAAAAAGCGTTTTTCTGCCAGTTATATAAATGGAAATTTTCAAGTTTCCGTTTAAAATTAGAGTTTTTTGTCAATTCGGAGCATATACCGGCTAAGTTTTTATCCGAAAACCGGGGGAGAAAACCGGAAAAAAAAACCATTTTTGGTCCTACCCCTGCTCGCAAATCCCTAAACTTAAAATTCTAGCCCCAATATTCCGGATGTCAGCTCCTCACGCACTGAATATGCCCTTTACGTATTATGTGCATTTCAGGCAAGAATTGGGCCATATCACAAAATGGATCTCCCTAACAAAACCGTTCGCCAAATCAATGAAAGTAAACGCTCTTATGAAAATCAAGCGAATGGATATTGCAAAGGTTCTAGATGTGAGTTCAAGTTTCCCTACCTATTTACCGCACCATTTTCTCTTCCAGTACGTCGTCTCCAACTTCATTCCGGATCAAGAGGTGGCCAAAGAAATATTCCAAACACTTTTCAAATTGACTGATAGAATCGAAGAGCAAAAGAAGAAAGACAAAGAGGCTGGGTTCAATGAACTAGAGTATTTGGAACAACTCGAACAACTTGTAGTTGAGGAAAGAGAGAAGCTGATTGAAACGTTCCATGTGAAATTCAAATTTGCCTCGTTTGCGGATAAAGAGGATGGATGGGAGATGAAGAAGGAGATTGAAGATGTCGAGAATATTCAAGAAGTTGTTCCCCGAGAAGACCCTGTAGAGCTGGTTGAAGAGACAGTTGAATTGTCTTGCGATCTGGACAGAGTAGGATCGTTCTTCGAGAAGGAACTATCGGCAAAAGCTCTGCAAGTTTTACCGTCCTGCAGTAAACAGTTTGACATGGTGCTAGAGAAGAGAGGGAACCGGATGAACGATATTTCAGTCAGAAAAATGGGGTAAATCTTTTGGAACTATTATTATTATTATTCTTATTTTCTTATTTTTTGAACGTGACGTCGTTTTCAGATTAGCAAAAGTTCTTGAAGATCTCGCCGACACCATATCAGCTCCACAGAAGCTGTCCTGCGACAAAACTGGCAAACCGTTAAAACCGGAAGTCGTATTTGTTTATGAAATCGCTTCCGACAAGGCTCATCAGGGATATCTGGATGTTAAAATGACAGATGTGACGCCCTCGTTTTTCGGTGATCACGAGTTCTTACAAGTTCCCGGCATGGCGTTAGTTTTTATACTTTTTTAACTGGAAAACGCCAAATTTTCAGAAGATCCATGCAAGTGATAGTCATCGAGAAGAAGCTTCTGAGCTCAATGGTCCTTGTTCCCACAGCCGACGTCTCGTTTTCGCATCAAAAAGGAATCACGAAACACATTGAGGCGATGAGAAGGGAATACAAAATTGAGGTAACTAAATATTTAAATGAGAGAAACAAGTGAAAGCGAATTGTTAAAAAATTGCTCAAAACCGGAAAAAAGGAAGAAAATGTTTAAAAAAAAACTTCGAGAAACATCTGAGAATGCTCAGATTGATGTGAAATTTTGGGAAATATTGGAAAAAATTCTCCTGTACACGCTCAAAAAATTATCGATTTTAAAATTTTTCAGAAAAAATCGATAATTTTTAAAATCGATATTTTGGTCCAAAATTTTTTGAGCGTGTACAGGAGAATTGTTTCCAATATTTCCCAAAATTTCAGGTCAATCGGAGCATTTTCCGATTTTTCCCGAAGTTTTTTCAGTTTTCTTTCTTTTTTCCGGTTTTGTGAAGAGGTCCATTAAAAAAAATTTCAAATGCAATTTTTTTGTACAAAATGTTCTGACCAAGTCCGGGAGTATTTTTGACATTATTTCCCTCCGATTTTTTTCTCCAAATTGTTCGTCATTTTCCACATTTCTATGAATAACCCCTTTAAAAATACGTAAAATACTGACAATTTTGTTTTTAAAAGTTTTAAACGATTTTTGGTTTTTTTTGCCACAGGCTGGCAAATAAGGATAGCTCCAAAAAGGTGTGAAAATGTCATATAATAGTTTAAAAATGACTTCGAAAAGTTTAATCATCGTTCTTTTTGGATCAGTTTTATTTCGGGAAGTTTAAAAAAGCTCTCGGACGTTTCAAAAGTGTGAGGTTTCGAAAGTGCCTATTTCGAAGGGTTTTCTGTATTTTGTCGACGCGGTGTTTCACACAATCATTTAAAAAAGGTTTTTAAGGAAAATTCCTCAAACACCGCGACGACAAAATGCAGAAAAGCTTTCGAAACGTCCGAGAGCCTTTCAAAACGGGGTAGATAGCACTAGTCACAGAACAACCTGACCGTTCCATTCTAAGCATGGGCCAAGCTTTTTTTTTAATTAGTGAATAAATAACCACAATATGCAAATAAATTATTCTTCTCAGAATCTCCGTATCTCCGAGTTGATAGCCATCGAAAATCTCCACCCGGATGATCAAGAAGCGATGGAAGTGGATAGAATGGAAGGTGAAGATTTGAGAATAAATGTCGACGTGGAATCGCTGGTGAGAATTTCACCATTTTCAATATTTTTCAAAACATCAATTTTCTTGTAGCAACCAGAATATAACACTCTTGTCGAATACAACAAAGTATTCCCGCTACGTCACGGAGAACTTATCGCAGTGGTACGAAGGCAATCTTTTTTTTTTTAATTTTTTCTCAAATTTCAGGGAAAATTCGCGTCGAGCCAACCAGGAACTGGTCTCGCGCCTCGCCTTTTACGATCTGTCGCCTCATATCCATATCGTGTGCCCGAGCAGAAAAACATTCTCGCCGTTCATAATTCCGACGATGGAAAGATGGACGCGTCGATCGATATGATGATTGTTCATCCTACCACTCAAATGACTGCTTTTCTTCACGATGATGGCAGTAAAATCACGATAGGAGACATGAAGCCGGGAAGACACCCGACAGACGAGGAACGAGTGAAACCGAATCGGAAAACGTTCCGTGATTATCAGAGACGTCGGGAAAAGTATCGAGAGGATATTGGAGGCGGAAATCTTAGCGACATTCAGTACGATGTTCTCGTTCAAGAAGCTATGGATAATGGCCGTGATTTGACCGGTAATGGAGATCCCGATGATGATTATTACTGATTACGATCTCTATCTCTCTCCCCCTCTAATGGACATACATATGCAGATGAATTTCCTGAATCTTAATGCAGGAAAATTCAACTGCGTATTTTAATAGGTCCTTAACGTATTTATTTACCATTTTAAATATTTTCGATACGGTTATTTATTTATTTACTATTTTTTAAAGCCACCTCTCCCTCACTTTTTTTCTCGCATTCTTGTCATATTCTACGGGACCCACACATGATTTTTTGATAAACGTGTTTTCAATTAATCTGGCGAATGTAGAAAAACGACTAAATTGTACCCAACGAACCACCACGTGTGGTTCTCTGACGCATCACTTGGACTACACAATACAACAGGTAGGCTACGCGGAAGACATCAAGATACAAAGTCCAATGTGAGATGCATCACCGCGTGTAGGTCAGTCTGATTGCTTGCCTTCAACAGAATATCACGCTATTTGTGACAGGTACATTTTTTCTGGTTTTTTTGTTTTTTTTTTATTTTAACTAGATTTTGACTACGATTTTTCGTGATTAGCTCAAATATTTTCTAAAAACCGTGGTCGCTCAAAAAAAACTTTTTCGTTTTTCATTCTTTGCCTTGAAAATTTCTCGGCTATTCGAATCTATTCGGGAAAAAAGCTCATTTTTCTTACCTTCTGATTGGATTCTAGGCAATAAGAGGCTGCCGCCGGCCTATTAGAGGTTGTCGGGCAATTAGAGTTAAACGACGGTGTAAAATATTTCGTAGATGGATGAAATTTAAAACTCTTCTAAAATGTTGACATTTCAACAAAAAAAAACCTAATTCACTGCCACCAAAACGGGAAGTGCATGCGCTGCCACAGTTTCCATCTGAAAATACCTTTTTAGCGGGATTTTTATTTACAGTAGACATTGTTAAGAAATGAATTGTGGACATTTTAAGAGCTTTCCCGACCAAATTGGTTGAGAAATAAGAAAGTTATTAGAGATTTTCTGAAAATTACTGAAATTTCCAGTTGAAGTCTAAATTTCCATAGATAGATGTAAACGAATATTTCAAGCGCCGGACCGCCCGGAAAAGTTAAAAAAATGGCAGAAAAATAGGAATTTGACAATCCGGCCTAAATTCCCGGTTCTGGTAGCAGTGTGATGCCAGAATATTTTCGAAACAAGTTTGCCGATGTTCAAAATAAATATAATCCATTTTGACAGCAAAATGAATTGAAAAAAGGGCAAAATATGCTCAAAAAAAGCGTTTAAAATTTTTGGAGACCATCTAAAAAATTCAAGTAACGCGCCTTTAAAAACTACAGTAAGATTTTCGAAACAATTTTGTCGGTAAAATTTTTTTTACGATAAAAAAACATTGTACAGAGTGAAAATATTAAAAAAAAAACAACACTCCAAAACACCTAGAATTTGTTGAAATTGGTGAAAATTCGGATTTCAAGCTTGTCTATCCAGGGCGCTCGAGACAAATTTTATGAAAAAAAAAATCGAAAATTGGCCGAATTGGGGGTATTTAGAGCTCTAAAAATTTCCTAAAAAACTCACGGTCTTAAATAACTTAAATAAATCGAAATCGACCCTTTAAAGTCATGCGTAGAATTTTAATTTCCTATTTTACCGAATATTTTGAATTTTATTCATATTTGGTTTTTTATTATAGTTATTGTCGGCCCGCCACAATGGTCAAACGCGCTTCGCTGAACTCAATACTACGTGGATTTTATTTTATTTTCCAAATATTTTCATTTCACGTGTAAATTCAACGTGAAATTAAATAATTTGGAAACCAAAATGAAATCCACGTAGTATTGAGTTCAGCGGAGCGCGTTTGACCGACGTGGCGGGCCGATAATATTTAATGACATTTATTATTATCGTTTCAATTTTCTCGTCGGTTACCATATGCTCCGCCGCAAAATTTTAAGAAACGCAGACATCAAGGGGGCGGGGTTTCGATTTTTGGAGCCATTGCCACTGCTTACTGTATTAACCGGCAAGAAAATTGAAACGATATATAGTCGGCGAATACATCATCAACCTCGCTCTACTGCTAAAATCCCTGTAAAACAGTGTTGCACTTGCAAGATTAACTCAAATTATAGTTTTACACTTCTATTAAACGGAAAATAACGTATCCACGACGAGTTGCAGTTAAAATTTTATTTTTCGCTTCAAAATAGGTGCACTACACTGTTAAAAATTGAAAAGTGCGGTAGAGCGAGGCTGATGATGCATTCGCCGACTATATAATAGATATTGTTTTTTCAATAGACTTGCGACATGAGAACGCGAGACTCCGCCCACTTATTTGTGCGCGACCACGTGAACACAGTGATATTTGAAGAGACGCAGACAGAACGGCAAAAATAAGTGGGCGGAGTCTCGCGTTCTCATGTCGCAAGTCGGTTGAAAACACAATAACACAAGTTCAAATAAGTCACGCCCACGTTGAAAAACCTGAATGGGCGTGACCTTTTCAAAAAACAAAAAAGATACATTTCACGTCGCCCGTGTTCTCGATTTTTCCACATCAAACAAATTAAACAGTCACTTTTTGTCATTTACCGGTATATTTATCTGGTTGCAGCTTGTTTCCGATTCGTTTCAAAAGAGGTTTGCCTGAATTTTCATTTCCACACTTCAAAATATCATGCAAACCGGTTTTCCCGATGGTGTTTAGGAAGGAAATAAATAACAAATCAGTCCGAACTGTGTCGCTGGTCGCTGACTGAACTAAACTGATAAGAAAAATACATTGGCCTTTGATTTTCTGATAACCGCTCTTCCTTTTTTAACATTTTACTCGTTCTCCGGTCGGCTCTGCAGGCCTGTCTTTTTATTTCAAAAATATTAAATTACAGAACATGCTCCGCGCAGTCAATTCTTCGTTCAGTACCGCCCGTGCCGCCTCCACAGCCGCTCAGAAGAGCCTTCCAAACATTGTGCTCGTCGATGCTGTTCGCACACCGTTCGTCGTCTCGGGCACCCTCTTCAAGGATGTGATGGCCGTTGATTTGCAAAAAGAGGCCATCAAAGGGCTTGTGGAACGAACCAACGTGTCGTACGACCAACTGAACCACGTCATCTGCGGAACCGTCATCCAAGAGCCAAAAACCAGTAACATTGCCAGAGAAGCTGCTCTTCTTGCTGGAATTCCAGATAAGGTATCTATTGAAATGTTTATTAAGAATTTCATAATCCTGATCATACTTTTAGGTTCCGGCCCACACCGTCACTCTTGCTTGCATCTCTTCCAACGTGGCGATGACCCAAGGAATTGGATTGATTGCTACTGGAAACGCGAACGCCGTCATCGCCGGAGGTGTCGAGATGCTATCCGATCTTCCAATCCGTTACAACAGAAATGCCAGACAGGCGCTGCTTGGATTTGGAAAGGCGAAGAGCGTTGGAGCGAAGCTGAAGGTCGCCAGCGAGTTTGCCAAGAACGCATTCTCTCCGGAACTGCCAGCTGTCACCGAGTTCTCAACTGGGGAGACCATGGGACAGAGTGGTGACCGACTTGCTGCCGCTTTTAACGTCTCCAGAAAGTTAGTGGTTTGAAATTATCACGGAGTTGAATTATAGAAGACAGACCCCTCATATTTGCCTCGGAAAAAAACATGAGCTCAGATTATTTGCACAAAAACGTTTTGGTATCTGTTAAGCATTTTTATACGAGGCATGAGTAAAGTCGACCGTAGACCCCTTTTTTAAGACAACTCAGGAAATTTTTGACTAATAGCCATTGAAAACGGCTAATAGCCATCGATTCGGGGCTTGTGCCATATTTATTTCGCACACGCCCCATATTCGATGGCTATTAGCCGTTTCCGTCGGCTATCATTTTCAAATTTTTTCCATTTCAAGTTACGGTCATTTTGTGTCTGGAAAAGTCGCAAAATCGCTCAGTAAGCACGTAGATTGTTTCCTATAATTGTTGCATGTAAACATTCTATAGTTGCGTTGACAACAGGCGAATTTTTTATAGGCGGTGGTATTACCCCATAATGGCTAATAGCCCTTTTCGGCGGTTAATAGCCATATTCGACGGCTAATAGCCATACTGGTTAATAGCCAAATTCGTTTTTAAGTTAAGATGCTATTAACCATTTTCAGTAGCCTAGATGCCGACTCTCGCCATAACGCGCCAAAAATTTCCTGAGAACTTTGAGGGGTTTGCTTTTTTCCGGAGCAGCGTAGAGGTCGAAGATTTTCTGAGGCTTCTATGGGACAAAGGTGGGCGCGTTTGCTGACTCCCTTCTCATGCCCCTTTATTCCATAAATCAATCTATTTATTCCCTTTAAGAGAGCAAGACGAGTTCTCCATCCGCTCGCACACATTTGCCTCGAATGCTGCGAAGAATGGAAAATTCTCCGACATCACACCGGTCTTCTTGGGCGGAAAGAAGCCAGTAACCGTCAGTGCTGATAACGGAATCCGTGTCTCGTCCATGGAGAAGTTGGCCAGTTTGAAGCCAGCCTTTGTGAAACCAAATGGAACTGTCACTGCCGCTAACTCCTCTTACATGACAGACGGAGCTTCGGCTGCTCTCATCATGTCTGAAGATTATGCTCTTGCCAATGGATTCAAGCCAAAGGCCTATTTGAGAAACTATGTGTATGTTTCTCAGGTATGTTCATATTTTTCTTCTTGCTTGACAATGTCTAAAACTCATTGTTTAGGATCCAAAGGACCAGCTTCTACTATCGCCAGCCTACGCCATCCCGAAACTTCTCGACCGAGCTGGTCTCGGACTCAAGGATATTGATGTCTTTGAGATTCACGAAGCATTCGCCGGACAAATTCTCGCCAACCTGAATGCCATGGACAGTGATCACTTCTGCAAAGAGAATATGAAGCGACCAGGAAAGTACGGACGTGTCCCAATTGAAAAGCTCAACCTTTGGGGAGGATCTCTTTCTATTGGACATCCATTCGGAGCCACCGGAATCCGACTTGCCATTCATTCGGCTCACAGACTGCAGGAGGAGAAGGGACAGTTTGCGGTGGTTTCTGCGTGTGCCGCCGGAGGCCACGGAGTCGGAATGCTGCTCGAGGCGTACGGCAAGTAGACGATTGATTGACAAGAACAACGAAATGCACTTCCTGAGTTTTCTGTATGATAAATTAATGATTTTTCTCACGTCTATTCATTCTCATACTCATTTTCATGTGTATAGATTATAGCGGATCTTGTGCCACTTCGTAAATATACAGGTCATTTCTTGCTGGCCTTTCTTCGTGTTACATGGTTTTTTCTTCACTTCTGTATATTTTAATAACAATAAAGCTGCCGGTTCCAAGATTTTCTCCACTAATTGTGGGTGACTTCAACACTTGAATTTGTTCTAGGCAACACACGGAGCCCCTTTGTGAATCGAATCGTCTATTGTCAATTCGAGAAGAAAGCAAGCGCGCTCCACAAAACTTAGTATTGTGTTTTCAATCGAGTTGCAGCATGAGAACGAGAGAAAAATTACATGTTTTCTCTGCTTCTCTTCGAATCGAACTGTGTTTGCGTGGTCGGGCGAAAAAAAGTGGGCGGAGTCACGCGTTCTGTGTCGTAAATTCAACGTGAACTGAAGTAATTTGGGGATGAAAATGAAAATCACGAAGTACTAAGTTTTGTAGAGCGCGCTTGCTTTCTTCACGAATGGACAATATGAGTGCACATGAACCCACGATTCTGAAAGCCGCATGTCCCACAGCAGCCTAGATTAAACACGAAAGGGAGAACACCTTAACAATTAGTCATCCCGAGTGCTGAAGTGCATCAGAACTACATCAACCTCATTGCGATGATCAAGAATCTCCAAGATCAAGAAGCCACTCGGCCATCTAATCACTTTGTAAGTCAACAGAATCTCGGAAGTAACTCGACAACTTCTCGATAAATAGAAAACATCTAACATCCCACTTATCTTCAAAAAGGAAGACAAAAAATATCTGAAGAAATATAAGCCCGTCTGCACGGCACCCCAGCCTTCCAAAATGGTTTCTACCTGGCGCATTTTTAAAACCCTAAGGCTCGGTCATTTTCTGACAAAAAGGCCTCGTTTTTAGATTAAAATGATGGTGTCCTTTTCGTTCCTCTTCGTAACAGTTTAACGCAGAAAAACACTGCGCTGCTAATTTATATGTCAAGGAGCTGAGTGGCAATCCAGCTAAATTCAGCCTACTGTAGAAAAATGTGACCACTCTTAGGCCAGAATTTCCAACGTCCCGACCAACACTCCGTGCCAGTCATTCATAAAATGAGCCCTGAATAGAATACGGGCTACACTCGAGGATGCCCAACCAGTCGAGTAAGGATACATCCACTCCATCCAACGCTTACTCGAGGTTGGGTACGAACACCAGATACCGCTCACACTCGCCTTTATAGACTTCCACAAAGCCTTCGACAGTGTTTAACCACAAACAATCTGGGAAAGCCTGGAAAGTCAAGACGTTGAGCCTGCCTATATTGCACCTTCAGAATTATTCAGAAATACAAGAAAACGTTACAGAAATTCTTTGTGCTATTTCTTAATCTGTGCACGCGACAATGCTCAGCCCTGATCAAAAACAAATCATCGGCTCATTGCCCACCTCTCGATGAATCGTTCGCGTCTTTATCACCAGTTTGGGAAGCCTTTCGAGCGTGTTGTGCTCACTCTTGTTAACATTTTGATTGCCAAAAAAGCTCACTTTTTGATTGAACATAACACTTTCACGCACAAATATCCTGTTGGCAGAGGGTGTGACAGGAAATGTATCGTCTCGAGATGTCTTGAATGAAAACGGAAACATTAGTGTAAATTTTATCTTCTTATCAGTTATCAGTCTTTTTTCTGGAAAAATCGTCTAATTTTCCCCAAATCCTTCCTATTTTCGGCTCAAAAAGTGTTCAGGGCATTAAACTCAAATTTAACAACCACGAGAAGCTGTATGCGAGCTCTATCACTTTGATGCAAAGACGATGGACCCCAGAAAACTAATGTTCCCGCCGTTGTTCCCTGTAGCTGAACCTTATGTATATATTTAAAAAAGGAAAAAAATATAAAGTAAAATTTGCAATTTGCAAAACAATTACGACACATGTTGACGGCGTCTGGAAATTAAAATTCCGCACCATCAAGGCGTTCTTCGTCGCTTTTCAGTTTCACTTATTTCCATCCCCTGTTCGTATATTTTTAGCGCCGCTGTTTTACTATTTTTTTGTAGTTTTTTAGAAGAAAACAGTTTTGATTTAAACTGGTTTACTGTAGAAATTAAATTTTGTAGTCTGCGTGCATCATACTTGACGACTTTCACTGCAGAATCGAATTTATTCCACTTTCTTCCCAAATTTGTTAATTTTTCGTTGTGTTTTTTAACCAATTCTCACAAAAAGGAAATCTTCTAAACTTTTGTTCTGCAAAATCTATACATATATTCCCACTATTTCCGTCTTTTTCCCACCAAAAAAAAATCTGATTTGACTTATTCTTATATTGCAATCAGTAAACATGCATGCACCTTTTTGTTTATTCGTAATAAATTCTCGGAAAAATACCAAATTTAGGCGACTTGGCAGGAGATTATGGGGGTAATTGCTTTTAGAGCTGTGCGGTTTAGAATTCAATTTTCCTGTCTTTTCAACCAATTAAAATATGATCAGAAAGTCAAGAAATAAGTAACAGGCTAATTGTAAGGAAAATTGAGTGCTAAACCGCACAGTTCTAAATGAAAGTGTCCCGAAGTTATTGTGTTTTCAATAGAGTTGAAGCATGAAAACAGGAACGCCATCGCAGACAAAGCGGTGTTTGCGGACTCAGTTTTTCATTGCCAAAAAATAAAGCGGCGACCTACAGTAACCCAAATAAGGATGAGCGACATTCACACGCTTTTCGCAAGGCCAGGGCACTGGATTTTTGTTGGTTTATTAGTTTTTAAATAGAGTGGATAATTGTTAAATCTGTTCAATCAGCCGTCGATTGTTCGAAATATTGAGAATTTTCTTGTTTTTTTTTTTCAATTGCGTGACGCCTAGATATTTATAATGATTTGTGATATTTAGTATGACGTAATTTCTAAATGACTGAATACTTTAGAATCGAAAATTTCCGTATTTTACCATTAGGAAACGAAAATCATACATCGTGTATTTCGGGATACTGTAGGTCAGTGTGGATTTTCGAAGCAGTTTCGATAAATTCTTCGATAAATTTTTCGATAAAATTATCGAGAAATTATCGAAAAATTATCGAAAATTTTATGTCGAAAAAATACCAGCTATTTGGCTGCTATTTGGCGGCTATTTGGCAGCTATTTAGCAGCTATTTGGCAGCTATTTAGCAGCTATTTGGCAGCTATTTTGCGGCTATCTGGCAGCTATTTTGCGGCTATCTGGCAGCTATTTTGCGGCTATCTGGCAGCTATTTGGAGACTATCTGGTGGCTATTTGGCGGCTATCTGGCAGCTATTTGGAGGCTTTCTGGCGGCTATTTGGAGGCTATTCGGCACTAGATGAACCGGATCTACAGCCCGGAATAGAACTGTCCGGAATAGAACTGCCCGGGATAGAATTGTTCGGAAATAAAACTGTCCGGAATAGAACTGCCCTTGGCAAAATAAAGCATTCCATTTTCGATAATTGTCGACAATTATCGATAATGTCAAAAATTATCGAGGAATTCATCGAAAATTATCGAAAAATTTGACGAATTGGTCGATTATCGAAAAATTGTTTTCGACAATCCACGCTACTGTAGGTCACCGATTGCATTTTCGACAATAAATAATTCTGGAGAGCTTGACAAAACCGGGGAAATAAGTCGAAAGGGTCTCTAATTCTTGCAGAGTTTTTTCCGCTTTTCTATTATCATTCTCTAAATGTTCCACCAGAAGCCCATCGGAACCTAGGCCATGCAGAACAAGGCCAGCGGCGAAATAATTATTTTCTACGTGGGAAACTGAGAGACGCGCGACGAAATCTGGGCATGTCCGCAGTTCACGTTGCGTTTTCGAGCGGTGGAACTCTCAGAGATGGATAATACAGTACAGTACATAATTTCATGAAAAAATATTTTGTTTACCGAAAATTGATCAAATCTGGGCGCCTTCTTTAAAAAATAGGTATCTTTTCCCTGAGAAAATTTGTTTAATTATGTACATATTTGATTAGAAAAAGTATTACACTTCAACAATTCCCTCATTATATTTAAAGGCTTCTAACTCTAGTTTCTAGATGATGTTCAGAAATTATCTGGAAGAAAATTGCCTTTTCAGCCATTCTTTGTTTCATAATCTCTTCGTATTTATTCCCACACTTTTTCTATCTCCAAACCATTTTCGCATACATATATGTAGTAGACTGAAATAATTAAAATTGAAATTGAGGAGAAAAAACAACTTTTTTCTCACCGTTTGATACGTTGATTTCTGACGTGTGTGCGTGTGGCTCACTTCCGGAACGCCTACACAAGTTTTAAGTATATTCTTTTTTTGGTCGAAGACGTTTCCGTATCAGACGACGTCTTGTCAACTCAGCGGGCGTTTAAATTATGTACATTTAATTTTCTCAAAGTTCGATTCTTTGAGCAGATGAAAATGAGCAAAAATAGGGCATGTTCTCTGGTGGACTCAGTGCATTCTAGACGGATCTTTGGTCGTTTTAGCTTCCTTTTTTATTCTCAGGAAAATGTTGGCTAATAGCCATCGGGACATGTGGCAAATGAAATTGGTGCACGGCCCGAGTTCAATGGACTTCCTGACAGGTAATTAGGCTTGTAGCTCATTATGTGCTCCAATTAGACTGGAAAATCTCCATCTCCTGACCAATGTACACTGTTCGACCGGAGTGTCGTTCGGAATTTTTCTAATTTGACGAAATACAATTTTTATAATTTTTTTTTCTGTAATTTTTGTAAAAAATCTTGAGATGGAAGAGTTTTTGCAAAAAGTTAGTCCCTGCAAAACTTCTTCCACGGCCACCAACTTTCAAAAAAAAAATTTTGATTCAAATTTTTACGTTTTTCTCATTTTCGCTGATTTTTTTTCGCTAGTTTTGCTTATTTTTTTTCCAGTTTTTCATATATTTTAAAAATTTAAAGAAAATGAGGAAAAAAAAAATGAAATTTTCTACAAAAATTTTTTTTCTAAAAAACTGAAAAATTTCAATTTTTCATAATTTTGTTTCCTCAAATCCCGTTTATTTTCGCCCAATTATAGCCGAAAAAGCATGTTCAACGCCAAAAAGTTCAGGCCCCGCCCCTTTTTGCAATAGGGGCACTTTTTTTTTTTTTGCAATTTCGCCACATTGATTTTTTTAATTTAATTTTCATGATTATTTTTAGGATAACACCAGTTTTTTGCAAGTGAGAGGCATGGCTCTTCTCACTGCCCCCAAAAGCGGGAAAGCGCAAAACAACATTGGCTAGCGCACTTTGCGTTTGCAGACGCAGAGATACAGAATTTAGCACAACGCCTCTGCGCCTCTGATCTCTAATGCGTGCAGATAGAGCGCAATTGCACCGTACCTCGCCGAGAATAATTGCACCTTTTGATTATAACGAAAAAACGGGAAGAAAATTGGTATTTTTGAAGAAAAAATGTATGAAATCGACATAAAACAATTAAAGTTATTTTTTCGAAACATTAAACACATAAAAAATGTTCTCTACACTCGGTTAAATGGCAGTTTAAAAAACGCCGGATTTTACCGTTTTCTGAGGCGCTGCAGCTATATTTCTGTGAATTTCTGGCTCCCCGACGATTCGAAACCCGACACTTCGAAACCGCGTCAATTCGCCACTCACGTCGATATTGATACCGCGACCTTTCGAAACCCGTCAATTCGAAACCGCGACAAACAGACACCGCGCGCTTTCGCAACCCGTCGACTCGCAACCCCGACACTCTGAAACCCGACTTTTCGCAACCCGGCATTTCGCAACAAGGCATTTCGCAACCAATATTTGGCAAGATAAAAAATTAATGACATATACATAAAATAAGTATGCTTTGGGTGAAGTTCCACATTTGAAGAATGTTTGATAGCTTCTCGAATAGTTTTAGGAAGTTTTGATCCTGTAAGTGTAAGTTGCGACAGGATGAAAACGTAGTAAAATACTTCAGGAATAATTTTATATTTGGTCAAATTTTTCATATTTCTTCTGTGCGACATCTGAAATATAGTCGGCGAATGCATCATCAGCCTCGCTCTACCGCACTTTTCAATTTTCAACAGTGTAGTGCGTCTTTTTTGAAGCGAAAAATCAAATTTTAACTGCAACTCGTCGTGGATACATTATTTTCCGTTGAAAAGAAGTGTAAAACTATAATTCGAGTTAATCTTGCAAGTGTAACACTGTTTTACAGGGCTTTTAGCAGTAGAGCGAGGTTGATGATGTATTCGCCGACTATACCTATTTACATTTGAAGAAATTATTTGTGAACGGCAAAAAAAATCTTCTGAACTGTATACTCCCCGGTTTTCACACTGAATCAGCAAAGATCAATCGTATAAATACTTAATATGGAGGTTTGCATGGTTGGCAAGAGTTTCTGGTCAAATTTTTTCCAACTCATTAAATATGTCACGTGAAAAATGTAAAAATAAATTTCAGACTTCTAAACATCTGAAAACGGAAAAAATGGTTGCGAAATGCCGGGTTGCGAAAAGTCGGGTTTCAGAGTGTTGGGGTTGCGAGTCGACGGGTTGCGAAAGCGCGCGGTGTCTGTTTGTCGCGGTTTCGAATTGACGGGTTTCGAAAGGTCGCGGTATCAATATCGACGTGAGTGGCGAATTGACGCGGTTTCGAAGCGTCGGGTTTCGAATCGTCGGGGAGCCGAATTTCTTAATGTTTTGATTTAATGTATTTTCACAAAGTACAAAAGAAACAAAAAAACCTCATTTTATATCAGAATTTCTGAAATTCTGTGCCAGATGAGGAATTGTCCGTCATTTCAAATTCGTATTTCGCCGCCAGTTTTGAACTTTTCCGACCGATTCTGCGCTTAAAATGTGTGTCTCGACCATGCCTACAAAGCTATGTCTAAGACATTTGGAATATTGAGCCCATTCGGCAGAAAATTTGAAAAAATATGATTTTGCCGTTATTCCGATTTTTTTATATTTCGTCCTCATTTCTCCACCGATTTCATTGAGCGACCTCGTAAATTGTCGAATATACCTGTATAAACAAACGTATCTAGAAAATATAACACAAATGTTTCTAATTTAATAAAAAAATTGAGAAAACCACATTTCCTGTTGAAAATGAGCGCTCGTCGGCAAGCGCGCCAAGGCACGCAAAGTGCGTCAAGCTTGCTGGCGCTTTCCCGCTTTTGGGGGCAGTGGCTTCTCCGAAAATTCTATAAAAAATTGTGCAAAAAAAAAGAAAAAAGTCGGAAACAATTTATTTTTTTTTCTTGCTGGGCTTCCAGGTACCACGATCATTTTGTTGTTATTGACAACAAAAAATCTTGCAGCGCAAAAAAACAGAAATCCCCACGCAATTTCCAGCATGTAGGTCTTCTAAAACCCAATTTTCTGCGGAGTGTATTGTACAACTTTTTTTGTTTCCGATCTTTCAATGAGGAAAACAAAAAAGTGGTTGGCTCCGCCTACTTTTCCTTCCTTCCGACCATTTTCCCATTTGTTCCGCCCATTTTCAGCTCATATTTGATCGCTATCTTGCTCTTTTCTTGCTCATTTCCATGTGATCGGTGTGCAAAAACCACATTTCTGAAATTCGATGCTTTTCCTGTTGTTTTCCCGAATAATTTGTAGGCAAATAGAGAAAATGTGGGACAGATCAAACTCTGAAAAGTAAAAAAGCTCGAGTACATATTTCTGTGGACTAGTTTTCCCGGCTGGAAGATTCACGGCCACCGATGAATTTTTCGATATTTCTATTGGAATTTTTGTTGAAAGTTGAGCTATGTATGGTGCATTAGCTAGGAAACTAGTTGATTTATTGTTGAGAAAAGAAAAATAAATCAATTTTTTCTGCAAAAAAAAAAAGAAAAAAATTTTGAAAAAATTGTTTTTGTGAAAAATTTTTGGCCGAAAAAAACACCGTTTTTTTCTGATTTTTCTCCTGTTTTTGTTTTTTTTTGTTCAAAATTAAATTCACATTACTTTTTGTTAATAAAAAGTACCTTTAATCATGAAGAAAATTTAAAATTTCGGTGAAAAAAAAAATTTGAAAAAAATTTTTTTTTTTGACATCCTAGTTTTAAGAGCTTTTTCACAGTTATTTTCAAGTTTCTTATTATGTTTTATAATTTTAAAACAAAAAATGTTACAGGAAAAACCAGAAAAAATCGAGAAAAAATACTTTTTTTTTCCAATTTTTGAAAAAAATTTGTTTACATTTTTTTCACCGTTCTTTCGAACAAAAAGTTTGTTTTGGTTAATTTTAAGATTTTTTGTGCAATTTAAACATGAATCACCAATAAAAAATTAATAAAAAACGAGAAATTCGGTGAAATTATCGCCGGTGGCCGAGCGCTGCGAAAACTAGTCCGCGGTCTCGATTTTCTCGTAAAAACTCACGAAATACATTTAAAGTTTTTTTTACACGGTTAAATGCTATTTTTAACTCGAAAATTCGAATTTTTCGCTGTAAAAACGCTCGAAAAAAGAAATACTGCGTCTCTTCGTTTCAAACACTCTCTCCTCGTAATTTTGAACTTTTGATAATTTTTTAATCAAATGTTTTCCGTTTTTGTTATTTTCCCAGCGAAAAAGCAAAAATCAGCAGCATAATATTCTGAAAATGACGTGTGGGAAAGCTCCTGAAATTTTTATGAGAAAAATATATTAAAAGAAAATTTCTAACTTTCCATGCACTTTTGAGTACTTTTAGGGTTAGTTGTTTGGTCTGAAAGCTGAAAATTGAGGAAAAATATGATTGGAATATTACATTTTTAGGGAAAATTTGCGGCATGCGCCTTTAAAAAAAACTACAGTAAGATTTTTGAAGAAAAATCCTCCAAAATCAAAATTTTTTGGCATTTTTCTTCAGTTTTTCTATCAAAAAAAGAAGAAACAGGCAGAAATAAGAGAGTCACAGAGAAGTTCTCAATATTTAAGTATTTTGCTGAAAATACAAAAAAAAAGGAGATTAAGACAAAAAGCGGGCGTTCTATTCAAAAGTTATAACCTCTAAATATGTCTTTGTTTTCTGACTTTTCTAACAATAAGACGCTATTTTTGACGAATTAATCCTTTTCCCGTTAGTGAATGAATATTTCATTATTTTCTCAATTTTTATACTCAAAAATATGGATTTTAGCCAAAAAAATATAGTCGCTCCTAATTTTTCACTGTTGCAATTGAAAAGTTTTATTTTAATTTTTATAACAATTCTCACCCTTTTAATGAAAATTTTTGAATTTCCGCCCCCACACGGTGTTTGCAGAATTTCCGAACCATCGTAATCCTGTTCAATTTTGAACAAAACTATGGTAAAAATGGAGACCCTGACAAAACCCGGGAAAACCACGAAACCGGGGAAGACAAAACCGGGAAGACAAAACCGGGGGGAAAAAAATGGACAAAACCGGGGAAAAGTTGCAAGTCTGCGGCGCACTTTTTCCTGTTTTTTCAACACTTCCAGTACAAAACATCGTGCAGCAGTTGCAAAAAGGGGCGGAGCCTCTTCCCCGGTTTTGTCTTCCCTGGTTTTGTCTTCCCCGGTTTCGTGGTTTTCCCCAGTTTTGTCAGGGTCTCTAAAAATGGCATTTTTAACACATTTTCTGGGAATTTCTTATAGATTTCACATCTTTTCATCATGCAAAACCTCTTATATTCAACAAATTTCAGAGGTCTTGGCAGTTACAGAAGATGATCTCGCGAATCGTTCTCCTTCTCGTTTCTCTTGTTTTGGTAAGTTTTAATTCATTTTGTAAACCTTTTCCACCTCTAACCCTTTGATTTCCTCTATAATTCTGAAATTTCAGTGCCACGCTCTCGTGTCGGACATTTCGCACAGATTTTTGCACAGAGATCATGATTATGAGCGTAGAATATACGGTAAGCAAGAATTTGATTTTCATCTATACTCTATTGTGTTTTCAATCGACTTGCGACATGAGAACGCGAGACTCCGCCCACTTTTTTGTGCGCGACCACAATGCTATTTGAAGAGACGCAGATAGGTAGCGCACAAATAAGTGGGCGGAGTCTCGCGTTCTCATGTCGCAAGTCGATTGAAAAAACAATAATTTCCAATTGCTTCAATTTCAGAGCCGCTCTACATTTCAAATGACTTCCGCCTCGGTGGCTCCGCAAAACTCTCGCCGCTCTATGAAATGACGAATTCGCACCTTCTCAACTTGGCCGATTTGCTACGAAAGCGCACCGAATGACACGTTTTGCCAGTTAAGGATAGATGAGACCTGTTCACTCAATAATAAAATTTATTTTATTTAATGTGATGTTTTGTTTGAATAAATCTCATTCCTGTTTTTCGGAGCTTTATATACTTGTTTGGATGATTTTCTGTCCACCATCCGTCGATGCAAATTGAATTTGACTCAAGAAAACTCGAACTCGGCGTCTAAAAAGACTCCGTGGACGCTACTCGCATTTACTTTCGGCGCTAGGTCCTCTACACCCTAAAGTTATATATTATGCCAAACGCGAAAAAAAACTCATCTCAGCCCTTCGTCGTCAAAACGCTCGTCAGGAAAATCACACCTTCACAATGCCCAACCTTTCCGCTGCCAGAGCTCTTGTCAAACACCGCCTTAATTCGCGTCATCCTATTCCCCCTCTAACCGTCCAAGGTACTTTGGTTGTTAACGACTCTGATAAGGCTTCCCTCTTTGCTTCATCCTTTCGCGCCAAATTCGTCCCGCCAGCCTCACCTTCTTGTCATTCCTTTTCGTCCTCCTCCCCATCTCCGGTTTCTTTCGCGCCTTCTCTTCTTGATTCTCGCACTCCCTCTGAACTTTTTGCTCTCTATATTGTCGAAAAATTTTTAATGAAGCTTCCTCCACATTGTGGATACTCTCCTCATCCCGCCAACTATCTAGTGCTTAAACGTTGCGCTACTCCTCTCGCTCTTCCTCTCTCTATCATTTTCCAAACAAGTTTTCAGACTTCTCAGGTCCCCGACTGTTGGAAGCATGCTACTCTTATACCTGTTCCGAAAAAGGGTAACCCCTCGTCTCATCTTAATTATAGGCCTATTTCTCTTACTGATCCCATTTCTAGAGTCATGGAACGAATTATATGTCAGGACCTTCGGAATCTCTTATCTAGTAAATTCTGCTCCCATCAGCATGGATTTATTGCCACCCGCTCGTGTTCTACTGCGCTACTTCAATCTCTCGTCTCCTATCGCACTTTACTGAAAACTAATAAGTTTGCTGACATTGTATACTTTGACTTTCAAAAAGCTTTTGATCAAGTGCCCCACCAGCTTCTTTTGGACAAAATTATTCAATTCGGAGTTCCTCCTAACTTTTGCAACTGGTTTGCCGATTTTCTCTCTAACCGTAGTTTCTCTGTCAGAGTGGGTAACTACAGGGTGGCCGATAAGTATAGGACGCTCGCTTTCAGCGTTCCCTGGCACGGTGCCAAGGGATATTTTCGAAAAATTTCGAAACTTTTCGAAAGTCCAGAGACTATATAAGTAAGCTTCTCAGTCATTTGTTCTCACTTCTCCATATCGCCGAGCTATGAAAAGTTCTCCTCATCGTCCTTCCATTGAACTCTTGTTCAAGAGAGGCCTCGGAAGTGCTGAGATCGCTCGACGCCTTCAAATTTCGTCTTCGACGGTTCGAAACGTTGTCGCTGCTATCAAAAAGCGAGGAGATGCTTCTGAAGTAAAAAAAAGCGGACGTCCACGTTCTGTCAACACCCGGAATACTCGTGCAATCATCAAGAAACGGATCATTCGAAATGATGGATTGAGTCTCAATAGGATGGCGTCACAGCTTGGAATTGCCCGATCCACTGTCCAATCGATTGTCAAGAACGACTTGAAGCTCAAAAGTTACAAACTACGTCGTGGACAGTACCTCTCGGACAAATCGAAAGCGATGCGACTCGAAAAATGCCGAAAATTACTCCAGCACTTTCAAGTGCGCCGCGTCTCTGACGTTATCTGGACAGACGAGAAGATCTTCACTATTGAACCTCTTCCCAACCGTCAAAACCAGAGACAGTTATTGTCAAAGGATGACAGCATGTCTCCGAAACGTCGTCTTGCCCATAACCGCCTTTTCCCGAAAAGTGTCATGGTTTGGGCCGGTATCACGGCAACCGGTAAAACTCCGTTGGTTTTCATTGAAAGAAATGTGAAAATCAACTCGGAGGTGTACCAAAAGATTGTGTTGATGGATAATTTGTTACCCTGGGTCACTCAGCACTTTGCTGGTGGTCCATTTATCCTTCAACAAGACTGGGCACCGTCCCATGGCTCGAGATCGACATTGGCCGTCTTGGAGGCGCATTTCCCTGGATTCCTGGACAAGAACTTGTGGCCTGCTTCCAGCCCGGATCTCAATCCGATGGATTTCAGCGTTTGGGGCATGTTGGAAGGGAAGATCGCGGGAAAAGTTTTTGCTACTGTCGATGACTTGAAGGCCGCTCTCGAGGTAGCATGGGCTTCGATCGACGACGGATACCTGCGGCGCACTGTCAATTCGGTGAAGAAACGTTTGAGAGCCTGTGTCAAAGCTCGTGGATCCAACTTCGAAATTCTCTTGTAAAATCAAATTTTCTGCTTATTTTTTGTTGTTTAATAAAGGTTGTTCTCGAAAAATCCTCAAATTGAAAAAATGGGAGCACTTTCAAAACGTCCTATACTTATCGGCCACCCTGTATACCGAAACGAATATTTCCCCTATCCCCTCTGGAGTTCCGCAAGGCTCCGTCTCCGGGCCTTTCCTCTTCTTGATCTTCATAAACGATCTCTTTTCTTTATTCCCCCCTGAAATTCACTATACCGCATTCGCCGATGATCTGAAAATTTTTGCTAGCTCACCGTCCTTGTTACAAATAACTATAAACATCATTGCATCTTGGTCCCGTGACAACTCTCTTCCTCTCGCCATCTCAAAGACTTCACTTATTCACCTTAATCCACTAGGAAACCCTCGTCACCAGTATTACATAACTGGATCTCAAATTCTCCCTTCTGATTCGGTTCGAGATCTTGGTATTATTTTTGAGCCATCCCTCAAATTTCACAAACACATTATAAAAATTTCTAATTTGGCTCTTCTGAGAGCCAAACAGCTTCTGAAATCTTTCAAATCCAGCAACCCTATTTTTTACACCAACTTATTCAAAACTTATGTCTTACCTATCCTTGAATATTGCTCCCCTGTTTTCTCTCCTTCTCCTAATTCTATGCTTTCTGCTAAACTAGAAAAACCACTTCGTTGGTTTTCCGCCCGAGTTCTACAACGCTGCAATATCCGTTACTCTTCGTACCACGATCGCCTAGTCATCCTCACATTAACTTCTATTCGACACCGCAGGCTCAGAGCGCAACTTATTCTAATTTACAAGCTTATCATAGGTGCTGCCCACTTTCCCAATCTTAATCATTTCATTAAATTATCATCTTCTTTACGCCGACCCATGACCCTCTTGCTTTCTACTGCTTGCGACAAAAACTTTTTTGCTTCTGTCGTTCCTATTTGGAACGCTTTAACGGCTAACACTCCACACTTTCTCTCCCCGTCCGAATTTTATTCTTTACTTGACAAAAATATTGCCATATTATGATATTTCCCTCTTTAACTCAATTTTTTTTGTTCTCTATGCTTACTCAATTGTACTTTAACCCTGTGATCCAAACTCTAACGGGTGAGCAGTGTGCCTTATCGAAAAAAAATTTGTCGACAAATGCCCTTTTTGACAAATTATCGACAAAAAATTTGTCGAATTTGTCAAAATTTTGTCGACAAATTTATCGACAAAAATTCGAATTTGTCGTTTTTGTCGATAAATTTGTCGACAAAAAATTTCGACAAAAATTCGACAAATTTGTCGACAAAAAATCGACAAAAAATTTTCGACAAAAAACGACAAAAAATTTCGACAAAATATATTTTCTTGCTAGTCGACATCGGTTGCCGCGCCGATCTCATGCAAATGATAGCGATCGCGGACCCGTGATTTGTCGGTACAAGAAACTATGTATAGCCGGTTGCGTTCTCCAAGAGGGCAGCTACCAGACAGCTACCTGGCAGCTATTTGGCGGCTACCTGGCAGCTATTTGGCGGCTACCTGGCAGCTATTTGGCGGCTACCTGGCAGCTATTTGGCGGCTATTTGGCAGCTATTTGGCAGCTATTTGGCAGCTATTTGGCGGCTATTTGGCGGCTATTTGGCAGCTATTTGGCAGCTATTTGGCAGCTATTTGGCAGCTATTTGGCGGCTATTTGGCGGCTATTTGGCAGCTATTTGGCAGCTATTTGGCAGCTATTTGGCAGCTATTTGGCAGCTATTTGGCAGCTATTTGGCAGCTATTTGGCAGCTATTTGGCGGCTATTTGGCGGCTGTCTGGCGGCTATTTGGCGGCTATTTGGCGGCTGTCTGGCGGCTGTCTGGCGGCTGTCTGGCAGCTGTCTGGCGGCTGTCTGGCGGCTGTCTGGCAGCTGTCTGGCAGCTATCTGGTTCGATTTCATACCAGTTCTATTTCGTACGAGTTCTATTTCGTACCAGTTCTATTTCGTACGAGTTCTATTTCGTACGAGTTCTATTCCGTACGAGTTCTATTCCGTGCAGTTCTATTCCGTAAGAGTTCTATTTCGTACGAGTTCTATTTCGTACGAGTTCTATTTCGCACGAGTTCTAAAACGTAGCAGTTCTATTCCGTGCAGTTCTATTCCGTGGCAGTTCTACTCCGTGCGAGTTCTATACCGTAGCACCCCCGAAGGAACTGCCCGGAATACAGCTATCCGAAATAGAATTGTAAAATTTGATGTCTTCTGCAGTTCTACAACAACACTTCGAAATTGCGCGCTGCATTATTTAGCCAATTTGTCGAAATTTTTTGTCGACAATTTGTCGAAATTTTTTGTCGAAATTTTGTCGACAAATTTGTCGAATTTTTGTCGAAATTTTTTGTCGAATTTTTGTCGACAAAATTTCGACAAATTTGTCAAAATTTTTTATCGACAAATTTGTCGAATTTGTCGATTTTTTGTCGATAAATTTCGACGAAAAACTTTGACAAATTTATCGACAAATTTGTCGAACCTTTGTCGATAAGGCACACTGCGGGTGAGGTTCTTGAAGTATTGTTTTCATCTTTGTGAAATCAATAAATAAATAAATAAATAAAAACTCGCACCGCTCGATCACAGAGAAAACGTTGGCAAACGTGTTAACCACTCGGCCATGCACACAAAATCTTCAAAGCGCGTATTTTTCTGCGCACTGTGTTTGCGTACACGCCACACTTGACGCAAAAATGCATACTTTGAATTTTCTTTTTTTATTTTTTTTTCCATTTTTTCGAAACGTTTTTGTTTCTATTTTCCCAATTGCAATTTAATTTTTTTTAGATAAATAAGTAGAAAAAATGCTTAATTTTTTGTTTCAGAATGTCGGACTCTTCGTCGTCGGATGGAGAAGACAACCACAAGTTTCTGGCGAACAGGAAAAAGAACCTTACTAAAAGTAAGTTTTTTCTCATATTTTTAATTTTTATTGTTTTTCTTAATTTATGGAGATTTTTATTATGCCAGAATATCGAAGGTCGGAAACGTTTGTTTTTTTTTTTTGGATTTCTGCGTTTTTATTCATAAAATTTGAGAGAAAAGCAACAAAAATTGGGTAAAAATGCAAGGAATTTTCCGATTTGGATAAAATGTTTACATACTATTGGACGGACATATCGATTCATAGACATGTCAACAAGAAAAAGGAAAAAATGGGTGAAAACTCGAAGAATGCTCAGATTGGTCTCAAACTTTGGGAAATAATTTATGCCAAAAATACTCATGCTCAGAAAAGTTTGTACCGAAATATTGGTTTTAAAATTGTTCGGAAAAAATAACGAGGTTATTTATTTTGCATTTTTTTTTTATTCATTTCATGCAGAAAATGACGTTTTCTGATTTTTTTTCTCCAAGACGTCATCTGCATGAAATCATGAAAAAAAAAGTAAGATGTAAATACAAAATGAATAACACCATTTTTGCGAATTTTTTAAAATCAATATTTTGGTCCACAATTTTCTGAGCATGTCCGGGAGTATTTTTTAAAACATTTTTCCTAAAGTTTCAGGCTAATCGGAGCAACGCCTGAGCATACTGAAATATTGAAGTGTTTTTAAATAAGAAAACGTAAAATTGTTTCGAGCTACGATATTCAGAGAAAGTTTAATCAATATTTCAAACACCCCCATTATTTCAATATTTCTAGAAAAGACTCCAACTGAGCCAACTGAAGATGAAGTGGAAGAAGTTCTAGAGGAAAAATCATTTGCCGAATTGGGCGTTTCGCAGACACTTTGCGATGCTTGCCAAAGACTTGGCTGGATGAAACCGTCGAAAATTCAGCAAGCAGCTCTTCCGCATGCTCTTCAAGGTAAAGACGTGATTGGATTAGCGGAAACCGGATCAGGAAAAACGGGAGCATTTGCGATTCCGGTGCTTCAGTCGCTACTCGATCACCCTCAAGCTTTTTTCTGTCTCGTAATGACACCCACGAGAGAACTGGCTTTTCAAATTGGGCAACAATTCGAAGCACTTGGATCGGGAATCGGGTTGATTGTCGCGGTAATTGTGGGAGGAGTAGATTTGGCTGCTCAGGCTATGGCTCTTGCTAGGAGGCCACATATCATCGTTGCCACTCCAGGACGTCTTGTCGACCATTTGGAGAACACGAAAGGATTCAACTTAAAAGCTCTCAAGTTTTTGATTATGGACGAGGCGGATCGAATTTTAAACATGGACTTTGAGGTGGAACTTGATAAGATTCTAAAAGTAATTCCACGTGAGCGTCGCACGTTTTTATTCTCTGCCACAATGACCAAAAAGGTGTCCAAGTTGGAGCGCGCTTCGCTGCGAGACCCAGTGCGTGTTTCGGTCTCAACTCGCTACAAGACTGTCGACAATTTGAAGCAACACTACATTTTTGTTCCGAACAAGTATAAAGAGACGTATCTCGTCTATCTTCTCAATGAGCACGCTGGAAACACTTCGATCGTTTTCTGTGCCACGTGTGCCACCGCCATGCAAATCGCCGTAATGCTCCGTCAATTGGGAATGCAAGCAGTTCCACTTCACGGACAAATGAGTCAGGTTGGAGAATTTTGCATTTTTAAAGGAAGTGCCAACTTTTCGGGGAAACTGTTTAAAATATAGTATTGAATAAGGGGATTTACGAATATCACATCGAAATCGCACAAAAAATTTCACTGATTTTTGCCAAATTTTGCAACAACAAAAAATAGAAAAGCACGGGGAGTGCACGAAGACGAGGTTTCCTAGGCCGCCGGCCGAGGAAACCTGGTGCGCCAGCAACTTAGCATGGCGCACTTTCGGTGCTTGCGCATTTTTCGACTCGCATTTTTTTATTATTTTTCTTTTAGTAAAACCTGATTTTCTTTGTAAAATGTATGTATTGTATCTTTTAATACCATTAAATTGTCCAAACATCGATTTTCGTAAAGTTTTATCCTGCAAAAACACCAAAAAACTCATTTTTTTTTAGCTCCGCAATGCTAAAAACGGCTCTGGGACGTTTCGAAACCTGCCATTTCGAAACTGGGACGTTTCGAAACTTTTTTGATTTTTTGCGGCATACTAGTGGATTTATATTCCCAAAAATAGAAAATAGTAGATAAAAACGAAAGGTAAATACCAAATGCCCGCGTGTTTTGGTGTCAATTGGTGAAAAACAATACGCAAAAATGCAAAAAAGTTTCGAAACGTCCCAGAGCCCTAATAACGATTATTCCGAAATGGTGGCTGAATCAAATTTGACGTTCTTAGGCTTAAAAATTTTTTAAAGACCTCAGCTATAATTCAGTTGGAGCACATTTGGGAAAAAATTAAGAATTTATGCTTTTTTCCTGAAAAACATAAAAAAAATGCCTCAAAATTTGAAATTCCCGCGAAAAAATCCAGTGGAGCGCGATTGCGCGGCTCCGCCCTTTTTTCAAATCTTGGACACCGTGATTCCCTTAATTTTTTCACTATTTTTTGATAAATTATTTACAAATCGGCCAAATATAGGTTTTGCCCATTTCAAAAATGAACAATTTCGGCAAAAAAAATGCTGGTCGCCGGTTTCCTAGGCCGCCACTTTGTGTACTCCCCGTGGTCTTCTATTTTTTGTAAAAATCATAAAAAAGCAGAGCAATTTTTTGTGCGATTTCAATGTGATATTCGTAAATCCCCCACCTCATACTAAATTTCAAGCCACTTTCCCCAAAAAGTTGGCACGGCGAAAATAATTATTCAAACATTTCAGGAAAAACGTCTCGGCTCGCTGAACAAATTCAAGAGCAAAGCACGCGAGATCCTGGTGTGTACTGACGTGGCGGCGAGAGGACTTGACATCCCCCATGTCGATATGGTCATCAACTTTGATATGCCGTCCCAATCCAAAGATTACGTTCATAGAGTTGGAAGAACTGCAAGAGCCGGAAGAAGTGGACTGGCGGTTACTGTAGTCACGCAATACGACGTGGAGGCTTACCAGAAAATTGAGACTCATTTAGGTGGGTCTTTAAAAATGATTTCAAAGAAATATATATAATACATTTTGTTGTTAGGAAAGAAATTAGAAGAGTACAAATGCGTGGAAAACGAGGTGATGGTGCTGGTCGAGCGAACTCAGGAGGCGATGGAGAATGCGAAAGTTGAGATGAAGGAGATGGACGAGAAGCGAAAATCCGGAAAGAAGCGACGGCAAAATGACGATTTCGGAGACACAGAGGAGAGCTCTGGACGATTCAAGATGAGCATCAAGAATAAAGGAGCTGGAGGAGGAGGTGGAGGTGGAAAAAAGAAAAAGATGAAAAAGTAATATTGATGGTTGGTTTTTTTGTTGATTTTCTTGTTGCTTTTATCTTTTCTTTTTCTCGTTTTTGTTATAAAATCAGTTTATATTTACCATTAAAAATGATGTTATCCAAAAAAAAAATTTAATTTAAAATAGTTAAAAATTGATAACTTTCTCAGCTATAATTGATTTCAAATTAAAAGAGTTCATGTTATTGTCGAAAAACAATGCGGTGGTCTACCGTAACTCAAATAAGGATGATCAATGCCACACCCCCTTTTGCTTGCAAAAACAAGGAAAAAACTAAATGTTGTCGAAAAATCAAGCGGCGACTTACCTTACAGTAACCCGAAAAACACGATTTGCGAAGTGATTCAGGCCACGCCCCTAAAAATTCATACCTTTGCAAAAGGGGGCGTGGCCTAAATCACTCCGTAAATCGTGTTTTCCGGATTACTGTAGGTCGCCGCTTTATTTTTTCGACACTTATTGGATTTTCGAAAAGCTTTCTGAAATTCGCCATTTTTATTGTGAAAACAAAAAAATTGCAACGCGGTGTTTGCGTACTTTTGAAATCCAAACGCCAATGAAAGAAATAGCATGGGAAATGGAGAGATTTGTTCCCATTTTCATTTGAATTTTGAAAGTACGCAAACACCGCGTTGCAATTTTTTTGTTTTCACAATAACACAAAATTTCCTTTTTTTTCTCACAATTGGCGACTGTAATTTCCGGCTCTGGGGCGTTTCGAAATGTCCTAGTTTCAAAACGTCTCAAACCCGAACTTCCAATTGCTAGAAACATGTCAAAAAATTGTAGGAATTGGGCAAAAACGACAATTGTTTCATTATTGATTTGTAAGATTAAAATTTCAAAAAAATAATACAGAAAATCGAATATTTAGCGTAAAATACGAAAGTGCTAATAGGAAACGAGAATGAGACATACAGCAGCTCGAAAAGAGAACCCGAGGAAATTCAGAAAGAGAAGACGTTACGTTATTTACAAATGAGGCGATCATTGTGGAGGATATTGCGGATGATGGTGATATTGTTGACCGACGGATGGCGGATTGTTCCACGGGTATCCGGGGTGTCCGACACTTCCCGGATTCACACTTGACGGTCCGCCTCCCACACTTTGTGGCTGTCCGACACTTCCAGGGTTCATCAAATGTTGTTGGTGACTTCCTGGGTTCATACTTCCAGGATTCATGACGCTTCCCGGATTGTGAATACTTCCTCCGCCGACACTTCCCGGCATTCCGACGCTTCCGGGCGGTGGTCCGACGCTAGATGGGTTCATTTGCATGGATGCTGAACAATTGGATTAGAATTTTTAGAAAAAAAAAACTCACGAGGTCCTCCCATTTGTTGTCTATGCATTCCATAGTGACTGCTCACTGATTGTGGCCCCATCATTGATCCAGGCTGCATCACCGACTGAGGTGTTTGTTGCGGAGCCGCTGAGCCCGGAGCCATCACAGAGTTCGGTGCGGCCACCGATTCTGGGTTCGGATACGTGGGTGCGACACTCGAAATGATCGGCTCGTCACGATTCGACATGTTCCAGTCGCCGGACGAGAATCGCTCGACGACAAGACGCACGAGTATCCAGATGCAGCACTCTCCAGTCGTTTTACTCTCAGCGTTCACCTCTCCAATCATTTGTTTGAAACCGTCGAGTTCGAGCAATGATTGGACATTTACAAAGTTCCTGTAGAAAAAAATTGGAATTGCATTTTATTGCCAGTTTAATTCTGTGCCACTCGGTGTCTTACGGTTTCAAGTATTCTAATATCTTGTGTATAAGACCGGATTGTGTTTACAGGTCCGTTTACTTACCAAAGCTGGGCGTAAAACTGATTTTTCAAGGATTCCGTAAACATCTAAATCCCACTTTTTAGTAAAGAAAATTGTTGATGAAACCAGAAATAATAACAACAATTGGAAAAAAACTTAAAAACAAGAAAAATATGGGGGTACGGTATAGAACTCGAACGGAATAGAACCGCCTGAAATTGAGCTGTACCGACGAACAACCGCTCGAATAACTTGAAAAAGTATTTCGTTGTACACTGTTAGGTCCTTAGTTCTATTTCAGTTGTTTTTTCAGTACAGTTTCATTTCAGTCGGTTCTATTTCGCGCAGTTCTATTCCGTGCAAGTTCTATACCGTAGCACCCCCAAAAATATAGCTTTCGATTGAAAATTAGCTCCTGAAATTTGATAATTGTGATGTTTTTGTTCAGTTTCAGTATTTAACATCGAAAAATATGTTGAGCTTTTTCTGAAATCATTTTGAAAAAATTCCGCTGTACTGAAAGTTCTGTCAACTTCTGCAGAAACTTTCGTAAAACTTCAAGAAATTACAAAAAATTGCTTTTTTTTATCGATATGAAGAAATAGCTCGAGAATTTTTACGGAATCCGTAAAAACCGTAAACGTAAAATCATCCCTATTACTTACACCCAAAGGGAATCTTTCAGAATAGCCACCCATATATTTCAAAATAGGTACCCATTTGACTCGCTATAGTATAGCCATCCACAGTCGGCGCCGCGTGAGTGGCTATTCTGAAATTATGGGTGGCTATTCTATAGCCCGTTGGTGTGGGTACTTATATTGGAGTGCATGGGTGGCTATTCTGAAAGATTCCCTAGGAAACCAGTATAGCCACCCATTACCACTGACAATGAGTGGGTGGCTTAACTGTAATAATATATTCCAGTAAAAGCACCCATATATTTCAAAATAGCCACCCACAGAAAATCGGAAAAATCCCATTTTTCAGTTATGTGGGTGGCTATACTATAGCGTGGGTACCTATATTGTAGTGGGTGGCTATACTGGAATTTTCCCCACCCAAAAGTGGGATTATTCCGTGTAAGTTCTAATCCGTAGCAACCTCAGTAGGTCACCGCTCTATTTTTCAACAATAATAAACATTTTTACGGTCAAAAAACCGTCGAGTCTGACAAGGGAAGTCTTTTCACAAACCATATTGGAATTCTCTTAAACTTGGTGGGCTAATAGAACCTATCTCTGGCTACAGCGTCAAAAAAATTTAGCTGCCGAACTTCAAAAATAAGCTCAAAAAGTTGCTCCAAAGTTCCGGCTCCCCCCTCCGTCACTTCTCTCGTTTTTATCACGACCCGTCCAGAGGTGAAAAAACAACGAAAGGGAGGCGCAGTGGTAGAGTGGGGGGCAGCAGGAGAAAGGTCACGGGTTCGAACCCTCTTGTGGTAAAATTTTTTTTGATATTTTTTATAAGTATGGGAAACAGGGGTGGGACCAAAAAAAAAGTTTTTTTTTTGGGTGAGACAAAAATTTTTAACTTTTTTTGATTTCTTTTTTGACAATGTGACGTAGGCAATACTTTTTTTTTTGGTTTTTTTGTAGAGTAGCGGAGGCGAAGAAGGTTTTTGGACAAAGCTACCCCAAGGCAGAACGTTCCCGCATCAGAACTGTCCCGAAGCAGAACCGTAAAACAGAAATTTTTTCTCACCTTCACCATCAAAAAATAAATTTTTTCTCACCCAAAAAAACATTTTTTTTTTGGTCCCACCCCTGTTTCCCATGCTTATAAAAAATATCAAAAAAATTTTTACCAGAAGAGGGTTCGAACCCGTGACCTTTCTCCTGCTGCCCCTCACTCTACCACTGCGCCTCCCTTTCGTTGAGTTTTTTTACCTCTGGAGGGTCGTGATAAAAACGAGTGAAGTGACGGAGGGGGGAGCCGGAACTTTGGAGCAACTTTTTGAGCTTATTTTTGAAGTTCGGCAGCTAAATTTTTTTGACGCTGTAGCCAGAGATAGGTTCTATTAGCCCACCAAGTTTCAGAGAATTCCAATATGGTTTGTGAAAAGACTTCCCTTGTGAGACCGCAAACACCGAGTGCCAACAGAACTGATCCAAAAAAACCTACTCTTTAATCTTGTAGATGAAGCGAAGAATGCTGAACGATTCTGACGAGCGACTCTGGCTGAATATCACCTGGAATAGATATTTTTTTTTTACAAATATCACTATTTTTCTTTCCGCAGTCTAGTCGCTCACATTTAAAATAATATTGTTGTGACTGTGATCTATTTTTGTCGCCGATGCCAACTTTTTCGTCGTCGTGTTGTTGTAGGTGAGCGAGAGTTGCAAGCAGCACTGTGACGACGAGCTCTCTTGCATTCCGTCCTGCAAAAAAAGAAGAAACGTGTAATTGCTCTTGAGCACTTCTACTTCTAATTGTGCTTCGCACGGGATAAATATTGTGTAATCTGTTTTTTTTTTTTGGATTCTTTAATCTCAGAGATTAGTGTAGTGACTACTACTAAAAGCTCCGCCTCTTTTTTTCATGATTTGTTTTCAACTCGCCGAGCCTATTCATTCTGATTGTCGTCACCTTCCTTGGCTGTCCTTTATAGAATTACATAGACTTCAAAAATTGAAATGTTCAAGCCAAAACACTCTGCATTGCTTGTTGATGGGAATTCCGAAGACACCCACGCCATTCTTGCTGACTCAAACTGTTTCTTTCCCACCAAGAAAAAATTAATGTGTATTGTCGGCCTGCCAAAAAACGGATGAGGGTATTCCATGGGAAAATCTTGTAAGATCAGACCCTCTTAGTGACAAGTTCCTAGTAAAGAGGTACAAAGTACTCGATCTTGTGATTATAAACGATTATTGCGGGCCCGCCAAAATGGTCAAACGCGCTCCGCTGAACTCAATACTACGTGGATTTCATTTTGGTCTCCAAATTATTTCATTTCACGTTTAATTTATACGTGTAATTAAATAATTTGGGGACCAAAATGAACATAGCATAGCGTTTAGTTCAGCGGAGCGCGTTTGAGCATTTTGTCGGGCCGACAATAATCGTTTATAATCACAAGATCGAGTACTTTGTATCTTTTTACTAGGAACTTGTCACTAAGAGGGTCTGATCTTACAAGATTTTCCCATGGAATATCCCCATCTGTTTTTTGAAGAAAAATGCTTTTCATTTCTCGTCTCAAGATGTTATGCGCCTTTCAATTTTATTCGTTTTTACGAACCCATTCAAAAATTTTATCGCCCTATATGCTATATGCGAATACGTTCCTCTATTTGACCTTTTTTTGTTCCACTTATCCTCGTTTCATCCCTTTTTGAGCAAAAAAAAAACAACAAACGTCATCTTAAATAAGAGTGTGTGAAGGATAGTAAAAGTAGAAGAATTGGCGGCCCGCCATGGGTGGGACCACCACCAACACGCGATTTATTCAAAGGGGCTCTCGTTGGCCTCAATGTGTGTTATTCGGAATTCGTAAGTATTCATTCACGTGAGTCGAACAGAGATTAACTTTTAGCTTTCATTTTTTGAGATTTGCAAGCAAGGTATTTTGCGTAGTAGTAGTGGCGGGGCTCTAGCACATCTGTGCACTATTGACAAAACTCGGCCAGGGTAAAATAGTTGTCGAATTTTTTATCGGTAAATTCTCAAAACTTCGAAATTTATTGGAAAATTTACCGCTAAAAATGCACTAAAGTTTCGAAAAGGTATTGTTTCGAAACGTCCCAGAGCCGTTGGATTTCTAGACCAACGACCTAGGAAAACTGCGGATTGGCTCTAGGACGATTCGAAACAAAACGATTTGAAACTGGGACGTTTCGAAACAAAACGTTTCAAAACTGCGCCTTTCCGAAAGTAGGACGTTTTGAAATTAGGAAGATTCGAAATTTGTGTGCAAATTTTCGTCGTGGTGTTCGTTTCCTTGGCCTAATTTTGTCGTTTTTGTTATAGTGCAAACACCGCGACGAAAAATTGCACCAATGTTTCGAAAATCTGGTTTCGAAACGTCCCAGACCTTATTTCTCCTGTCTTTCTTGCATATTCTTCAATTTTTTGGCATTTAATTTGGAAAATAAGAAAAACAGATATTTTTGGGTTCTAAATGTCGAGGCAGTCGGCTTTCTAGGGAAAACTCGGAAAATGCTCCGATTGACCTAAAAATTTGGGAAATTAGGGCAAAAATACGGCTCTGGGACGTTTCAAAACTTTTTTGCATTTTTGCGGCGTACTAGTGTATTTAAATTTCCATAAAAATACAAATAATTGATAAAAGCAAAAAATAAAAACCTAATGAGCGTGTGTTTCGGTGTCAATTGGCAAAAAACGCTTCGAAAAAATGCAAAAAAGTTTTGAAACGTCCCTGAGCCAAAAATACTCCTGGATATGGTCAGAAAATTTTGGGCCGAAATATCAATGTTAAAAATATTGATTTTTTTCTGAAATTTTTTCAATTCGATATTTCTGCCCCAAAATTTCTGGGCATGCCTGGGAGTATTTCTGACATTACTTCCCAAAATTTCAGATCAATCGGAGCATTTTCCGAGTTTTCGCGCAGTTCTTTGCTATTTCGTGAATAACCCCGAAACAGTTACTGTACAAAACTCGTGCCGCAGACTGGGCCATTTTAATGTGATAGTCGTAAATTCCACCACCCAAAAAGTGTTCAATGCACGTTCAAAGGCTCCGCCATTCAATTGACCCTATTATATTCTTTCCAATTCCATTTTTCTCAATTGCTTCGTGTTTTAATAGATTCGCCCATCTGTTGTCATGTTTTTTGTTTTTGACTCGACTACACCGGGCGGCGGACCACATCTAGAATTCACCACGGAACCCCACCCACTTTTGGAAGAAAGAAAGAATCCATGTAGTGGGTGGGTGGAAGGAAGAAAAGTAGGAAGTCAGAAACCAAGAGCAGTTTTGTGAAGAGTCCTCTCGAATTTCCAAAATTCATGACTTCATTTTTTTCTTTCCTGGTCGCTGGTGTCGTTTTTTTGCGGCAAAAATTAAGTTTGAATAGGTGGCCAACCGTGAATGAGTTTGCATTCATTCATTCTCTGCTGCACCGAATCTTGTGTTCCCTCTTCTCGTAAATACTTTATTACTTTTCTATTCTTCGCCTATTTTCCCGAAGAAAAAAAAAAAAATTCTCCACTTTAGAAAATGGCCTCGTCACGGACGCTTCTCCTTTCGTTTCTGCTCATCGCCATCGCACTTTGTGCCGTTTCCGCCGCTTACGCGCCGAGAGTGAGTCCACTTATTTAGGGAGGCGAAGGATACACACAGACTCTTGTTGGTGTTTGATTTGTGGGTGGGGGAAGACGAAACGAAATGAAACAAAACCTTAAGGGACTTCTTAGTCACGTCTGCCGGCTGGGGGAATCAAATCAGAACCAGACGAGTGAACTTCGGCAAAGTCAAAGACCTAGGAAAAATCATGTCCCACCGCCCTTGTTTACGGGACCTCACTAACCATAAAAAGCCCAATCAGATAATTTCGGGCAGCTGATTGACGAGCAATCTGACAAATCGCCGAAAAATTCCCTGCCAAATTTCAGAACATTCGCGGAGTTGGCGACGTTCCATCCATGTTCTTTTCGCCGTTCCGAATGATGGGAAAACGCAATCAATTCTACGGTCTTTTCAAGTAAGTCACGTCTCCTATTCTACCTTTTCTTTCTTTTTTTTCTCGTTTAAAAAATTTAATTTAATTTTAGAAAAATTCGAAGCAACGAAGTGGTCGACTACTGAAATCTGACAAACACCTCACAAATTTCCAAATTCCCACTTTTGTATCGAATAAACCGTAAAATTTGTTTTTTTTTTCAACTTTTCTGTTTCTTTTTTAAAAGGTGCCGGTTTTTGGCTCTTGGACGTTTCGAAAATTTTTCTGCATTTTGTCGTCGCGTTGTCTGCACACAATCATTTCTTTTTTTTAGGGAAAGAAACTTGAAATTTAGCGTCGGACGGGAGATTTATTTACGAATATCACATTAAAATCACACCAAAAATTCCCTTTTCCCCCCAGAAATATTCAAATTGCACGTTTCGAAATTTCCTAGTTTCGAAACGTCCCAGCACCAGTTTCTCTAGTTTTTCTTCCATTTTTTTTTTAATTTTTTGAGTTAAATTTTTGAAAATAATGCATAATTGCAAGGAAAACAAATATTTCCGGGAAAATGGAAATTTTTAAAAGGTACTTGAAGAACGGATCGACTTTGTAATCATTGTTGTTGTAATCGGCCGCCGGATTTCTAGGCCATTCTCGTGTACTCCACGCGGTCTTTCATTTTTTTTTTTTTTGGAAAAATCTTTCAAATCAAATACATTTTTGTGCGATTTTAGGCTTTGAGATGTGATATTCTCAGTACGGAGCGCTGCAAACGCGCTCCCTTCGCACAGTGGTGGACGCGGCCACGTTGGCGACGAGAGAGTGCAGAAAATTGAGAGAGCCGTGGCCGATGTTTTGCTCTGATTTCTCTAAACCTCACTCCAAATGCATGCGAAATTTATTTGCTCGATTGGAGCGAGTTATCAGCGTTTTATACCGAGTATAGTGGATTTAAATTACAAAAAAAAACAATAAAAAATCGACTATTTAAAACGAAAAATAAAAACCAAACGCACGTGTGTTTTGGTTTCACTTGGCGAACACGCGAAAATGCCAAAGTTTTGAAATTCCAGGTTTCGAAACGTCCCAGAGCCTGATTTTAATGTGATATACGTAATTCCCCCACCCAAAACTACATTTTGAAACCAATATTCCCAAAATTATTAATGCACTCACCAATTGTGCGCTCATCAGATTCGCCATACTCTTCGTGGCGCCATGAGAAGTCAGTCGGGTCATTAGAATGTACGATTGAAGAGCGTATTCGTCACCGCATCGGAACACAATCTGGACAAATAAAAAGATGGCAATTTTGGTTACGGTAACGTAAAAATGTACATACCTTCTCAAAGTACAACGCCATGGCCTGGACAGTCTCCGGAGTTGCCGCCTCGTTTGTTCCTTCATCTGAAAAAAGAAATTGCATTTTTTTTTCTTCAATCGCATAATCAAAAATCTGAAATTACCATATTCGATGCGAATCTTCAACGTCATCGCTTCCGGACACACGTAAATTTTGTAGTGCACCATTTTGGTGGTCGTCACACCTTCTTCATTCAACTGCTGCGCTCGGAACTTGATACAGTCGGGATTAGCGTCCGTGATAGTCACTGTTCCGGGGGAAAGCGAGTTTTGGACGACTGGAGTTCTACTTGTCTCCATTCGTTCAAGAGTGAGAAGAGCTCGTTGTAGGTAGGAAATGGAGCAGAGATACTCGTCGAGTGGACATGTCAATCGGCCTTCTGTTACTTTATGGGGTTATTCATAGAAATGTCAAAAAATTACAAGCATTATATTTCTCCCTATTTTTTGTCATCTTTCGACATTTCTCGATATCAATTTTTGTCGAATAAATAAGGGGGCGACCAAACTTGGTCGGAAAAAGTTTTTCGGAAAATCGGATATCGGGCTTTTTCTCCGTTGCTTCCAAGATTTTGATGGGGTCTCGAGCTTCCCGACCTCTTTCGAAAAATTTTCGTTTATTTAAAAAAAACCGGAAAATTACTACTTTTTTTACTGTACGCGAGTCTTGAGTGGATATCGGTTTTTTTTTTCTTCAAATTTCTATGTTGACAATTTTAAGAAAATGTTCTTCATAACATAATTTTTTACAACAAAAAAAAAACGGAGAAAAGCCCGCTATTCGATTTACCGACCAAGCCTGGCGGCGACCTACCGTAACCCGACAACACAATTTACGGGACAATTTAGGCCACGACCAAGGGTGGGACCAAAAAAAATTGTTTCTCAGTTTTTTTTTCTTTTTTCAGATATTTTTTGGGTGGAACAAACATTTTTTTTTATTAGATAATGCGCGCGAGACAAACAATTTATTAATTTTATTTGATAGGGAGACGTGGGCAAAACGTTATTTTTTTTTTGGCTCAAAAAATTCCGGTTTTTGAGAAAAACTTAATCGATATATGTTCCGAATTGACAAAAAACTTTAATTTGTAACGAAAATTAGACATTTTCCATTTAACTGGCAGAAATACGCCTTTTTTGAAATTTTATTTTCTTTTTTTGGACAAAATTTTTTTTTTGGTTTTTTTTGCGTAAAACATCTACCATATTTACTCTAATAGAATTACACCTCTAATTAAAGAGCAGCATCTAATAGAATGGCAGATCGCAAAATTTTGAAATTTCGATTTTTCAAAATTTTTATGTTTTTTTTTTGTGATTTTTGTGATATTAAATGATATTTTCGAAAATTATCAAGAAACCAGTGCAAAATATGTTTTAAAATACTTTTTTTTATAGGTTTTGCCTATAGTTTCATGCGAAAATTGCGAAATATGCTTTAAAAATAAGCCTATCTTATTCGGGTTACGGTAGGTGTATTTTTTTTTACAATGCAATTTTACAAAACAATTTCAAAAAAAACTGCAAAAACATACCATTTTCCTGGAAGTCACAAGCCTTGATAATCGTATCGTGAGTCATCAGAATTGGCACGGAAGGCACTGTCATCCGTGGATCCGGCTCTTCGTGTCGTTCATCCAATGTCTCCAAGAACTGATCCGGCGTCCACATTGTTGGTCCGGCAGTTTGCGGATTGTTCGAACTCGGCACTGCCATTTCATCCACCATCAGACTTGTCGTCTCACTGTCCAAATTCAAGAAAAATTGCAAAAGTCCCGCGCATCTTGGCCTATATCGAGAAACGTCTCGCACAGCGATTTTCGTACCCTCGAGCAGTTTAATCTCCAGAATCACATTTCCCTGCATCAGTCGTATCGTCGTTTGATCAATCGCGTTGAGATGATATTTCAGACGGAACGGAAAGTAAACTTCCGGACCGAGCAGCTGTGACAACGACTTTTGCGACTGGAATCGGATTCGTCCAAAGTTTCCAATGGCGACCAGCGGGCGAATCGTTTCGCATAAAAAGTGCATCGTGTAGACGAGATCGTTCGTCTCTTTTAGCTCATCTCTCAACACTTGCGACATCATTGAATGAGGATTCCATCGTGGTTTTTGTTGCCAATCGATTTTCGTCGAGTTGAACTCGTCGTGTGGCATTGTTTGTCCAAAGTTCATCAGAAAGTAGTCTTCTCCAGAACCTGGCGTTTGCGATTTCACATTAAATGCGAGAATCATCAGCATATCACGCTTCTCTCCATACGATACGACAAGTTTGTGGAATGTGTATGCCTCGATCTGAAATTTAAAAAATTGAACAAACTTGCGCGAAAAGGGAACATAGCTTTTTAAACGTCTTCTGCAGTTCAAAATATGGTTATTTATAAGATTATTCACAAAATAGATATTGTCGGCCCGCCAAAATGGTCAAACGCGCTCCGCTGAACTCAACGCTATGCGATTTTCATTTTGGCCTCCAAATTATTTAATTTCACGTGTAAATTCAACGTGAAATTAAACAATTTGGAAACCAAAATAAAAATCGCCGAGCGTCGAGTTCAGCGGAGCGCGTTTAACCATTTTTGGGGGCCGAAAATAACAAAAATAGTGAGAAAAATTTTTTGAGAATACTCGGAGAAATCTCCGACTGGCTTGAAACTTTGGGAAATGATGACAAAAAACTCCGGACATGGTCAGAAAATTTTGGACCGAAATATCGATTTAAAAAGTTTTCAGAAAAAAAATCAATATTTTTTTAAAATCGATATTTCGGTCCAAAATTTTCTGAGCAAGCCCAGGAGCATTTTTGACAGTTTCTCCCAAAATTTCAGACCAATCGGAGCATTTTCCGAGTTTTCTCCCAATTGTTTGTCATTTTTTCCGATTTTCTACAGTACTTTGAATAGGTCCATTAGAGCAACGGAGGCGAAAAAAAGTTCCGGTTTTTGGGCAAAAACTTAATCGGTATATGCTCCGAATTAACAAAAAACCTCTAACTTTCAAGAAAAATTTGGAAATTTTCTTTTTAACTGGCAGAAATACGTATTTTTGTTGGTAAATTTTTTGAGGACAAAAAACGTTTTTTTTTGTGGAACTTTTTTTTTTGTCCCACCCCTGTTCATAATCCTATGCAGAATTCCGGAAAACATCAAAAAATACCGTACCCAACTAGGAAAAAAATCCTTCTGGTCGAGAATAATATAGACCGCCTTAAAATATTGGTGAAAATTGTCTTTTTTTTAAAGGCGCATCACATTATTTCAATGCAGGTGTCTCGACCCGAAGAATTGTTTTTCTAATAAGCCCATGCTGCGATTTTCGTCAAATTCTGACTGAGGAATTATTGAGAAAGTGGCCAACTCTATTTAAACAATGTTCTAAATTGGTTCTCATTTCGAAACTCTCCATTCAACCCAAAAAAATTTGTTGAAACCAACAAGTGTAATGGACAATTGAACTTTTAATTTCGGGTTCAGAGGGAAAGAAATAATGGAAGAAAAAACTATTCCAGATAAATTAAAGAGTAAGGACGATTTTTCTTTATGAGTTCTTATTATGGATTTGTGACTGAAATTTCACGAGTGACATTTCACGTGAAATTGGGAGACAAAAAATCATTTTGGTTACTTCTTTTTTACGAATTGAAACGTGAGGCCGTATTCATGAGCGTTTACCGTACGGTAAATGATTTTCCGAAAGGTAAAATAAGTTTTCGAAGTGTTCACTGGATCAATTACACTATAAATTGTCCGTATGCGTCGTTATAGTCATTGAAAATTATATTTACTGTCAATAGAATCATTTACCTTTTCATTTACCGTTGGTAAACGTTCATGAATACGGCCTGTGGATTCGAGTGTCACTCCTCCTCGAATCCATTAAAATATTAGAAGACACATTAGAACATTCAAGTGTCAGGACCTGAAGCGGAGAGTTTTGTTCAATTTGAAAACATCTGATTACGATAGTTTTTTTTTCAAATGTTCTTGCGCAATGCATCGGGTTGAAAACACCAAAAACTTTTTTTTGCTGCACTCAATAGGTTCGTGGCATATTTTTTTCGCAATCCACATACAAAAACGGATTGACAGGCACACAGAAAAACATTGAGATTTTAATTAATTCAATTTTGGGTCCTTACTCAATGTTTCTATTGACATACAGTAAAACTCTTTGAAAAATCAGGGAGACTCGCGCGTCCCCAAGCTTACCCAGAAGGTTTTTGACGGCGATAGCCGTCAACAACCTTCTGGTTGTTTTTCTAATATTTGAAAGAAAAAACGAATATTTCTCGGAAATTTTTTTTTTAAGGCTTCGGTCGCCGGATTTCTAGGCCACTCTCGTGTACGGTCTTTCATTTTTTTTTTTTTTTTGGAAAAATCTTTTAAATCAAATACATTTTTGTGCGATTTTAGGCTTTGAGACGTGATAGTGGATTTAAATTACCAAAAAAAAAACAATAAAAAATCGACTAAAACGAAAAATAAAAACCGAACGCGCGTGTGTTTTCAAAACTGTTTTGGCATTATTTCAATGCAGGTGTCTCGACCCGAAGAATTGTTTTTCTAGTTAAACAACTGAATAGTTAAGAAAAACGCAAAAAATGTATTTTTTTTCCTGCCCTGAATATGTCTATTACAAATAATAGAAAAAAAAGAAGGATTTTTCAAAAACTCACATTACAATACTTTTTAAAGTGCTGATCGTAGGCCATCGAGAACTGGTGCACCACTTTGTACATGTACAAGTACCTCATTAACCGATTGATGATTCCTTCGACAAGTTTTTCAGAAGACGCTCCAGCAAACGGTCCTTGTATTTGATTGATTTCTTGCACCCATGTTGTATCCTGAATAAGGAAACATTTTAATGACAAACTGTACTAGGTGATCAGGAGTGATGGCAGAGGTCGGACAGATGGGTGATGGTGAGAATTTTAAATATCAAGCGGATATTAATTCTATGTAAATCGTTTTAGTGTCACTTCACTACAGGCACGGTTAGTGTGAATTTAATCATGCAGACATAAACAATAAACAACAAACAGTCACATGGCAAGCAAGAGAGTTAGAATATTTAATAAAGGAAAAATAAGATCATAACCATTCGGCAATAAAAAACAAAACTAACCTTTTGAGAACGAACGTTCTGAAAAAAAAATCAAAAACAATAAGAGTTTGAAAGAGAGAAACGAAAAATCGAAAAGCATTCGCTGACTACTCGTACGACGACATTACGACATCATTAGAGTGGTGGCGTTATTCATAGAAATTCAGGTATTTACTTGTAAATATTTCTATGAATAACACCATGATGAGATGAGACATTGGGAATTTAAATATGTAAATATTAAAATACGAAAAATGGGAGGGGAGAAAAAAAAACAACGAAAGAAGCAATGGCTGCTAGAGACCACCCGAGAAAAAAAGACACGTACCTTATCACCATCACGACGATGCGGAAGCCCATGTGGAACGTCGCGGATGAGCGGAATGTTCTCGAAGCACATCTCGAATTGGAACGTGTATCGGTTGCGATTGTCGAGGCGGAGACAGCTGCGCACGCAGCATTTGAAGAACTCGGCCGCGTCAAATGGTACCACGTTTTTCACACTGAAAACAAGAACAAGTATTGTCGGCCCGCCAAAATAGTCAAACGCGCTCCGCTAAACTCAACGCTATGCGATTTTCATTTTGGTCTTCAAATTATTTCATTTCACGTATAAATTCAACGTGAAATGAAATAATTTGGAGACCAAAATGAAATTGGCATAGCGTTGAGTTCAGCGGAGCGCGTTTGATCATTTTGGCGGGCCGACAATATATGAAACAAGGCTGGGATTTTACGGGTCTTTGAAGCACCGTAAAATTTTTTTTTTTTTCTTCTGTTTGGTGATGGGGTTATGTATGAAATGGCAAAAAAAACTGCTCGAAAACTCAGAAAATGTCCCGATTGACCTGAAATTTCGGGAAATAAAAGCAAAAATACTCCTGGGCATGATCAGAAAATTTTGGACCGAAATATCGATTTTAAAAACTTTCAGAAAAATCGATATTTCGGTCCAACATTTTCTGAGCATGTCCAGGAGTATTTTTGGCACACATTATTTCCCAGTCTCAGGCCAATCTAAGCATTCTCTGAGTTTTCATCCAATTTTTTGTTATTTTTCGTAATTTCTATTGTGTTTTCAAACTTCTCTTCAAATATTTAGCACTGTGATTGCAAAATGTGGGCGTGGTTTCATTTTTTATCCCTAAATTTCAATTCAATGTAAGTATTTTCAGAGTTTTTGCGCAGTTTTTTGCCATTTCATGCATAACTTCATGAGAAAAAATAATAATTTTTCGTATTTTTCTTTGAAGTTTTTCTAATGGACCTATTCACAAAAGAAAAAACGGAAAAAAAATGCGGGAAAAATCGGAGAATGCTCCGATTGGCCTGAAATTATGGGAAAAAATTATTTCCCAAAATTTCAGGTCAATCGGAGCATTCTCCGATTTTTCCCGCAATTTTTTCCCGTTTTTTTTTCTTTTTTTCCGGTTTTGTGAAAGTAAAATTCGAAATTTTACAGATTTTACGTTTTACGGAATACTTAAAAAAAATAAATTTTACTCCGAGCCCTACTATTTCGAAACTTTTGTAAATTTTTACGGTGCGCTGTGTTTTCGTGTCAATTGGCGAAAAACGTTACCCAAAACTGCAAGTTTCGAAACGTACCAGAGCCGATATTTCAGTCCAAAAATTTTTATTTTTCAATGTTTCTATAATTCTGATAAACTAGCAAACCAACTCACTCGGTAATATGTAAAGCAAGTCCTCCTGGCACGTGAGCATCATCCCTTCTCAACTCGACGCCTACACCCTTCTTCTGAAGTTCTCCAGCCAAATACATGTACGTGATTCGATCTTCGACAGTGGCCACTGCAAAAGCGAGTGCCTGCTCTCTCGAGCAATCTTCGTGTCGTCGTGTCTCATCGGTAAACGATATAGTTCCTTGGCGAAGTGCGTCGCGAACTGGCATCTTGTACAACTCTTCTTCATTGTCCAAACAAACGAGTTGAGCTCTGCCTTCTTCACATTCCAATAGTTGCAGGTTCGTAGACACAATTTCTTCGTCGTCTGGCACAAAACTGACGAGTAGGTAGTAGTTTTCAGAGCGAAGATATTGGAGAACGATTCGCGTTTGTGGAGAATTTTTTAACACTTCTTTCACAAACGGGTTTAGTTCCGTTTCTTTTCTTTCCAGAACTGGAAGTGCTTTTACAGATCGACGATATCTTTCAATAACTATTGCAACTCTCAGTTTCTTTAAATACGATCTGATCGTTTCAGAAGAACAATGGCTGCTGTAGAGGGCTCTTCCAAATGCCAAAACGTCTTCGTGATCCTTTTCTGAAGCTTATATGGACCTATTCAGAGTACTGTAGAAAAATGAAAAAAAAAACAGCGAAAAATGGTGGGAAAACTCGGAGAACGTTCGGATTGGGCTGAAATTTTGGGGGGAAAAAAGTCAAACGGACATTCTCATAAAATTTTGAACCAAAGTATCCATTTTTCTGAAAATTTTTAACTGGTCCAACATTTTCTGAACACGTCCGGGACATTTTTCCCAAAAATTTAGGCCAATCGGAGCACGGGCGGGACCAAAAAAGAAAAATGATTTTTCGGTGTTTTTTTGGGTGAGACAAAACATTTTTTGATTTGTTTCTTCGTAATACGCAGTTGGCAATTTTTTTTGTTTGTAAATAGAGTCTCGGAGGCGTAAAAAATTCCTGTTTTTGAACACAAACTTAGCCGATATATGCTTCGAATTGACAAAAAAACTCGGATTTTAAACAAAAACTTGGAAAATTTCCTTTAAACTGGAAGAAATACGCGTTTTTTGGGATTTTTTTTTCTTGAACGCAAACATTTTTTTGGTACATTTTATAAGGACAAAAAACATTTTTTAAATAATTTTTTTTGGTCCCACCGCTGCACGTTCGAATTGGGCTGAAATTTTGGAAAATAATGCCAAAAATTTTCTGAGCATGTCCGGGACTAGAGCTAGGATCCATAAAAGAGGAACACGGCATTTTCCAGAAAATGGGCTTGTCTGTTTCTCCGCGTCTCTCACCACCATCATACAAAATTCATAAATTTCGGAATTTCGTTTACTGAAAACGATTTTCCTGTCATTTTCTAGTTTCATGGATCCGTAGGGGTGCGACAAAAAAACTTTAAAAAAACGTGTTTCTACCAGTTTAAAGGAAATTTTCACCACTTTTTGTTGAAAATCACTGATTTTTTTGGCAATTTTTCGTCCAAAAACAGGCATTTTTGCACATCCGCAGCTCTACGAACAAAAAAAAATTTTTTTTTTTGCTTTCGGAGCATTAAAAAAAACCCAATAATTTTTTTTTTCATTCAAGAAAAAAACAATTTTCTTTTTGTCCCACCATCTGGCCGGGACCAGGGGTAGGACCAAAAAAACATTTTTTTTTTTGATTTTTTTTTTTTTTGTTGCTTTTTTTTTTGATGATGAATTGAAAAAAATCTCTAATTTTCCACAAAAACTTGGAAAATTTCTTTTTAACACGGCAGAAATACGTATTTTTTTGGAAAATTTTTTAGGAAAAATTTTTTTTTTTTGGTTAATTTTTTGTAATATTGTCGATTCGTGAAGAAAGCAAGTGCGCCCTACAAAACTTAGTACTTCGTGGATTTCATTTTTGTCGCCAAATTATTTCATTTCACGTTGAATTTGTACGTGAGTTGAAATAATTTGGCGATGAAAATGAAATCCACGAAGTACTAAGTTTCGTGGAGCGCACTTGCCTTTTTCACGAATGGACAATAACAAAAAAAATTTTTTTTTTTTGAGGACAAAAAACTTTTTTTTGTGGAATTTTTTTTTGTCCCACCCTCTGTACGGGACTATTTTTGACACTATTCCTCCGAACATTCTTCGAGCTTTCGCACAATTCTTTGCTTTTTTTTCTATTTCGTGAACTCCATACCTAGCATTCCAAGATCGCAAAGAACTTTTCCACAGAACGAGTTCACCGAAACCGTCAACATTTCTTCAGTGGCTGTGCTGTCCGGAAGCAGTGCGAGTTGAAGGGATGGAATCGAAAAACCGGTCATTTTGATTTCCAAAAGTGGCTCGGCAGCTTCAATAATCCTCCGCAGACGCATTACTCGTTCTTTGCATCGCACCAAAAACGTATCCGACAGTAATCTGTCCATTGATATCATTCCAGCGTCACAATCGAGTTTTCCGAGTTGAGGAGCATGTGGGAAATGCCTGACTTTCAAACCTCCTCGTTTGTCTTCCTTGTCTTCGTAGATTTGAACTCTGTACTGTGCGTCGTACTTCACCTGTCCAACAGTCAGCTTTTTGCTCTTTGATCGTTTCACCCAGTAGCCGACAACCAAAACTCGCTCCTTCGTATCATACTTTTCAATTGTGATATTCTCTCGAAGACGTCCAGCTGCCAATCGAGAAGTCTGACAGAAGAGAACGTCAAGTTGGAGCGATACACAAAAACTGTGAAGGAAGAAAAACGCCTCCTTGATCGGATTCGCTGACACGTCCAAGCGGGTTTGTAAGAGTCCATGAATCTGATTCATTTGCAGCGGATGCACAAGTGGGAGTCCCATGCCGAGTTCGTAGTCTTCCACGAGGATTTTCACGTTCAAAAGTTGCCATTTGATCATTTCAGTCTCTCCGAGCAGTGTGACCTTGATTTCAAACTCACCGGGCACTAGCAACGTGGCGATTCCGTTGGCAATGTGGATTTCTTTGATGTTCGGTGGGATTCCTGTTGAGAGTCGGGAAAGGCGAGTTTCAATGAGTTGATTCAATCGGGTAGTCACATTTTTCTGCTCTCTCGGCGTTATTTTTGCGGGTGGAATGTAGGCTTCTTTGATTTTCGACGGCATTCGATTGTAGGTTCCCAAAACGAGAACATCGATGGCGGGAGCAATGTGGTATTCCGGAAGACGTGCCATTTCAAGATCTCCTCGTGTCATCGCTACTAACCGATCGGCAGTGTCAATGTAGTACTGAGCTTGGAGATCCAGGAGATAGTCGATTGACTGCAAATAGGACTAATAATATGAACTTCGTTTGTTGTAAATACCGTACCGTGAAAACTTTATTAGAACGGCACCTCTAATTGCGAGACCCCACGAAAAGGGGGGAAAGCGTCGAAATGTGGAAACGATAAGGGGGAAAATGGGCGGAGCTTAATTTTTTTTTTTTTGTCGAAGGATTCGAGCATTTTAATTTCAAAAAAATTAAATAAGGTCAATTTGAACATAAAACTATTATTAGAAAAAATATCGCAAGAGTTTGCGGCACTTTTGCGGTTGGCTCCGCCCATTTTCCCCCCTTTTCGTTCCCACATTTTTGCACTTTCCCCCCTTTTCGTGTGGTCTCCTAATTGCACGGAACCTTTTTTTAAAGCTACGATAATAAACACACTAGATTCTATGGAAATTCCTTTTCCATTTTCAGCAATCTCTTTGGCTCTGGGACATTTCGAAACTTTTTTGCATTTTTGCGTATCGTTTTTTGCCAATTTACACCAAAACGCACGCTCATTTGGTTTTTATTTTTGGCTTTTATCAATTATTTTTATTCTTATGGAAATTTAAATACACTGGTACGCCGCAAAAATGCACAAAAGTTTCGAAACGTCCCAGAACCTATTTCTTTCATTCTTTCATCAGCAAAAAATTGTGAAAAAATCTGCTCCAATTGGCCTGAAAATTTGGAAAATAATGCCAAAAATAGTCCCGGAAATTTCCAAAAAATTTCAGACCAAAATTGATTTTAAAAATTATCGATTTTTTTTCTGAATTTTTTTGCTGGTTTTTGCTATTTTTTGCTATCTCGTGAATAACCCCATAACAGATGCCCGGGCCTATTATTGACAGTATTTCCCAAAGTTTCCAGTCAATCGGAAAATTCTCCAAAAAAAAAATCTCACATAACAAATATCCATTCGCTTCGATACCCTCAACCATTTCACAAGCGCCACCAGCCTGACATACTGCAACCGCGTGCCTTGTGCAAAATGGAGCAGCGAAGTTTTCCGTTCCTGTTCTCCCTGATCCGTCGACTTTCGTTGCATCAACTCGGCGAGCACTGTTATTTCGTGATAGGTTTGCTGTACGGCAAAATCGAGTAGCATGTGGAGTGGGATTGTCTGTGGACCGCAATGGGGTGGTACGACGGGTAACGGATTTTCAGTTTCTGCAACAACAACAAAAACAACGACTATAACATAAGTAAAGTTTAAATACCATCTTCACTTTCCGACGATTGCTCTGATTTCACATCAATTTCCGAGACACGAACGGTTTGCTCTTGCGATGAGGGCACATCTGAGATCCCGGAAGACTGATCGAGCGAGAGAGCCGAACCGGAAGGAGCTGGTGAAACGGCTGGGGGAGCAGCAGCTGGAGAGTCCGCCGCCAAAGCGGCTCGCAGTTGGGATGACAGTGTGACTGAAATGCCCAATTTGATAAAGAACATATTTTTTTCGTATTTTTATTTTAAATTTGAAAGCAAAAATTGTTTTTGAAAAACGAAAACGTTTGAAAGTTTGAAAAAAAAAGAATTTTTTTTGCTTCAGCGACCGCGGACTGCGCTCCTTGAAAAGCTAGGCCACGCGTTTTTGCGTACCTGACACCAGATTTGACGACACAAACAAATTGGCGGGTGTTTTGAACTTGTCGGCCCGAATTTGCTCATTTTGGAGATTCTGGCTCCTTTTTTGATGTTTAAGTTCATTTCCTGGTGCTAAATACACCGTATTCTAAATATTTATTTACCCGAAATAGACCTGCCCCAAAATAGAACTGTCTTAAATGGAAAATAATTGTCTTTAATGTATTATTTAGAACCAGAAAAATAGAAAGAAATAAAAACCTTTTTTGCAACGCTTCACCACGTGGAATTTTTTTTTTTAGAGAAAATACCTCTGCCCTCTGCCCACTACCAAGGGCAGTATTTATGAAGTCAACGGGTTCGGAAAATTCTATTCCGAACTACTCTGAACTCCGAATAGGTACTTTTTTCTCCACTATTTTTTGTGGCCTACCGACAATAGAAAAGAAATAGTACCCATTTGGAAACCCGAGTCGGTTTGGAATAGATTTTTCGGAATGACCTCAAGAATACGGTTTCAGAACGGGGAATTTTGTCCTGAATGTTTGAATTCCTGTTTCTCAGCGATGTTTCTTTTTTTTTTCCGGGTGATCCGGCGCATAAAATATTCGTATTGATCGTGTTTACAAATCTATCGGGTTGCGACATCAAAACGTGAAACCTCGCCCACTTTTTTTACGCAAAAATTCAAAATGCACTAAAATTTAATGAAAAAAGTGGGCGGAATTTCACTTTTTGATGTCGCAACTCGATTAAAAAAACAATGTTCTTCGCCAAGAGTACATGTAATTTCTCCTTTTCCTCCACGTTTACATTTACCTAGCAAATGCTCCTTTTACAGAGTTAAATAGATTGGATTCATTCAGAATGAATGTCACGGTGTCGTCTCGCGAAGAAGACGATGACATCGTTGAGAAAATGATCAAAAGTGCGTTAGTCACCATCAAACTCGGCCAATACGAAGAAGCGGCGGCACGTTTCGAAGAGATTCTGGAGACGGGTACGTCAAATTTCCAACTTCTCGCCAGAATCTACATGTGGTACGGACGAGTATGTCGGAAATTGAAAAAGTACACAAAAGCTCTGGAATTTTTTGATCGAGAACTCTGCGCCAAACAGTATGTTTAAATTGTTGCGAAGTTTAGGTAGTTTATGAATTTAATGTTTCAGACTCTACGAAGATCATCAGGGGGCATGTGATGTGTTTAGGAGAATAGCAGAATTGTGCCTGAAAATAGGTGATTTCCCAAAAGCAAAACGAACCGCCGAAGAGTTTGTCGCGTTCGCCAGCAAGAAGGAATGCGAACAGTTTGTTGAGCAGGCCAGAACCCTTCAAGCAGTCATTTATCTCGAAGGATTTCAGCAGAATTTGGAGGAAAAACCAGAAGATAGAAAGAAGCTTTTAGAGGTGGCAAGTGATCATATTGCGGCGCTCAAGTCATCAAAAGATGTCGAATCCCCGATTTTGATGCTCGAAGCGAAGTGCACAGCGTTTGAAGGAAAACACGAAGAAGCTAATGCTCTCTACAAGAAATGCATCGAAATGGGCACAGAAGCGGAAGATTTCGTGACAGTTTATCGAGCATACTTTGAAATGGCAATGTTTACCGAGCAAAATTTTGGTTTGTGTGTTATTGATGGTCTCAAAAACGCTGTTTTCTATGCAACAAAGTACGGAACACCACTGGAAGCTGCCTCATATAAAGTAGAACTGGCTAAGCAACTACTACGAATTGGCCCTTCACGAAGCAGTTCTGTCCACCAAGCATATCTTCTCTGCACAGAAGCTTTGGAAATTGCCAGGAATGAAAGTTCTAGTTTGATCAAACCGGCGCTTCTTACCATCTCAAAATGCCTAAGCACACTCGGAAAGCGCAGACAGGCTGCCTATTTCATCGTACTCGGAAGTGTGCTCACAGTGGAACAAGATCTTGACGAATTCTATAAACAAATTGACGAACTTATGACGGTTGAAAAGATGAAGACACCAGGAGACGCAGATGTTCAATTGACAGTCGATGCATCACTGGATCCAGCGCCAAATGAAACTGCCGCCAAATTCACCGTCAAACTCGAGCACACAACGACTGTGGAGACGTGGCGAATCGTGGTGAAAGAGTTTATCGAAGCAGCAACAGTGAAGCCAGAAATCGTGGAGGAACAGAAGGAGAATGAGCCAGTTGATTTCTTGGATTTGATTTTCAAGATGAACAGCCGAATGGATGATCAGAGAACCGAGTTGCCAGCGACGTTCTTCCAACGACCAGTTTCCCAGGCATCGAGTAGCAAAGCCACGAAAAGTCACAAATTGTTCCCTGGACTTCGGGGAAATCTTCAGAAATTGTCCAAGTGAGTTTATAAACTAAATAAGTAGCAGTTTAAAGGATGTTTCGCAACAAAAATATTTTTTCACCCAAGCTTGCTCGGCAAAAAGTTTTTTGAAAATATTGTCGGCCCGCCAGAATGGTCAAACGCGCCCCGCTGAACTCAAAGCTATGCGATTTTCATTTTCTCCAAATTATTTCATTTAACGTTGAAATTATACGTGAAATGAAAATCGCGAGTTCAGCGGAGCGCGTTTGACCATTTTGGCGCGCCGACAATAGAAAATGAAAAAAAATTTTCGAAAAAATCCAGAATATTGCTTAACTTCCAAACAATCGCAAAAAATGTATTGATATACCTTAAAACGAATACAGTATGCAGTGAAGCTTGAAAAATGAGTAAAAAGAAACAAGTAAAACGGAGAAATATTGTGTTTTCAAACGAGCTACATCACCAAAAAATTAAAGACCGCCCAAAATTTTTTGGAAACAAAAAAAAATTAAAAATTTGTGATGAAGTTCGATTGAAAACACAATAATTTTCCATTATTTGTGTGACTTTTATTGGAAAGGTAGGTTTTCGGTGAAAACGATTGACCGTCAAATCTTAATCTGTAAAAATTGTATTTGTTGTTATTCTTAGTACGGAGCGCTGCAAACGCGCTCCCTTCGCACAGTGGTGGACGCGGCCACGTTGGCGACGAGAGAGTGCAGAAAATTTAGAGAGCCGTGGCCGATGTTTTGCTCTGATTTCTCTGAACCGCACTCCAAACGCATGCAAAATTCTTGTTCGATTGGAGCGAGTTATCGTTTTATACCGAGTATATCATCGGCCCGCCACGTCGGTCAAACGCGCTCCGCTGAACTCAATACTACGGGTCTCGGACGTTTCGAAAGTGTGACGTTTCGAAAGTTCGTTGTTTCGAAAGTTAATCTACATTTTGTAGTGGGGCCGTTGGCACACAATCGGTTTTTTTTCAAAGATTTGTATGGAATTTTCCTTTAAAAGCTTTTAAGAATATTTTAAGAAATCGGACGTTTCGAAACGTCACACTTTCGAAACGTCCGAGAGCCTACGTGGATTTAATTTTGGTTTCCAAATTATTTTATTATATGCAAAATTACGAAATTATCGCTGTTTTGATGCAAACTTTCAGGACTATGGTATTGTCGGCCCGCCAAAATGGTCAAACGCGCTCCGCTGAACTCAACGCAATGGGATTTTCATTTTGGTCACCAAATTATTTTAGTTCACGTATAAATTCAACGTGAAATTAAATAATTTGGAGACCAAAATGAAAATCGCATAGCGTTGAGTTCAGCAGAGCGCGTTTGAACATTTTGGCGGGCCGACAATAGTAATTTTGAACATTCAGTTCGTGAACTTTTTAAAATTTTTCCAACGGAAAATATTTCGAAAACGGTCGGAAAAATCGGAAAATTTTTGATTTTCATTTGTGAGCAAGCATGGACAAAAAAAAATATTTATGCGACAACAAATTTTTTGATTTTGGAAAATTTCCATTTAACTGGCAGAAATACGCTTTTTTGGAATTTTTTGAAGACAAACTTCTTTTTTTGTCCCACCCCTGGTCACATCCCTGTGTGCATGAGGAAAGAGTTTTCATTCCTCACCATGTTAACAATTTTTAATTGGTGGCATTTCTGGAAATTTTGCCCGTACTTCTAGATTATTTACAATATTAACGTTACAGAGACGTGAAAGACAAAACAATGCTGAATAAGATTCTAAAGCGATCGAAAAAGAGTAACGTCTCGCTGAACTCGGACTCGAACAGCACCCAGCAGGACGACACATAACAGCGTGTTGACTGGCAACGATTCGTCGACTCTGGCCTCGAAATAAGCAGAATCAGCATGTCATAAGAAGTATTTTAAACTGTCAAATAATTCAATTAGTCTTATCAATCATGTAAAGTAAATTTTTGGTTTTTTTTTCACTGTTATTTGATTTTCCAATTTTTTGACTCCGCTGTTCAAAGTTGCAGTTTTTATCGCTTTTCTGTTTTCCGGTATGCGGTATGATTCTTCTGTTGTTCTAAATACTCGCACACGTCTTGGCCACTCACGCGGCTCCTGTGAGTGACCTCGACGAGCGAGAGAGTGGAGAAGCAGGGAAAGAACATCCGACTACTCGGCGATGTCTCCATTCTTGTTTTTTCTCTCTCTCTCCCGCTTGTTTTCCTCCCGAATATCCAAATCCACCACACGCCAATCATTTTTTTTGCATATGATCCGTAAATCGGCATGTTTTGGTGCTTCGATTGAGTAGGAAAAGCTGTCCAAATAGAGATATAATTTTTTTAACGTTATTTTGTGGCACGGCAGAGTGCAAAAAACGAAAAGATTGCGGTGGAGAAGAAGAAGAAAAAGTGCGAAGCGGCGCGGGGGTCAGATTTCTTCTCTCCGCCCCATTGAAAACTACCTTTGTTCGGCCCAAAATTGTTTGATTTTCACCCTTTTTTTCGCAAAATTTTTTGGAAATACCCTGTCAGAAGGTAACCAGTGAGTTCTTTTTTTTTTAATTTCAAATTTTGGGGCATTTACCCTAATCTCTTGTTGATATGACCGCGTATAGTCGGCGAATACATAATCAACCTCGCTCTACTGCAAAATTCTTGTAAAACCGTGTTGCACTTGCAAGATTAACTCGAATTCTAGTGTTTATACTTCTTTTCAACGGAAAATAACGTATCCACGACGAGTTGCAGTTAAAATTTGATTTTTCGTTTCAAAAAAGGCGCACTACTGTTGAAAATTGAAAAGTGCCATAGAGCGAAGCTGATGATGCATTCGCCGAGTATATGTATAGGTCTACATGGCTATTAGCCGTTCAAAAATGAGATTAGGGTATTTACATATTATTATTTTCGTCAAAAAATGCATTTTTATGAACTTCAAAATATAGTCATGAATTGCAACAAAAAAAAATACATTTTTAGGAAATTTTGCTTTCTTTCTCTGAAAAATTCGGAAAAAACTAGATTAGTGATTAAAAACCGGCAGAAAAGGCTAGAATTTTTTTCGTGCTTCTGAATGTATTTATTTTCAAATTGGAGAAAATTACGGTCTACGGTACTTTTTGTTCGACAAAAAACGGGGAAAACCACGAAACCGGGGAAGACAAAACCAGGGAAGACAAAACCGGGGAAAAAATCGGACAAAACCTGGCAAGAAGCTCCGCCCCCTTTTGCAGCTGCTGCACGATGTTTTGTACTGGAAGTGTTGAAAAAGTGCGCCGCAGACTTGCAACTTTTCCCCGGTTTTGTCCAGTTGCAAGTCTGCGGCGCACTTTTTCAATACTTCCAGTACGAAACATCGTGTAGCAGCTGCAAAAGGGGGCGGAGCTTCTTCCCAGGTTTTGTCCGATTTTTTCCCCGGTTTCGTGGTTTTCCCTCGGTTTTGTCAGGGTCTCGGTTTTTATTATTGTGAAAACAGAAAAATTGCAACGCGGTGTTTGCGTACTTTTGAAATTCAAACGGCAATGAAAGAAATAGCATGGGAAATGAAGAGATTTGTTCCCATTGCCGTTTGAATTTTAAAAGTACGCAAACACCGCGTTGAAATTTTTTTGTTTTCACAATATTGTGTTTTCAATCGACTTGCGACATGAGAACGCGAAACTCCGACCACTTATTTGTGGGCGACCACGCGAACACAGTGATATTTGGAGAGACGCAGACAGAACGGTGAATGCAGACTTGCGTTTTCATGTCGCAAGTCGTTGAAAACACAATAATTGTTCATGAAAAGCTGTCAGTCGGCCACGCGCTGTTCCTCGGCCGCGGTCATGCGGTCTCGCAGCGATAGAAGAAAAAGATCACAACAGACAAGTAAACGCAGAGAAAAATACAGTTTTATAGATTTATTGATCGACTTGTTTCCTGCAATTTTGAATGTCCAAAAACCCCTTTTTGTCGCGCACGCACTGAATATTGTGTTTTCAATCGACTTGCGACATCAAAGCGTGAAACTCCGCCCACTTTTTTTCTCGCAAAAGTTCAAAATGCACTAAAATTTAATGTTCGCGTGAAAAAAAAAGTGGGCGGAGTTTCACGTTTTGATGTCGCAACTCGATTGAAAAATTGATAATTCAGCCCGAAAATTTGCCATTTTTTGACATTTCTAACCCTATTATTTCAAAGAAAAATAAGAACAAGAAAGGTCAAAAGACCATTTGACACGTCTAAATACTAAATACCACCCTCTTCAAAATCATATTTAGTCAGTCTTACCGGCCGCGAAGTTATCACTTTTCTCCGTAAAATTGTTCCGCGAAAAAGTGTGCTAATCGGACAGATTACATGAGCATCTGTTTTTTGTTCCTTCACAAGCACGTGATTTTTTGTTTCCCATTTTACATTTTTCATATTTCGGAGGCGGAACCGAACCTAATAGGAATGAAGACAATTGTGTGTTTCAATTCCCCTTAAAGCATCATGTTGCATCATTTTTGCGCAGAGCTCTTTTCTATTTTTGTTTTTCGTTGCCTTGTTTTTGCGCGACTCGGCGGCGTCATTCGCCCACCCCAGCAGTTATCTCCGTCTGCGGCTCGGCTCGGCTCCAACGTCATCTCGTTTCGAGTCTTCGTGAAATTCAAACTTCAATTATCGTCGAGTGCTCTTGACTTTTCTCGTAATCAGTTGGCTCGTATAAATGCATGTAAATTTCAGGCGTCTTGGCCATTTCCTAGCCAGCTGTAGTACATCAAAGAGCCGAACAAGCCGCCAATTATGGACGCGAACAACACAAAACCACGTGAGTTTTGTGCGCTTTGGTTTTTGACCATTTCTACTTTGTCTTTTTGTGTCTGTCGCTCTCCTTTTTACGCGCGCTTTTTTCAAATATTTTCGTCTGCGTCTCATGAGTCAGCAATCGCGCCCGGCTTACATTTAGGAATTCTTCAAGTTTTTTTTTTCGGAAATTTGGAAAAATAGTGTGTCAAAACATGAAACCTCGCCCATTTTTTTCACGCAAAAATTCAAAATGCCCTAAAATTTAATATTCACGTGAAAAAAAGTGGGCGGAGTTTCACGGTTTGTTGTCGCAACTCGATTGAAAACACAATACAACCAAAAAAAAAACTTTGGAGCCTATTTATATACTTACACTGACGTAAATCGACAGCACTAACCGGGAGATAAGTAAGTGCGCTCCGCCGAATCGGCGCGTACTGTTATTTTTTAACGTTCCTCCAATTTTATAATGTTTTTTGTTTTCGAAAATCAATTATTTTTTACTCTAAATTTTATACAAAATGAACAACGTCACCATTTTAGTGATAAAAAATGAGTAATTTTTCGATTTATTGAAAAAATGGAAATCTCTGGAATATAGGCAATTTATCAAAAATTATTCTGGCCACCGAAAAAACTAAGTCAAATTTCTTATGGGGTTATTCATGAGAAAAAAAGCGGTTTGTTTTTGTTTTTTTTTCCAATTCACGCGATGTCGAGAATTGTAAAAAAATACAGGTAGAGAAACGGGGATATAGCATTGATAATGAAGAGACACAGAGACTGCCCCCTTTCTTTGAACTCCTTGCCTTCTGCGTCTCTTCAATATCAATGCTATATCAGGGGGACCCCCATTTCTCTACCTGTATTTTTTTTTACAATTCTCGACATCGCATGAATTGGAAAAAAAAAACAAAAACAAACAGTTTTTTTTTTCTCATGAATAACCCCATTAAATCTCCAAAAAAAGGACATTTGGCAAAAAATACGATTTTTTTTTTCGCCAATTCGGTGGAGCACGTTTACTGATCTCCCGGTTAGTGTTGTCGATTCACGCCATCGTTTCGACCCCAGTATTTTTGGAAATGAAATTTTGGAGGTAATTTCTCTCAAGTCTCTGCGTCTCTAATTTTGCACGCTCTCAGCTAAACTTGGCAGAATGTTTGCACGCTCTCAGCTAAACTTGGCAGAATGGCAGATAAATGCGACAGAGCGCGTTGGACTATATATACAGTACCGTTCAAAAGGTTGGAAACTTTTGGTTTCTCGGGCATAACTTTTGAATGGAGAGGGTTATGGTTCTGAAAATTTGCATGAATCTGTCCCGTAATGTTTTTGACAAGCTCCAAAAATGGATTTGGTCATTTTTGAAAACTGCAGATTTTTCAAAAAATTTCAGATGCCAAAATTTTCGACCCAAAAATAATTTTTTTTTCTGATTTTTCAGGACTCGATATTTATGTTCAAAATGAAGTTTTAAAACTAAAAGTATGATTTTAGTTGACTATGGGTCGATCGGACAATTTTCAGCTGGCTTACAGCACTTTGAGTATCAGGGTCCATATGGGTAAGTCAACATTAACTTTTATTGAGAATCACCAAAACCTAATAAAATCAAAGAAAGTTTGCTTTTTAACAGTTTTTATCTAATTTGCCCTTATTTTCTTTGATTTTGGTGATTCTCAATAAAAGTTATAGTTGACTTACCCATGTGGACCTTGATACCTTGACCTTGATAAAGTGCTGTAAGTCAGCTGAAAATTGTCCGATCGACCCATAGTCAACTAAAATCATACTTTCAATTTTAAAGCTTTATTTTAAACATAAATCTCGGGTCCTGAAAAATCTGAAAAAAACAAATTATTTTGGGGTCGAAAATTTCGGCATCTGAAATTTTTTGAAAAATCTGTAATTTTCAAAAATGTCGAAATCTATTTTTGGAGCTTGTCAAAAACATTACGGGGCAAATTCATGCAAATTTTCAGAACCATAACCCTCTCCATTCAAAAGTTATGCCCGAAAAACCAAAAGTTTCCAACCGCCACCGTGTTAGCGCAGTGAACTTAATAGGTCTATTCACGGAAACCAGCAAAATATGCAAAAAATGCAAACAATTTAGCGAAAATTCGGAGAATGCTCCGTTCAGTCTGAATTTTTGGTAAATAATGTCAAAAATACTCACGGACATGTGCAGAAAATTTCAGACCAAAATATCGATTTTGAAAAATTTCAGAAAACATCGACATTCTGGTCTGAAATGTTCTGCACATGTTCGGGAGAATTTTCGACATTTTTTGTCAAAGTTTCAGACTTATCGGAGCATTCTCCGAATTTTCGCTGAGATTTTTGAATTTTTTTCATATTTTGCTGGTTTCCGTGAATAAACCCATAAGAAAGGTATTTCAAATGGTTTTTTTGCTGGAAAAATGTATATTTTAAGCAAAAATCCTGGAAAAAAAACTTCAGTGGGCGGAGCCTGAAACATTTTTAAAACGACAGTAATGAGAATGAAAAACCAATCTTTGAGAGCGGGACAAAACCGAGAAAAAATGCCCAAAACCGAAGAAAAATTAGCAAGTCTGCAACACAAGTTTTGTACAGGAACAGTTCAAAATGCAGGAAAAACCGTGCCGCAGATGTGCAAACTTTTCCCCCGATTTTTTCACGCTCTCCTATCTTTTGCAAAAAAAAGTATAAAAATAAAACGGAATTGATTTATTGGGGTGATATGACCCTAGAGTGTAACACACAACGCTTATCAAATGCAATCACAAGAAAAAAGGGGAGAAAAGGTGCAAAAGTGATCATCTGAACGTCGTTTGCAGGGCTGGTGCCGTCGACGCGATTCTCTCTATCTCTTGTCATGTTTTTCGGATGTCTTGTCACGTACATGATGCGAACCAACATGTCGTTCGCCGTCGTTTGCATGGTGTCGGAAAACAAAACAGACGTGGCAGTTCAGAATGTGACAAGGTGTGGAAAAGCAATCACTCCGGCAGATAAAAACAACTCTGTTGTGGGAGAATTTGATTGGGACAAAAAGACGTCCGGAATGGTGCTCTCTTCATTTTTCTACGGCTACATTGGAAGTCAAATTCTCGGCGGACATTTGGCGTCGAGATACGGTGGAAAGCGTATCGTGTTCATCACAATTCTCGGTTCCGCGCTTCTAACACTCGTTAATCCAGTCGCCGCTCGCACATCAGAATACGCGCTTGCCGCGCTTCGCGCCTGCATCGGATTCCTTCAAGGAGCCACTTTCCCCGCCATGCACACTATGTGGTCCGTGTGGGGACCACCACTGGAGCTATCTGTTCTCACCGGTGTAACGTACGCTGGGGCTCAAATTGGAAATGTCATTGTGCTGCCACTATCCGGATTCCTGTGCCAGTATGGATTTGATGGCGGATGGCCGTCAATCTTCTACATTATTGGAGTATTCGGAGTTCTCTGGTGCGCCGCCTGGTGGTACATTAGCGCCGATAAACCGGCCATTCATCCCAGAATTTCCGCCGAGGAGAAACAGTACATTGTGTCGTCTGTGGAGGCCGCAATGGGAAAAGACACTGGAAAAGTTCCATCGACACCGTGGGTCAAAATTTTGACGTCTCCAGCCATCTGGGCTTGTTGGGCTGGACACTTTGCGGGAGATTGGGGAGCGTATACGATGCTCGTCTCACTTCCATCCTTTTTGAAGGATGTTCTCGGATTGGACCTTTCATCGGTAAATTATGCTTGGTGGGGATTTTAAAGCAACAATTGTTTCAGCTCGGAATAATTGCCTCCATCCCATACATTGCCTACTTTGCCGCCATCAACGTCGGTGGCATCCTTGCCGACACACTTCGCGCTAAAGGAGTTCTCTCCACGTTGAACACGAGACGAGCCGCAATGCTTGTCGCGCTCATCGGACAAGGTCTTTTCCTTGTAGCGTCCGGTTACTGTGGATGTGGACAAGATGTACGGTTTTTAGATATCAATTTGATCGTTTACATGTTTTTATTTTCAGGTCCTCGTAATCTTTTTCATCACTTGCGGAATGGCCATCTCTGGACTTCAGTATTCTGGATTCGTTGTCAACTATCTCGAGATTGCTCCGCCATTCTCTGGAACCGTCATGGGTACCGGAAACACCATTTCGGCACTTGCAGGCATTATTTCACCAGCTGTCACCAGTATTTTGACGCCAAATGTATGTAAATATCTAGTTAATTAGTCCTTGGTGTGTTATGGGGTTATTCATTTTGTGCATCTTGCTATTTTTTTCTGCATGAAATGAATAAGAAAAAAATATATGTAAGATGTACACAATGAGTAACCTCAGAAAATGTTTGGCTAATAGCTAACAAATTTGGGGTGTGCGCCAAAAAATTCTCGCCTAAGCGTGGTCGCATTTAGCTGCGCAGCGTTTTTCTGCGTTAAACTGATACGAAGAGGAGACGCAGACAAGCAGAGTGCGAGGATACTGTTGTTTTTGTAGCAAACTCTCACCGGAGAGATGCAGACACTCAGTGGAGCGCGTTGCCAATAACGTTCCGGGCAGCACGCCGTGACTAGTCCCACATTTTTCGCCGTGAAAATTCCGCGTACGCGCTAAACACGCCATTGTTATTTCGATTCATTGTTGGATGCGAATCTTCTACTAGCTCCGGTGCCAATAATGGCTAATTGTCATATTTGGCAGCATCCGACGGCTAATAGCCATTATTGCCCGCTATGAATAGCAATTTTCAATGGCTATTAGCCACATAACTGCCATTATCCGTCATACGTCATTCGCGCAAAAAATATCCCGAAGACAAAACATGGGTGAAAATAGTGCGGAAGAATGAGAGTAACAGCGAAAAAGTGCGCCAATACAGTTCTGTCCTATTCTCTGGTGTATAAAACCGGATTTCGCTGACAGGCGCGGATATGGCGGATACAGGCAGCTGTGAGGCTATTTACCGTTGAATGTAGATACCAGTGATGAGCGGAATTTCCGTTTCCGTTTCCGTTTCCGTTTCCGTTTCCGTTTTCCGTGACGTTTTTGGGAGGGTTTTTTCCGTTTCCGTTTCCGCGGAATAAAAAATTATTTTCCGTTTCCTTTTCCGTTTCCGTGAAAGTATAACTGTTTTTCCGTTTCCGTTTCCGTTATCCGCATTTAGACGGAAAATGTTTAGCTTGAAATATCTGATGTTGTCCACGTGTACTTCACGCAGACGACACTCCAAAAACGCTCATAGTTTACCGTAACTCGACTGTTTTTTTTTGTTTCGAAAATTTTTTTCCCAAAACCGCCAACTTCCTCCGCTGACCCATTCAAGTTTTGGAGAGAGAATCAGAATTTTCCGCGGCTTAAATCTATGGCCCAAAAGCTTCTAGCTGTGCCAGTCACTTCGGCTAAAAGTGAACGACTCTTTTCAATCGCCTGTCAAATTTTCGTTCCCAAACGGAATCGTATTGGGGAGGAAGCCCTGTAGAAGTTTTGATTTTGCTCACTATTTTCGCCAGCCAAAATGGTCAAACGCGCTCCGCTGAACTCAACGCTATGCGATTTTCATTTTGGTTTCCAAATTATTTTATTCCACGTTGAATTTATACGTGAAATAAAATAATTTGGAAACCAAAATGAAAATCGCATATTGTCCATTCGCGAAGAAAGCAAGTGCGCTCCACAAGACTTAGTACTACGTGGATTTCATTTTCGTCGCCAAATTATTTCATTTCTCGTTGAATTTACACGTGAATTGAAATAATTTGGCGACGAAAATGAAATCCACGTAGTACTAAGTCTTGTGGAGCGCACTTGCTTTCTTCGCGAATGGACAATAACGCGGAGTTCAGCGTAGCTTTCCGTTATTTTCCGTTTCCGTTTCCGATTTTTTTCCGTTTCCGTTTCCGTTTCCGTGAAGGATAAAATACGTTTTCCGTTTTCGTTTCCGTTTCCGCAGAATTAGAAATATGTTTCCGTTTCCGTTTCCGCTTTCCGTGTTTCAGAAAAACGGGTTTCCGCTCATCACTGGTAGATACTATTTAGCCATTGAAAATGGCTGTTAGCCATCGAATATTCCAGATAGACATTCCTGACCCACATCTCGCGCCTATTCGGCGATCAGCGCAAGTTCGGCACACAGGCGGGAGTCAGTAATTGAAAACGGTTCATAGCCGTCAAATTTTTAAATGAAATGGATGGCTAATAGCCACAAAAAATTCCCTTATGTTTAAGGTTGAAGGGTAGTGCGCAGAAATGAAAATAATTTCCTATTTTTAAACCAACTGTCAATATTCAGGGAACCCAAGAAGAATGGCAAGTGGTTCTCTGGCTGACAGCCGGAATCCTCACCGCCGGAGCGCTGATCTTCACGGTATTCGCATCCGGAGAAGTTCAGCCGTGGGCTAAGCTCACCGCCGAGGAGGGTCACGAGATGGCCCCATTGAGAGAAGGCGAGAAGATCGAACTGGCCACGGCGTAGGAGCATTTTTTAAATCTAATAATTTTGCTATTACTCTTTACTTTTTGTTTGCAGAGTGTAGCGATCGCTACACTCTGCACTCGTTTAACGACTTGTTATCCTCCTCCTCCGAAGGAAAAAAACACAAACACAACCAAATGAGCTTTACAAATTTCAAAATTGTTCCTATTCGTTCAAATGTATCAATTTTATATCTCCTTCATTTATATACATTGATGAAACAATGAAATGTTTATGAATTAAACAAAGAGAGGGTTGAAATCATTTTAACTCGTCATTTATCGATCATTACAGCTCATTAGGTGCACTTTGGAGAACTTCTTCGAGTTTTTCTCCGAGTGTAACACGCATTGCACAATGTCTGAAAAAAGAAGTATTGGGTCTCGAAGGGTAGCGTGAAAAACGGGGGAACAAGCTCCGCCCTTTTCGAAAGTCTGCGGCACGGTTTTTCTGGATTCTTAAGAGCTTCCTCTAGAGAACTCGCGCCGCAGAATTGCAAAGAGGCGGAGCTTGTTCCCGGCTTTGTCGGTGTTTCTTTTTTCCTCTTCTTTTGGCGTTTGCGTCTCTCAAAATGTTGGAGCCAGAGCATACTGTAGCCGACAAGAAAATGGACATGCAGTTTAAAAATTAGTACAGCGAGTTTGCGGATATCGGGCTCCGTCCCTTTGCAATTGCCGCACAAATATTTTTCTACACAAAAAGGGCGGGTCCAGAATTCCGTAAAACATTTTTTGGCTCTGGGACGTTTCGAAACTTTTGCATATTTGCAGCATGCTAGTGGATTTAAATTACCAAAAAATAGTAAGACGCCTTTTATTTTCAATGAGGAATTCGGCTGAAACTTGAAGGCGCAATGAATTATTTGATCGGCCGGTCTCGACGCGACTAGTTATTTACGCCGAAAAACCTCCGACTACTGTAGTTTTTGCCGTTTTTTCTCAATTCTGCATTAAAAAAAACCACGTAAAACGGATTTTTGATGTGCTGAATAGTTCCATAAAAACCATATGAGCGTTTGTTTTGGTGTCAATTGGTGAATACCGCTACACGAAAATGCCAAAAAGTTTCGAAACGTCCCAGAGCCATTTTAGTACTATTTAATACTATTTAAATCGAATTATTACCGTGCGACGAAGTTTCCTTGCCAATCTTTTTCTCCGAAGAATTGATCCTCCCTTTTTGCAAAGAAATCGCCATACTTCGCATTTTATCCGGAAACAATTGAGAATACTCGTAGTGCTCTTTTTTGCACTCAATGATTGGAATCCACCGGAAAACGTAGCGGAAACCAATGCGGAATCTAGGCAAGAAATCATTGATTTTATGATGTTAGGAAGTCAAGTATTATCGCATGGTTTCCCGGACGGGAAAAGCGCCTCTAAAATTAGCAGCACAGTTGATTTTTTCTCATTTTCTGCAAAACTAGTTCACTTTTTGAAAATCTGTATTAAAATACAAGCCTGCAGCTTGGGGCGACTAAGTCGCCTTCGTCAAATATTTATTTTTACTGATTTTTGTTTTTTTTTCTAAATAGAAATGGCAATCATTTCTTTTCCCTATTTCTTTCAAGTTCTCGTGACTCTTGTGGTATAGTGGTTAGCACGTTTGAACGTCAATCGAAAGGACGCGTGATCGAGTTTTGTCGACTGCAAACTCGTGTGTGAGACACACAAACAAACACACAGACTAATCTAAAATTTTCTATATAAGAAAGATATTCTTCAGATAAAATGCTCCTATTCTATTATTACAAAAACACCAGAATTGGTGCAGAATTGACGAAGGTGGTGCATTTTAAAGAAATACATAATTCGGTATTTTTCATAATGCATCTCCTCCGTCAATTCTGCACCAATCGTGGTGTGTTTGCAATAAAAACTAAGCATTTGATCCGAAAAATACATTGTAATTACAGATTTTCAAAAAGTGGTCTAGTTTTGCTGAAAATCAAAAAATAAACACATTTCAGTTGAAAAAATAACTGCGCTGCGATGGGGTTGAAGACTTTTTTCCACTTTGGGACACCGTTTAACGTCTCAATTTTCTGGCCGTTTCACCCGGAAATTTAAGGCCACGCCCTTTCAGAATTTTCAACAGAATGTATGTACCCTAAACTCGTGTAGATAGGTCCAATTTCATATCTGTGAGGAACACACTCTCTCGTTTTGTATATATTTGGTACACAAGTTATTGGTAAACAAGCGTGGTCAGAGAAACGAGAGAATGGTTCTTTTTTGGAGAAATGGGCGGCCAAAGAAACGAGAGAGTGCGTCTAACTGGAGACGGCCTATCCATTGGCAGACCTATCTACACGAGTTTAGGGTACCGTATTTCCTCTAATATAGGCACATGCGCTTCTATTTTTTCATTTCTTCACAACTGCCGGGTATTTAGAGGTTTGGACACCAAACTCGCCAAAGTACTTCCTGACCAAGAAGGCATGAGACGACAAAAGTTTGGTGTGCATACCTCTAAATACCCGGAAGTTGTGAAGAAATGAAAAAATAGAAGCGCATGCGCCTATATTAGAGGAAATACGGTAATTGAAAAATCTGCGTGGGTGTGGCTAACCTTGTTTGCAGGTTTTCGAAGTCATACTGTAAGCGGCAAGAGAAATGAGACGATAAATAAATAATAAAATATTGGTACCTCTCATTGGCAAAACAATAAATAATCGGATTGTAGGCGCAACTGGACATGGCGATCCAATAGATGAACAGATAGGCGTACTTTCCGTGAGCCGCATCGAAAAATTCCTCCAGAGCAAACGCGTGATAAATGTGATACGGTAGCCAGCACACCACAAACGCAACGACCATGAGGAAGAGCATTTTGACGGCCTGACAATAAAAATGTAAGGTTTTCTACAAGACATTTTGAGCGTGCTCACCTTGCTCTTAGCACGAGTATGATTATTCTTCAAACTGCTATCCGTCGCCTCATTGGTTGCTCGAAACGCGACAGCTATCCGTGTGAATGTCGAGCCGAGGATGATGATGGGAAGAGCGTATTGGATGCCAAAAAGCACCTTTTCAAAGCTGAAAATTGTGAAAAATAAATTGGGTATCATTTTATCATCTCTGAAAGTTTTCCCGGCCGCTCACAGGATCCTGGCCTAGGTTCCCGTGGGCGGTCGTCCATTAATACTTTCCGGAATGGATAGTGAAAAACTTTTCGGGGCGAGTCCGACGCAGGGGCTTAAGCCAGGAGTCAGCAAAAGCGCCCGGGCGCAAAATGTCAAGGCTGCCCTGAAAAGATAGCGAAAGTGAATATTTTGCCAAATTTTTTAATTAATTTTCGAAAAAAATTGTTTTTTTCAGAAAGAAAAAAATTACTCTAGTGCTTACTGTGGCCTAGAAAATGCGAGCTCTTCCACAAATATACTCAGCACGATTGGACACAGCTGAAATGAGTGTGACCGTAATCCATTGAAAAATTTTAACAAAATTTTAACAACTTTTTTCCAGTCGCCCAGGCTGGCGTAAAGCTCTTAAACCCAAATAACCCCCTGCATCTCTGCGTCTCTCGCCACGTGTACAACGACACTCCAGACACGCGCGCGCGGTTTAGCAGCCACGTTTTGACTATGGGTGGGCCGCGCATATTTAGGTTTTGTTGTTGGATTTTCCGCGTGTCGGTTTTGTTTTTGTTTTTAAGTTTTTAGGGTGGCTCTTTAAACTTCTAGTTTTTGGTTTCTTCTTAAGTAGGTTTTCGTTAAGGCTTGTTTTATTTGTGGAATTATTGATTTTTTCAATAAATCCGTTCTAATTTCCCATATTTTCTCGTGTTCCTTTTTTTTAATTGCGTTCTTTCGCATTTTTATTGGACCCGGGCATCTTTCGGAAAGAAAGATCCAACTTGGGGGCCGAACCGTGTCTTTTTTTACCTCTCTTAAATTTTTTCGCGTTTTTGCCGATTGCTTTTTGTACTTCTCTGTTAAAAACGAAATTTGGAATAAATTTCGAAATAAGAGTGGGGCAAATTGAATTTGGCACACATCGCGAGAAAATTTTGTCATTTTTCGTTACTTTTGGAATAAAAGTTACGAATTTCAGCACGTGCAACAAATATGGAGAAGATGCAAGCAAAAGAAAGCAAAACGGAAGCCGAAGAAGAACCAATGCTGGAAGAGATGGGCGGCAACGTGCCGATCGTCGATGAAGAGCTGCTGCTGGGACTTGATGGAGAAGTCGTCTTGGAAGAAGACGGCTGGAGCGGCAGAAGTGAGAAGACAGCGCCGTCGTTTGTGGAGGTGCTGGACAAGATCAAAAAAGAAGAAAAGAAGAACAGCGCAAGAAAAACTCGAAGCGAGGAGGACGTGCTTCGAGGAGACTCGTCGTGGGCAGCGCAAATGGAGATGGAGGTGAGCATTAAAGATAGAAGAAAATTATTGAAAGGATGGCAAAAGTTTATTGTTGCAAGCGAAAAATTGGAGACAGAAATGAAAGAAAAAATCGGATTGTTCACGACGTGTTCGTCGAGAGCAAAAAATTCGATCATCGCACCTGTGAAAAAGTTTGGAGAAGAGTTGAGAGGCCGTTGGGAAGAAATGGGCGGCGAGACGTGGATAAAATCGGTCATGGCGGTGATGAGTGTGATGCAGATTGAGAACCCCATAGAGCTGGAAAAAGCGCTAGTGGAAGGGGGAAAACAGGAAAAAGAAGAAAACGAGAAATTGAAAAAAGACATTTTCAATTTTCAGGTGCTGCACAAGGCAGAGAAGAGAGAGCTGGAGTTGAAGGTGGAGAAGCTCGAGGAAGAATTGGATAGAGCAAGAAGAAGACTCGAGGTGGCGGAAAAGGCAGCGAAAAGCGAGAAGAAACGGGCGCTCGAAATGAAGAGTAATTTGGAGCGAGCTGCAAGTGAGTCAGATGAAAGCGATGATTATGATGAAATAAGAAAACAAATTCAGGCGCGCTCGACGAGAGCAGAAGGGCCAGGAAGGAGATGGTCGAGGAGTTCAGCGCAACCGCAGGCAAAGGATTGCAAACGGACACCGGAGACGTACAGCGCAGGTACGTCAAAATGGGATGTGGAAAGTGTAGAAGTGAAGCGAAAAGTGTCGAGTTGGCTCGAAGAGAACAGCGAGCGGCGGGGAAGTGAGGAGAGTGTGAAATTAAGGAAAAGTCAGAAGCGTGAAGAAGAGAGAAGCGAAGCGGAAAGCTGGCGCTCAAGGGAAAGTGAGAAAATGATAAAATCCACGATGATTAGTATGAGCAAAATGATGAGGTCATCGGCGATGCCGGAACCAAAAGTGTTTGATGGAATGGGGAATTTCGGAGAGTTCAGAAGAACTTTCATGATGAAATATAAAGAGGTGGTAGAGGAAGATGCGGACTTGGTCGCGATAGTAGAAGAGAAATATTTGCACGGCGCAGCAAAAATGTTGTTCCGGTCGATTGAAAATCGGTTTGGAAGGCCGATAAAAGAAGTTTTCGAGGAATTTGAGCAAAGATTGAGAAGGAGACAGGGCGATAGTAGGACCCATGCGTTGGCAGAGTTTGATGGATTGAGACGCGGCGTGAATCAGAGGATGTGGGAATACATCCCAGAGATTGAAAAATGGTCGCAGAAAGCGTACCCAAACCTGGACAAAGAGTCTTTGTCGCAGATGAGGGTAACGAAGTTGATGATGGCGGTGAAAGCGGACCACAATCTACAAAATTTGCTGGTTATGAAGAGAAGAGAAACGGCACCGGAAGAACAGTACGAGACGTTAAAAGACATCGTGCTTCAACAGGAAAACGAAAGAAGACACAACTACAACCAGAGGTTCAGGGAAACTCAAACAAGGAATAGAGAATCGTTGTGGAGAGAGAATGAAGTTGGCAAAGGTCAAGAAGCTTGGAAAATTGACCAGAAAAGAAATGGAGAGGTTGGTGAGAGTAGAGAAGACAACGGGAATGGAACAAAGTGTTTTAACTGTGGAGGAATAGGACACGTGGCAAGGCAGTGCACGTCGAAGATAGTCTATCGAATAGAGAAAAAAGAAAATACAGTTGAAAGTGGAATTGTTGAAAAAGAGATGGTGGAGCAGTGTGAGATACTGGGACAAAAACGGAAAATTGTTATAGATAGCGGATCAGTGGTCTCGGCAATTTCTGCGGGATCGTGGGAAAAGCTGAAGAGAGGCTGTAAGGATTGGAAGAAGACATGTGAAGTTTTGAAGAAACCAAATTTTACGCTGGTGGACGCGTCAAATTCGATGATGGGTGTGAAAGAACAAGTCCGGTTGGAAATCACAATCAAGGACAGAAAAGCAGTTGTAATTTTCCAAATCATCGAGAATGACAAGGAAATGTTTCTGTTGGGGACAAATGCGTTTAAAGATGTAGGAATTGAGTTGAAGTGGAAGCCGAGGAAGTCGGTTTCAGAAGAGCAGATTGGTAGATATCGAGAGAACTCGGGCGAGTACAAATATCGTCATCCGCGAGAGATGAAAATGGTTCATGGACAGGCGAGAGCAAATGTGGAAAAGAAGCAAGAAAAAGCCAAGAAGTGGTTCGATGAGAAAAATGAAGTGGAGAAGATACATTTGCCAGTAGTGGGAGATCGGGTACTTGTGAGAATTCCACCGGAAAAGTTGGGTGCAAGAAACCCGAAACTGGTGAACGAATGGCAAGGGCCATATAGAGTAGTGTCTGTGACGAGGAATTCGGCAGAGGTGGTGCTGATTGGAGGAGATAAAATAATCTGGGTGCCTTGGGAACAGATTAGAATAGTGCCAAAAGAAGTACCAGAATTGGTAATTGAAACTAAAGCTAAATGCGGAAAGCGGGCAGTGAGAAATGTGAATGATGTGAGACATGTACAGAGCGTAACGGAAAGGAAAGACCATGTGAAAAACAATGAGTCTTGCAGATCGATTATTCGGGACGGTTGCCGATGTACAGCGAAATGTACAGAAAATTTGGACGGATGCGAGTACCAGTCAGCGGACGAGTTGTCAATGGCGTTGGCAATCCGTGGGAAAGGAATATCCCCGGAAAACCAGATGCTAGCGGTGAAATCGAGCGAAGCGATAAGGGAGCGCTCTGAAGGCCACAAAGAGGAGGCACTAAGACGATTCTCGAGAAGGTGTAAGAGTATGGCAGAAGCGGTGATGATTGGTGAAGTGGATGATGATTGGATCGCAGTGGCAGGAAAGCTAAGAGAAGAGATAGAGTGGCTATTGCGACCAAAGAAGACGGTGATTCGAAACCAGCACATTATTCTGGCGGCGCCCAGAACCGTTGGTCGGGATGAGCTGGTGTTCGAGGTACGCAGCCATGCTTTGGAGAAGTGGCCAGAAGGCTACGACCTCACAAAAGTACAAGAAGTCGTCATCCTTGTTCGGTTGACGATGGACGAAAGGCACAATGCGCGAGTCAGAGACTGCGCAAAACGACTGCAACAGGTGGGAAAGAAAGTCTCCGTGGTCCCGTGCGGATATGATTGTGTGTACGGAGACATCGCAAAAATCCAGGAGATGTGGAGCGAATGGAAGGATATTGGTGTGGTGTTGCCACTGAAGCCGACGGGTACCAAAATGACGCCGTTGATATCGTTAGCGCCACCGGAAGGAGCGAATCGCACACAACTAGCGAAATTTTTGGAGATGGCGATCGGAGAGACAGTGCTGGTGAAAAAGTTGTGCGAGAGCAAAATGGGAGGACTGCAGGAGCCAGGAAGGAAGCCAATGTCAGAGCTGAAGCCGGAGATAAAATACGCAAAGCGAGGACGATTCGAGCCGAATGTCTGAGGAAGCGGCGAAGATATTTTGTATAATTGTTGTTGAGTGTTATTTATCTATTTATTGAGTTATAGGAATTAGAGTAGGAGAACTGTTTTGTTGAATTGTTAGGGTAACGTTCTGGGTAAAAGTGTCTATATTGTGAGCGAGAACGCCATATCCGGTCGGGGTCCGGACTGTTTGTCGGGGGGAGAGTCGCCCAGGCTGGCGTAAAGCTCTTAAACCCAAATAACCCCCTGCATCTCTGCGTCTCTCGCCACGTGTACAACGACACTCCAGACACGCGCGCGCGGTTTAGCAGCCACGTTTTGACTATGGGTGGGCCGCGCATATTTAGGTTTTGTTGTTGGATTTTCCGCGTGTCGGTTTTGTTTTTGTTTTTAAGTTTTTAGGGTGGCTCTTTAAACTTCTAGTTTTTGGTTTCTTCTTAAGTAGGTTTTCGTTAAGGCTTGTTTTATTTGTGGAATTATTGATTTTTTCAATAAATCCGTTCTAATTTCCCATATTTTCTCGTGTTCCTTTTTTTTAATTGCGTTCTTTCGCATTTTTATTGGACCCGGGCATCTTTCGGAAAGAAAGATCCAACTTTCCACAAAAATTCAATTAAAGCAGGAAAAATAACAAAAAAGGCGAGTTTTCTGCAAACACCGCGACGACAGATTGCATACCCCTGGTTTGAAACGTCTGGGTTTGAAATGTCCGGGAGCCCGAAACTTTAGTGAATTTTTGCGTCGCGGTGTTCGCACGAATGGGTTTACTCACAAAAACATACAAACATTGATTAAAAACATTAAAAAAATCAACTTCTGGTGTTACTAGTGTGAACACCGCGACGCGAAAAAGCACAAACGTTGCGAAACCTCCCAGAACTTTTCCACCCCAATCGGACAATAATATCACATTTGAAGCACGATTGGACACAGCTGAAATGAGTGTGACCGTAATCCATTGAAAAATTTTAACAAAGTTCATTTTTATTTGCCCCGATAATTCTGCTCGGTTTTCCTCTTTATCATGTATGTATATTTGAAGGCAAATAAAATAAATTAATTTAATTAAATTAAAGGAAGAGAATAAAGAGTTTAATTGTTGAAAATTGTGTAAATGGATTACGGTCACACTCATTTCAGCTGTGTCCGATCGTGTTGGGTGAACGTTTAGAAGAGTTTGCATTTTTAGGCCACAGTAAGCACTAGAGTAATTTTTTTCTTTCTGAAAAAAACAATTTTTTTCGAAAATTAATTAAAAAATTTGGCAAAATATTCACTTTCGCTATCTTTTCAGGGCAGCCTTGACATTTTGCGCCCGGGCGCTTTTGCTGACTCCTGGCTTAAGCCCCTGCGTCGGACTCGCCCCGAAAAGTTTTTCACTATCCATTCCGGAAAGTATTAATGGACGACCGCCCACGGGAACCTAGGCCAGGATCCTGTGAGTTTTTCGGTTTCATTTTACCAGATGAAACCGAAAAATGTTTTTAGGAAAAAAATGTTGAAAAAAATGTTTCTGAACATTTTTTTTGCAAAATTTAATTAAAAAAGTCATATTTTTGGGCAAAATTATGGCAAAAACAAAAAAAAACAGTTGTTAATTATTTTATTAAAATTTGTAGAAAATTGCCTTTTTGTTTTGTTTTGGTTTTTAGCACGGATTGAATTATGAAAAAATTCAAAAGTACGCAAACACCTTTTCGCAATTTTTGTGGAGATTTTCTAGGCACCTCATGCCTCCCCCCGTCGTCCAATGCGCCACCAAATTCGTCGGATAATGAATTTATGTTTTCACTCGAAAATTTACTTTTTTGAGAAATTCGAATCATTATCTGATTATTCAGGATGACACCATCTTTTTAGTCCAAAAACGAGGCTTTTTGGTCAGAAAATGACCGAGCCTTAGGGTTTTAAAAATGCGCCAGGTAGAAAATTTTGGAAGGATGGAGTGCCGTGTACCTTGGTGCAATTGGAAGAACAAATCGGGTCTCGCAGCGAAAATTTAAAAATAAAAAGCTGAAACCTCCCGCCCCCTCCCATTCAAACTTACAAAGAATTGACGGGAGCTGAGCAAACATGAGTTTTCGAAACGGTCGATGTAACGACGTCATACGTGAAGAAGGTGTTGACCTGCAACAAAAAAACATACATGATGCAATGAGGAAGTCGCCGTCCGTGTCAAGCTAATCACTCACAGACGCAGAAATTGCAAAAGGAAGCGCAGTGACAGTGGAGAGCACCCAGATGACGAGAATAGCGGTCACCGATCTCTTCCGAGACAACGGACGCTTCTGCAACGGATTCACCACCGCCTGACACCGATCCCAACTCAACGCCATCATCGAACAAACTGATACGGTGGTGGGCGCAATGCCAAAGAAAGAGGTCAAAGTGCACAGGTCTCCGTACCTAGAAACTTTGCATTTAGAGTGCTTTTTGTGAGGAATGACCAACCACCAGTCATAGTAAAGATTGTACGTCCAGGAAGTGCCGACGTTAAACAGAGCGATGAGAAGATCGGCGAACGCCATGTTGAACAGAAAGTAATTGAATCCGTAGTGCATAACTTTGTGCTTGTAGATGATCCACATCACCACAGAGTTTCCAATTATAGCGGTCGCCATCAGAAGCACGAACGAGATGGCGACGAACACTTGGGTGGCACTGGAAAAATTAAAGGTTGCGGTTGCTTGCTTTTGAATGCGTTTTTGTGCGTTTTAGAACTGCTATTGCGTATTCCTCGTCAAATGGTGCGCATGCGGGTCTCGTCATGACGATGTATGCATATAATGTGTTTTCAATCGAATAGCGACATGAAAACGCAACACGGCGTGCTGCCCGGAACGTTATTGGCAACGCGCTCCGCTGAGTGTCTGCGTCTCTCCGGCGAGAGTTTTCTACAAAAACAACAGTATCCTCGCACTCTGCTTGTCTGCGTATCAGTTTTCGTTCCTCTTCGTATCACTTTAACGCAGAAAAACGCTGCGCAGCTAAATGCGACCACGCTTAGGCGAGCATTTTTTTTTGGAGAAAAAAGCCCGCGCAATTTAAATTTTATTTTCCAACATTCCGTCCAACACGCCGTGACGCAAGTCTGCATTCACCGTTCTGTCTGCGTCTCTTCAAAAATCACTGTGTTCGCATGGTCGCGCACAAATAAGTGGGCGGAGTTTCGCGTTCTCATGTCGCAAGTCGATTGAAAAACAATATATGCACAATTGTGGATTTACCCGGAAGTTTGAATTTTTTCATCTTATATTTAAATTCCGTTTTTTTTCCTGTTATTTTTGTAATGTTTTCAACTCTGTACGAATTTCTAATTTTTTCTGGCCTAGTTTCTTTTAAATGTTTGTAAACACCGAATTCACTCGTCGATAACGTTCAAACTTCTCAGCTCCGACTGTACCGGTTTGCGCCAAAATTGGCGAAACATTTTCAAACCCAATGGGATGAAATGGTCGAAGTTTGGTGCGAATCTGTTAAGATTGAAGGAACAGTGAATTTTCGACAGAAAGTAAGCTGCTAGGCCGCTAATTGCCGAGCCGAGAGATTCGGCACCTACAATTAAAAAAAGGCACTTATGGCGTTTCCAACATCTTCTGCATACCGTATAAACTGTATTAGAAAGATCCCTTATGGCGCGGCCATAAATGAAAAAAGGTGGCCATAAATTCTGAAATTTCCTCCTTTTTTCTAAATCGCACAGTTGAATTTAGAAAAAAAAAGGTGGAAATTTCTGCATTTATGGCCACCTTTTTTCATTTATGGCCGCGCCATAAGGGATCTTTCTAATACAGTTTATACGGTATGCAGAAGATGTTGGAAACGCCATAAGTGCCTTTTTTTAATTGTAGGTGCCGAATCTCTCGGCTCGGCAATTAGCGGCCTAGCAGCTTACTTTCTGTCGAAAATTAACTGTTCCTTCAATCTTAACAGATTCGCACCAAACTTCGACCATTTCATCCCATTGGGTTTGAAAATGTTTCGCCAATTTTTTTTTTTTTTTTTTTTTTCTGGCCGCGCCATTAAATTGAAGGACTCATTTAATAGAGGGCCCCTTTAACGAAAGTACTGTGACCGAAGGCAGAGCACCGCGAAATTACGACCAAATTTCAATTTGTATTGTGTTTTCAATCTAGTTGCAGCATGAGAACGAGAGATAAAAATACATGTTTTCTCTGCTTCTCTTCGAATCGAACTGTGTTTGCGTGGTCGCGCGAAAAAAAGTGGGCGGAGTCACGCGTTCTCATGTCGCAAGTCGATTGAAAAAAACAATACCGTATTTCCTCTAATATAAGCGCACCTCTAATTGAAGCGCACTTCTAATAAAGGCGCACCCTGAGAGGTGCTTCGAAAAATAGAGGCGCACCCTCTAATTGAAGCGCACTGCCTGTGCCTGTGAATTTTGCCGCCCACTGCCTGTGAATTTTTCCTTTTTCGGACTTATTTTTTTTCGGTTTTTTGCAGTTGTTCTTAAATTTTTTAGTTTTCTTGCTTTTTTTTCAATACTCAGTGAATTTGTCGATGTGTCAGATGCTGAAGAATCGGCAAAAAAGCAAAGAATAAATCGAATTCACCGTGATCACAAAAGCAAAACCTATAAGTTACCAGAGATATAGCTTTGGACCAGTTCAGAGCTAAGAAACTGTTGAGGGAATTTTTGGAAACTGTTTGGATTGCAACCCCGAACAGTTCTAGAAGACCCTCCCAACAGTTACCTACCGTTCTCTGAACAGTTCCGAGCAATATTTGAGTAAAAATGAGGTCGTTTCGTTTACTGAAAAAAAACAGCGTTTGCTGTGACGCCAAGAAATTTTATTTTGACCGCAAATGTATACAGAGACGGATTACCAACATTGAAACAATCAATGATAAGCTGCATTTTCTTCAGAAATAAATGTTTGAAAAATAGAAGCGCACCCTCTAATTGAAGCGCACCTCTAATAGAGGCACATTTGGAAAAGAGGTTGAAAAATAGAGGCGCATGCGTTCCTGTCTCAAACTTTGTAATTTATGGTAATTTGTCGACAGAAGAATATGGAGAAATTGCCAAAGAGCTTGTTATCAGCAAGAAAAGAAGACTGAATTACATATTGGTGTTTAAAAATGCGCTGGAATACGCCAATAAAACCAGCTATATGAAAGCGGCTGTGGATCAGCTTGAAGACGTGGAAGTCGAAGATAATTTTAAGGATTCTAACCAGGAGTATTACAGCAGCGACACTTCAATTGATGTGAGGAAAGATGCATAGATGCATATGCAGCATAGTTCATCACTTTAAAACATATTTTTCTGTTAGCTTAATTTTATTATCTGGGCTTTTTCTAATTTCGTTGAATTTTATGAAAATTTTTTTTGGACTAGCTGAAATTTTACAACGAAAAAGAGGGGCTTTTCTAATAGAAATATCCCCCACACGACCTCACGAAAAGTAGAAGAGCCCCCTCTAATTGAAGGACCCCTCAAATACAAGGGCTCTGCGAGACACCCCACAAAAGTAGAAGGTCCGGTCCTTCTAATACAGGCTTTACAGTATGCTAACGAGTTGATTACCGATGGCGAATTCCGAATAATCCCTTCACGCTATGCATATGGTTTCACCCGGTACTGTTGAAACTCACATTCCTTCGCGATAACTCGCCGCACAGAAGAAAATACCGCGAAGCTCCTTGGGCAGAGTTAGATTCTCAGCGTGCCGGCACGCTCGCTCGCCGAATTGAACCAAAATCTCTTTGTCCATTGTTTTTTCTGCAAAATTTTTAAATTGCGGAAGAAAAAGAAAGAAAAAGTAGAGTATGAGTGACGACGATAAATGGACGAGACAGGCTGAGTGATATTTCCCGGAAATTGGCCGCAGGATTTTTTTCTTTTTTTTTTGATATATGTATGGGCATGGCATGACACAAAGAATGGAGCCAAAGATTGGTGATATTCGGAGGTGGAGGGGTCGAAACTTTTGAGTCGAAAGAAAAGAAGAAAGCCACGTAAATATCAAAGCTCAAAAAGTCCGAGGAAGGAAGGTGCAGGATTTTTGGTGTCTTCATCTCCGTTTCTCGCGTCTTTTCTCGCCTTTTTACTCAAAGATTCAACCGCAAAGAAATGAGAAATAATTCAAACAAGGCGAACGAATTAGAAATTCGGAGAAGACGGATCCTTCGTCGAAAAAACGAGGCGCCAAGAATGGGGAAGTGGTGTGAGAAGGATAAGTTCAAAAAATGACATTTTATGCTCTAATTTTTGTGCCTATAATTTGGGGTGGGGGTGGATGGAAAATAATGATGATGTCTGATGCTAGTTTTGCGTGGTAGTCTGAGGAAATTTTTGGCGAGTTAGATTGGCAACTACATGGCTATTAGCCGTGGAAACTGGTTGTTAGTCATTGGACATGGCTAATCGGCTAACAGCCGTTTAAATTCGGGACTTCTGCCATATGTACTTTGCATACGCCCCGAAATCGTGGGCTATTAGCCAAAAGTTCACTTAATTTTTGTCGTCCGACAGCGACCTTGAGGTCTAACCCTACCGATGTTATCGGCTTGCCACGGTGTGACACTTCTCGGTAAATTGTGGACCGAAATGTTAGCTGGCCTCACAATTGAAATGGCGTCTACCAGCGGATGGTTCAAGGATTTCTGTGAATGGTTTATTGATCAAAAAATCGTTTCAGAATAGCTGACAGGCGGTTATTTAGTTTACATCAACAGGTAGAAACTGTTTAAAAAAGAAAGAATTGGGAAATTTGGAAATCTGGCCGAGTTGGGAATTTAAGCACACCCTCGCGAGAAGATGGTCTATGGAAAAAATTCCGTTAGCTGAGGGGGGGCTGAGCTAACCTTTCGGCCTCCAATTCAACGGAAAATGTCACTTTGTTGCGAATTTATAATATACGAAAGCGGAAGTGCTGAATTTGCACAGACACAGTAGACCGATTGCGATAGATCTATTATGCTTCTCTTTTTCCTAATTAATCTATACTCGGTATAAAACGCTGATAACTCGCTCCAATCGAACAAAGAATTTCGCATGCATTTGGAGTGAGGTTTAGAGAAATCAGAGCAAAACATCGGCCACGGCTCTCTCAATTTTCTGCACTTTCTCGTCGCCAACGTGGCCGCGTCCACCACTGTGCGAAGGGAGCGTGTTTGCAGCGCTCCGTACTGAGAATATTATTTTCGTAAAATATTTAAAAGAAAAGAAGTAAATTAGAGCTGAAGAAGAGAACACTTGAGCTAATATGTTTGCATATGAAATAAATTCAGAAATATGTCTAAAAAGGAAGAAGAATGGGCGAACAGAAGGCGAAGATATGATGACGTCAAATTGTCTTCTTCATCATCTTCTTTTTTTATTTTTCAGCGTGCAACAAAACGTGATTCTGATTCTGGCTCATTGGCCTTCTTCATTAAGTGGCCGTTGCCCGCGGAACAAAAGCCATTTTCAGCTGTCAGCCAAACTCGAGTCTGGTTTGAAAAAAGCCGAAAAAATACCAAAAGCGATCTACGTAGAACTCGCGAGTAAAATGCGGTCGGATAAAGTGGGCGGAGTCAGTGAGAAACCTAATTGCCCAGTCAATATTGGCCCATTTATTGAAGATGCGCATCAAAACACAAGAAGAAAAGGAAATGCGATGAAAAGGGAGGACCGAGCAAAAAAGTTTTATGAACTATGTATTTAATCGATAAGCCGATTGCTCCCAAAAAAACAAGGAAAAAAGCTTTAAAAATCTTTATAAAAAAGGGCGGGGGGAGTACAGCGGTGCGGTATAGAATTTTCGAGATTCAGTGTCAGTACAGCTGCGTTTCAGGCAGTTCTATACCGTTGTACCCCTATGAAAAATCATAGAAATGTCGAAAAATGACAAATAAATGGGAGACAATTCGAGAAATGCTCAGATTGGTCTGAAACTTTGGGAAATCATGTCACAAATACACCCGGGCGTGCTCAGAAAATTGTTGGACCTACTTTCCTACTGTCCATACATTTTTGAGCATATTACCAGGCCTATTTTTAACATTGTTTTTAAAGCACATATCAGGCAAAACGAAGCATTTTCGACAATTTTTCTGAAATTTTACGCCACACAAATTTCAAGAAAAATGATTATTAAACGTTCTAATCGTGTGTTTTTCAGTTTCACCACCTTCTAAGCTGCAGATTAATGTGAAATCCATAGAAATTTGACGAATTTTTTTCCATTCATCTATCCGATTTCGATTTGTAATTAATCTTGTTAAATTAATCGATCAAGGAGGGGGGGGGGGTTTAATAGTATTTTGCTTTAAAAAATTAAAGGAAAGCCTGGAAATAGGCAAAAACTCGCAGTTAGAAAAAAAACGGAGAGTTGAACACATGTATGAATTTGTTCAAAAAAAGCAGTACTCAGGGAATTTTTGTCTATTAACCGTCCAATTCGGCGCGGACCGCCGATTAGCTGCTAACAAAGGGCAAATAATGGCTTTAACAGAGATTTTCAAAGGATAACAGTCATTTTAAAATGCTAAAAAGGCCATAGATTACAAGAAAGCGCACTCTATCTCACTCGGAAAAATCAAAGCGCGTGGCTACACTGTGTGTTGAAGCGTGCGTTACTGCAAACGCACTCCATCGAACTTCGCATCTCGTAGGAGCAAACAAGTTTTTCTCGGGTGGAAGCTTTTATATTTTTTTTTGCAATCTGAATTTTATTTGATGCGCCGTTTTTCAATGATTTTCATTTTATTTTCATGAAAAATCGAAATAACTAAATAGCAAAAATATCGTTCTCCAATGATTAAAGATAATTTTATTTCCCGTTTTGTATTTGCCACTGTGTAATAAAATTTCTTGTCTGCATACATACATGTGCGTCAAATTGTATGATTTTATCCATCCCTATAACGTTGGAATTCGAACGCACAGGTGGCGACAATTTTAGAAATTTGCATTATTTAAAAAAAATGTATGCTTCAACATACCGTGCTCCTAGGGAACAAATCTTGGCAGCGTTCCAATTTTTGCGAATCCACATTTTTCGAAGCTAATTTTTGAGGTATTATGGATTCGTGGTGTAGCGAGACAACATTTCAACGTTTTTTTTTTAATTTTTCTGGCGCACAACTTGCAGCAATGTGTCGCTACGCCACGAATCCATAATAGATGGCGTTTGAGCGACGAGACGCAGATGAGAGACAGCATTGTCACGCGACGCAAACGCATGCAGCGCGTGGACTTTGGTTTGCCTGCACCCCACTTGCCGAGTAGAAGACAACTATGCCCGGTTATCTGCCATATTCAATGGCTAAATAAATGCCATTTTTTAAGGCTACTATTTAGCAAGAACGCGCGCCTTATTGTTAGCGCACTTGTAAAAATTAAACCACACGGCTATAATATAAACCGGCGATTATGATTATGAGTGACAATTTTCAACCAATTTTTTGTTATTCTCGCCAATTTTCTTGTTTTGTTTTTTGGACAAGCAAATTACCATGAAATGATGACCATTTCACACTGCATGCATAAAATTTGTTCGTTCGCCTCCTTATTTTTCTCCCATCTAGAGGTTTGTGAGAAAAGCTCATAATCTCAAGGTTTTATAAATTGAGGATGGGATTTTCTGCAATTCGTGTTGGCAGATTTTTGCACAGTGGTAGGGGAATAATCATGCACCTGCTTGATACAAGTGAAGAGGGTAGAAAAAAATCATGATCTATCAGAAAATAAATATGGGGAGAGAGAAGTGTAACTGAGCAAGAGCTGGCCTTCATGGCTCCAGGCGATCCAATTAGAACAACTTCCTCGGACACTCACACTTTATGAAAAAAAAAGTTGCGGAAAATAATGAGCAGGACGGGCCAGCTGAGCTTTAAAGTCCACATAGGGGACTTCATTTTTCTCTGGACTAAGTTATTGCACGTAAAAGTTTAGTTTTCACTAGCACAGAGATAAATTATTGAAAGCGGCTAATAGCGGGCAATAATGCGTAGTCAGTGTTTCTAGCAGTTTTCCCTTGAAACAATTCACGGCAAAACAGTCACAATAGATCTCCGGCTGATAATGTCTGAAAAAAAAGAAAGTAAAAGCCAGTGGGTGTGAGACTTGTTGGTGCTGTTACAAAGAAAAATAATCACTATCTAATAACACTGATTTTGGGTTTAAAAAAGAAAATGGAAATGAAAATGAAAGCAAAAATGAAAAACAAAAAGTTGTAAATGCAGACAAGGTTGACATACATACATATTAGCAAATGATTAACAATGTTTTTTTTCTCATAGCTTAATCAGGGAATTTTTGGCTATCAGCCGTCCATTCATGTGACACACACCCCAAATTCGAAGACAATGTATTAGCCGTTTTCGATGGTTAATGGCCATGTAAAAATTCCCCGATAGGGATAAATTGTGAGAGAAAGAGGAACACCTACGCAATAGATCTATCGCGCTTGAGACGACCGAGTGGCTAACAAACGTTCTTTGTGCGTGAGCAGCCCTCGTTTTTTCTTGTTTTGACTATGAGTTTTGTGTTTTATTCAGGGGGGCTGGGCGTAACCATTTTTTTTCGAATGAAAACAACAATCCTTAACGTTTTGAATTTTACTAATCACACACAGCAATTTATGCACATAATTACTGACAATGAACAATAAACACAAATGAATAATGGAAATTTGCTCCTAGAATCAGAATATCACAAGGTTTTTGTTTCGACCTACAGTCATTTGTTAGTAAAATCGAGACATTTTTGTGGGTTGCTCAAATGCACGTCTGCCCCCGCGACCCGTCGACCAATGAGCCATATTCGCAATGGAGCGCGTAGCTAATGCCATTTTTCAAATGTAAAATCGGTATTTTTCAATATTTCGCTCGACGGATTAGTTTTTCGACCATTTTGCTTTGTTTTTAGATTATTCGAATTGAAAACTTAATTTTAGTCCAAAAATGAGGAATTTTCGTTGAAAAATGGCCGAGCCGCAGGGTTTTGAAAATAGCACTGGCAATGAGAAAGATGGGGTTCGAAGGATATGGAAACAATTTGTTAGGATTGAGTTTTCAGCGTTTTATACCGAGTACACCTAAATTTTCTTCATTTACAGAATTTTTGTCTTAAAAAGTTGGCAAAAATCAAGAAAATTTTAAAAAAGTGGGAAAAATTTGGGAAATCGTCGGATTGTCCACAGGGAGTACACGAAAAAATTCACGAGAAATGCGCCAAGAGCCAAAAACTTCGGAAGAAGGGTGCCGTGGAATTCCAGGGCAAGTTAGGAGAACCGTTTTTTTTTTGTTTGACAATTGTTTTGTTTGGTGGATATGTTGTAGCCTCAAAAACAAGAAAACCAGACATTCTTGGAAACAAACCGTCCCAAATTTCCCACGGAAATTCCGAAAATCACCGACCTTCTTGCGATTTTTCTTGTTTTTTTTCTTTGCGATCTACAAAAATTGAAAAAAAAAAAACGAAAAAGGCTATTATTCCGCTAGCGCTTTCTGTGGTCTAGAAAATGAAACCTCTTCCACGAGTGAATTCAGCACGATCGGACACAGCTGAAATAAGTGTTACCGTAATCCAATCAATAAATTTTTAACGTTTCATCTCTCTCTCTCTTTCTCTACCTTAAAAACTTTTCGGCTAGTTACGGTCCCACTCATTTCAGCTGTGTCAGATCGTGCTTCAAATGTGATATTATTGTCCGATTGGGGTGGAAAAGTTCTGGGAGGTTTCGCAACGTTTGTGCTTTTTCGCGTCGCGGTGTTCACACTAGTAACACCAGAAGTTGATTTTTTTTAATGTTTTTAATCAATGTTTGTATGTTTTTGTGAGTAAACCCATTCGTGCGAACACCGCGACGCAAAAATTCACTAAAGTTTCGGGCTCCCGGACATTTCAACCCCAGACGTTTCAAACCAGGGGTATGCAATCTGTCGTCGCGGTGTTTGCAGAAAACTCGCCTTTTTTGTTATTTTTCCTGCTTTAATTGAATTTTTGTGAAAAAAAGAAGCATTGGGTTTCAAAATAAGGGATTCACTTGCCACCAAAATGCCGATTTTGCAACAACGCTAAAACAGTGAATCCCTTTTTTCCACGAAAAACCGATTAAAGGAAGAAAAAAAACGAGTTGTCTGCAAACACCGCGACGACAAATTGCATACCCCGGGTTTGAAACGTCTGGGTTTTAAATGTCCGGAAGCCAAGCTTCAAACTTAGTTTTTACAATACTTGCATGTGCTCTTCAATGGGGCTTTATGAAATAAAATTTGAACAGTGTGAGCATTTTAAGGGAGAAAAAAATATTAAAAATATGAAATTCTGTATAGATGCTGACAGTGAATTATGAGCCTGTTGACGTAATTTTTCCTGTCACTTTAAACATGTTAGACTGCTGTTTAGTATTAGTTAGGGATACAAACTCTTTGAAAAAGGCGCGATTTGAGTTTTAAAAAACTATGAATTGTCTTTCTCTCTCTCTCGAATTTAACCACGTGGGACCTATGTGGAAGCATAAAGCATACCTCGCCATTTACCCTTTAACAATGATCAATTGGCTCATAAAATAAAGCAATGAACTGTGAATGGTCGCAGCTGTTATCTTGATGATTAGAGTGCACTCTCACAAGTTTTAAATAAAAGACGTGAACCGGAAGACGTTTTGGATGAACACATAGATAGATATTTAGCCAACAAGCTGGAAATATTAGTCAACGGAAGGAAGAATATTGCTGTGCTAATTCAATTGATTTGTGTCATTTTTGCAAAACTCTTTTTTACAATGATTTGTGATCAGAGAGGCGGACCACAAGCGCGGGAAAAAATAATAGTTTTTGGTCGCCCGCTAAACCTTTCGACATGACATACTCTTGAACCATCGTGAAAGACGTGTGCAAAAGAAGAAAAGAGTCTCATCTGAATCCAGGAAGGGGAGAAAAATATCAAAACAAATGGGGGCTCTTATGTTTTCATTTTGCTTCTTTTTCATAGCCGATTATGGCAGACAAAGGAACGAGCTCGTTCGTCGAATAAACGGGGGGAAGAATTTGTGGCCCATTCGATTACATTTCTCGACGTAAATACATACATGTATGTGCATACATATGTGTTCGTTTTCTGGATATTTTTTGGGAGTGACAACTTGGAAAGGTTCCGCAAAACCTTGGCAAGAAAATACCTAGACAAATATTATCGGGGCATCAAGACCCGTCTTGGTTTTCTGGCTCTATTTCGTTTTTTGGTCGTCAAATGATTAAAAAACCTCAAATAAATTAGGATATATTTAGCCATGTTTGTTCTCTATTAAAAAAACGAAGATGACGCACTTCTGGACGCACGTACGTACGTCTCGGGGACACTGAGACACTGAATTCAATTATTCATGCGTTGAATGATTTCGATACAATCGGAGTGTAGTGGACCCCGAGCCAGAGAGAGAGAGAGAGGAATTTTTGATTTTTCGGTCGGTCTTGAATCTCGAGTGACGCACTGCGTGGCGACTCAATTTAGCGATCAGACACAAGAATCGGTGTGGGTGCGCACCGAGAAAATTGAATTATTCAGTTCAGCGGGCGTATCAGCTCAAGGTTCAAAGTTTTATGCTCGGAATAGAACATTGTTCGAATAATGCCAGAAACAAAAAGAAAAATGCGCAGTGTCCAGAAAAATGTCAGTAACCTTTGCGGAAGGGAGGAAAGGGTAAACAAATTTATGAACGAAACTAAGAGAGGGAGAGAGGAAAAAAAAAGACTTGAAATGAACTAAATATGTAACTTCAAGTTGAAATTAAAGCACATCAAACGAGAAAAGTGTCAAGTTTACGGAATGAAGGAAGGAAAAGGTTACATAGTTATAGACGAAATGTTTTCCAAAATGAAAAAATTGAAACTTGGTCAGTGCTGCCCTAAAATAACATGCAATAAAGTTGATTAAGTAGTGCAAGAATATGAAAATGAGATTGAAAAGAGTCTCAACTTTTGACCTACGGGTTCTTGGAATGTTGAATTATGGAGTTTTTCGAGAAAGGAATGGCCATTACAATTCATGCTCAAAAATTCTTGTGCCCACCACACCCGGAAGCATTTTTGAAGCCTTCTCGGTAAACGCCTGTAACTGTTACGCAGATCTAAGAGGCTATAGCAGCTTTTGCGCATGACTTAGAGCTCCTTTCAGATTTTAAACAGCCTTTAAACCCAGTAGCAGATGTTATGCAGACATTGAAGGCTGCAACACCTGTTAAGCAGATCTTAAAAAGGCTGCAGATGTTACGCAGATCTTAAACGCGACACGCGCCGCACCTGGCGACACAAAATCATTGGCACCGCCCGTCTGTTTTCTGCTTGTTATTTTCCGTTTTTTCGTCGGTATTTTTCTTTTTTTTTTGCAATTTTTAATTTTTTTTACTCCGTGGTAAATTAAAAGATGAAAAAAGACATTCTCGTCACGAATTCCACATTATATAATGGATTCGTGACGGAGTGACATTTCACGTGAAACTGTGAGACGAAACATCTCTTAATTTCTTCAGTTATTTCTTCATTTTTTCGAATAATAACGTGATTGTCACTCCGCCACGAATCCATTATAGCGCAAAATAATTTTTTTTTTCTTCCTTTTTTTCAAATAAAAACGCGTTTTGCGTCTTTTTGTTTTCACATTTTTATGTTTTTCGGTAACGTGGAAGGTTAATTTATTTTCAAAAAATATTTTCGAGGAAAAAAAAAGAAAATGTGATTAATAAATAATAAGAAAATGTTTTTTGCGCGAATATTTAAATAGATACAAGCCTACTGGCTTCGTCGCCACTCTTTTTCTCTTGTTTCACTCTTCATCATTCATGTGTAAGCACTCTGTTCTGCTGGGATTTCTGTCCTCTGTGGCTCAGTTGGTAGTGCGCGTGATTACAAATCCAAATGTCGCGGGTCCGTGTTTTGCCCAATTCAAAAAAACTTCTTTATTTTTCGTTTTTTGTGCGGTTTCGCATCGCTTTTGATTTGTTTCATATATTAATCTCATTCTGCATTTATTTTTTGTCCGGAAAGTTCATGGAAGCATGTGTGATACTTTTCAAATATGTGACCGGAGGGAGCTGGGTGGAAGCTTGCTTTGTGACGGAATTTTTTGTGATTTAAAGTCTAAAGGCTTTTTCAGTGTTTAATCGGCTCCCAGTAACCTTTTCTTATCTTTTTAGAATCACATTTAGACTTTTAATTACAAAAAAATCCCCCCGCTAAGCACGCTTCCGCCCAGCTCCCTCCGGTCGCCCTTTTGAAAAGTGTCACACATGCTTTCGGCGCATTGCCGCTGAACTTACCGTGCATTGATAAATGCTCAGAAACGCATATTCAAAGCGTGAACAACAAAAACAATAAGTGAAAAAACAATTTTTTCTCTAATTGACCTGAAATTTTGATAAATTATGTAAAAAATTCTCAAGTTTTGGACGGAAATCAATATTTCAGTGTTGAGCATTTTTGCGATTCAAATGAACCCGCGCGCCACCGATGACGCGCCGCGTTTTCTATAACCGTCTAGCTTCTCTCTCTCTCTCGCGCTCTCTCTCTCTCTCTTTCCCGCAGAGCACCGAATAAATTCCTAATTTCCAGAGCAAAAGGGTAAAGACAGAGAACCCGTCGACCAACAACACCATCCACCACCCGCCACGTCACCGGCGCCCAGTCAACACCCGAGAAATCCCAAAATGCAGGCGGCACGAGTTCGCCTGCCAGTTGGAGTTTACAAGGAGTTTGAGGTTAACGTAAGTTGTTTGGACGGGCGTAAAGCTTAAAATAACAAAAATAAAAAATATATCGTTCAGCGCGGCTCCGAGGGTGAAGCATTGTTCCGTCAGGTGACGAGCGACTTGTCGATCGAAGAACGCGATTACTTTTCTCTCTGCTTCTACGACAAAGAGGAAGGCATCAGGCACTGGTTGTATAATGATAAGAAGATATTAAAGAAATTGAAAAGTTGGTTGCTTTTTTTTTTGGTTTTCTGATGATTCCCAGTTGATTTAAAAGCCCAAAACAAACTTTACAGACCTTCCCTAGGAGTTCTCTTTCGAGGTCAAATTCTACCCGACCACACCCACCACTATTGTCGACGATCACGCACGATACTACGTCTTCCTCCAACTCCGCCGTGACATTCTCACAGGACGCCTTCCAGCCACCGCCCACACTCATGTCCTTCACGGCTCTTTTGTTGTTGAGATGACAATAAAGTGTATTAAATGCTATTTATTTTTTTTTTAAATAAAAATAATAATTATAAAAGTATGTTTTATTTACTAATAGAAAAGAGAAAAGGAACGAAAAGCAAAGTGAAAGCAGTAGTAGCCCCTTAGTTGCGCAGCTTTTGAGCAGATCTTTAGCAGAAACCCATAGCGCGTAAATTAACAGTTGCGTAAGAGCTGCGTAAAAGTTGCCAAAGTCTGCGTAACAGTTGCAGGCATTTACCGAGCTTTTTAATTCCCTAATTTCAGGCAGGAGCATTCTTCGTATTTTCGCCCTATTTTTCGATAAATTGCGGGAAAAAATTTTCAGCTATTTAGCTTCAAAAATTGTCAAATTCAAATTCTTAAGATTTTCATGAGAAACTTGCCAAAAAAGTAATCTCAGTCACCATAAAGATGGTGAAAATCATCTACATAAATGGAAAAACGAAAAGGGGGATAATGGGCGGATCCAATCGCAGTTTTTTTGTAGTCTATTCTTTCAATTTAAGTGCAAAAACAGTTTTTTGTTGATGAATACGTCTTTTTTTAATCATTAAAAAATTGAAAAATGTCGAAAACAGTGTTCGGAACTCTTGCAGTTGGCTCCGCCCAATTTAACGAAAAACAAGCCTACTTTGTAGTCCTCGGTCGAATAATCAAGTTTTTTTTTTGCGTGCGTGGTAGATAAAATTATGGGTAAAATACGAATACTGCCACATGGAATCTCTATAATTAGCAATATTAAATATACTAAAAGTTTGATTTCTTGTCTCACAGTTAAAGTAGGTTCCAACAATTGGGGAACGTGGTTTGAAATGTACTCGAAGAAGGATATGACGAATTTATGCAGCTAAATATCGGGTATTTAGCCGTTGAAAAAAAAAATACTGATAGCCTTTACTGACGCACATCTCGGGACTAATTGGAGATCGGCGGGAGCTATTTATCCATCTAAATCGAAAACAGCCTGTACCACATGAATTTAGCATACGCCCCAAAATCGACGGCTATCAGCCGAAAATTCCCCCTGTAGTTTTTTTGAAAGTGCACGAAACAACCGTATCTGATTTTTTTGATTTTCACAACAACAACACAAACACAGAAAAAATATAAAACGTACAAAAGAAGTATACGAACAATTTATTTCCCATCACCGGCCTAGCGACCAGCGGCGGGAAATTTGAACGTGAATTTTCAATAGTTATTGTGTTTCAATAGAGTTGCGATATATAAATATCAAAACGTGAAACTCCGCCTAAATATTATTTACGTATTCTTCGAATGGTGATATCGCGGTGTTTGCAGACTGTGTGAGAATTTGTGCAGATTCTCACACAGTCTGCCAACACCACGGTATCATCATTCTAGGAATACGTAATAATGTTCAGATCGCATTTGAACGTTCAATTCAACTACAGAAGTGAATTTGGTCCAAATTGAACAAGAAAATACCAAAAATTGGCGGTTTTCATTCAAATTCGTCCACCTATAATTTTGTGGGGAACACGCAAAATATGCATTATTTTTCAAAAATTCCAAGAAAATGGGGAGACAATGGTGTAAAATAACAAAGTTGTTGACAAATGCGTCCGTGAACTTCTTTTGGACGTTTTCTGATTGTTTTTGCACAAAAATTGTTTTTGTGCACTTTGAAATAATGGGATGTTCGTAAAAGCCCCAAAACCTTCTTTAATATGACCCTGAGTTTATGACCTATGTATTTACTTATTCACGAAAAATACAAAAATTGTGGGAAAAGTCGGAGGATGCTCCGATCGGCTTGAAACTTTAGGAGATATTGTCAAGAATACTCGCGGACATGTCATGCTCAGAAAATCTTGGACCGCAATTCAATATCCATTAAAACACTCTTCAGAAAAAAATATTTTTTTTTCTTCAAAAATTGAGAATTCGATCCAAAAAATTCTGTACATGTACCGTATATTTTTGACATGTTTTCTCAAAATTGCAGGCCAATCAAAGAATTTTTCGAGTTTCCCCAAAATTTAAAGCTGGCCCGTTAGAGCTGTTTCCACGGATACGGTACTAAAAGTGGGCGGATCTTCACCAATTCGGTTGCAAAGTTCTTATCAAATTCTATTTTTTACTACCTGCCGCTTTTTCAAAGAAATGGAATAATCTTGACGCCATCGAGAGGCTTACCCGAATCAGAACCGTGTTCCTTATCAGAAAAGTGACTCGTATCAGAGCTTTCCCGAATCAGAACTGTCCCGAATCATAACCATTTGAAATGGAAAGTCAGTAGCTCGCAACTCGTTTAGTTTGTGAGCATTTATTTAATTTTTTGTTTACTTTGCTCGGCATTTTCACTTGCATAAACTACAAACTAAAATATGTATGTGGATGAAAACAATCAAGAACAATGTAATGATCATCAAAGTATGAATATAAAATTGTTTTGAAAATTACTTACTTTGCACTGAAGAATGCGGTTTCGCTTATTTTTATTTAACAGTTTTGATACGTACGTGCTGAAAGAAAGTGGTTCTTGTCTGGAACAGTTCTGAGGCCGTATTCATGAACATTTACCGTACGGGAAATGAAAAAGGTAAATAATATTTTCGAGAGAAAATTGAACTTCTGGAATGTTCACGGGGGTTAAGGAACTATAAACGATCCGTGAAAGGTTTCAGGATTAACACAACATATATTTTTCGTCAGAATCCCCATTTACTTTTTCATTTACCGTATAGTAAATGTTCATGAATACGGCCTCTGCTTTGGGACAGTTTGATTGGCTCTGGGACATATCAAAATTAGACGTTTCAAAAGCGAGACGTTTCAAAACCATTTTAACACTGATGGGACCGAAATCGGGCTTATATTTCAAACTTCTTGCTAGTCAACCGGATGTTTTCAATACAAATGTATACTGTATCTTTTCCTTCCTATGTTAAAACGGTTTTGAAACGCCCGGTTTTAAAATGTTCCGGAGCCTTCTAATTCGGGGTACTATAGTCTCGTCTAAAAGATGACCGTGGAAGAAGTTGGATCTCTTAATATTCTTGTCATAGATGCCTATCGGAAGCTTCTCCGAGCTGTGACCAAGGGGGGGGGCTACTACGGTATAGAATTCTAACGGAATACAACCGCCTGAAATGGAGCTATAACGAAACAGTGGTTTTTTCATTACAGCTCCAATTAAGCCGTTTATATTCCGTGCTAGTTCTATACCGTAGTACCCCAAGATGAACGAAGGTCAATTTGAAAAATATTGTCAATTTTTGTTTTATATCGAAATTCATGGTGTCTAACTCATTTTCGGGGCAAAAAAGTTACAGCGTTTGAAACGTGTCTTATTATTTATCAGGCTACCTGTACTGTATTTCTGTGCGCATAGTGATTTTCAAAAAACTCGCCGCATTTTATGAAGTACCAGTCCCTTTTATATTTTCCTAAATGCCTCAAACTTATTGCGTGAGCGGTACGGTGTGCTAGAGGCTGCCCATGAGGAAGTGCGCTCTGATGAACACGAAAGGGCAGCGCGTTGGGTTGCGGCGCCAAACGAGCTTTTCATTAAAAAGGCAGCCACCAGTAGCCCATGGAGGTGTGATAAAGAACATCAAACAGTTTAAATTGAATTCTGAGGCCGTATTCATGAACATTTACGATACGGTAAATGAAAAAGTAAATGGGGATTCTGACGGAAAATATATGTTGTGTTAATCCTGAAACCTTTCACGGATCGTTTATAGTTCCTTGACTTCCCATGAACATTCCAGAAGTTCAATTTTCTCTGTAAAATATTATTTACCTTTTTCATTTACCGTACGGTAAATTTTCATGAATACGGCCTCTGGAAAACGACAGCAAAACCGTTTTCCAGAGAACGAATTTTGGAAATTGATGAATTTTGTATAATGGGGGTGAGAGACGCAGAGAAACAGACAAGTCCATTTTCCGGAAACTGCATAAAAGTAGAGCAATCGAATTGCATCTCATTAAATTTTTTGATAATTTCAGCCAAAATAGTTATTTTCGATCAATGAACAATTGAAAACCTAAAAAAACCCAAACCCAAGAATTCAAAGGTCACGCCCCCTTTTACTACGGTGCCTATCTCTTTGATGTTTATATGACCTTTATCGAAAAATTGCCTGTACACAGCAGTGACCACAAAACACGTGGTGTAACTAATTAAACCTCGTGATTAAAAAGAGCAAAAAACTTTCTGTTTTTTTTTTGCGCTTTAAGCTTTAAGCTTTATGGACCTATTCACAAAACTGGAAAAAAAAGAAGAAAAAGGAAAAAAATTGCGGGAAAAATCGGAAAATGCTCCGATTGACCTGAAATTTTGGGAAATATTAGGAAAAATTCTCCTGTACACGCTCACAAAATTTTGGCCCAAAATATCGATTTTGAAAATTATCGATTTTTTTTCTGAAAATTATTAAAATCTAAATTTTGGTCCGAAATTTTTTGAGCGTGTACAGGAGAATTTTCCCCAATATTTCCCAAAACTTCAGGTCAATCGGAGCATTCTCCGATTTTTCCCGCAATTGTTTTCCTTTTTCTTCCTTTTTTTCCGGTTTTGTGAATAGGTCCATTAGCACGCAAATCCTGGGAAAACATTGTCCAAGTTGCAACATGTGGATAAATAGTCAAAAACTTATGCATTTTCGAAAAAGAAAAAAAGAAAAAATCCAAATTTTTATGTGAAATCTCAAAATGTTTGTCAAATGATGCGAATAAAGAGATTATCATTTTAAAGTTTCAGATTCTGGATCTCGTAATTCTAGAATATGAGCAAACAGAAAAGAAGAGAAAGAACGAGTGCATTTGATAGGTGGAGCAAACAAGAAGAAGAAGTGTTGGTGTGAATATTGGTCCGCACACTCGCACGTACGTATATGTATACGTACGTGACCATTTTTGTCAACAAACACGATTCAGAAGGGAGCAGAAAAGGATGGGAAATGCTCACAGAGCAAAGCTCATTCCACGTTCAAAATTTAGAGAGAGAGGTCACATTGAATTTAAAATTGAATTTCACGCCACGCGGTGGGCCGCTTTGTTGTATTGTACATATTGTTGCAAGTTAAAAAGATTCTAACATTTGCAGAAAATTTAAATTTCCGAAAAAATGCACGAAAAATGCGCCAACCCAATTTTCCTGGCGAATTTATTGGCATTTGTGATTTTACCGATTTTTCCACTATTTTGCATGGTTTTGAACAGTTTTTTGATCGGAAAAAGGTTTTATTAAATATATTATGGATTCGTGACGTAGCAAGACAGCGTATCAAGTTCTGTGTCAGCAAATTTTTGTGTCTCGCCACGATTTAACTCTTGGCAGAAGTGGAGACGCAGAGACACCGAGAAATAGACCGTGAAAATTTTCTTCAAAAACACGCCGTGACAAGCAACAAGTTTTCAACAAAAATTACACATTTTGGCTTTAAAAAATCGCTTAAAAATGGCGCACAAAGCGCGCCAACAATCAGGGTTTGACGCAATTTTTTACAGCTTTTAAAAACAGAAAATCAAAATTTATATTGTTCATTTTTGAGTTCATACAACCATACTTTTTTAAAATAAGCAAGTAAGTTCAAACCACGTCTGAATCTGAGCTTTTGCTCTTTCCTCGCGGCTCTTCGTTTTAATTGGTGTCGGTGCCCGTGTTTGCACAAAAATCGGAATTTCCTTGTTTTCATGCCAATTAATGCGCGAAAAATACGTCATTGCACTGCTGTTTGGTGTCGCGGGCTCAATTTTGTACTCGGGGGTCGGCTTCCGCGTCAAAAAATGCGTCAACACGTTGGTGCAATCGCGAACGAAAGTGCGCTCCGTTGAACCTGGCAATGCCATCAACAAAACATGGAAACCCCGGCCACATTTTGCAGGCGAGAGACAGCGTTGATACGCGACGCGACCGCAGCGCATCGCGTGGGCGTGGGCAGGCGCCAGCACCCTATGCGTTTCTTCGTTTATTTTCAAGTTGCCAATTTCCAATAAAAATGAAAAAATGGGCATTGCCATGTATTGAAAAAGAGCAAGCACATACATTTATTATGCTCTTTCTCTCCATATTTGTTGGCGTTATTTCATATATGGATACATAATTTAGAAGGCTTTTAGTTAACTGGACGTGTGGGTGTTTTGGAAGGAAATGCTTGGAAAAGATGTTAACAATAGATTGATATTTGTTTCTGGCCAAGCTAGGCTTGAAATTCATAAATTTATACTTTGTATGGCTTAAAATATGTACAAAAAACGTTTTATACAAAAAAGCCAAGCATGCGCCAGCAAATTTGCAGTGTTCGCCAGCGGCGAATGTCATTTTTCATCAAAAAAATTCGTTTTTCAATATTTTTTGTTTGTTTTTATTCGGTCCATTTTCAGATTTTTTACGTTGAAAACTTTATTTTAATCCAAATACGAGGAATTTTCGTCAAAAAATGGCCGAGCCTTAGGTTTTTGAAAATAGCAATGAAAAAGATGAAATTTGGAGAAAAAGAAACAATTATTAGAGACTATTTATGCCTAAAAATCTGGCAAAAGTAAGGAAAATAGAAAAAATCGTCAGATTGTCCACGGGAAGTACACGAAAACATTTTGAAGCGTTGGGCTGGGCCACGGACTAGTTTTCGAGCGGTGCGGCCGCCTCGAAAGATTCAAGCGAATTTTTCGGTTTTTTGACATCTTTAAACTGCAGAGTAAAACGAAATATATATTTCTGAAGGAAATTGACTTTTAGGCGAAAATTTTTCACAGTATCATTTAAATCGAATTTTGAAATAAATAGTTGAATGAAGAGCATCGGAGAAAAAATAATATATTAAGCACATAAAAATAAAAAATAAAATTATTTAGCTTCCAGAGAGAGAGAGATAGAATAGAGTGACCACTCAACCAAACCAATGCCCCTCCCTTTTTTTCCATTAATTTTTTTTGGTGAATACTGATTTCCAATGAAAAAATCGTGAAATCAAGGCATTTAAAAAGCTTCTATTGAGCTCCAGAGAGCCACCAACGCACGATAAAAAAAAAGGAGAGAACGTTTTATTATTGACACCTGCACATGTACACTTTTTCACGTAAAGAAGGCGATAATGGCGGAAAGAGTGAAGAGTAGAAGAGCCTAAAAAAAGATGAGATTGGCACAAAAAAAAAGAAAGAGGATAGATCCAGGGGGTAAAAACGTGGAAGAGGGGAACGAACAAACAAAAGACAGTGTTTGACATGGAAAGACACTTCACTTCACGCAAAAGAACATTACTTGGATTTCAATCTTCGTTTTTTTGTTTGCGGATCAAAAGTCCTCTATCACGGTCTATTCGCTGCGCATCGGCTCAGCTATCAGTGGCTCGAAATTATGAAAACCCCAACTTTCAAGACAGAAGCTACTGTAGCCGGTTGGTGAAGTTTTTAAAGCTCAATTTGAACAAAAACAAAATGCAATTAGAGTAAAACTATGTCTGCTTTTCACTCTTGGCTCGACGTCGGGAGTCCGCAAACACCGCTGTCACAGTTTTTTTTTATCGCACGTCTTTCTTCCCTTGGCACTCTCTATTTCATGTGCGCTATTTTATAGCTTTTCTGGCTGTGTCTCGTTTTCAGACGTCAGGTGTCGCGCCTACGGACTATATACAAAAATGCTATTGCGGAGAATGTCGAAATTGGCGCACAAGTAAAAAATGTGGTTCTTTTTGATGTTGAAAAAACGGGGGAAAATGCCGAAAACCAAGATCCGCCCCTTTTGCAAGTCTGCGGTACGAGTTCTGTAGAAAAAGTATTATAAAATGCAGACAAACAGTGCCGGAAACTTGCAAAAGGGGGCGGGCTTGTTCCTTGGTTTTTTACCTTTTTTCCCAAGTTTTGGTCTCAAAAAAAATTCGCCATGGAAATTTTCGGCTGCTTGTTTATCAAATCAAAGCGAATTTTTCTATTTTCATAATGTGCCCAAAAAACGTGTACCAAAGTTTAAAAAAAAGAAGAAAAACCAAACCCTCGTTATAGGCCTGCCCAACACGTCCCATAACCAAATTGGGCAAAATTGGCATATTGCCAAGCAGCGACGAACAGACCGTGACTTATTTCCTTCCCAGGGCTGTACATATTTAGATTTAAAAAAGAATGACAAGATAAATATCGACAATTTATCATCTAGACGGCTACCTTTTCCGTTGGCGCCCGATTGCACAGCACGGTTTCGCTGATGATGTTCGCGTATTGAGAATACGTGTCGTTGTCCATCAGGCACATTGTGCCACCGCCGCGGTGCAATTGATGACTCTGAAGTTATACGTCGGTTAAGTTTTTTTTTTTGCGTTTCAAGGGCATAGCTTTAGAATGAAGTCTGTAAGTTTTCTTTTTTTAGGTGTTTCCAAAATTTCAACTTTTGCAAATTAGACATGCGTTAAATTTTACGTGTTTTTTCTTTGATATGAAACAAGCCTGGCTGCATCAAAAGCTACTTTTGATTTCTTTTGATTTCTAAAATGTTTTTTCTTCACTTTCTTTTAAATTTCTTTTGCATTCATTTTTTGCGTGTGCCCTGTGGCGCAGACGGTTAAGCCCTTGCATTTCAAGCGAACGACGCGATTTCGAGTTTTTGTGTTGGTATCGGGCGCTCAGTTCGCTTCCGCCATGCAGTTTGGAAACAGACACACCAAGAAACTCAGTTACAGACCCAAACGGAATTTTATATATAAGGATGATATTTACCTCGTCAAATGGTGAGCATGCCGGTCTCGGCATGACGGTGCATACACCATCCCAAAAAATAATACAAGTGTGTTTCACGGTGATTCTTTTACTACCGAGCACACAAATCTAGTCCACAGATTAGGTTTTTCTGTCGCGATTTTCTAAATGACTTTGGATCGAGAAGTTGTTTGTCACGTTACTTCCTCTCATTATGGCGCATGTTTAAAACCGGAATTCGTTCGTTTTTATACGTACAATTTCAAATAAAACTGGTTTTCCGTGGTGGGCGAACTGACTTCCGCAAATGCATTTTGCAAAAAGGGGAGGTAACATTCGCTCCAATCGCACAGTGAATTGCACATGCATTTGGAGTGAGATTCAGAGAAATCAGAGCGAAACATCGACCGCGCTCTCTCAATTTTCTGCACTCTCTCGTCACCAACGTGGCCGCCTAGTCCACTTTGCGAAGGGAGCGAACTTGCAGCGCTCAATACTGAGAATATTAGTGTCCAACACAGCTAATTTAAAAGGAGAATTCAAAAAAGTGTACCTGTCGATTAATATCACCAATACAAACGTATGGAATCGGCGGTTGTGAGGACCGTTCACTGTACGCCACCACGAATTTCGAATGATCTTCATAGCTGGAATAGTATACGGAGAATGGGAGGCGGATGTATTTGGCACTCAATGTCTGAAAATTGAATGGTCGTTGGTTGCAGACAAAACGATGGATGAACAACTTAAAGTATTTTCAACACTGTTCTCACCGATTGCGTAGAGCTGCAAACTGAGGGAAGATTAACTTCGTCACCACTCTGATGATTCCAAGTTTCCACCTTAATCGAGGATTTCAGCTCTCCACTCACCAAATCGCTGTAGAGGTCTGGAATAAACTTGTATTTTAAGAAATCGTTAATTCAATAATCAAATTGAAGCCAAAGTGAACTGGAACATTTTTTGTGCATTTTACAGAAATAATAGAAACCAATTGGTGTGTAGCTCACGGAGTGTTGGCCGAGACGTCGGAAAATAAAAATTTAAACTGCGGTGGCTTTTTCTCAAAAAAAAAATGCTGGCCTATTGTGTTTTCAGTCGAGTTGCGATGAGAACGCGAAATTCCGCCCACTTATTTGTGGGCGACCACGCGAACACAGTGATATTTGAAGAGACGCAGACAAAACGATGAATGCAGACTTGAGTTTTCATGTGGCAAGTCGATTGAAAACACAATAAGCGTGGTCGCATTTTTCTACAGTAGGCTTATTTAGCTGCATAGACACTCAACTACGTTAAGCAGATACGAAAACTATATGCTAGGAAGCGGAGAGAAGAACAGTGCACGGTTACTGTTGTTTTGTGGCAACCTGCCAGCGAGTCTCGCCGATTAGACGGAGAGTCGGAGACAAACAGCCTCCCCCTCAGCAGAGCGCATGACCAATATTGTTCCGGCCAGAGTACCGTGTAGCTTTGCATCCAAAGTAAAAATTGAAAAAAATGCCGTTCAAAATGATTACCAACCTTTTCCCCACTCTCCAGTCTTTGCAAAGTGCTTGAAATTCTGTCCAGCCAATGATTTCAAGACTCGAATTGAGGTTAAAGGAGGGCTCTGAAAAAATTGGAATGTAAAGTTTCATTAAACGTTGGTGTTCTAAAACCTTATTATACTCTCCATTCTTCAGCTGATTGAGTACTGGAACTGCTGCAGAGAAGAACGGGGGAAGGTTGAATTGATAGGTGAACGTGTTATAGAAGAAGAGTTGGTTGGCTGAAATGGTATTTTGTATTATACAAAAAAATGGTCACAGAAATGGGTAATGCGCCGTTTTGTTAGTTACCGTAAAAACTCTATTAAATGGCCACCCCTATTTGAATGCTACTTCGGTAAAAAATATTAGAACTATTTTTAATGCATTTTACATGCTTTTTCCGAGTGTTGGGTACTGTAAGAAATAGAGCATGCAATTTTCAAGCGAACTGTTTTCAAAATAGCTTCGAATAATAAAATGGCACCCCTAATATAATGAGGCCCTGGGGTTGTTCATGGGATGCCAGTGAGGGCACTACTACGGTTAATTTAGGCCTCAATTTTCGAATTCCAAATTCTCAGTCATTTTTCAATTTTTCCGGGTGGCCCGGCGCTTAAAGTATTTTACTAATTGTTTGTGCAAAGATGTTTATAAAATGGAAATTCAGACCCACTGTCATTAAGTTTCTGATAAATGTGAAATTTCAGTTATTTCAGTTCAGAAAATGATTAGTAAATAATTTTCTTAATTCTCAACCGATTTGACTGTGAACTCTTTTAAATACATATTAGCTCGTTTTTCCTTCTTTTTTTCTCTTTTCTATTATGTGTTCACGAACGAGGTGTGCAAACGACGCTCCGATGTTCCGCAATTTTTCCACTGTTCCGCAGTATTCGCTGCGAGACCGCAGTGATAAACTGCGGAACATCGGAGCGTCGTTTGCACACCTTGTTCGTGAGCACATAATACGTGTGGTGTCAGCCCCCTCAGCAAATTTAATTTTTTCCGTCGACCATCTTCTCACAGGGGGAGAATGAAAAGGAGCATCTTCCTGGAGCAAAACTCTAGGAAAGTTAAAAGTATCGGTGTAGAGCTAGATGATGGTTCTTTCCATTTACTAATCCAAAAATTGAATAAATTGTCTGTATGGTCATAATTACAACTCGGTCAGTTTTCGAATTGCTTCGTTCTGTTATTTAAACACAGCTTCTCATAGTTAAAAAAAAACCAGATCAACAATCTGCCTGCTATCCTAGGACGATTTTTTTTAAACCAAAAGAACATACGCAACAAACCCATGGTCCATTCGCTAGGAAACCCGATATTTATTGCGCGAAGGAGGCTGATGTGGCGTAATTTATTGGTGTGCTCTTGGTCCAACATCGGCAGACAGTGTGGTCTTCTTTTCTTTTGTCGGCACTATTCTATCGACACATTTTTGGGTCGGTTACGCATACCATCAGCTCGTTCATTATTGTGGTTATTGTTTATACTCGGTATAAAACGCTGATAACTCGCTCCAATCGAACAAAGAATTTCGCATGCATTTGGAGAGAGGTTCAGAGAAATCAGAGCAAAACATCGGCCACGGCTCTCTCAATTTTCTGCACTCTCTCGTCGCCAACGTGGCCGCGTCCACCACTGTGCGAAGGGAGCGCGTTTGCAGCGCTCCGTACTGAGAATAAAACAATGAAGGTTCTGCTGCCATTTTCTGTCTTGTTTTTTGTTTTTGTTGCTTTTTCCACACAATTCTCTCTCTACCTTGGAAATGGATTTGTGGATCGATTGGATGATCAAGTGACCCAGTGCGCTAATTTTTCTGTGCCTCTGCCATTCAAGGAGAACAGACTCGGTTTCAAAGAAATATGTTTGAGTAAGTTTTGTAAAGCTAATTAATTGGTCAACAATCACTAATTATAACTTATTTTTAGAATCACGGCGCCCGCAAAGAGCTATCCAAGTGCCTATCATACTTGCAGTCGCTTTTGTTGCAGGATTCATACCCAGTGCTCTAGGTTCTACGCTGCGTTAATTGCACAAGCCGAATCGCTCACTTGTGCTGGAGCGCACTTGCTGACTCTGGGTCTCTCTGTTTCTAATGCTATTTCTTCTCTCTCCATTTGTACACTTATTTTTTTCAATTTTAAATGTTTCTCTCTCATTTTTCTAGCTAAAATTATTGAAAAAATATATTTTAAGCCTGAAAAAATGATACGGTCCAAAAATCTTCTGAGATACTTCTTTCGAGCAGATGTTTCACTATCTCACTCATTTATTAGTGTTTTTGAGTTTAAAATAGAACTCAGAACGTATTAAATACACCAGAAATTGTGAAAAATACTTTTTTACATTAAAAAAAATAATTTTAAGTGGTCCGAAAAAACAAGAGAAAATTTTATTTTTTAAATGCCCTCCACCAACACGCATAACTTCGAAAAATGTTCTTTTCTAATGGTATTTGTAGCCAAATTATATTATTCTGATATGTCTTATGTGGGTCAAAACAAGAAAAAAAAGTCTGATATAGGTCGTCAAAAGAAAAAAAAGAAAAACATGAGGAAGGATTCGAACCCACCACCTCGAGATTGTCGGTGAGAAGTGCACACCAGAGATGAGCGGAAGTGGAATTTTTAGTTACGGAAGACGGAAGACGGAATACGGAAGAAAATTTTTTTTACGGAACACGGAAGACGGAAGACGGAATAAAAATTTTTTTTCGGAAGACGGAAAACGGAAGACGGAAGAAATTTTTTTTTTCGGAAGACGGAAAACGGAAGACGGAAGACGGAAGCAGACCAGTTTTGCCAAAAGTGATAAATATCGTAAAAGCTGTGTATCTGGAGCGTCTGGAGCGGTGTATCTCTAGAGCGGTGTACCTGGAGCGAGCACTGACACTCAAGTCCTCCCCGTTCACGAATTTAGAACGGCCGGATGGATCAACGACATACAATCGTCCCGAGATCAGGAAGCTAGTTCTCACTCACTTCTCCAATCTGTACGCAGCGACGACGCGAGAGCCACGATCCAGATACAACCATCCAGATGAGCCGGAAATTCTCCAACATGAGGTCGAACACGCAATAGTCACCTCAAAGACGAACATTTCGCCAGGACCGGATCAGATTACAATGCTACAATTAAAGCTGGGAATTGAGAGCATAACTCCTCATCTCACAGCCGCACTGAATCAAGTCCTAACGAACGGGAGAACACCGGAAGACTGGAAGACGGTGAAGATTTATCTCCTTCCCAAGACCACGAAACCGAAGAAGGTGAAAGATTATCGTCCGGTTGCATTGTCTTCAATCGTCTCAAAACTCTTCACAAAAATCCTTACGAGAAGGATCACCGCCAAAAGCAAATATTACCTTGAAGAATCACAAGCAGGATTCAGACGTGAAAGAGGATGCGCAGACAACATTCAAGTCGTCTCGCAGATGTTGGTAAAATGCACCGAATTCAAGATTCCTCTCGTAGCGGTTTTCCCGGATTTTACGTTTGCTTTCGACAATGTTAATTGGACGAAGATATCCGAAGTTCTGAACAATCTTCAAATCGGAAGAAACGTGATTCGGGCCTTAAACAACTCAAACTTTTCGGCGATTGGAGAGCTGAACGTTCTGAACAAGAAGATGAAGTTTAAGATCCAAAGAGGAGTACGCCAAGGAGATTCGTCGTCTCCACTACTCTTCGCGCTGGCTGTTCAGGCGATCTTGGATGAGCTAGACCCAGCACCTTGTGAGGATGATAAGACCGGAATCGACATCAATGGAGAATCATTTCACCGTTTGGAATTTGCAAACTACGTTGTTTTATTCGCGAACTCTGTGAAAGAGGAAGAAGATAGAGAAAATCGGATTTCAATGGGATGTCCCAAGTACGGCCAAGATAAGTACCGTAAACGCTGTGTAAGAACGGCACCTTTGATATAGAAGCGTTCTTTGATAGAATCGCAGGACAATAAACCGCTTTGCCACGTGTCGCGATCGAAGCTCGTTGGGCTCTGACGCAAAAAAAAAACAAATTTGAAAAAAGATAGTCGCCAGCACCCCATATCGCGTTTAGACCTTGATTTGGGTGAAATTTCGAATCGAAATGACGCTATCGGAGCATCTTTCTGAGCGACGACCGTGTGGTTGATTTGAAATTCAAAAATGTTTGTAACTGCTCGTTCAATGCTTTTCATTTCTCACTCCTCGTCCATGTCTCGCACCAATAAGTTATCGACGAAATGACGGTGATTCTGGGAAATCTGTTTCGTAATTTCTGAGAATACGGAGATTGCAATATATGCCCTTATTTTGTTGATTCCAAATCAACAAAGCACTAATTGTAAATCTTGAAGAAATTCATCCGAGAAGCGCACACAAAAAAACAACACGCTAAACATTTGAGATGAGCGGAAGAAAAACTTTCAGTTTCGGAAGACGGAAGACGGAAGACGGAATAGAAAAAATTTTTCGGAAGACGGAAGCCGGAAGACGGAACAAATTTTTTTTTCGGAAGACGGAAGACGGAAGACGGAACAAGAAAAACTACGGAAGACGGAAGACGGAAGACGGAATTCCGCTCATCTCTGGTGCACACCAGTACACCACCGATGCACACATTCACCAACCCCCGGAGGCCGCTCATAAAATCGGCGGCCCGTAGCGAGCTGCTATGCAAGTGCGCTCCTTCGAAGTGAACGATTCGGCTTGTATAAATAACGAGACCTCTAGGTTCTTTGATTTTGCAAAGTAATCTTAAGACTTTGTTTGGATGGACTGCAAAGTGATCTTGTGAAATTGAAGGAAGCTCGAAAATTAAACGCCGAGGGATTGGAAACTATTAGGAAGTAAGTATACACGGGGTGCTGGTGACTGTTTTTTTTTAAATTCTTGTTCTACGCCAAAGCCTAACGCGCTGCGGTTGCGTCGCGTGGCAACGCTGTCTTTCGTCAGGGCGTGTTAGAACCTACGTAAAGGCAAACGCGCTCTGTCGCATTTATCTGCGTCTCGGCAGTGACATTCTGCCAGGTTTAGCTACAGTCGGCGAATGCATGATCAACTGCGCTCTATTGAGACTCCTCCAGTTTTGCCAAATGCGGCGCGCTTCTCTCGGCGCGAAAATTCACATTTGAATTGCGATTCGTCGTTTCTCCATTTTTTTTTCCTTCTATTTTTTTCGTTTACTGAGTTTTTTTCATTTTTATTTGTAGGGACGCTTTTATAAATGTTTTCTTTGTAATTTATTAATTTATTACAGCGAAAAGATGAAGGAAACGGCCCGGCGGCGACGATTATTGCGAAATGGCCGAAATTGAAACGAAAACGAAAAGGACACGGTGAGTTTTCATTGAAAAAATCGTTTATTGAAAACAAATATTGCCGAACTATTCGCGGATGTGCTCAACAATTTTTTGGAGTGATTCAATAATTTTTTAATTTATTATTCCATGGGATATATTTTTTATGCCTGTGTACGCAATTTTGAACATTCTATCAGCAGTTGTCGGCAATATTTTTTAAAATTCAAGACAAATTGGAGCATTCTTCATTTCGCGACGTTAGTTTGTGTCAATTTTCATGACGGGGCTCCAGAACTGCCGCTAATTATAGCAAAACCATAAAACTGGGCTAAAAAATCGGGAAATGCTCTTGTTGGTCTGCAAATTAAACAAAAAACATCTTCAAGTCATGGTCAAGAAATTTCGTACTGAAATAGTAAATATCGAGCGTTTATAAATTTTTGGTGTGCTCGATAAACGAAAAAATTAGAAAAATATGAATTTTTCGGTGTTGCGTTTTCTGAATTTCTGTTTTCTATGCACGCCGTTTTAATTGGAATTTAGTTTGACAAAAATTCGGGAATCTTTGAGAAAAATTGTGACAAATGCTGAAAACCATACCCGGTAGAATTGTAATTTTTTGTTTCAGAGCAACGGAGCATTCGAAGACGGAGGGCTTTTAGCGACTTATAATTTGTTCATTGTTCTTAAATTTATTTGTTTATTTTGAAATATTCTGTATTCTATTGTCATGAATTTTTTTGGTTTGTTTAATTTTTTGGATAAGGTAAAAAAAAATTTTGGGGGAGGTGGAGGCTCCCCCCTCCCCACTGATGGGGAGGTGGAGGCTCCCCCCTCCCCACTGCTGTGTCTTTTAAAAAATATTTAGTTTTCTTCAATTAGCTTGCAAATATTATTATGATTATTTATCACATTAAATTAATAATTTATGAATTTAATAATGTGTCGTTGTTCAAAACCGATATTGGATGTGTCAAAAAAACGTATGGCCAACTCATGAGTTGTATGACCCCAGAGATAGATTTTTACGACCACCGAACACAACAGTGTCATAAACACAGCAACTTCGGTTCATTTGCCCAATTCGAATAAATCTCAAATACAACCACTAATACACCTAGTATTCTAGAGGCATCACGGTATTTTTTCGCTAATTTAAATAAAAATTAAATAACTAAAACGATATATTGTGATTAAATTTTTTCAGATGACCGTATCTACTCTATTTTTCGCAAAAAATATCGTTTTCCGTTGAAAATCTTGAGGCCGTAGGAATAGCGAAACTTATAAATTCCCTCAAAAAACCCATTTACTTTTTCATTTACCGTACGGTAAATGTTCATGAATACGGCCTCTTGATCGCGCAGGCAGCGGTGGAAGATACAGTCCCTCCCCCTCTCTCCATTTTGTGTTGTCTCTCGCTCACTCTCGCTGTCTCGGTGTCTCTTTTATCGCGTCTCGACGGTTCGCCTCATTCAAATCTGTGAGGAGAAAACAGTGATACTTTGGGACGGTATAACTCGAGAATTACGGAACAATTTTTGATAAAAATTTGACAGCGTACTCATATTGAGCCAAATAACACATTCCAACTAAAAATATTCGGAAATTTTGCGTTTTGGGAAACTCATTGCGGTCCCTAAGTATGAAGTAACTTTTGGCAGCCATACAATTTGATAATTGTATTATTGTTTAGTTCTTTATTTTTTTTATTTAAATTAGCGATAAAATACCGTAATACCTCTAGCATACTAGGTGTATTAGTTGTTGTATTTTAGATTTATTCGAATTGGGCAAATGAACCGAAGTTGCTGTGCTTATGACAGTGTTGTGTTCGGTGGTCGTAAAACTCTAGCTCTGGGGTCATAAAACTCATGAGTTGGTCATTCTTTTTTTTGACACATCCAATATCGGTTTTAAACAACGACACATAATATTTGCAAGCTAATTGAAGAAAACTAAATATATTTAAAAGACACATAAAACTTGGAAAACGGTACGAAAATAAAAAATTATTGAATTCAAAATAAAAAAGTTCAATTATCGGAAAAAAAACTGTGAGGAGGGGGGAGCCTACACCTCCCCATCAGTGGGGAGGGGGGAGGCTACACCTCCCCAGCAGTGGGGAGGTGGGGAGCCTCCACCTCCCCATCGGTGGGGAGGGGGGAGCCTCCACCTCCCCAGCAGTGGGGAGGGGGGAGCCTCCACCTCCCCATCGGTGGGGAGGGGGGAGCCTCCACCTCCCCAGCAGTGGGGAGGGGGGAGCCTCCACCTCCCCCAAAATGGGTAGCCCCCAAAAAGTGGGGAGCCCCGCTGCCAACCCTAGTATCAGCATTGTTATTAATAAACATATTTTAAAGACATAAAACATTAATTTTATCATTTAAGTTTTTGCAAAAATAACCTTTTAACAATTAAAACAGGTTGAAAAATATATTGAAATTTGAATTCGCGCCAATTTTGCAAGTGCGGCACGGTTTCGCAGGGAGGAGTCTCCATAGAGCGCAGATGATCATGTATTCGCCGACTGTAAGTGCGTGTAAAACTAGAGACGCAGAGACTCGAGAGAGATGACACGTAGTCATCTCTCTCAAGGCGTGATTCGTCTGCGTCTCGTCGCTTACACGTTGCAAAAAATGTGAATTCGCCTAAATCTCGGCGTTCTGCCCGGAAAGTTGATGCAAATGTCAGTTCGCTGTCTGTGTCTCTTTGGCGAGAGTCTGACATGCTGACGCAAAACAACAGTATCCTTGCACTGGGCATCTCTTCTTCACCACTTCGTATCAGTTTAACGCAGATAAGTGGCTAGGCAGCTAAGTTAACCCTACGGTATATAAATGCGACCCCGCTTAGATAAATGCCACTTTTTTCGGAAATAACCCGCGCAGTTGCTATCTGACGAAGAATGGCAAGCATTTGAAGACAGTTTTTTTGAGAGATCAAATATTGAAAAAGTGTTCAAGTTTTTAAAAATTGATTCCGATCAACTTTTGAGAAAGTTTGAAATTCCACAGTCACTTGGAACGGATATATTTCGCAAATTCACGTACGAAACACAATGTGGTACTAACTTTGACACTGTCGAGTTAAACGTTTGCTACCATTCGAGTCGCTCGCGAAAAGTTGGTGGTGTAGTTAAACTGGCTCCACGAGGAAAGTTCATTCACGGAACGACTTATCGCTATTGGGAAACTCCAAACTATGAAATTATCACCAATGACGGGTTGGTGTCGGCTGACAGATGCAAGAGAATTGGAGGGCTGTATTCGTGTGAGCAAAGTTCAGCCAATTGCACCTACTACAAGACGACCGGGTGTATTCTGAGAACTGTTGAAACAGATGGTACTTTTATTAAGGAAATTGACGACTCTTCGTTTGTCGCCACAGTCTTAAAGGTATGTATATATATCTAAATAAATAAAATGTAATTCAAATTTTGATTTTATTTTTATTTTTAGAAATACACAGTTTTCAACGACACAGGGTCTGTTACAAAAATTGTCGGAGAATCTGGACAATTGTTTCTGAGCATGCCCAACACATATCAGGCGATATTCGGAAGTCACGTCATCAATGGAAGACATCAGGCGTTCCAGGAAGTAGATATTATCATGGAAGACAGCATACCAAGCATGAACCACAATGAAATCAATCAGTTCGTCAAGGACCAGATAAAGGCTGATTTTCTAATTTCGGAACAACGTGTAAAAAAGTTACACGGGATAGTTCCTTGGAGCTTCAGTGCAGACAACATTTCATACTGGGTTTTCGAAAATGTAGGTGTAATTCTGGTTGTGATTGGTGTTCTTGCTCTCCTTCTATTTGTTTATTATTGTGGCCCTAATGTGTGGGTATTACGAAGAAAGATGAGGAACAAAGATGATTCAATTCCAAAACACAGTGAATTTTTGGAATGTTAATATTATTGTTTTGTTTTTATTGTTCTGTTTTAATTTTATCATTCTGTTGACATAATAAATTCCTTAATAAAATTTAAAACAAGTTTCTTATTTATTGAGTTTCTCTTTGGAATACCATATACCATAGTACTCGGCAAAAAAAAATGCGCGTTAACGGTAAATTTAGCTGTTTTCTGTTAAAAATGACCAACTTTGAGTGTTTGCCACAAAGTTATAGGGTTATTCACGAAATGGCAAATCGGAAAATGCTCCAATTGCCCTGAATCCTTCAGAAAAATCGATATTTTGTTCTGAAATTTTTTTGGGAATGTACGGGAGTATTTTTGTCATTGTTTCCTTCAAGTTTCAGAGTTTCAGGCCGTTTTTGGCTATTTTTTCGCTATTTATTTCGTGAATAACCCCATTAGAAAATTTACAACTGATCTAAAACTATTTTTGTTTAAGCTTCAACCTAGTACTACAATTTTCTAGAATACATTTCTTGCGCGACTCTTTTCAAAGGTACTGTAGTTTGTAGAAGCAATGATTCTTAAAAATCGCGAAAATTTCCGAATGCATAGATTTTATCTATTATTTACTTCTATGATCTTCAGTCGGTGTCAAAGAAATTTGGAATGTGTAGCTAAAAAACTATGCATTCTTGCAGAAATTTCAGCAATTTTGAGGAATATTCCTTCTACGATCTACAGTACTTTTAGATCGTAGAATTACACCTAAAAATCTAATTTTCAGTTGCGTGCACCAGCTTATTGACGCATTCCCTGTTATGGTCATTACTCGGCGCTTTTCAAATGACTCACCTATATCCGAAAGAGACCCGTAATTGAAAGATATGCAAATGCCCATTTGACCATAATAATGGGCATTGGATGGAAAACGGAACTGATCGACACTTGGGAACTTTGGAATGCTGTGAATCAGCCAGAAACCCGTGTATTGATCAAATACGGTCACTCCTTTTGCGTGTCCAGAACTGTTGCTCCACGTAGTGCTATCAGGCCATTCGTCGTTGTACAAATAGGTGAACGTCTGGAATGATTGAGCGTTGGCCAAAACTGTAGCCTTCATCTTTGTCGCAAGCCAAAACCTAACGCGATGCGTCTTGCATAAACTGGCACACTGCCAAGATTTCCACCGAGTTTAACGTACGCTACGTAGCACACTTTCGCGAGAGCAGTCGCTAGCGGTAGTTAAACTTCATAGGTATGGATAATAGAGCGATTAAAAAAACCCTTCATCGGTACCGATCGGTACCGGAACGTCCTAACTGCATTTAGCTCGAAAGCACATAATATATTAATAATTTTGCCATCAACTACGAGAAAGTAGACAATGAGAAACTCTTTGTTGTTGTGTTTTCAAACGAGTACACTATGAAAACATTAGTCGGCTATCCCTTTTTTGTCTGCGTCTTTTTATATAGCACTGTGTTTGCGTGGTCGCGCACAAATAAGTGGGCGGGGTTTTGCGTTCTCATGCTGCAACTCGATTATGGGGTTATTCATGAGAAAAAAACGGTTTGTTTTTGTTTTTTTCCAATTCACGCGATGTCGAGAATTGTAAAAAAAAAATACAAGTAGAGAAACGGGGATATAGCATTGATAATGAAGAGACACAGAGACTGCCCCCCTTTCTTTGAACTTCTCACCTTCTGTGTCTCTTCAATATCAATGCTATATCAGGGGGACCCCCTTTTCTCTACATTTATTTTTTTACAATTCTCGACATCTCGTGAATTGGAAAAAAAACAAAAAAAAAAACCGTTTTTTTTCTCATGAATAACCCCATTAAATACACCATCCACCAATTGTTTCTTAAGCAACGCCCATCTCACCGTATTCTTGTTCGATGTATAATATTGTTGCAGTGTATAGTAGACGGCGTTGTTCGGAGAGTCCATTCCCTCTGGCATCAGTTTCTAAATGTTTCACTCTTAAATGTTGAAACATATAAAAAATGGGGTGCTCACCCAATTCTTATTGTTCACATCAAAATACATGAAGCCTGTTCCGTTGGAGATTGGCCGATTGTCCGGCATATTGTACAAGTGGGGAAGTTTGTAAAATACAAACCTTAAAATCAAGTCCAATAATTCATTAACGTTCTTCTTTTCGGACCCACCAATCCACATTTTTGCCATCGTTATCCTTACACTGATAAGCCGCTTGAGCACATGCGAGAATTGATACAAAAAGGATAAGTGATCGATGCATTTGGCTGAAAAAAATGGTTTAAAATAAAGGAAAGAAGGAAGCGTGAATGGCGGAAAATGGTATTTATAGAGGTGTCGAGGCACAAGCCGTCATAAGAAGATTATTAAGAAACATTTTAGATTTTCATCGCATTCTTCAACTTTTTGATGAAATAAATGCTCTGTACTTTTTTGTACTTGTAGTTTACACTTTTTTTTTTGCTTCTCAAGGATTTTCGGGCAGCGAGACCGCTAATTGCCGAGCAAAACGGCAAATTGTCTCTGGGTTCGGTATAAATGTCCGGGGCAGCTAGTCGGAAACTTTGTGATCACTTGCCACTGTTTTTGGCAATTTTCTGAAAATTCCCTGAGTACTATTTATTTTAAGTTATTTCCTCTTACAATTAAACAAAAAACTGATTTTTTTTTTACTTTAACATGTCTCTGGGCGGGGCTTGCATGGATGCAGTTTTGCAAAAAAAACAACTTTCTGTATTGTCGGCCCGCCAAAATGGTCAAACGCGCTCCGCTCTACTCAACGCTGTGCGATTTTCATTTTGGTCTCCAAATTATTTCATTTCACGTGTAAATTCAACGTGAAATGAAAAAATTTGGTGACCAAAATGAAAATCGCATAGCGTTGAGTTCAGCGGAGTGCGTTTGGCCATTTTGGCGGGCCGACAATATATGAATATTAAGTTGCTCTAACCCAGGTTGGTCCCAAGCAAACCACAGGACACCAGACAACTCCAGGAATGCCTTTTTTAGCGCTGCTATCGAGAACATAACAACATTCAACATCCCAAAAGACCTCTATATCTTTCAAGAATATGTATTTCCGATTCGCGTCAAAAAGCAGCACCTATCAGAAAAAAGGGAAAGTCTAAAAACCGAATAGTCACGTGCTGATAACACTTGTAGATAGTTTAAGCTCTCATAGGAACAAAAACTTCTCTTAAAAAATGAGACTAGACTTATAATAAGTGATTCACTAAGTTCAACCCGCTGAGCTCCAGAAATATGTTCACATTGTCATCGTACCTACCTTGTAAACATCCTACTTTCCATTACTTTTTTCCTGTTTTCACCACCTTCTTATCGCTTTTTCTGCGACATTGTGATCGGTGTCAGCAGCGAAGCTCTTCGACGCACCATAAATGACCAAACAAATGAGTGATGTGTGTTGCAAAAACGATAGAAAGCGAAACACAAAGAACAGGACGCAAACTGGACCGCGCCCTTACCGTAAACCTAATAGTAGTGCACCTCTATCAAAAGTACTGTAATCTGAGGTCGGCTCCGAGATACACCCTATTGGTTAATTAAAAACTGTCCTAAAACGAACGCCATGTAAGAAAACTATAGAAGCATATGAAAGGAAGGCCCCGAAGGACCCCGTCCCCGTCGTCCAATTCGACAGAAAATGTTGAGTGGAGCGCGTTTGCATTATTCGCCGGCAGGGAATGTCATTTTGCAACATTTTTTTCAACATTTTTTCCCAATGTTCTCCTCGATGAGTTACCGTAAAAACTGTATTAGAAGGGCCCCTTCATTTTTTTTTTCGTGGGATCGTGTGTGTGTGGAGGGATTCTTTCTATTATAGGGGGGCCTTCAACTTTCAAAAGCTTAAAACGGGGAATGTTTGTCGAAAAAATGAGGGAAATTGGAAAAATATTGCGAAATTGTCAGATTGTCCACGTGGAGTACACGAAAAAATGCACGAAAAATTCAGGCTTAACATTTGGAAGCGTGGGGTGCCGTCAAAGATATTCTAGCATTATTCGTAAATAAATATTTCGTGGTGTGGTTTCTTTTAGAAAATAGTGATAGAAGAGACGATTTTTTAAATATACATTGGACCGCTGAAAAGCTCTCCAAATCAAAATGAATTTATCGCAAAATTTAGTATTTTAGAACACTGTAGTTGATGACTAAAAGTGTAATCTTTGAGAAGGAAAGAGGGTATTATGAGTACTTGTTCACCTTTTTTTAATCTAAATACCTATTGTCGGCCCGCCACGTCGGTCAAACGCGCTCCGCTGAACTCAATACTACGTGGATTTTATTTTGGTTTCCAAGTTTTTTCATTTCACGTGTAAATTATTTGAAACCAAAATGAAATCCACGTAGTATTGAGTTCAGCGGAGCGCGTTTGATCGACGTGGCGGGCCGATAATATTTTGACTCATTTTTCCATTGAGCGAATAAAAAAAAAGAAGGATATATTAAACCCCCAAAAAGTATCACAAGTAAGTCCCGTAAGACTCAGAAACTACAAAAAAAAGAACTCGAGACTAGTAAAATTATATATTTATCAATGGCTTGGATGAAGCGGAATGACTTGGAGATTGGGTCTTCATTATGTCACACGGAAGACTTGTCGCCTCCGGAACCAATCAATATCTGAAACAATCAAAAGTTTGGCACATGATACTTGTTGACGGTCGTGTTGGATCACACTGGAGACAAAAGAAAGATGGCGGAATTACTAACAAGTGTATGCGAACACTTTGTGAAAGCAACAGATAGAGGAGAAACGCACGGGCAAAAGATTGAAATTATTATTCCCGAAGTTCAAACTCCGTCATTTGTATCATTACCAGGCTAGTGCAAAATTCAAAATTTTCGATATTTTCAAAAATTTTCGAAAATTTTTCTCGACGAATATCGGGTGCTACCTCGGAATAGAACTGACGCGTAAAAGAACTGTAGCGAAATTGAACTCGCTTTGGAATAGAACTGTAGTGAAATTGAACTGTAGCGAAATAATACTTTTCGGAATAAAACTGATCGGAATAAAACTGTTTTGGAATAAAACTGTTCGGAATAAAACTGTAGCGTTTTGGAACTAAATTAGCAATGGGGCGCGATTGCATTGCTTGCTCATTCAAATATTGGAATTTCTCATGCGCGTGCTTTTTTCAACAGTTTTATATTTGAGCTATTCATCAAAAATTGTTTGTTTTGTTGTTTTTTTTAATAAACTTTTATCATTTTTTTCTCGGCCCGCCTTGACGGCCAAGCAATGCAATCGCGCTCCATTGCTAATTTAGTTCCAAAACGCTACAGTTTTATTCCGAACAGTTTTATTCCAAAACTGTTTTATTTTGCTACAGTTCTTCACCGAACAGTTCTATTCCGAACGGTTCTATTGCGAAGCAAGTTCTATATCGCTGCAGTTCTATTACACTTCAGTTCTATTCCGAGGTAGCACCGAATATCGTTTGGACTATTTTTTTCGAAAAAGCATTTTTCGAGAAAAACCGAAAAAATTCCAAAATGGTTCAAGTTTGCAAAGGGTTACGATAGTCATCGTTGCCAGCAAAATTTTTTTTACTGTAATCAATTTTGAATTGGATTATCCGACAGATGGATGACTGAGTAAATATTACATAGCTTACAATGCCTTCTCAGGTATTTAACGAATCAAACTTTTCTGGATGACTTTAATGATACATTTTTTTAAAAACTTTCTTTGAGAAATTTTTCTCCTAACTTTTTCAAGACACTCTTAAGTGTATTAAATTCTTCTTAACACAAACTATCGTATTTAAACCTTTTTATGCCAAATAAATATTTTTCAAGATGCATTTTGACACCTTTTTGAGGGCGGCTCCCGGACATTTAAAACCCGGGCTCCGCAATCTGTCGTCGCGGGTTTGCACACAAATCACCTTTTTTAATTATTTTTTTGTTCTAATCGGTTTTTCGTACGAAAAACCCCCAGAGCGAACAGAAATACGGAACTACGGCGACGATAGATTGCGGACCAAGGGTTTGAAAAGTCCGGAAGCCTACCTGAAAAGTTTAGCAAAGTTTGACTCTCTACCTGAGGGTAACGATTATTGGGAAATTAGTCCCTCGGAAAAAAATCTCTGCAGATCTGTAGCTAAACTTGACCAAAAGTCAACGTGGAGACGTAGACAAGTACGATAGGTCTGCTAAATTTGATATGGTCCAAAATTTGAGTGCTACCTCGGAATATAACTGAAGCGAAATAGAACTGCAGTGAAATAGAACTCGCTTTGCAATAGAACCGTTCGGTATAGAAATGTTCGGTAAAGAACTGTAGCAAAATAAAAAAGTTTTGGAATAAAACTGTAGCGTTTTGGAACTAAATTAGCAATGGAGCGCGATTGCATTGCTTGGCCGTCAAGGCGGGCCGAGAAAAAAATAATAAAAGTTTATTCAAAAAAACAAAAAAAACAAAACAATTTTTGATGAATAGCTCAAATATAGAACTGTTGAAAAAAGCACGCGCATGAGAAATTCCAATATTTGAATGAGCAGGCAATGCAATCGTTCTCCATTACTAATTTAGTTCCAAAACGCTACAGTTTTATTCCGAAACATTTATATTCCAAAACAGTTTTATTCCGATCAATTCTATTCCGAAAAGTTCAATTTCGCTACAGTTCTATTGCGCTTCAGTTCTATTCCGAGGCACCAAAATTTGGCGAAAGATTTAAATGTCAAGGGCTTTATTTTTTGCAACCTTCTCTTGAACACATTTTTCTCCCACTAGCTGAATTGGATGGATAAGGCCAAGTGGATAATGTCATCAATGTCGCGCATCCCACACAAGTTCAACCAATTTGAACAGTCTTTTCGTGGCTGGTTTTTATCTTGCCCCGTCTCACTCATAGAAAAAGAATCCAATGGTGAAACTTTTTTTTTTGGTTTCGACAATCTAATTCTTATGCGCATACTCAATTATCGTAAAAACTGTAATACAACGCCACCCCAACGTCATTTCGAAAAATAGAACGCCACCCTGTAATACACCGTCACTCTGAAAAAATCTCTTGAATTCGAATAAATATCAATACAAATTCATGTTATTTTTGGTTGTTGAAAGATGAAATTTAATGTTTTTTTCACAAAAATTCAGCCCCGGAAAATACAACGCCACCCCTAGACCCACTCCGAAAAATAGACCGCAATGGCGTTATATTACAGTTTTACGGTATTTATTATTTACCAATGAAAATGTCTTTTTTAATGAAATCGACAGTTTTCTTAAATTTTTATGCAGTCAAGAGATCCAACTTGGAAAAAAATAATCCATGTTCTACTTACATATTGAAAATCGTTAAACTTTAAGCTATAGAGAATGCTAACCGTAATTGGAGGCTGGGGAGGAAATGAAAGACATAAATGATATTTGGAAGGAAATGTACGGTATTAGGAGGAGAACACGTCACCATTTGCAGACATTATCGACTCGTCGAATTTTTCGCTGTTACTACTTGTTACTTCAGCAGATTCGGATTCTCGATGAAGCTGCCCTTCGAATCGATTCGGTTGATTCTTCAATTCCTTTTGCACAGTTTCTTGGAGGATGTCAGAATCTGACCATTTTGAAGAGATCATCATATCTGGCTCATTCTGAAAAGTAGAGAAAGTCAGAAAAAGAGACACAAAGTTAAATAAAAACAGACCACAAAAATAGAATCAGAAGTGGGCGGGGCCTCAGCCGAATCTTCAGTTTTGGCTGTGGTTGTGGACGGAACTGGAAGAGTGACCATTCCACCATTGTGCCATTTGCAAAGATTGAGTTCTGGGTGATCGCGGCAAATTTGCCACTTGGAAAACTCTTTTTTGGTAGAGAACGGATGACGCTGAAAGTCTTAATTTTTTTTAAACGCGTTTTATGGGAAAATTGAGAATTTTACAGTATTACTAGAAATGCAAGCGCGCTCTAGTGAACACCGTGCCAAATTCAAAAATTAAATTTCAGGATACACAATTTTTTGTTGTTGTTTTGTGCTATAAATTTACTTTTGCTGTGCATATATTTTTAAAGGTATTTTGTTAATAGACTGAGCGAGTGCAACGAAGTTAGTAATATCCTTTAACTGCATTAAGAATAATATTACAAATTTCTCCAGAGTCCTGAGGCCGTATTCATGAACGTTTACCACGCGGTAAATGAGAACGGGAAATGATTCCCCTTGCCGTAAATAACATTTGCAATAGCCATAAAGACAATTACGGACTATTTATAGCGTTATTTATCCAGTGGGCACTTCGAAAATTTAGTTTAACTCTCGGAAAAGCATTCACCGTTTTCATTTACCGGACGGTAAACGTTCATGAATACGGCCTCTGGTTTTTAATTTTTTTTGAAAATTATGATCATTTTTAAATTAAATTCGAAGAAACTCGCCATCTAAATTTTTAAGAACACTACTTTCACGTTTTCAGAAGAAAAATCATTTTAAAAATTCATGAAAAGCACCGATCTCAATTGAAGGAACCCTGAATGTGCATCCGAGCGCGTTTTCTGAGTTCCTACTCACGGAGTACTGGCGAGTGTCCTGTTGAAAACTTGCTCCATTGATAACACGCGCCGCATTCGATGGCACAAAATCTTGGCACTATTTCAATGAAAACATTTAGAAAAAACACGAAACGGAGAAAGCTAAAGATTCGACACGCGTCGCACGTGTTTTTCGCTCCAAAAAATATCGTTTGAAAAAAGATAGTCGCCAACACCTCATGCCCCTGTGGAATCATGTATAATATTTAATAGCAGATTTTTTACAGATTCTATTGTTGCATCAAAAAGTGAAACCCCGCCCTACGTTAAGGCAAATGCGCTCTGTTGAACTTGTCTACGTCTACACAGTGGCGTTCTGCAAAACTTATGGACCTATTCAGCAGAGGAAAAAACCGTTTTTCGTGGTTTTTTTTTTCCTATGCAGAATTGAGAAAAAAACAAAAAAACTACAGTAGGCGGAGATTTTTTGACGTAAACAACTTGTCGTGTCGAGACCGGCAGATGAAATAATCGGATGCGCCTTTAAATTTCAACCGAATTCCAATTGAAAATTAAAGGCGCATTGCATTTTTCACTGCCGGGTCTCGACGCGATGGGTTTTTTTCCTGGAAACCAACCTGCATAGAGAAAATAACCGCAAAAATCGGTTTTTTTTTCCTGCGCCGAATAGGTCCATTAACTATAAACGCATGCAATAATGGAGACGCAGAGACTCGAAAAATAGCGCCCGAAAATTCGCTTAAAAATCATCGCAAAGCTCTCTCCTAAAATAGATATCGTCATCCATTTAGGTACCCTCCATTATCGCCTCGATTTTCTTGCCGGTTACAGTAAGAATTGGCGCGAAGTTTAAAAAAAAACCCCCTCCCCCCCCTCCCTCAGTTATTTCAGCGGATTTTCCAACTTTTTCTGGTGCTCTATGAGTGCTTGTCATGATTTTCATGTTTGCCAATCTTCAGTTTTTCGACCAGCGAACCTCTGAGGCCGTATGCATCAACCTCTTTTTCCGGACAAACGTGATTGTCTGCTTTTGTAAGGAACTCATAGGGTTTTGCCTGTATTCGTCGCGCTTTAAAAGAGTGTCTAACGGTTTTTATCATGATTGACGGGTTTTGAAACCCAAAATTTTCCAGAAACTGGCCACCAGACAAAGACCGACAAACCTTTTGCCCGGCAAACCAGGTTCATGGCATACGGTCTTCTTCTGATCATTTCTGTGTCTTTTAAAATTTAATTTCAGTGAGTACTGTAACTGGAGAGAAAGTTTAGACGCCAATATTAAACAATGTCCAGTATTGGTTTTTCGTAAACTTTCACTATTTAAAAGTGTAATTTCAATAACAAACCTTCCAAGCGCATATTGGCAATGAGTCATCGAGATTGCAAAGCTTTTTCAGAAGCGGCTTCGGTACAAGATTCCAACGATACGGTGACGATTCATTACCAATTACCGTTATCTAGAAAACTCTCTATTTTTCACAAGGAATATACGTACTTACCGGGACTAGAAAAATGGAGATTAGGAATGGAAGCATGTAGGATTTGAATGGCTGGCTGGCTGCCTGACTGACTGGCAACCGAAAAATGAAACAAAACAATTGACAGTTGTCCGACCTCTCGGAACGAACGGATTGTGCGGGAAAAAGTGGACAATGAGTGCAAACAAGCCACGAATAAGTATGTGAACAGAAATGCAAAAAAAAAGTGTTGAGGCAAGAAAAGGAAGAAGAAGGAGAAGAAGAAGAAAACAAGTGGTTTTTATCAACAAAAGTGATAAGGGATCGAGGAAAACACTTGAAAAGGAGGAAAAAAAGAGAAGAGAAGAGAAGAAAGAACGAGAACAATGCGAACGATGAAGATGAACTAACCGGAAAACGGTAAAGTATTCAAACAAAAAAAAATAACAGAAAGTTTCGGAAACGATACTTTTCCGTTTTCGAAACCCTATTATGTCAGAGTATAAAGTGTGTGAAAAAATAAGAGACTGGTTTGGAAGAAGCAAGCAGCAGAAGCATAATAATAATGGGCTGAATAATAGGAAAGTTGGTTGCGTGATTAGTGTAATGCTTGCCTTTTTTCTGCCCGCGCCCCGTCCCTCGCGCCCCCCGATTGCATTGTTATCAATCGTTGAGTGGCAAAAGCAACAAACCGCTTGGATATTGTAATATATTCCTTTACAGGCAGTAACTACACACAATTCACTAATTGGATGGGGGTTTGATCTGAAAAAGGGTTGTGCAAAAAAAAATGTGGATTAGCCAACTCTAGAATAAGCGGGCGCGTTTTCTAATTCTTTATTTTACGTTTTTTCTGAGGAAAATTTTCCAAAAAAAAAAGTATTGTGTTTTCAATAGAGCTGCAGCATGAGAACACGGAACTCCGCCCACTTATTTGTTGTGACCACGCAAACACAGTGCTATTTGTAGAGACGCTGACAAAAAAGGGATAGCCGACTCATGGAGACCCCACGAAAAAGGGGGAAAGTGTTGCAACGCAGGAACGAAAAGGGGGGAAAATGGGCACAGTTGACTGCAAAAGTGCCGCACGGTTTTTTCTGCATTTTTGGAGAATGAGCAATAGTGTTTTTTTCTCTGCTTTTTTTGTCTGAAATTGGTTTTTTTGGTATTTATTGTCCATTCGCGACAAATGCAGGTGCGCTTCATTGAACTTCGCACTTTGCGATTTTCATTTTCGTCATCAAATTATTTTTCCACTTTTTCTTCGATTTTTTGCTAAAATTCTCCGTTTTCTTTGATATTTCTTTGTTAAAATGACTAGTAACAAACAAATTCGTAATATTTTGTGAAAAATTTCCTAATTATGCCCAATTTCAGTTAAAATTCGCGAATTTTCGAAATTTCCGCTGCTTTATTTAAAAATTCTTAAATAATTTATTTGGAAAGCTTTTAGTTCAAATGATTTTATGATGATGTATTTCGATGTATTCTTTCTTTTTAGCACCTATTTTAATCCGAATTTTCGCGAAAAATATTAATTTTCACTAAAATCAATAATTTTGTGGACCTCTCGCAGCTTTTCCGCTCCTTTTCTTTTTTAATCGTTTCTATTTTGTTTCCGCATTCCAAATACCCAAAAATACTAATTTCAGGCAAAAAAAAGCAGAAAAAAACACTATTGCTCATTCTCAAAAAATGCAGAAAAAACCGTGCGGCACTTTTGCAGTCAACTGTGCCCATTTTCCCCCCTTTTCGTTCCTGCGTTGCAACACTTTCCCCCTTTTTCGTGGGGTCTCGACTCATGTTTTCATGACGAAACTCGTTCGAAAACAATTAAATAATTAAAAATATTTATTTACAGTACACCAATTTATAGGCGCATGACATTTTTTCCATTTACCTAACTCCGCCTACTTATTTGTGCGCGACCACGCGAACACATTGATATTTCAAGAGACGCAGACAGAACGGTGAACGCACACTTGCGTTTTCAGGTCGCTAGTCGATTGAAAACACAATATAACACTGCAAAAAAATATGAAATTAAACGAAAATTTCAATCTCAAGCAACTCATTTCTTACTATAATAGAAAATCCAAATCTGAATAGGAAATTTTGGAACTTGTCCAGAAAATTCAGATCTTGTCAGGAAATACAAATCTTATATTGTCCATTCGCGAAAAAAGCAAGTGCGCTCCACGAAACGTAGTACTTCGTGGATTTCATTTTCATCTCCAAATTATTAAATTTCACGTTGAATTTACACGTGAATTGAAATAATTTGGCGATGAAAATGAAATCCACGAAGTACTACGTTTCGTGGAGCGCACTTGCTTTTTTCGCGAATGGACAATATAGAAATTTACAAACTTTAAAGGGATCTTGACAGATTCGAAAAATTCTTGGAATCTGTACAGAAGTTTTTGGAATCTGTACAGAAATTTTTGGAATCTGTAGAGGGATTCTTATCTTGACAGAAATTTTTGGGATTTGAGCAGAAGTTTTTGGAATTTGAAGAGGTCGCCAAATATCTATAAATTACTAGTTTATAGTTCCAAATTTTCCTATTATTGTGTTTTCAATCGACTTGCGATATGAGAACGCGAGACACCGCCCACTTTTTTGTGCATAGTATTTTGCAAAATCGTGCACGATTTTTCTTTGTTCCTTTATTTCTTCCAATATCCGCGAAATATTAACAATAGTTGCCATTATTCTTTGCTATATTGTCCATTCGCGAAGAAAGCAAGTGCGCTCCACGAAACTTAGTACATGGTGGATTTAATTTTCGTCGCCAAATTATTTCAATTCACGTGTAAATTCAACGTGAAGTTAAATAATTCGGAGACGAAAATGAAATCGACGAAGTACTAAGTTGTGTGGAGCGCACTTGCTTTCTCGGCGAATGGACAATACTCAGTATAAAATGCTGATAACTCGCTCTAATCGAACAATGAATTTCGCATGCATTTGGAGAGAGGTTCAGAGAAATCAGAGCGAAACATCGGCCACGGTCTCTCAGTTTCCTGCACTCTCTCGTCGCCAACGTGGCCGCGTCCACCACTGTGCGAAGGGAGCGAGTTTGCAGCACACTAACGTAAATCGCCGACACGAATTGGGAGCCGCTGCGAGTGCGCCCTATTGCACAGCTGAAGTGCGCGCGAGATTCAAATTTTGAATATTATCGACTTTGCAGATGTGCAGTTAATGCACAGAACGAAATGTGTACCGAAGGAAAAAAGAAAGATTTTCGACAAAATTTGCGATAAATTTATCCAGAAATCTGTCAAAAAACCTTTTTTTAGCCAAAATGCTTTGTATATGCGTCTTTTACATAAAATATGACAACCGGGACATTACAAATTAAGCTCCATGTCTTGTTTTGTCGTTATATTTTGAAAATTCATCGCTCAATTTTTCGCAAAAAATATTTAATAACTTGCCGACATATTTCAGCTGGGTGAAAGCATGCATTGCGGATCGGAGGCCACTGATGTTTCGATTTTCCGAGACCGGATAACAGACAACAGACTCAAAGCATGCTTCCACCCAGCTCCCTCCGGTTGCCCATTTGATGGTGTCACATATGCTTCCGGCGCGTTGCCACTGAACCTTCCAGTTCTGAATAAATACTTGGAAACGCAAATTCAAAGCGTCGAGGAGAAAAAAAAGGGCAAAAACAAAACGAAAAGAAAAAAATTCAGCGATTCTCAACCCGCATAACGCCAAAAAAAAATTCATTCATTCATAAAATTCACATAAATAAAAAATAATAAAGTTTCCTGCGGTTGTTCTCTTTTTTTTCGACTCTGATTCTCATTTTCATAGCCGAAATTTTTTAAATTTTGAATCTCGCGCGCATTTGAGGTGTGCAATAGGGCGCACTTGCAGCGGCTCCCAATTCGTGTCGGCGATTTACGTTAGAGTCACAGTGAATCACAGTGAATCTTTTACTACGTCAAGCCAAAATTTCTTCGACGAAAAGTCCACCAATCAGCGAAAAAATGGGCGGGATTTAGTTGCAAAAGGCTGGCACAGATTTTCTATTGACTTCGTTTTCGAATTACCTGGTGAATAAATTGCAATTTTACGAACAAATGATATGCAATTAGAAGGAAAAACATCTAAAAGAACGTTCAAAAATAAATTACAGTTAAAAACAGCTCATGCGACAAGTTTCAGGTCTCTATTCGCTTATGGTGAAACTTAGGCCATACCTTAAACAAATCTTGTGGGGTCGGTGGCAGCCCGTTTCGGGTCAACTTTTTTTTTTAAACGTAGCAAATTGAATAAAGAAAAATAATTATTGAGCCGATTTTTGATTTAGGCCTTTATTTTCCAGAAAAGAACAGAAAACTGAAAATGGAAGAGAAAATCCGGTACATTTTTACTAGTCCGTGACACCTTTAACAAATTACGTAGAGCCGGTAGTGAACCGATTTGAGCCAACTTTTTTTTTAAAAGGTAGTAAATTAAACGAAGAACAATATTTATTGGGCCGAATTTTCATTTTGGACTTCATTTTCAAAATAGCTCCAGGATTTCTTTCATGGAAGAGAAAATTTCTCAAAATGGCCTAGGATCCGCATCGGCACGTAGTAAAAGATTCACTGTGTGCTCTAGCAAATTTGTTAAAGGTGTCGCGGCCTAGTAAAAAAGTATCGAATTTTCTCTTCCATTTTCAGTTTTTTGTACTTTTCGGGAAAATAAAGGCCTAAATTAAATTACTGTGTGAATCTTTTACTACGTGCCGATGCGGATCCTAGGCCATTTTGAGAAATTTTCTCTTCCATGAAAGAAATCCTGGAGCTATTTTGAAAATGAAGGCCAAAATGAAAAATCGGCCCAATAAATATTGTTCTTCGTTTAATTTACTACCTTTTTAAAAAAAAGTTGGCTCAAATCGGTGCACTACCGGCTCTAGCAAATTTGTTAAAGGTGTCGCGGCCTAGTAAAAAAGTATCGAATTTTCTCTTCCATTTTCAGTTTTTTGTACTTTTCGGGAAAATAAAGGCCTAAATTAAAAATCGGCTCAATAATTATTTTTCTTCATTTAATTAGCTACGTTTTAAAAAAAAAGTTGACCCGAAACGGGCTGCCACCGACCCCACAAGATTTGTTTAAGGTACGGCCTAAGTTTCGCCATTAGCTAATAGAGACCTGAAACTTGTCGCATGACTGTTTTCAACTGTTATTTATTTTTGCACGTTCTTTTAGATGTTTTTCCTTTGAATTGCATACCATTTGTTCGTAAAATTGCAATTTCTTCACCAGGTAATTCGAAAACGAAGCCATTAGAAAATCTGTGCCAGCCTTTTGCAACTAAATCCCGCCCACTTTTTCGCTGATTGGTGGACTTTTGGTCAAAGAAATTTTGGCTTGACGTAGTAAAAGATTCACTGTGAGAGTGTTTGCAGCGCTCCGTACTGAGAATATTTAATTATTTTTGTTAGAAACGTTTAATTTTTTGCTATTTAACCACTGAAATTCGCGGATATTGGAAGAAAATAAACGAACAAAGAAAAGTAGTGCACGATTCTGCAAAAAACTATACACAAAAAAGTGGGCGGAGTCTCGCGTTCCCATGTCGCAACTCGATTAAAACACAATATAGCAAGAAATGAGTTGCCTGAGAATGTGCGACGGAATTTGACACCTCCAAATGCTCGTCTAGTGGAGCGCACTTGCATACCTCCTCGCGTCGCGCGCCGCTCATATATCAACGCCCATTGCGGGCACTGAGAATGTGTGCAGCGGTGGCCTAGTGGTGACACAGGTGGTGGGAGATAATGCCAAAACGGATCCGAAACGGATGGGACGTGGATTGGATCCATATATGATCCGATATAGATCCACGCGCCCCCGTGGAGGGAGCGTGGATTGTTTTGGCATGGGTCGCCGTGGATCCACGCCGGCGTGGGGGAGGATGGAATATATATGGAGGGCGCGTGGATCCGTGGGAGAATGGAAACATATCGGATCTTATATGGATCCACGTGTCCCTCGTGGAGGGCGCGTGGAATTTTTTGACGTTATGGAGAATGGATCCGCGTTCATCTGAAGCAGGGCGCGTGGATGTCAGGCTCTATTAGAAGAGCAGGCAACTTGGTAATTGACCATTGTAGCCCCCCTAGCTGATATCGACCACCAAGGATCGGCTTAGCACAGGTTGATTTTGGTCCAATTTACTCAGTGGTTTGTAAAAAAAACCTGGCAGTTATCCTGGTATATGAGTGAACTAGTATAATAACTAGTATAGAATTGTGTCGAAATAGAAATTGACGCGAAACAGAACCGCGTGGAATAGAACTGTTCCGAAATAGAACCGCGTGAAATATAACCCAGTCAATAAATCGAAAACAGGTCACGCCACTGATTGTGAGTGGAACTTTTTCTGTTTGGCTATTTATTCAATAGTCAAACGCGCTAAAACTATGTACAGTTCTATTTCACGCGGTTCTATTTCCGAACAGTTCTATTTCACGCGGTTCCATTTCGGAACATTTCTATTTCGGAACAGTTCTATTTCACGCGGTTCTATTTTGAAAAGGTTCTATTTCGAGGTAGCGCCTATTTATCAGATAAGTCCTCCACTTTTTCCTTTTTTAATTTTCCATTTCAATATCGCCTTCCGCTATACCAGAATAGCCCCCCCCCCCCTGATAAGAATAGCCCCACCGTATCAGAATAGCAAAACAACAAGCGAAAATCGACCAACATCGAAGAGCAATCCCAATTAATTCAAGCCTTTAATAGAAGTGCACCATTCATAGCTCTTTCTATTATTTTTGTCGCTTTCCGAATAAGGAAAAGCTTCGAATCAGAACTTTATCAAGACAGAATTGTCCCGAATCAGAACCGTTTTCTTTCCAAATGGACACGTGTCAAAAGTGTTGTATAATAATAAGCTAAATCAAATTCTCCAGTACAGAACAAGTATTTGTAATACCGTATTTACTCTATTTGTCCGGCATGCCGGCTTATTGTTTGAACCTACTGCTTGAATGCCAGCCAGTTAGAGTGAATACCACATAATTCATTTTCCACATTTGTGGCTCATAAAATCTTTTTTTTTTTCTTTTCCAATTACGTTACTGATTTCACCTTTACCATAGTTCTAATTTGGAAACGTTTTGATTCGAGATAGTCGGGGGGACTACGATGGTGAGGGACTATACTTATATATGCTGGGGTGGGGGCTTATATCCCACGGCAGGCATATGAAGTAAGTTTTCGTGAAATTACGTCTTAAAATAATAAAATCCACGAAAAACTGGTGTCACCACGCTACGCCCCGCCCCTTTCCCGTGCAAAACATAAGGGCCGTCGAAACCCGTGAGGTGTCGGTCCACATGGGAAGGTATACCCGCCGCCTGCGCAGGTATTGCAAGGGATTGGGTTAGAGAATTCTGAAGGGTGGGTGGGGAGCTCTGGATGAAGGCTCCGTGGCACGGTGCCACAGAGCTCACCGGCTATTTTTGGTTGTCTGGATACATGTGCTCATTGAGCATCTTGAGTGAAATCAAAAAATGGAAAATTCAAGAAGTCTAGAAAATATCCACGTCCCACCCACGTCCCATCCGTTTTTGATCCGTTTTCAGTCCACGCTCCCACGTCCGCATCCTATCCGTGGGAGCGTGGATCCTAATAGGATCAAAATCGGATACATATAAAATTCCTATAAATTCCACGTCCCATCCGTTTCGGATCCGATATTGATTTCAAGCCCTTCACCTGTGCATCACAGCACACATTCTTAGTGCCCGCGATGGGCGTTTATATGATCGGCGCCAAAGGAGGAGGTATGCAAGTGCGCTCCACTAGACGAGCATTTGGAGGTGTCAAATTCCGCCACTGTGCCTGAGAATAACAGAAGCAATTGAGGGCCCAACAAAGAATCATTCAATATATTATTTGTTGTTTTGCAGTAATATTGTGAAAATAAAAAAATAGCAACGCGGTGTTTGCGTACTTTCAAAATTCAAACGAAGATGGGAACAAATCTCTTCATTTGCCATGCTATTTCCTTGATTGCCGTTTGATGGTCTCGGGCGCTCAGTTCGCTTCCGCCATGCAGTTTGGAAACAGACACACCAAGAAACTCAGTTACAGACCCAAACGGAATTTTATATATAAGGATGATTTTGGAGAGATTTTTACGCCGTTTTCACGTGAACAATCCGATTTTTTCTAAATATTGAGTTTTCTGTAGAAAAATTAGGCGGCGACCTACCATAACTAATGCCGCGTCCAAAGTTCAAAAAATTCCTGAAATCAGGAGTTTTTTGCGGTCCAAAGTTCCACAAAAAATCCCAGAAAAAACAGGTGGTGACAGTTGAAACCGGTGTTACCGTAATTGCTTCGCTGCGAGACCTTCTATGTTTAAACATGAATTTTCCCACAGTTGCTCAATTTTTTCTTTTTTTGCGGGAAAATTCAAGTTCAAACACAGAAGGTCTCGCAGCGAAGGAACTGCGGTAACGTCGGTTTCAACTGTCACCGCCTGTTTTTTCTGGGATTTTTTGTGGAACTTTGGACTGCAAAAAAACTCCTGATTTCAGGAATTTTTTGAACTTTGGACGCGGCATAAAGGATGAGCAACGGACAGGCCTCTTTTTTGCAAACCCCAAATTTATAGATTTTCTCAGGATTTTTGTTTAATTAAAACAAATTTTAGCACGAGAATGGCTTGCAGACAAGATATGCATTGGCGAGTACCGTTCGAATAAGGTAATCCATCATTCGATTCGACACCTAGACTTCATGAAGGAAATTTAAAAAAAAACCAAACAAGGAAGTAAAAATATTTACTTATTCACACGAAAAGTGTTAGTGATTAAATAATATATCAATAATGTATTTACAGGCAATTTACATAGTTCGGGCTACTTATTTACAATGGTTTCGTCGTGGGCTCTGCGCACTTTTTCGCCGCCAGAAGTCTAGCCCAAACTTCCTTACGCTCCTCTCTGCTCAGCCTGATCCTCTCTCTACGCTTCGTCTCCTCTGGCTCTTCCTTCTTCGACTCTGTGCGAGCTATCCAAGCTCTCGTCGGTCGCGCGCATCTCGGCGTCATTGCGAACGTGTTCGGTCTGATCGATTTGACTGGACGGGGACACTGAAATTATGAAAAAGATTAAAATAATTACTAGTTTCAATGCAAATAAATAACGAACCTGTCGTTGATGGCGAGGAGTAGAAGTCGCAAGAGGTCGAGCGGGAGTTTGAGGCGGCATCGGCGAAGTAAAGCAGATCTCAATTCCCTCGGAATCCGTGTCCGAGATAATGACAGTCGCGTCAGTTTCAATCGGTTGGTCAGGGGAATGATTCGTGGCAGAGGCTTCTTTTTCAACGACCACATCGGTGGTGAACGGCAGGATTTGAAAAGCGATGGGAGATGATTGTTCTTCGCTTCGAATCTGAAAATATGTGATTAGGCAAACAATAATAGTTAAAAACAAAAACTTGCCAATGGAGTAGCATTGAATCGGCCGGACGGCTGTTTATTTAACCCACGTGCCCTCACTGGTGTCTTGGGGATTGCCAGCATGATAGTGAAGACAGAAAATTAGTAGAAAATGAACGAATCTATTTTTTTTTCCGCAAGATTGGTATAAATTCGCGCCACGTATTTTGAAGGTTACTGTAATCGTGGTGAGACCCGCTGTAAAAATACATGAATGTTCCTTTAATAAAAATTAAATGGCAAGGTTTTCTTTTGTAAAAAAACCATTTTTAAATGCAATTTAATAAAATTAAATCAGTAAATATTGGCGGATTCTAGACACAAAAAATCATAAATTATGGTATTGTCAAAAAAAAAATTGCAACGCGGTGTTTGCGTACTTTTGAAATTGAAACGAAGATGGGAACAAATCTCTTCATTTGCCATGCTATTTCCTTGATTGCCGTTTGAATTTCAAAAGTACGCAAACACCGCGTTGAAATTTTTTTTTTGACAATATTATGGATTCGTGAATGGGCGATAAAACCGGGTGAATTGTGGGGCAAAAGATGGCTGGTCTCACCACGATTTTGACAGACTACGGTTAGCGCGAAAATATTTTTGTTTTCTTTTTTTTTTATTAAAACTCATTTTCATAGTTTTTTCTCAACAAAATGTGTTTTTGAAACGAAATATTTCCTATTCCAGGTTACACAAAAAATTTTAATAGTGAAAAAATGCTAGTCAAAAGGCAAAAAATCGCGTTTTTATTAAAAACAAAAGAAGAAAAAATATTTTTCGCGCTAACCGTAGTCGGTCAAAATCGTGGCGAGACCAGCCAACTTTTGCCCCACAATTCACCGCGTTTTATCGCTCATTCACGAATCCATAATACCATAATTTATGATTTTTTGTTTCTAGAATCCGCCAATATTTACTGATTTAATTTTATTAAATTGCATTTAAAAATGGTTTTTTTACAAAAGAAAACCTTGCCATTTAATTTTTATTAAAGGAACATTCATGTATTTTTACAGCGGGTCTCACCACGATTACAGTAACCTTCAAAATACGTGGCGCGAATTTATACCAATCTTGCGGAAAAAAAATAGATTCGTTCATTTTCTACTAATTTTCTGTCTTCACTATCATGCTGGCAATCCCCAAGACACCAGTGAGGGCACGTGGGTTAAATAAACAGCCGTCCGGCCGATTCAATGCTACTCCATTGGCAAGTTTTTGTTTTTAACTATTATTGTTTGCCTAATCACATATTTTCAGATTCGAAGCGAAGAACAATCATCTCCCATCGCTTTTCAAATCCTGCCGTTCACCACCGATGTGGTCGTTGAAAAAGAAGCCTCTGCCACGAATCATTCCCCTGACCAACCGATTGAAACTGACGCGACTGTCATTATCTCGGACACGGATTCCGAGGGAATTGAGATCTGCTTTACTTCGCCGATGCCGCCTCAAACTCCCGCTCGACCTCTTGCGACTTCTACTCCTCGCCATCAACGACAGGTTCGTTATTTATTTGCATTGAAACTAGTAATTATTTTAATCTTTTTCATAATTTCAGTGTCCCCGTCCAGTCAAATCGATCAGACCGAACACGTTCGCAATGACGCCGAGATGCGCGCGACCGACGAGAGCTTGGATAGCTCGCACAGAGTCGAAGAAGGAAGAGCCAGAGGAGACGAAGCGTAGAGAGAGGATCAGGCTGAGCAGAGAGGAGCGTAAGGAAGTTTGGGCTAGACTTCTGGCGGCGAAAAAGTGCGCAGAGCCCACGACGAAACCATTGTAAATAAGTAGCCCGAACTATGTAAATTGCCTGTAAATACATTATTGATATATTATTTAATCACTAACACTTTTCGTGTGAATAAGTAAATATTTTTACTTCCTTGTTTGGTTTTTTTTTAAATTTCCTTCATGAAGTCTAGGTGTCGAATCGAATGATGGATTACCTTATTCGAACGGTACTCGCCAATGCATATCTTGTCTGCAAGCCATTCTCGTGCTAAAATTTGTTTTAATTAAACAAAAATCCTGAGAAAATCTATAAATTTGGGGTTTGCAAAAAAGAGGCCTGTCCGTTGCTCATCCTTTATGCCGCGTCCAAAGTTCAAAAAATTCCTGAAATCAGGAGTTTTTTTGCAGTCCAAAGTTCCACAAAAAATCCCAGAAAAAACAGGCGGTGACAGTTGAAACCGACGTTACCGCAGTTCCTTCGCTGCGAGACCTTCTGTGTTTGAACTTGAATTTTCCCGCAAAAAAAGAAAAAATTGAGCAACTGTGGGAAAATTCATGTTTAAACATAGAAGGTCTCGCAGCGAAGCAATTACGGTAACACCGGTTTCAACTGTCACCACCTGTTTTTTCTGGGATTTTTTGTGGAACTTTGGACCGCAAAAAACTCCTGATTTCAGGAATTTTTTGAACTTTGGACGCGGCATTAGTTATGGTAGGTCGCCGCCTAATTTTTCTACAGAAAACTCAATATTTAGAAAAAATCGGATTGTTCACGTGAAAACGGCGTAAAAATCTCTCCAAAATCATCCTTATATATAAAATTCCGTTTGGGTCTGTAACTGAGTTTCTTGGTGTGTCTGTTTCCAAACTGCATGGCGGAAGCGAACTGAGCGCCCGAGACCATCACAAAAACTCGGTGCTACCTCGGAATAGAACTGACGCGTAATATTGTGTTTTCAATCGACTTGCGACATGAGAATGCGAGACTCCGCCCACTTTTTTCTGCGCGACCACGCGAACACAGTGATATTTGAAGAGACGCAGACAGGTAGCGCACAAATAAGTGGGCGGAGTCTCGCGTTCTCATGTCGCAAGTCGATTGAAAACACAATAGAACTGTAGCGAAATTGAACTCGCTTTGGAATAGAACTGTAGTGAAATTGAACTATAGCGAAATAAAACTGTTCGGAATAAAACTAATCGGAATAAAACTGTTTTGGAATAAAAATGTTCGGAATAAAACTGTAGCGTTTTGGAACTAAATTAGCAATGGAGCGCGATTGCATTGCTTGCTCATTCAAATATTGGAATTTCTCATGCGCGTGCTTTTTTCAACAGTTTTATATTTGAGCTATTCATCGAAAATTGTTTGTTTTGTTGTTTTTTTGAATAAACTTTTATCATTTTTTTCTCGGCCCGTCTTGACTGCCAAACAATGCAATCGCGCTCCATTGCTAATTTAGTTCCAAAACGCTACAGTTTTATTCCGAACATTTTTATTTTGCTACAGTTCTTTACCGAACAGTTCTATTCCGAACGGTTCTATTGCGAAGCAAGTTTTATATCGCTGCAGTTCTATTACACTTCAGTTCTATTCCGAGGTAGCACCAAAAACACAAACCTGCGTCGTTTGCTTGAAATGCAAGCGCTTAACCGTCTGCGCCACAGGTCACACGCAAGAAATTAATGAAAAATAAGTTTGAAAGAAAGATGAAGAAGAATACATTTTAGAAATCAAAAGAAATCAAAAGTAGCTTTTGATGCAGCCAGGGTTGTTGTTTTGAAAGAAATACTTTAAAGGAACATTCACAACATTTTCCACACGGGTCTCGCAGCGACTACCGTATTCCAACATTTGCAAAAGCAAGCGAAGTTTTTCTTGCTAATTTTAGTTTTTATGGTGTTTTTTATTCATTTATTCGTGATTAAAATTTTAGCTATTCATTTGTTTAATTCAAAGAAAAAAGAATTTCAGACATTTTAGAAATGACAATTAAAACGAATTTTATGATGGTCAAGCCGCCAAAAGCCGAAAAATCACAATTTTGTCTGCAGGTTTGTGAAAGTTTGAATTCCTTCTTATTTTAATTTTCAGGACCGTGTTCATATTGCTCTTGGCTCAATCACAATTCTCTTTTTCCTAGGATTGAGCTCAATGAAATGCCAGCTTCAGAACGTATTCCTTGTTCTGGTAGGCTTACAATTTTTCTTTAATTAAAAACTGTTCTATTTCAGGCTCTTTTCGAGTTCATTATGACTGTTTTGTACGTCAGTGAGAGTCAGTTTCTGATGTTTACACACTTTCAATACCAGGCGGTTGTCTACTGTTTTCCTTGCTTTATTCTTTGGGCTAGTGTCTACAATTTGATTGGTAAGTAATTGAATTAAATATTCAGAATTTTACTATTTTGGCGAATTATTCAGATCCGTTGGGAGCATCTGAATTTCTCAAAATTTTTCATTTCGATCTGATTAAGGATTTCGTCAAATACAACTCGATCGTCTGGTCGTTCACAATTTTCGCTCGTTAGTTTAAAAATTGTTAATAATCCCGAATATATAGTGCAAAAATGTTTTAGTATGGGGTATCAGAATTCTCTTGTCTCACAAATACCTGGTAGACGCGAATACGAAATTGAGAAATCACGACAGCGGACCGATAAAACAGAGTTCTCTGCACAACTCACTCAACTGCTCATCAGTCGTCTTGTTCTCCATTTTGGCCTATTTCAGCGTTTCTTCTCTTCAGAATATTTATATGGGACTCGTCAGTTTGCGAATTTAATTATTTCTTTCTTTTTATTAAAGTTAACAAGTATTGCCATATTACAGGCTATCTTTGAGTTTCTTATGACCATCTCCTACGTGTGCATGAACTCGTGGATTATGCTCTTCCACTTTGTCGTCCAGGCGATGCTTTTCTCCGTTCCGCTGTTCCTCAATTATATCTCAACTGTTTATTTTTTCCGTGAGTCTTTTGATATCTCGAGTCCTGGAAACGTTTTCAGGAACTTCCAAATTGGTGATCATGCAAATTTTTATTTTTAGATTGTTCTTTTTTAAAAACGAATTTTTTTAAATTTCAGTTCCCTTCGAAGCTCTTGCATTTCTCGATTCTTATGGACTCACCGAAGTGAGCGCCTTTGTTGCGAAGAGCCCATTCCTCGCCACTTCTCTTCTCTCCACTGGTAATTTTTTCAATCTGATTGCGAAATGAACATTTGAACGAGATTATAATTTTTCACTATACTTTTCACAATTTAACTTTTTTATTTACCAATCGGAAAAAAGAGTGCGAAATTTCACGAAATAAACACTGACAATTAAAACCAATAAAATTTCGCATGAAAAAAAATCCCGGAAATTCAATAAAATCACGAAAAATTGTTGAAAATACACGTAGACGGCAAAAAAAAACTACAAGAAAACCGTTCCAAAGGGGGCGTGGTTCCAAGTTTTTTTTAAATATAAAATTTTCACCTAAATTATTCATTTTTCAGCGTGGTCTTTGAGAATGATGGTCACTCACGTCTTCATGCTCGAGGTGGCCTCCGACTCTAGAATTCACCGCCGTCAAATCGAGAGGCACGGAAGAGCCAGCGTCGACGAGCTGGCCACACTTGTCTAACTTTCTTGTTGTCTTCACAGTTCATCTTTATTAATCTTTTCATATTTTTTGTTATCAACTGCATGCATCCGTCTGATCAAAAACTTCTCGTTTTGTTTTGTTTTGTATTTTTTTAAAGTTGAATCGAGTTTTTAAGCTCTTCTCAATTATATTTTTCTTTTCTCGTGGATTCAAGGGAAAGACGAATTTTTGAGTTTTTGGACGAAATTTCCAACCATTGTGTTTTCAATCGAGTTGCGACATCAACTCCGCCCACTTTTTTTTCAAGCGAACATTAAATTTTAGTGCATCTTTAATTTTTGCGTGAAAAAAGTTGGCGAGGTTTCACGTTTTGATGTCGCGATTCGATTGAAACACAATATAAACGTATTTTCAGCCTGGCTGGCGGATTTTAACACGACGCGGAAGCGCTTATAAAAAAAGCGACGGCCTACAGTAACCCGAAAAACTCGAGAACCTGACAAAACCGGGGAAAATTTGTAATTCTGGGGCCCGCTTTTTTTTTTTTGAATTTTATAGCACTTCCTGTACGAAAAATCTTGTCGGGGACTTGCAAAGGGCGGAGCTTCTTTCTAGGTTAGCTTTCACGCCAAATCCCGAAAAAATTGTTTTTTCTTCTTTTTGCAAAAATGGGCGGGGTCATTACTCATCCTTATTTGGGTTACGGTAAGTCGCCGCTTTATCTTTTTGACGATATTTAAATAGCTTTCTCATGTTTTTTTTGTGAATTCGGCTTCATCCGCAATTTATTATTATGACCTCTATATCTAATGCTCTTTTCAAAATGTTACAAGTTCCAGAACCTTGGCTCGAGCAACATGCCAAACTTCTACAGTCCGAACAATCTGGATCCTGATGATCCGCTTTTTTGCAACTGCCTTCCTATCAAATACGTCGTCTATGCAATCCAGTTTTTGAACATCTTGTCTAACTTTGCACTAATTTTTCTCTCAAATCATCCCGTCTTAGTGCTTTTGAACGTCTTTGCTGTAAGTTTAATCTGTTTAAAATTTAAAAAAAATTTGAAACACATATTTCCAGTGTATTTTCTGGATCATTTCATTTGATGGATACGTTATGGACCTATTCATAGGAGAAAAAAGACAAAAAAAAACGTTTTTTTTCCTATTCATAGATGTAAAAAAACGACAAACAATGTCGAAAAACGAATGGTAAACAAGTGTTTATTGACCACGATAGACTATTGATAGTGAGGAGGCACAGAGATGTTTACAACCCCGTGGGAACGGAATTGTTTACTGGTTCATGCAAACTCCGCCCCTTTTCTGTGCCTCCTCACTATCAATGGTCTATCATGGTCAATAAACACTTGTTTACCATTCGTTTTTCGACATTGTTTGTCGTTTTTTTACATCTATGAATAGGAAAAAAAACGTTTTTTTTTGTTTTTTTTCTCCTATGAATAGGTCCATTAAAGAAAAATCGATCGTCATGCAAGTTCATTTCTGCGCGATACTCTTCGCGCTGGTCATGACTTTGTTTGGATTCGGAATCACTGGAGCTTTATATTTGTGTAACTTATCGACCAATTGGACATCTTTATTAGAAAAAAAATTTCAGACACCCTTATTAAATCCAAAGATGGCAGATTCGGGGACGACGGAGAGCTCAATCGCCTCATTGCAAATTTCATTATTCTTGTCTGTAAGTTTTAAATGTTTTCCATTCGATTGCGTTTCCTTTTTTGCAATTTATGGGGTTATTCATAAATAGAAAAGGTGGAATAAAGGAAAAAATATATGGGAAATCTCGGAGAATGCTCCAATTGTCCTGAACGTTAGGAAATGTTGTCAAAAATACTCCTGTGCACGGCACCCCAGCCTTCCAGGCGCATTTTTAAAACCCTAAGGCTCGGTCATTTTCTGACCAAAAGGCCTCGTTTTTGGACTAAATGATGATGTCATCCTGAATAATCAGATAATGATTCGAATTTCTGAAAAAAGTAAATTTTCGAGTGAAAAAATAATTTCATTATCCGACGAACTTGGTGGCGCATTGGAAGATGGGGGAGGAGTTCTGTGGCGTTCAATTTTTAATTTAACGAAAATATGTTTTAAAATAATGGATGGATGTTTTGGCTAATTGCCGTTTCTTTAAAAGGCACATTAGAAAGCCTGGTCTTGACGCGAAGGCTTGTTTTCAGTTGTTAAAAACCTCTGGGTACTGTAGTTTTTTTTTTAAACGTTTTTTCCGCCATTCTGCAAACGGATTTTTTCTTCGCTGAATAGGTCCATAAATAAAATAAAATTTTCGTGTCGGGACCTGAAGTTTTAATAAACTAATATATTAGCTAATAAACTAAACGCGTCTGTAATGTACCTATTCAAAGTAATTGGAAAAAACCGAAAAAATTACAAACAACTGGGAGAAAACTCGTAAAATTCTTGACAGTTTCTCCCAAGTTTTCAGACCAATCTGGGCATTTTCCGAGTTTTCTCCCAGTTGTTGTCATTTCTCCGATTTTCGACCGTACTTTGAATAGGTCCATAAATATCTGTAAAATTTCCGTCAAAATCTTCAAATTTCTAGTTTAAAAAACCGAATAGAATTAAAAACATCAACCCGGTTTCTTTTCTTGCACTAAACGGCAATTTCGGGCTCACGGACTTTCCGAAACGTTTGTGCTATTTTCCGTCGCCGTTTTCGCACTATTGGGAAAATTCGGTTTTGAAAGGTCCCAGAGCCCAATTTCGCATGGAAATGACAGAAAAAACATTTGAATAGGTCCATAAGAGCCATCATCTTTTTGTTCGATTGATTAGCTCGTTTTTGAATTCAATTTTCGTAATTATTGGCATATTTTTGTGGCCAGGCTGGTAGCAACCGCCCATCTTCTCTTAGTCATACCGCTCTCTCCACAAGACTGTTTTATTTTTCTTCCATTTTACAGCTCTCCTCTTTTACATTTGGATGTGCTACAAACTCGTCAAGGCTGTCAAACGCAAGACTGTACATCTCCCAGAATTCGACACCACCCAAGGCTTGTACCAGTTCAACAGAGACGCTTATGATGGCGTCGAGACGGTCACTTTGAATTATCAGTAGGTCTAAATGCATTTTTTTTTCCCCCTATTTTCTCACATCACTCGCCCCCATCGAAATCAATTCAATCATCCACGACTGTCATTTTGTTCATTCCATTCTATCTCTTATCTCTTCCGAGATTTTCTGTTTTTTTTCCTGTTGTTGCTTGCTCTTTATTCCCTCTTTTTTTTGTTCTTTATAAGAAACAGTTTATACAATACTTTTTGCGTTTGCTTCTCTTCTTGTTTTATTTTATTTTACATTTCTCTCCGTCGCTCGCTCGTTCCCATTTTTATCGTTTCCGTGGCGTGGCGCGCAACACTTTCAGCCACCGAAAATGACGAAAAGAACTGTGAATTTCAAAGGAATGGTCGTGAGCCACTATCCGGACGGTCATTACCAAATCGTGGGTCCTCCTTCGCCACCGAACCCTCTCGACGATTGGATGTTCAGTTTTCAGGTGCCGCCATTGTTTCTTTGGTGGTCCGCCAAGGTAGGCAAACAAATATTGAGAGAGGAAGTGATTCCGAGTTGCAGCACGTCGTCATCGCTACTCTTCTCGCCGACGTTCTCTTCACCATCATCTTTTTGTTCAACGCCACCGATCTCTTCTCCTGTATTCTTCTCGTCTCGGTGAGTCATTTGGATAGTGAATTGGAGCCATGTCAAGTTTAGAAACAAATATAATGAAACAAAAGGCTAATAGTGAATCACGAGAAACGGAAACTAAAATTTTAATGGATTTGGTTGCATTTTTATTCAATTTTGAAGGAAAGAATAGAATTTAATGGACCAAGAAAAATATGTCGCACGGTGTCCAGGATTTGAAATGTGGGCGGAGCCTATTTGCTGGCGCGTCAGCAAACTTTCATGGCGCACTTTCGGTGCTTGCGCAGTTTGCGACTCTCGAATTTTTTTAATTGATTTTTTTTATTTTTCTTTCAGTAAAACCTGTTTTTCTTTGTAAAATGTATGTATTGTATCTTTTAATACCATTAAATTGCCCAAACTTCAATTTTCGTAAAGATTTATCCTGAAAAAACACCAAAAAACTCAAAACGAATATTTCGAAATGGTGGCTGAACCAAATTCGACGTTCTTGGGCTTAAAAAATTTCTAAAGACCTCAGCTATAATTCCGTTGGAGCACATGTGGGAAAAAATAAGAATTTATGCTTTTTTTTCCCGAAAAACATTAAAAATGCGTCAAAATTTGAATTTCGCGCGAAAAAATCCAGTGGGGCGCGTTTGCTCGGCTCCGCCCACTTTTCAAATCCTGGACACCGTGTGTCGTGGTTTTTTACCAGGAAAAACCCCATCGCGTCGAGACCCGCCGTTGAAAATGTAATGCGCCTTTAAATTTCAATGAGAAATTCGGCACCGGCGGATCTCGACACGACTACTTTTTTAGGTCAAAAAACCACGACAAACAGTTGTTTTCCTGTACAGAATAGGTGCATACGAATTCAATGTTAGTTTTGCAAAAAATCTATGTGAAACCGACTGGTCGGAACCAGGCTTGTGCGAAAACGAAAATTTTCGATTATTTCAATATTTTCGAAAAAAAAATTTCGACTTTTTTTCTCGAAAAAATATAGTCGGCGAATGCATCATCAGCCTCGCTCTACGGCACTTTTCAATTTTCAACAGTGTAGTGCACCTATTTTGAAGCGAAAAATCAAATTCTAACTGCAACTCGTCGTGGATACGTTATTTTCCGTTGAAAAGAAGTGTAAAACTATAATTCGAGTTAATCTTGCAAGTGCAACACTGTTTTACAGGGATTTTAGCAGTAGAGCGAGGTTGATGATGTATTCGCCGACTATATTCGACGAAAATTTTTTCGAGTAAATTCGAAAAATTCGAAAGAAAACTAACTTATGAAATGAATAAGACCGTCTGAAAAACTGAAAACAGAGCTCGAAAAATACGAGAATAATGATTTTTTAGTGTTTGGATCAATTTTAAATCCTAGACTTAAGGTGAGTAGGTGCTACCTCGGAATAGAACTGACGCGTAATAGAACTGTAGCGAAATTTAACTCGCTTTGGAATAGAACTGTAGTGAAATAGAACTGTAGCGAAATAAAACTGTTCGGAATAAAACTGATTGGAATAAAACTGTTTTGGAATAAAACTGTTCGGAATAAAACTGTAGCGTTTTGGAACTAAATTAGCAATGGGGCGCGATTGCATTGCTTGCTCATTCAAATATTGGAATTTCTCATGCGTGTGCTTTTTTCAACAGTTTTATATTTGAGCTATTCATCAAAAATTGTTTGTTTTGTTGTTTTTTTGAATAAACTTTTATCATTATTTTCTCGGCCCGCCTTGACGGCCAAGCAATGCAATCGCGCTCCATTGCTAATTTAGTTCCAAAACGCTACAGTTTTATTCCGAACTGTTTTATTCCAAAACAGTTTTATTTTGCTACAGTTCTTTACCGAACAGTTCTGTTCCGAACGGTTCTATTGCGAAGCAAGTTTTATATCGCTGCAGTTCTATTACACTTCAGTTTTATTCCGAGGTAGCACCGGTGAGTATGATTAATTTGATTGATAGTTGGCGCGGTTAGTATTATTGTTTTAAAAAATTTGTCACCTGGCGAGAGGCGCGAATTCAAAAAATAGGCTCCGCCTCCTCGCCGAAATATTTTTGCAACTCTGCGCGCGCCAATTTGCAATCGCGGTGCGCGCGATTTTCTGCGTCGAATTTTTGTCCAGTGCCTTTCAATTTCTCCTGGAAACCTTTATAAAATTGTTATTTTTAAGCGAATTCGGCAACTTTTGATTTAAAGTGAGTTTTTGATTTTCTTAATTGGATATTTGTTAATAAAGTAACGGAGATTCAACGCATAAAATGGCGCGCGCAGAGTTGCAAAAATATTTTGGCTAGGAGGCGGAGCCTATTTTTTGAATTCGCGCCTCTCGCCAGGTGACAAATTTTTTAAAACAATAATATAAATTCAACGTGAAATGAATTAATTCGGAAACCAAAATGAAATTCGCATAGCGTTGAGTTCAGCGGAGCGCGTTTGACCATTTTGGCGGGCCTAAAATATTTACAAGTGGAAAGAGAAACAGTAAAATACGAAATTAAATACCCGTGTCTCAAAAATCCCAGCCCCGCTTCCAGATATCAATTTCACTCCTATTCGCCGTCGGTTACATGCACGAATCTCTGCTCGCCATATTCCTTCATTTCGTCGCTTGTCTTGGACATATCGCCACCATCACCATCTTCGTTCCCGTCGTATATTTCAATAACACAGGTGTTTGAATCGATCCTAATTTCCCGCTCGATTCCTTATCCACTCTTATTCCTTACAGTGTGCAATAATGCAGTCCAGTGCAAAACGTTTCACGAGTGGATGGAGTTGATCGGAGCGCCGATTGTGGCCAGCAAAGTCTACGTTTACGCCGTCGTTTCTATGGCTTGTTAGTTGTTTTTGTTTTGTCTCTAGACAAATGCGGGAACTTTTTTTGAAAAATTTTCGGAAATGTTCAATTTTGAAGCTTGTGCACGAAAATTGGAGGTCCTGACAAAACGGGCAACAAGCTCCGCCCCTTTTCCAAGTCTGCATTCTATAGCACTTCGGGGGTACGAGAGAATAGAAATAGGCGAAATAGAAATGCTACAAAAAAGAACTGGAAAAAATAGAACGGCTACAAAATAGAAATGAGCGGAATAGAACAGCGCGAAATAGAAATGTGACAAAATAGAAATGGGCGAAATAGAAATCGGTGCGATGGAGCGCGTTTGCATTATTCTTTGAATATTCCGATTATTATAGGATTTTTCAGTAATTTTCAGATATTTTACGCACTTAACAACATCGAAAATGAAGAAAGGTATAAAATCAATGCAGTTTCAGAAAAAAAAAATGGAAAATCGGCGAAATAAGGCTTCCATTCGGACGAAAAAAAAGCGGACGAATTTCGTCCGCGGTTCGTCCGGTTCGTCCGGTTCGTCCGAGGTCGGTCCGCTTAGTCCGTTTTTTTTTCTTGTTAGTTTTTCTTTTTGTTTCTGCTATATTTTGTTTTCAAAAGCTGTTTTTGTTCTTTTTTCTTCAAAATATCAACAGAAATGTCTTGTTTCTGCTATTAAAAATTCGGAAAAAAATTAAAACATTTGTATTCGCAAAGCCAATTCTACATAAATTTGCAGCCGCTTACATTTTCAATGTCAGATATTTCAAAGAAAACGCCATAAATTAAAATTCCCAGCCAATTAGAGCGTGCCGGACGAAACGGACGAACCGGACGAAACGGACGAAACGGACCAACCGATCCGTCCGCGGACGAACCGGACGAACCGCGGACGAAGCGGACGGACGGCGGACGGACGGACGAACGGACGGACCGGACGGACGAAAATTGGTCCGAATGGAAGCCTTACGGCGAAAAACTGAGCAATTGAAAAAATAATGCAAACGCGCTCCATCGCCAAAATTTGTTCTATTTTGTAGCATTTCTATTTCGCCTATTTCTATTCTGTCGTACCCCCAGCACTTCATGTACAAAAGTCGTGTCAGCTACTTTTTTCCGGCTCTTTTTGTGCGATATATTCGTTTGTCGCTGGTTTTTGAGGATTTTCTTCTCAATTTGGATTATTACTTTAAAATCTTCGAAAACTACAAAAGTAGGCGGAGCTTGCGAGATACATTAGTCAGGGCAAGCCTAAACACTGCATGCCAACATAATTAAACGGATAATTCGAAACCCTTGCAAAATCGGGGAAAACTACGAAACCGAGGAATATTTTGCAAGTCTGCGACACGGTTTTTCCTGCTATTTATAACAGTTCTTGTCCCTCTGTTTTTTAAATGTTTTCCCCAGTTTTGTCAGGGCCTAGAATTAAACGGAAAGTTCATGAACTTTTTATTTTGGTGCAGCCCCGAATCATAACCAGCCGAATAAGAACCGCCCGAATGAGAACTGTGCCCGGATCACAATGGGGGTACGACAGAATAGAAATAGGCGAAATAGAAATGCTACAAAAAAGAACTGGAAAAAATAGAACTGAGCGAAATAGAAATGCTACAAAATAGAACAAATTTTGGCGATGGAGCGCGTTTGCATTTTTTTTTTCAATTCCTCAGTTTTTCGCCGATTTTCCATTTCTTTTTTCTGAAACTGCATTGATTTTATACCTTTCTTCATTTTCGATGTTGTTAAGTGCGTAAAATATCTGAAAATTACTGAAAAATCCTATAATAATCGGAAAATTCGAAGAATAATGCAAACGCGCTCCATCGCACCGATTTCTATTTCGCCCATTTCTATTTTGTCACATTTCTATTTCGCGCTGTTCTATTCCGCTCATTTCTATTTTGTAGCCGTTCTATTTTTTCCAGTTCTTTTTTGTAGCAATTCGATTTTGTAGCATTTCTATTTCGCCTATTTCTATTCTGTCGTACCCCCATCACAACCGGGTGAATAAGAATTGTCACCAAAAAGAGGTTCTTGTTCGGCCGGTTATGATTCGGGGCTGCACCTTTATTTTTAATGTTTCAGTCCACATCATAATGACTCCAATCTCGCTGCGAATGGTAAAGTACGCGGCCGCTGTGGACGCTGTCGAGCGGTACACGAAAGCAGAAAGTAAAAAGAGAATGGCGCGAGAAGCCGCATCCGCCAAGTTGGCAATTGTCGAAACGACACTTGCTTAGTACCTTCTTTGTATTTTTCGTATTTTTAGTTGTTTTTTCTTTCATTTCGTGTTCCACTGGTTGTTTTATAAATATGGTTGATTGCTTTTAATGCTTTATATGCAGAAATTAGAATAATGAGCACATTTAGAAGAAACTGACGATTTGAGAAACGTCACCAGTGGCCGATTTCAACGCCTTTTGAACTTCAGCAGACGAATCGACGCCTTGGCAGGCAGAAGAGCCACGGGCGAGCAGATTGTCGATGGAGGCGAAGAAGGATTCATCTGGAAGAAAAAAATAGATGATTTTTAAACCATCTATTATTTGCACTTATTTACATTGAGAAATTGACTCTGGAAGTTGCGATTTACGAGACGCCAAATCCTTTGAAATCTCCACAATAGCGCACAAATCCTTATTTCCAGAAAAGAGATTTGTGACAGCATTGTAAATGGCTAGAACCTCGGTAGTCACTGGAGTCTCCTCCAAACTTCTTTTCTGTCTCTGATTTATTCCTTTCGTCAATCCGTCCTGGATTTTTTTCACCGAATCTGGCACTTGTCTTACTGTATCTCCAAGAGATCCAGCCAACTTGGCACCCTGATTCAATCCAGTGTCAGCCACTTGTCCCAGCGCATCTCCAACACTTCCAGCTGCATTTCCGATTGCTCTTGGAATTTCACCGATGCCTGTTCCTGATCCGGTTCCGAGTTTTCCGGAGAACGGATTTCCGGAATTTAGGGTGGGAATTAGCGGGGAGTTACGAGCAGATTGCGGGAGAGATGGTTGACGCCAACCAGGAACAGCTGAAAATTATCGACTTTTTTCTAATCTGGAAGTTTTCAATTTCTTACATCTTTGCGAAAACGCGACAGAAGAGACAGCAGCTAGAAGAAGGACGAGGGAGGTCATTTTCAGATGGGATTTTCCATTTTCAGAGCCGAGAATTTATAGTTATTTCCTGCTATTTGAATAGCTGGAACACGAGAATGAGAAATGTCAAAACAAGATAAAGTTTGTACAAACATCCGGGGCGAAAAGGTTCTTGTGCTTTTCAATATTTATTTATTTCTATACAATTACAAAGCTCTTTTTTTTACAATTTGTGACGAATGTCGAGTTGTTTCTCCTCATCGGTCGCCGTTTTTCCATCCAGATATTTGGCAACGTACCAGCAAGACGGTTGTACCAGATAGTCATTGTCCGCCGCGTATTTCAGACCCTCTTTGACGAGAAGACGAGCCACGCCTTTTCCCTGTTGGTCTTCCGGAGTTACAGTATGCTGAAAGTCGAGCACACGGTTCGGCAGCTCCGAATAGGTTAGGTAGGCTTTTGAGCCAGTGTCTGGAAGATTTGGAATTTCTCATTAAGTTTTATAGAAGCAGCCGGCTGGTCGAAACTCTCGGAAAACAAAAATTCAGCTTCATATTGTCGACCCGCCAAAATGGTCAAACGCTCTCCGCTGAACGCAACGCTATGCGATATTCATTTTGGTCTCCAAATTGTTTCCTTTCACGTATAAATTCAACTTGAAATGAAATAATTTGGAAACCAAAATGAAAATCGCATAGCGTTGAGTTCAGCGGAGCGCGTTTGACCATTATGGCGGGCCAACAATAACTGTTGAGATAAGCTTGGCAAACAACTGGGGAAAAACTCGGAAAATGCACTAATTGGTCGGTCTGAGATTTTGGGAGAAACTGTCAAGAATACTCCTAGACATGCTCTAAAAATTTTGGATTGAAATATCGATTTTAAAAATTTTCTTTAAAAAAAATATTTTTTAAGTCGATATTTTGGTCCAAAATTTCTAGAACGTGACTGAGAGTATATTTGACAGTTTCTCCCAATTGTTTGTCATTTTTCCGCGTTTCCCAATACATTGAATAGGTCCATAACAGGTTGATTGAAGAAGAGAGTATTCGCTTTTAGAACTGTGCAGTTTAAAACTGCCACAAAACAGAGCAATACCCTAAATAGAACTGTGCTTTAAACAACTCTTGTGCGACGGAGCGCGTTTGCCTTGATCTCCATGAGCCTGTTATTTTTTCTTCTTTCTATTTAATCATTCAAAAAGTTTTATAATAGTTTCAAAGTATAGAACTAGCACGGAATAGAACCACTTGAAATTTAGCTGTACCGACACAGAACTGCTCGAGCAAATCCATAAAGTATTTCGTTGTACATTGTGAGTCCCTCAGTTCTACTTCGTGCAGTGGGTTTTTCAGTACCGCTTTATTTCAGCCGGTTCTATTCCGTGCGAGTTCTAAATATACCGCATTGTGTTTTCAATCGCGTTGCAGCACGAGAACGCGAAACTCCGCCCACTTACTTATGCGCGACCACGCAAACACAGTGCTATTTGAAGAGACGCAGACAAAAAAGGGATAGCCGACTCATGTTTTCATAATGCAACTCGTTTGAAAACACAATAGTACCCCCCAATAAAAAAGTAAAAACCTGAAAAAATTCAAAAACATCAATGTAAATGCGCTAAAACGCTGACGCACAAGAGCTTTGTAGTTCTATTATTGTCCATTCGCGAAAAAAGCAAGTGCGCTCCACGAAACGTAGTACTACGTGGATTTCATTTTCGTCGCCAAATTATTTCATTTTACGTTGAATTTAGACGTGAAATGAAATAATTTGGCGACGAAAATAAAATCCACGTAGTACTACGTTTCGTGGAGCGCACTTGCTTTTTTCGCGAATGAACAATATGTATTTAAATAACAGTTTTAGTTCGCGCAGTTCTATTGTGTATTTAGCATTTCTAAATAGTCTCGTGGAGAGCCATGTCCCACAATTTTGAGCATGTGCCCCCATTTAAAACTCACTGAATTTGATGACAAACTCTGCAGCTTTTCTGCAGTGTTCGATGCGAAACGCCATTCTCTTTACTTTCTAGAAAATTGTCGAGTTATTTTCTTTTTTTGAAATTTTCAACAACAAAAAATATTAATGGGGTTATTCTCGAAACCAGCAAAAAAAGCAAAAAATAGAAAAAACCAGCAAAAAATTCAGCGAAAATTCGGAGAATGCTCCGATCAGTCTGAAACTTTGAGAGATCATTCAAAAAACACTCTCGGACATTCCCTGAAAATTTCAGACTGAAATATTGATTTTAAAAATTATCGATTTTTATTTCTGAAATTTTTCAAAATCGATATTTTGGTCTGAAATTTTCAGGGAATGACCGGAAGTATCTTCTTAATGATTTCCCAAAGTTTCAGATCAATCGAAGAATTCTCCGAATTTTCGCTGAATTTTTTGCTGGTTTTTTCTATTTTTTGCTTTTTTTGCTGGTTTCGAGAATAACCCCATAAAGAATTAAAGAAAGAATAAAGAAAATAAATATCTTACCGGATTTACAAAAATCCTGAGGTCACGCACATTTGCAAATTCATTTTGTTTTTTTTTTTTTCAAAACTTTATTTTTTTTTGGGACAAGACAAAAGCACGAATATTCACAGAAAGAGAGAGAGAGAGAGTGGAGGGAAGGAGAAGTGACTAGAATGCGTTAGAAAAGAGGGGTAAAACGTGGCAAAAAGGTGGAAGAGGTGGGAAATCGTTCAACAAAATCTGCATTAGTTTTATATACAGGAGATTGAATTGGATTCAACGTAAATAAACAGAGGAAAAAGCATTTTTTGTTGTGGTTGAGAAATTATTTGAAAAAAAAAATCATCATCCAAAGAATAATGAAATGCAAAAGTAATCGAGGTTATGTTATGCAAAGCTTTGAAACTTGGTATTAAAAAGAAGCGAGATCAAAAAAAAAGTAAAGAAAAAAGATGTGTCTACTTTGAGAGAATCGGAAGTTCCGCATCAATTTCCCAAATTATTAGATGAGACATGTCACGTGGGCGAATTGACTTTCCGCTCAATTCCGGCTCGTTTTCTTCCCCTAAACAGTTCACTTTTTTTAAAAATAGATTCAGAGCCGTATTCTTACCTATTCGGAAATCAATGTAACCGTCTCCACCAGACATGATGAGCATTCGTCGGAGAGTCACTTCAGCCGACTCATCCTCTCCGTTCTTCGACTCTCCGGGAACGCCGAGGAAGAACTTGACGCTGTCCTTGTGTCCGTGGAATGATAATTGAGCATGGGACATGTTGCAGAATGGAATAAAGTCGTCGCCCGACTTTTCGTCTGTCGCCTTTTCAGAGCCACCGTACACTCGAACGAGACCACCGGGTCCTACAGGGCTCTTTGCATTCTTCGTCTCCACTTTTCTTTCCAGTTCTGAATTAAGAATGGTTCAGCATATTTTCAAACCATAACTTTTCAAAGGATTTTGGTGAGACCTTGACAAGAGCTGGTAAAAAATTGCCAAAAACCAAGGAACAAGCCCCGTCCCCTTTGCAAGTAGGTGGCACTGTTTTTCCTGCATTCTATAGTACTTCCTGTACAGAACTCGCACCACTGAGATGCAAAAGCGGCGGAGCTTGTTTTCCGGTTTTTGATACTTTTCCCCGGTCTTGCCAGAGTCTCGGTTTAGGAAAACACCGTGCTTGTCGCAGAATTAGCTTCACTAATTCAGCAACTTATATTTTCACTTCCCGCCAACCACGACAAGAAGAGGAAAACACGCTACAGCGGTCAGCTACGATTTGCCGCCATTTATCAGACCGCCAATAATTTAGTCATAAGTCGCGTTTGACCTCCTCTACCGATTGTTTTAACCCTTTTCTTTTCCCCCTCTCACTCTCGCAGAACTAGACTAGGCTCGGGATTTGTCATTGTACTCTTTTTCTGCACCTCCGCTCACCCCACCTAGGTGGTGGTGGGCGAAAGGGCACTTTTTCCCCCGACTCGCCACGTTTCACATTTGTCACCCCACGATTATGAGTCTTTGGTAATAAAGTTTGGCTGATGGAATTCACTATTGACGACTGGATCAGTGATTGGAAAATCGCCTCCCGTCGCCACAGTGCTATTCTCTTTTTCAATCTGTTGGCACTCGGTGCTTGCGGACTCTTGTTTTTAACCATAACCACTCAGACTCCGCCCACTCTTCCATGACCAGACTCCGTACTTTTAAGGGGTTTGCATGAAATATTCAAATTTTAATATCATGAAAACAATTGTCAAAGCTCAGAAAAAAGATAATTACAGGCAGAAACCTTCTAAAAAATCGGCAATATGCGGTAGATTCTGGAATACGGTTGGTGAGACGAGTCAGGAAAAATCCAATGCCAACAGAATTTATTATTATGGATTCGTGACATAGCGAGACAGCGTGTCAAGTTATGCGTCAGCCATCGCTGGGTCTCGCCACGATTCAGCTCGCGAGAGAGGAAACAATTTCTTGCAAATTGTTTTTTCATTTTGCTGGTGCACAACTTGCAGCAACGAGTCGCTACGTCACGAATTCATAATATCAATCCCAGAAAGTTCCACCGGGGGCCTATCGGAACTTAGGTCATAGAGAACTGGGCCAACGGCGAAAAACATATTTTCTACGTGGGAAATTGAGAGACGCGAGACGAAATGCGGGAAAGTCCGCAGTTCACGTTGCGTTTTCGAGCGGTGGAATATGTCAAAAAAAATGGCCCTTTTTAAATTTTTTCACAGTAGATTTAAAGGCGCATGCAACCTTTTGAAATAAGTAAAAATTACACTCTGGTATTGTCGTCTCAATTATCCTGCCGGTTACAGAATAATATTTTTTTTTGAAAAATAACAATTTTGGACAGAAATGGATGTTTTTCTGAAATTTTTTAAAATCACGCCTCCCCCGTCGTCCAATGCGCCGCCAAGTTCGTCGGATAATTAAATTAAATTTTCACTCGAAAATTTACTTTTTTGAGAAATTCGAATCATTATCTGATTATTCAGGATGACACCATCATTTTAATCCGAAAACGAGGCCTTTTTGTCAGAAAATGACTGAGCCTTAGGGTTTTAAAAATGCGCCTGGAAGGCTGGGGTGCCGTGTAGGTGTCTTCTTGTGATTTTAACTTTTCTCTAAAGGCTTGCTATTATTTAAATTTTTTCATGTCAAACAATACTGTAACGGGGAAGAAAATTGAGATGACAATAGTGGCGAGATACTGTCTTCGAAAAAATAAGGACCTTACTGAATTCCTGGAAGAAAAGACAAGAAGAATTCTGCATAAAAACAAAGATAGAAACTCACGCCCTGAAAACGGCACCGAAATAATCACACCGGTTCCGGTTCCAATCCACAATCGGCGATTCGAAACGAGAAGAGCGGTGGTGCGCATGTAGGAAAAGTCGAGTTTCGAAGTGCCGAGCATTTTTGTCACATACGGCTCAATGTCGACATCTTGAAGGTGCTCAAAAGTGTGCGCGTGGTAGAGACGAAGCGTCGAGTCGAGACGGATCGAGAGCCAGACTCCGGCTCCAACCCATTGCATGTTACGCACCTGGCTGTCTTTGCGCGGGTGAGCGGCGAAAACTTTCTGAAAAGGGGGAACTTCGAATGGAAATGAAAGACATTGGAAGTGTCACTCACCACAATCTGCAGACTCTCCGCGTCAATGACGACTACACAATTCTTATAAGTTGCCCAAATGTTAGTGGACACGAGGCAAAGAGATCGGACTGATGACGTGGCACTGCCGACGCGAAGCGAGTGATATCCTTCATCGGACCACTCGCCGTGCTTGTTTCGGTGGAAGATGGCAATGGTTCCGTTGGCAAGAGCGGCAAAGATACGACCTTTGTAATGTCTGGAAAGAGATTGAACTATCAGACTGGATATTGCAATGTTAAGGTTACACAATGCTGAGCACAGCGTCAGGCATTTTGATTCGTCGAAGGCACTGCTTCCATGCGGTGACCGCCGAGTGAATGTAAATGCTGAAAGGGGATTATAATATCAACAAAAAAAAAACTATTTTTGGGCTCACTATTGATTCTGTCCACCCATCCAAACGGTGGGAAGTGCTCCGCTCATTTGACCGGAAACTCCGTCGTACTTGCTCATTGCATCACGAATATGAGGAGGGAGGGCAGAACGGCCTGCTGGACGGTTCGCAGGTGGAGCTGGTTCTGGAAATACGAGTTTCCAAAAAGGCAAGGCGCTCAGTAATACATATTTAGTGCAAGTACAAAGCTTCAGAACTTAACTTTTTTGGAAATTGCATTGTTATTATTTAAATAAAAATTATGAAAAGTGTGGAAAGAGAACTGAAAAAAGAGAAAAAGTGCGGAACGACACAACATCAAGACATGTTTTTCGGTCACCTTTTTTCAATTTCTCCAATGGAATCACTTTGGGTGTTTCTTCGGTCGCCACCACACTTTCCGACACTCGTGACAATTTAGTTTTTGCTAAAAAATACAAAAGGAGCTGTTTTGAACAGAAAAAGTAAATAGGGAACTGCCTGCATTTGTTTTCAGTGTAATTGGAAGTATTTCAAGTTTAATTAGGTTCAAAGTGCTTTTTAAACTGTGAAAAATATCCTTTGGGGGGGGGGGGTGCTACGGTTTAGAACTCGCACGGAGTAGAACTGCTACGGAATAGAACTGCGCGGAATAGAACGGCCTGAAATTGAGCTGTACCGACCCAGAACCGCTCGAACAACTCGAAGAATTATTTCGTTGTACATTGCGAGGCCATGAGTTCTATTTCGTGCAGTTGTTTTTTAGTACAGTTTTATTTCAGCCGGTTCTATTCCGCGCAGTTCTATTCCGTAGCAGTTCTATACCGTAGCACCCCCCATTTTGGCAATGTTGTGTCCACGAGCGAAATTCAATTACGACGCTCCGATGTTCCTCAAATGGCTGCTATGATTTTTGTTTAAATAAAGTTGTTCGCTGCGAGACCTGCGGAACATCGGAGCGTCGTAACTGAATTTCGCTCGTGGACACATGTAACATAAAAATTGCCAAAATGTTATTTTTCAGAGTTTGTAATTTTTTATACGTCTCTGGACTTTTTTAAAATAATTTTTTTCTGTTTCTGTATTTTAGAGTATCAAAAAGTAACAATAAAACAGCGTTTTCTGAATTTTCAAATAAATTTCAATATTTCTATGAACAACCAATCACTTTAAACCTACTAAAACTCAAAATATTTCCAATTAGACTAAAAACAAATGCGATTTTTGTCATGTTCGGAAGAATCTTAGCCTTATGGACCTATTCATAGGATTCGTTTTTTGACATTTTTTAACATTTTTAAACGTTTTTTTAACATTATTTGACATTTTTTGACATCTATGAATAGGAAAAAAAAACAAAAACAAACAAACAAAAATTTTTTTTTTTTAATGAATAGGTCCATTATTTTCAAAATACACTTTGATGATTAACCCCATTATTTAAGAAATGGCAAATTTCCAATTTTTCACACCAACCTTTAACCGGAACCTCTTCGACCGGAGCCACTTCGCTGATGCTGACTGTAATTTATTTTTTTTTTAATTTTCAACAACAAAAAAATTAACACTTACAGTCTCTCGTCCTCTTCGGACTCGGCTTCATATCGTTCGAGCAATACGTGGGAACTCCATCCTCCGAATCTTCCATTTTACGAAGCTCCACCCACTCGCAAGCGCCAAGATCTGGTCCGTCGAGGCCTTCTGGCAAATCTTTGATTTTTCCGCCACCTGACAAATACTTTTTCGATTGCTCCTCATTCATTTCGGGCTCTCCTTCCATCACTCCGGACACTGCCTGAATGCACAAAAGATGGCTGTCGCAGGCGGGGAACGTCTCGATAATATTGTTCGGATTGTTGGCGTCAAACACGGCGATCAGGCTCTTTCCCTGATTGGAGCTGGCCACCCAGACAAGTGAGGACGACTGCCATTCGTCGAGCTCACTCTCTCGAGCATCCAGGTTTCGGGCTCTCTGTAAGGAAATCAGAAATAAATCGTTAGAATTATTTATATAAATATCAAAAACATAACAAAAAAAGAAAAGAAATCTCACCTTAATCTCATCCTCCAACTCTGACCGACTATTCGACGTCTTCGGTTTTTTCATCGAGGCTGGCGCAAAGTAGATAGGATCTCCAATTATCCATTGACCCTTTTCGTCTCTTCCGCCTCTCAAGACCACACCAGTCGCACACCAAATTTTCAGCGAAGGCTCATTGTCCAGAAGTGGTCGACAGCAGACAGGAATCGGAACAGAAGAAACATCAGCGTCCACATTCGGGAACGACCATCCGTAAGCTTCAATTCGTCCGTCCTCTTTTTTAACGTGCTCTCGCACCAATTTGTATTGCTCGCGACGCTCAGCGGCACGTCTTTCCGAGATCCTGCAAGACATTTTAATTTGGCCATTCACACAACGATAAAATGCAATCAAAAAACTCTTTATGGTATCAGAAGTGTCCTAAAAAATGCAACACAACACAATATAAAGAGGGGAAATTTGGTGGGTGACAGTGGTGCATGCGGTTGGGGAAAACGATAAAGAGCGGCTACCCGTGCTACTCGAAAAAAAAAATATCAAATACTATTTCACAAATACATCAGATGAGAGGGAAACAAAAAGAGGAAAGAATACGGTTAACCAATTGGTTGGTTGGTTAAGTGTGGTCAATACTACGGTAGGGCAATCGGGGGGTCAAAGCAAACTTGATTAGTAAAAGCAGTGATAATATATTATCGTTTTTAAAATGTTGGCACTTGGTGTTTGCGGAACGTATTTGGAGTGATGGGAAAGAATTAAAGGCCGAGGAACAAGCCCCGCCCCTTTTTCTAGTCTGCGCATTGGAAACTTTTTTGTCAAAACTGCGAACACGGCGACAAAAAATAGCACAAAAGTTTCGAAACGTCCCAGAGCCGTTTTCCTCGACATGAATAATGAACCTATTCACGAAGATTTTTAGGACATTTTGATGCAAAAAAAAAAGTTAAATAGGATTGACAAATGATATAATGGATTCGTGGCGAAGTGACAAATTTTTTCACGTTTTTATTCAAAAAAATTAAGAAATATTGTTCATTCGCGAAAAAAGCAAGTGCGCTCCACGAATCGTAGTACTACGTGGATTTCATTTTCGTCGCCAAATCATTTCATTTCACGTGTAAATTCAACGTAAAATGAAATAATTTGGCAACGAAAATGAAATCCACGTAGTACTACGTTTCGTGGAGCGCACTTGCTTTTTTCGCGAATGGACAATAACTGAAGAAATAAAGATATTTTTGGTCTCCCAGTTTCACGTGAATTGTCACTCTGTCACGAATCCATTATAAAAAAATTCTCAACTTCATCCTTATCAAACCCGCAAACACCAAATGTCAACTTTATAAAAACGATAAATATAATGCGTGCTTCTCAAAGATTCGAGATCGGAGAGAATTCCAATGACTAAAGCTGTTAAAGTGCATATTATGTCTACTAAACTAAACTGAAAAAATATTAGTTGGTGGCTGGCAAGTGCAAGTGAGATGTGCCAGTACTTTAGAAATAAGGATAGTCAATTCAGAAAGAAACAAGTTCAATTCGATCAGATTTTGAATGAATTTCTCGCAAGCATCACACGGGTTATCTGGACAGATGTATCCTACAAAAATGCACCATTCCAAACTGGGGTTTTTCCCGGTCAAAAAGAAAAAAAAATAGAAACAAGCATTTCTCTACGATTCGTCAACTAACATGTCTGGGTCAATGTACTCCACTGAACGCGTCATTTTGCCACCAGTGCGCGTTGAAGAAGAACGATTTCCGCGAGCCGATGCGGGCGGTGTCACCGATTCGCCGAGAAGACTCGAGAAGCTGTAAGAATTAGAATGAGTTAAGAAAAGTAAAGAGATGATTGCTAACAATTCCCATATTCCTCCCGACTTCTTCTGATTGACATTTTGCTGCTGTTGTTGCATCTTTTTCGCGCGTTGCATCTCGGTCCATTTGATCGACTCTTCGAGTTCCATCAACTTCTCCTTGTAGGCGTTACGATCCATGAGAACACGTTGCATTTCCGAGCGAGTGAATCGTTTTCGCATTGCCATTGGAACGTCTTCCTGTAGAAAATGTTGGAAATGTAAATATTGTGAAAAAAAAACATTTAAATGTTACCTCTTCTTGTTCATTTTCCTTGTCCGACAACCTTTGCTTCATCGATTTCAATTCTTCCTCGAGCTTCGAAATCTGCTCATTCATCTTCTCGCTGACCATTTGTCTACTCAGATTCTCGTCTCTCAGAATCATATTCTCGCTGTTCAGTTCGTCAACTTGGTTGATCAAATCATTCTTCACAATGTTCAGCGCATTTTTCATGTCGAGCAACTCCGAGTTCTCCTTGATCAGATTCTCAACCTCGCGGCCCATACCTAAACGACAAGTGTTGAACGGAACGGTGTCAAGTGAACAAAGGGGAAGCGCTGGTTGACACGTGGCAGCCCCATTCAGAACATTTGACTGCCAGGTCTCACAGAAACAATTGCATGCTTCTCAGAATTAAGAGATATTGAAACTTAAATGTTCTAATTTGTTGTATTTATTAAACACCTATTTAAAGCTCTGGGACGTTTCGAAAACCTGCCACTTCGAAACTAGGATGTTTCGAAAGTTTACTGCTTTTTAGCGCTAAAATTTCCGACAAATTTTGGCCAATTTCTTCGAATTTACCAGTAAAAGATTCAACAACTCTAGTATCTTCGGCAGAATTTTGTCAACAGAAAACGACGACAAAAATAGAAGTAAAGTTTCGAAACGTCCCAGAGCTCTTTTTACTAGTGCGTAAAATTTGAAAAAAGACGAAAAAAAAGTGTCCATTAATTTCATTTTTCTCCTCGTTTACTGTACGGTTTTATTCTTTTTTCATAAATTTGAATACCCGCCTAATTCATGTGTATAAATGGGAATAAAAAATTGGATAAATTGACAAATTTGTCTCGTATTTTTGGTGCTACCTCGGAATAGAACTGACGCGTAATAGAACTGTAGCGAAATTGAACTCGCTTTGGAATAGAACTGTAGTGAAATAGAACTGTAGCGAAATAAAACTGTTTGGAATAAAACTGATCGGAATAAAACTGTTCGGAATAAAACTGTAGCGTTTTGGAACTAAATTAGCAATGGAGCGCGATTGCATTGTTTGCTCATTCAAATATTGGAATTTCTCATGCGCGTGCTTTTTTCAACAGTTTTATATTTGAGCTGTTCATCAAAAATTGTTTGTTTTGTTGTTTTTTTGAATAAACTTTTATCATTTTTTTTCTCGGCCCGCCTTGACGGCCAAGCAATGCAATCGCGCTCCATTGCTAATTTAGTTCCAAAACGCTACAGTTTTATTCCGAACAGTTTTATTCCAAAACAGTTTTATTTTGCTACAGTTCTTTACCGAACAGTTCTATTCCGAACGGTTCTATTGCGAAGCAAGTTTTATATCTCTGCATTTCTATAACACTTCAGTTCTATTCCGAGGTAGCACCGTATTTTTTGGTTCATTTAAATTGCTACTCGGGGTTTGCGTTCTGGGGTTGCATACGGATTTGCGAAGCCCCGCCCACTACTCTGTTTTTTCGTATACTCGGCGAATGGATCATCAGCCTCGCTCTACGGCACTTTTCAATTTTCAACAGTGTAGTGCGCCAGTTTTGAAGCGAAAAATCAAATTTTAACAGCAATTCGTCGTGGATACGTCATTTTCCGTTGAAAAGAAGTGTAAAACTAGAATTCGAGTTATTCTTACAAGTGCAGCACTGTTCTACAGGAATTTTGCAGTAGAGCGAGGTTGATGATGTATTCGCCGACTATATGATTTTCGCTTTAATTATTACATTTATGCCGGTTTTTGATGATTTTATTTTCTTAAGTTTTTTATTAAATTAATAATTTTAGATTTGATAAATATCACTTTAGACTGATTTTTTAAATCAATTTTTTCATCATTTTCATCCTTTCTCGAATTTTTTTTGCAAAATTTTCATACGAACTCGACATTTATCAATCTATATAAAATCAATAATTAATTTTTTTTAACAGAAAAAAAATCATCAAAACCGGGCAGAAATGTAATAATTAAAGCTAAAATCAAACGAAAAAAAAAGGAAAGTGGGCGGGGCCTCGTAAATCCGTACGCAACGCCAATACGCAAATACCGAGTGTCAATTTAAACAAAACGACAATTTTAAAGTATTTTTCTTCCTTTTTTGAACGCACCATAACGCGATTATTTATAGAAACGTCAAGAAATTGCAAAAAAAGTGCAAAAAAGGAACATGCTCCAATTTTTTGCCATTTTTTATTGTCAGTATGAGGCGCTGCAAATTCGCTCCATTGGCAGTGGACGAGTTGGCGTCAAGAGAGTGCAGAAAATCGAGAGAGCGTGGCCAATTTTTAGCGTTTTTTTTTTTCTCTGCATCCCACCACAAATGCATGCGCAATTCACTGTGAGATTGGAGAGAATTCGCAGAGCTTTATACCGAGTATATTTCTGGAAATTTCTACGAAAAACCACCGTATAATCTATACAACATTCATTCATTCATTCACAATCACGACATTATCGTCTTGCAAAACTCACCAATGAATGTATCGTTAACTGTAAAAAGAGTTTGTTAATCAATTTGGTTGAAAGAAAAAAAAACGAGAAAGTGATAGAAATAGAGAAAAGAAAAGAAATGAAATGCAAAACTGAAAACACTGCGAGCGCTAAACTCATGCACACATGCTGCTGTGACCCTACCCAGACTTCCGTCATCCGACGTGTCGTCGTCGTCAATCTGTCCGTCGCCCCATTGACGTTGATGACGTGGCGGCCGCAATCCGAGCCCGTTCCATTCCGATTCGTCATCTGGCAAAACACAAAACGCACGTCAAATAACGATACAATATCTACTGTTTTTTTTGGGGTTTGAGTGGGTTGTGGATAGAGGGATGCCCGTTTAAAACATAGTGCATTCATGCAATTTTTGTTCTTCAAACTTCTAAAGAAAGCGCAAGAAAGCAAGCAAAAATAATGTACAACACAAAATGACGACAACAACGAGGACATGAAGGTTTTGCAAACTGAAAAGTTACCCGCTGATGCGAATTCCGCTGGATCCACCAGATTTCCTGAACGCCAATCAATAAATCAATTTGTGTTTTCAAAAAAAAAAACAGTGGAGGTGAAATGTAGTGCTTCTAACCCGAAAATTTACAGAAAAAAAAATTAAAAAGAAAAAGAAAAAAAAACTGTGGTGAACGAAAAAGTTAGAAAAAATGTGAGTGAATGAGAAGGAGAGCACTCGGATTAGTGAAGTTATTTAAAATTTAAAGCACTCCATCTTTTTCAAAATTTATAGTTGTTTAATTAAAAAACTGAAAAACCAACCTGTGAGATCGGCGCCAAGCGAGTCGTTTGTTTCTCTGTGCTCTCTAAAATAATGTTTTTAAAATAAGAATTTCTGATATTCTACTCTTATGTGGTTACCGTATTTCTTCTAATTTAAATGCATGCCCTTCTATTGTTTCATTTCTTCACAACTGCCGGGTATTTAGAGGTTTGCGCGCCAAACTCGGCAAAACACATTCTAACCAAGCAGGCATGAGACGGGCGAAGTTTGGTGTGCAAAAAATGAAACAATAGAAGGGCATGCGCTTAAATTAGAGAAAATACGGTATTCATCAAATAACAAAAAATTGTGGGAAAACTCGGAAAATGATCCGATTGGCCTGAAATTTTGGGAAATAAGGGCAAAAATACTCCTGTATATTGTGTTTTCAATCGACTTGCGACATGAGAACGCGAGACTCCGCCCACTTATTTGTGCGCTACCTGTCTGCGTCTCTTCAAATATCACTGTGTTCGCGTGGTCGCGCCTAAATAAGTGGGCGGAGTCTCGCGTTCTCATGTCGCAAGTCGATTGAAAACACAATATGCTCAAAAAATTTGAACCGAAATATTGATTTTAAATGTTTTCAGAAAAAAAAATCAATATTTTTTAAATTCGATATTTGGGTCCGAAATATTGTGAGCAGGTCCGGGAACATTTATTTCCCAAAATTTCAGGCCAATTGGAGCATTTTCCGAGTTTTCGCGCAGTTTTTGCCATTTAGTGCATAACCCCATTAAACATACGTTGTATGGTCCGTCTCCTCTTCCGATTGTTTCGGCGACGCCACCTCATGCTTTGGCGTCGGTTCTTTTGGCAAAATCGGCGAGGCGAGCACGTCGGCTGCTGGCGGAGGAATGTCACGTGGTGACGGTTCGACATCCGATGAGAATTCGTCTTGCCAGTCTGAAACTGGTCGAATTTAATATTTGATAGCCAACTACACCAACCAAAGGTTAGTTGATACGAGGGATTCATGTCAATTGTCAGTAGTTAAATAGATAAATTCTAAATGACAAAGGGAGGTTTTTCTTTCTTTTTCTACGGGTAAAAGCCACGTAGACAACATGAGTTGGCATGACCCGGTGACCTGAGGCCATATGCATGAACCTCTTTTCCTGGGCGAAAGGGTTGTCGGCCTTTGTCAGGCGCTCATAGGGCTTTGTCTGTAGGTCGTCGAGCTTTGAATTGGGGCCTAAAGGTGTTATTCGTGATTTTCGGGTTTTGAAACCCAAAGTTTTCCAAATACTGATCACCAGGCAAAGACCGACAAACCCCTTTGGCTGGCAAACGAGGTTCATGCATACGGCCACTGGGATCGGAGTTGGGCGACAAAATTATATTTTTATCTATCCCAAAAGCCGTAAAAATCCATAATCTCTTAGAACTATCAAATAATCAGTGTCAATGAATGAAAATGAGGAGAATTTCATGAAACACCTAATAATGGGGTTACTCACGAAATAGCAGTAAATATTCTCAGTACGGAGCGCTGCAAACCCGCTCGCTTCGCACAGTGATGGACGCGGCCACTATGGCGAAGAGAGTGCGGAAAATTGAGAGACCGTGGCCGATGTTTTGTTCTGATTTCTCTGAACCTCACTCCAAAAGAATGCGAAATTCTTTGTTCGATTGGAGCGAGTTTTTCGCGTTGTATACCGAATATATATAAGAATGATATTTCAGTTCAAAATTTTTGGGCATGCCCGAGAGCAGGGGTGTAAAATTAATGTTTTTTGCGGGTTTTTTTTGTTAAATATTTAAAAAAAATTTTGATTATGCGGGTCAGGGGTGGGATTTTACGTTTACTGTTTTTACGGGTTTTTGGGGCACCGTAAAAATTTTACGGATTCCGTGAAATCCGTAAAAACTCTAAAGGTATTTTGTTCATTTCGGTGAGAAAAAAACCTAAATTTTTGGTAAAAAATTGTACAGATGTAGAAATTTCTTTCAATTCAGTGGGATTTATCCAAAATTATTTCAGAAAAAGCCCAACATGTTTTTCGATGTTGCATTCTGAAACTAAACCAGAATAATGCATCCTTCGAATTTGAAGGGCATATTTCCGATCTGCTGCTTTTCTTTGTTACCGGCCAATTTTATTCCAGTTTTGATTATTAATTCTGGCTTTAGCAACTCATTTTCTTTCCTAAACAGTGAAATTTACAATTTTACGTTTTACGGAATCCGTAAAAAATTAATTTTACGCCCAGCCCTGATGCGGGTGAGACAAAATTATGGTTTTTTTGTAAAGCAGCGGAGGCTAAAAAAAAACTAATTTTTAACGGAAACTTGGAAAATTTCCATTTAACTGCCAGAAATACGCCTTTTTTATAACTTTTTTAAAAAGTTTTTCGTTGAATTTTTGTCCCATCCCTGGTCGGCACCAGGAGACCCCACGAAAAGGGGGGAAAGTGTTGAAACGCAGGAACGAAAAGGGGGGAAAATGGGCACAGTTTGTCTGCAAAAGTGCCGCACGGTTTTTCTACATTTTTGGAGAATGAGAAATAGTGTTTTTTTTTCTGCGTTTTTTGCCTGAAATTTAGTATTTAAAATGCGGAGACAAAATAGAAGCGATTAAAAAATAAAAGGAGCGGAAAAGCTGCGAGAGGTCCACAAAATTATTGATTTTTGTGAAAATTAATATTTTTCGCGAAAATTCGGCTGATTTCGCATGAAAATAGGTGCCAAAAAGAAAGAATACATTGAAATACATCGTCATAATATCATTTGAACTAAAAGCTTTCCAAATAAATGATTTAGGAATTTTTAAAGCAGCGAAAATTCGAAAAATGGCGAATTTTAACTAAAATTGGGCATATTTAGGAAAATTTTTAAAAATATTACGAATTTGTTTGTTATTAGTCATTTTAACAAATAAATATCAAGGAAAACGGAGAATTTTAGCAAGAAATCGAAGAAAAAGAGGAAAAATAATTTGGTGACGAAAATGAAAATCGCAAAGTACGAAGTTCAATGAAGCGCACCTGCATTTGTCGCGAATGGACAATAAATACCCAAAAAAACTAATTTCAGGCAAAAAAAGCAGAAAAAAACACTATTGCTCATTCTCCAAAAATGCAGAAAAAACCGTGCGGCACTTTTGCAGTCAACTGTGCCCATTTTCCCCCCTTTTCGTTCCTGCGTTTCAACACTTTCCCCCCTTTTCGTGGGGTCTCGGCACCAGGGGTGCCGTTTTTTTTTGTTGCTTTTTTTTTTTGTTTTTCGCATTTTTCGCACCAATTGCGAAAAAATTTTTAATTTTTTTTCGCATAGGTTTTTTGTTTCAAAAAATTTTCGCATTTTTTTTTTGAAAAAATCAAAGATTGGAAAGAAAAACTTGGGTTAAAGACTAGAGTACGGGTTTTCCAGATGTCTCGCAAACAGTTTTCGCACATTTTTTTCGCAATTTTCCACCTTTCTGCATAAATAAAATGGGTAAATTTGATAGTATTTTGATTAAAAAAAAACTATAAAAATACGCGGTGAAAATGAAAAAAATTTTTTGGTTTTTTTTTTGTTTTTTTCGCAAAAAAATTTTTTTGTGGCACCCCTGGTCGGCACACATCAAACGCTAACAGAATTAAACATTACACCACTAATTTAGAGAGATTAGAATAAAGTGTAAAGAATAAAAATAAATACCTTCATTTGTAATGTGATTGGCCAGATTGACATCCATTGTAGTCGATTGTGTCATGTGCGCCGAAATGAGATCGGAGACGCCGCGAATCGAAGAAGCGTCCACCGACGCGGCCATTCCCATTCTGAAAATCAAAAATTCAGTGGGAAATGAAATGCACAAATTTCCAGGGAATTGTGATTCGGAACAAAACTTAAAAAGAAAACCGCAACAATAATGAACAACGGTGCCATTTTCATGCTCTCCCACCCAGAATAGTGTGCAAAACGAAAGAGAAAAACGAATTCGACAAAACTCACAGCGACGCATTACTCTGATCACTTTTATGCAAGCGATGCGATATCGGAAACCAACTACAAACGATCACAAACGCATTTCAGAAACGTTCAACACCAAAATCATCTAAATGTTGTCCATAAAAACTCACTTATTGCGTAGCTGTACATTTGGCAGTGGCATGTTTTGCATCAGCTCGAACTTTTCATTTCCCATTAGATATTTGGTTCTTTCCATGTGATCTACATGGGTTCGCAGAAGTGTGTTGTATCGATCGTGGAGCCGATCGAATTCAAGTTTTTGTTCGGCTTCTCGTTCTTCCAAACGGGTCGCTGAAAAAAATCTGCCGTGCTATCTTTTTTCTGTTTTTTTTTCGGGCGCTATTTTCTCATAATTTATTTCGGTCAGTGTTTTGCGTTTTGCCTTTGGCACAGGGTGTTCGCAGACTCTCGTAGCTTACCATAATTTTTTAAATTATTTACAATTAATTATAATTTTTGCTGGTTGATTTTACGCCAATTTCAGTGTTTCGTCAATTTAAAATTAATAAATAATACAAAGTAGCTCAAAAATTAATAGAAAAGTCGAAAAATGCAAAAAAAAATAAAAAGGCAAACAATTAGGAGAAAACTCGCAGAATTCTCCGCTTGCCCTGAAACTTTGGGAAAAAATGCTTTAAAAAAATACTCGCGGACATGCTAAAAAATTTGAACCAAAATATAGATTTTTCAGTCCAAATTTTTGACCATGTCGGTGATTATTTTTGACATTATTTTCCAAAGTTTCAGGCCAATCGGAGAAAATCCGAGTTCTCACATAATTTTGTGATATTGTAAATTTATTTTTGCAAAACATTTTGTGAATAACCCCATTTAAAAATATCCGTTTTTTTCCTTTTTCACGATTGGAAAAATAATCGAAAAATAATGTTTTTTTTTCCTTATTTTATGACATTAATGACATTTTATGACAACAATGACAGGATGTAATGGACGTATTCACAAAACCGAAAAAAAAAAAACGGAAAAAATTGCGGGAAAAATCGGAGAATGCTCCGATTGACCTGCAATTTTGGGAAATATTAGAAAAAATTCTCCTGTACACGCTCAAAAAATTTTGGACCAAAGCATCGATTTTAAAAATTAATGATTTTTTTTCTGAAAATTTTTAAAATTGATATTTTGGTCCAAAATTTTTTGAGCGTGTACAGGAGATTTTTTTCCAATATTTCCCAAAATTTCAGGTCAATCCAAGCATTTTCCGATTTTTCCCGCAATTGTTTCCTTTGTTTTCTTTTTTTTTCCGGTTTTGTGAATAGATCCATAAATAAACACAATTTTGCTAATTTTTAGGCAGTTTTTAGTAAGTTTCAAATTTATAAGAACTGAGAATGAGAGATAAAATGAACCTGCAGAAAATTAAAAAAAAAAAAAGACAGAATTTATGATTGGGAAGGCGAGTCCAAGTCCGCAAACACCAAGTGCGAACCGAATTATTTATTTAAAATTACCATAATTTCTTTTTATTTTTCTTTTTCAAGTTTTGAAATTTACCCTAGAAAATATCATGGCGGAAACTGAGGCCGGATCTATAAAATCGGAAAATGGCTGGAAAATCGTTTTCCGGAAAATCAATATCCAAAAACGTCAATTTTCGAGTGATGACAGACGCATATAAATATTTCCTGAGAAAGGATTTTCCAGTTTCATGAATCCGGCCTCTGGAAAACGACATTTTTCGGAAAATGCGAGGGTTTACCTGTTTCTCTGCGTCTCTCACCCCCTCCAAGTATTTACAAAAATCAGAATTTTCCGAATTTAGTATTCGGGAAAACGGTTTACTGTCGTTTTCCGAGATCGTAATAAATCCGAGAAAAGTTGACACTCTCACACGAAATTGCGGACAACGCTGATTTTCAGACTTTTGAAAAAATTTTTCTTGATTTTTTCGTCCCAATAAATACTGGAAGGCTTTGAGAAACTATTGAAATAATAATCAATAAATATGATATCAATGAAAAACATTTCAAAGTCTGAAATGAAAATCAGCTTTGTCCACCGCAATATCGTGCGAGTGTGTCAACTTTCCCCGGTTTTGTCACGATCTCCGATTTCCGGCATCATACAAACAAACAAAAAAAAGTTACCATGATCAGTGGCATTTTTTGCTTTCAACTCGAGCATTCGCATAATCGACTCGAGCGACTCAATCTTTTTGTCCTGCTCCTTATTCTGTCCAATTAGCGTGTCCTCGATTTCAATGTATTTTTGCTCGGTCTGCTTGCGAAGCGCCTTTTCTCGCTCGTACTGCGTCTGCAGCTGCTCGTTGTCCTCTTTGAGCATTTCGAGTTCAGCTGTCTGCTCATCGCGTTCCAGATACGCAAGGTCCAACGATTCGAGCACGTTTACAACGAGGGGCATTAGAGTCTAAAAAAATAAAAAATAAAAATGACGGTCACCGGCTGTTTATCATCACACTAGTTTTTGCTGATTTGCATAAACATTTATTTACGATCACCAGCAAAAAAAAAAAAATGAAAAGACTCACTTTAACACCGTCCTCTCCGTGTTCCTTGATCATCGTCTCCAACTCACGATAAATCGACGACGCCATCGTCTGCACCTTATCGGACATGGTTCTGTGCTCATCGGGCGAGCCGGTGCTGCCGCCACCATACACAATCTGAGATAATTTTTCGCCCATCAGCATCGAGTGTAGCATAAAACTATAAAAGCGACGGTCCGCCGCACGCGCCCCGTGTCTTTTATGAAACCCCCGAACGATCGACAGATCGATAATGAAGAAGGGAAAGGGAAAGGGCGTTAGAGAGAAGAAGAAAAGAAAAGAAAACGGTATTTACTGGCGAGAGGAAGACGAAGAAGAAAAAAAGATAAATGACGGCGCGGATGGGTGGCACCTACCTCCGATGGAGTGCTGCTCGTGATCGAGTCGGCCATCTCGTTGACCGGCGACAAATTGCAAGCCATTCGGTACAAGAGTTTACTTTATTGGTCCATGGGCGAAGAAAGTACCTGGAAAAATGCAGCTTGATGATTGATTCTAGTTGTCAATTTGTTGCTCCGCCGAAAAAAAAAATCTATGTAAATATTTGAGACGTGTGTCATTCACTCGCTCGGCGACACAAAAATCAATAGTTGGGCGACGAGAGGAGGCACACATGTGAGAATCTCGTGGAATTAGACTACGATAGTGGGCGAAAAGAGGAGCGTTCTGTGCGTCAGAAACACGCTTCACACGTCACGCACCACGTGCATGTTTTGTCGAGTACAAAGACGACGACGTCCTTCATTATTTAAATAGAAGGCGTGAATTAATGAATGAAATTTCAATAGCAAAAAGAATCATTTGAATGAATGCTTGCAAACAGAACAAATGTGAAACTTTTTGCTATTGAACGTTCGAATAAGGGATGCGTGAAAGAAAATTGAAAATTTTTGCGGCAGAAAAGTTTTTAAAAAGAAAAGAAAAAAAAACGCCGGAAAATAAAAATTTTGAAAAGTACCAGCAGGTACCATTTTTAAAGGCGCAGAGCGAAAATTCAAAAAAGTTTCTTATTGCGGGTCTCGCAACGAAATCATTTATTTTTTTGCTGTTTTTGGTCATTTTTTCCCATTCTTTTCCATTTTTTGCGGGTTTATTTCATGTTTAGAAAAGGCGAAAAAAGTAGCAAAATTACGAGAAAACTAGGGGGATTTTAAAATTTTCAGAAAAGTCGATATTTAGGTCCAAATCCGAGAATGACCGGGAGTATCTTTGAAATTATTTGGGTTTGTTATCGGGCTATTAAGCTAGATGTCGATGGCAACAATTTTTTTGAAAATTCGGGATGATCCGATTGGACTTTGGTAAATAATTAGTCAAAAAATGCCCGTGCATGCTCGAGCTTATGCTCAAAAATTGTTGAACAAAAATATGGACAATAAAAACATTATTTTTTGAAGATTTTTTTGGCGCTATGTTATCATCGTTCCTATGACTTTATTGCCTCACTTTATTTTTTTCATGTGATTAACACATTTGTTTATTTAAATAATTCTCGTGTGTTTACGTGGTGTAGGCGGTTAACGCTATTATGGATTCGTGACGTAGCGACCCATTGCTGCAAGTTGTGCGCCAGAAAATTGAAAAAAAATTTGCAAAATATTGTCTCCTCTCACACTGCCAAGAGCTGAATCGTGGCGAGACGCAACATTTTCTTACGCATAACTTGACACGCTGTCTCGCTACGTCACGAATCCATAATATTATCGGAGGGAAAGCGTTGAAATGTATTTAGAAACAAAAAGGGAGGAAATGAGCAGAGCCAACCGCAAAAGTGCTCCGAACTCTTGCGACATTTTTTTCTAATAGAAAAATGAGGCTCCGTCCATCTGAGTGGGTGTGGTCACACGTGGCTTCGCGTGACCTCTAATTGTCTCAAGAGGAGGCTACCCCGAATCAGAACTGTCCCAAATCAGAACTGTCCTGAATCAGAACCGTGTCCTGAATCAGAACTGTTCGAATCAGAACTGTCCTGTATAAGAACTGTCCTTTATCAGAACTGCCCCAAAGCAGAACTATCTCGAATCAGAACTGTCCTAAATCAGAACTGCCCCGAAGCAGAACTGTTCGTATCAGAACTGTCCCGAATCAGAACTGTTCGTATCAGAACTGCCCCAAATCAGAACTATTCAATAAGCATGCTTACGGCCTAATATGTTGTTTTTTCATAATAAAACAAATTTTATTTAAAACTTATACAGGATATTTCTGATTTGGGGCAGTTCTGATACGAACAGTTCTGATTCGGGACAGTTCTGATACGAACAGTTCTGCTTCGGGACAGTTCTGATACAGGACAGTTCTCATATGGGACAGTTCTGAAACGAACAGTTCTGCTTAGGGACAGTTCTGATTCCGGACAGTTCTGATTTAGGACAGTTCTGATTCAGGACACGGTTCTGATTCGGGACAGTTCTGATTCGGGAACGTTCTGATTCGGGGTAGCCTCCTCAGTACTCATTAAACAAATTTTATTTTTCACAAAAGTTCAATAAATCATTTGTTCGATTTCTTCGAATTATTTGACTTTTTCGAGCTGCTCGATGATCTCCCTGATTGTTGCGGCTTCTGTTTGTAAGCCACTAGAAGACCGCACAAAGAAGACAATAAGATCGCCCCACTACCGCCCTGAAAAAGTTGTTTTATTTCTAGAGCATTTAGATTTGTGTTTGTCCGTTTGGAAACTGGAACATAGGCCATGAAAATGCGTTCACAACTTGTGTAATAAAAGACTGAAAAAAGAAAAGAAAACTGACGATAATTAGATAAATAGCATTCTGAATGGCTTTGTGATTAATGGCGACAGTGGCAATCAACGAGTAAATAAAAAAACAAAGAAGAGCAACTGCAGAGAGCACGGGCGCCGATGAGTAGAACAAGATTCGTTTTAACGGTGGCATTGACGGCGCACATTTTGATCTGTCCAAAAGCATCAGACCCAGAAAAGAGATAGTTGCGAGGACCAGAAAAACGAAACCAGTCACGTATAACCAAAATTGGGACCGGTCCGAAATGTGAGCCCAGGGAATGAGTCCTTGGAGGAGCAGAGTTACTCCAATCATCTGGAATGAAATATATTCTAGAGAATTTAGATCAAACTTACGCAGTTGCAAAACTGAATTGTGCTCGCCTGCATTTTTGCATCTATCTATTGCAAATTTGTATGTAAACCTTGAATTTTTGGAAAAAAAATAATAATAAATTTGCCATTTGTGGCCTTTTTTTGAACGATTTTTTAAGGATTAGGGCACGTCGTTTAATTTTAACTTTTTTATATTGAAATAAAACATTTATTCAGGCTTCTTTCTTTTCTTTTTTCGTTTTTTTCTTTTTTTCTCCCGTCGTCTCGTCCGCGTCTTCTTTCAGCGTACGAAGCTGCTCAACATCATTCAACTTTTCCAAGTCTTGTTTTTCTGAAAATTTGAACAATTTTCTAGATGCGAGCTTTTTCTACTTCTCTATGTATTGCAGAAAATGAAAAAAAAAATTTACTGCAAAAAAGAACATTCACGGGGACCCCCAACTACAAAAATTATAGGCGCACACGGTGTGTTGGGGACTAGGTTTCATAAAAAATTTTTGGGGCTACTACGGTATAGAACTCGCACGGAGTAGAACCGCTATGGAATAGAACTGGATATGCAATAGAACTCGCACGGAATAGAACTGCTACGGAATAGAACTGCACGGAATAGAACTGATACGGAATAGAACTGCACGGAATAGAACTGCTACGGAATAGAACTGCACGGAATAGAACTGCACGGAATAGAACTGATACGGAATAGAACTGCTACGGAATAGAACTGCACGGAATAGAACTGCTATGGAATAGAACTGCACGGAATAGAACTGTGCGGAATAGAACTCGTACGAAATAGAACTCGTACGAAATAGAACTCGTACGAAATAGAACTCGTACGAAATAGAACTCGTACGAAATAGAACTCGTACGAAATAGAACTCGTACGGAATAGAACTCGTACGGAATAGAACTCGTACGGAATAGAACTCGTACGGAATAGAACTCGTACGGAATAGAACTCGTACGGAATAGAACTCGTACGAAATAGAACTCGTACGAAATAGAACTCGTACGAAATAGAACTGGTACGAAATAGAACTCGTACGAAATAGAACTCGTACGAAATAGAACTCGTACGAAATAGAACTGGTATGAAATAGAACTGGTACGAAATAGAACTCGTACGAAATAGAACTGGTACGAAATAGAACTCGTACGAAATAGAACTGGTACTAAATAGAACTGGTACGAAATAGAACTGGTACGAAATAGAACTGGTACGAATTAGAACTGGTACGAAATAGAACTGTTACGAAATAGAACTGGTACGAAATAGAACTGGTACGAAATAGAACTGGTACGAAATAGAACTCGTACAAAATAGAACTCGTGCGAAATAGAACTCGTACGAAATAGAACTCGTACGAAATAGAACTCGTACGAAATAGAACTCGTACGGAATAGAACTCGTACGAAATAGAACTGGTACGAAATAGAACTGGTACGAAATAGAACTGGTACGAAATAGAACTGGTACGAAATAGAACTGGTACGAATTAGAACTGGTACGAAATAGAACTGTTACGAAATAGAACTGGTACGAAATAGAACTGGTACGAAATAGAACTGGTACGAAATAGAACTGGTACGAAATAGAACTGGTACGAAATAGAACTCGTACAAAATAGAACTCGTGCGAAATAGAACTCGTACGAAATAGAACTCGTACGAAATAGAACTCGTACGAAATAGAACTCGTACGGAATAGAACTCGTACGAAATAGAACTGGTACGAAATAGAACTGGTACGAAATAGAACTGGTACGAAATAGAACTGGTACGAAATAGAACTGGTACGAATTAGAACTGGTACGAAATAGAACTGTTACGAAATAGAACTGGTACGAAATAGAACTGGTACGAAATAGAACTGGTACGAAATAGAACTCGTACAAAATAGAACTCGTGCGAAATAGAACTGGTACGAAATAGAACTCGTACGAAATAGAACTCGTACGAAATAGAACTCGTACGGAATAGAACTCGTACGAAATAGAACTGGTACGAAATAGAACTCGTACGAATTAGAACTGGTACGAAATAGAACTGGTACGAATTAGAACTGGTACGAAATAGAACCAATAGAACCAGCTGGAATGGAGCTGTATTGAGAAACCCTCAGCAGGAAATATACCTCAGGGACTCACAATGAATAATGAAATAATTCTTCGAATTGCTCGAGCGGTTCTGTGTCGGTCCAACTCCATTTCAGGCGGTTCTATTCCGTAACAGTTCTATTGCGTACGAGTTCTATTTTGTACGAGTTCTATTTCGTACCAGTTCTATTTCGTACCAGTTCTATTTCGTACGAGTTCTATTTCGTACCAGTTCTATTTCGTACCAGTTCTATTTCATACCAGTTCTATTTCGTACGAGTTCTATTTCGTACCAGTTCTATTTCGTACGAGTTCTATTTCGTACGAGTTCTATTTCGTACGAGTTCTATTTTGTACGAGTTCTATTTCGTACCAGTTCTATTTCGTACCAGTTCTATTTCGTACCAGTTCTATTTCATACCAGTTCTATTTCGTACCAGTTCTATTTCGTACCAGTTCTATTTCGTACCAGTTCTAATTCGTACCAGTTCTATTTCGTACCAGTTCTATTTCGTACCAGTTCTATTTCGTACCAGTTCTATTTCATACCAGTTCTATTTCGTACCAGTTCTATTTCGTACCAGTTCTATTTCGTACCAGTTCTATTTCGTACGAGTTCTATTTCGTACGAGTTCTATTTCGTACCAGTTCTATTTCGTACCAGTTCTATTTCGTACCAGTTCTATTTCGTACCAGTTCTATTTCGTACCAGTTCTATTTCGTACCAGTTCTATTTCGTACGAGTTCTATTTCGTACGAGTTCTATTTCGTACGAGTTCTATTTCGTACGAGTTCTATTTCGTACGAGTTCTATTTCGTACGAGTTCTATTTCGTACGAGTTCTATTTCGTATGAGTTCTATTTCGTACGAGTTCTATTTCGTATGAGTTCTATTTCGTACGAGTTCTATTTCGTACGAGTTCTATTTCGTACGAGTTCTATTCCGTACAGTTCTATTCCGTAGCAGTTCTATTCCGTGCGAGTTCTATTTCGTACGAGTTCTATTCCGTAGCAGTTCTATTCCGTGCGAGTTCTATTCCGTGCAGTTCTATTCCGTAGCAGTTCTATTCCGTACAGTTCTATTCCGTACAGTTCTATTCCATAGCAGTTCTATTTCACAGCAGTTCTATTCCGCGCAGTTCTATTCCGTAGCAGTTCTATCCCGTGCAGTTCTATTCCGTAGCAGTTCTATTCCGTGCAGTTCTATTCCGCGCAGTTCTATTGCATATCCAGTTCTATTCCATAGCGGTTCTACTCCGTGCGAGTTCTATACCGTAGTAGCCCCAAATTTTTGAGATCAAATTTTCGAGCGCCAATTCTCGTGTCTCTGTGTCTCCATTTTTGCACACTTTTTTCTAGACTTGGCAGAATGCCACTGTCGAGACACAGACACATGCGAAAAGGCGCGAATTGCTTGAACGCCGTTTATCGGATCTCGCCGTAGCTACTGTTTCGAAAATAGTACGGTAGCTGCATCGCCGTTTTATTTATTGTGTTTTCAATTGACTTGGGACATGAAAACCCAAGTCTGAATTCACCGTTGTGTCTGCGTCTCTTCAAATATCACTGTGTTCGCGTGGTCGCGCACAAATAAGTGGGCGGAGTTTCGCGTTCTCATGTCGCAAGTCGATTAAAAACACTATTGTGAAAACAAAAAAATTGCAACGCGGTGTTTGCGTACTTTTGAAATTCAAACGGCAATGAAAGAAATAGCATTAGAAATGAAGAGATGTGTTCCCTTTTCCATTTGAATTTTAAAAGTACGCAAACACCACGTTGCAACTTTTTTGTTTCCACAATAAAACCCCTGTTTTTATCGAATGATCTTCGCTTTAATTGTTACATTTCTGCCGGTTTTTGATGTTTTTTTATTGATTTTAGATAGGTAAATATCGCGTTCGAACGGAAATTGGACAAAAAATTCGAAAAACGACGAAAATGTTGGATGATGAAAAATCGATAAAAATCTTCCATCTTCGCCGATTCGTAATAAAATTTTTCCGTGTTTTTTTTTGTTTTTAATTGAGTATTGATTTTAGGTTACCATGAATCGGCGAAGATGGAAGATTTAATCAATTTTTTCATCATCCGGCATTTTCCTTTTTTCTCAAATTTTTTTTGCCCAATTTCTATTCGAACGCGATATTTATCAATCTAAAATCAATTAAAAAACATCAAAAATCGGCAGAAATGTAATAATTAAAGCGAAGATCATTCGAAAAAAAAAAACAGGGCAGTCGGCGGAGCTTCAGAAATCCGTACGCAACGCCATTAAATACGCAAACACAGAGTGCCAATTTAAATAAATCGACGGCTATCGTACTATTTTCGAAACAGTAGCCGCGCCGAGACTCGATAAACAGCGTGCGTATATTAGTTGTTGAAATCTTGCAAATTCATATTTTTGTTGTTGTTGTTGTTGTAAATTGACTTGCCACATGAGAACGGAAGTCTGCATTCACCGTTCTGTCTGCGTCTCTTCAAATATCACTGTGTTCGCGTAAATAGTCGCGCACAAAAAAGTGGGCGGAGTCTTCCATTCTCATGTCGCAAGTCGATTGAAAACACAATATGCAAAAACATTTTATCGTTACCTGCCGGTTTGCAGACCGCTCCTTTCGCACAAATACACGTGATAATCAGGAAAATGAGAAGCAAGAGTGCGCCAGCGCCGGCGAAACCGTATACGATGAAGTTGAGAATGTCCGGTGGCAGAATGAAAAGCTCGTTACTCATGTCTCAATCGGAATTGGAAAATTAAAAGAAATGATTTTTTGATATGTTCTTTTTTCCTTTTTATTATTTTAATATTTAGAACAACCACGTCAAAAAAAGACAGAACAAACAAGAATTTAAAAAAACAAGAACAATTAAATCTCATCTCAAATGTACATTTTGATGAGTTCCTCTCCAACAGCTTCCGGTTTCATCGCACCGACGTCCGTGATAATCAGTGTCAGAAATTCTGGAGCAGTGTAGTCGACGTCAGGATGCTCCAGTTCTAAATTGTTCTTCTCGATCACCGATGTTCGATACAGGAATTCTTTTGGAATGTCCGCCTGGTTCAGCGGAAATTCTCGTACGAATTTGATCGTCTCTGCGCAAACGTAGACTGGAACGTGTCGAGATTTGGCGATGACACACACATTTACAGTTCCAATCTAAATGTGGATATGATACATTGGAGATTTTTAGAAAATACACACCTTGTTGATAATTCCTCCGGTTTCCATGACTCCTTCAGCGCCAACTAGAACAGCTTGAATACGCTCCATCACGTACCTAAATAGTGAAAATTATTATTTGTGGCTCCGCCCATTTGAAATACTGAGATGTGGCCTAAAACGGTGGAAAACAAATTCAAAAACAGCGGAATAACCCCGCCCCTTTTTCAAGTCAAATGCCGACAAAATCGTGCTGCAGACTTGTTTCTCAGTTTTTGACATTCCGTATTTACTCTATTAGAAGGGCACCTCCAATAAAAGGGCTTTTTATCGGTTTGAAATTAAACTTTTCGTGATTTTATTTGATTTTCCACTATTCAGCAAGAAATCCGTGAAGAAAAAAAAATTTTTTTTTGTATGTTTCGGGTTTTTCAAAAAATAGACCGGCAGGCTTAATAGCGCGGTCATAAATGAAAAAAAGGTGGCCATAAATGCAGAAATTTCCTCCCTTTTTTTTCTAAATCGCACGGTTGAATTTAGAAAAAAGGGGAAATTTCTGCATTTATGGCCACCTTTTTTTCATTTCTGGCCGCGCCATAATACATAGAAAGACTTCCCTTCTAATAGAGTAAATAAAGTATGCAAAACTTTTAAAACAATTTTTGTGACAATGAGCGGAAAAAGCAACAAAAAAAAACTGAACAACTTTTTGAGGCGGTCTAAATAAAAAGCCAACTTCCCAAATATTTAAAAAAAAAAATAAGAAATTACCCGACACAGCTATCCAAAACAAGAGTAGTTTGCACACCGTGTTTCTTCAACTCTTCAAACATGTGTTTTCCAGAAGCGTCCGGTTGCGATTCGGTCACCCAAACTTTCAGCGGAAATCCATCTTTATGAGCGTCCAGAATAGTTTCTAATACAACTTTACTGAACGAATGCGTCAGAATGTTCATGTGATGTGTGAAGAAAAGACGAGCACATTTGGAAATTTTCGCGCGGGATCCTCTGACATTTTTTATAAACGATCGGGCTCGTTGACGATAAAGATCGAGCACTTGCGAGAAGTCTTTTTGATCCAAAAGAGCCGCTGGAGCGAGAGAAGTGAACCGGGTGAACAAATCGGCAGCGCTTCGGATCGACGTGGAGCTATAGTCGGTCTTTTCGAGAGCGGCGACCACTTGGTTGAGTTCGTTTTGAAATTCGGCGACTGTGGTGGCTGAAAGTTTCGATTTTTCAGAGTTTTTTTATGAAAAAAAAATGATATGATACCTCTACTTTTGTCCAAAACTTCTAAAAGGGTCTCCACAGTGGCTAAACTCGTTGATTTGTTCTTGTCGTTTTCGAGTTTGGCACGGAACGAATTGATGGTACTTTCTTGCACCATTTTTTCTTCAATAATCAGAAAAAGTTACAACAAATCGACGAAAAAATTGTTAATTTTGCGGGAAAGAAAACAAAAAAAAACAAGATGGCCGAGTTGTTTCTGCCATTTTCTCTGCGTCTCTTGTTTCACGCACTCTTTTACGCGGCCGTGGTCGTGGAAAACCACGGTTAGCAAAATAAAATTTTTTATTTTTATGGACCTATTCATAGGAGAAAAAAAGCAAAAAAAAACATTTTTTTTCCTATTCATAGATGTAAAAAAACGACAAACAATGTCGAAAAACGAATGGTAAACAAGTGTTTTTTGACCATGATAGACCATTGATAGAGAGGAGGCGCAGAAAAGGGGCGGAGTTTGCATGAACTAGTAAACAAGTCCGTTCCCACGGGGTTGTAAACATCTCTGTGCCTCCTCACTATCAATGGTCTATCATGGTCAATAAACACTTGTTTACCATTCGTTTTTCGACATTGTTTGTCGTTTTTTTACATCTATGAATAGGAAAAAAAACGTTTTTTTTTGTCTTTTTTCTCCTATGAATAGGTCCATTAAAATTAATTTTCGCTCCCTTTTTCTTTTTTTTCTTTTCAGTGTTATTTTTTATGTAGATGTTCTCATTTTCTTAAATAACAAAAAAAAATATTTTTTAGTCAAACATGGAGGAACCAAGACCATCAGGTCGTCCAAAAATGACAAAAGCAGAGAAGAAGGCATTCTTCCGAACGGATTACATTGAACCGATTAAATCGAGACGAGAGTGGCTTAAGACGATTATGAATGGTCCAGAATCAGAGCGAGAACACCGGGCGAGACAGGCGTTTTTCAAGTTTTTTGATAAGGATCATTTGTCCGGTAAGTTTTTGATCAAACGGGTATTTGGGATTTTGCTTTCCGAAAAATTGATAATATTTGAAGAGATTTTTACCGAAAATATTTAGACATGAAAAAATTTAAATTTTTTCCAAAAAAATTAACAAAACTTTCGATTAATTTACCGTATTTTCTCTATTAGAAGGAATTTTTAAATCTGCCGCTTTATTTTTCGAAAAACGCGAGGAGAAAAATTTAATTTCAAGCCGATAAAAAGATATTTGCACTGCCCTTCTAATAGGCGAAGGAAAAAAAATTAGGCGATGGTTGCAAAAAAGTGTGCCCATTGGCAGGGTCGGATTTCCGCAAACAGCATTTGTTTCAACATTGCGACAGTTTTTTTCCTGCCAAACAGTTGTTCGGTCTTTCTAACCAAAAACCTTTAAATTTAAAAATCAAATTTAAATAATTTTTCATGAAAAAAAAACAATGCAAAATACCGTTTTTTTAATTAGGGGTAAACATGTACGGAATGACGGTGGATATGATCAAAGCGATGCCGGACAGAGGAAAAACGGCCGGACAAAATCTGTCCGTTTGGTACCTAGAAGATTTCAAAACATGGCTCCAGGACAGTGGAATCGAAGATCAACTGAGAACCCAATATCTCAGTAGCAGTATTAAAATGAGCGCACTGGAAAACGGAATGCCGAATCAGAAGGCGCTGATCAGCGAAATCTTCGATATCAGTTCAGATCAGTTGAAATCAGAAGTTGTCAAACTTTTTAGAACTGCCATTAAGAAGAACGATTTTGCCAATGCGGCCAAATTGGCGTTACAGTACAAATTGACGGACTACACTTTTAATGAGCTGATCGTTCCGTTGGTGCTTTCTGGAAAAGAGATAACTGCATACGAGCTTTTGGAAAATCAGCCGGAGATGCAGAAACGGCTCGTAAAGTTTCTGGACGATTTGGTTTTACTGGCACCGGCAGAAGTGGACAATGTGTTGAACAAATATAGAAATAATGTGCAAAATATTGTCACAGAGAGGTTTCTTTCAAAAGCACCGCTCGCTCGTCTCATCAAAAATGTCGTGGAACGCCAGGATTTCGATCCAAATTTGCTTCAATACGCAAAGAATTACGAGACAAATTTACACGTGAATGCAATCAAATACTATATCACTGAAAGATATAAAAAGGATGGAGTGGCAGATGATCAATACTTCCAACATATGCAATGTCTTGTGGATGCGTCAGGCGTAGTTCGAGAAAATATTATTTTCTTTCTTTGGGATTCAAAGGATAGGGAGAAACAGTGAGTTAGTATAAACATATTACGAGGACATAGAATAGGTCCATAATTAAATTTTTGTTTCTTTTAGAGTGGACGCCATCTCGTGGGCAATCTTTCTCGGAATCGACCAGCCCACATCGATAGAAATTCCGGGATTGATGAGAGATTTCTTCAGAGAGCCAGATGGAAAACTTCAAGATGCCAGGAAACTTCTTCAGAATCGAAAGTAGGTTAAAAAAAATGAAGATATCGTAAAACCTGGAATAGGAATTTATTTTCCAATTCTTTAAAGTATTATTTTTTTATTTGTTACTTTTTCGTTTTATTTTGTCATAAACTTGTCATTTTTATAAAAAAAAATCGTTAATGAACCTATTCATAAAACCGGAAAAAAAAGGAAGAAAAATAAAAAAAATTTGCGGGAAAAACCGGAGAATGTCTCCGAGTGACCTGAAATTTTGGGAAATACTGGAAAAATTATCCTCTACACGCTCTAAAAATTTTGGACCAAAATATCGACTTTAAAAATTTTCAGAAAAATCGATATTTTGGTCTTTTGAGCGTGTACAGGAGAACTTTTCCAATATTTCCTAAAATTTCAGGTCAATCGGAGCATTCTCCGATTTTTCCCGCAATTGTTTTCCTTTTTTTCCCTTTTTTTTCCGGGTTTGTGAATAGATCCATTAAAATAAAGTTGACCACATTGAAAAATATAGCTCTAGTACAGGTTTCACGGTTTATGATCTCAAACTTTCATTTATTTATTTCATCTTTAGAGAGTGCTGCATTCCACTCGAAGGAAAACAATTGTACGTGTTCGAAGAAGAGAGAAAATACCCAATTTACATGGTGAAAACAGAAGAATCTTTGTCACAATTGAGCTCCCAGCTGAGATATCTCGAGCAGGATCCGGATCCAGTCTATTTGGGATTTGATTCTGAATGGAAACCAGGACATATGACCGAGATGAAGTGAGTTTTTTGTTTTACCTATTATGTCCTGTTTAATTTCAACGATAATTTCGAACATGATTGAATATTTGACGCAAAATTTGTGAACCACGAGAAAGAAAAATCAAAATGGGAGGAGCTTGCTGGTCGGCAAACACTGAGCGCCATCAAAATGTTTATCAAAAAATTTATATATTACTTTTGAATCAGCAAGGGTCCATATTTTTAAAAATTACGACTTTCTCACGAGAAACCTTTTTCATCAGGGGTAGGACAAAAAAAATTTTCCACAAAAAAAATTTACAAAAAAAAATACGTATTTCTGCCAGTTAAAAAGAAACTTTCCAAGTTTTTGTTGAAAATTAGAGGTTTTTGTCAATTCGGAGCATATAACGAATAAGTTTTTGCTCAAAAACCGGAACTTTTTTCTCCTCCGTGGCTCTAAAAAAAATTTTTTTTGTCTCATCCAAAAAAAACCCGAAAAAATAAAAAAAAATCGAAAAGGTTTTTTTTTTGGTCCCACCCCTGCTTGACACGAATTTTGACACAGTAGAAATGAATGCGACCGTAACCCATTTGAAAATGTAAACAAGTCCGAGACCCTGACAAAACCGAGGAAGACGCTCAGCTCATTGCAAACGTGCGGCACGAGTTTTGTACTGAAAGAGTTTCAAAATTCAAGAAAAACTGCGCCGCAGACTTTCACGTTTTCCCCGGTTTTGCCAGAGTCTCGCACTTGTTTACATTTTTTAATGGGTGGAAACTGAGGTCGAACCTCACAAGTATCAAAAGTAAGTTTTAATGCGTTACGGTCGCACTCATTTAAACTGTATCAAAAAATGTGTTCCGAGATATTTAAATATTTTGAAGGAAAATTGACTATTTTCAAAGTTTATGAGCAGCTTCTGAGACAAGAGTAATTTCTTATTTTTCTCTCACTTTCTCATTGAATGGGTTACGGTCGCACTCATTTTTAACTGTGTCAAAATTCGTGTCGAGTTTTCTCGTGAGAAAGTGACAATTTTCAAAAATCTAATAAAAGAAGATACCCCCACTATCTTGGAAACGTTTTCCGCCAAAATGTTCCTTTCTCAAGTTTGAAGCAGTTTATTCCAGTTCAATGAAAATTGCAATAATGCAATTATTCTTCCAAAACACTGTTTGGCTCGTCGACTGTGTTGAATTGGAGAAACTCAGCGTACCAGTCAAAGACGAAACGTGGCAAAAGTTTGCGCGTCGACTGCTCGGTTCGACGAAAATCAAAGTGATTGGCTTCGATATGCGCAACGATCTTGACGCATTTCTCACCATTCCCGCTCTGAAATACACTCTCAAAATAGACGACATTAAAAACACGTGGTGTGCGAAGAAATTGACAGAAAATGTGTGCGATATTGACATGGAGATTCTGGGATTGACGAAGAAAACGTTCAAATTGGCGGATCTGACACATACACTCTTGGGAAGAGAGTTGGACAAAACCGAACAGTGCAGTAATTGGAAATTCCGCCCGTTGAGACAAAAACAAATTGTGTACGCGGCGATGGATGCGGTTGTTGTGGTGGAGACATTCCAGAAAGTGTTGGAAAAGGCAGAAGAGGCGAACACGTTTTTAGACGTGCACAAACTGATGAGCGAATCGAATGTTATGGCGCCAAAGAAGGAAAAAAACAAAAGAGATTGCAGGAAGTTAAACACGATTCCATGGGCTGAATTGTATCAGGAACTTTATGATAAACGTGATGTTACAAAACCTCTGCAGCAACCTGTTGACGTGCAAGTTATCGTTGACACGATGCTTTTGGGCTTTGGAAAGAACTTGAGGTAACGAGGAAACTATATATTGAAATGAAATAGATATTTAACAATTGTATTGTTAGCTCTTTACTTTCTTTATGCCGCGTCCAAAGTTCAAAAAATTCCTGAAATCAGGGGTTTTTTGCAGTCCAAAGTTCCACAAAAATCCCAAAAATAACAGTTGAAACCGACACTACCGGAGTTGCTTCGCTGCAAGACCTTCTATGTTTGAACTTGAATTTTCCCACAGTTGCTCAATTTTTCTTTTTTACGAGAAAATTCTAGTGCAAACATAGAAGGTCTCGCAGCGAAGCAACTACGGTAGCGTCGGTTTCAACTATGGTCGCCTGTTATTTCTGGGATTTTTTGTGGAACATTGGACTGCAAAAAACTCTTGATTTCAGGAATTGTTTGAACTTTGAATGCGGCATTAAAATTTAACACCGTTTCATTCAGACGCCTCGGCGTAGACGTCTATATCCCACGTGACGTTTCCGATTTTCGTGAAAAACTGAAATTGATGGCACGACTTGGCGGAGATCTTCAACGACATATAATAACTGTTCCCTCGAAGAGTTTTGAAGCGCTGAAAGTAGAGTATCAGAGATATATGACTGCAATTGAGGATTTGAATACGATGAGTGCCGAAAAGCAACTAATTTCGTTCCTCAGTCGATTCAATATAGAGCTCCGTCCAGAAGTTCATTTTCATCGGTGCATCGAGTGCAATTCGATGCGATTAATCAAGTTTCCCAGTCCAATTCTTCACTTTTTGCATCAGTATTGCATCGTTTTTGTGCAAAACGTGTTTGCGGCGGATCGGGATCAATTTCCGCTAGAATGTGAGTAATTTTTATGGAAATTTTCTTTGAATTTAACCATGAAATGAATTTCACGGGATGGACAATATAATGCAATTTGAAAAATTGAAGATGGCCAAAGATTGTGTCAGAATTGTTCTGAAACTTGGAAAAATAATGCCAAAAATACACCCAGACATGCCCAGAAAATTTTGGACTAAAAAACTGAATTTGTGTTAAAATTTTTAATACATTACTCAAAAATTCCAAAAACCGGGGAAAGTTGGCACTGATTTTCAGACTTTTTGGAACTGTTTAAATTTATTTTTTCGACCCAATAAATACTGGAAGGCTATTGAAACTATTGGAATGATATATTCACAAAATATGATATGAAAAATTTCAAACTCTGAAAATCAGCGTTGTCCGCAATATATCGTGAGAGTATTAACTTTCCACGATTTATCACGCTCTCAAAGTTATTTTCGAACAAAAAAAATAGCGGCGAACTAAAGTAACCAGAAAAGCACGTTGTCTCCATTGCTTATCGTTATTTGGGTTACGGTAGGTCGCCCCATTATTTTATTTTTTTTTTCAATGAATACCTGCATTTTAATGTATCAATTGCCGGATTAGCATATTTGCAGACTGGTGGGGTGAAATGCTGAAAATCGATCCACGCCAATACGACGGCATCGAAGTCAAAATGACACGCCCACACCCTACAAGCAATTGGATCGTGGCCACAGTGCCCACTGGATGCCTCCATATCACCCGCAACACGGCTATCCACAATAATCTTCCAGAAGGTGTTGAAGTTCGAATTCACAAAGTGCCAGATGACGAATTCAAGCGGCCAAATCTTTGCTTTTTCGTATGCGGCGACTGCGGAACGGTGCACTACGATGGACGCACGCAGTATGCGAGTAATGGCCCTATCACGGAATAGGAATAAGAACTATTTAGAATTACCAGAATAATAATAATAATTTTAATAATCACATTGGCATCAACTTGCTTCTATAATCATCTTCTTCGTCATTTTCCCAACATGTGTTATATTTCAATTTTAATCATTTTTTTCTTCTATTTACGGCTTCCCATTTTTGCCACTGGCTACTGGTAAATTTTATTCGTATCGGGTTTTTTTGTTGCTTTTTATAAAAATTTGTACCGTTTATGTTGTCATTTTCCTATTTCCTTTTTTTCGTTTAACAGTGTGAATCTAACGCTTTGATCTCTGAAATACGGAAATTGACGTGTTCTATTGTCGGTTTATTTAAATGGGTGCTCGGTGTTTGCGTACTGGCGCTGTGTGCGGATTTACGAAGCTCCGCCCAACGTCCTGTTTTTTTCGTTTTGTTTTCTCTTTAATTGTTACATTTGGGCTGATTTTTTTTTAATAATTAAATTATCGATTTTTGATAGGTAAATATCGCGTTCGAATGGAAATTGGACGAAAGATTCGAGAAAAGGAGAAAATGCAGGATTATTGTGTTTTCAATCGAATTGCGACATGAGAACGCGTGACTCCGCCCACTTTTTTCGCGCGACCACGCAAACACAGTTTGATTCGAAGAGAAGCAAAGAAAACATGTATTTTTATCTCTCGTTCTCATGCTGCAACTCGATTGAAAACACAATAATATGAATCGGCGAAAATGGAATTATAAAATCAAAATTTTTTTGTTTAAAAAAACTGGAAAAAAAATCATCAAAAATGTAATATTGTGTTTTCATTCGAGTTGCATCATCAAAACATGAAACCCCGCCCACTTATTTACGCACGACCACGCAATGTCAGTGGTATTTGAAGAGACACGGACAGAACGGCGAATGCAGTCTCACGTTTTCATGACGCAACTCGATTGAAAACACAATACGCAAATACCGAGTGCCAATTTAAATAAAACGACAGTATGGATGGCAATTTGCCGATTTTTACGTCAAATTGCCGTTTACAGAAATATCCACAATGCAAATTTATTATTATTTCAAATGTTTTGCAGGTAATTAATGTCTGAAGGGAGTGCCGAAGCCTCCATTTCCTACGAAAGCACAGGAGACAAAAACAGTTGGAAGTTGGCCCCTTGGATTGAAGTTAGAAGGAATCAATTGAAAGTTCGTACGAAAAAATAATTTTTTTCCTCCTAGGAAGAAACTAGACTAAACCCTTTTTGTTTCCAGGAGCTGATGAAAAGTACAGAAGAGAAAAAAGAAGAAATAGCCGCCGCCACATTTTTCCAATTCTTCGATGAAGATTTCGAGTACTGTCAAAAAGAAGAGCTAGAAAGAGGTGAATCATCTGGAGAAAAGAAGAATTTTTACAAACTATTTTTAAAAATGTTTCGCAGTATGCCGGTTAAAAATAAGTATGGAGGGAAATCTCTTTCCCACTGGTTTCTAAAACACTTCATTGGCTGGGTGGAAGAAAAGGAGATTGAGAGAAATCTTCGGATCGACTACATGTCTGAAGAGATCACGGAGTTGGCGTTGTACAGGGCATCCAAGGATTTGCAGTTCTCGAACAATTTGCATCGAATTTTTGATATTACTCCGGCTGAGCAAAAAGAAAGAGTGTTGAAGTTGATTCGGGAGAATATCAGCGTTCAAAACTACAAAAAAGCGGCTGACATCGCTGTGAACAATGGAGTCGTCGATAAGTTTTCCTTCAAAGAACTCGTTCTTCCTTTGATCTTGTGTGATAGAGTACAAGTGGCATGGCAGTTGTTAGCGGTCAGCAAAACTTTTCAAAAGGAATATATCCAATTTTTGGATCAATTCGTCGCGCAGCCTGATGAGTTTGTTGATAGTTACTTTGAGCCGTACAAAGATCAGCTGAAGACAACGTTGGACAGATACAAAGGCAAAAATCTCATTCAACTTATTCAGCGGTTTTTCACCGGACCCGCCAGACAATTTAAATTCGATTTAGAAGAGGCCATTGACGCGCCGAGATTCGATTTGTTTGGAAAACAGAAAGCACTTCGATATTATATCGGACAGAGATGGGTGGAGAATACGATGAAAGACGCCGCTTATTGTCAACATGTTAAGTCGATATTCCAAAATAAAAACTATCAACTCTTGCATTTCTTCTTGAACGATTTGTGGGATAGAAAGAAGAAGGAATTTCGGTAAGCAGTATTTTTTTTCTGGGTGAATAAAAGCTTGTTAAAAAAATTGTAAAAGTATATACGCGAACATAAAACTTTAGAGAATTTTGAATTTTTGCGTGAAAAAAAGTGGGCGGAGTTTCAAGTTTTGATGTCGCAACTCGATTGAAAACAATAAGGGTTTGCATTTTCTAGACTACAGCAAACGCCAGCTGAGACGAGCGTAATAGTATTCCAAAAAAGTGGGCGGGGCCTCAAATGTTCATGTCGCAACTATAATTAGTCAAGTGTGCTTCATCTTCAAATTTTTTTATTTTCAAAATCAATTGAATGATTCAAGCAAACAAGGAAAACAATTTTAATAATTTTTTGGGGCCTGGCCTAAATCACTCTGTAAATCGCGTTTTTCGGGTTACTGTAGATCCCCGACCCCTAAATTTTAGTCTTCGAATCGTTTCTTTTCAGAATTGACGCAATTTCATGGATGATCCACTACGACATAAGCCAATTTGAATACTGTGTGCCCCACGAAATGCAAAAGTTCTTTCGAAATCCGCACCCAAATCTGATAGAACACGCCTATCAACTTATTGAATTAAGAAAGTATGATTTAATTAAGGAAACAATTAAAAAAAAACAGTTTTCAGTGAACAAGATGTTCCAAACCAAAATGAGCAATTGTACGTATACGAGAAAGAAAAAAAGTTCCCGATCAAATGGGTGAAAACGGAAAATGAATTTGACGAGTTTTGCTCTATTCTGAAGGCGATTGATAATGTTCCAGGAAATTCGGATACTGTCTTCATTGGATATGACTCGGAAATGAAAAATGTTCACTTCATGGCTAAAGAGTAAGAGGATACGATTTTTTCTTGCATATAGGGCTGACTTCCAGCTCTATGCCAGTCGCATTGATACAACTCTTCCTCCACGACACTGCCTATTTGATCGACTGCGTTGAGCTTGACAAGATTGGAATGAACGCGGACAGATGGACAGACTTGATGCACATCATTTTCGACTCAATGTGTATCAAACTCGTAGGATTCGATATTCGAAACGATATGGAGGTTCTATTCGGTTCTTCCGTTTTAAACTCCACTTTTAAAGTTGAGGATATCAAAAACGAGTTGTGTCTGAAAAATCTAATCGAAAAGTTGACAGAATTGGACAATGAGATCTTAAAAATAGGAACAAAGACGTGCAAATTGAACACAGTTGTTCAAAGCCTTCTCGGTCTGGAAATGGACAAATCTGAGCAATGCAGCAATTGGGAATACCGACCGTTACGCAAAGATCAAATTGTTTACGCAGCAATGGATGCAGTTATAGTCATCGAATTGTTCCAGAAAGTTCACGAGTTGGCGAAAGAAAAGGGAATAGGCATGGAACAGTTGATTCAATATTCTAGTCCGAATGCTCCGAGGAAGGAAAAATTGAAGCGGGATAATCGAAAACTGGATAAGATTTCATGGGAAGAGTTGTATGAAGTGCTTCATACGCATCGTAACACGGAAAAACCACTGAAACGGCCGTCGGAACTGAAATTAATTATGGATTTGATGCTTTTTGGTCTCGGAAAGAACCTGAGACGCTTCGGAGTCGACACTATTCATCCGAAAGGAGTTTACGAATTTAATGAAATTGCCGCTAAAAATAAACTGCTTCCTCTGACAGAACAAAGACTTATCATAACTGTGCCAACCAAGAAATTAGATGAATTGAAACTGGCATATGAAGATCATCTTGTGATTATTCCATCAACCGAATCTAAAACAAATCTAGAGATTCTTTGTGATTTTTTCGATTTTTTCAATCTGGACATCCGACTGGAAGATAATATTTTTGAAGGCACTGCCGATTCGAGTAAAAGCAATGAATCGATCGAATAGAATAATCGTGCTTTATTAAATTACGAATTTGCCATTTTTGTACGTTGTTATCTCATCAAAATTTCATCTCATAATTATTATTTGCATATTACATGCATATCACATATCACATTTACTTTACAAAAACCCGCTGTATTTTCATTTTCATAATCAAACGTTTAAATAAACGTTTTTTAAAAAAGGAATTAATTAAATGTCTGCGATCAAAAAAAAAGCTAAAAATATTTACTTTTCAAATACTTGAACCTTTTTTTGTATTGTCCTTTCTTATTGTTAATCCGAATTCAGATGAACCAGGAACTCGTCTCGTTGTTTGCCAAGTTGGCTAAGAATCCGGTGGAAGTGAAAAAGAAGGCGTTGGAATACGGTGCCGATTATTTGGGTGGAGAATGGAAAACGTTGACCGTAGATGACGTGGATGTCGTGCAAATGACGTTGGTTTTTAATTTTAATATTTTTTGGGTAACTGTAAATTTGTATGGCTCTCTTGACAATTGGTGTTTGCGGACAGACTCGCGGGGTACCGTAATCTCCATTCTGAGTAGGCGTGGTCCCCGCATTTCGTCAGAGTATTTAACTGGAAAGAAAATTAAGAAAACCATGCCCGATTGAGAGGCAAAACGGGGGAAAGGGGCGGAGCTTGTTCCCCGGTGTTGAGATCCTGACAAAACCGGGTAAAAGCACGAAACCGGAGAAAAAAGTCAAATATCGAGAAAGAAGCTTCTCCCCTTTTGCAAGTCTGCAAGTCTAGGACACGAGTTGTGAAGAGGAAAAAGTGCTGTAAAATACCGAAAAACGTTGTCGCAGACTTGCAAAAGGGGCGAAGCTTGTTCCTCGGTTTTGAAAAGCTCCGCCGCTTTTGCGAACCTGCGGCATTCAGCCAACTGCAAGAGGGCCGCAAACTCTCTGAAACTTTTCTTATATCAGTTTCTTGTTCAAGGTGTCTTAATTTTATTTTTCGAAATCCTTGTAAAAAAAAATGTGTTTCCCCTCTTTTCGTGATTTCTCGAGTTTCCCTCGTGAACACATAATAGAACTTCCTTTACAAAACTCAAGCAGCAGAATTGCAAAAAGGGGCGGAGCTTATTACCCGGTTTTAGATTTTCTTTCCCCTATTTTGCCAGGGTCCACGGCGTGTTTGAGAATACGTTTTTGAAATTTTTTTTTTGAAGGCGGAATTTTGGGTGCGATTTCTCGCGTTTCTGAGTCTCCATTTTTGAACGCGTTCATTTAGCGAAACTTGGCAGAACGCAGGCCACTGTGGAGACGCAGACAAATGCGATAGAGAGCGTTTGCCTTTACGTGGGGGCCTCCAGAGAACCATAACCAATTGAGCGGAGCGAGTCGAGTCCGTGTCGTGTAATCATGATATTTAACACATTTTTCAGAGGCGGTCAATCAAACTACCTGTACCACGTAACCGCTCGAAAACCCATCTCCTCAGCCCCTTGCCGATTTCTTATCCGATTACACTGCCAAGCCGCTACTCAAGTTTTCACAGACACTGTCGTCACTTCAATCCTATCCGAACGCGGACTCGGACCGAAACTGTACGGATTCTTCGCCGGCGGTCGACTCGAAGAGTTTCTACCGTCCGAGACCCTAGACAACGATTCCGTTTCTTTGCCGGAGAATGCTGAGAAGATTGGAGCAATATTTCCGAAACTTCACGCACTGGATGTTCCGATTCCGAAAAAACCGCGTGCGATCGAGATGATTCGAGAGTTTTTCGCAGAGTGTCGACAATTTGGAGGCTCTGTTTTTAAATTGGTGCCTGGATCCGTTCAATTCAATGATTCATCGATTCCAGCGGAAGTTACTGTGGATCAGTTGGAGAAAGAATTGGCGGATTTTGAGAAGATGTGTTCAATTTTCGATGACAGTGTTGTGTTTTGCCATAACGACTTATGGGTGGGTCAGCGATATGTATTTCTCTTTGACTTATTAATTTTTTACTATTGTCGGCCCGCCAAAATGATCAAACGCGCTCCGCTGAACTCAGTACTACGTGGAGACCAAAATGAAAATCGCATAGCGTTGAGTTCGGCGGAGCGCGTTTGACCATTTTGACGGGCCGACAATAACTATTATAATCTTTTGCGTATAAGGCCGTTTTATTATACGTTTACATTTTACGGTGGGAGAATAGTTCGCGCAGACGTAAAAGCGAGCTTATACACAGGAGGTTAGCAGGAATGCCGTTATTTTTTCGCATTTCTCGCACCTAGACAACGATTTGGGTAATTTCAGTCCGCCAACATTCTCTGCCTGAACGATTCGAAAGAAATTGTCTTCATTGATTTTGAGTATTCTTCTTACAACTGGAGGTATTTTTCCTTTCCTTTTTCCTTATGGACCACCTATCCTATCCTATTCAGCACAGGAAAAAACAGTTTTTCCTGTTTTTTATTATCAACCCAATAGTCTTGCCGGCTACAGTAAGTAAGCAGTGGCGCGAAACATCGAGGCTCCGCCCCATCAGGTCTTTTCAACTAAATTCAACTGAATTCAACTGACCGTAGATCAAAAAATGTGAGCGGGTTTGTCGCCACAGACATGTGTCGCTATGTCTGCGTCTATTATAAAACTTTCGCGGGCGCATGTGGTAGCCGGCAAGAATATTTAATTGATAATATTGTCGAACCGCCAAAATGGTCAAACGCGCTCCGCTGAACTCGACGCTATGCGATTTTAATTTTGGTTTCCAAATTATTTCATTTCACGTATAAATTCAACGTGAAATGAAATAAAAGAGGAAAAACGACAAAAAACTACAGTAGTCGGAGGTTTTTTGACGTAAAGAACTTGTCGTGTCGAGACCGGCCGATGGAATAATTCGTTGCGTCTTTAGATTTCAGGCAAATTCCGAGACCCCACGAAAAGAGGGGAAAGCGCCGAAATGTAGGAACGAAAAAGAGGAAAATGGGCGGAGCCAATAGCAAGAGTGCCGCAAACTATTGCGACATTTTTTCTATTAATAGTTTCATGTTCGAATTGGCTTTATTAAAAAATTTTTAAACTAAAATCATCGAATCCTTCGAAAAAAATCCAAAAAAAATTAGGCTCCGCCCATTTTCCACCTTTTCGTTCTATGTATACATATCGACGCTTTCCCCCCTTTTCATCGGGTCTCCAAATTCCCATTGAAAATCAAAGATACATTACATTTTTAACGCCAGTTCTCGACACAATAGGTTTTGTTCCTGGTAAAAAAAAATCTGCAAGCAGCTGCATAAAAGAGGGTTTTTGCCTGCGCTGAGTGGGTCCATTACTTTTTTCCGCCCATTCAGATCCTACGATCTGAGCATGCACCTGTCCGAATGTGCATTCGATTACCGTGTTCCATTTCCGCCCGGCGTTCACGTGCATCAAAAGTTCTTCGAAAACCATCCGAACATGCGGCTCTTCTGCTCCGCCTACATTGATTCTCTCCGCCAAATGAGCCCGAACACGGAATCCGAGAATCGTGATAAACAGATTGATCGATTGGAGCTAGAGGTGAAATTCTTCTTGCCACTTGTCAATTTCTGCTGGGCCATTTGGTCGCTTAAAAATTTGTGGGCTGGAAGAGAAGACGATGTGGATTTAGCGGTGGCAGCGAGCAATCGGCTGGCCGTTTATTTTCACTACAAATCGCAATCCGAGCAGATTTATAATCAGTTGAAATAGAGAAGTATTTTCTGCTTACCTAATTTAATTTAAATCGCTTTCACATTCTCATTTACATACTTCACTCAACCGCAAATGTATATTAATTAAAATTATAATCATTGGTAAATATTTAAATATTATGATAAATATAAACACATGCACATAAATAAAAAAGTATCACACCGTGTTGCAATAAGTTAATCATCCTCTCCAGCCGGTAAACTGTCTTTAAGCACCTGATCGAATCGGATTCTGATATCAGTGTTTGCTCCCGAATCAGTGGCCGATGCGTAAACTTTAAAGTGAACTGCTTCGAGGGCTCCGCGAATCGCACCGGCAATCACTTGCGAGTAGGAGAGGCCGGCGGACACGAGATTTGGTGGAACCTAAAAATTCAAAAATAAAGTTTTCTTATTATTGAAAAATGGGGGCTACTGCGAAATAGAACTGCCTGAAATAGAAATTTTCATAATAGGAATTCCTCAAATGGAGCTGTACAGGAAAAAAAAAACAAGTACAGCTTCATTCCAGGAAGTTATATTTTCCTAAAGTTCTATTCCGCCGTAGGACCAAAAAATATTTAATTTTAAATATTTATTTATTGTGCGATTGACTACGACTCCGCCCAATTCAAAATTACGCAAAATTATATTTAACAGATTCGGACAATTTTCGCAATTCGGCTTATTGTGTAAAAATGCAAATTTTCGGAATTTTTCGGTTCAGGCGATTGTTCAAAAAACTTTTATGGCACAAAAGAAAAAGATGAGAGGCCGTATTAATGAACGTTTAAATGAAAACGGTAAATGATTTTCTCGACATAAAATTATAATTTTGAAATGCTCAAGGGGTTCATGAAACTATAAACGACCCGTGAATCGGTTCGGGAATAACAAAACTAATATTTTGGGTCAATACATATACCGTATTTCCTCTAATTGAAGCGCATGCCCTTCTATTGTTTCATTTCATCACAACTGCCGGGTATTTAGAGGTTTGCAAACCAAACTTCGCCCGTCTTATGCCTTATTGGTTAGAAAGTGTTTGGCCGAGTTTGGTGTGCAAACCTCTAAATACCCGGCAGTTGTGATGAAATGAAACAATAGAAGGGCATGCGCTTCAATTAGAGGTAATACGGTATTTACTTTTTCATTTACCGTACGGTAAATGTTCATGAATACGGCCTAAGAATTCACAGAAATTCGTAGAAATAACAACCTCGCTCCTGACGAAAAAACCGGGTAACAAGCTCCGCCCCTTTTGCAAGTGTGCGGCTCGCACTAGTCCGGGAAAAATTTCAAAGTTAAAAAATTGAAAACGGCACAAATAATAACAAAAAAAAAGAAATTTATATATTTTCGAAACGGAAAAATACAAATTTGCGCGTAAATCCACAAGTCTGCAAACACCGCCCGTGGTGAGACCACAATGTACACCATTTGACGCGGTGTCACCATTCCAGGAATCTTTCTTATATACCGTAAAAACTGTAATATAGCGCCATGGCGATCTATTTTTCGGAGTGGGTCTAGCGGTGGCGTTGTATTAGAGGTGGTGTTCTATTAGAGGGTGGCGGTATATTTTTCGGAGCTGAATTTTCAGAAAAAAAAAATCAAATTTCATCTTTCAACAACCAAAAATAAATAAAAATCAACAGAAAAAATTGAAAAAAAAAAACGAATGTAAATATTGTCGACCCGCAACGACGGTGAAACGCGCTCCACTGATTTTAGTACTTTGTGATTTTCATTGTGTATTCCGAATTATTATTGTTTTAAAAAAGTTGTCATCACCAAAGCGAGTTAACTTTAAAATTAAGCCTCTTCACGCGAATTTCGTGTAAATTTTATTTTCCTTCACTTTTTTTTCGTGAAATTTTTAAAAAGGCTAAAATTCGCGTGAAGAGGCGGAGCCTAAATGCAAAGTTTACGCGGCTTCGGGGATGACAACTTTTTCAAAACGGTAATATTTTATTTCACGTTGAATTTATACGTGAAATGAAGTAATTTGGATACCAAAATAAAAATCAAAAAATATTAAATTCAATGGAGCGCGTTTGACCATCATGGCGGGCCGAGAATATGAATTTGTACTGATATTCGAATTCAAGAGACTCAACTGTCATCCTACTACGGTATAGAACTCGCACTGAATGCCTGAATTGGAGCGGAACTGCTCGAACAACCCGAGGAAGATTTTTTTTTTATTCAGTTCTATTATGTGCGAGTTCTATACCGTAGTACCCTCTGTAATCAGCTAGCTTTATTTTTCATTGCACACATCGGTGTTTGTGTACTTTTGACAACAGTAATCCACGTTGAAAAAAAATTACTGGAACACCGGCTCATGTTTATAGGCCGCAGTTTTTCAGAGTGGCGGTGTATTACAGGGTGGCTTTCTATTAGAGGGTGGCGTTCTATTTTGCGAAGTGACGTTGGGGGTGACGTTGTATTACAGGTGGCGTTCTATTAAAGGTGGTATTCTATTAGAGTTTTTACGGTATATTAGTTCGTCGCGAAAACCAGTCAGATCGCTCGTGCCTCGCGGCTGTGGTCTCGCCGCGACCAGTGCGTATACGGTAGTTTGTTTACGAAAAAAGAAACAAAAACAATGCAAAAACAGAAAAACAATTCAAAAAATAATTTTTGAATTTGGAAGCGCAGTTTCGATTTGTAACTCACTAGCCACTACACCATTGCAATTGGTACACGTTGCAGAAGAAATACTTTGAACATTAAATGTTCATGTCAATTTTACTATTTTTTCTGACGCCGATAGGCGCCAGCTCAGGCTTGTACGTGATACATGATTAAAAAAGGAGCATACCTGAACAAGTTCGGTGAGCGGATTCGACTCGAGTGTGATCGTAAACTCGCGATCTCCGCTGGTCCACGCGGAAGCGGTTGCGGAAACGCCGAGATAGCACGGAATCGCATTGCGACACAGCACATCGGCAATCTGTCGCGTGTCGACACAACGTGGCACATTTGCGTTTTTGGCTAGAAAGTCGTCGGCGAGTCGTGTGCCCATGTTGAAACCCATCTTGTCGAGTTGAACTGTCACGTCTTTCGGATCCTCGTAGTCTTTCAGCATCTCAGTGACCATTGCTCCGTACGTCAGACAGAACAATTCGGCGCTCATCTAAAGGAGGAGGTCAGTAAATAGGTAAAAATAAAATTCAAATGCTCACCTTCTTCGATTCAGCCAAATTCTGTTTTATCGCCTTTGACATCTAAAACGAAAAAGTAAAACACATAAAGAAGTTTTCAAAGAGATGTGAAATATGTTCAATGTCACTGGAAACAAAGTTAAAAAGGCAATAAAACGGAAAAAAGGATAAAGCGTTTATTAAATTTAAATATTAAACAAATGAAGAAAAAAAGAGACCGATTTCAATGTTTAGAAATTTCATTTTAAAAATTAAAAACAATAAAAATAAAAACATTTTGTGAATATTTCAATCAGTCAGTCTCCGACTCACGCCTTCTACGTTTTTCCGAATGACGTGGCGAGGCAGAGCGTGAACGACTGCGTTTTCGAGACTTTTTCGACTTTTTTCCCCTTTCCTCATCATCCGAACGTTCATCTCTTGCGTGCTTCTTCTTCTTCTTTTTCTCCTTCTCACGAATCTCACCCTCCGATTCGGAATCTCTCTGAAATTGAATAAATATTTGATTAATTATTGTATTTTCAATTAAACTGCGACATGAAAACACGAAGCCACGCCCACTGTTTGTGCAAGGTTTTCTTATAAGCGACTTTTCAGCTTATTTTTGATGCAATTTCCGTTAAAAACTGAAATTCCGAATTTTGGACAACGCTCAGAGGAGGCTACCCCGAATCAGAACTGTCCCAAATCAGAACTGTCCTGAATCAGAACCGTGTCCTGAATCAGAACTGTCATAAATCAGAACTGCCCTGAATCAGAACTGTTCGAATCAGAACTGTCCTGTATAAGAACTGTCCTTTATCAGAACTGCCCCAAAGCAGAACTGTCCCGAATCAGAACTGTCCTAAATCAGAACTGCCCCGATTCAGAACTGTTCGTATCAGAACTGTCCCGTATCAGAACTGTTCGTATCAGAACTGCCCCAAATCAGAACTATTCAATAAGCATGCTTACGGCCTAATATGTTGTTTTTTCATGATAAAACAAATTTTATTTAAAGATAGTTCTGATTTGGGGCAGTTCTGATACGAACAGTTCTGATTCGGGACAGTTCTGATACGAACAGTTCTGCTTCGGGACAGTTCTGATTCGGGACAGTTCTGATACAGGACAGTTCTGATTCAGGGCAGTTCTGAAACGAACAGTTCTGCTTAGGGACAGTTCTGATTCCGGACAGTTCTGATTTATGACAGTTCTGATACGAACAGTTCTGATTCAGGACACGGTTCTGATTCGGGACAGTTCTGATTCGGGAACGTTCTGATTCGGGGTAGCCTCCGCTCAGAGATTATGGGACAGAAATATCGATTTTTCTAAAATATTTTAAAATCGATAATTTGGTCCAATACTTTCTGAGCACGTCCAAGAGTATTTTTGGCATTATTTCCCAAAGTTTCAGCCCGAAAAACTCAGCAAATTCTCCGAGTTTTCACACAATTATTCAATTTTTTTTTTCCATTTTTTCGACTTTTCTATGAACAACTTAGATGAAATTTCGCGCGCGCGAAAAACTAAAATCCTTTGTGATTTTTTTTTAATTTTCAAGTTTTTTTTCCTAGTGTAAATGTTGTTTGATCAGAATTTCACCTCGTTTACCACAAAAATGGTAGAAAAGTGTGCAAAATTTATATTTTTCGTTTCAAAAATCAAGAATAGGGCGAACAAATTGAACACTTTCTTGTCATTTTGGTGATAAAAAATAGGCAAAGTTTTGAAAATTAAATAAAAGCAAACAATATTTACACAGCTAAATATTATTGTCTTAAAAAAGTTATCACCGCCCAAAACCGCGTAAACTTTAAAATTAGGCTCCGCCTCTTCGCGCGAATTTTAAAATGTTCGGCCCACCATGACGGTCAAACGCGCTTCACCAAATTGAGTACTTTCTGATTTTCAGTTCAAAATTTTCAAACAAGACATGTCTTTACATAAATTTCACAAAACTCACATCGCTTCTCCTGCTCTTCTTCTTTTTCTCCTTCTTCTTCTTCTTAGACTTGTCAGATGTTGAGTGAGCTGGCTCCGAAGATTCCACCACCGCCGCCGATTTTTCAGTAGTACTCGTCGGAATCGTTCCCGCACTTGCTCCGCTCTTGTAATTCTGGAAAGCTGCCTCTCGCTCTTCGTCATTTTCCAGTGCCAGGTACGCCTTTTCCTTCTCGATCTTTGATTTGATAGCACTCCATTCAGATTCTCCATCCACATTGTGCGCCTTCAACAGATTACGAAACTCGCTTTCAAGCCTTCGTTTCCTCCGCAATGCTTCTCTCTCCTCGTCTTTCGTCTTACTCTCCGCTTTTTCCACCATGGAATTGTAGCAAAGTTTCATGTTTCCATGGTCCACCTTGTCTCCGTTCTCATGAGAAAGCACCCATTTTGAGAACTCGTCGTATTCTGTCGTGGTTATTACTTGACACTTCTTTTCGGTCAGAATATCTTTTATGAGTCGACGGTCCTCTGTGAATTGCTCTTTCAAATCTTCCACGTAGAATTTGAAAAGATCAAGGGGCGACGATCCGGGTTGAAGAAGCATTCGTTCGAATCGTGAATCCGACGCAAATATGGGGAAGAGGGAGGTCCAGAGAGACATTGAAGTGAGATCTCCTCTCTTGTGATGCTCTTCCAACATCTTTCTGTACTCCTCGCGCACTTTTCTATGCTTTCGGCGGATACGTTTCTCCTCTTGTTCTTTTTCCTCTTCGTGTTCTTTTTCAGATTGCTTTATGTGCTCTTCGAAGACTGACAGTGCATCTTCTTTGTCCATCACTAAAATAAAATAATAATAATAAAATGTTTAGATATTTAGCAATTTAGAAAAAAAACTCACTTTGAAGAGAAGTTTCCTCGGCAAATTGCGGATTTTCTATCAAGAGACGCTGAGCTTGAGCCCACGTGGTTTTGTACGTGATTTGATCCATTGTTTGAAGGATAAGACTAAACGCTTCCAAGTTTTTCTTCCTATCTTGCTCTCTTCTTTCTTTGTCACGGCGACCAACGAACTCCTGAAATGATAAAAGGTTTTGGTTTTAGTAAATGTATGTATTGTTTTGTTTCTAAACAAAACCGTAATCACTTACAATACAGTCTTTGAAAATTTCCTTTCTGTCCTCATCGTTGACGGCTTGCCAGAGTGGTTCTTTCGAGAACATGTCATTGGCTTTCGTGTATTTTAAACTCTCTTTTATTTTTGGATGATCTTGTAGAAACTTCTCCAAATCTTCTTTTGCTTTTTTATGAGCCAGACGTTTTTCATCCTGAAAATAAAGAGCTTATCGACCGACCTATGCAGATGAATTCTTCTGTATTAAAATGCAGGTTTGCATAAGAATAAAATGACAGGAAAAGACATTTGCAACCAAGCCATGGAAAAAAAATCGAGAAAAAACATGCCGCACTATTGCAAAAGGCGGAGCCTTCATTTGACTCCGCCCACATTTGTGTGCGGCGGCGGCGTTTTATTTTATTTTCTTCCTCCGACTTTTTTTTCTACTTTTCTTTGGACTTTTCGTCAAAAATTGATCATTTTCAGACTAAAATGGCTTCATTTATCACTCGTACTGAAAGATCCGGCAATATTTTCTCACGTGTCACTGGTCTAATTCGTGCCGGACAGCTCAATTGGGCCGACCGACCTTTGTGGTAAATTTTGTTTTAAAAAATTATCGAAAAAAGGGAAGCTCTCAACTATTTATTTACCTTACAGGTATGACGTATACATCTCTTCGCCACCACTCTCGCCGCCTGATTGGAATGTGAAACTGGCAAAGTTCGACGAGCCAATTCGGCAGATTTTCTACGAGGAGGATGTGTTAAGAGCGTGAGAGAAATTACGGACGTATTCAGCATAGGAAAACAAATCGTTATTAATGTTTTTAACCCTATGCAGGTTGTTTATCAGGAAAAAACCCCATCGCGTAGAGACAAGTCTTTAAAAAATGTAGTGAATTTTCAATGACGATTTGGGCTGAAACTTATAGACGCATCGAATTATTTCATCGGCCGGTCTCGACACGACTAGTTGTTTATGTAAAAAACCTCCGATTACTGTAGTTTTTTTTTAGTTTTTCTCAATTCTGTATAGGGTTTAAAAAAGCCATGAAAAACGGTGTTTTTCCTGTGCTGAATAGGTCCATAAGATAAATCAGAAAATCAATAAAAGCAGTCAATGATTTAAGAAAATTCTACAAAACGTATCGAAGCACGGCTGGAATTCAGGTGGACAGCGGTAAAGCCAGTGTCTCACAGCAATTCATAAACGAGTACAAACTGGTGGCGTCGGAGAACGCCGAGGCGACCCCTGACCAACTTTTCGAGTTGACAACAAAACGACTCAACGATAATGGAATCGTTTTGAAGTAGACTTTTACATTTTCACAGATCTCTTTAAAATATTAATTTTTAGCTTTCTAGATATTTTTTTGCTGTTTTGTTTATAAAATTGTTTTTCCAATATAATATAATGGGGTTATTCTCGGAACCAGCGAAAAATTCGGAGAATGCTCCGATCGGTCTGAAACTTTGGGAATTCATTTAAAAAATACTTCCGGTCATTACCTGAAAATTTCAGACCTAAATATCGATTTTGAACATTTTCAGAAATAAAAATCGATATTTTCTAAAATCAATATTTCGATTTGAAATTTTCTGGAAATGTCCGAGAGTATTTTTTAAATGATTTCCTAAAATTTCAGATCGATCGGAGCATTCTCCGAATTTTCGCTGAATGTTTTGCTGGTTTTTTCTATTTTTTTTTTTGCTGGTTTCGAGAATAACCCCATAAATATTCAACTAACCCGTTCCTCCTTTTGCCGCTGAACTTTCCACGCATTGAACAACTGTTTCTTCTCCGAAACCTTGTTCAAGATGCGGAAACGCGGATCGTTTTGAATCCACTTGACAGCCTGATCCCAATTGCACGACGTCGTTATCTTGTTATCATTGTATTTGTCGCGAAGCAACTCGCGGAACCGTTCCGATTGCCGCTTTTTGAGTTCCGCCTCGTCGTTCACTTGCACACCGTCCTCCTTCTTTTCGGCCGGAAGTGGAACGTTCGGCATAGATGCCAGTGTGGCTTTCATCGCCTTATCCAGATCGGATTCTGCCTTTTTCTGCTTAACAGCTGCCGCCAGAGCCACTGTGTCCACCGGAGCAGAAGCAGGGGTGGCGGCGGTTGTGTTTGTAGTAGTTGTCGAGGAAGAGGACGGTCTTTGTTCGCCTCTCGTCACTTCTTCTCCTTCCGGACGCACCCATTGGGTTTTTTTGGTGCCCGTGTGGTGGTAATATGGTCTTCCGTCTTGGGCGAGGAATTCTTTCCACTGTCCTTGTTGTGTCGGTGTTTGTTGTTTCTGTTGTGGCTGCTGCTGGGCGCTAGCGGATCTCTGAAAAAAATTGTTTTTTTGTTGTTGGAATAAATGTTGAATTGGCGTGGGGAGAGGGAATAGCGTATTTACTCTATTATGGACCTATTCACAAAACCGGAAAAAAAGGAAAAAAATTGCGGGAAAATCGGAGAATCCTCCGATTGACCTGAAATTTTGGAAAACGGTTGGAAAAAATTCTCCTGTATTGTGAAAACAAAAAAATAGCAACGCGGTGTTTGCGTATTTTTGAAATTCAAACGGCAATGAAAGAAATAGCACGGGAAATGAAGAGAGTTGTTCCCATTTTCGTTTGAATTTTAAAAGTACGCAAACACCGCGTCGCAACTTTTTTGTTTTCACAATACATGCTCAAAAAATTTTGGTTCAAAATATCGATTTTTTCTAAAAAATATTTAAATTTCCGGAAATTTCCGATTTCGGTTACGGAAAAAATTCCGGCCATGTTCGTGGCGCAAAGGCCCTATTTATTATCAATTCAATATTGTTGCCGGATTCACGCGGATAATCCAAGGCCACCCCACCTCATCTTTTTCAACTGAATGCAACAAAAAAACTGAGTGGGTGTGGTCTCACGTGACTTTTTCATTTCTCAAAAAACTGGTGTTTGCCGAATTTTTACGTGAAACCCGCAAGAAAATTGATCGACAATAAAACACGAGTTTACGTGTGGAGAATTTATGATTTTTATAAACTTATTCAGGTTCTTTTCCGAGTTTTCCGACCGGAAATCTGAAATTTCGGAATTCCGACGTAAATTCTGAAACAAAAATGAAAAAGTCGGAAGAGAAATTTTCATTTCCGTGAAATCCTGACCAGGAGAGTCTCGAAACATAGAAAAAAGGGTATTTCCTTCTAATAGATTAAATACGGTATTTGAATGATTAAAAAAAAACCTCACCTCTTGCGGCGTCTTCAACGCGTCTGGCTTTGTCCACGACGACTGTTTCGTGACTCGATTGTGATAATAAATGCGTCCATCCGTGTGCTTGTGCTCTGTCCATTCTGAGTCGGCCGGCGAATTCCCCTGATCTTCGATACCCATTCCGGGCGGCACGAGCATCGGAGACGGTCGGGTTGGAGCTGCGGCGGCGGCGGCTGCCGCAGCTGCTTGGGCGTGAGCGGCAGCAGCGGCGTGAGCCGGAAGCGGAAGTAACGGTAGTTGTGGCATTGCTCCAGCACCGGACATGACAACTGCAGGAAAATCAATCAATTGGCAAATAAACGAAATTTAAAAATGCGTTCTCAATATGACTCATTCAAGCCGATGAAAAATGTAGTGATTGGACTCGCTTTTGTGAAATTATTTTCATTTTTATTGAAGTTCAAGTCGTGACCTAATTTCGTCACAAAAAATTGAGTTTTCGTCAAATTCGCAATAATTTTCACGTTAAAGCATACTGATTGATCCCAAAATTCGGATTTTCGGAAAAAATTTTTAAGCAAGTCTAGGAATATTTTGACATTATTAACCATAATTTCCTACCAACCGTAGGATTTTTCACCTGGAAAAAATGTTTTTTTCTCCTATGAATAGGTCCATTTCACAAAGTGACAGATCCAGCTTATCGATTTTTGTTTATTTCGAGACGAAATACCCTAGTTGTTGGATTATTACTTTTTATCGGTTTTAAATAATACATTCCTCCAAAATGTTCGTCCTTTTATTTGATTTTCCACCTTTCAGCAAGAAATCAGGGAACAAATATTTTTCGACCACATTGAAAAATATAAGCCTCTTCTTATAGAGTAAATCCGGTAATGAATGCTTGCATTAAATATTTATAAATACAACTTTCGAAATTACGATCATGTGACCGACGGTTCGTAAATACTTATCGATTTTTGATGTACAATTTTCGTATTTATTACATTTATTTAAACAAAACAGTTCAGGATTATAGAATAACCTTCTAAATTCATCAATTTTCAATAATTTAAATAAATGCTTACCTCTTCCCTGTAGAAGCAGTTGCTGTTGAATGTTGGCGGCGGCCATTATATTCGGATTGATAAATCCAAAACCGTTAGGAATCATGGTAGAATTGAGCAAGAAATGTTAGAAAAAATGAGAAATGTGGAAAAAAGCAGAGAAAAATCGAAGAAGGAGCCTAATTGCAGTGGAGCGCACTTGCTGAAGTCGCTCGGCAAACCGGTTATCGATTTTACATTTTTGGACTTTTCCATTCAGAAATAAATACAAGCAGGTCTGAAAATGGGATAAACAGGTTAAAAATGGTGCACAAAACGAAAAAAAAGATTTAAAATTGTTTATAAAGACTATTTAATATTATATAAAAAATGAAACTTTAAAACTCAAAATTCTCAGTTTTCGAATCGTCCCAGATACCGTCGCTCGATTGTCTGTGTAGACCGACCCAGAGGAGTTTTGTGAAAATTCGACACTCCATTTTCCTTCCTTAGCGTAATAAACTCTGCTTCTTGCAAAGCGTCGATTGCATTTTTCGACTGGAAATTTGAACATTTTTTGGTATTTAAAACTGTGTTATTTTGTATTCGCCACGGAGTGACACTTTGCAGAAAATTGTGAGGCAAAGTTTATTAATTTCTTTGGTATAACACAGTGTCACCCCGTGGCGAATACGTAATAATAATAATAGAGATGCATACTACAGCTGTATATGCCCAAAAACAAAACAAAAAATAAAAACGCACAGAATTTGGAGTACTTCTCGGAAGATCAGAGTAACGCACAATCAAATTCGTATCTTTTATAACAGCCGCAACGAACATTTCCGACAATATTGGACATTCGTTTCGGTCCAAAACATCAATAATCCATGGATCAAGTTTATCAATCTGAAAAAAAGAGCAATCAAGTCAAGCCTAGCTTTGCACAGTTATTTACAATCGTCTTCATGGTCGATAGCGACCACGGAATACTGGCTTCAATGTAGCCTTGCTTTGTGATTCCGAACATTCGCAGTGAAATCCCTAGGCTGTTTGGTCGCTGAAAACAATATTTCGCATTTCGCAATTATAAATTACATATATATTTACTCACAAACTCTTTTACAACAACCAAATCATCGCTACCAGGCAATTTGTACGCTTTGATCACTTCGTAGTTGACAAGAGTTGCAATAATAGTGTCCAATTGCTCGATTCGGAACTTTCCTGGACTTTTGGAAATCCTTGTCAAATATTCGGAAACTTTGAAAATCGGAGAAGGATGAAGAAGGAAATCGCGATACACTGATCGATGAACGTTTGCGCTAAAATAGGTGGCATAATTGTGAGATTTTTTTGTTGTTATTAGGCGTTATCATTTTTAAACGAAAATTCTGAAATATTAGTGCACAGAAATGAAAACGGGTTTATACACAAGAGGATAGAGACATTTTTTATTTCTGAATATTTCACTTACATCAATGCATCATACGCTTCCATTTTCTGTTTTTCCGACTCATCGGGTGTAAATGGAGTCTCTGGAAATTTTTTCCTTCCCGGAAACAATCCTTTCAACAATCGAGTCTCCTTTTTCACTTCGCATTGTGTAAGTTTTACCATTTTCCTGTTTCTCTTCTTCAAACTTTGGATTTTAATTTTCTGAACATCCATCAACTGCTTCAATGCGATACAATCGTGGTACACATTTCGCACGATTATCAGCGGTGGGAACTCTTTTTTCCCGGGTTCTTTGCACAAAAGTGATGTCAATACTCTCACCACCATTCCCATTTTCTCTTCTAGCAATTCGAATACGCTGAAAGACGAATATTTCAAAGTTTTGCGAGTTCGAGATGTCGCAATCTTACCCATCGATACTGGCCACCATTTGAATTCCCTCGCATTCTGGAAGGAACTTCAGCAATTCCTTTATGTCTCTTTTTTGAAAAGTTTCATTTGGACGGAGATCGGAGTTTGATGATCCTTCTGTGGAGCTCATGGCGCTCTGAAAATCAATTCTTTCAGGTTGTTCTTATCTAGGTGGATCCAAGTGGATCCAAGTGGAGATCTAGGTCGATCCAAGTGGAGATATTTGAAAGATTTTAACACTCAAATTCAAAAAATTAAAATAAAGCTGTAAAAAATTGAAGTATTTACTTTTTTTCTGATATTTATGCAATAAATTTTGAGAATATTTAAGCAGACGGCAAGTGTCAGCGACAATGCACTCTCGTCTCAGCAAACAATTTTCCTACGAAATATCTTGGAGCGCATTTTTTGACAGTTGAAATAACTTTTTAAATTCGATATTTCGATCCAAAAATTTCTGGCAATGTCCGGGAGTATTTTTGACAATATTTCACAAAATTTCAGAGAAATCTTTACTAAATATTTCGTGAATAACCCCATCAAAAAATAAAAATAATAAATGAACGTATCGTAAAACCTGTATTAGACTTGCCCCCCCCCCTAAGCAAATGCATTAACATTGGCAAAAGTGGCATAAATCAGATAATTTGCCTCTCTAATAGACTTGCACCCGGTCCAGGCTTTGAAACAATATACTTGCACCCTCTAATAGACTTGTCTGTCTAATAAACTTGCACTCTGGCGAGGTTTTGGAACTGGAACTTGCATGCAAGTCTAATACAGGTTTTACGGTATTTTAAAACGAACCTGGCACAGAATGGAACTCGTCGACGGCTCACCGTTCATCTGAAAATTGAAATTGCCTAGTTTACAATAACTTTAATTCCACTTTTTGGTTCGGGCTGATAAAAAAGTATTAGTAAGGTTTTAGAGCCAAGCAAGGCATTAATGCAGAATAAACGACGAAATATGGATAAAACTTTATTTTTATTTTGTTGATTTACAAACAAGTTCTTGAATCGCTTTGGATTACTTGTGGTCGTGGTTGTTGAGACTCTTTTGGTTCTGAAAAGATTAAAAAATTAATTTTAAAAAAGTTAAATACAAAATTTACCCTTTGAATTATGATTTGCCTCTTGAGATGTGCAATTTCCGCATGAGCATTCGTCAACTCTTCCCTTGTGCTCGCTTCTCGATGTTCCTCTTTGAGAAGCAGTGTCTTGGCAAGAGTCTCAATGAAGCCCATTTTATCCATGAGTCGATCCATTCGAGTCTCCAACTCGGGCACAACATACTCACATCTGCACACATCCTCCACCTGTTCAGCCGTTTTTGATATTTTGCAGTCTGGCTCCAGCTCGTCATCTTTTTCTTCGCCATAAAAATATTCACTGCGACGTAACGACTTTCTGCTTCGCTTCGCTATATATGGCACTCGAGCATTTGCAGATGAAGTAGATGGTCTGTCCTCTTCTGGTGGCGTCTTCCTTTGTCTGGATGGTTTGTATGGATGCCTCGGCAGATGCAATACCAACTGTTCCGGAGACGATTCCTTTTTCACATAGTTCTCGAGGAAATCAGATAGATTCAATGGCTCTTTAAATAAAAAAAATTAAAATTATGCATGTTTTGGACTGGTTTACAAGACTGCGGCTTTTGACGACTTCGCCGCCTTTTTGCTTTTTTTCTTTTCTAACTAATTATTTTCTTTTTTAATATTATTCCAATTAAACTTCTTTATTTACTCTATTATGGATTCGTGAATGAGCGACAAAACGCGGTGAATTGTGGGGCAAAAGTTGGCTGGTCTCGCCACGATTTTGACAGACTACGGTTAGCGCGAAAATATACCGTAAAAACTGTATTAGAAGGGCCCCCAAACAACCTCCCGATAAATAGAAGTGCCCTCTTGAATTAAAGGGTTCCTCTAATTTTTTTTTTTTAAATTAAAACGCAATTTTTTACCTTTTGACTAGCATTTTTCACTATTAAAATTTTTTTTGTAACCTGGAATATGTAAATTCGATTCAAAAACTTATTTTCTTGAGAAAAAACTATGAAAATGCGTTTTAATTTAAAAAAAAAAGAATAAAACATACCGTAAAAACTGTATTAGAAGGGCCCTCTTCATATTTTTTTTTCGTGTGACCGTGTGTGTGTGGAGTGATTCTTTCTATTATAGGGGGACCTTAAACTTTCGCTGAAGAGGCCCTTTTATTGATAGGGTCTTAAAATTAGAGGAACCCTCTAATTCAAGAGGGCACTTCTATTTATCGGGAGGTTGTTTGGGGGCCCTTCTAATACAGTTTTTACGGTACATTTTCGCGCTAACCGTAGTCTGTCAAAATCGTGGCAAGACCAGCCAACTTTTGCCCCACAATTCACCGCGTTTTGTCGCTCATTCACGAATCCATAATAACTCCTTTAAGTTACTGCCCTCGCGAAAGTGCGCATTTTTGACAAAATTCGGCCAAGGATAAAATAGTTGTCGAATCGGGATAAGTACAATAAGACCTCCCATGAAATACCAATAAAACACCCAAAGGAGAGACCAGTAAAGTCACCCTGATACGCCGGGGGGACTATTTTGGTATTATGGGGGGGGGCTTTTCGCTTATTTCCCAGAGGGATTATAATGGTATGGGATGTGCGACTATATTGGTAAATTGCCTACGTTACCAGAATGATCCCCCAAGTAAGTACTGGCGAGGGGCTATACTGGTATTAGAATATCAGCATAGCCCCCCAGATGATATAATCCCTCACCGAGTAAATCGGTGCAAAATCAACTGACGGGGAGATTGTAATGGTCTTCGGGGCCTATATCAGTCTGGGGAGCTATATTGGTAAAGGTATTAATTTGGAGAATTTTTCAAATTTACCGGAAAATTTAGTGCTGAAAATGCACTAAAGTTTCGAAACGTCCCAGTTCCGAATTGACAGGTTTTGAAAAGCCAGAGCCTAAAAAGCATTTAAAAAAATAACTCACCGCCTTCCTTGATAGTATTAAACGCGGGTTCAGCCGGTTCTAATTTTACTTCTACTTCCTCATCAATCGGCTCTTTTTTGATATCGATCAACGGCGGTGGCTCATCATCACTCAACGCCAGGACCGTTGGCTTCTCCTCTTTCTCATTTTGAGCAGCAACTCGAACCGGTCGCGCATCTTTTGAAACAGCGATGGACGCCGGAATCAAAGCACCTCCCCTCATAACGAACACGTTTTTTTCGCCAATTTTGTCGCCTAAAATAAAAAAAATTTAAAATTCAAACTTTAAACTTTAAACAAAATCTAAATATTTAGTTTACCACTTTTTTGTGAAGTGACTTTTGGTGCAGCTTGGAATGCCATTCCAGTCGGTCTGACCATAATTCCTTTGGAGTATTTGATTAGTGGCGGAGTACTACTATTATTACTCATCTTGGCAGAAAACGTTTAGAATGAAAATAAATTGAGAGACGCCCTCGCTCGGTCCGAGAAAAACGACGGGTCTCACCACGAACTGAGACCACATGCCAATATTCGCTGTGAGACCCATGTGCGTGGCATGCCTCCGTAATCTGAAATTTGTAAATACATTTCATTTATCGATAGAATTCCCAACTGAACTTCAATAATTATTTTATCAGAGCGCGTTAGCGAGTTCAAAAATAGTTGGCAAAAAATAATTTTAAAATGCCCAGATCGAGTAATGCGCCAACGACGGAAAACGCGCAAACCAAATTGACTGACGCATCCTGGGATACGAAATAAAATTTTTACAATTTTTGCCCTTTTACACTGCTTTCTCTCTCATTTCCCGAAAAATATTATGTGGATAGTGTCTGATTTATTGTGCGAAAATTGTTCCTTATTGTCGCGAGCCGTGTTATTAATATTCCTCTACATTTTTTCTAAGTACGGGAAAATAATGTAGGATTATAGGGGACCTTCTCGCGGATTGATTTTTGCAGTTGGTGTGCTCTTCGCTACCTGATGAGTGCACAAGAGTGTCTTGTTACAAACTGCAGAGGTCACTCACTTCACCCAGTCACTGTCCATAGAAACTGCGCACGACAAGTCGTTTACTTTCCTAGCCGATTGCGTCATTGTCCGTTCATATGTTCTTTTCTCTTTGATTCTTTGATTCTTCTATTCGTTTCATGAGACTGTTATCGATAATATACGTACAGCTCTTTTCTACAATTTATTTATCCTCATTCCAAAAAAAAAAAATTTGCATCATAAAAACATTTTATTTTCTTAAATTCCAGATGGCTTTGGGTTCCGAGTTGAAGACTGAGGTTGCTCCAATCACCAACGGGAAGCTTGATGCGCAGGAGCTGGCTCATGAAGATGAGAGCAATGACTCTGGCCACTCGTCAGTGAACACTCCAGAAGCGACAGAGCAACAAGGTGACAAGCTCGTCAAGGTCACTATTCAGCCATCTTGTGGGGAGCCGTTCGATCTTCATGTAAGTGTTTTTTTTCTTCTCCTACGGTCTAAATAGTAGCAATTTCCAATTTTTTTTAGCTCAGCGACAATGAACTAGTCCAAGAACTGTATCAGACGTTGTTGGATCGTGAGGCCACTTGTCATAGAACCTGCTTCTCGCTCTACTTGAATGGAACCGCTGTGGACAACTATTCGGAAGTTCGCGCTGTTCCGGGTTTCGTCGACGGGTGCACACTAAATGTTGTTGATGAGCCGTACACCGTCAGAGACGCTCGTCTTCATCTGCGTCAAGTTCGCGAGCTTCTCAAGTTTGGAGTGGCTCCGGACCAACATGATCCTCCATGCACGAATGAGGCGCAGTCTTATTTGACCACCATAAATCTTCAGCCAGATGAGAAGAAAGAGGCGAAACAAGCTGACGTTCTACCCCCGGAGCACATTCTTCCAGGTTGTAAAGATCGCTCTTTGATTCATTTGCTCGTTCCACACGCGAAGGATCTGATCGCTCTTAAGGACATTGTTGTTTCATCTTTCAACCCTCCACCAGGGCCACGAAAACTGAAGGGAGACGTTATGTACATAGATCTCACCACCGTTGAGAATCGCGTCTACCATGTCACTTGCTGTACTCGCGGTTTCTACGTCAACAATTCTCAAGACGGAAAGTTCGATCCAACTCAGTCGAATTCCAACAAGGCGATCTATCAGAGTGTCATTGAGCTTCTCCAAGTTGTTAGCCCAGGATTCAAGAAGGTTTACCCGCAGATTTTGAAGCGGCGGCAGGACAAGTCTCTTGTTGAACGTCTTCCGACCAGCTACCCAGCGTCCTCGTGGGTTGCCTCTCCATTGAAGCCAGACGGATACAACAGTGACTCATTGAGAGCTATTGAGCTTACTGAACCATTCCGTGTTGGATTTGAAGATCACATGCCAGGACTTCTACGTGATTGGAACGAGGAGTTGCAGACTACGTTCGAAATGCCTCGCAAGACCGTTTCCGAGAGAGCCATTCGGGATCGTAGTTACTACAAGATCCACGCCGACTACGTTAATGCGGCTGCTAAAGGAGTTCAAGCGATTCTGGATGGAAATATTTTGGCGATAAATCCAGGAGAGGACAAGAAGACGCATATGTACATTTGGAACAACATTTTCTTCAGTCTTGGATTCGATGTTCGTGATCATTACAAAGAGCTTGGAGGAGATGCCGCTGCTTTTGCTGCTACCTCAACCGATTTGCAAGGAGTTCGCGCTTTTGCCACTCTTGAGGATCCGAAGCTTAATACTCTCGGAATGGCCATTTTTGACTATCGTGGATATAGAGTTACTGCTCAATCGATTATTCCTGGAATTTTGGAGCGCGAGCAAGAACAATCTGTTGTTTATGGTTCCATAGATTTTGGAAAAACTGTCGTTTCTGATGAAAAGTATCACGAATTGCTCGAGGATGCTGCTCAACAGCTGAAAATGCTTCCACACACAGTGATAAGCACCAAGGATGGAGTCGATCAGGAGTTGAAACTCTTCACTAGCTATGAAGCTAAAGGAATCGTTGGAAACGATGGACGTAAATACGTTCTCGATCTTCTCCGATCAATGCCACCAGATGTCCACTACCTTCAGGATGCCGAAGTGTCGGAAGTGGCCAAAGAACTCGGATATCCTCGTCAGTTCCCCCACAAACTTTGCGCTCTTCGTCGCGAACTTGTCGATTTGTTCTGCGAGTCTAGGCTTATAACCTTCATCCAGATGACTGCCAAGAAGATTCGTGATTTGATGGCTGAGGCCAAGGAGAAGAATGATGAAGAGTTGATCAAGGTGTCTGGTAAGAAGTTTGCAGTTTTTAAATATTTTCATTCAATTTTTCAATTTTTGTTTTAGCTGAAGCCGAAAGCGAGCTGACTCTCGTCTTCATGGCCATCAGTGAAGGAAAGGAAATCGAGGTCAAGAATTCAATTGTCCAGGAAGCCGTCAAGGAAGCGTGCGAAGCCGTAAACTCCATTAACGAGGATAGCTATCTAATCAAGTTCAATCCAGACTGTTTCTCTCCAAACGTCAGACACGCTCCATCGGAGAATCTGGAACGACAGCGCCGTGTGGTTGTTGATGCCGCTGAATTCTTGCTCACTCAACAGATTCCAGAGCTCATTCAAAACTTCAAAGACTGCATGCTGCAGCCAATTGATGGAGAGAATCTGTCTGAAGTGATGCATAACAAGGGAATCAACATTCGTTATTTGGGAGAAATTGGAAAGCGCATCGAAGACAGCAACACGTTCGCTCGTCCTCTTGTTCTCTCGGAAATCGTCGCTCGTTCTGCCAAGCATGTAATCAGAAAGATCAATGTGCAAGTTACAGCCGATCAGTTGGCATCCAGCACTACCCACATTCTCAACTGCTTGTTCTCCCTAGTCGGCGAGCCAAGCCCAAGTCTTGCTAACCCGGCTGGAAAGAAAACCAACAAGAAGAACGGAAAGAAGAGAAACAATCAAGTTTGGACTTCTCTCACTACCGCTTCTTTGTGGAAGAACATTTGCGAGGAGGCTGAATACTATTACGGATACAAAATCGATTCCGAGTCCCTGGAGAAGTTCACGGAGTTGCACGATATTCAGAAGACCGCACTCTTCCGGCGGATCTGTCGCGTAATGGGAGTGCAGATTGTCGCTAGAGATTACCAATTGGACGCTGTTTCCGGAAAGAAGTCAAATATATTCACCGAAGACGACATCATCAACTTCTATCCAGTCATCAAACACCATCAGCCATTCACCGCGGATGCCAAGAAAACGTTCGTTCGTGGACAGCACGCAATGGCAGTTGGTGGGTTCCGTGAAGCCTATGAGTGCATTGGAGAAGCTATCAATCTCATGACCGCTGTATACGGTGTTATGCATCCGGATATGCCACAGTGCCTGAGATCCCTCGCCAGACTTTCTCACGTTCTCGGAGAGACTACTGATGTAATAAAAAACATTTAACATATTTTATTTAAACTGTTAACTGTTTCCAGGCTCTGAATCATCAACACAAAGCTGCTGTGATGAGTGAAAGATTGATTGGGTTAGACGCTGGAAACACTATCCTTGAATATGTAAGATTGTGAAGAATTTGTTTACCTTTTGATTTATTATTTTCAGATCAACTTGTCTCACTTTGCCTTTGGCGCTCTTCTTATTCCTGGCTCTCTTCGACCATTGTATCGTGCTAGATATTTGTTGAATCTAGTGTTCGGAGAGAAGCACCCAGTTATGGCTCAAATTGATGCTAACATTGGAACGATTCTTTTCACAATTCAAGAATTCGATACGGCGCTCAAATATCTGCAATCGGCTGATGCCATCAGCAAGGCTATCGGTGAACCGAAGAAACTCAAGACCGGACTCATTGCCAACTTGATTGCTCGCACTCATGCTGCTCGTGGGGACTTCCGTGCTGCTCTTGTGGCTGAAAAGGAGACATACTCTATCTACACGGACGTGTATGGACCAAGCCACCAAAGAGTGAAGGATTCTGGAGAGTATCTCAAAACTCTAACTCAACAGGCAGTTACCTTCCAAAAGAAGATGCTCAACATCGGTAACAACACCAACATTACTGATCTGTTCCAGGTAAGAAAGAAACACATTTTTACACTTGAAAAATAAATATATTGATTGTGATTTTCAGATCCAAGCTCCGTCGGTCAGCTCTATATTCGAAATACTTAACATCGTAAACGGAATAGTTATCATCCCGATTCCTGGACTAGCTAATCTAGCTGCTCTGGAAAAGCTCCAGAACGAAACGGCCGAGGAGGGTAAGCTCGCCGAAGTGGCTGCTCAACTCGACAATGAAACTCTTGACTAGGTTATATAGAATATATATCAGAAGTTCATTCCTATCTGTTGATCCTTTTAGTCGGTTTTTATATCTTTTATTTTTCATTTTGTTTCTTTTTAGGTGTTAGTTAGTTGTAGTATAGAATCAGTCCTTTTGTTAATTTTTTTGTTTTTTTTTTCCCCCGAGACTTTAATGCCTTTTTTATGCTTATATTTAGCTGTAGATATTAGAGATTAGAACTAGATTGCGCTTTAGGAATCTGCATATCCAATCTCGTCTAGAAATCATTCACCGCATTTTGTTGCCTTTCTGAGTTCTGTTGAGATTTCATTCTTGTTTCTTTCTCAAAAAACCAAAAATTGCTCAAAGTCGTCAACCCCGCCTGATTTTTTGCTCAGGGGTATCAGAGCTGTTCGTTTGTGTGTGGTTCTGTTCCATGCCTCGATCAAAAGCGCTTTCCGCTGCTCTCATATGTTCCCGTTCTCATCTACCATAGCCACTCCCCCCAACCGTCGCCTTCTCCTCATACATGTTACGATTGTCATTCTGGTGAGTGCCTTTCGATAATAATAATACCCCCTAAAAATCCGAGTACACTCCATCTATTAACTGATGTGCTTTCTTGTATCTCGATACCTTAGGACTCACCCAGCCTTTGTAGTTTAGTATCAACCCTCATTACACCCAACTGTTATAAAAATGTTTATTGTTCTGTTTTTTTTCTTTGAATAAAAGTTACAAAAACCTGAATCGGTTGTTGTGAGTTCACTTTCAGAGTTCATTCGCAGCAGTCTTCGCTTCGATATTCTAATGCTTTTTTCTTTAAATTTAAATCGAAAATAAGAAACAAGAATTGGCGAACAGAAATGACGAGTGATTGGAGGAGGCAATCGAGCAGAGGAAGAATAAGTGAAGCACAAGTTCCATCAAAAACCAGTTATCTCACGGTAAGAATATATTTAAAAAATAAAAACGATTTATGCGAAAATAAGAAAAACAGATTAATTCAGGGGAGATCATTTCTACTCGAAGTTGAAAATCGACAATTGCGAACAAAAGTGGCGGATGGAATTCAAAATGCCGGTGGAGAAATTATCGATTCGTTCGATGATCGTACTCCACTCGCAGTCATTTCCGATCATTCTATGGCTGTTCGATTGGAAAAGGATAATGAAGCAGTGAAATTGAACGATCGAATGCTGAAAGTGTTGCCAGCGTTGCTCAGAGAAGCGGTCAAACGGAAAATAAAGATCCGAACTCCTCAAAGATTTTTGTCTCACTTGGCCAATTACACGGATAAAACTCGAAAAGCATCCTCGGCCACCAATTCTAACAGCACAATGCGAGGAAAACCGGTGGTTGTGAAGCAAAAAGAGCAGAATCATCACCACACTCAACCGGAAAAAGCGCCAAAACCAGTACCTCAACGTGTCAGCAGCGATCAGTCATCATCACGCAAAGGTGAGGAAAAAGCATTTCTCCGTATTGATCTTCCCGGGAAACGACCAGAAGTCCGAAGTGTTGATAAATCAACGTTCAGCAGATTGTACACTGGAAAAGACGCCGGATTCTCGATTTTCAAAGCAGCAGATCCACAACTTGTCGAGAAAAGAGAGCGCGATTACGACATGTTTTTGAAAGGGAAATACGAGACGGCGAAGAAATCGTTCAAATTGGACGAAAAAGACGCATATTGTCAGTTTTGTGCCAAAAATATTGTTGGTGAGCGAAAAGATCATGAAAAGACGGACGAGCATCGACAGAAAGCACGAACTCTTGGTCTGGGACCGACATTGGAGCGAATTGTTTTGAATGCGAGGTTGAAAAGAGACAGGAATGCGAATATGGAGGCGCTGAAAGAGAAGAGGATGAAAGATATTGAAGAGCTGCGTGATAAGGCGAGAAGAGCAAATGTCGAATACGAGTACGGTGAGAATGAGATGACAGCCAATTGGAGTCTGCTGAAAGAGATGAAGAGGAGTCCAGACAAAACACCTGGTATGTGAAAGCTGGTGGTTTTTTTTTTCAATTTTGAAAAATGAAAAAAAAAAGGATCATCGCCACGCTCACTCAGATTTTAAAATAATTGCAATAAAAAATCTGCGGAACGGAATTCCGAAAATTCTGATCGGAAAATTCCATTACAAAAAAAAATCTAATATCGTGCGCACTTCTATCCCAGCGGACTTTTCCACGAGAGATTAGGGTCATTTTGTTGTCAAATTATTGTATTTATTACATTTTTTTGCAATTTTTCGGGATAGTGCTTACCAAATACTGTCAATTCGCGAAAAAAGCAAGTGCGCTCCACGAGACTTAGTACTTCGTGGATTTCATTTTCGTCGCCAAATTATTTCAATTCACGTCTAAATTCAACGTCAAATGAAATAATTTGACGACGAAAATGAAATCCACGAAGTACTAAGTTTCGTGGAGCGCACTTGCTTTCTTCGCGAATGGACAATATGGAATCTTCAAAACAGAAAAATGCTCGTGGACAGGCTTCAAAAATTGTGGTCTGAATTATTGAATTGGACAATTAAAGGAGGTGCCAACTTTTCGGGGAAACTGCTTTAAAATATAGTATAAAGTGGGGGATTTACGAATTTCACATCGAAATCGAACGAAAACATTTCTCTGCTTTTTTCTCTGCTAGGAGACCACGAGGAGTACACAAAATCGCGGCCAGAATTTTTTTTTCCGAAATGTTCCTTTTTGAAATGGAAAACCCTATAATTGAGACCCTGACAAAACCGGGGAAAAGTTGCAAGTCTGCGGCGCACTTTTTTCCTGTATTTTCAACACTTCCAGTACAAAACATCGTGCAGCAGTTGCAAAAAGGGGGCGGATCATCTTTCCCGATTTTGTCATTTTTTCCCCGGTTTTGTCAGGGTCTCAAATATAGGTTTTTCCATTTCAAAAAAGAAAATTTCAGAAAAAAAATGCTGGCCGGCGGTTTCCTAGGCCGCGACTTTATGTACTCCCCGTGGTCTCCTATTTCTTTTTGTAAAAATCATAAAAATCAGAGAAATTTTTTTGTGCGATTTCGATGTGATATTAAATATAGACAAAAACTAATACTAAATAACAACAACTAATACTAAATTTCAAACCACCTTCCCCAAAAAGTTGGGACACATTTTTGTTCAAATTTCGTTTTTTTCTCATTAAAAATTTTGGCCATTTTTGGAGAATTTTCGCTCCTATTTTTTTTTTTGGCATTTCGGCATTTTCCTAGGAACATTTTTGAAATTTGTCTTAAAGGGAAAAAGAGCAAAAAATTGAAGAAAAACTCGGATGATGCTACGATCGGCCTGAAACTTTGGGAAATAATGTTAAAAAAAAACTCCCGGACATGCTCATAAAATGTTCGACTGAAATATTGAATTCGCCAATTCAATTGAAAAAAGAAACTGGGAAATAAATAATTTAAAACATTTTCTGATCATGTCTGAGTATTTTGACAATATATCCCAAAGTTTGAGGCCAATTGGAGCATTTTCGAGTTATCCCTTGTTGCCTTTTCTGTGAATTATCCCATAAAAATTATTCATTCATGTTGTTCGCATATCTACAGGTTGAAAATTTGATTAATTAGGATAATAGTGGCAAATATTGTGATAACAAATTGTATCGTAATCCTCTCGTGGTGCACAATCATCAGCATCATCGCAATATGATCCGGTATTTCGAGCGGAAATTGAGCACAAAACCAAAACAATCAAGAAAAAAGCGATCTGAAATATTTTGGATTTAAAATAAATGAAAAAATAGTTAACTTACCAATAACCTCATTGTAGGAAGTTGGATGGCCAACGACAAATATTTTTCTTTTTGCTATCTGACCGTTCAGTGGATGATTTTATATCGAACAAATCACATGTCTGAGAGTCTGAAAATGTCTGATGCCTCTTTAATTCATACAGTTTATCGTCTGTCGACATTTAATTCTATAATTTAAATAACTTAAATTGTTCCATTAAAATATCAATAATCCAATTAAAGGCAATCGTCACTGTTATTATGAGTGATGTCTGTCTTTCTGTAACCGCTCTGTCAAAACACTAGACATCAGTGCTACCAGAACTGGAAATTTAGGCCTGAATTTTCGGGTTCCTGTTTTTCAGTAATTTTTCAACTTTTCCGGGCAGGCCGGCTCTTAAAATATTCGTTTCAACCACATTGCTATCTAAAGGGCAAAAGGAAATCTAGACCCCAAGTTGAAATTTCAGCCATTTTCAGCAAATCGCTAATAACGTTATTATTTCTCAACCCATTTGATCGCGCAAGCTCTTAAAATTTCCACAATTCGTTTCCTAACAATGTCTGCTAAAATCTCAATTATCCAACGGTGGCACCAATAAAAACCTTCTAGTTATTCTTTAAACGTCTGAAAATTCAGACATGTCTACTCGACGTCGTCAGAAACGAATTCGTTACACACCTTGTACCGGCGATAATTGATTAGAATTAATTACCCATTTTATCATTATCATAACTTTTTAAAAAATAATTTTTTTCGTGATCTCTATCCATTTACATGTATTTAATTGATTATCCCGTATTGATTGATTGCAAACCGAGTATTTGTATTTTCTTTTTAAATCTTTCTTAATTTTTTTGTTTGAATTATTTGTCGAATTTATATACATATTTCCTTCTCAATTTGTGAAATTCTTCTCAACAGATTCATATTTATTCACAACTTGTTGTTAAGGTAAGAAATGGGGTGAATGCGAGTTTAGTTGACTAGTTTTAGAGATCAGACGGGTGCAATAAATAGGATATGATGAAGGGGAATCAGTCGGACATTGAGTGACTCGAGGTCAAATGATGAAGTCCTTCTTCTTCCGGAAGTGGTTGACGCTTCCAACGAGGATTCAGGACGAGAATGAGAACGCAGACGGTGAAGAGGAAGGTGAAGACGCCGACGAATGAAGACGTTGCTTGTTGAGCACACATTTGGCCGTCTTTTGTCCAGCAACTGTAAGAAATTGAACATCTCGGGGGAAAATATTGTTGAACCGCCAAAATGGTCAAACGCGCTTCGCTGAACTCAACGCTATGCGATTTTCATTTTGGTCTCCAAATTATTTCATTTCACGTTGAATCTATACGTGAAATAAAATAATTTGGAAACTAAAATGAAAATCACATAACGTTGAGTTCAGTGGAGCGCGTTTGACCATTTTGGCGGGCCGATAATATTCGTTTAAATTTTTTTGGACTCATTGTAAGTCTGGAAGCGACCATCTTAAAATCACAATATTCTCCAACTATTTCTCATCTCTTTACAGCAACTTTTAAGGAAATTTGGGAATTTTTCATTCCCATTTTCAGACTTGAAAAGCTGATTTCTTTTCAAAACGGGTGAAAAAAATGTTTATTCGATTTTTTGTTGTTTTTGTTCAAAAAATTGTATTTTTTTAAGCCGCGGTGGAGCGAAAATTAGGTGCTCCGAGTTACTTACTTACTTAGGAAAAAAAAATGTTTTTGTCCTCAAAAAATTTACCAAAAAAAAACGTATTTCTGCCAGTTAAAAAGAAATTTTCCAAGTGTTTGTAGAAAATTAGATGTTTTTGTCAATTCGGAGCATATACCGACTAAGTTTTTGCCCAAAAACCGGAACTTTTTTTCGCCTCCGTGGCTCCAAAAGGCGTATCATTAAAAAAATTTGTTTTTTGGTCCCACCCAGGCTTGTGCGGAAACGGTCAGTCGGAAAAGTCGGAAACGGAATTTTGTTTCCGAAAAATTATTCGGAAAAATTCCTTTCCGACTTTCGTTTCCGAAAAAAAGTTCGGAAATTCGGAAAAATTCGGAAATACTAAAAATTCAATTGTTTTTTTTTTCGTTTTAATTTAATTAATCATTTTATCATGAAACTAAAAGATTAGCAACTAAAACATAAGACTAGTATTACTGTTTGATAAAAGTTTTCACATCGCAGACCACGTGAACATTAAAAATGGTTTCCGCCCTTTTTCCAAATTTCACGTTATTTTGCTTTTCTAAAAGTGAAAATCTAACGATTGAAATTTTGGCATGGAAGCGGAGCCTAATTTCAAACATCACGCGGCTTCCGAGGTGACAAATTTATCGAAACATTATTAGATGAACTCTGGAAATCAATTATTATTGTTAAAAAAATTGTTACCTCCTGAACTTCAAAATTAGCCTCCGCCCCTTTCCCAAACTTCATCCTTTTAAATTTTCAGGTGCCAGAATAAAGGAAAATTTTTAAAAAACATGAAATTTAGGTAATGATTAGTTTTCATGAATTATCTTTCTATTCCAGTTGCGACCTGATTTCAAGTTGAACTATTATCCATTCGCGAAACAAGCAAGTGCGCTACACGAAACTTAATACTTCGTGGATTTCATTTTCATCGCCAAATCATTTCAATTCGCGTGTAAATTAAACGTGAAATTAAATAATTTTGCGACGAAAATGAAATCCACGAAGTACTAAGTTTCGTGGAGCGCACTTGCTTTCTTCACAAATTGACAATAAACATTTAGCATGTATTCATATGATGATAACATACACAATTGCTTCAAGCTTTCAAAACAGTTCGGAAAAACCAAAAAATAAGATAAGCAAATTCCGAAAAAATGGAAGAACTCTCGTGATAGGTCTCGAACTTTTCAGCAATGGGCCGGTTTTTCGTCATTTTTTCCTATTTCCGAATTTCCGAGTTTTTTCGGAAATATTTCCGTCGGAAAAGCTTTTCCGAAAATTTTTTCGGAAACGTTTTCGACGAAAATCGTTTCCGAAAAATATCGGAAATTTCGGAAATCCGGCAATGCCGATTTCCGTTTCCGCACAAGCCTGGTCCCACCCCTGCTCCGAACTGACAAAAAACCGGGGACTTCCAACGAAAGTTGGCAAAATGTCCATTAAACTTGTGGAAAAAATATTTTTTTAAAGAATTTATTTTTGAACGCAAAACTCTTTTTTGCCAATTTTTTGAGGAAAACGTTTTTTTTTCTTTTTTTTTTTCCGGATAAAACAAATGTTTTGTCGCACCCCTGATCGGTGGAGCGCAAAACAAATGTCTGTGTCCCACAATAAATATAAGAAAAAACGTTACGTGTGTTTCCAGGCAGCTCGTTCCGAAATTCCCATGGCAACAGTGATAGCGACAAAAATGAAGATAAGAACACCGAACAATTGATGGAATGGCATTACCAATTGACGAATCGGAATAGGCATTCCCGGGAAGAAGTAGGTGATGAATCCGACGGCGTACTGTGTGCAGTAGAGAATGACGACTGAGAGGCCAATCCACGAGTGAAGGGATACCAGATTGACGATTTGAGCCGGATTTCCAGCCGCGTCTTTATGCAGATTATGGTAGTCGAAGACGGCCTTCAACGCCATCAGCATGAAGACGAGCACCGTAGAGTGGAGGATGACGTGCAGCGTCTTGCTGAACTTTTTGTGTTCGTTGCGAAATACGCGGTAGACGAGAAGCGATTCGCCGAACAGAAATACCATGCCCATGACCATGAATGTTGGGTGATAGTTGAACTCTTTGTCCGGGTCCTCACTCCAACTGAAGCCATTTTCAAATTTGCTCATCCAAACGGTAACAAGAAGGACCGCAAGACCACCTGAATGTTAACACTTTTATTAAGAAATTTGAACTTTTTGTGTACTAAATACCAGGAAAGTTTGAAATCGCCTATTTTCACTCCTGATTGGTGCTGAATTCATGCAAATTACCGAAAATTACTGGAAATACTAACCTATTCAGTGTGTGCCATAATTTTTTTTAAACCCCAAGTCAAAATTGCTGAAAATCACCTAAATCTACCGTATTCAGAGGACATTTTTTACTACAAACAAATCCGATAGGCAGCGAACATATTATGGGATCATGCAGAGTATTTTTTACGGAAAAATAGGAAGAAAAACCCCTATTCAAACTGCATTTTTTCAGCAGGTCTCGCCACGATTTACCGCCGAACGTTTATTTTTGGAAGTTTCATTGGTTTTCAGTCGAATTTTTACCAGAAAAGGTTGTTTTTCATCGAATTTTTCGAGTTTTGCCGGATTTTGTTGAATTTTGAACTTTTAATGTTTTTTCAAGCGAGTTGCATCATCTGCGTCGCTTAAAATAGCACTGTGATTGCGTGGTCGCGCGCAAAAATGGGCGGGGTTTCATAGATACGGTAGATACAATCTCGCCGGCCTTGGATATTTTTTTCCGAATTTTTCCGGACAAAAACTACTCTGTTCGTGTAAATTCTCGACCCGTTCAGCGCAGGAAAAAAAACCGGTTTTCGTGTTTTTTTATTCTATGCAGGTTGTTTACCAGGAAAAAACCAATCGCGTCGAGACCCAGCACTAAAAATGTAATGCGCCTTTAATTTTTTTTGTTGTTTTCAAAAACACGAATTTCCTGCTACGAATTTCCATTTTTTTTTCCTGCGCTGAATAGGTCCGAAATAGGTTTTTTCTATTACTCTCGTCTCACAACAGCAAGGTTCCATCATCCTTAAAAATGACCGCTTTCCCACAAGAAATGTCGACCCGAATTTTTACACAGTTGAATGAGTGTGACCGTAATCCATTCAACGAGAATGAGAGAAAATAAGAATACGTGTCGCGACACGGGACGGGCCTGGAGAGTAATAGTCAAACACCTCTGGGTACGGTTTGTTATTTAACGTTCGTCAAGCTTACCAAAAACCTGCGACATGACGAGAATAATGTTGAAGAGTTTGACACTCTGGTCCTCTCGAAGAATGACGAAACCCGGATCGAAGAGCAACGACATGGCTCCTGGAAATTGGTGGAAATCGAACGAGAAATGAAAATCAGGTCAATAGAAGTTGTGAGATATACTCGGTATAAAACTCTGCAAACTCGCTCCAATCGAACAAAGAATTTCGCATGCATTTGGAGTGGGGTTTAGAGAAATCAGAGCAAAACATCGGCCACGGTCTCTCAATTTTACGCACTCTCTCGTCGCAAACGCGGCCGCGTCCATCACTGTGCGAAGGGAGCGCGTTTGCAGCGCTCGGTACTGAGAATAAATAAATACGAGTGCGAACGCTTTGCGCGCCTGTGTCTCGTGTCATTCCACCGCCGAAATGTTTTTTGTTTTTGCCTGCGAGATAGGATTTGATGGAGTGGCGACCACCGACAGGTCAAATCTGTTATTTTGAAAAAAAAAATCTAATGGGTTTTTTCAATTGTCTGTTTTTGTCGTAATTTTATTATTAGTTCTGTGTTGACGAGCGAAATTTAGTTATGCGAAAAACTGCACGGTGTTTATCGTAGCTGCGACACATGCGGAACATCGGAGCGTCGTAACTGAATTTTGCTCGCGAACACGTAAAACGACGTCAATAAAAAAAATATTGCAAAAAAGCGGAGAATGCTTCAAATGGTTCGAAAGTTTGGGAAATAGTGAAAAAATGCTCAAGAAAATTCTTGCTGTCGGCAGGAATTTCAGGGAAACCATAAATATTCGAAAATTTAAAGGCAGGCTTGTAAATTCATAAAAAATGGTCATAAAAATTGAAAAAATACCAACTCGTTTCTCTCCGTTCCACGTCACTTCGTTTGTATTGACCGCGCGCGCGCGGCTCAAACGAGAAGACGTGCTGGTTGGCTGGTGTTTTTCGATTTTGTTTCCCCGTTTTTTCGCCTCTCGTTTTTCGTTTCTCTTCTTTCCGTTCTTATTAACAACACACACTCACACACGAATAAACTGGCCGCCAAAAACAGAAAAAAACAACTTTGAAAAATATGTTTAGATGAATGCGAACTTCTCAGAATAGGAAGGGTTTGACGCGAAGAAGACGTTCGAGTGGCGGAAAAGAGGAGAATTGAGAAGAGCAGAAAAATGATATGTCGTTTGTTTACTGGAAAGAGCAGAGGGAGCCAAAATGAGCGGAAATAGGGGGGTCGCCTCTCGCTCTTCTCTTCTTTTCCAAATTGAATATGAGAAGAGAAGGGATATTTATTAAACTTCTCTATTATTTAAATGTCGGGTAAAACTAAATAAATAGGACATTTTCAAAAATGGAAACGGCGAAAACTCTTTTTCTCTGAGCCCTCGTGCGTATTGTGCGTGATTTTCCGGTCAGCGTCGGGCTGAGAAATGCGCAAACAGAAAACAAATCTTATTTGAATCTAATTTCATTTCTAATGGATTCGTGGCGAAGTGACAATATTTTTTCACGTTTTTGTTTGAAAAAATGAAAAGATAACTGAAGAAATGAAGAGATTTTTCGTCTCCCAGTTTCACGTGAAATGTCACTCCGTCACGAATCCATTATATGATATATTTTTCCTAAAATTCACAGAATTTAAACAATTTATAGTCGGCGAACACATCATCAACCTCGCTCTACTGCAAAATTCCTGTAAAATAGTGTTGCACTTGCAAGATTAACTCGAATTCCAGTTGTTATACTTATTTTTAACGGAAAATGACGTATCCGCAACAAGTTGCAGGTAAAATTTGATTTTTCGCTTCAAAACAGGCGCACTACACTGTTGGTAATTGAAAAGTGCCGTAGAGCGAGGCTGATGATGCATTCGCCGAGTATATTGTCGGCCCGCCAAAATGGTCAAACGCGCTCCGCTGAACTCAATACTACGTGGATTTTATTTTGGTTTGCAAATTTTTTCATTTCACGTGTAAATTCAACGTGAAATAAAATATTTATAATTGTTATTTAGTTTTTTGTTGGCAAATTCTTACCTAAATTTCAAAAAACGCATTTATAAAATCTAAAAAACATGGAATTTCGAAAACAAAACTTTCAGAATTAGCGAAACAAAAAAAACCTTGACAAAAAAAAAAATCGAAAAACAATTTTCCGGTGAAAATGTTACCGTAATTTTTAAAGGCGCATAGCCGAAAATGTGTGCAGGGTCTCACACAGAAAACAAATTTTATTAAATCTCATTTGAATTTTATTTATTTCTATCCCAAAATTTTCATTTTTTTAACATTTTTCCGAGTAAAACGTTAATAGCGGTTTTAAAACCGCTATTTTTCTTTTCCATAAACCTTTTCAAAAATTAAAAATTAATATTTTTAATGGGATTATTCAGAAAAATGGAAAAATAGGAAGAAAACTCGGTGAATACCGGGTTAGCCCGAAACTTTGTGAAATAATGTCAAAAATACTCGTTCAGCAATTTTTGGACCGAAATATCGGTTTAAAACATTTTTAAGCTCATCCGGGAGTATTTTTTGCATTTTTCCCAAATTTTCAAGCCAATAAATAGGAGCATTTTTTTTTCTAATTTTCCGAGTGAACTCGCTGGTTTTATTCTCATTAACGCTTTCTAAAAATATAATTCTACAGGATTTTCAGAATTAAAATCTATACGACTTATTTAGAATTTGAGAAGAAATTCGCACGGAAAATGGCTTTTTTTTCGCAATGGCCCAATTTTCAACGTCACAGACGACTGGAGCAGCAAAATGAAAACGCAATTATAAATGGAGAGAGCTCTTTTCTATGTATGTCACTTCCAGCTGACACTCTACCAGTAATTCAATTATATTCGTACGCTTTCCGGCACAGAGAATAAAAGGGACGGCTAACCACTGTCTTTTTCTCAATCATTTTAAGGATAAAGTACACAAACATTTACTTCTAGGAAAAAAAAATCATATCACGAATGTCTGACTACATTTGATTACAGGGTAGAAGCGGAAAAGTGAAGGGAACGTAACATTATTCTTTTTGGGGGTGGGGTGAGGAATACATATTCACATAATCGATTTGTTTGCAAAAAGAGAGGACAATTAATGGAATGTTGTTAATTCATTTAGTAAAAGAAGAAGAGGGAAGAAGTTGTGAAATATTTAGGGAGCAAGACGAAAAAGAAAGAAAAAAATTTTGACCGACTAAATAGCGAGCAAAATTTTCCAACTGAAATTTAAAAAAATCCAATCGAAAAATGAAGTCTTCCATAATTTCGGAGCATTTAGTTGAAAAGAATTGGCAAGTTATCGTCTTCCGCCGTGGCAAGAAGGTTCCGCGGCGCTTCATTTTCCGAATTAGCCGATTCCTCGGGTGGCGGACCGTCCAAAGCTCTCAGAGCTGCCTCCTGCTCTTTCAGCTTCTTCTTGTTTGCCTGGATCTTCTTCATTCTGAAGAACTCTTCTCTCTCCATCTCGTCCAACTCGGTCACAATGTAGGTAAGCGTGTTCTCGATACGCGGAATGATGACGTGCTCGATGGCGTTGACACGTCTGTTGGTCACCTTGATAGCTTCATCCAAAGTGATGAAGCAGGTCTGGAGGGTGGCGAGCTCGACGAGCAACTCGATCGCCTTGTTGTAGTTCTTCTTTAGACGAGCAATGTTCGCTCCTCCCTTTCCGAGACCAGTCAAATCGTACGCATCTGGTCCGTCCTGATAGGCGTCGAACACCGGGAGCATGACTCCTGAAACAATTTATTTTAAATCAAAACACAATCTTTAAGACTCTGGGACGTTTCGAAACTAGTGCAATTTTTCATCGCGGTGTTCGCACTAGTTACAAAATTAAGCCAAGGATAAAAAGTTGTCGAAATATCCTGACAAAACCGAGGAAAAACACGAAACCGGGGAAAAGTTGCAAGTCTGCGGCGCAATTTTTCCAGTATTTTCAACAAAACATCGTGCAGCAGTTGCAAAAAGGGCCGGAGCATCTTCCCCGGTTTTGTCAGGGTCTCAATAAGTTTAACTGTAACTTACAACTCTCTTATTCTTGCCCGAATTTTGTAAATAGAGTGAACACCGCGAAGAAACATTGAACTAAGTTTCGAAACGTCCCGGAGCCATCTTTAATATTATTATGCGTTGTCCGCAGTTTTCTCTGCTCATACTGGACCGATTTACACTTTCGGTGAAAATCGGTTAATTTTTAAAGGATTCCCCCTTTGCACCGATGAGAACCTTATTGTTATTTAAATAGTAATTAACTTCGACTAACCGACAACGTTTTCCTTCTTCATGCGAACACGGTATTGAGCCTGCGACACGTTCTGAATGACAGTATGAGAAAAGTCTCCAGCGGTGAATTTGGCCTCGGCGAGTGAGAAAGAAGCCTCTTTCATGACTTCACCCATCAGAACTTTATTCTGTAAAATAAATATTAATGCTTTTATTGCACAATTCAACAAATCACCTCGACAATCTTCTTCAGAATGTCACGGAATCGGAGGTTCAACGCATCGGCTTTCTTTTTGAGAAGAGAGTGACCCTTTTGAGCTCCCTTCAGACGTGTTTTCATCAAAGTTTGCGCCCTGAACAATCATTTTTTGTTATTTGTTGTTAATTCCGACAATTATTTATTATTCAATCTCCACTAACTTTCGCCCAATAAAACTCACATTCTCGACGGGAAAACCGCGATTCTGTCTTTACCACCGCCCCCGGACATGATTGACTCTGAAAATGATGGATTTTTATTGAAAAAATAACTTTAAAATGCAAAAAAACGAGCGAAATTGTGTGGTTCGCAGAAATACACACAAAAGACCAATGACTGCCAATTGATCGAAGGCATTCTCAGTGGAGCGTGCTTGCTTTGCGTGCACTGCGGCGTGACTGGCCATTTTTCATTCTGATCCTGACATCTTTTTAAGTAAAAATCACCACAGAAATGAATTTTATAGTCGTTGAGCTTGAGTGTGGGCGGCTAATAATCATCACGTTATCAAAAATATGCGAAATTCACCAAATTCCAACAAATTATGGCAATCGCAAAATACTGGGAAAACGGTCAGACTTGAAAATTTATTTAAATACAATCCGTAAAACGTGATAAACTGCAAAAATCAAGAGAAAATGAAGCAATTTTCAACAGAGAATAAAAAAGCCCACAGTTAAAAAAAACCAAAAAGGCAACTTTGCGGTTTTTTTAATTGAAAATTTAAATTGAAACCAACATTGAAAAATAAACGGTGCTACCTCGGAATAGAACTGACGCATAATAGAACTGTAGTGAAATTGAACTCGCTTTGGAATAGAACTGTAGTGAAATAGAACTGTAGCGAAATAAAACTGTTCGGAATAAAACTGATCGGAATGAAACTGTTTGGGAATAAAACTGTTCGGAATGAAACTGTAGCGTTTTGGAACTAAATTAGCAATAGAGCGCGATTGCATTGCTTGCTCATTCAAATATTGGAATTTCTCATGCGCGTGTTTTTTTCAACAGTTTTATATTTGAGCTATTCATCAAAAATTGTTTGTTTTGTTGTTTTTTTGAATAAACTTTTATCATTTTTTTCTCGGCCCGCCTTGACGGCCAAGCAATGCAATCGCGCTCCATTGCTAATTTAGTTCCAAAACGCTACAGTTTTATTCCGAACAGTTTTATTCCAAAACAGTTTTATTTTGCTACAGTTCTTTACCAAACAGTTCTATTCCAAACGGTTCTATTGCGAAGCAAGTTTTATATCGCTGCAGTTCTATAACACTTCAGTTCTATTCCGAGGTAGCACCAAATAAACATTTTGGAGAATTTGAAAAAGAAAAAAAATCACAAAAAGAAAACTACAGTCAAAATAAAAAAAGGGTTCCGTGCGAGACCGATGACATCAATCTCGGGTATGTTCCTTTAATACAGTAACTATCTAAACCACTTTTTTCTTTTTTTTGTTTAGTTTTTTCTTGTTTTTTTTTTTTTAATTTAATTAAGCCTGCGGCTTGTGGCGCCTACGCTATTATTGTTTTAAAAAATTTGTCACCTGGCGAGAGGCGCGAATTCAAAAAATAGGCTCCGCCTCCTCGCCGAAATATTTTTTGCAATTCTGCGCGCGCCAATTTGCAATCGCGGTGCGCGCGCTTTTCTGCGTCGAATTTTTGTCCAGTGCCTTTCAATTTCTCCTGGAAACCTTTATAAAAATTGTTATTTTGAAGCGAATTCGGCAACTGTTGATTTAAAGTGAGTTTTTGATTTTCTTTATTGGATATTTGTTAATAAAGTAACGGAAATTCAACGCGTAAAATCGCGCGCACCGCGATTGCAAATTGGCGCGCGCAGAGTTGCAAAAATATTTCGGCGAGGAGGCGGAGCCTATTTTTTGAATTCGCGCCTCTCGCCAGATGACAAATTTTTTAAAACAATAATACGTCGCCTACGTCAAATTTTGATGTTTGTTTTTTTAATTTGTATTTCTAGAAATGGTAATATTTCTTTTCCCTAACTGGCTCAATTTCAACACTTGTGGTGAAGTGGTTAAATTGTTTGTACGTCAATCGGGGGTCGAGTTTTGTGGAATGCAAACTCGTGTGTGAGACAAACAAACAAACACACAGTTTAATCTAAAATGTTCTATATGAGGAAGCTATCTGTTTCATGTTTAAAAAACGGTTAATACCCCCTGGGAAAAATATCGAAAATTGGGGGAAAACTCGGAGAATGCTCCGATTACTTTGGGAAATGGTGCCAAAAATACTCCCGGACATTCTTAGAAAATGTCGGACCGAAATATCGACTTTTCTGAACATTTTTAAAGTCGATATTTCGGTCGAAAATTTTCTGAGCATGCCCAGAATTATTTTTGACATTATTTCCCAAAGTCAATCTGAAAATTAACCGAATTGTCCCAAATTTTTTTTTGCTATATATTGCTTTTTAATGTCCCCATTAGCTTTCATCTTTTTGTTCCGAGGGCATGATTAAAATATCCGAAAGCTGTGAAAATTATAAACAAAAAGCGAAAATGAAATTTTTTCATCAAGGTTTCATTAAAGAAAAAAAAAACATTTTGTAATGAGCCTCTCACTACAGTGTGTGTAGTGTAGAAGATCAACACTTCAGTCTTTCCTACAACCCCGGTGGATTTCGTCACCCTTTCAAAGATCCAAGTGGCTAATCATTACACACTGCCTTGCTCAGGTCGGATGTAGTGTCGAATGCGCATTCCTCGGTTTAGCAGAACGTTGAAGAATAGGCGAAATTGCTACGAACAGCACCAACTACTGCCGCAGTCCACCGCATCCGGCCTCTGCTCTTTTTACGGCGGATTCAAGATTAAGTCGGAAGAGGCGATGTAATCTCAGAGTATTGGACGTCTGCCTTACTGGATGGAACAAGATCATCTGACCAAAACAAGAAGAATCAATTAAAGAGTGTGCACGTTCAACTGCAAGTCGATTGCCACCGATTATTGGCTCGCAGAGCGAGGCTACCCCGAAGCAGAACGTTCCCGAATCAGAACTGTCCCGTATCAGAACCATTTCAAAAAGAGAGTCAGTAGCTTACCACTCGTTGAGTTTTTCAAAATTTATTTATTTATTTCAAAACATTACTTATTTTGCACATAACCAAGCAGTTTTGCTAATTTTTATATACCGATTTCGATACGAAAACGTTCTGAGAAAGAACGGTTCTGATTCGGGGTAGCCCCCGCAGAGCTGCTAGAAGAGACGAAGAAGATCAAGTACGACATCATCCACGGTGTGCTGTCGAAAGTGCGCTTCGTTGAAACAAATCTTGGCAGTGTGCCTATTTATGCGAATTCTCATTTTTTTGAAATGAGTTTTGAAGCAGAAAGCGTGTACGCTACGAGACGCAGAGGATAGTCAGCTTTTCCACGTGTCAAGAACTCAGAGCGCGCGGGATGTTGAGAGGTACATGGAAATTTACATTTAAATTTCGCGGGAAAGTTATCACCTCACTCGAGAAAAAAGCGCGCGAAATTGCGTGTTCAAAACGTCGTTACTGCGGCGCCGCGGCATTTTTTTTGTATATTTTATTCTTGCGAGTTCATTTATTTTTCAGGTGCTACCTCGGAATAGAACTGAAGTGTAATAGAACTGCAGCGATATAGAACTTGCTTCGCAATAGCACCGTTCGGAATAGAACTGTTTGGAAAAGAACTGTAGCAAAATAAAACTGTTTTGAAATAAAACTGTTCGGAATAAAACTGTAGCGTTTTTGAACTAAATTAGCAATGGAGCGCGTTTGCATTACTTGGCCGTCAAGGCGGGCCGAGAAAAAAATGATAAAAGTTTATTCAAAAAAACAACAAAACAAACAATTTTTGATGAATAGCTCAAATATAAAACTGTTGAAAAAAGCACGCGCATGAGAAATTCCAATATTTGAATGAGCAAGCAATGCAATCGCGCTCCATTGCTAATTTAGTTCCAAAACGCTACAGTTTTATTCCGAACAGTTTTATTCCCAAACATTTTTATTCCGATCAGTTTTATTCCGAACAGTTTTATTTCGCTACAGTTCAATTTCACTACAGTTTTATTACAAAGCGAGTTCAATTTCGCTACAGTTCTATTACGCGTCAGTTCTATTCCGAGGTAGCACCATTTTTCACCGCTCTAATTTTAAGTAGTTAAATATATTTCACTCTTAATTTCATGCAGAAAGCGTATTCCGCCAGCGCCTCGTTTTTGAAAATCCAAACCGTTTCAAATCTGTAACCACCTCGTTTCTTCAAATCTGTTTGAGCAGTGGAGCGTATTTTCATGATGTACTCTTCAACACCCCGTGAGAGCGCTGGATTTTAACCCCAACACGTGGAAAATTGTGCGGTGCCGCGCCACGTTGCAGTATCCTCCCAGCGCGACGTAACCATGTTTCGCTCATTGTTTTTCTTTTTTTTTACCGCTGGTATAAACTGAATCAGATAATAATTTGCAGAAGGGAACTATGGTTACCATTGAAGATGTTGTGAGCGTATCCGATTTCTAACGAAAGTTTCCGACCAAGAAAGCTGTGATGGAGGCTACAGAAAGGATATTTCAATTAAAACGCCACATGTCACAACTGCGGACTTGCAGCGTCAATGCGCAGTCCAGGAAACGGAATCGAGGTGCGAAAAAAAAAATCCCCACCACTGTGAACATGGAAGTTTTTCCAGCGGAGATGTCGAAAGGACAAAAACTGACTGCTCGATAAAATCCATCCGATCGAATTCATGTTTTTCGGAGGTCAAAGTGCCTCTAACGAAAGTTATACGTTTAATTATTATGAATGCGCAAAATTTCACTTCGGCCCAAATGCAGAAAGAAACGGTCGCAGATTTTCAGTGTTTCATAAGGCAATTGTCGTAGACTATCGCTGCAAGCTACCCGATTTTGGGAGGTCACGGAAAAGTTAGATGAGACCGCGCTACATACCAAAAATTTGGAAAAAGCTGCGAAGACACGGATGTTCAATTGATGTTCGGTGGTTAGTTTGAAAATTTTTATTGATCCAACGATTTTTTAAAAGCATCATCAGTTGCACTCGTGAAGCTTTGCGTGAAGCGTTCTCGTGGTAGACCGAAAGGCGCCGACTTCGATGAAAATATTGAAAGACGATGTCCACCTGGACACGATTATCCATAGCGATTGCTTCGTAAGTTATTCGCAATTAAAAAATCATTTCGCTTGCCACATGCAGCCCCCTCAACTAACGTTATTTTTTTAGACCATCTTATAGCAAGGGGAGAATGTAAAGGCCCATCTTCCTGGGGCGAAGCTCTAAAAAATTGAAAGTGTTGGGCTATCAGGCTTTTCTTTTCATTTAGAACGTTGTGCCGATATGCGAAAAGTTCTGAATTGGTCGCAATGGGGCGCACTTCCATTTTCAGTGTTAAATGGCCGGCGATTTTCAGCATTTTTCAGGGTTTTTCGTAAAATGGAGGAATTTTATCAAATTTTGCAACAACATATTTTCAATTTGATCGGAAAATTCGGAAACAGTTTAATGCAAATTTTGATAAAATTTCTTCATTTCCTGAAAATTGTTGAAAATCCCGTTGAAAAAACGCAGACTTTAATCACGAACTTCCCTATCGACGAATTTTTTTAGCTTAAAATAAAAAACGAAAAATGATTGGTCGTAACCAGGCTTTCTCGGAAATTTCCGAAAACTCGGAATTCCGATGTCGGAAATTTCCGATTCCGGTTCCGAGGCAGTTTCGCTTCCGAAAAAATTTCCGATTCCGTTCCGAGACAGAAGGATTTCCGAAAATAATTCCGTTTCCGTCGGAAATAATTTTTTTCCGATGTCGGAAAAAAACATGTTTTTCTGTCGAAATTTGGTACGAAAAATCTTTTTTTTTTGCAAAAAAATTCTATCATGTCCGTGACACAAATTTCCTATTTAAAACACGAATCTACGTATCTTTCCTCAATTTTTTAAAACTTTTTCGATTTTTCCGATCGGAAATCGGAATTCCGTCAGAAGTCGGAATTCCGACGGAAACCGGAACGAGAATTTTCAATTACGGAATTCCGACGGAAATTCGGAAATAAAAATGAAAAATTCGGAATTCCGTCGGAACATCGGAAAAGTAAATTACAAACTCGGAAATTTCCGACGGAACTCGAAAAAGAAATTTTTATTTCGGAGAAAGCCTGGTCGTAACAATGGTCTGAATGGTCAAAAGCACAAGACGATCATTTTTCGAAATTATTTTTTTGGTCTGTTTTTTAAAAACAGCTTCTCACAGTTGAAAAATGCATATGAACCATCTGCCTGCAATTCTAGGGCTTTTTTTGAACAAAAGACGATCCGCAACAAACCCATATTTTCATTGCGCTGAGCGGACTTGGCCACATGACAGTAAATCATTCGACTAATTTTGTCAACCCCATCAATGATATGCATAAATGGTAGAGCAATATTCTATCGGCGTGGGCCATCGTTCCCTCCTGTGCACATGATCTTCCCAGAATCAACAGTGGGGAGCTGTAATTCATAAGATTGCACTCCACAATTCGGTAAAAAAGATCCCCCAGAAATATTGTGTACCTGAGCTCCCCGAAAAACTAATCTTTCCTTTCGCAGCGGTGTGGGGGCAAACTCCTCTTTTGGGGAGGTTTATTACACATGTTGCGGGTTTTTGTTCAAATTTGCCTTTAAAAGATCTGAATGTTGCTACCCAAGTGGATCGGTACTGCAAGAGACGAGTCGATGTATTATTCATAAATTCCTGTGAATATACGCATTGTGCAAGATGGAGTCTGAAGCAAATATATTTCGGTACAGTGGTGATGAATTGGAATTTCATCTAATTTTCAATTATGCCTGAGGAATGAGATAAAACTTTAATTATTTAAATCTTGACAAGCCTGGCTGCATCAAAAGCTACTTTTGATTTCTTTTCATTTCTAAAAATGTTTTTTCTTCACTTTCTTTTAAATTTCTTTTTCATTCATTTCTTGCGTGTGCCCTGTGGCGCATGCGGATGGTTAAGCGCTTGCATTTCAAACAAACGACGCAGGTTCGAGTTTTTGTGTTGGTCTCGGGCGCTCACTTCGCTTCCGCCATGCAGTTTGAAAGTTACTGACCCAAACGGAATTTTATATATAAGGATGATCTTTGTAATTTTCGCATCTTTTGGAAAATAACAGTTTTAATGGTGCTACCGAAGTTTGTCTCGATTATTTTTACTAATTTTCATTGTGTTCGACGTCATTCTATGTAATTTCCGCGAAGGATGACGCTCCACAAACTATATGTAGTCTACTTGGAATGCTCCTCACCTAATTCGAGCATTCACAATGAGCCTTATATGATTCGCACTATGCTTCTCCCCGCCCAAAAGCTATTTACATACATAGAACCCTTACCAAGGATATTCACAACAAATCTGTTGCAAGACCCACATAAACTTTTGATACTTCGTAGACTTCTTCCGACTTCCGCACACCCCTCGCTCTACTTCAAAATTCAGAATAAAAGATGTGTGTTGCCCAAACCGAAATTCTACTTCCTCTTTTATACATATTTCGAGGAATATCTTTTTGTGAAAGCACCCCTTGAAGTTGACGTTGATTGGTCATCATTCAAAAAGTTTTTATCAAGTACATACATATAATCGTGGTATAATCTCTCTGGATTTTGGAAATGTCAACATTTTTGTTAATCTCACAAACTCGTCGTCCCCGAAACTTTCTTGGAAAAAGTCTAGACATAGAATAGGAAAACGGTTTGGGCATAAATTCATAGTTTTGGAACCTTCTCTTGAATCACAGCTATACACATAGGTAACCAAACATCTTCTTCTTATTCCTCTTCCTTTCTTTTCTCGTCTGGAATAAAAGATCACCGAGCTACTCTTTGGACACAAAATGTGCATAATGAAACCAAGAGGCACTTATATTGACACATTCTGGACGATCAGTGATCAGAAATATGCACAAGAATGTAATGGATTGTGTCCGGTTATTTCGGACGTTTCATTTTCATACAAAATGCGAATAATATTGATAAGCTAAATTCACCTGAAAATTTGCACTTTCTCAGCAGCAGAAAAAGTGCAAAACAATTTTGTGGGTTACCTATTTTCATCAAAATGTTCAATATATTGAATATTATTTAACGTTCAGGATTTGAAACGTGGGCGGAGATCGAGCAAACGCGCTCCACTGAGAGCGTGACAAAACCGGCGAAAAATCTAAAAGTCCACGGCACATTCTTTCCTGAATATTTGACAATTTCTGTACAAAAACCGTGTCACAGACTTTTAAAATTTTCCCCGGTTTCGCGTTTTCCCCGTTTTGTCACGCTCTCTTGAATACACTTCGCCGACATTTAAACTTCTGGGCATGGTGTACACGGGTTTGAGAAATCGCGCCCGGACGCACAAACGCGACGCGTCCAAATGAGGCCCAAAAATTAGAGAAGCCCTAATAATTTGGAATAGGATTTCGTTAGTTTCCCGATTTTGCTTTCGGTTTTCTCTCCGATAATGTGAAATTATTCGCGGGATTTTTTAATTTTTGGTCCTCGTCCGGGCGCGTTTCCTCATTCCCGCCTCATACCCCTGTGCGTGTATAATTGTATTTAACTTTATTCAAATGATTGCTTTCGTTTAATCGCTATCCGATGAAATGTCGTCCGATAATGCAATTTCGGAGCGACAAACTGTTTCGATGATGTTGTCTGTGTCTGTCGGGAATGTGTGAATGTTGACAAGATCGAAAAATCATTGGCTGTTGTCTTATCTCCAAACCACAACAAATAACTATTAAATTCCCCTTCCAGATTCGAGACATCACGTAGTCTGGCCAAAAAAAAACGTCTAGACAGCTCGAGAGCAAGAGAGAGAGATAGAATGAAAGGAAGACAAAGGGCAATTGGGCAGAGCACTCACTCCGGAGCAGGAGCCAAAAGTGCCTTTCTTCCTTCAGACTGCTTTAAAATCAATCATCTAATCTAAATTCAGAGGGCGCGAAGAGAGATCAAACGTCGTCTATTGTCGGCAAAATTGGCTGGTTGAGTCATAGAAATCAACGTGATGTTTCAAAGGGCAAATAGTCACTTTTTTTGGGGGGAGAGTAGACGAGTGGTGTCTAGACAGGCGGATTGCGTCGAACATCATCGACAGTGGTTGTCTATCGTTGATACTGTAGAATGCCAAACGCCAAAGGTTTAACCGATTGCGCAACCGCTATGAAGGTTCTAGACGTGCGATAATATAATTTGTACAAAACCAAAGCTAATTTTTTTTTGATTTTAAGTGATCACGAGCAAAATTAAGTTACGGAGCTCCGATGAAAAAAAAACCGTTTTCGCTGCGAGACTTGCGAGGTTCGACAGAAAACGTTTTCCTACAAAAAATGAGCAAAAAATCAAAACGAAATTCGCAAAAAAAAATCGATTGCAAATGGAAATGTATCGAAAATGTTCAAAAATAACGAAAGTCCGCAAACACCGAGCGCAACGTTGCAGTCGTTTGGCTACAGTAGAAGACCAGAAAATTAATCGATAAATCGAGAGCGTGTCAATACCGGAGAAAAACGAGAAACCGGGGAACACAAAACCACTATGAACACAAAAATTTCGAACCGGAAAAAGTTGACACTCACGCGAAATTGCGAAAACGCTGCTTTTTCCACTTTTTAACGTTTTTTTTATTGATTTTTTCATGCAATCAACTACTCGGATGCTAGAGAAACTATTACTCTCGTCTCAGCAGCTGCTTAAAAACTTTGAAAATAGCCAATTTTCTCACGGAACATCTCGGAGCGGATTTTTTGAGTGAGACCGTAACCCGTTATACAATGTAAACAAGTTCAAAAAATAACGAAAAACAAGAAAAAAGAAATAAATACAATAGAACTTGTTTACATTTTCAAATGGGTTACGGTCACACTCATTTCAATTGTGTCGAAAATTCGCTTCGAGACACTTCGTGAGAAAATAGGCTATTATCAAAGTTTATGAGCAGCTGCTGAGACGAGAGTAATATCGAAATGATAAAATCAACTAAAATATGTTTAAAAGTCTGAAAATCAGCGTCGTCCGCAACTTCGCGTGACTGTCAATTTCCCCCCTGTTTGGCATTTTTACCCGGTTTTGTCAGGGTCTCTCTCCCACTCTCTCTCTCTTGCCTTCTATTACTCTATTATCATCTAGTACCACTTCCAATAATTAAGAGTTTTCGGACTAAAGGGACGTTTTCTAAATAATTAAACGTAAAACATTTTGCCCTGTCTCTCCGCTTTCTCTCTCTCTCTCTCTCTATTCATCATTCAATCAGCTCTCAGAAAATCCGCTATTTGCCGGCAGGAACACCTTAATTTTGCACCCGACAAACCCCCTGATTTACTCTCGCGAGAGCCAAGATTAAAAATCGGAACGTTATAGACACAAATACAACTCTCCATCGGACTTTGGACGCGATGAACCGCCGTTTCGCGCGCTCACTTTTTTCTTACACTGATAATAATAACAATAACATGATTTGATTGAACCCAAAGCGAGCTCTATTGACCAAAAAAACAGTTTTTGTGAGCAGTAGACTCTGCTTTTGTGAGTGCATTTTTGACTATTTTGTGAGGATTAGCTGTTTTTCTTCGAGAATTCTTATTCATAGAAATGGAGAAAATGACAAACAATTGGGAGAAAATTCGGAGAACGCTTCGAATGTTCTGGAACTTTGGAAAATAATGTGAAAAATAAACTGTTCCCGGGCGTGCTCAGAAAAATTTGGAGTGAGATTTCGATTAAGAAATGTGGTTTTTCCAATAGTAATTTTTCACATCGAAAATGAGCTCTATGGCTAGATTGGCTCAAAAGTTATCTTTGGCAAGGACTACGGTAGAGTTCACAATCCTAATCGTGCACGTGCTGAGTTCGGCTCTTTGACCCCGATCAAAAGAAATGACAGTTGCGGCCTGGGTTCCTCTCCATTATACCTTTTTACGGCTCTGGGACGTTTCGAAACTTTGTGTAATTTTGAGTCGCGGTCTTCGCACAAAAGACAAATCAGTTGTTGATTCTTTAACCGGAAAATTCGACAAATTTACGCTGAAAATTTCGGAAATGGTAATTGACCGAAAAAAATTTACCGGTAAATCATTTTTCGGCGACGCACACCGATTGCACACACAAAAAAAATTCCTCGAAGTTTTGTCGTTGTGGAAAGCAGCAAAGAATTATTAAAAAATTGAAGAAGAAAAACGGTGTTTTTTGGTTTCACTATTGCAAACACCGCGACGAAAAATTGCACTAAATTTTCGAATCGTCCTTGTTTCGAGATGCCCCAGAACCCTTTTCACACTGAATATAGGAAGCAAATGGGTTCAATAAATGTTTATTTCGACGCCTAGTTATGAAAGACGCACAATACAAAAGAGAGCAAAAATAGATAGAAAAGAAACATATTTAAATAATAATTATTATTGTCGATCCGCCACGACGGTCAAAGGCGCTCCAAAGAAATTAGTACTTTGTGATTTTCATTTTGGTTTCCAAATTATCACCGTCATGGCGGGACGACAATAGAAACATATTATCGGTTCAATATTCTTGCCGGCTACCATATGCTCCCGCGCAACTTTTATAATAGACGCAGACATAACGAGACGACAAACCCGCTCACATTTTTGCGCTGCTTTCAGTTGAAAAACCTGAGGGGCGGAGTTTCGCCACTGATTACTGTAGCCGGCAAGAATATGAATGAGATACCACGTAGTCAAAAAGCGCAGAGATTTCCAGTAGCAAGACAGCAGAAAAAAAAACAGATTTTGTAGAAAAAAAAAGAAAAAGAAGGATCGTTGCATAGAGGGGGTTAAGAACAGTTGCAAAAGTTTCAAAAACAATAAAAATCAATCTAGGGGCATGCACAGTAGGTCATAGTGAGGGGTTTAAAGAGAGTTGGAGCTTTCAAAGCCACGATTCGAACGTCCCTCCGAACGTTTAGCTTCTCGAAGGAAAGCGTCCAAGTAGTCGGAGAAAGAGATCGTGGTTTCAGTCACGCGCGTAGTCGAACAGTTTTCATCTCCATCTTCATCGTCTCCCTCGTTCTGAAATAAGTTTAGGTTTAGAAAATGCGTCTTCTTCTTGAACTTTTGCACTGCAATTATTTAGAATGTCGCCGCCGACCAATTTTGCACCCAACTCTCTTTCTTGCTCTTTCTCGCGTCTGACGAGGACGTGCTGGCCCACACACGTACACACCGCGCACATTCTAGCCAGCCGCGCTAATCAGACAACGTCGACTATAGAGAGGTGCTTGCGAGTTGTGCAAAAGTGTTTGAGAGAGAGAGAATGTGAGAAACACATGTGCAAAACACCAAGAGATCAGGATATCGAAAATCACACGCTGTCTGTTGCTCCTCAGGCTTCTTCATTAGACGAGTCTCGCCAAACAAGGCATTAGTCATAAATTTTTCACATTCAGAGAGGATTAAGGGTTCAGAAAAATCAAATTTTCAAAGTTTTAGTCAGCAAAGTCAGAGTGTGTTGCAAAAAAAGGTCAAAAAACTACCGTACTCAGAGGTTTTTTGACATAAACAACCCGTCTAGATATAAAATAATTCGATGCGCCACGAAACCTACGGTTACGGTAGTCTTTCAACGCTTACGATAGAAAAACTGTGCCTACCTCTCCGCTTTTATGTCTGTGAACTCTGGTGAATCCCGTCACTTTTTTAAAGCAATGTGAGCATGTTCCAGTCACCATGCCTTCCGTGTGATTTTGAATCTGAAAAAAACAACATTTGTTTTGTTTCACTGATCCCCCAGGTACAAGTTCCGTTCATTTATTCATTTTCTCACTATCGCTTTTCTCAGGAATGCGGAGAAAAAGAAGAAGAAGATGGAGTAGAACCCCTTGTACTCAGCTGAGCTCACATCAGCTCGTTTCGATCGACCGACTCGTAACGAGACGAAACAAAATGAGCAGACGAGTGGGTGTCTCGCATTGCTAAAAAGATGGGACGCCGGCGACGGCAAATCCAATTTTTATGGGCGAGATGGGACGTGCAGAACGAGGACCACAAAGCCCTTGAGCCCTTGGGACGGACCAAAGTTCGCTACAAAATGTTTCTTCGCCTTTTTTTGCTGCTGTTGCAAAGTCAGCTTCTCGTGACTAGGCGGCATGCAAAACGTTTGGTTCGGCCGATATTTTGTTTGAAACCATTAGTTTAAAAATCACAAATTGAAAGGAAAATATATTTAAAGTGTTTCAGAAACTTTCGAAACGTCCCAGTGTCGAAAAAGTTTGGTCCTTTCGACCATTAAATACATTGCCACAAAACCCTGTTTAGCATACCCGGCTGGTTTGGCTCATTTGCAGCATATATTAAAACTATAACGGAGTTTGTCGCGTTAATCAAACACCTTCACCGACACCCAGACGGCCAAGAAAAAAGCGTATATGAGAGACAAACAAAAAAGATACTAAAATGTAGTCTCTACCCCACTTCTCCTTCTTCCTCATCAATCCGCTGCGATGCAATCACATCTCTTTCTCCTCTCTTCTCTCCTCCGCCCGAAAAGTGTAATAAAGAAATCATAGAAAATGAATGAAATGCAATGTAATAAATAATTCAACTTCAACTAACCGCACACTTGACCATTTCGTATGAACAGTATCTGCAAAAGTTGCCGTGAACGCACAAATTCCCACGATACTTTCCGACGCGCTTCACGCACTCGATGCACGGCTCCGACTCGGTGTCGCCGACTTCGAGAACTCCGTCGTAGAAGGCGTAGTCCTGAAACAAGTAAAATCATTGATCAGTGATCGGTCGTTGCCCGCCGCATGTTGCATTGTTTATTCGTTTAATTCTGTCCGTGTCTAGACGGACGTGATCAGATCAAGTCGGAAGCGATAGGCGCGCAAGCAGCTGTTGTCAGGTATGTGTGCCTACAACCGTTGATCTTGAAACGTGCCTTGGTTTGCACTTCCTGGAAGTTTAAAGGCGGCGAGTATTTTCAAATACATTGGCACCCTGCCAAGATTGTTTTTAACTAAGTTCAATGAAGCACACTTTTGCGAGTGCAGTCGTCAGGATGGATGGACGGTGATGGTTCAATGTGCAAAGAATCGAGTTTCTTTTGAATTGCTCATTGATGCCCAAAACGCCTTTTTTTAAAACATCATTATACGTTCTAGATAGAAAAAAGGGATAAGTACGCTTCCCGACACCAAAAAAAATTTTGCGCATGACTAGAAGCAAAAAAAAGAAAAACACGAAGAAGAAGAGAAGGGTCCGCCACTATTCGTCGTGCACACCGCATACACAGTTGAGACTAGACACACTCGAGAAACGTGTACAAACAAAGGAAATGATCTTTATTATATGTATGTAGGTACTTCTTTCAGTGACAGAGAGCAGTTGTTCAGACAGACACCTCCGTTTCTTCCTCTCTCTCTAACTATCTATCTATCTTTTTTTTGTTTGCTTGTTTGCCGATTTGTTTCATTCGACACCGCCGCTTTTACTAGCCGACATTTTCTCATCCAAAAGTCCAAGAATCCAAAAACAGCAGAAGAACACAACAAAGTATGCGGTGACGGTTTTGTACTCTGCATCTATGTACGCTCCTCGTGTGTCACTGTATTTTCGCGCGACCAGACAGGCATGTGACTCAAATACACTTGTCTGTACAGATTCCTGTCTAATGTCCCCTGTTTGCATACCTACAGTACTAGTAGCCTACACGCTATATTAATGGTAGCGTCTAATTTGAGCTAATTTACATAAATTCAGGCGTTTTGTCGGTCTGAGCGCAAAGCCGAAAAGTCAGCAAATAATCAGGGATTAGTACATGTTTGAAATACACCAACTTTAAAGTCACAAGGCAGAAAAAATATATGAAAAACTTTCACACTTTAATTTTTCCTAATCGGGCTCAACTTTTTAAGGCAACCGACAGACATGTCAAATGTGATTTTTGAGCTATGAACTTTCGTTTTCCGCCGTCAACTTTAGCGCGGATCTGGTACAGAAAAAGCTAAAAATAACTGCTCAATTTTGTGCTCAAACTTGACATAGGCCTGTGTAGACGAGATAACCATAACATTTCTAATTATCCTCTCATTATCCTCCCATAGTGCGACACATTGTACTCATGAACTCAGAAGGTGAAGAGGATGAATACGTCTAATTAGCCTCATAAGAAGACGAAGACACACACACACACACAAACAACTATTATAATTGATCTGGGATTCGCATTTCATTTCGTCGCACGGAAAAAATTTTGGAATAAAAAATTGGCATGGCTCGCTCGCTCGTTCGTTCGTTGGTTCGTTCTCTCACACACTCACTCACTCATGACCACCCAACAAGCGACAGACAACAATAAACAAAAGTACAAAAGAACAGGATCGTTGGTTGGACAATCAAGGCATGGTTAAAAACCAAACTCAACTCACCATCCTTGTTTTGACGTATTTCAATAGCATTGTTCTCTCCTTTGCCAATCTGAACGTCTTCTCCTTCTTTATGGACAACGAACGGCTGCGACGAGAAAGCGGAGTGCGTGTTGACGAAGTGCTATTCGACGAGTTGGTGGAAGACGTTGATTGCTCAGAAAGTTCATGTGTTGAATCGAGACGACGGCGAATTGTGTTAACTTTGCTAATAATCCACGCCGGTATCATGGAATATCTACAAAAACAAGTTAAATGGAAGAATTATTGAACAAAGTGGACTTGAGAAAAGTGAAGGAAATGGTGAGCAGACGCGAGGAGAGGAGAGGCGAGAGGAGAAGAGCCAGACAAAATGCTGAGCATTGATTTTGCGCGTTAGTTGATAAGAGTAAATAAAGTGATGAAAAAGGAAACAATTCACGAACTTTTGAAACAAAAAAGAAGAAACTTAAAAGGTGCGAAGGATGCAGGCGTGAGGCGGGAAGAGGTATGGGAGGGCATTCAGTGCCGGATGGGCGGTGCTTCGTCGCGGAGGGGGTCGGAACTCGATAGGGTCGGACACTGCAGCCGTCTAGACGCTGTCTGTGTCTCCGCACTCTCTGCTTCTCTAGAGATTAATGTGTGTTGCCGCCCCGAGGAGGTGGAGGACGAGAGGAACCACACGAAAATGAGAAGGAGAGAGACGTCGTCGTCATTGAATGGACAGCAGATCATTCTACACACATTGGCAATGCCGTCTGCGTGCGTGCGGTAAAGAATTTTGCGTCTACGTCCTTGTCGTTGCGGCAGAAGACGTGTACACCAGTGAACAAGGTGGTAGTTGGTGTTGATACGGTTGCGGCCACTTTACGATGGGTCTGCAGACCGGAGATAGACAGACAATCGAGACAATTGGCAACATAACAAAACACAGGCGTACGTAAAGGAAACTGTAAAGAACAGTGTACATAAAGAGACGAGGAAAAAGCAACAACGCAAAAATTGTGTAATAAAAGAAATAAAAAACCATACAATTGGTCTGAAACACTGGAAATAGTGTGAAAAAGGTTTGAAGGATTTTTTTAAACTGAAATATCAAAATTGTCAGCTGATGTTCATTGTTAGTATTTTTTGTCCAATGCCTTGTCATTTCTATTCATAGAAACGTCGGAAAAAGGAAAAAAAAAGACAAAGAATTGGCATGAAACTTTAGGAAATAATTTCAAAAATGCTCTCCGACATGCTCAGAAAATCTTGAACCGCAGACCGGAATATCGCATTTTTTGAAAATTTTTCAAATTGACAAGCCTGGCTGCATCAAAAGCTACTTTTGATTTCTTTTCATTTCTAAAAATGTTTTTTCTTCACTTTATTTTAAATTTCTTTTTCATTCATTTCCTGCGTGTGCCCTGTGGCGCAGATGGTTAAGCACTTGCATTTCAAGCGAACGACGCAGGTTCGAGTTTTTATGTTGGTCTCATTTTGAGTCGAGTTATGAGCATTTTTGTTATGCCGCGTCCAAAGTTAAAAAAATTCCTGAAATCAGGAGTTTTTTGCAATCCAAAGTTCCAAAAAAATCCCAGAAAAACAGGCGGTGACAGTTAAAACCGGTGTTACCGTAGTTGCTTCGCTGCGAGACCTTATATGTTTTAACTTGAATTTTCCCACAGTTGCTCAATTTTTTCTTTTTTTTGCGGTAAAATTCAAGTTCAAACACATAAGGTCTCGCATCGAAGCAACTACGGTAACGTCGGTTTCAACTGTGATCGACTGTTTTTTCTGGGATTTTTGTGGAACTTTGGAGTGCAAAAAACTCCTGAGGCCGTATTCATGAACATTTACCGTACGGTAAATAAAAAAGTAAATGGGTTTTCTGAGGGAAATAATAAGTTTCGCTATCCCTAAAACAATTCACGGATCGTTTATAGTGTCATGAACCCCGTGCACATTGCAGAATTTTAGTTTTCTGTCAAAAATATAATTTACCATTTCCATTTACCGTACGGTAAATGTTCATGAATACGGCCTCTGATTTCAGGAATTTTTTGAACTTTGGACGCGGCATTAATTAGGGCCTAATCCTGCGATTTGGATGCCTACTTAGTTTGCTACACTCCCACACCCTCACTCACTTCTCGGCGAATTAAAAACAATCACAATCTACAAAATTGCGTACCCCTCCAGGACGCGAAGCGCCCTAATATTGCAAAAGACAAAAAACTACAGTAGTCGGAGGTTTTTTGACTTAAACAACTTATCGTTTCGAGGCCGGCCGATAAAATGATTCGATACGCTTTTAAATTTTAATCAAATCCCCATCGAAAATTAAAGGCGCCTTGTATTTTTTACTGCCGGGTTTCGACGCGATGGGTTTTTTCTTGGAAAACAACCTGCATAGGGGAAAACCGCGAAAACATTGTTTTTCTGCGCTGAAAAGGACCATAATTGTTGCATAAAATCAAAAAATATTCATTGATAGAGCACTTTTATGATTAGAATACAAAAGCCTCGCATGTGCAAAAAGCTTTTACCACGCAGCGGTGACGAAAACTGTGCCGTAGACAAAGCTCACTCCCTGGTCTGCCATGACACTGTTGATTTTGAGCCGAGTTATAAGCATTTGCGTTAATTTGGGTCTAATCCTGCACCACGGATGCCTACTTACAGCTGCCTCCACTGCGCCCTCTTGATTTAAAGCACTAAGGTGTTACGTTTTTTTGGTTACGCGATGAAAAATGGCCAAAAACGCGTGAGGTCGGACTTTCTCGATTTTAAGAGAGAGGGTGATGATATTTTGGAATTTTGCCATTATTTCCTAACCTCTCAGGCCAATGACAGTATTCTCCTAGTCCCCCCCCCCCTAATTGTTTACCTTTTTTCTTTTTTTTCAACGTGTCTATGCATAAACTACAAAAAACCGGTGAAAAAAATTGACGGGAAAAGTTGAAAGTCACTTTGATAAACTTTGACTCTCAAGAACGATCACATTTATGACAGTAGCGCCACAAAAATAGTCTCGACCAAAAAAACAATTTGTCGACCTTTCTAAAACAATCAAAACACACAAAATGTGTTCCAGTCTTCGAACATGGAACATAAAACTTAATCTTCATATTTTTCGCTAAAACTTCTATACTACGAAAAAAGACCAAATCATAAAAAAAAAAATAAGAAAGCAAAAAATAAAAAAAAACCGTATTTTTTAAGGATGGTCTCGCACGGAATGTTCGTTTCCACTATTGTTTCTGTACATTACTTTTTATTTTTACTCTTGTCTCACAATCAGCAGCTGCTCATAAACTTTGAAAATAGCCAATTTTCACGCGAAATATCTCGGAGCGCATTTTTTGACACAGTTGAAATGAGTGCAACCGTAACCCATTTAAAAATTTTAACAAGTTTTAAAAAAATCCCTAAAAACAAGAGAAAAGAAATGAAAACAATAGGACTTGTTTAAATTTTTAAATGGGTTACGGTCGTACTCATTTCAACTGTGTTAAAAATGCGCTTCGAGTTATTTCGTGTTTTCAAAGTTTATGAGCAGCTGCTGGGACGAGAGTAATAACTGCTGTTAAATTTTTTAAAGAAAGGTTATTATTTTTACTAATTTTTGCTCATATTTAACCATATTTTCTTTTCTTCCCTCTCCACCTTCGCCGCACTCTTGACTGAAACACATGTAAATATATCAAAAATAAATATTGGCAGATTAGGAAGACTTTCAAAAAAATATAGCACTGACAAAAAAACTGCGTAGCGTAATCTAATCTCATCCGATTTCAGCGCATATCATCAAATATCAGTAACACTAATTCCGCATTAAGATCACAAAAACTAACTTCTGTACTTTTCTTTTTTTTTGCCATGCGTTTGTCCCATTTATCGTAAAGCAATTACGTGAAAACGTCAAAGAAGACGTGATCATACTGTGGTAAGTGTTGGTCCGCCAAGACGAGACGAGACGGCGCAAATTTAGTTTTCCGTCTCGTTTCCCTAATCTGTCTGAGCCTCGACGTGTCGTCGTCTCGTTTTTTGTGTTGTAGACTCGACGAGGCTATTCGCCACTTCCGACAACGAAGACGACCGAAAAAGTTCACAGACACCGAAGTTGGGCAGCAGAAATGTGGGGGAAAAAACAAAGAGAGGGAGGAGATGTGTCTAGAGTCTAGACTTTTCCTGCAGGCCGAATGATAAAAAATACGAAAAACAACTGCTCTAACTATTTCCAGAGACGTCTAGACTGTCTCAAGAGATTTTCACTAGAGAACGGAAAAGGCAAGTACGGAAGGGAAATTTCTAAATTTCCGTAAAATGTTAAAATTATTTGGAAAAACTCATAATTATGGGGTTATTCTTGAAATATTACTGCGTCGCGAAAACCAGTCAGAGCGGAACGCTGTGGTCTCGCCGCGAAAAGTGAGAGTCACAGCAGAGTCACAGCAGCGTCGCGCGCCTTGCCACATCAGCGTCGCGCGCTCTGCTCTGACAGGTTTTCGCGACGCAGTAATAGCAAAAAAAATTGTGAGAAAACTTGAAGAAAGCTACGATTGGCCTGAAATTTTGGGAAATAGTGTCAAAAATACTCTCCAACATGCTCAGAAAATCTTGGACCGCGGACCGAAATATCGCATTTTCCTAAATTTTCTGAGCATTTCATGCCGGGGAGTGTTTTTGGCAATGTTTCCCAATGGTTCAGACCAATCGGAAAATTCTGCGAGTTTTCCTCGTATTTTTTGCTATTCTTGCTATTTTGTGAATTTCGAATTGGGTGTCGAAACTAAAAAAAAAGAATTTCAAAAATTCTGAATTCAAAATGAGCCTATTTCGTGAGCCGGATGATTATCAGCGGCTGATAAATCACATTTTCATCATTTTTTTAATTTTAGAAAATTAGTAATTTCCCGTCGGGATTTTCGGCTAGCGCGCAATTTTAGCGAATTTTCTGTTAAGTTGTACTTTTCATATTTTCTCGTTTTTCAGCTATTTATTTTCTTTGCTAAAAACTTGAAAGTGGATTGAATGTACGATGAAAAGGTGAAAATAATCGACGAATGACTACGAACACGTCAGAATGCACAAATTTATGCGAAAAACAATAATTAGTGATTTTAACATTAAAAACAAACAACAAGCACCTCTTTTTGAGAAATAGAACACAATGTGACAAAAAACTACAAAATCTTATGGGGAAAAAAACTCTACAAAAAACTACAGAAAATCTTATCGGGGCATTCTTCGCATTTTCAGGTTATTTTCTTTCGAATTAGGATTGAAATTCCATAGGATTTTGCAGCTTGTTAGCCGCTGTGTAAGCGTTAAAAAAAAACGAGAAAAATAGAAAAATAGAAAAAATGACGCATGCATTTTTTTTGCAAGCGACGGGCAATTTTTTTCGCTACTTTTTTTTAAACCAACTAAACATTTTGGACTTCTTTGCTTTTTCCTATATTTTCGGGATTATTTTTGATGGCTCTTTGTTTGTTTGAATAATACAAAAAGTATTTATTTCATTCATAAAGAGCCACTATTTGAACATATTTGCAGCTTAATTTCAAAAGTCCGGAATCCACAACACACCATCAACAAAAAGAAGCTTGGATAGGACGGATACTGGAAATTTTCGGCGTGAGAACGAGGGCGTATTGCCCATTCATATTATGGATTCGTAACGTAGCGACTCGTTGCTGCAAGTTTTACGCCAGCAAGAGAAAAAAATTGCAAAAAATTGTTTCCACTCTCGCCGCCAAGACTTGAATCGTGGTGAGACCGAACAATTGCTGACGCATAACTTGACACGCTGTCTCGCTACATCACGAATGCATAATATCGTCGTTTTATTTGAATTGGCACTCGGTGTTTGCGTACTGTCATTGCGTACAATTTTACGAAGCTCTGCGAGACCCTGACAAAACCTGGGAAAAACTCGAAACCGGTTTTTTCCTGCATTTTATATCACTTCCTGTACAAAACTCGTGCCGCAGACTTGCAAAATTTTCCCCGGTTTTGTCAGGGTCTCAGCTCTGCCCACTGCCCTGTGTTTTTTCGTTTGATTTTCCATAAATTATCGATTTTAGATTGATTAATATCGCGTTCGAACGGAATCATTCAAAATCGGCAGAAATGTAATAATTAAAGCGAAAGTAAATAGAAAAATACAGGGTAATAAGGGCGGAGCTTTGTAAATCTGTACGCAACGCCAGTACGCAAACACCGAGCGCCCCCACTAAAACGACGATAGCAGGGCGAAATGAGGTAATTTGAAGAAAAAAAAAATGAAAGATGGACAATACTGGTGCAAGAATGAATTCCCTGAATTGAGAAGGGACTTATTGGAAGACGACCAAGGAGATGGAACGGAACGACTACCAATTTACCAAGGCAAACAACTTAACACCTATTGGACAAATCGAAGGATGGATCGACTAAGCAACTATCTCGGAAAATGTTTAGCTAATATCCATCGAAATCAGCTATTAGCCCCCGATTTCGGGACGTGTGCCATATGTATTTGGCGTGCGCCTCGAATTCGATGGCTATCAGCCGTTTTCGATGGCGATTAGTCGTTTTTGATGGCCATTAGCCGTTTCGGTCGGCTGTAATTTTCAAATTTTTTCCATTTCAAATTTCGGACATCTTGTGTCTCAAAAGGTCGCAAAAAAGGTTGTTTCATTTAATTGTTGCATGTAAACATTCTATAGCTGCGTTGCCAACAACAACAACAGCCATAATGGCTAATAGCCAAATTTGTCGGCTAGTTGCCATTATCGCCCTCTATTAGTTTTTTCGGCGGCCTAGATGCCGACTCTCGCCATATACGCCCCAAAAATTTCCTGAGATAAATAAGAAACAGTCACTACACTATTCATACCTATTTGCAGCTGAAGCTAGCATCTCAACGTGTGCAATATTATATTTTTATGCCCAGAAAACACCCGGCCACACAAAACTGTACGAAAAAGCGCGAAATATATTTATGTACGTTTTTCGATTTGTGAAAATTGAATAAAAAACAATTCCGCCTACCAAAAACAATTCGATGCAGACACGGGCGGATAGACAATAATATTTTGTTGTACATAAGTGTTCAAGAAATGAGAAATTTTTATCACAGAACACTGCAGTACATTTCTGGCACAGAACAGAACAATGACGATTGCTTCAATTCATTCATCTCAAATTTCTCTTCCGGGAATAGAAAGCAAAAAAAATCGTCACTTTCCCACACTGCGTTATCGTAATATTGTGGACTGTATGATAAATTTGTAGACTTTTGTGGTGTCTGTAGAGAACGAGGAAGTAGAAAATGGAAAGGAAGAAAAAAATGTAGTTTTGCGGAAAAAATTATGGGAAATTCGGGAATTTATGATCTTTTCTTTCCTTTTCTCCCGAAAAAGCCTGCAAAATTGTATTTAAGTTTTTAGTTTTCCGTGCATGTTTTGACACTCCCTCCTCCTCCTCCTTTTCCTTCTCCTTCAGACCAGAATACCAATCAAGTGGTCTGTAATTCAAGTGTTGACAAACAGCGTCTATTGGTCTTTTGATATTTTCAAGACTCTATTTTTCGGTTCAACTTACCAAGCGTCAGAGATCAAAGACACGTCGCGTCGCGTCTAGTCGGTCGCAGCTGATAAGCCGAGTTGGGAAGTTTTGAATCACCGTTACTTGCAGAACGATCGAAAATGAAAGTTTCGATTACTTGCAATCAAACATGTCATGTCTTTAGTTTTTTGATGCCGACATCAAATTTGCGTCCGTGTAGACATGGGTAAATATTTTTGTCTGGAATGGGCGCACGCGCAGACTCAGCGAGCACTCTCTAACACTATCAGAGCACAAATAAGCGGAGAGAAATCTAAATATTTTCACATGAAAGTGAGCAAGTTTGGACCAATGATCTCTCGAGAGCTCATAAGAAACATCTAGATCAAAATTCCTAATTAATTTGGAAATAAAACATGCCTAAAGTCCACCTTCCTCCAATTTCAGCTGTTAGCTGCTTCCTCATTGAAATTTCGCACGCTCGCAGCATTTCATTTAACAGAAAACAATAATTAAAGCAAATGAGACTAGAGAAAGAATGTCTAGACTATGAAATTCTAGAAATGAGAGATATTTCGACTTGAGAGTGAACAGGGAAGGTTTCGGACTTGTCGCCAGTTTTAGTGAGTACTGTAGTGCCGAGTACGGTTGTTGAGAGACATTGTCAGAAAGCATCGCAGACAGCTTTTTTGCATTTTCAGAGTATCTGAAACAAACACGAATGAATGAAAAATTCAATAACCTATCAATGGCATATAATTCGGAGGGTACAATGATTCGGGGGTACAAAATTCAACATTTGGGGTAATAAATTCAAAGTGTTATACCTCTTAATCATGTGGTTTTTACTCCTGAGTCATTGAAATATTGTACTACAACGTCATTGTACCCAAAAAGTATGATACTAATGAATTTATCACCCACAAATCATGAATTTTGTACCCCCGAATCAATGTCCTCCCGAATTATATGCCCCTGTCAATACCTCGGTTGCAAAGCTTCTCGAATCGCTCCGTGAACTTTTTCCACAGTCAAATCCAATTTATCAAGAACCGTAGCCATTCCGTATCGTTGAGCCCGTTTTGCATTGATTTTCTGATCGGCGAACAACGGCATCAGAACAGCTGGAATACCGGCCTGTGCCGCTTCGAGGAATGAGTTGTATCCGCCGTGAGCAATCATCAGTTTCATCTTCGGATGCCTCATGATATCTTTTTGAGGAAGCCATTTCACCAGATGGAGGTGATCCAGTTTTTCGGCGCCTGCCACCGATTTTTCCATTCTCCAAAGGATCGTGTAGGTGTTGAATTTGGCAAATGCTCCGAGGAATGAGTTCTGCGGAAAATAAGGGAACATTTTTTTGAGAATTTTGTTGGAACATGGTTTGATTTTTCCGGTAAACATGTACAAAAATGTCCATTTTTCGAATTGTGGACGCGATGTTCCACGGGAATCATTCAAATTTCTTTATTTTTCCAGGGAATTTGAAAAAAATTAGTCTTGGAAGATGACTTTGTTATTGGGGTTATTCTCTGAACCAGCAAAAAAAGCAAAAAAATTGAAAAAACCAGCAAAAAATTCAGCGAAAATTCGGAGAATGCTCCGATTGATCTGAAACTTTGGGAAATCATTTAAAAGATACGGTAATTCCCTGAAATTTTCAGACCAAAATATCGATTTTGATAATTTTCAGAAATAAAAATCGATATTTTTTAAATCAATATTTGGATCTGAAATTTTCAGGGAATATCCGAGAGTATTTTTTAAATGATCTCTCAAAATTTCAGAGCGATCGGAGCATTCTCCGAATTTTCGCTGAATTTTTTGCTGGTTTTTTCTATTTTTTGCCTTTTTTGCTGGTTCCGAGAATAACCCCATCAGAAACCTCGTGCATAAACAAAAAATACGCATTTTTCGCAAATGTTTTACAGATAAATCTCGGTTTTTTCTTTCGCAATATGATTATCGAGCAATTAAACCGGTTTTATAAAAACTTCACAAAAACTTCAGTTCATTTCTTCCTCGGCTTCGATATCCACACCTCCTCATTGCTAACCTTACAATTAGTAAATTTCTCAAAACCTTAATCGTAAAACCGTTTGATTTATCTACTGTTTCAATAAAAATAACCTAGAAAATGTGGAAAAACGAGTGTGGCCCAGGGAAACATACCGTAAATTCTCTAATAAAACGGACCTCATAATAGAAAGGCCCCCTAAAATAAAGCGCCCCCCCCCCCCCACCCTAAAATAGACCGGCCTCTCTAATATAGGAATGAATTTAACACTTTTTTCAACAATTTGGTCACGTTTAAAGACATTGAAAAGTAAACCTAACCCTATAATATAACGGCCCCCTAAAATAGACCGGCCCTCATAGGAGAGTAGTAAAAAATAGAACGGCCGGCCGTTCTATTAGAGAATTTACGGTAGTTTTTTTTTTGTGTTTTTAACCGTATGCAGAATTGCGGAAAAGTGTACCGTACCCAGAGTCTTTTTAACTAAAAAAAACCGCCTTTAAAAAGCCAAAAATGACTATTTTCAAAAGAAATTCGACAATTTTTGCCGATCTTTAAAGACGAACTGCATTATTCTCGACCTGAAGGGCTGTTTTCCTAGTTTAAAAATACCAACCTCTATGTACGGTAGGCTTTTTAACGTTTTCCCGCAAATCTAATACATTCCAATTTTAAAACTCACAATCATCTGCGCCGGCATATTCGTAGTATTGGACACTGTACCCAGTGAAAAAACTATCAAACCGTCCGATGGCTTTTCAATAATCTCTTCCAACCATTTCTCCATAACCACCTTCTTTCCTTTTCTAACTCCCAGCTCTCCGGAAAATGCGATATGAAGCGGAAGAGGTCGCGGGAAATCCAACATTCGATCACCGTTGATGAGCAAAGAAGGTACTGTGCTTTTTGCCAAATCCCAGAGATCTTCTTGCTCCGCACCGACGAGTTCTATATAATTAGGCGATGCAATTTTTATGTATTGAAAGTTCGAAAATGATGACTTTTTTCAAACGTACATAAATCTGTTATTTTTCTCAATGAGTTCGAAAATGGCAGTTAAAAATCATTCAACTTTCTTTTTTGTACCTAACCACCCAAGAAAACATATTCGGTTGCAAATTTAAATTTTAAAAAAATACAAAGGACAAACCTCTATAGAAAACGTTCTCATCGACCAGCAAATTCTGGGGAAGGTTAACAAAATCGAGAAGAGAAAGATGCCAGAGAGTGTTCTGAACTCGATCAGTGAATGATTGTGAGAATCCCGCTGGAAAATCAGAATTAGATTATTTTGTGGGAAATAGGGTGTAAATTACCGGAAGAAAGCGGATGTGGAATTGAAGATGGAATGGTCCTCAAGCCCAATTGGACGGCGGCAAAATCATAAATGGATGTGCCATGAGTTATCCAAATTACCTTAATTTTGTCTATTTTAAATTCTAATCGGATATTGTCTAATTTTGATAACTTTTTTGTACACCACTATTTCCTACTTTATAATTAGATAATTTCCCTTTTTTCAGTTTCATAGATCCGGCCTCTGCTTTCAAATATTCTTGCATTTTGCGAGCATCGCGAAAGGACTCTTTCATTATTTTTAAAAAACTTCTTGTCAATGAATGCTGCCCAAAAAAATTAATAACTGACTTGCTTTCCCTTAAGACCACGATTTGTATCCTTTGGAACGCCAAATTCCAGTTTTCTCTAAATAAGACAATAAAGGAAAAAAAACTCCTTAAAAGCACAAATTTACATGACGCGAACTTTGTGCGGTGTGCAAACACCGTGCGGCCGCGGCGAGACCCGCTCGTCTACCGTAGCGGGCGCCTCCCTTTAATCCTAAAATATTTACCCCAATTTTTGTCAGCGCTTTCGTTCTGTTGGAGAATTTTTCTCAAAGCCGACGCTTTTTATCATAATCTTATTTATTTTTGTATATTGTTCTCTTTCGAGATCGACGAGCACAAAGTCATCAGCTTATTATTAGCTTATGCAGTCGAAGCACCGACTGAATTGAGCCCACGACGCGGGTCAGCATCCGAGCCAAGCTATAGACGAAGCTCACGCGTTGCTTTTTGATCCAGATAAGTACCGGACATTTCAGGGATGTCACGAGACGGTAAGTCGAATTAATGGAAATGCTTTTTCATGACGGTTAAAGGAACTCTTGTCTTTCGCGATGTTAAGGCTATTATCCGCTAGCCACCAGGGGCTACAAAACTTCTAATTTTTTAAATATTACTTGTTATCTGTAAACCCATTACCGTTGTTCACATTATTAAAATCTGAGGGGTCTTCTCAGGATTCTCACAATATGCAAGGAACTTCATCGACCTATGCAAATGACCTTTCCAGCTATTTTATTCCCATGCAAACTTATGTACATTTTGATGCAGGAGAACTAATTAAAATGCAGGTTTGCATAGGAATGAACTGACATGAAAATTTATCTGCATAGGCCCATAACAAAACTTGATAATTCATTATTTTGTTCAATGTTCATCTAGGCAACGGATCTTTTCGGAAAAAGGCAGGGAATGATTTCTTGACTCGTTTTGCTCCATTCGCGATCCAACTTTGGCTTTAAAAAATTTAATCCAAAAATTCCAACCTCACCCTCTTAACATCCATCTTTTTGGCAATCGCCAGAGGACACAAATCATGAAAATGCGCAATTGCCACGTCAAATCGCTCATTTCGAAACTGCTCGTACACTTTTGCGTCGTGATTCAGCATTTGCTCACACGCCTCCACTCGCATGTCCTTGAACTCCTGACCCGTCCACCAGAGATCATGAGCGTCTCCTGATGAGAACATCATCGATTGGAACACCTGAACAAGGAGTCTATTTTGTTGTCGAGAGAGTCTCCAACCTTTAAACCTTCCGTTTTTAGCGTATCTTTAAAGTGTATCGGTATTCTGTACTCGGTCACGCCTTCCGGCAGTTTGTTGTTTCCAGTGTCGAGCATCGCCATTTCCATTTGTGTCCACATTTTGACATCGTGGCCGAGAAATCTGGAATTTTTAATGGAAATAGGAGAAAATTGCGTATTGTTGGTTTTTTTTAATTGTTGTAAATACATAGATATAGTTCAGACCATGAAAACGAGCAGGCTGTTTAGAAAATATTGTTCCAAATTTAATTCAATCCTCATGCAAACGCATCCATAAAACTTTAGATTTGATGGAGATTTGAAGACACTGACAGAACTAGGGAACAAGCACTGCCCCTTTTGTCTTTTCATACTGTACCAGGCGAGAAAATTAAAAAAAAAATTTAAAAAAAAACAATAAAGCTGAAAGCTAGAGTTTGAAAAATTTGAAAATTAGGCAACAAAAAAGTGGTTGATCTTTGAAATGTGTGTCTTATGTGGACACTTTCCTTATCTTTGGGTTGCAAAAGGGCGAAAGGATACAAAAGAAGATCGTCTTTTTCTTTTTTCCCCCAAAATTCCACAAAAGCTTTACCTCAAAGTCTCGGCCAATCGATAATTAAACAGCACATGAGAGTTTGTGAATCCCGGCACAATTTGTAGAATTTTCAGTGAATCGGAACATTTGAAAAGTGAGAGTAAAAGAAGAATTAGTAGAAAATGAAATGTTGGCATAGTTTGTGACACAGAATGGAACACAGAATGAAAAGAGTAGATGATGATCAGAAGAGATAAGTTGCAAAAAGAAGGAGGAGAGGTGAATGGAGACGTCGGAGATCTGTCTGCAGAAGGTCGAATCGTCAGAATACCAAATTTATTGATCGACTCTTGATTAAATATTTATTTCGGACCCGTTTCAACATTTGATCGTATGTATTTTGTTTTAACATGTGATATTTTGATAGATGGACAAGATATTAAATTATTATGGCATGGGGTACGAGACAGAATAGGATTGTGTGGCGGTAGTTTCGAATCGCTTTCTCTTCATACTCTTCCACCATAACTTCATTTTGTTTGGCCTTTTTCCAGCCGCAATCATCTTTCCCTCTTCTTTTTTTAGGTACGAGATTTCTTCCATTCTGAAATTTAAATATGAGATTTATGATTTATCTTCTTGGATGTTAAAATTTTATACTTGCATGGGGTGTTGGTAGAGCTATTGCGGAATAGAATTGTAGCAAAATAGAACTGAATTAAGTAGAGCTGTACTAACCTAGAACAGCTCAAAAGAAATATCCGGTTTGGCAACATTTCAGGCAGTTCTATACCGGCGCTGGTGAATGCAATTTTAGAAATGATCTTTTGCCGCCAAAGCCCGACGCGCTGCGGTTGCGTCGCGTGTCAACACTGTCTCTCGCCTGCGCCCACAACATTTTTTTCAGAAGTTCAAAAGGAGTAAAAGAGACGCGGCCTAGCGGCCGCCAAATTATCCAAACGCAGTACTTCGAAATTTAAGGTGTTTTGTCTCAAAATTTGTGTTACTTGGTGGAATACATAGAATTACCAATTAGTGAAAAATCATCGAAACTTGTAAATGTCCCACAAAAGAGAACATTTTCATTCACGTTTTAAAAAACTCACTGCGCCGCACTTCCGAAATGATATTTCAAACTCCTGGTGTCGTCAGAATCCAACGGTTTCACAGATCTTCCCACAAAAACATCCGGTTTCACCTCTGGCAAATGATCGTAAGCGTCATCGACGGACGTGAGTCCAATCGCCAGATTTCTATCGATAAGAAGATTGCAATCGAAATCGTCAGCGTCCTCGCCAAACGGATTCAACAGTTCCATCGCCACTTTCAACCATCCCATGTAGAAAATGAACTCGATGATCGTCATAAAAGGAATGTACAAATCGACTTCAGTCTTATTGTGTGCATCCGCCGAAATGAAGAATTGACGAGTGAAAACGCAAAGGAAAAAGTACGTATGAACAGCCATATTGACCAATTGAGGATACATGAGAGGGATTGGCACCCAATCGTACATTGAAACAGTCGTCAGAGCGGTACGAAACTTGCTAATCTCTTGAGCAATCGCATTCCTCGCATTGTCTCCATCGATGCTCTTCTCGGCTTTTGCCACGTTTAACAGTTCGAGCGCCCAGTTGAAACTCACCCAATACTTTTGGTATCTAGATTTTATCGCATTGAACTTTTCGAGTTCGTGGGGAAGGAGGATTCCAGCCTGGGCAATGGATTCAAGGGTGGGAAAACGACGACGCACGCCAACGTGGATGTCACGGAATACGAGGCATTGGGAGAGAACACAATATCTGCAAATTAGAGAAGTATAACTTTTGGGGCTTAAAATGCCGGACGGTATCAATTGAAGGTAAACGGTTATTTCACGTCAGGATTTTGTGCCTTTACTGTGTTTTCAGTTTCTACATCAAAACATGTAACCCCGCCCATTTTTTCGCCCGCTAGTTTTCAAATATTTAACAGTATTGCCGAAAAATGGTCACTATTTTTGAAAATAATTGTGAAAAATTACCGTGGAAGAAGTTTTGGGACTAATTTTGTGCGAAAGCTCTTCCAAAATATGCAAAATGTTTAAGCATGTTTGCTTATTGAGTTTTCCATCTAGTTGCATCATGAAAAATAAGTCTGCTATCCCTTTTTTGTCTGCGTCTTTTTAAATAGCATTGTGTGTTGGGTAGTCGCGCGCACAAAAGTGGGCGGGATTTCATGTTTTCATGTTGTAACTCGATTGAAAACACAATATACTTTACAGAACGAGCCATTTGATTCATTCTCAATGGAATTATCCAGAAATATAGAAATTTTTCAGTTGGTCAAAACAAAAAAATCTTCACGCCCCGCCCTTTTCATTGCGCTGCCTAAATATAGCGTAGCACGTGCTCTGATATTCAATTTTGCAGCTTTAAAAAAGCCTAAAATCCATAATTTTAACCTACCTAATTATATTTCTTCTGATTTGCCTTGCTCTATCATCTTTTCCTCGTACATAGGCCGACACAAACAGGGCGATGCTAAATGTTTATTTGTTTTTCTTTCTGCTCTCACTATTACTCAAACTTACTTATCAATATTCCCCAAACTGGTATAAAGTTTCAACCACCTTCTAATGATAATGTTGCAGAAGAATCCGAGCACGAAATTCAACGGCAAATATCCCATTCGAGCATCACAATACTCGCCGAATCGCTCGAAGATACTGAAATAGGTAAACGTTCTCTTTGCATATAAAAGTGCAATGTACAAATGTTCTGATTATGCCTGTTATCATAATTGTCCTATCAATCAACATGAGTTGCTAAATTTAGCCACTGGTGACCTATAACTCACTCTTTCTGATTTCTCGTCAGTGCAAATCGGTAAATGAGCGAAACAAACGTGTACCCGCAAATCCACACGAGCAGTTCTCTGTAATCATGAAAAATAGAACATTCGATCGAATATGGCAGATTGCCATTACTGACGCTCAGCTCGCGCACGGCGTGTTTGGCACTACGTTTCAGAAAACTTTTTTTAGATCAAATTTTAGAGCGCCAATTCTCGCGTCTATGTGTCTCACGTTTGCACACTTTTTGCTAGACTTGGCAGAACGCCACTGTCGAGACACAGACACATGTGAATAGCCCCAAAACCTTTACGTAGGGTCTAGCACGCCGTGTCTCGCCAAATTGGGAGCGGATTTGGCATGTATATGGCTACTAGCCGTTGCATATGGCTCTCGGAGCCTGTGCCAAATGCATTTGTCATTTCTTGAGTTTTGGAAAAAACTTTGAAAAAAAATTACTTGTACACCGCTTCCCAGAGGGATCCACGCCATTTGAAGATCATTTTGATAACCATAAGACTTTTCGATGTGGCCAGATCATAATTGTAGTTGTACGAGAGCTCTTTTCTCTGAAATTTAGACAACAAAAAATATGGGTTTTGAAAAAAAATTTGAGAAACCCCAGTACCGCCCAGTTAAAATAATACAGATTAAGCACGCATTTTTTGTTGGTGGCTCTAAAACTGAGACAACTTGGTGACCTATTTTAGGGGAGTGGCCTAAATCGCCCCGTAAATTGTGTTTTTGGGCTACTGTAGCTCTACGCTTCATTTTTTTGTTAATAAAAAAAAAAATTTCCGGGCACTTAGCGTAAAAACAACAATCGGGCTTCTGTAATTCAGAAAATATGGATAATTAGGAAAGTTATTTTAAATCGATAAAATGGAAAGATTAGCAATATTGATTGATTGATTTGTAGAAACTATTAAAATATTCTTGCCGGTTACAGTAAGCAGTGGCTCATTTTTGAAAAAAATTTTTTTTTTTGAATTTGAAGGTTGTTCAACTGAACACAACGCAAAAAGCTGAGCGGGAGTGTCTTTTCGTGATTATTCAAAATTTTATGTAAGAGTCTACTCAGGAAATTTTTGGCGAGGTTTGGCGTCTAGGTGGCTAATAGCCGCCGAAAAGGCTAATGGCGGGCGATAATGGCAACTAGCCGACGAATTTGGCTATTATCCATTATGGCTATTAGCCGTCGAATATGGCTATTAGCCGCCGAAAAGGGCTATTAGCCATTATGGGGTAATACCACCGCCTATGAAAAATTCGTCTGTTGGAAACGCATCCAGTGTGCCTTATCGAAAAAAAATTTGTCGACAAATGCCCTTTTTGACAAATTATCGACAAAAAATTTGTCGAATTTGTCAAAATTTTGTCGACAAATTTATCGACAAAAATTCGAATTTGTCGTTTTTGTCGATAAATTTGTCGACAAAAAATGTCGACAAAAATTCGACAAATTTGTCGACAAAAAATCGACAAAAAATTTTCGACAAAAAACGACAAAAAATTTCGACAAAATATATTTTCTTGCTAGTCGACATCGGTTGCCGCGCCGATCTCATGCAAATGATAGCGATCGCGGACCCGTGATTTGTCGGTACAAGAAACTATGTATAGCTGGTTGCGTTCTCCAAGAGGGCAGCTACCAGACAGCTACCTGGCAGCTATTTGGCAGCTATTTGGCAGCTATTTGGCAGCTATTTGGCAGCTATTTGGCAGCTATTTGGCAGCTATTTGGCAGCTATTTGGCGGCTATTTGGCAGCTATTTGGCAGCTATTTGGCAGCTATTTGGCAGCTATTTGGCAGCTATTTGGCGGCTATTTGGCAGCTGTCTGGCAGCTATTTGGTGGCTATTTGGCGGCTGTCTGGCAGCTGTCTGGCAGCTATCTGGCAGCTATCTGGTTCGATTTCATACCAGTTCTATTTCGTACGAGTTCTATTTCGCACGAGTTCTATTTTGTACGAGTTCTATTTCGTACGATTTCTGTTCCGTACGAGTTCTATTCCGTGCAGTTCTATTCCGTGGCAGTTCTACTCCGTGCGAGTTCTATACCGTAGTAGCCCCATCCGAAATAGAATTGTAAAATTTGATATCTTCTGCAGTTCTACAACAACACTTCGAAATTGCGCGTTGCATTATTTAGCCAATTTGTCGAAATTTTTTGTCGACAATTTGTCGAAATTTTTTGTCGAAATTTTGTCGACAAATTTGTCGAATTTTTGTCGAAATTTTTTGTCGAATTTTTGTCGACAAAATTTCGACAAATTTGTCAAAATTTTTTATCGACAAATTTGTCGAATTTGTCGATTTTTTGTCGATAAATTTCGACGAAAAACTTTGACAAATTTATCGACAAATTTGTCGAACCTTTGTCGATAAGGCACACTGAACGCATCTATAAAATGTTTACATGCAGCAATTAGGGGAAACAGTCTTCGCACTTACTCAGTGCTTTTGCGACTTTTTCCAGCCACAAGATGACCGAAATTTGAAATGGAAAATTTTTGAAAATGATAGCCGACGGAAACGGCTAATATCCATCGAATATAGGGAGTGTGCCAAATACATATGGCACACGCCCCGAATCGGTGGCTATTAGCCGTTTTCAATGGCTATTAGCCAAAAATTTCCTGAGTATTTTATTAAAAAAGAAAGCCCCAGCGAAAATTAAGCAATTTTAGACAAAACCTAATAAAAAACCAACAATGCGCAGGCCTAGAAAAAAGTGATGTATCCATCGCACAACCTTATTCGGGTTACGGTAGGTCGTCGTTTTATTTTCCCTTTTCCCTTATTTCTGAGACAATAATAATTATACCTTTGCGAAAATAACGTGTATTATTGGCGCTCTTTAGAATTCGGCTCTGAATATCAGAGAAAGAGACTCACCTTGAAGATATCAGGAATTTCAAACGGCCATTCTGCGAAGTCGAAAATCTTGGGCGGCTTCACAGGCACGTCATCTTGAACGTCTCCACATTTTGGATCGTTGTTATTGTTAGTTGTGGTCATTTATTAAGAAGGAATTTCTAGAAAAGCTATTGTGTTTTTAATCGAGTTGCGAGGCTAAATACATGAAAACTTGTAACCCCGCCACTGTTTGAGCGCGGACACACAAATCTAGTGGGTGCTACTGCGAAATAGAACTGTAACGGTATAGGAACTGGAGCTGTACTGACACAGAACAGCTGGAACAGCTCGAAAAAGTATATTCCAAATCCAATTTCGCGCAGTTGTTTTTTTTCCCCGTACAGCTCCATTGCAGGCAGCACCATTCTAGTGTTATTTGAAAATACGCTGGTAAAAAAGTGGGATGGGTTTCATGTTTTCGTGTAGAAAAAAAACAAAATCAGAACCGGCAAAAAAAGAAAGAAAGAAAGAAAAGTGATGAATTAACATCGATTAACCGCTCGATTCCTCCCTTTTATATCATTTTTCCAACACTTCTTATCACACCCGCCCTACTTTTTGCCCATCCACCACAATGCAGCTTCAAGTCTCCTGCTCTAATATGTTTCGTTTTTTAGTCATCAGATTATCGAAAAACATCTGATTAGCGTGTGTATGCACATGTTTCAATCGTCCAATCATATCAACTTAATTTATCAGTTGAAGCATGAGCGGAAACATCAAAAGCGGGAAAAGCAGCCGTAAATTTACGACTAGACTTTTTTTTTAAAGTTTTCAGCACAGTTTTTTAATTTAAATGATGTGCGTCCCATTGCGAACAATTGAAACATTTTGCCATTTATTTCGGGCCTGTGCTTCGGGTGCTCCATCCTTCATACCCCGAGAGCGCAACAGGCTTGTAATTAATAACAAAGCCAGAGGTTATTGAACAAAACAGATCACGTGTCATGTCGTTATTATTCTCTATTAAATATCATTCGTCATTTCGCGAGCTGAAGTTTGGCTCATAAAACCCCTTCTTCTTATCTTAATTGATTTTCGCCTCCGCCTCCTCCTCTTCATTGCGTCACTTTAAGAAATTCCTGTTTATCTCGGAAGCAGTTCATTTTTTGAATTCTCCCAATCAACTCATTGAGCTGTTTCTCTTTCCTGTTGACCATCTGTATCTGTATCTTTTTCTTTTCCGTTATCATTTCCGTGGACGGATTACGTTTCTATTTTCGGAGCAAAAGGTGCGAAATCAAACGAAAATTATTCTAGTTTTCTTTGGAACGGAACATGAGGATTAGAATGTTGTAACTGCACGACACCATTTCAAATTTAATGCAAACAAATTTTAAACAAATAATTTCAATTTAGGGTGAATTCGAATTGATGATAAATGTATGCACAATTCTCATCATATGCAGCTCTCTAAATCAAAAAACGAAAATTTAATAAAAAATCAGGGAATATTCTTCCCCAAAACGATACGATACGTTCAAGTCGAAAAATCCTCCCACGGAAATTCCACGATTTCATCATGAAAAAACGAAACCCCGCCCACTTATTTGTGCACGACCACGCAAACACAGTGCTATTTGAAAAGACGCCGACAGAACGATTATTGCGGACTCAGGTTCTCATGCTGCAACTCGTTTGAAAACACAATATGTATTGTCGACCTGCCACGACGAACCGGAATGAAGATAGTGGGAGAATATCCGTAAAGGAACATCAAATCCACATACGGTTGCATCATTTCACTGCGGCGATTCCAAAAGAGCCCGTATACCGTAGAGGGAACACAACGCTGTACAGGAAGATTATGGTGGATGCCGAGGTGACCATTCGAAAATCAGATCCATACGATCCTTTATGGCCTTGATTTTCGACAAATTGAACGATATTTACAAATATTCCAATGGAAAATACAAGAGTAACAGACTTCCAGTATGGTCTTCAAAGGTCTGTAATTGGGAACGGGCCACACTGTTCAACAGGTGCTTTATCACCTGGTCAGTTTCCACGTCGAAAAATTGCTGATAAAATCTCCGCCGACGAGAATATTTCTATCCCCAATTCTTCCACCTCCCGACTGCTTTAAAATTACGACAGGAATATCGGAGATTTTCGTTTCTCCAATTGTGCCAATAATCAAGATATACATAAATATGTACATAGGAACATCGCAATTAAGCTACCGTAACCCTCCTTTTCTTCGACCGGATATTTAATTGATTTTATGGATTCGTGACGTAGCGAGACAGCGCGTCAAGTTATGCGTCAGCAAATGTTGGGTCACGCCATGATTCAGCTGTTGGCAGCGTGAGAGGAAATAATTTTTGCAAATTTTTTCGATTTTGCTGGCGCACAACTTGCAACAACGTGTCGCTACGTCACGAATCCATAATAGTTGCCTAGGCGCTCAACCCCAAAAATTTTTTAGTTCTTTTTTTTTTCGCTTTTAATTGTTTACGTTCTCGTTGGTGTTTTTGCCGTATTTTCGGCACAATAAACCGTTATTGTGGCAAAAGTGTTAAGTGTTGTCGATAAGACCGTAGGAACCCGTTAACTTGGGGGGCCGAACCGGCTGTGCTGGACGGAACTGCGAAATTCTAATATCGATACTTCTCGAATAGAAGTTTGTCGATTCGCAGCAGCACCGAGATTGGACGGATCAATTGGCACAGGCGGAGAAGGTTGGAGTCGACCTGAAGCAGATGGACGGCGACGTGCCGACTTTCCATGAGGAGCTACTGCTGGGACCTGTTGATGAAGTCGTCTTGGAAGAAGACGGATGGAGCATCTGGAGTGTGAAGAATGCGCCGTTGTTTGTGGAGGTGCTGGTCAACAAGAAACGATGGAGGAAAGCTCGAAGTGAGGAGGACGTGCTACGAGGAGAGGCGTCATGGGCAGATCAATGCCGATGAGCAAAAGATGGTGGCTCGAGTGGCGAGTTGGAGTCTTGGATGGAGAAGAAATAATATGATAATTTATGAGTGTTACCGTATTTCCTCTAATATAGGCGCATGCGCTTCTATTTTTTCATTTCTTCACAACTGCCGGGTATTTAGAGGTTTGGACACCAAACTTCGGTCGTCTCATGTCTGCTTGGTTAGAAAGTATTTTGGCGAGTTTGGTGTGCAAACTTCTAAATACCCGGCAGTTGTGAAGAAATGAAAAAATAGAAGCGCATGCGCCTATATTAGAGGAAATACGGTATTTATTATTTTCCGATCTCTATTTTTTACACCGGTCAGGGGTCCGGTTCTGTTGTTGGGGGGAGAGTTGCCTAGGCGCTTAAACCCACACGTTTATTTAAGTTTATTAGAAGGTCACGCCACGTTGCCACGTGTTGACACGTGTTGACACGTGTTAGAATGTGAAATGTCTACGTTTTTTGTATAAGATTCAGTCCCAACTTTCATGTGCTGATTGTCTCTTGCCTCTCGTTTCCGTCAATATTGTTCATTCGCGAAAAAAGCAAGTGCGCTCCACGAAACGTAGTACTACGTGGATTTCATTTTTGTCGCCAAATTATTTCATTTCACGTGTAAATTCAGCGTAAAATGAAATAATTTGGCGACGAAAATGAAATCCACGTAGTGCTACGTTTCGTGGAGCGCACTTGCTTTTTTCGCGAATGGACAATAAATAAGGAACCCATTAACTTGATGATTTTTGGAAAACGCCACGCGGCGGAGATTTTCTCATTTTTCTTTATTTGATGAAGCTGCTCTTTAAAAAACACGCGGATCTCTCACAAAATCAGTGGAGACCGGCAAAATTAGTTCGCTCCGAAGGTGAGCTGGTGGGCAACTACAGTCCGTTCCATAAGTATAGCGCCCCCTCGAAGTATTCTGCCTTGGCACGCCCGGGCAAAATTGCAACATGAAACCTAAAAAAACGGATTCAGCATGCAAAAGTACCCCGGAAATAACTTTTGTGCCTGAAGATATCCATGAAGCAGATAGATGTATGAAAAAATGGCTCCTGCAACCGTAACATAAGTATAGCGCCCCCCTCGGAAATTTCCAAAAAATCAAGATTTATAATAAAATTAGTACTTTATTGCCGTTCATTAGACGTAACCAGATTGTAAACACAATTTGGAATACAATTAATAGGCTTTGGGATGTACTGGATGATCTTGTTCACGAATTCATGCTCTTTTTGCTTCCACTCGTACAAAGGTCCAGTTTTCATAAAATTGACAAAGTTTTATTGCCTACTCTGGGCAGAAAATCTTTGCAAAAGCTTTCCTCAGGTGTTCTCTATAAGATTCAAGACGTGTGCACACCCAGAACATAGAAACAAATCGACCTTTTTAGATTTAAACCAGTCCAAAGTCTAGATACTCACATGGATTGCAGCATTTTTCGCTGAAAAACAAAACAATACCGGTTGAAAAAACATCGGAATAGTAATAGGTGGTTCTCGATGACTTCCTCATACTCGGAAAAGATCATCCGAGTGGAGACAAACGTTAGGTCCAACTATCAAGCCAGTGAAAATACTCCTTTTATCAGGCATAATGAACATAGGTACTGTAACTATCCGAACCCGCTCCATTTAAGCTTTTAACCCCAGAAAAGATTATCTAAGTTCCTGATTCGAGTTTTGTAGCAACTAGCTAGCAACATTTTTCTCATTCAAGTTTGTAGAAAACTTTTACGAGTGAACTCAAAATCACGGACCTTGAAAGGATCGGTGAGACGTGGAACGGGCTTCATAACTTACTGGACAGGGTTTGGATCCATGTCATTGGCTCTCCAGATGCTCTGTTCGAAAGCATAGTGGTTCAGCTCTCGTTTCATAGCAATGCAAGTCTTTATTGAGTTCGAAGCATGCCGTATGATGTTTCACCTTGTCTCTTTGATGGTGCTCAAGACTTCGTAGACTTCTTATAACGGCTCGGATTCTTAATAAAATTGTTGATTCACTTCTTAGAACATTTCGAGTGTTGCGTAATTACTCAAATTGACCTCCCGGCTGTTTTGCAGGCGTCAGATTGGAGTTGTTCGGCGTCAGAAAAGTGTTTTCCACGAAACATGGTTGAATTATGCACAATATAGACAAAAATATGAGAACTATAACCACATGTTATTTAAAAGCGCATAAAGCATAAAATTGAATAAATCCAGGCACAGATTTCCTCATTAATAGGGATTTTTAATAAATTTCTGATGGGGGCGCTATACTTATGTTACGGTCGCAGGAGCCATTTTTTCATACATCTATCTGCTTCATGGATGTCTTCAGGCACAATATCACAAAACGGATATTTTCGGGGTAGTTTTGCATGCTGAATCCATTTTTTTATGTCCCATGTTGCAGTTTTGCCCGGGAGTGCCAAGACAGACGACTTCGAGGGGGGCGCTATACTTATGGAACGGACTGTAGTGGTTGAGCGACGAGTGGTTGAATGATGAGAGGATGAGCGATGAGAGAATCGGCGACGAGATGATGCAATGCGACTCGCGAGTTGAGCGATGGGTGAATGAGCATGCAATGCTCTGGCGGGATCGCCGGCTTCTCGATCGCGATAGAACGTCTTGACCGGCTGTAGAAGGACCTTGCAATGTATTCAGTGGCTGAAAAACCATGCGAACCGCGCGCTTGCCTCGAGCATCATCGCGACGAGTTTTCGAGCGACTTTGGCGGCTTGTCGACTGTCTGGAACGGCCGTTTTATTTGAGCGACTTTCTGTTTAACTTGGCTGCTGCTAAGCTTTCCATCAGGGGCGGGCCGTCCAAGATAATTTTTTCAGCATCCATTGCTTCTGATCCACGGCCGCAATCGAGAACAGTTGGACTTTGATCAAGTACAATGTTCATCGACCATCTTCCACAAAACATCAAATTGGGCATACAGAAGTACAACATAAAATTACGCTCATTTTCTAATTTGGTTATCGGTGTTTACGAAAAAGAACACACTGTCATTGATAAGCTACCGGACGGTTTCATTGATATGAACAAAATGGATGAATGAAACAAGTTGGGAAATTATTTTGAGACCGAACAGGAAAGAACAAAAGGATACCATCGTTTGACAAACTTTTAATATGCTCGTGAGGCTAGACTACTTTTAAATTAGCATATTGTCCACTCGCTTTGATACTTTATCAGAAAAGAGGTCTACGACAATATTTCCAAAGGTTTGGGACAAACGGAGAATCTTTAATTTTTGTGTGACATTGAGTCGAGTTTATTTTAGGCTCATCTTGAAGTCTCGACAGTTTTTTCATGCTTCTCTCCAGATTTCCCCTGATTCTCTAACGTGTAATAAAAAATTTGAAAATTTGTCTGTTTTAAAGATAATTCTCTATCTTTAAAACAGACAAATTTTCAAATTTTATTCAACAAAAAACCAAGCTTAAACAAAACAATTCAGCGGATCTAAAACCAAAATGTATCAAAATTATTCCCCACCATCACCTTCTATTTCTTCGAATCTGTTACTCCAAATGTATCGCATCACAATTTTCATTTTTTGAAGAGTCGTTCGAATTCCGTCTTCACTTTGCTTTTCGACAAAAGCCATCAGGTTTTGAACGATTCTGGAATTAATTATGAATTCAAAGGCATGTGGAAACTGGGCTCTGGGACGTTTCCAAACAAGACGTTTCAAAACTGGGACGTTTCAAAACTTTTTTGCATTTTTGCGGCGTACTAGTGTATTTAAATTTCCATAAAAATACAAATAATTGATAAAACCAAAAAATAAAAAAAAAACGCTACGAAAAAATGCAAAAAAGTTTTGAAACGTCCCAGGGCCGGAAACTGTACTTACTGAGATAAAGGATGCAAGTCGGCGTATAAATTTTTGAGGAAACGATAAGTGATAACTAAAAGTGACGTTTTTTCTGTCTCGGTGCATTCGACTTCGTCATTCCATGCCAACATTGTCATTTCAAGATATGGACGGACTGAAATGTACCTAATACGTTTTCCCAGAAGGATTTTACTGTTTTTATTTTGTGCCTTTAGTCTTTCACAAAAAATATACAGTGCGCGTCATAATTATAAGACACCCCCTTTTTTTGGGGGTTTGGGCGAAACTAGAAGTTTTTGTGAAACGGCATGTGGTGGATCTGTTTCAGCGTCCAAAATAACCCGGAAACCCAAATTTTCATGTATCTACCACAAAAATTACGACTACAGTATCAAAAAGTCGAAAAATCAGCCGCGTCATAATTATAAGACACCCCCAGAAAAATAATGAATTTTTCAACCTTTTTCAACCCTTTTGAACTTTTATCTATTTTTTCACCGGTTTTACTGTTTTTTATTCCTTTTTAAGTTATTTTCTTATTTTTTACCAATAATTGTGTCATATTTGACCACTTTCTTTCAAGTTTCCAACTTTTTCACCGTCACATCTCCTTCAAGGATTTTGGTTGACTAAAGTGATTCTAAGATGTGCAGAACATATGAAAAAACGTTTAGGCCAGCTGAAATTATGATAATTATGATTTAAGCCATGAGTTACATTTGTTCACCTCATTTCAATCATCATGGGACTCGCCTCTACTCTCTCTTCGGAAGAGCTAGCTCAAATGGACATTATGATTCAACTTGGATTCAGTACTTTGCAGTTGAGCAGAAGAATCACCCGTTCGCGATGATGTGTAAGAAACTATGCTCGAGATACAATGGCGCACGGCTCAGCAAAACCCACTGGACGTCCAAGGATCCTCAATGATCTAGATAAGCCATGTGTCGTGAGATGAGTTTCCAACACTCGTTTTCTTAGAATGCGTGACTTGTAAGATGCACTCCATGGACTACCAGGACACTCTCCAGGAAGGAATCGTCTTCTTTTTCAACCGTGGAAACCGCAAGAAGACTCATACCTTTCAACAAGATAATGCGGCAATTCACAAAAGCTCATCGACAATGAACTGGTTTTTCACGAAAAAGATCAAAGTCCCTGCTTGACAAGCCAACTCGTCAGACCTCAACCACATAGACAATGCCTGGGGACTTCTTGCCCGAGCAGTTTATCGTCACGGAAAGCAGTTTCAAACTGTAGGAGAGCTCAAGGATGCCGTTACCGAAGAGTGGGACAAGCTCCAGTCATCATACCTCGAGAGCCTTACTCAGAGCATGAGCAACAGACTGTGCCAAGTGATGCAGAAGTTTGTAGGACCTACTTCTTATTAAATTTCTGTTTTTTTTTGTTTTCTTTGATGTTTCGGTTAATTTTTCTGTTAATAAACCTGAAATTTGAAGTCAAGCTCGAAAATGTGTGAAACTTGAGGGAAAGTGGTCAAATATGACACAATTATTGGTAAAAAATAAGAAAATAACTTAAAAAGGAATAAAAAACAGTAAAACCGGTGAAAAAATAAATAAAAGTTCAAAAGGGTTGAAAAAAGTTGAAAAATTCATTATTTTTCTGGGGGTGTCTTATAATTATGACGCGGCTGATTTTTCGACTTTTTGATACTGTAGTCGTAATTTTTGTGGTAGGTACATGAAAATTTGGGTTTCCGGGTTATTTTGGACGCTGAAAAAGATCCACCACATACCGTTTCACAAAAACTTCTAGTTTCCCCCAAACCCCCAAAATAGGGGGGTGTCTTATAATTATGACGCGAGCTGTATGTTGCCGTATTTCAGGTAATCCTTATTATGGCAGAAGTTCTCCTGACAAGGGAAGTCTTTTCACAAACCATATTGGAACTCTCTGAAACTTGGTGGGGTAATAGAACCTATCTCTGGCTACAGCGTCAAAAAAATTTAGCTGTCGAACTTCAATAATGAGCTCAAAAAGTTGCTCCAGTTCCGGCTCCGGTCCGCCGCTTCCCCCTTCGCCACTTCTCCCCTTTTTATCACCGCCCTCCAGAAGTGAAAAACTCAACGAGAGGGAGGCGCAGTGGTAGAGTGGGGGTCAGTAGGAGAAAGTACAGGTGAAGGGCTTCAGATCCATATCGGATCCGAAACGGATGGGACGTGAAATTTATAGGAATTTTATATGTATCCTATTGGGATCCACGCTCCCATCTATTAGCCCACCAAGTTTCAGAGAATTCCAATATGGTTTGTGAAATGGCTTCCCTTGTGAGAAATAAAAATGTCCTCAGGGGTTGTTTTATTTACGATTTTCTGCTGGGACAATCAGCCTACTGCAGAATTTTTTGAAAATATTCAAAAAAAAAGTTTCTCACCAAACTGAAGAAAAAAAGCTCTAGAACTTTTACGGATTTTACGGATGAAATTTTACAGAATCCGTAAAAATATTACGGTGCCTCAAAAATCGGTAAACGTAAAATCCCAGCCATGTTTAGAAAAAATGGCTTGTTTTTTCTCTAAATTAAAAGAAAATCCCGATGACTCACGCAAGTACGGATCATACTCGATCCCTCTCAACTTTGCATTCGCCACAAATTTCTTCCACAACTCGAACGATTTCTCATTGTAAATCTCAGCGTCGGCTCTTTTTACAAATGCCACAATTAAATTTTCGATATCTTTTGATCCTGGCGTCATGTATTCCAAATAATCAGAAATATCGAAAAGACATGATGCCTCGCGAGCACACAATTCCACGTCATTGAAGCTTTTTTCCAGTTTTTCATCCTCGTTTTGTTTCTCTACGCATGCATCGCAATGGCACCGGAAACCGGAGACTTGGGCCAGGAATTCCTGGAGGGGAAATTATAGATTTGTTGATAAACGAAAACTTACAGTCCTCTGTTTTAGTGTGTGCTGTTTATTGGTGACTCCGTAGCTGTCCACGAGCTCTTCTCCAGCTCGAACTCCATGCGAAACAAAGATGAAGGTGTTGCGGACAAAGCTGAGGGGGAAATATCCATTATATTATCAATTCAATAGTCTTGCCGGCAACAGTAAGCAGTGGCGCGAAACATCTAGGCTCCGCCCCATCAGGTCTTTTCAACTGAACTCAACTGAATTCAACGGAACGTAGATCAAAAAATGCGAGCGGGAGTGTCGCCGCAGACATGTGTCGGTATGTCTGCGTCTATTATAAAACTTTCATGGACGCATGTGGTAGCCGGCAAGAATATTGAATTGATAATAGACACATAATAGATCGATATAAATATCTATTGTCGGCCCGCCAAAATGGTCAAACGCGCTCCGCTGAACTCAATACTACGTGGATTTTATTTTGGTTTCCAAATTACTTCATTTCACGTGTAAATTCAACGTGAAATAAAATAATTTGGAAACCAAAATGAAATCCACGTAGTATTGAGTTCAGCGGAGCGCGTTTGGCCGACGTGGCGGGCCGATAATATCCATATATACAAAACTTACAAAGCAGAAACATTTGGTGTGCACGAGTGATTAAAGATTGAGGCAATTGGAAAAAGTCCGGTGCCAAGCGGAATTGTTTCTTCTCTGGAAATTTGAGGTAAAAAAATGGGGGTACGACAGAATAGAAATAGGCGAAATAGAAATGCTACAAAATAGAAATGCTACAAAAAAGAAATGGAAAAAATAGAACTGAGCGAAATAGAAATGCTACGAAATAGAACGGCTACAAAATAGAAATGAGCGAAATAGAAATGCTACAAAATAGAAAAAATTTTGGCGATGGAGCGCGTTTGCATTATTTTTTGAATTGCTCAGTTTTTCGCCGATTTTCCATTATTTTTTCTGAAACTGCATTGATTTTATACCTTTCTTCATTTTCGATGTTGTTAAGTGCGTAAAATATCTGAAAATTACTGAAAAATCCTATAATAATCGGAAAATTCGAAGAATAATGCAAACGCGCTCCATCGCACCGATTTCTATTTCGCCCATTTCTATTTTGTCACATTTCTATTTCGCGCTGTTCTATTCCGCTCATTTCTATTTTGTAGCCGTTCTATTTTTTCCAGTTCTTTTTTGTAGCAATTCTATTTTGTAGCATTTCTATTTCGCCTATTTCTATTCTGTCGTACCCCCAAAAAAATTAATTTTTGAATCTTCAGAATTAAAAATCTCACTGGCTTTCTTTCTGCTCAATACTGTAAATTGTATGCGCATTCTTGGCGCATCTCTCCGCCATTATCCGTAATGCTTTTGTGAAAGCAACAACCCGATTCTGAAATTCCAAGCGACCCCAGTTTTTGTCCTGAAAAAATACTTAAAAGTTGAGGGGAAAACTCAATTCTCCGATGGGCCTGAAACTTTGGACCGAAATATCGTGTTTCTGAAAATTGTTGTCCGGGAGTATTTTCCCAAAATTTCAGGCCAATCGGTGCAATCTCAATTTATTTTTTTTTAATTTTTAGAATAACTTTATTCATATTTAAAAAAAATTGTGAAAATCCACATACACTGGCCAAAGACTTTACTATTTTAGCGATCGCCTCTTGGATTTGATAGGCTTTGAACGATTCTCCAATTTCTGGAAATGGAGTTAATTGAAATACCGATTCCAAATCGGCTGTTGATAGTGAAGTGGGCGCGCATTTCGGCACTTTCGGATCCGGTAATTGAACAAGATTGGCGATTTCAGCAAATGGGTAGGAAAAGACGAGATGAGCGGCCAGTTTGAAGATGCCAAGCTCGTCGAATGCGCCGCAGGCAAGATCGTCCGGCTCGTAGAACTCTTCGCAACTGTTGCAGTATCTAAGAAAGATCTAATATAATTTACTGCATGCACCACTGAAAACATACGCGAATCCAGTACGTTCAATACTTGATAGACATCGATAGCACTTTTCAGGATCGACGTTCACTGTGATTCCTTGCTCCACACAAACGACCGTTCCAATCGGAATGTCTTCGGTCGCTTCCACGAATCTTCCTCTTTTTCGATCCCATCCGACTTTTACTTTATCGCACAACTGGGGAAAGTTCGAGTTTGCACGGAACGATCGCACTTTCACCATTTTTCTGTGAGGATCCTTTATGCGCCTATTCAGAGCTAGGATCCATGAAACAGGAAAACGGCATTTTCCGGAAAACACCACCATCATACAAAATTCATCAATTTCCGAATTTAATTTTTAATTTTCAGGAAAACGGTTTTTCTGTCGTTTTCCACTTTCATGGATCCGGCCCATGAATTTTAATTGATTTTCCAGCATTAAAATGTAGGTTTGCATCGGAATAACGAATTTTCCTATTTCCAGAGTAGTTTAGTTTTCGCCCCAAAGAATGTCGACAATGAAGCATAACTACATACTTGTTCTAAACAATTTTTCATCCGGATGAATTGCATTCAAAATTGATTCATGTTAGAAAAAGTGATAAATATGAATAAATAAAAAAAATTGAAACAGAGAAAAAAAGGTTTAAACAAATTACACGCATTATTGAAAAGGAGATCCTCGTCATCATCCGGAGCAGCCGTGACAACCACAATGGACGCATTCGATGACACGTTCCGCGTCGAGCTTGCTCTTCGGTACTCGACAAATGCACGCGGTGCCAAAGTTACTGTCACGGGTTTGCACACATCTTAAACACTGTTTTTGTTTCATCAGGGATATTTTTAAATGGTGTTATTCATAGAAAAGGCGAAAAGCAAAAATTGTGAGTGATGCACGGAAATGAAATTCCGAAAAGGCGGAATACGTAAACGCAAGCGGGCTTTCTATGGATTTTGGAAAACTTTTTATTAAAATTTTGAATTTTACCAGAAATCGTCGACATAAAATTACAGAAATCAGAACTTTGGCAGTCGAAAGTTCAAAAAATCCCAAAAAAAAAACAGGCGCAAAAAGCGTCAAGTTCCGCAAATTCCGGAAAAACGTTAAGATTAAATTTGCGGAAACCGAAAAAAGGATTAAAAAAACGGAAACGAAATTTCCGTAAACGATTTTAAAAATTTTCAGAAAAAAATCGACATGTTTAAAATGTATATTTATGCCAAAAATTTCCTGAGCATCAGTGTTTTAAATACGGATATTTCGTTTCCGTAATTTTTAAGGTTTTTCCGGAATTTGCGGAACTTATTTTTTAACGCTTTTCGCGTAGTTTTTTGGGATTTGTTTCAACTTTGAAAAATGTCAGTCCCATCAGAGCCTTTTCCAATTTTTTCTATTTTTCGCCTTTTTTTATTTAAAAACAATATCAAATTATTGAAATTTCATGAATATCTTCGTCTCAATTGTCATACATACTGACACACATTCTATTTCTATTGTAAACATTGATAGTATAAGTGGTCATGCCCTTCTTTTCAATTAAAATAAATATATCTATGATTATCCGCATTTTTAGAAAAAATATAACTTACTTGACACAACAAAGATTTTCATATCCCTGCTTCTTCCACTTTGCGATGAGCGCGGCATCCGCGAACTTTGCAGTCAGACAAAATTCGTACAGTTCGCGAGAAATTTCCGCCTTTTTGTAGTACATGTCGTAAACGTAGCGAGATCTTTGATGGTGAATTCTGAAATGTTAATTCGCTTTATATATTTATTTTTCAATTCAGTGGGGTGCTCACCTGAAAATTGGCCAGTTGATTTCAGTCTTTCGTTTTCCTTCATGTGGTTCCGTCTCCGCTTCTCGCATCTTTGCTTCGAACTGTTCCAGCGTCGGCTCGATCAGATCCCAACCTTCTGGTGGCGGTTTTCGCACTCTACGCAGTTTTGTGGCCAGTGACATTTTTACTGAAAGTGGGACAATATATAGGAAATTGTAGAAAAACACAAAGATAAAATATCGATATTTAACTGGAAAACATTTTAAAAGAGCTGAAATTCGCTTAAATCTCGACTTTTTCACAAAAATTTGGTCAAAACAGTAACAAAAAAAATTATTTTTTCGAAAACGAAAAAGTCTGCAAACACTATAAACTACGCAGCTTGCGCGTCAAGTTTGATGTTTCTCAGCAATTTTTGAATCTTGTTTGCCCGCGAAATGCCATTGTTGTTTTTCAATTTTTTTCAACTTTTTTTCGTCTTTTTTTTCAACATACCGTATTTACTATGATTTCCCGACGGCCTCTAATAGGTCGGCATGCAATCAGGAAGTTCGGGCTAATAGATTAAACACGGTAAACTCGAATAAAATTTCCGTTTTTTAATACGAAAAATTTTCGGAGATTATTCCAACCGAAGAAATCCGAAAGTTTTCGGAAAATACCGTTTTTCTGTTGTGGCGCAAAAGTTGTGGTTTTCGCAGGTCTCGCAACGAATTTGTTTCGGAAACTTCTTATTTTTCCTTTCTCTTTTTTGTTGTGCTTTATACCTCCTTGCAGTGAAAATTTTGTTTTTACAACAAATGTTAGTATTTATTTTTTTGTTGTTTTGTTTCGTTCTTATAGACTTTTCTTTACTGCTTACATACTCGGGGAATTCAGGGCAGCGAAGCCGCTAATTGCCGAGAAAAATTGCACGGGATTCGGCATATCTGCAGCTTCGTGACCAGTGGCCGTCAATTTCGGGACTTTCACGGCGTTTTAGGGACTATTTATGGTGCGTCCAAAAAAGTGGATATGAAAAAATAAAGGATGTCCAAAATGCTTATTTTTTCACCACTTTTGCTAATTATTGTGAAAACAAAAAAGTTGCAACGCAGTGTTTGCGTACTTTTGAAAATTCAAATAGCAATGAGAGAAATAGCATGGAAAATGAAGAGATTTGTTCCCATTTTCATTTGAATTTCAAAAGTACGCAAACACCGCGTTGCAACATTTTTGTTTTCACAATAGTCCCGCAACGATTTCGGTGGTACGGTCACACTAATTTCCCGGGTTCACAATAGCAACATTGGTGAAAAAAAGCTTTTTTGGGCACACTCACATCAGGTATGAGTCAAACTTTTTCAAACCTTTTCATCTAAAAAATAAGCATTGCCAAGGTTTGAAAAATGTTAGAACGTCTTGAAAAAGTTTAAACATGTCTTGAAAAAGTTTGAAAAAGTTTAATAATGGCTTTATTGTTACTCAGAAAAGCTTCAAAAGGTTTGACTCGATACCTGAGACTCATGTTCTGCTTTTTTTGACGCACCATTACGTTCTTAAAAGCGAATTTCGAAAATATTTTTGAATCCATGCGTTTGGCTAAACTGGCAGAAAGCCACTGTGCAGCCGCAGCCAAATGCGATAGAGCGCGTTTGAGTTTTCGTAGAGTCAATCGTCGTTTTATTTAAATTGGCACTCGGTGTTTGCAGTTTTTACGGATTCACGAAGCTCCGCCCACTGCCCTGTTTTTTTTCGTATCCCCATATTTTTCCTGTTTTTTCGTATCGAAACATTTTCTGTTTTTTTTTCTAATGGACCTATTCATAGGATTCGTTTTTTGATATTTTTAAACGTTTTTTTTTTAAATTGTTTGACATCTATAAATAGGAAAAAAAAACAAAAAAAACTTTTTTGTTTTTTGTTTTTTTCTCCTATGAATAGGTCCATAAAACCTTTCAAAACTTCATATTAAGATTGTTCCACCGATTTTAAGTTCACAAAAACTGAAAAAAAAATCGGAGAATGCTCCGATTGACCTGAAATTTTGGGAAATATTGCGAAAAATTCTCCTGTACATGCTCACAAAATTTTAGACCAAAATATCATTTTAAAAATTTTCAGAAAAATCGATATTTTGGTCTAAAATTTTGTGAGCATGTACAGGAGAATTTTTCGCAATATTTCCCAAAATTTCAGGTCAATCGGAGCATTCTCCGATTTTTTCCGAAGTTTTCTTCCGGTTTTGTGAATAACCCCATAAGATTTATCTGCTGGAATTTATTTTCGTCGACTCGACTAATGACGATATTGGAAGTGCGAGTATTGCTGGAGTTTTTTTTTTTTTCGAAAAAACCCCAGGGTCTGGAAATGTGTGGACGGGCACAAAATAAACCATCGTCCATGTTATCAAACCCCTTGTGAACTATCGCTTCTCAACAAACAGAACGACCACTGTGCAGTTGGCAGCGTCCACTACATTATATTACTTATCGATTAGTAATAAGCGTGCGTCGCATTTTTATGAAAAGAAGAAGAAAAAACGGGCAAACCGTGATGAGTCAGTTTTCCATCTTCTCTCCATTTTTTTAGTTTTGCGGCGGCATGAACAACACCTATGTATATTTGTCGTGAGAATGTCAGATTTGACTAGGAAAGTGAAATTTGAAAATAAAATACCATTGATATTTTGACTAGCTATTTTTAATGGGCATGCTTTCATCCATTGTCTTTTTTATCATTTTTAATCTATGATCAGTTTCTTTTCGAGTTCCTCTTCGTATCTCTATAGGTTCTGGTCTGGTCTGTGCGATTTTCTCGTCTCGTATTGTCTCGTGTCGTGTCGTGTCGCGTTTCATTTCATTATTTCGTGATTTTTATTCTGTGACAAACCACACATATTCGAATATGTATTTGTGTGCTTTCGCCTTCTCAGCTAAATCAGTCCAGCAAGTCGTGGTGTTTGTCGGCTTGGAGATGAAGAAGAAGAAGAAGAAGAAAACGTCAAAAGACGAATGCGTATAGCTTATGCAATTAGTCCGTCGCTCTCATGGCAACCATCTTATATATCTCATTTCTTGTCGCACCGCTCACAACACCACAACAACAAAAGTGTAACCAGAAACGAGAGGAGAGGCGATTCGCTTTTTTTTTAACTCGGCCAAATTGTAACCAAACGCGCATTACTGTTTGTTTGTACTAGCACACACTCCGAATGCACAATGAGTTGATGAGAGCCCACCCAATGTCGCATGATTATAGCCGAGAGTAGTCGTCGTCTTTCCATCTTTTCTAAGAAGAGAAGAGGCAAAAAAAAAACATAAGGGAAGGAGAAAGAAAAATAGCGGATGGAATAGGTCAAGAAATCCAAGGGACGAAAGAAGGAAGAGAGGGAGATGGAGAGAGAGAGAGAGACAAAGAAAGCGACGTTTAGTTTTTTTTCTCTCTGTTGCCCCTTTTTCGCCGCGACTTCTTCTCTACCAGGGTCTACGCAAAAAATGAATGTAGTAGTACAACACACACACACACAGCTCGTTTCTTCTCCTTCCGTTTTTCCTCCGAAATCAGAGTAGTCTCTGACGCGGCGGCGGCGGCCTCACACCATTCTGCACCGTGCTGGACGAGCCCTCACAATGTCTCCTTCTTTTTGCCTCTTGGCCCGATCCGACTGGACGCCGCAACACTGGCTGCGTCTCTTCTGGCACGTGCACTCACTGGCCACCTTGCGTTCACTGGTGCGCTCACTTGCTAAATGATGGCCGATTGCAATGTATATAACCTTCGCTTCTCATCGCTTTCTTCGCTCGTCACACTCTTTTCTATCTCTCACACACTTCCTCCCAGGGTCTCCGTTTTTCACTCCCCCATTCACATTTATACACGACACAAGATGATTTGGCGCTCTTTTTTTCCGAATTTCCCCATCTTGCGTATTTAATTATACACTAGCCTTTTGCTTTAGGTTTGAATTTCACGGAATAGCGATTTTGGAATCAGCAAATATGTAAATATTTAGGAATATCGGCTCCTCTACAGTAATCTGAATTGGTTCTTACAATTAGATTTTTTCTAGGTTTTGTCAAAAATATTTAAAACATTGTTTCCTGTGTTTTCGAATTTACATTGATCACATTGTCAAAATACGCGGTAGAGAAGTTGGCACTGTGCCAGGAGGCTACACCTATTTCTTATCCACCCAGCGGATCGGTCTCGGCACGAAATGCCAGTATAGCGACTAATGGACCTATTCAGGGAAGGAAATAAATACCGTGTTTTGTTGTTTTTCAACCCTATGCAGTTTGTTTACTAGGAAAAAAACCCATCGCGTCGAGATCCGGTGTTAATCGACCTATTAATTTGAATAAAAATGAATTTTTATGTAATTTTAATTCAATTCAAAACAACATATCAATTAATTAACCTGAATTTTCCTGCGCCTTGTAATTGAGTTTGAGCCTTTCTGCAAATCGTTTCGAGGTCTCCTGGCCAATTAAATGCATGCGCCTTTAAGGCGTGTACTCCGAGCGGACAAAATGTTATCAATTTTAATATTTTCGAATTGAACTCATTTGTCATCTTGTCTACTCGGAGTACACGCTTTAAAGGTGCATGCATTAATTTGGCCAGAAGGTCTCGAAACGATTTGCAGAAAGGCTCAAACTTGAGGAAAATGCAGGCTAATTAATTAATATGTTGTTTAACATTGAATTAAAATGACATAGAAATTCATTTTAATTCAAATGAATAGGTCCATTAGAAGCAAGCACGGAACTTTCCCGATCATTTTCGAAAAACTTTCCGAAAAAGGTCGGAAAATCGAATTTCCGTTTTTCTGTCGTTTCCCAGTTTCATGGATCCGACCTCTGGTCCATAAACAGCGTACATACAGTGGAATTTCGATGCAAATAAGGAGGCGATATCTTCAAGCAAACAAGCTCATAAAGTTCATTCTCTTGTTTTCGCCCGTATCTCGTCTCACTGATGTTTTTGGTTTTCCTCCTACACCAGATGATGCTAGGAGACGTTGCACACAAAACTCGACACTGAAGAAATTTCGTCAAGTATCGATTCCAGTATGCCGTTTGTTCCCGCTATTTGTTGTTCCACCCAGTGTATCCTTACCTCTTTCTGACCTTGCTCTCTCTCTCTTTCTCTTCGTCTCCTTTTTTAAAAGTTGTTTTATTTTTTATTGTTTGCCTTTTTTTTATCGTGTCTCCAAAATTGATAATTGTGTATGCAATTTTCGTTGCGAGACCAAACCGCACAAGGTGTGAGTAAGTGCACTTTGCACCGGATTCTGTTCGAGTCTCACGACGAAAACGCGCGCTACTTGCCGATCTTATCGCAAATGTATATACCTGCAAGAAGAAGAAAGTCTATCCTCGCTTGCATTTCGTTTTGTTCATATTTATTTGTTGACGGATTGCGAAAAATAATATTTCTCTTGGATTAGATGATAACCGATCGGCTTGTACTCCTTCTCTTTTCCGGCCCTATCTCATTTGCTTTATCGTTTTCAGTTTTGGATATTGATGGCGGATGCAAAAGATGATGATGATTATGGGGCGGGGTAGAAAAAGCGGAAAGTTGATGTCCTTCATGTCGTCTCTTCGTCTCTGTCTGCTTTATCACTGTGCCTCTTCGTCTCGCACACTCTATCGCCTCATACCGCCCCTCTATTCGCAGTACAGATGGTTCTTTTTCGCTCGTTCGTTCGTTTCTTCATTTTTCGCACTTTTCTCTTTCCTTCGCACTCTTTTTCCTTCCGTCCACCTCTTTTCTTTTCTTTTCTTTCACCCGTTAACTGCTTGTTGGCATCTTTGAAATTTAAATTTCATATTAGGACACAAGAGGTCCGTAGCAACCTGGACATTTGAATTTCTGTTAGGCGTCAATGCGTTTCTTTTTAGTTTTAGATGAATGGAAAGAGTTGGAGACGTGGGAAGGGAGAGAACAGGAATGAATTTCGCTACCTTTTGTGATTTTGAATCACCATAAAGGCTCATGTGACTGTATTTTTCTATATGTACTTTCATTGGTTATGCACCTATGCAAAGTACTGTCGAAAATCGGAGAAATGACAAACATCTGGGAGAAAACTCGGGGAATTCTCCGATTGGTCTGAAATTTTGGGAAATAATGTCGAAAATTCTCCCCGCCATGAAATGCTCAGAAAATTTAGGATCGAAATAACGAGTAGATATTTCGGTCCAAAATTTTCTGGCCATGTCTGGGAGTATTTTTGACACTATTTTCCGAAATTTCAGACTAATCTGAGAATTCTCCGAGTTTTCTTCCAATTGTTTGTCATTTTTTCCGTTTTCTAAAAAATTTTTTTTTGGTGTTTGCGGACTTACGCGCAAATTTGAGAGCGTGACAAAACCAGGGAAAAACGAGAAACCGGGGAAAAAATGTCAAAAACCTGGGAAGTTCGACACTGTCACGTAAAATTGCGGACAACGCTAAATTTCAAAATTCAGCGTGTCATTGTCTGAACATTTTCCGCAATTTGCGCGGAAAATCAGAGTCATCTGCAATTTTACGTGACAGTGTTGTAATTCCCCGGTTTTTGACATTTTTTCCCCGGTTTTATCACGCTCTCGCAAATTTGAATATTTCCGTTTCGAAAATTTATAAATTCCTTTTTTTTATTATTATTTGTGCCGTTTTTATTTTTTATTTTTAACTATTTATGGAATTATAATTTTTTTTTTCCGGACTATTGTTTTAAAAAAATTTTATACACTAGCCCGGAAAAATGTTCACATTCCGTAGTTAAAAAGCAAAAATTAAAACGGCACAAATAATAACAAAAAAAATGAATTTATAAAATTTCGAAACGGAAAATTTCAAATTTGCGCGTAAGTCCACAATTCCGCAAACACGGTCCGTCGCGAGACCACAATGTACACCATTCCAAGAATACGTAATATTGTAATTATACTTTCGTTTATTTTCTCCGATATTTCATTATCGATGACTGTCGTCATCTCATCGTTTCGTACATATTACATAGTTTTCACTTTTGTTTCGCTACTCAAAATGTTTTTTTTTGTGATTTGATGTTTTAGTTTGCAGAATCCCTTTTGGATCGGTTGAGTGAACTGTCCGTCACCGTTTCTCTCCCTTTGTTTGGGTTGGTTATCGATCGATCTGTCGGTCTCCTCATCGGCCAAGACATTTTCAACGACCAGGCTTCACAATGATGTCGATGGACGGTACATCCGGTGGAGCGTCGGCTCCCGGAAATGGTAGTGGAGGAGGCGAACGAACCAATGTTCTCGAGCAGAAGATGTTCAATTGTGGACCGCAGAACAAGGCTTTGCCCACGGTAAGTTTTTTTTTTTAATTGTTTGCGGAAGAAAAGCTTGCATGTTGCACAATTCTAGGCTTTCAAGTTTTATTGTATTTGTTGTGTTGTGTTGAGATAGTCACCATGTGATAGGAATCTTCTAGAGTAAACAACACTTTCATTCATTCATTCGTTCATTTTGTAATCGATAATCGTAAATCTGCTAGTTACCCTCCTCCTCCTTCTCCCCTTCTTTCTCCTTCTTCCTCTACAAAACACTCTTTGACACACACATACACACATACACACGAATGCGCGCACGGGTGGGCAATACGCTCACCGAGTCGCTCCTTCGTCCCCAAAACATCCGCACTCACACTAACTCGTCCACATTCACTTAAACAGCACAAAAACTCTAACTATCGAAAGCGACTCGGTGTTTGGTATGGACCCGCCATCTCTTCTTCGCAGTCATCTTATTATTTTCCATGACCGACCCCTCTTCTGCCGCTCACTCGTTCGTCCGCTTCTCGGTAGCCATAGATGGCAAAACCAATTCTCTAGTCAATTCATAAATCTGCTCTACCCGCCAAACAATTAAGTGGCCGGCCAACCTACACAACCTTCACGGGCTCTTTTTTTTTTCGGCACATCGCATTGCAGCTGCATCATGTGTTATGAGAAAGGAATACGTTATTTCTGTTATTCGGCCTCTATTACTCTTTCCTACTTTGCACAGAACACAAAAAGCAATATAAAGCGGAACAACGGGGAGAAGGTCTTTTCGACACATTACTACTCGTCGCGCATTTCATTCCCTTTGCATACATTGTTTTCTTGTCCACTTTTTTCGTTCGTTTCCGACTTTTTCTTCTTCTCGAATATAGAGAAATTACGAAACGGATAATTTAGCCGTCAGTCTAAAATTAGAATTTTCGGTTTCAATCTTGCATCATTTCGCTCTGCACAAATCGTTTGTCGACCTTTCTTCCGATGCGGTAGCACACGTCATTATATTTTTGTTTCGTTTCGTTTCCAACATCCCTACGGACCGTTAGATTTTGACCTAACTAACCCCTATACGACCCACCGTCACACCTCCCACTTTTCCATTTAAGCTCACTCTACGGATAGCAGCTGCTGCTCTCTTTCTCTTTTAGAATCAGCCACCTGTCACTCATTCCTACGAAGGGCACATCACACTCTGATTTTGAAGTCGTACCTTCTGGGAAACAAAAATATTGTTAAAGGATGTGTTAACTTTATGAGGAAATTAGATTAAAATACATATGCTATTAGATGGGGTACGAATTTTTCTTATATAGAAAATTTTAGATTAGTCTGTGTGTTTGTTTGTGTGTCTCACACACGAGTTTGCAGTCGACAAAACTCGATTCCGCGACTTTTCGATTGACGTTCAAACATGATAACCACTTTGCCACAAGGGTCACAGGAACTTGAAAGAAATAGGGAAAAGAAATTATTACCATTTCTATTTAAAAAAAAAAAAACAAAAATTAGTAAAAATAAATATTTGACGAAGGCGACTTAGTCGCCACAGACTGCAAGCTTGTATCATATAAAAATAGCATAAAAATGTATCTGATTTTTGGAGAATTTTATATACAAAAAACAGAAGGCGTCTAAAAAGAGTACACGAAACGGCGGGATATTCAAACGCATTTTTCCTTTTCACCATATTTCCTGTCTTTCTGGCTAATTTTCTAATTTTTTGCGTTTAATTTTGAAAAGTAATGCATACGCGGATAATTGCAACAAAAAAGGAATATTATTCCGCATTCAAAACTCAAAAATTTCCGTCCAAAGTTCCACAAAAATTCCAAGAAATAACAGGCGCGCCCAGTTGAAACCGATGTTACCGCAGTTGCTTCCCTGCGAGACCTTCTATGTTTGAAATTGAATTTTCCTTTATAAAATAAAAAATTAAGCAAGTTTAAACATAGAATGTCTCGCAGGGAAGCAACTGCGGTAACATCGGTTTCAACTGGGCGCGCCTGTTATTTCTTGGAATTTTTGTGGAACTTTGGACGGAAATTTTTGAGTTTTGATGGCGGCATAATATTCCTTTTTTGTTGCAATCATCCACTTATGCATTATTTTTCAAAATTAAACGCAAAAAAAATTAGAAAATATGCCAAAAAGACAGGAAATGTGGTGAAAAGGAAAAAATGCGTTTGAATTTCCCGCCGTTTCGTGTACTCCTTTTAGACGTCTCCTAAAGTTTTTTTTTGTATATAAAATTCACCGAAAATCTGAGAATTTCTTTGTTGCAATTTTAATCTTATATTCGTGAATCCCTCATCCAATAATATATTTTAAAACACTCTTCATAAAAGTCGAAAAACAGCTTAACGATCACAAGTTTTCAACTTATAAATACACAATTTGCAAAGAAAAAAAAAACAATAATTATTATCGGCCCGCCAAAATGATCAAACGCGCTCCGCTGATAAATCAACGCGAAATGAAATAATTTGGAGACCAAAATGAAAATCGCATAGTGTTGAGTTCAGCGGAGCGCGTTTGATCATTTTGGCGGGCCGATAATAATTTTTGTTTTTTTTTCTTTGCAAATTGTGTATTTATAAGTTGAAAACTTGTGATCGTTAAGCTGATCATGAGACCGAGAGCGAAAAAAAAAATCTCCTTTCATCCCGTTCTCTCCTATTGAGTCTTGGTAGTTCCATAAATATATTTAATAGAATAGAGATGAGGCGGAAAAGGAGGAGGGGGAGGGGGCATATGGAGATATGACCGTGCCTGGTCGCCTGTTTTCATCACTAGTCCATCAGCCGTCGTCCGTCCGTCCGCATCTTCGCCTTCCTCTGCGCCGACAACCGTCTCTGTCTCTTTCTCTTTGCATCTCGGTCTCCCATACTCACTTTTCTACGCAGTGTTTAGTCGTTTGTGTCTCTTCTCAACGTGGTGGCATGGATCTTGTTTGGAAAGAAGGAGAATTGAACGTTGTTCGAATCGTTAGAAATGTTTTTAATCCGTCGTCTGTGGCTCGGCGGAGAGAACGGTCTTGTTCACAAAGTGCTACTACGCACCTAGGACTAGTTACGTTGAGTGCTTCTGTAAAGGATAGAAAAATAAAATAGCTGATGACTGCCCCGTCCAACCAAAAAGGTCGCTCGCACCGACGACGTCTTTATCCCCCCCTTTGGCCGCGATGCGTATTTTGTTTCCACTCCCGTCACACTGCCAGTCCTTACTCGGAGTCCGAGGCGACGCGCATCGTCGTCGTCGTCGATTTTCCATTCAACGCATATTTTGCTGTGACATGGCTCTTTGGGAGGGGGGGGGGGGGGGGGGCTCTTCGTGCCCGCACTTGCCCCTCCTGGTATGTGTTTCGACCTCTTCGATTCATTTGCCTCCTCCTTCCACCCCTTTTTCTGGCCGTTTCTCAGCCCCACACTCTTCTCCTATACGCCGCCGCCTTGCTCCTCATTTTTTGTCTTTATATATTTTGCTTTTAAGTGTTTTGTGCTGTGTCACAGTAAAAGTAGTAAGGAGGAGGGGAGAGAAGTATCTATATTCCAAGTACAATAAGTGCTCATTTCGCTCACTACTCGCCACTTTCAATCCATTCTCTCTCTAACATATGTGTGTGTGTGTTTACCGTTATCAAATAGCAAACGAGAGGAAGGCCGAATTGCAATTTGGTTGGTTTTTGCTTTTTCTCTGCGCTCGCTCGTGCTCTCCCATCTCTAGCTCATTTGTTTTGTCGCCTTATGCTATGTGGCAATCGATTGAGGCGAACATGTTGGTCACTATTACCAGGTGTTTTCGTTCAAACCATCGGGTGTAATTAGTCAGATATTTTTCCTCCTCGTCCTTTCTTTATCGTTGTTTTTTCTCAAGTCTGCTTTGCTTCAGCTTCTGCTTCTTCTTCTGCTTCTGCAGATCTGGTTCTGACTTTGGGTTTTTGGTTGTTGTTTCACTTTCGATCGCCTTCTTCTTCTTCTTTTTTTCCTCTTTTTATCTCTCATGAGTGTCTTTAATGATTTTCAGCTGAGAAGTTGATATGCTGCTCCTTCATTGAGGTGTTGAAAACGCAAACAGCGCTCCGCTCTTGACAAAAAGAAGGCGGTCGTCTCTCTGGTCTTTCTTTTTCTTCTCTTATCTCTGCGCCTCGTGATGTTGTCCGTGTGGCTCTCGTTCCTCCTTTTCGGTCCTGGGCATGTGCGTTTTTTTTTTTGCGTCTCGTCTCGAGTCTTGTGTTGCTCCGCGAACAATTTTCATTTTTTTTCGGTTCTGCTGCCGCAGAGGCGTTTCTTTTACTACCGGCCACGCATTTCTAGTCCCCCGATCACATTTTTGCAAGTTTTATTTTTGTCGCGATTTTTTAAATGACGTCGGAAAAAAGTTGTCTGAAGTTTCACTTTGGCGCATATTTAAAACCCGATTTCAAATAAAACTGGTTTGAAACAGTGGCCAAACTAATGTGTGCGGCACACTTTGCAAAAAGAGGAGGGTAACTCCGCCCATTGCATGCGATGAGAGAGTGCGAGAGAGGGAGAGGAAATACTTGCATGCGCGCTTTGCAAAATAGGCTCCGCCTTGCGGTCTAGCTTCCGTTCTACGGTGATTCTTTTACTAACGAAAGGAAGCTAGACCACAAGGCGGAGCCTATTTTGCAAAGCGCGCATGTCTTTTTGCAAGCCTACCAGCAAGTATTTCCTCTCCCCTTCTCGCACTTTCTCACTGTCATCGCATGAAATGGGCGGAGTTACCCTCCTCTTTTTGCAAAGTGCGCCGCACACATTATGGGGTTATTCACGAAATGACAAAAAACTGCGCGAAAACTCGGAAAATGCTCCGATTTTTCTGAAATTTTGGGACATGAGGGGGAAAACTCTCCCGGACATTCCCACAAAATTTCAGACCAAAATATCATCCTTATATATAAAATTCCGTTTGGGTCTGTAACTGAGTTTCTTGGTGTGTCTGTTTCCAAACTGCATGGCGGAAGCGAACTGAGCGCCCAAGACGAATATAAAAACTCGAACCTGTGTCGTTCGTTTGAAATGCAAGCGCGTAACCATCTGCGCCACAGGGGACACGCAGGAATTAAATGAAAAAGAAATTTAAAAGAAATTGAAGAAAAAACATTTTTAAAAATGAAAAGAAATCAAAAGTAGCTTTTGATGCAGCCAGGCTTGTCGATTTTTAAGAAATTGCTTTTTTTTTTTCTAAAAATGCTTAAAATGGCTATTTTTGTCTGAAATTTTGGGGTAATGCCAGGAAGAATTTTTTACCTTATTTCGCAAAATTTCAGGTCAATCGGAGCATTTTCCGAGTTTTCGCGCGGTTTTTCACGGCATGCTGGCATCTACGTTTCAGTCTCATTTTATGAAATTCGATTTTTTCGCACGTTTAATTCGCTGCGTACGTTCCGCGAAAACAAAAATAAAAAAATTGTTTTTTTCCCGCCGATATCCCTTATTTGTTTTAAACATTTGATACAGCAGCAGTGTTGGCAACACCGCGAGGGTTTTTTGCCATTTCGTGAAAAACCCCATTAGTTTAGCCACTGTTTCAAACCAGTTTTATTTGAAATCGGGTTTTAAATATTCGCCAAAGTGAAAGAAAACCACGTGACAGACAACTTCTTTTCCGACGTAATTTTAAAAATCGCGACAGAAAACACTGCCAAAAATGTCGTACTACTTTTTTTGTCTCGTTTTAACCTATTTTGGTCACCGTCGTATTTTATCGCGCACTTTTAGTCCCAAAACGATGATACCCACTCGTGTAGCCCTCTTGTAGCTGTTCTGACGGCTGTATTGTTTTGTGTTGTGTTGCAGCCACTGGGTTAGTAGTATTAGTAGCGGAGAGAGAACGAGGATGGTGCGTATGAGGGGAGTGGCAAAGACGATTTGACGATGAGAATAGTGTTCGACACGCGGAAATAAAGGAGATGTCATAGTGGAGGCTGGGTTGGCCCAACGACACACGCACAAAACAAAAACGACGCTTATTGGACTTTGCGCGGGTGCTCGTATCTCTTCATTCTCTCCTTTTTTTTCTTCCCTGTTTTCTCATGTTTTCTCTATTGATTCTCTACATCAGAGTCTTGATTTGGCTCTGGAACGTTTCGAAGCTAGTGTTATTTTTCGTCGTCTTATTGGCACTATTGACTAAATTTTGCCAAGGAAGAAAAGTGTTGTCGAATCTCTAATCGCTAATTTCGGAGAATTTTTCGAAACGTCCCAGTGCCCTTGATTTATTCTTATTTTGAACGTTTTTCCACCGCCTCCTTCTTTGCAGCGCTGATTATAAATCGAATTAGAATCACATTCACATTTGTTATCAACGACCGATAAGCGTGTGACGATAGGCGAGTTTGTGTTGCTTCTTCATCATTCCATCCATACTTTTATTTATTTTTCCTTTTTTTTTCTTTCTTCCGCGAAGAGTCGAAGAGACGAAGGGAGGAAAGCGAGATAGGAAGAGCGTAAGTTAGGCCAAGTTCAAGAAGAAAAAGAAGAGCCGTCCGTCCGGCCTGCTATGCTATGTGTTGCTGTCGCCAAATTGTGGTGTCTCGTCGTCGCGATCCTCTAGCGGTGACTCGTTGTTTATTCCGCGCGCGAGCGCGTTGCATCGTCTTCTCCTTCTTCTTCTTCGACGGGTTGCACTCATCGTCGTCGTCGTCGTCAGACAGATTTTAATAGATTTCGTGGCCTGCGCGCTCTCCGCTCTTCTGGAGCCGTGTGCCTCCTCCTAATTTGACATAATATCTAATCTAGGCGGCTGGTGGAATGTTCTTCTTCTTCTTCTTCTTCTTTGCCTCCTACTTGCTTGCCTGCCTGCGCTGCGCTCTTCCTTCTCGTCTTATTCTTCTACTCTTTTTTTTTTCCTTTTTTGTTCGCCCCTTCTTTTCCTAAACCACTCCTCTCCGTGTTGTTGTCATCTCCATCCATCCTTGCTTTTTTTTTTGGTCTTGCCCGTGTTGGGCCAATGTGTATGCAGGCATCATCCTCTGCTTCTTTTCTCTCGTCTCTGTCAGTTATCCGCCGAGTGTGTTCATTCACCACTCTCCAGATACACTCACTCATATACGTACGCAGTGTATAATTTGTAAGTAAGCGGCGGAAGGAACGATTGGATTGGGTGGAGGAAGATGACGAGGGCAAGGTTCGCACACGTTTTTATGACTCGGACGTTTCGAAAGTTTTTCTGCATTTTGTCGTCGCGGTGTATGCACACAATCATTTTCAAAGGCTTTTAAATAGCAAAAAATTCAGCGAAAATTCGGAGAATGCTCTGATCGGTCTTAAACTTTGAGAAATTATTTTAAAAATACCGTCGAACATTATCAGAAAATTTCAGACGAAAATATCGATATTTTGGTCTGGAATTTTCAGTATTTTGTTAATGAATTCTCAAAGTTTCAGATTGATCGGAGCATTCACCGTATTTTCGCTGAATTGTTTTGCTTTTTTGCTGGTTCCGTGAATAACCCAATTAAAATGCTTTATGGGGTTATTCTCGGAACCAGCAAAAAAAATCAAAAAATAGAAAAAAACCAGCAAAAAATTCAGCGAAAATTCGGAGAATGCTCCGATCGGTCTGAAACTTTGAGAAATTATCTTAAAAATACCGTCGGACATTAACAGAAAATTTCAGAGCGAAATATTGATTTAAAAATTTTCGGAAATAAAAATCGATATTTTTAAAATCAATATTTCGCTCTGAAATTTTCTGTTAATGTCCGACGGTATTTTTAAGATGATTTCTCAAAGTTTCAGACCGATCGGAGCATTCACCGAATTTTCGCTGAATTTGTTGCTGGTTTTTTCTTTTTTTGCTTTTTTTGCTGGTTCCGTGAATAACCCCATTGAAAAGCTTTAAAAGCGACGACAAAATGCAGAAAAACTTTCGAAACGTCCGACACTCGCCTAGGGCACGAAACGTAAGCAAGACAGGAGGGTGGAGAGAAAAAGAGGCGAACATGGTTTTGGACTGTATCATCTCGAGACCGCTCTTTTCTTCTTTTATTTTATTGTTTGCTTTATACAGTCGTTTTTGGTAAGAGCAAGGAGAAGACGGTGAAGTCTCTGTCCACGGCCGAAATCGTCATGCTGGGTCACATCTATTTTGATGACGTCACTACGTTATTCATTTTGTTCAACTTGCATTTTTGTCCTATTCGTTTAATGCAGAAAACGACATATCTTCTGCAGAAAATGTCGTTTTCTGCATGAAGTTGCACAAAATGAATAACCCCATAAGTAGAGCAGCTCTACGACGTTTTTCGTATTCTCCTGTTTTTTTTTTGGTTTGGTTGGCACCTCTGATCTCTTTAAGTCTCCTCACTCTCATCCGTTTTTTTCTTCTCTTTGCTTTCAACACCGAAAAAGTTCGTCGTCGTCGTTTCCTTTCTTTCGTTCCGAGAGTCGTTGATTTCTCCCCCTTCCCCACCAACTTTACGTCATTCGTTTTGCCCCGTCTATTTTTTTTGTCTCTGCCGTCGCGCTCATACATGCTCATACACTCTGAAAACGAAAAACTCATCACGATCATCATCGGTGTATGTATGCATGTTTGCAGGTGCAAAGTCACAACGGTTCAGCGTCGAATCACGCTCCGACGATTGTCGTCAGCGAGCAGCAGCACCAGCAGCAGCAACTCGGCCTTTCGAGCAGCAGCAGCAGCACGATGGCAACCGGCGATACGGGCGGCCACGTTGGTGTGAGTTGGTTGATTCTGAAGCGAAGCTATAGGTAGCCCGGCGGCAAAAATGAGTGTGAGGGAAAATAAATGGGTTGAGGTCAGATGGATGGAATAGTGAACGTTATATGTGTGTGTGTGTGTGATACTAGTAGCAACAACGTATATCTTCTTTCCTTTCCTTTCCCTCCTCCTCCTCCACGATGGTGGTGGTGGCCGGCGGGCGTTTGTTCATGTTTTTATTTGCTGCTAGTGCGGCGGCTATATGGCCGCCGTCCGGCCCTCCCCCTCCTTTCTCGCGGTCTAACTCACTCTCACTCTTTTTTTTTCTTTTTTTTTTGTCCGATTGATTGAACGAAGGGGTGGACGACGGATGGATAGGAAGGAGGAGGAGGAGGAGGGCAGTAAGGGGCGCCATAAGCGGCACTGTTTTTCTCGTTTCGCTCACCTCACACACACACACACATATACGCACTCACCCCGCTCCAACACACACTTTCGTCGCATTTCATTTCGTTTCGGTCACGAGGAGTATAGAATAGTAAAATAGGCGCATTGATTGATATTCTTCTTCTTTTTCTTCTTCTTATTCTTTTTTTAGTCTTTGCCATTACGTACAGTACCACACAAAAAATATAATTTTTTGTTTTTTGAACGATTCTGAAAATTTGTAAAAAGCTCTGAAAATGGATTTGGTCATTTTGAAAATTGTAATTTCAGATGTCAAAGTTTTCGACCCAAAAATAATTGTTTTTGTTCTCTTCGGTTTGACTTACCCATGTGCTGAAAATTGTCCGATCAACCCATAGTCAACTAAAATCATAGTCCGACATTACGGGACATTGAAAAGTTATACTCCAAAAACAAAAATATGATATCTTTTTGTCCGGTACTGTAATGGACCTATTTACAAAACCGGAAAAAAGGAAGAAAAAGGGAAAAAATTGCGGGAAAATCGGAGAATGCTCCGATTGACCTGAAATTTTGCGAAATATTAGAAAAAATTTTCCTGTACACGCTCAAAAAAATTTGGACCAAAATATCGATTTTAAAAATTTTCTATTTTTTTCTGAAAATATTTAAAATCGATATTTTGGTCCAAAATTTTTTGGGCGTGTACAGGAGAATTTTTTCCAATATTTCCCAAAATTTCAGGTCAATCGGAGCATTCTCCGAGTTTTCACGCAATTTATTTCCTTTTTCTTCCAACTCCCAACAAATGTTTAATTTCAGAACGTTGCGTACATGAGCTCTGGCATGCTCAGCACATCACAGTACGTGGTGAACGCGCCAAGCTCTGGCCACCCATCCACGTCGGTAATGATGCAGCCACCTCAGCAATCGGGTGGCGTTCAAAACGGTGGAGGAATGGCGCGGTCGTCGCCAACGGAAATGAATCAGCAGCAATGCATGCCGCCAATCAAGTCGGAGGACTCGATGGAGAGTTCAATGCGCAACGATTACAACGTCCATCACCATCATCATCAGATGCAAATGCAGCAACATATGCAGCAGCAGCAGCAGCAATACGCGATGCACATGGCCCCGCCCTCCTCGTCTTACCAACACCAACAAATGCAGCAGATGCACTATCATCAGGTGAGTCGGAACGAGTTGCGCAATTTTTGTCTCATTTTCTAGTCGACCTAAATATTCAATTACAAATGTTTAATCCAATGCAACTTTTTTTTTGAATTTTTGTATGAAAATGCTGCAGAAAAAAGTAAAAATATTTGGAAAACAAAGAAGTGTTTGCGTATTTTAAAATTCCGAGAGCGTGAAAAAAACGCGAAACCAGGGAATATATTTCCTAGTCTGTGGCACTCGTTTTTCTTCATTCTATAGCACTTCCAGTACGAAAACCGTGCCGCAGACTTGCAAAATTTTCCCCGTTTTGCGCGTTTTCCCGCTTTCCGGAATTCCAACGAAAATAAAATTGTTCATCTTTGTTTTAATTTTAATGGACCTATTCACAAAAACGGAAAAAAATTTTGGGTAATATTGGAAAAAATTATCCTGTACACGCTCAAAAAAAAATTTGGACCAAAATATCGATTTTAAATATTTTCAGAAAAAAAAAACTATATTTTGATCCAACATTTTTTGAGCATGTACAGGAGAATTTTTCCCAATATTTCCCAAATTTCAGGTCAATCGGTGCATTCTTTGATTTTTCCCGCAAGTTCGTTCCGTTTTTTTCCGGTTTTGTGAATCCATCATAGTATCATACGCAACACCGTGCCACAATTTTTTTTTGTTTTCCCAATAATAATCCCAACTTTTTCAGCAGCAGCAACAATACCAGCAGCATCAAATGTATCCCCCGCAAATGCAGCAACAACCTCCCGTACAGCAGCAATCGCAACAACAACAACAACAGCAATCGGTTCAGCAACAGTCTGCCAGTGCTCTTCAGCACATTAACGAGTCGAGCAATCTCTCGTCGGCCGGAAGCATTTCGGATCGAGAGCCCGAACACGGTGGCACACCGCAACGGTAAGCTTTTATTTCTATTTCGGTGCCACCACCAACCACTTTGATTAATTGCTACTTACCTGGCGAGCCAAGCGGATTACCTTTGAGAGGATCGACTACAGATTACAAAAAGCTGTTTTTGCAGGCCCACCACCACGCAGCCGGTCACCACCACTGACAAGAAGTCGGCGAGAAAGCGGCGAAGAGTCGGACCGGTCGACGATCAGGCGACGTTGAAGCAGGAGCGAAAGATTACAGAGTTTATGAAGATGGGAGAGCCGTCGTCGGGAAGTGGTGTCGCTCGGTGTCTGATGGCTGAATTCCAACAGAATCAGTCGTCACCAAAACGTCATCCACCTGCTCAGCAGAATGGATCTAACAGTTTCGAACCGCCGCAAGCGCAACAAATGAACCAACACGATATCCAACACTCTTATTGGACTATGGCGTCTCCTTCTCTGGGCGCCAACAATCGTGGAACACCCACACCGACGCAACAACAACAACACTACTCGTCTGACTCGAATTCGAACTCGAATCAATCACCACCTGGTCAGGGAAATCAAGCTGGCCGAATGGTGAGGACGATTGACGAGGAAACGCAGACAGACTCTTCTAGTTTGCAGGTTTGTGCATTTTCATTCGTGTCGTGACCGTGTAAACTATTTCTCTTTTATTTCAGAGGTTTCAGAACAGCAGTCAATCGGTGGAGGAAGTGGCCAAACGTGACAAACTTATCGATGATTTCCGGCGTCAATTGGATGAAGTGAACACCAAGTACAATCAGGAGAGACGGAAGAACGAGGCGTCGAAAGAAACGATTAAGCGATTGCTTATCGAGAAGAACGTTATCGAGCGGAAAGCACTTCGTGATAAAACTTCGGGCGACACACCACGCATCGGATGCTTCAAAACGACGCGTACCGGTGATTCGTTCCGCGATCAATGGGTTGACGGATACGGGTTTGCTGAAATCGAGAAAAAGGTTGATCAGATTACCGCTGAACGCAATGAGATAGCCAGCGCATCGGCGTTGTTGAAAAAGAGAAAACCACTTGGTATTGGAAAAGAGCCGAAAAGGCCACAGTCGAACACGGTGAATTTGGATTTGAACGGTGGAATGCAACCGTCTACATCGAATGGCAACGGATCTGGTGATGATGCGATCTTCAGACGACCAGAGGAGCCGAAGGAAATTCAATATCAGGAATACATTGAACTCGATGAGATTTATAAGTTGCGAAGAGAGCATTTACGAAAAGAAGAGGCGGATATTGCTTTGGACAAAGATCGACTTGAAAAGGAACGACAATATCACATGAGAGAGTTGAAGAGAGCCGCAAATGAGGCAGCATCTCAATTCAAAGATCACCAGTTGCTCCACAAGAGATATCTCATGCTCAGCTTGCTCGGAAAAGGTGGTTTCAGTGAGGTATGGAAAGCGTTCGACATTGAGGAGAATCGCTACGTGGCTTGCAAAATCCATCACGTGAACAAAGACTGGAAAGAGGAGAAGAAGGCGAACTATGTGAAGCATGCGATGCGAGAGAAGGACATTCACCGCTCTTTGGATCACTGCCGTATCGTCAAACAATACGATCTGCTCACAATTGACAATCACTCGTTCTGCACTGTTCTCGAATACTGTCCAGGAAATGACCTCGATTTCTACTTGAAGCAAAATAAATCGATCAGCGAAAAAGAAGCGAGAAGTATCATCATGCAAGTCGTCTCTGCTCTTGTCTATTTAAACGAGAAACCAACACCGATTATCCATTACGATCTGAAGCCCGCCAATATCCTTCTCGAGTCTGGAAACACGAGTGGTGCTATCAAAATCACCGATTTTGGACTGTCAAAGATTATGGAGGGCGAAAACGACGACCATGACGTTGGAATCGAACTCACTTCGCAATTTGCTGGAACCTACTGGTACTTGCCACCCGAGACATTTGTTGTTCCACCGCCCAAGATTACGTGTAAAGTCGATGTGTGGAGCATCGGAGTTATCTTCTATCAGTGCATCTACGGAAAGAAGCCGTTTGGAAATGAACTAACGCAACAAAAAATTCTAGAATACAACACAATCATAAATGCCCGCGAAGTGTCATTCCCATCAAAACCACAGGTAACAAAAAATACATTTTGCTTATTCTCATCTTCTTTTTTGTTGCAGGTCAGCTCCGCCGCCCAAGACTTCATACGTAGATGTCTCCAATACCGAAAGGAGGACCGTGCTGACGTCTTTGAGTTGGCACGTCACGAGCTTTTTAAACCTCGCGGATCGGTGAGTATGACGTTCTTGTTGCATTCTTAGAATTTATAAAGTTGCAGATTCGTTCTTCAATCGGTGCCGGTTCGATCAACTCGCCGAGCATTCCACGCAGTCCGTCAGTTAACCGCGAAGACGACAACGTGTAGATCAACCCAGTTCGATATCTTCTTTTTGTTTCTTTTTCCACTCGAAACGTGTGTTTGTGTGTATCAATTTCTTTCCGTTTTTTCTTTCTTCGTTCATTTCACATTACCCACCTTGAATTCCGCTCGTCAACGGGTTCTTTTTTCTCTCCAATGCGTGCTTTTTTTTTCTCTTCGTCTTTTTTTTCTTCTTTATTTCTTCCCATTCCCACATTTCCAGTGTACACTCCCTTCGATTAATTTTCCGCCCCCGCCCCTTTTTTCTTCCTTATTGTTTCGCACACTTTTCCCAAACAGGTTTCTCTTCCATGCTCTTACTTGTAATAATCACGTTGTGTCAACCACTTTCCCCGACCAGATCCGAACAAGCGTGCTGTCTGTGCTCTTTTGTCATAGTTCGGCTCGGTCTTCTTCTTGCAACAAATCGACATGACATATCCCTCCCATTTGTCCATTCAGATCACCACAATTTGATACATTCGCTTTTTGTTATTCTCATTCATTTTCCACAACACGCTTATCCTCTTTGCTCCGCTCCTTTCCTTTCCTTTCTCTCTTCCATCCGTGCACATCCTTTTCTTTTCCGTAATAACGCTCTTTTACACTTTTTGTTGTTTTCAGAATCGTTTCTGGAGTATGACGCCTCTGTTTTCAATCTTCCCGATATTCCAACCTATTTGCTTCCATTATTATTTTCATTCACATCCCGTTTCCATTATTATCCATCCATCCATTCATTTGCACTCTTGTCATGAGTCATTTTGTAAATTTTCTAACTAAAAGAGGTCCGATTTCACCGAGAAGTAGAAAATGCACTGGGTGTTTGAAAAATGAAATATTTTAGAATTAGAATCACTAAACGTGTCAAAACATCACAAAAACTTTATTGCAGAGCGAAGTTACATGAAGCCGATCCCGTTTAGTTTTGGATAATCGGATAATGCCATGTTTGATCTTGTTTGTCTCTTCAAGCTGCAGATTCTTTTGGTTTTTGACCATATGCTACAATTGCCGATTCTGATCCAGGAAAAGTTGACTTCTATTATTGTTTTAAAAAATTTGTCACCTGGCGAGCGGCGCGCACGGTGATTCTTTTACTACCGAGCACACAATTCTCGTCCACCGATTTGTTTTTTCTGTCGCGATTTTCTAAATGACTTCGGATCGAGAAGTTTTTTGTCACGTTACTTCCTCTCATTATGACGCATATTTAAAACCGGAATTGGTCTGATTTTTTACGTACAATTTCAAATACAAGGCGATTCTTTAACTGCCGGCCACGCATTTCTAGTCCCCCGATTAGGTTTTTCCTGTCGCGATTTTTTAAATGACGTCTGATCAAAAAGTTGTCTGTCACGTTACTAGCTCTCATTAGGGCGCATATTGTAAACCGGAATTCGTTCGTTTTTATACGGACAATTTCAAATGAAACTGGTTTTCCGTGGGGGCCGAACTGATTTCCGCAAATTTTTTTGCCGCATTTTGCAAAAAGGGGAGGGAACTCCGCCCACTTCATGTGATGAGAGAGTGAGAGAGTGCGAGGTGGAGAGGGGAAATATTTGCGATCGGGGGACTAGAAATGCGTGGCCGGTAGTAAAAGAATCACCGTGGCGCGAATTCAAAAAATAGGCTCCGCCTCCTCGCCGAAATATTTCTGCAATTCTGCGCGCGCCAATTTGCAATCGCGGTGCGCGCGATTTTCTTTGTTGAATTTTCGTTAATTTATTAACAAACATCGACCGAAGACAATTAAAAACTCACTTTAAATCAACGGTTGGCAAAATTCGCTTCAAAATAACAATTTTTATAAAGGTTTCCAGGAGAAATTGAAAGGCACTGAACAAAAATTCGACGCAGAAAATCGCGCGCGGTATCGCAGAAATATTTCGGCGAGGAGGCGGAGCCTATTTTTTGAATTCGCGCCACTCGCCAGGTGACAACTTTTTTAAAACAATAATATTTATTATGTGTTCACGAACGAGGTGTGCAAACGACGCTCCGATGTTCCGCAGTTTATCACTGAGGTCTCGGAGCGAATACTGCGGAACATCGGAGCGTCGTTTGCACACAATGGAGTGGGGGGGGGGGGGGTGGTATTTATCTAAATCCCTGGGAATTTCTGACATACCCCCCCCCCCCTTAGAAAAATCAGAGCTGACTTTTTTGGATCGAAGCATACTTCCACCCAGCCCCTCCGTTCGCTATGTTTTCAGATTGTAAGAAGACCCCCACATGCTAGAGAGTGGGGGCTCTTCCAACGTTTATGTTGTGGGGGGGGCTATATCACAATGATGCGGGGGGTTTTAATAGAATGTTCCCGACTTCCTCAAAAGCTGTCACGAACGTCATCGCAAAAATTAGGCAAACTATTTACCATTTCTTACGGACCTTCTTCGGATCATTCAAAACCTATTTTACAGTTTCTATTAGGAAACAAAATAGCAGAAGGAATGCAAATAATTTCGTCGCACAAATAGCCGTGTAGTGCCATTCTCACGAATACGTGATATCAAGCGATATTTAAAACATTATTTAGCAGTACTAAAAAAACACCATAAAGCACTTGAATAGCCCTTTCGCAATCCCTGTAAAATACATAAATCATTGAAAACAGGAAAAATGGGAAATGACCCTTTTGGAGAAATGATCAAAAGTAGGAAACGATGATTTGCGGAAAAAGACCGGGGAAATGTGAGAAAATTTATAATGGATTCGTGGCGGAGTGGCACTCGAATTCTCGGTTGAAAATAGAAGCGCATGCGCCTCTATTACAGTTTTTACCGTAACTGAAGAAATGAAAATTTTTTGTTTCCCAGTTGCACGTGAAAGGTCACTCCTTCACGAAATCATCATAGCACAACAATAAAAAAAATGTGTAATTTATTCTGAGTCAAAAAAGGGGGAAAAACGAAAGTTGCTCTAGTCGCCAGTCTCATTTCGTCAGTCCTGGCGCCGGCTTTTCAATTTTCTCCACACAATGCACAATCTAGAAATCATATTTTGTTATCTTTCAATCGATTCGCATAGTCTCACCGTTGTCATAGTGCATCGATTCTCCGGATCGGCTGTGAAAACGCGTGTGGAAACAAGTTTGCGAAGTTCCGCCGGTGCTGATGTGGGCAATTTGAGAAACTGATTCTTTTGGGTAAGCATGCGAATCGTCTGCGCATTCTTTCCGTCGTGCGGCTGTGTTCCGTTCTCGTAAATCTCCCAAATGACGCAGCCAAACGAGAAGACGTCAGTCTTTGGAGTGAATGTGAATGTGACAAGTGTTTCTGGAGCCAGATAGCGAATCGGAATCTTACATTGCTCCTTCATCTCATATCGCTCAGTTACCTTTGCGAGACCAAAGTCGGAAATTTTCGGCTAGAAAATTAATGGAATATTTTCTGTTTAAGAAAAAGTAAGAAGATGGAACTTTGAAAAACAATATTTTTAGTGCGATCCATCGCCTTTACCCGTCATTTTCCACATGGTAATTTTTGTGAATTTTAATTTTTAATGCCGTAGTTGTCTGCGATCAATACAGTTTTCAAGATAAAAAAGGTATCTGTTTTGTGATGCGCTGCTATAGTGCGCGAACTATCTTGGTGGGGGGCTCCCTCCCAAGCTAGCTGCACGTGTGATGAAGATGTGGACGCGACGGTGCGTGGCTGCCAGCAGCTCACGACTCAACGACAGGAAGACGGTGGTGAATCAATAACGGTTTATTGAAACCACGATACAGCACAACAGAACCAAGAATAAAAATTAGGAATTAGGAATAAGGAATATCACCGCCTGTCTGAATCCAGCAAGCTCGCCGCCCACGTTTCCGCGCACGCATGAGGTCACGTGAAAATAGTTTATCTTTTGCATCTGGCGGCGCGCAATGCGCACTGTGACTTTAAAGGAAAAATATCAGGAAAATCGAGTGCCCGCTCGACATCCCCGTCCTTTTCGAGTCCGCCCACAAAAGCAAACGTGTGATCCTACAGTGCATGACAACGGCAAACAATGGAACGAAATCGACATGAGCTGTGGACCAACCGGACAAAACGATCAGAACAAGCCTTACAACAATAACAACAAATAAAATAATTGACACACAACAATAAGGAAAGGAACGATAAAATGTAAACATTAATTATCACTTCTCGCGATGCGGGTACTGCCGTCTCTGGCGTAATTCCGATCTCCTCCGTGTCTGACCCATATCCACCACACTCACTTTCAGCGGTTGCCATACCAGATTCCGTCCGCGGATCACGTTGTTGACGACATGCCAGTAGTCGAACGGGTTCATCTGATCGCCCAGATCCACAAGCCTCTGATTCTTGTGTGCCATCACCCGATCGCCAGGAGAAATCACGTCGAGTTCACCTCTCGACCTCTTCACGCTCGCCACAAGGGAGATGAATGCTCCAGCCAGTGAAAAATCGTTAATCGAGGTGGGCGCGGGAATCAGCAAGATTTTTGTTGATCCCGGCACCACGTTGATCAGCCTTGACCATTGGTCCACGTAGCCATCATCAGTCGCAAATGGGATGATCATAATCATCCGTGAGTAGCGCTTCTTCTTGAATTGCTTCAGCAGCATCTCTTCAGCGGACTGCGATCTCTTCAAAATCAGCTTTTCCGTGAAAGCTAGAGTGACATTCTCAGAGACACGTGGTGCCATGACAAGCAGCGTGTCGACGGGTCCGTTGGTGTTCTTCTCGCCAAATGTGTTTCTCGCTAAACAACTACGCGGGCGCGTGAACGTTCGGTTCGCAGGCTGGACATGCTGTTCACGTCTAGTTCCATTCAGCTCTTCCTTTGAGCGTCTCTTGTGCTCTTTCTGTCCTGTGCTGACATTTTTCTTCACAAATTTTCGACCATTCTTTCGTCCATGAGCAAGTCCGAATCTGGAATCCGCATCTGAATGAACATTGCCAACGGCATCCTCTCCGTCCTTTTCGAATGGGCCCTTCGGGTGTCTTCCACCGAATTGGACTTCCCGTCTAACCTCGCACACGGTCGGCTTGTGCGGTTTGGTATCTTTTGTATCCCGAAGCCACTTGTTCAATTTTCCTAGCAGTTCCGGTCTTTTATTCAAAACTTCAAATCCATTTAGCTCTCCAGTTGCAATATTTTGCCCCTTTCGAATAAAAATACTTTCGCTCATATGGTTGGCAATTTTGATCCGTGCTTTTCCTTCAGTGTTCACTTGGCAAACTCCTGCAGTCAAACATCTTGACATTGGAGTAATGAGACAGAGTCTTCTTTCTTTGTGGATTATACCTTCGACGACAATTTCAACGATTTTTTGTCCATGCCTGTCCAATTTAACTTCATCGACTATTCGAACATCTCTGGGCGGTTCATTAATTTTCAGTTGAATTCCCATGGCTTTGAATCCTTCAGTTCCCAGAATAATCGTTTCTCGGTCCACTGCGGCAACGTAAAAGGCCAATCTTCGAGTCCTTGTCCGCATGGATGTTTCAACTGAAACTTTTTCAATCAGCTTGATGGGCTCGTTTGCGGCCGTGAAAACTGTCCTAAGATCAGTTTTCTCCTTTCTCACTTTCTTTTTCCATTCCACGCCGTTGATTTTCAAAATCCGGTTCCACGTTTTCATAGACATCAGCGATATGCATGACCCGCTATCAATAACAAAGTCGACATCAGCAGCTCCAATTTTTCCTTTCTCGATCATTTTAGTTCCTCGAACTACGTCTTTCTTCACTCGTTTTCCCTGCTTCACTTCTAACCCTTTTATGTCGATGCTTTCCACTTTTAGGTTGGGTTCCTTCAGTGTGTTTCTCTGAACTGGTGCCTCAACCAATGTCGGGCAAACTCTGGCGGTGTGACCGTATAAACCACATTTAAAACACTGCACTGCGACCTTAGAGAAACTTTGACTATTTGGCAACACGTTCGAAAAGTTTCGCACTTTTCTATCAAGTGTCACCATTTTTCCATCTCGCTCGCTCCTTACTTCTCTTTTCTCTCTAGACTCTTTCAAACTCATCTCATGTCTAACGGCCAAAAGCCGGCAAATATCGTAGTGTTCCTTTTCTGGGTATTCTAGGAGTTTGGCGTCGATCATGCATCGTAATGCCTCGTTTCCAGCAATGGCTCCGAGGAGCTTCGCTGTTTTCAAAGAGGAGAGTTCCTCTGGCGGCAGACGTCGGTAAGCAATTCTTGCAACTTCGTCAAGAAGCAAACAGAAGTCTTCAACTGACTGGTTTTCAGCAATTCTCAGCGACTCCCAACGTGTCTTCGCTCTTCTTGTTTCATCTTCAACTGAGATTCTCAATCTATTGGCGAGGGCCCTTAGAATGCTCCTGACACTGTCCTTTTCCATCTCTACAAGGCCTCGGAATGCCTTTAGCGCTTTTCCAGCTAGATATTTTGTTTCGAGGAGAGTGACCTGTTGCTCTGTCGAAAGTCTCCCGAATTTCATTGCAAACGTTCTTTCGAATGCTCCTATGCTCACAGAGTCCTTCTCTGCGGTATATTTTGGCGGCTCCGGCAAGTTCTGCTCCAGGTACAACTGGCTGAGTAGGGAAAGTTCAGTCTGGACCGGCAAACCCTTCTTTCCGTAGAAGTCACTCTCTTGTGTGCCCACACTGTCCAACCCTTCTTCAAAGATTTGATCCGTGCCTTGGTTTCGTCCTCTTGGCTTTTCAATTCGATCAACTTGTACCTCCTGAAGACTGCAAATTTCTCGCGAGCAGTTCTGCAAGAGTCTGTGTGGTGAGAAATTGCCCGTGTGCTGACAGCAATTTTCCTCGTACGCCACTTTTTCACTTTCTTTCTTTAGCCTTTCTGCGTTGAGCTTCATGTCAACTTGCTCTAAACTCCTTTTCATTGACTCGATATCGATCTTGCGCAGTAGCTCTGTGTTTTGGGCTCGTAGTTTGAGAAGTCGGCCGCTGAGATTATTCTCCTCACGCATAGTAATCTGCAACAATTCTTTCGTTTCAATGAGATTTCGTCGGTTTTTACTGCATTCATCCAAAATGTCCTCAACATCATTCACGCTTGCAATTCCGTTCATCATCATGAACTCTTGGATGGCTTTGACGTCTTTGATATCGGACCTGCTGCCGAAAAGCTCATTTTCTTGAAGGACTCTCAACTCCGTCTTCAATGCCCGATTTTCCAACTGAAGCTCGAATATTTTATTTCCATTCTCCACAATCAATTTTTCCCTCTGTGAGAATCTTTCTCTGATAGGTTCGATCATTCTTTTCGCCTCGTTCGGGGCAACTTTTCCATATGTTCGAAGATCTTGCTCGATCACCTTTAACCGAGCTTCATCTTCTCTTGTTCTCGCCTCGTGCTCTCTTTCAAGGCTGTCACAGTCTATGTCCACATCGAGAGTCTTATCGTCGATGAATTCGTATTTGTGTCCACCTTCTTGTCCGTTTTCGTCCTCCAGTTCGTGTTCGATCACAAATTTTGTTGTTGACGTCATCTGTTCTTGATTTTTGTCAAGGCTTTGGATGACGGTGTAAAAGAGTGTGTGAGAAATGCAGGTCTTGCTAATTTATCACAGTACTCAAAATCTTCAATTGTCCCGAGAAAAGTCCAACGTTATCGGATTATATCCGAAATTAGCTGATTGATTGGATGTTTTCCAGAAACACCAACAATCGAGATTTTCAAGTGTCTGGCAGGGTCTCTGTCCCAGAACACTGAAAACGTTTGTCTTCTCTCGCGAAAATTGGATGGTCGCAATCCTAGTCGATGTCGCGGGACTCTCTTGGTGGGGGTCTCCCTCCCAATTGAGCGGTGCGAATGAAGTCGGAGTGAAAAGTTGAGTTTCCCGGAGTCTCCGTGGAAAGCTCACTTTTCGGCGATTTGGCTCGGCCCCCAAGTGCGCGAACTATCTTGGTGGGGGGCTCCCTCCCAAGCTAGCTGCACGTGTGATGAAGCGACTGAGAAGACGGTGCGTGGCTACCAGTAGCTCACGACTTCACGGCAAAACGAAGGTGGTCAATAAACACTTTATTGACACTGACGAATACCAATCAGAACACCAAAGGAAAGAATAAGAATCAAGAAAAAGGAATGAATAATCTAACCGCCTGTCTGAATCCAGCAAGCTCGCCGCCCACGTTTCCGCGCACGCCAGAGGTCACGTGAAAATAGTTTATCTTTTGCATCTGGCGGCGCGCAATGCGCACTGTGACTTTAAAGGAAAAATATCAGGAAAATCGAGTGCCCGCTCGACACTATTATCAATTCAATATTCTACTAATTTTCGAAATTTATGTTATACTACAAATGATGTGATATCCATAGAGATTTTGTTATTTTTCCGTTAGATTGGGGATTTAATCAGTAGCCGGGTAATGTCAGACTCTTGCGCAGCCTTTGCGCCCAGGAGTTGCGACACAAGCAGGCTTTCTCGGAAATGAAAAATTTTCTTCCGACTTCCGTCGGAAATTTCCGATTTTGCATTTTCCTCTCCCGATGTTTCAACGGAATTCCTAATTTTTCATTTTTGTTTCCGAATTTCCGTCGGAATTGTCAGAATAGCTGTTGGTGTGGTCTAATATTGTCGGCACGCCAAAATGGTCAAACGCGCTCCGCTGAACTCAACGTTATGCGATTTTCATTTTGATTTCCAAATTATTTCATTTCACGTTGAATTTATACGTGAAATGAAATAATTTGGAGACCAACATGAAAATTGCATAGCGTTGAGTTCAGTGGAGCGCGTTTGACTATTTTGTCGGGCCGATAATAGATAATAGAAGATTCCCAGGGATTTGGATAAACACCCTTTGTATCAGAATTTTCCCCAGTATGCTCTTGCGCAAAAATTTTAACAATAAGACCTAGACATCGAATTGCCTTCAGTTGATAAAGTTGTGAGGACGTGCCTAATATTTTGGCGCAATTACTTACTGTATCCGTCAAAAAAATTAAGACGACAATAATTTAACGGGTTCTTGCAACTCACCGTTTTATCATCAGCGAGCAAAATGTTACGAACAGCCAAATCTCGATGAATCGTCTTTTGTAAATGCAAATATTCGACGCCACGCGCCGATCCCAGCACAAAATTCATCTTTTCGAGCAACGTGACCGTTTCCCGATTATCTTTAAGATATTCGCGAAGAGCTCCAGCCGGACACAGCTCACTCATCAAATAAAGCGGCTCCTGGAGCACAGCGATTCCACAACTTTTCATCACATTCTTGTGGTCCATCATTCGCATGACACGTGCCTCGTGTAACAGCTCGCTGACTTGCTCACGCGATACAATGTCCGCGTTTCGGAGCATCTTCACGGCAACTTCAGCCTTTTTACCGTCACGTGTGATTCGTCCAACACGAACCTCACCGAAAGCGCCTTCACCAAGTTTCTTTTCAAGAAGTTCAACTTCTTCGTGATGAAACTCCCAAGAGGATAGAGGAATCGGATTGGACAGTTGAAATGAGGCCTGAAAAAGGAAGGAATGGGTTTTAGATTCTTGATGTATCATACATCTTTGCAATTGCCCGAGTTCTTCTTGTAATGTTCAAAAAACTCGGTCAACGTTTTGAACTTTTTTCCCGGTTCCACCACAAACTGTCCGCTTTCCCGTTTTATCACCAAATTTCGGACTGGAGTACTGTGAAGGCGACTGCTGGAAGGTGAACGTTTCGATACCTTCTCTTCTGCAAATTTAGTGTTGACGTGGTTGTTTTTCGGGTATTCGTCAGACCGCAAAATGTGCGTCATTAAAATTCTATTAAAAAAGGGGGTTATATCACAATTTTCCCAAAAGTTGATAAAAATGTTCCATCTTCGTCGATTCGTGGTAAATTGTGGATTTTAGAATGAATAATTCATTGACAAAACGAGGCAATTTCACCACGAAATCATCAAAAATCGGCAGAAATGTAATAATTAAAGCACAAATTATACTAAAAAGACGCAACGCCAGTATGTGAACACCGAGTGCCAATTTGAATAAAAACAACGATAACTAGTTTGGTCCGTGTTAAAAAAAATTCTAGCGTTTCATTTGTTCTAAATGCGATTATCCAACAATGGAACATTCTCCAGCTTTAAATTTGCTTTTAATCGTGGAGAAAAAGATCTAAACACACCAAAGAAAATTTTTCTACCGTAACTCAAATAGGCGTGGCCTGAATCACCTTGCAAATTATTCGTTAGTCGTCGCTTTATTTTTTAGAAAATACATTTAAAAAATATGTCTCCTCTGAAGAGAATTCCACTTACTACAGTTAACCGATATGACAAACTCTCGCTTGCCAACTTCTCCAGCCTCTGCCATCTTCTCCTTCGCCTCTTTCTCCTTCTTTGCAAACTTTTCACGACTTAAATTCGTGAGCTCTTTGTTTTTCAGCAGGCTTTTTTTGCGCTTCTCCTGCTCAAATTTATTCGCCTGCACCGATGTTCGCACGAGGAAATCTCCAACATTTTTGATGAGTCCGGCAAGGTCCTCTCGAGCGACGAATCCGTGGTAACATGGCATTTTCGTGATGTATTCTTCCATAAACTGATAGTCTTTCTGGGCTGTTTTGCTTTTGACCGAGCCCATTATTGACATTTGAGATTTTTCGGGTGGAACGTCTGATTTGCATTGGGACTGCTGAAATTAAAGAATTAAAGAACGAGTCAGTGAGTGAGCGTGAATGAAAATGCACGGTAATGTGGCTATTACAACCCTATGGCTATGGAGAATAGAGCAATATAACGGTTTTTAACGTCACGTCACGTCACGTTGTCACGCTCTGATAAGTTCCATAAAGATGAATTCGTGACGGAATGACATTTCACGTGAAACTGAAAGACGATCAATATTTTCACTTCCTCAGTTATTTATTTCTTCATTTTTTTTTTTGAATAAAGACGTGAATTCGAGTGTCACTCCGCCACGAATCCATTACATAGCAGCGAACAAGACATATTTTTTCCAACCTTTCTAGAGCTCCTGCCACTCCTTGCAGTTGGCTCACACCCTCCCTTGGATTCGCCCTTTCTGTCTCTCGGTTTCTTTTTCTCCGTACTTGTCTTCTTTTCCGCCTGTGCACCCGTCTTCTGCTCTCTTTTCTCCTTCTCCTTGTCATTTTCCTTATCCTTATCTTTTTCCTTGTCTTTCTCCTTTTCCTTGTCCTTTTCCTTGTCTTTTTCCTTATCCTTGTCCTTTTCCTTGTCTTTATTTTTTGGCGTTTTTTTCTTAGTTCGTTCATCCGACTTCAACTTTTCCTTCGACTTAGTCTCATTCGTTTTCGGCTCTGGTTCCACCGATCCGGGCGCTGAGAATTCCTCGTCCGGTGCTGATGTGTCTTTGCTCATTTTTTTATCTAACTCCTGGAAAAATGGAAGAAATGAATATTTGGAAGCGAATGCATACCTTTTTAGCCATTAGATTTGATAATTTTGTGAAGACTTTTACGAAAGTGAAAATAAAATTGAGCAATGATTGATGAATTGAGTGGATAACACCACGTCGTATTCAAAAAAGAAAGGTTAATAGGAATTCACGTCGCTCTAGGCATTTTTTAAAACTTACTGTGAGGTCGGCCGTTGAGAACCAAAAATATCAAAAATACAGTTTTTCAATTCTTTTGGAAAGCTTCCAAGGTGAAAATATGCCTTTAATGATTACAAAACTGTTCCTGAAAAAAAAATGAGCAGCCTCAGAACCAGTTTCTTCCAAATATGAATTCTGAAAGTTTCACAAAAATATATATATACTTTTGTTTAGAAAATTTTTTTAAGACAAAAAATCATAATTGAATAACTAAATCGTGCTTTAATAGTCAATTGGACAGTCATTCTTTCTGACGACTTAGAAAAAACTTGAATAGGCTTGATAACGATTTTAAACAATCTTTGGACCTACCGTAACCCATTAGCCTTTCATCTCTTTGGCATTTCTTTATGAATTGTTTCCGTCATAAAACTTGCGAACAACTTTCACAATAAAGATCGGCAAGCTCTGTTGATGAAATCGCTAATCGTTTTTCTTTCATGCACTTTTTGGGGAACATTCTAATAAAACCCCCCGCATCATTGTGATATAGACACCCCCAACATGAACTTTGGAAGAGCCCCCGCTCCATAGCATGTGGGGAGGGGGTCTTATTAAAATCTGAAAACCTAGCAACATCGCGCCAGAAGCATGTGTGACACCTTTAAAGTGGGCGACCGGAGGGAGCTGGGAGGAAGCATGCTTTGATCCAAAAAAAGGTCAGCTCTGATTTTTAAAGGGAGGGGGGGTATGTGAGAATAGCTGTTGGGGGTGGTCTGATAGAGCATGGTGGGCTTTAATAGAAGATACCCAGGGTTTTGAATAAACACCCCCACATCATTGTGGGGGGCTATTCTAACATTTAAGGGCTCGTGTGGGGGCTATATCAGAATTTTCCTTTTTTTTTGTATTCATCAAAGACATTTTTTAACCGTAGAAGCTTCTTCCAAAAACCCTGAATAGTTTCATTTTTTGAAAATTTCGGGATGAGGCTGTACTTTTGTGGAGCACCGTAGAAGCAATATTGGTCGGGCAATCCTCGAAGAGCTGCCCTTGCTTGTTTGGTTTTTTTCATGATATTATTACATCTCCTGTCTTGCCCTAAACGACGAAAAGAAATAAACCAGAACGGAGCTGAAGAAAAAAAAACGAGAGCAAGCAATGGCGAAAATGTCCTGACAAAAAATTAAGCAAATTGCGAGATTCAAATAAAGAATTATCATCAATTCGTTTAAAATCCAAGAAAAAAGAAAATTGTGTCAGATTTGGCGAGAAATGCAGAAATCGAAATTGTTTGCGCATGGTCGCATATTTTCTCGGGGTCTGAAACTTCTCGTGATTCTCCAATATACTATTACTTTAATTGATCGAGGCTTCATAGTCAGTCGAAAATTTCGATGACAGTTTGATCGTAAGGTTCTCACCACGACCAAATTGATGTTGCTCTCGTCAAGCTGTACCTGCGTCGGGTCCTGTTGACGGATGTTCTTGATTAAAAAAGGTTGCTCAATAAATTGAAATTTTACATTTTTCGCGACAACACCCACTCCATTTTTTTTAAAAGAACAGAACGAAATTAAAAATCCTGAGTGGGCGTGGCTTGCTCTGGCGCATGAAATCTGAACACTCTTCGTTCAGATTCACATTATAAATAATCCACCAACGACTATTGTTTTCAAACGTGTTGCATCATGAAGACATGATCCTGCTATCAATTTTTTGTCTGCGTCACTTCAAATATCACTGTGTTCGCGTGGTCGTGGGCGGAGTTTTGTGAAAAAAACCTGGGGCGGAGTCGCCACTGCTTACTGTAGCCGGCAAGAATATTGAATTGATAATATTATCAATTCAATATTCTTGCCGGCTACAGTAAGCAGTGGCGCGAAACATCGAGGCTCCGCCCCATCAGGTCTTTTCAACTGAATTCAACTGAATTCAACTGAACGTAGATCAAAAAATGTGAGCGGGTGTGTCGCCGCAGACATGTGTCGTTATGTCTGCGTCTATTATAAAACTTTCGCGGGCGCCTATGGTAGCCGGCAAGAATATTGAATTGATAATAAATGATCTGAAAATTAACAACAATGAAAAAAAAATGCTACAATCGCTTTATTACGATACTATAGCAAAAGAAGTGAAAGAAAATTCGATCGACACGAGCGTCGTCATGCATTGCGATAAATATATATATAGAATTTTCTCACTAAAAGTACACAGGAGAGTAGCTGTATAGGACAAGAAGTGCCGGTTATTATTACCAGAAGTCCCATTTGTGAGGGGGAGCACAAAGAAATGATGTAAAGGTCCGAACTGAAGTAAGGACGGGCAGGCAACTGGTTTAAAAATGAGGGCGAGTAGGTGTCACTTTCAATACGATTAATAATACAATAGGCTAGTGGGTGGATTTAAGCATCGAGGGTATGAATAAAAGGAAGAGGTTTAATAACAAGGAGGTGCATATATACTCATTTGGGTGGTTGGTGATAAGGATAAGCTGTCGTGGAAATAAAAAAGTTACTCGTCAAAGATTGAACGGTTCTGGAACATTTGACGATTCACGAACTGAGCAGTCGAGTCCATCAACGGAGTTGGCACCGCCCACAATGGCATCGGCTCATCCACCATCGTCATGGGGACAGACAACTTCTGAAGCGACTCGATGATCTTCTTGCCGGATGAGAAACGCTCGAGGCGCAATGCGTGACGGTTGACACGGTTCTTAATGCGATCAAACCATTTTGCGTAGAGGCGCATTTCCGATGGAAGCATCTTGCGTTCCCTGAAAAAAATAAAATAAATAAAAATCTTGAAATAAAAAATACTAACTCTTTCCCGAGAAGAGCAGAGATGCAGATGGAGATCATTTGTTGAATGACGTAGTTTCCGTACTGGTGGAAAAGGAGAATGTCCAGAGCATCCCGGTTGGTCTCCTGATCCTTCACGTATCCATCAAAGATCTCATCCATCATTTCCGAGAGAAGCTGTGGTGGAGCGAAGAGGAAGGCGCCCTCGACGACGTGCGAAGCGTACTTGTCCTGGGACATTGACAGGAGATTACGTAGAAGACACTTTTCAATGATGGTGTCACGGTACATCTCCACAACTCCAGATGACTTGATTACGTACTGCACGACGTAGTTGGCGAATTCGTTCGACGAAAGACGGAAGCAGTTGCGAGCCACCGACGTCATCAGTCCGTGGAGAAGTTGGAGGCGGGTGTTGAAGCACTCCAACTGCAAAAAAAAAACAAATTAATTAAAAGAGGTGAAAGATTTGGGAAAAGTGCACATGGCTTGAAATGTAGTATTGGGTGGGGGATTTACCGTAAAAACTGTATTAGAAGGGCCCCCTTCATTTTTTTTTCGTGGGATCGTGTGTGTGTGTGTGTGGAGGGATTCTTTCTATTATAGGGGGACCTTCAACTTTTACTAAAGAGGCCCTTTTATTGATAGGGTCTTAAAATTAGAGAAACCCTTTAATTCAAGAGGGCACTTCTATTTTACGGGAGGTTGTTTGGGGGCCCTTCTAATACAGTTTTTACGGTACGAATATCACATCGAAATCGCACAAAAAAATACTGTTTTTTAAAATCATTTTTACAACAACAAAAATAGGAGGCTACCCCGAATCAGAACTGTCCCAAATCAGAACTGTCCTGAATCAGAACCGTGTCCTGAATCAGAACTGTCCTATATCAGAACTGCCCCAAATCAGAACTATTAAATAAGCATGCTTACGGCCTAATATATGTTTTTTCATAAAAAAAACAAATTTTATTTAAAACTTATACAGGATAGTTCTGATTCGGGGCAGTTCTGATACGAACAGTTCTGATTCGGGGCAGTTCTGATTCGGGACAGTTCTGATACAGGACAGTTCTCATATGGGGCAGTTCTGAAACGAACAGTTCTGCTTAGGGACAGTTCTGATTTCGGACAGTTCTGATTCAGGGCACGGTTCTGATTCGGGACAGTTCTGATTCGGGAACGTTCTGATTCGGGGTAGCCTCAAAAATAGAAGACCACGGGGAGTACACGAAGTCGCGGTCTAGGAAACCAGCGGCTATTATGGATTCGTGAATGAGCGACAAAACCGGGCGAATTGTGGGGCAAAAGATGGCTGGTCTCGCCACGATTTTGACAGACTACGGTTAGCGCGAAAATATATTTTTTATTCTTTTTTTTTATTAAAACGCATTTTCATAGTTTTTTCTCAACAAAATGTGTTTTTGAAACGAAATTACCCATTCCAGGTTACACAAAAAAATTTAATAGTGAAAAAAATGCTAGCCAAAAAGCAAAAAATCGCGTTTTTATTAAAAACAAAAGAAGAAAAAATATTTCTCGCGCTAACCGTAGTCGGTCAAAATCGTGGCGAGACCAGCCAACTTTTGCCCCACAATTCACCGCGTTTTGTCGCTCATTCACGAATCCATAATAGCATATTTTTTGCGAAAATTTTCTTTTGAAATTCAAACGTTTCAGGCAAATCGGAGCATTCTTCGAATTTTCGCTGAATTTTTTGCTGCTTCCGTGAAAAACCCCATAAAAATTGGCAAAATCCGAGAAATTTTTTTGTGCGATTTCGATGTGATTTTAGTAAATCTCCCTTTCAATACTATATTTTAAAACAGGCACCTCCTTTAATGGGGTTATTCCCGAAACAGCAACAAAAAAAATTGTGGAAAAACTCGGAGATTGCTCCAATTGTTTTCTTTCAGAAATATTCCATATTTCGTTCCAGAATTTTCCGAGCATGCTCGGGACTATTTTCGATATTATTTCCCGAAGCTTCAGGCCAGTGCTAGCATTCTCCGAGTATACCCACAATTTTTTGAATAACCGCGTAAAATATAAGATCCAAAAAATCGTTTAATTTTACCTTTGGATTGTCAGAAAGTTTGTCGATGGTCTGTTGAACAAGACGGCATCCGTACTTGTCTTGGCACACGGTCATCAGATTGTCATCCCGGCACAAAAATTTGACAAAGAAGCTCCACGCATTGATCGGCATCAGCTTGACAACCTTCTGCAGAACGTGAATGGCGCATTGATCGGTGCACAACGGAAGGAAGTCCATGTTGCTCAGAGCTTGAACCAATTTAGTGGCAGTCGACTCATCGAACTTTTGAATGGCGAGCTGAACAACTCGGCACGCGAATTTGTCCATGCACATTCCAATTAGCCCGTTCTCGCTCATAGAAACCACCAAACGGTCTTGTTCTTCGATTGAGGCAAACTCCACAAACTTTTGAATGATGAAGTTTCCAGCGGCACTGCGGCAAAGGCTCGTGAAGACTGTATTTTGCTCGGTGAGTTTGTCGAAAAGCAGACGATGCATTTCATCTTCCGGATCCGTTGGATAGTGGTTTTCAAGGAACTTGACACCAGTGCGATCCATCGCAAAGTCGATGAGTGACCCATTGCGGACAACGTCGTGGAGCGAAAGATCTTCACGAATGTTTCCGCTGCCGTCGACCGCCCAAGCTGGTAAAAGACGGGTGGAGCGAACGTTGCTCTGGAAATTGCCGACGAACGACGAGTTGTTGGCGCTAAAGTCTGCGAACGATTCGTTTCCGACAGAAAAATCGGCGAGTCCGAAATCAGCGGGTGTCAAATTCAACGACTTCTTCGGTGTCGATTGCTTGAGGGCAGTCAGACGGCACGGATCTGTCGACTTGACGAATGGTTGTGGCGAGTACAGAGAGTTCTGGTTACCAACTCCCATGAAGTTGAACAGCGGAAGATTGGAAGAGAAGACGCCTAGAAATGAACATTTTCAGAACGGTCGTTTATTGGGGGGGAAGGGGGGGGGCATTTTGTGTTGCGTTCTCAGGGATGTTTCACCAAATCCAGTCGACAGCTCTGCTATTTCCTCGGTAAATTACAAAATACCGTGTTTTTCGCGTAAAACAAAAAAAATTTTGATAATGCATTTTTGTAGAGCCGAAGAGACGAAAAAAATTTCGGTTTTTGGCCAAAAAACTAATCGGTATTGTGAAAACAAAAAAATAGCAACGCGGTGTTTGCGTACTTTTGAAATTCAAACGGCAATGAAGGAAATAGCATGGCAAATGAAGAGATTTGTTCCCATTTTCATTTGAATTTTAAAAGTACGCAAACACCGCGTTGCAATTTTTTTGTTTGCACAATATATGCTCCAAATTGACAAAAACCTCTAATTTTCAACAAAAATGTGGAAAATTTCCATTTAACTGGCAGAAATACGCGTTTTTTTTTGGATTTTTTGGTAAATGTTTTGAGGAAAAAAAACGATTTGTTGAAATTTTTTCCCTGGTGGCAGCTACTTTCTCGCGGTGAGCACTTTTTGAAGGGATTTTTGCTTGAAATACTCTATTTTGGTTAGTTTTTATTGGTTTTTAAAATACTTTTAAAATTTAAATAATGTATTTACCCTATTAGAAGGTCACCTCCAATAGAAGGGCAGTACATAGAGCTTTTTACCGGCTTTAAGTTAAAAATTTCTCCAAAATCTTCGCATTTTTTTTCAAGATTTTTTTCGGATGTTTCGAAAAATCGAACGGCAACTTTGAAAAATAGAAGAGCATGCACTTCTAATAAAGTAAAAATGGTACCAATTCATTTGAAACTGTCCAAAAACCATCGAAAATCGACATTTTTACGCGAAACCTCACTGGGCGGAGCTTCGAAAATAATACAAAACCGCAGCGCGCCACAAAATTAAAAAAAAAAAAACAAAACCTCCGTCGAACGATCCGCTGAAGATGCTGAGATCGGCCATTGGCAGCTCGCTGACCGACGACGAATCGGACGCTTTGGAACCACTTCTTCCCGACTTATCACTCATATTGGAACAGATTCTGGGAGTACAGGTTAGTATCTGCAAGCAAGAAAACTGGAGAAAGGTTGGTGTGCTTGAAATGGAAAATGGGAAGAATGAAGGGTCGGAAAAAGCATTTTGTTGAGGAAGGAAGGGGGTTGAGAAATTCAAAACTTACCGCCAAGAAGAAGAAGTAGATCGAAAAAAAATACTCACCTTGAATCATTTTCCTGTGAATTGTTGAGTTCTTTACTTGAAAGTTCAAGATTGAATCAGAAAAGTTGCGAATTTTGGAAACTTTTTGGAAATTAAAAATTTTAGAAATGAGTCAAAGGGCCAATGCAGGTGCGCTCCATTGATAATCGGTTACTGTAATTAAAAGGTTTCGAATTTTTTAATTTTTTAATTTAATTTTCAACTTAAAATTGATCTCTTCTGATGAAAATTTTAGGCGCGCCCGCGAAGAAATATTTTTTGCTGTTGTTTTCCTGCATAAATTTCACCATCGCCTTTCACCATCGTCATTTGAACCACCAAAACCCCCTCGGAAGGTTCTGCTTCATAATCAGTTTATTAATTTTTCTAGTTTTTTTTTTTTTGCCAATTTATATAATTTTCGTTCCTTTCAGGGAATGAAGTCCATCATCTCTCTGATCATTCTCGCCGTCGCCGCCAACGCGCAATTCCTGCACGACTGCACAAATGCACTCGACGGACTGTACTCGCTCGGCGGATGCGAGCCGCAGTTTCTGACGTGCTCCGGTGGAATCGCCCGCGTTATGGACTGTCCGGCCGAGCTCGTCTACAACGAGATTCTTCTGATTTGTGATTGGCGCGAGAACGTCGTTGGATGTGAGGGATCTGGCGCTTCTGGTGAAGCTTCAGGCGAGGCGTCTGGAGAATGGTCCGGAGAGATTTCTGGTGAATGGTCTGGAGAAACTTCCGGTGAAGCGTCAGGTGAGGCGTCTGGTGAAGCGTCAGGCGAGGCGTCTGGAGAAGCTTCAGGCGAGGCTTTCGGAGAAGGCTCCGGTTCAGGAGACGAAGAGGGTAGCGGATCTGGCGACGAGACTCTTGAGAATGGTATCTAACCAACGTTTTTTTGTTGTTTCTCAGCACCTTATTAATACTTTTCAGTCTGTGAGAACCTTGAGGACGGTGCCTACTCTACCGGTGGATGCACAACTTACTACTTCTTGTGCGTTTCCAATACCGCCCGTTTCCTCAGCTGTCCAACCCCACTCTTTTACGATTCCGTTTCCGAGAAATGCATCTGGAAGGCTCTTGTCGACGATTGCAAGGATGAAGTTCTTATCGATCCACGCGAGGAAACTTCTGGTGAGACCTCTGGTGAAATTTCTGGAGAGGGATCCGGTGAAGCTTCCGGAGAATCTTCCGGCGAACAATCCGGAGAAGGAAGCGGCGAACTCGAGGCAACTTGCGACGGAAAAGTTGACGGAATCTACCCGAACGGTCTCTGTGCCACCAACTTCCTCACCTGCTCCGGAGGCATTGCTCGTGTTATGAACTGCCCAGCCTCTCTTGTTTTCAATCCATCGATCCTTGTATGCGACTGGCCACGTGATGTCGTTGAATGCTCTGGACTTCCGACTCCACGACCAGTTTGCGAAGATGACGGATACTTCTCGTTCGGACAGTGCTCTTCCTCGTTCACCGCATGCACCAATGAGCGAGCCATCGTGATGTTCTGCCCAGCCGGACTCAAGTTTGCTCAGTCCACCCAGAGTTGCGACTACGAGGTCAATGTTCCAGAGTGTCAGGAGTCTTCTTCTTCTGGAGAAGGTAACGCGTTTTTGTTTAAAAACTTATTTGATTTAAAAACTGGAATTTCAGAGTCTGGAGAGGCTTCTGGAGAGGCTTCTGGTGAGGCTTCTGGTGAGGCTTCTGGTGAGGCTTCTGGAGAAGCTTCTGGTGAAACTTCTGGTGAAACTTCAGGCGAGGCATCTGGAGAAGCTTCTGGTGAGCAATCAGGCGAAGGATCCGCCGAAACTTCTGAAGCAGCCTCGTGCGTCGGTAAGCCAAATGGACTCTACTCAATCGGATGCTCGCCACGTGTCCAGTCGTGTCAAAACGGTCACGAAGACATTTTCGAGTGTCCATCGAGCCTCGTATTCAACCCGATCACTCTTTTCTGCGACTACCCACAAACCTCGCTCAAGTGCCTTCTGGAAGACGCTCTTCTGATCGATGAGACTCCAATCGAGCAATTCGATTGCTCCACGGATGGACTTTACTCCGATGCCCTCTGCTCTACATCCTACCACCAGTGCACCGCCGGCCAGCTCATCAACTTCACGTGCGCCGAATCGAACGCTGTGTTCTCTGCGGCGGCTGCCTCGTGCGTCGATGCTTCTACATTCCCCCAATGCCAATAATTTAATTGCTTTGATTGTAAAAGTTAACAAGAAAACACTAACTGCCAATCCTCACTCCCCCAGTGATTAATTTGCACCCACCCACCCAACCTTGCATGACTCGGCATCCTGTATGTAAATAATTAACTTTTTCACATTGAAAAATGAACTCATTGCTTGCCGTGACTTTTATTTGCTTTGCTTCCTGCTCTCCTCCGCTCTTGTTTTGTTTTTTTAATTGTGCTTTCTTGCTTCTGTTCGCCACATGTGTTGATGATGCGAAACAGCCGTTTCTTTTCTTTCTTTTTTTTTCATCATTTCCTTCTGAACTTTATCACGCATCTTCATTTCGGTGCTGCGAAGAGCATGGAAGTGAGCTGCATCCAATTGCCGTCTCACACTTTTTATCTTATTTCCGCGTGTTTTGTTTGACCTGACCAACTTTTGAGCTGAGCCTCGTTTGTCGGGCGAATGGGCTTGTAGGTCGTCAGTATTTGGCAAACTTTAGGTTTCAAAACCCGAAAATCACTAAAAAACACCTTTAGAGCCCATTTAGAAGCTCGAAGACCTACAGACAAAGCCCTATGAGTCCCTGACAAATACCGACAAACCCTTCCTCTGAAGCCGGATCCATGAAACTGAAAACTGACAGGAAATCCGTTTTTTTTCTAAAATTTTCATGATATTTTTAAACGTGTCTTTTTCCTTCAAAACCCAAATATCTTTCGTCTTGTTTTTTTCCAACTTTCCTGTTTTTTGCATGCGTTTTATGATAACTTACAGCTGTCCTCCGCCGCTGTCGTTGTAACAAAATGAATGACGACAAACTGCGAAGTCTGTTCGCCTCTCTCGCCACTCTCACACAACAAGGACCTATTCCTGGTGAGCAAAAACAAAACAAAAAATGGGGAGGGAAATTGAAAATTCGAACAAACTCGGTTAAACCGTAATAAATAGTTGCCAGTATTGAATAAAAGTACCTTTTTTGCACGAAAATTTAGTCTAAAACGCAAAAAATCATCGGCCAGTTTTGTGAGGATCACACAGATTTTGACATTGTAGTCAGTTGGAAAATCTGAGTGGGCGTGACCATGGATTTTCAGAGTAATGTAGGAACTGTTACTGTACAAGAGTTGTATCATCCAAAAATGGAACCTTGCCCACTTTTCTTCCCGCAAAAATTAAAAATACACTCTTTAAAAAAGTGGGCGGGGCTTCATTATTTGGTGATGAAACTCGTTTGAAAACAGAATAATTGGAAAGAAAATAGAAATTAAATTGAAATAAATAAAAAGAAAAAATATTTGCATTACAGTGCAAGCGTACAGTATGCTGGCCGGTCAGCACTCGACTGAAGTGCTCGCGGAGCACATGCGATTACGATGGCTAGCGGATGGACGGTTCGGACCTCTGGCAGCCAATATCCTTATGCACATTTACAAGGTTTTTGACTTTGTGACTAGAGATTATCGCTTTATTTAGGCGGACACAAAAGACATTTCTCTTTCTTCGAACGTTCTTGCTCTCATGCTCAACGACTACCGTAATCGTCTTTCCGTCAGAAACGATTCTCGTCTCATGTTTCGGAACAGTGTCAAAACATTATTTTCGTATGTTTTCGTTTGTCACGCGTGACGTCATATTCATGTCCACGTCATCAATTGCAGAATGTATCCAGTGTATGTGAAAATGGACGAATGTGTGTCGAAAAGCTTTATAAAACCAATGTTTTCCTCACTTGACGCACTAATTGATGATGGCCCTGACACTGATGACCTGGAGGTAATTATGTACAGTGAACTTTGAAAATCGTTTTCGAAAATTTCTGATTTCAGACCGCTGGAATTTTACTCTCTGAAAATGGACGTGTCCTTCACGACTTGAACTCGTATCTCGTTGAAAGGCTAATAGTGAAACTGCGTCATAAATTGATAACTGAAGATTCAGTTGTCACGAAACACGTCCGACAGATTTTCCTTCACGTAAGCACTTCATCTCACTGCTTGTAAATACATATCTAAACGATAAACACAATTACAGGTGTATGATTTATGGGCTTTCGGATGGAGTGAGATCAACATTCCAGAGTGTCTTCTGACTCTCAGTGCAGAAGGAAAATTGTCATATGCCGGACAGACGCCTATTCGAAAGAACGACATCAGTAAACAAGAGTTTGGAAGTAAAGAGAGCATCATTTGAGTAATTATCAGAACCGCAGTAGTTTCCATTCGGGTATTAAACGATTTTCCTATTATTAAATTGTATGAAATGCCACTCATAGATAAAACGTTTACTTTTTGGTCAATGTCATTATACAATCTGGGTGCGATCTATTCACAATGTAGGCGTCATTACTTAATAGGAATGCTTGGCGATAAAGAGCGACTCTGCGGCAGCTCCAGCGGCATCCTCTCCGGCGTATTTTCCGAGCGACGCATCTCCGTTGGCCTTGGCGCGGTGGAGAAGAGTTTTCTGGGCGGCGGGGATGTTCTCGTCCTTTCCTCCCCAAGCCTTCAGCACGGAAGCTTGAAGAGCACGTCCATAAGAGAAGGTGAGCTTCCATGGCTTTCCGAGTGGGGCCTGTAATTAGTGTTTTTTAATTATTTAAAAAACATTTTCAAAGGTTTAATACCTGGTTAATAGCGTGAAGGTTAGCAGTGGCATCGAGTTCCGACTGTCCACCAGAAAGGAAAGTGATTCCTGGAACAGCTGCAGGCACTCCACGTCTGAGAGCAGTGACAGTGGCCAGTCCAATATCCTCGTGGGACGACTTGGAAGAGCTCGACTGCCCTGGGGTGACCATGTTTGGCTTGAGAAGAGTTCCCTCGAGGTAGACGTGATGATCGGCGAGGGCCTTGTAAACGAAGGCGAGAACCTGCTCAGTAACCTTCTGTGCGCGAGCCAAATCGTGCTCTCCGTCGCAGAGAACCTCTGGCTCGACAATTGGAACGAGTCCGTTGGCCTGGCAGATAGTGGCATATCTGGCAAGCACATTGGCGTTCTCGAGCATTCCCAAATGCGATGGGGTGTGGGTTCCAATGTTAAGAACACATCTCCACTTGGCGAATCCACATCCTCCCTTTTTGAAGGCAGCTGCACGTTCGGCGAGCTTGTCGAGTCCCTGAGTGGTTCCCTCTCCAATGGTTCCGGCCAATGGAACGACTCCAAGGTCGAGTTTGATTCCGGGGACGATTCCTTGCTTGACGAGCAGATCGACGAACTTCTCTCCCTTGTCGGTGCTCTGATGGAAGGTCTCCTCGTAGAGGATCACTCCGGAGATGTGCTCAGCGAGAGATGGGGTGGTGAAGAGGAGTTGGCGGTACTTTTGACGGTTGGCCTCATTGTTCTCGAGATTGATAGCAGCAAGACGCTTGCCGATGGTACCTGCAATATTTAGAAATCAATATGGTCACGTTTTTATTTATAAACGTTGGTCTTTCTCTTTTTACTCTGCCCGTATCAAATTCATTTTGGGGGTTGCCTGCTATCTTTCGCTCGCTATCTTTCATCAACATCTACAATTTCAACAACACAAACAACAGCGAGACAGATATTTACCGAGAGGAGAAAGAATACAGAATACGATCAAACGTCTTCAAATGATCAGAAGTGCAAAGAAATTAGGTTGATCGCGGTGTTATATTGATTTTCTTTAAAAAATTATAGTGATTTTCTTTAAAAAAGGTGTTTTTTTTCGTTTTATGAATCTAATGGGCCTATCTTTCTTATATATAAAAACCCAGATCGGGATGTCTGTGCGCGTCCGCACTTGCCTTTTTGCAAGAAAATGCAGTGGACAAAACACGAACCCGTGACCCTAGGATTTGTATTCAAGTGCACTACCGACTGAGCCACAGAGGACAGAAATCTTCCCAAAAGAGTGTGCGTATAAATGAATCAGGAAGAGTGGAACGTAATAAAATAGAATGTGGCGACGAAGTCGCCAATAGGCTGCGTCAGCAGCCGCGCAGGACTGCGCAGCAGGCTTGTTTCTTCAGATGAATTTTCCTGCATTAAAAAGTCCGTAAAACTCACCAGTAGACTCATCAGCGGCAAGAATTCCCTTTCCGTCAGCCACAATCTTGAGGGCAATCTGGTGGAGCTCGTCCTTTTGAGCCTGAAAGCCACGTCGTTAGCCAATGATTGTTTATCACAACATTAAAGAAACCATACCTGGGTAAGAGAGTCCTTGAAAGCGCCACCGACCTCTGCCATCGTGAATTTGCGAATGAAAAGCGATTGAATTGAGACGGACGGTGCGACGATACTAGCGAGAGGGCGGAGAATTGAGAGAGAAACGGTACGAGTGAGAAGAGAGAGCGTGCAAAGTGAAGAGACGCTGGACGAGTGGCGCCGATTGTTGTTGGCGCGCGCACACGAGAGCGACGAAATGCAACGTGAGAAGAAGATAGTATTGTGCTTTGATGGTCAATCAAAAAATATACAAGGAAAAGAGAAAAATCAGGTCTCTATTTAATTTAAAGACGTCATGATTAAAGTTCAGTTTTGTTTTAAAATAGATTTTTATGATTTATAAAGAACAGAAACATTTTAACAAATTAGAGCAGTCCAAAGTCCAAATTGAAAACAGTTCATCACCAAACACTTTCATCTTTCGGAGAACGAACCAAATGAGAAGGAAAGTCTCTTGGATTCGAGTCATATGACGAATAGGAATGTCTAACGCATTTTTCTTTGCATTTGGAAATTATACACATAATGAGAACTTGTAACAAGAAGCCTGTTAAAATTGAAAAGCAAAAAATGGGAATTGCGAAATATAACGGAAGACAAGAAGTGGTGGATCTGGAGAGAAAATGATGCTCAACTGTGATGGTCGAGTTTCGAAGAATTCGATATCGATAGGCCACTCCTGGATAGACATGCCATTCGGACCAGTCGACTAAAATTTAAGGTTGACAATTTAATTGACAAGAAAACATAATAGCAAATCGCCCTTTTCACTTTTTCTTATGTGTCTTAAAAATCTGCTCTTTTAATTGATTTTCAGACTAACAAATATGAAATTAAATTTTTTAAAAATTCAAGAAATTATGACAAAATGAGCAGGTAATACGAAATTCAAGAAAGCGCAGAAAAAACAAGAAGAAAAATTTTTTTGGGAAATGGCCTAAATTGTCCCAAAAACGGCGATAAGCGAGAAAAATTAATAATTTTTGGCGAGAAAAGAATTAAAAACATTTCCAATTTTGAAAAAAAAAACCAAAAAGAACAGCGCAACACAAAATTTCAAAAATAAAATCCCCCATTCTCTTTTTTTTTCCGCGCGAGACCATGTGCATCATTTTTGGTAATGCGCCTTTAAAGATTTACAGTATGAAATTTTGACACGCGTTTTCGAATTTTCGAAGGAAAACAAAACTACTTTGCTCATTTTTCGTTGTCAAATTTACCATATTTTGTCGATTCTTGCGATTCTTTTCGCCATCCCACTTCAACATTTTTTACACTTGGTGACGAGCACCATGCCGAGTATCGTACTTGTTCTTTTCCTAAAAGTTTTATAAAAATTATGTTTTCCTTTTTCAATGTTCCCACCGTATTCCGTCCAATCTGTCCATTCTGACCACTTTTTATTGATTGCACATTCATCGGATCGGCATGTATCGTGCTGATTATCACATCCTTCGCATGATTCTCCTTGGCAGTGACGAGTTCTTAATTCCTTATTTTTTTTGGCATAAATGTTTATGGTGTTATTCATTTCATGCAGAAAATGACAAAAAGTGCTTTTTGCAGTTCGACGAAATGCAGTTTTCTGTATTTTGCAGTTCGACGAAGTTCAGTTTTCTGCATGAAATGAATAAGGAAAATTTGACAAAAAATGCAAAATGCATGAAATGAATGACCCCATTACATATTATCTGTACACGGTCGAAATTTAATTGCGACGCTCTAGTTCTCCGTAGGTATCGCAGCGAAAAACTGCGGAACATCGGAGCATCGTAACTGAATTTCGCTCGCGAGCACATAATACAAAAAAATTATCTCATAGTCAAACTCACCGTGTTCTCATATTACGGTCACAATCGCATCGAGACCATGGATTCCATTCTGTCCATGTTCCAAAAAGGTATTCAGGAACTGAAACGGGCGCTGCGCACGTTTTCTTCTCGACACGCTGTCCAACACAAGCTGTGCCTAAAAAGTAGAATTTTTGGTAATATTTATTAACGGTGACATATATATTGTACCGATAGGCTGTGGATTGTTACAAGTTCTTCGTCGTTTTCGCGTCCCTTCTCTACATTTTGACCATTTTGACCACGTGGACCAGCCACCGGGGCGAATGCAATTCCAAATCTGAATTGTCAAGTGGTTATAGGTTTTTTAAAGCTGAAAAGGGCGTTACAACGAGTTGCACGGAATAGAACTGTCTCAAATGAAGCTGTGCTGAAAGAACAACTGCGCGACCCGGAAAACTTTCGGGCTGTTCTAGCTGTTTTGTCAGCAAAGCTCCATTTCAGGCAGTTCTATACCGTACCCCCGCTGAAAATTACTCACTTTGACTTTTGAATTTTCCACGTTACATTCACAAAAAATTCCGTTATCCGACGCACACTTTTGTGCCAGTTCTTCTCCGAAGATTAAAGTAAATAAGCATCCAATAAAAAGTAGCAGTTTCATTAGGTATTTGCCAAAAAAAAATAAATGACCAAAGTGTGAATTTTTGTCACATAATCCGTCGTTTGTCCATTTTTCGCCTTTTCCATCGTTAACATGTCGCCAGATGGTCAGAATACCGTAGATTTCAGCCAGGGTTGCGGCGGCCGACATGCGAGGACTAACTTTTTCGAAAGTTCTGCCGCCTATTTTTTTCCGTGTTTCATTTTTTAAAAATTATATTTTTTTCTCGCTTATTGGTTTTTCACTTTATATTTCACTTTACTGTCTCCAATATACATTGAAATGTCAACTAAATATTAGGGAAAATAATCCGATTGTTCTGAAAATTTGGAGAGTAAATAGTGTTAAAAATGCTCACTGGATTTTAAATGAAAACTTTCATTTAAATAAATTCTATGAGAACTTTTCACAGTATTTTTTTTGTGTTTTCCTTCGAATTGCATCATCAAAAATGAAATCCCGCCGACTTTTTCAGGCGAATATTAAATTTTAGTGTATTTAGCATTTTCGCGTTAAAAAAAGGGTGGGTTTTTGTTTTTTGATGATGCAATTGAAAAAATTCCTTAAATCGTAAAGTGTTTCGCATTTTCAATCATTATAATTTTCAGAAGCATGACCGACAACAAAGTGAACATCACAGATAATCTGGAAACGTTGAAGGAAGGCGAAATTGTGACCGATGAGAAGACTGGAAAAAAGTATCGCGTCAAAAAGAATATTATGCCGCATTATTCGGCTGGCGGTCCGCATGGATTGGGTGAGTATTTAGTTAACTTTTTTATCCATAAAAAGGCCAGAAAAAAATTGCCAAAAAATGGGGAAAACCCGAAGAAAGCTTCGATTGGCCTGCAACTTTGGGAAATAATGTAAAAAATACTCCCGGGAATGATCAGAAAATTATGTACTAAACTATCGAATGTCTAAATTCAATATTTCGGTCCAATTTTTTTTTACATGTTCTAGAGGATTATTGACATTTTTTCCCAAAGTTTCAGGTCAATCGGAGCATTTTCCATGTTTCTCCACATTTTTTGCTATTTTTCTGAATACCCCCTTATTGACCTATGCATGTGAACCTCCTGTCATTTTATTCCTATGCAAACCTGTATCTTAATGAAGGAAAATTTATTAGAATGCATTTTTGCATAGAATTAAAATGACAGGAAAATTCAGGCAATTGTTTTCCTTTTCTAATGGTACGTCCAAAGTAAAAAAAAAAGCGCAAAAAAAGACGAAAAAAGGCGTCCAAAGTAACTTTGTTTTTGCGTCTTTTTTCTATACAGTATACCGCAGAACCTGCAGATCAAACAAAAGAAAACAACTAAAAACATGTTTCAAACAATTAAAAATGTAAACAAACATGTGAAATTCAAATTATTCACTTCGCGCGTCGCTAAGATGTGCAGGTTTGGTGGGATACTGTAGAGAAAAAAGACGCAAAAACAAAGTTACTTTGGACGCCTTTTTTCGTCTTTTTTTGCGCTTTTTTTTTACTTTGGACGTACCATAATTAAAAAAAAAAATGAAAAAGCATAATTTAGGCGACCCAGAAGACCGATCTCTTCGTAAAATCGAGGCGGACGTGATTATTCCGAATCGAATGAACACTCAAATTGAGCGGGTTGAATGCAATGAGCAGTATATGGGTTAGTCTAAATATAACAAGAATAGGACTGAAATTTTGAATTTATTTATTTTTCAGGTCTTGTCACATGTTTCCGTACGGACGGCGCAGTTTCCGGACTCAACACTTGCAAGCCAGCGTTGGAGATTTTTAATCGGTGTAAATATGAAAAGTAAGCCTGTTGTGGTGCAGAAACTTTGTATAGAACTGAGCACTTTCAGATTTCACGATCCTGCGTATCGAACAAAAATCACTGACGAGTACATTGCGGAAAGATCGGCGGCGCGAGCCACCGGGATGACGTCACAGCAGAGAAGAATTGAAGAGTTTCGTGATTGGAAGAAGACGAATGAGAGCAAGTAGAAATATTTAACGAATATATATTTTTTCTGAAAATCTTTTTTAGTTCAATTTATAATTTAAAAAATGTTTAGTGTCAGATGTTTTTCCTGTTTTTATTATCTTTTTTTTGTGTTTGTTTTTTTCTTTCTGAAAAAAAAAACAGTTTTTCTCTTTGATTCTTTCTTACTTCCTTGTTTTTTTTAAATTGTGTGTTTTAAAAAGGCACATTTATATCTTTTTTTTTTAAATAATTATTTTGTTAAACTTGCGAAGCAATACTTAATGGACCTAAATATTCAGATGAATTTTCCTGTCATTTTATTCATATTCAAACCTACATTTTAATAAAGGAATATGCATTATAACGCGGCCAGAAATGAAAAAAAAGGTGGCCATAAATGCAGAAATTTCCCCCTTTTTTTCTGAATCGCACAGTTGCCTAGGCGCTCAACCCCAAAAAGCTCGTGTAATTTTATTTAAAAGGTCACGCCACGTTGCCACGTGTGCACGTGATGCCCCAGTTACACGTGGCGAGACGTAGAAAGTGTTTTGCAATTGTAATTTTTTAGTTCGTATTTTTCTCTTGTTTTTGTAATACGTTCTCGTTTGTGTTTGCCGTATTTTTTGGCACAATAAAGTATTATTGTGACAAAAATTGTTAAGTTTTGTCGATAGGACCGTAGGACCCCGGTAACTTGGGGGCCGAAACCGGTTGTAATTGACTTTGGTTTTGAAGACGGACTGTCTGATAAACCGATAAAATCTCAAAGACGGACTGTCTGAGAGATTAGGGAAACCCAGAATTAGTTCAAAGGCGGACTGCCGGAGAACCTCTGAAATCCCAAAAATCACACCACTAATTCGGGAAATCCAGAACTAGTTCAAAGGCGGACTGCCGGAGAACCTGTGAAATCCTAAAAAACCAAACCACTATTTCAAAGACGGACTGTCCGAGAAATCTTGGAGTAATCGATACTTTTGGAATAAAAGTATTCGATTTGCAGAAACAAGGATCGAAGCGATTGCTGAAATGGAGAAGCTCGGAAGAGACTTGGAAGAGATGGAAGTGGACCATCAAGATGGCGTGCAGTGGAGCGGAAATGAGGAGGAGCTGTTGGGGTCACCAAAGGCGGACCCGTTGGACGATTTCGTCGGCGTTCCTGTGGAAAGAGGAAGAATGAAGAACGTGAAGAACGAGGCGAAGAACGAGTCGGCGACGATGAAGAAACCGAGTGCCGTTGCGCTGGAAGAGACGGCTCCTCAGCATCTGTGGTCGAAGATGATGGAAGATGAGGTGAGCGTAAAAGAACGGAAGAAACTGATGAAAGGTTTTCACCGGTTCGTGGAAAAAAGCGGATTGATGGAAGAGGAGATGCTAAGACAGCTGGAAATGCACACTAGATGCAATGAGCGAGTGAAAGGCGTTATTTTGAAGCCGCTGAGAAAATTCGGAGACGAGTTGAGAGGACGATGGTATGAAATGGGTGGCGAGACGTGGGTAAAGTCGATCATGAACGTCATGAGAGCGCTTGAAGTAGACAGCGCAACGGAACTAGAGAGAGCAGTGGTAGACGCCCAAAAAGAGGGGGATAGTGCGCGAGAAGCAGAACAAGAGTGTGAAAAACTGAAAGAAGAAATTGGCATATTACAGGGACAATGGGAGGCGGAGAAGAAGACTCTCATAGAAGAAGCAGTCGCCGCGAAAAGGGAGAACGAAAACCTCCGAAAGAGGGTCGACGTGGCAGAGAAAGTCGCCAAAGCGGAAAAGAAGAGGGCTATGGAACTAAAACATAATCTGGAGCACGCGGCAGGTGAGTCGGAATCAAGCGATGACGAAATACAAGAAATAAAAGAACGTATTAAGGCTCGCTCAACCAAGCACTACGGGCAAACGCGGACCTCAAAGACATCGTCCGACTCATGCAAGATGCCAGAGGAGGACGACGAGATGCCAGGTGAGAATACTTGGGAAAAAAGAAGCGCGGCGTGGGCAGAAAAAGTAGAAAAGTGGCCCGAGGGAAAGTGGCGAAGGCGCAGAGGAAAAGAAGCGCAAAGGGAGAACAGCACAGAGAGAGACAGTCTACCCGAGAGCTGGAAACCGGAAAAACCCAGCAATGACACGGTGCAAGATACGATAGTGAGCATGACGAAAATGATGAGGTCTTCGGCGCTGCCGGAACCAAAAACTTTCGATGGCACCGGTAATTTTGGCGAGTTCAAGAGGACGTTCCTGATGAAATTTCGCGAAGTAATAGAAAATGATGAAGACTTGGTCGCAATTTTAGAAGAAAAGTATCTGAAGGGAGCGGCGCGGGAACTATTCCGGTCGTTAAAGAATCGATACAGACGACCAGTAAAATTGCTGTTTGCCGAGTTTGAGGAAAGACTGCGGAGAAGACAAGGGGATAGTCAAGCACACGCGTTGGCAGAGTTCGACGGGTTACAAAAGGGAGTGAATCAAAGAATGTGGGAGTATCTCCCAGAAATCGAAAAATGGTCACAGAGAGCGTACCCAAACATCGATGGCGAGACATTATCGCAAATGAGAGTCACTAAATTGATGAAAGCAGTGAAGGAGGATTACAACCTGCAGAACCTGCTCATCATGAAAAGAAGGGAGACGCCAATTGCAGAGCAGTACGATACCCTGAAGGACATAGTACTGCAGCAAGAGAATGAGAGAAGGAGAGATGTTGATCGGAGAAGGGGAATGAATGGAGGTAGCAAAGGAAGAAGGGAAATCCGGTGGAAAATAAAAGAAGAACCTAAGAGACATGAGTCGGAACAACGAGAGCAGCGTGTCCCCAGAGAAAACCCGCAAAGAAATGAACATTGGAATGGGCTGAAGTGTTTCAGATGTGGGGGAGCAGGGCATGTAGCGAAACAGTGCACTTCGAAACCGTTATGCAACGTAGAGCAAGAAGAAGAAAGTGTCGGCACGGAAATGCTAGAAACGTGCGAGATGCTGGGGCAGAAACGAAAAGTCACCATTGATAGTGGAGCAGTGGTCTCAGTTATTTCATCAGGTGCATGGGAGCGCCTGAAAAAGGGGTGTAGCGATTGGAGAGATAAGTGTGAGATGCTAGAGAAGCCGCAGTTTAAGTTAGTAAACGCATCAAAGTTATCGATGCCGGTAATCAAACAAGTACGCTTGGAAATTTGGATCCGAGGAAGGAAAGCATCAGTGGTTTTCCAAATCGTACAGAACGACATGGATTTGTTCTTGTTGGGCACGAATGCATTCAAAACAGTTGGCGTAGAGTTAAAGTGGCAAGCGGAGAGAGCGGTGGCACGAACGGCGCAGAAACTGCGAGTACCACCACAGACTTGTGCGCAGATCGCCATGAAGTTGGACGCAGAAATGGGAGAGCAGGTGTTGCTGGAATCTAGTGAGGATTGGATGGCAAACAGTTTGTGTACGAAAAATGAGAAGGGAATTCTGATGGCGGTAGTGGCTAATTGGAAAGATAAGCCATTGTTGATTAAGAAGAACCAGGTTTTGGGTGTTGTCTATCGAGAGTGGGAGATTTGTAATAAGGAGGACAATGTGTCTGTTAACATGCTGGAATTGGAAGGAAAACCAACTCTGAAAGGCATGAAGAGAAGAGAAGAAGTCCTTCGAATTCTAGGAGAGAACGGCGAGATTCCGGAAGGTATAATCCAGCAGACGTGTGTGGAGTATTTGGACGTGTTTGCGATAGAGGACAACGAGCTGACCCAAACAGATTTAGTTCAGTGCAAAATCGAACTAGAGAAGAAGGATCCGATCCGACAAAAATGTCGGCCAGTACCACTAGCACTACAGGATAAAGTCCGCGTGATGCTAGAAGATATGGAAAAAAGGAGAGTTATTAAGAAATGCACTTCACCCTGGGCGAGCCCGGTGGTCCTAGTCAAAAAGAAGGATGGTACGATTAGAATGTGTGTTGACTACAGAAAGCTGAATTCCGTGATACGACTAAACGCACACCCACTTCCACACATTGAGTCGACATTACAAGCTTTGGGAGCGAAGAAAATTTTCACGACGTTGGACCTAATGGCGGGGTATTGGCAGATTCCGATGGAAGAAGGATCGAAGGAAAAGACGGCGTTCACTGTTCTGAATGAACAGTTCCAATTTGAAGTGATGCCATTCGGGTTGGCGACGAGCCCAGCGATCTTCCAGGCAGCGATGGAGCAGGTGCTCGGGGAATTGCTAGGGAAAAGTGTGTTTGTCTATATTGATGATATACTGATCGCGAGCCGTACGGAAGAAGAACATGCAAAAGACTTGGCGAAAGTGTTGGGAAGAGTGAGAGAATGGGGCTTAAAGCTAAAAGCCCAGAAATGCAGGATCGCACAAAAGTCAGTCGAGTATTTGGGGCACGTGGTGGACAAAAATGGAGTCCGCACGGATGGAAAGAAAGTAGAGAAAATGGAAAATTTTCCGATTCCGAGAGACAGAAAAGAATTGCATTCTTTCCTGGGACTGTGCGCATATTATCGAAATTTTGTGTTGAATTTTGCTGATATTGCGGCACCGCTGACACCGTTGACATCGCCGAAAGTGGCGTGGAGGTGGACAGAAGAACAACAAACGGCGTTCGACGAGTTAAAACGAAGAATGACGACGGCTCCGGTACTGGCACAGCCAGACATCGAGGCGGCACGAAACTTTGCTAGACCGTTCTGCATTTTCACGGATGCGTCGAACTATGGGATTGGAGCAGTGCTTGCACAGCTAGGGACGGACGGGAAATACCACCCGATTGCATTTGCGTCAAAGGCATTGACATCAGCAGAGAAAAACTATCACGTGAGCGACAAAGAAGCGCTGGCGGTGTTGTTTGCAACCAGACGGTTCAAACATTTTATATTTGGTTGCCCGACGACGATATATACAGATCATCAACCGCTCACAAGTCTATTCAAAGCGAAGAACCTAGCGGATAGGTTGTTGCGATGGAGCATGGAAATGCAAGACTTTGCACTAAACATAGTCTACCTAAAAGGAAAGGCAAATGCAGTTGCTGACGCGTTGTCTCGGGGAGGAGCGCAAGAAATTGAGGAAATGAAGGAAGCGAATGAGCAAGCCAGAATGGATATCGAAAGGGTGATAAACGTCGTGTCGTTGATTGAACAAAAAGAAGCGGAACAGAATAGTTGGAGAAGGCTGTTGGAAAAAGATGGTAGATGGAGGAAGATAATAGAAAAATTAGAAACGGGAGTGACGGAAGGGGACGTAGAAGTTCCAGGGGATGGAAGAAGAAATCTGAAAGAATTCTTGTTGATTCGGGGTGAACTAATGATGGCGACCAAGTATGGGGCAACATTGAGAGTTGTCCCGGAGGAGAAACAAAAAGAGGTGTTCCAAGAGGCACATGCAGGACCTTTTGCAGGTCATTGGGGTGCTGACAAAGTGTCGGCAATGCTAGAGAAAAAGATGTGGTGGCCAAAGATGAAATCGTGGATTGTGAAATGGTCAAAGGAATGTCAGCAGTGCTTGTGTGCCAATGCGAAAAAAATCCTGACATCGCCACTCACACCAATAGAAGCAAGCGAACCACTTGAACTTGTGGCATTAGACCTGTTGGATTTGGGTAGAAGCAGTAACGGGAATCGTTACGCGCTTACAATTATCGATCTGTTTAGTAGATATGCAGGAGCGTGTGCTATTCCGGACAAAAAAGCGGAAACCGTGGCCAAGGCATTCGCGGATAATTGGATGCTCAATGAAGGTAGAATTCCAAAAGCAATTCTAACAGACCAGGGACTCGAGTTTGCAAATGCGGTGTTTGAAAAACTCGCGAAAATGTCAAACATCAAGCTGATAAGGACCAAGGGATACCACTCGAGAATGAATGGGGCGGTAGAGAGGTTCAACAGAACTATACAAACGGTGTTAAAAAAGATAACGATAATTCCGACAGAATGGGATGAAAAACTACCATATGCAGTTTTTGCGTACAACGCGTGTAAACATGATGCGACGGGGGAGAGCCCCCATTTCATAATGTATGGGAGAGATGTTCGTATTCCGATGAAAGAAGATCTGGACGAACAAATTGGAAGATATCAGGTGGACTTGGATGAATATAAATATCGCCATGTAGAACAAATGAAGATTGCACAAGAAGAGGCGAGAAAACAAGTGAGAAAAGAGCAACAAGACGCAAAGAAATGGTTTGACGAAAAGAATCAGGTGGGGAAAATCAAATTCCCTGTAGTGGGTGATAGAGTGTTGGTAAAGATCCCAGCAGAAAAGCTAGGAGCTACAAACCCCAAATTGGTGAACGAATGGCAAGGGCCATATCGGATATTAGCGACATCGAAAAACTCAGCGGAGGTAGTGCAAGTAATGGGTGGAGAAAAGAAAATGTGGGTACCGTGGGAACAGTTGAGAGCAGTCCCAAAAGAAATGCCAGAAGCACAGTGGGAGACAAAAGCTAATCGTGGACGGCGAGGCGCAAAAATAGGGGTAGCGGCGAATAGCGTACAACGATCGGGAAAGAAACCAGAACAACACGTAGAAAACGTTAATTCTTTTAGCTCACTCATGAAGGACGGTTGTGGCTGCAAAAAAGGACCGTGCCACTTGACAATCGGAGATTGGAGCTGCGCGTCCGTGGAGGAAGTGGCAGTGGCTTTGGCAATGAGGAACACAAAAGTGAACACGGAGGACAGGTGGTTGATGCTAAAAGCGGAAGAAAGCCGGAAGAGAGTCGGAGAGGAGCAGAGGAAGGAAGCTTTGGCTTTGATGGCGGCAACGTGTAAAGAGGTGGCAGTTGCGATAATGGCGGCAAGAATCCCAGAAGAGTTCCGGAAATCTGCGGCAGAAGTAAAGAAAAATGTGGAGACGCGGATGGCACCAAAGAAGACCGTGATTCGAGCAAGGCACATCATCTTGGCGTCGAAGATCGACGTAAAAGACGAATGCATACTCGAAGTACGGCACGGGGCGATGGATAAATGGCCAAAAGATTACGAGCTTGGAAACGTGGAAACGATAACGCTGCTCATTGGAGTGACGAAGAACCACGACAAGAATGTAGCAACGGCACAGTGGATAGAGCGGATGAGGACGTTGGGAAAGAAAATATGTGTTGTACCATTCCAGCTGGAATGCGCCTTCCCAGAAGTTGCCGAAGTGAAGGCCAGTTGGGACAAGCTGGGGATGGTCGAGGTCATCGATCCATTCACACCGGCAGGGCAAGTGGCGGGACCGTTGATCCTGTTGGCGAAGGAAAAATGGGACGAGAAGGAAGCGCTCAAGCAGTATTTGGAGATGGCGTGTGGTAGAACGCCAGTAGTGGAGATGTTGGAGGAGTCGGCGAAAGAGGACGGACCCAAGTCAAAGAGACCCAAACTGAGTCATCGCCTAGAAAAGAAGTAAAACGATAATTTCTGTTTTCTTTATTTTATGTTTACACCGGTCAGGGGCCCGGTTCTGCCGTCGGGGGGAGAGTTGCCTAGGCGCTCAACCCCAAAAAGCTCGTGTAATTTTATTTAAAAGGTCACGCCACGTTGCCACGTGTGCACGTGATGCCCCAGTTACACGTGGCGAGACGTAGAAAGTGTTTTGCAATTGTAATTTTTTAGTTCGTATTTTTCTCTTGTTTTTGTAATACGTTCTCGTTTGTGTTTGCCGTATTTTTTGGCACAATAAAGTATTATTGTGACAAAAATTGTTAAGTTTTGTCGATAGGACCGTAGGACCCCGGTAACTGCACAGTTGAATTTAGAAAAAAGGGAAAATTTTTGCATTTATGGCCACCTTTTTTTTCATTGCTGGCCGCGCCATTAAAAACGCAGGTTTTAATTGGACTAACATAAAATGACTGGGAAATTCATTTTAATTTGCCCATAACGTGGTCACGTGGCAGCGTGACCTTATAAATATTTAATCTGTTTAAAATGTTCGCAAGAACAATCAAAATTCATTGTTTTTTTCTAAATCTTTAGAAAAAAGAGGCAAATCACACAAAGGGCCGTGGACTAGAATTCTGTGGCACATACAGCGTATACGCGCGTTCCATTCCGCAAATTTCTCTGCTCTTGTTATTGATTTTTTGGTTTTCGAAGGAATATATTCTTATTTCTCTGCTCAATATTTTCAGATATGGCGTAAGTTTTAAGAGTTTTACGTTGTATTCCATTGTAAATTTTTAAAAATTCTCCTCGTCAATGTAATTTTGGTTTCAGAGACGAGTTAATGTCAATTCCGGTGCCGGAAGAGGGACCGAAATCCGAAGCTTGGAAAACAGCGACAGCAGAACTTAGTAAGGTTAGTGTGATCAATAATTTTTGGGTTTTTCATTAGGGGGTTATTCAGAAAAAAATAGCGAAAATTGGGGGAAAACTCGTAGAATGATCGATTGACCAGAAACTTTGAGAAATATTGTCAAAACTACTCCCCGACATGTTCAAAAAATTTGAACCGAAATATTGCTTTATAAAATCTATAATTCGCTCTAAAGATTTCAGAGCATGTCCTGGAAAAGTTTTGACAATACTTCCCAAAGTTTTAAGCCGATCGGAGCATTTTCCGACTTTTACTCCAATTTTTGCAAATTTTTTTTTATTTTGCCCTTTTCGTTGTAAAATTATTTTTGTCAAATTTATTCAAGGCAGTAAACAAAATTTTGGCTCAGTTTCGCAGAAAAATAATTTTAAGCTGAAATCCCTAAAATTTGATAATCCTTTGCTTCAATGTGCTTCAACTTGTTTATTTTTTTTGAAAAAGAAACGCACTGTTGTGAAGGGACAAAGACGACAGAGAGGGGAACCGTTTATTAGGAATGAATGTCAATTCAATATTATAATAGAGTTCAATTGGTTGCTCTACTTCCACGTGTAGGTGACCACGTTAATACCAACGAGGGCGGCCACGTGCCTTCCCAACACCTTCCCCCTTTACGAAGTTGTCCTTTGTCCGGCCCTGGCTAGGAGCCAACCGACAATTCAAGGCGATATGTAGACCTCTAGAGCGAGCGGCGGCACGATCAGAATATGGAGCTGATCCTCGCTTTGGTGCACGATCCTCGGAGTGTGACTGGAGCTCCGAAGATGGATCATAACGGAGGGGTGCACGTCGGTTATGTTGACTTCTTCGCAAAGATTGACTTAGGTTGGGTGCGGGTTGAACACGAGACACAAAATAAGATGAAGGGGTACGTCTACGTTCGTGAAAAGAATACGAACTTAATTGGTATGAGTTGGTTAAGCCAATCACCGCTGATGCGAAAGGCCATGGATGTCATGGTAAATCAAATTGAAATACCGAGTGCTGGAATGGCCCGGTTAAAGAATAACCCAACTGTTAGAAGTGGCAACCGTCAGCAGAATACGAAAAGAACACGTATCATGCCACCAAAACCATGCCCGGATACGAAAAAGCCTTGGGCACATATTTATGTGGATTTCGCAGGTCCAATAAATGGTTTTTGGTTTTTAGTTGTGGAAGATTCCAAAACTAAATATGCGGAGGTCAAGTTGACCAGGAAAGCATCTGCAGCCGCTACAGTGGATCTCATCGAAGAGATTTTTGCAACACATGGGTATCCAGATTGGATCGTCACTGACAATGGAACACAGTTATCCAGTCACTTATTTAAAAAGATGTGTGAGTCACACGGGATTACTCACAAAACGACAGCCACTTACTGTCCGAGATCAAATGGCGCAGCCGAAAGATTTGCCGATATATTGAAACGAGTTATTGCAACGATCAAAGGATCAGCATCTATAAATCAGCGAGTTTTGAACAACTTCTTGATCAATTATCGGAATACACGTCATGCCGCTCTGAATGGAGCTACACCAGCTGAGTGCCATTTCAGTCGAAAAATAAGAACGACGAAGTCGTCACCCATGCTAGCCGAAAGGGCTTCTGAAAACACTGAATGGACTCATTACCAAAATATGATGAAAGGGGCGTATGATAAACGAAATGGCGCGCGGGCTAATACATTTAAAGTTGATCAAAAAGTGTATGCGAGAGTGCAACACGGTAACAATAGGCCTTGGGGATACGGTAAAGTAAGAAAGCGTGTCGGTAGCGTACTGTATGAAGTACAAGTAGGCGAAAAAATGCAGCGCTGTCACGCGAATCAGTTAAGACAGCGCCATGGCGACAAAAGTCCCGAAGAGTTATTCAGCGGTAGCGTACTGTATGAAGTACAAGTAGGCGAAAAAATGCAGCGCTGTCACGCGAATCAGTTAAGACAGCGCCATGGCGACAAAAGTCCCGAAGAGTTATTCAGCGAGACACATCCTGTTGTACTTCCGATTCCAATTGTTGTTTACACGGGGACGACACTTCTTCCTTCCTCTCCAAAAATGTTCGACTATTAGGTGACTGATGTTCGTTGAGTTCACTTCTGCGTTCCATCTTCTGATTACCACGATTAACACGACCAAAACCATCACTTTTCGACGTCTCGTGGGCAGCTGGAGACGAACCAAATACACCCTGTCCGACAACCCGTGGACTACGACCACTATTAACCACATCCAACTCTGGATGATTACAAGAAAAAGAAGAAAAGTCTGGAAATCTCAAAAGATTAGTTTCCCCCCGGAGCCCCTCCGAAACTCGCTGATTTTGTATCAGCTTAGGCGAATTTGTTTTTTGAGCGGGCATTGAATCGAAAAACAATGGAAAATTTGAATCGCTGAATAGCTCTTCTGACGATAGAAAAACTTGCGTGGTGAGCCAACATTTTTATAATGACTAAAGCGCAAAATCAAGAAGCGCTAACCGAAGCGCTTGCCGCGTTAATGACGCAATTGGCGTCGTCTAATGAGTTGCATAGGCAACTCATGGAGGAAAATAGGGCGTTAAGGGATGCCGCTAGCGCTGCAGAGCCACCGCGCGCGACAGCAGGTGGGACCCGAGCGTCAAATCATGTCAGACTTATGGCTGACTTGTCAAGAAGAATACAAAGGTATTCATATACAATCGGCGAACCAGACTCATTTATGAGATGGTTAACGCGACACGAGCCTATCTTTGAAGAAGATGGTTCCGAGTTGTCTGAGCGAGAAAAAACCAGACTTCTCCTTGGGTCGCTGGAAGAAACGACGTTCCACCGATTCGTGGATTCGCAGCGTGACGTGGAAGACATATATGATGTCACATTTAAAGAGACTGTAGCCGCTCTTACTAAAATCTTTGGAGCGCAGCGTAGCCTAATGGTTCAAAGACAAGCATGTTTCCACCTTAGTCGCAGTTCCGGAAATTGGGAGGACCCGCTTGAATACACGAACCATATTGGCCAGGTAGTCGCAGGCGCCAAGCTGGCAACCATGACTGCAGATGAGTGGTCCGTTTTTCTATTTTTTCGCGGACTAGATGCGCCAGGAGATGCTGCTGCTAAAATTTATTTAATGCAGTTTACGGAAATGGCCGAAAGGAAAGGAGAGACCATCACACTCTCTCAGATCCACGATGAGTGGATGCGGTTTGTGCAAATTAAACAGCAAACAAAGATAGTTGCCACGTCAAAACAAAACCCACAAACACCAGTCGAAGTGTGGAAACTCGAAGCAAGTAAAACGAAACGAAGAGAGAACCCAAAATTTACGCCGAAATGGGGTAGTAAGGGCCGGAGACCGCCTTTCTGCGATTATTGCAAAAGAGCTGGACATTATATCTCCAAATGCTTTCTTAAAAGAAAAGATGAAGGAACAGAGACGCAAAGCATCAAAGTAGATGTAGTGAACGCAGAGTTGAGCGCAAAGCGTAGTGTGCGCGTGAATGTGAACGGAAAGCCGCTACAGTTTGACCTGGATACAGGTAGTATGATCACTATAATCAATTCCGAAAGTTGGAATATGATTGGTCGTCCGCCACTAGAAAGACTGGAGCACCACATATCGTGTGCAAATGGCTCGGAAATGAGGGTCTTGGGACGTGCCAGAGTGACTTTCGCGCTAAAAGGTTCACAGTACAAGGGGTTTCCCCGCGTGAGTTCGAATCTCATCCTGATCGCCACTGTTGTGAAGGGACAAAGACGACAGAGAGGGGAACCGTTTATTAGGAATGAATGTCAATTCAATATTATAATAGAGTTCAATTGGTTGCTCTACTTCCACGTGTAGGTGACCACGTTAATACCAACGAGGGCGGCCACGTGCCTTCCCAACACTATGCGATTTTTATGTTGGATTCCAAATTATTTCATTTCACGTTTAATTTATACGTGAAATGAAATAATTTGGAAACCAAAATGAAAATCGCATAGCGTTGAGTTCAGCGGAGCGCGTCTGACCATTTCGGCGGTTCGACAATATTCACGTTAATTTTTCTGTCATTTTAATACAGTGCAAACCTGCATTTCAATAAAGTTAATGCAGAAAAATTAATGATTTGTTCAGACATGTCGTGGGCCGGGCCGGGCCGGGCCGGACCAATGGTGAAATTTTGTCGGCCCGGCCCGGTTGGCCCGATCGGCCCGGAAAATTTTATAATACGTGAAATGAAGAGAAAATATCTGCTCAAAAATAAAAAATGTAATCACAACAAACGAATTTTACGTGAAACTGTGTGACATTTCACGTGAAACTGTGAGACAAAAAAATATCTTCATTTTTTTCCTGACATTTGTTCATTTTTTCGAATAAAAACGTGATAAAATTTGTCACTTCGCCACGAATCCATTATAATGGATTCGTGACGGAGTGACAGTTAACGTGAAACTGGGAGACAAAAAATCTCTTCATTTCTTCAGTTATTTCTTAATTTTTTCGGATAAAAACGTGAAAAAAATTGTCACTCCGCCACGGGCCGGGAAAATGTTCTACCGGTCCGGCCCGGCCCGAATTTCGACATGTCTGGATTTGTGGGTTTGCATTGGATTAAAATGACGGGAAAATTCACGTGGATAAGTCCATAAAAGCGCTTATGTATCCAGAAATATATCACGCAATTATTTGACAAATTATAAAATTTTCTGTTTCAGAAAGTGTTTCTTTTTAAAAAATAAGACGCATAACTTGACACGCTGTCTCGCTACGTCGCGCATCCATAATATCTGATTTTACGAGAAAGGTACCGTATTTCCTCTAATTTAAGAACATGCCGTTCTATTGTTTCATTTAATCACAACTGCCGGGTATTTAGAGGTTTGCACATTAAACTCGGCAAAAGATTTTCTAATTAAGCAGGCTTGAGACGACCGAAGTTTGGTGTGCAAACCTCTAAATACCCGACAGTTGTGATTAAATGAAACAATAGAAAGGCATGTTCTTAAATTAGAGGAAATACGGTATTTAGCGAAATAGGATAAATTTTTTTTCGCAATTTACAAAATTTTACGAAGCAAGAAATGCAAATTGTGTTGAGACCCGTTCGCAGACCGAATGCGCGTCATTTGACCGTGTATTACACCAAAAAATCAGAATGAATCACCTAAATAATTGTTTGGTTGCAGATGCAAAGTGCAATGTCGCGAGGAGCAACTGGAGCGAATGGTAACAGCAATACAGGTCAGAACTCTTGGATGCCCTCCACCCCATTTCCGTTCCCAAACCCCACCGCGGCCGCTTTCGGATCGTTTGCCGGTGGTTTTCATCCTTCCGCGTGGAATCCGCTAGTACCGCCACCCCCGCCACCATCAATGGCAACGGGCGCCAATGAGGCTGCGTATAATCAAACTTCGTATAATTATCAGCCGCAAGCAGCGTGGAATAAGGGGTACGGAGGAGGTCGTGGAAACGGAGCAGCGAATTGGAATAAAGGGCAACAAAAGCCGCAACAGTTCCAACCGTTTTCGCTGAACAGAAAGAACAATCACGGAGCGTTTCCACACATCAGCACAACGTTTGTACCGCAGGGTGGAGGACCACAGCCATTGATGGGAGTCGGCAGGGGAAGAGGAAATGTTGGAGCACAGGGTATGCAGCCTCCGACTCAAAATGCACCACCTCCATCAGCCCAGTACGTTTTATTTTAAATTTTTATTTAAAAGAAGAAACTATAAATTGTAAATGTATGCATTTTTCAGGCGGTACATGGAACGTGCATTCGAGGCAGCAAACTCTGCAGAAGATCGTCAAAAGACGCAAGAGTATCTCAAAAAAAGACTTTTTCCCATGTTGAACGCCGGTAACGCTCACATGGTCAACTGGGACATCGAACCGTTGCCGCACGAGAAAAACTATGAGTTTATGGGATGGACGCCGGCGAAGAACTTGCCGCATCTGGCTAACGGTTTTTATAAGAAGAAATCGTCGCCGCCCAGAAGGCGTAGTGATGAGCAAATAAGTTCTAATGATAGACTGACAAAACGTGCTCGGCGGGAGAGTGATGGCGACGCCTCCTCTGATTCCGACGATCAGATTGAGATTTTGCATTTTGCTACAAATCAGGTGTTGAAAAATGGGCCAGGGGAACGGGGAAATGGACTTGGGCACCACAATTTTACCTCCTCTTTTTCATATTCTTCTAATTCTAAAATTGATAGTTTTGTAACTGAAAACGTTCAGAAAAAGACGAAGGCACAGAAAAAGGCTGAAAAAGCCGCAAGGAAGGCTCAAAAGAAACAAAATCAAAAACAACAGGTACAGGCAAACCGAAATACGTGGAAAATTGAAGGATTGGATACGGAAGCACGAAGAGTGAGTTTTATTTAGATTTTGTCTGTTGAATTAAGTACCGCTACTCGGTGTTTGCGGCATCGCGTCGTGCATCATTTTTTCTGAAGTTTCGCCCATTTATTTACGCTTTCTTTAATATATATTTTTTAATTTATTTCAAATTAATTATGGATTTTAGAGTTACAAGTACTGAGAACAAAGGAAAAATCAAGGAAAATGTAGGGAAAATGAGGAAAATTGGCGAACATTTTTTAAAAAAGGTTTTTTGATTGTTGGAAAAACAAAGCAATTCTAATGCATTATTTTATGTTTTCACGAGCGAAGTTCAGTTACGACGTTCCGATTTTCCCCAGATCGCTGTTAGATTTTTGAAGAAAACTAGTTTTTGTTGCGAGACATGCGGAACAGGAACATTTGTGAATTTCGAGAGCGTGACAAAACCGGGGAAAAATGCCAAAAATCGGGGAAAATATTGCAAGTGCGGCACTGTTTTTTCCTGCATTCTATAGCACTCCCTGTACGAAAACCGTGCCGCAGACTTGCAAATTTTTGATCGGTTTTGTCACGCTCTCTGAATTTCGCTCGTGAAAAAAATATATTTTTTTTTGGATTTTTAAAAGTACGCAAACACCGTCTAGCAATTGTTTTGTCTTGTTCTAGGTACTTAAAAATCAAAAATTATCAATTTATTCTATTGTCGGTCCGCTAAAATGGTCCAACGCGCTCCGCTGAACTCAACGCTATCAGATTTTCATTTTGGTCTCCAAATTATTTCATTTAACGTATAAATTCAACGTGAAATGAAATAATTTGGAAACCAAAATGAAAATCGCATAGCGTTGAGTTCAGCCGAGCGCGTTTGACTATTTTGACGGGTCGACAATACAAAACTAGGATATTTGTCATGATAACTTTTGAAAACAGTTGGGTCTGCAAACACCGAGTGTCGATGTGTTTAAAACAACAATACACGTTCAATGTTATTCATTTTTAGGAAGATCGTGCTCGTCGCTTTGCCGAGTCGTTGTCAAACGTCTCCAAACCGACTGTTAGCGTCCCACAACACTTTTTCAGACGGGGTCAGGTCATACGTGGAACTTGCCAGAACATTGAAAAGTCATTTTTCAGACTTACAGCTGTGAGTTTTCAACTGAAATCTTATTTACCATCATCTTTTATTTATTTCTAGGCTCCTGATCCATCTGCAGTTCGTCCACTTGAAATTCTTCGTCTCTCGCTGGACAATGTCCGAAACAAGTACCGTCAAAGGAAGGAGTATTCTTACTTGATGAGCCAACTTCGATCTATTCGTCAAGATTTAACAGTTCAGAGAATTCGAAACGAGTTTACGGTAGAAGTGTACGAAATTAACGCGCGCATATCACTTGAGCACGCTGATCGCGAAGAGTTTAACAAGTGTCAGTCACAGTTGAAATTGCTCTATTCGGAGGTTGAGGGGTGTAAGAATTGTGCAGAGTTTGTCTCGTACCGTCTCCTTTACTACATTGCAATGGATAATCAGATTGATATCAATTCGTTGCTCCAGGAGCTAACACCAGAGCTAAAAGAAGATGAATGTGTGAGTTTTGCGTTGAAGGTTCGGAAAGCGGTGGCGATGTCGAATTATGCTCAGTTTTTCAAACTGTTCAATGTAAGTTTTACAATATTTTTCACTGGTAATCAGGGCTGGGCGTAAAATTTTCGAATTAAAAATCCTTAAAAACCGTAAAATTTAGAATTTCATCGTTTAGTAAAGAAAAGTAATTGCTGAAAACAGAAATAATAACAAAATTTTAAAGAAAATTGACCAACAAGAAAAATAAAGCATCAGATTTTATGTTTTTTTTTATGCCGCGTCCAAACTTCAAAAAATTTTTGTAGTCAAATGTTCCAAAAAAAATTCCCAGAAATAACAGGCCGACGTTAGCGTAGTTTCTTCGCTGCGAGACCTTCTATGTTTAAACTTGAATTTTTCCACAGTTCCTTACGTTTTTAGTTTATAGGGGAAAATTCGGCTCTGGGACGTTTCGAAACCCGCCATTTCGAAACTGGGACGTTTCAAAACTTTTTTGAATTTTTGCGACATGCTAGTGGATTCAAATTCCCAAAAAAAATGAAAATGATTGATAAAAACGAAAGATAAATACCAAATGCCCGCGTGTTTTGGTGTCAATTGGCGAAAAACGGTACGCAAAAATTCAAAAAAGTTTCGAAACGTCCCAGAGCCGAAAATTCAACGTTATACAGAAAAGGTCTCGCAGCGAAGTAGCCACGGTAACGTCTATTTCAACTGACCGCCAGTTATGTCTAGGAATTTTTTTTTGGAACTTTGGACGCGGCATTAAGTTACTGTAGTTAACATCCAGAAATAAGTTGAGATTTTCTGAAAAATTCAGGATTTTTATATACAAAACTGAAGAAAATAGCTCTAGAATTTTTACGGAACCTGCAAAATCAGTCCTGTTGTTAATAGTTTTTTTTTTCATTTATTTTTTTTTACAGAACGCTCCTCGAATGTGCCCCTTCATAATGGATTTGTTTGCCGATCGAGAACGTAAAAAAGCGGTTGGAATCATTCAAAAAGCATTCCGACCCACTATGAGCTATAAGTTGATGGCTGAATTTTTGAGTATGGAAGAGGAAAAATTGGTTGAATGGCTCGTCGAAGAGCTGATATGGGATGATGCACGAGTTGGAGACTCTTTTGACTGTAAAATTGCAAGAAATTGTGCGTAGATAGATTAATTTCAGCCTCAGAAACACCTCAAATTGTTGTTGTTTTTGTTTGTTTTTTGTAAAAATCTTTGATCCTGTTCGATCTTAATTGTTTCAGTGAAAACATCCGTTGCGCATGAAAGAAAATCAATATATTTTAGATAAAACATTTAACAAAAAACCGTAATTGTGTTGTACTGAGATTCTCAGATTGTCAATTGAAATATACACAATATTTAGTTAGAAGTTTGTCACTCTAATGAAGACATCTGTTCTCATATCCGGGACAAAATTGGAAAAGGGCGGTCTGAAGACGAGCTGGACGATCGGCCCACATGTTTTCACAGTATTCCTCGTACATTTTTTGATTCTCGGCACAGAATGGATTCTCTGCCGGTTTGTCCACTTTTCGCTTTTGAATCGGAGCCGCCACGTCATCGCGGAGACCGACGCCGACGAATTCTGATGACATGTCGTCACGAATGCCAATGAGAGGAAGGCAAGAAATGGGCGTGGAAGCTGAAATGATAAGTTGGGCTTATCGGATTATGATAAGTAAATGCGTGACTTACCGATAAGGAGAAGAAGTGGAAGAAGAGTGATAAAAAACAAGTTAGCCATTATCAATATTCAGGATGTGTGAAGAAATCCCAGATCGTCCAGTTTTATAGGCCGGTCGTCAATAAAAGTGAAGCCACGCCCCTTTTGACAATAACACGGATTCAGCCCCCCAATTTTGCACTTTTTTCGCGTGACAGTGATTGGTCGGTCAAAATTGAAGTCGGTGGTGAGACTATCGGTGCAGATTGTACCACTGGGCACGCGGATTGCATGCCGACAGAGCGCAAACAGACTAAAGTTTGACCAAAATTTAGGTGAAAAAGGAAGAAAGAAGGAGAGTGCGAAATGATTTCTGATCCAAAATAATAATGTTTCTTCCCAAGAAACATTCAAATTTTCATCCAACATTATTTTTCGATGACTTTAACTCTAAAGTGTAATAATTTTGTTTTGATTTTGATTTAACTTTGATCAGTACAGTAAACTGCTGAAACGAAAAACAACAAAAAAATGGACAGACACCAACATGACAATAATTATGTCATCCTTGTATAAACTGGAACAGCCAGGACCAAAGATGGGAAATTTTATTTTTTCAATTAAAAACGAAAGTTTGGAGAAAAAGAAACAAAAAATAGGCGGAAAATTAATGAAATTTTGAACCATTTAGGCTAAAAGCAGGAGGTACTACGGTATAGAACCGCCTGAAATTAAGCTGTACTGACACAGAACCGCTCGAAGAAGTATTTCGTTGTACATGTTGAGACCCTGAGTTCTATTTTGTGCAGTGTTTTTTTCAGTGCAGCTCCATTTCAGACGGTTATATTTCGTGCGAGTTCTATACCGTAGTACCCCCAAAAATAGAGACCCTGACAAAAGCGGGGAAAAAACTTTTGGGGAACATTTTGGCTTTTGTGAAATTGCAATCCGGGTCTTGTGTAAAAGGTTACGGTAGATCAATGTGCAACTGTCGAAAACTTTAAAAATTCATAACTTGCTTCATTTTTATCGTACAGCGAGCACTTTTCGCCAGCATCTGTACCTGTGGACCGCGCATCGTCACGATTTTCAAGAATTTTTTGACCTACCGTAACCGGGAAAATCAATTTTAAGTTTCAAACAGGTGTATCTTTTATTGGTTGGCATTTTTTTTCTGAAAAAATTTAAGCACATTGCTTGTGAAAAACTGGTCTGAAAGTTTCATGCGAAAGTTAGCGGGCAGTTTTGTGAAAAAGAATTGTTCTAGTTTTTGTCAATTTTTTTCGCGCCAGTGGTTTGACTTACCGTTTTTTGTCAATTATTATGGATTCATGAAAGAGCGAAAAAACGCGGTGAATTGTGGAGCAAAAGTTGGCTGGTCTCGCTACGATTTTGACAGACTACGGTTAGCGCGAAAAATATTTTTTCTTCTTTTTTTTTAAATAAAAACGCGATTTTTTGCCTTGTAACTAGCATTTTTTCACAATTAAAATTTTTTGTGCAACCTGGAATGGGTAATTTCTTTTCAAAAACACATTTTGTTGAGAAAAAACTATGAAAATGAGTTTTAATTGAAAAAAAAACGAATAATTTTTTTTTTCGCGCTAACCGTACTCTGTCAAAATCGTGTCGAGACCAGTCAACTTTTGCCCCACAATTCACCGCGCGTTGTCGCTCATTCATGAATCCATAATAACAAGTTTTTTACTTTCAAAAGTTCTATTGTCGACCCGACAAAATGATCAAACGCGCTCCGCTGAACTCAACGCTATGCGATTTTCATTTTGGTTTTCAAATTATTTTATTTCTTGTTGAATTTACACGTGAAAAGAAATAATTTGGAGACCAAAATGAAAATTTTAAAAATAGGCTGCAACTGGTGAAAAATGAAATCAACTTGAGCGATTTAAGCTGAACAACACACGTTGGCGTTATATCAGAGCATCGTTGAATGAAAAATTGGAGCGAATGAAAAAAATTTTGTTTCAAAAATTTTTAGAACGGAAGTGATATTCGAAAAAAAAGGCAACCTTTTTTCAAATGCAAAAATAAAAAGGTGAATTTGACACTCTCACGCAAAATTACGATTTTCAAACTTTTGAACATTTTTAATTGATTTTTTTGTTCCAATAAATACTGGAATGCTACTGGAACTATTGGAATGATAAAATCTATATGATATCCAGAAAAAATTTATCATGAGTCTGAAAAACAGGCATATAATTCGAAGCGTTCAATGATTCGCGGGAACAACTGATTCGGGGGGGTACAAAATGCATAATTTCGGGTGATAAATTCACGGTTTTATACCACTGAATCAATTGGTTTGTGCATTGAAATATTGTATGATCATGTAATTGTACCTAAAAATGGGTGGTACCACTAAATTTACTACCCCAAATTATGCATTTTGTTTGGTCACTGTCTCCAAAAATAACCGAATTGAAATTATGGTGTTTGCGGACCCATACTGTCAACCGTAATCTTGCCAGCTCCACCCACTTTCGAATTTCGGAAAGTTTAAAAATGAGTCAAAAAGAGTTTTGCGTACAACATATCCGGATAACTTTGTTCCCTGAAAATCCGTCGTTTTCTAGTTACATGGAAGTAAAAATTCCTTTATCGGCAAGTCGGAGGTCGGAATGCCATGCAGCTCTGCTGACAAAACTGCATCCGAACGGCAAGGGGTTACTGTAAAAATTAAGTTGGGCAGTCTGCGTGCATCAAGGTGGAGTAGTTAAATTTAATTTGTTTCAATGACCCCTCACAGCTATTTTCCGGTCATTCCCACGACTCTACCGTAGTTGCGTTTTCTTGCTCGCGGGGCTCGTCATAAATTCCTTTGAGACCCTAAACGAATTTTGAAAAGTATGTACATACGTATCATCCATATCAAACACCCCTTTGTCAATTTTCACTTGTTCGCGCCGTGGGCGAAAAGCGTCGAAAAACTCAAAAAAAAGAGGGGTTTCCATTGCGTAATCGCCGCAACAAGTGACATAAAAAATCGAGTTTCCTTTTGTGTGTTTATGATATCCAGTCCGAAGAGGGGAGAAAGCAAGGACACTATCAGCGGATTACACTGATAAAGAGGGATGACGAAGAGAGAAAAGGAGAAGGCGGGCGGGAAGATGTCGTTCGATTCCAGACAAGCCGAACCGAACCATTTGGTCATTAGCCACTTAATCCGCCTTTGGTTGGCAAAAAAACATTTTTAGAACATATTATGGCTTGCAGTTAGCTGCGGAGCATCGAATCGTCGTAAATGAATTTCGATCAAGTCTAGGCTTCTAGTAAAAAGTTTCTAAGAATTTGGTTGGTTTTCTAGTTCTTTGTTTGTTGATAATTAAGTTCAAAAAGAAAGTTCATGTATCCTCTTGCTCACCAATGATCCCAATATCTTCCTCCTCAAACCGTTTGCCTTCTGTCTCTATCCACACTTTTACCGTATCCCGAATCGAATTGCACTTTCGCTATCACTTCAGATGGCCAACCGGTTCTTCACTGTTTGTTGTTCCATCCAACTTTTTCTTCCATTGTTGCTGATTATCGTCACGTCATCGGTGGCCAAAATAGCTCCAAAGTGTCGTGACACTGATATGAACTGTGCGGTTTGGGTGAGTGACGTGGAACCGACACTTATTGTTGAGCGGAACGTGGAAATGTCGATTTTGAAATTTTGCGGGACACTAGATACTAGTCTTAAAATGGAATAGAACGGCTACAGAATAGAAAACGGTGTGCTAGACTCTGGGTAAAAGAAAACGCGCCCTATCGCATATTCTCTGCGTCTCCACAGTGGAGGGCTGCCGAATTTAGCTAAACGCGTGTAAAAATGGAGACGCAGGGAGGCGAGAAATTGCCTGGCCTGCTAAAATTCGCTCTAATATACTCGGTATAAAACGCTGATAACTCGCTCCAATCGAACAAATAATTTCGCATGCATTTGGAATGAGGTTTAGAGAAATCAGAGCAAAACATCGGCCACGGCTCTCTCAATTTCCTGCACTCTCTCGTCGCCAACGTGGCCGCGTCCACCACTGTGCGAAGGGAGCGCGTTTGCAGCGCTCCGTACTGAGAATAAAACGATAAAATCTAGATTTTAACGACATTTAAAATTCGAAATAACCAAAAGTCCAATACATTAAACTTTTCACGAAAATGACGTCATTAACAGTGTATAATTTTAATGCCAAAAAATAGAGAATTTTATGGAGCACATTTTGGCGAAATTTAAGGAAATTCAAAAAAAAAATTTTACAGAAAAAATTGATTTTTTTTTGTAATATTTTGTCACTTGGGAGTAACGGCCATTGGAAATAAATTTTGGGCTCCGTTATGAAGCAAATTCAAATAATTGTGTTGCGTGCCTCTCAATGAATTAAAAAAGTAGGTATGCGAGTTTTCGTGAATTACTAGGCCCCGGCGTTGAAAAGTTTTTGAAATCGATATTTCGAGCGACATTTTTTGCGTTTCGGCGCCTCCATTTTGGCATGCGTTGAAATAGGTAAACTTGGCAGAGAAATGCGATAGAGCGCGTTTGCCTTTACGCAGGGTCCACCACGTCACGTGTTTTACCACTGATCAAACCGGGAATGCCCCATTTTCCAAAAGAAAATTAATAATTTTCATGCGAAAAATGCAACATAGCGCATTCTGTGCGCCGTGCCGCTTTCAGACTTACAGACTTCTAGGTTGCTTCCAATTCTTCCGATTGTGAAAACGTGGAACTCGTCAACTCTCACTGTCAAAGAATGTGCCAATTGTGTGGAGAGCCGATTGATCCAAGTGAGCCAATCTGTATATTCAATAAATCATCTTCTTTCCCTTAATAATTACTAGAATATTCTCGGTGGCTTTCCTTTATAATGCTACCCTTAAAGCTTAACCTACCATAAATACTGTAATATAAGCCCACCTGTATTAGAAGCCCACCCTGTAATAGAAGCCCACCCTTTAATAAAAGCCCATCTTTAAATTGTAGCCAACACTCAATGGGTCCCAGACCTTTGGTTTCCTCGCTCTTTTGTTACGTTTTTTTATGGTTACGGCTGCTCTTTGGGTACCAAATTGGCGAATTTTATACAAAAAGTTGCCGTAACTAAAGAGCAATCGTACCCAAAGAGGCCGTACACAAATTTGGTACCGTAAGCAAGTTCGATCGAAAATCAATCGTATCTAGAGAGTCTGGGACCCATTGATTATTGGCTTGGAATTGTGCGCGTTTCATCGCGATGTGTTCAATTTTGCATTACTTTCACCCGTTTTTAAACATTTCTGTTAATGGAAGCAGTTATCAAAGCCACCAGTGCTGGGCGTGAAATTTATTTTTTTTTAATTGATTCCATATTGTGTTTTCAGTCGAGTTGCATCATCAAAACAAAAAATCCCGCTCACTTTTTCACGCGAATGTTAAACTTTTTCACAGTTCAGTAAATAAAATTGACTATTGTCGGACCGCCAAAATAGTCAAACGCGCTCCGTTGAACTCAACGCTATGCAATTTTCATTTTGGTCTCAAAATTATTTAATTTCACGTATAAATTCAACGTGAAATGAAATAATTTGGAAACCAAAATGAAAATTGCATAGCGTTGAGTTCAGCGGAGCGCGTTTGACCATTTTGGCGGGCCGACAATACTAAAACCAGTAATAATAAAAATTATAATGAAAATGGCAAAAATAAAACAATGCTGCAATTTTTGGTTTAGTTTTGGTAGTTAACATCGAGAAAAACGTTGAGTTTTTTTTCAGAAATCATCTTGAATGATTTCCGAATTTGGAAAATTTTGTCGTAAAATAAAAGCAGATAAAGCGACACATCATTGGATTACGAAAATTATTATTTTTAAAGTTACAAGCATCTATTTTATGTTGTTAGTGCTCTTGAATTAGAACTTCTGACTCGCAATCGGAATTTGATATTATGAAAATTGTTGTTGGTTTTTTTGAAGTTTTTTTTGTTGTGGAAAAAAAAGGGTTGAAAAATAGAAGCCCACCCTGTAATAGAAGCCCACCTGTAATATAAGCCCACCCTTGAGACCCCTTTGAAAAATAGAAGCCCATGGGCTTATAATACAGTATTTACGGTATTTGCACAAAACTTAGGCCGCCTCATGCCTCTTGGGTTTGAAAATTTGTCGCCAAGTTTGGTACAAATCGGTCCAGTAAGATCTGGGAAAAGGCTGGTGAGCCGAAATCTCACACACATACTGCCAAACATCAGTGCATAATAATATTGAAGATTTAAGAATACGACGTAAAGCTTTTACCTGAAAAACTGAAATCTATTGCTTGGATGGTGGGACGATGGCGATCAGAGTTTGGCGGCAAGGCGTTTTTCCCGACCATTCCAAAGTTTACATATGGAGAACAAGTGGATATTACCATTGCGGATCATTCGGAAAACGGAAGGCCACTGTTGAATTACACGTGAGAATTCGTTAAAAAATTGGCTTTCCGGCATTTCTCTGTAGAAATGCCTATTTTGCGCATTATGGAGGAGTTTTGGCAGAAAAGATAGCCCCTTCAAAACTTCTTTCACGGCCGCCATATTTCAAAATTTGTTTCATCAATTTTCTTAATTTTAAATCAGTTTTTGGCAATTTTTCTCACTACAAAAAATATTACAAAGTCGATTCGTTCTGCAAGTACCTAAGGTTCTGCAGATCACGGTGTTCTGCGTCTTCGAACGACTGATGGTGCACCGTTCTGGCAAGAGAATGGTCTGATGAGTCACCGGAGTTTTGAGATGAGACCTGTTTCCGTTGATATTGTGAAAACAAAAAAATTGCAACGCGGTGTTTCCGTACTTTCAAAATTCAAACGAAAATGGGAACAAATCTCTCAATTGTCCATGATATTTCTTTCATTGCCATTTGAATTTCAAAAGTACGCAAACACCGCGTTGCAACTTTTTTGTTTTCACAATAGCCTCTCCGGGGACTCATCAGATCATTCCCTTTTGAGCGTGACATTATTTAAGTGCATTCCTGAACCTGTGGCCGCTCGAACGGTAGGAGCCCCACTACTGATTGCGCTATCGAAAAAAAAAACATGATCAATTCTTTTAAAAAATTCACAAAAAATAAGAGCTGTAGCCCCGAGAAAACGCAAGCTCTTCTACGAGCGAACACAGCTGAAATGAGTGTGACCGTAATCCTTTCAAAGAATTTCCTCACATTCCTTTCCTCACTCTCTCGCTATTGAAAATGTGTTGGATTACGATCACACCCATTTCAGCTGTGCCCGATCGTGCTTAATTTTTAGACCACATCAAGCGAATAGGGAACATGTATTTGTTTCAGAAAAATAATCAACAGCGACAGAGAACACCTTTTTCTCTTCCTTATCACCCAAATTTCACTTTCCAGCGCTTTCGCCTGGGACATCAACATGCCAGACGGCGATCCGACGGAAATTCATTCGGAAAACGGCTACATTGCTGTCGATTTTGACAAGGAGCAGGAAATAGAGTACGTCTCGTTGAACACTGCAATGAGTAACGGTTAGTGGAGTAGACGTTTTCTTTAAAAAAAAATATTGGCAAAAAATTGATAAATAATGATGATCTAGGGTTCATGACAATCGAGGAAGGCGAATCCGGGCCGAATCAAGTGAAATTCCGACTTCAAAGAATCGGAAGAATCAGTTTTTCCCATGATTCGGCGGTCAGAATTGTATGTTTTCTTTTTCTCGCTTACGCATGGGCTACACCCTTTTTTCAAATGCATTTTCACGCCAAAGCACAACGCGCTGCAGTTTCGTCGCGTGCCAGCGCAGTTTCTTGTCTGCGCCTCGTCGCTTACACGCTTTCTGTAAATCCGCATAAATTGGCACACTGCCAAGATTCTATAATACAACGCATAATCACGAGGGCATGGCCTTACAATTAGTTTTCAATGTTTTTTTTTAGATGTTCCGTGAATGGACGCTTTTAGACGAAAGCCGTCTAGAAGCACGACTTCTCATGACAACTACAGTTACCAGAAGACTTATGGAACACACTGCGATTATTTATAAAAAGATTTATCCATAAATGTATAGGCATACGAAAGGGTAAACATGATGTAATTGGAATGTCCGGGTAAAAAATTTGTAATTTGTATGGAATTAATAAACTTTTGTTTTTTTTTTAATATTTATTTATTTATCTACTACGTGTATGATATTTATTGTCGACCCGCCAAAATAGTCAAATGCGCTCCGCTGAACTCAACGCTATTAGAACCGATCATGAGGCTAACCCGAATCAGAACTGTCCCGTATCAGAACCATTTCAAAAAGAGAGTTAGTAGCTGACCACTCGTTGAGTTTGTGAGCATTTAATTATTTTTTTCAAAGTGTCACTTATTTTTTACAAAAGCATGCGGTTTTGCTAATTTTTATATACCGATTTCAATACGTAAAAGTTCTGAAAAAGAACGATTCTGATTCAGGACAGTTCTAATAGGGGAACGTTCAAGTTTCAGGGTAGCCACACGGAGTAATGGCGAGTGATCTGGTGCAAACGTGCTCCATTGATAACACGCGCACGCGCACGCGCCGCATTCGACGGGAAAAATTTTGGGCACTGTGCCAATGCAAACATTTAGAAAAGAGACGAGACGGAGAAGACGAGCGAAAAAAGAGACGAGACGGAGAAGACGAGCGAAAAAAGAGACGAGACGGAGAAGACGAGAGCTCGCGCGTGTTCTCGCGCCAAAAAAAGTCGTTTGAAAAAAAGGCAGTCGCCATCACTCCGTGTAGCCAGGGTAGTCCCCCCCCCCCGATTATTTACTAGTTAAGTGATTTTTTTCTATTAAAGCCAAGAATTACCGTAAAAACTGTATTAGAAGGGCCCCTTCATTTTTTTTTCGTGGGATCGTGTGTGTGTGTGTGTGGAGGGATTCTTTCTATTATAGGGGGACCTTCACCTTTCGCTAAAGAGGCCCTTTTATTGAAAGGGTCTTAAAATTAGAGGAACCCTTTAATTCAAGAGGGCACTTCTATTTTACGGGAGGTTGTTTGGGGGCCCTTCTAATACAGTTTTTACGGTGATTCTGGAAAATCCATAACCAGAAAGCACGGACATAGTTTCGTATCCGTTTAACGCATCTGAGTGGTTATACAGCTAATTTCAGCTTACGGTAGAAAAATGCGAACACACTAACATCAAGCCTGAATTTTTTTTTGGGAAAAAACTCGCACAGTTTCAATTTTATTTTCAAATGTTCCGTCTATTTCGTCCAACACTCCGTGTCGAAGAAATCATCAGCCGCGCTCTATGGAGACTCTGCCCTATGAAAGGACTCTTCTATGGATTTATGGTAAACATTATAATGTTTGAAATAATTGCTGAAAACAGTTACAGTTTTATGTGTAATCTTTAAGCCTAATACTGTTAACCACATTTCAGACATTTATAGCGAATTAAATAAAACTCTGAGTCAGACGGGCGCACTCCGGATGCTTACAAAATTAAGGGAAGAGGTCTCTAAAGTATAGGAAATGTATTATTTTCGGAAAACTTTAATCTATAGTGAGTCTACCGTGTTTACAGTCTACAGTAGTGTGAATCTAGTAAAATGTTATCTTCTGAAAATGATGGTATTTGACCGAAAGAGGAAATGCTCATTTTTTGGATAAATGATCTTTCGCCCCTTCTTTTCTACTCAACCGCTAACCTGCTCAGAATATCAATTTTCAAAGTTTTTCACGGGTGATACACATAATTTTATCTTTTTCCTTCTATCTCTCAATTTTTTTTTGTTTTTAGCACCGCCACCAGGAGCCCTTTTCACCCCACCCCAACTCCAGATGTTTTTCGGGGAAAAAGTTGTGAAAACACTTGTTTCTAGTAGTTTACACAAAGCTCGTTCAGTGCTCAGACCAATTCTTATTGTAAAATGTCTACTGGAGACGTTTTCCGATCTATCTCGATTGGCACGCCTTCTGGACGTCTTCAATGTTCATCGATTATTCTAAACGTTTAATTTCTGTACCGGCAGCAAATAAAGATAATTTCTGCCTGTTGTACATAAATGTACATATTTTGATTTATTTTCATAATCTTTTCATGATTTTTGAGCAACTCTTCCCGAAGCCGGTCAATCGATCATTCCACTTCTCTGCGTCTCCCCTTCTTGTATCTTCTCTCGTCCTGTTATCTTCAAGTCGCACTGATGAAAAGAGCAACTCGGATTTGCGGAGCACTCGGATGCTCCACTTCATCACTTGCTTTCTCTTGCTCTCCGCGTTGTTTATCCACCTGTTTCTGTCCGTAATTATTGTCCCATTTTCCACGTGGACGAGGAATTGACTACAAACAATAATATAATGTTCATCCTCCAACTAACACTGTAAGGAAATGTTCGGCTATTCACCATTGGAAACGGCTAAATCGGAGTGTGTGCCAAATGCATTTGGCAAGTAGCCTTATTCAGTCGTTCTTTTCTTCGACTATTGTCCTTTCGCGAAGAAAGCAAGTGCGCTCCACAAAACTTAGTACTACGTGGATTTCATTTTCGTCGCCAAATTATTTTATTTAACGTTGAATTTACACGTGAAATGAAGTAATTTGGCGACGAAAATGAAATCCACGAAGTACTAAGTTTCGTGGAGCGCACTTGCTTTCTTCGCGAATGAACAATACTCCCACATTTCAAATTCTGGACAGGGGCCTAGAAAAAACCGCAAAAGCACTGCAGGCGGCTAATAGCCATATCCATATGCTTGTAGTTCTTATCATCGGCTATAAACTATTTTCAATGTCTATTAGCCACATATCTGCCTAGCTAAAAATCAACTGAGAACATTTTATGATTTATAATCTGTCAGTAACAAGTCTCATATAAAATATACAGTAACCTAATTTTCGTTTTTTTCCGGATTTTTCGAAAGCCCAATCCGCGTTCCGAAAAGCTATTTTTTAAATGACTTGGTTTTTATTAACTTAGTTAGGCCACCTTTCCACACTTTTGAAAATTGTGAGCAATTAACGCTCTTCGCCTATTGGCTCTCAAAAGATGCAACAAAACAAATCAAAAGAAATGCCCCCACGCAGGATTGAACTACGGACCTTTGGTTTACAAGACCAACGCTCTGCCACTGAGCTATAAGGGCGATGCGAATCGCGGTTTGTCTTATCGGGAAGCGATTGCAGGAAAAAGACACAGACATCATAGTCTGTTTTCGCTAGCGGTGTGTTGACCGACCAGTACGGGTATTAAAGCGAAAAAAAAAAAATGCCGCCAAGTATTTACGCGGTTTTACTTGAATTGACACTAGGTGTTTGCGTACTGGCGTTGCGTACGTTGCGTATTTACGAAGCTCCGCCCACTGCCCTATTTTTTCGTATGATTTTCTTCTGCCGATTTTTGATAATTTTTTTTCTGAAACTGGTTGAAAGCTATTGTATTATCGAGGGTACGACAGAATAGAAATAGGCGAAATAGAAATGCTACAAAATATAATTGCTACAAAAAAGAACTGGAAAAAATAGAACTGAGCGAAATAGAAATACTACGAAATAGAACGGCTACAAAATAGAAATAAGCGAAATAGAAATTCTACAAAATAGAAATTTTTGGGCGATGGAACGCGTTTGCATTATTTTTTTTTTAATTTCTCAGTTTTTCGCCGATTATGAATTTTTTTTCTGAAACTGCATTGATTTTTTACCTTTCTTCATTTTCGCTGTTGTTAAGTGCGTAAATATCTGAAAATTACTGAAAAATAATTTAATAATCGGAAAATTCGAAGAATAATGCAAACGCGCTCCATCGCACCGATTTCTATTTCGCTCATTTCTATTTTGTCACATTTATATTTCGCGCTGTTCTATTCCGCTCATTTCTATTTTGTAGCCGTTCTATTTTGTAGCAATTCTATTATTGTTTTAAAAAATTTGTCACCTGGCGAGAGGCGCGAATTCAAAAAATAGGCTCCGCCTTCTCGCCAAAATATTTTTGCAATTCTGCGCGCGCCAATTTGCAATCGCGGGGCGCACAATTTTATGCGTTGAATTTTCGTTACTTTACTACCAAATACCCACTTAAAAAAATCAAAAACTCACTTTGAATCAACAGTTGACAAAATTCGCTTCAAAATAACAATTTTATACAGGTTTCCAGGAGAAATTGAAAGGCACTGGAAAAAAATTCGACGCAGAAAATCGCGCGCACCGCGCTTGCAAATTGGCGCGCGCAGTATTGCAAAAATATTTCGGCGAGGAGGCGGAGCCTATTTTTTGAATTCGCGCCTCTCGCCAGGTGACAATTTTTTTAAAACAATAATATTTTGTAGCATTTCTATTTCGCCTATTTCTATTCTGTCGTACCCTCGTATTATCAAACGAGTTAGTTGCATCATGATAACAATAGTCCGCAATCACCGTTCTGTCTGCGTCTCTTCTTAGCACTGTGATTGCGCGATCGCACACAATTAAGTGGGCGGGGTTCCGTTTTTTCCTGATGCAACACGATTGAACACATTTTTGCAGAGAAGCTTAAACTTCAAAAACTCTGTGGAAAAATATTCTTCCTATTTTCCCCCAAACCGTAATGAAATCGTATATACATACATAAACACAATCGAAAAGAAGATAGCCGTGCCGTATTGGCCGGCCATTACTTTTTCTTCACGATCATCGTAGTTTACCATTTGTAGCAGCGGTAATCCCATCAATCTTTCGCGTCCGTCACCCCTCCAAAACAGTCTTCTTCTTCTTATTCTTATACCCGACCGTGATATTGTCGGGCGATAAACGAGTCATAAATCCGCCTCGCCGGACAACTTTTGTGCCTTCTTCTCCACTACTTTTGTGCTGTTTTTTTTTTGTTCTTCTCGTCGATCCACTTCACTTGATGCTTTTTCTCTGCGTCTTGCCTCTCGATTGATCACTGATAAATATTGATAAGGGCCCGAGAGTCGTCGGTTCTCGCGCCCCAAAAAATTGTCAATTACATTGCAAATAAATACATATTTACCAAAGTTGTCTTTATTCTTTAAATACTTTTTTCTGCGTTTTGTTTTTGTCTGTCCGTCCGCATCGAAAATCAATGTGTTGCGCTTGCGCGTCGTTTCGTGGCGCCGTCAGTCTGATTGTCTGCGTCTCCGCGATTCGAACACTCTCTCGCACGGCAATTTATGTTCCCGCGAGAAGCTCAAAAACGCCGCCGTCCACTCTTTATTGTTCTTGTTGACCAACGGATTGCAACTCAACTCTTTTCGTGTTTTGCACCAACATGTCAATTGTTGCTTGTTGTATGAGCTGTGGTGCGCTCGCCCGAATTTCTTGTAAGAATTACTGTACTTTACATCCTCTAATCTTTCAATGTGATCTTGTACGCCCTACGATAACCATCAAAACCGTCCATTTTGGCAGAATGGGAGAAAGAAGATATCTTCATTTATACTAATCACTTCTCATCCATTCGTTTCTAATTTTGCAGTTGTTTTGACGGCCTAGAAAACCAAATGGTCTATTTTCTGTGGCCTAGTTTGGTTGGATCCCAATGGCAATTACCATAATATTTTGTTTGTAAGGTCTTTAAGATGTTAATAATTTGAATAATTTTCCTACAGTGACCAAAAATGTTTTTGTTATTTTTTATTTTTTATTTTTTTTCGCCAACAAAATCTAATTTTTTTTTCATATTCTATTTCTTCAATTTCAAAGTTTATTATATCAATCGATAGGGCTTTTTACGCTGATCAACTTTCTCCTGATCACTTTTATCAAAAATTAGAGGAAAACCTCGAAAATTGGAAAAACTGAATAGGTGTACTAGAGATCGTGGGTGAGAGAGAGACGCAGACAAACATTTTTAAATTTCGAGAAAAGGAGCTAAATTTTACCGTTTTTGAACATTTAATTGTGCTCTTTTGATTTTGTCACTATAAATGAGATGTTTTATGGCAAATTTGAAAAAATTTTGATTGAGTAATTTTTACTCATTTTTTCATATTCTGACACTTCAATTTCCAAATTTATTATACCAATCGATAAAGCATTTTACGCTGATCAACATTGCTGTTAATAACTTTTATCAAAAATTAATGAGAACCCTCGAAACTGGGCAAAAGCTGTTAGACGAGAGAGCGTGCGTGGGAGAGAGACGCAGACAAAATTTTAATCTTTGAGGAAATAGGCCAATTTTTAAGTGTTTTGAATATTTTATTGTGTCTTGTTTTTATTTGTTTTGTCACTTTAAATGAAAGGTTTATGTACACGAAATTTAAAAAATTTTGAAAATTGTTTTTTTTTGATAGAGCTAATTTCGACTTTTTGCTCTTTTTTAACCACGTTATGATATTTCATTTTTTAATTTTATTATACAAAATTTTATTATACTTTTCACGCTGATGAACATTGCTCCTATGCGTTTCCTTTGAAAATTAGTGAAAACCCTCGAAAAGTGGCAAAAACTGTTAGAGGTACAAGAGAGCGTGCGGGGAAGAGAGATGCAAACAAAATTTAAAATCTTGGAGAAAATGAGGTGAAATTTAGAATTTTTGGAAATTTAATTGTGCTCTCTTGATTTTGTCACATCAAAGAAATTGGTTTATGTGCTAAAAGTTAAAAACATTTGGGAAAAAAGTTTTTTTTTTTAATCTATTTTTTTTCGAGTTTTTGCTCATTTTTTACCCACGTTCTGATTCTCCAATTTCAAAGTTATTTACATGAATCGATAGAGAATTTTACGCTGATCAAACTTTATCTTGACAACATTTCTTGAAAAGCCTAAAAAATCATGGAAAACCCTGTTTTTCTCCCAGGTTCCCTTTGGGGTTCAGTTACGACGCTCCAGGTCTCGCAGCGAAAAACTGCGGAAATCGGAGTGTCGTAACTTACAATTAGTTATTTCACTTGTGAACACATAATAATCAATATAAGCTGCTGTGTAGGAATATGAACACAGAAGAAAATGAAGAAAAAATTGATAAGAGATGGCTTGATAAGTTTTTTTTGGCTGTGTATGGGAGACGATACGACACGAAACGAGGCGAAACTGAAAGGAAAGAAGAAAAATAAGGAAAAAGCAAAGGAACAACTGTACATAAAGTCTCCAGGCATTTTTCCGAAATTGTTCAGTTCATTCCTTCATTCCGCTTTTGCCAGTTTTCGTACTTTTTCATTCTTTTATGCATTCACTGCCTCTCTCGCTAACTCGCTCATTCACTCATTCATTCACTCGTTCATTCGCTAGCAAATCACCATCCTACAGTCGTAATTCTTTTCGACACCTCCTATACATATATATTACGTTGTTGTCGTCATGTCATTCATTTCCGCCACGATCACTTTTACCCACTTTTCTCTCTCTCTTCTAGTTTTCTTGCCTTTTTGCCACCACTTCTAACTATGTATAAACTATTTTTCAGGGTATGATTGAATCTACAACTTCGCATCAAGATTTCCAACAACGGTGGGTGATCGGAGGTAACGTGGTGTCTAAAAGAACGGTTTTACGGTTTCAGAGCCATGACTGGGTACGCACTGGAACATCCGTCGTACCGATTGAGAGGCGCCCTGTTTCGGCATCAGGACGATGGCAGATTGCTGTCAGGTGGGTTTTTAAGAGTTTTATCTATCCTGTTTTCCATTTCGTTGGGGTTACAGTATCTATGAGCAAGTTCTTGAAAATATTGAGCTGATTGACAGCCCAGCCTTTTCAGCAACGTTCAAGCTATGTTCTCAGGTAACTTTTGGCCCGTATATGATCGGATATGGCTATTAGCCATTAAGGCGCATATTTGGCACTATTTTAAAATATTAATATCTCATCTGATAATGAACCAATCGGCACCTAAATTGGCTAAACAGCTATTTTCAAACATATAGCCATTGACCGTGAGACGGTAGAAGTTTGGTGCTAGTCGGACAAGTTTGAAGGGTACCATACTACTCTTATGCTCTTATTTAGAGCTCTGAACTTTTGTACTTTGGAATCTCTACAATTAGTTTTATGAGGTCCATCAATCGCTGAAAACTTGGCTCAAAATACTGTAAAAAAAATGGAAAGTAAAAAGTTATTGCTTATCACAAAAAAATTCAGAATGTCAAAAACTTTAAGGATCAAGAATAACAAATACCGTGCTCAACCCGACCTATAGGATACCAAACATTTTAAATTTCAGCCAAACTTTTACCTTTTCATTAAATCTGGCATCGAGAATCGATTCTTTAGGACCGATTACATATGAAAAAGTTGTAATATTTGCCCGTATTGTGCTCTCAAACGAGTTGCAGCATGAAAACGTGAGTCCGCAATCACCGTTTTGTCTGCGTCTCTTCAAACATCACTGTGTTTGCGTGGTCGCGCGCACAAAAGTGGGCGGGATTTCATGTTCTCATGCTGCAACTTGATTGAAAATACAATATGTAGGTAGTATTGGCATAATAAAAAAGATGCAAGGCGAGGATCGTCTATCGGCGAGGATCTACTATTAATTATTAACCCACAAAAAAGAACATACCGTAAAACCTGTATTAGAACGGCATGCCGTTCTATTTTTTGGTCAGGGGCCAGATCCATGACACTGGAAAACGACAGGAAAAGCGTTTTCCGACAAATTGTTTTTTCTGTTTCTTACCGTTATCAAAATTTTTCGAAATCGAATTTCCGGAAAACAAATTTCCTTGTAGTTTTCTGGCCTTAGATTGGGTAAAAATGATTTCCAAAACGTTATGCTCAAAAAAAAGTAGTCTATGTATTCAGGCTGTGGTGGTGACATCGAAGTGATCCACTCGCTTGAACTGGAACGATCCCAACACACTGGTCTTCCCGTCCGTGTCACCAACGTCGTCGTCTTCGGATCCAATGACGTCGTCAGAGTGATTCAGTCGATTGAAGGCACGGAAGATGTGATTGTGAATGGTGATTATCACGTGTCCATCGTCCAATCTGTCGAGCTATTCGAGAGTTCGACAATCGCAAAGAGTCGAATTCTGAAACTGCCTGGAAAGGTTGTGGCGGTGAACGCTGAGAAGCAATCCAATACAGAGCTTCTGCTGGTTTTTCTTCTGGAAACTGGTCTATATCATTATTCGTTTTGTGCACATTCATCGTCGCACTTTCAATGTATTCAGGCGTTTCGGTGCAAGTGAGTTAATTTTTAGATGTTTGGTCTTTCTAATCAATTTTTATGGTACGTCCAAAGTAAAAAAAAAACGCAAAAAAGAGACGAAAAGAGGCGGCCAAAGTAACTTTGTTTTGCTTTTTCTTTGTTGTTCACCGCCAAACAAGCAAAAAAGCTCAGAAAATTATCGGCAATTTGCCGCCGAAATCGGCGGGCTGGCCGACTCCTGTGGGCCGACGCGCGGATTTAGGAGGCAAATTGCCGCCTGAATCGGTAAGAGTTTTTCAAGTCTGCAACTTGCCGAGTTCGTGCCGACATCACGCCGGGTTATGCAATTTTAGCTGTCGACTCCTTGCCGCCAGCTCGGCAAGTTGCCGCCTTTCCGCCCGCGGCCGGAAGTCGGCAACTTTCCGTGTTCGTGAAAACATCACGCTGGGTTATGCATTTTTAGCTGCCGACTTCCTGCCCGCCGGCAAATTGCCGATTTCGGCGGCAAATTGCTCATTCCAGGCCGACTTCATGCCGATAATTCTCTGAGAGCCATTGTAAACATGTTTACAACCGCGCCTTTTTTTTTTTTACTTTGGACGTACCATTAGAATCATGCGCAAATTAGCTAAAGAAACCTTAATTTTTCAAAAACGCTCAGGAAATTTTCGGAAAATTACCCACTAGCTTCCCACTAGCTTCTGCCTTCTCGATTAGCTGCCCCCTGAGTTTTGAAGGTTTTTAGGCACCCGTAAAAATATTATGGTGCCTAAAAAATTCGTAAAATCACAGCCTTGGTGATGATTTACGCGAAAGAATTGGAAAAAACTGAAAAAAAAAAACCAAACTGAAAATTCAATTTTTCATTTTCTAGCCGCCCGATCACCAGTGGCCTTCTCTGGAGAGATTCCGGCCTTCTCCACGTGGCGTACTATGACGGATTCGTAAGAGTTGGAGTGGTTCACGAACAGTACGATGATATGCTTCTTGTTAAAGTGAGGTTTCAAGAAACAATAATTTGATCGCTTGTTTTTCCTTTCAAAATGGATGCTCTTTCACGAGCACTCTAGGCACCCATTACGGGCGGGCCGACCGAAAACGCCCCGTACCCGCTGACAGTACTCGTGAATGAACATACATTTTAGAAGCCAAATTCGTGCTTGCTGATTGTGAGACGCGATTAATAACCACAACATTTTTTTTTACAGAGAGTCGCTGTCAACCGTAACAACCTCAGCATCCTATTAGACGTCGTTTTTGAGGAGATTGGCCGAATTCAAAAGTTCGAAGACACTGAAAAACAGAGACGAGAGGATATGCTGACGACGTCGAAAAGTTTGTCGGAGAAGTTGGTGGGCGAGGAAGTGGTGGCGGAGAACGATACGTCGAATGATGACTTTGCCAAATTGAAAATTGATTTCAAGAATCAATCGGTACGTTTTTAGAGAAGCACAATAGATCTATCGAAGCTCGAATAGAAGGTACAATGGTAGGGGGGGGGGGGGGGCAATTGTAAAAAGTAGCAAACGGATCAATACACAAGAGAAGAGATGTTGCGCCTTTTTCAAGCCTCTTCTCTATGAATTTAAGTGTAATCGTTCAGATCCGCTGCGAACGAGTCTCACAACGCCTAACATCCCTCCGAAAACTGATAATTGTGATAAAATCAGCTCTTGACATGAACGATCAAATTGAGCAAATGATCGCATTGCTAGTCGGCGAAATTGAAGAGCTTGAAAAACTGGAGCAACTATGTGATGAAGTGTACAAGACTGGCAATCAAAATTTGATCGGAAAGAGTTGGATAGCAGTGGAAGAGAAAAGATTGGTAGTGGAAGAGTTGATAGCCAAAGTGAACAGTGATCGGGTGAAAAAGTATTCGGATGAATGGGAAGGAAAGATTGATCAGATCATTGATCAGTTGAGTGGTTGTTCGGAACCGGCAAAGGATATGCGCATGATTATCAGTCAGAACATTTTCGAGCATCGTGGCGACAAGAAGGATGTTTTCACTCATTTCGTTTTGGACACACAGAGTCGAGACGTCACATTGTATTGTCTTTCTGGATTGACCACACTGGCCATTTATCCGAGAAAGGGGAAAAGGTTAGAGAGATAGTGTGCTTTCAAACGAGTTGCAGCATAAAAACATGAGTCGGCTATCTCTTTTTTATCTGCGTCTCTTAGCACTGTTTGCGTGGTCGCGCACAAATAAGTGGGCGGAGTTTCGTGTGTTCTTGCTGCAACTCGATTGAAAACACAATAAGAGGACATTTCTGATTCCCTGAAATTACAGAGTTGCTTCGATATCCTTGGACGCCTCGTTTGCCACGTCACTCACCGCTGCATGCGCGATGAAGTCTGCCGAAGGCGTGTATGTCGCTGATCAGAATGCCGTCTTTCCAACTTACTTCTACAGGTATGTATATAGATGATTACTGTACATAAACGTGCAATTTGACAAGCCTTTCACCCGCGCGGGGTGCTAGCTGCCTCGAAATGAATTTTGAGGCAGAAAGCGTCTAGGCGACGAGACGAGACGCAGATAGAGAGACAGCGTTGTCACGCGACGCAACCGCAGCGCGTGTGCGTCAAGTCGCTAGCAACTTTTGAAACCGCTAGTGGCGAAATATCGGTTGTTCTATTTTGATTAAAGCCTGAGGAATATTTCAGAAATCGTGGAAAACCTGGAAAAGGGTAGGGAAATGTTGATTCACTATTATTTATTAACTCTCACCTTCCACCTTCCACGGGAATCCATAATATGTGTTCAAGAGCGAAATTCAGTTACGAGGCTCTGGTGTTCCTCGCAGCGACCTGCGGAACATCGGAGCGTCAAAAGCGAAACTAGAAATTTACCATCCCGCCTTTTTTAAAAAACGAAACTTCATCCTCCACTTCTCTCACTAGGTTCATTTACCCCACAATAAATACCATGCATGATTTAATTTTTTTTCCCCAAATACTGATTTTTATTTATCGATTTTTTTTCCAGAGAAAAACGCTTCTTGGACGCCGGAAACCAACTTCAAATACCTCCGTTTGACAGCATATCGTCAATTCTCATTGAGCCACATCAAATGGTAACTTTTTGAGCGCAATTTTATTTCCAAAAGGAGTACACGATTTTTTTTGCAAAAGTTGCCGTTTGAAAAAAGAAAATCTAAATTCCCCCAATTCAGATCCTGGGAAGTGTTACGGGTGGACTTCTTCATCTCTCGTTCGACTTCTCTTCAAACTATGATCATTTTGTGATTGCGAGCTCAATGTTGGCTCATCCGGTATCCTCTGGAGCCGTGAATTGTATAAAACTGCTCGCCACCGGTGAATCGCTTCTTGCTCTTCATGCCACCGATTCGGAAGTGGTTGTGTCGGAAAAAGATCAAGATAGATGGCATCGAGTGACACAACATACTGGAGGCGCTCATGCAATTGCGGTAACTCCGTTTTCGGTGCCCGGAAGAGGAGCATTTGCAGTCGTGGCAAGCGATACGTTTGTACGGTTGAAGGCGTTGCAGTATGCGGAAGGTTAGTTTTATTTTCTAGTTTTTTTATTATTATTATTAAGTGTTTAGTCTTTTGGAGTCATTCGCCGAGTTCTACGCGCTATTACTGCGTCGCGAAAACCAGGCAGGCCGATCGTGCGTTGCGGCTCTGGTCTTGCCGCTATCAGCGCGTATACGGTACTTTGTTTACGAAAAAAAAACGAAAAATTTTTTTGAAAAAATCATAAAACCAATGCAAAAAGAATGTAAACAAACTACCGTATACGCGCCGCAACTCACGAGCGGCTCTGCCTGGTTTTCGCGACGCAGTATTATGGATTCGTGAATGAGCGACAAAACGCGGTGAACTGTGGGGCAAAAGTTGGCTGGTCTCGCCACGATTTTGACAAACTACGGTTAGCGCGAAAATATATTTATTATTATTATTTTTTTTCATTAAAACGCATTTTCATAGTTTTTTCTCAACAAAAGAAGTTTTTGAAACGAAAATACCCATTCCAGGTTACAAAAAAAAAATTTATTAGTGAACAAATACTAGTCAAAAGGCAAAAAATTGCGTTTTTATTAAAAACAAAAGAAGAAAAATATTTTTCGCGCTAACCGTAGTCTGTCAAAATCGTGGCGAGACCAGCCAACTTTTGCCCCACAATTCACCGCGTTTTGTCGCTCATTCACGAATCCATAATAATACGAAAATTCCAACGCTCCCTGTAGCATTTCTCTGCGTCTCCGCAGTGGCTTGCGTTCTTCCAAGTTGAGATATTTCAACGCGCGCGAAAATGATGACGCAGAGACGCGAGAAATAGCCCGCGAAAACTTTTTAAAATGCGGCCACCAACACGCCGGGCCATTCGTGGTGCCAACTTTTAGGAAAACTGTTTAAAATTAACAGATCACATTGCGCTATTAGTTCAAAAGTGGGCGTAACCATGCATTATTTTGCTTAACTTTTTACTGTAACCATCAAAATTTATTGGAAAAACATAGAATAACTTCCAGAAAGCCTAATCGGTCTCCACGACCTTGGCGAATCGCATGCTGAAGACGAGAACGGTCGTCAGATAGAAGTGCTGAACGTTAGCTTGGATCCAAGTATGCAGTACCGTCAACTGCCATGCAAACTTCGATACGCAGTTGGATACGCGGATAAGGCGATTAGAACCTACGTAGCACTTCTCACCGGCCAACATGATTTCCTTGTCACCGAAAAGTTCATCGCACAGATCGAACCGTTGTTCAATGTGCAAAATGTGAGTTTGTACTGTATTTTGTATTATTCTCAGTACGGAGTGCTGCAAATTCGCTCCCTTCGCACATTGGAGGATGCGGCCACGTTGACGACAAGAGAGTGCAGAAAACTGAGAGAGCGTGGCCGATGTTTCGCTCTGATTTCTCTGAATCTCACTTCGAATGCATGTACAATTTATTGTTCGATTAGAGCGAATTTGCAGCGCTTTATACAGAGTATGTTATAGTCGAAAAAAAGCTGGGACCTATTGTTTTTTCAATCAACTTGCGACATGAGAACGCGTGACTCCGCCCACTTTTTTTCGCGCGACCACGCAAACACAGTTCGATTCGAAGAGAAGCAGAGAAAACATGTATTTTTTATCTCATTCTCATGCTGCAACTCGATTGAAAACTCAATATGTACAGTAACCCGAAAACCACGAGGTGGGAAAAACTGTTTTTTTTTGTAAATAGTCCGATACTGTGTAAATTTATCTTCGTTTCCTATCTAAATACCTTGTAAAATTTAATATTGTGCTTAGTTTCCGAAAAAAAAACTGCACAATTTATATCCTGAAAATTCTACCGGAAGCCCATTGGGAACCTAGGCCAGGGTGGCGTCGCCAGGAGAGTTTAAAGGCGCACGTCGAAGTACATATTTTTGTTTTTTTTTAATGAATTTTTTTCCTTGGCCTAGGTTTCTATGGCCTAGTGCTCCCGGTAGAACTTTCAGGAATCGATAATACTAATTTGGAAAAATATGGAAAATACATTATCTCGGAATTAAGCCAAAAAATTTTTCAGATGATCTGCTTCCACGGTCGCCCAATGGGTTGCTACGTAAGCTGCGCGAAAACTCTTCAAATCTGGAACGATTTGGATCGTCATCAACAGAAAAAGCTGAAAAGTGAGAGAATGCAGCTGGTTAAACTGTCATCTACAGTAACCGCCATGGAAAGATCGGAAGGCTATTTGCTGATCGGATTCGCCGATGATCGTGTGTCGATTTACGAGGAAAAAGGGGCGGGATCTATCGAGTTGGTTGGATCGGTGGAGAAATGGCATGAAGGATTGGGATTGACGGACAGAAATGTGTTGATCATTAGAACGAGATCTTCAAAAACTTCAAATGGCTCTCGATTGTTTATTCATTCGTTAACTGCCCATCATATCGTCATTCATACTGTTTTGATCGCCGATGGAAAAATTGATCAGGTTTGGGTTGCTTGTTCTTTTTTTTTTCAAATTTGGCAAAAACATTCTTTTTTTGAGACCCCATTCGCAAAAAAATTTTAAAAAAATTGACACAAATTCAAGCAAAACTATAGATTTTCTGAAAATCCTGGATCTATTTTTTAAAAACAAAATCCAGTTTCAGCACGAATGCATAGTTGCTCACGAGCATTCGATGACGTCACCAGTTGGATTCGAATTCGTTTCTTACAAGTAAGACCTTTCTGCAACAAAAACAAAAAATTCCACGCTATTTTTCCAGGTATTTCGAATTTCTAGTGTTTGGACGTGGAATTTCGAACGAAAAACTGTCGGTGGAGGACCGCAAACGAATGGATGCGTTCCGTGACTTTGAGTTCGTCTAAAACTAAAAGCCTAAAAAAAAGAAACTTCGCAAAAATTATTAAATTTGAATTAATTAGCCTAATTAACACATTTTCAGTTGCTATTTTTTGCTCTCCGGGTACTGTGTGTGGGCTCACAAACGTGTACTTTCTGTTCTAATCATGTCTTTTTTTTTGTATCTTTGACTCAATTGTGATGCTTTTTTTTGTTTCTTTTTTTTGAATGACATATTTAGATATTTAAAAAGATTTCTATTTAATAAAAAGATTTTTATTTCAAAGCAACAACATAATTGAGTTAATTAGTAGGCAATTTATAACCGATTAGAGCAGCATGGATCATTATTATTATCATAGGAATTTGAAAGAAAAGATAATAAACAAATCGAGAAAAATAATTGAAAAAAAGTGAACAAAAAATTTAGCTATGCGACGGATTGATTGGCGCCGTGAAAGCCTCGGCGGTCATTGGACGATTGCTGAAATAAAACGGTTTAAATTTTATCAATAGAGCGGACTTTTTGTTATTTTTTAAACATCTAATTCTATATAATGAGAGACGCAGACATAAAAAGTGAGTTTTTAATCCAAAAGGAGTACAAAGTACAAAAAATGTAACGGTGTTTTTTTTTCGATTTTTCTGGCTATTTTTAGCAAAATGTCACGATAAATCTATGTTAAATAGAGTTTAATTGCAATTTGAATAGGATTTATCCAAAAATGTGCTGAAAAAAAAACAAAAATCCGCTGAAACCAGGTTTTTGAAGGGTTTTTCCGTAATTTACAACAGAAATTGTTTTGTTTTAATTTAAAAACGGCCTCAGGAGGCTAATGCTAAACAAGGAGCGTGTGTAAAAATGGAGTGTCGTTTGGGATCGTCTAAAAGTTCAAATTAAAGCAAATTCCAGTTTTTTGTTGTCAGAATTTTTATTAAACTTCAACTAGCATGTTAAATATGCAATAATTTTTTAGAACAATTGTGTTCGAATCGACCGAAATTAGTAATTTACTTCGAACTTTAATTTCTCTGTCATTTCTGACAATTATGAGCTGGAAAAGCTACCAAAATGACCGTCATTTGATGCTTAATATTTTGCTTGAATTTTTAGACTTTTTTTTATTCGTAAATAATGCATTACAAAAAAAATTTAAGAGAGTGAGAATTGTTTTTAAAAAATTACCAAAAAACATTCAAACCTCTCTCTTTCTCTCTCTCTCTCTCTATCTCTCTCTCTCTTTCTCTCTCTCTCTAGCTAAACATTTTTGAATGACTGGTTACGGTCACACTCATTTCAGCTGTGTCCGATCTTTTCTAACCCACAGCTGTGATGAGAGAAATAAATTGGCTTTTTTATAGTTTTTTTTTTCTGCTAACAAGAACAGTTTTGTACCGAAATTCGCTGGTCCAAAGAGTTGGATCATGAAAATTCGAAAAATTCGAAAAAAAAAACATTTAAACTTTTTAGCTGTTTCAGCTGTTCGTGTACTCCTTTTGGACACAAAAATCACTATTTCAATGCCATTATCTTTATCTTTACTATTATTAAGCACTGAAGTTTGTCAGTATGTGTGTGAGATTTCATGTCACCAACTTTTTCTCCTACTTCTAGCGGGCCGATTTGCACCAAACTTGGCTGAGCATTTTGAAACACAAGGGGCATGAGGCGGCCGAAGTTTTTTTCAGAATCGAACAAGTTTGAATGGTAGCATACTGTATGCACTTAAAATTTTCTCGGTTCCCACTTCTCGCGAGTTCACATGTGTGGCGTATCAATCTTCTTCTTTTTTTTAAGTCTACCAGTCGCGTCCACATGTACTCCACCAGGGCTATTGATTAGACAGCGCCTGTGTTCAAGTGGATAAGCGCTTTGGCTGTGATTCATGATTTCTTTTGTATGCCGGGGATCAATACCTTACTTATCTTTATAGTTTTTTGTTAGGAATTTCGTGTTTTTTTTCTTATCTTTCAGTGCTCCAACTTTTTGGGAGACATGGAAATCTTGAATTTTCAAATGAAAGCCATCTTTTCTATAATCTAACAGGGGTGTGTTGAATTGATGCAGAATAAAATTTTTTATCAAAAACAGAGGATAAAGCTACTCAAAAAAACATAATGGAATTTGTAGAACGGGCAATTCCTCTGCCTATTGAGGAATGAAACGGATTTTAAAAAATTAGGCTGTTGAATAACACTAGGAGAAACTCTTCTGAAAACCGAGGGAAAGCACTAAATTGGGGAATTCAAAACCGAGAAAGTTTCATCAGTTTACGTTTTGCTTTTCTACGGTTTTGGAAAAAAAATTTTAGGAACATTTGCGAGAGAGTCAGGAAGAGGCTACCCCGAATCAGAACTGTTCCAAATCAGAACTGTCCTGTATAAGAACTGTCCTGCATCAGAACTGTCCCAAAGCACAACTGTCTCGAATCGGAACTGTTCGTATCAGAACTTCCCCAAATCAGAACTATTCAATAAGCATGCTTACGGCTTAATATGTTTTTTTCGTAATAAAACAAATTTTATTTAAAACTTATACAGGATAGTTCTGATTTGGGGCAGTTCTGATACGAACAGTTCTGATTTGGGACAGATCTGATACGAACAGATCTGCTTCGGGACAGTTCTGATTCGGGACAGTTCTGATACAGGACAGTTCTGCTTAGGGACAATTCTGATTCCGGACAGTTTTGATTCCGGACAGTTCTGATTCCGGACAGTTCTGATGCAGGACAGTTCTGATTCATGACACGGTTCTGATTCGGGAACGTTCTGATTCGGGGTAGCCTCGAAAATTTAGAGTACGGTGGTTATTTGATGGTTTTGTGCAATGAATCAGGAAACAACTACCAAAAACTGTTTTTTTCCTGCATGGAATAGGTTCGTAAAACAATTCTAACGCAATGAATTGTTCAAAAAATGGGTGGATAGGAACAAAATAACATTTAGATTTTAATAAATTCAATTTTGGTGGTTTGCTAATTTTCCTGTAAAACCTTTTAAAATTCAGGGAGACTCGCGGGTCCCCAAGTACACCCAGAAGGTTTTTGACGGCGACAGCCGGCAACAACCTTCTGGTAGGAGTAAATTTTAAGAATTTAAATTAAATAAAATAAAAAATAGGCCGCCTGCGTCTCTAAACTGCATGCACACTCATTGCTAGAATTTTCTGGAAAATCAAATCTTTTTGTGACTAATCAAACAAAATATTTCGAAGCGGCTCGAAAAGGATATTCCAGAGCACGGCGTGCGAGACCCTACGTAAAGGCGAACGCGCTTTATCGCATGTCTGCGTCTCCGCAAAATGGAGACGCAGAGCATGCGATAGGGCGCGTTTTCCTTTACGTAGCGCCCGACACGCCGTTCGATTAGGCACAAAACGATTTTCCATACCTCTAAAAATGTTAGAAAAGAAGTGTTAGCTGTGTAAGTATCGGGTAGTAATAATCTATTAAAAACTGCCAGTTGCACAACCACTCATGGTCGCCACCTATTATTTTTTTTTCACATTCTCTCCGCGCATCGATTACGTCTGTTTCGCTCCGCCAAACTTCTCGCCCGAATCGGTCGTCAAACATCCAGCTCCCAGTCCGAATCCGACGCCCTTTGGTCCGAATTTACGTCCGTGACACTGCTTGCAGTAGAGTTCGGCCTCATGCGGAGCCACTGTGCACGAGTCGAGCAATTTGTTGCACATGTCTGATAAGAAATAGTGTGTGCTATGAATGGATAGGGGTGGGCAAAAATAAAAAGAGAGAGAAAGTTCCGCAAGGTTAGCAGGGGAGGGTGGGCAGACAGACAAACATAAAGACATAAAAACATAAAGATAAACATGAATATATTTTTTTTTACTAACGTCATATCAACTTCAGTATTTCCAAATTGCTCTCCAGTGTCCATGGTCAGAGAGCCGGCGCCTATTCCGAATCCGATGCCCTGAAAGATTTCAATTTAACGTTTTATTCTGTCCGTTAGCTAAGCTCCGCCTGTTTTTTAAAGTTTTATGGGCGGTTTTGATGATTTTTTAAATACCTAATATTGTTTTTTCAATCGACTTGCGACATGAGAACGCGTGACTCCGCCCAAATTTTTGGCGCGACCACGCAAACACAGTTCGATTCGAAGAGAAGCAGAGAAAACATGTATTTTTATCTCTCGTTTTCATGCTGCAACTCAATTGAAAACACAATAAGTTACTAGGTTGGCACTAGACTGACTGAGATGGGCACAGTTTTTCGCAACGGCGTCGCACGTGTTTTTTTGTAATCTCGATATTTCACTGCCTCCAAAAGTGGGAATGCGCCAAGTGAACATATGATGACGCACTTTGCGTTTGCAGACGCAGAGACAAGGAATTCAGCACGATGCCACTGGGTCTCTAGTCTCTAATGCGTGCAGGTAGAGCGTGGTTGCATCGTAACTGCTCACTCTTACGGATTGCATCGTAACTCCTCACTCTCTCGTAAAACTTTTATTGTGTTTTCAGCATGAGAACGAGGGAAAAAAGACATGTTTTCTCTGCTTCTCTTCGAATCGAACTGTGTTTGCGTGGTCGCGCGAAAAAAAGTGGGCGGAGTCACGCGTTCTCATGTCGCAAGTCGATTGAAAAAACAATAAAATTTTCCTGATTTTTCCCATTTTTCAGATCTAAAAATTCCAAGCAGACATTTTTTTGCAATTTAAATGTGTTCCCAACTTCAATATTTAAATTTTCGTCAAGCTTCCACCCTCCAATATTCGAAAAATATGCGTTGAAAATAAATCTCACCTTTGGTCCGTACCGCCTACAATGGCACTGTTTGCAGAAGAGCTGCGCCTGATGCTCGCAGCAACTCATCGAATCCAACAATTTGTTACACATACCTGCACAAACAGACACAACGGACATACGTGAATAGACAGACAGATGGGTAAGGGAAAGAGCGGAACGGTTCATTTTCTCTCTTTTTATGGATCTATTCAGGACAGGAAAATTATATATTGTTGGCCGCAAAAATGGTCCAACGCGCTCCGCTGAACTCAACGCTATGCGATTTTCATTTTGGTTTCTAAAATGTTTCATTTCACGTTGAATTAATACGTGAAATAAAATAATGTGGAGACCAAAACGAACATCGAATAGCGTTGAGTTCAGCAGAGCGCTCTTGACCATTTCGGCGGGTCGTCAATAAGTGTTTCATGTTTTTTTAACCCTATGCAAAATTGTGAAAAACGACAAAAAACTACAGTACGCCGTGTCGAGACCTGCCTATGAAATAATTCATTTCGCCGGGTCTCGACGCCATGGGTTGTTTCCTGGTAAAAAACCTGCATAGGGTCAAAACACACTAAACACGGTTTTTTTTTCCTGCGCTGAATAGGTCCATTAGTCTTCAGGAAAACTCACTGCACTTGAAGCAAAACTTGTGCCATTTATAGCCGCCGGCGCTCATCTCTTCCGCCGCGTACACTGATTTGCCGCATTTTGGGCACTTTGGATGCTCGATAGGCTTGAATGGCATTCTGAATCGGAGAGTAAAGTAAATTGGTTGTTAAATAGAATGACGGCAAACGCGCCCTATCGCATTCTCTGCGTCTCCACAGTGGAGGGCTGCCAAATTTAGCTGGACAAATGGAGACGCAGAGAGGCGAGAAAACTTGTATCCGAACATGCCGTGTGAATGAATGAATACGGAAAAAAAAATAAAGAATGATGATGATTCATCACGGCCCCTTTTGATCGGAATGATTGTTTCGAAGGAAGAAAGGAAGGGAGGGGGAGGGCGGAGCCTGAGCACATCTGGTGGCTTCTAAGATTTCGAAATATTTTCGCCGTTTCCGGACAAGCGATCCGGGTGGATAGGCAGCCAGCCCAGCCTGTCAAAATGCGTCGTCAAACGAATTCGGGGAGCCAGAGCGGCTAAAGCCGCTACCGACACCGGGGAAATGCGGTGGATGCATATAGTGTCCGTATTCGAATCGTATCGTGCATTTATGCATATTAAGAATTCGGCGTCGTTCTTTGTAGCCAAGCCAATTAATCATATGGACTATATGATTCAAATACGAGCACTATATGCATCCACCGCAATTCGCGCCCTGCGGTCAACCCAGTAATGGCTATCTGCCATATTCGATGGTTTACCTAACCTCGATTTTTAATGGCTAATAGCCGCCTATATCCGCGCGCCATGTATATATTGGAGTAGGGGTAAGAAAATGGAAAAGAAGAGAAAATGGAACAAGCAGGAGACAAACTCTTGCATATTTGCTCTATTTATTATTTCACAAAATGTGCCGTCGGCTGGGGTGTGTACAAAAAGCAAAGAAAGTGCGTGGGTGCACCGCCCACTTTTTCGGTACGTTTCATCATCTCTCTCCCTCTGTCTCTCTATACTGAAATGAAAATAAAACAAAATAAAACAAAACAAAAACCAAAAAAAATGTTATTTTTTGTTTTCTGTTTAATATCAATTGTTCCCGAAAAAGAAAGATGACGAATCGCAGCGAAACGAATCGAAAAGCCGGAAAAGAAGAAGAACTTTTGAAGTAAAAAAAGTGGGGACAGTTGGTGGCAAAAGATTACACAGAGCGATGAGAATTGAGCCAATGAGTGAGTGAGTGAGCAAAAGACGGAACGGAGAACAGCTGCCAAAGAGAAGCCAATAACAACAGTTAGCATCAAAAAGTTTAGGATGACACCATATATTCTTCGCTGCGAGACATGCGGAACAATGGAGCGTCGTAACTGAATTGCGCTAGGCGATGTCGATGAATGTTAAATGTTACACAGGTGAAATGCGGTGGATGCATATAGTGTCCGTATTTTAATCATATCGTGCATTTATGTAAATTAGGCTCTAGATATTTAATAAATCCGCGTCGTTTGATTAACGTTTACACATTTTACTAATTCAGCCACAAAAATCACGAAATTTAGAAGAGCTGAAGTACAAAAAAACTTGTAAGAAAAGTGAAAAAAAAGGCAGGGGCAAAGTCGCCAAATGTCGCAGGCTTGTGTATATACATTCAATTTATTTATTTTAATGCAAAAGATAAATGAAAAGTTATTATATACCGTCCAATGGACCAAAAGGACGACATGATTCAAATACGGACACTATATGCATCCACCGCATTTAACCTGTGTTAAATGCATCGTGTGGGATTCGAACCAAGCGATAGCAAAATCGACACCGATCGTCAGCCAATCATGCTACCGATTGCGCCACCTAGGCAGACTTTGTTGACTTGGCAATGGCAGCAGAAAAGTTCGCCTGCGTATTAGACTTTTCAACTTCTAATTAGATTCAAAATTCTTAATTTTTCAAATGGTTTGATCTTTGATTTATCAAAAATGTCTTCTTTTTTTACTATTCAACGACAGACAGAATAACAAAAAAAAAGAAGCGATACTTCAACAAAATAAAAAAAATTCACAACTTTCAAAACCAACAGTGAGTAAGAGGAGCTCGGTGAGCTCTGACAAAAAGTGTAAAGAAAGATAGGGAATGACAAAGTGTACTAAAAGCCAATGTCCACTGGGAGGTCACACAAAAATGTAATAAAATCGGATGTGAGAGGGAGAGAGAAGGATTTCCTCTGGTTCCAATTAGTGGATATTTCGGAGATAACTCGCTGATTTCTCTAAATCTCAACGACATTCCGATCGTTTATTCATATTTAATAATATTCCGATGGCCACCTAATTGAATTCAGGAAGAAGAAAGTGAAACGAAAAATTAGAAATCGATTGAGAATGGAAAAAGAAGAAGAAGAAGAAATTGCCTATACTCTCAAAAAGTGGATGATGGATGGATGGATGGACTGTTTGTGCTCACGGAGCAAGGTGGAAAAAGAAAAAGAGACGAAGAAATGAATGCAAACAATTTTTAGAAAGAGAGAGGGAGAGAGAGAAAATTTGTGAAAGGTGGCGACGATCGGATTCCGGTTGGTAGCCGCCGGCTAACATCCACTCCAGCCGATCCGGAACTAAATTAAGTGGCCATTGGGTACCATTAGCAGAAAGAAAAACCGCGATCAAAAAGCTAACATTTAAAAAAACAAAGAAACTTGACAAAAAGCGAATTTTTCGTCCCCTTCATTTTCATTTCTGCATGTTCACCGTCACGTCAGAATGCACAGTTTGACAAAACCGGGGAATAAGCCCCGCCCCTTTGCAAGTCTGCGGCCTGATATCCGTAGAGGTACTTCTATGAGATATCAGCAGCTGCTCATAAACTTTCAAAATAGCCAATTTTCCCACGAAAGGACTCGAAGTGCTTTTTTGACACAGTTGAAATGAGTGCAACCGTAACCCATTTAGACACGGAAACAAGGCCTAGTTGCTCCTTTTTTTTCTCTTGTTATTCGTTAATTTTTTGAACTTTTTTACATTTTTAATGGTTACGGTCGCACTCATTTCAACTGTGTCAATAAATTTGTGATTCGAGGTATTTCGCGAGAAATTGGCTTCAAGAAAAATAATTCAGAGCAAAACGTCGGCCACGCTCTCTCGTCGCCAACGTGGCCGCGTCCTCCACTTTGCGAAGGTAGCGAATTTGCAGCGCTCCGTACTGAGAATAAAAAAACGCAGTCTCCAGCACGCCATGCGAAGTTATTGTGTTTTCAATCGACTAGCGACATGAGAACGCGAGACTCCGCCCACTTTTTTGTGAGGGACCACGCGAACACAGCGATATTTGAAGAGACGCAGACAGAACGGTGAACGCAGACTTGAATTTTCATGTCGCAAGTCGATTGAAAACATAATACTGCTGATCACGGTGTTCTGCATCCTCGGACAACTGGTGGTGCACCATTCTGAGCCTGACATTATTTCTTCGTAGATTTCTCAACTACCCAATTAGAGGCTGGTAGTTTTGTAGCCACTCGTCGGGCTGCTGCCCGGTGACTAGCGGACAATGGTGAAAACAACAAGACGATGTCGTTTTATATATTCTCAGTAAGGAGCACTGCAAACTCGCTCCCTTCGCACAGTGGTGGACGCGGCCACGTTGGCGACGAGAGAGTGCCGAAAATTGAGAGACCGTGGCCGATGTTTCGCTCTCTTTTCTCAGAGTCTCACTCCAAATGCATGCAAAAGTTTTTGTTTGATTGGAGCGAGTTTTCAGCGTTTTATACCGAGTATATATTTATTATGGAAACCCCGTTACGAGGTGAGGAAAAACCCTAACATTGAGAAGTGACGGGAGTTTCTTTACCCGCCATGGAATATCATTCCCTGAAATTGCATTCGCCGTCTTATGCAAACCCTGAAATGTCCATTACTTATCTGGACCAAATTCAACGCATGAACTTCATTTGAAGCTTGACTCAATCACTGAGTCGCGTTGAGCGCTCAGTTCAGTCGAATCTTTGACTGAGTCAGCGTAACTGCTGATCTGAGCTCGTCGATCTCAGGAGAGATCGACGAGAAGACGGCGAGTACGAGAACGATCTGCTCTCTCACAAAATAATACAACGAAAAACAATAATTATAAAAATAATGAAAAGGTGCTCCAAAATCACAGCATAGACGAGCAGAAGTCCAACGAACTGAGCGAGGCGACGCAAGCGCGGAGGAAAATTCTGGAAACTATTTTAGGATTAAAGGGAGGCGCGGCGCTACGGTAGACAAGCGGGTCTCACCGCGACCGCGCAGTGCTTGCACACAGCGGAATGCGCGCGCCGTTTGAATTATATATTTGAGGATTTTCTTTTCCTCAGTTGTTTTTAATGAAGAAAACTATAGTTTTCCGTCCCAAAATATGGTTTTTGGGAAAAGCAAGTCGATTATTGATTCTCTTGGGCATCGTTTGTCGCCTGTAAAAAACAAAAAACCCTACAAAACAATATATTCATTGTATGAAACGTTTGTGACAAGAGTGTGAATGCGTATCAAAAATCTGTGACGATCCTTCGCTGATGCTGCATGGGAGGGACGATGCGTGACGGTGCGGGAACACATCCAGTGTGAGAGTACTTTCGCGAAGAGTCCTGTAACATTTACTTTGATTTGAACTCAAGCCCTCTCAAAACTCACCTCAAACGTGTGCAATCTGGCAGCTGGCTGAGGTTGTGACAACTTTCTCGGCTCCGATGCGCTGCTCATTCTGGGTATTTTGGAAGATGATGATGATGAGCTCTGATGTGCAGGAAGTGGTGGCGGATGGGAGAAGGAGGATGATGAGGAGACGACTGGTCGAGGGATATGAGACGAGGGATGTGGAAGATGGGATTCAGAAGGCGTGCCGCCAAGAGTTCCCACTGTGATTTTTGTGACATGAGATTGTGATTGTGATTGTAATTGTGAACCAGCAGAAGATGAAGAAGAAGAAAGGGTAGAGGGTGCATGCTGTATAAATGGATTGTTGTTATTGATAATTTGATTCCTTTTGGCATCAGGAGATGGTGGAATTGGAAGATTTGGAACAGAGGGGAGAGGATCCACGTGCGTTCTTTGTTGTTGTTGCTGTTGTTCCACCTGAAAAAAAACAGTTTTATAAAATTGGACTGATAATAAAATGTGGAAAAACGCACTTGTTGCCTAATCTCAGCTCTTTTCGCCTCTCTAACTTGAGAATTTGTCATATGGCTCTGCCGGGGACCGTATCTCTGACTGGGCCTCCTCTCGAAAGAGCAAGATTGTCTTCTGGAAAGTCTTGCTCTCTCCTTGTGAATTGTCTCATATTCAGTTCGCCCTCTGTATTTGAACGTGCTTCCCAATCGGAAGAACTGAATTTTCTTATTCGAATGAATGGGTCGTGACTTTAGTCTGAAGAATGCGTGTTGCTCAATGGCACACTTCCAAAAGTGTTTGGCGGCTTTTTCGGAAGTCAGGTGGAATACAAAAGTGTGAAGTTGAATTTGTCCATTGTTCTGTAATTAATTAATTGCAATTAGCTAATTAATTTATTTTTGCTTTTAGAGTTAAAAAAACCATTTTTTTTTTCTGTGTTATGTTTTTTCTAACAAGCGGGTTTATATATTGGGAAAATTTCTGAAAAGGGATTTAGAAAATCAAAGCAAACGGCACTCATTTCTTTATGGTGCTATTTAACGAAATGTTGAAAAAGGAAAAATTAGGGGAAACTCGGATTATGTTCCGATACGCCTAAAACTTTGGGGAAAAGTGTCGAAAATACTCTCGGACATGCTCAGAAAATCGTGGACCTAAACATCGATTTTAAAAAAATTCAGAAAAATTGATATTTCGGTCCAAAATTTCCTGAGCCTGTCGGTGAGTATTTTTGACACTATTTCCCTAATTTTCCGACAAATCTGATGTGAGGATTTTCCGAGATTTCTCCCTGTTGTTTGTCTTTTTTTTTTTTTCAATTTTTTGACATTTTCCTGAATAATGCCTATTTTTAAAGATTGTATTCTTTTTACCTGCAAAACTTCTTTCACGGTCATATTTTTTTTAATCATTTTTCGTCAAGTTCTCAGTTCTCCCAAGTCTTGGCTAACAATTGGGAGCAAGAGTGGAACAAAAAATTTTCAACAAAAAAATTCGTATTTCTGCGAGTTAAGTGAAAAATTGCCAAGTTTTCATTAAAAATCACTGATTTATTGTCAGTTCAAAGCATATACCGACCAAGTTTTTGTCCAAAAACCCGCATTTTTTGCGCCTCCGCGACTGTACAAAAAATTAGGGGGCAAAAACTTTAACGAAAAAATTTTGAATGCATATGTTTTACGCAAAAATGCCTTTTACAAAACAAAAAAATCAAATTCTCACCGACTGATCAGCATCCTCTTCCACCACCAACGTGATTTTCTTGTTTTTAAAGTCCAATTTTTGAAGTCTCTCCCATAGAAATAATCCAATCTTTTGTGGTCCGTCAAACACGAGCATTCCTTGTGGAGTCAGTCCTAGCCGGTACGTGTTTCCGTCTCTTCCCTCTACAGTATGCATGTCCACTCCATACATTTCGATCCAACGCGCCTTGTTCAGGTAGTTCAACTCCGCTTGCGCAGGAGTTTGTCCTCTAAAGTATATTTTTTGACTAGGATTGAAAAAAATAGTCGGTATTCAGGGACAAATTCTTGATACTTATTTGGTATTTTCTTGTTTTTTTATGTGTATTGTCGGCCCGCCAAATGATCAAACGCGCTCCGCTGAACTCAACGCTATGCGATTTTCATTTTGCTCACCAAATTATTTCATTTCACGTTTAAATTCAACGAAATGAAATAATTTGGTGACCAAAATGAAAATTGGATAGCGTTGAGTTCATCGGAGCGCGTTTGACCATTTTGGCGGGCCGACAATATAAAAATGTTCTTTCTTGCTTTTCGAGTTTTTGTATGCAAGTGAACTTTCAATTATGATTTTCCAATTTTCATGTATTTTTTCGGTTGTTTTGTCTAAAAATGTGAAAATTATGAAATGAAAAATTTTTTTAACATTTTTATTGTCCATTCGCGAAAAAAGCAAGTGCGCTCCACGAAACTTAGTACTACGTGGATTTCATTTTCGTCGCCAAATTATTTCAATTCACGTGTAAATTCAACGTGAAATGAAATAATTTGTCGACGAAAATGAAATCCACGAAGTACTAAGTTTCGTGGAGCGCACTTGCTTTTTTCGCGAATGGAAAATAGACGTTTTGCTTCGAATTATAATTTTAAAAATTGGCTTTTTGCCACAAAATATGAAAAACTCACCGACACGCCTTGTACCGATCCAATATCTCAATTTCCATTTTTTCATCTTGCTCCGGATGAAATCGGAATTCCGAAATGAAAAGAGCCGTGTGCTCAACTGGATTGTAATCGCCGAGCTCCGATTGCAATGTCAGTGCCGCCAGCTCGATGGCCAACGGGTGTGGACATTGAAGACGTCCCGCCGCAATGTCCTGCTTGATTTGTAAAAAGAATTGGTACCTGAGAAAAAATTTATTAAAATTGAATTTTAAAAAATTAGTGAAGAAACTAACCTCGTAAGCTCCTCTTTCAGATTACTCGAAGGTTCAGATGTGAAGAATTTGACTCTGAATCGAAGAGTGAACGGAGGTCCAATTGCCACTTGTTTTGCCACTTTTTTCGTTGGATCTAACCAGTGCTGAAATTTTGGGAAAATGTTTAGAATTTGGGGAGGAAAGGGTGTTACCTGCACGTTGAACTGATCAGTGTACTGCAATCCGAAATAGTCACGTTCTTCAAGATCCAGAGAATAGAACACTTCTTCGTAGAGCTCATTTCCAATTGCATTTCTCTAAAATGGCAAATTTTCATAAAAAGAGGGAACAATCGGAAAAAACAAGAAGACATTTTAGACCAAAATAACGATTTTATAGACCTATTCAGAGTACTGTAGAAAAGCGGAAAAATGACAAACAACTGGGGCCGTATTCATGAAACCATTCGGAATTCCGAACGGGTTCGGAAAAGTATTCCGAACTACTTTAAATTCCGAATGGGAACAGTTTTCTTATTTTTTCTTTATGGTTAATGGATTAGGATTAGTGGTGTATCAAAATCAAATTAAATAGTTCCCATTCTGAATTTTTAGTAGCTCGGAATAAAATTTTCCGAACCCGTTAGGAATTCCGAATGGTTTCATGAATACGGCCCCTGGAGGAAATCTCGGAGAATGATCCGATTGGTCTGAAATTTTGAGAGAAACTGTCAAAAATGCTTCCGGATTTGCTCAGAAAATTTCGGACCGAAATATCGATTAGAAAAATTTTCAGAAAAAAAAATCCTAAATCGATATTTCGGTTCAAAATTTTCTGAGCAAGCCCGGAAGCATTTTTGACAGTTTCTCCCAAAATTTCAGACCAATCGGAGAATTTTTCGAGTCTTCCCCCAGTTGTTTGTCATTTTTTTCGTTTTCCTTTTGAATAGGTCCATTAAAAAGTTCAGAAAACTCAATATTTCGGTTTTGTGTTCAAACCCCGTCTCTTCACATTGCCCAACTTTTATTGCTTACCGTAACCAAATATAGTTCCATTAAATCAATTTTTAATAATTTTGAGCTAATTTTTCTCTAATAAGTCCCCATTTTTTTTTTGCAAAATTACATTGAAAATGATATGAATCTCACCGATACAACGATATTCAAGTGTGCTCCATCCAACAGAAGAACTTTGCACTGCACAAACTTTTTCGTGTCAAAACTCGCGTCTTGATTCTGATTTTGATGCGGATTTCTGGGTGGCTGACGATTCCGCGAGAATCGGGCGGATAGACTGCGCAGCATCCAGGACATCTGAAATTACACACGTTTTGTCTCTATCAGCATTCTTAGCCGGGGCTTACCAATTCATTACAGTATCTTTTGAATACTGTTTTTTTTTCTTCTAAAAATCAAATTTTTTGTGAAAGAAAAATAAAATATTTACAAAATACAGTATAGCCAACCGGCCGGTCGGTCAGTCGGTTGGTCGGTAGATCGATTAGAACGGAAACCAAAAGCAGGGAGGAAGGAGACAAAACGGGAAAAGGGGAGACGAGACGATACGCGCGAGCCGGCTGGTGCTGCACCTGCGCATTCTTGTCTGCGTCTCCTGAAAAGGCCACACTATTTCTCGCCTCTTCTGCGTCTCCTCGCCCCGCGCACTCTCTCCACGGATGATTCCCGGTTACGGTTACGAAAAGATTGAAGAGAAGAGTAAATATGTGAAGAATGAGGCGTACAACTTGAGGTTTGGTGGGTGTTGGTGGACGACGATCAAAAGGTAAAGATGGGTGCCACGTGGAAGTGGGAAATAAATGAAATGAACATCTGTTGCTGATTGGACGCGGGCGGAAAGTTCAATGAAAAAGGTGCCAGATGCTGTCGGGGCGAAGAAATTGGAGACGGACCACATTGCTTCTGGGTCAAAGGTTCCACCAGGTGGCTTTTCGAGTAAAAATTAGACAGCGGTTGGGCGGAAGGTGCAGAGAAACAGAAAAAACTTGATTAATTTTTTGTTTTAATTTTCTTTTTTTTTTGTTGCGCAAAATCGGATTTTAGTCGCTTCTTTAAATTTTTCTGCAACAAAAATTGGAAATTTTCAAAATTTATCAGAAATTTTCATAAAATGTCTTACTGTAATTTTAAAGGCGCATAACGAAAAGATTGGGTGGATTTCGCAGAGAAATGTTTTTTTCTTATTTTGAGCTTTATTTAAATATTTATTATTTTTTTTTCTATTATCGGACCGCCACGTCGGTCAAACGCGCTCCGCTGAACTCAATACTACGTGGATTTCAATTTGGTTTCCAAATTATTTTATTTCACGTTGAATTTACACGTGAAATAAAAAAATTTGGAAACCAAATTGAAATCCACGTAGTATTGAGTTCAGCGGAGCGCGTTTGACCATTTTGGCGGGCCGACAATAGATCTATTTATTTAAATCTATTGTCCATTCGCGAAGAAAGCAAGTGCGCTCCACAAAACTAAGTACTTCGTGGATTTAATTTTCGTCGCCAAATTATTTTATTTTACGTTGAATTTACACGTGAATTGAAATAATTTGGCGACGAAAATGAAATCCACGTAGTACTAATTTTTTGGGGCGCACTTGCTTTCTTCGCGAATGGACAATACCTTTTTTTCAATATTTCTGCAAAAAACGAGAAAAATTTCGAAATTTCTCAAAATTTTGTCGAAAAATTTCTTACTGTAGTTTTAAAGGCGCATATCAAACATTTTTTTGGCTTTCGCACTGAATATGTTTTTTTCCTGATTTTCCTTTTTTTTTTTTGTTGAGCAAAATCGATTAATATTGCTCATTTTTCAATTTTTCTGCAACAAACAAACAAAATTACGAAATTTCAATAAAACCTCGTGGATTTCGCAACTTTTCGAAAAAAAAATGTTTTTTGTAAATAGCTTTTTAAAGGCGCATATTTAACAACAAAAAAAACTTAATTGTTTATTATGTTTCTAAAAAATCCATAAATGAATATTTGAATAGTTCAATAACAAAATACTCTTCTGAATCATCACACTTACATCAAACGAATGAGCTCTTTCCATTGAGCAGTGCTCCTCTTGCTCCTCTTCCACGTCAGAGCAGGTTGCCATTTTCAGAGAGAGATGGAGTGAGGAGAAATGACCGAGAGCGCTGGGTCGACAATCAGCGATAATCAGCTGGCACAGAGCACTTGTTATCACTGTTTTCTGCCCCTCCTCCTCCTCTTCTTCCCATATTTTCGCCTCCTCCGTTCTTTTCAGCTATTTTACGATGTGTTTTGTACATATCACTATCACATATCAACAGTACCCGAATGTTTGTCTCCTCACCTAGCATTCCCCCTTTTTGATTTTTGCTTTTCCCCCATTCCTTTTATGTACATCCATTCTTTCGTCCCCCTTTTTGACATTTAAAAAAATGTTATGACTGTGCAGGGAGAACGGGAGGCGCCTCGTCTCGTCTCGATAGTGATATGAAAAGCAGAAGAAAAAAAAGGTGGCGGCAAACATGATGAATGATGATGGTTTCGTTTGAAAAGGCAGAAAAAAGGAAAATGTTTCAATAATTTTTTGTACTGCAGAGGATGCAAACCAGTAACTTACGCCATATGGCGTGTTCGCGACTATTTACGTTTAAAAAAGAATATACCGTAAAACCTTTAATAGAAGGACATGTCCTTCTATTCTCAACCCCGATGTCCTTCTAATATAGGGTGTCCTTCAATTATAGGGTGTCCTTCTAATTTTCGGAGCATGATAAGAGAAGAAACAATTTTTAAAGGAAATATTTTTAACAAAAAGCTTCCATCAAACCAGCCGTTCGGCGACTGAAAAATAGAGGAGGGGGCGCTACGGTTTAGAACTCGCACGGAATAGAACCGCCTGAAATTGAGCTGTACCGACCCAGAACCGAAAGAATTATTTCACCTCGAAGAATTATTTCGTTGTAGATTGTGAGGCCCTGAGTTCTATTTTGTGCAGCTGCTTTTTAGTACAGTTCCATTTCAGCCGGTTCTATTCCGCGCAGTTCTACTGCGTAGAAGTTATATTCCGTGCGAGTTCTATACCGTGGTACCCGCGAAAAATGTGTTCAAAACAATTCATTTAAAACCTAAAATTTTTGTTCTTTGACATTAAAGAGACTGTTTCTGAATCATTTTTCTGCGGACTCTATTCTTCTCTTTTCTTTGATTTTGAATTCACTCCAATAAGTTCTCATTGAATTTGGCGTTTTTTAAACAACGGCCACCACCCGGCAGACGTCGGTAGTCCGAACTCATGAACTGATTTTGTGATATTTGTTTTCCTAGCACGTTCCACTGGTTTTTTTTCTTGAATTCCATAGTGTACAGGTTTTCTCGGAAATAAAAAACTCTCTTCCGGGTTCCGTTGGAAATTTCCGATTTTGTAATTTTCTCTTCCGATGTTCCGACGGAATTTTGAATATTTCGTTTTTGTTTCCGAATTTCATCCTCGCTTTCGTCATGTTGAAATTATATTTTTTAACAAGAAAACAAAGAGAAAAAAACAAGAAAAGTTCGGAAACAAACGTTTAAAAAGCGTGGGTGTTTTTAGTAAAGTGTCCTTCTAATATAGGGGTCCTTCTATTATAGGGTGTCCTTCTATTTTTCATTGGCAGCCTAGGACTGTCCTTCTATTATAGGCGTGCTTCAATTATAGGGGTTCTTCAATTATAGGTTTTACGGTATTTGAGATCAACATTTCGCCAATTCTCGCGTTTCTGCGTCTCAATTTTTGCACGCGTTTAAATAGCTAAATTTGTCAGAACGACGCGCGTCACGAATTCCTTTACGCATGGTCTATTACTCTCGTCTGAGCAGCTGCTCATAAACTTTGAAAACAGCCAATTTTCCCACGAAATATCTCGAAGCGCATTTTTCGACACAGTTGAAATGAGTGCTACCGTAACCCAATGAAAAAATCTAAACAAGTCCAATTGTCTTTATTTCTTTTCTTTTGTTTTTCGTAATTTTTTTAAAAACTTGTTCACATTTTTTATTGGTTACGGTAGCACTCATTTCAACTGTGTCAAAAAAGGCGCGTCTAGACATTTCGTGGGAAAATTGGCTATTTTCAAAGTTTATGAGCAGCTGCTGTGACGAAAAAAAAATGCAACAAAATTCAAAACCACTCACTTTCAATATTTTGTGGAATCAACCAGTTTCGGCTTGAAAATGTTGTGCTCGGCGAGCCGCAGTTGCTAACTCACCGGTCGAATGTCGTTCGTTTCTGAAAAAAAAAGATATTTCGTTGAGGAAACAGGTGGACAAACAGGCTGAGTCTACATAACAATTTGGCTGCGTGGAAACCCAATGAAAACAAAAAAAAAATGAAAATGTTCGCATTTTTCTAATAAGTATTTAAAACATAATGAATCATTTTTTGAATTATCGTAGGTTTCGACCCTTGCACACAAACGAATAACGTTATAAATTGACTGCGTATTTATTGTCTTTTCAATTGAGTTGCGACATCCAAACGTTAAACCCCGCCCACTTTTTTCACGCGAACATTAAATTTTAGTGCATTTTGAATTTTCGCGTGAAAATGTGGGCGAGGTTTCACGTTTTGATGTCGCAACTCGATTGAAAACATAATAAAGAAGCGGTAATTTTTTGCGTTGGAAGAAAACGTAGTCCCAAACATCCCGTGCTCTCGATCTTTATGATTTATTCATATTCAGAGTGTTCTGCGGTAAGTTATGGACCAGAAATAGTGCGGGGATCTAGGAGACGTAGACTCTTGGTCAAAAAATGGAAGAAAATGATGATTACGGCGGCCTTGAGTGGAAAGGAAAGGTTTGCGGACAGGCGGGTGGTCAAGAGAAGGTCAGCGAGAGAGTGTGCGGTATAGAGAGACGTAGAGAAAGAGACAAGGGACCCTTGAACCGGGGGACAAGAATGAATTACTGTGCGCGAATTACCACCATTGGCGTCTCAAGAGTATGTGTGTAGTTTTGAGGAGTTCGGAATTGACGGAAGTGAGAGAGTGTGGGAAGTGGAGAGACGCAGAGATGGAGAAAATGAATAGAAATGACAGTGTGTCAAGTAAGAATGAAGAAACAAGTTGCAAGGCGAACAGATCGTCCGTGACGGCTAGCGACTCGGCCTAGGGGATTATGATATGAAAAGACCTAGAAAAGAGTTTAGAAAGGGTTACAGTCAGCTAAATTGAAAAAAATTGGCAATGCGTGATCAAAAGTCTGGCTAAAATCTGAAAAACATTAAAAATAACTAGATAACAGATCTGAGAAATAACAACGTTTTGGGTACACTGATTTAAAATGTAAAGTTGGGTGAGGGATTTCCGAATATCATATTAAAATTGAAAAAAAATATTAGGTGTCCAAAAGGAGTACACGAAGTCAGCCGGCAATTCGAACCATTTTGCGCCGATCAGATTTTTTTAAAAATTGTTCTCATGAATTTTCTAGTTGTGATATTTAAAAATCGATATCTAGCCAATTTATGCAGAAACTTGTGAATTCATTGGTAAAAATTCAGGAAATTTTATTCTCTTAAACGGATAAAATCCCTATTTTTAGTTACCTAGCACATTTATAGCAAATTGTAAATAATTTATAGGAAAACATTAAAAAAATGTTTTTAAAAAATCGGATTGGCGCCAAACAGGTTTGAACTTATGAATTACAGGCAGCCGGTTGCTAGGCCAGCGGCCGCAACTTCGTGTACTTCTTTTGGACGAGTTTAAATTAATTTTTGTGCAATTTTAATGTGATATCCGTAAATTTTTTACTTACAACAATACGGTAAGTAGTTTTTCAAAAAATTCAATTAAAAAAATGATACGACCAGCAGCAAAAATCTCTCGGAAACAAGCTGGATTTTGGCGTGTTTTTTTTTTGGTTCGCCAATGAGTCGTTACGCACCGAAACATGCATTTTATGTAGCGCATAAACTGTACATTAATTGGCAACGAAAAAGAAATGACGTACGGTTTTCTGGTAAATGACTGGGTTGGATTGGAATTGGAATAGGATTCGGATTTGGGAATTGGAAAGAAATAAAGGTGAGAATGTGTCCAGCCGGCGTTTTCTTTGCCTCCAAATGAGGGGCGGTTCAGGTATTATAATTAAGGGAAAAGGACAGGTGGAAAAGCGACAGAAAAGAGGATAAATATGAATGAGAAAAAGAAGGATACGAATGAAAAAAAAGAGTGATGTGATATAAATATTTTTGGGTGTGGTGTGGTTGAATGTCTCGCCCGTGTCGATAAAATCAAAAATGTCTCATCTCATTTTGAATAATATTCCTTTCTTTTTTTTTGTCAACATGAATCGAAATGAATTGAATCTGACGGAGAGTCGCTACGCAGCGGTAACTTTTTCTCATTAAAAGTGGCATGTCAGTGTAAAACTGAATGAATTTATGGGAACGGACAGCGAAAAGGTTCTTTTTTTTTGTTACAGAACAAAAAGAATAGAAAAAAAAGAAAGTCACTAGATTTTATATATTACAGTTCCGGTTTACCTTGAATCGACAATAAAACTTTGAAATTTCAGTGCATATCGGATTTTTTTAAAACAGAATTGCCATAAAATAGCTATGAAAAACGGGTAAAATTTAAAAAAAAGTCCAAACAAATTAAATTTTTTTCGAAGGGATACTGTAGATTTAAAGGCGCATTGTTTAAATTTTGAGTTGGGTCTCGCGCAGAAATTTGGTTTACAGTAATATTGGCTCGTTTTTTGGGAAATTTTGGAAAAAAAAGAGCCTCAAAATGGGAAAAATGTTTGAATTTTAAATAATTTAAAAAAAAACAGAACAAGATTTTACAATATTCGAGCGTCTAATCAGAATAAAATTACATTTTTCTTCGATTAATAAAATTTTTTTGATATTGCGAAAAAATAAAACCGGGCCGCTAAGCAATAAATTGCAATTCTGAAAGAGAATAAATGAAAGAATGAAAATGGAAACAAAGTTGACAAATTGCCACGTCACAAACTGGTGAGAAGAAAAGCGAACGGATGAGAAAAGGTGAAACAATGGCGTAGACATTTCGGAAAACCACAAAAACAAAAGACATTGGGAAGAGCAGTGTGCAAACAAGGGAAATTGACGGCGAAAGAGAAGAGACATTCTCAGGTGATTTGTTCGCAATTAAATTACACCTATTTCCTTCTTTTTTAATCTTTTTTTTGTTGCTTCTCTTTTCATCTTCTTCTTCCGCAAGGCCAATAAAAATTGGAATTTTCAATGGGTGGTGGGTAATCGGCGGCAAACGGTGCGGAATGACGCGGCGCCAAGCGGAAAACGATGCGGACAAATATTGAAAGAGGAAGCAATCAAGAGGATAGGGATATCAAATCACTTCATTGAGAGCCATTGATAAAACATGATGGGTCTATTATGGACTACAGTTTATTATACAAATACATAGGCCCATCGTGTTAATATTTACGCCTGGAAAAATTGAAATCAGCATTGTTAAATTTTAAGACCCTGGGAAGTATTTAAACACCGACGAAGACCGTTGCCCGCCCATTTTTAAGTAAAACTTTTCTGTTCTATAAAATAAAATAAAAAGCTGTGCGGCAGAGTAGAAAAAAAGCCGGAGCTTGTTTGCCAATTTCCTACAGTAACCAAATTTAGATATGGAATACGGTAAGCAATGCGCATTGATTACTGCGGACTTCACGGTGTTTGCACACTTTTTCAAAGATCGAATTTTTTTATTTTTGAGTTTTATTTTATTTTTTCTCTTCTTTTTTATGTTTTACTTTTTACTGAATATTTCTTTTAATTTTCTGCAAAAAAGGTTTTTTTTCGGCTAATGGGGTAATTCATAGGTCAAGAATCATGACCGTCTTTATTTAACTGCCAAGATTTACGTTTTAATTCATATTTTTGCGTTGGTGTGAGTTTTCCCAAAACAGTATGATATTCGGTCACTTCGAGACATTTTTTCGATTTTCGATTAAAAAATATCGATAATTGCTCTATAATTTTAATGCAACATTTATCCAAGAATTTGACGAAACTGCTTTGAAAATCCACACGACTAACAAAAAATGTTATTTTTTAATTTATTTTCATGAATAAATAATCCCTTAAACCAGCCAACTTTTTGTATTTTCTTCTGGTTTTTTAATAACGTTTCATTTTATTATCACGTATTTGCCAGGAGTGACAATTCTCGGTAAACGAAATCACGTTATTTTTTTTATGAAGAAACGAAGATACTTTGGCGCTATGCGGGTTGGGGGGGGGGGGGGCACCCAAAAAAAATTTTTTTTTTCGTTTTTGTGTTGCGGTTTAGCATCGCTTTTGATTTGTTTCATATATTAATCTCATTCTGTATTGATTTTTTGTCCGGAAAGTTCAGCGGCAACGCGCCGGAAGCATGTGTGATACTTTTCAAATATGCGACCGGAGGGAGCTGGGCGGAAGCTTGCTTTGATCCTTCTGAGTGTTTAATCGGCTCCCAGTAACCTTTTCTTATCTTTTTGGGCTCACCTTTAGACTTTTAATCACAAAAAATCCTCCCGCAAAGCATGCTTCCGCCCAGCTCCCTCCGGTCGCCCTTTTGAAAAGTGTCACACATGCTTCCGGCGCGTTGCCGCTGAACTTTCCGTGCATCGATAAATGCTCAGAAACGCATATTCAACGCGTGAACAACAAAAAAAGTGAAAAAAAAAATTTTTGGGTGCCCCCCCCCCCCCCCCCAACCCGCATAGCGCCGATACTTTTTGTCTCACAATTTACCGGAAAGTGTCACTCCGTCGGGAATACGATATTCACAATTATGATGGAATCGTTATTGCAGCTGAATTTATTTACGCATAAAATTCAATTTTCCCAATAATTTTAGATTTTTAAAAAAAATGATTTTTATTACAAGAAATTGGCAAAGTGTTTGTTTTTTTTTGTTTTGGAATCTGCTGCCGAAAAAATCAGAACTGCGCAATTTTAAGAATTCATTGACAAAACAGCAGAAAGTTTGTGATTCTTATTTATTATTTCTCCGTATTAAAAAAAACCAATAATAATCAATGCAGTGTAGAATCTAATTACAAGAAAAAGTAGATTTATTAGCTCGTAATAAATAAGCGACTAAGATTGTCAGGGGGAAAAACTAATTGAGATGGCAGTAAACATAGACAACTTTCTGTATTATACCTCAATGTAATCCTTCGCCAATTTCCAGCCCAACCTGCAATTCCTTTCTTTTTTCCCTCGCTTCGCAGCCAGTTTCCGGCCGCCTGTCTGGTGTCTTTTGTTTACACGTGGCGAATCATTTCCCTTCACGTTCAGCGATTTGGCGTAAGTCCGATATAATGGTCGGCTGGGGCAGAGGTATTAACCGCATTGCAATGAATACCAGTTCATCTCCTCTTTTAACTAGGTGATCTAACAGTTTGGCGCCTGTTTTCTTTCCCTCCATTCCATCCGACCCGATTTGGTTTCATTTGATTTGTATTTATATAAAATATAAACGAAAATGAGAGAAATAGAGAGATGAAAGAAACCCAGACTGGGAAAGATGGCCTTATTATGTCATTTTGGACGGTGTTCGTTCGTTCGTTCGTATTCGGTGTTACACCAACCACTTGACTTTTTTCTCTCCCTCCACTCTGATTTTTCAAATTTCCGCCAACGCAATTTCGACATGCTTTTTTTAATTGGTCTGATCTGCAGCTTTGCACTGGCAGTAACCTCAATTTTTTCGTTCTCATGTTTGCTCTTATACTTGTCTCAATGTTCTTATGTTCCTCTCCATCCTCTTAAATCCATTGATTTCAATGGATTACTTCAATTTTTGATGTTCCCTGTAGAAGATTACCGCAGCTTTCTAGTTTTAGTATTCCGACTCTATTCTCGACGAGTTGGTTTCATATAAATAAAATTGTAGGAAAATTCATCCGAATAGGTCAATAACGAACTAACTAGGCTTGTTAGCCCATAACTTGAGTAGAATTGTCTTTAAATTTGGGGAAATCAATGAATCAATTGAGAAATAGCAGTCTCCAAAGTTTGTCCAGAAATTGCAGCCGATTTATTGAAGCAGTTTTATTTTTTGTAGCCTTTAAGCAAAGAATACCATAGTTGTCGAATCATTTTCGGTAAGAATTTGTCAAAATTTACCGGAAATTTAAGCTCTAAACATACACTAAAGTTTCGAACCGTCCCAGTTTCGAAGTGGCAGGTTTCGAAACGTCCTAGAGCTAGAAATCAGCACTGCTTTTTTGTTTGTAATTTTCCCAGTTGTGATGTACAAAAACAGTATCAAATTTTTTAACCAGTGCATGCGCCTTTGAATTTCTGAGACGCGATTAATATCGCTTGAATAATGTTTTTGTAGTCGCGAAAAAATAAATAAAACGCGTTCCGTTTTTCGGTGATTAATTGCGTTATTCAAGAAAAAAACGGGAATTTTTAATATTTTTTATGGGGTTATTCATATAGAGCTTCGATTGGCCTGAAACTTCGGGAAATAATGTCAAAAATACTCCCGGACTTGCTCAGAAAATTTTTGAGCATGTCCGAGCGTATTTTTGACATTATTTCCCAAAGTTTCAGGCCAATCGGAGCATATTTCGAGTTTTCCCTAATTTTTTCCTTTTTTCGCTTATTCTATGAATAACCCCATAAAAAATGAAAAAATTCCCGTTTTTTCTTGAATAACGCAATAAATCACCGAAAAACGGAACGCGTTATATTTATTTTTCGCGACTAAAAAAACTAGTCCGCAATTTTGTTCGTCTAGGTGATGGCTCTTGTTAGATGAAGGAAAAAATGTCAGCTCTGGGACGTTTCGAAACATCAGAGCTACTTTCCCACGGCGTGCTGGAGACTACGTTTTTAAAATTATTTTTGGAAATGAAATTTCGGAGGTCATCTCTCTCAAAGCTGTGCGTCTCTAGTTTTACACGCACTTAGCAAAACTTGGCAGAATGTGACTATCGAGACGCAGATAAATGCGACAGGGCGCGTTTGCCGTTACGTAGGTTCTAGCACGCCGTGCTTTCCGCGCCGTGTTCGCACTATTGAAAAATTCGGCCAAGGATAAAATAGTTGTCGAATCTTTTCCCAGTGAATTCTGAGAATTTATCAAAATTCAACGCTGAAAATGCACTAAAGTTTCGAAACGTCCTAGTTTCGAAGTGGCAGATTTCGAAACGTCCCAGAACCCCAGAATCCCCTCGAGTATTTACTGTGTTTATAAAAATCGTCACCTTTTTCAATTATTCACAACTCGAGTTCACTTACGCTTTCTTTACTCGTCTTTCTAGAATGCAGAGTTCTTGTTTTGACCAGATGACGTCATGAAAACCTGGTGACGTATCCATTTCGCCCTTCTCCACGTCCTATTTTCTAAATCAAACAAACCGGGACCTGCTTCTTCTTCTTCTTCTTCTTTTCTTTTCCTTCTTCGGCTTGTGAATCAAAGAAGAAGCAGACTCCGCCCACTTTTCGAGCTTTTTTTTTTTTTGAAAATGAAGGAAAAAAGGGGAGGTGCGCGAAAAGAAGGGGTAAAAAAGAGAGAGAAGGAGGAGAAGAAGATCCATGGGAATAATAACGAGGGACGAGTCGACGTCGAGTCTTCCCTCTGTTATCTTCTTTTTTCTTTTCCTCTTTCTCATTTTCACTCTAACCGCAACAACATTGTTGTTTGCATCATTGATTCCGTGGAGCCCTCCATCCCCTCCCAATTTTCTCTATCCACAAACTGTCTAACTGTCGGCGTCTCTAAAATACACATTCTCTCTCATCTCGTGGCGCCCTCCAGCCACGCCCATTTTGTTGTTTTTTTTTTCTTCGCTGTGTCTTTTTTTTTTGGCATAGATGCTTTAATGATTCTTTATTTTTAGAGACTGATTTAGGCCGGACGGAATTTGAAAATAGAATTAATCAGGAAGTGTGGGAGGTAGGGAGCGAGGGCAGAAGACTTTAAATGTAGAACCTTGAAGGAGAAAAAGAAGGAAATTTTTTTTGTTGCAAAAGCTCGAGTTTTGACGTTTTTTTCTCACGAATCGCATAAATTTACTCAAAAAGGCTGACTTGGCGTTTGTTGTCGGTGGAGCGCGTTTGCCAACTTTTCGGGGAAACTGCTTTAAAATGCAGCTTTGGGTCGGGGAATTACGAATTTCACATAAAAATTGCTCAGAAAAATTTCTGATTAAAGGGGTGCCAACTTTTTGGGGAAAGTGGCTTAAAATATACTCTTGAATGGGGGATTTATGAATATCACATCGAAATCGAATGAAAAAATTTTTCTGATTTTTGGCGAATTTTACAAAAAAAAATAGAAGACCACGAGGAGTACACGCTTTGGCGGGAAATTCAAACGCCATGTTCTTTTTCATCATTTTTCTCCCGTCTTTCTCGCATTTTTTTGCATTAATCTTGGGGAAATAATGTACAAACATCATTTCGTGTTTGAATATAGAAAATTAACGCGTGTTTATCACAAAAGTAACGATAAAACAAATTCGGAACAAAAATTATCATACGTTCCTATTTTGTCCCTTCTCCTCTGCATTAAGTTCACTCTTTTATATGTAACGTTTATATTTGAACAATAAATGTTCACAAGAAATTATTTAAAACGACGAATCGAATGACAGGCGAATATCGATTTTTCAATTTTCATGACTAAACTGTATTTTCGCGATTATCTAAAATTATAATAAGCGATTAGAGCATGTTTTATCCGAAATCGATAATAAAGACGAGGAAAATTGCACGAAAAATAAATATTTCTGTTGAAAATGGATGTTTCTAGAAGCCGCGGCCGCGGGTTTCCTAGGCCACGGCCACGATTTTCGTGTACTCCTCGTGGTCTTCTATTTTTTCTTGTAAAAATCATAAAAAATCAGAGAATTCTTTTCGTGCGATTTCAATGTGATATTCGTAAATCCCCCACTCAAGAGTATATTTTAAGCAACTTTCCCCAAAAAGTTGGCACCCCCTTTAATTGGCGAATTTTATCTACAAAAAAGATTAGAAGACGTCCAAAAGGAATACACGAAATGGCGGGAAATTCAACCTTTTTTTTAAATTAAAAAGCATATTGCAGTTTTATTTAAATTGACACTCTGTGTTTGCGTACTGGCGTTGCGTAAGAATTTACGAAGCTCCGCCCACTGACCTGCTTTTTTTTGTATGATTTTCGCTCTAATTATTACATTTCTATCGAGTTTTATTGCATTTTTTCTGTTTTTCAATAAATTATTGATTTTGAATTGATAAATATCGCATTCGAATGGAAATTGTACAAAACTTGATCCAAAAATCGATAAAATCTTCGATCTTTTATCGATTCATCATCATCCGGAATTTTCCTTTTTTCTCGATTTTTTTTGTCAAATTTCCATTCGAACGCGATATTTATCAATCTAAAATCAATAATTTATTATGGGATATGACCGAAATGGCAAAAAATACTCCTGGATGTGCTCAGAAAATTTGGACCATAATATCGATTTTAAAAATGTTCAGAAAAATCGGTATTTTGGTCCAAAATTTTCTGAGTTTATGCAGGAGTATTTTTGCCCTTATTTCCCGAAATTTCAGGTCAATCGGAGCATTTTCCGAGTTTTCGCGCAGTTTTTTTGTCATTTTGTGCATAACCTCATTTAAAAAAAAAAACAGTAAATTCATTTAAAAAAATAGCCAGGAATGTGATAATTAAAGCAAAAAAATTATACGAAAGAAACAGGTCAGTGGGCGGAGCTTCGTAAATTCGTACGAAACGCCCGTACGCAAACACCGAGCGCCAATTTAAATAAAACGACGATAGTGGGATAATTGCCAGAGAAACTAATATTTTTGGGAAATTGCAATTTTCTAGAAGTCACGGCCGTCAATCTTCTAGGCCATCAGTCACACCTCGTGTACTCCTTTTGAACGTCTTCTATTTTTTTTTTTTTGCAAAGTTCGCTAAAAATGGCAAAAACAACATTTTTGTGCGGTTTGAATGTGACATTCGTAATTCCCCAAAAAGTTGGCACCTCCTTTAAAAAAAAGTGAATCGTATGCTAAACGTTTGCATTCATTTCTCCGGGGCCATCGCCGACCTCTTCGTCGTCGGTTTTTCTCATTTAATTTCATGAAATTCCATCATTAGTTTCTTCATCTTCTCTGTCAGTATATCTTCTCACATTCCAACTCTTGTGCAATTTGCTTGCAGAGTGTTGAAGGCAAGTACTAGCGGTTTTTGTGGCGATAAACCGATAAACATTTTATCACTTTTCTTTTCGTCGCAATGAAAAAGAACGAAAGAAACCGCACGCGTGACTCAGCAACGCCATCGTCGTAATCGGCGCGGCGGAAAAAAATACTGAAAAGGCGGAGGAAGAGGAGCCGGCTGGAATCCTCTATGAAATCCAATGGATCTACGTCCAATCCGATTATTAGCTCTTTCTCTCGCTCTCACTTTCTTCCATCGGTCAGCAGGAGCAGCAGCAGAGCTATGCTCTTTGTTGGAGAACGGAGAGGCTTGACAGAGTTTGTTTGATCACTTCTCCCCCCTGTTCGTTTTTGCGCCTTCCTTGCGTGTCGGCGATCGTTTTATCAGCGGAAACTGTACAGCTGAGATAGAGATTTGTCTCGTTTCTCTTGTTCTCATCATCCCCAAAATTCGACTTCTTCTTCTTCTTCTTCTTCTCCTAGAAAGAGAGCTAGCTAGCTCCCAATTGTTTGTTTTCGCATACTGCTCTGCTCCACGGCTCTGCGCCTCTTTTTTCTCTTCGCTGACAAGTAGCCATTTGTCAACTTGTTATATATGCCTAGAGTCTTGTCCCCAACTGACCACACATTCTCTTGCCACTTCTTTCCCACTCTCCAATTTTTTTCATCATTCCATTTCAAATTCGCGCGCGAAATCGAAATAAATAAAATACGTGTCGTGAGGTATTTTATTTTGTTTTTAAATAGACCTGGGGCCGGATCTATGAAACTGGAAAACGAGAGGAAAACCGTTTTCTTGTTTCAGGGATCCAAGCTCTGCATCTAAAAAATAAAAAACAAAATTTGTTTCAAATTTCCACTTCCTTCAAGTTAAGCACACTTGGTAAATATGAGTACAAAAAATCGGGGGGTATTTACTCGCGTTTAGAACTGTGCGGAATAGAACTCTATTTTCCTGAGCCTGTTATCTTTTCCCGTCTTTCTAATCGCATTTGAGATGATTAAAAAGAGGAAAAGATAACAGGTTCAGGAAAATTGAGTTCTATTCCGCACAGTTCTGAACGCGAGTAAACACCCCCGAATTTTTGTACTCATATTTACCCAGTGTACTTCACTTGAAGGAAGTGGAAATATGAAAAATGTTTTGTTTTGTTTCTCTTCTTTTTTCCCTCTTCGACGTTTCCGGCGTCCATCCCATCCTCACTTTTCTTCTTCTGAATTTTCTGATGACAGTGGTGGTGGGGGTGAAAAGAGAAATTTTTGTGTGAAGACGCAGAATTCGTGCCGTGCCATTCATTCATCCATCGTCGTGCACTTTGAAAATGGGCAAAACGGCAAAAATTGTGATGCGGAGGAGGTGGAAAAGAAGGCGTTCTTTTCGTTTTTTTTTCTTGGAACATCATCATCGTCGTCGTCGTCGTCGTCTCTTTATTCTCTCATTCAAAAAAAGCGGAGAAGAACAATCGAAATGTTTACATTTCGGGCAATCGGTCCACCATTGTTCCTCTCCTATCGGAAATGGCATCCTCGCAGACACGAGGCTTACTATCGTTTTTTTAAACCGACAAAATACCGTTGTTTGGTGTTTCGTTTTTGAACGAAAAGAGGACTCTGGTACGTTTCGAAACTGGGACGTTTCGAAACTTTTGTGAATTTTTACCAAAAATAAAAGCCAAATACCCGTGTGTTTTAGTGTCCATTGGCGAAAAACGGTACGCAAAAATGCGAAACAGTTTCGAAACGTCCTAGATCCGAAAAGAGGGCTCTGGTACCTAACTTCGAAATTGGGACGTTTCGAAATGGCTCCGCGATATCTCGAAACCAGACATCTCGAAACCGCGACATCTCGAAACCGAACATCTCAGGCAATTGAAAAAAAATATTATGAGAAATTTTAGTAATATTGGCGAAGATTTACAAGAATGTTGTGAGGCACAATAATATTGCCAGAATTTCTTGTAATATATTGGATTTCTTGCAATATTGCTGAGCTATCTTGTAATATTACTGAGTTTTCTTGTAATATTATTGAGTTTTCTTGTAATATTATTGAGTTTTCTTGTAATATTACTAACTTATCTTGTAAAGTTTCGTGTTCTTATTATAATACTACCAAATTATCTTGGGATATCTTGGAGATTTTTAAAAATTTATTGAAGTAAAAAATCAAATTTCAATAAGTGGGTCATCGAAAAATGTCGGGAACAAGAACATCATCCGATTTGCAGAAGCCATTAAGGTAAATGTCTTCTTTTCCTGAAATCGTTGACTTTGTTTGTATTTGTTGATTCGATGCTTGCTCAACCACATAGTTTTTCGTCATTTGATTGAGTACCTTAAGAAATTGAAAATTAATGGGGCTATTCACGAAATAGCAACAAATTGTGGGAAAATTCGGAGAATTCTCCTATCGACTTGGCACATTGAGAAAATATTGAAAAAAAATAGTCCCGGACCTGCTCAGAAAATTTGGGGCCGAAATATCGATTTTAAAAGTTTGAGAAAAAATCGGTATTTCTGTTCAAACTTTTCTGAACCTGTCCGTTGGCCGTAAGCAAGAAACTTGAAAACGACTTTTTCCGGAAAATAGATTGCTTGTTTCTTCTCGTCTCTCATCGGAATTATTCTCATTTCGCTTCCCAGTAAACGGTTTTCCTAACGTTTTCCATTTTCTTTCATATGTCCTCGGGACTATTTTAAACATTATTTTCCAATTTTCCAGGCGAATCGAAGTGCTCTCCGAATTTTCCCACAACGTTTTGCTATTTTGTGAATTACCCCATAAGAAAAAGAAGGAAACGTTTTGAAATTACAAAAAGTAAGAGACAAGTCAATGAAGTGAAATGGCTAATGCTGCGTTCAAAGTGATAAAGATGGAGAAAAATAGGTGTCCAAATTGAAAATGAAATTGTTACTTTTTTTAACGTAAAAAGACTGTAACCGTACCCAAATCGTGGCGTGACCTCATTTTGTGTCAACTTACGGAACTTTTCGACGAAATTGGAAGGTCTCGCCACGATTTGGTTACGGTTACAGTATTTTTATGCGTAAAAAGTAGAAATTTTTCTCTTCACTTTGGACACCAATATTTCTCCATCTTTATCACTTTGAACGCAGCATAAGCATCAAGATTTTTTGGTGCTTTTTTTGTTGCTATTTTCGCATATGTTTTGGTTTCTTTGATATATCGAAAATTTGAAACCCGTCAGGTTTTTAACTGAACGCAACGCAAAAATCTGAGCGGGCGTGTCTTTTCGGTGCTACCTCGGAATAGAACTCGCTCGAAACAGAACTGTAGCGAAATATAACTGTTTCGGAATAGAACTGTTTCGGAATATAACTGTTTTGGAATAGAACTGTTTCGGAATATAACTGTTTTGGAATAGAACTGTTGTGAAATAAAACTGAAGCAAAATAGAACTGTGTCGAAACAGAACTGTACAGAAATAGAACTGTTTTGGAATAGAACTGTAGCAAAATAGAACTGTCTGAAGTGGAGCTGTAGTGACCCAGGAAAGCTAGAGCAGCTCGAATAAGTATTCAGTTGTACATGGTGGGTTATTGAGTTCGATTCCGCACAGCTTCATGTACAGCTCCATTTCTGGTAATTCTATTTCACTACAGTTCTATTCCAAAACAGTTCCATTTTTCTACAGTTATGTCTCGCTACAGTTCTATACCGAACGGTTCTTTTCCGAGCAGTTCTATTCCGTAGCAAGTTCTATATTGCTACAGTTCTATTTCGAGTGAGTTCTATTCCGAGGTAGCACCGTCTTCTCGTGATACCTATTATGAAAACAAAAAAATTGCAACGCGGTGTTTGCGTACTTTCGAAATTCAAACGGCCATTGAAGAAATATCATGGCAAATGAAGAGAAATGTTCCAACTTTCGTTTGAATTTTAAAAGTACGCGGTATTGTGTTTTCAATCGAGTTGCAGCATGAGAACGAGCGATAAAAAGACATGTTTTCTCTGCTCCTCTTCGAATCGAACTGTGTTCGTGTGGTCGCGCACAAATAAGTGGGCGGAGTCTCGCGTTCTCATGTCGCAACTCGATTGAAAACACAATAACACCGCGTGTATTTTTTTAATGAATGAATAACGGAGAATTTTGATGCTTCGCCAAAGTTTAAAAAAAGTATTCATCTCTATTTTTGCGATTGTATTATTGATTCAATCTTCTTGCCGGTTTAACGCAGAAAATCTAAGACCAAACACCTTCAGCTTTTTTGAAAAATGTCAACTAAACTCAATGAAAAAAGTTGAGTGATTGTGGCCACTCGTCGCTTTTTCATTTCTGAAAAATATCTTTCATGTTTGCAGAATTTTCACGTGAAACCGGCAAAAGATTGAATCGATAATATTAGTGCGTCGCGAAAACTAGTCAGAGCGGAGCGCGCAACTCGGCTGTGGTCTCGCCGCGAAATTGGGAGTCACAGCAGAGTCGCGCGCTCCGCTCTGACTGGCTTTCGCGACGCAGTAATAACACAGAAAACAAATAAATTGAAGGAAAACATATTGTCCATTTGCGAAAAAAGCAAGTGCGCTCCACGAAACTTAGTACTTAGTACTATTATTTAATTTCACGTTGAATTTACACGGGAATTGAAATAATTTGGCGACGAAAATGAAATCCACGAAGTACTAAGTTTCGTGGAGCGCACTTGCTTTTTTCGCAAATGGACAATAGAGTAAAGTATGTATATACCGTAAAACCTGTATTAGACTTGCATGCAAGTTCCAATTTCAAAACCTCGCCAGAGTGCAAGTTTATTAGACAGACAAGTCTATTAGAGGGTGCAAGTCTATTGTTTAAAAGCCTGGACCGGGTGCAAGTCTATTAGAGGGGCAAAGTATCTGGTTTACGCCACTTTTGCCACTGTTAATGCGTTTGGTTAGTGGGGCAAGTCTAATACAGGTTTTACGGTAAAAATCAATATCAACGAATACGTGGAAAAAAAAAATCTTAAAATATAGGGAAAAACGGCAGAAATGCGCAGAACGCGATTGGAAAAATAGATTAATGAAAAAATCAATATTGCGCAATTTCTTGAATTATCTTGAAAAATCTTGTAATATTGCAAATTTCTCACAGAATCTTGGAACTTCGTTTAATATCTTACAAGATTTTTTAAATCTTACAATATCTTGTAATTTCTCGTGTTTCTTGAAATATCTTGTCTAATATTGCGCTAGCAACGTTGCTGACGCATTTTCCTGCCAAGACAAATGCGCCAGCCAAATATATTGTATAATCTTAAAATATGACGATTTCTCAGAATATTACTAAAATTTCTCATAATATTTTTTTTCAATTGCCTGAGATTTCGAAACCGGACATCTCGAAACCGCGTTAACAGGGGAGGTGAAAAAGGAAATATTCAATCAAAACAAATAAAAATTTCCAGAATTCAATGAAAAAATAATCAAAAAGTGCACGTTCTTTCATGCAGCTGTTTTTTACTAGGCTTTACTATTTACAGTAAAAATAAAAACAGGTGCGTGAAGAAATGTTTTTTGACGAACTTATATTTGTGCACTTTTTGATTCTTTTTTCATTAAATTCCGGATTTTTTTGTTGTTTTGACTCACTATTTCATTTTTCACATCCCCATGTGCGCCACGGCGTGCTACGCCCTACGTAAAGGAATTCGCGCCCTTTGGCATGTGTCTCTGGCAAAAGCCCAAATTTTGTCAATAGTGCGAATACGGCGACAAAAATAGCACTAAAGTTTCGAAACGTCCCAGAGCCGAAAAGAGATGTTTCGTTGCCCATTTGTTTAAAAATGTATGAATGGCAGTAGAACATGTATTTTATTTGATTAGTGAATAATAGCAGTGAAATATATATTGAAAGTGCCTCTCACAGACGCTTCTCGGTTTTTTTTTTTGCAAGTGACAAGCTGAATAAGAATAATTTTCGTCTTTCACACGTTGCCTTCCTGCTTTTTTTTTTTTGGTTTTTTGTGTGTGTGTGTGTGTGCTCGTTATCAATTGAAATGAGTCAAATGATTGTCTTGTCTTACGCCATGTTCTGCTCTTTGCCACTCCCTCTCTCTTTGTCCCCTGCTCCTCACGTCGCCGACCTCGTCGTCGTCGTCGTCGCGTGATTCTAAAGTGCTCCTATCTGGCCTCTTCATCTGAAGGTCTTTTCTCTTCTCTCTGCGCACCCGAAACAGATTGGTGGGTCCCGGAGAGAAAGAGAGAGAGAGAGAGAGAGAGAGAGAGAGAGAGAGAGAGAGTCCAGAGTTTCATAATCATGGAGGATTAGTTGTGACAAACTTTTTTTTTCCGAAAGACTGAAAACCAATGCGAGACCTGTCTTTTTCATTGATTACTCACTCTTTTGAACCGTTCTCGATAATTTTCGTGGCAGGACCTGTAGCTTGTTCTCTAGGAAGCGTTAGTCAGCAGGAACCGTCATTCCGTTATTTTCTTATTTCATGTCAGTCGCTTCGCGGACGCAGCAGATTTTCTGCGGACTTATCGACTTTTCTTTTTTTCGGTTTTTAGTCTGTCTTGGAGTTGGAAACTTTTATTTTTCCGGTCCTGTCTATTTTTGTCAGTGACGCCCGTCGTCAACTCCTTATTTTTCGTCGTATTTTTGGCTTCGGGGCATTGACGTTTCAAAACCGTATAAATGAAAAATAAAGCAGAGTTGTGTTAATTTAAAATTAGAAAAACGTTAAATTTGCGGTTAACTAAATATTTAACAAACAATTTTGAATATAGACACTATTTCACTCTCGTCCGGTCAAGAAATCACGAAACTCGCGCAGAGATTTTTCCCGAAAAATGAATATTTTTTCGTTTTGAAATAATTTTGGAGAATATCAATTTTCCAAAATTAGAAACAGCAAAATTTTGAATTTTTTCAAAAAATCCTGTGCGCGAGTTTCGTGATTTATTGAGCGGACGGTATTGAAATAATGTTCATATTGAAAATTGCTTGTTATTTATATAGTTCACCGCAAATTTAACGTTTTTTTATTTTTAAATTAATATATACTCAGCGAATGCATCATCAGCCTCGCTCTACGGCACTTTTCAATTTTCAACAGTGTAGTGCACCTTTTTTGAAGAGAAAAATCTAATTTTAACTGCAATTCGTCGTGGATACGTCATTTTCCGTTGAAAATAAGTATAAAAACTAGAATTCGAGTTAATCTTGCAAGTGAAAAACCGTTTTACAGGAGTTTTGCAGTAGAGCGAGGTTGATGATGTATTCGCCGACTATAACTCTGCTTTATTTTTCGTTACTACGATTTTGAAACGTCCCGATGCCGATGACTATAATGGATTCGTGGCGGACTGACAATTTTTTCACGTTTTTATTCGAAAAAATGAAGAAATATCTATAGTCGGCGAATACATCATCAACCTCGCTCTACTGCAAAATTCCTGTAAAACAGTTTTTCACTTGCAATATTAACTCGAATTGTAGTTTTTATACTTCTTTTCAACGGAAAATGACGTATCCACGACGAGTTGCAGTTAAAATTTGATTTTTCGCTTAAAAAAGGCGTACTGCACTGTTGAAAATTGAAAAGTGCCGTAGAGCGAGGCTGATGATGCATTCATCGAGTATAAAGAAATGAAGAGATTTTTCGTCTCCCAGTCTCACGTTAAATGTCACTCCGTCACGAATCCATTATACCTTTTTTCAAATGATTTTTCACCCCAAGCCCAACGTGCTGCGGTTACGTCGCGTGACAAGGCTGTCTCTCGTCTGCGTATTTCCGCTTACACGCTTTCTGCTTCAAAATTCATTTCAAAAAATGTGAATTTGGATAAGTTGGCAGACTGCTAAGAATTTTTTCACCCAGTTCAATGGAGCGCATTTTCGTGAGGGCAGTTTTATCGTTCCACCATATTCCGGTACACTTTTGAAACAATAGGCGAATCTCTGATAGTCGTGTATTTTAAAGTTAAAAGCTGTATGCCTAACGAGCACAAGAGAAAGATGACGGAGGAGCAGTCATCGTTTCCTTCTTTTTCACCATATCCACGCATTCCCCCCGGAGAATTGTTCTTTTCCGCATTGCTGCTTTCCAGTTGGCATTGCCGTCGTCTTCTAGTCTTCAGTGTCGTTGTTGTCATATCTCAGGATTTATCTGTGACGACGGCAAGTTCCAGGCGGGAAAAGTCGTCTTCTCCTCCTTCTGGAGACGTTAGCTGCAAAAGAAGTGGTAACTCTGCATCGTTGACGTCGTCACCCTTTCGATATCCGTCTGTGAAAAAATGACGAATTGTGGACTCTCTCTCTCTCTTTCTTCTTCTTCTTTTCCATACTCTCTTCGATGGCGCGCAACAGCAGAAGCAGCACATCCCATGGCCACAACACAAATAACGCGATAACTTTGTTTCGGCTCCTATACAAATTTGGTTATTTTTGTTGGCCGCTCAAGTTTTCTGCCTCTTTCTCCTCCTCTTTCTCTTTCTCTCTCTCTCTCTCTCCGTTTTTTGGCCAATTCCTTTTCGCCCTCAACTGTTGTTCTTGCCTTCATCGTCATCGCCATCATCTCCGGTTCCTTCTTCTTCTTATTCTTTGCCTTCGTCATCTGGAGAAAAAGCACCGGAGCACACAGACCACGTCCCTTGCTTCTCTTTATGAGTTGGGTTAGAGGGCTCTTCGAAAATTGTTTCCGCCCGACTGCATTCGTGTTTTCGACGTGCCAGCTCGCTCTCGAACTTGCAACAACTACCCTCCAAAACCCTCGTTCTCCGGCAGAATTCTCAAAAGATTGCTATCTAGGTTCGGAGATTGACGGCAGTGATTTTATTCAGTCGGAAAATTTCCGGATGCCCTTTCTTTGATCCCCGCACGATTAAACACGTTGTCGTGAAGGCAAAACACTTTTCTGGCAGACGTATTGTATTGTCAGAGGAAATTCTTAATGACAGTCATAAACCATGAGTGCGTCTTTTCTTTCACTTGTCTTTTTTGACTGTTTTGGTTGGCATATCTTGTTAATATTACGTATTCCTGGAATGGGGATACCGCATTTAATGGTGTACATTGTGGTGTCGTCACGAACAGTGTTTGTAGACTTTTCGATTTACGCGCATATTTGAATTTTTCCATTTTTAAATATTTTGACGAATAAATTCCGTTTTTTTTGCCGTTTTTAATTTTTTTTTTAACTCTATGGAGTTTGAAAATTTTTCCGTTTAACATTTTTATTCCAATATAGAGACATTTTCAAATCCCAGAGTTTAAAAAAAAAATAAGAACGGCACAAATTAAAAAAAACGGAATTTATTCGTCGAAATATTTCGAAACGGAAAAATTCAAATTTGCGCGTAAATCCAAGTGCAAACACCGTCCGTGGCGAGACCGCAATGTACACCATTTGACGCGGTATCACCATTCCAGTAATACGTAATAGTTGCCCGTTTTCACTGATTCAATTACCGAGTCAGAAAATGCGCCCTGACGCACATTGCGATGTTCATGTATTTTGTCTAAATTTTTGAACGTGATTTTTTTCGAATTTAATTTAAAAACTTGACGAAATAGGCAAAAATGACAAAAATCATTTTTAAATTTGCCCTTGTGCGTCCGGGCGCATTTGCTGAGAAAAAAATTGCGACACGGTGTTTGCGTACTTTTGAAATTCAAACGAATATCAAAGAAATAGCATAGCAAATGAAGAGAGTTTTTTTTTTCATTTTTTTTTTGAATTTTCAAAAGTACGCAAACACTGTGTCGCTATTTTTGTTTTCCCAATAATGGGGTTATTCGCAAGATAGAAAAAATTAGGGAAAAACTAAAAGAATGCTCCGGTTGGCCTAAACCCTTGATAAATAATATCAAAAATACTCCCGGGCGTGCTCAGAAAATTTTGAACCGAAATTTCCTTTTTGTTTCTGAAACTTTAAAATCGATATTTCGGTGTAACATTTTCTGAACATGTTCGGGAGTATTTTTGAAAATATTTCTCAAGTTTCAGGCTAATCCGAGCTTTCTCTGAGATTTCCCATATTTTTTTTTCTATTTTTGGAATAACCCCATAACGGTTGTCACTATTAAAAGTTTATTTTGTTCAATGCTTATCCCTTTCCTCCTCCTCCTCATCCCCGTCTCCTCTTCGCATCCAACTGAATTAGCATCCGTGTCAGAATCATGTCGAGTTGGCTTGGCGGCGGATACTCATATATTCTCGGGTCCGTCTTCTCCGAGTATCAAATTTCTCCTTTTTCTCTCTTTATCCGCAAGTTTATCCCTTATCCACTTCTCTGTTATTTTCACCCATTCGGCACGTGTTTTAGCGAATTTTTGGAACGTTGCTGTAAAAATGTTTAGTATTTAAAGTAGGTGCCAATTTTTCTTTGAAAAAAATAATATTGAGTGGGGGATTTAAGAATATCACATCGAAATCGCACAAAACTGGCGAAATTTACGAAAAAAAAAATAGAAGACCACGGGGAGTACACGAAGTCGAGGTTCCTAGGCCAGCGGCCGAACACGTCTTTTCGAAATTTTTATTTAATTCAACAATTTTTGCACTATTTCTTTGATAAATTATTTACAAATTGCGCCAGATAAGCGGAAATATATGTTTTGTGTATTATGGATTCATGAATGAGCGACAAAACGCGCTGAATTGTGGGGCAAAAGTTGGCTGGTCTCGTCACGATTTTGATAGACTACGGTTAGCGCGAAAATATATATTTTTTCTGTTTTTTTTTAATTAAAATGCATTTTCATAGTTTTTTCTCAACAAAATGTGTTTTGAAAAGAAATTACCCATTCCAGGTTGCACAAAAAATTTTATTAATGAAAAAATTATTGTCAAAAGGCAAAAAACGCGTTTTTATTAAAAACAAAAGAATAAAGATATTTTTCGCGCTAACCGTAGTCTGTCAAAATCGTGGCGAGACCAGCCAACTTTTGCCCCACAATTCACCGCGTTTTGTCGCTCATTCATGAATCCATAATATTTCAAAAAGGAAACATTTCGGAAAAAAATGCTGACCTACGGTTTCCTAGGCCGTGGCTTCGTGTACTCACCGGGGTCTTCTATTTTTTTTTAATTGTAAAAAATCAGAGAAATGTTTTATGCGATTTAGTTAGATGTGATATTCATAAATCCCCCATCCAATATTATATTTTAAACCACTTTCACCAAACCTCCTTTAATCGGGCTAATGTCTTGCGAAGACAGTTTTGACGATTCCAACAACATTCATAGCACGCCACAGTCTGGCTAAAAATTCGCTCAATTTTCTTTGGTCGTCAGTTTTCTTTTCTTTTGTCTTATTTCTCCATTGCAATTTGCTTTTAGTTATGAGAATAAATCAATTCGAGATTGCATTGTCTTTGTTTTCTTGATTAAACTTTCAAACAAACATAAAAAATAATGTTTTCTTTTTTCTCAGAAAATCGCTCGTCGCGGGTCCAGTAGACACTAACCGGTCTACGTGGATTTGACACGTTCACGAAAGACGCGAGCGCTTCTGATATGGTGTTACGGGCGCTCGAGTTCTCGGATTCAATCTCCGACTCGCCATGGTTTCGACAGAACCTTCACGACCACGAGGTGGCACTTGACGACGCATTCAAGAACATCAAGCTGATTGAAAACCAGTGCAAGGAGCTCATCGCGTGCACCAAAAGTAGGTTGATTGCGTGGAATAGTTGAGCGATGGCGAGAAATGCGGCCGGAAATGTTGAGAATAAATACGCATAGATTTTTGTTTTGTTTCTTGCAGAGCTCTCAACGGCACAACGAGCATTTGCAAAAACGCTTGGCGAGTTCAAAATTGAGACGGTCGGTACGAATCAGACGGATGACGAGAGATTTATTGGTAGGCATTCTAAAAAAATGGGGAATATTGTTTTGAAAGGGAGACGGAAAACTTAAAATTTTTGTATTTTTTGAGCTTTATTGTAAAAACATAATGGACATATTTAGTGCAAGAAAAAACCCCTTTTTTGTGGCTTTTAATATTCAATGTACTGTAGAAAACCCGAAAAAATGACGGACATCCGGTAAAAAATATTTTTTTTTCGAATTTAATATTTCAGTCCAAAATGTTTAGAGTAGTGTGAATTTTTGCGACAAAAAAAATATAAATATTTGATTAAAATTAAAAATAAATACCAAATGCGCTGTGTTTTTGTGTAAATTGGCGAAAAACGCTATTGTCTGCCCGCCAAAATGGTCAAACGCGCTCCGCTGAACTCAACGCTATGAGATTTTCATTTTGGTCTCCAAATTATTTCATTTCACGTTAAATTTATACGTGAACTGAAATAATTTGTAAATCAAAATGAAAATCGTATAGCGTTGAGTTCAGCGGAGCGCGTTTGACCGTTTTGGCGGGCCGACAATACGAAAAAAAGTATTCGAAATGGCAGGTTTAGAAACGTTCCAGAGCCATTTTTGACATTAGTCACCAAAATTTCAAACCAGTCGGAGCATTTTCCGATTTTTCTCCCAGTTGTTTGTCATTTTTCCGTTTTTCTACAGTACTTTGAATAGGTCCATAACCCTATGCAGAATTACGGAAAAACATTTAAAAAACAAAAACAAAAAATTACCATACCCAGAGGTTTACTGAAAACAACCCACCAGGTCGAGACCTGCCATATGAATAATCTTATGCGCCTTTAAAGATCGGACATATTTCCTCTGAAAATCTGTATTTTTTAAAGCACATTATATTATTTTAACGCCGGGTCTCGTCGACCCAAATGGTGGTTTTCCTAGTAAAAAAATTCATAGGGTTAAAGAACACAAAAAAACACATTTTTTTCCTGCCCTGATATTTGAAAACCTCGGAGTTTCCCCAGTTTGAAACTAGATGGCAACGCGAATTTTATTTTCAGCAACATGTCTGAAAGAGTTTGCTTCGCTGATCAATCAAGTAGAGGATGAACGAATGAAACTTGTGAATCAAGCGGAAGATAGCTATCTGGAGCCAATCAAACGGTTTCGCACAGAAGCCATCGGACGGACGTTAAAAGAAGAGAAGAACAAGTATGACAAAGAAAGCAGCAAGTTTTATTCAACACTCGAAAAACACCTTCATCTGAGTACGGTGCGGAAAAATGACTTTCGCGAGGCAGATGCACAGTTGGAAACTCAACAGAAGAGCTTTTTCCAGGCGTCGTTGCAGGTAGATTTTACCAAAAAAAAAGTTTACTGGAAAACAAATAATTGTGTTTAGTATGTAGCAGAAGTTCAATCTGTCCAGGAGAGGATGAGGTTCGAATTTGTAGAAACACTGGGATCATATGTATATTCGTGGCTTTCTTTTTTTCACGTTGGTAAGTTTTATTTTCAAACACTATCGAATTCGGAGGATGTATTTTATTGTGAAAACAAAAAAATTGCAACGCGGGGTTTGCGTACTTTTGAAATTCAAACGAAAATGGGAACAAATCTCTTCATTTGCCATGCTATTTCTTTCATTGCCGTTTGAATTTCAAAAGTACGCAAACATCGCGTTGCTATTTTTTTGTTTTCACAATATGAAGGTTTAACGGACTGTTATGGACCTATTCACAAAACCGGAAAAAAATTGCGGGAAAAATCGGAGAATGCTCCGATTGACCTGAAAATTTGGGAAATATTGAAAAAAATTCTCCTGTACACGCTCAAACAATTTTGGACCAAAATATCGATTTTAAAAATTTTCAGAAAAATCGATATTTTGGTCCAAAATTGTTTGAGCGTGTACAGGAGAATTTTTTCCAATATTTCCCAAAATTTCAGGTCAATCGGAGCATTTTCCGATTTTTCCCGTAATTTGTTCAGGTTTTGTGAATAGGTCCATTAATAAAAGCAGTAAATGGTTTTCCGGACAAAAAATAAAGATTCCGTTGTTCCGGAAAAAATTTACGGACCACTTATTATGTGTTCACGAACGAGGTTTGCAAACGACGCTCCGATGTTCCGCAATTTTTCCACTGTTCCGCAGTATTCGCTGCGAGACCTCAGTGATAATCTGCGGAACATCGGAGCGTCGTTTGCAAACCTCGTTCGTGAACACATAATATAGGGACCACTTCCGTTAAGTCAGTAAATATTCCATAAATGTATTTTACCGTCCGGAAATTTATTTATTTTCGTTATTTACTGTACAGTAAACGTTCAGAAATACGGGCATTGATTTTTGTTCAAATTAATTTTCGTCTAATTTTTTAAAAACATTTTCTTTGCAAAATTAATAAAGCGATGAAAATTTCATAAAACTCTCGCCAGAACTGCCCGGTTTGAACGAGATTTTTATGAAAATTTACTAATTTTCTTGAATGATATTCGAAAATTGAAGAAAAATGAAAAAAAAAAATAATTTGAAGAATAACTTAAAGGAGGCACTAATTTTTTGATTTTGGCTGGTGGATGTACGAATATGATACAAAAATTAATCTGAATATTTATAATTTTTATTTACAAAAAAAAGTGGCATCCCCTTTAAAATTGAGAAGTACAGTACAGTGCAGTAGAGCACATTTGCTCAGCACTAGATCTTGTTCCTCCACGAGATTTAAAGTTTTCACTGAAATGTTCAGTTATTCTTTAGGTAGTGTGATTCATCAAGATTTTAAGCCATTCTTGGATAACGTTCAAACCAAAGTACAAAAGGTAACTTTTCTTTCTTTGACTAGATCAGCTTATCAATTTTCATTTTTTCAGACGAAAGAAAACTATATGGCGACGAATGCAGAAGCGGAAGAGTTGAAACGGAAGTTGCTCGCTTCGCACACAAAAGTAATCAATTTTAAAAAATTTTATTTCTTCAATGACCATAGAAAATTTCAGCCGGGTTCCGAGGAGAGGCGACCGACACCGTCTATCAAACAAGGATACGTGTATATGCAAGAGAAGAGCAAAATTCCGAGTTTGTTTTTTTTTAAATATTGTCGGCCCGCCCTTCAAATTGCTGCATTTCACTTATAAATTCAACGTGATATGAAATAATTTGGAAACCAAAATGAAAATCGCATAGCGTTGAGTTCAGCGGGCCGACAGTACAAGAAAGATTACAAAACACCATTCCTTTCATTGTAGAAACGATCGGACGTGACGTTCTGGGTCGTTGGACCAAATACTATTGTGTTTACTCGCGGGAAACTCGGATCTTCACAATGGTCAGCGCCAACTCGGCGACAAAAACGGATATGAAGAGTGCTGTAGCGCAAACGGCTACCTTTAAATTCAAATCGTGTTCCCGTCGCCCCATGGACAGTATTGATAAGAGGTGAGCAAGAATTGTTTCGAAACGCCCAAAAGTCCCTCAAATAGGAGTTGATCTTCACTCTTGCCCCGTTCTATTCATTTTCCACATTTGAACAAGAAATCACGATTTTTTCGGGTTTTTCGAAAAATGTTCTTTCGGAATGTTTGAAAAAATTCGACGGGTTCGCAACAGGCTTGTTCGGAAAATCGGATATCCGACATTTTTTCCGACTTTGTTTTTCGAAAAACGAGGTATCCGATTTTCCAAACTGAAACGAAAACTCGGAAAATGCTCCAATTGATCTGAAATTTTGGGAAATGAGGGGGAAAACTCTCCCGGACATTCCCACAAAATTTTAGACAAAAATATCGATTTTAAGCATTTTCAGAAAAAAATCAATATTTGTTAAAAATCGATATTTTGGTATGAAATTTTGTGGGAATGTCCGGGAGAGTTTTCTCCCTCACTTCCCAAAATTTCAGGTAAATCGGAGCATTTTTCGAGTTTTCGCACAGTTTATTGCCATTTCGTGAATAACCCCATAAAAACTGGCTCAACTTATTTCTTTCAATAAAAAAAATAAGAACATCAACAAATAAACCAAAAATTCAATAAAAAATTCAGGTTTGAGAAGTACGTTAGAAGCGGCACTTTCCCGATCATTTTCGAAAAAATTTCCGGATAAATAATTCGGAAATTTTTCCGAAAAAAAGTCGGAATTTCCGTTTTCCGATTCCGACCAAGCCTGGTTCGCAAGCCGAGCTAAGAATCATCGTTTATGATAAATAGGAAAAGAACAGATTCTACCATAAGCTCCTAGGAAAAACAAACATTATAATTTTTGGAAAAGCATAAATTTAAAGAGAAAAGAAGGAATCTCAAGGGACTACTTTTCGAAAAGTTTGCACGGATAAAAATCTCAGCCCGAGATCTTGCACACTTTTCTTCTCGTTCGTATTTGCGCGTTCCGGAATTTTTCGTGAAAGGCAGCGCAATTTTATTAATGACAAAGCTATTCTTCTCTTATTTCGTGCCATTTTTTCCTGAAAAATCAGATTAAACTCGAGAGCCACAAAATAGTCAGTCTTCATTCTAAAACAATAAAAACTGGACAGTTTCTTCGATTTTTTTTTTTTTGAAAAATAGTGGCAAAAATGCTCTCGGATATGCTTTTCTGTAAAGAATTTTGTTTTTTTAAGCATTCTTTGAATTTTTTTTGTTGTCAGTTTTGAACGTTCTATGCGATGACTTAAAATCGCAACATAAAAAACGAATATGTATTTTTTTTAAATTAAAAATAACGTTGTGACAGGGAATTTCTTGCAACCGATCGCATGTCCCAACTAGACCAATGGGACACGTTTGTCTAGTAGTTTTTATTAGCTCATGGAATTTTCCGCTATTACGTGGCACGGGACCCAAATTCGAAGCAGGGGTGGGACAAAAAAATATTCAACAAAAAAGGCGTATTTCTGCCAGTTAAATGGAAATTTTCCAAGTTTTCGTTAAAAATTAGAGTTTTTTGTCAATTCGGCGCATATACGGACTAAGTTTTTGTTCAAAATCAGACATTTTTGCGGCTCCACGGCTCTACAAAAAAAAAAATTTTGTTTCTCCCGAAAAAAAACTTTTTTTTTGGATGTACCCCTGGCTATTAGCCTTTTTTGATTGCTAACGGTCGCTTGTGTGCCGATCGCCGTCGAACAAAATCGCGCCACATAAGTTTAAATTTCAACCGAATTCCCATTGAAAATTAAAGGCGCATTGCATTTTTCACTGCCGGGTCTCGACGCGATGGATTGATAGCCATGTAGCTGCCTATATTCATTATATATATCCGCGCCGAAAATTCCCCGAGAATAATGCTTGCTTCAAAATGTTTTATTAACATTCAGATTCTGCTTTGACGTGTGCGTCGACGAAAAGAACGACGTGATGACGATGCAAGCGCTCTCGGAAAAGGATCTTTGCGAGTGGATCGATGCGATGGACGGGGCGAAGCAGAACGCGTACACTGCCAGCGACAATCCATCCTGTTCGACATACAAGCAAAGTATGTTTTTTTTCTCAATTATTTACCGAGAATAATGATGAGATAATGACGAATTTTTTCGTTTGTTTTTTAATCGTTGCGCGCGATGCCACCACCGCTATTGTCCTTGACATATGTCTCAAAAGAGGGACGGCTCGAATTGTAAGTCGAATACATTTATCTTTTCGTCGGAATCATGGCGAGGGGAGAAGCAAATGGAAGAAGAAGAAGAAAAAGGGGAAAAAAGAAGAAGAAGAGGGCGTTGTTTGTTTTCGGGTAGAAAAGTTTTTGTGCTCGCGGCTCTCGTTGAATCCGTCGGCCCGTTTCCGTGAGTCGTTTGTCGCCAGAAGCGGCGGCGACGAAGGCCACCAGTATATCAGTAATCCTTTTTTCGCCTTTTCTTCCCGCTTTGCTCCTCCCCCTTTTTACTCTTCCCGTTTTCTTTCCTTTCGGCGACCCTTTTCTTCCATTTTTTGCTCACTTTTCGTCGAACGAAAGTGTTAAATTCGACAACACATTCTGACCGAGAATGGCCACAATTCTAGCTTTTTCAGTTGCGAACCTCGCTACGTTTATTTTGCAGAATACAGTAACCACGAATCATTTTGAAAATATTTTTAAAAATTTAGAAATTGAGTGTTTAAAAATACCTTATTTACTCTGATTACCCGACACTTCTAATTTCTCGACAGCCTCTAATAAGCCAGTATGCAAACAAGGAATTTGAAAAATAAGCCGGTAGCCTCTAATTTCTCGGCACTCAAAATTCTCCGGTTTTTTTTTAACTAGTCAGCAGCATCGTTTTTTGTCATGTATTGACGTCATTCCAGACATTTCCAGAAAAGTTTTCCTATTTCTCCCTTGAAATGTTTGTTTCGCAACATTTTAATTTTTCCAACCATATTTTTCCTGAAAAAATATACATTGAAAAATAAACCGGCGTGCCGGGAAAATATAGTAAATGCGGTACTTGAAAAAAAATTAAAGCAGGATACCGTACCCTACGAATTGAGATTTACGGGGGGAGATTTGGGCGGTTGGACGGTAGAATTTCTCATTGGCAGGGTTTTTGAATGTTCTGTATTGTAATTTTCTTCTCTTCTTTCGTGGCGAGACCTTGTCATGATTGAGCCGTTTTTCACGGAAAATTGTAGGCTTTTGCAAAAGTCTTTTCACTGTGCGGGCTCTTTTTCTTCCTCGTTCTATTCTTATTTTTTTGTTCCTCCTCCCGAAAGAATCTTTAGTCGGTTTTTTTTTTCATATCTTGCTTTTTTGGTTCTTAAAAGCTATTTTAAATACATATATCATATGATTTTTGTAAATGCGCTCTCTATTTTTTTAACGGCGTATCTGGTTTCGGCGTCCTTGTTCATTTTTTTTTCTAGGATGCAGAGTACTGTCGAAAAACTGGGAGAATGCTTTGAATTTTGGGAAATAATTCCAAAAATACTCTCCGACTTGCTCTAAAAATGAACTGTAATATCGAATTTTAAACCAACATTTTTGGAGCAGGTTTGAGATTAGTTTTGGCCTTATTTCCCAAAATTTTAGACGAATCGGAGCATTCACCAAGTTTTCTACCAGTTGTTTGGCTTTTTTCTATTTTTCGACAGTACTCTGCATATTTCTATAATGGAAATTATTTATTTGGAATTTTCTGTCTCACTGTGCCACCACAGGGGCATAAACCAAGAGTCAGCAAACGCATCCTAGCGCACAATTTCGACCATTCAAAAATGAGGCCCAAAATTAATAAAAACCGTGAATATTTTGAGAAAAACGTGATTTTTTAAATAAAAACAAGCCTGGCTGCATCAAAAGCTACTTTTGATTTCTTTTTATTTCTAAAAATTTTTTTCTTCACTTTCTTTTAAATTTATTTTTCATTCATTTCCTGCGTGTAACCTGTGGCGCAGATGGTTAAGCGCTTGCATTTCAAACGAACGACGCAGGTTCGAGTTTTTGTGTTGGTCTCGGGCGCTCAGTTCGCTTCCGTCATGCAGTTTGGAAACAGACACACCAAGAAACTCAGTTACAGACCCAAACGGAATTTTATATATAAGGATGATATTCACGTTTTTCTCAAAATATTCACGGTTTTTATTCATTTTGGGCCTCATTTATGAATGTTCGAAATTTTGCGCTCTGGCACGTTTGCTGACTCCCGGTTCAGGCCCCTGTGGTGGCACAGTGAGACAGAAAATTCGGGATAAATAATTTCTATTATAGACATATGCAGAGTACTGTCGAAAAATAAAAAAAAACTGGTAGAAAACTTGTGCCCGTTGTGCCACTATTCGATAAGATTTCCGCATTTTGTGGACTGGAAATAAACTACTGCTTCTTATCTTTTCGCTCTGTGGTTCTCACCGCTCACCAAAAGTCGTTTATGGGATTTCTTCGTCCTTCGTCTCCAAAATAGGTTGGCGTGTGCTCTTCGACTCGCGTGAGCCGGTGTGGGAGAATGACGGAAGATTTCTAACAGCAGAAGAAGCGAGAGAAAAGTCACGGAATACCAAATAGGTGATTGGAGGAGGAGCAGAAGAACATAAATTTACATCTTCCCCGAGAAAGTAGTCTAGACTTTTCTGGATTTTCGTTCAAATGTGTTGCTTATTGTTAGTACTTTTTCATCTTATGATCCTTTGTCTGCAAATTCCTTCTTCTGCACACTACACCCACCAGTTTTCCTGTTTTCTCTGAAACGACGAGCATTTCTCTGCTGATTCGCACGTTTTTCCGTTGCCCCGTTTAATTAAATGAAAAAAGCTCTCCTTCTTCTTCTTCTCTTTGTTCCTCTTTCCCGGCTCTTCATCCACATATCGAATTCAAAAAATGTGACTGGAAACATCATAGTGAATGTTCTTATGCTTCTCCTTCTCGAGCTCTTCAATCTGTTTCATTTTCCTAGCCGTCTTCTCATTCTTCTTTTGCAAAATTCCATATCGTTTTGCCTCGTATTGTTCCATTGTGAGCACACAACGAAGAGCGAAAAAGAAAAAGAAGAGTGTGTGTTTTGAAACTGAAAAAGACAGGAAGGAATTGTGGAAAATGCGGAGAGAAATGCATCTGGAAGAGATAAACGTGCTTTCGAGGAGCCGACGGCACAGCAGCTCAGAATCAGCTCAACGCTGGGCCCGCTTGACGTCATTCTTGGAAAAGAAAAAAGCAGAAGAAGAAAAGTTTTGAGTTTTATTTGTAGCCACGCGGGTACAAGATTATTCTGACTTTGAATCAATCTCGGCTCGTCTGAATGATGCTATAAAGTTCATGGCACTCAGTTCCTTCCCATCGGATTCTAAAGCGGCTATTCGCTATTCGTCTGTTCGGAACGACCGACCGACCGACACATCAAACATTAAACCTCTCCATTTTGTTTTGTTGTCCTTCTTTATGTAGTCGTCGTCGACCGACCCGCAAAAACCGCATCAGCTCAGTTCAACGGTCGGTTTCCCCGGGGAAATACACGTTTTGGCACCTTTTTAGTCTTCGTTTTCTCCTTCTCGGGCTCTTTTTTTTGTTGCTCAACTGATAGCTATTTTTTATTGGTGTGAAAAGAGCTAAACGTCACCTTTTTGTTCATCTTTCTAAAGGATTAGTACCACTGTTACCTTGTTGACGACGAGGGGATTTGCACGAGACATTGTGATGCTCTGACAAGAATGCGATCCGTCACGTTTTGACTAGGACTTTTCAAAACTTTAGTGCAATTTTTCGTCGCAGTGTTCGCACTAGTGATAAAATTCGGTCTAGGATAATTATTCGGATAAAACATTTGTCGAATCTTTTACCGGAAAATTAGGATAATTTGTCAAGACTTCCTGCTAAAAATTTCTGAAAATTTTTACAGATAAGTTACAAAAAAATTAAATTTATTTGAAAACTTTTTTTATCGAGAACGTGACAAAAGCTGGGAAAATTTTGCACTGTTAGAAATGTAGGAAACATCGTGCCGCAGACTTGCAAATGTTTCCCAGGTTTTGTCACGTTCTCGATAAAAAAGTTTTCAAATAAATTGACCTGTAACTTATCTGTAAAAATTTTCCGAAATTTTTAGCGGAAAGTCTTAGCAAATTATCCTAATTTTCCTGTAAAAGATTAGACAAATGTTTTATCCGGATAATTATCCTTGACCGAATTTTGTCCCTAGTGCGAACACTGTGACGGAAAATTGCACTAAAGTTTCAAAGTAACAGGTTTCGAAACGAAATGTCCCAGAGCCCTTTTTCCACCCAGAAGAAGAAAAACAAAATGCAATTTTCGTGCCCTTTTTCATTTTGCTGATGGCTCGCTCGGATTCAAAGAGCACTTGTTTAAATCTGGTGGGTCTCGCCTCGGCTCGGCTCGGCTCGAACCACGTCTATTAGGTTTCTAGTGGAGTGGCTGAGATCGGAAATGAATTTCAGCCAATTCCACACCAATTGGTGCCAGTTATAGCGGGAACCGAGTACTGTAGGACACTGCACTTTTGTTTCTGTTGTTTTGGCTCGTTTAATGACGATGGGATATTTGATTTTTGTTCCTGATGTTTCAAACTGAAAATTGTTTTTTTTTTCTAGTTTTTTCTTATTTTTCCGCGAAAAAGCAAAAAATAGCTAAAACCAGAAAAAATTCAGCGAAACTTCAGAGAATGTTCCGATTGGCCTGTAACTTTGGGGAAAAACGGCAAACATACTCCCGGACATTCCCAGAAAACTTCAGACCAAAATATCGTTTTTTTGGTCTTTAATTTTCTGAGCGGGGCCGGGAGCATTTTTGCCATTTTTCCCAAATTTTCAGGCCAACCGCATCATTATCCGAATTTTCGCTGATTTAGACTTTCCCGACCATTTTCGGAAATTTTTTCGAAAAAAGTCGGAAAATCGGAATTTCCGATGACGTGCTTTTATATTTTGGAAATAAATATTAAAAAAAAAAAAACGCGAGAATACGTCAGAAATTGATTCGTTAGGTGTTGTTTTTGCATCTTCCTTCTTTCTGCTGGAATCTTTGCAATTTTCTTATTTTCGTGTGCTAGACGGATACAATTAAATGAGCAAAAATCGAAGAAAAAATATTTGGTTAACAATTTATAATGCACCATTTCAAACCCATTTGCTCTTCCTTCCTTTCTTCTATTGACTTGCGTAATCTCCCACTCGAATAAGTGCTTTTCCGGGTTTCTTGCTTCGCCAGTCTATCCAGAATTTTTGAACACGACGTGCACTTGCTGTTTTTCTTGTTTGTTTATTGCCAATGATGTGACGGCAGTTGGTCACGCCTCCTTTTCTCTTTCAGATCTTTTTTTTCCATTCTGCCTTTTTCTTCTTGACATTGCAATTTTTATTAATATTTCCAGCGTACATTTGTTTTCCATATTCGAAGAATTTTACATTTTTACACTCGCAACAATTTTTCCCAAGGGAAGGGAACAAAGTGAAATGACCATAGTACGGATTAATTTATCTTCCCGCCCTCGAAGTCTTGAACTGAGGCCATATGCAAGAAAGTGGGAAACTGTGTTTCCCGGAAAATACATCTGCTTGTTTCTCTGCATATCTCATCATTATCTTACAAAAATCCCCTAATTTCGCCTTCTGGAAAACTCTTCTGGTCACATTACCGGTATAAGTATAGAATCCGACCCTATATAAGTTCATTTGGCGACCCTAACTGTAGAGTATAATCGTAATTTTTCAGAGGATAAGGAAGGTTTTGGGGTTGCCAAATGTACTTTGCAGTTGGGGTTAGAAAGTATATTAGTCTGGGGTCAAATTCTATACAATTACAGTTACCGGGGAATATTTATATACATGGAAAGAAAATATCCTCCCTATCCTTGTTTTATTCATGAACTTTCTTGACGGGAGCACTCCGCCCCCATTCGACCTATCCTTCTCCGCCCATTTTCTCTAAAACTCTTGTTGTCATTCGTTCTCTTCCCACCAACTTTCTAAGTGGTTACATGCAGCAGAAAAAGAGAAATAAGACAAGATGAGTCGCGGAGTGGCGTACGAAAAACCACGAAGTTCGTCGTTTGGCGACAGCGCTCAGCCAATGTTTGCAATGGCACAACATCATCAGCAGGCGATGGCAGCGGCGGCTGCAACGCCTCGTAAATTCAACATTACCGCTGGATTGCGATCGTTTCATAAAGCTTCCGCATTCCTTCCCGGATTTGTCGTAGATAACTGTAACGGTAAGATTGGAATTATCTTGTGTTCTAAAGAAATACAGAACCGGACAAAACGATTTTATATTTTTGTTTTTGAGGTATACAATTTGAATGAAGAGGGTTACGATTCTGAAAATTTGCATAAAGCTCCAAAAATGGGTTTGGTCATTTTTGAAAACTGTGGATGCCAAAATTTTCTACCCAAAAAATAATTTCTTATTTTAGAATTTTCACGACTTGATGTTTATTTTCAAAATTATTTAAGTATTAAAACTAAAATGAAGTGGTTTAAGTAGACTATGGGTTGATCGGACAATTTTCAGCTGACTTACAGCACTTTGAGTATCAGGGTCCACATGCTTTAACTTTTATGGAGAAAAAAATTGAGGAAAATTATATAAAAACCGTAAAGTTCAAGTTGTCTTAACCATGTGGACTCCAAGTTGACTTAACCATGTGGAGTGGACTCCACATGATTAAGTCAACTTCAACTTTACGGTTTTTATATAATTTTCCTCAATTTTTTTTCTCCATAAAAGTTAAAGCATGTGGACCCTGATACTCAAAGTGCTGTAAGTCAGCTGAAAATTGTCCGATCAACCCATAGTCAATTAAAATCACTTCATTTTGAAAATAAACATCAAGTCCTAAAAATGCTAAAAAAGGAATTATTTTTGGGTCGAAAATTTTGGCATCTGCAGTTTTCAAAAATGACCAAATCCATTTTTGGAGCTTTATGCAAATTTTCAGAATCGTAACCCCAAAAGTTATTTTCCAAAAACGAAAATATGATATCTCTTTGTCCGGTACTGTATATATGGGAAACGAAACGATGTTTTTGTATTGCTTGTTGAAAAAGAAGAGAAATAACTTTTCCCCCTAAAATTCATTAGCGGTGGTGGTGGCGAAAACAAGGGAGAAAAGCAAACAGTTGATTGTCCACGAGTCTTTGTGGCTAATTGACGGCGTCGTCCGTCTTCTTCTTCTTCTTCCAACACAGCGTCACACATTAGCTCTTCTTGGGAAGAGTGAGTGTCTGCTGCGAAAATAAAAACAACATATTTAACAAATTGAAATGACAAAACAAAAACAAAAAAGTGACTTTTTCCAGCACAACTCGATGATATCGGCTTCGAATTCGTTCAACAATGCATCGATATTCTCGAGGAGAGCGGAATACATGAACAGGGTGTATATCGGAATTGTGGAGTGACGTCAAAAGTGCAAAAGTTGATGCAGTTGGGTTTGGATCGCAGAAAAGCGAGCGAGAAGGGCGGTCTGAACCTGCGTGACGACGAATGGGAGACGAAGACAATCAGCAGTGCGGTGAAGACGTTTCTCAGAAATCTTCCGGAGCCGTTGATGACTTTTGAGTTGCACAATGTGTTTATCAATGCGGCCAAGATGGGTGATGCGACTATGCGGATTGACCATATTCACTTTTACGTTCATCAATTGCCATCGCAACATCTTCGCATGCTAGAAATAGTTGTTCGCCATCTGAGAAGAGTTGCCGATTTGTCGAACGAGAATCTGATGACTGTGAGCAACTTGGGCGTCTGTTTCGGACCAACACTGCTCCGCCCGAAAGAAGAGACGGTGGCCGCCATAATGGATATAAAGTTTTGCAACGTTGTCGTCGAAGTGCTCATCTCGAACTACGATAAGATATTCAAAACGAAGCCAAAGTCGAGTTTTGGCTCCGCCGTTCCACCAAAACCCGACCATCATCAGACGAATGACAATGGTCGTCCACTGGCGACACGTTCATTCGGAACTTCTGCTCCATCGCCAATCACACATCGTTCAAGATCTCCAAAGACGCCTGGAGCCGGATCAAAGATTGTGAGAAGCACCCAAGTGGTATCAAGTTCTTATTCGCGTAGTATGCAGAAGAGAGACGCAATGTTTCCATCGGAAATTGCTCGTTATGGTGCTGGATTTGATGTTTCTGATCTGGCCGATTACACTGGCGACAAGTCTTCCCCTCTAACCTCACCAACTACTGTAGCCCCGTTGGCAAGTGGCAGTGTGGAAGAGATTGACGAGGCGGCGAAAAAGGAGAGGAACAGTTCAGACTCTTTGAATTCACTTGGCTCGCTTGGTTCTGTTGGTGACGGATCGACGGCTACAGTAGTTGCATCTCAGGATTTATTTGAAAAGGCTGTCAAACGTAAGTGGAAAATGATAATACATTTGGGGTAGCCTCGGTCCCAGAGCCCTTATTCAATTCCAAACCGTTTTATTTTTCAGCAAAATACAGTGTCTCCTACGCGTCCACCTACAACCGAATTCCAGCCGATTCGTGAGTTACTTTATGTCTCTTTTCCCGTCCCTTCCCCCCGCTTGTCCCCTGTGCATGGTTTTGTTCTATCTGGTATTTTGTCTACATTTACTCTCTGTTCGAATTCCCCCTATCCCGCTTCCTCCTCTCAATCTATCTCTATCGCTCGTCTTTCCACTTTCCTTTAGATCCAAACTGACCTCCTCCATCTCGTGTACCGCCGTCGATTCTACAGGCGTCGAGACGGCCTCGTTCACCTCTCTCACTCGGCAAAACTATCTGCGTGGAACGCTCGACACGTCGTCACAAATGCGCCCCACTTATAAGTACTTGAGGTATTTATCATTGGATGATATATAATAATCATTATTTATCTGGCACCGTATTTCTATTTCTATTTCTCTTTTTTTATACATCAGCGGCTATCACTAGCACACACACAAACTCACACTCACTTTCTCATCGTCATGTAAATTTCGGTAGATTGTGACGTGGCATGACGAGCACATCACTATTCGATTACTGTATCCGCCTATGATCACCCATTTCTATTTCAGCCGACGTGTGAAGACGTTGTATGCGTGTACACCCGATCATCACTCGGAGCTCTCGTTCGAGCCTGGACAGATTATTACTAATGGTAACATTCGGTTTTTTTGACTCTGGGACTTTTCGAAACTACTGTCCATTTTAGCGGCATACTAGTGGATTTAAATTCCCAACAAAAAAATGCGCGTGACTATTGTCGGCCCGCCGAAATGATCAAACGCGCTTCACTGAACTCAACGCTTTGCGATTTTCATTTTGGTTTCCAAATTATTTCATTTCACGTTGAATTTACACGTGAAATGAAATACTTTGGAAACCAAAATGAAAATCACAAAGCGTTGAGTTCAGCGAAGCGCGTTTGACCATTTCGGCGGGCCGACAATACGCAAAAATACAAAAAAAAAAGTTTCCAAACGTCCCAGAGCCGTTTTTGTTACTGCGCACGAGTCTCGCCGCGACAGTGTCAATTTACGGAGATCCTGAAAAATCCGGTGAAAAACATTTTAAAAATCGAGGAAGAAGGCCCCGTTCATTGCAAATGTGCGGCAGGAGTTTTGTACGGAAATTGATAAAAACCCTGCCGCAGACTTGCAAAAATTTCCCCGGTTTTGTCAGGGTCTCTATATTGATTCATGATTGAGCGACAAAACGCGGTGAAGTGTGGAGCAAAAGTTGGTTGGTCTCGCCACGATTTTGACAGACTACGGTTAGCACGAAAAATATTTTTATTATTTTGTTTTTCATAAAAACGAAATTTTTTGCCTTTTTACTAGCATTTTTTCACTATTAAAATTTTTTGTGCAACGTGGAATGGGTAATTTTTTTTTCAAAAATGCATTTTGTCGAGAAAAAACTATGAAAATGTGTTTTACTTAAAAAAAAAAAAAAAAAAAAAATTTTTTTCGCGCTAACCGTAGTCTGTCAAAATCGTGTCGAGACCAGTCAACTTTTGCCCTACAATTCACCGCGTTTTGTCGCTTATTCATGAATCCATAATAAAATACTTTTAAAAATGATTGTGTGGCAACACCGCGACAACAAAATTCAGAAAAAATTTTTAAACGTTGCACTTTTGAAACGTCCGAGAGCCTGAATCTACCCCGATAAGAGGTGCTACCTCGGAATAGAACTGACGCGTAATAGAACTGTAGCGAAATTGAACTCGCTTCGGAATAGAACTGTAGCGAAATAAAACTGTTCGGAATAAAACTAATCGGAATAAAACTGTTTTGGAATAAAACTGTTCGGAATAAAACTGTAGCGTTTTGGAACTAAATTAGCAATGGAGCGCGATTGCATTGCTTGCTCATTCAAATATTGGAATTTCTCATGCGCGTGCTTTTTTCAACAGTTTTATATTTGAGCTATTCATCAAAAATTGTTTTTTTGAATAAACTTTTATCATTTTTTTCTCGGCCCGTCTTGATGGCCAAGCAATGCAATCGCGCTCCATTGCTAATTTAATTCCAAAACGCTACAGTTTTATTCCGAACAGTTTTATTCCAAAACAGTTTTATTTTGCTACAGTTCTTTACCGAACAGTTCTGTTCCGAACGGTTCTATTGCGAAGCAAGTTTTATATCGCTGCAGTTCTATTACACTTCAGTTCTATTCCGAGGTAGCACCCGATAAGACCCACGCGACGCTGTAATATTTAGAAACCACATCTTCTAATCGTTTCTGTTTCAGTATATGAATCGAATGAGGATGGCTGGCTGGTCGGCACATTGAACGGCAAGACTGGATTGATACCGTCCAACTATGTGGAGCCACTACCGTAAGCCTATACAGTAATTCTTTCCATGGCCAGTCAGTTGTGATGCTCTATCTCTCCCTCTCTCTCTATTTTTTCTCTTATTTCATTATGGTTATCTTGCGATTCTAGACCAATTATTTCCCGAATTCTGTGTCCGAATACGAGGTTTTCTACCCAACCGCTTTGAGATTTTAATTGTTTGTTTTTATGTTTCTTCTTCTTTTTTTTTCACCGTGCAAGACCACTGCATTATTTTCTTCTTTTTTTTCAAGCGAATTACGAGTTTCACATTCCCTAGTATTTCCCATCCAGACACCTATATTCTGTCAATTTTTAATTATTTAATCATTTATCGACCCGCCCCTTTCAAACTTCCACTTCTTTTTTTAGTCTTATTTAAATATTCGCCCTTAATTTTTTCTCCTAATTTATAATTTATATGATATAGCAACGATTCAACACACCAACAAAACAAAAAGAGTTACATCTGGAGAGTGATTCGAATAAAATCCCTTATTTATTTTATATTCGTGATTCCAAATGGTACAGTAGGCCAACGATACACTGATTAGAAGATATCATCACAAATATGATAGATAATGAAACTTGAATATTTTTAATAACTTAACTTTGAGAACGTTTGAAATCTTCGGCAAGTTTGTCCATGACTTGAGAATGCGTCAATTGTGGATAATTAAAGTAGTTTTCTTTCGCGTATTCTGAAAATCCTGCGTCGTGTTTTTTGTGGGTGAAACGTTGAAAATTGGAGGAAGAAGAAGAAACAGTTTTGATGGGCTCTGGCGGCGGTTTCGCTTTTGGATCCTCTATACGAATCCGTGTATTGGTGCGGCGGCAGAAGCGGAACAGTTCGAAGCGTCCGTGACACTTTCCGCATGCTTTCCGCGACGTGTCGAGCGATTTTGATTGGCGTTTTATTCTGAAATTGTTAAAGGATCTTTTAGGATTATCTCTTCAATTTGCTTGCCGACTACAATAAGAGTACATGCGGACAACCGAAGGCCACCCCACACGTGGGTTTTCCTTTTTCAAAAGGCCTGTGGTGTTTGCAGATTGTTCACGTGAAATCATACTGTAACCGGCAAAAAATTGAGACTGACAAAACCGGGAAAATTTTGCAAGTCTGCGGGGCAGTTTTTCCTGAATTTTACAATTCTTTCAGTACAAAACTCGTGCCGCACATTTGCAATGGGCGGGCATTCTTCCCCGGTTTTGTCAGAGTCTCATAAAATTGAATCACAAATAAAGATAGCATCAGAAAAAATAGTCATACGTACGTCTGTCCACAATGCTCATTCTCACAAACGTAGAAGAATTTGGCCTCGATTTCATAACTATGACATCTTTCTATAAATGGCAGTGATCGGAAAGCAGATGAACAACGAGCTCCCCATCGTTTCCAGCCAGGACCATGACCTTCTTTGTGCAGTCTATCGACCACCCAGACAGCAGCGTGACACAGTTCGTGAATCAACGTGTCACGAACTCTCTCAGCAGTTGTGCAAACTACTGGAGACATTTCAACAGTGCTAGTCCCATTCGAATGGTTTCGGCACTGGCCGGCCGATTTTCTGAGCCGTGCGTTCCACACGACTTTCAGTTGTTCCGTTGGAATTTCAGAAAAAATGCGACGAACGAGGATTTCTTGAAGACGTTCGAGAAGTGATTCGCGATTCTTCTTTTGACGAAGAGCGTTCTCTTTTACGTACACTTTTGCGTCGTTATGAATCTGACCAGAAAATTCTTCTGATAAAGACTGTAAAAACCATTCTTCGTCATCACTAGGTTTCTTTGATTTTTTATTCTTCTGACGGACTTCTAGTTCTAGACTGGATTCTCGGTATTCTTCATCGTCTTCGTCTTCATAAGATGTGTCTTCTGATGAGCCGCTGCTCTCTTCGCTCACGTATTCATCGTCAACTACGAAATTCTTTTTTTCTGGCACTTTTTTTTCGACCTTGGCGGGTTCTCGTTTATTCTCGCGTAGAGTTTTTAGGTCTGAAAATATTCAATATTTAAATTTTTGGTCTGCTGGAAATGGTCAAATATTTTCAGACCAAAATGTTGAACTTGAAAGAAAATATTAAAAATCGATATTTCGGTTCAAAAGTTCTTGAGCATTTCATTTCCGGGACTACTTTTGGCACCAAAGTTTCAGGCCGAATGGAGCATTCTTAGAGTTTTCCCCCATTTTTTTAAATTTTAAATTAAAAAAAAAATCGAAATAAAGTTTTTTTTGTTTCATAAATAAATAAAAGCTCACAATTTTCAAAAGCCTCATCATCTTCATCGTCGTCGTCCGACGAAACCAAAATTCTTCTGGAGCGCGTCTTCGTCTTGTCCTTAGGCTTTTCCACTGGAATCTCCTCTTTTTTAACTTCTTTCCGACAAATTCCATCCGGTGGAACATTTTCCTTTTCATTACTTTCTTCCTCCCATACTGGTTCAGATTTCACTGTTTTCTTCGCCGACTCTGGAGGTCGCTTTGCCGCCCCGTCATCAAACATTTCCGGGTAGAGCTTTTTGAGAAGAGCTCGATCTTCTTCTTTTCTCACTTCTCGAAGTACACGATCGCCAGGAGTCATCGGAGTTGACTGATTTTTTCGGGCCGGTGTTCGAAAAGGTGTAGATTTGGGAGAAGAGACGGACAACATTGAAATGTTGTTTTCCAAAAGCGACATTTCTTTTTCCTGATCCTGTTCTTCCCAGTTTTCCGATATTTGCTCATTTTTCTGTAAAAGTGTGTGTGTGTGTGTGTGGGTATTTTTTAAATGTTCTTAATTATTCCATATTTTTCGAAAATTCTCAAAAAAAAGCTCACAATTTCCTTCCGGCTATCGTTCATCGATCGCCGATTGCTAAAACTAGAACTCCATGCTGTTCTGAAACGTTTTTTTTAAAGGTTTTTAATTACTATATATTTTGAGTATAAACTCACTCGTAGGACGATACCGACGCATTACTATTGTTGTGAAGTTCTCGAAAAGGTGTTGACATCTTTAAAAACATGAATTTGAAGCAGAAAGTTATTAAATTTTCAAAAAATATAAAATTAAAAGCAAAAATAAAAATTAAATTTTTGAAAAATTATTTGCGCCGCTTTGAAGACATTTCTGCATTGCGTACTAGGCATAGGATTTGACGCGCAAGATTTGAAAAAAAGGAGAGCGTGACAAAACCGGGGAAAAACGAGAAACCGGGGAACACAAAACCGGGGAACGCAAAACCGGGGAAAAATGTCAAAAACCGGGGAATTCGACACTGTCACGTAAAATTGCGGACAAAGCGGTCTTTCAAAATTCAGCGTGTCATTGTCTGAACATTTTTCGCAATTTGCGCGGAAAATCAGAGTCATCCGCAATTTTACGTGACAGTGTCGAATTCCCCGGTTTTTGACATTTTTTCCCCGGTTTTGCGTTCCCCGGTTTTGTGTTCCCCGGTTTCTTGTTTTTCCCCGGTTTTGTCACGCTCTCAAAAAAAGTTTTTTATTTTTGTAGTTTTTAGGATTTTTAATAAATATTTCTTTTCTTTTTCTGCCATTTTCAGTAAATCTTTAAAATAAATAACGGAGAGAATCAAAATAATTAAAAAAAAATGCATCGAATATGGTAAATTTCATAATTTGCGAATCCGTGCGAAGCGCAGTGCAAACGCGCTCTATTGCCAATTTCGGCGAGCGATTTTCGAAAAAAATTTTTTAATTTATTTTTAATTTTAATTTTAATTTAAAAGAAAACCAATTTTCCCCCTTTTTAAAACTTTCAGAAGAGCAAATTTGAAAATGCGTTTATTTTAAATTAATTAGAATTAAGTCTTTGGTTCTATGGATAGCCGAAATAATCGCCGGAAGAATAATTTTAATTAAATTTATAGTTTAAGCAGTATAGTTTTTCCGAGAGTTGAACGGATGGAGGGTTAACATTGAAATGATCTGTTTAAGTCTCCATTTTACCGTAATTACGTTTCCAATAATCCGAATTATCAATTTTTCAGAAATCAAGTTTCTCAACGATGGATTCAGATCTATACGACGAGTTTGGAAACTACATTGGTCCTGAACTGGATTCGGACGATGATGCTGCCGAAATTGACGACAATGCCGAAGATGACGAACGCAGCGAGGATGATGAGGACGGAGAGCCGGAACGAATGGAAGAAGACGACGCGGAAGAGATTCCCCAAAACCAAGTGGTTCTTCACGAAGACAAAAAGTACTACGCGTCTGCTCTAGAAGTTTACGGAGAAGGCGTCGAGACTCTGGTGCAGGAAGAAGACGCGCAGCCACTGACCGAACCCATCGTGAAATCAGTCACCAAGAAAAAGTTTCAAGCCGCCGAACATCGTCTTCCCGAAACTGTCTACAAAAAAGAGTACCTGGCGGATTTAATGGACTGCCCGCATATTATGCGAAACGTCGCCATCGCCGGACATCTTCATCACGGTAAAACCACTTTCCTCGATTGCCTGATGGAACAGACGCATCCGGAGTTTTACCGCGCGGAAGACGCCGACACTCGCTACACGGACACTTTGTTCATCGAGCAGCAACGAGGATGCTCAATTAAGGCTCAGCCGGTGAGCATTGTGGCGCAAGACAGTCGCAACAAGAGTTACTTGCTCAACGTTATTGATACTCCTGGTAAGATTTTTGTTATTGGGGTTATTCTCGAAACCAGCAAAAATTCAGCGAAAATTCGGAGAATGCTCCGATCGGTCTGAAACTTTGAGAGATCATTTAAGAAATACTATTGGACATTCCCTGAACATTTCAGACCAAAATCATCCTTATATATAAAATTCCGTTTGGGTCTGTAACTGAGTTTCTTGGTGTGTCTGTTTCCAAACTGCATGGCGGAAGCGAACTTAGCGCCCGACACCAACACAAAAACTCGAACTCGCGTCGTTCGCTTGCAGGGCAAGCGCATAACCGCCTGCGCCACAGGGCACACGCAAGAAATGAATGAAAAAGAAATTTAAAATAAAATGAAGAAAAAAATTTTTAGAAATGAAAAGATATCAAAAGTAGCTTTTGATGCAGCCAGGCTTGTATTGATTTAAAAAAAATCGATTTTTATTTCTGAAAATTTTCAAAATCGATATTTTGGTCTGAAATTTTCAGAGGATCACCGGGAGTATTTTTTAAATGATCTATCAAAGTTTCAGACCGATCGGAGCATCCTTCGAGTTTTCGCTGAGTTTTTTGCTGGTTTTTTCTTTTTTTTTTTGCTGGTTTCGAGAATAACCCCATATGGATTATTCACAGAAACGACGGAAAAAAATTAGGGGAAAACTCGGAGAGTGCTCTGATGGGCCTGAAAATTTGGGAAATTATGTTTAAAAAATACTCACAGACTTGCTCTGAAAATTTTGGGCCGAATTATTGGTCAGACATCTCCTGAGCAGGGCTAGGCGTAAAATTATTTTTTTGCGTATTCTGTAAAACTTAAAATTTCGAATTTCACTGTTCGGTTAAGAAAATTAAATTTCTGAAACCTGAGAAAATTATCAAAAAATTGGAAGAAAATTGACCAAAAAAATCATTAAATTAGAAATTAGCTCCTAAAATTCGAAAGTGGCGATATTTTTGGTTAGGTTCAGTATTTAACGTCGAGAAACAGGCTGAGATTTTTCTGAAATAATTTTGAATAAATCCTACTATACTGAAAGTTATGAACGCATTTTCAGGACACGTAAACTTCTCTGATGAAATGACAGCCGCTTACCGTCTTGCTGACGGAGTCGTCGTTCTTGTGGATGCACACGAAGGAGTCATGATGAACACGGAAAGAGCTCTCCGTCACGCCATCCAAGAGCGTCTTACTGTCACTCTTTGCATATCAAAAATTGATCGTCTGCTGCTCGAACTGAAACTCCCACCGGCAGATGCCTACTTCAAACTGCGTCTTATCATTGACCAGGTTAACAGCATTTTGAGCACTTTCTCGGACGAAGAAGTGCCAGTTTTGTCTCCACTCAACGGCAACGTCATCTTCTCATCTGCTCGTTACAATGTCTGCTTCTCGCTTCTCTCGTTTTCCAATATATACGCAAGACAGCACGGAGATTCATTCAATTCGAAAGAGTTTTCACGTCGTCTATGGGGAGACTTTTACTTTGACAAAAAGACTCGCAAGTTTTCGAAAAAGTCGCCGTCACATGATGCTCCGCGAACGTTTGTTCAGTTCATTCTCGAGCCAATGTACAAAATCTTCTCACAAGTCGTTGGAGATGTCGACACGTGTCTACCGGATGTGATGGCCGAATTGGGGATCCGAATGTCGAAGGAAGAGCAGAAGATGAATGTCCGTCCGTTGGTCGCACTCATTTGCAAACGATTCTTTGGAGACTTCACTGCTTTCACTGATCTGGTCGTTAACAATATCAAATCACCACTTGATAACGCGAAGACCAAGATCGAGCAAACATATTTGGGTCCAGCCGATTCCCAGTTGGCTTTAGAGATGCACAAATGTAATGCTGATGGACCATTGATGGTGCACACAACTAAAAACTATCCGGTCGCCGACGCGACACAATTCCGAGTATTCGGAAGAGTTATGAGTGGAACTCTCAGAGCTAATTCAGACGTTCGAGTGCTCGGAGAAAACTACAGTATCCAGGATGAAGAGGATTGTAGGAGAATGACAGTTGGACGACTTTTCGTCCACGTGGCTCGCTATCAAATTGAAGTGAGTGTTGTTCCCGCCGGATGCTGGGTTCTCATCGAAGGAATTGATCAGCCGATTGTCAAAACGGCAACGATTGCCGAACTACAGTACGATGACGACGTCTACATCTTCAGACCACTCAAGTTTAACACTAGAAGCTGTGTGAAGCTGGCCGTCGAGCCGATCAACCCGTCCGAATTGCCGAAAATGCTGGACGGTTTGCGTAAAGTGAACAAATCGTATCCGCTGTTGACGACGCGCGTCGAAGAGTCTGGAGAGCACGTGTTGCTCGGCACAGGAGAGTTGTACATGGATTGTGTGATGCACGATATGCGGAAAGTGTTCTCGGAGATTGACATCAAAGTGGCTGATCCAGTTGTTACTTTTAATGAGACTGTAATTGAGACGAGTACGTTGAAGTGTTTCGCGGAGACTCCGAACAAGAAGTAAGAATTTTTTGTTTTTTTTTCTATAGTGGATTCGTGGCGGAGTGACACTAGAATTCACGTTTTTATTTGAAAAAATTAACAAGGGAATGGTCCAAACTTAACTTGGCGTTTCCAAATGAAACCTATATAGGGTGAAAAAGCACTTCATGGGGAGCTCAAATCACTTTTTAATTTTTGCAATAAACTATTCGGAGCCGAGAAAATGAGCTCCAAAGTTTTAATTTTCACGTGCGAATTTATCACCGCAGTTGAGAGTCATTTCCAACAGTGGCTGGGTGGCCGAGTGGTTGGTGCAAGGGAATAGTAAATGGAGGATGCGGGTTCAATCCCTCGAGGTAAAAAATTGTTGTGTTTTGATTTTTGCGTTCCCTTTTCCCGTTCCTAGAACTTTTTTTAACCAGTTTTTTTTTCGCATTGCCAACCTCTTTTCCACGTATGGTGACGATTGCATGTTTGTGTTTTGTTTTGTTTTCATTTCGTTTTAACTGGAGATGACACTTCGTGTGGCAAGTGTTCTATCTTTATTATCCAAGAAGTGTTTGATTTCGAACTCGGATCCCCTCCACCTATTTCCCGACAAGATACCAATCTCTTGGAAAAAAGCGTGCTTAATGGACACAAGCTTACCGTTCTTGACACCTTCGGAATTCCGTTGAAGTTGGCGCAGATGATTGCTTCCAGACGAGATGTACCGATAATGCGTTCATCAAGTGTGCGAGATGCACCAACACTATTTGTTTTTCCCATTTCATAATTGTTGATTAGCATATTGTCCTTATTTGTGAACTGTTACTACGTATTAAACACAAAAAATTTGAAAAAAAAATTGGTCAAAAAAAGTCTGGAACCTGGAAAAGTGAACGCAAAAATCAAAATACAAAAATTTTTTACCGCGCGGGATTGAACCCGCATCCTCCATTTACTATTCCCTTGCACCAACCACTCGGCTACCCGGCCACTGTTGAAAATGACTCTCAACTGCGGTGATAAATTCGCACGTGAAAATTAAAACTTTGGAGCTCATTTTCTCGGCTCCGAATGGTTTATTGCAAAAATTGAAAAGTGTTTTGAGCTCCCCATGAAGTGCTCTTTCACCCTATATAGGTTTCATTTCTAAACGCCAAGTTAAGTTTGGACCATTCCCTTGTAAGAAATAACCGAAGAAATGAAGAGATTTTTCGGCTCTGGACACCAAAACGCACGCTCATTTTTTTTTTATTTTTTGCTTTTATCAATTATTTGTATTTTTATGGAAATTTAAATACACTAGTACGCCGCAAAAATGCAAAAAAGTTTTGAAACGTCCCAGAGCCGGTTTTTCGAGGCTACCCCGAATCAGAACGTTCCCGAATCAGAACTGTCCCGAATCAGAACCGTGTCCTGAATCAGAACTGTTCGTATCAGAACTGTCCTAAATCAGAACTGTCCGAAATCAGAACTGTCCCTAAGCAGAACTGTTCGTTTCAGAACTGTCCCATATGAGAACTGTCCTGTATCAGAACTGTCCCGAATCAGAACTGTCCCGAAGCAGAACTGTTCTTATCAGAACTGTCCCGAATCAGAACTGTTCGTATCAGAACTGCCCCAAATCAGAACTATCCTGTATGAGTTTTAAATAAAATTTGTTTTATTATGAAAAAACAACATATTAGGCCGTAAGCATGCTTATTGAATAGTTCTGATTTGGGGCAGTTCTGATACGAACAGTTCTGATTCGGGACAGTTCTGATACGAAAAGTTCTGCTTCGGGGCAGTTCTGATTTAGGACAGTTCTGATTCGGGACAGTTCTGCTTTGGGGCAGTTCTGATAAAGGACAGTTCTTATACAGGACAGTTCTGATTCGAACAGTTCTGATTCAGGACAGTTCTGATGTAGGACAGTTCTGATACGAACAGTTCTGAATCAGGACACGGTTCTGATTCAGGACAGTTCTGATTTGGGACAGTTCTGATTCGGGGTAGCCTCGGTTTTTCGGCTCTGGGACGTTTCGAAACTTGAATTTTTGCGTAGCGGTTTTCACCAAGTGACACCAAAAAAACAAACTGGGAGACGAAAAATCTCTTCATTTCTTCACTTATTTCTCTATTTTTTTTAAGTAAAAACGTGAAAAAATTGTCACTCCGCCACGAATCCATTATAATTTAAATCCACTATCGTGCCGCGAGAAAGCGAAAGTTTCGAAACGTCCCAGAGCCGATTTTTCGTCTCCCAGTTTCACGTGAAATGTCACTCGGTCACGAATCCATGTAATTTTATACGTACCTTATTTCAGAAACAAGATCACAATGATGGCCGAGCCATTGGAAAGGCAACTGGATGAGGACATTGAGAATGAAGTCGTTCAAATCGGTTGGAATCGCCGACGGCTCGGAGAATTCTTCCAAACGAAATACAATTGGGATCTTCTCGCCGCTCGCTCCATCTGGGCTTTCGGACCAGATACCACCGGACCAAACATTCTTCTCGATGACACGTTACCTTCAGAAGTGGACAAACACTTGTTATCGACTGTCAGAGAATCACTTGTTCAAGGATTCCAATGGGCGACCAGAGAAGGACCGTTGTGTGAAGAACGTGGGTTTTTAATTGTGGGAATACTCGGCCAATGCTCCGATTTTCCGTAAACTTTGAGAAATAATTGAATTTGAAAAAAATAATTCTGAAAATTTTTAAAATTCGTATTTCGTTCCAAAATTTCATTTAATATTAAATTTTTGAAGTTAACATTTCTTTTTTTTCAGCAATCCGTCAAGTAAAATTCAAACTTTTGGACGCCACAATCGCCGCTGAACCGCTCTATCGTGGAGGAGGTCAAATGATTCCAACCGCTCGTCGTTGTGCATATTCCGCCTTCCTCATGGCCACGCCTCGACTCATGGAACCCTATTATGCCGTCGAAGTTGTCGCACCAGCAGATTGCGTTGCAGCTGTGTACACAGTTCTTGCGAAACGACGAGGTCACGTTACCACTGACGCACCGATGCCCGGATCACCTATGTACACTATCAGTGTAAGTTTAGGGCTTAACATTTATTTTTACGGATTCAATGCTACCAGAACGGGGAATTTAGGGCCGAATTTTCGAATTCCGATTTCTCAGCCATTTTTCAACCTTTTGGGGCGATCCGACGCTGAAAATATTAGGTTCAATCGTGTTTACAAAGTTACCTATTTATAAAGCAAATGGAAACAAGTTTTGACCCTGAAATTTCTGAAAAACGTCAAATTTCAGTGATTTTCAGCAAATCGCTAACAGCTTTCATATTTCTCAACCGATTTGATCGCGCAAACTCTTAAAATATCCACAATTCTTTTTTTTACTATTTCTGCTCCCGCTTATCCAACTAAATCGTTTTCTTCGGTTGGAAACTGTGTCAGCGCACGCACTGACGCATTTCCCGTTTTATTGGCAGCGGGATTCTGTGAAATGTCAAATTTCGAATTTCCCTGTTTATATTAAGAAAATTCAAATGTATTACTGAAACTAGAAATAATAACAAACATTTAAAGGAAAAATGTCAACAAAAAAAAATAATAAATTAAATAGGAATATATTTTTTTCAATCGAGTTGCGACATGAGAAAGCGAGACTCCGCCCACTTATTTGTGCGCGACCACGCGAACACAGTGATATTTGAAGAGACGCAGACAGAACGGTGAATACAGGCTTGCGTTTTCATGTCGCAATTCGATTGAAAAGACATCAAAACGTGAAACTCCGCCCATTTCTTTCACGCGAACATAAAATTTTAGTGCATTTTGAAATTTTTTTTTCGTGAAAAAAAGTGGGCGGAGTTTCACGTTTTGATGTCGTAACTCGATTGAAAACACAAAAGACACAGAGAACATCGAGAAATTTCTGTACGCTTACTGTACTGGTAGGAAAATTGAGACGATATTTAAGAACACAATTTGGAATCACGTAAAACGTTGAAAACATACCGTAATAATGTAATTCGCGTATTCGCAAGGAGTGAAACTTCTCGATAATAAAAGGAAGACAAAGCACCAGAAATGTAGGGACTTTTTTCGTGAAGTGCCACACTTGGCGAATACGTGATTAATACTGGCAACATTTATTAATTATCCCTTGAGAAATTAGCGAAAATGTTGATTTGCATTTAATTTTTCCAAATATATATTTAAAGGTGATATCACACCCGGATCTCGAGTGGTTTTTTGAAATGTATTTTCTTAATTCTGAAAAATGTTTTTTATCACGAATTAAAGAACTGACAATTAATTTTTCCCTGCAGGCCTACATTCCGGTGATGGACTCATTCGGATTCGAAACCGATCTGCGCATTCACACGCAAGGACAAGCATTCTGCATGTCCGCCTTCCACCACTGGCAACTCGTTCCAGGAGATCCACTCGACAAATCGATCGTCATCAAAACGCTCGACGTTCAGCCGACGCCACATCTTGCCAGAGAGTTTATGATCAAAACGAGACGCAGGAAAGGACTGTCCGAAGACGTGTCCGTCAACAAATTCTTCGACGATCCAATGCTTCTCGAGCTCGCCAAGCAACAAGACTACACTGGATTCTGATGCGTACACTTTTATATTTTATTTATTTCCTTTTGCTCGCTCCCACACTGATTTTCACCTTTTCACCCGTTTTATTTACGATATTTTTCATTTCGTTGTAACAAAAAAAAAAGTTGATCTCGAGCAAATTGAGCATTCATCTCCAGAACACTATTTATTACAAAAAGACAAAAAAGGTCTCAAGTGAGGTAGAAAAGGACCTTTTATTCACAGTTCTTATCTTTGGAATCGAAAATGCACGGATTGGTCGGGGCGGGCGGGCGGAGCGGAGAAGATCGAGTTTTAAAAAGTAACATTTTGAAATGAAAAGAAAAAAGTAAATAATAAATATTTAGGAAAAAAAAGAAAGTGAAAGAAACGAGAAACTGTGAAAGTTTAAAAGAAAAAAAAGAAGAAATGAGCGAGAAAAGAAAAGAAAAAAGGAAAGATGAACATAGGGGATGGGGGAGGGAGAAAGAGGCCATCTCACAGAGAAAAAAAGGAATGCACATTACCTTCAGATCTTGGTACCAAAAATAGTCGAATTACTCGTAATAGACTGAACGTCGAGATCGTCGACTGAAGAGATCGGTCCGTCTGGCACCTCGGTCATCAAAACCGACTGTTTAACTTCATCGTACTTTTCTTTCAAGAGCCTCACGTTATTCGGAGTGAGCCCGGCGAGAATGCACTTTCCGTTGGCTCTCCAGCGTCTTGCGTTCAGCAATATTCCGTCGAGCATCAGAAAGATCGCATCGATTGTCGCCTTCGAATCCCATTCGGCCTCTGATTGGCAGAACATTGGGTAGATGAGCTGAAATTGAATGATCATGATATGCGATTGAGTGACAATATTTACCATTGTAGACGATTCCCTTGAATCCGACAGTTTCTTCCACTCTTCGATCGATTTGCACAGGCCGCTGCGAACGTTTCGTAGCAGGTCCGAGTTGACGTCGACTGAAAAAAAAACGCAAAATTTGAATTCAAACGCATTATTTATTTAAAACTCACGATTGGAGCACATCGAATCATTTGGGTTCTTTTGGATGCTGGGTGTTGGCTCTTGGCAGACAAAGATGAGCTCTGCAAATTTAATATTGGCTTTTTAAAATTGGTGGAAATGGCTCTGGGACGTTTCGAAACTTTTTTGTGCATTTTTTCGTAGCAGTGATCGCCAAGTGACACCAAAACACGTGTGCATTTGGTTTTAATTTTTCGTTTTGTCGATTTTTTGGTAATTTAAATCCACTATCATGCCGCGATAAATCGAAAGTTTCGAAACGTCCAGAATGCCTAAAAATCATGTTTCCGGTTCTCTTTAAAGTGCACGGCGTGTTGAAGAGTACATCGTGAAAATGCGCTCCACTGCTCACACAGATTTGAGGAAACGCGGTTGTTACAGATTTGAAACAGTTTGGATTTTCAAAAACGAGGCGCTGGTGGAATACGTTTTCTGCATAAAATAAATAGGGAAATATTGTTTAAATATTTAGAATCATGCAAGAGATATGAATCCACAAGGAAAAAATATATAAAAATAGCTGTGGCGCCGCAGAAACGACGTTTTGAACACGCCGCACGGGGTGTTGAGAGGTACATGAAAATGAAAATTTAAATTTCGCGGGAAAGTTGCCACGTCACTCGAGAAAAAAGAGCGCGAAATGGCGTATTCAAAATGTCGTTACTGCGGCGCCGCAGCAATTTTTTATATATTTTTTTCTTATGGGTTAATATCTTTTGCATGATTCTAAATATTTAAACAATATTTCCCTATTTATTTTATGCAGAAAACGTGTTCCGCCAGCGCCTCGTTTTTGAAATTCTAAACCGTTTCAAATCTTCAACAACCGCGTTTCCTCAAATCTATGTGAGCAGTGGAGCGCATTTTCACGATGTACTCTTCAACACGCCGTGCGCCGTTTCGCGCGCTTTTTTCTCGAGTGACGTGGCAACTTTCCCGCGAAATTTAAATATAAATTTTCATGTACTTCTCAACACCCCGTGAAAGTGTCTTTTCCGGAAAATGGGCTTGTCTGTTTCTCTGCGTCTCTCATCACCATAATATAAAATTCATCAATCTCCAAATTTTCGTTTTTTTTTCCGGGAACATTTAAAACATGTTTTCCAAAGATTTGCCCAATTTCTTGACAATTCTAAATACTTCACTAAAAAAAAAATCAAATACCAGGTTCGCAATCCGTAATTGTTCCACAGCGATCCGGACGGAACATGACTTCGTTTCGAACAGTATTTTCGATTTTCTCGTCGATTATTGTGGCTGCGACAGACGAGACTGAAAATGGAAATTTTATACATTGTGCATAGTTTCCAAACAAGTCTTACATGGTTTTCCATTGGGATTCACATCAACAGCAATCGTGTCGAAATTAAGAAGTTCGTTCGGCAAATTCGTGGACGAGTCAGATTCGTTCTACAAGACAATTAACGTGTTTCCTCTATTAGAAGGGTACGCTCTTCTATCTTTCAAGGAAATCCTTCAATGTATTTGAGGTGTCTTTCAGTTAGAGACTGTCGTATTATTCTTCGAAAAAGATATTGCATGAAGTTTTATTGGCGAGAAGTTGTGAAAAAAACCTTTATTTTCTATTATGGACCTATTCAAAGTACTGTAGAAAAACGGAAAAAATGACAAAAAACTGGGAGAAAACTCGGAAAATGCTCCGATTGGTCTGAAATTTTGGACCGAAATATCGATTTTAAAAAATATTGATTTTTTTCTGAAAATTTTCTAAAATCGATATTTCGGTCCAAAAATTTGCTGAGAAAGTCCGGAAGCATTTTGATTAAAAAGTTACGATAAAAAAAAAATGTAATTTTCATACTGTGAAAAAGCCATGTGCTGCGTACTGCCCTTTTATTGGAGATATATTTTTTTAGGTTTGAAATTACAATATTCTTATAAATTTTCGAATTTTTCGTGATTTTATCCGATTTTCAATCCTTTCTGCAAGGAATAAGGAAATACATATTTTTGGCTACACGGCGTGCTAGATCCTACGTGAAGACAAACACGCCCTATCGCACGTCTGCGTCTCCACAGCGGCGTTCGGCATTTCGAAAAATAAAAGTGTAGTCCCTTCTAATAGAGTGAATACCGTATATGAAACTCACAAGTTGTGTCTCAAACTGTTCATTCATCACTTTCTGGTCTCGTTTCTTCAAAATCTCCATCTTCATTTTGAGCAATTCTCCTGCTGGAACATCCGAGATGATGATTCGATCGAGTAGGCGTTGCGAACGTTCTCTCTTGTTTTCATCCTCGCGTTTCGATCCATTTCTCGAGATGCTCTGTCCTCCGTTTCGCGACGTCATACTGTACCCGGAATCAGATATTCCGCTGGCAATGCTTCCTATTCCGGATGAAATGGACGAGTAACCATTGAGAGTGTTGCGGCGGTTACCGTCGGAGAACTCTGCAAAAAGTTGTTTTAAACTTAAAATAAATGGGAAGATCCAAAGAGAGAAAAAACAAACCATCTTTAAAAGCCGAACTAGAATTCCTTCGGAAAACCGACGAGAGTCTCTGAGTGAGATTAGAAGTAGATGGTGTCTTCTTTCGCAATTTCGGCTTCTGCATAGAGTCGTTGGACGCCAAACTCGAAACAGAAACGCTTGCATTCACTCGAGAAACATCCACGCCAATTGAGCAGTCATTGGTGAACGAAACTATAGAAGCACGTCTTCCGCGCGTATTTTCCGACGCAGAATCCGCCGGGTGATAGTCTGATGGGAACACTTCACTCAATCGTCGCTCCTTAGTCTCGTGTTTTCCTGGGAACATCTTTCTAAAAATGGAATTTTTGCGTCCGACGCTGGAAGCCCCAGTGGAAATTTTCGCTTCAGAAGAGGTTGAAAGTCTTGACAATATGGTTTGCCCTTCATCGACGGATTCATCGTTTGGTGATATCACATTTTTGGCGAAAAATTCTTTCGCTCCACCAAATTTTTCTTCACAATCTTCTTCTTCTTCGGCTATTGGAGCGTCTATCTATAACAAAAAGAAATTGTTGGATTTATTGCTGCGGTGGACGTCTATAATTTGCGCTCAAGCGATAATGCGACTAATTTTTGCTCCCATTGAGATATTTGCATTTCCTTCAGTTGATAAATCCGAGTGGATGTGGTTCGTACCCCTTACTGTAACTGGCAAGAAAATTGAAAATCAAATATGCACTTATTTAGGTTCGTTAAAGGTTTAAAAACGAATTAAGTTGAATAGAGAGCAAGAAAAACGGAATTGAATGAACTGAAGAGATGAAGAATTCTCGGAAGTCCCGTGTTTTCGGAAGATTCTGATAGTACTTCTATTCCGAAAAAATTTACGTTTCCGATTCCAACCATGTTTATTTCATTTTCAAAAACTTTCCGATTTATTTTGTCGGAGAATGTGTTTAACACGACTTTTCTAGATAAATAGCACTTATGGGAATATTCATGACATAGCAAAAACCAACAAAAAATTGTGAGAAAAATCGGCGAAAGCTCCGATTGGCCTGAAACTTTGGGAAATAATGCCAAAAATATTTTTCACAGAAAATTTTGAACCAAAATATCGATTTTTATTTTAAACAATTAAACCAATATTTCGGTCCACAATTATCTGAGCATGTCTGACTAGGGAATGCCGTAGGGTCAGGCTTTGGGAATTTTCTTAAAATTTGTAATTGGGGGTTATTTTGCCTCCTGAATCGATTTTTCATAGTCTCCACCTGCACAAATCGCAAAAAGCTCGAAAACGAGCTCATCAAAATGCTCACGGCGACCACCGTTTTTATCACCGCCCTTGGCTAGCACTGTTCGGCAAGCAGCGGTGGTCGAGTGGTGTGCAGTTGGGAGCTGAAATCTGATGGTGGGGGGATCGATCCCGCACTAGGCGAATTTTGTTTTTTTTTTCTTGCTAGAGTAAAGTTTATGGAACTTGCCCACAAAAAAAACATGAAATAGAAATTTTGAATGTTTTATTGAATGAAAATTTTTGAACATCATACTCATCTTCTTCAAAAACTTATACATTTTTTCTGCATATGATAAGAATATATGAACGAATTCGTTATCTACTGATGTAGACAGCCGACTTTGATTCCGAGTAGAAATACTTGAACAAATTATGTTTCCTGTGAGGATGATATGATTTGCGGTTTTAATCTACAAAATTTCAACCATTGATCGCCAGAAAATGACAACCGAATGTGTCGAAAAACCCCCATTGAAAATATCAATAACCATGTGAGCCATCAAACACATGACATTTTTCTGGAAAAAAACAAATGCAAAAAATTTTTGAAATTATGAAAAAAAAAAACAATTTTTAAATATGTAAAAATTTTCTCATTCATGTATGATCTTCTTTTGTGGGCCAATTCTATAAACATTACTCTAGCAAGAAAAAAAAAACAAAATTCACCTAGTGCGGAATCGATCCCCCCACCATCACATTTCAGCTCCCAACTGCACACCACTCGACCACCGCTGCTTGCCAAACAGTGCTTGCCAAGGGCGGTGATAAAAACGGTGGTCGCCGTGAGCATTTTGATGAGCTCGTTTTCGAGCTTTTTGCGATTTGTGCAGGGGGAGACTATGAAAAATCGATTCAGGAGGCAAAATAACCCCCGTGTACAAATTTTAAGAAAATTCCCAAAGCCTGACCCTACGGCATTCCCTAGTGAGAGTATTTTTGGCATTATTTCTCAAAGTTTCTGGCCAATCGGAGTATTCACCGAGTTTTCTCACAATTTTTTGCTTGTTTTTGCTATTTCATGAATGCCCCCATACGTGAAATTTATCTAGAAAAACCATTACTAGAAAAATATCGCCGAGTAGTGTTTCATCCCCTACTATGCAAATTCCCTACGGGGTATAGTCGGCGAATACATCATCAACCTCGCTCTACGGCAAAATTCCTCGTGTTGCACTTGCAAGATTAACACGAATTCCAGGTGTATTCCTTTTTTTCAACGGAAAATGACGTATCCACGACGATTTGCAGTTAAAATTTCATTTTTCGCTTCAAAAAAGGCGCACTACACTTTTGAAAATTGAAGTGCCGTAGAGCGAGGCTGATGATGCATTCGCCGAGTATAATTTACTAGATAGCCAAAACTGCACGTTTTGCTTTGCTACCCGTTAAATACCCCACTACCAAAATTTTGCCTTTTCCGTATTTTTCTTATTTTTCACGGGGTGCTGGCGATTGTCCTGGCGAAAGTACGCTATGTTGAAAAAATCTTGGCAGTGAGCCCATTCATGCGAATTCTCAATTTTTGAAACTAATTTTGAAGCAGAAAGCGTGTAATCGGCGAGACGCAGAGGAGAGCCAGCTTTGCCACGTGTCACGACCACAGCGCATTGGATATCCTTGTGAAAAAAATAATTTTAAAAAAGGCATTCGCCAGCAGCCCGTGTTTTTCAATAGTTTTGCAGCCTGACAATTTTCGGAATTTCCTTTTCGGAACCGGGTTATAATTTCTGGAATATTCCGACAGAATTTCGGAACCAAACAAATGTTGATTCCGAGAAAGCCTGTCGCATATTCGATAAATGAAAGATTACAGACATCCACTGCGGCAATAATTTCAATGAAACGTACGACAGAAATACTCGACACTGTTAGAGCCTCCTCCTCTGGCACGTCTTCCATACTCTTCGAGTTCAAAACCCTTTTCTGCATAGACATTCGCATCGAACGACGCATCGGAGTGGATCCTCCTTCGGATTTCGAAGTGGGCACACGTCGAACAGCACTGTTGCACAAAGAACGAAACAGCGCCGGCTTCAACTCATCCCCTTGCCAATCGGGAACACTTCTGGTCGACATGCGGAGTCCGGTTCGATGCATTGGATGTCGGCTCGGAGTGCAGAAAGCAGAAGTGGATCCGATTGACAACGAATCCTCATCGATGGTATGAGCGGATCCGATTGTGTCGATCGACATTTGCGATGATATTGAAATCGAGTCCTCCATTCTGGCAGTCGCATCTTGTTTCGAAATTCCAGCTATTGGCAATTCCAACTTGTCCGCCTCGTCATTGTCGATTGGTGGCACGGGTGTGAATGAGTCTCGGTTAACAAAAGTGCGCAGAGCAGCATTTTTGTTGATGTTGGGAACGATAGAAGCGACGCTCGACTCGGCAGAAGTGACACTTGATTCGCTATTTATCGAGAGCTGCGTGTCATTGTGCATCAATTCCAATTTCGACGTGGAAGCAGCTTTGTTGGTGCTCCTAAGCGTCGTCGAACTCTTCATTTTCTTGAAAAGACCCTTGAAGATTGACGTGCGACGATTTTCGCCGTTGGATTCATTCTGTAAAATGATTCAAAGATATTTGTTTTTTTTTTATGTTACGAAAATTAAAAATTTACCTCTTCAAACCAATGTTTCTCCTTCTTGGAGTGCGAGTGTTCCGGATTATCGTGTGCACAGACGTCGATCTGCAATTGCAATTTAAAATTTCAAGTATTTAAGTAAAATAATAATGAAATGTGTGGAACAAATTCGTTTAAACTCACATGCACGTCCGATTTCCTTTTCTTTGGCGCTGACATTCTGAAAATAATAACAATAAACAAAATTTTAAGAATGTAAGCAAAATAAATATTTAAATGAAAAACAATTTTTGGATATTTAGAATGCAGTGCGTTCAGAATTCAAACTACGCGGCGTAGTAAATGAAAGAGGTGGTTGTTAGGCTATTCTGGCGAGATTCTAGGCCATGGGCATGAGCAGACTCGACTCGGCAAATGTGTGCCTTATCCACAATTTTATGTTTTGTTTAAATAATGCTTTAAACTTTGCGAGCAAAGTAAGGATGATCTATTTTTTCATATCATTTCATATATAATTTTTTTTCGATAAATAGTTGGTTTTTGGTGATTTTCAGGAAATTTTTTTTTTAATATTTAGCAAACCATTAAGGGAAGACTTGAAAAATGCTCAGATTGGCCTGAAACATTAAGAAATAATGCCAAAAATACTCTCGGGCATGCTCAGAAAGTTTTGAACTGAAAAATCGATTTAAAAATTATTCAGAAAAAAAAAGCAATATTTATAAAATCGATATTTCGGTGAAAAATTTTTTGAGCATGTCCGGGAGTATTTTTGATCTAACTTCCAAATGTTTCAGGCCAATCGGAGCATAATCTGTTATAGATAATAAATAAATTCTAAAACTATTTTTTGCGATTTTTTTTTCATTTTTCTGACGCAAAACGCGTCGTTAGCATCGCTACGTCACGAATCCACAATAATCGAGTTTTTTCGTAGTCAAACTCGCTTGTCTCGAATCATCGGCATTCGATTGAAATTCGCGCGCGCTCTAGAGAGCGCCCACCTAACCACCTCACCTGGATATTTTCATGAAACGAATGCCCCCTCACATGAGAAAAAGTGAGGTGCCAAAATGCTGCGTTAAATAGCAGACAGCGTAAAAATGCTCAACTTCCGCGCGAGATCGATAAATAAATAAATAGTATAAGGGTGAGCAATGTAAATATCAATAAACAGTAGCATTTTTAATATTCGATCGAAAAACTCACGAATCACCAAGAGCATGCAAATCAAACGTATCCGGCGTTGTGAAACTCTTCTGGGCCTATTACGGGCCCTGTGCTGCACGAAAACTGATCGGAAACTGCGGGAAAAACTCAAAAATTCCGAAACAAAAATGTTTGGTTACGGTGAGCAATAATTTCCGTTCGAAACCATTTTCTACAAAACAAGGTATGCGCCTTTAACTTTTGGTATCTTGTGCGCCTTTAAAATTTTCTCAACATTTCGAATTCCTATTTTATCTCCTTTTCTATGTTTTTTTTTGCGTTTAACGGTAATTTTTGACGAATTAAAGTGCATGTTTTGCTTCAAATTTCTCCTTATTGAGTGTTGTGTATTTCCTGTGATTTCCACCTATTCATAATGGTGCGTCCAGAAGAGCAGGAAAAAGTGAAAATGTTAATTTTTCACTTCTTTTGCAAATTTGTCCCGATTTTGGTGGTACGGTCGCACTGATTTACCATGAACACAATATTTAGCAAAAGTGGTGAAAAAAAACATTTTTGGACACACACTTTTCTTTCATATTATCCTCTTTTTTTAAAGTCATTCGCAAACGGCGTGACATTTGGACCTATTTGTTTGCAGTTCACGCCGCTGACAAGTGGCAACTTTTTAAAAACTTAAAACCACCGAACCCTTTATTCCGCATTTCACGCAATTTCGAGTTGGCCACTAAATATTGGGCTCTCGGACGTTTCGAAAGAGCGACGTTTCGAAATTGGACTTTTTGAAGGTTTTTCTGGATTTTGTCGACGCGGTGTTTCACACAATAATTTTAAAAAGCTTTTTAAGGAAAATTCCTCAAACACCGCGACGACAAAATTCAGAAAAACCTTCGAAACGTCGCACTTTCGAAATGTCTACTTTCGAAACGTCGCACTTTCGAAATGTCTACTTTCGAAACGTCGCACTTTCGAAATGTCTACTTTCGAAACGTCGCACTTTCGAAATGTCTACTTTCGAAACGTCACACTTTCGAAACGTCACACTTTCCAAACGTCTACTTTCCAAACGTCCGAGAGCCAAATATTGTGGGGTTATTCACGTTGCATCTAGACTACGTGAATAGCCTTATTAGAAAAAAGGGTCATGTCTTCTTGCAGTCCTGCAAGTCGTTTATTGCTTCTTGTCCGCTTTCCTCTGTCCACTTTTCTCGTTCAACCGAACACGGGACAAAACGGTCAGAGAGAGACACAGAGAAAGCGGCCGCGACGCACTGCGGTTGCCGGCGTGTCCCCTCGCTATTCTATCGATTCATTTCTCTTTCTCTCTCTCTTTTTCAACGTTGCTCTCACATCAGCTATATATCCATTGAGAGCGTGACAAAACCGGGGAAAAACAAGAAACCGGGGAACACAAAACCGGGGAACGCAAAACCGGGGAAAAAATGTCAAAAACCGGGGAATTCGACACTGTCACGTAAAATTGCGGATGACTCTGATTTTCCGCGCAAATTGCGAAAAATGTTCAGACAATGACACGCTGAATTTTGAAAGACCGCTTTGTCCGCAATTTTACGTGACAGTGTCGAATTCCCCGGTTTTTGACATTTTTCCCCGGTTTTGCGTTCCCCGGTTTTGTGTTCCCCGGTTTCTCGTTTTTCCCCGGTTTTGTCACGCTCTCTATCCATTTATTCTCGTATTCTTGCAGGGAGCATCTTCTCGAAAACATACAAAAATCGAATATGAGTGGAAGAAAAAGTGATAATCGTCGTTCAAACGGCCGAGATGATAATCGATCTACTGATAAAAAGCCCCAAAGAGAAGGCCGACCTGATGAAAAGTGAGTTAACTGACTTTTGATAAAAACATATTTTTCCAACATTCAGGCGAGGCGGAAATCGCTCCGGAGGTGGCGCCAACAACCAATCGAATCGTGGAGGAGGCGATCGTGGTGCACAATCAGCTCCACAACCATATGAGAGTCGCGGATACGGAGGAGGTGGCGGCGGCGGCGGCGGAAGACACAATAACGCTTCTGGGTTCAACGGAGCCGCGTTCAGCGAGTCGCAACTGATGGATGAGGTGCCGAAAAAGAAGTTCACCGGTAGATGCCGTCTTTTCGTCGGAAATCTTCCGAATGAAGTGAAAGATGCCGAGTTGAAGGAGCTGTTCTCTCCGCATGGTGATATTGCCGAGTGCTATTTGTCTGGAAAAGGATTCGCGTTTTTGAGACTCGTGAGTTTATCTTTGCTGCTTTTTTTCTGTGACTGTGTAAACCCTTATTGCAATGTAAATAACTATAAAAGAACGCGAAGCCGAGGTAACCAAAAGCCTATATTTAACACTAATTGCCAGTAAAACTCATATGGACTTCTTCAATGTGAACCCGGAACTTGCCCTGCGGAACCATCTAATTTTTTTTGTATATACCGAACACTGGACTCATTTGTGGACTGAATGATACGTGGACTTGGCAACTGGACTGATTTGCAAAGCCCATATAATTCCTCAACTTGTAAAATATGCAATGGATAATGTTACTTTAAGTGGACTAATTTGAGAAATGTTCAAGCTAATGTGAAAATCTTGTGGCGGTAGCCTCGGCAACGGTAACCTCGGCGACGCGATTTCAGAGACACCTGCACCTCTTCAGCGGGTCCCGCACTTGATTTCCAAAATGAGATCTAACATTTGCGAGGGGTCAGAATGCGGGATGTACAGTAAATAATATTGAATTGATGCTCATGATTTGCGCTCACTTTTTGTTAAATTAATTGATGAGTGGTACGGTGCACACGCGATTTGATGAAATTTTCACTTTCTTGGCCCCACCCGTGACACGTAATTGCGGTCCTACTTCGGAATAGAACTGCCGGAAATGGAGCTGTAGTGACCCAGAAAAGCTAGAGTAGCTCTAAAAAGTATTCCGTTGTACATGGTGGGTTATTTAGTTCAATTTCAGGCAGTTTCGAAACACTTCTATTCCGAAGTAGCACCGTAATTGCTTACTGCAATTGCGCTGCATATTGTTTTTACTTGGGAAATGGAAAATCTTCCCATGTGTTCATGAAATAACAAGAAAAGTGTGTAGCGTCATTGGAAATATACCATTGGAGAGATACCGCGTTGCAATTACTTCTCTATTTTTTATTGTCAGCTCACCACGACGGTCAAACGCGCTCCGCTGAACTTAGTAATTCATGATTTTCAATTAGGTTTCAAAATTATTTCATTTCACGTATAAGTTCTATGTGAAATTAAATAATTTGAAAACCAAAATGAAAATCACGAAGCACTAAATTCAGAGAAGCGAGTTTACTCATCGTGACGGGTCGACAATAGCTTTTTTTTAATTAAGAAAAGAAGGGATAATAAGCTGCGCTTTAGGAAAATAGTTATGTACAGTTTCCCCTTCTCAGAAAATATTATATGAAAGAAAATACATACATCTAGGGGCAGAGCTCAGAGCTTCCGTAAATCCAGAGTGCAGACGGAAAGGTCGACTAATAACCTCTAATGGGGTTATTCTCGGAACTAGCAAAAAATAGAAAAAACCAGCAAAAAATTCAGCAAAAATTTGGAGAATGCTCCGATCGGTCTGAAACTTTGAGAGATCATTTAAAAGATACTTCCGGTCATTCCTCTGAAATTTTCAGGGAATGACCGGAAGTATCTTTTAAATGATCTCTCAAAGTTTCAGACCGATGGGAGCACTTTCCGAATTTTCGCTGAATTTTTTGCTGGTTTTTTCTATTTTTTGCTTTTTTTTGCTGATTTCGAGAATAACCACATAAGTTTTTAGGACTACTTTAGCTTATTTATTCCTGTTTATGGAGGTATTTCACTCACAAAATTAAGAACAGCGATTATTTGGTATTTATAAATTTTGGATTTAAAAAAACAGTTAAAAATTAAAGGTTGCCACATCTTCAAGTTTTCTATTCGGGCTGGACGAGAAAGTTCACGTAAATGTTGTCGAATTAATCGAGAGTCGACACGTCAACTCACGCGATTTATTAAAATGTTCATTTCCGTGAAAATTTCTTTCATTCTATTTGAAGAGACGCAGACATAATTATTCACATTTTTCGCTCTGGCCCCTTTCCTACTGTATTCTGGATTTATTACGGGCCCTAAGCTGATAGTGACGTTTTGCTGACTCCAGAAATTTCCACATTTTGCTATTTGCCATCCTGAAAATCTGCATGGCTTGGGATAGTGGTATGGACAGCGAAAATACCTTGCGCGCCACGGGCTGTTGCGCTTGGCAATTTAAATGGTAATAATTTCTCGCTTGTAAACAATGGGCTTGAAGTTTTCACATTTTGTAATTGGATTCTTAGCTATTGACGACGCATAAGCTCCGTGAACCTTAAAAGTTCGTATATCAGGTACTTTCCGAAAACTAGATCTAAACATTTTTAACCGCGAGACGCGCGTTTGCTAGGGGTTGATTGTCGCCGGACAACGAAAAAATAATTAGGTTTTTCAAAGAGGGACCTCCCGCCCAACCAGATTATACCAAACTACAATTATTCCCAATTTCATTGTTTTATTTTTGTTATTATCCACAGGACACTCGCGCACACGCTGAAAGCGCAAAGGAAGCCATCGACGGACGTATCATCCACGGCCGCCAAGTGCGTGTCCGATTCGCTGTTCATGGAGCGGCGATTAGAGTCAAAGAACTCTCGCCAACTGTCTCTAATGAGATGCTCTATCACGCGTTCTCCCACTTTGGAGAGGTCGAAAGAGCCGTTCATATTGTCGACGAGAAGGGAAGACCAACTGGAGAAGGAATTGTCGAGTTTGAAAGAAAACCGAATTGCAATGATGCAATGCTTGCGATTCGTGATAAAGTCTTCTTGTTGACTGCGTGAGTGAGAGAGAGAAAATATGATTACTGATTGGAGTCGAGTTATTATTTAAAAGAGTGTTGTGTTTAATAGAAAAGTTGTGCCATCGTGTGAACAATGGCGAAGCTATTTTACTAGCAAATCGTTTCGAGCCAGCAGTGATAGGTCGCGCTTTTAACTTGTCTACTATAACTAGAATTAAAAGTTTTTTTTTCTTATTAGTATCTAATAAGTTAGCGTGGTACGCTTTTTACAGGGTGGTCTATAATTACCCGCACATATTTAAAAGATGTGAAGTTTACTAATTTGAATCGGTATGAGAATCTACAAAAATATTAATGACCCGCTCGACCATAATTGGTCTCGATGATGCGGGGTAAAGGGTGAGGATAGACATTGGTCGTGACACGAAAGAAGAGGCACACCGTCAAGAATTTCATTCCTTGTAAAAACTCATTTGGAGAGTATCCAGACTGATGTGGATTTTCAGCTTGGACTTATCATTCTTATATAATAAAAATCCAGATCCGGATCTCCTCGCTGTGTGTATCTGAATTTGTTTTTCCGCAAGAAATTGCAGTCGGCAAAACTCGAATCTGTGACATTTCGATTTGTATTCACGCGCTCGCTCTCCCGACTGAGCCACAAATGAATATAGGCAGAACACTGTTTGAGAAAAAGAGTGGAATGTGTGTGAATATAATGTGGCGACGAAGTCGCCTATCGGCCGCGTTAGCAGCCGCCGCAGTGCTGCGCAGCAGGCTTGCTTTAAATAAATTATTCTGTGCGGGTAATTATTAGCCACCTTGTATATACTACACTTTGGTTACAATTAAATTATTTTCTTCTGCTGGCTCGTACGCTAGTATCGAGTGTTGAACGGAATTCCGAGCTCAAGCTTTGATTTTTAAATTACTTTTTTTTTCTGTTATCTGCTTTTCGAGTTTGGAAAAAAATTGATTTCCGTGCAACACTGATATATTTTGCTTCAGTCCCAGCAGCGTATTGTTTTTATATCGATGATAATTCGATTCCTTATCAACTAAGGATTTGCCGGTTTCGGACTCCATAATCATTCTGTTTTTCTTTGTATAGGAGCCCGAAACCGCTTATTTGCGAAGTGTTGGACCCGAGAGATGAAGACGATGGACTGGCCGAAAGAATGATTCCCCGTACTCCGGGACTCTCCAAGTAAGTTTTAGTGGACTTTGTGACTACTGTAAAAGTTAGAAAAGTATATCTCATTAATAACGGCATAAGATTCAGTCAAAACTTTTATTTATTAGTCTATAGATTCAAAGCTTATTGAAATGCCACTTTTCCCCAGAAAATTTTCTCGAATGCATAAAAACAGATTTTATTAGATTAAATGCCGACTTTTTAAAATTAACACTGTTTTCATCGTATTTCGTAATCTAGGGAGCGTGAGCTCGGACCTCGTTTCCCGGCACTGAACAGTTTCGAGTACGTGTACGGAATGAAGTGGAAGGAGTTGTACGAAATGGAGAAGAAGAGACGTGCGGCGCTCGACGAAGAGCTCCGCGAGTCACGTCGGCGGCTCGAAGCTGACATGGAGCTCGCCTTCCAGGACTATCAGGCTCAAATGCTCAGAGAAGGTTCCGTTTTCCAAACGTTTTATGTTTTTTATTGTGCATGCTATGTAATTTACTCAAAATACAAAGTTCTGTATCTTCCAAGGCCAATAGAACTTGGGTGATGCTATTAAAGTCAATGGCCACGGGAATTCATAGTATTTGCGGTTTCTGTTTTACAAATACAAACAAAAATTTGCGTTTTGATGTAAGAAATAAGTATTATTTTTATTCCGTAGTGTAATGATACCGGATACATATAGCGGGAGTTTGTGGGGTGACTAAGTGACCAAACTTTTATGGGGTTATTCACGAAATGGCAAAAAATTGCAAAAAACTGCGCGAAAACTCGGAAAATGCTCCGATTGATCTGAAATTTTGGGAAATAAGGGAAAAAACTCTCCCGGACATTCCCACAAAATTTCAGACGAAAATATCGATTTTAAAGAAATATTGCTTTTTTCTCTGAAAATGCTTAAAATCGATATTTTGGTCTGAAATTTTGTGGGAATGTCCGGGAGAGTTTTTTCCCTTATTTCCCAAAATTTCAGATCAATCGGAGCATTTTCTGAGTTTTCGCGCAGTTTTTTGCCATTTTTTGCCATTTCGTGAATAACCCCATTACTAGTTACTGTGTGCGTTCAGTTGTTGAGAATGGTTTTTAAAATGTTGTCCCAGTTATTTTGGACTCTGCGTCGATTAATCACAATATCTATCTGCTCAAACATCAATTTACAAATTTTGTTTTCCGGAAAACTGATTTCCTGTCTTTTTCCAGTTTCATGTATCCGGCCTCAGCAAATAAGTATCTGAAAATCACATGAACGTATTCAGTAGGCATTGACCAACGTACTTTTTTTTGAAGGCTGGGTTTCACCAGTTTCTATATCTGCTAACTTTCAAAATCGCGAATTTGAACGCAAAGAATTGATGACTTTTCCACATCTTATAATTGAACAGTTTACACTAATTATCCAGCCCCCTCAGCGCAATGGAAATGGCGTCTCCTAGCGGATGCTCCAAGAATTTCTGCGGATGGTCTAACGACCAAAACATCGTTTTAGAGTAGCTGACAGACGATTATTAAGCTTATTTCAACAGTTATAAAAGGCAGAGTTGGGAAATTTTGAAAATGAAAGAGTTGGGGTTTTGAGCACCATCTCGCGAGAAGATGGTCTATGGAAAAATCCCGTAAGCTGAAAGGTCTGCTAGTTATCATCTCTTGGAAAACTGTTTTCCGTCTTTGCTGGTTTGCATTTATGCCCCTCTCCAAACTCGTTCTGGTAAGGTGGCGCACCCAGTTTTACAAGTCCTCACCGACCCCAGTTTTGAGGGCAGAGGCATTTCTCATGTTTGATTAGGCCTCTTCAGGCTTACTTGACAATGATAAGAAACGGATTTCAAACTATACTGAAGATTATGGAAAACCATATGACCGCTCTGATCAGGGGTGGGACAAAAAAATTTTTCCACAAAAAAAAAACTTTTTTGTCTCCAAAAAAATTATTAAAAAAACAAAAAAAAAATTTTTGTCCTCAAAAAATTTACCAAAAAGACAAAAAAAAAGTACGTATTGTCGGCCCGCCAAAATGGTCAAACGCGCTCCGCTGAACTCAATACTACGTGGATTTTATTTTGGTTTCCAAATTTTTTCATTTCACGTGTAAATTCAACGTGAAATCAAATAATTTGGAAACCAAAATGAAATCCACGTAGTATTGAGTTCAGCGGAGCGCGTTTGACCGACGTGGCGGGCCGATAATATTTCTGCCATTTAAAAAGACATTTTCCAAGTTTTTATTGAAAATTAGAGGTTTTTGTCAATTCGGAGCATATACTGAATAAGTTTTTGCCCAAAAACCGGATCTTTCTTTCGCCTCCGTGGCTCTAAAAAAATTTCTTTGCCTGCGCGCATCATCAAAAAAAAAATGTTGGTCTCACTCTTACCATCGAAAAAAAAATCAAAAAATTTTTTGTCTCATCCACATCCTCAAAAAAAAAACAAAATATTTTTTGTCTCATCCAAAAAAAAAAAACCCGAAAAAACAAAAAAAATCGAAAAAAAAATTTTTTTGGTCCCACCCCTGGCTCTGATGATAATGTGTTCGATGTTTCTACTACTTCGAGATCAACGCGTCTCGTTGTCACGTTTCCTTACCGCCGCATTTACAGGACTCTTTTGTCCATGCGACTTTGGTTTATTGAATGTATTCAATAAAATTGTGATGCGCACTGCGTAGATTCGAAAATGTGATTTTCGGATTCTCGTTTCCAAGCTTACAGAGAGTTTGGCATATAGAGACCATGTTTAATCGTATCAGAATCCAAAATAACGCCCGAAGCACACATTTCAAGGAAATTCTGAGCCTTTGACCCCACGAAAGTTTTTAGTTAGTGTTGGCTGCACAAGTTTTATGGGTTATTCATTTCATACATTTTGCATTTTTTCCGTATTCCTTTCATGGAGAAGTCCCAGAGCAAAGCCCTAATTATAAATAGCATATTCAATTTACAAGTCTACAATTTGGTAAAATTTTGAATAAAACACATCCGGTTGGAAAAGAACCTTTTGACACAAACCGAGACTAATTAGGAAAGAGTGAAATTGCCACGAAAATTGATGTAAATTATGCGATTTTTTGACGAAAAACTCGATTTTAAATAGCTAGCACTTTAAAATGTTTTTTGGAAACCAGCGGCCAATTCCATGATCTTCATTTGTCGGGCGAAGGGGTTGTCGGGATTAATCAGTTATCGAAATGCTTTTGTCGTATTTTTTAGGTTTTTGAACATTCTTTTTGCTGAGTACCGACATCCTGACAAAGGCCGACAAACGAGGTTCATGCATATGGCTTCAGAAGTTGTTTTATGGGCGTTTTTAAAAGTTTTATTTTTAGCGCTTATTTTATATTTATTCGGAACATGATGTATATGATGACGGTAAAATTGTGTTTTTTAATGTTGAAGTTTTCTAAGAAAGTTGAATGATTTGTCAAAGTCGGCATTTTTCTATGCATCAATTTAATCCCATTACTCGAATACGTAAATTACCTATCTCTTCGATCACTTTTCACAACAGTTCCAGTGTGTATATTTTCTTCAATACCTAATATTTCCATTATCCAGACCTCCAACGACGCCAACAAGAGCTAGAACGTCTCGAAGCGGCTCGCCGTGAACGAATGCGTGGCTTTGGCGGTCCGCCACCAAGTCAACCATTCCAATCTCAAGGGCCTTTTATGTCGGGCGGACCAGGTGGACCGATGGGTGGCGGTGGGCCAACGGGTGGTGGAGGACCAATGGGTGGTGGAGGACCGCCACCATTCGCACAGCCGTTCCAACAACCGCCACAAGGACTGTTTGGCGGTAATTCGGGCGGAGCGCCGCAACCACTGATGGGATCTGGACCGAACATGCAGGGACCACCACCAGGAGGGCCGGGAGGACCAGGAGGACCGGGTCCGCAAGGAAGATCGAATATGATTGAAGGTGTTCATAGACTTCTCCAGATTTTCAAAAGTGACAATGGACCAGGAGGAATGGGTAAGAGCAGATTGAAACAAAATAATAAGGTTGATTTGAATATTTTTTCGATTTTTCAGGAGGAGGACCAGGCGGCCGCGGAGATTTCGGAGGGCCACCACCACAAGGACCTGGTGGAATGTTCGGAGGAGGCGGAGGAGGACCATACGGAGGAGATGGATATCCGCCAGAGAAGAAATCTCGTCGTTAAATATTTAGACACCATTCAATGCTCTACATTTTAATTCCTCCTTATTTTTTACCCATTGCACACTAAACGTGCTTATCCTTTCTTTTTAATCTATCTGTTTCTTTTTTTCTCTTGGATCTCAATCCAATTTGTATTTGATGTGTTGAAATTATTCCCTGATTTTACACTTAAGTTATCAACATTTTTGTTGTATTTGTCTGTCAGTTTTTATTAAGTATTTCTGCACAGTGAAGATATCCGAGCAATTTACAATATCCGAAAATTTCTCACAAAAATTGGAACTATTCGATTCCGGGTTCGAATCGCCTTTATTTCAGCAATCTTTGGAGACTGGCAATTATTTTCTCGGTAATTGAAAGTCAGAGTTGAAGTTCAGAAGAACTTACTCTATTATAAGGGCACGGAGTAATGGCGACTGCCTTTTTTTGGCGCGGGACCACGCGCGACGCTCTCGTCTCTTTTCTAAATGTTTGCATTGGCACAGTGCCCAAAATTTTTGCCGTCGAATGCGGCGCGTGCGCGTGTTATCAATGGAGCACGTTTGCACCAGGTCACTCGCCATTACTCCGTGTAAGGGCACCTCCGATGCATAGGCTTTTCTACTACATGGTGTGTTGGCAGGAACGTTGGAAAATAAAATTTAAACTGCGATTGTTTTTTTCCTGAAAAAATTCTGGGCTAAGCGTGGTCGCATTTTTCTAACGTAAGCTGCATTTAGCTGCGCAGCCACTTTTCTGCGTTAAACTGATAAGAAGAGGAAACGTTCCGATAAAGTTCCGGCCAGCACACCGTGAAACCTGGAAAATGACATTATTCCTACGAAATATCTCGGAGCGCATTTTTTGGCACAGTTGAAATGAGTGCAACTGTAACCCATTAAAATGTATTGTGTTTCACAACATGTTTTCAATCGAGTTGCGACATCAAAACGTGAAACCACGCCAACTTGTTTTAACGCAAAAATTCAAAATGCACTAAAATTTAATGTTCGCGTGAAAAAAGTGGGCGGTGTTTCATGTTTTGATGATGCTACTCAATTGGAAACACAATAAACAAGTTTTAAAAAAATCACGAAAAACAAGAGAGAATAAAAAGCTTAAATTCTGTAATAGAGCGACCGATTTCTAATTTTTTTTTGTCGTTTTTATGAAAAATCTTTAAGATTTATATAGTACAAATTTGAACACATTGAAAAGCTGGCGGTCGCTCTATTACAGAATTTACGGTATTAACAATAGGATTTGTTTACATTTTTAAATGGGTTACGGTAGCACTCATTTCAACTGTGTCGAAAAGTTCGCTGCGAGACATTTCAAGAGAAAATTGGCTATTTTCAAAGTTTATGAGCTGCTGAGACGAGAGTAATACCACCGCGGCTAATATTATCAATTCAATATTGTTGCCGGCTAGGGGGTACGACAGAATAGAAATAGGCGAAATAGAAATGCTACAAAATAGAAATGCTACAAAAAAGAACTGGAAAAAATAGAACTGAGCGAAACTCAGGTAATTTTCGGCATGTGCACGGCACACGAGCAGCAAGATGCCGTGAAAAACGGCAGGCTGCCGGGTAAGGGTAGCGTTACGCAAGGAAACGGCTCATGAGCAGCAAGCTGCCCTGCAAAACGGCAAGCTGCCCCGCGAAACGGCAGGCTTCCGTGCAAAACGGCAGCGTGCCGTAGGAGTGCCGTGCCGTCGACAAAGGCGCCAGCATTCTTCTCTTGCGCAGACTGAGCGATGACGCAATTTTTTCTACATGAGTTTTACTTTCGAGTTCATTTTTACGATTATTTTCGTATTTTTCTTCAATTTTGTGTAAAAAGTAAGTGTTTATAATTATTTCATGTAGACTAAAAATGTTTTTAGAATTTTCCACGAGGCATTTGCTCAATTCTGCTGGCCACGATGGTTTCTACAGTGATCGATTTTGGAAAATGAGTTTCCAGTTGGTTCCAGGTATATTTTTTATTATGCTGCGCCTAAGATTGCAAAAAAATTCTTAGAATCACTTGTCTTCAGTTAGAAGTTCCAGAAACAATCCCAGAAATAACAGGTGTTTACCATGATATTTTACCGCGCGATGATGGTATATAGTCGGTGAATACATCATCAACCTCGCTCTACTGCCAAAATTCCTGTAAAACAGTGTTGCACTTGCAAGATTAACTCGAATTCTAGCTTTATTCTTTTTTTTTCAACGGAAAATGACGTATCCACGACGAATTGCAGTTAAAATTTGATTTTTCGCTTCAAAACAGGCGCACTACACTGTTGAAAATTGAAAAGTGCGGTAGAACAAGGCTGATGATGCATTCGCCGAGTATACACAAAATTTATTATGCGAATATAAACATTTCGACGCGATGATTCCGTACTTCTGAAAGCGAAAATTCGGAGAATGCTCCGATCGGTCTGAAACTTTAAGAGATCATTTAAAAATATGATCGGAAGTATCTTTTAAAAAAATTTCCCAAAGTTTCAGACCGAGCATTCTCCGAATTTTCGCTGAATTTTTTGCTGGATTTTTCTATTTTTTGTTTTTTTTTTTTGCTGGTTCCGAGAATAGCCCCATTATAAAGTTACGCAATCCCCATGTTCCATTTTTTTGTTTTCACAATACCGGTAAAAATATGTTATGGGATTATTCATAGCACGCAAAAAAAAAATAATTAGTTGCGAACCAGAAGGTTGTTGACGGCTATCGCCGTCAAAAACCTTCTGGGTAAGCTTGGGAACGCGCGAGTCTCCCTGATTTCTCAAAGTTTTAATGTATGTCAAAAGAAACATTGACTATTGTTCATTCACGAAAAATGCAAGTGCGCTCCACAAAACTTAGTACTACGTGGATTTCATTTTCGTCGCCAAATTATTTTATTTAACGTTGCATTTACACGTGAAATGAAATAATTTGGCGACGAAAATGAAATCCACGAAGTACTACGTTTTGTGGAGCGCACTTGCTTTTTTCGCGAATGAACAATACGTCCCCAAAATTGAATAAATTAATGGGAAAACAAAAAGGTTGCAACGCGGTGTTTGCGTACTTTTGAAATTCAAACGGCCATAAAAGAAATATTGTCGGCCCGCCAAAATGGTCAAACGCGCTCCGCTGAACTTAACGCTATACGATTTTCATTTTGGTTTCCAAATAAATGTGTTTCACGTTGAATTTACACGTGAAATGAAATAATTTGGAAACCAAAAAGAAAATCGCATAGCGTTGAGTTCAGCGAAGCGCGTTTGACCATTTTGGCGGGCCGACAATAGCATGGCAGATGAAGAGATTTGTTCCCATTTCCATTTGAATTTTAAAAGTACGCAAACACCGCGTTGCAATTTTTTTGTTTTCACAATAAAAACTGAATGTTTTTCTGTGTGTCTGTCAATCTTTTTTCGTATATCGATTGCGAAAAAATATGTCAGTAACCTATTCAGTGCAGCAAAAACAAAACAGTTTTTGGGTGTATTCAACCCGATATATTGCGCAAGAACATTAAAAAAAAAAACTACCGTACTCAGACGTTTTCAAACTGAACACAGCTCTTCGGGTCGACTCCTGGCATTTTAATATTCTAATGCGTCTTCCACTGTACTCGGTATAAAACGCTGAAAACTCGCTCCAATCGAACAAAGAATTGCGAAAAAATATGACCACTTTCTCAATAATTCTTCAGTCAGAATTTGACAAAAATCGCTGCATGAGCCTACAGTAGCTCAGTAAAAACTCATTAGTAAGCTTTCCACCATGGACGGGCCGTCCGAAAACGTCCGTTACCCGTCCGGAGAACGGGTGCCCGCTGCCCGTCCGCGTTGCCCGGTCTGCAATGTTACGTGACGGTTTCCTAGGATAGAAATAAGGGCATATCGCGTTGGCAAATGTGGAATCATAAAAAATAATATTTTGTCACGGGAAATTGAAAATATGTGTATAAATGCGTGAACTTTCTTCTCCAATTTTTTTTAATAGTTGGAAAAAATAATAAACATTTCAAGCGGGCATTTTTCTTTTTCCCCGGGGATCGGACGGCCCTTTCCCCGAACGGGTCGGACGGGCGAAAAACGCCCGCCGTGGAAAGCTTACTCATTAGTAAACCTATTCTCCTGAACTTTTCAATTATCTCAGTCCAATGCAAACGTGCATTTTGGGCAGTTTAATGCAGAACAATTAATTAAACTTCTCGTGTACATCAAATTAAAATAACAGAAATACCGTAAAAACTCAAATAGAACGGCATGCCCTTCTATGGTTTCATTTCATCACAATTGCCGGGTATTTAGAGGTTTTCACACCAAACTCGGCAAAACACTTTGTAGTCAAGCAGGCATGGAACGACCGAAGTTTGATGTGCAAACCTCTAATCATCTGGCAGTTGCGATGAAATGAAGCAATAGAAGGGCCGTTGTATTAGAGTTTTTACGGTATGTGCAAGATTTTGTCCATAACCGCTCAGAAACTAAAACAGATAGGAAAACAAAAACTCAGAAAAAAAATTCAAAAAATTGCTCAAAAATGTGATGAAACGTACCTAAATCTAATTTTGTAGGCTAAATTTACACATACTAAACAAAAACTGCTTAACAAAAAAAAGAACCACAGTAAAACTCGAACCACAGACCTCACGCATGGCTGTCTGGACTGCAACCACTTGGACACCGCGCAGGTTTAATAATTCTTTCTATGTGTGCAATGACATTTCGGCCGACCCACAGTTTCCTGTCAGATTTCCTTTCGAATGTAGAAAAGCAAAAACAGCAGAAGAAAAAGTAGACGGTCCTAACAGTAAAGTACCCTTCAAAATAGTGATATCAAAATTTGGAAAAGACGGGCATCATCGCGGGGTTCAGGAGACTCAGATTTCCAAATTTGGGCCCTTGCGGACTTCTGGGGACTGCGCGAGCAGTGCGAACATACCGATGCACAGACAGACTTACACACAGAAAAATTTTATTAGTAATAGTAAAGATTTCGCCTTATGTATCACTCATCAAAAATACAAAATATTCGAATCTTTTGCAACTCCATATTTCCAAATCTGAATTTTGGCGGAAAAATTGAGCGCCAAGTGACGAAAGGTTCTCGAACGAGTGTTACAAACGATACCCCGATATTTTGCAGTATTCGCTGCGAGACCACAGTAAAAAACGTAGCGTTGTTTGTATCACTCGTTTGTGAGCATAATAGAACTGTAACGGCTTACTAGACAAGTTTCGAACTGTTCGACTTAGAATTGCCTGGTATGGAACAGTTCCATTCCACGCAGTTCTGTACCGACCGTTTTTTTAAACATTACAGTTCTGTTCCGCAATATCACCTTGACGAAATAGGGTTGCAAACAAAGAGAGTTGTTTTTAAAACAATGTGAATTGTTTGTTTTTTCTATATGCGCGACATAAGGCAAAGAATTTCAAACAATTATTTTGCAAAAAATGAATAACCCCATCAGTTATTTCTGGATTTTTTGTGGAACTTTAAACTACAAAAAACATGTTTGGAGAAACTGTACTTATGAACAATTACTCTACGGAAATGTAAACAGTAAATGGTTTTCCGCGGAATTTCTAAAAGGGATTTCCAAGACCCTGAAAAATGCGGGTAAACCCCCGAAACCGGGTAAGTCAAAGCCATGGAAGACTAAACCGGGGAAAAACTTCAGAAACCGGAGAAAAATTTTCAAGTCTGTGGCACGATTTTCCTGCATTTTATAACAGTTTCTGTACAATTCTCGTGCCTCTTGCATGTTCAATTTTTGCCGTTTTGTCTTGACTTCCCCGGTCTGGTGTTTTTTTCCGGTTTTGTCAGGATCTTGGATTACCGTTTATAGTACAAACTAGCCAATAAAATTTAAAAAATTAAATTAATCGTCAAGAAAACCATTTCGTGTTTTTATGTACCGTGCGGTAAACGCTCATAAATACAAACCCAGTAACTTTTTGAATTTTGAGCGGCAATAAATCTTCAACTTTATTTTTAATGAATTCAGTTTTGAAAGTTTTCTTGCAGTTGATCATCTACTCGTCGATATGCGGAAATGGACCTTGACAAACGATACTATTCGATATTGACGGATCGTGTGATGCTCGGTAAATATAATTACATTTTTCGCCATGATTTTTTTGTTACCTTTTAATGTTTTTTTACTGTTTTTTTATTTAATAAATTTTATTAATTTCAACGAATAGAATCGATCAAATCAGAAATAAGCAGGGTTACGGCAGCTTGCCGTGCTTTATTTTGGCACGCTGCCGTGAAAAACGGCAGGCTGCCGCGCAAAACGGCAAGCTGCCGCTGGCAGGTGGCACCCCTGCCGATTCGCGCAGCAGCTTGCCGTTTTTCACAGCAGCGTGCCGTTTCGAGGGGCAGCTTGCCGAAAATTACCTGAGAATAGAAATGCTACGAAATAGAACGGCTACAAAATGGAAATGGGCGAAATAGAAATGCTACAAAATAAAAACAAATTTTGGCGATGGAGCGCGTTTGCATTATTTTTTCAATTTCTCAGTTTTTCGCCGATTTTCCATTTTTTTTTTCTGAAACTGCATTGATTTTATACCTTTCTTCATTTTCGATGTTGTTAAGTGCGTAAAATATCTGAAAATTACTGAAAAATCCTATAATAATCGGAAAATTCGAAGAATAATACAAACGCGCTCCATCGCACCGATTTCTATTTCGCCCATTTCTATTTTGTCACATTTCTATTTCGCGCTGTTCTATTCCGCTCATTTCTATTTTGTAGCCGTTCTATTTTTTCCAGTTCTTTTTTGTAGCATTTCTATTTTGTAGCATTTCTATTTCGCCTATTTCTATTCTGTCGTACCCCCCAAAAAAGAACTGGAAAAATAGAACGGCTACAAAATAGAAATGAGCGGAATAGAACAGCGCGAAATAGAAATCGGTGCGATGGAGCGCGTTTGCATTATTCTTCGAATTTTCCGATTATTATAGGATTTTTCAGTAATTTTCAGATATTTTACGCACTTAACAACATCGAAAATGAAGAAAGGTATAAAATCAATGCAGTTTCAGAAAAAAAAAATGGAAAATCGGCGAAAAACTGAGCAATTGAAAAAATAATGCAAACGCGCTCCATCGCCAAAATTTGTTCTATTTTGTAGCATTTCTATTTCGCTCATTTCTATTTTGTAGCCGTTCTATTTCGTAGCATTTCTATTTCGCTCAGTTCTATTTTTTCCAGTTCTTTTTTGTAGCATTTCTATTTCGCCTATTTCTATTCTGTCGTACACCCGCCGGCTACAGTAAGCCGTGGCGCAAAAATCGAAATTCCGCCCCTTCAGGTTTTTCAACTGAACGCAGTGCAAAAATGTGAGCGGGTGTGTCGTCTCACATATCCTTGCCGTTATCTTGCGCATATTTGCGTGGTAGTCCCTTGCCGACGCTTTGCCGTTCCCTTGCGGCTACAACTCATTTTGCTTGCCGTCTTCTTGCCAACTCATCAAATATCGGCAACTTGCCGATTTCGACGGCAATCTGCCGCTTGAATAGCGAACCCTTGCCGTTGCTTTGCGGAAAATTCCCTGAGTATTCGTCAAGAAAGCAAGTGCGCTCCACAAAACTTAGTACTTCGTGGATTTCATTTTCGTCGCCAAATTATTTTATTTCACGTTGAATTTAGACGTGAAGAAAAGTTTCGAGGAGCGCACTTGCTTTTTTGGCGAATTAACAATACACCATCTTGTCGCAAGCGATTTTTTGGGACCATCCGCTGAGAAATTCCAATTTTATTGCGCTGGGGCTGGCAGATTCGGCGTTTTCGAGGCACATTGTCAATTTAACCACCGAACTCGATGTGTGCGTCAAATGTATTGAGCAAGATTTGTTCGTTTGTGTGTTTAAATTTGTCAGTTTTTATTAAATACTGAAATTTCAATATTTCTTCTTTTTGTACCATCTATACATATAACTATTTAGCGGTATGAAATGGGCGACCTTTTAAAGGCCAAATGGGGTTAGCAATAGAGAATTGACGAGTGTATGTATGTGCATCGGGCGGCGGTGGTTAGAAAGGACCGGTGAAAGGCGTGGGGAGAAATTTTCACAAATAATTGCAGATAGAACATGGTAAAACAGTGGTGTTGAATTCGAATTGAGGATCTTCTGCGCTTCTCATCCAGCGAGCAACGACGAGCAGAAGCATCAGAGAAAAGGAAAATTAAAATTAGTGCGTGGAATTTATCACGTCGACAATCTTCTGGGCCACGGTAAAAGTGGGATCGCGAACGAGCACAATATCGTAAACTTGCTCGTAGTGCTCCATGGCTTCCGTGTCTTCGAGCGATCCGTTGTAATATCCGACTTTGAGTGTTGGTCCGTCACGTTCAACTCCCACATCCATATGGATGTCACCCATTGAATCGCCGAGAAGGATCACGTTGACGCTGAAAGAAACAAAGATTAAAAAAAAAATATATAATAGATTGGATTTTTTTTTGTTTTTTGCAGTTTGAGATAAAACTTAACTTACCGTCCAGCAATTTCGTGGAAGAATGACGTCTCCTTTTGAATAACTGAAGAATTCTTGCAGAACGTGTGAATAAGAGGCTCGGAGAATGCGCATGCCTTATCCTCTTCGTCAAACAGAATCATGTTGGATATAAAGTGAGTGTTACGCGGAATGGCGCCAAGTTTCTGTTGCAAAAAGTACTCGATAATGTTGCCGATTCCGGCCGAGAAGATGACGAGTGGAATGTTATGGGCGTCGAGTGATTGGATAAAGTCTTCCGCTCCATCTCTGAACACGATACGCGATTGTCGGACAAACTCTTCGATCGTCGATTTGGAGAATTTCTCGTTGATTATGAGTCCATGAGAAGTGCCCCACCACGTCTCCATGTGTGGAATCTTCTCCTCCATCGTTAGTTTTGGACTAAACTCAATCGGATAGTATTTCGCTTTCAGATCAATAAACTTTTGTCCGAGCTCTGGTTTCAGGCGCATCACATTGTCATCAAAGACTCCATGAGTTGTGGAAAGTCTCTCTCCTTGCTCGTTTTCAAATCTCGAAAGTGTGTAGTCAAAGTCGCTGATCACAACAGTTTTTCCTGCTCCTCCAATCACCATTTTGCGCAGTTTCGCGGCTACTGTCGTCGGATCACGGCACAAAACATTTTCCTGATTGAGCAAAAAGTTCATGAGAAGTGGAATGGCGTCCGTCTTTTTGAGCTGTTCGATGCATTCCGCTTCGGCGTTGGCGGCTGCGGCGGCGACGATCTCGGTGGCTTTGAACATGCTGAACTGGGGTTGATCGAACGTAGTGGCAAGCGGTGTGTCGGTGAGCGTTTCGGCTGAAAATAGGAGAGAATTTTTGAGTGTTTTTTGATAAGGATTGATAAGGAAAAAATAAAATAAAAAAACATCAAAAGTTCAGTTTTTCTTTTACTCACTAGAATTTGCCGGGTTCATCGATAACAACGATTAGTAGGGGTGGTCTAACTAAGCGTGCATCCTAGTATTTATACGGTTTTCTAGTATTTTTCGAGTGTACCACTAGTCTAGTGGATACTTGAGATAAAATACAATATAAAAAGTAGCCACACGATTTTATTCAAGGCCGCCAAAGGCCATTTGGGGCCGAAATAGATCACTATCGACTCAAGTACTTAAAAACTTGAAAAAAATATTTTAAAGGTCAGAAGAGGCAAATTTGAAGCTACTAAACGGTGCTACGGACGAATAGAACTACCTGAAATAGAGTCAGCTCCATTTCAGGTAGTTCTATTCCGCAATAGGACCGTTTAATAGCTTCGAATTCGCCTATTCTGGTCTTAAAAAACGCCTTACAAAAAATGTTAAGCGAAAAGTGTGAAAAAGAAAAATTTCTCTTTCGATTCCCGACAACTTTATAGATTTTTGGTGGTTCCGCCCACAGGGATCGCTCGTTTGCGCAGAAGATAAAAAAAAAAAAAAGAGTAAAGAAGATTTTTGTACAGTCAATCTCTTGATGGTATCTCTGACGTTCCGAGCGGTGTCATCGACACAAAAGTGTAAAAAAGTGAGTGAGGGCTGAGAAAACTGGAAACTAGAACGGAAAAAAAAATGTGCCGTAAGCCTTTTGGCAAAGAAAAGTTTTCGTGCTTGACTGACTGGTTACCCACCTACTGGCACAGCCTTTTTATTCAGACCCACTGGGATTATAAATCAGTAGTGATAAGGGAGCAGAATACGGTTAGGTGATAAGCGCGGCGGCCACTGTACTTCTCCGACGACGAAACGGCAAAGGACACGTTATCATCGGCTGATTTTACGACCTGGCTCTTTGTTCTGTCAGTGCGGATTCACTCCGGCGTTAATTATCAGTAGCAATGTTGCCAATTATCAGTAAAAAATACAAAAAAGACAAAGAAATGGACTGTTTTGAAAGAGACGGTAGTAGACTTCGTTAGTTGATTATTCTTTTGAAATCAATTTTGGTTTTTCTTATCAATTTTTAATGAAAAGTGCGGAAAATTCCGTCTGAAACTGCACATTTCAGGACTGTTGAACTTGTTGTGGGAAAACTCGGAGAATGCTCCTATTATGGGTCTATTCACGGAACCTGCAAAAAATGCAGCGAAAATTCGGAGAATGCTCCGATCAGTCTGAAATTTTGACAAAAAATGTCAAAAATACTCCCGGACATGTGCAAAAAATTTCAGAAAAAAATCGATAATTTTCAAAATCGATATTTTGGTCTGAAATTTTCTGCACATGTCAGGGAGTATTTTTGATATTTTTGTCAAAATTTCAGACTGATCAAAGCATTCTCCGAAGTTTCGCTGAATTTTTTGCATTTTTTGCTGGTTTCCGTGAAATTTTCCGAGTTTTCCCACTATTTTTTTGGCATTTCGTGAAAAAACCCATATTTTTGATGCGCCTCCAATTTTCGGCTCTCGGACGTTTCGAAAATTTTTCTGCATTTTGTCCTCGCGGCGTTTGCACACAATCTTTTTTTTCCAAGATTTTTATGGAATTTTCGAGAGCGTGAAAAAACCGGGAAAAATTTGCAGGTCTGCGGCACGGTTTTTGTACACGAAATGCTATAGAATGAAGGAAAACAAACCCGTGCCGCAGGCTTGCAAGTTTTTCTCCGGTTTCGCGTTTTTCTCCGGTTCTGTCACGCTCTCGAAATCTCATATAATGGATTCGTGACGAAGTGACATTTCACGTGAAACTGGGAGACGAAAAATATTTTCATTTCTTCAGTTATTTCGAATAAAAATTGTCAATCCGCGGATTCACAATCCGCCACGAATCCATTATAAAAAGCTTTGAAAAAAAATGAATGTGTGCAAACACCGCGACGAGAAAATGCAGAAAATTTTCGAAACGTCCGAGAGCCCAATTTTCAACTCTTCGAAATTTTGCAAAAAAATGAACGATTTTGGCTAAAATATGTGCGCTTTATAAGATACATTTTTCTAGACAATAATTTAAAAATAGCACTTCGCGCCAACATTAGGTGGAGCGCACTTACAAATCTCCCGGTTAGCGCTGTCTATTTACGCCAACGTGGGCGCCTCTATTACAGGGACTCTTCTAATGGCTCTGGGGCGTTTAGAAACTAGTGATATTTTTAGTCGCCGTCTTCGCACTAATGCAAAAATTCGTCAAAGGATACCAGGAGGGTACGACAGAATAGAAATAGGCGAAATAGAAATGCTACAAAATATAACTCTTTGGGCGATGAAGCGCGTTTGCATTATTTTTTCAATTTATCAGTTTTTCGCCGATTATGAAATTTTTTTCTGAAACCGCATTGATTTTATACTTTTCTTCATTTTCGCTGTTGTTAAGTGCGTAAAATATCTTAAAATTACTGAAAAAACCTATAATAATCGGAAAATTCGTATAATAATGCAAACGCGCTCCATCGCACCGAGTTCTATTCCGCTCATTTCTATTTTGTAGCCGTTCTATTTTGTAGCATTTCTATTTCGCCTATTTCTATTCTGTCGTACCCTTGATACCAGAGGCCATATGCAATAAACGGGAAAACTAGAGGGAAACCGTTTACCGGAAAACGCTGAATTTTGTGTGATAAGGATGAGAGATGCAGAGAAACAGACAGACCAATTTTCCGCAGAACACCGTTTTCCAGTTTCTTGCCAAAATTTGCCGGAAAATTTAGCACTAAAGTTTCGAAACGTCTTGTATCGAAATGTCCCAGAGCCCTTCTAATACATTTTTTACGGTAACTGAAAACAAATGCGAACCCACAGATATCAACATCAGAGCATTGGAAAACAGAGATCACTTGTCCCATTGTTAAACAGTTTCGTTCTAGTCTAGGAAATGAAAGAGATAGAAAGAAAGAATAAATCGAACACGTTTTATTTACAATTTTTTTTCGAACTTTTCTAGGACTTTAATGGAAAAGGACAAACACCTTACGTGTTCAATTCCAGGCAGACATCCCGAGTGCCGACGTCATCTGGAATCGGTTTCTGGTTCAGAAATTCAAAAACCTCCATCACCTCTTCTAGTCTCTTATTCTTATTTCATTTGATCTCACCTTGTGTTGACGAACCAGCAGAAGACATTGTGGGTTGGGCTCAACAAAGCAGTAGACGGAAACGGCTGTGAAGGAGCAACAACAGACGAAAAAAAAATAAATGTTTGAAGAAAACGAAATGCAATGCGGAAAAGAGCAGCACGAGAGAGTATGTCAGGAGTGAGAGACGGAGACGAGCAGAGACGAAGCATGGATCAGTAAAGCCGGCGGATACTTGTCTCGAGACGAGGAGAAGTGGGGAGGAGAAAAAAAAAAGTTTTTAGTTTCTAGTCGAGAGGAGGCAATTGGGAATAGAGGAGAGGTCAAAGGCTGGTAAAAATTTGAGTTTTAAAAGGATTCGAAGATATCAAGATGGAAAACGGATAAATTGGAAATTGAAACAAAAAAGTCGTTCAAAAAGGCTGGGTTTTTTAAAATTGACAGGTGCCAAAATGTATTGTGAAGTATTCTCACGGTAGGTGGAAAACAAAAGACGGCTACGGAATTCCATTAAGCTATGATCCTGATAATATTTAAAAAAAAAAACCTCTACAGCTCTATTTAAATTATCACACAGTCTGCAAACACCGCGGTATCACCATTCCTTGAATACGTAATAAAAATCTTAGGGGCGTGGCCTAAATTACTCCGAAAATTGTATTTTTTTTTGGTTACTGTAAGCCGCCTCTCTCTTTTTTTCAGTGAAACAACCATTAGCAGATGTTTTGGCGCATTTAAGAGCTACAAACGATGAAGACCAGCTGAACAGAGAAGAAAGGCTCAATTCGCCACGTCACATGGAGCATCTCTAACGAGTTCTCGAAAAACAATCAAAGCTCGGTAGAGAAGAATTAGAAGAGGAAAAGAAAGTGGTGTGAAAGGAAATAAAAAATAATTCCAGTCACCATAGATTTTATAGTCAAGATTCTTATCGTCTTTTTCAGTTGCTAGCATTAATTTTTAATAGTTTTTTTTTCAAATCTTCCGATGTTTCAATTGGCAGTTTGACTCAGACAGAAGCTTTTCAAAGAAAGGAAAATTGTTGAATTTCAATGAAAAAATTTGATAATTAAAAACTTTGATCTCTGACCCGTACACCTATAAATTAAACTTCGCTTTGAGTGATATTCCGCGTAGCCAGTAAGATAGATAGATAGCAACTGGTTTTAATTATATACCTACTGATTACTTCCAAAAGGTCAGAAAGCGTTTAAAAGTTCGCTCAAACTAAATAAATATATATTGATGCGCCAAAAACCCGGGACGTCCGCGGGAATATATATAAAACACGCTCTATTGATAATTCTAATTTTTTGAATTCCACCGTAACTTTTTTGAAGCGTTCGTATCACAATCTAATGGGGTTGTTCGTTTTATGCATTATGCATTTTTCGTCAAATTTTCCTTATTAATTTCATACAGAAAACGATATTTTCTACAGCAGTTAAACTGCAAAATGCATTTTTTGTCAAGAAAAACCCGCAAAAAAAAATGCAAGAAAGAATGGTGGTGTTATTCATTTCAAACGTTTTGCAGTTTTTTTCATTTTTGTCTTATAAATTTCATGCAGAAAATGACAAAAAGCGCATTTTGCAGTTCGACGAAATGCAGTTTTCTGCTGCATAAAATTGATGGAATTTTGTAATGGACCTATTGTCGGCTCGCCAAAATGGTCAAACGCGCTCCGCTGAACTCAACACTATGCGATTTTCATTTTGGTTTCCAATTTATTTCAGTTCACGTTGAATTTATACGTGAAATGAAATAATTTGGAGACCAAAATGAAAATCTCATAGCGTTGAGTTCAGCGGAGCGCGTTCGACCATTTTAGCGGGCCGACAATATTCATTTGAATTAAAATGCATTTTTATCACACATTTATTCAATACATTACTACATATTAATGAATCAAACTGAATTTTCCTGAGCCATTGAGTTTGAGTCATTCTGCAAATCGCGCACAGAAAAAAAAAGCACTTCACGGTAAATTGGAAGATGAACTCAAAAAATCTATTAATTTCTTCATTTTTTCAAATAAAAACGTGAATTTAAATGTCGCTCCTTGCGAATACGTGATAGCACTCATTCATGCGGTGTTGTCAGTCGCGAACTTCGATCACTAACCCGATAAAACTGTATTTCTCTGTGTCTCTGTGACCGCTGTGGTCTTTTTCTTCCATCGCTGCTAGACCACATGGCCGCGGTCGAGGAACAGCGCGTGGCCGACTGCCAGTTTTTAATGAACAAGTGACAACGTGACCGTACGATTGATAGAAGATTATTTTCAACGCGACAAAACTGAACACATTCATAATAGCGAGAAACTCTGGAGGCACACTCAATAAATTTGTTTTTCACGTACCGCAATGAGCGTATTAAAATAAATAAATTAATTAAAAAACTCACTTTGTAATATTGTCGAACTCCGGCTTTCGAAGCGTCTTCCATTCAGCAGAAGACTCCTTCCGAGCCTTCTCGCAACAAGACTCATCGACCCGTTCCAAACGTCTGGAATTTATTCATATTAATCGATAAAGCAAGTGGGAAATGTGGAACTTAAGGGGTTAAATACCAAAAAGACTGAAAAAAAAGGATTGGAAGTATGTAGCATATGACGTCTGATAGACAGCTGGCAAACGGAGAGGAAGAGGGGATGAGAATCGGAACGGGAACGGGAAAAGAAAAGAGATAGGAAACAATAAGTGCCCTTCCTTCTTTCCTTCCTTTCCACTATTCGCGGACACATCTGTAGGTGAACTATGATCTGTTCATGCTACGCTGGCGCCCTATTTATGTACGTTCTTTCGTATCATCGGTGGGCGGTTTGGTTCAACAACACTCACGGTCAGTTATTTTGTATTTTGAGCGCTTTTTAACGGTTCTGTAGTCGTTCGGCTCGAAAATCGTCATATTTTTCCATAAAAATAGCTAAAAATAGGCCTAAAAGTGCGCGAATCAAAGAGAAAAAAATTATAAAAATTTATTTGATTTTTTCGATTTGCATTTTGCGCTTTGTGCAAACACCGAAACGTTAAACTGCAGTCTTGGAAAAAATTTTATTTTTTTTTTATAACTTTTCCCCAATGATTGTGCGTTTAATCAATTTTCACCTGCATGCTACTTTCTTAACAACCAAAAAATTAATCAGAAATGATCCGAATTTTACTCCCAACTAACAGGATTCTTGCAACTACCTCGGCTTGCGGTGTTAACCCGTTCAGAATGACGTCTGGCAGTGCAGTGTCGTCGACGACACAGTACGAAGAAGCGGTTCGTCTACTGAACACTTTGCAATCAAATGCGGCAACCATCAAAAAGTTGCGTGGCCAAAGAGATCATCTGCAAACGATGAATCTTCCGCAGTGTAGGAAGTATCTCGAGTCGATGAGGATCACGCAAAAAGAGCTGGATGCGTTGAATATCATTCATGTGAGTGGAACGAAAGGAAAAGGAAGTACTTGTGCGTACGCTGAAGCAATTCTGAGAGCTCGAGGATTCAAGACAGGATTGTACACGTCGCCTCATCTGATACATGTAAGGGAACGGATTCGGATAAATGGAGAGCCGGTGGATGAGCAGATTTTTGCAGAAGAGTTTTTTCATGGTTAGTTTATTTTATTTTATTTTTTGTGCGAAAATATTTAGTATAGTGACCTACCGTAGCCTAAAAATGCGATTTAGTGTCTAAGTTTTGTTTTTTTTTTTCATGAATACCCTTACAAAAATATCAGTTGTTTAATTTACAAGTAGACGAATATCACATTAAAACCACACAAAAAATTTCACTGATTTTTGGCGAATTTTACAACAACCAAAAATAGAAGACCACCTGGGGCACACGATGTCACCGGCTTCCTAGCAGGGGTGGGACAAAAAAAATTTTCCACAAAAAAAAATGTTGTCCTCAAACAAAAAAAAATTTTTTTTTTGCTCTTAAAAAAATTAACAAAAAAATTCCAAAAAAAAATACGTGTTTCTGCCAGTTAAAAAGAAATTTTCCAAGTTTTTTTTTTTTGAAAATTAGAGGTTTTTGTCAATTCGGAGCATATACCGACTAATTTTTTGCCCAAAAAAAATCGAAAAAAAAATCAAAAATGTTTTTGTCTCATCCAAAAAAACCCGAAAAAAAACAAAAAACAAAAACATTTTTTTTTGGTCCCTCCCTGCTTCCTAGGCCACTAGCCTAGAAATGCAACGGTCGCGATTTCTAGATTATTCAATTTTTCCCAAAAATATTCATTTTTCTTGCAATTTTCCCCCTGTGCATTTTTTCAAAATTAAGCGCAAAATGCAAGAAAGACAGGAGAAATATGGTGAAAAAGAAAAACTGCGTTTGAATTTCCCGCCATTTCATGTACTCCTTCTGGATGAGTTGTATTTTTTGTTGTTGCAAAAATCAAATAACTTTTTTTGTGCGATCCTAATGGGATAAACCACTTCCCCCAAAATGTTGCTCAATACCTTATTTAAAATAATAAAAACCGAAACCAATTTACTTTTCCAGTGTACGACATGATAAAGACGGATCACAGTGAAAATATGCCCGCCTACTTCAAATTCCTCACTCTTCTCGCTTTTCGAATTTTCGTCAAAGAAAAAGTTGAAGTGGTCATACTGGAAGTGGGAATTGGCGGAGAATACGATTGCACCAATGTCATCGAACATCCAAAGGTGTGCGGAGTGACAACGTTGGATTACGATCACATCTCTCTCCTCGGATCAAAGTTATCGGAAATTGCGTGGCACAAGGCGGGCATTTTCAAAGATAATGTTCCGGCGGTTTATTCGCCAACTACGGTAGAAGCGGAAAATGTAAGTTTTCAAAAAAAAAAAAATGAAACTCACAGAATTGGCTCTGGGACGTTTCGAAACTTTAATGCATTTTTTCGGCACAAGGCTTTAAATTCCCAAAAAAGAAAAATTAAAAACCAAATGCGCTTGCGTTTTGGTGTCAATTGGCGAAAAACGTTAAGCAAAAATTCAAAAAAGTTTCAAAACGTCCCAGAGAGCCTATTTTCGTCGCCGTGTTCGCAGTATTGACAAAATTCGGCCAGCTATAAAATAGTTATCGAATCTTTTATCGAAAAATTCGGAGAATTTGTCAAAATTTATCGGAAAATTTTGCTCTAAAAATGGGTCTGGGACGTTTCGAAACCTGCCATTTCGAAACTGGGGCGTTTGGATTTAAATTCACTAAAAATTTAAATATATAATTTATGAAAACGAAAAATAAAAACCAAATACGCTGTGTTTTCATGTCAATTGGCGAAAAACGCTACGCAAAAATGCAAAAAAAAAGTTTCGAAACGTCCAACCCAGCCACCGGATCGTATCATTTTTGCTAGACGATTTGAATAATTTTTCCAAAAAAGATAGTGGAAAATGACACGCGAACTTACCTAACTTTGCCATTTCCAGGTACTTCTATCCCGTGCTTCTTCAAAAAATGTCCAAATTTCTGAAGCTCCGCCCATCTCCGACTACTGTTTCGCTCGATCCATTTCACCTGGAATCAGTGGACTCCATCAATTCCCCAACATCTCTTTAGCACTTCAACTGATCAGACATTGGTCCGAACAATGCCAGCTTCCTATTCTCGAACTCCCATCAGACACACCCTCCTACCGCGGATTCCCTGTTCCCGAATGGATGTGTGACGCCATCGAGTCGTGTCGTTGGCCGGGAAGAAGTCAAGTTGTCCGTACTAATCGAAATGTCACGTATCTTCTGGATGGAGCACATACTCCGAAGAGCATGGAGGCTTGTGCTGAATGGGCGGCCGAAGAGTTTGCAAATCTTGGAAAGAAATCGGTGAAGAAGATTGCGCTTTTTCAATGCACAGCGGATAGAAGCCCTTCGACTTTGATCAATTATTTGAAGGTATCATTTTGAGAGTTTTTTTTATCTGAGAAGGTAGCGAAAGCTCCCATTGTCCAGAAATTTGGGAAATAATGTTTTAAAAAATATTCCAGGACAAATTTTAGACCGAATTTCTGAAAATTTTTTAAATAATCGATATTTCGATCCAACATTTTCTGAGAATATAGGGTAGTATTTTTGACATTATTTCCCCTCTCAGCAGTTGATCATAAACATTGAAAACAGCCAATTTTCCCCCGAAATATAACGAAGCGCATTTTTCGACACAGTTGAAATGAGTGTGACCGTAATGGACCTATTCACAAAACCGGGAAATAAAGAAAAAAACGGAAAAAAAATTGCGGGAAAAATCGGAGAATGCTCCGATTGACCTGAAATTTTGGGAAATATTGGAAAAATTCTCCTGTACACGCTCAAAAAATTTTGGACCAAAATATCGATTTTAAAAATTTTCAGAAATATCGATATTTTGGTCCAAAATTTTTTGAGTGTGTATTGTGTTTTCAATCGACTTGCGACATGAGAACGCGAGACTCCGCCCACTTATTTGTGCGCTACCTGTCTGCGTCTCTTCAAATATCACTGTGTTCGCGTGGTCGCGCATAAATAAGTGGGCGGAGTCTCGCGTTCTCATGTCGCAAGTCGATTGAAAACACAATACAGGATAATTTTTTCCAATATTTCCCAAAATTTCAGGTCAATCAGAGCATTCTCCGATTTTTCCCGCAATTTTTTTCCGGTTTTTTCTTTTTTTTTTCCGGTTTTGTGAATAGGTCTATAACCAATTAAAAATGTAAACAAATTCAAGCAAATAACGAAAAACAAAAAAAAAATAAATAAATACAATTAAAAACACAATTTTTAAATGGGTTACGGTCGCACTCATTTAAAGTGTGTCGAAAAATGCGCTTCGAGACATTTCGTGGGAAAATAGGCTATTTTCAAAGTTGTGTTTTCTTTTTTTTCCTTCCCGGATACAGTATGCTACCCCGTGTAAATTCCACTCAACATTTTGATTTGGAGACTAAATAGAACTGTTTTGGCATTTTTGTTGAATTATTTATTTGCAAATGAACATTTGTAAGTACATTTTTCCAAAAAACAACTACTTTTTTCGGAAGAAAATGTGTAATTGGCAAAAAAAAGTCGGAAAAAAAAATTTTAATTTTGAGAAATGGCAAAATTGCGCAAAATTCTTCAATTGATCGAAAAATTTGGGAAATGGATCGCATTAAAATCTCACAAAAATTAAACTATTTTAGAAACCGCGGCCGTCGGTTTTCTAGGCCACCGGTCACACCTCGTGTACTCCACGTGGTTTTCTACTTGTGAAATTTTAAGTTTATAGCTATTGAAAAAGGCTATTAGCCATTGCATTCGGGACGTCTGCCAAATGAAACATGGAACACGGCCCGCTAAAAATGTCCTGAGTACTTTTTTTAAAATTTCCCAAAAACAAGAGGATTTTTTGTGCGATTTTAATGTGATATTCTTATTTAAATCCCCCACCACCCCACCAAATTGGCACCTCATTTAATGAAAACTGTAATTAAAGCCTCTCGGAATATCCCAAATTGTCTCCTGCCCCACCCAACTGTTTGCCAGTGTTGACAAATCGGCCGACTCGACAAATCTGAATGCGTCGCGAGATGAGCAAATGGAGAAGGCGAATCAGTGTGTGGCTTCGTGGAAAGAATGTGCGGACCGCCCGGAAGACGTCAGAGAGGATCAGATGAAAGTGTTCAATTGTATATCCGCTGCCTTCGAATTCATCGAATCGGAAGCTGAAAAACAGGAAATTTGCGTTCTAGTTACAGGAAGTCTGCATCTAGTTGGCGGAGTGCTCAATTTGATTCATAATTATCAGAAACCTGAATGATTTGTATTATTTGTCTTTTTTCTTTTCAACGATTTTAGTCTAGTTTTCTATTGCTCTAACACTCTTTTTTTGACCATTATTTCGTGTATTCTCCCAATCTGTGTTTCCTAACAACAACATTTCGTTTCCATATCAATATTCATACCTCGCTGGCTCAATACCTCTTTAAAAATTGCTCAATTTATTGATGAAGTTTATAAATAGTAATAAATCGAATAAAAAACCAAAATATGTATTTTCTTTATTGCACATTTTGCCTCGTTTCGATCCGATTTTATCTCTATTTAAATATATTTTTTTTTTGGTTGAGAATCTACCTTTAATTTTTCGATTGACCATGCTCCGCCATTGGTGGCTCCGCGGAGCGCGTACTCTTCGAGCTCACTCTGGATGCGCGACTGAGAAACCGAAAAGAGAAATTCCACAAGACGGACTGCAATTGTCAGATTTCATCCGGCAAAGTACGAGAAAAACGAGACAAAAGGCGATTATTCCGTCGATTGAGGACACAAAAGAGTACCTGAATGTAGAGGATTTGAGAGGAAATGGGAGAACAGGTGATTATTTGGTTGTTCGTAGATTTTTTACTGCTCCCACCAAAACATTTTTCCAGTCTGCTACGTCACATATGGCTGTCAAATGAACGTGAGCGACATGGAAATCGTCCGCTCAATCATGACCCAATACGGATTCATCGAAACGCCGCAAAAAGAGAACGCCGACATTGTGCTTCTCATGACGTGTTCGATTCGCGACGGCGCTGAGAAAAAAGTGTGGAATCAGCTGAAATTGATCCGCTCGAATGCGGTGAACAAATCGCAAATCGTCGGCGTACTTGGGTGTATGGCGGAACGAGTTCGACACGATTTGCTCGCCAAAAACAAATTGGTGAATATTGTGGCCGGTCCGGACTCGTACCGCGATTTGCCACGTTTGGTAGCAGTGGCCGCCGGTGGGTCGAATGCGATCAATGTTCAATTGTCACTGGATGAAACGTATGCGGATGTTCAGCCGATTCGAGTGGATGCCGAGACGAAAACTGCGTTTATGTGGGTTTTTTTGGCTTTAAAAAATTTTATGGGGATTATTGTGTGTTTACTTATCACAAATCTAGAAGCGAACATCGGAACATCGTAACTGATCGTAACAGAAAATGCTCCTATTGACATGAAGATTTGGAAAATAATGCTTAAAAATGTTTGACTGAAAATCATTTTAAAAAAATAACTGATTTTTCTGAAAATTTTTAAAATTGATTTTTTGGTTCAAATTTTTATGAGCACGTCCGGGAGTATTTTCGACATTCTTTTCCGAATTTTCGTCCAATTGTTAAAGAAATTTTCCACACAAAAAAATTAGAGCATAAATAAAGGTGGTCGCAGACTGCGTGGCTGCTGAAAATACATTAGATCTTGATAAAAACGTGTCAAAACATTAAGAATTAAAAAAAAGAAGCCGCAAAGGAGCCATAGAGCTCGATGGATGAGTAAAAGAAAATTTTTTTTTGAACGGAAATTGCGTAAAAATTTGCATATACCGTAAAACCTGTAATTGAAGTACACCTGTATTAGAAGTACACCTCTAATAGAAGTACACCCCCAAGAGGTCTTTGAAAAATAGAAGTACACCCTCTAATTGAAGTACACCCTCTAATAGAGGTACATCGGGCGAATTATTTTGAAAAAAAAAATTTTATTCCATTTTTGAAGATTTTTTCCGTTTTTCATTGGTTTGAAGAAATTTCGAATTCAAAATCATTTGAATGCTCGCGACACTAGTGTCCAAACACGTTCATGGTGGAATACATTTGCAACATTTTAATTGACGAGCGCAGATTTCAAATTTTCGAGACCCTGACCAAACCGGGGAACAGCCCCCTTAACGCAATAGAAATGGCGTCTCCCATCGGATGGTCCAAGACTTTCTGCGGGTGGTCTATCGACCGAAACATCGTTTTAGAGTAGCTGACAGACGATTATTAAGCTTATCTCAACAGTTATACTCGGCGAATACATCATCAGCCTCACTCTACGGCACTTTTTGATTTTCAACAGTGGGGTGCGCCTTTTTTGAAGCGGAAAATCACATTTAAACTACAAATCGTCGTGGCTACGTCTTTTTTTTTTTAAATAATACAACTAAAATTCGAGCTAATCTTGCAAGTGCGTCACTGTTTTACAAGATTTTGCAGTAGAGTGAGTTTGATGATGTATTCGCCGAGAGTAGAAACTGTTCAAAAAAATACAGAATTGGGAAATTTTGAACACTGACCGAGTTGGGATTTTGAGCACCACCTCACGAGAAGATGGTCTATGGTAAAAATTTCGTTAGCTGAGGGGGGGTAACAGGGGAAAAAATTACCAACCGGGAAAAATTTGCATGTATGCGGCACAGTTTTTCTAGAATTGTATGACCCTTTCAGTATAAAACTCGTGCCGCACGTTTGCAATGAGCGGGGTTTCTTCCTCGATTTTGGAATTTTTTTCCGGTTTCGTCTTTCCCAGTTTTTCATGCGTCTCGAATCCTCTTTCTTTTTTTTCCTCCTGAAAGGCCTTTGAAAAATAGAAGTACACCCTCTAATTGAAGTACACCTGTATTAGAAGTACACCCATTTAGGGGGTTTGAAAAATAGAAGTACATGTACTTCAATTACAGGTTTTACGGTATTCACAAACCGGAAAAAAAGAAGGAAAAAAATTGCGGGAAAAAGCGGAGAATGCTCCGATTGACCTGAAATTTTGGGAAATATTGGAAAAAATTCTCCTGTACATGCTCAAAAAATTTTGGACCAAAATATCGATTTTTTCTGAAAATTTTTAAAATCGATATTTTGGTCCAAAGTTTTTTGAGCGTGTATAGGAGAATTTTTTCCCATATTTCCTAAAATTTCAGGTCAATCGGAGCATTCTCCGCTTTTTCCCGCAATTTTTTACCGGTTTTGTGAATAGGTCCATTAAAACAATCCCACCATTTTCAGCTCAATCATGCGCGGCTGCGACAACATGTGCACCTACTGTGTCGTTCCGTTTACACGTGGTCGTGAACGAAGTCGTCCGATCGAATCGATTGTGGAAGAGGTTCGAAGGCTTCGCGATGAGGTATTTTAAAGAATTTTAAAAATCTTCACATTTATAACTCGCAGGGCTACAAACAAATCACACTGCTCGGTCAAAACGTGAACAGCTATCGTGACATGTCGTCTGTCGAGTTCTCGCTCAATCCGTCCACATCACAAGACAGAGTTCCGGGTTTTAAAACTGTGTACAAGTGAGATAAACTGAAAATACAAGAAATAATAATAATAATAATAAATGTTTCATTGTCAGACCAAAAACTGGTGGATTAACGTTCACAAGTCTTCTCGACAAAGTTTCCAGAGCGGCTCCGGAAGTTCGCTTCCGATTCACGTCTCCACACCCAAAAGATTTTCCAATGCAGGTACATATCCTTTTTCATCTAATTCACAATTTACTATTCAGCTCATCGAACTCATCGCATCTCGTCCGAACCTCTGCAATCAGCTCCATCTACCGGCTCAAAGTGGAGACGACGAGACTTTGGAACGAATGGGAAGAGGATACACACGAGATCTCTATCTGCGACTCGTCGACGACATTCGAAAAGTTCTTCCCGGTATTTCTTGTATTGGTCACATGTACACGATTTCCATTTGATTCCAGACGTCTTCCTGACCAGCGACTTCATCGCCGGATTCTGCGGTGAAACTGAACAAGCTCATCAGAATACTCTTTCTTTGATGCGCGCCGTCCGTTACTCGTTCTGTTTCGTCTTTCCCTACAGTATGCGAGGAGTAAGATAAACTGTTCCTCTCTTTAACTATTTATCTAACAATTTCAGAAAACACGAGCTCATCATCGATTGACTGACGACGTTCCAGAAGAAGTCAAAAACAGACGACATCAAGATTTGATTTCAGTATTCCGAGAAGAAGCACTGCGAATCAATGAATCACTGATTGGAACCAAACAAATTGTACTAGTGGAAGGAGTGAGTCATCTGCAAAAAAAAATTACAAAAATCTCGAATTGAATTTCAGAAATCAAGACGAGACCAACTATTCTCGTACGGACGGATTGACGGAGGCGTGAAAGCAGTTTTTGACAATTCGGATCATTTGTTGGGTCCAGGACAATACGGAAAAGTGATCATCACTGGAGCCAGTTCGCAAACGCTCCAAGCCAAGTTGATAGGAGAAACGGACATATGAATGCGATTTTAAATTTCTATTTAGGTTTTTTGTTATTGTTGAAATAAACGATTTTTGAATTTATACAGATGGACTTTATTCAGAGCTCGTTCAATAGATTACAAGACAGAATTCCCAAAGGAATACGAAATAAATATTGGGTTACTTGAACAGAGATCGAGGAGCGCGAGTTTGGTAAATAGAATTATTTACATATCTCCTCCACGAAGACGGAGCACAAGGTGAAGAGTGGATTCTTTTTGGATGTTGTAGTCGGAGAGGGTACGGCCATCCTCGAGCTGCTTTCCAGCGAAGATCAAACGCTGCTGATCTGGGGGAATTCCCTCCTTGTCTTGGATCTTGGCCTTGACGTTTTCGATGGTGTCGGATGCTTCGACCTCAAGGGTGATAGTTTTTCCAGTTAAAGTCTTGACGAAGATTTGCATTCCTCCGCGGAGACGGAGCACCAAGTGAAGGGTAGACTCCTTTTGGATGTTGTAATCGGAGAGGGTACGACCGTCCTCAAGTTGCTTTCCTGAAAAAAAAACATGAATTTCGAGATATATTTTTTAATTATCTTACCGGCAAAAATGAGTCTCTGCTGGTCTGGTGGGATTCCCTCTTTGTCTTGAATCTTGGCCTTGACATTCTCAATGGTGTCGGATGCCTCAACCTCAAGGGTGATGGTCTTTCCGGTGAGGGTCTTGACGAAGATCTGCATACCTCCACGGAGACGGAGAACAAGGTGGAGTGTCGACTCCTTCTGGATGTTGTAGTCAGAGAGCGTGCGGCCATCCTCAAGCTGTTTTCCGGCGAAAATAAGTCTCTGCTGGTCTGGCGGGATACCCTCCTTGTCTTGGATCTTGGCCTTCACATTTTCGATTGTGTCGGAGGCTTCGACTTCAAGGGTGATGGTCTTTCCGGTGAGGGTCTTCACGAAGATCTGCATTCCTCCTCTGAGACGGAGCACAAGGTGGAGAGTTGACTCCTTCTGGATGTTGTAGTCGGAGAGAGTGCGACCGTCCTCGAGCTGTTTTCCGGCGAAGATCAGTCTTTGCTGATCTGGTGGGATTCCTTCCTTGTCCTGGATCTTGGCCTTGACATTTTCGATGGTGTCGGAGGCTTCGACCTCAAGCGTGATGGTCTTTCCGGTCAAAGTCTTCACAAAAATTTGCATTCCTCCGCGGAGACGGAGAACCAAATGAAGAGTGGACTCTTTCTGGATATTGTAGTCGGACAAAGTGCGACCATCCTCGAGTTGCTTTCCTAAAAAAATAAAAATTAGTTTCTAGAACGTAATTAATGTCAACCTACCGGCAAAGATAAGTCTCTGCTGATCTGGCGGGATTCCCTCCTTGTCTTGAATCTTGGCTTTGACATTCTCAATGGTGTCCGATGCCTCAACTTCGAGAGTGATGGTTTTTCCAGTGAGAGTCTTGACGAAGATCTGCATACCTCCTCGGAGACGGAGAACGAGATGGAGTGTCGACTCCTTTTGAATGTTGTAGTCCGACAGGGTGCGACCATCTTCCAATTGCTTTCCGGCGAAGATCAGTCTTTGTTGGTCTGGTGGGATTCCCTCTTTGTCTTGGATTTTGGCTTTGACATTTTCGATAGTGTCGGAGGCCTCGACCTCAAGCGTGATGGTCTTTCCGGTCAAAGTCTTGACAAAGATTTGCATTCCTCCGCGGAGACGGAGCACAAGATGGAGAGTTGACTCTTTCTGGATGTTATAGTCCGAGAGGGTGCGACCATCCTCAAGCTGCTTTCCGGCGAAGATCAGTCTCTGCTGGTCTGGTGGGATTCCTTCCTTGTCCTGGATCTTGGCCTTGACGTTTTCGATAGTGTCTGATGCCTCAACTTCCAAAGTGATAGTCTTTCCAGTGAGGGTCTTCACGAAAATTTGCATTCCTCCTCTGAGGCGGAGAACCAAGTGAAGTGTGGATTCCTTTTGAATATTGTAGTCGGACAATGTGCGTCCATCTTCCAGCTGCTTTCCGGCAAAGATCAGTCTTTGCTGGTCTGGTGGGATTCCTTCCTTGTCTTGAATTTTTGCTTTCACGTTCTCAATTGTGTCGGAGGCTTCGACTTCCAATGTGATCGTCTTTCCGGTCAAAGTCTTGACGAAGATCTGCATTCCTCCTCTAAGTCGGAGCACGAGGTGGAGTGTCGACTCCTTCTGGATGTTGTAGTCGGAGAGCGTGCGGCCGTCCTCGAGCTGCTTGCCGGCGAAGATAAGGCGCTGCTGATCTGGTGGAATTCCTTCTTTGTCCTGGATCTTGGCCTTGACATTTTCAATGGTGTCGGAGGCCTCAACCTCGAGGGTGATGGTCTTTCCTGTGAGGGTCTTCACGAAGATCTGCATTCCTCCTCTGAGACGGAGCACAAGGTGGAGAGTTGACTCCTTCTGGATGTTATAATCGGAGAGGGTGCGACCATCCTCGAGCTGCTTTCCGGCGAAGATGAGTCTTTGCTGATCTGGAGGAATTCCTTCCTTGTCCTGGATCTTGGCCTTAACATTTTCGATGGTGTCGGAGGCCTCAACCTCGAGGGTGATCGTTTTTCCGGTCAAAGTTTTGACGAAAATTTGCATAATGCTGAAAAATAAGAAATATTAGTTGAGAAGAGGAAAATAGCAGTTTTATGAACGAATGAGACTATAGAATATAGTGAAAAGCAAGAGTGAAAGAACTTTCTAGAGATTTCGAAATATTACGAAAATCGATAATCACATGGGTCTCGGGACTTTCTAGTGCAAACAGAACTTTCGAGAAACTTTAAAAGGGTGACAAAAAGTTAGAAAAAGAGTATCTACCTAAAGAATGACAGAAATGGTAATGGGTATGTGGAAGAATTGCTGAATTTTGTTGAAAAAGGGAGCGAAATGAGACGAGGTGGCACGCGAACGAGGAGACTGGTCGAGTGAGGCGTATGGCTGACTGCCCGCCCGCTCGTCAATCGATAGCACGCCCAGGGCGCGCACGAAGGCCCGCCTCCTAGAGAGGGAAGAGACGCGCACGCGTTCAGCTGATGTTCTTCCCCAACAAACCGAAAGAAGCGGATTGGAAAATAGGTCTTGTGACACATAACGAGTAGAACATTTGTCATCAAAAATATGTTTCATTGGCTGCGTTATTTTTGATATTGGAAAAAATAACTAGAAATGAAATTCACGCGCGAAAAGAGGCACAAGAGAATTTTACTGTTTCTTACCTTTTTCTCGGTTTCTTCAAAAACGGGGCGAACAAACCAATTTTTCGTAATAAACTGAACTGAATATTTACCAGAAAAGGAGGTTAATCGGTCATGCCGTATTGCCCCAGGTTTTCCGAAACGAGAGCGTATAAGGTGGAAAGGTCAACGGAGGGCACGTTTGTTATGAGCAGCTAACGAGAGAAGGGTGCGTTTTATATATCAAGTGAGTGAGTCAGCAGACCAATCGCACAAAAAGAACATTCTAGAGCGTTGTGTTGGGAAGGGTGAGGAAGTGTATTACGAAAGAGAAGCACATATTGCGAGTGTCAAGAAGAGAAACGAGAGCGTTCTTCTTTCCGACCAGTTTTCTTGAAAGGAAATGGAAAAAAGGAAAAGCGAAACGGCATTACATCGAAGAATGGTTGCATCTTTGTGAAGTAATAATGCCTCTTTTTTCTTCTCGTTCTGTATACTTTTGTTGCAAAGAATGACAAAATAGGGTATCATGAGAAAAGGTCCAGGGATTGAACGAGACAACTGACGGAGGGCAATCACGAGGGGAGAGCCCGGTCAAGGGCATTCCCAGGAGCGTTCAATTGCTCAGGGCAGATTCGGGCGAGATAAAACAAAAGCAAACCGGATCAAACCAGCGACCGCGGCATTCTTTGGTTATTTTTTGTATGTAACAGTCGACACGGCCTTATCATCCCGAGCCATTTGATAGCACGCACAAAACAGATTAGAACCAAGCAGATGATTAAACGGGCTCATGAATATTCAGACAGAAAATGGGAAATTTTAGTTTGGAAAAGTGCTAGTTCGATGCACTAAAAGTCGATGAGATGGAAAGGAAAGTGCACTGAACATGGATCAAAGAGCATATTGGCTGTCTGGCGACTGCTGGACTGGACTGGACTGGACTGGCAAAAACGGGGAGTCTGGGAGTAAAAGAGAACTGAAAGGGCCGCCTGGTGGCCGGAAACGGAAAACAAATTAAGCCGCCAAAACAAATCGAAAGACCGCGTCGCGCGGCTTTGCGTTGCGGTTTGTTTTCGCGTCGAAACCTATTTGAAGCAAACTGGTATGTTCCTTTAATTTGGCTCATTTTGTAATATTTTTGTCTCGATTTTCGGAGCTTTTATCGCGCGTACAAAACGGATTTGGCAGGTGTTCACCGGCCAAGCAATTAAATATAATCGTAGAAATAAAATGGCGGCCCACCATAAGCTATGTGTCGCGAATAGATTTAGAGGGCGATTTAGGCCAGTTCCAAAATTATTTTTCTTTCCCCATTTTTTATGGACCTACGCGCAAGAAAAAAACTGTTTTTTTAACCCTCGTTTAATATTACTCTCGTCTCAGAAAGTACTCATCCTTAAAAAATTAGTAAAACTCACAATCAGTCGGCGTTTCAGCACGAATTTTGCCAAAGTGTAATAAATACTAATACCGTTCTATTCAATGAGAGAGGGAAAGAAAGGAGTGGCGAACCAGAGTGTGCAATGGTCTCTTACTTTCGCTCACTCTCTCGTTGAATATGTTACGGTCGCACTTCATTCAACTGTGTCGAAATTTTTCTATTTTTAAAAAAGATGACACGGTGTCCAGGATTTGAAAAGTGGGCGGAGTCGAGCAAACGCGCCCCACTGGATTTTTTCGCGCGAAATTCAAATTTTGAGGCATTTTTTATGTTTTTCGGGAAAAAAAGCATAAATTCTTAATTTTTTCCCACATGTGCTCCAACGGAATTATAGCTGAGGTCTTTAGAAATTTTTTAAGCCTAAAAACGTCGAATTTGGTTCAGCCACCATTTCGAAATATTCGTTTTGAGTTTTTTGGTGTTTTTGCAGGATAAATCTTTACGAAAATTGAAGTTTGGGCAATTTTATGGTATTAAAAGATACAATACATACATTTTACAGAGAAAAACAGGTTTTACTGAAAGAAAAATAATAAAATCAAAAAAAAAATTCGAGAGTCGCAAACTGCGCAAGCACCGAAAGTGCGCAATGCATGTTTGCTGACGCACCAGCAAATTAGGCTCCGCCCACATTTCAAATCCTGGACACCGTGGATGAGCACTTGTTAAGACGAGTAATAGGAAAAAAAAAACCCGGCGTTAAAATAATTCAATTTATTCAATGCGCCTTTAATTTTCAATGGAAATTTTACCGATATTTAAATAAAGGCTCATTGAATTATTTGTTTCCAGTTTGAAAAGAGGATACGGTAGTTTTTGGCGTTTTTTCTCGCAATTTTGCAAAAGAATAAAAAACGCAATTTTGCAAAAGAATTAAAAAAAAAAACCAAAAGAATGAAAAAAAAATTTTTTTTTCCTGCCTTCAATAGGTTCAGTAATATTTATTGTCGGCCCGCAAATATGGTCAAACGCGCTCCGCTGAACTCAACGCGATGCGATTTTCATTTTGTTTTCCAAATTATTTCATTTCACGTGTAAATTCAACGTGAAATGAAATAATTTGGAAACCAAAATGAAATTCGCATATCATTGAGTTCAGCAGAGCGCGTTTGACCATTTTCGCGGGTCGACAATAGTGATTTATAGAAAATCCAAAAATGTGGCGAAAATTCCTGATTGATCTGAAGAAATTTGGGGATGAAATATTGACATACAAGCCTGTTTTCTAAAATAGGTATTTAGATGATAGATAAATAGGAAACAAATACGAAAATAGCTTGTTTGTCATATTTAATTGCCCAGGTTTTCGTCAAGTGACGTAATAGCGTCAATTATTTGATGGTCACGTGTTTTCTTTCTTCATAACATTTAAAACTAAAGCCTGGAAAGTGACCGGGGAAAAAACGTAATAATGAGCATTTTGAAGAGAGAGGGAGCCCTGACTCTTCTTTGCTCACTTGTTTTTGTTTTTCACTATTCGCAAAGTCATTGCGCGTGACATAGGGTCTAAAAATGGGAAAACTGGCGGGGAAAATATGCGCTTTCGGTTCTCTTCTTTTTGTCCATTTTCGTTTTCGAAAACAAAATGTCCGTGCCTGCTGGTGGCAGGAACCGCAGGTGCAGCATCGCGCAGAACTTTCGAAATGTAACGGAAATGGGGATTTCATCATTTTACACTTTAAATTGCGCCACGTCATAATTATCATCGTTTTCTTTTTGGTGTTGTGTTTCTCCAAAACAAGATTTCAAAAAATGATGAATTTTTGGATTTTGCTCACGTGTTCTTTGACCAAATCAAAGCCTATCAGTGCGCCGAATGTATTATATACACAAACATGTTTTTGGTGCGAGTCGGAAAAAGATAAGCGAAAAAAAAAGGAAAAAGCGAGCGAGCGAGAGGTGTTTGTCGACAGATACAATCTTGAAAAATTGATGATGCAAGCGGAGCGAAAAAAAAGAATGGGACTGGTTTGGTGCGACGACGAGAAGAGAGAAGACAATAAAAGTATGACGGTGGAAAATAAGGGTCATGTGAAGAACAAAAAGGAAAGTCTAACGATAATTATGATGGATGGAAAAATAATTGTAAACTAATAACTTCAACGGGGTTGTTTCGACTTAATCATTTCATTAAACTGTAATTTATACAGTCCGTTCCATAAGTATAGCGCCCCCTCGAAGTATTCTGCTTTGGCACACCCGGGCAAAATTGCAAAATTGCAACATGAAACCTAAAAAAACGGATTCAGCATGCAAGAGTACCCCGGAAATAACTTTTGTGCCTGAAGACATCCATGAAGCAGATAGATGTATGAAAAATGGCTTCTGCAACCGTAACATAAGTATAGCGCCCCCTCGGAAATTTCCAAAAAATCAAGATTTATAATAAAATTAATACTTTATTGACGTTCATTAGAAGTAACCAAATTGTAAACGCAATTTGGCATACAATTAATAGGCTTTCGGATGTACTGGATGATCTTGTTCACGAATTCATGCTCTTTTTTCTTCCACTCGTACAAAGGTCCAGTTTTCACGACATTGACAAAGTTTTATTGCCTACTCTGGGCAGAAAATCTTTGCACAAGCTTTTCTCAGGTGTTCTCCATAAGATTCAAGACGTGTGCACACCCAGAACATAGAAAAACATCGACATTTTTAGATTTAAACCAGTCCAAAGTCTAGATACTCAAATAGATTGCAGCAACTTTCGCTGAAAAACAAAACAATACCGGTTGAAAAGACGTCGGAATAGTAATAGGTGGTTATTGAATTGAATGTTTATTGCATGGTAAGGGCAACGAAACAATAATTAAGAGCTGCTCCCTCACGAGAGAAGCTCTAGGGAAAGGGGAACGATAGTTGTATTATACATGACTAGAGCAAAAGAATAGAGTAAAGTATGGGGTAGATGGTGGTACATATTTACAAGGAGTTGATTGATATGCTTAAGAGAGTATCAAATTGGGAGGGGGAGAGAAACGAGGGCAAATTGGCGACAATCGCATTCCAATGGGAGATGGTGTGGGAAAAGAAATCATTCACATGAGGGTTGATAGCGATTAGGGTCATGGGTCTGCGGGAAGACGAGGAGGATCTGACATGATTATTTAGATTAGGGAAGTGAGCGGTGCCGGAAATAAGTTTATACAAGTAAGTGAGTTGGATTTTGTGACGACGGTGTCTGATAGAAGTAGTTTGGAGGGTCGTGAGACGGTCAAGATAACATGAGAAGGGGAGGTTACATCTTTGTAAGACCATTTTAGAGTACCATCTGAGAGGATTTTCAAGTTTGTGAGCAATAGATGAATTAGGTGGAGGGGAGAAGACAGAACAACCGTATTCAAGAATGGGAAGGACATAAGTTTTGAACAGGTTAGAATAGAATATTGGGGATTGGGATTTGAACGACTTTAGAAGCTGTTTTGAACGAAGTAGGGCTAAGGTTACAATACGGTTTATGTGAATTTTGAAGCGGAGAGAGGGGTCAAAAGTTACGCCGAGATCTTTTACAGAGTGAGAGGGGGAGATTTTAGTACCCGCAATGTTGTAGTTGTAACGGGGATTGAAGGGACCAAGATGAAGAAGAGAAGTTTTGGAGTGGGCAAGGGGAAGTTTGTTGTTTAGTGCCCAGTCGGCAATGAAGTCAATAGCAGATTGAACAATGAGTGGGGACGGGGAGAAAACTTTAACATCATCGGCAAAAGCGGTAAAGTCGATCAGGTCGTTGAGGCCGTTTAATAGGTCGTTGATAAAAATAATAAAAAGTAGGGGGCCGGAGACTGTACCCTGGGGTACACCAGAGGGGATGGGTATTTTTGTGTTGTCGGTGTAGTCATTGACTTTTACAGAAAAAGTGCGGAAAGAGAGGAAATCGGAAAACCACTGGGTATAAAGGGAAGGGACACCGAAAGAGGAGAGTTTACCAAGGAGGAGGTGATGATCGACTTTGTCGAAGGCCTTGGCGAAGTCGAAATATACAATATCAAGAGTTTTGTGGGCTTTGATGAGAGCTTTGTATCGGGATACAGTACTAATAAGAGAGGATTGGCAAGAGCGACGGTTAATAAAGCCGTGTTGATGAAGATTAAAGCGGCAATGTAGAAGGGTTCTGATATCGGAGCAGACAATACGCTCCATAACCCGGGCGATGGGGTCAGTGAGAGAGATGGGGCGATACATAGAGGGTGACGTGGGATTGCCTTTTTTAGGAATGGGAACAACCGTGGCATGTTTCCAGGAGAGGGGGACTGATGAAGTGGCTAGAGAGTTTTTGAAAATAATAGAGAGAGGGAGAGCGAGAGATGTGGCACAGTTTTTGAGTATATAATAGTTAACAAGGTGCGGAGAGTAACCAAATTTTGGGGGAAGTTTGGAGAGGGTTAGGGCAATGCTATATGGTTCGAACAGATGAGAGGGGGGCGAGAGATGAGGCGAAGAGGTAGGGAAAGTGTAGATAGAAGAGGGAGATGAGAGAGTGGTAGAGGAAGACATAGAAAAGTTTTGAGCTAGGGATACAGAGAAAATGCGGGCTTTATCATGGTCGTCAGTAATTAAATGATTGTTAGCAAAGAGAGAGGGAATTCGGGGACGGACTTTAAGTCTACGGGATATTAACAAACGAGTGGAGCGGGAATTGGGTAGTGAAGTGATTTTCTTTTCAGAACGAGCCTGCTGGGACTTAATACGTTTGATAATGGAAGCTTCCCGTTTTTTGAGGGAGGTGATAAAAGAAGGTGAAGGGGAGCGGGGAGATTGGAGAAGACGAGCATGAGCTTTACGGATTCTCTTTAGACGACGGAGAGGATTGGATGGACAAGTTAAGCGAGGAGGAGAGTGAAGTGGAGTGAATTTGACAATGAGAGCGTTAATGATAGATATGAAATTATTGTATTTGTCAGAAGGTGATAGGGAAGTGCTAAGGCGCAAATCCCAATCAATGGAGGCAATGTGGGCATTAAGCAGTTTAAGATCAGTAAGTTTATAATTCAGGCGGAGAGTTGGGGGAACAAAGGGGACGGAGCGACAAGCGGATGGAAGCGATAAAGCAAAAGAAACACTCAGATGATCAGAGTTTAGAAGAGGTGGGTCGGGGATGACATTATGAGGAACAAAGTCGTCGCTAGAGATCACTAAGTCGAGAATGTTGGAAGTCTGGGAAGAAAGACGCGTTGCAAAATCAACGTGTTGGGAGAGACCTCGTGTACATAGAAACTTTGAGAATTGGTGGGAGGAGGAAGCGAGAGAAGACCAGTCAATAGATGGAAAATTTAAATCACCCAGGAGGAGACAGCGATTGAGAGGAAGGTATGGATCAAGGTGAGCAATCAGAAGGGAGGTCTCAAGAGCAGAGGAGTCGGGTGGACGGTAAATGATACATAAGGTAAAAGGATCAAAATGAGGGGGAACAATACTAGAACTTACAGTGCATAAGATGATTTCGGAACGATGATTAGGATAATGAGAGTCAAAGTTACAATCGATAGGGGAGAGAGAAATGGAGGACTTGGCAAGCAGGGCTACACCACCACCCCGGGTTTTAGAGTGGAGGGTGGGGTTACGGTCACACCGGAGAACTGAGAAGTGAGGGGGAAACAAAGAAGTTGGTAATGATTCGTCGAGAAAGGTTTCGGAAAGGGCAATAATGTCAAGAGAGGAGTGGAGGAAGTAGTCACAGATTAAGTTAATCTTAGGAAGAGACGCAATACTGCGAATATTTGACAAAAGACAATTAAGTGTGATATATGGGGAGGTTAAGTCAGCCGATGGAGAAGACAAGAGTTGGGAGCCGGCTTCTAGGCAAAAGGGACAAAGGGGCGGGGCTTGGGATTAGTTTTGTAAGTGATATCGGACATAATAAAAATAGACTGTTTGGCTTTAAGATTATTGTCATACACAAATTTGCGGGATTCGCGGAGAGTGACAAGTTCTGAGGAAGTAAGATCTCGGCGGATACGGGGCTTGGGGACAATAGAGGTAATAGCCAGATCAGAAGACTTACAACGGTTAAATCCAGAGATGAAAGCATCGCGGTCAGAAGAGGAGGAGAATTGGAGTTTGACGGGACGGGACAATGAGGAACAATCAATGCGAGACGACGAGGAGGGAATGGGAAGCTTGTGACGTTTGGCGAGGTCTTGCATCATCTGTAAATCATCAGAATTAATGGATGAATTCTCACCTTTTTTATCCGGAATGCGCTCAATCACCGCACGGGTAGCCTTATCCATAAGGACGGCAGCCTGTTTGGCGACTGTGAGAGGATCGATAGTGGTCTGACCGACAGACGCAGGAGTATGTCCAGAGTTTGCAGGTGTGCCCTTGACCACAGCGGCCCAATTGATTGGAGCAGGACGGGGAGCAGCGATTGGTAGAGAGCCAATATGAGGAATAGCAGAAGCTACGTGATCCGCCAACTGTTTCCCACCAAAGTTGATGATTGCCAGATGGATGTCGCTGACAACCGCAGTGAGTTTGGTGAGATGGTTGTGCAGTTGCATGTAGTCCGCGTAGGTGACGTACAAATCATCGTCATCATTGTTCTCAGTGGGCTTGCGCTTGTTAGGGGGTCCCGAAACCATTTCGTGTAATAGAGGGAGTAATCGATATGGGAGATAAGAGGGGCGACCGTCCACTAGGCGAGACCAAGGGAGGAATGAGACCAAGGGAGGAAAGATGGTTCTCGATGACTTCCTCATACTCGGAAAAGATCATCCGAGTGGAGACAAACGTTAGGTCCAACTATCCAGCAAGTTAAAATACTCCTTTTATCAAGCATAATGGACATACCGTAAATACTGTATTATAAGCCCATGGGCTTCTATTTTTCAAAGGGGTCTCAAGGGTGGGCTTATATTACAGGTGGGCTTCTATTACAGGGTGGGCTTCTATTTTTCAACTCTCTTTTTTAGCCACAACCAAAAAAACTTCAAAAAACCAACAACAATTTTCATAATATCAAATTCTGATTGCGAGTCAGAAGTTCTAATTCAAGAGCACTAACAACATAAAATAGATGTTTGTAACTTTAAAAATAATAATTTTCGTAATCCAATGGTGTGTCGCTTTATCTGCTTTCATTTTACGACAAAATTTTCCAAATTTGGAAATCATTCAAGATGATTTCTAAAAAAACTCAACGTTTTTCTCGATGTTATCTACCAAAACTTAACCAAAAATTGCAGCATTGTTTTATTTTCGCCATTTTCATTATAATTTTTGATACTATTACTGGTTTTAGTATTGTCGGCTCGCCAAAATGGTCAAACGCGCTCCGCTGAACTCAACGCTATGCAATTTTCATTTTGGTTTCCAAATTATTTCATTTCACGTTGAATTTATACGTGAAATTAAATAATTTTGAGACCAAAATGAAAATTGCATAGCGTTGAGTTCAACAGAGCGCGTTTGACTATTTTGGTTTCAATTTTATTTACTGAACTGGGAAAACATTTAACATTTGCGTGAAAAAGTGAGCGGGATTTTTTGTTTTGATGATGCAACTCGACTGAAAACACAATATGGAATCAATTAAAAAAAATAAATTTCACGCCCAGCACTGGTGGCTTTGATGACCGCTTCCATTAACAGAAATGTTTAAAAACGGGTGAAAGTAATGCAAAATTGAACACATCGCGATGAAACGCGCACAATTCCAAGCCAATGATCAATGGGTCCCAGACTCTTTGGGCACGATTGATTTTCGATCAAACTTGCTTACGGTACCAAATTTGTGTACGGCCTCTTTGGGTGCGATTGCTCTTTAGTTACGGCAACTTTTTTGTATGAAATTTGCAAATTTGGTACCCAAAGAGCAGCCGTAACCATAAAAAAACGTACCAAAAGAGGGAGGAAACCAAAGGTCCGGGACCAATTAAGTGTTGGCTACAATTGCAAGATGGGTTTTTATTAAAGGGTGGGCTTCTATTACAGGGTGGGCTTCTATTTTTCAAAGGGGTCTCAAGGGTGGGCTTATATTACAGGTGGGCTTCTAATACAGGTGGGCTTATATTACAGTATTTACGGTAGGTACTGTAACAATCCGAACCGTCTCCATTTAAGCTTTAAACCCCAGAAAAGATTATCTAAGTTCTTGATTCGAGTTTTGTAGCAACTAGCTATTGTCGACCCGCCAAAATGGTCAAACGCGCTCCGCTGAACTCAACGCTATGCGATTTTCATTTTGGTCCCCAAATTATTTCCTTTCACGTTGAAGTTATACGTGAAATGAAATAATTTAGAAACCAAAATGAAATCCACGTAGTACTGAGTTCAGCGGAGCGCGTTTGATCATTTTGGCGGGTCGACAATAGCAACATTTACCGCATTCAAGTTTGTGGAAAAACTTTTACGCGCGAACTCAAAATCACGGACCTTGATAGGATCGGTGAGACGTGGAGCGAGCTTTATAACTTACTGGACAGGGGTTGGATCCATGTCATTGGCTTTCCAGATGCTCTGTTTGAAAGCATCGTGGTTCAGCTCTCGTTTCATAGCAATGTAAGTCTTTATTGAGTTCGAAGCATGCCGTATGATGTTTCACCTTGTTTCTTTGGTGATGCTCCAGACTTCGTAGACGGCTTATAACAGCTCGGATTCTTAATAAAATTGTTGATTCACTTCTTTGAACACTTCGAGTGTTGTGTAATTACTCAAATTGACCTCCTGGCTGTTTTGCAGGCGTCAGATTGGAGTTGTTCGGCGCCAGAAAAGTGTTTTCCACGAAACATGGTTGAATTATGCACAATATAGACAAAAAAATGAGAACTATAACCACATGTTATTTAAAAGCGCATAAAACATAAAATTGAAAAAATCCAGGCACAGATTTCCTCATTAATAGGGATTTTTAAGAAATTTCCGAGGGGGCGCTATACTTATGTTACGGTTGCAGGAGCCATTTTTTCATACATCTATCTGCTTCATGGATGTCTTCAGGCACAAAAGTTATTTCCGGGGTACTTTTGCATGCTGAATCCGTTTTTTAATGTCCCATGTTGCAGTTTTGCCCGGGAGTGCCAAGACAGATTACTTCGAGGGGGCGCTATACTTATGGAACGGACTATAAATTTCAAATATATTTTTAAAATTTTCATCGCGTTTTTCCATATTTTTTATTATTATCTGTTCACGAACAAAGTCGACTTACGACGCTCCGATTTTCCGCAGTTTTTCACTGTTCCGAAACATTCGATGCGAGACCGCAGTGAAAAACGGCGGAACATTGGAGCGTCGTAAGTCGATTTCGTTTGTGAACAGTCATTAAATGTAAAAAAAGACAAAAAAGTGGACGACGGTGTGAGGAACGCCCTGATTTTTCTTGGGGAAATAGTGTAAAAATACTTATCGAAAAAGCAAGAGGAACCTGCGTTAAATATTTATATAAACTTAAGATGAGCAAAAAGTGTGTATTTTCAATCGAGTTGCGACATCAAAACGTGAACCTCGCCCACTTTTTTCGAGACCCTACCAAAACCCAGGAAGCCAGTCAAACCCAGGAACCAAAACCCAGGAAAAGGGGCGTGGCAACAAAACCGCGCCGCAGTTTGCCAAAACGCAACTTCGCCGCACGGTTTTTTATATGTATAATTTATTCTTGTCGTTTGGATTTTCAATACATTTTCTTTTTAAATTTTGTTTTAATTTCAAATATTCGATGAAAAACCACCTAGAAATATACGTTCCACAAACTAATTTCAAGAATAACAAGACTGTGCAAGGAAAAAGAACAATGAAAAAACAGTGCGGCAAAGTTGCGTTTTGGCAAAATGCGGCGCGGTTTCGTTGCCCCGCCCCTTTTCCTGGGTTTTGGTTCCTGGGTTTTGGTAGGGTCTCCTTTTTTCACGCCAAAATTCAAAATACACTAAAATTTAATGTTCGCGTGAAAAAAAGTGGGCGGGATTTCACGTTTTGATGTCGCAACTCGATTGAAAACACTATGAGAAAAATACAAAAGCGAGAGAGTGTCATCTTTGACCGGTTTTGGAATTTTTCCCATTTTGTCACGCTCACAAAATGTATCGCAAAATTTTTCGTTCAGACACACTAACCATGAGTGAAGCTTCCTATCATTCCCTGTCTCAATAAGCTCGAGTTCAGGTGCTCTAACATATGGGAACTTTCTACCCACGAAATGGCCAAACTTGTCGAGAACAGCTGATGCGCTATTAGAAATATGGAACCAAAGGTGATTGTAAATCAGGGGTGGGACCAAAAAAAAAATTTTTTTTCGATTTTTTTTGTTTTTTCGGGTTTTTTTTTGGATGAGACAAAAAATTTTTTGTTTTTTTTTTGAGGATGTGGATAAGACAAAAAATTTTTTGATTTTTTTTTCGATGGTGAAAGTGAGACCAAAAAATTTTTGATTTTTTTTTCGATGGTAAGAGTGAGACCAAAAAATTTTTTTTTTTTTTTTTGATGATGCGCCGCAGGCAAAAAAATTAAAAAAAAAATCACGGAGGCGAAAGAAAGTTCCGGTTTTTGGGCAAAAACTTATTCAGTATATGCTCCGAATTGACAAAAACCTCTAATTTTCAACAAAAACTTGGAAAATTTATTTTTAAATGACAGAAATACGTATTTTTTTTGGAATTTTTTTTTGTTTTTTTGGTAAATTTTTTGAGGAAAAAAATTTTTTTTTTGTTTTTTTGTTAATTTTTTTGAGAGCAAAAAAAATTTTTTTTTTTTGGTAATTTTTTTGGTGGACAAAAAAAGTTTTTTTTTTTTTTTGGTAACTTTTTTTGGGGACAAAAAAAGTTTTTTTTTTTTTTGTGGAAAATTTTTTTTTGTCCCACCCCTGTTGTAAATCATAAAACCATACCGAGAGTTCACCGTCACTATTTTCATAAGCCAAATTGATTTCTGCAGGTCTTGTTTTTCTTTGACCCTCTTCATTGGATCGATTCATGTTTTTAAAAGGACATTTTAGAGAATCGCATACTTCCATTTGCAAAAGGATCCATTCGCCGAGCTTACATTTTTTCAGCAAGAAAGGATCCAAAGCATAGCTCAAAGATTGTTTTCACCAGCGTCGGGGGCCAGTTTTGGAATGCCCCAGTCAATCTCCTGATCTGAACCCTATCGACCTTTTTTGGGAAAATCTGAGCAGACGTATTCCAGGAATCACCGTAAAAGTAGTGCCGAAGAGTTCAAGCAACTGGAATAAGTATTTAACACCATCACAACTTCAGAGGCCGTATTCATTAACGTTTACCGTACGGTAAATAAAAACGGTAAATGATTTTCCGAGAGTTAAACTAAATTTTCGAAGTGTTCACTGGATAAATAACCCTATAAATAGTCCGTAATTGTCTTTATGGCTATTGCAAATGTTATTTATGGCAAGAAGAATCATTTACCGTTATCATTTACTGCGTGGTTAACGTTCATGAATATGGCCTCAGTTCTCACCAATTTTATCGAGTCTGTGGGCGAAGATGACCCATTGCATTGTCATTGATGCCAAAGGCATAGATACGAAGTACAGTACCAGACAAAAATATACCATATTTTTGTTTTTCAGGGTTTAAATTTTGAGCAAAAAGTGTTGGGATTCTGAAAATTTGCGTGCTCCCGTAATGTTGCCGAAAAGCTGCCAAAGTGAAAAAAAAAGTTTAAATGTTTTTTAGGGTCGAAAATTTTGACATCTGAACTTTTTTTTGTTAATTTGCAATTTTAAAGCTTTACTAAATTTGCTTTGTCAGCTTGTCAACAACATTACGGGACACGTGCGCGCAAATTTTCAGAATTCTAACCCTCTTTGTTCAAAGTTTATACCACAAAAACAAAATTATGAAATATTTTTGTCCGGTACTGTATTAGTACGTCCCATAATTCTTTTCTATTGACCTTCTCCGGTATCAAATATTGCAGATTCCGTGTTAGCCTATTTATTGTGAAAACAAAAAAATTGCAACGCGGTGTTTGCGTACTTCTGAAATTCGAACGACAATGAAAGAAATAGCATAGAAAATGAAGAGAAATATTTCCATTTTCGTTTGAATTTTAAAAGTACACAAACACCGCGTTGCAATTTTTTGTTTTCACAATAATTTTGATTTTTATTTTAAACTTTCCAATTAATTCCGAGAAAATTGTTTTTCCTGCCATCCATCTGATTTTGGTAATAATTCTCTTTTAAGAATTCAAAAGATGTTCTCAAGTTTCATAGTGACCCGCCGGTTCCTTCAGAAGTTACAGTCAAAAAAGGGAAATTGTATATTATACATCTTTTATTTCACGGTACTGTACCTATTCAACCTCGAGGTATCGTTTGGAGAAATCAAATTCTGCTGAAAATTTCGGTTGCTTCCAAGTCGTCGATTGCTGTGTTTTTATTGATCGGTAGTGTATTGAGTATATTATTTTACACATTGTTTTTTTTGTTCAATTTTCAATTTTTCTTTTGAATTTGTCTATTTAATAAAATTTAAATGTCTCTTTGCAAACTTCCGGTCAACCTATTCAAATATCCTGTTAAAACCTATCCAACCATACACAATTTCGAAACTTGAGAAATCTCCAAACATTATTTTATTTCTCTAAATGCCAAAACCCAATAGCAAGTACTACGAGAATCTTCGAGAGAAGAAGCGTCTGGCGCACGAACATGCTCGTAAAAAACAAGAAGAGAGGAAAAGAGCACGTGAGGTGAAGGAGGAAAAATGGACAATTCGAAATGAGTTTGAGCTGACCGCCGAGCACAGAGCCATTCAACGAAAGGAGTTTATTGAAAAGATGAAGTGAGGTTTTCTTTTATTGTTTTTACAACTTGAAATGAAAAATAGAATATTTTGGGCGTTTTCAGAAGTGAAGGCCAGGCAATGGTGGAAAACGTTCAAGCTCTGCTGAAATGTCGCGAGGAACGACACGCAATTATACAAAAAGAGATTGACGACGAGATTGAGATTGTGCAAAAGTTTACGGCCGAGGTGAGCTGCCAGTGGTTACTGTAGCAGTGAAACTTTTCAGCAACACGCCTATTATGATGAAATTCTGAAACAAATCTCGCCGCCGAAAGAGCGAAGCGTTGATGAGATTGTGGAGGAGATTAGGAAACGGTTGAAAGAGGTTTGCCCCTTTCTACTAATCGTATTCCCCCTGTCTAATTTGTTTTTTAAAGATCTACGACATGTTCGCCGGCGTTTCGCAATTCAACGCAAAGCTGCCGGAGCCGTCGGACATTGAAAAAGACGGCGAGCAAATGTTTGCGAAAGAAATTGCCCAATTGGAGAAGGAAATCGAGGATATCAATTTGGATTCGACTAAATTGAACGAGCAGATTGCGGATGCGAAGATTCAGATTGAGGAAGAAAATGTAAAGTACGCGGCGATTGAGCAAGACAAGAGGATGGAGATTTTAAAGTTGGAGAAGGAAGTGAAGGCGATGGAAGCGAAGTTGGAGTTTATCAAACAAGAACCGCCGGATGCTGAGGAGGTGGGGAAGCACATAGAAATGCAATCGCGCTCTGCCGCTGACGCCTTTTTCACGAAGGACAAAATATAGAGTTCAAAATTAGAAATTCTTCAACAGAATAACGCATCGCAAAAAGAGTGGGCGGGCCTGTCTTTTTTTTAACTCTCCCACAATCGCTTTTGAAAGTTTGCGCGTTGAAGGAGGTGGTGTCAAATTTTTTTGGGGAAATTGGTTTAAATCACGCTATTGGCTGGGGGATTTACGAAAATCACAATAAAAACGCACAAAAAAAAAATTAAAAGACGTTCAAAAGGAGTAGACGAGGTGTGTGGTCGCTGATCCGGAGAATCGGCGGCCGCGGCTTCTAGAAAATTGTATTTTCGCCAGCAATATTACTCTCGTCTCAGCAACTCAGGAAATTTTTGGCGCGATATGGCGAGAATAGGCATCTAGGTGACTGATAGTCACTGAAAATGGCTAATAGCCGCCGAAAAGGCAAGTAGCGGACGATAATGGGAACTAGCAGACAAATTTGGCTATTAGCCATTATGGCTATTAGCCGTCGAATATGGCTATTAGCCGCCGAAAAGGGCTATTAGCCATTATGGGGTAATGTTAGCCGCCTATAAAAATTCGTATGTTGGCAACGCAGCTATAGAATGTTTACATGCAACAATTAAGGGAGACAATATTGGCGCTTACTCAGCGATTTTGCGCCTTTTTCCTGACACAAAATGTCCGAAATTTAAAATGGAAAACATTTGAAAAATATAGCCGACGGAAACGGCTAATAGCCATGGAAAACTGCTAATAGCCATGAAATATGGGGGTGTGCCAAATAAGTATGGCACAAGTCCCGAATCGGTGGCTATTAGCCAAACATTTTCTAAGTTAAGAGTTCATCTTCCTCTAAAATAGCCGTTTTCACACAAGTTTTGACACAGTTGAATGAGTGTGACCGTAATCCACTTAACGAGAGAGGTATGAATAAGACTGAGCAGCTCAGTGAGCACCAAAATAAAAACATTGGTCTCTTATTTTCTCTCACTCTCTGGTTCAATGGATTACGGTCACACCCATTCAACTGTGTCTAAATTCGTGCCGATATTCCACGTGAGAAAGAGGTCATTTCAAGGGATGATGAACCCTTCGTGATACGAGAGTAGTAGTCGTAAAATATTTTTTCGGGCTCTGACATCAACTTAAATTAAGTAGTGAAAAATCTTCCGATTTTCGGGAATTGGCTAGCCCGGTTTGTGCGCTTTTAAAGCATCATACGGTATGCAAACATCTTGCATACCACATTACGTGCCATGTTTTAAATTATCATTTTCAGATCCGAAAGCTAGACGACAGAATCGCGGAAGAAACACAAAAGCAAAAAGACGTCCAGGAGGCGCTGACCAATCTCAAAGCGCTCATTGAACAACGAAAAGCGGAAAAGGAAGCGAAGAAAAAAGTTGAAAAGGGCGAGGCGTGCACATCCGGACTATAAATTTAATAATCTCAATTTTCATAATAAAAAAAGAGCTTTGCGATAAAAACCCGACTGAATGGCACCATTCAGTTCATTTGATATGCTGCTGCGCTTTCGGTCCCTCGAGAGGCAGAGGACAGCCCATTTCGCAATACAATAAGTCTCGGCTCGTTGAACGTTCGGTCATTCTCTTTTGCATTTCAATCCAACTGGTCAATCCACCTAGTCGTCCGTTCTACCTTTCCAAACTTTTTCATTCCACTTTTCGATCGGTTCTGGCAGATGGAATGGAATATACGTACGTTTCTGCTGCCGCAATCTGATTCATGTGTTTGCCGAGACGCTGAAAAAGAAGTGGGAGGGTAGGGAAAAGAAGAAGAACAAAAAAAATGAGTAAAGGAATGAATTAAATGAAAGAGGAGGTGGGAGGAGAGAGAGTACGTACGCTAATATTATTACTACTGCCACTACGATTACTTGTTTCACTCGCTAATACATTTCCCGGTAATATGGTTTCATAATTTCCGCAAAAATCATTTTTCTCATTTTCCGCTGTCTTTTAAAATGATCAATTCCCTATTTCATGTCGGTCGATGAACCCCTAAAAAAAAGGCAACGGGGATCGAACCGTGGTGACTCATCGGGTAAATTGCCGTGGATGCATATAGTGTCCATATTTGAATCATATCGTGCATTTGGGCATATTAGGCTCTAGATATTCAATTAGTAAAATGTGTGACCTTTAATTGAACGACCCAAATTTATTATACATATATCTGTAGTCTAATATTTATAAATGCACGACATTATTCTAATACGGACACTATATGCATCCACCGCATTTCCTCGGCAATTTTTCGCGCAGCGCCCTATCCCACTACGCTAATTAGTGAAAAATTGAAAAAGGTGAAGGTACGGTACTCCACGACTCAACAATTTGTTGCCCTTGGCGCGTTTCTCGTGCATTTTTTCGTGTACTCCCCGTGGACAATTTTCTTGATTTTTGCCAAGTTTTCAGGCAAAAATATTCTATAAATGAATAAACAAAAATGAGTAAAGATAAAAAACTGTTTCTATTTCCTGCGACTATCATTTTCCAGCTCTATTTTCAAAACCCTAAGGCTCGGCCATTTTTTGACGAAAAATTTCGGTTTTTAGATTAAAATGAAGTTTTCAACGTGAATAATCTGAAAATCGAGCGAGTTTCTCGAAAAATGATTCGCCGATTAAAAAAACACACATAAGGCAAACTCGCTCCACTGACGTGGGAGTGGTGGCCGGGTCATTGAGGTTACCGCCCGAGAAACCTGTTAATACAGTTACAATAGGTCTATCGCCCTGTGCATGTTTTCCGTCAATGCAACTTTGTTAAATGTCACTCGTCACTCAATGATGGCCATCAGGTTGCTCACTGGCTCGCTGGCTCATTTTCTTTTCTCTATTTTTTATCCCCACTGCTGACCAGAAACGTTTAGTGTGTAGCCGAAGGGTTCAAATGAAATTGTGAAAACGATGAAACGGGGAAAAAAGAGAGGAGAAAAAAAAACGAAGGAGGGAACAGAAAAGAGAGAAATGTTTCCCATCGTTAAGACGTATAATTACCCGATCGAATGGGTCCTGTGGCGACCAAAATAAAAAACCAAAGGTATTAGTTTACGTTTGCGTGTGGAGCCCTCTAGGAAAACTTCCTTATTATCAGTAGAGCTGACTTGCAATATTTTAGGGTGACCCTTTTTCTGTGTGATGAATGACTCAAACATGTTTACGTTTCTGTTCCGTTTCGTGTACTCACTACTGATAACTTATCATTTAAAACGAATTTTTATAACTAATTTCTCATTATTTCAGATGCTTCTAACATCACTTTTAGTTCTGGTACTCTCATCTCATTCTTTGGCACGACATGTAGATTATGTGAGTTTCTTCGTTTAATTATATAATCCCATAGAACATTCTCCATTTCCAGACCGAATTCCTCCAAAAGTACAATTACCTGCCACGTGGCAACAACCAATTAAGCTCTACCTCGTTGACAGAAGCGCTTAAAAATATGCAAAGAATGGCTGGATTGGAAGAAACTGGTGATTTGGACGAACGGACGTTGAGGATGATGGAACGGCCAAGATGTGGACATCCGGATGTTGGAGAAACTGAGAATAGGTGAGAAAATGATCTTCCTTTGAATAACAAAAAAAATGTCGGGATTCAGGAGGGTTTTACGTGGCAGACGGCATGCGCAACAGTTCAAGTGGACCGGAAAGACGATCACTTATGGGTATGTGTGGTTATCATTTTGTTTGATTAGGGAGTTGGAAAATTAACTATTTTCGGTTTATTAATTAAGATTATGATTGTGAGTCATGGGTCTTAAATGTACTGTAGACTTCAAACGCCAAAAAAAACCTCTATTAGAAGGGCACACCCATGAAATTGTTTTCTATCAGTTGCATAGGATTTTTTTTCAGTTCCATGAAATTTTTTGCCAGTTCCATGGCATTTTTTCACCAGTACCACGAAACTTTTTTCTGTCAGTTCTATGGCATTTTTCTAGCAATTCCATGGAATAGAGTTTTTTGAACAAAATAAGCAAAAATTAAAATGTACAGTAAGACATAGCGTTGACAGTGGAAAGACTGGAAATCTATCAGAAGTTTTAGTAACCGTCATGAACTCCTCTATTTGACCAAAAACCAATTGTTAAAATGGGTTCTAATTCAAAATAGAAACACTCCAAAATAAAAGTTTACTGAATACCTAATTGAAGTATTTTTGTACTGTCAATTTTTTTTTTTTTTTTTGGAAAAAGGTTATGTCATTGTTTTTTTTTTTTGAAGAAGTTCTATTTCGGGATGTTCCACAATAGAATAGAACCTCAAATGTTCGGAAAAAGACAAAAATAAGATTTTAATGTATTTAGTGCATTCATTTTTAATGTGGTCTACATATTTTTCTTCCATTTTCACCTTTTTTGGACGAACCATAAAAATAACTAGAAAATTGATGCACATTATAAAAAATCCTTTGTCTAGATTATTGAAACTTTGTGACAAAATTTATGGGCTCTTTCCCTGCGGCTCTCTTATTTTCATGCATTTTTTGTTCTGTTCTATGCAATCAATCCGCAACACAGTTGATTGAGGTCAAATGGAGAAAAATGAGAACCCAGAAAGGGCGGTATTGGGAATTGAAACTTTTGGCACCGAACCATGTGGGAATGTTGGGTAGATAATGGTGTTTACAGGGTGGCCGATAAGTATAGGACGTTTTGAAAGTGCTCCCATTTTTTCAATTTGAGGATTTTTCGAGAACAACCTTTATTAAACAACAAAAAATAAGCAGAAAATTTGATTTTACAAGAGAATTTCGAAGTTGGATCCACGAGCTTTGACACAGGCTCTCAAACGTTTCTTCACCGAATTGACAGTGCGCCGCAGGTATCCGTCGTCGATCGAAGCCCATGCTACCTCGAGAGCGGCCTTCAAGTCATCGACAGTAGCAAAAACTTTTCCCGCGATCTTCCCTTCCAACATGCCCCAAACGCTGAAATCCATCGGATTGAGATCCGGGCTGGAAGCAGGCCACAAGTTCTTGTCCAGGAATCCAGGGAAATGCGCCTCCAAGACGGCCAATGTCGATCTCGAGCCATGGGACGGTGCCCAGTCTTGTTGAAGGATAAATGGACCACCAGCAAAGTGCTGAGTGACCCAGGGTAACAAATTATCCATCAACACAATCTTTTGGTACACCTCCGAGTTGATTTTCACATTTCTTTCAATGAAAACCAACGGAGTTTTACCGGTTGCCGTGATACCGGCCCAAACCATGACACTTTTCGGGAAAAGGCGGTTATGGGCAAGACGACGTTTCGGAGACATGCTGTCATCCTTTGACAATAACTGTCTCTGGTTTTGACGGTTGGGAAGAGGTTCAATAGTGAAGATCTTCTCGTCTGTCCAGATAACGTCAGAGACGCGGCGCACTTGAAAGTGCTGGAGTAATTTTCGGCATTTTTCGAGTCGCATCGCTTTCGATTTGTCCGAGAGGTACTGTCCACGACGTAGTTTGTAACTTTTGAGCTTCAAGTCGTTCTTGACAATCGATTGGACAGTGGATCGGGCAATTCCAAGCTGTGACGCCATCCTATTGAGACTCAATCCATCATTTCGAATGATCCGTTTCTTGATGATTGCACGAGTATTCCGGGTGTTGACAGAACGTGGACGTCCGCTTTTTTTTACTTCAGAAGCATCTCCTCGCTTTTTGATAGCAGCGACAACGTTTCGAACCGTCGAAGACGAAATTTGAAGGCGTCGAGCGATCTCAGCACTTCCGAGGCCTCTCTTGAACAAGAGTTCAATGGAAGGACGATGAGGAGAACTTTTCATAGCTCGGCGATATGGAGAAGTGAGAACAAATTACTGAGAAGCTTACTTATATAGTCTCTGGACTTTCGAAAAGTTTCGAAATTTTTCGAAAATATCCCTTGGCACCGTGCCAGGGAACGCTGAAAGCGAGCGTCCTATACTTATCGGCCACCCTGTATGTATTTAGTGTTCGATACTTTTGTTAGAAATTTGAACTGCGTTCGCATTCGAACCAGCCCTAATCAGATATGAGAGGAAGAGAAAATTTTCAAAAGCGGAAGGCAGAATTCCGTTCATCTATGGCCTTAATCCGAGCTAGGATCCATAAAAAAACCGAAAAACGGTATTTTCAAAAAAATGGGATCGTCTGTTTCTCTGCGCCTCTCACCACCATCATACAAAATTCATTAATCTCCAAATTTAGTTTTCCGGAAAACGGTTTTCCTGTCGTTTTCCAGTTTCAGGGATCCGGTCTCTGGTTCGAATTCATGTGTCCATAAATGCTAAGTTTTGGGGTTTAGATGCATAAAATCGAATTTTTTGGGATTTTCTTTATGGACCTATCGTATTTCCTCTAATATAGGCGCATGCGCTTCTATTTTTTCATTTCTTCACAACTGCCGGGTATTTAGAGGTTTGCACACCAAACTTCGGTCGTCTCATGCCTGCTTGGTTAGAAAGTATTTTGGCGTGTTTGGTGTGCAAACCTCTAAATACCCGGCAGTTGTGAAGAAATGAAAAAATAAAAGCGCATGCGCCTATATTAGAGGAAATACGGTATTCAGAAAAGGAACAAAACCATTTTTCGTGTTTTTTACCCTGTGCAGAATTGTTTTTTACCCTGTGCAGAAACGACAAAAACTACAGTAGCCGGATGTTTTTTGACGTAAACAACCCGTCGTGTCGGCATCTGGCGATAGAATGATTCGATGCGCTTTTATTTAAAATTCGGCCAAATTCCCATTGAAAATTAAAGACGCATTCCAATATTTAACGCCCGGTCGACGCAATGGGGTTTTTTCATGGTAAAAACTGTTTCCGGGCGTTTCAAATCCGGGATCCGCAATATGTGGTCGCGGGTTTGCACACAAATCACCTTTTTTTTGCTCTAATCGGTTTTTCGTGGGAAAAAAACCCAGAACGAACAAAACTACAAAACCGGGTTCAAAACGTCTGGGTTTGAAACGTCCGGGAGCCATAAAAACGTGCATAGGGATAAATAACACGAAAAACGGATTTTTCGTTGCTTTGAATAGTTCCACATATTCGTCCACTGTTTGCCGATTTTATACGTGCTCTTCCTCTGCCGAGAGCACATTTTTTGAAACGCGAAAAAAACTTACTTGCGCCAAATTATATCGTTATGCACAGGGGGTACAACGGTACAGAACTGCTCGAAATAGAACTCAATGACCCACAAAATGTAATGGAAATACTTTTTTCTAACTGTTCTAGGTCAGTACAACTTCCTTTCAGGCAGTTATATTCCGAGCGAGTTCTAGACCGTTGTACCCCTATGTTAAAGTGGGCTGCGTATTTGGCGGCAATTTTTATCCGTTTGAAATAATGCGTGAAAAATGAAAACAAGCTATTTTTTGCCATCTCTGCCTGGCCCAGTGCCAAAAGTTCAAATTTCAAAGACAAAGTTGACCCCAATCTCTCTCTGTCCACCCTGCACTTTACACCCGCCAGAAGGGTGTCTGCCACTGCCGGACAGCCACAAAACTGTGGTGTAATCCGAATACACCAAAAAAAAAAAAGAAAGTTCCGATCGCAGGAGCACAAAAAGAGCACACCGATCGTAGAGGGTCCATCGTACGTCTGCTCGTGCCGTTAAACTCGCCTCGCCAGCTGCCCTTTCTCTGCGTCTCTAGTTTTAGTGGGGCATTTGTTTTTAATGTCTGCGCACTCCTCGATCAATGTGCTCTCTGGCAAGACGAGGCGGGCGACTCAAAGCTCCGCCCCTTTTAGACGCTTGCTTCCGATCCCAGTCATACTCATTGTCTTCTCTTTACTTCCATTCATTCCTCTGATTCTTCCAACTTCTTCTATTCTAAATCCCTTCTAGAATACGTCGGTCCGAGATAACCGTCGATCCGCTCGTTCTGATGGTTGTTATGCCGATCCGAGAGAAGAAGCATCACAACCTCCAAGAAAGAGTAGATCGACACCGTATCTCAATTCAAGGTTCTTCATTCGATTTTTCAAAAATAAAGAAGTTTAAGAAAGTGTGGGTGAGAATCTTGACATCAAAAATAGGAGAATAGAAATTGCGAAAAAAAAAGCGGAAAGAATAGTTTACACCAACTCGCAAAGACATGTGGTTCGACGCGAAAATAGTGGAGAGTGGAGTGGAGTGGAGTGGCTGATCAATAGTAGTGGCCCCTTAACGACTATGATTCTATGAGTCAGCCGTTTTCGAAATTTTAAATTCAATTCAAGTCAGAAAAAATTTTAGTGGCACGGGATGCTGTCGATCGCACTCACGAAAATGTGTTCCGTTGAATTTGGCGGAAAAAAACGTTGGCAGTGTGTTTATCATATCTAAAATCAATAATTTTATGAAAAAAAAAACACGGCAGTGGACGGAGCTTCGTAACTCCGTGCGCAGTACGCAAACACCGAGTGCCAATTTAAATAAAATGACAATAAAAATGCTCTGAAAAAACGAAAAATAGTTGCAAACGGTTAAAAACTGCGAAAATGAAACAGAAAAATTGAGACCCTGACAAAACCGGGGAAAACCACGAAACCGGGGAAAAAAATGGACAAAACCGGGGAAAAGTTGCAAGTCTGCGGCGCACTTTTTCCTGTTTTTTCTACACTTCCAGTACAAAACATCGTGCAGCAGTTGCAAAAGTGGGCGGAGCCTCTTCCCCGGTTTTGTCTTCCCTGGTTTTGTCTTCCCCGGTTTCGTGGTTTTCCCCGGTTTTGTCAGGGTCTCGAAAAATTTAAACAAAAGATAATTTTCCGTGACACCGCGACGACAATTTGCAGAACAGGCATTATACAATACGACAAAAAATGAAGCCGAGGAGCAAGCTCCGCCCCTTTTTTCAAGTCTGCGGCACTGTTTTCTTCATTACTATGAAAACTTCTTACTCTACAGAGCTTGTGCAACAAACTTGACTTCCTAAAGGGGCGGGACTATGTTCTATCTCTAAAATTACATGTTTTCTGGCTCGCAAGTCGGAAAGGTGTACAGTATACGGTAGAAACTAAAATATTTCCGATAATACGGTATTCCTCTATTTGCAAAAATTCTATCCGTTTTCGACTTGCTTGACCGCTTCTCTTTCTCTTTTTTTTCCAACCACCACAAACATTGATTACTCAGTGACCCTTTTTTTTCGCAAAATGTCACTGTTTACAGATGCAAAAGCGTCGGCACTTCAACACGAATCTCGCTGGCCGATCTGCGTCGAACGATGCATCAAGCGGCGTCGCAGTGGAGCGAACTTGCTGACGTGGAGATTAAAGAGACGTCGGAGAGTGGGGCAATGATTCAGATATCGGCTGGGGTAATTGGATTCAATTAGGAGCATCTTTTGATTTTTGAGAATTTTAATTTAGAGATCAACGCATTATCCGTGCACGGTGCCGTTCGATTCGAACACTCTGGCACACGCTTTCTTCCCACCACACGGTCAAATTCATATCAATGATAATGTTCGCTTTGCCATGACAAATTTTACAGAGCCCGCTGGAGGTTGGTTGAGTTTTAATTTTGTTTATAATGGACATATTCAGCGCAGGAAAAAAACCGTTTTTATTGGGGGTTTTTTTAACGATATGCAGAATTGCGGAAAAACGAAAAAAAAAACTACAGTAGCCGGCGATTTGTTTAACGTAAACGGCCCGTCATGTCGAGACATGGCGATGGAATAATTCAATGCGCTTTAAATAAAGGCGCATTTCATTATTTTAAAGCCGGGTCTCGACGCGAAGGGTTCTTTTCCTATTAAACCGCCTGAATAGGGTTAAAAACACAAATCACGGGTTTTTCCTCCCCTGAATAGGCCCAAGTGGCCTAGCACGACCAGACACAGCTGACGCGAGTGTGACCGTAATGGACCTATGCACGAAATAAAAAAGGCCATTTAAATGAATTAATTTGACTTTTTTTTCCAATGCACGAGAGCAAGAATATTCAATAAAATTGAATAAATTTGAACGCAGAAAAACGTTCGTGTTGAGATCTCGTAAATCGGCACAATTTATTGAAGGTGTACGCAATTTTTCAGTGGCAATATCAAGACACGAACTTTTTTCTGCGTTCAAATTTATTCAATTTAATTGAATTTTCTTGCTTTCGTGCATTGGAAAAAATTGTCAAATTAATTCATTTAAATGGCCTTTTTTATTTCGTGCATAGGTCCATAATCCATTCGAAACATTTTTAATAAACAATAGACACTTATTTTTACTCTCTCTCTCTCCCTTGTAATTTTTATTTTGAATGGATTACGCTCACACTCTGTGCAGCTGTGTCTGGTCGTGCTGAATTTTTTTTCCATTTCTAAACCACAGCTTTAGCTACCCGTCGGGCTGCTGCTCGTGTTCACTAATCGTTTATCCATTAGGGAAAAACCGAAGAAGCGATAGAAAAATCTAAAATTTGCAAAATACTTACCTTAAATGAAAAAATGCCAATAAAGTAACTCGCCGTCTCGGTATATCTCGTCCTGATCTTTTCTGGATCTGAAGCTTTTCTCGGATGCTGAGCGGCATCGTGTGCTCAATTCAATCGGTGCGTCAGCTAAGCCGCTGATCTTGATCACATCGATTTCAATAGAGAATGATATGAGCAAGTGAGACTACGAAAACTCCAAATATTTACGACAAATGAAATGAATGCGAAAAAAAATGGACCGAAATTGCACCAAAAATCACAAAAAAAAAGCGCTGACGAAAAATAATTTAGTATTAAAGGGAGGCACCGGCTACGGTAGACGAGCGGATCTCGCAGCGACCGTACAAAACGGGCGCCGTTTGAATTTGTATTTTTGAGCAATTGCTTCGCTTTCCCTCATTTGTTTTCGATAGAGAAAAACTGAAATTTGGCCCCTTAAAGGGATAAAAATCGTAGTTTTCAGGGAAAACACTGTGCCCCAAAACTAAACTTTCAAGGCAAAAGAACTGATAAACGTAGATCCAATAGTTTAAACTTCTCCAAATTACAGGAAACTCTTTATTCTCCGTAGTTGCACATGAGATGGGACATGCGCTCGGATTCAGCCACAGTCCTGACAGCAACAGCGTCATGTTCGCCTACGATACTCCGAGAAAGTGGACGTTCACTCCGATGGACAAGTACAATATGCAAATGTATTATGGAACGAAGAGGTCGACTGGTAGAACGAAGAAATTGGAAGAAGAGAGGGAAGAGAAGGAGAAGTCGGGGAAAAAGGAAAAGGAGCACGAGACGGACGATATCAAACCGGATGAGTGTAGAGTTGAGAATCCAGTCGTCGTCAAGTACAGAGGAGAATATTTGGTTTTTAAGGTGATTTTTTATTGTATTGGAATGTATCACGGCGTGTTGGGGACTACGTTTTTGAAAAATTTGAAAGCGAATTTTGGCGAGCGATTTCTTTAGACAGCAATTACAATAACGTCAAAAAATTTAAAAATCCCACTATTTACAAATTAAACGATTATTTTAGAGTCAATGGGTGTGGCGAGTATCCTCCGATTGGAAGCGTCTAATCTCAAAAGCGATGCCAATCGATCATCTATTTCACGGATTACCGAGCCCTGTTGATGCTGCGATAACCGTCGAAAACCATCTTTGGGTGTTTGTCGGCGACAAAATCTTCGTGATAAGTGGAAATCGAATTCTTCATGCTCCTTATACTCTTGCTCAAATTGGCATCAACGAGAAATTCATTGATTTGGCGTACGAGTGGCATTATTTCAATCCGCCGGCAATTTATATTTGGAAAGGTGCAAAATATTGGAAGCTGGATGAGAAAATGTACTATCGGAAGGTGGATGAACGATATCCGAAGTACGTTGATTTGAATTGGGCCCGAGTTCCAGAAGGAGCTTATTCGGCGTTCAATTTTGAGAAAGGTTGGTCGATTTTTTTTTTGAAGTTTCATTTGCAAGAAACTGGAAAAAAAGACAGGAGAACCGTTGTCTAAAACATTTTTCTCTGCGTCTCCCACCCGCCTCATACAAAATTCAGTGTTTTCCGGAAAACGTTTTACCTTCCCTTTTCCTCTTTCTTGCATATGGCCTCAGTTTCATGGATCCGGCCCCTGAATTTCGTTTCCTAGAATACAGTTTTCCAGTTCCTTGCATCATATTACCTCAGAATTTCCTAAATTCAATTTCTTGAATACAGCTTCAGAAATTACAGTAAAATCTGCATTATACTTGCCTGCAATCGAGGGTACGACAGAATAGAAATAGGCGAAATAGAAATGCAACACAATAGAATTGCTACGAAATAGCACTGGAAAAAATAGAACGGCTACAAAATAGAAATGAGCGGAATAGAACAGCGCGAAATAGAAATGTGACAAAATAGAAATGAGCGAAATAGAAATCGGTGCGATGGAGCGCGTTTGCATTATTCTTTAAATTTTCCGATTATTGTAGGTTTTTTCAGTAATTTTCAGATATTTTACGCACTTAGCAATAGCGAAAATGAAGAAACGTATAAAATCAATGCAGTTTCAGAAAAAAAATTGCATAATCAGCGAAAAACTGAAAAATTAAAAAAAAAAATAATGCAAACGCGCTCCATCGCAAAAAAAGTTCTATTTTGTAGCATTTCTATTTTGTAGCCGTTCTATTTTGTAGCATTTCTATTTCGCTCAGTTCTATTTTGTAGCATTTCTATTTCGCCTATTTCTATTCTGTCGTACCCTCCTGCAATCCTATTTCATGCCTTCCCAATGTGATTCTTCTTTGTTTATCTTGTCTGAAAATTTTTTTTAAATATCTAACTTGATTTTGATGAAATTCCACTGCCTTGGTTTTTCGGTCCATTTCTTTTTCTGCAATATTCCTTATTATTGATATAGTTGAACTATCACGGCACGAAAAAAATTATAGAAAAAAACAGAAATAAAAACACCTAAATATGTTCCTCATAATAAGGATAATAATAAACCAACCAAAATTGCAAAAAAGAAATCGGATAAACTTTCAGAAATCCACTTCATCCGTGGCAATCAAGTCTTCCGAATGAATTCTTCCCGTTCAGTTTTCGACGTGGCCGATGACTTCCCCAAGTCTTTCCGATCTTTTCTCGGATTCTGTCCGCACAATGAAGAAATTGTCCTAACCACCCCTACATCAAAATCAACACGATTACTCCCCTTTCTTGCTCTATTTTTATCTATTATTTTTAACTATCATTTCTAGATCTGATGATTCCAACCCCGAAAAGGAAAAAGTTCTCGAAAATTTAATTCACTTTGTAAGAAATATTATGTATACAAACAAACAAAATGGGTTTTCAAATTGTATCAAATCTTTCCAATTATTAAATGTACTGGTGATGATTAAACGAATAAAATACAGTGATATTTTTTAAATTATGAGATTATTGGAAAAAGGGTGGCGAGGAATGGAGATATTGATAGAACACGAAGGATTGGATATAAAATAACAATGCACAAGAGAGATCTTTGAAATCTTTCGCCTTTTTTTTCGAATCTTTACTCACGGCTGTTTGGCGATTTCGGCGTCACGCATTGCGCTGAAATCGGTGGATCCGGTGGCGCCTGCCTGATAGTTTTGCGGTTCGAACGTCTGATTCGAGTCGCTATCAAAGTTGTCGCCAGTGGAGAAGTTCGAGTCTTCGTTGATGTCAAAGTTTACAGGTGGCTGGGTGACACTCGTCGAATCTGAAACTTTTTTATGTTTGTAATGGTAAATTTCTTTTGTACCTATTCACAAAACCGGAAAAAAATTGCGGGAAAAATCGGAGAATGCTCCGATTTACCTGAAATTTTGGGAAATATTGGAAAAAATTCTCCTGTACACGCTCAAAAAATTTTGAACCAAAATATCGACTTTTTTTTTGGAAAAATTTTGAAATCGATAATTCGGTCAAAAATTTTCTGTGCATATTTATTCAGGAGTATTTTTGCCCTTATTTCCCAAAATTTCAGGTCAATCGGAGCATTTTCCGAGTTTTTCCGCAGCTTTTTCGTATTGTATCTTTTAATACCATAAAATTGCCCAAACTTCGATTTTCGTAAAGATTTATCCTGCAAAAACACCAAAAAACTCAAAACGAATATTTCGAAATGGTGGCTGAACCAAATTCGACGTTCTTAGGTTTAAAAAATTTCTAAAGATCTCAGCTATAATTCCGCTGGAGTACATGTGGGAAAAAATAAGAATTTATGTTTTTTTCCCGAAAAACATAAAAAATGCGTCAAAATTTGAATTTCGCGCGAAAAAATTCAGTGGGGCGCGTTTGCTCGGCTCCGCCCACTTTTCAAATCCTGGGCACCGTGCTTCTTACAAGGGAAGTGTTTAGGGTCACCAATTTGGAAATTTCTGAAAATTTAACCACACATTAGAGATGGTTTGAAAACAACTCTCAAAAATTTCTAAAAAAGGGTCGCCACTAGGAACCGAGATATGACGCTTCAAAGTTTGGGCCACGCCCCTTTTAAAATTTAACACAGGAAAACGCGATTTATCAGTAGAAAGAGCGGAAAATACTCAGCGCCAAAGTCACTGCCTTACTCCCCCGTTGATTTCATCGGTTCGGTGGTCCAGTGGTAGAGGTTTCAAGTGGTAGTGGCGAGCCGCTGGGCTCGATTCCCGCATAGTGGAAAAATTTTTGCATTTTTTTTTTCAAAATTTCAGAAGAACGTGATTGAAGGTTTTCAATCAATTTCTGGACTTTTTATTACCCTTTCGTAGTTTTAAATTATTTAAAGAACTATTTCACACGTTTTTGAGGAAAATTTTTTTTTGAAAAATTTACGAATTTTTGTCCACCAATTGATCATCATTTTTGAAATTCAAAACATTTTGAAAAAAAAAATTATAACAAGCTGTAATCGAAAACTGGCTCTGGGAAGTTAGTTTCGAAGCCTACCATTTCGAAACTGGGAAGCAAAACAGTTTGGAAACGTTCTAGAGCCCAAAAACTGGGCAACAATATCAATTACTGCACTGATAAATCGATCAACCAATTGAAATTTTATAATTATCTCTCTTAAAATACGTTGTCAATAAACAAAAAGGTGTCTATGATTTTTCGCTATGGAAAAATCATACAATTTTTTTCAAAATTTTTTGAATTTCAAAAATGATGATCAATTGGTGGACAAAAATTCGTAAATTTTTCAAAAAAAAATTTTCCTCAAAAACGTGTGAAATAGTTCTTGAAGTAATTTAAAACTACGAAAGGGTAATAAAAAGTCCTGAAATTGATTGAAAACCTTCAATCACGTCTTCTGAAATTTTGAAAAAAAAATGCAAAAATTTTCCACTATGCGGGAATCGAGCCCAGCGCCTTGCCACTACCACTTGAAACCTCTACCACTGGACCACCGAACCGATGAAATCAACGGGGGAGGAAGGCAGTGACTTTGGCGCTGAGTATTTTCCGCTCTTTCTACTGATAAATCGCGTTTTCCTGTGTTAACTTTTAAAAGGGGCGTGGCCCAAACTTTGAAGCTTCATATCTCGGTTCCTAGTGGCGGCCCTTTTTTAGAAATTTTTGAGAGTTGTTTTCAAACCATCTCTAATGTGTGGTTAAATTTTCAGAAGTTTCCAAATTGGTGACCCTAAACACTTCCCTTGTTACTAGGAAAGTACTTTTTGGTAAATTTTGGAAAATTCTGAAAAAAATCAGGGTAATACTAGATTTTTTTTGTGAATTTTTTGAGATATTAAAAATCCGCAAAATGTTTTCAGAAAAGTTTTTATGAGCCGTCAAACTTTTTTCTATTGTTCGAGCACATTTTTACCTGTAAAATCCTACATTCCACACGATCGCCTTCAGTACACCAGCCGAAAAGTCTACCAACACGCAGGTCGCTGAAAATGCCGATGGGTTGCGCAACTGGGTGGGCTCGGAGCACTGATACAAGGAGGCTGTGTGTTCGCTCCCCAAACCTAGTAAATTTTTTTTTTTACAAAGTTTTGATGTGTTTTTTTCGGAGCCGTAATAAAGTCCAGAAATTTTAAAAAAATAATTCGAGTGTAACTCTTCGACCGAAGGAAGTGCCTGAAATCCAAAAAAAAAATAAATTTGGAAAAAAATGCATGCAATCGGTGGACAAATATTCGAAAAAAGTTTGAAAAAAAAATTTGTTTTTTTTGAGCTTAGGCCCTTAATTAGAGTGAGGAGGACTAGAAAATACACTCAAAATATTTTTTTAAACTTTCTGGACTGTATTACGGCTCCGAAAAATACAGATCAAAATTTTGCAAAAAAAATTTACTAGGTTTGGGGAGCGAACCCACAGCCTCCTTGTATCAGTGCTCCGAGCCCACCCAGTTGCGCAACCCATCGACATTTTCAGCGACCTGCGTGTTGGTAGACTTTTCAGCTGGTGTAGCGAAGGCGACCGTGTGGAATGTAGGATTTTACAGACAAAAATGTACTCGAAAAATATTTAAAACGTTTGACGGCTCATAAAAACGTTTCTGAAAACATTTTGCGGATTTTTAATATCTTAAAAAATTCTCCAAAAAATCTAGTATTACCCTGATTTTTTTCAGAATTTTACAAAATGTACCAAAAAGTACTTTCCTAGTTAGTGTCGATATTATCGATTTTTGAGCCATTAAGCAATACATATTATTCTCAGTACGGAGCGCTGCAAACGCGCTCCCTTCGCACAGTGGTGGACGCGGCTACGTTGGCGACGAGAGAGTGCAGAAAATTGAGAGAGCCGTGGCCGATGTTTTCCTCTGATTTCTCTAAACCTCACTCCAAATGCATGTGAAATTTTTTGTTCGTTTGGAGCGAGTTTTCAGCGTTTTATTCCGAGTATACCGCCCTATGGCGAATGTGAACATAAGCCCCCCAGCCACATATGACTCCCAACACGTGGAATATAGCTCCCCAAAAAGGGAGTTTGACTCCCCACACTGTGGAAAAAATTATTTTTTTTTTTCGGGGAGCTCAAGTACACGATATTTTCCGGGGGGCTATTTTACCGATTTGGGGAGTGTAAGTTCATGAATAACAGCTCCCCACTGTTGATTTTGGGGGGAACATGTTCACAGGAGGGGCTTGTGAACATTGACCCCACACCAATAGAATATTGGCCCCCCACTTTGGAACTATAACTCCCCACCCAAAAATTCACACTGGTGGTACCGCGAATTCAGTTATGGCGACCAAGACAATGAAAACTATGTGGGGAACAGACTTTTTCAGTTGTGTGAATTTTTGTTTTTTTTTTTTTTTTGCACTTCGATTCGATCTTCTCGATTGCGCATTGAGATTGGTTGAGTAGCGCAGTAAGGAGCCTGCCACGTGGCGCGGCACGGCTTAGTTTTTCAACATTTTGGGGTCATACGTATACACACCCAAATTTTTTACGTGAACTTTCAGTGTTACATGTTTTTTGGTGGGGAGTTGTTATTTTTGGTGTGGGGTTGTTCTTCCATCGGTGGGGAGTTGATCTTCACTCTTGCCCCGCCCTATTTTGAAAAAAACATAAATTACCTTGCGAGTTCTCTGTGGATGGAACCTGATTGCTCTCATCGTCCAATTCCTTAATCTTCGGTGGAGCCAGAATGTTTTGTGCACTCACTAAAGGTTCGTTTATAAGGTTATTCACAGAAAAGGCAAAACAATTGAAGGAAAACTCGGAGATTTGCCTGAAACTTTGGGAAATTTTGTCAAAAATGTTATTTTGGGCAGAAAAATATCGATTTCAATATTTTTTTTTTTGAAAAATCGATATTTCTGTCCCAATTGACATTATTTTCAAAAGTTTCAGCTCAACCAGAAAATTCTCCGAGTCTTCCCACCATTTTTTGCTTTTTTTTCTAAAAGGGTTTGAAAAAATCATTTTGTAAAATATTTCAAATACCTGGAACCCATTTGTAGATCCGAATATTGGTGTCTTTGATAAGAACGAGTTTTTTCTCCCATTTGCGCACCTTTTCCAAAGAATTGATCACCTTTCGCAGCTCGTCTTTCGAACGGTTTCTCGTTTCTGCACGATGGGATCGATTAGCCGAGTACATCTGAAATATTATAGTAATTTTACGAATAAATTTAAAAAAAAAACTTGGATATTTAAAAAAAAGTGCAACTGAACGCGTTCATTTGCAAATTTGTGCTCGCGCGAACATTGTTCGGCCACGGAGTTTTCTGTTCCACGGCCACGCGGCCAGCCATAGAGCATTAGAGCGCGTTTGCATTATACCCTCTTTTTTAAAGCAATTTTTTCCCGAGAATTGGGGTAAATTGAAATTAAAAATAAAAGAATTGTATAGAGGGAGAATAGGCTAAATTTTGTACAAAGCGATCAATATATTTTGCAATCCAATTTTCCCGCTTTCAATGTACTGGCCACTCTCATCATGCAAAACCGATAGAGACGCAGACAGCGAGATGAAAAGTTAGAGAGTGTGCGGGCGCAGAGACGCCAGGACGTGGTACGAATTTCTCGACCGATTTTAATTCTTGAATTTCACAACAATTTTATTCTCTTTTCTTTTCATTATTTTTACTGTAAAAACTACTTAAAAATAACGACAATCATTCCAGACTTGTAGAAATCAAAATTAGCCATGGCGACTGCCGGAAAAGAGGACATTTACGAATCTGACGGAGCCGCGAATCCAGTGCCAAAGAGCGAGCCGGAAAATGATTCTTCAAATCATCCAGATATCGAATTAGTGAGTTTCAATCATGCTTTAAGTCAAAAAAAAACCCCAACAAATTGCAGGTTTCCGTGGATATCGACGAGGCGTTGAAGAAATACAAAAACCGGGTGCTCAATTTGACTTCTATCGGTTAGATTTTTAGTTTTTTTTTATAAACAAAGTTAATTACATAATGGAACCTTAATATGAATATTCTAGATTTTTCTGATTCGATCGCCAAAAAACGTCGCCATGCATTCGGGCGGAATCAGTATGTCCTGGAGGTTGCTGGGGCTGGTAAGACAATAGTTTAACGACAAAAAAACCTGAAATTTTTTAAAGGCTATGGAGGGCACGAGACACCATCTGAAAAACTGAATCGAATTCTCTACGAAATTGCCGATTTGAATGATCAATTGCGCAGCGATGAGAGCGTAAAGACTGATCTTTTGAATGCCGAAGTGCTCGATAACTTGGCTTCTGAAGTGAAAACTCTCCAAGTCGCCAAGACAAACGGACAGATTACGGAGCACGTGGACCATGAAGTAGATCTACCAAAGTCTCGTTCCGACCCAAAAGTGGCCACGCTGGAGAACAGACTTCGCAGAATTGAGCAGTCCATCGGAAGTTCTGTAATTCCATCGGCGCCGGTTCTCGACACAATTGAAGATTTGAAATTAAGATGTGAAACTCTTAATCACTCATATGTCTCTGGCCTGGAACAACGACTCAACGTGATGCTCACGAAGCTCGAAAAAGTCGAGGAGACACGCGCCAACAACGACATGGACGAGCATCTCGAGAAGAAAGTGAACGAGATTTTGGAGCTCATGCAGAAATGGGACGTCACGTGCTCATCTCTACCGAGCAATGTGAACAAAGTGAAAGCGTTGAACAGATTGCACGAACAGGCGCAACACTTTGCCGAAGGTCTTTCGCATTTGAAAACTATTCGGGAAAAGTTGGAAAAGGAAGTTGTTCAGGGAAGAGAGGCGATTCGTGAGTATGAGGTGAGTGGGATCGAACTGCTCTTTACAAAGGCATTTTCTTTTATTTCTCAAAATCCCACGTTTTTGAGTTTAAGAATGCCTCTGTTGTTTCAAAATTGCACATGAAAACGCATATTTTTGCTTGAAAATGCAGTCAAGAATAACAACCAAAAAAATACATTTTATTATTAGGAATAACTCCATTACCCTTTAAATATTAATGGACCGAAAAAAAAACTGAGAAAATTTTTTTTAAATTTGAAAAAATTTTTTTTTACAGAAAATGTTTAAAATCAGAACAATCAGAGAATTCTCCGAGTTTCCCCCATTTTTCGACAGTTCTAATGGGCCTATGAACATGATTTTTCTTTCCATTTTATTCCTATGCAAACTTGTATTGTCGGCCCGCCAAAATGGTCAAACGCGCTCCGCTGAACTCAATACTACGTGGATTTCATTTTGGTTTCCAAATTTTTTCATTTCACGTGTAAATTCAACGTGAAATAAAATAATTTGGAAACCAAAATGAAATCCATGTAGTATTGAGTTCAGCGGAGCGCGTTTGACCGACGTGGCGGGCCGATAATATTTTGATTAATTTTCCTGCATTAACCTGCATTAAAACCCATGGGTCACGCGGGTTTTTTTTTTTGGAAAAAAAAACACGAAAAGCTGCAGTTTGTATAAGTTTTTTCCCGAAAAAAAAAATAGTTTGCATGATCCCATACACGATTTTCGGGAATGATAATATTCCGAAAATTTCCAGACAAACGGCAAGCAAGAACTTGGAGCAGTGGTTGAGAAACTGAAGCTGCTCGATGCAAAAGTGGCGGAATTAAAGTGAACAGAAGGTTTTTTTCCGAACGTTTTTTAGCAAAATAATGTAACATAATTTATATTTATTTTTATGTGCTTTACATATTTTATTTCAATTTCAATCGGCTCGCATCATTTTCTCCCATAAATGTACTCAACAATTGAGAGCCATACTTAAAAATCGAACGCCCCATCCGACCGCTTCGTCCTGAAAATTTTATACATTTGATGTATTTAGATTGTGGTATTACGTATTCCTCGATTTGACGAGGTATCTCAAATCGAGGAATGCGTAATAGATGAATTCAATTGGCGCTCTATCGATAATGTGACGTGGTCACGCTTCTTTTGCTCCTAAAATATTTAACGTGATGCCGTCGTATGATCGATAGAGCAAATTGAATTCGTCTATATATTTATCAGACTAACATTGTAGGCGTTTATGATGATGTGAAAATGATCTGAAAATCCAAACCACGTCATAGTTGTCACGTGGAATTCCACGTGCATATTCATTCCATCTCTAGTCATAACAGCATAAATCACCTCGATTTGTGGATCAGAATGAGAGGCGACATAACGTTCAAAGTATAGTTTGAGATGTGCTGAACAATTAGTTATAGATAGGAGTTTAAAATCTTGATGAGTGGTAGTACCGTATCCCATTTCACCGATATAACACTCATAGCCTTTCACTTGCTCGTCATAATAATCGAAATGCTCATCAGCGGCCGGTCTACTGTTTTGGAACATGTGCTTGAAAGTTGTGATGAAATATTGCAAAAAGAGAACTGCATTTCTAGTCCGACTAACTTTTGGGAACATTGATCGAGGATCCGTTATGAAATTCTTAATTTTACAACATGTTTCCCATCACTTTTTTCTGACCTACCGCCGTGGTCGCATTTTGCACAGGAAGAACTGCGAATGAGCACAAAATCGTCAAATATTTGACTACTTTCATCAAAAATAGCCGAGAATAAAAGGTATTGTTGGAGCAAGAGGAGGAACAAGAAGATTCTCCATGGTTTTGATGCAAGATTGCAGGTCTCAGCAGCGCAGATTTATGTGCTCTTTTTATGAGAGAATTGAAGAATGGGCACACGCGTGTATTTAACGACAAATGAGAAAGAGTGGATGAAGAAAGGGCTGTTGCACGAGAGGGATGCTGTGCTGATTGTTTTGACTATCGCTGAATAATACATAGAATAATACATAGAATACATAGAATGTATTTATTTAAAAATTAGAAATTGAGGAAGCATTTTTAAAAATTGAAATTTTTCTTGGCGCCAGATCAGGTTTGTACTGCATAAAACAAGTTTGAAAAAATAAATGTTCACTCCAGACCCTCGCGAATCTTAAATCATACTGTAACAGGATTTTCCGACCTCTTTCGGAAAATGTTCCGAAAAGTCATAATAAACGGAGTATCCGATTTTCCCAAGCTTGATTGTAACTAAAAAAATTCGGAAAAATGAATGCTCAAAATCTTGAAAAACTGCAAAATAATTGAAACAGTCGGGAAATTCTGAGTTTTCTATAATTATGACACGGTCAAAAATTACTTTATTGTACAATGGTCGTAAATAGTTATTGGGGTGAATTAGTAAAAAAATAGGACCTCAAAGTTTTTTGACACTGATTCGGAATTTTCCAAATTTTGGAATTTTCCATTGAGAGCTGTGAGAACGATAGAGTCGAAAAGTTGAGCTCGGATTCCAGGCCTGAGAGGGTATCTGTGGTGCTCTTGATTCTAGTGTCGTCTGGGAATCAGAAATAGATAATTTCACGTCATCCGACCCAGCTCAAACATTTTTTAAATCAGCCACCTGATACACCAGAGAGTACTATCCATGACACCTTCCATTTTCCGTGATTTTTCACCTCAACAACCTTTGTTTATTTTTCTCACGTATTCAGTCCTTCCGTCTCCTCCCCTACCATTCACTGACATCCATCATCTGATGGCCGACACTCGACGTCATCACCCCAATATCGATTGATATGTTAACAGAAGAGGAAAAGATTAGCACGTGATAAGAATAAGACACCTGTCAGAATGATTTTGACTTTATCCGCCCAGTCCACTTCACCTACGTAGTTGTAGAAATCAGAGGGAGAGATTAATTGTGGCCTGCAAAATTGATGATGTTGAGAAAATGTTGGCTGCAGAAAATGTCACCGTCACACCTTTTTTGGAAATTATTCGACCGTTCAAAGATCTTCTCTTCTCGCATTTTTGAGCGTTTGGTCTTTCTTTTTCACAGCTGACAATGTCTACGCCTGAAAAATAAAGTGATCAATTTGTTCAGTTTGTTCGAATTCGTGATAATCGTTGTGTTGAAATATAAACGATTTAACGCGCAAACAAATTCCTGATCAATTCGGTTAGCATTGACTCATTTTCTGCACTTTTTCTATATAATTGGAAGTATATAGCTTCGAACTAGAGGGTCGTACTACGATATAGAACTCGCACGGAATAGAACCGTCTAAAATTGATCTGTACCAACACACAACCGCTCAAACAACTAGACGAAGTACTTCGTTGTACATTATGTGTCCTTGAGTTACATTTCGTGCAATGGTTTTTTCAGTACAGCTCCATTCCAGTCGGTTCTATTCCGTGCGAGTTCTATACCGTAGTACCCCCACCTAGAGGGTGCTGCCAAAAAATGTGTAAATCGAAAAAAGGACGTAACTACCCGGAAAAAGATGAACCTTTTTTGAAACTCGGATAAAATTTTAGTGAAACAACACAAAAACACATAAAATTACAACTGTTCGCTTCTGCCTCCTTGAATTTTCAAGACTTCCTTTAAGTATTCTGGTGATAGTTTGTACCATTCTTACAACTATTTCAACGGTATTGAATTTCGATGTGAAACAGCCGGAACTTTTGCTTGAAGTGTTCACCATACGGAATAATCCATTGGACTCCTATCAAGCTTGTCAACGATATTTGGGAAATTGGTCATACACTAGTGTGCGTTACCGGTAAAGATTTGACGATTTTACCGGTAAATTTTCGAATCACGTTTTACCGATAAAAATTCGGCAAAAGAGAAACCATTTCTAAAATTTTTTACCGGTAAATTTGGCAAATTTTGTCGATTCTTTACCGGTAAATTTTACCGATAAAAGTTTCGGCAAAACTTTTTATCGGTAATTTGCCGGTAAATTTACCGGTAAATTGACATTATTTATACATGAAGAAGTGGGACAGGTCACGTTACAATTCTAGTCTTGGTATCACGGTCGGTCACGCTTTAATACAGATGCAATTTTTAAAAGATGTAAAAAAGACGGGATTGTGCAAGGCCGAGGTCGCGCCACGTATCGTCTGCGTATCTTTGTTTTTCCCGATCTCTTGTTTTTCTCATACGTGAACTTAACGCCACGTTAAGTTTTGCCGAAAACCATTTTACCGGTAAAATTTTCGCGAAATTACCGGTAAATTTACCGATAAATTTGTCGAATTTACCGTGAAATTCGGTAAATTACCGATAAATTTACCGGTAAATTTTCGGCAAATTTACCGGTAAATTTACCGGTAAATTTGCCGAAAGATGATTTACCGGTAAAAAATTTTTCGGTAACGCACACTATCATACACCAGTTCCAAATTTGTTGGGTGTGTGAGATGAAGCACCATTTTGCTGGAATGTCCATGATTGATTACCATAGTGAGATTGAGACAAAGGGACCACAGCTTTCTTCAAAGCGCAAAAGTCGAGCACACATAATTTAGCATCGTCCTTTACTTCATTAATGCCGCGTCCAAAGTTAAAATAATTCCTGGAATCACGTTTTTTCTCCGGTCCAAAGTTGCACAAAAAATCCCAGAAATAACAGGTAAAAAATAAAAATAAAAAATTAGGCTCCGCCCACTTTCCCCCTTTTCGTTCCCACATTTCGACGCTTTCCCCCCCCTTTCGTGGGGTCTCGAAAATTTAGTGGTAGACACCTGTTATTTCTGCGATTTTTGTGCAACTTTGGACTGCAGAAAAAAAATGATTCCAGGAATTTTTTTAAACTTTGGTCGCGGCATAAAATTAAGTTCTAAACAGTAAAAATGAATCTGATTTTAAAAAGTTAAAAAAGGCATAAAACGCGAAAAGAAATACTTGAATATTTCAGTATTCTGTTATTTTGACCTGTTCTGACCCCTAATTTATGATCTATTTACATATGTACACAATATCTTTTGTATGGGAAAAGATAGTAATGATAAACAAAGAAATCGTCACATTTCACTCCATTCTTGCGAATAAACTCTAGTTTCGCCTAAAAAATTTTTGTTCCGCGAAGAAGAATATCCGTTCAACTGATGCTTAACAATTTTATCTGCTAAATTATTTAGCAAAAATTATCAATGATTAGAATAACGAGAAAACCAGCAAAATAAGGTTTGTACTGCCACTAAAACGGGGAATGCTATGACACAGATTCCAACTGAAGATGACGATTTAGGTGAATCAGAGAATTAAGAAATGAATTGTGAACATTTTAAAAGCTTGCGCGATCAAATCGGCTGAGAAATAAGAAAGTTAATTGCGATTTAATGAAAATAACTACAATTTCAAGTTTTATAGAAATTTTAGGGCAGACGGTCTAAATTTCTATTTGCTTTATAGACAGCTTTGTAAACACGATTAAAAGTAATATTTTAAGCTCCGTACCACCTGGAATTATTGAAAAATGGCTGAGAAATAGGAATAGGAAAATTCAGGTCTAAACTCCCCGTTCTGGTAGCAGCGGCCTGGCTTATTTTTCTGTTGAAGATGGTGAATTTCTTGAAAAAATATCCGATTTTGTTGATGAAAGTAAATAGTGACTTTAAGAACAATTGGTGAAAAATGATTGAAAAAAATAACAATAAAAAAAATAATGCTAATGGACCTATTCAAAGTACTGTAGAAACACAGAAAAAATGACAAACAACTGGGAGAAAACTCGGAATAAGCTCCGGTGCGTCTGAAATTTTGGGAGAAACTGTCAAAAATGCTTCCGGACTTGCTAAGAAAATCTTGGACCGAAATAAAGATTTGAAAAATTTTCAAAAAAAAAAAAAAAAAAATTTCAGACCAATGGGAGCATTTTCCGAGTTTTCTCCCAGTTGTATGTCATTTTTTCCGTTTTTCTACAGTACTTTGAATAGGTCCATAAAAAACGACCAAAAATAAATAAAATACAATAAAACTCACATCAGTTCCCTGCGAGACGCGCGCAAAAGTTTTTAGCTATGCGCCTTTAATCTTACTGTACCTGATCAAATTTTTTTTTGATTTTTGCAACTTTTTTAGCTGTGAATATTGGGCAGTGCTCGAAACAGTTTTTTTGAATTTTTTCTGAATTTTTAATGAAGTTCGAGACAAATCGCCAACGTTTTCACGTATTCAGAAGAAAATATCGTCAAAAATGCATGAAAATCACCCATCCTAATCACCCAACAACATTGTAAGAGAAGGAATCAGAAATGTGCATTCGGGCGCGTTTGCTGACTCTCTGGCTCATGGTCCGGTTGGCTCAGGAGTGGGTGGCTTGAAAAATAGAAGAGCATGCTCTTAAAGTAAATACAGTATATCGATTTATTAGCTTCTTTCCAAATTCCAAAAAAAAAAATCAAAAATGTTCCCTCTAGAAATCGGGAAACCCCTCGCAATTGCAAGCAGCGATGAAATGGATGTGAGTGAACACGTGAATGAAAGTCATGCACAACGTCACTTGGCAAATCTTCTTCTTCTTCTGTTTATTTCCTTGAAATCTACGCTGTCAAGACGGCGGCGAAATGGTTACCCCCATCGTCTGCGTCCACTCTCTCTCCATCTCAATTCCGACGCCTTCTCAACGCTAATCAGACCGTCGAATGGCCACGGTCCGGCCCTGTTGTACGTTTTTTTGGACCTTCTACCACTTTCTTTCATTCTTTTTTTTGCTACCACTTTTTATTAATTCCATGCACATTCCAGGAAGAACAGAAGAATCATGGCGTGTCCGTATATGGGAGGCGGCCTCACACATCGAGTCACTTTTATGGAAGGCGACGAAGAGTGTCAACAAGGTGTGAATAAAGTGGAGATGGGCTTTGGACAGACGTATGGAGAGTACTTGCAGGTGAGAGGAAAACTTTATATCTAGGCATTACCCGAGAAGCTTTGCCCAACGGGGTACGGTGGCGTGAAAGGTTCACGGCGAAAACGTGAATTGGCACACCGCCAAGAAGCACATTTTCGCAAAGCCAGGGGCCGATGTTGCCAACGGATTTTGTAGTGCAGCGATGGGTTTGAGCCTAATCACGGCGTGCTAGATCCTATGCAAAGGCCTATCGCACTCTTCCTATCGAAATCCATGCGTTACTACAGTACCTTTCTGTCAATGAAAAGGCAGAGGAAACAAGACGTTTCGAAACTTTAGTGCATTGCAGTGCTGTAATTTCCGGTAAATTTTGCCAATAGTGGGAACACCGCGACCGAAAATAACACAAAAGCTTCGAAATGTCCCAGAGGCGCTCTCGCTTTCAGCAAATTTTTGAAAAACGTAGTCCCTCTTCTCATTTCCAGCTCGACAAAATCCTAACAGCACAAAAGCTGAAATCAGAGGCTGACGGTCAACGGGTAGACGATGAGCACCTCTTCATCGTCATTCATCAGGCGCACGAGCTCTGGTTCAAACAGATCATCTTCGATTTGGATATTGTCAGAAAACTTTTGAATAACACTGTAAGTCACATGGTCCACCTGGGTAAACTTTTAGAGATTACGATTATCTGATTGATCTTCTACTGATTAATTAATCTTTGCGCATGATCACTTACTTTTACAACCTTCTTATCATTCATTTACAATTACAATTTTCCTCTCCTCTCCTCTCATATAGTTTTTGACAACGGCAAGGGGAAACACGGTGTGTGTTGGTTGTCCGTACCTTTTTTCAAACTCCCGCCAAATACACAGGTAAAAAAAATTTTGGCTGCGTACTTAAAAGAACCATGGAAAACGGAAACATTGCAAGCAGCCACGCATATTGTGTTTTCAATCGAGTTGCAGAATGACAAAACGAAACCCCACCCACCTATTTGGTTGCGAACACGCAAACACAGTGCTATTTGAAGAGACGCAGACAAAAAAGGGATAGCCGACTCATGTTTTCATTCTGCAACTCGTTTGAAAACACAGAAACGTTAAAATTTTGCTGCGTAATTGAAACGCACGAGAAGATGAAAATTATCCCTTTTGCAGATTGTGGATGAAACAAAAACGCTGAAAATCGTGTCGGGTCTGGATCGAATCGTGAAAATTCTGAGCTTGCTCACCGAGCAAATCACCCTTCTCGACACAATGAGCCCGTTGGATTTTGTTGATTTCCGCAAGTATCTGACTCCCGCATCCGGTTTCCAATCGCTTCAGTTCCGTATTTTGGAGAACAAGTTGGGTGTCAAGCAGGAGCGACGAATTAAGGTATTGAACTGGGATTACTGTAGAACTTAAAGGCAATTTTTGGGGGTACGACAGAATAGAAATAGGCGAAATAGAAATGCTACAAAATAGAAATGCTACAAAAAAGAACTGGAAAAAATAGAACTGAGCGAAATAGAAATGCTACGAAATAGAACGGCTACAAAATAGAAATGAGCGAAATATAAATGCTACAAAATAGAACAAATTTTGGCGATGGAGCGCGTTTGCATTATTTTTTCAATTGCTCAGTTTTTCGCCGATTTTCCATTTTTTTTTTCTGAAACTGCATTGATTTTATACCTTTCTTCATTTTCGATGTTGTTAAGTGCGTAAAATATCTGAAAATTACTGAAAAATCCTATAATAATCGGAAAATTTGAAGAATAATGCAAACGCGCTCCATCGCACCGATTTCTATTTCGCCCATTTCTATTTTGTCACATTTCTATTTCGCGCTGTTCTATTCCGCTCATTTCTATTTTGTAGCCGTTCTATTTTTTCCAGTTCTTTTTTGTAGCAATTCTATTTTGTAGCATTTCTATTTCGCCTATTTCTATTCTGTCGTACCCCCCAATTTTTATGAACCCCTTCGATGCTCCGATTGACCTGAAAATTTGGAAAATAAAGTCAAAAATAGTCACGGACATGCTCAAAAATTTTTGAACCGAAATATCGATTTCTTAAAAATTCTAAAAACTCGATATTTAGGTCCAGTTTTTTGAGCATATCTGACTTGTTTTGGCAATATTTCCCAAATTTTCAGGTAAATCGGAGCATCGAGTCTGTAGCGTATAGATTTTAAACCGCATATTATTTTACTATAGGTTTTGAAGGCACATCTTAAAAATTATCGAACTGCTTGTAGATTTTTAAGATCAATCTGAAAAAAAACTTGTTTGTCGATTTAAATACATTTTAAAAGGCATTATTAAAATATTTGATAAATTATACTGTAGATTTTGAAAGTGCACCATAAAAACTTTTTAGAGATCTTGATAAAATCTAGGAACAAGTTCCGCCCCTTTTTCAAATTGGCGGCATGTGTTCTGTAGAGAAATTGCTATAAAATGGTGTAAAACAGTGCCGCAGACTTGCAAAGAGGCTTTGCCAGGGTCTCATTTTCTATTGCTTAGAGTAGATTTTGAAAACTCATAATTGAAAAGTTCAAATTCTATTCTTTAAACATAATGAAACAAGAAACACTTTATCACTTTTGAACTTTAAACAACGTTTTCTTTTTTAATTTTTGATTTTTTTTTTCTTCTTCAGTACAACGCACAACACTACAAAAACGTGTTCTGTGACGGCGATTTGAAGGCGTTGAACCAGACAGAAGACGAAAAATCATTGCTGACACTTATCGAAAGTTGGCTGGAGAGGACTCCTGGATTGAAGTCGACGTCCGGCGACGAGGGATTCTGGGACAAGTATGAGAAGTCGGTGAAACGATATTTGAGCGATCTTGCCAAACAGGCTGAGGTGAGTGAAGTGGTTAAGCAGCTACAGTGCTGGTCAAAAAGACCAACTTGGAGTGTGAGCTAGAAAGTGTTTAACCTTCCAACCTGGGACTACGTATAAATTTAGTAGTTGATACTTTTTTTTCTCTTTTCACAGGTATTGTAGATCGTCGAGGTGACGAATAATTTTAGCGATTTTTGAAGTTCGATGATCCACAGTATCTTTGAAAGTAATGGTACAGGTTTGAGTGATACTCTCTGAATTTGTGGCACACATGCAAAAACGCGCATTCATTTTGGCAAGTACTGTACTTACACTCGTTCCTACACCCGGTTCGAGATTGGTCCTCCCCCCACCCCTTTCATTTAAAATACATTTTCGTATCTATATTCCCCTGCCACTTTTTGCGCTCTTTTCCTCCAAATTTCCATTTTAGTGGTCCTTCCTCCGGATGATCGGCACCATCCATTAATGTCAAAATGTTTCGTTCACGTTTCCAATGACAACTAGATTTCACTTTCACCTTTTTTCCCCCACTTTTTTGCCATTTTCTTCGTTTCAGGACCCATCGAACAGCGAAGACATTGCCAAGCAACTGCTCGCCGAGTATCATAAAACTTCCGATGCGTTCCAATCGATTTTAGATCCGAGACAACATGAACAGCATATTAGAAATGGTATGGGGTGCACGGGCGGGCGGGCGGGCGGGCGGACTGGAGGGAATTTGAATTTATTTGTTTCCTATTGTTGGAAAATTGAAAACACCAGAAAAATGGTAAATTCATTTTGTCCATAATTTTGCAATTTTCTTCCAAGGGAAGTACACGGATGGAACCGCAGCGTTGATTTTTGTTTTCTGAATTTTTTTTTTTCTGATCATGGTGTGCTAGACCCTGCGTAAAGGCAAATTCGCCCTATCGCATTATCTGCGTCTCCACAGTGGCGTGCGTTCTGCCAAGTGTGCAAAAAAAAAAAATAGAGACGCAGAGACGCTAGAGAAGGCCCGGAAAATCCGCCTTTAAAAAACCGTTTTAGTGTGGAAACATTTACAGAAAAACTCGTGAAAATACTCATCTTATTCGAAAAAATCGACAAAATTTATTTTATTTATTGTTGCGAAGTTTCACATTTTGAAAAATTGTAGTTTCCAAGCTTTAATTTTTTCAAAATCAATTTTTAAAAAACTATTTAAAAAATTCTTTCCAATTTTGCATAATAATTGATTTTTTTTTAATTTTTGCAAAAATTGCTTTAAAAAAATGTTTAAATTTAAACTTTCATGACTCGTAAAATAAAAATTAAATAATGACAGAAATATGAATTCGAAAATTCAGACCAAAATTCCCCATTCTGACAGCAGTGGGTGGCCTATTTTTCTATGAAAATATTTGTGTTAAATTCTTAGTGATGTCATACTCGAATGTTTAGCTCTGCACCTTTAAAAACTACTGTTCGATTGATCTTAATCGTCCTTTAATTCAGGAAATCGTCTGTTGTCTCACGACGCCACAAAAGGAGCCATGATGATCTACTTCTACAGAGACATGCCACGTTTCTCGCAACCTTATCAACTGCTCACATTCCTCATGGACATTGACAGTCTCTTCACCAAATGGAGATGTAATTCATCAGCTGTTCCACGATGTGGCAGATCCTACAAAGAGGCAAACGCGCTCTATCTCACTTCTCTACGTCTCCACAATGGTGCGCTAACTCAACGCTAGCAAAATGAAGACGCAGAGAAGGGCGCGGTTGCATTTACGTAGCGTCTAGCACTCCGTGCGCCGTATATTTTCACTCACAACAGTCACATAACATTTCCTTCCTTTCCAGACAATCACGTGCTCCTTGTGCAAAGAATGCTCGGAGCGAAGCAGGGAACGGGCGGCTCTTCCGGATACATGTATCTCCGATCGACAGTCAGCGATCGATACAAAGTTTTCCTGGATTTGTTCAATTTATCCACATGGTTGATTCCACGTGAATACATCCCGTCACTATCGCCGCGAATGGTCAAAACACTTTCCGAGCACTCTAATTTATCGCATTCTCAGAGCTCGGAATCTGAATGACATTTTATCTCCTTTTTTCTTTTCAGTTTTTTTTTTCGTTACGCACTTTTATTTCTTTTTTTTTTGTTTCTTCTTCTTTTCTCTCGCCATCTCGCCATGATCCATGTTCATAAAATGAATCGTTTGACAATTTTTTAAACACGGAACAATTATAGCTAATAGCCTCTCGGGTCGTGTGCCATATGCATTTGGCGCGCGTCCCGAACTCGATGGCTATATGCCGTTTTCGATGGCTATTCTCAGGGAAGTTTGGCGCGTAAATGGCGGGAATGTGGTGTGTGGCTAATAGCCATTGAAAAAGGCTAGTAGCTTTCGAATTCGGGGTGTACACCAAATACATTCGGCACATGTCCCGAATTCGGTTCATATCAGCCAAAAATTTCCTAAAACATAATAACACACTTGTGCCAGGCAATTGCCAAAAAGCGCACACCAATTGCAAAAGGGCGTGGCCACACAATTTTGGCCTAAATATTGCATTTCTAATTAACTGAAATGCTTCTTTTTTAGAGGTTTCTCTTACTTCTTCTGAAAAATCATTTTGAGCCAAATTTTGCCCTCATTAAACTTGAAATCCACGAAAATTTCGACTTTTCTGTAAATTGCGCAGCTACAACACCTATAAAACGCAATTTACGGGACAGCTACGTCCCTGAAAAGAGGTTTGGTCATACTTGGCAAGCGGGCCGAGCGAGCCGCCGACGGGCAGGCAAATAACTCAGTTCAGAATGCATATTTTTTGTTGAATGAGATGTTCAAAATGAAGATCTCGGTGAGTTCTACAACATAGGAACATAATATTGACAGTTTTAACATCCCATTCAACAAAACTATTCATTCTGAGCTGAGTTATTTGCCGGCCCGTCGTCGGCCCGCTTGTCAAGTATGGTTTTGGATTACGGTATCTCACTCTTTCGCTTGCTTTCTCAGTGAATAGATTACAGTCGCACTCATTCAACTGTGTCGAAATTCGTGCCGATATTCCTATTGAGAAAAGGGCCATTTAAACGATGATGGTCTCTTGGTCTCATTTTTTTTTAGAGAAATCAGAGGCCGTATTCATGAACGTTTACCGTACGGTAAATGAGAACAGTAAATGGTTTACCGTAGGGGAAATGCATTTTTCGGTATTCATGAAAAACTTTTACGGACCGTAAATCAGTTTACGGAGAGGAAATGATTTACTCACCATGAAGGTCAGTAAATGACATTTACCGTCTATTTTTTTTTTATATTTTTTCAAATTATTGGCTCGTTTTTCATGTTTTTAGTAACTTTTAGTACTCGAATTGTCGGAATTGATGGTATTGATAGATAAAGCTAAACTTGTGATATTTGAACAATTCCGTTTGAATTTAGGCGCAATTTAAGCCCCGTCTATTTTTATTGCTACTAAATTTGTTATGTAATTAAATTTTGAACAAATTATCATTTTTCGTGTCATGAAAATTGTTTTTTTTTAATTAATCGCAAAATCTACAAAAATCTGCGTTTCCCCAGCAAGAAATTGACTTAAATATTGTCAGACTTAGAACGGTACACCAACAGTCGTCCGAGTATGAAGAGAGCAGTGATCCGCAGCAGGGGTGGGACAAAAACATTTTCCACAAACAAAAAAAGGCAAAGAAAATTACCAAAAAACAAAACAATTTTTTGTCCACGAAAAATTTACCAAAAAAATCTTATAAAAAAAGGCGTATTTCTGCCAGTTGAAAGGAAATTTTCCACGTTTTTTTATTTTTTTTTTTTGGTCGTACCCCCGACCCGCAGTACCTATGTATGGTACATGAAGAACGGATCGACGTTGTCTTCTTTGTTTGCTGTAGCTCATATTGGAAACTCATTTTGGACAGATATTATTCATAAAAACCACTATTTCGAAAAAAAGTACAAAAAATCAATAAGTCAACCCACGGTAAACCACACATAAACAGGCGGTAAATTTTTACGGACCGTAAATGTCGTTGTGAATACCGTAAATGATTTACGCAGTAAAAGATTTACTGTGCCATTTACGGAGTAAATATTCCCCTAGGTAAATCGATTTACGCAGTAAACGTTCATGAATACGGCCTCAGAGCAAAACATCGGCCACGGCTCTCTCAATTTTCTGCACTCTCTCGTCGCCAACGTGGCCGCGTCCACCACTGTGCGAAGGGAGCGCGTTTGCAGCGCTTCTTATTGAGAATAGCCCCACTCATTTTTGCACTAGCGGATACTAGTGGCAGATATCCAATTTTAAGCACTCAGATAGTTTACTCACTTCAAAAGACAATACTAGCACGACAACTAGTCAGATTTGAGGCGGAAATTTCACTTTTCCACAATTTCGGAGGCACCTACCCTCTAGAGTTGCATGGAATTATATTTTCACTTTCGACATCCATTTTAGAAAACTTCACTTACCTGCAACTCTGCTATCCACCTACTAAGCTTACCACGTCGGGCTTTTTCGCCCGTCCGACCAGTCCGGGTGAAGGGCGGTCCGATTCCCGGACAAAAAAAAAATCTTTTTTCCTAATTTTTAATAATAAAAACGTGAATTCGAGTGTCACTCCGTCATGAATCCATTATAAAATGGAATTATTGAAAAAATGAAAATGAAAACGAACAAACTCCGTCACGTAAAATCGCAGACCGGGCAATGCGGACGGGTAGCGGGCGCCCGTTGCCCGGACAGGTACGGGCGTTTTCGCGTGGCCCGCCCGTGATGGAAAGCTTACCACCTACCCATTGCCAACCGAAGACGAGAGTAATAACCAGGTGTCACTCAAAAGTTTAAATAAATTGGAAAACATTTCAATAACAAGACTAACCATTTTCTTCCCGGCATCGCGCTTTAGTTTTGTCATCATTGCAAGCCAACAAATATTCATACTTCATTATTTAGTGAAAAAAACCAGAAAACTGCAAAGAAATGAAAAAATGCGATTGCAAATAAAAAAAAGAAAAAGTCTGCAAACACCGAGCATAATATTGCAGCCATTGGGCTACAGTAGCCAAACAGTAAATTAATAGATTCACGATAAATTTTCAGCATTTGAACCGTTTAAAAACGATATTCTTGCTCGTACGTCGCGTTTTATTTAGCTTTAGTCTTTTAGGAGGCTGCGTTTGAGTAGGGATACCCCGTGCACTATCTTTCCCGCCGTTTCAAACAAACTCAAAACTATTTATTATCACTCTCGGGGCGTTTTGCATTATGATAACGATTGAATGCATCGAATTTTGGCTGGTGGTGGCACTTTGAGAAGAGGCGAGTCATCAAATGAGTATGTATGGCGATTATGGGTGGGGAGGGGGGAATTATGTACAACATTATCACAGAATCGCTGATGTTGGTAGAAAAAGAATAGGCTAGAAGAAATAAAATGAAAAAGAATTGAGAGGAGAAGGCGTGTCCAGGAACAGTCGTCAATGATAAATAGGGTATGTTTTTTTCTAGAAGGGGTAATTTAATTTAAGCTAAAAATCCTCCAGAAATATTAATGTAATATGGCTCGGCGACACTGTTTCCGGAAGGTTTAAAAAACATTGTTGCACAACCTTTTGAGCTCCTTCATCAATTGTTTAGAAAAAAGACCGGCATCATCGCTGACGTCTTCTCTTCATTCTCGCTGACACGTGGAGCAACTTCCGAAGAGCATGAAGACGTGGCGGTGAGCCTCTTGTGACTAGAAGTGATGTAGCCTGAAAGCGCAGGTTTTATGGCTTAAAAATTAAATGAAAAAAACTTACATTTAATTGAATAGAAAAATGTCTAGATACTTTTTTTTAGGAATAATTACCTGAAATTATAAAAAATTATTCTTTTTTTTGTGAGTATCAGAAACGAAAGCGAAAATGGGCAAATTTTGAGAATGCAACTCAAAGGGAAAGAGCCAAAATGTGTGTGTTATCAGAGAAGGTGATAATGATAAGGAAGAAAGAAAAGAAACAGAGAGAGAGAGAGAGAGAAAAGAGCCGAACGGGAAGGACAAGACAAAGGAGCATTGGGAGGGAGGACCACAGCTATACTACATACACCTTTCTCGAAATGGAAGAAGAAGAAGAAGAGAGGCCACGCCCCTTACATGGAAACGAAACGGGTCAGTAGAAATAGAGACTGACAAAAATACGATTTTACTGAGGATTCGAGAAGGTTTCCGCTTAAAAATTAAAAAAATTTTCAAAACTTAAAAAAGTGTGCGGCGCACTTGCAAAAATCTGTGTCGGGAATAACTTTGCATTTTGGCTAACACAACATTTTTATCACTATAACAACTCTCGCTTTGATTTTCGTCCGGCTAGCGTTTGTTGCTCTCGTTCGCGCCACGTGGGTTCGAGTTTTGTTGTTGCACTTTTTGGAAAAGAAAGTTGAACAACCCGTTGCGAGGACGTACGCATTGCCGGCGCGTACGAGCCTATAATTAGAGCTTATCAAGGGGGAAAGCATGCGTGCAACCAGATTACGGCTCTGCAGAGCCGGGGAATATCATATTAGCCTCCCACCACCTTTGTCACTACGAATAAATGATAATAATATGAGGCGAACGTGGATGGAGAATGACGAAGGGGTATAATCTCGTGGGAACCACGTATTTTGCTGTGTAATGCTAAATGCATGCAAATTTTCCGGGAAAGTGATAGATTTAAGGTATACTTAGAAAATTAAAATTTCCCTAAATTCTCGACAACTTTGGGAAAACGGATTCGTCTTCAAAAATCTCTTTCCCTATTCACAGGACTGTCGAAACTGCTGGCCGCTTGCTCTCACAAGAAAAAAAAACCGAAGGATTACTGTAGAAATTAAATTGGCCGTCTTCGTGTATCATATTTGACGACGTTCGCTGCAGGATTTCTTGAGAGCGTGAGAAAACCGGGGAACGCAAAACCTTGGAAAATTGACACTCTCACGCAAAATTGCGAACAACGCTCATTTTCAGACTTTTGAACTTTTAAAATACACTTTCTCATTCCAATAGTTTCAGTAATATCAAAGTATTTATTGGGTTGAAAAAATCAATAAAAGAATGTTGAAAAGTCTAAAAATCAGTGTTGTCCGCAGTCAACTTTACCCGGTTTTTGGCATTTTTTTCGCGGTTTCGCGTTACCCGATTTCGCCACGCTCTCATCATTTTTTTTTTAGAAAAACAAGCGGAAGTAATGGGAAATGGAAGAAATTACATAAAACTTTACATTTTCCTTTTTTTGTAATAAATAAATTAAATAAAAATGTATTTATTTACAAAATTAAAACCGAAAATCGCACAAAAAAACAAAAAAATGAGACCCTGACAAAACCGGGGAGGACAAAACCGAGAAAGGGAAAACGGGGAAAAGTTGCAAGTCTGCGGCGCACTTTTTCCTGAATTTTACAACCTTTCATACAAAACTCGTGCAGAAGTTGCAAAAGGGGACGGAGCATCTTCCTCGGTTTTGTAGTTGTTGGGTTCCAATTATTTAAAAGCAAAGATGAACAAAAAAAAAGATTTATCGCCAAAAGATATAAACAGAAAAGGGCGAGAACAACAAAAGCTAAAACAGAACAAGAACTGAATGGCCAATGAGGCCGCTCAAAATATTGTGTTTTCAATCGACCTGCGACATGAGAACGCGAGACTCCGCCCACTTATTTGTGCGCTACCTGTCTGCGTCTCTTCAAATATCACTGTGTTCGCGTGGTCGCCCTCAAAAAAGTGGGCGGAGTCTCGCGTTCTCATGTCGCAAGTCGATTGAAAACACAATAAATAATATCCACGTGGCCCTAAATCGCGTGAAATCACGTAAACTTAAACTACTTTTATTTTTATTTTATTTGTGGCACTTAACAGCGTGTATGGCGGTCTAGACGGAGTGCCGTGGCGCTGACACGTGTAGGCCGATAATAAAGGGGATTGGGTGAAGTACTTGCCACAGGCAACTTTGTCTTTCCCGGTTTCGTCATGGTCTCAAAAAACAGTTGCAGCGAAAGTTGAAAATCATACGAAAAAACAGTGAAGTGGGCGGAGCTTCGTATTTAAGTCTGTACACAAACACGAAGTTCCAACTTAAGTAAAACCACGATACATCGGTAGTTGCGTTATTCTGGGTTGCAAAAAATGTGTTTGCTACCCCTGAACAACCCCATAAGAAAGCAATGAAATTTAGGAATTGTTCCATTCAAAAATAAAAAATAAAAAACCTCCAGGCTGCTCTTCGCGACATTTCTAATAATTAGAAAGTCACAAAAATAAATAGTGGGCGGGGCTTGCCTGTACACGAATCCGCAGTACAAATACTTTTGTGCCACGTCGATTTTTGCAAGTGATGACGTGGCACTGATGTATTCATGAATGATGCGAAACTGAATTCACCCGCTCGCTCCAATTTCCTTTTATCTCTCGCTCTCCCGTACATTTTATGTATATTTTCATAAAATCGCCGACTGACGTGGCACTGTACCACTCTCTCTCTCTCTCTCTCTCTCTTTCTGTCCGTCTGATTTCTCCATTTCTGCAGGTGCTCTCACCTTTCGATACGAATGTTTTATAATACGCGTGTCGTGTGGCGCTTCGAGAGAGTGAGAGAGCCCCTCATTGACCAACAACTTTATATTAGAAAAAATAATGGAAACAGTGTGTATAATAATAATAATAATATAGATTAGAAAAAAGCAACAGGGGGCGTGGAAACAAGAAAAACGGGCAAATTGGATTGTGGACAAATTACCGGGGAAACCTCAAAAACTGAAAGTCACCAGTGTCTAGAAAAGAAGAAGCATGGATGTGGAAAGTTGTTTAATCGCGGGAACGCATTCCGAATGCCTTGCTAAACTTCTCATAGTACGTTTTGGAGAGTTCCTCAAGCACCAAAACGAGCGGATCCTGAGGGCGAGCCATATTGTGAACGCCAACTGCGAGGCGTTCGAGAATTGACTGAAAATACAGATTATTATTTAGCACGCGAATTTTAAAGTTAAAGAAGGTGCCAACTTTCCGGGGAAGCTCCGTCAAAATTTAGCTTTGCGTGGGGGATTTACGAATATCTCATTCAAATAGCACAAAAATGTCTTCAAATTTATGGGATTATTCATTTCATGCAGAAAACGACATTTTCTACAGAAAAATACGTAAAATGTCATTTTCTTTTTTTTTTTTTTTGTATGTGTGTGAGATTTCATGTCACCAACTTTTTCTCCTACTTCTATTGGACCGATTTGCACCAAACTTGGCTACGCATTTTGAAACACAAGGGGCATGAGGCGACCGAAGTTTTTTTTTCAGAATCGAACAAGTTTGAATAGTAGCATACTGTATGCACTTAAAATTTTCTCTTTTGCCACTTTTCTCGAGTTCACGTGTGGCGTATCGGTCTTCTTTTTTTTTAAGTCTAATGGGGTTATTCACAAAACCGGAAAAAAAGGAAGAAAAAGGAAAAAAACTTCGGGAAAAATCGGAGAATGCTCCGATTGACCTGAAATTTCGGGAAAAATTGGAAAAAATTCTCCTGTGCACGCTCACAAAATTTTGGACCGAAATATCGATTTTAAAAATTATCGATTTTTTTTCTGAAAATTTTTAAAATCGATATTTCGGTCCAAAATTGTGTGAGCGTGTACAGGAGAATTTTTTCCAATTTTTCCCGGAATTTCAGGTCAATCGGATCATTCTCCGATTTTTCCCGAAGTTTTTTTCCGTTTTCTTCCTTTTTTTCCGGTTTTGTGAATAACCCCATAATGTAATAATATTCAGGGTCGGAAAAAAATAGTTTTTTTCCTTTTTTTCCTTATTCAAACGACGGAAAAAAAAGAAAAAAATCCGTGGCCGCGAGAGTTTTTTTTCCGTTGCTTTTCTAGGCCATCGCAAAGGTTTTTTAGGCCCTCCGCTGTGAGACCTGCGCGCGAAATTAATTTTCAAAAATTATTCGCCCGTAAATCGATATTTCGCAGTTCTCACAGCCGAGGGCCTAAAAAACTTTTGCGATGGCCTAGAAAAGCAACGGAAAAAAACTCTCGCGGCCACGGATTTTTTTTCTTTTTTTTCCGTCATTTGAATAAGGAAAAAAAGGAAAAAAACTATTTTTTTTCCGACCTTGAATAACCCCATAAGAGTCGCGTCCGCATCTACTCCACCAGCGCGTTGATTGGAGTGCACCTGTGGTCAAGTGGATAAGCGGTTTGGCAGTTATTGTTTTTTGGTTTTGTAAGCCGAGGATCAATACCTTACTTATTTTTATGGGTTTTTGTTAGGATGTTCGTGTTTTTCATTCGTATCTTTCAGTTCTCCAACTTTTTGGGAGACAAATGGAAATCTTAAATTATCAAATTAAAGCCATCCTTTTCTATTATATAACAGAAGTGTGTTGAATTGATGTGGAATAAATGTTTTTTATCAAAAGCAGAGAACAAAGCTACTCAAAAAAACATAATGGAATTTGTAGAACGAGTAATTCCTCTGCCTATTGAGAAACGAAACGAGTATTAAATAATCCATACAGTTGAATAATACTAGACGGATCTTCCACCACAAAACCGAGGAAAAACACAAAACGGGAAAGTCAAAGCCGGGAAAGTTTCGTCAGTTTTAGTTTTGTTTTTCTCCCGAAGTCTCGAAGTAACGTTTGCGGTGACGTTATATTACAGGTGGTGTTCTATTACAGTTTTTACGGTATATATGTTCACGAACGAGTTCCGCAGTGAAAAACCGTTTGTGAGCATTTATTCATTTTTTTTACTTTGCTCGGAATTTTTCCCGCATTAACTACAAACTAACTTTGCTCATTTTTATATATCAGTTTCGTTACGTACATAAACGTTATGATTCGAGACAGTTCTGATCCGAACGGTTATGATTCAGGGTATCCTCGTTTTATATAGTCGGCGAATACATCATCCACCTCGCTCTACTGCAAAATTCCTGTAAAACAGTGTTGCACTTGCAAGATTAACTCGAATTCTCGTTTTTATACATCTTTTCAACGGAAAATGACGTATCCACGACGAGTTGCAATTAGAATTGGAATTTTCGCTTCAAAACAGGCGCACTACACTGTTGAAAATTGAAAAGTGCCGTAGAGCGAGGCTGATGATTAAGCTTTCCACGGCGGGCGTTTTTTGCCAGTCCGACCCGTTCGGGGAAAGGGCCGTCCGATCCCCGGGGAAAAAGAAAAATGCCCGCGTGAAAATTAAAAAGAAAAAATTGTTTTAATCGAGATCAATGTGTTCAACGTTGAGAACATTTTTGACCAACCGATTTCCAACTCGTCTAATAATGGGTGGAGTGTGCAAACACCGGCACGTCAAAATGCAGACCGGGCAACGCGGACGGGCAGCGGGCACCCGTTCTCCGGACGGGTAACGGACGTTTTCGGACGGCCCGTCCATGGTGGAAAGCTTACTGATGATGCATTCGCCGAGTATAGTTACTGTTATCATTAATTTTGGCTCCGGGACATTTCAAAACAGAGACGTTTCAAAACCATGTTAACACGGATGGGGCCGAAATCGGGCCAATATTCAAACCTACTTGCTAAATAGTCAACCGCAAATTTAACGTTTTCGTTGTTTTCCATACAACTTTCTACTGTATTTTTCCTTCCTATGTGAAAACGGTATTGAACGTCCCGGATCTTTAATTTTGTGATCAAAACGCATTTGTTTGTTTAAAAAAAAAACGAAATGCTGTCTGTGCGTTATTTCTGAAAATTTAGGACAAATTGCGAGAAAAACAAGGGAAAAAATATGAAAAAGAAAAATGCGTTTGAATTTCCCGCCACTTCGTGTTCTTCTATTTTTTTTGAATACTTGCCAAAAATTAGAAAATTTTTAAATAATGTGATATTAGAAAACCGCCCACCCAAGTTGGACCCCTCTATAAAATTTGAAAAAAAAAAACAATATCTTACATGAAAATCGTGTAGAAGGAACCATGCAGACGAGATATGAATTCCGTTCACTTCGCTCAAAATCGCACGCGAGCCATTGACGTAAAAGTCGTATGCGTAAGCGTTGTGTTGAATCTTGCGGCCACGATGGTCCTTCTTGTCGAGGTCGATGACTGGCAGGAATGATTCGTCGTGAGAGTATTGCTCGAATAGTGGAGCCACCAGGTAGTCTTCGGTCAGAGAGAATGTATCTCTGGCGAGTTTTCCACTCACAAGGAACGAAGAGTCCTGAAAGTGAAAAAAAGTGAAACTAAACGTTAGGAAATCAAAATAATTCTTACAAAGAGATTTCCGTCCTTTGACGAGGCGGCCATAAACCGTTTGTAGAGGTCGGACACGGTCTGATTATACTCATTTACGTACGGCATCAAATCGGCAGGAAGCCCTCGAAGTTGCACTTGCACATTTTCAAACGAATCAGTGCGTTCATGGAACGGCGAAATTCTCAAGTTGGTGAACAGGTTGGCAATGATTTCGAGAATCGTAAGATGAGCTTGCTCTTGCGTTTCGCATTTCTTGATAATTTGATGGAAGCACTTTTTCTGCATCAGATAGATGAAAAGAAGGGTTCCAGAGGCGCCGGCCGATGAGTGCATAGCCATCTCAGCAAAGTTTTTCGCTTCTCCGAACGGAGACAGCAGCTGAAGGTGTCGCAAAAGTTGGAAAGAGAACGCTGAAAACATGCGGAGCTGCTTCTGGAGAACACCCTCTGCAGCTTCTCGTCGAGTATGCAAACTGAATGAGTGTTCGAGAAGAGACTTGGCGGCAAAAGCACGTTGCTTGATCGTTGAAACCTTTTGTCCTTCGTCGTCAATCACATCTTGTTGGTGAACGTAGGCGAATAATCGGAGGAGGAAAAGAACAGTAAATGGCGGATTTCCTTGCAAGTTTGACAGGGAAGCGGTCAGAAGACGGCGGATCTTGCTAAAAATTGTTTTCACAAAAAAAGTATTACGACACATTTTTTAACGTTGTTTTGGCGGCGACATACAGTAACCCGAAAACATGATTTATTTTGTTTTTGCAAAAGGGAGTGATGCCATTGCTTATCCATATTTGGGTTACTGTATGTCGCCGCTTTGTTTATTGAGACCCTGCCAAAACCGGCGAAAATAATACAAGTCTGCGGCGCAGTTTTTCCTGAACTTTACAACCCTTTCAGTACAAAACTCGTGGGGCAGTTGCAAAAGGGGGCGGAGCATCTTCCTCGGTTTTGTCAGGGTCTCTTATTTTTTCGACAATAGTTATTTTGGCAGACGGTGTTTGCGGAATCACGTTATGTTATCCATCTATTCACGTCACGGTGATTCTTTTACTACCGGCCACGCATTTCTAGTCCCCCGGCCCAAGTATTTCCTCTCTCCGCATCGCACTCTCTCACTCTCTCATCACATGGAGTGGGCGGAGTTACCTCCCCTTTTTGCAAAATGCGGCAAAAAAATTTGCGGAAATGAGTTCGGCCACCACGGAAAACCAGTTTTATTTTAAATTGTACGTATAAAAACGAACGAATTCCGGTTTAAAGTATGCGCCCTAATGAGAGCTAGTAACGTGACAGACAACTTTTTGATCAGACGTCATTTACAAAATCGCGACAGGAAAAACCTAATCGGGGGACTAGAAATGCGTGGCCGGCAGTAAAAGAATCGCCCTGCATTTGAAATTGTACGTAAAAAATCAGACCAATTCCGGTTTTAAATATGCGCCATAATGAGAGGAAGTAACGTGACAAACAACTTCTCGATCCAAAGTCGTTTAGAAAATCGCGACAGAAAAACAAATCGGTGGACGAGAATTGTGTGCTCGGTAGTAAAAGAATCACCGTGCACGTAAACCAGAAAAATATGCAAAAAAAGGAAAAAAGTTCGGAGGGCGATCAGTCTGAAATCTTGACAAAAAATGTCAAAAATACATACACCCGGACATGTGCAGAAAATTTCAGACCAAAATATCGATTTTGAAAAATTTCAAAAAAAATTCGATAATTTTTAAAATCGATATTTTGGTCTGAAATTTTCTGCACATGCGCGGGAGTATTTTTGGCATTTTTTTTTTCAAAATTTCAGACTGATCGGAGCATTCTCCGAATTTTCGCTGAATTTTTTTTTCATATTTTGCTGGTTTCGTGAATAGCCCCATTATCATGTTTTTTATTGTAAAATTCGCCGAAACGAAGGTACCGTAAAAACTCTAATACAACGGCCTGCCCTTCTATTGTTTCATTTCATCACAACTGCCGGGTATTTAGAGATTTGCACACCAAACTCGGCAAAACACTTTCTAACCAAACAGACATGAGACGACCGAAGTTTGGTGTGCAAACCTCTAAATACCCGGCAGTTGTGATGAAATGAAACAATAGAAGCGCATAGCGTTGTATTAGAGGTTTTACGGTAATTTTTTGTGCCATTTAAGTGATATTCGTAAATAAATCACTCACCAAAAATACATTTTGAACCTCTCTCCCCAAAAACTGGCACCTCGTTTAAATAAAATTTCAGAAACAAAAAGTAGATATTTTGGTCTGAAATTTTCTGGGAATGTCCGGGAGTATTTTTGCCAGTATTTCCCAAATTTTTAGGCCAATCGAAGCATTCTCCATATTTTTGCTGAATTTTTTTCCTGGTTTTAGCTATTTTTGCTATTTCGTGAAGAACACCACAATAGACGCGAAACCGTAATCACCGAGTGCCAATTTATTAAAGTCGTGAATTTTGTAAAACTTAATTATTCAGAATTTTACGAGCATTTCACTCGTTTTCATTGGATTATCAAATAATAAAAAATTGAAAGGAACAAACCTGGTCGGTAAGCTCATGAAGATGACATTTCCGGAATGATCGAAACCACGACGTCCAGCACGACCGGACATTTGACGGTAGAGAAGTGGGGTCAGTTGAGTGGTGTCCACTCCGAAAATGACCGTTTTACAAGGCATGTTGACTCCGAGCGACAGCGTCGAGGTGGAGAAGAGAACGGCGAGGTTTCCGGAACGGAAGAGCACTTCAGCGGCTCCTCTCTCCGTCGCGCTCAATCCAGCATGATGGAAACCGATTCCACGTTCGAACAGCTTCATGAGAAGTTTGGTGCTCTCACGATTTTTTCCCATTCTCTGCAATCTCTCAATCATCTTTGCATAAACATCCGAATCGCCTCCATTTCTTCCGCGCAACTTGAATCTCTCGAGCGCTCTCTCCAACTTTGCCTTCTTCATCGCCAGCACATCCATCTCATCGTTCTCCTTTTCCGGACCCGCATCCTCATCCTTGTCTCCCTTCTTCTTCTTCTCAGCCTCGTCTCGCTTTCGCTTCGCCATCTTCACCAGTTTTCCCTCGTCCTTGATCATGTACTTGTTTTTGAACTCGTCCGTCTCCATGTACTCGCGCTCTCTTTTTTCAAGCTCATCGGCTAGAAATTCAGCGAGTCGCTCGCAAATGTGTCGATCATCGTTGAAGCAGATGGCCGGAAGTTCACCTTTGTCTCTCAACTCGTCGACGAGACTGACAATGTAGTCGTTAGCAACCTTCTCCTTGTGGAATGGACGAGCTCTGCGATCGAGCTGAGTTTTGACAGGCTCTTTGAGGATCTTCAGGATAGAATTAATTTTCTGTTCATCAGACGTCAACCACTCCATGAACACTTCCTTTAAGCTATTTTCCAATCGACGCAACTCAGATCTACTGATCCAAACCGCCTTGGATCCATGTTGACCAAAGAACTTGCATGGCTCAAACTCCTTCTTCGTCTTAGCGTCCACTTCGGCCATCATAGAGTACAAATTAAGAATCTGTCTGGCAGTAAGTTGCTGGTCCTCCGGAATCGAAAACATGCGCAGCTTCTCTGGCATGTACACACCGTATGGCATGAGTGGAATGACCGCGTGCTCGCCACCCTTCTTGTTCTGAATACCATCGTCTTCTGCGTGTGGATCGTTAATGTTCAGGATGGACAACTCCAACTCAGAATATCTCTCTCCGTAGTTGATCAGATCGACTTTGCGCTTTCCGGCACTCTTCGCCTGCTCACTGCAGTTGAGCCACTCGTGAAGTTTGTTCGCATTTCCGATGGTAGCAGAGAGAGCCAAGAATGGGCACTGAATGAGAAGGAGCAGCTGTTCCCAGATGTGAGACTCCTCGGAGGCTCTGAAGAGGACATTTTCAGAAATTATTGTCGGTTTATGTTTGGAAATGCCATTTAACGTCGAGAAATGGTAAAAAAAAACAAAAAATCTCGTTGACAATTTTTCAAATTCAGACTGGACTGGATATTTCATATTGTGGACCCGCCAAAAGGGTCAAACGCGCTCCGCTGAACTCTGTACTACGTGGATTTCATTTTGGTCTCCAAATTATTTCATTTCACGTATAAATTCAACGTGAACTGAAATAAATTGGAAACCAAAATGAAAATCGCATAGTGTTGAGTTCAGCGGAGCGCGTTTGATCATTTTGGCGGGTCCACAATATCCATTATGGAGTTATTCATAGGAGTAAAAACGTCGTTTTTTTTTTGTTTTTCTTCCCTATTTATAGATGTTAAAAAACGGATGGTAAACAGTGTTTTTATGGACCTATTCAGCGCATGGAAAACACCGTTTTCCTGGTTTTTTCTCGTATGCAGGTTGTTTTCCAGGAAAAAAACCATCGCGTCGAGACCCGGCGTTAAAAATGCAATTCGGCTTACATTTTCAATGAGGAATTCGAGACCCCACGAAAAGGGGGGGGGGAGTGGGCGGAGCCTAATTTTTTATTTCGAAGGATTCGATCATTTTAGTTTCAAAAAATAAACTAAGGCCAATTTGAACCTAAAACTATTATTAGAAACCCTTTTCCCTCTTTTCGTGGGGTCTCGGGAATTCAGCTGAAATTTAAAGACGCATCGAATTATTCCATCGGCCGGTCTCGGCACGACTAGTTGTTTACGTCAAAAAACCTCCGACTACAGTAGTTTTATGTCGTTTTTCCTCAATTCTGAATAGGGAAAAAAACCCACGAAAAAAGGTTTTTTCCTGTGCTGAATATGTCCATTATTGCAAAAACAAAAAACAATTTCAGCGCGGTGATTGCGTACTTCTAAAATTCAAACGAAAATGGGAACATTTCTCTTCATTTGCTATGCTATTTCACCGCAATTTCTTTCATCACGGTGTGTTAGACTTTACGTAAAGGCAAACGCGCTCTGTCGCATTTATCTGCGTCTCTCGTTTTCGTTTGAATTTTCAAAAAACTCACGCATTTCGTTTTTTTTTTTTTTAATTTTTAGAACATTCACGGATTCGAAGAATTATTGTGGCTGGATGGGATTCGTAAATTTCCTCGTGAGAAGTTACAAATCTTACGAGGAAATTCACGGATCTCATGCAGCCACGATAATTATTCGAATCGGTTGCCAGAGTACACAGCGCGTTGCAACCTTTTGTTTTCGCAATATACCATGATACATCATTGATAGCAAAAAAGTGAACGGAGGTTCGTGTGTTTTGTTCTCCTATGAATTACCCAATTAGAGCTGGTTCTCAACACTCACCCAATACAGTGAACTTCGTCAAACACGACGTATTTGATGTGAGAAACAAATTTCTGCACAGCCGCAGTTCTCGAAAGCATCAATTCCTGAAGACATTCTGGAACAGTGACAAGCACTTGACACTGCAACGGATTTTGCGAATACTCTTGCGTGAGAGTTCCGAAAAGTGACATTCCACGTTTCATCGACTTGTTGCGGAATCGAGCGTACACCGAACCGCACACCTGAAACAAGAATGAGCAATCTGAAATCAATCAATTAATCGATTACCTGATTGATAAGAGCTTTCGACGGAGCGACGTAGACGACGACATCATTGTCACTGGCACGGAGAACCTTCTCGATACAATAGTACGAGACGAAAGTTTTACCAGCAGAAGTCGGCGCGACGATGAGTGCTGAATTTCCACGATCCACCGAGTCAAGCATCTTTCTCTGCCATCCGTCCGGAGCAAATCCACTCACACGATCGTCCTTCTTCGGATCCGAATGAATGTCGATGAGCTGTCCTCCGTATTGCAACTGGTAGTACACCATGTTCATTCCGAGGTTCAACTTCTTCTGTTTTGCTTCAGATGATGGTTTCGATCCAGCCGGTGCGTCGAATCCAAGAGACACCCACAGATCAACAATCTGGTCACGTTGCTTCGGCTCGAGGTGCTCCCAATGCTGGACAAAACAGTCTTTGAGATGTCCGATGAGGTCGATTGCCAAATTTCTTCGGATTTCCTGCTTGTCGGATCCTTGATATTGATCGAAAAGTGTTCTTCCTTCGCGAACAGTCACTTCATATACGCACAAAGCTCTCGATTCAGGCAGATCGAGAGAAGTGAAGAGGTTCTTCAGAAACACGATCGACTCTTTTCCTTGCTGACATCCATATCGAATTTTTACTTTCTCACTTTCAATCTGTTTTTGATCTTGTGTTTTCTTGTTCGCCTCCAAAATCAAATCCTTTTTCGATTTTCCAGCAGCTGCTCCCTTCTTCCCTCCGGCACCAGGCTTCTGTTGTTTCTGTCCACTCCATCCACCCTTTCCAGTCTTTTTTTCATCCACAACTTCCTCTTCAACACTGGCGAATCCTTTAGGCACTCTCGAGAAGTCAACCAACAGTTTAGATCCACGACCTTCCAGTGAGTTGGCGAACAGCTCATACCACTTCATGAGGTTCTGTTTGGCGCGATTAGCTCTCTTCAATTGCCATGCGTCCTCAATTTTCTCTTCTTTTTGAGCATATGGCTCTTCGATTACTCTCATTCTCCATTGAGCCGTGTCTTTGAGGTACGCGGCGTAGTCTTGCACTGTTCCTTCCTCAACCGCGTTCGCTGAAGTCATTTTTTCCGTTTCTGGCACAAATCTTTTGAGCATCGGCGACGTGACACTGTAGAGAACTGGCAGGTCGACGAGCGGATCGCTAATTTCGGGCACTGGATCAAACAACTTTTCACTGGTATCAGTGGCGAGTGGAACAGCGAGTCCGGCCTTTTGATGGTACTTGGCAAACTCTTCTTGGAGGCGGTACGGAAGAACAGTTTCGTTGGCAGAGAGCTCATCAAAGATTGAATAAACCATACGACCGTCCCACAAATCAATCAGGTCGAGTTTTGAGTTCTGGAAAAACAAAAAAGCATGATTGCACTGAAAATTCAGAACAAACCTCATGATCAGCCTTGTTTAGAAGAGTAACAGCGGCGTTAAGAATCAGCCGTCTATCTCTGATGACATTGAGTCCTCTCTTCGCATCCGTTCTCTCCGGATAGTAGATTCTTTGAGCACCTCTTCTTGAACATATCAAAGCAGAAAGGATGACAGCCGCGGCAAGAGTGTCGAATGAGTCGGATGCTTTTCCGGCCGCCTTCGCGTCTTGGACAACTTTAGCCCACAGATCAGCGACTGTTTCGAATTGACTAAATTTGTTTTCTTTGCTCAAGTGCGCACGGAGCAGAAGACCATTGTTTTCCCAATGAGCCGCAAGGAAAGCTGGCCAGTCTGGAGCGATGACGAGTCGTGGTTGGATGTAATAAGCGTCGACGGACACAAAGTTCACCTTGATCGAGTGCAACAAGACTACTGACATAGAGCGGGTAAGAACGTCGAAAGCTGAAAAAATGGGATTATTAACGTTGGATCAAATTTGGTACTTATATTCTACGTGATAAATGGCAGTGCTTTGATATGACACATTCCCAGGGGTGCCGTTTTTTTGTTGTTTTTTCGCAAAATTTTTTGTATGGAATTCCTACCCACACACCCAGAACTTACTAGGAAGGTATTTTGTGGTATGTTTTGGAAAATTCTGAAAAAAAATCAGGGTGATAATAGAATTTTTTAATGGGGTTATTCACAAAACCGGAAAAAAAGGAAGAAAACGGAAAAAAACTTCGGGAAAAATCGGAGAATGATCCGATTGACCTGAAATTTCGGGAAAAATTGGAAAAAATTCTCCTGTACACGCTCACAAAATTTTGGACCGAAATATCGATTTTAAAAGATTTCAAAAAAAAAAATCGATAATTTTTAAAATCGATATTTCGGTCCAAAATTTTTTGAGCGTGTACAGGAGAATTTTTTCCAATTTTTCCCGAAATTTCAGGTCAATCGGATCATTCTCCGATTTTTCCCGAAGTTTTTTTCCGTTTTCTTCCTTTTTTTCCGGTTTTGTGAATAACCCCATAAGATCTTAAAAATCGGAAAAAAGTTCTCAGAAAAGTTTTTATGAGCCGTCAAACTTTTTCTAATTTTCGAACACATTTTTACCTGTAAACACCTACATTCCACACGGTCCCCTTCGCTACACCAGCCGAAATGTCTACCAACACGCAGGTCGCTGGAAATATCGATGGGTGGCGTAACAGGGAGAACTGCGATATTGAGACTGTGTGTTCGCTCTCCTAGTTTTTTTTTTTGCAAAGTTTTGACGAATATTTTTTGAAGCCGAGTTATAATACTGTCCAGAAATTTTTTTTTAATATTTCAAGTGTATTTTCTAGCCCTCCTCGTCCCAAAAAAGTGCCTAAAATCTCAAAAAAAAAATTTTTGTCCACCGATTGCATGAAATTTTTTTTGAAAAAAAAAACAATTATTTTGACTCTAGGCACTTCATTGGGACGAGGAGGACTAGAAAATACACCCAAACAACATTTTTTTTTTTAATTTCTGGACAGTATTATGGCTTCGAAAAATACTCGTCAAAACTTTATAAGGTCTGGGGAGCGAACCCACAGCTTCAATATCGCAGTGCTCCGGCCGAACACGCCACCCATCGACATTTTCAGCGACCTGCGTGTTGGTAGACATTTCAGCTGGTGTAGCGAAGGGGACCGTGTGGAATATAAGCATTTACAGGAAAAAATGTGCTCGAAAAATAAAGTTTGACGGCTCATAAAAACTTTTCTGGAAATATTCTGAAAAATTCCCCAAAAATTCTAGTATCATTCTGATTTTTTTTTTCAGAATTTTCAAAAACATACCAGAAAGTTCCTTCCTAGTTAGACGTTTGTGAGTGGTGGGAAGCGATGCCTTTCATTATTTAGGAGTTGGTTCCAACAAATTACCAGTTTTTCCTTCTAATACTCACCAATAGTTTCAAATTGTTTGGTCAAATCGATATCCTGAGAAGCGCAGACGTTGGAAGTCACATTGTCAATGGAGATCATGAGGAACGACGGCGTCAAGTCATTCAGCAGTTTATCCCATTCCGGATCCGTCGGATTTGTGAAGAAGAGCAAGTCTCTGGCGTGTGGACCACTAGCCAAATAGGCAAGAGCGGCGGATCGGGCGAATGAGAGTGTGGTATCCTTGGCGAACTGAGCGGTCAGATCGGAGAACACAATGAGTTTGAAACGACCGCCAATGTCGACAAACTGCTGTAAGAATCGATCAATCTGCTTGTTCAGGACAAGCGATTGTCCAGCGACGTCCCAGTTGTGGTAACTATGAGCCGCGCACTCGATGATAAGGGAATCGATCGAGATGAGGAAAATCTCGACATCTGCGAACTCGTTGATGATATTCTTGTAGTTGCATGTGAACTGCCCGAGATTCTTCTTCATGAACGCAAGTTGTTCGAGAGAAAATGTGAGGACTTCTGTGTCTTCACCAATACTTTCCAGATCGTCAGACATCACCGAGTTGGCATCCGAATCATCGTCCGAAGCGTTCTTCTCCGAGCCAGCAACGCTATTCTCCAGAATTTGCACTTTTTCGAGACTTTTAGCGATGGATGGCTGACGAGCACGTGGTAGAATCACCGGTTTCTCCTCGACCACCACGTTTTCGTTTTCGCTGTCTAAAAACGCATTACTAGAAAGAGAAAAAAAAAAGAAAGAAGGAAACTCACCGCTGTCATCCCAATTCGCTGACATTTCAAAAAAATGTCTGTAATTTTCCCTCGAAAATTGATGAACCCTTCCAAAGAAATTGTTGAATTTCTGAATAATAATAACCAATTATTAACAAGGAAGGGCTGCATACAACAGTAAATAAACAAAATAGAAAGAGAATGAGCAATACAGCATTAAACGGTCAACAAGCCGGTGAAAAGCGGCAATTCAAAAAATAAAACATCTCCACGGAAATATTCATTATTTATACATTAAAACCTCTAAAGAAAAAGCTGTAAATAGACTCGGAAATCTAAAAAATCCCCATAAAACATCATCATCACACACAGAAAATAAATTATTGGAAGGCCCGGTTGATCAATTAATCCCTTACAAAAAAAACAATAAATAACCGGAGAAAATGAGACGACCAGACTTAATATAATCAGGGAAATCGTCTCACTCCAACAGATTAATATAACCTCGTAGAGAAGAAAAAAAGAAGACGGGGTGATCAATCAATCGTTCGAGTTACTTAGATCGGCAGCTCCATTGCCTTACGGGCCTGTACGACACGTGTCACGTAGAGGTAGAAGAAGTCGGCATAGAGAACAGTTTGAACGATACCGGCAACCACAACGATCGGATCAAAGTAGTCTTCGGTATAATAACGGTAAATCCAGTTGAGAATGTAAAGACCGCGGTAAGATCCGAGGGCGAACAAGTAGTGAGCGGTGATGACCTGAAATAGCAAGTTAAAATTGAAAGTGAGTATTCAAACAAGGAAACAAATATTTTCGACCCACCACGATGGTCAATCATACTCCATCGAATTTATCTTTCTTATTGTTTTAAAAAAGTTGTCACCTCCAAAGCCGCGTTAACTTAAAAATTAAGCTCCGCCTCTTCACGCGAATTCAAACCTTTTCAAATTTTCATGAACAAAATGTGAAGGAAAAAAAATTTTCATGAAATTCGCGTGAAGAGGCGGAGCCTAATTATAAATTTCACGTGGCGTGATTTTATACCTGATTTTCATTTTGGTTTTCTTTTTCATTTCACGTGAAATGAAATTATTTCGAAACCACAATGAAAATGACGAAACACTGAATCCAGCGGAGCGCGTTTGACCGCCATGGCGGGTCAACAATAGTTTCTGAGGGTGGATAGCGCAGCCGGTAGTGGTGACCGCCGCCGTTCCAGAGGTCACAGGTTCGATTCCTGCCCTCACCCCCCGGGTTCACCCAGCCTCAAATTGGGTAGTAGAGGAATCTACGAAGATTGCTCGGTCATTTCCCTAGCCAGGAATTGACTTAAATAATGTCTGGCTCTGAACGGTACACCACCAGTCGTCCGCGTACGCAGAAAACCGTGATCCGCAGTACCTTCGGTACTTGAAGAACGGATCGACTTTGTAATCTTTGTTGTTGTTGTATGCGACTTGTGAGTCGACACATTTTTGCGCAATGATAAAAAATTCGTTCTCGGTTTAGCAGAGAAATAAAAAAGAACATGAGTTTTTCACACAAGGTTCGAAAAAAACCTTGAGAAGCATCAATAAGACAGAAAGAGGCGTTCAAATGAAAAAAGCAGCACGTGAAGCAAATTATCATTTAAAAAAAGTTGTTTTGTTTGTATGCATCGGAGTGATAAGAACTGATGCTCCTTACCTCTGCAGAACCGGTGGACTGAAGCAAGAAGAGCTGTGGAAGAATGGCAACAGCCTCCAGATAGATGGAAAATGTCCAGAGCAATTCAAATGGAGTAAAGTCGTGGTTGATAAGCACGGCAAGAAGGACCGATGGGATAAGGAGCAGTTCGACGCGGAATGTGTCCGACTCGCGCATGTACGTGGAACGGAATTTGAAAAACATCAGATAGATTGTAGCATACGTGGCAACGAGGAAGGTGATCTGAAAGTACTTTTGTTTTTTTTTCATTCTGAGGCCGTATGCAATAAACTGGAAGAAAACGACTGGGAAACCGTTTTACGGAAAACGCTGATTTTTTCATGATGGGATATGCAGAGAAATATGTTTTGGAAAACGGTTTCTTGTGGGTTTCCAGTTTGTTGCATACAGCCGCTAGTGTGCACAATAAATACCTTCATAGCAGTGTTGTAGAAGGAGATGTAGGTGGTGAAAAGATCCAGGTAACGAGCAGTGAACACAACGGCGAAAAGGATCTGCGAGCGAGCCGAGATACCGGAGCAGGATCTACTCTTCCAGATTTTGAGCAGAAGAATAATGATCGCAAGCAAGTGCGACATATCAGCCGCTATACGGAAGATATTCATGGTGACCCTAAAAGAATAATTTGTAAACAGGAAAAAGGTTAATCTAGATAATATAAAGTATTTATAGAAAAGATTGGGAATGTCATTTTTTAAAGAACTAATTACAATTCTTATCATCTAGCAAACAAACACCTACGCCGCTAGACCCGAAGACATTCAGTCGGCTGGCGTATTCAGGTCATTGAAAAACACAAGAGATGGAGAAAACGAAAACCACTCCTTGTTCAGCCAATTATTATGGTTGGGACTATTTAATTATACTTATTATAAAGCTAAATACAACGACGATAGGAGTTAAAAATCCCCACAGATCGCGAGCCGTTGGTCAGTTTGACGCGCATCTTCAGCCCGCGAAATGGACTGAACGGAGCGGAGCGCAAACAGTGCCACGTTGAAAAACAGAACTAACGAGGTGTTAGGCAATGATCAATAATTTTAACACGTGTCAAGATTCAGTTCACGTTTAAATAAGATGAAAAATAGAAGAAAAAAAAGCAAGAAGCAATTGGGGATGATTTCAAATTTCCCCAAAAAAATAACGATTTAGGCTCAAATTTAGAATCTATCGGCTTCTCAAATATCGAAATACAAATAAGGAAGTGGATTAGAAGAATTTAACAATATTTTAAGCACAAAAATCAAGCTTTTAGGCCTCCAAATTCAGCTCGAGAGGTCCAGAAAGTGTGCGTGTCCACGCTGGACGGTCTGCATTTTCGCGTCGCGGTGTTTGCACACTTAACCCGGCTGTCGTCAAAAATCGATTGGCGAATGTTCCATTTTCGGCTCTATTTTGATGTTTGTTCTATGCGCTGATATCCCCGTTTTGATTATTTGGCCGTAAAATAATGACAAATCGACAGCTGCGCGCCCGAAAATAATAATAATTTGCAGGATAATGATTTCGGAGAACGGATATATGGATTTGATGCGGAACTGCACCAAATGGAACAGCCGTCAGATGGAAGATCGCAAGAAACGGTAGGAAACAATGATGAACAGAGTGAATTATTTTCCAGAAATTTATAGACTTCGTTTCTCTTATTTCGACACACAAACGGCAACTGTGCAGCGAGAATCGCGTTTCGCCACGCGCACTGCCGACCACATGTATCCGTCGAGCGACCCGAACGCTGTGATGCAGTTCGCGACGGAACGATGGAAAAAGAGCAAAACGTCGCAGTCGTCTGATGCGGTTGAGACGAACATGTTCTTGCGAGACAATCCAAAGATTCAGGAGGCTATCGATCATATCACTCCACAAGCTGGCTATATCACTGGTAATAGTTAAAAAAAAACACACAGAAGTATGTAGGAAAATTGTTGATGTTTGGTTTGAATAGGTCGATTCGCGGAAAGCGCCTCTGACAACTCGAATGACTCGTCTGTACAAAAGGATAGACCGTCGCGTCAGATCCAGATGAAAGAGGAGTATCGTGAGGACTATGTTTTGGATGATGACTTGTCTCCAAATGAGTTGGGATCCGATGATGAGGACGAGTGGTCGACTCGCAAACGTAGAAAGGGAAATCTAGGAGCTGGTGCCAAGGCTCCTACTTCTCGCAAAAAGGTATCTGTTGTCGGTTTGTGTTTTTTGGCGCTCGGTGCTTGCATATTAGAAGCTCAATTTTAATTGATGACGTTATGTTGATAAGTTTTGACGATTTTTCTGAAAATTTTAAAAGACCGAAATATCCATTTTAAAAAATTAAAAAAAAATGCTTGCATTATTTCCCAATCGCAGAATTCTCTGAATTTTCCCCCTCTTTCTTTGCTATTTTGCGAACAAAAAAATAAGTTTTTCTAACTTTTAATTTTTTTAATGCAGAAAAATTGATGAAACTGAAGGTTTGCATTGGAAAATTTCACTTGATTGGGTTCATTTATTGACATTTTTTCCAGAGATTTTTAAAAGGATTTTTCTCGTTTTGCAGCATTTCTTGATATGTAAAAAAGGAAAAAAAAAATCTTAATATGGGGTTATTCACGGAAACCAGCGAAATATGCAAAAAATTCAGCGAAAATTTCGAGAATGCTCCGATCAGTCTGAATTTTGGTAAACAATGTCAAAAATACTCCCAGACATGTGCAGAAAATTTCAGACCAATATATCGATTTTGAAAATTTTTAGAAAAAATCGATATTTTGGTCTGAAATTTTCTGCCCATGTTTGGGAGTATTTTTAACATTTTTGCCAAAATTTCAGACTGATCGGAACATTCCCCGAATTTTGGCTAAATTTTTTGCATATTTGGCTGATTCCGTGAACCTTATTACAAATTTTTTTTCCAGTACCGATATTCTAATTTTCATACCGTATCACGTATTCACCACGGAGTGACACTTTGCGGTAATTGAAAACACATTTTATTCAACAAAATGAGGACCGCGAAGTGGTCATCCGTGGCGAATACCTTTAAAAAAACTGTATATTTCTAGGTACCAACCACACGTTCATCCGCCTCTCGTTCCACCCCATTGCGAAACGTGCAGAGCACCCAAAAGGAGCCAGTTTACGAAGAGCCGGAGGAGAAAGCCCATCAGTGTGACAGTGAGTGGTTGAATCAGAGTCGCGGAGCCCTCTCGCCCATTCGGAATCGCAAAACCTTTGTCCTTTCTAGTGCCTCTTGTTCATTTGAGATCTATCGAACCCCCCGAAAAGCATGTGTATCAGCTACCAGAAACGACTTTTCACCCACCTTTTATCATCATTTTATATCTTGATCGAGATACGATATGCTCTCGCAAGACAATGCACCTAATGCACCGTTTATGGGGTTATTCAGGAAATAGGAAATATTTTGCAAAATGCTCCGATTGGTCGGAAATTTTTGGAAATGCGTGCAAAAATACTCCCGGAAATTAAATTCTCAGAAAATTTCAGAAAACATATCGATTTTAAAATTATTCCGGAAGAAAAATATAAAGATATTTTGGTCTGAAACTTTGTGGGAAGTTTTCTGGAACCAGGAGTATTTCTTCCATTATTTCCCAAAGTTTCAGGCCAATCGGGACATTTTCCGAATTTTTGCTGGTTTCTTCATCTATTTTTTGATATTTCGTGAATAACCCCATTGGGAAAATATGGATATATTCAGTGCGTGGCAAAGCAAAATTATTTTTTTGTGGTTTAACCTTATTTGAAATTTCTCATAACCGGAAAAAATTTTTTATTCCGTATCTTGAGATTTTTTTTAACGAGTGGGCCTATTCAATTTAGTGTAGAAAAACGAAAAAAAAACAAACAACTGGAGAAAACTCGAAAAATTCTCTGATTGGTCTGCATATTTAGGAGAAACTGTCAAGAATACTCCCGGACGTGTTCTAAAAATTTTGGATTGAAATATCGATTTTAAAAAATTTCTGAAAAATCAATATTTTTTGAAATCGATATTTCGCTCCAAAATTTTCTGTTCATGACCGGGAGTATTCTTGACAGTTTCTCCCAATAATGCAGACCAATCTGAGCATTTTCCGAGTTTTCTCACAGTTTTTTGTCATTTTTTCAAATTTTGGCCACTTTTGGGGTTATTTACGAGAAAAAAGATGTCTGTTTTTGTTGTTTTCCAATTCACGCGATGTTGAAACACAGTACTGGCTAAAAAGAATGCGCGTTTCGCCGCTTTCTGTTCGAAATAACCAACTTTGAGTGTGTGCCACGAACTCTGAAAGTGCACTACTAATTTAAAAATGTTTGTGTTGAACCTTCGCACCTAGGACTACATTTTACTAGTTGATAACTTTTTTGTATGACTACTTTGAAAGGTACTGTAGATCGCGGAAGCGATAATCCTCAAAAATTGTTGCGATTTATGCACAAACTGCAACAATTTTTGAGAATTATCGCTTCTGCGATCTACAGTACCTTTGAAAGTAGTCATACAAAAAAGTTATCAACTAGTAAAATGTAGTCCTAGGTGCGAAGGTTCAACACAAACATTTTTAAATTAGTAGTGCACTTTCAGAGTTCGTGGCACACACTCAAATTGGTTATTTCGAACAGAAAGCAGCGAAACGCGCATTCTTTTTAGCCAGTACTGTATGTAAAAAAAAAGGTAGAGAAACGAGATTTTCCCACAATATAGCATTGATAGTGAAGAGACGCAGAAGGTGAGAACGTCAAAGAAAGGGGTAGTCTCTGTGTCTCTTCACTTTCAATGCTTTATCGTGGGAAAATCTCGTTTCTCTACCTTTGTTTTTTTTTAACATATTTCAACATCGGGTGAATTGAAAAAAAAAAAGGAAAACAAACAGCTCTTTTTTCTCGTAAATAACCCCATTACTATTAAATATTTGTGTTTTATGCGGGAAAAATAATTTTTCAATGGGCTCGTTTTAGAACTCTGGTTTGTTTATTTTGAAATTTTAATTATTGGCTTGCTACAGGGTGGCCGATAAGTATAGGACGCTCGCTTTCAGCGTTCCCTGGCACGGTGCCAAGGGATATTTTCGAAAAATTTCGAAACTTTTCGAAAGTCCAGAGACTATATAAGTAAGCTTCTCAGTCATTTGTTCTCACTTCTCCATATCGCCGAGCTATGAAAAGTTCTCCTCATCGTCCTTCCATTGAACTCTTGTTCAAGAGAGGCCTCGGAAGTGCTGAGATCGCTCGACGCCTTCAAATTTCGTCTTCGACGGTTCGAAACGTTGTCGCTGCTATCAAAAAGCGAGGAGATGCTTCTGAAGTAAAAAAAAGCGGACGTCCACGTTCTGTCAACACCCGGAATACTCGTGCAATCATCAAGAAACGGATCATTCGAAATGATGGATTGAGTCTCAATAGGATGGCGTCACAGCTTGGAATTGCCCGATCCACTGTCCAATCGATTGTCAAGAACGACTTGAAGCTCAAAAGTTACAAACTACGTCGTGGACAGTACCTCTCGGACAAATCGAAAGCGATGCGACTCGAAAAATGCCGAAAATTACTCCAGCACTTTCAAGTGCGCCGCGTCTCTGACGTTATCTGGACAGACGAGAAGATCTTCACTATTGAACCTCTTCCCAACCGTCAAAACCAGAGACAGTTATTGTCAAAGGATGACAGCATGTCTCCGAAACGTCGTCTTGCCCATAACCGCCTTTTCCCGAAAAGTGTCATGGTTTGGGCCGGTATCACGGCAACCGGTAAAACTCCGTTGGTTTTCATTGAAAGAAATGTGAAAATCAACTCGGAGGTGTACCAAAAGATTGTGTTGATGGATAATTTGTTACCCTGGGTCACTCAGCACTTTGCTGGTGGTCCATTTATCCTTCAACAAGACTGGGCACCGTCCCATGGCTCGAGATCGACATTGGCCGTCTTGGAGGCGCATTTCCCTGGATTCCTGGACAAGAACTTGTGGCCTGCTTCCAGCCCGGATCTCAATCCGATGGATTTCAGCGTTTGGGGCATGTTGGAAGGGAAGATCGCGGGAAAAGTTTTTGCTACTGTCGATGACTTGAAGGCCGCTCTCGAGGTAGCATGGGCTTCGATCGACGACGGATACCTGCGGCGCACTGTCAATTCGGTGAAGAAACGTTTGAGAGCCTGTGTCAAAGCTCGTGGATCCAACTTCGAAATTCTCTTGTAAAATCAAATTTTCTGCTTATTTTTTGTTGTTTAATAAAGGTTGTTCTCGAAAAATCCTCAAATTGAAAAAATGGGAGCACTTTCAAAACGTCCTATACTTATCGGCCACCCTGTATATAAATAGTAGAGGAAAATGTTTAAAAAAATTAATATTTTAGCTAATCAATTTGAGAGTAATTATTTAGTAAAACTAATTCCATTTATACTGTCACTGATTGTGGTTTGTCGAGCTTCTCCACCTACTCTCTATTTCTCTCCCGATGTAACCTTTTTTTGAATTCCCTCTCCATCTAGTTCAACTTAATCCCTCTGTAGTCTTGATATCTCTGGCGAGAGGGATCCAAAAACTCAACGACAGCCCAAGTCCTCACTGACCGCTTCTTTCTCTCCTCTCTTCGTGAGCTGGGTGGGTTGAACGAGAAGATTGTAGTATATCATTAGGCAATTAGGCACTAATTAATTAGCATGCGTTCTAAGTGTTCTGGTAGCTGATTATGGCGAGCCACTTTGTGTTACTCTATGTCTTTGTTTTTTTTTTTTTTTCCACATTTACAATTTTTTTCCTTCAGAATGCAGCGCGAAATACAAGAGCCTCGCGGGTCTAAGCTATCACCAGGCTTATTGGCATGACCAAAAAACTAGTCACCCACTTAATAAATGTAAGTTTTTGATGGAAAATTCAGTTGAAATGTTGTTTCCTCTCCAGTATTGTCCCCGAATATCGATATGTCAACTAGCTGTGATTTCTGCAACGGTAGCGCCTTTATGAATAAAAACACCAAATTGCCGGAAGATTTGGTGTCATGTCATGACTGTGGTCGTTCCGGTCATCCATCATGTCTCAATTTCAACAAAAACGTCATTAAAATTATCAATCGTAGCGGATGGCAGTGTCTCGAGTGCAAGAGTTGCACCATTTGCGGTACCAGTGAGAATGATGTGAGTTTTTTTGGTTTTTCAGGCTTGGTCTAAAAAAGGTTTTGACAAAAATTGAATATTATCCGATTTTGTTGTTGAAAAAACCCTGTTTTTAACAGAAGAAAACCGTAGAAATCATTTTTTTTTCTAACTTTTCCGGCTTGGACTAGGTTCCCAATGTGATCGATAAATTCCGATTTTTCCAAGCCTGGTCCCAATGTACACAAAACGATGGATTATTATCTATTTTTCTTTCTAGGATAAGCTACTTTTCTGTGATGATTGTGATCGCGGTTACCACTTGTACTGTCTCCGTCCTGCTCTCGAAAAGGCTCCGGATGACGAATACTCGTGCCGCCCTGTGTCAGATCGAGTTTGGAGACAAAGCGAGTGCCCCTGCGGACAAGAAATGACAACATTTTCTATTTCTAATCGATATTCACGGCTTCATCGCATAATTTAAATTTCTCCACACTTCTTCTCTTATCACCGTTATCATCTACTGTTCAAATGGCCGGGTATATTCAAAAAAGAGTCCCCCCCCTAATTCAAGTAGAGTCCCCCAAAAGAGACCTTAGAAAAGCCCCCCACTCAGAAATTTATATGCTGCCCACTTGTTAAATAACAGTCCCCCACTTATTCAATAATAGCTCCCCACCCAGATGCTCCAATCACGGCTGGGGACTCATTCAAAATCAGTCCCCCACCATTCAAAATGTCTCCCCCATCGTCCAATATCAGTCCCCCGCTATTCAAAATTAGTCCCCCACCATTCAAAAACAGTCCCCCAACATGATCGTATTTTCCGGTGGGTTTAAGAAAAGGCCCCCATTCAGTCGTCAAATAAAGTGCATTAGCATTAAAGAAGAGCCCCCATTTTTGCGTCATTTTGAATGCATTTGAAGATTCCCGTTCTCTGGGCCAAATCCCAAAATTTTTTATTTACTTTTTCAAGTTTTAAACTATTTTCCATCATTTTTTTTATTGTTTTCTTTTATATAAGAAGCAAAATGTGACAAATGCGGAAAACAAATGGCACTTCGAAGCCGCGGATCATCTTACGATGTATGAAATTTATATCAATTAAAATCAGATATTTTGAAAATATTTGTTGCATTCCAGTGGCGATGCCGTGTATAAAAATCTCCAAATATTTGTAACTTGTTTAATTGGATAATTCTGCTAAAAACGCTTAGAAAATTTAAAAGCCTGTGACGAGTATTAGATGGTGGGGGACTGATATTGAATGGTGGGGGACTGATGTTGAATGGTGGGGGACTGATTTGAATATTGGGAGACTGATTTTGCATGGTGGGGGACTGATATTGAATGATGGGGAGACATTTTGAATAGTGGGGGACTGATATTGAATGATGGGGGAGGAATTTTGAATGGGGGGCTCTAGAGGGGGGGGAGCTCTTCTTTAAGAATACCAGGTTCTTAAAAAACAACCCCCCACTTTACACTAATGGGGGTTGATTTTTGAATAGAGGCGTTCAAATATAGCCCCCCGGCGTCAGGTAGAAACCCCCACCCATTTAGTACTGAGTGGGGGGCTCTCCTAAGGTTGAATACAACGTGGGGGATCTATTAAGGTGGGGGGGCTTTATTGAATTAACCCAAATGGCCTACTACTACTCATAATAAGCAATTTTACACTTTGTCTCACCCGCCTCTTCCTACGATTGATGTTTATTTCGTTTCTGTGCGTCCAATCTTTATGTATCTCCTCCATCCACATTCATATTTTTCTCCCCCTTGTGGATTCTACTATTTATTCTGGAAAGTATCGATTAAACATATAAATAAACCGTTTTAAAACCCTTAAAATTTGTTTTTGTATTTACTTCACCATTCAGAGATGGGATTTTACGTTTACGGATTTTACGGGGTTTTTGGAGAAAACTAATTTTTACGGATGTCCGTAAAATTTTCATGCTTAAAATCTTTACTATTACTATATAATTTTTCTGTGTGTCTGTCTGTCTGTGTATCGGTATGTTCGCGGTGCTGGCGCAGTCCCCAGAAGTCCGTGGGAAGCCAAAATTGGAAATCTGAGTCTCCTGAATGCCGCGATGATGCCCGTCTTTTCCAAATTTTGATATCATTATTTTGAAGGGTACTTTACTGTTAGGCCGGCCAATCCACATTTTTTTTCTTCTTCACTTTTTGCTTTTCTGCAGTCGAAAGGAAATCCGACAGGTAACTGTGGGTCGGCCGAAATCTCATTGCACACATACAGTGCGCGTCATAATGATAGGACACCCCATTTTTTGTGGGTTCCGAGAAAACTAAGAAGTTTGGTTAAAAACTGTTAATGCAATTCGATTCAGGATCAAAATTACACCCCGGGTGCAAATTTGTAGAAAATTACGAAAAGTTTTCGGGCGGTACCATGAAAAAGTCACTTTTTCGGCCGCGTCATAATGATAGGACACCCCCCAGAAAATGGTGGCTACCTGATGATTTACTCGATATTTTGACATTTCAAGCTTCCAATTTTTGATAAGAATCATTTTTAATGATTTTTTCAATCATTTTACTCCTTTTTTCACTTCAATCTTCTTGTTTTTCGTTCGTTTTTTTCGTTTTCCAACGCATTATTCGTAAATCGCAAAAAAACCTACAGTAATCGAAAGAATTCGTGTCAAGACATTTAAAAGTTTCAAGATGAGCAATAAATCAGTAATATTAATCAATATCTTCATTAATTATTATCACTCCGATCCAAATTTCAACTATGGGACGTGGAAAAACTCTCACGATTCCCGAGAGAGCTCATGTTGATTTGATGGTTCAGCTGAATATGTCCATTTCATTAATGAGCGCAAGAATTCATTGCTCTCGGACTATTAATGATTGTTATATGTCTGATCCTGTGGCATATGGAACATCAAAAAGCACTGGAAGAGCGAGAAAGTTGAAACAACGAGATGAAAGAAATTTTGCAAGAGCAGTGTCGAACACCATGAAGTCGGCAAAAGATCTTGGTGCAGAAATACAACGGAAAGTGTCCAAATCAACTATTTTGCGAACAATCCAAAGATCTGGAAACATCACGCGCCAAATCATGAACCCAATTCCTACAACAGTACTCGTGCCTTCTTGACTTCGAAGAAGATCAAAGTGCTCGATTGGCCAGCGTTCTCGCCGGACCTGAATCCAATCGAAAGCGTCTGGGACATTCTGGCCAGGTCCGTTTACAAGAACGGCAAACAGTACAACTCAATTTCCGAGTTGAAAGATGCCGTCAAGACCGAGTGGAGCAAGATTCACCCGTCATACTTGGAGAACCTGTCCAACAGTATGCCAAATAGAATCTTCCAGGTGATTCAAAAGAACGGCGGAGTTACTAGTTACTGATATTTCTCCAAAATATGAATTTTTATTCCCTCACAACCATTCAAATCACTATATTTTCTTTTTCATCCAGTTTTTCCAGTTTTTCAATAAATTTTGTTTTTTTGTCAAAAATTGAAGTGAAAAAAGGAGTAAAATGATTGAAAAAATCGTTAAAAATATTTTTTATTAAAAATTGGAAGCTTGGAATGTCAAAATATCGAGTAAATCATCAGGTAGCCCCCATTTTCTGGGGGTGTCCTATCATTATGACGCGGCTGAAAAAGTGACTTTTTCATGGTACCGTCCGAAAACTTTTCATAATATTATACAAATTCGCACCCGGGGGTTAATTTTGATCCTGAATCGAATGGCATTAACAGTTTTAAACCAAACTTCTTCGTTTTCTCGAAACCCTCAAAATAGGGGGTGTCCTATCATTATGACGCGCACTGTAGGGATATTTATTCAACATGCGCGGTGTCCAAGTGGTTTGTAGTCTAGGCTGGCGTGTGGGAGGTCGGAAGTTCGAGTTTTACTGTCGTTTTTTCTTTTTTGTAACTAATTTTTTGTTTAGTATGTGTCAATTCAGCCTACAAAATTAGGTATAGGTACGTTTCATCACATTTTTGAGCAATTTTTTGAATTTTATTTCGAGTTTTTGTTTTCCTCTCTGTTTTCGTTTCTGAGCGGTTATGGACCAAAATTTCGCACATATTTCTGTTATTTTAATTTAACGTAAACGAGTAATTGATTGTTTTGCATTAAACTGTCCAAAATGCACGTTCGTAATGCACTGAGACAATCGAAAATTTCAGGAGAATAGGTTTACTAATGAGTTTTTACTGAGCTACTGTAGGCTCATGCGACGATTTTCGTCAAATTCTGACTGAGGAGTTATTGATAAATTGGCCAACTCTAATGTGAAAATAAAAATTGCAATGCGGTGTTTGCGTACCTTTCAAATTCAAACGGCAATGAGAGAAATAGCATGACAAATGAAGAGATTTTTTCCCATTTTCATTTGAATTTCAAAAGTATGCAAACACCGCGTTGCAATTTTTTTGTTTGCTCAATATTTAGACAATACCAGAAGGTTGTTGACGGCTATCGCCGTCAAAAACCTTCTGGGTAAGCTTGGGAATGCCCGAGTCTCCCTGATTTTTCAAAGAGTTTCAATGTATGTCAAAAGAAACATTGAGCAAATACCCAAAGTTGAATCAATTAAAATCTCAATGTTTTTATGAGTGCCTGTCAATCCGTTTGTGTATATTGATTGCGAAAAATTATGTCAAGAACCTATTCAGTGCAGCAAAAAAATACAGTTTTTGGGGTTTTCAACCCGATGCATTGCGCAAGAACATTTGAAATAAGAACTACCGTACTCAGATGTTTTCAAATTGAAAAAAATTCTTCGGGTCGCGTCCTGGAATTTGAATATTCTAATGCGTTTTCCAATACTATAATGGATTCAAGGAGGAGTGACACTCGAATTCAAGTTATTATTCAAAAAAAAAGAAGTAACCGAAGAGATTTTTTTTCTTCCACTTTCATATCACTCCGTCACGAATCCATTATAAAAACTCATAACGAAAAGTCGTCTTTACTCATTAAGTTATCTGGAATCGTTATTTATTCCATTTTTTCCTTCCCTCTAAACCTGTAGTTAAAAGTTCACTTGTTCTGGTTTCAACAACATGTTTTGGTTTGGATGGATAGTTTCAAAATGAGTAACAATTTAGAATATTGTTTAAATAGAGTTGGCCACTTTATCAATAACTCCTCAGTCAGAATTTGACGAAAATCGTCGCATGAGCCTACAGTAGCTCAGTAAAAACTCATTAGTAAACCTATTCTCCTGAAATTTTTAATTATCTCAGTGCAATGCAAACGTGAATTCTGGGCAGTTTAATGCAGAGCAATCAATTAAACTTCTCTTTTACATTGAATTAAAATAACAGAAATATGTGCGAAATTTTTGTCCATAACCGCTCAGAAACGAAAACAGAGAGGAAAACAAAAACTCGAAATAAAATTCAAAAAATTGCTCAAAAATGTGATGAAACGTACCTATACCTAATTTTGTAGGCTGAATTGACACATACTAAACAAAAAATCAGTTACAAAAAATAAAAAACGACAGTAAAACTCGAACTTCCGACCTCCCACACGCCACACAGGTGAAATGCGGTGGATGCATATAGTGTCCGTATTTGAATCATATCGTGCATTTATGTAAATTAGGCTCTAGATATTTAATAAATCCCCGTCGTTTGATTAACGTTTACACATTTTACTAATTCAGCCACAAAAATCACGAAATTTGGAAGAGCTGAAGTACAAAAATCAGTGCCGTTACAAGAAAAAAAAACTTGTAAGAAAAGTGAAAAAAAGCAGGGACAAAGTCGCCAAATCTCGCAGGCTTGTGTATATACATTCAATTTATTTATTTTGATGCAAAAAATAAATAAATTATTATTATATACCGTCCAATGGACCAAAAGGACGACATGATTAAAATACGGACACTATATGCATCCACCGCATTTCACCTGTGCCAGCCTAGACTACTAAACCACTTGGACACCACGCAGGTTGAATAAATCTTTCTATGTGTGCAATAAGATTTCGGCCGATCCACAGTTACCTGTCGGATTTCCTTTCGACTGTAGAAAAGCAAAAAGTGCAGAAGAAAAAAAAATGTGAGCCGGCCGGCCTAACAGTAAAGTACCCTTCAAAAAAATGATATCAAAATTTGGAAAAGACGGGCATCATCGCGGCATTCAGGAGACTCAGATTTCAACTTTTGGCCTTCCACGGACTTCTGGGGACTGCGCCAGCACCGCGAACATACCGATACACAGACAGACAGACACACAGAAAAATTTTATTAGTAACAAGCTTGCAGCTTGTGACGACTAAGTCGCCTTCGTCAAATATTTATTTTTATTAATTTTTGTTTTTTTTTAAATAGAAATGGTAATCATTTCTTTTCCCTATTTCTCTTAAGTTCTCGTGACCCTTGTGGTATAGTGGTTAGCACGTTTGAACGTCAATCTAGAGGTCGCGAGATCGGCTCCGGGACATTTCGCAGCCGGACGTTTCGCAGCCGAGACATTTCGCAGCCGGACATTTCGCAGCTGAGACGTTTCGCAGCCGGACATTTCGCAGCTGAGACGTTTCGCAGCCGGACATTTCGCAGCTGAGACGTTTCGCAGCCGGTAAACACAATAACACGAATATCACTTCTCTCTCAGCGGTCGACTACACAATTTGTAAACATGTTATTGATAAACAAGCATGGTCAGAGAAAGGAGAGAGTGTGTATATAAGGAGGTTGGCTGCGAAACGTCTCGGCTGCGAAATGTCCGGCTGCGAAATGTCTCAGCTGCGAAATGTCTCGGCTGCGAAATGTCCGGCTGCGAAATGTCCGGCTGCGAAATGTCTCGGCTGCGAAACGTCCGGCTGCGAAATGTCCCGGAGCCGCGAGATCGAGTTTTGTCGACTGCAAACTCGTGTGTGAGACACACAAACAAACACACAGACTAATCTAAAATTTTCTATATAAGAAAGATAGTAAAGATTATTAATTGTTACTCATTTTGAAACTATCCATTCAACCCAAAAAAATGTTGTTGAAACCAGAACAAGCAAACTTTTAACTACGGGTTTAGAGGAAAAGAAAAAATGGAAGAAATAACGATTCCAGACAAGAAGAATATTGAATTGATAATAACTTTATGAGTAAAAACGACTTTTCGTTATATTTTTCATAATGGATTCGTGACGGAGAGTTTTGTTCAGTTTGAAAACATCCGAGTATGGTAGTTCTTATTTCAAATGTTCTTGCGCAATGCATCGGGTTGAAAACACCAAAAACTGTTTTTTTTTTGCCCTGAATAGGTTCGTGACATATTTTTACGCAATCAATATACAAAAACGGATTGACAGGCATACAGAAAAACATTGAGATTTTAATTGATTCAACTTGGGGTACTTACTCAATGTTTCTTTTGACATACATTGTAACTCTTTGAAAAATTAGGGAGACTCGCGCGTCCCCAAGCTTACCCAGAAGGTTTTTGACGGCGATAGCCGTCAACAACCTTCTGGTCCGTTAAATCTGTTAAAAAGTTGAAGTTTGTTAAATTCTGGTTTTTACGCGAAATTATAATCGGTATAAAACGCTGATAACTCGCTCCAATCGAGCAAATAAATTTCGCATGCATTTGGAGTGAGGTTTAGAGAAATCAGAGCGAAACATCGGCCATGGCTCTCTCAATTTTCTGCACTCTCTCGTCGTCAACATGGCCGCGTCCACCACTGTGCGAAGGGAGCGCGTTTGCAGCGCTACGTACTGAGAATACCACAATATCGCTGTTTTGATAACAAATTACAGTTTTTCTGGAAATTTTGGGGGATTCAGAATGAAGCGGGTTAGAACTGCAGAACTGGGGGCAAAACGGTATGGAACCGAAACGCTGTAGAACTGCACGGGATGGAACTGAAAACTCGAACAATTAAAGAAGTATTCCGTTGTACATTTTGGTTCATTGAATTTTGTTTCTTGCAGTTGCTTTTTTTCGGTACAGCTCAATTTCCCATAGTTCTATTCAGTGCAGATTTTGTACCGCCTTACCCCCACGGAAGTAGTGCAAGTTTTATGGACTACAGTAGTCATAAACTAAAAAATTTCAACTCACAAGCCACAACAACAAAGACTCACAAGGGAACCTTTTAAGTGGTACTTAGAACCGTGCAAAACCAACCATACAGTTTGAAAGAGGAGGTTTTGAAACCTATAATTCCGTTTTCAAAACCTGCTTACGAGACCTCTGAAGTGCTGAAATTTCAGTCCAAAGTTCGGCCATTTTAACAATAGAATCCATATTTTTACTGTACCATCTTCCCCTGGCCCCGAGTTTTCCCTTCCTCGACACACGCGTGATATGGCCGCTTCCGCTTACCGTTTGAAGACATGGAAGCGTGGCGCAGCGGGTAAGAGAGATGGTTGTATTGTGAAAACAAAAAAATTGCAACGCGGTGTTTGCGTACTTTTGAAATTCAAATGAAAATGGGAACAAATCTCTTCATTTCCCATGCTATTTCTTTCATTGCCGTTTGAAATTCAAAAGTACGCAAACACCGCGTTGCAATTTTTTTGTTTTCACAATAGGCGATGTATTGTAAGTTCGACCCCCACTATCATGTTTTCGTTTTTTTTTTTCAATTTCTCAATTTTTGTTTTGAAAGTTTTACTAGATGTTGCATGACCATGGGCAAATAAAGTGCGGAAAACTTTTTCGAGAATTGAAAAAAAAAAAAGAAAAAAAAACATGATAGTGGGGGTCGAACTTGCAATACATCGTCTACAACCATCTCTCTTACCCGCTGCGCCACGCTTCCATGCCTTCAAACGGTAAGCGGAAGCGGCCATATCACGCGTGTGTCGAGGAAGGGAAAACTCGGGGCCAAGGGAAGATGGTACAGTAAAAATAAGGATTCTATGGTTAAAAATGGCCGAACTTTGGACTGAAATTTCAGCACCTCAGAGGTCTCGTAAGCAGGTTTTGAAAACGGGATTATAGGTTTCAAAACCTCCTCTTTCCAACTGTATGGTTGGTTTTGCACGGTTCTAAGTACCACTTAAAAGGTTCCCTTGTCAGCGAAATGTTGCCCTTTTCTGGCTTTTCATAAAACAGTTTCTTGAAACTGCTGCTTCATTCCTTTATTCTTACCGGTTATTTGATTATTGCTTGATATTTATAGTATTTTACGGTTTTTACGGATTTTACAAATCCGTTAAAAAAAAAATTTTTACGCCCATCTCTGATCGAAATCCACAATTGCCGTCTTGGATGCTCATTTCCCTGGATATCTTGACAGGAACTTATGGTTGGAGCCCCGATCTCAATCCGGTGAATTTCAGCGTTTGGGGAATGTTGGAAAGAAAGATCGCTGGAAAACTTTTTGCCACTGTCGATGATTTGAAGGCCGCTCTCGAGAAATCATGGGCTGACATCGACGACGAAAACCTCCGCCGCACCGTTGATTTCGCGAATAAGCGTTTGAGAGCCTGCATCAAAGCTCGGGGATCGAAATTCGAATACCGTAAAAACTGTAATAGAACACCACCTTTAATATAACGCCACCCTGTAATACACCGCCACTCTGAAAAACTGCGGCCTATAAACATGAAGCGGTGTTCCAGTAATTTGTTTTTCAACGTGGATTACTGTAGTCAAAAGTATACAGAGGTGTGCAATGAACCATGAATCTAGCTGATTACAGAGGGTACTACGGTACAGAACTCGCACATAATAGAACTTCTACGGAATAGAATTGCGCGGAATAGAACTGCCTGAAATGGAGCTGTACTAAAAAAATCAGTGCACGAAATAGAACTCAGGGACTCACATTGTACAACAAAGTTCTTCTTCGAGTTGTTCGAGCGGTTCTGTGTCGGTATTCCTCCATTTCAGGCATTCCGTGCGAGTTCTATACCGTAGTAGGATGCCAGTGATAAGTCTCTTGAATTCGAATTACAATACAAATACATATTATCGGCCGGCCAGGACGGTCAAACGCGCTCCATCGAATTTAGTATTTTTTATTTCTCATTTTGGTCACCAAATTATTTCATTTCATGTATAAATTCCACGTGAAATAAAATAATTTGGAGACCAAAATGAAAATCACAAAGTACTAAAATCAGTGAAGCGGGTTTCACCGTAGTTGCATACATTCGTTTTTTTTCTATTTTTTCTGTTGATTTGTGTTATTTTTGGTTGTTGAAACAGGAAATTTGACTTTTTTTTCTAAAAATTCAGCTCCGGAAAATACACCGCCACCCTCTGATAGAACGCCACATCCAATACAACGCCGCCCCTAGACCCACTCCGAAAAATAGACCGCCATGGCGCTATATTAGAGTTTTACGGTATATCTTGTAAAATCAAATTCACTGCTTATTGTTTGTTTTTCAATAAAGTTTGTTACTGAAAAAATCGGTGCTACCTCGGAATAGAACTGAAGCGAAATAGAACTGTAGCGAAATAGAACTCGCTTCGGAATAGAACTGTAGCGAAATAGAACTGTCCCGAAACAGAACTGTAGCGAAACATAACTGCCTGAAATGGAGCTGTACAAGAAGAACCGCTGCGCGAAATTTAACTTAATAATTCACCATGTACAACTTAATACTTATTCGTGCTGCTCTAGCTTTCCTGGGTCACTACAGTTCCACTTCAGGCAGTTCTATTTCGCTACAGTTTTATTTCAAAACAGTTCTATTTCGCCACAGTTCGGTTTCGGCACAGTTCTATTTCATTTCAGTTATATTCCACTACAGTACTATTCCACTACAGTTATATTCCACTACAGTTCTATTCCAAAACAGTTCTATTTCGCTACAGTTCTATTCCAATCAGTTCTATTCCGAACAGTTTTGTTTCGCTACAGTTCTATATCGTGCGAGTTCTATTCCGAGGTAGCACCACTTATCGGCGACCCTGTATGTTTACCACTTACACAAAGAGTGCAGGATTTAGCGGGGTTTCGGTGTTATGCTCACTAGAAGCCACTAGTCGGTTATTGTCAAATCTCGGCAAAACATCCGATTTTGAAATGTTACGGAGCTGCCAAAAAAGACTACAGTCCGTTCCATAGGTATAGCGGTTCTCCTCGAAGTATGGAAAACAGCTACTAATCGGTGGCTAATAACTAATTCCAATGGCTATTAGCTAAAAATTTTCTGAGAATACTCGGGAAAAAGTAAATTTTAAAAGGTAAAATACGCCTTTTCTGAGACTAGACGCCTTTTCTGAGACTAAATTTTAAAAGGTAAAATACGCCTTTTCTGAGACTTTCTGAGACTTTTCTGAGGCTTCTATGCGACTCGATCTTATCATTCTTCTGTTCCATTCTTAATTCCTTTTTTCCTATTTTTGATTCGATTTGAGTTGCTTAAGTTATTATGGATTCGTGACGTAGCGATACAGCGTGTCAAGTTATGCGTCAGCAATGGCCGGGTCTCGCCACGATTCAGCTCTTGGCGGCGGAAAAGGAAGCAATTCCTTGCAATTTTTTAAAAAAATTTTGTTGGCGCATAACTTGCAGCAACGTGTCGCTACGACACATATCCATAATACGTAAAAGAACGATATCAATTTTTTGAAACACTTATTTTTATAATTTCAACGTCTTGTCTAGAAGATGTATCTATTCTTTTTATCGTATGTTTATTCTTTTCTTTTTCTTTTTTTATTTCGAATTCATTTCTTAGGCCGTATTCATGAACGTTTACCGTAAGGTAAATGAAAACGGTAAATGGTTTTCTCGTCAGAAAATTAAATTTTTAAAATGCTTAAGGGGTTCATGGAACTCTATACGACCCGTGAATCGTTTCAGGAATAACAAAACTTAAATTTTCGGTCAATACATTCATTTACTTTTTGATTTACCGTACGGTAAATGTTCATGAATACGGCCTCTTATCTGATTGTCAAACTTTCCATACTTCAGAGGGAAAATGCCGAACAACGCCGACACTGTTAAAAGTGCTCTAGGTACGTCCATAAATTTATTGTAACTACATAGTAACCAAAAACGGGAATGGAAATCACTTTTCCATGCAACTTTCAATTTGTCTGCAATCCAGCATAGAAAAATGAATCGATATGGAAAACGAGAATATGATATGAATGAAAGGGGAAGGGCGGGGAGTCAATGGAATTTCAAGTTTTTGTGCACTGAGACTATGTCTTATTCATAGAAATTCAATAAACGTGTTTTATTCATAAGATCACTTTATTGTGAAAAGAAATCTAGAAAATCAGCCTATGGGTTGTTCTCAATCGGAAGGTTCTTTCTGCTGACCATACTGTCTCACTGGAACCACTTGCGATCTTATGAAATTTCGGGGAATACTGCTGTTGGCCTGAAATGTTGAAAAATCATTTTTATACAGTCGGTATAAAGCGCTTCAAATTCGCTCCAATCGCACACTGAGCATGCTTTTGGAGTGTGAGTCAGAAAAAAAGCGCGCGAATGGGCGAAACATCGGCCACGTTCTCTTAATGTTCTGCACTCTCTCATCGCGATCGTGGCGCCTCGTCTGAGCGAATGGAGCGCATTTGCATAGTGGGTCTGAAACTGAGTTTCTTTGTGTCCGTTTCAAAGGCTGATGGCGGGGGAGGGGAGGGAAGGCGGTGACTTACCGTATATCAAATAAAGATGAACATAAAACAGGTGAGCATTTTTTTTGGGACGTGGTTTAAATCCTTTCGTAACTAGAAAACGAACGGAAAACCCTTTTTCAGAAGTTGTTCTTTGAACATTTCCGATTCTCTATATACAAGCTGAGCTTTTCACGACATAGAAATACAGAATTAATGTATACAAAATTGCGTCTATAATCCTAAAGTTTCCATTACTCCAGAAGCACTTCTATCCGATCTGCAACAAACTAGAAAAGTTTTCCAAAAAGCTCAGCTTTCGGATTTTAATACTGAAAGGTAGGAATGTGTGCGTGCTCTACTTTTTACTCGAAGTACTTTCATGTTCAGCTTCTACAAGAACATTGAGAAAATACGGTGTGACTATTCTCGTCCCACAACTTCTGAGCTCAACAAGGGCAACAACGACCGAGCTGCGACTATTATCGCAAAGCAAAAACTGCTTGAAAGCACAAAGCAACTCTCCGGAGCAGCCGGTGGCAGACGCATGCTCAAGTCAGTGCATGGCACTTATATAAGGTTGTTACAAAAATCTTTTAAACTTTGTTTTTCTGGGGTTTTTGCCATTAAAAAAAAAAGAGTCACGATCTTTTGCATTGAAGAGGAAAATAGTGTATTCTCAGAGCGTACGATAGCGAGTGGAAGGTGGATTTGATGCGAGGTGACCCACGGGAATGGGAGCATTGGTTCGTCGAGGACTGGGGAGGCAAGGTAAAAAAGGAATACTCTTTTCGATTAAACGTCGGAAAGAATGTCTTTCAGGTGGTATTCAAGGCAATTCACTCTCCGGGACGCTTTCTGCGTGCACTGCCTTGTGGAAAGGTCGACCTCGTTCCGACGCATCCTCATTTTTGCCCTGAATTGATATGGAAACCCTTTAGGAATTCAGATGGTACTTGGTCGTTCCTAAGTATTCACGGAACTTGGCTGAGGTACGATGTTACCAATTTTATTGCGTACGAACATATTTGATTTTAGTGGACTCGGAAACGGCGTGGTCTGTTGCATGTTGGAATGCAAGTCGTCGGAGAAATTCACCCTCCCGTGGTGGTAGAATGATGTTGGAGTTCACCGTGTTAAATCAGTTAAAAACTAAAATGATTGCTTTTTCTGAGTGTCAAAAATGGATTGCTTCTGAAACACTCCCATAACTTGAATAAATAAAGTAGCTGCACCAATCGTGTTGGAGAGAAAACGAGAGATGAAAAAAACCTGACTTACAATATTTTCTTCTTGGCGTTCTTTTTATTTTTAGCAATGACAAACTACATTTATATGTTTACCACTTACATAAAGAGAGCAGGATACAGAGGGATTTCGGTTTTATCCTCACGACTAACCACTAGTCGGTTATTGTCAACTCTCGGCTTTTCCCGAGTTTTTGAAGTTTGGTCTCATTTTGCCTTTTGATCTCATTTTGCCTACTGTGGCCGTAATTCATTCCAAACATCTGAACCAGAGATTTAGAGCAAATAAAAAGTGTTTTTATTGTGGGGTGTGTTGCTCATTTTTATTTATTACTAATTTCTTGCTCTTTCACTCACTTTCTCGTTATATTTATTAGCGAAATTGCAGCACTCGGTACTGAGCATATTTCAAATTCATTCCTTATCTGATTGTCAAACTGTTCATATTTTTGAGTGGGAATGCCGAACAACGACGATGATGTTAAAAGCGCTCTAGGTACAGTACCGCCAAAAGTATATTAAGTTTTGGTTTTTTAGTGATAATTTTTTTTTGAGAAACGGTGTTGGTCCAAATTGTTTTCTTTTTTTTCTGGAAAAATTAAACGTGCTCTGGCAAAATTTTAGATCACTAGCTCCAGAGAAACATTTTTTTGAGAAAAAATAGAATTTTTGGTCTTTTCACTAAAATTATCTTGGCACGACAAAAACAAAGTTTATCAACAAACAAAAGTTATAATTCAATCTTTGGGACCAAGTACTTGATTTCAATGCCCTTGGCGTCAAAGACTGCCCGGCATCTTTTCGGGATAAAGGCGATCAAAGTGTCGATGATCGACATGGGAATCTGGCGACGAGAGAGTGCAGAAAGTTGAGAGACCGTGGCCGATGTTTTGCTCGTGATCCTATAAAATTTCAGTGGATACCGTAAAACCTGTAATATAAGTACCCAAATAATTGAAGAACCCTTGTAATAGAAGGACAGTATTAGGCTGCCAATTAAACATAAAAGGACACTTTATTGTGAACACCGCCGTTTTTTTTTGCGGACTTTTTTTAAAAGTTCGCTTTTGAACTTTTCGGTTTTTCTTTGTTTTCTGAGACCCTGACAAAACCGGGGAAAGTTTGAAATTCTGTGGCGCAGTTTTTTCTGAATTTAACCACCCTTTCAGTACAAAACTCGTGTGGCAGTTGCAAAAAGGGCGCTCGAAAATTTGATCTCAAAAAAGTGTTCTGAAACGCAGTCCCGAACACGCCGTGGAATTCGAATGAAACTTATTCACTAGCAGAGAAAAGATTCAGAGGCAGGCGAAGATAATGTCAAAGAATCGAGATTTGGCGGTAGAAATATTTTTCAGGCGTTGAACGGCTGGTTAGAAGGAAGTTTTTTTTTCTTAAAAATGTTTCCCTTGAAAAATTTTCCACGCTTAATTATATTCCGAAAAGTAGAAGAACACCCTATAATAAAAGGGCCCCTGCATTAGAAGTACACCATTTGATAGGGGGATGAAAATAGAATGAAATGTTCTTTTATTACAGGTTTTACGATAACACATTATCGTCAAGCTAGAAAACGAAGGAAAACCGTTTTTCAGAATATCGGACTCCCAATAGACACAAACAGAACATTTGAGTTTTTCACAACATAGAAATACGGAATTAATGCATAGAAAAAGTTTCCATGATTCCAGAAGCACTTCTATCCGATTTGCAACAAATAAGCGAAGTACTCCGCAAAGCTCAGCTTTCGGATGTTAATACTGAAAGGTAGGAATGTGTGCGTGCTCTATTTTTTACTCAAAGTACTTTCCTGTTCAGCTTCTACAAAAACGTTGAGAAAATACGGAGTGACTATTCTCGTCCCAGGTTTGTCTGGTTTTGTGATTTTATCGTTTAAAATATAATTGATACTAGAGTTGTCAATGGGGAGGTAGGGCTTGTGCCCAATGTGCTCAACCGATTTCCAACAACCGGTTTTCACCGGTTTTTTATTCAAAAAACCGGTGGAAAATAACCGGTTGTTCGAATAACCGGTTATTCGAAACAACCGGTTTCTATTCTGATAAAAACCGGTGTTTTGTGTGCAAGCACAGTGACGCGCAATTGCGGATACATTGAATAGTACGCGCAAAGTTGATTTTTTGCGGCTCTACAAGGTCTGAATTATTTATTCTTCATTTATTATTCTCGTCTCAGCTCATGCACATCATTTTTCAAAAAATGGGAAAAACTCACAAATATTCTCGGCGTCTCGCCACGAATTTGCCAAATTTGAATAAATGCCGCAGTATGAGAGAGTGTGAGAAAGAGGGAGGGATGAATAAGGGTGAGCAATGTGGTCTCTTGTTTTCGCTCACTCTCTCTTTTTGAATGTGTTACGGTCGCACTTGATTCAACTGTGTTATTTTTTCCGTTTTTTGAAAAAGGATGTGCATCAGCTGAGACGAGAGTAATATCAAAAAATTTACGTTTTTTTTTTTCATCTTTAAAAATTCTATTTTTCTTGGTAATTAAGAAATTTCGTTTTATTTCAACAAAAAGTAAAAAAAAAACAAAACAAAAGAAGAACGAATAAATGGAAAAAAAAGGAATTTTAGTAATTTGATCAGCTAAATCTAATCGAACAAAAATAATCGTCCTCGTTTTCAGAATTTTAAGATTTTATAATATGCTTTTTCCCGGATCTTCCACAGCTTCCGTATCAATGTAATCGTACTCGATGTCGTCTGCGGTGCCTTCGTTTTTGTCTCATAAATCAAACCTGCAATAAAAATAGCATGAAATAATCTAGACTTATCATTGGGAAAAATAATACTTTTTGAGAGGAGTTCCAAAAAACACCAACATGGTGATGGTCAGGGTTCCGACCGGGGTGACAAAGGCGGAAGCAGCCAGGGCGTCAGCTGGAGCTGGGGCAAATTAAACGAAGGGCTTGTCCTTCTTTGGCGCTTCGGCGGTACGGATGATGGCGACGCCCTTGGAACCGACTGGGATGATGCGCTACTCGTTGTTGTTCGAGGACTTGATTTTGAAGAACATCTTGTCGGCTCCGCACGGCACCCCAGCCTTCCAAAATTTTTTCTGGTTGGCGCATTTCGCGTGCACTGGCACTCCATGGTCGTACGGCCGTGTACTCCACGTGGACAATGTGATTTGCGCAATAGCAGAATTTTTTTCCTTTTTTATTTGATTTTTAAATATTTTTTACAAATTTTTAGGCATAACTATTCTGAAAATGAATAAAAATTGATAATTTATTAATTTCTATCTTTTTATTATGTGATTGCTCAATATTTTATCGTAGAAATCGTAGATGTTTTTCAAACCCCTAAGGCTCGGCCATTTCTGAATTTTTGTTGACGTCCAAGTGCTCGAAATGTTCGCAAGAAACTCCTCTATCGGCAAATGATATTCATTTTTCAAAAACATAATTATTCGAGTTAAATAATGAAAAAAACTGATTTTTCAGTGCAAAATTACATTCGCCGCTGGCGAATGATGCAAGCGCGCACCACTGCGAAATTGCTGGCGCATTGGAAGGAGGGGGAGCCGTGCTCCGCCGTTGACGATTATAAATTAATCATTTTCACAAAAAATTACTTTCCTAGCTTACCTTTTTGTCCTTCTTGCGTATTTGGGTATTTTTTAAGTGATAATTTATTTGAACATGCCACAATTTTTTGACTCGAATCAATAGCGTATCGAATACTTTGCATAATGGAGACGCCATTTAGATGAAAAATTCGAAATTTGGGGAGTTTTATAAAAAAATAGAGGAAAAAAAAGATAAAACTAGAAAAGCAAGCAAGATTTGAACATTTAATAACTTTTGACCCCTCTCTCCGCTTCAAAATTCACATAAACCGTATTGTAACCTTAGCCCTACTTCGTTCTAAACAGCTTCTAAAGTCGTTCAAATCCCAATCCCCAATATTCTATTCTAACCTGTTCAAAACTTATGTCCTTCCCATACTTGAATACGGTTGTTCTGTCTTCTCCCCTCCCCCTAATTCATCTATTGCTCACAAACTTGAAAGTCCTCTCAGATGGTACTCTAAAATGGTCTTACAAAGATGTAACCTCCCTTTCTCATGTTATCTTGACCGTCTCACGGCCCTCCAAACGACCTCTATCAGACACCGCCGTCTCAAAATCCAACTCACTTACTTGTATAAACTTATTTCCGGCACCGCTCACTTCCCTGATCTAAATAATCATGTCAGATCCTCCTCGTCTTCCCGCAGACCCATGACCCTAATCGCTATCAACCCTCATGTGAATGATTTCTTTTCCCACACCATCTCCCATTGGAATGCGATTGTCGCCAATTTGCCCTCGTTTCTCTCCCCCTCCCAATTTGATACCCTCTTAAACATCTCAATCAACTCCTTGTAAATATGTACCACCATCTACCCCATACTTTACTCTATTTTTTTTGCTCTAGTCATGTATATACAACTATCGTTCCCCTTTCCCTAGAGCTTCTCTCGTGAGGGAGCAGCTCTTGATTATTGTTTCGTTGCCCTTACCATGCAATAAACATTCATTTAAAATTAAAAAAAACAACTTTGGTCCGCAATTGCGCGTCGCTGTGTTTGCACACAAAACACCGGTTTTCACCGGTGGATACCGGTGGAAACTGGCGAAAACCGGTTTTATTCACACCGGTGGAAACCGGTTTTTTTGTAACCGGTGGAAACCGGTTTCTACCGGTTTTCGCCGGTATTAAAAAACACCGGTTTTTATCGGTTTTTGCAACCGGTGGAGCACATTGCTTGTGCCTGATTGTAAAAGCCTAGAATTCCCGGCGTGTTGAAGCGTGCATTTTTCAAAAATAAGAAAAAGTACGCAAATTGCCGTCACATGCGGTGCTACCTCGGAATAGAACTGAAGTGTAATAGAACTGCAGCGATATAAAACTTGCTTCGCAATAGAACCGTTCGGAACAGAACTGTTCGGTAAAGAACTGTAGCAAAATAAAACTGTTTTGGAATAAAACTGTTCGGAATAAAACTGTAGCGTTTTGGAACTAAATTAACAATGAAGCGCGATTGCATTGCTTGGCCGTCAAGGCGGGCCGAGAAAAAAATGATAAAAGTTTATTCAAAAAAACAACAAAACAAACAATTTTTGATGAATAGCTCAAATATAAAACTGTTGAAAAAAGCACGCGCATGAGAAATTCCAATATTTGAATGAGCAAGCAATGCAATCGCGCTCCATTGCTAATTTAGTTCCAAAACGCTACAGTTTTATTCCGAACAGTTTTATTCCAAAACAGTTTTATTCCGATCAGTTTTATTCCGAACAGTTTTATTTCGATACAGTTCAATTTCACTACAGTTCTATTCCAAAGCGAGTTCAATTTCGCTACAGTTCTATTACGCGTCAGTTCTATTCCGAGGTAGCACCTCACATGCGCTTTCAAATTACAACTTTACAGATTTCTGTAGATGCACCGAAACTTACGACATTTCAAAAAACCAATTTTATTGAAAACGCATTAAAAAATTCTGTTCATTTAACGAAAAGTGTTTGTATTGTGAAAAACAAAAATTGCAACGCGGTGTTTGCGTACTTTCAAAATGCAAACGAAAATGGAAACAAATCTCTTCATTTCCCATGCTAATTATTTCTTTCATTTTCGTTTGAATTTCAAAAGTACGCAAACACCGCGTTGCAATTTTTTGTTTTCACAATAAACGACGGTGCTACCTCGGAATAGAACTGACGCGTAATAGAACTGTAGCGAAATTGAACGCGCTTTGGAATAGAACTGTAGTGAAATTGAACTGTAGCGAAATAAAATTGTTCGGAATAAAACTGATCGGAATAAAACTGTTTTGGAATAAAACTGTTCGGAATAAAACTGTAGCGTTTTGGAACTAAATTAGCAATGGAGCGCGATTGCATTGCTTGCTCATTCAAATATTGGAATTTCTCATGCGCATGCTTTTTTCAACAGTTTTATATTTGAGCTATTCATCAAAAATTGTTTGTTTTGTTGTTTTTTTGAATAAACTTTTATCATTTTTTTCTCGGCCCGCCTTGACGGTCAAGCAATGCAATCGCGCTCCATTGCTAATTTAGTTCCAAAACAGTTTTATTTTGCTACAGTTCTTTACCGAACAGTTCTGTTCCGAACGGTTATATTGCGAAGCAAGTTTTATATCGCTGCAGTTCTATTACACTTCAGTTCTATTCCGAGGTAGCACCTAAACGACTCATTAATTTTTTAAAAGCGGGAATTAACAAAAAATTTAGAAAATAACGTAAGTTTGAATAATAATGAGACATGTAAGAAACAGTGACCGTTACCATAAAACCTTCTTTCAATGAGTAGTGCGAGGGGGCGCGTTTGCAGCGGTGCACCGTTCGACACACCGTGGAATTGGATATCCGCCACTAGCGCACGCAAAGAAGTAGGGCTCCAAACTGCCAACCCTTGTTGATACTATATTATGGTGCGTCCGAGAAAGCAGAAAAAAGGTGAAAATGGAAGAAAAGTGGATGCCAAAAAGTATTAATTTTACCACTTTTGCTATTGTGTTCATGTGAAATTGATTTAGATATTACGGCCACATTTTCCGACGAAAATTCCTCGTTTCTGTATTAAAATTACGTTACTCTATTATTCATGTTTTATCTATGAGCTAGGTAACAGAAACTATGTGCAAACTGCAGAAAGTTCAATGTGCCAAATTATGCGCAGAATATCGGTTCCATAATTCGGTTTACAGTTCGCAAAGTAGTGTTGGACCGGCAAGCAAAGCCCTTTCGTCTTCGGATTCTGTAAGTCTTTTTTTTCTCTGTACGTCGTGTTTTCGTTACGAGAGCCTATTGCGTTTTCAAACGAGTTGCATTATGAAAACATGAGTCGACTATTCCTTTTTTGTCTGCGTGGTCACGAACCAATAAGTGGGCGGGAATTCGTGTTCTCGTGCTGCAACTCGATTGAAAACACAATACATCTGTAATTATTGCTCGATTAGGTATTTCACGCTAAAAAACTTAATAAGTAAATAATTAAGGAAATAGGTATTTGAGGATTACAGAAATCGAATAAACAGTCCCCGTCTCTCCTTTGTGCAGGCTGCGGAAAACCTATTTCTGATCAGGTATATTATTTATAGTTTGGGCTGGCTTATTTAAATTGAAAATGTTTAACTGAAACAGAAAGTCGTATGAAATCCCTTCAAATAGATGCCAAGTATTCCCAGTTTCAGATTCCAGGATTCCGTATTCATAATTTGGTACATTTTTTCCGTGTAATGTTGTTTTCGACGATATTTATTTTCAAAATTTTCATGACGTGACCAGAATTAGAGTGGTATCTACAGAACCAAGCCTCGCTCTCAAACCATTCGCGTAATAGTTCAATACCCTAGATGATGTATTCAGCGAATTACTATTTCGTCCCTGATCTATTACGTGGTTCGAGCAGAACTATATTAGGGTCTCTAGAAAGTTTTACTAAATATTAAAACTGTAAAAATAATGAACGGTTATATATATTCACTTTTCTTATCAATAACGGACCTATTCAGCGCAGGAAAAAAACGGGTTTTTTCCCTATGCAGGTAGTTTTCCAGGGAAAAAAACCCATCGCGTCGAGACCCGACAGTAAAAAAGCAATGCCACTTTAATTTTCAATGGAAATTTGGTCGAAATTTAAAGGCGCATAGAATTATTTCATCGGTCGGCCTCGACACGATAAGTTGTTTACGTCAAAAAAACCTCCGACTACTGTAGTTTTGTGTCTTTTTTTCTCAATTTTGCATAGGGAGAAAAACCACGAAAATCGGTTTTTTCCTGTACTGAATAGGTCCATAACTGTCTGCCAACGAAACAATATTGTCAATAGGACACCGGCCAATTCATATTCCGAAGAGATTACTTTTGCAGAGACGGACGACGGTGAAGAACAAGACCTTCCACACCAGCTGCCTCACGTGCTGTGAATGCCACGTGTTACTCGGTAAATACTTTGAGAAAGATGGCCGCATGTATTGTGTGGAAGACTACCATAAGAAGTTTAGTCCAAAGTGCCACAAATGTGACAAAGTCATTACTGATGTGAGTTGTCTATTTAGTTATTTATTCATTGAAGGGAGTTTGTCTCTAACACAATGTGGGCACCGATAAAATGGTTACATATTGACAGGGGAAAAGAGAGGAAAAATAAAAATAATCATATAATTAAAAACAGTAAGTATTGAGAGTTAATGTACCTATTCAGTGCAGGAAAAAAACCGCTTTCGCGATTTTTTTCCCTATGCAGGTTGTTTTCCAGGAAAAAAACCAATCTCGTCGAGACCCGGCAGTGAAAAATGCAATGCGCCTTTAATTTTTAATGGGCATTCGGTTGAAATTTAAAGGCGCATCCGATTATTTCCTCGGCCGGTCTCGACACGACAAGATGTTTACGTCAAAAAACCTCCGACTACTGTAGTTTTGTGTCTTTTTTTCTCAATTCTGCATAGGGAAAAAACCACGAAAAACGGTTATTTTCCTCTGCTGAATAGGTACATAAGAATTTATCGAAATTAAAAATTTTCAGATTAGATTTAAATGCCCTAGCCACGGTGTCCAGGATTTGAAAAGTGGGCGGAGCCGAGCAAACGCGCCCCACTGGATTTTTTCGCGCGAATTTCAAATTTTGACGCATTTTTTATGTTATTAGGGAAAAAAGCATAAATTCTTAACTTTTTCCCACATGTCCTCCAACGGAATTATAGCTGAGGTCTTTAGAACTTTTTAAAGCCTAAGAACGTCGAATTTGGTTCAGCAACCATTTCGTAATATTCGTTTCGAGTTTTTTTGGTGTTTTTGCAGGATACATTTTTACGAAAATCGAAGTTTGGGCAATTTTATGGTAAAATAATAAAATCAATAAAAAAAAATGCGAGAGTCGAAAAATGCGCAAGCACCAAAAGTGCGCCTTGCAAGTTTGCTGGCGCACCAGAAAATTAGGCTCCGCCCACATTTCAAATCCTGGACACCGTGCCTAGCCGATATTTTGAGGGGAAAAATACAATTTATTGATTTTATTATTTTTCTTTCAGTAAAACCTGTTTTTCTTTGTAAAATGTATGCATTGTATCTTTTAATATTGTCGACCCGCCAAAATGATCAAACGCGCTCCGCTGAACTCAGTACTAAGTGGATTTCATTTTGATTTCCAAATTATTTCATTTCACGTTGAATTTACACGTGAAATGAAATAATTTGCAGACCAAAATGAAATCCACGTATTACTGAGTTCAGGGGAGCGCGTTTGACCATTTTGGCGGGCCAACAATACCATAAAATTGCCCAAACTTCGATTTTCGTAAAGATTTATCCTGCAAAAACACCAAAAAACTCAAAACGATCATTTCGAAACGGTGGCTGAACCAAATTCGACGTTCTTACGCTTAAAAAATTTTAAACACCACAGCTATAATTAAGTTGGAGCACACGTGGGAAAAAATTAAGAATTTATGCTTTTTTTCCCGAAAAACATAAAAAATGCGTCAAAATTTGAATTTCGCGCGAAAAAATCCAGTGGGGCGCGTTTGCTCGGCTCCGCCCACTTTTCAAATCCTGGACACCGTGCAAAGGGAAAGGGAAATAGAACGATTAGTCGAAAATTGGGCAGTTATTTTGGATGAAAATCTAATGTTAGAGCGGAGATAATATTTATGTCGTCGAAGCTTTTTAGTTCGGGTATGTAGGCGAATTCTGCGTCAGGTAAATAACACCCCTTTGAGACCAGCCATTTATAAAGAAAAATGAGATCAGCGATGAGCCTTCGACATTCCAAGGGTTCAAGACTGTCGCGAATGGTGTTCAAAAGATTGTGGTATAATGCTTTTCGAAATATCATTTATTCGGTCAAATCAAAAACCTTTAACAGGAAAAGAGTGACTCGTGCTCAGAGGGACTGATATGCCCTTGAGCTAGTTATACTCACGTTAAACAGAACAACAACGGTATAAATACGGAATAATAAGGAGAAAAAGTATAAAAAACGAAGATAAAGTCCGGAGTAGAACGGAGACGACAGCCGCGAGCAAGTCACGGAAACACACTGGCAAAAGTAGGCCCAAATTGGTTTCGTCGGCAATCGTGTGGTCGCGTGTGGTCCCGGCGCGATTGAGAGTACTGTAGTCGCATTGCGCGGTAATTCAAATATGAGTTTTCGTTGTTTTCGTATTTTAATAGTATTTTCATGGTAACTCTTTGTAGTTTTACCATGATAAATAAAATAGAACCGTTTAAGTGGAAGTTGCGAGAGAGTTGGACTTTATATTCCCTCGATTCGCAACAAAGACCATATTCTTGAATTGTTGAAAATTAGCTATCGTAATCCAAATTAAACTTCTTGTGCTAACGGTAGAAGAATGATTTTTTAAATGATTAAATAGACCGAACGACCTTCGAAACAGGTGAGAAGACCAAAGTACCATATTCTACCAGTGGACGCACATAAATAATGTAGCATTTGATAAATATTTCCAGAGATCCGTGACGTAAAACGTTAAAAAGAATATTCATCCGCTGAAGAATAACTCCAACATGAGATGAAAAGGAAAGATTGTAGGAAAATATGACACCAAGGTCTCGAACATGTTCATATTTAGGAACTGACGTATTAAAGAGATTGAAACCACCATCTGTCGATTTCGACTTTCTTGAAGAGTGTGAAAAAAACGATATATTGGCTTTTGCTCGCTGAAATCTCCATTTGCCAGCTTTTGCACCATGCCTTTTTGAACAGAATTGGCATCCGGCGAATAAACTTTCAGGTCATCGGCACAAAGTATGTAGGTAGCGCGAAGAAAAATTGTCTCCAGTGTTGTTGATGAACAGCAAAAATAGTAGTGGACCCAACACGAAGATCCATTTACGGTAATTTGTTGAGTACGTCCAGTCAAGAATGAAGAAAAACATTTGATAAGACCGCCACCAAGTCAATAGGAACTTAATTTGGCGATTAACTTTGGAGTATTGTTTTTTCAATCGACTTGCGACATGAGAACGCGTGACCACGCAAACACAGTTCGATTCGAAGAGAAGCAGAGAAAACATGTATTTTTATCTCTCGTTCTCATGCTGCAGCTCGATTGAAAACACAATAGTTACTGAGTCAAACGCTTTACGAAAGTCAATATACATAGACACTGTATTGTGTTTTCAATCGACTTGCGACATGAGAGCGCGAGACTCCGCCTACTTATTTGTGCGAGATCATGCAAACACAATGATATTTGAAGAGACGCAGACACAACGGCACAAATAAGTGGGCGGAGTGTCGCGTTCTCATGTCGCAAGTCGATTGAAAACACAATAGGTGTTTTCCTTTTTTTCCGGCGTTTGATAGAATTTGGTATGTAATAAGCTGAGATTCCGTATTCATCTTAGACCGGAATCTGAATTGATAGTGACTCAAAATGCCATGGGAATTAAGATAGTCGGCAAGCTCCTTTTTGATAATTTTTTCCATAACCTTGGAAACAGACGATGTTAAGCTTATTGGACGATAGTTGTTAGGATCCGATTTGCATCTACTTTTGTATAGAGGCTTCACAACAGCAGTAAGCCAGGCGGTAGGGATTTCCCCAGTCTCAAAAGACTCACGAAAGATGACAGCCAACGGTAACGCTGCAAAGTTACAAACTTTTTTTAGAAATATGGATGGGATTCCATCCGGTGTGATATTGCACTTTGGTTGAAGGTTTGATAAAAATCGTTCCACTAGAAATGGTTTAAAACTAACTTCGTTCCTCTCTGAATAGGTCCATAACTGTCTGCCAACGCAATAATATTGTCAATAGGACACCGGCCAATTCATATTCCCAAGAGATTACTTTTGCAGAGACGGACGACGGTGAAGAACAAGACCTTCCACGCCAGCTGCTTCAAGTGCTGTGAATGCCACGTATTACTCGGTGAACACTTTGAGAAAGATGGCCGGATGTATTGTGTGGAAGACTACCATAAGAAGTTCAGTCCAAAGTGCTACAATTGTGACAAAGTGATTACTGATGTGAGTTGTCTATTGCTCAAAATAAAATTACAACGTGGTGTTTGCGTACTTTTTAAATGAAAATTTCAATGAAAGCAATAGCATAGCAAATGAACAGAACTTTGATCCTTTTCGTTTGAATTTCAAAAGTACGCAAACACCGCGTTTCAATTTTATATTTTGCTGCACAGTCCTGCAGCGGCTGCAAAGTGCACTGCATAACTGTCTGCCAACGAAACAATATTGTCAATAGGACACCGGCCAATTCATATTCCCAAGAGATTACTTTTGCAGAGTCGGACGACGGCGAAGAACAAGAACTTCCACACCAGCTGTTTCAAGTGCTGTGAATGCCACGTGTTACTCGGTAAACACTTTGAGAGAGATGACCGCCTGTATTGTGGGGAAGACTACCATAAGAAGTTCAGTCCAAAGTGCCACGGATGCCAACAAGTGATCACATCAGCCCACACCATCGCTCTCGGCAATCCTTGGCATCGGGAATGTTTTGTTTGTCAGGTAATTCTTATGTCATTTTTTAAAGTTGACTGTACGTGTATTTCAGTCGTGCGGTGTCTCATTCAATGGTGGTCCATTTTTCCATCACGACGATATTCCGTTTTGCAAACAACATTATATAGAAAGCAGCCAATAAACGGTTGTTTTTTCACATATTCTTTTATATCATGCCTAATTGGTGCTTCCCCGAATCCGAATTTTTGTTGATAATGCAACTCGATTGAAAACGTGAATAATACTTCAATTTAATTATCAATGAACTTAAACATGCCAAAAATTCCGTCCACGAAAGATCAATGAAATATACTCGGTGAATGCATCATCAGCCTCGCTCTACGGCACTTTTCAATTTTCAACAGTGTAGTGCGCCTTTTTTGAAGCGAAAAATCAAATTTTAACTGCGATTCGTCGTGGATACGTAATTTTCTGTTGAAAAGAAGTATAAAACAAAAATACGAGTTAATCTTGCAAGTGCAACATTGTTTTACAGGGATTTTAGCAGTAGAGCGAGGTTGATGATATATTCGCCGACTATAGGTAGGGAGCGCAAAGGGGTGAGCGGAGTCAGACGATTTTTCTCCCCAGTTCGCGCGGGCATGTTTACAGGCCTGTAAGGAGGCCCCGGATTGAAGTATGATACTCAAAACTATCTCTTTAGATGTAATCGACCATGCTGAATCTAATGAACAAGTCTGTTTTACATGGAAATGTACCATTTTCTCAGAAAAAGGAGAAAACGAAAATGAATCTCACTTTTTTGACCCGTGTGGTCGAGTTTACCGGGGCACGCGGCTAATTTTTAGTATTCAGACAGTTTAAGGTGTGGGGAATTCATTTTTGAAATCAGTTTCTGTCCTGTAACTCTCCGATTTTTTTAAAAGCTCGTCAAACTTCAACTAAAAATTCTAGAAAAATTTCAGCGATGACCCTAGTTTTTTATGTATGGAATACAAAGATAAACTCTCTTAGAGCTCAAATACAAAAATTTAGAACACTAGACCCATTTTGAGCAATTTTATGTTCATTTGAATGTTCACTGTTCGACCAAAACTTCAGTTTTTCGCAGATTTGAAGGTCGCAAATATAATGCACGCGGCTAATTGTTTCATATTCGGATTCAGCGCAAAATTTTCTACGAAACCCCGTTAAAATTAATATCGTGGTAACTCTCCGATTTTTTTTTCGTGTCGATTTCTGTGCAAAAAATACCGTTTTACGTTGAAAATGCTGATCGCACAAGCAGCGGTGGAGGATACAGTCCCCCTCGCCTCTCTTCATTTTGTGTTGTCTCTCGCTCACTCTCGCTGCGTCGGCGTCTCTTTTCTCGCGTCTCGACGGCCCGCCTCATGCAAATCTGGGGAGAAAATAGTGCTACTTTGGGACGGTATAACTCGAGAATTACCGAACAATTTTTGATAAAAATTTGACAGCGTACTTATATTGAGCCAAAGAACACATTCCAACAAAAAATATTCGGTAATTTTCAGATTTAGAAAACACATTGCGGTCCCTAACTATAGGAAATAATTTCGAAATGGAGCAAATTCAGGTTCAGGTAAAATACCATAATTGGTCCATGAAATATCAGCGTTTCGTCCCGCGGGAAAAGGATGAGTTTGAATCGATCCAATGATGCCATCGGAGCATCTTTCTAAGCGACGACCGGGTGGTTGTTTTAAGACTCGAACATGTTTGTAACTACTCGCTGCATTCTTTTCATTTTTTCACTCCTCGTCCCTGTCCCACACCAATATTATCGGTTCAATATTTTTACCATATTCTCTCGCGCAAGACACACCTGCTCACATTTTTGCACTGCTTTCACTTGGAAAACCTGAGGGGCGGAGCTTATATTTTTCGTGCCACTGCTTACTGTAGCCGGCAAGAATAGTAATTTATCGACGAGAGGACGGTGATTCTGAGCAGTTTGTTTCGTAATTTAGAGAATTAAGAGATTACAAGATATGCCCTTATTTTGTTGATTCTAAAACAATAAATCACAAACTATTGAAGAAATTGAACGGAGAAGAAAGATCACACGAAAAAACAGAGCACGCTTAACAATTGAGATGAGCAGAAGAAACATTTTCAGTTCCGGAAGACGGAATTCCGCTTATCACTGGTCGCGACGACGAAAACACAATTGTGAAATAAAGCCTGACTTAAAATCATTGCCTCTATAAATTCATTTTTTTTTAGCAAAGACAAACTATATACAGTGCGCGTCATAAAGAAACGCCCCCCCCCCCCCCCCCCCCCCGAATGTCGGATTTCGGCCCGAACCGGGAATTTTCGAGAACAATTGTTGATGCCTTTGAATTCAGCGTGCCATAAAACATACAGTCCCAAATGTTTAGACTATTAAATTAAAAAATACGGTCCTACCACCAAAAAGTCACTCCACCCCAAGGAGGAAACTTTTTTCCAGATTTTTTTTCTAATTTTCAACATATTGTGTTTTCAATCGAGTTGCGACGTCAAGAGGTCAAACTCCGCCCACTTTTTTTAACGCAAAAATTCTAAATGCACTAAAATGTAATGTTCGCGTGAAAAAAAGTGGGCGGAGTTTGACCTCTTAACGTCGCAACTCGATTGAAAACATAATAGTTTAAACATTTTTTTGTCAATAATTTATCTTTTAGCACAAGATTTTGAACTTTTTAGACTACCGTTCATTAGGAGTAAGCTAGCAGTTAGATGTGTATGACTAAGTGACACTATGATGTTCAGGTACAGTAATCTCAAGTTTAGGCCAAACAGAAATTAAAATTAGGAACTCTAAATACTTCCTATCAATTCATTCATTATCGACGCTTTTATCAGTATAGGACGGTTCGCAACCAAAAAATTCAAGTTTTTGGAGTGGCAAGTGAATTCTTCAGATCTCAACCCCATCAAGAATGGCTGGGGTCTTCTTGATGGGGTAATATCGTCGCTTATAAAAAATTCGTCTGTTATATATAGATGGTTTGCATGCAACAATTAAGGGAGACAATTTTTGCGCTTAATCAGTGCTTTTTCGCCTTTTTCCACACACAAGATGTCCGAAATTGGAAATAGGAATACATTTTAAAATGATAGCCGACAGAAACGACTAATAAACGTGGAAAACGGCTAATAGCCATCGAATTTAGGGCGCACGCCAAATACATCTGGCACACGTCAAAGCGTGTGCGCCTGCCCACAAAAAATGACAATTTCTTCTATTTTTATCGATATTCACGGCTTCACCGTTTAATTAAATTTCTCCACACTCCTCGCTCGTTTCCGCAATTTTCTTCTCTTATCACCGTTATCATCTACTGTTCAAATGGCCTACTACTACTCATAACAATAATAATAATAAGTTTACCACTTTGTCTCACCCGTCCTATTTTTATGTATCCACATCCATATATTTCTCTTCTCTTTGCGGATTGTTCTATGTATTCTGAAAAAGTATCGATTACACGTATAAATAAACCCTTATTTGTTTGTCCTATTCTTTTCTTTCTTGCTTTTTTTCTCCCCCTTTTTTTTGTGGGTGGCGACTGATTTGATTTCATTTGCGCGGAGAATCTCGGCGAGCTGCAAACGAGCCACTTCCGGAAGAAAAGGAAGGAAAGAATTCGCGTAGAAGATACTTTTGCACAAAGAGCTCCATTTTTTCGAGTATTTACTTTTATTTACATCTCTATTTCCCAGGGTTTTTTGGTATAATAAGTAAAAAATTCCTACATTTTGAGTTTTTTTAAACCCGTTTTTTCCAAAGGAAAAATTGAATTAAATCCCCCTTTCTTTTTTTTAAAATATTTGCCCAAGGGAACTTTCGCAGGCAATTGTGATTCTGTGTCGGCACCAAAATGAACATTTTGACATGAACAGAGAGGCAGGGAAACCGGAATTTTGTGTCCATTTTTAGGCAAAGAACGCTCCGTAATGTATACTTTCATGGTTATTTATAAATATCTTTTACTCGACGGTGTGTGGAAGTTTTGAAATGTTTGATAAGTCAGTGGTTTATTCTTTAAAAATTAAAAAGTTCACTGCATTTTCTTTTCAAAGTTTGAGATTTTTTGAGAAAATCGGCCGAATCGGGTACTATTTCTTTTCGTTGCGTATAGCGTTATAATTTGGCTGCGTATTTAACGCGAATGTGCCTAAAACAATTAAATAAAATTTAAAAGTATTTATTTAGGATTAGAAAATGAATTTCAAGCAAATATTGTGCAAACAGAAAAATGCGACACGAACTGAAAAATGCATATTTTCAAAATTCATCTACAGTAATAAAATTGCCCGATTAAAGGAACATGCCCGATATTGGAGATAGTGTAATTTAATAAAATATTGTCGACCCGCCAAAATGGTCAAACGCATTTCGCTGAACTCAACGCTAGGGGATTTTTATTTTGGTTTCCAAATTATTTCATTTCACGTTGAATTTATATGTGAACTGAAATAATTTGGAGACCAAAATGAAAATCGCATAGCGTTGAGTTCAGCGGGGCGCGTTTGACCATTTTGTCGGGCCGACAATATATATATTTTTTAATAATTTATAATAGTTAAATCAACTCATCATCATCCATCATCTTGCTTAGTTCTTTGTCCACAATTTCTCACTTTTTTCATTTCTTTTCTTTCCAAAAAAAAAAAAACAAATGTTTATTCTCTCAATTAGCGTGCCCATAAACTTATTCTTCTTCTTTTTCTTCCCCTTTTTCTTCTCTTTTTCTGCCACCCAACCCCACCCATGTGTCCATGATTCATTCCGCCATTTGTTTTATTTTATTTTATTTTCTTTTCTCGTTCCGTTCATCAAGATAACTTATTCTCTCCTCTCTTCTTCCACCCTTTTTCTTCTTCCTTCTTACCTTTCCTTACATTGCATAGCACAGACTGCATTTTGAATAAGAGAACGGCACGAGTGGATGATAGAGTGCAGGAGAATGAGAGACGCAGAGAGACAGGCGAATACTGTATGACGCAAGTGCACATTATGATGTGCATTATATTGTTACCTTCCTGATCGATTAGGTGCACATGCATATGCAGTGATTTTTCGTATTTTTGATTATCAAAGGTTTAACAATCATTAAATGTTACAAAGTGGCTATTTTTTTAAACGTTACAGTGTGATTTTTACACAAATTTATTTAACCTGGTCAAGAGCAAGCTCTGTCCTTTTTAATTTTGGTATGATAAACATTTTCTGTTTCACGGTGTCCCAAAGTAGGAAAATGTCTTCAAATGTCTGCACTCTCTGTCTGCACTCTCATATGATTCTTTTCCTTAAATTCATTTTAGAAAATTTCCTTTTTTTTCTATTTAATTAAAATTATTTATTTCGTTTAAATACATAAAAGGTATTTATTTTCAAATTTCAAAAAAACCCCCAATATATAATCGAAAATTCCCGGAGCCACTCAGATAACACCATAGCTCACTCACCTTATTTACGTAAATCATCTTCCCTTCTTACATTTCATAACCTTTTCCTGTCTCTCTCTCTCTCTCTCTATCTTATTTGCTCTTTTTTTTTTGCCCTTACTCACCATTCGATTCATTCTCACGGTATTCAAATTCTCCACTCTTCTCTCCTCGTTTTTTTCCTTTCTGTTCGTCATTTCGGTCATCTCGTTTCACGGTGATTCGTGGATGAGAATGAATGAAACGAAATGCGGGTATAATTACAATATGAAGCGTTCTTACCAGTTTCAAGGACGCTTTTTTAACTTTTTTTTGTGTATTATTATTATTATTATTCTTCCAGGATCGTTACGGAGGTCGTTGAAAAGCTGAGCAACGGGAAGACGGACGTGACAACGCTCCAGGAGATAGAAGAATGACGACAGCAGTGGATCGGTTGGGTATGTTTTTTTAAAAATGTAACTCGAAAAAAAGGGTTTTAATAATTGCACGAATAATTTTTTTTTCAAAGCAATTTTCTCGCGTCTCTGCGTCTCCATTTTTGCACGCATTTATTTAGCTGAAATTAACAGAACGCACGGCACTACAGAGACGCAGAGAATGCGATAGGGCACGTTTGCCTTTACGTAGGGTCTATACTCGGTATAAAACGCTGATAACTCACTCCAATCGAACAAAGAATTTCGCGTGCATTTGGAGTGAGGTTTAGAGAAATCAGAGCAAAACATCGGCCACGGCTCTCTCAATTTTCTGCACTCTCTCGTCGCCAACGTGGCCGCGTCCACCACTGTGCGAAGGGAGCGAGTTTGCAGCGCTCCGTACTGAGAATATCACGCCGCCAGTTTGAACTAGGGTGTTTTTTCGATGAATTTGTTCTTTCAAAAATCTAGCAGTTGTCTATGGATCATCGAAGCGTCGTAACTGACTTTTGTTGCCTCGTGAATTTTTTGTTGTTGAAAATGACTTTTTTTTTCAAAAATTTCGAAAATTTTTAAACAATATTTGTATTTATCACCGTGTCTAAGATTGGAAGAGTGGGCGGGGCCAAACCAAACGCGCTCCACTGGAGTTTACACGAAATTCAAATTTTCAGGCGTTTTTTCATTTTTTAAGGGAAAAAAATGAAAAATAAAAATAATATTTTTTTTCCAAATGTGCTCTAGGTCGATTATAACTGACAATGAGGTTTTTAAAAATGTTTCAAGCATGTACGAATTTTTCTACCGTAGGCTGCATTTAGCTACATAGCGACTCAGCTGCATTAAACGGATACCGAGAGGAGACGCAGAGAAGCAGAGTGCGCAGATAGCGACTCTCGCCGAAGAGACGCATACAAGCAGCGTTCCTCTCAGCGGAGCGCAGTACCAATAACGCTCCGGCCGGCGAGCATGCCGTGAAGGAGTTCAGTTTATTGTTTTTTGCCGTTTTGCCTATTGCCTGGTCCCATTGCCTTATTGCCACGGCGTGTTCGGGACTACGTTGCAGAAAACTTTTTTGAGGTCAAATTTTCGAGCGCCAATTCTCGCGTCCCTGTGTCTCTATTTTTGCACACTTTTTTCTAGACTTGGCAGAACGCCACTGTCGAGACACATGCACATGCGAAAAGGCGCGAATTTTTTTACGTAGGGTCTAGCACGCCGTGATTGCGTTTATGGGGTTATTCATAGAAAAATCCGTAAAAAGAAAAAAAAACTAAAAATTGGAAGGGAGGAAACTCGTCTTTTTACCTCCGACGCGCTGCGGTTGCGTCGCGTGACATCGCGGTCTCTCAGTCTGCACCGCCAATATTGTGTTCAACGGAGCGCATTTTCTTTGGGAACTTTTAATTGCTGAATAGTTAGGCTTGTTTTAAACCGAGTTATTTAATTTTGAAATTCGATCCTATTTATGCGTTATAAAATCCCTCTTCTTAGCATCTCTTTGTGCATCTTTTCGGGTAACATTAGAAATGAATGCATTTCGTCGAACTTTTCACTTCCTCCAGAAGTACATTTTCACATCATCAGCTGACAGAGACATCATCTATATCCTCTTCTTTTTCTTCTTTTTATCTTTTTTTTTTCTCTGCGACGCGATTCAAAGGCTTGAAAAATCTCGGGGATTCGCTTCAATTCTTCCGCCCACCATTTCTTTTTCGTTTCTTTTCGTTTCCGATCAGTTTTCTCTTGTTTAGCAACACGGCAACGAACAGCTGTGTGATCCTATCTTTGCCACTTTTCCTTTTCCCCATGATTCCGATCATTTTATTTCTCTTTTCCACATCTTTTCTTCCAGGTTTTCTTTGCTTCCTTTTGGCTTTTGCTTGCTTACTTTTCCCCTTCAACCAACCAGCAAACTAAAAAAAAAATTTTTCTGTTTGGATTCTACATATACCGCCTAGATATCTCACCGCGCTCGCTTCCGAACCGCCATGTTTTGTGGCATGCCGACACTCACACTCTTTGCCTCTTGACGCGTTTTTTGTTTCGCTAAGCAAAGCAAACTATATGTCTACCACTCACGCAAAGAGCTAGCGGGATTTCGGTTTTATTGGCATGACGAGCTACCAGTCACCTCCAAAGTTTTTGCTTCGATTTTCCGCAGAAATCGCTCAAGTTTCAGCTTCCTCAGTCTCTTAGTTTATATCATGCTTCTGATAAACTTTGCTTTCACTTTTTTGGATTTTGATTCCACTCGATTCGATTCGATTCCATTACGTAATTGATCGTTTATATTATCAGTGATATTTCTATGTATTTCAACCGAATTCAAGGGATGGAAACTCGCTCCAAACGCACAGTGAACTGCTAATGTATTTGGAATGAGATTTAGAGAAAAAAGCGCGTTATGAGTGGTTGCGTCGCGTGTCAACGCTGTTTCTCGTATTTTTTACGTGGACAATATGGATATAGGCATTTTAATGACTTTTAGCCATCGAGTATGGCTAATAGCCTTTATTGAGTCATGGTTTGCGCCAAACCAGCGATCAGCGCGGGTTTGGCTGCAATTGGGAGTTATGCCTTCAAAAATGGTTAACAGCCGTCGAAGTGGCGCATGTGCCACAAACGTACGGCCTAATTGTAAGCCCTGAAATCAACGGCTAATAGCCAAACATTCCCTGAAAAATTATGAAAAGTTTTTCAAATTTTTTTCCGGTTTTAAAATCTTGTACTCATTGTCAGTGGAAAAAAACCTTCAAAGATTGTGAAAATTAATAAATTGGTTTTTTTGTTCAAATTTCTGAGAAAAATTGAATTCCCAAGAAGCCGCGGCCTCCGGTTTTCTAGGCCAGTGATCGCAACTTCGTTTACTTCTTTTGGACGAGCTCTAATTATTTTTTGTACCTAAAATTCGCCAATAATCTGAGATTTTTTTTACCCTGGTTACGGTAGGTTTTTTTAAAAAATGTTTTTGTTTTCAAAAATTCGGTTCGAGAGTCAAAAAAATAAATTTATTTACGCACCGAATATGTTTCCCGCTGCGTTCCAATGGAAAATCCCAATGATCGCGTCTTTTCTTCTTCTTTTTCTTTTTCTTTTTTCTTTCAAATTCAAAAACACATACATACACACTTCCCGCCATTCTGTGCGTATGTGTCGTTTATGCGTCGGTTCTGCGTCTCTCCAACGCGCACCCTGTCTCGCTTTATGTCCCACTTTTTGGCGACGAGCCACAGAGATCCGGGCTCTAGATTTTGAGATTTTGAGAAAAGTTCCATGCGAATTGAAAGTGAACATTTTGATTTTTTAAAGTAGGAAAACAATTAATTTTACATGCCTCTGAAATGCCTGAATCTCTTATTGTGTTTTCAATCGAGTAGCATCATCAAAACATGAAACTCCGCCCACTTTTTTCACGCGAACATTACATTTTAGGGCATTCTTAATCCAATGACCTAGAATTTCCACCGCGACCCCTAGTCCCCTTCCAGTTTTCTACGACTAAAAAAAAATATAAGCTTCCTTTTTCTTCCCACCCAACACATCTTCATAAATCTTCAGTGTTGTTGTGTCTTTTTTTTCTTCTTTCTAAAAAAAGCCGAGTGCCCTCCCTCCCTTCATCGCTCCCGCCACACCACGCCACTCTTGCGCATATTTTGACACTTTTCCTCTTCCGCCCATTTTTCTTGTTTCTTCACCCCCACTCACTCATCTATTCGGTGGCTTTTGCCCCACTTTTTGTCCTACTTATTTCCTTTCACACCTCATATTGCTCAGATTCTAGGCGAGAAATGCCGAGCGACGATCGGTTTGCGGACGCTGTTAAACCTGCTCTAGGTATGTACATACATAAATCACCAAAAAAGGAAACGGAAATCGAGTTTTCGTTTCGTTTCAGTCCACTCAATTCCATTCAATTCCATTCATTCAATTCGTATGGAATTGAATAAATGGGATTGGGAACAGATTTATGGGGTTCCGCACCAGTTGAGAGGATAGTTTAGGAGGGAATGAATATTGAAAACGAGAACATATGAATATGAACGATAGGGGCGCCAATGGTACTTCAATTGGTTTCTGCGCAGTAAAACATACATTGAAATTAGAATTTCCTGTTTTCGAACTTTCAGGAAAACTGTTCAAATGTCATTATTTTAGTTTATTTTTAAAATTTTTTCAAAAAAACCGGGTTAAGGCTATTTTATATTCGAATATTGTGTTTTCAATCGAGTTGCGACATCAAACCGTGAAACTCCGCCCACTTTTTTTCACGCGGGTATTATATTTTAGTGCATTTTGAAATTTCGCGTGAAAAAAAAGTGGGCGGAGTTTCACGTTTTGATGTCGCAACTTGATTGAAAACACAATAAATACAAATTAGTTCTGAAATTCAGAAAAATAGAAAAAAAAAATATATTGACTTTTTTTCAAATTGTTCTTTCTAATTGGGACTTTGTCACAGTTTTCTCCCAACTGTTTCTCAACTTGTGGAATTTTTTCTTATAAAGGTTTTAGCCAAAATTTAAGGCTATTTGGGAAATTTTCGAGTTTTTAATGATATATGGAGGTAAACTGTATCTAACGATCTGCGAGATATTGTAAAAAATGTTTATACCGCACGGTGTCCAGGTTTTGAAAAGTGGGCGGAGCCGAGCAAACGCACCCCACTAGATTTTTTTGCGCGAAATTCAAATTTTGACGCATTTTTTATGTTTTTCGGGAAAAAAGCATAAATTCTTAATTTTTTCCACGTGTGCTCAAACTGGATTATAGCTGAGGTCTTTAGAAATTTTTTAAGCCTAAGAATGTCGAATTCGGTTCAGCCACCATTTCGGAATAATCATTTTGAGTTTTTTGGTGTTTTTGCATCTTTACGAAAATCGAAGTTTGGGCAATTTTATGGTATTAAAAGATACAATACATTTATTTTAAAAAGAAAAATAGGTTTTCCTGAAAGAAAAATAATAAAATCTTTAAAAAAAATGCTAGAGTCGAAAAATGCGCAAGCACCGAAAGTGCGCCATGCAAGTTTGCTGGCGCGCCAGCAAATTAGGCTCCGCCCAAATTTCCAATCCTGGACACCGTGTACCGTTTTTTGATTGTTCATGGATATTATCAGTTATTGCTGTGTGGGTGTGGCCTTAGATTTTCCGCGTGAACTCTTGTGGTAGCCGGCAAGAAGATTGATGATTTCAACAAAAAAACCAAGTTTGAATATTTACCAAAATAAATAGCAGCTACGAGAATTTCACATCAACAACCAAAAATCATGCACAATATTTTAGAAGCACTTCTCTCCGATCTGCAACACACCACCGAAGTGCTCCGCAGATCTCACCGTTCGGATCGTCGATCGGAAAGTCGAGACGACTTCGACCAGTCGTATGACGTTCACAGGAATCGTGATACTGAAAGGTACTTGAAAAAGTGTTTATTGTTTTGTGTATATGTGTCTGCCATAATGTGCCCTTCTTTTTTTCTGTAAACTCTTACCCCTTCAGCTACAACAACAACATTGAGAAAAGAGTTGAACGACGTGACTATTCGAGGAGTCAGGAGAGGATTTATGGTGATTTTTAATTAACCCCACTACTAATCAAATGTGTTTCTTTTTTCTGCGCAGAAAGTGAGCCGCGAGAAGCTCTTGCGCCAGTGTATTCTCGTCCCAGTGTCCAGAGTCTTTTGTCTCAAGTCGAAGAAAGAGAACCTCCTGTCAGAGCAACAAGGTTTGTCTTGTTTTCGTGTTTTTCGTCGTAATAAATTACTGGCTGTTTTGAAATGTGAGGAGCAGAAGCAGTGATCTTGAGAAATTTGTATGCTGGCTAATGCCAATTTGTGGCTATTAGCCGTCGATTAGAGATATGCATCAGAAATGACTAACGGCCTTTTTCCAGGGCTAATAGCCATTTATCCATGCCAGAAATTCCCTGAGAATCGTAGCTCAATAAGCCCCGCTTATTTGCATTTAATTTTCTCAAAATTTTAAAACAAAAGGCAAGTACGCCGAGCTTGTGGGATTACGATTGGAAGCGCGTATCCGTAATCACCGAGCGCCAAAAGGGTGCACATTTTGCAGTGAAAAATAAAAGAGATCCTGACGAAATCGAGGAACAAAAAGAAGCTCCGCCCCTTTTGCAAGCCCGCGTCTCTATTTTTCAAGAACTTTTCCCACAAAAATGGTGCCACAGACTTGCAAAATAGGCGGAGCTCATTCCCCGGTTTTTTCAGAATCTCCAAAAACCTGGAAATTAAGGTTTTTGTTGTCAGATGTTTTAATTTAGTTTTATTTGAGCACAAAAATTGAAAAAAGATGGTCAAGCCGTTAGATTTTAGTCTTTTTTTACACCCCATTACACGCATTTTACGAGCGCGCTTTTGCTCCCGTCTCGTGTCGCAAATCATCACTTTTCTGTGGTAAGGATTTGCTCCCGCCCGTCCGGTTTCTCTCCTTCTCTCCGCCTCTCTCTCCCTCTTTCTCTATCGTTCTCTGTAACAGCAAAGAGAGAGAGAGAGAGGGAGAGAGAGAGAGATGGAAAAAAAAATACTCGCAAGAGCAAGAGGGCGGGAGTACCACGTTTCGTGAGCGCCCTAGTCACTTCTTAACACTCTATCAGCGAGCAGAAGCAGAAGCAAAAATGATGCGCGAACTGCAGCAACGGCTTGACCACTTCAACGAGCCGCATTATGCGCAAAATAGCCATTCGAATCATCAAGTTCATCATTCGGTTTATAGCTCGCGCAAGAGTCTCGGACCGCCAAGCAATGCTCACTCGTACGCCGATATTGTGAGTTTTTTTTTTGTTTTTTTTTGGATACTTGGTTATTGGGTTTTCGTTGTGGGGGACCTTTTAGATCCGTTAGGCTCTGCATAAAGTAGAATCCATGACTACTGTAATTTTTTTGCGTTATTCTCGTCTCTGAGAAATTTGGCATCTAATTGTCGAGCAAGAAAAAAATACAACTTGCCACAGGATTTGGCAGATCTGCCCGGGGCACCTGATGGGCAACTAGTGGGCAGCTAGTGGGCAAATTGCCAAAAATTCCATTTACTGAAAAATGCCCAAGCAAATTTAACACGACAGGGCACAGCTGAAAGGAGTTTAAAATTTTTGAATGAAGGATTACGGTCACACTCGTTTTAGCTGTGCCCGATCGCGCTGAATTTATTCGGGAAAGACTGTGGGGCCACAGATTGGGTCACAGCTCTCACGAAAATGTCTATTGTAACCGGCTAGATTATCCAAAAGCTAATCCCCACAAATAATAATTAGGCAGTCGCGCCGTCGAAAACTTCCCGAGTTCTTGGTGTTATTCATGAAAAAAATCGTTTCAATTTTTCTTTCCAATTTATGCAACCGTGGCAAGACCCAAAATTTATGAAAAATGTGGTTTTGTATAATATAATTAGCCTGCCCCCTTCAACTAGCCCACGCCTCTCTTGTCGTCCAATGCGCCATTATTCGCCGTACCAATATTTCATTCGAAGAAATATTTTTCGAGCACGCTACTCCATTTTCAGATTATACACGTTAAGAACTTCATTTTAATCCAAAAACGAGGAATTTTTGTTGGAAAATGGCAGAACAAAAAATAAAAAAAATTTTTTTTAATTTTTTGATTGTCCACGGGAGTACACGAAAAAAAGCGCCAAGGGGCAAAAAGTTATGACAGCATTATGTTCATTGTTTTCTGGTTAATCTAGCCGGTATTTTGTTTGTGATCGTGACATCTGTATATGGGCAACATTTTTGCAAATTTCCCATTATCCCTTTTTCCTTGTAAATCTACATCCGACAGTTTTGTAGTTATCGCCTTTTCATGGCCATTCCAATGCATCCAAACATGCGTTTCCCATTCTGTCTCATTTGCATACTAGTTTTCCACAAAATTCCGACCCATCCTCCGGATTCCATTAATCCGAAATGCATGGCATGACCATAAAATGACCATTCCGGCGCTTTCTCTTCATCTGGCAATGAAGCTCTTTCCTTCTTTCAAACTTTCTTTTTCTCCTTCTTTTTGTTTGCCCCTGCTGCTCCCTGCTGCTCCTGCTTCACCTTCTTCCTCTATTTTATCCCCATTTACAACATAGTAAGCACCCCCGAGAAAAATGAAAAGAAAAGGGGGAATTTTGTTTGTAAAACCTTCTTTTCCCCGCTTTTACGTGAAGTAACTCGCAAATAGTGTGCGAGGGTGAGAGACGCAGAGAACAAACACGAAACGACTCTTTAGTTAGAGCGGGGGTGGAAATAAAAGAAAACGAAAAGTCGGGGAAATTTTTCAATGGTTTTTGAGGTCTACAAGGCGCGGGAACGGTTTTAATTATGGGGTCAAAGTTCGAAAATGGATACCGCCGACGCCCACGCTCTGTGGTTGCGTCGCATGGCTTACACGGTCTCTACATGATAAAATTCAATTCGCAATAATTGACACATCGCCAAGGAGCACAAGGCAGTGGCCAGCGCCCCGTGCCCATATAGCTAGAAAAAAAAAATCATAAGCGCCTTCTAGATTTCATATTTATTTACCATTGCGATCAAATTTCCTCCCCAATGAGCAATATTTACCCCTTGCACAACGAAAACTTGATAACAGCGATGATAAAGCGGCAAAAATAACGTTGAGGATTACAGCGATCGAACGGACGGTCTCCATCACGAGACCCTGTGCATTCGGAATCAATGATCGGAACGATGAACGGAGAGCTCAGCTCGAAGCATGGAGTCAACACGATCCCAAAGGGAGATTGTGCAGCTTGTGGAAAACCTATCATTGGACAGGTAACCATTTTATATAATTAAAAAAAAAAATGACATCCTGAGTTCACAACATTCAAAACTTTTTTCTCGTCTGCTCCACGGCGTGCTAGACGTAAAGGCAAACGCGCCCTATCGCACTTCTCTGCGTCTCCAAGTTCAGCTAAACGCGTGCAAAAATGGAGACGCAGAGAAGCGAGAAGTTTTTTCTCCAACTGAAAAACCATTTCACGTCCAATGTGAAAGTCCATAACCTCTCCCATTTCCAGGTTGTTATTGCTCTTGGAAAAATGTGGCATCCGGAGCACTACACGTGCTGTGAATGCAACGTGGAGCTTGGTCAACGTCCGTTCTTCGAGAGAAATGGCCGCGCGTATTGTGAGGAAGACTATCACAGCAGCTTCAGTCCAAAGTGCCAGGGATGTCACAGAGCGATTACTGATGTGAGTGGAAACATTTTTTTAAACATTTTTTAGCAATCTTTTTATTTTTTTATCTGTTATATTCTCAGTACGGAGCGCTGCAAACGCGCTCCCTTCGCACAGTGATGGACGCGGCCACGTTGGCGACGAGAGAGCGCAGAAAATTGAGAGAGCCGTGGCCGATGTTTTGCTCTGATTTCTCTAAACCTCACTCCAAATGCATGCGAAATTCTTTGTTCGATTGGAGCGTGTTATCAGCGTTTTATACCGAGTATATCGGGGGCGCGGGTTCTCTGTTCATGGTGTCAAAAAGTGGTAGTGAAGAGACGCAGACAGTAAAGGAGGTCCTCCTCTCTTCCATGACCTACTTTCCTGTCTTCGTCTCCTCACACTATCTACACGGGGTCACCGAGAGGGAACATCGAGAAAGCGCGCTCTACTAGACTACCGTAATCTCCTAAATTTTTTCCGCGATGTTCCTTCGGCGACCCCGTTTATCTATGATGTAAATCTTAAGGGAAAAAAAAACGTTTACCATGTGTTTGTTTGACTTATTTTGTTTATGCGGGAAAAACTTTTAGCAAAGCAGGAGAAACAGAAGTTTTTGATGGCTAACTCCCGATTGTGAGCTGAAGATCGCCGATTAGGCGCGAGCTGTGTCGCTCCAATGGCTTCCTTATTCAATGGCTGATAGCCTATTTCAACGGCTAATAGCCATGTAGCTGCCTACCGCAAATACTAAATTATAAGCCCGCCTGTATTAGAAGCTCAGCTTGTAATATGTATATTCCCCGAATCAGTGGATTTTTTGAGAATGTTCTTTTGGAAACATGACCGCCAATTTTTTTTATTTTTCAAACATTAGATTTTGATCCGAATTCTATGATAAACTAGCCATAGTTAATACAGAATACTGTTTTCAGAGATGTGTGACCGCGATGAACAAGAACTTCCACATCGAGTGCTTCACGTGTGTCGAGTGCAATCAGCCATTCGGAGAGGACGGATTCCATGAGAAGGTGCCTATTTCAGAAAGGAAGAACGGAGAAAGTGCATTATTGAATTATAATTTCAGAACGGTCAAACATATTGCAAACGCGACTTCTTCCGCCTTTACGCGCCAAAATGCAACGGATGCCAACAAGCGATCACTTCGAGCTTTATCACCGCTCTCGGCACTCATTGGCACCCGGACTGTTTTGTTTGCCAGGTAATTATCCTTTTCATTTTCAATTTGTTTTTCCTTTTCAATAGCGGGTTAAACTTGGATATATTTTTGAACCTTTTCTCTGTAACAAATTTTGGCTTTATTATTGTCGTCTTAATTTTTTTGCCGGTTACAGTAAGCAGGGGTCAAAAAACCGTACGCAATGCAGACATTTGATATATTTTCGCGTCAAAGCATACTGTAACCGACAAGAAAATGGAGACGGCTATATGAAGTTCAAGTTTGAAAAACATGCCAACAAGATTTACGGGGGAACTACGGTATAGAACTCGCACGGAATAGAACTACTACGGAAAAGAACTGCGCGGAATAGAACCGCCTGAAATTGAGCTGTATCGACACAGAACCACTCGAACAACTCGAAGAATTATTTCGTTGTAAATTGTGAGGCCCTGAGTTCTATTTCGTGCAGTTGTTTTTTTTAGTACAGTTCTATTCCACGCAGTTCTATTCCGTCCGAGTTCTATACCGTAGTATTCCCAAATTTACCCCGCTACCCATGTTCTACCCACTAGAAACTATCGAAAACCCATCTGAATCTGATTTAAAATTCCAAAAAATATTGAAGAAGCCGTCGAAAACCGAATGTGCGGTATGTTTATCAGTAGACGTCAGTGTCCATTGTCGTTGTGATTTGATTTGATTTGATTTAACAGTTATTATCGGGGAAAAAAAATGAAGCAACTCTCACTTTTGCCTTTTTGTTTTGTGGTTTTGCTTCATTTTTTTTCCGACTTGAGTGTGCTGTGGGAAACATTGTTTTTTTTTTAATTATCCTATCCATAATTTTGAAAAATCTTTCTTTAAAAAGCTTTGAATTTCTTAAAATTTTCGAAAGTTCGAGACCCCGACAGGCTGACAAAACCGGGGAAATTTTTGCAATTCTGCTGCACGCTTTTTCCTATATTCTATAACAGTTTGTGTACAAAACTCGTGCCCAGACTTGCAAAGGGCGGGGCTTGTTTTTCAGGATTTTTTTTAAATTTTTCCCCGGTTTTGCCAGAGTCTTGAAAGTCCTCAAAAGTTTCCGTGCCAGCCATCTGGAGCAGAACAAGAACCAGCCCATTGTCAGTTTGAAATTTAGAAATGTTGAAACAGTTTAATTTTCAGTATTTATCCGTATAAGTTGTATAGTTCGGGAAAATCCTTTTTTGAGTTCATTAAAAATTATTAGACGCAAAATTAGATAGATTTCCCTGATTCTGTTAAATAAAAAGTTAGCATGACAGTTTCCATAGCCAACTTTTTGCCGTTCCGCTTTCCATTTTCTCGTTCATCCGCAACATTTGTGTCCCCCTATTGTACGTGTATTTCAGTCGTGCGGTGTCTCTTTCAACGGCGGCTCGTTCTTTGAGCACAACGGAGTTCCGTTGTGTGAACGGCACTATCACGAGAGCCGCGGATCGGTGTGCTCACAGTGCAGAGGTGCGATAAACGGACGATGTGTGGCGGCGATGGGCAAAAAATTCCATCCGGAGCACTTTAGATGCTCTTATTGCAATCATCAATTGACGAAGGGCACGTTCAAAGAAGTGGATCGACGACCGTTTTGTCATAAATGTTACAATAATACGTATGCGTTGACTCCTGCCTAATTCTTTTCCACGTTGCTCTTCTTTTTTTACTGTATCTTTTTTGTCTTTTGTGGCAGATACTGTTGGTTAAGAATAAGGATTTCTGAAAAACCAAAATCCTGAAAAATGCCCTCCACTGAACAATATTTTCGATCATTCGATGTGAGAATTTTGTTGTCCAGTGGAGCGCACTTGGATTATCAAAATTTTCAAACATACAGTAATCTACCACGTGTCCCTTGTATGAAAACTACGCATTTACGCAAAAACTCGGCCATATCACCCCCTCCCAGTCACTTTTTCTTCGTCCTTTTTCACTTTCCCCCTTCTTTTTGCTCAAATTGATTGATTTGTTTTTTTTCCAAAATCCAGGGAAACGAACATTTTGCGGCACGCTGCCCGATGGACGTCACCTATTTCGAAGAGGAAGAGGCTTATTGATTTTTGTTTTGAAATGTACTATTGAATTTTTCTGCATTTTTTCCAAAAATTTATCATGAGATCAATAAATGAGATTTTGAAAGGAAAAAAATGGGTTTCATTTTTTGGAATTTTGCAAAGTTTTGTACATGTATTTGAACAGATGGGCGCCAAAAAACATGCAAAAATGTTTGATCATTTGTAAAGAAACTTCAATCTAGTGGATCGTCTTGCAAAGCACACGGTTTGTGGATTTTTTATTCTCCTTTTCAAAAAAAAAATTTTTTTTTTGCATAAATGCTCGCTTCTTTTTTGTTAAAACAAACGTGCCCCAGTGCACATTGTATCTAAAAAAAGTTTTAAAATATGGGGGAGAGGGACTTTCATGTTTTGGCGTAGGAACTCCATTGAAAATATACTCGGTGAATGCATCATCAACCTCGCTCTACGGCCCTTTTTTCATTTTCAACAGTGTGGTGCGCCTTTTTTGAAGCGAAAAATCCAAGTTAAACTGCAACTCATCATGGCTGCGTCATTGTTCGTTGAAAAAAGCATAAAACCATAGAATTCGATAAAACAGTAAACCGACCAACATGATTTACGGGAAATTTAGGCCACGTGCTGAAAAAATTGTCATCCTTGTTTCCATAAATAGTTCGATACGTTTTTCATGTTCTTATCGGATGGAGAAAAAGACCAGTCAGACCAGCAACAACCTAAACTTTATTGGAAATGCGCTCCGCTACGGGTTGAGGCTGCTTGTCTGCGTCTCAGTCGCTCGCATACTGACAAAAAATAACAGTATTCTCGAACTCTGCTTCTCTGCGTCCCCCCCCCTCTATTCATAGCCTCCGTTTTCCGGATAACACTCCGTTAAATGCGGCTATGAGCGCAGCAAAAGCCTCCGGTTCCACAATGACAGATTGTCGATTAGAAAACCGTGTGTAAACTTTCCACATTGAGTTAACATGAAGGGACTTCTGAACGACCTGGACGCTTTTACACACGGAAAATGACATTCAAGTCTGATGATTTTGCACGGAGCATGGTTAAGATTCTTCGGTGAAAAGTGGAGATCATGTGAAATTGAGTTAATCTGTCTGTACATGAAGAAAAAGACACGTTACATCGTTGATTTAGAAGTTCAGAACCGTATTTTTTTTTATAAGGCACACTAGTACATCATACGGCATCCTGTGATAAGCTGACTTTTTTAAAATTACTTATCAATTTTTTCGTATTTTTGACTAAATCGTCTCGAAACAAGAATGTATTTGAATGGACAAGTGCCCCTTTTCGAGATACTAAACAAATAGTTTTTTTTCTATTAAAATCGTCTTTTCATTGTGTGCCTTTGATGTCTTGATTTATTCAAATTTTGCTTTAAAAAATGAATCGCATCTCGATTACAAAGAAATGTATTTTCTTCACAAAAATCTGAGAAAAATGTCACCGATTTTTCTTGATTTTTTTCCTGCTTTTACTCATTCAATGCCTGTTAATCGACACCAACTAAGTACGGTTTAGAAATAAAAACATTCAAGTGTTCTAGAAAAATAGTCTAATCAATCCAGGTTCAATATTTTCCTTGCTTGTGCAAATCGGCAAACAATAATAGTAGATTTTTTGGATTGAGAACAGCTAAAACAACAATTATTTCCCTTTTCTGATTTTTGAACGGTTTTCACACTTATTTTGAAGAAATTTATGTAGATCAATTTTTCAATGAAATTCAAAGGAAATTTTCTAAAATTAATAGTTTTGAACATTTCCAAAAATCAGCTAATAATTTTATTGCAGAGAAATCAATAATGTCAGCCAGATGTTCGGAAAGTGTCAAACTTTTCGTCCTTTTATTCACTCTGTTCACAATTTTCTTTCTAATATTTTATCCTGAGAGCACAAACAATGTAAGCATTTTATTTCAATTTTCTCGCCGGCTATACATTCGAATACATTTTTTGGTTAGATGAGCTCTCACCGGTCCGCATTCCTTCCAATGACTCGAAACAAACGATTTATGGAGGCAGCCGAAGAGTGGAAGCTGTGTTTTTCGGAGGGCTTAAAGAAAAGTCGAAGTGAGCCCAAAGAGGTAAGAAGTACATAAGATGGGTCATTGATGTATATTAAAAGCCAGTTTTTTTTTTCAAAAATCGAAAATCAAAATTTTGATTTAATTAAACGATTTTAGTCCTAAAAACTACAGTAAACCCCTCCGATCCAAAAAAAAAAACCGAAAAACGTTCAGATGTGGTACTGGATTCGACAAGTCACAAACAGTTGTCGGAACAAGACGGAATTCTCAAAAATCGAATTGACTGGAGTGAAAAATAAGGACGAAATGAAATATCACGTGTACAGTACTTCAAAAGTAGGTCAAAAGGACAGACAACAGACAAGAAAACATACAGGAGCCAAGTGTAGTCGTCACTCTTGGAATCGGTTTGGACGTTCGTGCTGAGAAAACTTTAAAAGATTCACTGCCACAGGGATCACAGTTTTTTGCCGCTGATCCCATTTATAAGGGAAACGGAGAGCTCTTCGAGCCAATTGGATCCTATTTTCCGTTCGCTGTTGGCAAAGAAATTGATGTTTCAAATGCATTAGTTTTGAAGAATGGTGAGTTGGCCAAATTCTTTTTTGACCGAAATGATTTTTTGTTCTAATTTTTGCGGAAATATGACATTTCAATCTGATCGAAAGACTTTAGAGTTCAGTTTCTAAATTATGCGTTCAGTTTCTAAAATATAGTTTCTAAATCATCCAAGCTAAAATCATTCTTATACATAAAATTCCGTTTGGGTCTGTAACTGAGTTTCTTGGTGTGTCTGTTTCCAAACTGCATGGCGGAAGCGAACTGAGCGCCCGAGACCAACACAAAAACTCGAACTCGCGTCGTTCGCTTGGAGATCAAGCGCTGCGCTATGGGACACACGCTAGAAATGAATGCAAAAACTTTTAAAAAGAAGGAAGAAGAAAAAATTTTAGAAATGAAAAAAAAAAAATCAAAAGCAGCTTTTGATGAAGCCAGGCTTGTTAAAAACTAAAAAATCAGAAAAAGTTAACTGGACTTTTAAAATCGCATTGAGCACGAGAAAAACGGCGAAATTCCTCCTAACAAAACAACTATTTTTTGTCTATCTTTACTATTATTAAGCACTGAAGTTTGTCAGTATGTGTGTGAGATTTCATGTCACCAACTTTTTCTCCTACTTCTAGCGGACCGATTTGCACCAAACTTGGCTAAGCATTTTGAAACACAAGGGGCATGAGGCGGCCAAAGTTTTTTTCAGAATCGAACAAGTTTGAATGGTAGCATACTGTTATGTATGATTTTCTTGGTTCCCACTTCTCGCGAGTTCATACGTGTAGCGTATCAATCTTCTTCTTTTTTTTAAAGTCTACCAGTCGCGTCCGCATGTACTCCACCACGGTTATCGATGGGAGGGTGCCTGCACAGGTGATTCGCGACTTATGCATAATATGTGCAGACCAACAATTTAAAAATTGTACACAAATCGCCAAGAAGAAAATCGCGATTTGAGCCCAATTTGTAAATAATGCATGGTCGACATATGGTCGTAATTTCCCAATTATGGGTAAATTATTGACAAATCGCGAAAATACAATTGGCAAATCCCGAACGAACTCTCGCAACGAAAATTTGCTCATCATTGATTGAGGCCCAAATAAATTCATTTCTGCCTCAAAATTTTTATTCTTGTGCTATTTTTCTTGGTTTTTCCGTAAAAATGCTTCAATATTTTTGTAGTTTTTATTCCTTCTCGCTTTTTATTGATTTTTCGGCGCTATGCGGGTTGGGGGGGGGCCACCCAAAAAAAATTTTTTTTTTTCGTTTTTTTGTGCGGTTTCGCATCGCTTTTGGTTTGTTTCATATATTAATCTCATTCTGCATTATTTTTTAGCCAGGACAGTTCAGCGGCAAAGCGCCGGAAGCATGTGTGATACTTTTCAAATATGCGACCGGAGGGAGCTGGGCGGAAGCTTGCTTTGACCCTTTTGAGTGTTTAATCGGCTCCCAGTAACCTTTTCTTATCTTTTTAGGCTCATCTTTAGACTTTTAATCACAAAAAATCATCCCGCAAAGCATGCTTCCGCCCAGCTCCCTCCGGTCGCCAATTTGAAAAGTGTCACACATGCTTCCGGCGCGTTGCCGCTGAACTTTCCAGGCATCGATAAATGCTCAGAAACGAATATTCAAAGCATGAACAACGAAAAAAGTGCAAAAAAAATTAGTGAAAAAAAAATTTTTTTGGGTGGCCCCCCTCAACCCGCATAGCGCCGATTTTTCTTCCGTTAATTTTATATTTCCAGGCGTCCGGACAGTCATTCCCGAAAACCGCGCGCGGCAACCAAGGAAAATGTAAGTTTTAAAATTTCAATATAACTTGAGTTTAAAAATATTTTTAAAATATCATGACAAAATTAGAAAAAAAAGCTCAATTTTCAGTTTTTTTTTGTTAAACTCACCGTATTTGAAATACAGAAAGCCACTGTCCTAGTGTTGATAATCGCTTTTAAAATTTTGCGAGGCAGCAGTTTTAGCCGTAACAATATGCTCTTAATGACTTTAAAGGTTTGCGACATATTGTCGGCGTTTTAAACATTTTAAAAATAGCCGGGTGTATGGGTGACACAGTTAGGAAGAATAGCGATTATTGATTCGCAAAAGTTAAACTTATTATTTTTCAGGGCAAGACAACAGCAAACGACGCTCGTCAGATGAAGGAGGCCGATTTTTAATTAAGATTATCCACGATTAGGAGAGAGTTTGAAGAATGTTTCGATAAGTTTGAAACTAGAATGTCTGGCAGTATTTGTGTCGCCATTTACAAAAGTTTCAGACTTATCGGAAAATTCTCGGATTTTTTCCCAACCGGTTACCGTTTTTTCTTGATATGACTATGAAATACCCCCCCCCCCCCCCCCACCCCACACCAATCCGCTATAGAGCATATTGTTAATTGTTTACTTTTTTTTTGCCTGTTGTGTTGTCATGTAGTTTATTTGGTTGGAATATAATTTGATAATAAATTTACTCTTATCAAAAAATACATGTTAAATTGATAAGCTTTATAGGAAATCTAAATAATTATGCCATCCAAGAATTTTTCAACGGCTAATTATTCGAAAATTTTCGGGATTTGCCAGTTGTGTGCGAACAAAATTATTGTCGGCGAAAATTTCATTTCGTGAATTGCCAATTGCTGGCCATTTTTTTCGGGATGCGCATACAATTTGCAAATTACATGTAAATTTTCGCGAATTGCGAATTGTACGCGTACAAAAGTAATGTTCACGCGTACCCATTTCGCAAACGCGCGAACAATTTTTGACAAATAATTTGCGTCACGCGAATCGCCTGTGTGTGGCCAAGTGGATAAGCGCTTTGGCTGTGATTCTTGATTTATTTTGTAGGCCGGGGATCAATGCCTTACTTATCTTTATAGTTTTTTGTTAGGAATTTCGTATTTTTTTCTTATCTTTCAGAGCTTCAACTTTTTGGGAGACATGGAAATCTTGAATTTTCAAATGAAAGCCATCCTTTTCTGTCATATAACAGGGGTGTGTTGAATTGATGCGGAATAAATTTTTTTATCAAAAACAGAGGATAAAGCTACTCAAAAAAAACATAATGGAATTTTTAGAACGAGCAATTCCTCTGCCTATTGAGAAACGAAACGGATTTTAAAAAATTAGACTGTTGAATAATACTAGGAGAAACTCTTCTGAAAACCGAGTGATAGCACTAAATTGGTGAATTCAAAACCGAGAAAGTTTCGTCAGTTTACGTTTTGTTTTTCTACGGTTTTGGAAAAAAAAATGTTAGGAAAATTTGCGAGAGAGTCATGGTGGAAATGAGAAAGAAGTCTGAACTTCCCGCCACTTCGTGTACTCCGCGCGGTTTTATTCTTTGAAAATTTAGAGTACGGTGGTTATTTGATGGTTTTGTGCAATGAATCAGGAAACAACTACCAAATGAATTGTTTAAAAAATGGGTAGATAGGAACAAAATTACATTTAGATTTTAATAAATTCAATTTTGGCGGTTTGCTAATTTTCCTGTAAAACTTTTTCAAAATTCAGGGAGACTCGCGCGTCCCCAAGCACACCCAGAAGGTTTTTGACGGCGACAGCCGGCAACAACCTTCTGGTTTTCTTCAATTTTAAACCGATTTTTTGCTTGTTCTGTATATCACTTAAAATGGAAAACAAGTTTCTATGAAAACTCTTTCATAATTTGCGCCGACTGAAGCGTGTCGGAGTTTAGGCGAGAGATTTGGCGCCAAATTTAAATTGTGCAGCGGTCGTCGAGTAGAAGATGAGATAATGCATGTTATAATTACAGTAACATTGGAATAGAGGAAGGAATTACTATTTCGTGAAAGTTACGGTAGAACATATTTACAGACAGACATCAGCGCGTAATAATAGTAAATATGACTTTTCGGAAAGTTTCGCAACAAAACAGCCAACACTGATAAATTATAGGAAAATACATAAATTCCGTGATGCCTCATATCGATATCATCACTTTTCTCACCAAATTTGTGAAAGAATCAACAATAGATCAATTCTTGATGGATAACGAAGGACCCGAATACGATATTCTGCCAATGATGGCTCGCGGAGCAGAATTCGATCGTGCCGGAATAGTCGTTTGTCAGTGTAATACAGAGGTTCATAATGCTGATGAAGTGAGGAAAAGGCGGTTTTTGGAGATAATCAATACTATAATTGATGATGGACGATACGCTTTTATGGTCTCTTATGCCACTGTTCACCATCGATTCTTTTTTATTAATATTGAGCATCCGATTTGTGTTGAAAAGTATTTTTCTAGATTTTTTGAGTGAATTTCTTTGTTTTTTATTAATTTTTTTAATTCGTATTAATATGTTGCACAATGTTTTTGTTTTCCTAGGGTTATCAATTCGAGACTAGCGCCCCTTCATGTTTTCTATGGTTTTTTTTTGCAATTTGCCACAAATTTCTAATAACGTAGCTTTATCCCAATATTTGAGAATTATAATTATTTATGAAAAAATATTACCGTTGTCAATACTGTTTCTGCTACTAAAAAAAATTGAAAACGGCTATTAGCCACCGATTCGGGGCTTGTGCCATATGTATTTGGGACACGCTTCAAAGTCGATGGCTATTAGCCGTTTTCCATGGATATTAGCCGTTTCCGTCGGCTATCATTTTCAAATGTTTTTCCATTTTAAATTTCGGACATCTTGTGTCTGGAATCGCAAAATCGCTGAGTAAGCACGAAGATTGTTTCCCTTAATTGTTGCATTCAAACATTCTATAGCTGCGGTGCCAACAGACTCGGTGACATTACCCCATAATGGCTAATAGCCGAATTCGTCGGCTAGTTGTCATTATCGCCCGCTGTTGTTGTTGTATTACCCTTTTCGGCCGCTATTAGCCATTTTCAGCGGCTATTAGCCACCTAGATGCCGACTCTCGCCATATACGCGCCAGAAATTTCCTGAGTATTGTCGAAAAAAACAAAGGGTGACCTACCGTAACCCAAAAAGGACGAGTAATACACACGCCCTTTGCATAAAAACAGGTTTAAAATTTTCAGGGGGTGGCCTAAATCATTCCATAAATCATGCTTAATTGGATTACGGTAGGTCGCCATTTTATTTTTTTCAAAACAATATTTGTTTTGAAAACTAGAAAAACAACTTTCGAGAAAATCGCATTTTTATTGAATTCTCAAAAACAAATATTGAAAACATGGTGGAAACAAGATTAGAAGTCAGTCTACTAAAAATAAATAATAAATAAAAATTGGAACTGTGAAAAAAATTACCGGAAATCACGCTGGCTTAGATGGAATTTCGTGAAGTTGAATTGAAGCCAATCATTTCCAGGTATAATTATCTTAAATTAGGCAATCTAGCACAAAATGAATCGTCGAGAATTATTCATATTCAATATTGAAACGTTCAACTCCCCACGTGGATCGATCGCGGAAGATTTTAAAAAGTTGCCGGTGTCCGAGAAGTTTTGTCCATTCCGGAAGTGTGTTTTGGTCAGCACGGTACTCGAAAAGATGTCGTCCGATTGTTTGAAGCGCTAGTCTGAAAAAATATAAACAGTAAATAAATATTTATTTATTTTTAATTTCCACCCAGTCTCACTAACTTTTGAATAGTACTCTTGCTGACGATAGGCGCGTGAAGACGATTCTCCAGGCTGTCGAGCACCTCGCTCAGATACTCCTCCTCGGCGTCATTCTCCAGCAGATCAATGAGTCGGCAATAGTCCATGTAGACCATTCCAGAGGCTCCCCACTCTGGAATGTTGTCGACGAATGGGCGGATCATAAGACACGCCGTTTTGAGAGAATCCGAATCACCAGCGACTACAGCTGTGGGGGCGATATCGTCGACAAAAAGCCGCCGCATTTCGAAATAGTTTTTCGCGGAAACGGCTAGTTCGAAGAGTTGTGTCGAGTCATCGGCCGATTTGGCGATGGCGAATTGAGATTCGGCAATCCATTCGGATGGAATATCAAATTGTTCCGAAATCATATCAAACATGTCGTTGTCAGTGAAACGGGCTATGCGGTCAAGGAGAGAACGAACAGCGGTGGCTCTTCTGAAAAAATTTATTATATTTTTTTAAAGACGCTTCTATCCCAGAAAACCCAAAGATGAAACGGGCCGAGCCTGGTCGGGCACAAACCCTAGAAAATTAATGCCCGTGTCCAGCCCAGCCCGACCCAGCGCGCGGGACCACCCGGCTAGGCCCGTCGTTGCAGGATTTTGTTCAAGTTTAACAATTTTTCTAGGAATTTATGCAATGAAATTTTAAAAAACAACAACTTTATTGAAAATAAATTATGTTTCATCTAATGCCGCATCCAAAGTTCAAAAAATTCCTGAAATCAGGAGTTTTTTGCAGTCCAAAGTGCCACAAAAAATCCCAGAAATAACAGGTGCTCACAGTTGAAACGGACGTTACCGTAGTGGCTTCGCTGTGAGACTATCTATGTTTGAACTTGAATTTTCCCACATTTGCTCAATGTTTCTGTTGTGTTGTCAAAAGTATAACGACAGTTAATACTTAACACAATTTATTATTAGTTCCGTGCCGGTGTTAACCTGGGCGCACTTCACTACAATAAGGGCTTTACAGGAAAAGTGTATTGGGAAACGGGGGTAATAGAATATAGCTCTACTCGCCAATCGAGTAGTAGTAATAGTGGGGAAGAGTTACACAATAATAACATAATGAATGGGATTTGATCACTAGCGAGAGACGCAGACAACGAGAGACAAAATAGTTCGCGCTGCCGCTTGAAACTAAGATCAAAAATAATAATATCTTTGTGTGATCTAACAACACACAACAGTTTCTTTTTTACGGGAAAATGCAAGTTCAAACAGAGAAGGTTTCGCAGCGAAGGAACTACGGTAGCGTCGGTTACAACTGTGATCGCCTGTTATTTCTGGGATTTTTCGTGGCACTTTGGACTGCAAAAACTCATAATTTCAGGAATTTTTTGAACTTTGAGTTTTTTACAAAAAATCACATGAAACTTTTCCAGTTATTGTGTACTCTTCCTCGCCATCTCGTTTCCAAAAAATAATTTTTGCATCTTCATTGCGGAACCTGTCTTCCTCTAATTTAAGCACTGCAAGATCTTTCAAAACGTACAACTTTTACAATTTTATCACCATTTGAAACTAAAATTTCAAGAATTTCCACATCTTGAACGTTCGAAAAGTGTTTGAAAAAACAAAAAATTTTAAATCCAAAGGTCGCTCCGAAAACGCATATGCGTCGGTCAAAAACTACCGTACTCGTTTGCGAAAAATACAAGACGGGCCCATCCGAGAAAGAAAAATTTCCGCCCGGATTTTGGGAGTACTACGGTATAGAACTCGCACGGAATAGAACTGCTGCGGAATAGAACTCGCACGGAATAGAACCGGCTGAAATGGAACTGTACTAAAAAATACAACTGCACGAAATAGAACTCAGAGCCTCACAATGTACAACGAAATAATTCATCGAGTTGTTCGAGCAGTCAGTTCTATTCCGTGCGAGTTCTATACCCACGGATTATGGCATCTATGAGAAAACACAAAAATTTTAAATTGTGAATTAAAAAATATATTGCTCGGTAATCACATTTTTACGTAAAATTATTTTTAATTTCCCAAAAAACTAATCCCTGTGAAACTTATTCCACTGTTGATTTAGTAAATTTTGGTAATATTTTCAACCAGCCACGACGGTCAAAACGTGCTCTGCTGACTTGATAAAATTGAAACACTTAAAAATAATGAAAACGGAATAATTTCGCAGAGTACAACTTTTTAAATGCATATCTCATCTTTTACGCAATTTTCAGTATACACACTCCCGCTGAAAAAATTCAAACTCAAACTCACTCTTCATCATCATCAACGTGTTGTAGAACAAATACGGCATACTTGGAAAGTTTTGCAGCCTCCAATTGTGCAGAATAACTGCGATGCAGACGTGTCTCCACAGTTTTTGACATGGTACGGTAGCCAACAGAGATGAGAACACTCCAAATGTGCCATTGAAGGAAATGATCGTGTGGGCTCTCTCCGGCAGCACAATCCAGCACCACTTCCATAGAATGTTGGGCTTCACACGCCAATTTGATAAGCTCTCCGTGCAAATCACCACGATTCGAAGCGGCACGACCTGCTTTCACATCTTGTTGATAGGCGTCGTAGGCTTCTTCGAGTCCAGTCCAATTACGAAGGTACCACACGTGAAGTCCAAGTGCCTGAGTCCAATGTAGACCTTCCAGACAATTGATCGAATGACTTTGACCGTCTTGAGTCCACTCGAAATGAGACACTCCAGACATTAGAACATAACATTTAAGTGTAGATTTAGGTACCAAATGAAGAACTTCGCACTTTCTCCAATTCTCAATTTGCGCTTTAAAGCAGTGAATAGTGGCTTCCGGACAGACAACGCTCGAGTGAAGAATTGATGCCAACTTGGCCAATCCATTGTCAATGGCCACACGGAATGCAGCCTCCACGTCTCCAACACACAGTTGTTTCCACACCAATGTCGTCGCGTCGTCGCGTCTTCCTCGATCCTCGGGCACTCTTTTCAAGGCTTCGATGCGGAGCCATTCTCCGATTCGATCTCCACGCTCAAACGACCATCCGTCTTGACGCTCGGAAGGAAAGAGGGCGGAGAGAAGCTTCCAGACTGAGACGTGACCATCGTAGCCACCTGCATGGGCAATGTCAATGTATTTGTTGAACATTTCCGAATACGAGTCCGAGTAGGTGACAAAACTGGAAGTGAGTGAGGCGGAGAGAGAGTCAGCTTGTTGGGAAGGCCCCTTGCGGGATGATTCGCAAATGTTCACGTTCACGTCTAGCATCTCGGTTAGGGTGCTCTGCAAGTTCGAGATTAAGATTTTAAACGTTTATTTTTGGATTTGGTTTTTCTTTAACCCGATTCCGAGTGGCAAAAAAAACGTCGAAAAAGCTAACTCTCCAAGAGTAATAAAGAAAATAACTATTCGGCTATGTAAACAAAAATGTGTCCAGGATTTTAAATGTGGGTGGAGCAAAAGCAAACGCACTTTACTGGATTTTACACAAAATTCAAGTTTTGGGGCGCTTTTTCCATGTTTTTCGGAAAAAAAATAAATTAAAATTTACTTTTTCCAAAATTTGCATCGAGTTTTTTGAAATTTTTATGAACCTATTCAAAGTACTGTAGAAAAAACGGAACAAATGACAAACAACTGGGAGAAAACTCGGAAAATGCTCCGATTGGTCTGAAATTTTGGGAAAAACTGTCAAAAATGCTCCTGGGCTTGCTCAGAAAATTTTGGACCGAAATATCGATGTTTTTTCTGAAAATTTTTAAAATCGATATTTTGGTCCAAAATGTTCTGATCAAGCCCGGGAGCATTTTTGACAGTTTCTCCCAAAATTTCAGACCAATCGGAGCATTTTCCGAGTTTTCTCCCAGTTTTTTGTCATTTTTTCCGTTTTTCTACAGTACTTTGAATAGGTGTTTTAGTGACAAACTAGGTTCAGTAACTATCCCAATCCGATCAATTTTTGCTTAATATAGCTAGAAAAGAATTAAAGTTTGGGCAATTTTATGCGCCATAATTGGCTCTAGGACGTTTCGAAACTTTAGTGCTATGTTTTTTCCCGTGCTCGCACTATTCACAAAATTCGGCCAAGGATAAACTAATTGTTGAATCTTTTACCGGTAAATTCGAAGAATTTTCCAAAATTTACATTTAGCGCTAAAAATGCACGAAAATTTCGAAACGTTCAAGAGCCCCATAATTTGTCTAGTTTAAGGGAATAAATCAATGTTTAAAATTTTTAAATAAACATTTCTGGATACAGTATACTCGGTATAAAACGCTGATAACTCGCTCCAATCGAAAAAGAATTTCGCATGCATTTGGAGAGAGGTTTAGAGAAATTATGTAGAGCAAAACATCGGCCACGGCACTCTCAATTTTCTGCAACTTCTCGTCGCCAACGTGGCCGCGTCCACCACTGTGCGAAAGGAGCGCGTTTGCAGCGCTCCGTACTGAGAATAGATAAAAAATAAAAAAAACGATCGTATAAAAAAATTGAAAAATCCAACAAAAAAAAACGCACATCAGTAACATCCGAAGTACGATCCAGAGTTCCAAACAGCACTTGATTGTGAACTGGCTGCGCGGACCACACCAAACATCCAGTCTCACTCCATCCAACCCTCGAACTTCTGCCTTTTACCAGTCCCAAATCGATCAGTTTGCTTTTCCCGTATCCAATAACTTTCGATTCTTCACGTCCTCCGGTGAACTGATTCGCTGGCTCTCTGCTTTTCGGCATCACCTTCCGATCTTGTAGATTTCTGATGAATCGACTACTTTCGTACTCGAGATCAGCGAGAAGCTCGAGCTTTGGCTTTTTCTCCGGTTGCTCTCCTTCTTCAATGTCGGCGAACGATTCGTCGTCTAGAAATTCGGTGGTCATATTCGAGATGCGTTGATCTTCACGTGTGTTATCCATTTGTCCACCGCCTAGACCACTTGCCTGGTTGACGCGACGAACGATCGGAACGGCATCGGCGATCAGTGGTACAGCAGCCGGTACGCGTTCGAGGAGTATCTAAAGTTTCCAGAATGTTATCAATTTTCTTGTTAGTCACATCATGACGTGGCGAGAAAAATTGGGAGGAAATTCATAACCCTTTTTCAAATTTTTTGACTCTTGTGCTGAAAATGCGCTGGAAGCAACTCAAAAAAGCCAGATATGCGATTTTCCGAAAAGCTTTGGCAGATCAAGCCTGGTTCAGACTTTAAAAAAAAATTATTGTCAACCAAAATTCCAAATTAAAAATGTCATTCTGAATTTATTTTGAGCATATTTCCGTCTTAATTTGTGGGTGCTATGGAATAGAACTGCGCGGAAAGGAACCGGCTGAAATGAAACTGTACTAAAAAAAGCAACTGCACGGAATAGAACTCAGGGCCTCACAATGTACAACGAAATAATTCTTCGAGTTGTTCGAGCGGTTCTGGGCCGGTACAGCTCAATTTCAGGCGGTTCTATTCCGCGCAGTTCTATTCCGTAGCAGTTCTACTCCGTGCGAGTTCTATACCGTAGCACCCCCTTTAATTTGCCAATACCATGTGAGGAGGGTCAGGTGTAAAACTCTTTTTTCTGCGAAACAAGTTTATTGCGTAACACAACGAGAAAACAAATAGCAAAATAGTTACTGGTGAATTCGAACTGCCCTCGATGGTATTGGCAAGGGAAAAAAGTAATATGAAGTATTTAAATATTAAAGTATTCGGTGCATGTACTGTATCAAAAACGGACCTCTCGAAGTTGCATTTCCGACGTCTTGAACACCTTTTTTCGCTGCACTTGATTGTTGACATCTCTCGAAGAAGTGTTGAGATCCACCTGGAACAACAAAATTTGGGTAAACGGCAATCGTTTCGAAAGTGGACTTTTCGAAGGTTCTTCTGTATTTTGTCGGCGCGGTGTTTCACATATTGTCGGCCCGCCAAAATGGTCAAACGCGCTCCGCTGAACTCAACGCTATGCGATTTTCATTTTGGTCTCCAAATTATTTAATTTCACGTACAAATTCAAAGTGAAATGAAATAATTTAGAAATCAAAATCAAAATCGCATAGCGTTGAGATCAGCGGAGCGCGTTTGACCAATTTGGCGGGCCGCACGGCGTGCTGGAGACTACGTTTTTACAATTATTTTTGGAAATTAATTCTCGGAGGTCATCTCTCTCAAGTCTCTGTGTCTCTCGTTTTGCACGCACTTTGTTAAACTTGGCAGCAGACCACTAGCGAGACGCAGAAAAATTCGACAGAGCGCGTTTGCCTTTACATAGGTTCTAACACGCCGTGGGCCGACAGCTTTTCAAGGAAAATTCCTCAAACACCGCGACGACAAAATGCAGAAAAACCTTCGAAACGTTCGAGAGCCGAAAAAAATCCCTACCGATTGGAGTGGAGCTGCTGGCGGTGGTGGTGGCGCCACATCCATTGGTTCATCATCATCGGCCAATCCGTACTTGCTAAAGTGCTCGACGCGGAACACCCAGCTGCCAGTTTCCGCGCGGAAATCTTTGAAAGACGCACCCATCCGAATCGTTTGTCGCTCAAGATGCTCTCTCCATCCGATCTCGGCAAGCTTCACCACATCGCGAACTTCCTTCTTTGACTTCTTGTCCGTGAACCAGATTCTTTCCAATGTCACTTCCGCTGGTCTGTTTAGTTCTTGCCCTTCAGCTGGTTTTGCCTCTTCGTCCGGATAAACGGTCACCTCGCGATGACGGAAAATGACAACTTCGTCCAGAACAATGTCCCTGATCTCAATCTTTCCAGGCCAGTAGACACTTCCATACGAGGATCTTCCAATGGTCAATCCATCTTCCAGAACAACTTTTCCGTTCTTCACCATGTTTTTCATCTCATTGATAGTGGGCAGTGAGAAATAGTCGGGTTTACTGAGACGAACTCCGGCAGCACTGTTTTCGGGTGAAGTGACACCGTCTTCAGTGGGAGTGGTGGCCACAGAAGTGGTCGAGCTGGCCGCAGAAACTGGCTCCAAACCAGTGTACTCGTCGCAAGTCGTGTCGAGATTCAATGACGGTGGATCCTTGTTTCGCTCCTGATGACGTTGGACGACAGCTTGCACTGGATCCAATTGTGGTGTGGTTGGCATTTCGGATCGTCTGGAAGTTGCAGATGCTGAAATGCGGGGCAATGCATCCGGATCGGCGGTTCGATCGTCTCTTCCGTTAGATCCTATACGTGATGAGTCAGTGAGAACGGAGAGATCGAGTTGCTTCAAGTTGGACCTTCTCACGGATCCACGGACACCAAGTCGGTTTGATGATCCGTTCAACGAGGCATCGATGGCAGAGTCAATGGTTCTGCAAATAGAAAATTTGCTTTTTTTGGAGTTATTTTTATTATTATTTTAGCGTTTTTACTATAAATGCCCTTCTATTGTTTACTTTTCATTTAAACTGCCGGTTAATTAGAGGCTGACGCACCAAACTTCGGCCGCCTCATGCCTGTTTGTTTATGGGGTTATTCTCGAAACCAGCAAAAAAAGCAAAAAATTCAGCGAAAATTCGGAGAATGCTCCGATCGGTCTGAAACTTTGAGAGATCATTTATTCTCAGTACGGAGCGCTGCAAACGCGCTCCCTTCGCACAGTGGTGGACGCGGCCACGTTGGCGACGGGAGAGTGCAGAAAATTGAGAGAGCCGAGGCCGATGTTTTGCTCTGATTTCTGTAAACCTCACTCCAGATGCATGCGAAATTTTTTGTTCGATTGGAGCGAGTTATCAGCGTTTTATACCGAGTATAGAAAATTTATCTCGGACATTCCCATAACATTTCAGACCGAAATATTGATTTTAAAAAATATCGATTTTTATTTCTGAAAATTTTCAAAATCAATATTTTGATCTGAAATTTTCTGGGAATGACCGGAAGTATCTTTTAAATGATTTCCCAAAGTTTCAGATCAATCGAAGCATTCTCCGAATTTTCGCTGAATTTTTTGTTGGTTTCGAGAATAACCCCATTAGGATGTTTTTCGCCGAGTTTGGGGTGGGAACCTCTAATTACCCGGCAGTGGAGGACAATTCGAGTAAATACGGTAAATCACCCCTTCTATCTTCAAAAACAAAGAAAAAATACCTGTTGATAGCACTTGTATTGTTGAAACTTTGATTGGCAATCGACGAGTTTGGATTGAAAGTTCCATTGCGCAGACCTCTTCCAAGTGTCGGTGGCGCTTCTTTGGAAGTGTAATTCAAATCTCTCGTGACATCGGCAGATCTGTTAACAGCCGGAGACAAATCACTCATCACTTTGCTGATTGGCGGCACAATAAATGAAGACTCTTGGCCTGGCGATGAAACTGTTAAAGCGCCCTTCTTCGCGGCCAGGAATCTCAGTTGACGTTGCGTGCTCATTGGTGAATCCTTTGCCTCGCCTTCTGGAGCATTATTGTATTTGAGAAGTGGAGAGTCTCCATACGGAGCATGGGTTAGTTGAGATTGCAACGACTTCATGTTCGCCTGCATCTGAAGAACGTCGGCGGTGACACCGATTACGGGCACCGGTGCAACTTGCTGTTGTATGACAACTTGTGGTTGAGCAGCATTTCCAAATCCAGTATTAAGCGGCTGAATAGCCTGATTGTTGGAGCCAAACAGACCTCCACCAGTGGCTTGTGGTTGTGATCCGAAGAGTCCACCTCCCGTGGTTCCTGTGGTGGTGTTGCTCCCAAAAAGACCGCCAGGCTTGGCAGCATTGTTTCCGAAAAGTCCTCCGCCAGTGTTGGTATTCGAACCAAATGCATTAGTGGTCGTGTTCTGTTGCCCTCCAAAGTTGAATCCACCACTGGTCGCTGGTTTTGCTCCGAATAATGATCCAGACGTGTTGGCGTTGGAAGTGTTGCCGAATAGACTGCCACCAGTGTTGGCGGCTGCTGGCTGTCCGAATGCGTTGGTGGTCTGGAAAATTTGTTTTAATAAACATGGAACAAAATCTAAATATTAATTTGGACTTACATTTGTAGCGTTTCCACCTCCAAAACTGAATCCACTCTGTTGTGGCTGCGCTTGTGTGTTCTGCCCGAATAGACCTCCTCCAGTGGTGTTCGTCGTACTTCCTCCGAAGAGAGATCCACCTGCTGGTTGTTGATTATTCTGACCAAATAGTGATCCGCCAGTATTTTGTTGCTGATTTCCGCCAAACAGCGAGGATCCAGTGTTCTGTCCGAACGTAGTACCACCTGTAGAAGCTGATAACGTTGTTTTAATCAGGTTGGCATTAATGACGGTATTTGCGGACACGCGGCGGGAACCATAACGGGGCGTCCAAAGTGCAAAAAATTCCTGAAATTATGAGTTTTTTGAAGCCCAAAGTTCCGAAAAATTTCCCAGAAATAACAGGCGGTCACAAATGAAACCGGCGTTATCGTAGTTGCTTCGCTGCGATACCTTCTATGTTTAAACTTGAATTTTCCTACGGTTGCCCAATTTTTTATTTTATACGGGAAAATTCAAGTTTAAACATAGAAGGTCTCGCAGCGAAGGAACTACGGTAACGCCTGTTTAAACTGTGACCGCCTGTTATTTCTGAGAATTTTTTCGGAACTTTGGACTGCAAAAAACTCCTGATTTCAGGCATTTTTTGAGCTTTGGACGCGGCATAATTTTAGAAAACGGCAAAAAAAAAGCGCGAAAACTCGGAAAATGTTCCGATTGACCTGAAATTTTTGAACCGAAATATCGATTTTAAAAATTTTCAGAAAAAAATCAATATTTTTAAAACCGATAGTTCGGCCCGAAATTTTCAGAGCATATTCAGGAGTATTTTTGTCCTTATTTCCCAAAATTTCAGGTTAATCGGAGCATTTTCCGAGTTTTCGCGCTATTTTTGCCATTTCGTGCATAACTCCATAAGGCTGTCGCTTGTTTTTCGCTTCAAATAGTAAATTTTTGTCGGTTAAAAAACATTTTTTTATCGATTTTCCGAATTTTAAATTAATTTTTTCTGTTTTCAGAATTTACTAGAAGTGCGAAAACCTTATAAAAATATCGTATTTACACTAATAATAGAACACCTCTAATTTAAGGGCACCTCCAATAAAAGGGCGGTACACATGGCTCAGCTTTTATCAAACATTTTCGCTTTTTTCGTTATTTTATTTTATTTTCTACCGACAACCTCCGATCACGAAAAGGCCGAAGTGTTAGCGGTTAACTTCGAAAGTCAATATGTAAACAAATCAAACACCAGTTTCACCCTGCCTCCCGACTACAAATCCGACCAAGAGATAACATGGGTTACAGACGCAGAAATGCTAAAGTTCATCCAAAAATGTAAAAACTCTTGTTCGGATACTCCGGATAAGGTCCCCTTTAAATTTTTAAAGCTCATCGCGCCATTCATTGCGAGCCCACTCTCCCAAATTTGCAACCTTTCCATGATGAGAGGGGAGGTACCCGAAAAATGGCAACAGTCTATAATAACACCAATTAACAAAATTGCGAAACCACAGGTACCAACAGACTTTCGACCTATAAGTATTACATCCCAAATATGTAGAATATACGAAAGATGCATACTGTCAAAGCTTTTGCCATTCCTAGATAAAATACGATTCTGGAACAACAACCAACATGGGTTTAGGCCTAAGCGATCAACTGTGAGTTGCATGCTCGAATCCCTAAATGACTGGACCAATAGCATAGAAAGGGGAAGTCAAGTAGACGTAATTTATTTCGACTATGCTAAAGCCTTTGACAGAGTACCCCACGATCTTCTCTTAGACAAACTAGTCTCAATCAAACTCAATGGAAATCTTTTAAAATGGTTAGCATCCTACCTTAGCAACAGGACATTCACAGTGAAAGTAACTAAAAATCAGTCCTCAACTAAAATGGCCCAGTGCGGCGTACCTCAGGGAGCAGTTCTATCACCGATCCTCTTTGGGATATACGTCAATGAAATTCCCAGTAAACTCCCAATGGGAGTTCACTGCAAGCAGTTTGCCGACGACATAAAACTATACTCAGAGATCCCTAAAGACTCCGACCCACAAAACAATAAACTACAACAAGCCATTGATGCCATCTGCCAATGGTCAGAAACCAAAAAACTCGCGCTGAACAATAGCAAAACTATTTTGATCTCATTAGGAAAAACTACAAAAAACTGTGACTATGTAATCAATGGTTCACCCTAAAGTTCCGAATTAGTGATGAGACTAAAGCGAAAGCTTAAATAAGCGTATGGCAATCCATGCTTAATCATCATTTCTACCGACTAACGTGAACACTAGTGAAGGCTTATTTGGAAGCAATAGCATTTCAAAAAAAAGAAATGGATGGACTAGTCGAAAAAAATAGTTGTTCCTTCATTTTTAATCGCCGCTTAAAATTAAAAATGAAGATTAGACTAAATTGCAAGCGCAGACTTAAGCGAAAGAATAAGCTATTTAAGCGCTCTAAAAAGATTTTTTATTTTTTTCTAGGTTATTTTATTTGTTTTTCTATTTATTGCGTGTAACATAAACATAAACGTGCCCTCCAATTATCCAGCACACCTAAATTCCATTTAAATCGAACCCAACCCATCAATGCGAAAGTTCCTCAATGACGTCGTCTGTGTGGCTCATTTATACAGAGCGAAAAGAAGAAACGAAAATGGCTAGATGTGGCAAGTGTTGGAAATGGCACAGTTTCAGGAATGGGACCAGGCTTTCTCGGAAATGAAAATTTCTCTTCCGAGTTCCGTCGGAAATTTCCGATTTTGTAATTTTCTCTTCCGATGTTCCGTCGGAATTCCGAAATTTCAAATTCTCGTTCCGATTTCCGTCGGAATTCCGATTTCCCATCGGAAAAATCGGAGATGAACCTGAATAGACCCATAAAATCTTAAATTAACCAAAAAAATTTAAAAAAAAAATTGAGGGATGATACGTAGACTCGTGTTTTAAAAGCTCCGCGATATCTCGAAACCAGACATCTCGAAACTGGACATTTCGAAACCGGACATCTCGAAACCGCGTTAACAGTGGGGAGGAGAAAATTTTATTTGTCCTTAAAACATTTAAAAATTAAAAAAATTGGTATTTTTCCAACGTTTTTGTTGAAAATTAGAGATTGTTGGCCGATTCAGAGCATATCCCGGTTTTGTTCGAATAGAGGCATTTTTGCGCCTCCGCGGCATAAAAAACCTTTTTTCTCACGTGCATGAACAAAAAAACATTTTTTGGTCCCACCCCTGCTCCCGATGCAAGGTGCAGTTTGCATACTGTAAACATTTTTTAATGGCCTCCAAAGAAATGACGCTCAATTCTTGCACTTTTTGATTATTTGTTGAATAGTCATTAAATTATGAAAAAAATTTACTTCCTACCTCTCTTTCAACCTCCCTCCCCACTGCTAACGCGGTTTCGAGATGTCCGGTTTCGAAATGTTCGGTTTCGAGATGTCTAGTTTCGAGATGTCGCGGAGCCGTTTTAAATAGGAAATTTGTGTCACGGACATGGTCGAATATTTTCAAAAAAAAAATACGATTTTCGTACCAAATTTCGACAGAAAAACATGTTTTTTTCCGACGTCAAAAAAATATTATTTCCGACGGAAACGGAAATATCTTCGAAAATCATTTTGTCTCGGAACGGAATCGGAAATTTTTTTGGAAGTGAAACTGCCTCGGAATCGGAATCGGAAATTTCCGACATCGGTATTCCGACGGAATTCCGACATTTCGGAAATTTCCGAGAAAGCCTGAATGGGACCACCCACCTATGGACTCATTTAAGAAAAGTGCACAACATCTATGAAGTCGACTTTAACCAGGTAAGGTATATTATTTTACACATTTTAAATTTTACACATTATCTTTCTTATACATATTACGCTATTCAAGTATGTCCGTCTGTTCGCTTTGAAAGGTCAGGGACAAGTTCAATCGGTTTTCACGTTTAACTCTGTTTTTTCTGTCACTGCGCCTATAGGCGCCAGATCAGGCTTGTCCAACAGATTACGAAACATGCTTTCAGTTCAAACGACTTCTTCTATTCTTCTCGCCAATGCCATGATAGGATTTGAAAGGTAAAAAGCGAGAAAAATTAATTTATCGAATCTTTTTCCCAGAATTAATGACTGCGAGGAGGATTACGGTATAATCGAAGATGAAGAGGTTGCAGAGAATTCGCCGATTGACAGCGATTTGGGTCCAAACTACGAAATGGGAGATTTAAATAATGTGGAAGAAGATGATATGGAGTTTGAAGAGTTTGGCTCCAGTTTACCTGGTCCAAGCTTTTCTTTTGGAGCAGGCGACTCAAACGATGCGACACCAAACAAAATTCTTAGAAGTCAACAGCGAATTTCCAAGAGGGTCGTCAAGTCTGATATTTCAGCTCCAGCAACTAGGAGACGTCGAGTTAATAAGGAGAACTAATTGATGAAAATATATAGTTTTCTACTAATTTATCATAACGTGTTTATTTTTAACTAGATTTTTTTTTGAAAAAATGAATGGCTTATTTGGATTTTTTAAAGCTTTTTACAAAACGATTATCCAAACTCAATAGTCGCTCAAAAATTTTTTGAAGCGATTATTCATTTCTAATAAGCCATTAGATCCTTATCAGAACGCTCGTTTAAAATGAGAAAAGCCATTAAAAATCATTCGAAAAAGTTAAAAACACGTAAAAGATTATTTTTGAAATTTTCATTCGGAACCTTAGTTCACCCATCGGTAGAAAACAACTAACTAGGGATTTAGGGTTTATGATTTCCCCGAAATTAGACTTCTCCGAGCATTGGCACAAAGCCACAAACCAAGCAAAATACGCCTTATCACTCATATTCAAAAAATACTGTAGCGACAACAGCAGACTACTCACTCTGCTATACAAAATCTTTATCAGACCCATCCTCGAATACGGTACAGTAATAAGCAACCCACACAAAAAATCTGATATCAAATCTGTCGAATCTGTCCAAAATGCTTTCACCAGAAGGCTATACAGCCGACAAAAAGGCAGATATATAAGAGCTGATGATCCCGAATATCTTTCGGCGCCCGAAAGAAATTCGCTCTACGGCCTCTCATCACTAGAAAACAGGAGAAAGTATTTTGACAGGAAATTTCTGACTAAGATGATAGCAGGGAACGTTGATATCGACACAAGACCATTCTTTACTTTCTTTCAAAACACGCGAACGCGCGCAAAAACCAAATTTATTTGGGCCCGCAGCAAAACAAAGATCCGCCAAGAATTTTTCACAAACCGCACGCTAACCGCAATCACTCTATAACTACTGCTGAACGGACGTCACCAAGATCCTTTATCACTTCTACCCCACCTTTTTTTTCTGCTTTCATTCTTGATCTGTTTCTACCCAACTCCTTATTGCTCTCATTATTTCCCTGCACATACCTTTAATGTATCTGTGTACACAATATCAACACGTCACATTGGCGTAAATAAATAAATAAATAAATAAATAAAATTTTAGCAAGATTTTTTGGGGTTTTCGAAAAATAGATTGATAGCCTTAAAATATTGAAGAACATGCCTTTCTAATGCCACGTCCAAAGTCAGCGAAAAAGCCCTCGATATTAAGATACAGTGGATTTCTTTGCGTTATTGTCCATTCGCGAAAATGCAAGTGCGCTCCACGAAACTTAGTACTTCGTGGATTTCATTTTCGTCGCCAAATTAAATCCACGAAGTACTAAGTTTTGTGGAGCGCAATTGCTTTTTTCGCGACTGGACAATAGATACTGAATTTAAGCTGGTTTTTAAGTGTTTTTCCGATTTTACGCTTTTTATCATTAGATGCTCAATTTTTTATTGTTTCACGGAGTTTGCACTGATAAGCCGGATTATACGGGAAACACTTCAACAGTAGGCGAAGCTTCAGTAGACCGCAAACACCGATTGCCCATATAAGTTTTCAAATTCTTACCTGTTCCTCCTCCGAACATAGTTGATCCCGCCGGTTTCGCACCGAATAGTGAACTTCCTGCATTCGCGTTGTTATTATTGCCGAAAAGCGATGAACCTCCAGAAGTATTGGCGGCTCCGCCAAAAGTCGTTGATGTATTGGTAGCTCCTCCAAAAAGCGATGACTTTTGCTGCTGAGTGTTGGATCCAAAAAGACCACCGCCGCTTTGAGCAGTATTAGTAGTAGACGATCCGAAGAGACCTCCGCCAGAAGAAGTGGTTCCTGCACCTGGCGTTTTTCGATTCGCGGCATAGTCCTCCACTCTCAGTTCTTCAATACTTTTACCTTCATACTTGTTCATCGCCGAAATGCAAATGTGTTTTGTGTTAATGGATTGCGTCGAGCCGTTTCGCAACATTGTATCCGAGCTGATTGGTGGATCGAATTTTACTGTCGTGCCGGTGACACCCGATGATCCTGAAGCTGATTATCACTTTATGAGGACTTATAATCGACCAAATGAGAAATACCCCAAATCAGAAAAGTTGTGGGCGGTAGTGTTAAGTTAAATTAGAAGAAAATATTAGAAGGAGAAAAATCGCCTATTTAATTTCTGCAAAGAAGACCAGGAAATTTTCAGTTATTATCGGACATTTCAGGGAGAATACCAAAATTATTTTTGAGGGCTATTAGTCATTTCCGATGGCTAACTCCCGCTTGTGTGCCGATTGCCAATTAGGCACAAGCTGTTCGTCAGTAATGGCTAACAGCCATTTTCAACAGCTAATAGCCCTGAAGCCGCCTATATTCGTCATATTTGCGCCAAAAATAAACGAACCAGCAAGCACACTCCGGCCTTATACACAAGAGATTAGATAATTGAGGGATTTTGCGAAAATGATAAGAAAGCTAAACTTCAAAAAAAAAATTGTCGGCATTTTTGACACTTTTTTAAACATTAAATTCTTACTTTTTAAAAACCACTAATCTGATTTGGGGCTGCCCTTTATAAGAGGAAGCATATTTTAATTGCTCCTTACCTCCAAAGAGTCCTCCACCGGAAGACGCATTGCTCGATCCAAAAAGACTTGAAGTTCCAGCATTCGAATTATTGTTGTTACTCGATCCAAAAAGACCGCCACCGCCGCCGCCGGTATTCGTCGTTGACGCGCCACCAAAAAGTGGACGACTCGCATTGTTCTGCGCGCCGCCGAACAGCGACGACGTCTGAGTTTGCGTTTGAGGAGATCCAAAAAGATTCGAACCCGTGTTGGTGGCTCCGCCGAACAGCGATCCAGCGGGTTTGTTCTGATTGCCGCCAAACAGGCTGGAAGTGCCTGCTGGCGTGGTGGGTTGGCCAAAGAGACCTTTGTTTTGGGTGTTCTGACCGAAGAGCCCGCTTCCGGAGCTGGCGCCGAAACTTGACGAGCCAAATGATTTGTTCTGACCGAACATGGGGCTGAAAATATAGATTTCCTAAATTTTGCTGAAAATAAAGGTCAAACGAATAGAAAGTTCACGGTAAATATATACATTTTTACAAAGGAAAAAAAGGGCATACTTCTTCGCGGTGAGTTTGGAAAAAAATTAAAGCGCGAAATTAAAAAATTAAAGAAAAATGGAGCGGATAAATTCGAATTCGAATTCGAAAAAAAAAACGCAAAATTTGGAGCGTCCAATAGAGCGCGTTTGCATTGCCACTGTCTGCGTCTCCCAGTTTCTCACACTGTCTCACCGCGCACGCTGTTCGATTTTATTTTCCGCTTCTTTGTTTATTTTTACAGTTTTGCGTTGTTTTTCACTTTTTTCAAACTAAAAATTCATTAATTTTCAGCCCAGATGCCATAGAAATGGGCAACACAATTCTGAATGGTCGCTCGAATGCGATTGCACCAATTATCAGCGCGGAAGATGCCAAAAGTTATAGTGAGTTTTTTCCGATTGAATAAATAATAAAGAAAATAATGGTAATTTTAGTGTCCGACGAAGAATATCGTCGAATTCGGCAAGCATTTCAGCGGTTCAAAAACGGTTCCATTAACTATGACGTGAGTTTTGCTGGAAAATGAATTGAAATGAGAATTAATGCCAAAAAATATGGCAAAAATGCTCCGATTGAGTTGAAAATTTAGCAAATTGTGTCAAAAACGATGCCGACTATTAAAACATTTTGGTTAGAATTATTGTCGGCCCGCCATAATGGTCAAACGCGCTCCACTGAACAACGCTATGCGATTTTCATTTTGGTGTCCGAATTATTTCATTTCACCTATAAATTCAACGTGAATTTAAATAATTTGAAAACCAAAATGAAAATCGCATAGCGTTGAGTTCAGCGGAGCGCGTTTGACCATTTTGGCGAGCCGACAATATATAAACACATATTTATAGAGTTTACTGAAAAACATATTTTTTTTTTGTTAAATGTTTTAAAAAATTATAAAAAATTGCAGGAGTTCTGCTACCATGTCCTAGGCGCCGCGCAAATTCCCGACGACAAGCGACGTCTTCTTTTCAATTTTTTCTCCCACGGCAACGAGACGATTTCGTTCGATCAACTCTTAATTTCCCTCGTCGGGTTGTGCAGGGTGGAAGCCGTGCAAACTAGTGAGTATTTATTCGAAGAAGTAAAAAACAGATTATTTTTTCTTCAGGATTCTACGAAGAGTACAGAGAATTCGCTTCGTGGGGTCTGAAACCGCCATTGTTGACGATTCCGCTCAATGACTCGTACATTTCGTTTTATGAGGTCATGTCGTATGTTACTCATTGTAAGTTTTTATTTAAGTTTAAATGTTATCGATACATTTTGCTGATGTTAAGTATCGGTTAACGAGGTGATAGAACTGGAAAAAGTGTTCGCCACAATCAGTGACCGAGCAGTGTGCAAGTTGAATGAGGAAAAATGGAAGCAAGCTTTGGGCGGATGTTTTCCAGTCGGCTACGCTGAACGGCTATTCGCCGTTTTCGACGAGAATAAGGACGGACAAATCGACTTTCGCGAGTTGGTTTGCACTTTGTCTGCTCTCTGCAGAGGACCTCTTCCTGGAAGAATTTCACGTGAGTCTTATACTTTATTTGCTGGTGCATATACCGTAAAATCTGTATTATTACTCTCGTCTGAGCAAGTGCTTATCTTTTTTAAAAATGGAAAAGTTTCGACACCGCACGAAAAAGGGGGAAAGTGGGCGGAGCCTAATTTTTTTTCGAAGGATTCGATCATTTAAGTTTCAAAAAAAAAATTAAATAAGGCCAATTTGAACATAAAATTATGCATTTATCCAATTTGTGCCGAGACGCCGAGACTAATCGTGAGTTTTTCCACTTTGAAAAATGATGAGCACTTGCTAAGACGAGAGTAATAGAAGCGCACCTGTAATGGAGGTGTCCAGGGGTGCCACAACAACAACAACAACAACAAAGATTACAAAGTCGATCCGTTCTTCAAGTACCGAAGGTACTGCGGATCACGGTTTTCTGCGTACGCGGACGACTGGTCGTGTACCGTTCAGAGCCAGACGTTATTTAAGTCAATTCATGGCTAGGGAAATGACCGAGCAATCTTCGTAGATTTCTCTACTACCCAATTAGAGGCTGGGTGAACCCGGGGGGTGAGGGCAGGAATCGAACCTATGACCTCTGGAACGGCGACGGTCACCATTACCGGCTGCGCTATCCACCCCCCCCCCCCCCCCAAAAAAATTGCGAAAAAAATTTTTTTTTTCATTTTCACCGCGTATTTTTATTCGAAAAATGCGAAAAACAAAAAAAAACGGCACCCCTGGAGGTGTCCTTCTATTGTGTTTTCAATCGACTTGCGACATGAGAACGCGAGACTCCGCCCACTTTTTTGTGCGCGACCACGCGAACACAGTGATATTTGAAGAGACGCAGACAGGTAGCGCACAAATAAGTGGGCGGAGTCTCGCGTTCTCATGTTGCAAGTCGATTGAAAACACATTAGGTTCTTGTTCGAAATTAAAGACGCACCCTCTAATATAAGCGCATCTCTAATAAAGGCGCACCCGAAGTGTTCAAAAATCGACTTTTAAAAGCGTTATTTAGATTTGTGATATTTTCTGCCAAGGTTTTTTTTAAAGCTTTCGTAATGGCACCATTTACCGTAAAAACTGTATTAGAAGGGCCCCATTCATTTTTTTTTTCGTGGGATCGTATGTGTGTGTGTGGAGGGATTCTTTCTATTATAGGGGGACCTTCAACTCTCTATAAAGGAACCCTTTAATTCAAGAGGGCACTTCTATTTTTCGGAAGTTTGTTTGGGGCCCTTTTAATACAGTTTTTACGGTAGGTTTGAAAATTAGGAGCTCACCTTCTAATTGAAGAAACACTGTAATAAAGGCGCACCAAAAAGAGATGGTTAAAAATATAAATTTTCACGCTAGGTGTATTTTGTTATTCTAGAACTCGCTAGAATTTGGGACCTGGATTGTGACAAACTTCTTTCCGACGAGGAGCTGTCCGAGATGTATAAAGACCTGAATGTGGCGGCCGAGCATCAAACCGTCGCAAAATCCAGTCAGGGAAAAGCGGCGCTAATTGATTTTGGAATTTGGGCGCAGGAAAATGAGCAATATGTCAAAGAGTACTATTCAATGGCTCTACAAGTCGGGCATATTTGTCTCGGATTGAGGCCAGAATCGAAAAAAATGGAGCTGCAAATTGTAAAGTGAGTTCGATTTTGCTCGATTTTCGAATTACAAATAAAAATAAAATTTCTCTCAGAGAATTCGAAGATCGTGCCTCGAAACTTCCCTTAACTGAATGGAATATTGTCGCCGAAAGCTGGCATTCAGAATTTCGAACGCTCCTCGAAGCAGACAAGAATCCAAATCCAATCGATAATTCTGGAATTAAAGGAACACGAGAAGACAGTTGGACCAGTAAAGTCGCTTGTATATCTTCAGAATCAGCTCGTCTAAAACCAGACCTCCAACAATCTGATTACATCCGTGTGCCAGTTCCACTGTGGAGAGCATGGCTCAGATGGCACGGATGTACTCTCACGGTCGACTCGCAGTTCACAAGAAAATATTTGGAAGGAGAGTTTTTTGAAGATTCAAAACCAGCCCTCGAACTTTACCCACTCGAAATTCTCTTGCTCGGCCATGACCGCAAAAAGAGCCATGACGGTACAGAGACAACACCTAGATCGTTAAACTCATGGGCGTGTGCTCAAGTTTCTCGGAGCATGACTGTCGACGAGTTGCTCTCTCTGTGCAAAACAGAACTTCGACTGGGCGATGGTGACGCGAGATTGTGGCAAGTTATAAAAGAAAATGAGGAAGGAAATGTTTTGTTGGATGACGCTGCACAGAATTTACATCAATTGTACACGGCACTCGGAAAAACGAAAAAAGTGAACAAGATGAAATTGTTGTTGGAAGTTCGAGAACGAGGCACGGGAGTTTGGCCGGAAGAGTTGAGAGCATCGCTTTCTGGAAAACAAATCACCGCCGCGTCGACACTTTCTTCATCGAATGCTCAGCTTTCCGGTTAGTTTAATATTTTGGGACTTTTTTGAATTTTAATCAGCTCAAAAATGTTTTGATTGGTTTTTTTGTTGGAAAACTCGCTTTATCGTACTCAATATTATTGCCTTTTAATTTTTGTTTTCAACTTTATTTTTTTCGGATTTTCAATTATTTTTTTTTCTTTAATGGACCTATTCAAAGTACTGTAGAAAAACGGAAAAAATGACAAAAAACTGGGAGAAAACTCGGAAAATGCTCCGATTGGTCTGAAATTTTGGGAGAAACTGTCAAAAATGCTTCCGGACTTTCTCAGAAAATTTTGGACCGAAATATCGATTTAAAAAAATATTGATTTTTTTTCTGAAAATTTTCTAAAATCGATATTTCGGTCCAAAATAAAAAAAAACGCGGATAAAAAAATTTGTTTCATTATTTTCGCCAAATTTTCGATTTTGGACTGAAATTTAGCGAAGTTTTCATATTGAATGAATTTTACATATTTAAAAGTCGAAAAAAAAAAATCGAAAAATGAATTTAGAGACGTATTTTGATAAAAATTATGAAGTACTGAGCTCATGTCAGTGGAGCGCGTTTGCTCATTACCGTGGGAAAACAATTCATTTAAATAAATACGAAAAAAAAGGAGACCGAAAACCTATTTCTTAAAAAAATAGATTTTCGGTCTTGAAAATAAGAGCAAAAAATACATATTTATATTTACAGGACGCCCCGGAGCCGTCGGCCTTGTCAACTACGGTAACTTTTGCTACCGAAACGCGGGAATCCAGTGTCTCGCTCGTGTTTCACCTCTAACTCAATACTTTCTGGAAGATGAAAATCTTGACGCAATCAAAAAGGCGAACACTCGCCGACGAGACTCTGTGGAGACGGCAATCGAGTATGCGAAGCTGCTCAGAGAAATGTGGGCGGCCAAAAAGAAAAATATAGCGCCGAACGATTTCAACGATGCGATTCGCATGAATTCGGACATGTTCGAGTGCAGTGAACAACACGATTGTCAGGAATTTGTCGCCTTTCTTCTCGATCAACTTCACACGGCGATCTACGAAGCGAATCGGGCAGTAAATGCATTGGAAGAAGAGAAAATAGAAGTGAAAGAGGAAAAGGTAAAAGAAGAAACCGACGAAGAAAAAGCTGAAAGAGCCTGGACAGAATACGAAAAACAAAACGATTCCCTAGTCACTCGACTTTTCACCGGACAACTCCGCTCTCGACTCATTTGCCGTTCGTGTCAAGGCAGTTCCAGTGTCTTTGAACCGTTCACTTCACTATCGCTGCCAATCGGATTCGAAGACGTGGATTTGTATCAGGTTATTGGTTCGTTTTTTTCCTTTTTTCGTTTTTTTTTAATTGAAAAAGTATGCATTTATCTGCATGTTAAACATTTTAAGGCAGGAAAGTTAATTAAATGCTGATTTCCATAAGTTTTGAATCACCAAAAAATTCACATAAATAGGTCTATATTGTCCAGCCGTCGTTTAGCCAGGTGCGCTCCACTGAACTTGGAACCTCGTGAAATTCATTTTCGGCGCCAGATTATTTTTTTCCTATTCTTTATCGATTTTTGCTTAAATTCTTGGTTTTTCTTTGTAAAATTGACAAATTCAGAGTAGTATTTCGTGAAAATTTCTCGGATATTCCATAAAAATATTTAAAAAAGATTGTGTGCAAACACCACGACGACAAAGTGCAGAAAATTTTTCGAAACGTCCGACAGCCTTATAAACGACGAGACGCAGAAAAGATACAGTATTTCCACGTGACGCAACCGCCGCACATTAGGCTTTGGAGGAAAAAAGGCAATTTTTAAAATTCTCCAGCACCAAGTGTTTCAATGGCTAATATCCATAGAGCTGCCTACATAATAGCGCGGCCATAAATGAAAAAAAGGTGGTCATAAATACAGAAATTTCCTCCCTTTTTTTCTAAATCGCACGGTTGAATTTAGAAAAAAGGGGAAATTTCTGCATTTATGGCCACCTTTTTTTCATTTATGACCGCGCCATAAATGATTCAAGTTTTTTTCTAATAAGACTGATATTGATATTTTTTGCAGTTGTTCACCGAGACGGTCGAATTCCCCGTCGCTACGGATTCCGTCTGTCACGTGACTCAAAAATTGGACACCTTCGAGAAGTTGTCTCGTCTTCCAGTGGAATTTCAGTCTCCCACATCACCATTCAATGCATGTCTAGCAAGGGAACACTGATGAGCCGATCACCGAGTCAGCGGAGTTGTAATTTGAAAGATGACATGTCACTGAGCACATTCCCGTCTGGAGCACGACTTTATGCCCTAGAATTGCCGGAGAGAGCAGAGGAAACCGAGTGGAGAGTTGCGATGCATAGAAAACTACAGTACAACCATGAGCCGCACATTCTTGGCTCCACGGCTGGATTCATTGTTTCGAGATTTGGACTTCCACTGATTGTAAGTGTGGATGGAGAAGTTACTGGAAAAAAACTCTACGATGACGTAATGTATCAAATGCATCGGTTCATGGAACACTCGGTCAACTCGTTTTCCAGTCGTGCTCACGATCCGTGTGAAGACGACGCTTCCGGATACCCATTCAATCTGTGTCTAGTCGATCAAAACTACGAGTGGTGTGGACAGTGTCCGGCACTCAAATTCTGTAGAGGATGTCGAATTCTTCCCGATGATTCCAAGGCGTTTATCCCGGTGAACTGTCCGATTGCTGTTGACTGGCTTCCGATCGCCCTTTACCTACGATACAATCACTCACAGGAACAGGCCTGTGAAGACGATCCATCGGTGGCCGAGACATGGTCCCGTCACTTTGCTCCGTCCTCTCTTGAGCATTGCATCGAGAAATTCTCTTGTCCGGAAACGCTGGACGCGGCTATCCAATGTGACCGATGTGAGAAAAAGACGACGCGAGACAAGGTGATGACAATCTGGAAACTTCCAAAATACCTGATTATTCATCTGAAACGCTTCGAGTTTCTGCGCGAGCAGGGAAGAATGGGAAAGTGCAAACGGACTGTGAACTTTCCGCTGAAACACTTTGATCCGGCACCATTTGTCGATAAACCGGACGGGAACACGTACGAGTGTATTGCATTGGCGGTCAGTTTTTTTCTATATATATTACTGTAGGGTTTGTAATACATAGAAGTACACTCTCAGAAGTTTGAAGCGTTTTTTTTTCAAATATTAAAGAAATTTAAGGAAAACACTATAAATTTAATTAAAATTTTTTCTTGAAAATCGAAAAAAAAACAATTTTTTGAAAAAAAAATCCCAAAAATAAGTTTAGAATCACTACGGTCAACTGTCGTGTGGTCACTTTATCGCATACGCAAAGAGCAACGAAGACAAATGGCTCATGCTCAATGACTGTTCGGTTCGTGAAGTTTCAGAAGAAGAGGTTGATAAGCAAGGCGCTTATCTCTTGTTTTATGAAAGGAAAGATAACATTTAATCTTGAAGTCTCCTTTTTTAAATAGCTCAACTTATCCCGAATACAAAATGGCCATTATTCTAATTACCCATAATTAAACTCAAATCACGGTTGTGAATTTTCCCTGTACATATTCTATTTATTGGCTTTCTGACACCACTAGTCAATCAACCTTTGGTTTTTCCCTCTCACCATTTCACTTTATTGCTGCAAGACGGCTTTCCCCAGTTTAATTATGTTTTAATTTTGTTCTATCAGAGTTCACCAGTCTATAAAGAATGTATATGCACTTGTTAAAAAAAATATCCAAAGCATAGCTCTCGACACATCAAAGATTGATTCCAACAACTTCGGGCACCAGTTATGGACAAACTGGTCCAGGGAAGAGCTGGGAAGACGGATAAAAGACTCGCCGCAAAAAAATAGTACCGAAAAGTTTAGGCAACGGGAGCAAGCCTGGAACACCATCCCAACTTCCGTTCTCACCAACTTTATCGAGTCTACGGGACGAAGATGGCGCGCTGTCATTAATGTCAAAAGTTATTCGAGTGATGCCTATTTATCTTTATGAACCTATTCAAAGTACTGTAAAAAACGGAAAGAAACGCTGACGTATATCGACAGCACTAAGCGAGAGGTGAGTAAATGCGCTCCATTGAATGGCGCGAATTTGAAATCTTCCACTGTCGTGAACCGTTATTTTTTTCTCTGTGCACTAATTTCCTCCTATCCCGATTCCGTTTTCACCACTTTCGTTCAAAATTTAACTTAAAAATTTTAATTTCGGGCAGATGGAGTTGCGGGGCCACTCAAAAACATTTTTTCCTTTGTTTTTATTGGTGATTTTGCATCGCTTTTGATTTGTTTGATATATTTATCTCATTTAGCATTTATTTTCGCCCGGAAAATTCAGCGGCAAGCACCGGAAGCATGTGTGATACTTTTGAAATATGCGACCGGAGGGAGCTGGGCGGAAGCTTGCTTTGTTCCTATTGAGTGTTTACTCGGCTCCCGGTAACTTTTTCTTATTTTTTTAGGCTTTTAATCACAAAAAATCCCCTCGCAAAGCATGCTTCCACCCAGCTCCCTCCGGTCGCCAATTTGAAAAATGTCACACATGCTTCCGGAGCGCTGCCGCTGAACTTTCCGTGCATCGATAAATGCTTAGAATCCCATATTCAAAGCGTCTACGACAAGAAAAATGTATTGAAAAAGAAAAAATACATAATTCATGTACGAGCCGGGGAGAAAGGAAAGAAATCGATGCGCAGAGATAAAAATAATGGTTCACGACAGTGGAAGATTTCAAATTCGCGCCATTCAATGGAGCGCATTTACTCACCTCTCGCTTAGTGCTGTCGATATACGTCAGCGTCGGAAAGAAAGACAAAAAAAAATGTGGAAAAATCAGAGAATGCTCCGTTTATTTTAATTTAAATATCGATTTTAAATTTTTTCTGAAACATTTATTGTTAAAATTTTTATTGCAGTCCCGGGAGTAATTTTGGCATTGGCTACCCAGATTTCAGCCCGACCGAAGCATTTCTCCCAGCGTCAGTCTCCTTCCAGCACTACTAAACCAATGTCAATGCACAATTGAGGAGACGGAATCGATGTGCAAAAAAAAAAACAAAAAAAGTGCACACAACTGAAAACATCAGTTCCCCACATAGTTTCCATTGGTCGCCATAGCTGAATTCGGGGTACCACCAGTTTAAATGTTTGGACGGGGAGTTAAAGATCCAAAGTGGGTGGCCAATATTCTATTGGTGTGGGGTCAATGTTCACAAGCCCCTCCTGTGAACATGTTCCCCCCAAAATCAACAGTGGGGAGCTGTTATTCATGAACTCCCACTCTCCAAATCGGTAAAATAGCCTCCCGGAAAATATCGTGTACCTGAGCTCCCCGAAAAAAAATAAAAATTTTTCCACAATGTGAGGAGTCAAACTCCCTTTTTGGGGAGCTTTATTCCACGTGTGGTGAGTCATATGTGGGTGGGGGGCTTATGTTCACATTTGCCGAAAACCACATCCACTCCGAAGTCATAACTTTCAACATTTTTAAGTTCTGCTTTTTAAATATTATTTGGAACAGTAAAAAATGCATACTAACAACCATCTGCCAGGTATTATTGTTTTAAAAAATTTGTCACCTGGCGAGAGGCGCGAACTTGAAAAATAGGCTCCGCCCCCTCGCCAAGATTTTTCTGCACTGGCTGCACCTCCGTTTGCAAGCGCGCCGCGCGCGATTTTCTGCTTGGAATTTTTGTTTATTTTTTCCGTCAAACCTTCACAAAAAATACATAGTTAAACGTATTTTCCATATTTTTGCGAGGAATTTTTGCGCGAATTTTTGCTTTATTTATTTGTTTCGAATTTTTATAAAATTATTGTTTTTCAATGATTTTTTTTGAATTTTTTCTGTACCTATGCAGACGAATTTTGCTGCCATTGTATTTCATAGGTTCATAAAAATAATAAATCAAGCCAAATTCTGTCATTTTTTCAACAATTTCAGACCTCTGATCAAACAAAACACATAGAATTCATCGAAGATTTATTTTTTATCCTGGAAAAAAAGTTTACAGACAATATCAGCAGATTATGGATCCTGCCGAGCGATCATCGCCTACACGGAGTAATGGCGAGTGACCTGGTGCAAACGTGCTCCATTGATAACACGCCACGCCGCACGCTCCGCATTCGACGGCAAAAATTTTGGGCACTGTGCCAATGCAAACATTTAGAAAAGAGACGAGACGGAGAAGACGAGCGAAAAAAGAGACGAGACGGAGAAGACGAGAGCGTCGCGCGTGTTCCCGCGCCAAAAAAAATCGTTTGAAAAAAAGGCAGTCGCCATTACTCCGTGCGCCTACCTGTCCCCCAAAACCTTCATTTCAGAAAGGTACTGGAAAAATTTGATTAAATATTAAAAATTAAATTAAAATAAATAAAAAAAATTAAAACACGTAGAATTCATTTCCAAATGAAGCAATCGTCGTCATCCAAGCGTGTTCAGGTCAGGCCGGGGCAAATTGAAGGATTGAAGTCTCTGAAAAATATCCAAACATATGAGGTTGAAACGAAAGAAAAATCCACGCGATGCGCAGATGAGCGAAAGCCAGCATATGCAAATATACTATCGCTTTTAAAAAAGGTTACAAAAAAACTTATAATTGATTCGTGACGGAGTGACATTTCACGTGAAACTGTGAGACGAAAATTCTCTTGATTTCTTCAATTTTTTCGAATAAAAACGTGAAAAAAATTGTCACTCCGCCACGAATCCATTATACCATTTTCTCATAAAATAAAAACTCACAGGAGGATCGCGATTTTCTGGAAATAGGGAGAGCTGTCGCCTCTCTCGATGTCACCGACTTTCCCAAAGGACCAGAAAATTCTGCCGCATTTATTCATTTCTCGTCGGCAGTTTTTGCGCATTATTTGGCGATGGGTCATCTGCAAAATATTATTATTGTCATAAAAAAGTTTAAAAATATTAACAATTAAAACTCACACATTTTTAAATCGATAGCCAGGCAAATAATAAACAATACCTGGAAAATCTGAAAAAGAATGCCAGAAAATCGTTTTCCAGCAAAAAAATTGTTTATTTCATAAATTAACAAATTGTTAAAAATGACAAAATTAGTTTTAATATGTATTTTTGTAAAAGTTTGGCGGAAAAAATGAAAAACAATGAGAGAAAATTCCACGCGGAAAATCGCGCGCGGCGCAATTGCAAACGGAGCTGCAGCCATTGCAGAAAAATCTTGGCGAGGGGGCGGAGCTTATTTTTCAAGTTCGCGCCTCTCGCCAGGTGACAATTTTTTTAAAACAATAATATGTGAGGACAGCTCTAACGTGACGATGATCGTCAGTTATGTATGTGCCAAGGTGCCAGATAATAAGAGACTGATGGATGCACGGCCTGTTGAAGAGTATATTGTGAAAATTCGCTCCACTGCTCACACAGATTTGAGGAAACGCTGTTGTTATAGATTTGAAATGGTTTGGATTTTCAAAAAAGAGGCGCTGGCGGAATAGGTATTCTGCATAAAATAAATATGGAAATACTGGTTAAATATTTAAAATCATGCAAAAGATATGAACCCACAAGAAAAAAATATATAAAAAATTGCTGCGGCGCCTCAGTAACGGCGTTTTGAACACGCAATTTCGCGCGCTTTTTTCTCGAGTGAGGTGGCAACTTTCTTTTTTCATGTACCACCACCCCGTGTGGATGTTTCGAGGCTACCAGCTTATTTTTCAAATTAATTGTTATTGTGCCGGTTTAAGAGCTCCACGAACTCTACTCGCAGGCTAAGAAGGAAAGCGCACCCCGGCGCACACTTACCGTAACTTTCTACGGAATATTTACTTTCGTGTGGTGTATTCCAAAATTCATTTATTTGTATAAGCCCTTTGCGATACGTGAAATATTACATAAGATGTCATGGTGTCAATTAAATACAATTTATTCCACGGGCATCCTGATTAGTCCCTGATTAGAAGTCAATCAGCGTGTGACATCTACTCACATCCCAGCCTATCGATAAGATCTTTTCCATGTTATTCTAGTTGTTTTTTTTCCGTTCTCACCACAGTTTTGTCTTCCGTGTCAGATGATATGTCAAGATAAGACGAGGTGCTAACCACGTCTTCCATTCTTCTTCGTGCCCCCAGTGCTCATTGAATGAGAGAAGAGAAAATAAGGTAAAAGAAGACAAGATAATCGGCGGAAGCGGTCGCTTGATTGATAGACATTGTGGTAGTGGTTCACGCAAACAAAAAGTAGCAACGCATTATATCGGACCCCTGGTGATAGGCAAACAGACGGGATACACGTGTTAAAGGACGGCATACATATTAGGACAGGGAGGAGGAGGAGGAGAGAACGGAAGCCAAATAGAGAGAAGAGCTCTTGGCTCCGGAGACGAAACGTCAGATGAGATGAGGTGATGTGACAGAGACAAGTGGCCACTTGGTTGTGACAACTCGGTATATCAAAATAAACACTTTGATTGGGTTGAAGTGGGGAAAAAATCGAAAATTTTGATTTTCTTAAAAAAATGTAAAAATACTGCCGGATACTCCCGGATACTCGCGGAGTCGTGTGTATTTAAAAAAAAATTAAAAAATTAGAAAAAAAATCATATAAAAATTATTAATTTATTTTCAGACGAGATCATTTGAAATTGAGACACCACTACATAAAATTAAAAACAATAAAAATACAAAAAAATATCAAGGCCGACTCAAAAGATCGAGAACATCGAAACCGGATTTTTTCAACTTTGACGGAGCCGGCGTCACCATTGAATCGAATTTTTTGAAAAACGGAGCACCAAAAGTGGAAAAAAGAGCCAATTGCCATTGAGCCATGAGCTCTGGTGGAATCCGTGGAGAATCTTCTTCTTCTTCTTCCTCCTCAATATCATCACTTTTAAAGCATTTTTTAAGCGGAACCGTCTCATTTTCCGCTTCTGTCGTTTCATCCTCCCTGTGACGTTTCTTTTCTCGTTTTCCATTCCCATCTTTTCGAAATCCTTTTGCAAATGGGTTCTCCTCGATTTTCAGCTCTGTTACCTGGAAATTTTGCATATTTGCCATGTCTCATTAGAAGATTCTCGGCGGCATTTGCCGGTGCAACTGTGGAAACACCCCAAGTGTCTTTAATATTGTTCTCTTCCAACTTGCCTAATTTGAACCAGACTACGGCCGCCTAATTCCCCTTTGGTTTGAAAGTGTTTCGCCAAGTTTGGTGCAAAATGTCCAGTATATGCTGAGAAAACGCTGGGGACAAGACACCAGCCAAACTGGGTACGTTTACTTTATGGTTCCAACTGTTCTTTAATTACCAAATTTAGACAAAACGAGTTGTCGTAATTAAAGACCATGCCTGTCTAAAGAAACCGTACATAAGTTTAGTACCTAAAGATCAGCCGTAATCAAAAATCAATAATCAAAAAGCATACCCAAAGAGTCAGGGACCAAAAGATCCGGGACCTATTGATTAAAAAACCCACAAAATCTCACACAACGCTTAATAATAGCAAAGCATAATTACCTGAGTATTCTGATAGGCTGTCACTGCAATAAAAGCAGTTTCGTTGAAGCAAAACGTTTTTAGCGTGGAATAGATTGGTTGGGAATTGTCGTCGCATCGCATGATATGAAGACGTGGAAGATATTTGTGCATCGAGTTTAGAATCATCTAGAAAAAAAAAGTCAGACTCGAAAAAGGTGCAAACGCAGGGAGAAACATGTTTTTGTTTTTCTAGTTCTGAAAAGAATGGAACAATTCCATTTCCAGATAATGCCGTTTTTGATGATTTTTCTTACATTTTATATATTTTGCAGATAAAAAATTTCTTCACATTGTTCACGTGGTAAAATAATTTTAAAAAATCAATAAAAATGACATAATCTGAAAACGAAAATCAACGGTCAGATTAGCCCTGTCAATGCAAGTGCGCCCCACAGCGAATCGTTTTTAAATTTTTTTAGTTTCGGCACACCATGCACCCCGAACTCGATGGCTAATAGTCAAAAATTTCTAAAGTAAGTTCCACTCACAAATCCATTATTATCGGTCATATTATTGGTCAACTTCATCTTGCTAAAATTAGCCCCTTTGCCCATCCAATGCTCCCCCGTTGCCGGCGAGTCTGGATGGAAGAATGGGCGGGGTGGAAGCTCTGGATCGGCGTTTCCAGCCTGTAGCCATTTGCCACGCAGGAATTTGTAACGGCAGCTGCTAGGTGAGACCAAGTCCATGAGCAAGTAGTATTTGCAGTTTTTGTTGAGCCCACTGATTTTCACACGGAACGCCGGGAAGATTCTTCTGGAATAGAGAAACGATTTAAATCTACGTACTTTTTGTTTAACAGTGGTTGAAATATTGTGTTTTCAATCGAGCTGCGACATCAAAACGTGAAAGCTCGCCCACATATTTTCACGCGAAAATTCAAAATGCACTAAAATTTAATTTTAGCATTAAAAAAGTGGGCGGGATTTCACGTTTTGATGTCGCAACTCGATTGAAAACACAATAAATATATTTAGGGTCATTTCTATGGAAATTAAATTTCAGGGAGCCTATGAGCAACGAAGCCGTTAATTTCCTTCCGAATGACGAATTGTCACGGGATGCAGCAAATCTGTCCGGAGCAGCTGATGGGCAGCTAGCGGGCAGGCGTACCGACAAATGTCGAGCTTTTAGAACTGTGTGGAATAGAGCTCACATTTCCTGAGTCTTTTATATTTTTTAATGTCTTTCGAATCATCTCAAATATGATTAGAAATACATGAAAATACGATTAGAAAAGCAGGAAAAACTGTGTTTTAGGAAAACCAAGTCCACTATTCCGCACACTTCTTAAAGCGAGTACCCTCGAAGAAAAGCGTGAAAAGTTATTTTAACCACCGTAACATAACAATATCCCACCCCCTGACGCCAACATATGTCATAAGCCCCGAAGTCGGCTATTAGCCAAAAAATAACCAAGATCAACCAACCTTCCATTCTTCGTTATCACCATTTCGGTGCCAATCTCGCTGAACTTTTCCCACAACGGACGATCCAACAACTCCACCATTGGATTATCCCGAACACCATCATCAAAAACTCTGGAAGGTGTGAATCCGGAAGGCAATAGACATTGCATCCACGGAAAAAATGATTGTGGTGGAAAGAAGGCCATTGGAGAACATAAATGACCAAAACACTCTCTCTTTTGCCTCTTCGATTTCTTCGTCCCGACTCCGCCCACTCGCTCTGATTGGTGGACGTGTGGAGGTGGGCGGAGTCGGAGTTAGAAAAACATTGTTTGTATATTTATTTTCCGAACTTTTTTGTTTTGTAACAAAAACTTTGTTTCCAGCTTCACTCACTATCAGTTCTCCCTCCAAATATTTTGACTCAAAACATGAAAATTACGAATTCGTATTCGTATTCGCTGTCGTAAAATTTTTGATGACTGTCATTGCCTCGTCGCCATATGAGTCATGAATTCGGAAGCACATTCCTTTTTTCTATAGAAATGTGCTAAAAATCAAGGAAAATTTTTCCGTTAAAATTAAAAATTTTTTGGTCAACACGGACTAGTTTTTTTATGTTAAAAATTAGCAAAAGTGGGGGATTTAAAAAAAAATTTAAAATTTTGAAAAATAATTCAATTTTTTCCAAAAATGTTAACGAAATCGAGGAATTTTAGTTTTGAATGCAATTTAAACGTTTTCATTTTTTAGATATCATGAAAAACTGAAAAAAAAATTTAAATATCAAAAAAACCCAAAACTGAAAAAAAAATCGAAAGTTTAATTTTTTTGGCAGTTTCCGTGTCCATGGCCGCCAATGCAAAAACTAGTCCAAAAAAAAAAAAATAAAACTTAGCTAGTGATTCTGAATCGATTAACACCCCAACTTGGCTAATTCTACCAAGGGAGAACCTAGAAACACTCGCTGAAACTTTATCGGCAAAACGAAAAAATGCGACACGGTGTTTGCGTACTTTTGAGAATTCAAAAAATATAAAAGAACTGTTTCATTTTAATTTGAATTTCACAAGTACGCAATCACCGTCAAAAAAAAAAAAAAACATGAAATTTTCAAAAGATTACTGTAACTGACTGCGATTGTTTGTTTGTTTGCACCATAACAAATTTACCAAAACTTGGCCACATTTCCCCAGAGAGCCCCTCTCCAAACTCATTTGTTTGCCACCTCGCTTTCGATTACGCAACACATCCTCGTTGGTTACAGTATGCACACGTAATGTGACAAACGTGGTAGAAAGAAATATGAGCAAGGGTATAATCTTTCCGATTTTTCAGTCAATCAAGTGGTTTGTTTGGCGAGTGTGAACAGGTCAAAACCCGAGTGATGTAATCAGCATAAATAGACACTTTGGTGGGGGAGGTGAGGGAAAATATAGAGAGATAGGTGTGAGCCTGTAGGCTCAGGAATTTTTGTAGGGTCTATTGTGGTTTTATTAAATTTACATTTGGTGTTTGGGTACTGGCATCGCCTACGTACGTATTTACAAAGCTCCGCTCACTGTTTTTAGTATGGTTTTAACTTTATCGAATTTCTGCCGCTTTTTTATCTTTTTTTTTTAAATAAATTATTGATTTTTAATAGATCACTGTGTCCAGGATTTGAAAAGTGGGCGGAGCCAAAGAAAACGCGATGCACTGGATTTTGCGCGAAATTCCAATTCAACTATTGATAAATATCGCGTTCCAATGGAAAAGAATTTCGAGAAAATAGAAAAAAATTCTGGATGATGCTAAAATCTATAAAAATCTTCCATCTTTGCATAGTTTCTCTTATAAAAGGACTATTTCTATATTTGGAAAGACTTGAAAAAATGAATAAAATAAAAAAACTTGTATTTTCTGAGTTTCTTGCAGAAAGGTGGAAAATTGAATAAAATTACGAAAACTGCTAAATTTTTTGAGAAAGATAATTATATAATTACAAGTCTCTCAAAAAACGAGATACGTGATTTTGCCATTTCCCTTCTTCTCGTTTTTTGTTTATTGGGAGTAATCAGAATAAGGCCCAAAATGTTGTGATTCAAAAAATAAGAAATTTTCGCACCGGTAAAACTGAAAGGAGTGTACTGAAATAACCCAATGTGAATATTACAGAAAAATCTGACAAGAAATGTAAGCAATTTAAGCAATAACGGTCATTACCTTTAAAAACCTTTTTTGTTATGCTTTTAGGTAAAGCGTTATGGTAGGTAATAATCAAGGTAGGCAATTGAAAAAATGTAGGTACAGAAATGGTAGGTAATGATATTTTGCCAAAATGGTCTTGTAACAGAACAAAAAACAGGCTGAATAATATTGAAATTCGAATTGGCGGTAATCTTAGTGTGGCACAGAATTAATCAGTGAAGCGAGAATGATGATTTGTTCGCCGACTATGTATAACTGTGGAGTAGATATTTCTCTTCCGTATTTAGAAACTTTATCATGTTTTGTTTTCATTAATTCCTTCCTAATTACTACCCAAAAGCACTCAACATGTGGCTGCTCATCCATCTCATTGCAATTACTCAAATATCCGCACACAAATGAGAGCACAAATGTTCGGTAATCGACAGTGTGCAACCAGTGATTAACCTCTAAACGGATAAATAAGTTGCTCGTGTGTAATTTGAGCCACTTGCACTAATTTGCTCATCAAATAGAACCCTTTATGGCCTAGAAAATAGAAAAAACAAAGAGATATCACTAACTGATTACAGAAAAAAGGTGTGACGACCGGCGAATGCAAGAAAGCAAGAGAGGTGATAAGCGATATGATAAAACTGTCTAAGAAATGTGCGAAGAAGAGATGATTTATGGTGAGGTGATGGAAAAAATAAATGGAATTGGGAAAGATTGTGATAATGATAATGATAATATTATGACCTGCATGTCTAGGGATTCAAGTGAACTTTACACTGTATTTTTGATGGTTTTGGGAGGAAAATGGGTTTTTTAAAGCTGAGAGAGGTGGGGGTGTGAATGCTGCAAACTCGCCCGACGCACTGCATGTTTTCAAAATTGCAGAAAAACCAGGGAGCAAATATGCTCTAAACCGACTAATATGAAGTTCCTTTTCCCTAGGTTAAAAAATTTTTTTTTATTGTTTATTTACTCACAGCTTTACGAAGAAATCTTCTGAAATGAATCTGAAAAAATAAAAAATAATATTTTTTTTGTTGGAATTTTGAAAAATGTGTTTTTTTTTATGGGAAAATGATAAGACCAATAACTGTATTTAGAACATTTTTATAAAATTTTGTTGCAGTTTTATGATTTAATCGTGATAAAAAATATGAAAAAATATCTGAAAAATTAAAAAAAAAAATTTTTTTGGTAAAAATTCGAAAATTTTTAACTCAAATTTCGAACAAAAATAGAAAAAAACAGCAAAACTGAATAAAAATTCTCAAAAAAATGAATAAATTAAATTTAAAAATAACCGCAAAAAATTTTGAATTTTAAATATTTTTAAAAATTTTCATTTTGAAAAAAAAAAAATTTTTCCAATTTTTTTAAATTCTGAAATTCTCTGAATAAATTTTAAAAATCTGAAAATTGAATGGAAGTTTCAAAAATGATATATAAAAGTCTCAAATTCCTCCCTTGAAAACTTTTAATAATTTCAAAAAACACTTTTTTGAATTTTACCAATCTTGTGTACAAGCCCACCTTTATTTAAGAAGAAATTTTTCTAGTTTCTCTAATTACGCGTTTACCCTAATCCTTGTGTATAAGACCGCTACGAGAAAAGTGCGTGGGACACGAAGGGGAACCAGACGAAACGAGAGCGTGTACAAAAAAGTGGGTGGTGTTTCATTTTTTAATGCTGCAACTCTGTGGGAAACACAATAAGTAAAAAAATTGATTTTATTGAAATGGGAAAATGAGATGTTTAAAACACAAAAAAAATACAAAAAATTGCCAAATATATGAGCACTAATTACCCGGACAAAAAGAAAAAAATGAAACAGTTCCCTGCAATATCTCTTTACCAGCAATAATAAATTTCACTACAATCCACATCCAGCTCGGGCATTACTGTAGTCAGACGGCGTTCCAGTTCTGTGTGGGCTCTTTGCTGGAAAAAATTTATTTTTTAGAGTTAAAAAACTGTATAAAAAGGCACCTGCAAAAACGCGAGACCGTGAAGAATACATTGTCCAGCAATCTCCAATTTTTTAATAAACGGTGTTGGCACCTTCTTCTTCTTCACCACTTTCTTCACTATCTTTTTCTTTTTTGGCTTTGGAACGGCGACACCTTCTTCCGTGACCACTTCAACACTTTCCAACTTTTTCTTCACCACTCTTTTCTTTTTGACCGGTGGAACGTCGTCCGTTTGAGTGGCTGTCATTTGCAGGCTTTTTACAAGATTGTCGACAGTTTCGATGGAGCACGAAGAGATGCGGAATGTGTCCAGAGGATTGTACGAAACGGGTGTGGTGCCGTCGGCGAATAGCGACCAATCTCTGCAAAGAGGACTACCTTCTAAAGACATACCGTGATTCTCTAATAGAACGGCCCCCTAAAATAGACCGGTCCTCTCATATAGGAATGAATTTAACACTTTTTCCAATAATTTGGTTAGATTTTTTCAATTGTTACTTACTGACCGGTTTCTAAATTTGTTTTGTCATATCTTTACGGTATCACAAGTCCCCAGCACGAAACCGGAAAGCGAGACTATATAAAAACGGGAAACAAGCTCCGCGCCTTCGCAGAACGTGTTCTCCGGTTTTTCAGGGCCTGGGAAAAGCCAAAACCGTGAAATGTTTACGGCAACAAATTGGGTTTATGGATTGTTTAGAATTCCGAAAAACTATGCGGAAAATTTGAAGAAATGGCGGGGCTTCTTCTCTCGTTTTGTCAGGACCCTTTGTTTATTGCGCACTGATTATGATTAAGGTTGGCAGTCAGGCTTGTTGGGATAAAACTTTCCGAAAAATCGGAAATTAAAAAGTCCAGAATTTGAAATGTGGGCGGAGCCAAGCAAAAGCGCTCCGTTGGAATTTATTCGAAATTAAATCTTTGGAGCATTATTTTATGTTTTTCGGAAAATAAGACATTCACAATTTTCCCCCAAAAAGATCCAGATTATAATTGAAGTTTTAAGAAACTTTGTAAGCCTAAAACGTCGATTTTCAAAAACTTTATTATGAACACGCCGTGAAAACTCACAAGCTTCACTACTCTGGTGTCAGCAAATTTTGGCCCCGTCCACATTTTAAGTTTTGGGAACCGTTCAGTCTGATTTTTTTTTTTGGACTTCAAAACTTAAATGTGATTTGCCAATTAAAAAAAAAGATTTAAGCAAATTTTTCACAACAAGAAATCTATTCTTTCAACAGGGCACATAACTTACCAAAAAAAAAATAAACAAAATACCGTACCTCATGGTAATATTCTTCGCCTGAATATTCTGTTCCCTCATCACCGAATACAACTGATCGAGCCGAAGTGTCGGTTGATCGAAATCCGTGCAAATCAGTTTAATTTTGTAGAGTGGAAGTGACGGAAGCACACTCATCTGATTCAAAATGTGCATCGATTTTTCGGCGTGCAACTCCAGATTAATGTTCGATTTCGGATATCGGAGAATGAAACTTTTCACTATTTCCGACACATTACGATAATAACGTGGATTCACGTGCACTTGCAGTGTTAATTGGTTCAGTTCCTGAATTTAATAAATAATTAAATTATTTAAACGTTTTAAACGCCTTCTTTCTCACACTAAAAAGCGTTTCTTCAATTGATAAAAATCGTCGAGTCACATCATCATCTGGATGGATAATCAAGAGCCATAGATCTTCGACGTTGGAGAAGTATCGACGTCCAGTGTCTTTTGCCACGTAGATTTGATCGATACCGGCCAGGAAATTGATATCGGTGGTCATTTTTAGAATTGATAGACGTGATCGGCGGAATACTCCAGCCAAAAAGTCGTGCGAATCGGATGGGCAAGAAATTGAAAGACGGCGGAATGGAATGCATTGATGGGTTTGGGGGAACGAGGAGCCGAGCTGTAAATTTTTTAATTTGTCAGAATTTAGCAATTCATAGCCGATCATTTGAAAAAAAAAATGTAGTTCCGAAAAATAAGCCTCGAATTAAATTCCCTCACAAATAATTTGATTGGAAAAGTTTCAACACTACTCTTCAACATACCTTGAAATAAACGCTCCGAAAATACAGCTCCGCGCATTTTTGCGGATTTTTGTTTTCAAAATTTGTATTGTTGAAACTTATTCATCGTCGTTAAAATTACTGTTTTTGTGCAAGAAAGTGATCTAGCCTTTCGCAAAATGAAAAACTCACCCTTTCAATCGAAACTTCGTGAATTTCCTTTCGAAACTTTGCATTTATAATATTCATCCACCGTTTGCACACCCTCTCCATTTTGCAGAGCACCGCATAGTCGTATTCGGCGAAAACCTGGCGAAGCACCAAGTCTGGCATGTTCGGAATCACTTTTCGATTGCCACATTTGTACATTTCGGGAGCTCAGCGTGGGGGTAATATGATCGTGAGTACTTTGCGAAAAAGAGAAGGCGGTTCGCTGAAAATAAAGACAAAAAAAAAAATTCTACATAATTGCAAGAAGATTTTTAAAATTTCAATATCCTAGTAAGACTTTTCAGAAAAATAAAAACAGTTGCCTCTATTAAAAATAGAAACGAGAACTGGAAAAACAGAAATTTGAAAAAAATAACAACAGAAAAAGAGGGCGTGTTCGGTCGTTTCTCTATCAATGATCAGCCTCGACGGGTAATTCATTCACAAGTATCTTTTGCACAGAACAAACACTGAAATGTACGAAATCAGTTTGTTCAGCTCACAATCAGCGAAGGATTTGCGAGACAGATCAAGCGAACAAAATACAAGTGGAGTCTCGGCGGAAAAGATTGGATTGGGGAAGACATTAGTAATTGGACGAGCAAAGTTGAGTTTGTTTTATCATTGATTTGAGGATTATTTGAGCTTGAACAAGCAAACATTCAAATTCAGTTGTTCACTTGTGAACACAGAATATCGTAAATAGCGCGTCAAAATTGTTGCAAATGAGGGTATTTGCTTCAAGATGCAACACTCGTAGGAGAAAGAAAGACAAATGAATGACTGCTCCACAAGCGTTCAATTTTTCGCGCCGCGCCCTGATTTGTCTGCGCACAAATATCAGAACTTTTTCGACACGTCATTATTAAATAGCGGTTGAGCCAGCCACTTTGTCACAATTACAAAGAACAGAAATTTGGCGGCAAATAGGCTTAAGCTAGATTTATCGGTTATTTAGTTTATTGTAGCACTTCAAAACGTCTCAAAAACTTTTTTCCAACAATTATAACTACGGCTACATTAATTCTGTGACGTTAAAAACTAAACAAAGATTACAAATAATGGAAATTTGAGGAGCTAATGTGAAACGAGGCAGCTAATTGCCGAGCAAAATGATTTATTGCACGGGGTTTGGGCGATCTGTCCAGGGCAGCTGATAGGCAGGTAATGGGCAACGAAGCCGCTAATTGCCACGGGATTCGGCAGATCTGTCCTGGTCAGCTGATGGGCAAATAGCCGAGTTTAAGAGGGGCCTCGGAAAAATGACGGTATATGAAAAAAATGGATAGATGAATGTATCTTTTTTCAATAAGTTCATGTCCCCTTACACTAAAATGTGCATAAAAAACCGTAGCTAGAATCCATGAAACAGGGAAACGGCATCTTCCGGGAAATGTATGGACTTGCCTTTTCTCTGCGTCTCTCACCCTCATAATAAAAATTCATCTATTTCCAATTTTTGTTTTCAGGAAAACGGTTTTCTTGTCGTTTTCCAGTTTCATAGAAAACCAAAAAAACCAAATTTTGAAATCTCATTGAGCGTTAAACACAATCATCCAGTCCAAGTCTTCCAGTCTAAATAAGAGGAAATTTTCTATTAGTCTGCAAAAAAAAGTGCGAGCAAATAGTCAAACTGCTCAACGCGTCCGGTTGTCCGAATAAATGTTCGCTCCCAGCCACTCGAAAATGGTTGCAAATCTTTTGCAAATGGAAAAAGTGGTTGCAAATGAAATGAAAAAGCCTAGCTTATTTCAACTTATTTAAAATCAATATTATCGGCCCGCCACGTCGGTCAAACGCGCTCCGCTGAACTCAATACTACGTGGATTTCATTTTGGTTTCCAAATTATTTTATTTCACGTTGAATTTATACGTGAAATGAAAAAATTTGGAAACCAAAATGAAATCCACGTAGTAGTGAGTTCAGCGGAGCGCGTTTGACCATTTTGGCGGGCCGACAATACAAACATAAAGTCAGAAAATTCAAAAAAAAAAACAGAAAAGAAAAAGAAGATAAACCAACTTTATCATAGAGACAAGTCAATAAAGCTGCTCACATCAGAGCTCGTGGGAAGGGAAGGAAACGCAGAGATATGAAAAGATAAAGAACACAAAGACCGACAAACAGACGTCAGCGCAAAGAGCTCCCAATTGACCTTTGTCGCTCTTTGTGTAGGCGGCACAACACAAGTAAATATAAACAAAATAAACAAAAAGTTTTCTGTATCATCCTGTCCTAATTTGACTTCTCGCCTTTTCCATAATCTCTTTTCGAATTTTCGGGTAGTTTGGATCGATTTTGAGCACTTTGGAGCAAGTTTCAATGCAGGCGAACAGTTTTTTGGCTTTTAGATAGGTGAATGCGAGTTTGTATCCTGAATTATCACTATTGGTTGTATGTTTTGGAGACGATTCCACGGGGTGCTGGCCGGAACGTTATTGGCAATTCGCTCCGCTGAGAGGAAGGTTGCTTGCTTGCGTCTCTTCGGAGAGAGTCGCAAGGGCACCTTACACAAAACCACAATATTCGTGCACTTTGCATCACTGCATCTCCTCTTCGTATCCGCTTTAACGCAGCCGAGTGGGTATGCAGATAAATGCAGTCTACTGTAGAAAAATGCGGCTACGCTTACAATTAGGCCAGAGTATTTTTTCCGGAAAAAGACCGCACAGCTTAATTTTTTTTCCAACGTTCCGGTCAACACCCCGAGGATTATTATTGTTAGTCCGTTCAAAAAGTTGTTTTCGTTTATTACAGGCACGCAACGGATCTAGTCACCACGTTTTTGATACTACATTTTCGGAAAAAATATTAAAAGCGGGTTTTTGGCTCCATTTCTCGCGTCTCTGCTCTCGTCTACATAGCACGCGTTCAGTTAATAATGGTAGAACGGCCCTGTTAATGCGATAGGCTGCGTTGCGTTCGCATTTACTTAGGGCCTCGAACGCCGTTCTAGCTTACGGTAATTGCTCTAGGGCTGGGTGTGAAATTTTGCCTTATCGGATTCAGAAAAACATAAAATTTACGGAAAAGCCGTGAAATTCATTCACGGCCTTACCGGGTTTTACAAAATTTAATCACAAAAATTTACTAATTTTTTAAATTTTTTTTCAATAGAAAAATCTAAAATGAGGAATACCAAATATTAGAAGAATACTTACCAAAAGCCGGATTCTTCTCCTTGGTCGCCTTAAACGCCTTTTCATACTGTGATGACGCGTCCAAGTACTTTCCCTCCTTTTCCCTCATATAACCGTACAACTCGAACGCCTTCAAACAATTGCAATTTCTCTTTAAAACCAAGTCCAAATAGTTTGTCGCCTGCTCATTCTTTGACGTATTAATGTAGATATCAGCCATCAACAACCAGCATTTCTCATAATAATCCGCCTCGTCCAACGTCCAAAACTTCACATTCAACTTTTTAATCGCAATTTTCGCTTTCGGAATCTGTTTGAGCAGCACATATCCTTTGGCAACTCCGTACAACGCAGCCGCGCTTCTCACAATTTCGCCTTGTTCCGCATTCATTTCTGTCGCCATTTCTTCCAATCTTCGTAGAGCCGTCTGAATGTGTTCCTTGTTGTGTGAGTGGAGATGGATCAAGTTCTCAGCTATTTGATATCTCATATCAGCTTTACTGTTTCGGAGAGTTTCTAGACACGCCTTTGCGTTCAGCTCCACTTCTCCGCCGGGTTCTCCAAATCTGTAAGGGAACACAGAGTTTTTTTTGTCTATTTTGTGAAATAAACTTACTCACTATCGCCTCCGTCTGTGATTCGAAAGTTCTCGTCACTGCTCAGACAAATATCGATAGTGTTGTACATGGCTCGGACGAACCACGCTTGCTCTTTTCTCGTCCTCGAGTAGAATAAAACCGCTTCATTTGGATCACCGGTGAACCATTCGTATCGCGCTTTACAATAATTGTATCCAGGATTGTTGATGATTTTGGGGTTGGCTTCTCTGGCTCGGCTGTAAATGCATTCTTGAGAGCGAGAGGTAGTACTTTACTTTTTAACTTTTTATTTTATTTCGAATTTTTTTTTGGTTTTCTGAATAACACTCACGCAAGATAAGCATCTGGTATTTCAATTTCGCCATTACGACAGCAAACCTCCACAATTCGAGACAAGGCGTGGAAGTGATCTGAAGAAATTTATACTGTGAACACTGCATTTTACGCAAATGAAAAAAAAACCGCACGTGGATTCGCATTCAAAAGAACTTGATAACTTGTGATCGCCTTATCCGACTCGTTTTTCATGAAATGATAGTCTGCCATGAACTAAAACAAAAAACTCGAAATTTTCAACACAAAAAATCAAACTCACTGAATTCGCCTCATCATTATTCGGATCCACTTGAAGAATATTGCTACATGGATTGAGCATCAAATGCCATCGATTCTCCTCTTTGTAAATTTTGCACAAAAGTAAATTGGCTTTCAGATCAGTTTCCGAAAATATTAGCGCCTGTTTGCACACCTCTATCGCTGGCTGATAATCTCTTCGACGATAGAGAAGATCTGCGTGCAAGTTGCAGATTCTAGCTCCTTCTTTTTTCAGTGCCGAGTTGTTTGACTTGTCCGTTTTGTCGATGAGTTTGCCGAGAAGAGCTTTGGATCTGGAAATTGTAGATTTTTGCTAATTAGGGCTTCATTAAATGTTTGCAGTGACTATTTTGGCTTGTTTTTGTGGCTACGACGTTCCGAAATGACACAAATAAATATTTTTTGTATATAAATGTAAATCAAGACAAATTTGAAAATCGAAATTTCCTCTTTTTGTCCAAAGCTACTGTTTTTCTGAACCATTATAATTCGTGGTTCCGTGTTTAGGACACCAGAGGCTGAATTTCATACCATACGCTAACAGAGAAATTAGGCATGGGTTTTTTTGATTCCTATTTCTTAGCTATTTTTCAACTTTTCCGGCGCTCCGGTGCTTCAACTCATCCAACTAAATTGTTATCTTCAATTGGAAACTGTACCATCGCACTCACTGATGCATTTACCGTATTGGTGGCAGTGCCATACCGTATGAGCGTGACGTACATAATGCCGCGATTAAATAAATAAACCCTAGAATCATGCAGTCCGAAGTCCCACCGAAAAATCTCAGAAAAAAACACCGTTTTTTTACCACTTTCGCACCGAAAAATAGATTAGTCAACACCTGTTCTTTCTGTGATTTTTGAGGAATTTTGGATTGCATAAAAACTGGATTCAGGGATATTTTGAAATTTTTGACACGGCAAAAAACATACAAAGACGGCTCAAAGTACAAAAAAAATTAGTTTTGATGCGTTCGCTATCTGCCGCCTTCTCTTTCTTGTTCCCTGTTTTTATGAATTTTCTGTATCGTGTTCTTTTTTTTACTTCACGTTACCTTTCAAAATCCTTCAACGCTTCTGAAATATTCTCCGTCTTCTCATGACACTCTGCCAACAACAACAAAAATTGAATATGTGCCTGAACAGCTTCCGCATCTCCCATATCCAGCGACTTGTCCAGAGGTTGTTTTAAAACTTTTTCGCATTTCTCAAAGTTTCTCAACTTTAACAGCAAACTCGCTAACTTTAATCGCATATTCTTGTCTTTATAAATGTTCATGGAAGACTCGTAAAAGTTGACAGCCTTCGAATACAAATGAGCCATCACGTAGGCTTCACCAATCTTCTCCGCCAGTTGCACATCTTTTGATTGCATTTTTAGGGCTTGTTCGTAGAAATTAATAGCGTCTTCCGGCTCCTGGACCTTCATAAATGCGTCGCCGAGCAAAGAGTACGATCCTGGAGTTGCTTCGACTTTCAAAAGTTCTCGATAACAAGCGGCAAACATTCTCTTGTCTTTCTTCTCTTCCAGGTAGATTTCTGCCATTTTGATGCGAGATAGATGGAAGTTTGATTGTCCCGGCTGAATTCGTTTTAGTGTGTTTAGGGCTCGTTCCACGTGTCCTTTGCTCAAATGAAGTTGTGCTTGAGCGATAACCAGTTGGTCTTGTTCTGGTTGTCCCGCCCATTCCTCAATCGCAGCCAGCATTGTGTTTTCGGCTTCTTGCTAAAAAAAAAAAGAATAATACAGTACTGGCTTAAAAATGACCAACTACTGATTTGAAAAATTTTGTATTAAACGTTCGAACCTATTTAGGACTTTTACTACTTGATAACAAAGTACTGTAGATCATCAAAGCTATAATCCTCAAAATCGGAAAAATTTTTGAAGATTATCGATTCTACGACGTACAGTACCTTTGAGAAAAGCCGTACGAAAAAGTTATCAACTAGTAAAATGTAGTACTAATTTTGGGGCAATATCAGTTCAGAAGGCCACAAGAAAACATTTTTTTGCATATTATTGTCATAAATACTTTGAATATGCGTTTCTAAGCATTTATTGATGTCCGGAAAGTTCAGAGGAAACGCGCCGTGAGCATGTGTGACACTTTTCAATTCGGCGACCGGAGGGAGCTGGGTGGAAGCATGCTTTGCGAGGGGATTTTTTTTTTGATTAAAAGCGTAAAAAGATAGGAAAAGGTTAAACACTAAGAAGAATCAAAGCAAGCTTCCGCCCAGCTTCCTTCTGTCGCATATTTGAAAAGTATCATTTCTTGGATCTTGATCTCACCTGATTACAGCGCGTTGCCGCTGAACTTTCCGGACAAAAATATTTTCTGAATGATATAAATATTGTGTTTTCAATCGACTTGCGACATGAGAACGCGAGACTCCGCCCACTTTTTTCTGCGCGACCACGCGAACACAGTGATATTTGAAGAGACGCAGGCAGGTAGCGCACAAAAAGTGGGCGGAGTCTCGCGTTCTCATGTCGCAAGTCGATTGAAAACACAATATATCAAACAAATCAAAAGTGATGCAAAATCGCCAAAAAAAAAAAAACAAAAAAAAATTTTTTTGAGTTATATTTAGGCAGCGCAATGAAAAGGGGGCGGAGCGTGCATATTCTTCTACCCATTTTGGTTTTGGATCATTCTGGGTCTGTTACGCCAATACTACATACATAATAGCTGATATTACAACTTGTTCATATGTAATCGACCGTAAGGAATCGATTGGTGATATCAGAATTTGCTGAAAACCCCTAATTTTGGCTGAAAATTTCAGAAAACTGAAATGGAAGTCAGAAATTTGAGATTTTCGGGTCCTTCTAGGGGGGTACACGGTACTTTTTATTTTTGATTCCGAAAGTTTTTGACATGCTGAATCCATTTTTAAAATAAAAATCGACTTTTTACTTTGCCATTTTTTGGTACAGCCCGTCAAACTTCAACAAAAATTTGAGCAAAATTTTCAGCGATGACCCCCTATTTTTATTGATGGAATTCATGAAACTACTGTCAAAGATTCCACAACAAAAATTTCAGAGCCATTGAACCACTTTAAACTACTTTTTATTGCTCTTGAATAGTCACGGGTCATCCATTTTTCTGGTTTTTTGCTTTTTTCGGGTTGATGCAGGTCGCACACGCATGTTTTTATTTTGGAATCGGATTCTCCGTAAAAAATACATCGATTAAAAAAATAAAAACTAAACTTTTACTTTGCCATTTTTTGTTACAGTTGTTCAAAGTTGAGAATTTAAGTGAAAACGTGCCGAAATTTCTATTGCGGTTGCTATTTCGCACACACAGTGATGTTCCGTGGGCCGCTATGAGATGTAGGCAGTCGCACAATGCCTCTTTTGCTGTCGGCACAGGTGATTCGCGACTTATGCATTATACGGGCAGACAAACAATTTATAAATTGCACGCAAATCGCGAAGAAGAAAATCGCGATTTGAGCACAATTTGTAAAAAATGCATAGTCGACATTTGGTCGGAATTCTCCAATGATGGGTAAATTATAGATAAATCGCGAAAATACAATTGGCAAATCCCGAACGAACTCTCGCAGCGAAACTTTGCTCATCATTGATTGAGGCCCAAATTAATTTATTTCTGCCACAAAAATGTTATTTTTATGCTACTTTTCTTGGGTTTTTCGTAAAAATGCTTCAATATTTTTATAGTTGTTATTCCTTCTTCCTTTTTTATTGATTTTTCTTCCGTTAATTTTATATTTCCAGGCGTCCGGACAGTCATTCTCAAAAATGGCACGCGGTGACCAAGACAAATGTGAGTTTTCAAATTTCAGTAATGAATAACTTAAATTTTAAAATTAAAAAAAATGTAATTAAAATTTAGAAAAAAAAATGCCCAGTTTTCGACGGCGTGATCGAGACTACGTTTTCGGAAAAAAAATTTGAAGGCGAACTTTGTTGGGCCATTCAAAAAAATTTCGAGACAGATTTTAAAAGTTGGTGACTTATTTTCGGCGCTTAAAATTTTCAATAATAGACGAGTGCATGCGCAAAAAAGTTCTTAAAAGATAATAATACCGATTCGGAAATTCTTAATTTTTAATTTTTTTCAGGGCAAGTACGATCAACGATTAATTAAAACAATTTTCTCCGATCTGTTCGAAACTTTTCATGCCCACGAGTATTTTTGCCCAAAGTTTCGAACTGATCGGAGCATTCTCTATTCTTTTTTCCCAGTGTTTTTTATTGATATTTCTTTGAACACCCCCCCCCCCCCCCCCCCCCCCTCTCAAACCTATAGGCTAAATATATCTAATGATTTTTTTAACTTGCCTTAGATGTTACCGTGCAATTTTTTAAATGTTTCATATTGTGTTTTCAATCGACTTGCGACATGAGAACGGCAGACTCCGCCCACTTATTTGTGCCATTCTGTCTGCGTCTCTTCAAATATCACTGTGTTTGCGTGGTCGCGCCCAAATAAGTGGGCGGAGTCTCGCGTTCTCATGTCGCAAGTCGATTGAAAACACAATACATAATAAAATAACATAGTCTTGTTATAAAGTACATATGAAATTAATAATAAGCCAACTAATTATGCGTTCAATTAGCCGATTTTTAATCGGCTAATTGAACGAAATTTTTCGGGATTTGTCATTTGTGTGCGAACAAATTTGTTGTCGGCGAAAATTTTAGTTCGTGAATTGCCAATTGTTGGTCATTTTTTTTTCGGGATTCGCATAAAATTTAAAAATTACATGTAAATTGTCGCGAATTGCGAATTGTGCGCGCACAAAAGTAATGTTCACGCGTACCCATTTTGCAAACGCGCGAACAATTTTTGACAAATTATTTGCGTCACGCGAATCACCTGTGGGCATGGCGCAGTGGTAAAGCCGTTGTTTTTGAGGTTTTGTCGCCGTGGTTCGATTTTTTTTTCAACTTTTTTGCGTTTTCTGGCCTGCTCCGAGTTTTTGCTGACTGGTTATCGCATATTTAAGTTATTTAAAGTAAAAAAATATAAAAAATAGTCGGAAAATTGATAAAAAGCTATACTTTTGTTGCGTATTTAGCAAATAAAATTAATTTCTGCACGGTGTCCAGGATTCGAAATGTGGGCGGAGCCTAATTTGCTGGCGCGTCAGCAAACTTCCATGGCGCACTTTCGGTGCTTGCGCATTTTTCGACTCTCGCATTTTATTTTATTGATTTTATTGTTTTTCTTTCAGTAACACCTGTTTTTCTTTGTAAAATGTATGTATTGTATCTTTTAATACCGTATAATTGCCCAAACTTCGCTTTTCGTAAAGACATATCCTGCAAAAACACCAAAAAACTCGAAACGAATATTTCGAAATGGTGGCTGAACCAAATTCGACGTTTTTAGGCTTAAAAAAATTCTAAAGACCTCAGCTATAATTCCGTTGGAGCACATGTGGGAACAAAATTAAGAATTTATGCTTTTTTCCCAAAAAACATAAAAAATGCTTCAAAATTTGAATTTCGCGCGAAAAAATCCAGTGGGGCGCGTTTGCTCGGCTCCGCCCACATTTCAAATTCTGGACACCGTGTTCTGCCAATTTCTTTGTGTGAATTAAAATTCGGCGGCAATTTTCAATTATTTTTTACGAATTACAAGTTTTTTCGAACCTTAATTTTCCCGTTTAACCAATTTTCAGTGAAATAACCACGAAAATCGAATCGCTTGCGACACTCTTAACGCGGTCGGCCTATCGAGACGCAGAGAATCAGCGCGTTGCGATTTGGTCCCGCCCCCTCACTGGGTAGAAATTCAGTACAAATTGAAGGGGCATAAAAAGGACTGTAACTCGAAAACGAATGAATATTTTGAGCTGAAATTTTCAAAACGTACTTCGATTAAATAGTTGAACATATTTATATCGAAAATAGTGAGCAAAAAGCCGTTTGAAAATTATGTTGTGGTGCCTAGTTATATTGCTCCCTAATTTTGAAGCAGGGCTGGACGTAAAATGTGTTTTGTATGGATTAGAAATTCGTCAATACCGTAAAAATTGGAATCGCACTGTTCAGTAAAATAATTTAATTACGTAAACCAGAAATAATAACAAAAAAAGAAATAAAAATTAACACAACAAAAATAAAGGAAAATCACTGTTTTTGGTTTGGTTTCAGTAATTGTTTAAGGTGGAGAAATAGGTTTATCTTATTTTCCAAAATTGTCTTGGATAAATTTCGTTGTACGGAAAATTATATGTTCTTCTATAGTACCGGGGGCAATTTTTGAAAAACCAAATCGAAGAAAATAGCTCCAAAAATCCGTAAATCCATAAACGTAAAATTCCAGCCTTGGTCTAGACTAAAGAGCTGTTTTTAAAAAAAAACTCACAATTCTTTTGGTTTGTTGCAACGTGTCGATGAGCTCCAATTGCACCGAAATCTTGTGTGTATCCGCAGTCTCTTTCGGCACAAACAAGTTATTCGACGCCTCCTTTTTTGGTATTTGTAATGCCATTTTCAGCGTCTTGATCGCCTCGTCATTATCATTTTTCTTCTTGTACGTCTTCGACTTTATAAGATGATAAAGAGAAGTTTCTCTCAACTTGAAGTTGAAATTCAATCCAGTGACCAATGCGTCTTCTGCATCCGATATTTTCCCACCTTTATCCAAAATCAACTGAGCTTTCAAAATGTGTGCGTCTGCCAACGAATCATTCTTCTCCAACGTCTTATAAATCCATTTCTCAGCTTCATTCGTGTTCGAGCACAAATAATTGATTCTAGCCAATTGCAGGGCGCAATGGGCTAATCCAGGCGCCACGTCGAGAATCATTTGGAGAGTTTTAGCGGTTAATTTCATACATTCATCTGGCGTTTTTACGGGAACCAGGGGATAGAAATCAAAGCATTGCTCGACTGCAGAATAGAGAAGATCCGAACTGAATAAAGATAAATATTGTAGGCCAAATGGATGCGATTGTAGCTGATTGCGGAGCATTTCCACGAGATTTTCAATGTGTTGACGGAAATTTTCAAATGATTTGTCTTTGCTTTGTTTGGCAAGAACTGATGAAATTAGATAGTAGAGCTGGAAAAAATAGAGCATTTTTCTGAGCGTTCTCCAAACTTTGGAGAAAAAACACTTAAAATTCAAAATATGTACACTTACCGGCGATTCCATAAGTTTCGGATGAGCAGATGGCAAGATATCAGCCTGAGCTCTAGCATCTGATACTCTACTAATCATTAGCATTGATATCACACTTGATAACAAAGCATAAGAATCCTCACAATCCATAGAGACCAATTCTGCTGACAGCGTGGAAACCTCTTTGATGTCTCCTAACCCGAACGCGATTCGCATTGAAAGAGCCACGTATTCGGGCTTTCGAGAAATTTTGAGAGCTCGGATCAGGAAGTCTCTAAACATTACAAACAAAAAGTGATCAACAATGTGTTTGTGCTGCACCTTACCTCGCATATCTCAAAACCCTCTCCTCTTTGCCGGAAATGGAGACAATCAACTGTGTGATTTTAGCGTAAAGCGCATGATTAGTGGCCTCATTCTCGTCTAAACTCTTCAAAAGTAACTGAAGAGTTCGCTTCAGTGCGGACACCTCTCCGGCAAAACAAATACCGTGGACGGTGCGAATCACTTCGATATAAGGGTTACTACCCTCTGGTTGGTCCGCGTGAACGATACAGTCCATCACGCCGTGCCAATCTTTCAACATTATCATTGCTTTTGCTTTTTCAATGTGACCAGGTAGAAAGTTGATGGTTGAAATTGCCAGTTCATTGGCCGCCACTTTCATTTCGGAGGCTGAGTGGTGGCCTTCCAGTATTTTACACCGGCCAATGTTTCTGAAAAAAGGAAAAATAAAATGCGGTGTGTTTGTGTTGGCGACCACTTTTTTCAAAAGCTTTTTTGCCGCAAAAGCCATGCGCTGCGGTTACGTCGCGTGGCAATGATGTGATGTTTCTTGTCTGCGTCTCGTCGCTTACACGCTCTCTTTTCGGTCTCAAATATTCATTTCAAAAATGTGAATTTGCATAAATTGGCACACTACCAAGATTTTTCCGCCCAGTTCAACAGAGCGCAGTTTTGCATGATTTTTTCTTTTGGGCTACGGTGTCAAGGATATAGTGAATCTCCATGACTAGTGTCGATGCACCATGTCAAGGAGATAGTATAGGGCTCGGTGACAGCCACTATTCCCTGATTATAAACGAGAGGCTCACGATAGTTATCACGCAAAGAGGACATGTTAATTACATTAGTTTATCTCAATAAAGCAAATATACAGTGGTTAGAAGTAAAGAAGGACGAAAGTCCCAAGTCTAGAGCTGGCGTGGTCCAAGAGCAAGGCTCGAGGAAAGAACCTCTCGGAAAGCGAGAGGGGTCGAGGTGTCGGCCGTCCTCTGATACGATAACCGACGGGACGTGCGGCAGCTACCGCTGGAGACTCCGGAGAGAATCCTACGCTTAGAAAGAAGGGGGAGGGACGCCGACTACTAAACAAGGTTCTAACGACTTACAATACATTGAGTAGAATCAGTGGGTTCCAAGAATAACAGTCGGTAGAATTCCAGTGGTTCGATATAGAGTGACGGCTAGCAGCAGTCCATTGGGTGAGACGCAGACGAGCAGAGACGCGTAGGCGTCCGCGCTGTGTGTGTGTGTGTAGGCGGCAGCAGCGATCTCTGCTCTCTCGTGGCGCCGCGCATGACGTGGCGACGCGAGGTCACTAAGAGACGCAGGTGGTCTCGCCGCGCGAGTGAATTACGGTCGGTCCTCGGAGTCCTCTCGGAGAAGTTAAAGGCGCATGAGAGAGACGCTTGCAATTGGAGAGACGGCAGTAGTTGATCCAGTGAAGCGGATAAAGGGAAAATTGTCCGCGCAGTTGGTAAATTGATTGATTCCGACAAAGTCGGGCTTGAATAAAGTCAAGACTAATGGAATATCACAATGATAGTCCATTATTGTCTTGACACTGGGGGGGCGACATGAATCTCCATAACTAGAGTCGATCCGGATGAGTCGTGCAACGCAGCTTTGTAGATGTTGACTTGAGATGTTTATGTTACGCTGCAGTTGTATTAGTCCATACGAAATTCCGGATTGACGCTGGGGTTGGAGATTAAGACAGTTAATTCCGTATGTTCAGTGAGGGTACAAAGCAACCTCAATGAAGGCATTTGTTGTAGATGATAGTATGTTCGGTGAGGGTACAGAAGCAACCTCAATGAAGGCATGGCATTTGTTGGAGTTGTTGAAGGTGACGAAGTTTTTAAAGATTTGCGTTTAATGAAGGTGACAAAGTTTTCAATTTTGCAGTTGTTGTAGGTGACGAAGTTGTTGAAATTTTGTAGTTGTTGTAGATGACGAATTTGTTGAAAAATAGACGTTGTTGTGAAGAAAAATAGGAGTTGTAACAGTAGTTATAGCAGTTGTTAATGGAGTTGAAGTTGTTGAAGAGGTGCCAAATAGTTAAGAGAATATAACAGTAGTTGAGAAAGGTTTCCTGGTTCAGCTTGTAGACGGCAGTGAAGTTCGTTTTTTGATCATCCTTGTTTCAGTGTTGAGAATTGTTCCTTGTGAAAAAATTTTCATTGTTTCGATAGCGATCCAATCCATGACGAAAAACTTTTTAAAGTTGCGAAGGCAGTTGATCCAATTGTTGACGTAAAAATTTCCAGAAGTCCAAAAGTAGTTGATCCAATTTGAGATGAAAAATTCAGAGTTCCAAAGAGCAGTCGATCCAATATTTGAATAAAACGTACTTGAGTTTGAAAAACAGTTGATCCAATCCTTGACGAAATGCAGTCCGAAGTTCAAAAAGAAGTCGATTTATTTTGGGATAATGTTCTTGTAGTAATTTTTCGTGATTCCTGTCGGTAGTGAATTGTTCAGGACTTGTTCGCGAATTAACGAGAACACGTCTGGAGAACACCGTAAATTTTTTTTTTTTTTTTTTTTTTTTTTTTTTGAATATATTGGTGAATTTGGTAACTTGTTTGCTGGACTGTTTTGAAGCATCCAAAAAAAATTTTGGTCGAATGGATGCTTGGGCATTTGTTGGATGATGATGATTTTCGAATCTCCACAGTTGTTGATGAATAAGAAAATACCTTATTGGCGTGAGCAGTTTTGGGTAGTCTACTTTGACAATCAGAAGTCGTCGTTGTTGTCCAATTCAAATGTTTTGTCATTAGTTTAGGAAAAGAGTGAATGCCCTGAGCTTACTGCAAAAAAGTGCAACTCAGCGAAGACAATCTTTTCATGTTGGGGCGTGTTTTGATGAACACATATCTGTCCAGTTGCAGTTGTTGGCGCAGATTTGATCCGTGATGATGTTCCAGGATATCGTGTTGTTGAAAAATCAGCATTTGGTGTGTTTTTGAAGCCTAATTCCATTCGATCTTTTGTGCCGGGCTTTTGTCGCGGATTTCAGTGGTAGAGTTGAGCATTGGTGAGATATTCAACAGTTTCTTTAACTTTGTCCGTGATGTGTTTAAAAGATTGGAGGGATGGTTGGAGGTTACTACCGCGTAATTGGCTTCATTGTCCGCGGAGTGTTGTTTTGTTGGGTTACCGTTTCCATCAGTTGTTCCGCTACGCCTTTTTGTTGAATACGGGATGTTCGAAAGCAGTTGTATGATAGCATTAGATTGTTCCTCGGAAGTCGGCAATTGAGGTCGTAACGTGATATCTTGTTGTCGCAGTTGGCAGTGAAAGCGGTGATTATCCGAGTTACCATGTCGGTTCCTGCATGATGATTGTTCATCTTTCAAATGTTTGGAGAATTTCGAAAGAGAATGCGTCAAAGAAGTATGCAAATAATTCTGGGCCGTGAGGCCAAAATTATCGTTGCTTGGTAGAGGAGTGAGCGCGTATTGCTGTAAAAGTCAATGCCAACTAGTACAGAAATAAGAGCTAGCACTGTGTTGTTCTCGCGGTGTGGCGAGTGAAGTGTTGTTTCGCGTTGTGGCGGTTGAGAAGTGTTGACTCGCGTTGCGGCGAGTGAGATGGAGCATTGAGTCCGTACTCCATTGTAGGACGGTGTTTGCGACCGTCGTGGACGACTATGTTATTAACGTCTCCCGAGCTTTGCGTTGCTCCTGTCGTAGAAGAAGACGTGTCGGTCCTATGGTCCTGCGCTCAACTTATGCCATTTAAGTGGGAGTAACCTATAGGATGCATTCCTTTTGAAGTGTAAGGTAGATGCAGTTGTCAACATTGATTCCAATCCATTTCATTGCAACTCCATGAATCTTCCTCGCTGAGGCCGACGTTGGCGGGGGTCCCAAATATCGCAGTTGTTGCAGTGAGCTGCGAGTTGAGAAGTTTGGGGGTGACAGTTTGGTGAAGGGCCGCATCGTTGTATGTGGGCGATGGGTCTTGGCTGTAGCATGATTAAGCGATTCGTAATTTGTTTGGACCATTAGAATGCGCTGATGTGAGGAGCTCGTATGTCCTTGAATGCAAGCCGGGTGTGTAAGTTGCCAATTTTTTTTTTCTTTATATCTCCTATCTCCGAGTCCTTCTTCTCCTTTTCTTTCGTTGTTTCCAGGCGTCCAGTTATTTATCATAATGTTCTGTTTGAGATGATGACAGCAGTTGTTGGCAGTTTTGTAGCATCCCAGTGAGAATGAGCAAACACAGTTGGTGGCGGCATCGTCTCCAATCCGTATGGTTACCATGTGAATCGATTGGCGAGCCCATTTGCGTTTCTGTTTTGCTTTGCCGTGGTTGTGTTGCTCAGTAGTTCGGAGCTGGGGCGTCCATGCTGTCTGGGAGACTGCCAAGGAAGACCCAGCGCCACAACCAGTAGTTGAGAGCTGAGGCGTCGTTGCCGTCGTATTAACAGGCGATGATGACTCAGCGCCCATACCATTTGAGTGATGCCAGTTGGAGTTTCGTTGAGTTCTGCCATTTGTTTCCAATTATTGAGTAGGTGCAATAGAGACCGTAGAGGTGATCCGTGTATACAGGCGTTCAAGTCGTTTAGAATTGTTGCTGTTTTTTTTGTTGTTGACATTTTTGGGACATTGGAAAGGATAACGAAAAGGTGGAAGTTTCTAGACTATTTTTGCCCACTGGTTGCGGAGTTATTTTTCCAGAAAACTCAATAGAAAAATAAGGTGTTTAAAGATAAATTTTTATGAATTTGGTAATTGGTCTTATACTTAGCTTATGAACTGTCCGCACAGTGAGATGGCAATGTCAAAGTGCAAGGATGTCACGTGTGGTGTGACTGGGACCCGCTGTTGTGACCAACAAGTTAGGTTTTTTGGTGGCGCTAGAATAGTGATAGTGAACCCATTTTAAGTAACCTAGTACGTAAACAAACTGATCAGGAGTATTTACGTGAAAAAGAATTACTAGTTAATAAGTGATCCTACCTGGGAATCTACACTAACTATTGCCCTTAATTTGCTAACTTCGCTAGGGGGTTTGGTGGCATTGGCTTTTTTTTTTTAATAATTTTAAATTTTTCCGAATAGATGAGGCGGGCGCCGCTTCCTTCCCAATTTTTGGAAACTCCTTCCAGTTTCAACTGCGTTTGCAAATTACCGGTTGTTTGAAATGTAAAATTTAAAAAAAAATGTTTTTTTTTTTTGTTAACCGCTAATTCACAAATGGTTCATTAGTTACTCCAATCTTCGCCTCTGTGATTATCTAAATGTGTGCATTAGCACAACATTTGACGACGCAGAGCCTTCGGATAAGAATAAATAATATACCATGCAAAAAACACAAGAACTCACGACCGGTACCTTGGACGGGTACCGTAGCCACAAGTTGCTCATATTTCCGCTCACAATCGTTCCTTTCTGGAGTCCTTCCATCCAGTGGTTGGGTTGCGGTATGCCGTGCGCTCAGAAAAGTTGTCTGATGGGCGTAGAGACTGTACAGTTTATGCCTTCAGATGTAGTAGAAATCTACGACCACCGTGTTGTACAGAGGTGGGCATATTTGTTGATTAGGCCAATTGGAGTGATGGTGACCTTGATAATTTGGTTCCATATTGGCACATTGGGTACACGTGAGTGGCATTTGGTGACAGCATTGTGTGACAAAGTATAAGAAAATTTTTATCGATTGGTCGAATTCAGTTGCTGATCCTTCCTTTTTTCTGCTTGGTTGACTCGAGTTGGCTCGTCCCGGCATTTGTTGACTCAATTTTCCGGCCAATTCTTCTGCAGTGGTTGCACAAAATTTGTCTCGAGTTCAAAATTTGTGTTGGCAGCTGATTTGACCGTGTTCCCTGCTGCCGCAGTAGGTGCACATGGTTTTGGTGTTGGGTCTCAGAAGCCGGCCAGTTCTTTTGAGATAGCGGTTGCAGTAGGTTGATATGTGTCACCTGGCGCAGAACATGCATGGTCGTGAAAATCATTTTCCAATTTCATTTGTTGCGTCGTTGGTGCCATTATTTTTCAAGTCATCCCATCATTTGTTGTGCATGATCTTTATTTTGATGAATTGGTTGCAGAATTGGGAGGCAGCGGTGACTTGGTCAACGCTGACTCCTGCAATTGTTGCACTTAATGACATTATTGATCGCCTCGCTGGAATCTTGTTGCTTAGGTTGACTCGCATTAGTTCCTTTGAGCAGCGAAGTGGTCTCTTCTTGTTTTTAGATGGTTGTGAGCAATTGGTCGCCATTTTGGTGCCTTTTTGCTTTGGAGCGCAGTTGTTCCAAATTGTTTTGAAGATGGAAGACGATTTCTTTGACAATCGTGTCTTCTTTTTCCTCGATGACATTGATATCCTTGTGCATGGTCCCGGCGGCTTGAGAAAATTTTAAAAATCGCTCACTGTTATTATTTTCGTCCGGTTCCATTTGTTTCAGTTGTTGTGTTCGCAAGGATATTGTTGGAGTCCTCCCGATCCCATTTGTTTCCGGAATCCGATCTCGTGTCAATTTGATCAAGCGTTGGCGGGTGCACGGATAATATGCGTATTCGTGGGCGTAGCGGGAGTGCCGACGGCAATTGAGAGTTGTTGCGGGTGGTTACAGTGATTTTCCTTGGGTTGCGCTCCATTTTCCCGCAGTTGGTGGTGGTTCAGTAAGTTGATTCTTCTCATGATCTGGATTGTTCTGAATTTTGGCAAATTAATTTTTTATCGGTGCTCAACGAGCGAAAGAGACCGAAACGATGGAAAGTTAACATAATTTGCAAAATTAAGAGAAGAATTTGGTACCGGAAAGCTCACGATTCGAATGCCACTTCATCCGTTGGTAAGACGGATTACGAATGGAGCAAAAAAATGATTGAAAGAGAAAAAAAATATAAATTGGCTGCGATTTTTGGTAAAAAGAGTGTATTGGGTAAATTTTGACGAAAATTGAGTTTAACGGAATTTTTCTAGAAAATTGCGGCAAAAGTGGCAAATTTAAAAATAAAAAACTCGCGTGAAACTTGAAAGAAGTGGTTCGTCGAAAAAATATCCAAAAATCCGCGAAAATGACGTTGAAAACGATTGGCGAAGGTCCCGATCGTTATTGATTGGCGAGATAGTGCTGCAGGCGGGGAGGGGCCAGAGTGCCGGACGCTCACCGTGATGCACGCGGCGCACAATTGCACCATTTGATGACGTAATTCTTCCGCTACAGTACCACCTCCATTGTGTTCTCGTGGCCAAATCGTTCGCATTTGTTGAAGCAGACCAATTAATTCGATTTATTGATTTTTATGGCGGGGCAGTAAAGAATTTTTAGGTTCAATATGCCGGCCTATCTAACGAAAAAACAGTCATTTGACGTGAATACCGAGAGCTTTTTGTTTCACCGAGGGTCCGTTTTTGCAAAACAAGGCAAAAATTCAAACGGCTCGATGCACCATGTCAAGGATATAGTGAATCTCCATGACTAGTGTCGATGCACCATGTCAAGGAGATAGTATAGGGCTCGGTGACAGCCACTATTCCCTGATTATAAACGAGAGGCTCACGATAGTTATCACGCAAAGAGGACATGTTAATTACATTAGTTTATCTCAATAAAGCAAATATACAGTGGTTAGAAGTAAAGAAGGACGAAAGTCCCAAGTCTAGAGCTGGCGTGGTCCAAGAGCAAGGCTCGAGGAAAGAACCTCTCGGAAAGCGAGAGGGGTCGAGGTGTCGGCCGTCCTCTGATACGATAACCGACGGGACGTGCGGCAGCTACCGCTGGAGACTCCGGAGAGAATCCTACGCTTAGAAAGAAGGGGGAGGGACGCCGACTACTAAACAAGGTTCTAACGACTTACAATACATTGAGTAGAATCAGTGGGTTCCAAGAATAACAGTCGGTAGAATTCCAGTGGTTCGATATAGAGTGACGGCTAGCAGCAGTCCATTGGGTGAGACGCAGACGAGCAGAGACGCGTAGGCGTCCGCGCTGTGTGTGTGTGTGTAGGCGGCAGCAGCGATCTCTGCTCTCTCGTGGCGCCGCGCATGACGTGGCGACGCGAGGTCACTAAGAGACGCAGGTGGTCTCGCCGCGCGAGTGAATTACGGTCGGTCCTCGGAGTCCTCTCGGAGAAGTTAAAGGCGCATGAGAGAGACGCTTGCAATTGGAGAGACGGCAGTAGTTGATCCAGTGAAGCGGATAAAGGGAAAATTGTCCGCGCAGTTGGTAAATTGATTGATTCCGACAAAGTCGGGCTTGAATAAAGTCAAGACTAATGGAATATCACAATGATAGTCCATTATTGTCTTGACATACGGTCGCTTTATTTTTTGACAATATAAAATAACACTGTTTTTGCACTTTCTGTTTGCGGACATGCGCTGAAAAACATAATCGAAATCATGTATTGTGTATTCGATCGAGTTGCGACATGAGAACGCGAGACTCCACCCACGTATCTGTTCGCGACCACGCAAACATAGTTCTAATTGAAGAGACTCACAAGGGAACCTTTTAAGTGGTACTTAGAACCGTGCAGAACCAACCATACCGTTTGAAAGAGGAGGTTTTGAAACCTATAATTCCGTTTTCAAAACCTGCTTACGAGACCTCTGAGGTGCTGAAATTTCAGTCCAAAGTTCGGCAATTTTTAACCATAGAATCCACATTTTTACTGTACCATCTTCCCCTGGCCCCGAGTTTTCCCTTTCTCGAGACACGCGTGTTATGGTTGCTTCCGCTTGCCGTTTAACGGCATGGAAGTGTGGCGCAGCGGGGAAGAGATATCACAGGTGATTCGCGTGACGCAAATAATTTGTCAAAAATTGTTCGCGCGTTTGCGAAATGGGTACGCGTGAACATTACTTTTGTGCGCGCACAATTCGCAATTCGCGAACATTTACATGTAATTTGCAAGTTGTATGCGCATCCCGAAAAAAATGACCAGCAATTAGCGATTCACGAAATGAAATTTTCGCCGACAATAATTTTGTTCGCACACAAATGACAAATCCCGAAAAATTTCGTTTAATTAGCCGATTGAAAATTCTTGGATCGATTAATTAGTTGGCTTATTAAGCTTATTAATTGTATATGTATTTTGTAACAATAATATCTTATTTTATTATATATCAAACTTTAAAAAAAATGCATAGTAACATCCAAAACAAATTTAAAAAATCATTAAATATTTTTAAAAAATCGTTAGGTAAAAATTAAAAATATGTCTATAGGTTTGGGGGGGGGGGGGGGGAGTATGATGGTCGAGTGAGAAAAAAGTGAGCAGTGGAGTGAGTAGTAGAGACTGTGCACATGATAGAATGGAAGAGCGTGGAGGTTGACATCGGCGTCAGTGAATCCCCAGTCTCGAACTATATCCTTGGCGTTGTTGGTGAGTGATCCGTGGGTGAGAATTGCTCCTTTTGGAAGACCAGTGGTGCCAGAGGTGTAGAAAACTGATGCCGGGTCGGACACTTCCACGTGTCCGATTGTGGTACAAGCCTGGAAAAGAAATGTTTTTTTTCAAGAACTTTTTCGCGCATGCACCCGTCTATTATTAAAATTTTTTAACGCCGACAACATGTCGCAAACTTTGAAAGTCATTAAAATCATATTGTTACGGCTAAACTGCTGCCTCGCAAAATTTTAAAAACGATTTTAAACACTAGGACAGTGGCTTTCTGTATTTTAAGCACGGTGAGTTTAACAAAAAACTGAAAATTGAGCTTTTTTTTCTAAATTTTTCATGATATTTTAAAAATATTTTTAAACTCAAGTTATATTGAAATTTTAAAACTCACGGTTTCCTTGGTTGCCGAGCGCGGTTTTTGGGAGTGAGTGTCCGGTCGCTTGGAAATATAAAACTAACGGAAGAAAAATCAATTAAAAAAAGCGGGAGGAATAAATACTACAAAAATATTGAATCATTTTTACGAAAAAACCGAGAAAAATAGCATAAAAATAAAAATTTTAAGGCAGAAATGAATTTATTTGGGCCCTAATCAATGATGAGCAATGTTTCGTTGCGAGAGTTCGTTCGGGATTTGCCAATTATATTTTCGGGATTTGTCAATAATTTACCCATAATTGGGAAATGCCGACCAGTTGTCGGGAATGCAATATTTACAAATTGTGCTCCAATCGCAAATTTCTTCTTCGCGATTTACGTACAATTGGTAAATTGTTTGCCTGCGTGTATAATGCATAAGTGACGAATCACCTGTGATGGTTGTAGACGAGATGTTGCTAGTTCGACCCCCACTATCATGTTTTCGTTTTTTTTTTTGTTGTTCAATTTTCAAATTTTTTTTTTGAAAGTTTTACTACAGGGTGCGTCAAAATTACGTGCACTACTTCAAACGAGCATCATGACAAAAGTGGAAGTCCAAAACACATGAAAATCAACAGAAAGTTTATTCAATAGTTTAGAAATATAATGCCAAAAGATTATTAAATTCGGCCTTTTTTGGCGGCAATGACAGAACGAAGACGTCGTGGGTAAGATTCCACCGTGGCACGGAGGTACTCAATTTGTCCCATTCTTCGACAAAAGTCTTCTCTGAAAGCTTCCAGACTAGAATGGGGTCTTGTACATACTATATTTTGAAGTACTCTCCAGATGGAGAAGTCGAGCGGATTTAGATCCGGACACGATACAGGCCATCTATCCTTCTTTATGAACGCCGGCAAGTGGGCTTTGCACCAGTCCTGGGTGTACTTTTCCGTGTGAGGAGACGCTCCGTCTTCCTGGTATAGAAAAATGATGCAATAATGAAAATAAAAATTGAATATTGTGCGCACGAAAAGTGCATCAGCACGCGTTGCCATAGCGTGAAAGTTTAGTGCACGTAATTTTGACGCACCCTGTAGATGTTGCATGTTCATATTATGGGCAATAAAAGTGCGGAAAACTTTTTCGAGAATTGAAAAATAAGAAAATAAATAAAACATGATAGTGGGTGTCGAACTTGCAATACCTCGTCTACAACCATCTCTCTTACACAGGTAGTGCGCGTCCAGCTTATAATAGGTGTAAGCCAAATATAGGCCTGTTCTGGGCTTAAAATAAGTCAATCGCGGGTGGCAGCGGCTACCCTCCTGTAACAGACTCATCGCGCACGCGGTGTGTGCGGCGACCGCGTTAGGCCTATTACACGGCGTTTTTTTCACTACCAGTAACGGAGTTTTCCAGGTCACGGCCATGTCGTATTGGCGACCAAACGCTGTTTTTTCCGGTTTTCTCAAAATTTTTCTGTTCGACCTCAAATGTTTTCTGATACGATTGTTCAAAATTAAATTTCCTACATTTTGCGCGCCTTTTTATAGCGAAAAAAACTTTCATTAAGGCTGAAAAACTTTTTATAACTGAGGGGGCTGGGGGCCGAGGATTCTCTTCGGCCAACAAAAAAAATTTTAACGTTGAGATTAATTTCGAAATTAATTTATCCGTCAATTTTTTCGTTATTTTTTTCTCATTTATTTTTTTTTAATTTGGCTAAATAAAATAAAATAAATATTTTTTAATTTCAGATACAATTGCAAATAAGGGAAATTTTTCAAGAATGCGGAGCGCGAGGACGGCTGAACAACTCAGGCAACTCATTTCTTGCTATAATAGGAAATTTTGGAATTATAAACTAGTGATTTATGGATATTTGGCGACCTCTTATAATTCCAAAATGTTCTGTACAAATTCCAAAATTTTCTGCACAGGCGCGCATCTCCTGCACAGATTCCAAAATTTTCTGCGCAGATTCCAAAAATTTCTGGACAGATACCAAAATTTTCTGGACAGATACCAAAATTTTCTGAACAGATTCCAAAATTTTCTGCACAGATTCCAAAATTTTCTGTTCAAATTCCACAATTTTCTGTCCAGATTCCCCGGAATCTAAACTTTATCGATTGAATAAAAGACAATTCATTTTATTGGTTATAACAAAAAAACAAGGAAAAATTTTAAAATATAAAGAAATTAAGCCGATGTCGATGGCTGTTCCGCGTCGTCCGTTCTGCACCATTTGACGAGCTTCGATCTGGCCGCCGCGCTGAAAATATATTATGATATTGGTAAAACAAAAATTGCACTTTTGAAAATTCAATGGCAATGAAAGAAAGAGAAAAACCTGCTTTTCCAAAAAATCACTTCACGTTGGGAAGGTATTAAGTGCTTAATTTTTGTCGGAGAGCTTTAAAAAATTTTTTATGTGGTAACTAGAAGATTTTATAAAAATAACCAAAAAATAAAAACTTGGGTTCATCGCTGAAAATTGTCTGTGATTTTTGTTGAAGTTTAGCGAGGTATAACACAAATGTGCGCAGTTAAAATTAAATTCTGTTTGAAAATTTGAACTCTCTGTGTTATGGCGCGGCCAGAAATGAAAAAAAAGTGGTCATAAATGCAGAAATTTCCCCTTTTTTCTAAATTCAACCGTGCGATTTAGAAAAAAAGAGGAAATTTCTGCATTTATGGCCTTTTTTTTCATTTATGGCCGCGCTATTAAAAACTAAAAGATTCAATCATAAGGTGTAGCTTGTTCGACCTACTTGACCCCCCAACGAGGCGGTCTTTTGGAGACCATTTCACGTTCCTGTAATTTTCAGCTAATGTTGGCCCGCCAAAATGATCAAACGCGCTCCGCTGAACTCAATACTACGTGGATTTCATTTTGGTCTTTAAATTATTTCATTTCACGTATAAATTCAACGTGAAATGAAATAATTTGGAAACCAAAATGAAATCCACGTAGAACTGAGTTCAGCGGAGCGCGTTTGATCATTTTGGCGGGTCGACAATAAAAGTAGGCATTTTCAGAAAATTCTGATCGGCCCCAAGAGTGGGATTTTACGTTTACGGTTTTTACGGGTTTTTAAGGGACCGTAAAAATTTTACGGATTCCGTAAAATCCGTAAAAATTATAAAGCTAATTTGTTCAATTCGAGGAGAAAAAACCGAAATTTTTGTATTTTTCTTGAATTGTTTTCTAAAAATTATGCCGAAGTAGAAAGTGCTTTCAATTCAGTGGGATTTATCCAAAAATTATTCCAGAAAAAGCCTAACATTTTTTTCGAGGGGCTAATTTTCAATCTGACGCTTTTCTTTGTTGTTGGCCAATTTTATTTCAATGTTGGTGATTTTTTTTCTGATTTTAGCAACAAATTTTCCTCACTGAATAGTGCAATTAGCGATTTCACGGTTTTTACGGATTTTAAAACTGTAAATTTTACGTTTTACGGAATCCGTAAAAAATTTTACGCCCAGCCCTGATCGCCCCAGTCGATTCCTTGGGGTCGATTACATAACGCGCAATTGTAACATACCGTATTTCCTCTAATTTAAGCGCATGCGCCTCTATTAAGGCTTCCATTCGGACCAATTTTCGTCCGTCCGGTCCGTCCGTTCGTCCGTCCGTCCGCCGTCCGTCCGCTTCGTCCGCGGTTCGTCCGCTTCGTCCGACTCGTCCGCGGACGATCCGGTTCGTCCGTTTCGTCCGGTTCGTCCGGCACGCTCTATTTGGCTGGGAATTTTAATTTATGGCATTCTCTTTAAAAATTCTGACATTGAAAATGTAAGCGGTTGCAAATTTATGTAGAATTAGTTTTGCGAAAACAAATTTTTTAATTTTTTTTCCGAATTTTCGATAGCAGAAACAAGACATTTCTGTTGATATTTTTAAGAAAAAAGAACAAAAACAGCTTTTGAAAACAAAATATAACAGAAACAAAAAGAAAAACTAACAAGAAAAAAAAAAACGGACGAAGCGGACCGACCTCGGACGAACCGGACGAACCGGACGAACCGCGGACGAGCGGACGAACAGCGGACGAAATTCGTCCGCTTTTTTTTCGTCCGAATGGAAGCCTTAGCCTCTATTTTTCTACCTCTTCTCTAAACCTCTTCTCTAAATGTCTAATTAAAGCACACCCTCTAATAGATTAGAGGGTGTGCTTTAATTAGAGGTTCTCTTATATAAGAGGAAATACGGTAAGTGGATTTTTAGATATTGTGCAACCAAAAAAATTGCAACGCGGTGTTTGCGTACTTTTGAAATTCAAACCAAAATGGGAACATATCTCTTCCTTTCCCATGCTATTTCTTTCATTGCCGTTTGAGTTTTAAAAGCACGCGAACAGCGCATTGCAATTTTTTATTTTCACAATAAGATGACAGAAAAACTCATGTAAATACATCCATTACTTACGTATTTTGTCCTGATTTTCAATTTTTCTCTGCGCTCCACTGTTTTTCGAGTGCCCAAGAAAACACAGGCTGATTGGTGGTGCGATCCATTAGGCTGCAAACACTTCAAATTGAATTTAAAAAAATTTTGCAACTCATAAAAAAGCCAAAAATAAATAAATAAAAATAAAATAACAACGCAATAAAAATCCACACGAAACATTTCGAAATTCGTATCGCGAATGGCGCCATGAAATTTTATTGACGCATCTCGTGCAATCAATTTTACAAATCTTAGCAGATCTTGCAAGACCGGTAAATTTTCTGTACAGATTCGAGATTTCAAAAATTTTTCGAATCTGTCAAGATCCCTTTATAGTTTGTAAATTTCTACAGGGTGGCCGATAAGTATAGGACGTTTTGAAAGTGCTCCCATTTTTTCAATTTGAGGATTTTTCGAGAACAACCTTTATTAAACAACAAAAAATAAGCAGAAAATTTGATTTTACAAGAGAATTTCGAAGTTGGATCCACGAGCTTTGACACAGGCTCTCAAACGTTTCTTCACCGAATTGACAGTGCGCCGCAGGTATCCGTCGTCGATCGAAGCCCATGCTACCTCGAGAGCGGCCTTCAAGTCATCGACAGTAGCAAAAACTTTTCCCGCGATCTTCCCTTCCAACATGCCCCAAACGCTGAAATCCATCGGATTGAGATCCGGGCTGGAAGCAGGCCACAAGTTCTTGTCCAGGAATCCAGGGAAATGCGCCTCCAAGACGGCCAATGTCGATCTCGAGCCATGGGACGGTGCCCAGTCTTGTTGAAGGATAAATGGACCACCAGCAAAGTGCTGAGTGACCCAGGGTAACAAATTATCCATCAACACAATCTTTTGGTACACCTCCGAGTTGATTTTCACATTTCTTTCAATGAAAACCAACGGAGTTTTACCGGTTGCCGTGATACCGGCCCAAACCATGACACTTTTCGGGAAAAGGCGGTTATGGGCAAGACGACGTTTCGGAGACATGCTGTCATCCTTTGACAATAACTGTCTCTGGTTTTGACGGTTGGGAAGAGGTTCAATAGTGAAGATCTTCTCGTCTGTCCAGATAACGTCAGAGACGCGGCGCACTTGAAAGTGCTGGAGTAATTTTCGGCATTTTTCGAGTCGCATCGCTTTCGATTTGTCCGAGAGGTACTGTCCACGACGTAGTTTGTAACTTTTGAGCTTCAAGTCGTTCTTGACAATCGATTGGACAGTGGATCGGGCAATTCCAAGCTGTGACGCCATCCTATTGAGACTCAATCCATCATTTCGAATGATCCGTTTCTTGATGATTGCACGAGTATTCCGGGTGTTGACAGAACGTGGACGTCCGCTTTTTTTTTACTTCAGAAGCATCTCCTCGCTTTTTGATAGCAGCGACAACGTTTCGAACCGTCGAAGACGAAATTTGAAGGCGTCGAGCGATCTCAGCACTTCCGAGGCCTCTCTTGAACAAGAGTTCAATGGAAGGACGATGAGGAGAACTTTTCATAGCTCGGCGATATGGAGAAGTGAGAACAAATGACTGAGAAGCTTACTTATATAGTCTCTGGACTTTCGAAAAGTTTCGAAATTTTTCGAAAATATCCCTTGGCACCGTGCCAGGGAACGCTGAAAGCGAGCGTCCTATACTTATCGGCCACCCTGTATATAAGATTTGTATTTCCTAACAAGATCTGAATTTTCTGGACAAGTTCCAAAATTTCCTATTCAGATTTGGATTTCCTATTATAGTAAGAAATGAGTTGCCTGAGAATCGACATGGACAAAATCAACGGTGCACATAAAAATTAAGTTTTTTTGTTAATTTAATTGGAAACTTGGTAAAAATGTGAAAAAAAAACCACCGATTGGTCTGTAATAGGTCAGACGACCGACTCGGACAATCATCGTGGATGGATAAGATTCGTGAACTGGCTCAAAAAATTCGTAAATATCTAATGAGATTTGTGAATTTTCACGAGGAAATTTACGAATCTCATGAGATAGTTTACGAATCTTTTGAGGCAGTTTGCGAATCTCATTCAACCACGATAATTATTCGAATTAGTCGTTTGAAATCCGTAAATTTTCTGAAAAATAGAACAATGAAATGCCAACTGCTTTTCAATAAATTAAAAAATAAAATAGTGTCCAAAGTCTTCACGAATCTGCTTTAAAAATTATAAAACGGAAAAACTGAACATAGAAAATTGTCAAATAATTTTTTAATTCAATATTTCAGTCAATTTCCTCCTTTCCGGCTAGTCCGTTTGTTTTGAAAATTTTGCTCCAAGATATCAGATCGATCGGGGTTTTTATCGCATTTTCTCATAATTTGTTTGTATTTTTTTAATTTATTTTTATTACTTCTTATGTATGGCCCCTGAATTTGTACTTTTGTTTTTATCTATCAGTCATATCAGCCACGGTATGCTTGTTATTGTATTGATTCTGATTTTTTTATCGTGTTTATAAATAATTATGCAATTTTATTGTTCAATTAATTATTTTATTATTTTATCAATAAAGTTTAATTGTTCATTCACAGCAGAGACTTGAAAATGTTCACTACAGACACTCAAAAATGTTCACAACAGACTTAAAAATGTTGACAACAGAGACTCAAAAATGTAAAATGAAAAACTGCGCGGAGTTTTTGCAAACCACGCCCCTTTCTCCGCCCACTTTTCACGCTGATTGGTGGCTGTTTCGCAAGCAAATTTTCTACAGCAGGCAGGGCTGTCAAAACGGCCCCGCGGCCGGCCCTCGGCCGAGAAAACTGTCGGCCGGCCGGCGGCCGGCTTCGCGAGCGTGAATGACAAAAAAGCCGCGGCCGGCCGCGGCCGGCCTTAAGGCCGAGTGTGATGAAACATCTCTCTCTTTTTCGTGTTCTTTTTTCAAGATTTCTCAGAGATCAAAAATTCTGTGGCAGATCAGTGCAATTTTTCGATCTTTCACAGTACCCACGGCCTTCCAGCCGGCCGCGGCCGGCCGCGGCTTTTTTGTTGTTGAGAGCGCACGGCCGAAGCCGGCCGTGAGCCGCGGCTTTTTTCGGCCGGCGGCGGCCAGCCGGATTTTTGACAGCCCTGTCAGCAGGTAGTGAGAAAAACGCCGTGCTATTACAAGAGGCGCCGCCACGCCGGCTGTACGATGCAAGCGCGCTCAACGGCTACGAGACGAGACGCAGCGTGCGCAGAGACATTTTTGAGCTGACTAAATTTTTGGGCCTTTTTTTCTTACTCCGTCTCCTTTTTTAGAGTACGTTTACCGTTTTTATTTATTTTTTTTTACAAATTATTATTTTAAAATTAACGTTTTGCTTAAAATTCATTTTCACATCAGTATTGCATGGAAATTCTTTATCTTTTCCTTTGGGTTTTCACTTTTTCAGCCCCCTTTTTCTTTTTTTTTGTTTTTCTGGAACTTAAAGAACTGTTTTTTTTTGGCTCTATTCGCGACTTTTTAGTAGCTTTTTTAAACTTTTACTTGCGAGGAATTTTCATTTGTGTACTTTGATTTGGGAAATGACAAACAATTATTTTACTCTGTTCTTTTCCTTTAATTCACAATTTCCTACCTTTCTTAAACAATAATTTGTCAATAGAACCAAAATAAATTGATGTTTTCTGTCTTCAAGAATTGTTTTTTCCCAAAATCTTGAATAAAAGAGAAAACTGATCATTTTCGGTGAATATTCAAGTAAACACCTTTTTTTTGGAAAAAAAGGTAATAAATGAACACTGGGAAATAATTGTTTACCCGAGGCAGTAAGCGTTACCCTCCTCTTACGATTTCTAGAAAAATTCAAATTATCAATTAATTAATTGAAACCCTGTTTCCATTCTCCCATTTCTTAAATATTTGGTTATTTATTTTGTGCATCTTTCATTTTTTCTTATTCTTCTCATGCAGAAAGCGACATTTTCAGCAGAAAAATCCATAAAATTGCGTTTTCTGCATGAAGTCTCACTTGCTTCCGGCGCATATCTTTTTTCGAAAACTGCAATCTTCCTACTATAAATTTCAGATTATTCCGGATCCCAATATGGACGTATGTCGGCAGGGATGAGGTTGGAGGCAACGTTGTCGACGATGAGGCCAATTAGAGCAACGAACTACAGTTTGGATGATAAATGGGTAAAGCTTTTAGAATTTTTTTAATTGGCTAGCATATATTTTCGGAGCGCAGATACACAGAGAAATAAATGAGACACTCTTCACGCTATCGTGGAGCATGATCTGAACTTCTGCGCTTCGAAAATATTAATAAAAAATATATATATTGTCGGCCCGCCAAAATGGTCGATCGCGCTCCGCTGAACTCAATACTACGTGGATTTCATTTTGGTTTCCAAATTATTTTATTTCACGTTGAATTTACACGTGAAATGAAAAAATTTAGAAACCAAAATAAAATCCACGTAGTATTGAGTTCAGCGAAGCGCATTTGATCATTTTGGCGGGCCGACAATATTACACTAAAGGATCTAGGACATTTCAAAATCGCCCAAGTTTTTGACTGAATTTCGCGAAACATTCTACTGTGTCCGTGTTCATGATTTTCACCAAATTTGTTTCAATAGTGTCTAAATTTACCGCGAGACCTACTACTGAAATGGATGACTCCATGATCAGGTTTTCTCGAAAAGGAAATTTTCTCTACCGAGTTCTGTCGGAAATTTTCGATTTTGTAATTTTCTCCGACGGAATTCCGAATCCTTGCCTTTACAACAAAAAATTCGTTCCATATTCGACAGCATAAAATGTTATTTTTCTTTCAATACGGAAAAAAGATTTCCAACGGAAACATAATTTTTCTTGAAATCATTTTGTCTCATCAGAACGTAATCGGAAAATTCCGAGGAAGCCTGCCTATGATTTTTTTTTATACTTTGAACGCGAAAATAGAGAAACACGGAGTAGAAATGTTGTTAGATGAATTATTAAAATTAACGCTCAAAATGTTGGCCAATTAAAAAAAAATCTGATAACCCTACTTAAAGGGGGTGCCAACTTTCTAGGGAAAGTTGCTTAAAATATACTCTTGAGTGGGGGATTTACGAATATCACATCGAAATCGCACAAAAAAATTTTTCTGATTTTTGGCGAATTTTACAAAAAAAAAATAGAAGACCACGAGGAGTACACGATTTGGCGCGAAATTCAAACGCCATTTTTCGTTTTCATCATTTTTCTCCGGTCTTTCTCGATTTTTTTTGCATTAATCTTGGGGAAATAATGTAAAAAAATCATTTCGTGTTTTAAAATAACAAATTAACGCGTGTTGATCACAAAAATAACGATAAAACAAATTCGGAACAAAAATTCTCATACCTTCCTTTTTTGTCCCTTTTCCTGCTCAATTCCGCATTAAGTTCACTCTTTTATCTGTAACGTTTATATTTGAACAATAAATGTTCATAAGAAATTATTTAAAACGATGAATCGAACGAAAGGTGAATATCGATTTTTCGATTTTCATGACTAAACTGTATTTTCGCGATTATCTAAAATGTAATAAGCGATTAGAGCATGTTTTATCGAAAATCGATAATAAAAACGAGGAAAACTGCACGAAAAATAAATAATTCTGGTGAAAATGGATCTTTCTAGAAGCCGCGGCCGCGGGTTTTCCTAGTCCACGGCCACGATTTTCGTGAACTCCCCGTGGTCTTCTATTTTTTTTTGTAAAAATCATAAAAAATCAGAGAATTTTTTTTCGTGCGATTTCAATGTGATATTCGTAAATCCCCCACCCAAGAGTATATTTTAAGTCACTTTCCCCAGAAAGTTGGCACCCCCTTTAAGTTGTTGGTTTTTGTCATTAATTATTTGTTGCTTTTATATGTATCCTTTTATATTGTATTCCAACCATTTGAAGAACCGAATATTGTTATTTAATTTTCTATTTGCAATAAATCTGTTATGTTTTTCAAAGTTTTTTCTTTTATTTTGGATATATGGGTTTCAATGCGAGCATATGTGGGATTTATGAGCCACCCGGATCCGTGGTAGGCCATATATATGCAAGGCTCCAAGTTTGGAATGGCCCGTGAAAGGCCTATTATATGCGCAAAACTGACTTTCTGTCGCCCGCGGTAAGGAAATTGTAGGCGAAAATCACCCGCGATAAGCTTATTCTAGGCCTATTAGAGGCGTCGAGCCGCGATCAGCCTGTTACAGGCTTACTTCGCTGCCCTTCGCGTGTACTCGATAGGCCTTGCGCGCAACCTATTATAAGCTGGACGCGCACTACCTGTGTACCCGCTGCGCCACGTTTCCATGTCTTTAAAGGGCAAGCGGAAGCGGCCATAACACGCGTGTGTCGAGGAAGGGAAAACTCGGGGCCAAGGGAAGATGGTACAGTAAAAATGAGGATTCTATGGTTAAAAATGGCCGAACTTTGGACTGAAATTTCAGCACCTCAGAGGTCTCGTAAGCAGGTTTTGAAAACGGATTTATAGGTTTCAAAACCTCCTCTTTCAAACTGTATGGTTGGTTTTGCACGGTTCTAAGTACCACTTAAAAGGTTCCCTTGTCAGACAAAAAGGGATAGCCGACTCATTTTTCATGCTGCAACTCGTTTGAAAACACAACAATAATTCTGTAAATGTTTTCAAAAAATCGTACTGTGAATTTCAAGGCTGCGGATTTACGGCATCCATTGAAATCATGCTCCCGCATGCCCCGCCGGCTGAGATTTTCAAAAAATGATGCAATTTTTGATTTTAAACCACAAAAAATCCCTGAAAATCAAGTGGGCGGAGCTTGAAAGTGAGATCCAAAAAAATCAAATTGTAAAAAAATGCCTTTAAAATCTCACCCGTCCGGATACTCTTGTCCACCCGCTTTTTCAAAAAGCTCTTGAGTCGATTTTTGTTTTTTCCCAAGCGCCAAATCGATCCAACCCATCAGACAATAGTGCTTCGCGTGCCTCTCCGTTGCTCTTTTTCTGGCAATGTCGAGCATTTGTTTGGCCTTTTGGTATTCGCCGGAAAAATAGAGCACCTGGCAAAAACAAAACAAGTTTCCTAGCAGCAACAGGCTTGCCATAAACTTACCTCTGCAGCAGAGGCAAATGATGAATACGGGGTTTTTTCGTTCCTTGTGCGGGTCGATATTTCAGATTCAAATTCAACGATTGACTTGTTGTCTGAAGTTTCTTTTTGTGCAATGAAGTAGAAGAAATTCACGTAAAGGCAAATGCGCTCTATCGCAGTCTCTGCGTCTCCACAGTAGCGACCTAGTTAAACAGGTGCAAAAATGGAAACGCAGAGTCGCACGAAAAACCGATCTACAAAATAAAAGCCAACCTGGATTAAAAGCCGACAAATGAGCCCATTTCAACGCGTACAATGCTCCAAGAGCACACTCATTGTCGGTGGAAAACGGATCCAACTGGCGAATCGCTTCAGGAATTTTTCCAAGCATCGTAAGACAAACGCCCTTCAAAATGGCGAGCGGGGCGTCTTGAATGGTCGCCAACCGACCGTCACACACAAGAATTGCAGTTCCGTAGTAGCCTTCTCTGTAGTGAATGACAAAATTTAGGATATTAAACAAAATTTTAAAAAGTTACTGACCTCGCATAATAGTGGACATTTGAGGTGGCTCGCCAGTGCTCCACATCTTTGTGCGCCCATTTTTTACGCTCCTCCAAATCCATGGACTGGTCATCATAGTCTGTATCCATTTTCAAGGAAAATGTGTGAAAAGAGAAGAAAATAGCAGTTCGGGAAGTGCATTGCGTGCTCGCTCGAGCTCGTTGTCATGGAAACCAGAGAAAAGCTCTCTTTCTGGGTGAGCGCGGTAAATTTAAATAAATTGCTTTCTTAAGCGCTAAATATCCGCCAAAAATTGCCCATAGTTATAAATATGGGCCTATAAAAATTAAAAATTAGCATCCAAGGGAAACAGTTAGGGAGTGTCCAGCAGCGCTTATGCGGCATTTTCGAGGCCCACGATGTCCAGAATTCGAAATGTGGTCGAAATTGAAAACAAAAACCATCGAAACAAGGATAATACTCATCGAAAATGGCTGTTAGCCATCAAGTTCGTGTCGTGTGCCAAATTCAGTTGATAAACAATTTATAATTTTTGTAGTGCGATAAAGAACCGACAATTCAATTTAAAAACACTACAAGTAAATAATAACAATTCATGTTCTTTGTTATACTGCTGGAGATGCCTTCTTGGATTCCGGTTCGAGAACTACGACATCTTTTGTTTCCGCGGAAACACTACTCGCATTTGAAGTCACGACGACAGTTTTCTGTTGTTGGCGCATAATTAAAATCACCGAAACATAAACGGAGCTCGCGGTTGACAAAAGAGGCGAACATATGAGCAACATGTACATACAAAATCCAGCAGACAGTACAGAAACCTGAAAAAAAAGATTTATTTATCTTACGCCCCACAATACTGCCGTCCAAATCGAGAACAAGACACACGGTGCTGACGACTGGCTTCGCGAAACATTTTTTCGGCAGTGTGCCAATTTATGTGAATGCGCATTTTTGAAACGACGAGAAACAGCGTAGCCACGCGACGCAACCGCAGCGCGGTAGGCTTTGGCGGCAAACAATCGTTTGAAAAAGGCTGTCGCCAGCACTCCGGTCTGTATTCAATAAACAATTTGATTGGCTTTTATATCCCCTTGCTATAATACTATGGATTCACGAACCCCAAGCGCTTTATCGCTCTGATGGTCGGATTCTCGCTCACGGCCATCAAGCTTGCTAACTTTCTAACAAACTCTGCAGTAGTATTCATCAAATACACGGCGTGTTCGCGACTATTTACGTTTCTGTAAATTTTTTTTTTTGAAAGCGAGATTTCTCGACACTGCGTCTCTATTTTTGCACGCGTATGTACCGCAAAACCTGTATTTGACTTGCCCCTTTATTAGACTTGCTCCTCTAATAGAATTGCACCCGAGCGAGGCCTTGGAACAATAGACTTGCCCCTTTAATAGACTTGCCCCTCTGCATACGCAATAAGTGAGGCAAAAATTGCGTACTTTCACTTCAATGTTTCGAATTTTTCCGTTTTTTTGTGTTTCAACTACTTAATTGAATTTTTTCAAATGTCGGATATTGATGAGGTAAATACTAAAGCTCCTGCCGGAAAAAAGACTAAATTTCACATTAGATTTCAAGAAAGTGGTGGTCGACTATGCTTGCACAACGAATAACTATAAAGCCGCTAAAAATTATGGAGTTTCGAGACAAAACATTCAGCAGTGGAAGGATCAAAAATCGAAAATGGAATATGTCAATGTCCGTGGGCAGATTCGCCGACTTCGACTGCGAATTGCCGTCGAATGGCCGCGATTTAGGCGGCAATTAGCCGATTTAGCCGAAAACTCTCTGACATACAATTTTTAATTAAAAAAACTATTGTCGGCCCACCAAAATGGTCAAACTCGTTCCGCTGAACTCAACGCTATTGCGATTTTCTCCAAATTATTTCATTTCACGTTGCATTTACACGTGAATTGAAATAATTTGGCGACGAAAATGAAATCCACGAAGTACTAGGTTTCGTGGTTTGAACAATAGACTTGCACCCTTTATTTTGACTTGCCCCTCTAATAGACTTGCACCCGGGCGTGGCCTTTGAACAATAGACTTGCATGCAAGTCTAATACAGGTTTTACGGTAACTGAACTTGGCAGAGCGGCACTGCACTGTGGAGGCGCAGACCAAATATGCGATAGGGCGCTTTTGCCTTTACGTAGGGTTTTGCAGGCTGTGCATTTCTTCAAGTGTAGCCGTGACCGAAAAATCTTCCCCCAACAGCGATAGAACACAGTTCCGAAAATTCTGAGCACGCCATACCGTTGCAGTCCAAAAGAAAAATCCTCCAGCCTCGTTTCCTACATTATTTATAACCGGTCGCTGAGTGGTACTCGTTGCATTGCAAATTTGAATGAGTAGGATGGCTACCACAACAAAAAGTTTCGAATTCAACATGACACCTACTGAAAGTTAGAAATGTAGACGAGAGGAACGATAAAGATCGAAAAAAAGCTTACATGCAAATAAACCGATGAATTTGATTAGCGAATATGGGAATGAATTTTAAATTTTGGCAATATTCTTGAATTTTCAAAGGTTATCACGCTAAATACAGGGAGTATTGTGCTGGCGGCTTCCCAAAGCCCACCGCGCTGCTTGTGCGGAAACGGAAATCGGCATTGCCGGATTTCCGAAATTTCCGACATTTTTCGGAAACGATTTCCGTCGAAAACGTTTCCGAAAAATTTTTCGGAAAAGCTTTTCCGACGGAAATGTTTCCGAAAAAACTCGGAAATTCGGAAATAGGCAAAAATGACTAAAAACCAGCCGATTGCTGAAAAATTCTTTTCGAGACCTATCACTAGGGTTATGCTTCTTTTTTTTCGGCATTTGCTTTGCTTATTTTCTGGTTTTTCCTGACACTTTTAAAAGCTTGACACAATTTTGTATGTTATCATCGTATGAAAACATGGTAAATGTTTAGTTTAACTTGAAATCAGGTTTTCCAAAACTTCAAAAGTTGAAAAGCGGTAATTTTTGCTCTCCGGCAATCATATCTCGAACTGAACGATTTTCGATAGCTAACGTGTTTTCTATCAGTTGTAGCGTGATTTAAATTTTTGATACAACAAAATGGGCGGGGTCTCAACTTTTGTTTTATAAATATTATTTATCAAGAAAATTGTCATCTCCAATGCCGCATGAACTTGAAATTGATCCCCCTCACCCCAATAACGTAAACTTAATGGTTTTTTTTTGAAATTTTATTTTATTCTGGCACCTAACAATTTAAAAGGCTGAAGTTTGGGAGAAAGGGGGCGGGGCCTAATTTCGAAGTTCATACTGCTTTGGAGGGAACATTTTTTTAACAATAATAACTGATTTCCAGAGTTCATATAATAATTTGTCAACTTGGAAGTTGCATGATGTTTGAAAACAGGCTCCGCTTCCCTGCCAAAATTTCAATCGTTAGATTTTCACTTTTTATAAAGTTAAATTACTTGGAATTTGGAAAAAGGGCGGAAACTATGCGACAACTTATAATACAGTATTACTAGTCTTGCGTTTTAGTTTCTATTCTTTTAGTTTCATGATAAAATGCTTGATTAAATTAAAACAACAAAAGAAACTAATGAATTTTTGGTATTTCCGAACTTTTCCGAATTTCCGACCGTTTTTTCGGAAACGAAAGTCGGAAAGGAATTTTTCCGAAAAAATTTTCGGAAACAAAATTCCGTTTCCGACTTTTCCGACTGACTGTTTCCGCACAAGCCTGCCGTGGACAAAACGAAAAATTTAATTTGCATGTTTTTGCCAAATCTTCAAGCATTATTATTCTGTAAATAAATAAACGAAATTTAATATAAAGCTGAATAAATGTTTCTATTTCCTCCAAATCCCGTTTTCTCATTTCCAGTGATATTTTGAAAACCCAAAGGCTCGGCCATTTTTCGACGAAAATTTATCGTTTTTGGATTAAAATGAAGTTTTCAACTTGATTAATCTGTAGCGGGATCGTAGGGCTCTGTGACGTTTCAAAACCGCGACGTTCCAAAACCAGACGTTTTAAAACCAAGTGTATTTTCGAAAAACTCCTCCATAGTTTTAGGAAAGTTCTATTCCTGCTCGCCAATTTTCCGATACTTGAAACAGCAGCCAAATAGCAGCCAAACAGCAGCCAAATAGCCGCCAAATAGCAGACAAATAGCCGCTAAATAGCAGCCAAATAGCCGCCAAATAGAAGACAAATAGCCGCTAAATAGCAGCCAAATAGCAGCCTAACAGCCGCCAAACAGCAGCCAAATAGCCGCCAGGAAGCTGAAAAGAAACTGCCAAGTCTCGCGGAGCCGAGCGTAATGCAAAAAAATGTTTGTCTTACGGCGTGATCGGGACTGCGCGTTTGCCTTTACGTATTTTCTAGCATACCGTGTTTCGAAATTGAGCCTCAAGTTGCCAACAAACAGCCTGACTCGCCTCTTCTATCTTCACCTTGTTGAGAAGTGTCCAAGCAACTTTTCAACCCCACTAATTAATTGCCACCTTGCCAATCCAATCCAATCCAATCAACCCGCGAAATCTGCGTCAAAGAGGCACATAGGTGAACCGTCTTTAATTACGTCATCCTCTCATATTGCCTATCCTTCCGGCACCTCACGCACCGTTTCACCACCACGTCTCTCACTTGGACGGACACCTGCCGAGTTTCCGGGAGAGCTAGTAAAAGAAAAAAAGGCATGTGCCGCCCGTCCGCCACCTTCGCCCCATTGTTCTGCTCTCCTTCGCTTATCTTGTCAAATCTGTGTATAGTGATAATGAGGAAGAAAGGATGTGAAGATGATGATGGTGGAGACGACACGTGGATTGGATCGAGGGATGTGACGAAATGGATCTATAAAATGTGGAATAATAAAAACACGTGTCAACTAGGAAATGAATTGACCTTTGAAAATGTGGCAAATAGGCAAACTTGTAACAATGGAATTGAAAGTGTCAAAGAGGTTATTTATATGAAATGCAATTATGTTCAGAGTATCCCACTTGACTGAGCTACCGTAATCGATGCTCACTGTCTGTTTAGAAATGCAATAGATCTATCATAGATGTATTGTCATTCTAGCCAATAGTTGCATTTGAAAAGCTTATTTTCAGCTCATTAGGTCTAAATTTCTTTGTAACCACAATAACTACAAACAATTTGAGCGCCGGACCGCTCGGAAAAGCTGAAAAATCACTGAGAAATAGGAATTTGAAAATTCAGGTCTAAATTCCCCGTTCTGGATCAGAATGCTGAAAAACACAAAGAAAAATTAATTATACTTCAGGATCTTTTCTTTCTTGTAAATTCTCGAACTTTACACTAAAAGAATTACCTAAAAACATTAAATATGTACATTGAAATTTTAAATAATTAAAAAAAAGTTTGTCAGAAATTATCCAGTTTCGTTTCGAATGGTCACTAAAATCAATACTAAAAATGGTCAAAACATTGCTTTTTTTAAGTCTAAATAGAGTTTTTCCTAGAGAATTTGAAACAAAACCAAAAATTGAGATTGGGCCCTAGGATCCGACAAATTTGGTTTTCTGGGCCATGACTAGAAAATTGCTGGAAAATGGAAAATTTTGTGTTTTTGGTTAATTTTTTTGAAAAAGCAACTCAAAAAGTGTTATTTTTTGTTGAAAAACTGATTAAAAACTACTTTTTTAGCGGCTTTCCATAGTTTCCTAAAATCGGTCATAATTTCTAGGTCCTTCTCAAAAAATTTTGAAGTCACTTTTATTGTTGGAATTTGCATTTGTAATACTATTTAAAACCGAAAAACACTGATTTCAAGAATCTGAGCGTGGTGGCCTAGGATCCGACAAATTTGGAATTCTAGGCCACGCACTAAAAATGCCGGTTTTGAAATTTAATTTTTCAATAAAAAAAAGAAAGTTTTCTGCCAAGTTATTGATTTAAAAAAGCAAGGTTGTATGATGGTTTAATGGTAAAAATTTTTTTTAGCAAATCCTTTTTTAAGTGCCGGAACTTTAACACTATTTTTCATCCAGTGTGAACATCTGCCCACTGAATGCTCTGTTTCTCTGTTCTTTCCCGCCAATCAATCGTCTATTAATCCTTCTCACTCCACTGGACAAACATTACCGTAATGGTCTTTGAGGTAATTACTGGATTACCCCCATCGTGGTGACAAAGTTACAAATTTGCTGGGAAAACTAAGCACCTGCACTTCTTTTTTTGGGCCAGAAGATATGTTAACGCGGTCCAGCACACTGCGTAGCTTTAAAATAGTTTTCATGTAGTTAGTGCCGTCAGTTTCAATGCACGCACACTATCTCTCTTTCCTGGCGCTGGTTCGAGACCTAGAACTTGATTAGGACAGGACAGCAGCAGGAGTACGATATCTTATCATGTATCTGTTACCACCAATTGTCATGCCCCAGGGGCGATAAACTTGTAAAACGGACGGGGCAGACAATAGGAGAATCACCCCTTATTATGACACCCTGTCTGCTGGTGACAGTGTGTAAATCTGAACACTTCAAAAGGCCTCCCGCACTATCTTGATGGTCCGTCTTACACCTGCCGGACGGATAGTACCACCCAGAACAGATTATTGATCCGAAAAGGCTCCACCTCTACTCTACTCTACCCTACGCGTGGCAAAATGGGGCGTGGTCAAGAAGGGGGAGGTGACGAAACAAATTGAGTGAGTCGACAAGTTATTGGTACATCATCTCATCTCATCTCAATTACTCCTCTTCCTTCCCCATCACTCAATTTAACCATGTCCAATATTCAAGTAACCCTTTCGATGAGCACAGATTCTCTCTGGCGAGAATGTTTCGCTCTAGAGCACGAGATGATCCTCACCGTCTCCGGCCGCCGTATTTTCCCAACTCTAGAATTCGTTATCGCCGGACTTAACCCATCAAAAACCTATTCGGCCTGCTTCCATCTCGAGCAAGTCGACGACAAACGTCTCCGATTCACAAACAAGTGCTGGCAGGAGACACTGTCCACTGAGACTCGTGAAACGCCACGCAAAGTCTGGCACCAACAAGGCGCACAGTCGGGAAGCGAGTGGATGTGTCGGCCGATCACTTTTGATCACGTCAGAATCACGAACAAAAAGTCGAAAGAGCAGGGAAATGCTTCTTATGTGAGTTTTGTCTTTTTGGGGGAGTGCGCTCCATTGAACTCGCCAATTTTTTTAATACTGAGGCTCATTTCACGAATTGGCTGGAAACTTCCATTTTTTGCACAAAAAACTCCCTGTCCGTTTTCTTATGTTGCTCAAAAATTAATTCTGGACGTAAAAGAAGTGAAGCGAAATGTTCAGTGATAGATGTTATTTATGCCACTTTAAAATTCCTACCGTAAATTTTCATTTTTCTGCAAAATATAATGGATTCGTGGCGGAGTGACAATTCACGTGAAACTGGGGGACGAAAAATCTCTTCATTTCTTCAGTTATTTCTTCATTTTTCGAATAAAAACGTGAAAAAATTGTCACTCCGCCACGAATCCACTATAAAATCTTTGAAAATCGCCAAAAAAAATCAGTTGAAAACAAAAATTCACTGTAGGAATTTTAAAGGGACGAAAAAATTTTCTCTTTTCAAAATGAATCCACCATTATTACAGATCCACCTTCACACCCAGCACCGCTACATTCCAGTGCTCCAAATCTTCGAATGCTCACCAGAGTCGAGTAGTTTGGTGTCCGTCACCAAAATTGCGCACAGTCAATTCATCACCGTTACCGCCTATCATGTGAGTCGATTTTGACACCTTTTATGGGCTGTGAATGGCACCTGCCTAGCTGTGTCTAACTTGGGCAGTCATGAAATTTGCATTGCGGAATGTCACTAAAAGGGAAAATTGAATGCGTCAGTGGGCTCAGTTTCCACATGAAGAAATTCTCAGTAAGGAGCGCTGTAAATTGTAAAGCTCATGAGCGCGCTTTTTTTTCTGAATCTCACTCCAAATTCATGCGCAGTTCACTGTGTCATTGAAGCGGATTCGCAGAGCTTTATACCGAGTATAGCGCATATTTTTTAGAAAAATGAATAAAAAGTCGTTGTCTGCATAAAATTAATAAGACAAAATGCAAGTTGCACAAAATGGATAACCCAGTAAAAACCATAATCAACAATGAACATTCCAGAAACCCGAGATCAACACGCTAAAAACAAACAACAACCCATACTCAACAGGCTCCCGCAAAGACCGCAAACGCGATCGTCTCACCCCTACATCCTCTTCCAGCAGCTCGGTGAGCTCTGAAGCTTGTGTGACACCACCACCGTCGAAAAGACCAACACCATCCCTATCCCCTGCCTTCTCGCCCGCACCATTCACCCCCGATTTCAACATGCTTCAAGCCTATTTCTTGTCCCAATACACATTCCCAATGGGCTTTCCAAATCCATACTTTTCCTCGCCTTTTATGATCCCGACACCCACTCCAACCCCGCCGAAAATTGTGGAAGAAGAGGAGGAACTCGTTGTTGTGGATGTCTGAGTTAATTAATCTTGATTATTTTTTACTCCCTCCCCCAGTTCTTCTCTTTTTTCATCCCAGTTTTTTTTAGACGTGTTGTTGTTTTTTTTTATTGTTTTGATGATTGACCTACTTAATGAATTTGTATATGTATTAAAAATGCTTTTATTTTTTCTCGAAAATGGTTAAATTGTCTTGGTTCAAATTGGCACTACGCGGTATCAGTGAGAACAGTAACAAGTAAGATGGTCTTGCCACGGATTTGGCTGACTGAATATTTCTGCGATAATTAAAAATATATTTATTTTTATCACGCCTCCCCGCTCGTCCAATGTGCCAGCTAATTCCCAGTTGAGATCGAAAAACGAGGAATTTTTAACCGAAAAATTGCCGAGCTTTACAATTAGGGTTTCGAAAATGTCATTGGAAAAATATAATGTAGGGGCTATTTTTCTTCGTTAATTAAAAAAAGAATAGCCTGAAAACTGGGCCAAAATCATGAAAATTAAAAAAAAAATTGACAAAATCGTCGGATTGTCCATCGAGAGCACATGAAAACCTGCACGAGAAATGCGACAAAATTTTTTTTTTGAAAACGTGGGTGTGGTCATATAACGATTTATCAATAACAAATGCAATATTAAAATTCTGGAAACTGACTTAAACATATAAATCACCAATACCACACGTGAAATGCGAAGGATGCATATAGTGTCCTTAATCAAATCATGTCGTGCATTTAGGGGGCCGTTCTATCACAGATTTTACGGTTCTTTCTTTTAATGCGAAAAGATGGATCACATGGACGATATGATTCAATTACGGACACTATATGCATCTAGTGTGCGTTACCGAAAAATTTTTTACCGGTAAACGCATCTTTCGGCAAATTTACCGGTAAATTTGCCGAAAATTTACCGGTAAATTTATCGGTAATTTACCGAATTTCACGGTAAATTCGACAAATTTATCGGTAAATTTACCGGTAATTTCGCGAAAATTTTACCGGTAAAATGGTTTTCGGCAAAACTTAACGTGGGGTCAAGTTCACGTAATAGAAAAACAAGACATCGTGAAAAACAAATATACGCAGACGATACGTGGCGCGACCTCGTCCTTGCACAATCACGTCTTTTTCACATTTTTTTAAAATTTCATCTGTATTAAAGCGTGACCGACCAAAACACCAAGACTAGAATTGTAACGTGACCTGTCCCACTTCTTCATGTATAAATAATGTCAATTTACCGGCAAATTACCGATAAAAAGTTTTGCCGAAGCTTTTATCGGTAAAATTTACCGGTAAAGAATCGACAAAATTTGCCAAATTTACCGGTAAAAAATTTTAGAAATGGTTTCTCTTTTGCCGAATATTTATCGGTAAAACGTGATACGAAAATTTACCGGTAAAATCGTCAAATCTTTACCGGTAACGCACACTATATGCATCCACCGCATTTCACCTGTGTTCTAGTCCATTATTTCAATTCGAAAAATTCACAGATGTTGTTTTTATGGCGCGGCCAGAAATGAAAAAAAGGTGGCCATAAATGCAGAAATTTCCTCTTTTTTCTAAATTCAACTGTGCGATTTAGAAAAAAAAGGGGGAAATTTCTGCATTTATGGCCACCTTTTTTTCATTTCTGGCCGCGCTATTAAAAACTGTCCTAAATAGATCATGTACCAATTATCATGGTTTACAATAGATCTATCACAATCCTCCTTTGTGAATATGTGCTTCTTGTCGATGCTCTACCGAGCATCTCTCGAAAAATTGGGAAAAATCCAAAGGGTTTCTCCTCTCACCAATGTACTTTCCGAACAACAGCCGACACTGTATGGGTTCCGACCGTCACTATCTAACATGTGGAGGGGCGGAGTCTATACTGTCGGCGGGTGTTATTCTGCACGGCACCGCAGCCTTCCAAAATTTTTTCCACCTGGCGCATTTTTAAAACCCTAAAGTAAGGCTCGGTCATTTTCTGACAAAAGGCCTCATTTTTGGATTAAAATGATGGTGTCATCCTGAATAATCAGACAATGATTCGAATTCCTCAAAAAGTAAATTTTCTAGTGAAAAAATAATTTCATTATCCGACGAACTTGGTGGCGCATTGGACGACGGGGGAGGCGTGTTCTGTGGTAAAATCTGGCGCGTTCATGGCTACTAGCCGGCGTTGATGGCTATTCTCCATTATTGAATGTAGAAAGTTCGCTTCCAGGAAATCAACGAATCACAAGATTCGATGGCTAGTAGAAAATTTGCACGTAACTTTGCTTAAACACCCCTCCCACTTGTTCCTGGCTCATCAATCTACCAACCCATTTCACTCCACTTCATTTCTTTCTTTTCATTTCATTTCCCCTCCCCCTCCCATAAAATCTTTTTCCGCCGAGAGTCAAATGGCTCCGTGTGCACCTGACAACACCAATAACTCATTGGGAAATCGAAAAAACATTGATCGTAAATCTCGTAGCAATGCTCTTTTGTGCAGAGAAGGCAGCTGTTGAGGGAGATCGGTGAGTTGCTCGGCCGCGAGCCGCGAGCCGCCAATCGCGACCACCATTCCGCGCTTTGATCTACCGCGGCTGGTCAGAGAAAAACTTGCGCACCCACACCAACCACCTCGTTTTTACATCTTTACACCTCCGTCGTTGTGGTGACAGAACGACAGATTGATGTGGAAGCGTTCATTTTTTAGTTTTTTATTGCGTTGGTACGCAGTGAAAATACTTCTTTTTTATGTTGGTTTTGAGATGCTATGCAGTAAATGTTGAAATCATGACCTAGAATTTAAATTATGGGATTCTAGGTCACATAAATGTGAAGTTTTTCAGTTTTTAATCAGATTTTTGAATCCTCGCTTAGAAATCCAAGTTTTCGGTGTTTCTCCTTACCCTAAATTTGTCTGTTTTGAATAATTTTGAAGCGGTGGCCTAGAAACCCAAATTTTTCGGATCTTCAATCACCGATCTCAAACTTTTGGATTTGAGGTTATTTCTTGCAAATTTATACTGAAAATTAGTGAAAATACTACAAAAAACGTAAAAATTTAAGTTTTTGCACGATTTTTAAATTTCTTTCTTGTCATTCCAGCTTTAAAATTCGTTAAAAAACGTATAAAAAACGTAAAAATGAATTTTTTGAACAATTTTGAAGACATGGCCCAGAAACCCAAATTTGTCGGATCCTAGGCCATCCCTCTAAATATCTTGATTTTGGGATATTTTATTATTGTTATTAGTTAGTCGAAAAATTCATCAAAGATCGATAAAAGCTGGAAATTTTGATATTTTCAATTTAATATTGGGTTTATAGCCTGAACACCCTAAATTGCCAGATCCTAGGCCACCAGTGTGCTTCACCGGTGAAATTTCAAAGATTAATTGATTAATTAATCGGTGAATTAGTCTACAAGTAATCGTCGATTAAAGTTTGTGTTTCTTCTATTCCGGGCATTTCTAATAGCGCCAAACAGCTGCCAAATAGTCGTCAAAAAGTCGCTAGATAACCGCCTCATAGCCGCCAGATAGCCGCCAAATAGCTGCCAGGTAGCTGTCAGGTAGCTGCCCTGTTCGAGAACGCGCTATCGCTACCGGCTTTACATACTTTCTTGTACCGACAAATCACGGGTCGGACGTTTGCTATCGTTTGCATTTTTTTTTATTTGAAAAAAACATATCAACGCTCCGAAATGACGAATTGCTTGTTGTTTAGCGTAATGTTTCGTCGATTAATTTAATCGCGATTAATCGACTAATTAATTGACTAAAACCGGTGAAAATTAATCGATTAATTTACCGATTATTAATCGAAAAAACCATTAATCGGTGAATTATTGATCGGTGAAGCACACTGTCGATACATTTTAATACATTTAGTGGAAGTGTAGTTTTTCCTATAGTTTTGTAAATATTTAGAAACATTTAAAATTTATGTAAGTCATTGTTCTTGTCTTCTTTTTTTATTATCAATATTTGTTCGCCACGGAAGCATTTTTGTACGCTGTTTCTACGACCGCTAATCTGTCAATTGGTAAACATTACTTTCTTGAAGAAAATACAAGAAGCCTTCACTTTGCTGAAAGTATAAAAACTAGAAAACAATTGTTTTTTTTGTTGAAAAATTAAAAATTGATGAATGGATGCGAATACGACTGCAATTTCCATGAATTTGTAACTTTAAACATTCTCGTTCCCTTCTTTTCCATCAAAACCGAACATTCACTCTCTCTCCCTTTTTCCCTTTACATAATAATCCGTCGTGTAATTTGTCATTTTTCGACAAATGGATTACCACAATGTTCATTTTAAAGCGGACGCAAAAAGGAGCGCCTTTTTCGTCAAAAGAAGGCAATGATCGATGCGTTTTTTAAACGTCGGATTTGTAGATTACTGTAACTTTTTCAAAAAAATTGTTTTTATCCGAGTTTTTTGGCCTCTCGAGGCACTCTTTCCTGATGGTGCTTTTCTGTTTAGGAGGCTGCTCTTTGCTTTTCTGATAGAGTAAATGTTCTAGAAAAAACTGTAAATTTTCAGCAATTTGGGAGTCGTGTCCTAGAATCCCAAGTTTGTCGGATCCTAGGCCATGTGCCTTAACTGTGTGGATTTGAAGTATATTTCATCGGGAACGTGATTCTAGACTCTAAAAAGCCCGTTTTAGATCATTTTAAAAAGGATGTGGCCTAGAAAGTTAAATTTGTCGGATTCTAGGTCATAAATTTAATTAAAAAATTTGTTTGTGTTTGAAATTGAAAAATTCAATGTTTTGTTTTGTTTTCAATTCTTTTTGACTAGTTAAAATGCCATTCTAATCCCAAAATTTTCGATTTTTAAAAAATTTCGAGTCATGGCTTAGAAACCCGAATTTGTCGGATCCTAGGCCATCTTCCTAAAATGTGGGGATTTGAAGTAAATTTAGTCGGGGACGTGATTCTAGGGCTCTAAAATGCCCGTTTTGGATCATTTTAAAAAGGATGCGGCCTAGAAAATCAATTTTTTCGGATTCTAAGCCGTAAATTCAATTTTTCAAAATAAAAATTGTTTTTAAATTATTTTTTTATAATTTAAATTCAGGATCCCACGAATGGATTTGAAGTAAATTTTATCGGAACGTTCTTTTAAACTCTAAAATGCATATTTTTTCAGTAGGTGGCCTAGAAAGTTAAATTTTTCGGATCCTAGGCCGGAAATTCAACTTTTCTTAATTGTTTTTTTAATTTTAATTTTATTTTTTTTAAACTCAAATTTAATATCCCACAAGTAAAAATGCTATCCTCAGTTTCAAATATTCAATTTTCGAAAAATTTGAGTCATGGCCTAGGATCCCAAACTTGTCGGGTCCTAGGCCATGTGCCTAAAATACGTGGATTTGAAGTAAATTTTGTCGGGAACGTGATTGCAGACTCTAAAACTTTAGTTTTTGAATTTTTTATTAAGGATGTGACCTAGAAAATCAAAATTTTCGGATTCTTGGTCATAAATGTATTGAAAAGTTTTTTGTGTTTTACATTTAAAATATAATTTTTTTAAAGGTTAAATTTAAGAACCGACCAGTAAAAATGTATGTATTTAAAAAATTTTCCATTATCAGCAATTTTGGGGTCGAATCCCAAATTTGTCGGATCCTAAGCCAGGTTCCTAAATTGGGCTGATTTGTAGTAAATTTTGTGGGGAACGTGATTCTAAACTCTAAAATGTCGGTTTTGGAACATTTTTATAGGATGGAACCTAGAAAATCATAATTTTCGGAAAAAATTTTTTGAGATTGGTCCCCCTCATGAACGCCTCTTTATTTATTTATTTACCGAACCTAGCCTTGCTTGCCGGCTTGCCTATTTATTTACACCCCTAAAAGTAAAAAATAAAGAAAGCTTTATAAAGTGACGAGTCTTCAAATTTCTGTTATTTTCCAGTCCCCTTCTTTCCTTTTTTCTTATAGTTAGTTTTAGAGTCAACTGTACCTTTAAAGCGTGCGAAATTCGATAACGGGGACTGGAAATTGAGAGAGATATTATTTGTTGGGGAAATAAAATAAAACACACACACACATATAAACTTCATGAATCATCCATCCATCCAGCTCTGTTTATTGGTTGGTTCAAATGCAACAACGTGTGTATTTTTATATAAACTATCAAAATGTGAGTGTGTGTGACTAGTGAAGTTATGCCGGGCAAGCAAACAAACAAAGCCAGATGTCTATTTCGACGGGCACGATAGATCTACCGCGATTCATCAACTACCATTTTCAAACAAAAGGAAAAAAGTGTACCAGCGGATTGGCAAGGCCACCCACCCGTAGCAGCCGACACTTTTTGGTTTCCGACCGTTGCTATGGAATGTGCGCAGGGGGCGGAGCCCGAGTTCTCTCGTGATTTGTTTTCTAGTCATAAAGTGACCAAAACTCTATTTTTTCGTGCAGCTCCTTTTCTGCTTTTGTCCTGATTCAGTAGGCCGATCCGTCTCGTATGACAAAACCAACAAAAAGCGGAAGGAAGTGGAAAAGAAATGTATATGACAGTGAAGAGGAAAAAATCTGACACCTTTACTTGCCTTTTCTTTTCTTTTCTTTTCAACATTGCCATGGTCCGGCAATGTTTATTCAGTGGGAGGTGCGGGGGGACCATGTTTTTTGAATGCGAGATGAGGTCCTACCCCCTCCCACTCATATCTATTACCCACCTGTTGTCGTTGCAAAACTTTTGCACTTTTCTTTCTTTTTGTTTGCTTTTTCTTTTGTTAGCTGCCATCTAAATACTTGTACTTTTCTTTTTCGCCAATCTCAATGAGATAGATTTGATCTATTTATCCTAACAATCTAACAAATCGCATCCCATCCAACTCGTGGGATTTTTGAATTCTCAAATTGTTTACTATTGCTCCCCACGACTAATTAGACATTCCCGAGAGCCCACGAGCCAAACCACTCATTATCATACGACTTTCACATTCTTCCTCACATTTCCTTTCCATTTTGCGAAACAAAAAAATAATAAAATTATTCGTTAGAAATCAAAACTTCGATTTATTTTTATTTATCGATTCGCTAAATTCATAATATATGATGTTCCGCAGGTCTCGCAGCGAAAACCATTTATTTTTCGTCAAAAATCTAGCCTCGACCTGCGGAACATCGGAGCGTCGTAACTAAATTTAGTTCGTGATCACAACACAATCTTAGCTTGCATCACATTTATCACTACCATCTGGATCATTTTTTAAAAAGTGTACGCACAGGTGAAATGCGGTGGATGCATATAATGTCCGTATTTGAATCATATCTTGCATTTATGTAAATTAGGCTCTAGGTATTTTTACTAATTCAGCCACAAAAATCATGAAATTTGGAAGAGCTGAAGTGCAAAAATCAATGCCGCTACAAGAAAAAAATAACTTGTAAGAAAAGTGAAAAAAAAAAGCAGGGGCAAAGTTGCCAAATGTCGCAGGCTTGTGTATATACATTCAATTTATTTATTTTAATGCGAAAAATAAATAAAAAGTTATTATACACCGTCCAATGAACCAAAAGGATGACATGATTAAAATACGGACACTATATGCATCCACCGCATTTCACCTGTGTGGCTAACTGTGCTGCCGTTGGGTCGATTCCGGTGAATCTTTTTTGATTTTTTCTGGCTTTTATTTACTTTTGCTTTACTCTTTTTTACTTGTTGGAAAGTTTATGGACTTGTTTTTTTTTTAATTTTTCAATTTATTTATGTAATTATGAGCCCCCCCCCCCCTCAAATTAAAATTCACACATTCAAATTCAAACCCTTGGATTCTTTTAATTCATCCATCTTTTTCTCGTGTTGAATTCTTTCTTTGTTCTTCCTTTTCCTCTTTTTTTTATTTTTCTTGTCCTCCTTCCTTCCTTCCTTCTTTCGCTAAATGTACAAAACGTGCGAATCTAAAATGAATGAAGATAAATGAGCAGACGCAAGGACGACGCCTTCAACCGATCCGTCAATTATCCACCAAATTAACTCACTTATCGCCTATCATATCAGTTATCCAACTGTCTAAATGCTACGGAAACTCGATTAATTTTCATTTGGACACATTTTTCTCTATGTCTCTCTGTCTCTCTGGTCTCTCACTTTTCATTCGCCAGGCCACCAGCGTCGTTCTTATGGGGTTATTCTTGAAACCAGCAAAAAAAGCAAAAAATAGAAAAAACCAGCAAAAAATTCAGCGAAAATTCGGAGAATGCTTCGATTGATCCGAAACTTTGGGAAATCATTAAGAAGATACTTCCGGTCATTCCCTGAAAATTTCAGACCAAAATATCGATTTTGAAAATTTTCAGAAATAAAAATCGATAATTTTAAAAATCAATATTTCGGTCTGAAATTTTCAGAGAATGTCCGGACGTATTTTTTAAATGATTTCCCAAAGTTTCAGATCGATCGGAGCATTCTCCGAATTTTCGCTGAATTTTTTGCTGGTTTTTTCTATTTTTTGCTTTTTTTGCTGGTTTCAAGAATAACCCCATTAAGGCTCGCTCGCGCCATGTTCACTTCCATCGCATCGGTGGCACAGGTAAACCGGCATGGCCGAATGGTGGTCCACTGGTGCGCCGCTCGATGCTCGAGTGACGGAACCACGAACGTTTGAATTAGCGGTTTTTCAATGGCCGACTTTTCACGCATCCGCGGCTTTTCAATGCGCGAGTTTCTCTCACTGCTCCTGAAATTTACTGATCTCGAGATGGAATTGAGTATGTTTATTAAAAGTTTACCATTTAAAAAAACAAAAGCTTTGTGAAAAAATGAAGGTTTGCCTAACGGAAAAAAGTAATTTAGTATTTAAAATCGATGGTGGCATAGGGATCCTCGCACTCGTTCCAATTGGTTCCTGCGCCTTCAGCCAATTTTAGGCAATATGTGATCCGAAACGTGCCGTCGCTGCAAAAATAAAACATTTAATCCAATCGTTACTTAATTTAATGTGGTTTCTCATGATAATAAAAATGACCCTATTTTTTATTACCCTAAACTCGTGAAGATAGGACCGCTTTCCTTTTCTTTGACAGCCGCCTCAGCTAACGTAATGTTTTCCATAGACCATCTTTTTACAAACGGAGAATGAAAAGGACCATCTTCCTGGAGCAGAACTTTAGGAAAATGGACAGTATCAGTGTTGGTCTGGAAGACGGCTTTTTTCCATTTACTGATTGAAAAAATTGAATTCTCTCCTTTATGTTCTTGTTCGCAACGAGCGGCCAGAGAAACGAAAGAGTACTTCTTAAGAGAGGGCGGCCCTATGCATTGACGGACCTATCTACACAAGTTTAGGGTAATTGAATTTTAATGGGGTTATTCTCGAAATATAAAAAATAGCTAAACCAGTAAAAAACTCAGTGAAGATTCGGAGAATGCTCCGATTGGCCTGACAATGAAACTTTGAGAAACAATGGCAAAAATACTCCCGGACATTCCCATACGTTTTCACAAAAATCGATACTTTGGTCTGAAATTTTCTGGGAATGTGGTGGAGTATTTTTGCCATTATTTCCCAAAGTTTCAGGTCAATCGAGGAATTTTCCGAATTTTTGCTGGTTTACGCTATTTTTTGTTATTTCGTGAATAACCCCCATAATACTTTCGAACTAAAATGCAGTTAAAAAATTACAGTTTTACTTTCAAGCATAACCTCATTTCTAAAACTCACATTTTTCAACTTTTTCACATTTGAGAATCCCGTAGAAACTTCCGAACGCTCAGACATTTTATCTCTGACGCCGTCATAGAAAATTGGAGAGATGACGCCTGAAATTGTTTGTATTTAATAACATAATACATTTATTGCACTTACTGTTTGAGCTCATCCGAAATACACCATTCTCTGCGTTCTATTGACAGTGAATCTTGTTAATTCGTAAGCAACGTAGCTTCACACGAAATAAGCTGAAAAATCATTATTCGGGAAATTAATAGGGCAATTAAGCAATAATTTAAGTAATAATAGAGACTCACGAGCAAAAAAAGAAAAGAAAGAACATTGCATCAGATCACGCGCTAGCGCTGAGGCCGCAATCGATTGTTCGCACATCGGTGGCTCACCAAGAATCTCGATTTGCCCGCCTCGCGCATTGTTTCTCATTCAGCCGTGTCTCACACATTGTTCGAACATCAGCGTCTGAATGTTTCCTTCTCCTCCACCGTATAGGAACCATTCGCGCATTACCGCCTATTGAGCCACTATTCAGACACAGTTCATCCATGCCGGTTTACCTGTGGGTTCAGTGGTAGAATGCTCGCCTGCCACGCGGGCGGCCCGGGTTCGATTCCCGGTCGATGCAATTCTTTTGTTTTGCCTTTTATTGCCGCATTTCCTCATGACACCAATTTCCTCCGGATGAGTGAGAATTTCGAATGAAATCTCATCTTACATGATATGTGTGGTAGATAGACAGACGGGTGTCTGTCAACAAATGGCCAATAAATCTTCGAGTTATTGCAATTTGCCGGAAAGCGAGAAGAAGCCGCCGGTCCGTTCGAAAGCTTTATGGTCCCCATGGACCCAATAATTATCGCTGTGCCTGTCATTTCCGCAAACGCCAATTTCTTAGTTGGCAAAGCACTCAATGTTTCTTTTCCGTTCTTCGCCCCCATAATCATTCGATTAACTATCGCACTCTACTTTTTTCCATCGTTTCGCCCAGCTCATTAAATCGAGAGGACCGTTTAGCCTCGAATTTATCTGCGTCTCTCTTTTTCGTGTACTGTTTCCTGGAATCGAGAAGATTAACCTTGAATGCATGTGGATTGCACATTGTGAATAGATGTACTAAATCGGTAATCGAATATCGAAGTGAGAAGGAAGGCCGTGAAATTTTTTGGCATTGCATTGACCGGACAAAACATGAATTTTTTGAACACTTCTGCTAACAGATGTTCTTCGCTCACAAATTTCAATCTTACTGTACATACATGGAATGTCTGTCAATTAAAATTAAATACATGGCCAAACTCGTTCATCAAAATTTCCCTTCGAAAGCCCAGGGAATTCTTTTCGAACGTCTCGTTTTAATGAGCACATCGCATAGATAGATAGACATCTCTTAATTCTAAAGAGCAAATGCTTATTTCAAAGTAAGTACACTGTTCCGCTTGACTGATACGCAGTAGGTATGAGCAGGAAGTTTGCGCGAGTTTTTGGTGGTGGGGGGATGATTAGGGGATGATTGGTTTGCGGGCTGGGGGCACGTCCGGTAGGTGTAGGAAGCGTGAAAGCTTCGGGGAAGCATAAAAACATGTCGGTAGAGTGTTTTGTTTAGTTTCATTTCGCCCTGATAGCCTGGCTGCTGGCGAAATGCGGTGGATGCATATAGTGTCCGTATTTGAATAATATCGTCCATATGATCCAGTGGACGGTATATAAATTTATTTTTCGCAATAAAAAACTAAATAATAAATATATATATACAAGCCTGCGGCATTTGACAAATTTGTTGCCGCTTAAAAAGAAATTACTACTACTAATAAGTTGTTCTACTAATGACACTATTTTTTATATTAACTTTCTCAAAATTCGTGAATCTAGTGGCTAAATTAGTAAAAACGTAAACTTTAATTAAATCATTGTATATTTAGAGGCTAAAATGCATAAATGCACGATATGGTTCAAATACGGACACTATATGCATCCATCGCATTTCACCTGCGGTTCGATTCCTCACACTGCCCGTATTGTTTTACCCGACTTTAAACGCAATATGAAAGTCTCCTTTCTCACATTTCTTTTGAATTACGCCCATGATGCCTGCCAAACGCTCATTTATGGAGTAGGGTTAAAATATTTTTGGTCCTCTCCTTATCTCCCCGCCTCAACGTCCTCATTTTTAAAAGAGGTCTCTAAAATTCTGGGGCCGGATCTATGGAACTGGAAAACGACAGGGAAACCGATTTTTTTTTCATGATGAGGGTGAGAGACGCAGAGAAACAGACTAACTCATTATCCGGAAAATTCCGTTTTCCTGCTTCCTGGATCCTAGCTCTGATCTGATCTGATTTTCCTCGCCCTTTTCCTTCCGTCTCTTCTAATTGTATGAAATTGAATCGAATTGAATGGAATTGAAACTGTCGTTTCGTTTTCTCTTCTTTTCGATTCCAGAAAGTTAAGCTTGATCGCGCATTAGGAAGAAGGAAAAAAGTTGAAAAGGTTGAAAACGGAGAAGCGAAGCCAATTAAAAGAATGTCGGTCGGTCGATCAGTTTTTTTCGTTTTCCGCTTTATTATATTGTCATCTACTGATGAAAACCGCTCGCCGCGTACGTTCGTTCCTTTTTTTCTTGTCCCTCCACCACCGCATTTTCCCCAATAGGACAACATATTGGTTTGGTATTATTCGTTTCCCTCCCCCCGTCCCCTCCCACCTCGCCATGCGTGTTTGTTCTTGTCCTGTTCGTTTTCTTTTGCAATTTTTTCCTGTGTTTTGTTGTGCCCACTTTCTTGGACCTCGTGTTGCTTTCGCTCGTGGATAAAAGTCAAGGGCGTTGCGTTTCTAGTGAAAGTTCAAAGCCATTTCACCGACGAAATCAGTGGGCGTGACTTTTGAACGATACCTTTGGGCGGTTTCACTTTAGCAACAGCTGGAATCGCGGGCTTTACGGTTTCAGTGAACATTTTTTTGAACTTGTTTTGTTTTTTTGTATTTTTTAGGGTTTAGTGGCTATTCGGTCACGTTCATATTTTTTAAAACCACCAGACCATTAAATCTGGTTAGTTAGTTCATTTTTTGATCAATGCTCAATCGATGACTAATACTGAGCAAATTTATTTATTATTTATTGCATTTTTCAAGTTTTTCGTCCAGTTCATGTTTAATGTCCCACATTTTACTCATTGCGGGCTTCTAGGGCTTCAATGAGTTCAAAATGAGCCATGTAAGAAGCACAGGCTTTATTGAGACTCATATTTGACCCATTGCAGTCTACCTAAGTGTCAGCGGATGTGAATTATTTCATTCATAAGCCTCATTACGAAATAACTGCACATGGGGCATTAATGACCCATATTTCACCCAGTGAGGTCTACCTGATTGCTAACGGATGTGAAATGGGTCATTTTTTGACAAAAAATGTTGTGAAATCCCGACATTTTATAATTTTTCAACAAATTTTCGAAAAAATACGCAATTTGTCGTCAAATTTGCTGCAAAAAAATAGCGAAATTTTCGATTTTTCCATTGTTTTTGGCCGAAAAATGTAAAATTATCAAAGTTTCAATATTTTTTATCTATGTTATTGAAAAATACGCAATTTACCGTCAATTTTAATGGGTTTTATACTTAAAGGAGTTCAGAATGGAAAATTTACAAAATGTTGAGGTTTCAATAGTTTTTGGTCCAAAAAATGGTTAACACCCAAAATTTCATTATTTTTCTCTTATTTTACTGAAAAATACGCAATTTTTCGTCAAATTTGCTCCATGACGATCTTAAAATTCTTAAAAACGAAAAATAGTGAAATATTCGATTTTTCAATAGTTTTTAACCTGAAAATTTGTAAAACCCCAACATTTCATAATTTTTGAACAAATTTTTGAAAAAATACGCGAATTGTCTCTAAATTTGCTGCTTTCCGAATTTAACAACTTAACAACGAAAAGTAGCGAAATTTTCGATTTCTCCATAGTTTTTGGCCGAAAAAAAAAATCAAAATTTCAATATTTTTTATCTATCTTACCAAAAAATACGCAATTTGCCGTCAGTTTTAATGTATTTCTTACTTTAAACAATTAAGAGCGAAAATTAGCGAAAGTTTCGATTTTCCATTTGTTTTTGGGTCAAAAACTTCATTTTTCTACATATTTTCCGAAAATATTTGCAAATTGTCGTCAATTTTCCTGCGTTATTCAATTATCAAAGCATTTCAGCAAAATTTTTGGCCAAAAAACCCATCTCTTTCTTCTTTCCATCGTACCTCAGAGTACCCATGGATCATGACAAACTCTTGAGCTCTGCGTTTATCCTTTCCGTTTGTACTCGAAACGAACACGTACATACATTTCAACTCGTTCCTTTCCGTCCGTTTCCTCGTTCCGAGGCAAAAGCCGCGTGTAAACAATTGCGGGTGCGCATTTCCCTTATTTTACAAGACACTGTATTGTCCACGGTTCCCATTGTTTTATGTACATACGTTTTGTCTTGTTTTCACAGATACTTCTTGTTCCACTTCTTCGTTCCGTATTTGATCTACTACGTAATAGTCTGAACGTCTTCCCTCCGCATGCACCATATTGGCACAATTCTGTCAAGTGCATGTACCTTTTGTCACCGAGTCCCTTCTCCTCCAGAGTGCTCACACCTTCTTCTCCGAGGTCTCGCTCACCGGCTGACGGGTGGATTTAATATTTTCTAGGCATAAATACATACCTGTACGTCAGAAAATCGTCATAATCGAGTTCGAAACCACTCATCGATCATTCCCGCGCGGAACGAACGAACCACTTGAATGATAGATGATAGAAAGTGAGCGGTGGTTATCACACCGCAGAGGCTTCCGGTGTGAAGCTCAGCACCTCTAAATTGTATATATCTTTAGGCTATTAGCCGTTGATTTCTTATTGTGCGCTGTTTAGCGCGAAACTCGCGCAGTTCACCGATTAAGCGCGATCTGTCCGTCAGTAGTCACAATCTAAAATTTCAAATGGCTAATAGTCATTTAGCTACCTCTAGTCGTAATACCCGCACTAAAAATTCCGTGTAAGTGTGTGAGGAAACTATGAGGAATCCCTGTAAGCCTGCCCACTTCCTTTTTTTAATCATTAAAATGTTGCAATGCACCAAGCAGACAACCATCTGGCGCTTTTTTTCCCTCATTTTTTCCGTTCTTGTTGCCACTTGTCGATCCACTCACTCATCCTAATTATCCTCCACTGTTTTCCCCCACTCACTCTATGGCAACTTTTCGTGGAGAGGGCCAGGTGTTAACAATTGACACCTGTCCCTCCTCTCTCGTTTATTCCCCCCGCCTTCTTCCAAAGGTGGGTAGAATTCGAAAATGTCCTGCCAAACCAAACAAAACAAAATTTCGACTTTCCCGGCCTTGCTACTACTGTTTACTTGCCTTTTGCATGTTACACGCTTTTGTGTAATAATTTTCCACTTTTTTCTTTTTTTCCCATATTTTCAAGTAGTGCGCCAAATATAGGCAAATAGTGACGGGTACGGTATGCAAAGTTTTGGCGATTGGGTAAAACGCCTTACACCATTTTTCACCCATATTCCGTCTATCTAGCGGTTAGTGAGTACTTTTCTGAAAGCGCGAGGAAACCGTGAGAAAACTGTAAGCAAGCTGTGTTGAAACCGTGATGGGACCGTGACTAACTTAATCGTGAGGAAACTATATGGAAACTGAGGAGAACGGGTGAGAATACTGTGTTAAATCATTGAGGAAACTGTGGGGAAACTGTAGGGTGAATGTTTGTTAGCTTATTATTGTCACAAAGCTGGCAACTAGCATTTTTGACCCATGGTTCGTTCATCTAGCGGTCAGTACGTACTTCTCTGTATGGCTATTAGCCGCTGAAAATGGGATATATCTATTACTGGCGCATACATATATGGTACCAAATTGGTGATCATACGTCATCAATTCGATACCTAATAGTTAAAATTTTCCTGAATAGAAGAAACTGAAAGACCTGTGAGGAACCCGTGAGGAAAATTTGAGAAATCTGTAATGAAACTGTGAGAAAAGTGTGAGGAAGCTGTGAGGAAACTGGGTGCCAACCTTGAGAAAACCGTGAGCAAACTGGTAGGAAACTGGGAGTAAACTATGCGGAGCTTATAAGGCAACCCGTGAGAAAACTATGGAAACCATGAGGAGTAGGTGTGGAAACTGTGAGAGAACTGAAAAACCCGTGAAGAAACTGTGAAAGTCTCCTATAAGGGATCTGCGTGGATACTGTGTGAAAACTGTGAAGAACTCGCGAGGGAGAAAAAAAATTAGACGATCGGCGCATAAGCGAGAGTTGTACCCTAATAATAGACCCCAAATTTCTGTGAGAAAACTGTGTTTGAACTACGAGAAAACTATGTTGAAACCGGGAGAAAACTGTGAGAAACCTGTGAGAAAACTGTGACAAAACCATGATAAAACCGTAGGGAAACTGTGAGGAAACCGCTAAGAAACCGTTAGGAAGCCATAAGGAAACCGGGAGTAAACCGTGAATAAACCATGAGGAAACTCTGACGAAACCGTGATAAAACTTTCAGGAAAGCGTGGTCAACCCGTGCGGAAATTTTCGTTAAAACCGTTATGACACTTTCGGGAAATCGCGTGAGAACCGTAAGGAACCCGTGAGTAAACTGTGAGAAACCTGTGAAGAAACTGAAAAACCCCGTGAGCATATCGTGTGGAACCCGTGAGGAAACAGTGAGAAGATCATGAAGAACTAATCAGCGATCGGCGCACAAGCGGTAGTTAGCCATCAAAAAAATACATGTATACATTTCACAAGCATTTTTGACTCATGATTGTCCATCTAATAGTAGTTCGGTAATTCTGTCAATTTTTGGCACGCATAGGCAATTAGCATCTCATTGCGCATAGCTGGGCTTGAAGAGAAGATCCTACGAAAAATTAATTCCATGAATGGATCTTTGTGTACCTGCGCAAACATCTCAATATTTCAATCTAGTCCATCAAACTGAGCTTTAGTGCTCCAAAGTGTTCTCTTCCCTTCCCGTCATTGCCTCTCCCCGGTTTGACACCATTCCCTTCCGGACAGATGGCTCTTTTCTGTGACATCGACCGGACGGCGCCATGGCGCATCGCATCTGCCGCTCCCTTCCTTTTCATTTTCATTTCATTTCCATTTCTTGCGACGTGAAAGAAGAAGAAGAAGGTGGTGTCAGGAGAAGAATAGCACTGACAACCAGCTGCCACGTCATGGGTGGGTGTGGTGTAGCAACTGCTGGTACTTGACTTTCACCCAGTTTCATTTCTATGGGAATTTATGTACTTCTTTCGGTTATTCTGTGTTAGCTTTTATTATAAATATGATTTTGGCTATTAGGCCTTTAACACCGGCTGAGTCAATGGTCAGGTCTTTTTTGCCTATTGCGGTCTCCCTGGATGTCAATCGAGTCATTGATAAACCGTATTTTACTTATTGGGTCTTTCTAGTGTGTCACTGGGGGTAAAATGGACCAAATTTCTCATGTTTTTAAATCCATGCGTCGTTTCTTCCTTGAAAATATTCGGCAGAAAAACGCTCCATCATCCATCAATCAAAACTTGGTGGTGCTTTTGAGCGTAATGTGGTGTTGAAAAGGGATATGATTGGGTGGGCGCGAATGAGATCCCTTGGGGATTTGAAGGGACGATAGGCCAATAAGTTTCCATCTAACAAAATCCCATGAAGAAAAATTAGCATAAACAGTTGCGTTCCGTAGGATCTTCCTCATCCGAATGTTTGTGTTCGGTTCTGGGGCGACCTCTCTCCCTCTTGTTAACCACAGGGGGTATCGCTGCACTAGAGAGGCGCACAAATCGAGAAAGACAGACACCGTTAAATCATTTGCAAACATAACAAGAGAGGGCAGTATCACTTCGTGATTATCATATTAGTGATGCCCTCGCCCTTTCTGTTTGTTGCCGTCCTTTTTTTGGGGCGAGCCGGGCTGGGAAGGCTTTAGAACTTTTTTTTAGGAAGAGCGTTGAGTCGCTGTCTAGTCGATTAGGGTTTTGAAAATGTTTTTTTTCGCCTTTTTTAACCCTAGGACTTACCCAAACTGTTTTACTGTTTCTGAAATTTTGAAAAAATAATTTTTTTATTTCCTTTTTTTTTAATTGCAATTTCTACTTTTTAAATATCTGCTACCTCAAATAATGAAGAATTGAATTTTAAGAAACAAGATTTTTATTGATTATTGTTTTTTTTTTAAAAGTTTTCTGAAAAATTCAAAAATTCCAAAAAAAAAATTATTTTTTTCAAAATGGTTTTTCTACTATTTTTTGGTTGATTAACACCGATAATTTTTATAAATTTCAACAAGTGCAAAGGTTTGTTGTTGTTGTAAATCATTAACCTTTCTAGAGTTTTCTTAATTTTGAAAAAAAAAAATTTCTAAAAATTCCAAAAAAATTTTTTTTTTGAAATGGCTAACTCCCGCTTGCGCGCCAACTACCGCTAGACACGCCCCCTTTACGCGCTAGACTAACGTCAAGCAAACGCCAATTTTTAGTCGAAATATTGTTTTTTTTTTTAATTTTTAAAAACAAAAAATTTTTTTTTCGAAAAAAAAAAAACATTTTTTAAATTTTTTTTTTGAATGACTAACTCCCACCTGCACGCCTATTATCCTCGAACTAGATTCCTATTTGCGCCTGATACGCGCCAAACTAGTGCCAAAAAAGTTCCAAATTTTTTTTTTAAATGTAAACATTTGAAAAAAAAATCCGAAATTAAAATTTTTTTTGCAATTGCTAATTTTTGTTTGCGCGCCAATCATCGCTAAATACGTTCTACCAGTGTGCCAAACTAACGCCAAACTAACACCAAACAAGCGCCAAATTTCTTTGAAAAAAAAAACAATTTAAATTTTGGTAAAAAATGTTTTTTTTCAAAAATTAAAAAATAATGTTTTCAATCTTTTTGAATGCCTAACTCCCGTGCGTGCGTGCGTGCAAACATGCGTGCGAAAAGCCCTACGCACCAACTACTGCAGCGTGCTAGAACCTACGTAAATGCAAGCGCGCCCTATCGTATTCTCTGCGTCTCCACAGTAGCGCCTAGCTCAATGGGTCCAAAAATGGAGGCGCTGAGACGCGAGAAAAGGTTTGAAAAAACGTAAAACTCAAACACGCCGTTTGCCACCTATGCGCCATGGCTATCTGCAATTTTCGATGGCTATTAGCTGCAGATGAACACTTTTTATAGCCACAAGTGTTTGCAGCCGCCTAGGAAAAAGTTCAAAGTTGGGCAGCGTGCGCGCGCTATACACTACATGTCGTATCGCCAGAATGTCGCCAAAATTGACACGATATTAGCATAGTTTCCTCCCCCTCCTCTTTTCTGGCGTCTCGCATCTCGGCATGGGCTCATTTTAGTATGTATGTATCTAGTACATTCCTTTTTCTGTTGCGTTCTTGTTCTGGACGGGAATACGTGTGATACGGACACGTGTTACGCAACATCCGTTATCACCACTTGTCATCCGATGCGTCGGAACGCGTCGGGACGGCACCACTTCAAAAGGCATCGTCGTGTACTCATTAGTAGTTAGTACGGGCGGCAGATACAAATCGCTCCCCCTCTTTTTTTCTGTCTTGACTTATCTCTCCTCTACAAGGACCACCTGAAAGTGTGGTAAATCACTCATTTGTAGCCCCCTACGCGCCCCTAAACACACACCTTCGTTCTGTTCGCTCCTGGCCACTAAAAATTAGGCGGTGCCTTTTGATCTACCGACCCCGGAAACTTTTTTACCACGTAATCGCAGATGCTCCTAGAGCCCAGCCCCCTTTTTTTTTTGCTCGCGCGGCTGCTTTCGACCTCTATTTGATCAACTGCCGCGCAATGTGTGAAGCGCCACACCAATGATACTTTTTTCCTGTCACGCACCTGCCAAAGATTAGCATCTAAACTGGGCAAATTTCAGATTTAAATCTGCCCCCATTCATCATTATTTTCTGACTGTAATTGATTCGGACAACATGACAGAATGCCACGTGGCTGTCACAACATTTTCCCGCAAAGATTGCACGGCGTGCTAGACCATGTCCCATTTCTCTGCGTCTCGATAGTTTTTTTTTGCAGCTTTAGATTTTTTTGTCAAGGATTTTTAACAACTAGAACGGTTTTTGTTCAATTGTTCTTCCAAAAAATGCACTTTCTAGTGCCTGCAGCCCTCAGTGGGCGCGATATTGGCGAATGGGTGGATGAAATATTGTTACAAAATTCTTATTAGCATAATTGGACCCTGAAAGACCCAGGTTATCAAGGGGTATTCTTGGGGTTTTTGTATTTAGTGAAAATAAATTCTTTACAGATTTGCGGTGTTTTGCCCTCTTTTTGCCCAGATTAGATTTCTGGTTTTTTTTTGTTGTAATCACGGCGTGCTGCCCGGAACGTTATTGGCAACGCGCTCCGTGGAGTGTCTGCGTCTCTCCGGCGACAGTTTGCTACAAAAAGAACAATATCCTCGCACTCTGCTTCTCTGCGTCTCCTCTTCGTATCATTTTAAAGCAGAAAAGTGGCTGCGCAGTCAGAATTTGTTTTTTTCGAGAAAAAAGCCCGCGCAGTTTAAATTTTATTTTCCAATGTTCCGTTCAACACGCCGTGTGCAATTTCGAACAATTTTTGACACGATTTAACAAATTGCTGGAATATTCAAACTTTTTCCGAAATTCCGCCGGAACCTTGCCCATGTTTTGTCCAAATTAATTTTTTTTTTTGAAAAAATTTTTTTTATATTTTTTTTTGGAATTTCCAACAACTTTTGGCCCGTTTTTGGCAAATAGAGCCGAATTTCAAATTTCTGTTATTTTATGCCCATGCTTTGCTCATATTTTGCCCATGCTCTGCCCATTATTTGCCCTTATTTTGCCCTCCTTTGCCAAAGTTCCATTTTTCTTATTTATGCGTCTCTTTTTTTCGAATTTTTAACAGATTTTGGCATGTTTCCGGCAGTTAAAACACATTTTCCTGTTTCTGCCAATTTTTCCAAAGTCTTGCTCAATTCTTGCCCATGTTTTGCCCATGTTTTGCCCAGATTAAATTATTTGAAAAATATTGTTTTTTTTTTTAATTTTTTAATTTTTTTAAGGAATTTCAACAACTTTTTGTCAGTTTCTTGCAAAGTTCTAAATTTCTATTAATTTTTGCCAAAATCTTGCTCATTTTTTTGGCAAGAATAACGTTTTTTTTTTCAAAAAAAAAATTAATTTTTCAATTTTTTTTGAAATTTCGTCGAAAAGGGCAAAACTCCGTTATTTTGCCGAAATCTTGTCTATATATTTCTTTTGTTTTTTTTGTAATTGGGCTGTAATTTTATCTAGTTTTTGCTCTAAAATATAGAATTGTCAAAAAGGTAAAGGTTTTAAAAATTTTTAAAAATTTTCCAAAAAAAAATTTTTCTTCAAATCTTTTTTCAATTTTTTTTTCCTAAATTTTATCAGAACCTTTTCCATTTTTTGCCAACAAGTCCCGTATTTTTCCTTTTTTGTGTCTGGTACTTTTTTCTTTCAAAATTCCACATCGTCAAAAAATTCAAATTCAAATTTCAGATAAAACACCCAAGTTTGCTTCAATCATACACAATACAACAAAAAAAATCATACGGAAATTAAGGTTAGTTTTTCACCAAACCACCAATTTTCACAGTTTCCTCAAAGTTGGCTCAAATCATGGTCCCTCCTCCCTTTCTTCTCTAACCCCTCTCTTCTCTATGCCTCCTAGGCTCCGCCCCTTTTCTTCACTCCTCCCTCTATCCCATTACTAGTTTCTGTTTCTTTATTCATTTTTTTTTCTTGAAACTGAAAAAATATGATTTGATCAACCTGAAGACACTCGGAAAAGATTGATCAGGTGCAGCTCAAGAGGCTGGCCCGACACTCTTGCTCATTTTTTCCCCGCGCACGGCTTATCACTCATTATCAACTGCTCCTCTTCTTTTGCTTTTTCTTTGCCTAATAATTATTTCTTTCCGCCTACTGACCGGTCTTTCCGCACCCTTTCCGCGCCAGGTACTCGTGAAAAGTCGAGTTAGGAGGAGTCGAAAAATAAGTGCTCTTTTTGTTACTTTTGTATCTTTTTCGCGCCTCTTATTGGCCACGGATTGGCTAGCTGAAGTGTTGAAAAATGGGAAGGTTTTGGTTCTATTTTTTTTAGAGTTTTTTGTTTAGGAAATAACATTTTTTTTTTTTTGAAGAATTTCTAAAAGAAAATTTTTTAAATTTTGCCAAACAGGCTCAATTGTTTATTGAATTTTTTTTAAAATTTTTTTTCAGAATTTTTGTGTAAAAAGCACGTCAAAACACGACCAAACATGTCATTTTATGGCGTTTTTTTATGAAACAAGAAAAACATTTTTGTAAAAAAGAAATTGTTTTGTAACTTTTAAAAAATCGAAAACTGCTTGTAAAAACTGAAATTTCCATATTTTTATTTTGCAGATTTTGAAAACAAACACTTGAAGAATCAAGAAAAAAAAAATTTTTTTGTGGAATTTTTGTGAAAAATTTTGTTTGGTTTTTGTATTTTGGCAAAAAAATCAGATTAGCTTTGTGAAAAAAATTTTTTTTCAACGTTTGAAGCAAAGTTCGAGTAATTTTTTGTTTCGGCACTTGTTTTCAATTTTCAAAAGTACGAAAACACCGTGTCCATTGAAGAAAATTTAGAAAAAAAATTTCTTTTTTTTTGCAAATTTTATGATGGAAAAAAACATTTCATGAACATTATCTTGACCAGCAAATTAAAGAAAAGGGCACAAAATAGATCCATTCAATAATTATCTACTACAATTTTCAAAAATCCATTAATCTTATTTAGCTTTATTCGAAATCATCACTGCGTCTCCTAAATTCCCATTCTCTCTCCCCCGCCTCTCCGAATCTCTTCTTTTGTTTTACTTGCACAAAACCAGAACCACATGTGTTTTGTTTGAAGGGCTAGCTTGTGATTTTAACGAAAAGTTTTATGTCTTTATTTCCACTCGTCGTCCGTCTAGAAGTCGAAGTCGAAGACGTTAGAATCAGGAAATGAAATAGAATGTGATGTGATGTGACCCCAGCACATTCAATTGCTCTTTTTCGCTTTTTCAACGTCTTCTGAAGCTTGCAAAGATTTCAATTTTCGATAAGAAAAGCAAAAAACAAATAGTTAATGGACCTATTCAGCAGAGGAAAAAAACTGTTTTTTTTTAAAGTTTTTTTCAACCTTATGTAGAATTGCAGAAAAATGACAAAAAAACTACAGTAGTCGGAGGTTTTTGCCGATGGAATATATAATTCAGAGTGCCTTTAACTTTCGGCCGAATTCCCATTGAAAATTAGAGACGCATTACATTTTTGGCGCCGGGTCGCGGCGCGATGGGTTTTTTCCAGGTAAAAAACCTGCATAGGATTAAAAAAAACACGAAAATCAAGTTTTTTTTTCCTGCGTTGAATAGTTTCTGTTTAGTCTGGCTGTCCTACGAAAATGCCAACGCGCCCTGTTGCATTTCTCTGCGTCTCCACAGTGTAGTACATAAAAAGGAGACGCAATAATTCCACAAACTTGCCTCAATCTTGCCACCCTCCTCCTCCCTCCTTTCCCATCAACTGTTTAATTATTCTCCCAGCAAATTGGACACTTTATCCAAAATTCCATGTGCAGCTCAGCTCGCTCCTAAAAGTTTAATCGTTCGGAATCGTTGCGCGCGCGGGTGTGCTCAGCCGCGTATCCTGTTTTGCGTGTTGTAGAGGGAGAGAGAGAGAGGGAGCCCGCCATAATTACATAATTACCCCTACATGTGTCGGCCACTGTTTCGACATTCTTCTTCCTATTCTTATTCTTCGCGCGAGCAGGCGCCGAGACTTAATCGTCCGAGCTTTTGAGCACCTTTTTTTGGCAATTTCCCACGTTTCAATCCTCTTTAAAAGCGTAACAACTGTCACTTTTTTGGAGCAAGCACAACTGTGTGCCAATGTGCTTCTTCTGTGCTAAGATTTCACAATTTCCGGGCGTCAGATGGTGAAAACCTAGTGCTCGGTGAGTGCGGTGTTGTATTTCTTCGAAGAAGTGAATTTGGCAGAAATTGGGGGGGGGGGGGGTGGGGGATTTAAGAAGATATTCAAAGTGACAGGCAGGCCGTAATGGCGAGTTTGGAAACTTCCAATATCGCAAGTCACGTCCAATAGACCATCATGTGTGAAATATGGGTCATTTATGACTCATGGACAGTTTTTTCCTGATATGGCTCATCAATGACCCATTTAACATCCATTGGCGCTCAGGTGTGGGTGAAATTTAAGTCAATCAATAAAGCCTGTGCTACTAGTATGGTCCATTTTACATCCATTAGATGGCTACAATGAGTAAAGTAGGGGACATTAGCACTAATTTCTTAAAATGGCTTATCTATGTATAACTCATTTCAAATCAGTTGGTATTCAGGTAGACCCCAATAAGCAATATTTTGGTAATAGCACTTCAACAAATCATTTTCCGATGGGCGGTGCCTCTCCCTAGACCCACCCTCACCCTTGCTGCCCGTACCACCATCTGCCGTGTGTTTTTCCCACATGCATAAATATTTTTTCACCCCACTCACTAAATCCCCCTTATCCGCATTTCATTCTTCTAGGTGATCTTCAATTCTCAGGTTTCCTCACCGAAAAAAAGAATGAAAGAAAAAGTTTCACCCTATTCTAATTACAAGCGAACCGGCCCATCCGTGAATTAATTATAGACACGGATATTTTCACGTAATTATACGCGTTTCACTTTTTCTTTTTCACACCCTTATATGAGTATGTAGACTGGGATGAAATCCAACACAAGCTTCTTTTCAAATCCGCAACTCGGTGACCTTGTCCTTACTAATTACTGATTACCCAGGCGGTCCTCTTTTTCTTGGAAGATGGTCCAACAGAGTATCCATCAAACAATGTCCATAATCCTTCACAAACATTCCGTTGCGTTTTTTTTCTTTGGAGATACTCTAATCTGTAAGAGTGTGTCCTGCTGTTGACATTGCGCTGATCGATGAGGTGGTTTTGAGTGAGAGAGGTAACCGAGCCGCCTGCTCAACTCATCTCGTCGCTTTGATCGTTCCGCGCGGAAGAAGAGCAACCAGAGACGAAAAAGATGAGCAGGTAATTAATACTTTAGGGTCTTTGCTCTCGAGAGGCTTTACGAGTTGAGTGGCGGTGCTAGAGGAGAGAGAAAAAAATCAGTGTGGGTTACTTTTTTCGTATAGATTTTACAACCTTTTATGTTCTCGTCCCATTGTAAATTTGTCAAACTCAATCTGTACCATCAAGGGCGAACAAGACTGTTGAGGTCGTTTGTTTTGAGTCCAATCCATGATTTAGGGGATACAACTGTTTTCTATTTGGTGTAAAAATATGAGCGACGAGCCGATTCTAATTAGAAAATTTCCAAGTCTAATTAGACCAAATCAGAAATTGATTAAATTTTGATCTGACAAAACTCCCTTACATAGCAGCGGTTTCGAACCAAACCAGTATTTTGGTCCAATGCCAAGCGTGTTGCCAGTTGCGCAACGCTTCCACTTTCAGACTATAGGGCAGACGCCGTATATAAACATGCTAGACTTCAGCGCTTGTTTTGAGTCAGCTAGCGAGCGAGCGAACGCCAAATTTTACCAACAAGATCCTATCGGAACATTTACCCTCACTCTTTCTGCAGGTATGTACACCGAATGTTGTGTAGGGGGCAATAACAATTTTTATAGTCGTGTCATTGACTTTCGGCCCTCTTCTCTTCCACCCGATTAGTGTTCATTTCCTCGAGACTTCATGTACCTCCTCTTTTATTTCGCCTATTCACCCCGGTAGATCAAATGGAGCCGAAGTCCGTGCTCCGTGCACCCGGTTTACGAGTGGAGCGTCGAAACTGAATTTCGTTCGTGAACGCATAATTCTTCTATTCCTCCTGCTAATTTTTTCCCGAAAGTGGTGCTCACTTGAGGATGCAATGCACTTGAGTAGCAGAAGAAAAAACTTTATTTTTCTTGGTTTTTTGGTAGTAAATGGGAGAAAAAAACAAGAGTACTTGTGTGTGTGCCTGCCAGAAATAGTGTGGCCAGTACTGTAGCCATCTCAAGTGTTGTTTTTTTTCTGTTGTTTGATCTGGTTAATTCAAGTGACCCAGTGCCTTATTGTTTACAGGGTTGGTAGGGAGCCGAAAACCGCCAAACTGTTGTTCCAGGTTTCTCAGCCCAGTTACAGTTTCACCACCTACTCTGTGAATTGTGCCCTTCCTTTTGATCTTCCGCCAGCCCACCTAGTCTTCCTCCCTTTCAGCCAGCCGCCTTCACCACATTTGACCTCGCCTTCTTTAACACCCTCTCCTTCTCAATTTTGAAAAGAAACACTAACACTCTTTTGTCTTCTGTAACTCTTTGCGGTCCTCCTCCTTTTGCAAGTCATTTTTCTTCCTTCCGTCGTTGTCGTCAAGTGTCAAATCCATTAGTGCCCGAAAATAAGAAGGAAAGGAAATGAACTCATTTACCATTTACCAGCTCTCGCTTTTTTATGGCCTTGTATGACCCGTAAACCATAAAACCATAATCCTTATCCAAAGCAAAAGGTTACCGCAACCATCTTACACAAAAATCCCCCAATAAGCATAGGGCGGACCACTGGTCCGCCAGACACCCCCCGTTTTGCCGCGTAACCCTTTCCGTGCACCTGGCAGTTTTATTTTTCCTCTTCTTTTGGAGGTGTCATTTGTTTTTCCTCCCTCAATTCCTCACGAAAATTTATCTTCTTATCGAATTGAATGATCATCCTTGACGACGACCGCGCGACGACGTTTTCACAACTTTTTGTTTTATTAATTGCCCAGTGGCATGAGACAGGCGCGACTAACAAACTAACTAATTTCGGCCACCCCACCTCCCACCTCTCACCACCATTTCTCTAGAATCGTAGATTTTAAAACCCTAAAAACAAAAAAAAAACAAAAAAAGTTGCGCCCAGTTGGCTTTGAACTGACCTGTCACAGATCCAAAGCCAAAAGCTTTACCTACTGCGCAACACAGCCACATTTATCGAGTATGCCTAAGGCGTTGATAAAATTGACGGTTTATTGGAGCGTTTTTTTAACCCCGAAAAAATCCGCGCCAAAATTTGGCTGCGTACTTGGCTCATTGCCAATTTTTCATTTATCATCCCAAAGGCAACGTGTCACCCTATTTTTCCGGTTAGGGTCCATAAAAGGCTATTTATGACCTTATAATCGTGTAATCTCCACCCTTGATCCCACCCCTTTTGCTCTTAATTTCCGTTTACTCTTTGTCTTGTCTTCCCGTGTCTTTTCCATTTACATCTCTTCCCCTTTTTTTTCCATGATGGAGGAGGTCCAAAGCCCCATTTGGCATTAATTTTTCATCACTTTTGACTCCATGTTTTTATTTTTATACCTTTTTCCTGCCGCAGGCAAAACTCTAAAACCAAAACATTCACACTTCTTTATTTTTTTTTTGCAGAATGCGTTATCTCGCGTTTCTCGCCCTATTCAGCGCGAGTTTGACGACGTGCTGCTCGGCGAGCCAATTCTGGCTCAGCGTCGAAGTGGAACAGATTGATTGGCAAGACGGGTGCCTGACCACTGCCTTGTGCTCTCATCCCCGATTTCAACTCATCAAAGATTTGCTTCCCGTCAATGAGAAAGTCACCATGAACTGGCCGATTGTGGAGCATTTTGACAAGGTTAGCGATAAAACTTATAATTTTCGTCGATTTGGGGCGATTTGACCGATAGCTGCCGATCAGCTGTCCACTAGCTTCCCATTAGCTGCCCAGGGCAAATCTGCCTAATCCCGTAGCAATTTACCATTTCGCTCGGTCATTAGCTGCTGAAATTCCCTGAAACCATACGAAAAAGCAAACGCACCCTATCGCATGTCTGCGTCTCCACACTAAACGCTTTCACCAATAGAGACGCAGAGACGAGACGCCAGAAATAGCCTGCGAAAAAAACTCGGCACTGCTGACGTTCTAGCCTAACGCACTTTGGTTCAAGGTCTTTAAGATTTGTTTTCGCGAAAGGTTCCCATGACTCGTTTCCTCCCTCTCGCCTAGCCGAAAACATCCGTCAATATCCGTTAAATGTGTCAAAGAGAGCGGTAGATTTACGTAACTGTAATTAGTGCGCGCACACGCTGTTTCTTTTCGGTCTGCCGCCCCGTGGATTGCGTAACAAGGTCCCTATACCTATATTTTAGCATTTGTGACGTCACAACCACTAATCCACTGCTCCTATTCAGGAATCACATCGTCCATTCGTCTCGTACTGGCCTTCCGGACGAACCGAAGACATTTCCATGTCGGCTCAAGTCGTGGGAACCGATAGAACGTATGGATTTCCTAGAATTTGCGACCAGTCGCCCTCTGTCAGGATATTCCCAGAAGAGCACAAGAAGGTGAGTGTTTTAGCGGCTACTGAGGTGTCTGTCAATATCCTTTTATGGGCGACACGTCATAAATCAAACAAAAGGTGACAAACAGTAAGCAAACAAACTCTTACAGATCATTGCCCACCTGGAAAAAGAAAAACCCACCGGAAAACCGGGTCAACCAGTGGATTCGCTCAAAATCAAAGTGAAAGGAAAATGCTTCAACGCAACGATGACTGTTGTGAAGCACACGGAACGATGTCCGTGGTGTCCCGACCCAAAAGAGATCACCATAATCGGTCAAGAGCCGCACGGTGAGACGCATGGACTACGCGCCGGCTCTTCTGCTTGGCTCTTTGGCTCACCGTCATCACTGATCTCTGACGATCGAATCGTTCACATTGGCGTGCTCGTGCTAGCGATTGTGGCGGTGTTGGCGTCGACGGCGTTTGCTATCATCTTGGTAATGTATCTGAGAAACAAGCGACTGGTCAAGGAGACGTTGAAAAAGCCACGTTTTCATCCGTACATTTCGGTGAAGGGACAGGAAATTGCAGAGGATAATAATAGGTGAGTAACTGGGTTCATACGTGCTCTACCGCACGCGAAGAGTGTTGTGTCGTTTCGTGTTGCGTCGAGTTTTGGCAGGTGGCTGAAAAATTGATTTTTCAACTTTTTAAACTTTGTTCATGGTAATTTTGCTTGACATATATTGATGGCTTGGTGGAAAATATCCTTTTGACACTAAAAGTTCAGTAGAAAGCTATGAAACAGAGCGCGAATTCCGCCAGTCATGTCGATTCTGTCTGAAAATCATTGAATTTAAACAATAGAAAACACGGAAATTGTTTTATGGAAAATTTCGCGATTTTATGGAAATTTGTAAAGAGTAAGCTTAAATATTTTCAAATAACGAGAAACAAATTAACCGAGCCGACGAACAATACAAAAAAAACAATACAAAAAAAACGGAACTTTTAATGTCAGAACAATATTTCCTACCAATCCATTAATGTGAAAGCAAAATTGCTGTTAAAAAATATTAAGAAACATTCAAAAAAGGTAGAAAAACAGACTCACATATTTGAAAATTATCAGCCACCCGCCTAAACGCGACGCGACGGCCAGGACACGCTTTGCGTGCGGTAGAGCACGATTGCCGCATCTCGACAATGGCTTAAACACAATTTGAATTAGTTTTTGGCCAGTAATCTGTAGCTAGGAATTTGAGAAACTGTTTGTAACAAATAAGTAAGTATCAAGTTTGAATTTTCAGATATGATCTTCCATGGGAGCAACAACAACGTCCGCTAACATACTGGATGACTTCTTCCAATAAATCTTCTGAAGGATCCACCATGACCTCTCCACTCGATTCCGCCTCCTCGCTCCACGGCAGTCATCAGAATCCAAATCACTACAATCCTCATGGTTACCATCCTCAGCATCCACATCAGAATCAGCATCCACAATCAGAAATGTATCATTCCACGTACACACGTGACGGGTACCAAACGTACCGTCCACCACCACCATCTGGACACCCGCCAATATTTCCCCCACAAACGCAACTCTTTCACCCGCCCACCTATTCCACGCAACGTCACGTGACGTCTCCAAACTCTTCATCGTCACGAAATGATGATTCTGGACTCGAGTCGGTGTGATTATTTTTCCATTTTTTTCAATCTTCCTATTTAATTAGTGTGAAAAGTTGTGTAGATTCGATTCGTTTACTTCAAAAACAAAAAAATACGGGTTTTGTGCAAAACGACAGAAAACCGGTGGAAACAAGCTCTTTCCCTTTTCAGTTATTTTTTCCCTTTAATTCAAATCTTTATTGAATTTCTTTTTAATTGTGAATACATAATTGTGAATAATTGTGCATTTTTAATTTTTAATTGACTAATTTTTCATAACATTAATATTTGTAAAAATAAAAACAATCAGATGATAAAAAATAAATATTCAGTATTTTTATTTGCATTTCTTTGACATTTTGGACACCAACGAATGTGAAATGAGGGAGGTGCTACGGTATAGAACTCTCACGGAATAGAACTGTGAAGAGTAGAACCGGCTGAAATGGAACTTTACTGAAAAAACAACTGCACGAAATAGAACTCAGGGCCTCACAATGTACAACAAAATAATTCTCCGAGTTGTTCGAGCGGTTCTGTGTCGGTACAGATCCCCCAAATGCGGAGCACTCTGTTTTCTCCGTGAAAATGTCGGACATTACAAAACTAAACCGTTTTGAAACTTTAGTTGCAATTTTGCGTCGTGGTGATCACACCATTGAGGCAAAAACTGAAAACGTTTTATATTTTTGGGAATGCAAACCCACTTGTGCGAACACCGCGGTGCAAAAATTAAACGGGCCGGTTTCGAAACACCATGTTTGGAAACTTTTCAGAGCTTATATAACTGCCAAGAAAATGGATAAACACAATGAGTCATGACGAGGCATAACAAAAAAAGATAAATTTTTTATCCATCACATTGAAAGCTACAGAGCCACGGAATCAAAACAATTTCCGGCATTTGCGAGAAAGCATTGCAATAAAAAAGAAACTGTATAAAACGATTTTGCCAACACTTTACATTTATTTATCTTTTATTCACAATGAACGCCTGCTTCTTCTTTGCACTTTTGGCCGTTTTAACATGCATTAACGCACAATACGCCGCCTATCCTGCAGGAAATTCATACGAAAAGGAGTTGAAAGATAGTGAGTTTAGTTTAGGGTTGCCAATGGGGAGCACCAGTCTTTTTTGCCCTAGTGGCTCTTATCCAATTGTAGGCACCCAACCTACCCATTGCCAGCCTTAGTCTGATTAAATATTCTTCCGAAAAACTGACATTTTAGACTACATGTGCAGCTATCAGGCGAGTTACGATCTGATTGGACAATTTGGAAAGCGTGTAAGGAAATCACAAAAACAAGACTTAATAACTCAATTTTAGATTATCGCTCACACGTTAACTTCTGTCAAAACGCTTACAAGACTGACTCATGTGTGAAGTGCTGTAAAATGGCTGCCCGTATTCAGAATTCTGCAGTCAGCGAGGTATGAGCAAGAGTGCACAATTGTTTAAAATTACCGCTTTCTCGCGATAAATATCGACACGAATTTTGACACAGTTGAAATGAGTGTGACCGCAATCCATTAAACGAGAGAGTGAAAGAAAATCATCACAATCTCGTTCAATGGATTACGGTCAAACTCAATTCAGTTGTGCCGAAACTTTTGTCGATATTTCTCATGGGAAAGCGGTTATTTTGAAGGATGATGCTGATTGTGAGTCGAGAGTGATAAATAAGAGGAAGAGGGTTAATAAATCAAAAATAAAATTAATTTGCAGAACGATATTATCGGATTTAACATTGTTCTCAAAAGACAACCACTCTGCATTTGCTGCGCACCTACCGGTTACTGACCACTTAATTTTTTTGTTTTTCATTTCGCATACATACATATTTTGTTTGAATATTATTAATAAACCTGCGAGTACCTGTAATACATGGAAACTTAAAAACAACATCGATAAATAGAAAGAATATCATTAAATGAGGGAATTTCTCAGAAACAAGTAAAATACTTCCAAAAGGAAAAATACATGAGGTGTGGTCTAGCTTCTAACCACTTGGTAGAATGCTTCTGTGAAGATTCAGCAAAATGCGATAAGGCGTTGAGCGAAAAAAAAAGTAATTATACACGAAATCTACACCCATTAAATTATTTGATGAAACTCACCTCTTTCTATTTACTGCTTACTAAACTTTAAAACTTTCCAACTAGGCTCGAAAATCTGCTAATGAGCAGAGTATCGTAGTGCTATTCGGTTCATTTAGCCAGTTTAAAATGAAAAGCGTATTTTTATTAAACTGACGCAATTTTACTTCTGAAAACGGTAGAATTTATTGTAAAATCGATCCTAAATATATAACATCAATTTCAAAAAAAAAGCACAATTTACTTGGCGGCCACCCAATTTCCATCAATAAACCTCATTTCCTTCCACTTATAATCCAACTTTACTTCTTGCCAACATCGTTTTCCCATCTGACAATACGTTCCTTTCGGACACCTCATTTCAGAGCATTCCATCGGATACATTCGCGGCTCTTCGTACTTGCGAAACCAAATATCCACACCAACACATTCTTCGGTGTCTTTGAAACGACAGTAATTAGTGAATGGTGGATATGCGCCGCAAAATACGTTATTGAGGTGAAGAAGAATGGGAAGAAGAAGAATCTGGAATTTTCGAGAGAACGACAGAGAAACTTGCGGAAAAAAACGTTGCTTACTGTCAAAATTTTCATTTTTGTTGTTTGCGATTTGAAATGAAATACAAGGAAAAAAAAAAGAAAATATGAAACCGTGAACTATTAAAAAAGCTAACATTTTGTGCTTGGCGTGTTGTTTTTCTGAATAATGCACTTTTATTGAATGCGAGTTTTCGCGTACCATATCTGGCGTCCCTGCGTATTTATTTTTGCACAAGTTTATTGTGTTTTTAATCGACTTGCGACATGAGAACGCGAAACTCCGCCCACTTATTTGTGCGCGACGACGGGAACACGGTGATATTTGAAGAGACGCAGGCAGAACGGTGAATGCAGACTTGCGTTTTCATGTCGCAAGTCGATTGAAAACACAATAACGAACCTTGGCAGAACGCATACCACTGTGGAGACGCAGACATGCGATAGGGCGCATTTGCCTTCACATAAGCTCTAGCAACCTGTGGCGAAATTTAGTCACGACGCTCCAATGTTCCGCAGGTAGTTTATCGCCGCTGCGAGACCTGCGGAACATCGGAGCATCGTAACTGAATTTCGCTCGTGAATGAAAACAGGATAATTATCGGGAATTCGACAAGTTGGCTATTTTATTAATTTTTGACTTTTTTTGACAATACTCAAACTACTTTTTGACAAATTTGATCGATAAAAAATTCAAAATTATAAAAGCGATAATGTACTTTTCTGCAATGTGCAAAAATGATTTTTGAACAATATTTAAACACATTTGTAAAATTATTTCAATTCACGTCTAAAGAACTTTTAACGCTACTTACAGTTCTTACAGCTTCATAATTTTAACATATTTGGACTTTTTTAAAATTTCGCCAATTTTCGTAAATTTTACAATTTTTCCAAATTTATTTTTAATTTGACAAATTGGTGCTACCTCGGAATAGAACTGAGGTGTAATAGAACTGCAGTGAAATAAAACTTGCTTCGCAATAGAACTGTTCGGAATAGAAATGTTCGGAAAAGAACTGTAGCAAAATAAAACTGTTCTGGAATAAAACTGTTCGGAATAAAACTGTAGCGTTTTGGAACTAAATTAGCAATGGAGCGCGATTGCATTGCTTGGCCGTCAAGACGGGCCGAGAAAAAAAAATGATAAAAGTTTATTCAAAAAAACAACAAAACAAACAATTTTTGATGAATAGCTCAAATATAAAAATGTTGAAAAAAGCACGCGCATGAGAAATTCCAATATTTGAATGAGCAAGCAATGCAATCGCGCTCCATTGCTAATTTAGTTCCAAAACGCTACAGTTTTATTCCGAACAGTTTTATTCCCAAACAGTTTTATTCCGATCAGTTTTATTCCGAACAGTTTTATTTCGCTACAGTTCAATTTCACTACAGTTCTATTCCAAAGCGAGTTCAATTTCGCTACAGTTCTATTACGCGTCAGTTCTATTCCGAGGTAGCACCGACAAATTTACTATTTTATCAATATTTTGCAATTTCAAAAATTTTCACAGAGTCATAATTATTCAATTGTTTGCTTTTTGCATACTTGGAAAAATTGACAATTTGAACGTCCCTCTCAAACGTTTTCCTGAAGAATACAAACGTTTTGAGCATTTATTCCAAATGATTAGATTATCCTCTTCAAATTAGAGCAGAAGAGCTCTTCACATCACAACAAAAAATAACTGCTTTTCCTATGTTCTCGCTCCGTAAAAAAAGAGAAAAGAACCCTTTTGCTGGACAAAGGAGACGTCTATTCGTACGCTTGTTGTCCGCGCGGAATCTCTCCGGAAAACGGAAAGCGGAAACAAATGTGATTATAGATTCATCGTCTCGTTTTTCTTCGTCCTCATGCTCGAATTTCTCAACTTTGTATAGTCTCCGAGTGAAATTCTTCTTCCAAGAAGTCGGCCATCGTGATGCAATTCAATTTTTGAAAACTCATAATGAGATGTGTTCACTGAGCCGTACCACTTGTATGGAATGGATAATCCGTTGCCAAGTGGAGACTTATTTAAATCATTATTTTCATCCGTTTCACCTGTCTGCTCTAGTGGTGGGTGGGAAGCATGGTCATTTGGTTTTTTTTTTTGTTTTTGGTTTTGCCCTGTGCATTACATTGAATGTAAAGGGTCCCGATGGCGACTTCGAAACCCGAGCTCATCATTTTATTGTTTTCTATTTTTTCTATAACGTATTCCTGGAATGGCGATACCGCAGTGTTTTCAGACTGTGTGAGAATTTGAGCGTAAATACACAAGTAAGGCACGCTATTGATCTATCGCGCCTTACTTGTAGTGGTTTGATTTATTTTTTTGGAAAAAAAATCTATTGGTACGACTAAGCTTTCCATGGCGGGCGTTTTCCGCGGGCCGCCCGATGCTTTGGCAAATAAAAATGCTCGCGTTCTTTCTTCACGTATTTTTCTCTAGATTGGAGAATAAAATATATACATTTTCTGTACATATTTTCAATTTTCCGTGACAAAATATTATTTTTATGATTCCACATTTGCCGACGCGATATGCCCTTATTTCTGTCCTAGGACGCCATCAAGTAACACTGCAGACCTGGCAATGCGGATGGTCAGCGGGCATAGGGTGTTTTCGAAACGCCCGCCCGCGATTGAAAGCTTATCAACAACAAATGAATTCCAAAAAAAAAAATAAAACATTTCCCATTTGCCCCGTCCCTCACCCACATCTCGCGACGGCTGTCGGAACCCGCAAAGCGTCGGTACATGCGAAAGGTGACCAGCGCCACGCTCGCTGCCTTCTTTGGTTTTAACCCAAGTTAACCAAGGTTAGCATCAATTTCGACCTTTCTTTGAATGTGTTGAAGTCAACTTTTGGAACCGCTTTTCCGGGGTTTCCGGAGGAGCAAAAATTGTTTTTCAGCAAATTGCGACACGGTGCGTACTTTTGAAATCCAAAGGAAAATGAAGAGAAGCTTCTCATTTTCATTTGAATTTTCAAAAGTACGCAAACACCGTGTCCCTTAATTTTGTTATCCCAAAAACACGTTTGCCTGCAATTTGCGCAATTTATGTATAATAAGGAACTTATTGCGCGAATTATGTGTATAACATCAGCACCTGCAATTGACCTATTGTACACCTATTGTGCGCTAATATTAGCTACGTACATATGCATACGCTGTGTGCTGACAAGGGAATGGTCCAAACTTAACTTGGCGTTTCGAAATGAAACCTATATAGGGTGAAAGAGCACTTCATGGGGAGCTCAAATCACTTTTCAATTTTTGCAATAAACCATTCGGAGCCGAGCAAATGAGCTCCAAAGTTTTAATTTTCACGTGCGAATTTATCACTGCAGTTGAGAGTCATTTTCAACAGTGGCGGGGTGGCCGAGTGGTTGGTGCAAGAGAACAGTAAATGGAGGATGCGGGTTCAATCCCTCGCGCTAAAAAATTTTTGTATTTTGATTTTTGCGTTCACTTTTCCAGGTCCTAGAACTTTTTTTTAACCATATTTTTTCGCATTGCCAACCTCTTTTCAACGTATGGTGACGATTGTATGTTTGTGTGTTGTTTTGTTTTTATTTCGTTTTAACTGGAGATGACACTTCATGTGGCAAGTGTTTTATCGTTATTATCCAAGAGTTTTTGATTTCGAGCTCGGATTTCCTCCACCTATCTCCCGACAAAAAACCAATCTCTTGTAAAAAAAAAGCATGCTAAATGGACCCAAGCTCACCGTTCTCTACACCTTCGGAGTTCCGTTTCGGACAAGTTGGCGCAGATGATTGCTTCCAGACGAGATGTACCGATAATGCGTTCATCAAGTGTGCGAGATGCACCAACACTATTTGTTTTTCCCCATTCATAATTGTTGATTAACATTATTGTCCTTATTTGTGAACTGTTACTACGTATTAAACACAAAAAAATGAAAAAAAAAATTGGTCAAAAAAGTTCTAGGACCTGGAAAAGTGAACGCAAAAATCAGAATACAAAAATTTTTTAGCGCGAGGGATTGAACCCGCATCCTCCATTTACTGTTCTCTTGCACCAACCACTCGGCCACCTGGCCAGTGTTGAAAATGACTCTCAACTGCGGTGATAAATTCGCACGTGAAAATTAAAACTTTGGAGCTCATTTGCTCGGCTCCGAATGGTTTATTGCAAAAATTGAAAAGTGATTTGAGCTCCCCATGAAGTGCTCTTTCCCCCTATATAGGTTTCATTTCGAAACGCCAAGTTAAGTTTGGACCATTCCCTTGTGAGGACTAAGTTTTTCAAAAAATTCGAACCCCGATTTTTTTTCAGATACGCTAAATTTTTCTGTATTACAAGCCTGCTGCGCAGTCCTGCGCGGCTGCTGACGCAGCCTATTGGCGACTTCGTCGCCACATTCTATTTTTTTACGTTCCACTCTTCCTGATTCATTTATACGCACACTGTTTTGGGAAGATTTCTGTCCTCTGTGGCTCAGTCGGTAGTGCGCTTGAATACAAATCCTAGGGTCACGGGTTCGTGTTTTGTCCACTGCATTTTCTTGCAAAAAGGCAAGTGCGGACGCGCACAGACATCCCGATCTGGGTTTTTATATATAAGAAAGATAAGCCCACCTGTATTGAAAGTCCACCCTGCAATAGAAGCCGTAATACAGTATTTACGGTAATTTATAATTGGAAAGTAACGATTTTTATTTTTATTTTTTGCTGCCTAGTGCACTCGAACACACTTGCATATAGTTTTTGCTAGCAGGCTAAAAAAAGTGGAGCAGAGCACGGTGTGTTGACCACTACTTTTGCAAAACTAGGCTCCCCTGAATACAATCTTGGCAGTCGCCAGCAGAGTTGCATGGAAGTGAAATTTTCTAAAACGGAAGTCGGAATTCCATGCAACTCTGGTCGCCAGCACCCCGTAGCAGAGCCATACCTTGCCAACTCTCCCGTATCGCCAGTAGTAGTAGCCAACTGGTTTACAACAGGTGATAAAAATTTGCCTATGCCAACAACTTTGTTTGTTTACCTTCCAAAAGTTGGCAGGTACACACGGATTTGCATATTATTTTCGAAAACCCTTCTATACTTTTTGACCTCGACATAAACACCTACTCATTCTTTGACATACACGTGCCGGCAGAATTATTGCATCCCGCTGATTCTTCTCTTCCTAATTAGAAGTCATTTGTTTGTGTTCTTCGTCCGCACAGCTGGCAGTCCAATTTTCTTCTACAGGTCGAGCCGTCGTTCTTTTTTGAAGGTATGTTGATCCGACAGTATTGTATGTATGCAAGTGCGGGTAGGCTTAACTTTTGAATGTCAGCTTTTAATTCAATGTAAAAAAATTTTAACAAAGTGGTCCACAAACACAATATTATTCCAAACAGCAATAATTTATATTGGATTTCCAAGAGCATGCGCTTCTAATTAGGCACCGAGAAACAGATTTTTCCACCACTCTTCCGTTGTTTTTATTTCCTGGGTTTTTTCATCTTTTTTTTTCTTTTTTTGCATATAAGTTCTGGATAAAAATGCATGTAATTTTTAAGATCCACCGTATCTTTTTCGAAGCGTTCCTAGTGCGGTTATGGCGGATATAGGCAACTGTTTGGCAATGGCTATTAGCCATTGAATATAGTAAATACCCAACACTGACGCACAGTTCGCGCCTAATCGACAAACGGCGCAAGAGATTGGCAGATAGCAATTTAAAAAATTTTCCTACACCCCGAACTCGACGGCAAATCGCTAATAGCCAAGACATTCTCGGTTTTCAGCATTTGACAAGCGACCTTTCGGCCATATTATTTTGCTGATTAGCCAAGGGAATGCGGTCCATTGCACTGTATTGTATGTTAATATTCCTACGTATAACAAGCTGGTTATTCAGCTCATCTAATTCAGCGTGAAGGTTGAATATATTGTTACTAAATAGGTGTGCAATTTTTTCTGACCTTGTCGAAGCTGTGCAACTCTGATGAATGGGTCATTTCTGCTAATTTTTGAGATTTCTAATTGCCCCAGATTTTTCGAGTTTTTGAAAATCTCTTTATGGCTTGAAAATTTAAAATATACCCTAATCATATTTGGTAAAAAGCGCTGCAAAGTCGCTTCATTCGTACAGTGAAAAAAAAAGCGCGCTTGTGAACAAAACTTCGGCCACACTCTCTCAATTTTCTGCACACTCTCGTCGCCAACGTGGCTGCCTCGTCCAATGCGAATGGAGCGAACTTGCAGCGCTCCGTACGAAGAATTTCTTGCTGATTTTTAGCTGAAATAATGTCAAAACAAAGTTCAACTACTTTACGGGACCGCAAATGGGTCATTTTTGAGAATTTTGTCGATTCCTTGAATAGCTTACCAAAATCGTGTCAAAATCTTGACAGAGCAGAGCTCTGCCAAAGCCCTACAAACACTTTTGGAAGAAAAAAGGTTTCATAGTGCTGGCAACTGCATTTTTTGCCACCGACGCCCACGCCCGCGCGTTGCGGTTGCGTCGCGTGACAACGCTATCTCTCAGTCTGCGTCTCGTCGCTTAGACGTTCTTTGCCTAGAAAATTCATTTTTCAGCACCGCGAGAGAGAAAAACATTTTTAGATATATTTCTCTGTGGCTCCATTTTTCCCGAATTTAGCTAGACTTGGCAGAACGCCAGAATGGAGATACAGACACCTGCAACGAGGCGCGAATCCCTTTACGTAGGGTCCAGCATGCCGTGCGCCAAGATTGTATCCAACAGAGCACATTTTCGCAAGGCCAGTGAGTGGCCAGCACTTTATCACACCGTGTATTTACCCCAATAAAAGTAAACGAATCTTTAAAATGGTTTTTCTATCCCCTTGGCTCACATCACTCCATCATCCACTCCAATTTCAATTCCTCCCTCGTTTTATTTTATTTCCCCGCTCCTTAAACTTCGCTCCCATCAGATCGGTATCTTTGTGAGTGGCCGTTTCAAGCGTCGGTGGCGAGTGAGGTCGAGAAAAAATAGCAAAGATTCTAGATAAAACAAAGTCAAAAACGGTGGAGGAAGAGGAGGAGGAGGAGGATGAGGACGATTTCAATCTTTTGTGAGCGATGAGAGAGTTATATACCGTGTCGCTCACCTCCGATACATTTGATTTTTATTCTTCTGTTTATTTAGAATTTTTACTGTTTGGTTGTGGAATTACGAATATACATTAAAATTGCACAAAAAAACTTTAGAAGACGTCGTCCAAAAGGAGTACACGAGGTGCAGCCGCTGACCGACGCTTCGCGTGCAATAGAGCACGTATGCGATTGATTTTTCTTTGTCCAGAAAATAAGATTAGACAACTCTATTCACATTTCCCTACAGTATTCCCACCCAATAGGTGCGAATTCCTTGCTCGCCGCCCCAACAATTTCGCACCTTGCGGGTAAACGGAAGCGACGGGAGCTCGGTCATCGTCACTTTCAGCACATAAACGTTTTCCTTTTGGCTCACCGCGAGCGCACACACAAAAAAAATAGATGGCGGATGTGATATTTATAATCTGATTCTCAGGACAACGTCCTTTTCTTTCTTCCTCTTTCCCTGGGTTGTTTCTCCCCTCAGCTGTCTTTTTCCGCCTTCCGCCACCCATTGTTCTCCGTTAATCCCACGTGTCACTCGTCACATCCTTGGAAAGAATGACAAGAACGGTCCGGTCAGATTCAGAAGGTTAGGAGGCGTGAAGAATCTTAAAAAAGGAATTATGATTTTTTTGTGTGAATGTTTGTTTTTTCTCACTATGATCTGCGACTAATTAGAGGGCAGAGTATCGATGACGGCGAGCTTAAAAGTGAATAGCTGGCAGATGGTGTTTGTTTAGCTTTTTTCTTGCATTTCCCGCATTTTATTACCACTTTTTTGGGGCTTGGGAAGGTAGAAGATTATTTTCGATCCAGGTGGTCTTCAGAATGACCGTTTGGTGAAATATTGGCGGATATACGGCTATTAGCCATTGAATATGGCAGGTAGTCATTATTGGCACATAGTTGGCGATCGGCCTGAGCTTGGCGGCATTCGGCTAATAGCCAAAAAACCATGGATTTCTCACCCGCTTTAAAATGGCAGATAGAGACAGCTAGACGACTATTAGCCGTTAAAAATCAGAGTGGGCGATTTAGTTATCGAAAACGAGTATCAGCCAAAAAAAATGCGCCAACTGATAGACCGGTGTGATCTTGGATCGAAATAAAAAAAAAATAAAAAAAATTTTTTTTTTTGAAATTTAGGTCCACAAAATTTGTTTCATAACTTTACAATCAGATTTATCGTCTGAAAATACGAATCAATTTCTCAATTTTTCAATCGTAACACAGCCCCCTCAGTGAACGGCATTTTTTCCATAGACCATCTTCTCGCGAGGGGGTGCTCAAACTCCCAGCTCTGTCAGTTTTCAAAATTTCCCAATTCTGTCTTTTTTAAACAGTTTCTAACTATTGAAATAAGCTAATTTATCGTCTGTCAGCTATGCTAAAACAGTTTTTTGGTCAATAGACCATCCGCAAAAAGTTTTGGACCATCCGCTGGGGGACGCCATTTCCATTGCGCTGAGGGGGCTGATCGTAACATTTGATTTGAAAAGATGAAACAATTTTTCCAAAAAAAAAAACATGTTTTTTTTAATTTTTGTTTTTTTTTCAATATAATTGACATCGCAAGCCGCGTGAACTTTTAAATTATTTTTTTGCCTCATCGCTCAAATTTTTATCAGTTTTGTCTATAAACTCACGTCAAAATATTATATTAAAAACATTTTCAAACAATTTTTTTTTTCAAAAAAAAAATGTTTTTAATTTTTTTGCCAAAGACCATTTTTTCGCCTTGTTTTTCTAATTTGTACCCTTCAAACATTCCTTATTACTTGCATTAATTTATTTCTCAAATCAAAAACATAGCACTTTCCTTTAATTATTTTCAAACTTTTGAAAATTTTCCAATTTTTTTTTTTTTTGAAAAATTAGAAAAATTTTTTTTTCAAAAATTCCGAAAAATCGCTCTAAATTGGAACGATTTTTTCTCGATTTTTAAAGATTATTATCAATTAATTTGCACTTAATTAGGACCTCTAATTAACTTTTAAATTTATTTATACCTTTTCCTAAAAAAAACATTTTTTTGGATTTTTTGAATCCAAAAATTCCATTTTCAAAAATTTCAAAAAAAAAAAATTTTTTTTCAACTATTTAATTCTGTTTTTTTTTTCAATCTAAAGATCTCGTATTATGTGTTCACGAGCGAAATTCAGTTAAAACGATCCAATTTCCCGCAGGTCTTGCTACTCCAAAAAATATTTGAGGACTTCTGAACATTTTTCAGCGACCTGCGGTACATCGGAGCGTCGTAATTGAATTTTTCTATCATTTTTTGTCAAAGCGGACACTTCCTTACCCTCAGCCTTTGCCACCCGCGACGGTGTCCTTTTTCATTCACCGCGCGCGCATTAGCACCTCCTGGCTCCACCCCCTCTGACCCCGCCCATCTGTTCGCATGTAATCTTTTGCACAATCTGTTTGCCACGTCACTTTTTAACATGTACATCCACTTATTCTTGACATCTTTGCCCTCTTTCTTCCGTTCCCCAATTGTTCTGCCAACCAATTACATAAATATGTAGTTATCTTATCTCATTACAGAATGACCACCACAACCACCCAACTTTTTACAACTCTTTCTGCTCTTATTCTCGTGTCAGCTAAACCGTTCTGGCTCGCCGCTGATATTAACACCATCGAATGGCAAGAAGGATGTCTCACCACAGTTCTATGCTCTCATCCCCGCTTCCAACTGCTCAAAGACTTGCTCCCTGTCTCGGAGCGCGCCTCGATTAGCTGGCCAGTCACTGATCAATTCCTGGAGCACACAGTGGCTCCATTCATCACCTATTGGCCGTCCGGACGGATAGAAGACGTCAGTTTGTCAGCGTCCGTTGTAGGGGTAGATACCACCTACGGTTTCCCGAGGACTTGTGATCAAACGCCGGCCGTACGCATTTTCCCGACAGATATCTATGAGCTGGCGGCCGAGTCGGAGGAGCCGGCTGAGAATAAGACGATTCATTTGAAGGCAAAGTGTTTCGAGGCGACGATAACAGTGACAAAGTACACGGAGAGATGTCCGTGGTGTCCGGATCCAAAGGAGTTTTACATTTCTTCGTTGTCCAATGACATTCAACAGCATGTAAGTTATCTTTGATAGTCTTTGTTTTTCAAGCACCTGTTTGCCGCTATGTTAGACGAAATTCGCTAACAAGGGACTTTCGAAATTGTAAGGGTTCAGAATTTTCTATAAATTGGCATACTAGTACTTTCGAACATCCTGTACACGAATATCATAGTGGTTATCTGCAGAGATTCCTCCAAGTCTGAAAAATTTTCGTCTGAAAATTCTAGGTTTTCCCACCAAATTTTGCGTTTCTCGCTCTCCCATTTTCTTCACTGCCACTATTGCAGTAGCACTGCAAGCAGGGATGGGTGAGTGGGTAGCGCAGTTGAATGGTAATCATGAGTTCACGAGTTCGAACCCACCTTTCTTTTTTTATTTTTTATTTTTCGTTTTAAACTTATTTTTTGGTCAGATGTTGCACTGCCTCCAAAAGTGGGAAAGTGCAGAAGGTTGGCGCACTTTGCGTGCGCCGATGAGCGCTCATTTTCAACTGAAAATGTGGTTTCCTTAAATTTTTCCTTCAAACATAAAACTTTTGGTTGTTTTTAGATTCAACTTTTGTCCAAATAGGTATTTTCGATAATTTACGAGCTCGCTCAATAAAATCGGTGGAGAAATGAGGACGAAATACAAAAAGTTGTAATATCTGAAGGAAAATCATATTTTTTCAAAATTTCTGCCGAATGACTGAATATTTCCTCATTTTTCGATTCAAGTTTTGTAGACATGACCAAGACAAACATTTTAAGCTCAGAACCGGTCGGAAAAGTTCAAAATTGGCGGCGAAATATGAATTTGAAATATCAGAAAATTCCTCTTCTGGCATAGAATTTCTGAATTTCTGATAAAATATGTGTTTTTTTTTGTTTCTTTTGTACTTTGCGAAGGTACATTCAATTAAAAATTCAAAAATTTCACAGAAATATAGCTGCAGCGACTCAGAAAGCGGTAAAATCCGGCGTTTTTTTTAATTGCCATCTAACCGAGTGTAGAGAACATTTAATATGTGTTTAACGTTTCAAAAAAATAGCTTTAATTATTTTATGTCGATGTTATACATTTTTTCTTCAAAAAAAACCAATTTTCTTCACGTTTTTTCATTATATTCAAAAGGTGTAATAATTCTCGGCTAGGTACGATGCAATTGCGCTCTACCTGCACGCATTAGAGATTAGAGACGCAGAGGCGTTGTGCTAAATTCTTTGTCTCTGCGTCTGCAAACGCAAAGTGCGCCAGTCAATGATGTTTTGCGCTTTCCCGCTTTTGGAGGCAGTGTGTTGGGAAAAATAATTTAATTTTTTCTAAATTTTTATTGCGTTTGAAATTGACTTTTTTTTAAGTTTGGAAATATTGAGGAAGTTCTTGAATATATTCATATATGAAACTTCATATATGGAACTTTGTCCAGTTCAACAAGCTTGCCATGGCAGAATCGGATCAGATTGGGCTTGCCAGAGAGCTGCACTGCGCCTTTATAGACTACCATTTTGAGCGACTCTTCATCATCAGGAGACCAGGCTGCAACAAAAGTATGGTTTTTCTTTAATTTGAATACGAAACCTACTTGTATCTTTGATATCATCTTCAAAACTTGTGAAATATTATTTCGTAGAAATTTGATAAGTTCCATGCTTGACTGACTCATAAACAATAACGATATAATCAGCAATAGCTGACCTGATCGATTTATACTTATCGAAAAAAAAAGTTCTAGAAAACTCGAAGAATTTGCAAGAAGCTCCCAGAGAATTATGTGGGAATTTCTGAAACTTTCTGGAATTTTCTTGAACAGTATAGAATTTTCAAGAACTTCCTCAATATTTCCAAACTTAAAAAAATCAATTTAAAACGCAATAAAAATGTTGAAAAAATTAAATTATTTTTCCCAACATCTGACCAAAAAATAAGATTAAAACAAAAATAAAAAATAAAAAAAAGAAAGGTGGGTTCGAACTCGTGAACTCATGATTACCATTCAACTGCGCTACCCACTCACCCATCCCTGCTTGCCGTGCTACTGCAAAGGTGGCAGTGAAGAAAATGGGAGAGCGAGAAACGCAAAATGTGGTGGGAAAATCTAGAATTTTCAGACGAAAAATTTTTAGACTTGGAGGAATCTCTGCAGATAACCACTATGATATTCGTGTACAGGATGTTTGAAAGTACTAGTATGCCAATTTATAGAAAATTCTGAACCGCCTAGATGTTTTTTGCTTCAAAAATTCACAAAAAAAATGAGAAAAAAATGTTTGCATAAATTAGCACACTGCCATGATTTTATCCGCCGAAATCAAAGGAGCGCATTTTTTTTTTTCGCGTCTCTGCGTCTCCATTTTTGCACACCTTTAGCTAAACTTGGCGAAACGCACGCCACTGTGGAGACGCAGACAAGACAAATGCGATAGGGCGCGTTCGCCTTCCCGCAGGGTCTAGCACGCCAATTATCATTGCGATCATATTTAGAGCCTAGCAATGCCAAAGTTGCACAACAGGCTTATGGACAAAAACTTATTATTTTTTCTTCCAGATAAACCTGGAACAGTCCGCTCTGGAGTCTGGAATTCACTCGTTCGTCGGCATGTTCTACAACTCGTCCACCTCCGAATCCCTACAAGTTGGCATTTGTCTTTTGGCCGCTCTCGCCTTCTTTTCTTCTCTCGCGTTTTCAATTATGCTGGTGATATATTTGAAGACTAAAAAGTGAGTTTCTTACAGACAAAAATTGAAAACTTGCATCAGACTATTTTTTTTCAGAACCGCCCACCGCAACAGCGTCTCCGTCAACGTTCAGCCGCGTCTGATTCCGTGTAACAGCCGTTGCGAAGAGTACGATACCAGGTAAGGAACTATGCGACATCTGCCACCGAAAAACGGACAGATCTTATCTCGTTTTACCTTGTAGTTTTGAACAACTCTGAACATATGTTTGCTTAGGTGTGCTCAGAAATACGACTAATCGGTTCTGTGGTTATTAGCAACGCAAATAGTGGTTTTTGGAGTTTGGTGTACAGGGGAAAGTTGCACAATATTACGCGGGGAATTTGCCCAGGGCAGATCTACCGAATAAATTAGTGGCCTCGTTGTCGATTAGCTGCCAGTGCAGCGTTTTTCAATAGCTAGACAAATTTTAACTCATGAAACTGTTCAAACACCGAGTTTTATGTAGATTTATCCTGAAAAAAACACCAAAAAACTCACTATTTAGCTCCGTTTAGCACGAGAACGGCCTACAGGCCGAGATCGGCAACTAAATGTCGCTTTAAACGGATAAATTCCGTTCCGCTTGAGCGCCGCGCCCATTACCGCAAAACTGGAACTGATAGCCGTTTTGACGGCTAATAGCCATATAGCCGCCATAACCGCGCCAAAAACTCCCTGAGAAAGTACGCAAAAAGCAAAAAGCCTCCAGTCAAAAAATAATAATGAAGCATTGTTGACCCGCCATGACGGTCAAACGCGCTACACTGAAATTAGTAGTTCGTGATTTTCATATTGGTCTCCAAATTATTTTATTTCACATATATAACTTCAACGTGAAATGAAATTTTTTGGAAATTAAAATTCAAGTCACCAAGAACTAAATTCGGTAGAGCGTGTTTGATCGTCGTGGCGGGCCACAATAACCGAAAATTTCCCAACTTTTCAAACTAAAAATTTGTTTTCTTCCAGATACGACATGCCATGGGACCAACAACGACCATTGACCTACTGGATGTCCAAGTCGACAGTAACCTCTCCAAATTCATTACGATCAGAAGCCTACCAAACATATCGCATTCCTCCGCCACCAAACTTTTCCCCGCCTGTCTAACTCTACTTACACACCTGTCAACTTTTCCTTCTTATCGGGTTCATTTTTCTCATCTACCGGTTTAATTATATGTATGTACATTGAGTTTTGAAATGAAAATTAAAATTTGAAGTGTAAACACAAATATGGATGTTCAGGCATTTATCTCAAACGGATTCGCAAACATGCCTACAGCTGAATGGATCAAAAATGGCATAGGGTGCTGCTTTTTTTCAAATGCTTTTTCACGCCAAAGCCCAACGCAATACGGTTGCGTCGCGTGCCAACACTGTATCTCGTCTGCGTCTCGTCGCGCCCAAGATTTGCTCAATGGAGCGCAGTTTCAAAACGGAAATTGCCAGCTCCTCGTGAATTGGTTAATTTTTAGGATCATTCAAACAAACACAATTGGAAATCTGGGATTTTTATTTTTTATATGGCTTATTATTGATCAGCTAACTGATTTCGCAGATACAGTGGCAAACTGGCTTTCAATTGACCAATTAGATACGTGGATTCGTCTTGAGTGATGCTCAAATTATCGCGAATCGCCTGGATTTGCACTGCAATCTGCTTTGCTTCATCTGTCATTCCGGTCTGAATTCGGAAATATGTATTACTTTGTTTCTGCAAGAGTCCATCATTGTTTAAAATGACTGCTTTTCCATAAGAAATATTGTCAGTACGGAGCGCTGCAAACGCGCTCCCTTCGCACAGTGGTGGACGCGGCCACGTTGGTGACGAGAGAGTGCAGAAAATTGAGAGAGCCGTGGCCGGTGTTTTGCTCTGATTTCTCTAAACCTCTTTTCAAATCCATGTGAAATTTCTTGTTCGATTGGAGCGAGTTTTCGGCTCCGGGACATTTCGCAGCCGGACATTTTGCAGCCGAGACATTTCGCAGCCGGACATTTCGCAGCCGGACGTTTCGCAGCCGAGACATTTCGCAGCCGGACATTTCGCAGCCGGACATTTCGCAGCCGATACATTTCGCAGCTGATACATTTCGCAGCCGGACATTTCGCAGAAGTGATATTAGTGTAATTGTGTTTACCGGCTGCGAAATGTCTCAGCTGCGAAACGTCCGGCTGCGAAATGTCCCGGAGCCGAGTTTTCAGCGTTTTATACCGAGTATATCATTACGAACTTTGGCACAGTTGAATGAGTGTGACCGTAATTCCAGAGACCACGGCTCCCTTTTATTTATCATTCCTTCGTTTCTCACTATTTCGCTCGCTCTCTCGTTGAATGGATTACGGTCACACTCATTTCAGCTGTGCCCGAATTCATGCCGACATTCCACCTGAGAAATCGGTCATTTTGAAGGATGATGAATACTTGCTGAGACTAGAGTAACAACAACAACAACAACAAACAACAACAATAAAAAATAAACTATTCGCATAGACTCACCCCTTGAGCTCCAACGAAATGAACGTCTTGATTGCCTGGCTGAAAATTCCAGTCAGTTGGGGTGAATGGTGCATTTATTGGCGATAAATTAGGTCCGAATGGAAGGGTATTAGTAGGGTTTTGACTGTCAGAAGAGGCTACAGATGATTCAAAGAAGCTTGGTTGATTTTGCGGAACATTTTGGGATCCAGCAGAAGCTCCAAAGAAACTTTGAGTATTCTGAGTTTCAGAAGCTGATCCAAAAGGGTTTTGAGGGTTCTGAGACCCAGAAGAAACCCCAAATGGGTTCTGGAAAGAATTTAGAGTATTTTGACTCCCAGGAGATGCTCCAAATGAATTCGGAGAATTTGATGATCCGAATGATGCTCCAAATGGATTTTGAGCATCCTGAGCTCCAGGAGACAACCCAAAGAGATTTTGGAGCGAGTTTTGAGTATTCTGACTTCCAGACGACGTTCCAAAGGGATTTTGAGCGTTCTGAGATCCAGAAGGCCCCCCAAAAGGATTTTGGGCATTTTGGAATCCAAATGACGCTCCAAATGGATTTTGAAGGTTTTGTGATCCAGAAGATGATCCAAAGGGATTTTGAGAATTTTGGGACCCAAATGATGCTCCGAAAGGATTCTCATTCTGATTTAAACCTCCACTGCCTCCATTCCACCCAACTCCGCTTCCAAGCGAGCTCTGCGTGCTCGAGCTCTCCGAATACTTGTACTGGTCCGATCCGGCGCGCGCAATGTAAATCACTGGACTTTGCGTACTCGCAGTTTCAACCGCATCGTCTCTTTGCACTTGCTGCTGTTGCTCAACTTGCAGCCCAGTTAAAATGTCAGCATTTGGCCAAAAGTTTGATGTTTTGGGCACAATAGTGGGCGGGACGCAGCCGGATGAAGATGAGCATCCTGATGAGCCTGAGAAACATATTTTTCAATGTTTTCTTTTTTTTTAAATAAAAACGTGACGATGACAAACCTCGATACGCGCGATATTGTTGGCTACTAGGGGTTGACGAAAATGTGTTAAAAAAGTTAGAATTTACAGTGGAAAATAGAAAAAATAGGAAAAAGATTCGCAGCATCAATACTGTGTAATAAATAGAAAAGGAAGGTTGGCTCGGCAAGCCGAGCCGAGCACAATTATTTGAACACCTGGACCTGGTGATTCAGTGGCTCAGCGTCAACTGTTTTGAATTTGAGTTGAGGTCATTGAAACTTTCACTAACCGTTTTCCACGGCGTGGTAGACATTGCGTAGGGGCAGGCAAACACGCCCTATCGCATTTGTCTACGTCTCCACAGTGGCGTTTTACCAATTTGTTAGAGGATAAACTACACCTCGTGTATTCCTTTTGGAAGTCTTCTATATCCGTAGCAGTTCTATTCAGTGCGAGTTCTATACCGTAGTACCCCTGGATCGTACTTGGTTATAGCGGTGGCTCGACAATAGCCTTGGAAATTTTATTTTATTTTTTGAGCGAAATTCAATTCAATTCAAATACAAACTATCAGTTTATGAAGTCAAACTTCCAACAAAAAAAAATCAAAAATATTGAAATTAAAAAAAGATGTCATAGACTAGAGAATTGAAATCAACAGAAGAAAGAAAGAGATAAACAACCCGTATTTCACATAAGAATCGCTATTAACAAGTTGTGATTTAAACAAAAAATTAAAATTAAAGATAAGCCATATTGATGTGCCCGTCTCGTCGTTGATGAATCGCCGGTCGATAGCGTCGGGTTGTGTATGCGTCATCAGTTGACGTGGATTTCTGGAAAAAGCGAGATTTTTTAACATGAAAAATCTGTAATTAGAGCATTTTCCTCACCAATTGTAACTGTGGTACCCCACAAATAGTAGCCACGTCATACGTGTCATCTTCTGGAGACTTGACCATTGACCGATTCACATGTCCTCTGTGATTGACTGCAAACGCGTTGATTTCCGTGGCCCTTTTCCAGCCGCCACGATCAGTTTTCTCTCCAGATGACATCCGACAACGTCTTCTGATTGCTAGAATGCACACGGCAACAGCAATCACGCAAATGATGGCTAAAATTGACAAGAGAATGATTGTGGTGGTGTCGGAGAAGTTGGAGAGGAATCCTTGAGGAACGTCACGCGAAGAGCACGTTTGTAAAACAGGTTTCGTGGAAAATACATTGAAAATTCGATTATTTGTAACCAAGGGATTTATCCACTGATTCTGCACCAGAAGACGTCGGAAACAGGATTCCGAAGGAGTGATTATTCGAATATTGGGAGCGGTGAAGAGCATCGGAAGAGCCACTCGTGATTTCACTTCTTTTCCTCTCCCATCAATTTGAACCGCAATTTTCTTTCCGTTTTCTGACATTTGGAAACGAAGACGATGCCAACGGCCATCGCTGACAAATTTTGCAATTCGTGTTTCGATTGGTCGCGTGTAGTCGTCGGATATTGAGAAACTGACAGTTCCATCGATTATCTGTAAAATTTTTTTTGTAAATCATGATTATAAGGCGCGAGCTAAAGGATTTTCGACAACCAAAATGGTTGCGAAGGATTTGCTATTTCGTGAATATCCCCATAAAACATTTATGGTCAACGATGGCCGAGAAGTGAGCAATAAAGCGCAGTTCTCTCATTTCTGATGCTAAAGTATATTGTGTTTTCAATCGACTTGCGACATGAAAACGCGAAACTCCGCCCACTTATTTGTGCGCGACCACGCGAACACAGTGATAATTGAAGAGACGCAGACAGAACGGTGAATGCAGACTTGCGTTTTCATCTCGCAAGTCGATTGAAAACACAATATATCCATTAACCAACCTCAATATTTGCCCGTTGCTTTTCAAATTGAACCTCGAAAAGTTTGCTTTTCAACACAAGCGTCCGAAAGTCCATCTCCAATTGTTGAACACCTTCACATCCAACGTCACACTTTAGAAGACTTTCATTCCGCACACTGATATCAAAGTGTCCACCGGATGGAATGGAAAACACGTCCGTGGCTTTTCCGCACTCGCTCAAACTTTCAAATGCCGAATTTCCTTCACGACATCGACAAATCGGCACACCGTCTTCTTCCATTACACATTCTCCATTCTTCCCGCAATCCATTTCATCGCAACTTGTCCGCTCCATATTCTCTTCCATGACGTCATCGTGTTGTTTTCTAAACTCTTCGGGCTCACAGATTGTTTTATCAGAGCATTCGCATCTGCCAATCAACTTTTTCATTGGTAGATCAAAAACAATGTGTTCGCTTCGAGATACCACTCTTTTCGTGGGGCCCCCTTGGAGACTTGTCTGGCACGTGGCACCGTTTTGAGTACAAGTCACACCGTCACATTGATCGGTTCGGAATCCGATGACATCAATGTAGGAGGGACGCTGTTTTTCTAGGAATGAGGTAAGAGTCCGTTGGGCTTCTGCGGCATCAATGATGACGTCATTGCGATCGATTAGTGCAAACGTGGCAAGGTATTTGAGATCTTCAGAGTGTTGCCAAACGGCTAGGCAGTGGATTTTCTATAAAAAAAAGATTGCAATTTATTTTATTTTTTAACAACTAAAATTTTATTGTCAATTCATTATTTATCATTCTCTGAAAGTTCTACCGGGGGATCATCGGAACTTAGGCCAGGCCAACAGGTGAAATCATGAAAATTAAGACACGCGAGACAAGACGCCGGTCAAGCCACAGTCACAGTGCAGGTTCCATGGGCTCTCGGTAGAACTTTCAGGTATTGATATACTTGATATAAAACGCTGCAAATTCGCTCCAACCGAACAATGAATTTTGCATGAATTTGGAGTGAGATTCTGAGAAATCAGAGCGAACATCGGCCACACTGATTTGAGCGAAGCTACCCCGAATCAGAACGTTTCCGTATCAAAACTGTCCAGAATCAGAACCGTTCTTTTTAAGAACGTTTTCGTATCAGAATCGGTATATAAAAATTTGCAAAACCGCATGCTTCTGTGCAAAATAAATAATATTTGAAAAAAAAAATATATTCACAAACTCAACGAGTGCTGAGCTACTGACTCTCTTTTTGAAATGGTTCTGATTCGGGAAAAATCTGATTCGGGGTAACCTCATTTGAGCTCCCCATAAAGTGCTCTTTCACCCTATATAGGTTTCATTTGGAAACGCCAAGTTAATTTCGGACCATTCGCTTGTAAGCTTTCTATGGCGGGCGTTTTTCGCTCACCCGAACCGCCCGATTTCGAAACGCCCGCCCGCGATGGAAAGCTTATAAACAACAAATAAATTCCAAAAAAAAGAAACATTTCCAATCTGCCCCGCCCCTCACCCACATCTCGCGACGGCTGTCGGAACCCGCAAAACGTCGGTACATGCGAAAGGTGACCAGCGCCACGCTCGCTGTCTTCTTTGGTTTTAACCCAAGTTAACCAAGGTTAGCGTCAATTTCGACCTTTCTTTGAATGTGTTGAAGTCAACTTTTGGAACGGCTTTTCCGGGGTTTCCGGAGGAGCAAAAATTGTTTGTCAGAAAATCTTGTGATCAATCAGAGAATTCTCCGAATTTTCTCCCAATTGTTTGTAATTTTTTGCAATTCGACACGGTGCGTACTTTTGAAATCCAAAGGAAAATGAAGAGAACTTTCTCATTTTCATTTGAATCTTCAAAAGTACGCAAACATCGCGTCGCAGCTTTTTCGTTTTCACAATAACGATTATAATAGAATACATTTAGTCCGCAAACACCACGAGAAACTGCAAGTAGATTGAAAACTTAAACGTACCATATCACTGTAGATTCGCTTCAGATCGATAATAAGGTTACTGATCGCCGATTCCTTTCCAAAAAATTCAATCACAATAGCATTTTGCTGAAGTTTCACGTCTTCCGATGGCTCGTTGATAACGCTAACATTCAACGTCTTATTTGTGCTGATTTTCATCGGAAAAGCAAGATTTGAATAGCCGCCTGCCGTAATGACGTGGCAATTTCTAGTAATTTTAAAGTCTTCACTAGTTTTTGGAGGATTTGGAAGACACGTGGCAAAAGGAACAATTTCCAAGTCATGGATTTTTTTCAAATTTCCAACGACACGATATTCCAGATTTTCCCTGGTTTCTTGAATGTCGGAATTTGAAATGACATCATCTAGAAGAACTCTTAGAACCTCCTGCTTTGTCTCATGTTTCACACCAATCCGATAGACACTTCTGGACGAACTGTTCAGCGTGTTGCGGCTCCAAACAGCTCCAGAATCGGTGGCCAAAAAGGACGAATCCTCGGACAAAGTGTAGGCGTTGGGAAGACGAAGAAGTGGGTGATGTGGTGAGGAGGTGAAGTTTTCTCGGAAGAAAATCACAGAAGGAAGGTGTGGGGAGACGTCGGATCGCGTGGGGAGGGGCACAATGACAACCACGTGGCATTGAGAAAAGCCAACGGTGAGATGAAGTTGAAATGTTCCGGGAGGAAGACGTTGAAGGGCAATTAGTTTGGAGCCATTGACATGGAAGAGCTGGAAGAAAAAAGTTCTGTTTAGTTTCTCGTGTGCATGTTTTAGGGCAAGGGTTTCTGCAAAGTGTTGCACAATAGGAACAAGCATCCGCTGTATACCTATTATGGTGGGCCTACCGCGCAAAACTGTGTAGCAAACGTCCCAGATACAGGTCTAAATTTTTTTTTGTACTCAAAAACTAACCAGAAAAAACTTGCTTCTACCTTTTATTGCATCTCTGCTTGGAAGTGATCAATCGACCCACAAACATTTAAAAAAACTACTCACCTCTGTCAAATGATCCGGTAAAATTTGAATACCACATTCTTTAATTGCCTCCGATGACCATCCGAAATTAAAAATCTCACTACTGTTTCCAGAAGTTTCCACGAACAAGTGTTCTTCGTTAAACACCGCTGCGCAATCCCCAGGGACAATTGACACAGAAGTTCTTCTGAATCCAGGTCCAAAAACATCAAAACTGGAAGGACTAAATAGTGAAGTTTTCAGCAGTAAATTCCCATTCTTTTTCTCCAAAATCGAGTCATTTGCAATCGACAACGGGATTTTGTCCGTGTTCTGCCACACTATCGTTCCGTGTGAAAATTCTGGCAAGATTTTCAGTTGCAGCGACTTTGGAAGACGTTTTTCGGTCTTCTTTTGTTCTAACGGCTTTATAAATTCTACTTTATCCTGAATCGTGTCAATTTGAACAACAAGTTTCACGTTTTGGTTTCTCCGCGGCCAAATACCATCGTTGCAGGAAAGATTGAAAGTGGAAGTTGCAGTTTCCGATGATTTTGAATATAATTTTCCGTTTTTATCGATATGAAATTCAGAGTTTGAAGGTAGTGGCTCAAAGTGGGAGCATCCAGTGACATTGATGCTCATAAAAGGGTGGAGCGGGTTTATTGTCACGTGTACAGTATTATTGAGGTTGGTGTCCGTGTTAGTGTCATTGCCTTCATTATCTTGGACAAATCGATATTCCGTAATTGTTGAGTTTTCCAGAATCCAAAACAATCCATCGTTGCTCTTATTCGTTTTCTCCAAAACCAAGTGTCTTCCATCAGCGGACACTTTTGCGATTTCACGTGGAAATACTTCTGAATCTTTGGTGAATCCCGTTCCAATCACATCTCCTTCTTTCGCCGTCTGCCTGATAAACTCTTTGCGAACAGCTCCAAATTCTGCCACGTAGATAATCGCATGGCTCTGAAGACGTGGAACTCCGTGATCCGAAGCAATGACTTTCAATGACGTCACAGGGTTTGGAAGTGGGCGGAGCCTAGTAATCTGTCCGGATGTTGGATCAATACGGAAGAATGGGGATGTGATGGAGTATCGAACTTTTCCATTCTCATCTGAATCCAGATCAGTGGCCAGAACGGTTCCAATGATGGATTTGTTCTAAAAAGAAAAAAAAAAAGAATACAAAAAAGCGTTTTAATATTAGATTCAAGACTTACGTTTTCTGATATGAAAAAGTATTCGCTTTGCTTGAAGATAGGCGCATTGTCATTGACATCTTTCAGGTTAACGAATAGACTTGTCTCTATTAGCCAAACGCCGTCAGTGAGTCGAACTTTGATACGGTAGCTGGGCTTCTGAAGGAATATGAACTTGATTAGCTAATGGTCATTTTATATTATTGAAGAGAATGTGTGGGTACTTTTAAAAGGCAAACTATTTTCCGCTAGCTACCCAATTTGCCACAAGACTTGGCTGATCTGCTTAAGACAGCTGATAGGCAGATGATGGACACCTAGTGGGCAGCTAGTGGGCAAAATATTTTTCGCTATCTCTATCTGTTGCTATTAATTATCTTTCGCTACCCAATTTGCCACAGGGTTCGGCAGATCTGCCCGGGGCAGCTAATGGGCAGCTGGTGGGCAACTGATGGGCAGCTAGTGGGAAATTCGGCCCACAAAATGACAGGCTTGTCGATGTAGGCCAAATCATCTTTTGCTACCTTGTTTTTGCGGCTCTAGGACGTTTCGAAACCTGCCATTTCGAAACTGGGACGTTTCGAAACTTTTTGGCATTTTTGCCTATTGTTTTTCGCCAATCGACACCAAAACACACGCGCATTTTGTATTTATTTTTCGTTTTTATCAGATATTTTTTATTTTTTGGGAGTTTGAATCCACTAGTATGTCGCAAAAATTCAAAAAAGTTTCAAAACGTCCCAGTTTCGAAATGACAAGTTTCGAAACGTCCCAGAGCCGTTTTTGCTCTTGTATTTCAGAAATAATTGGATACACTAAACTGAGGAATCGAGTCAAGTCTTTTTGAGTTTTTCAAACTTTTTCAAAAATTGATAGGCAAAAACGTAATATTAATAACCCCGCCCTGCCTAGAAAAAAGATTACAAAAAATAATTTGCCCACTAGCTGCCTATTTTCTGCCAAATCCTGTGACGAATTGGGTAGCGAAAAAAAGTAGTGAAAAATAATTTTCTTCGATTTTGCTGCCCGCAGATCTGCTTAATCTCGTGGCAATTTGCACATTTTTTGCTTATTAGCGGCCATCCTATTTTTGCCTCGAAAAAGAAAGCAAAATACACAGAACCTGGTATCGTACCTTTTCATAATCCAACGTATCATTCACAAAAACTCTTCCAGTCTCTTCTTCAACTCTAAACGGAATGTTGTCTCCTTCCAGTGCGAATCGATGATTAACACTTTCATCCGCATCAGAAGCCGATAGCTGAATCACGAATTCCCCAATCGCCACGTCTTCCGCTATTTCCACGTGGAATATTCTGGAGAACCGGGGCGCATTGTCATCTTCATCCAACACTTTTACGATTACAGTCGTGTTTCCACGTCTTCTAGGTTTGCCGCCATCAATTGCCTCCACTATCAGACGATATTCGGCTTGCGTTTCCCTGTCCAGGTCGCGAATCGTCTCGATTTCTCCATTCTCTGTTATCATGAATTCGTGGTTCTTATCACCTCCAACAATCTCGTAATAGAGTTTTGCGTTGTCTCCACTGTCCGCATCGCTCGCATGGACTTGTCCAATTCTCTCGGGTCCAGAGTTTTCAGTGATGTTAAAGTGGTAAAGTTGTTGGTCGAAAATTGGTGAGTTGTCATTGATGTCAACGATTTTGATTAGAATTTTAGTGATTGTGGATAACGGTTTGTTGTCCAGGAATTTGGTGGCAATGACAAACACGGGACACTCGGAAAAATCTTCGTGGTCGAGGGTGTTTCTGGAAATGAAAATTGGTCATTGATTTTTCAAATGTAAAGTGTACAAAATTAAACTTAAAAAATAAGAAACTCACTTTGCCGACAAAACGCCGCTCATACTCTCAATGCTCAGGTGCTCTTTGCATCGGCTTACGATCGAATACCGTACTCCTTGGCCTTTCGCTTTGAAAACTGCCAGCTCAAGAGCCTCGTGCTCACGAACACTTGTCGATGCCATTTTCTCTTTCCACACCGGAAAATCTTGACTTGTATGGAGGTAAAACGTGTAGTCAGATGACGTCGCATGACCCACACCATCTATTACTGTGGCTTCTATCGAAAAATAGGATTTCGTGGTGAGACCGCCTCGTTTTGCCAGAATAATTTCTCCGTGGTCTGTGACTGTGAAAAGATCCGCGTCTGTTCCATTTAAGAAAAATGTCAAGTTCCGGTCTTGTTGATCCGCATCGTGTGCATCAATGACGTAAAGAAGATCCCCTTCTGCCACGTCAGCACGCACAAAGATGTCCAGATTTTGATTCTCGATCACTGGCGGATTATCGTTGACGTCTTCAATGAGAATGGTGACTAGGCATGTTGTATTTGACGTTCTATTTGTCTTTCCGTCTGTCACCATTACAGTAATCTCGTACTTTTCCGTTTCCTCTCTATCCACTTTTCCCGCAACCGTAATCCAACCACTTGCCACGTCGACTCGGAACGGAAGAGTTTCAGTCTCAGCGTCCAAAAAGTGGTACAACAACACTGGATTCAAATCTCGATCCGTCGCAACAACACGTAGAACCTGTGAACCACTCGGTTGATTCTCAGGAATTTTGACAAAATACGACGATTGTGTGAATTGCGGAGCATTGTCGTTGATATCGTCCACGTGGATTAGAATGCGTGAAGTGGCAGAAAGTGATGGGATTCCGGCGTCTTTGGCTTCGATAACAAGTTCGTAAAGGTCCGATTCTTCTCGATCCAATGGTCCCAGGGATATTATGTCGCCTGGAAAATCAAGGAATAAAGTAATGAGAAGCAGATAGGAAATAATGAAAAATATCACACTATTATCTGATCACGAATGAAATTGACCTACGACGCTCCGAAGTTCAGCAGTATTTGGTGCGAGATCACAGTAAAAAACTGCGGGACATCGGATCGTCGTAAGTCGACTTCGTTTGTGAGCAGTTTGGCGCGTAAATGGCGAATGTAAGCAGCCATGTCGCTAATAGCCATTAAAACGGCTAAGAGCGGGCAATAATAGATACTACAGTGCGCGTCATAAAGATACGCCACCCCCCCCCCCCCCAAATTTCGGGTTTCCGTCAGAACCGGAAATTTTTGAGAAAAACTGTTGACGATATTAAATTCAGCGTGCGAAAAAACCTGCATGCACAAATTTTCAGAGTATTACCTCAAAAAATACAGCCCCACCACCAAAAAGTCACTTTTTCGAGCGCGTCATAAAGATACGCCACCCCTCAAAAAAGGGGTAAATTTTTTATTTTTTTCAACTGTTCGTTCATTTTATTCACGAATTTTGTTGTTTTTATTATTGTAATTCTATTTCACGTTTTTTTATTGATGTTTTCCACATCGTTTCAACATTTTTGGTTATTACTTTCTCTTTCAGCACAAGATTTTGAACTTTTGAGTCTACCGTTCTTTGATAGCACGGTAGCAGTTAGATGTGCATAAGTAAGAGACAGTATGATGTTCAGGTACAGCAATCTGAAGTTTAGACCCAACAGAAATTAAAATAGGGAACTCTACTTGATATCAATCGATTCATTATCAACGCGTTTATCTATGGGACGGTTCGCAACCAAAAAAGTCAAGGTTTCGGAGTGGCCAACGAATTCTCCAGATCTCAAATCCGTCGAGAATGTTTAGAGTCTTCTTTCTAGAGCTATTGGTCACAATGGTAAACAGTTTCAAACAGTTGCAGAGTTGACGAATACCAATGAGACACGATCATGCCATCCTTCAACTCTGATAAATGTTTGAAACTGTTTACCATTGTGATAAACAGCTCAAACATGAATACCCCGAACATTCTCGATAGGCTTAAGATCTGGAGAATTCGCAGACCACTCAAAGACTTTGGCTTTCTTGGTTGCCAACAGTCCCATGGTTACCAAATCGTTGATAATGAACGAATTGGTATTCTTGCGTCGCGGGGAGCAGGCACAAACGTGACAAAGTTGCGTGGGTCTTGCCGAGACGGCTTGTCGATTCACGATTTCTTTTCCAACTTACTGAAAATTGTAAATTCAGAGCGTAAATCGACACACACACACACTATCGCGGTGAGACAAACGCGATGCTCTTCGCGACACAGTAATAGGAAGTAGAGTTCCTAATTTCAATTTCTGTTGGGCCTAAACTTCAGATTGCTGTACCTGAACATCATACTGTCTCTTATTTATGCACATCTAATTGCTACCGTGCTATCAAAGAACGGTAGACTCAAAAGTTCAAAATCTTGTGCTGAAAGAGAAAGTAATAACCAAAAATGTTGAAACGATGTGGAAAACATCAATAAAAAAACGTGAAATAGAATTACAATAATAAAAACAACAAAATTCGTGAATAAAATAAACGAACAGTTGAAAAAAATAAAAAATTTACCCCTTTTTTGAGGGGTGGCGTATCTTTATGACGCGGTCGAAAAAGTGACTTTTTGCTGGTGGGGCTGTATTTTTTGAGGTAATACTTTGAAAATTTGTGCATGCAAATTTTTTCCCACGCTGAATTTAATGGCATTAACAGTTTTTCTTAAAAATTTCCGGTTCTGACGGAAACCCGAAATTTGGGGGGTGGCGTATCTTTATGACGCGCACTGTATTGTGTTTTCAATCTAGATGCGACATCAAAACGTGAAACTCCGCCCACTTTTTTTTTCACGCAAAAATTCAAAATTCACTAAAATTTAATGTTAGCGTGAAAAAAGTGGGCGGAGTTGCACGTCTTGATGTCGCAACTCGATTTAAAACGCAATAGCCCTCTTGCATTTTTGTAGGGTCTAGCAAGTCAAGTTTTTGTTCTGTTTAAACCTGCATTTTTGCACTGAAACTGCAGAAAAATGAATTTGAATTTTAGTGAATAGGTCCAGAATAATAGAAAAAACCAAAGGCGGTTTTTAAGCTTAAATAATTGACACGCTTTCCCGCCTGCGTCTCTCTCTCTGTCTCTTTCTTTCTCTTGACCTACCTGTCGTAGAATTAACCGCAAAAAGACTGGTATTCCCAAAAAGAATACTGTACGTGACAAGTCCATTTTGTCCCTCGTCCGAATCTTCAGCAATTGAACTGCCAATCACCAACGGATAGCTGAGCGTTTCCTCCTCCTCTCTCACTCTTAAATTCACCACATCTCCAGTTATGAATCGAGGCGTTTCGTCGTTTTCATCGGTCACGTGTACCACCACGTCAATATAAATGCCAGAAGATCCTGGACGGTCTACCATTACTCGAATATTGTAAACTTTAACGTCTTCATAGTCAAGTGGAGAGTTGGTGAAGATGGTGCCGTCAAACGGAGAAATTGTGAAGTTAAAGTCATTCCAAATTCTGAACACAACGTCAGTGGCATCTATCAAATCGATTTTTCCAATCGCAATCCCTCTATCGGTTGTTTCACTGACATAGAATTCCAAAGTGCCATTGTCAAAAAGTTTGATATTTTCAGAAGGAGTGAGCTCATCAACGTGGATGGTTGCTCTACAGAATCCAGAAGTTTCCGCGTCATACGATATTATTTGAATTTTCAGGTTGAAAACTTCTCCGTTTTTGAGACGGCTCTCAGAATTCATTTGAATCTCGCCAGTCATCGGATTTATCACGAATTCGGCGCGTGGAAGAGATTGTGGAATGATTCGCCACGTCACTTTTTCAAATGTGCTCTGCGTCATTTTTCCAATAGCGTCATACTTTTGTGGGCTTTTTCCAATAATCCAAAATTCTGAATCGTCGCAGTTTAAAGTTTTCTTTGGTGATACTTGGAATTCAATAGTGACGTCATCAGAATTGACTGGGAATGGCGGCCGATTATCGTATATTCTGATTGTGGCGTTGAAAGATTCAGTTGGTATTGATTTCAAAATAATATCTCCAGAATCCAGAATTTCCAAGTGACCAAATGGATCTCCGTCTACTATTGCAAAGTTGACATCGGTGGCAATGTCATCTGAATCTTCCCAGAACAATTTGTAGACGACGTGGCCTTTTTCATACTGTGCCATGTCATTTGACAGTACAATTGTTCCTGGAGCATTCACCGTTTTTGGTTTGTTATCATTGACATCGCCAATGAGAACCAAAACATCCCAAATGCGATTGGCAGCTGGTTCAATCATCTTCGTCTTCAAAAGTGAAACTTTCTCTCTGTCGAATAAAGTTGTTGTTCGAATAACACCGTCCTGGTCGATTAAAAGTCCGCACGATGGATCAACAAGTCGATACTTCGAGTATTTGCTATTCGGAACAACTCCAACTACCGTACCAACCGGTGAATTTTCTTCTACTTCCAACAGCAATTCATTCTCTTTAATATCGGCCACATCTTCGGAATTTTTGCCGAAAAAGATTGTCACATTTATCTGCGCGCTGAGTTTGCCTTTTTTGACAATTCCTTCCAAATCGTAGAAATTCGAGTGCGGAACGAAATGCTTTTTGGCGAAAATTTCCGATTTTCGAGCGTAAAATCGATCGTCGATGACATCAACCATGACGTCATCTCTGCCGATTTGGATTTTTCCAAGTGAAAAAGAGTCCGAGTTGGCTCGAGAGGAGATGGGAGCAAAAAGAACAAAGTTTGACTGGAAGAGTTGCAGTCGATCTTCTATTACTTCAATCGTCACCTAAAAATTTGTTCGTTGTTGGAAAGGGATGTTGGGAAATATTAGTGAATCTTTTTTGTTGAAATTCTGCTTTTTCGTTGTCGATTTCAGTTGGAATTCGGTCACTGGGGTATGAGGAGGTAGTTTGGTTTCCAAATTATTTCATTTCACGTTGAATTTATACGTGAAATTAAATAATTTGGAAACCAAAATGAAAATCGAATAACGTTGAGTTCAGCGGAGCGCGTTTGACCATGTTGGCGGGCCGACAATAGGATTTGGGACAGCATCAAACTCCAATTTCCCAACGTTAAAAGTTCCCAAAACTCACTTTTGCTTTGGCAATTCCAGTTGGAATAACTGCAATAATTTGAATATCATTCAAGTTTCTAAAAAAGCGTTCTTTAAGGAACAGCTCTCCGGTGTCGGCGTCAATCGATATTTGACTGGTGCCCACTAGATAGTACCGAATACGGTACGCCGATTCGGCTGTCACACGTCCAAATGATGCTCCTGAATAGAAAGGAAAATGAACATTTCTACAAAATTTAAACTCAAAACTCACCAATATTGTGCACCGAGGAGAGCAACATGAGCACGTTGTTCGACGCGAACTTCACCTCTTCAGTCGGTTGATCTTTTATCAGTGTGATCATGAATGGTTTTGACATTTCTTTCTTTGTGGCCACCAAATCCACGTGATTGATAAGCTCTGACTGTGACGGAATCAGTAGAGATCCTTCGTGAACTTGCAATTGACTCAGATTTTGGTTCTGAAGAGTGACGTCATTGCTATTGCTGCAATTGAGGGATACTGTTGCGGGTGGGATGATCAAATGGACAAATGAGAGACAATCGATTGATTCCGAAGGCGTTGGGGATGACGTAGGGGTAAGGTGAATGACTTTAAAGTCGCCAGAAATTGATTTCAGACATATGAACGCCTCTACTCCTGTGTCCAACTCGTTAGATCGGTAAAGCGTTTTTCCTTGAATGTGAAAGTTGTCCGTGTCATTTCCTTCAGATACAAAAACAACTTTCGAAATCTCCCAATTCTTGTCCGGTAAGTCCAATACATGTGTTTGATTCTCCTTCACCACAACGTTCAAAACTTCCGGAACGCTGTCATTTCGATCAGAATTCACAAACTCTACACGATGCTCAAACTTTTTCTCTGTTCCTGAAGACGTGCGAATAACCACGTTAAACTTCGCCGTTGACCTCGTTCTTTTCTTCAAAATTATAGTCCCGTCAGAGATTATTGAAAATCTAGGATCTTGAATAACCCAAACCAAAGAGTCGGAGGATGCTACTTCGAGCTTTCCAACCTTCACCCCGGGCAAGTCATTTTGATAAATTCTGACAATTGGTTCAGATTTTAACATCATTATCACTTTAGAGGAATTGACAACTGTGATCAAAACAAACGACTTGATGGATAGTGTTGGAATATCATCTGAATCCACATTATACGCTTCCACAGTTAAATTCAATCGATTCCACGTCTTTGGGATGTCTTGACTTGTTCGAATCTTTCCCGAATTCTGATCGATTTGAAAGTAGTCGTGAAGATTCAAAAGTCGATATTTGACACGTTTATGTTGCTCTTCGACATCTTCATCGTCGGCATGAACAATGACTACTGTAGTGTTGTGAGTGCCAGAGATTTTTGCCGAGTAATAGGAAGATGTAAACTTTGGATAGTTGTCATTGATGTCTTCAATCATAATTCTTCCCGTGCAATTTGCGGTTTTTCGAGGAGTTCCTAAAAGTTTTGATGTTATGAGAATGTGCATTTTTTGTTGGTTTTTTTTTGTTTGGTTTTTTAAAGGAATTTTAGAGCAGTAAAACATTCCTTATTTTCCGTATTATGGAAGAGTTTCGCACGAAGTTATTTAGTGAAAGAAAAAAAATCTGATTGTCAGTTTTCTCTTTTTTTTTTTTAATCTCCCAAGTAAGTAATTAGTTTTCTCCGCCTTTCAATCTGTGAGATTTTAATGCTAAAACACTGTTATCAAAACGGTGAATTTTTGAATTCCCATTTCACAGCTATTTTTTCAACTTTTCCGGGCGGTTCAGCGCTTAAAATATTTTCTTTAGTTATGTTTACAAATCTATCCATGAAGCAAATGAAAGTTTAGACCCTTGTCGTGAAATTTCTGAAAAACATGAAGTTTCCGTTATTTTCAGCAAATCGAAACTTCCGTTACTTTCGGCAAAAAAAAATATTGTGAAAACAAAAAAATGCAACGTCTCTTTATTTTTTTTTCTTTTTTTTATCGCGCAGTCTTTCACTAGTAGTTTTTCCTTAATAATTTCCTGTTAAAAAAGCCCACTTATTCAACTAAATCGCTATCATTCGTTAGAAACTAGCACGGCGCACGCTCTCTCAGTTATGGTGACAGTGTGAAGTACTAAAATCAGCCAAATTTCATTAAAATTGCCCTGCGCATGTCATTTTTAAACTTTCCGCGTGTTATCGACTAGAAAGAAATTAATTCAGTTTCAAGATTTAGCCCAGGATCAATATTTTTCAAGTTTTTAGTTAACTTGCGGTTGAAGCTAACTGTAGACAAAAAACACTATTTTGCTCGAACCTACCGTAATCTTTGACTTCATAAGTGAACGTGAAATTCCTCTGATGCTCCGCGTCAAACTTTCTCAAACTCCGAATATTTCCCGACGATGGATCCACGTGGATTACGTCAGAATACATAAGCCGGTAAGACACGACACCAGCAGCTCCAGGATCCGCATCCTTTGCGTGAAGCCTTCCAATGACGGCTCCAATCGGAACATCTTCACGCACATGGATCTCAGTGACGTCACACGTTGGGGAATTCTCATTGCCATGTTTTACGATCACAGTGACCAGGCATTTTTGGGTGGTGTTTCTAAATTATTAAGAATTAGGTAAAACAAAAAGGATTTTATTACAAAAATTCTTACCTATCCTGCAGAATAACAGGCAGTGTCACGTAGTCTCCAGTTATTTGCCGTCCCACAAAAATGGATCCATCAGGGAAAATTCCCAACTCTGATTTTGTGTCAATCGTTGTGTAGATCTGAGCCTTTGGCAGTCTGCCAACAATCGTACCCACGGTGACATTGTGCCACGTGGCAAATGTATAAGCGCGTTTCAAATGCACCAGAGAGTGATTACTGCGGATCAAACTTTTCGGTGCAGATTCTTTGATCACTTTCACAAAAACATCAGTGTCCAAAACTTCCGTGCTGGGCGGTGGTAAATGTATTTTTACAGGAAGATGATAACTATCCACGTCATCCGGAAGCTCGGAAGCTGTCACGATTATTCCATTCGTCGGATCGATGTGGAAAAGATCAGATGTTTGCAACTCAAAAGCGCATAAATCAGAGCAATTTGTGGCCACATGAGCCACAAAACTTCCCGGCACAATATCCTTCTCCACTTCCACGTTAAACTCTGACGCAACGTCGACAACCGTGCTCTTCACGTAGCGTTTGAAAAAAACTTTCAGCTCTTTCCTCGACGTTTTCTCTACCGGTTTCTGTCCATCGTTTGCCGCAAACTGGAGAGTGTATTGTTCTTCACGTGCTTTTTCCACGTTTTTCAGCGCAAGAATATGGATTGATTGGCGGGAGATTAGGGAGAAAATTGAGTCGTTGTTTCCTGAATCGATCCAAATAGAAGAGTTGTCGCCTAATGGACCATCCGCGTCGGTGATTGATAAAATGGCAAGGGTCTTGCCGTTCACGTCATCCGATTGCACGACAATGAATGGAAATTCGGCTGGGTAGAATCTAAAGTTTTCGCCATTATACTAATTCTAAAACATTTAACACATTTAGTTTTTTCCATCGTCAGCACCCCGTGAGCCGCTATAGATTGTTCATCAATCTTTAACGAATTATGAAATTCAGGTCAAAAGCCCGATTCTTCCCCTTCGTTTTTTCAAACGTCCCCACCCACCCCACCTTATTAAAAAGAACTAGACACGTACCTAATATTAATATTCGGTTCATGTTTATTGCCATACTCGACCCTCACTTGCACATTCAACGTGTTCATCAACGGCGGCACTCCGCCGTCTCTCGCCTCGACGACAAACTCACAATGTGGCGAGCACGCGTCCAACGTGTTGTCCTGTAACAAAAAAGAGGGTCAATATCGGTACTTATCCATTCATAGACAAGAGACCACAGTCCGCCACAAAAACACACAAAAGGGTGTCAATGAATGAATGAAGATGATCAAAAAGTGGTTTGTTGGTTGGTTGGTTGGTTGATTGTACATAAAACAAATAAACGTACTCGAGTGACCAGCGCCGTATCGTTTGAAATCGAGAAGAACTCATTGGCAGGCGCAAGGATACGGTAGGTGAGACGAGCGTTGTCTCCGGAATCGGCATCGGTGGCGTTAAGATGAAAGAGAGTTGCCGAGGGTTGGCCGTTCCAGTCGAGGCGGATGGAACGCGTTCCAAAATTTGGCGGATTGTCATTCGTGTCCAGGATGAAGATGTTTAATAGGCAGGAAGAGCTTCTGGAAGGTTGCCATGTGCATTTAAGAGGTAGATTTTCGAAATATGGATGTATAAGGGCTATGCCTTGGATATGGCCCACTTTACAATCGTTCGATGCCTAAATATTGATGGGGCATTGATCTTAAATGCTGAATCATTTGATGTATGGGTTTTATGTTTTTAAGACACTGCTTTTTTTAAATGTTTCATCTTCTTTTTCACAATTTTCCTATACATGGCTTTTTTCCTTAATTGATCATTGATATTTTGATAATGACCCATCTCACAGCCATCCTCAAACCATTGGCATGGTTAGGGACCGCGATTTTTCATAACTGACACATCCTAAGCCAGAGCACAGCCCAATGGGCCATGGTATTTTTTCAAAATTTTGAACTAATAATTGTTTTAGTCAATAAATGAGCCATCAATTTTTTATCAAGAAAACATTTTAAAATGTATTATTTTCAATATTTTTCCATTAGTTTACCATCCTAAACCACGCAGTATCGCCAACGCCCACGCGCCGCGGCTGCGTCGCGTGGCAACGCTATATCTCGTCTGGGTCTCGTCTCCGAGCGCACCTTCGCGAGGGCAATCGCCAGCAACCCGTACCAGGACACGGCGCGTTTAATGAAAGGCTGTCGCCAAACAAAAAAACACATAAAATGAACGAGCGCGACTGGCGATCCCTCAATTGGTGGTTTAAAATACATACAGTTGACATTAATTAAAAAAAACTAACAACTCTGGAGTGCCTTGATCCTTCGCTGTCAGCCGCATCGAGTACACATCCCTCTGCTCCCTATCCAACTTTCCCATGACTTCCACGAATACGAAACCGTCAGCTTCCTGCACAATGGAGAATGGCGTCGTGGCGTCTTGTGAGAACGTTTCCGTCAGCTGGTATCCGCCAATTGTTCCATTCTTTCCGGCGTCCGGATCGGTGGCGCCAGCGATGGAAACTCGCCAGCCGATGGGCGCCGTTTCCGGAATTTCGATTTTCTGGAAAAGGGAAGTTTTTGGCGCAGGTATGGCGGACACATCAGGAAATTTTTTTAGCTGCATTTAACGTTCGGCGAATACCCCGAATTCGATGGATAATAGCTGGGGGCATGCCTATCTATTTTTTGAAGCAGATTTTGCAATAAAAAAAACCATACAAATTAACAAGATAAACACTCAAAATTATTAGAATTTGATTGGTTTCCTGCTATTTAAAATGTCGAAAAATCCTTGAAAATCGGAAAATTTGCAAAAAAAAATTGTTTTTTTCAGTTTTGAAAAATTTTGGCTGATAGCCATTGAATTCGGGGGTATGCGCAATAATAGCTAAAAGCCATATCTGACGGATCAATATCAAACCATATTTTGTTGGGTCTTGCTACTTGAAATGTAAAAAAATTTTTTAAAATCGCGAAAAAATCGCGAAAACAATTTTTTAATCGATTTATTGCAACTTTTTTGGCTTATATCCATCAAATTCGCGGTCTGTGCCAAATGCATACTATGCGCAATAACGACTGATAGCCATATCCGACGGCTAATAGCCGTTTTCAATAGCTGATAGCCACACGAATGGCTGTATCCGTTCTAATAGAGTAAATTGGCACTTAATCGGCGATCGACTATTAGCCATAAATTAAGAACATACCTGTGTATCAACTGGAAACTTTGGCGGATTATCATTCACGTCCAATATATCAATCAACACGTGGATTATCGACGGTGGAGTGGTGATAATCAGCATGTCGATGATGTTTTCTGACTCCCGATCGAGTGGAGAAGATATTGAGAACTGAAAACATTTAGTATTTGTGAAAGCGGGAAATCCAAAGTGTGCTAGACCCTACGTAAAGGTTGAGGCAAACATATCGCCACTCCAAGTTTAACTATTCTCAGTACGGAGCGCTGTAAATTCGCTCCATCCTCATGTGGACGAAGTGGCCACTTTGTCGACGAGAGAGTGCAGAAATTTGAAAGAGCGTGGCCGATGTTTTTCTCTGATTTCTCTGAATCACACTCTAAAAGCATGCGTCTTCAAGATCACCGTACGATTGAAGCGACTTTGCAGCGCTTTGTACCGATTTTGAAAATTTTGGGAAATCTCACTTCTAGACTCTGATCATCGAATCGTATTTTTGAATTGCCGCGCGAGAGGCGATAGTTCTTCGAAAGAGCAGGCTGGCCCTCTTCCAGCCTTCCAATGATGGTGTTGATTGGGGCATCTGGAATAAATTAATGTATATCAATATAAATCCTCCGGTTGTCGACTTGTTCCTTTCCTTTGCCGTCATTTGTAACATTTAACTAGTTTTTTTTCTTCGCAGTACATTATCCCTCCATAATCCACACACTTGTTTCCTACCTTTTCTTTACACCTCATCGACTGTCATGACTTTCCCCCCACCTTTTTTGCCTTCACCTAATTATTATGCCATTGCACCCCTCCCCTCTCTTCAACTAGTGTCATGCTATAAGGGGAAAAACCTACAAAAAAATAGTTTAAGTACCTTCAGAAACCGCAAACTTGATCGTCTCCTCGGAAAATTGGCGCGAGAATTTGAATAATAGAGTTGGGAGGAAAAAACAGGTGAATAATAATCGTATTGTCATTAGAAGTTAGACAGACCTCATCGATCTGAAAGTATGTAGATCATAAAGTGTGAATGAGCAAATTGTGTGAAGTAGGTCAAGACAAGAAGGAGAAGCCAAAGAAAATAAAAGAAAACAAAAAGGCGCCAGGCCTGTAGATCAAAATTAACAATAGAACACAAACATATGCAGTCAACCGCATCCATTTAAAAACCAGAGCGTGGACAATAATACGTATCCTCATTTCTCTTTTCTTCCTTCTTTCCACTTTTTTTTGTCGGGAGAAAATGTGAAAATGGCGAAAAATGGGCAGACACTGAGCCTTTCGTGGGCGCCCGCCGCCCACCAGACCCCTGCGCGGGACGATGAAATGAGGTGAAACGGAGGGAAAATGAAGGAGAAGAAGAAGAAGAAGACGATTGCATAATTCATCGGATGAAAGAAAGAGGGAATGAAAGAAAGAAGAAAAAGTAGAAGAGGATCATGTTTATTCGGTTGGCGAAAAGATGGTATCACGATACACGGTTATTAAGTGGAACACGATGACCTGAGGGATTGAGAATTATTGAAAAAAGGTGAAAGTGGGAAAAAGGTGAGATTAGGATCGAAAGCTTCGAGGATTCAATTGCAAAAATCACTAAAGCTTTAATGGACTGAGGACCGCAATAGACCAGATTCTATGGGGCCTATAATAGAGGTGTACATCGTCGAAGTTAGGGATTGCTAGAAATCTATGCAAAAATTGAAGCTATTTGGTTTTTACAGGCCTGTACAAGCCTAGCCTATATGTAAATACCTATACTGGCCTATCATAGGCCCTATAAAATCCTTTATTGTCCATTCGCGAAAAAAGCAAGTGCGCTCCACGAAACTTAGTACTTCGTGGATTTCATTTTCGTCGCCAATTAATAGATTACGGCGGACCCATTATTATGCTTGAAATGACATAAATAAAGGATGTTTAAAGCCTGGAATTGAGCATTAACAATAAGGTATGAACTTTTAAAAACATGAAAGCCGCAGTAAATTGGAAAAAAAAAATTTTTTTGTAAAATTTTTAGAAAATTCACTGGCGTTTTTTTCGTGAGATAAGCGCAAAAATCCTGTTTTTTAATTGTTTTTTTTTTTTCAAGAATTTTGTGCATAATGTTCTTTTTGCATACTTCTTCCACGGCCAAATTTCAAATTTAATTTTTTTCAATTTTTTTATTTGTTTTCCCTAATTTTTTGTCAATTTTTTCCCTAATTTATCACAATTTTTTACAATAAATTCAGAAAATTAGCTGTTCTTAATAACAAGAAAGGGAACTTTGAAAAATTTAACAAAAATCTGCTGAAAAATTGGGAGAAATTAGCTACAAAAATCGAAAAAATAAGTTACGAAATTTTCCAGAAAATAGGCATTGTTTTACAGAGAGTAATGAGCCATTTTTAAGAGTTCTATTCTCAGTACGGAGCGCTGCAAACGCGCTCCCTTCGAACAGTGATGGACGCGGCCACGTTGGCGACGAGAGTGTGCAGAAAATTGAGAGAGCCGTGGCCGATGTTTTGCTCTGAATTCTCTAAACCTCACTTCAAATGCATGTGAAATTCATTGTTCGATTGGAGCGAGTTATCAGCGTTTTATACCGAGTATATTTTTTCTTTATTGATGTTTGATAAATGATTCTACCGTGGTCTGCCTTGATATAGCGGATATATGGCTATTAGCCTGTGCTAGACCCTACGTGAAGGCAAACGCGTTCTATCGCATTCTCTGCGTCTACACAGTGGAGGGCGTTTTGCCAAGGTTAGCAATTTTTAAATGTGTGCAAAAATCGAGACGCAGAGATGCGAGAGATAGCCCGAAAAAATTGGCTTTCATGCTTCAACAACATGCCGTGTAGCCATGGAAAATGGCTGATAGCCATTACTGGCGCACACCTGGTCGCTGGAAATTTGCACAAGTTTAGTGTGAGTTTGGCGACAATCGGCGCGAAAGCGGGATTTACAAATATCAAAACGGAATACAAACAATATAACAGAAATGAGCACCCCAAGTCAAAACACATAATATCATGCTTGCGTGTTATCAGATGATATCAAACGTGAACCACTTGAGCAAACAGTGGTCCCCGTGTCTTTCCAAATAAACAACACGACGACGCAAATCATGACGGAACCAATGATGAGGACAAATAAACGTGTGTGTGGCGGAATGAGGCATGGTAGAAGGCAATCCAACTGAGAAAATTAGCATATCAAAAAGGACATATTGGATGGAATGGGGGGATGTGAGGTTTCCGGTCCGGTTGTACCATGGCCAGAGGTGTGAACTACTCTTGAGAGAGACAGGAAGAGGAAGACGAAGGGCGGCCTCTGCGAAAGACAATTGGCGTACTTTGAAGGACAACAATCTCGAATTAGATTCAGGCACGAGTACAGGCTGACAGATATGGTAAGTTCTCACTGATTTTGAAATTCTCGTTTTTTTTTTGGTCAGTACCGTATTAAACTCTTGTTACGCCTATCGCACAAATCGGCAGAGGAATATGGTAAAAGTATGAACCACAAATCAAATGGCAATGAGAAGAGACCTGCGGAACATCGAAGCGTCGTAACTGTATTAGAGCCTCCGAGAGAGGATACAAACGCAAATTACATACATAATTTCTACAAAAATCAAGCCGAAATGAAATAATTCTTCTTTCTGACTGGTTGACTGTATGACTGGCTGCCTGGGTGGCGTGGCTAATAATAGAGGTGTGTGTGGCGGATAAGTGGCACCTTGCGGAGGGCATGTTTTCACGCGTACAGAGAGGCGCTTGAACCTCTTTATTGGGTGTACATGACACCTATTGTCACCCGGCGTTTCGCGCGCTACGCTACACTCTCGCTCATTGCGAGGAAAACTGGCGTGAGGGATTTGGATCAAACAGGGAAGTTTTGGGGTGGATAGGGCTGTTGCCGTTGAAAATGGCTATTAGCCTGGCAGATAGCGCAAAGTTGGCACCTAATCGGTGATTGGCGCAGAAGCGGGAATTAGCCGTGATTGGAATTTTTGATTGTGTGTGTGTGGCTGTATTTTTGAGGAACCATAGTCTAGGAACCATAGGCTCATAGACAATTCTATCAACGGCAATAAATCTATTATACGCAAGGAAACCAGAAAAATGACAAAATTAGGCAAAATACAGATTTTTAAAAAGATTAAAATACAAATTTTTCAAAAAATCACTTTTTTTATTTCGAAAGTTTTTGAATGTTTGAAAACTAAAAAATATTGAAAACCATAAATAAATTAGAACATTATTCCAAAAAACAAAACCACAATATTTTTGGGAATTTTCGCTAAAAATTAACATTTAACAGAAAAATTGAAAAAAAAAATGTTTTCGAATTTTTTTCGTGAAATTTTGAAAATTCTGAAAGTATCAAAAATTTTGAATGAATGCCAAAATTTTTCAGGCAAAAAAAACTAAAAAACTTCTGAGAACTTTTGGTAAACAAAAACGATTAAAAAAATTTTTTTTTCAAATTTTTTGAAAATTTTCGAAATTCTCAAAATTGACAAAAAAAATTTCTTAATTTGTGTTACTCTTTCCAAAAATAAGAAACTAGGTGAAGTTCTAGATTATAAGAATGAAAACACTGAATAGAAGCAATCAACAACAAAAACACTTTCAATGCTTTTCGCTAAATCTAGAAAAATTCAAAAAACAGCAATAACAACAAAAAATTTAGAGGAAAACTCGGAGAATACTCCGATACGCCTGAAGCTCTGGGAATAAATGTCAAAAAATGTTTGTTTCCATGAAATGCTCAGAAAATTTTGGACCGAGAAATCGATTTTAAAAATTTCAGAAAAAAAAATTATTTTTTTCAAATTCAAAATTTTTAACAAAAATTTTGGTGATGTTGCGAAATAGAACGGTATCGCTATAGAACTGTAACATAAAGCTGCTTTTCAGGCAGTTCTAAACCGAACAGTTCCTATAGCATTACAGTTCTATTCCGGAATAGCACCAAAATTTTCGGAGCATGTCTGTGACTATTTTTGACATTATTTCCAAAAGTTTCAAGCTAATCGAAGCATTTTCCTTTTTTTTTTGCATTTTTTAATGTTATTTTATTAATAACCCATAAAATATACTTAAAAAGCTCAATTTCATAAAAAACTAACAACAGGGGTATTGGTAACTTTTAATAAAAGTTCCATAACAAATACATTTAAAAAGAAAATCGCCGGCTTGCCAAAAACACAAAAAAATCAAGAAGAATAAAGCAAAAACGATCAGACTTCAAAGGCACAACGAATGGTCGGCTCAATTAACATATTGCAATGAAAGCGGGCACAGGTAAGAAAATACGGACTAATGAGAGCCAAATCGAGTCACATCTGTTGTCAAGCGAGACAGAGAGAAGAGCAATTACCAACTCATTCGACCCGCTTTCTTTTCGCTTTCCACAACATTATAATCGCCGGAAAAGAAAGGAAAATGATTTGAGAGCTCTGTCCAACCACACACACGTAAATACGGTTAGCCATGGCCTTGATTGGATGTCCGCCACAAAATTAGGCATTCCGTGGATACGCGCGAGCGAACACACAAAAGACAGGTGGTTGGTTAGTCCCGCGCTTGCTTAGACGGTGGATGGAATGGCCTCGAGATTCGCTAATTGTTTCACAACTTTTTTTACACGGCGTGGTCCGTTTGTCGGCGGCCAAGATTGTTTGACAATATGGGGCGGCGGAAGGAAAAAAGGAAGGAAGGACAGATTGAAGATTTGTGTGGGTGTGTGTTGACACCAACAGTTTGGTGACCGGAAGCAAATTTATTGGAACCATTTTTGTAAGAGTTAGAGCATGAACCTATATTAATGAGCAATTAGGCCGTTTCCCATGTACGGCCGGTCAAAAAAACTTTCAGGGATGGATTGATAAAAACGTAGATAGGAGAGTGACTATGTATTACGGTATCAATCTACGAGTAAAAATAAACATCTTGGTTGAAAAAAGTGAAGAATGGGGCAAAGGACACTGACACCATCCATTATTCTGCCATGTCTTTGCTTGTGTCAATTCGCGCAGGTGTCCCGGTCCTGGTCGTTCGCTTTTCGTCCCATTTCGACTACTTGAGAACCGAACGGCACGGAACTGTGTGCACCACCTGCCTCTCCGGTTTTCCAGGTGTCGACTTTTAAATATGATCCGTCGTGACTCGTGATTAAATGGGGGAAATAAGAAACACAAAAAACAGAAGAAAAAACCGTGAATTTATTGTGGTTTTGCCCAAAAGTGCATATATACAGGGTTCAGAAGGACAATCTTTGCACAGGTTCATTGCAACAACTAAGAAAAACAGTCAATTATAGTCTGGTCGATCCAAGAACCTTTGTTCCTGATAAATTCCTTTACTCTCTTGGGTTCAGCTTAAACTAATTTGTCCGTTTCCTCAACAAGTGGCTTCTTGAGAAACTCCATTTTTGAGTTTTAGAGAAGAGATGAGATTTTATGTTTACGGATTTGACAGATTTCAAGGAGTTTTCGATGATAAGGATTCTGAGTTTGTTGATATATTGTTTTTGTGGTGTGTGTATGACAAAATTACGGTTTTCTGGTGAACTTTGTGGAATTCTTGATATTTAAAGCGCGTTAGAAAAGCTGAAGAGAAACAAACTTTCTGGACTACGGTAGTAATTTTGAACATACACCTCTTTCTGGCCCTTTCCGGGATTCCTGAAAACTATTTCCTTATTTTCATTAATTGTCACAGATTATTTGATTGTTGAGCTGAATACCGTAAGACCTGTATTAGAACAGCATGGCGTTCTACTACAAAACCCGTTCTATTTTTACTTCTTAAAGGGGGTGTCAACTTTCTGGGGAAAGTTGATTAAAATATACTCTTGAGTGGGGGATTTACGAATATCACATCGAAATCGCACGAAAAAATTTTTCTGATTTTTTATGATTTTTACAAAAAAAAATAGAAGACCACGGGGAGTACACGATTTGGCGCGAAATTCAAACGCTATTTTCTTTTTCATCATTTTTCTCCCGTCTTTTTCCAATATGTTTGCATTAATCTTTGGGAAATATATTACAAACATCATTTCGTGATTTCAGATAGCAAATTAATGCGTGTTGCAGTGGGGTATGAAGAGGGAGTGAGCAAACGCGCCCGGACGCACACACGCAACGCATCCAAATGAGGCCCAAAAAATAAAAAAGCGCGCGAAAAATTTCGCATTATCGGAGAGAAAAGCCAACGCGCGCTAAATAATTTTGAATAAAGTTTCGTAATTTTCACGATTTTGCTTTGGTTTTTCTCTCCGATAATGGCAAATATCGATGTTTCGATATTCACGAAAATGGCAAATATCGATGTTTCGATATTCATGACTAAAATGTTTTTTCGCGATTATCTAAAATTTTAATAAGCGATTAGAGCATGTTTTATCGAAAATCGATGATAAAAACGAGAAAAATTACAAGAAAAATTAATATTTCTCGTGAAAATGGAATTTTCTATAAGCCACGGCCGCGGGTTTCCTAGGCCACAGGCACGATTTTTCGTGTACTCCTCGTGGTCTTCTATTTTTTTTGTTGTAAAAATCATAAAAAATCAGAGAAATTTTTTTGTGCGATTTCAATGTGATATTCGTAAATCCCCCACCCAAGAGTATATTTTAAGCCACTTTCCCTAAAAAGTTGGCACCCCCTTTAAATAAGTTTTAAAAAATTACAAAATGTTTTTGCAATTTTAGACTGTAGAAATAACCAGGTTATAACTAGGGAGCGCAAAGGGGTGGGCGGAGTCAGACGATTTTTCTCCCCAGTTCGCGCGCGCATGTTTACAGGCCTGTAAGGAGGCCACGGATTCAAGTATGATACTCAAAACTATCTCTTTAGATGTAATCGACTATGCTGAATCTAATGAACAAGTTGGTTTTACATGAAAATCCATAGTTTTCTCAGAAAAAGGAGAAAACAAAAACGGAGCTCACTTTTTTGACCCGTGTGGTCGATTTTACCGGGGCACGCGGCTAATTTTAAGTATACAGATAGTTTAAGATATGGGGAATTCATTTCTGAAATCAGTTTCTGTCCTGCTAGTTTCCGATTTTTTTTAAAGCTTGTCAAACTTCACGGAAAAATTCTAGAAAAATTTCAGCGACGACCCTAGTTTTTTATTGGTGGAATACAAAGATAAACTCTTTTAGAGCTCAAATACAAAAAATTAGAGCACTTGACCAACTTGGAGCAATTTTATGTACATTTGAATGAAGCATGTTGGCCCAAAACTTCAGTTTTTCGAGGATTTGAAGGTCGCAAGTATGGAGCACGCGGCTAATTTTTCATATACAGATTCAGCGTAAAATTTGCTACAAAACCATGTAAAAATTAATATTGTGGCTAGTTTCCGATTTTTTTTTCGTGCCGATTTCTGTGCGAAAAATATCGTTTTCCATTGAAAATGCTGATCGCGCAAGCAGCGGTGGAGGATACAGTCTCTCCCCCTCTCTCCATTTCGCGTTGTCTCTCGCTCACTCTCGCTCTGTCGGGCGTCTCTTTTCTCGCGTCTCGACGGCCCGCCTCATGCAAATCTTGGGAGAAAACAGTGCTACTTTGGGACGGTATAACTCGAGAATTACCGAACATTTTTTGAAAAAAAATTGACAGCGTACTCATATTGAGCCAAGAAACACATTCCAACAACAAGTTTTCGGAAATTTTGAGTTTTGGATAACTCGTTGCGGTCCCTAGTTATAACTTATAAGTTATTAATTATTTTTATTGTTTTTAAAAAGTTGTCACCTGGCGGGAGGCGCGAATTCAAAAAATAGGCTCCGCCTCCTCGCCGAAATATTTCTGCAATTCAGCGCGCGCCAGTTTGCAATCGCGGTGCGCGCGATTTTATGCATTGAATTTTCGTTACTTTCTTAACAAATATTCACTTAAGAAAATTGAAAACTCACTTTAAATCAACATTTCACCAAACTCGCTTCAAAATAACAATTTTATAAAGGTTCCGAGGGAAAATGGAAAGGCACTGGACAAAATTCGACGGAGAAAATCGCGCTCACTGCGATTGCAAATTGGCGCGCGCAGAATTGTAGAAATATTTCGGCGAGGAGGCGGAGCTTATTTTTTAAATTCGCGCCTCTAGAGGGACTCTAACCAAGTGACAACTTTTTTAAAACAATAATAACTTTAGAGTCGCCATTATCAAAAATATGGAAAGAAAATGTATTTTAAAAAAACAAGAGAAAACACAATTTCCTTTTTTTTGTAAAAAACTGCGCAATATTGCCCGATTCCCGTATTATGTAAGAGACTTCTTTTTTCAAAATACAATTTTTTTAAACTGTATTTATTGCTAGCCAAAGTTTAGCGGTCAACACCAATAGTACAAATTTTCACTTTTACTCTCTAATCTTCGCAATTTCATAATGTTTGACTCATACTCTGCGTTATGAAAGGAGCACTTTTCATCTTATCAGTCTTATCTTTTTGAAGAATTAAGTTCTTCGGTTTACTCGCCACTTTTTTTCCACTGCAAGCGACAGAAAATGCGGCGGTTTATAGTGCTGGCCGCTCTTTTTCTAACTGTATTAGCTTCCAGTAGGAGACATCGTCTTTTGAGGGTAAATATAAATAATTATTTTTCAACTGTTTTTTCTGAACTGTTTCTTTCTTCTTCTAGAAGCTCCTTCAAAAGCCTGTAAACTATGACGATGCGCCATCAAATGTGGAAACCGTTTGGTACACAAATATGCGATTGGATCACTTTACTTGGGGCGATACCAGAACTTTTGATATGAGGTATGTATCTTTCAGTTCAGTAGAGAGCACATGATAAATTTCTTCTGTAAATGACATAAACATGTAGAGTAATGTGGAACAACACATTCTACAAACCGGGCGGACCAATTTTCTTCTACACTGGAAACGAGGGAGCTCTCGAATCATTCGTCACAGCCACTGGAATTATGTTCGATCTGGCACCCCAGTTCAACGCCTCCATCATTTTTGCCGAACATCGTTTCTACGGAAAAACGATGCCATTTGGAAACGATTCGTACGCCACGCTGGCAAACGTTGGATACTTGACCAGTGAACAGGCGTTGGCCGATTATGCCGAGTTGCTTACCGATTTGAAACGAGAGAACAATACGTTGGGAAAAACGTTCCCGGCTAACACCCGCGTCATTTCATTCGGTGGATCGTACGGTGGAATGTTGTCGGCGTGGTTCCGGCAAAAGTATCCGCATCTTGTGCAAGGGTGAGTCTGTGGCACACTCTGTGCGATGAAGCCGATTTTCATGGGATTTCAGAGCGTGGGCCGGTTCGGCGCCACTCATTTACATGCACGGAGGCGGTGTAGATCCAGGAGTTTTCGATAACATCACATCGAGAACGTATGTTGACAACGGATGCAATCGATTCATTCTGGCAAACGCGTGGAATGCGGTTTTGAACCTTTCGAATACAGGTTTGTTGGTAAAGGTTCAAATATTCATTTTGGTTTGCATGGTTTACTCATAGAAATAATTTTATTTGTGAAGTGTAAAAAATATGCAACGCAACGCCGCCTGTAGGCTGGAAAAGATGTTGGAAGGTTTCGAAACTTTTGTGCAGTTAAATTTTGATCCGCTTTTTTGTTTTTCGAACTAGTTATATAAAAAAAACACACGCGCATTAGGTTTTTCTTTTTCGTTTTATCAATTTCCCGAGCCCCTGTCAAATCCGGGGAAAACATTTTAAAAATCGGGCACTTTTTCAAATACGCGGAACTGTTTCTGCTGCATTCTGTAACAGTTCATGTACAAAAATCGGGCAAATTATCATTACCTACCTTTTCTGTACCTACCTTTGTTCAGTTACCTACCTTGATCATTACCTACCATGATCTTTACCTACCAAAATCAAAAACGCTCTTTACCTACCATGACTGTTTTTGCTTAATTTGCTCATATTCTTTTTCAATCTTTTTGATATTCATGTAGGGGGATTTCAAATCCTCCCAGATAACAACTTTCGACCTTTGCCAGTTTCAAAATTAAGTAATAGAAAAAGTAGGTAAAGAATATATTCTATTTTGGTAGGTAAAGATCATGGTAGGTAATGATCAAGGTAGGTAACTGAACAAAAGTAGGTACAGAAAAGGTAGGTAATGATAATTTGCCCAAAAATCGTGCCGTAAACTTGCGAAGGGCAGGGCTTGTTCCTCGGCTTAAAAATATTTCCCTGGTTTTGAGAAGTTCTCAATCTCCTGATTGATTGATTTAAATGTATTGAACATCGCGACTAAAAGTTGCACTTAAGTTTTGAAATGTCCCAGTTTTAAAATTTCTCGTTTCAAAAAATTCCAGAGCCGATGTTTGGCTCACACGCAAAAGTTCGGGCTCAAGTTTCTAACATTTTCAATCAAATGCACAGCTTTTCAGACACCGGTCGTGCGTGGCTCAACAACAATACAATCTTCACACTCGATAAACGCACGCCAATTCGCAACCAAACCGACGGCTGGAATCTAAACGCGTTCATGAGAGAAGCCATCGAGTACATGGCAATGGTCGACTATCCGTATCCAACCGGATTCCTGGAGCCACTTCCATCGTGGCCAGTGAAGGTGGCATGCGGATTCATGAACGCAACAGGAACAACGTTCAGTGATCAAGAGTTGGTTAGCATGGTCGCCCAGGCGTCAAATGTTTATTACAACTATAATAATGTGAGTACATCATATGTAAATACACACATCCACTTTAAAAATGTGGAAAAAAATTGAGAAACGATGTTTTTGTTATTTTGAAAAGAGGAAGTGAGAAAGAGTATAGCATTTTATTAAATTTCAAAAGTATGTACGCAACGCAAACATCGTATATTTTAGGTGGCAAACGCCACATGGTGCATCGACTTTACAGTTTGTGGAGATCAAGGAACCGGTGGGCTCGGTGGAGGTGGAGATGATCTCGGATGGCCGTGGCAAGAATGTTCGGAGATTGTGATGGCCATGTGTGCAAGTGGAGGGGCGAATGACGTCTTCTGGTCTGAATGTGGTGATGACATCTATCAGGTTCTTCAGGACCAGTGTGTGGGCATCTTTGGAAAGTAAGTGTGGTCCTATGAGAGACTTCCGTGTTTTGAATTTTCTGACTTTTCCTGTCATTTTAATTAATTTTCCTGCGTTAAAATGCATTACAGGTTCGCATAGGAATAAAATGTCAGTAAATCTCATTTTAATAGGTCCATTAAAATAATTTTTTTAAATAAAAGAAGAAACTTGCCCAATCCCTAAAATTCGGTTCACCAAATCTAAAAAAATAAATATTTAATTATGGACCTATTCACAAAACCGGAAAAAAAATTGCGGGAAAAATCGGAGAATGCTCCGATTGACCTGAAATTTTGGGAATTATTGGAAAAAATTCTCCTGTATTGTCGGCCCGCGAAAAGTGTCAAACGCGCTCCGCTGAACTCAACGCTATGCGATTTTCATTTTGGTTTCCAAATTATTTCATTTCACGTTGAATTTATACGTGAAATGAAATAATTTGGAAACCAAAATGAAAATCGCATAGCGTTGAATTCAGCGGAGCGCGTTTGGCCATTTTGGCGGGCCGACAATACACGCTCAAAAAATTTTGGACCAAAATATCGATTTTTCCTGAAAATTTTTAAAATCGATATTTTGGTCCAAAGTTTTTTGAGAATGTACAAGAGAATTTTTTCCAATATTTCCCACAATTTCAAGTCAATCGGAGCATTCTCCGATTTTTCCCGCAATTTTTTCCGGTTTTGTGAATAGGTCCATTACACATTTTCCTCATATATTTTTATTTAATTCGAAAATATGAAAATAGGTTTTAAAAAATGAGAAAAATTATTTAACAAACAATAAATAAAATAAGCCTCCTATTGCACCGCGACACAAACCAAATGTTTCCAATTTCCAGCATCGGTTGGAACGCTTCCAATTGGGATATTGATGCGGTTAAAACACTCTACGGATATGATCTTTCAGGATCGAGCAACCTGATTCTCACGTAAGTTTAACTCTCGTCTAATTAGATTATTCCCAATCTATCAATTCTACAGTCAAGGACATCTCGACCCGTGGTCTGGTGGTGGTTACAAAGCTGATCAAAACAATGTTGCACGTGGAATCTACGTTTTGGAGATTCCCGGCTCCGCCCATCATTTGGATCTTCGCCAGCCAAACACGTGTGATCCAAACACTGTCACCAATGCTCGCTTCCAGATTATCGAGATTCTGAAATGTTGGGTGAACGAGAATTGTGACACTATCCCAGTTATCGATGCACTTCCATCTATTAGCATTCCGAATACCGAGTGCAAGGATATAGTTGGAGGTTATCCATGGGGGCAATCCAAACAAAATTCTGGTATCAGAACCTCTGTGGTCCTTGCTTTTTTTTCTGCTATTTTCTATTCGATTTTATAGTCGATTCAACTGTTATAAACGCTATTTAGCCTATTTTATGTCATTATTATTATGGACCTATTCATAGGAGAAAAAAAACAAAAAAAAACATTTTTTTTCCTATTCATAGATGTAAAAAAACGACAAACAATGTCGAAAAACGAATGGTAAACAAGTGTTTATTGACCATGATAGACTATTGATAGTGAGGAGGCACAGAGATGTTTACAACCCCGTGGGAACGGACTTGTTTACTAGTTCATGCAAACTCCGCCCCTTTTCTGCGCCTCCTCTCTATCAATGGTCTATCATGGTCAATAAACACTTGTTTACCATTCGTTTTTCGACATTGTTTGTCGTTTTTTTACATCTATGAATAGGAAAAAAAACGTTTTTTTTTGTCTTTTTTCTCCTATGAATAGGTCCATTAGACAACTAAAATAAAACAAAAATACACATTTCACGACTAACAGGTTATTGCTTGAAGTATTGCTGCTCGACGCGCTTCGTGAATTCGATCAAATTGGCATATTTTTTAAGGATGTTGGTGATGTTGGTGAGCGGCAATCGGACGGTTATCAGGGTGTACATGTGTCCAAAGAGCAGCGCATCTGCCTCTGTCGGAAGATCTCCAGTCAGATACTTTTGCGTACCGAGTTGGGCGGAAAGCGCGCGGAATACTTTATCCGCTTGCTCGCCAACTTCGTCCATCGTCTAAAGTTTAAATAGGGATGAAGTAAATTGCGTATTATATTTGGTAATTTATTAGAATATCTCTCCACCTCGATATCGCCTTTTTTCAGCGTATTCGTGTAAAATTTTAATGAAATTTTTTTCACTCTTGTCGTTTCTCAAAACTGTTCTTAATTTTTGCTATACATTTTATTTTCAATTTTCTTGTTGGGTACAGTAAGTTTTAGTGCAAAAATACAGAATGATTCTCAGGTAATTTTTAGCTATTAGCCGTTTTCAATTAGCTTTTCTCTGCAACTTCTTTCGAATCTTAAATTCTGGACATTCTCCTATAATTTTTGGCGCGTATATGGCAAGAATTGGCAGCTATCCGGCTAATAGCCATTGAAAAGGGCAAGTAGCGAATTCAGGACGTGTGCCAAATGCATATGGCATACGGCCCGATTTGATGGCTATTAGCTAAAAATTTCCTGAGTTCTCGATTAATTTTTCGCTGTTTTCAAGTCATTTTATTGTTTTTTCAATAGACTTGCAACATGAGAACGCGAGACTCCGCCCACTTATTTGTGCGCGACCACGCGAACACAGTGATATTTGAAGAGACGCAGACAGAACGGCAAAAATAAGTGAGCGCATACTAGTGGATTTAAATTCCAAAAAAAAAAAAATAATAATTGATAAAAACGAAAAATAAAATCCAAATGCGCATGTGTGTCAGTTGGCGAAAAACGCTACGCAAAAATTCAAAAAAGTTCCAGTTTCGAAATGGCAGGTTTCGAAACGGCCCAGAGCTGTAAAACTTCAAACTCCCATTCGAAGTTTGTGTTTTTTATGGACCTATTCACATGACGTTTCCTGCCATTTTATTCCTATGGAAATTTGAATTTTCATGCAGCAAAAATCATGAAAATGCATATTTGCATTGGATTTTATGGATGGGAAAATTCAATTAAAAATTCTACAGTTAAAACACGAAATGTTCACAGAAATCGAGAAAATCGATGAATTTTCTTTTCTTTTTTTTTTTGGGTATTGTGTTTTCAATCGACTTGTAACATGAGAACGCGAGACTCCGCTCACTTATTTTTTCCGTTCTGTCTGCGTCTCTTCAAATATCACTGTGTTCGCGTGGTCGCGCACAAATAAGTGGGCGGAGTCACGCGTTCTCATGTTGCAAGTCGAGAATACCCAAAAAAAAAAAAGAAAATTCATCGATTTTCTCGATTTCTGTGAACATTTCGTGTTTTAACTGTAGAATTTTCAATTGAATTTTCCCATTTATAAAATCCAATGCAAATCTGCATTTTCATGATTTTTGCAGCATTAAAATTCAGATTTGCATAGGAATAAAATGACAGGAACCGTCATGTGAATAGGTCCATAAGAAACACAAACTTCGAATGGGAGTTTAAAGTTTTCCCTTTGAAACCCGCCATTTCGAAACTGGGACGTTTCGAAACTTTTTTGAATTTTTGTGTAGAATTTTTCGCCAATTGACACAAAAACACAGCGCATTTGGTTTTTATTTTTCGTTTTTATCAATTATTTTCATTTTTTTTTGGGAATTTAAATCCAAAAATGTACAAAAGTTTCGAAACGTCCCAGAGCAAGTTTTACGGCTGTTTTTTTTCCGACACCAGCAATAAAGTTGTTGTTCACGAAAATTTGGTAAATTTCGGAGAATGCTTCCAAATATGTAACTCTTTAAAACCATATTTCAGTTCCAAAAGGAGGAAAAAGAAAATATAAAAGTATGAAGAGTGATTCTGGTATTAAACCATGTACTGTGCTCACCTTACTGCTCCAATCCTTATCCGACAACTCTTCAATCACTTGTCGACGCTTCAAAAACGGCAAAACCGAGCAGAGAGGCCAGTGATAAACACTTCCGTACCTCAGCTTTGTCACCTTATCGTAAGTTTCATCGTGTTTCCACAAAATGTACATCTGGAATTTTTAAAATTTAATTTAAAAAAAACAGGATTTTTATTGCAATTAAAGCTAACCTCGACAGTGGTGAGAAGATGCTCAATCATGGAAATGTTGGCTCTCATGTCGGCCACTTGGGTCTCGCTGAGATGAGAAGTTAGAGTAACTCCTTTTTTGTGCACAAAGTCAACGATGGCGTTGAATCCAGTGATAAGGGTTTTGTTAATTTTCAAAAGTGGCACGACGCCTGGAATAAAAATAATGGTTTTAGATGGTTTTAACGCAATTTTTACCATCTGGCGATATAAAATCCACGTTTGGACGTTGACGAACGTTGAACGGCAATGACGTCATGCGGAGGAACGTCTGCACGGCAAGACAGTCGGCAAAGTCGTACATCAGCGCTTGATCGTCTGGAATTTAAATTGCTTTTTTTTCTTCCTTTCCTTTTTTTAGAATAGACTCACTGAGATAGGGTGTAAAAAGCGAGACATCCTCCCAATCCTGAGCGGCGTTCATCGAAAGAGCATCGGTGACGAGTTGGGTTATGACGCCAGCGCTGCTCATGGCTGTAACTAATTTAGAAAGGGGAATTTCAGATCGATCAGAAAAGATATTGAGGAGAAACTGGTTGGGAACCAGGGAAATGTGTACAAAAAATGGTAAGAAAAAAATAATAAGACGATTTTTTAAACAAAACAATAAAAAAATAATATTTAACAACATCAAGTAAATAACAACAACTTTTGCAACAAAAAAAAGAAAAGAACAACCAAATTTTCAGGCCGTTTGCTCCAATTTCTGTTTCAGCCACGGCTTCTCTCCTTTCGCATTCGGCCGGCTTTTTCGTTTTGCCTCGAATCCCGACCGTTTCGTGTTATTTTTCTCATTTCGGCTGCCATTTTTGTGCTGATTGCCGACCACTGCTTTCAAGCTTTCCAGCGATTTAGTGTATCTGAAATTCGCTATTTTTAACAAAAATTTAATGTCGTTATTAATTTTGTGCAACTTGCATTTGTTTTCTACATGAAATAAATAAGAAAAACTGCAAGTTACACGAAATGAATAACCCCATAAAGAAAAAGACTTACCTTTCCATATCCTTTTCGAATAGATACTCCTCCATCTGCTCTTCTACAGTATCTCCCCATAGATTTGTCACTTTGAGCATTTTGATAAACAGACGTTTCTGTAATAGAGCATTTAAGCTAGTTTTATAAATAAAATACCCTAATCTCTTCCGGATTCATTTCTCCAAGGAAGACGCACTATCTCGCCTAACCGCTTGTGTATAGAGCCGTTTTCATGCCTGCGCACTTTTTTCGTTTTCTTTTGTTGCGATTTTTCATTGAATGGGTAATTTCTTCAGTAATGTGACTATTTTTTCTCTCACAAATGCGCTCCAGTTGACTAATTCCTAGTCCTTCTCATATTAAATTAATTTTTCAGTCAATTCGTCGTTTTTTTTTTCAATAAAAACCGTTTTTATGTACAAAATTCATAAAAATCTTTAAGGTATTGCAAAGTAAGAAATCAAGAAAAATTTATGGATGAATCAGAAATTCTGTGACTCAAAACCCTATTTGAGCAACAAAAAAAAGCTCAATCTATTGAAACAATTTTTTGAGCAGAAACTTCAAAATATCACAATTTTAACTGCAATTAAGCAGTTTTTGCACGATTTTTACAAAACATCATGAATTTTAATACTTTTTGATTTCCATGTTAGTTTCTTTCCAGAGTTATTCCTCAAAATGCATAATTTTAGTCAAAAATCGTTATTTTTTTTTCCAATTTTCCACACATAAAAAATCCCAAACCCATTTGTTTGGAAGGAATTTTGTTCAAATGTCATCCATCATGGTGATATTTTTTAATGTTTCCTTATTTTTTTACCACAAAATGACTGATTTTTATATAAATTTTTCCGGTTTTCCACCAAAATGGCTAATTTTCATTAAAATCAGTCATTTTCGGTTTAAAAATCCTTCCAAAAAACGAGTTTTAAATTTTTGAAGTCTATAAAAATTGTAAAAAACAACGATTTTTGACTAAATTTATGCATTATGCGAAAATTTTTCACAAACTTTGGTCACGAATGATTATTTTTACAATGAAAAAACAAAGATTTTATAGAAAAAATTGACGAAATAGTGAAATTCCCCCAAACAAAAACTAAAGATAAGCAATTTTAGAAAATTCAAAAATTTAAAAAACATTTTCTGTTTTTTAAAGGAATAACCCCTTTAAAATTCACTTTTTTTTTAATGTTTTCTTTGATTTTTTATCCGCCACGGGGACAATAGTTGAATTAAATTTACTGCCTTCTAATTAGATTAAATATTGTTCATTCGCGAAAAAAGCAAGTGCGCTCCACGAAACTTAGTACTCCGTGGATTTCATTTTCGTCGCCAAATTATTTCAATTCACGTGTAAATTCAAGTTTCATGGAGCGCACTTGCTTTCTTCACGAATTGACAATAAATGTATAAAAATTCGAAAAACTCTCAGAATAGTCTAAAAATTTGGAAGAAAAATAATGTTTTTTTTTACATTTTTAAATTGAACATTTTAGTATCCAAGAGTACTTTTGATGGGGTTATTCATGGAGTTTCAAAAAAATACGAAAAATTCGTTTTTTTTTTGCTACCCCGTAAAGCGCAAATATTTTTGATTTCCTGCACTTTTAAAAACTAAAAAACCAAAATACTTACCGATTCCTTATCACCGATACTGATAACATATCCATCCTGCCCAGCTCTTCCAGTTCTTCCAGCTCGATGCACAAATAGTTTATCATCAGCAGGCAGATTATAATTGATAACACAATCCACCCTATTCAAATCAGTTCCTCTGGCGAGCACATCCGAGCAAATCAGCACTCGTTTCTCATTTTTATTAAACTTTTCCAGCATTTTGTATCGTCGCTTTCCAAACAATTGAGCGGTGAAAAAATCCACTTCGAACTCTCCTTTACACAATTCTTTGAGCACATGAGCCAACCGATTCGACGAGGCGACCTCGTTCACGAAAATGAGAGTACGGTTGAAATTGTTGCGAGATATTTGTTGATATACTGCTAGCGGATGGAATTTCGCTTCAGAAACCACGAGACGATGAGAGATTGAAGCGGGAAGAGCAAGGCGGCCGGAGACGTGATCTACTTGAGCAATTCCTGCGGAAATATCTTCTGATTTTGTGGCAGTCGCTGAGAAGAGCCTTGGCTTGAAAAGATTCCAAAGGTGAAGTTCTTCAACGTCTTTGGAAAGAGTTGCAGAGAGAACTATCTTTTGTGGAGCTCTTCTTTGTCGGATAATATCATTGAGACACGCGACTCTTTCCATGCCTCCACATAGAAATTCGACGAGTTCCAGCCACTCTTCTCGCATTAATTTACCCATTCGATCCGCCTCGTCCACAATTAAAAACCTCAGCCTGGACAGATCGATTGGCGGTGGTATTTTCGACGTGAGATGTTGCACGAGTCTCGCCGGCGTTGCCACAATAACATTTGGAGGATAGGCGGCTAATTGTCTTGCTTCTTTTTCAAACTCATTCGCACCGGAAAGACTTGCAATTTTGGCGACACCATCTTCTCCGTTCCACCGTCGGAATTCGTCCACAATTTGTGACACCAGAGTCTGCACAGGCACCAGAATCACAGCGTGTAATTTGTTAGATGGCGTCGAGCCAACAGCAGCTAGAACTGGAAGCACGTAGCAAATGGTTTTTCCGCTTCCAGTTGGGGCAGCGATGGCGACGTCGCGAGGCCGTAAGGCTGGAGGTGAGCTGATTTCAGAGAATAGAGTGGGCAGAACAGAATATTGAACTGGAAACCATGTTGAAATAGCCGACGGGACAGTTAAATGTTCCGGAAGGTTTATTTTCGATAGCTTTTGAGAAGTTGAACTATCAATTGTTGCCGAGAACGTTGTAGCGTTTTGTACCCATGAACTTGTCACTCTGAACGGAAAATTGAAAGATTATTAGTGGAGTTAATGAGGAAAAAACTCGAAGAATGCTTCGATTAGCCTGAATATTTGATAAACAGTGCCAAAAATATCGATTTTTAAAAATTTCCCGAAAAAAATATTTAGAGAATGCCCGGGAGTATTTTTTAAACATCATTTCCAGAAGTTTCAGGCCAATCAGAGCATCCTTCGAGTTTTCCACCAACTTTTAGTTGTTCCTTTTTCTTAACAGGCCCATAAAAATGTAAAAACATACTTTAACGTCTCTAAATTTTTCATTTCTTGATTTCCAAGCACTTTGAATGTACTCCGTTCGCCATTAACGTGCGAGTTTGCGTTTACGTTTCCATTCCCATTTTCGGCTTTTCCCTCGACTTCTTCGGCTTCTTCTGCTTCCATTTCCTCATATTCCTCCTCCACGTCTTGCCCCTCTCCATCAACGTCACCATTTTCAAGTACGCCTTCCATTTGCTCCTCCTCTTCTGGCTTTTCCACTACCTGAAAATTTATTTTAAAAGTTGTTTATTTATCTAAATAACCATTAAAAAAACAAACCTCCTGCTCAATTTCCTGCTTGGCTTTTCTTTTCATCGCTGAAAAAGGTGGAATAGCTGGAAAAAATATATAGAACAAAAAGAAATGAAAAGTGCGAAAAATGGGAAAAATAAAAATTATTTACGATAAACAATGCGCGATGTGGAATATCGGAGTGTCGTTTTCTCTGCGTCTCTCGTTTTCCCATAGTGTCTCCACGATATTAAATTTTTTTATTTTTTAAACTTATTTTACATGAAAAAAAGGAAAAAAAGCGTTAAAAAAAAGATCACAGTATTGTCATTTACACGAATGAATGAATGCAAAAAAAAATAAATAAATACTCCATGATTAAATGTCAGCTCAAAGTTTTCGGCTGATGCGACACCTCCATATGCGTTTTCAGCGAGTCTTTATCTTTGAATTTTCGATCGCAAAGCTCGCATTGCACATCAAATTGAGCGTTTGGACCGTAGTGAGTTTTCATGTGGCGGTTGAAATGGATCGTCTGATCGAATCGTTTTAGACAAAGGTGACATTCCAGAGTGGCCGAGTTGTGCACCTGCAGATATTCATTTTAGCATTTTTTGATTCTAATGGCGCTTTTCACAGAAAAAACAGGCGCACACAACGTAGTGGTTTCACTGCGAGACCTCCTATATTGTGTGTTTACGAGCGAAATTCAGTTACATACGACTCCCCGATGTTCCACAGATCTCGCAGCGAAAAACTGCGGAACATGGGCGCTACGTAACTGAATTTTGCTTTTGAACACAAAATACCGTAAAAGGTCTCGAAGCGCTTTTTCAACACAGTTTTCTTGTTTTTCGTTATTTTTTTGAACTTGTTTACGTTTTTAATGGTTACTGTCACACTCTTTTCAACTGTGTCAATAAATTTGCGCTTCGAGATATTTCGCGTGGAAATTGACGTTTTCAAAGCTTATGAGCAGCTGTTGAGACGAGAGTATTTAATAGTATGAAAAGCCAAAAATAACCTTGTTTCTGTGCAGGAGGAGCATTTTTGAGCTGCTAAAGTTTTGCTCGCACAGTTCACAATAGGTCGTCACAATCGTCTCCGTCACTTTTCGTTTCATCGCCTCTTCTCGATTTTGTTCTTCAGCCTAAAATAAAGTGTTTTGAATTATTGAGAAGACGAACAAATTGCGACACGGTGTTTGCGGAAATCTGGATCCGATGCACAACTGCCGGACGATTTTTTGTTCGTGAAGCATTAAAAAATATTAAATATTTGTTCTTTTCATATAATTTCAGTAAATTTTACGGAGTTATTCATGGAAAAGGCGAAAAAATTTTGGGAAAACTCGGAGAATGGTCCGATTGGCCTGCAACTTTAGGAAATAATTTCAAAAATATCAATTTCTGAGCATGTTCGGGAGTAAAATTTTTTTGACATTTTATCCTAAAGTTTCAAGCTAATTGGAGAATTCTCTGAGTTTTCCTTCAACTCATTTGCTATTCATTATTTCCGTTTTCGCCTTTTCTATGAATTATGAATTATCAATTTTCTTGTCGGTCACAGTATATTCCGGTGCGAAAAGAGTAACCGAAAGGCACGCCCACTCCGATTTTTGCACTTCGTTCGGCGGCCCAGATCCTTCCAACACCGTTCGCCATTTTATTATTTTCAAAAAATAGCTCACATCAATTCCACAATTGGTTCGAATAATTCCCAAATCCATGAAAAGTTTCTTTTTAATCACGCGGCGCGTCTCCTGATCGCCACGTTTGCGGCGATCACCTCCCGCGTACGGTTTTCGTGGTTTTCCGTTCGAAAATTCGCCTTTATAGTCTGTCGAGTACTTCATGCCCCTTTTCCGGCGAATCGGCGCCGTTTCCGGTTCGGCGGGCGTCACGAACATCCCGGCTACTGTGTTTTCTGTAAATTTTTTGTCCATTTTGGAATTTGAAATATTGTGGCGTAAATAATAATTTACCGTGATCCTCGTTGAATTTCGCGTCAGGCTGCAAAATTGTGAATCGTGGCATTTCGGGAGCACATTCTATCGCTATATACTGAAATTCTTTCTTTTTTTTTTAATTAAGAAAATCTTTCACATTTTATGAAAAGAAAAACCTGAAAACAATTGCATCCAACCGATTCGTGCTCCATCATTTCACAAAGTGCTCGCGACGATTTCAGGGTCTCGCGACGCTCCAAATATGTACAGTATTTTCTGGAATTGAAAGTTGAATCGGTGGAAATATTTATTTCGCACTGAAACTTCTCCGAATCATCCGCCTTCTGAATCTCCGGATCGGCCATCTCCGCGTCGCGTCGCATCCATCCGACATTTGAAACAAGAGTGACTCTGAGCTCAACTTCCAACACATTTGGATTGCGGGTCACGTGAAAATTGAAATAAAACTTTATCCGTACGCAAAAGAGAAAAAAAAAAAAAGAAAACGTGGATTTTCGAGTTTACATTATCACTACACCCAAGTACACAACTGTGGATAAAACTTTCAAAACACAGAGATAGAAGGAGGGAAAACAAATAAATAAATTATTAAGAAAATAAAATGAACATATTTGATTTCAATTTTGGTTTAGGCGAAAAGGAAAGAGTATGGATATCCGCGGTATTTTGAACGGAAGACTGAGAGAAGGAAGGAGAAGAAGACGCAAATGCTGACGAGTCCAATGATGGCGAGGGCTGGAAATTTGTTCAAATTTAGTCATTTTTCGTTACACTGGGACATTTATGAACCAATTCAGGGCAGAAAAAAAGAAACCGTTTTTGAGTTTTAACCCTATGCAATCTTGCATAGCTATGCAAGATTGCGGAAAAATGTACCGTACCCAGAGGTCTTTTTAGTATTGTAGAAAAACGGAAAAAAAATAGAAAGAACTGGGAGAAAACTCCGGTTGGTCTGAAATTTTTAGACCGAAAAATATCAATTTTAATCATTTTCAGAAAAGTCGATATTTCATTCGGTTCAAAAGTTTTTGAGAATGTCATTTCTGGGAGTATTTTTAACATTATTTCCCAAAATTTCAGGCCAATCGGAGCGTTCTCCGAGGTTTTGCCTGCCCTGAATAGGATTATCACGAATATCACATTCAAATCACACAAAAAATTAGAAAACCCAAAGGAGAAAAAGAGTTTTTCAAGATTTGTCATACATTTTTTTAAAAGATAATTCGGGTACAAAATTGTTGGAAACACAAATTTGGAATAAAATCGCTCCTCTATCCGTTTTTTTTTTGTTCAATTTTTCAAAATCTCTATTGTCGGCCCGCCGAAATGGTCAAACGCGCTCCGCTGAAATCAACCATATGCGATTTTAATTTGATAACCAATATGAAAATCGCATAGCGTTGAGTTCGGAGGAGCGCGTTTGACCATTTTGGCGGGCCGACAATAAAAAATTGAGAAAATGTCGACCAAAGGTGGTCTCACCAGAGATGGGATTTTACAGAGTTTTCGATTAAAATTCATTTTTACGGATGGTCGAAAAAAAATTTTTTTTTTTTTTGGGTTCACTGAAATCCTTGTTCCATGCTAAATCCGACTGCCCGAATTATTTTTACCCTGCATCTAAAAAACTAGCTTATGGAAATTTTTAAATATATTCTTAAACTTCGCAAGAATGTGCCTTACAGTGCTGGGATTTTAGGTTTACGGATTTTTGAAGCAGCGTAAATTTTTTACGGAGTCCGTAAAATCTTTTAAAATTGTTATGCTATTTTCACCTATTCAGTACAGGAAAAAAACCGATTTTCGTGGTTTTTTTCCCTATGCAAAATTGAGGAAAAAAGACAAAAAACTACAGTAGTCGGAAGTTTTTTGACGTAAACAACTTATCGTGTCGAGACCGGCCGATGAAATAACTCTATGCGCCTTTAAATTTCAACCGAATTCCCATTGAAAATTAAAGGCGCATTGCATTTTTCACTGCCGGGTCTCGACGCGAGGGGTTTTTTCCTGGAAAACAACCTGCATAGGGAAAAAAACCGCGAAAATCGGTTTTTTTTTTCCTGCGCTGAATAGGTCCATAAGAAGAAACGTTTTTTTTTCTATTTTTCTTCAAATTAAAAAAAAATCCTCCGGGTACTGCAGAAATTGATTTTTAATACAAACTTTGCAACAAAAAATAACTCACTGTTTGGTGGAATGCTGAAAAGAGCCAAGGGATTGGTCGACTTCTTGTTCTTATCCTTCTTATCTTTGTCGTTCGTCTGATCGGCAGCCTCGTTCACGAAAATGAATCCGACGGCAACCAAGGCATACAAAACTCCGACAATATACGTCTCAGCGATCAATTGGAATTGTGTGGATCCATGGATGAAAGATGGCTCTTTGGTGTTCGGGTTAGTGATCATGAATGGTGGGCCACGAATATGATTCCACATTTGTCCGGACATGAAGATGAATGTGATTGCCAAACAGACAACTCCCCAGATGGTACGGTTGAGAAGGAAGTCCAGACTGTTTCTCTTCATGTACAACATTCCGAGGAGCAGCGAAACGAACAGACCAATGACCACTGGAGCAGTGTAGTTTGGTGGACGAATTACACGCACGTGAACTTCAGTTTGATCCGACACAAATCTGGCAATGGCGTCCGCGTCGAATCCTTGTCTTTGGAAGTCCATCTGTTCTGGACGCTTTTTGGCTGCAAGTTTGGGGCCAAAGTGGTACAAGATTGGAGCAGTGTTCAAGTTCATTTGCTGGAAGATTTGTGGAGCCTCCTCGTAGTCGACAACTCCAAAGAACACCTTTCTGCGATCTCCATCAGTGCTCGTATAACGGTGCGAGTTGGCCACAATCATGAATTCGTCATATGCTGGTTTGCAAATCGGGCAGTTGACTCCTTGTGAAAGAGCCGTGAACATCACCATCATTGAATAGTTTCTTGGCTGCATTCGCACCAAATTCTTCCATTTGTCCATGTTGAATTTGACGATCGAGGTGCGAGACGTCAGATCGAGCAGGTTTTGAACTTTTTCCTCGAGTTGTGCCGAGGAGAAAAGCGCGAACGCCACGATCAGCAGCATTGGTACCAGTGGTCTCATCTATAATTGATAACAAATATTAAATAAATACAATGTGATTAAAAGGGATAAATAAATAAAGAGATATAATGATAACAGGATTAGGATACTGTTCTTCAAGAATTTAGAAAACAAAATCTGTTTTTTTTTCAAGCTTTGAGAATCTTTATTTATGAGTATTTCGAGATCAAAATAAATGCAAATTATCGTTTACTCGTTGAGAAACCTGAGAAACCCATCATGGCGCGAATTTCTGGATCCAGACCATCGTCATCTTCCTCTTCTTCCTCCTCATCATCTTTCTTATCACGCTTCCGTTTTCGAGTATCTGTCTTCTTTTCCTTTTTGAAATCCGCCATTCTAGCTTCCTCTTCTTGCACATCCTCCAGAAGCTGCTCCACCTGTTGCTCTTTTTTCTCCCGTTCCTTTTTCTCTTTGAGCAACCTGAACCGTTCTCTCACATCGTTAACTGTGCTCTTTTTTGTTTTCATAGACATTCCAATATTTCTCTGATGGTTTTTTCCGTTGATATGGTCCAAGAAATTGATGGAATCTTTGACGACACAATCGCAGACGTCGCAGTAAAATCCTCCAGTCTCCGCAGAAGGTGTTGCCTTGGTTATCACTACGGATTTTCCAACTTTTGAGTCTAAATCCACCTAAAAATTATTGATGAAAAAATAATTTTCCAGAAATATTTCGTGTCCAATAAAGAGTTTACTATTTTTGAATTTTACCTATTTACATCTGCATTTAATAAATAAACTATTGACAAGCAAATCTGCAATAAATTCTCACCTTGTATTCTCTGGCTTGCAACATTTCCCTCTTCATTTTCGGCTCATCTTTCTTTTTCTTTCCTGTTCGAATATCTTCCGCTTCCTTCTCATCCAGAGCTCGTTGATGTGCTTTTAGCGAATATTCCGTCTGAAAATAACAACACTCATAATAAAATTGCAATTTATAATAATTTACCTCATCCCAAGTGCGTCTGTGATTTGTTCCAGCTGCTTGTGAGTCACTTTGAGAATAGAACGACATCTGAAAAGGGGCCTGATTAGTTTATAAAGATTTTTTTCATTTTTTAAAAGGTAAATTTATATTAAAAACTCAGAAAATGTTATTAATTTACATGGAAACGAGCACTTTGAGCCAAAAAATTTTCGACGTGGCTTGTCTCTGTGCAAACACCATTGTCTACCGTAGTATGCGGTCGCGGCATTACATCTTACGCGAAAATGTTTTAATTTTTGGAGACCGTACAAAAGAGAGCGTGACAAAACCGGGGAAAAACGAGAAACCGGGGAACACAAAACCGGGGAACGCAAAATCGGGGAAAAAATGTCAAAAACCGGGGAATTCGACACTGTCACGTAATATTGCGGATGACTCTGATTTTCCGCGCAAATTGCGGAAAATGTTCAGACGAATTTTGAAATTCAGCGTTGTCCGCAATTTTGCGTGACAGTATCGAATTCCCCGGTTTTTGACATTTTTTCCCCGATTTTGCGTTCCCCGGTTTTGTGTTCCCCGGTTTCTCGTTTTTCCCCGGTTTTGTCACGCTCTCGTACAAAACCGAGGAAAATGCCACGAAACGGGGAAGACAAACCGGAAAAAAATGTATCAAAACCGGGGAAAATTTTGCAAATCTGCGGCACGAGTTTTGTACAGGAAGTGATATATATAAAAGGTGCTACCTCGGAATAGAACTGACGCGTAATAGAACTGTAGCGAAATTGAACTCGCTTTGGAATAGAACTGTAGTGAAATTGAACTGTAGCGAAATAAAACTGTTCGGAATAAAACTGATCGGAATAAAACTGTATCGTTTTGGAACTAAATTAGCAATAGAGCGCGATTGCATTGCTTGCTCATTCAAATATTGGAATTTCTCATGCGCGTGCTTTTTTCAACAGTTCTATATTTGAGCTATTCATCAAAAATTGTTTGTTTTGTTGTTTTTCTGAATAAACTTTTATTATTTTTTTCTCGGCCTGCCTTGCCGGCCAAATCGCGCTCCATTGCTAATTTAGTTCCAAAACGCTACAGTTTTATTCCGAACAGTTTTATTCCAAAACAGTTTTATTTTGCTACAGTTCTTTACCGAACAGTTCTATTCCGAACAGTTCTATTGCGAAGCAAGTTCTATATCGCTGCAGTTCTATTACACTTCAGTTCTATTCCGAGGTAGCACCATATAAAATGCAGTGAAAACCGTACCGCGGACTTGCAAATTTTCCCTGGTTTTGAGACCCTGACAAAACCGGGGAAAACCACGAAAACGGGGAAGACAAAACCAGGGAAGACAAAACCGGGGGGAAAAAATGGACAAAACCAGGGAAGAGGCTCCGCCCCTTTTTGCAACTGCTGCACAATGTTTTGTACTGGAAGTGTTGAAAAAGTGCGCCGCAGACTTGCAACTCTTCCCCGGTTTTGTCCATTTTTTCCCCCGGTTTTGTCTTCCCTGGTTTTGTCTTCTCCGGTTTCGTGGTTTTCCCCGGTTTTGCAGGGTCTCCTGGTTTTTGTAATTTTTCGCCGGTTTTGTCTTCCTCGGTTTTGTTATGGTGTTTTGGTTTTGTGAGTCTGCTGCACGGTTTTTCCTGCATTTTATAGCACTGTACAAAACTCGCGCCGCAGACTTGCAAAGGGCGGGAGTCTTCCCCTGTTTTGACTTCCCCAAAACTGCGGAACATCGGAGCGTCGTCTGCTTGAAAACTTCAAGTTTTCCAATGCAATGAAGCAGTGCTGTCGAAAATCCGGCTCGCCGCGACCCACATCCGTGCGCTCTCTACAACAAAAAAACCGCTGCCGGCTGGAAGGCCGTGGGTACTGTGAGAAATGGAAAAATTGCACTGATCTGCGAAAATCTCGAAAAAATAACACGAAAAATAGAGAGATGTTCCATCACACGCGGCTTTTTTCTCATTCACTCCTCGCAAAGCCGGCCGACATTTTTCCCGGTAGAGAGCCGGCCGTTTTGACAGCCCTGTAATGAAGTCTCGATTATTCAGTTTGCTCCACCGTGTCAACCGATATGTGCCAAGCACTGCTCAAGAAATTTAAAGGCCTGGAAACAACCTGCAATACTCAAACGAGCTATTTACCAGAACGAATTATCAACGGTGCAGTGTTGAAAAGAGCATGAAGCATCCTAATCGGTTGGTATTCTGTCATTCCCTAATATGGATTATTTTCTCGGTGATGTGGTCTCTGCTATCGCACTGCGAAGATTACGAACAAGTTCACCGTCATTAAGCATTATTTTATCCATTTTCTGTTCAGTTCTCATTGAGAGGTCCGCAAAAGATACTGGATATTCAAGATTCTGCATCACGAGACCGGTATTTGTGATGAAGCGTTTCGGAGGAACAACGAAGAGCATCGAATCAGTGGTCTGGAGCAGAGTTGAACGGAATGAAAATGTTCTAATCCGGAATACAAAATGAATAAAATAATAATAAAACACGTTTTATTCCGAATTCCGGATTACAGATTCCGCCAGAACAAATTCATTCCGTATTCCGTTAAGCTTTTTTTAATTGTCTAGTGCGGCACGGTGTTTGCGTACTTTTAAAATTGAAATAAAAAAGAACACATTTATCTTCATTTGCTATGCTATTTCTTTCTTTTCCGTTTTCATTTTCAAAAGTACGCAAACACCGTTTCACAATTTCTTTCTCCAATAGGAGTTTTCCACTCGCTCACCCTTCTAAACATGTGTGCCTAGTATATATTTTCGACATTATTTACTTATGAATGAAGTCATCTGTTTGCGACTAGATGATGCCATTCACTGGGCGTGGTTTTCGTATTTCCGGCAAAGAGCTCAAAAAGTGCGTGCTTGAGACGACGACGACGACGACGGGAGGGCGAAACGAGCCACATTAGACGGCACCTGTATGGGGGTGCTTGGACGGCGTAATGAGGCGCGGAGAGCATGCTGATTGAAGAAACGCAGAGCGCCGGGTAATACAATAAAATAGGATAGATGGTATGGGGCAAGCAACACGGACACGACGGGCCCAGGACACCCTCCCCAGGGGCACCCGTCATTTTACTCGTATTCATGCCCCACCGGCTGAACAATCGTCTCGTTTTTATTTATTCATTTTTCCCAATATTTATTGTATGGAAATTCTCTGTTTGTGTTGTCAAAACTTATGAAAATCCAATTTGGCTACCACAAAACTCGAACCCCGGGTTCACATACGCCACGGAGTGCTGGAGATGTTGCTCTTTTTAAATCCTGTTTTGCCGCCGACGCCTACGCGCAGCGGTTGCGTCGCATGAATACGCTATCTCTCAATCTGCGTCTCCTAGCTTACACGCTTTCTTGCTGGAAAATTCATTTCGAAAAACGTGAATTCGCATAAGTTGGCACACTGTCAAAATTGTGTTAAACGGAGAAGATTTTTTCAAAGTTCAGTGATCCAGATTGGGAGGAATGTTGAACATTTTCTAACAGCTGCCTAAAGCGTGCATACCCGCCTAGAAAAGCCAATATTTGGCAGAATACGCGAAAAAATTCCAAGCCTTGACCTTGTACGCCTGGGCGCGTTTGCTGACTCTCGGCTCATATCCGTGTTTCCGTTCTGAATTTCATATATTTTTTTTCAAATTTAAAATGCCATTTTCCCCAGAAATTGCACACAATCAGCTGTTTGACATTTCCAAACAAAAAAACCCTTTTTTTGTTCAAAAATCCTTTAATCCGCGTAGATTCATTCTGATTAAACTGGCTTGTTTAAGGCGTGCGGGGTGTCGTAGAAAATTTTCAAATTAGACTCAACTTTCCATCCTCCAAACATCTGGAAGTAGTTGAGAAGTTGATCATCATCACATCACACATCGTGAGATAATAGATAATACATTAGAAAAAGTGAAGGATAATTGTATTGCATCGGGCAAGGAGGAGTGGGAATTGAGAAGAGAAGAGAAGAATTATTAGTCTTTTTCTCACCCGTCTGATTTATTACAACAAAAAAAAACAAATTCTTCCAGTCTCCGGGTCCGAACCTTGATCTCAAGATTGTGCGGCAAAAATGTTACCGACATGTGAAATGCGGTGGATGCATATAGCGTCCGTATTTGAATCATATCGTGCATTTTGACATATCAGACTCTGGATATCAATTGAATCCGCGTCGTTCAATTAACGCTTACACGTTCATAGGGTGCATCAAATTATTTTTTTTCGCGTCAAAATCCAACGCGCTGAGGTCTTGACACGTGGCAAGCTGGCTCTCTCTGCGTCTCGCCGATTACACACTTTCTTCATTTCAAAATATTAGAATTCGCATAAATGGACACACTGCCAAGAATTTTTCAACGGAGCGCATTTTCGCCAGGGCATCTCCAGCACCCCGTGGACGTTTCACTTATTCGGCCACAAAGGTCACGAAATTTGAGAGAGTTGGGATAAAAGAATGGTGCAGCCCCAAAGCAGAACTCCCCGAAAGAGAACTGCGCCCAAAGCAGAATCCACTGGACGCGTCCAATGGATCATATGGACGGCATGATTCAAATACGGATACTATATGCATCCACCTCATTCCACCTGTGTTCACGCTTTGGTTCAACTCCTACTCTGCACGGATGTTTTCGCGTTTCGTTTTTTAGCAAAATTAGTCTTGGTCCCCCACCCCACAAGATTTCAATTCATTCAATTTCAAAACATCCTTTTTTCTTCATTTCTTCCAGGAAGAGGGGAAAAGAAAAAAAAAACGTAACTTGATTATAGGGGTTGCCCTTTTTTCTTCCTTCATCCATTTCTTCCTTTCGTTTCCATCGCAACATCTCCAATTTTCTGCCCTCGCGTTTTCCTGAAAAGAGACAAACGTCTAATTTTCTCCCTTTTTTTTTGTTCGAAGAAAATTTCGTGTGACTATTTACTACAGTAATCTGGTTTATTTCGCTTCTCAGCGAACGAGTAGGTAGATAATTAACAACTTTCTTTGCTGAAAATGGGCAGTTAATAGCAAAAAAAAATGTTATGAAAATAATTGTGAGCATTTTAAGAGCTTGCGCAAAAAAAAAATTGGTTGAGAAATAAGAAAGTTATTAGCGATTTGTTGAAATAACTAAAGGGGTCTGAATTTTTATTTGCTTTATAAATAGCTTTGTAAACACGATTGAAACAAATATTTAAAGCGCCGGAGCGCCCGGAAAAGTTGAAAAATGACTGAGAAATAGGAATCTAAAAATGCTGGCCCCAAATTCCCATTCTAGTGCAACATTTATATTCTTAAAATGCCAAAAACCCTCGGCACCACGGCTAGGGTGGCTCGGTGGCGCACACAGGGGAAATGCGGTGGATGCATATAGTGTCCGTATTTGAATTTTGGCGTCAACTAAGACATGACATTACTAATTTTTTATCGGCTGAATGAACGTGGTTTGTTCAAATTCAATCTTTCACGATATCTTCAGTCACTCATTTTTAACAAATCATCCATAGTTTGAACATAATTAGTCATTGGTGGTTCACCTGTGACACCCAATTTGTCAACCCCTCACTCACTCAAATCAACACTTTGTCCCCATGTGTTTGTGTTCATCTAGCGCCCAATTCGGCCACCTAGTCGAACACACGAAATGTGCTGTTCGACCTTGTTTTCAACGCCATTAGGCGTCGACTGCGTGGCGCCTACCTTTTCGGTGGATTTGGTGCGGAGTGAACATTCAATTAGTATGTAGATGTGGTAAACGGAGGTGATGTTTTGGCGCGAGAACGGGATGCCGGATTACTGTAACTGGTGCACATTTTTACATAGAAATATCCGCGTTCTTGCTGCCAGTTTACTAAGAAGGTGGTTTTAAGGCGCATACAGTCATCACTTGGGGGCAACAAGGTTATTTGTCCATCGTTAATCCCTCCCACCGCTCCCTACTTTTTGTTGAGACGAAGGAAAAAACCGGGTGAAGTACAGAACAATGTCTGCGCACTCCACGTTCCTCACACTCTCTCTTTCTTCATCCTTCTACATTTTGAAATGCTCGTAATGTGCGTGCCTAATGGGATGCGACTTACACCGCGTCCGCTTCTTCTTCTTCTTCCTCTTTTTCCACTTTTTCTCTTCTCCATCCACACAGTTACCTACTATTTCTCTAGACTCCGCCCACTTAGGTTCTGAATGAATGAAATGTGAAGAAAGGATGATTTCAACCGGCGGGTACGGTAGTGGCAGAGAAAGAGACATTTTTATGTGGTGGATGGGGGAAAAAATTGCAAAAATATGTATGGGTGAGTGAAAGCGAAACACACACTTTTCAGCAAACAGAAACGAAAAAATGCGGAAAAAAAAAGAAAAAAGCAATCTAAAGTATCTTCTTACTGTAGACTTTAAAGGCGCATCACACTTGAAAAATTTCAATTTTTTCAAAAAATTATTTTTTGCATTTTTTGATTTGCTTCTTTACTTTTTTTTTGGACATTAAAAAAATTGTTAATTTTACACTATTTCCTCTCTAAAACTGGCCGGTTTTTAATGCATTGAAAAACAATGGCTTGAAAATTCAAGATCTAGGCAAAACTCTGGAAAAACACTGGTAACCCCTCAAACAATATCCAAAATCAATAAAAACAACAAAAAACGACAAAAAACCGACGAAAATGACCTAAAATGAAAAATTAGCCAAAAGTTCTTACTGTAGAATTTAAAGGCGCATACCCGAAAATTTTCAGCATGGTCTTGAGCGGAAAACCTATTTTCACAATTTTTTGCACAAAGAACATTTTTTTTGCTTCTCAATTTTACTGTAGACTTTAAAGGAGAATTTTTTTTGATCTTCGACGAAAAATTGGCTGAAAAATTCAAATTTCAGGACAAGAATTATGGAAAAGAGAACAGCAGCTTCACAAAATCGGGTCCCTCATATACACAGATATCAACCAGAACGTTCTCGTCACGCAAATCTTCATAAAATACCGAATTCTTCCCTCCCTTCCTCCCTCGTTCGCCCCTCCCGATTCGAAATTTGCGCATAATGTTGAGATGCCCATAAATGTGATGGTTCTTCTTCTTCTTGTGCTTGCCTGCTTCCTGCTGGCCAGAGGCTGAGGAACCCATCGGTTGATCACATAAAACTGTCAGAAAGCAAAGAATTCTGAATTTTCGATATGGCCGTGACAGACGGAGACACATCCGGAGGGAAATCGTTTAGATTCCGGGATCTCGATAAATCATCAGCGGGATACGGTAGTAGTACTACTCGGCGTTTACAATAAGCAGCTAGCAACGTACATGGCTATTAGCCAAATTCAATGGCTATTAAACAAATTAAAAATGAAAACCACTGGGCATGAGCCCACGATACGCAGATCACAGGGCGCCGAGCTTTATCATTGCGTTGTAGGCCTATGATAGACTTGTAATAGGCCTACAATAGTTTTGGACCAAATACAGGCCTATTAGGGGTCTTAGAATAAGCCTATGGCCAGTTTAGTGGCCTTTGATAGGCCTAGCTGTACGGGCCTATATCAGGCCTGTATTACAAGCCTATTCCCGGGTTCTGCATGAAAGCGAAAAGACAAATATAGGCTTTTTGTGACAGTGTCAAGCCTAACATGCGCTTTTTACCAGCGTCAATTGACGGTTCAATCAGCCTATTATAGGCTCGGTAGGTGGACCTATAGGTCAGCCTATCACAGGGTGCTCTGTGATATGCCTACCTGTATTATATGGGCTCTATTAGGCATGCTTATAGTCCCATAATACCCCGGGTGTAGTATGATCACGAAAGGTTAAATTAAGGCTTGCAATAAATTTTTTTATCTGACCGCGTTAAGTTTATGCTAGGGTTATTAAAGGCGTCGAGCCGCGATCCGATCAGTCTGTTATAGAGCGATCTGTGATAGGCCTACCTGTATTATATGGGCTCTATTAGGCTTGTAATATAGGCCTGTACTACCCCGAGTTTGATATAACCGCGAAAGGTCAAATTGAGGCTTACAATAGGCATTTTGGTGGCCGCGACAAGCATATGTTAGGCCTCTTAAAGGCGTCGAACCGCGATACGATCAGCCTATTATAGGCTCGGCAGACAGGTCTATCGCACAGCCTAAGATAGGGTCGTCAGGTAGGCCTATTGCGCAGCATATCATAGGGTGGTTTGTGATAGGGCTACTTGTATTATATGCCATCTGTTACACCTGTTTTATAAGTCTTTAATATTTGTCTTCCGCCCCCGATACGTTCAGCCTATTATAGGCTTGGTCATCTACTTTATCACAAGGCTATAACAGGCGTCTCACCGCGATCCGATCAGCCTATTTTAGGCTCGACAGGCAGGCTTATCGCACAGCCTATTATAAGCTCGGTAGTCTATCCTATTATATGTCATAGACCGGCGTAGAGCCGCGATCCGATCAGCCTATCACAGGCTTGGTAGACCGGCCTATTACAACAACAACAAAGATTACAAAGTCGATCCGTTCTTCAAGTACAGAAGGTACTGCGGATCACGGTTTTCTGCTTACGCGGACGACTGGTGGTGTACCGTTCAGAGCCAGACATTATTTAAGTCAATTCCTAGCTACTGAGCCTATTATAGGCCTGCCGCTGTTGCTGATGATAAAGGTGCTTGTGTTTATGCCATGGATAGAATTCCATTCCTAATCCCATATGATATGTATGCATTTCGTATCCATTTCCTTACTTCCGTCCAAAATATTCATTCATTTTCCCTTCCTTCCTTTTTTTCCTCTCGCCTACTGTAACCACTAGGATAGCCGAGGTTCAAAGGAAGGGAAGAACACATGTTGCCATCCAATAAACTACCGTAGTCAGTCCCCTCTTTTCTTCTCTTCTATCCACTTTTTTTGGCGTGCCCCATTCAACCTAACCTACATCTATCGCATTTCTTCTTTGATCTCACCGATCCGCGTATCCATATCCAAAAATGGGTACTGTAGGAATAGTTTTGTTTTTGTTTCAGACCCTCTCGATTGTCAGTGGAGCGCAAATGGGAATTATCAATTTATTTATTTATTCATTTATTTATTTTTTTGGCTGAAAAGAACAAAACAAAAATTACAAAGGAAGGGAAGGAAGGGGGACTAGAAAAGACGAATGAGGAAGGAGAAGGTTCTAGAATTAAAGAGAAGGGAACCGTGGAGGAATCTCACTGGAGCAGAGAGAGAGAGGGAGAGAGAGAGAGAGAGAGAGAGAGAGAGAGAGAGAAGGGATGGAAAAATTGGAATTTATTTATGTATTAAAAACGTTAAACGGGGACCCGTAACGGGTGAATGAATGAAAAGAAGGAAAAGGAGGAGAAGAGTTTTGAAGGAAAACAATTAAAAAAAGGAAAAAAAAGAAGAAAAACACCGTGACAATCAGCTCATATTACGTGACTGGAAAAAAATGGAAAAGTAAGGAACAAAAAAAAAAACTACAAAAAGAAGAAGAAAACATTACGGCGGACACAACGGATACTGATACGGATTGTGAGAAGCGGCTGGCGGCCAATGAGCCGCCATTTGCCACTTTTTCTCGTCCTCCGGATCCATACCCATCCCCTTTGGCGGATTGGCCGGCAACAGCGGCGTGTGCTCCGAGTGATCGTCCACCCTCTGCTTCTCCTTTTTTGCCTTCATCCGCCGATTTTGAAACCAGATTTTGATCTGACGATCGGTGAGCTGCGTCTGCATTCGAAGCTCTTCTCGCTGCTTCTTTGACACGTATGATGATTGTTGGAATTTGGCCTCCAGCACGGATGTTTGATAGCGTTGGTACGTTTGACGGCCTTTTTTTGAAGAGGCTGAAAGAAATTGAGGATTGAAACGCGAAAAACGTGGATAGAAAGACAAAAAAAAACAAGAAATTAACTGACCGAACAACTCACCATAGTTGGGCCACGCCGGATTCGGATAGCACTGCGGCCATCCGGGAAACGCGGCCGGGCCCAGCGGTTGACCAAAGTAGCCGTAGTTTTGCGGCCATCCGTAGCTTTGCATGTACGCTGCTGAAACTGAAAATTAGCGAATATTCAAAGACAAGAAAAAATGACCGACTACCTGGATAGAGGCTCGCTTCCGCAGATGGAGTTGATGACGTTTCTGGCTCTTCCTTACCAACGCCTTGTGTCATTGCCGCAAGTCTCTGAAAAGGAAATTATTTATTTTTGATATTTTTGCTCATATCCGCCGAGTTTTAAGGATAAGTCCACCATATGCGGCATTAATGGCTATCTTTCATTTTCGACGGATGTTTTCCACCATATCCACACCAAAAATTTCCTTTGAGTGCTTTTGAGCTGGTGCTGAACGCCGTATGGCGGAACAAGATAATTTTAGGCAGTTCCTGTACAAATTTACGACGTTACAGGCTAGTTTTAAACTTTACCAGGCCAACATTAGTATACTCTAGACCAGTTTAAAACAAATTCAGCCCAATTTTCGCCTGACAGGCAGCAGCAAACTGGAAAGTGTTCGAGGCCAATTTTAAAAAAGTTTCAGAATCACTTTAGGCCGTTTTAGGCTGAACTACAGTTTTAACAAGCGACATTCACTCGCTGCTGGGCCAATTCTAAGCTGCTACAGGTTTTTAAAAGTTCCAAGCCAGTTTTAAAAAGTTCCAAGCCAATATCATAATACTGCAGGCCAAACTTGGACTGTTGGAGACTAATCAACTGTTTTTAAAGGTCCAGTTTTGCAGTCTTTATTTTCAGTTGTTCCTGGCTAATTTTAAACAGTTTTAGGCTGATTTAGAACTACTGCAGACTAATTTTGGACTGTAACAGGTCAAGTTTTGCTCGCTGCAGGCCTATTCTAAACTTTCACAGGCTAATTTTGAATTGTTCCTGACTAAATTTAGACTGTTCGAGACCAATTTACAGTTTTTACAGGCAATTTTGAGCGGTTCCTGGCTGAATTGAAATTTTTGTTGGCTAGTTTTGGGCTAATCTTGGCCAAAATTGTGTGTTTCATGCTAATTCTAAGCTGCAACAAACCTATTTGGCTGTTCCAGGTCAATTTTGGACTGTTCAATCTCAATTTTTAATTATTACAGACAAATTTTAGATTGTTTTCCGCTGTTTTGAGCTATTCCTGTTTGAATTTGGTCAGTTGCAGATAGTTTTTGGGCATTGCAGGCTTATTCTAAAGTACGCTGGGAGTTTTTGGGTCGCAGATATGCTGGAAATAAATTTGTAGCAGTTGAAAATAGCTATTAGCCCTAGAAAATTACAGTAGCCGTAGAAAAAAAAATAGGCGATCGGCACGAGTTAACCGCTGAGTTCACCGACTATTGAAATTTAGATTTCGGTAGGCTAATTTAGAGTGGTCCCAGGCCTTTTTAAGCTGTTCCAAAGCAATTTTTAGGCTGTTCCAGATAAATTTTGAGCTGTTCTAGGCCAATTTAAAGTGGTTACATGCCAATTTTAGGCAGTTTCAGGCCAATTCAGAGCGTTGGAAGGCTAATTTCCGGCAGTTTCAGGCCAAATTAGAGGTGAAAAACCAAATCTAATCTGCTAGGGGCAAAATTCAGAAAAAAAAAACCAGTATATTAAAGAAGTGGGTGGCTTTAACTGAAGACAGCGGCTTAATGTCTATGACAAAAGGAACACTACATTTTTCAATGAGCTTTTTCTGATTTGATTTAGAAAAAAAAATTAAAAAGAAAAACAATAACTCACCGAAAGATGATCATTGGCATCTGGCTGTGAGGATGTCGTCGACGTGGCGGCCGATGAGGCCGTCGACGAGCCAAACTCGAATGCACTCGTCGAAGTGTTCATTCTATCGTATTCGGGCGGCGGCGGCGGCGGCGGCTGGTGACGTCGTCGTCCGTCGTGCTTGTTAGTGAGGATGTGGGCGGAGCCAAAGACGCTGATTGGTCGCCGTCTGCAAAGCGTTGAGAGTGAGTGGCGCGGACAAAATGGCAAAAGAGCTTGACTCGACTCACAAATTATTGAAATAATGGGGTTATGAGAAAGAGGAGAGAGACGCAGAGAAAAATAGAGGGCGAGATAGAAGGCGTCGAATGGACTGCCGGATGGATGGATGAAGTGGAAGAAGGAAGAAAGGAAGGAAGGAAGGAAGGCAGTGAAAGGGACATTCAGAGAGAGAGAGTGAGGTCATTTTATGCCATAATTCGGAAGAAAAGACACAAAAAACATGTGCAAAAAATGGAGCGAAACGGCTAGTGCCATTTCATTCTTTCCTTCATTCAGTCCGTCCCTTCTTCCATATTCTTTCTTCCACTAGTTTCTTTTCTTTTCCATCTCTTCTTTTTTTTTCGTCTACCTGACTGTAAATATTTATTCCCACTCCCTGTGAAAAAGCCTAGATGTGAGCATAGGCGTTTAGATGAAAAAAAAACCAAAGAAAGAAATAGAAAGAAGAAAAAGATAGGAATTTCTAATTTTTTTGGCAGCGACAAAGAGTGTGGTGGTCCGCTTTTTCTTCTTTTTTGGTTTTGTCATTTGACATCATTTTTCTCTTTTTTTTTTCTTCCACTTTAGGCCAATGCCGAGTTCAGATTTTGAATGAGTTGTACAGCTAATTAGGCTCCCCTAAATGAGATGGCTTCTTTAGCTCATTTAAAGAGCTTTTGACAATGTAAAAATGAGTATGATCAGCTAATTGTGCTCAACTCGAAACGCAAAAAAAAGTCCAAGCGCAGTAGGAGTCGAACCAAAACGTTGGAAGATTAAATGGCAAAACTCTTACCAACTGCGCCATCGAGACATGATCTGTGGTAGTGTGATAGCTAGTGATAAAACCGGCGCTCGGCAAGCAGCGGCCCCTTTTTTTTAAATTTAAGTTTTCAGCTGCTCATGAGCGAAATACAGTTACGACCCTCCAATGTTCCGCAGGTCACTGCGAGGCTTGCGGAAGAGCATCGTGGTGTCGTAACCGAATTTCATTCGTGAACACATAAAGTAGCGTATTAATTCTTGATTTTTTACTTAATTACTTGGTCGATCCGTTCTTCGGTAGCAAGACTTAAAAATTTGCATTTTTTAAATAGAACTTTAAGATTTTGATAGTTAGTTAGATAACTAAATAGCTAAGCCGAAAAACATTCCTTCAACCAGGCGGCTAAAAGGTAAAAGCAATTAAACGTTTTATTGTTCCATACATAAACCCACACGCTCTAATATCCAAAAAATCCAATTCCAACCTAATCAAACACCTTTTTGATTGCACGCCATAACATAAACCGAGTTAAAGACGCCATCAAATTGACGTCCGCCCGTCCGTCCGTCGGTCCTTTCGTTCAGGACAGTGGCCGGCTCGGCCCATTAGGTGCGGTCGGAATGTCAGATTTGATTAGTATCATCATCATAAAAAGGTGTGTAGTAGTAGGAGGAGGAGTAGAGGAGGAAGAGAGAAAGAAAGGAAAACAGACAATTAAAAGGAAATAAAATTAACTTAAAAACGCCGCGGTGCTCAACGGGGCCCATCACATCGAATAGCGAAAACGACACCGAAAATAGGTACTCAGACATGAAATGTGGTATGGGCTTCGCGGGAGGTGGGGGCGGCCTGAACGCGCGCGCGCTCGCCTTGCAGCGCCCCGCTCCCTTGATGCAAAAGTGGGCGGGGCGACGTTTCGAGGTGGGCGGGGCGACGTGCGCTGATTGGTTGGCCGTATTTTCGAATCGTCGGGAAAGAGAAGAAAGAGAGATGCGAACTAATAATAATGGAGTGGAAAATGGGAAGAAAAAGCAAGAAGAGAAGAGTGGAAAGTTTGAGTTTGAATAGAGGGAAAAGAGCGCTTTGATAAAATGCCGCGTACCGCGAGAGTGTGAGAACGCCATTTAATTTTGGTGCGATAGACATATTTCAAAAAATAAGGTGAATATTAACCAAAACAACAGTATTTCGAATTGTTTTTATTCAAAATTTGTTAGCTTTTTATCGATTTTATAGTCCAGAATTTTCAAATTCCTATTTGTCATCCATTTTTCAAATTTTCCGGGCGATCAGATGTTTAAAATATTCGTTTTAATCGTATTTAAATACAAAGCTAGAGTTTGGACTGTATTTTTTCGATAACTACCGTTTTAGCTACAAAATGCTTCGAAACATCTTACTGTAGTTTTTAAAGGCGCGAATGATCTCGCGCGGAAAAGGTTTAATTTGAACCACTCATTTTTCCTAATTTTTAAAGCAGTTTTTGAGAAACATTTAGGAGTTTTCAAAGTTTATTTTACTGCCAAGTTATTTATTTATTTTTAACTTTTATTTTAAATTTTTTCAACCTCGTCCGATTTGTTATTGCGGGTGGATTTAGGCCTGAATTTTCAAATTTCTATTTCTCAGCCATTTTTCAACTTTTCCGGGCGGTTTGACGCGTAAAATATTCGTTTTAATCGCGTTTACAAAGCTCTGTAAGCCCTTTGCCGTAAAATTTTTTTAAAATTTGAAATTTCAGTCATTTTCAGAAAATCACTAATAACTTTCTTATATATTTCTCAACCGATTTCAGCGCGCGAGCTCTTAAATTGTTTAAAATTTGTTTCTTAACAAATGAAACCGTTATTTTCCACTAAAAACTGTACCAGCGCACGAACTCCCCGTTTTGCTGATAGTGAGTTCTTTGACACCTGCTATTACGTTCCGATGTTACGCAGGTCTCGCAGCGAAGATAAACACCGCGCAGTTTTTCGCTGCGAGACCCGAGGAACATCGGAACGTTGTAACTGAATTTCGTTCATCAACACATAATAACTGCCCTATAACCTATAGCGCGTAAAGTGTAAAGAGCAAAACACTCAGCGAAAAATGAGAAATACCTGCAGCGGCGCTTTTAATCAAAAAATAACATGCCTCTTTCTATTTTTTTTTCGAACGTACGTACCTATTTATATTATAAATTATAATGCATTCTCCGAAAAGAAAATTTCAAAAAAAGGTTTATAGTTACTAATAATGAGCTAATCAAAACTAGTACAAGCCACACGCAAATCTTACAGTAGAATGTCCAGATTTCCAAAATTTCCAGAAAAATTTCCGCCCCCTCTCTTCCATCAAGTACCATCCTCTGTCCGTTCATTCCGTTCATTCTTTCGTTCCACTTTTCATCAGCGTTCAAAACTTGAAGGAAACTGGAAGAAGAAGAAAAAGAAGAAGACCTCCGCGCCTGCCTTTTGTCTCCGTTTTTCTCATTAATTCTCCGCTCAAATTGCCTCGAAAAGGGTGGTTGAAAGGGGCGCCAGGAAAAAAAAGAAGAAAAACGGAAGGAGGAGAAAACAAGGGCGGCAAGTTGACATGGGTCCACTTTTATCTTAATGTCATCATCACCCATCACACCGAGAACTCAAAAGTACAGTGGATGAAGCGCGCTTTGGAAAAGTAAGACAAGAAAGTGGAGGAGGATAATTAGTACATATCTTCGTCTCGAAGTGTAGACGGAGAAAAGAATACACATACACACAGAGTGACTGTACTACGACGCCGCGTTTTGATGATGTTGAAAGAACTGGATCCAGAAGTGAAGAAGAAAAAGAGGAAGACGTCAGTGTGTTAAGTTAAGACTGAGTACTTTAAGAATTTTTCGTAGCCTAGAGGGGTCGAACCTGGACCCGCAAAACAGGGGTCATGCGCGGTAGGCCTGGCTGGACTGCGATACGCTCAATTTAAGCCTTTCATAGAACTTGGACAACTACAAATGGGTCACGCGCGGCAGGCCTATAATAGGATGTTGTAGGTGGGTAGGTAACACGGGTCCAAATCCACCAAAGCTTTCTTAGATGCTCATTTTTCTGGATACTGTGGCAAGGACTGCCTCGCCACCGGATTCGAATCCGCTCGACTTTTCTGGGTGGGGATACTTGGAGGACAAGCTCTTTGCTTATGGCTTGTTCTTATCCCAATGTGGAGTTTTTGAAGTAGGGTTGGCAATGGGTAGGTAGGTGTTTTACGGTACTTATCGGTCACCCTGTATAAGTCTGGTTTTCAACCTATTATAGGCCTGGCCTCCATCTTTTTTCTCTTGCTCCACCTTTCACCCTTGTCACCCTTGTCACCTTTCACACCATTACACCCTGTACATAGAATCGTGTCCTCTCTCTCTCTCTCTCTTTGTTGTCCAACCGCTAGGTGTGACACAGTGTGCACAACCAACTTGCGAGCTCATATTTTATAAATTATTGGCCCTTTACCCAGGTGAAATGTGTCTCTTTGATGTTGCCGCCGTGGCGGCAGCGCCGTCTCGCAACGAAAGGGCGGGACCTACGGGTACGGTAGGTGATAAGAGTTAATTGGGCAATTAGTGAAGATATAATAACGATGACAAACGGTTGGGAAGCCAGTGATAAGAAACTGGTTTTTGTTAACTTTAAGTGAATGAAATCAATCCATAAAAATTATGTACAGAGAGCAAACTAGCTCATAAATCTTCACAAAACAAAACACAAATTGGTTTCCGATGTTCGTTGGCGGAGCACACTTGGCTAACCAACGGTCGTCCACTAAATATTTATGTGCATATAATAACCAATAAATCAGTGATAATTACCCCTAGAAAAAGTAGGAATAACGGACGATAAATCAAGATGGTCCACCTCTGTTATTGTTTGGAAGAAAGGAACAGAGCAGAGCAAAGGGGAGGAAAAAAGAGCTGGGAGGTCGTTGCAAAAAACCAAAAAAAAAAAGTTGGTGACCCAGAGGAACGAACAGAAACATATGGTGAAATGGAGGAGACAAAAAGTGAGAAGAGCACATTGTGTGAAGTTGAAGGAAAAAGAAAGATGGAGAGGAGGAGAATATGCATTTTTACAGTTATACGGAACGGTGTTCACGTGCGAAATTAAGCTACAATGCTCCAATGTTCCACAGGTCTCGCTGTACAGTGTTTATCGTAGCTGCGACACCTGAGGAAGAGCCTCGGATCATCGTAGCTGAATATTCGACTGTTTGACTTTTTTGGTGAAACGAGAGAACAAAATTGAGAAAATTCGAAAACCTGACAAGCTCACGCCAAACTGCGGGCAACACTGATTTTCAGATGTTATCATCCCAGTAGTTATTGGGATAAAAATCAACACAAAAAAGTTCACAAGTCTGAAAATCAGCATTGTCCGAAATTTCGCGTGAGCGTGTCACAAAGCGAATCTTTGTGTTTAGCTAAAAACGCACTCCACTGTGGAGACGCAAACAAGTGCGATAGGGCGCGTTTGCCGTTACGTAGGGTCGAGTAGTGTGCGTTACCGGTAAAGATTTGACGATTTTACCGGTAAATTTTCGAATCACGTTTTACCGATAAATATTCGGCAAAAGAGAAACCATTTCTAAACTTTTTTACCGGTAAATTTGGCAAATTTTGTCGAACCTTTACCGGTAAATTTTACCGATAAAAGTTTCGGCAAAACTTTTTATCGGTAATTTGCCGGTAAATTTACCGGTAAATTGACATTATTTATACATGAAGAAGTGGGACAGGTCACGTTACAATTCTAGTCTTGGTATCTTGGTCGGTCACGCTTTAATACAGATGAAATTTTAAAAAAATGTGTAAAAGACGTGATTGTGCAAGGCCGAGGTCGCGCCACGTATCGTCTGCGTATCTTTGTTTTTCACGATGTCTTGTTTTTCTAATACGTGAACTTGACCCCACGTTAAGTTTTGCCGAAAACCATTTTACCGGTAAAATTTTCGCGAAATTACCGGTAAATTTACCGATAAATTTGTCGAATTTACCGTGAAATTCGGTAAATTACCGATAAATTTACCGGTAAATTTTCGGCAAATTTACCGGTAAATTTACCGGTAAATTTGCCGAAAGATGATTTACCGGTAAAAAATTTTTCGGTAACGCACACTAGGGTCGAGCACGTCGCCAAGCTTTCCACGGCCTTTTCAAGCCAGTAATTAGCTTTCGCTAAACTAAATTTGCGGAATTAAATTGCAAAAGTCTAAAAAGTGCCGGTCAGACAGGCAAAACCCCGCCAAAGACTGAAAAAAGTTGTTTTAACAAAAATAAAGAGAGAAAGGACACAAAATTGTTGGCAAAATTGCCGAAAAAATGTTAGAATTTTGCAAAAAAAATTACCAAAAAAAAAGAAAGAAAGTTATGAAAAATCTGAACATTTCGCTGTGCCCTTTCGTACAGACACCCAAATAAACAGACAGAACAAACAAAAATTACATTCGGTAGCTATATGGCTATTAGCCAGCGACGAAAAGCTTACTGTCGATCACGCGCGTTTCCTCGGCCGCCGCCGCGTGGTCTCGCAGCGATAGAAGAAAAAGAGCATACTAGACGAGGAGACGCAGAGAAAAATACAGTTTTTCATCGACAATTTGCAATCTATGTACATAATTGGAATGTTTTGAACTGACTAGGAGTTGCACCATGGTCTTGTTATTACCGTAATCTTTCGGGTACAAAATCGACACAAAACGCCTCAGATTTTACCTCAAAGCGGCCTTATACACAAGCGCTTAGGGAGTTTTGGTTCAGCTACTAAGCAACGAGACTTGGTTCGGCAGATCTGCCAGGGGGCAGCTGATGTGCAGCTAATGGACAAATTGCCGAAAATTCCCCCATTTCACAAAATATAGATTCCGTTCCAGAATTTAATACAGCCGAAAAATTGTTCCGTGATTTCATAGTAAATCCACACATCCACACATCCGACTTTCTACCTGGACGAATGATAATGATGCGCGAAGCCAGCTAGTCCAGAACGCGGGCGCCAAACTTCCCCGCCACGGATCATAAAATGGTGCACTCAATGTGTCGCAGAGTCGTAAAAAACGTGGGGGCTAATTTCGTGTTCTCTTTTTATTGATCTCTCTACCTATGCGTTTGTTTTTTTTTTTTCGTTTTACCCGTCCCGTCCCGTTCGGTTCGCTTCTTTCACTTTCTATCCTCCCTACCCGTCGAGAATCCTGTATTTGGGATGTTGTTATTTTATGACGGATGCAATGAATGACACCTGGCTATTGAGGATGATAGACAACGAAGAAGAAGTGGGGGGACGCTGTCGCTATGATGACGGAGGAAGGATTTAACAACTTTTTAACTGCCCAATTTACGAGCATTACACGCTGCTGATGCGATGCTCCTCTCGAGTCTTGAGACATTTGTTTTCACATTGTGATGACGAGTGTTAATATACATAGAAAGATGATGATAATGTTGTGATTGTGATTGTGGAGAAATCAAAAATTAGATGATTGGGGGGTGGGGAGGGGAGGAGAGAGGTTTGATGCTTTTGATCTATTTGGGAGCGACTGTAATGGGGTTATTCACGAAATGGCAAAAAATAGCAAAGAACTGCGCGAAAACTCGGAGAATGCTCCGATTTACCTGAAATTGTGGGAAATAAGGGAAACGATTCTCCCGGACATTACTCCAAAATTTCAGACAAAAATATCGACTTTAAGCATTTTTAGAAAAAAAGCATTATTTCTTAAAAATCGATATTTTGGTCTGAAATTTTTTGGGAATGTCCGGGAGAGTTTTCCTCCTCATTTCCTAAAATTTCAGGTGAATCGGATCATTTTCCGAGTTTTCGCGCAGTTATTTGCCGTTTATTGCCATTTTTTCCATTTCGTGAATAACCCCATAAGAAAAAAAAATTCCAATTAGCAAGGATTAGGCAAGGACTGGACACGTATTGGGCATGATATCAGCAAATCGCATTCAGGAAATTTTCAGGAAATTTTTGGCACGGATATGACAGCTATATGGCTAATAGCCATCGTAAATGGCAAATAGCCATTAATGGCATATAATACTTGTTCATGAAGAGCTGCCAGTCGGCACGCCCTGTTCCTTGGCCGCGGCCATGTGGTCTCGCAACGATAGAAGAGGAACTATTCAGACGAGGAGACGCAGAGAAAATACAGTTTTGTCGAGGGATTGATGGACTGACAACAAACACCGCATGAATGAGGAATAGCTGGCACCTAATCGGTCCAAGTTTGGCGCAAGTTTGGCGCGGGCTCGGCACAGGTTTGACGCGCAAGATGGTGCTAGAAAACGCATTTGGCAGACGCCTCGATCTGGACGGATATTAGCCACCAATTCCCTGCGAATATCTAGAACCACAAAATATAAAACCATTGAGATCAAACCGAGTGGAGGTTTTGCAAATCTGGACAAAAGTTTGGCATTTTTTAAAATTTAAATTAAATTTTGGCAAAATAGCTTAAAAACACCCCCGATAACTTTTCGCAACCTAAAAAAATTTAAAAATCTTGTTTTCTTGAAAATTTTCTGTTTATTTACAACATCTAAATGAGATATTTAACAGTAAATTCAAAAATGTAGCGCAATACATCTATTATAGAGCTAACCTTATTGTCCGTTCGCGAAGAAAGTAAGTGCGCTCCACAAAACTTAGTACTTTGTGGATTTCATTTTCGTCGCCAAATTATTTAATGTCATGTCGAATTTATATGTAAATTGAAACAATTTGGCGACAAAAATGAAATCCACGAAGTACTAAACTTCGTGGAGCGTACTTGCTTTTTTCGCGAATGGACAATACCAATCAAAGATTTATGGTAAAAAACGAAGGCTTTTAAAAAAGCGAATTGCAGGGGTTTTTCTTTAAAAAAATACCGTATTTACTCTATTAAAAAGGCATCTGAGAAATTTAAGAAAAGAAGGGGAAACTTTAGAAAAAAAAACAATTTTTTTTACAAACCGTGAAAAAATTTAGTGCAGACCCTTCTAATAGTAAAAAAACGGTACTTTGATTCCCCGGAACCTCTAATTTCCCGACGGCCTATAATTAACCGGCATCTAATCAGGAGGCTCAAAAAACAAGCGGGTAGGCTCTAATAGGGCGGCATATAATCAAGAGGTACAAAAAATGCTGGACAAATAGAGTAAGTACGGTAAATTACTCTCGTCTCAGCTGGCGCTTCCTGTGGCCTAGAACAGACAAATTCAACTGAAACGAGTGTGACCGTAACCCGATAAACAAATTTTATCATTAAGAAACAAGAGTATTATAAACCTATTCAGCATAGGAACAATAATTTGATGCGCCGTTAAATTTCAGCCGAATTTTCATCGAAACTGAAAGGTGCATTACATTTTTCCACACCTGAGGTTTAAAAACAAGGAAAACGGTTTTTAGCTCTCCTCAATAAGTCCATTATAAAATAGGGTTACGATTTTTGTTCAGGGATTGATAAAAATCTGAATTTAGAGACTAGAAATTAAAACACATGTTAGAAAAATCAGTATTCTGAATTCTGAATTCTAAATTGAGAATTGCGAATTGCGAATTCAGAAGACGTTGCCTCGTGCTTATCTATTTGCATTGTTCCTTACTCACACACACACACGCGCGCACAATTTTACGATTCTCTCCACGGGTGATTGACCATCCGCCGCCTGTCCGTCTACGGTAGTCTGGCAGCCAAGGAGGCACGTACTCTTCTTTTTCCTTTTGAATGCAAATTTCGACAAAACGAAGGACACGTTCCTTTCTCCTCCTCTCCAATAAAACTCAAAGTTATTCTATTCTATAGGGGGTCTTTGTTCAAGATCAAAAGTTGGTGATAAGGGCTGATGATAAAAAGATAACACTGCGGGTGGATCGAACGAAAAAAAAAATGAAAAAGCGAGGAGCACCAGACGAGAGAACGAGATGAAAATCGATAAGGGTTGGGACGAATGGGAGATTTGTAACTTTGAAAAAAACATTTTTTTTTGGTTTTAACGAATTTTTTAAAGTTTAACAACGTTATGGGCCTATGGCTATTTAGATGGATTTTTCTACATTTTCCTGGATTAAAATGCAGGAAAATTAATCTGTCTGACCGATTGAGTCGCTGAAAAAGTGGAAAAAAGCTTTTTCTAACCATTTGTTTTTTGTTGGGATCCGACAGATTTGGCAGTCATAGAAACACGGTAGGAATATTAGGATAATTCGGCGAGTCAAAAAAGGAAAAATAAAAAAAAATTCGGCCGATTAAATTTAAAGTTGGTACTTAAACAATTGGAAGGAGCAAGTTATCATAAAAAAACAGTTTGATCTTTTTTAAAACTGAGTTTCTATATTTTGTAGGGTTTATTTTTTTATTTTAATTGAAATAACTCCATTTTTTGACGACCAACCCCGTAAAAAGTTGCCAAACTTTAAAATTCTAAAAAAATTGGATAAAAAAATTCCAACTTTTCGAGGAGACTGCTTCAAAATGTAAACAGTTTTTGGGTGGAAAATTAACAAATATTGCATCAAAAACACACAAAAGATTCAAAAAAGAGTGCAGTACACGAGGTGTATAACCACCGGCCTTACGAAAATTCCCATTCAAGTTTTCTTCATGTTTTCACAATTACAAAATTATTTTACAGATAAGCCCAGAGAGAAAAAAATTGTTTACAAAAAATGCTTAAGCTCGGTTTTCGAGGCCAAAGACCACACACCTCGTGTACTCCTTTTGGATAAATCAGAAAATATTTTTTTTTGGTTTTTAAAAGAGTTTCCTTTAAATATTGACATTTTTTTGATTAATAGAATTTTTAAAATTGTTAAAATTAACGGTTTCAGATACGGAGTTGATTTTGAAAATTTTGAAATTAAAAAAAAAATTGTTTTTTTGAAAATTTTAAAAATTGTATGCATCTCTATGAATTTTTCTGCATTTTCAGAATTTTCTGACCTGATTGATAACCAAAAACTATATCAAAAAAAGAAAACTGAATGCGCAACAGGCTTAATTTTTGTTTATTTACCAGCTGCCAAATGTGCAAAAAAAAAAATGTTTTTTCAATTTTGAAAGTTTCTAAAAGTTTGAACTATTTCGCTTCAATGATTTTTTTTATAACTGATAATATTAAGGTTTTTCGTCTCAATTTTCCCACCGGTTACAGTAATTATTATGTGTTCACGACGAAAATTTAGTTACGACGCTCCGATGCTCCGCAGGTCTCGCTGTGAAAAAAACTGCAAGGTGTTTATCGTAGCTGCAAAACCTTTGGAAAAACATTGGAGCGTCGTAACTGAATTTAGCGCTATGAATTTGCTATATTTAATTGTGGATTTTTGAAAATTTCCACATTTTGTGAATGCCAATAAAGAAAATAGTAGAGACAATTAAACCGGTTTGAAAAAAAACTTTAACAAGAAACTTGGAAACAGTCCAAAAAGCGTCATAACGAGAGGGCAGAAGGCGTCGTCACGCTTCTATCAGTTGAGCCCCCCCCCCATAAGCCCCGCCCCTTCCTTCTCGTCTTGCTCACATAGTTCCGGCCGGCGTCGCCGTGAAGGCGGCGAACTTCAAAGACGAACCTGTCGGGGGGCGAGAACTAAATAAATCAGGGCGCATCTCGGCACACACACACACACACACTCAACGAGAAGTCAAAAGACAGAAAGACAGCGGATGACACAATGTTGTGAAGACGGACGGAGCAGTTGTAGCAGTTGGAGAAGCAGCAGGAGGAGGAGAGTTTTGACGATTGAGATTGAGTGTGCGGTTTCCACGCCACATTCTCACACATATGTACTTATCGAAATACGGTATCTAGGCGGGAGAAAAGAAGCTGGCATATCTCTGGACGCGGATCTATGTATGTACAGTGGGAACGTGTGGGAAGCTTGACGTTTTTGGCATAGCCCTTGGACAGACAGACCTACAGTGGCTCAAAAGGGGTGAACCTCTTGTAGGTACAGTACTGCCCAAAAAAAAATAACCAACTTTAACGGAGTGTGCCATAAACTTTTTGTGTTGAACCTTACTAGTTGATAACTTATTCGTACCACTTCTTTCAAGGGTACTGTAGGTCAAACAAGACATAAAAAACTTCAATTATCTCTAGGCTACAGTACCTCTGAAATGAGTCATACGAAAGGGTTATCTAAAAAATGACTGATAGCCATTACGCACAGATTGGGCCTAATCAGCGATTGGTGCGGGTTCTGCTGGGATCGGCGCGCAATGGGGAGTTAGCCATGAAAAACGGCTAACAGCCGCTGAAGTCAGGTCTAACGGATAATAACCAAAAAGTTTTTCAATTGAGATCTCATCCATCAGTCTGGAACCGCTCAAAATACAACTAAAACGGTTTGAATTTCTGAACTCATTGTCAGGGAATTCGCCGGCTTATTCCCGCTTGCGCGCCGATTACCGTTTTATCCACGCCGACAACTGATTAGATGCCAACTATGCGCCAGTAATGTCTATCTGCCATTTTTGATGGCTAATAGCCATACAGATGGCTATATCCGTAATAGCCGAGCCAAAAATTCTCTGTGGCGCCTCTGCTTTTTATTTATTTGTTCAAATGCTGGAAGATAACAGACTAATGCACCAAAATCGGCGGAAACTAACCAAGAAGGCGTGAGATTACTGAAGTTTGGTGCACCAGCCTCTAATTCCCCTGCACCTATTAATCTATTTACAGCGCTTTACTAATCTATTTACAGCGCTTTATTGTACTGGGGGGGGGGGGGGAAATAACTAGCTCTGAGAAGTTTAAAAATGGCGAACAATAGATTTATCACACCTACAGTGCGTCCAATATTAATAGGACCCCCTTGATTTTGGGGGTCTAGGCATATCAAAAAAGATACAAAAAATCTGTAATTACCATTCGTTTCAACATACAAAAAAAACCCCAAAAACCAAATTTCCATGTGTCTAGCACTTTTTTGACGCCCGTACCACCAAAAAGTCACTTTTTCAAGCGTCCAATATTAATAGGACCACCTCGGGATTTTGGTGTGTCGGTGATTTTTTTATTGGGTTTTCACCAGGAAACAAGATTGTTCATGGATGTTCAATCTGAAAATGACTATTCATTTGATTTTTTATTGTTTTAAACTATTTTCAAGGTTGTTTGCACCATGTTTTCCCTCTTCAAATCGGAATATTTCTTTCATTAAAACGCAGCAACAAGAATACGGTTTATTGGAGCGAAAAAACGAAATCGATGAGAAAAATTGAATCCAGCAAACAATTATCAACCGCTCTTTTCTCCACCATTTTTTTAATCACTTCGAACATTCTGTTCGGCATAGTGGCAACGAGTTTCTTTGGTTCACCGACGCTGACAGCATCCCATTCACGTTGCAAAGCTGTTTTGAGGTCTTGAATATTTTTTATTGTGGTCCATTTCAATAAACACGAGAAACGAAAAGTTCTTTGTGGAGTTGCTGGAGTTAATGGCAGCATTGTCTTGTTGGAATGTATGTGAGCGACGTCGGTTACGGAAGAAAGGGCCGAAGAAAGGGCAGACATCGATTCCAAGCTCCGCATTAATTTCGTTGAGATTTGTCGAAGAGTTGGAAGCGGTTCGGATGACGTTTTTTCAATCACGAGAGCTAGCCTTCTTTTTCCGCCCACTGTACTGATTGTGCTTCTGTCCATAGTTCACCGAATCTGATAGGTAACGTCGAATCGAACCTCTGCTTTTCTTCACGAGGCGAGGTATTTCATATAGTGAAGATCCATTTGACGAATCACATCCAATTTCGACTGCTCAGCAAGATTGAGGTGACCAGCGCGACCCATATATGAAAGCTCACATTTAAGACAAAATTTGATACGGAAGTTAATTACTGAACCTGCACATCAAACTCTCGAAACGAAGCTGATTACGGTAGCACTAATTATCACAAATATTTGAAACAACCTAGGATCCATTTGAAGAGTGAAAACATTGGTGAAGAAGTGTAAAACAACCATGAAAATAATTTAAAACAATATAAAATCAAATAAATAGTCATTTTCAGACCAACAATCCATGAAAAATCATGTTTCCTGGTTGAAACCCAATGAAAAAATCATTGACACACCAAAATCCCGAGGTGGTCCTATTAATATTGGACGTTTGAAAAAGTGACTTTTAGGTGGTACGGGCGTCAAAAAAGGGCTAAACACATGGAAATTTGGTTTCTGTGGTTTTTTGTATGCTGAATCGAATAGTATTAGCAGATTTTTCGTATCTTTTTTGCTTATGCCTAGACCCCCAAAATCAAGGGGGGGGGTCCTATTAATATTGGACGCACTGTATTTGGCTTTCTAGGAAAAATACAAAAATGGAACATTTATTTGAATTTTACAAGACCAGGGATGGGCAAAATATATGCAAAATGATATTTTTAGCAATTTATTTTCAGCGGGATTCGGTAAAATTAAAGACTCTTGGACGTTTCAAAAGTGGACTTTTCGAAGGTTTTTCTGGATTTTGTCGACGCGGTGTTTCACACAATCATTTTAAAAAGCATTTTAAGAAAAATTCCTCAAACACTGCGACGAAAAAATCCAGAAAAACCTTCGAAAATTCCACTTTCGAAACGTCACACTTTCGAAACGTCTACTTTCGAAACGTCCGAGAGCCAAATTAAAATATGATGGACCTTTGCCGAAACGAGAGTAATAGCCGTGATCTGTTTGCTTTTAATATAAGCATTATTCTACCACGAAAAAAAAATGCTGTACTGAAAAAATATTTGCCAAATTAAACTAATTAAAACAGTTCTAATTGGTAGGTAACATCCGCCGTCTCTTGATCTTGACACACCCACTTTTCACCTAACCTCCCCATAAATCTCCAAAAAACTTCTTCTTCTTTCCTGTCGGCTCCTTGCGGTGCCCTTGACACCTACCGCCTGTTCTATTCATCCCGGGTGGTCTTCTTCTTCTAATGAACAGGAACGGGCGGGCGGCGCCCTTTGAGCCAAAGGGTGCTCATTTGAGGATGGTGTGGCGCGAGCGAATGATGCAGATGAAATGCGCTAATTTATTGGCATTGGCATCACCATCATCCATCCGATGCATCTGTTTTTTATTGGATGCATTTTCTTCTTTGTCACCATCTTCTACGCCCTGTGCACCTGCCTCGGTTTTTCTTCGACTGATTTTTTTTTTGGGCGAACAGGGACCCTAAATCTTATCAGTAATAATCACCTGGTTCCCATGACCTCTATTCGGAACAAAGTTCGAAGGAAGATGAAGACAAAAAAATAAATAAAACCACCAACAAAAAAACCAACGCGCTTTTATCACTAAAGGACGCATGAGGCGCCCGCCGCCTCTGATTTATGGTTGGGAATGGCGGAAAGAAAATGATAGAGGAGTGGGATGAACTGGATGCGTAAAGTGTGATGATAAGGGACTGATAATTGTGGAATAAGGGTGTTAATCCAAAAATTTAAGTGGGAAAAGTTATCTAGTCCTGTTACAACGTTTGGAGCTCTGCCAAATTTAACACTTTTTACTTGTAACTGCCGCAAATAGAGCTGTACATCTAGAATACCTCGAAAAGGTATTGATTTCAATCATGAGCTGTTGTTTTCTCCGCACAACTCACCCTAGTCATCCCAAGCCTAAAATTACCGTACCCCTTTCTTACAAATTCAAACCAGTGCCCACTGGAAGCTCATAATTATGCTGTTCATAATCATAAACCCGCCTACACACAATGAGTCGTAAAAATATTAACAGGTTGTTGTTATCGTCCTCTTCTTCTTCCTACCCAGAAGACGTCCGTTGTCTCCAAACGGAGGCAGATGGCTTCGCGAAGTGCGGTCCGACTGTAAAAGGTCGTAAACTGGTCGTGACGGATGAACCCGAGGAGGAGAAGAGGCTGGGCAGATGCTTGAAGGGCTCAAAAGTGAGTGCGGAAGTAAGAAAAGCGGGGGGGGGGGGGGGCGTGGAGAGGGGAAGGGAACCGGATGTGGAATTAATTGTGATAATATTTATTTGTTTGAAACGGGATTAATTTGAAGAGCGAAACGGAACAGCACATCAATACGTGTATGTACTATCGAGTTTGAATTGTTTTTTTTCTTGCCTTTTTCTCAAAAACCTACAGTACCGGACGGAAGGAATACAGTGAATAGAACCTCGAAAAGAAATTTTATAAGAGGTGGTTTATGATCTTCTCAGCAAAACAATTTAAAGACAACTTTTTGAAAGTTAATTTTCGAGCCCCATTTAACGCATCTCTATTTTTGCACTTGTTTAAATAGCTAGACTTCACAGAGCGCCACCGTGGAGACGCAGATAAGTGCGATAGGGCGCGTTTGTCTTTACGTAGTTTGGCAAGCCGTGGAATGTTTCAAAACGTCCTAGTTTTGAAACGTACGGTATCGACAGCACTTGAATTTAATTTCAATTTCAAATTCAAAATTCAAAATTCAAAATTCAAAATAAAAAAGACAAAAAGACAAAAGGAACAAAATTCCCATGCTCAGTAGTCTCGACTGCTCATAAAAAATAATAACCATACCATCTCTCTTTCCCAGTTTTGTCACTACCGAAAAGTTCACTGGGAAATGGAAACGGAAACGGTAACGAGAAAAATAGACAAAAAGAGATGGGGAAAATGAAAAAGGAAAAACGAGGGGGTGTTCCCATCCAGGTGGTATGGCGCAACTATGGTGCAACACTTTGTGGGTGGCCGAAAAAAAAACATAAAATTGAAAACTAGGGGAACAACAGATTCGCCAATTCCTCGCCGTTTTTGGGGTGTCTGTTGCCACTAGAACAAGGTGCCCATTTTTCGAGGGTTTTTATCACACTAAAATCCCACAAAAACAATAGACGTCCAGAAGGAGTGCACTAGGTGTTTGGTCGCTGGCCTAGCAACCGGCGGCCGGCAATTCAAACTGATTTTTTCATTTTTCTTGCAATTTCCTTCATTTTTTCGCTTTTTTCAATAAATGATTTACAGAAAGCCACAGAATTGTACTATGTAAGTGGAAAAAAAAATAGATTTTGTTCGTTAAAAATAAGCAGTTTGTATTGTGAAAACAAAAAAATTGCAACGCGGTGTTTGCGTACTTTTGAAATTCAAACGGCAATGAGAGAAATAGCATGGGAAATGAAGAGATTTGTTCCTATTTTCGTTTGAATTTTAAAAGTACGCAAACACCGCGTTGCTATTTTTTTGTTTTCCCAATAGTAAACAAATATTTTTCCAACAGTTTTGGCTCAATTTTTCACAAGTTCCGTTTTTATTTGCTTCTGCTTCTGCTCTTCTACCAATTCAGCTCACGAAAAAAAAACCTTTTTTCGTGTTTTTTTACTCCAATAATCAGACGGTTTCTGATGTAAACAACCCGTCGTTTCGAAACCTACCTATGGAATAATTCGATGCGCCTTTATTAAAATTTCAGCCAAATTCCCATGGAAAATGAAAGGCGCATGTGAAGATGTGATTATTCGGCTTATATCGGCATAGATTTTGCCGGCAATTCATCCGGTTTCAGTAACAGTCGCGATGAAGTATAGACAAAACTAGCAATTTTGGCCAAAACTTAGTTTTTTAGACAGGAAAATTATTATACATCTAAAAGTTTCACCGAGGGCGCATCGGAGCCTAGGCCTAGTGGACTAGGCCAACGGCGCAATCGTTTTTCTACGTGGGAACTTGAGAGATGCGAGACGAAATGCGAAAACTTTTTCCGTTCACGTTGCGAGTGCGAGCGGTGGAACTCTCAGAGATGGAGAATAACAGTGCGTTAATTCTACAGCCGCCGAGTCGCTCAGTATAGCACGGTGTGTTGAACGGTACGCCGCTGCATACTCGCTTCGGCACAAAACGTATCTTTAAAATTAGCATGAAAATGTTATGGTAGATTACGGTTTTTTCATGTCTCATTATTATTCAAATTTAAGCATAGATGTCACGGGCCGGCCCGTCTGTGCCCGCTTTTGTTTAACTTTAACAATTTTTCGATCTGAAACTAAAATTTCAAGAATTTTCGCATCTGGATCGCTCAAAAAGCCACCGGAGACAACAAAATAACGAAAGAGTAGTGAAAAAACAAACAATTTTAAATCTGCGAAACCACATTTGCGTTTTCATCGATAGGACTTTGAAAACTACAGTAGCCGTTTGCGAAAAATATAAGACGGGCCCATCCGATCCGGCCACGGACTAAATATTTTAGTACCCGGCGCGGGCACTAAAAAGCATCGCCCGGCCCAGCCCAACCCTCCCGGGATTTTGGAATCTACATTGCCGGCCCGCCAAAATGGTCAAACGCGCTCCGCTGAACTCAACGCTATTCGATGTTCATTTTGGTATCCAAATTATTTCATTGCACGTATAAATTCAACGTGAAATGAAATAATTTGAAGACCAAAATAAAAATTGCATAGCGTTGAGTTCGGTGGAGCGCGTTTGACCATTTTCGCGGGCCGATAATATGAATTTAAACGATTTTCAACATTTATTTTTGTTTTCGGGTGCTACTTCAGAATTAAACTGTTCCGGAATCAATGAAATATACCTTAAATTCTCTAATAAAACGGCCCCCTAAAATAGAGAGCCCCCCCCCCCCCCCCCTTAAATAAACCGGCCCCTCTCATAGAGGAATGAATTTAACACTTTTTCAATAAGTTGTTTACCGTAAAAACTCTAATACAATGGCATGGCCTTCTATTGTTTCATTTCATCACAACTGCTGGGAAATTAGAGGTTTGCACACCAAATTTAGGTCGTCTCATGCCTGCTTGGTCAGAAAGTATTTTGGCGAGTTTGGTGTGCAAACCTCTAAATACCCGGCAGTTGTGAAGAAATGAAAAAATAGTTTTGTTTTGACATACATTTGTGTCGTTTTTATGGAAAATCCTTAAGAATTAATATAAATTTAAAGACATTGAAAAGTTAAGCTAACCCTATAATAGAACGGCCCCCTAAAATAGACCCGCCTCAGTAAGAGGGTAGTGAAAAATAGAACGGCCGGCCGTTCTATTACAGAATTTACGGTAACTGTAGCAAAATAGAACTGCCTGAAGTGGAGCTGTACTGATCCAAGAAAGCTAGAGAAGCTCGAATAAGCATTATGTTGTATTTGGATGGTGGGTTCTTGAGTTCAATTCCGCGCAGCGGTTTTTCCTGTACAGCTCCATTTAAGGCAGTTCTATTTCGCTACAGTTTCATTAGCGGGCGGAAGAATGCCTTGCGGGGTCATTTTTGCGATAAAAAATTGTATTTCTCAACTGAGAACCAAAATGTATAAGTAAAGAGGACGTGCTTCCGACAAACTGCTGATCAGCTTATAAACTTTGAAAACGCAAATTTCCCCGCGAAATATCTGAAAGCAAAATATAATGAGTGCAACCGTAACTCATTAAAATGTGAACAAGTTCAAAAATAACGAAAAACAAGAGAAAATTAATTTAAAAAAATGGCATTTGTTTAAACTTTTAAATGGGTTACGATCGCACTCATTTCAACTGTGTCATAAAATGCGCTCCGAGATATTTCGTGGGAAAATAAGCTATTAGGTTGGCAAGAAAGTTTTTGTTATGTTTTGATTTTGTCCATAGCTCGCCGCAGAGCCCGACAAAAAACAAAAGATAATTTTACTGGGTATATAGGAAACCTACCTTGTTGGCAATAACATCCACTTTCCCCTACTGCTTCTCTCTCTCAAACCCCATGGACCATTTCCGTCCTGACCCAAATCACCCTACGACATGTCATTCTCTTTTTGTTTCTATCTAACTTGAAAGTGCCGGAGACTCATCGCCGTCTGGTTCAAGTTTATAAGGCCGAGGCCCCTCATGAAAATACCATTCGCATTTGGTTTGGAAAATTCGAGAACAACTACTTTTTCCTTAACGATGCTTCCCGCTCTGGGTTGTCTGTATGGTGGTCTGTCCATGACGTACACCACTGGGCATTTCTGGACGAAGGCAAAACTATCACGGCCGAGTACAACTCTGCCCAACTGCAAAAGATCAGGGCCCAGCTTAATCTCTCCCCGCTCAAATGCCATAGAGTGCACTAAATCCACGATAACGCCAATACCACATGTGGCGAAAACAACAAAGTCACTGCTGAAAACGTTCAGCTGGACAGTTCTTGCTCACCCACCGTACAGCCCAGACCTTGCCCCTACTGATTATCACTTGTTCTCGAACATGCAACGATCCCTTGAGGGAACTGATTTCAAAACAAAATGTGATGTCGAAAATTGGCTAGTGTCATAGTTTGCATCAAAAAAGCCAGAGTTTTGGAGGACAGGTACTATGAGTTTGCAGAACAGATGGCAGACTTGGGTTAAATAAGAAACCAATCAAAACCGAGGTGGTCAGCAAGTGCGCTGCGCCATACGGAGCGATTCGGCTTGTAGAATGAAAGCGTACTGAAAAATTAGCTCTGAATGTGGAGCCGAAATGTCCAAAAATGCGTGGAAAATAAACAGTGAAAAGCGATAAGGAACGAACAACTTTTTTATGGGCCTATTAATGTGGCCACCTCATTTCCATTTTCCACTCTCAGAAATCATAAAAAATAAATATGCTAATTTTATGAGGTATTTTCTTAGTTTTCATGACCAGTCAAAAACTGGGCCCACCAAACAACAGAAAAGTTTCAGTTTTAGCGCACGGAGTGTAGGCCGGAACGTTGGAAAATAAAATTTACACTGCGTGGGCGTTTTTCCCGTAAAAAATACTGGCCTAAACATGGTCGCATTTTTCTACCGTATGCTGCATTTAGCTGCATAGCCACTCACTTGCGCAAAAATGGATACACAAACTATGCACGAGGAGACGCAGAGAAGCAGAGTGCGCGGAAAAATGACTCTCGTGGAAGAAAGAGACACAGGCAAGCAGCGTTCCTTTCAGCGCAGCGCATTGCCAATAATTTGCCGGCCGACACACCGTGCCATTGGGGTCTAAAACGTCGAAATGAGAAATCTATAAAAGACGATGGGGTCAGCGAAATCGCATTGCCGTACTGAGCGATTAGGAGTGTAGGATTAAAGCGTACGGTACGTACTTAAAACGCCTAATACGACATTTCGTTCGAACAGTTATTTGGAAAAATCAATTCAAACATATTTGAATATTGAAAATATTGGTTGGAAAAAATAATAAATCTCAATAATGTTCGGGTCTCCTGTTCGACCTAATTTGGCCACTTCCGGTCGCCTCAAAAAGGTGTGTGCGTGTTTGTAATGGCGAATAAATTTTGGTGGCGGTGGTGGATCAAAAGGCGGCGAAACATGGAGAAGAAACGGGCGAAATTTGATTTTGATTTTTTTTGGAAAATTATAGAAGAAGTCAAGTGAGGGGTCAATAAGGAAAAAATATCTGAGATACTTACATTTTAAATATTTTTTAATTAATTGTTGTAAAAAAATCACAAGAAAAACAATATTTTTGGGCAAAAAATGAAAAATTTGGTGAAAAAAATTTACCGTAATTTTAAAGGCGCATAACTGAAAGTTTACTGACAAATATTGTATTTATTGTTCAAAGTTAAAAATTTTAGGGTAAAATCGCGATTAAAATGAGTATTGTACAAAAATGGACGAAAAAAGACGAAAAAAAAAAGAAAGATGTCATACAGTAATTTTAAAAACGCATGCTTCAAAATGGTTCGACCGTAAAAATAATAATATTTTTAACGAGTTAAAAAATTGCTGGAAAATCGATTTTCATGAATTTTTAACGATTAGTTGACTGGAAAGTGTTAAAAAATGACTGACCTAGAGGTCAACACTAGAAAACACAAAAAATAATAATAACCCGTGAAAATAGGTAATGTGAGGTGTTCGTGTGAAGTGTGAAATGAGCCTTATCTCATAGAGTCGATCTTTTGACGAACTTCTTTCCTACCGTATACCCCTCTGGCGGCACTCTTCAAAGCCCATCGTTCGTCTCGATGTAGGGCCAATTAACACCTTTTCGCTGCCGCTCCGCAACCAACCCCACTTTTAGCGCGGTTTGACAGCCGTGTCCACTAGACGGAAGTATTTGCGAAGAAAGTAGCGAAAATCTGATTTGGAGCACATAATTTGGAGTATTATCATGATTTCCAGGTGAGTTTTGATAAAAAACTTGGGAAAAACCAGAAAAAAATTTAAAAATAACAAAATAACAAAATTCAAAGCTCCCGCGCAATTGTGCACTGAAAACGCGCCAAGCCGCTTGCTGACACGCATCGCGTGCTTCGAGTTTGGGATTCCAGATTTCCGCGAATTTTGAAATCAGAATTTTTTTCTCTTCACTTTTTAATCGATTTTTTGCCTTTTTTCCCGAATTTCTTGAATTTTTGTTCTAAAAACCGTTGAATTAACGATGTCAGACAACTTGTCAGCTCGGTGGCACCGAATCCTGGACATGACGAACAAGGACACGTCGGAGGAGGTAATGATCGCTCGTTCGAGTTTTGACGACTTTTCGCAGCCCACCGCGTGGCGTACCTATGAAATCAAGTGCGGAGAACGATCATTGTGAGTTTTAAGTGCTTAGAATTGTGAAAAAGTTGTTCTGTTTGATAAAATTTATATATTTCTTCCCATTACCAGCTTTGTGAACGCCGGCTGGTTGGCAGAGCTGTCGCCCTACTTTGCCGATCAAATTTACGTCCGAAAAACGGACCAAAAACGATACGACATGGACCAGGCCACGCCCAACGAAGTTTTAGAGTTTCTGCGGTGCATCACGTTCTGTCCGATGAGAAAACCGCTTTCAGGTGGGAAATTTTCATAGAAAAATTGTATTTTTGTGAAAATTCCAGTGAAAAACGTGTCTTTGGTATTGACATTTGCGAACCGCTTCGATATGCGTCCAGTTCAGGCTCGTTGCGAGCACTTTATCGCCTCAAATGCCACTTCGCTCAGTCGTGACAAGACTAAACTTTTTCAGGTGAAAATAAACGAAAAATTAAAAAATAATAGATTTATCAAAGAATTTACAGGTGACATGCGCCATGTCGCAATGCGATCCGAACAGCTCCACAATGTCGGTGCTCGTCGATAAATTGGCTGGGATAAAAGTGAGAATTCACCAGTTTTTACTCCAATTTCAAAATTTCACACCATTCTTTCTTTAGGAAGAAGATTTGTCGCGCCTGCAATTCGCCGATATGCCTGGAGACGTCGTCGCTGAGGTGTATGCGCAGAAACTTCAGAAGAATAAAAAGGCGCAACGTCATCAGGGAGCTGGCGACGAGGAGACCGCCTCTGGGTGTTGTGTCACGTGAGAGAATTGAATTTTTCTGAAAATTTGAGTGGGGGAGGGGGAGATTTTTTTTTAAGGCTACCGCGAATCAGAAAAAGGAAAATCAGCAGCTTCAAAATTTTACTTATTTTTCACTGAATAATGCGGTTTTGATAATTTTTATATACCGATTTCGATGCGTAAACGTTCTGAAAGAGGGCGGTTTTTATCTGGAACAGTTCTGATTTGGAGTAGCCTTTTTTTTTCAAGAGTTCCCAGAGTTTAATCAGACTTTCTTAAACATTAAAAAATGATAATGGGGTTATACACAAAGTAGCAAAAAATTGTGTGAAAACTTGGAGAATTGGGCTGGAACCTTGGGAAATATCTTCAAAAATACTCCTGGGCATTCTCAGAAAGTTTGTTACCCAAATATAGATTTTAAAAAGTAAAAATTTTTTCTGAAAATTTTACAAGTCGATATTTCGGTCCTAATGGACCTATTCACAAAATCGGAAAAAAAGGAAAACAACGGAAAAATTTGATTTTTTTTTCTGAAAATTTTTAAAATCGATATTTTGGTCCAAAATTTTTTGAGCGAGAATTTTTTCCAATATTTCCCAAAATTTCAGGTCAATCGGAGCATTCTCCGATTTTTCCCGCAATTATTTCCGTTTTTTCTTTTTTTTTTGGTTTTGTGCATAGGTGCATACATTTTCTGAGCATGTATTTGACAATATTTTCCAAAGTTTCAGGTCAATCGGAGGTTTTTCCGAGTTTCCCTCAATTGTTTGCTGTTTTGTGAATAACCCATTAAGAAAATCACGATTCTAGAGCTTCAGCGAGTGGAATCCCACAGAATTTTACTGAAAATTAATTCCATATTGTGGAAGAATGCCATTTTTAATGTGTAAAATTCAATGAAAATCACGGATTTTCAGACCTTTTTTCTGTCATTTTATTCCTATGCAACCCTGCATTTTAATTAATTTTCATGCCTTCTGCATTTAAATGTGGGTTTGTACAGGAATAAAATGACGGAGGCTTGCTCGAAAAGTGTTTGTTTTTTCTTCAGAATTAAACTTTTTTTTTTTAATTTTCATTAGAAAAACACCTTTAAAAAGAAACTTGAAAACCACAAATCCTGATTAAAACAATTTTAAATTTGCATCCGGGCGCATTTACTGAATCCTTCTTTCTGCCCCTGCGCATTATTAGCAAGTACACGATTCAAATTTGGTTTTTTTTTTTTGCTTATTCATGGAAATGTCCAGATCAAAAAATAGAAAAAATGACGAAAAATTAGGAGAAAACTTGGAAAATGCTCCAATTTGTCTGAAATTTTGAGAAATACTGTCAGAAATACTCCCGGAGATGCTCAGAAAGTTTTGGACCGAATCAAAAAATTCCAGAAAAAATTAATTAAAATCGATATTTCAGTCCAAAATTTTTTTAGCACGCCCGGGAACATTTTTGACATTATTTCCCAAAATTCCAGACCAATCGAAGAATTTTGAGTTTTCGCATCATTTTTTCTTCAATTTTCGATATTTTTTTGAATTTTTTGAAAGTTTCATAACTTATTTCGGTAAAATTTGCAAAGCTAGGCTTGCCGCATATTTTTTTTTACTATTTTTTCTGAAAATTACGGTCACATATTAGGAGCCAGCGCGTTGTCAGCTGCTACGCAGCCAATTCTAGCACGATATATGGTTATTATTATTTGGACTGTTTTTAAAATGTTTGTATTAAAATCTGTTTCGAGTGAAACTTCTATACATTTTTTTCAGCCAATGGGCGACATCCCTATTCAATCGTCGTCATCGTCACCATCAAACGGACGCTTCTCATCTTCCAGCCGATCAACAACGTTGCTCTCCTCTTCCGTGAAAAAGTGCATTTTCTGAAATTTCCATTCCACTATTTTCCACCCGCCTTCTTACCAGCCACACACTCCATTTAAAATAAGTACACGACAATATTTTTGTCTCTCTGTCTGTAAAATGTTTCGTTTTTATTTTATTGATTCCATCAGCTCAATATGGAAAGAAAGTTTTCACTTTTCTCTTCTTCGTCTACCCGATGAACTTGACTTGCAATTCAATCCAATCCAATCCAATCCAATCCGAAATTCCTCGTTTTACTGCCCAGCGATCTCTCGCCTAATTTTCCCTTTTAATAATATGATCGATAATAGAACATCCACATTTTTTCACCCTTTACCCTCTTTATCGATGACAAAAATGCAATGATTTCTCTTCTTTTTTTTTATCAGATAAAGTTTTTGTTTCGAAAAAAAGCCCACGGCGCCCTTGGAAATAAATCGAAACTTGTCCTCAGTGGCTATAAATTTTAGAATTTCACCTGCCTGGGTGGTCGCCGGCATACGGTAGACGCACACACACGCACGCGATTCGTTTTTTCGATAAGACTATCGTCATACTGTAGGCCCCTTTCTCTTGCATGAAGAAATTTTCGAAATTCTCTGAATTTTCGCCGGGTTCTCCATCTCTTCCTTCTGCTCCTTCGGGTTCCGTGCCCGATGAAATATGGGCGGCGGCAGTGGCACGGAGCCGATAGGGTAGAGGGAGCGAGAGGTGCAGTTGGTGAGAGATGGGCATATTTCATGTTTTGACGTGGCAGGCACAGACAGCGGATTGACGTGGAAATGACGACAGAAGCAGTGGCTGAGTGCACGAAAAATGGTAGCTTCATCCATGATCTAAAAACCAGAAATTTGATGATGTAAATGTTGCTGAAACATGTAAAATTAAAAGAGAAAAGAAACTGTAAGATGGAACAGTATGACCACGTGATAGGGAGAAAAAACTATAACAGGCAGGGCAGGCAGCTGACAAAAAAATTGTACAGTAGAAAAAAATTTGCGGATGATAAATAAAGGTTTCATGAATTTATATATAGCAGAGATGATAGAGGAGAATTTCTAAATTGAATTATTGATTAATTTAATTTTTTTATTCTGAGCCCAGAGCTAGGATCCATGAAACTGGAAAACGACAGGAAAATCGTTTTTCCAGTGAATGTTTCTTATTGGCATTTTTCAAAATGGATTTTCCGGAAAACAGTTTTTCAGTTTCATGGATCCGGCCTCCGGATCATTGATGGTTCCCTGAGAAAATTAAGAATCCAATCGAGACCCTGATCATAATTTTTATAGACTTATTCTATTGAAATTCATTTTTCTCCAATTCTGCATCAAAATGGACAAAATGTTTGTTTCCATTCCATTGTATGAAAATGGTTTTGAAAAAGTATTTTAATTCGACTAAATATGCATTAGTTACGGAATTTTAAATTTTGGGCCTTAGAATAAATTTTTCATTAAAAAATGTTAAAATAAAATGTCGAGAAATGCTAAAAAAAAGCAAACGATTGAGCGAAAATTTGATGGTTTGGCTTGAAACATTGAAAAAAATGTCAAAAATACTCTGGAACGTGCTCAAAATATTTTGGGCTGGAATATTGATTTTTAAATCTTAAATTCGATGTTTCAGACCAATATATTTTGAACAAGGCCAGGAGCATTTTTGGCATTATTTCCCAAAGTTTCAGTCCAAACCTACGATTTTTTGCATTTTTCGACATTTCTATGAAAATCCCCATAAAAATATTTTTAAATGAATGGAAATTAAGTCGCAAAATTTTAAAATCCCGTAACTAATGAACCTATTTAATAGAAGTAAAATACTTTTAAAAAATTTTCCATACAATGAACTGGGAAAAAATTTCAATTTTAATGCAGAAATGGAGAAAAATGAAATAAAATGCCGACTTGTATGTATTGGATTAAAAGTTCAGAAAAATGCATTTCAGTAGAAGAGGCCCATAAAAATTATGATGCAGGTCTCGAATTACCGTATTTACTCTATTTACCCGGCATGCAGGCTTGTTTTTCGAAGCTTCTGATTGAATGCCGGCCAATTAGAGGCTGCCGGCATATTTTTCAGGAAAAAAAAACACCAAAAACACAACTACAAAAATAGGCAACATCTGGCGTTTAAACAGAGAAAACATGACTGAAAAAATGCGAATCGTGCGAAACGGACAATCCTACAGCATTTCAGAGAAAACAGAGGAACACTTTTCTGAAAATGTCTGAAATCGCGCCAAAAATTGAAAAAAATAAATCAATATTTTTGAATCTGAATGACTTTGTCGCCTAAACCACTCTCAAAAACTTTACAATATCGAATTTGAAAATTCCAAAGAAAATCTAAAGAATATACAAATTGAAGAGACGCAGATCGCCTGGGACTGGCGCCGCGGCTACTGGCCACCGTAACCCCGTGCGACTCCGCCCCTTTGCCGAAAATGAGCGCATTAATGGAGTCGATTTGAGACGAAAATGGGCAGCCGAAAGAATAATATTATTGTTTCGCAGCGCTCGTTGTTTTTTTTTTAATTCGCTCTCATTTTCATTCACCCTTTATTTTTATTTGACAACTACCTAGACAGGTGTTTTTGAATGCAACCGGGTTGAAAAGTGCTCTAAAACACATGAGAAGTAGCATTTCGTTGCTCTCGCTCCGAGAAGACACTCGTAAATCCATTTTTACGATCGTTTTCAGTTTGACAATGGCAATTGTGAGGGCACGAGAGAGAGAGACAACATTTGAACCTCATTTGCATTACATTATAAACGTTATAATCATTGCTGCCATTGCTTTGAAAACTTTTTGCTCGAAAATTTTATGGGGTGATTCATAGAAATGTCGGAAATGTTAAAATATAAAAATTGGACTGAAGAAAACTCTAAATTATCTAAAAAATTGTGGGAAAACTCCGATTGGCCTGAAACTTTGGGAAGTAGTGTCAAAAATAATTCCAAGTATGCTCGGAAATTTGAACTGAAATATCGATTTAGATTTTTTTTTTCCAGAAAATTAAAAATCGATATTTAAATATCTTGATCCAAAATCTTCTGAGCACGTCTGGGAATATTTTTGACATTATTTTCCAAAGTTTCAGGACAATCGGAGCATTCTCCGAGTTTTCCCCGCAATTTTTTGCTCTTTTGTGATTAACCCTATTTAATTTTTTAAACTTTTCTATGAATAACCCCATAAAAGTTTACAAAAAGCATCTATTTATGTCCAGGGTTTTCCCCAATTTTTTGGCATTTTCTGCCTCGAAAAAACCGTCGTTCCCTCTTTTCACCGTCTAATTACTCTCAAATTAGTTTAGCGCCCACCTGTCATAACATAACACTAATTTATCTTGCGACTTGCTCCAATTAGACGCCGCTTCGCTCCCTTTTCCGTTTTTTTTCCTTTCTCACTCTTTTTCTCTCCCTCTCTACCACTCTCTCTCTCTCTCTATGCGTCTACAGTAAGAAATTTCAAATTCATTGCGTCAATGCCACCTACCGTAATCCATGCGTGCCTTTCTCTGCTAATTGATAATTTATGTGGTTCTTCCAGTGATGTGTTGATAGTGAATGAGTGAGTGAGAGTGAGAGAGAAATGTGAGAATGTTTTGCAAAAAAAGTTCCGGTTGGGTCACGTGTCGGAAGTTTTAGGCGGTCCCGAGGGCTGAGGCCATATGCATGAACTTCGTTCGACTGGCAAAGGGTTTTTCAGGCGCTTGTATGGCATAGCCTTTAAGTTATCGGGATTCGGCACGGGGTCTAAAGTATTTTTCTTGTTTTTCGGAGTTTCCAACCTTCAGCTTACCGTAAACAGACCGTCCGATAACCATCGACAAACATCTTTGCCCGGCAAACAATGTTCATGCATACGGCCTCTGGTGGATTTGTTTTTTTCGAATTTTGAATTTTGTCGAATTGCACCAATGGGCTTGGTGTATTGTCGTTAAAATGATGATAGTTGACAGAATAGTTATTCAAACTCTTTAATTTAATAAGGGTGCTTGCTACCGGAACGGGGAATTTGAATTTGAACTTGAATTTAGGCCCGATATTTCGAATTCCAAAATTCCAAAATTTAGACCCTTGGAAATTTCAATTTCAGATATTTTGTGAAAATTGCCAATAACTTTCTTATTTGTCAGCCGAAGCTCTTAAAATGTCCACGATTCATTTCTTAACAATGTCTGTTTTTTTTTCTTCAGTCGGAAACTGTGCCAGCATATGCAATAATTATAAAATAGAGAAAAAAATAGGGGTACATTCCACTATAGCCCCCCGAAACATTTCATTATACCCCCCCTGGCATAAACGTTGGTAAACCCCCCCACCCATTTCAATATATAACATGGAAGGTGGTGGAGCGGGGGGGGGGGGGTATAAAAAATTTTTATCTTGGCTGAGTATCAAATGCAAGAAACCAAATTGTGGAGTAAACAACTAGATTTTTTATCGATTTTCTGCCGTTTTCTTTTAATTTTTGTTACATTTTCGAGTTTTTTCCTTCTTTTTTTAATATTTTGTCGTTCACGCTTTGAATATGCGTTTCTAAGCATTTATTGATGGCCGGGAAGTTCAGCGGCAACGCGCCGGAAGCATGTGTGACACTTTTCAAATTGGCGACCGGAGGGAGCTGGGCGGAAGCTTGCTTTGCGGGTTGATTTTTTGGGATTAAAAGCCTAAAGGTGAGCATAAAAGTATAGGAAAAGGTTACAGGGAGCCGATTAAACACTCAAGGATCCTAGCAAACTTCCGCCCAGCTCCCTCCGGTCTCATTAAGCCCGCCGCCATTTCAATATAAACCCCCACCAGTGGTGGGGGGTTATAAAATTTTTTGAAATAAATGAGTATCAAACGTAAGAAACGACACTGAGCGATGAAAATCTTATCCCTAATCAAAATCAGACGTAGGATTCAACTAGGAGAGATCTTGGACATTTCAATAAAGCACCCCACCATTTCAATAAGCCCACCCACGTGGGGTGGTATAACAAAATGGGCGTTTGGGGGTGTATAATATAATGATATGGGGGGCTATAATGAAAGATTACCAGGGAATTCAATATGACCCCCCAAAACAACGGTGGGGGGATATGTTAGAATCTAATATGTCCCCCCACCGAGACATTTCATTTTATGCCCCCACTTTTATAACCCCCCACTTTTCAAGGTGGTGGGGGGTATTCCAACTGGTGGGTGGTCTTAAGTGGGTGGGGGGGGGGGTATAATGGAATTTTCCCAAAAATAGTTATGGAAAATCTTAAAATTCAAATTCGCAACTTTTCCTTCCACCCGCTTGACGGGCAAGTGTATAAAATTGGAAAATTATTATCTTAAAGAGTCAAAAAATTTTCAAAATTCTAGGCGCCTTTTCGCAGAAAACTCGAACAAAAATTCTAGAAACTTCTAAAGTTTCTGGACAAGCGATTGAGAAGAGGTTTAACAAAAATAGCCACAATTCTTTGAACAAAAAAAACAATTTTAAAAAACAACAAACAAAATTTTTCTGGACAAGCTTCTAGAGTTTTTATTAGAGGTGCTTTGCGAAAAGACGCCTAGAATTTTGAAAACATTTTCCACCCTTTATGATAATATTTTTCCCATTTTATAAATTTGCCCTTCAAGTGGAAGGTAAAGTTGTGAATTTGAATGTTAAGATTTTCCATAACTATTTTTTTCTCTATTTTATAATTATTGCATATGCTGGCACAGTTTCCAACGGAAGATTAAGATTTAGTTAAATAAGTAGGGGCAGAAATTGTTAAGAAACAAATTGTGGTTATTTTAAGAGCTTCGGCTGAGAAATAAAATGTTATCAGCGGTTTGCTGAAAATAACTGAAACTTCAAGTTTTTCAGAAACTACAGGGCGAATTTCCATTTTGATTATAAATAGCCCTGTAAACGCGATTAAAACGAATATTTTAACCGCCGTACCACCCGGAAAAGTTGAAAATTGACTGAGAAATAGGTATTCGAACATTTAGACCAATAATCCCTGGGTTTGACGGCCTTTTTCAAGAGCTTTTAAGGTATTTTTTGTAGGTTTTCAGGCTTCGACTGGTGGTCAAAATGTTTTCTCATGATTTTCGGGTTTTGCAACCTTCCTCTCGGCAACCCACAAAATAAACACCCTTTTGCCACAAACCTGGCAAACGTGGTTTATGCATACGGCCTCTGGGAGCAAAAGTGGGTTCGGATTAGGTACACGTATTCTTCTAGTCCCCCTAACCATCACCATCACCGCGTACACGTGTCACCCGACTGGTGGGTGGTTAAATTGACTTGCACAATTCGAATCAGGTGATTTACCCCATCTCCGTCATCGTTCTCAGTACAACACGAGGAGGTCGTCGACAATTTATAGCTCATTGAGACGTACGAATGAGACTAGTGGGGGTGGTCTTGTCCTCTTCGTACTGATTTATTTCGCTTCACCACCTTCTTCTTCTTCTTCTACGTATTGTTCTCCGGACACCATGTCACTGGAAGTTTCGGATCCCCGGCTCTAAAGAAACGCGGGAAAAAAATGGGTACAGTGTTTGTCGGCGGCAAAAAGTCAAGTCAAAAAGGGGTAGTAAATGTATCATCTTTCTCGCCGCTCCTTTTACAGCCATAACAGGCCGTGTTGTGTCCACTATAAATCAGGTTCGGGAAGAAAAGAGGGAGAGAGCCTATCTTTCGCTTGTGGCCTTCTTTGATGTCGCCGACATTGGTGGTGCGATGCGCGCGCGAGATCGTCGAGAATGAGGAGAAGTAGGAGGGCGAGGAGGAGAACATACGGTAGCAGTTGGCGAATTCATAATTTTAAAAATCGAATGCAGATTTTCATTTGATTTGGGGTACAAAATAGTGAAATAGGGATGCAGCTAACTACATACATACAGTAAGCTAGAAAATCTATTACGTATTCCTCGATTTGAGATATCTCGTCAAATGGTGCGCATACGGGTCTCGCGGCAACGGTGTATGCACACTAGTGTTTTTTGTGATGGTGCATGAACCGTCGTGGCGAGACCCGAATGTGCATCATTTGGCGAGGTATCTCAATTCGAGGAATACGTAACCCTTAACGCAATGATTTAATGTAAACATATTACGGAACATCGGAGCGTCGTAACTGAATTTTGCTCGTGACCACATAATAGAAAAATTGATAATAATAATTGGTTTCGTACCTAAATGGGGCAAAATACCGTGGTCTAGAAAATAAAACAGTTTTTTTCTGCCTTGCTTTAGGAAGAAAGCCTGAATTAGTTTTGACCAACCAAATTTTCAAAAAACGCGCCACGATTTAAATTGTAAAATTTAATTTTTGAGAACATAATTCTGCCCCCACAATTTAGGTGTTTGCGGACGAACCGTTACAAGCCCCGCCCACTTTTCTTTATTTGGCGTTGGATTTTTTTTGCAAGATAACAAAAAAACAAAACAAAGTAGACCGGGCAGTCAATTATCTAGAAAAAATGTAGTGTAAAAAATCCAATTTCCATAAATACATTTATTTTTCTCTGGTGCTTACTGTGGCCTAGAAGATGCAAACTTTTCCACTAGAAAACTCACCAGTCAGCATTATCGGTCACAGTTGAAATGAGGGTGACCGTAATCCATTAAAACGTTTTTAACAAAAATCTTGTTTAAGAAACCGATGAAAACAATATTATGGATTCGTGAATGAGTGACGAAACCGGGTGAATTGTGGGGCAAAAGATAGCTGGTCTCACCACGATTTTGACAGACTACGGTTAGCGCGAAAATATATTTTTTTTATTCTTTTTTTAAATATAAAACGCATTTTCATAGTTTTTTTTCTCAACAAAATAAGTTTTTGAGTTGAAATTACTCATTCCAGGTTACACAAAAAATTTTAATAGTGAAAAAAATGCTAGTCAAAAGGCAAAAAATCGCGTTTTTATTAAAAACAAAAGAATAAAAAATATTTTTCGCGCTAACCGTAGTCTGTCAAAATCGTGGCGAGACCATCCAACTTTTGCCCCAAAAATTCACCGCGTTTTGTCGCTCATTCACGAATCCATAATACTCACTCTTTCTTGTTAAAATATTTTGAATGGATTATGGTCACACTCCTTACTGCTATGCTAAATTTACTCATGGAAGAGTTTGATTTCCATTTTCTAGGTCACAGTCCTCACCAACTCGAGAAACTACGAGAACAATATATCAAAACAGTCTTATTTTTAAGAAAAATGGCACATGACTGAAAATTATCCATTATAGAGGACAGACTCCGCCTACTCTTCTCCTTTTTTTAATAGTTTTTGGGCGACAAATGCCAGTGAAACAGCACCAAAAAAATGGGTAAAACTTGTTTCCGGAATATGTTTAAACAGTGAAAACCGAGTGTTAACAGACTTGAACTTTTAATAGCCCTAAATGAAACAATTCAAATTATTCTGGAGTGGAGGAAAAATACCGTTTTTAAAGATAATTTAGGACTGAAATTTTGAGTTCAAATTTCTCAACTTTTCCGGGCGGTCCGGCGCTTAAAATATTCGTTTTAATCGTTTTTACAAAATTTAGACCCTTTGCCCTGAAATTTCTGAAATACTTGAAATTTCAGTTATTTTTAGAAAATCGCTAATAACTTTCTTACTTCTCAATCGATTTAATCGCGCAAGCTCTTAAAATCACCACGTTTCGTTTCTTAGCAATGTCTGCTAAAAGAGCCCCACTAAATCATTATTTTCCGTTGGAAAGTGTGAGAGTGCACTTCTCGTTTTGGTGGCTGAGTTTTCATGAGACCCGGCGTTGAAAAAATTAAAATGTGTCACATTTTAAAGGCGCACTATTTTTCCAAAGCCAGGTCTCGACTCGGAGGCTTGTTTTTCTAGTTAAAACCGTAAAAAGAGCTTTTTGTGTATCATCCAAAACTATAAGAATTGAGATTTCTAGACTATTTGTTTCCTAGGCTGTGTTTTATCTCGAAAACGACAAACAACTCGGCAAAATTTGAAAAATATTGTCAAAAATGCTCCTGGACATGCAAAAAACTTTGTAGACAGAAATATTGACTAGAATTGTATTATTTTAATTCACTTTTTCAGCCCAAAGTTGGTGGTAGTAGTTTGAAGCCCTGGCAATAAGCCCGGTATAAGTATAGAATCCGACCCCAATATAATTGACGACCCCATGGTATGGCTGGCGACCCCCGCCGTACATTTTTTTCGTGATTTTTGACTGGGGTCGTGTATTATACGGGGTCATGAAATATACTCTGAATGGTATACTACCCGACCCCAACAACAGAAATGGGGTCGTTAATCGAACTCTTAGGTAATTGTATAGAATTTGACCCCAGACCCGTATACTTTCCAACCCCAACTGTAGAGTATATTTAGCAACCCCAAAACCTTCCTTATCATCTGGAAATGTATTTTCAAAGAGTTTAGAATTCGACCCCAAGAGTTTAGAATTTAACCCCAAGAGTTTAGAATTTGACCCCAGGTGTTTAGAAACCAACTCCTGGTCTTGCCGTGTCCGAGGAGGAACCATTGGGGTCTTCTACTATACTCTGCAGTTGGGGTCGCCAAATGAACTTATATGGGGTCGGATTCTATACTTATACTATAAGCCCCACCCCTTGGAAGTGTGAGGCACGAGTTTTGTACTGGAACTGTTAAAGGTGGTGTCTGTCAGGATGGTGGTATATAGAATAGGTCTATCGCGAGTGGGGTTAAACTGTTCACGTTTCACGTTTTTTTTTACTATTTTCCAAAGTTTCAGACCAATCGGACAATTTTTTTGTAAAAAAAAAGCGCGCACTTGTAAACATGTTTTTATTTTTTTTTTGCTTGTTTGGCGGTAAACAACAAAAAAAAAGACGCAAAAACAAAGTTACTTTGGACGCCTCTTTTCGTCTTTTTTTGCGCTTTTTTTTACTTTGGACGTACCATAAGGCTCGGTCATTTTCTGACAAAAGGGCTTCGTTTTTGGATTAAATTGATGGTGTCATTCTGAATAATCAGATAATGATTCGAATTTTTCAAAAAAGAAAATTTTCAAGTGAAAAAATAATTTCATTATCCGACGAACTTGGTGGCGCATTGGACGACGGGGGAGCCGTGCGTTTCACGACATCTCAGAATTTCTATGAGAAATATTCACCAGCTTCCCGTGGTTAAACCGTACTTCTACTCCAAATTGAAATCTGGTCTTAAAATTAGATTTTTAATGTTTTTATTTAATTTTTCAAGACGATCTACTCACAATCAGGAAATTTTCGGCTAATAGCCATAAAATTCGTGGCATGTGTAAAATGCATTTGGCGGACGCCGAAATTCGATGGCTATCACCCGCTAAATTTTATATAAACGTGAAACGTGAACAGTTTAAGCCCACTCGCGATAGACCTATTCTATATACCACCATCCTGACAGACACCACCGGCTCGCTCTTTGTTATTCGACACCGTCCATACGCCCGTTTACAGCCCCCTCACCGCATACAATGCTCATTCTACCCGGTGCACACTCTCTTTTACCGCCACAGCCTGTAAACACCTCGACAAAACCACTAAATCAATCACATTTTATGAGTTGGTGAGTGCTCTGAGCACAAGTTTTCCAGTGAAATGGAAACGGAAACGGAGAAGAAGGGAAGAAGATAAGAGGTGATAATGGAAGAGTTGAGGAAAAGGGATTAGAAATGAAGTGCGGATTGGTTAGTATATAATTGTACCGATTTACGAGACACCACGACAGTTTGTGATTTGAGTAGTCAAGTTCCCGCCTTTTTCCCTCGCCGAGACACTCGGAGATCATTAACACATTTTATATAGTTCTGAGATTTATGTTTATGATCACCCCCGATTTTATTTTTATACCCCCTTGTTGTAGAGAGGGGGGGGGGTGATGCATTCGCGCCCTATTGTTAATTAAAGGAGGTGCCAATTTACCAATAGCTTATTGAAAAATTAGAATACTGGAGTACACGAGGTGTGTGGTCGCGGCTTCTAGAAAATTCTATTTCCTTAATTTCGTCACTAATTGATTGATAAATCATTGAATGCGGGTTTTGACAGTAAAAAAAGAAAGTTTTTTTTCTGGTTTTTTAAGCCAGTGGCCTCACACCTCGTGTACTCCTTTTGAAAATCTTCTAATATTTTTTTTGTGCGAAATTTCCCAAATATCAGAGTTTTTTTGGCCATTTTGCGATTTGCGATATTCGTGGTTCATTCAAAACAATTTCTTCCAAAAGTTGAACTCCAAACGATCCCAAAACATCCGTTTCTCTGTAGAAGCTGAAAATGTTTGAATTGAAAAGATAGAGCACGTACGGAAAAGCGTGATATGGCGCGTCACGGGGTGCTGGCGACTGCCTTATTTTCCAACGCTTTTTTTGCCGCCGACGCCCAGGCGCTGCGGTTGCGTCGCGTGACAACGCTGCGTCTCAGCGCTCACATACTACCTGCCTGAAAAATGCATTTCAAAAAATGTGAATTCGCATCATTTGGCACACTGAACAATATCTTGTCGTGAATTGTTATATTTGTCTCTCTCTCTCTCTCTTCGAAAATTAATATATTTTTACTGTCCTACTTTATGCCTTGATGCAAAAATTCACAAACAAACTACAAAAATTCACCCATTTTCTTCCATTCTGACTCATCATAATTCGTCACGAAACTTGTTCTTTTCTCTCCAGCCAGCACCGAACACGCACATCTTTTCACCATCTTCTTATCATTTGTTATCACCGAAATCACATAAAAATGCCCATTAACTACCGTAATGGAAAGTTTATCAAATAAAAAAATGATAAAAAATGAGAAAATGGCGGCAAAATCAAAACGAGCAATAATAAAAATTGGGGCTGTAAAATAAAGTTTGCCTCTTTTTTATTTTTATACAAGAAAACTAAAGAATTAAAACGGTTTCCACTCTTTGTAAAAAAGGAGGCAAAACGGCGATTTTAGACTTCAAAAGGACGCCGCCACCGCCGCATTTTTCAGTTCCAGGTGGTCTTTTTCCCGATTTTTTCATGCAATCTTGGCGCGGTGAAGATTAAAAGACGGTGACTAATACGCGTGAAATTTCAAAAATTTTGTGGGAAATTGGAAATTTGGCGGTTTATTTAAAAAAGGGGCTTTGATTTTGAGATGGGAGCCGGCTGGGCCGGCCGGTTGGGAAAATTTAGAAAAATTTAAATTTTTGTTTGACATTTTGGGGTGTAATGGTTCGTGTGGAAAATTTTTTACAAAATGTTATTTTGAAATTGGGGAAAACCTCCCCGATTGGCCTGAAACTTGCTCTGAAAAATTGACTGAAATTTTTTTTTCAAATTCTATATTGTTGATCCGCCGAAATGGTCAAACGCGCTCCGCTGATTTCAACGCTATGCGATTTTCATTTTGGTCTCCAAATTATTCCATTTCACGTGTAAATTCAACGTGAAACGAAATAATTTGGGATCCAAAATGAAAATCGAATAGCGTTGAGTTCAGCGGAGCGCGTTTGACCATTTTGGCGGGCCAACAATACTTTAGTCCAAAGTTTTACAAGGAAATTAAAAACCGAAATAGGATGACGTGGAGTATACTCCATGTTTCTGCTAAAATCCACAAAATTTTTGTAAATCCCAGTCCAGAAAAAGCCTAGCTTGGTTCTTTTTTCTTTTTCCTCCTCCAAATAAATTGGCTCATTAGCGGAATTAAGGGTATGTAAAAGTGCAAAAGCTTAGGGAGACCGCTTTTGGTATTTGGAGAAAAAGCAAGATCCCAGCGCACCATAATAGAAAAATAAATGCGCAAAAAGATGGGAGTGGGAATTGAAGAAAAAAAAAAGACAAAATCCACGGAAATTACTCTCACCCGGGTGCAAATCAGCGACATCATGATTCCTGGACAACGATACTACCGGCTACGCCACCAGCACACTTTTAAAGCCAGGTGTAGGTTGCGGTGATAAAGGCGACGGATTGCTTGAACGGAGCTTTTATTTATTTGTATTTTTTTCTCAAATTGATTTTTTCTACATAACAAGCCTGCTGCGCAGCCAAACTCGTTTTCCATAGTGTGTCGACAGACAGACATTTAAAGACATTAGCAAACAAAGAAAACAAAAACAAAAATATCTACAAATCGCTGCCACCAAAACGGGGAATGCAATGCGTCAGTGCGTGCGCTGGCACAGTTTCCAATTAAAGATAAGGATTTTATGGGATTTTAGCCCAAACTGTTAAAAAACGAATTGTGGGCATTTTAAGAGCTTGCGCAATTAAATCGGTTGAGAAATAAGAAAGCTTTAGTGATTTTCTGAAAAGAGCTGAATTTTTTTTTTTATTTCCGGGGAACAAGGTCTAAATTACCACAGATAGCTTTGTAAACACGATTAAAACGAACATTTTAAGCGTTTGACCGCCCGGAAAAGTTGAAAAATGGCTGGGAAAAGAGGCTTTGAAAATTTATTGTCCATTCGCGAAAAAAGCAAGTGCGCTCCACGAAAATTAGTACTTCGTGGAAATCATTTTTGTCGCCAAATTATTTCATTTCACGTTGAATTTACACGTGAATTGAAATAATTTGGCGACGAAATTGAATTCCACGAAGTACTAATTTTCGTGGAGCGCACTTGCTTTTTTCGCGAATGGACAATAGGCCTAGTTATAAGTTGAAATTCCCCATTCTGGCAGTGACAAAGACAAAATTAATACAATTTTCATATTAATTACGTTTATTTTTTGTGGTTTTTGCTATTGATTTTTAGTGATAAACAAAATTCCTTTATTATTGAAAAAATTCCTCAAAATTTCATATTTCTCTTGCACCCACTCATAAATTCTTAATCCAATCAATCCCTCACATCTTCTGCCGAATCCCTCTCGTCAAGAATCCTTGACTTTTCCACTTACAACAATCCAAATATTATTCCATATTACCCCCCTCCTCTTCTTCCGTTCGTTGCTTCCCGCCCTCGCGCGCTGATTGGTCGCCGCTGCCGTCAGGCCACGCCCACTTTTCATCTTTCCTCGTCGCGCTTCGACCAGTCCGGGTCCGTGGAGGGCCAATATTTCATCAGGCGCCCAACATATTTCAATCATTCGCCCCGCTTCTTCTTCTTCTCTTCTCAACTACCAATTCGCCTCGTTTATATGTACAATATATATCTCAATTAATGCCATTTCTTCTCTTCTTTTTCTTTTTCCCCCTTCCCGCCAAGACCCATTTATTGTGTTTTTATGGGCGGTCCGCGAAAAAGTCGCTACTAAAGTGTTTATGGGCCCCCAAAACGATTTATAGGCTTTGCGTGGAAGAAAAAAATAAATAAATGATGATTAATAGAGAGGAAGTGTTTATTTATTTTTCTCTTTTATTTACAGTTATTGATTACAGTATTTTCTTCATTTAGCCTTAAAATGACATTGTTCCCCTTGTTTTTTTTTTTTGCGTGACTTTTGAGCTCTCCAAAAAAATAGAAAAGAAGCATCAACCCATTTTCCATTCCATCCAACCCCTCAATTACAGCTCATCTCATCTCCACCGCACCATCCATCCGGCACGTAAATGAGCATGTATCCGGGATGGACGGGCGACGATTCGTACTGGTCGGGAGCTGGCACAGCCACCGCTGCTCCCACCGGCTCCGTCACACCTGCCTCTTCGTCGTCATCGTCGGCGTCGTCGTCGGCGGCCGCCGTTGCAGCGGCTAGCAATTTGAAGGTAAATTGAGGAGTTTTGAATATTAAAATTAGCTCTGCGGTTGCGTCGCGTGGTAACGCTGCGTCGAGTCTGTGTCTCGTCAAAATAGCGCGTCGAAAAAACTGAATTTGCATAAATTGACACACTGTCAAAGTTTTTCCCGCTCAGTTTAACGGAACTCTGAACGATTGAAAAAATGACCAAATCGGTGAAATCAAGACTCTTTCTACGACTTAAAAATTAAAAATTCCCAGAAAAAAATCAGGCGCACACAGCTTAATATGACGGGGCTGTAATGCTTGTTGCTTTTTTTGTTTGAGAATGCGAAAAAATACGGGTTTAAGCATAGTAAACCTCACTACGGTACCGTCATTTTCAGCTCTGCGCACCTTTTTTTTCTGGCGTTTTTCTTTAACTTTGTATGCGGCAAAGTAGTGCCCGGTGTGTTAGCCCGTACTTTTTTAAAGCGCGAAAAATTCCCGACAAATACGGTCTGCGTACGTGGCGCCAACTTTTCTGCTTGAAAAACCGTACGAATTACGCCGATGACACTATTTTTTAAGTGCAAACACCGATGTCCCCTTTAAAAAATGGTTTTTTTTAACCAAGATAATCGAAGCAATAATTGCATTCAATTTTGCAACCAACAAGCGCCTTTATTTCAATTACTCTCGTCTCAACTGTCCTGCTGTGGCCTAGAAAATGCAAACTTTTCTACGAGTTGATTCGGCACGATCAGACACAGCTGACATGAGTGTGACTGTAATCATCCATTCAAGAATTTTAACAAAAAAAAACCGAAATAAAAATCACTCTCTCTCTCTTGTTAACATTTTTGGATTGATTACGGTCACATTCATTTTAGCTGTGCCCAATATTGTTGAATTTACTTGTGGAAGAGTAAGCATTTTCTAGGTCACAGCAAGCGCCATCTTTTTTCAAGGCGCAAAAGAGACAAAAAAATTCATTTTATTCTTTGAAAAATGGATGCAACTGTAAATTAATGCGCCCAATGAAAAAAAAAGTAAAGTCAGTTAGGTTTGTACATTTTGCCTTAATTTAGAGCTTTGTTAGTGAGAAAAATGCTATTTTTCCTTATGTCCCTTTAAAGTCTACATTAATTTTTAAAAATGACGCTTGATAAATAATAGTAAGATTATACAGTAGGCATTCAAAGTTAAACGCAGACATCCAAAAAAAAACCAAAAAGCAATAAAACGGACGAATTTGAAAGTATTTATTATTTTAAAATTAAGCGGGTTTGCGGCGCGTGTGTGGCGTGTATTCGGGAGTTAACTTGATGCCGCGCATTGTTACAAATTTGGCTTCATTGTCGAGTGGTTAAAGCACACAGAGTTCTGGTGACTGCCTTGCCTTTTTTCAAACTTTTTTTTGCCGCCGACGCCCACGCGCTGCAGTCGCGTCGCGTGACAACGCTCTCTCTCGGTCTACATCACGTCTCTTACACTCTCTCTGCCTGAAAAATTCATCTCGAAAAACGTGAATCCGCGTTTTCAATTGAGCGCACTTTAGCGTGGCGACAGTCATCATTAAATGCCCCTGCCCTAAAAGACTTTACAAATTTCCAGACGTACGAACTGTACAACAACACTTACATGAACAACATGAAGCACATGCTCGCCGCCGGATGGATCGACAATGCGAATCCGTAAGTGCGCTCTGTTGCACAACTTCCCACAAGCTAACTGCCATTTCAGCTTTGCCTACAACCCGTTGCAAGCGACGTCGGCGAATTTCGGCGAAACGCGCACCTCTATGCCAGCCATCTCGCAGCCAGTCTTTCCGTGGATGAAAATGGGCGGTCAGTTTTTTTTTTTACTTTTTAATTTTTACACCTTCCATTTCAATATTTACCATCCTACGGCCATTACTCGCGTCTCCAGTATTACACGCGTTTAGCGAGGGCGCCACTGTGAAGACGCAGACATGCGATAGGGCGCGTTTGCCCTTTCCAACACGCCTTACCCCATCAAGCCCATTACAAATAACAACATATGGGTCACATGTTCATAATGACCGCCAAACCAAACAAACAGGCGAGAAAAAAGGTGTGAATTGCCGATGGGGGCACACTTTTTCGATGCTTATCTTCTGGTCCTTTTACCCTTTTACATGAATGACAGACACGGCGGTCTCCCTTTCTAGGACCCCCAGCGCAAAATAAGAAAGAAACGGAGAAGATCGCGGCGGGCGAAGAAACAGGCGACTACTGCAATTTTTGATTTATTCACGATTGAGAAGGTCAAATTAAGTGGCAATGTGAGGGGGGAGGCGATAGTAAAAATATGTATGTATGTGACATTAGATTGTAGTCTAATGGGTGGTCGAATCGTGGATTAAAAGTTAAGGGGCCTTACAAAGACCTGCGGAACATCGGAGCGTCGTAACTGAATTTGTGAACACAAAACACCTCATGGAATTTTTGACTCGTAGGCTAATAGCTGTTAAAAACAAATATGATTGCCTAATTTTTGACCCTTGGCGCAAATCTCGTGTATTTTTTTTCGTGTACTCCTTGTGGAAAATCTTACAATTTTGCAACATTTTCCTGATTCCTGTCAAGATTTCAGGCATAAATATTTTGTATTCAAATATTTAAATAAACGAAAGTAAACAAAGATAAATGATTGTTTCTGAATATTTCCTCTGTATCCCTTTTTTGCAATTTTTTTGTTGCAAAAATAATGCTATTTTCAAAACCCTAAGGCTCCATCATTTTTTGACAAAAATTCCTCGTTTTTAGCTCAAATTAAAGCTTTTATCTTGACTAATCTGAAAATGATTCGTAGTCCCTAAAAAGTAAAGTGAAATATCGAAATTGAGTAATATTAGGAATACCGAAATTCAGTTAAGGCGCTCCGATGTTCCTGAAGCCTCGCAGCGACGCGCAGAACATCGGAGAGTCGTAGCTGGTCCAGACATCATAGGAGATGCGTTGAATTCAATAAAATGGTGAAAGTTTGTCCATGCTCAAGGAATTTCGGGCCGCTAATTGTCGTGCAAAATGACAAATTTCTTCGAGATTTGGCAGATCTGCCTGGGCAGATAATGGGCAGCTAATGAGCAGCCAATGGGCAGCTAAAGGGCAGTTAGTGCTAGTGTGAAAATTGCCCCGCAAAATAACAAGTTGCTATGCGATTCCGTAGATCTGCCCGGGTAGTCAATGGGCAAATTGCTAAAGTGGCCAAGTTAATGATTATTTCTCCTCCAGAAGGTAAAATCAGGCATATTAAGGGCATTCAGCTGTGGTGCTTCGTCTCCTCAATTCCTTTCGTACGTCTCAGCTCCTTCTCCTTCTGTCGGTTTCGGTTCACTTGCCTTTTTTTCTCCTCAGCGCCAAAGCATGTGAAAACAGAAGCGAAGACACACACCCGCACACGTAAATACCAGTTCTCTCTATTTTCGCACTCTCTATCTCGTCTTCGCCTCTTCCCGCCGATCATTTATTTTCCGCGACTCTTTGAAGTTTGCCGCCTCCGTGCCAGAAAACTCTAGACTCTTGTCTCGCCACGAAATGGCAAAGAAAAGGGGATGAGATGAGCAAGGAAGAAGCTGGAATGTAGCACTGATTTATGGCGACATTTGCATAGAAATGTGTGACAACAACAACACGAGCAACAAGTTGTAGAACAATGTTGCACCGAGTTGTCAGAATGTTTGCGGTCTTGTGTGTTGAGATGACCTGGCTCGTGTCGTGTGGAGCAGCTGCTCTCTGAGCTATCCTCTCCGATCAGCTCCCCGCGATATATTTTCATCTAATCTGATGATTTACGGTTCACATTGCACGGAAACGGAGCAAGTGAGGGGGGGGGGGCAGGAAGGTGACAACTTGGGAAGAGCACCGGATTAGGATTAAAGCAGGCGCACTAGTTTTTCGAGAGCGAGCAGTTCTGGGGAAAAAGGTCTGTCCTGTCTATTCTGCGGGAGCGTCCTCTCGTCGGGACCTTTGTGGCTGAATTGGTATAAAGAAGGCATGAAATCTGGGTTTTATAAATAGAAAGTATGTATGCTTCAGCGGCTATGTTTGAAACGGGTCATTGAATTTTTGGCGCGGGTATAGTGGATATAGGCAGCTCGGTGGCTATTAGCCGTGGAAAATGACTGTTATGTATTAAGGCACCTAATTGGCGACATTCGGCCCCAAGCAAGGTTCTTCGGCTATTAATCACTGAATCAAACGGCTAACAGCCAAAAATATCGGCGCGAGCGGCTTGGGTTATATTAAACCGGTAGAAACAAACTTTTCTAGAATTTTTACCGTTGGTATAGCGGATATAGGCAGCTCGATCGTTAGTAGCCGTTGAATATAGCTATTAGCCATTACTGGCACCAAATGGGCGCGCAAGCAGAGGTTTTTGGCTATCAGCCGCCAAATTAAACAGCAAATTGCCTAAAATCTCGCAGCTAGAGAAAAAGACTACTAGCCATTATTGGCGCCAGTTTGGCGTTTTCAAGAATCGTGAATGTGTCCGTGCGTGCTCTGGCACAATTTGTAACTGAAAATAACGATTCACAATTAGTTGAATTTTTCAAGCAGATATTTTTAAGTAACGAATTGTGCACATTTTAAAATCTTGCGCGATGAAATCGATTCAGAAATAAGAAAGTTATTACCGATTTGCTAAAAGTAATTGAAATTTCAAGTTTATTTTAAATTTCATGGAAAATATCAATTTTTTTATAAACAGCTTTGCAAACACGCTTAAAACAAATATTTCAAGCGCCGGACCGCCCGGAAAAGTTGAAAAATGGCTGAAAAACGGGGTTTCGAAAATTCAGGCTTTAAGAATTAAATGAGGATGTTTTCTATGAGTTTTCTTTGGCTCTATTAAAAAAAGGACTTTGAACTTTGAAGAGATTGAATGCATTTTTTTTCGATAGAAGTTTTTGAAGTTTTCAATTTTTGAAGAACTTGTGTCAAAAGTACATTAAAAAAAGGAAAAAAAAGTTTATCTTTGTCAGTTAACTTTACGGCTAATAGCCGCGCCTTAACCACGATAAACTAAGGCCGAATATCTCAGAACTCGCATCAATCGCCGACTAGGTGAAACATGGAAATTCCAATAAAATACCGAAACATTTTAATTTCAATCTGATGAAAAGCTATGCACGCCTCCCCTGTCGTCCAATGCGCCACCAAGTTCGTGGGATAATGAAATTATTTTTTCACTCGAAAATTTACTTTTTTGAGAAATTCGAAATATTATCTGATTATTCAAGATGCCACCATCATTTTCATCCAAAAACGAGGCCCTTTTGTCAGAAAATGACCGAGCCTTATGGTACGTCCAAAGTAAAAAAAAGCGCAAAAAAAGACGAAAAGAGGCGTCCAAAGTAACTTTGTTTTTGCGTCTTTTTCTTTGTTGTTTACCGCCAAACAAGCAAAAAAATAATTTGAAACATGTTTACAAGTGCGCGCTTTTTTTTTTACTTTGGACTTACATACCATTAGGGTTTTAAAAATGCGCCAGGTAGAAACAATTTTGGAAGGCTGGGTTGCCGTGCTATTTACTTTTATTCTTTTCGAGGTAAACTTCAATTAGACGTTCCCTTCTAATAGAGTAAATATCTTATGTAAAAGTAGTGGATTCGATTTCGCTTATGCCTCCCTTCATTTGCTTAAAACTATCAACGAAAAGTAATGATTAAGCAGATTAATTTTAAGCGCACTAAAAAGTTTATCATCATTTTCTTCTCCTTCTCCTCCTTTTTCTCCTTCTTCTGCATTTACCATTTTGATTTATGTTCCTCTTTTTTTGCCCAATCAACTCCAAAATTGAAGAAACATAGACACTGAGACAGTTGCGCGTTACGATACAGTACGCCGCCGTGTTCGTTCCTCAAAACTTCTTTCCTAATCTCCAAAATCTTCTTCTCCTTCTTCTCCTTGTCGTTCATCACAAAAACTGAACGCCCAAGCGAAATGGACAGGTTCCATTTTCTTTTCTCTCGCTTTTTTTGTTGCCCTAATTCATCGCCATTAAAACAAAAAATAAAATAACTTTTAGGGGAGGTCTGAGCTCCCTGATACCGTAACCGGCTGGACGGAAAAAATTCAAAGAAGAAAAAGAAGAAGAAGAAGAGGATTGTCTCATTTTCTGGATAAACGCCAGGCAGATGGTTGAATTTTAATGAGGAAATGGAAGAAAAATTGAAAATTAGGAGAGGGGACAATGAGAGGTGTACGGTAATGGGTAATTGGGGCAGTAACTGACTGTGGAGGTGTTGGGCGGCGAAGCAGGCTTTTTAATAATAAAAAAAAATTTTGGCAACATGTATTGAAATTACAAAACCCCTGATGGCCTGCAAAGATTTTCTTGATTTCTTGATTTTTTTGTTTTCTCAATTCCGATCTTTCTTTCTCTGCAAAGGTGTGAATGTGGTGGCGAGAAGGGCTGAACAACTGTTATGAAGAAGTCGGCGACGATAAGATAAAAAGGCGGCGCTGTTCGGCAATAATGAATTACGAGCGAAAAGAAAACGCAATCGACAACTGTCTAACCAATCGGAGAGAAGGCGGGCGGGAGAGAAATGAGCGGGAGGTGGAGTACGGTAGTTAATGGCATAATAATGGGTGATTGAAACATTTTAACACTACTGTTTTGCCTTGCAGTGAAAATTGTTTTCAAATATATTTTTAAGAACGGATTGGCTGAGCCAGTAAGAAAAAAACTGATTTCTGGGAATGTGCTGGGGCATTTCATCATTTTCCTTTAATAAAAAAATATCGGTTGTTGATAATTTTTTTGTGGTTGCATTTTTGACATTTTCATGAATAACCCTACTTAAATGTGATATTTTTGCACAGCCTTTTCTTTTTTCGTTTTTTCGATTTCGATCAAATTAAATTAAATATTCTCCTGTAAGTATATGCGAATCAGGGCTGATTTTAAATTTTAGTTCACGGGTTTCACGGATTTTTAAGCACCGTAAAACTTTTACGGATTCTGTAAAAATTCCTTAGTTTTGTAGAAAAAAAAAAGTTGTGATTCTTTTTTTTTTTTTTTTTTCAATTTTTGCCAACAAACCAGCAAAGTTTGATAGAAGTTTAAGCACAGTGAGATTTATTAAAAATGATTGTCTTTTCAACCCTAACTTATTTATCAATGTTAAATACAGTAACTTTGTAAAAAATATCACAGCTTTCGCATTTTAGGAGTCAACTACCGATCTTATGCTTTACTTTCGATTTTGGTCAATTTTTGTTATCGTTTCTCAATTTAACGGGTTTTGCAGAAATTTAATCCGTAAAATAAATTTTACGTCCAGCCCTGATGCTAATTGAGTGTCTAAAATGTATGATATTGATTGTTTTAGTTTCAGAGCCTTTCTGTTTTTTTTGATTATCGAAAAAAATAAAAAGCGATCCACTGCTACCAGAGCCGCGAATTTTGGCCTAAATTTTCAACCTTTCCGGAAAATCCGAATTTTAAATTAGTCTTTTTAATTGATCGTGCTGACAAAGCTATCTATCGAAATTGAGACCCTTTGCCCTGAAATTTTAAGAAAAATTGAAAGTCTATTTAATTTCAGAAGACCGCTAATAATTTTCTTATTTCTCAACCGATTTGATCGTGCAAGATCTTAAAATGTCCACAATTCGTTTCCTATTTCGCCAGCTCACGCATTGACGCATTCAATTTCCCGTTTTGATTTTTTAGTGCCTTTTTGTATTTTTTCGATTATCGAAAACCACATAATAATGAGATAAACAAAAACATTTAATTTTTTATTGTCGGCCCGCCAAAATGGTCAAACGAGCTCCGCTGAACTCAAAGCTATGCAATTTTCATTTTGGTTTCCAAATTATCTTATTTTACTTATAAATTCAACTTGAAATGAAATTATTTGGAAAACCAAAATGAAAATTGTACAGTATTTAGTTCAGAGGAGAGCGTTTGACCATTTTGGCGAGCCGACAATCCGGTCAAGTCTTCCAATTTTTTTGGTTTCAAAATCATAAAATAGTTTTTAAGCAATTTTAAGTTAGTAAAAACAAAAGATTCTCAAAAATTATCTTAATTCTTCATCTCACCACCATTTTCTCATTTTCCAGGCGCAAAAGGAGGAGAATCAAAACGAACCCGACAAACGTACTCGCGAAGCCAGACGCTCGAGTTGGAGAAGGAATTCCACTATCATAAGTATCTGACCAGAAAACGGAGACAGGAAATCTCGGAGACACTTCATCTAACTGAGAGACAGGTTCGTATTTAGTGTTTTTTTTTTCAAAATGCGAAAATTCGTCACAGGGCTGAGGTTTCGTACAGTTGTTTGTTTATGAAAAAAAAAACGAAAACACATATTATCGGTTCAATTTTCTTGCCGGCTACCATATGCTCCCGCGCAAGTTTTATAATAGACGCAGACATAACGCTCACATTTTTGCACTGCGTTCAGTTGAAAAACCTGATAGGGCGGAGTTTCGCTACTGCTTAGAATATTGAATTGTTAATATTTCTTATGAAAAACAGAAAAAAAAATGCAAAAAAGAATGCAAACAAACTACCGTAAACGCGTTGGAAGCGGCGAGACCACATCCGCAACGAACGAGTGCTCTGCCTAGTTTTCGCGGTGCAGTAATAAATAAAAAATCGTAATTTTCGGGTTTTAGAAGCAAATTTCCGCTGTGCTTTATTTTTGTTACTGTTTCTTGTTTCAGCAATGAATTTGCTTTTTTTGAGCCGAAACACTCGAAATTTTACGGATTTTCTATATTTCGCAAATTGTTACTTTTTTGCAAACAATTTTTTTTTCAAGTACTGAGCGATTAATTGAGACCGCGAGAATACTGGAGAATACTTTTGAAAGTTTTCCGCAATACAATGTACAAAGAAAATCGAGCATTTATATATATATATTTTTTAATAAATGGGTAAAAGGGATATCATCCGTCTCTGAAACTCCACCGGGAGTCAATTGGAACTTACAATTAGGCCACAGAAAACTAGGCCAATGCCGAAACACGTTGAAATTTGAGAGAAACGAGACAAAATGGCAGTGCACGTTCTGTGGGCAATCGGTAGAACTTTCAGGGATGGATAATAGCCGAATAATTGAGTTGTCACTAATTTTAATCGCAAAATAACGGAGAACATTCCGTTCCTAAAAAAATTTGTAACAGATTACACATTTTCCAGGTAAAAATCTGGTTCCAAAACCGACGGATGAAGCACAAAAAGGAGGCAAAGGGTGAGGGTGGAAGCAACGAATCAGACGACGAATCGAATCATGACGAGCAAAATGAGCACAGCTCGTCGTAACTTTCGACAACTTTGTATAATCTTTTTCGCTTCCGGTCACTTTTTTGTTTGTTTTTTTTCCTAACGCATTTTAATCGGTGATTCATGGCTTTTATACTCCCATCAGAAAGGGAGTTTTCTTTTTTCTCCATTCCGCGCCCTTTCGACGGGTTTTTTTTACCTTTTTCAAAGTTTTTTCTTTTTTTGCAAATTCTTCTCAAAAAACGATAGAATAATCTAAAATGCTTCTTTCTCTTTTTGAGATTTAATGATCTCTTTTTTGTTTTTTTTACTAATTTTAGTTGTTCAATAAAACACGATTTTTTTTTGCTTTTTCTTACAATGTTAAGTAATTACATATCTTTTCTTCTTGCTTTCTTTTTTATTAATTTTGAATTGCTCTTTTTTAGCGGATGATTCTAAAATAAAAATTTACTGCACCACATACCATTTTTCTAAAAAAGTGAGACACTATACCCGTGGGGAGACTGTTCTCAAAAATCTGGGAAAATTGATAATGGAGCGCATTTGGTCTTCCTGTCTGTGTCTTGCGTTTCGGCAGTCTCTCTCGCTAATTTTTCTGCAACATATCCTTTTAAAATTCTTTTTTTTGTTTACAAAAATCGCTCGGTGGAAACATTTTGTTGAAGTGTTTTCGAAAAACAATTTATCAAAATTTGCCGTGCACTCTATCGTTTTTTAGAACTGCAAAAAACGGAAAATTGGCCAATTTTCATGAAAATTGCATTTTAATTATCTGTTCGAAACGCGAGACGCAGACATACGATGCAAACGCGCTCCATTACTAATTTTCACAGTTTTTTGAGGCCAGCCTCACCACAGAGGGTGCAGTACGAGCCGAAATTTAAATGTATTATCAAATGTTTCGTTACGTGTGTGGCGGGGCGTTAGCGTTAGCAACATTTTCGGGTGGTTTGATTTTGTTTATTTTTTATTTTTCAAACCATGTAAACTTTTAATCAAAAAATCAAAAATCTGTGGAAATATTATCCCATTCTGAAATTCCGAAATTTCCAGTTGCCATCACAAAAAGTGTATTGTTTTTGGTCTGAAAATATGGTTTTTTTTTTTTAAATTTTAGCTTGAAATTACTTTTTCGAGCACAAATTTTGGAATTCTCACTGCATTTATCACAAAATTGTTGCCAAATATGACGAATAGATGAGAATTTGTGAGATCGATTTGAAAATTATAACATTTTCCAAATTGAATTTCTTTCGGTGCGTTGAATTCAGAGATTATTGTTCGTTTCACTGAAAGTTGTAAATAAACGTAGTTTGAAATTGACTCGGTATAAAGAGCTGCAAATTCGCTCCAATCGCACAGTGAACTTCGCCTGCTTTTGGAGTGAAATTCAGAAAAAATCAGAGCGAAACATCGGTCAAGCTCTCTCCATTTCCTTTCCTCTCTCGTCGCTCGTCGCTAACTGCGAATGGAGCGAATTTACAGCGCTCTGTACTGAGATTAACATAACACAGCGTGCTTGACCCTACGTGTAGGAATTCGCGCATTTTGCATGTGTCAGTGTATCGACAGTGGCGTTCTGCCAAGTCTAGCTATTCAAACACAAGCAAAATGAAGACACCGAGACGCGAGAAAAAATTGAATCGATAATAGTCCGGAAAAAGCCGTGCATAATGCCGCGTCCAAAGTTCAAAAAATTCCTGAAATCAGGCGTTTTTTGCAATCCAAAGTTTCGAAAAATTTCCCAGAAATAACAGACGCGCACAGTTGAAACCGGCGTTACCGTAGTTGCTTCGCTGCGAGAGCTTCTATGTTTAAACTTGAATGTTACCACAGTTGCTCATTTTTTTATTTTATACGGAAAAATTCAAGTTTATAGACAGAAGGTAACGCCGGTTTCAACTGTGCGCGCCAGTTCTTTCTAGGAAATTTTTTCGGATTTTTGGACTGCAAAAAAACGCCTGATTTCAGGAATTTTTTGAACTTTGGACGCGGCATAAATTTTAAATAAAAAAACCTAACCAAAATCGGAAAACACAATTATTTTCCCCGACGAGTATCGAACTTCAACAAAGATCCCAGCACAATTTGTTACTTCAATGTCGCACCCTGAAAGAAAGGGTGATACATGTTTAATGTTTAATTAATTAATTACCGCTACAATTACTCCTCAAGCCAAGAATCACCGACGATGCGTTCGATCCTTTAGGAATACTCACATCAGCTTGTAACCGGGTTGACTTTTTAGGGTATCTAAGTTTTTACAGGAATAAGTTTCTTTTTTTAACAATTAAAAAAAAAAAGAAAAACAGAACATTTACTCACGCCATCACCGCGTACGGCGTACGAATATGAGACGTGCACCAACTGATCGGAGCCCTGACAACTTTTTGCACTGCTCTTCCGTTTCTAACCACCCACGAGCCCTTCTGTGGCATCCAGAACCTCGGCTCATCGTCAAATTCATACTCTGAGAAGTCATCGGAATATTCGGAAGGCAGTGGGCTGGGGAATAGGGTAATCTGAGTGGGTACGGATATCGGAAGAGTCGTGAGCACGCCAAATGAGTCGACAGGAAGAATAAATTCAATGATATTTTTAAGTTTTTTCGTTTTTGGTAAGTACTTCGATGGTTGAAAGTTTAGCGAAATATTGAGACCATTCAGATCTCTGGGAATTTCCAGCATAACTTTTTGATTTGCCTTCACCGAATAACGAGACGGAGAAGAATATTCGCATAAAGATTTTTCGTAGCTCTGAAAACTAGAAGAAATAAACAATTTTTCTGAAAATGTCGTTTCATACCATACTTTCTACCACGATTGTGAGCTCTTTTCCATTCGTATACGTGACATAAGTGCCGCCACCGGCAAATTTTCCACTTCCTTTTCCACGTGGCAGAATCATCCATCCTCGTTTCACGTGCGCTGTCACGTATTCTGTAAATTTATATTAATAATACATATAATTAGTAGTTCCCCTGAATTAGGAAGTCTTGCTCTAATTTCTTTCATTTTCACCTTTTCTGTTTTTTTCGATGCACCAGAAAGAAAACTAACTTAAAACGTGAAACGCCTTTTCCGTGAAAAACTTTTTCTCGTCAAGTGAAGCAAGTCCACACCTATACCATGGAAGCTGGGGGTAAAATGCTGACATCAAATGCCAAGTAAGCATTCTGTAAATCATAATTAAAAAAATTAAATACGGAATTTCAATGCAGACCCAGTAATATTCCCATAAATGTAATTCCAATTAATTGTTCGAGCCATACAACCCATTCCAGTTTCACGATTGTCAGTACTGTAATCTTCGCTAGCCCATATCTTCTTACCACTTTTTTGCACTTTTTCCGGAATTTTTCCGCCAGGATAGTGCACTCTAAAAGTTTATTTTTAGCTGTACATATTTAGCTGAAATTTCCGTTCTTCATAAGTCTATTTTTTCCTAAATTTAAGACATTAACACCCTTTACCGCTGCGCCACTAATAGGATCCATTAATATCCCAAAGGGGCATGATTGGGGTGTCAGAAAACGCGCCCGGATGCACATTTAGAGTCACTTTAATTAGGCTTTGTGATTTTCCTGCATTTTGTCGCTTTTTCTTTTGAAAGTGGGAAAATAATGCTATTGTCGACCCGCCACGACGGTCAAACGCGCTCCGCTGAACTCAACGCTATCAGATTTTCATTTTGGTTTCCAAATTATTTAATTTCGCGTTGAAATACGTTATAATGGATTCGTGGCGGAGTGACAATTTTTTTCACGTTTTTATTCGAAAAAATGAAGAAATAACTGAAGAAATTAAGAGATTTTTCGTCTCCCAGCTTCACGTGAAATGTCACTCCGCCACGAATCCATTATAAATGAAATAATTTGGAGACCAAAATGAAAATCGCATAGCGTTGAGTTCAACGGAAGCGCGTTTGACAATTTTGGCGGGCCGACAATATTAAAAATCCTTTAGTTTTAGAAGATGAAAGATTTTGACTTTTATTTAAAAACAAGTTTGTGGCTTTTGGCGACAACGCACGCAGTTTTTTGTTGTTGTTTTTTAGTCTTTATTTATTTTTAGTAACGACTATAACGGCTATTACTCGCTATAACTAGTTCTATTATTGTTTTAAAAAATTTGTCACCTGGCGAGAGGCGCGAATTCAAAAAATAGGCTCCGCCTCCTCGCCGAAATATTTTTGCAACTCTGCGCGCGCCAATTTGCAATCGCGGTGCGCGCGATTTTCTGCGTCGAATTTTTGCCCAGCGCCTTTTAATTTCTCCTGGAAACCTTTATAAAAATTGTTATTTTGAAGCGAATTTGGCAACTTTTGATTTAAACTGAGTTTTTGATGTTCTTAATTGGATATTTGTTAATAAAGTAACGGAGATTCAACGCATAAAATCGCGTGCACCGCGATTGCAAATTGGCGCGCGCAGAGTTGCAAAAATATTTTGGCTAGGAGGCGGAGCCTATTTTTTGAATTGGCGCCTCTCGCCAGGTGACAAATTTTTTAAAACAATAATAGATGCCAGGCTTGGCCGTAAAATGATTTGCTTGAAACACTATTTTATTTCAAAAAGCCCGATAGTCATTATCCAAAAATTTTTCCGACCAATCCCACCACTGGAGAACCCAGAAAATGACTACACAAAAATAAATGGAAAAAATTACCCAATGATATCATATTCTCCAATAAATGTTTTATCCAACAATCGATCGTAGCTTTCACTCATCTGAAACCCCTCTCCAGCCACTATAAACGTCTTCTGAAATCCAGAAGCGTTCAGAAGACGTCGCAGCTCTTTGACATAACTCTCCGAAAAGTTGCGTTCATTCCAAACGCCCACACAATACGTTTCAATTTTCCACGTGTCACGGGCAATTTTCAGCCACTCGATCACATACTTGGCGGTTTCTGTGATATTAAAATAAGGATCACTGCCAAGCCATCCAGGAAATGTCCAAGGTAACACACATATTGGAAGAGACGGATTGACATTCAGAGCTTCTCGAATCAACTTAAACTCATAATTGTTTTTAGAAAGTTGATTTGGCTCAGAAAGATGAGAAGATTCAGAGCCTTCGGTACTCTGATCATCACCGCCCATCTCTACTTTTAAAAGTTGTAAACCATCGATTTTCTGAATTTCATTTTTTTAAATTAATTGATAAATAGAGCGGATTTACATTAAACATCACTTCCATCACTTTTTTTCGCTCTTTTTCTGTTCGGAAATACGTGAAAAGAAGCTTTGAAGTAGCCTGAAAATTCTTTTAGTGACGGGCAATTGTAAAATACGAACTCCACCGCCACTGACTGCTCCAAACCCATCAAAGTCTTGGTAAGTGCCCAAATTTTGGGTATTGATACTTCCAATTTCATAGACTTTCGCGGGAAAAATGGATGAGAATCGGACAGTGAAAGTTAAGAAAGATAGTAAATGGAGCATTTTTTTTCCAAAATTTGTAGAGAAAAGGAATATTTGGAACTCTTATTAGATTGATTAATAAACAAAAAGTGGAAATTTGAGAAGAACAATAAACAATTATCTGTTCACGCTTCCAAATTTGTTTTCCCTTGGCCCATTTCTCGTGCATTTTTTCGTGTACTCCCCATTGACAAGTTTTCTGGCATTAATATTCTGCAAGTAAATAAACAAAAATAAATAAAGATAAAAATTGTTTTTATTTCCTCCAAATCTTAACATTCTGATTTTCCAGTGATATTTTCAAAAACCTAATGTATTGTGTTTTCAATCGACTTGCGACATGAAAACGCAAGTCTACATTCATCGTTCTGTCTGCGTCTCTTCAAATATCACTGTGTTCGCGTGGTCGCGCACAAATAAGTGGGCGGAGTTTCGAGTTCTCATGTCGCAAAAAATCGGGTGAAAAAATATTAAATACCAACAAGCAATGGTTCGGACCTGAATAATTGAAAAAAAAATCACAATTTTTAAACTTTTCAGTCCGATTTTTTACTGTTCTTCGGCTACCATTTGAAGGCCTTCCAACCCTATCTGATTAGGAAAGAAAATAACATTTACACCCTAGTCAGTCATTGAAAGTGAAACGGCATACTCAAGATCTTTTTGGGGCGGACTTGACGGTTATAAGCGGCTATATGGCTCACGGCGTGTTGAAGAGTACATCGTGAAAATGCGCTCCACTGCTCACACAGATTTGAGGAAACGCGGTCGTTACAGAGTTGAAACAGTTTAGAATTTCAAAAACGAGGCGCCGGCGGAATACGTTTTTTGCATAAAATAATTATATTGCTTAAATATTAAGAATCATGCAAAATATATGAGCCCACAAGAAAAAAGTAAAAAAATTGCTGTGGCGCCGCAGTAACGACGTTTTGAAAACGCCATTTCGCGCGATTTTTTCTCGAGTGACGTGGCAACTTTCCCGCGAAATTTAAATTTTAATTTCCATGTACCTCTCAACACCCCGTGATGGCTCTTAGCCGTTGAAAATAACTGTGAATGTGGCTAATAGTCATTACTAGCGTAAACCTCGCGCCTAAATGACAGCCGGCGTGAGTTCGGCGATATTCTAGGGAAGTAGCCATTTGAAAATAAGTTTTCAGATGATAAGGAAGGTTTTGGGGTTGCTAAATATACTCTACAGTTGGGGTTGGAAAGTATACGGGTCTGGGGTCAAATTCTATACAATTACCTAATAGTAAGAGTTTATTTCACGACCCCATTTCTGTTGTTGGGGTCGGATAGTATACCATTCAGAGTATATTTCATGACCCCGTTTAATACACGACCCCAGCCAAAAACCGCGAAAAAAATGTACTGCTGGGGTCGCCAGCCATACCATGGGGTCGTCAAATATATTGGGGTCGGATCCTATACTTACACCCCCATCGAATTCGGGATCTGTGCCACATGCATTTGGCTTATGCCCCTCTAAGAATTTCGGGCAGCTATAGAGAAAGCGAGGCCGCTAATTGCCCAGCAAAATGGAATGGCAAATTGCCACGGAGTTTCGGCAGCTAGTTGGAAGCTACTCTGCAAGTTACCAATAATTCCTTAAGCGCGAAATCGACGACTAATAGCAAAAAATTGGCCAATAGCCAAAAGGCATTCATATAAAAGGCACTTTGAGGATCCCCTTCCCCAATCATTGCAATAATTGATTTTTTCATCTCGATTGCTAACAATTGACATTAAAAAATGACCAGTTGTCGGTTTTTCTCTGATGTAATCGGGGTCACTGAACAGCTGCCATTTACCCGACCGACCGCTAACCGATCTCTTATTCTTTACCATTAGAACGCCACCAATGAACCTGTTTTTGTTTATACTTCTGCTCTCAATTTCTACCTCACGAGCTCTTACATTTCTTCGAGATCCGATTACCCTAAAAGGAACGGAGAGAAGTTTTGGAAAGTATAAATATGAAGAAGGCTTTATCAAAGTTCCCCTCGATCATTTTTCTTTTACCACTGATTATGAGTTTGATTTGAGGTAAGCGGAAACGTACATACCGTAAATACTGTAATAGAAGCCCATTGGCTTCTAATACAGTATTTCCTGTAACTATTAAAATTTTTTCGTATTTTTTTGTTTTCAAGATATTTCCTCAACTTGGACAGTTATGAGAATGGCGGACCGATTCTGTTCTACACTGGAAATGAGGGAAGCCTTGAAGCGTTCACTGAAAACACTGGATTCATGTGGGATCTTGCGCCAGAGTTGAAGGCCGCTGTCGTCTTTGTGGAGCATCGATTCTACGGAAAATCACAGCCGTTCGGGTGAGTAAATACTGCCTGTGCACAAAATTACAGCTGAATGAAATACGCAATAAATTTTCCCTTCGAAATTCAAAGCTTTTCTTTTCAGAAACGAGAGCTACACTGATATCAGTCGTCTCGGATATCTGTCCTCGCAGCAAGCCCTTGCGGATTTTGCGTTATCAGTTCAATGGTTTAAAAATGAGGTAATGGTGTCCAAATTGCCAAGAGATTCGGCAGGACAGTTGATGGGCAGCTAGTGGGCATTTTGCAATTTTCCACAATTTACCTTTGCCTTCAGAAAATCCCTGGAGCCAAAAATTCAGCTGTAATTGCTTTCGGAGGGTCTTACGGTGGAATGCTATCCGCTTGGTTCCGCATCAAATATCCACACATTGTGGATGGAGCAATCGCCGCATCGGCTCCAGTCTTCTGGTTTACAGACTCGAATATTCCAGACGATACTTATGATTTTGTAAGTTAGGCATCTAAGGACCACCCAGCTGTCAAAACAAGCACAAGTTAATTTCAGATTGTCACTCGCTCCTTCCTGGACGCTGGATGCAATCGTAAAGCCATCGACAAAGGATGGTTGGCGCTGGACGAGTTGGCAAAAACTGACAGTGGACGAAAGTATATGAATATTTTGTACAAACTGGACCCAAAATCACAGTTGGAGGCAAAGGAAGATGTTGAGTTTTTGAAAGTACGTGGAGTAAGGAAATTGAAAAGAAAAAACGCCTTTAATTTCAGCAATACATCAGAGAGTCCATGGAGGCAATGGCTATGGTCAACTATCCGTATCCCACTTCTTTCCTGAGCAGCTTGCCAGCCTGGCCGGTTAAGGTAACTATTTTTATTGGAAATTCAGGGAATTTTTGGCTGTTAGCCGTCGGTTTGGGGTGTATTCCAGCTGCATGTGGTACATCTCCGAATTCGATGGCTAATAGCCATTTTCAATGGCTACCAGCTACTAGAAGGTAAAAATCTTAAATGATATCAGTGAGCTACCCTTTAAACTTAACCAATTCCCACCAAACTTCGGCCGCCTCATGCCTCTTTGGTTTGAAAACGTTTAGTTTTTTTGGTGCAAATCTATCCAGTACGAGCTGAGAAGACGCTGTACACACAAAGTCTCACACGGATACAAATCAAACTATTCCAAAAAAGTGGGCGGAGCTTGCAAAATTACGAGACCCTGACAAAACCGGATAAAATAAAAAAAAAACCGTGGAAGCCCCACCTTTTGCAAGTGTGCGGTACGAATTTTGTACATAAACTGTCAAAAAATGTAGAAACCTGGGTATGGTACTTTTTTTTAAATTCTTCTGCGATTTTGCATAGGGTTGAAAACAAGGAATACGGATTTTTTTCCTGAAAAACGTGCAAAATTTGAAAAACTACTAACATCATTGTGTTCTACGCTTTGATCTTAGTGCATTCCCAAATTTTCTCCGCAAAATTCCCGGTATTTTATGAGTTTCAGCTGTTCAAAAAAAATCAAAAGTGATAGGCCCCGCCCTCTACTTTTGTGGTACCTATCCATAATACACTGCACAGCACCCCAGCCTTCCAAAATTGTTTCTACCTGGCGCGTTTTTAAAATCCTAAAGCTCAGTCATTTTCTGACAAAAAAGCTTCGCTTTTGGATTAAAATGATGGTGTCATCCTGAATAATCTCACAAAAGTAAATTTTCCAGTGGGAAAATAATTTCATTATTCGACGAGCACTGAAATATATTTTTCTGAAAATAAACAAAAACAACTTTACCCAGGAAGCTTGCAAATTTGCGAGCCAACCCGGTCAATCGCAAGAACAATCCGCCGAGCAACTCTACAACATTGTGAACCTCTACTACAACTTCACTGGTGACAAATCGACTCATTGTGCGAATGCAGCAAAATGTGAAAGTGCTTACGGATCACTAGGAGATCCACTCGGTTGGCCATTCCAAACTTGCACGGAAATGGTGATGCCGTTGTGTGGAAGTGGCTATCCGAACGATTTCTTCTGGAAGGATTGCCCCTTCACCACAGAGGCCTATGGAAAGTTTTGTGAGCAGACGTGAGTTATCAGCACTTTTCTATTAAAAGTTTCCACCATTTTAGATTTTCCAACATTAAATACAACAAGACCCTACTCCGTCCACTTGCCGGAGGCCGTGCTTTCGGCGCCACTTCTCTTCCATCCGCCTCGAATATTGTGTTCTCCAATGGATACTTGGACCCATGGAGTGGCGGCGGTTACGCTCATTCTGATAAGACTGAGGGATCAGTGATCAGTGTGATTTTGAAGCAAGGAGCGCATCATTACGATTTGCGAGGAGGACATCCGGATGACACTGAGGAAGTGAAGAAAGTGAGAGCTATGGAAACGTTCAATATCAAGAAATGGATTGATGAGAAGAAGGGGGTGAAAAAAGATCAAAAAGTTAGAAAGTTTACTGTCAAACGTATTTTCGGACATCGTGTGTATCCTCGTGATTGAGTAATTTAATAAAGTGGTCGATATTTGAACTTTGGAGTTGATCAGTGCATTGCGAAGTGGCAGTGAACGTGAACAAGCAGATTTGGCATCGCAGGATGAGTTTTTCGTCACGGTGATTTTTGCGCATTGCACTTCTACAGGTGTTGTAAACCCTGCTTAAAGGCAAACTCGCCCTAGTGCATTTGTCTGCGTCTCCACATGGACGCGCAGATTACAACAAAAAAGTAAAAATCGATCCGTTCTTCAAGTACCGAAGGTACTGCGGATCATGATTTTCTACGTACGCGGACGACTGGTGGTGTACCGTTCAGAGCCAGGCATTATTTAAGTCAATTCCTGGCTAGGGAAATGACCGAGCAATCTTCGTAGATTTCTCTACTACCCAATTAGAGGCTGGGTAAACCCGGGGTGATGGCGGACTCGAACCTGTGGCCTCTCGGACGGCGGCGGTCACCACTAGCGGCTGCGCTATCAACGCCCCCCCCCCCACATTCCTCCGCGGCCTAGCTTCCGCCTCCGTGACCTAGCTTTCTCTCTGCTATGAAAAAATTAACGTAAATTGTCTAGACCAGGCTTTCTCGGAAATGAAAATTTCTCTTCCGAGTTCCGTCGGAAATTTCCGATTTTGTAATTTTCTCTTCCGATGTTCCGACGGAATTCCGAGTTTTTCATTTTCATTTCCGAATTTCCGTCGGAATTCCGAAATTTCAAATTCTCGTTCCGATTTCCGTCGGAATTCCGACTTCCGACGGAATTCCGATTTCCGATCGGAAAAATCGGAAATGAACCTGAATAGACCCATAAAATCTTGAATTATCCACAAAAAGTTAAAAAAAATTGAGGAAAGATACGTAGACTCGTGTTTTAAAGGCTCCGCGACATCTCGAAACCAGACATCTCGAAATCGCGTTAACAATGGGGAAGGGGGTTGAAAGATAAATTTTTTTCATAATTTAATGACTATTCAACAAAAAATCAAAAAGTGCAAGTTTTGAGCGTCATTTCTTTTGCGGCCACCAAAAGTAGTTTACAGTACGCGAACTGCACCTTGCATCAGGAGCAGGGGTGGGACGAAAAAAGGTTTTTTTCGTTCGTTTCTTTTGTTTTTTTTTTCTGGTTTTTTTGGGTGAAACAAAAAACATTTTGTTTTGTTCATGCACGTGAAAAAAAAGGTTTTTTTTAAGCCGCGGATGGGCAAAACAATGTCTGTATTTGGACAAAAACTTAGCCGGGATATGCTCTGAATTGAAAAAAAAAATATTTAATTTTCAACGAACTGTTGAAAAATTTCCATTTAACTCGCAGAAATACACATTTTTTTTGGTATAATTTTCTTGAACAAATTTTTTTTGAAAAAAAAAGTTTTATTTGTCCTTAAAACATTTAAAAATTAAAAAAACAAAAAAAAATGGTAATTTTCCAATGTTTTTGTTGAAAATTAGAGAATTTTGGTCAATTCAGAACATATCCCGGTTTTGTTCAAATAGAGGCATTTTTTGCGCCTCCGCGGCTTAAAAAAACCTTTTTTCTCACGTGCATGAACAAACAAAAAACATTTTTTGGTCCCACCCCTGCTCCCGATGCAAGGTGCAGTTTGCATACTGTAAAAATTTTTGGTGGCCTCCAAAGAAATGACGCTCAAATCTTGCACTTTTTGAATGTTTTGTTGAATAGTCATTATATTATGAAAAAAATGTTTTACTTCCTACCTCCCTTTCAACCCCCCTCCCCCACTGTTAACGCGGTTTCGAGATGTCTGGTTTCGAGATGTCGCGGAGTCGTTTTAAATAGGAAATTTGTGTGACGGTCGAATTTTTTCCCAAAAAAAAAAACGATTTTTCGTACCAAATTTCGACAGAAAAACATGTTTTTTTCCGACGTCGGAAAAATATTATTTCCGACGGAAACGGAAATATCTTCGGAAATCATTTTGTCTCGGAACGGAATCGGAAATTTTTTCGGAAGTAAAACTGCCTCGGAACCGGAATCGGAAATTTCCGACATCGGAATTCCGACGGAATTCCGACTTTTCGGAAATTTCCGAGAAAGCCTGGTCTAGACCACGGTTCTTCAGCCTCGTCCAAGGCAAAGCTAGACCACCAATGAACGCATATCTAGGCCACGCATCTCATAGCTAAACATGGCAGAACGTCAAAAAACTATGGAAACACAGAGAAATGCGACAGGGCGCGTTTGAATTTTGGAGGGTCTAGTACGCCGTTGGTTGGTAATATTCAAGGAAGAAACGTGACAGAAAACTATTTTTTTTTCGACGTCATTTAAAAAAATGCGTGGTTTATGAAAACAGAATCACCGGATGAAATTCACGTTGCTATTTCAGAGAGCAAAGCAAAAGCTAGGCCCTGGAGGCGGGATTTATTAAACCTATCAGAGCCTCGCTGCAGCTTCGTAGGGACTAGAAATGCGCCGCGTGTGAAAATCACCGCTTTTTACCATATTTATTCGAGGAAAATCTTCTATATAATACAGTGCGCGTCATAAGTATATGCCCACCCCAAAATTTCGATGTTTGAAACAAACTGAACTATTTGGTTGAAAACTGCTATTGCTATTCGATTCAGCATGGCAAATAACCTAATTGGCCAATTTTCTATCACGATACAATCAAAACTACGTGGTTCAGGCCAAAAAGTTGAAATTTTGGTCGCGTCATAAGCAATGTGTGCTCCCGGGACCAAAAAATGAAGATTCCCGGGAATTTTGGAAAATATAGTATTCCCGGGAATTCCTAGGATCCTACCCTTTAAGTGGTTTATTTTGCATTCCCGGGAAATCCCGGGACTCCCGGTACTAGTTACCGGGTAGTCCCGGAAAATAAATCCCGACCGCCACTCCCGGGATTCCCGGGAATTATTGGTAGTAGTCGCTTCAAATTCCCGGGAATTCCCGGGAATCCCGGGAATAGTATTTTCGGATTCCCGGGAATCCCGGGACTCCCGGCAGTGGTATTTCAAAATTCCCGGGAATTTCCCGGGAATTCCCGGGATATCCCGGGACTCCCGGGAATTCCCGGGAAATTTTCGGAAACAGTAGAAAATTAAAAAAAAAATAAAATTTTTATTCAGAAAACAATGCGAATTTGTATTTTTCACATTTTTTTTTTCATTTTTTGAGCATTAAAGTATTATTAGATTGGTAAATATTGGTTATTTTGAAATATCTAGTAATTACTCTTTACAAAATATTCGGAATAAAGAAGGTTCGCGATAAGAAAGAAGTTTACATGAAAATGCGTAGTTTTCTCAGAAAAAGGAGAAAACAAAAATGGAGCTCGCTTTTTTGACCAGGGTGGTCGATTTTACCGGGGCACGCGGCTAATTTTGAGTATACCGATAGTTTAAGATGTGGGGAATTCATTTCTGAAATCAGTTTCTGTCCTGCTAGTTTCCGATTTTTTTTAAAGTCTGTCAAACTTCAAGGAAAAATTCTAGAAAAATTTCAGCGATGACCCTAGTTTTTTATTTGTGCAATACAATGATAAACCCTCTTAGAGCTCAAATACAAAAATTTAGAGCACTTGACTCAGTTTGAGCAATTTTATGTACATTTGAATGAAGCATGTTCGCCCAAAACTTTAGTTTTTTGAGGATTTGAAGGTCGCAAATATGGAGCACGCGGCTAATTTTTCATATACAATTCGGCGTAAAATTTGCTACAGAACCATGTAAAAATTAATATTGTGGCTAGTTTCCGCTTTTTTGTTCGTGCCGATTTCTGTGCGAAAAATACAGTTTTCTGTTGAAAATGCTGAGGCCGTATTCATGAACGTTTACTGCGTAAATCGATTTACCTAGGGGAATATTTACTCCGTAAATGGCACAGTAAATCGTTTACTGCGTAAATCATTTACGGTATTCACAACGACATTTACGGTCCGTAAAAATTTACCGCCTGTTTATGTGTGGTTTACCGTGGGTTGACTTATTGATTTTTTGTACTTTTTTCGAAATAGTGGTTTTTATGAATAATATCTGTCCAAAATGAGTTTCCAATATGAGCTACAGCAAACAAAGAAGACAACGTCGATCCGTTCTTCATGTACCATACATAGGTACTGCGGGTCGGGGGTACGACCAAAAAAAAAATTAAAAAACGTGGAAAATTTCCTTTTAACTGGCAGAAATACGCCTTTTTTTTAAAGGATTTTTTTGGTAAATTTTTCGTGGACAAAAAATTGTTTTGTTTTTTGGTAATTTTCTTTGCCTTTTTTTGTTTGTGGAAAATGTTTTTGTCCCACCCCTGCTGCGGATCACTGCTCTCTTCATACTCGGACGACTGTTGGTGTACCGTTCTAAGTCTGACAATATTTAAGTCAATTTCTTGCTGGGGAAACGCAGATTTTTGTAGATTTTGCGATTAATTAAAAAAAAACAATTTTCATGACACGAAAAATGATAATTTGTTCAAAATTTAATTACATAACAAACTTAGTAGCAATAAAAATAGACGGGGCTTAAATTGCGCCTAAATTCAAACGGAATTGTTCAAATATCACAAGTTTAGCTTTATCTATCAATACCATCAATTCCGACAATTCGAGTACTAAAAGTTACTAAAAAAACATGAAAAACGAGCAAATAATTTGAAAAAATATTTAAAAAAAAAATAGACGGTAAATGTCATTTACTGACCTTCCTGGTGAGTAAATCATTTCCTCTCCGTAAACTGATTTACGGTCCGTAAAAGTTTTTCATGAATACCGAAAAATGCATTTCCCCTACGGTAAACCATTTACTGTTCTCATTTACCGTACGGTAAATGAAAAAGTAAATGGGTTTTTTGAGGGAATTTATAAGTTTCGCTATTCCTAAAACAATTCACGGATCGTTTATAGTGTCATGAACCCCCTGCACATTGCAAAAATTTAATTTTCTGTCAAAAAAATCATTTACCGTTTTTATTTACCGTACGGTAAATGTTCATGAATACGGCCTCTGATCTCGCAAGCAGCGGTGGAGGATATAGTCTCCTCGCCTCTCTCCATTTTGTGTTGTCTCTCGCTCACTCTCGCTCTGTCGGCGTCTCTTTTCTCGCGTCTCGACGGCCCGCCTTATGCAAATCTGAGGCCGTATTCATGAACGTTTACCGTACGGTAAATGAGAACAGTAAATGGTTTACCGTAGGGGAAATGCATTTTTCGGTATTCATGAAAAACTTTTACGGACCGTAAATCAGTTTACGGAGAGGAAATGATTCTCACCTTGAAGGTCAGTAAATGACATTTACCGGCGCAATTTAAGCCCCGTATATTTTTATTGCTACTAAGTTTGTTATGTAATTAAATTTTGAACAAATTATCATGTTTCGTGTCATGAAAATTGTTTTTTTTAATTAATCGCAAAATCTACAAAAATCTGCGTTTCCCCAGCAAGAAATTGACTTAAATATTGTCAGACTTAGAACGGTCTCGGTAAATGCCTGCAACTGTTACGCAGACTTTGGCAACTTTTACGCAGCTCTTACGCAACTGTTAATTTACGCGCTATGGGTTTCTGCTAAAGATCTGCTCAAAAGCTGCGCAACTAAGGGGCTACTACTGCTTTCACTTTGCTTTTCGTTCCTTTTCTCTTTTCTATTAGTAAATAAAACATACTTTTATAATTATTATTTTTATTAAAAAAAAAAAAGAAATAGCATTTAATACACTTTATTGTCATCTCAACAACAAAAGAGCCGTGAAGGGCATGAGTGTGGGCGGTGGCTGGAAGGTGAGAATGTCACGGCGGAGTTGGAGGAAGACGTAGTATCGTGCGTGATCGTCGACAAGAGTGGTGGGTGTGGTCGGGTAGAATTTGGCCTCGAAAGATAACTCCTAGGGAAGGTCTGTAAAGTTTGTTTTGGGCTTTTAAATCAACTAGGAATCATCAGAAAACCAAAAAAAAAGCAACCAACTTTTCAATTGCTTTAATATCTTCTTATCATTATACAACCAGTGTCTGATGCCTTCCTCTTTGTCGTAGAAGCAGAGAGAAAAGTAATCGCGTTCTTCGATCGACAAGTCGCTCGTCACCTGACGGAACAATGCTTCACCCTCGGAGCCGCGCTGAACGATATATTTTTTATTTTTGTTATTTTAACACTGGGGTTTGAGGAGGGAGTGAGTAAACGCGCCCGGACGCACATACGCAACGCATCCAAATGAGGCCCAAAAAATAAAAACAGCGCGCGAAAAATTTTGCATTATCGGAGAGAAAAACCAACGCAAAATCGTGAAAATTACGAAATCCTATCCAAAATTATTTCGCGCGCGTTGATTTTTCTCTCCGATAATGCAAAATTTTTCGCGCGATTTTTTATTTTTTTGGGCCTCAATTGGATGCGTTGCGTGTGTGCGTCCGGGCGCGCTTACTCACTCCCTCCTCATACCCCAGTGATTTTAAGCTTTACGCCCGTCCAAACAACTTACGTTAACCTCAAACTCCTTGTAAACTCCAACTGGTAGGCAAACTCGTGCCGCCTGCATTTTGGAATTTCTCGGGTGTTGACTGGGCGCCGGTGACGTGGCGGGTGGTGGATGGTGTTGTTAGTCGACGGGTTCTCTGTCTTTACCCTTTTGCTCTGGAAATTAGGAATTTAATTGGCGCTCTGCGGGAAAGAGAGAGAGCGAGAGAGAGAGAGAGAAGCTAGACGGTTATAGAAAACGCGGCACGTCATCGGTGGCGCGCGAGTTCATTTGAATCGCAAAAATGCTCAAGAGCCCACTGAAATATTGATTTCCGTCCAAAACTTGAGAATTTTTTACATAATTTATCAAAATTTCAGGTCAATTGGAGAAAAAATTGTTTTTCACTAATTGTTTTTGTTGTTCACGCTTTGAATATGCGTTTCTGAGCATTTATCAATGCACGGTAAGTTCAGCGGCAATGCGCCGGAAGCATGTGTGACACTTTTCAAAAGGGCGACCGGAGGGAGCTGGGCGGAAGCGTGCTTAGCGGGGGGATTTTTTTGTAATTAAAAGTCTAAATGTGATTCTAAAAAGATAAGAAAAGGTTACTGGGAGCCGATTAAACACTGAAAAAGACTTTAGACTTTAAATCACAAAAAATTCCGTCACAAAGCAAGCTTCCACCCAGCTCCCTCCGGTCACATATTTGAAAAGTATCACACATGCTTCCATGAACTTTCCGGACAAAAAATAAATGCAGAATGAGATTAATATATGAAACAAATCAATAGCGATGCGAAACCGCACAAAAAACGAAAAATAAAGAAGTTTTTTTGAGTTGGGCAAAACACGGACCCGCGACATTTGGATTTGTAATCACGCGCACTACCAACTGAGCCACAGAGGACAGAAATCCCAGCAGAACAGAGTGCTTACAAATGAATGATGAAGAGCGAAACAAGAGAAAAAGAGTGGCGACGAAGCCAATAGGCTTGTATCTATTTAAATATTCGCGCAAAAAACATTTTCTTATTATTTATTAATCACATTTTCTTTTTTTTTTTCCTCGAAAATATTTTTTGAAAATAAATTAACCTTCCACGTTACCGAAAAACATAAATGTGAAAACAAAAAGACGCAAAACGCGTTTTTATTTGAAAAAAAATTATTTTGCGCTATAATGGATTCGTGGCGGAGTGACAATCACGTTTTTATTCGAAAAAATGAAGAAATAACTGAAGAAATTAAGAGATGTTTCGTCTCACAGTTTCACGTGAAATGTCACTCCGTCACGAATCCATTATATATAATGTGGAATTCGTGACGAGAATGTCTTTTTTCATCTTTTAATTTACCACGGAGTAAAAAAATAATTAAAAATTGCAAAAAAAAAGAAAAAAAAGAAAAATACCGACGAAAAAACGGAAAAAAACAAGCAGAAAACAGACGGGCGGTGCCAATGATTTTGTGTCGCCAGGTGCGGCGCGTGTCGCGTTTAAGATCTGCGTAACATCTGCAGCCTTTTTAAGATCTGCTTAACAGGTGTTGCAGCCTTCAATGTCTGCATAACATCTGCTACTGGGTTTAAAGGCTGTTTAAAATCTGAAAGGAGCTCTAAGTCATGCGCAAAAGCTGCTATAGCCTCTTAGATCTGCGTAACAGTTGCAGGCGTTTACCGAGGTACACCAACAGTCGTCCGAGTATGAAGAGAGCAGTGATCCGCAGCAGGGGTGGGACAAAAACATTTTCCACAAACAAAAAAAAGGCAAAGAAAATTACCAAAAAACAAAACAATTTTTTGTCCACGAAAAATTTACCAAAAAAAATCTTTAAAAAAGGCGTATTTCTGCCAGTTAAAAGGAAATTTTCCACGTTTTTTTATTTTTTTTTTGGTCGTACCCCCGACCCGCAGTACCTATGTATGGTACATGAAGAACGGATCGACGTTGTCTTCTTTGTTTGCTGTAGCTCATATTGGAAACTCATATTGGACAGATATTATTCATAAAAACCACTATTTCGAAAAAAAGTACAAAAAATCAATAAGTCAACCCACGGTAAACCACACATAAACAGGCGGTAAATTTTTACGGACCGTAAATGTCGTTGTGAATACCGTAAATGATTTACGCAGTAAACGATTTACTGTGCCATTTACGGAGTAAATATTCCCCTAGGTAAATCGATTTACGCAGTAAACGTTCATGAATACGGCCTCTGGGCTCCGGGACATTTCGCAGCCGGACATTTCGCAGCCGAGACGTTTCGCAGCCGGTTAACACTAATTTCGCGCGGATAGGTCAGCCTCCTTATGGAAGCACTCTCTCGTAGAACTGGTACGAAATAGAACTGGTACGAAATAGAACTCGTACAAAATAGAACTCGTACGAAATAGAACTGGTACGAAATAGAACTGGTACAAAATAGAACTCGTACGAAATAGAACTGGTACAAAATAGAACTCGTACGAAATAGAACTGGTACGAACTAGAACTGGTACAAAATAGAACTGGTACGAAATAGAACTGGTACAAAATAGAACTGGTACAAAATAGAACTGGTACGAAATAGAACTGGTACAAAATAGAACTGGTACAAAATAGAACTGGTACAAAATAGAACTGGTACAAAATAGAACTGGTACGAAATAGAACTGGTACGAAATAGAACTGGTACGAAATAGAACTGGTACAAAATAGAACTGGTACAAAATAGAACTGGTACAAAATAGAACTCGTACGAAATAGAACTGGTACGAAATAGAACTGGTCTAAAATAGAACTCGTACGAAATAGAACTGGTACAAAATAGAACTCGTACGAAATAGAACTGGTACGAACTAGAACTGGTACAAAATAGAACTGGTACGAAATAGAACTGGTACGAAATAGAACTCGTACAAAATAGAACTCGTACGAAATAGAACTGGTACGAAATAGAACTGGTACGAAATAGAACCGCCTGAAATGGAGCTGGACCAACACAGAACCGCTCGAACAATTCGAAGAATTATTTTATTGTACATTGTGAGTTCCTGAGTTCTATTTCGTGCAGAGGGTTTTTCAATACAGCTCCATTCCAGCTGGTTTTTTCGTTCGAGTTCTATTTCGTACGAGTTCTATTTCGTACAAGTTCTATTTTGTACCAGTTCTATTTCGTACCAGTTCTATTTTGTACGAGTTCTATTTCGTACCAGTTCTATTTCGTACCAGTTCTATTTTGTACCAGTTCTAGTTCGTACCAGTTCTATTTCGTACGAGTTCTATTTTGTACCAGTTCTATTTCGTACGAGTTCTATTTTAGACCAGTTCTATTTCGTACCAGTTCTATTTCGTACGAGTTCTATTTTGTACCAGTTCTATTTTGTACCAGTTCTATTTTGTACCAGTTCTATTTCGTACCAGTTCTATTTCGTACCAGTTCTATTTCGTACCAGTTCTATTTTGTACCAGTTCTATTTTGTACCAGTTCTATTTTGTACCAGTTCTATTTTGTACCAGTTCTATTTCGTACCAGTTCTATTTTGTACCAGTTCTATTTTGTACCAGTTCTATTTCGTACCAGTTCTATTTTGTACCAGTTCTAGTTCGTACCAGTTCTATTTCGTACGAGTTCTATTTTGTACCAGTTCTATTTCGTACGAGTTCTATTTTGTACCAGTTCTATTTCGTACCAGTTCTATTTCGTACGAGTTCTATTTTGTACGAGTTCTATTTCGTACCAGTTCTATTTCGTACCAGTTCTATTTTGTACCAGTTCTAGTTCGTACCAGTTCTATTTCGTACGAGTTCTATTTTGTACCAGTTCTATTTCGTACGAGTTCTATTTTGTACCAGTTCTATTTCGTACCAGTTCTATTTCGTACGAGTTCTATTTTGTACCAGTTCTATTTTGTACCAGTTCTTTTTCGTACCAGTTCTATTTCGTACCAGTTCTATTTTGTACCAGTTCTAGTTCGTACCAGTTCTATTTCGTACGAGTTCTATTTTGTACCAGTTCTATTTCGTACGAGTTCTATTTTGTACCAGTTCTATTTCGTACCAGTTCTATTTCGTACGAGTTCTATTTTGTACCAGTTCTATTTTGTACCAGTTCTATTTTGTACCAGTTCTATTTCGTACCAGTTCTATTTCGTACCAGTTCTATTTTGTACCAGTTCTATTTTGTACCAGTTCTATTTTGTACCAGTTCTATTTTGTACCAGTTCTATTTTGTACCAGTTCTATTTTGTACCAGTTCTATTTCGTACCAGTTCTATTTCGTACCAGTTCTATTTCGTACCAGTTCTATTTTGTACCAGTTCTATTTTGTACCAGTTCTATTTTGTACCAGTTCTATTTTGTACCAGTTCTATTTCGTACCAGTTCTATTTTGTACCAGTTCTATTTTGTACCAGTTCTATTTCGTACCAGTTCTATTTTGTACCAGTTCTAGTTCGTACCAGTTCTATTTCGTACGAGTTCTATTTTGTACCAGTTCTATTTCGTACGAGTTCTATTTTGTACGAGTTCTATTTCGTACCAGTTCTATTTCGTACGAGTTCTATTTTGTACGAGTTCTATTTCGTACCAGTTCCATTTCGTACCAGTTCTATTTCGTAAGAGTTCTACGAAAGAGTGCTTCCATAAGGAGGCTGACCTATCCGCGCGAAATTAGTGTTTACCTGCTGCGAAACGTCTCGGCTGCGAAATGTCCGGCTGCGAAATGTCCCGGAGCCCAAATCTGAGGAGAAAACAGTGCTACTTTGGGATGGTATAACTCGAGAAATACCGAACATTTTTTGAAACAAATTTGACAGCGTACTCATATTGAGCCAAGAAACACATTCCAGCAACAAGTTGTCGGAAATTTTGAGTTTTGGATAACTCGTTGCGGTCCCTAACTATAGTGTGGATTGTCGAAAACTGTTTTTCGATAATCGACCAATTCGTTAAATTTTTCGATAATTTTCGATAATAAAATATCGAAAATTATCGAAAATAGTTTCGATGAATTCCTCGATAATTTTTGACATTATCGATAACTATCGACAATTATCGAAAATGGAATGCTTTATTTTGCTAAGGGCAGTTCAATTCCGGACAGTTCTATTCCGGACAGTTCTATTCCGGACAGTTCTATTCCGGACAGTTCTATTCCGGACAGTTCTATTCGGGACAGTTCTATTCCGGACAGTTCTATTCCGGACAGTTCTATTCCGGACAGTTCTATTCGGGACAGTTCTATTCCGGACAGTTCTATTCCGTACAGTTCTATTTCGGGCAGTTTTATTCCGGACAGTTCTATTTCGGGCAGTTCTATTCCGGACAGTTCTATTCTGGACAGTTCTATTCCGGTTCATCTAGTGCCGAATAGCTGCCAAATAGCAGCCAAATAGCCGTCAGACAGCCGCCAGATAGCCGCCAGATAGCCTCCAAATAGCTGCCAGATAGCCACCAGACAGCAGCCAAATAGCAGCCAAACAACAGCCAAATAGCCGCCAATTAGCAGCCAATTAGCATCCAAACAGCAGCCAAATAGCAGCCAAATAGCTGCCAGGTAGCTGTCAAGTCATGAGGAACACTTCTATAGCCGACATCTCAAATGTTCTTTTTATATCATCGAAAGTTGTTTCGATAATTCCTCGATAATGTTATCGAAAAATTTATCTAATAGTAAGAATTTATCGAAACTGCTTCGAAAATCCACACTATTCCCTATTGATAAGAAATCCGGAAACAGACAAACAGCCTACTCTTTTATCCACACTATTTGTATCAATTAAACCAACAAAAACTAGATTTCAAAAACAGAAACTCTTCATTTTTAATGAAAAAATTCATATAGGAATTCCCGGGAATCCCGGGAAAATTCCCGGGAATCTCCTAAGACTCTGCGCGACTCACTCCCGGGAAACACTCCCGGGAAATTCCCGGGAGTCCCGAAAATGATTCCCGGGAATTACCGAAAAATTCCCGGGAGTCACGAACCCACTCCCGGGAAATACTATAAAATTCCCGGGAATTCAAAAGCAATCCCGGGAATTCCCGGGAATTCCCGGGAGTGGACGCATGAGTCCTCCTACAAGTAGCAATAGGAAATTTTTCCCGGGAATTTCCCGGGAATCCTACCATTTCCCGGGATTTTGTTTCCCGGGAGCACACATTGGTCATAAGTATATGCCCACCCTGAAAATTTGACGTATTTTCCAGAAAACATTAAAATTTTCTTTGTATTCCATTCAAATTGTGATTAACTTCATAGTTTTTAGTGTTACAGAATATTTTCTTGTTGGAGCAGAGCTCTGAAAGTGTTGTTTAAAACGAGTGTTGCTACCGTACCCTCACAAAGCCAAAAAGGCACAAGGAACGCTATCAAGTGATTTATCGAACTGATAAGCATAATTAACAACTGTCTGTTGTAACTTCCAATGTTTCTCTTGGATTTTTCCAATAGTTTTCTCAGAATTTTCCAACCAATATACCAAATGTAACAAATCTAGTAAATTGAGAACACGGGCAACTGGATATTATGTTAAAATTCGTACTATGCAAACTCGTAAGAACAAAAAAATTTAGTGAACTTGCGGTACCATGCAGTTATCTGTCAAATTTTCATTTAAATATACAATACTCTTGATGCGCTCTACCAAAAACGCTCAAAGGACAAGACAAGCTCATTGCAATTTGGTACCACCAATCAAACAACAATTCAAACAGAAATCCTCAATAAATTCGATGTCCACATTTCGAAATTAACTGTATTGAGAAGTAATAAGGGTTCGTATCACATTCTACATGACGTCTGCTCACAAAGCCAACAGAATGAAGCCGGAAGAGCAATGCTCGCGAGTGGCCAGACTTCAGTCGCGATTTAAAGCCCATCGAAGCCGGCTGTGGTCTTTTGGATAGAGTGGTCAATGCCGCAAGCACATCATTAACCAATGTCGCTTCTCAACTTTCCTTCCAGTAATTATAATTCTCAACAGTGTCGTAAAATTGCTGCTTTTATGTTCGAAACTCCATTGAAAATTTAGGATTCTGGAAAATGCTGAGAAAAACAACGGAAAAAGCAGAAAGACGAATCGGAAGTTACATTAATTTGATTTAAATTGTGTTTATCACTTCAATACATCACTTGATAGCGTTCCTTGCGCAACTTTGACTTAATGAGGGTACGGTAGCTACCTTCGCTTTTAGCCACACTTCCAGAGCACTGCTCCAACAAGAACATATTCGGTAACATTGAAAACTAAAACTATGAAGACCACCTAGATCGATTAAAAAAAACAAAAAAAATCAAATTGTGAATGAAATAAAAAGAAAAATGCATTGTTTTTTCGAAAATACGTCAAAATTTTGGGGTGGGCATATACTTATGACGCGACCAAAATTTCAACTTTTTGACCTGGAACACGTTATTTTGATTGTATCGCGATGAAAATTTGGCCACATAGGTTATTTGACATGTTGAATCGAATAGCAATATCGGTTTTCAACCAAATAGTTCAGTTTGGGCCGAACATCAAAATTTTGGGGTGGGCATATACTTATGACGCGCACTGTATGTGTTCAACAATCTAAATCAACAAACTGACAATTTTCATGAAAACTGAATTTTTGGCAACTTATTTTTTTAGTTTAGCGCCTCGGCACGGCGCGGCCCATAGTTTTTGTATTTCATTTGCAATTTTTCCTTTTGAATGCTATTTTTATATCTCTGGAGAAAAATACCAATTCCTGTGATGTACTTATGAAAATTTCCGGACAATGTTCAAATCGCGAAACCTGCGTAAAAAGTCACAATTTTGTAAAAAGTAAGGTAAAGCAGGGGTACTGGCTTCTAGAACTGTGCGGTTTAGAACTCAACTCTCCTGAGCTTGTCTTTCTAATCATATTTAAAATGATTGGAAAGACGGGAATAAAACAACAGGTTCATGAAAATTGAGTTCTAAACTGCACAGTTCTAAAAGCGAATAGCCACTAAAAGCTTTTGCTCGTGTGGCTCCGTCGTTTTACACAAATTTAGAAAAATAAAAACAACATTTTTTTTATTCTCCACAACAACAGAAAAAAATAAAAGTAATGAGAAAATATATTTTCCTCACGTGTCTCACGTAAACCTGACCTTTTCTTATCTCTGCCCTCAATCTTTTTCTATAAAAGGAGCTCCAATCGTGGTATTCTTCACAGTTTGAGTCTCTACACTCATCCAATCAACCTCTTCGAAACCTCAATAATGGGTGACAAGTCGGCTTACATGTCCGCTGGCGGATACTCGTCCGGATACATGGGATCGAACGCCTCTTCGTCTGGATACAATCGTGAGGACTACGCTAGTGGAGGATCGGGTGGCGGATCCAGCGGAGGAAGCTCTGGTGGTGGCGGTGGTGGCGGAGCCGGAGGACAGGTCTTCAAGGCTCGCACCGATCAATCGTGCTACTTGGGACCATCTTAAGATCGTCGAAGCAGACTTCGAAACGAGCAGCGAACGGAACACACTCGAATAAAATTGTGTTCTCTCACTTTTTTTTGTTTGTTTGTTGTTGTAGAATTTACACCGGCAAAATGCCAACGCAAAATGCGCAGCATAATTTTCCAACCCGGACTGGCTGCCCGCGGAGACGAAATGAACGAATTTGAAACGCGCTCTAATGCAAACTCGTTGTTTTTTTACGCTCAGCCGTATTTTTTCTAAGCGTTCGTATCAAGCTTTGTCTGCAGCTATGCCATATTTTTGGCAAAAACTCATTGACTACACCACTCTTTGACTACATGCACTCATTGACTACACATTCTCATTGACTACAAAGTCTCTTTGACTTCACTATGCTCATTGACTACATATGAGGCATCCTAAAAAACTCTATTTGTAAGTAAAACAAAAGGATAAACGCCTGCTTCTGCCCAGCTCCCTCCGGTCGCCCATTTTAAAGGTGTCACACATGCTTCCTGCGCGTTACCGCTGAACTTTCCGGAAATGCATGCCTTTTTACATGAAAATTTGCAAGAAATCAACGAACAATTAAAAGAAACTTGTTATAAAATTAAGAGACTGTTTATTTTTGCTATAATGATAAAGTATATTTTTTTTTTATTCCATGCGCGATAAAGCATCAGCACCTTAGTGACCCAAGGGAATGTAGTCAATGAGCAACATGAAGTCAATGAGACAAGTGTAGTCAATGAGTGCATGTAGTCAAAGAGTGGTGTAGTCAATGAGTTTTTGCCCATATTTTTCGGTGCTTCTCCGAATCTTGGCAACTGACATTTCTTTATTGAGCGCTTCTGATTCGGCCGGTCTCGCCCTCGAAGCCAAATTTTTCTTCTCTTCTGGCAATTCGCAATCCTAGCTTTTTCGCAAGTCGCAAATTGCCGAACTCGCAGGACATCGGGCAAGCAGAACAAGACCGTGGATCGGAGACTGACAAAACCCAAGGAGTCAACGGAGAAGGTAAAACTCGGTAAAAAATTGAAAAAAACGTGCCGTGAGATTCAGAAAAAAAAAGGGCGCTCATGAGCGAAACATCGGTCTCGTTCTCTCAATTTTCTGCAATCTTTCGTTGCCAACGTGGCTGCCTCGTCCGCTGCGAATGGAGCGAATTTACAGCGCTCCGTACCGAGAAAAAAACCGAGGAGCAAGCCATGCCCTGCTTCAATTCTGCGGCACTGTTTTTCAGTATTTTTTGGAGCACTTTCTCTACAGATTTTGTTCCGCAGAAATTCAAAAGGGGCGGAGCTTGTTGTCTGGTTTTGTGCATCTAGCGGTGAAACTGCAAGCTTTACAAAATTTTTTTGCAATTCGTAAGTTAAACTACATATTTTTTCTGTTTTTTTTCTCGATCAGTGATTCCTTGCGGACAAATCAATATTTAGTGAACAAATGCGCTTCCCGGCGGGAGGATATTTGTAAAGCTTCTTTGTCTTTCTGCGTCTCTTCATCCTTTCTTTTATACTTTTTCCTGCAAAGATCCCAGAAATTTCACAATATTATACTTATTTTCCCTCTTTCGAAACAAAATGTCCATAGTATTAGCTGCTGGTCGAGGTGTCACGCAAGTTGTCGAAAGATGCGAAGCGGCAAAAGAATCTGGGTTTTTAGGTGGGTCAAATAGAGGAATAGACATTAATATCATATTTTTTAGATTTGTCCTCTTGCCAATTAATGTATATGGCCGATGCAGTATACATGTTAATTAAAGAGCACGAGATAACCAGGGTAATAAAAAAAACAAAGATCTGTGAGCTTCTCACTTCACTCGTTTATTTCCAGGTTAGCATCCAGGACAATGCAATGAAAAAGTTCCCGAAAAAGTTTGTGATAAAGTTTCCAACAGCTACGAGTGAGAAACCATTCAAAAATTATAAATTTTTATGGATTCCAAATTACAGTTTTAAACATGGCCAACAATGAGATTGAAGAGATTCCAGACGAGGTTGGCTCTTGGAAATCTTTAAAAGGAATTAATGGCGCCAAGAACAAGATTTCAAAGTTTCCCGATGCAATTTTCAATCTCGAAAATCTAATTTACCTAGATCTTAACGGCAATTTAATCGAGGATGTGGACGTGGAAAAGCTTTACACATCTTTGCCAGGTCTGGTAAAGATTAATTTGTCTGAAAATCCGTTGAAAGACGAAGTAAAAGAGAGGTTGAAGAATCAAAAACCGGTAAAATTAGACTTGATTGTTTGAGTGTTCAATGTTTTTATTTCATTTATATAAATGAATTTGTATTGTACAGAACCTGACTTCTTTCTCCAGGTTCCACGAATGGATTTTATAAATCGTTTTTTATATGAATACCGAAATTTCCAGATTTTCTCAATATTTTTGCAGGTTTCTGGAAAAGGAAAATGGCAAACAAGCTTTCCCCGTCAACTTCTAGTTTCTGGGTAAACTGTAGAATCAGACGCTTTCAAACTGATGACAGAGCAGATAGAAACTTCACGGTGTGTTGACTCGGACGTAATTGCAAACGCGCTCTATCGAACTTTGCCTCTAGAAGGAGTGAACAAGTTTTCGCGGGGCTTTGTTTGTGAAAATGGGAAACAAAAATGCCACGTACGATAATAAAATGAGAAATAAAAGAGAAAAAAGGAATATGAAAATACATGTATGTCTTGTATTCACGCATTTAAATGTCAAGCTTATATTATATTTTTCTCTATTGTCCATTCGCGAAAAAAGCAAGTGCGCTCCACGAAACGTAGTACTACGTGGATTTCATTTTCGTCCCCAAATTATTTCATTTCACGTTTAAATTCAACGCAAAATTAAATAATTTAGCGACGAAAATGAAATCCACGTAGTACTACGTTTCGTGGAGCGCACTTGCTTTTTTCGCGAATGGACAATATTTAATAAAATATTTTTATTGTCGGCCCGCCAAAATGATCAAACGCGCTTCGCTGAACTCAACGCTATGCGATTTTCATTTTGGTTTCCAAATTATTTTATTTCACGTTGAATTTACACGTGAAATGAAATAATTTGGAAACCAAAATAAAATCCACGTAGTATTGAGTTCAGCGGAGCGCGTTTGATCATTTTGGCGGGCCGACAATATGAAACTTTATTTTAATCGTGAGGGGGGCTCTTCTGGGGGTTTCCCGTGGGGTCCTGAACTGTAATGTTGGGGGGTGCACTTCTGTAATTTAACCCTAATTTTCCTATCGGTTCAATATTCTTGCCGGCTACGATATGCGCCCGCGAAAAAATTAGTGGGCGGAGCATTGCAAATCCGTACGCAAACACCGATAAAGATAAACGAAGACGGGGATCATTGCGGACAAAAGTAGGGACAAATTAATAACTTTCGGTTAATAAATACGGTCATTTAGGCTCTGGTCACGGAAATGAAAATATCGGACGGACACGGAAAGTCAAAATTCGCTTTCTTTTGTTTTTGAAATGGATTAGATTACATTTTTCTTTTATTCATTTATTTATTTTATTTCATTTCTCAAATCTAGAAAATCAAAAATTACTCGAACTCGATTCTACTATCAATCAAATGGAATCGGAAATTAACTTTAATGTAACGACGTCTTCGTTTTTGCAACTTTATATTTCTCTACAGATCCCATGCCGTTCTCAAGCCTTTTCGCGAAATCCAATGACAAATGACTATCAGAGAGTACCACGCGAGCGGCCTTCTCATTCTTGTCACGTGTTCTGTCGCGAATGCTACTCCAGAATCTTCTTGGGCACCGCCGCGTTCAGAGTTTATCTGCTCATCGCATGGTGCATTGGGCTCAGCGGACTGATGCTCTTACAGAATAATGAATTGCCGCTTGCTGGTCAGAAAAATAAGGAGGAGATGAAACAGAGTGAGTTGTCAGTGTCAGTGTCAGTGGAGCACATTTGCTGACTAAAGATTCTAATTATTAAACGCAGATAAAATGTTTCTTGTGGCTCTTTTTACGGTCTACCTCATTTCTCAACTCTTTGGATTGCTGGCAGTTGTTACGCAGTTTGAGAAGATTTTCATTCCATATGTCATTGTGTTGGTGCGTTTTTCTGGACAATACTAAACGACTCCCGGAACTTGGGCGCCCAGGCTCTTTGGGTACATTTTATTTATAGTTACGACTGCTCTTTGAGTACCAAAATTTGCAAATTTTGTTCAAAAAGAGCCGCCATAATCAAAAAGCAACTGTGCCCAAAGAGTTTGGAACCCAAAAGTCCGACAACCATTGAGTGTTGACCGTTTTCTTCTTTTTCATCGTATTCATTCCAAAGAAAGTTGCTTTCAGCTACTTGTAACCATCACTAACTCTATTGTATTGATCCAGTCGATTTACGTCGTCGTCACTGAATCATTATTCCCGGTAACTATTTCTGAAACTGGTATGTGTGTGCCTTTTTGGAGATCGAATGGTGAAGAAACAAAAAATAGGAAACTTTCAGCTCCACCAAAATCGCTTTTCAACGGCGTCGACGCGTCTATCGTGCTCACAATCTCGCTGATTTACCTTATCTACAATTTGCAGTGCATCTGCTCGGTTCTACACATTTGTTCACGTTTTGATATGAAAAAGGTGTGAATTTTAGAGTTTTGTTTTCAATACAGTGAAAACTGTATCAGGGGCGCCTCTAATACATTTTACGGTAAATTATATTTCTCATCGTTTTGTACAGCTTCTGGCCGCCCAACGACACCGGGAAATAATGGCGCACAATCGGAGGATTTACGCCCGATTGGTGGCAATAAACAGTCAAGATCAGCAGATTGTGACCGTAAATGTGGACAGTCCGCCAAAATATTCGGTAAGTGAGGGAGTCAGAAAAACTTTTCAATATACAAAAGTTGGTGAATTACAAAAATCCGAAAAATGACCGTATTCACTTGTCTCAGCAAGGGACCATCACCCTTTAAAATGGCCGCTTTCCCACGAGGAATGTCGACACAAATTTTGAAACAGTTAAATGGGTGCAACCGTAACCCATTCAACGAGAGTGACAGAAAATAAGAGAATTGTTCTTATTTTTTTTGTTTTTCACTCGTATTCATTATTCTTTCGTTCAATGGATTACGGTCACATTCCTTGAACTGTACCAAAATTCGTGCCGACAATCCTCGTGGGAAAGCGGCGCTTTTAAAGAGTGATGGTCCCTTTCTGAGAAGAGTGTAATAGAGTGAGGTAGAATAGGTATTGGGTCAGGTCGATGGAGGGGGACGGGATTAAGAATCAAAAAGCCTAGATAAAAGGTATAGCCGGTATATATACCGTGCTCTATTGGGCGGCGCTTCTGGTCTCGACGTGGGCGAGCGGCCATCAGGAATCTAAATTTCTGATGGCGTTATTCGTTTCCTGTCAGAAACAGGAATATGAGATATAAAGAGATGATGAGTGGAGACGCAGCGTGTGGAAGCGAGCTTGTTGTTCGGAACTGTCTAATGGACTGTCAGCTGAGCTGAGAAGAATGTGTGCGTCATAGAGCAAAGTGCACCGAGCCGACTACAGAAAAGATAACCTTATCCCTTACAATACAAGCCGAATCGTTTAGTACGGGCGAGCACACTTGCACACCCGCTGTGCAAAGCCTGCTTTGCGAGTCGATCCCTTGTTACTACAATTTTGTACTTCTTAACTGGACCGGCAGTGAAACTAGTGATATAAAAAAATATCCAGGTAGCCTCTAAAAGTCTGGCAGCCTCTAATTACCCAGTACTTCGGAACACGTACAGTCGATAAATGCATAATTATCCTCGCTCCACGGTCTTTACAATTTGCAAAAGTGCGGCTCATTTTAAAGACACCTAGTGCACGGGGCGCGATTGCAGCGGCGTAGCGTTCAACACCCCGTTAATCCGTTGTGATTCAATAACTTTAAAAACATCTTTAGAGCCTCGATGCGAAACAAACTGATACCCCGCCGCCAGGTTACGCTCAATTGGCGTCTCACGAAGCTCAAGGTCTAGAAGATGTTGATGATAACGAGAAGGAATGTGATAAGAAATCTTTCCGTAGAGCACTTTTTCAAGATCCTCCGGTTTGAATAAACCATTTTATTCGTTTTTATATGAAAAAATAAACGTGAATAACAAAAATCAGGTATCATTCGTACTTTTTTCGTGGATGACGGGTTCTAATGCAAATTCTGGAAACAAAAAGATGAATAATTTTAGAATTTATTTCCAACCTCGTTTGTAGCTTTTTTTGAAAAAGCGGTCACCGAAAATCAGAATTAAAATCATGACGGCAACATTGACGGCGATGAGAATGGCAGAGAAGATGTAAAAGTTTGACACCGAGTTGACCGATCTTTTCGAAATTTTCAACTGATTTTCATTATTTAATAATGCAAATGAAATGATACCTGTAGCAAAAACAGACCCATGTCAAATCATTTTCAAGTGCGGAGAATAATACGGGATTTACAAACTCTGACATTTGGTTTTTGAAAAACAAAAAAATAAATAAATAAAATGCATTCTTTATATATTTATTTCCTTTTCCTTTTTACATTACCACCCTAAATTGGAATACAAAAACACGTGATCTATTGAACTGTGAATTTCGCCGTCAACTTGTCGGTGAGACCAAACTCGATGACGTCGCCGCTGTTAATCCTGGTCACGCCGGCCGGTGTGCCCGTCAAAACGACATCCCCCGGCTCCAAGGTGACGAATTTGGTGGCGTACTCGAGAAGAGTTGGAATGTCAAAGATCATAACGTCGGTGCGGCTTCGCTGCTGATCCTTTCCGTTTATTTTGCAGAACAACTCGACGTCGTGTGGGTTCGGGATTTCGGAGGCGGCGAGGAAGCCACCAACCGGACAGGAGCCATCGAAAGATTTAGCCAAGAACCATGGGGCTCCAGATTTCTTTGCCTCGTCTTGGAAATCACGCGCTGTCATGTCAAGTGCTACGGTGTATCCGCCAATGTAGGACATTGCATCGGATTTTGAGATGTTCTGTATAAAATTGAATTTTGGTAGAAATCGAGGAACAAGCTCCGCCCCTTTTGCTAGTCTGCAGCACAGTTTTTACTGCATTCTATAGCAATTATTGTACAATTTTCCCAATTTTAAAAAAACTTCTTATTCATGAAAATTACGGCATTATTATTTAGTTTGTATAGAAGCTTTAGATAAATTCCAAACCTTCGCAATTAAAAAAATAAAAATCTCATAAAAATAGAGAAAATTCTGAAAACGTCGAAAATTTATAACACGCGCCACCGAAGACACAATGCGTGTTGCGTTGTTATACAGATAGACAAAACGAGACATTGGAAAAAAAAAGATACACAGACACAGAAACATGACACACGTGGTCATCGGTAACGCGCATTTTACTGGGGCACTACGGTATAGAACTCGCACGGAATTCCGCGGAATAGAACCGTCTAAAATTGAGCTGTACCGACACAGAACCACTCAAACAACTCGAAGAAATATTTCCTTGTATATTGTGAGTCCCTGAGTTCTATTTCGTGCAGTTTTTTCAGTATATTTCAATTTTAGTCGGTTCTATTCCGCGCAGTTCTATTCCGTTCTATACCGTAGTACCCACCCAACTCCCCTCCATTTTACAAAAAAAAAAATTAAAAAACCACAATGAATACAGTAAATGGCGGAAAATTAAAATGCATTTATTCGTTTTCCCATTTTTCTCCCATCTTTCTTGAAATGTTACTATTTTTTTGCATTAGTGCTTGAGAAAAAAAAATTTTCACCAAGAAAAATGAATTTTTTTGGGAGAAATCGAATTTTCTAGGAGTCGATTCTGCCGATTTTCTAGGCCAGCGGCCACACCTCGTGTAATACTTTTGAACGCTTTCTAATATTTTTTTGAAAAAGCGGCTTGTCCATTCTTTTTTTACAAACATCATCAATTGCTTTCTTATGTGTTCACGAGCGAAATTCAGTTACGACGCTTCGATGTTCCGCGGGTCTCGTACCGAAAAGCTGTTTTTTCAAAAATCTAGCCTGCGAAGCAAAGCTTGATTACTGAGTTTCCTTCTTTTTTTTAAATAAAATACGAAAGTGGGTAACAACTCACCGAGGCTTTCTTGGCAATTACAACTCCAAGTTCGACTTCTTGATGAAGATTCTGACATCCTGGTGGCGCCACGATTGGCTCTCCTTCAACGATGAATGAGTTGACGGTCTGCAAAAAATTGAAAGTAGTTTTCTAATGCCCATCTTTGGATTTAAAATACTTTTACAAATAGCATTGGCTTCTTTGGAATTGCATTTCCGAGCTCTAGCGCGTGATCTTTGTAGTTTCTGCCAACGCATACAATTTTAGTGGCAAGGTTTCGGAATCCAGAGAGCGATGTCATGTCTGTAATGACAAAGAAAGATCTAGAATTTTGTTAAAAAGAAAAAAAAACAACACAACACAAAGAAAAACAAAAAGTTTATTCCCGAACCTCTGCGCCTCTTGGCGTTCCATTGTGTCTCGGCGACGAGAGAATCACGAGACACACACACAATGTCGAGAGACGCAGACGCGAAAAGCGGCGCGCGTTTTTTAATGTTGCCGCGGGCAGCTCACTTCCGTCATCATGTTTCACCGTTCTCACTTTTAACTTTTATCGATTGGAAACAAAAAATTTGTGAGTCAGTTTTCTTTTTTTCCTTCTTTTTTCTCTTTTTGGTGCCAGAAAGTCGGCGAAAAATTCCACACCGCTCACCTGTCATTGTATAAATACACTTTTTGTTGAAATCGACAACAGGAGAAGAAAAAGAAGAAGATAAAAAAAAAGGTATGACGACTAGAAATGTTGCGCCTTTTATCACTGTGATAAACTCTAATCTAATCACACGAATAACTGATCGAATTTGTTTCCATAAGTTGTGAACTTTGCTGCCGGTTTCCTTATTTTTCTTTATATTTATGTTGACCTTTAAAATTCTATTTAGGGAAACGCAAGAAATTTTCACAAGATTCTAATAATAGTGAAAAGCGGAAAATTGCGCGGCGATTCCAAAAAGTGTGCGCCGTTTTGTAATAGGTGGAGCGAGACCCTGACAAAACCGGGGAAAACCACGAAACCGGGGAAGACAAAACCAGGGAAGACAAAACCGGGGAAAAGTTGCAAGTCTGCGGCGCACTTTTTCAACACTTCCAGTACAAAACATCGTGCAGCAGTTGCAAAAGGGGGCGGAGCCTCTTCCCCAGTTTTGTCCATTTTTTTCCCCGGTTTTGTCGTCCCTGGTTTTGTCTTCCCCGGTTTTGTCAGGGTCTCGGTGGAGCCACATTTCCGCAAACACCATTGTCTGTTTTGTTTTGATTTTTCTAAAGTCTTGTTTGTATAACTTTTCTTAAATACTATTGTGAAAACAAAAAAATTGCAACGCGGTGTTTGCGTACTTTTGAAATTCAAACGGCAATGAAAGAAATAGCATGGGAAATGGGTGCTACCTCGGAATAGAACTGAAGTGTAATAGAACTGCATCGATATAGAACTTGCTTCGCAATAGAACCGTTCGGAATAGAACTGTTCGGTAAAGAACTGTAGCAAAATAAAACTGTTTTGGAATAAAACTGTTCGGAATAAAACTTTAGCGTTTTGGAACTAAATTAGCCATGGAGCGCGATTGCATTGCTTGGCCGTCAAGGCGGGCCGAGAAAAAATAAATAAAAGTTTATTCAAAAAACAACAAAACAAACAATTTTTGATGAATAGCTCAAATATAGAACTGTTCAAAAAGCACGCGCATGAGAAATTCCAATATTTGAATGAGCAAGCAATGCAATCGCGCTCTATTGCTAATTTAGTTCCAAAACGCTACAGTTTTATTCCGAACAGTTTTATTCCCAAACACTTTTATTACGATCAGTTTTATTCTGAACTGTTTTATTTCGCTACAGTTCAATTTCACTACAGTTCTATTCCAAAGCGAGTTCAATTTCGCTACAGTTCTATTCCGAGGTAGCACCCGTTCCGCAGGTATGCAAAATTTTCCACAGTTATGTCAAGGTCTCGGGGTTGCAAAAATTCAAAACGAATAAAGTCAAACGCAGTTGGTGCCTAATTTAGGTTAGCAAATGCAATGTCTTCCACGAGTAAGTTCAACACGATCGGACACAGCTGAAATTAGTGCGACCGTAATTCATTAAAAAGTTTTAACGAAAGTGTGAGCAATATGGCTTCCATTCGGACGAAAAAAAAGCGGACGAATTTCGTCCGCTGTTCGTCCGCTCGTCCGTGGTTCGTCCGGTTCGTCCGAGGTCGGTCCGCTTCGTCCGTTTTTTTTTCTTGTTAGTTTTTCTTTTTGTTTCTGTTATATTTTGTTTTCAAAAGCTGTTTTTGTTCTTTTTTCTTAAAAATATCAACAGAAATGTTTTGTTTCTGCTATCGAAAATTCGGAAAAAAAAATTAAAAAATTTGTTTTTGCAACCGCTTACATTTTCAATGTCAGAATTTTTAAAGAGAGTGCCATAAATTAAAATTCCCAGCCAAATAGAGCGTGCCGGACGAACCGGACGGACGGCGGACGGACGGACGAACGGACGGACCGGACGGACGAAAATTGGTCCGAATGGAAGCCTTAGTGAGCAACAAAAAAAATTTTTTTTTTTTTTTTTTTTTGAAATTTTTCGTTAAATTTTTGAAATGGATTACGGTCGCACTCATTTCTGCTGTGTCTTGTCGTATTGAATTTACTAGTGGAAGAGTTTGCATTTTCTAGGCCACAACAGGCACTCGCTTGATTTTTTCAATACTTCTAGTGAAATTGTTAAAAGGCAGTGGGCGGAGCTTGTGGGATTAGGGTGTCCGCAAACACCGAGAGCCAACAGAGCTGACAATAAATAAATACAAATAATCGAAACGTGGTGTGGCTTGGCGTGATGCACTTTTATTTATACTTGTATAATTCCTCTTCTTCTCTCTCGTTGTCCTGCTAAAAAAAAAAGAATCGGCGCACTTGATGGGCGAAACCTTTTCTCTCATCGCTCTTTTCTTCCTCCCGTTTTTGTGTCTGTCGTCTACAATGTCCCGGGCGCTGATGCGAGCCATTCGGCGTCCATGAAAAAGCGTAGAGAGTGGGCGCCGCGCGGAGACGCCGTCACTGACCGGCACCGCTTTTCCGTCTAACACTCTACATGCGTCACACACTCTCTCTTCGGGCGCTCTTTCGCTCTTTTTCCGCATGTCCTCCGCGCTCACCTCCTGGTGAGTATTTTTTTTATTCGTTAAATGAATGAATTGGTATGTAGCTGCCTGCCTTCCTCTTCTTTTCTCTCTTTTCTTTACTTTTTTTTATTTGATAAATAAACCATATAAATACATTTTCAGGGAGAAAACCGCCCCCACGAGTTTAGTGTTTGTTCTGAACTATGCCGGAGCAACAGCAGGAGCAGGAGCTCGCTGAATCTTCGGCGGCTCCGTCTAACGGAGCGGGGAACCAACATATCGAAGTTCGCGTCAAAGCACTCGATGATCGCGAGACGACAATAAACATTTCCAGCGAGGTTAGAATTAAATAAATTTAAAAAAAAAACCCTCTAGAAAATTGAAAATTTCCAGGAAACGATTAGTAGCCTAGTCGACCGAGGACGTAGTCAACTCGGCATCACATCTGGCTTCCAAAGAATCATTTATCAAGGCCGAGTTCTCGAACCCGGCACACGGATAAGCGCGGCTGGAATTCAGAATGGTCACACTGTTCACCTGGTGAACCGACTTCCGGGAAGACGCAACGATGTGCCAAATGTGGAACGACGCAACGTGCAAGTTCATCCCATCTGGTTCCATCAAGATCAACTCAACAATCGCCCGCGCCGAGCGTTCAATGTAATTGCGGACCGCGACGAGTTGATGGCGAGCCAGCCGGCTTCAACTCTGCATCCAATCCGTGTTCCGAGTTCCGTCAATCAGATCCCAGTTTTGGCTTCTCGCTACAATGAAGAGCTCATCGCGGCCGAGGCACGTCCGTTGCGCAACAGAGCAGGGCCAGCTGGTACTCAACCTCCACCTTTGAGAGAAATGTTTGTTGATTATTTGATTTTTTTTTAAATTCATATATAATTAACTTTTTTTAATTTTTAGATCTGGCGGCAACCCGTTGAACTACGATCCTCATACGATCAACTGGAGGGTTTCCATCATCGATAATCATCTGTTTCCACGTGATCGGATTGTGGATATTGCCAGAAACGCCATAAACAATTTACCGTTTTTAAATTCAACAACAAAAGCGCAAGTGGTGTGCAGGTGGAACGAAAACAACTCGGAATTCTTGATAGAGCTTCCGCAAATGTGGGTAACTTTTAAATTTTGTTAAATTAAAAATGATTTACTAGAATCGGGACAGTCTGTAATCGCCTTCTCTAATGGACCTATTCACAAAACCGGAAAAAAAGAAAAAAAAACGGAAAAAAATTGCAGGAAAAATTGGAGAATGCTCGAATTGACCTGAAATATTGGAAAAAAATTCTCCTGTACACGCTCAAAAATTTTTGGATCAAAATATCGATTTTTTCTGAAATTTTTTAAAATCGATATTTTGGTCTAAAATTTTTTGAGCGTGTACAGGATAATTTTCCCAAAATTTCAGGTCAATCGGAGCATTCACCGATTTTCACGCAATTGTTTCTGTTTTTTTTTCTTTTTTTCCGGTTTTGTGAATAGGAATGGGGCTATTCACGAAATATGAAAATAGTGGGAAAACTCGGAAAATACTCCGATTGTTCTGAAACTTTGGGAAATCGTGTTAAAAATACTCCCGGACACTGTCAGAAATTTTTGGACCGAAATAAATATTGATTTTATAAGTTTTCACGAAAAAAATCAATCTTTTTTAAATCGACATTTCAGTCCAAAATTTTTGGAACTAGTCTGTGACTGTTTTGACATTATTTTCCCCAATTTCACGCCATTTGGATTATTCTCCTAGTTTCCCACGCATTTTTGGTTTTTTTCTCTTGTTATTTATTTTGTGCATAACCCAACACAGTAATAAGGCAAGGGACTATTATGGTGTATTACTGATAAATTACCATTATTCAAAAATTTTATCACTATTTTCATCTCAATTTTTTTGACGACCGCAGTAAGAGTTAACGCGAAAATCCAACGCCACACCACTTTAGATTTTTCACGTGAAATCATACTGTAACCAGCAAGAAAATTGAGACCCTGACAAAACCGGGAAAGATTATCCGCCTATTTTTGCAACTGCTGCACAATGTTTTGTACTGGAAGTGTTGAAAATACAGGAAAAAGTGCGCCGCAGACTTGCAACTATTCCCCGGTTTTGTCAGTCTCAGGAAATTGGAGACCCTGAAAAAAAGCTGGTAAAATTTTGAAAGCCTGCGGCACGAGTTTTGAACATGAAGGAATATAAAATGCAGGAAAACCGTGCCTCAGACTTGCAAAAGTTTACCAGGTTTCGTGTTTTTCCTTGGTTTTTTCAGGGTCTCGAAAATTGATACGATAATATTCGAAACTCAATATTTTAAGGGTTCCCAATATACCATCGCCAGCTCTCGAAAAACTTGACTTTATGTGCTCTTGGACGGAATTCTTGAAACGGATCGTTGAAAAAATGGAGGAGGAGAATGGACTCGTTTCAATGGTCAGAGAAGTTCTTGATTTGACGAATAGGCGACAAACAGCAGACTCGTTGCCTATGCCCGAACGAGAACAACGCCTCAGCGAGCTCGATCAAATAGTCAAACAGTTTGAGATATACTCTGCCGATCTCAGTCACATGAAGGACTACGAACGTCAGAGATTTCGAAACAACACTCATCCTGAATACCACCGTCTAAAAATACAAGAACACGCTGAGTCTAATAATAATCCTCGATTTTTGATGAGACACGCTCTGGACACGGATTTGTCCGAAGCGATGCGTTCGTTTAGAGCAGTTCGCTCCAAAATTGACATTCTCGAGACAATTATGGACGATTTGACGGATATAGGCGCTCTCAAGTTCACAAGAGATCAACAGACGCGGAACAGAGACTGGCGTTATCAGGCGCTTTCCGTTTTCTTCCATTACATGCAACGCGTGCGTCATCAAATGGCACACGTCACTCATTTGACATCAGAACTCAGCGTATCGTTTTTGACACCTACCCAACCGCAACGTCTTCTTCCTCAATATGCTCTTAACACACTACTGGTTCCCGTCGGACATCCCGCCACTCTTATTCTTAAATTCCGACCTTCGAGAATTCCAAATTCGAGGTCTTGTGTACCGGTAACTCACATCGTGGAGCCTCCGCGACGGTTTTCAGATGTTGGCGATCGAAATGGACATTGGCCATATCTGCCATTCAATCCACCTGGTGTTTCTATGGATTCGGTGCTTGCTGGACCGAGAAGAGTTGCCGATGCCAGAAATGCGAGACCCAATCCTGTACAGCGTACAGAATCGTTTGAGGAATTTTTTAGCACTGTACGTTCAGCCGAAACAGCCAACATCACGTTGGGCACGGACAGCCCGCCGCCACCGATAGAGGAGCTTCTGCGACTTCAGGATATCATTCGTCGTCGACGGATTGTGACGACCGGCGATGCTCCGAGTGTTCCCGTTGAAACTCAACCACCACCTGTTGATCAAATACCCACTGTGCGAAGAACTACTCGATTCAATGTGGACCCTAACGCCAGAGGACCAGAGACGCGAACTCTTGCCGCTCTTCCAGTGCAAATAGAGCCAAATGAGCTGCAAAGAATTGCGAAGAACGTGGCCTCCAGGTACAGAGCTGACGCTCTTCAAAGAATCGCTGCCAATTTGACGGAGGTGTTCCGACAAGAATCATGGGACACTCGAATGGAGAATATGCCGCTGTGCACTCTAAGAGAAGGTCTATCAATCGCCTTGGAATTGTTAACTTCCTCTGGAAACACTATCGCCGAATCGAAAGATTTGATGCTGGCTTTGGTTCGAAGTGAAGATGTTCTCGTGCGTGCGATTGCCGAATGCATTAAATCTTTGTTTGGCCGTGGAGAATTCCCGACTCATGTGGCTCGTCTTATCATGCCACGGATTGAGGCAGCGTCCGCTCGGAACGACTATGAAGATGTTGATGCGGAAGGAGGAGCACAATCCGATGATGTAGAACATATGCCTGTCCGAATGCCCTCGGATATTACACAACCTCAAAGTGGAGATTTACGGGCGATCAGAAATGCCAGACTGAATCGATTCGCTCGCATGCAGGCGGCTGCTTCCTCTTCTTCTACTCCTACTTTTACACCTACTCTATTTGGTGGCGGACCGTTTTTGTCCCCCGTCTCGTTTACCAATCCACCAGGACCATCGTTCAGTCCAGAAGACACTGCGGAAATTCGAGCTGGACGACTTCCAGGCACGTTTAGAGCTCCTCGTCGAGTAGCACCGCGCGAAGCCAACAACGTCAATCTACCACCGTCTAACATGTTTGATACTGCTTCGGAGCGATCGGGCAGTCCAACACAGGTGACGGTGACGTTTACTGCTCACGCTCATTTCCTTCCAATGCCCCCGCAAATGACGTCATCTGCTCCAGGACCAAGTAATAGTAGCCGAAATCAAAATGCGCCTGGAACTTCCCAAGATGAACCTGTAGATGTTAGAGCCAGTGGAGATTCACCAGTTAATCCGGAAACGTTGCCTAGCCGGTCTTCTGCAATACGTGCACAATTATCAGAAGCAGCAGCCTCACTTGAAGCTGTTCGAGCCGCGCGTGAGCGGATAGATCAACTCGCCGCCAACTACAACGGCAGTCTTGATCACCGAGTGCCTAGTCCGTCGAATCCGACAAGACGACCGAACGTTAACAATCGACCGATGGTTGCGGTCGATCCTTTCTTGGCGTGTGGCCATCGGCAGTGCGAAATTAACCGACTTCAAAATCCGGACACGTTGCCCGATTCCGATCGTCTCACACTTCAATCATTGCAGCCGGATCCAGAACTTGACATGCATATTGTTGTAAGTCAAATTCGCAAAAAAGTTAGGTATTTGAACTTTGTAAAAAAGATTCAGAATCTTCGACCGGTTGGACAACGACGTCCTCAACTGACGTCTGTTCTCGATCCCGACTACAATTACGAGCTGGTTCGAACAGAATCTGGAGAACTAGATTTTGAGAGTATCGACACGTTCAACAAGTTCATTTGTACTGTAATAAGAAGTCTGCTTTCTCACTGCATTGACACGGATTCCTTGATTACTCAGAGTATGTCACATTTTTCAAAAATGGGTTTACTATTGGGAAAACAAAAAATTGCAAAGCGGGAAAAAATATAAAAAAATACTCCCGGATATTGTGTTTTCAATCGATTTGCGGCATGAGAACGCGAAACTCCGCCCACTTATTTGTGATATTTGAAGAGACGCAGACAGAACGGTGAATGCAGACTTGCGTTTTCATGTCGCAAGTCGATTGAAAACACAATATGTCCAGAAAATGTTGAACCGAAATATCGATTTTAGAAGATTGATTTTTTTTTCTAAAAATTTTTAAATTCGGTATTGTCGGCCCGCCAATACTTCGGTCGAAAATTTTCTGCCCAGAAAAATTTTTGTCATTATTTTCTGAAATTTCAAACCAATCGGAGAATTCTCCGAGTTTTCGCTCTGTTTTTTTAATGGGAATAAATTTCTTCATTTCCCATGCTATTTTATGGCTCCGCGACATTTCGCAACGTGACCTTTCGAAACTGTGACGATTCGCAACTCACGTAGCTTTCGCTACTGTGACGTTTCGCAACCAGACGTTTCGCCGCTCGTATGAGTCGAAACTGGGACAATTCGCAACTTGTCACTTCGAAACTAGACTATTCGAAACCGCGACTTTTCACAACTTTATGTTTGGAAACTGCAAGGTTTTCTTACATGATATTTTTTTTAGATTTTTTAGTTTTTTCTCGTTTTTTTATGTTTCACGTGACCTCCATTTAGCAAAAATCCACTGAAAAGGACAAAAAATTTCTAGATCATGAGTATCCAACACAGCTTTTCGGGATCAAATCTCTGTATCCGCAATGAAGCTTCGGGGTCCTGTTTGACAAGGAAGCATAAGCTAATAACCCCAATCATCAGGTAAATCTAGTCCGTATCAAATCTGAGCATTTTTTAAAGATTAATCACCATAACAAGCTCCAGGATATCATGAAGGATATTAGATTCATAAAAGCAATCACAAATACACCGATTCCTCCTCCTCTACCACTAACTGTTTTAGATCATTTGGAAGCGAATCGAGCGGCAAGAAAGTATATATAATTTACTTGTTTTTATTTTAATGATATGTTTTAATACAATAAAAAAAACTATCTTGTTGATACAGTTTCGAAATGTCTAGTTGCGAAAAGGCTAGTTACTAAATGTCTCATTCCCGAAATGTCGCAGTTTCGAAATTGCAAGTTTCGATTTATACGAGCGGCGAAACGTCTGGTTGCGAAACGTCACAGTAGCGAAAGCTACGTGAGTTGCGAATCGTCACAGTTTCGAAAGGTCACGTTGCGAAATGTCGCGGAGCCTATTTTATCATTGCCGTTGGAATTTCAAAAGTACGCAAACACCGCATTGCAATTTTTTTTTGTATTCACAATAAGTTTCAAAATTTGTACAACAGTCTTCAATAATGAAGCATATAAATAATTTAAGCACCCCCATAATTTTTTCTAAATACCATTGTAAATATTTAATTCAATTGAATAAGTGCATTCTCTCTCAATTTGCAACCTGTTTTATTATAGACATGAATCCAATAAGTGGATACGGAGCAGCTAATCACGCCGAGTTGATCAACACGGTACGAAGAGACATCAACAACCCACCGTACTCCCGTTACAACCACGTGGCGCCTACCCTCACAAGCTGGCCACATCTTGAAGAGGAAGCTCGTCGAGCTGCTGAGCAAGAGAATCGGAGAGTTGATCTGGGAACTTACCGTCCTGATCAGCAATTCAATCGTAGCCCAGTTTTTGGAGAAACTTCATCAGAAGATTATTCTCTGAATACCGGATTAATCGAAAACTTTGTATCTGGCCTAGCGGATTACGTGTCCAACTATGAAAATCCGCGAGCACCCGGCTTCTTCGGCTTGCTCATGGATTTGGTGTACAATCGATTGTCCCGCCACGAATTCGTCCTTCTCACACGTCCCGAAATGGTTCACGTTGTCCTTGGACAGCACGTGGACGAGTTCCGTGATCACCTCAGAAGGTTCGTTCTTGAAGGACGTCGCAATCTTCCAAACAATGAGCTCCATCGAATGGCTATCGAAATTAGCAACTCGGAGTCGTTCTACGGTCGACTTTTGGAGTCTGGCGGTTCGATTCCGCTTGTATTCCAAGTGCCTGGACTCGGAAACGATCTTATTTCGGTATCTTGGATGTTCCGACAAATCGAGATCACTGCTGTCAAAGGGATTATCACTCTGGCTCAGTACAACATGTCACGTGACGCGGCTGCTGTCTACCTGAAAGAGCTCATTGACGCGTTTTTGGCTCGTTTGAGATACACGTTTTTACTGATGACAAATGGGGAACCTAGTCTTCAATTGCTATTCTGTCGCCAGATTAGCAACTATATTGTAAGAAGAAAACAGATGTTTGACGAATATCAATTAATTTTGTTCCAGGCATCTATTCGATTTGAAGGGCATGGACAACCTCGTGAACTTGCTGAATTTGTAAACTTGTGGAATCTTATTCTCCTTCGCTGGTTCCAGACGTATGATCGTAGGTTTTTTTTACTATGTTTTATTTAGTCTTTAATTGAGTCATTCACAAAATCGAAGACTGCTCTGAAATCGTTTTCCGAAACATGCTTACCTGCGTCTCTCACCCTCATCATGAAAAGATCAGTTTTTTCCAAATTTCGTTTTCCGGAAAAAAGTTGTTCCTGTCATTTTCCAGTTTCTTGTATATGGCCTCTGATTGGCCTGAAACTGGGAAATAATTTCGAATCATCCCAGCCACAATTTTAATTTTGGATCCAAAAACAGAAATGTCCAAAACGACTCCTAAAAGGACAAAATGCTTTGAGAAATGAGGAAATAGCGTCAAAAATTATTCTTCAGTGCAAAATTTCAGACCAATTCTTTGAAGTTTTGCACTTTTTTGTCATTTCTATAAAGAAATTGTGAAAAGCAAAGATATATATTTTTGCTTGAGCCGAAAATTCCTTTTTTATAGTTTTTTCAATCGGCTTGCGACATGAGAACGCGTGACTTCGCCCACTTTTTTTCGCGCGACCACGCAAACACAGTTCGATTCGAAGAGAAGTAGAGAAAAAATTTATTTTTATCTTTCGTTCTCATGCTGCAACTCGATGGAAAACACAATATATACATTAATTAACAGTTTGTAAGCCCCAAAAAGTTTCAGAAATTGATGAACAAGTGTTCATCGACTACATACGCGCAACTCGCGCCGGAAATGAATGGAACGACGTTAAAGTGTTCTTCCCACGTGCTGCTCCGCCACATAGCCTAACCACGGATTCAGCGGCATCAACTGCCTCGGCGTCTACCTCTACGTCTATTTCTCCAGCCGAAGCTTCTTCTTCTTCTTCTTCGGAACCGTATCCCGATCCAGGCTCGGTCGCCATTTCGAACTCCAGTAAGTCTTTGACTTGAGCCGTGATTTGCAACCAGTATCCTTGTGTTTGTTCCCTCTTTTCCCATTCTCTTCGAAAAATGAAAACACTGCTCGTCTCCTGATTTAGTTGCCCCTGTTTTGATTTTCTGGCACGTCTTCTATTGGTATTCAGGCCCGCTGCGCCTCTTCTGGACCCAATTACGGCGTATGTTCCAGGAAAACGCAATCGCCGCGGCGGTGAGCAGAGCGATGACGGCGTGGATGTGGTGGCGGTAGAAGAAGCATCCACGTCTTCAGTTTCCGGCGAGCCAGACCACAAAAGATCGGTTTCGGACAATCATAAGTGACCATCCGATCATCCTCACTATTGATCTTATTTATTTTTCAATCACATCATGAACTAAATATCGTTTGTATATCATATCATCATATCTTCCAACGTCGCCATCCCATTTATTCTTTTTAAAAATCCCCTGGTTAGGAAAAAAATCCCCGATAATTCCAAATGTTTGTCATGACTTCTTGTCCCAGTTCAGCGAAAAGGAACAACCTCTTTCGGAAAATTTTTACAAAAATTGCGGTTAAACCTAATTGTACTTGTTTCATTGCTCTTCTCCTATCTCTCTGAATACTGTACATTACAATTCTCATAATTGTCTGTTTCTCAGATTTTTAAATTGAGCATTGATAAATTAATTGAATTGAATTTATACGCTTGCGGTTTTTTCTTTCGATAATTTTCATGGTTCACGTATACCGGATCTACTTTTGGATGATTTTTTGACAGAAATCTCGGAGGCGGGCCGCCCAATAGATCTATTGCGATGGCGTTGCATCACTTTGTGTTTCATTGTGTTCACGCTGTCTAGTTTCTTTTTCTCTTCCAGCCCAACTAAATGAACGTCACAAAGGAAAATTAGAGAAATTCAGCCAAAACCATGAAGAATTTGAACAATATTTTGTTTTTTTAATTAATTTTTATACGTTTTTAGTGGTCGTTTAATTCTGTTGGCACTTGGTGTTTGTGAACCATAATATCCCACAAGCCCCGCCCATTTTTTTTTTTGAAAATTGAAATATTTTAGAAGTCGGGCAGATGTACCGCAGAAAGCTTTCAGGATTACGGTTTTTGCGCGAACAAAAATTGCGAAACGGCGATTGCGCACTTTTTAAAATGAGGATGAAAAAGAAAGAAATAGCATAGAATAAAGATAAATCTTTACACATACATAATTTAGCAATAAGTCAATCTAGTTTTTATAGTCGGCGAATGCATCATCAGCCTCGCTCTACGGCACTTTTCAATTTCCAACAGTGTGGTGCGCCTTTTTTGAAGCGAAAATTCAAATTTTAACTGCAACTTGTCGTGGATACGTCATTTTCCGTTGAAAAAAAAGAATAAAGCTAGAATTCGAGTTAAGCTTGCCAGTGCAACACTGTTTTACAGGGATTTCGCAGTAGAGCGCGGTTGATGATGTATTCGCCGACTGTAATGATTTTCGTCGCGACAAATTTCCAGATTCTAGAAAACAGTTTTTAAATTTGTTTTTCCACATTTCAGGCACAACATGAGTTCAGTGCAAACAAAAATCGAGAAGCATGATGTTTTCGACAAGGTTTGTGATATTTTGAAACAAGTTATTGTGTTTTCAATCGACTTGCGACATGAGAACGCGAGACTCCGCCCACTTATTTGTGCGCCACCTGTCTGTGCCTCTTCAAATATCACTGTTCGCGTGGTCGCGCACAAAAATGTGGGCGGAGTCCCGCGTTCTCATGTCGCAAGTCGATTGAAAACAATAGAATCAAGTGCCAAAAAATGGAAAATTATATACACCTCGTTGGCATTTTTGCAGAGTGGAAATTATACGGAAATCATTTTAATTTCGGATCCATGAACTGGAAAGCGATAGAAAAACCGAGTTCAAGAAAAGATTTCTCTGCGTTTTTCACCCACAGCACACCAAAATCCTCAATTTCAGAATTAAGTTTTCCGGAAAACGGTTTTCCTGTCGTTTTTCAATTTCGTTGATTGGGCCTCTGTAGTTTTGTGCAAAAATTTAAAATCTCCAATTTTTTATAAATATTACGTTTTCCCGAGTACGTGAGATGTCGTAAAATGGGTATCGCCACGATCGGTGTATGCATACTTGTAAACAATCTACAGTACTTGGGATACTGTACTTTGTTTACATTTTTCGACATGCGGAAAAAAACTTTTTTACATGAATGACCCCCTAAGTATAAAATATATGTTTTAAAAAACAAAAAAATTACGTGAAAAAAAAACGAAAAATTCGAAAACAAATATTCAAATCCACAAGTGTGCAAACACCGATCGTGTCAAGACCCATTTTACGACATATCACGTACTCGGGAATACGTAATAAATAAAACAAGAACTTTACATTTTCCAGGAAACTCGAGCCGTCATAAACGCGGATATAATAAAAATGGCGAAAATGAGACGGGAAAGAGGACAAGGAAAATCACCATCTCAAGTAGCGGTGGTAAGATTTTAATATTCACAAAATATCCAAAAATAGCCTAGGAAAAATTTGGAGAATGCGCTTTCTGACCTGCAACTGGGAAAGAATTGTAAAGGTAGTCCCGGATGCTCAGAAAATTTTTGGTGCTTTTAAAAATTGATTTTTTTTTTCTGAAAATGTTAATATCGATATTTCGGTCCAAGATTTTTGGTTTATGTCCGGTACAATTACAAAACGAACCGTTTTTGAGAAAATTACCAAAAAAGTTTTTCTATCAGTTTTCGTTAAAATTCACCGATTTTTCATCAATTCGGAACATAAAACAGACATGTTTTCATCAAAAAACAGGCATTTTTTGCGTATCCGAAATTCTAAATACAAAAAAAATTGTTTGCTTCCGACGTATTATGAAAAAAAACACAATTTTTTGTTCCACTCAAAAAACCGAAAAAACAAGGAAATTTGAAAAAAAAAATTCGAGAAAAGAGAAAATGATGCAAAAAATCGATAAAAATTTTCCAGCAATCTAAAATCAATAATTTACTTTTGAAAAAAAAAAATCAAAAATCGGCAGAATCTTAATAATTAAAGCGAAAATCATACACAAAAAACACGGCAGTTGGCGGAGCTTCGTTTTTTTTGAATGGAAACATTTTTTATTCAGAGCACCACCAATACTACACCGCAACGCCGTGCCACTACATCCACCCAATTGGGACCGGTATTCGCGAAACGAGAGGAGAGGAGAATCGAGGAATCTGACGAAAACAAGTAGGTAATCGATGTCGTAATCGAAAATTTCTAGAAAAACAATTTCTTTCTTTTTTCACTAATTTGTAGAATCCGTCAACGCAAAATCAGTCACAATCACCCTTCTGATCAGCCATCGACACCTCCAGCTCGCCCAGGTCTCAAATTTCCGTCCACTTCATACTTCATCTACCGGTGTATTTTCCTCATCTTTGCAATCTTCGTAGTGCCATACATTTTGTCGCTTTTCAGATAAAAATCACTGTATTTTTCTTGCTCAAACATAATATTTTTATGGGAGTCATTTGGTGTCGAAATTCTGTTCTTTTACCCCATCACATTCCAGTCAGTCAGCCGCCCAAATACAAATGCAACATAATAAACATTTTTGCCTGCTCATAAAAGTTTTCACAAATTTTATCACAATCTGCCGAGTCGCCCGATCAGATCGACACCGTTTTACCTTTCCAGCAACTTTTCAGCACACTTCTCAATTTCAGGCCCTCTTTTATTTTCAGTTTTCCCAAGTAGACATGGCAGGAGTCGAACGTGTCCGAAACCAGAAAAGTATGCAAGAGGTGTTGGTCCAGGCGGCCGCTCACGCGCGAAAAGAGCAACGATATCAGCAGGGCGGTTTCGAGTTTTTCTCACTTGCTGGACACATTTTGGAGAGTTCCTGTAAGCATTTGGACGGTGTAGAGTGTTTGGTGAGTGGTGAATATTATATTTTTCAAATTGTTCCCTTCAAAAAATGTTGTATTGTGTTTTCAATTGAGTTTCATCATCGAAATATGAAACCCCGCCCATTTTTTTCACGCGATTGTGCCAATCGCCCTAAAATTTAATATTCACGTGAAAAAAGTGGGCGGGGTTTCATTTTGTAATGATGCAACTTGATTGAAAACATATCTTTCTTATAAAGAAAATTATAGATTATTCTGTGTGTTTGTTTGTGTGTCTCGCACAATCGGCATTCCACAAAACTCGATCCCGCGATGTTCGAACATGTAAACCACTTTACCACATGGGTCACGGGGGAGTTAGGGAAAAAAAATCATTACCATTTCTGGAAATAACGAAACAATTAAATAAAAATAAATATTTGACGTAGGAGACGTGGTCGCCGCAAGCCGCAGGCTTGTGGTTTTTTTTTTAATTTGGAAAAAACAGTTTAAGGGGGCGAAGCTTTGTGGATTACGGTGGAAATTCGAGGCCGCACTGACCTAGAACTAAACTGGCAATAGAATATTTTTAACTCATTCTTGCGGAGCTGCGTCGCCAAATTGGTCTCGTTACGACACACTGTCTTAGCGAGACCCATTTCGCGACTGTCAATCTAATTGTGAACTACGTGTTTCATTATTAACAACAAAAAATACAGAGATGCAAATACAGCTCGGAGCTCTCTCTTGCCGAACTTCCTGAAATGGTGTTCCCACGAAACACGCTCACAATTCACTTTATCGGCACCTCTTCTTTCATCGAATTCAACTGCCTTGACGCGCTTAAAATGGTATCTGAAAGCCTTCCGGACGTGAAAGTCGGCGCCTCGTCAGTTTGGCAGAGTGCTCGGAAGGATCGTATTCAACAAATAACTGAACAGCACAAACCATTTGACTGGACGTACACAACACATTATAAAGGAAGCGAGCATAGCTGCAAAGTGGAGACGAGCACGGATAGAATCGATATGGAACGGTTGAAACGACGAGATGCGATCACGTTCTCATCGAGCGTCACGTTGTTTGAGGATGAGTTGGCGGACCATGGAATTGCTCAGGTACAGTAATCAGCCGTTTGAATAATAATGTAAAACACGTTTTTTTTTCAGTTATCCGCTCGAATTCGGGTAATGGACGGCGGTTACTTCTTTGTTCTTCTTCGCTTCTACATGAGAGTTGATAATGTGTTGGTTAGGTAAAGGTTTTTTGCAAAGTCTTGAGCAAGCATTAAAGGGGGCATTACGGTATAGAACCGCTTGAAATTGCTGTACCGACACAAAACCTCTCGACCAACTCGAAGAAGTTTCGTTGTACATTGTGAGTCCCTGAGTTCTATTTCGTGCAGTGGTTTTTTCAGTACAGCTCCATTTCAGCCGGTTCTATTCCGCGTAGTTCTATTCCGTGAGAGTTCTATACCGTAGTACTCACAGCTTTATCAGATTGTGCGGGCAGAACGCTTTGGCACTTACTTTGCTCCATCGTTACTAATTTCTATTTTGCTGTTTTAAATTTCAATTCCGTGTTTATTTATTTGTGTTTTAAGCCCATCATGTTTAATAAATTAATTTAACTTGTAGGTAGACAAAACCTGGCCGAAAAACTACTCGAAGATGTTCATGAACTCCGAAGTGTCTTTTTGTATTAGTTCTTCCAGAGTGCTGTTTAGTGGGATTCGAGCTTTTTGGAATACAAAACACGCACAAACAACAAAGCCCGTCGAAAAGGGACAGGGACACAATCTCTCGTAACACCATGAAGCTTTGCGTTGAAACATTCGAGGAAGGTGACTTTGATCTGCGATGAACCTGTGCAGATGAATTTCCCTGGCATTTTATTCCTATGCAAACCTACATTTTCCTGTAAATATATGACTCCTAGAATTCCGCTCACTTTGAATAAAATTTAATTTGAAAAAAATTGGAAAAGTGGAGGTACTTGACTTCAGAGCTCTTAATAGAAAAATAGGAAACAAGGACTAGAAAGACATAAAATAAATGAATGGCTCAAGAAAATTTAGTTCTAAACCGCACAGTTCTAAAAGCGAGTGCCAAAGACTTTTTAAACAACCTAATATAAGGCGCGATCATTTCAAAGTAGATCCGTTGCGGATTCCACGAAATTTTTTTAAACACTTTTCTCGTTAGTGTTTTTTTCCTTAATCGTGTGAATAATGGCAACGGTAGAAATTTTTCGCAACTCTGGATTTTGGCGCACTGCGCTCAACGAAAACCTAGCTTGTCAATTTCGAATGTATTCTTGCAGAGTATGTGACACGCGAATAGTCGGAAACGATAATGATCGTCATGTGATCCGCGAGTGGCAACTCCGCGAGGCCAAGTACGAAAATCTACACCACGTGGACTCGGAATTTCTTCTCGACATTGATCGAGCCTGGATGTACCTGCCCATAATTGAAGAGCAAGTTGATCGAATCTCTGCTGAATAATTTCTGATCTTTTCAATATTCCATGTTGTTTAATTAATTTTTTTACAGTATGGTGCGTGATTTTAATTTATCTTTAAAAACAGTCTCTTCAGCTAACGTAATTTTTTCCATATACCTTCTTCTCACAGTTGGAGAATGAAAAGGTCCATCTTCCTGGAGCAAAACACTAGGCAATTTGAAAGTATCAGTGTTGAGCTAGATAATGGTTGTTTTCATTTACTAATCCAAATATTAAATTTACAAAAAGAAAAGAGCAAAACATGGTTGGTGGTGCCATTGGTCTGATGGTCTGAACGGTCAAAATCACAACTCGGTCACTTGAAATTGTTTCGTTTTGTTTTTCAAAAACAGCTTCTGACAGTTAAGTAAGACAAAATAACCATCTGCCTGCTATTCTAGCTCAGGTATCGCGAGTCAAACTTTTTCAAACCTTTTCATGTAACAAATAAGCAATTGCTTAAAAAAGTTTCAAAATGGGTTAGAATAGTTTGAAAATGGCTTAGAAAAGTTTGAAAGCATCTTGAAAAAGTTTGATGTTAGCATGAAAAGGTTTGAAAAATATTTGGACGTCTTGAAAAAGTTTAAACGTGTCTTGAAAAAGTTTGAAAACTTGAAAAGTTTGAAAAGGTTTAATAATGGCTTTATTGTTACTCAGAAAAGTTTGACTCGATACCTGAGTAGGCCGATTTGTGGATCATCCGCTAGGAACCACGATTTTCATTACGCTGAGGTGGCAGCTGTAAGAAAGCTATCCATGCCCTCGCGAAAGTGCGCTCCGTTGAACTCGGCGTAAAAAAATCTTGGCGCCGTGCCAATTCATGCGAATCAAAATTGTTCAATTAGGAATTTTTGAGATAGCGTTGCCACGCGACGCAACAGCAGCCAGTTGGGCTTTGACGTCGCCAGCACGCCGTGCAAATGACTATGGGAAAAAATGCAAATGTTTCGTCGTGTAGCCGCCGACTATTCTTCTCTTCTCTTTCGATTCTTCTGCCATTTCCAATCGTGAGCATGTGTTTTTTCCATGTCTCCCACTCGAATTTCCAACAATTGTGCTCTCGTGCTCCGTGAGCGATGCAACTCTGCCGGAGAAGACTCATCACCTGTCTCTTCCGCTTTTCTCTTCTTTTTTTCTGCTTTCGTTCTGGTTTACAATGCAATTGAGCTGTACTCCTCCCTCGCTTCTCCCTCTCATTTTCTATCTGGATCCGAAGAGATCAGAGAGAGAGAAAGCGAAAAAAAGAGAAACGGAAAAGAGAGAAAGAAAGAAAACGCATGCGTTTCTGATTTGATTCGGTTTCGATTCGAAACCCACTTTTTACAATTTTTTTGTTTTCTATTAGGCTAGCTTTTTATCCAATAGTCTAGTGCATGAAAAAATCGTTTTTTGTGTTGTTTAACCCTTTGAAAGTTTTCTAATAGGATATCAACTTTTTATATTTTCTGCAAAAGGTTGAAAACACAAGAAAATTGTTTTTTCTTTCGCTGAAGAGTTCCATAATTAGGGTGTATCCTATACCATCCTAACGAGAGTTTTCACACTTAAAACGAACGGAATCTTTTTTTTTGAGAGTTTTTGCACATTTTATTGAACTTGCGAGCCGACTCACTTTTCCGATCGTTAAATTTTATAAACGCTCTGAGCTGGTTGGCATTCTTTGCGCTCGCAGAGCAGCATAGATTTTCTAGTTTTGACCAGGATTATACTGATTTTATTTTTCCAAAAAAATCGTTTCGATTACCACGGTTTTTTTCTTTTCAAGACGCGTTTTATTTACTCTAATAAACCGAAAGCTCCTAACTAGATTCGGAAATTAGACCGGCATGTCGTTTTATGGAAATCAGCACTCGGTGTTTGCGAACTGGCGCTGCGTACGGATTTATATATACGAAGCTCCGCCCACTGCACTATTTTTTCCTATGCTTTTCGATTTAATTATTACATTTCGGCTGAGTTTTGATGATTTTTTTTCTGTTTTCTTAAATAATAAATTATTGGTTTTAAATATTGTTGGCCCGCCAAAATCGCTCCCCGACGATTCGCAACCCGACGCTTCGAAACCGCGTCATTTCGCCACTCATGTCGATATTTATACCGCCAATTTTCGAAATAACGGGTTGCGTGATATCGGGTTGCAAATTGACGGGTATCAAGAGCGCGTAAATTCTGTTTGTCGCGGTTTGGAAGTGCTGTGTTTCGAAATGTCGCGGTTTGAAATCTACGTGAGTGGCGGAATGACGCGGTTTCGAAGCGTCGGGTTGCGAATCGTCGGGGAGCCGCCAAAATAGTCAAACGCGCTTCGCTGAACTCAAAGCTATGCGCTTTTCATTTTGGTTTCCAAATTATTTTATTTCACGTTGAATTTATACGTGAAATTAAATAATTTGGAGACCAAAATCAAAATTGCGAAGCGTTGAGTTCAGCGGAGCGCGTTTGATCATTTTGGCGGGCCCACAGTATTTAGATTAATTCATATCGCTTTGGGCAAACAATTCGAGAGTTTGCAAAAATCTATAAAAAATAATTAATCTTCTCGAGTTTTTCGTCCAATTTCCATTCGAACGCGACATTTATCAATCAAAATGGAAAATCAATAATTCATTTTTTAAAAATTAGACAAAAAATCGGCAGAAATGTAATATTAAAGCGAAAATCATACGAAAAAAGAAACAGGAAAATGGGCGGAGTTTTGTAAAAAAACAAAACAAAACCGAGTGCGAATTTAAATAAAACGACGATAAATATTAGAGTAAAAACTGTAATTTTTGCTCTCTTCTCTCTCCTCTTGCGCCTCCTTTCATTTTCCTAAACAATCAGTTCCTCATGACCGACTTCCGGAGCTCATCAACACATGTGCTTTGTTTTCTTGATTTGTGTCGACGAGAAGGGCATCTGGCTTGAATTTCTGGCTCTCCCAATTTATCAATGGGCCCAAAGGGAAAGATTGATTTCTTTCATTCTCTTCATCCTCTCTTTCTCGCAATCGATCTGTCTCTGCAAATACTTATCCAAAATTTATTTTTGATTATAAATTAAAGAATCTGCTAGATCTGCGCCACGCAAAAATCACAAAAGAATAGGGCGATGGACAGGAGAAAAGAATGAAGAAGCACACGCATCACAAGGTATACTTATTGCTAGTCGGAGGGCTAGAATCGTTATGAAAAGTTTCAGGCTTACGGTGACTCGACGGGAAAAGAGCCTTTGATTGATTTGCAAAATATTCGATCATGGTTGTCATCATTTGGAAATCAGGGTCATTCTTCAGAAGCCGTTCTCAATGTGCTGTTTACGTTAGGAGTAAGTTTGCTCAAGGGTACTGGATTTTAGTTAAAATCTACACCAAACGGGTTCTGTTTCTGAGAATTTTAATTTTCGGTAAGAATTGATGTTGCCAACCAGGGCTGTGATTTTACGTTTACTGATTTTTAAGGCACCATAAAATTTTAGAGCTGTTTCAAAAAGGGTAAATTGCCGAAAATTCTTTGAGTACGTTTTTCAAAAATTTTCCGGCGTCTCTACGTCTCCAATTTTTTGTGGTGACGCATAGAATGCGACAGGGCTCGTTTGCTTTTACTTTGGGTCTAGCACTCCGAGATTCTATTTAAGAACAAGTAAAATTCAAAATGACAAAAAAAATAAAAATAAATGTAAGTTTTCTCAAAAATTAATTCATGAACAGTTTCTCACTTTGATGTCAAAAGAACTGTTTGAACAACGTCGTGGAAAAGTTTTCATGACTTGGCTTATTATTTACACACAATAGGCATTTTTGCCCATATTTTACAAAATTTCAAAGACATCTTTTGATTTTTTCTTTGAAAATCCCAACTTTGAGTCTGAAACACGTTTACATTCAAGTTACAAGCTTAATAGAGGGATCTTTTAGGTGCTGATATTCGTAATCTACCAATGCGGATCTCTACTCCTTCGAATGAACAAACGAGTCGAGAAACAAATGGAAAGCAAGACGAAACATAAAAGGGTACGTTCTTTAGAAAACTTACAGGGTGCGTCAAAATTACGTGCACTACTTCCAACGCGCTTCATGACAAAAGTGGAAGTCCAAAACACATGAAAATCAACAGAAAGTTTATTCAATAGTTTAGAAATATAATGCCAAAAGATTATTAAATTCGGCCTTTTTTGGCGGCAATGATAGAACGAAGAAGTCGTGGGTAAGATTCCACCGTGGCACGGAGGTACTCAATTTGTCCCATTCTTCGACAAAAGTCTTCTCTGAAAGCTTCCAGACTAGAATGGGGTCTTGCACATACTATATTTTGAAGTACTCTCCAGATGGAGAAGTCGAACGGATTTAGATCCGGACACGATACAGGCCATCTATCATTCTTTATGAACGCCGGCAAGTGGGCTTTGCACCAGTCCTGGGTGTACTTTTCCGTGTGAGGAGACGCTCCGTCTTCCTGGTATAGAAAAATGATGCAATAATGAAAATAAAAATTGAATATTGTGCGCACGAAAAGTGCATCAGCACGCGTTGCCATAGCGTGAAAGTTTAGTGCACGTAATTTTGACGCACCCTGTAATGTGGATAACACTGCCACCTATACGTGGAATGCGTCAGTGAATTTGACCCGTGCAGCATTGACACAGTTTAAAACTGAAAATAACTATTAAATTTGTTAAGAAAGGAATGGTTGAGCTTGCGCGATCAAATCGGTTCAGAAATAAGAAAGTTATTAAGCAAATAACTGAAATTTCAAGTTTTTCAGAAATTTCAGGGCAAATTTCCTTTTTTTTTTTTTTAATAGACAGTTTTTGTAAAAACAAATATTCTAAGCGCCAGACCGCCCGAAAAGCTTGAAAAATAGCTGAGAAATGTTTAGGAATTCCAAAATTCATGTTTAAATTCCCCTTGTTTAACTTCTGGAATCTCTAGGCAGACGTTGCGGACAAATTGGTCGGCGATGAGATGGTGTTCACTGATTTGCACGAGAATGTGATTCGCGAGAGAATGATTCCGTATCGAATGCCAGTGATAAACGATGACTTGACGCTTCGAAACTCGCAAATCTTCTACGAGGAGATGAAAATGCGACGGAGCTGTCGACAGTTTAGCACACGGGATGTGCCGTTGAAGTTGATTCAGAACTTGTTGAAAACTGCTGGTAAGTTGCATTTTTTCCAGCGTACCGTAAAACCTGAATTAGAACGGCATGCCGTTCTGTTCTTTCGGATGGTGATAGCAGAATGGATTGAAATAATTTCCGAAACTTTATGCTCGCGGTTATCTCATAAAACTTCTTCACAGTCGTAATAAAATAAATAAATAAATAAATAAAAACTTTCGGAATTTAATCAAACTTCCACTCAAATAGAGATTGCCGTTCTAGTTTTGGAAAGGGTAGTAGAGGTGCAATTATAATACAGGTTTCACGGTATATTCGCCTTCTTTAGGAACATCCCCAAGCGTCGGAAATCTGCAACCGTGGACGTTTTGTGTGGTGTCAAGTGATTCAATAAAAACAATGATTAGAAAAATTCTGGAGGCGGACGAACGCGATAATTATGTTTCTAGAAAGTAGGTTTTTTGGGCTTGTATTTTTTTTGAATTCATCCCATTTATTTTTTCTTTAGAAAAGGCGCTTCCTGGGTGGTAGACGTATCGCAACTTCAGGACACGTGGCGTCGTCCCTATATCACAGATGCTCCATTTGTTTTGGTAGTTTGTCATGAAGTAAGATCAGTGAATTATGAAACAATAAACAAATCGTTTTTGTTTGAAGATATTTCGAGATGTGAACAATAAAACTGAACGGGTCTTCCATTATAATCAAATCAGCACTTCGATAGCCGTCGGTATTCTGCTAGCTGCAATTCAGGTGTGTTCTTATGTCCCAATTTTTTTTAAAATCTACTCTATGACTTAAAACACCGCACACGTTAAAAAACAAGATTTACAAACGGGTGAAACTGAAATATTTAGTGGTTCTATTTAGAATTTGAACATTTTCAAATGTTACTTTAATTTTATTTATTTATTTGTTTTCAAGTGTAATTACAACATAATGGTTACCAACAAACAAAAACATTTATTTTTTTTTCAATTTTCCAAAATTCCAGTATTTTTATCAAGTTTTCTTGCCGATTACAATATTCTCAGGCGCAGCGGGTATTTCCAATGTGTTCAGTTTAGAAAGCAAAGTAGGCAAGGGCATGCTCCACCAATTACTGTAGGCCACTGCCAGCAAAACAGGGAATACTTCAGTGCGTGCGCTAGCCGGCTGGCACCATTTCCAATTGAAGATAAAGATTTAGTTTGTTAAGAAACAAATTATCACGGCAATTGATTTAAATTTTCAGAGATAGCTTTGTAGAAATTTTTAAAACAAACATTTTAAGCGCCGGGCCGCCCGGAAAGGTTGAAAAATGGCTGAGAAATAGGATCTCGAAAATTAAGGCTCTCTTTGCAGACAGAGACAAAATGTTCCTGTCATTTTATACTTATGCAAACCTGCATTTTTATGCAGAGAAATGCAGTTTAATGCAAGAAAACGCTGGTTTGCATAGGAATATTATGTCTGGAAAATTCATCTTTCTAGGTCCATAACAAGCAAAAGAATTATAAAATGGCAATGGAGCTTTTTTTTTGTTTTTTCAGAACGTTGGTTTGAGTACGGTGGTGACGTCCCCACTCAACGCAGGACCCGACATTTCCCGGATATTGCGGAGGCCTGAGAATGAAACGGTGGGATTAAATTTTTCGTTGTATAACATAAAGTTCTACCGAGAGTCAATTGGAAATAGAGAAAACATGAAGATGCTTCGGAGTGCGCTTTTAATTGTAAGCTCTCGTGGCGAGCCTTTGCCTAGGTTTCCAATGAATCAAATCCAATGGGATCGATAATAATTGCATTGAGAAGGAAGAACACATCAGAATTTTTTGATAAAAACGTGCGCGAAATTTCATATTCTGCGTTTTCGAGAAGTCCCAAAGAAACGTCATTCCACGGTAATATTTTAGAGATGGAGTCGTATTCATTAAGCCGTTCGGAATTCCGAACTACTCAAAATTCCGAATTGGAACTGTTTTCCTTTTTTCTTCATTATTTTTAGTGGCCTTTCAAAATTTGAGAAAATAGTTCTCATTCGGAATGTCTAGTAGCTCTGGATAAAATTTTCCGAACCCGTTTGGAATTCCGAATGGCCTCATGAATACGATCCATGTTTTCAAATTTTTATCGAAAATTCATGAGGATATTATCCATTTCTGAAAGTTCCACCGAAATCCTCTTGGGACTTAGGCCATCGAAAAAATGGGAAATTGAATTTTCCAGAAATTGTGGCGGCCGGGTTTCTAGAGCAGCGGCCACACACCTAGCGTACTCGCTTTAGACTTCTTCTAATTTTTTGTGCAATTTTAATTTTATTTTTGTAAATTTCCCAGCCAATGGTACATTGTAAAACAGTTTCCCCAAAAACTGGGACAGCTCTACCATAATAAGCAATATGAGAATTTTTGTGCATGTTTTACGGAAAACAGTTCTCTTATTTCCAGATTCTCCTGCTACTCCCACTCGGCTACGCAGCCGAAGACGTCATGGTGCCAGATCTCAAACGGAAACCGGTTGAACATATCACAAAACTCTACTGAATCGTCATCGAATCCCATCGAAACTTTCTTCTTCCTCTTCTTCTTTCTTTTCCTCTGTGTTCACTTTTCATGTTATATGTATGTGCTGAGTAAATTGCTTTATCTTTATTATCGAAAAATTGGCAGGAAAAGCGAAAAAACGGTTGTTTTGAAAGAAAAGAAAAGGGAAGGAAAGGTATTCAATTTGTACAAAAACCCGATCAGATATGATTTCGGACGGCAGGTGGAGTGACGAGGAACGAAATTTTGTGAGTGCGTAAAAATAAAAATAAAAAAAGCGACACGTAATGGGTAGGAGAAATTGTGACTTTAAAAAAGCCAGGTTAACGTCCATAATCAAGCATAAAATCATCGACCGAGTCGTCGGGCTTTGTGACCCAGAATTCCGCATTTCGCCGTACTCGCGCCGATTGGCGAGCCACCGAGGCGCACAGTTGAGCTTCATTCATGTTGCACCATCCGCACGACGCTTGACAGTTTTCGGCCATCCACTGACGTCGTTTCGTGCAGAATTGTTGACCACGCCAGTAGGCGCACGAGACGTGACGATCGTGGCAGCCTGAAATTTGGGTTAGGGTGAATTTATTTGTCGATAAAATAATAGAGAAGCTCGGATGCGGGCGACTGTGCTGGTTTAATGGTTTTTTGCCGCGAATGCCCACGCGCGGTGGATGCGTCGCGTGGAAACGTTGTCTCTCAATCTGCGTCTCGTCTTTTAGACGCTCAATGGCGCACGGAACCCCAGCCTTCCAAAATTGTTTCTACCTGGCGCATTTTCAAAACCCCCGTGAAAAATAATTGCATTATCCGACGAACTTGGTGGCGCATTGGACGACGGGGGAGGCGTGTGGAGTGCTCTCCGGAACATTTATGAAAATGCGCTCCGCTGAGAGGAACACTGCTTGTCTGAGTCTCTACGGCGAGAGTCGCTCGCATGCTGACGCTGCTTCTCTGCGTCTCCTCTCAAGAATGTGTTCAACGGAGCACATTTTCGATTTTCCCCAGCACCGCGTGAAGAAATAAAATACAATATCCATCTGCTCACCTCTATTATTATCCGTCGATTGACACTGTCCACAAGACTTTCTGCAGTACCGGTTCATATAAACTGTATTAGTGCGGCACTCGTTCTGTCGGGACCACTGGTTGCAGCACGGATCCTCGTTGTAGCAATTCGACTGAGGTGTTGCTGCGGGGGGTCTTTGTTGTTGTTGTTGCTGCTGCTGTTGAGGTTGCTGCTGCTGCTGTTGTGGCACATTCATCACGGCAGTCGTCTGTGCAGGCTGCTGGAACTGTTGTCCACCTCTGCACCATCCGGCCACACAAGTGCCCATAAAGCACGCGTCAAGACCCTCAAAGCCGCGACACAAACCGCCCGGTTTCACCTTTGCCACACAATGAGGATTGCCACGTGTGTCGCAGAACAGGTACTGCGAACCGCAATTGGCGTTGTTTCGATTGCAAGTCGGTCGTGGTGCGTAGTGATAGAGATTGTCAGTGTAGGCGTTGGACAGACCGTCACGATTGATTTTGTCCCATGGACGCATTTGGGCGTACGAGAAGTGCTGCGAGTTGGCGCATGCTCCGATGTCTGGTGGGTATTGCTGAAGGGGAAATGATTATGTTATTCTGCCAAATTTGACGCTAAAACTCTTACATTTTCTCTGGCAAACCGATTCTGATGATTCTGTCTCCACATCTCCCAAATAAAGTCCACAAATGTGTGATGCAAGAAGAAAACTGGATCATTTGCAGAGGTAGATGGAGGCTTCATATCACCACCCATCCACAAATGAATGGAGGCGTGAGTGTACTCCAATGCTCCAAAATACGGCCGGAAAGGACATCCACCTTGAGGCGCTGTAAACGCCATCACACTCGTCAAATCGTTCTGTGCCATCAAATTGTTAATATTCTGCTCTGTGAACATTTTTCCCTCTGTCGCCATTCTTCTGATAATATTTGGACGTCCTTCAAGTGTCCTGAACCCTGCGAATGGCCCACTAACAAGCTGTCCTGACGCATCAGTCATTCCCATAAACTGTGGCCCGAACATGACAGAGTCTCTCGGATCGGGAAGGTAACTTTCGAGCACACTGTCCCAGTAGGGCATCGAGATTCCCGGATCGATCATTCGCAGCGCGATTTCCATTCGTTTCATGTATTCTCTGTGCCAGACAAGGAATCCGGGACCCGAGTGAGCGCCGGACGCCGAGCCGACCTGACGATGCATGACAGAGAGACGATCGTATTCGCCGGAACGTTTGAGTTGGATCACCGCGTTTTGCCACCGTTGACGTTCGTTGTCGGACATCATTCTTTAATATTGAGAGGTGTTTTTTATTAGCTCGTGTTAAGATTGAGATTTACCTGTATTCTTTTCTGTAGGACATTAGGTAGGGTTGACCGTTGGGAAGGATACATCCGTTTGCCATTCTTCCCTAAAAAAAAATATGGTTATTCCAAATTCGCTTCATTCGTAGTGGACGACGAGGCCACGTTGGCCGAAGAGAGAGTGCAGAAAATTGAGAGAACGTGGCCGATATTTCACTTATAAACGCGATTTTTTCGAAACGTCTCAGAGCCGATGTGTTGGCCCCTACGTTTTTAACGCAACGAATTGCGCCCAAGTACGCAGCCAAATTATGACGTTGCGTAATCAGGGAATTTCACAGCGTGAGCCGGCAGTCAGCGAATTCGCCCGGATGCACATTTAGGAATCTTTAAATTTTCCGATTTTCATGTATTTTCTCGGATTTTGTCAAAATATTGGGAAAAATGTTATTACAATATTTCTTGAGGGTGATTTTCTTCAAAATTTGTTTAAAAGTTTGGTAAAATCGGCAAAAAAAACGGCACATTTTGCAATTCATCTTGTGCGTCCGAGCGCTTTTTCAGGCTACCTGATTTGGAATTTTGGCCATATTGCTCGGCGATTAGCGGGCTATTAGCTGCCAGAAAATCTCTGCGTATTTGGCGGTAATTGTTTGCATTTGAAAAAAAAGCGTACGATTTAACACATGTTGCGTTCTTGCTACACCCTACGTAAAGGCAAATGTGCTCTATCGCATTCTCTGCGTCTCAACAGTGGAGTGTATTCTACCGCGTTTAGCTAAATGCATGCAAAAAGGGAGACACAGAGACTTGAGACATTCGCCTTCAAAAAAGAAATTTAAAGCGTTGTACCGAACACGTCGTGGCTAGAAATGAGATGGCGATTGGATTGGCAAATTGCGAAAATAACTATTTTTTTGGCATTAATGCTCCTAGAATACCCCATACTCACCCCCATGTACGGACAGATACACGCAATGTTCATGCATCCCTGAGCGGATGGTGCGAATCGTGGCGGATTGGCTGGCGCAAAGCCTTGTACTCCGGGAGCTCCTAAACTTTGAATGAGCATTTTATCCTAAATCGAGTCGTCGTTTTACTCACCGACATTCTGATTGAACGCTTGTCGTTTACGGATCGCTTTTCGAGCCGCGCTATCCCATTCTTGCAGCATGTGACATGTCTGCTCCATGTCTGAAATGTGTGGTTTGTACATTAAAATTCTGGTTATTTTTGTGGGCTATAGGGTTAATCGCCATTGAAAGCGGCTGTTAGCCATAGGATATAACTATTGCCCATCGAATATGGCTATTAGCCAGTTTGACCATAGTTCAAGTGGGATCAGTTGAAAAGTATCGCCATCGAAAACGGTTAATAGCCAGAAGCGACTTGGCACACGCCCCGTATTTGACGCATCATACGAACTATATGCTTCAAATAAGGGCGCTATATGCATCAACCGCATTTCACCCATGTCAATGGTAATTGGCCAAAAAGTTTTCTTTAAAGTAATACATATGTACCTGTGTCGGGCGCTTGTGTGCAATTAAAGTCGGCATCGACGACGCTGATGCTGACGATGGCGGAGAAGCCGATGAGGAAGAAGTGGAAGGCGCGAAGCCTGCCCATCTGAAAGCGGAAAAGGTTTACTGTATGTAAATAAGAATCAAGAATTAATGGAGCAGACAGAAGAGGAGAAACGAAAGGTGGGTGAGAGTAAGTGAGTGACCACAGGAATGCCAACGTCTTCTTTTTCTTCTTCCTCTTCTTCTCAATTTCTGGCCAACTGACCATCTTCTCGTCGCACGTTTCACCTTTTCTTCATTGAATTGGTTTTTCACCCCTCTCTCTCTCTCTCTCTCTCTCTCTCTCTCTCGCTTTTCTCGTCAGACATTAACAAATTCCACTCTCGAATCGCAAAAAATCAAAAGAATCGAAATCGACCTTGCCCATGACGTTGACGCCGTTGACGACGCCGGCGTCCTATTCCTATTCGCCTCCTCAAAAATAGCTCCTTGCTTGCTAATTTAATTGAAAAAGAAGACGTCAGTGGGCGGAGCTAGCGGGTCTAGTTTGGCGAACACACGAGTTCAGAAATGGGGAGATTGGGATAGGTGATAAGAGTAGCCAGGGGGACTTTGATACCAGTTAGTTAGCGTGACTCATAGTGGTGACCTAGAATTAAATGTTTCAAGAGTGGTGGTCAGTTTTTGTAGCTTTAGCTACAGACACCACATGTCCAAAAATCAAGAATCCAAATTCCTTTGAGAACTTTTGGCTGATAGCTGTCGAATTCGGGGTGTTCTTATTTTATTTTTTATGTTTTTGGTCGCCAAAAGCTGTGCGCTGCGGTTGCGTCGCGTGGCAACGCTGTATCTCGTCTGCGTCTCGTCGTTTCGCGTCTTGTCGTGGCTTTCTGCCAGCACACTACCAACGAAGAGCACAGGGCAGGATACTGTCATTTTTCCATGGCTAATAGCCATTTTAAAGACCAGTATCTGTTTGAATGGGCTGAATACCCTGAGAAGGCATCAACCAGGCAAAGATTGACCAAGAAAATGGGCAACCATTTTTGAGCAGGGTTTCAATCCCTGAGCAGCGAATGGGCAGCTAATGGACAGGGAATGGACCGTTAGTGGACAAATTGCCACAAGATTCGGTAAACCTGCCCCGGCAACCAATCCACCCGGGGCAGCTAATAGGCAACTAGTGGGCAATTTGCCACGGAATCTGGAAGATCTAATCGGGGCATCCAATGATGAGGTAAAGAGCAGCGAATGGGCAGATGATGGGTAGCTAATGGGCAACTAAAGGGCAGGGGATAGGCAGCTAATAGGCAGGCGATGTGTAGCTAGTGGGCAAAGTGCCAAAAATTCAGCTGATCTACCCTGTGCAGCTGATGGGCAGATTTTATTTTCCTGATGGGCAAACTGTCACGGAACTCGGCAGATCTATCCGGGGTAGCTAATGGACAGGTGTAGGGCAGCTAATGGGTAGCTCTTCAAACTCGGGATAAATTGCCGAAAATTCACATCTAAAAATTCGATAAAGCGTGCTTTTTCTAGACCCCTACGTTTTTCAAAATCTTTTTAGAATCTTTTGAACTTCTACGCGGCTTGTCTGAGACCCCTGGTTTAGAACTTTGATCCCCACCAAATGACATGTAAACAGTTGTTTTTCTTCTTTGACCAAACTTTCAAAAGTCACGAATCGCATTCAAAGTTCAAGGCAAGAGTGGCCCTTCTGCTGACGAGAAAATTATACAGGCTACTTAAATATTTTAGAAAAACCTTGCAAAAGCAAAAACGGAAAAAAAAAACACTAATTGGCTTCGAGAAAAACCCGGTAGGCGACTGTGAAAGTCCACTACTCTTGCCAATGGGTGTCGAACCGGTTGCCAACCAACCTACCACGAAATTTCGTTCAAACTGTGTGAGTGTGGTGAAAGGAAAGGACAACAAATGGCAAAAAAAAGGACTGCCATCATTGTGTCCAAATTATCTATCCATCATCCTTCCGGGGAGAGAGGAACGTGGCGGGGCAAACCGGAAACAAAACTGAAACCGATTAATCCTGCCCGAACTTTGTCACGCCGTCGACCCCGTAGCGTGTCGGGCCGCGCTGTGGTTGTGACGCGTGACAAAGCGTCTCTTAGTCTGCGTCTAATCGCTTTCACGCCCTCCACTGTGGAGACGCAGAGAGTGCCATGGGGCGCGTTTACCTTTACGTAGGCTCTAGCACGCCACATGTCTGGCATAGAAACGTTTTTCAATGCAACGAAACGATACAAGCGACCAGAGAAATGAAATGAAAAGACTGGTTAAAGATATCGCAGTCAATAATGACACAACCTTCACCTACATATGTACATATCTACTGAATTTCGAAAAGAAGTGAAAAGAAAACGGTCAAAAGAAAGAAAGAATGAAGAACAAAAAAACGGAAATTGATATGTGTTAACTGTTAAGTGATAAAGTCGGGGTCATAGGGTGACGATTTTTTGATTTTGATTCATTTCTCGCAAAGAAGGTCTCTGATAGCGGGTCATGTGGAGTTTCCCGAAATTCTAGACCCTAATGGCAAACGCGCCCTATCGTATTCTCTGCGTCTGCACAGTGGAGAGCGTTCTGTCACGCAGAGACGCTTTCAGATCTTGAGTTCAATAGAGCGCCTTAAAAATGGCGGAAAAGTTTCAAATGTACCAACAAACAAACAAACAAACAAAAATGTGAGTGATTGAATGAATGAAAGAATGAATGAATGGCATTGGGGGACAGCGAAGTAGAATATATAGGCCGAATTGGGGCACTTTATTTTCAGGAGGAGACCCGTTGTAATTTCAGTCCATTTTTTTCTGTATTTTTACGTTTTTTGTAACATTCTTCTCACTCTGCTTCTTCTTGTTTTCATCGGGCGGGCATGCCAATTTATTTAACCTCTTCTCTTCTCTTTTTTTTTTTTGAAAACTTTACAAGCGTCTTCAGCTGATAGTTGTAGTGGTTCTGATTGATAGTACGGGTTGGTGTTCTTTCGCGAACTTTGTTTTGTTTTGTTACTTTACACAAAATGACACACGGGTCAGTTGGAACAAGCTGGGCGGTTGGTGATAGTCTATAAAATGATTAGTGTCATGAACGGCGGACGGCGGTTTCTAAAGGACAGTTCAAAACTCGTTGGGCAACGAAGTTCCGAAATTCCGAATGCAAGTTGCCACGGGATCGGCAGCTGATAGGCAGCTAATGGGCAGGTGGTGTGCGAATTGACACAAATCCGCTACGTCGCTATAAACGCGCTCCGCCGCATAACGTATCTTAAAAATAGCAACAAAAATGTGTATTTTTCGGCCAATTTATTAATAATTTCCTGATATTTATTTGGCATTTTTTGATAATTTTAATGCTGGCGTATTTAAATTCACATCACAAACCGAGCTCTAAACCAGAATTTTCCACAAAATGATCAACAAAAATTGAAGAAAATTGGCGGAAAAAAACTCCTAATCATGATGAAATTGCAACTAGATTTTTAAAAAAAGTTTGGTTTGGAATCAGATTTACAAATTGAGCTAAAAACACAAATCCTTCTTTAGCGATGGGGCTTTAATTTTTGCTAGCAGCTTCCTTTTTAAGTACTTTTTTTGGCTTTGGGACGTTTCGAAACCTGTCATTTCGAAACTAGGATTTTATTTTTATTTTTTATCCATTATTTTTATTTTTCGGGAACTTAAATCCACTGGTATGCCGCAAAAATGACCAAAAGTTTCGAAATGTCCCAGTTTCGAAATGGCAAGTTTCGAAACGTCCCAGAGCCCTTTTTTCGCGCCAAAACCCAACGCGCTGCGGTCGCGTAGCGCCACTTACTCTCGTCTGCGTCTCGTCGCTTACACGCTTTCTGCTTCAATAATTCATTTCGAAAAATGCAAATTCGCATAAATTGGCACACTGCCAGGATGTTTTTTACGGAGCGCACTTGCGCGAGGGCAGTCGTCAGCCCGTACGCAACAAAGCTTTGAAATTCCGACACAAATGGAGTTTAGCAGAAGGTCTGATCCCGGGCGTGTTCGGGACTATTGTCGGTCCTCCAATACTTTTTGAATCCGAATTTTCGCGTGGCATTTCTCTAACGCCTCTGCTTCTTTATTTTTGAATGCTTTCAATTAAACTTGGCAGAAAGTCACTTTGGAGGTACAGTGAATTCGTTAGAACGCGTTTGCCTTTACTTCATGCCTAGCACACAATTCCTGTATAAATCCGCTTCCGGCGTGGCTTAATCGAACTTTAAATCTTCTTATTTGGACTATTTTGTTGTTCCAAGGAAATCGCTGCAAAAATTGCAATTTTCGCATGCAATTTTTACCCATTTGTTCCCTCTTTTCCTCGATCAATTGCCAATAACAAGCGGTAAGTGCTGGCAGACCACTTAATTCGAATTTCCGCCAATTAACCTCGACAATAAACAGAGACAAGCAAAACAAGAAAACAAAAAACAACAAAAAGAAAATGGTTGTTTACGTGACTGTCGTCTCGAGAAGAATGCAAAAAAAGAAACGTTCGTTCATTTCAGGTTGAATTCCGATTTTACTGCTAGATAGGTGGAAGAATCGTCACATGACAGAAAGGTGATCTGATTTGATGATAAGATATATTCATCAGAAGAAACATACAAAAAAACAAACAAGTCAATGTTTTTGTTGTCATTTTTGTTGTCGATCAAACCGAATCATCAATCAGTTGACTTCCTTCCAACGGTTTGATTTCGTGACTTCGGGGGGAAGTAAATGGTGTCACAATCAGAGATCACAAAAAAAAGAGATAAATTATTTATTTATACATTTAGTTTCCAAAAATTCTACAAAACTAGAAAAACGATAATTTGCACAAAGTACACCAATGCGAGAACTGCTCCGATCAGTGGGCGTGCCACTTTCAGCCATTCTGTCCACTTTTTCTGTTTTTCTGAAAATTAAGTTTTAACGGCATGTTTTGTCTGTAATTGTGAAGATTTTTGAGTCTGATCGGGTGATATGGATGTCTGATAATATATTTCACAAGCCAAATTCAGTTACGACGCTCCGATGTTCCGCAGATCGATGCGAGACCTGGTGAGGAGCTGCGGAACATGGGAACGTCGTAACTGAATTTCGCTCGTGTGAAAACGTATTATTAACCTGAAACTATGAGAAATAATGTCGAAAATCTTCCCGGATATGATCAAAAAAATTTGGACTGACCAAAACATCGAATTTGAAAAAAAAAATTTGATTGTATCCCAAAGTGTCAGGTCAGATTTTGCACAATCGTTTGGCACTTTTCCACAAATTGCGAAATTCACACAAACATTGGAAAAAGTATAAAAAAATATATTATCGGTTTGCTAACGAAATTAACTTACGACGCTCCGATTATCCGCAGTTTTTAACTAGGGTTTCGCAGCGAATACTGCGGAACATCGGAGCGTCGTAAGTAAATTTTGGTTGTGTTCATAAATTTACCATCATCCTTTATCGCTTCGGCATCCTTCCATGTGTCCGGCAGGTAATCTTTCACAATAAAAACCGATTGGAAACTTTCCGGGACTGCGAATTTGGAGTTGATCAAAAAGATGAAAAGAAAGTGAAGACACAATGAGATGCTATTGAACATCATCACAAAACAGTATAGTTTCACTGAAAACCTTTCAATTTTAAACTTTGTAATCTAAATCTGCGAATTCTTACACGACGAAGGCATTGCGTGTATCGTTAGCGGCAGCTTGTTGACCATGTCTTGAAGAAAAATCATTTGAATAAAGACATTGGTCATCAGGATGTAGACGGAAAATGGGATGGAGGGGACGAAGAAAGTGAGAATGTTGATAAGTGCGGTGATCTGAAAAACAAAACAAAATAAAGCCAAAACTGGAAGCAGCAGGAATCGGGAAATTTTTTGGTTAATAGCCAATGAAAACGGCTACTAGCCATCGAACTTGGCACACTGCCAAGGGCTAACAGCCACAGAGCCGTCTATATCCGCCACATAAGCGCCAAAAATTAGTTGAAGCGTGTTTGCGGAATTAATTGTTCCTCTTTGAAAACATGCACACTTACCAGGCATGGTGTGGCGACAGCTGCCACAAAAAGTGGCGAGTGCCTGATGAAAGATACGGTAACTTTTAGCATGGACCACGTGTTGGCTAACTCGATTCCGGTCACAGGCGGTTGTGTTGTCACATTTCCAGTCGAGTAGTAAATTGATTCACTCGACACGTTTTGGATTTTGAAGTCGGATATTATCCGCTTCATTTTCTGCTCTTCCCAGCCTATAAAAAAAAGTGTTAAAAATAAATACTAGAACTCATTTGTGTGGTTATTATCAATTCAATATTCTTGCCGGCTACCATATGCGCCCGCGAAAATTTTATAATAGACGCAGACATAGCGACACATGTCTGCGGCGACACACCCGCTCACATTTTTTGATCTACGTTCAGTTGAATTCAGTTGAATTCAGTTGAAAAGACCTGATGGGGCGGAGCCTCGATGTTTCGCGCCACTGCTTACTGTAGCCGGCAAGAATATTGAATTGATAATCTGATCGCGAAATTCGATCAATAAATCGATAAAACTGTATTTTTCTCGGGCTCTCCTCGGCTACTGTAGTCTTTTTATTCTATCTCTTCGAGACCTACGCGGCGCTGCGGCGTCGATTGTACCACGCCATGGTGTGTTGGCGAGTACGTTTTTTCAACCGCGAAAATTTACCGCCAAATACGCATCCAAATTATCAAGTTAGTCGCCAAAACACAGCTCGCGTACATACACGAGATAATGCGGTGCTGGCGACTCCCTTGGCGAAAGTGCGCTCCATTGAGCCCAGCAGAAAGACAATCTGCATAATTTATGCACATTTACAGCGACGAGACGCAGACGTAGAGGCAGCATTGTCACGCGACGCAACCGCAGCGCGTTGAGCTTTGTCGCCAGCACCCCGTGCGCGCTTTACCAAACTTCCTAGACTCTCCCAAATTGAACTCACCAAAACTTAAAGTAGGCGGAATGGAATACAAATTCTGAATTTGCACTTCAGACATTGCTACTGTTGAGAATAAATTCATCGAACACTTATTCTCGTCGTTCGGAAAATCGGTGAAATCGAAGGCGCATCCGACTTTAATCGAAAACGTTGGATACATTTCCACTTTTGCTCGATCCTTTTCTTGCATTTGAATGATGACGTGAGCACTCGTGGAAAAATCAAAAACAGAGCCAAGACCGGACGCACTGTTCGCCACTTTGATCTTTGGCTGCCAGACTTGCCACTTTTTAACACGCGCGTAGTGGATGCCGTTGAAATCCTTTGGATCCCACACCAGGAATTCGTCGAACCATTTCTGGAATAATAATTAATTTGAATATTTATTTCTCAAGAAAAAGACGCCAGGCACGGCACTACCTGGCGAATTTTTAAAAACCTAAGGCTCGGTCATTTTCTGTCCAAAAAGCCTAGATTTTAGATTAAAATGATGGTGTCATCCTGAATAATCAGATAATGATTACAATTTCTCAAAAGTAAATTTTCGAGTGAAAAATTAATTTCATTATCCGACGAACTTGGTGGCGCATTGGACGACGGGGGAGGCGTGCCAGGTGCTATCTTTTTCACTTTAGAGCATCTCTATTTTAATCTCGAGCCAAGAGAAGGCTCACATGGGCTCTGATATTGAGCAAGACTCCTACAGTATACTGTTCGTAAAATCTCTGGCGGAGTGGATGCAGTTCGGATAGGACGTTTCGAAACTTTCGTGCATTTTGCGTCGCGATGTTCGCTGTAGTGACACCAAAACCCACACGCATTTCGTTTTTCTTTTTCGTTTTTTATCAATGTTTTTTTCTTAGGACTCAGGAAGTTTCTGGCTAAAGACCAATGAAACTACATTGGTCTTTAGCTAACAAGGGAACTACAAATCCATGAGGGTTGAGAATTTTACCAAACTTTCAGGATCGGTACATTTGAGTACGGTGATTACGAATCTGAATTCACTTTTTCCCCAATCGATCTGGCTTTTCAGAAAATTTGTCTTAAAGTTGGCTCAAAAATTTTAGTGGTCAATGGAAATTTATAGCTTGCAGCGCCTAGCTGAGAAATCGAGGAGTCCGCGTTATAGTGACTGGCCTTCCGAACGCTTGTTTTCAACAGTGGATGGTTCAGTGGTAGAGTGGCCGCATGGTTAGCAGAAGGTCCGGAGTTCGAGTACGCGCTATTAAAAAACTTTTTTGCAATTTTCAAACTCTTATTTTCCTCATTTTTTTGTCGATTTTTCACAAGTTTTTTTTTCACAAAAATTTTTTTTTCATAAATTTTTTTTTCTCGAAAAATTTCCTTTTTTGTTTTTTCTCGGTGTACCAAAGTTCTGAACTTGCAGTTTTTGGCTGAGGCCGTGTATTAAACGGGTCATGGTATATTATCCGACCCCAACAACAGAAATGGGTAGTGAGATTGACATTTGGGTAGATATATAGAAATTGACCCCAAACTAGTATACTTTCCAACCCCAACTGCAAATAAAAATTGTCCTTATTGATTTTCAGAGAATAGAGTTTATGGTTACAATCATTTATCCACAAAAGCTGAAAATTGTTAAAGTTTAGAACTTTGGTAAACCGAGAAAAAAAAACAAGAAAAATTTTTGTGAAAAAAAAACTTGTGAAAAATCGACAAAAAATGAGGAAAAAAAGAAAGTTTAAAAATTGCAAAAAAGTTTTTAAATAGCGCGTACTCGAACTCCAGACCTTCTGCTTACCATGCAGCCACTCTACCACTAAACCATCCACTGTTGAAAACAAGCGTTCGGAAGGCCAGTCACTATAACGCAGACTCCTCTATTTCTCAGTGAGGCGCTGCACGCTATAAATTTCCATTGACAACTAAATTTTTGAGCCAACTTTAAGACAAATTTTCTGAAAAGCCAGATCGATTGGGGAAAAAGTGAATTCAGATTCGTAATCACCGTACTCAAATGTACCGATCCTGAAAGTTTGGTAAAATTCTCAACCCTCATGGATTTGTAGTTCCCTTGTAAGACCAATGAAACTACATTAAGACCAATGAAACTACATTGGTCTCCTAGCGCTACAAGCTATCGAATTCGGCGCGGGGAAAAGGGGGCAGGGTAAAAGTTCGGGAGTGCCTTCAAAGCTCCGACTTTTAGATACAATTAGCGACATTCTCCGCCTTTGACCATGCATGACAGGAAGGCGCTTTCTGAAATCTCCACCAAGAATAAGAAATGTTTCTCCAAACTGTCATTGGAAATCTGTCATGTCTCGGAAGAAACCATCTACTGATTCCGAAATTTCTTAAGAAGACATCCGAGTTTCATCAAACAGAATGAGATGCACAGAGTCGGTTAGCATAAACGGACCTTGAATTGAAGAAAGTTTTCGTCATCGTTTTCTAACTTGAAAGTCGGGAAAAACACAACGAAAAAACGGAAAACTAGTTAATACTTGATATCCTAAAAAACGTAGGATATATTTAGACCGGCCTGCTCTGCGCCTTTAAAAATCTCTGCTCTATAAATCTTCCCTAGGCTAGATTTGGTGTTGGCGGGTTACTGTAGTCGACCACGCCTGCACATCAAACTACCCGCTTCACGAGCAAAATTCTGTTACAATTCTCCGATGTTCTGCAGGGATCGCAGCACCTTGAAGTTTTTCACTGCGTGTCATACGGAGCGTCGTAACTGTATCCGTGTGAAATTTCGTGTCCGCAGCGTTTTCTCAGCTTATTTAAATACTGGTCCGATTTGCACCAAACTTGGTGAAACATTTTCAAACCCCAGGGAATAAGCTTTTCCAAACATTTAAAAAAAAATCTGCATTCTCTTCTGCCCATCCGTGAACCGTACCATATAAATATGTCCATGTACAGTCATCGTTTGTTCTTTCGCATTGATTGACACGTGGATAATATGCCAATGAACGTCAACAATCGTCGGAAGCGACATATTCTTCACTGGACGCAATTTAGTATTGTAGCCACGGAATATTTTGGCCTCCAGTGCGGATTGGTGTTGGGAATATGTCCGGTTGAAGAACACTGAAAAATCAATCGATATTCTATTCTGAATTGATAACCTGAACTCACTCTCCGCATCGCCTTCCTCCGAATCGATGCCTTGCTGTTGCGCATTTGCCGATTTTTTCTGGACGGGGAGATAAAAAATAAAGAGAAAGCAGAAAATTGCGAGGAATTTCATGTTTTTTGAATGAGAATTTGTGGAAATGCCTGCTTCCACAATGTTTATGGTGGCTCATATCAACAAATTGCTCACCTATCCTCTTTGCAAACCCAACCAAATTATCAAGTTACAATGAAATTTGAGCCCCAGCCCTTACGATTTGAACAGTTTTCGTTTTATTATGATGAATAATTTATTGGCCAAAAAAAGCAAAGGTAGGAAAAAATATTGGATACAAAATGAAAAAATAACGAACATAAGATCAAGCGACGACGAGGATCAGGGGAAAACAGTCAGTTTATGCGCTCGATTCGCCGGTATCTCCGTCAACGCCTCCCACGTACAGCACGTTGTTGCACCTGAAATCCATTTTTACTCAATTTTTTTTGGTGCAAAACAAAATAAATTACCGAATGAGGACCTCTCCCAGACTTCCAGTGTTATTTCCATCAATGTACTCTTCGGTTTTCGCAAGCTGCAGGTTCATGTATGAGTCTACTGCGACAAGGACTCCTGGAATTAAAAATTCAGAATTTCATGGTAACAATTAAATAGTGTCTTACCTTTGTATTCCATTCCCCATTTGAGCTTGCAGACGACGTGCTTTCCAGTGAGACTGTTGAGGAACGGCTTCGGGTTGACTGGTTGAACGGCTGCCATATCTAGATAAGTTATTGATTTTGCAGAGAATACAAAGAAAAAGTGGAGTTCAGTGAAATATTTACGACAAACCGACACAAAAAGGCCGAAAACGCTAAGAATTCTCAGATTGGTCTGGAAACTGGGAAAATAATTTTTATAATTAACGTTCAAACAATTTTGAACTTGCTGCAATATTTTTGTCCGATGATCAGGAAATTTTAAAAATAATTTCTCGATGCTTTCCAGGAAAACTTTATGGGGTTATTCATGAGGAAAAAAACGGTTTGTTTCTGTTTTTTTATCCAATTCACGCGGTGTCGATAATTGTAAAAAAATACAGGTAGAGAAACGGGGGTCTCCCCCTGATATAGCATGGACAGTGAAGAGACGCAGAAGGTAAGGAGTTCAAAGAAAGGGGGCAGTATCTGTGTCTCTTCACTATCAATGCTATATCCCCGTTTCTCTACCTGTATTTTTTTTACAATTCTCGACATCGCGTGAATTGGAAAAAAACAGCGCATTTTCGGAGCATTTTCCGAGTTTTCGCGCAGTTTTTTGCCATTTCGTGAATAACCCCATAACATGTTTTTTTGCAAAAAAAAAAAATTGGTTGCATCCCTATTAGGGGCGTTTTCATGTTTTCGCACTTCTGTTTGTGGTATTATTGTGTTTTCAATCGACTTGCGACATCAAAACGTGAAACTCCGCCCACTTTTTTCACGCCATCATTAAATTTTAATTCATTTTGAATTTTTGCATGAAAAAAGTGGGCGAGGTTTCACGTTTTGATGTCGCAACTCGATTGAAAACACAATATTTACAAGAGATTAGGGTAAATATCTATTTCCCAAAGTTTCAGACTAATCGGAGAATTTCGGCAATAGTGTTTATGATTTTTCTAATGGGGTTATTCGCGGAACCAGCAAAAATCAATACATAGAAAAAACCAGCAAAAAATTCAGCGAAAATTCGGAGAATGCTCTGATCGGTCTGCAACTTTGAAAGATCATTTAAAAAATACTCTCACTAGGAAAGTACTTTTTGGTACATTTTGGAAAATTCTGAAAAAAATCAGGATAATACTAGATTTTTTGGTGAATTTTTTAAGATATTAAAAATCCGCAAAATGTTTTCAGAAAAGTTTTTATGAGCCGTCAAACTTTTTAAATATTTTTCGAGTACATTTTTATCTGTAAAATCCTACATTCCACACGGTCGTCTTCGCTACACCAGCTGAAAAGTCTACCAACACGCAGGTCGCTAAAAATGTCGATGGGTGGCGCAACTGGGTGCGCTCCGAGCGCTGATACAAGGAGGCTGTGGGTTCGCTCCCCAAACCTAGTAAATTTTTTTTGCAAAATTTTGATCTGTATTTTTCGGAGCCGTAATACAGTCCAGAAATTTTTTAAAAATATTTTGAGTGTATTTTATAGTCCTCCTCATCCTAATTAAAGGCCTAAACTCAAAAAAAAAAAACTTTTTTTTTCAAACTTTTTTCGAATTTTTGTCCACCAATTGCATGGCATTTTTTTTCCAAAAAAAACGAAAAAAAAAATTTTTTTTTGGATTTTAGGCACTTCCTTGGGTCGAAGCGTACTAGAAAATACACTCGAAATATTATTTAAAAATTTCTGGACTGTATTACGGCTCCGAAAAATACACATCAAAACTTTGCAAAAAAAATTTACTATGTCTGGGAAGCGAACCCACAGCCTCCCTGTATCACTGCTCCCAGCGCACCCAGTTGCGCCACCCATCGACATTTTATAGCTACCTGCGTGTTGGTAGACTTTTCGGCTGGTGTAATGAAGGCGATCGTGTGGAATGTAGGATTTTACAGGTAAAAATGTGCTCGAACAATAGAAAAAAGTTTGACGGCTCATAAAAACTTTTCTGAGAACATTTTGCGGATTTTTAATATCTCAAAAAATTCACCAAAAAATCTAGTATTACCCTGATTTTTTTCAAAATTTTCCAAAATGTACCAAAAAGTACTTTCCTAGTCAGGCATTCCCTGAAAATTTCAGATCGAAATATTGCTTTTAAAAAATATCGATTTTTATTTCTGAAAATTTTCAAAATCGACAAGCCTGGCTCGAGTTTTGTGTTGGTCTCGGGCGCTCAGTTCGCTTTCGCCATGCAGTTTGGAAACAGACACACCAAGAAACTCAGTTACAGACCCAAACGGAATTTTATATATAAGGATGATATTTTGGTCTGAAGTTTTCAGGGAATAACCGGAACTACTTTTTAAATGATTTTCCAATATTTCAGATCGATCGGAGCATTCTCCGAGTTTTCGCTGAATTTCTTGCTGTATTTTTCTATTTTTGCTGGTTTCGAGAATAACCCCATAAATACATTTCAATGAATAACCCACAAGAAATAAAATACATTGATTTTAAATTAATTTTGAAGGAAAAGCAAGAGAAAAAATCAATAAACAAGAAAAAATGGCAAAATTATTCAAAAATGCGCTTTCGAAAATCGCGACATTATAATTGACGCGCAACTGCGGACCGCAAAAAAAATGCGTATGAGGCATTACACTTGACGACATTTCTTTATTTTTTATTTTTTGAAATTAAAAAAATTCAATATTTCACATTTTAAGGCTTTATAAGGTCTATTTAAATAATTAGTGATGTGCTTTAAAGATTTTAAATACTAAGTATAGCTTATTATCGCTTGTTTTCACAGTATATATACTTAATTGTAAAATAAAAAGGTAAATACTGCTTTATTGTGTTTCTTTTTTTTAATACGCGTTTATAAAGTATTTAGATTTTTTTTCTGCATTCTTTCAAAATAACTGTTTTCTTTAAAAGCTTTTGTAAAGTTTATCATTGATTTTAACCAAATTAGCGAGAGAAATACGCGAGAAAGAAAGGGGACACGTGTCGTTTATTTATTGTCATTTTCTGGTTCATCTTTCAGTACAAAATACCGATTTTTGGGGTCTTTTTGCGTGGTGAGTCGATAAATATGCTTATTTTTCTTTTGTCAAATTTGAAAAAATAAAATATATCGGCGTCCTACCGTAACCCGAAAAACTTTTAAAAAAATTTGTGGAATTTTTTTTTAAAAAAATTTGTGGAATTTTTCAATATTTTCTCATTGTCACGCGCAGAATTGAATTATTTTCAACTCGAAAATCAATTATTTTTGTCCTGAAATGCCTGAAAATTGTGTTACGGTATTTAGCTGCTCCCTTTATTTTTTCCTGGACAAGTTGAATATTTCAATATTTGTCCAAAAAATTGGGTCAGTGGCGTAACGAACGCAACTTCTTTCTGATAATAATAAATACATAAATGATAAATTAAGTTTTTTTCTCTTATCTTTCCATTTCGCTTCTTCTTCTTCCCGTTTTCATTGTACGACCACAAATCGATTTTTTTTCCAGACTCTTCTAGTCAAATTCGGCGCCATGACACAGGTAATCAACAATTTTCTATAAGAATTTTAAGTAAATAGTTTTTAAAAATTGGAAATTTTTCGTTTCAGTACGTCTTCGAGATGGCCATGACTTGCGGCGGATGCGCCAACGCTGCTCGCCGAGTTCTCGGCAAACTTGGAGGTGAGAACGCGGGTTTTTGTAAAATAAAGGGAAAAAACTTGCACCTTAAAAAAATCTAAAATTTGATTTCAAAAAATTAAAATACATAAATTCTTTTTGAAAAACTATTTACCGTCCCGAACCGAATTTCTTCTTTAAACTTTAAATCTTTTAGAATTTTACAAGCCTGGCTGCATCAAAAGCTACTTTTGATTTCTTTTCATTTTTAAAATGTTTTTATTCTTCATTTCAAATATAACTTTCCACGGCTCCCCCTCCTTCCAATGCGCCAGCAATTTCGCAGTGGTGCGCGCTTGCATCATTCGCCAGCGGCGAATGTAATTTTGTACTGAAAAATCAGTTTTTTGCATTATTTCACTCGAATAATTATATTTTTGAAAAATGAATATCATTCGCCGATAGAGGAGTTTCTTGCGAACATTTCGAGCACTTGGACGTCAACAATAATTCAGAAATGGCCGAGCCTTAGGGGTTTGAAAAACATCTACGATTTCTACGATAAAATATTGAGCAATCACATAATAAAAAGATAGAAATAAATAAATTATCAATTTTTATTCATTTTCAGAATAGTTAAGCCTAAAAATTTGTGAAAAATATTTAAAAATCAAATAAAAAAAAAATTATGCTATTGCGCAAATCACATTGTCCACGTGGATTACACGGCCGTACGACCATGGCGTGCCAGTGCACGCGAAATGCGCCAACCGGAAAAAATTTTGGAAGGCTGGGGTGCCGTGCTTTCATGCAATTTCCGCGTGTTCCCTGTGGCGTAGTCGGGTAAACTCTTGCCCGGCAAGCTACAGACCGGAGTTCGAGTTTTTGTGTTGGTCTCGGGCGCTCAGTTTGCTTCTGCCATGCAGTTTGGAAACAGACACACCAAGAAACTCAGTTACAGACCCAAACGGAATTTTATATATAAGAATGATTATATGAGTACCCTAATACTATAAGGCTGGTTTCAAGTCTGTGCACAATCCTTTCACCGTGAAATCTATACAAAAACATCACCTTCCCAGAGAATTTTTGGCTATTAGCCGTTTATTTCGGGGCGTACACCACATGTATGTGACACAGGCACCAAGTTCGGCAGCTATTAGTCGTTTTCGATAATTTACTCTCGCTTGTGCGTCAATTTCAGCTAACCTCGCGCCAAATCTGCTCTAAACTCGGAATAGGCGTGCGGCTATGATGGCTATCTGCCATATCCGATGGCTAACAGCCATTTTCAACGGCTAATAGCCATGTAGCTGCCAAAGTTGCCTGGAATTCCGAGTTCCGTTCATTTTATCACTTCCGACTTCCGTTTTAGAACATTTCACTTCTATGCAACTCTGCTGCCTATATCCGTAATATCCGGAGGGACGACAGAATAGAAATAGGCGAAACAGAAATGCTACAAAATAGAATTGCTACAAAATAGAAATGAGCGGAATAGAACGGCGCGAAATAGAAATTTGACAAAATATAAATGAGCGAAATAGAACTCGGTGCGATGGAGCGCATTTGCATTATTCTCCGAATTTTCCGATTTTTAGAGGTTTTTTTATTGTCCACCCGCCAAAATGATCAAACGCGCTCCGCTGAACTCAACGCTATGCAATTTTCATTTTGGTCTCCAAATTATTTCATTTCACTTATAAATTCAACGTGAAACGAAATAATTTGGAAACCAAAATGCAAATCGCATAGCGTTGAGTTCAGCGGAGCGCGTTTGATCATTTTGGCGGATGGACAATAGTAATTTTCAGATATTTTACGCAGATAGCAACAGCGAAAATGAAGAAAAGTATTGTCGGTCCGCCAAAATGGTCAAACGCGCTCCGCTGAACTCAATGCTATGCGATTTTCATTTTGGTCTCCAAATAATTTTATTTCACGTTGAATTTATACGTGAACTGAAATAATTTGGAAACCAAAATGAAAATTGGATAGCGTTGAGTTCAGCGGAGCGCGTTTGACCGTTTTGGCGGGCCGACAATATAAAATCAATTAAGTTTCAGAAAAAAAATTTCAAAATCGGCGAAAAACTGAGAAATTGAAAAAAATAATGAAAACGCGCTCCATCGCAAAATCAGTTCTATTTTGTAGCATTTCTATTTCGCTCAGTTCTATTTTCCAGTTATTTTTTGTATCATTTATATTTCGCCTATTTCTATTCTGTCGTACCTTCAATATCCGCGCCAAAAATGCCCTGAATACGGCCTTTTACACGAGATTAGGGTTCTCAAAACATCAAAGACGCAGGAAATTTTCGTTGCGTACAATTCTTTCACATCCCATCAAATTGACACCAAATCCAAATGTAACATTTTTAGAAGACAAAGTAAAAATCGACGACATCAACGTGGACACTAAAAAGATCACAGTGACGACCGATTTGCCGGCGTCTGAAGTCCTCGAGGCGCTCAAAAAGACTGGAAAGGAGATCAAGCAGTTGCAATGATTGTGAATTGGCCAATTTTTTTGTATTTAATGGTTGTGAATGTATTCCCGCTTGCTCCTTTTTTCTCGTTTGTATTCATCTAAATATTTATATAATTGCTTAATCATTACTAAATACATATTTATAAATTTTGAACTTAACGCCCTGCGCGTAAAGGCATGACTTTTCGCTTCCTGATTGCCCGACGATGCACACTTCCGGTATGTGTGAAACCTGCGTAAAATTTGCACCTTTTCACCCCATTTTATTTACCATTCTAATTTTCGACACATTCTAACTGCTTGCTCCTCGATCTGATGAGGTGAGCCACGTGGCAACAAATCCATCTGAATTATCGATTGATTTGTTCGCATTGCTCATCCACATCATCGCCAGCTTGAGCCGATGTTTTTTTAACGGTAATGCGTTTTATTTGGTGAAAAATAACAGATCTAATAAAAACAACTACGAGATTCTGAAGAGTGAAGACGACGTGACGTGGTGTGGCGCTGACGATATTATCCCCAGAGAAGACTCATTACCGACAGTGGAATAACCTAAATATTTTTTCGTTATTAATTGTATTGTTGTTTCGTTTTTTTTTTAAGATTTTGTTTTGCAAAATTAATTTAAAATGGGGTTTTCATTTTTAAAAAAACTCGGGAAATGCTCCGATTGTCCTGAAACTTTGGGAAATAATGTCAAAAATACTCTTCAGGCCAATCGGTGTATTATCCGAGTTTTCACACAATTTTTGCCTATTTTGTGGATAACCGCATAAAAATGTTTTTTTTTTATTTTTTATTCTGCATAAATCATTCAGGGATAGCAATTTCATAAATTTTCATAAAAAATATCGCATGTAGCTATATTTAAAACCGCTAATAGCAGACGACATCGGCTACTAGCCACCAAATATGCATATTAGCCATTATGGCGACTAGTTGGCACCAGGGCTGTGCGAAAAATTTTTTCGGTTTTTTCGGTCATATTTCGAAAAATTTTTCGGCCGAAAAATTTTCGGTCTGAAAACTTCGAAAAATTTTTCGACCGAAATATTTTCGAAAATTTTCAAAAAATTGGGATGCGTTCAAGACGCGGAGTATGTGCGCAGAATAACCAAGATTTGTATAAAATGTTTTTTTCATCAATGTATTTTATATTTTTGCACCTATTTCAATTAAAGGAGGTCGGGTGGGGGATTTACAAACATCACATCGAAATCGCAAAAAAAATTATCTGGTTTTTTATGATAATAGTCATCGAATCGACACGTGTGCCATATGTATTTGGCGCACGTCTCGAATTCGATGGCTATTCGCCATTTTTAAGCGGCGCACGTCCCGAATACGATGGCTATTAGCCGTTTTTTATGGCAATTATCCGTTTTCCATGGCTCTTAGCCACACAGCTGCCAATTCCTGCCGAATACGCGCCAAAAACTCTAGGAAACCGGTGACCAGCATTTTTTCCAAAAATATTCCTTTTTGAAATGGTCAAAATGTATATTCCCTTTTACCTGGCGCAATTTTGGCCGATTTGAAAATAATTTATCAAAAAAATAGCAAAAAAAATGAAAGAAATCGAAGAAAAAAAACCGAATATTGCTGAAGGCAATACAATTTTCGAAAAGACGCGGTCGGCCGCCGGCCTAGAAAACCGGGCGCGCTGGCCTAGAAAATCTCGACTTCGTGTTCTCCCCGTGGTTTTCTATTTTTTTTTAAATTTTGTTGTAAAATCCGCCAAAAACCAGAGAAATTTTTTGTGCGATTTCGGTATGATATTCGTAAATACGTCACTAATGTATTAAATGAATAATCTGTTTTAACTGAATTTCAGGAAAAAAACAACATTTTTCGAAATTTTTCGGTTTTTTCGGGAAAATATAACCGAAAAATTTTTTTTCGGTTTTTTTTTCGTCTTAAAAAACTCGAAAAAAATTTTTTTTCGTTTTTTTCGGTCTAAAAATTTCGAAAAAAAAGTTTTTCGAAAATTTTTCGAAACTTATTTTTCGCACAGCCATGGTTGGCACCACGGCTAATAGATTGTTCGTTTGGCGCGTACGCTGCGTTTTCGAGGCACACGAAATTCAGAATTTGAAATTTGGGAGTAGTTGAAGAGAATAGCCTACTGAAAAGGCTAATAGCCATCGAATTCGTGGCGTGTCGAGAATTTTTGCTTAAAAATAAAAGAAATTCATTTGATTTCTAAATCGACTATTTCGTTGTTTCCCAGGCCGCAACAATTAAAATCAATCTTTTCGATTTTTCTTTCAAATCGAACCATAGAAACTAAATGGAACGCCTAATAGCGGTGAGAAAACAAATAAATAACCGATTTTGAGCTAAATTCGGGAGTTTTGGAGGAAAAAGATAATTTTTGTGTTAAATGGTCAAACGCGCTCCTCTATGCGATTTTCATTTTGGTCTCAAAATTATTTCATTTAACGTATAAATTCAACGTAAAATTGAATAATTTGGAAGCCAAAATGAAAATCGCAAAGCGTTAAGTTCAGCGGAGCGCGTTTGACCATTTTGGCGGGCCCACAATATTTATGAGAATAAATTGATCGTCGCATTTCAGGTTTTGAAATATTTAATGAAACTTTTTATGAAACTTCATGAATTTGTTCTATTGTGTTTTCAATCGACTTGCGACATGAGAACGCGAGACTCAGCCCACTTATTTATGCGCTACCTGTCTGCGTCTCTTCAAATATCACTGTGTTCGCGTGGTCGCGCCCAAATAAGTGGGCGGAGTCTCGCGTTCTCATGTCGCAAGTCGATTGAAAACACAATAGCTTGACCATTTTTATAAAGGACAGTCATTTTTTGTATTTTTTTTAGAAAATTTACAGATCGCAAACGACCGATTCGAATAATTATCGTGGCTGTATGAGAGATTTTACGAATATTTTGAGGCAGTTTACGAATCTCATCCAGCCACGATATTTATTCGAATCGATCATCTGAGAATGAGAGAAAAAAAGAACTCGATTGAGCGCATTTACTCATCGCACAGGATTAATCTTTATTTTTATTTCTGTTGATTAGCGTGTTTTTTTCCATTAGAAGGGCATGTCATCTATTCTTCAAAGGTGTCGATATATTTTTCAAACTACCCGTAAAATAACTTTTTAAAAACTATTTCTTTCTTGATTTCTTGCTGAAACGTGGAAAATAAAACAAAGAACATTTTAATTTATCGCCGATAAAAATCCCTATGTACTGGCCTTCTATTGGAGGTGTCCTTCAATAAGAGGCGCCCTTCTAATAGAGTAAATAAGGTTTATTTATTTATTTATTTACCTGTCCATTTGGCATCGGCTCGGCGCCCTTTTTGAATCCAAGATAGACGACAAACGGCACGAATCCCCACTGGACAGCGAACGTTCCGATGTCGACGGTCTTTCCGATGAGCGACTTGGTCGTTGGCGAAAGCTTCATTCTGTCGAAATTCTGGAATAAATAAATTATTTTTAACTAAAACCACAAAAAAATATAAATATAGCAGAAGTGGTGTTTGAACCCAGTGAAACATAAAATGATGCAATATCATTCAATTAACAATAAGCCAAAACTTCATTGCCAGGTCAGGCCAGGAAAATAAATAAATATATTTACGAATGTTTAGATTGAAGAAAAATCACATTTAAAAGTAAATTATGTCATAATACAGAAATGAAGCGAACACTAATCAGAAGGATCCGACGCGATCACGCGGGATCAGTCGAAGTTCACTTCCGTGCTTCAGAAAGATGTTTCCGGCGGATTGAGCTGGATTAACACCGACTCCGTCGTTCGTGATGATAGCCGACGTGGCCGCTGGAACCTTGAACTCTTCGGCGGCAAATTTAAGAACTGCGGTGAATGGCGTGCCTTCTGGGACCGAGAGCCTGCAAACAATGATGCATTTTGTGAGGTAATTCAAATTGATAATCAATATTTGAGTATTTTTATAAAACTTACACCTTAAAAGGGAGTTTCGGGTCACTGGTTAACGTAATCTTAAACGTCACTTTGCTTCCAGTCGCTGGTGCGTCCGACATTTCTGAAAATTCCTCGATTTTCCAAGCTAATTTGATAGAGAAAAAAATTATGAACAAATCGACATTAACAATTCGCAAATTTCCTGCAGAAAATGATTAGAAAATTTGGAAAAAAGAGATTTAGGCTGAAAAAATAAAAATTCAGTGCCAAGTGTCGCATGAGAAGTTAGGCCACATTTTGGGTTTCTAGGCCAGAAGTTTTCCAATTGTTTCTGGATTTTTTACAGTAAAACTTCATCAAAGGTGGTTTTTACTGATAATATTTGTTTGAATGTGAAAAAAATATAATACTTAACAAAAAGTTGAGCTCAAAAATAATAATTTATTGATTTATTTGCTGAAGTTCGAGTGGGGGACTAACTTTTGCATGGAAGAGAAAAACGATTTTTTTTTCTGCGCACGGCATGAAAAATATTTTTTTTCAGAATTTTTTGTTTATTTAAATACCGCGTTGATAAATACTTGAATTTTAACTTTTTCAGAATGAAACGAGCCGTAAATATACTGAAAAACGTGCCAAAATCGTCCAGAAATCTGCGGCAGTTCAGCTCGGCGGCCGAATCACAAAAGAAAACGACACATTTCGGTTTCACCGACGTCGATGAGACAGAGAAAGAGAAAAAAGGTATTACCCACAACAGTTTGTCATAATTTCATGTATTTACAGTCCACGACGTGTTTGCAAATGTGGCCAAAAAGTACGATTTGATGAATGACGCAATGAGCATGGGAGTTCACCGCCTCTGGAAGGACTATTACGTGGGCGGTCTTCAGATTCCGTACAACGCGAAGATTTTGGACATGGCCGGAGGCACCGGAGACATCGCGTTCAGACTTTTGAGGCATTCACCGACCGCAAAAGTGACAGTATCGGATATTAATCAGCCAATGCTCGACGTCGGAAAGGAGAGGGCTCAGAGCGAAAGAGATGTGAGCTGTTTTCACTATTTATAGTTTTTTTTTGTTTACTTTAGCCAGAAAAGTGAAAAAAAAAATTCATAATGGAGTTATTCACGGAATAGCAACAAAAAAATGTGGGAATAATTGAAGAATGCTCCGAGTTACCTAAAATTTCGGGAAATAGGGCCAATATAGTCTCGGACATGCTCAGAAAATTTTGAAACCGATTATCGATTTTAAGAAAAATTTATTTTTTTTTCTGAAAATTTTAAAAATCGATATTTCGGTTCAAAATCTTCTGAGAAATTCACGTGCGGAAAATCGAAAAGTGATCTGAGTTTTATTTATTTATTTATTTATTCCTATATCAACAGAAAAGAAAACCAGCAAAACAAAACGAGTTTTCTTTCCACAATAAATTTTTCGCCTTTTCCAGCATTTTCTGCAAGAAAAAATAAAATGTTTTAAAAATGATTGTTCTTAATGTAAGAAATTTGTGAAATTGAAAAAAAAACCTTCCAATTAATCAAAAACATTGGAAAGTAATGCCAGAATGAGTTCCGAGAATTCGGATAAATGTTTGAACGGAAAATTTGAATTTGAAAAAAATTCAATTAAATATTCATAAATATTTATTAGGGATCGTTTTTGGCACTATTTCACAAAGTTTCCGACTAAACAGAGTACTTTCCAAATTTTCTTTGGGAAATTTGGATAAAGTTCAAGCAAAAAAAATTATTAAAAAAAAAGAGACCCCACGAAAAGGGGGAAAGCCTCGAAATGTGGGAACGAAAAGGGGGAAAAATGGGCGGAGCCTATTTTTTTTTTTGATTTTTGTTGAAGGGTTCGAGCATTTTAATTTCAAAAATATTAAATAAGGTCAATTTGAACATAAAACTATTATTAGAAAAAATGTCGCAAGAGTTTGCGGCACTTTTGCGGTTGACTCCGCCCATTTTCCCCCCTTTTCGTTCCCACATTTCGACAGTTTCACCCCTTTTCGTGGGGTCTCAAAAAAAATGTTTTTTCCTGTGCTGAATATGTCTATTAATTTTCCCCTTTAAGATCCAAACGTCCCGCCTCGAATGGGTTTGCGCGAACGCCGAGCAGATGCCATTCGAGTCAAACACCTATGATCTTTTCACCATGTCATTTGGAATCCGCAACTGCACACATCCAGAGAAAGTGGTTCGAGAGGCATTCAGAGTGTTAAAACCAGGAGGTCAACTGACGATTCTCGAGTTTTCTGAAGTGAACTCCACGTTGAAGCCGATCTATGACGCTTATTCGTTCAATGTGATTCCGGTGTTGGGCGAGATTTTGGCCAGCGATCGATCCAGCTATCAGTATTTGGTGGAGAGTATTCGAAAGTTCCCAAATCAGGTAAGCGATTTTAATAAGTTTTTGAAAAATGAAATAAATGTGCAATAAATTGGTTTTTTTTTGAAAAAGGGTCAAAAAATGGCTCTGGTACGTTTCGAAACTTCAGTGCAATTTTCCGTCGCGGTGTTTGCACTAGGGACAAAATCAGAAGCGTCTTAGTTTCGAAACGCCACAGAGCCAATAAATATTTTGATTCATCCGAAACTTTCATTTTGGGCATTTTAACCCAAAATTTATACAATTTCAGGATGCTTTTGCACAAATAATCCGCGAAGAAGGCTTCGAACACGTTCGCTACGAGAATCTCACATTAGGAGTTTGTTCCATTCACAAAGGCACCAAGCCTAGAAAATGAAAATTTCCATTCATTGTTATTTCTTGTAGGTATTTATCGCATAGTTTTTTGTTTTCTATTTTTCCGGTTATTCAACAAGATAATTTAATTACCTAATTGATAATTTTTGTTTTCTCTGACCACTTGGTCTCGCACCATAAATACCTTATCATTTCTCGGCAAAAACTCGGAAATGTTTATTGCTGAAAAATTGCAGAATGACATCAGTTCTCCAGCAGGCAATTCGCAATTTCTCCACCGGCGGAAGTTTGCTTTCCAGGTACTGTATTTTAATAAAATTAAAATTTGTGTCTTTTTTCTTATTTTGCCATTTTCAAAATATTAAGAAAAAATATCTGTGCGAAAATTGGCGGCTTCAACGGCTCGAAAATGTTGATTTTTTTCATTGAAGTCGATAATCAAGAACTTTGTTTGGGCTCTGGGTCATTCGAAACTTTAGCGATATAATTCGGTCAAGAATAAAATAGTTCACGACTCTTCTCCCGGCAAATTCGGAAATTTACCTCTGAAAATGAACCGAAATGTTCCAGTTTCGAAGTGGCAGGTTTCGAAACGTCCCAGAGCCCAACAATTTTGTTTGTGAAAAACACATTTTAATGGTTCTTTTTGTCAGATTCCGAAGCGCCACCCCGCCAACTCTAAAAGAAATCGGTGTTCTCCTCCCACAATCCACAAATGGTCCCACTTTTGAAGCCGGACAAGTCTTCATTCATCGAACTTTTGCCTACAAAGGTGTCGTCGTTTGCTCATTTCCATGCCGGCTCCACGAGAAGAAAAGTCAACAAAAGTAGGCCACATCTTTCCGAATTTTTCTGAAAATTAAACAGTTATTTCCAGTGAAAAACACCTATCTACCCGTGAATTCTACCAAGTGCTGATTCATCGTCACGATTGGAGTCATATGGGATTTCCAGTTGATATCACTTCTTATCTGATCGATGCACCGTTGGACACGAAACGGCACGGACAGAAAATGCTGACCTTGATTAAGTAAGTACCTATTTTACGAAAACAAAAACAAAAAATATAAATAAACAACGATTTAAGCGGCATGGACTGTGTTTTCCATGACGACATCATTCCGTACACTCCTTCTGGAGGCGTCAACTTTGACCACGACCTCTTCGATCACATTTTCAATGCTGATCACGACGGAACCGGGCTCTACGATGTTGCGATGAAACCGGAACTTGTCGAAAGATACAGCAACTCGAATCGATCATGGCTCGGACCTCGTGACGTATATCGGGAACAAACTGAGAATATCGAGGTGACTGTGATGACGTTCTACCTCGGTGCAAACTCTGTCGGCGGACAACAACAACACATGTGGAGATATGTGATTCGGATTGAGAACAAAAAGCCGGAACAGGGTGTGATTCTGAGGGAACGAACGCTGAAAGTGTACTCGTTGAACAATATGAATCAGATGCACGGACACGGAGTTGTCGGGAAACAGCCAGAGTTGAATGCGGCCACGCCGGCGTTCCAATTTAGTAGCACTTTGGAGTTGAAGCACACGAAAGGCGGCCATATGTGGTGCGTTTCTTTTAAAAAAGCATACATGTGAACATGTTATGTGTTGCCGGTTAAACGAGGTGCCAAATTTTGGGAAAAATGGTTTAAAATTTAGTTTTGGGTGGGTTTTGGCGAATTTTACAACAACAAAAATTGAAGACGTCCAACAGGATTACACGAGGTTCAGCCGCTGGCCTATAAAACCAGTGGTTGGCATTTTTTTTTCTCAATGGGTTTGTTCACGAAGTAGCAAAAACCAGCAAAACATTCAGCGAAAATTCGGAGAATGCTCCGATTGGCCTGAAATTTTGGGAAATTTTGTCAAAAATACTTCCGGGCATGTTCAGAAAATTTTGGACCGAAATATCGATGTTAAAAATTTTCAAAAAAGTCGATTTTTCGGTCCAAAATTTTGTTGGCAGGCCCGGAATAGCCAAGAATGAAGGAAATAGTGAGAAAACGAATATTGTCATTTTGGAAAAATTGAATTTCGTACAAGTCGCGGTCGCCAGTTTTCTAGGCCAGCGGCCACACCTCGTGTACTCCTTTTGGGCTTCTAATTTTTTGAGGACTTTCCCGCATTTCGTCTCGTGCCTCTCAAATTCCCACGTAGAAAATTCGTATTTCGCCGTTGGCCTAGTTCTGCATGGCCTAGGTTCCGATTGGCACCCGGTGGAAGTTTCAGAGATTGATAGTATAAATCCTCCCCTTTCACTTCTCGTTTACTGTAGTAGAATTCAGAATTCACTTGTGTCTCATTTCAGGGGTCGTTTCAAAATGGAACGCGAAAATGGCGTTCTTTTCGACGTGCACATTCCAACCATTGTGTTCGAGTCGACCGATGAAATCAATGAAACGCCAATTGCAACTCCAGAAGCTGCATAGAATATCCATCCAGTCTGTTTTCCTCTTTGCCTGTGTTTTCTATATTCCATATTTATGTACAAATTCGCCAATTCCCTTAACTCTTTATCATCCATAGTTTTCTATTCTTGCTCCACAGGTGAATACATAACCATTAGTCGGATAATAATGAACAGAAAAAAATAATCGCCGAAAGCAAATAGCAACACAGAAAAATGCGACCAAAAGAGACCAAGTGGTCAGCAAAAACAACAAAAGCATAAGGGGTTCTATACGATGAGCATCTCGAGTTTCCGCTCCGCCCCCTTCATTTTCGTTTTTTCGTCTCTTTCTCGTATGGTCAAACATAAAAACAGCAAAAAAATGAGGACGGGCGCCGACGAACCAACGCGAGTGGACAGAATATGGAATATCGTTTTTCATTTTTTCTTTTCGTCGTTCTTTTATTTTATTTTTTTCCGTTTTTACTTTTTTTTTTTTGACAGCGTTACTGCGGAGCCATTTGTCTTGCCACGAGCGTGGCTGTACGATGGCTGCGTGTGTGACAAGTTTTTGATATTTTCTGAAATATGTGTGCATTGTTCTTGTCTGTCGTGAAGTTTTACGTGGTCTAGTGGGTTCATAGAAATTCGAAAAACAATGAAAAAGCAACTCGGCTACAGTAACATCTTCACGGATCATTGTCAGACAAGAATAAAATAATGTTTTCAAAGCTCCGCCCACTTATTACGTATTCCTCGATTTGTGATACCTCGTAAAATGGTGCGCATTCGGGTCTCGCCACGATGGTGTATGCACACTTGTCAAATTACTCGCACCATTGAATTTTTTCGTAAATCCATACACGCTCGTGGATTGACGAAAATTAAAAACAGAATAATTCAATTTTGCGCGTAAATAGGCAAACGTACATACACCATCGTGGCGAGACCCGAATGCGCACCATTTTACGAGGTATTGTGTTTTCAATCGACTTGCGACATGAAAATGCAAGTCTGCATTCACCGTTCTGTCTGCGTCTCTTCAATTATCACTGTGTTGGCGTGGTCGCGCACAAATAAGTGGGCGGAGTCTCGCTTTCTCATGTCGCAAGTCGATTGAGAACACAATATCACAAATCGAGGAATACGCAATTCCTGTTCTTTTCTTATATTTTCGATATTTTTGGTGATTTTTAAAAAAATAAATTATCGATTTTTAATAGATTGATCTAAAATTAAAAACAAATCAATTTTAAAGAATACGAAAAAAAAATTACAAGGAATTGGCGAAAGTGGAAGGTTTCTATAGAATTTTTCGTCCAATTTCCATTGAAACGCAATATTTGCCAATCTAAAATCAATTGTTTATTGAAAAACAGAAAAAAAAATCGGCAAAAATCTTCCGAAAAAATACAGGACAGTGGGCGGAGCTTCGTAAATCCGTACGCAAAGCCAGAACGCAAACACCGACTGCCAGTGGAAAATAATTATACGAAGTTTGCTTTTTTTCTTCACAATTTTAATATTTTGATTATTATTATTATTTTCATCAATTCTATCAATGCCCGTCCTCCCCGCCCCTCTTTTTCAGCCATTGTCTCTTCGCCAATTGCCTGAATTTTTGAGAGAATTCCCTTGAGCCGCGTGGCAGAGCACACAAATCTTGTTGCAAAACGAAAAAACGACGCGAAGAGTTGAATGGCGGCCAAACTTTGAACCATTTATTCTACAAAAAGACAGAGAGAGAGAGAGAAAGACAATTGAGCCAAATTTCAAGTGGATTTGCTCTCGGATTGACAAGTATCTCTGTAACTGTGTGTCACATATGTGTGTCGTTAGAGGGTGTCCCAGAGGGCGTCAATGGGTTTTCATATGTAAGTGTAAGTATGCAAATGCGCTCTATTGTGATAACTAGTTGGATGGAACAGTATACCAAGACATATTTTACTGACGCACAAATATTATCGTGCAGGATTTGAAATGTGGGCGGAGCCTAATTTGCTGGAATACCATAACATTGCCCAAACTTCGATTTTCGTAAATATTTATCCTGCAAAAACACCAAAAAACGCACTTTTTAGCTCCGCAATGCTAAAAACGATTATTCCGAAATGGTGGCTGAACCAAATGAGACGTTCTTAGGCTTAAAAAATTTCTAAAGACCTCAGCTATAATTAAGTTGGAGCACATTTGGGAAAAATTAAAAATTTATGCTTTTTTTCCCGAAAAACATAAAAAATGCCTCAAAATTTGAATTTCGCGCGAAAAATCCAGTAGAGCGCGTTTGCTCGACTCCGCCCACTTTTCAAATCATGGACACCGTGTCGTCTCAATTTTTTGCCTGCTAAAGTAAGGGACCTATTCAGAGAACTGAAGAGAATGCTTCGATTGGTCTGAAACTTTGGGGAATATGGCCGAAAATACGAGACCCCACAAAAAGGGGGGAAAGTGCGAAAATGTGGGAACGAAAAGGGGCGGAGCCAACCGCAAAAGTGCCGCAAACTCTTCCGACATTTTTTCTAATAATAGTTTTATGTTCAAATTGACCTTATTTTTTTTTTTTTGAAACGCTCGAATCCTTCGACAAAAATCAAAAAAAAAATTTGGCTCCGCCCATTTCCCCCCCCCCCCCTTTTCGTTCCCACATTTTGACGCTTTCCACCCTTTTCGTGGGGTCTCGAAAATACTCACGGGCATGCTCGGAAAATTTCAGAAATTCAGAAATTCAGACGTGCGGTGGCGTGTGTTTTCTACTTTTTCAATTCTTTTTTTTTCGTACAGTAAACAAAGCAATAAAACAAATCCTTCCAAAGAAAAATAGAAAATCACCCATTTTTCGCCCCCACCCCCCGCTTTCAACGTGTTTCTACTCATTTTGGATCTGATGGGAGCAAACAAACACTGATCCTTTGCTCATTTTACGCCCTTTCATTCCTCTTTTTTCGTTTCGTTCACATTCTCAACTATACATAATATCTTGGAAAAAAAAACCCATTATTCACATTTCCGCTGGCTCTTTTTTTCCTATCCTGATGCTGACGGTTGTCAATGGCAACCGCTGCTGATATTTGATAGCCATTCGAGATTTTCCTTGTTTTAGCTATAGCTGTGGCGGCGCAGCCAGGCTTGCTATTGATTTTACAGTTCAATTTTAGTGTCAAATTTTTTTTTTAATTTTTTGAAAATCCATTTTTTTGGTGAATTTTTCTCTTAAAAAATAAAAATAATAATAATTAATTCAAGGGTCTGTCCTTGGGCCGTTGTTGTTTCTGTTGTACATCAACGATATTGGAGATAATTTCAAATCAAATTATCTGCTTTATGCAGATGATCTGAAAATTTTCTCTCATTCATCGTCTGATGTTCAACATGACCTTGATGTTCTGTCTGATTGGTGTCGCACTTGGCAGCTCGATGTGGCTCCAAACAAATGTGAGCACATCAGTTTTTGTTTTTCAAAAAAATTGGTCCCCAGTCGTAAACCCACATTCACCATCTCAAACACAGTAGTGCCCTACACTGATAAGATCCGCGATTTGGGTGTATACTTTCAGTCAAACCTTTCTTTTGACAATCACATCGAATCAACTGTCCTCAATTGTCACAAAAGAATCAACATTATTTTCAACGTTTTGCGGTACGCCCCTCTCGATTCCTTTATTCGGTGTTTTACTGTATACATCCGTCCCTTGATTGAATATGGTTGTGAAATTTTTTCGCCTACTCTCCTGTCTCATACTATTCTCCTAGAGTCTGTACAAAAATCCTTTATTTATCGTTGTTTTAAAAAATTTAAATTACCTTATGTATCATATTTTGAGTCTTTATATTACTGTAACCTTGATTCACTTGAATACAGGCGTATTTTATTTGATCTCACTTTATTGTATAAAATCTTTATTACCGGTGACACCCATCTACACGAGTCCCCATCTCTTGCCTTTGCTAATTTACGATCTCTCCGACGTCACTCTTTCATTCTCCGGTGCTCTCTCAAAAATTCCTCTAAACCCCTACAGCAATTCTTCTCTAACCGTGTTCTTAAATGTTGGAATGATCTCCCTTCTCATGTTTTTCCTGTCAAACCTTCCACTAATTCCTTTAAAAACAACATCAAATTATTGAATTTTCATGAATATCTTCGTCTCAATTGTCATACATACTGACACACCTTCTATTTCTTTTGTAAACATTGATAGTATAAGCGGCCATGCCCTTCTTTTCAATTAAATAAATATATATAAATTTAAACACGGCCTATATATTTATTTAACCGGCAAATTTTCTATAAAAAATCGGTTGATTAGAATTCTAGAACGCGGTTTGGCTCGTGTACTCCTTTTGGAAAATAAACGTTTAATTTTTAAAAATTATTTTTTTATATTTCGCATAAATCTGATCTGTCCGTGAATGCTGGCTGTGTGCCTAGAAAATATCCATTTTTATATTCTCAGTACGGAGCGCTGCAAACGCGCTCCCTTCGCACAGTGATGGACGCGGCCTCGTTGGCGACGAGAGAGTGCAGACAATTGAGAGAGCCGTGGCCGATGTTTTGCTCTGATTTCTCTAAACCTCACTCCAAATTCATGTGAAATTTTTTGTTTGTTTGGAGCGAGTTTTCAGCGTTTTATACCGAGTATAAATATTTATAGATTTTTTCGATTTTTCTATTCGAAAATCTTGAAGTTTTTAGCGAAAATCTCAAAATTTTCGGTTTCTTTATGGAAAATATTATTACTTTTTTTCCTCTTCTTATTATTATTTATTTGCACAGATATTCGTATATTTATTTATTTACATTGAAGCTTTTTTTTCTTCAATATTTTTTTCCCGCTAAAGTCAGACCAAAAGAAACAACTATACAACTAGGGATCCGATTACAGATGACCCCTCAGATGACCCGGTGGATGAAAATGAAAAAAGAGCCTCTCTATTCATGGTACTCAAAATTTTAAAAATTACAGTGTTGCTCCAATATTATGTAGATGGTGCAGTTTTTCGCTGCGAGACCTGCTCGTGAACGCATAATAAGCTCCGCCCCTTTATCGGCGGCGGACATTTAACCAACTGTTCCCTTTTTGATATGCTAGTCTTTTTTCTCTTCCCATCCATCACTTCCACACCCACTTTTTTGGCGCCAAAGTGCTCCGTCTAATCCACCCCTCCTTCGCGCACAAAATTTGTCTCAATCGTCCTTTCTTCCTTCGTTCTTGGTTCTACAGAAAAAAAAGAAGAAGATAAAAAAGAAGAAAAAACGACGAAGAAGTGGCTCTTTTTTTCTCGGTCGCTCAAAAATGTTTCATTGTGAACGAGAAGACAAGGGAAGGAGGAGAGGCAAAATTGTGCGACTCGGCAGATTTTATCGCCATTTTGTGGCGCCTTGACAAGCAACAAGTTTCTCAAAATTTTGCTCCCTTCTAAATTTTGGGCGGACCATAACCCAATTTGCAGCTTATTGAGCGCGCCAGGTTCTCACAAAATTGCAAATGTGCGAAATTCCGCTTTTTCTGAACCTTACCAACACGTTTCTTCACGGCGTGTGGAGCGTGCATTTTTTCAAACGGTACAAAAATTGCCGCCAATATACCGTTGCGTCAACGATATAGAAGTGCACGGAATTGAGCTCCCTGAGCTTGAGCTTTATGGACACAGAACAGATAAAACTGATGGAAAAAGTATTCCTTTGTACATACATTGTGAGCAATATGTGCTTACCGTTTCATTTCATGTAGTTCTTTTCCGTGCAGTTATCTTCCCAACAGTTCTATTCCGAAGTACAGTACCGGACAAAAAGATATCATATTCTTGTTTTTGGTCTCTAACTTTTCGATGAAGAGGGTTACGATTCTGAAAATTTGAATCAATCTGCTCCGTATTGTTTTTACAAGCCCCTAAAATAGATTTGGTGAACTCTGGATAATAAAAGCAATAAATTATGACTGGAGCAAGTTTGGAGCGTAAGTACGAAACGTTTTATAGAATTCTGAATCCTCCAATATTTACCATTTTACAAAATAAGTTTTTGAATTGTGTGTTTTTATCTCTCTGAATTGGCAAAAAACTGGAAAATTGTGGCTAATAGCCGTCTAGATCCTGTGAAAATGCAAACGCGTCCCGTCACATGTCTCTGCGTCTCCTCAGTGGCGTGCATTCAGCCAAGCTTATCTAAAGTTTAGAAAATAGTCCCGAACCAGCGCCGATCGCCGATTATGCGCCAACTTTTCCTAGAAATGGCTATCTGACATTTTTGATGGCTAATAGCCATTCTTTGAGACTTCTCTGCGTCTCTTCTCACCCCTCTCTCGCTCGTTTTCTAATCAAATTACCCACTTATTTCTTGTTATCACACCTTCCTTCCTTCCCCGCCCATTCCATTCCATCCGTCCTGAAAGCTTCTTGGCTCCCATTAATTGTCATGTCTGTCTGCGTCTCGTCAATCCACACACTCTCTTTTCAATTTAATTGCAACTTTTTTGCTCGTCTTGAGAAAAAGAGAGAGAGAGAACGAGTCTCATCCTCTTATTCTTCTTCCTCTTTTTGCTACTTTTTTGCCTCTTAATTCACTTTTGCACACTTGGATGGTGTAGAAAAAGAGATGCAAAGAAGGAAAAGAAATCCCGGGTTTTTTATTCTCAATCCCAAGACGTCCGAATGGCTCTTTTGGTACTGAATTTTTAAGTTGAATCTTTTTTCTTTTTTTTTGTTGGTCGGTCTGACCGCTTTGACGTCACATTACTTTACTAGCAGTTAATTGTATAAAATTTGCATTAGAGCGCATTTGCACTCACGTAATTTTGTTTGGCTTGGAAAAAAATTAGCATACCAATGCAATGCAAATTTTTTATTTGATTTGATTTGATTTGCATAAAACGGAAAAATTTGCAAGCCTGTTGCGCCGTTTATATTATTGTGTCATTATTTTTAATAAAGTAAAAAGTTTAGACAAGCCTGCTGTGCAGGCAACCGAACTCGTTTTTACCATTTTATGAAAAAAAAAAGTTTTTTTTTTTAATTTTCTGTTGAATTTTTGCAACAAAACAAGAACAAGTAAAAACGCAAAGTAAAACAAAATGGAACATAAAAAAACAGAACAAAAATTCCCAAAAGTAATCGAATCCACTTCAAGTACGCTCTTCACATGATTGCCAAAGTTCTAGGCTCCTTGAGCTGTTAACCGACGTCGTCAAGTGGATTATTAGGCACACGCCAAACTAACTTCCTGGTATTCGTAATCTGATTTTGATCCATTGAACTCTGTGCTTTGCTCACCGTTTTTTTAGACTTTTGCTCGTACCTTTTTGGCGGCTCCAAAACCCTGCCAGTTTTTCGCGATTTTGAAGGTTTTAGAGTGTTTTTTAGAAAATGTAGCAGTCGATAACTTTAATCAGCGTAAAAATCTCTATCGATTGGTATACATATATTTACAAAAATTCAAAAAAAAATTGTTTTTTATTTTTCAAAAAAAAAGGTTTTTTTTTTCGAAATTTTCGAAATTTTTCTGTTTGTAATTCAGTAATAAGAATAAAAATTCGCAAAAAACCTAAAATTTCGAACCAAAATTTAGCGGGAAATGAAAAATTATTATAACTAGACGTCTGCGTCTCCTACACCTGCGCGCTCTCTCATATGACTTACATTTTTTGGCGATTTTCATGGGTTTGGAGTGATTTTCTGAAAATGTGACAGTGAACAACTTTACTGAGCGTAAAAATTTCTATCTATTGATATAACATCTTCCCAGAAATCAAAAAAAAAAATTTTTTTTAATAAAATTTATTTTTCAATTTTTTTGCAAAATGTTCGAATTTTTTAGTTAATTGTGAGTATGATATTCTTTAAATCAAAAACAGGAAAAAAAATACCCAAAAACTGAAATTTTAGCGCAAAATTTCGCTGAAAATCACAAATTGTATAGTTTGAAATCTGCGTCTCCTCGACCCGCGCGCTCTCTCGTATGCCTAATAGTTTTTTTTCTTCGATTTTCATGGGTTACGAGTGATTTTAGGAAGACGTGTCAGTTGAAAACTTTGCTCAGCGTAAAAATCTCTATCGACTGGTGTAATTGAAGTTAAAATTGCAAAAAAAAAATTTCAATTGTTTTATTTGTATTTTTTTTTCAAAAAATTTTTTTTAAAGATCTTCAAGCCTTTGAGCGTTATGTGTGTTAATTATTTTGATTGCACTTTTGTACTAGCACTTACTCTGTAGGTGTAGGTCAAAGCCATTCAGGTGCTAAACTTTTGTTTTTCTCTGCGCCCTCTCACATTTTCCAAGTCTCTGGTGCCCTCATTATGTACCAACAAATGGCCCACTCTTTCATTCTTTCTTTTAATTTCAACTTGTTCATTTTCATTTTCATGTCCTTTCATTCTTTCTTCCAGCTGCAAATGACATCTCAACTTCTCTCTGCGTCTCTCACCACCCTAATCTCTCATCGGTCTGAAACCCCGCCCCCTGGTGGTAGCTTGCCTGAGGCGAAAATGCGCAAAATGGCAATTTCTGACTAATAATTCATCTTCTCCTCCTCCTTTTCTCAGAACTCCTTAGGCTTAACATTTGCTTTTTTATTTTTTTTTTCTCCTTTTCGTTTTGTGAAAAATAGAATAAAAGAAACTTTAGTCTCCTTGTATGGAACGATGCTCGTAAACGTAATAAATCAGTTTGGTGAAGGTCGAGAAAAGGGTTTTCTATCTTTTCACCTAATGTTCTGGGAATTGAAAACAACCTGTCGCAAATCTTGTTATTTTCCTGTTCTTCTTTTTTTTTCTTTTTTCCTTTCATCTCAGCCGCCTAATTCTTTTACGCTAACACTTGTTCATTAGGTGGGCCATTTAGTAATCAGTGATCAATCATTCGTTTTTCTACTAAAATCCTAGTATTGTATCTTTCCTGCTCACAATTTTATTCAGTCGCTCATTAGGAACAAAATAATATCAAATTTTGCTCAAACCGTCAGAAAGATTGAAATTGTGCAAAGGAAATTGCTTCGGTTCAAGCTAAACGAAAATAACAGCACTAACCGAGAGATCACCGGAGCGTCGTAACTGTATTTCCCTCGTGAACTCATAATAACACACCATGCCATTTCTTGTGTGCCTGTGGCGCAGTAGGGAAGAGATTTGTTACAGGTGAAATGCGGTGGATGCATATAGTGTCTATATTTGAATCATATCGTGCATATATCGATTTTAGATATTTATCTCTAGATATTCAGTATAACCGTGTTGTCCGATTGAAGGCTTCCTTTTACTAATTTAGCCAAAAAAAAGAACGTGGCAGCGTCGTCTGGGTCTCGCCGGGGAAGCGCACCGATTCACGTTTTATTTTTTTCAAACATACTAAAATGTTTAATTTCGAGCGTAAATCGACACACTGCCGCGGTGAGACTCACGCGACGCTACCACGTTTTCCACGGGCACTATATGCATCCACCGCATTTCATCGGTGGTCATGACTTGTCAGTTCAAGTCTCGCTGCGGTAATTATTGTTTTTCCAGTCAAAAATTGATATTTAACGCATAGTGTTGCGCGGTAGGCCTATAATATCCGACGGCCCATAGATAATATATTGCGCCATGTGTACTTTTCTTGCAAAATACATAGCAAAATTGCAAAAGATCCTGCCAATGTTTGCTAAAATCGCACATTCTCTAAATGCAATATGCGTGACGAGAATATTGCTCAATTTTCGTCCCATTTTGTGGCATGTTTTAATGAGTTTTCTCTCTTCTCTTTTGATCGAGAAGCTCAAAAATTCAAAGTTCTTTCTCTCTATCTCGTTTTTTTTTCAATTTGCTGTGCTGTTTTGTTGTTAGACGAGACAAAGACTAAAAACGAAACAAAAAACAAGCAAAAATAAAAAAGCAACGAAGAGTTGATTGCTAAGTAATGCCGCCAAATTTATGGTCTATTTGTCGGCAGGTTCTCTCTCTCCCCCGTCGCCGCTCCACTTGTTTTTTCTTTTTTCTCTCATATTTCCCGGGGCTTTCCTACTATACTACGTACCTAGTTGAATCTAAAGTACGCGCGGCTCTTTCCGGTTGGGAGGGGGTCTAGACCGGGCAGGCAGGTCAAAATTATTGAAAATAATGAAGTACACGGAAGTATACATATAGAGGTGTCGGTTTGATTTATGTAGCGTGGATCTCAAGTATTTGTGGTTCGATTCCCCACTCTCGCAAAAGCCCGCTCCGTTGAACTGGGCGGAAAAAATCGTGGCAGTGCGGGTTTTCTAGACGCAGACAGCGTTGCCACGCAACGCAACCGCAGCGCGTGGGCGTTGCTTTGCCGGCAAACAATCTTTTGAAAATAAAGGCAACCCTTCTGTTTACAAACACCTCATTAAAATCGGCCAAAACAAATTAGAAGACATCCAAAAGGAGTACACGAGGTTTCACCTAGAAAATTGACGGCCAGCAGGTCAAACTCATTTAGCGCCGATCTTTTTCCAATTTCGTTCATTTATTCACTAATTTTATCGATTAACCACTTAAAAATCGCCAAAAACGCAGCAGGTAAGTGAAAATATAGGTTTTGTCCGATTAAAAAAAAATGGTTGAAAAAAAATTCGAAACAATTTTTTTCATCATTTTTTTTGCACAATTTTTACTATTTAAAAACCTTATTTCCACTAATAAACCAATTTTTTCAAAAATTGGCTAATTATCGATTTTTAACCATCAAAACTGATATCGGGTCGTCGCGAAACCAAGTGCGCTCCACTGAACTGAGTGATTCTCATTTTGGCTTCCAAATTATTCATTCTTCGATTTTTTACATAAATGTGGCTTACTTTTTGTTTACAAGCTTTCCGCGTCAAAATTTTTTTTTTGAAAAACGAATTGGCACACAGACAAAACGAGTTCAACGGATCACACTTTCGCGAGGTGATATGGGTCATTTTTGGGCCGTTAGGCAGTTAAATACGCCTCGTCCTGAATGCCAATGAACCGTGAAAATTAGTAGTACCTTGAGGCTAAACTACATACATTTTTGTTCTTCATTTTTCTGAAAACAAACTGAAAAAAAAACATCTGCAGTGCATAGCAAGTGGACATCAAAAGTGCACTGGACACCAATCCAGTCTAATGGGTTCCTTTTTGTGAAAGAGAAGCGGATACTTCTCTTCCCGAGAGACTCGTTCCCCCTCTCTGTCCCTCTCTATCACCAGATCTCTTTTTTCTTGCACTAATTGGTGTGCACTGCAACAAAAAATGGCGAGTATGTAGTTGGCGACTTTTGCCGTTTCTGTTTTTTTTTTTGGCTGATTTTGCATGGATGGAAATTAAGGTTTTTTGCGAGCTTCTTCTCATTAGCGGAGCATATGGTAGTTCAGCGGATACGCCCACTTCTTCTAGATCCCACCCACCCACTCAATTGAATATTTATCCGTTCTTTTTTTTTACGATAATTGCCGTGCCCTGCACACTCTTCCTTGTCTCAACCTTCTCAATCACCATATAATCTCCGGAAACATGCCATACTCTCCAAAAACCAAACGAAACCCAACTCAACTCTTCATGCTATTGCTCAGCTCAGCCCACATACACACAAAATCTTTTATTGCTTGCCGTTATTCGAATAAAATACGTTAATGTTCTCTGATTTCTTAAAAATTTGAAATTTGAAGGAGAGGTCGCCGAGTGGTCCACGTCCACCCCGCCCGACACAAAATGCCACTTCCGATCTATAAACATGTAAGTTTGCAGCCAAAATTTCCCAAACACTGTGTCCAGACTTGGTGTACTACGGTATAGAACCCGCAAAAAATAGGACCGGCTTAAATGAAACCGTACTGAAAAAACCATTGCACACAATTATACAACGTCTTCGAGCTGCTCAAGCGTCTCTGTATCGGTACAGCTCAATTTCAGGCGGTACTATTCCGTGCGAGTTCTACACCATAGTACCCCCCTTTTCATGTGTTTCGGGAAAAATTCATCAAACACTTTTTTTTTCCAAATGTGTCCCAGGTGGAATAAAAAAAAGTCAAATTTGGTTCAGTGACTGTCCCTATCTAGTTGATTTTAGCTTAAAAAAGCTTTTTTTAAAAATTTTTTTTGGTGGTTTTGCAGGATAAATCAATACAAAAATTGAAGTCAAAGCAATTCAATGCACCGTTTCTTGCCTAGTTTATTAAAAAACTCTCCAATATATATTTTTTCGCCCACATTTCAAGTTCGGGACACTGTGCAATGCACCATTATACGTTTCTGAATAAGTCAAGGGATGTGAAATGGGTCATTTTAGGGGCATTTTTAAAATAGACTTTTTTAAAGCGTTTTTTTCCCAGGAGCCGCCCTTGCCCCATGGAGACCTCAGAAAAACTTCGATCTTTCCGCCTCTCCGTCTCCGGACGGAAAAAACGCAGACTCCTCAAGATTATCTTAACAAAGGATTCGACCTTACCCATGCCTCGTATAAAAATGCTGAACAGATGCCCAACGTTTTTGAGCAGATACTCTGAGTTCATGTTTTTCATTTCCGAGGCAACGGTGAGGTCGAATTTTTCGAGGCATCTATGCTCAGAGGATTTTTGGCTAATAGCCATTGAAAACGGAGGTCGAATTTTTTGAGGCAACTATGTGGGGTCTGTGTGTTCTCATATTAGCGATAGCGTGTTCAAATGAAGAGAGTTTTTTCGAAGCCTCCATGGGACTAGGGTAAGGCTTCCATTCGGACCAATTTTCGTCCGTCCGTCCGCTGCCGTCCGCTTCGTCTGCGGTTCGTCCGGTTAGTCCGCGAACGGCCCGGTTCGTCCGGTTAGTCCGCGAACGGCCCGGTTCGTCCGTTTCGTCCGGCACGAAATATTGCTCAAATTTGCTGTGCATTTTAATTTATGGCACTCTCTTTAAAAATTCCGACATTGAAAAATGTTAGCGGTTGCAAATTTATATAGAATCAGCTTTGCAAAAAAAAAAAAACGCAGAGAAATAGTAGAGCCCGCCAAAAATCGTTTTCAGTATGAATACTATTTTTACAGCCAAACGAGGGCGAAGAGGAGATGAAAAAAGGTTGGGTGCGACACGAGAAACTGTGCGCTCAGCTCGAGGCGTGCTCTTTGGACCTCAAGCAGAACGAGGCACAGATGGACATTTTGACGGCGACCGGCGGTGAGCTCAAAGAGAAGCACAAGAAGATTCGTGGGCTTCTCGATGAGGCGAAGGCTAAAGGTAGTCGGGGAGGGTAAAGAAATCAAGTACTGATGACGTTTAGACCAACAAAAAGAGCTGGAAGAGTTGTCGAAAGAGATTGAGAATGTTGAACGGCAGACTCGAATTTGGCTCAACGAGCTGCACGATGTGCACGATAAACGAGTGGATATTGATGTAAAAATTATCTTTTTTTCTATAAATATCTAGTTAAAAATGAAAGAAAATAATTATTCAGTGTCAAATGATCCGACTAGGTGCCGAGGTGAAGAAGAACGAGACGTACGTGCAATTGGCTTGCATTGATATCGAAAGAATGGAGCTTCGTCATGAAATCAGGTAAGTTGACGCTTTTTGTGCGTGTGTAGAGAGTAGTTGCAGATGGAAGAAATTCCTGCAAAACAATCCGTGCAAGTAATCTTCCTGCAGCTCGGTTGCCAAATGACATCATCGTTTTGGCTCTTCTACTTCTTCTTTTCTTCTTCAACAAATCATTTTCGCGTTCTTTTTTGTTTGTTTTCATGCTTTGGGGATGGAAAGTAGTCCTGCGCTGCGGTTGCGTCGCGTGACAACGCTCTGAAAAATGATTTTCTTCAACGGAGCACATTTTTGCAAGTGTAGTGGCTAACAGCCACCCCGTGTAGTCACTGTAATTGCGCAGACTCCGCCCAATTCTGTCCCCATCCCATCCCCGTGCTTTGTCCCCTCTGTAGCTGGTTTCTCTCCCAATCTCCTTCCAAACCATAGTGATATAGTTGGCCGTTCATCTCTTCCACTTCTTCTTCTTTTTTATTCACCTCCCCGTTCATTTTCTAGGCCAGAATTCTACGAGATCCTCTTTTGAACAGTTTCCGCAACAACAATTATTTGTCCCGTCTTTCAATCGATATGCATCGCTTGACAAACTATTAATTATGTGTTCACGTGAACCCAAAATACCTTTTTTCTCATTTCTACCCCCTCTGTCTCTCTCTGTTCTATGTTTCAGAAGACCCAGATTTCTTTCAATTGTCAAAATTAACGAATCCTTTTTTCTTTCTTTCTTATCTTTCCATGAAATAAATTCTTTATTTTATGACAAAAAACTCTCTATTCGTCCTGTTTTGGCGCCTCTCCGAGATTTTGCTCCTCCTGTTGCATTCGTCGCTGCTTGCTCCGCCGATTTTGAAACCAGATTCGAACTTGAGACGGTGAGAGTCCGAGTCGGAGAGCAAGACTTTCTCGTTCCGCACCGACCACGTACATTTGACCACGGAACATGTCTTCGAGTTGTTGGGTTTGTGTCGTGCCGTAGATTGTGCTGAAATGGGAAATTTGAAATGCTCTCGGGGTTTAGACGTATATTTTTGCGTCTGGTTGTGAGCATTAAAATTGATGTTTTGTATTATTGTCTTTTTAATTTTCTTAGCAGACACACCCACTCTGATTTTTACATTTCGGAATTTTCGCATCATTGCTTACTGTATCCGACAAGAAGATTGAGACGACAATATAATTTATATCTATGTATGTACCTGTATTTTATGCCGCGCCCAAGTCCAAAAAATTCCTGAAATCAGGAGTTTTTTGCAGCCCAAAGTTTCGAAAAATTTCCCAGAAATAACAGACGCGCACAGTTGAAACCGGCGTTACTGTACTTGCTTCTCTGCGAGACCTTCTATGTTAAAACTTTAATTTTCCCGCACTTGCTCAATTTTTTTATTTTATACGGGAAAATTCAAGTTTAAACATAGAAGGTCTTGCAGCGAAGGAACTACGGTAACGCCGGTTTCAACTGTGGCCTTTCGGAACTTTGGACTGCAAAAAACCCCTGACAAGGGAACTCATTTTACATAAGCGTTGAGATTTTTCTGAAAATTGGTGGGCTGTTACTTCACACCATTGGCTATTGCGTCCCGCAAAAATTAGCTGCCCGTATGCAGAAACCGGCTGAAAATTTCATTTTGAAAATTATGACCCAAATTCTTTTTTTCATTCTTTATCACTAGTCTTATCAGATATACTTATTGCCTCGCTGCCATCTGTTTTGCTCTATTTTGTAACCTGCCTCTTGAAAGACTGTCGATGTGGAATTCGTAGCCGAGTGGTGGCACAGGTGGTGGGAGATAATGCCAAAACGGATCCGAAACGGATGGGACGTGGATTGGATCCATATATGATCCGATATAGATCCACGCGCCCCCGTGGAGGGAGCGTGGATTGTTTTGGCGTGGGTCGCCGTGGATCCACGCCGGGGTGGAATATATATGGAGGGCGCGTGGATCCGTGGGAGAATGGAAACATATCGGATCTTATATGGATCCACGTGTCCCTCGTGGAGGGAGCGTGGAATTTTTTTGACGTTATGGAGAATAGATCCGCGTTCATCTGAAGCAGGGCGCGTGGATGTCAGGCTCTATTAGAAGAGCAGGCAACTTGGTAATTGACCATTGTAGCCCCCTAGCTGATATCGACCACCAAGGATCGGCTTAGCACAGGTTGATTTTGGTCCGATTTACTCAGTGGTTTGTAAAAAAACCTGGCAGTTATCCTGAGGCCGTATTCATGAACGTTTACCGTACGGTAAATGTAACCGGTAAATGATTTTCCCAGAGTTGAACTTCATTTTCGAAGCGTCAACTGGATAAATGACATTATAAATAGTCCGTAATTGTCTCTATGACTATTGAAAATGTTATTTACGACGAGGGGAATCATTTACCGTTCTTATTTACCGCGTGGTAAACGTTCATGAATACGGCCTCTGGTATATGAGTGAACTGTATTATAATAACTATAATAAGTATAATAACTAGTATAGAATTGAGTCGAAATAGAACTTGACGCGAAACAGAACCGCGTGTAATAGAACTGTTCGGAAATGAAACTGTTCCGAAATAGAACCGCGTGAAATAGAACTGTTCAGAAATAGAACTGTTCCGAAATAGAACCGCGTGAAATATAACCCAGTCAATAAATCGAAAACAGGTCACGCCACTGATTGTGAGTGGAACTTTTTCTGTTTGGCTATTTATTCAATAGTCTTCACCCAATTGTGCTAAAACGCGCTAAAACTATTACAGTTCTATTTCACACGGTTCTATTTCGCGTCAAGTTCTATTTCACACGGTTCTATTTTGAAAAGGTTCTATTTCGAGGTAGCGCCTATTTATCAGATAGAAGCGAAAATCGACCGACATCGAAAAGCAATCCCAATTAATTGAAGCATCTAATAGAAGTGCACCATTCATAGCTCTTTCTACCATTTTTGTCGCTTTCGAAATAAGGAAAAGCTTCGAATCCGAACTTTATCAAAACAGAACTGTCCCGAATCAGAACCGTTTTCTTTCCAAATGGATAAGTGTCAAAAGTGTTGTATAATAAAAAGCTAAATCAAATTCTCCAGTACAGAACAAGTATTTGTAATACCGTATTTACTCTATTTGTCCGGCATTCCGGCTTATTTTTTGAACCTACTGCTTGAATGCCGGCCAGTAAGCTTTCCACCATGGACGGGCCGTCCGAAAACATCCGTTACCCGTCCGGAGAACGGGTGCCCGCTGCCCGTCCGCGTTGCCCGGTCTGCAATGTTACGTGACGGTTTCCTAGGATAGAAATATGGGCATATCGCGTTGGCAAATGTGGAATCATAAAAAATAATATTTTGTCACGGGAAATTGAAAAAATGTGTATAAATGCGTGAACTTTCTTCTCCAATTTTTTTAATAGTTGGAAAAAATAATAAAAATTTCAAGCGGGCATTTTTCTTTTTCCCCGGGGATCGGACGGCCCTTTCCCCGAACGGGTCGGACGGGCAAAAAACGTCCGCCGTGGAAAGCTTACCGGCCAGTTAGAGTGAATACCACATAATTCATTTTCCACATTTGTGGCTCATAAAATCTTTTTTTTTCTTTTCCAATTACGTTACTGATTTCACCTTTACCATAGTTCTAATTTGGAAACGTTTTGATTCGAGATAGTCGGGGGGACTACGATGGTGAGGGACTATACTTATATATGCTGGGGTGGGGGCTTATATCCCACGGCAGGCATATGAAGTAAGTTTTCGTGAAATTACGTCTTAAAATAATAAAATCCACGAAAAACTGAGCTCTGGATGAAGGCTCCGTGGCACGGTGCCACAAAGCTCACCGGCTATTTTTGGTTGTCTGGATACATGTGCTCATTGAGCATCTTGAGTGAAATCAAAAAATGGAAAATTCAGGAAGTCTAGAAAATATCCACGTCCCACCCACGTCCCATCCGTTTTTGATCCGTTTTCAGTCCACGCTCCCACGTCCGCATCCTATCCGTGGGAGCGTGGATCCTAATAGGATCAAAATCGGATACATATAAAATTCCTATAAATTCCACGTCCCATCCGTTTCGGATCCGATATGGATTTGAAGCCCTTCACCTGTGGGGGGGGGGGGGGCGGTGTTATTAAGTGGGTTGTCTATAGTTCGAACCTCTTTGTGGACAAAGTGTTTTTGCTTGTCGTTTGAAAGACTCAAAAAAATCCTACAAGTTTATGGAATTAAAACTTGGCGAAAATCTTTTAAAAAAAGAAGTCCGAAAAATGGCTGAGCAATTTTCACTTTTTTAAAATTTTCTATCGTGTTTTCAATCGAGATGAGCCACCAAAACGTGAAACCTCGCTTACTTTTTTCACGCGAACATTAAAATTTTGTACATTTTGATATATTGCGTGAAAAAAAGTGGGCGAGGTTACAAGTTTTGATGTCGCAATTCGATTAAAAACACAATATTGTTCATTCGTGAAGCAAACAAATTTTCATTTTGGTTTCCAAATAAATTTAACTTCATGTGTAAATTCAACGTGAAATGAAATAGTTTGGCGACAAACATGAAAATCATGAAGTACCATTATCGTTTTATAAAAGTTGTCACCTCGGAGCCTAATTTTAAAGTTCACGCGGCTTCGGAGGTAACAACTTATTTAAAACGATAATAATTGTAAGTTTTGAATCCGTTTCCCGCATTTGGCTATTCCCAACTTTTAATTTGGCGAGCGCCCCGAAATTAATGGCTTTTAGCCTTTTTAATGGCTATTAGCCGTTGTTCATAGTTACTAGCCACAAAGCTGGCAATTCTCGCCATGTATGCGTCAAAACTTCTCTGAAAACGCCCTGATTAAAAAATGCGAAAAAAAATTGACATCAAAACTTGTAACCTCCCCCACTTTTTTTCACGCAATAATTCAAAAAGTACTAAAGTTTAATGTTCGCGTGAAAAAAGTAGGCTAGGTTTCACGTTTTGGTTACTCATCTCGATTGAAAACATGATAGAAAATTTTTAAAAAGTGAAAATTGTTTAGCCATTTTTCGGACTTTAAAGATTTTCGCCAAGTTTTAATTCCATAAACTTGTAGGATTTTTTTGAGTCTTTCAAACGACAAGCAAAAACACTTTGTCCACAAAGAGGTTCGAACTATAGACAACCCACTTAATAACACCGCCCCCCACCACTCGGCTATAGCGAATTCCACATCGACAGTCTTTCAAGAGGCAGGTTACAAAATAGAGCAAAACAGATGGCGGCGAGGCAATAAGGATATCTGATAAGACTAGTGATAAAGAATGAAAAAAAGAATTTGGGTCATAATTTTCAAAATGAAATTTTCAGCCGGTTTCTGCATACGGGCAGCTAATTTTTGCGGGACGCAATGGCCAATGATGCGAAGTAACAGCCCACCAATTTTCAGAAAAATCTCAACGCTTATGTAAAATGAGTTCCCTTGTCAGGCCGTATTCATGAACATTTACCGTACGGTAAATGGAAATGGTAAATGATCATTTTAACATAAAATTTAAATTCTGCAATGTGCACGGGGTTCATGACACTATAAACGATTCGTGAATTGTTTTAGGAAAAGCAAAACTTATTATTTCCGTCAGAAACCCCATTTACTTTTTCATTTACGGTACGGTAAATGTTCATGAATACGGCCTCTGATTTCAGGATTTTTTTTAACTTTCGCATTATAATGGCGCCTGTAAAAAAACGGCAGCCTTAGCAACCTTCCGAACATCAGAACGGCACTTTCTTTTAGAATGACAGTTTGATCAACTAACAAACTCAGGTATCGCGAGTCAAACTTTTTCAAACCTTTTCATGTAACAAATAAGCAATTGCTTCAAAAAGTTTCAAAATGGGTTAGAATAGTTTGAAAATTGCTTAGAAAAGTTTGAAAGCATCTTGAAAAAGTTTGATGTTAGCATGAAAAGGTTTGAAAAATATTAGAACGTCTTGAAAATGTTTAAACGTGTCTTGAAAAAGTTTGAAAACTTGAAAAGTTTGAAAAAGTTTAATAATGGCTGTATTGTTACTCAGAAAAGTTTGACTCGATACCTGAGAGGGTTTTCGTTGCTATTGCGCAAACGCCTCCCGACCAATACAACGGCGTGTCATGTCGTTCTAATAAAGGTTTTACGGTATTTTATTTATCACCGCGAAATTGTATTTTTGCATACTTACAATGCATAATGAGGCTGTTCATACAGTTGCCAAGAAAGATAAACAATTGTAAAGAAATTCAAAGAAACCTCCAATTGGCCTGAACATTTGGAAAATAATGCCAAAAACACTCTTAAAAAATGTAAGAAAATCATTGGACTGAAGTTGAGATTTCCAGAAAAAAATTATTTTTTTTATTTTCAAACTCAATATTTCAGTCCAATAATTTTCGAGCATTTCCAAAAGTATTTTTGACTTTATTTTCCAAATTTTCGCCCAATTTTCTGAATTTTTTGATATTTCCGTGAATGATTAACCACACAAATTGTTTTGGTCTTTAGGAAGATATCCAAATTATTTTAGGCCTCGCTATTTAGGAAACGGTCATTTTTTGGAATTAGTATTTTTGAGCCTCGTTGTATGTAGAAGTGGGATTATTTTCAGTCTCGCCGCGAAAATTCACAACTACCGTAATCTCTGGGTATTGCAGCAAAAATTAAAGTACAAAATACCATTTTGGACCTAACAGAAAGGTGCTACTGCAGAATAGAACTGTGGCGAAATAAAACTGTTTGGAATGAAACTGCCTGAAATGGAGCTGTACATGAAAAGAACAGCGCGAAATTGAATTTAATAACCCACCATGCGCAACGAATTACTTTTTCGAGCTGCTCTAGCTTTTCTAGGTCATTACAGCTCTATTTCAGACAGTTCTATTCCGAACCAACAGAAAAATATCATCCCTAGGGTAATATTTTGGGTTTGGCGGAATAATTTTTAAGTACTCTACCATTTTATGACTCAACAAAAACAAAAGTTTAATAGTGCAAAATTTAATAATTACTTTGGAGCTCGCCTCGTAACTTCATTTGTACGGTCAAACGCACTCCACCGATTTTAGTGCTTCGTGTATTTTGTTTTGGTCTCCAAATTATTTCATTTCACGCTGAATTTATACGTGAAATGAAATAATTGGAAACCAAAATGAAAATCAAGAAGTACTAAATTTGACGGAGCGCGTTTGACCGTAGTGTCGGGTCTACAATATGTATTTTTAGTCGCACCGAAAAAATGTTTGTGTGTGTTAAATATTATTGTCAATTGAATCTTCTTGCCGGCTAACATAAGAATTCACGCGGGAAATCTAAGGCCACACCCCCAGCTATTTAAAAAAATTTTTAACTGAATTCAATGAAAAAAGTTGAGTGAGTGTGGCGACACGTGGTTTTTTCATTGCTCAAAATAACTGTGGTGTTTGCAGAATTTTCACTTGAAATCCTATTGTAACCGGCAAGAAAATTGAATCGATCATATCATCTGAATATTCTTACCGGTTACAGTATGATTTCACGTAAAAAAAAACCCCCACTCAGATTATTTCATTGCGTTCAATTGATTTTCCGTGTGAAATCTTATTTTAGGGAATTTCTGCAAAAGCGCAAAAGTACAGTAAAACTTGCAGCCTCGCCGTAAAAGTTCATGGCACGAACAGTCATACCCTTCATTTTAAACCATCAATTCATTCCGAGTAGATAGACTTATCCCATTTTTTGCTCTATCGTCTTAAGTTCCATCCGATTCTATGAAAAAAAGAGTACAAGAAGCTATAATACGGAATGAGCCGTTTGACCGAAGAAACTCGAGCACAAGATCATAAAAATCGTACTTTATCCTCAGGGCTACATATCTTCTTGTCTTTTCTCTGCTGGCATTCTCAGCAAAATGCTAGATTTAAAAAGAGAAAGAATTAAGTTTGTTCACTCACCGTGCTTTCCGATGTCCAACTCTTCGATTGCCTCCGTTAGCCGCACCTGCCAGACACGATGAGGTCGTAATGCCACCTTGAATTCCAGACGGCACATGCTGATAGTAACATCCAGGCATTCCGGGAATCTGCGATGTTGATGGCATAAGTTGAGCAAGTTGCTCACGAATTAGCACATCCAAATTCGTCTCCGAGTACCTTCTTCGTTCCGATGATGCGATAGTGCTTGGGATTTGCAGAGTGGTGGCTTGTGACGTGGCGGGCGGCTCTGGACATGAAGCACGACGACTTGTGGTGGCAAAAAGAGCATTCGCCAATGCTTCCACTGCGGATGGTGACGCGTGGAGAAGAGAGGGGTTGGAGAGCAGTGACTGAAAATTACAATTAATGAATAGAAAGTGGCGCGATTTTGGGATATTCATCAATTAACCCATCTTGATTTTGAGCGGAAAATGGAAGTATCTAAAAGACCTTTTCGGTAGTGGTCAATTTCGGGGCGTATGCGGTATGCCAAATGCATGTGGCACAAGCCTAGAATTCGACGGATGTTAGCCGTTTTTAAAGGCTAGCCCCCCTCGTCAAAAATGGCTAGAAGTTGTTTTCAAAAGCTAATATCCATATAGCCTGTTATATCCGTGACCTTTAGATTTTTTGGCTGTAGTTTTTCCAATTTTTTTTTTGAAAGCAAGTTTTCGCGGGCCATTTCTCGCGGCTCTCTGGCGATGGCCGATTGTACTTGTGGGCTTTAATCCGATTTTCCATTAGATTTAACCAATACCTGTCCAAAAATTTAATAGGAAAAAGAGGGTTTGACCTCACCAACAAAAAATAATGAAAAAAAATCAAAGTCTTCTACCAGAAGGCGGATTCAGGCCATACTTTTCGACTTTATACCTATTTCTCAGCCATTTTTCCACTTTTCCGGGCGGCCCGGCGCTCAAAATGTTGGTTTTAATCATGTTTACAAAGAAATTTTCGAAAAACTTGAAATTTAAGTTACTTTCAGCAAATCGCTAATAACTTTCTTATTTCTAAACCGATTTGATCGCAAGCTCTTAAAGTTTCCACAATTCGTTTTTTAACAATGTCTGCTCCCACGTTTCCAATTAAACCGTAATCTTTACTTCGAAACTGTGCTACTTCAGGAATTGGCATATTGTGAAAACAAAAAAATTGCAACGCGGTGTTTGCGTACTTTTAAAATTCAAATGAAAAGGGGAACAAATCTCTTCATTTCCCATACTATTTCTCTCATTGCCATTTGAATTTTCAAAAGTACGCAAACACCGCGTTGCAACTTTTTTGTTTTCACAATATTTCCCGTTTTTTTGGCAATAATTTCTCGGTCTCTGAGACGTTTCGAAACTTTTATGAGTTTTTGCGGCATACTAGTGGATTTAAGCTCCTAAGAAATAAAAATAATGGATAAAAACGAAAAAGAAAAACCAAATGCCCGTGTGTTTTGGTGTCACTTGGCAAATATTATGAAAACAAAAAATTGCAACGCGGTGTTTGCGTACTTTTAAATCTCAAATGAAAATGGGAACAAACCTCTTCACTTCCCATGATATTTCTTTTATTGCCGTTTGAATTTCAAAACTACGTAAACACCGCGTTGAAATTTTTTTGTTTTCCCAATACAGTTACACAAAAATGCAAATTAGTTTCGAAACGTCCCAAAGCCCTTTCCCGTTATTAGCATTTTTCTGGGTTTTTCTATTGTGTTTTCAATCGACTTGCGACATGAGAACTCGAAACTCCGCCCACTTATTTGTGCGCGACCACGCGAACACTGTGATATTTGAAGAGACGCAGACAGAACGGTGAATGCAGACTTGCGTTTTCATGTCGCCAGTCGATTGAAAACACAATAAGGTATTTACAACGTGAGGCTGGGGTCATTCTTTCAACGTGGGCGGCTTTTTTCAACTAATACTCGGTAAATATCCAAAGGTAGATACTGTAAAACAGGGTAACTGTCAATTTGAGCTCACCTGCACTGGATCAATTTGAATTGCTAACTGATTGTCTGGTGGCGCGTATACATTTACACTCGGAATGTTGGAAACTGTGGGAAAAGTAAACGTAGGGCTCAACATTGTCGCTGTAGAAGTGCTCGGAATGCACGAAGTTGGACACGATTGAAGAACGGCAATTTGTTGAAGGACGTCTGAAAATCGTCACACTTTTCTCACTTTTTTCCCCTTTTTTTGATAAATTTTATCGCATCATGTACGTATAAGTAAAGGATAATCGGGTAAAGGAATTTTGATAAAGAGGTTTTTGTTTGGAAATCACATCATGAGATTTGATCAAAAGATTGACTATGGACTTCATCATTACATCTCAGAAACGAACGAGACAAGTGAGTGATACGATTTTAGAACCAAGAATATCCGATTTGGGAAATGTCCATCGACATAACTTCCCGAGACTTACCGGTCAGAGCGGAAGACGTGGCAGCAAGGGAAGACGTTGAAAATTGATGTGCGTCCATCTGAAACAATTTTAACTCTTTTTTGCGTTGCAATAAGACGAAAAGAAACTGGAAAAGCATGTAACTGACAGGACTATTTCAAGCTTACAAAAAAATGTTTTTTCTTATTTTCCTACAATTTTCTACAGTAGAATTATATTGAAAAGCACGAGCGACATCCAGTTCTGATGCTCGTTTCGCAGGTCGCTGCGAGATTCTATAAATTTCCAGAAAATTTAAAAAATTCAATTTTCTACGTGTGCGGAAATTCCAAATGTCAATTTTTTTGTAAATAAGCCGATGAAACTGAACTTTCGCCAAGATAAGCTGTTTTTGAGACTATGGGATTGCAAAAATATAAAGAGGAAAGTAAAGAGGAAAATCAAAAATGAGAAAGAAAAATAACACTGAATTTCAGAAAAGAAAATGTAGAAAATTCGAAAAATGCTCAGATGATTCAAAACTCACACGGTAGGCTCACTAACCTAGACGTCAATTGCGTCTATTTCAGTCGCCGCCGCCCGTGGGAAGGAACAATAAAAAGGAGTTCTCTGGTAATTGGACATGTGATAATTCCCAGGGTGACCTCGTAGTACGCTGATTAGGCTTAATACCGCTAATAATAATAGTTGTCGTAGTTCTCAGAAGACAATTGAGAAAATGATCACTTTATAATCTCTATCTGAATGCGTCTAGAATTATTTTTTAGTTAGACTTGCTTTGCAAAACAAAACAAAACAAATTTGCAGACTGATGACCTCGAACATGTGACCCACAAACCGTCAGGCAAAGAGTTTACCCGTGCACGGAAAAGCAACATTCAAGAAGGCGGTAACAATCTTGCGGTAAATAAGGTCTAGCCAAGTAAAATGCACCGAAAAAAATTTGAGTACAAATAAAAATTAACAAAAATTAGTGAGGAAGCAGACAATATATAATTGATCTTCTGGGAATAACTTGCTAACCAAAAACACCCCAAAATCCTCTTTTATATCGCTGTACCTTTCGCATTGAAGCCCCTCCCTCCTAGACTTTTTTCTGGCCTCTGTAAAAGGGCGGAGCTTAATTTCTTTCTTTTTTTCTTTCTTTCTTCCGTCCTTCCTTCCTTCCTTCCTTCCTCCCGATGATGATGATGATGATGATGGTGGCAATCATTGCTTTGTGCTCTTGCTGATGCTACTCGCAAAGATGATGATGATGATGAGCTAATAAGGATAAACTTTTATCAAATAATCGGCTCGCTTCAAACATCCCCCGGATAAGCCGGCTTGAGCCGAGTGAATTGCGATAATTAATAAAGTATGCTATGCCGGCGACCATTCATTGGCTGACGTGGCGCATGACGATGAAAATGTTGAGTTTTGCTCAGAAACAAAAAAAAAACGGGCACGGCCGACACTTGCTGGCTTCCGCGCGTCACCGCACATTGGAACAGTAGAGGTATCGAACGGCGGAAGCCGTGAACCGTGGGCTGCCTTTTGTCATTTATTGAGAAATCACCAAGAAAACCCCACATCCTACAAGTTTATTGTAATCTTCTCAGCCGCTGCTCATAAACTTTGAAAATAGCCAATTTTCCCACGAAAGGTCTCGAAGCGCTTTTTCGACACAGTTGAAATGAGTGCGACCGTAACCAATTTAAAACTTAAACAAGTTTTATTGTTTTTATTACTGCGTCGCAAAAACCAGTCAGAGCGCTCGTGCTTTGCGGCTGTGGTCTCTAATTTCGTTATTTTACATTTTTAAAATGGATACTGTAGCACTCATTTCAACTGTGTCAATAGATTTGTGCTTCGAGATATTTCGCGGGGAAAATTGGCGTTTTCAAAGTTTTTGAGCAGCTTGAGACGAGAGTAACATCTCACGCACCATCGTCTACTCGAGGATCGCTGCACAATTTGAACTTGGCGCCGACTCGCCCGCATACACTGCGGCGCACAACACACGCTCCAGTCGAAATACAAATCCTAAAATAATTTCCAGACGCGTTCACACGTGTTTTCTTTATTCCTTTACATGTTTTACCTTATTTCTTAAATTTGTTTTATTCTTTATTGTAAATATTTGTATATTTATTGTATAAGCAAACATATTAGACGATTGTCTGGAGGTTTCCTTTGCTGAAAGAATAAACGATGCGTAGCACCGAATTCTGTTCTTGAATTTTTGACAATCGGGTTATATTTTGGGCACATTTCCAAAAAACACCTTTCTCGGCTCAGCGACTTTTTCCGAGGAGTCGCGCTTGTCACATGGAGGCCTCAGAAAAACTTCGACCTCTCCGCTGCTCCGGGAAAAACGCAGACCCCTCAAAGTTGTCTTAAAAAAGGGTTCGACCTTACCCATGCCTTGTATAAAAATGCTGAACAGATGCCCAACGTTTTTGAGCAGCTATTCTGAGTTCATGTTTTTCTTTTCCGAGGCAACGGTGAGGTCGAATTTTTCGAGGCATCCAAATATGAGGGGTCTATGTGTTCTCATATTAGCGAGAGTGTGGGACAAGGGCGGCTCCTCTGAAAAAATCGTTGAGTGGTTTAGCGAAATGTCATGGTTCAATTAAACCGTGATCCAATTGAGCTTTTTTCCTCCTTTTTTTAGATGTTTGCTCTCGTCTCGACTCTCATTTTATGTATTTCACACATCCACAAATGTGTGTTCTTGCACCTGTTGCCTCTAAATACTACTTACAAATCCATCTATCAAATATTTAGACTACATATTTTTCAGCTGCGTGCCTGATCAATTTAACTTTGTTAAATGTGAGCTGAACCAAAAAACAATCAAGAAACTTGAAAAATTATGATCTTGTAGCCTTGTTCCCACGCATTTCGCGTCATCTACGATTTTAGAGACCGACCACAAAAGAAAACAATAATGGAAAAGTAATCATGGTGATGTGAGAAATCGCAGTGAACTGTACTTTTGATGACGTTGGAGCCTAGGATGTACCTTTTGGGACACTATTATTCCAAAAAATTCATCTTAATCTGGAAGCGAATCCATGAATATGGGAACCGTTTTCAGGAAGACCAATTTCGAAAAAGAGACGCAGAGAAACATTTTCTGGAAACGGTTTCCCCGTCGTTTTTCAGTTTCATGGATTCGTATGTCTAGAGCAACTTTTTTCGGAGCTAAATCCCCTCATAATCCGTGTCAATTTGCCACACTGAATGGTCAATTATAAAAGGACGGACGGATGGATTAGGATCAAATTTGTGACGCATTTGCTGGCGCGATTGATTTGGTTGCAAAGAAGAGCTCACGCACATATTTATGTACATAGTTGCATCAAGTGGATAAAAAGATTATTTTGGTCAGTCATTGAGTCCGGAGATTCGGAGAACCAATGATGAACGGATTATGCATAGATGGGATGGGGAAATTATGAAAAAAGAAAACGTATCTAAAATATTTACACTTAAAAAGTTGTTGTTTAATTATACAGTACTGGCCATAAAGAATGCGACAACTGGTTTTTTGACGATAACTTCTTGGAAAGTTAACTTTTTGACCCGAATTTTTTACTGTATCTGCAATGGAACCCTACAAAAACTTGCGTACTTGCGAATTGCATAATTCTGCAAAAAAAAATTTTTTTTTTAATTTTTAAAATTTTTCTCATTTTTGCACTTTTTTCATGTATTTCAGTTTTTTGTATAAAGTTGAATGAAAATTAATTGGGAGTAGATCTAATTAGTTTTTTATTGTTTTTCAGCCATGGTCAGACCATTTGGGAAAAAAACTTTCACTGTGGACGTTCGAAAAAGCATCGTACGTGGACATGAACTAGGCGCTCATCCGAAGATACTCGCAACTCAGTTTGGTTGTTCTTCCAGCCAAATTTACCGTATTTTGAAGAATAATCGTGATGATGTAAGGTTTCAATTAGCTTCCTAAATTAATTTCGACTATTCATGATGGTGTAGTTCATCGTCAATCTCCAGGAAGACCCCGAACCACTTCCAGAGCTATGGATCGAAATATTTTGCGCGCGTGCCGAGAAGATCCTAGACGCACATCTACGGATATTCAAGTTTCCGTGACGTCCCCAAATGAGCCGGTGCCATCGAGAATGACTATTAGAAGACGTCTGCAAGTTGCTGGACTGCACGGACGAAGACCAGTCAAAAAACCACTCGTTAGTCTAAAAAACAGGAAAGCTCGCGTTGAATGGGCTAAACAGCACTTGTCCTGGGGACCTCGAGAGTGGGCTAATCACATCTGGAGCGACTAATCGAAGTTCAATCTGTTCGGTACAGATGGTATTCAATAGATTTGACGTCCTATTGGTTCCAGATATGCTCCACAGTACCAATGTCCGACGGTAAAACATGGAGGTGGATCTGTGATGGTTTGGGGATGATTCTCTGACTTTTCCATGGGTCCATTGAAGAGAATGGTTTGAACCATGGACCGATATGTGTATGAAGACATCCTGGAGAACACAATGCGACTATGGGCAAGAGCAAATTTGGGCCGATCATGGGTGTTTCAGCAGGATAATGACCCGAAGTATACTTCGGGTCATGTCGCCAATTGGTTTCGACGTCGCCGTGTGGATCTCCTGGAATGGCCAAGTCAGTCTCCGGACTTGAATCCCATCGAAAATATGAGGGAGGAGCTAGAACGACGTCTCAAAGGAGTCCGAGCCTCCAATGCCAACCAGAAATTCGCTCAACTCGAAGCTGCTTGGAAGAGTATCCCGATGACGGTGGTTCAGACGCTCCTGGATTCGATGCCACGTAGATGCCAGGCTGTTATTGATGCCAAAGAATACCCAACCAAGTATTAAATCACTTTTTATAGTTACCTTCCTTTTGTTTCTGACTATCGGTGATTCTAGAGCTTATTTGTATAGATCTCCAAAAATGTCAATTCTCATGATTTTTCGAAAAAATTGAATAAAAGAATAATTTTCAGCAGAATTTTAAATTCAACTTGACAGAAAGGTTTCTGATAGTGCTGAAAAAATCTCACAAAAAAATTGGGTCAAAAAGTTAACATTCCAAGAGGTTATCGTCAAAAAACTAGTTGTCGCATTCTTTATGGCCAGTACTGTAACTAACGTCATTTCAATTTCCGTTTCCAGAATGTTGATTTACATAAATAAATAAATAAACATTTTTTCCCCCAAAAACCACCTGCACATCACCTCATTTTAGGTATTTAGGTACGCAACGCCCCCATTCCCTGATGTCACAGGTAAAACGCGGTAGACTTGTTGTAGATCAACACCATCTGGTGATCTCAGCGAAACCTGTGGGATATCGAAGCATCGTAATTGAATTTCCGCGCAAAAACGGAAAAAAGAGCAGCGGGTGCTAACCAGTGGCTCGCAGATTCGCGTCAAAAGTGCTACCGACTGCGCCACCGCACAGGCAAACCGCATAAAATTTCAACAGATTCTAAAAAGTACGTCAAAAGAATTGGTAAAAATCTATTGAAATGAACACTTACTAGACTCGGTTGAAAGTCTTTTTAATCCTTGTTTTTGAAAGAGTTAATTTCAATTGATTTCTATATACCAATTCTTTTGACTTACTTTTTAGAACGGGGCTACCCCGAATCAGAACCGTTCTTTTTCAGACCGGTTACGTATCGAAATCGGTATATAAAAATTAGCAAAACCGCATGCTTCTGTGCAAAATAAGTAATACTTTGAAATAAATAAATAAATTCTCACAAACTCAACGAATGGTGAGCTACTGAATCTTTTTGAAATGGTTCTGATACGGGACAGTTCTGATTTGGGAACGTTCTGATTCGGGGTAGCCTCTTTAGAACCTGCTGAACTTTTATGCGGTTTGCTTACAGCCGAATTTTCACGCCATATTTCGGCTGCGTATCGCATTTAACGCAATTATTTGGGTTTGAAAAAAAAAACATATCAATACAGATGAAAATCCACGAAAAAAAACTACACTTCTGAACTCGTTCCCCCAATTTTTGAGCATTTTCAGCGCGGGGGAGTTGAGTGGGTGGAGCTACACTATATGGTAAATAATGAGTGTGATAAGAAGTGATATCAGAGGACAATCAGACGAAAAACATGTGGGAACTCTCAGTGGTTATTTAATAAATATTAATTTAATTATTTAATATTTGTAAATATGTCATAATAATAATATTCTGTGACGTTTGTTTGTACTTGGCTTAATTAGCCAATAACTTAATTTATGCTAAAATCAAATTTGGGTCAGAAAGTGGTGAAAAATAGAAGAAAAAAATAAATTAGCATTTACCAACCAAGCGCCAAGGCAAATAAATAAAAAACGTCTAAAATCATCATCGCGCACCCACTTGAACTTTTCGATGGGTCTGTTATTTGTGAAAATTACCCAAATTTTGAAAAATGTCAACTATAGAAATTAACAGAGTCAATTTGAGCCGGCGAGCAACAAACAGATTTCTATTTTTTTTTCTTTGCACCCAAATTTGAAGAAAAAAAATTTTATTTAAAAAATAAAGAAAATTAACCAAAAAGATTGTTTTGAATTTTTCTAGAATTTACAGGCAAACGTAATTTAAGAAAAACTATTTAGGGTGCGAAAGAGTGTACAACGGGTCTGAAAGTATTATGTGTGTGATTTTCAAGAAAATTTGAAAAAAAAAAAGAGTTGTGACTAGAATCACTGTGATGAAGAAAAGAGAAAAAGGTTACGAAATGCGAATTTCCTTTGGGATCTAGCTATCCTGACTGCCGTCTTCATCGTTTTCATCATCCACTTCTTCATCGTCTTCTCCAGATGTTCCCTCCACGTCATCTTCTTCTGAATTTGTTACCGCTCTGCAAATGAACTTTTCCGATATTTATTGGGAAAATAAAACACAATTGCGCTACGGTGATTGCGTACTCGTAATTTTCAATGTTATTTATTTCTTTCATTTTCGTTAAATATTTCAAAAGTACGCAAACACCGTGTCGCTAATTTTTGTTCTAATTTTTGGAGACCCCACGAAAAAGGGGGAAAGTGTTGCAACGCAGGAACGAAAAGGGGGGAAAATGGGCACAGTTGACTGCAAAAGTGCCGCACGGTTTTTTCTGCATTTTTTGAGAATGAGCAATAGTGTTTTTTTTCTGCTTTTTTTTGCCTGAAATTAGTATTTTTGGGTATTTGGAATGCGGAGACAAAATAGAAACGATTAAAAAAGAAAAGGAGCGGAAAAGCTGCGAGAGGTCCACAAAATTATTGATTTTAGTGAAAATTAATATTTTTCGCGAAAATTCGGGTGATTTCGCATTATAATAGGTGCTAAAAAGAAAGAATACATTGAAATACATCGTCATAAAATCATTTGAACTAAAAGCTTTCCAAATAAATTATTTAAGAATTTTTAAAGCAGCGGAAATTTCGAAAATTGGCGAATTTTAACTGAAATTGGGCATAATTAGGAAATTTTTCACAAAATATTACGAATTTGTTTGTTACTATTGTCGAACCGCCAAAATGATCAAACGCGCTCCACAAAACTTAGTACTTCGTGGATTTCATTTTCGTCGCCAAATTATTTTATTTCACGTTGAATTTACACGTGAAATGAAATAATTTGGGAACCAAAATGATAATTGCATAGCGTTGAGTTCAGCGGAGCGCGTTTGGCCGTTTTGGCGGGCCGACAATAGTCATTTTAACAAAGAAATATTAACGAAAACGAAGAATTTTAGCAAAAAATCGAAGAAAAAGAGGAAAAATATTTTGGTGACGAAAATGAAAATCGCAAAGTACGAAGTTCAATGGAGCGCACCTGCATTTGTCGCGAATGGACAATAAATACCCTAAAAAACTAATTTCAGGCAAAAAAAAAGCAGAAAAAAAACATTATTGCTCATTCTCCAAAAATGCAGAAAAAACCGTGCGGCACTTTTGCAGACAACTGTGCCCATTTTCCCCCCTTTTCGTTCCTGCGTTGCAACACTTTCCCCCTTTTTCGTGGGGTCTCATTAAATATTTCATCCTTTACCAGTGCAACACTTTTTTTATGGACCTATTCAAAAAACCGAAAAAAAAATTGCGGGAAAAATCGGAGAATGCTCCGATTGACCTGAAATTTTGGGAAATATTGGAAAAAATTCTCCTGTACACGCTCAAAAAATTTTGGACCAAAATATCGATTTTAAAAATTTTCAGAAAAAAATCGATAATTTTTAAAATCGATATTTTGGTCCAATATTTTTGAGCGTGTACAGGAGAATTTTTTCCAATATTTCCCAAAATTTCAGGTCAATCGGAGCATTCTCCGATTTTTCCCGCAATCTATTTCGGTTTTTTTTTTTTTTTCTCGACCGTTTTTTATAATTTGTTTTTCCAAATTCAATACCGTTTCTATGAATAAATCCGTAGAAACACACATTTTTATTTTTAAAAAATAAATAAATAAATGTGACTCACTCATCAGCCTCCGGAACCACTCCCAATGGCGAGTTTCCATCAATAATTTGCCAGTATCCTGTGGAAGTGAAATCTGGCATTTCAAACTCCTCTTCTCCAGTGGTAATTGGATCACGGTCAGGTATTTGGACGGGCTCTTCGGGTGCCTGGTACTCAATTTGTGGTGGTTTTTCGCCTAGATTCAGATGTTGGAGAGCGTCTCGAAGAGCAATGTCTAAAACGGTCTTTTCTAACAAATTTCGCAAATCAGTAGATATACCTGGCTTGGTAGGATCAGAAAACACGGGCTCTGTGCGGCAGCTCGCTCGACAAATAGCCATTACCACTTCCGCTTTTTCCATAATTTCTGCATTCGTACTGGCAACACTCTGCTCCCTTTGAATCTTCCGCGGACGAAGAAACCGTTTGTCGGACCAGTATCCGCCACAACCCGTCGATTGAATCGGAGTGGTTTCCAATTGAAGAGGCAGCCATCCCTGCTCTCCGTCCGCGTCTGCACTTGTCACCGCTGCCGCACTTCCCAATCCTTTTAGAGGTCTCGGTTGCCACGTGGAAAACAAATTTTCCGGTTCTTTCTCTTCTTTTGGCTTCGCTGTCGTCTTCATCGCCTCGAGAAGTAACTTCACTTCATCTGAATTGATTCGCGTTTTCACAGTCCGCCAGAATTCATTGTTTAAAAGTTCCTCGTCCTCGAAAATCTGAAACTCAAATGTTAATCATTCAACTAATGAAATTGACATATAATCCTAATCCACCTTGTCCTTTTAATTGTACATGTCAATCCGGACGAATGAGGGATTAGATCAAAAATAAACTCATTAGACTATGGGATTTTTGGCTACTCGAAAGGAATTGCGGGACACGGAAAAAAAAAGGGAAAGGATTTTTTAAACGTTTGTTTATAGTGGGTTCAAAAATTGAGGAAGCCGGGCGGAAAAAAAAAAAACAAATTAATGCTAATTTTCAGGTCATACCCAAGAATTTTCTATTTATTTATGGAAAAGAAAATTATTTAATGGTCTCATCCAATGTGCTCGTTTTCTGTGTAAACGCGGGTAGAAATCGGCGAAAACCGGTTTTTTTTACGCTGATGGAAACCGGTTTCTACCGGTTTTTGCCACCGGTTAAGCACATTGGTCACATCTTTTCCAATTCTTTTATTTTGTCATGTAAATAGACTTTAAAAGTTGAAACGCATTTTCCATCTTTCGTTTACTTTAGTGTGGATTGTCGAAAACGATTTTTCGATAATCGACCAATTCGTCACATTTTTCGATAATAAAATATCGAAAATATTTTCGATAATTATCGATAATTTTTGACATTATCGATAATTATCGACAATTATCGAAAATGGAATGCATTATTTTGACAAGGGCAGTTCTATTCCGCGTTCCGGGCAGTTCTATTTCCGGAGAGTTCTATTTTGGACAGTTCTATTCTGGACAGTTCTATTCCGGGCAGTTCTATTTCCGGACAGTTCTATTCCGAAAAGTTCTATTCCGGACAGTTCTATTTCGGGCACTTCTATTCCGGATAGTTCTTTTCCGGGCAGTTCTATTCCGCACAGTTCTATTCCGGTTCATTTAGTGCCGAATAGCCGCCAAATAGCCGCCAAATAGCTGCCAAATAGGGTAAATTTTTACAATCGCTTGTAAAATGAGAAATAAAAGTGAAAAAAGGAAATAGGGAAACCGTTTAGTTTGCCACGTTTTTAAATGTCACGCTTATATCATATGTTTCTCTAATCAATAATTTTTACGTGAAACTTATTAATAGGGCTCATGTAACTATCCTCCCCCACTTCGCATTTCTGTTTTCACGGGCCGGGGGGCGATAGTAGTGGATTGAGGCGGGGGCTAAACTTCTAGTGGATGGGGGCGATTGTAAAATTATACCCCAAATAGCCGCCAAATAACTGCCAAATAGCCGCCAAATAGCTGCCAAATCGAGGCTACCCCGAATCAGAACTGTCCCAAATCAGAACTGTCCTGAATCAGAACTGTGTCCTGAATCAGAACTGTTCGTATCAGAACTGTCATAAATCAGAACTGTCCTGAATCAGAACTGTTCGAATCAGAACTGTCCTGTAGAAGAACTGTCCTTTATCAGAACTGCCCCAAAGCAGAACTGTCCCGAATCAGAACTGCCCTAAATCACAACTGTCCCGAAGCAGAACTGTCCCGAATCAGAACTGTTCGTATCAGAACTGCCCCAAATCAGAACTATTCAAAAAGCATGCTTACGGCCTAATATGTTGTTTTTTCATAATAAAACAAATTTTTTTTATGGACCTATCCACTTCAATTAAACTGAATTTTTATGTCACATTTATTCAATGCATTACAACATATTAATTAATTAATCTGAATTTTTCTGAACCATTGAGTTTGAGTTTTTCTGCGAATGGCGCCTATCCATCCCGGTCAAAAAATGCATACATTGTCATCATTTTTGTGTACTCGGAGTAAATTTTTAAAGGCGCATGCATATATTTGTTATTAAGTTCACTTATTTGACCAGGATGGCTAGGCGCGATTTTCAGAAAAACTCAAACTCAATGGTTCAGAAAAATTCAGATTAATTAATTAATATGTAGTAATGCATTGAATAAATGTGTCATAAAAATTCATTTTAATTGAAGTGAATAGGTCCATTAAACTTATACAGGATAGTTCTGATTTGGGGCAGTTCTGATTCGGGACAGTTCTGATACGAACAGTTCTGCTTCGGGACAGTTCTGATACAGGACAGTTCTCATATGGGACAGTTCTGAAACGAACAGTTCTGCTTAGGGACAGTTCTGATTCCGGACAGTTCTGATTTAGGACAGTTCTGATTCAGGACACGGTTCTGATTCGGGACAGTTCTGATTCGGGAACGTTCTGATTCGGGGTAGCCTCGCCAAATCATGTGGATTTGTTCCCCAGGGAGGCTATACATACTTTCAATAGCCGACACCTCACGGGTTCCGACGTTCGCTACGCTTTGCAGAAGAGAGGCGGGCCGTCTACCCGTATTATCGAAAATTTTCGATAATTATCGATAATGTCGAAAATTATCGAGGAATTCATCGAAACTGGTTTCGATAAAATTTCGATATTTTATTATCGAAAATTATCGAAAATGTTTCGATAATTCTATCGAAAATAATTTCGATAATTTTCGATATTTTTTCGATAATTCCTCGATAATTTTATCGAAAAATTTATCGAAGAATTTATCGAAACTGCTTCGAAAATCCACACTGGTTTACTTTTAATTTTTTTGCATAAATTCTGGAGCATTCAGAAATAAATCACACTTTTCTAGATGGCAAATAAACGTGTGATCGTCCAAAATCCATTATTTATATCTAGAAATGTCGAAAACGGTGAGGAAATCAGGAGAATGCTCCGATTGATCTCAAACTTTAGGGAATAAAGTGAAAAATATCCACGACTTGCTGAATTTGAAAATAATAATAATTGAAAATCAATATTTCAGTCCAGTAATTTTTTGAGCATGTCCGGGAGTTCAGGCAAATCGGAGCATTTTTTATTTATGGGGTTATTCATTTCATACATTTTGCATTTTTTTGTCAAATATTCCTTATTCATTCATTTCATGCACAAAACGGCATTTTCTGCAGCAGAAAAATGCATTTCGTCGAACTGCAAAATGCACTTTGTGTCATTTTCTGCATTATGGGGTTATTCACGAAATGGCAAACAATGGCAAAAAACGTAAAAAAAATTTCGCGAAAACTCGGAAAATGCTCCGATTGATCTGAAATTTTGGGACATGAGGGAAAAAACTCTCCCGGATATTCCCACAAAATTTCAGACCAAAATACCGATTTTAAGCATTTTCAGAAGAAAAATCTATATTTCTTAAAAATCGATATTTTGGTCTGAAATTTTGTGGGAATGACCGGGAGTGTTTTCTCCCTCACGCCCCAAAATTTCAGAAAAATCGGAGCATTTTCCGAGTTTTCGCGCAGTTTTTTGCCGTTTTTTGCCATTTTTTGCCATTTCGTGAATAACCCCATAAGAAAAAAATGACAAAAACTGCAAAATATATGAAATGAATACCACCATTTTTTCGCGTGTCTTTCAAGACAAAAAGTGAATTTTGTAGTTCGACGAAATGCATTTTTCTGCTGCAGAAATTGTTGTTTTCTGCATGAAATGAATAACACCATTAATATTTGTGATATTTTGCGAATAACCCCATAAATAAAACCGAGAAAGTTTTTGTGCGATTTCAAGGTGATATATATTTTTGGCTCTGAGACGTTTCAAAAAACTTTATTGCTATTTTTTGTCACCGTGCTCGCACTATTGAAATAATTCGGCCAAGGATACAAGAGTTATTGCTTTTTTACCAGTGAATTCGAAGAACTTGGCGAAATTTGTCGGAAAATTTAGCGCTAAAAATGCACCAAAGTTTTGAGACGTCCCAGAGCCATATTTGTCTTCTAAATGCCCACCAAAAAAGTTGACACCTTCTTTAAATCGACTCACCTGCGTTTTTTCCTCCTTCTGCTCCTCCTCGTGCTGACTTCCTTCTTCCGATTCATCAGCAGAATCAGCCGCCGGTAGAGGTGTTTCATCACCCGAATCATCCAACGTTGGCGGATAGATTGGTATCATATTCAACGGCCGAATGACCTGATGCACAAGTTGATCCTCTCTAAGTTGTGGAATTGGCTCCACAATCACATGTTGTCTGTCCGCTCCTCCACCAATGATTCTCTGCTGACTTCGGCCGATGTGAGCCGGATTGGCCAGCAATGGATTGTTCAACATTTCTGCCATACGACGGAATTCTTCCTCTTGCCTGAGATCCACGGCCGGGCGAATATTCCGAATGATATCTGTTAGCTCGGTGGTGGCCAATTCGTCGGCGGTCGGTCTTGTGGTGGGAATGGCGCGAGTTCCGGCAGCTCTCTGAACTCTTCTTGCTAACATTGGTCTTCGCTGATTCGCCCGTGTGGTTGGAACGTCTGTGCGGTGCGACACTTCTCTATAACTTTTTGTTTTGTTAATAGGAAAGCACTATTATGAAACTAAAAAATTGCAAGGCGGTGTTTGCGTACTAATGGGAACATTTCTCTTCATTTGCTATGCTATTTGAATTTTCAAAGTAAGCAAAAACCGCGCTGCAATTTTTCGTTTTCAGAATAATTCAAAAGAACAAAAAAAAAAATAAATTACTGGTTACTGTGGAATTGCGTCCAATGAGAGCTAAGATGCTCTGTTTCTCGGGAAACATTCAGTTCAATGTCTTGGTGGCCGATGCATATTGGACAGATCTGCAACCATTCTTCATCCCGTTTTTCAAGTTTTATGGACCTATTCATAGGAGAAAAAAAAAGTTGTTTTTTTTTTCATATTCATAGATGTCAAAAAATGTCAAACAATGTTAAAAAATGTCAAAAAACGAATCCTATGAATAGGTCCATTAGAAATAAAAAAGTAATGACTCACAATAGAATAATCAGACGGCTCGGGGTGAAGTGTGGTCACATGACTCCCAAATTGTTGGTCTGTGAGCCCGGTAAGATTGCACAATGGGCATGTGAAGGAGACTATTTTATTTTCGCGATACTGTCTCGTCGGATCGCCTTCGTAAACCAGTTCTGAACACAATTTCAAAATTTCAGACCAAAATCGATATTTTTGTCTGAAATTTTGTGGGAATGTCCGGAAGTATTTTTGCCATTTTTTCCCAAAGTTTCATGCCAATCGGAGAATTCTCCGCATTTTCGGCTAATTCGTGAATAACCCCATAAAATCGTACAAAAAATTTCCCGATTTTTAAAAGTTTTGTCCATTCGTGAAGAAAGCAAGTGCGCTCCACAAAACTTGTTACTTCGTTATTTTCATTTTCGTCGCCAAATTATTTCATTTCACGTAAAAATTCAACATCCCGATGGGCAATAAATACAATAAAAAATGATAAGAATACGTGGAGTACACGAAATGGCGGAAAATTCAAAAGCATCGATTCTTTTTCATAATTTTTTATTGTTCTTCTCGAATTTTTTTGCGGTTAATTTTGAAAAATAATGCATAGGATAATTGCAAGAAAAATTAATTTTTTATAAGTCGCGGCCTTCGGGGAAATTTTTTCTGCGATTTTACAATTAGTGTCTCTCTTGCATTTAATTCCATATGCATTATTTTTCAAAAATTAACACAAAAAATGCATTGAAAAACATGAGAAAAAGACTTTAATTTCCCACCATTTCGTGTAGTCCTTTTGGACATCTTTTAATTATTTTGTTGTTGTAAAATTTGCCAATTTTTTTCGCCATTTCAACATGATATTCGTAAATCCCCCACCCACATTGCAGGCCACTTTCCCAATAAAGTTGAAACCTTCTCCAATATTGTTCAAAAAAATACAAAAAAGATTCACCATAATCCGTAGCGCTCAAAATAAGTTGCATCGGATGAGTTTCGTCATGGACCGGCGTCTCGCCAAGTGTATTTTGTTCCCCGTAATTTTTTGAAGTGTAGCATGAAAAGCAAAGATCATAATCACCACATCGAAGGCATTTGTATCGATTTCCGAGGAACGCCGTCAAAGAGCATCCATCACACGACACACCTATCAGATAATAAAAAGATTAGCACGAGCACACAAACAAATAAACAAACCATCGTGCGCTCCGAACAGTGGAGTCGCCATTGATCGTGAATTGGCAACTGAAATAGCCAAATTAGCAACAATTTGATCATGTAAAGCACGAATAATATTGGTCATTTAAAAGAAATATCATTGAACAATTGGCATTGGTATTTGTATTCAATTTTCTGTAATAAACTTGGTTGGCATTTTAAATATTTAAATAAATATAATCATATTTTCAAATACATTTTTTAATTACTTGGCAAAGTTTTATGGGAAATTTTTAAACATTTAAATGCAAATTATTAAACAACAAAAACTGCAACGATTTTGAAATGCGAAAAAAAATAAATGCCTCTCGAGATTAAAGGCGCATGCAATTTTTCGGCCGCCGGGTCTCGCCACGATTTGAATATTTCTGTTCATTTTCCACAAAATCGCCAACTTTTAAAGTAATTTTCAGCAATTTTTAGCTTTTAAGGCAAATCCACGTGTCAAATGTATATAATTAAATCAATAGAGCGTATTTCTTTTAGTTTATAGCCTAAAATCCATAAATTTTCGCTTGATTATCGAATTATTGCGCAATATATTGATATTTCTGAATGTACCCGGAATTTGTTAGAACAAATGAAAAAAGCTTGAACTTTTGTTAATTTTTCTGTAAAGTCTTTATTTTTCTCTGTTTATTCATTGGTTGTTACAGACTTCGCGTCTCACTTAACGGTAATCACGAGCAAATAATGGCTCCGAATTATTTTCAAAAGCCGGAAGCGGCATTGAAACGCGCCGAAGAACTTATTCAAGTTGGAAAAGAAGTAGACGCTTTGGACACTCTTCATGAGACGATCAAAGTGAGTTTTTGCTAGGCAATCTCAACTAAACTGATGGTTTAGGCACGAAGGCACAAACAATGGACGGCCGTCCACGAGCAAATTATGATTAAGCACATGGAGCTGTGCGTGGACTTGAAGAAACAACATCTTGCCAAGGATGCTTTGTTCCAGTACAAGGCCCTCACTCAGCAAATCAATGTCAAGTCTTTGGAAACTGTTGTCGAGCACTTTTTGAAGCTAGCTGAGCAAAAAACCGAGGATGCTCAGAAACAGTCGATAGAGAAGGTGGAAGAGATTGGAGATCTTGACCAGGGAGATATCCCAGAGCGTCTTCTTCTTGCCGTTGTCTCGGGAGCCGCTGCTCAAGATCGTATGGACCGCACTGTCCTGGCTCCGTGGCTTCGGTTTCTCTGGGACTCGTACAGAAACTGTCTTGAGTTGCTTAGAAATAATGCCCAAGTTGAACAACTCTATCATACTATCTCTCGCCAGTCGTTCAGCTTTTGCTTGAGATATCAGCGCAGAACCGAGTTCCGAAAGCTCTGCGATCTTCTGAGAATGCATCTCAATCAGATTCAAAAACACCAGTATGCTCCGAATGTGTAAGTCAATTTTCACTAGTTTTATTCATAGACATTAATTTTCTGAATTTAGAAACTCCTTCCGCGTGAAACTCACTTCTCCTGAATCGCTTGCTCTCATGCAGGATACCAGACTTGTTCAGTTGGATACTGCGATTCAGATGGAGCTCTGGCAAGAAGCTTACAAGTCCGCTGAAGACGTTCACGGAATGATGCAGTTATCGAAGGATAAGGACAAGAGAACTGTGAAGCCGTCGAGCTACGTCAACTACTATGACAAACTCGCTCTCGTGTTCTGGAAGGCTGGAAACAGTCTTTTCCATGCCGCTGCTCTCCTTCAGAAGTTTATCATCTATAAAGACATGAAAAAATCGTTCACCCAGGAGGAAGCTCAAGAACAGGCTACACGCGTGCTTCTCGCAACTCTTTCGATTCCAGAAGGATCTGACCTTCCGTCTGATCTCTCTCGCAATCTGGATATTGAGGAACAACATGTCTCCAACATGAGACTTCTCTCTAACTTGCTTCGCCTGCCTATCGCGCCAACCAAAAACGGGATCCTCAAGGAGGCCGCTCGTATCGGTGTCCCAGAGGCTTCTGGACAAACTGCGAAGGAACTTTACAAACTTCTCGAAAGCAACTTCGCTCCACTGAGAGTCGCCATGGAAGTTAACACTACTTTGGATACTATCACTCGTCCAGATCATTTGCAATATGTTGAGTCTCTCCGAGCTGTCGCTGCCGTGAAGGCTTTGAAGCAGATCTCTGTTATCTACGACGCGATCAGCTGGGAACGCATTCGCAAGGTTATCCCATTCTACTCTGATTTGGCCCTCGAGCGACTCGTTGTCGAGGCCAGCAAGCATCGAATCGTAAAAGCTCAGCTCGACCACCGTGCTGATTGTATTCGCTTTGGAGTCTCCGATGCCACATTAGCTGGAGGAGTTGATGACATCGGCAACAACGAAGGATTCACCGGAGACGACACTCAGCTCGGAGTCGAGGGAGTCCGCAATCATCTCGAGGTTATGTTCACGCGTCTTCGTGTTCTCGTTGAAGGACTTGAAGCCGAAAAGCAACGAAAGGAGATCCTTCGCAAGATCGAGTCGCATGTCGTCAACTACGAAAGGAATCGTTCTGGAGAGATTGATCGCATCCATCGTCGTAAGAAGATGCTCGAGAACTACAAGGAGAACTGGGAACGTGTCAAGGCTGAAAAGACGGCGGCGGCTGCCACCGAGCTGGCCAAACGAGAGGAAGCGATGCGCGCAGATGAGATGAAACGTCTTGATGAGCAGAACAAGGAGAGTGAACGAAAGCGAAAGCAGGCAGAGCAAGAGGAGGTCCAGAAGAAAATCAAGCGCGATCAGCTGCTCAAGATGCAACAAAATGCCATTTACCAGGCTATCATCAAAGAGAAAGGACTCGAAAACTTCCACGACATGGATCCAGAGCAAGTTCTTCGTGAGCAAAGAGAGCGATTGGATAAGGAGAGAGCTGATACTCAACGTCGTCTGCAACAGCAGGAGAAGAACTTTGATCATCATATCCGCGCCCTGCATCTCGAAGAGATGATCGAGCGTCGTGCCGTGATGAGCATGAGACTTGCTGAGGCGCCGAAGCTTCACGATAAATACGAGGAGAGTCGTGTGGCTAAAGAGACGTAAGTTTTTTTTTTCTGTTTTACTTATCCTCTATTATTTATTTTCAGTGCTGCTCATGAGAGCCACGTCAAATTATGGTCAATGTGGGATCAAGTTCAAAAGGCCGGTTACAACTGGCTTGAAGACGTCAAGGTGGATAACAAGGAAAATCTCGCGAAGAAGATTGTCGAATGGGAGACTAAGCTGGACGCTGTTCGCAATAGTCGCCTCGCCGAACGAGCTGATAAGAGAAAGAAGCAACGCAAAGAAGAAGCCATTCAGGCGAAGATTGCTGAGGAAAGAAAGAAGCGCGAAGAAGAGGAACGTGCTCGTCAAGCTGTTATCGACGAATCGAGACGTCAACGAGACAACGATCGTGGTGCTCGTCGCCGCGAGCCCGAAAACTCGGCTGCCAATCTGGACACAGACTGGCGATCGGGAGGTCGTGCATCACTACCACCAAGAGAGCCACGTCCAATGCGCGATGGACCACCACGCGACGGACCGTTCCGTGGAGATCGTGAGCCAAGAGAGCCATTCCGTGAGCAACCGTCCAGGGCTGATGCCGATTCCTCATGGAGAAACAGTACAGCGCCTAGTAAGTATTTTAATAGGTGGCTGATCAATGTGTTAATTTTTCAGCTCGGCGACCTGACGATGGAGGTTTCCGGCGTAACGATGAGCCTCGCCGTGATGACCGCCGTGATGACCGCCGCGATGATCGTCGTGACGATTTCCGTCGTAATGACGATTTCCGCCGCAACGAACCGCCTCGCCAGTTCTCTAAGGCTGACACCGCTGAAACGTGGGAGCGTGGAACAAAACCTGCAGTCCTGTCTCCACCACAGAACGCCAATGATTCTAGACCGAGTGGTGAGATCTGTAGCATTGTTGCACGGAAATGAAATTTCAAAAAGACGGAATACGGAAGCGTGTTTTTTGTTTAGGGGATTTTGACAAATTTTTTGAATTTCCCCAGAAATCCGAATGCGTCCAACGCAGAAAACAAATTAAAGAAATTAGAATTTTTGTAGTCCAAAGTTCAAAAATGTCCTAAAAACGAGACCCTGGGAAAACCGTACACTAAAAATGTTGTATAATTTAAGAAAAACTGCGCCGCAGACTTGCGAAATTTCCCTTGTTTTGGAAATGTTTTTTCCCGGTTTGGTCAGGTTCTCAAAAAAAAATTCCGGAAAAAACTTTAAAAATTACGGAAAACGGAAAAACTAAATTAAATTAGCGGAAAACGGAAAGGAAACGGAATTTTCGTGCAACACTGATCGAGGCTACCCCGAATCAGAACTGTCCCAAATCAGAACTGTCCTGAATCAGAACTGTCCTGTATAAGAACTGTCCTTTATCAGAACTGCCCCAAAGCAGAACTGTCCTAAATCAGAACTGCCCCAATTCAGAACTGTTCGTATCAGAACTGTCCCGAATCAGAACTGTTCGTATCAGAACTGTCCTGTATAAGAACTGTCCTGTATAAGAACTGTCCTTTATCAGAACTGCCCCAAAGCAGAACTGTCCCGAATCAGAACTGCCCCGATTCAGAACTGTTCGTATCAGAACTGTCCCGTATCAGAACTGCCCCAAATCAGAACTATTCAATAAGCATGCTTACGGCCTAATATGTTGTTTTTTCATGATAAAACAAATTTTATTTAAAGATAGTTCTGATTTGGGGCAGTTCTGATACGAACAGTTCTGATTCGGGACAGTTCTGATTCGGGACAGTTCTGATACAGGACAGTTCTGATTCAGGGCAGTTCTGAAACGAACAGTTCTGCTTAGGGACAGTTCTGATTCCGGACAGTTCTGATACGAACAGTTCTGATTCAGGACACGGTTCTGATTCGGGACAGTTCCGATTCGGGGTAGCCTCCACTGATCTGTAGGTTTACAGAGAAATAAGTTAATTTTTCAGCCACAAGCGCCGAGACAAAACCAGACGGTCCTAAAAAATTCATCCCCCCGCATTTGCGTAACAAACAGGCCGGTGGTGATGAGCAAGGAGCAAGACCTGGCTCTGGCGGACAAAATGCTACGAGCCCACCAGATCGTCAAGGACTTCGCGGACCACCACCAAGTCGTAACTCGATTGGCCGGCGAGATCCACCACCACCACGTAACACTGGCGGCGGTAGTGCCGACAGTGGAAACTGGAGAAAATAAATGCTCATTTCTTTATTACTCGAATTTTCCCGATTTTTATTTTTCCGACCCAAATCCCGTAGTTTCTTTTCCTGGCACTTGTTTTTAAATAAATTCTTTGCTTCTTTCCGTTTCATGCTAACCACACTATTTTTCTGTTATGGTTTTCCCTACTCTTTTTTCTAAAATATTAAAATAACCATTTGTTATGTTAACTTTTCTGGTGTTGTTATTTAAATTTCCCCATTTAGATCCCCTTTCTTTTCTGATCCTGTCCCAAATTAAGATGTGAAATCTCGTCTCCCCATAAATATACAAGATTGTTCGTTTGAGTATTGTCAATGAATAAACGGAGACTCCACGAAAATGGGGAAAATGGGCGGAGCCATAGCATCATAAATACAAAAAAAGTTTTGAAAAAAAAAACTATTCGGCTCCGCCCATTTTCCCTCTTTTCGTGGCGTCTCATTTTCACGTGAAATGTCACTTCGTCACGAATCCATTATAAACATATTACACGCAAACGACGGTCAATACTGTATTTATTTCAAAGTCTCCTCGGTTTCTGTAGTCTTTCTTCTATCGCTGTGAGACCAGTTGCAAGAAAATTTAAAAATGTGCGTTTTAAACGTAAACGACACTCCAAAATAACGCAAACTGCTAAACAACGCACGGTTCTTCGCGCGAAAACATTTTTCAAGTGAATTTTATTCATTTTTTTGCGCAAAAAATTGATTTTATTTTAATAATTTACTATTACTTTTTTTCCAGAAAAATGGCCGAAGCTGCGAAAAAGGGACTCAACGCATTTGCCACTATTAAAAACATCATGTCAGAGCTCAAGAAAGTCGATAAAGTGAGTTGATATTCATTTTGCTGTGAAAAATTGCGTTTCTGATTACAGGCCTTCACGCCAAACTCTCAACAATATCAATATCTCGTGGAGCAAATGCGAGCCGACCAGGTGACGACAAGAAGGTATTCGAAAGCGGCGAACGAATCGGAGAGCGTTGCAAAGTTGTATTTGAGCTATATTCAGGGGCAAGTGTTTTAAATTTTTTATTATGGGGTTTAGGGCAAAAATAGCAACTAAAAAACTGGGCAAAAACAAACTCGAAGAATGCTCCGATTGGCCTGGAAATGAATAATGTCAAAAATACTTCCGCTCAGAAAATTTTGGACCGAAATATCGATTTAAACAATTTTCAGAAAAATCGATATTTCGGTTCAATATTTTCTGAGAATTTCCCGATGTTTTAGGCTTTTTTGTTGCTATTTTTAATATTTTCTGAATAGCCCTTTTATTAAAAAAAAAACATTTTAGAACTCGCCGACTTAATACGCTTCAAGAAAGATACAAGGGCGGCGAGAAAACTGTTGAAGAGAGCGCCCGTCTTGTCGGATTGAAGCTTCCGGAGAGAAAATATTGACAAAAATGAGTTTAACATTTGTTTTTATAAATAGTAGTCTTTTTTTTGTTTTGTTCATTAGGCAATTTTAAAATAAATATCCAATATGATTTTGTATTTATTTATTTATCTGTGCATTTTTCCTTGGTTTCATCGCCAATTTAATATTTTTATGTTTATCTTTGTAGCATTTCTTGTTAATTTTTCAACGGTTCAGCTTCACTTCACTTCACTGAAAAGATGAGGAAAAAACCAGAAGATGAGCAGGACGCGGCGAAACTCGCCTGGCTCATTCAACCCGCAAAGGATCTCGTTGAAAATTTTTCCATTGACATTCAGAAGGTTAATTTTTTTTTCAAATTTTTTATTTTACAAAAAAAAATGTTGACAGGCTCTCAATAGCTATCTGGACGCGGTTCGACAAGATGCACAAGAAGGCGATCCCGAAAAGTACAAATTTTTCGATTTCCAAGAAGCGTGTCGCGTCGTCGTTTCATCTATGAGCTGTGGTCAGAGAAAAGTGGAACTTGTATATGAGCTGACGCATTCTGTCGTCGATTTGGCGGAAAATCGGACGAACGAAGACGGAAATAGACCCGGTAGAAAAGGCGGAAGGCGTCGGGCTGTGAATTTTGGCTCAACAAACTACGAGCTGCAAGATCTGAAATCGATAAAGGCGGAAGCTCTTGCTCATTATGAAAAAGAAGAGAAGGATCAGAAAAAGGCGATTGATAGTCTTCGATTGGTGGAAAATGCTGAACTCGCCGAGGTGTTGTACGAACGGAAAATTTGTTTGGTGGAGAAGCCGACGCAATTCCTTTTCAAGTTGAACTACGGGCAATTAAACCGTATGGATGAACAGGTTCTGAATTCCAAGTCACGACCCGACGTGATAGGAAAAGTCAAAGACTTTGCTATTAAAAAGTCCGATATAAATCATGAGCAGCAAATGGTGTACTCTCACGATTGTTATAAGAAAAATCTGGACGAGTTCACACTTCCGGGCGCCCGATGGATACCGGACAATAACGAGTTGGCCGCTAATTTCGGAGTCGCTGATATAGAGGCAGAGTTGGATTTGGAGCAAGAAGCGGAACGAATCAGTGCGTATGGTCCATTTAAAGATCCTCTTTCCGGTCGAGAAGTTGTGGCTCCACCACGCTGGTTCGTGGAGAAGGAAGCAGTGCGTCAGCAACAAGAAATACAGTCTCGGGCTTCCATGCGTGCCTCTTCAGTTCGAACTCTTCGAGACTCTCAAGGTTTCGGATCCCAACCCACTCGTCTATCTCAGCCATTTATTGAAAAGAATCGTAACACTCTTCACAACTTTGTCTCTTTTGTCGAAGGAAGATTGAACAAAAATCGTCCGAGCACTCATCTGAATACAGGCCTTGTCGACATGATGATGGACAATTTTGGAGGGGCTCAAAGCTATGCGGACAAGGAAAACGAAATTGGATTGTTGGAAGACATGGACTATGACGGTGGAAACGATGATTATGATGATGATAATGGACCGGACGACTATGTCAGAGATTTGTCAAGACGGAAAGAAAGAAGAGCGCCGGCACCGTGGGACGACTTTGAGCAAGCAACTCATTCGCACTGGTACAATGGAGATGAAGATCTGCCAGTGTCAATAAAACCTGTCAAAGTTATCATTAAAGAGCCGCCCACGCCAATGGAAACGATGCGAAGAAAGTACAAAAGGGAGGAGAAAATTGTCAAAACTCGTCGCGACGAATTCATGGCCACACATGACTATCTTCAGGATTATTACTACTGGAGAAGTTCTGCTCGTATCAATCCGAACAAGGACTGGAAAGTGGAGGCGTTGAGAGCCGCCATTCTGAAGGAGAAAAAGCGTCGAGCAAAGGAGAAGACGGCGAAGATCAGAGAGGCGAGAGAAAGGACGGCGCCTCGGCGGAGAACCACAAGGAATGCTTCACTTGTCGATTTTGCGGCCGCGCTGGAAGATAATTTGGAGCCGATGGGTAATAGAAGAACTCTTGGAGCAGAATGTAAGTATTTTGGAAAAATTTTAACAGCCACCTTTTTATCCAAAATTTCGCGACTTTCTATTATGGATTCGTGACGTAGCGACACGTTGCTGCAAGTTGTGCGCCAGCAAAATGAAAGAAATTGCAAAAAATTGTTTCCTCTCTCGCCGCGAAGAGCTGAATCGTGGCGAGACCCAACAATTGCTGACGCATAACTTGACACGCTGTATCGCTACCTCACGAATCCATAATATTGTGTTTTTCAGCCCACTTTTTCACGCAAAAATTTAAAATGCACTAAAATGTAATGTTTGCGTGAAAAAAGTGGGCGGGGTTTCGTGTTTTGATGATTCAACTCGATTGGAAACACAATATTTATTTGATTTTTGTATGAAAGAAACAAAGTCAGTTTTCTCGAAAAAAAAATACATTTTAATGCGACAAAAAATTTTTTACGCCGATCTTTTCGGGAAAAAAAAACTATATAAATCGCAGTTTTTCTTGTCTTTTTCCCAAAAAATTGCATTCTGCATGAACCCATAATCTTTGCATGTTTAAATTATATTAAATGGGGTTATGCAGACAAATGCCGAGAAAACTCGGAAAATGCTCCGATTGGCCTGAAACAATGGGAAATATTGTCAGGGGCATGTTCAGAAACTTTTGGACCGAAATATCGACTTTAAAAATTTTCTGAAAAAATTATATCACGCATTCGCCAGGAGTGACACTTAACGGTCAATTGTAATGCAATTTTTTTTTCTTCTGATACTCACTAAATGGACCTATTCACGAAACCGGAAAAAAAAAACTGAAAAAATTGCGGGAAAAATCGGAGAATGCTCCTATTGACCTGAAATTTTGGGAAATATTGTCGACCCGCCAAAATGGTCGAACGCGCTCCGCTGAACTCAATACTACGTGGATTTTATTTTGGTCTCCAAATTTGTTCATTTCACGTGTAAATTCAACGTGAAATAAAATAATTTGGAAACCAAAATGAAATCCACGTAGTATTGAGTTCAGCGGAGCGCGTTTGACCGACGTGGCGGGCCGATAATATACTTACTTGTGAGTGATACTTGTGAGGTTCGACCTCAGTTTCCATCCTGGATACTGCGAACCAAGCTGCGCCAAGTTGCACGATCCCTTCCGACAGTGGACCATGCTCGTTTTGCCTCGAGTATGCCAATTCTTCGGCGGCCGTGCCCGAGGTTGCCCCTGAGGGCCTCATTGTGGATGAAGATTTTGATCGAATCCTTGATGTCGTCGGCCCATCTTTTCGGAGGACGACCGCGTGGTCGTGCTGATCCCCTAGGATCCCATTCTGATACTATCTTCGCCCATCTGTCGTATTTCATGCGTGATACGTGTCCTGCCCACTTCAGTTTTCTTCGTAAGACTTGCTTTTCCATGTCTGGTGGGTCACATCCGGCAATTTCGAACATGTTGCTAACCGCTCTCTGTAGTCTCTTCGTGTCTGCCTCCTTGGAAGTCCATGTCTCGCATCCATAAGTCATCGCTGGGATGACAGTTGTTGTGAGAAGTCTTATTCTTGTCTTCTGAGGAGACTGCAAGAGCTCCCGCCGAATGGCGTTGAAAGCAGCCCATCCCGCGCGAATCCTTCTAGCGACTTCTTCAGTGAGAGATCCGTCGTCCGCAAACGTTCTTCCGAGGTATTTGACCTTTTGGGAGATTTCAATCCTCGTGTTCAGAATATCGATATCTGATCTTGTGACGTACTTATTCATCAATATTTGCGTCTTGGACGGGTTTATATTGAGGCCGTACTTGGGACATCCCATTGCAATCCGATTTGCTCTATCTTCTGCCTCTTTCACAGAGCTCGCGAATAAAACAACGTCGTCTGCGAATTCCAAACGGTGAATTGATTCTCCATTGATGTCAATTCCGGTCTTATCATCCTCACAAGGTGCTGGGTCTAGCTCATCCAAGATCGCCTGAAGAGCCAGCGCGAAGAGTAGTGGAGACGACGAATCACCTTGACGTACTCCTCTTTTGATCTTGAACCTCATCTTCTTGTTCAGAACGTTCAGCTCTCCAATCGCCGAAGAGTTTGAGTTGTTTAAGGCCCGAATCACGTTTCTTCCGATTTGAAGATTGTTCAGGACTTGGGATATCTTCGTCCAATTAACGTTGTCGAAGGCACAAGTGAAATCCAGGAAGACCGCTACGAGCGGAATCTTGAATTCGGTGCACTTTTCCCACATCTGCGCGACGACTTGAATGTTGTCTGCGCATCCTCTTCCACGTCTGAATCCTGCTTGTGACTCTTCCAGGTAATCCTCGCTTTTGGCGGTGATCCTTCTCGTAAGGATTTTTGTGAAGAGTTTTGAGACGATTGAGGACAACGCAACCGGACGATAATCTTTCACTTTCTTCGGTTTCGTGGTCTTGGGAAGGAGAGAAATCTTCACCGTCTTCCAGTCTTCCGGTGTTCTCCCGTTCGTGAGGACTTGATTCAGTGCGGCTGTGAGATGAGGAGCTATGCTCTCAATTCCCAGCTTTAATTGTAGCATTGTAATCTGATCAGGTCCTGGCGAAATGTTCGTCTTTGAGGTGACTATTGCGTGTTCGACCTCATGTTGGAGAATTTCCGGCTCATCTGGATGGTTGTATCTGGATTGTGGCTCTCGCGTCGTCGCTGCGTACAGATTGGAGAAGTGAGTGAGAACTAGCTTCCTGATCTCGGGACGATTGTATGTCGTTGATCCATCCGGCCGTTCTAAATTCGTGAACGGGGAGGATTTGAGTGTCAGTGCTCGCTTCGTTTTCTTCAAGCTTCTTCCTTTCACCGCGGCTTCGAGACTTTTAACTTCTCGCCATTTGTCCAAATCATTTTCCAAAGATCTTCGAACTTCGTTGTTGATTTTCGCTAGATCCGCGTTCTTCGTCTGTCCGGCGTGTATCATCTGGAAGCGGGACATCATCATTTTCTTCGTTGCTTCGGAAATCCTGCTGAGTTGATGAGTTGCATGCGTAGCTGTGCTGGCAGCGCTCCTTATCGACTCCGTGAGTTCTTCATAGCATGTTGGTGGATTTTCCGTGAGCATTTCGGTGATGGTGTTCTTGAATCTGACGGGGTCCCATGATCTTTCGCCTCCAGCCCGCTTGGCCTTTGCGAACTTCCTCGACTTTTCCTTCTTCGCGGTTGAGCGGAATCTCGCGCGCAAAAGACGGTGGTCACTGCAGTTGAGATAATCACAGTATACTTCGCAGTCTACTGCAATTTCTCGCCTGTTCGTGAGAATGAAGTCGATTTCGTTCTTCGTTTTGCCGTTCGGACTGATCCATGTCCACTTCCGGTTGGGTCGTTTGGGGTAGATCGTGTTAAGTATTGAAACTCTGCTGGAGAACGCGAAGTTCACCAGCCGATCACCATTATCACTTCTTTGACCAGTTCCGTGTCCACCCACAAATGGAAGATCGTCTGAAGAGCATCCGACGACGGCGTTGAAGTCTCCGCAGATGATGATCGACGAGTCCCACTTCGATAGCCGTGTGTATACTTTCTTCAGATCCTTGTAGAACTTATCCGACTGGGTCTCATTAGCGGCCGAGGTGGGTGCATAGACGTTGATGACGTGGAGATGAGATCCATGAAAATCGAACGACGCCGTACTAATACGGTCCGACTCTCTCTTCGTTTCCACCAGACTATCGAGCCAGTCTTTGTGAATCCAAAAAGCCAGTCCTCCTTCGCGAGCTTCGCGTCTTGTGCAGATCAGTTCGGCTCCACTGGACAAGACCCATTCCCCTTCTTTTCTCTTCGTCTCTTGTAGGGCAATCACCTTGCAGCCGCTATTGACAGCTAGCAAGTCGAATGCCTCGGCCTTGGATTGATCGGATATCGATCTGACGTTGAGAGAGCCGATGTGGAAGTCGTTGCCTTTCCTTCTGTTCTTGGGGCCGTATGACGCTTCAGTAATTTCCGTATCCGTGGTGCTCCTTCCAAACATTTTCTTCCGACCAAGACAACTCGGCGAGCACCGTGGCCGAGCTGGTGAATTCCTGGACGGGTCCTTTACATTCTTTTGATTCAGCTTTTTAGTAAGTTTAGGTTTGTACTTCAGCAGGCTTACTAGGCCGGCGTGAAGCCCCTTCTTCACGAGTATCGGACACTACCGTGGCAAAGAGTGGATTTTGGCTACTGTGCCTAACAGTGGTGTCCAATTTCCCCTGTCGTAGGAGCACAGCATTGCCCAGTTTGCACCGCGAGGAGGTATCCAACAAGCAAACCTCAAAATTGCGGGAAAAATCGGAGAATGCTCCTATTGACCTGAAATTTTGGGAAATATTGTCGACCCGCCAAAATGGTCGAACGCGCTCCGCTGAACTCAATACTACGTGGATTTTATTTTGGTCTCCAAATTTGTTCATTTCACGTGTAAATTCAACGTGAAATAAAATAATTTGGAAACCAAAATGAAATCCACGTAGTATTGAGTTCAGCGGAGCGCGTTTGACCGACGTGGCGGGCCGATAATATTGGAAAAAATTATCCTGTACACGCTCAAGAAATTTTGGACCAAAATATCGATTTTAAACATTTTCAGAAAAAATCGATATTTTCATCCAAAATTTGTTGACCGTGTACGGGAGAATTTTTCCCAAAATTTCAGGTCTATCGGAGCGTGCTCCGATTTTTTCCCGAAGTTTTTTTTCTGTTTTCTTCCTTTTTTCCGGTTTTGTGAATAGGTCCATAAAAGTGTCACTCTTTGCGAATACGATATACAATAGAAATGAATACGATATACAATAAACGAATACGATATACAAAATAATGATATACAATAAACTGGTAATTGTGAAAAATCGAAATTTTGCAAAAAAAAAATGTTTTCGCATTTTTTCACAGAAGACCGCAAGTTTCTATCTCATATTAAAAAAAAAGTTAGAACCCAAAAACGTAAAGAGATATTTTATTGGCCGCTACTGTAAATTTCGAAAGTGGCAAACCAATTACAAACATTCGAAGAATGAAAAAAAAGTTTTAAGATCGATATTTTCGGCCATATTCCCCAAAATTTCAGGCTAATCGGAATTTTCTCCCGATTCTTTGTCGTTTTCCACTTTTTTGGCATTCTCTGAATATCCCGATAAAAGAAGCAAAACTTCCAGAATACGCGAATAACGAGAGAAAAAAATCATTTTAATAGCATCGTATCGCGATTTCATTTTCTCCACAAAAACATGAAAATAAACACAAATTTCCAGACGATGACGTGGCTGATGACGATCTCGCCGCTGAAGTGGAAATATCAATGCTCGGGGCTGACTTTGAATATGAAGACGAAGAAGACATTCAACCACGTGGAGAACTTGCTCCGCCTCAAAATGATTTGGATGCTCCTCCACCGAACATTGAATCTTTCCAACAAGCACCCACACATGTTCAACCGCTTCGCTTCAACGACATTGATGACGCCGAGCTAAACAGTGTTATAAATTTGCCTGGAAGCTTGTTTATCGATAGTAAGATTTTCAATTATTTAGCCTAATCACTTTTTTCTATTATTTCAGAGGCTCTCCCACTGCTCAAAAAGTTTGCGGAAAGTCGTTCTGACCGCGAGCAGATGGCGTACGAAATGGCAAAGGCGTATGAAGACGTGGACATTGCCGTCTCCACACTGCAAGAGCAAGTAGACAATTGGCATCGCAAACTGGAATCGATTCTGGATGAGGGAGAGACGAGAAAAGAATACGATGTGCACTTGATTGGCAAACACATTATTACGAGTTTTGAGGAAGAAGGCGAAACACAACGATTGATTGATATAGTCGTGGGACGGCCTTGGTTTGAAATCTCTCGAATCTTTCTCTCGTGTCTTTTCATGTGCAATGTTCGTAATGTGATGATCTCCGAGGACCGCGAGCTTCCACTTGAGGAACGCATCAACACTATGAAAATCTCGTTGCTCAGTCGAGATATGCACCATGAAGTTTTCCAGCAGTCGGATGCTCTTGACTAGAATTTCTATATTACTGTGAGTTTAATTGTGTTGTCACTCGGTGTTTGCAGATTAAAAAAAAAATGTACTTTGTTTTTATTCGTTTTCAATTAATTTTTGAGCAGTAAAGTGAACGTATACCGTATTTATTCTGTTGGAAGGGCATTTCCTTTTACTTTAAATAATATTTTTCGAGGTTACCCCGAATCAGAACCGTGTCCTGTATCAGAACTGTCCTGAAGCAGAACTATCCTGTATAAGTTTTAAATAAAATTTGTTTTATTATGAAAAAAAAAAACATATTAGGCCTTAAGCATGCTTATTGAATAGTTCTGATTTAGGACAGTTCTGATCAGGGGTGACTAAAATAAAATTTCAAAAATGGCGTATTTCTGCCAGTTAAATGGAAAATGTTTAAGTTTTCGTTACAAATTAAAGTTTTTTGTCAATTCGGAACATATACCGATTAGGGTTTTGTCAAAATTGGCATTTTTTGAGCTTTTTTTTGAGCCAACAAAAAAAAAAACAAAAAAACGTTTTGCCCACGGCTCGCTATTAAAAAAATAATAGTAAATTGTTTGTCACGCGCGCATTATCAAATAAAAAAAACAAAATGTTTTGTTCCACCCAAAGAAATACCTGAAAAAACAAAAAAAAATGGAAAAAAAATGTTTTTGGTTTCACCCCTGGTTCTGATGCAGGACACGGTTCTGATTCGGCACAGTTCTGATTAGGGGTAGCCTCTATTTTTCACTAGTTTCTTCGAAACATATTTAAAATCAGACAAATCGTGATTTTTTTATGTTGGAAAAATCGAATTTTTAAAATTCTGCGTACTGCCATTATATTAAAAACTGCTTTTAAATTCGAGGTGCCCTTCTAATAGAGTAAATAAGGTATACATCGTTTCTCATTATCACGTAAATTGTCACTCCGTCACGAATCCATTATACTGCGTCGCGGGGAGCAGGCAGAAGCGTCTCGTGGGCCTCACCGCTTTACGCTCGATTGTTCCGAATTTAAAAATTTCAGTAAATAAGTTTGGAAAAAATATGTAAAGTCAATAATTAATTCTAAATCAGGAAAAAATGCAAATAGGTCCGCAAACACTGATTGTGAATATAATTAACCCAACAATATCATACTGTATTCCCATATAATATTTAAATATTTATCACTCTAATTTGTACCATTTCATTCCTGACCTCTGTATCTCTCTTTCACTTTATTATCTCAATTCCACGAATTTATGAATCTATCGAATTTAATCATCCAATCCTAAATCGTAATCCATTGGCTGATGAGTGGCGTATGCGTTCATAAACGCTGCTCCATGCTCGAGCGGTTGAGTCACCGATTGCACCACATCTGATTTAATCATTGCATCAAACCATTTGGTCAACTTTGGATACTCTTCCTTTCCCGGAAATGACTCTTTTGGCAAATCGACCACGTTGAGAGCAGTGGCCCACCAGATTTTCTCAAAAAACGGGAACGACAAATAGTCGGGATACCCGGGCGTGGAGCCAGCGTAGAACTCGTCCACCAGCAAGTCTTCGGCCATTTTGAGCACTTCGAATACTTTCGGTTGTTTTTCATCTTTTAAGGAGTGATCGCGCATAACGGCGAAAAGATTTGGAACGGCGTGGGCGACCTGTAATTTGAAATTGATATTTGATATTTAGTTTATTTATCGTCTTTTTAATCTTTCGACGATTCGTTGTCAATTTATTGCGTGTTCAATCGAGTTGCAACATGAACACACGAAACCCCGCCCACTTATTTGTGCTCGACAACGCAAACACGGTGCTTTTTTAAGAGACGCAGACAAAAAGGGATATCCGACTCATGTTTTCATGATGCAACTCGTTTGAAAACACAATAGCAATCAATTTAAAAAAAACATGGAAAAAAAATTAACCACGAATCGATTTGTTTCGTGGTAAAGTTTTCCCAGCGGGCGGAGCTCGCTAGTACGCAAACACCGAGTGCCGAAAAGAAAGAAAGAAACTGACAGCTGTTAATCTATCTGCCAACAGTTTCTGTTGAACCTTCTCAAATGGATCGGTCGGAAGAATTCTCGATTCTGGAAATGCGTCGTCAAGATATTCTGGAATGAATCCCGACTCGATGACCACTTTTCCGTTGTGCTCCACAGCCGGAGCCTTTCCCAAATAATGTTTCTTGAAATACCATTCAGCCTTGTCTGTCACATTCAAATTTATCACTTCGGCGCTGAAAAAAAAATAATAATTAAGACCTCTCTCTATTTATTTCACCAAACTCAATTCCCTTGGCTGCCACGTAGAGCATTGCTCGAAGAGCCCACGGACAAAATCGCATATTGTAGACGCGGAAAGCGCCGGCAGCGAGCGGAGGCTCTGCGCTGCCCTTGCGCAACGCTTTCGAGTTTACACCAGTTAGCACCATTGGAATAGAAGTGGAAAATTGTGAGAAATGGTATCAGTTTGACGGGAAAAATGGTAAAGACTGATAAGAAAAGATCGAAAGGCAGGAAAAAAAAAGAAAAAGAGAAGAGAAAAGTGATCTGATGCAAGAGGAGTATTACATAAACAATAAGTTATTTATGAGGCTACACGGTGTCCAGGATTTGAAAAGTGGGCGGAGCCGAGCAAACGCGCCCCACTGGATTTTTTCGCGCGAAATTCAAATTTTGACGCATTTTTTTATGTTTTTTCGGGAAAAAAAAAACATAAATTCTTGATTTTGTCCCACATGTGCTCCAACGGAATTATAGCTGAGGTCTTTAGAACTTTTTTAAGCCTAAGAACGTCGAATTTGGTTCAGCCACCATTTCGAAATAATCGTTTTGAGTTTTTTGGTGTTTTTGCAGGATAAATCTTTACGAAAATCGAAGTTTGGGCAATTTTATGGTATTAAAAGATACAATACATACATTTTACAAAGAAAAACAGGTTTTACTGAAAGAAAAAAAAATGCGAGAGTCGAAAAATGCGCAAGCACCAAAAGTGCGCCATGCAAGTTTGCTGGCGCGCCAGCAAATTAGGCCCCGCCCACATTTCAAATCCTGGACACCGTGGGCTATTTATAGAAAAGGGGGGGGGGAAATAGCATTAATACAGTTATTTTTCACCTCGAATTTATTTATTTTTTGATTTTCAGCAAAACTAGACCACTTTTTGAAACTTTGTCATTAAAATATATTCTTCAGATAAAATGCTTCATTTTTATCACAAAAACACCACGATTGGTGCAGAATTGACGGAGGAGATGTATTTTTAATTTTTGAAAAATCGAGAAAAAACCCGAATTTGCACTTTTCGAGCTGTTTGTGGTATTGAAATGTTTGCGAGAACTTTCTGCACAAGGGAGCATTTTGAAATTCATTATAATCTTCCCGGAAAATATGTTTTAGTACAATTCTGTAACCTCCTCCGTCCTCCGTCAATTCTGAAATGTTGAAAAAACTTGAAAAATTCAAATTACAAGTTTTTTTGGGGCTACCCGGAATCAGAACTGTCCGGAATCAGAACTGTTCCGAATTAGAACCGTTCTTTTTCAGAACGTTTTCGTATCAAAATCGGTATATAAAACTTAGAAAAACCGCATGCTTCTGGGCAAAATAAGTAATACTTTGAAATAAATAAATAAATAGTAGTCTCAATCTTGGAAATATAAAAAACGATTTTTTTGTTTGAGAAGAGATTAAAGGCAGAAGAATCTAGAAAGTCCCTTCCTTGGATAAAAAAGTTTATTTGCTGAAATTTATTTACGGAAAATTTGTTTTCAGGGAAAGATATACTGTAGTTTAATAGCCCATCGGGGGTGCTACGGTATAGAACTGCACGGAATAGAACTGCTACGGAATAGAACTGCGCGGAATAGAACTGCTACGAAATAGAACTACTACTGAATAGAACTGCACGGAATAGAACTGCACGAAATAGAACTGCTACGGAAGAGAACTGCGCGGAATAGAACTCGTATGAAATAGAACTGGTCCGAAACAGAACTGGTACGAAATAGAACTGGTATGAAATAGAACTGTGCGGAATAGAACCAATAGAACCAGCTGGAATGGAGCTATATTGAAAAACCCTCTGCACGAAATACACCTCAGGGACTAATGAAATAATTCTTCGAATTGCTCGAGCGGTTCTGTGTCGGTCCAGCTCCATTTCAGGCGGTTCTATTTCGTACGAGTTCTATTTCATGCCAGTTCTATTTCGTAGGAGTTCTATTTCGTACGAGTTCTATTTCGTACCAGTTCTATTTCGTACGATTTCTATTCCGTACGAGTTCTGTTCCGTGCAATTCTATTCCGCGCAGTTCTATTCCGTGGCAGTTCTATTCCGTGCAGTTCTATTCCGTAGCAGTTCTATTCCGTGCAGTTCTATTCCGTGCAGTTCTATTCCGTAGCAGTTCCACTCCGTGCGAGTTCTATACCGTAGCACCCCCAGCCCATCACTAGACTATTTATTAAAATTTATATTTATTGTTCACTTTGTAATCCTTGTTGTTGTAATCCCCTTAACTTAAAATTTTTCAAAGACATTTAAAATACAGGCACTAGAGGGTGCTACCTCGGAATAGAACTGACGCGTAATAGAACTGTAGCGAAATTGAACTCGCTTTGGAATAGAACTGTAGTGAAATTGAACTGTAGCGAAATAAAACTGTTCGGAATAAAACTGATCGGAATACAACTGTTTTGGAATAAAACTGTTCGGAATAAAACTGTAGCGTTTTGGAACTAAATTAGCAATGGAGCGCGATTGCATTGCTTGCTCATTCAAATATTGGAATTTCTCAGGCGCGTGCTTTTTTCAACAGTTTTATATTTGAGCTATTCATCAAAAATTGTTTGTTTTTTTGTTTTTTTTAATAAACTTTTATCATTTTTTTTTCTCGGCCCGCCTTGACGGCCAAGCAATGCAATCGCGCTCCATTGCTAATTTAGTTCCAAAACGCTACAGTTTTATTCCGAGCAGTTTTATTTTGCTAAAGTTCTTTACCGAACAGTTCTATTCCGAACGGTTCTATTGCGAAACAAGTTCTATTTCGCTACAGTTCTATTTCGCTTTAGTTCTATTCCGAGTTAGCACCCACTAGAGGAAAAGGAAAATTTTTATTCAAAAATAGGCCCTAAAATGCTCCTTAGCGGCTCGTGTTCGGTGAAAATAAATCATACTGTAGTTTAAAGGCGCATGACAGCTTTTTTTAACAGAAGACCTTAAAATGGGCTATTGTGGAAATACGGGGGTACTACGGTATAGAACTCGCACGGAGTAGAACCGCTATGGAATAGAACTCGTACGAAATAGAACTGGTACGAAATAGAACTGGTACGAAATAGAACTCGTACGAAATAGAACTCGTACGAATAAATTAATCGACGAAAAATATCGCTAAACAACACGCGGTTCGTAATTTCGGTGCTACCTCGGAATAAAACTTGCTCGGAATAGAACTGTAGCGATATAGAATTTGCTTCGGAATAGAACTGTTCGGAATCGAACCGTTCGGTATAGAACTGTAGCGAAAAAGAACTGTAACGAAGTAGAACTGTTTGGAACAGAACTGTAGCGAAATAGAACTGTTTCAGAATAGAACCGTTTCGGAATAAAACTGTAGCGAAATGGAACTGTTTTGGTGTAGAACTGTAGCGGATTAAAACTGTTGCGAAAAAAAACTGTTTTGGAACAGAACTGTCCCGAAACAGAACTGTAGCGGAATAGAACTGTTTTGGAATAGAACTGTAGCGAATAGAACTGCCTAAAATGGAGCTATACAAGAAGAACCGCTGCGCGAAATTGAAATCAATAACCCACCATGTACAACTGAATACTTGTTCGAGCTGCTGTAGCTTTCCTGGGTCACTACAGCTCCACTTCAGGCGGTTCTGTTTCGCTACAGTTCTATTCCAAAACAGTTCTATTCCGCTACAGTTCTAATTCGCTACAGTTCTATGCCGAAACAGTTCTATTCCGAAACAGTTCTATTCCGAGGTAGCACCGTAATTTCGGAGCGTCGATATGGTGCTACCTCGGAATAGAACTGAAGCGCAATAGAACTGTAGCGAAATTGAACTCGCTTCGCAATAGAACTGTAGCGAAATGGAACTGTAGCGAAATAAAACTGTTCGGAATAAAACTGATCGAAATAAAACTGTTTTGAAATAAAACTGTTCGGAATAAAACTGTAGCGTTTTGGAACTAAATTAGCAATGGAGCGCGATTGCATTGCTTGCTCATTCAAATATTGGAATTTCTCATGCGCGTGCTTTTTTCAACAGTTTTATATTTGAGCTATTCATCAAAAATTGTTTGTTTTGTTGTTTTTTTGAATAAACTTTTATCATTTTTTTTCTCGGCCCGCTTTGACGGCCAAGCAATGCAATCGTGCTCCATTGCTAATTTAGTTCCAAAACGCTACAGTTTTATTCCGAACAGTTTTATTCCAAAACAGTTTTATTTTGCTACAGTTCAGTGTGCTTCACCGATTAAATTTTTGGCGATTAATCGACTAATTAACCGACTAATTAATCGATTAATTAATCGACGATTAATCGACTAAAATTAGTCGCTTAATCGATTATTAATCGGTGAATTAGTCGCCGATTAATCGATTAATTTAGTCGATTAATTAATCGACTAAATTAATCGTCGACTGATTTAGTCGATTTGGAGTACGTCAAGGAGATTCGTCGTCTCCACTACTCTTCGCGCTGGCTCTTCAGGCGATCTTGGATGAGCTAGACCCAGCACCTTGTGAAGATAATAAGACCGGAATCGACATCAATGGAGAATCAATTCACCGTTTGGAATTCGCAGACGACGTTGTTTTATTCGCGAACTCTGTTAAAGAGGCAGAAGATAGAGCAAATCGGATTGCAATGGGATGTCCCAAGTACGGCCTCAATATAAACCCGTCCAAGACGCAAATATTGATGAATAAGTACGTCACAAGATCGGACATCAATATTCTGAACACGAGGATTGAAATCTCCCAAAACGTCAAATACCTCGGAAGAACGTTTGCTGACGACGGATCTCTCACTGCTGAAGTCGCTAGAAGGATTCGCGCGGGATGGGCTGCTTTCAATGCCATTCGAAGAGAAGTTTTACAATCTCCTCAGAAGATAAGGAATAGATTACTTACAACCACTGTCATCCCTGCGATGACTTATGGATGCGAGACATGGACTTCCAAGGAGTCAGACACGAAGAGGCTACAGAGAGCGGTTAGCAACATGTTCGAAATTGCCGGATGCGACCCACCAGACATGGATAAGCAAGTCTTACGAAGAAAACTGAAGTGGGCAGGGCACGTATCACGCATGAAATACGACAGATGGGCGAAGATAGTATCAGAATGGGATCCTAGGGGATCAGCAGGACCACGCGGTCGTCCTCCGAAAAGATGGGCCGACGACATCACGGATTCGATCAAAATCTTCATCCACAATGAGGCCCTCAGGGGCAACCTCGGGCACGGCCGCCGAAGAATTGGCATACTCGAGGCAAAACGAGCATGGTCCACTGTCGGAAGGGATCGTGCAACTTGGCGCAGCTTGGTTCGCAGTATCCAGGATGGAAACTGAGGTCGAACCTCACAAGTATCACAAGTATCACAAGTAAGTATTAATCGGTGAATTAGTCGCCGATTAATCGTCGATTAAAGGAGCTGTACCGATACAGAGCCGGTTCTATTCCGGGCAGTTCTATTCCGGACAGTTCTATCCGGACAGTTCTATTCCGGGCAGTTCTATTCCGGACAGTTCTATTCCGGACAGTTCTATTCCGGACAGTTCTATTCCGGACAGTTCTATTCCGGGCAGTTCTATTCCGGGCAGTTCTATTCCGGACAGTTCTATTCCGGACAGTTCTATTCCGGGCAGTTCTATTCTGGGCAGTTCTATTCTGGGCAGTTCTATTCGGGGCAGTTCTATTCCGGACAGTTCTATTCCGGACAGTTCTATTCCGGCCAGTTCTATTCCGGGCAGTTCTATAGCCGACACATAGCCGCCACACAGCTGCCAAAGAGCTGCCACACAGCCGCCAAATAGCTGCCACACAGCCGCCAAATAGCCGCCAAATAGCCGCCAAATAGCCGCCAAATAGCCGCCAAATAGCTGCCAAATAGCTGCCAAATAGCTGCTAGGTAGCCGCCAAATAGCTGCTAGGTAGCCGCCAAATAGCTGCTAGGTAGCTGTCTGGTAGCTGCCCTCTTGGCGAACGCGACCGGCTATACATAGTTTCTTGTACCGACAAATCACGGTGCTACCTCGGAATAAAACTCGCTCGGAATAGAACTGTAGCGATATAGAACTTGCTTCGGAATAGAACTGCTCGGAATCGAACCGTTCGGTATAGAACTGTAGCGAAAAAGAACTGTAACGAAGTAGAACTGTTTGGAATAGAACTGTAGCGGAATAGAACTGTTTCGGAATAGAACCGTTTCGGAATAAAACTGTAGCGAAATGGATCTGTTTCGGTGTAGAACTGTAGCGGATTAAAACTGTTGCGAAAAAAAAACTGTTTTGGAACAGAACTGTCCCGAAACAGAACTGTAGCGGAATAGAACTGTTTTGGAATATAACTGTAGCGAAACAGAACTGACTGAAATGGAGCTGTAAAAGAAGAACCGCTGCGCGAAATTGAACTCAATAACCTACCATGTACAACTGAATACTTATTCGAGCTGCTGTAGCTTTCCTGGGTCACTACAGCTCCACTTCAGGCGGTTCTGTTTCGCTACAGTTCTATTCCAAAACAGTTCTATTCCGCTACAGTTCTGTTTCGGGACAGTTCTATTTCGCTTTAGTTCTATTCCACTACAGTTCTATTCCAAAACTGTTGTATTTCGCTACAGTTCTAATTCGCTACAGTTCTATACCGAAACAGTTCTATTCCGAAACAGTTCTATTTCACTACAGTTCTATTCCGATCAGTTCTATTCCGAACAGTTTTATTTCGCTACAGTTCTATTTTACTACAGTTCTATACCGAAACAGTTATATTCCGAAACAGTTCTATTCCAAAACAGTTCTATTCCGAGGTAGCACCCAAATCACGGGTCCGCGATCGCTATCATTTGAATTCTTTAATTTGAAAAAACCATATCGACGCTCCGAAATTACGAATCGCGTGTTGTTTAGCGATATGTTTCGTCGATTAATTTAATCGCGATTAATCGACTACCCTAAACTCGTGTAGATAGGTCTGCCAATGGATAGGTCCGTATCCAGTTAGAAGCACTCTCTCGTTTCTTTACCGCCCATTTCTCCAAGAAAGACACACTCTCTCGTTTCTCTGACCACGCTTGTTTACCAATAACAGTGTGTGGTCGACCGCTGAGAGAGAAGTGGCAGACATGAAAACACAACAGGTCAGAGAAGCCAGACAAAATGAGATAGTGTGTCCTTCTCAGAAATGAAATCGGACCTATCTACACGAGTTTAGGGTAATTTGCGATTAAATTAATCGACGATTAATCGACTAAAATTTTTTTAATCGACTAATTAATCGACTAAAACCGGTGAAAATTAATCGACTAATTCACCGATTATTAATCGAAAAAACCATTAATCGGTGAATTTTTGATCGGTGAAGCACACTGCTACAGTTCTTTACCGAACAGTTCTGTTCCGAACGGTTCTATTGCCAAGCAAGTTTTATATCGCTGCAGTTCTATTACACTTCAGTTTTATTCCGAGGTAGCACCGCACCGTCGATATGGGTTTTTCAAATTAAAGAATTCAAATGATAGCGATCGCGGACCCGTGATTTGTCGGTACAAGAAACTATGTATAGCCGGTCGCGTTCTCCAAGAGGGCAGCTACCAGACAGCTACCTGGCAGCTACCAGACACCTACCTGGCAGCTATTTGGCGGCTATTTGGCGGCTATTTGGCGGCTATTTGGCAGCTGATTGGCGGCTATTTGGCGGCTATTTGGCAGCTATTTGGCAGCTATTTGGCGGCTATTTGGCAGCTATTTGGCAGCTATTTGGCAGCCGGGATAGAACTCGTACGGAATAGAACTCGTACGGAATAGAACTCGTACGAAATAGAACTGGTACGAAATAGAACTCGTACGGAATAGAACTCGTACGAAATAGAACTCGTACGAAATAGAACTGGAATGAAATAGAACCAGACAGCTGCCAAAGAGCCGCCAAATAGCCGCCAAATAGCTGCCAAATAGCTGCCAAATAGCCGCCAAATAGCCGCCAAATAGCCGCCAGGTAGCCGCCAAATAACCGCCAAATAACCGCCAAATAGCTGCCAAATAGCTGCCAAATAGCTGCCAAATAGCTGCCAAATAGCTGCCAAATAGCTGCCAAATAGCTGCCAAATAGCTGCCAAATAGCTGCCCTCTTGGGCAACGCGACCGGCTATACATAGTTTCTTGTACCGACAAATCAGGTGCTACCTCGGAATAGAACTGAAGCGCAATAGAACTGTAGCGAAATTGAACTCGCTTCGCAATAGAACTGTAGCGAAATGGAACTGTAGCGAAATAAAACTGTTCGGAATAAAACTGATCGAAATAAAACTGTTTTGAAATAAAACTGTTCGGAATAAAACTGTAGCGTTTTGGAACTAAATTAGCAATGGAGCGCGATTGCATTGCTTGCTCATTCAAAAATTGGAATTTCTCATGCGCATGCCTTTTTCAACAGTTTTATATTTGAGCTATTCATCAAAAATTGTTTGTTTTGTTGTTTTTTTGAATAAACTTTTGTCATTTTTTTCTCGGCCCGCCTTGTCGGCCAAGCAATGCAATCGCGCTCCATTGCTAATTTAGTTCCAAAACGCTACAGTTTTATTCCGAACAGTTTTATTCCAAAACAGTTTTATTCCGATCAGTTTTATTCCGAACAGTTCTATTCCGAACGGTTCTATTGCGAAGCAAGTTTTATATCGCTGCAGTTCTATTATACTTCAGTTCTATTCCGAGGTAGCACCACAAATCACGGGTCCGCGATCGCTATCATTTGAATTCTTTAATTTGAAAAAACGGTGCTACCTCGGAATAGAACTGAAGTGTAATAGAACTGCAGCGATATAGAACTTGCTTCGCAATAGAACCGTTCGGAATAGAATTATTCGGTAAAGAACTGTAGCAAAATAAAACTGTTTTGGAATAAAACTGTTCGGAATAAAACTGTAGCGTTTTGGAACTAAATTAGCAATGGAGCGCGATTGCATTGCTTGGCCGTCAAGGCGGGCCGAGAAAAAAAAATGATAAAAGTTTATTCAAAAAAACAACAAAACAAACAATTTTTGATGAATAGCTCAAATATAAAACTGTTGAAAAAAGCACGTGCATGAGAAATTCCAATATTTGAATGAGCAAGCAATGTAATCGCGCTCCATTGCTAATTTAGTTCCAAAACGCTACAGTTTTATTCCGAACAGTTTTATTCCAAAACAGTTTTATTCCGATCAGTTTTATTCCGAACAGTTTTATTTCGCTACAGTTCTATTTCACTACAGTTCTATTCCAAAGCGAGTTCAATTTCGCTACAGTTCTATTACGCGTCAGTTCTATTCCGAGGTAGCACCCTCACTTTTGGTTCTCAATGTTCACGCTGATGTTCAAAGACGAATATTTTCGATTTTTTCTTCCGCGCGGAAGCCAAAAAAAAACGGGTTTTCGCACTTTTGGTGGCGAAAACGAAAAGAAGATTAATCACGATTTGGGAACAAATTTTTTGGAATTTTCTGTGGGAAATTTGAAAAGCCATGTGATTTTGAAATATGAGTCTTTAAAATTACTGTTACAGTAAGATTATTTATTCGCTTGTAGAGGTGGAGAATACGGGAAATTCTTTAGTGCGTGCGATTCCACAGTTTCCAAACGAAAATAAAAAAATTTAGATGCAGACATTGTTAAGAAACGAATTGTGGACATTTTAAGAGTTTGCTCAATCAAATCCGTTGAGAAATAATAAAGTTATTAGCGTTTTTTTCAGAAAATTTCCGGGCAAAGGGTTCAAATTTCCATTTGTTTCGTAGATAGCTTTGTAAACACGACTACAACGAATATTTTAAGAGCCCGACCGCCCGGAAAAGTTGAAAAATGGCTAAGAAATTGAAGTTCATAGGCCGTATTCATGAACATTTACCGTACGGTAAATGAAAAAGTAAATGGGTTTTCTGAGGGAAATAATAAGTTTCGCTATTCCTAAAACAATTCACGGATCGTTTATAGTGTCATGAACCCCCGGCACATTGCAAAAATTTAATTTTCTGTCAAAAAAATCATTTACCGTTTTTATTTACCGTACGGTAAATGTTCATGAATACGGCCTCATGTCTTAATTCTCCGTTCTGCATTAAATGCAAATCTGATCAAAACATCGTCCCAATCCACAGTATCCCTGTATAGTCCTGTCCTGATCAACCTCATTATTAAATACCATAAATAATATTCCCAAAAAACCAAAAAAGACGAACACAACACGATGAAAAACGATGTCATCTAGGCGGTCTTCACATTTTTTCGATTTTCTCTCTCCGACCGGATCAAGTTTTTCGGCGAGTTTTTGCGACCGTCAAAGGGCGTCGTCGGGACGGTGTGCGCGTATAAAAAGTGATCGAATACGTTCATCGGACTAAGCGACGTCTTCTTCTTCTTTTCTATTTTCTGAATATGTCGACTATCGGCTATATCGGAGCATCGCTCTGCCTAGTTGGAGTGCTCTCATCACTCTTCTCTATCTCGCACATTGTCAGCGACATCAACTCTCTTCGTACCGAAGTCGAGGGACGTGTCGATGAGTTCAAAGTGTTGGCCGATGACACGTGGCAACGTCTTCTCATCCTTCAATCGCCAACCGGACAAACTGAAAATGTGATGCCATCTGCTTTCCGTTCCAAGAGATTCGTCTATCCAGGAATGTGCAACTGCGATTCCAACTCCCAGGGATGCCCAGCCGGACCACCAGGACCACCAGGACTTCCAGGAAAGAGAGGAGACGAAGGAGCAGCCGGAGACCTCGGACGCAAGGGAGCCACCGGAATCTCGCTCGCCGTCGTTCATCACGTGCCAGGAGGATGCATCTCGTGCCCAGCCGGACCAGCCGGACCACCAGGACCACAAGGAGCTGTCGGACCACAAGGATTCCCAGGAGTTGTCGGACCATCCGGACCATCCGGAGACGACGGACAGGCTGGACCACAAGGAGTCGCTGGAGACAAGGGACCACAGGGGCCAAAGGGATTCGATGGAGCCGATGGACCAGATGGACAGCCAGGAACCGCCTACTTCCCAGGAGCCGTCGGACAGCCAGGAGAGCCAGGATGGTTGGGTCTTCCAGGACTTCCAGGAAAGCACGGAGAGCCAGGAAAGGACGGAGAGGAGGGACCACAGGGAGCTCCAGGAACTCCGGGATCCAATGGAAGAGATGCGTATCCAGGACCACAAGGAAAGGCTGGAGAGCCAGGAACTGTTGGTGAGTAGATGATTTATCGAGTTTTCGCGATTTTTGTCTTATTTGAAAATTTGCAGGAAAGGACGCCAACTACTGCCCATGCCCAGCTCGCCGCGATTCCAAGAGCGACAGTGTCCACGAGCCACCAGCGGCTACGCAGAACGGAGGATACAGAAAGGCCAGAAGACACTAAATGTCAGATGGAATTCTATATTTATTCGAGTTTTCATAAATATTTTGCATTCAATCTCTACACATTTTTCCAGCACAGACGAATTTTTATTTGGTTCAACCCTCTCTCTGTCTCGTGCCGCAAACTTACATGCGTCTTTATTTAAACGAATCATTTTTCGATTAAATTTGCCATTTTAAAATGAGACCCTGACCGAACCCGAGAAGTCAAAAACGGGTAAGACAAAACCAAGGAAAAACATTCAAAAAACCGAGGCCCTTTGCAAGTGTGTGGCACGAGTTCTTTACAGGAACTGTTATGCCGCGTCCAAAATTAAAAACATTCCTGGAAGCACGTTTTTCCTGTAGTCCAAAGTTATAAAAAAAAACTCCAGAAGTAACAGGTGTTTGAATACCATGGTCTCCATTGATCACCAGACACTTTTTTCCGCCCACTGTTGGTGTGGAAATACAGTTGTTTATATTATTCGTAACCCGTCTTGGTCAAGTTTATCCAAAATAACGGTAAATTTTCCCAAAAATCCCGAAATTCGGTAAAATCTTTGTTTGTGGACATTTCCATAAAAACAAATCAGTATTTCTTTTATTATGCCTCAAAAAATCGCCGATTTTCTAACGTGTCTATTTGCATTCCTTTTTTACTCTAATTTCCGATTTTCAGTGTTCCTGACGCATTCTTAAATTCTGAACATTTTGGGCAGGCAAGGCGGTGTAAGCGCGCTCTATCTGCACGTGCGAGAGAGTGTGAGACGCCGAGAGCTGTATACTTTTAATGATGAGAGATGAGAGACGCAGAGAAAACTGGTAAAACTTGTTGTTGGCATTTCATTTTTTTTTCGTTACTTCTTCCACAATTTATTATTATGGATTCGTGAATTAGCGATAAAACGCGGTGAATTGTGGGGCAAAAGTTGGCTGGTCTCGCCACGATTTTGACAGACTACGGTTAGCGCGAAAATATTTTTTAAATCCTTTTTTTAATTAAAACGCATTTTCATAGTTTTTTCTCAACAAAATAAGTTTTTGAATTGAAATTACTCATTCCAGGTTACACAAAAAATTTTAATAGTGAAAAAATGCTAGTCAAAAGGCAAAAAATCGCGTTTTTATTTAAAACAAAAGAAGAAAAAATATTTTTCGCGCTAACCGTAGTCTGTCAAAATCGTGGCGAGACCAGTCAACTTTTGCCCCACAATTCACCGCGTTTTATCGCTAATTCACGAATCCATAATATTTTTCTTATAATTATTTCGTGGTATTTAAATGACAAAAAAACATGCCTTTCATTACCCTGGACCAACCACAAAAACATAATTGTCTCTTTCAATTTTTCTGACTCAAAAAGGCAACTCTGAGAAATCGATAATGCATGCCAACCAGCCATGCAGCCAAATATTTAATATTTAGTTTTTTTTTTCGTGTTTCTGCCCTACCACTTTTTCATTCTATTGTCACATTTTTATGATCCACTCAAAAAACAATTTTTGGTAAACTCAGAAATGTCTCCGAAGCAAGCCCACGTGGAGGAGTATCCCATGGAGATAATGGATCTCAGCCAAGACTTTAAACACTCAAAAACGTTCGATTTGACGTTGGACGAGGATCACAAATGTCATCGATTTTGGGTGTATTTGAAGTGCATGAAGTGGTAAGTGTTTAGTGTTAAATGGATCGTGTTTCTAACCTGACAAGCAAATTAAATGATTAATGCGATAAAAATTGAAAAATCAAGGGAAATAACGGTCTAACGTAACCCGAAAAATAAGAGTTGCGATTCTAAAAAAAATCCGAATAACTATGACCCTTTTTTTTCTAGGCAAATCGAATTCCGCTCAAACTCTTTCGAATGCTTTGCCGCCTACTTTAAAACTCCGTCCACCTGGTCCGCCGAGGTCGATTTCGAAATCCGCGCCTACATCACTAACTCTGTTCGAATGGATCACTTTGCCGGTCGCTTCACCGGAGCCAACCATGTTCATTTCCGACCGCTTAAACTTCACGAGCACATGATGCGCGAGAAGCTCACATCGATGCGTGTCGAAATCACAATGAGCGTTACTTATCTGCAAAATTTTGGCATGATCCACGACTACTTCGATATGCTACCGGCTGGCGAGGATACTCTTCTCAAAGTCGAGGGAAAACTCATTCGTGTCAGTAAACGATATTTGGCGTTGATGTCACCATTCTTCAAAGCTCTCTTCTATGGGGAACTCGGGAATAATCAGGAGGTTTATGAGTTGCCGCAGGAAAAGTATAGAGAGATACTCACTTTTCTGAGATGTATATATCCACACCGACAACCTGTTACTAGTAGGTTCTAGTCGATTTTAAAGAAAAACTTTATTTTATTCAGAAAAATCACTCGACTACCTTCTCCAAATGGCAGACCGCTACCAGTGCCAACCACTCGTCGATGCTTGTGAAATGTTCATGTGCGCCCATTATCACGAATATCAGAAGAGGACTGAAAAGTGTTTGGCGTACGTGGAAAAATTCAAAATGCAACGTCTTTTGGTATGTTTTCTTTTAGAAAAAAATGCATCCCGTGTCACAGCACGGAAAATGCTCTCTTAAAAATTCAGTTCAAAACAATCATCTTCTTATGGGGTTATTCACGAAAAAAAAAACATTCCCAGATAATTTCAGTCCAAAATATCGATTTTTCTTCTGAAAATTTTAAAAATCGATATTTTGGTCTGAAATTCTCTGGGAATGACCGGAAGTATTTTTTCCATTATTTCCCGTAGTTTCAGGTCAATCAGAGCATTTTTCGAAATTTCGAAAAAATTTTTTTGCTATTTCGTGAAAATATGGATTCACGACAGAACGACCCTCCGCGGTAAATTTTTTGCATTTATTGCGGGAAAAATTTGAGAATGCTCCGATTGACCTGAAATTTTGGGAAATATTGAAAAAAAAAATTCTCTTGTACATGCTCAAAAAATTTTGGACCAAAATATTTTTCTGAACATTTAAAAAAAAAATTTTAAGGTCAATCGGAGCATTCTTCGATTTTTCCCGAAGTTTTTTTCTAGTTCTCTTCCTTTTTTTCCGGTTTTGTGACTTTTGCAAAGCGTATTTCTACCAGTTTTCATTGAAAATCCCCGATTTTTTATCGATTCGGAACATATGCTGGGCAAGTTTTCGTTCAAAAACCAAAAACGAGAAATTTTTTTGTTGATTTTACCCAAAAAAGCCTTTAAAAAAACATATTTTGATCGCACCCCTGGTCGGAACAACGGTAACTATAAATTTTGGAGTTTTTATTATCGGCCCGCCACGTCGGTCAAACGCGCTCCGCTGAACTCAATACTACGTGGATTTCATTTTGGTTTCCAAATTATTTTATTTCACGTTGAATTAACACGTGAAATGAAAAATTTTGGAAACCAAAATAAAATCCACGTAGTATTGAGTTCAGCGGAGGGCGTTTGACGATTTTGGCGGGCCGACAATACAGTTTTTATTTTTCGATTTAATTTTTAAATGTGACTACGGTAGCGTTCGTTGTTTTATGTGTTCACACCCCTAGTTTCAGCTGAGATATCCTGTCACAGCTGCCACAATAATTCGAATTAGGTATACAAAAATTGAAATTACGACTTCTCAAAATCAAAAATTAAAATTTGCCATCAACTAGGCAACTGCATCATTTATGTTTTTTTTTTTCCAGCGCATCCTCGCCGAGTACATTGCAAGCACTCAAAACGTGTCCGAGTTTCGTAATCAACCGTATTGGCGTGATCTTTCCGAAAAAACTCAACTTTCGGTGCTGGAATTTATGGCGAAGCACGCGAACCGACGAACCAAAGAGTTCCAGAAGCGACGGAAGGTGAATGCGCACAGCGCCAACATTGATCCGGTAGATGATCAAGACCCACCAAACGGTCGTCTCATAGGCATCATCGATCCAGTTCGAAATGCGGATGGAAGAGCTCCACATCTTGCTCCACGCCAGTACAATCCATATGTTCCGCAGGTTGCTGTTCATGCGATTCAACATCCACAATATCGGGCACCATATCATTAGAAGATTGACAAGAAATGCCATAGCATCATGTATTTGTATTTACCAAAGACACAACTCATCCTTTCCTTACTAGTTCTTTCTCTTATTGCATACTTGCAAATCTCAAGTTTTTATTCGACTCACTGTTTTTGTACTTTGCTTTGAAATTTTTATTTTTAATAAACATGTACATATTACTCTAAATTCGAGAGCTTCACGATTTAAAGTGATTCTAGGAAAAAACACGAACGAAATGCAGTTACGATGCTCCGATATTCCGTTCTCTCGAGACCCGTCTGCAGTGATTTTTTACTACAACAAGCTAAATTTTTTTAAAGCAAAAAGTTCACCAATCAGCGAAAAAAGTGGGCGGGATTTAGTTGCAAGTTTCATTTTCGAACTACCTAGTGAACTTACTGCAATTTTTCCAATAACATTGTGTAAAATTCGTATGAAAAACTCCTGAAAGACAATGCATAAAGAAATTACAGCTGAAAACAGCTCATGCAGCTAGTTTCAGATCACTTTCAGCTATTGTCTAAACTTAGGCGATACCTTAAACAAATCTTGTGCGGTCGGTGGCAGCCCTTTTCGGGTCAACTTTTTTTAACGTAGAAAATCAAATGAAGAAAAAGAATTATTAAGCCGATTTTTAATTTAGGCCTTTGTTTTCCAGAAAAGTACAGTACAGAAAACTGAACACGGAAGAGAAAATCCGTTACTTTTTTCTATTCCGCGACACCTTTAACAAATTTCCTGGAGCGGTAGTGCACCGGTAGTGCACCGTTTTGAGCCAACTTTTTTTAAAAGGATAGTAAATTAAATGAAGAACAATATTTATGGAGCCGATTTTTCATTTTCACATTTGTATTCAAAGGAGCGGCAGGATTTCTTCCATGGATGAGAAAACTGAGACCCTGACAAAACCGGGGAAAACCACGAAACCGGGGAAGACAAAACCAGGGAAGACAAAACCGGGGAAAAAATCGGACAAAACCTGGGAAGAAGCTCCGCCCCCTTTTGCAGCTGCTGCACGATGTTTTGTACTGGAAGTATTGAAAAAGTGCGCCGCAGACCTGCAACTGGAGAAAACCGGGGAAAAGTTGCAAGTCTGCGGCGCACTTTTTCAACACTTCCAGTACAAAACATCGTGCAGCAGCTGCAAAAGGGGGCGGAGCTTCTTCCCAGGTTTTGTCCGATTTTTTCCCCGGTTTTGTCTTCCCTGGTTTTGTCTTCCCCGGTTTCGTGGTTTTCCCCGTTTTGTCAGGGTCTCAGAAAACTTCTAGACATGGCCTAGGATCCGAACCGTCATGTAGTTCAGCCACCATGCGTCAATTGTGTTGTTTTGTCCGCAAAGTGTCGTGACGGTGTAAACTGAAAAGGCGCGGGCGCCAAAAATTTTCAAATTGCAATTTTGAATTTGCATCGTTTTACCGCATTTCTTCTTAAATATTTATCTTTTTTTGACGCAATTTTCATGATAAATGTATACTTTTTCATTTTCAGCAACATACTAACCAACAATGTCGAATCTTGACAACCCGGGAATCTACTATCAGGTATATATTTAAGCTGGGATTTTTTCTAAAAGTCCGAAAATTCTACAAGGCACGTTTAGGAACGATTCTTTGCCAATGACGGAGTTCCAGACACTGGCCGCGAGCTGATTGCCGAATATAAACAGCTCATCACCCAATTCCGCAACTTTATCCGTGACTTTTCGACGGGTGGCTTTGGAATGATTTACAGGTATTTAAATAAATAGTTATTCTTTGTAAATAATTTGAGTTGATTTTGATTGTTTGCAGAGACCAATTGAAGCGAAACTACTTTAGCGGAGAGTACCATCTTGAAATCAACTTGAACCATCTAAAAAACTTTGACGAGGATATCGAGATGAAGTTGAGAAAGTTTCCGGGAAAAGTTTTGCCGGCGGTAAGCTTCGACACAAAAATTGTAACTTTATCATTCTCACATTTAACAGCTCGAAGAAGCCGCAAAAATTGTCGCTGATGAGGTGACGACGCCGAGACCGAAAGGAGAGGAAAAATTGCACGACATTCAAGTGACATTGACTCTCGACGAATATCCGACTTGTATCCGTCAAGTCAAGTCCGCCCAAGTTTCGCAAATTGTAAAAATTTCGGGTATCATCGTCGCGGCCGCCCAAGTTCGCTCAAAGGCGACAAAGGTTACTCTGCAGTGTCGTCAGTGTAAGCACACTATTCCGGATGTATCTATCAAGCCTGGACTCGAAGGATTTGCTCTTCCAAGAACATGTGCAGCGTGAGTGGAAAATAACAACGGAAAAGTTTCCATATATTCACATTTTTCAGTCCCCAACAAGGCCAGATGCAACGATGCCCAATAGACCCATACATTATGCTTCCGGATAAGTGTGAATGTGTCGACTATCAGACTCTGAAGCTTCAGGAAAATCCAGAAGATGTGCCGCACGGAGAAATGCCACGTCATCTTCAACTTTTCACAGAGCGCTATTTGACCGACAAAGTTGTTCCTGGAAATCGTGTGACGATTGTTGGCGTGTATTCCATCAAGAAGCTATTCCAGAAGAAGGGCGGTGATAAGACTCTTCAAGGAATTCGCACTCCGTATCTTCGTGTACTTGGTGTCCAAATCGAAACTTCTGGACCAGGAAGAACCAACTTTACCATGTTCACACCTGAAGAGGAGCGTCAATTTAAGACGCTGGCTCAGCGTAAAGATGCCTATGAACTCATCGCCAAGTCTATCGCTCCGTCCATTTACGGATCCGCTGACATTAAAAAATCAATCGCCTGTCTGTTGTTCGGAGGAGCCCGGAAGAAGCTGCCAGATGGAATCACTCGTCGTGGTGATATCAATGTTCTTCTGCTCGGAGATCCGGGAACTGCCAAGTCTCAATTGCTTAAATTCGTCGAACAAGTGGCTCCGATCGGAGTGTACACATCTGGAAAAGGATCTTCGGCTGCTGGTCTAACAGCTTCTGTCATCAGAGATCCATCTTCCCGATCTTTCATCATGGAGGGTGGTGCCATGGTGTTGGCTGATGGTGGAGTTGTTTGCATCGACGAGTTTGACAAAATGCGAGAAGACGATCGTGTGGCGATTCACGAAGCCATGGAACAACAGACAATCTCGATTGCAAAAGCTGGAATCACGACGACTCTGAATTCTCGTTGCTCGGTGCTCGCCGCCGCTAATTCGGTGTACGGAAGATGGGATGACTCGCGAGGAGACGACAACATTGACTTCATGCCGACCATTTTGTCTCGTTTCGACATGATCTACATTGTCAAAGATACCCACGACGTTAACAAGGACTCGGTTTGTAAACTTTTAAACGTTGTTTATTATTTATTATTTTTCAGACGCTTGCCAAGCACGTCATCGAAGTTCACGTGAATGCATCGGCTGCCAAGGAGCGCGACGATGCTGGAGTTCCGAAAATGGCGACTTCGGAGAATGATGGGGTTATGAGAATGTTCGATACGGACGGCTTTTTGACTATTGACTTCCTGAAAAAGTTTGTCTCGTACGCTCGTCTTAACTGTGGGCCACGTCTCACTCCGCAGGCTTCCGAGAAGCTCGTTAACCACTACGTAAGGATGCGCAATCCGGTCGTCAATGCTGACGCTTTCAGTATGTTTCTTTTTTTTTCACCGTTTTTTATTTTATATTTTTTGAACATTACCCTAATCTCTTGTGTATAAGGCCACTTGTTTATATGCCAAGTTTAATTTTAGGCGCGTTCTCTCCTTTGCATGGCATCGCGTTTTTACTATAAACTTTGTGTTGCATGAAAGCGGTCATATACACAAGTTAGGGGAGACATACAAAACAAGAGCAGCGCTGGGTGTAAAATTCGTTTTTTATGGACCTATTCATAGGAGAAAAAAAACAAAAAGAAAACGTTTTTTTTCCTATTCATAGATGTAAAAAAACGACAAACAATGTCGAAAAACGAATGGTAAACAAGTGTTTATTGACCATGATAGACCATTGATAGTGAGGAGGCGCAGAAAAGGGGCGGAGTTTGCATGAACTAGTAAACAATTCCGTTCCCACGGGGTTGTAAACATCTCTGTGCCTCCTCACTATCAATGGTCTATCATGGTCAATAAACACTTGTTTACCATTCGTTTTTCGACATTGTTTGTCGTTTTTTTATGGACCTATTCAAAGTACTGTAGAAAAACGGAAAAAATGAAAAACAACTGGGAGAAAACTCGGAAAATGCTGCGATTGGTCTGAAATTTTGGGAGAAACTGTCCAAAATGCTTCCGGACTTTCTCAGAAAATTTTGGACCAAAATATCGATTTTCGAAAATTTTCAGAAAAAAAAAATCAATATATTTTAAAATTGATATTTTGGTCCAAAATTTTCTGAGAAAGTCCGGAAGCATTTTTGACAGTTTCTCCCAAAATTTCAGAGGAATCGGAGCATTTTCCGAGTTTTCTCCCAGTTTTTTGTCATTTTTTCCGTTTTTCTACAGTACTTTGAATAGGTCCATTACATCTATGAATAGGAAAAAAAAACGTTTTTTTTTTGTCTTTTTTCGGGGGTACGACAGAATAGAAATAGGCGAAATAGAAATGCTACAAAATAGAATTGCTACAAAAAAGAACTGGAAAAAATAGAACGGCTACAAAATAGAAATGAGCGGAATAGAACAGCGCGACATAGAAATGTGACAAAATAGAAATGGGCGAAATAGAAATCGGTGCGATGGAGCGCGTTTGCATTATTCTTCGAATTTTCCGATTATTATAGGATTTTTCAGTAATTTTCAGATATTTTACGCACTTAACAACATCGAAAATGAAGAAAGGTATAAAATCAATGCATTTTCAGAAAAAAAAAAGGAAAATCGGCGAAAAACTGAGCAATTGAAAAAATAATGCAAACGCGCTCCATCGCCAAAATTTTTTCTATTTTGTAGCATTTCTATTTCGCTCATTTCTATTTTGTAGCCGTTCTATTTCGTAGCATTTCTATTTCGCTCAGTTCTTTTTTGTAGCATTTCTATTTCGCCTATTTCTATTCTGTCGTACCCCCCTTTTTTCTCCTATGAATAGGTCCATTACGTATTACTGCGTCGTGAGGAGCAGGCAAAAGCGTGGCGGTGCCGCGTGGGTCTCACAGCGACAGCGTGTCGATTTACCGTCGAATGAACCTAATTTTAAAATGTCTGTAAGTTTTAAAGAAAATTATCTTTTTTTATACTCGGTATAAAACTCTGATAACTCGCTCCAATCGAACAATAAATTTCGCATGCATTTGGAGTGAGGGGGAAAATTCCAGTATAGCCACCCACTACAATATAGGTACCCACGCTATAGTATAAACTGAAAAATGGGATTTTTCCGATTTTCTGTGGGTGGCTATTTTGAAATATATGGGTGCTTTTACTGGAATATATTATTACAGTTAAGCCACCCACTCAGTGGTAATGGGTGGCTATACTGGTTTCCTAGGGAATCTTTCAGAATAGCCACCTATATATTTCAAAATAGGTACCCACATCAACGGGATATAGAATAGCCACCCATCATTTCAGAATAGCCACCCATAATTCCAGAATAGCCACCCACGCGGCGCCAACTGTGGGTGGCTATACTATAGCGAGTCAAATGGGTACCTATTTTGAAATATATGGGTGGCTATTCTGTAATTATCCCGAGTGAGGTTTAGAGAAACCAGAGCAAAACATCGGCCACGGTCTCTCAATTTTCCGTAGTCTCGTCGACAACGTGGCCGCGTCCTCCAGTGTGCGAAGGAAGCGAGTTTGCAGCGCTCCGTTCTGAGAATAAAAATTTAAAGATAAGAGAGAGTGCATGTTTCTCACAGAAAGGAAACTGGACTTATACACAAGAGATTATGGTTTTTTTTGAAACGCTAATTTCAGAATCCGGAAAGAAGGCCCATCACTCTGCTATTCCAATCACCGTTCGCCAACTCGAAGCCATCGTTCGTATCGCCGAAGCGCTCGCCAAAATGGAGCTGCAACAATTCGCCACCGACAAGCACGTCGAGGAGGCGTTGCGTCTGTTCCGTGTGTCGACAATCGAGGCGGCGGCCCCCGGAAATCTGGCCGGTGTCGAAGGATTCACGTCATCTGCCGACCAGGAGGCGTTGAATCGCATTGAGGTCCAGTTGAAGAAGCGATTCGCGATCGGAACGCACGTCTCCGAGCATCTCATCGTCCAGGACTTTGTCTCTCGTCAACATTACAAAGAGTCGCTTGTCAAAAAGGTAATTGCGAATCTGGTGCGACGCGGGGATTTGCAACAGAAAATGCAGAGAAAAATGCTGTATCGTGTGAAGTAACAAATAATTTTTTAAAATCATTTTTCTATGCACTCGTGGATCTCTTTTATCACCTCACTTTTATTATCATCAATTCTTATCACATTTTTTGTCTCTAAATTGCAGATAATTGGAATAATTTTGTCAAATGAATGAATTCTTCACAATCTTAAGTGGCCGACTCGGTGCGCGATGACAAAGGTATTTGTATTATTGTTGTCCGGTATCAACCGGTTTTATCCCGATTTACTCTTTAAAGTCATTGAGCATATGCTTCCGAATACACCCTGAAAGGTTGCAGATGGAAATCTTGATGCAGCTATTCCGCCATTTCCAGAGAATTTTATTATTTTTGACTCCGACGGCATGCCGCGGTTCATCCAATTTCGATCTTTCTTCTTTGAAGCGAGATTTTTTTATTATTTTTCAGTAGTTTTGGACTCCGACGACGTACTGCTAGGTCGCCGTTCGTTTGTTTCTCGTTTTGTGAAAAGTTTTTACTTTTTTTTGTGTTTTTTGATTGAGTTGAGTTGGTCCTGTATACAGTCCACTCATTGTATACTTTCTTTAAGTTTGGAGATAATAAATTGGTTATTGTCTCGAAACTGTTCGTTTTCTTTTTATATTTTACTTTTTCCGTGTTCCATCGGATTGTCAGCGTAACACTCGAGAATTCGATAGGCTCGACTTTGGGTGCTACCTCGGAATAGAACTCGCTCGAAATATAACTGTAGCAATATAGAACTTGCTTCGGAATAGAACTGTTCGGAATAGAACCGTTCGGTATAGAACTAGCGAAAAAGAACTGTTTCGGTGTAGAACTGTAGCGAATTAGAACTGTCCCGAAACAGAACTGTAGCGGAATAGAACTGTAGCGAAACAGAACTGCCTAAAATGGAGCTGTAAAAGAAGAACTGCTGCGCGAAATTGAACTCAATAACCCACCATGTACAACTGAATGCTTGTTCGAGCTGCTCTAGCTTTCCTGGGTCACTACAGCTCCACTTCAGGCAGTTCTATTTTGCTACAGTTTTATTTTAAAACAGTTCTATTCCGCTACAGTTCTGTTTCGGGACAGTTCTATTTCGCTTCAGTTCTATTCCACTACAGTTCTATTCCAAAATAGTTATATTTCGCTACAGTTCTATACCGTGCGAGTTCTATTCCGAGGTAGCACCCGACTTTGTTATTTAGAAACCTTATTCAAAAATGCAGAACATATTGAAGAAGTAAGGGTTTTTCCTTTTAGGACCCTTAGGTACGGTAGGTAGGGTTAGAAACAAAGAGGAAACGATTCGAATGGGTCCATTAAGTGAGATGTGCTCCAATCCATCTTTTCACCAGATTTACGACGTCATCTGACAGTACACCCTGTTTGCCTTCAGATTGTTACGTCAGAATGTGACTAATGAATGAGATGGGGGGAGATAGGGCTCTGCGAGCCGTTGGCAAGCATTCGTTAATCTACCAACCCGTTTGTCCACTCGTATTCTAACCGGTCAGCCGCCCTCCCCACCCCCACCGATTGTTCACGTGACGAACAGTGTGTTCCATTCTGTCTCTCTAATCTGCTGTATGCACATTCCTTCGCAACCGCCACCCCAAATGGTGGACGGACGGACCAACGACGAAGCGACGTGAATTTCGTTGACACGATGTTCTGCGTCTCTCCGTTTTGCACACTCTCTCACTCGATCTATCGCTCTTGAACGTACGCACGCAACGTGTTCGTTTGGTGTGAGAGCGGAGAACGATCGGTCATCATTGATGGAGGAGGAGAAGGCGGAGAAGTATGAGGAGGACCTCGACTGGTTTGTTGGTGTCTTAATCTTGTTGTTTGGTCGATTATACGATCCAACATTATCCATCCAAAGTGCCGTTCGTTGAGCATTGTGACGGTATTTGTGAGTAGTTGAAACAAAAGAGAGAGGGAGAGAGACGTGTTCAAAGGACCGTACCGGCTTTTGTGTGTTTCTGCTCTAGTGACGTCATGAGTTGGCACCCGTCCAAGATTTTTTTAAGGCCTTTGGGTTCTTTATTGTTAACGTGGGACAAAAGTTAAAAAAAAACGACTCGTGAAATTGTAAAAAATCGGGCTTTGCAAAAAAGATGCTGTGTCAATAGCACCCATTTTTCGATACATTGGCATTTCCCGCAACTTTAAAAAATATTAAAAATGCTTATTTTTGAAAAAAATCCATTGAAAAACGAAAATGGCATCTTTCTGTTCAACGACACCTTCATAATCTTCATAACGCAAGTTTTTCGCTAATTTGTGCGCGTTTTTTATATTTATACCGCCAAAATGGTCAAACGCGCTCCGCTGAACTCAACGCTATGCGATTTTCATTTTGGTCTCAAAATTATTTCATTTCACGTTGAATTTATACGTGAAATTAAATAATTTGGAGACCAAAATGAAAATCGCATAGCGTTGAGTTCAGCGGAGAGCGTTTGACCATTTTGGCGGTTCGACAATACACGAATTGGCGATGAGGAAAAAATAATATTATTAAAGCCCCGCCTCTTTGCCCGAATTTCAAGTTGAAATTTGATCAAAGAGGCGGGGCCTTAAATAATTTTCGCCTCGCCTCGACTCTGCCCAGGTGACAGCTTTTTAAAAACAATAATAAATACCAAACTGAGATACGCAGAGAAGGAAGTGCGATCTCTACTTCCGTCGGTTTTTCAATAGAGCGTAGTTGACCCCTAGGCCACTTTTAGCGTATTAAGCCGATACCGAATGCCGCCACGCGGATACACCGTATGACTGTTTTTGAGTTTGACCGACGTTGTATTTGTTTTCGCGCAAATCGCTTCGATTCGTTTTTGAACGGATCATTTTTTTTTGAAGACAAAACCATAATTATATTGCCGGTTACCGTATGATTTCAGGTTTCAGTTTGCGTTGCGTGAACTCTTATTGTAGCCGGCAAGAAGATTGAAAAGATAATAACAAAAGTTCAAAAATTACCAAATTTCAAACTACAAACCCCCGTTTGTTTTATCAGAATTGCCAAAGTGTTTGCTTAAACAGGCGCAACATTCGCTTCGTTTGTGACGTCATTTCGCACGAATTCGAATCGATAAACAAACAATTGTGTGTTTCTTATCACTCGTGTACAACATTCTTTTCCACGTATCTAGAAACGTTGCAATGCAAGTGCTGACCCCCAAACAGTATTGACTGCGCTCCGATCAAAAGCGCCCCGCACCGCACCGCATCCGTGTTTGTCGAAAATCCCCTCTTCGCTCTTCTTCTTCCTCTTCTCTACCACTCTCCCCGATCCGCGTGCTATCTCTCGTCGCAGGGTACGGAACAGAAACTTGTGGTGCGCGGCGCTTAACCATATAACCATAGGTTTGGCGCAGCGCCAACATATTCTCTTTTTTTTTGTTGTAAAAACCGTCATCATCTCTGTGTCTCACAACTACTAGTGTTATTCAACGCACCGTATGACTCGTATCGTATATATTTGTCATGTGCTACGCGCGCGCGACCGATCGACTGGGGATGGAGGTGGGGTGAACAACTTTTTAACCTCTTTTTCTCCCTCTCGCTCCCTCCCTTTCCAAGCCCTCGTCAAAACTGTTATACTCGCTTTTTATTTTCTTGAAATTTTCATGATGACGTCATTTAATTCGTCTCGCTGTGAAGGTTTAGAGAAAGAGAGTTGGCGGACGGACCTGGATAGATAGTTGTGGGTTTGCGGGGATGAATCATCCAATAATCTGCCACCTGTCTCGTTCTCTTTTCTTTTGAAATGCGACGCTCGATTTTGTTTTATTCACTTCTCCACCACCAACTGCTCCATCTTCTTCGTCTTCTTCTTTCCTGTTCTTTCTCTATATCTCCTACTTCCGATGATGATGATGATGCTCAGGAACCAGCGAGATTTTATGACTAGAAACTTTTATTGGCTCTATCTCTCGTTATTTTGATCGTTTGACTTCGAGATTCTGCGGGAGAAGATAAAGATATGATAGAGGAAAGAAATCAGCAGTTTTGGAACGCGAAACAAGGAAATTTGAGAATTTCCATATCCCAGACTCGTGGATGGTGCAGCGCGGAAGATCTAGTTTGCGCATCGGAGAAAACGCCTATAATAGGCCCACAAAAGATCTACTTTGAGTTACAATTCAAAATAGGTCCATCATAGACTTATAACCATAAGTTTCCGCACTTTGGAGATATCTTTACAGTTAAAGCGCAATAGATCGTTTATAGATATTCGAAAGATTTAAACATGTTATAGAATTATCCCTCTTCACTTATGGAGATCCGAGAAATTTGCATACTGTAGACCGATTATTGATCTATGATACATAGATCTATAAGTATTCTATTGTGTTCTGATACTCGTCATAGATCTATTGTACACCTATTCCCAGGCTCAAGAACTCTAAACTTATCACGTCTATCCATAGTATATTAACGGGTATGCGCAACACATAAAACCATTGACCGCGTCTATTTACGACCACAAACCTTGATCTTTTGGTCTCAAAACATTATCGCTGGCTCGATTATATTTGGGTAAATACACAAAAGATCAACCGTGTTTTGCTTGCCATCCCGAGTTCACTTTCTCACACCCCTACGAGTATCAATGACAGGTCCTTGTAGTAAGAGTCGGATTATTAGAAACAATCCCCGTTTCGGCCCCAAATGTAGTGCCACACTGCGTCCCTTCCTCTCACACACTATCTCCCAGGTTACGCAAGGGGCGGAGCTTGGAAGGAACGTCTTACGCGCGCGTTCAATGGTCCATCAGTCAGTGTCGTATTATGCGCGAGACCTCGACAGCTGTTCTTTTCTTTTGTTCTGTTCCCTTTTTATTTTAAATGAATCGTTTAATCCATTTACTCGATTCTCTACCTCTTCACTTCTCAATCTTGTGCACATTTTATTGTATTATCTTGTATTATTATTATTATCAGTAAAGACAATAAATCATCAAGTGTTCCTTTTCCTGACATCTATTCACGTCTAAATGTGACCTTCTTTCTTCCAAATTCTAATTGGGAAATTTTTGAATTCGTCCTTTGTGATATTCGCGCGCGCGCGCGCGAAAGTTCTCTTCTTGATTTACAGTCGGCGAATGCATGATCAACTGCGCTCTATTGAGACTCCTCCAGTTTTGCCAAATGCGGCGCGCTTCTCTCGGCGCGAAAATTCACATTTGAATTGCGATTCGTCGTTTCTCCATTTTTCTCCTTCTATTTTTTTCGTTTATTGAGTTTTTTTTTTTCATTTTTATTTGTAGGGACGCTTTTATAAATTTTTTCTTTGTAATTTATTAATTTATTACAGCGAAAAGCGATGGTTGCGATGAAGGAAACGGCCCGACGGCGACGATTATTGCGAAATGGCCGGAATTGAAACGAAAACGAAAAGGACACGGTGAGTTTTCATTGAAAAAATCGTTTATTGAAAAAAATATTGCCGAACTATTCGCGGATGTGCTCAACACGCAATTTTGAACATTCCATCAAAAGTTGTCGGCAATATTTTTCAAAATTCAAGACTAATTGGAGCATTCTTCATTTCGCGACGTTAGTTTTTGTCAATTTTCATGACGGTGCTCAAGAACTGCCGCTAATTATAGCAAAACCGTAAAACTGAGCCAAAAAATCGGAAAATTCTCTTGTTGGTCTGCAAATTCAACAAAAAACATCTTAAAGATGTAGCAAGTCATGGTTAATAAACTTCATACTGAAATAGTAAATATCGAGCGTTTATAAATTTTTATGTGCTCGATAAACGAAAAAATTAGAAAAATATGGCGCGCCGTTTTAATTGGAATTTAGTTCGACAAATATTCGGGAATCTTTGAGAAAAATTGTGAAAAATGCTGAAAACCATATCCGGTAGAATTGTAATTTTTTGTTTCAGAGCAACGGAGCATTCGAAGACGGAGGGCTTTTAGCGACTTATAAATTATTCATTGTTCTTAAATTTTTTTTGTTTATTTTGAAATATTCTGTATTCTATTGTCATTAATTTTTTTTGGTTTGTTTAATATTTTGGATAAGGTAAAAAAAAATTTAAATGAGGTGGCGAAATCGCCAGAAAGCTGTGTATCAGCATTGTTACTAATAAACATATTTTAAAGACATAAAAAATTAATTTTATCATTTAAGTTTTCGCAAAAATAACCTTTTAACAATTAAAACAGGTTGGAAAAAATATTGAAATTTGAATTCGCGCCAATTTTGCAAGTGCGGCACGGTTTCGCAGGGAGGAGTCTCCATAGAGCGCAGATGATCATGTATTCGCCGACTGTACGACCTTTTCGGTCGGCCACCGGCCGGTGTGGGTGGGTGGGTGGCAAGTAGTATCCGGTGCCTCCCATCCCCGTAACCATTCGACCATTGGCCCTGGCAGCCGGCCAACTTTTGGGCGAGAGGTAGGAGGGCAATGGCTTTCTTTTTCCTTTCCGTCTTTCTGTTTGTGATCACAATCTGTCCTCTCCTCCCACATTTCTTCCACCTCTACTCGCTCGCTCTCCCTCCGTTGCCGTCCCCCCAATTTGCCTCATCATCGGCTGGTCATTGCCGCGACGCGTGCCGCAACGCGAGCGAGCGCAGCTGCAGAGACCCACTCATTCCGGCAGACGTAGACGGTTAGAGTGCTCCGCGGGAGGTGTCTGTGTCTCGCGCTTATGCACGTTCTTCTCTCCTTCCTCCCCCTTTTCGCCTCCTCCCGCGCGCACTCGCCCCAACAAACAACTCGTGATCGGTCCGCTCGTCGCGTACTCACCCTCCGCTCGCATATGCCTTGGCACTGTTCCAAACCACGCCCATCGGTGTCTGCGTGTCCGCTAGCAATGTGTGCTGTCTCGTGTGTGTGCGCGCGCGCGATCTGGACATCCCCCTACCCTTTGCCGCGACAGCAACCTCCCGTTCTATTCGCCATTTTTTTCCCTTCTTGGCACGCTGCCAACTTCTTTATTCGTTTCTTCGGCCACGGCCAAGCTTCACTCTTTTTGAGTCAAAATCGATTAGCTCACTCTACCGAAAAAGGGGCGGAGATTAGGATGGTGAAGAAGAAATCACAACTGATTAAGAGATCAAATAGGATAGAGAAAATAAGAAGTACTGTATTCAGAGCCGAGAAAACAAACGAACGTCAAAAATAACCTTATCTGTCTCCCAAATCCTATTTTTTATTTCCCTCCACGCCTTCTCAAGGTTTCTGCTTGCAAACCAAAAAACTTGGAGAGGGATGCATCGTCTTCGTCGCTTGACGTCGTTACTGTATGTGTCCTTGAGGGAAGGTTCTCTTGGGGTGGGTGGTCTTCCGAATGAATGTCAGTGTGCAGGAGGCCTTCTTTCTCCTCTCAATCTATATCGTTCCCTTTTCTCTGCTCACCACCCAGTTCTGTATATAGTTTGATCATTACAATTCAGACCACTTTTTTTTCTTGTACTCGACAGTGGTGGTCCCTTCTCACACCCGTCCAATCACAAACAGTCTCTCCCTCTCGTCTCGTCATTCATCCATCTCATTCACCCACTCACTCGCACAACCCTTTGGTTATTCTCAGAGAGCATGTGTCCAGTCGGCAGGCCTGTTGACCCCCTCGCTGGCAAATGCTCCGACTTCTTCTCTTCCTCCTCTCTTCACTTTTTTGTTATCTGCTTTTTCTTATACTACATGTTTACGTGTGCCCACTCACTAGCGTGCCCATTGGTTTCAAATATATTATTGGCACATTTTCCTTCTCCTACGTCATTCGAAAGTGGATAGTATTCGTGTACACCGTTGGCTGACTTCCATCAAACACTGAACGATGGATCTTGCGCTTTGCCCTTTGCATTGAATAGTTTGATGTTTGGTGCTCTAGTCGGCCGCGCAGCTCACTGCAGTGTACTGACAATTTATTCCTACCGAACGGAGCCTCGTGGAGTGTGAAGTGATGTGGGTAAATGTGTATTATAAATAACCGTTCTCTAGTTTTTGATGAATGGAAAGGAGAGGACCGTTAGTATGGGCATATGAGTCAGCGGTACCGTAATAGTGATGAGCATACGTCATCGTGGTCAGCTAGAAGCTATATAGATACAGTACCTTCCAAACATCTTCTTCCTCCTCTCCACCTAGTGATGTTTTATTTTGTTTTTCAGTTTTTCTTCGTCTTCTTCTTCTCTATATGCGCGCTGCCCGACGCCACCGGTCAAGGCTGAGACGTCGGTCTCTCTTCGATGCGCACACTCCCTCCCTTGCGCTCTGTTTTTTTTTCCACATACCACCGTCCTTGTTTGGGTCAATCTCTTTCTTTCATTCCCTCTTTCTCTCCCATATCACTTTCACCTCATCTTTGACAGTGTGACAAAACTTCATGATCTTATCTCGATATTATGGTTTCTTTTTAAATTCAACGCTTTTTTTGCAGAGCACGTTGCTTTCGAACGCCCCACGTCAACTATCATCCTCATTTAATCTTCACAGTTCTATAACCAAACGAAAGTGAGTCTTGACTATTTTTTTTTACATCTTCTACCGCACCTTCACCACCTGTTGTTCCTCTCTGATCTCTCTTGCTCTAGCTCTCTCACTCTCTCTGTCACACCTTTGTAGTAATCCACCATGTGGATCAAAAAGGTGTCACTTTCTATCACCTAGCTACTCATCTAGCCCATCCCATCCACCCCAATCGCCGTTTTCTCATCGTGGTGCATGTAGTTGTTTTGTTGTGTTTGCAGCTGGCTTCATTGATGCCGCCGACTGCGCAGAACTCGCAACAACCGTACCCGAGAGGCAGCGAAAAGGGCGGTGTTCACTACTATCCTCCTCCTCCTCCATCTCACCAATACCATCACCACAATCATCCGGTCAACCACCGTTCCTCAACTGGTCATCATTCAAGCATGAACACATCATCGGTTGTCGCCGCGCCCCAACAGCAACAGCAAGGACCGCCGCAGCAGCAGCATCAACAAGGAGGTCAACCGCCACAACAACAACACCAACAACGTCCTTTCTACGGAGGGGTAAGTGCAATGCAGGTGAAAAGCGATAGATCTTTCGCTTTTGATGTGCAAGGTTCGAGAACTAACTTCAGATGACAGATTCTAAAAATAATATTTTTTTATTTCGACCTTTTGACTGTCGGTATTGTCATAAATCAAAAATTACTAGGTTACTATGTCTGATGTACTTTCTAGGAGTGGGGCATCCTTATCATTTAGAAGACATTAAAGTTGAAACAGATACCTCCGACACTTCTATATTAATATTAACGCCTTTTCAGCGTGTGCAAAACCATGTAAGAGGTTCCGGACCGTTTGGAAACAACAATGGCTACGGCCGTTACACGGCGCCGCGTGACGGCAACCAACATCACGATTCGACTCCTCTGAGCTCGGTGAGTTCGCGACGACTTCCCACATCTCACCACCGCCAATCCGCCAATTTCGGCACTCCCTCTTCTGTACGATTCACACCATCGCAGCGTTCTGTGTGTCATTCAACCATTCCGTTTTCAGACTAATCTCTACATTCGTGGACTTGCACCAAACACTAATGATGACACTCTTCGCGAGATGTGCTCCAAATACGGAAACATTGCATCCACCAAGGCCATAATGGACAAGGCCACTAATAATTGCAAGGGGTACGGATTCGTTGACTTCGAGTCGCCACAAGCAGCCGCTGCTGCTGTCGATGGGCTCAACACTGAAGGTGTGCAGGCACAGATGGCCAAGTTGCAACAGCAGGAACAGGATCCAACCAACCTGTACATTGCCAACTTGCCGCTCGAGTTTACTGAGCAGATGCTCGAGACTGAACTCAACAAATACGGAATGGTTATCTCTACACGCATCCTTCGCACTCCAGACAATCAATCTCGTGGAGTCGGATTCGCTCGTATGGACTCAAAAGAAAAGTGTGAGGTGATCATCTCGGCACTGAATGGAGGACGCTTTGAGAATATGCCAAAGGACGGACCAGCCCTGCTCATCAAACAGGCCGACACTGGCAGGAAGAGTAAGGTTGGTGGACGCCTTCTTCACCCATCCTTTCACCAGTTTAGCTCTCTGGGCGGACCGACGGCGTTTTTGAATGGACAGGTAGGACAAATTTTCATCATCATCTCCAGAATGTCCGCCGCTCGCGCCCGCCCGGAGGGACTAAATCGTTTCCAATCTATTAACATTTTAATTTTAACCATTTCAGCACTCAATGGGCAACCAAGACATGCTCGGCCGCATGCAGTATCCACAAGTCTACCAGTCGTACTATGGCTATCACCCAGCCGTGTACCATCAACAGTACGATGTGAACGCGCTTTCTTCTCAGATGGGTGGCATGCACGTTGGAGGAGGAAACCCACAAGCCAACGGTGGCGCTGAAATGTACGGTGGTCACATGTACGGACAAAATGCTGGAGGTCAGGGAGGACAACAGCCGGGTGGACAGAACCCGTCGCAGTTCTACAATATGAACCCGAACAATGGACGCAATAAGAAGGTGGGTGGCGTTTTACAAGAACAGTGTTGCTGAATTCCGAGATTTAGTATTTCCAGCCGGTGCCACAATAAGCCATCCTGGTCGACTTTGAAGCAACGTCTGCATCATTCACTCCGATTTTAATCCATCCTACACCTTCCAATAATCAGAAAAAAGACACAGTGTGCCACGTGGTCGCCGCGTTCTGCCGCGCAATCTCCGTCCCGAAATACCCATGTTCATATTGTTAGCCGAACAGTCAACACATCAATACTTCTTGTTTTGCCTTTTTGTTTCGTTTTTCCTCCCCCTTCCCAACCTTTAACATTTTGTTAGGCGAACAATAATCGATACGATGAAAAGATTGTAGACTTTACGATTGCCCCTCGCCACGTGACACAGTTTCCTACACACGTCGTTTTTTAATCGTTTCATGTGCACTCCCGACTCGTCCTAAAACTCCCAAAAGGAGAAAAAACGAAACGTGAACATCCCCACACCCACACACTGGTTCTCTTGTTGACACTGATTTCTCAAAATGTTTTTTTTTCTCTCTCTCTCTCTCTTCCTCTCAACTTGAAAATTCTTCCTCTGCAAAAGGCCGCTTTCCGTCCCTTCATATTTATAATAATATACAAAGTTGTTCTATTACTGCGTCGCGAAAAGCAGTCAGAGCGGAGCGCTGTGGTCTCGCCGCGAAAAGTGGGGGTCACAGCCGAGTCACAGCAGAGTCACAGCAGCGTCGCGCACCTTGCCACAGCAGCGTCGCGCGCTCTGCTCTGACAGGTTTTCGCGACGCAGTAATATTCTATGTAGTATGCAACGATTTCCTCCCACATCTTCCTTCCCCTTAATTTAAAATGTTCCCCGCACTGGTTTCACATGCTCATTTTCTTTTTTTTTTCTGTAAACCTCCGGCCCTTTAATAACGAACAAGACCCCATCCCCCCCCCCAATGTACATAATTTGTCCCCTTTCTCACTCTAGGCACTGATTCCTGACTTGATTTCGCACAGAGGAAGGAGCTTAATTTAAAACCATCATACACACTCTTTGTTGATTGACCGTTTGTTCTGTTGTTTTGTCTGTCTGTCTGACCAATATCATCCATATTCATCCCTCATACCACTTTTGGCCTGAGAAGCTTTGAAAAATGCGCGAAGGGCTCGCCTCTAATCGTCCCCACTACACCCCGGTGACCATTCCGTCATCGTCGAGTACACATAAACACAAAATACAATACAGAGAGGACCACCTGACTGAGACCCCTTCGAACACACTATCCATTTCAATGGCAATCAAATTTTTCCTATTCTTTCTCCTTTTTTCCCCAAATTTCCTTGTTCTTTTACTTTCTTTCGTCCTTCACTGTTTTTTTTTCTTCTCCTTCCCTACCCTATTCTTCCAATTTTCATGAAATCTGATGAGCAAAAATGTTGTAAATAAATGATTCCAGAAAAAAATTAGCGCAGTATCACACAGAAATCTGGAATCTTAAAATGGGTAGCGACCAGAGCTGCATGGAATCCCGGATTACCAATTTTTCATCCCATGCAACAGTAGTAGCGACTCGATTGAGGAAAGATTGTTTTGAACGATACTTACCTAGTCGATCCTGAGATATCTTTCCTGTGTAGATTTCTCCGCCGTTGATCAGAAAGTGGTGTCTTCGTGAAGGTCCGAACTTCAGAGCAATACGTGAGAGCCGGGAGAACGATGGAATCGAAGAGTTGAGCTCGGATTCGCGGGCAAGTGGGTTTGTCGAGTTTAGTTTCCTGGTGCTGCGTCTTTCTTCGATTGTTGTGGGATGGTCGGTGGCGCTTCAGCATTCTTGGTGCACTCAGAGCATGGGTAAGAGATTCGGATTCGTGGAGGACCAGGGTTGCACGGCGTGCTGGCACCTACGTTTCAGTCTCAATTTATGAAATGTGATTTTTTCGCGGGTTAATTTTGCTGCTTACGTTCCGCGAAAACAAAAATAAAAACATTTTGTTTTCCTGCAGATATAATGGATTCGTGGTGGAGTGACAATTTTTTTCACGTTTTTATTCGAAAAAATGAAGAAATAACTGAAGAAATGAAGATATTTTTCGTCTCCCAGTTTCACGTGAATTGTCACTTCGTCACGAATCCGGTGGTACCTCAAATGAGAACGAGAGGAATGAAAACTGTTACAAATGAAGAACTTCTACAGATAAGAACTGCTAGAAATGAGAACTGATGTAAACGTGAACTGATATGAATGGAAACACAATAAATGAGGACGATGAGAATTTCTACAAATGAGAACACATTTTCTTTTTTATCCTTTTGAGAAAAAATTGCGGATCAAAAAGCCAACGTGTTCTCATTTGTAGAAGTTCTCATTCCGCTAGTTCTCATTTATTGTGTTCCCATTCATATCAGTTCACGTTTACAGCAGTTCTCATTTCTAACAGTTCTTATCTGTAGCAGTTCTTCATTTGTAACAGTTTTCATTCCTATCACGGTGATTCTTTTACTACCGGCCACGCATTTCTAGTCCCCCGGTCGCAAGTATTTCCTCTCTCCCTCTCGCACTCTCTCGCTCTCTCATCACATGAAGTGGGCGGAGTTCCCACCCCTTTTTGCAAAATGCGGCAAAAAAATTTGCGGAATGAGTTCGGCCACCACGGAAAACCAGTTTCATTTGAAATTTTACGTATAAAAACGAACGAATTCCGGTTTAAAATATGCGCCCTGATGAGAGCTTTAAAATATGCGCCCTGAGCGAGAGCTAGTAACGTGACAGACAACTTTTTGATCAGACTTCATTTACAAAATCGCGACAGGAAAAACCTAATCGGGGGACTAGAAATGCGTGGCCGGTAGTTAAAGAATCGCCTTGCATTTGAAATTGTACGTAAAAAATCAGACCAATTCCGGTTTTAAATATGCGCCATAATGAGAGGAAGTAATGTGACAAAAAATTTCTCGATCCGAAGTCATTTAGAAAATCGCGACAGAAAAAACAAATCGGTGGACGAGAATAGTGTGCTCGGTAGTAAAAGAATCACCGTGCCTATCGTTCTCATTTGAGGTACCACCACGAATCCATTATAACTCTTATATTTTTAAAAACATTTGATACAGCAGCAGTGTTGGCAACGCCGCGAGGGAATGTTCTCTTAACACGCGGGTCACAGTGTTTCATCAAACGTTTAGTGTGATTGGGTGCCGTGGGTTGGTCTCGACATGCCGTGTGTTGGTCTCGACATCATTTAACAGTCGAATCTTCGTTTTGGCGTAAAGCCAATGGGGTCTTTGGTTTTCCGGTAACACTGGCCCCAGAAGCGCTACCTTATGGACCTATTCAAAGTACTGTAGAAAATCGGAAAAAATGACAAAAAACTGGGAGAAAACTCGGAAAATGCTCCGATTGGTCTGAAACTTTGGGAGAAACTGTCAAAAATGCTTCCGGACTTTCTCAGAAAATTTTGGACCGAAATATCGATTTTAGAAAATTTTCAGAAAAAAAATCAATATTTTTTTAAATCGATATTTCGGTCCAAAATTTTCTGAGAAAGTCCGGAAGCATTTTTGACAGTTTCTCCCAAAATTTCAGACCAATCGGAGCATTTTCCGAGTTTTCTCCCAGTTTTTTGTCATTTTTTCCGTTTTTCTACAGTACTTTGAATAGGTCCATTAGTCGAAAAAACTGATGGAATTGGGTAGACGCTCCTTCCTTTCCTTGATCGGTAGGTTTGTAGCGTTGGGTTGTTGCAGGGAATTGCTCTCCCTGGGGGGAATCCCGAGCCCAAACGTAAATGGTCCCTGCAATTCCACGGGTATCTGTGGTGTTAATGCCGCTCGGCGTCTTCGGAGAAGTTCCGGCTCCAATTCGTTGTTTTGGTTGAGTAGTCTACCAAGGTAGGTTGCATTGTTAAGGGTGATGCTGACTTGGCAAAGGCATTTCTCATCACTTTGGTTTTGTTAGTATTTATTTGGAGGCCCACTTTCCACACATATCGACAAGTTCTGGAACACTTAGGAATTTTCGATGGAACCAAGTAGAACCAACCTTTAAAACAATTTGCTTAAGTTCTTAAGATATTTAAAGATAATGGAACAGAATTGATAATATAAGAACAACACTTGATTTGAAAAACATTTATTTTAGCTCAGAAGCGACCGATCATTGTTGCATGAGATAGAATGAATTTAGGAATAGAAAAGTCGAAAAATACAAACGAATACGGAGAACGGAGAACTCAACATTTACACGTAAAAGGGTACGGAGAACCAGAATAAGAGATAGGAAGGAACGGGGAAAAAAGTTAGCCAAAATGAAGAAAAAAAGACAAATAAAAAATTCGAGTATTTGAAAAGAAAATTAATCTGCATTATTTAATAAAAAAAATTAAATTAAAACTTAAATCGCTGGGTCATTTCACTTCGACATCGCCAATGGCTAAAAATTCAGAAGTTTTTTTGTAGAAAAAAAAAAACGATTAAAACTCACGAAGAACCGCTGAACAAGTGCCAGTTCGAGTTTGAAGTGACCACGAGTGATTAACTCGCCGAGAATTCGCGAAATCACTTGAACATCCGCGTTGTAGCCCCAATCCACTTCAGACTGTAAACTTTTGAAAATATTTTCGGAAAACGCATAACAGCCTCTACCTTGACACCAGTTCCAGAACACTGGGCGACAATGTTGTTGATCAGCTGCGTGGTGGCCGGAATCGGATTTCTCTTCACCGCTTCCACTCGCTTCACAATATTCTCGGCCACTTCGACTGCACGTTGCAATGCTCTGTCGCTTAATCCACAACTTTTTAGAGGTCCCGACAATTTGAGAATCACACGAGCAGTGTCCTCTTGGAATCTGCTTTCAAAGTCTATCTGAAAATTGAAAATTGATAAACAGGGACAACTACTTGGTGCACACATCGCTGAAATCCGAAGTTGAAATTATTAAACTTTTTGTGAATGAGCAGTTCCATTAATTTCAAAATGGGACAACTCGGAGAGCGTTCGTAAACAAAAATAGTTGAGTGAATGCTCAAAAACCTTCGGACCAAAATATCGGCTCTAGTACGTTTCGAAACTAGGACGATTCGAAATTTTAGTGCTATTTTTCGTCGCGGTGTTCGAACTATTGACAAAATTCGGCCAATGATAAAATAGCTGTCGAATCTTTACCGGCGAATTCGGAGAATTTTTCAAATTTACAGGAAAATTGAGCGCTAAAAATGCACTAAATTTTCAAAACGTTCTAGTCTCGAATTGGCAGGTTTCGAAACGTCCCAGTTTCGAAATAACGGGGTTCGAAAAGTCCTAGTTTCGAAACGTCCCAGAGCCAAAATATTGACTAAAGTTTTTCAAAAAAATCGATATTTCGGCCCAATATTTTTTGAGCATGTCGGCTCTGTATTTTTGACAATTAATATTTCCCAGTTTCAGCCGAATCGGAGCATCTCTGAGTTTTCCCGCAATTTTTCGCACTTTCCTATAACTTATGGTCCCCGAAACTCACATCCAACTGATCAATGCGATCCAGTGCCTCTTTGAGAATTGTTTCTTCCGATTTGTCAACCACTTCAACGTCGTCTTCGCTCTCCACCTCCTCAACTTCTTCTCCCTCGCTCTCCATATCAGCGTCTGATGACGATTTGCTGTTGTACTCCTCGGCGTCGCCATCCACCGATCCCAAATCGTCTTCCTCGTCGCCAACGTTCACATTATCTGGTGCCATCGCCGCGACTTCATCGAACTCGTCACCGAAACAGTTCGTGTGAATGTGAAGAATCGGCTTCGGATTGAGACCGTCAAATTTGCTCCATTTCTGTATTAAAAGTTTGGCGGTCGGTGGCGTGAGCTCATTTCCGCACAAGTAGACGTTTTTGAGTTGACGATGAAGAGATGGATTTAGGTAGTCGACGACGTAATTGCAGCCGGCGTCACGAATCAGACAATCCGAGAGATTTAGAACCTCGAGTTTTGGCCACGATTCCAAAGTTTTGGCGAGTGTCTTGGCACCTTTTGGAAGCACTGTGTTGTCCTCGAAACACAAGTTACGGAGATTTCGATTGTGCTTGAGAGCGTGAACCAACGCACGGATTCCCTCCTCGTGAATTCCATTCTGTCGAACATCAAACCATTCGACAGTCTCCAAAGCTTTGAAAGTTGCCGCAAGCGCGTGTGCTCCCGGATTCTCCAGACGATTTCTTCCGGCAATAAACGTCTTTAAACGAAGACGAGACTCCAAACCAGCAGTTTGCGAATTTCGAAGACATTCGGTGAGTGATTTAGCGATTTGTTTTCCGCCGATTCCGAGACCATTGTTGTTCAGTTTCAGCACTTCCAGAGTGTACGCCGATGGGGATTCGAGAAATTCCTTTAGTGCATCTGCTCCGATTGGACCGAACGCATTGTCGGACAAGTCCAATTCGCGAATCTTGCATCCCGCCTTGATCATCGCATGACCCAAAGCCTCCAAAACTGGAGGAATTTCATTTTTGAGACGACCAGTGAACAAATCGCTCCATAGACATCTCTCCAATTCCGGGTGCTTCTCGAGTGAGGTGGCAATCACATTTCCAGCAGCGATTCCAAGAGTATTTCCACGAAGTTCCAAAATCTTCATGACAGGTGCCGAATTAATAACTTTGACAACTTGTTCAGCACTCTCCTTCGTGTCCAGCTTCAACGATTTGTCCAAGAATGAAATCAACCCTCCGTTGGCAGATTTTTCTTTATCATCTGCAATTTTCATGCACCCAAATCCTTTGTCAAGAAGCTCATCGAGCATATCTCCTGCACCAACAATTTCAGCATCCTCGCGAACCGATCTATCTATGACAGTCTCTCGGGAAGTGTTAAAAGCATCTTCTTCCATGCTCGCATCTTCTGCGCCTTGCTCTTCGTCGTCCGATGACAAAAGCTCGTCGTCTCTGAAGTGGAAAATGTTTTGTGTGTTTCAATCAAGTTGCTAAATCAGAAAATTAAACTCCACATTTTTGCGCCGAAATACGCAATTATTTCAGTGCTAAATATTTAAAAACTCGGTGGGGGCTGGGTGTAAAATTTATTTTTTACGGATTTTATAAAACGGAAAATTTCGAATTTCAATGTTCAATAAAAAACATTAGTTGTTGAAACCAGAATTATTAAATAAAAAAAACTGTCAGGATTTTTATCTTTGAAAGTATTATTTTGAGGTTTTGAATATAGAAAGTCATGGTACGCAACCATAACTTCCAGCTGTACGCCTGTTTTTTGTAGGAATTCCATGATTTTTTTCAAATTTGGTTGCAGAATTATGAGAAGTGGAAAAAAAAATTACCGGAAAAACTCTAATAGAACGGCACAGCTGCCGGGCAGGCTTGTGCGAAAACGGGGTGCTCGAAAAAGTCGAAAACGAATTTCATTTTCGATTTTTTTTTTCGAAAATTCGAAATCTCGAATTTTTTTTCGGTTTTATTTTTCGAAAAAAATATTTTCGACCTCAATTTTTGAGTTATTTTTTCGAAAATTCGAAAATAAATCGAAAACGATTTTCAAGCGAGCAGAAAACGGGTTTTAAATTCATCAATGGCACTGAAGTCAGCTAAAACTTCAACTTCGCTAGAAATCCCGCATTTTTCATAAATACCGTAAAAACTCTATTAAATGGCCATCCCAATTTGAATGCCACTCAAAACCCTACTTCGAACAATAAAATGTCACCGCCTATTTAAGTTCCACCCCTAATATAATGACACTTTTGTAAAAATATTAGAACTATTTTTAAGTGTACCGTAGAAAATTAAATACGTAATTTCCAAGTAAACTGCTCCCAAATTGTTCAAACATTTCAAAACCATTTGAAAAAAAAATCGCTTCGAATAATAGAATGCCACCTCTAATACAAAACTTTGCTTCAAACAATAGAGTGCCATGGCTATATAATAGAGATTTTACAGTAAGTTTTATAAATCTGTCTTTAGACTCTTTCGAAACAAACGTACCATACATTTGAAATTCTAGAGGTGCGATCAAATAAATCATACTCATCTTAAAACTAGGATCTAAAATTGATCCAAACACTAGAGAATCATTATTCTCGTGTTTTTCGAGCTCCTTTTCAGTTTTTCAGACAGCCTTATTCATTCCAGTATTTTTTTCGATTTTTTCGAATTTTCTCGAAAAAATTCTCGTCGAAATTTTTTTTCGAAAAAAAATGGTCGAAAAAATGTTCGAAACTTTTTTTTCGAAAAAAAAGTCGAAAATTTTTTTCGAAAGACTTTGAAAAAATCGAAAATTCGAAAATTTTCGTTTTCGTTTTCGCACAAGCCTGCTGCCGGGTATTTAGAGGTTTGCACAACAAACTTCGGTCGTCTCTTGCCTGCTTGGCTAGAAAGTGTTTTTTCCGAGTGTGATGTTCAAACTTCTAAATACCCGGCAGTTGTGAAGAAATTAAACAATAGAAGGGCATGCCGTTCTATTAGAGTTTTTACGGTAAATTAGAAAGAGAAAACGAGAAAAAATGCGAGGTCGCCGTGGTCGCGCCATGGCCGATGTTTTGCTCTCATTTCTCTAAACCTCACTCCAAATGCATGCGAAATTCTTTGTTCGTTGGAGCGAGTTTTCAGCGTTTTATACGGAGTATACGTTCAAAAAAAATTATTTTTTCAAGGCGGGCCGAAATTTGCCAAGTATGAAAGAAAGTATTTTTTCTCACCAAACAGAAGAAAATTTATCTAAAATTGTTACGGATTTTACAGAATCCGTAAAAATATTACGGTGCCTAAAAATACGTAAATTCCAGCCCTGCTCGCGGCCAAAAAAGTAGGCGGGGTTTCATTTTTCATGCAGCTCGATTGGATACAAAATAAAATAAAAAGATGAACATACCCGCGACGTCCAAAATCGACATTTGTGCCGGTACCGTATCTGGCCTTCGCTTCGTCAAAGTCTTCTCCGAACGCATTTACCGATATGTCAACTTTGACATGACGCATTGCAGCAGAGGTGAAAAACTCTCCGATTTCGTCGACAATATCCGAAGTGATGTTATTTCCACTCAGAACAACCTTCTGAAGACCACCATGACAACGATCAAGCCCGGCGATGATGGAGATGACTCCCGGATCGTCGCACACACAATCTCCCAAATCGAGAATCTCCAAATGCTTCAGATCGGGGAGCACTTCAGCAAGGTGCACCGCTCCATCTTGTCCACAAAAATTGTCATTTATGTCAATGATTCTTAGGTTCTTATTGCTGGCAAATGCCTCTGCCAGAGCTTTAATCGCTGGCTGACGAATTCCGTTCTGAGGCAGTCGAATTTCTTCCAACGTCTTCATCATTGTGAACGCTTCAGAGAGCTTTATCGTCGACACAACTTCTAGGCGATTTCGGCCGCAAACGAATTTTTTCAATTTGAGAGGCGTTCCATTCTTCTTTGCCGCGTCATATAGACCACAGAGGGCTTTACCGACAGTTTCACCCGCCAGTCCGAGACCATTGTTGTTAAGAATTAGGTTTTCAAGTGAGAATAGTGCAGGTGATTGAAGAAAGTTAAAGAGAGAAGCGGAGAGACCAGCTCCGAATGCGTTGTCTGACAAATCAAGAGTGGTGAGCTGACATCCAGATGCGGTGAGTGCGTCTCCAAGAGCGTCAAGAACAAGTGGAATCTCATCTTTGAGCCGCCCCGTGAACATGTCACTCCAGATGCATTCTTTAAGTTCGCGACGTGTTCGAATCGCATTGGCAATGCTTTTGCCGGCAAGCACACTCAACGTATTTCCACGAAAGTCGAGCACTTCCAGATTTTTGTGCGCACGAATCTGATTGACGACTTCGGCAACTAAAGTGAGCAATTTTTAGAAATGCAAAGTGAAAAATTTTAAGGAGGTGCCAACCAGGCTTTCTCGGAAATGAAAACTTCTCCTCCGATGTTCCGACGAAATTTTCATTTTTGTTTCCCAATTTCCGTCGGAATTACGATTTCTGATCGGAAAAGAACCTGAGGCCGGATCCATGAAACTGCAAAACGATAGGAAAACCATTTTCCGGAAAAGGAATTTTGGAAATTGTTATTGTATGACGGTGAGACGCAAAAAAAAAAACAGACAAACCCATTTTCAGAAAAATGCCGTTTTCCTGGACCCGGGCTATTTCAAAACAGGACGTTTCAAAAAAGGAAAAAATACAGGAAAATAGTTGTATTGAAAACCACGAAAACGTTAAATTTGTAGTTGACTAGCAATTAGTTTGGAATACAGGCCCGATTTCAGCCCCATCCGTGTTAACATGGTTTTGAAACGTTCGGTTTTGAAATACCCCGGAGACTTTTTTCTGTTTTAGAATCCTAGCTCTGAATTAAAAAAACCGGGAAAAAATGACAAAACCGGGGAAGATGCTCCGCCCGTTTTTGCAACTGCTGCACGATGTTTTGTACTGGAAGTGTTGAAAATACAGGAAAAAGTGCGCCGCAGACTTGCAACTTTTCCCCGGATTTTTAAATTTTTCCCCGGTTTCATGTTTTCCCCGCTTTTGTCAGGGTCTCAATTTTTCGCACCAAATTTCGCCAGAAAAAACATGTTTTTTCCCGAGACGGAACAAAAAATTATTACCGGGGGAATCGGATTTTTTTCGGAAATCATTTTGCCTCGGAAGTGAATCGGAAATTTACGAGAAAGTCTGGTGGGGAATTTACGAATATCACATTAAAAACGCCCAAAAAATTCACTGCTTTTTAAAACAAGAAAAAAATTAAGACCTCCAAAAGGGGTACACGAAATGGCGGGAAATTTGAATTTTCCGCCCTTTTTCTTACAACTTTATTTCATTTTTTTTTCTATTCTTCTGCGTTTAATTTTGAAAATAAAATAATGTGTATTTAGGGAGATAATTACAAAAAACCGAATATTTTTGGGGAAAATTGAATTTTCTAGAAGTGACGGCCACCGGTTTTCTTGGCCAGCAGACACAACTCGTGTAGTCCTTTTGATGTTATTTTTTAAGAGCCAAAAACATGAGCAATTTTTTGTAGGGAATTTTAATGTGATATTCGTTCCCCAAAAAGTTGGAACCTTCTTTAATTTAAAACAAAAAAAACTTACTCTGCTCCTCTGTGTCCAATTTGAGTTGTCTTCCAACAAAGGATAATGTGTTCGACTGATTACTGACTGCCATCTCGAACAGCAAAACCTGAAAATCAATCGATATTTGGATGCAAAAATGAAGAAAACAACATGTTTCTGAGTTTTTCCTTGATTCTTCTGAGAAAAATTCGGCGAACAGACTGGAAGTATTGTGAGAAATAGACGAGGAAGCATTCAGGTGAATATCAATGACGGGAGAAGAAAAAGTGAGAAAAGACGACGATTTCACAGGAAATTAATAGGCAGTGATGATGGGCAGGACGAGATAACAAAAGAGAGAGAGGCAAGAAGTTGATATAACAACAATAATGATAATATTGTTAAAATTAGGAAAGTTCGCGTTAAATTTATCAAAAATGCCTCCCATATTTTTTTTAATTGCGAAATACTTTTTTTTTTCGAAAAACTTCGGAAATGTGCCAGCCAGGCAGCAAACAGCGATTCACAACAAACAATTTTTGCAAAAAATAAAAAAAATATCATGTGGTCATTTCGTTGAGGTAAATCTTTAAGCACGGCGTGCTGGAGACTACGTTTTTAAAATTTATTTTGGAAATGAATTTTCGGAGGTCATCTCTCTCAAGTCTCTGCGTTTCTTGGCATAATGCCGCTGTCGAGACGCAGATAAATGCAATAGGGCGCGTTTGCCTTTACGTAGGTTCTAACACGCCGTGTTAAGGAGCAAATAAAATGTAGAGAATCGATTAGACGATAAAAATTTTCAGATATTTACAATAAAGTTAAAAAATAATGTAACAGCACTTCATTTACACGTGTGATTGTTGTTGTGCATAGAGAGAAATTGGGTAAATAAATAAAAGGTGAAAATAAAAAATAAAAATACTCAACAAAATCAAATCGCAATAATAGATAACAACCATGGAGATCTGGAAAACGGGAAAACAATAGGAAACTCTAAACGCTCAATGAGGAATCGTTCGCCATTTCATTGTAACGCTGTTCGCGTCGTTCCAGAATCGGTCCAAAGCCTTCCAGGGCCGCGAAAGATATCGATCCCACGTTTTTAATGTCCGGACGGAAAAACGCTGCCCGTGGAAGACTTCTCTGTTCCGCAAGCTGTTCTCCAATCCATCTGACATGACCTTTGATCCATGACACTTGATTTCCAGTGGTATTGGCGATAGAGTCGTCGATAATGGCTTCCATGTCGACAGGGAGAATCAACATTCGGGATGAGGAGGTCCACATTGGGAATGAATCGCCTTCTATATAAAGAACAAAAAAAGTGATATAGTCAAAAAAACAAAGAAGAATAAAGCGGCGACCTACCGTAACCCAAAGAAGGATGAGCAATGACCACACCCCCTTGTGCGACCCCCCCCCCCCCCCCCCCGCAATTGCGTTGTCACTCCGCCACGAATCCATTATATTGTGTTTTCAATCGAGTTGCGACATCAAAACGTGAAACCTCGCCCACTTTTTTCACGCAAAAATTCAAAATGCACTAAAATTTAATGTTCGCGGGAAAAAAGTGCCCTTCTATTGTTTCACTTCATCACAACTGCCGGGAATTTAGAGGTTTGCACACCAAACTTCGGTCTTCTCAAGCCTGCTTGATTAGAAAGTGTTTTGCCAAGTTTGGTGTGCAGACCTCTAAATACCCGGCAGTTGTGATGAAATGAAACAATAGAAGGGCATGCCGTTCTATAAAAATGTTTTTACGGTAGAAAACAAAAAATCGATAATTTGGACAAGGATGCTCATTCCGAAACGTTAGTGACTATCGAACTATTCAAAAAGAACACATTTTCCTGGGGGCGGCCTAAATTACCTTGTAAATCTTGTCATTTATGGACCTATTCATAGGAGAAAAAAAACGAAACAAATGTTTTTTTTTTCTTATTCATAGATTTCAAAAAACGACAAACCATGTCGAAAAAATGAAACTTATTTCTATTTTTTTCTAATTTCTAAGCATTAATGAAATAGCTCCACGATTTTTGTACGTCGATTTTTTATTTTCAGTGTCGAATATTTGACATATGCGATATTTAACTAAAATTATAAAAATTTAATTAAGTTGAAAAATTCAAATATTCACACATTTCAGAGCTTTTGAAATTTAAATTTTGATATAGTCGGCGAATACATCACCAACCTCGCTCTACTGCTAAAATCCCTGTAAAACAGTGTTGCACTTGCAAGATTAACTCGAATTATAGTTTTACACTTCTTTTCAACGGAAAATAACGTATCCACGACGAGTTGCAGTTAAAATTTGATTTTTCGCTTCAAAATAGGTGCACTACACTGATGAAAATTGAAAAGTGCGATAGAGCGAGGCTGATGATGCATTCGCCGACGGCTCCGCGACATCTCGAAACCGGACATCTCGAAACCGAGACATCTCGAAACCGGACATTTCGAAACCGGACATCTCGAAACCGGACATCTCGAAACCGGACATCTCGAAACCGCGACATCTCGAAACCGCGTTAACAAGGGGAGGGTGGTTGAAAAGAGAGGTAGGAAGTAAAAACTTTTTTTTAAAATAATTTAATGACTATTCAACAAAAAATCAAAAAGTGCAAGATTTGAACATCATTTCTTTGGCGGCTACCAAAAAAAGTTTACAGTACCCAAACTGCACCTTGCACCGGGAGCAGCGGTGGGACCAAAAAATATGTTTTTTCGGTCATTTATTTTGCTTTAATTGGGTGAAACAAAAACATTTGTTTTGTTCATGCATGTAAGAAAAAAAAAGTTTTTCATTTAAGCCGCGGAGGCGCAAAACAATGCCTGTATGAACGAAAACTTAGCCGGGATATGCTCTGAATAGACAAAAAATCTCTAATTTTTAACGAAAACTTTGGAAAATTTCCATTCAACTCGCAGAAATACAATTTGTTATATTATTTTCTTCAACAAAATTTTTTTTTCTGCTTTTTTTTGAGGAAAAAAATTTTTTTGATACTTTTTTTGGGGACGAACATTTTTTTTTCAATTTTTAAGGACAAACAAAATTTTTTTTTTTTGTGAAATTGTTTTTCTCCCACTCCTGACCGAGAGATTGGTTTTCAAAAGCAGAGAAAATTGACAATAGAGCGCGCTTGCATCGATGTGTGCGTCTCGTGTTTCGGCACCCTCTCTCGAAACACGTTTACAGGGGAAAAATAGTATTTCTGCGAGCTGAATGGAAATTTCCAAAGTTTTCGTTGAAAATTAGAGATTTTTTGTCAATTCAGAGCATATCCCGGCTAAGTTTTTGTTCATACAGGCATTGTTTTGCGCCTCCGCGGCTTAAATAAAAAACTTTTTTTTTCTTACTTGCATGAACAAAACAAATGTTTTTGTTTCACCCAAAAAATGCAAAAGAAATGACCGAAAAAACATTTTTTTGGTCCCACCCCTGCCTCTGATGCAAGGTGCAGTTTGCGTACTGTAAACTTTTTTTGGCGGTCGCCAAAGAAATGATGCTCAAATCTTACACTTTTTGATTTTTTGTTGAATAGTCATTGAATTATGAAAAAAAAAATTTTACTTCCTACTTCTCTTTTCAACCACCCTCCCCCTGTTAACGCGGTTTCGAGATGTCGCGGTTTCGAGATGTCCGGTTTCGAGATGTCGCGGAGCCTCGCCGACTATATATTTAGCATATAAAAGTCTTCTTTTCATGTACTTCACAGTCGTAATAAAAAAAAGTTTTTTACTCACTCAATGATGGATACGAGTTGATGAGGTAGTCGCAGAATTTTCCAAACATGGTCTTCTTCTCCACATCGTCCTTCGAACGAATTCTGTTCCATTCGTCATAATCCAACAACGCCTTCCACGTTTTATCAACTTTCACACGCAATTCGACAGACCCATCGTGCACCGAAATCAGATCGGCGAGAAGATGAAACGCCCGTGCGAACCCATCGATCGTCGCCTCATCGTTCGGCTGATTAGCCATGTTCCACTCGAGCATCTCCTCCACTGACATCATCACATCCAGATCTGCTCCGTATCCAGACTTGAGAATTTCAATGGGTATTCTCTTCCGATGCCTCATCTCCGGCAGACGTCTTCTGAAAAAGTCCAACACCTCTGCGACATCTACACCTTCGTCTGGTTTACAAGTCGATGCGCAGTAGAATGATCGTGTAAGGTACTCGGCGAAACGCGAAAAACTTTTCGTCTCGGCGTCGGCAAGACTCATCAAAGTGAGCGCCGCTTTTCCGTATTGCTCATTGGCAATCTCTCGCGAGTATCGCAACTCTTTGAAGTTGTCGAGGTAAGCGTCCACGCGGCTTCCTCTCTGTTGTAAGAGAACGTCGTTCTTTCCGTGCTTTTTGAGGTATTCACACAAGTACAACTCAAAATCTTCCTTCTCGAAAGCCTTTTTGTATCGCTCAAAAGTTTTCTGCCTGGTTACAACGTCTGTTGTCAAATAATTCTTGACAAGGATTCCAAAATCACGATGTTTCTCGGCCAACTCCATGGCATCCGATGGTTTTCCGAGACTGATGAGATCCTGAAGAACTTTGTCAAGATCCGGCTGCGTTTCGCTTTCTTCCAGGTAGAAATCGTATATGCTAAAATCTTATTTTTTCTATATATCAAAAAATGGAGGGGAAAAAAAAAAGAAAGAAAGAAAGCAGTGGATACCTGATAATGTACATTAAAAGTCTGGTTCTCTCACTGTCCGAAGCTGTTCCTTCCCTCAACTCCTCGATGATTCGGACGGCGACATCTTTATAGCAACTGGCAAAATAGTCGACGGTCCAGCATCCTTTCGAAGGTTTCTCAATAGCCATTTTCGTTCTGCAACTTTTAAGACAAACAATCGATTTCAATTTTTTTTTCCTTCCAAAAAACTAAACGCGTTACATACCTTCTCCAGCCCAAAATCGTCTCCTTGATGCCAACGAGCAGATCGCAAACAGAATGGAACACTTCGAAGCGGTGAGCTTTCGCTTTACCAAGCACTTTTGCATCGAGCTGTTTCGCAGCTATCACTGGAATGTGATGGAACATTCCGCACCTTCCGAACAATGCGTCGCGATCTTTCAGACCAAGATCCTGAACTTCTGGAATTCGTAGAACTTTGTCGATGATTGCGTCGAATATCGCCGCGTTCGATTCATTTGTATTCCTCCACGTCCACACCGCAGAAGTGGCAGCGACACGTTCTGACATTTCAGATAACATGGAGTCGCCGCTTTGAAATCCGCGCGACATTGGAATCGGTGACGCTAAAATTCGCTCGAAAATGCCCATATGTTTGAGGAAGAGTATCATTCGAGAAGTCAGAACTCTCTTCGCGTGAAGCTCTGTGTCAGTCTTGTTAGAAGCGTCGGAATAATCGATGATAGCGTACATAAATTGTTGTACAATTCTCGACATCTCCTGATCCGCCATTTTAACCAAAGGTTTCAGCTCTTTCGCTGATTCTGACATGTTTTTCTCTCCGAAAAGATCAAAAGACTTGTGAAGCGATTGAAGAATCGGGCTTTTCGGCAATCCAGCGGCCACCATTTCCGACAGAAGTTCACTGAGCGTCGCCCAATCCTGAGTGCCAGTCGCAGAGGAAGGGACGGCTTGTTCCTGAGTGTACATGCTGGTGCCGTCCGAAAATCCGCGAGGTAGAAGGCGTACAGTTGAGACTCCCGAATCGAGGAGCATCACATAGACGTACTGCTTGCCAATTGAGTATCCAATAAGCTGATCATTTGCAGGAAGTGCGACCACCTTGTACGAGCTGATATCGTTTTTCTTTGGATTTTCCAAATTAAATGGCATGTACAGTGAAATGGCAAAGTATGGATTGAGTATGATCACTCCATCGGTCCGATCCGCTGATTTCGCCTCAGCGGTAGCTTGTGAAATGCAAAGAGTCAGATTTGAGTATATCGATTCGTCAGTTTTCGAGAAGAGCGCTTTATGATCCGTGCACGGAACTTTGGCCGACCAAATGAACTTTGCGGGCGCCTCTTTTTGCCAGTCAGGACCAAACCAAACTGTGTACATGTGCACGAGTTGCGATTCATCATGAGTTGCACCCACCAAAACCATCAATCCACCACGGAAAACGGCGGCGTCGATTAACCTTGATCTAACCATCATTGGTTGTTTTTTCATGTCAGTCTCAAAAAATCCAGACACCATTGGTTGGAAAAAGTCTTTGGTTTTCAAAGACCACAATTCACTTGGAGTGTGCATGTTATAGACCGTGAGCACATCTGGCGAGACTGCAACGACAAGAAGCTCATTTGACTGATATTGAAAACTGTTGGTGACCAGTGACGTGGATTCTTTAGATACTCCACCGAACATAATAGAAGAGAGACGCCTTCTGAATCCATGAGCGTCCCTTCCGATGACTTTGTGCGCCGCCAGAGAACCAGTTTTAGCAGAATCTTGACCCTCTCCACTCAGGAAAAAGACAGTTCCAGAAGTAGTTGTGAGAAGGAAGGATGCGGATTGACCATTCGCGGGCTCATCGGCGAGTTCTACACGGAGCGCAACTTCGCTGTTGATGTCGAGCACTTTTTCCACGTAATTTTGCGATTCGATAGATGTCCAATGACGAAGAACTCCTTCTGGAGAAACGACGAGCACTGCTGGCGACGGTGACTTGTTTGCTCCTCGATGAACTCCGTCATAAATAACAACGCATTTTACTGATCGTGGGAGGCCACTTGTGGGAAGTGGAAGTTGTGTGGGAATGGACGCACGGTGAGCAGAGTTCTATAAGTAAACGGATTTGAAAATAGAAGCACTGCATATAAAGTTTTCAGCCTACCTTCACCTTCTCCCAAATAAACATCTGATTTCGTGACAACACCCAACAGTATTTGTCATTGAGAGACGCGCAATTCGATGTCACTTCTGTCCGATGTGCTGAAGCGTGCCAATCTGTATTTGTTGAAAATTTCTGAATAGAATAAGAAAACTCACTATGCAAAAAAGCCTCTTTGACGAGAGCCGGATACTCGATCGGCACTTTGTCCAGGGTTAATTCCAGATCTTTTGCCGACATCTTAAACTGATAATATGGTGGAATATCCGCCATTACGGTGGGGGAAAAACGATTGAATAGAAAAGGATTTTATTTTTTCTATCTTTTTTTTCGAAAAATTATTTAAATATTTGTTTCGCGCTAAATTTTTTGAAATATAAAATTAAATACGGTATTCGTCTCAAGACCAGCGCACTAAATTGGTAACATGCGCCTTTAATATTTTTTGATTTTGATTTTTAAAAAATTTATTGATTTTTCTGTCTTGAATTTTTTAAACTAATTTTTACTTATTTTTGATTCTAAAAATTAGAAAAAAAAGAAGAAAATTACATTATTCAAAAATAAATAAATTTTTTTTTTCAAATTTTACGAATACTTGCGCCAATAGTGTAAACTGCTGACGCATTTTGCCTTTGACGTCAACTGCTATTCGTCTCTAGATCTCTCTTGCCTCTTTTCCTCCACTGACTTGTTTGCAGGCACTAGACACATTATGGACGAAGTCGGCGACCAACCACCGGAAATAACAGTCCACATAGTGAAAACTGATCCGGATGAGCAGCTGGAGCCAGATGCCAAACGTGTAAATTTTATAGGCACCTCTTCTGAGCAAGTTTTTGACGACGACGAGCAAAATCCATCGCCAATTGTTGATGTAAGCATTTTAATGTCAAAAATCGATAAAATAGTTTTCCAACGCTTCAGGATTTCTATGAACCAATTGACCCATCTGAACCATCCACGTCAAGCCTCCCAGTTACACCAATTTTGCGGATAGCTGGTGAGATTTTCTTTTTTGGTTTTTTTGTTATTGATTTTTGGCATAAAAACGTAACGTACCGCTGCGAAATAGATTGTTTTTCGAGTGGTTTTCGTAAAAATGCCATTAAAATTTGGAAAATGGCGAAACGAGTATTTTTTTTATATTAGAAAAGACGGAAAAATGAAAAAAAATGGAGAAAAGCTTACGGTCGGAGAATGCTCCGATGGACCTGAAACTCTGCGATATAATGTTAAAAATACCGCCGGGCATGCTCCCAATATTTGGACCGAAATATTGAGTTCAAAAATTTTTTTCCTTCTGACAAACATGTCCGCGAGTGTTTTTCCCATTATTTCAGGCCAATCGGGGCATTCTCACAGTTTTCCCCAATTTTTATTTTTTCTCTTTTACGACATTACTATGAATAAATTTTCCTTTAAAGACCTTTCTCGCACTATTTCGCAGTAAAAAAATTACAGACAAATTTCAATTTATCACAAACGTTGGACAGAATGGTTCGCCACCTGCCGGCAGAAATCGGCTCAGAGCGCCGCGAAACACATCACTTCAAATCGCAGAAGCGGCTCAGAAAAACGGAATGCAAACTGTCAACCGGGTAAGTTTTTTTTTTTTGGATTTTCTGCAAAAAAAAACATTTATGAATTTCCAGTCGGGCTCCCGATTCGTCGTCCCAATAACCATGCAAGCGCATCCGACACCGCTGACCGATCGACTTTTGGATGAGAGGGACGATATTTTAAGTCGTAAGTGGCTAAAATTGAACAAAAAAAGAAGGCTGGAATTCGATTTCAGAACAAGAAGCGTATCCGTACTGTATTCTCTGCAATTGCATCATCAAGACGTGGCGTGGATTCGAGTATCACGTGCTCAGGATGCATATAAAGTGAGAAATACTATTTGTTTTCTAATGCAGTTTCTCCTTTTCAGATACCGGGCCTTCCGCTGTTTTCACTGTCAGAAAGAATCATTTTACACAGAAGAAGAAGGACGGTTTCATTTGAGCATTTATCATCCCGGCGACGAGGTTATTGTGAGTTTTTTTTCTTTTAAAGAAGGTGTAAACTTTTCGGGGAAACTGTTTTAAAATAATGGATTGAGCGGGGGATTCACGAAAATCGCATCGAAATCGCACAAAAAAAATGTCTTTGATTTTTTATCCAGAAATATAAACAAAACGAATATGAGGTTTTCTAGGCCGGCGGCCGACCGCGTCTTTTCGAAAATGTTATTTTCTTCAGCAATAATCGGTTTGCTTCTTCTATTTCCTTTATATTTTCACTATTTTTTTTGATAAATTATTAAAAAATCTGCCAAAATTGCGCCAGGCGCCAGGAAACCGCTTTTTTGTTTGGTTTTGTCTATTTCGAATAGGAAATTTTTCGGAAAAAAAAATGCTGGCCGCGACTTCGTGTACTCCCCGTGGACTTCTATTGTTTTTTTTTGTAAACAGCATTAAAAATCAGATAACTTTTTTGTGCGATTTCAATGTGATATTCATAAACAAGCCTGATCTGACGCCTATCGGCGCCGATCAGTCTTGAGTAGCCGCCTGCGGCGGCTGTTCGGTTGGGCGTATCATTAAGCTTGATCTAGTTCAAAGTACCCTTTTTAGTTTCAAAACAACAATTTATTCACTAAAAACTATTTGAACAACAGAACTATCTTTAAAAAAAAACGATTAAAAAAAAATGAGATGAAAGAATTTCTTTGTACACGACGTTGAGTAGTCGCTCAGAAGTAGATTTGATTAAGAGCTCATTCTTTGATCTGGCGCGGGAAAGAGCAACGTATGTCTGTCCGTGAGCAAAGACGTCTTCCGGGAGGTAGAGTCCAACTCTTCCAAACGATTGTCCCTGTGCTTTGTTGATGCTGATGGCAAATGCCAACTTGACCGGGAACTGTGTTCTCTTGAGGTGGAATGGAAGGTTTTTGTCTTCGTAGCAGGTGATCCTCGGCACGAAGGTGTCCTTTCCTTTGTTGGATCCTATGGCGAATGAATAGAGGATGCACTTTCGCTTGAATCTCTCGACGGAAGGCCGTTGCACATTCCACTGCTCACGTCCAGATTTTTCCAATCATGACGACTGAGCCAACATTCAGACGAAGACGGTGAAGAGGAAGCGAAGATGTCCGAACAGAGTTAAGGAATTCTGTAGTCATGTGTTTGTTTGTAGACTCGTCTTCAACTTCGTCCCGGCGTCCGAAATGTCTCCTCTCAAACCGCCAAACACATCATCCACGAGATCTTCCAAAACTGGGAGACCTTCTAGAAAAGTGACTCGATCTTCGTAGTCGTTTGCTACTCCATCACCAACATCCAGTAGAAACTTGATCCAATTGGCATCTCCAATGATGATCCGCATGTTGTCTAGAAGCGAGAACTTCTGGAATTGATTCCAGAGGTAACTGTTCTTGATACAGTTGTTGATGAGGTCAGTCTTGGTTCCGCGTCGGATAACAGGAAGGATCTGACGGAAATCTCCACCCAGAACAATACGTTTTCCTCCGAAAGAGAAGGGAGAGTCGGGCAAGTCTCGAAGCACGAAATCAGCAGTCTCCAATGCAGTTTTGGAGATCATGGAGCATTCGTCCCAGATGATCACATCCACTTCTTTCAGCTTCTTTGTCTCGTTACTTCCTTTGCTGTGGTTGCTCGTCTTGGAATCGTTTCCGATTTTCAGTTTGAACAGTGACGCAGAAGTCCGGCCATTTGAGAGCAATGTGCTGGCAATTCCTGTCCAGGCGGTGCACTGTACGTTCTTGTTCATTGATGAGAGCATGTGAAGGATCACGTTGTGTACGTCTTCCCAGGTGGAAGTCCAAATCAACGAAATCGTCAGTAGAGTTGTCGATGACAATAGTAGGTGCAATGGTGAACATGTCTATTGATTTTCCCAATCGGACCAATCTTTCATCATTGTCGTAGTCTCTCGTGCTTCTGATTCCCCCTGATCGTGTCCCCGATTCAGAAAATCCTCTGACATGTCCTTCGTGAAGATATTCCACAAAGTTTGGGTGTCGCCAATCTCGGATCAGGCCAGAATAGCAGAGAAGGCTGTTCTCAGCTGAGCTGGCATGTGATAAGCGGCCATTTCCTCGAGTGACTTGATGACAACGGCATCGTCGCTCAGAAGACCTTGGGCTTTTGCTGCTTCGACTAAAGTATCATGCACAGTTGGAATACCATTGTCGTCTTTAGTCGTCTTCAGATCCGATAAGCTGGTGGCACTTTTGGTGTACAGAAGGAGAAGACGTAGAGCGTATCTTTCAGGATCTTATGGAGAGACTCCATAGATCCTTCGGATGGTCCATTCTCCGACTCTTTTTCTAGTTTTCCACTCTCCTCTGGTCTTGTCGAAAGTGAAACACTCTGGCATTTCGATGTAGGTGAGTTTTCTGAAGTCATTGATCCCTTCGAGGTCCTTTCCAGCTCGTTCCTGATCAGCTAAGTTCTTGTTCGGAGCAACACTGCGCCTCTCTTCAGCCGCCTGCTTCGTGTCCATGATGTATGATTGTCCATAGGAAGGGGCCTTTTCAGTCGGTGGATGGAGAGGTCCAGCTGCAAGGTAGATCTGTTCATGGATCTTGTAAGAGTAAGGTCCGTAGTCTCTGAACTCTTCCACCTGTGCACCCATTGATGCGAGAGCTAATGCCGAATTGAACTGTCGGATGTTGCTCTGGAAGTTGTCAGCATCCGAGCTATCTCCCACCTCCAAATGCGTCTTTGGCCGTTGTTGCATTCTTCTCATCCTTTTTATTCCGATATCTGGTTGAATGGTATGTGAATCTCTCAGTGCGTTGCTCCTTGGTTTCAGATGCTCTTTTAGCCTTGGAATTGCTTTGAAGACTTGCTCTTCTTTCCTCAGCCCTTTCCTGCGTTTCAGACAGTCTTGTCTCCAATTTTGATTGCGAGTTGCTGATCCTTTCCATCATTTTCTCCTTCTCGGTAGAATCTGCTCTCCGAAGACGTCTGGACTCCCGATCTTTCTTTTTCCGGATGGCACTTTCTTCTGGAGTCTCGCTTTGTGGCTTCCGTCTCATAAACTCTTCAGCAGGTCGTGTTTGATCATTTTGACAATAAATATTTATACGACTTTCGTCGTAGCAGAAACAAAAAAAATTGTTAAACGTGAAAACCAATTGAACTACCGATTGATGCGAACATTTAATTATCAGTTCATATCGTTTGCAATCGGTATCACTTGGTGTAGTAGCTAGTGAGTTGCAAACTGCAATCTGCACTCCCTGGTTCAATTCCTCCTGAGGTCTGTTGAGTTTTGTTGATCCAAAGACGTGGTTAAAAATAGTTCCCATCAACCACGATCCCTCAACCCTAATGCTCTCTCTCTTTGAGGAATACGGGCGGGCTATCTTCCAAGCGAACAGACGGACATACTTGAATAGCGTAATATATATAAGAAAGATCCCCCACCCAATACTGCATTTCAAGCCACTTACCCCAAAAGTTCCTTTAATTTCTTTTCATTTTTCAGCTCCTCAAAGAGTTTGATATGGAAAAAGAGACCGCTGCCCAGAACGCTTTCAAGCATATTTACTTAATGTGTAGAGATGGAGTGAGTTTTGCAATTGTTGTTTTTTTTGAATTAGTGATCAATTGCAGTTCGAAGTCACAAAAGAAAGGGTTTTGGAGTGGGAGGCCGAATCGGCTCAACAAGTCATGAAATTTCAGCATTTGAGGTTTAAACGGCCCGTCGTGTTAGTCAAAAAGCCGTGAGTTTTATATTTAAGCGAAAATTCAAAATTTGGGTCTGCTGAAAATAAATACTTTGCCGTCATTGCAAATTTTTTTTTTTTAATAATGAGGTTACCGTATTTCCTCTAATATAGGCGCATGCGCTTCCATTGTTTCATTTCTTCACAACTGTCGGGTATTTAGAGGTTTCCACACCAAACTCGCCAAAATACTTTCTAACCAAGCAGGCATTAGACGACCGAAGTTTGGTGTACAAACCTCTAAATGCCCGGCAGTTGTGATGAAATAAAGCAATAGAAGCGCATGCGCCTATATTAGAGGAAATACGGTATTCATAAAAAGAACAAAAAATGGGGGAAAACTCGGAAAATGCTCCGATTGGCCTGAAATTATGGACACCGAAATATCTAAAAGTGGCTTGAAATGTAATACAGTGCGTTGCAGGTTTATACGTCCACCCTCGTTTTTGAGCATAACTTGGGAACCGGTGAATAATTCGATCTAGTTTGGTCAAAATCGAATTCAGGACACGAAATTACATATGTCCAGTAATTTTTAAGATAATATCTGAAAAACTACTCGATACACCCAGAAAAAACTGAAAATGTGCCTTCTGCAACCGTTGCAGGTTTATACGTCCACTTCAACAAATGAGCTAGAAAACAAAAAATAACAACAATTCAATACCTAATCGATGAACCTTTAGCGGTAATAACATCATAAACACGGTTTGGCATAGAATTGATGAGGTTGGGGATTTACTGGGTGGACTTAGACTTGAACTCTTGCTCCAGAAGACTCCACTCCGCAGTGAGTGCATTCTTAAGGTGTCCCACGGTGTCGTACTTTTTTCCATGGCTGTAGAGACGACGAACCAGCTCACCCCAGACATTTTCCATTGGATTCAAATCTGGAGAACATGCTGGCCATGGCAGAACATCAATTTTTTGGACTGGAACCAGGCTAAAGTGGAGCGACTAACATGGGTGACGGCGTTATACTGCTGGAAAGTGAACTGGAGGCGGTTGAATCGACGACGGAATGGCAGGAGATGGTTCTGGAGGACATCTTGGTAGTCCGTCGAGTTAATCCGGCAAGTTGTAAACACCAGCTCCAAATATCCAGCCGAAGAAAACGCTTCCCACACCATGAGGCTTCCTCCACCAATGTTCCTCTTCGAGAAGACGGCTGGATCCTTGCGTAAGTCGTGCCAGTAGGACTTGTAGCCATCCGGTCCATTTAGATTAAACTTCTTTTCGTCCGAAAAGATAATCTGACAAAAATTAGAGGTTTTTAATGAAAAAATTAAGATTATTGTACCTTCTCCCAGTTGGTTGACATGTTCCTTCAAGCAAAGTCGAGACGACGAGCCTTGTGAACGTTGGTGAGTCTCGGAGCGGGACGCATGACGGCTCTTGTGATGTTGGAATCTTCCTTGAGCGCTCTCCAAACTGTCCACTTACTAACTCCAAGATTCAACTCCTGATTAATATTGTTACACGATTTCATTGAGTTCGAAACTACTCGGGTCACCGAGCTTTTTTTGTCTGTTTGGATTCGGATTCAAAACAAAACGATTAATGGAATTGGGGGATCGATTCAGATGCCTGGCGATAGCTCGGTTGGTCCATCCAGCTGTTTTGAAGGCAATAATTGAAGCTTTTTCAGCAACAGTCAACAGTTGGCCACGGCCCATGATTTTATAACGAATAATAACAAAACTCAAATCAAAAACACGTTTTACAGTAATCTTAAAGGCACAGAGCCCAAACTTTAGTATTTGGTCTTGCCTGGAAGTCATAATTCTACCGTTCTCTGGAGTGGACGTATAAACCTGCAACGGTTGCAGAAGGCACATTTTCAGTTTTTTCTGGGTATATCGAGTAAATTTTCAGATATCATTATAAAAAATACTGGACATATGTAATTTCTTGTCCTGAATCCGATTTTGACCAAACTAGATCGAAATATTGACCGGTTCCCAAGTTATGCTCAAAAACGAGGGTGGACGTATAAACCTGCAACGCACTGTATTGGGTGGAGGATTTACGCATATCACATTGAAATCGCCCAAAAACATTTGTCTGATTTTTTATGACTTTACAATAAAAAAAAGACCACGAGGAGTATACGAAGTCGCGGCATGGGATAGATTTCCGCTTACCTGGCACAATTTTGGCTGATTGTTCAATAATTAATAAAAAAAGATAGTGAAAAATGAAGAAAATGGAAGAAAATACCGATTATTGCTGAAGACAAAACAATTTTCTAGAAGATGCGGTCGGCCGCCGGCCTAGGAAACCTCGACTTCGTGTACTCCTCGTGGTCTTCTATTTTTTGTTGTTGTAATGATACGTTTAAAGTAAAAAAAGAAGCGCAAAAAAAGACGAAAATAGGCGTCCAAAGTAACTTTGTTTTTGCGTTTTTTTTCTACAGTAAACAGCCTAACCTGCAGATCAAACAAAAAAAAACAACTGAAAACATGTTTTCAAACAAAACAAACATATGAAATTCAAATTATTCCCTTGCGCGTCACCAATATGTGCAGAGAAAAAAGACGCAAAAACAAAGTTACTTTGGACGCCTATTTTCGTCTTTTTTGCGCTTTTTTTTCACTTTGGACGTACCATAAAATTTGGCAAAAATCAGGAAAATTATTTGTGCGATTTCGACGTGATATTCGTAAATACTTTAAAATAGTTTTCCCGAAAAGTTGGCACCTTTTTTAAAAAATTGCAGAAAACTGATATTTCGGTCTAAAATTTTCTGAGCATGTCCGGCAGTATTTTTGATAGTATTTTCCAAAGTTTCAGAAGAAATAAAGCATTCTTCGAGTTTTCTTCAAAATTTTTATCTTTTTTTTTTAAATGTTTTTGTCCCCAAAAGAATTGACAAAACAACAAAAAAAATGTCTTCGTTAAAAAATTAGCGAATTTTTGTCAATTCGGAACATATTCCGGCCAAGATTTTGTTCAACAAACAGGCATTTTTTGCGCCTCCGTGGCTCTACAAAAAATACCCTGTGTTAAATTTAAAAAATTAATGAAGAAACTTTTTACCTCAAAAGTTGCCACGAAATGTCATTTCTGGAAAATGAATAAAAAACAAAGCCTTTATGCAAATTTGAAAAAAAATTACCAAAAATAATGTTTGATGACAAAATTGACAATAATGAAGGACAGCGAGGCCGCTAATTGCCACGAGATTCGGCAGATCTGCGCCGGCCATTTGCCACCACTTTTGGAAAATTTCCTGTGACCAAAAATAGTCGAGTTTCAACGCACATCCTATTTCAGGCCCTGTTTTTCGCGAGAAGCACAAACCGAACAGACACTGGTGCAACCAATAATACATCGTTCCGTCCGTTTCTACCAAAACATGCCCTTGGTAAGTCATTTCCAGCTCTGCGTCTCTTCATCGTGCCCAGTCTACTCATTTAGGATTTCCATCAAGTGACATCGTACGATCAGCATCTTCTTCCGGGAACCCTTCGTCCTCGATCGACGGCTACTCAGCGAGACGAAGATCCGAGAGATCGCGAAAAGGTGCGGGAAACATTGAAACAAAGATTGAGATTTTATCATTTTTTTGGGGGAATTTCAGAATCACGGCTGGGCGTACAGTGCGTAACATAAGTATAAGCGCACCCCCAAAAATGCATGGTATTGCGTTTGCATGCAATCTGAAGACTCGGGACTTTGAAAATCGCAATCAGCATGCAAAATTACCCCAGGACTACATAGTCCGAGTTAATGCTCACAAAACTCTTGAAATGGACCTGAAAAGTCTGAAAAAGTACTCCTGCAACCGTAACATAAGTATAAGCGCACCTACCAAAACAGATGAAAAAACTCAAAATTTTTTTGAAAACAGTCAATGAATGTTGTCACGTACCTTCAGAATTTAACAAAAAACTTCCTCGCAGTAAAAACAAAACCGAAAAAGATCATTCAATCATGCCACGTGGCACAAATCAGTCAAACACCGAGAAAACGCAAATCAAAGCTTTCAACACGGCCAGATGGTCGAACTGAGTAATTGTGAAGCTGTAGAACCATTCCACGACGTGCAATAACTATTATATGAGAAATCAGAACCTTTACGAAAAGTTTGGGGTGCCGCCAAAGCCGTCTGTCAGAAAAAAACCAACATTAGTCGACAAGTTTCATGCTCTCTAAAGACGTGCTACGACACCAAACGAGAACTCAACGCCATAGTTTACAAGCAAACGTATGGGAAAACAGAAAAAAGTGATCCCAATATCAAATGAGCCGTATTGAGACCTGCGCCGCAAATTACCGACGATCAAACAATTTGTGGTTTTGACTTAAATTCGAATTCAGTAATTGTTTGGTACCAAAACTCTCAAACCAAATCTTATTTGTTCCAAGTTGGTTTTTCTGATTGGAAAAGTACAATTCAAACAACGCGGGTAGTTACGAATACGATTGGCACGATCTCTTCTAGGATCCATTTGATTTCTCAAAACGTGAATTTGGAGGAAGAGGCATAATGGTGTCCGGTGTTTTTATTCTTCTGGTTTACTAATAATACATTTTGTATAAAAGCTACTCAACTTGAATTCATGTCAGAACATCCCAAAACAGCAACTCCTCTTGTTCCTCCGTCGATATGGCCTCATCTTCCAACAAGATAACGCATCCACGCATGCCAGTGGACTGGCTCAAGATTAAAAACCGCGATGTTTTCACTTGTCCAGGATGCTTTCTGGACTAGAACCTATTGGATAACATCTAGGGACTATTCCTCGTCGATTTCACAACCAAGAAAAACCATTCTAGCCGATTGCTGCACTCGAGGTCGCCATTCTTTATGAGTAGAGTCTCCTGGAGCAGGAATTCAAAAACAACACTGACTAAGACATCCCAGGCGTATCTAATTCTATGTCCAACCGTCATTATGGAGTTATAAACGTTAATGGTACAGCTACTAATTATCAACTTGTGTTTTTCTTGAGTTTTTCCGATGTTATGTGGGGTGCGCTTATACTTATGTTACCGTGCACTCCCTTTAATTACTGAAACCAGGAATAATAACAAGAATAAAAAAAAGAAAAACAACAAAAATAAAGCAAAATTGCAATTTTTTGTTTAGTTTCGGTATTTATTTAACATCGAGAAATACGTTGAGCTATTTTAGAAATTATCGGAAAGTTATATGTACTTCTGCTGTGCCGGGAGTATTTTTTTGAAAAACTTCGAGAAAAATAAAAAATAGAAATTTTTTTTCTTACCAAACTGTAGAAAATAGTTTTAAAATTTTTACGGATTTTATGGTACTCCAAAAACCTTAAAATTCCTAATAGTAAACAGCCAGCCCTGATCGGAATTTAAAATAGTTGCAGAGAATCGATGCATTAATGCACGCCGTCACGTCTTCTCATGATTAGCAAACCTTCTTCAAAGTCAGCAACTGTCGGGTTTTTAGCAGGGAAACATTCCGAATTGAAGAATTCTGCCAATTCTTGCAATCTCTAATACTTTGAAAATTTTTGAGTTATTTATTTAGTTTTTATACTTTTTTAAAAATGATTATTATCATTTTTGTATGTTTCCAATTGATATTATATTTGAATTATATTTGAATAAAGCATGATTTTTTTTAAAGTATTTGAATTATTTATTGTATTTATTGATTGAATCTTTCAATTTAAAATATCTGATATCTAGGAATATTCCGCAAAAAAAGAAAAAAAAAAGACCTTTTCCGGCCGAAAAGCTTTTTTTGATGACCTTTTCCTTGCATTCAATCGTTCCGATTTCTATCTTTTCTCCTTCCTCGTCCTCATAAATAATTGTGGTTTGCTGCCACGTGTCTTCATGTTGTGACAACTCGTCCCTGTGCAAACATTTGGCTCCCTCCCTCCCTCCTCTCTCCATCGCCTTTTCTCTGCGTCTCTCATCCCCGCCTACTATTCCATACTTGTCCATATTTTGGAACGGGAGAGAAAGGTGGAGGAAGAAGAAGGACACACGATGAATTCGCGCAAAACGCATTACGTGTCCGTCGCCTGGCCATGTACAGTTATTGCCTCTCTGCGTCTCTATTCGAAATCTCTCACTCTCGGCCGGCTCCTGTTTTCGTTCGGACCGCCCGGGCTAGGCTCATTTCAATCATGTTTGCTTATCATATCACTGATTTGTTTTTATTTGACCTCTGTGAACTAACAATAAGGTGTAAAAACGTAAATTACTAGGACTTTTTGGCAGTGACTTTATCAAGTTTTAGTTTGCCATGAGAAAATTACGCTTTTAATTTCTCCAAACTTGCTTGCACACTTTTTTCTTCGTTATTTAAATAAGTTGGCTTTATCGTTTTCTTTAGACCTTGAAAAAACAAGGTAAGTTACTACACAGGAACAGGCTCCGCCCCTAGTGCTACAATGCCGAAAAACCGTGCCGCAGGCTTGCGAAAGCGGCAGAGCTTGTTCCCAGCCTCTCTCAGGGTATCGTTTTTTGGCGCTCATTCCTACTTATTTTTGATGAAAAAAAACGCCAAGAAAGAGAATGTTCGAAAAACAGTTTTCTGATTATTTGCCTCAAAATGTTATCGAAATACTTGTAAAATTTCTATTGTAGTGTCAAAAATGAAACAATCGCGCTTAAGAAAGATGGAACGCAATTTCCTATTTCTAGATGTTTTTCTGTTCTATTTTTTTGGTTGCGTTCACCACGAATTGACACCAATTACCCATCCCCCTTTCCATTATAATGGAAACTTTTTTTTGTTGGTAAAAACAGCCACTAACCACAAAAAATGAACAATATACGACGAATATGAATATGCAATTTCCTTTCTCTTTTACTCTTTTCCCAAACATTTACATACGAATGTTTTTGCAAAAAAAAAGATGAATGTACTTTTTTGCGGTACGCCAAAATTAGTCGATAATTTTAAAAAAGGAAATGACAGGAAATTGGTCCAAAAATTTTTGCGAGATTTTTTTTTCAGACAAATTGAAACATTTTTCGCTCTTGTGCGTGTTTTTTTAAATATTACTCGTCTCAGCAGCTCATAAACTTTGAAAATGTCGAGTTTTCTCAAGAATTGTCTTGAAGCACATTTTCGACACAGTTGAAATGAGTGCGACCGTAACCGATTTAAAAATGTAAAGAAGTATATTGTTTTTATTTCGTGTCATAAAATGCGCTCCGAGATATGTCGTTGGAAAATTGGCTATTTTCAAAGTTTATGAGCAGTTGAAAAATGGCTGAGAAATAGGAAAACAATTAAGACCTAAATTCCATGTTCTTCTGGAAGTGAACAGTACCATAATCTTGACTTATTCGATCCCTAAAAAGATTGTTCAAAGCAATCTAATTTAATTTAATATAGAGGAGTCCCGTTTTGACTGTTTGTTCGATGGAGCGCATTTGTTGAAATGAGAAAATAGAATAGAATAGAAAATGACGCGGATGTATGTATAAGTACGTATTTTCACAATTCGACCTTTGTTCTGATGCACAATGAATCGGGCGGAAAATGTCAAACAATTCGCCGCCCGGAATTGTTTGTTCCTTTCAAATCGCCTCATTTTCTTCACTTTTTCCTTTCTTTTTTTCCACTATTGTATATACATATAGTATTTGTTTTCAATTGTCTTACTTGCCCAGATTTTTCAAATTAAGTTAAACATTTTCTACATGTTTTTCTGTCACCTTTTCGCAATCTTCCTAGCATCCTTATTCCAATGTCTTCAACATTAAAAGCCTAATCCCTGCCACTCATTCGCGCCGACATCTTCTCAAATTACCCTTCCGCCATAACTCATTCACAACGACCACACCACCTCCCATTATTCCACTTAATTTCTCATGTTTTCTTTTCTTCTTTTTTCAGACGAATATGACGGACGGCACGTCTTCTGCCGCCAAATTCATGTCATCGGTGAACGGGCTGGTGCCGTCGACGATCTTCGATCGAGGTACGCCTATCTTTAAAATATATTCTGTGTATTTTTTTATTGTTTATCCCTTACAGTACACGACATGGACGTTTCGGAAGAGATGGAAGAGATTCGAGAGGTTCTTTACGAAATGATCAAAAAGAACTTTTCAATGGGCGTGGCAGCGACGCATCTGGCTGAAAAGTATCATGAAGAGTGAGTCTTTTCTTCGTGGGCGAATTTTTTGGGACAAGTGGTTCAAAATTTAGTTTTGGGCAAGAGGTTTACGAATATCACATTAAAATCGCACAAAATTTTTTAAATGATTTTTATTGTGTTTTCAATCGGGTTGCAGCATGAGAACGAGAGAAAAAAACATGTTTTCTCTGCTTCTCTTCGAATCGAACTGTGTTTGCGTGGTCACGCGAAAAAAGTGGGCGGAGTTACGCGTTCTCATGTTGCAAGTCGATTGAAAACACAATACAACAAAAAAGATATAAGACCACGGGGAGTACACGAAATCGCGGCCTAGAAATCCGGCGACCAGCAGTTTTTTTTCCGAAAATTGTCTTTTTTTTTTTTTTTTTGTTATACTTGGCGCAATTTTGCTGATTTATAAATAATTTCCAAAAAATGTGAAAAAAGGAAGAAAAAAGCCGATTGTTGCTGAAGACGCGGTCGGCCGCCGGCCGAGAAAACCGGGCGCGCTAGCCTAAGAAACCGCGTCTTCGTGTATTCCCCGTGGTCTTCTATATTTTTTTGTAAAAATCATAAAAAAATATGGTTTTTTTGTCCGATTTCGATGTGGTATTCGTAAACAAACCACATTCTCCAAAAAGTTGACACCTCCTTTAAAACTCAGCTGAAATTCTGAAATTCAAATATCGGTTTTTTTTTCAATGTGCAAGAATTTTGCCACCTTAACACCAAAAAGTGGAAAATTCATATTTTTCCGTTTTTTTTTCACATCAGAACTGCGAAAATTACATTAAAATTTCAGTTTTTACTCGATTAGAGCGGCATACCATTCTATTTTTCGAAGCACATTCAGGAGGAAATTTTATTGACAAGCCCGAAAAATCATTTAAAAACCGATTTTTTAATAATGATTTTTGCTGAAATGTCAAAAACTAATTTAAAATCACATGAAATCGCGAAAAAAAATTAAAAGGTTTAACAAATGGAAATTTCGTATTGAGAAAAATCCAACGAGTTGGATGCAGTACGTAAATACTGCCCTTTTATTAAAGAATTCCCTCAATTAGATAATAGTGTAAATACGGTATCAAAAATTTAGGTTTAAAAATTTAAAAATTTCAAGATTTCAAGATAAAATTTGATTTTAAAAAATGAAGAAAAAAGTTGGCTGTGGCTTTATATTTTCATGTCGCAATTTATTTGAAAACCCAATATTTAGAAATGACAAACATTATTGCAAAATGCAACGCTCCCGACCAAGACATGCTCGAAACAATTTGAATAATTCAATTCGAAACTTTTCTTGACAATTCAAAGTCAGTTTTCGGTCTATTTTCTGTATTTTTTCGAATATTTTCGGTATTTCCATTAATTTGCTATGATGTAGTCAAAGGGGCTAAATTCAAAAAAATTTTAACTAGTTATTGGTTCACCTTTTCAGGATCACCACGGGTTCCTTTAAATTAACACAAAAGATAAAGCACTTACGTTACCAACAGATTTATTATCCCAATAGGGGATTTACACCAAGGGGACGACCACACGTGGCCAACACAACAGCTCAGAAAAATATCAACTAGAAAATAAACAAACTAAATTTACACGTGACAACACACGACAAAATAATTTTTAAACTTATTCACGTGACTCTAACTTAGGTGTGCCACTAAAGTACCTCGAACCGGCATAACGGATAATCGTTGCGCGGTAGAGATAGTATTAGGCGACAAGAGAACGGCAAGAGAGACTTGGCACCGCCAACTAACTTTTTCTTTATATTTTGGCGGGAGTTTGGCATCGAACACTATTGTTAGCCGTGAAATTTCTCGCCTGTGTCACATACTTTTGGATTCCAAAAGAAATGGACGGATAATAACTGAAAATACCCTGAGAAGGTCGTTCACATTGTACGGTGGAATTGTAGTGCCCAGACATGAAAACGGGCTTATACACAAGAACTTAGGCTAAAATTTAAAAAAATACAAAACATTCTTCATACTGGAACAAAAAATGAGTATTTTGTTAAAACTCTGAAAAAGCCCTAGAAATCTCTTTTTTGCAGATTTGTCTCAAAAGGTCTAGGACGAGAGCTTCCGGACGATTGGATCCAGCAAGTTACCGCTGCTGAAGAATTTGAAGCTCAGGTACGCGGAGAATTTTAGAATTAAAAAAACTACAATATAGAACCACAGAATATCCAACTCTCTTGCACCGCTTTTTTTTTTTGCAGACCCGCGGCCCTATCACGATCCTCTTTGTTCGCCTTTCCAACACGTCTTCATTCAAACGACCGCCAATCAATTCAGTGAACGTACGAGGTGTGTGAACTGATTTATTACAAACAAAACAATTATCACAACGCTATTGTCTCCGTCCATTCATAACAGTCTTCTCAGTCATCCTTTATTCGTATTTATAATGGGGAAAATCGTCGTGTAGCGAAACTTCTCCTCCGAGCTGCAATTCTTTTTCTGAGTCAGTGCTTAGGGACGTCTCTTCGGGTTCATCATCAGATCCATCGTCGTTGCTGGTATCTTCGTAGTAATCGTAGCCGCCTAACTAAAACGAATACATATTGAATATCTTGTGTTTATATTGTTGTGCGAAGTATGATTGTGACAAAGATGTTTGCGGAAATTTTAGTACACTTTTATCCCTATTAATCTTGTCTCAGCAATGGCCTCTTTCATACACGAGGAATTTATGCACGAATTTTGACACATTTAAACGAGTGTAACCGTAATCCATTCAACGAGTGAGTGAGAGAAAATAAAATACCATTTTTTTTGTTTCTCTTATTCATCACTCTATATTTTAATGGGATACGGTCACACTCATTCAACTGTGTAAAAATTCGTGCCGATATTCATTGTGGAAAATCGATCATTTTTAAGGATGATAGACTAGTAATATAATTAATTCCAAAAGATGGGCGGCATCTGTTGACCGCAAACACCACTCACAAATTATAAAAAAAATTAACCTCATTAATTCTGTAAATCATATAACCGCTCAAAACCGCTGAAATAAAAGAGAAGACTAAAAGAGATTCAGCAGTGAGATGTTCAAGCATTTGAGGAGGTAATCTGCAAAAAGAACGGATGTAAACCTAGCCGTGACAGTTGTCGACTTACGAACGGTGCCAAAAACTTTCCGGTTCCATCGTAAAATAGGCGCAAAATCAATCACATGAAAGTTTGATTGTAAAAATATAAAATAAATAATGAAAAAATAAATATTATCGGCCCGCCACTTCGGTCAAACGCGCTCCGCTGAACTCAATACTACGTGGATTTCATTTTGGTTTCCAAATTTTTTTATTTCACGTTGAATTTACACGTGTAATGAAAAAATTTGGAAACCAAAATAAATTCCACGTAGTATTGAGTTCAGCGGAGCGCGTTTGACCGACGTGGCGGGCCGACAATAAAGAATTCTTCGAATTTAAATAGCAGCCACGTGTCACGGAAACGTGGAAGGAAGACGTGAACACAATTTCGTAATTAGGTGTTTTTGGGGTCGCACAAGTTCACGCTAGCTCCGCCCACTTTGGATTTATTTATTTTTCGAAAGTTTTTGCAAACAAATTAGAAAAAACTGTGGAAAAACGCGGAAAATTCTCCGATTGGCCTGACAATTGGGAAAATAATGTCAAAAATACTCCCCGTCATGAAATGCCCAAAAAAATTTTGGAGCGTAATATCGGTTTTTGAAATTTTTCGGAAAAAAAAATCAATCTTTTGAAAAAATCGATATGTCGGTCCAAAATTTTCTGGGTATTTCATGACGGTGAGCATTTTTGACACTTTTCCCTGCATTTTCAGGCTAATCGGAGCGTTTTCACACAGTTTTTTGCTATTTATATTTTGTGAATAACCGTTTAATTGAACTCTAGATATCGTAATTACGACCAAATTTCCATATTAATTTTTTTTTAAATCGTTTTGTGTTAAAATTCAAAATGTTTCTCGCATGTTCCTGTCTTAAACTTATGGGGTTATTCACGAAATGGCAAAAAATGGGAAAAAAAATGGCAAAAAACTGCGCGAAAACTCGAAAAATGCTCCGATTGACCTGAAATTTTGGTAAATGAGGGGAAAAACTCTCCCGGACACTCCCAGAAAATTTCAGACCAAAATATCGATTTTAAAGAAATATTGATTTTTTTTTCTGAAATTGCTACATTGTGTTAGAGGCAACCGCCCTTCAGTGAATAAATAAATAATAAAAAAAATTGCTTAAAATCGTTATTTTTGTCTAAAATTTTGGGGTAATGTACGGGAGAATTTTTTCCCGTATTTCCCGAAATTTCAGGTCAATCGGAGCATTTTCCGAGTTTTCGCGCAGTTTTTTCCGCAAACACCACCGTTGTCAGAACTTGCTTAATTGCCCAATATTTACAATACAATTTATTTATTGTCGGCCCACCAAAATGGTCAAACGCGCTCCGCTGAACTCAATACTACGTGGATTTTATTTTGGTTTCCAAATTTTTTCATTTCACGTGTAAATTCAACGTGAAATAAAATAATTTGGAAACCAAAATGAAATCCACGTAGTATTGAGTTCAGCGGAGCGCGTTTGACCGACGTGGCGGGCCGATAATATGTATTTATTTATTTATTTAAAAATTAAATATTTATTTATACAAATGAGCTTTTCTAGGTACTTTTCTAGTGCTTATTTGACTTTCCCCCCCTCGCCACGAATAACCCTTAATAACTACCGCCAGAATCTGTGTTTGCCCACCCACCCGCCCACTTGCATGTGTGTGTGTGTGTTTCTATCCCGCTGTCTAATCCGTACTTTCAGCTTGCGATTTCCCACTTCTCACCAAATCCGCATTAACCATGCCTTCTTCTTCTTCTTTCTTCCTAACAAACTCACGTTTTAACGCAGGCTAACGTCGGAATTCTTCTTCTTCTAATGCAGTGAGTTTTCACCGGTGTTCTGTACTTGTACTTGCTTTTTTTCTTACAATTTTGTGTCGTCCGTCGTTTGTTAAAAATCGTCATATTCAGATATTTGCATCAAAACAACTTTTTTACTTTTTTTTTTATTCTCAGTGATTTCCACGGATCGTGAGCCGACTGCAGACGAGCTGAAAAAGATCAAACAACGCAAAGAGAATGAACCGCTGGAGCACGCGAAAACGCTTTCTCGACAGTCGCCGGCGCTAAAACAGGGATCCACCGTGTCGATTGTGTTTGCGGATTCGCCAAGACGATTCTTTATTCGAGCACTGGCCGATGATGATCAGTATGAGAAGATTGGAACGACGCTGGCCGAGATTTATGGGCAAGAGACACCGCCGTCACCACTGGACAGTCGAGTGGCCATTTATGTGAGTTTTTGAGGGGCAATCAGAAACGTAACAAAATGGAAACGCGTCGAAACAGAAACGTAGCAGAGCAGAAATGTGTCGAATTTGAAGTAAAATGGCAATGGAGCGCGCTTGCGAGATTCATTTTTCAAAACGACTTTTTCGATATTTTTCACGTTTTTCTCGAAATATTCCACGTATTTTTCGATTTTTTTCACGTTTTTTTGTCGATTCTTTTCGATTTCGATATTGTCGACCTGCCAAAATGGTCAAACGCGCTCCGCTGAACTCAACGCTATCCAATTTTCATTTTGGTTTCCAAATTATTTCATTTCACGTATAAATTCAACGTGAAATGAAATAATTTGGGAACCAAAATGAAAATCGCATAGCATTGAGTTCAGCGAAGCGCGTTTGACCATTTTGGCGGGCCGACAATACGTGGAAATTTTTTTTTTAATCGACAAAAAAACGTGTTAAAAAAAACGTGAAAAAAATCTAAAAATACGTGGAATATATCGAGAAAAACGTGAAAAATATCGAAAAAGTTGTTTTGAAAAATGAATCTCGCAAGCGCGCTCCATTGCCATTTTACTTCAAATTTGACACATTTCTGCTCTGCTACGTTTCTGTTTTCACGCGCTTCCATTTTGTTACGTTTCTAATTTATTACATTTCTATTTCGTGGGTTTCTATTTTCACGTAATTTCCCGTTTTCGAATTTAAGGAAATAATCTTGGAAAAGTTGAGAATTCACGATTTTGCATAAAACTACCATATTTACTCTAATTAGCCGGCATGCCCTTTTGTTAACTTATCATCTCAACTTCAGGATAATTAGTGGCTGAAGCACCACACCTTGGCTATCACAAGCCTGCTTGACTACAAATTGTTTTGCCGAGTTTGGTGCTTCAACCTCTAATTACCCGGCACTTCAGATGAAGAGTAAGCAGTAGAAGAACATGCCGGACAATTAGAGTAAATAGGTATTTGACAGCGTGACGAAACCGGGAAAATATTGTCAGAATTTGTTTTTAAAACCTTCGAGTTGCAACATCAAAACGTGAAACTCCGCCCATTTTTTTTCATGTTTAGATGTCGCAACTCGATTAAAAACATAATAGTTCAGTAACATCCCTGTATTTATTGGGACAAAAAAATAAATAGTTCCTGAAATGTTTGAAAATCAGCGTTGTCCGCAATTCGCTTGAAAGTGTCAACTTTCCCCGGCTTGCTACATTTTTTCCCCGATTTTGTCACGCTTTCTGCTATTTCTTTCATTTACGTATGAATTTTCAAAAGTACGCAAACACCGTGCCGCAATTTGACGAAACCGGGGGAACACCAGGAAACCAGTTAAAAAATTGAATATCCGAAATATTTGCAAGCTTGTGGCACGAGTTTTGTACAGAAACCTATAAAATGCAGGAAAAGCCGTGCCGCAGATTTGCAAATTTTTCCCCGGTTTTTTCAGGGTCTCAATAATTTTTTTCTCGTTTGAAAATCTTCGAAAATCTCCAGAAAAAAAACGAAAGTGGAACTTTTGGGATTAGCGAACCGACTGTCATCGAAATTGAAATTTTTCAGGAAATCGTAGCTGGAGGCGCGTATGCTCTCCAAGATTCCAATGGAACGTGGTTTCGCGTGATCGCCAGCCAGCCGCCACAATCCGGTCAGGTCATGTGTCAGTTTGTGGACGTTGGAGTTTGCGAGAAGTTTCCAGTCGCAGCAATCCGTCTTCTCCCGCCAACAGTTCATCCTGTCATGTCGCGTGAGTAAGAAACAGTGAAAACTCATACTCTAAAAATCTAAAATTATTCATCACTCTCGTTAAATGGATTACGATCTAAAAAAAACATAATCCAATTAGAGTGACACATTTATTAAGCACAAAATTTTTGCGGGCAGAAAAAAATTAAACAAAAAACTAAATAAAAGAAGCCGATTATGAAAACTTTTTCAAATATTCGCTGAAGCTGATTAGTCCGTCACCGTTTCGATCGAAATCTCTGAAATCACAATTTTTAAAACACGCTCGCAAATTCTACCGTACCGCAAAGCTTTATCCACTTGCACCTCAACCATCTCGGCATCCGTGATGCTCACTTTCCCGGGCTCGTCAATATCGTGCGCATGATCAGAAATCATTTTGAGCAACTCTGTTCCATCCAGGAATTGATCTTTGTTCGTGTCACCGAGTTTGAAATAATAGAATTTTCTATCTTCCGGCGTATTGTGTTTCTCCATAGTCACTTTGTTCTTGTAATGCTCCTGGAGGTGTCTGAAAGACTGCTTTGACTAAAATTTCAAAGAAACTTCAACTCACTCTATACTCATTGAATCCTCTGTTCCGAAGCCATGAATTTCCGCAACAACGAGCTAGAGAAAACAAGAAATTAATAAAGTTTCCTTGAAAATACGAACTCACAATACTCATCGAAGTCATCAAGAACACGATTTGTCGGAACATTTCGATCTTATTCTTTTGTGAATGAATTTCGCGAATTGATTTTTTAAATATGGTTTTGAATTCCCTCCAATAACATGACCTTGGATTAAAAGTTCACGTATTTTATATGAAAAACGTGTTAAATAAATAATTGATTTTTTTATTCTTCGTTTTCAGTTGGCGCCATGGCTCGAGAAGTTCGTCTCGACGTGACAGAGGATCAAGCGTTAAAATTTAATCTGAAATTCATCGATTTGGTTTTTGAAACGAAAGATGGCGTTCAAGTTCCGGCAAACCTTACGGTAGGCACCGCAAATAAAAATATTTACCGTAAATACTGTAATATAAGCCCACCTGTATTAGAAGCCCACCTGTAATATAAGCCCACCCTTGAGACCCCTTTGAAAAATAGAAGCCCACCCTGTAATAGAAGCCCACCCTTTAATAAAAGCCCATCTTGAAATTGTAGCCAACACTCAATGGGTCCCGGACCTTTGGTTTCCTCGCTCTTTTGGTACGTTTTTTATGGTTACGGCTGCTCTTTGGGTACCAAATTTGCAAATTTCATACAAAAAAGTTGCCGTAACTAAAGAGCAATCGTACCCAAAGAGGCCGTACACAAATTTGGTACCGTAAGCAAGTTTGATCGAAAATCAATCGTGCCCAAAGAGTCTGGGACCCATTGATTATTGGCTTGAATTGTGCGCGTTTCATCGCGATGTGTTCAATTTTGCAATACTTTCACCCGTTTTAAACTTTTCTGTTAATGGAAGCGGTCATCAAACACCACCAGTGCTGGGCGTGAAATTTATTTTTTTTAACTGATTCCATATTTTGTTTTCAGTCGAGTTGCATCATCAAAACAAAAAATCCCGCACACTTTTTCACGCGAATGTTAAATTTTTCCCAGTTCAGTAAATAAAATTGACTATTTTCGGACCGCCAAAATGGTCAAACGCGCTCCGCTGAACTCAACGCTATGCAATTTTCTATTTGGTCTCAAAATTATTTAATTTCAGGTATAAATTCAACGTGAAATGAAATAATTTGGAAACCAAAATGAAAATTGCATAGCGTTGAGTTCAGCGGAGCGCGTTTGACCATTTTGGCGGGCCGACAATACTAAAACCAGTAATAATATCAAAAATTATAATGAAAATGGCGAAAATAAAACAATGCTGCAATTTTTGGTTTAGTTTTGGTAGTTAACATCGAGAAAAACGTTGAGTTTTTTTAGAAATCATCTTGAATGATTTCCGAATTTGTAAAATTTTGTCGTAAAATAAAATCAGATAAAGCGACACACCATTGGATTACGAAAATTATTATTTTTAAAGTTACAAACATATATTTTATGTTGTTAGTGCTCTTGAATTAGAACTTCTGACTCGCAATCAGAATTTGATATTATGAAAATTGTTGTTGGTTTTTTGAAGTTTTATTTTGTTGTGGATAAAAAAGAGGGTTGAAAAATAGAAGCCCACCCTGTAATAGAAGCCCACCTGTAATATAAGCCCACCCTTGAGACCCCTTTGAAAAATAGAAGCCCATGGGCTTATAATACAGTATTTACGGTAGTTTTAATCATCAAGTGTTTTCCTTTCAGCTTTCTTCGTTTGACGCGTCATCAGAAAAAACAGACACCGATCTACCCATTGTCGATCTTCTGAATTCTGAAGGTTCCTCGATCACTGAGATGCTCCAGAAGCCGTCGGGAGTTATCCGGCTCAGTACGCCCACCAAAAGCACCACTCCGATCCCCTCGCTCTCCGCCGCCACCACTCTTACATGTTTGTTTGACAAACCGGCTACTGTATGTTTTCATATTTCCAATTAACTTCTCTCATTTCAATATCTAGATTCAACCAATGACCGTGGCGCAGATGCCTCTCACATCATTCCCGGCTAATCCGATTTTCGCTGCGGGACCCACGGACATTTCTTTGCGGCAACTATCGCTTGATCCGATGCCAGATTACATGTACGCAAAGCTCAAAGAGGAGTGCTCTTTGCCCGAGTCTCAACTGGAAAGTGCGCCGGAATTTGGATCGTAAGTTCAAGGTTCTGCTTATTTTTGAAAGAAAACAAAGAAAAAAAAATGAATCTTCCCTCTTTTCCCAGATTCTACGCTGCGTTCATCGACGAGCGATGGGAACGTGTGCAATGCATTCGTGCGAGTAAAATCGACAAACAAGCCTACTGCGTCTATCTTCTCGACGTTGGCGCGTTTCAATATGTGCGAAAAGAGGCAATGCGCCGTCTGAATTCCACGTCACCGTTCAAGAAAATGCTCATGTTCAAGTGCAAAATAGGAGGTATCAAGCCGATGGCCGGTGGCGAAGTTTGGAGCCGAGAATCGCATGAAGCGGTCAGAGAGTTCTTTGAGGCGGCAGGCGGGGAACCCGTTGTGGTGAGTTTTTTGCAACATTTGAAGAAAAAAAGAAACTGGAAAAGTTTGACAGGCAAATTAAATAGTTCAAATGCTTTCCGTTTATTCATATTATTAAATAGTACTCTTCTAGTCAAGAACTTCCCAAAATTCTCAGTTGAGAAATAAGAAAGTTACCGTATTTACTCTAATTGGCCGGCATGCAAAGAAGGACTTTGAAAAATAAGCCGGCAGCCTCTGAATGCTCACTATAAATTATCAGGTTTTTTTTAAGACAAGAGAGCAGCATCTTTTCTGTCAAATTTTGGCGTGATTTCAGACATTTCCAGTAAAGTTTTCATGATTCCTTGAAATATTATACGAATTTTTGTTTCACACCATTCTCATTGTTTCAGTGCCACATTTTGCCTATTTTTGAAGTTCTGTTTTTTGTTTTTTTTTCTGAAAAAATATACTTCAAAAAATAAGCTGACAGCCTTTAAATTCCCGGCTGCCTCAATTTGTCCGGCATCCAATCAGAAGGTTCGAAAAAAATTGGCATGCCGGGCAAATAGAAAAAATACAGTAATAGCGTTTTGCTGAAAATATCTGCAATTTCAAATCATAGAAGTTCAAAGTGTGTAAACTTCCATTTCCGTTATAGACAGCTTTGTAAGCACGATTAAAATAAATATTTTAAGCGCCGGACCGACCGGAAAAGTTGAGAAATAGGAATTTGAATATTCAGGCCTAAATTCCCCGTGCTAAGTGCTCGCAAATTCAAACGCTCTGAAACTTTTACACTTTTAGAATGCGTCGCTTAGCAACTATCCACATACCCGTTCGAAACTAATCCGTTTTCCAACTTTTAGGTGGAACCCTCTCCTTCCGGTTGGACGCAATGGAAACAACTGAATGCTCCTGGAGTTCCCACTTGTGAAGCTCGTCTCTCGTGCTGTGGTCGAGACATTGGCGATTGGCTCATCGCTTGTGGATTAGCTCTTCCGTTGAATGCTCCAAGGCCTTCACCAAATTCGCCAAATCTTCTCACTTTTGCCCACCCACTTCCCATCGTTTGATGATGGCGTTTTCTTTTTCTTTTTTTTTTACTTATATTTTCAGTTTTATTGGCTTTAAATAGTTTTATTTTTTATTAAATTTCGTTTAGAAACTATCGAGTAGAAATTTCTTTTTTCACTACAGCATCTTTCCTCAAATTTCCTAATTTTGCTCATATCGAATGTTCAGTTTGACTTTTTTAGACCCTACTTACTTTTTTTCAGTTTTCCTTTATCTGTGATACTTATTCATTTTTCTTTTCTGCTTTTGGTGCTTTTCTTTTGAAAAAAAGAAGTTTATTTGCTCATATTTAGATACATATTTATTTAATAATTCTCATTAATTATCCAATTACTCGTGTCTTTTTCCACGATTTCCATATCTTTCCAAATGCTCAATTTTTTGTTTTTAATAACTCGTTTCAGCGAATGCTGAGCGTGGGCGGCGGACGTTCGGCGGTTTGCCGGGCCGTCATTGCCACCTCCATCGTCTGGCTGCTCATCGACGTCGTCGTCCTCTTCTATTATCTGGATCCGTCGACGGCGGCCAATCAGAATGATAACAGGTGCGAAAAGAAGATCTCATGCTAAATATTCACATCTGAAATTTCCAGAATTCTGACACGAGGGCAGCGCCGGATAGATCAGGAGCCCGATCATGCTCCGAACCCTGAAGCTATACCGAATCCACCGGAAAAACATGTGCAAAGAGTGCCTCCGGTTGACAAAGAAACGGCAGATCAGCTCAGGAAACTTATGAGCAGTATGTTCCTTTTCTCGATTTTTTTTTTTAACGGGGTAATTCACAAAATAGCAAAAAAAAAAAGGGGAATCTTGGAGACTGCCCTGAAACTTTGCGAAATATTGTCAAAAATACTCCCGGACATGCTCAAAAAATTTTGGATCGAAATATCGATTATTTTAAACATTTTTAGAAAAAATGGCTCTGTGACGTTTCGAAACTTTAGTGCATTTTTAGCTTTAAATTTTTTCGGTAAATTTGAAAAATGCTTCGAATTTACATGTAAAACATTCGATAACCTTAACGGAATTTGGTCAATAGCGCGAACACGGCGACGAAAAATGACACTAAAGTTTCGAAACTTCCCAGAGCCTTAATATGACTAGAGCAAAATTTTAATAATTGAAAAAAAATTGGAAAAATTTGGTGATTTTTACCGTTTTTCCGCTCTCTATGTTTTCAATTATTTTTACTTCGTATTCAGTATCAATCATAGTAAAATCACCATTCAATTCGAAATAGCAAGAAAAAATAATCAAAAACTAGCAAAAGTTGAATATATACGACAGTGGGTGGAGCTTCGGTGTTATGGTTCGCGGCGCACGCTAGAGCTTACGAAAATGCAAACGCGCTCTGTCGCATTTCTCTGCGTCTTCACAGTGGCGTTCTGCCAAGTCTAGCTAAAAGCGTGTAAAAATAGAGACGCAGAAATGCGATAAATGAGCCGCGAAAATTCGCTTTCAAACAATTAAAAAAAAAACGTAATCCCGAACACGCCATGTGACGCAATTTTGCGAATAGATTTTCTTGTGTATGCTTACATGTCTGCGCACTACTCTTCAACCGTAATGCCGCGTCCAAAGTTCAACAATTTCCTGAAATCAGGAGTTTTTTGCAGTCCAAAACTCCGAAAAAATTTCCCAGAAATAACAGGCGGTGACAGTTGAAACCGGCGTTACCGTAGTTCCTTCGCTGCGAGACCTTCTATGTTTGAACTTGAATTTTCCCACAGTTGCTCAATTTTTTCTTTTTTGCGGTAAAATTCAAGTTCAAACATAGAAGGTCTCGCAGCGAAGGAACTACGGTAACGCCGGTTTCAACTGTCACCGCCTGTTTTTCTGGGAAATTTTTCGGAACTTTGGACTGCAAAAAACTCCTGATTTCAGGAATTTTTTGAACTTTGGACGCGGCATCAAGTTTAAACGTAAACATCACCTTCTTAGGAAGTTTGGCTATTAGCCGTCCATTTCGGGGCGTATGCCAAATGTATGTAGCACAGTCGCCAAATTTGAACGCTTGAAGGTTGTGCGCCGATTGCCGCCAAACTCGGGCCACATACGCCCGAAATCCCCTCTAAACTCGCACCGATCGCCGATTAGACGGGAGCTGTGCTTCAGTAAGGGCTAACAGCCATGTAGCTACATATTGGGAAAAAAGTTCCAAAGAGTTGTAAGCAAAGGGGCCTGACAGCGCTATCCGGTCTTATACACAATCGATTAAGTTACTAATGAAAATTCCTTCTTATAGTCCAATCGTTCGGACCCGGACACCATGGACAAGGTGGAACTGGAGTAACCGTTCCGGAAGAAAAGAAAGCTGTGAAGGACAAACGATTCGGAGAGAATCAATTCAACGTGGTCGCGTCTGAAATGATCTCAGTGAACCGAACACTTCCGGACTATCGATCGGAAGCGTGTGTCACATCTGCGAGTGGCTATCGAATCGAAGGATTGCCGAAGACGTCGATCATCATTGTGTTCCACAACGAGGCGTGGTCAACTCTTTTGCGAACGCTTCACTCGGTTATCAATCGATCTCCACTGAGCCTTCTCGAAGAGATTATTCTGGTGGACGACAAATCGGATCGAGACTACTTGAGCAAACCGTTGGACGCGTACATCAAAATGTTCCCAGTGCCGGTGCATCTTGTTCATCTCGAAGAGCGATCCGGATTGATCAGAGCACGACTTACTGGATCTGGAATGGCAAAAGGTAAGATTCTGCTATTTTTGGATGCCCACGTGGAGGTGACTGATGGATGGCTGGAGCCTCTTGTCGGAAGAGTGGCTGAAGATAGAAAGCGTGTTGTCGCTCCAATAATTGACGTCATCTCGGACGATACGTTTGAATACGTGACCGCTTCGGAAACGACATGGGGTGGATTCAACTGGCACCTCAACTTCCGATGGTATGCAGTACCAAAGAGAGAGTTGAATAGAAGAGGAGCGGACAGATCACAGCCGATTCAGTAAGTTTTTTCAAACTGGGATTATGAACAGGGCTGTGCGTAAAATTTTGAAAAAATTTTCAAATTAACTGAGAATTTTGCATTAATTTTAAGAGAAAGGAATCAAGAAAAGACAGATATCGTTTGCCAACAAAGTTTACTTGAAAATAGCAGAATTTTTATTTTCGAAAGTTACAAGCCTGGCCGCATCAAAAGCTACTTTTGATTTCTTTTGATTTCTAAAAATGTTTTTTCTTCACTTTCTTTTAAATTTCTTTTTCATTCATTTCTTGCGTGTGCCCTGTGGCGCAGGCGGTTATGCGCTTGCCCTGCAAGCGAACGACGCGAGTTCGAGTTTTTCTGTTGGTCTTGGGCGCTCAGTTCGCTCTCGCCATGCAGTTTGGAAACAGACACACCAAGAAACTCAGTTACAGACCCAAACGGAATTTTATATACAATTTTAAATACATTTATGTATAAGGATGATATTTGGAGGTTTTGAATATATGGTAATTCAAGAAAACGTGGTCTTTTTCACGGTAAATAACAGTTTTCTGTGATATTTCAGATTTCCAGTGAAACTCCTGAAACAATAGTTAATACATTCAAAACATTTCAGTTGAAACGTTTAAAACATTTTTATTTTTTCAATGCGGGCCGAGCCGGCAAAATTTTTCATAGGCCCGGGCCGAGATTTTCCAAGTATGGCTGAAGCCAGAAATAATAACAAAAATTTGAAATAAAATGGCCAGCAACAAAAGTAAAGAAAAGTTGCGATTTTGGTTTAGTTTAGGTTTTTAACATCGAAAAGTAGGTTGAACTTTAAAAAAAATAATTTTGGATACATTTGGGATAGTTCTTTGTACTTCTGTAGTAACGGGTTGCCTTTTCGAAAAACTTCAAGAAATATACGAAAAAAGTGTTTTTTCTAAATACACCAAACTGAAAGAAATAATTTTCAGATTTTATGGAGGAAATTTTACGGAATTCGTAAAAATTTTTCGGGACTCTAAAAACCCTTAAAATCCGTCAAACCCGTAAAATTCGTAAACTAGTTGTGTTTTCAATCGACTTGCGACATGAAAACGCAAATCTGCATTCACCGTTCTGTCTGCGTCTTATCAAATATCACTGTGTTCGCATAGTCGCGCACAAATAAGTGGGCGGAGTTTCGCGTTCTCATGTTCCAAGTCGATTGAAAACACAATAAAATCCCAGCCCTGGTTGTGAACTTCATAATATTTTTGTTTAGAACACCCACCATCGCGGGAGGACTGTTCGCCATCGACAAACAATTCTTCTACGACATTGGAAGTTACGACGAAGGAATGCAAGTGTGGGGTGGAGAGAATCTGGAAATCTCATTCCGTGTCTGGATGTGCGGCGGCTCTCTGGAAATCCACCCATGCTCTCGAGTCGGCCACGTGTTCCGCAAACAAACACCGTACACGTTCCCGGGCGGAACCGCCAAAGTCATCCATCACAATGCGGCGAGAACTGCGGAAGTGTGGATGGACGAGTACAAGGCGTTCTTCTACAAAATGGTGCCGGCGGCGCGAAATGTCGACGCGGGTGACGTCAGTGAACGAGTGAAACTGCGCGAGACGCTGCAGTGCAAATCGTTCAAATGGTACCTGGAGAACATTTATCCGGAGGCTCCACTTCCCGCCGATTTCCGATCTTTGGGCGGTATTGTCAACCGATTTACGGAGAAATGCATTGATACGAACGGAAAGAAGGACGGACAGGCGCCTGGTATGCAGGCTTGTCATGGAGCTGGTGGAAATCAGGTAGGAACACATTTTTTTAAAAATTTTTTATACAAATTTTAAATACAAAATCCCACACTGTTTCTAATACATCCATTGTTCTTCTCCAAACTAACATTATTAGACTATCCGATTTCCGGATGGCCATTCTGTATTCTGGCCGGACCAAACTGATCGATTCGAACGGATGCCTTTTATTTCCAATGATCAGGTTCAAAAGTTTGAAACACCCCTTCTTTTTTGTTTTTGTTTTCACCTCATTGGGAACCGTTATGGATTTTTGTTTTTGGCTTTGGCTTTGTGAGCCGCCCCGGAACTTTTGATCTTCATTTGTTAAATTCTTCCTCTTTGAATCCTGATTTATGTTTGATTTTCCAATGTTTATATGTAGTTCTCACAGATAATTTTAAAACAAGTTCCAGGCTTGGTCACTCACTGGCAGAGGAGAAATACGCTCCGACGATCTTTGTCTCTCCTCCGGGCACGTCTATCAGATTGGCTCAGAGCTGAAGTTGGAGAGGTGCTCTGTGAGCAAAATCAACACGAAACACGTCTTTGTTTATGACGAGCAGGTAATATTGTGTTTTCAATTACCATAAAACCTGTATTAAAACGGCACCCCTAGCGCTCTTCCAAAAAATAGAACCTACGAAAACCTACATTTTCCTGCATTAAAATGTAGGTTTGCATAGGAATAAAATGGCAGGAAAATTCATCTGAACACGTCCAAAAAAGTGCTTCAAAACAAACAAGAATTAGAAAAGGGTGTAGTCTAGATTACAGTATATGCTAATTACGAAAAATGGTTAGCGTGACAAAACCGGGGAAAGTTTTGCAAGTCTGCGGCACGGTTTTTTCCTGCATTTTATAGCAATTCGTGTACAAAAACCGTGCCGCAGAGTTGCAATTTTTCCCCGGTTTTCGACATTTTCCCTGGTTTCGCGTTTTTCCTCGGTTTTGTCACGCTATTGAAAAATGGCTCTGGTACTGAGAAGTTTCAGGACCCTGACAAAACCGGGGAGAACCACGAAACCGGGGAAGACAAAACCAGGGAAGACAAAACCGGGGGGAAAAATGGACAAAACCGGGGAAAAGTTGCAAGTCTGCGGCGCACTTTTTCGACACTTCCAGTACAAAATATCGTGCAGCAGTTGCAAAAGGGGGCGGAGCCTCTTCCCCGGTTTTGTCCATTTTTTTCCCCGGTTTTGTCAGGGTCTCGAAGTTTAGAAATTTTAGTGCATTTTTTCGTCGCTGTGTTTGCACTAGTGGGTTTAGCGAACACCGCGACAGTTTCAAAACATCTCCACGAGCGACTAATGATTGATTTATTTTGTGCCGGTTACTGTAGGAAGAGGTGCGAAAAATAAATGAGCATGCCCACTCAAATTTTTCGACCGAACACAATGCAACACTCGGCTCTGGGATGTTTAGAAACCCACTGCCCCCAAAAGCGGGAAAGCGCCAGCAAGCTTGACGCACTTTGCGTGCCTTGGCGCGCTTGCCGACGAGCGCTCATTTTCAACAGGAAATGTGGTTTTTTTCAATTTTTTTATTAAATTAGAAACATTTGTGTTATTTCTTCTAGATACGTTTGTTTATACAGGTATATTCGACAATTTATGAGATCGCGCAATGAAATCGGTGGAGAAATGAGGACGCACGGTGTCCCGGACGGGAAAAGCGCCGCTCGAGATAACTGCTGGCGCATCTCCCGTTCTCTCTCCCTCACCACCAGGGCTGTGCGAAAAATTTTTCGGACGAAAAATTTTTTCGGTTTTTTCGGTCATATTTCGAAAAATTTTTCGACCGAAAAATTTTCGGTCTGAAAACTTCGAAAAACTTTTCGGCCGAAAAATTTTCGGTCTGAAAACTTCGAAAAATTTTTCGACCGAAAAATTTTCGAAAATTTTCGAAAAATTGGGATGCGTTCAAGACGCGGAGTATTATCAATTCAATATTCTTGCCGGCTACAGTAAGCAGTGGCGCGAAACATCGAGGCTCCGCCCCATCAGGTCTTTTCAACTGAATTCAACTGAATTCAACTGAACGTACAGTACTGGCCATAAAGAATGCGACAACTAGTTTTTTGACGATAACCTCTTGGAATGTTAACTTTTTGACCCAAATTTTTTGTGAAATTTTTTCAGCACTATCAGAAACCTTTGTGTCAAGTTAATTTTAAAATTCTGCTGAAAATTATTTTTTTATTCAATTTTTTCGAAAATTCATGAAAATTGACATTTTTTGAGATCTATACAAATAAGCTCTAGAATCACCGGAGGTCAAAAACAAAAAGAAGGTAACTATAAAAAGTTATTTAATACTTTGTTGGGTATCTTTGGCATCAATCACAGCCTGGCATCTACGTGACATCGAATCCAGGAGCGTCTGAACCACCGTCATCGGGATACTCTTCAAAGCAGCTTCGAGTTGAGCGAATTTCTGGTTGGCATTGGAGGCTCGGAATCCATTGAGACGTCGTTCTAGCTCCTTCCACATATGTTCGATGGGATTCAAGTCCGGAGACTGACTTGGCCATTCCAGGAGATCCACACGGCGACATCGAAACCAATTGGCGACATGACCCGAAGTATGCTTCGGGTCATTATCCTGCTGAAACACTCACGATCGGCCCAAATTTGCTCTTGCCCATGGTCGCATTGTGTTCTCCAGGATGTCTTCGTACACATATCGGTCCATGGTTCCAACAATTCTCTTCAATGAACCCATTGAAGTGTCGGAGAAGCATCCCCAAACCATCACAGATCCACCTCCATGTTTTACCGTCGGAAATTGGTACTGAGGAGCATATCTGGAGCCAATAGGACGTCGAATCCATTGAATACCATCTGTACCGAACAGCTTGAACTTCGATTCGTTGCTCCAGATGTGATTAGCCCACTCTCGAGGTCCCCAGGACAAGTGCTGTTTAGCCCATTCAACGCGAGCTTTCCGGTTATTAGACTAACGAGTGGTTTTTTGACTGGTCTTCATCCGTGCAGTCCAGCAACTTGCAGACGTCTTCTAATAGTCCTTCTCGATGACCCCGGATCATTTGGAGACGTCACGGAAACGTGAATATCCGTAGATGTGCGTCTAGGATCTTCTCGGCACGCGCGCAAGATATTTCGATCCATAGCTCTGGAAGTGGTTCGGGGTCTTCCTGGAGATTGACGATGAACTATACCATCCTGAATAGTCGAAATTAGTTTAGAAAGCTAATGGAAACCTTACATCATCACGATTATTCTTCAAAATACGGTAAATTTGGCTGGAAGAACAACTAAACTGAGTTGCGAGTATCTTCGGATGCGCGCCTGGTTCATGTCCACGTACGATGCTTTTTCGAACGTCCACAGTGAAAGTTTTTTTCCCAAATGGTCTGACCATGGCTGAAAAACAATAAAAAACTAATTAGAACTACTCCCAATTAATTTTCATTCAAATTTATACAAAAAACTGAAATACATGAAAAAAGTGCAAAAATGAGAAAAATTTTAAAAATTAAAAAAACAATTTTTTTTGCAGAATGATGCAATTCGCAAGTACGCAAGTTTTCGTGAGGTTCCATTGCAGATACAGTAAAAAATTCGGGTCAAAAAGTTAACTTTCCAAGAAGTTATCGTCAAAAAACCAGTTGTCGCATTCTTTATGGCCAGTACTGTAGATCAAAAAATGTGAGCGGGTGTGTCGCCGCAGACATGTGTCGTTATGTCTGCGTCTATTATAAAACTTTCGCGGGCGCATATGGTAGCCGGCAAGAATATTGAATTGATAATATGTGCGCAGAATAACCAAGATTTGTATAAAATGTTTTTTTCATCAATGTATTTTATATTTTTGCACCTATTTCAATTAAAGGAGGTCCCAACTTTTTGGGAAAATTGCTTAAATTGTAGTATTGGGTGGGGGATTTACAAACATCACATCGAAATCGCAAAAAAAAAATTATCTGGTTTTGTATGATAATAGTCATCGAATCGACACGTGTCCCATATGTATGTGGCGCACGTCTCGAATTCGATGGCTATTCGCCATTTTTAAGCGGCGCACGTCCCGAATACGATGGCTATTAGCCGTTTTTTATGGCAATTATCAGTTTTCCATGGCTCTTAGCCACACAGCTGCCAATTACTGCCGAATACGCGCCAAAAACTCTAGGAAACCGGTGACCAGCATTTTTTCAAAAAATATTCCTTTTTGAAATGGTCAAAATGTATATTCCCTCTTACCTGGTGCAATTTTGGCCGATTTGAAAATAATTTATCAAAAAAATAGCCAAAAAATGAAATAAATCGAAGAAAAAAAAACCGATTATTGCTGAAGGCAATACAATTTTCGAAAAGACGCGGTCGGCCGCCGGCCTAGAAAACCGGGCGCGCTGGCCTAGAAAATCTCGACTTCGTGTTCTCCCCGTGGTTTTCTATTTTTTTTAATTTTGTTGTAAAATCCGCCAAAAACCAGAGAAATTTTTTGTGCGATTTCGGTATGATATTCGTAAATACGTCACTACTGATTTTGTTGAATGTATTAAATGAATAATCTGTTTTTAACTGAATTTCCGGAAAAAAACAACATTTTTCGAAATTTTTCGGTTTTTTCGGGAAAATAAAACCGAAAAATTTTTTTTCGGTTTTTTTTTCGCCTTAAAAAACTCGAAAAAAAATTTTTTTCGTTTTTTTCGGTCTAAAAATTTCGAAAAAAAAGTTTTTCGAAAATTTTTCGAAACTTATTTTTCGCACAGCCATGCTCACCACCGCAGCGCAGCTATTTTTTCAACTGGAATTTGTTTCTTTTTTGATTTTCAGCAAAACTAGACCACTTTTTGAAAATCTGTAATTAAAATATATTCTTCAGATGAAATGCTTCATTTTTATCACAAAAACAACACGATTGGTGCAGAATTGTCGGAGGAGATGCATTTTAAATTAATTGGTACAGAATTTTACTAAAAACTTAATTTTCTGCAACATAATAATGCATTTTAAATGTCTCCCTTGTGCAGAATTTTCTCGCGAACATTTTAATACCACGACCAGCTCGAAACGTGCGAATTCGGTTTTTTTCTCGGTGTTTCAACATTTTAAAATGCATCTTCTCCGTCAATTCTGCACCAATCGTGGTGTTTTTGTAATAAAAATGAAGCATTCGACCTGAAGAATATATTTTAATTACAGATTTTCAAAATGTGGTCTAGTTTTGCTGAAATCCAAAAAAGAAACAAATTTCAGTGGAAAAAATAACTGCGCTGAGGTGGGGAGGGAGAGAGAAGAGAGTGCAGGCAGTTGAAGACATTTTTCCACTTTGGGACACCGTGGGACGAAATATAAAAAAATCGGAATAACGGCAAAATCATATTTTTTCACATTTTCTGCCGAATTGGCTCAATATTCCGAATGTCTTAGACATAGCTTTGTAGGCATGGTTGAGACACACATTTTAAGCGCAGAATCGGTCGGAAAAGTTCAAAACTGGCGGCGAAATATGAATTTGAAATATCGATCAATTGTTCATCTGGCACACAATTTCAGAATTTCTGATATAAAATGTGATTATTTTGCTTCTTTTGTACTTTGTCAAGGAACTTCCACTAAAAAAATTAAGAAATTCACAGAAATATAGTTGCAGCGCCTCAGAAAGCGGTAAAATCCGGCGTTTTTTAAATTGCCATCTAACCGAGTGTAGAGATCATTTATCATGTGTTTAACGCTTCAAAAAAAATAAATTTAATTATTTTATGTCGATTTTATACATTTTTCTGCAAAAAAACCAATTTTCTTCTCGTTTTTTCGTTATAATCAAAAGGTGCAATCATTCTCGGCGAGGTACGATGCAATTGCGCTCTATCTGCACGCATTAGAGATCAGAGACGCAGAGGCGTTGTGCTAAATTCTGTATCTCTGCGTCTGCAAACGCAAAGTGCGCTAGCCAATGTTGTTTTGCGCTTTCCCGCTTTTGGGGGCAGTGAAACCTGCCACTTCGAAAATTGGACGTTTCGAAAATTTAGTGCATTTTAGCGCTAAATTTTCCGGCAAGTTCATCCAATTTACCGGTAACAGATTTAACAACTGGTATCTTTGGCCGAATTTGGTCAATAAGGCGAACACGGCGACGGAAAATAGGGCTAAAGTTTCAAAACGTCCCAGAGCCCAAAAAATCAGATTTGGCGGGATTTAACGGGAAAACCCGAAATTTATAATTTGCCTATCGCGCTTTCCCGACATATACGTACAGGAAGATTGCTCAGGGATTGTTTGACTATTGGCCGTTATATTCGGAGCGTATGTCAAATGGATGTATTTATCACAGGCCCGAATTTGACGGCTATTAGCCGTTTTTGATGGGTAACTTTCGATTTCTGCCAAACTCGTGTCGATCGCCGATTAGGTACGAGCTGTGTGTCAGTGATTGCTATTGGCTATATTCGATGGCTAACAGCCATTTTAAACTGATAATAGTCATGTATCTGTCTATATACGTTATATCCCCGCCAAAAATGCCCTGAGTGTGTATATTTACAAGTCCTTCATCAAAACTGCTGTGGCATGTGAGCTAATTCAATATTTCCAGGCTGGTACACTGCTGCACCGAAAGACGGGAAAATGCGTAACAGGCGCCGATCAGCGGGTGACACTTGACGAGTGTGGAGTTGGACGAAAAGATCAAATGTGGCAATTGGAAGGATTCCAGTCACAAGTTGCATAAATCCCTTGTCTTCTTTTTCTTCGTTTCCCCTATTTTTTCGCATTTGTCACAAACAGTATTTCAGTCTTCTCTTTCTCGGTGTCCCACCCGTGCCTTCTCTTTTTTGGTCCCAATCCTCTCTCGCTTTCTTTCCTTCATTTTTTTTGTATTTATTTCGAGATAATAAGGTATTCATAGTTGATGTGATAAGAGATTTGCGCATAATTTATTGCTCCCTCCCTCTCTCCCTCCCCATGTGCATTTTCAATTGTTGGTTTTTTTATTATTATTTATTTATTAGTTCCCTCGTTTCCATTCCGATTTTTCGCTTTTTTCTTTTTGGTTGTGAAAATCGAAATCGTGGTACGTCTCTCTCATTCATTCACTTTCTCTTCTTTTTCTGGTTGTGATTGTTGAAATTTAAAATACAAAATATAAATACAAAAAATAAAAAAATATTGAACAGTCGCACGGTGTCCAGAATTTGAAATGGGGGCGGAGCCAATGCAAACGCGCTCCACTGAATTTTACACGAAATTCAATTAAAAAATGTAATTTTTTACGAAATGTGCTCCACGCGATGAGATTTTTTAGAAATTTTTAAGCCTATTTAAAATGCAAAATTTGGTTCAGTGACTACCCCAATTCAACCGATTTTAGCAGTTCTATTCCGAACGGTTATATTGCAAAAAAATTGCGAAAAAAAAACCAAAAAATGTTTTTCATTTTCACCGCGTATTGTTTTTTATCAAAATAGTATCAAATTTACCCATTTTATTCATGCAGAAAGGTGGAAAATTGCGAAAAATGTGCGAAAACTGTTTGCGAGACATCTCGAAAACCCGTACTCTAGTCTTTAACCCAAGTTTTTCTTTCCAATCTTTGATTTTTTCAAAAAAAAAAAGCGAAAATTTTCTAAAACAAAAAATCTATGCGAAAAAAAATAAAAAATTTTTCTCAATAGGTGCGCAAAATGCGAAAAACAAAAAAAAAAACGGCACCCCTGATTCCGAGGTATTGTCGGCCCGCAAAAATGGTCAAACGCGCTCCGCTGAACTCAACATTATGCGATTTTCATTTTGGTCTCCAAATTAATTCATTTCACGTTGAATTTATCATTCATTTTTGTTTGAATTTCAAGGAAAATTGCAACATAAACCCCCACACGACAGGAGCCCCCGCATGTTGGAATAACCCCAACCCGCCCATTGAAAAGTGGGGCTGGGTTATATCAGTGGAGGTGTGCTTCCTCCCGGATCTCTCCGGTCGCCCATTTTTAAGTTGTCACACATGCTTCTGGTGCGATGTCGCTAAGTTTTAAGATTTTAATAAGACTCCCTACATGCTATGAACTGGGGGAGGGCTCTTCCAACGTTTATTTGTGAAGAATAATAAAATATGCGGGCGACGAAAAATACGTAAAAAGCTCCCAAATCCACCTCGCCTAACGGGACTTTTTTTATAGTTTTGTTTCTTTTTTGAAGCGAAAAATCAAATTTGAACTGTAACTCTTCGTGGCTACATCATTTTCCGTTGAAAAAAAAATATTTACAATTTGAGCTAATCTTGCAAGTGCTCCAAGGTTTTACAGGAATTTCGCAGTAGAGCTTGTGTATAATTTAGGCTCCGCCCACTTTTCAAATCCTGAATAAAATGAAAGATTTTTGAAATTCACGTGACAACCTCTCCTACCCAATCCAATTACGCCATCCCACCACGTGATCCTACGTGTAAATGTCGACGAGTGGTGCATGTCCTCTTGCGCCAGGTATTCCCCGATCACCCACCCAACAACAAAATGGATCGTTCCATCGATCGTCGTCTTTGCGGTCACTGTCATCAATCGATTGGCAGCGAGGCACTCGTCGCCATGAATCGTCTCTGGCATCCGGATCATTTCACGTGCTCGTCGTGCAAACGGCCCATCAAGCAGACTTTTCAGGTGAGGTGCACTCTTACAAACCATATTCCAGTGGCTCCGCCCACCCGATTGTCAATGTGTTTTGCCTTCTTTTTTATAACTGCGAGACCGATAACCGGCAGTTTAGAAGAAATGGGTAAAAAACATTTAAACGAAATTTCATTGCAGGCGGCTGACAACCACGCTTACTGTGTGCAGTGCTTTGCTCAAAAATACAATCCAAAGTGTGCCGGATGCATGGAAACGCTTGTCGACACGTGTCTCTTGGCCCTGGACCGTCACTGGCATCCACGCTGCTTCACGTGCTCGTCGTGCAATCGTCCGCTGCCAAATGGCGAGTTCTATCTCGTCGACGACAAACCGTACGATCTGGACTGCCATTGGGCGAAGCGACTCGAGAAGAGAGAGCACATGGAGAGAGGCGAGCGTTGAGCAATTGACCATCGTTGCGTTTCATTGAATGTCTTTTGTTTTTTGTTTGTTTTTTTAATTATTCGAGACATGTTTGTTCTCGTTTTGTAATCGTTCTCTTCCATCCGCCTGTTCTGTAAATTCCGATAAAATGTTTTCTAATGGGGTTATTCACGAAATGGAAAAAAAATGGCAAAAAACGGCGCGAAAACTCGGAAAATGCTCCGATTGACTTGAAATTTTGGGAAATAAAGGAAAAAATTCTCCCGGACATTACCCCAAAATTTCTGAAAATAATATCGATTCTAAGCATTTTCAGAGAAAAAAGCAATATTTCTTGAAAATCGATATTTTGTTCTGAAATTTCGTGGGAATGTCCGGAAGAGTTTATTCCCTTAATTCCCAAAATTTCAGATCAATCGGAGCATTTTCCCAGTTTTCGCGCAGTTTTTCCGTTTCTTGCCTTTTTTGCCATTTCGTGAACATAACAAGTTGAAGCGAATAGTGGGATTGGGGTGTTTTACAGGTTACTGCAAACGCGCACCAGCGCTCTAATACAGTTTTCACAAGAGGGGGAAAAACTTTCGCAGTAAAAATATGCCTTGTATGCTGGTATTGGCCATATTTACAATGACGTATTCGCATGGAGTGACACTCGAATTCGCTTTTTTATTCAAAAAATAATGAAGAACTGAGATTTTCGTCTCCCAGTTTCATTCTAAATGTAACTCCGTCACGAATCCTAAATGTTTCACCAAAAGTTCACCAAAATATTCCAGCTGTACAGATAGTATCCGGGAAAAATTCCAGTATAGCCACCCACTACATTATGGGAATCCACGCTATAGTATAGGCACCCACATAACGGAAAAATGGGATTTTTCCGATTTTCTGTGGGTGTCTATTTTGAAATATATGAACGTTTTTACTAGAATATATTATTACAGTTAAGCCACCCACTCAGCTTTAATGGGTGCCTATACTAATTTCCTAGGGAATCTTTCAGAATAGCCACCCTTGCACTCCAATTTGCGCACCCACACCAACGGGCTATAGAATAGGCACCCACAATCTGATATTTGCACTTCAATATAAGAGCCCATCATACCAGAATAGATACCCATCATTTCAAGATATAATTTAAATATTTATTTGCGGAATACGGAAACGGAAGAGGCTATAATGGATTCGCGGCGGAGTGACATTTCACGTGAAACTGGGAGACGAAAAATCTCTTCATTTCTTCAGTTATTTCTTCACTTTTTCGAATAAAAACGTGAAAAAAATTGTCACTCCGCCACGAATCCATTATATAAATAATTTCGGCGCATCACTGCTAATTGTAAGCATAAAGAAATTCAACTAATTGATAGAAAAATCAGATTTTAAAGACAAAAATAGGCGAAGTATCCGTGTAATTTCATGCGCGGCGCCGGAAATCTTCATTCACACCTTTTCGCAATTTCCTCGCACAAAATTTGCTTTGAGTACGCCGCCGTGCGCGCCTGTGGACGCGTGTGTGTGCGGCGCCGACTGTGGGTGGCTATACAGAAAATGTGTACCTTTTTTTTGATATATGTGGGTGGCTATTCTGTAATTATCCCTGGTATCCTAGGATATGTCAAATTATTTATTCTGGGGCTTCATTTTCTTCGATAATCTAGATTTACATCCATGGCCAGTATGAGCTGAGAAAACGGTGCAGAAATGAAATCTCAAACTGCTACAGACAGACATCAACGCCGCAAATAGATTCAAGACAAAAATCAAAACTCGCTTTATTATAATTTCGTGTCATGATTAAAGAATAACATCCTCTTCTTGTTGAATCTCCAATTTGGCGATTCTCTTATTCTCGGCCTTCGTCTTATCATTTCTTGACTTTACCGCTTTAATACCCTCTTCTGACTTCAGCGCGAGTGCGATGACTTTTTTCGTCCATTCTCCACTTCCCAAAACCGCCTCGTATCCATCTAAAGTAGCATTCTCGTCTTTTGCCTCCGAATAATAGCCCTGGGGATCTACTCGCATGTCAACAACCTTTTTTTCCGATTTCTTCGTCTTATCTTTTGTTTTTCCTTTTGCTCCCTTATCTTTTTCTTTCTTGTCAACCTCCTTATTCTTTTTTGGTTTATTTCCCTTGTTTGGTTTTACCGGCTTTCCAACTTTTCGAGGTGCCGCAACCTTAGGCTTTTTGGCCACTTTAGGGGCTTTAGGGCCTCGTTTCTTTTTGGGGTCTTTGGGTGTCTTCCCTATACCTAGTTTTCGAAGGATAAATCGGAACAACGTTGATTCCTCGCCCTTCTGAAAAAAGTTAGAACTTCGCTTTAGGAATCCAAGTAGAGTTTGAAAGTCTCACCTCTTTCTTTTTATCCTTCCCCTTTCCAGCAGAGTTTGGAGATTTTTTCGTTGAATTGCCTTTCGGCTTAGCCCCTGGCTGTGTAGCCGGTGAAGCTTCTCCCGATTTGGCAACGGGCTGAGCTCCTGCTTTTGTTTTTGCCGCCGACTTTGCCACTGCTGATGGGCCCGGGCTTGCTACCGGTTTGGTTGCTGGTCGAGCAGACGAATTCTTACCCGCAATCAATCTTGATTCACCCTGAAAACTAAAGAAGTTTCCATGCCAGTGAAAGCTAGATCAACCTTTTCTAGATCCGTATATTTCACTGACGTTTTGAACATACCGCGCAAATAGTTTCGGATGAATGTGAAAATTGTTTGAAATGTTGTAATTGCCATTTAAAAAGTTTGTTTTCCTAGAGAAGTCGTACATGCCACGTTCGCAGAGCACTTGGTAATCAAGTTTTTATCGGGAAAGTTCCAGTTTCCATATTCCATACTTGTGAGGTTCGACCTCAGTAAATTCAACTGTCGATGGATTTTTGGGCAAATTATCATTACGGCTCCCCGACGATTCGAAACCCGACGCTTCGAAACCGCGTCAATTCGCCACTCACGTCGATATTGATACCGCGACTTTTCGAAACCCGTCAATTCGAAACCGCGACAAACAGACACTGCGCGCTTTCGCAACCCGTCGACTCGCAACCCCAACACTCTGAAACCCGACTTTTCGCAACCCGGCATTTGGCAACCATTTTTTCGGTTTTCAGATGTTTAGAATTCTGAAATTTATTTTTACATTTTTCACGTGACATATTTAATGAGTTGGAAAAAATTTGACCAGAGGCTCTTGCCAACCATGCAAACCTCCATATTAAGTATTTATACGATTGATCTTTGCTGATTCAGTGTGAAAACCGATGAGTATACAGTTCAGAAGATTTTTTTTGCCGTTCACAAATAATTTCTTCTAATGTAAATAGGTATTTCAGATGTCGCACAGAAGAAATATGAAAAATTTGACCAAATATAATATTATTCCTGAAGTATTTTACAACGTTTTCATCCTGTCGCAACTTACACTTACAGGATCAAAACTTCCTGGAGCTATTCGAGAAGCTATCAAACATTCTTCAAATGTGGAACTTCACCCAAAGCATACTTATTTTATGTATATGTCATTAATTTTTTATCTTGCCAAATATTGGTTGCGAAATGTCGTGTTGCGAAATGCCGGGTTGCGAAAAATCGGGTTTCAGAGTGTCGGGGTTGCGAGTCGACGGGTTGCGAAAGCGCACGGTGTCTGTTTGTCGCGGTTTCGAATTGACGGGTTTCGAAAGGCCGCGGTATCAATATCGACGTGAGTGGCGAATTGACGCGGTTTCGAAGTGTCGGGTTTCGAATCGTCGGGGAGCCATCATTACCTACCTTTTCTGTACCTACATACTTTTGTTCAGTTACCTATCTTGATCATTACCTACCATGTTCATTACCTACCAAAATAGAATATGTTCTTTACTTACTTTTTCTATTACTTAATTTTGAAACTGGCAAAGGCCGAAAATAGTGATCTGGGAGGATTTGAAATCCCCCTACATGAATATCAAAAAGATTTCAAAAGAATATGAGCAAATTAAGCAAAAATGGTCATGGTAGGTAAAAAGCGTTTTTGATTTTGGTAGGTAAAGATCATGGTAGGTAATGATCAAGGTAGGTAACTGAACAAAGGTAGGTACAGAAAAGGTAGTTAATGATAATTTGCCGGATTTTTGTCGATAGTGTGGCCTGGTTAGAAATGGTTCCTTGTTTTTCGGGTCGTTCACGTGCTGTAAGTCAGCTGAAAATTATCCGATCATCCCATAGTCAACTAAAATCATACTTTTAGTTTTGAAACTTAATTTTAAAATAAATATCGAGTCCGGAAAAATCTGAAAAAGACAACTAATTTTTGGGTCGAACATTTTGGCATCTGAAATTTTTTTGAAAAATCTGCAGTTTTCATAAATGATCAAATTCATTTTTGGAGCTTGTAAAAACATCACGGCACAGATTCATGCAAATTTTCAGAATCGTAACCCTCTCCACTCAAAAGTTATAGTGCAAAGAGGGGGTGTATATCCAAATCCCTGGGAATCTTCTATTATCTTTTTGGATCGAAGTTTAAACGAATAGAGGTTATGGGTGTTATTAGTGTCATTTTACCCTATTCGCTTAAAACGTACTTGGTTAATTCATGAATTCTTTATTGATATTAACTTCATATTGACATAAGAAGAGAGAGAGGCTGGGGCAGCCTCTATCCGTCAGGAGAGGTTATCAGAATGAATGTGTTAGGGGTTACAAACGCGTGTGGCCATCTGTGTTACAATGAGGGTCCGTGCAGGGTAATCCATCTTATTAGCCTAGGGGACACTTGGGGAGAGGGAAGGATGGAAGGTCTATTGATTAGCCTGTCACAGAAGCATGCTTCCTCCCAACTCCATCTGGTCGCCCATTTTTAACGTGTCACACATGCTTCCGGAGCGATTTCGCTAAGTTTTCAGATTTTAATAAGACTCCCTACATGCTATGGACTGGGGGAGGGCTCTTCCAACGTTTATTTGTGTGGGTCAAATTTAATGCGCTCGGCTGATTAAAAACATCATTTATTTAGTAACAGCACGAATTTCGATAATCGCCTCTCCTTGTTGAGCTCCGGCCTTAAATGGCGCCTGCACATCGGTCTCTTCGGCCGGAACTTCGGCATATTGAATGGCCAGTCTGTCGTCTTTCGCCGTTCCTTCGAGACGGAGGATCTCGAGTTTAGTGCGGCCGCGTGGCTCAACGAATCCATAGACGGGGCGGACACGGTACTCTTCAATGTTTGTCATTTTTACCTGAAAAAGAACTTAAAACAGAACGGAAAATTCGAAAAACAAATAGCAACACCTTAAAAGCCATTCGACTGTCACTTTCTGAAATTATTTGGTGAATTGAAGTTCCACCACTTGCCGGAACTGTAGCCATTGTCGGCTCGACGATACAACGATCCGGGTTCATCATCTTTGGTTTTCTTTGGTTTTTCTTTGCTTTTCTCTTTCTCTTTTTTGAAATGAATATTTAACAATACAATGTAATTAAAACACAATTTGTTTTTTTACTTGTTCCGTTAAACTTTGCAACCGGGTTATTTGAAAAGTATAAATTGGTGAGGTTGAAAAAAAGTTGTTGTTCAATCATTTGCTCTTTTTCAATCAACACGAAACGTCTCTGGACAATAAAAAATGGTACACAAAGCTGGAAAAAGTGATAAACCGAATAAGCGATCGGGTCCTTTCGTGGCGGACGTGAATAAAGTTTGTTGTCTTTTAAATGAAAACACAAAACTAATACTTTCAGATCAAGTTTGAAGGCAAGTACATTGGATGGGAATACACTCCATTCACTTTCCATGTTCATAATGAATCGGAAGATAGATATGCGTGGAAGTTGAAGAGCTCGAGCAGTACTCACTATAAAATTGGAACTCCGCTCGGAATTCTTGATCCGGGAGCCTCCACCGAAATGGTTTTCTATCATTTGCCCGGAATTCTCATTCCAAGAAATGGCGTTCATCATGTTTCGATATTCTGGATCAAGCTTGCCAAGAGGGATTTGGTAATATTTCGCTTACAATTAGATATTACACTCAGCCCATGAAGAATATCGGCACGGATTTTAACACAGTTAAATGCGTGTGACCGTAATACATTCAACGAAAGAGTGAGAAAAAATAAGATACAATTGTTGCTACTTTGTTGCTCACTCTTATTCATCACTGTCTCGCTGAATGGATTACGATCAAACTCATTCAACTGTGTCAAAATTCGTGCCGATATTCCCTGCGAGATCGGGAGAAAATCAATTCAATTTCTTTCCAGAACGCTCGGATTGCGTGGCAATTGCGTGCGCCGGAAGGATGCTTGAAATTAAGCATTGAATTCCCGAAAAAGTTGCTTGAACCAAAATATGCAAAAAACAAAGCAGCCCGATCGGTGGGGGTAGAAACGCAGGCTGACCCTGAGGAATTTGCAGCAATGAAACAGCACTTCTTGATTACAAATCCAGAGCTCAGAATTATCAAAGAGAAGAAGAAAGAAGAAGAAGGGGATGGCAAAGCCAAAGCCGAGTCATGATGATGGTCCTACCGATGTTTTAAATGAAATTCGGAAATGTGTTTTTGTTTTGTTTTGTTTTTTATCAACAAGATTGAGAAACATTTAAAGAATAGTGGCTGTTCATGGGACCAGACGGGGTTAAGTCGCTGCAAACACGCTCCGGCGCACTAGATTACTGATGAAGAGTGAAAACAAGTGTTGTGGTAGAACAAGACTGCTGCGCAGTTTTGCGCCGATTGAATGATTGTTTTAGAAAGGTTAAATTTCTTGGCTTCCCTAAAGCTGCCGAAATGATTTCGCTGCTCGAAGCAAATTTTCGACAGAGTTGAAATAAGTGCGACCGTAACCCATTTAAAAATATGAACAAGTACTATTGTTTTTATTTCTTTTCTCTTGTTTTTCGTTTTTTTAAACATTTTTATATTTTTAATTAGTTACGGTCGCAGACATTTCAACTGTGTCAATAAATTTGTGCTTTCAGTTATTTCGAGGGAAATTGGCTTTTTAAAAATTTATGAGCAGCTGTTGAGACGAGAGTAATACTCTCATAAATGCGACCGTTCTTGAAATTCGAAGTTTATAAAAGTTTTCAGTTTTCATCATTTTGACAGTATTTGTTTCTGTTTCTTTTATTTTTTTGTGCGAAAAATGTTTTATAGGAAATCATTGAGTAAACGCAGAAAGTACCACAGCTGTTTTACGACACTTGACGGCATGACAGTCTGCAAAGAGGCTAAAACGACATTTCCTTCGGCTCCGGTGTCTAGCACAAATTGCCCTTTTTACCATTTGTCGCAATCGTACAAAGACTTGATGTATAAGTATATGAATAATGGCTCTAGAAAGTAACCACAACACTTAACCCGATTCTAAGAGAGACACCGTTTCTTATTGGCAAAACACAAATGTTCAAAAAAAAACTATATATTCCGCCATCCGTCTTCAATCGTCCAGAACTCAAAATTTCACTTCCTTCCGCTCCCCATTTCTGATCGGCACTTTATGTACATTTTATTTTTTCTGTCTTGTCAAAAAACATTCACGGGCTGGCTCTTTTCTTTTCTTACTTTTTTCTAGTTTTTTTTTTCAACGAATTGTCTATTTCCGGCCTGTTTCCTTCTCTTTTCATGCCCTCCACCCGTAGCTCTTTTTTCCTCTTTTTGAGTTTATTGGTGCTTTCTCCCCACTTTCAAAATTGCTTCGGCATGGAATGTACATCCGAGGCGGTTTGTCAGCGGAGAGACAAAGAAATTTGTTATCTCGGCTGGATTTTGCTTTTTCTTTGGCTCGTTATGGTGATTTATATTACCAAGGTAAACCTACTTTTTAATGGGGGATAGATTTTTATTGTCATTTTCTTAATTTTCGAACTCTGTGGTTGTTCACAGAAGCTCTGCCTTCTAGAGAAATTAGTTATCGTCTAAAAGCCATCTAAAACCACGAAAAATACATTCGGGCAAACTTCTGAAAAGATCAAAGTGGGCGGAGATTCCTTGTGGTTAATTTCATATATGAAAAAGTTGTAAAATTACTCATTGGACGGGGTGCTGGCGAAAGCCTTTTTTTTAAATGTATTTTTTGCCACCGAGGCCCACGAAAACAGGAATAAGCATACATTTTCACGAAAAAATAAAAATAAAATAGATGAAAACAATTCATGAATCGTAAATTTACAAAAACATTTTTGAGATACCTAGTGCGCTGGAGCGCGTTTCCAGTAACATAGCTTTCAGTACGCCCTGAAATACGAAACGCATTGAATCATCGGTAGAGCGCGAATAACACATTTTACCCAAAAAAAATAGTTTTCTTCTACAAAAATGGCCATTTTCAGGAAATCTGGTTCGGCGTACCACTCTCCACACCCACATCCTCTATGAATTCTCTGACAAAAAGCTACGTGGCAAAACGAAGAAAAAGTACGAGTGGTGATGTCATCGAACTGGATGTAATTGGACAATAATTAGTCGGTTTCGTCCCGGCTTTATGCAAATTTACGGGCAGCGGACAAGTGCAGTTTTCACTTTTTTCTATAGGGAAATAAAAATTACGACAAAAAAGGGAAATCCTCTATTATTTTATTTATACAAAGTCTTAAACACAATGTTTTGCTGCTTTCTTCTCGTTTTTCTTATTTTCGGCATTTTAACCACCATCACCTATCAATGTGCTCCGCACGGTATATCTAGGCCGTGGAGCACAACTAGTGTCTGTAATCATCACACGCATAATGTCGAGAATTTCTATTATGGTGGGTGATATTTTATGACCAAAAAGAGGTATATATATTCCAGATAATCGGACTATTTACAATAAACTGATGGAAATTGAAAAACGCGTGGAAACAATTGAAAATAAGGAGAGCAAACTTCAAGAAGAGAACGCTGGGCCGAAGAAATCAGGTGTGGTGTTTTATACGGTACCATGGCTCGGGAAACAACGAGAATACACCGTATTTTCTCTAATTTAAGCGCATGCCCTTCTATTTTTTCATTTCATCACAACTGTCGGGTATTTAGAGGTTTGCACACCAAACTCGGCAAAACACGTTCTAACCAAGCAGACATGAGACGACTGAAGTTTGGTGGGCAAACCTCTAACTACCCGACAGTTGTGATGAAATTAAACAATAGAAGGGCATGCGCTTAAATTAGAGGAAATACGGCAATACAGATTTCCTTCGATGAAACTTCAAATCGGCTTCTAGCCTAGCCAACGGCACATGCCCAAATTCTATAGGTATTAGCCATTTCCGATGGCTATTCTCTTCAACTGCTCTCATATTCCTAATTCTGGACATCGTGTGCCTCGAAATATAGGCGCCGCGCACGCCCTGATTGTTTGCTATAAACATTTTGTTAGCCGTGATGCCAACCATGCGCCATAGTGGCTAATAGCCATATTCAACGGCTAGTAGTCATTATCGACCGCTGTTAGACGTTTCGAAAGAGTATTATCCACATAGCTGCTTCTATCCTGAGCTGAGTCATGGCAACCTGATTCATTTAAAAACAAACAGAACAAAACACTGTTTTGAATGCAATTCAACTGAATTTTTATTTTTTTTAAGTTACAGACTGTCAATCGTGCTCCACTAAGCCACCAGTGCAAGTAAACTGCGAAAACTGTCTCGAAGTCACATTTCTCCCACCATTCAACTACTATTCCTGTATGGCAGTGACTGTGAAATGTGCTGAAGGCGCAGCCAGGCTTCAACTATCCGACAAATATCAAATGGTAATAGTGGACAAATCGGAATTTGTGCTAAATTGCCAACAAGGAAATTGGGTATTGACTGTGAAACATGCTGAGCACAGAGTTGAACAGATTCGGTGTCTGGCAAAGTGATTTGTGATTTGTGTTTTTTGTTATTTAGGCTTTTTCAGTTGTAAATTATTTGAAAAATTACAAAGTCTTTCCAAATAAATGTGGTATATAATAATCGTATTCATTATTGCATAGTCATTTACACCGATAGCATAATTTTTCCGGACCATCTTTATAAACATTACAGCGAAAACCTCTTCCACACTTCTCGCAACTTCTCGTGTCGATATCATAGTTCATGTCGTCCAAAACCCGATTCGCCACAACAATTGTCGCTTTTCCAGCCACTACTCCGGCAGAAACGCTGCCAACGAGCGAACCGACAGCTGTGCCAACTCCTGGCAGGATCATTGTGCCGATTGTGGCTCCTGGAAGAAAGTTGGATATTATTCTGGAAAACCTGTATTTGGTAGTTTAGGGGTATGATCTTCTTCTTTTTTCGAAACGCCCCAGTTTCGAAATGACAGGTTTTGAAATGTCCCAGAGGCAAATTTTCGAGCGCCGTTTCTCGTTTCTTTGCGTCTCCATTTTCGCGCGCGGTTATTTAGTTAAACTTGGCAGAACGTCACTGTGGAGACGCAGACAATGAAATAGAGCGCGTTTGCCTTTTTGTAGGGCTGACAATTAGCACACCGTGGTTGAGTCCGCAAACTTAAAATCTCAACACATTAAAACCCCTGTCAAAACTACCCAACCTAGTTTCAACTCCTGTACGAACTATACAAATAATGAGCAATTGGCAAAAACATAATGTCACTTGCTCCAATAGTAAAAGAGAAATCACAACCCTCACCAATAGCTCCACCACTCCATCCTCCCAAAAGACCTCCAGTCACTGTGGCCGTTGTGCATACCGTATTCCGTGTGGTATTCGCTTGCAAATCATTCACAACACTTCCAGTCACCTTCACTCCTTCCCAAACCCATCCAGCTGCCGTTCCGACGGATCCAAACCAACTGCTGCCCTGTAACTGACAGAAGCGTTTTGAGTGAAAAGTTAGAAGGTTTTGAAGTTACGACACTCCGAGCGGTCGAATGGGGATTTGTTTATTGTAAATTGACGTCAACCTTCCTAATATCCGAATATTCAAAATGCACTAAAATTTAATGCTAGCGTGAAAAAAGTGGGTGGAGTTTCACGCTTTGATGTCGCAACTTCATTGAAATCACAATATAACCTTTTGCAATTTTAAACCAGATGAGAATGTTCGAATGCTCTATTTACAGTGTGCACAACAAATTATCCGAACGGTCCGGATAGTTGTAGGGCACTCAGTAGTGCGTCTAATGAAAAAATATGTTTTTTTTTGCCGGAGGCTGAAAACTCGCATTTGTGCGTCGCGGTGTTTGCATTTCATAAATCTTAATCGTTCATAAACATTTATAAATTAACAAGTCTAGCTTATTCCACGAAGAAAGCAAGTGCGCTCCACGAAACTTATTGTTAGTACTTCGTGATTTTCCTTTTCGTCGACAAATTACTTCATTTCACGTTGAATTTATACGTGAAATGAAATTATTTGGAAACCAAAATGAAAATCACGAAGTACTACGTTTCGTGGAGCGCACTTGCTTTCTTTGCGGATGGAAACTACATCCAAAACTATTCCTGATTTTCCCATTTCAAAATTGTTTTTTTGTTGATATTTGTGTTGGTCGTGTTTGCATTCCCCATGCACATTACACGTCGTGTTAAACGCTACGTCTTTGCAAATGTGCTCCAGCGCAGTATTATCGCTTTAATTCGCTTGCCGGTTACAGTGTAGTCTGACGCGAACCTTGAAGCCGATAATATTTGTTGTGGAAGACTTAAGACACCAAATAAATAAACAAATACGGAAAAAAAGAAATGGACGAAGGACGCGAAACTGACAAAAAATTTTGGATTTATTTCAAAACAACCTAAAATGAGACGCAAAGATAACAAAACCCACTCTGATTTTTCGTTGCGTTCCATTCATTTGAAAAAAGTGAAAAGTGGTGGGATTCGGTTGGTCTTGTAGGGTAGCACACTATTTGTAAAAAACAGAAATTGCGATGCGGTGTTTGCGTACTTTCGAAATTCAAAGGTTTTGAAAATATCATTGGAAAAGTATATAGGTAGTTGGGATTCGGAGAAAAAAGAAACAATTATCTTCATTGATTTTTGTTTATTTACAAAAACATCAAACATTTTCATTTCTTTTGAAAACAAGCCTGGCCGCATCAAAAGCTACTTTTGATTTCTTTTCATTTCTAAATTGTTTCTTCTTCATCTTTCTTTAAAATTTATTTTTCATTCATTTCTTGCGTGTGCCCTGTGGCGCAGGCGGTTATGCGCTTGCCCTACAAGCGAACGACGCGAGTTCGAGTTTTTGTGTTGATCTTGGGCGCTCAGTTCGCTCTCGCCATGCAGTTTGGAAACAGACACACCAAGAAACTCAGTTACAGACCCAAACGGAATTTTATATATAAGGATGATGTTTTTGATTTGTCGTCAGTTTCGACGCTTGCAGAAAAACGTATAATGTTATAAATTGGCTGCGTATTTCGCGATAATTTTTGCGTTTTGAAATACGTTCTCGCCAACACAATTTTCCATTTAAAAAATTAAAAAAAATGGGATAGATCTATTGAAATTCGATAAAAATTCGAAAAAAAAAACGATTAAATAAATAAAGAAGTCGATTTATTGTGAAAACAAAAAAAGTTGCAACGCGGTGTTTGCGTACTTTTAAAATTCAAACGAAAATGGGAACAAATCTCTTCATTTCCCATGCTATTTCTCTCATTGCCGTTTGAATTTCAAAAGTACGCAAACACCGCGTTGCAATTTTTTTTGTTTTCACAATACGATAAAAACGTCTATTTTCTGATTTCGGAGCGCCGTCACTTATAAAAACATTCTATTTTTCGTCACTTTCACAGAAAAAATACGAAAACTTACGGGTTCACTGCTGGCTGGAATAATGTCCGTGGATGACATTGTTTTTTCTGAAAATTGAAGTAAAGTTAGCAAAAAACAAGACAAAATAGATAAGAAAAACAGATTAAAAAAAATGATGATCGATAAGAAAAGATAGTGGTCACGAAGGCGATCTGAAAGAACGGGTGACCGTCTGTCTAGCTGTCTGCGTTTCCACAATCAAGTACACTTTCTAACACTAATTTCATCAAAACTGAGAAACAAGTGTAAGGAAAAATATGAAAAAAGGTAAATATGGTCAATATTTATTACAGACATGCAGACAAACATACATACAGACACAAACGGGGACGTTATATGAAACGCGCTCTATTGATAATTATGAATTTTTGTGTTCCACCGTATTTCATAACGAACAGCCCGTGGATAAATATTGTGTTATCAAACGAGTTGCAGCATGAAACCATGATTCTGTATCCCTTTTTTGTCTGTGCCTCTTGAAATTGCACTGTGTTTGCGTGGTCGCAAACAAATAAGTGGGCGGGGTTTTGTGTTCTCACGCTGCAACTCGATTGAATATGCAATACATTTAAGTTTACGACAATTTGATTACGATATTCCTTTTTCGATCTTTGACATACATTTGGGTACATTGAAGCGAACTTCCTTTTATGATGTTTGCTCAAACTTTTAGTCGGTTTCAGTTGTCCTCTAATGACATCAATGACCACCGGCTTGCCGCTCACCTCTTACTCTTTTTTATAAGTATGAGTGTAAAAAGAAAATAATAAGGAACATGTAAACAACAATGACGGGCGACCAGAGATGCCTGCAGAATGGAAAACGTTTATTTCAAAATCCAGGATTTTGAAAACAAATTTGAAAGCGAATTTTCGTAGGCTATCTCTCACTTCTCTGTGTTTCTAATTTTGCACGAGTTTAACTAGACTTGGCAGAACGTCGCTGTGGAGACGCAGAGAAATGCGGTCTAGAACGCCGTGTGTTGTACGTACACCACGGAATGACATTGCGAAGTAAATAGTGAGTCAAAAAGTAGCTATATTTCTCAGTTCTTTAGTTCTTAAAAAAGCGTATTTTTATTCAATTTACGCGAAGTTTCTTTCCGTGGCGAATACGTTATATGATTGTATTTTTCATTTCCCAAACGTATTTTGTTGGTTTAACGTGGAGTATTTTCACAGTTAAAACGGTAAGCAAGTCCGAAAAAGAAACAAGGCAAATAAAGAGTCAGAAACGAGTATTTTTTCACTCTTCCGACTAGTTTCCCACTCTTTATTTACCCATCCCGATCTAAAATCATTTCTCGTTTCTCTTCCGAACAGTTTTACCTGTGAAACCGCTTGAATGATACAATCAACGGGTTTGAGTTTTTGTCACAATTTTTGTGTTGATAGCGTGTGCTCAGTATCTTGGAAACAGACACAAACATATAAGAAAGATCATTTGCACAATGAAATGCTCCAAAGTAAACAAGTCATAAAATTATCATTAGGCAACAATTCAAAAATCAAGAGAAGGACACACACTGCAAAAATTATGATGATTGATAATGAGTGCACAGACAAAAAAATGAAGTTGAGATTGTGATTTTCACGATTAATTGCCACATTTATTCTGAAAATTAAACTAAAACTGTACCACTGAATATTATCGTTCTACAAAGAGAGAGAGAGAGATAAAGAAAAAAGGAGCAATGACAGTGGAAGTTTCCAAATTTGGTAAGTCTTAAAAAATATTTTGCTGATCTGATATTAGGAATTATTTTTCAAAGGGATAAAATAACACCACCGTACACCTTTCCTTTTTTTGTGAGCTCCATGCAACTTCTTTTTTTTTTTAAATAAAAATTGCGAAAAATCAAAAATCGGAAATTCTCATTTTGCTTTTGCCTTGCTTTGTTTTTTCTTGTTTGCTCTTTGATTTCTATCAGACATTTCTTCTTTTTTTCTAAATATTTATTAAAAAATGTAATTTTTATTTACTCAAAAAGCAACATCGATGTAGATAGACTACACCGTAGGAGAGCTGAGCATTTATCTCGTCTGCTCGAGGTTGTTTTTACGTGCCATTTTAATTATTTTCTGCCCTTTTTTCCCCACAATTTTATTTTCCAATGGATTCCATAGTTACGGGAAGCAACAAAAAAGCTCCTAAACACGGTAGGTTAAAAACATAAATTAAATTTTTTTTAAATTAAAACCTCTTTTTTAAGAGCACGGTGCACGGCGTGCTGGAGACTACGTTTTTAAAATTATTTTTGGAAATGAAATTTCGGAGGTCATCTCTCTTAATGCTCTGCGTTTCTAGTTTTACACGCACTTAGCAAAACTTGGCAGAATGTGACTATCGAGACGCAGATAAATGCGACAGGGCGCGTTTGCCGTTACGTAGGTTCTAGAGTGAGGTTTTGATGAAACCCTCCTAACGCTTTAGGTAATTATACTTGTTTATTGAGAATAAACGCATAAGATTAGAGTAACAGGGACATGAATGAATGGGGCCAGAATAAACTTAACTCAGAGGCAAGGTGACAGCGGCAAGCATACAGATAATAAGGACGCAGTTGACGGCCAAGAAATCGCACCTCGAATGCCCGTTGCGGCCGCCTTTTATCCTCTCCTCGGTGGATGGGCGTGTCCGGTCCTTCCAGAAGGTTTCTCGAGCGCCAGAATCCAGAAATCGGCGCTCGGCATGGTCGGTCAAAATGGCGGCACGAGAGAGTCCGATCGAGATGGCAGAGGAGGAGAGGGTGCAGACAGTGAGGCGGTGACGAAGTGGCCGCGCATAGATTCGATGGTCCGCTGTGGGCGAGCGAGGGCGAGAGACGCAGATGGTGAGGCGGTGGTGGCTGTCGACTGTGATCCTGCATGCTTGTGGAGGCGCTATCGCCTTGCTCTGAGGCTCGGAGACGTTAGTGGGGGTTTTAATAACGGGCACAATTGGGGGACGAGTAATGTAAATAAGTGGGGGGAATGGTTAACATGTGAATGTATGCTTCGGCACCTGCTAGTGCTGTACTTAATGTAATTAAGTACAGCTAATTACAACTAATTACAATTAAATACATATACATACATATAAAGACAATTATCTACATCGAGCGCCAACTGGTGATACCTGCAAATACTTAGTATTGGTATGGGAAGCGTGCTTGGGCTTACGTGGGAGGCGGAGATGCTTACATCTCCCCCCCTTAAGAGATTCGTCCCGAATCACGTGAAAAGACGCGAAGCGCTAAGCAGATCCGCCTCTCACGGACGGTGTACGAATTGGGCCGGTTCGAGTAGTCGAAGAATCTTCGCCCACGTTGTTCCTCCTGCCATGTAGTTGCTTTGTCCCAACACCAAACACGCTCGCTTCGTGCGCGAAATTGCAACATTCACGCGTCTTGGGTCGTCGATGAATGTGATGGATCCAGACGTGCGCGTTGTGAGGATGATGACGTAGTCGAATTCTTGACCCTGTGCTGAGTCGACTGACAGCACGGTGGCGTATCGCTTCACTCGACGGGCGACCAGTTCCGCCTGTCCTCGGTAGAAGCACAGGATCGCGATGGAGGCGTCGGTTCTGAGTTGGTGTAGGGCCATGGCATACTGGACGGCTTTGCTGGCTTCTCCCTCGTTGACCAACGTCGTTCCTTCGTTTTGGAACCTAAAATTGTGGTGACAGACCAATAAAGAGTACCTGCTGGGCAGACGAAGATTGGCGAGTTCTGTCAGATTCCGTGGCGGCGAGGGGGCTGACTCGAGCTGATTGTCGTAGAACATCGTGCTGAGCATATCCGTGATGTCGCTCGGGCATCGATGGGCTTGCAATAGAGGCAATGACGGGAACCTCTCGAAGGCGGTGGCATCATTGAGGATGTTTCCGATGGCAAACTGTCCCAGCATGGGTGGCATGTCCTGATCTTGGTACGGTGGCAACTGTCTAATGTCGCCGAGGAGTGCCGGTCTTGCTTTCGGGAACTTGTGAGCCATTCCGATGAGTGCGAATCGTGGCAACTGACTCGCTTCGTCCATCAGCAATAGCTCTACTTCCGTGGCAAACGTATCCATTCCTGGTGTGCTGAACATCGAGCGAACGGACGTGCAAGTGCCCAGGATAAGTGTCGGTTGGTAGATGCGCAAGAATAGTGGCAGCAATCGCATGTGTGGCTTTCCATCGGCGGCGGCGCGAAGATCTGAACGTTTCAGAGACTTTATTGAAATCTTACGTGCTCTGATAAGGTAGATGGCGGCTGAGACGATGTCCTGTGTGACGGCCCGTTGACCGTTGTTGGCTTTCGACACGACTTCAAGAAAGCATTCCGTCCATTTGATTGGGAAGTCGATGTGTGTCCTGTGTTCGTGCTCGATCGTCATCCAGTTCTTGGCGGTGATCAGTCTCACTGCGCGGCATTCCTTCTTCTTGTCGAGTTTTTGTAGTCTGGCAACTGCTGCTGTCACGGCTGAATTCGACATGGAAGCCATGATGCTAAGGGTCTTGATGTGCTGCATTCTGGAAAGAACCGAAAGAATTAGTGTTGTGGTCTTACCTGTGCCTGGACCGCAATCGATAGCCAAGGCTGTGAAATCGTTCGACGACAGTGTGTCGATGATGCGCATTTGCTGGTCCGACAGTGTGAAATTTTCGACGGAACGATTCGCGTTTGGGTCGATCTCGTGTGGCGGAAGCGGTGGAAGGGTTCCTGCTCCGCTGAGTGTGGCCAAAGCTTTCATAGCTTTGTTGTCGTCGTTAACTGGTGGAATATTCTTTAACTGTGGCGCTAGGCGAGCAAGATCGCCTTTCTCGGTGGGGTGTTGCCGTACAACGACTTCAGAAATGTTATGGAGGGGTATAGGCGGAGACAATAGTCGAGCGCACAGGCTCGCTTGCCTGGGCTCGTGCTCGACCGTTTTCACCGCCATTCTCAAAGACTGACCGTCTGGAAGCTCTACGGAGATGGGTGTTCCCCTTTCCCAGAACTTAGAATGTGTGGCCTGCCCCGTGGTGTCGAGAACCAAAGTAAAGAACGTACCTCTTCCAGGGACTGGCTCGATCTTTTCCACCGTGGCCAAAAACGATCGCAGATCTTCGTGTTTCCTCTGCAGCGCAATGGATCCGTACACTCCAAAGACAGCGCTGTATGACTGTGCGTATGCTGGATCCAGGTCCGACGCGTCGTGGGAGAATGTCATCGGAGAGATTTCCAAATCTCTCTTGACCTTCTCGTCGCCTTCACGGAAGCTGATGATGATTGGCGGCAGGTTCCATCTGCATGAGACTGGCGTGGTGAGACGGAGCACAGTGGTGCGCGATTCTCCAGCACGGATGTTTCGGAGTAGTTGTCCGGGCTGCACTCCTGGGATGAAGACGTTGGCGAACAGTTGTCCTGGTGGTTGCGCTTTGAGATGGGTGGGCTTGACGCGGACGATCTTGGTGACTCCGTAGACCACGACGCCTAATCTGTGACCTTGCTCTGGAACGGTCGTGACTGCTATCGGAAGTGGGCCATTGATGCGCCTCTTGAACACTGCGAAGTTGCCGACGTTGAAGAAGGCTTTCTTCGCGTCCATGTGAGTCAGCGGCTTCGGTGACCAGTCCTCGGGCGTATACATCTGACGTCGGAAGACGTCGCGGATCAATACCAAGTCTCCCACCATAATTCCTGCAATTTTAGTGTGCTTACCTGTCATGTAATCGAAGCTGTATTCGTTGATGAGCATGTGGTACAGGTCTCCTCGGTCGTTGGCTGCGTATTCTCGTTTGACCGGCGTGACCACTAGTGACGCTCCCAGGTTGTGCACGACGACCGCGAAAATCATGTCCGTGTCGTAGTCTGGCGTGGTGACGAACTGCAATGGGATTTCCGTGTCCTCCCTTCTTGGTCTTTCTCTGACTGCATTTGGCGCGGTGATCGCTGCAATCGTGGTGTTCCTTGCCTTCTGGATGTGTGAGAGTGTGATCCTCTCCACGGCTCGGGCTGCTGGATCCCTTGGCCATTCTTCCGAATTGTCCGCGCTATAGTAAGCGGCGAACGGGTGATCTTCTTCTTCTGTTGGCAGCTGTGGAAGGTTGCGAACTTGCTCTTCGACTGGTTCTTCGGCGGCGATTTGCTCTCCTGGTTCACCGGCTTCTTGTTCCGCTGGAACGGTTGGGATCTCATCCTCAATCTCGTCGAGTTCTTTCGCGATGTCTTGGAGATCTTCAAGTTTGTCACCCTCTTCAGGGTCATTTATAATGGCTTCATCGCCTAGCTTATCTGAAACACCGGTCTCCAGGGGCCCAACACCGGCCCCGGTCGCCGGCCGTGCTCTCGAGCACGACCTCGTGGCGACCGATCCGGCTTCCCCTCTGGAGCCTGCATCGCGCTTACCTGATCTTTCCTCGTGGATGTCCTCCATCTCAACATCCTCCTGTGTTGTCTCTTCACTCGACGGCACCTCGGCCCCGGCGTCGGTGTCGTCCACGTCGACGATCTCCACCTGCTGGTCCGGGTCCGTGACGTCTTCGATCGGCGCATCTTTAGCGTCCTCGTCCATTTCGCTGTGAGAAGGTTTCTTCCTCACTTCACAATTATACCAAGCTGAAAAATTTAAGTGTAGGAATACATACGGAACGGCGGGTATACGGATATTTTTTGCCCCTATTTGTGAGTTGGGTCGCGAAAACAATGACAAATTGCGCAGAAATGTAATGCCAAACGAAAAACTGGGATGAAAACGAAAAATATCCCGTAAAAACGTGCGTTACACGCAAGATTTGCCTAAAAATGTTTGTTTTGTTTACCTGCGAGATGGGCGGTGCAATGGTCGTTGCGGGACCCTTTGGTGCATTGGTATGCGCCTTTAATACCGTAACCCAAAAACTTTTGCGTATGCTCCTTTAAACTTACTGCGAATTTTCTTTCTTAAGCGCTCCTTAAGAGTAGAATTTTACGGAGAATCTACTGAGAACTGAATCAAAATTTGTTTAGGAACTTAGCGGGGGTCTTTCGTTGTCTCGGAGGATTCCTCCTTGGTGCATCTTTCGGATCTGTGACGACTTCCGATGGTTTTGCTGCTTTCCTTGGCTCCGGTTGTCTGCTTGTTGGGTAATCGATAATGATTGGTTCGACGACGTCATTATCTTCTGAATCACTGGATTGCTGGTCGTTGGCGACGTCTTCTGGTTCGTCTGCTGACGTTTTCTGCTGGTCGGCATCATCCGTTTCTTCCTCTTCGTCGGTCGTCGGAGTCCAAAATCGCTTTATTTGGTCCAAGTGCACTGTTCTCAGCGGTTTTTCTGTCCTTTTGTTCATACGAAATCCACGTTTTTCTTGTTGAGTCTGGTCAATGGTTCAGCGATGGTGGAAAAATTCTTGATGAATTTCCGGAAAAATCCTGCCATTCCGAGGAATCGTAGTACTGCTTTGGGGTCTGTCGGCACCGGAAGTTGCTTGATGGTGTTGAGGTTTGCTTCGTTCGGGGAGTATGTCGCCTCGTTGATTTCGTGTCCAAGGAAAACGATTGATTTCTTCACGAATTCGCATTTTGATGGAGACGCTTTTAAGTTGTATGCTCGGAAACGTGAGAGTACTTTCCGGAGTGTGGCCACATGGGATTCGAATGTCTTGCTGAAAATAAGAACATCGTCAATGTATACCATGACATCCGTCTCCATGCCAGCCAGAACTGTGCGTAGTGCTCGTTGGAAATATGATGCTGCCGATTTGAGACCGAAAGGCAGATGAGTGTATGCGTAGACTTTGTCTTCAGTCACGAATCCACATTTATACGACGATTCGTCGTCCAATTTCAGTTGCAAGTAGCCATTCGCCATATCCAATGATGAGAAAAACTTTGAACCTCCTACTTTCTCAATGATGGAGTCAATTCTTGGGAGCGGGAAATTATCTGGAACTGTAACTTCGTTAAGTTTTCTGAAATCTAAGCACACTCGGAGTGAACCGTTTTTCTTGGGAACTAAAACTATTGGGCTAATCCATGGTGTGTTGGATTCTGTGATTCTTTCTGAGAGGAGAAGACCATTTATGTGCTTCTGAAGTTCTGCTTGATATAGTAACGGTAGCGAGGCGGGTTAGGACTTAATCAGTGTTTATTGCATGCATCGAATACACGGGTGCGACATGATAAAGGATCGGGCAAAGAAGAAGAATATAGACAGAGTTAGGTGGCCTGGTGCCGAAGAGCCTCGATTGTGACAGATGATGGGCTTTTATAGCGGCCTCGGTGGAAGGGCGGAGTCGTTCCAGAACGTACGATGGTCGGCGCGCGAAGTGAAGATTGTGGCGCTTGTTTCTCAGGTCACTGTTGGCAGGCGGTCGATCCGTTGGTCAAAACTGTATGGATGAGTGGCGGTCGCATGTGGTGTGTGTGTGTGTGTGTAGGCTCGTGAAGAGACGCAGAGGCAAACAGTGATGTCCTTCCTTAGTTATAGACACAGATGGTTAGACAGTATTAGGCAACGAGGAGAGGCAGGAGTGACCACGACTGACGACTCTGAAAAGAATAATATTAGTGACAGTTTGTAACTGTGGGTTAAACAAAACAGTGGCTATTAGTGCAACAAATGAGCGAGTTGTGAGGGAGTTTCACATCTCCCCCGCACGACGAGATTCGTCCTCGAATCTGCAATGGGAAGTAAACCTGAAACTCGAGCAATGAGCTCATTAATACCTATAAGAAAAATTCTCCACTGGGAGATGAGAGAACAGTTTGTTCCACGTGCGGGCAGATCTCAAAAACTGCACGTTACCGAGAACAATGCAAGCGATTTTTGTGCGCGAGGGCGCCACGTTGATTCTTTTGGAATCGTCCAGGAATCCCTGGTTGCCGGTAGTGCGCGGCGTGAGTACGAACACATAGTCGTATTCTCTTCCTTGAGCTACATTCGAATTTTCCAGTTTATTCTGGTTTATCACCAAGGTTTCCACAACTTTCAGGTCGGTGGTAGGTGTGAACAGGCGGACGCGGAGGCACACCGCCCTCTGCTTAAATCCGGTCATTGACACTACTGCCCGCAAGCCGTCGTCATTTCGCAACTCCAGCTGCACCGCCGTACCTTTCGGTTACAGAAAATGTGCGCACAGCGAGGAATGCGTTATTTGCCTCATGTAAGGCGAGAGCGCGCGGTGACCAGTCGCCGGGTGAGAACTTTTGTCTCCGAAAAACGGAGTAGACCAGTACTAGGTCCCCTAGCAAGAGTGTGGTGGGTTCTAAGTGTTTCCCGGTTAGTGCGTCCTTCGCATACTCATTAAGCACAACTTGATAGAGGTCGCCTCTGTCCCCCGCGCAATATTCCCTCTTTGCCGGTGACAAAATAAAGGTACCCCCAAGTCCCTGACTACTACCATTAAGATAACCCCCTCCCCTGGCTGAATATCCCGCACAAAACTAATGTTAAACTCACGTTCCTCACGTTTTGGGCGTTCCATCACGAGTGGCGGTTCGGTGATTGCCGGGATGGTCATGTTCCGGGCCGCCTGGATGTCCTCCAACGACAGGGTCCATGCCAGTCTTCGCGCCAGCTCCTTCGGAATCTCCTCGATTGGGTAGCCACCATAGAGATCGGCCATTGGGTGAACCTCCTCAACCGTTGGCAGCTTGTTGGGGCATCTCGGGCTTGGTGCCGGGTGCGGATCCTCTTGATCTTCTATCTGCAGTTGCTCGGCTGGTCCCAGCAACTCCTTCTCGGTCTCCTCATCGACAGGCGGCATGTCCTCGAACGAGTTGTCGAGCATATCGGCATCGGCGAGAAGCGGGTTCTCATTATCCGTGATCTTATTTTCTTTTACCAATTCTGGGTTTATTTCTATGGGGGTCTCGGTGTCCTCCGCGACGGGTGATCCGTCCGAACCAGCGGCTGTTCTGGACCTCAGCCCAGAACTCAATGCCGCGGGCTCGTCCGAATCGGTGCTCCCGTCACGGTCGTCGGCCATCTCGACGTCGTCCGGCGTGATGGCGCTGTCCTCGTCCTTGTCGACAACGTCCTCGGCCATTGGCGGTGCCACCATGTCGTCCAACGACGTTTCCTCGGCCATTGGGGTTGGTTAGCTCTTTTCCATTTTTGCTCGAATCCTGCAATTGCCAAAACTAATTATCGTTTGTAAAATTCCCGGCCTTAAATATTGGGAAAAAAAACCCGAAAAAATTAAGGTGTCACGCAAATGCTGCGAAAACAATCCAAAAATTAGGAATTCCCAGAAAAATTTATTTTTGAGGCATTATTCTCAATACGGAGCGCTGCAAACGCGCTCCCTTCGCACAGTGATGGACGTGGCCTCGTTGGCGACGAAAGAGTGCAGAAAATTGAGAGAGCCGTGGCCGATGTTTTGCTCTGATTTCTCTAAACCTCACTCTAAATGCATGCGAAATTTTTTGTTCGATTGGAGCGAGTTATCAGCGTTTTATACCGAGTATAACTAAAGGAAAACAATGAAAACATGCCCTCTCTCACTTAAAAGGATGCTAACCTACGCTAAAACCCATAAAAAAAAATTAAACGACTTACGTATGGTGATTCTGCACGCAACTAGTTTGGAAAGTATAGTAAAAATGAATAAAATTCACCTGTTTTTACTTTCGGACCGCCTGAAACATGGGCGGTGCAATCGTGGAGAGACCCGACGATAAATATCTGCATGCGCCTTTACTACCGTAGCCGCAAAGTGTTTTGCGTACTTTTCCATTGTCGACCGTACCTTTCTCTTTTTTTTAAATTGATTTTTTACTTATTTTTTGCGTATTTTTGTGCTAAAAGTTATCTTTTTGACAAAACTAACCGTGAATCCACTGTGATTGTTGGAAAATTTAATTTCTGTACCTCGCGGGCGCCTTTTTCTCTCGTTTTGGATTACGTCGGGCGTTTTTCGTTTCTTTTTCGTCCATTGTCGCTGCCGTTGTTTCTTTTGCGAGTGCCATGTTTGGCAATCGATTTTCTTCAATTTGACGACTCTTCTTGTTCTTTTCTGCCTTTTGCGTCAATTTTGCTCTGTTTTCGACCTCATCGGACGTCATTCGTCGGTCCGTTTCGAAATTTCCGCTTTTGTCCGATGTTTCCTGATTTTCATCAAACATCTCGTCGTTACTTTCTTCGTCGTCGGTGATTTTTCTCTCGTCTTCCGCCTCGTAAATCTTCTTAATTTGATCTAAATGAACAACTTTTTCAGGTTTCATTGGATGTTGGCGGTCGTAAATGGTGGCTTTTGGCGCGTCCACCTCGACTACTCGGAAGTCGCCTCGCCAGGGAAGGATCAACTTACGGGACAAACCTTTGTGAGTCGAAAAATTTGTATACATTACCCTATCCCCAGGTCGTATGTCTGAACCTTTCGATCCTTCATTCGCTTTCTTCTGGTACGTGGCTTGTGCTTCTCGTGACCGTGTTGCTGCTTGTTTCCAAACCTCGCGCAGAGTGGTCGTCAAACTTTCCTTGAACCATCAAATGTCTGTTCTCTTCGTCGCTGGCGCCGGATCGATGATCCTGTCGATAGTGAGAGTCGGATCTCGTCCAAAAACCAAGAAAAATGGCGTCTCTCCGGTAGTACTGTGCACCGTATTGTTATAGCTGAACGTCGTGAACGGTAGGATTGTGTCCCAATCGGAGTGCTCCTTATTGATGTACTTCGATATTACTGCGTGGAACGTACGGAACGTTCTCTCTGTAGCGCCATTTCCTTTGCTATGATGTGGAATAGCTCTGTGATGACCGATTTTCAGCAAACTGCAAAATTGTTGGAAGGCTGCTGACGTAAAAGACGATGCGTTGTCTGAAACTATTTGATTAGGCGTGCCGAATTTTAGCACCAACTCTTCCAGAATCGCTCTGGATATGGTTTCGCAAGTTGCGTCTGGTAGTGGGACAGATATTACGAATTTAGAGAACCAGCAAATCATATTTATGTAATATTTATTGCCTTTTAACGAGGTTCTTAGTGGACCTGTTAGATCGATTCCTACTTTTTCGAAAACTTGGGACGTGACTACCACCAATTGTGGCTCTCTTTTTGACGGATGTGGGTTGCGCTTTTGTTGACACTTAAGACACTCCAGTGTCCATTTTAGAAAGTCAGCGCGCATGCCTGGCCAGAAATATTTTTTCTGCGCTTTGTGGAGCGTCTTTCTCCAATCGAAATGACCACCGCCTAGTAAACTAGTATGAAAAGACTCAAACATAAGCTTTTGCAAAGTGTGCGGTATAACTACTTTTGGGTTGTCGTTACCAAATGTTACCGTCAAAATACCTGTCTCTGACATGCGTACTCGTTCCAAAAATGGTAACCATTTCTCCGAAATCCCATCGATTGTTGTTGCAGGGGACGTTAAAAATGTCTTGATGATGTTGACGTCGCTGTCCTTGTCCTGCTCCAGTGCCAAATCCACTGGTTTCTGTGTGTTTCCTGGTGTGAATTTCTTCGGAACTCGATCCTTCGATCGATCGATTGCCATGCAAACCGGGAATTCGATTATGTCTTCCAATTCTTCCGTGGGAAGAGGTGCAACTTCGTCCTTTGCTCGGGATATGCAGTCCGCGACTGTATTTTTCTTTCCATCAATGTGCACGATCGTGATGTCGTATTGCTGAATTTCTATTAGCCACCTAGCTATTCTTTCATTGACCTTACTTTTTGCCAATATGTGCACTAACGGACGATGATCCGTGTGTAAAATGATTTTAGAAAGCCAGATGTATGGTTTAAAATGCCTGAGCGCAAAAACTATAGCTCCTAATTCTATCTGGATTGCAGGTCTACGTGTTTCAATTTCGGACAGCGTTCTACTGCCGTATGCGACTACTTGAATGTTACCTTCGTTTGCTGATACCTGGGCCAGTACTGCTCCCTGAGCCACTGCGCTCGCGTCGGTATAGATGTGGAACTCCTTTGTGTAGTCCGGATACGCCAAAATTGGTTTGCTCGTGAGTTTTTCTTTGAGAATCTCAAACGCCTGTTGTTGCTCACTTGTCCACTCGAACTGTTGTTCCTTCCTCGTGAGTTTTGTCAAAGGTTCTGCAATTTCCGAAAAATTCTTAATAAACTTACGGAAGAAACCGGCCATGCCGACGAATCTTTGCACTGCTCGTAGATCTCTTGGGATCGGCATTTTCTCAATCGTGTCAAGATTTGCTTGATTCGGTGAATAATTTGTTTCGCTGATCTCGTGTCCCAAAAACACAATTGATTTCTTAGCGAACTCACACTTTGCTGGAGAAGCTTTTAAATTATACTCACGAAAGCGTGTCAAAACTTTTCGCAACGTTTTCACGTGCGATTCAAAAGACTTACTGAATACCAATACATCGTCGATGTACATCATGACGTCTTGTTCCATTCCAGCCAATACTGTTCGCATTGCTCTTTGGAAATAGGAAGCGGCTGATCTGAGCCCAAAAGGTAAATGCGTGTATGCATATACTTTATCTTCTGTCACGAATCCACACTTGTATGACGACTCCGGATCCAATCTTAGCTGTAGATAACCGTTCGCCATGTCCAGTGACGAGAAGAACTTCGACCCGCCAACTTTCTCGAGAATACTGTCGATTCTGGGAAGTGGAAAATTATCTGGAATTGTGACTTCATTGAGTTTTCTGAAATCTAAGCAAACTCTCAAAGAACCATTTTTCTTTGGTACCAAAACTATTGGACTAATCCATGGTGTGTTTGACTCGGTTATTCTTTCCGATAGCAGTAATCCATTTATGTGCTTTTCTAGTTCGGCTTGATATTTTACCGGAACTCTGTAAGGCCTACCTCTCACCGGAACTTCTGTGTTGGTGTAAATATGGATAGGATCTGTCTTGGAACTGCCCAGATCGTACGAATTTCTAGAAAAAACGTCACTAAATTCTTTGAACAAATTTAAAAGAACACTTTTTTGTTCTTCTGAACAAACAGCACTGTCAAGAGATATTTTAAACTTTGGATCTTCGGCGATTTGTGCCGCCATGACGCTGAAGTCATTACCAGTGAAGCTGTTGTCAAATACGCAATGTCTTGTCCTCTTCCTCAAAAATTTCTGTAGCTTCCGCTGCCTTTGTGCCCGGAGTGAGCGTGACGTCCGAATCTGACGTGTTTGTTACCAGAATGCACATGTTACCTGAATTCATGACGGCTGGAGCCGTGAGTAAGCTTTTATCTAGGAGACTTTGAGAAACTACAAGAAATACAGATGCGCGGACGCCCTCAGTCGTCTGCTCTGAGCACCTGATAAACCCTTCGCTATGAGCCGGAATAACTACTTCTTCCGAAACTTTCACGTCGAAAACCTGTGGGGTGATGGATACATGCCTAGACCCTATCGGGATGGCCTCCCCATTCATGAGAAATTTTGCCTGTTTATAATCAATCGAAAACTGTGGGAGTTGCGACAAAAAATCGTTTCCCAAAATGATAGAATAGTCCCTTGGACCCCCTGGTGTACACTCACCTTTTGTAAAATGCACTCGATGCAGAGTCGTATGTGATCCAATCGATAGTGTGACAAATGCTGCTCCGACCATTTGCACTTCGTTTCCTCCTAGCCCAATTGCATGTGGAGCTGTGGCTGCATGTAACTTCGGAACTCCGATTCTTCTGCTAAAAGATTGACTCGCCACCGTGATTGTTGCTCCGGTGTCTATGAGTGCGAAACACGGTGAACCATTGGCCTTTATTGGTATCTGAGCTGTCAGTGGAATTTTCTTTACTTCGTTGCTTGCCGAAGGCCACGCCAGGCTTCGTACCCCGTGTGTTCCCGAGTCTGCCATCAGTGCTCCGTTGAGTCGCTGAAGCTCTGCCACTTGTTGACGGTACACTTCCAATTGCGCTTGCAGGTCCTCTGTCACTGCTGCGTTAACTTGAGGAGCCCTTTGATGATGATTTCTCACTGCTTCCATGTTTGGTTGCTGCGCTTTTGGCTCGCCTGCCAATCTTTTCCTGCAATCTCTAATGAAATGACCTACATTGTTACAATGAAAGCATCGGCGCTTTTCCTTGTCCTTATTGTCTTGATTTCCGAACCTGCCCCGTCTGTCCTTGTTTGACTTGTTCTGGGAGTTCTTCCATTCCTGTTTTAATGACCGCATCTCGTCCAGTAGCGCCACTGTCGGTGCGTACTGTTGTGATGCCAACCTATCATCCCTGAGGATGTCCTGACGTATAGCCTCATCAAAAGCTTCTTTGCAGGTCCTTGGATCCTTGTCCTTCACGTTGTAGCGGATGCCATCAACCAGGCCGTTGAGGAACGCATCGCGAGCTCTTCTCTCTATCACCTCCCTGTTCTCTGCACGGAAAGCTTGAGCTGCCAGAAGACGCACACGATTAAAGTACGTTTCTATCGATTCGCCTCGTTCTTGACGACATCTAGTAAATTGAGCTTCTTTCAGCTTACCTGTCAACTCGTTCTCGAAGGCTGCCTTCAAATCCGCCACCAGCTGATCTACGTTCGCTGTTGGATTGGTGTTGAGGAACACCTCTGCTCTGTCGCGTGCATTTCCGACCAGGAACGTCAAAAAGGCATTGATCTGTGCAGCATCGGATGCCTCTGCATCAGCCGCTCTCATCTGATCTCTGAACTGCCTCACAAAGAGTGTCAGACTCTCCGAAAAAGCTCCGGAATACGTACCGATTGGGGTTGTCGACTTGAAACCCAACACGTTCACACGCGGGACTCTCACCTCGTCGTCTGCTGACTGCTGAACGTCATTGATACCTTGATCACTATCTTGATTAACACTCTCATCAGTATAATCATTATTCTCATTACTTGTAGGGTTTGTGTTTACAACATCTTTTTCTGTGTTACCGCCGCTCGTCGCCGCGTCTCCTGCAGAGGCACAAGTACCTCCGCCTTCGGAGAGGCAGGTAGAGGGGGAAACCATACCTTTTTTAGACGAAACCAGCTGGGACTCCATGACCGCTTGCTGCTGCTCGAGCACCGAAATACGCTGTCGCAGTTGATCCATGGCATGCTCGAAGTTGTTGAGACTGGCCGACCGACGATTGGCTTGCCCTGCGAGAGCAGTCATCTCCGCCGTTGCCCTCTCGCTCGCTTCCTTCAACCTCGCGGCGATAGCGTTGAGATCGACGACCGCAGCATTCTTCAACTCCAGCAAATGAACCGGCTTGACGTCCGTATGACTCGAAAATCGAGGAAGACACGACTCCATCCTCCAAACCAAATGCGCCATGATGAAATGGGATTGGTACTGTTGTACGCTTGGTAGTTTTTTTCCTGAAAAAATATAAAGCCTTCCAGCCGGTGCCGGAAGCTTTACCCACGAGGCTCCGCTCGAGAAATAAACGTAGAGACGAAAAAACGAACAAATACGAAAATAACTCAAGACATGAGGAAAAGAAGTCGTAAGCTGGAGACAGAATAGCCTACACTATTCTACAATAGGATCCTAACTACGTGAGCACCTTGCCCACGCTTTAAAAAACTACCACCAAAACGAAAAACCCACTGAGGTAGGGAAACCCTCCTAACTTCTTACCCCACCTAGCCCAATGACCAACTAAAACTGCTAATTATACCCTTTAAACCCAAAGAAAATTTTGAAGAAATAGTTGCGCACCTATAAAAACAAAACTTATACAATTATACTAGCCTAAAACCCGAGGTGGAAGTTATTTGATGCCTGAAGCCTAACGCGCGGGGTGGACCGACCGGTTTAGGAAGATAAAAATTACCTAGAGCCTAGACCGTACTCGCTGCTACCAGTAACGGTAGCGAGGCGGGTTAGGACTTAATCAGTGTTTATTGCATGCATCGAATACACGGGTGCGACATGATAAAGGATCGGGCAAAGAAGAAGAATATAGACAGAGTTAGGTGGCCTGGTGCCGAAGAGCCTCGATTGTGACAGATGATGGGCTTTTATAGCGGCCTCGGTGGAAGGGCGGAGTCGTTCCAGAACGTACGATGGTCGGCGCGCGAAGTGAAGATTGTGGCGCTTGTTTCTCAGGTCACTGTTGGCAGGCGGTCGATCCGTTGGTCAAAACTGTATGGATGAGTGGCGGTCGCATGTGGTGTGTGTGTGTGTGTGTAGGCTCGTGAAGAGACGCAGAGGCAAACAGTGATGTCCTTCCTTAGTTATAGACACAGATGGTTAGACAGTATTAGGCAACGAGGAGAGGCAGGAGTGACCACGACTGACGACTCTGAAAAGAATAATATTAGTGACAGTTTGTAACTGTGGGTTAAACAAAACAGTGGCTATTAGTGCAACAAATGAGCGAGTTGTGAGGGAGTTTCACAATATTTTACTGGGACTCTGTAGGGTCTGCCTCTTACTGGGATTTCTGTGTTGGTGTAAATGTGAACCGGGTCGGTTTTGGAGCTACCCAAATCGTATGCGTTTTTTGAAAAGACGTCGTGAAATTCTGCGAATAATTTTAAAAGGACTTGCTTCTGATTTTCTGAACATATTGCTTTGTCCAGACAAATTCTAAACTTGGGATCTTCCTCGATGGAAGCTGTATTGATCATGAGGTTGCTGTCAAAAACTAATTATTTTGCTGGGTTCCTCGTATAACTCGACGGCTTCTGCTGCTTTTGTGTTCTTCTGTAGAAAAATGTCACTATCGGACGGATTTGTGACCAAAATTCTGAAATTCTTATTATTGACTAGCACTGGTGCTATGAGTAACGACATATCTGATAAAGTTTGCTTGGTGATGAGGAACAGCGTGCTGCACACGTCCTCCGACGTGGGCTCGTAGCACGCCAAAAATTTTTCGCTCTGCGCTGGTATAACCGTATCCTCTGATACCTTTACATCCAATACCCTGGGGGATTGGGAAAAATGCCTACTACCAATGGGAATTATTTCCTCACCTACGTGAAATTGCGCTGTTTGATAATCGATTGAGAACCGTGGCAACTGCGACAGAAAATCGTTGCCAAGGATGATCTGATAGTCTCGTGGTCCGTTCGGTGTACACTGTCCTATTGTGAAATGAACTCGATGCAGGTACGATGTTGAGCCAACTGATAAATTCGCGAACGCTGCTCCAGCCATTTTGACTTCATTGCCTCCGAGTCCCAAGGCGTGTGGAGCATTTGCTTGGTGAAACGACGGGATTCCTACCCGTTTTGCGAATGCTTGACTGGCCACAGTGATCGTCGCTCCTGTGTCGATGAGTGCAAACACGGCGTGACCGTTCACTTTGATCGGGATTTGTGCCGTGAGCGGTATCGATGGGAACCTGGCTGAATTTACTGAAGGTAAAGACTTACTGATCGTTTGTGTCTCCTGTTTGGCTGGCCATGTAAGACAACTTGCATTGCGACCGCGTTCCTTCTCTACGAGGAGTGCTTCGTTCAAGCGTTGGAGTTCAGCCACTTGTTGGCGGTACATGTCCAACTGCTCTTGCATGTTCGGCTTCATTGCTGCTGTGTTGACTTGCCGTGGACGTTGCTGGTGGTTGTGCACGGCATTCTGAATAACTGCGGGCTCACCTTGTAATCTTCTGCGGCAATCCCGGGCGAAATGTCCGGCGATTCCACAATGGAAACATCTTGGCGCGCCTCTTGACTGCGTTTGCCTGTTGGGCCCTCTGTTTGCATATTGGCTCCGCTGACCTGTGTGTGGTCGGTATTGACCCTGCTCTTGGGTGAATTTGGACGCCCATTTCTGGTCCAAAACTCGAATTTCTTCCAGGATCGCTGCTGTTGGTGGGTGCTGAAGTGCTGCCATGCGATCTTCTCTCAAGATTTCCTGACGGAGTGCCTCGTCGAAGGCTGCTCGGCATGTCTTGGGATCCTTGTCCTTGACGTTGAATCTGATCGCGTCACCGAGACCATCCATGAATGCGTCTCGTGTTCTCTTCTCAATTGTCTCCCGATCTTCTGCACGGAATGCCTGGGCTGCTAGTGTGCGTACGCGATTGTAGTACTTATCGATCGACTCGCCCCGTTCTTGGTGGCACCTGGAAAGTTGATTTGCTCTGAGCTTACCTGTGAGCTCGTTCTCGAATGTCGCCCGTAAATCTGCGACTAACTGGTCCACTGTTGCGTTGGGATTGGTATTCAAAAATACCTCCGCTCTGTCTCTTGCGTCTCCGATTATGAACGTGAGAAACGCGTTCATCTTATTTGCTTCTGTAATGCCGGCGTCTGTGGCCCTCATGTGGTCATTGAATTGACGCACGAAAACTGTGAGACTTTCTGAAAAAGCTCCTGAATACGTACCTATTGCCGTGGTTGGCTTGAAACTCGCTACGAGTACGTGTGGAACGTGACTCGTGTCCTGATGCTGACTATCTTCTTGTCCTTGACTATCTTTTTCTTGCTGCTGTATGTCTTCCTGACTCTTAATGATTTCTTCCTGATGATTTATGTCTTCTTGACTCTGAATGATTTCTTCCTGACGTTGTCTATTATCTTCTTTCCGATTACTGGCTCTTTGCTGCTGCTGCTTATCTTCTTGATTGCGATCTATTTCGTGATCCTGATGATCATCTTCCTGAATAACTCTCACCTTCTCTTGAGAGTGTACTATATCTGTCAACCTTTGACATTCCCTGGTAGGATTTCTTATTTCTGAGCAACCGTTTCTCTCCACTCCCGCAGCACAGGCGCTCACGCCTGGGCTCGTTGGGGAGCGGGTATCGAAATACTTACCGGCAGGACCCAAACTGGCTTGCAGAACCATTTGTTGACGCTCCAACACGTCGATCCTCTCGCGCAGTGCATCAATGTGCTGCTCGACCTTATTGACGCTTCCAGCCCTCTGTTGTGACTGCTGGACCAGCGCCATCATCTCCGCCTGAACTTGATCGGTAGACTCCTTCATCTTGGCTGCAAGCCAATTGAAGTCGACGACGACGGCATTCTTGAAGTCGAGCACATGTGACGGCACCACGTGCGAATTCCCGGCAAAACGTGGAAGGCACGCTTCGGTTCTCCATGTCCCGCTGTTGGACATCGTTGACCCGGTCAACTGTAGTTTTTTTCTTGCTGATCTGCAAAATCAACGCGGTTCCGGCCCGGCCGGAAGATACTAACCTTGGCGACGAACGAGTAAAAATATAAAATTTTTAAACGAAACACGGGATTAAGCCGCGTCTGTGGGAGCTAGAATAGCCTACTCTATTCTTCATGGTACCAAACTGAATGACGAGAATCACTTCTCGTCCTAAAACTATAAACCTACTGTGGCGTAGGGAGCCCTCCAGCAACTTAACCCGCCTCCTAACCGAAAACTACGAAATTAATACTATATGTTGCGCTATCTAATTCCTAAACAAGCTAGTTGCGCACCTAGAATGAGTGGAAAATACAATGCCTGAGCCTAGAGTATAATGGGGAAGCTGCCCGCCCCGTACTACGCCTAAAAACGCTAAAACTAGTGGAAAAGGCGCGGGGAGTAACTAAACTAAAACCCGCGCCCTACTCGCTGCTACCAGTGAGGTTTTGATGAAACCCTCCTAACGCTTTAGGTAATTATACTTGTTTATTGAGAATAAACGCATAAGATTAGAGTAACAGGGACATGAATGAATGGGGCCAGAATAAACTTAACTCAGAGGCAAGGTGACAGCGGCAAGCATACAGATAATAAGGACGCAGTTGACGGCCAAGAAATCGCACCTCGAATGCCCGTTGCGGCCGCCTTTTATCCTCTCCTCGGTGGATGGGCGTGTCCGGTCCTTCCAGAAGGTTTCTCGAGCGCCAGAATCCAGAAATCGGCGCTCGGCATGGTCGGTCAAAATGGCGGCACGAGAGAGTCCGATCGAGATGGCAGAGGAGGAGAGGGTGCAGACAGTGAGGCGGTGACGAAGTGGCCGCGCATAGATTCGATGGTCCGCTGTGGGCGAGCGAGGGCGAGAGACGCAGATGGTGAGGCGGTGGTGGCTGTCGACTGTGATCCTGCATGCTTGTGGAGGCGCTATCGCCTTGCTCTGAGGCTCGGAGACGTTAGTGGGGGTTTTAATAACGGGCACAATTGGGGGACGAGTAATGTAAATAAGTGGGGGGAATGGTTAACATGTGAATGTATGCTTCGGCACCTGCTAGTGCTGTACTTAATGTAATTAAGTACAGCTAATTACAATTAATTACAATTAAATACATATACATACATATAAAGACAATTATCTACATCGAGCGCCAACTGGTGATACCTGCAAATACTTAGTATTGGTATGGGAAGCGTGCTTGGGCTTACGTGGGAGGCGGAGATGCTTACACTAGCACGCGGTGCGGTGTGTTGGGCGGAACGTTGGAAAATAAAAAATTTTAACTGCGAGGGCTTTTTCCAGAAAAAAGGGATTTTCTTACCGTAAGCTGCATTTAGCTGCATAGCCACTCAGCTGCGTTAACTCGGATACAAAGAGGAGACGCAGGGAAGAAGAGTGCACGGAAATTGTTGTTTTGTAGCAAAATTCCAGAGTCTCTCGTCGGAGAGACGCAGACAAGAAACGGAGCGCATTTGCATCAACGTTCCGAGCAGCACCCAGTGCACGAGCAAAATTCAGTTAAGACGGTCCGATGTTCCGCAACAGGTCCTCACAGCACGGAGACATGCGGAACATCAGAACCCCATAACTGAATTTCGCTCGTGAATACATAATACATACATAATTTCAGCACTTTTCCATCCGTTTTCACGGCGCCTACACATTCTTCTACTATGCACGGTGAGCATAAAATTTCTTCCCCTCCCCTAACAAAAAAATATATATCCACTCAGGAAATCGGATCGTATGCCATATGAATCTGGCGCACATCCCGAATGCGATGACTACTAGATTTTTTCCATAGCTATAACCAATGTGTGCTCCCGGGACCAAAAAATGAAGATTCCCGGGAATTTTGGAAAATATAGTTTTCCCGGGAATTCCTAGGATCCTACCCTTTAAGTGGTTTATTTTGCATTCCCGGGAAATCCCGGGACTCCCGGTACTAGTTACCGGGTAGTCCCGGAAAATAAATCCCGACCGCCACTCCCGGGATTCCCGGGAATTATTGGTAGTAGTCGCTTCAAATTCCCGGGAATTCCCGGGAATCCCGGGAACAGTATTTTCGGATTCCCGGGAATCCCGGGACTCCCGGCAGTGGTATTTCAAAATTCCCGGGAAATCCCGGGAATTTCCCGGGAATTCCCGGGAAATCCCGGGACTCCCGGGAACTCCCGGGAAATTTTTGGAAACAGTAGAAAATTTAAAAAAAATCAAATTTTTATTCAGAAAACAATGCGAATTTGTATTTTTCACATTTTTTTTCATTTTTTGAGCATTAAAGTATTATTAGATTGGTAAATATTGGTTATTTTGAAATATCTAGTAATTACTCTTTACAAAATATTCGGTATAAAGAAGGTTCGCGATAAGAAAAAAGTTTACATGAAAATGCATATTTTTCTCAGAAAAAGGAGAAAACAAAAATGGAGCTCACTTTTTTGACCAGTGTGGTCGATTTTACCGGGGCACGCGGCTAATTTTGAGTATACCAATAGTTTAAGATGTGGGGAATTCATTTCTGAAATCAGTTTCTGTCCTGCTAGTTTCCGATTTTTTTTAAAGCCTGTCAAACTTCAAGGAAAAATTCTAGAAAAATTTCAGCGATGACCCTAGTTTTTTATTTGTGCAATACAAAGATAAACCCTCTTAGAGCTCAAATACAAAAATTTAGAGCACTTGACTCAGTTCGAGCAATTTTATGTATATTTGAATGAAGCATGTTCGCCCAAAACTTTAGTTTTTTGAGGATTTGAAGGTCGCAAATATGGAGCACGCGGCTAATTTTTCATATACAGATTCAGCGTAAAATTTGCTACAAAACCATGTAAAAATTAATATTGTGGCTAGTTTCCGCTTTTTTGTTCGTGCCGATTTCTGTGCGAAAAATACCGTTTTCTGTTGAAAATTCTGATCTCGCAAGCAATGTGTGCTCCCGGGAAACACAATCCCGGGAAATGGTAGGATTCCCGGGAAATTCCCGGGAAAAAATTCCTATTGCTACTTGTAGGAGGACTCATGCGTCCACTCCCGGGAATTCCCGGGAATTCCCGGGATTGCTTTTGAATTCCCGGGAATTTTATAGTATTTCCCGGGAGTGAGTTCGTGACTCCCGGGAATTTTTCGGTGATTCCCGGGAGTGGGTTCGGGACTCCCGGGAATTTTTCGGTAATTCCCGGGAATCATTTTCGGGACTCCCGGGAATTTTTCGGTAATTCCCGGGAGTGGGTTCGGGACTCCCGGGAATTTTTCGGGAATTCCCGGGAGTCATTTTCGGGACTCCCGGGAATTTCCCGGGAGTGTTTCCCGGGAGTGAGTCGCGCAGAGTCTTAGGAGATTCCCGGGAATTTTCCCGGGATTCCCGGGAATTCCTATATGAATTTTTTCATTAAAAATAAAGAGTTTCTGTTTTTGAAATCTAGTTTTTGTTGGTTTAATTGATACAAATAGTGTGGATAAAAGAGTAGGCTGTTTGTCTGTTTCCGGATTTCTCATCAATAGGGAATAGTGTGGATTTTCGAAGCAGTTTCGATAAATTCTTACTATTAGATAAATTTTTCGATAACATTATCGAGGAATTATCGAAAAAACTTTCGAGGATATAAAAAGAACATTTGAGATGTCGGCTATAGAAGTGTTCCTCATGACTTGACAGTGTAAGCGTCGAGCCCTTTCCCGGCCCGACGCTTCTCTCCTGCGCACACTGATCTGTCTCTCACCCTGCGTCTCCCTTCGTTCACCACCGACGTCCACGCACACTCGCACCGCCTGTCGTCTCGCGTCTCCACTCCGATCGTTGCACTCTCGTCATGTCGACTGCCGGACCATTGTGATCTATCTTATTATAGTTGATCTACGTCGTTCCGCTAATTATTGTATTTCTTTTCTCCGCCCCTTTTTCACTCTATAAAAGGCGAGAAACCGTTCATTTCAACGGGTTTATTTCCATTCGTTTGAGCCGACTGTCGTCGCCTCCGCCTTGCTGTTTGCCTTGCCGCCTATCTTATGTTTCCCCGCGCCCTTTCCACGTTTTTCCATTGTCCCCTTTTATAGTAAAGTTACTTTTCTCTAATAAAGCCGTTTAGTATAAGAAGTTTTAGCGTTTAAGTTTTACACGAGTTGGCCACTCGTAACTGGTAGCAGCGTCGTGGGTCAAATTTTTTTTGGCCCTAAAGATCCGCCGCCTCTATTAGTAGTTTAATGACACGCGCGTAAATATATTTTTTTTAGGCGTTTAATTTTTTTTTCTCTCTCTCTCTCTCCTTCTCTGCTTTAATTTTCTCGTTTTTTTGTTTTTGTTTTTCTTTCGTTTTTCCCGCAGTTCCCGTTTCGCTCGTATATTTTTTTTAATTTTTGGGGGTAAGAATAGGCAATTTAGGCAATGGGTTAAGGAATCCACCGGAGACGTCGCCGGTGGGTTTGCGGCGGTAGTTAGGTTTAAGCGATGGAGGTAAAGTCCTCGGTTCGCGGTCCCCCCCCTAGGTAGGTGCTTGTTTTTCCCCCCCTACGCAGGTCGCGCCTGCTAGGTTAGTCAAAGTTTAAGTTGTAGGCATAGTCCTGGTATTTTTAGGCATGGTCCTGGTATTGTTAGGCATAGTCCTGGTATTTTTAGGCATAGTCCTGGTATTTTAGGCAAAGTCCTGGTTAGGTTAAGATTTTTAAGGCAAGTCCCTTGTGTTTTGCGGCATAGTCCGGTTTAAGTTAAGTATAATTTTTTAGGCGTAGCCCTAGTGTTTTTCGGCATTGTCCGGTTTTTTTTAGTTAAGAGTAGTCTGGTTAAAAGAGCCAGGAGTGCCCCGCCGTTTTGGGAACTCCCCCTCCTGGCCACCTACCGCCGAGGACCGATAGCGTCCCCACTATCCCCCCGCTCCACTGGGTAGCGACACATCTCCAGAATCAGGTTAAAGTTTTTTTTCGGTTATTTACTTGTTTGATTTTTTTTCTCTCTTCTCGTCGTTTTTTTTTTAATGGTAAGTTAGGTAAGTTTAAATATTTTACGTTTTCCTCTCTTCGCTCTCTCTCTCTCTCTCTCTCTCGGTTATCGGGCGTGTCTGCGCAAGCAGGTACGCCTCGCTTCATTTTCAGGTCATCGACGTGTGCGAGCGTGCAGTCCTGGATCGAGGAGCTGCGGACTCAGAAGAAGCCGGGTTTAACCCCCACCGCCGGAGCGAGTGTGGTGCATGCACTACACGAGCGAGGGCAGGGGGCCACCCCGGCCGATTCTCCGCACTCTCCGAGATCCGAGCACACTCAATCCCCTCCAACTTAAAGCATATCCCCGCAAAGGGACTCCCCTTATAGCAAAATATTTGCAGCAAGGGAAGGTAGGCCCGTATAAAATCAACTTGTCACCAGCGATCCAGGAAAAAGGAAGATCCACCATCAGAGCCATGCAAACAGAGAAGGAAAATTTGTCACCACCCACTGCAGTATGAAGAAGTAAACGTCAGAATGCCTACCGATTAAGCAAGCAGTACCACAGTAGCCAGTCAGTGAAAACCAAAATTGGTCAAGACACCATCGACGGCAATGTCATCGCTCAAACCATCACGTACGATGACGACACCACACCGATCTTCCTTAGAAGACCACAAGAATCAATGCAACATCTGATTCACCACGAAAATCGAGTTCACCTCGCGGCAAGGAATTCGATCAGTAACCCAATTTATGTATGCTTCCAGAGTTTTCGACAAAGATCGATCGATAATTTTTATCACGAATCGTTCGCCGACGACAAAACTCTGACAAAAGCTTACGCCGCACCAATCATCAAAGAAGGACGGTCACCAGTGTTAAAACAACAGCATCCTTTTCATTGGAAGTCAATTTTTTTCACGCCCGGAAGATCATTTTTCGAACAACGCCATTACGTCACCAACACAAAAAAGGATGATCAACGAAAACGCTGTTCCAATTATTGGTAAATTTTTTTTTATCACGCCGAAATTCAGAAGACATCATTTTGCTCGACATCTCGACGGGCTTCGCCGTCCAAATCCTGATCAGAGCGAACGGATATCCATGCCACGTCACCATCAACACCCGATCAGCATCACTGTCGTCACGAATTTTTGCGCGACGTGATTTGCCCACTACCAGTGCGAAGACGAGTTTAGCTCCCGGCCCCGGATGGCAGTTCACTGGATTAAGTCCACAATTGCTCGGTTAACGGAGAAACGAATTAAGAACGACACCGACACCAACAATCGCCGAGGACGTGAAAAAGATCGTTGATTTGCAGTAAAATGAACGGTTTCGGAGAGGTTACAAGCGCCTGAAAATATTTAATTGTTTGTCTTCAGCGCTTCCCATTCAAGCTCGCTCTTTCCAAAACGTCATTTTATGCCAATATTCCACGTCGTTTTGCCAAAATCCATGCACAAATCGAGTGTCAAAAGAAAACAACCGGAAAATCAATAAAATCACGCGGAAATCTAAAGGAACATGTCCTCGCTCAACACCATGGGTCCCGCCACGATTTCGACAATACGGTAGCAGTCAGTCACGCCACGGATTCCCGCGAAGTTTCATTCTGTTTTTGCGACGGAATTCATTGCCCAACCATTGTCTTCAAAATTGGCTTGACTTTATTTCGCGCAACACGATTATATTACGCGGTTTCGAAACATTTTTGACCATCCGCAAACATTTCGAAAAGCTTAATTTTCGTCACTCCAGGAAAATCCAGCTACCTCACTCAGCCACGCCGACGCATCCGCTAATCGAATCAACGCCCATCGTCTGCCGACAAATCCAGTCTCAACAGCACCAGAGCACGGATTCGAAAACGTCCAGGTAAGGTCGGGGTCAGCTGCCGACAGGAGCCGTTGGGAGTGTGCCGAGAGACGTGGAAACACTTCACGAGGCGCCGCCCAATCACGGCTACCTGTCGATTCGGCCCTCCGACGCCCCTTAAGCCTTCCCCTCCATCATCAAATATGCCAAAGTCCACGGTGCTTACCCCACCATTTGCAATCTGCTGCCGCGCGCAAAATTGGAAGCTCAGGTACAGACAACGACTTTTGGCTGGACTTTTAGCTGGACGACTTTTGGCGAATTCGTTATCGAGGCACGAGCCTGCCGCTGAATGTGCGAAGATTGATGGAATGGATTTGAGTCCGGCGGAAAGACAAACCGTACGTTATATAGTAAAGTCCACTCCTGGAGACCACCAAAGAGACAACGAAACCTTGGTCGACGAAGACTCCGGAGCCGATCTCGCCAAGAAGGAAGAATACGTCAGCCTCAGTCAAAAAGATCATAAATATTGTGATGCCAAGCCCGAATCCGATCAGAAAAAATAGTTAGCCGATTCCAGTCATCGATAAGCCGAAGTATCCGAACATTGAGCTGTATCCACACCTGGAAGAAAATCGACGTCGTTCCCTGACCAGGTAAACGGTTTTATAATTTCTTCCATCAGGAATTTCACCATTCTGCAAATCGCTGCGAGTCAAAAGACAAGAGACGGTCAAAACATTGCGTTAGCTGTTTGAACGTTGAAATCATGACGGAGCACGAACGCCGCTTCATAATGTAAGGATGACGGCTGAAGAAAAGAACACCACCTTACCATCAAGGGAATAATTTGCGATGCAAGCAGAGCCAAGTCAGAGGCACGCAGCCAGTATGAAGCCGTCTGCACTGTCACTCTCGACGTCGAACGTTAGTAGACTAAGCTACGCTCAGAAGATAAAGAAGCACTTGACACATCCATCAACCACGAGAGCAAACACTATGGCAAAGATCAATTCTCCGAATCAACGATTGTCGTGGACAGGCGCTCACGTCACATCCTTTGGACACCTGAGCATCCGTTCTCTTTGCTTCAAGAAACGACGCATTCTGATCTCGATCTTCAGAGGATATGATCAAGTTTGCCTCTTTGTGCACACAATCCGGATCGGAGGACACATTGCTAGCAGCTCGACACCCATGGATTAGTCGAGGTGTGTATCTCTTCTCAAAATGATTTCCATCACCAGTACGGAGCAGTTTCACCGCGTTCAACGGACATTAGGCAATTCTGCCACGCCTATAAGCAGAATCCTAGCACGATCAATCCAAGGACTAGTCGCTTAACGTCACGCAAAACAAAAGGATCAGCAAGATTTTCGTCCACCTTCTTTACTTTGTTTCTTTTGTTTTTGTTATTTTTATTCCCCCTACATTATTGTTTTGTTTGGCCTTCTCCACATTTTTTTATTTTCCCAGAAACTATCCCCACTCTTTATTGTTCGTTCCCCGGTACTCGTTACCATCCCCAAAGTTACTTTCTTTACGGAGAATTTTAATTAAAAAGAAAAAAAAATAAAAAAAATCTTTAAAAAAAAAAAATAATTTAAATTAAATTAAAAAAAAAAAAAACACTGCACACTTTATCCCCATTATTTCACCATTTTTTTTTACACGGCAACAATTTATACTTCCAGACCCCACTCATCATCCATTCTTTATCGGCAATCCCAACGGAGTTCAGTAGACCAGAGCCGGCACAAGTCAATCACGACAATCAGAGATTCCATCAACACCACCAACGGCACCAACCTCAGTCACAGCAGTGAGGAACGCGACGTTTCCATCGGTCAACAAGGATGCTACATTTCATTTTGAGAGGATCAGGGTCGATCCGGAAGAAAAAGGGGGAGGTGTAAGCGTCGAGCCCTTTCCCGGCCCGACGCTTCTCTCCTGCGCACACTGATCTGTCTCTCACCCTGCGTCTCCCTTCGTTCACCACCGACGTCCACGCACACTCGCACCGCCTGTCGTCTCGCGTCTCCACTCCGATCGTTGCACTCTCGTCATGTCGACTGCCGGACCATTGTGATCTATCTTATTATAGTTGATCTACGTCGTTCCGCTAATTATTGTATTTCTTTTCTCCGCCCCTTTTTCACTCTATAAAAGGCGAGAAACCGTTCATTTCAACGGGTTTATTTCCATTCGTTTGAGCCGACTGTCGTCGCCTCCGCCTTGCTGTTTGCCTTGCCGCCTATCTTATGTTTCCCCGCGCCCTTTCCACGTTTTTCCATTGTCCCCTTTTATAGTAAAGTTACTTTTCTCTAATAAAGCCGTTTAGTATAAGAAGTTTTAGCGTTTAAGTTTTACACGAGTTGGCCAGGGGGTACGACAGAATAGAAATAGGCGAAATAGAAATGCTACAAAATAGAAATGCTACAAAAAAGAACTGGAAAAAATAGAACTGAGCGAAATAGAAATGCTACGAAATAGAACGGCTACAAAATAGAAATGAGCGAAATAGAAATGCTACAAAATAGAACAAATTTTGGCGATGGAGCGCGTTTGCATTATTTTTTCAATTGCTCAGTTTTTCGCCGATTTTCCATTTTTTTTTTCTGAAACTGCATTGATTTTATACCTTTCTTCATTTTCGATGTTGTTTAGTGCGTAAAATATCTGAAAATTATTGAAAAATCCTATAATAATCGGAAAATTCGAAGAATAATGCAAACGCGCTCCATCGCACCGATTTCTATTTCGCCCATTTCTATTTTGTCACAGTTCTATTTCGCGCTGTTCTATTCCGCTCATTTCTATTTTGTAGCCGTTCTATTTTTTCCAGTTCTTTTTTGTAGCATTTCTATTTTGTAGCATTTCTATTTCGCCTATTTCTATTCTGTCGTACCCCCGTTGGCCACTCGTAACTACAGCTACCTGGCAGCTATTTGGCGGTTTTTTGGGATGCTAATTGACTGCTAATTGGCGGCTATTTGGCTGCTGTTTGGATGCTATTTGGCTGCTATTTGGATGCTATTTGGCTGCTGTTTGGCGGCTATTTGGCTACTGTCTGGCGGCTATTTGGCTGCTATTTGGCAGCTATTTGGCTGCTATTTGGCGGCTGTTTGGATGCTAATTGGCTGCTAATTGGCGGCTATTTGGCTGCTGTTTGGATGCTAATTGGCTGCTAATTGGCGGCTATTTGGCTGCTGTTTGGATGCTATTTGGCTGCTGTTTGGATGCTATTTGGCTGCTGTTTGGATGCTAATTGGCAGCTAATTGGCGGCTATTTGGCTGCTGTGCGGAATAGAACTGTCCGGAATAGAACTGTCCGGAATAGAACTGCCCGAAATAGAACTGTGCGGAATAGAACTGTCCGGAATAGAACTGCCCGAAATAGAACTGTCCGGAATAGAACTGTCCGGAATAGAACTGCCCGAAATAGAACTGTCCGGAATAGAACTGTCCGGAATAGAACTGCCCTTAGCAAAATAAAGCATTCCATTTTCGATAATTGTCGATAATTATCGATAATGTCAAAAATTATCGAGGAATTCATCGAAACTATTTTCGATAATTTTCGATATCTTATTATCGACAGACATGTCGAAATTCGGGCCGGCCCGGGTCGGCCCGCGGGCCGGTCCGTCCGGGCCGGGCCACGGGCCGGGCCGGGCCGGACCGGGCCGGACCGGTAGAAAATTTTCCCGGCCCGGCCCGGCCCGGTCGGCCCGATCAATTTTTATTTCGGTTTTTTTTCGTAAGTTTTTTCGTTTTTTTTTCAATTAAAAACAAATATTCGAAGTAATTTCATTGTTATAATGGATTCGTGGCGAAGTGACAAATTTTATCACGTTTTTATTCGAAAAAATGAACAAATATCAGGAAAAAAATGAAGATATTTTTTGTCTCACAGTTTCACGTGAAATGTCACACAGTTTCACGTAAAATTCGTTTGTTGTGATTACATTTTTTATTTTTGAGCAGATATTTTCTCTTCATTTCACGTATTATAAAATTTTCCGGGCCGATCGGGCCAACCGGGCCGGGCCGGGCCGGGCCGGGCCTGGCTGGGCCGACGAACCGGGCCGGGCCGGGCCGGGCCGACAAAATTTCACCATTGGTCCGGCCCGGCCCGGCCCGGCCCGGCCCACGACATGTCTGATTATCGAAAATTATCGAAAAATTTGACGAATTGGTCGATTATCGAAAAACAGTTTTCGACAATCCACACTATAGTTAGGGACCGCAACTTGAGTTTTGGATAACTCGTTGCGCAACGAGTTATCCAAAACTCAAAATTTCCGAAAACTTGTTGCTGGAATGTGTTTCTTGGCTCAATATCAGTACGCTGCCAAATTTGTTTCAAAAAATGTTCGGTATTTCTCGAGTTATACCATCCCAAAGTAGCACTGTACAGTGCACTGTTTTCTCCCCAGATTTGCATGAGCCGGGCCGTCGAGACGCGAGAAACGAGACGCCGAGACAGCGAGAGTGAGCGAGAGACAACACAAAATGGAGAGAGGCGAGGGAGACTATATCCTCCACCGCTGCTTGCGCGCTCATCATTTTCAACGGAAAACGGTATTTTTCGCACAGAAATCGGCACGAACAAAAAAGCGGAAACTAGCCACAATATTAATTTTTACATGGATTTGTAGCAAATTTTACGCTGAATCTGTATATGAAAAATTAGCCGCGTGCTCCATATTTGCGACCTTCAAATCCTCAAAAAACTAAAGTTTTGGGCGAACATGCTTCATTCAAATTTACATAAAATTGCTCAAACTGAGTCAAGTGCTCTAAATTTTTGTATTTGAGCTCTAAGAGGGTGTATCTTTGTATTGCACAAATAGAAAACTAGGGTCATCGCTGAAATTTTTCTAGAATTTTTCCTTGAAGTTTGACAGGCTTTAAAAAAAAATCGGAAACTAGCAGGACAGAAACGGATTTCAGAAATGAATTCCCCACATCTTAAACTATCGGTATACTCAAAATTAGCCGCGTGCCCCGGTAAAATCGACCACCCTGGTCAAAAAAGCGAGCTCCATTTTTGTTTTCTCCTTTTTCTGAAAAAACTATGCATTTTCATGTAAACTTCTTTCTTATCGCGAACCTTCTTTATACCGAATATTTTGTAAAGAGTAATTACTAGATATTTCAAAATAACCAATATTTACCAATCTAATAATACTTTAATGCTCAAAAAATGAAAAAAATGTGAAAAATACAAATTCGCATTGTTTTCTGAATAAAAATTTGATTTTTTTTAATTTTCTACTGTTTCCGAAAATTTCCCGGGAATTCCCGGGAGTCCCGGGATTTCCCGGGAATTCCCGGTAAATTCCCGGGATTTCCCGGGAATTCCCGGGAATCCCGGGACTCCCGGGAATTCCCGGGAATTTTGAAATACCACTGCCGGGAGTCCCGGGATTCCCGGGAATCCGAAAATACTATTCCCGGGATTCCCGGGAATTCCCGGGTATTTGAAGCGACTACTACCAATAATTCCCGGGAATCCCGGGAGTGGCGGTCGGGATTTATTTTCCGGGACTACCCGGTAACTAGTACCGGGAGTCCCGGGATTTCCCGGGAATGCAAAATAAACCACTTAAAGGGTAGGATCCTAGGAATTCCCGGGAAGACTATATTTTCCAAAATTCCCGGGAATCTTCATTTTTTGGTCCCGGGAGCACACATTGCTCGCAAGCAGCGGTGGAGGATATAGTCTCCCTCTCTCTCCATTTCGCGTTGTCTCTCGCTCACTCTCGCTCTGTCGGCGTCTCTTTTCTCGCGTCTCGACGGCCCGCCTCATGCTAATTTTGGGAGGAAACTGAGATACTTTGGGATGGTATAACTCGAGAAATACCGAACATCTTTTGAAACAAATTTGGCAGCGTACTCATATTGAGCCAAGATACACATTCGAGCAACAAGTTTTCGGAAATTTTGAGTTTTGGATAACTCGTTGCGGACCCTAACTATAGTGTGGATTGTCGAAAACTGTTTTTCGATAATCGACCAATTCGTCAAATTTTTCGATAATTTTCGAAAATGGAATGCTTTATTTTGCTAAGGGCAGTTCTATTTCGGGCAGTTCTATTCCGGACAGTTCTATTCCGGACAGTTCTATTCCGGACAGTTCTATTCCGCACAGTTCTATTTCGGGCAGTTCTATTCCGGACAGTTCTATTCCGGACAGTTCTATTCGGGACAGTTCTATTCCGGACAGTTCTATTCCGCACAGTTCTATTTCGGGCAGTTCTATTCCGGACAGTTCTATTCCGGACAGTTCTATTCGGGACAGTTCTATTCCGGACAGGTCTATTCGGGAAAGTTCTATTCCGGACAGTTCCATTCGGGACAGTTCTATTCCGCACAGTTCTATTGCGGGCAGTTCTATTCCGGACAGTTCTATTCCGGACAGTTCTTTTCGGGACAGTTCTATTTCGGACAGCTCTATTCCGCACAGTTCTATTTCGGGCAGTTCTATTCCGGACAGTTCTATTTCGGGCAGTTCTATTCCGGACAGTTCTATTCGGGACAGTCCTATTCCGGACAGTTCTATTCCGCACAGCAGCCAAATAGCCGCCAATTAGCTGCCAATTAGCATCCAAACAGCAGCCAAATAGCATCCAAACAGCAGCCAAATAGCCGCCAATTAGCAGCAAATTAGCATCCAAACATCAGCCAAATAGCAGCCAAACAGCCGCCAAATAGCAGCCAAATAGCTGCCAAATAGCTGCCAGGTAGCTGTCAAGTCATGAGGAACACTTCTATAGCCGACATATCAAATGTTCATTTTATATCATCGAAAGTTTTTTCGATAATTCCTTGATAACGTTATCGAAAAATTTATCTAATAGTAATAATTTATCGAAACTGCTTCGAAAATCCACACTATTCCCTATTGATGAGAAATCCGGAAACAGACAAACAGCCTACTCTTTTATCCACACTATTTGTATCAATTAAACCAACAAAAACTAGATTTCAAAAACAGAAACTCTTTATTTTTAATGAAAAAATTCATTTACGAATTCCCGGGAATCCCGGGAAAATTCCCGGGAATCTCCTAAGACTCTGCGCGACTCACTCCCGGGAAACACTCCCGGGAAATTCCCGGGAGTCCCGAAAATGACTCCCGGGAATTCCCGAAAAATTCCCGGGAGTCCCGAACCCACTCCCGGGAATTACCGAAAAATTCCCGGGAGTCCCGAACCCACTCCCGGGAAATACTATAAAATTCCCGGGAATTCAAAGGCAATCCCGGGAATTCCCGGGAATTCCCGGGAGTGGACGCATGAGTCCTCCTACAAGTAGCAATAGGAATTTTTTCCCGGGAATTTCCCGGGAATCCTACCATTTCCCGGGATTATGTTTCCCGGGAGCACACATTGGCTATAACTGCCAATGCCCGCCATATACGCGCCAAAATTGTCTTTGAGAATGCCCAGAATTAAATATGCGAAAGAAGTTGAAGAGAAAAACCATCGAAAGCGGCATTTCAGATCGGATTTTTCTGCTCCACATTCATGCGAGTTCACTTTTTCCTCACCATGACATGTATGCTCAATTCGACTGCGTTGGCTTTTGAAAATGAGAACGCTGCAGAAGTGACAACTGGAAATCAGTCTATAGTAAACAAGGACCTTCATGTTTTTTCAAATTTTTAGAATTTCAGACGTCATTATTGCCAAACAACTCCTGCGGCTCAAGTGATGACGGTTTTCACAAAGTTGTCATTGATTATGGTGTAAGTTTATTTGCATATATTTTGTGTTCTCTAATTCCCCAAGTGACGCCAAAGTTATTTACTAGATTTTTTTAATCCAAGCGTTTTCTAATTGGACTCGAGGGGGTGGTCGTATTTTTCGAATTCTGAATAATTTTTGGGACAATATGAGTTGAGGGGGGCCTTTCAAAAATTTTTTTAGATACTTTTCAAATTGGCGATCTTTTGACTGTTTAATCGACTCCCGGTAACCTTTTCTTATCTTTTTAGGCTTTTAATCACAAAAAACCCCTCGCAAAGCATGCTTCCACCCAGCTCCCTCCGGTCGCCAATTGGAAAAGTGTCACATATGCCTCCAGAGCGTTGCCGGTGAACTTTCAGGGCATCAATAAATGCTTAGAAACGCATATTCAAAGAGTTTACGACAAAAAAAATTTTTTTTTGTAGTAGTTTTCCTCAGCTCATATTTTCCCTATTCTTTGAGTAGTTTTACAAAGAAAAAAAAAGACTTCACAATGGAAAAAATTAGATGTTTGACTCAAACTCAACGTTCCTATGTTTTAAAATGAAAAAAGTTTTATAATTTCGCTGTTTTTGCAATCTTTTTTGCTCAATTCATTTGAAATGTAGGCGGAGACGAAGCAAGCGCTCTCTGTTGGAAGTCACCGAAATTCAAACTTTGAGGCGTTTTTTAAAATGTTTTTCGGGGAACATCTAAAATGTACTCCGAGAGATGAAATTTTTAAAAGCTTTTTAGCCTGAAAACGTAAAAAAAAAACCCGTAAATAACTATTGGCAAAAAAGGTTTTTAAAAAGTTAGATAAAAAATACACGGGAAAATGAAGAAACACAGATAACAAAATGTCTTTGTAACTATTATCGGCCCGCCGAAATGGTCAAACGCGCTCCGCTGATTTCAACGCTATGCGAATTTCATTTTGGTACCCAAATTATTTCATTTCACGTATAAATTCAACGTGAAATAAAATAATTTGTAGACCAAAATGAAATTCGCATAGCGTTGAGTTCAACGGAGCGCGTTTGACCATTTTGGCGTGCCTACAGTAATACGTTTAATTTGAAAAAAACAGCTTTAAAAAAAGCCGTAACATCAAAAAAAAAATTCATATTCAGGGAGAACTGATCTGGCAAAGCAATGAGCAAAACCTGGTCTTCTCCGGAACATTCTGGGGTTCCCTGATCACGGTCCTTCCGTCCATGTTCTTCATTGAACGATTTTCCCCTCGACACGTTCTCCAAACTGCAGTGGCTGTTTATATTGTAATCTCTGCTATCACACCGTACCTTGCCACACATTATGGATATCTGCCTGTTTTCATTGCAAGATCTATCATGGGATTGGGCGAGGTGATCCGAGCCTTGCTTTCTGATAATGATAGTGATATTTTTAAGGGTTTTGTCGCACCGTCCTACACGACAATCATTGGAAATTGGTTTCCGGCGTCCGAAAAGAGCACAGCTGTATCAATGTTCACAACTGGAAATCAGTTGGCAGCGGCTGTGGGAAATCCGGTTGTTGCCGCAGTATGCGCTTCTGAATTCGGGTGGCCGTGGATATTTTATATAGCGGGTTAGTTAGCCGTTTCAAAATATTGTCCATGTTTTGTTACAGTCTTCCCTTTTGCAAGGCAGACTAGAAAGAGCCACCATTTAGCGGATTCACGGGGTTCTGGCCATTGCCCTTTCGAAAATGTGCTTCGTGGAACAAAATCTTGGCGGTGTGCCAAATAATGCGGATTCACGCTTTCGAAATGAATTTTTAAGGCAGAGTGTGCAAGCGATTAGACGCAGACTGAGTGACACCGTTGTCACGCGACGCAACCGCCGCGCGCGGGCATCAGTGGGTGGGGGAAAACACTTATTTATTTATTTATTTATTTTATTACGACTTTAAAGTGCGTGAAATAGAAAGAAAATCATGGTATAGTATAGCAGTCGCCAGCACCTCGTGCCAATAATCTGTCAAGTTCTGACCGACAAAAAGCCTTTTCTGATCACTTTCAGGCTTTGCGGGAACTTGCTGGTCGATCGTTTGGTTTTTCACTGCCTCCAATCATCCAGCTAAAGTAAAATTAATGACGAAAAAGGAAAAAGAATATCTTCTGGCGAACGTAACGAAAAAAATTAGCAAGTCAGAGGTACTCCAATGTTTTCAGAACTTATAAAATAAAAACAACGTTTCAGAAAACTCACAAAGTCCCATATGCCAAAATTCTCACCTCACCCGCTTTTTTGGCACAACTTCAATGTCAATTTGTGGTCAATTTCATGCTTACACTTTTTCAAACCTATTTACCCACGTACTTCAAAGAACTTCTTCAACTTGGTGTTATTGCGGTACGAAAATAAAGTGAAGTAAGGGAAAACACCTATTTACAGAACGGAAATTTCATCGCCATTCCTAACATGTGCAATATGGTGTTCAAGATGGTGTGGGGAATTGGAATTGATAAAATGAAGGAGAAAAAGATTTGCAGCAGCACAAAAGCGGTAAAGATTTCTCAAGGAATCGGTGAGTTTTTGAAATTTCCCTCAAACCTTTTAAAATTTTGAAATACTCTGGAAAATAGTGACTTGAAAAAATTTGAATTTTCAAAAAATTTAAATTTGAAAATGAAAATGTCATAAGGACCTAAAACTGTTGAATTTCCTTGATACATTGATATACTATCCATCGCTGAATGTTATACAGTCCCTACGGGAATCACAGTGTTTCAGCATGTACCTTTAAACTCTCGTGGCGAGACGCCGGGTAGGCCAAATTTTAGGTAAACCGGTGAAAAGTTCTGGGATGGATAATTGATAAAAATTAATTGAAAACAAAAAAAAAACGAGATTTGTTTTGATTATGCTAATAATTAAGCCTGCAAAGAGGAATAATTTTTTAAGACACTAACAAATTTCAGCGAGTTACGGTTGTGCTCTTGCTCTGATTTTAATTGCCTACTTTGTCGACTGTTCGAATCCAACAACTGGGCTCATACTTTTCTGCTTTTTGTAAGTTAAATTGATATGACCGTAGCGTAGTAATAAGGCGTCAATAATGCTCAGATATTGTTGCCAAGGAACATTTGTAAGCGGTTTCTACACGTCTCTTCTCTGCTTGGCGCCACAGTACACGGCAACTCTCTCAGCAATTTCCATGTTTTGCGCCCTTTTGGGAAGACTTTTCACACCGGCTATTGTTGGATTCTTCAGACAAAAAGTATGATTTTTCTGAACCCCTTTTCGTTGCGTATTTGCGTAAATTTTTCTAGGGAACACCTTCTGAATGGAAAAACATTTTTGTCGGATGCGCAATTTCATTGATAATATCAGGAACTATTTTTCTGATGTTTGGATCTGGCGAAGTTCAAGAATGGGCCAAAATTAAGGACGATGTGGAAATGAAGGAAAATGTGATGACAGAAGAGGAAAAGTTGAATGAAATCAGTGCTCGAGTCATTCAAGAAGAGTCGTTATGTGTGTGAGGATCTGCATCATTAATGTTTGTTTTTCATCGGGTATTTAGGAAATTAGCGACACATTTTTAATATTGTTGAATATTTGATAAATAAAGATGGTAATGGATCTATGCAGAGTACTGTCGAAAAACGGAAAAAAACAGACAAACAGCTGGGAGAAAACTCGTAGAATGTTCCGATCGGTCTGAGATGGCCATGTTAGAATAGCTATTGGGGGTGGTCTTGTAATTTCCTGGAGCTCTGGGATCCAAGAGGTGGTCAAAATGCTCAAAAATGCAACCAAAACTTTCTTTTACTATCTTTATTCTTTTGAATAACATAAAAAATGGGTGTGTTCTTCTGCTTCTGCTGTTTGGAGATGGCTTCTTATCCGTCGAGCTTGTATCCGGGCAACGCCTTACGGCACAACACGGTCACATTCTTGGCGCATTCCGGTCCGCGAGCAGAGTGCTCCTTTCCTTGGTAACCATATCCGTACGACTCGTTACGAATATCAACCTTGGCGAGAATCTGCTTGCCACCCGGAAGATTGACAACTCCGACCGAGATGTCTCCCTTGTGGTTGTTCACGTGCACTGGTCTCCACTCCTTCGAGTCATCGAACTTGGCCGCATCGGCGAATGGAACCCATCCGTACTTGTATCCGACCACGTGCTCTCCGAGACGAACCAGAAGCTGGATCGATCCAACGTTCTTCGCATATTCATTGTTGAACCACGAGAAGTTGGCAGCAACCTGGAAATGAATTGAATAGAATGTAATGATTGCTATGATTGCTATAAAACTACCGTACCTTTCCTCCCTCGTTCCAGACACGACCCATAACCGGCTCTCCTTGCATGTACCACAACGCAATGTATTGATCCGGATTGACTCCAGCCAGAGTGTCCAGAGACTTGTCCAAAGCCTGGACAAGCTTGCGAGTTGGCCATGGATCTCCCTCACGGATATCCATCCATTCGTCGTGCATGACACGTGGTGGTGGTGGGCCTGGTGGTGGAACTGGTGGTGGTGGTGGTGGTTTAGGACAGTTGTCACACTCGCAATGTGGTGGTCCTCCGACGCAGTTACGAGTGATGATGTACATGTCATTGAGCTGGGGTCCGAGCTGCTTGATAACCTTGCCGCTCATCGAGAACCACGCCTCCTCGGTCTTGTTGTCCACATATCCCATGAGGTTTCCCTCCTTGCGCTTCCAGAAGATTGGGAACGAGTCACCGCAACGCACAAGCTGATGCTTGTCGTCAAGCTTCTCAAGACGGTCCTTGTACTTGATCCACTCGTACCAGAACCCTTGGCTGTTGTGGTCTCCGACATATTGAAGCACCTGGATCTGTCCCTCCAACTGTGCTTTGGTGGTCAGTTCAGCATCCTTGTATGGGAAAGAGCACTCGACGACTCCTCCGTTGTTCCACGCACGTCCATGGATTGGCTTTCCGTGCTTGTACCACAGAGCCACGTACATGTTCTGCTCACCCAGGCATTTGACTGGAGATGGTGGGAACGGCGAACCGATTGGTTGGAAGGCCCATGTGTCCTCTTTTGGGGGCGGATTCGGCTTCGGTGCCATCGATGTTGAATTGATGACCGTTGGCGATCGAAGTAAATTCCAAGATGGTGATTATTTGGAAATCAGCGCATCCTTTTATAGTCCGCGATAACGATCTGCCAGCTGGATGACCTACGAAGGAATCCACGTTTTAGTAATATTTCACGTAACGTGATTTCTTTTCTTTTCACGAAAACAATGTTACGTGATTGTTTTTTTTCATTTATTGTTTTAAAAAATCTGTCAACTCCGAAGCCGCGTGAACTTTAAAATTAAGCTTCGCCTTTTCACGCGAATATCGTCAAAATTTTATTTTCCTTAACTTTTTGTTTGTGAAAATTGGAAAAGATTAACATTCGCGTGAAGAGGCGGAGCCTAATTTTAAAGTTCGCTCGGCTTTGTAGGTGAAAACCTTTTTATAACAATAATATTTTTAAGAGTTGATTTCGCAACGTTTTCTGAGCTGCTATTATGGGTTCACGAGCGAAATTCAGTTACGACGCTCCGATGTTTCTCGCAGGTAGGGTGGAATTTACCGTTTTACCGGTTAGTTTTCGGTAAAAAATTACCGAAACGGTAAATGGTAAATTGCAAAATAATTTTATTCATCGAAGTTATTGGAAATTTCGGTGATTTCGAGAGCCTTTGTTCCGTCTTGACAAAAATTTTTGGCGGATAATAGAAAATCTCTTTTTGATTTTGAAGAGAACTTTGAGTGTGTGCCAAGAACTTTGAAAGTGCACTACTAATTTAAAAATGTTTGTGTTGAACCTTCCAACCTAGGACTACATTTTACTCGTGGATAACTTTTTGGTATGACCACTTTCAAAGGTACTGTAGATCGCTTGTAGATCATTTGAGAATTATCGTTTCTACGGTCTACAGTACCTTTGAAGGTAATTAGTCGTACAAAAAAGTTATCAACTTGTAAAATTTAGTCCTAGGTTGAAAGGTTCAACACAAACCTTTTTAAATTAATAGTACACTTTCAGAGTTTGTGGCACACACTCAAAGTTGGTAATTTCGAACAGAAAGCAGCGAAACGTGCATTCTTTTTGGCCAGTACTGTAGTACTTTTGAAGTTCTCTTGACATTGAAATGGCACAATCAGGGTTGGCAACGGGTAGGTGGGAAGGCCTATACCAGTAGGCGAAGCGGCCGTTTGCGTGGGGCGTTCGCTCATTCGGTGTGGCAACTCGCCCAAATGACCGGCGGCTCGCCCACCCTCGTTCATTCAGTTTCCTTCGTGGTCGTACTCTGCCAAAACGGCAAATGTGAACATAAGCCCCCCATCCACATATGACACACGTGGAATAAAGCTCCCCAAAAAGGGAGTTTGACTCCCCACATTGTGGAAAAAATTTTTATTTTTTCGGGGCGCTCAGGTACACGATATTTTCCGGGGGCTATTTTATCGATTTGGGGAGTGGAAGTTCATGAATATTAGCTCCCCACTGTTGATTTTGGGGGGGGGGGGAACATGTTTCCAGGAGGGGCTTGTGAACATTGACCCAACACCAATAGAATATTGGCCCCCCACTTTAAAACTTTAACTCCCCGCCCACAAATTCACATTGGTTTTACCCCGAATCAAGTTTTGGCGACCAAGACAATAGCACCTATGTAAGGAACTGATGTTTTCAGTTGTGTGAATTTTTTTTTTTTGCACTTCGATTCGATCTCCTCGATTGCGCATTGACATTGCTTGAGTAGCGCAGGAAAAAGACTGACACGTGGCGCGACACCGCTAAGTTTTCCACAGTTTCGGTCATGCGTATACACACCCATCTTTTTCACGTGAACTTTCCGTGTTACATGTTTTTTTGGTGGGGAGTTGTTATTTTTGGTGTGGGGTTGTTCTTCCATCGGTGGGGAGTTGATCTTCACTCTTGCCGCCGCCCGCTATTTGGGCGAGTCGCTCGCCATTTGGGAGAGTTGCCACACCGAATGGGCAATAGCCTCATGCAAACGACCGCTTCGCCTATGCCAGTAGGCGAAGCGGCCGTGTGCATGGTGCCCTCGCCCAAACGTCTGCTTAATAGCTGCCAAATATTATGTGAGCCACTCTTCCAAAAAAGAGTGGGGCTCCCTATTGGCAACCCTACCCACAATCACAAAGCAGCATTCGACTGTAATTCATACTAATTGACAGTTTTTTCTTATTTAATTTCCTAATCATGATTTGTGGGGTTTATAGTTGATTTTTATTGCATTATTGTTAGTTTTGCGCAAAATTTGAGATTACATTTCAAACATTTACCGGTTTTTTCAAACTATTTGAAATTTACCGGTTTACCGATTCGCTCAACTTTTTAAAATCGGTAATTACCGTTTTACCGATTCGGTAAAAAATTTTACGGTTGCACAGCCCTGCTCACAGGTCACTGCTAATTTTTTGAGAAAAAAAGAAACAACTTTTCGCTGCGTGATCTGCGGAACATCGGAGCGTCTCAGGAACACATAATACAAGACCGATTGGCATCAAACTTGGCTAAACATTTTCACAGCCAAGGGGCAAATCGGCTAGATTTAAAGAGTATAAATTATAATAGCGCGGCCAGAAATGAAAAAAAAGTGGCCAGAAATGCAGAAATTTCCCCCTTTTTTTCTAAATCGCACAGTTGAATTTAGAAAAAAAGGGAAATTTCTGCATTTATGGCCACCTTTTTTTCATTTCTGGCCGCGCCATAATGCACACAATTAGGTGCTTCCAGCATTGTAACAGAGAAAGCCACCTTCAGATAAATCTTCTTTTTCTTCCTTTCCCAACCAAAAATTGTCGGAAATTTCCATGCATTTCTTCCTTAGAACCCATGACCACGGCGTTTTCGGGACTACGATTCTTAAAATTTTTAGAAAGCGAATGTTCGATGGATATTTCGCGTCTCTAATTTTCATGCGTTTAGCTAAACTTGGCAGATCGCCACTGTGGAGACGCAGATAATGCGATAGAGCGCGTTTGCATTTCCGTAGCGTCTAGCACGATGTTGCCTGGTATTTTTGATGTTCTGGAAGCTCAAAAAGCAAGAACCTAACGAATTTTTTATTCTTGTTTGAATGAAAGCCATTTCACACATATCCCCAAGGTTGGAACAATAGAGAGAGAGAGAGAGGGAGGGAACAGATTTCGACGATCGTTAGAGAGAAAAAGATTGAGGAACAGAGATGGTTTTAGAAAGAGAGAGAGAGAGCAAAGGGGGAAAATTGGAGAACGGCGAATGAGATGCAGAAAACTGGCAAAGCCAAAAAAATCAATCAATCAATCAATACAATCATGATGTTTATCGTCCGTACATTCCACCGGAGAATGGCATTGCTCCTCGCTTTATTTGATTTTCATTGTTTTCGTAGCTTGCCGATACTGATCGTTTTCCGTACATTCCTAAAAAAAAAACACTTTTTGGCATGGATGATGGTGGCCTGTTAGCTTAAAATTCCTGTAACTTTGGAATTGCTCAAAGGTGGCAGGTTTTGAAAGCGCTAGAATAGGCGAGACAATGGATCCCGCTTACTGTAACCGGCATGACAATTGAAATGATAAAAATATGGTGCTACCTTGGAATAGAACTGAAGCGAAATAAAACTGCAGCGAAATAGAACTTGCTTCGCAATAGAACCGTTCGGAATAGAATTGTTTCGGAATAAAACTGTAGCGTTTTGGAACTAAATTAGCAATGGAGCGCGATTGCATTGCTTGGCCGTCAAGGCGGGCCGAGAAAAAAAATGATAAAAGTTTATTTAAAAAAACAACAAAACAAACAATTTTTGATGAATAGCTCAAATATAAAACTGTTGAAAAAAGCACGCGCATGAAAAATTCCCATATTTGAATGAGCAAGCAATGCAATCGCGCTCCATCGCTAATTTAGTTCCAAAACGCTACAGTTTTATTCCGAACAGTTTTATTTCAAAACAGTTTTATTTCGATCAGTTTTATTCCGAACAGTTTTATTTCGCTACAGTTCCATTTCGCTACAGTTTTATTGCGAAGCGAGTTCAATTTCGCTACAGTTCTATTTCGCTTCAGTTCTATTCCGAGGTAGCACCAAAAATATGCTTACCTCCAGAGAACGGAATAGCGGCGCGTCGTTGTGCGAATATCGTGCCCACAGCTGACCGTTTTCCGTACATTCCTCCTGAGAAAGGCATCGTGGACCGCTTTCCGTACATGCCGCCGTTGAACGGGATTGCTCGTTTTGTGAATATTTCTGGAAAGCACATTGTGGAATTGTGATAAGTCCTATTTCTTAATTAACTGTGTTTTATTAAAATTCGAAGTTTTCTAGATTTTTTTTTCAAAAATTACCGTAAATACTGTAATATAAGCCCACCTGTAATATAAGCCCACCCTTGAGACCCCTTTGAAAAATAGAAGCCCACCCTTTAATAAAAGCCCTTTTTTAAATTGTAGCCAACACTCAATGGGTCCCAGACCTTTGGTTTCCTCGCTCTTTTGTTACGTTTTTTTATGGTTACGGCTGCTCTTTGGGTACCAAATTTGCAAATTTCATACAAAAAAGTTGCCGTAACTAAAGAGCAATCGTACCCAAAGAGGCCGTACACAAATTTGGTACCGTAAGCAAGTTTGATCGAAAATCAATCGTGCCCAAAGAGTCTGGGACCCATTGATTATTGGCTTGGAATTGTGCGCGTTTCATCGCGATGTGTTCAATTTTGCATTACTTTCATATGTTAAACTTTTTCACAGTTCAGTAAATAAAATTGACTATTGTCGGACCGCCAAAATAGTCAAACGCGCTCCGTTGAACTCAACGCTATGCAATTTTCATTTTGGTCTCAAAATTATTTAATTTCACGTGTAAATTCAACGTGAAATGAAATAATTTGGAAACCAAAATGAAAATTGCATAGCGTGGAGTTTTTTGGCGGGCCGACAATACTAAAACCAGTAATAATAAAAATTATAATGAAAATGGCGAAAATAAAACAATGCTGCAATTTTTGGTTTAGTTTTGGTAGTTAACATCGAGAAAAACGTTGAGTTTTTTTAAAAATCATCTTGAATGATTTCCGAATTTGGAAAACTTTGTCGTAAAATAAAAGCAGATAAAGCGACACATCATTGGATTACGAAAATTATCTTTATCTTTACTATTATTAAGCACTGAAGTTTGTCAGTATGTGTGTGAGATTTCATGTCACCAACTTTTTCTCCTTCTTCTAGCGGACCGATTTGCACCAAACTTAGCTAAGCATTTTGAAACACAAGGGGCATGAGGCGGCCGAAGTTTTTTTCAGAATCGAACAAGTTTGAATGGTAGCATACTGTATGCACTTAGAATTTTCTCTGTTCCCACTTTTCTCGAGTTAATGCTGCGCACAAAGTAAAAAAAAGCACGCGTGAATTTGCGAAACACGCGCACAAAGTGACGCGGGATTTGCGCGATTTTGAAGCGTCATTTTTACAAAAAGATGCTATGTCCCTTTAAAATTCATACGGTACATGTTATTTTTTGAGTGGATTTTTTACACATTTTGCGTCAAATTGACGTTTTCTGCGGTTTGAAAGATATTTTTCGATAAAGTAAATTAATTTAGCCCTAATTGAAAGGGTTTGCGTTACGTAATCACTATTTTTTTCTTATTTAAAGTAAATTTCCATTGTCTAGAAATTTACCTAAATTATTTTGCCGTCATGTCTGCAATTCAAACTTTCGTCCATTTTGTTTTATATTTTTCTAAATAATTTTGTAGCATTGTGTTATGAGGTTTTGCACGAAATGCAAAAAAACGGCTGAAATTGCGCAAAACTCGGAAAATGCTCCGATTGGCCTGAAATTTTAAATTAAATTACTTTAATTTATCGAAAAATATCTTTCAATCCGCATAAAGCGCCAATTTGCCGCAACATGGTTAGAAAGCGACTGAAAAAATAACGAACACGCCGTGTTTGGCTGCCTGGAGAATTTTTTACTTTTAAAAGACATTCGAATTTTCAAACCCAAATAAAATTTTGTTATGAATTATTCACAAAAAGCGATACCTGAATTCACGTTTTTTTTTTCGAAACTGATTCCGTCACGAATCCATAATGGGATTTCTCACGAAATGGAAAAACTGTGCGAAAACTCGGAAAATGCTCCGATTGGCGTGAAATTTTGGTAAATAAGTATGTTTAAAAAATACTCCCGGCCATAAAATGCTCAAAAATTTTTGAAACGAAATAACAGTTAAAAAAAAAAATTTTTTTTACCGATATTTTGGTCAAGAAAAAAACACTGATTACGTAACGCAAACCCTTTCAATTAGGGCTAAATTAATTTACTTTATCGAAAAATATCTTTCAAACCGCAGAAAACGTCAATTTGACGCAAAATGTGTAAAAAATCCACTCAAAAAATAACATGTACCGTATGAATTTTAAAGGGACATAGCATCTTTTTGTAAAAATGACGCTTCAAAATCGCGCAAATCCCGCGTCACTTTGTGCGCGTGTTTCGCAAATTCACGCGTGCTTTTTTTTACTTTGTGCGCCACATAACGTGTGGCGTATCGGTATTTCTTTTAAGTCTACGAGTCGCGTCCGGATCTACTGCACCAGCTCGATTGATTGGAGTGGTCCTGTGGTCAAGTGGATAAGCGCTTTGGCTGTGATTCTTGATTTGTTTTGTAGGCTGGGGATCAATACCTTACTTATCTTTATAGTTTTTGTTAGGAATTTCGTGTTTTTTTCTTATCTTTCAGAGCTCCAACTTTTTGGGAGACATGGAAATCTTCAATTTTCAAATGAAAGCTATCCTTTTTTTATCTTATAACAGGGGTGTGTTGAATTGATGCGGAATAAAATTTTTTTAATCAAAAACAGAGGATAAAGCTACTCAAAAAAAACACAATGGGATTAGTAGAACGAGCAATTCCTCTGCCTATTGAGAAACGAAACGGATTTTAAAAATCTAGACTGTTTAATAATACTAGGAGAAACTCTTCTGAAAACCGAGGGGAAACACTAAATTAGGGGAATTCAAAACCGAGAAAGTTTCGTCAGTTAAGTTTTGTTTTTCTACGGTTTTGGAAAATTTTTTTTAGGATAATTTGCGAGAGAGTCAGGGGAAAATGGTGAAAACGAGAAAGAAGTCTGAACTTCCCGCCACTTGGTGTACTCCGCGCGGTATCTTTCTTTGAAAATTTAAAGTATTGTGTTTTCAATCGACTTGCGACATGAGAACGCGAGACTCCGCCCACTTATTTGTGCGCGACCACGCCAACACAGTGATATTTGAAGAGACGCAGACAAGTAGCGCACAAATAAGTGGGCGGAGTCTCGCGTTCTCATGTCGCAAGTCGATTGAAAACACAATACGGTGGTTATTTGATGCTTTTGTGCAATGAATCAGGAAACAACTACCAAAAACTGTTTTTTCCTGCATGGAATAGGTTCGTAACACAATTCTAACGCAATAAATTGTTTAAAAATTGGGTAGATAGGAACAAAATAACATTTAGACATTTTTTCGGAATGTGATTAGCGCATGCTCAAAATTTTAAATAAATTTAATTTTGGTGGTTTGCTAATTTTCCTGTAAAACTTTTTCAAAATTCAGGGAGGCTCGCGCGTCCCCAAGCACACCCAGAAGGTTTTTGACGGCGACAGCCGGCAACAACCTTCTGGTTATTTTTAAAGTTACAAACATCTATTTTATGTTGTTAGTACTCTTGAATTAGAACTTCTGACTCGCAATCAGAATTTGATATTATGAAAATTGTTGTTGGTTTTTTTGAAGTTTTTTTTTGTTGTGGAAAAAAAAGGGTTGAAAAATAGAAGCCCAACCTGTAATAGAAGCCCACCTGTAATATAAGCCCACCCTTGAGACCCCTTTGAAAAATAGAAGCCCATGGGCTTATAATACAGTATTTACGGTAAATAAAAAAAAATATATTTTCAAGACCACCCAAGTGCTAAATCAGTCAACTCAATTTCCAATTCCAATTTCTTTACTTTTATTTCCAAAGTCTTCCATTTAATCGTTTTCCTTAATTTCCTGTTTAACTAACCTCTAGATGGCCAGTAATTTAAAAGCGAATCATCAACCTCTGTGCCCAATTGCTCAGGCGCTCTCACCACAAAAATGATCGGCTCGTCGTCTGAAAAAAATATAAAAGCTTTATTTATGAGTTTGTTCATTTTAAGGACACTAAATGAAGAATTTTAAAAATGCACAATTTATTAAAATGGTGTGTTCGGGCCTGCGTTTTTGTAAGCGAATATTCAAGCGTCATTTCGAGGACTAGTGTGTCCGACACTATTTTGGAAAACACTAGATAAAGTTCGACTAATTTGTTTCGTTCAAAGATCGGGGTAGAAAGCAAAAATCTAATATTTAGTGAACTGAAAGTTATTTTGTGTAAACAAAAAATGAAATTTTCCTCGGAAAATCCCACTCAAATTTGCTCAAAAATGCCTATTTTACTGTACGTATCAGTAAAAACGCTCTATCGCATTATCTATGTCTCCACAGTGTTCTGCCAAGTTTAGATTCGTGCGAAAATGAAGAAACAGAGACACGAGAAAGAGCCTGCAAAATTCTCTTTAAAAAATGGCCTAATCCACGTGGCCGCATCTCACATGAGATTTGGAAAACAACTAGGGTTTTCGGCGTGCACCTTTAAACTTTCGTGGTGAGTCGCAGTCCCGTGGATTGGGTCATTCATGGCCTAGGTTCCCGAGGGCGACTGGTAAACTTTTCGGGGACGGATAATACAATTTTTGAAGAATTCTTGGCCTTAATGTGATTTTCGAGCAATACTACAATTTGCAGTTTTCCCCGTTTCTAAGGGGCATTCTACTAAAGTAAAGTTTCATCTCAGCGACTTTTTCCGAGGACCAGCCCTTGTCCCATGGAGTCCTTAGAAAAAACATCTCCACTTGCACACACTCTCGCTAATATGAGAACACACCGACCCCTCATAGATGCCTCGGAAATTTTGACCTCACCAATTCCTCGGAAAAATAAAACATGAACTCAGAATATCTGCTCAAAAACTTTGGGTATTAGCTCAGAACTTTTATACGAAGCACATGTAAGTTCAAACCCTTTTTTAAAATAACTTTGAAGTGGCTGCGTTTTTTCCTGAACAGCGGTGAGGTCGAAGTTTTTCTAAGGCTTCCGTGGGACAAGCGCGGCCCTCAGAAAAAATCGCTGAGATTTTAAGCTGAAAGATCAATTACCGTAGATCCTTAAGGTGTTAATATTGAATTTCTAACATAATGATGCCATCTAAAATTTACCTAACAGCCCTAATAATCCCAAGGGTCATCAGACTCAAAATTACCGTGTTGGGCGGAAGAGATGCTTGTGGCGACGACGGCGAACAAGAGAGCAAAATACCACATTGCCACCTGTTTTACCTGCAAATATGGGATGAATCATTGAACACTCAAGTAGTGTTGAAATTAAAGTTTCAAACAGCGCTGAGGACATTTTCAGAAAAAGAGCAACTTAATGAAAGTGTGGAATCTCAGAGACTGCAGAAAATGGAGAAAAAGAAGAAGCGGAAGAGGTGGAGTCAACGACAAACAAAACGAAAACGTCATTTGGAATGAAATTTGGCGGCAGGAAAAAAAAAGAAAAAGTACGGACATCTTGTGCACTACTTTGCAAAGGACTAGAGAAAATTAAAGTTTGAGGAAGTTTGATTCGTAATTCGTGAATTTGAGGTTCTCTTTTTCATGGAGTTCGCTAAAAGGAAAGGGTAATTTTCAGGATATTTTAAGAATTTGCCTATTAGCTGCCCATCGGCTGCCCATTATCTGCCCGCCAACTGCCCATTAGCTGTCCCTTGACAATTCGCCAATTTTTTTCGACAATTAGCGGTCTCGTTTCTCACTGGCTGACTATTATCTGCCCATTTGCTGCCAACTAGCTGCCCCTTGGCAATTTTCCATTTTGCTTGGCAAGTTTCCATTTTGCTGGGCAATTGGCGTTCTCGCTGGCCATTATCCGTCCAGTAGCTGACCATTAGCTGCCCATAACCTGCCCCTTCTCTGCCCGAAGTCCCCTGCGATTCTTGGTTATCGAAACCCGGAAATGAACACTTATGTACCTGTTCCTGCACTTTAAGATCTCTGAATAGTAAAATAATAATACGATTTTCTGAGCTCTATTTAAAAAGTTTAACTATTTTGATTTCATTATGCGATTGCATATACATAATTATTGTTATTATTTTTCACCAATTTTATTAATTTCATCCACAGGATTTCTCCCATTGGGATAGCAGAATGGCGTGTCTGTCTATTACTTGAATGGAAAAAAAGGGAAGAAAAAAGTGAAGAGGCGTTGTGGAAAGTACACTAGAAAATGACGTAGAAGACGGAAAAGTGGGTGAACCGAACAAAATGATGTTTTTTGGGTTTTTTCTTTAATATAAACACTTTTGGAGCACCGAAATCTTTATAGTACACGTTACGCCTTCCCCGTCGTTCAATTCGCAGTTGACCGCGTTTGCATTATTCGTCGGCGTTGTATGCCATTTTTCAAAGGAAAATTGAATCATTTTTAGAATCGTCAGGATCTGACTTTTATTTTAAGTTAAAAACGAGAAACGTTCGTCTGAAAATGGCCGAGCCTTACAATTCGGGTTTTGAAAATTTCCCTGGAAAATGAGGTGTTTATTAATTTTTGTTTACTGCAACTCTAGCGCAAAGTTACTGCAACTTCTCATCTCTGACAGTGCGAGAGCTGCGTAAAGTCTGTGTAAGGGTTGCATGAAGTTAGCATAGTTAACGAAATTTTACTGAACTATTGTGTAAACCTTTTTCTAGATTCTCGAAAGTTGCGCTTTCATTGTGGATGGTTTGCGTGATAGTTGCAAAATTTTAAAGTTTGCGTAAAAATTGTGGGTTTTTGCTGACAGCGAGTTCTTTATTTACAGAATAGTTATGCCTGAAAAGGTATCAAAAATGATGAAAATGAAAGAAATTATGGCAAAATCGTGGGATTGTCCAGAGGGACTACACGAAAAATGCAAGAAAATTGCAATGCGCCAAGGGACAAAAATTTTGGAAGCGTGTGGTGCCGTGCAATGGCATGGAACATACTAGAGCAGAGAACACGAAATATTTGCAGACTCGTTGGAAATGGTTTAGGCTCTATGCAATACTGTTTTATTTACCAACCAAGATAAATTTATATGTAGAAAATCTGAAAAACTAGATCATGGGAGCGATGAGACTGTCAAAGGAGATGGCTTACTGTAACCAATTAAATTTTGCAGTCTGCGTAGATCTTATTGAAGCACTGTTTCTCGATATCTCAAAATTAGAACAAGAAAAATAAATTTATGTACTATGACTATTAAAATCCCGATTGGCAAATTGGTTACAAAAAAGGAAATATTACAAAATTTAAAGCTAACTTTTTTAGAAATGTAAGTAAAAATCCTTTTGAGAGGTTTTTTCAATGTCTTTCAAGACAAATGGTCATTCAAATTGCATTCTAAATCCACGGAAAAAATTCAATTGCCATGATTCACACTTCCGGGAAAATATATGATATCCAGACGCCAAAAATTGTATTTTTTTTTTTGATTTTTGGTAGGATGTAAATTTTCGTAAAAACAGGTCATAAATTAGTAGTTTATGAGCAAAATTACCCCAAAAGCCAGAAAAAAAAATTTCAAAGTTCCTGAGAAAAAATGTTACTTATTTTTTCTAACTATTAGGAAAACAAAACGATTGCGAGACGGTGTTTACGTACTTTTGACAATTCAAACAAAAATGCATTTTTTTTTTTTGAAAAGTACGGAAACAACGTGTCGGAATTTTTTTCCCAATATTAGCTTTTTTGACTGAAAAATCAAAAAAATTCAAAGAAAATTGAAGTGCCACCCGTTTGAAAAGCCTTCTATATATCAAAAGCCGCAGGGAAATTTGGTTTTTTGAAAAATGTGCTCTTTTTGTGCTCCTTGCGAACTTTTTCATTTGCCTCCGTCGTTGGATTACATATTTATGAGATGGACCTTTTTTATTTTCTGTTCGGAAAAGGGGAAAATATTCAAAGCTACGTAAAGGACGATCATTTTTTGCAAATGCGGAACGGGCGAAGCGGAAAAAGAGAGGGAAAACAGAGATCAGGAAAAATTAGAACGAGTTGTTTATTTAATTTGAAAATTCGTTTATTTGCTTGGCAAATTGAGTTTTACGCGTGTTTTTATCATGTTCAAGGTCACTACTAGGAAAAACTGCTGCAAACAAGAATCCACGGCGTGCAAGATTCTCCCTAAAGGCAAACGCGCCCTTTCGCATTTGCTTTCAAAAATTTTTCAAAAAAATAGTCCACAATGCGCCGGGAACAGCAATTTAAAATGTTTTTTTTTCCCGCTTATTTCATTGTTTTTTAAAAATTATCCTCATTAATGACAAAAAAGTGAATTTTTTGGAGAAATTAGAAAGAGATACAGATCGGCATAAAATCACAGGAGCATTAAAGGGAGTCAGCAAACGCGCTCGGACGCACATATAGGATTCCTCAGTTTATTATTGCTGATTTTTGGTTTTTTTTTTGAAAGTGTGAAAATAATGTTATTAACATTTTTTTAAGTTTTAGATGTCGATTTGGTACGAAATTTATTCAAAATTCTGGATTAAAAAACTAATGTAAGATACTTTTTCGAGCTTTGTTGTTGTACGTCCGCGCGCGTTTGCTGACTCTCGGCTCACGCCTCGTGTAAAATGTACCAACCAAAGTGAAAATACGATATTTGTCCGTTTAATGGGGTTATTCATTAAAAACTGCATTTCGTCGAACTGCAAAATTCAATTTTTGTCATTTCCTGCGTAAAATGAATAAAACAACCATTTTTTTTCTTGCATTTCTCGGGTGTTTTTCTTGATAAAAAGTTCATTTTGCAGTTCCACTAATTGTAAATGCAGTTTTCAGTTGCAGAAAATGTCGTTATCTCCTTGAACTGAATAAGATAATTTTGACAAAAAAAATGCAAAATGCATGAAATGAATAACTCCATAAGGGAAGAGAATTGTTGAGGAAAAAAATTGCCACACACCTGTTTTCTAGGCTAGTGGCTGGACCAATCACAATTGAGTTAAAATCGGGTTACGTCTGTGAAAACTTTGACTCCGCCCACAATTTTTTCGGAACATTTTCCGACAAAATTGGGCTTACGAATTTAAATCCATCCACACTTCTCCATCAGCCTTTTACTCCCTCGATACCTGTTACTCATAAGAAACACCAAGACTAGAATTTTCCAGGCTAGACAGCTTCTAGAATAGGATCAAAAACAAAAGAAAGTGTGGTGTAAGAGATGGGCAAAAAACTAAAACGTTGAGCAACAAAAATTGAATTTATAGTCGCCTGAGCTGCGCGTCTTTATGATGCACACCAATTGTGTGACGCGTATAAAACAACATTGTTGATCAAATTGCTCAAAAATTTATGAAAAAAAAAGAAGGAAAATGAGTCGGAAAATTAAGTGCAAACAAAGACATGTTTGTCATAAAATGGAAAGGAAAAGTAGTAAAGTTGGCTTGGAGCCATAAAAAGTCAAAAATGAGCAGTTAGACATGGACAACTCTAATTAGGTTGTGCAACAGAACGGGCCGGAAAACTGAGTGGGCGGTGCTAAATTTAATTACGTGGAGGAAAACGTTCTGGAGCTTTGACACCACCTCATGATTCTAGTGTTACGTATTTCTAGATTTGAAATACCTCGTCAAATGATGCGCATCCGGGTCTCGCAACGACGGTGCATTCATCATCACAAAAATACAAGTTTGCATGCACAGTCGCGGCGAGAACCGCATGCGCTTCATTTGACGTATTATCTCAAATCGAGGAATACGTAATCATGTATTTTTTTCCTTAATTTTGCGGTTATGTGTTACAACGCTCCGATGTTCCAAAGGTTTCACAGCGACATAATATTAATTTTCATTAATAGTTTCAAGAAAACGCTCCAAATAGACTAGAATGAAAAATAATCGTTTTCAAAAAAATGACCCAAAAATTGGTCTTTGAGTGATTCATGAAAATTCTTCATAGAAAGAGTCGGGTGGAGAGTTTTTTTCAACAATGAAGAGAGCAAAATAAGGGAAATAATGGTTTCTCTTGGAAGAATTAATGTCAGTGTATATAAAACGGGAAAAATGGGAGTGAATAACAATACCTATTCTTGGCCCGCCAAAATGGTCAAACGCGCTCTGCTGAACTCAACGCTATGAGATTTTCATTTTGGTTTCCAAATTATTTAATTTCACGTTGAATTTAAACGTGAAATGAAATAATTTGGAAACCAAAATGAAAATCGCATAACGTTGAGTTCAGCGGAGCGCGTTTGATCATTTTGGTGGGCCGGCAATATTTCGTTTTCTTTTCGATTTGTGATCTACTCCAGAGTGAAAAGTGACGTGGCTGTTCGAAATCTGATAAAGTACTTGACAAGTAGGTGAAATGAGAAGGCGGAGAAGGAAGGAAGGGACCGAAAGATTAATTAGAAAATGAAGAAAACGTCATAGATGAGCAACATTTTGCAACATATGTATCTTGCACGCTTCTGCAATTTTCATTTTAGTTTTTAAGGGTGCAAACGGGGGTACTCGCTTTTAGAACTGTGTGGTTGAGAATTCAACTTTCCTCACCATCTCATTTCAAATATGATTCGAAAGACAGGAAATAAATAAAAGGCAGTTCTAAAAGCGAATACCCTTCGTAATTCAATTACGACGCTCCGATGTTCCGCGGCCGATTTCGCCGACGCCCACGCGTTGCGGTTGCGTCACGTGACAACGCTGTCTCTCCGTCTTCGTCTCATCGCCGGGAACAAATAATTGCAGATATTTACCGCACAACATGCAGTTCATATTTTTCTGGCTGCTGGAAAACGAAGAAAAAAATCAAGAATCAAAAGTCAAAATTTTGGATTTTTTTGCAAAAAATTGTAGAAAGTCATTGAAAAGGTGGTGACTTTTAAAATCGCTTCACAGCTTTTTCAACGTCACTTGAACAATTTTATTCTGAAAAACATGCAACCTCTATAGCGAATTGGTGGGACCGGTATAAGTTGTTTATCAAACTCAAAAAGTTTTGAATGACGACGTCAAACACCACAATTTAGGAATAAGGTGGACTATTTGACCCAATCTCTATTTTTCAAAGCTCCTAGAGCTGGATTTAGATAGTTTAGCACAAAAAAATCACGGGATGTCCGCAGTAACGTAGGAAATGAAGCGCGCTGCGTGCTAGAAAGCAAACGCGCCCTGTAGAATTTCTCTGCGTCTCCACAGTGGCGTTTTTCCAATTTAGCTGAACGCGTACAAAAATAGAGACGCGAGAAATGACTCCTTTTATTCAAAAAAACCGTGCTGCACAAATTTTATTTTTTTAACGTTCCGGCCAGCACCCGTGAGCCAGAAAACAATTTTGAATCAAAAAGTTCTCAATGTTTTTGTTTTTTATTCTTCTTTTGCCATTTTGCATAAATTGAGCAAAGGTGACATAATAATAAGAATAAAAATAATAACAACTAACACTTCCGCCTTTCATCGTCATTCTCATTTAGTTTACTTAAATGAAAACCCAGAGGATAATTGAAAATAGAGTTTAGTAAGCAGAAGATGTGCGTAGGTAAATAAATACATAAGGAAGAATGGGTGTACATATTTAACCGATTAATTATTTGATAGGCGACTAGCTTTTGTTTCGTTGTTCTAGGAATCGGTGTCAAACAATAAACTGATGTACAAATGACCTTTCCAAAAGATCGAAAAAAAGGCCATAGAACCTAGGCCAACCTAGGACAAGGCGGCGTCTCGCCACGATAGTTTACACTTCAAAGGCGCATGTCGAAGCACCCTCGTTTCCTTCTAAATTTTACGCCTTGGCCTAGGCTACTAATGCGCTCTCGGTAGAACTTTTAAGCATCGATAATATGTTTTTCTTGATATTCTCAGTACGGAGCGCTGCAAACGTGCTCCCTTCGCACAGTGGTGGACGCGGCCACGTTGGCGACGAGAGAGTGCAGTAAATTGAGAGAGCCGTGGCCGATGTTTTGCGCTGATTTCTCTAAACCTCACTCCAAATTCATATGAATTTTTTTGTTCGTTTGGAGCGAGTTTTCAGCGTTTTATACCGAGTATAACCCCTTATAATAAAGTCCAAAGTGAACATTTTATAACCGTTTTTTTCTAGAAAAATGTAGACTAATATACCGTATTTACTTTTAATTCCCAGAAGCCTTTTATTAATCGGCACGCAAAAAAGTTTTCGGCTCTCGGATGTTTTGAAAGAGGACGTTTCGAAAGCTTCTCTGCATTTGTCGTCGCGGTGTTTCACACAATCATTTTAAAAAGCTTTTTAAGGAACATTACTCAAATATCGCGACGACAAAATGCAGAAAAACTTTAGAAACGTCCCAGAGCCAAGTTTTCAGCGTAGTTTTTCCTAATTTAAGTGTTAAATTAAATTGTTAAAAGCAAATTTCGCGGTAAATTCGTTTTTTTTTAACTCTAATGCTGGGAAATTAGATTAAGTACGGTAACTGAAAATGTGAGAAAATGGTAAACGTTTCTCAAGAACTAAATCTATACTAAAACTTGAGGCTTTTTGTTTATATAATACTTTTTTATAACTTGTTTTCTCCCTGTCGTACAATTTTTGCACGCCAAAAAAAATCCAGAATTGTATCAATTGATCAATAGTTATTGCAAGAAAACTAGAAGACACCAACCAAAATCACAAAAACAACCAAAAAGAAATAAGAAGGCTAAAGGGGTCCGGCTTGCGTATTCGAGTTGCACCTAATGTAATTAAGAGTGTATGAATGAGGTCCCCTATCCTCCCACATTCTAAATTTATCACATTCAATATTTCAGTCTCCTTCTCTCTTTCATTCATTCTTCCATCTACACTCTGAAGAATGATGGATGATGGCGACTGGAAGTGAAAAGTTAAGGTTAGAAGAGAGAATACGTCAGAAGGAGGATGATGGGCTCATCGCGTATGCGTGCATATCCTTTTCACAGTGAGCACAAAATGTTTCCGTCTGTCCAGCTCTTTGGAAGATCAGATCAGAAAGCGTCGCGGGTTTGAATTGTGCATTGCATAGCACAATATATAGAAACAAGCCTGAGCTGGCGCCTATCGGCGACAGAAAAAAATAGTAAAATTGACATGAACATTTAATGTTCAAAATATTTCTTTTGCAACGTGTACCAATTGGTGTAGTGGCTAGTGAGTTGCAAATCGAATCTGCACTTCCAAGTTCAATTCCTCCCAAGGTTGATGGGTTTTTATCGCTCCGAGAGAGAATTTTTACCTGACCCTTCCAAGCGAACAGACGGACATACTTGAATAGCGTAATATTCTCAGTACGGAGCGCTGCAAACGCGCTCCCTTCGAACAGTGATGGACGCGGCCACGTTGGCGACGAGAGAGTGCAGAAAATTGAGAGAGCCGTGGCCGATGTTTTGTTCTGATTTCTCTAAACCTCACTCCAAATGCATGCGAAATTTTTTGTTCGATTGGAGCGAGTTATCAGCATTTTATACCGAGTATATATATAAGAAAGATAGCGTAATATATATAAGAAAGATATACATATTGTATACAAAAAATAATTTGTTTTTGTATTATGCAGTTGGTCTTCGTCGTACATAATACTAAAAGGTTCCCGTCAAAGTTTGCCGGTGGGACAATTTCATTCAAACTTAAAGGGGGTGCCAACTTTCTGGGGAAAGTTGCTTAAAATATACTCTTGGGTGGGGGATTTACGAATATCACATTGAAATCGCACAAACAAATTTCTCTGATGTTTTATGATTTTTGCAACAACAAAAAATAGAAGACCACGAGGAGTACACGAAAATCGTGGCCGTGGCCTAGAAAACCCACGGCCGCGGCTTCTAGAAAAATCCATTTTTACCAAAAATATAAATTTTCCTGTAATTTCCCTCGTTTTTATCATCGATTATTGATAAAACATGCTCTAATAGCTTATTAAAATTACAAATATTTGCGAAAACACATTTTAGTCATGCATATAAAAAAATCGGCTCTGGGACGTTTCGAAACCTGCCATTTCGAAACTGGGACGTTTCGAAACTTTTTTGCATTTTTGCATATGTCTTTTCGCCAATTGACACCAAAGCACGGGGGCACTTGGTAATTATTTTTCGTTTTTATCAGATATTTTAATTTTTTGGGGAATTTGAATTCACCTGTATGCCGTAAAATTTCAAAAAAGTTTTGAAACGTCCCAGTTTCAAAACGTTTTGTTTCGAAACGTCCCAGAGCCAAAAAATCTATGTTCGCCTGTCGTTCGATTCAACGTTTTAAATAATTTCTTGTGCACATTTTTTGTTCAAATATAATCGTTACAGATAAAAGAGTGAATTTAATGAGGAAGTGAGCAGGAAAACGGGCAAAAATGAAAGGTATGAGAAATTTTGTTCCGAATTGAATTTATTATTACTTTTGTGATTAACCCGTTACTTTGCTACCTGAAAACACGAAATGATGTTTCTACATTATTTCCCAAAGATTAATGCAAAAAAAGGAGAAAAAACGGGAGAAAAATGTTGAAAAAGAAAATAGCGTTTGAATATCGCGCCAAAACGTGTACTCCCCGTGGTCTTCTATTTTTTTTTTGTAAAATTTGCCAAAAATCTGAAAAAAATTTTCGTGCGATTTCGATGTTATATTCGTAAATCAGCCAAGAGTATATTTTTAGCAACTTTCTCCAGAAAGTTGGACTCCCTTTAACCATCTTGAGTAAATAAGTGTTTGGTGCAAATCGCTCCTGTAGGAACTGAGAAAAGACTTCAGCGCTTTATAAAGGGAGGAACTAAAGAAAAGTCAAAGATCAGGAAACGAAGAATGGAAGGAAAATGAGTCTGACAAGGGAATGGTCCAAACTTAACTTGGCGTTTCGAAATGAAACCTATATAGGGTGGAAGAGCACTTCATGGGGACCTCAAATCACTTTTCAATTTTTGCAATAAACCATTCGGAGCCGAGCAAATGAGCTCCAAAGTTTCAATTTTCACGTCCGAATTTATCACCGCAGTTGAGAGTCATTTCCAACAGTGGCCGGGTGGCCGAGTGGTTGGCACAGGTAAACCGCAAATAGTTTAAAAAGAGTCTGAAAAGAGTTTTGGTGCGGAAAGAGTCCCAAAAGAGTCTAGGGTGAATTGTGAACCGCAAAAGTGTATCGAAAGAGTGGCATTCTGATAATTCAAACGAATTCTTTTCAGAATCTGTTGAAATTCTTTTGAAATTCTTTCTGCTTCAGAGAATTTGAGAAGATTATCAAAAGAATTGCAAAAAGGCATGCGCTACTTGCAAAAAGGGCGGAGCCTAAATTATCGACATTTTTTTGCCATTTTCTTCTCATTTTTGCTCGTTTTTCTCCTATTTTCCGCCTTTTTTTGGTTAAATTTTTATCGGTAGTTGTTATTTTTGAGATTTATAAGCGGTGTGTTGAGAAATTTTCGAGGTTTAGGCGTCGAGAAAATTGAAAAATCAATTCAGGATTAAAATCTGTGATAATTCGTTTTTTCGGCATTTTCAGTTGTTTTGTGGTCCTTTTACACGCTATTTTTAATGAGTTTATTGGTAGAATTAAGAAGAAAAGTTAGAAAATGTCGAAAAAGGCAAAAATTAAGGGAAATGTCGAAAAAATCTGTCTATTTTGAATGTTTCATTAGTTTTGGCTTTTTCTATGTTTTATGCGCCGTTTCTGATAGAATTTTTCATGTGAATGTTGAAAAATGACGAAAATTTGCCTAAAACTTCGAAAAATAGTGTCAAAAATATTCATGGACCTATTGTCGAACCGCCAAAACGGTCAAACGCGCTCCACTGGACTCAACGCTATGCGATTTTCATTTTCGTTTCTAAATTATTTTTTCAGTTTTTCTTTGATTTTTTGCATTAAATCTTCTTTTTTCGTGCTTTTTCCTTGTAAAAATATTTTTTCGAGACCAAATTCATGAAGTTTTATCAAAATCGTCCGAATTATTCCGAATTTAAGTGAAAAATCAATATTTTTCGATTTCCCTGTACTTAAAAAAATTCATAACTCATTTGTTTGGAGAGATTTTTGTTCAAACTCCATCATCATGATGTTTTTCAATGTTTTCTTACCTTTTAGCCCGAAAATTACTGATTTTAATATAAATTCCACCTTTTTTTCCTCCGAAACGGCAAATTTTCACTGAAATCAGTAATTTTGTGGGGTTTTCTCCGCTTTTCCACTCTTTTTCTCTCGGGAAAATTCCAGTATAGCCACCCACTACAATATAGGTACCCACGCTATAGTATAGCCACCCACGTAACTGAAAAATGGGATTTTTCCGATTTTCTGTGGGTGGCTATTTTGAAATATATGGGTGTTTTTACTGGAATATATTATTACAGTTAAGCCACACACTCAGTGGTAATGGGTGCCTATACTGGTTTCCTAGGGAATCTTTCAGAATAGCCACCCATATATTTCAAAATAGGTACCCACATAAACGGGCTATAGAATAGCCACCCATAATTCCAGAATAGCCACCCATAATTCCAGAATAGCCACCCACACGGCGCCGGCTGTGGGTGGCTATACTATAGCGAGTCAAATGGGTACCTATTTTGAAATATATGGGTGGCTATTCTGTAATTATCCCTTTCTCTCTTTCAATCGTGTATATTGTTTTTATTTTTAATATTAAAAACTTATTTTTGCAGGAGGAGACCGCACAGCGACATGAGGCCGACAACTTCTGCTGAATAGTTGGGTGAGTTGATTGTCAAATTTATTGTCCAAAAATCCAGAATTCTTATAGATTTAGTTAAAATTATTAAAATTAATCCTTAAGCCACTTTAATAAAATGATGCAAACCTGCATTTCTGTGCAAATTACACAAAATTTCATAAATATGCAGATTTTCATTGGGCTAAAATGGCAGAAAAATGATTTTTTCGACAATTTTGCAACAAAAAACGTATTTTCCGAGTTATCTTTATCTCTCACGAAAAAATTCATGCTCTAAATTTTTTATTCCAGAAGAATGGCCGACGGGACCCAGGAAAACCAATTGATTGATCAATTTTTTCTTCGTTTCAGTAACTTTTTCGGTTAATTTTTTTTAATGTTGGTTTTTTTCTATTGTGTCAATAAAATTTCTATTAAGCGTTAATTGTACATCGACTATTTCACTCAATGTTAACTGAGAAGAACACCTGAAACAATCTCTGGGAAAATCAAATTCCATTGCTCCAATTGGGTATTTGCTCCATTTTGCGTTTCTGTAAAATAAATTTGCAAATTTCCTGTGGAATAGAGTTCAATTTTATTTAAGAAAAATACAGAAATATCAAAGAGATCAATTAAAAACATAATAATTCCAGAAGAAACGAAGAAAAAATTGATCAATCAATTGGTTTTCCGGGGTCCCGTCGGCCGTTCTTCCGAAATAAAAAAATTTAGAGCATGAATTTTTTCGTGAGAGATAAACATAACTCGGAAAATACGTTTTTTGTTGCAAAATTGTCGAAAAAATCATTTTTCTGCCATTTTAGCCCAATGAAAATCTGCATATTTATGAAATTTTGTGTAATTTGCACAAAAATGCAGGTTTGCATCATTTTATTAAAGTGGCTTAAGGATTAATTTTAATAATTTTAACTAAATCTATAAGAATTCTGGATTTTTGGACAATAAATTTGACAATCAACTCACCCAACTATTCAGCAGAAGTTGTCGGCCTCATGTCGCTGTGCGGTCTCCTCCAAGTTTTTAATATTAAAAATAAAAACAATATACACGATTGAAAGAGAGAAAAAGAGTGGAAAAGCGGAGAAAACCCCACAAAATTACTGATTTCAGTGAAAATTTGCCGTTTCGGCGGAAAAAAAGGTGGAATTTATATTAAAATCAGTAATTTTCGGGCTAAAAGGTAAGAAAACATTGAAAAACATCATGATGATGGAGTTTGAACAAAAATCTCTCCAAACAAATGAGTTATGAATTTTTTTAAGTACAGGGAAATCGAAAAATATTGATTTTTCACTTAAATTCGGAATAATTCGGAAGAATTTGATAAAACTTCATGAATTTGGTCTCGAAAAAATATTTTTACAAGGAAAAAGCACGAAAAAAGAAGATTTTATGCAAAAAATCAAAGAAAAACTGAAAAAATAATTTGGAAACGAAAATGAAAATCGCATAGCGTTGAGTCCAGTGGAGCGCGTTTGACCGTTTTGGCGGTTCGACAATACAAAATTCTACAATTTGGGCAGAAATGTTGAAATTCAACAAAAAATTGTTTTTTTTTTCAGAAACTGTGTTTATGACATTTTTTTCCAAATTATCGGGCAAGTTTGTACGTTTTCTAGGTATTTTTGAACTTTTTTTGATATTTCTCATGAGAATACCCACAAAATTTCATTTTCTCAGGCAATTGAAAAAAAATATTATGAGAAATTTTAGTAATATTGGCGAAGATTTACAAGAATGTTGTGAGGCACAATAATATTGCCAGAATTTCTTGTAATATATTGAATTTCTTGCAATATTACTGAGGCATCTTGTAATATTACTGAGTTTTCTTGTAATATTATTGAGTTTTCTTGTAATATTACTGCGTTTTCTTGCATTATTACTAAGTTATCTTGTAAAGTTTCGTGTTCTTATTATAATACTACCAAATTATCTTGGGATATCTTGGAGATTTTTAAAAATTTATTGAAGTAAAAAATCAAAATTCAATAAGTGGGTCATCGAAAAATGTCGGGAACAAGAACATCATCCGATTTGCAGAATCCATAATTAAATTAAATTTCTTCTCTTCCAGAATTCGTTGACTTTGTTTGCATTTGTTGATTCGATGCTTCAACCACTCATTGTTTTCCTCTGGTCTGCTTAACGATCCTTTGAGCAATTGTCTTTCCGCTCAACCAAATTCGGTTTTTGTCATTTCATTGAGTACCTTAAGCAATTTAAAATTAATATTGTCCATTCGCGAAGAAAGCAAGTCGTCGCCAAATTATTTCAATTCACGTGTAAATTCAACGTGAAATAAAATAATTTGGCGACGAGAATGTAATCCACGAAGCACTTGTAAGTTTTGTGGAGCGCACTTGCTTTCTTCGCGAATGGACAATAGGGCTACTTACAAAATAGCAAAAAATTGTGGGAAAACTCGGAGAATTTTTCTATCGACCTGACACATTAAGAAAATAATGTGAAAAATAATCCTGGACATGCTCAGAAAATTTATGAACCGAAATATCGATTTTTAAAATTTTGAGAAAAACGATATTTCTGTCCAAACTTTTCTGAGCCTGTCTGGAGGCCGTAAGCAAGAAACGTGAAACGATTTTTCTCGGAAAAAATGTTTCTTGTTTTTTCATGGGCATTTTTCTCATTTTTTTTCCCAGAAAACGGTTTTCCTAATGCCGCGTCCAAAGTTCAAAAAATTCCTGAAATCAGGAGTTTTTTGTAGTTCCAAGTTCCGAAAAATTTCCCAGAAATAACAGGCGGCCACAGTTGAAACCGGCGTTATCGTAGTTCCTTCGCTGCGAGACCTTTTATGTTTAAACTTGAATTTTCCCGTGTATTGTGTTTTCAATCGACTTGCGACATGAGAAAACGAGACTCCGCCCACTTATTTGTGCACGACCTGTCTGCGTCTCTTCAAATATCACTGTGTTCGCGTGGTCGCGCACAAAAAAGTGGGCGGAGTCCCGCGTTCTCATGTCCCAAGTCGATTGAAAACACAATAAAAGAAAAAATTGAGAAACTGTGGGAAAATTCAAGTTTAAACATAGAAGGTCTCGTAGCGAAGCAAATACGGCAACGCCGGTTTTAACTGTGACCGCATGTTATTTCTGGAAAATTTTTTGGAACTTTAGACTGCAAAAAACGGCTCCGGGACATTTCGCAGCCGGACGTTTCGCAGCCGAGACATTTCGCAGCCGGACATTTCGCAGCCGGACATTTCGCAGCCGAGACATTTCGCAGCTGAGACATTTCGCAGCCGGACATTTCGCAGCCGAGACGTTTCGCAGCCAACCTCCTTATATACACACTCTCTCATTTCTCTGACCATGCTTGTTTATCAATAACATGTTTACCAATAGTGTAGTCGACCGCTGAGAGAGAAGTGAGAAGTGTTTACCGGCTGCGAAACGTCTCGGCTGCGAAATGTCCGGCTGCGAAACGTCTCAGCTGCGAAATGTCCGGCTGCGAAATGTCTCGGCTGCGAAACGTCCGGCTGCGAAATGTCCCGGAGCCCAAAAAACACCTGATTGCAGGAATTTTTTGAACTTTGGACGCAACATAACGTTTTCCACTTCCTTGCATATGACCTTGGGAATTTTTTAAACATTATTTTCTAAAGCGAATCAGAGGCCATATGCAAGAAACTGGAAAACGATAGGAAAACCGTTTTCTGGAAAACGAAATTTGAAAAACGCTGATGTAAACATGGTGAGGGTGAGAGTGGCAAACGTTCATTTCCCACTGTTCATTTCCTACTTTTGTTCATTTGTCAGAATTGATCATTTCCTCTTGTGACCATATACCACTTTTTTCGATACTATCATTTCCTATCTTTTTCAAATTTTATGTCCCCACCGGTACCACAATCGCGCCATCGACGCTCCGTACTCTTTTAAGCATACTTCCACACAGCTCCATACGGTCGCCAATTTTTAAGGCTTCACACATGCTTCCGGCGCGTTGGCGCTGAAAAAAAAGCATACTTCCCCCAAGCCCCTAATCTAGCGCGGGCAATTATTGTATTCCACTTAAAAAATATTATTGATTCGTGACGGAGTGACTTTTCACGTGAAGCTGGGAGACAAAAAATCACTTCATTTTTTCGAATAAAAATGTGAAAAAGTTGTCACTCCGCCACGAATCCACTATATGTATACTCGGTATAAAACGCTGATAACTCGCTCCAATCGAACAAAGAATTTCGCATGCATTTGGAGTGAGGTTTAGAGAAATCAGAGCAAAACATCGGCCACGGCTCTCTCAATTTTCTGAACTCTCTCGTCGCCAACGTGGCCGCGACCACCACTGTGCGAAGGGAGCGCGTTTGCAGCGCTCCGTACTGAGAATATATTGAAACATAACATTTGAAAAAGGTGGGAAATGATACTATCGAAAAATTGGCATATGATCACAGTAAGAAATTATCATTTGTGACAAATGAACAGTGGGACATGAATGTTTTTTTTTTGAAAAACGGTTTTCCTCTCGTTTTCCAGTTTCTTGCATATGGCCTCAGAGCGTTCTCCGAGTTTTGCGAGAACGTTTGCTATTTTGTGAATAACCCTTTGATATTGTTTTTTCAATCGACTTGCGACATTAGAACGCGTGACTCCGCCCACTTTTTTTTTGCGCGACCACGTAAACACAGTTTGATTCGAAGAGAATCAGAGAAAACATGTCTTTTTATCTCTCGTTCTCATGCTGCAACTCGATTGAAAACACAATATTTAGTGGGAACTGATAAAAACGAAAAATAATTACCAAATGCCCGCGTTTTTTGGTGTCAATTGGCGAAAATCCATTAGCAAAAATGCAAAAAAGTTTCGAAACGTCCTAGTTTCGAAATGGCAGGTTTCGAAACGTCCCAGAGCCAAAAAGTTGAGTGAGTGTGGCCACACGCGGATTTTTAGTTTCTGAAAAATAACTGGCGTTTGCAGAATTTTCACGTGAAACCGGCAAAAAATTGACTCGATAATAACACAGAAAAATAATGAATTGAAGGAAAACAGTAATGCCGCGTCCAAAGTCAAAAAAATTCCTGAAATCACGTTTTTTCTGCAGTCCAAAGTTGCAAAAAAAATCACAGAAATAACAGGTGTTTACCACTGAATTTTTCGGTGTGAAAGTTGTAAATGAAAAAACACGCGAAAATTCAGTGTTAAACACCTGTTATTTCTGTGATTTTTTTTGCAACTTTGGACTGCAGAAAAAACGTGATTTCAGGAATTTTTTTGACTTTGGACGCGGCATAAAGTATTGTCCACTCGCGAAAAAAGCAAGTGCGCTCTACGAAACTTAATACTTCGTGTATTTCATTTTCGTCGCCAAATTATTTCATTTCACGTTGAATTTAAACGTGAATTGAAAAAATATGGCGACGAAAATTAAATCCACGAAGTACTAATTGTAAGTTTCGTGGAGCGCACTTGCTTTTTTCGCGAGTGGGCAATAAGTGAAAATCAATATCAACGAATACGTGGAAAAAAAAATCTTAAAATATAGGGAAAAACGGCAGAAATGCGCAGAACGCGATTGGAAAAATAGATTAATGAAAAAATCAATATTGCACAATTTCTTGAATTATCTTGAAAAATCTTGTAATATTGCAAATTTCTCACAGAATCTTGGAATTTCTTGTAATATCTTACAAGATTTTTGAAATCTTACAATATCTTGTAATATCTCGTGTTTCTTGAAATATCTTGTCTAATATTGCGCTAGCAACATTGCTGACGCATTTTCCTGCCAAGACAAATGCGCCAGCCAAATATATTGTATAATCTTACAATATGACGATTTCTCAGAATATTACTAAAATTTCTCATAATATTTTTTTTCAATTGCCTGAGATTGAATCAAAAACGTTTGCGGTATTTTATGTTCCACGCGCTGTTTATAATTGGGTTATTCAAAAAATGTGGAAAAATGTCAAAAATTTCGGGAGATTGTGAAAAAACCGCCAAATTTTGCGAAAATTTTACATTTTCACGGCCGGGAGCATTTTTGGCATTATTTCAGACCAATTTTAGCATTTTCAGTATATTTATCGTCATTCTTATGTGAAGTGGAATCCCAGAAAAATTCATTTTTTGCCAAAAGTCCATTCACAATCAAAAATCAATATAATGGATTCGTGGCGGAGTGACAATTTTTTTTCACGTATTCAAAAAATGAAGAAATAACTAAAGAAATGAAGATAGTTGTCGTCTCCCAGTTTCACGTGAAATGTCACTCCGCCACGAATTCATTATAATGTTTGTTCTTTTTTTTGCAAATGTCTGATTTAAGTGGATTACTTTCAGAAACCAGCTATCCGGGGCAAACGAAGTTGGAATTCAAAACGCAGAAATTAACACCGACAGTGGCGTCCAGGAAGAAGAGGGTCCGTCTGTTATGGGGTTATTCACAAAACCGGAAAAATAACTGCGGAAAAAATCGGAGAACGCCCCGATTGGCCTGAAATTACGGGATATAATGGCAAAAATGCTTCTGTACATGCTCAGAAATTTTTGGACCAAAATATCGAATTTTTTCTGTTAATTTTAAAAATCGATATTCTGGATGGTCTGAAATTTTCTGGAAATGCCCGGTAGTATTTTTGCCATTGTTTCCCGAAATTTCAGACCAGTCGGAGCATTCTCCGATTTTTCCCGCAGTTTTTTATCGGGTTTTGTGAATGACCCCATTACGGAACCCAATACGGACTATTTATAACGTTGTTTTCTTTTTTATTTTCTATTTTTTTCATAACGTTGTTGAGCTCGTGTTGTTTACTAATAAATTTTCAAATAAACATTCTCAGATGGATGAAAAATCATGAACGATAAACGCGTTTAAAAAGTAACCCAAAGGAATCAGCAAACGTTCTGAAAAGAGTTTCAAAAGAATGCGCAAAAAGTATGGAAAGAGTTTCAACAGATTCTGGGAGACTCTTTCTATGCACTTTTTAGAATCAACGCCCGCACTCTTTTTAGAATCTGTTGAAACTCTACGCGGTTTACCTGTGTGGTGTAAGAGAATAGTAAATGGAGGATGCGGGTTCAATCCCTCGCGGTAAAAAATTTTTGTATTTGATTTTTGCGTTCACTTTTCCAGGTCCTAGAACTTTTTTTTGACCAATTTTTTTTTTCAATTTTTGGTGTTTAATACGTAGTAATAGTTCACAAATAAGGACAATAATGCTAATCAACAATTATGAAATGGGAAAAACAAATAGTGTTGGTGCATCTCGCACACTTGATGAACGCATTATCGGTACATCTCGTCTGGAAGCAATCATCTGCGCCAACTTGTCCGAAACGGAACTCCGAAGGTGTAAAGAACGGTGAGCTTGGGTCCATTTAGCATGTTTTTTTTTCAAGAGATTGGTTTTTTGTCGGGAAATAGGTGGAGGAAATCCGAGTTCGAAATCAAAAACTTCTTGGATAATAACGATAAAACACTTGCCACATGAAGTGTCATCTCCAGTTAAAACGAAATAAAAACAAAACAAAACACAAACATCCAATCGTCACCATACGTTGAAAAGAAGTTGACAATGCAAAAAAAATTGTAAAAAAAAGTTCTAGGACCTGGAAAAGTGAACGCAAAAATCAAAATACAAAAATTTTTTACCGCGAGGGATTGAACCCGCATCTTCCATTTACAATTCTCTGGCACCAACCACTCGGCCACCACGCCACTGTTGAAAATAACTCTCAACTGCGGTGATAAATTCGCACGTGAAAATTAAAACTTTGGAGCTCATTTGCTCGGCTCCGAATGGTTTATTGCAAAAATTAAAAAGTGATTTGAGCTCCCCATGAAGTGCTCTTTCACCCTATATAAGTTTCATTTCGAAACGCCAAGTTAAGTTTGGACCATTCCCTTGTGAGCGAAAAAAACACTTTAAATTGTATGAAAGTGTTTTGAAACGTCTAACGTCCATGGTTAATGATCAATCGTCTACAGAACTCACATGAGCATGGGCCGGGAGCCAACAAGCGCGCCCGGAACCACAACTGCAAACGCTCACAAATAAGCCCCACAATTAATATTAAAACGTAAGCGTTCAATAAAAATATAACTTCCTGATAACAATCAAAATCCAGAAAAATCGTATCTGCGTGTCACTTGTAGTAATGGGATTCACATTTTGTACCACTTTGTACTATTTATCAGTCTGGAAATCGTTGATCATAAAACGCGTGGGTGGTAAAATACATTGGGAACATTTTCAAGAGCATGAAGAAAATTGAAAAGCAGAATGAAATTTTCATTGAAAACCGGACCGGAATAATTAGTAAAAAAAAATACTTTTGTTATTTAAACGTTTCGATTTAATATGAATAAATTTCCTTTCCTCGGAGTTGTCGAAACTATTTTTTTCCCGTGGTAAAGAAAAATGAGAAAAAACACAGTAAAACTTTACTCCATAATGAAAAATATATTCTCAGTTAGACGTCATTTTCTACGTAGCGACCCAAAATTGTCAGGCATTAATTAGCCACTTGGACCAAAAAGAAAAAGAACGGAACGAGGGAAGGAGGAGCCGAACGAAAAACACAACAAACCATAAAATGGTGTCGAGCTCAGAGAGCACACGCACACAATTGCGCAAAAATGGGCAAAAGGAAGCAATTTTTGGGAAAAGACGGACAAAAGCCTGGAGAAATTCGGGATAAGGGGGAGGGGGGATTGTGGAGAAGTTGTACTTTGGATGAAATGAGCAGGACAGTGGTAGTAAATTCAACCGCTGAAAAAATAGGAAAATTGAAGGGGGAATCATGAATAGTTGATTAATAGGACGTGAACGCACAATGATAAATTGTATATGGCCGAAACAAAGGGGAAAGCATAAATGCAAAGGGCCGGGCCCGCCCGGCCCGGCCCGTCTGTGCCCGTTTGTGCCCGTCTTTGTTCAGGTTAGAAAATGTTTCGAGTAATTTTTGCAATAAAGTAAAAAAAAACAACGACTTTATTGAAAATATATCATGTTTAATCTAACAAAGTAAAAAAGTAACCACTTGACAAGAGTTTTTTACAACAAATGAAATGGAACTTCTCCTTTTTATGTGTACTTTTCCTCACCATATCGTTTCCAAAGAGCAATTTTCGCATCTTCATTACAGAACTTGTCTTCCTGTAGATTTAGTACTGTAAAACGCATTAAATTGTTCAAAACGTACACCTTTTACTGATTTATCATCATTTGGAACTAAAATTTCGTGCAGTTTTGCATCTGGAACGCTCAAAAAAGTCATCGGAGACAAGGAAATATCGAAAAAGTAATGAAAAAAACAAAAAATTCTAAATCCAACGGTCGCTGCGCAATTGCATTCGCGTTTTCCTTGATTTTTCGACCCCTCTGTCCTTTTCGACCCCTCTGTCTAGTTGACGGTCGGTTGGTCCTCCTATCCTCTCTCATATCGATTTCTAGCATTGTCCTCTTCCCGTTACGGAGCGTGCTATGAAACGTGGTTCTCATTCTTCGACATCCCCGCCCACCGGGAAGAAGATGAAAAATTCGGTTAACGCCGAAAAAAAGGTGGATGAGAGCAATGGCTCTATTTCTTGTACCAATCCTACTACTTCTTGTACAAATCCTACTGTTAATCCTTCATCATATGATTTAACTAATATTCTATCGACGATGTCAAATAACTTACCATCTGAACTTCTGTCTAACAGTGCACTATTTACTCTTTTTGGTAAGCTTTTCAGCCTAGTTAGCGATTTGAAAAATCAAAACGGTGTGCTTTTGAACAAGGTAGAGGTTTTACAAAGCCAAAACGATATTTTGGCAAATAAAGTGACAAATTTGGAAACATCGGTTGGTGAGTTAAACGGTAAGTTTGGCCCGGGCGTTACGTCCACTAAAAGTTTTGCAGAAGCGTTAAAAAAGGGGCTATCTGCTGCGCCCACTCAGCTTTCTTTTTTGAAAGCAGCTGAACTCGCCCAATCCTCTGAAGAAAGAAAATCAGCTGTCGTCATCAGAAATGTCCAGATTGATTCGGATGCTACCAATGATTCTTCAATTGTCAAAACTCTCGCTACTGAATGTCAGATCACTGGTGAGAGCTCGGTTTTTCGTCTCAAAACTGCGGGCAACGGCCCACCATTGCTCAAAATTCAGTTTCAACAGAAAGACGATGCTCTGGCTCTTCTTTCGAAGTTCGAGCAGGTGAAAAACAAAGTGAAGGAACTGCAGCACGCATCTGCTCGTCCCGATCTTTCGAGACCAGAATTAATCAAGTTCCGCGAGTCGTGGAGGAAAGCCATTGCGCTCAACGACAAAGTGGAAAAAAGAATCTATACGGTAAGAAATCTGGAGGTTGTGAAAATAGCGTACAAGCAGGGGCAAGAGCCATGGACTTGGATGGTAAGAGGGAACAGAAAGGGCGACAAACTAAATTCACAAAATTAGGGCTAGTGAACTGTTGTTCAATAAAAAACAAAATACAACAGCTTAATTATATTTCCCAACTTTACAGCTTTGATTTAATTTGTCTGACTGAAACCAAAATTGATGATTCATTTCCATCTTCACTTCTCTCTCTAGATGGAATGTTTTCCGTCGTCAGAAAAGACCGCAACAAACATGGCGGTGGAATAGCGATTCTTATTTCAAAATATATTAAGTTTCAGATTATTGATCTACCTGCAGAATTTTCATCCGTGGAGGTTTTGGGCGTAGATATGAGTATTAAAGGAAACAATATACGACTGGTAACAGTTTATCATCCTCATCATTCAAAAGATTTGAATCCTCTTATTGCGTCCCTAGAATACTTATTACGTTCCACTAAGCATTGCGTTATAACAGGTGATTTCAATTTACCTCATGTTAACTGGCGTGATTTCTCCGCCCACGACTCGTATTGCAAATCGTTTCTTAATTTTGTGAAAAACAATGGCCTCCACCAATGTGTATTTCAACCAACGCGACTCAATAATATACTTGATCTGGTTCTTTGCAACACAAACCTGGTAAGTGATGCTCAAGTTCGTGACCCTTTCAGCGATCACTGTCTTGTTGAAATTGAATTGAAAGTTCCAAAAGCCATCAGCAAGAACTTCAAAACGGTCAAGTTATTTCATAAAGCTGACTACAGTTTTATAAATTACGTACTTAGCAACATTAACTGGTTCGCTAAATTATCTCAACTGACTGTTGAAGCTATGTATGAAACTTTTATGATCACCTTGACGGACTTAATAGAGCGCTTTGTTCCTACCAGGAGATTAAACACTTCTGTGAAAAAACACTCGTTGGAGATAAGAAAACTGATGACTGAAAAACTGAAAACTTGGCGAAGAGAAGGTAATTCTGTAACGTATAAAAAAATTTCAGGAGTGCTGAAGCAAAAACTTTTTGAAGAAGAACAAAAACAAACTGAAAATAGTCTCGTTCGATGCTCCTCCAAAGATTTTTTCAAATTTATTAATTCTCGAATCAAAGAAGACAATAGCATTCTGTCTTTAAAGAATAAGGATGGTGACTGCATTTATGACAACGCTGCCAAAGCTGATATATTTTCCGAATTTTTCTCAGAAGTGTTCACAGAGGATGATGGTTTGACTCCGCACTGTCCACTCAGAACTCTTGATTCTCCACTTTCCATGACCTTTTTTCCACATGTTATCGAATGTGTCTTATTCAAGCTTAAAGCCAGGGTAAACACTACACCGGATGGTATACCAGCAATCTTCCTTAAACGAACATGCACCTCACTAGCTCTACCTCTTTCTATTATTTTTGAAAAATCTTTCCGAACATCTTGCCTTCCTTCCATCTGGAAAACAGCCATTGTTCTTCCTCTACACAAAAAAGGTTCACGCTCTACACCAAACAACTATAGGCCCATATCGCTTACGTCATCTGTATGCAAAGTTATGGAAAAGTTGGTTAGGTCTCACCTCTGCAATTTCCTGGAAAGCAAACGTCTCCTATCCACATGTCAGTACGGTTTTCGTTCCAATCTAGGTACAGAGTCGCAGCTCTTAAACTATCAATCAACGCTCATTCAAAATCAAGTAGGCAAGCAAAATACCCACTGTGTCTACATTGATTTTCGTAAAGCGTTTGATAAGGTGTCCATACCAAAACTTGTTACCAAACTAGCATCTTTCGGGTTGAATGGTTATCTTCTTGGATGGCTGTCGGATTTTCTCAGCAATCGCGATCAAAAAATCATTGTCAATGGTTCCTTGTCACTTCCTAAACCGGTCAAGTCTGGAGTTCCCCAGGGCTCCGTTTTAGGGCCGCTCCTATTTTTACTTTTTATCAATGATATTGGGGATACTTTTGAATCCAAATTTTTACTTTTTGCAGATGATTTGAAACTATTTGACGTGGATGAAAACAAAATACAACGAGATTTGCAGCGTTTAGAGTCTTGGTGTGGTATCTGGCAATTGGATATTGCTCCTGACAAGTGCGAGTCTATCTCTTTTCTCTACAGTCGGAAGTCTCCACCTAGTCTCCCCATATTCTCAATCAATGCAACGACTATACCGCGAACCAACGTCATACGTGACCTGGGCGTTTGGATTTCATCTGATCTTTCATTTTTACAGCACCACGCCATTATGATCAAAAAGGTTCATCAGAGAATTAATCTTCTCTTCAATGTTCTTCGCCGCGCAACTCTGGAAGTCTTCATCAAATGCTATGTTATATATATACGGCCGCTACTTGAATATGGAACTCTTATCACTAGTCCGGTTGCAAAATCTAACATTATAGGTATTGAAAATTGTCAGAAAAAATTCATATTCAGAACGTTCAAAAAGTTTAACATTCCTTATCCGAAGTATTACAAATCATTGGAATATTTTGGTCTAGAATCGCTGGAAAAAAGACGTCTGCTGCACGATCTGGTCTCTATATACAAAATTCTGGTTTCAAAGGAAATACGAACCCTGGACGTGTCACGAAATTGCCTCAAACTCTCTAATTTTCATAAACTTCGTCGTCATAAGTATAACTTATATCCTACTATCAAAAACTCTACTAAAACCTCATCCCAGTTCTTGTCAAATAGAGTAATCCGGTGTTGGAACAACCTCCCCCCTTCTGTTTTTCCCCCTAACCCCTCCACCCAGTGTTTTAAATCTAATCTATGTACTATTGATCTCACCAACTACTTGTTTCTTAATTCAACTAACTACTAACTATTAACTGTAAATATCTCCTAACTTATATTGCTAATTGTTGAGTCAGAGGTTTAACTGCCCTTCATCAATAAATCATTCATTCATTCGAATTTAAAAACTGCAGTATCCGTTCGCAAAAATTTGCGCCCGGCCCGGCCCGGCCCGTGGGCGCGCCCGGATTTTTGCATCTATGGGGGAAAGTGAACAAAAACATTGTCAGTAGTGCAAGCCTTACTGTTCAACTTAGGTATAAAATGCTGCAAATTCGCTCCAATCACACAACGAATTACGCATGCATTTGGAGTGAGATTCAGAGAAGTGAGAGCGAAACATCGGCCACGCTCTCGCTATTTTCTGTTTTCTCTCGCAGCTTACGCGGTCGTCTCTTTGGTTGTTCGAAGGGAGCGAATTTGCAGCGCTTTATAGCGAGTATAGACCAACAAATTCATGACTGTATTCATTTTCTAGATCTTGCATTTTTATCTGATTCTTTTTATGCAGAAAACGACATTTTCTGCGGAGAGCGTTTGCAGTTACGTGGAACTGTTTCGCTGGCTGCGGGACGCGAGGCGGAACTGAAACACTGCCAAGCGGCCTACATAACAGTTCTATGCCGTAGCAGTTCTATGAAGATTCTGTTCCGAAAGAATCGAACTTTGGAACATATTTTTCAATAACGTGGTTTTTTTGGGTCCCAGTCGATGAAAAAATAAATTTGATTTCGTTTTTAAAGTCTTAGTTTTTGAAATATTTGTTGAAACAAAAGTCTACATACTAATCGGCCACCCTGTATGCGGTAGCAGTTATATGAAGATCCTGTTCCGTTCTACCGCCAAATAAAACCGCAAAACTCTTTCCGATAGTGCGAACTGACCTAGGAAGAAAATATTTAACGATGCTCAATTATTATTTTTTGAAATTATGGGGGTTAGAAATCGAATTTCCTGGGACTGTTTTTTTCTGTAGATATCTCTAACAAGGGAAGTCTTTTCACAAACCATATTGGAATTCTCTGAAACTTGGTGGGCTAATAGAACCTATCTCTGGCTACAGCGTCAAAAAAATTTAGCTGCCGAACTTCAAAAATAAGCTCAAAAAGTTGCTCCAAAGTTCCGGCTCCGCCCTCCGTCACTTCTCTCGTTTTTATCACGACCCTCCAGAGGTGAAAAAATCGACGAAAGGGAGGCGCAGTCACAGGTGGTGGGAGATAATGCCAAAACGGATCCGAAACGGATGGGACGTGGAATGGATCCATATATGATCCGATATAGATCCACGCGCCCCCGTGGAGGGAGCGTGGATTGTTTTGGCGTGGGTCGCCGTGGATCCACGCCGGCGTGGAATATATATGGAGGGCGCGTGGATCCGTGGGAGAATGGAAACATATCGGATCTTATATGGATCCACGTGTCCCTCGTGGAGGGCGCGTGGAATTTTTTTGACATTATGGAGAATGAATCCGCGTTTATCTGAAGCAGGGCGCGTGAATGTCAGGCTCTAATAGAAGGGCAGCCAACTTGGTAATTGACCATTGTAGCTGATATCGACCACCAAGGATCGGCTTAGCACCCCTTATAGGTTGACTTTGGTCCGGTTTACTCAGTGGTTTGTAAAAAACCTGGCAATTATCCTGGTATATGAGTGAACTAGTATAGTAACTAGTATAGAATTGTGTCGAAATAGAACTGTTCCAAAATAGAACTGTTCCGAAATAGAACCCAGTCAATACATCGAAAACAGGTCACGCCACAGTGGAACTTCTTCTGTTTGACTTTTTATTCAATAGTCTTCACCCAATTGTGCTAAAACGCGCTAAAACGATGTACAGTTCTATTTCACACGGATCTATTTCGCGTCACACGGCCTCCCAGGCCGCCAGGCAGTGCAATCGCGCTCCACTGAGCTCGCTCCGCTCCTTTTGGCGCGAACTTTAGTTTTTTCAAATTTGTTTTTAATTTAGTACTGAAAATTTACTTATCGTCAAATATTTTGTCTTTCCCATAATTTTTTATCGATAAAATTCTCGGCGAAATAAAAATGAGTGTGAAACCTTTCGAATAAGCGTTAAAATTAAGAATTTGAACTCCTGTAGGAGAAGGAGATACAGTTTGAAGTTATTAATTAAATTAAAAAGACTGTCTTCTTATGAATTTGCCTATATTTTGTCCGTTTTTCGTCTTTGTATTTTCGGCCCGGAGCGACGCGACGGTCAAACGCGTTTAATTGAATTCAATTGAACTCCATACTTCGTTATTTTCATTTCGTTTGCCAAATTTTTTCTTTCTTTTTTTGTATGAAATTCTCCTTTTTTTTCTATGTAAAAATGATTTGTCCAGACCAAATTCATTAATTTTTGTCCCAATCAGTCACATATTGCATAATTTTCGCCAAAAAAATACGTTTCCATTTTTCGAAAAAAAAAAAAAAGTTCAACTTCTTTTTTCTGGGTTTTTTTCTGGTTCAAATCAAATCACGGTGATTTGTTTTAAAGTTGTGTTATTTTTTGCTCGAAAATAGCTGATTTCAATGAAAATTTTGATTGTTTCTCTTCGAAATGGCTAATTACCAATTAAATCGGTTATTTTATGAGTTTTTCGACGCTTTTCCTCACTTTTTGCTCTTTCAAACGTTTCTATACATTATCTCCGCATATAATTCTTGTTAAAAACTTATTATTTCACGAGAAAATCGCACACAAGAACATCAGAGCGCTCAAAGACGCGCCGGCGAGTTGTGCGCCAACACCAGAAATGCGTCAGTGATTGGTTGGCGCGTTGGGAGTCTGGGAGGCCGTGCGTCAAGTTCTATTTCGGCACGGTTCTATTTTGATAAGGTTCTGTTTCGAGGTAGCGCCTATTTATCAGATAAGTCCCCCACTTCTTCCTTTTTTTATTTTCCATATCAATATCGCCTTCCGCTATACCAGAAAAGCCCCCCCCCCCCTGATAAGAATAGCCCCCGCCGTATCAGAATAGCAAAACAACAAGCGAAAATCGATCGACATTGAAAAGCAATCCCAATTAATTAAAGCCTCTAATAGAAGTGCACCATTCATAGCTCTTTCTACCATTTTTGTCGCTTTCAAAGTAAGGAAAAGCTTCGAATCAGAACTTTATCAAAACAGAACTGTCCCGAATCAGAACCGTTTTCTTTCAAAATGGATACGTGTCAAAAGTGTTGTATAATAATAAGCTAAATCAAATTCTCCAGTACAGAACAATTATTTGTAATACCGTATTTACTCTATTTGTCCGGCATGCCGGATTATTGTTTGAACCTCCTGCTTGGATGCCGGGCAGTTAGAGCAAATACCACATAATTCATTTTCGACATTTGTGGCTCATAAAATCTTTTTTCTTTTCCAATCATGTTGCTGATTTCACCTTTACCATAGTTCTGATTTGGAAACGTTTTGATTCGAGATAGTTTTGGGACTACGATGGTGAGGGACAATAATTGTTTATGCTGGTGTGGGGGCTTATATCCCACGACAGGCATATGAAGTAAGTATTCGGGAAATTACGTCTTAAAATAATAAATTCCACGAAAAACTGGTGTCACCACGCTACGCCCCGCCCCTTTCCCGTGCAAAACATAAGGGCCGTCGGAACCCGTGAGGTGTCGGTCCACAAGAGAAGGTATACCCGCCGTCAACGCTGGTGTTGCAAGGGGTTGGGTTAGAGAATTCTGAAGGGTGGGTTGGGTGGCAGCTCTGGAGGTAGGCTACGTGGCACGGTGCCACAGAGCTCACCGGCTATTTTTGGTTGTCTGAATACATGTGCTCATTGAGCATCTTGAGTGAAATCAATAAAAAATAGAAATTTCAGGAAGTCTAAAAATATCCACGTCCCACCCACGTCCCATCCGTTTTTGATCCGTTTTAAGTCCACGCTCCCACGTCCGCATCCTATCCGTGGGAGCGTGGATCCTAATAGGATTTATATAGGATACATATAAAATTCCTATAAATTCCACGTCCCATCCGTTTCGGATCCGATATGGATTTGAGGCCCTTCACCTGTGGTGGTAGAGTGGGGGGCAGCAGGAGAAAGGTCCCGGGTTCGAATTCCTCTTGTGGTAAAATTTTTTTTGAAATTTTTTATAAGTATGGGAAACGGGGGTGGGACCAAACAAATATGTTTTTTGGGTGAGAAAAAATTTATTTTTTGATGGTGAAGGTGAGAAAAAATTTCTGTTTCACGGTTCTGCTTCGGGACAGTTCTGATACGGGAACGTTCTGCCTTGGGGTAGCCCCCGTCCAAAAACTTTCTTCGCCTCCGCGACTCTACAAAAAAACAAAAAAAAAAGTATTGCCTACGTCACATTGTCAAAGAAGAAATCAAAAAAAGGTAAAAATTTTTGTCTCACCCAAAAAAAACATATTTGTTTGGTCCCACCCCCGTTTCCCATACTTATAAAAAATTTCAAAAAAATTTTTACCAGAAGAGGGTTCGAACCCGTGACCTTTCTCCTGCTGCCCCTCACTCTACCACTGCGCCTCCCTTTCGTTGATTTTTTCACCTCTGGAGGGTCGTGATAAAAACGAGAGAAGTGACGGAGGGGGGAGCCGGAACTTTGGAGCAACTTTTTGAGCTTATTTTTGAAGTTCGGCAGCTAAATTTTTTTGACGCTGTAGCCAGAGATAGGTTCTATTAGCCCACCAAGTTTCAGAGAATTCCAATATGGTTTGTGAAAAGACTTCCCTTGTAAGCATAAAAAATATAATTAGAAAGACAGGAAACCAGTATAAGAGAAGCCCGGAAAAAAACAGGCTCCTGAAAAAATGAGTATTTCGCACAGTTCTAAAAGCAAGTACCAACCAAAATTACAGGGTGGCCGATAAGTATAGGACGTTTTGAAAGTGCTCCCATTTTTTCAATTTGAGGATTTTTCGAGAACAACCTTTATTAAACAACAAAAAATAAGCAGAAAATTTGATTTTACAAGAGAATTTCGAAGTTGGATCCACGAGCTTTGACACAGGCTCTCAAACGTTTCTTCACCGAATTGACAGTGCGCCGCAGGTATCCGTCGTCGATCGAAGCCCATGCTACCTCGAGAGCGGCCTTCAAGTCATCGACAGTAGCAAAAACTTTTCCCGCGATCTTCCCTTCCAACATGCCCCAAACGCTGAAATCCATCGGATTGAGATCCGGGCTGGAAGCAGGCCACAAGTTCTTGTCCAGGAATCCAGGGAAATGCGCCTCCAAGACGGCCAATGTCGATCTCGAGCCATGGGACGGTGCCCAGTCTTGTTGAAGGATAAATGGACCACCAGCAAAGTGCCGTCGAAGAATTCGAACCGTCGAAGACGAAATTTGAAGGCGTCGAGCGATCTCAGCACTTCCGAGGCCTCTCTTGAACAAGAGTTCAATGGAAGGACGATGAGGAGAACTTTTCATAGCTCGGCGATATGGAGAAGTGAGAACAAATGACTGAGAAGCTTACTTATATAGTCTCTGGACTTTCGAAAAGTTTCGAAATTTTTCGAAAATATCCCTTGGCACCGTGCCAGGGAACGCTGAAAGCGAGCGTCCTATACTTATCGGCCACCCTGTATAGGCATCGTCATTTTTTAAACTTTAGAAAAAAATGGAGACGAATAGGATAGCCGGTGAACAGATGAGCCTACGCAAAGCAATCCCAAAATTAGGTCAATTTAAAGAAGAAAAGCGGATATGCTAAATTTTTTCTTCAGTTTTCAGAAAATTACTTCACTATGAATGGTTTTAATTATTTAGCAGTCTCGGGATTTCCCGGGAATGCAAAATAAACCATTTTCAGAGTAGGAACCTAGGAATTCCCGGGAAGACTATTTTTTCCAAAAATTCCGGCAATCTTCATTTTTCGGTCCCGGGAGCACACATTTCTCACGGGTCTCGAAAAATCGGTTACTTCCATGAAAAGTATTTCAGTAATTTCTACCTATGCGGGTCACGTCAATCAAAAAATTAATGAGATAATTGGGAAGCCGTTATCTGCCATAAAGCTCTCTTGCCAATTTTAAAGATGCATATACTCGGCGAATGCATCATCAGCCTCGCTCTACGGCACTTTTCAATTTTCAACAGTGTAGTGTGCCTGTCTTGAAGCGAAAAATTAAATTTTAACTGCAACTCGTCGTGGATACGTCATTTTCCGTTGAAAAGAAGTATAAACACTAGAATTCGAGTTAATCTTGCAAGTGCGACACTGTTTTACAAGAATTTTGCAGTAGAGCGAGGTTGATGATGTATTCGCCGACTATAGTTCGATGGGACGCGTTTGCAGCCACCTAGCGTTCAACACCCCGCGGTTTAAGGATATAGATCACAATCCATCAACAAGCGATATTTTAAATTCTCTAGTTTTTTTAAATTTCCGCTGGGAATTATAAATATCTCCAAACTCTCACAGGTCGCCTAAAATCTTGCAAAAATTTCAAATAAAATTTACAACATGTACGAAATGCAGAAAAAAGGATGTTGGGTCGTTGAAACTGGAACTGAAACTGAAACAGAGGAAGGAGAAAAAAAAAACATAAAAACACAGGAAAAAAATATGACATGGATGACAAAATTTTAAAGAAAACGGACAAAAGAAAGGGAACGGGGCAGAGTAAATGAGGAAGGGAAAAAATATGTTTTTCCGGACATTTCGGAATGATCCAGGGTTCTTCGTCTCTTTCATTCTCTTCCGAGATTAGCAAAAAAGGAAATCAGTAACGTGGATTCGCATCGAACACCGGAAGTGAAGTGAAGTGAAATGACTAATGAATATTTAATTTTAATTTGAATTATTCTTGATTTCCGTTGTCTGCTCTGTTCCAGTATGTGTTTTTCGATGTACTTATCATGCCAAGCTTACGACTGTGTTTCTCTGTTTTTGGGCTATTTCATGGGTCGCTTCACAAAAAACTTTTTTCGGATTGTTTCTTATTTTATGTTCAGCGCAACACGGCGTGCTGGCCGGAACGTTATTGGCAATGCGCTCCGCTGAGTGTCGGCGTCTCTCCGGCGAGAGTTTGCTACAAAAACAACAGTATCCTCGCACTCGGTTTGTCTGCGTCTCCTCTTCGTATCAGTTTAATGCAGATGAGTGACTGCGCAGCTACATGCGACCACGCTTAGGCGAGAATTTATTTTTCGAGAAAAAAGCCCGCGCAATTTAAAATTTATTTTCCAAAGTTTCGCCCGACACGTCGTGCGCGACTCATTGTCAGGCATTTCATCTGTTGTATTTTTAGGAAATTCACGGATTTTGAACGACTGGTTCGAATAATTATCGTGGCTGGACAAGATTTGTAACTTTCTTGGGCGAACTCGTAAATTTCCTGTCGAGACCCTAAATTTTCTCGTTAGAATTTAAAAATCTCATGAGATTTACGAATCTTTCGAGACAGTTTACAAATCTCATCCAGCCACAATAATTATCGGCAATGATCGTCTGAGGACGTTATGAAATAAAATTCAACCCGCGCGAGTATTTTACCTGAGACGAGCGCTAAATACCAAAAAATATGGATTTATTGTGTTTTCAATCGAATTGCGACATGAGAACGCTAAACTCCGCCCACTTATTTTTACGTGGTCACGCGAACACAATGATATTTGAAGAGACGCAGACAGAACGGTGAATGCAGACTTGCGTTTTCATGATGCAACTGGTTTGAAAACACAATAAATTGAAAAAAGGATGTTTTCCATTAGAGCGCATTTCCAATAACGTCATCGCAACCAGCGTGCGCTTCCGGGACGTTAAAAATATTTAGTTTTCCTGGGAATTCAGAGGACTGTATTTTGAAAGGTGCTTGAATTTTTTCGAGAGGCAGTTTACCCGAAAAGTTGGAAACTTTTTTTTCCAGAATTGGCTAGAAATTCCCCATAAACTGGCAAAAAATTACATTAAAAGTGGGCTTTCGCGGCGGAGTGGTGCTCGAATTCACGTTGTTTCTCGTATTTTGAAATTTTTCATTTGGCGCACGCCCCGAATGCGATGGCTACTAGCCTTTTTCAATGGCTATTAGCGGATTTCCATGGCTACTAGACGATTTCCATGGCTATTAGCCACATAGCTGCCAATGTCCGCCATATACGCGCAAAAAATTCTCTGAGAATTATTTATTTATTTATTGATTGAAGGGCAAAGCCACTAATACAAGTCAATTTTTACATTGCACAGAATTAATAATGCAAAAGATTGAAGGGAAAAACCATCGAAAACGGCTAATAGCCATTGAATTCGTGATGTGCTTCAAACGCATATGGCACTCGACCCGTTTTCAATGGCTATTAGCTATAAATTTCCTGAGTAGCCAAAGAGGAAAATTAAGAACACAATAAGCAAAACGAAATTTAAATTCGATTATTTTTGCGTTGTCACGTGAAAACCAACGGCGATTTTCTATCAGTAGTCTTTTGAAAAATAGGCTCAAAACGTCAAAGAAAAGCAGACAGGCAAATGCAAAGAAAAAGTTAAATGAATCATGTTTTTTTCACCTGCAACAGAATAAAAAATGAAGAGATAAGAAAAAATAAACAAATGAGTGAGGAAAACGAACTACGTTCTGTTCTGCTCCAAGCCAATTGATTTGGCGAAAAAAGAGATAAATTAGGATAATAAGTGGAAGCAACTGAAGAATTGAGGACCATCAAAACTGGCAAATAAGAGTACACATAATGTGTTGGCGACTATTTAAGTTTAAACCAAAATTTCCAAATGCAAAAAATTGCCTTCGGTTTATTTTGTTACTGTGACCGAAAACAAATTGAGACGATATTGAATAGCCTGTCTTGAAAAACTGTTTCCAGACTTTTTACCTACCGTATTATGCTTCTTGTTATTTAGTGAGCTTAAAAATTGCAAATCTCAAAAAAACAATATTTTTTGAAATCGTATTTATTTGTCAACACGCGCAAATGAGTGGAATGGAAAAACAGATTTTTATACACATCTCCGTGGGGGAATCTTCTCGTTCGAGAATTAATTATTTTCCCGGCACCACCACCGATGCATTCTTGCGATACGATTAACACTCGTTCAAAAGCAACATGTGCTTTTACACGTGTTCTTTTTTTCCGGAGAACCGGAATCAGAAGGCGTTAAGAAATGGAAATAGAAATGGAAATGAACAACAAAACAAAAAAACAAACCGAAAGAAATCTGCAATAGTTAGCAAAGGGAGAAAATACCCTGAACTCATTATTATTTGCAGAATGAAAAATAAAAAATAGTGCAAGACACGTCTTCAGAATTTTGAGAATATCCTAATTTCAAGAAACTGCGAAATATCTATGAGCTTTTAATAAATTAGAAAAGTGGAAAAAATTGTGGCCGGCTGAAAGTTAGGGAAACCAAAAAGTTTTCCTAGTTTTTTAGATTTTCACTTCTGAATCACATATTCTCTGATTAGATCCTGATTTTGTAAATTAAAAAGCAGTAAATCTCTAACAAGGCAGTTACATATGGTCGGGCTTTCAGAAATTCCTAAAAATTTGGTGGCATATACAGTCCGTTCCATAAGTATAGCGCCCCCCCTCGAAGTAGTCTGTCTTGGCACTCCCGGGCAAAACTGCAACATGGGACATAAAAAAATGGATTCAGCATGCAAAACTACCCCGAAAATATCCGTTTTGTGATATTGTGCCTGAAAACATCCATGAAGCAGATAGATGTATGAAAAAATGGCTCCTGCAACCGTAACATAAGTATAGCGCCCCCCTCGGAAATTTCTTAAAAATCCCTATTAATGAGGAAATCTGTGCCTGGATTTTTTCAATTTTATGCTTTCTGCGCTTTTAAATATCATGTGGTTATAGTTCTCATATTTTGTCTATATTGTGAATAATTCAACCATGTTTTGTGGAAAACACTTTTCTGGCGCCGAACAACTCCAATCTGACGCCTGGAAAACAGCCGGGAGGTCAATTTGAGTAATTACACAACACGCGAAGTGTTCAAAGAAGTGAATCAACAATTTTATTAAGAATCCGAGCCGTTATAAGCAGTCTACGAAGTCTGGAGCACCACCAAAGAGACAAGGTGAAACATCATACGGCATGTTTCGAACTCAATAAAGATTTGCATTGCTATGAAACGAGAGCTGAACCACGATGCTTTCAAACAGAGCATCTGGAGAGCCAATGACATGGATCCAAACCCTGTCCAGTAAGTTATAAAGCCCGCTCCACGTCTCACCGATCCTTTCAAGGTCCGTGATTTTGAGTTCACGCATAAAAGTTTTTCTAAAAACTTGAATGAGGTAAATGTTGCTAGCTAGTTGCTACAAAACTCGAATCAGGAACTTAAATAATCTTTTCTGGGGTTAAAAGCTTAAATGGAGCCGGTTCGGATTGTTAAAGTACCTATGTTCATTATGCCTGATAAAAGGAGTATTTTCACTTGCTGGATAGTTGGACCTAACGTTTGTCTCCACTCGGATGATCTTTTCCGAGTATGAGAAAGTCATCGAAAACCACCTATTACTATTCCGACGTCTTTTCAACCGGTATTGTTTTGTTTTTCAGCGAAAAATGCGGCAATCCATGTGAGTATCTAGACTTTGGACTGGTTTAAATCTGAAAATGTCGATTTGTTTCTATGTTCTGGGTGTGCACACGTCTTGAATCTTATAGAGAACACCTGAGGAAAGCTTGTGCAAAGATTTTCTGCCCAGAGTAGGCAATAAAACTTTGTCAATTTTATGAAAACTGGACCTTTGTACGAGTGGAAGAAAAAAGAGCATGAATTCATGAACAAGATCATCCAGTACATCCCAAAGCCTATTAATTGTATGCCAAATTGTGTTTACAATCTGGTTACGTCTAATGAACGTCAATAAAGTATTAATTTTATTATAAATCCTGATTTTTTGGAAATTTCCGAGGGGGCGCTATACTTATGTTACGGTTGCAGGAGCCATTTTTTCATACATCTATCTGCTTCATGGATGTCTTCAGGCACAAAAGTTATTTCCGATGTACTTTTGCATGCTGAATCCGTTTTTTTAGGTTTCATGTTGCAATTTTGCCCGGGCGTGCCAAGTCAGAATACTTCGAGGGGGGCGCTATACTTATGGAACGGACTGTAGTTTGCGGCATTCACGGGGTGTTGAGAGGTACATGAAAATTTAAATTTAAATTTCACGGGAAAGTTGCCACGTCACTCGAGAAAAAATTGCGCGAAATGGCGTATTCAAAACGTCGTTACTGCGGCGCCGCAGCAATTTTTTATATATTTTTTTCTTATGGGTTAATATCTTTTGCATGATTCTAAATATTTAAACAACATTTTTCTTTTTCTTTTATGCAGAAAACGTATTCCGCCAGCGCCTCGTTTTTGAAAATCCAAACCGTTTCAAATCTGTAACAACCGCGTTTCCTCAAATCTATGTGAGCAGTGGAGCGCATTTTCACGATGTACTCTTCAACACGCGGTGGGCATTGAGTTTCGATTGTGAAAAAGCAGCGATGACCTTTTTTTGGATGTATATACGCTTCCTATACCACAATGGTGAGAGTGGTTTTAATAGAATGTTCTCCTTTTATTTTTACTTGAATATTTAAATTCAGTTTAAGAGATGTTTTCGTCGTCAGTATAGCGCGAAACCAATATAGTGCAGTTTAGCTAAATAAAATATTACTAAAACTTTACTAATTATGACACAATTATGATAAGAGTTTCAGTACAAATCAGAATTAGTATTGGAACCAATGGTAGTTGATCCTTTTTCGGCCATCAGTTGCCGAGCCGATTGGATTGGATCCGCTCTCTGAAACTTAACATGAACAATAAACTGATAGAAGAGAAAGGTACACGTAATGAGCCTCTCCGTGGCGTAGAAGATCAACACCTGGATCTTTTCTTCAACTCCGGCGGATTTCGTCACCCCGGCAAAGATTCAAGTGGCTAATCATTACACACTGCCTCGCTCAGGTCGGATGTAGTGTCGAATACTTCCTCCCTGCGCACATTCCTCGGTTTAGCAGGCCGTTGAAGAGTAGGCATACCCGCTACGAACAGCACCAACAACTGCCTCAGTCCTCCGCATCCGGCCTCTACTCTTGTTACGGCAGATTCAAGAGTATGTCGGAAGAGGCGATCTAATCACGGAGTATCGAACGTCTGCCACACTGGACGGAACAAGAACACCCGGCCAAAAACAAGAAGAATCGACTACAGAGTGTGTACGTTCAACTGCAGATCGGTTGCCACCGATGACCGACTTGCAGAGCTGCTAGAGGAGACAAAAACGATCAAGTACGACATTATCGGACTGTCGGAAACGAAGAGAGCAGCTGAAACACACATGATGCATCGAGACGGGACCGGAGTTTTCTTAGGAAAACGGAACACCACTTCCGTGTCAGGAGGGGTCGGCTTTATCGTCAATAGCACCCTCCTGCCGAAGATCCAAGAAATCAAATTTCTCAACGACAGGATCGCCTACTTGACTTTCCAAGTAGACCGGCGACTGAGCTGCACCGTCTTCCAAGTGTATGCTCCAGTTGCCGACTCTGATCCGGAAGAGTTAGCTGATTTCTATGAGAGCTTAGAAGAAGCCTACACTGCTTGTCGCAGTAGATACAAGCTAGTTGTGGGTGACTTCAACGCTCGAATAGGTCCTAGGCAACACACGGAACGGTTCATTGGACCACACTCAATGGAACCGCGCAACGAAAGCGGCGAACTACTCGCCACCCTTTGTGAATCGAACCGCCTATGGCACATGAACTCACAATTCGGAAAGCCATCACATAGACGCTGGACCCACATCAGTCCCAACAAGTTACACAAACATGAAATTGATCACATCCTGGCCAATGGAAAGTTTGTCACTGATGTCTCGGTCGTCCCATCGATCACAACCGGAAGCGATCATCGTCTGCTCCGTGGAAACCTGCACTTCAACACCAAGATCGCAAGATTCGAGCAGGTCAAACGGAGAAAGCCCCCGAAACGAGTATTGGACCCGGCTGTTGCTCACGCAATCACCGCCACTGCAACAATCACCCCGAGCGCTGACATCGATCTGGACTACATCAACCTCATCGCAATGCTCAAGGAACTCCAAGATCAAGCAGTCACTCAGCCATCCAATCACTCCACCAACAGACTTTCGGGAACTACTCGGCAGCTTCTCACCAAACGACGTTTTATGGACAGATCGGACCCCAACTTCAAGTCACTGTCAAACGAATGTCGAGAAGCCGTCAAGAAAGACCATGAAGAATTCGCCAAAGACCGCCTACTGCAAGCCGCACAGAACAAGAAAAGTATGAAGAAAGTCGCAAGGGACATACAAGAATACAAGACCTTCATCCCTTGCCTCAAATCCTCAACAAGCGGCACAAGAATCACTTCTCGGACCGAGATGGAGAAGGAGATCCAACAGTTCTACTCGAAACTCTTCAGAAGTAACCGAGGACCTCCCGTGATTGCATCACCCATCGGAATGGAAATTCCACCACCGTTCCTTCCAGAAGAAGTTCGCGCTGCCTTTCGCTCATTCCCGAACGGAAAAGCAGCTGGAGATGACAAAATCACTGCCGACTTCCTCAAAAGCTGTCACGACAACGTCATACTCCACCTAACGGACAGATTCACTAAGTACCTGCAGAGCGGGAAAGTTCCGGAAAAATGGAAAACTTCTAACACCACCCTGATCTTCAAGAAAGGGGACAAAGAAGATTTGGAGAACTATAGGCCTATCTGCCTCCTCCCCGTACTCTACAAGGCATTCACAAAATGCGTGCTGAATAGAATACGGACCACACTCGAGGAGGCCCAACCAGTCGAGCAAGCAGGATTCCGCCGATCATTCTCTACGATCGACCACATCCACTCAATACAGCGCATACTCGAAGTTGGACGCGAGTACCAGCAACCACTCACACTTGTCTTCATAGACTTTCACAAAGCCTTCGACAGTGTTGAACCACAGGCAATCTGGGAAAGCCTGAAAAGTCAAGGCGTCCAGCCTGCCTATATTGCCCTACTACAACAGTGCTACACCAACTGCACAACCACCATCACACCATTCCACAAGAAAATCGAAATTCCGATCACAAGAGGAGTTCGCCAGGGAGATCCCATCTCGCCGAACCTCTTCTCAGCATGTCTGGAGAGCGTCTTCAACAAGATGTCATGGCAGCACCTGAGAGGAGACGAAGACGACGAGAACGACAAAGCCAATCTCTTGCCCGGAATACGAATCAATGGCCAAAATCTCACGCACTTGAGATTCGCCGACGACATCGTTCTGGTCGCCAGCAACCCCAAGGCGGCAAGCCTAATGATTCAAGAATTGGTTGAGATGTGTGGAAAAGTAGGACTCCGAATGAATACTAACAAGACCAAAGTTATGAGAAACAAATTTGCCAGCCAAAGCCCGGTCAACGTAACGCTTAACAACGTTACTACCTGCATCGAAGAGGTCAATGAGTACGTCTACCTCGGTAGGCTACTCAACCATAACAACGAACTGGAGCCGGAACTTCACCGAAGACGCCGAGCAGCATGGGCTGCGTTCAACAACATCAAGAACACCACAGATGCCCTGTCTTGCCCGCGAATCCGAGCTCAACTCTTCGATTCCATCGTTTTACCGGCTCTCACGTATGGCTCTGAAGTCTGGACCTTTACTCAGGCACTTTCCGAAAGAGTCAGAGTGACCCACGCAGCATTAGAAAGACGACTAGTCGGAATTTCACTATCGGAACAACGTCAGAGGAATCTGCACAGGGAAGATATCCGAGCACAATCGGAGGTCCGAGATCCCCTACTAGTCATCAAGAAAAAGAAGCTTGGATGGGCCGGACACATAATGCGAAGAAACGATGGCAGATGGACGAGGCTTGTGCAAGAATGGTATCCCATAGGAGAGAAGCGACCCGTTGGAAGACCACGGATGAGATGGAGCGACTCCCTAAAGGAACAAATATCATTATTTGATGGCAATCATCTCAAAACACACTGGTCAACAATCGCCAAGGACCGAATGGCTTGGAAAGCTGTGATCCGCGACCACATCAGGTGATCGAAGAACGGATCGACTAAGTAACTAAGTAAGTAAGTAAGAGAAAGGGTACCGAATATACGTATCCAATTGGACTTCCACTCTCAAATCGCAGAATTTTGTTGACGGGACTTTCTTCCATTCTAGTCACCGTTTCCTTGCCTCCCTCTTCCTCAATTCTCTTTCCACACACATTCACCAGAGTCCTGATAGTATTACTGAATATCAAATGAGGCTGAAAATGCGAATCGTTTCGTTTCATCAATGCGGCCAACGGTTGATACTCGTCCATTGTCAACTTGTTTTCTTTTGACGAAATTAACACCAACTTTTTATCCTGGTACAACTCGAGATGCTCTGTGCCCACTGATATCGGCGGCTCAACGTCTTTAGTATCCTCTTCGTCTGGCTCCTGTTTCTCCGCCCAAAATGGAACATCTCCAAGTGTAAATATGTTCTCATCCGGCAGTTTTATCACGTCTTCCAACTTTGGCACGTGATCGTACTCATCATCTTGGAATACCAACGGAAAATCAAAGCCAGCAGGTTGTATTCTGGCTTCTCTCGAACGAACAAAACAAGAAGCCGCTTCGTCAGTCGACCCTTTTTCTTTACGTACAAATTTGATTGGGTACTGTTTTTTCGGAAACTTCTCCATCAAAATTTTGTTTTTCGGATCGACCGGACTTAATGCTACTGATACTGAACGTTCGCGAGACATTTTCAACTTGGCAAGAAGATTTCGCACGTTGTCATCGTTGATTGTGTGAGCTTGAAGGAGCACTTTTCTGGGTCTCAGCATTGCTTGAAATGCTGAAAGAATATAATAAAAGTGGGGGAAAATGGAAGAAGAGAGGGGGGAAGGAAGGGACGGATTAATTTAACTAGTCATTGAAAAAGGCTAGTAGTCATCGAATTTGGACACATGTCCCGAATTCGATGGCTATTAGCCAAAAATTTTTTGAGCGATGACGCAAGGTGTTTCGCCTTTAGTTGCCTGCGTATCTACATGTTTCGAAGCGTCTCGTTTCCTCTAGCTGTCTATCTTCGGGATTCCGTAAATCCAGAGGCCCAATTTTGATTTAGAACTTTGAATGTTTTCCGCAATATGAATTTACGAATCCCCCTATTCACGGTGTCCAGGATTCGAAATGTGGGCGGAGCCGAGCAAACGCGCCCCACTGGATTTTTTCGCGCGAAATTCAAATTTTGAGGCATTTTTTATGTTTTTCGGGAAAAAAAGCATAAACTCTTAATTTTTTCCCACATGTGCTCCAACTGAATTACAGCTGAGGTCTTTAGAAATTTTTTAAGCCTAAGAACGTCGAATTTGGTTCAGCCACCATTTCGAAATATTCGTTTTGAGTTTTTTGGTGTTTTTGCAGGATAAATCTATACGAAACGCGATGTTTCGGCAATTTTATGGTTTTAAAAGATACAATACATACATTTTACAAAGAAAAACAGGTTTTACTGAAAGAAAAACAATAAAATCAATAAAAAAAATTCGAGAGTCGAAAAATGCGCAAGCACCGAAAGTGCGCTATGGAAGTTTGCTGACGCGCCAGCAAATTAGGCTCCGCCCACATTTCAAATCCTGGACACCGTGCTATTGTGTTTTCAATCGACTTGCGACATGCGAACGCAAAACTCCGCCCACTTATTTGTGCGCGACCACGCGAACACAGCGATATTTGAAGAGACGCAGACAGAACGGTGAATGCAGACTTGCGTTTTCATGTCGCAAGTCGATTGAAAACACAATAACTTAACTTTTTTAAGCAACACGCTCAGGGAATTTTGGGCAGATAATGGGCAGCATCTGCCCGCGAAATTTGCAAACCGCAAAATCAATTTCTACGACAACCCAAAATTCGAAAAAACCCCTACACTGTCGTTTCCTCTTCATCACTGACGGACTCTCTTCTTGTGAATCACCCGATCGGCACTTTTTTAACTTTTTCTTCCTTTCTTCTTTTCCCCCTTTTCTTTTCTCTTTCGAAGTCTTTTTTCTTCTTCTTGACTTTTTCTTCCGTTGCACTTGTTTTTTCTTCGATTTGATTGTTACTGATTCTTCGGTTATTTTACAATTCAAATGCTTTGTTTTAGATTTTTTTCTCTTCAAATTTTTAAAATTATTTCTCCAAAACTTTCACGAATTTTGACTTACACGGTTGCTCCTCTTTAAACTGCCTAGTGAGATCCATTTCACCATTTTCAGAGGCTCTAGCTTACAAAATAAATTTGAAATGGGATTTTTGACAAGGATTGCGATAGTTACGTGAGCTGTCCTAGGACTTCACGTAAATAAAAGTCACGTAGTTGTCACGATACGCTTCAATCGTTGAAATGAATCATTTCATTATCACTTGTCATCGTCAAAACAATATAAAAACAATTCAAGTTAATGGCTAGAAAGGACGGGGATGATGCTGAATCCGATCATAAGACGGAAATGAAAACGAACGGCGAGAAGAAGATGCCAAAAATGAGCTGTCGAACTAGATCAAAAGAGCCGGGAATGAATCGATCGTTTGCCGAACGCAGAATTGTTGATATTGGCAAAAGCCGGTTGGGAATTACGATGATGGAGAAGACGTGTATCAATAAAAGTGCAGGACGTCAGATGAGAACTCAGAAAAGTGTTGTTGGGGCGGGATCTCCAGATGCATCGAATATGAATAGTGCCATGCAAGATAATATGTTGAAGGTAGGCGATATTCCGATCTAAAAATGAATTTGATTGGAAAAAAGACGTGTTTTTCTGATTCGTTGTTCTGTTGTTCTTCTTCATTCTTCATTCTTCACCTTTCTAGAAATATCTTGCGTGTTTAATTTTTAAATAATATACATGTTATCGATCCCTGAAGATTCTAACGGGAGCCCATTGGGAACCTAGACAAGGGTGCTGCAGCGTGCGCTTTTAAACCCCCGTGGGGAGACACCGCATACGTCTAGATGGGCCTAATCTTTTATGGCCTAACAAGGAAACCTTTTAAGTCAAGGTTGTCTCCAGAGGAAACCAAAATTCCAGTCCGAAGTTAGAGCATTTTACCATAGATTTTGCCATTTCTTCGACCGCGACGACCCACATTCAGATCACCGCCTTTTCCTACTTGTCAACTTCCGCATGATTTTTTCAAGAGTTTAGCGCCGCGATCGACGAAATGTCAAAATCTATGGTAAAATTGCTCTAACTTCGGACTGGAATTTCAGCATCTACGAGGTCTCGTAAGAAGCTTTTGAAAACGAGAATATAGGTTTTCAAAGCCCCTCTTTCTACCTGTATAGTTAGTGTTCTCTGAAGACAACCTTGAATTAAAAGGTTTTATTGTAAGTTCCAAATGGGCTCTCGATAGAACTTTCAGGGATCGATAATATAATCAAAGATTGGCCCAACAATGAATTTGTACATTTTTGTGCATTATCCTTTTTCAGAAATCGACGTCGCACTCGAATCTAGTAGGCAACAAGGAAAGAGACCCAAAAGAAACTTGCACCACATTTAACGATTCTTTTCTGCTAAATCCGCCCGCCATACCCATCAAAGACTTCTCGGCGTTGGAGGAGCACGTCGTTAAAATGCCAAACTTTCACGGATACGTAGACCGCGACGATTTGACAGTCATATTGACCAAAAACGGTGACTGGCTGGTACGAATGTCAATTCATCCGGATAAAGACAGAAAAAAGAAGAGAACGGTTCGAGAGACGGCGAGCAAAGAAAAGTGTCGAAAGGAGAAGTGTGTGGGAAAGTCGGTTGTGATCTCTGTGTACTCTAGTGCGTTTTTCATTTGATAATTTGAAACTGTGATCTATTATTGCAGCGGAAAAGGTAGTTACAACAACTCCGATCCGCAATCTAGTAGTCAAATTGATAGATGGAAAAGTTAGTGTGGATCCAGCAAAACAGTTTAAAAGTCTTCCTGAGCTCATACAACACTATCAGAAGAACTGTGGATCCTATAAAGATGTAAGTGCGCTCGCTCTTCAAACAACACTATTAGATTCTCTTTCAGGGTGACTATATGCTTCTCAAGCCAATCCCTCTCTCCTCTTGGGAATTTCAACACGATGAAATTGAGCTCTCGGATCGAAAACTTGGCGAAGGAGCGTTTGGAGACGTTCGTGTTGGGCGATTGAAGACGAAAAAGGTTGACGTTGCGGTGAAGATGTTGAAGAACGCAATCACAGAGTCAACGACGCGAGATCAAGTGATTGAGCTGCTCCACGAGGCGAGAATGATGCGCATCCTGGACCATCCGAATGTGTTGCGAACGTACGGTATTGCAGTGCTCGAAGAGCCACAGTACTTGATGAGTGAATTATGCTCGTGTGGAGCTCTGCGAGAATATCTGAAAGAGCATCATGCGACGATTACCATGGCTGAAAAATTAAATTTTGTGCTGGGATCGGCGAGAGGCGTCGAGTATTTGCACTCGCAGAAGATGATTCATCGGGATTTGGCAGTTCGAAATATTTTACTCACCGAAGATAAAACGGTAATATATTTATTATTGCCCCCGCACCATTCTCTGTTATTCTCAGTACGGAGCGCTGCAAACGCGCTCCTTTCGCACAGTGGTGGACGCGGCCACGTCGGCGACAAGAGAGTGCAGAAAATTGAGAGACCGTGGCCGATGTTTCGCTCTGATTTCTCTGAACCTCACTCCAAATGCATGCGAAATTTTTTGTTCGATTGGAGCGAGTTTGCAGCGTTTTAGTGGGGGAAAATTCTAAGACCGGCAACTGATGATCCTTACGCGTGTGGTAAAAGCTAGTAACGGTACGCAGACTTTGGCGCCTTTCGCAGCTGTTAAGTAAATTCCAAAGACGGTCGCAACTGTTGCTGCGAAACCTATCTCTAGGCTTGAAATTGCGGGCGTACAAATTGTGGAGAACTATCATTTCTCATTGAGAGTTTTCTGCCTTTGAGCCGTTCTATAAACCGAGATTTTCCCACTTCAATCATATGGCGAAAAGGTCCCGCAATTCTTGATAAGAAATGGACTTTCATTTTTTTTATTAACCCTGTATTCTTAATTAAATACCCCATACCCAAGCCCCAACAATTAACTTTCAGCCCAAAGTGTCTGACTTCGGACTGGCGAAAATATCGGAACGATACGAAATGACGGAACAATGCAAGATTCCAGTTCGCTATTTGTCGCCGGAAACGCTCGAGCACTTTATCTTTACACCAAAAACTGACGTCTTCTCGTTTGGATGCGTCATTTGGGAGATTTACGAGAACGGGCAACAACCGCACGATGGAAAGAATGGACCGACGATTCGGGCGCTCATTCGAAAGAGGGAATTTCTAAAGTTGTCTGCGGCGGCGCCCGAAGAATTGAGAAAGTTTGTGGTGGACAAGGTTTTTGTGTCGGATCCCGAGAATCGGTGCACTATGACTACGATTGTGCAGGCTGTTGAGAAGATTGAAAAGGGTGTCAAATGATGTTGTCAACCGTGTATTATAGTCATTAACTGAGAAATAAAGAATTTCAGCGCTTTTTTCCTTGTTTACATATAGTCGGCGAATACATCATCAACCTCGCTCTACTGCAAAATTCCTGTAAAATAGTGTTGCACTTGCAAGATTAACTGGAATTCTAGTGTTTATACTTATTTTCAACGGAAAATGACGTATCCACGACGAATTGCAGTTAGAATTTGATTTTTCGCTTCAAAAAAGGTGCACTACACTGTTGAAAATTGAAAAGTGCCGTAGAGCGAGGCTGATGATGCATTCGCTGAGTATAAGACAGTTTAAAAAAATGGAATTTTTCAAATTTCCGAGGAAATTGTCTTTCTCCGTAACATCGTAAACCAATCAGGTTTCATATTATCAATTCAATCTTTTTGCCGGCTACCATAAGAGTTCACGCGGAAAATCTATGCCAGACCCTTTACAAAGGAGTTACATAAGGTCGGGCTTCCAGAAATTCCTAAAAATTTGGTGGCATATACAGTACTGGCCATAATTCTATTTCAAAACAGTTTTTTGATCATAACTTCATTGAAAGTTGCGGGATCGCTCGGAAATTTTCACGGTACGTGCATAACACCGTGACGGATTATTGCGGACTGCGAAATTGCATCATTCTTGTTTTTAAATTTTTAAATTAATTTTTTTTTATATTTTTTCCATTTTTTTCATTATCAGCCTATTTCACTATGAGCATGTTCTAGGTAATTTTAACAATCAATCTTCTGGCCACTCTTTCCCAAAGCATGGCAAGATCATCAGGGAACAAAAATTTATCCAAAGATGTTCAAGAAGCCATCGTCCGAGGCCGCATTAATGGGATGACAAACAAACAACTGGCTCAACAGTTTCAAGTAACAGTTCAAGCTGTTGGTCAAGTTTGGAAGCGATATATGATCAATGTAAGAATTCAAAATTGTTTATTTTTATAGTACTTATGTTTAGAAACAAATTGTTGTTGCCCCCCATCCCGGCAGACCAGTTCCCACTACCCGTAACATGGATCGAAACTTCGTTCGTTCCTCAAGAGAAGACCCTCGAAGGAACTCAACCGACATTTTCAAGGCTGTAAATAGTCCAATTGAGCCAGCTCCATCTAGAAGAACTATTAGAAGACGTCTGAATGCTCATGGACTCTTTGGGCGCAGACCAGTGAAGAAGCCGTTCATTAGCAAGAAGAATCAAAAAGCTAGTGTTGCGTGGGCTAAAGCACATCTCAACTGGGGACGGAAAGAATGGGCGAAACATGTCTGGAGCGATGAATCTAAATTTAATTTGTTTGGAAGCGATGGTACAAAGTGGGTGAGACGTCCGATCAGAACCAGGTACTCCCCAAAATACCAAGTCGCAACAGTCAAGCATGGTGGTGGAAATTTCATGGTTTGGGGATGCTTCTCGGAGACGGCGATGGGACCATTAAGGCGTGTAAATGGAATAATGGATCGGTATCAATACGAAGATATCCTAGAAAACACAATGAGACCATGGGCACGCAGAAATATCGGCCGTGCGTTCGTCTTCCAACAAGACAACGACCCTAAACACACGTCGTTGCATGTGAGAAGTTGGTTCCAACGTCGTCGGGTGGACGTTCTTGACTGGCCAAGTCAATCACCGGACTTGAATCCGATTGAGCACTTCTGGGAAGAACTCGAGACGCAACTTGCTGGTGTTAGAGCTTCAAATGCGGACGAAAAATTTGCCCAACTCGAAGCTGCTTGGAAAGCTATTCTATTGTCCGTCGTTCATGCGCTTCTGGACTTGATGCCACGCAGATGCCAGGCGGTCATCGACGCGAAAGGCTTTGCTACTAAGTATTAAATAATTTTCAATAATTATTTGAAAGATATTTGTTGATTTCAGAACTCTAGGTACTGATATATAGGAGTAGACCAGTTTATAGTTTTTGTATATTTTTGATAAAAAGTGAATTTCTGACTTTTTTTTTCAAAATATTTTGCTAGAACTTGTTAAAAAAGTTTTTATATTGCATTAAATGATGTGTAAAAATTTCAGAACAATCCCGCAAGTTTCAAGGAAGTTATGATCAAAAAACTGTTTTGAAATAGAATTATGGCCAGTACTGTATTGCCGAACCTTTTATCCACTCTACCATTCCTCTTCTGCTTTCAACGCTAAAAATTACTAATGGCAAAGATGATTGCATATCAAAATATTTTCAGACGCTTTTTTTTCAGCCCAATCGAAAAAGTGCACCCTAGAAACTTCACAATCGAAACTCGATACCTCTAACTATATGCCACCAAATTTTTAGGAATTTCTGAAAGCCCGACCTTATGTAACTCCCTTGTTAGCTTTTTTTTTAATTGTCAACTGAATGCAATGAAAAATTTGTGTGAGTGTGGCGACACGTGGCTTTTTCATTTCTCAAAATAACTGGTGTTTGCAGAATTTTCACCTCGAAAAGGTGTTTCCATATTTTGCCAAATAACTTGATTTTTTTTCACAAGTTTGTTGAGATAGCGAGAAAAAACCTTAATTTACAAAAGACTGTAGTTAATTTGCCCAAAGTGGAAAAGCATTTCCATTGAAATAGCCCGCCGTCTCGAAATATCTTTGAAACTTCCCGTACGCGTCTCAACCGAAGATCGACGTGTGAGATTTGTCTGAAGCTTTGATCGGATGCCGAGAGGCGTCGTGTGTTCTATTCAGTTGTTGCTTCTGCTGAGTTTGTGTTCATTATTCGGAATAGAGGATGACGAGGACACGAGCGACTGAGAGTACGAGGAGCTTTCTCAAAATAATCATAAAAAATATAATTAACATCAAAAGGCATCGGCTTCAAGAAAAATGCTCAAAAAATAAATAACAGGAACAAACACTCAACACACAACAACAAAGATTACAAAGTCGATTCGTTCTTCAAGTATCGAAGGTACTGCGGATCACGGTTTTCTGCGTACGCGGACGACTGGTGGTGTACCGTTCAGAGCCAGACATTATTTAAGTCAATTCATGGCTAGGGAAATACCCACTTAGAAGCTGGGTGAACCCGGGGATTGAGGGCGGACTCGAGCCTGTGGCCTCTCGGACGGCTGCGCTATCGACCCCCCTGAAGAACGAAAGCACTGACAGCAATTCTTTAAATTATTTTAGGATTAAAGGGAGGCACCGGCTACGGTGGACAAGCGGGTCTCGCCGCGGCAGCGCGGATTTTGCACCGCAAAAAACGCGCGTAATTTGAATGTGTGCGTTTGAGGAGTGGCTTTCACTCGATTGTTTTTGATGAAAAAATATTATTTTTATGGAGAGCATGCTGGTTATTAATTCCTTCGAGCATCATATTAATCTCGCATCATTTCTCCGGTCCAAAAAGATATAATTGTCGGTCATTTTGCAATTTTTTGATGACATGGCTCCGGTGGTAAACATTTTAACTCGTTTTATCTTGTTTTTGCGGTTCCGTTATAAAGTGGGAAGAAAACGATGGGAGTGCAGGTAATTTTTTCCAGATGCAAAAAATTGTTTTTTTTTCTCTTGGTGTAAATATAAAATTTTACAGCATGAAACTGAAAAACAATGGGCCACATGTGCCGACCCATCTTGATATTTTTTCTCAATTTTATTACCGGTTACAGTAGGTCACGCTGAAAATTTGTGTCTCACCATCTGCTAAAAGTTATATGTGGTAGCAGCTCTACTGTAAAAGCATTCTGTAATTGTAAATAAATTAGTAAAGTCTGTTGTCGCAAGACTCGAAAAGTGCAATTGATACCAGAATCGAATTAATTCCATCCGATTGAGTCACGAGGCGAAATAATTTTGCAGACTCGAGGAAAAAGCTTTCCTCACACCAATGCCAATGTGCTCTTGGCACCTGAGCGGCGTGTGTTTCGGTTGTCTCGGGAAGATCCCATCAAAAAGCGGTCTCTCCATTCTCTCTTCTTCTTCTTCTTCTTCTTCTAACTTCTCGACCAAACGCGGGGGATGATGATCGCAGCGAGGAGAGTTTAAAAAATTCTCGCATTCGGCGTCTCGTCTCTCGGCGATTCAGGCTTTTTTGTATTGGGAGAGGAAGAAGAAGATGAAGGAGAGGCGAGTCTGAGAGCAAGAGCATTTGTTGTTGTTGATCCATTATCAGCCATGCCGGCAGGCTCATTGGGAGCAAGCTCTCTTTTCGCTTCCTTTTCGTTTCATTTGTTTCATTTTTGGAATCATAATTTGAAAATCGTGAACACCGATGTCTCCAGCCTTTCGGAAATTTGTAATAAACGAAAAAACCCGTCAGCTCCGCCCACTTCTTTAAAATTGGATTTCACAACATTGGTATTTGCGGGCTTTTTTCTATTCATCTTGAAAGAACCTTGAAAAAGTGGGCGGAGCTATTCCGGTTGCCAACGGACCGAAAACTCCGACCGCCAACCAACCTGATTAAGCTTTTATGAATTTGTTTAAAAAAAAAATAATATTTCCATAATTTTCTTTAACAATTCTAAAAAATTTTTTAAAGAAATCGGAATAAATTCGATAAATGCAGAATTTTATGTACTTTTTCAGTGTTTTTCTCTTGATAAAATCTTGCGAAGTTTTAGAAAACCAGTAAATTTTTTTCTTGCTAAATCGTTTCACGTTTAAACCAACTCTTTCTGATATTATGTGTTCACGAGCAAAGTTCAGTTACGACGCTCCGATGTTCCGCAGGTCGTCTTCTCTGCGAGCTTTGTGAAGAATTTTTGCCCATGAACACATAATAAAACTGAACTTTTCGATCGGAAAATTATACTGAGCAACAAAAACACGCCCAAATTAGTCACGAAACGAGATTCCACTTGAATTTTGCAATGATATCGTATCATCTCAAAAATCGTAACAAAGTACATGTCCTAACACTCTCTGGGCCCTCCTTCATCCGCACACTATTGCACAAAATAGACAAACAATTTGCTAAAATAATATCTGTGTTGGCTTGGCTTGGCTCTTTTTCTATTTGAAAAGGTTTCCCCACCCGCGCTCTCAGAGCCATTGAGCAAAAGAGTTACTCCGAAATCTTGAGACTTAATTTCGCCACATTTCCCACAACTTCACTAAAATCTATTCCCCCCTATGGTTATCCGTCCAAAACTTGAGCCGATATCTGAAAATGCTGCACTTCCGTCCACACGACCTTGCGATCCTCAACCGGGTCATCGATTTCAGTCCGAGCCTACCAAGTTTATTTTCTTTTATTAATTGAAACATGATAATACCTACAAAATATACATCTTTCAAATGTCCTTTTTCAGAGACAACGCACTCGCTGCGGCAAACGTCTGCTCGACGATTCTCGTGGCCAGTCGTGGGAGAAGTTAGCCAGAAAGTACACGTTGGGTCTTGAAGCCGCGCCGTGTGTTGAGAGGTTGGTGTAGTCGAGGGGATAGTAAACAAAAAGAGTTGGAAGCTAAAGATAACTGATAGGCTCATCGACACAGTTGGAGGAAGGTTTTTAGATTTAGGTGAAGGAAAATGAAGGTTTTGATATTGGCTATTTAAAATAGACCCCACTGTATTGTATGGTGTTTGAGGACCAGAATCGCGTTGTCCATAGTAATCCAATCAGGCAAACTGCAAAAATCCTGGCGAAACCGGGTAAAAACACGAAACCGTGGAAGCAAATATTTTTTAAAAACACCGAGAAGCACTTTGCAAGTCTGCGGCACGAGTTTTGTACAGGGATTGTTATATTCTCAGTACGGAGCGCTGCAAACTCGCTCCATTCGCACAGTGGAGGACGCGGCCACTTTGGCGACGAGAGAGTGCAGAAAACTGAGAGACCGTGGCCGATGTTTCGCTCTGACTTCTCTAAACCTCACTCCAAAAGCATGCGAAATTCACTGTTCGATTGGAGCGAGTTTTCAGCATTTTAAACCGAGTATATAATAAAAGAAAACAAAAACAAAACTGGTATTACTCACTTTCGTGAAGCTGTCAGTCGGTAAATCTGTCGATTTGAGAAGTTCTTTGCGCAATTTCAACGTCATCCGACCAAAGAATCATGCAATTGGTGGTTTTTTTTTGTTTGAAAAATCAAAAAATTCTTTCTATTTCTATTTATGCAAAATGTATAATTTACCTGATAATTTATTATCCTTATATATAAAATTCCGTTTGGGTCTGTAACTGAGTTTCTTGGTGTGTCTGTTTCCAAACTGCATGGCGGAAACGAACTGAGCGCCCGAGACCAACACAAAAACTCGAACTCGCGTCGTTCGCTTGGAGGACAAGCGCTTAACCGCCTGCGCCACACAGGTTTTGCGCGATAGGCCTATAATAGGTTGAGGCCAAATATAGGCCTATTATAAGCTTATAATAGGCCTATCGCGGGCGGCAGCGCCTACCCTCCTTTAATAAGCTTATCGCGGACGCGGTGTGCGGCGACCGCGGTAGGCCTACTTGTTGGTCTAGCGGAATGACGTCAGGGCAGTGCAAACACGCTCTATGGCTACACTATCCCGTCAGCGACGCAGGCATTACTTTCAAAAACCACATTTTTTGTCCTAAATTAATTTTTTGCCGACGCATTTCAACTGTTTCGTTTTTCAGATTTTAAATATTTTTTATCTTTCAATAAATATAAATTTTCTTGTTTTTTTCCCCATTGTGGCGCATTCGCAAGGATTGACACTTCGCGATAAACTGTGAGGCAAGAATTATCTTCATTTCTTTTGCTATTTTCTTTGTTTTTGTTTCAAAAAAGCATGATTTTGTTTACCAAAAGTGTCAATCTTTGCCAATAAAACCGCCCAAACTCGAAAATTACGTTTGTAGGCCAATCAAGGGGTTTAAATAAAAAAAATTTTGTTTATTGTTGCACGCACTCGTTATTCTCACAAATCTTTGGCGTAATTTCATATAATAAAATTAACTTGTTCATTTTTCAGGTGGAAATGCGATCACGGAGCATGGATTTTCGCGAGGAGCGGCAAACCGGACATGCAATGTAAGTATTACATTTTTCTCATGGGGTTATTCACGAAATGGCGAAAAAACTGCGCGAAAAATTGGAAAATGCTCCGATTGACTTGTAATTTTGGGAAATAAAGAAAAAAATTCTACGGACATTAACACACAATTTTGGGCCGAAATATCGATTAAAAAAATATTGAATTGTTTTCTGAAAATGTTCAAAATCGATATATTGGTCTGAAATTTTGTGGGAATCTCCGGGAGTTATTTTTGACCTTGTTTCCCAAAATTTCAATGTCAATCGGAACATTTTCCGAGATTTCGCGGTGTTTTTTGCCATTGAATAACCCCATTAAAGTGTCCCGTAAAACATGTTCTCAGAGAATGTTCGGCGATTTCCGGCCTTAATCGGCGCGTCTGACCACTGACAGTTTTCAGCACGCTATAATGGATTCGTGGCGGAGTGAAAATTTTCTCACGTTTTTATTCGAAAAAATGAAGAAATAACTGACGAATGAAGAGATTTTTTGTCTCACAGTTTCACGTGAAATGTCACTCCGTCACGAATCCATTATAATTTCGTCGGCAAATTACCGTTGAGAATTCGGCCGGTACTTTGATTTTGGCGGCAATTTTTCAATTTTTGCTGCAATTTGCCGAGTTTGAGACAACTTTTCGCAATTCGGCGGGGCGATTTTTCCTAAAATCAGCAGTTCGCTGCAAAAATAGGAGTGCTGCCCGCCCCTCAACGGCAATTTGCCGTTGAGGGGCGGCCCAGCACGAATTTTGCGAATCTTTTCTCACAAATGTTTTGCTTCCTTTCATATAAATAACACTAAATTGTTCATTTTTCAGGTGACGATGCGATCACGGAGTGGAGCATGGATCTTCACGAGGAGCGGCGAAAGGACATGCAATGTAAGTATTATGTTGTCTACAGAATAGAAAAAGTTTTCTACATCGCCAGAAAAAAAACACGGAATTCCATATTTCCTATAATGTATTCGTGATGACGTGACATTTCACGTCAAACGGGGTGACGAGAAATCTCTTCATTTTTTCGATTAAAAACGTGAAAAAATTGTCACTCCGCGACGAATCCATTATACTGAAAAACTCCAGAAAGTAAGAATTGTTTCTTAAAGCACCACGTAAAACATTTTATCATAGAATTTTTTGAAATTTGCCGCCTAAATCGGTGCGTATGGCCACTGATAGTGTTTAGAACGCCGATTTCGACGGAAAATTACCGTCGAGATGTGGCCAGCACACCGATTTTGTCGGCAATCGTCCGATTTTTGCAACAATTTGCCGAGTTCGAGGCAACTTGCCGCAATTCACCGGGGCGAATTTTTTCTAAAATCGACAATTTGCTGCCAAATTCGGCAAACGATCATTTCCACTGTTCTTTTCTTACTTTTGTTCATTCGTACCTTTTTCCAATGAAAATATACTCGTATGTTGGCCGAAAATGATCCGTTTCCATTTTTTTAAAGGTTCTGGTGAGAAACGATTCATAATTTGATTTATGTGGGAAATGATTGTTTGCCCCAAAATCGGCAAGTTGCTGCAAAAATAGGTGTGCTGATCGCCCCTTAATATTCCTCCGTTTTAGTCGAGCACTGAATAGGTTCAAGACTTTTTTTTGGTCATTTTCATCATCTATTTTTATTTCAGATCGAGGCGAGGGACCGAAGGAGACAGTGCAAAACGTGGATGCCATTGGACGACAATTATATTTTGTAAGGTTTCAAATTTTTCTAAAACTTGGCGAACACAACCAATAGTTTCGTTTTAATTACCTTTCTTTTTAACAGTGCGTTCAGTTTAAAAATTTCTATTAACGTTCAAACCGTTTAAGCACTTCACCACGAGGGACGAAAAATTAAAAAAAAAAAAGAATAGAAAAAAGGCGAGTAGTCACCAAAAGTAGCAGGCTGTGTGAAGTAAAAAATATGACCAAAGTTCGAATAAAATATTCAGCTCGGCGATGTACATCCGCTAGTTCAAATTTGCCTGTATCAACACCAATTCGTGCATAGGAAAACGTATCAAATGTATACCTTGATTACTTTAGAATTCTTCCAGTAACGCACACTATTGTCGGCCCGCCAAAATGGTCAAACGTGCTCCGCTGAGCTCAACGCTATGCAATTTTCATTTTGGTTTCCAAATTATTAAATTTCACGTTGAATTTATACGTGAAATTAAATAATTTGGTGACCAAAATGAAAATCGCATATTGTCCATTCGCGAAGAAAACAAGTGCGCTCCACAAAACTTAGTACTTCGTGGATTTCATTTTCGTCGCCAAATTATTTCATTTCACGTTGAATTTACACGTGAAGTGAACTAATTTGGCGACGAAAATGAAATCCACGAAGTACTAAGTTTTGTGGAGCGCAATTGCTTTTTTTCACAAATGGACAATAGCGTTGAGTTCAGCGGAGAGCTTTTGACTAGATTGGCGGGCCGACAATACTCGCAACGCAGTAATAGAACTTCAAAAAACTTGCAAAAAAATCGCGATTAACTGTAAAAATGGAAATATGCAATTGTATCATGCAAACTTCAGTTGATTTTTTGTTTAGAGAAAAATAGGAAAAAACAGCACTATGCATAGGTTTTCTCCAGATAAGCTAGTCCCCATGGTCCCAGAGACAAAAACTATTTAAAAACGAACTACGTGTTAGCCAACTTTTAAAAACTTTGAAACCCCAAATTAATGTTTTATTTTCCTTTTCTGATATATTTTTTGCCCAATTTTCTTCTTTTTATTGTTGTTATTCTATTCGCTTAAATTGCAATAAATTGTATTATTTTTTAACAGTGTTTTGTTCTTTTACAAGAAATGGCTTGAGTGCGAGCACTTTTGAGCCTAGTCTGTAGACGTTTTATAGCCCTATTACGAGCCTACCAACGATTTTTGAATGACCGCGAAAGGCCTATTTATGGCTTACAATTGGCTTATTGGTGACCGCGATAAGCTTATTGTAGGCGAAAGTCAACCGCGATAAGCCTATTATAGGCCTATTATAGGCGCCGGGCCGCGATAAGCCTATTATAGGCTTACTATAGGGTCCTTCGCGGGTACTCGATAGGCCTATCGCGCAACCTATTATAGGCCTATCGCGCAAAACCTGTGCACAGGGCACATGCATGAAATAAATAAAAAAGAAATTTAAAAGAAAGTGAAGAAAAAACATTTTAGAAATGAAAAGAAATCAAAAGTAGCTTTTGATGCGGCCAGGCTTGTTTTTCATGAAAAAAATTGCGGGCATTTTTTGAGCTTGTGCGATCAAATCGGTTGAAAAATAAGAAAGTTATTTTATTAGCGATTTGCTGAAAACAAGTGAAACTGAACCGAGAGAAACAACTGAAAAGTTTATCAGAAATTTCAGGGCAAATTTTCATTTCCTTTATAAATAGCATTGTAAAAATGATAAAGACTAATATTTTAAGCGCCGGACCACCCGGAAATGTTGACAAATGACTGAGAAATAGAAATTCGAAAATTAGCCGTGTAGAAGCAGAAAAAAGAGCTGAATCATTCAAGAATTCCTTTAACGAGATTTTTCTGATTCATTGACCGGATGACGTTGCAATTGAGCAAATATTAAAAATAACATCTTATATTTAATTAGCTCACCGCGTTTTAAACCAAATGCTCTGTTTCTGTGTTTTTCATCCGTTCCACTGTTAACGCGGTTTCGCGATGTCGCGGTGCCTGGAAAAATGTATCTTTATTTGAATTGAAATTAGGCGGAATTCATCGAACTGTCAAATAACCACACGTAAATCGACACAATAATAAAGACGAAAAACGGTCAAAATTGATAAAATGGTATTTAAAAAAAACTGAGAAATGTAAATATGTACAAAATCAAAAGTTCGATTGGATAAGCGTCGAAACTTCAACAACTACCGTTTGCAGATTAACCGAAGAAGAGATCGACCAAAGTTTCGAAACAATGCCAGAATACCGCAATTATCGTTTTAACCGCAGCAGATCCGTTGATCTTAGCTCAATTTCTAGGTTTGTTTTAATTTAATTTAATTTATTTATTTGCTTTCAAATACATATACATGATAATGATAAAAACTGAGTGGAAAAATCGAGGCAAATAAAAATAAAATGACCGATCGGACCAGCAATAGTCCAGTTGGTCAAGTGGAATGGGGAGTCAGGATGGCTAGAATGGGGAGTCGAGTTTTCTTTTCTTTTAAAATTCTTACTGTTCTGCGGCAAAACTCAGAACATTCCCGATAATTTCTATAAATTACCTCATCACCTAATTACAGGGAAAAGTACCTGTCAAGATGGTCCAGAGAGAACACTCCAGTAGACAACGAGAAGCGCTTCGCGTCGCACGTCCGTCGCAGTTACACGCCAGTCCGCGACATTTCCAGCGTGGATCACGTGAACGACGGTAATCTGCATCGCTCGCGCACTCCGTTAGCCGCCGTCACCGCGCCGTATCACACCAATATCCATTATCGATCGGAAATCGAACCGTTCCGCAAGTACGACGTGTACGGATTGAGGACTTGGAGCTATCCGATTTACAAGTTTGTTTTTTTTTTTTGGATGGCATTCTTCAACTTTTGTAATGTTCCGCGGCAGTGTAACGTTGACGGGAAAACGTGCCCAACGGGAAAAAAAAATGAAGAAGTTTTCAACAAGACAAATCGAAAAAGTTATGTTTCAGATACGTGTACGGCCGCGAAGGCGACTATAGGCGACCGTATTCATTCGATAGAAATTACGGTAAAACGCCAGTTTACACGCCACCACAACTGAGTGCTGAGAGCCGGCCGATCACCACGAGAAGAGGGTGAGTCATTGTAAATCATATGTTTGCGGGTTTTTACTTCGTATATTTATTGTGTTTTTAATCGAGTTGATATTGTCGACGCACCACGACAGTCAAACGCGCTCCATCGAATTTAGTGATTTGTTATTTTTGTGTTGGTTTCCAAAATATTAGCGACTTAAAAAAGTTGTCATCGCCAAAGCCACGTGAACTTTAAAACTAGGCTCCGCCTCTTCACGCGAATTTTTACATTTTCAAATTTTCACGAACAAAAAGTGAAAGAAAATAAACATTTCATAAAATTCGCGTGAAGAGGCGGAGCTTAATTTTAAAGGTCACGCGGCTTCGGAGGTGACAACTTTTTTAAAACAATAATATTTCATTTCACGTATAAATTCAACGTGAAATGAAATAATTTGGAAACCAAGATGAAAATCACGAAGTACTAAAATCAGCGGAGCGTGTTTGACCTTCGTGGCGGGTTTTAAAAATACACAAAAACATAAAAAACCGCCTACTTTTTCACGCGAAAATACAATTTTAGTGAATTTAGAATAGTTGCGTGAAAAATGTGGTCGGTGTTATTGTCGGCCCGCCAAAATGGTCAAACGCGCTTCGCTGAACTCAACGCTATGCGATTTTCATTTTGATCACCAAATTATTTTATTTCACGTATAAATTCAACGTGAAATGAAATGATTTGGAAACCAAAATGAAAATCGCATAGCGTTAAGTTCAGTGGAGCGCGTTTAACCATTTTGGCGGGCCGACAATACATGTTTCGTAAATTTAAGAGTTTATTGTGTTTTCAATCGAGTTGCGACGTCAAGAGGTCAAACTCCGCCCACTTTTTTTCACGCAAAAATTCAAGATACACTAAAATTTAATGTTCGCGTGAAAAAAAGTGGGCGGAGTTTGACCTCTTGACCAATGTGTGCTCCCGGGAAACAAAATCCCGGGAAATGGTAGGATTCCCGGGAAATTCCCGGGAAAAATTTCCTATTGCTACTTGTAGGAGGACTCATGCGTCCACTCCCGGGAATTCCCGGGAATTCCCGGGATTGCTTTTGAATTCCCGGGAATTTTATAGTATTTCCCGGGAGTGGGTTCGTGACTCCCGGGAATTTTTCGGTAATTCCCGGGAGTGGGTTCGGGATTCCCGGGAATTTTTCGGTAATTCCCGGGAATCATTTTCGGGACTCCCGGGAATTTCCCGGGAGTGAGTCCCGGGAGTGAGTCGCGCAGAGTCTTAGGAGATTCCCGGGAATTTTCCCGGGATTCCCGGGAATTCCTATATGAATTTTTTCATTAAAAGTGTTCCTCATGACTTGACAGCTACCTGGCAGCTATTTGGCTGCTATTTGGCGGCTGTTTGGCTGCTATTTGGCTGCTGTTTGGATGCTAATTGGCAGCTAATTGGCGGCTATTTGGTTGCTGTTTGGATGCTAATTGGCAGCTAATTAGCGGCTATTTGGCAGCTATTTGGCGGCTATCTGGCAGCTATTTGGCACGGCGTGCTGGAGACTCCGTTTTTAAAATTATTTTTAGAAATGAAATTTCGGAGGTCATCTTTCTCAAAGCTCTGCCTCTCTAGTTTTACACGCACTTAGCAAAACTTGGCAGAATGTGACTATCGAGACGCAGATAAATGCGACAGGGCGCGTTTGCCGTTACGTAGGTTCTAGCACGCCGTGTTTGGAGGCTATCTGGCGGCTATCTGGCGGCTATATGGAGGCTATTCGGCACTAGATGAACCGGAATAGAACTGTCCAGAATAGAATTGCCCGGAATAGAACTGCCCGGAATAAAACTGTGCGGAATAGAACTGTCCGGAATAGAACTGTCCGGAATAGAACTGTACGGAATAGAACTGTCCCGAATAGAACTGTCCGGAATAGAACTGTCCGGAATAGAACTGCCCGGAATAGAACTGCCCGAAATAGAACTGTCCGGAATAAAACTGCCCGAAATAGAACTGTGCGGAATAGAACTGTCCGGAATAGAACTGTCCGGAATAGAACTGCCCGGAATAGAACTGTCCGGAATAAAACTGCCCGAAATAGAACTGTGCGGAATAGAACTGTCCGGAATAGAACTGTCCGGAATAGAACTGTCCGGAATAGAACTGCCCTTAGCAAAATAAAGCATTCCATTTTCGATAATTGTCGATAATTATCGATAATGTCAAAAATTATCGAAGAATTCATCGAAACTATTTTCGATAATTTTCGATATTTTATTATCGAAAATTATCGAAAAATTTATTTAAAGCAATTTTTTTTTAACTCAAAATTTCCGACAACTTGTTGCTGGAATGTGTTTCTTGGCTCAATATGAGTACGCTGTCAAATTTGTTTCAAAAAATGTTCGGTATTTCTCGAGTTATACCTAGGTACCGCAACGTGTTTCTAAAACATAAGAGTTTCGCCAAGCTGTCGACAAAAATAGATTCCAGTTGTGCATATTAGCATGTTCCCAAATTTTCGTTTCAAAATGTTCAGTAATTCTCGAGTTTTAGCTCTTCAAAGTTGGCCTCCCGAAGTACTGATTTTCTCCTCGCTGGAGGGGGCGGGGCAGAGTGTGCGGGCGCGCGGCACTGAACCCCGGCAACAAAATTGTGGTGCAAGACGACTAACCGTTCGGCCACACACAGCAGAAATGCGGTGTATCTATTGCAAATGAACATCTATGGTGAATGCACGATACATCAACCGCAGCTAAAAATCAGCTAGTGACTCGCTGATTGATCTATCTTTGCGCTGCCTTGCGATAGCTCGATAGTGAATCTATGCCCCGCTCATGTCACTGGAGCACGTTTGCATTAATTCTGTAGGTAGCGCATTTTGGTTGAATTTTGTGTCCTATTTTTGTTAGTTTTCTTCATATTTTATCAATTCTTTAAAAATTTTTTTGTTTTTCAGATCAGGAGACCTATTGCGACCGTGAAAATCGAAGAAGGTAAGCCAAATATAGCGGATTCGTGACGGAGTGACTCTGGGTGACAGAAAACTGTTGACTTTTTCGAACAAAACGTGAATTCAAGTGTCGCTTCGTTACGAATCCATAATGAAATTTAAAAAGCACATTGATTGTTTACAGAAACACTGCTCGTCGCAGACGAATCAAAGAAGATGGAAAAAATTTAGTGAGTTGTTTCATTAATAAAACAAACGCGCAAAAAGTTTTTAAAAAATTGAATGGATTTCAAACGCGCCCGGTCATCGGAAAAAATTTTCGCACAATGATGTAGAAATTTGTGTGCAATCGTTTAAAAAATCGCAGGAATTTAGCTGCTGCCTGTATTTCGGTGAATCTGTGCCATAAAATGGAGGAGAATTTTCAAGAACTTGGTTTCGGCTTTGGTTCCAGTTGTGAAAATGTTAATTTGATTTACGAAACTATACAGTTTTAACGTCATGCAACTATTTTCGTGATTTTTGCTCCAATTTTATGATTTCAACATCTGTAGAGACTTGCTAGAAATGTAGAATAGTTAAATGGAGGGCTCAAAAACTTCAAAATTCGGTATGAAGCAATTTAGTATGTTAAATAATGTTTTTTTTTAACCGTACGGTAAACGTTCATGAATACGGCCTCTGATCCGTACGCGTTCATGTGAATTGACACGGCCATCCTTTTTTTTTTAGTACCTGGGCTGTGAGGGAAGGGGCGATGCACAGGAAAGTTTTAAAAATCGCGGAAAAAAAATAAATTAGCAATATTTACAAGAAAGATGGTTTCGTATCTATTTATTTCAGAGGTTCTGTTCAAACGATTTCGTAATCTGGAAGGTCCTACGCAATCCCCGAAGATTTAACAATTGGAGTTATGAAGATTTGCAGAAGAACAAATTGCTAAATATCATATTATTTTTCTTATATATGTCAGATAATATTGACCGATAGATTATTGTTGATATTGCTGGTCATTTTACATTAATTATCCCGGTGCATATTCGTTTCCGCTTTAGCTTTTAGTGTATAATATCTTTGATTGATAATAAATAAATTTTAATCAATAAACTCCAAATAGCTCGCAAGTGAAGAATTACTCGTTAACAATAGAGCGATCGAAGTCGAAAGCTTAACCTATTATGAATGCATAATACGCCAGAAATGCGCCAACGATGCGTCAATGATGCGCCAATAAATGCGATCGATTCATTACGCGTCTATGATGACACCCTTGCAGTGCCCCCATGCCATTTGCGCGCGAGTCACCAGCGAGCTGTAATGCACGTGTCGCATTTCACCTGTGCACACGCGTATTTCGCTGTGCGCCCAAGTTTGATGATAAAGGCGAGTCCCCGCTGGATCGCCCGCTTCCCTTTAAAATTTCTATTCTGACACGTTTAAGTATGAAAAAAGTACTTTCAGGTCCAAAAAATCAACCTTTACAGATATCGCCGACATAGTTATTTTAGATTTTTTTACATCATTCAATAGCAAATTTTCTGTAGAATCGAATGAGAATAGTAACTCGCGTGACAGCGACCTCCATAATAGAGAAAAAAAGCAAAAAACTTGATTTTTTTTGAAACCACTTTCATACTTTTTGGGCAAAAAGTGTTTCAAAATGTCTCAAATAATTTAAAAATTTGTACACCCAATCTCGAAAGCCTTTTTTATCGATTTCAACAATAAAAAAATAAGGTCATCGCTGAAAATTTCGAGATATTTTTCCTTGTACTTTGGAGACGTCCAGAAGGCGTGCCGTTGTAGATAGAGGCGATCTGATGCAAAAATCGAATTCCCCGTATAAAAATCTATCAGAAATATAAAAACAAGCCGTGACAGAGACCTACATAGATATTTTTAGAACGTTTTTCTGGTCGTCGTTTCAGTTTTTTGAAAATTTCGTCTGAAAATTAAAATTTTCAGTAAAATCTGATATCACCAATCAATTCTGCGGGCAAAATTACATATGAAAACATGTTTGTATGGATGATTATGTTCATAGTATTCGGGCTACTGGAGCGCAAACTCTCAAAATAAAAGCGAGGAGAAAAAATTGAAAGGCTCCGCCCCCTCCTTTTGCGGTGCCTAGTTATACCGTCCCAAAGTAGCACTATTTTCTCCCCAGATTTGGCGGGCCGTCGAGACGCGAGAAAAGAGACGCCGAGACAGCGAGAGTGAGCGAGAGACAACACAAAATGGAGAGAGGTGAGGGGGACTGTATTCTCCACCGCTGCTTGCGAGATCAGCATTTTCAACAGAAAACGGTATTTTTCGCACAGAAATCGGCACGAACAAAAAAGCGGAAACTAGAACTATTGTGTTTTCAATCGACTTGCGACATGAGAACGCGAGACTCCGCCCACTTATTTGTGCGCTACCTGTCTGCGTCTCTTCAAATATCACTGTGTTCGCGTGGTCGACCACAAAAAAGTGGGCGGAGACTCGCGTTCTCATGTCGCAAGTCGATTGAAAACACAATAGCCACAATATTAATTTTTACATGGTTTTGTAGCAAATTTTACGCCGAATTGTATATGAAAAATTAGCCGCGTGCTCCATATTTGCGACCTTCAAATCCTCAAAAAACTAAAGTTTTGGGCGAACATGCTTCATTCAAATGTACATAAAATTGCTCAAAATGAGTCAAGTGCTCTAAATTTTTGTATTTGAGCTCTAAGAGGGTTTATCTTTGTATTGCACAAACAAAAAACTAGGGTCATCGCTGAAATTTTTCTAGAATTTTTCCTTGAAGTTCGACAGGCTTTAAAAAAAATCGGAAACTAGCAGGACAGAAACTGATTTCAGAAATGAATTCCCCACATCTTAAACTATCGGTATACTCAAAATTAGCCGCGTGCCCCGGTAAAATCGACCACCCTGGTCAAAAAAGCGAGCTCCATTTTTGTTTTCTCCTTTTTCTGAGAAAACTATGCATTTTCATGTAAACTTCTTTCTTATCGCGAACCTTCTTTATTCCGAATATTTTGTAAAGAGTAATTACTAGATATTTCAAAATAACCAATATTTACCAATCTAATAATACTTTAATGCTCAAAAAATGAAAAAAAAATGTGAAAAATACAAATTCGCATTGTTTTCTGAATAAAAATTTTATTTTTTTTTAATTTTCTACTGTTTCCGAAAATTTCCCGGGAATTCCCGGGAGTCCCGGGATATCCCGGGAATTCCCGGGGAATCCCGGGACTCCCGGGAATTCCCGGGAATTTTGAAATACCACTGCCGGGAGTCCCGGGATTCCCGGGAATCCGAAAATACTATTCCCGGGATTCCCGGGAATTCCCGGGAATTTGAAGCGACTACTACCAATAATTCCCGGGAATCCCGGGAGTGGCGGTTGGGATTTATTTTCCGGGACTACCCGGTAACTAGTACCGGGAGTCCCGGGATTTCCCGGGAATGCAAAATAAACCACTTAAAGGGTAGGATCCTAGGAATTCCCGGGAAGACTATATTTTCCAAAATTCCCGGGAATCTTCATTTTTTGGTCCCGGGAGCACACATTGCTCTTGACGTCGCAACTCGATTGAGAACACAATATTATGTGTTAACGAACGACTGGTGCTGACGGTATTCCGTTACACGGCGTGCTGGAGTCTACGTTTTTAAACATTTTTTTGGAAATGACATTTCGGAGGTCATATCTCTCAAGTCTCTGCGTCTCTAGTTTTGCACGCACTTAACTGAACTTGTCAGGATTTCACTAGCGAGGCGCAGATAAATGCGACATAGCGCGTTTGCCTTTACGTAGAGTCCAACACGCCGTGCGTTACTGCGGCACCACAGCAATTTTTTTTCTTGGGGGTTCATATATTATCAGTACGACGCGCTGTGCATTTTCTAGACCACAGCTCTAACCAGCTGAGACGAGAATAATAGTAGTAACTTTCCGGAAAATTGGCCAATAAATTGTAAGTAAAATGAAAATTCAAGACTAGTTTATTCAAAAACTGCAAAATCCAATTCTAACAAATGTTAAATCTTTGGCGTTCCGGTCGTTTAATCTAGGCCAGGATATGTCGATTCGGAAGTTTGACGAACTTGGAGAAGTGGTCCTTGTTCCCGCTTTCTAGGTAAAATAGGTCATCGTTTAGTGGTACCTAGAAAAATGTTTCAATCAATTTAATCTCTCCGATTCTTTTTCTGATTATTGGCTCTCACTGCACCGGCGGCTCTTTCGTAACTTCGGCGTCCAAACACAAGACTGCAACGTTCCAGTTAAATACCTGAAAATGTTGAAATTAAAGTTATCCATGGATTTATTTCGGAATATGCAGAATACAGAATAGCAAAAAATTATTTATTTTTTTTTGCATTTTTTGCTATACTCGGTATAAAACGCTGATACCTCTCTCAAATCGAACAAAGAATTCCGCATGCATTTGGAGTGAGGTTTAGAGAAATCAGAGCAAAACATCGACCACAGCTCTCTCTATTTTCTGCACTCTCTCGTCGCCATCGTGGCCGCGTCCACCACTGTGCGAAGGGAGCGCGTTTGCAGCGCTCCGTACTGAGAATACCCCTGAATATCCCCATTAGCAATATTAGTTCGACCTTCGGGTGCCGCAAGTAGAGAGGTTACCTAGAAAACAAAAACTACAGAAAAAAATTATTTAAAACGACAAAAAAATATATTGTCGGCCCGCCAAAATGGTCAAACGCGCTCCGATGAACTCAACGCTTTGCGATTTAAATTTTGATTTCCAAATTATTTCACTGCTCGTTGAATTTACACGTGAAATGAAATTATTTGGAGACCAAAACGAAAATGGGAGTTCAGTGGAGTGCGTTTGACCATTTTGGCGGGCCGACAATATATATTTAAAAAAAAAAAACAAAAATAAAGGAAAAAATATTTTAAAAACCGTACCGCTCCTTACACATTACACCTATTTTCAGCTATTCCGGCTACTCGTATCTCGCCAACGAAACCAACTTTGACATTGCCAGCCGCCCGAAAAGTTTGAGCTCCTACATGTACAACACAAAGTACCTCGGTACAACGTAAGCCATCTCTCCCAATTTTTTATACAAGTTACTTATTTAAGATCTGCTCCTTGGTACTGGTCGTACTACGGTAACAGTCATCTGCGGCACTTTAACAGCTATCGTCCGCACAACTACACGAGCTCCACCGCCAGCTGGTCCCGATATTTTTAATTTGCGTCCAATTCTTCTTCATCTTCATCGATCGACTGTTTTTTCCCTTTCCCCCTTTCCCCTGCCACGTCATCGCGTTTATATGCTTTCTTCCCTTCCCTAATTTGCGATCGACATTTAATAATAACTTTTTTAAACAAAAAAAATTTGTTTGTATAAATTCACTGAAAAAAAAAGAAAGTAGATTTCATCTAAATTCTAATAATGCATAAAATTGTTTAAACCTTAAGCGCAATAAACGGAAATGTTGATTTGAATTAAACATTTACTTTTTGACAATCGTGCTCAGCGCCTCCTCATTCACAGTCAACTGAAAAACGTCGGGCCGACTGTAGTGTCCGACAACATCCAAATCCATTTTACCGAGTGTGATGTCGGAAAGATCGAATTCAGTGTATCGGACCGTTTCTTGTGTGAAATCTGGCTCGATCAGCACGGTGCCGAGTGGATCGACTGCACACGAACCGCCACGGATCAGCACTGTGTCGTTGCCGTATTCTTTGCGCAGCGCGTGGTCATCCGGGTAGGCGGAGCTTTTCAGATATTGACAGGCGGAGATGACGAAACATCTGGAAATTGAGGAAAATTTAATAGGGTATTGGAATTGTATACTTTTCTCAGGATTTCGGCCTAACAAGAAAAATGGTCCAAACTTTCTTGGGGAGTATACATTTTACAAAAACTCAATAATGGGGACAAAATTCAATAAGTTGTATTTTCCGGTTTCATTTCTGTGGGGGACACATATTCTCGTTCTGTCTGACTTCCCTAACCTCTTGTACATACAGTGCGCCCAATAAAGATAGGAAACCCTCGATTTTGGCGGTAGAGTAAAAACCAGAAAAGTTAGAAAAAATCTGCTAATGCAATTAAGTTTGTGATGCAAAGTAACCTCTAGAGAACAAATTACATATCATCTGTTTTGGGTCCTTTGGGACCACAAAATCATTTTTTTTTTCCGCTCAATAATGAAAGGACTCCTCACAATATTGTCAAAAAAAATCTGTTTTGGGGTCAGGGAAGCGCAACATCAGTTTAATTTTTCGAATTTTCAGTTTTTTGAGTTATTTTTCATCTTCAGAATTTTCATTTGTGTTTTTATTCATTTTTAAATGTGACTTTTGAATGTTTTCCGTCAATTTCAATCAAAATTATTACTTGAAGTCTTACAGTTAGATGTGGAGGTACAGTATTCTATGAGGTGCAAGATGATTTCTTATGGATATTTATGGATATATTCAAAGTACGAAATTTTGGGAGACACTGTCAAAAATGCTTCCGGGCTTGCTCAGAAAACTTTGGACCGAAATATCATTTTTCTGAAAATTTTTAAAATCGATATTTCGGTTCAATATTTTCTGAGAATGTCCGGAAGCATTTTTCACAGTTTCTCCCAACATTTCAGACCAATCGGAGCATTTTCCGAGTTTTCTCTCAGTTGTTTGTCATTTTTTCCGTTTTTCTACAGTACTTTGAATAGGTTCATAAGAAATAATATTGCACCATCTAAGACTTCAAGTAATAATTTTGATTGAAATTGACGGAAAACATTCAAAAGTCACATTTAAAAATGAATAAAAACACAAATGAAAATTGGTGAAAAATAACTCAAAAAACTGAAAATTCGAAAAATTAAACTGATTTTGCGCTTCCCTGACCCCAAAACAAACCAAGATTGGATAATATTGTGAGGCGTCCTACCAAAAAAAAAAATGATTTTTTGGTCTCAATGGACCCAATACAGATATTTAATAAATTATGAAATTTGTTCTCTAGAGGTTACTTTGCATAACAAACTCAATTGCATTAGCAGATTTTTTCTAACTTTTCTGGTTTTTGCTGTACCGCAAAAATCGAGGGGGCTCCTATCTTTATTGGGCGTACTGTAGGAATTTTTTCATATCTACGCACTTTCTCTAACGCCGCGTCCAAAGTTCAAAAACCCTGATTTCAGGAGTTTTTGAACTTTGGACGCGGCATAAAAGAAAGAAGAAGAAGAAAAAATTTAAGAAATCAAAATTAGCTTTTGATGCAGCTAGGCTTGTATCTTATGAATAAAAGTTAATGAATTACCTTCCCTCCAAAGCAATTGTTCTCATCGTCGATAGCCACACATCTCTATCATCCACAGTGGGCGCCAGGTAGATTTGAATTTCTGAAAATAACAACAAAAAATGCGTCCTTTCTGAATTCATCTTACCCTTATTGTAGAGTGTCATTCTATACAACGGCATGTAATTCTCCCAGCAAATGGCCGTTCCAATGTTTCCCACACTCGTGTTGAACACTGGCATCGTCGATCCATCGCCTTGACCCCACACACATCTCTCCAGTGCTGTTGGCAAAAGTTTCCTGTGCTTTCCGAGATATCCTTGTGGCGAGTAGAAGAAAACTGAGCAATATAGTGTGGATGCTTGTCGTTCGACTACGCCGATCACCACGTGGATGTTGTTCTTCGCGGCAAGGTTTTCGAGAAATTCAGACTCTTCCGAGTGCTCCTCAATCGCATTGTTAAAGTATCTGAAAATGAAATAATCAGTTTTTTTTTTATTTTGCGCGAAATAAAGAATAATTTTCAAAAAGATCGATTTGAACAACTTTTGTACATACACAGGTGAAATGCAGTGGATGCATATAGTGTCCGTATTTTAATCATGTCGTCCTTTTGGTCCATTGGGCGGTATATAATAACTTTTTATTTAATTTTTGCATTGAAATAAATAAATTGAATGTATAGGCCTGCGATATTTGGCGACTTTGCCCCTGCTTTTTTTTCACTTTTCTTACAAGTTTTTTTTTCTTGTAACGGCACTGATTTTTGTATTTCAGCTCTTCCAAATTTCGTGATTTTTGTGACTGAATTAGTAAAATGTGTAAACGTTAATCAAACGACGCGGATTTATTAAATATCTAGAGCCTCATTTACATAAATTCACGATATGTTTCAAATACGGACACTATATGCATCCATTGCATTTCACCTGTGTACTGAAAAATCGTTCACATGGTATCGCAACAAAATTATTTATTGTTTTTTTTTTTTTTGAATTTTTAAAACTTTTTCTTTCTGATTTTTTAATTTTTTTAAAATTATATTTCAGCCAAAAAAAAAAATAAAGCATTTTTTTTACAAAAATCTTACCTCTTAAATTCTTGCCTACCCTCCGGCGTTCTCGTCCCCATCGTAATTCCAAAATTGTTCCATTTTGGATATCCGCCGATAAAAGCCTCTGGAAAGAGCACCAATTCAGCTCCATTTTCGGCCGCCTCTTCCACATATTTTCGGACTTTTTCCAACGTTGCCGCCTTGTCGTACAGCACGGTTCCCGCTTGAACGATCGCGATTTTTGGCATTTTTCTTGAAAAATTAGGCTTTAAAAAGGTTAAAATAATTTTTAAATGGGGGAAATCAAATTAGTTCGGTTAAAAAGCGTGTGGGCAGTAGCGATTCGAGAGAGAGAAATAGACGGGTTGATAAATATAAGAAAATGATGACAATTTGTGACATGATAAGAGATTGGTTTGTAGTTAGTTGATCTTGTAAATATTTAGGAAATCTTACAATTGTCACGTAGATTGGCTATAAAGCCATAATATGGTAAAATCTCCATTATTCGGCCAGAGGAATGAGGAATCGTGCAATAAATAATTTAATTCTTCTGCCATTTGGGGCTAGCCGGCTATTCATAGAAAAGACGAAAAAAATAACAAAAAATTAACCTGAAACTTTGGAAAATAATGTCAAAATTATTTCATGCCCAGAAAATTTTGAACTGAAATAAATATCGAGTTAAAGAATTTTCAGAAAAATCGATATTTCAGTCCAAAATTTTCATATCCCGGATTATTTTTGACTTTAATTCAAAACGTTTCAGGCCAATTTTTTGCTATTTTTCCGTCTTTTTTTCTGAAAAACCCTATTAAAAATCAAAATTTAAATTACCGCGTAAAGGAAAACGGTGCGGAATTTCGGAGCGTCGTTGATGATAATTTTGATTTTTTTTTTTTGCATGCAAAATATTTAATTTTTCAGTTTTCCCACCCAAAAACCAAAATCTTTTTCAAAATGAAAGAAGTAGAAGAAACTGAAGAAGGATTCTACAGTTTTTCCAGTCAAGATTCGCGTGAATTATCCGAGGATGATCTGCAAAAACTTGCAAAACAGGTATTTAATATTTAGTTTCATCCAAATATTTTAAAATATTAATTAAGGAAACGCGTAAATTTTCAGACAATTGTCACCGATTTCAAGAGGAACAAGTTGGAGATTGAGGCTCGAAAGAATTGGGATAAATTTTACCATCGAAACAGAGAGAATTTCTTCAAAGATCGCCATTGGAGTGCCGAGGACTTGAAAATTATCTGCCCCGATATCGATTTTGAGGTGATCTTGTTTTAAAATCTATTTTAAATAAAACAAAATAATTTTTCCAGCAAGAAATAAAGTATTTGGAAGCGGGATGTGGTGTCGGAAACATGATGTTCCCGCTGGTCGCCGAACTTCCCAATCTGAAACTTTTCGCGTTTGATTTTTCGGAAAACGCTGTAAAATTATTGGCGGAAAGAGCGAGTGAACTTGGAGTGAGTGAAATTCAAAAATTATACGTATGAAATTTATGAATTCACTGTTTTTCCAGCTAAAAGTAGCGACCTCAGTCGTCGATCTTTCTATCCCGTCGATTTCTTCGCCATTTGAAGAGAAAGTCGATCTCGCCACACTGATATTCGTTTTATCAGCGATTCATCCGGATAAGCACAAGGTGGCGGCGGAGAATATGCGTAATCTTGTTAAGGTGCGTATTTAATTTCCGATCGAAATATCCGACTGAAGTATTTTTTGGCAAGAATAGGCAGCTATGTGGCTAATAGCCATTGAAAATGGCTAATTTCGCCGGTGAAAGATTCGACAACTGTTTTGTCCTTGGCCGAATTTTGTCAATAGTGCGACGAAAAATAGCAGTTTCAAAACGTCCCAGTTTCGAAGTGGCAGGTTTCGAAACGTCCCAGAGCCATTTTCTGGCAGCCCCCTCAGCTAACGGCATTTTTTCCATAGACCATCTTCTCGCGAGGTGGTGCTCAAAATCCCATCTCGGTAAGTTTTCCAAATTTCCAAATTCTGTCTTTTTTTAAACAGTTTCTAACTTTTGAGATAAGCTAAATAATTGTCTGTTAGCTATTCTAATACGATTTTTCGGTCGATAGACCACCATTTCCATTGCGTTGAGGGGGCTGATTTTCTGCGCCACCGCGGCTCTACAAAAAAATGAGGATGCTGCAAATCCAAATATATTTTTCTGCAGATTGGCGGAACAATAGTGGTCCGTGACTACGGGGTAAACGATCACGCCATGATTCGATTCGGAAGAGACGCACGACTTGGAGATCGATTTTACGTTCGACAAGACGGCACGAGAGCCTTTTATTTTGAGCTGGAAGAGTTGTCTGAAATGTTTGAAGCCGTCGGGTTCAAGTGCGTTTCAAAAGAGTATTTGCATCGGATTACTATTAATCACAAAAAAAATCTGAAAGTTCCACGCATTTTTGTCCAGGCTCGATTTGTGAGGGAATCGTAATGGGGAGACAAACAAATCTAGTCTTATTTTTGGTTCTCTTTTTAAAAAGGGTGCCAACTTTATTTGAAAAGTGGTTGAAAACGAAATCGCACGAATAAAATCTCTGTTTTTTGGAAAATTAAAAAAAAAATAGAAAAAGTCCAAAAGGGGTACACGAAAAGGCGGAAAATTCAAATGCAGTGATTCTTCCCCATATTTATTCCATTTTTTCATTTAATTGAAAAATAGTGCATGGGGAAAAATGAAATTTTCTAGAATTTGAGGCCGTCGGCTTCATGTACTCCACATGTTCTTTATTTTATTTTTTGTTGTAAAATTTGCCAAAAGTCATCGAATTTTTTGTGCGATTTCAATGTGCTGTTCGTAAAGTTCCCGCCAAATAGCGCACTTTTCACTTTTTGTTGTTGTTGTTTAATTTGTTATTTAAAATAGTTAAATTTGCAATTTATTAAAATATTTACATACTATTTTAAATCTTGCCTGACAATTGTTATTTCCTAGAATAATGCACCTGTCCAATTTCCCGCAAAGTTTTCGCCGCCATTTCCGGTGAGATGTCTCGTTGTTTCTCGGCGAAAACTTCATATCCAGCCAAGTATTTCGGGACAGTCGCAGATCGAAGAAGTGGCGGGAAAAATGAGAGATGGAGTTGCCAATGCGAGCAGTCTTCGGCGAGAAAAGAGCCAGTTGGAGCTCCAGACCATCCCATCATGTACGGAAAAGAGCATTCGAAGACATTGTCGTACTTGATGAGCAAAAGACGGAGCATTTCAGCGAGCGATTGTTTTTCAGACTGAAAATTGAGGTGTATGTGCGTGTTATTTAGAGTTTAAACTAAACCTCTGTCAAATCTGTAAACCTTTCCACGTGTCGATTTGGCAACAGCATAGTCTCATACGGCCAAAATGCCCAAAACGGTACCAACCAGGTCCAGTGCTCGGTTCGTGAAATTATACGTTTATTTTTCTGAATTTCCTGCTCCAAGTAGTCAATCAGCATCACTTTTCCATGTTTTGCCAAATATTTCTGCAATTTTATAAGATGCGAGTGCGGATTTATATAAATGTCGACTGTAGTTTTTTTTGGATATTTCTCTTTAGATTTTCGCAAAAATGTTGAAAAAAGGGCCTAACTCGGTGAAAATTAATGGAAAAAACAATTTCGACTAAAACTTCGATTTAAAAAGGTTCTGAAAAATCTATATTTCAGTCCAAAGATTTTTTTTAGCATGTCCGAAAGTGGAAAAATGTTATTTTTCAACTGGAATTTGTTTCTTTTTTGATTTTCAGCAAAGCTAGGTCACTTTTCGAAACTCTGTAATTAAAATATGTTCTTCAGATCAAATTCTTCATTTTTATTAAGAAAACACTACGATTGGTGCAGAATTGACAGACGAGGTGTATTAAAAAAAACCGAATTTGAACGTTTTGAGCTGGTTGAGATCTTAAAATATTCGAGAAACCCTTCTGCACAAGGGAGAATTTTTAAATTCCTTAAAATATGTTTTTAAAATACAATTCTGTACTAATTCGTTAAATTGCATCTCTTCCGTCAATTCTGCACCAATCGTGTTGTTTTTGTAATAAAAACGAAACGTTTGATCTGAAGAATATATTTTAATTACATGGTTTCAAAAAGTGGTCTAGTTTTGCTAAAAATCAAAAAAAAAAAAAAAACAAATTCCAATTGAAAAAATAACTGCGCTGCGGTGGTGAGGTTTCCCACAATTTTTTTAAATTGTTTTTCGCAATTTCTATTAATAGGTGCATAAATAAAAAGTACCTATATCTCAATTTTCCAAAACGCACCTTTTGACTGTCGTTCTTTTTGGCTGGAAGAGTCGGCAGATAGTTGGACGCCCAAAGTTGACCGTGCGGATGCATATTCGAGCATCCGACCACTGCGCCGCGGTTTTCGAAAATTTGCACCCAGTCGTATTTCGGTGAGAGTTCCACGTATTGTTGGTTCCAAATATCCACTACTGTACGCACCTGAATGTTGAGTACAGTAATTCTTAATTGCATTACGGCTTTTCCTTCTTTTTTTTTTCAGAATTTTGTCTCCTTTATCCTTGTCTTTCCAAATTTTCAAATCAAATGAAAGTATCAAACATTTGAAAAATAACTCACTTCTTCCACCTTCATAGTGGCCAAAGTCAGACGACTATCCGGATGATAACAAATCACTTTGCACACTCCTCGAACTTCTTTTTGTTTGAACAGATCATCATCGCCTTCTTCTTCTTCTTCGGCGCACTCCTCAAACTCGGTGAAGCTCGGAAAATCATTGTTGAACACATAAGTGCTCTGATAATCATCATTAACAACTCCAGAAGACCTCACAGCTCCTGGCGCCAATGTGTTCTTATTTTCTCCCAAATTCTGAGTGACGTCTTCTGAATTCGCTGTTGTTTTTTCTGTTTTACCTCCTTGCCAGGGTCGATTTATACGGTTCACGGCGACAATAATCCATTCATCGATTAGCGGATTGTATCGCCGAAAGTTGTTCTTTTGCATTCCTGACAATTATTATTATTTTCGACCATATAGTTCGAATTCAAAGCAGACAGATAGAGATATAAAAACTATTCATGATCAAAACATAATAATTTATTAATTTATTCAATAATGATAACTTGATCTGAAAATATGTATTCATTCATGGCCGCATCGACAGTATGCAAAAACAAAAATTTGCATTTAACGAGAACGACGACAGACTATTGACTGATGGAACATGGGAAAGCGTGCAAATACATGAAAAAATATGAAGCAAAAGATCTTAAAAGGAAAGAAATTTGAATTGATAAAGGTGGAGCCTAGTTGAGCGATCGAGGAATGGTTTAATTAATTAATTATTTAACTTATTTGAAGAAAAGAGAAAAAAAAAATAAATTACTTGACCTTCATTTGTTTCATCTTTGGCTGTTTCGCCTTTGCCTCTCGCTTCAATTCTTTTGCTTCCAACCGTTTCTGTCGGTCCGGATCATTCTCGTCCATCAGCTTTTGCTTTCTCTCGCGCGTCTTTTCCTCTCTTCTCGCCTGAGCAGCTTCCTGACGGAACTGATGTGTCTGCTTCAAGAAAGCATCTTCGAAATCCTTTCGTCTTTTTTCCGCCTTCAGCTTTGCGTCCTTGCTCAATTTCATCTTGCGCACCTTATCAATTAGGTAAAACACCAAATTCAAAATCTCAGCGACCGTCTCCTCGTCCTGGCCCAACGCCTTCATGTTCAACTGAACGTACATGTAGCGTTGCGGCTCTGGGAGACGCGTGTAACTCTCTCCGTCCGCTGGTTTTTGTCCGGTGAACTGATCGGAGATATGGATGAACTCGATCACCTCCTCATGCTTTTTGAGAAGAGACACAACTCCTGGCTCGAGGATCGAGAAGATCACTTCGGTCTGATCAGAGTAGAGTTGCCACGAGGCTGGAAGATTGAATTGAGCTGCGGCTTGTTTTCTTTCAGAAACGTAGCTGTTCAAGTCGAGCATATCCTTGAACATTTTCGTGGAGATCTTCTTCTCTCCGACAGTAAAAATCAACGGATCTACATCGTTAGCATTCTCCAGGGAGATTTTTATCGCCATTTTATCGTAGGACGGCTCGAAAAGGTCCATTACGCGAGACACGATGTCTTGACGCTTTACCATTTTCATCTGAATAAGAAGATAAATTTGGCTGAACTAAATTAAAAAAAAAACATGTTTTGCTTTATTCACTGGGTAGCAAAAAAAAGCGAAAAATCATTATTTTTTGGTCCGAAATTTCGATTTTTGAAAATTTATAATGGGGTTGAATTTGTTTTATATATGGCAAAAAATATTCCCACAAAATTTTGGACCGAACCGAAATATCGATTTTTCTGAAAATATTTATAATCGTCTTTGGTCTGAAATTTTGTGGGAATGTCCGGGAGTATTTTTGCCCTTATTTCCCACAATTTCAGGCCAATCGGAGCATTCTCCGAGTTTTTGCGCAGTCGTTTGCCATTTTGTACATAACCCCATAAAATCGATAAATATTTCGGTCCAAAATTCTCTGAGTCCCCAATTATTGTTTTTTTTTTTTTTGCTGTTTATTTTGTGAATAATCACATAAAATAATCATTTAGATGGATTTTCCTGCCATTTTATCGTTACGAAAACTTGAATTTTAATACAGGTTTGTATTGGATTGAAATGACAGGAATAGGTCCATTAGAATTATGTAATCACTTACTTGAACATGAAAAGAGTTGACGTTGACTCTTCCGGTACACCAAGCAGAAAAACTGGAATCGGTGTCTCTTTGCAGTTTTGTCTCCAGCCTATCCAGCTCGGTGATTCCGTCGTCTCCGACAACAGTGAACTGCTCCTCGAGTGTTGGCCGGCACATTTCAAAGATGGTGTGGGCGACCGACGAGTTTGTGGATTTTCCGATGAGATAATTGGCAAGATATATGAGAATGATAACAATCACAATTCCTTCGACTTGATAAGACGCCCAATTGGAGCGGAAATGCGCTGGGACATCGGTAAACTTGAGGGATTGAACTGGAGCCTGCTCTCCAGCATCTCCTCCATTCACCGATTTTTCTGCATCCTCTTGATCGTCGTCGGAAACTCCAAAGTCCTCGTCTTCAAAATCGTCTTTCTAAAGGCAAAAATTGATAAATTTTTCAACATTTTCCAATCAGTTTAGGCTTACCGGTGGAGGTCTCTCTCCTCGTGGTGGCGGTGGTCTTGTTTGAGCAACCGGCTCGTCAGTAGCAACCTCGATGAATTCGTCTTCAAACTCGGCAAATTCGTTGTCATCTGTTGTCGCTCGCGTCAACCCGATGCACAAAATGGCTAATATAATGGTTAGCGGGAGTGTGTGGAATAAATTCATAACTTTCTTTGGAAACGACCCGAATGAGTTTCACAATCTGCAAAAAATGGACAATTTTGCGGGAGAACATTTTCAAAACAACGCTTTTTGTAAAAATAAAAATAAAAACTGCAAAAATTGCAATGCAAAACGCTCCGTCGCATGCTCCGCCCATTTTTGCAACTGCCGCATAATCATTTGCAATCCCGTCGCACAGGGTTCTGCAAAATTGTCTTTCGCGAACCGCTGTGGTAAAAAGTGTTTTCTCTTTATTTTTCTTCATAATATTTTTATCTTTTATCTTGAAAAGCTTTTAAATATTTTTGACCACTTTCTTTATATAATCTGATTACGAAAGCGTGCCTAATCACAATCGATAAATGTCTATAGGCAATCATATTTAATCGTTTCGTTTTATTTTTCTACGAACATTAGTACTTAAAACCGGATTAAATGGGTATTTATATTTATTATACGGATAGTAGATGAATAGGTGAACGCGCTTATTAGGCAGTTAATTGATTACGAAAAGCGCAACAGGCTTTTCTGTTTTTAAATATGCAATCTTAAGATGGGAAAACAAATCATTTTTTTTAGCGTTTAAATAATGTATTTTTACTCTTTTCTGAAATTTCTAGGCGAAATCTTTATCAATGTTTTTTTTAATCGGCACTCGGTTTTTGCGTACGGATTTACGAAGCTCCGCCCACTGTGTTGTTTTTTTCATATTTATGATTTTCGCTTTAATTATTGTACATTTCTGCTTATTTTCGATTATTTTTTTTATAGTTTTTGATTTTAAACATTCTGATTTTAGATTTATAAATATCGCGCTCGAATGGAAATTGGACAAAAAAATTCGAAAAAGTGGAAAATTATGCAAATCTTCACCAATCCGTGGTAATTTTTGCAATGTTTTTTATTGATTATGGATTTAAGATTGCTAAATTTATTACGAATCGGCGAAGATGAAAAGTGGGCGGAGCGAGTACGCAAATACCGAATGCCAATTTAGATGAGAAACTGGGGAAAATTTTTGCAAGTCTGCGGAATGAGTTTTGTACAGGAACTGAAAATTTCAGAAAAACCCGTAAACCCGGTTTTGTCGCGCCTTTTAACCGCATATCACGTTCAGAATTTCATTCTGATTTTTGACAAAGTTAATGCATTGTCAATTTATTCCGTGAGCTTCGATGTGAAAATGCAGCACACGCTCGGTCTCTTTCATCTTTTCCGCTCTGAAAGAAATATCAAGAACTCCAAGATTCTCCCTTTCTTTGCATTTCGACCCTTTGTGGCCATTAGAATATGTGGAAGCTGAGTGATGATATCTCCCCGGAGGACTCTTCTTTTTCTTCTCTTCTTTCTCCCGCTATACTCACTCAACGCTACCACAAAAAACATCTTTGATTGTAGAAGTCAGGTCGATTCCGGTAAACATTGATCCGCTATTCATTCCGTCCCGTCCCTCGGCGAAAAGTACGTATCCCCATCTTTTCAACGTCTCCGTTTCTTCCGATTGTGTGCTCTCTCTCTCCCTCTCCCTCTATCTCCGATTCGCCATTAAATACACACACAAGGGCAGCGGACAGACGCATTGTGGGAAGAAGGGAGGACCCTACTGGTATATGTATGCACCAGATGTCGTCTTATCCAAGCAAGTGCTTCAAATGTTCCCATTTTCAAATTCCCTCCCTCCTTCCCTCATTTTCGCTTCTCTCTCAATCAATCAAATCGTTATCAACATTGCGGATCGATTAAAGAGTGGGTGGGGTTGAGCAGGGCTGTCAAAAATCCGGCTGGCCGCCGCCGGCCGAAAAAAGCCGCGGCTCACGGCCGGCTTCGGCCGTGCGCTCTCAACAACAAAAAAGCCGCGGCCGGCCGCGGCCGGCTGGAGGGCCGTGGGTACTGTGAAAGATCGAAAAATTGCACTGATCTGCCACAGAATTTTTGATCTCTGAGAAATCTTGAAAAAAGAACACGAAAAAGAGAGAGATGTTTCATCACACTCGGCCTTAAGGCCGGCCGCGGCCGGCCGCGGCTTTTTTGTCATTCACGCTCGCGAAGCCGGCCGCCGGCCGGCCGACAGTTTTCTCGGCCGAGGGCCGGCCGCGGGGCCGTTTTGACAGCCCTGGGGTTGAGTTGAGTTGCCATCAATGATGACTCATTTGTTTTTTCCTTCCACTTCCTTTTAAATTTCGAAACTTTCACTTAAAATAGAAACTGTTCGCAGTTTGATGGGTCAGTCGGCACAGCTTCCAGCTATTCACCACTCTCAGATTTCGTAACCAATACTCGGTCTCTGATGCCCCCCTCTCTCTTTCTTTCTTGAGCTGGGGTCCCAAGAGCAGGTGTAAAAGTCTGTCTTTCGTTACACTCTGAGCACTTCACAGTCGCCTACACTCTCTCTCCTTCTTTCTCGTTCGACTCGGGTCCAGAGCAAGATGCCAGTTGTGATGGCACACTCTTTTCCGCCCACGTTCCTCCATTTTCCCCTCCCCTACAACACTTTTTGTTACTTTATTGATTTTTTTTTTACATTTTATGGGATTATTCATGGAAATGTTTTAAAAAAGCACTCGTAGAAACTGTGAAAAAAAGAATGGCGGACTGAAAATGAGAATTTTCAAATTCAACTTTTCATTTTTTGAGAATTGCCATTTTTGGCATTTCTATGAATAACCTCATTATTAAATATTGGAGAGCGTGACAAAACCGGGGAAAAACGAGAAACCGGGGAACACAAAACCGGGGAACGCAAAATCGGGGAAAAAATGTCAAAAACCGGGGAATCCGACACTGTCACGTAATATTGCGGATGACTCTGATTTTCCGCGCAAATTGCGGAAAATGTTCAGACAAATTTTGAAATTCAGCGTTGTCCGCAATTTTGCGTGACAGTGTTGAATTCCCCGGTTTTTGACATTTTTTCCCCGATTTTGCGTTCCCCGGTTTTGTGTTCCCCGGTTTCTCGTTTTTCCCCGGTTTTGTCACGCTCTCAAATATTGTGAAAACAAAAAAATTTCAGCGCGGTGTTTGCGTACTTTTGAAATTCAAACGGCAAGGAAAGAAATATTTGAGACCCTGACAAAACCGGGGAAAACCACGAAACCGGGGAAGACAAAACCAGGGAAGACAAAACCGGGGAAAAAATCGGACAAAACCTGGGAAGAAGCTCCGCCCCCTTTTGCAGCTGCTGCACGATGTTTTGTACTGGAAGTGTTGAAAAAGTGCGCCGCAGACTTGCAACTTTTCCCCGGTTTTGTCCAGTTGCAAGTCTGCGGCGCACTTTTTCAATACTTCCAGTACAAAACATCGTGCAGCAGCTGCAAAAGGGGGCGGAGCTTCTTCCCAGGTTTTGTCCGATTTTTTCCCCGGTTTTGTCTTCCCTGGTTTTGTCTTCCCCGGTTTCGTGGTTTTCCCCGGTTTTGTCAGGGTCTCAAATATTTAGCATGGGAAATGAAGAGATTTGTTTCCATTTTCGTTTGAATTTTAAAAGTACGAAAACACCGCGTTGCAATTTTTTTGTTTTCACAATATTTAACTTCAAAAAAATTTTTTTCATTTTTAAATTTTCTCAACCGAATACTGTAATCTCTTCTATCAATTGAAAATCCTGTAATTTGTAATTTTTGTGCACCTGCTCGTGAACTGAAATTTTTCTCATTTCATTCAACGCTGATTATTCAAATTTTAATAGTTCGTCAATGTTTTTGTTTGTTTAACATTCAGTATTTAAATTATTATTTAAAACTTCTTGCTGTTTGATTCTTTGGTTATTAGCTGCCGACTAGTCGCGAGCTGTGCGTCAGCAAGGGCTAATATCGATATTCGACGGCTAATATTCAATATCGCCCGCTATTATTGTGGTTTCAATCTAGTTTCATCATCAAAACATGAAACCCCGTCCACTTTTTTTACGCGAATATTACATTTTAATGCATTTTGAATTTTTGCGTGGAAAAAAGTGGGCGAGGTTTCACGTTTTGATGTCGCAACTCGATTGAAAACACAATAGCCGCTTTCAATGGCTATTAGCGACATAGCTTCCTACATACACTCCAAAAATGTTTTGAATATTAAAAAAATGTTCAAAAATAAACCCCTCTCCTCTTTTTTTTTAAATCTAATTACCTGTTCTTCAATTACATTTTTTAAATACCGTATTTTCCCCTCCACTTTCAATTGCGAAAGCGAATGCCAATTTGCAGTTGAACCTACTAGGCATCGAATGCCGCCATCAACATCTCTGCTGCTCTCCGCAGCTCTTCTCCTCCTCGTCCCAATCGCCCTAGCGGCAAGCGATTGGAAAACAGGCGAGGTGACGGGAAAAGTGGTCGAAAAGTCTGATTTCCCGTGCTATAGTCTGTCACGTGACAACTACACGTGCTCGGCGTGCATCCAGTTCCACGAGTCGTGCGCGTGGTGCGGAGCTCCGGTGAGTCATGCGTTGGCTGGGAACTATTATTGGATGGTTTAAATTTTCAGCTTTTTGACGAGAAGAAGCCCTATGCAAGATGTGACAATCGCGCAAAACTGCTGGAGCACGGATGCCCGGAAAGCTACATTGAGGATCCGGAAACCAAATTGGACATCACTGGAGATAATCAACTTTCTGATCAGGGAACTGTTGACAAGGAGGAAGAAGCGGTGCAGATCAAACCGCAGGAGATGTATGTCGAAATTCGGCCGAGTGAGTTTTTTTTAATTCGCTTTCTTCATTCAAATATTTAAACCTAAATCACTTTTGTATAAGGCCGGTTTCATTTCTGTTAGGAAGACGCACTCTTTTGCCTGATATTTTGTGTTTAAGGTTGATTTTATGTCGGCGGACTAAATACTTTAGAACCGTAATCTTCCAGGGGGGATTTTCGGCTATTAGCCTTTCATCGCAGGCGCCGTTTTCGATGGCTAACTCCCGCTTGTGCGCCGATTGCGGTCATACGTCATATACGCACCAAACTTGCGGTTGCCGACGCGTCAGCAGTGCTTATCTACCATATTCGATGGCTAACAGCCATTTTCAAAGGCTAATAGGCATGTAATTATTACGTATTCCTGGAATGCTGATACCGCATCAAATGGTGTACATTGCGGTCTCGCCACGGACGGTGTTTGCGGACTTGTGGATTTAGTGTCTGATTTTTTACGCGCAAATTTGAATTTTTCCGTTTCGAAAATTTATAAATTCCATTTTTTGTTCTTATTATTTGTGCCGTTTTTAATTTTTTCATAACTTAATGGAATTTTAAATTTTTTTATCGCATGTCACGGTGTCCAGGATTTGAAATGTGGGCGGAGCCTAATTTGCTGGCGCGCCAGCAAACTTGCATGGCGCACTTTCGGTGCTTGCGCATTTTTCGACTCTCGCCTTTTTTTACTATTGATTTTATTATCTTTCTTTCAGTAAAACTTGTTTTTCTTTGTAAAATGTATGTATTGTATCTTTTAATACCGTAAAATTGCCCAAACTTCGATTTTCGTAAAGCTTTATCCTGCAAAAACACCAAAAAACTCAAAACGAATATTTCGAAATGGTGGCTGAACCAAATTCGACGTTCTTAGGCTTTAAAAATTTCTAAAGACCTCAGCTATAATTTCGTTGGAGCACATGCGGGAAAAATTAAGAATTTATGCTTTTTTTCCCGAAAAACATAAAAAATGCGTCAAAATGTAAATTTCGCGCGAAAAAATACAGTGGGGCGCGTTGGCTCGGCTCCGCCCACTTTTCAAATCCTGGACACCGTGCATGTTGAAAAAAAAGAAGTTAAACACTAGCCTGGAAAAAAATTTTCACATTCCATAGAGTTAAAAAAATTAAAAACGGCACAAGTAATAACAAAAAACAAGGAATTTATTAGTCGAAATTTTTCGAAGCGGAATAATTCAAATTTGCCCGTAAACCCACAAGTCTGCAAACACCGTCCGTGGCGAGACTACAATATACACGATTTGACGCGATATCACCATTCTAGGAATACGTAATGGCTGCCTAGATCCTTCATATCCACGCCAAAATGCGGTTATATAAACAAGCGGCATTATACACAAGATGTTAAGCTAATTATTTTTTAGAATCCCGTGTCCGCTTCAATGTCACCTACCGTCAAGCCGTCGACTATCCAGTTGACCTTTACTATTTGATGGACTTGTCCTACTCAATGAAAGACGATAAACAGAAACTGTCAGAGCTCGGAGATTTGTTGGCGGAGAGAATGAGAACAGTCACCAAAAACTTCCGCCTTGGATTCGGAAGCTTCATTGATAAGAAACTGATGCCATTCATCGACCCGAGAATTGAGAAACAGCTATCCCCATGCCCAACTCCATGCGCTGAGCCGTACGGATTCAAGCATCAGATGTCCTTGACGACGAACACCGCAAAATTCAAGGCTGAAGTTGACAAAGCCGAGATTTCCGGAAACTTGGATGCGCCGGAAGGTGGATTTGACGCTGTCGTTCAGGCGCTTGCTTGCAATGTACGTTTTAAATAGATACATAACATTTGTTTTTTTTGTTGCATGAATGTATTACAGGGTGGCCGATAAGTATAGGACGCTCGCTTTCAGCGTTCCCTGGCACGGTGCCAAGGGATATTTTCGAAAAATTTCGAAACTTTTCGAAAGTCCAGAGACTATATAAGTAAGCTTCTCAGTCATTTGTTCTCACTTCTCCATATCGCCGAGCTATGAAAAGTTCTCCTCATCGTCCTTCCATTGAACTCTTGTTCAAGAGAGGCCTCGGAAGTGCTGAGATCGCTCGACGCCTTCAAATTTTGTCTTCGACGGTTCGAATTCTTCGACGGCACTTTGCTGGTGGTCCATTTATCCTTCAACAAGACTGGGCACCGTCCCATGGCTCGAGATCGACATTGGCCGTCTTGGAGGCGCATTTCCCTGGATTCCTGGACAAGAACTTGTGGCCTGCTTCCAGCCCGGATCTCAATCCGATGGATTTCAGCGTTTGGGGCATGTTGGAAGGGAAGATCGCGGGAAAAGTTTTTGCTACTGTCGATGACTTGAAGGCCGCTCTCGAGGTAGCATGGGCTTCGATCGACGACGGATACCTGCGGCGCACTGTCAATTCGGTGAAGAAACGTTTGAGAGCCTGTGTCAAAGCTCGTGGATCCAACTTCGAAATTCTCTTGTAAAATCAAATTTTCTGCTTATTTTTTGTTGTTTAATAAAGGTTGTTCTCGAAAAATCCTCAAATTGAAAAAATGGGAGCACTTTCAAAACGTCCTATACTTATCGGCCACCCTGTATTTTCAGAAAACGATTGGATGGCGTGAACGTGCTCGTAAAATGATCGTCTTCTCCACCGATGCTGGATTCCATTTCGCCGGAGACGGAAGACTTGCCGGAGTAGTGGAGCCGAACGACGGAACGTGCCACTTGGACAGAGAAGGATACTACACGGAGACACTGAACCAGGATTACCCGTCGATCGCTCTTCTCCATCAAATGATCAAGGATCGTAAGGCGAACGTCATCTTCGCTGTCACCAAGAACAATCAGGATCTGTACACGCAACTGTCGAATGCTCTTCCAGACGTTTCCTCGTCCGTCGGAGTGTTGGCCAACGATTCGCGTAACATTGTGGATTTGATTGAGAAGGAGTACTTGAAGATTTCCGAGAAGATTATTATGGTCGATAATGCGAACGCTTCCGAGGGACTCAAACTTACCTACAGATCAATGTGTCTTGAGTATGTTTTTTTTCTATAACTTTTATGAGGGTTGTGATCAGGGGTGTGCGGAACGGAATTTCCAGCATTTTTGGAATGTGAAATTCCGATCAGAATGTTCCGAAAAAAATCGGTACTATCGGTATGGTAAAGTATTAATTTGATGTATTTATTATTGACCGTTTTCATTGTTTTTTTTTATTTTTCCTATTGTCATTAAATTTTATTATCGGTTCGATATTCTCGCCGGCGAAAAATTTATAATAGGCGCAGGCAAAACCAAACGACACACCCGCTCACATTTTTGCACTGCGTTCAGTTGAAAAACCTGAGGGGGCGGAGTTCCGCCACTGCTTACTGTAGCCGGCAAGAATATTGAATTGATAATGCGTTGGTTATTTACGTTGTTGCCAGGGGAAACAATTTCGTCCTTAAAAAAATTTACCGAAAAAAAATAAAAACAACTCGTTTGAAAACACAATAAGTTTTGGTCAGAAAAAAAGTTCTTTCAGCATGAAAAATTTATAAACTTTTTGAAGCAAGTCATTCCGAATATTTTTTCTGAAATTTCCGAAATTCTGAGATCCGGGAAAATCACAGTTCGGAAAATTCTGACATTCCGAGTTTCCGAAAAATAAAAGCGTTTTTTGGACTATATTTATGAGATTACCCTTTTTTCAGCGGAACCACCCTGAAAGACACCAACGTTTGTGAGGGAATTCGTGTCGGAGATGAGGTGCAGTTCGAGGTCACTCTTGAGAACACCCATTGTATCGATAAGAGAGATTTCATGCTTCGCATCGGACCATCCGGACTTGATGAGACTCTTCACGTGAAGGTGAAAGTGTTGTGCGATTGCGACTGTGAACAGCACGATCGAATTGTGACGAACGCGGCCGAGTGTCACGGTGGAGACATGGTGTGTGGAGTGTGCAGGTGTAAAGGAGGAAATGTCGGAAAGTACTGTGAGTGTAATCGGCCAGGAATGAGCACTGCAGCGTTGAATGAGAAGTGCAAGAGGTGGGTCCTTCTATTTATTTGATCTATTATCAATTAAATATTTGCTTTTCAGAACCAACGAGTCTGCCATTTGCGAAGGACGTGGAGTGTGCAACTGTGGACGTTGCGAGTGCAATCCACGTGCCAATCCGGAAGAGCAAATCTCTGGTGAATTCTGTGAATGTGACAACTTTAACTGTCCCCGCCACGATCGCAAAATCTGCGCCGAGCACGGAGAGTGCAACTGTGGAAAGTGTATTTGTGCGCCAGGATGGACAGGAAGAGCCTGCGAATGTCCCATTTCCACCGACTCCTGCCTCTCTGCTAACGGAAAAATTTGCAACGGAAAAGGCGAATGCATCTGTGGAAGATGTCGTTGTCACGATGGTCCAGACGGCAACAGATACTCGGGAGCCAAGTGTGAGATTTGTCCAACGTGTCCGACAAAGTGTATCGAGTACAAACCGTGTGTGATGTGCCAGCAGTGGAAGACTGGACCGTACAACGAGTCGAGATGTGATCAGTGTCCGTTCAAAGTCATTCCGGTTGATGAGTTGCCAAGTGAGTTTTTTAAATTTTCAAGTTCTGGTGTTTGAAAAGGCTCAAGAGCGGTGTTCCCCCAAATTGTGTATATTTCTGAGGCCACATTTACGGACCGTTGTAATGCCGCGTCGAAAGTTAAAAAAATTCCTGACATCAGGAGTTTTTTGCAGTCCAAAGTTCCGAAAAATTTCCCAGAAATAACAGGCGGTGATAGTTGCAACCGATGTTACCGTAGTTGCTTCGCTGCGAGACCTTCTATGTTTAAACTTGAATTTTCCCGCACTTGCTCAAGTTTAAACATAGAAGGTCTCGCAGCGAAGGAACTACGGTAACGCCTGTTTCAACTGTGGTCACCTGTTATTTCTGGGAAATTTTTCTGAACTTCGGGCTGCAAAAAACTCCTTTTTAGAACTTTGGACGCGGCATAAATTATTTTAAAAAAATTTTTTCATGATGCGGGTGAGACAAAACATTTTTAATTTTTTTTTGATAATGCGCTGCAGGGATAAAAATTTTTTGTTTCTTTTTGTAGAGCCGCGGAGGTGAAAAATAATTCCGGTTTTCGGACAAAAACTTAGCCGATATATGCTCCGAATTGACAAAAAACTTGAAAAGTTTCCATTTAACTGGCTTAAATACGCTTTTTTTTCGAATTTTTTTGAGGACAAAAACAATTTTTTTCTTGTTTTTTTGGTAAATTTTTTGAGGACAAAACTATGGGGGCGGATGACTATGAGTGGGCGGAGTTACACGTTTTGATGTCGCAACTCGATTGAAAACACAATTCCTCAAAAATTTTCCCTGATGCACTTTTCGAGAAGTTGAAATTTATTTTTTCCCATAAACTAGGTAAATTATAGCGCCTAAAATAGCCAAAACTGCATGTTTTATGTAGGTTTATTTTTTGCAAAATACAAAAAAAAGTATTCTTCTGGGTCCGTCCGTTAAAGGGGGTGCCAACTTTCTGGGGAAAGTGGCTTAAAATATACTCTTGGATGGGGGATTTACGAATATCAAATAGAAATCGAACGAAACATTTTTTCTGATTTTTGGCGAATTTTACAAAAAAAAAATAGAAGACCACGGGGAGTTCACGACTTGGCTCGAAATTCAAACACCATTTTTCTTTTTCATCATTGTTCTCCCGTGTTTTTCCAATATTTTTGCATTAATCTTTGGGAAATATATTACAAACATCATTTCGTGTTTTAAAATATCAAATTAACGCGTGTTGATCACAAAAGTAACGATAAAACAAATTCGGAACAAAAATTCTCATACCTTCCCTTTTTGTCGGGGGTACGACAGAATAGAAATAGGCGAAATAGAAATGCTACAAAAAAGAACTGGAAAAAATAGAACTGAGCGAAATAGAAATGCTACGAAATAGAACGGCTACAAAATAGAAGTGAGCGAAATAGAAATGCTACAAAATAGAAAAAATTTTGGCGATGGAGCGCGTTTGCATTATTTTTTCAATTGCTCAGTTTTTCGCCGATTTTCCATTTTTTTTTCCGAAACTGCATTGATTTTATACCTTTCTTCATTTTCGATGTTGTTAAGTGCGTAAAATATCTGAAAATTACTGAAAAATTCTATAATAATCGGAAAATTCGAAGAATAATGCAAACGCGCTCCATCGCACCGATTTCTATTTCGCCCATTTCTATTTTGTCACATTTCTATTTCGCGCTGTTCTATTCCGTTCATTTCTATTTTGTAGCCGTTCTATTTTTTCCAGTTCTTTTTTGTAGCAATTCTATTTTGTAGCATTTCTATTTCGCCTATTTCTATTCTGTCGTACCCCCTTTTTGTCCCTTTTCCTGCTCAATTCCGCATTAAGTTCACTCTTTTATCTGTAACGTTTATATTTGAACAATAAATGTTCACAAGAAATTATTTAAAACGATGAATCGAACGAAAGGCAAATATCGATTTTTCGATTTTCATGACTAAACTGTATTTTCGCGATTATGTAAAATTATAATAAGCGATTAGAGCATGTTTATCGAAAATCGATAATAAAAACGAGGAAAATTGCACGAAAAATGAATATTTTGGTGAAAATGGATCTTTCTAGAAGCCGCGGCCGCGGGTTTCCTAGTCCACGGCCACGATTTTCGTGTACTCCTCGTGGTCTTCTATTTTTTTTTGTAAAAATCATAAAAAATCAGAGAATTTTTTTCGTGCGATTTCAATGTGATATACGTAAATCCCCCACCCAAGAGTATAATTTAAGCCACTTTCCCCACAAAGTTGGCACCCCCTTTAAGTAAAAATCGATTGGATTGGGATAGTCACTGGACCAAATTTGTCGCCCTTAGGCTTAAAAAATTTCTTAAAACCTCTTCTTGGAGCACATTTGGGAGAAAATAATTTGTTATTATTTTTTTTTCCCGAAAAAACAAGAAAAATTGTGTCAAAGTTTGAATTTCGTGTAAAATCCAGTGGTGCGATTTTGCTTTGGCTCCGCCCACATTTCAAGTCCTGTACACCGTGGGAATGATTTTCAGAATTCTGACAATCAGAATCTGTTATTTTTAATGCATGATTTCACTTAATTGGGGACCCTAAACACTTTCCATTATAGGGGAAGTGATCCTAAAATGATAGCCAAAATCGTTCTATGCTTTCCGAATCAATATAAATTGTTGGAATCCGGATTCCATGTTTTACTTTTTCAGCGCTCAACGATACGACACCGTGCCAATTTGTGGATCCAGCCGACGATTGTACCTTCTACTACCTTTACTTCCACGATGAAGGCACTGACAATGCGACTGTCTGGGTGAGACGTCACAAAGACTGTCCTCCACCAGTCCCAGTGCTTGCCATTGTATTGGGTGTGATTGCCGGTATCGTCATTCTCGGAATCTTGCTTCTCCTCATCTGGAAACTGCTCACCGTTCTTCACGACAGGGCAGAGTACGCCAAGTTTAACAATGAAAGGCTCATGGCCAAGTGGGATACGGTAATTTTTTTTATTTATTTTTGAGAAAAACAATTGATTTAAACACAATGACTTTCAGAACGAGAATCCAATCTACAAGCAAGCAACGACAACGTTCAAAAATCCAGTCTATGCTGGAAAAGCGAATTAATTTTTGAAAATTGGAATTTAATTTTTTTATTATTATATTTCTGCTCACAATTCTGCCAAAAATCATGGACCTTACTCTGGAAAACGAGTATCCTTATGTATCTTTTTCCCCTCAAAATAGTTGTTTTTTTTTCTTGTTCAATCACTGCAATATATTTACGATAGCTACTAAATACCCACTCTCTCTCCCAAATTTCTCATACGGATTCTTTATTCTTCTATTTTTCCACACTGCTTTACCTTTAAAAACTGTTTTTTTTTCTTTTGCTCCATTGCATTTTCCTACTCCAACTCAAAATTCTTGTATTATTATTGGTGCTTTTTGGATCTTGTCGTTTACTGATTTGTTTTTTTTTTTCTTAAATTTCAATTTTCTTTCCAGAAAAAAAAAATCAATTTTTAATATTTATTTATTGAGCTCAAAATGTTCATTCAGGCAGCCATAGTTCCGCAGTCTGTATTTTTCTTATCAAAACCATGAAAAAAATTGAGAAAAGTGGAAAAAGAGTGAAGGAATAAACAAGTTTTCGACGCGTTTGTGACCACGTGAAGAATAGAAGCGTCCAGAAATAGCGAGTGAAAGTGAGAGTGTGCAGAGAAGAGAGATGAATTTTGTGTTTTGCACGCACACAACGTCAGTTGTCCACTCTAGAGGCCTATTTTCTCGCATATTCTCGCTCGATGGGCTATTTACTCGGCTTTTTCTAAATCTAGGAATATTTTATTTAAATATTTATTTAGTGTCGAAAAATTTAATATAATAGCGAGCTACCGTAACCTTTAAGCGATTCGAGAAAAATAAGAATTTTTTATTTTCCTTTTTCCTTCAATTTACCGTATTTCGACTAATTTAAGCGCATGCCCTTCTATTGTTTCATTTCATCACAACTGCCGGGTGAGGTTTGCACACCAAACTTCGGTCGTATATTGCCTGCCTGGTTAAAAAATGCTTTGCCGAGTTTGGTGTGCGAACCTCTAAATACCCGGCAGTTGTGATGCAATGAAACAATAGAAGGGCATGCGCTTAAATTAGGGGAAATACTGAATATTTAGTTGAATTATTTATTGAACTGAAAAAGTTAATAAAATTACGCCGCTACGGAAAATATCGATTTGGCTCATCTGGGTTACGGTAGGTCGCTAATTTTTTATTATTTTTAATTCCTACCGTAACCGGCAACAGAGTTGAGTGAAATTGAGCAATACGCTCAAAATACAGCAATTTGACCGCCCGCTTCCCGCGCGCCATTTTTAAGTTTTTATCCCTAGCCACCGCGGTGCATGCACCTTTTTTTCCTGAAAATTTAATTCTCGCCGATTTTCTACCCCTCTAGACAATTTTTATTACGTATTCGCCATGGATTGACACTTCGCGGTGAATGAATAAAAGAAAAGTTTGCTTTCACGTTATGGACGCGCTCCATTCGCGGAAAATTCCGAAATTGTCTGAAATCCCAAAATTTCTGATTTGAATAAATATCACAATCAAATTTTCGCAGTTTTCTCTAAACTTACAATTAAACCCTTATTATGCCCCCTTAAAGTTTCTCAAAATGTATGGAGTTTGACCAGTTTACGTGCAGAATCCTTTTTTTCTTCGTTCCCTCCGCAAAATGTTCCAACTTTCTAAATATCTCTGACCCGCTTGTTTTCGTTTTTCTATTTTCTCCCATGACAAACTCGAGTTGACATTGACGACATCATTGAACGATCGTTATTTATTTACTAAACTAAATATATATTTCACATCAGTTTTCCAAAATTTGACCCTTTCAGATCATCGCCTCGTCGCGATGTATCTTCAGTTGCTGAAACCCACTCTGGTGCGGTGCTCGACACGCCCATCGTCTTCAGGCGCCTACACTCGCTTTCCGATCGACGAGAAATGGGCGGCGTCTGCGAAAAAGGCGATGAAGGGTCGAGAAGCGGACACGCTCATCTGGAACACACCGGAAGGAATTCCAATCAAACCGCTCTATTTGAGAAACGACAGAGAGTGTGATGCTCACAGATCGGTCGAGCTTCCCGGACAGTTTCCGTTCACTCGTGGACCGTATCCCACAATGTACACGCAGAGACCGTGGACCATCAGGCAGTATGCTGGTTTCTCGACAGTCGAGGAGTCGAACAAATTTTATAAAGAGAACATTAAAGCTGGACAACAGGGACTTTCTGTCGCCTTCGATTTGGCCACTCACAGAGGGTAAGTGTTTATTTTTCTGATTTTGAGGGGGGAAGGGGGGGGGGGAGTATTCCTGGCAATGTCATGCCAAAATTTACCAGAATTGACCCCTTCGAATATCATTTTGGTCCCACTAGACATATAAATCACGATTTAGTTTCTGACTGAAATTTTATGGTGAAACCTCTGACAAAATATACCCAGAATGTCTTTCGGAATGGGTAATTCCCTATTTTTCTGTGTGGGTTAACTCAGCTATTTTAATGGACCTATTCATAATAATTTTCCTGCCATTTTAATCCAATGCAAACCAGAAGTTTAATTTGTTTTTCTGCATTAACTTGTTTAAAATTCAGGTTCAGAAAATACTTGTCAGAAAATCGTAAAGGAAATTTTTTTCCGAAACTGTTTAAACAGTTCGAAAAATCGGATATCCGATTTTCCAAACTAAAAATTCCAATTTTTTTCAATTTTATATTTTAGATTGAATTTCAAGAACAGTGTTTAACAATTTTCTAAATTTAATTACTTCTTTAAAAATATGAAAAATAACAAAAATTTTCGGATAATATTTTCGGAAAATCGGAATTTGCGTTTTCCTATTGCGACCAAGCCTGAGCTTGGGTTCATGAATCTGGAAAATGGCTGGAGAATACATTTTGAAACACACCCATTTTCGTGTGAAATGGATAAAAGGGCTCTGGGACGTGACGTTTCGAAGCTTTTGTGCTATTTTTCGTCACCGCGTTCGCACTATTGTCAAAAATTCGGCCAAAAAAATTGTTATCGAATCTTTTCATGGTGATTCCAAAAATTTTGTCAGAATTTACCGGAAAATTACCGCTAAAGTTTCGAAACGTCCCAGAGCCGATAAAGGACGCAGGTGATTATTTTTTGGAAAACGATTTCCCTGTCTTTTTCCAGTTTCATAGATCAGGCTTCTGGTTTGGATTTAATTAATGACAAGAAAATTGATGTCAATATCATCTTCCTCATTAGACAAGCTACCATCTTATAATATATAAATACCCTATAAACGTCTTTCCCATTTTCAGATACGACTCGGACAATCCGAGAGTGTTCGGAGACGTCGGAATGGCTGGAGTCGCTGTCGATTCAGTGGAAGACATGCGACAACTTTTCGATGGTATCAACCTTGAGAAAATGTCCGTTTCGATGACAATGAACGGAGCCGTTATTCCTGTTCTTGCCATGTACGTCGTTGCCGCCGAAGAGTCGGGTGTCAGTCGAAAACTTCTTTCGGGAACCATTCAAAATGACATCCTTAAAGAATTCATGGTTCGTAACACGTACATTTACCCGCCAGAGCCGTCAATGAGAATCATTGGTGACATCTTTGCGTACACGTCTCGTGAAATGCCAAAGTTCAACTCGATCTCAATCTCTGGTTATCACATGCAAGAGGCTGGCGCCGATGCTGTTCTCGAGATGGCGTTCACGATCGCCGATGGAATTCAATATTGTGAGACTGGTCTCAATGCTGGGCTAACTATTGATGCATTTGCTCCTCGTCTCTCATTCTTCTGGGGAATCTCAATGAACTTTTACATGGAGATTGCCAAGATGCGTGCCGCCCGTCGTCTTTGGGCCAACCTTATCAAAGAGAGATTCCAGCCGAAGAGCGCTAAAAGTATGATGCTTCGTACTCACTCGCAGACATCTGGATGGTCACTGACCGAACAAGATCCGTATAACAACATTATCAGAACTACGATTGAAGCGATGGCTTCGGTCTTTGGAGGAACACAATCTCTTCACACAAACTCTTTTGATGAGGCGCTTGGTCTTCCAACAAAGTTTTCGGCAAGAATCGCTCGCAACACACAGATTATTATCCAGGAAGAGTCGGGAATCTGCAAGGTCGCTGATCCATGGGGTGGATCTTATATGATGGAGTCGTTGACGGATGAAATCTACGAGCAAGCATTGGCTGTCATCAAGGAGATTGATGAGTTGGGCGGAATGGCCAAGGCTGTTTCTTCTGGAATGACAAAGCTGAAAATCGAGGAGGCTGCTGCCAAGAAACAGGCGAGAATCGATGTTGGAAAGGATGTAATCGTCGGAGTGAACAAGTACCGCCTGGATCATGAACAACCAGTCGAAGTGTTGAAGATTGACAACGCTAGGGTGCGTGAGGAACAGTGCGCTAAATTGAACCACATCAGGGCCACCAGAGACGCCGAGAAAGCCAAGAACGCGCTGGATGCAATCTCGGAAGGAGCTCGTGGAGACGGAAATTTGATGGCGCTTGCCATCGAGGCCGCCCGTGCTCGTTGCACAGTTGGAGAGATCTCTGACGCCATGGAGAAGGTATTCCAGCGACATGCAGCTGTCAATCGCCTTGTCTCAGGAGCCTACAAATCAGAGTTTGGAGAGACTTCCGAGATGTCGCAGGTTCTCGAACGGGTGAAATCGTTTGCTGATCGTGAAGGACGTCAGCCACGTATCATGGTTGCAAAGATGGGACAAGACGGACACGATCGTGGAGCCAAGGTGGTCGCCACCGGATTCGCCGATCTCGGATTCGACGTCGATGTGGGACCATTGTTCCAGACGCCAGTGGAAGCTGCTCAACAAGCTGTTGATGCTGATGTGCACGTTATTGGAGCTAGCAGTTTGGCAGCCGGACATTTGACTCTTGTTCCACAGTTGATTGGCGAGCTTAAGAAACTTGGAAGACCGTGAGTTGTATTCTATTGAATATTGAGAAAACAAAAAAAGAATTGCAGCACGGTGTTTGCGTACTTTTGAAAATTAAACAAATTTATCTTCATTTGCTATGATATTTATTTCTTTCTTTTTCGTTTGAATTTTCAAAAGTACGCGTTCTCAATCAAGTTGCATCATCAAAAAATGAAATCTCGTCCACTTTTTTCACGCAAAAACTCAAACTGCACTAAAATTTAACATTCGCGTTAAAATAGTGGGCGGAGTTTCATGTTTTGATGATGCAACGCGATTGAAAACACAAAATTATGGATTCTTGACGTAGCACACGTTGCTGCAAGTTTGTGCAATTTGTTTCCTCTCTCGCCGCCAAGAGCTGAATCGTGGCGAAACCCAACAATTGCTGACGCATAACTTGGCACGCTGTCTCGCTACGTCACGAATCCATAATTATCGATTTCATAATTTAAAAATTAAAAGTAAATTTTAAATTTTATTACACCGAAAAAGGGGAAAATCCCATATTTTACAAAAATTTGCTTTTCAAAAGTGGCTACGGTACTGGTCGTCGATTTCTGTGTTTACACTAATTTTTTGTTTGGTGATATTATATTTATACTCTCGTCTCAGCTGGCGCTTTCTTTTGCCTAGAAAATGCAAATTATTACACGAGTGAATTGAGCGCGATAGGAAACAGATGAAGTTAGTGTGACCGTAATCCATTAAAAAAATTTTAACGAGTGAGTGAGTAAAAATCAAATTCGTTTTTAAAGATTTTTTGGTGGAATTTATATAGTGCTTAATTTACTCGTGAAATGGTTTGCATTGTCTAGGCCACAAATATATTTTTGGCCACGACTTTCTAAAACACTTACACGTGAATCCAACAGCAATACATATATTCTCTTGTAAAATTTACTACGCAAAAACCGATGTCACTATTTTTAATTCGCACCCTATTGTGTTTTCAATCGAGTTGCTATTCTCAGTATGGAGCGTTGCAAGTTCGCTCCCTTCGCAAAGTGCAGGAGACGGCCACGTTGGCGACGAGAAAGAGCGTGGCCGATGTTTCGCTCTGAAATCCAAATGCATGCGCAATTCACTGTGCGATTGGAGCAAATTTGCAGAGCTTTATACCGAGTATACAGCAAAATAGGAAACCGCACCCATTTTTTCTTGCGTAAATATGTTCAAATAAGGCTAGAATTGCGGGTTCGCGCGCAAAAAAAGTGGGCGGGGCTTAATTTATTGATTTAGCAACTCGATTGAAAACACTATAGTAATGGAAGCTATGAAAAGAACGCATGTAAAGATCCTGGGATATTCATTTCAATTTATTTTGAAACTATATTTATTCCAGAGACATCCTCGTCATTGCCGGAGGAGTTATTCCGCCACAAGACTACCAAGAGCTGTACGACGCCGGTGTCGGCCTTATCTTTGGCCCAGGCACCCGCCTCCCAGCTTGTGCCAACCAAATACTCGAAAAACTCGAGGCCAATCTTCCGCCAGTCGCTCCCGGAAAGGCAGCTACCCGATAAACACGAGTTATTGCAATTTCAATTTCTGATTACTTCTCTCTCTCTCTCTCTTTGCCTCATTCACCCACAACTGTTTCACCAAATCTAATCACAAACCGATTTTATGTATAATATAATGTGCAAAGTCTAACCGGTCCCTTCTCCACAGAATTCGTATTTTCTCACCTTTTCGTATTTTTCCTACCGTATTTGTATTTATTTCTTGTGCCATGTGAACGTTGTTTTGTAGGATACCGTAGATTTGATAGTTTGTTTGACCGAATGAAAGTTTTATCATCTATTTATTTACCAGAACATCACCAAGGAATGTTTGGCTATTAGCCGTTCATTTCGGGGCGTGTGTCGAATTCGATGGCTGTCTCCCGCATTTGCGCCGATCACCGATTACGCGCGAGCTGTCCGTGAGTAATGGCTATTCGATGGGGGTACGACAGAATAGAAATAGGCGAAACAGAAATGCTACAAAAAAGAACTGGAAAAAATAGAACTGCGCGTTTGCATTACATATTTTTTCAATTGCTCAGTTTTTCGCCGATTTTCCATTTTTTTTTTTCTGAAACTGCATTGATTTTATACCTTTCTTCATTTTCGATGTTGTTAAGTGCGTAAAATATCTGAAAATTACTGAAAAATCCTATACTAATCGGAAAATTCGAAGAATAATGCAAACGCGCTCCATCGCACCGATTTCTATTTCGCCCATTTCTATTTTGTCACATTTCTATTTCGCGCTGTTCTATTCCGCTCATTTCTATTTTGTAGCCGTTCTATTTTTTCCAGTTCTTTTTTGTAGCAATTCTATTTTGTAGCATTTCTATTTCGCCTATTTCTATTCTGTCGTACCCCCTATTCGATGGCTAACAACCACCATTTTTAATGGCTAATAGCCATGTAGCTGCATATATCCGTCATATCCGCGCCACAAGAGATTCGGCTACATTGACGTAAACTCGTTTGTTAATAATCAGTGCAAAAAAATTTGGTTGATTAAATAGTTGCAAAATGTTCAGTGTTTGGCCATTTGTGCTTGCTCGTAATGCTAATTATGCTCTTTTAAAACTCATTTATCCTACTTATACTCTTTCTCATAACCCATTTTTGCTCATAATTAGTCTTCTCGTTTTGTCTTCTTTTTTTGGTGTTTCACGACATTTTGGAAGAAAGAAAAGAAAAGAAAACGCGATCCGATCAACCGAAGAATGCTAATGAGCACAGAAGATGAGACTACTATTTTATTCAAAATTCTGCGTATTTTTTTGTGTTGTTTCATCATCTTATTCTGTTGCGAATTTTTCAACAAAAAATTTCAATTTTTGTTCTTTCTTTTTTCAGAAGAGGACGTCGCATTGGATTAGATTACAATTATCAAACAATATCAAATTGAAAAGTGATAAGAAGAAAGGGACGGACAAATAGCAAGGATTATCAAACGGGTAACTAAAGTGGTGAGTTTGTAAACGCGCTCCGTTGAACTCTCAAAACCCCACAAACCGGGGAGTATTCCGCGCACACTCCTCTGAAAGCCTTCGGCACCAAATTATGTCGATTGAATTCTATAGAAAGCCGAAAAATAATGCTGCAAAGAGGCGGGGCTTATTCCCCGGTTTTGTGAGTCTTAAAGTCTCAAAACAGTATCTAACGTAAACTTGGCAGAGAGCCAACTTTGTGAGGTAGAATTATGAAGAAAAAAAAACTACAGTTGCTCATAAACTTCTCACGAAATGTCTCGGAGCCCATTTTTCGACACAGTTTCAATGAGTGCGACCGTAACCCATTTGAAAATGTAAATAAGTTATATATTTTTATTTCTTTTCTCTTGTTTTTCGTGATTTTTTTGAACTTGTTCACATTTTTTAAATGGTCACTCATTTCAACTGTGTCAAAAAATGCTCTCTGAAATATTTCGTGGGAAAATTGGATATTTTCACAATTCATGAGCATCTGCTGAGACGAGAGTAATATTACGTATTCCTTAGTACGTGAGATGTCGTAAAATGGGTCTTTCCACGATCGGTGTATGCATTCCTTGCCACGATCTGTGTACTTGGGATACTGTAGTACTGTAGATTGTTTACATTTTTCGCCACGTGCGAATTGGAAAAAACATTTTGTTTTTTTTTCGGGGGTGTTACGGTATAGAGCTCGCACGGAATAGAACTGCTACGGAATAGAACTGCGCGGAATAGAACCGGCTGAAATGAAATTGTACTAAAAAGCAACTGCACGAAATAGACCTCAGGGCCTCACAATGTACAACGAAATAATTCTTCGAGTTGTTCGAGCGGTTCTGGGTCGGTAAAGCTCAATTTCAGGCGGTTCTATTCCGTAGCAGCTCTACTCCGTGCGAGTCCTATACCGTAGCACCACCGTTTTTTACATGAACAACCACCTAAGTATAAAATATACCGTAAAACCTGTAATAGAGGTGCATGCGCCTCTATTTTCAACCCTCCCTTTTTGGTGCTCCTCTATTACAGGGGTGCTTCAATTAGAGGGTGCGCCTCTATTTTTCAACCTTATATTTTTTCGTTTTGAAAATTTAAATGCAAAACTTTATGCAAAAAAAGACTAAAAAATACGGACTATTGAGCGCCACATCATGAAATTAATCTTGCATCGCGCAAATAGCGCATTTTGCGATTACGTTGCTGTGAGAAGTAAGAAATATGAAAAAAATTTGACGGAAAAAAACGAGGATGAATTTTCTGAAGTTTTTTAAATCAAAACCTGAGGCCGGTAAACGGTTTACTGTCGGCCCGCCAAAATGGTGAAACGCGCTCAGCTGTACTCAACGCTATGCGATTTTCATTTTGGTCTCCAAATTATTTCATTTCACGTTGAATTGATACGTTAAATGAAATATTTTGGTGGCCAAAATGAAAACCGCATAACGTTGAGTTCGGCGGAGCGCGTTTAACCATTTTGGCGGGCCGACAATACCTGTCGTTAATTACCTGGAAATTGCGGAAGATCAAATTCTGATATAACTTTTGTGATTTTCCTATTTTGGACTATCGATGAAAGTTTAATTCATCATTAACTTCTTGGTATAGTTTTGCAAACGTGCCAAAAAATCGAAATCTACAGTCCGTTCCATAAGTATAGCGCCCCCTCGAAGTATTCTGCCTTGGCACGCCGTGGCAAAACTGCAACACGAAACCCTAAAAAACGGATTCAGCATGCAAAAGTACCCCGGAAATAACTTTTGTGCCTGAAGACATCCATGAAGCAGGCAGATGTATGAAAAAATGGCTCCTGCAACCGTAACATACATAAGTATAGCGCCCCCTCGTAAATTTCCAAAAAATCAAGATTTATAATAAAATTAATACTTTGTTGCACGTTCATTAGACGTAACGAGATCGTAAACATGATTTGGCATACAATTAATAGGCTTTGGGATGTACTGGATGGCCTTGTTCACGAATTCATGCTCTTTTTTCTTCCACTCGTCCAAAGGTCCAGTTTTCATAACATTGACAAAGTTGTATTGCCTACACTGGGCAGAAAATCTTTGCACAAGCTTTCCTCAGGTGTTCTCCATAAGATTCAAGACGTGTGCACACCCAGAACATAGAAAAACGTCGACATTTTTATATTTAAACCAGTCCAAAGTCTAGATACTCAAATGGATTGCAGCAACTTTCGCTGAAAAACAAAACAATACCGGTTGAAAGGACGTCGGAATGGTAATAGGTGTTTTTTGATAACTTCCTCATACTCGGAAAAGATCATCCGAGTGGAGACAAACGTTAGGTCCAACTATCCAGCAAGTGAAAATACTCCTTTTATCAGGCATAATGAACATAGGTACTGTAACAATCCGAACCGTCTCCATTTGAGCTTTTAATCCTAGAAAAGATTATCTAAGTTCCTGATTCGAGTTTTGTAGCAACTAGGTAGCAACATTTACCTCATTAAAGTTTGTGGAAAAACTTTTACGCGCGAACTCAAAATCACGGACCATGAAAGAATCGGTGAGTCGTGAAGTGGGCTTCATAACTTACTGGAAAGGGTTTGGATCCATGTCATTGGCTCTCCGGATGCTCTGTTTGAAAGCATCGTGGTTCAGCTCTCGTTTCATAGCAATGCAAGTCTTTATTGAGATCGAAACATGTCGTATGAATCATGAATCATACGACATGTTTCGATCTCAATAAAGACTTGCATTGCTATGAAACGAGAGCTGAACCACGATGCTTTCAAACAGAGCATCCGGACGGTATGATGTTTCACCTTGTCTCTTTGGTGGTGCTCCAGACTTCGTAGGCTGCTTATAACGGCTCGGATTCTTAATAAAATTGTTGATTCACTTCTTTGAACACTTCGAGTGTTGTGTAATTACTCAAATTGACCTCCCGGCTGTTTTGCAGGCGTCAATTTGGAGTTGTTCGGCACCAGAAAGGTGTTTTCCACGAAACATGGTTGAATTACGGACAATATAGACAAAAATATGAGAATTAAAACCACATGTTATTTAAAAGCGCATAAAGCATAAAATTGAAACAATCCAGGCACAGATTTCCTCATTAATTGAGATTTTTTAGAAATTTCTGAGGGGGGTGCTATACTTATGTTACGGTTGCGAGAGCCATTTTTTCATACATCAATGTGCTTCATGGATGTCTTCAGGCACAATATCACAAAACGGTTATTTCCGGGGTAGTTTTGCATGCTGAATCCGTATTTTAATGTCTCATGTTGCAGTTTTGCCCGGGAGTGCCAAGATAGACTACTTCGAGGGGGCGCTATACTTATGGAACGGACTGTAAACGATAAAACTCACTTATCATAACGCGCAGTTGAGTACGGGTGCGCCTTTAAAAAAGCTGCGCCTCTATTAGAGGATGCGCTTCAATTAGAGGGTGCGCCTCTATTTTTCAAAATGCACCTCGAGGGGCGCTTCAAATACAGGGGCGCTTCTATTACAGTTTTTACGGTAAGTTTTAAAAAACAAAAATTTTAATTGAAAAAATTCGAAACCAAAATTCAAATCCATAAGTGTGCAAACACCGATCATGGCAAGACCCATTTTACGGCATCTCACGTACTCGGGAATACGTAATAGCTCCGTGCTCGCAGACATTTTTTTTACCGGCAATATCTTTCCGGAAAATGCGACTTCCATCAACACCATATTCTCCCCGCTTTTGACCCATCCTCCTCTCTTTGATAATACTTACCAAAAATAAAAAGACCCATTTTTCCCCGCCACCGAAAAAAAGGATCCCAACGGACCGGGGTCATACTCTTTTCTTTTCAATTCTGGTTTTTGCTCATTTTCGCCCGGAAAATTATTATTTTTCTGCTGATCACACATTTATGAATGGGAAAAGAGAAGACACTCTCGGGGGACCACACGAAGAGCCAAAAGAGAAGCGAAAATGAAAAAAGCTGGTAGTTTTTCACGTCGGCTGTTATTTTTTTGTTGCACTTAACTTTTTGTAAATACATATGATCAAAGGTTAATATATTTATTGGGACAAATTATTATATTCGATTCTTCAAATTATAAAATTATATTGTTTTGTGGAAATTTCAAAGTACATCATACATAGAGTTGGGGAATAAGTTTTTAGCTACATATAGTTTTTGGTGGAAAACATTTGTGGAAAAACCGTGGTTTTCTAGTTCCCATATTGACATTCCCATTTAGCCTACTAGATAATATCCAAAAAGAAAAAAAATCTGTAAACACTTATTGTGAAAAGTGAAAAGTTGTTGAAGTTTTTCTGCAGTTTGACGTTTCCTAGGCCACGGTCACGATTTATCCGGTTGCTCTTTTTTTGTTGACAAATGCATGGCGTGCTGCCCAGAACGTTATTGGCATCGCGCTCCGCTGAGTGTCTGCGATATCCTCGAGATCATATTGTGCTTTCAATCGAGTTGCGACATCAAAACGTGAAACTCCGCCCACTTTTTTCCACGCGAACATTAAATTTTAGTGCTTTTTGAATTTTTTCGTGAAAAAAATAGGTGGGATTTCACGTTTTGATGTCGCAACTCGATTGAGCACACAATAGTTGTTAGTTTGTTCTTTTGTTGCTAATTCTTATTCATCACTCTCTCTCTCTTTTCTCACTCTTTCGCTCAGTCTCCCTTGAATGGATTACGGTCACACGCATTCAGCTGTGTCTAAATTCGTTCCGATATTCCTCGTGAGAAAGCGGTCATTTTAGAAGACGATCGACTCTTGATGAGACAAGAGTAATATTGCCGTTTTAATTGTTAAATCAGGAGTAAAAATAATTGTTTGTTGTTGAGAATTTCGTAGAAAAACAAAGCAAGCTCCAATCTCTTCCAAATCTTCGTGACCTCTGTGGCCAAGTTGGTAGAGCGTGTGAAAGTTCACGGGTTCGAGTGTGTTGGTGTCCTATTTCGCATTGCATGCTGCCCTTGTTTTATTGCTCGATAATCACATTAAAAACGATTATTGGAAGTGCCAACTATATAGGGAAAGTGGTTGGATGGGGGATTTACGAATACCACATTAAAATCTGATTTTTGGCGAATTTCACAAAAAAATAGAAGATCAAATGGATTGCACGGGCAATTGAAACGCATTGATTTGTATTCATCATATTTATTTCTCCTGTCTTTCTTTCATTTTTTTTCTACGTTTTTGCGTTTAATTTGGAAAAATAATGCACAAGAGGCTAATAGCAATAATGACGAATATTTCGCGGCCGTTGGTTTTCTAGATCAGCGGCCTAGGAAACCGGCTGATTCGTGTACTCCACGTTTTGGGTAGACATCGACGTTGGGAAGCACGCAGGAATTGACGTCAAGATCGTCCAATTTCTTCAGAAGCGGAGACTTTAGCGCTTTCAAATTTGAATAGTTCTTCGTAGAGACATTCTGGGTCAGGTATCCCCAGATGGCATAGTCCATAGGATTCGAGGCCAGAGGACGCGATGAAGACGGCCATTTCGCAGAAAGGATAAACTTGGGAAAGTGGTCCTTGCACCTAGTGTGGATTGTCGAAAACAACTTTTCGATAATCGGCCAATTGGACAAATTTATCGATAATTTTCGATAATAAAATATCGAAAATTATCGAAAATATTTTCGATAATTATCGATAATTATCGAAAATGGATTGCTTTATTTTGCCAAGGGCAGTTCTATAACGGACAGTTTTATTTCGCGCAGTTCTATTCCGGACAGTTCTATTCCGGATAGTTCTATACCGGACAGTTCTATTCCGGACAGTTCTATTCCGGACAGTTCTATTCCGGACAGTTCTATACCGGACAGTTCTATTCCGGTGAGTTCTATTCCGGACAGTTCTATACCGGACAGTTCTGTCTACCCGTATTATCGAAAATTTTCGATAATTATCGATAATGTCGAAAATTATCGAGGAATTTTATCGAATCTGGTTTCGATAAAATTTCGATATTTTATTATCGAAAATGTTTCGATAATACTATCGAAAATAATTTCGATAATTTTCGATATTTTTTCGACACAAAATTTTCGATAATTTTTCGATAATTCCTCGATAATTTTATCGAAAAATTTATCGAAGAATTTATCGAAACTGCTTCGAAAATCCACACTGCTTGCACCCCTGTTGAGTGACTTTTTCTCGGTGGCCGGGATCACCATCCTGTTGGTACTGCCAATCGCTTCTTTCCAAAGCTAGGCTTGGACCATGCATGGGGAAACACCTTCGACTCCAAAATGTGATCGACGCGTCCTATTATTTATTGCTCACCCTGTACAAACTTTGTGCAAACAATTTTTAATAATACGCAAGTTTAAGACTTTTGTACATCACATTTTGCTTGAGTGCTTGGTTTCATCCTTTCTCAATGCGATTAAACAAAATGCAAATTGCCAGGGCTCAGAGTCATGATTCATTTTTCGAACATAACTGAATTTGTATGGCAAGAAATTCGAATTTATTCTTCCATGAAAACGGAAGCTTTTGAAACGAACACACACCTTTTACGCTTCTCTATCTTTGCCGCTAATCTTTGTGCTCTGGCTCTTAGCACTCCCTCTCTCTCTCTCTCTCTCTTCCTCACGTCTTCTTCTTTCTTTGACGCCTCCGACGCGACGTTTTCAGTCGCAACTCTCTCATCACATCGATCGCAGTTTTTGTTTTGTTGTGGTGGCGCTTCTGGAAGAAAAAGAAGAAGAAAAAGGCAACGAAGAGGAAAGTTGGCGGACGTCTTCTTCTTCTTGGCTTTTTTCGCCCTCTTCGTCGTTGTCGTTGTCGTCGCCCCTCTTTTCACTTTTTTGTTGGTCCTTCTTTTATTCCCTTTTTCTCCACGAATGTACATAGACGCCGTGCTCAGCGCTAGAGAGAGAGAGGGAGTGAAGAGTGAGTGAGAGTTGGCTTTGAGGAACGAGGCGAAAAAAATAGAAACACACAATTCTTTATTTTTTTTTATCGCGCATGCATACATACATACACTAACCAAAGCCACTTCTCCCTTCTTCATTTTTATGATTTTTGATTAAAAGTAGATCAAATTAGGTCGTTTTCCGGGACAAATCCTTCTTTTTATTGCTTGTTTTTCATCAATATATTTTTAACAAATGTGGAAAATTGAGCTTATTTGATTTTTTTTTTCGACGAAAATTTATTTTTAGAGTTGTTTTATTAAAGTTGTTCCCACTAATCAGCTCAGAAACCTCTTGATTGAATATTTTTATTGTTCACCAATATATTCGTGTTTCTTTCCCAATTGTGCAAAATTTCTCTATTGAACTTTTGAACTTGAGATTATTAAATGAGAAGACAGAGTCGCGACGCAGGGCTTCGTTTATTTTATTTTAGTGTCACATTTAGTTGAAACTATGTGCCTAAAAAAAAATTACAATAGTTATTTAAAGGAGGTGACACAAAAAAATCAGAGGACATCCAAAAGGAGTCCTAACGTGGTGTAGTAGCTGGCCTAGTAAACGAAAACCAGCAGCCGTGGCTTCTAGAAAATTTATTATTTTCCCATTTGTTTTCTCGCCATTTCTTTCATATCTTCACTAAATTTTTGACAAATTCTTTACATAGGTTTTGACCGTTTAAAAGAAATTGCCGACTGCCGGTTCTAGGCCAGCGGACACAGATTTATTTGGTTTTCTAATTTTTGTGTGAAATTCGCCAAAAAAGCCATCTTTCAAAATTTATATATACTTTTAAGCGCTTTTAAAGCATTTGAATATCGCTAGAAAAATTGAAAACAAATTTGCATGTTTAAATAAATATTGTTGGCCTGCCACGACGGTCAAAAGCACTGGGGTATGAGGAGGGAGTGAGTAAATGTGCCCGGGCGCACACACGCAACGCATCCAAATGAGGCCCAAAAAATAAAAAAGGCGCGCGAATTATTTCACATTATCGGAGAGAAAAACCAATGCGAAATCGTGAAATTACGAAACTCTATTCAAAATTATTTCGCGCGCGTTGGTTTTTCTCTCCGATAATGCGAAATTTTTCGCGCGCTTTTTTATTTTTTGGGCCTCATTTGGATGCGTTGCGTATGTGCGTCCGAGCGCGTTTACTCACTCTCTCCTCATACCCCAGTGCAAAAGCGCTCTGCTGAATTTAGTGCCTCGTGATTTTCATTTTTGTTTCCAAATATTTTTTTTTCACGTAGAAATTCAACTTGTAATAAAAGACATTTGGAAACTAAAATTAAAATCACAAAGTACTAAATTCGGTGGAGCGCGTTTGACCATCTTGGCGGGCTGACAATGACATGATCTAAAAAATAATGAATCTCTTAAAAACCCACATTTTGGCGCATATTTTACGTAAAGTTTCGTTCATTCCTATTCCTAGTGTGCTAGTGTGGGATTCAACAAATAACGGGGTGTTGGCGATTTGCCAACGCTTTTCTTGCCGTCCACGCGCTGCGGCTGCGTCGCGTGACAACGCCGTCTCTCAGTCTGCGTCACCTCGCTTACAGTGGTCAGTACCCAGTGCAAAACATTGTTTATTAAACTTTGAGCTTTTAAAATTTGCAGCTCCAAAAATAATCCCAAGTTACTTCACAGCATCTATATTTAAAACATCTCATCTTTCCCTCACACCATAATCTATGCATCAAACATGGATGGATTTTCGGATTTTCCATCATTGCTCCGGCTTCCGACACATAAAAATTATTTTGTTTAGATGAGAACCAGAAAACCAGAAAAAGAGGAAAAAGTGTTCGCTGCAAGACCCACATTTACATTTCCACCTCACTGCAATCAAAAATTCCATTCATTTTTCTCTGTAATTTCGATACACCCCCACCCAGAATTTTATCGTTTTTTCTTCACGTCATTAGCCACAACAATAAAGGAAAAAACAGTTTCCTGTTCTGTTAGTGATAAGATAAAAAATTGACCATTCCGGTGCGATAATTTCAGAAAATTACGTCATTTTTCGGAAATTGCATAAATGTGAAATGAAATAAGTGTGGGTGTTAATAATGATAGTTTAGATGTTTCCTGTTGTGTTTCTTTTAAACATGTAGATCTGTTGCAGCTCCACTTCCGGCACGGCGTGGTAGGCCTTACGTAAAGGAAAACGTGCTCTATCGCATGTCTGCGTCTCCACGGTGGCGTAAATTCTGCCATGTTTGGCTAAACGCGCGCGGAGACGCAGAGAGGCAGTCATTAGTCCCAAACACGTTGTGCTCCCCTTAACAACTTTTTTCTGTTGGTTTCTTGGTAAGTTTTTGCAAAATGTTCATACTTACTGTGTAAGCACACAAACCATCCGATGTAGAGACGTTTATTTATCTTTCTTATCTCTGGTCAATTACAAAGAAAAATAGAAGACTATTTTTAGACAGGTTTGGGGTTTCGAGTAGCTAGAAGGATATTTTGAGACTGGTTGGTTTACTGGTTAAAAAGAACACTGTATTGTTAAATATCGTATTTACTCGAATTGTCCGGCAGGTTGCTAGACCCTACAAAAATGCAAACGCCCTAGCGCTTGTCTGCGTCTCCACAGTGGCATGTGCTCTACCAAGTTTAGCTAAAATCGTGCAAAAGAGACTGCCACGAATCAGGACCGCTTTCTTTCAGAACTTTTACGTATCCAAACTGGTATATACATATAACGGTACCGGAACTGTTAAGTATTAGAACTGCCTGAATTGGGGCTGTATAGGAAAAACAGCACTCAATAACCCACAATATACGTACAACTGAATACTTTTTCAAGCTCTATGTCAGGCAGTTCTATTCCGCAATAGCCCCGTTATGAAAATGGAAGCAGCAAAATGTATACAAACACGAAATGTACGATTACCGTATTTATTCTATTAAAAGTGCACGCCTTTCTCATTTTCTAGACATTCCACACTGGCCTTATTGGAAGGGCTGCTTCATTATTTATCAACAAGCCTTCAAAACTCAATCAACCCAAAAACCTTGAATGCCCCATCGATGACACATCCATTTTCTAGAGACAGATTTGTCCAATTCTTTAAATCTTGTGCCAAAAGTTTTAACTTAAATATGTATGTCAAATGTTTGCATTCCATGCTCGAATTGTTTTACGCTGACTCACATTGTATCCAACTTGATCTATATATAAAACGACTAGAAATAAAAAAAATTGCATTGACCTGTCTACGTCATCAGCCTAAATAAACCCATCACGACCCGGTTTTGATCTACCACGGTTTTACGTAAAACCACTTCTTCCTCCTTCTTAATCGGCCCCTCCTTCCCTCTTATAACACCTTTGATAGTGTTTAGGAGCTGATAATGTCTAAAAGGGTGGGAAAAGTATTTTCTCCTATTGATTGATGAGTGTCGTTTAAACTAGGTACTGTGATCAAAAAAACGGTTAGAAAATAGTTTAAAAAAAAAGAACTACATATAAATAAATCGGTGAGGGATTATTCTATTCATGGTTGGTACGTAACGTACGTAATCTGGCCCTTCCTCTCCACCCTCTTTCCAACATTTTTCTGACAATTTTCGACTTTTCTCGTTACTTTTTTGCATTGTTGTCCTCTTCCATGCCCCTTCTCACTCCAACGTCTTCGTCTCCGCTTCTAGATGAAATACGGTGAATTCTGAATAGTTTTCTGCATTGAAATAAAAATAAAAATAAAATTTAAATTGAACTATTTTCAGACCAATCATTCCCTCCGATCACAATCTCACACACTCGAACAGCCTAGTGTCACAGGATGTGGCAACACGACGGCAATCTCTTAAAGTTTGTCTGAAACAAGAAAAAAGATGATGTGAGCTTATTTGGTGCATTTTTCAGTACGGAAAAGCTCGAACGATGATGGGAGAAGAAATACTGACGGAACGAAATCAATTGTCGCGCCAGGACGCGTCCTGCTTTCGGAGTCCTCGCAGTCCGCTCGGAAGGTTTGTGGTTTTTTTTTCTTGTTTGATTTCTTAGTCATATGTACATACATATTTTTTTAACTTTGCTCCAACTTGTAAACAATACATAGACTGGTCATACTTCGTATTTCAACATACTTTGATTCACGATTTGTTGGAAAATTTGTTTTTTTTTACCCAAAAAAAAAATTTCCACCAATGCAGCAGCCGTGAGATCTGCGGCCTAGAAAATGAAAGCTCTCTCACGAGTAAATTCAGCACAACTGGACACAGCTAAAATAAGTGTGACCGTAGTCTAACAAGGTATTTTGTTTTCAATCGAGTTGCATCATGAAAAATAGAAGTCCCGCCCACTTCTATGCGCACGACCACACAATCACAGTGCTATTTGAAGAGACGCAGACAGAACGGTGTTTGCGGACTTATGTTTTTTTGCTGCAACTCGCTTGAAAACACAATAGTGGGTAAAACAACATTTTTTGAATGGATTACGGTCACAATCATTTTAGATGTGTGCGGTCGTTCTGAAAAGTAAGAAAAATGTACAAAAGTACAAAAAGTGCAAAATCCGTAATCTAGCGCGGAACTTGTTTTTCTATTTTGGAGATACGTAGTGCGCTAGAGCGCGTTTGGAGATGACTTTTTTTTTTAGTATAATGCAACTTTATTCAAATTTTAGTTTTTATTACTCTCGTCTCAGCTAATGCACATCCTTTAAAAAAAAATGGAAAAAATAACACAGTTGAATCAAGTGCGACCGTAACACATTCAAAGAGAGAGAGAGAGAGAGTGAGAGAAAACAAGAGACCACATTCCTCACTCTTGTTCATCGCTCCTTATTTCTCACACTCTCTCATAAATATTGTGGAATTAATTCAAAATTGGCAAATTCGTGGCGAGACGTCGCGATTAATCGTAAGTTTTTCCAATTTTTTGAAAAAGGATAAACATTAGCTGAAAAGAGAGTAATAGCAAAAAATTTAAATTTATTTTAAATTTATGAAAAAGAAACAATAAAAACAAACTCAACAGAACCTATTTTTTACACCTAAACGTCCTCACTTTGGCAAATGAAATGTTTACTGAGAGATCACGAAAGATACCTTTTGAAATCGCATTCTTGCCATGCCCAAACTCCCAGTGGACCCTTCAGCGCCAAAAATATGGTCTAGACGCGTTTTTCAAATGTTTTTCTTTGATGCCAACCAGCAGCTCAAAACAAATTCTTTATTCTGAGAAAGTGGATTCTGGGCGCCCTTCGATTGGTTTTTTTTGTTGACCGTATTTGACAAATGCTCACTGTTCCCTCTATGCAGTGTCTTTGTCTTTGTAATTACCCATTGGACTCGTAGGTGCGATTATTAAGTTCTATCTTTTTTTGGAGATTGTGTTTGTTGTTGTAAATAGTTCATACTATTGTCCGAAAATGCTGGCGAGCGACTGCCTCTTAATGGATTTTTGCCACAAAGCCGACGCGTCGAGGCTGCGTCGCGTGGAAACGCTGTCTCTCGTCTGCGTCTCGGGGTTGGCACGCTCTCTGTCTCAAAAATGCATTTCGAAAGCGGTGAATTGCCTAAAAAGGCATGCTGCCAAGACTTTTTCCGCACAGGCACGACTTTGCCATGAAAAACGGCTAATAGCAGTCGAAATTGGGGCATATAATTCGGAAGGTACAATGATTCGGGGGTACAACATGGTAAAACTGATTCGTGGGGCACAAAATTCATAATTTGGGGGTAATAAATTCAATGGTACCGTACTTTTTGGGTGCAATAACGTGGGAGTACAATATTTCAATTATTCAGGAGTACAAACCAATTGATTCAGAGGTATGAAACTGTGAATATATCACCCGAAATCATGCATTTTGTTCCCCCGAATCATTGTACCCTCCAAATTATCTACCTGAAATTGGGGCATGTGCCACATGCAATTCTCTGACTAATATTTTTTTGCTAAGAAAAAAGCCCGCGCTGTTCAAATTTTATTTCATAACATTTGAATCGCCGTTGAATCGGCTTTTAGTTTACTTTAAGCGTTCCAGCCCTTCAACGCCCACCCTTAATCAAAATTCAACAAAAAAAGGGAACGGTATTTGTTTCAAATACAAACAGAGCTTGTTGCTCGTCACTTGCTCAATTCCTCCCCCTCACCCACTCTTTTTTCCGTCCATTCATTCCGCTCCTTTTCGCGTCTTTTCTTTTCTTTCCATTTCGCCGTGTCCGTCAAAGTTTGCTCAACTCCTCACCATCCGGGGGTACGATTCTTTTCTCTCTCTATCTTCAAAGAGCACACATGCCTGACTCACACACACACACTTCCATAATCCATTGGGTCACTCGGATCCGGTTCTGACGTCACTTTACTACCTGATACATAATAAATTGCGGTTTGTGTGTATGTGTCTTTCCGCGCAGACAGACAGGTATGATGCACCACCCACCTCGCCCGCCTCGACTGTTTGACATCATTGAAATGTGACAATAAAAGTGTGAGACGGATGAGTCAGAAAGGAGCCGTGAAAGCGATAAAGACGATGCGGTTTTCACGTCAAAGCGCAACGCAACGCGCCGCGGTTGCGTCGCGTGGCAACGCTGTCTCTCAGTATGCGTCTCGTCTCGTCGCTTGAACGAAAAACGTGAGGGCGCTCATAGAGTTTTTGAAATCTGAGCTAGGATCCCTGAAGCAGGAAAATGGGTTTGTCTGTTTCTCTGCGTCTCACACCATCATCATAATAAACTCACCAATTTCGAAATTTCGTTTACCAGAAAACGGTATTCCTCTCGTTTTCCAGTTTTAATGTATTCGGCCTCTGGTAGAGTGTAGTCAACTTCACAATCTAACCAGAAGTCAAGTTTCAAATTTGATTGGCTGTTCCTCAAACTCTACACAGTCGTTTCTCTGCATTTTCGACCTTGTTTTATTCACTAAATGTCTTGTAATTCCATTATCAAACTGGAAAAAGCACTAAAATTAGCGAGAATTATGCGGCAAAATTGCGAAACCCGGCGGCGGCGCCTGTCAGGGTCACTTCTGTCTCTGCGTCTCTTCATCGAAATACTTTCTCTCTTATCAACAAGCCACACTTTTTTGGAAGAAAGACGAATAAGAAGAATCAAAAAGAAGAAGACGAAGAATAAGAGAATAAAAAGTGTGAGGCCCCGCCCACTTTGTGCGAAACGAAACGAAGCGGACACAAAAACTGTACGAGGGGAAGAGAGTGAGAAAAAGAGGAAGCAGACTGACAGACATAAAGGTTTGCGTACGTACGTATGTACGTATCTACGCAACTGAAGGTGAAATGCTTCCACCCAGAAAGCCACGTCTACAACCACAATCTCCTGCAATGAGAAAAAGATTGACCCACCCGACGCCTACTTCTTCAACAAGCCAACGGTTTCCGCTTCGAAGATCGCAAAAAGCGGCGGCTCAATCGCTGCCAACGGTACCGTCGGAAGACGCCAAAGACGAAATGGAGCTGATTTTGCCCGAGCAATCGGCCGACTTTGATTTCCGCGATCTTCAGCAGAGATATCTGACGGCACTGATCGCCGAGGGACAGAATGATGGAACTAGTTTGTGAGTCGTTTTTAGACCCTCAAATGTGCACGAAAATGGCTCTGGCAAATCTTCTTTAACGGCGATCTTATAAAAACATTTGGTTCAAAAATTTTATTTTTATCCAAAAAAATTTTGTTTTAATTTTTTTTTTCTAAAAAGCATGTTTTTTTTGCCGTTGTTTTAAAGCAAATTTTTCATTACTTATTGCTGAAATAATAAAACAAACTGACGGAAAAAATGCCCGAAAAAAATGATTGAAAAAATAAAAAATAATTGTAAAAAATATGAAAATTTGAAAAAAATGGCCATGGAACAACTTTTTCAGGGACTAACTTGCTGCGAATGAAAAATTCGAATTTTTACAGCAGAATTGTGACGTTTTAAATGTTCCGAATGTAATTACCAAAAAATAGAGCAATTTTTCTACAAAATTCACAAAAAAAAATTTTTTTTAATTTTTTTTTACTTCGTTTTAAAAATATAAATTCTTGGTCAACTTGAAATACAAAAACAAATTACACAAATCTCTGTACCTGCAAATCTTCTACCATGGCAATTTTTCAAAAAATTAAAAAAAAATTTTTCAAAAATTAAAAAATTCGAAAAAAAAATTTCAAAAAAAAAAAAAATTTTAATAGCATTTTTTCCAATTCTTCTTATTTGATTTGTTCTGTTTAGTAGATATTCGCGAGCAAAATTCAGTTACGACGCTCCGCAAGTCTCGCAGCTATGCTAAACACCAGGCAGTTAGAAACCTGCGGAACATCGGAGCGTCGTAACTCACTTTAACATACAAAGAAGCGGAAAAATTGAAGAAATTGACAAAAAAAAATGACTGAATAAAAATCAGAAGTTGTGAAAAAAATTAAAGATTTTAAATTTTTTTTTTAATTTGAAGAACAAAAAAATTTTTGAAAAAAATTTAGACAAACTTTTTCTTTTTATTCTTTGCTCTTTATTGGTTCTTTGTTCTTTTGATCCGTTTTTTCTCATTGTAAACCCATTTTTCTGTACAAAATCGAGCCTAAACATGTTTGCCGAAAAACTTTATTTTTTGCTCTCCGAACTCTCCTGATTTTATATCTTTTTTAATAGTTGAAACGTTACTTTTTGGTTATTTAAGTAGGTTTTCGAAAAAATACAAAAAGAATAATGCAAAAACTGCATTTTAAATTTTTTTGAATTTTCTAAAATTTTCAATAAAAAATTTTGAAAAAAAAATTTTTTTTTTGGTCATCCAACTGTGGCCTAATTTTTTCTAGTGTATTTTCTAGGCTCTTCTGATTTTTGTGTCTTTAATTCTGTCCGGAAAAGTACATTACGATATTCTCAGTACGAAGCGCTGCAAACGCGCTCCCTTCGCACAGTGATGGACGCGGCCGCGTTTGCGACGAGAGAGTTCAGAAAATTGAGAGAGCCGTGGCCGATGTTTTGCTCTGATTTCTCTAAACCTCACTCCAAATGCATGCGAAATTCTTTGTTCGATTGGAGCGAGTTATCAGCGTTTTATACCGAGTATACCGAGAAACTGAAATTTTATTATTTTTTTGCAATGACTAAGATTTTGCCGACAAAAATTATTTTTTAGACCACCTGGCAAGAAAAAATTGTGAATAAATGCAAAAAAAAAAAACCTTTTTTTTTTTCAATTTTTAGAAAAAAAAAATTTCGCAATTTTTCTAAACCCCGCCCACTTTCCCACGCTTTTCCCAGTGTGTCATACTGATAAAAAAACAAAGAATTTGTGGAATTTTCGCATTGAAAAGCGCTAGAAAAGTCTTTTTGTTTTCTGACGTCGAAACATCACAAAAAACATTTGTTTTGTTATTTTGTTCTCTTTTTTTGCAAACAAAACCCAACCAACGCATATGATTTCTATTCACCCTTTTTCCGGTTTGTTCAATAATTCAGGCCAATAAAAATTTAAAATTCAAATTTGGCGCTCTCCAAAGTTTGATTTGTCGCGCTCATTCTGTTTGCTCTGCTGAAACAAACGATGACGGTCTTTTTTGTGTTCTGTCGACCTTTTTGAGCTTTTATGTGGTTTTTTAATTGTTTTCCGGCTTTTTGAACTGTTAAAAGATAGTGAGTGGGCAAAACGAACGACTTTTTCATGGCCTTTTCAAACTTTTGAATGGTTTATATACTCGGGGAATTCGTCCCGATTTGGAGCAATTTGTCCATCAACTGCTGTCCAGGTCTCAAATAGGCCTGCCCATTGCTCATAAATATTTCGTTTACCCTTTAGTTTACCCGTTTACCCTACATTTCGTTTACCATCGAGGGAGGATGGTAAACCACGATTGCTAAAGATTGTTTTGTCAAGTACGTTTGCCCAGCGGGACGTCCTTAAAAAGGCGCACAAGCTAAAATCATTTCGCACCACTGACGGTCGGCCTACAGTACTGGCCATAAAGAATGCGACAACTGGTTTTTTGACGATAACTTCTTGGAAAGTTAACTTTTTGACCCGAATTTTTTACTGTATCTGCAATGGAACCTCACGAAAACTTGCGTACTTGCGAATTGCATCATTCTGCAAAAAAAATTGTTTTTTTAATTTTTAAAATTTTTCTCATTTTTGCACTTTTTTCATGTATTTCAGTTTTTTGTATAAATTTGAATGAAAATTAATTGGGAGTAGTTCTAATTAGTTTTTTATTGTTTTTCAGCCATGGTCAGACCATTTGGGAAAAAAACTTTCACTGTGGACGTTCGAAAAAGCATCGTACGTGGACATGAACCAGGCGCGCATCCGAAGATACTCGCAACTCAGTTTAGTTGTTCTTCCAGCCAAATTTACCGTATTTTGAAGAATAATCGTGATGATGTAAGGTTTCCATTAGCTTTCTAAACTAATTTCGACTATTCAGGATGGTATAGTTCATCGTCAATCTCCAGGAAGACCCCGAACCACTTCCAGAGCTATGGATCGAAATATCTTGCGCGCGTGCCGAGAAGATCCTAGACGCACATCTACGGATATTCACGTTTCCGTGACGTCTCCAAATGATCCGGGGTCATCGAGAAGGACTATTAGAAGACGTCTGCAAGTTGCTGGACTGCACGGATGAAGACCAGTCAAAAAACCACTCGTTAGTCTAATAACCGGAAAGCTCGCGTTGAATGGGCTAAACAGCACTTGTCCTGGGGACCTCGAGAGTGGGCTAATCACATCTGGAGCAACGAATCGAAGTTCAAGCTGTTCGGTACAGATGGTATTCAATGGATTCGACGTCCTATTGGCTCCAGATATGCTCCTCAGTACCAATTTCCGACGGTAAAACATGGAGGTGGATCTGTGATGGTTTGGGGATGCTTCTCCGACACTTCAATGGGTTCATTGAAGAGAATTGTTGGAACCATGGACCGATATGTGTACGAAGACATCCTGGAGAACACAATGCGACCATGGGCAAGAGCAAATTTGGGCCGATCGTGAGTGTTTCAGCAGGATAATGACCCGAAGCATACTTCGGGTCATGTCGCCAATTGGTTTCGATGTCGCCGTGTGGATCTCCTGGAATGGCCAAGTCAGTCTCCGGACTTGAATCCCATCGAACATATGTGGAAGGAGCTAGAACGACGTCTCAATGGATTCCGAGCCTCCAATGCCAACCAGAAATTCGCTCAACTCGAAGCTGCTTTGAAGAGTATCCCGATGACGGTGGTTCAGACGCTCCTGGATTCGATGTCACGTAGATGCCAGGCTGTGATTGATGCCAAAGATACCCAACAAAGTATTAAATAACTTTTTATAGTTACCTTCTTTTTGTTTTTGACCTCCGGTGATTCTAGAGCTTATTTGTATAGATCTCAAAAAATGTCAATTTTCATGAATTTTCGAAAAAATTGAATAAAAAAATAATTTTCAGCAGAATTTTAAAATTAACTTGACACAAAGGTTTCTGATAGTGCTGAAAAAATTTCACAAAAAATTTGGGTCAAAAAGTTAACATTCCAAGAGGTTATCGTCAAAAAACTAGTTGTCGCATTCTTTATGGCCAGTACTGTATTTTTCTCCGACCGTCCATGTCGCGTGAAGAATTGGTGCAATACCACGACAACCGCCGCAAGAACTATGCCAACAAATCACTCGCAACGAACGCTAATGCCACGCCGCTGCAAATACGAAAGGACACGCCAACGAATATTTTCACGGATCCAAAAAACTAATTTCGCCCAGCACAGATAATTTAATTTTTTTCCCACATTCTCCTGATTTAATCCTTTCTATTCTAAGCGCGAACGTTCGGTCGCTTATGGCTAACAAACTCGAATTTCAGTACATAGTAAACACGACTTCTCCTGATATCCTCTGTATTCAGGAAACCTGGTTATCTAGCAAATTTGGAAATGCGTCCTTTCTTGACCCTAATTCAAATTATCACGTATTCCGCGCTGACCGCTGCGCAACATCGAGAGGTGGAGGGGTTTGCACACTAGTGAAAAAAGAATTTCCAAGTACCATAATTACCACGGAAACTAAAAATTCGGCGTATGAATTAATAACAGTAGACATAGACGTTAACGTGACACCATTACGAATCATAAATATCTATCGCCCACCTTCCTGCTCATTCGAAAATACAATTACCCTCTTAAATAAAGTGTCAGACCTCTCAAACCACGTGGGCCAAATTGTCATACTAGGCGATATGAACATAAACGGAATTAACTGGAACTCAGTGGTACCAACTTCCCAAACGCGTTTAGGTTCACTGCTATGCGATTTCTGTAATCAAAATAATCTGACGCAATATATCCGCAAAGCAACTAGAAAAGAAAACCTCCTGGATGTTGTCTTTAGTAATTGCCGTCTTTCTGATGTCCGAATTCTCTCACCAATCGGCTCCAGTGACCACAACTCTATCAGTTTTAAATTAGATATTCTCCAAAGGCCCCCCGAAAAGAAAATACTTTTTTACGATTATAAGAACATTAATTGGCCAAAGTGCCTTGATTATTTAGGTTCCATTGACTGGGGCCGTTTACTGCACCCAGGAAACTCTATCTCTACCATGTATCAAAACTTTATCGATCACATGAGAGAGGCCTTTGAACTCTCAGTTCCGAAAATTTATGTCGAACCCACCATAAGAAACACGCCAGACTACCTGAAATCCTTTTATAAATTAGTTCAACTAAAACTAGAAAGAGTGAAAGCTAGCCGAGGCAGAGACGATTTCTTCGACTACATTAAAACCGCTAAAAAATTCCGGAAGAAGTTACTTAAATTTCGTAGAAACGAGGAAGTCAAACTGCTAGAGTCCTCAGGGGTGAGCCGATTCAGTAAAAAAGCAAAGTACCTTTTGAAACCGAAATCCTTGAGAATACCAACACTGACAAACCCACTGGGGGTTCTATCAGTTACCAATGCCGAAAAAGCAGAAATCTTGGCTGATAGTTTCGAATCTCAATATGTTAACAGACCGCTCCTAAACTTTGAACTACCTTTAAATTTTAAATCGCCACAAGAAATACCATGGGTCACAGACGCTGAGATGCTGAGCATGATGCTAAAATGCAAAAATTCCTGTTCACAGACACCCGATAACGTCCCCTATAAATTTCTAAAATTAATAGCTCATCTAATCAGCAGCCCCCTAGCACAATTATGCAACCTATCCATGATGAGAGGCGAGTGCCCCTCGCTCTGGAAAGAGTCTATAGTTATCCCATTGAACAAAAAAGAAAAACCCATGGTACCAACAGATTTCCGCCCAATTAGTTTAACTTCTCAGCTTTGTAGAATATACGAGCGCTGTCTCTTAAAAAAAATACTGCAGCATTTAGATACAATTAAATTTTGGAACAATGATCAACACGGGTTTCGCCCCAAGAAATCCACAGTAACATGCATGTTAGAGGCGGTTAATGACTGGACAGAGAGCATAGATGAAGGCGCGCAAGTAGACGTTATATACCTAGATTACGCAAAAGCTTTTGACAGAGTTCCACATGATATCTTACTAGCGAAGCTGGTAGACGCAAACCTTAATCCGAATCTGATCAAATGGATCAGATCATATCTCTCCAATAGAACTTTTTCTGTAAAGGTTAACAATGAATCATCTACCCCAAAGCACGCGCAGTGCGGCGTCCCTCAAGGAGCCGTACTCTCGCCAATACTTTTCGGAATCTTTGTAAATGAAATTCCTAGCATTCTGCCATCTGGCATTCGATGCAAACAATTTGCAGACGATATTAAAATCTACACGGCGATTCCAAAAAGTGATACGATAGAAGATCATGAAACTTTAATGCAAAGCGCGATAGACGCTGTCTGTAATTGGTCTGAAAATTCTAAGCTAGCTCTCAACGACAGTAAAACTCTAGTTATCTCATTAGGAAAAAATCCCCGAACCACAAAATATCAGATAAATAATAACCCTATCAGAAGAGAAACAAGCATACGCGACTTAGGTTTCATAATAACTCCAATGCTTGATTTTACTGGTCACTGGAAAAAAGCCATCTGCAAAGCTAAGTTTAGCGTATTCCAAATATTCAATCACTACTGTAGTAATAACCCCCGCCTTATGACAATTCTATACAAAATCTTTATAAGACCCATACTAGAGTATGGCACAGAAATCAGCAATCCAACAAGAAAACTTGACTGTAAAGCAGTTGAATCGGTTCAGAATGCATTTACGAGAAGACTATACAGCCGTATAAAAGGGAGATACCTAACTCCAAATGACCCCGACTACCTAACAGCCCCCCAACGTAACTCACTATTCAATCTTTCATCGCTAGAATCGAGAAGACAAACTTCCGATAGAAAACTTATACTAAAAATGATTTCGGGTCTAGTAGACATTGACACAAGCCCCTTTTTCACTTATGAGAAAAACACTCGCACGCGCGCAAAAAACAAATTCAAATGGAACCACTGCAAAACTAAAATACGTAGGAACTTTTTTGTTAACCGCACGCTCTCTTCTTTCAAACTATGACCACTGATGACCGAACGTTTACGCCAAATCTATCTTCTTCTCTCTCCCAAAATTTTTTTTTTTCACGTGTACTATAACCACATATCCCTACAAATTCCTTTAATCTTCCTATTCCGTTTGTGAATCTTCTTCAATACCTTTACTCTATTTTTCACGTACCGCAATGGGCGTATTCAAATAAATAAATAAATAAATAAATTCTCATTATTATTCTCAAAAGAAAATTGTGGGCGGAGCTAGTTACCTCCTGTCTAGTTAATCCCCCTTGCCTTAAAAAAAAGAAAAGATAATCCGAACGTAATTATTTTTAATTACCCCCACCCCTCTCTCTCTTCTAAATTCCAGAAACTTTTCAAAACTTCGCTCTTGACTTTTGACGTTAAAGATCACAATAATCATCATTTTTTTCTCGGCGCCGTAAATAATCCGTAAATAATTTGTTTTCTATTCCTTCCTTTTGTCACGAATTCTGAAAAAAAAGCAACACAAAAAAGAATTGAAGATCTCGTTCCATTTCCGATTCTCGCGAATCGCCTATTCTCATTTTTTATGCGCCAACACGCATAATTCTCTTCCAGCCATTTGTGCTCCGAAAAATAGACGCAGACATTGCAAAATGAAGAGCACAACTCTTTTTTTTATGGTTTTGCAACGCACGGCCAACTTTGCCGAAAATATAAATGTAAAATTCTCCCAATTCTAGTCGTGCTCGTGGGCACCTCTATGCATATTCGACGGCGAAAACATGACAAACTATAATTATAGATTGGCAGCGCTTTTTATCTATATTCTTTCCGATCTTTATCCACTTTTTGAGCCAACAGCTTTATTCGCATTTTTCTAGGTGTTTTTTCCCTTTTCTTACGTCTATAGTACGCTCTAGCGCAAACCTTTTAAAAGGGGAGGGGTTTTACTTTTCTTTTTAATATTTTGCTCCACCATTTTTCTGTATGTATCCGGCGAGAAAGCTGAGACGGTGCTACCCCAAAATACATGTATTAAAAACATAATTAGAGAAATCATGAAAACCTGAATCTGCATTCTCCTTTCTGCTTGCTTCTCTTCAAATAACACCGTGATAAGGTGATTGCGCGCAAATAAGTAGGCGGGGTTTCATTTTTTGATGCTTCAATTGAAAACACCAGACTGGCAATTGCTGTTGTTTGTCTATAATTTTTCTACACTATTTCTTTGGTTTTTAAAAATTATTATTTTGATACAGACAATCGCTAGCCGCCACAAAAGCAAGTGCGCTTCGCCTCGTGCGAAAATTAACGATTTTAATGAAAAATTAGTAGTTTTCACGGAAAGTTGGTTGAAATCATATTGAAATCGATAATTTTCGTGTTAAAAAGAAGAAATACATTGAAATATTGTGTTTTCAATCGACTTGCGACATGAGAACGCAAAACTCCGCCCACTTATTTGTGCGTGATCATGCAAACACAGTGCTCCTTGAAGAGACGCAGACAAAAAATGGATAGTATACTCATTTTTTCATGATGTATTGTCCATTCGCGAAGAAATCAAGTGCGCTCCACAAAACTTAGTACTTCGTGGATTTCATTTTCGTCGCCAAATTCTTTCAATTCACGTGTAAATTCAACGGGAAATGTAATAATTTGGCGACGAAAATGAAATCCACGAAGTACTAAGTTTTGTGGAGCGCACTTTCTTTCTTCTCGAATTGACAATAATTCGTTTAAAATACAATACATTGCCATTATTATTTAAATTTGAACAAAAATCTTTTTAAATAAACCATGATGCGCACTTGCTTTCTTGACGGCCCCACAGTATTTCATGTTTCTTTTTTAAGCAGTTTTATTTCGGGGTAGCACCGTTGAGACGACAATAAGAAGACAACACGTACCGAATAAAATGAAATAATTTTTTAAATATTTTTGTTTAAACAAAACAATTATGAATGCTAGCACAATTTCAAAGAAACAAATTGTCGAAGTTTTAAGAGGTTGCGCGATGAAATCGGTCGAGTTATTAGCGATTTTCTAAAAATTAATGATATTTAAGTTTTTCAGAAATTTCAAAACAAAGGGTATGAGTTTACACTTGGTTTATAGATAGATTCATATCCATGATCAAAATGAATAGTTTAAGCGCCGCACAGCCCGGAAAGGTTGAAAAATGGCTGAGAAATGGAAACTCGAATATTCAGGCCTGAATTCACCGTTCTTGTCCGAGTCGTTGCCAGGGCCATTTTTTTTTGCCAAGGAATTTTTGGCACGGATATAACTGATAAAGAATTAGACGTTGAAAATGGATGTTAGCCATGTAATATCACTTATTGCCATTACAGCCTCATAGTTGACACCTAATCGGCGCGCTAGCCATCGAAAACGGCATATTTCTCATCAGAGCGCGTTTGCATTATTCTATAGAGCAACTTTGCAAGCCAGCCAATTTTCACGCTCCTCTATTAGAGCGCGGTTGCAAGTCGTTAAAAAAAAAACAAAAAAAGACACAGCGTTGAGTGAAATTGAGGTTGAGGCACGGCTCGTCTCATTTTCTCCTGCTGCTACTGATCCGGAGAAGAGAGGGAAACGGAAAATGGGGAAAAAAGGGAGGGAAAACATTTGGATTAAATATCCAAAATTGTCCCCTTCTTTCAATATCTGCGCCTCTCCATTTCACACACTCTATGATCTGCTTTTCCTGGGTATGTGTGTTGCTCTTCTTCTTCTTCTTTTGCTCCTTCTTGTGCACCACAACAAACCAACACTCTTGAATGCCTAATGAGAAAGAAAGAAGGAAAGAATGAAGAAGAAGAAGAAGAAGAAGAAGAAGGCCTTCTTCTTTTTTCTTATTCTTCTTAGTTTTCAGAGGACCTTCTCCTGTTTTTATTTCATATTTACTTACACGTCTTCTAATCTTAATCAAACTTTTCTCGCTATCATCATCATCATCTTCTAGAAATCCTGGAGATCGCCACTGCCGACTGTGCGACACGTGGCGGCGTTTCACCAACGCCGCCCAGGAAAATGAGAAATATCCACAATCTGATCATCAAGTGCGAACGCGCAAACAAACAAATTTAAACAACAAAAACACAAATATTCAATTTCAGAACCGATGACGCATTTTTCGAGCTCGACGACGATGATCTATCAGTGTCAAGCTCGCCGGAATCGCCCTCAGACGATCCGCCCAGCATTTCGGTACCACCGCCGCCGAAATCAGCACCTCCTTTTCCTACTCAGGTATTGGGTTTTTTATTTGAAATGGTGGTGAAAATCTATTGATCTATTGCGATAGATCAATTGTGCCTTGTCTGTGAAGATGTCCAGCAGTTTGCATATTTATAATAGACCTATTGCAAAGGATGAAACCGTCTGGTTTCCGAGGAAAAATCGTTCCCCTTCTATTGTGAAAACAAAAAAATTGCAACGCGGTGTTTGCGTACTTTTAAAATTCAAACGAAAAAGGGAACAAATCTCATCATTTCCCATGCTATTTCTTTCATTGCCGTTTGAATTTCAGAAATACGCATACACCGCGTTGCAATTTTTTGTTTTCACAATATAAACAATGTATTTTCAAAAATTGTAGAAAAAATGTCAAAAATTGTTTTTTTTTTAACTTGTGGAAAATAATGAAAAACGAAAATTTCGGTGTCGATTTATTGTGTTTCCAATTAACTTTCGACGTGAAAACGCAAGTCTGCATTCACCGTTCTGTCTGCGTCCCTTCAAATATCACTGTGTTCGCGTGGTCGCGCACAAATAAGTGGGCGGAGTCTCGCGTTCTCCTGTCGCAAGTCAATTGAAAACACAATACGATAAACAAATTTATTTTTCTCATTTCAGAGTGTTATAATTATTGATTTCTCGTTTTTTCGACGATTTTTTAATGAAAAACAGTAGACGGAAAATGAAAATGCTTGAAAAACTAATTTTTTAAACTCTACAAGTTTTTGTTTTTCCCGAAAAATTAGCAAAAATGTATATTTCGAAGAATTTCTCACAAAGTTATACTCGGCGAATGCATCATCAGCCTCGCTCTACGGCACTTTTCAATGTTCAACAGTGTAGTGTGCCTGTTTTGAAGCGAAAAATCACATTTTTACTGCAATTCATCGTGGATACGTCATTTTCCGTTGAAAATAAGTATAAAAACTAGAATTCGAGTTAATCTTGCAAGTGCAACGCCGTTTTACAGGAGTTTTGCAGTAGAGAGAGGTTGATGATGTATTCGCCGACTATAGCCTTCTTCCGCTGCTATTAATGAAATTGAATTTTTTTAAAATAATTTTTCGTCAATTTCTATCAATTTTTCAGCAATAAAAATCGCTCAAATTTGAATTGAGAAAAATTGGCGAAGGGGCGCTGGCGACTGCCTTTTTTAATATTTGTTTCACGCCAAAGCCCATTGCGCTGCGGTGGCGAACACGCTGTCTCTCGTCTGTGTCTCGTTTCTTACACGCTTTCTGACTCGATATTCATTTCAAAATTTCCATAACACGTATTATGGATTCGTGACGTAGCGAGACAGCGTGTCAAGTTATGCGTCAGCAAATGTTGCGTCTCGCCACGATTCAGCTCTTGACAGCGTGAGAGGAAACAATTGTTTGCAAATTTTTTTCATTTTGCTGGCGCACAACTTGCAGGAACGTCTCGCTACGTCACGAATCCATAATATCTATTATGGATTTTTGATGTAGCAACTCGTTGTGCGCCAGCAATATGAAAAAAATGTGCAATTAATTGTTTCCTCTCTCGCCGCCAAGAGCTAAATCGTGGCGAGACTCGGCGATAACTGACTCATAACTTGAAAGGCTGTCTCGCTACGTCACGAATCCATAATAATAGTCCGAAAAGCAAAATGCAGAACCTCATAATTTTAGCCAGCCCCCACGATAAATGGCGATGGATACCCATCGTCTGGAACTGGAACGCCTACAATTTTAGCCAACGGATCGCTTCATCCATCACGTCGATTATCCCCTGCACATTCAACCGTATCGGTTGTCAATCTGGTTAGTACTGTACCTCTTTGATAAACAGTTCTAGAACGTAAATTTTCCATAATTGGTGGGTAGGGGAGGTGAAGTAGGCTTACCACCTTCCCTACCAATTTCCAACCATAGCTCCGTAGTTGCTTTGTTTTTCTCAAAACCTCAACAATACATTTTACAGATCAACGAATCGCGCTTACAACAGAGTCTCTCCACACCATGCAACGGTTCCGAAGAAGAAGTGATTGGTGGACAGCAGAGAAAAGACGGCGAATACCGTCGATTCAAATCGGAAGGCTCTTCTGCCGGAGCATCTCTCCCAGCCGCCGAGGGATCACATATGGACGAGTTGAGTCCGGTGGATCAACGATCTTCCAACACGACCACCACGATCACAGGCACCACTCGATTCGCTCTGATGCAACAGGATTCGGTCGTGAATCCGGCCGTCATTACGAAACAATCGAATACGGAACAGGTGGCAATGATGCACACGTTGAAGACGAAACTGTCAAAGTATCAGCTGTTTTTGGATAAGGCGTTCGAGTTGATTAATCAGAATTTGGATGAAAAAATTATTGAGGTAATTACTGAGGCGATGTTTATTTATTTTTCTCGGGAAACTACTTTAAAATGTAGTAAAGACGTCCAAAAGGAGTACACAAGGTGTGGCCGGCAGTTTGGCAAAACCCGTTCTTTCCCTTACTTGCTATATTTTATGCCGATTTGTAAATAATTTATCAAAAACTTATGGCGTTATTCGCGGTTTTTCTACCCTTAAATAACTTACAATAATTAAAAATTTAGGAAATAGCAAGAAAATTGCTGGAAAATTGAATTTTCTAGAAAACGGTTCAGCCAGCCGGTTTCTTTTTTCTAGGCCACACACCGTGTGTATTCCTTTTGGAACAAAATTTCCCACTATATTTCGAAACAGTCTCCCCCAAAACATGACACCTCCTTTAATTGAAAATGTCAAAAAAAAAACTGCAGAGAAAGGTGTTTTCGCTTATGTTCCCTTTTGTCCTTTTAGAGTGTCGTACCCACGCAAAAATGTGAAAATTAAGAATTAAAATTGACACTAAAAGCAGACAAAAAAGAGCAAAAAAAACATTTTGCAGGGTTGCTCAATATGCATAAAACTGCTGAAAAAAGCGTGGATCACGCCAAAAGTGTCCTACGATTTGGCAAACGCTCTCTGTGATTATCTTCGCGATCGGGAATACTTTGACAAGCTGATAAAAATGTTCATCAGTCAAACGACAACGACTTGCGATCAAGTGAAACTTTCGTGTGGTAAAGTGCTGGAAGAGTGCATGAGCAGCGCGAATCGAGATTTCGTTGTCAATAAGAGCTACATGAAAAAGATCATCTCGATGGCGATGAAATTGACAAAAACGCCCGATCAACAGCGGTTAAGTCTGAGTTTGATGGAGTGCATGTTCAAACACAGCAACGTCGTTTCGTTAAGGTGAGTCTTTTATGTTTCGATAGAGCTCATTTCCGTTATTTGGGATTTTGGGCAGTTTAAAGAGTTTGGAAAATTTTTTGGTATCTACCTGCGGCTAGCGGACTGATGAAATTAACAAAAGCAACGGTACGGGGAAACCCTTACATTTGCAAAATACGGTAGTTTCTTTACCCGTCGTGGAAAAGCAACGCGTGAGCGTTTGTCTGAAGCTTCGCTCGGATGCGGAGATTCTTTGACTGTGTCAGATAAGCTGCTGGCTTTGAGCTCGTCGATGTAAATATTATCTGTTCAGGAACGAATGGGACGCACGACGATTCGATGTTCTGCAGTTGTTCACTGTGTTCTTGCAGCAAAAACTGCGGAACACCGGAGCGTCGATAGTCCCATTCGTTCCTGAACACATAATAAAAAAGGCCAATACTCAATGGGTCCGGATCTTTGGGTCCCAGACTCTTTGGGTACGCTTTTTGAATAATGATTTTTGATTACGGCTAATCTTCAGGTACAAAATTTGTGTACGGTCTCTTTGGGTAAGATTGCTCTTAAATTACGACTACTCTTTTTGTCCGAATTTGCAAATTTTATAATTAGAGAGCAGTCGAATAAAGAAAACGTACCCAAAGAGTCTGGGACCCAAAGATCCGGGACCGATTGAGTATTGGTCAATAAAAATCGACGAGGAGACGAACTAATGAGAGAACGAAGCGCGCTATTCAAATAATCTATGGGGTTATTCATTTTTTTTGGCATTTTTTATGTTTGACTTATTCCGGGATAATGCAAAATATACCATTTGCTGCATTTAATAAATAAGACAAAAATTAACGTTGTACAAAATGAATAACACCATTTAAAAAACAAATAAAATTAATATAAAAAACGTCACCTTCAAGAAAAACGAGCCAAAAATTCCAAAAAAAAGCAACACTCTCCAAAAGAACAAAAGCGCTGATGACAATTGTAGAAAATATTTTAGGATTAAAGGGAGGCCCCGGCTACGGCAGACGAGCGGGTCTCGCCGCGGTCGCACAATGAGCGCGCCATTTGAATTTGTGTTTTTCTAATGCTAAACTCCATTTTCAGCCTCATTGAATATGGTGCCCTCGATCACATCATCCTCACGTGCAAACGAGCTCAAAACTGTCAGGACACGAACCGACACGCCGCTCTCGGACTCGCCAACCTGGCTCTCTACTCGTGCGTCGAGGGCCGAAAGAAAATAATCCAGCGTAAAGTTCCCGATTGGCTCTTTTTGTTGGCCAGTAGCCAGGACGATGTGACACGGTATTACGCTTGTCTTGCCATTTGCATCATCGCCAGTGCGAAAGAGCTCGAACCGGCGGCGATGAAGTCGGGCACACTGACGCTTGTCGAGCCGTTTCTTCACTCTCACGATCCAGCCACGTTTGCGGAAGAGCACAACAAACATGTGCAGGCTAGACCAAAGGAATGGTTAGAGAGGTTCGTCATTTTGGAATATATGGTGGCGTTTGCAACAAAAATAAAACACTGGCTATTGTTAGTTTAAAACTGCTGGCACTCGATGTTTACCAACCGTAATCCGGCGGAGCTCCTCCCACTCAATTTTCTCGGTTTTTAATGAATTTCTACCCACACATTTCAGGTTTTTTTAATACTTGAAATGAAAATAATAATAATTTTCGGTTTTGAGTACCAACAGAATAAAAAAAAAACTAACAATAGAGCTTTGAAAAATTCAGTTACAACGCTCTCAGTGAGCGGGACCTGCGGAACATTGGAGCTGCGTAACTGAATTCCGTCAAACCCATTCTAATTTTGATTTTGATTTTGATTCTGCGTTTCAGACTCTTGCCAATGCTGAAATCGTGTCGACGAGAGGCTCGATCAGTCGCCGCGTTCCACTTTACCCTCGAGGCGACCGTGAAGAAGGATCAGAACAAGCTAGACGATTTTCAAGTTAGTTTTTTCCCCTTTTTTTTCATCCCATCCCTTTACCCTTTCGTTCCGGAAAACTGTGGAAATGTGTCGAGAACAAAATTTCGAAGCACATGCTGATAAAAGATAAGAATTAGGGCAAAAAAAACGTTTTTATTTCTTTTTTGGAGCCAGCCGCTTAGGGTGTGGTCATGTAGGAGAAGACAACTTTTGATCTTTGAGTTTTACAAAACTGCTGCATTGTTTAATGTAGTCTGTATCGGGGTGTCGGAGTGCTAGGCGCGCCGACGAAAATGCAAACGCGCCCTTTTGCATTCTCTGCGTCTCCACAGTGGCGTTCTGCAACCATGGAGACGCAGAGGATTGACCCGTAAAATCTCAAGATTGTGTTCAACGGTTCACACTTTCGCAAGTGCATTGCAACATTCCGCCATTTTAAGCGTTCTTTCACGCCACTGAAGCAGTACATGTTGTTATGAATAAAATAATAACAAAATAGTCTGGTGACCATCTTCTGTTCTGTTCACCGTGATCGTCGTAGTCGGACCTGATCTATGAGGTGAAGTTTGGAAAGAAAAACAGGTTTCTGCGCGCGCGTGCGCGTATCAAAAAGGAAATGCAAATGCGCTCCATGACTACAAAAATACGGAACAGCTGACTGTATGTTTGTTCGTCAACAGATCAAAGTACTTTGTTTCGTGAGACCCTTGGAAAAGGAAAACAAACAGGTTTCAATATTACTGTCCAAAAATTCCCAACAGTTCTGTGTGGTGGCCAATTGTTTGATGAGTAGGTGGCATGCTTATCAGGTGTGTTGGTCACGGAAAAATAAACAAACAAACGCGCCTTTTGTTTTGTTTCCACTAATATGTATGTACATACCACTTCCTCCCCCCTATCCACCCTCGCCGCCTTCTGCTGTTTTCTCTCGTGTTCTTCCCACCTCCTCCGGTCAGGTAGCTTCTTTGCATTCCATTCCGCACACATTCCTTCCGTTCTATCTTTGAACTATCACACTATCACATTGCGGAAAAAGAAGATATGCAAATTGGGCGGCTGGCTGGCAGGCTCCTACCGTTATTGTTGCAAGGGATGATGATGATGGGGATGATGATGAATCATGATCTCTCTCGAGAAACAGAGAGAGAGGAAAAGGCACAGCTTCAAACACAACACAAATCGGGGGCTGACGCATGTGTGAAGAATGGCGTGAATCGAATCGCGCGCCCCGGGTTTGGTCAGAATACGTAACAACATATTCTGAATTTTCTGCATACTCGAAGTGTCTTGTGTTGCGAAATTCAAGTTGCAAGACATTCGTCACATTGGAAGGACGTACTTGTGGAATGTCGGGCAGCTAATCGGTAACGATACCGTTAATTGTCGAGAAAATGGCAAATAGCCACGGCATTCGCCAGATCTGCCCGGACAGCTAGTGGACAGTTACTGAACAGATAGAGGGCAAGTTTCCCAAGTCAAGGCAAATCGCCGAATAATTTTCTGATAATGCACAGCCATTTTGAGGAGTTTATATGTATAGCTTTGTCTCTTTCTGTATTTCGTCGAACTTTGAAAAAAGGTCTAAAGGTGTTTAGCGTGATTTTCCGGGTCTCCTCTTCCCGTCAAACGATTCTCGTGCATACGGTCTCTAGGCTAATCAACCTTAAATTGTTTTCCAGATAGGTTTTATGTTACTAACTGGCTTAATTCTACTCCAATTTACCCGTAAATGCTTGCATGATTACTGAAACCGCAATTTACCGTCCGAAGAGCGATTGAGGTGAAAGTTCATGAATACAGCATCTGGATTGTCCCTTCCCTAGGGTCGGAATGAGTGAAACATGGAAATTGGAAATCAACTTTCGTGCAAAACGAACACATTTTACGATGTTTTATTTACGTCAATGATGACATTTCGCCTCATTTTATCGGTATCATAATCATAATCATCATCATCATCATGGCGCCATGCAATTCCGTTTCTTTTTGCTCTTTTGCCGTTTCGCTTCGGAGAATAGTCACCTCGCTTATCAGCTCGTTTTGTTGCAATCTGACTAATCTGACTCAAAAATGATCTACTCTACGTAGAGTACAATTAAAGGTGACATCACGTTTTGCAGCCAAAGCTCAACGCGCTGTGGGTGCGTCGCGTGGCAACACTGTCTCGTCGCTTACACAAAACACGTGAATTCGCAAGAGTTTGCTCCACGGAGCGCAATTTCGCGAGACTCGTACTGACCTGACCCTGGCCAATTCCATCCAAATCGAATCGGATCAACTTGTGACGAACCAGCCTGTCAGACACAACAGCACAAAAATCAATGCGTACACTATACTTTAGTTTTTTTGAAACACTGGTACTGTACAACAAAAAAATTAATCCGTTTGTTATTTCGATTCCTCGGTAATTGGGTGAGTGAGTGCTGACGTCGAATTGGTTGGCACTCGGCCAATGATGACGTTGTTAGTCTTCTTCCAAACCACGACACAAGAAGCCGATTCTCCCTTTCTCTCCCTCTTCGCTAAATAGAATAGAATTCATTCGAATTAACTGTATGCCCCCTCTACTGCAGAGATTTATGTATTTGCAAAAGAACAAGAAGAAGCATACCATACGGTTTGAATGCGAATGGTTTGGATGTTTCGATGGCGTTTGACGCAATTCTGGAATTGCGCAAGCAAGGGTTCAGAAATATGTATTAGTGTGTGCGCGCAAGAAACTACGCAACAGTCATTACGGGTCACGCACAGGGAATTTGAATGAAATCTTGCGTCGATGGATATGTGCATACCTCAGAGTCGCTACCCTTCGCAGCAAGAACTGCGGAACATTAAACCGTAGTAACTGGAGCGCACTTACGTAAGTGCAATCACCAGCCTGCGTGCAACGCGTGTGGCCCCATGTTTCATTGGTTCAACGCTTCGCTCTCGGTTTTTGTTTTCCCCTTTGTATAATATCAAATACATATAATCTGGCACCTGCTCATCACATGACACTCTTAAACGCGTCGTATTTGTTCCGTAAAGTATAGGTCAATTGTGAGTTACAGACACTGCAATCATACACAATCACATTGTTAGTTTACTTTCTTCCTCCTCTCCGTGTTGATGTTTCAATTTATTTCCAACGCGTCGCATCGCTGAGCCGTTCGGCCGATCACGCAAATCACGTGGTCAATGGTGTTTTGCTGCCCGTCTTGTTGTGTTGTTCTCTCAACTGTCAACGACAAACAGAAGGAAGAACAGAACAACCTGGAAGTATGTATTTAACATGGTCTCTATTTTGGGCACACGTGTGGCACTGAAACTGGTTTTTCTATCGCTGGAGAATTAATATATATTTTTATACATATATCAGAGATCAAAAAAACAGTTGGTGGCGGCGGTAACTGATCTACAGTTTTCGAATTTTGCGTATTTTGTGTTTGGCGTGTGAGTGTGAACAAGCCTTGTCTAACCGAGTGACAAGACTGTGTTTTGTGTCGACTACACTGGTTAATAGTCCATGAAAGACCACACTTTCGACAAATCTAAGTGCCATTAGTCACGTAGGCTGGCTGTTTTCTATCTAACCACGCGAAAACGTGTCTATCAAGTATCTATTGTCGGCCAGCCACGACGGCCAAACGCGCTCTGCTGAACTCAGTGATTTGTGATTTTCATTTTGGTTTCCAAATTACATATTTCGTGGTGAGACCAAAACCGGGGAAAACCACGAAACCGGGGAAGACAAAACCAGGGAAGACAAAACAGGGGAAAAGTTGCATGTCTGTGGCGCACTTTTTCCTGTTTATTCAACACTTCCAGTAAAAAAAATCGTGCAGCAGTTGCAAAGGGGGGCGGAGCCTTTTCCCCGGTTTTGTCTCCCTCGGTTTTGTAATCGTCTCAAATTCTTAGTTCTGTAAAAAGTTTCTGCATAAATTTATTTTAGTCAAAAGTGGATGAAAATTTTCTCAAAAATGTACAAATTTGGTCTCGAATATTTATTTTTACAAAGAAAAAACAAGAAAAATGAATTATTCATACAAAAAATTAAGGAAAAACCCACGAAATATGCATTTGGAAACCGAAATGATAATCGCAAAGTACCAAGTTCAGCGGATCGCGTTTGACCGTCGTCGTGGCGTGCCAACAATATATATTCTTTTTTTGTTGTTGATTTCGGTACGGTTCGAGCCAAGCGAAGCCGCGCCGTACCGAATTGAATCAAGTGTTTGTTATTGCTCACTCTTTTTTTTCTTTTTTGCGAGCCTCTTGTCCATGAGCGTTTACCCATTTTGTGCATCCTCACTGCTCACTTCCTGGCTCTTGAACAGAACCGGTCTTGACAACCAACTGACCTTTTGCGGAAGCGGAAGCGGCCATGCGCTCGATTCGTTGTGTTGTGGTGTGTTGCGTTGCGCTACGTTGTGTAATTATACATATGTTGCGAAATATTTCACAGTTTTTTTTTGCCAATCCCGCGCGGGAATCGGAAATCACTGGGGAAATGTCGCCAGCCACGTGGGGAAGAAGGGAATGCGTGGAATTATGAAGATTGCATCATGTCCATCATCCACACGCTTGATGGTTTGATTTGGTGGAAATAGGCGAGTCAGCGAGCGCGCGCGCGGAACGAACACTACGAGATCAAAGGGCCAAAAATGGAGAATTTGATGCGTGTTTGGATGTTTGACTGGCTGCAGGAAAACGGAGGACCATCCACCGTGCAGCGTGATGCGAGTCTTGCACCTTGTCCCTCCATCGAAACTGATAACTGATAAACAGCGTCTCGCCGCCCTTGATCTCTTACTGATCATAGTCACTGAGTAGGTCTTTTCCTTGTCGCAAACAAACACACAAACACAAACATGTTCATGAACAAAAAGCAAGATCATGAAGACGACCTTTCCTTCTTTTTTTTTTCCTCTTGCTCTTCCCGCCCTAATCGTTTCGTTTTGTTTCGTTTTTTCGTTTCTTCCCCCGCCACACCACGTTGAGACGAGAGGAGAAGAGACGAGACTATACGATAAGAGACGCAGAGACGAAACAGTACCGATGGGGGCGTGGTCGCGCCCTTTGGACGAGAGGAAGAGGAGGCTGCAGTCTGTCAGTCAGTCAGTCAGCCTGTATTGGGTGACATGAGTGCCCTTGTCTCGTCGCCAATGGCCTCGTTCCTGTCGCCAATGTCGGTGAAACCCCAAGTTGCTGTAGCTCCAGTCCCACGGAGCCCACCCCATTGCTCATCTTTACCTTCTTCTTCTTCTTCTGATTCTTCTGATTCTTCCCCATTGTTATCCCCTACTCTCTCAAGACCTTCGAGCCTGACAGACCTACCACAACTTGTCGAAGCAAAAGAGATGGCTTTCGATGAGGAAACCCCTCTGATTAACCCCTCCACCTCATCATCATGTGCCGATCAATCCATTCTTGCACGAATACCGCTTCATTCATCTTCGCCACTACCGGCGCTTAAAAGCCCCATGAAGACGTCGCTGAAGGCGTTGCCAGTAAAAACCGCGCTGGTGATTCGGCCGCAGATGTTCCTCAAAGACAAAAACGTGCATTGCGAGAGGTTCAGAACGTCGAGAACTCGCAGATTCTTCCATCCGTATGCAAAGGTAAGCCCCTTTCTCTTCTTGCTCCTCACGGCGTACTAGTCCCCACGTAAAGGCAAACGCGCCCTATCGCATTCTTTGCAACTTCACACTAGCGTGCATTCTGCCAAGTTTAGCTAAACGCGTGCAAAAATTAATACGCAGATAATCGAGAAATGGCTCACCTAGATAATTTTCGAAACATTTCGAAACGTCGCACAGTTTTTGGTCTTGTTTTGATCTTTTTCTGTGCTACTTGCCGCCGCGACTGAGCTCGTGCAAACACTCAGACACACGCACGCACAAATCTCATTAATTCACACTGTATGAAAAAAAGCAGCGATCGAATTGATCAGGTCCAAATTCTCAAACCGGATCCCCGGTGTGTGTTTAGTAAATGATGACTCACCTTTCTTGTATGTATATATATATAAAAGTCTGCATCATTTCACGGCTCCATCATTTCCCTTTGTGCTCTTTTGCGAAATTGACCTGTTTTAGTTTTTCCGGTGCCACTGTGAATTTGCATTTCATTGTGACACTGCCACTTATCAAAACGGGTGCGTGCACTGGCACAGTTTCCAACTGAAAATAAAGATTTAGTTTGACGAACTTTAAAAAAATTAAAAAATGAAAGTAAAAAAAACTTTGGCATTTCAAAAATCCCAAACTTTTCCCAAAAACGGCTTTAAAAATTAGGAAAAACTATGTAGGGAAAAACTATGTAGTGATTCAAACAATAATTTTTCCGCGCGGACCATTTGCAAATTTCAAGTAACGCGCGTTCAAAAACTACAGTAAGATGTTTCAAAACTTTTTGTGAGTAAAATTTCATAAACTGTTTATTTTTAACGAATACGTATTTGGAAAAAAAAGAGCAAAAAATATACTCTAAACTCTAGCTTTGTAAATAAACACGATTAAAACCAATATTTTAAGCGCCGAAAGTTCAGGCCTAAATTCAAATTCTCAGTTCTGGTAAATAACAGTGTTAGACACAACAAAAACAAACATACAGAAATAGTAACCGATGAGCCATTATCGCATTTGAAAACTTTTGAAATTTCACCCTCAACTGGTCGGCCTTTTCTTTACCTTGCTATGCGTACTTTCTCACACTAACAATGAAATGAGTAATCAATAGTGGCGACAACATTTCTTCCTTCCTTTTTCCTTCCTTCCTTTCTTTCTTCTTTCTAAACAACCGCCTTCTATTTATCAAAATTCAAATCGCTCCACGCTACCTTTACCGTACCACCCTGTGTGCCGATTGCGCCACACACAGCACCATACCGTAGTTGCGTCAGACAGTTGCAGAAGCGTGTTGCGTACGTGATCTGCTCAAGAATGTGGCGCAATGAGCAAGCAATTAAGAGGTGGGCGTGACCTGCGTTATGGTCCGTCGTTTGCTTAGTGCCAGTCATTGTGCCTTTCTACTGAAATGCAAAGCTCTAGTTGTCTATCTCTATCTAATTACAAATCTTCTGATGAGTTGGATTACGATATTGTCGAACTTTTGGTTAGTGCTTGACTCATTTCCACGTTTTCCCCTGTATTTTCAAATTCAGTATAAATAATATTGTTTAATTTTTCAGGAAATCGGAGCGATCCAAGCGCTGAAAGAAGTGGCCTCCTCACCGGACGAGGTGGCCGCCAAATTCGCCTCTGAAGCGTTGACAGTGATTGGCGAAGAAGTGCCGTACAAACTCGCTCAACAAGTTCCCGGATGGACGTGCGCAGACGTGCAATATTGGGTCAAAAAAATTGGTTTCGAAGAGTATGTGGAGAAGTTCGCCCGCCAAATGGTCGACGGAGACCTACTGCTCCAACTCACCGAAAACGATCTGAAACATGATGTCGGCATGGTGTCGGGACTTCATCGTAAACGATTTCTTCGCGAGCTCCAAACGCTGAAAGTTGCCGCCGACTACTCGTCCGTGGACGAGTCGAATCTGGATAACTTTTTGATGGGATTGAGCCCCGAACTGTCCGTGTACACGTACCAAATGCTCACCAACGGAGTCAATAGATCACTTTTATCCTCCTTAACCGATGAGATGATGCAAAACGCGTGTGGCATCACCAATCCAATCCACCGGCTCAAGTTGACACAGGCATTTGAAAATGCCAAGCATCCAGATGACGTGGAAGTGGCAATGCTTTCCAAACAGATTGATGTGTTCATTTCGTACAGACGGAGCACGGGAAATCAGTTGGCCAGTCTTATCAAGGTCCTTCTTCAATTGCGCGGATATCGAGTGTTTATTGACGTCGACAAGTTGTATGCTGGAAAGTTTGACAGCTCGTTGCTCAAGAACATTCAAGCCGCCAAACATTTCATACTGGTGCTCACTCCAAACTCTTTGGATAGACTTTTGAATGACGACAATTGCGAGGATTGGGTGCATAAAGAGTTGAAATGTGCTTTCGATCACCAGAAGAACATAATTCCAATCTTCGACACCGCATTCGAGTTCCCAACGAAGGAGGATCAAATTCCGAATGATATTCGAATGATCACAAAGTACAACGGAGTCAAATGGGTGCACGACTATCAGGATGCTTGCATGGCCAAAGTTGTCCGATTCATCACTGGAGAACTCAACAGAACGACACCAACTGCCAAAGAAGTAAGAGCATTTGTCTTTATTTTTTTATAAATAACTGTCTAAATTGCAACTTTCAGATGCCCCAAATCACTCGAAAGGCGACCAGTCAAAGATGGCAAGCCACCAATGTGATTCGCACCGGAACCTCGTCGCGGAGCATCAATTCGCAGAGAATGGAGCCGCCAACGCCGACTTGTAAGTGAAAAAGCGACATTTCTGCCGAGAAAGTGCCATATATTCAGACTTTTCAGTCACACCGACTGGTTCACAAGAGCGAGCGTCTGTGCGGAGAAAGATCCTATCATCAGTGTCCACAGTTTCCGATCACGTGCCACGAAGCTGATGATCCCAACAAACAGGCCAAAAAATATCGATTGATCCGTGTAACTACAAACTTATTTATTCCGTTATCCTTCCGTCCAACCCGGTCCTTTATCTCTTATCATCAACTCCAATGTCTTTCACATGTTTTTTCACCGAAAGTTTTAAAACGATTCACCAAAAAAAGATACAAAAAATTCCAAATTTGGAAACTAAATGCGTAGAATCTGTGATTTCTCCTCAAACTGCAAATACCTAATAATAATAATATTAAAAATATCTCCTGATACCTTTTCACTTGTTTTTATTGTTTGTGAAACCAACTTTTAAAAGCTGAAATTAAAAAACACTCCCGAACTTTTCTCTAGATCTCTTTTTTTTTTTCTTTTGTTGGTTTAGCCTCTTTTTTTTCATTCCCTCACCATTCTCTATTATTTTATTCCACGTACGTGTAATAGCCTATCCAATCAACTCAGGAACCGCCAATTAAACAATTCTTTAATGTTGCTCCAACTAACTTTAATTCTATCTGTCCAACTTCTACCCCCTTCAAATCGGGTCTTCTACATCTTCTTGTGTATAAACCTGATTTCTAGTGTGTCACTTTTAATAAAACAGTTTCGGAATATAGCATGTTCAATGATGAACGATATTGTCTTGATTCACGACCAGAGCTGTGCGAAAAAAGTTTCGGACGGATCAGGCTTGTGCGGAAACGGAAATCGGCTCCGTCGAAAACGTTTCCGAAAAAAATTTCGAAAAGCTTTTCCGACGGAAATATTTCCGAAAAAACTCGGAAATTCGGAAATAGGCAAAAATGACTAAAAACCTTCGAGAAAAGTTCGAGACCTAATATCACGAGGGTTCTTCCATTTTTTCGGCATTTGTATAGCTTATTTTTTGGTTTCTCCTAATTGTTTTGAAAGCTTGCAGCAATTTTGTATGTTATCATCGTATGAATACATGCTAAATGTTTAGTTCAACTAGAAATCAGGTTTTTCGAAGCTTCAAAAGTTGAAAATCAGTAATTTTGCTCTCCGGCAATCGCAGCTGGAATAGAACGATAATTCCTGAAAACCAATCATAACGTAAATTTCATGTTTTTTTTTTTTTAATTTTCCTTTATTCTGGTACCTGAAAGTTTAAAAGGCTGAAGTTTAGGAAAGGGGTGGAGCCTAATTGTGAGGTTTAGGAGGGGACAATTTTTTTAAACAATAATAACTGATTTCCAGAGCTAATCTTGTAATGTTCCGATAAATTTGTCACCTCGGAAGCCGCTTGATGTTTGAAATTAGGCTCCGCTTCCTTGCCAAAATTTCAATCGTTAGATTTTCACTGTTAGAAAAGTAAAATCACGTGAAATTTGGAAAAAGGGCGAAAACCATTTTTAATGTTCGCGTGGTTTGCGAGGTGAAAACTTTTAAAAACCAGTAATATTAGTCTTATGTTTTAGTTGCTAATCTTTTAGTTTCATGATAAAATGATTGATTAAATTTAAAAAAAAAACTATTTAATCTTTATTATTTCCGAATTTTTCCGAATTTCCGAACATTTTTTTCGGAAACGAAAGTCGGAAAGGAATTTTTCCGAATAATTTTTCGGAAACAAAATTCCGTTTCCGACTTTTCCGACTGACCGTTTCCGCATAAGCCTGGGACGGATGTTTTTTCGGTCATTTTTCTATACATTTTTCGGAAGAAAGTATCGAAAAATGATGTGTTCTGTATTCAACGGAGGAAAAAAACCCTTTTTGTGTTTTTAACCTTTATTTTTACGGTGTGTTGAAGCGTACATTTTTTTGTAAATAATTCAAATTTCTAAAATTGCCGCCACATTCGCGTTCAAATTATAACGTTACAGGTTTCTCTGTCTGCGTCGAAACTTACTACAAATCAAAAAATATTTTCATTGATGCACGGTGATTAATTTACTACCATTTGGAAACCGTAAAATCTCACGTATGGCTCTGAAGTTTGGACCTCTTTCTGGAAGAGTCAGAGTGACCCATGCAGCATTAGAAAGACGATTGGTCGGGATCTCATTATCAGAACAACGTCAGACGAATCTGCACAGGGAAGATATCCGAGCACCAAGCTTGTGCGAAAACGAAAACGAAAATTTTTAAATTTTCGGTTTTTTCAAAGTTTTTCGAAAAAGTTTTCGACGAAAATTTTTTCGACCTTTTTTTTCGAAAAAAAATTTCGACGAGAATTTTTTCGAGAAAATTCGAAAAAATCGAAAAAAAATGCTGGAATGAATAGGGCTGTCTGAAAAACAGAAAAGGAGCTCGAAAACACGAAAATAATGATTCTCTAGTGTTTGGATCAATTTTAGATCCTAGATTTAAGATGAGTATGATTTATTTGATCGCTCCTCTAGAATTTGAAATTTATGGTACGTTTGTTTCGAAAGAATCTAAAGACAGATTTATAAAACTTACTGTAAAATCTCTATTACATAGCCATGGCACTCTATTGTTCGGAGCAAAGTTTTTTATTAAGGGTGGCATTATATTATTCGAAGCGATTTTTTTTCAAATTTATTTGAAATGTTCGAACAATTTGGGAGCAGTTCACTTGGAAATAACGTATTTCATTTTCTACGGTACACTCAAAAATAGTTTTAATATTTTTACAAAAGTGGCATTATAATGGATTCGTGGCGGAGTGACATTTCACGTGAGACTGGGAGACGAAAAAGCTCTTCATTTCTTCAGTTATTTCTTCATTTTTTCGAAAAAAAAAACGTGAAAAAATTGTCACTCCGCCACGAATCCACTATATGTATTGTCGGCCCGCCAAAATGGTCAAACGCGCTCCGCTGAACTCAATACTACGTGGATTTTAATTTGGTTTCCAAATTTTTTAATTTCACGTGTAAATTCAACGTGAAATAAAATAATTTGGAAACCAAAATGAAATCCACGTAGTATTGAGTTCAGCGGAGCGCGTTTGACCGCCGTGGCGGGCCGATAATATATTAGGCTGGCAAAAAAGTTTTTTCCGAAAAATTTCACTTTTTTATTTTTTTTATCAACTTTATTTCCTAGCATGATTAATCAACAATATATTGACCATCATTAGTCACAACTGTGAGCCATCGCTCGGGGAGGTCGTCGATGCCCTTCTTCAAGAACGCGCCGGACTGCGAGTCGAAGAAGTCGAACACTGCCATTTTGAGGTCTTCGTACTTCGCGAAACGCTTCTCTTTCAGGAACAGCTTTAGCGGTCGGAAGAGGTGATAATCAGAAGGCGCGATGTCTGGTGAGGACGGTGGATGCGGAACCGTGTACCAGTTCAGCTCCAGTAGTTTTGCCTGAGTGGCCTTGGCAACATGTGGACGCGCGTTGTCATTGAGGAGGTGGACAGCGGAGCGTCTCGGGCACCTTTTCTCGAAGAGCGAGGGCGAGCGAGGGCGAGCGAGGGCGAGCGAGGCAAGCTGGTTGGAGCAGGTAGTAGCATTGACCGTCCTCCCTTGCGGGAGCAACTCGTAGTACAGCAAGCCCTTCGCGTCCCAGAAGCAGGAGAGCAAACATTTCTTGTCGTGAAGATGGCGGCTCTTCCCCACGAGGAATCCAGACAACGCGGTGGGTGTCATTATTGTAGAGTACCCAGATCTCATCCCCTGTAAGAAGGTCCGCCAGAAATTCTTTCCTTTGTGGAGTGAGAAGAAGAGACTGACAGGTCGCCACACGAGCCTGCATCTGGTAGGGAGAGAGAAAATCGGTGCGATGGAGCGCGTTTGCATTATTCTTCGAATTTTCCGATTATTATAGAATTTTTCAATAATTTTCAGATATTTTACGCACTTAACAACATCGAAAATGAAGAAAGGTATAAAATCAATGCAGTTTCAGAAAAAAAAAAATGGAAAATCGGCGAAAAACTGAGCAGTTGAAAAAATGATGCAAATGCGCTCCATCGCCCAAAAATGTATATTTTGTAGCATTTCTATTTCGCTCAGTTCTATTTTTTCCAGTTCTTTTTTGGGCGAATGTGAACATAAGCCCCCCACCCACATATGACTCCCCACACGTGGAATAAAGCTCCCCAAAAAGGGAGTTTGACTCCCCACATTTTTGAAAAAATTTTTATTCTTTTTCGGGGAGCTCAAGTACACGATATTTTCCGGGGGGCTATTTTACCTATTTGGGGAGTGGAAGTTCATGAATAACAGCTCCTCACTGTTGATTTTGGGGGGAACATGTTCACAGGAGGGGCTTGTGAACATTGACCCCACACCAATAGAATATTGGCTCCCCCGCTTTGGAACTTTAACTCCCCGCCGACAAATTCACATTGGTTTTACCCCGAATTAAGTTATGCGACCAAGACAATCGAAACTATGTAGGGAACTGAAATTTTCAGTTGTGTGAATTGTTTGATTTTTTTTGCACTCCTCGATTGAGCATTGACATTGCTTGAGTAGCGCAGGAAGGAGACTGACACGTGCCGCCACCGCTAAGTTTTCCACATTTTTGGTCATGCACATCCATCTTTTTTACGTGAAATTTCCGTGTTACATGTTTTTTTGGTGGGGAGTTGTTATTTTTGGTGTGGGGTTCATCTTCCGTCGGTGGGGAGTTAATCTTCACTCTTGCCCTTTTTTGTAGCAATTCTATTTTGTAGCATTTCTATTTCGCCTATTTCTATTCTGTCGTACCCTCGTGAAAACAAATATTATCGGCCCGCCACGTCGGTCAAACGCGCTCCGCTGAACTCAATACTACGTGGATTTCATTTTGGTTTCCAAATTACAGGGTGGCCGATAAGTATAGGACGCTCGCTTTCAGCGTTCCCTGGCACGGTGCCAAGGGATATTTTCGAAAAATTTCGAAACTTTTCGAAAGTCCAGAGACTATATAAGTAAGCTTCTCAGTCATTTGTTCTCACTTCTCCATATCGCCGAGCTATGAAAAGTTCTCCTCATCGTCCTTCCATTGAACTCTTGTTCAAGAGAGGCCTCGGAAGTGCTGAGATCGCTCGACGCCTTCAAATTTCGTCTTCGACGGTTCGAATTCTTCGACGGCACTTTGCTGGTGGTCCATTTATCCTTCAACAAGACTGGGCACCGTCCCATGGCTCGAGATCGACATTGGCCGTCTTGGAGGCGCATTTCCCTGGATTCCTGGACAAGAACTTGTGGCCTGCTTCCAGCCCGGATCTCAATCCGATGGATTTCAGCGTTTGGGGCATGTTGGAAGGGAAGATCGCGGGAAAAGTTTTTGCTACTGTCGATGACTTGAAGGCCGCTCTCGAGGTAGCATGGGCTTCGATCGACGACGGATACCTGCGGCGCACTGTCATTTTATTTCACGTGGGATTTATACGTGAAATGAAATAATTTGCAGACCAAAATAAAATCCACGTAGTATTGAGTTCAGCGGAGCGCGTTTGACCATTTTGGCGGGCCGACAATAAATTGCAACGCGGTGTTTGCGTACTTTTGAGATTCAAACGAAAATGGGAACAAATCTCTTCATTTCCCATGCTATTTCTTTCATTCCCGTTTGAATTTCAAAACTACGAAAACACCGCGTTGCAATTTTTTTGTTTTCACAATACTGAGAATACGCACAGTGAATCTTTTACTACAGTCGGCGAATGCATGATCAACTGCGCTCTATTCAGACTCCTCCAGTTTTGCCGAGTGCGGCGCGCTTCTCTTGGCGCGAAAATTCACATTTGAACTGATATTCGTCGTTTCTCGATTTTCTCCTTCTATTTCCTTGTGATTTAATGCTTTTTCTTTTTCTTTTTTTACAATACGTTTATAAATTGTTTCATTTTAATTTAAGAATAAATTTCAGCAAACAGAAATGGTTGCCATGGAGGAAGCGGCGCGACGACGAATCGGTGAGTAATGCGAAATATTATCATTTTAGTTAAATACATTTTTGGGTTTATTTTCTGAAAGTTTAAGCGAGATTCCTTACAAAAAATTAGAATGATGCTCAAGAATTGTGAACTAAAAATATGTATGATTCTTAGTGAACCAAAATATCGATTTTTGGACAACATGACTGAAAATGGGTTATTATTCAAGCAAAATGCAAAAAAAACTGTATTTTTGCATTAACAATTATTGGTTAACAGGCTATAAAATGAGGTTATATTTATGAATAACCTCATTTTATATATTTTACCTTTTTAAATGTTTTATTTTTCAGAAGAGCTAAAATGGCATGGAGCTCCGGAGCCATCCATAGAGCGACAATGAGCTGGCAGATATTGGAGGTGGTGAGTTGATTAGAATTTATTGAAAAATAATGCGGAACGATCCGCGGATGTTCTCAGTATTTACGGACTGAATAGCTGAATTATGAAGCAGATTTCCATGTTTTATGGCTGTGTACGCAATTTTGACCATTTCATCCAGAGTTGCCGGCAATATTTTTTAAATATCAAGACCAATTCAAACAGTTTTCTTTCTGTGATCTTCTTTTTTGTCAATTGTAATAATAATGTTCAAGAAATACCGATAAAAATGTTAAAAAATGCCAGAAAAACGGAAAATGCCACTATTATTCTAAAAAAAAAATCGCCGAACTTAGATAAAGATTTGAAACTGAAATAGTAAATATCAAACTTACGGCTTTTCCGATTTTCTGTTTTTACTTTGATGAGTGCCATTTTTATTGAAAATTTTTTTCTCCGAATATTTGGGAGTCTTTAAGAGAAACCGGAAAAATTTCAACAGAATTGCAGAAAACGAAATATCGAAAAATTGGCCTTTATTTTCAAATGTTTAGGTTTCATCAAATGATTTTATCACACCAATCTTTTCCAACATATCCGATAGTTTTTAAAACTAATTTTAGAATTTTTCAGAGCTATTGGAGCATGTGGAGCAGGACAGGTGGATTCGCTTCTCGCCCTCGTCGTTTTTTTTTTTAATGTTTAACCTTTGTTTATTTTTATTTTTAAATAAATAACAAATGCTTTATTCCCTTTTCTATTGTCTGTAACTTTATTATTTAAAAAAATAAAATGGAGTGGCGAAGCCGTCAAAAATCTGCGTTGTCAGCTTCTACGTGACAGGCTGGTTAGTAATATCAGGGCAGATAGACGTAGTAACCAAATTAAACGCCCTAAATCGAGATTTCCACAAGAATATCCTTGTAAAATAATTTTTTTTCAAGTTGAAAAAATAATTAAATTTGAATTCCCGCCAATTTTGCAAGTGCGGCGCACTTCCACAGGGCGGAGTCTCCGTAGAGCGCGGTTGATCATGCATTCGCCGACTGTACGTCAAGCCAAAATTTCTTCGACGAAAAGTCCACCAATCAGCGAAAAAATGGGCGGGATTTAGTTGCAAAAAGCTGGCACAGATTTTCTAATGGCTTCGTTTTCGAATTACCTGGTGAAGAATTTGCAATTTTTGGAATAAATAGTGTGAATATTAGAGGAAAAACATCTAAAAGAACGTGCAAAATTAAATTACAATTGAAAACAGCTCATGCGACAAGTTTCAGGTATCTATTAGCTAATGGCGAAACTTAGGCCATACCTTAAACAAATCTTGTGGGGTCGGTGACGGTCCGTTTCGGGTCAACTTTTTTTTTAAAACGTAGCTAATTAAATGAAGAAAAATAATTATTGAGCCGATTTTTAATTTAGGCCTTTATTTTTCCGAAAAGTACAAAAAACTGAAAATGGAAGAGAAAATTCCATATTTTTTTACTAGTCCGCGACACCTTTAACAAATTTGCTAGAGCCGGTAGTGAACCTATTTGAGCCAACTTTTTTTTTAAAGGTAGTAAATTAAACGAAGAACAATATTTATTGGGCCGATTTTTCATTTTGGCCTTCATTTTCAAAATAGCTCCAGGATTTCTTTCATGGAAGAGAAAATTTCTCAAAATGGCCTAGGATCCGCATCGGCACGTAGTAAAAGATTCACTGTGATACACGGCGTTTTTTTCACTACCTGTCGTTGAAAATTTATTCGTGGAGAGGCCACCAATCAGCGTGAAAAGTGGGCGGGAAAAGGGGCGTGGCGTTTGCAAAAACTCCGCGCAGTTTTACAACTTACATTTTTTGAGTCTCTGTTGTGAACATTTTTGAGTCTCTGCTGTGAATAAACAATCAGATTTTATTGATAAAATAGAAACTAATTAATTGAAAAATAAAATAGCATAATTATTTATAAATACAATTTAAAATAACCAGAATCAATACAAAAACAAGTATACCAAGGCTGACATGACTGATAAATAGACAGAAGAATACAAATTCAGGGGTCATACATAAGAAGTAATAGAAATATATTAAAAAATACAAAAAATTATGAAAAAATGCGCTGAAACCCCCGATCGGTCTGAAATCTTCTAGAAAAATTTTCACAACTTTCAAACAAGCCGAAAAGGTTGAAATTGACTGAAATATTGAATGTAAAAATTATTTTACAATTTTCTATGCTCAGTTTTTTCATTTTATAAATTTTAAAGCAAATTCGTGAAAACTTTGGACACTATTTTACAGTTTTTAATTTATTGAAAGGCAGTTGCCTCCCTGACATTTCGTTTCATTTATTTTTTTTTTAGAAAATTACGGATTTCAAACGACTGATTCGAAGAATTATTGTGACAGGGTGAGATTCGTAAGCTGCCTCAAAAGATTCTTAAAATATCTCATGAGATTCGTAAATTTCCTCGTGAAACCTCGTGAGAATTCACAAATCTCTCGATGGCATTTACGAATTTTTTGAGGCAGTTCGCAAATCTTACCCACCGAAACAGACCAATCGGTGGTATTTTTTCACAATTTTAACAAGTTTCGATTTTAAATAAACAAAAAAACTTAATTTTCGGTTGAAATGTAGATTTTGCCCAGTCGTTCGTCCCCGCCCGTTCAGTCGTCCTCGCGCTCGGCATTCTTGAAAAATTTCCCTTATTTGCAATTGTATTCTGAAATTAAAACATTTTTATTTTATTTTAGCTAATGGACCTATTCATAGGATTCGTTTTTTGACATTTTTTAACGTTTTTTAACGTTTTTTAACATTGTTTGACATTTTTTGACATCTATGAATAGGAAAAAAAAACAAAAACAAACAAAAAAAAACATTTTTTTTGTTTTTTTTCTTCCTATGAATAGGTCCATAAATTAAAAAAATAAATGTGAAAAAAGAGAAAAAAAAACCAAAAAATAGACGGATAAATTAATTTCGAAATTAATCTCGACATTTATTGTGAAAACAAAAAAATTGCAACGCGGTGTTTGCGTACTTTTGAAATTCAAACGAAAATGGGAACAAATCTCTTCATTTCCCATGCTATTTCTTCCATTGCCGTTTGAATTTCAAAAGTACGCAAACACCACGTTGCAATTTTTTTGTTTTCACAATACGTTTTTTTTCGGTGACCGAAGAGAATCCTCGACCCCCAGCCCCCTCAGTTTTAAAAAGTTTTTCAGCCTTACTGAAAGTTTTTTTCGCTATAAAAAGGTGCGCAAAATGTAGGAAATTTAATTTTGAACAATCGTATCAGAAAACATTTGAGGTCGAACAGAAAAATTTTGAGAAAACCGTAAAAAACAGCGTTTGGTCGCCAATACGACATGGCCGTGGCCTGGAAAACTCCGTTACTGGTAGTGAAAAAAACGCCGTGGTGATACGAGACCCTGACAAAACCGGGGAAGAGGCTCCGCCCCCTTTTGCAACTGCTGCACGATGTTTTGTACTGGAAGTGTTTAAAAAGTGCGCCGCAGACTTGCAACTTTTCCCCGGTTTTGTCCATTCTTTTCCCCGGTTTTGTCAGGGTCTCGAGAATACCAGTCCGGTCAGTAAGCGCGACTCCGTGCCAGGAATTTCCAACCGCTTCCCAGTTGCTTTCATATGGCTTTTGATATGCCAATGATCCACTCACAAAACGAAAGAAAAAACAAGTAACGGTTAACAATAACAATTTATTTGTAACAATTACAAAATTAAGCCTTGGTCTCAGCCTCGGCAAGGAAGTCGCGCTTGAGTTTTCCCATGAAAGCGCGCTTCTCGGCGGTGGTCTGGAAGCGACCATGTCCGGTCTTAGAGCTGGTGTCGATCCACTTGAGGTTGATCTTCTCGTGGGCGACTCTCTTGGTTTGAGTGATAAGCGATTTGCGGAGGGTGATAAGACGCTTCTTTGGTCCGAGGATAGCTCCACGAAGCATAAGGTAGTCCTGGTTGACAAGTCCGTATCTTGGGAATCCTCCCTGAAAGACAAAAGTTAAACCTTGAAAACAAAATCAAACTGATTCAATGGCTGTTCTCAGAGTAGATATAGTCGCCATCTCGAGTACGAATTGCAGACATTCTCTTCATTGAACATGTAAAGACGAATAAATAACTAACCATTGGGTTGATGGTCTTCTGGGTAAGATCGAACTCGGTAGATCCGTTGTTCTTTCCCTCCTCGGTGAGAGCAGACTTTCCGATACGGTAGATCTTGTTGTTGACGATGGTGCGGTGGTGGAATCCCTTCTGTCCAGCACGAGCGACTGTGAAGGCCACACGGGATGGATGCCATGCTCCAATACAAGCGACCTTGCGGAGACCCTTGTGTGTCTTGCGGGGAAGCTTCTTGGTGTGCCATCTGCTGGTGACACCCTTGAATCCATGTCCCTTGGTCACACCAATGGTGTCGATCATCTCGTCTTGAGCAAAGACAGTGTCAATCTGGATCTGCTTCTCGAGGTGCTCGCGAGCCCAGTCAACCTTCTGTTCGATGGTTCCTCCGTTAACCTGAATCTCGACAAGGTGAGCCTTCTTCTGGCGACGGTGAAGGATCTTCATCTGAAATACAAATATTGCTTTAATGTGTTTCGGCATTGACTATTCACCTGAGTGTGGGCGATGACACGGATAGAAGAGCAATACTTCTTCAGCTTAGCGAAATCAGACTCGATGAGCTTCTTTCCATCCTCATCTTGCCACTTCTTAGCGTACTTGGTGAAAGCCTTCTTCTTAGACTTAGCCCTGTAGTTTCTACGATTACGAACGGAGTGCCTTTCAGCGTGCAGGACGCTTCAGCCACTCAATTCGTTGTCCTTCATATACATTAGTACAGCGGAAGGCAACCGAATTAGAAACATGACTGCAAATATAAAACTTGAAATCACGAAACCATTGAGTGGGACCCGAAATCACAGATAGCACGTAACCAACAAAACAAACTCTGGAAAAGGAAACTAACCAGTTCTTGTAGAAGCGGCGGCGAGCCTCCTCTGACAAGTGCTCGGCCCAGATGGTGGTAAGGGCGCGTGGACCTTGTGGGGTGTCGACGTATCCAGTAACTCCAGCGATGACCATTGGTGGGGTCTCAACGATGGTCACGGCTTCGACGACCTCCTTCTTGTTGACCTTCGATCCCGGCTTGTCGACATCGCGAACGATGTGGGTCATACCGGCCTTGTATCCAAGGAAGGCAGTCAAATGGATTGGCTTGCTCTTGTCATCCTTTGGGAAAGCCTTTATTCTTCCGCGGTAGGTACGGGAGCGCTTCTTCGGGGTGAATCCCATGTGTCCATGTCTCGGGGCCGAAAACTTTCGGTGAGACATTGTTGTACCCTGAAAAATTCAGTTGAGAATATTACGATAAGGAGAAAGCACAAGAAATAAGGAATGAAACCTAAAAAAGTTGGCAGAAAAATGAAAAAATTTAATTAAATTTTCTAAATATGTGACGAAAAATTTCGAAAATAATATGAAAATGGGACAAAAAAGACTAGAAATAGATGAAGTACTGGGAGCTTTTAGATTTTGGGCCTCGTGAAAATCGCGATAGAAAAACGCGTACACTCGGCATACACTTGTGCGCCGAAACACGCTCCTCAGGCCTCAATTATCGTAGCAGTCGGAGGGTCGTAGCGCGCCTATTCAAAAATTAGTTTTTCGTGTCGTTTCTTTTCTTTTTTCTTTGTTTTTCTTCGAATTCTTTTCTATTTTTTTAATTCATTTCTGTATTTATTCATTTCTTTACACAAACTATCAAAGTTGTGGGAAACATTGTAGAATATTTCGGGCCGAAATATCGATTTTTTGAAAATTTATAAAATATTTTTCTGAGCATTTTTGGACATTGTTTCCCAATATTTCATGTTGTTTCTCAGCGTCTGATTTTTCCGGAAAATGGTTTGGTAATTTACCAATATAGCCCCTGGCTGATATGGGCCCCCAAGGATCAGTACAGTGATTTTGTACGTTTTACTCGGTGGGGGATTATATCATCTAGCCAGTATTTTTGTGGATCATTCTGCTAACGCAGGTAATTTATCAATATATTGTCCATTTGCGAAGATTGCAAGTGCGCTCCACAAAACTTAGTACTTCATGGATTTCATTTTCGTCGCCAAATTATTTCATTTTACGTTGAATTTACACGTGAAATGAAATAATTTGGTGACGAAAATTAAATCCACGAAGTACTAAGTTTCGAGGAGCGCACTTGCTTTCTTCGCGAATGGACAATAGTACCTCTCATACCAAAATAGTCCCCTCATACCGTTTGTGGGACTTTACCGCTCTTTCCTTGGGGGTGTTTTATTGGTTTTTCAGGGGGGGGGGGGGTCTTATTGTACTTATCCCGATGGCTTAGCTGCCGTTTTCCAGTTTCTTGCATATGGCATATGGCCCCTGAAAATTTAATTTATTTGCTTTTTTTGTGTTATTTTTGCTTACAATTTTTTTCAAATTTAAAGCATTCTTACTTATACTCTGTACGCACTGGGGTCTGAGGAGGGAGTGAGTAAACGCGCCCGGACGCACACACGCAACGAATCCAAACGAGGCCCAAAAAATAAAAAGGGGCGCGAAAAATTTCGCATTATCGGAGAGAAAAACCAACGCAAAATCGTGAAAATTACGAAATCCTATACTCGGTATAAAACGCTGATAACTCGCTCCAATCGAACAAAGAATTTCGCATGCATTTGGAGTAAGGTTTAGAGAAATCAGAGCAAAACATCGGCCACGGCTCTCTCATTTTCTGCACTCTCTCGTCGCCAACGTGGCCGCGTCCATCACTGTGCGAAGGGAGCGCGTTTGCAGCGCTCCGTACTGAGAATATCCAAAACTATTTCGCGCGCGTTGGTTTTTCTCTCCGATAATGCGAAATTTTTCGCGCGATTTTTTATTTTTTGGGCCTCATTTAGATGCGCTGCGTGTGTGCGTCCGGGCGCGTTTACTCACTCCCTCCTCATACCCCAGTGTTGCACGTTCTTTTAAATGCGTTTTCTTTGAATTGCATACCATTTGTTCGTAAAATTGCAATTTATTCACCAGGTAATTCGAAAACGAAGCCAATAGAAAATCTGTGCCACCCTTTTGCAACTAAATCCCGCCCATTTTTTCGCTGATTGGTGGACTTTTCGTCAAAGAAATTTTGGCTTGACGTAGTAAAAGATTCACTGCACTGGTGAAGCGCCACGGGCCCGCAGCGGGCCCGCCGCGGGCCCGCCAGCGCACCGCTGGCAGCTAAAAGAGTACACGCGTGGTGCACGCAGCGGGCCCGTGGCGGGCCCGCCAGCGGCTCGCTAGCTGCTACATCGCGGGGGTGACTCCCTTCTTGCTTTTTTCTTTATTTGATATTTTCTCATGAAAACTAACACAGTTTGTGTTTTTATCAATATTTATTAAAAAAAAATAAAACAAAAATTCAATACAGAAATTATTCATATTATTTCAAAATTCGTCGCTGTCGTTGTCCCACTCATCTCAGCATCGTTCGTCCTCACAAGAAGTGGCACGTGTCTGAAAATTCAGTAAATTTTGCTGTATAAGAGATGCGGCATCCCGGAGGATGATAATTTCTTTTTAAATTTTTATTAGGCAGAGCGCTCTAATTTGTATGAGACAACTTCCGTTCAATTCAATTTCTTTCCTTAATCATTTGAAGTCCAAACTTAAAAATGTACAATTGCTTGCAACGGACATTGAAACATATTCGTTTTGGCTTGAGGAAACGCGAACGAAAACCGCTATCACATGGGCATGAGACAGCAAACGTGAAAATTTTTACAAAAAACGCCCAAATAGTGTCAGTTTTTATATCATTTAACTTTGCGCCTCCTTTGTATTAATTTTCAGTTATGCTTCGAGCGCGTTTGCTCTCTGCCGGTGCATGAGTCTGTGGCCCATAACCGTTACAATCAATTCCTATTTTTCGAGTATTTTCACGGTCTGTAGATGAATGGACTCGTTTATTCAAGAAGAAATATCAATTTTTCAATGCTTGACAAAATTAAATGAAAAAATATTACTCAAAACTCATATTTTTGTTTTATTTTTACTAGAAAAATTTCGGCGGCTTTCCCCGGTGTAACGGTGAAAATACCACAAGTGCCTTCAGTATGCTACACTTAAAACTTAACCGATTTGTACCAAACTTCGGCAGCCTTGTGTCACTTGGTTTTAAAAATGTTTCGCCAAGTTTGATGCAAATCTGTCCAATAGGCGCTGAGAAAATGCTTTACACACAAAATCTCACACGGACACAGATACAACAGACATGAATAAACACTTATATTTTTATTGAAAAAACAAAAATGTTGAACAGGTACTACTGAATTAACGGTTTACAAGCCACATAGGTAGGTACCGCAACATGTTTGAAAAACATTCGAATCCCGAAAAACTACTGATTTCATTGTATTCTACGTCTCAATATTAGTACATTCCCAAATTTTCATCGCAAAATTCTCGCTAGTTCCCGAGTTACAGCCCTTCAAAGTCGCGATTTTTTAGTACTGAATTTCTCTTGACTTTTGGAAAAGGGGTGGAGTCTGCAAGGTGCGGCCTGCGATTTAGCAACTGCCTGGCTCCCTTTTTCCTCGTTGCCCTCGACCGAGTATCACAATATTGATGGTGATTTCCGAGCAAATAATGTATTCTTTAATAAAAAATTAGATAATTTTGAAAAAAAAAAATTTGAGTGCTTAAATTAACAAAAATCACCGTATTTATATTGAATTTCACGATGAAACAAAGCAAAGAATGGAAAAAATTTGAAAACGGAATATTTACAAAAAATCCGAATCTTCTTTTATAAAATAACCCGAAATTCTGCGTAAAAATACCTATTTGCAAAAAAAAAGAAGCCAAATAACTGGAAAACTAAGCAAAAGACCAAAAGGAATTGAACCATTGACAGCGAGCGCACCGAGCAGCGCCTTGGACCACTACACCAAACGGGACAATTCAGGCCGCGACCTTAGGGCTTTTATGAGTGTCACCCGTTCGACGCACGTTTTTGATAATAATTTGTTTGGCGAGCGCTCAAAATCACCACCGAGACATTTTAAGATCGCAGATTAAAAAAATGCGGGCAGTTATTTTTTGAAATTTTAAATGTATTTCGATAGAGAATTGAATGCTGATTACGATCCCGATTTGAAACCCTGCGTGTTCGACAGGCAAAAACTCGAAAACTTCAAAAAACATCATTTCCTGAAAACGTGGTTCCCTTTAGGAAGGTATAAATAGCTTAAATTCAGTCCTGGAGTTCTGAAATTTTTTTTGTAGATACTAGAAGAGTTAATAAAGAGAACTTGAAGATAAAAATTGGGGGTCATCGCTGAAAATTTTTTGTAATTTTTCGTTGAAGTTTAACAAGGTATATAAAAAATGCGGGCAGTGGAAATTGAATTCTGTTTAAAAATTTGAATTCTACGTATCAAAAACTATAATAAGCAATCTAAAAATGTAGCGTGTTCGACCTGCATTACCCCGAACGAGTCAATTTATCGAACAGCGTTTCACTTTTCTGCAATTTTCAGCCAAAAAAATAAATTTTTAGACAAAGCTGATAACACCAATCGATTCCTTGGGGTCGATTACATAAGGTTCAATTGTAACATAAGTAGATTTCTAGATAGTATTCGTGCAGTGATAGCTCAAACACCAAAAACCGAAACCCAAGAGAAAAAATGAAAGGTCCCGCCCCCCTCTCGTTGCGGTGCCTACACATAGGTGTTTTTGTTCGTAACAAAAGACGCCTAATTTTATTTAACGATGCTTTGTTTTAAATATTTTTTCCGAAAATGCTGCACTTTTGCATTTTTATTGTATTCAGCGATGTTTTTTTTAAAACTTTATTTCAAAATTACATTATGTTATCTTGATTTTAGCTATTATATTTTCGCGAGTCAGGCTTGGTGGGAAAAAAATTTCGAAAAATCGCATATCGGGCTTTTCTATGCCTGTTTGAAGTAAAATAGTGTTTTAAGCAGAAAACTTTCTTTAAATAACAACATAAAACTAATTTGAAAAAACCAAAAACCACTCAAGACCCACGTTCAGTCCAAAAAGACATATTTTCCGAAAATGGCCGAACGTAGGACTCACAAAAATTTTAAAAGCAACTGAGAAATAGCAAGATATGCAATTTTCGTAATGAAAAAAATTGGATATCCGATATTTTCGAAAAGCATCCTTAGGGAAAAACTCAGTTATTCGATTTTCCGACCAAGCCTGGTGCGAGTTACTGATTTTTCATGTTAAAAAGATAGGTACGCCTTTGACAAACAATCATTTCCCACTGTTCTTTTCCTACGTTTTATCATTTCCTACCTTTTTCAAGATATATTATGTCAGTATAAATGAAACCATCGAAATAAAGTAATGTTTTCTGCGTTCAAATATCGTTTCTCAGCAGAATATGTTTAAAAAAATTGGAAATTGATCATTTTCGGCCAGTATACGAGTATCATATTTTGGAAAAAGGTAGCAAGTGATAAAACGTAGAAAAAGAACAGTGAGAAATAATTTTTTGCCTCAGCCTTTAACCTATTCAATAGGAAAAAATCAATATTTTTCGTAGCGGCGTACCGCATCCATTAAAAATCATTTTTAGGGCATACCCTATTTAAATCCTCTCATAAATTTCATTTCTTTTTCTTCTTTAAGACGTTTTTTTTTTAATTTTTGACAGTAATGGACCTATTCAAGAGAGAAAAAAAAAGAAAAAAAAAGAAGTTTTTTCCGATGCAGGAACGGCAAAAAAAGAAAAAAAAGGAGGAGAAAAATCAATTTCCTTCCTTTTTTCTCTTCCTTTTTTTTCTTTTTTTGCCGTTCCTGAATCGGAAAAAACCTCTTTTTTTTCCTTTTTTCTCTCTCTTGAATAGGTTCATTAAAGGCGCATCGGTATATTTGAATGGGTCTCGCCACGTATGACTACTTTATCATCGGCAGAAAATGAATTTTTCTCTTCCTTTTTTTTCTTTTTTTGCCGTTCCTGCATCAGAAAAAACTTCTTTTTTTTCTTTTTTTTTCTCTCTTGAATAGGTCCATAAGAAAAATTTAAAAAAAAAAGAAAGAAAATCTTACCGACGTCGGCGGTGTCGAATCTCGGTTGTCCTGTTGGTACCTGAAACAAAAAAAATAGAAAAAAAGTTATCGGGCATTTTCAAACAAAATTAATAAAGATTTAAAAGAAAGATAAATGATTTAAAAAACGCCAGAAAAACATAAAAAATTAGAGTTTTTTGACAAAAATAGTCCAAAAATGTTAAGCCCCGCCCACTTTGCAATCTGGGCGCATGATTTGGCAACCATGCTGCGCGCCTCTTGTTACACGAATAACTGGGCAGTATTTTTTGCTTCCGTTGTTATTTTTGGAATATTTTTGCTGAAAGATCAAAAATGAATATAAAATAACTGAAACCAACTGAACAAAAAAGAAAAATTACATGATAATCGCCTTAAAATTGGGATATTGAGCGATGTTAGCCTGCGCTCAACTCATTTTAGACGTCAATCCGCAGACACCGATTGTCATCGTTGTTAAAGCGGTAATTGCAGTATTATAGGCTGTCAAGCCTGCTGCGCCGACGTGCACTCGCTATTGATACTGCATTTAGGGGGGGGGGGGTTGAAAAAAAACAAGGCACGCTAAAAGGCGATAAAGGTCTCTTTAGCAGCCGATGCTACACGCCGTAGAAATTTTTTCTATAAGAACTATAATTATTAAAAAACGCTTAACATCGTGACAATCTTCGTAACTGATAATGTAAATTTTAATAAAAGCTGCTAAACTATTGTTAGCAGATACTGTAAACTTTGTCACTGAAAGTGTACTTCTGTTAGAGTAAGTTTATTGTTTATAAATACGAATCATTCACAAGACATAAACTTCATTCACGTCATTTATTATTCATATCTGAGAGTTCCACCGCTCGATCACGCAACGTGAACTGCAGACTTTCCTTTTTTCGAACACCGCCTACTATTGCCTACATCTGTTTTATTTGAATGTTCGTATAAACTAAAGATTTCTTTAATTAGAAAAAAGTTCTTAAACAAATATCAAAACAAACTAAACGTTAATGCAACTTATCCGCGGTCGGTCAAGTCCAATTCTTCAAACAAAGTCTACTAAATATCTCATCATACGCGATATCATTCACATAAAACCAGGAAAAAAACATTTATAAACTTTCTTGAGACAAAAAGTTTACCATCGTCAGCTGGCCGCTAGCGGGCCCGCGGCGGGCCCGCAGCGGGCCCGCCAGCGCATCACTAATGAATGCCAGGATTTTCGAACAAAAACTCAACTAACTTGTGTCTTATGTGCAATTTTACATGGTTTAAAATAACCAAAGTTCATTTATAAACCAATTGGAAATAAAAAATTTTCAACCTTTCAGTCACCTGCCAGATAGCATAGCCGCCGCGGGCCCGCCAGCGGCCAGCGAGGGCATCCAAGCGCTGGCGGGCCCGCTGCGGGCCCGTGGCGGGCCCGTAGCGTCTGCGGAGCCGCCGCGGGCCCGCGCGCGGTTCACCAGTGTGTGGAAGACGGAATAGAGAGTTGAAAGTTCGCGCCTCTGTTCTTACGAAAAACTTAGGCTACTCCGAATAATCAGAAAGTTCCCGAATCAGAAATATTTCAAAAAGAGAGTCTGTAGCTCACCACTCGTTGAGTTTGTGAGAATTTATTTTTTCAAAGTATTACTTATTTTGCACAGAAGCATGCGGTTTCGCTAACTTTTATATACCGATTTCGATTCGTAACAGTCCTGAAAAAAACGGTTCTGCTTCAGGAAAGTTTTGATACGGGAACGTTCTGGTTCGGGGTAGCCCCGAAAAACTTTTTTGAAAAAAGTGTTTCGTAGATTTTTCACGTATTCTATCAGCTGACCTTGACCTTTGTCAATAAAAGGCCTTTTCGGAAAATTACAGAAAGGGAGCAGAAAAAAAATGCAAAAAAGTATTGCATTTATCTTTGTGACGCGGTTTCAACGTTTGCGAACTCTTTCAGGCAAGTCGAAAAAAAAAATCCATTGTCAATCAGTTTTGTTCTGCAGAATAGACCGAAATGGCCGACAAATCAGCATTCGTTCCGGTCGATGCAATCGGAAATCACAGAAACACTGACTTGGATGTCGACATTGACGATGAGCTGTTCGGAAAGAAGCCTCCGAAGGCAACGCCAAGTGGCACCAACGCTGCTGCTCCAGCTCCCGCTCCGCCACCACCTCCGCCTCCACCGCCCGCTGCGAAACCAGCGGCCGGTAAATATCAGTACAAGAAGTCAACAAGTTACCAGAAGTCGTACGCCAAGTAGCAAGGATGACGGAAAGAGAGGGGAAGAATATGTCGTCACCATAGTCAGAACTCATCCAGAATAAACTTTTGGTTTTTATCGATGCTTCTTCATGCTAGCCTTAAATTAAAGGAGACGATTTTCGAGCTGAGCCATTTATTTAAATACGGTACAGAAAATAAATTACTGAGAACACAAGGAATTAATTGGCGCACTGGAATCGATTTCTACGCGGGGGCGGTGAAAAAGTGAAGTTATGGGGTGGGGAGATTACAAAACAGAAAATGACTACGGAAGGGGAAGTCATGCGGTTCGGTATCAATAAACAAGTTAATACTGAGTTACAGGATTAATATTACAGCTATATAAAATCTTCACAAAGATCTGACAAATCAATGGAAATGTTCGGCAGGCTAAAAAGAGCTTTAAGCTCTTCCGGAGCGTCCCGAGATGAGTTGCTTGATGACAGACTCGTCTACGAGAGTAGTGGTGTCTCCGATTCCGCTCTCCGATCCTTCGGCAATTTTACGCAAAATGCGACGAGTGACCTTTCCGGAGCGAGTCTTTGGAAGCCCTGGCGCTTCCTGGATGACGTCCGGAACGGCAAGAGCTCCAATCTTTTCACGAACCATCTTCTTGAGCTCTGAGACCAATTTATCGTTGAGTTTCTCGCCAACGTTCAAAGTGACAAAGGCGTATGGGAAAGATCCTTTGATGTCATGCGGAGCAGCAACAACAGCTGCTTCAGCAACCTTCTCATGGGCGACCAGCGCCGACTCAATCTCAGCAGTTGAGAGAAGATGTCCGCTAACATTCATCAGATCGTCGACTCTTCCAGTGATCCACAGATATCCGTCTTCATCGCGACGAGCACCGTCTCCGGTGAAGTAATATCCGTTGAATGGAGCAAAGTACGTTTTCACAAATCGTTGCTCATCTCCATAAATTCCACGCATCATTCCGGGCCACGCGCGGTCAAAGCAAAGAGATCCCTCTCCAGGACCCTCGATGACACGACCTTCGGCATCCAAAAGCACTGGAGAAGCGCCAAAGAATGGCATTGCAGCCGCACCGGGCTTCATTGGGGTGGCTCCTGGTAGGCAGGTGATCATATGGCCTCCAGTTTCCGTCTGCCAGTAGGTGTCAACGATGGAGACATTCGAAAGACCAACTTTCTTGTAGAGCCACATCCAGGCAGCTGGATTTATAGGTTCACCAACTGTTCCAATGACCTTCAGAGTGGCACGGGAAGAACTGAAATTTGAAAAGTTATGTATTCAGTTAAACATTTGGCAATTCGTGCATATATCATGGGCCTGTTCAGCACAAAAAACCTTCGACTACTGTAGTTTTTGGTCGTTTTTCCCCAATTCTTCATAGGGGAAAAAATCACGAAAAACAGTTTTTTTTTTGTGCTGAATAGGTTTATTAAAGGCTCTGGGACGTTTCGGACCCTGTAACTTCGAAATTCCGGTAAATTTTTATAAATTCTCCGAATTTATATACCTGTAAAAGATTCAACAACTATTTTATCCTTTGCCGAATTTTGTTAATAGTGGAAACCAGTGTTGCGCGTAAATGAAATTTGAAAAATGCGGAAACAAAAATTTTCGGGGGTTTCTATTATCAATTATTATCGGCCCGCCAAAACGAGAGCGTGACAAAACCGGGGAAAAACGAGAAACCGGGGAACGCAAAACCGGGTAAAAATGTCAAAAACCGGGGAATTCGACACTGTCACGCAATTTCTTTTCAAAATTCAGCGTGTCATTGTCTGAACATTTTCCGCAATTTGCGCGGAAAATCAGAGTCATCCGCAATTTTACGTGACAGTGTCGAATTCCCCGGTTTTCGACATTTTTCCCCGGTTTTGCGTTCCCCGGTTTTGTTTTCCCCGGTTTCTCGTTTTTCCCCGGTTTTGTCACGCTCTCGCCAAAACGGTCAAACGCGCTCCGCTGAACTCAACGCTATGCGATTTTCGTTTTGGTTTCCAAATAAATTCATTTTCACGTATAAATTCATCGTGAAATTAAATAATTTGGTGACGAAAATGAAAATCGCATAGCGTTGAGTTCAGCGGAGCGCGTTTGACCATTTTGGCGGGCCGACAATAAATATTATTGCCGGCTACCACATGCGAGGCTACCCCGAATCAGAACTGTCCCAAATCAGAACTGTCCTGAATCAGAACCGTGTCCTGAATCAGAACTGTTCGTATCAGAACTGTCATAAATCAGAATTGCCCTGAATCAGAACTGTTCGAATCAGAACTGTCCTGTATAAGAACTGTCCTTTATCAGAACTGCCCCAAAGCAGAACTGTCCCGAATCAGAACTGTCCTAAATCAGAACTGCCCCGATTCAGAACTGTTCGTATCAGAACTGTCCCGAATCAGAACTGTTCGTATCAGAACTTCCCCAAATCAGAACTATTCAATAAGCATGCTTACGGCCTAATATGTTGTTTTTTCATAATAAAACAAATTTTATTTAAAACAGTTCTGATTTGGGGCAGTTCTGATACGAACAGTTCTGATTCGGGACAGTTCTGATACGAACAGTTCTGCTTCGGGACAGTTCTGATTCGGGACAGTTCTGATACAGGACAGTTCTCATATGGGACAGTTCTGAAACGAACAGTTCTGCTTAGGGACAGTTCTGATTCCGGACAGTTCTGATTTGGGGCAGTTCTGATACGAACAGTTCTGATTCAGGACACGGTTCTGATTCGGGACAGTTCTGATTCGGGAACGTTCTGATTCGGGGTAGCCTCCCACATGCGCCCGCGAAATTTTTATAATGGGGTTATTCAGGGTCGGAAAAAAAATTAGTTTTTTTCCTTATTCAAATGACGAAAAAAAAAAGAAAAAAATCCGTGGTCGCGAGAGTTTTTTTCCGTTGCTTTTCTAGGCCATCGCAAAAGTTTTTTAGGCCCTCGGCCGTGAGACCTGCGAAATATCGATTTACGGGCGAATAATTTTTGAAAATTGGTCTCGCGCGCAGGTCTCACAGCGAAGGGCCTAAAAAACTTTTGCGATGGCCTAGAAAAGCAACGGAAAAAAACTCTCGCGGCCACGGATTTTTTTATTTTTTTTTCCGTCGTTTGAATAAGGAAAAAAAAGAAAAAAATTATTTTTTTTCCAACCCTGAATAACCCCATAATAGACGCAGACATAACGAGCGACACACCCGCTCAAATTTTTTGATCTACGTTGAGTTGAATTCAGTTGAATTCTGCTGAAAAGACCTGATGGGGCGGAGCCTCGATTTTTCGGGGCTACTACGGTATAGAACTCGCACGGAGTAGAACCGCTATGGAATAGAACTGGATATGCAATAGAACTCGCACGGAATAGAACTGCTACGGAATAGAACTGCACGGAATAGAACTGCTACGGAATAGAACTGCACGGAATAGAACTGCTACGGAATAGAACTGCGCGGAATAGAACTGCACGGAATAGAACTGATACGGAATAGAACTGCTACGGAATAGAACTGCACGGAATAGAACTGCTACGGAATAGAACTGCACGGAATAGAACTGCTACGGAATAGAACTCGTACGGAATAGAACTCGTACGGAATAGAACTCGTACGGAATAGAACTCGTACGAAATAGAACTCGTACGATTAAATTAATCGACGAAAAATATCGCTAAACAACACGCGGTTTGTAATTTCGGAGCGTCGATATGGTTTTTTCAAATTAAAGAATTCAAATGATAGCGATCGCGGACCCGTGATTTGTCGGTACAAGAAACTATGTATAGCCGGTTGCGTTCTCCAAGAGGGCAGCTACCAGGCAGCTATTTGGCAGCTATTTGGCAGCTACCTGGCAGCTACCTGGCAGCTATTTGGCGGCTATTTGGCGGCTATTTGGCAGCTGTCTGGTTCTATTTCGTACCAGTTCTATTTCGTACCAGTTCTATTTCGTACCAGTTCTATTTCGTACCAGTTCTATTGCGTACCAGTTCTATTGCGCACCAGTTCTATTCCGTACGAGTTCTATTCCGTACGAGTTCTATCCCGGCTGCCAAATAGCTGCCAAATAGCTGCCAAATAGCTGCCAAATAGCCGCCAAATAGCCGCCAAATAGCCGCCAAATAGCCGCCAAATAGCCGCCAAATAGCTGCCAAATAGCCGCCGAATAGCAGCCGAATAGCAGCCGAATAGCAGCCGAATAGCAGCCGAATAGCAGCCGAATAGCAGCCAAATAGCCGCCAAATAGCCGCCAAATAGCTGCCAAATAGCTGCCAAATAGCTGCCAAATAGCTGCCAAATAGCTGCCAAATAGCTGCCAAATAGCTGCCAAATAGCTGCCAAATAGCTGCCAAATAGCAGCCAAATAGCTGCCAAATAGCTGCCAAATAGCTGCCAAATAGCTGCCAAATAGCTGCCAAATAGCTGCCAAATAGCTGCCAAATAGCTGCCAAATAGCTGCCAAATAGCTGCCAAATAGCTGCCAAATAGCCGCCGAATAGCAGCCGAATAGCCGCCGAATAGCAGCCGAATAGCAGCCGAATAGCAGCCGAATAGCAGCCGAATAGCAGCCGAATAGCAGCCAAATAGCCGCCAAATAGCCGCCAAATAGCTGCCAAATAGCTGCCAAATAGCTGCCAAATAGCTGCCAAATAGCTGCCAAATAGCTGCCAAATAGCTGCCAAATAGCTGCCAAATAGCTGCCAAATAGCAGCCAAATAGCTGCCAAATAGCTGCCAAATAGCTGCCAAATAGCTGCCAAATAGCTGCCAAATAGCTGCCAAATAGCAGCCAAATAGCAGCCAAATAGCCGCCAAGTAGCTGCAAAATAGCCGCCAAGTAGCTGCCAGGTAGCTGTCTGGTAGCTGCCCTCTTGGAGAACGCGACCGGCTATACATAGTTTCTTGTACCGACAAATCACGGGACCGCGATCGCTATCATTTGAATTCTTTAATTTGAAAAAACCATATCGACGCTCCGAAATTACGAACCGCGTGTTGTTTAGCGATATTTTTCGTCGATTAATTTAATCGTGCGAGTTCTATTTCGTACCAGTTCTATTTCGTACCAGTTCTATTTCGTACGAGTTCTATTTCGTACGAGTTCTATTTCGTACGAGTTCTATTCCATAGCAGTTCTATTTCGTAGCAGTTCTATTCCGTGCAGTTCTATTCCGTAGCAGTTCTATTCCGCACAGTTCTATTCCGTGCAGTTCTATTCCATAGCAGTTCTATTTCGTAGCAGTTCTATTCCGCGCAGTTCTATTCCGTAGCAGTTCTATCCCGTGCAGTTCTATTCCGTAGCAGTTCTATTCCGCACAGTTCTATTCCGCGCAGTTCTATTGCATATCCAGTTCTATTCCATAGCGGTTCTACTCCGTGCGAGTTCTATACCGTAGTACCCCCGATTTTTCGCGCCACTGCTTACTGTAGCCGGAAAGAATATTGAATTGATAATAAAGATTTTGCAATACAAAACTCCATATTATTTTTGAATTTAATTAAAAGTTGTGTTTGAAAACAGTTTCCATTTAAAAAAATAGGTTTGTACAATTTGTACTTTCAAGTGAACAAATCAGGAATCTATTCCAAAACCAGCCAAATTTTTTATAATTAAAATTTTTTGTGAATTGCGGGAAAATTCCAAAAATTACTGAAGCGGAAATAAAATGTCTTATTTGCGGAATATGGAAACGGAATTTCCGCGCCACATTGGTGCGAACACGGTGACGAAAAATATCACTAAAGTTTCGAAACGTCCCTGAGCCGTATGAAAGAGATCGTGGCATCCTGTAACTTGGCGCAGCTTGGTTCGCAGTATCCAGGATGGAAACTGAGGTCGAACCTCGCAAGTATCACAAGTAAGTAAGTACCGTATGAAATACTCACCTCTCAAGCCACTTATCTCCAAGAGCCATCAAAGCACGCGCGGCTGTCGGTGAGGTGTAGAGCTTGGTGACGGCATACTTATCAGTCACATCCCACATTCTGGACGGTGTCGGATAGGTTGGCACACCTTCAAACCAAATTCCCTTGAGACCATTCATCAGTGGGCCGTAGAGCAAGTACGAGTGGCCGGTGATCCATCCGCAGTCAGCTGTGCACCAGTAGACGTCATCCTGTTGCGCGTCGAAAGTATACTTGGTGGTTGCATAGGCATACGTCATGTATCCGGCGGTCGTGTGCTGAATTCCCTTTGGTTTTCCAGTTGAGCCACTGCAAAAAAAAGTTTTTCTTGTTTTCGTTTTTTTGGTTGTTTTTCAAATATTTACTCGTGTGAATATTATAGCATTTCCTTTTTTTTTTTTAGTTTGTTTTTTTGGTCGTGTTCATGTTTTTTATCTCACGCGCGCTCCCCTACAAACTCACGAGGTATAGAGAAGGAAAAGCGGCGACTCAGCATCCATCCATTCCACCGGAGACTCAACGCCTTCACACTTTTGCATCTCCGTCTCGTAAACAACTGTGATGTCGGTGTAGTCGGCCTGAAACGAGAAAAACATGAAAAGTGGTGACGAGAAAATGCCTACCTTTGGCAGCTCAACGCCTTCCGGCTTAGTCACCCGCTTCAAATGCTCCACCATAATGACAGAGGAAACTTGAACGTTCTCTTGAGCGGCAAGAATGACAGCAGCGTCGGCTATGGATTTCAGTCCGATTGGTTTGGCTCCGCGGAACACGCCGTCAGCGGTAACCAACACTCGACAGCGAGCATCAACGACGCGTGCGGCAAGAGATTCAGCAGAGAATCCGGCGAAAACAACAGAGTGCATGGCTCCAATCCGAGCACATGCGAGCATGGCAACAGCGAGTTCTGGGATCATTGGCAGGTAGAGAGCGACGACATCTCCTCGTTTGACACCGTGCGACCGGAGAACAGCGGAGAACTGGACGACCTGAGCAAGGAGTTCCTTGTAAGTCATAGTTGTCACATCGGTTGGCTCATTTCCCTCGAAAATGTAGGCGATTTTGTCGCCGAATCCTCTCCTAATGTTTCTCTCAAGACAATTGTACGAAATATTGGTCGTGGCTCCATCCATGAATTTGCAGTAGACACTTCCAGCCTTTGCGTCGAAATTGTACTCGAGTCCTTTAGAAGTTCCCTGCTCAAAGTGAAGCTCCGAAGTGACAGTGCGCCAGAACTCGTCCGCGTTGTTGATCGAGGACCGATAGAGGTCGTGATACGATTGGAGGCCGGAAACGTGAGCTCCAGCGAGTAGAGGTGCTGGTGGGAGGAAAATGTCCTCGTCCTCAAGTCCATCACGCTCATTGGCCAAGTTGAATTTGACGCGAACGTCCGACATTTTTTTTGGAGACTATTGAAGACTGAAAAGGGGTTATTATGAATATTTTATGATGAACTGATAAGAAGGGGAGAGAAGAAATGGCGCCATAAAGAAAAACTGAGATTAAATAAATAGCGCGAAAAAGAACAACGATGACTCGTCGCCTGATTTTTGTGTGACATGGAAAGCCAAATATATAACACGCGGAAATTAAATTTCACATTTCTATTTTTCAGCTCCGCCCACAGTGCTGTTTTCGAAAAAAAAGAAAGAAAAACAAGCTCAACTCGCATGAAATCAGAAAATTCACGTCTACCCTTCCTTTTTTGTTGCTGCAATCTTTTATCACTGCCAGTCGCAGTTGATCGTTCTCTGATACGGCGCCGGCCGAAAGTGGCGGAGAACGATCAGATAATTGATCAAGGGTTCACTAGCGGCGCGGGTTGATTGATCAATCGGAAGATTGGGGACAAATAAGATTGGCAAATGGTCAGTGACCGTAGAAAACAAGTGGGAACTTTAAATGATGCGAACAACTAGTTATCGTCTCATTTCCGAGTGATCAATAAAACAGCGAACACGCCAATTTTCGCGGCGCCAAAGTTTTAAGACTTTGTATTTGATCTAAATTTTGAAGATGGATTTTTCCATCAGGGCTAGGAATTTAAGTTTACGGATTTTACGGGTTTTCGGAGCACCGTAAATTTTCATCCGCAAAATCCGTAAACATTTTAAAGCCATTTTCTTCCGTTTTTTTTTCATGTTTGATATTGTGTTTTCAATCGACTTGCGACATGAGAACGCGAGACTCCGCCCACTTTTTGGTGCGCGACCACGCGAACGCAGTGATATTTGAAGAGACGCAGACAAACGGTGAATGCAGACTTGCGTTTTCATGTCGCAAGTCGATTGAAAACACAATAAGCAAAATTCCAATTTTTGTTATTTTTCTGGTTTCAGTAATTAATTTTCTTCACAGAGCAGTGCAATGCCAAAATTTACGGATTTTCAGATTTTCAATCAGCCATGTTCCCCCCCCCCCCATTGAGCCATATTTACAACAAAGTCGATCCGTTCTTTAAGTACCGAAAGTACTGCGGATCACGGTTTTCTGCGTACGCGGACGACTGGTGGTGTACCGTTCAGAGCCAGACATGTCTAGACATTATTTAAGTCAATTCATGGCTAGGGAAATGACCGAGCAATCTTCGTAGATTTCTCTACTACCCAATTAGAGGCTGGGTGAAAGCATTTATTTTTTCCGCGATCTTTGCACTTTACGTGTATCCAGAAAGAAATAGGAAAATATATCCTTTTGAGGAAATGATCCGATATTCTCATGCAAAAACTCCTATTTTTAATGAATTTGCCCTGTCAAACCGATTAATTAGAATTTTTATAATAAACCGGTATATTTGCCCGCCCCAAAACTATTTTAAACAAAGTTTAACATAAATTTTAAACACTTGAGATTGGCCAAAAAGACCAACAATTAGATAGGAAAATAACTTTGCCAGTTCATTTCTGTTTTTTACGACAAAAAACAGAAATGAAAACAACAAAAACTAGAAAGTAATTCGATTCCAGCCCAACCATTCCGGCTTTCTTTTTTTTATACTAACTAAATATTTACAATTCACATGATTGAGTTAAGGAAACACTAGTTTATAATGTTTTCAATACGAAAAAAATAAGAATACCTAAAAAAAAGAAAAAGAGTCGAAAAAAACTTTTTTTGAAGAAAAGAAAAAAGCAGCTTATGCAAAATTATTCTTGCCTCGCGCAAAAGAAATAACAAGCGAAGAAAGAAGAAATTCTTTTTCCCACATGCCTGAGAAAAAAGAAGTGAATATGCGGAATTAGATTCAATTCCGAAGATCATCCGATTATTTCGTCCAATTTCGTATTTTTATATCTCTTTCCGTGGAAGCTAGAAAATAATTGATCTCAAAGATTTCAGGAAATAAATATTTTTATTTAATGTGGTTATGCATTTTTCTTCCTTATTTTATGCAGAAAATCATGTTTTTTATGGGGTTATCCATGGAAATATCGAAACGTTAAAAAAAGAAAAAAAAATGGAAGGAAATTCGGAAAATTGTCTATAATTCCCACGGACATGTCAAAAAATTTGAGACTGAAATACTAGACAAATTTGAAAAAAATTTTCAAAACCCATATTTCAGGCACCAATTTATGGGGTTATTCATTGAAATCTCGGAAAATTCAAAATAATATTTTGGGAAAATTTGCAAAAAATGGAGCAGAATAGCGAATAATGCTCCCATTGGTCTGAAACTTTGTAGAATAAGGTCTAAAAGTGAATTTAAAAAAATGTCTAAATATTTTTGATTTCTACAGCGTATTGTAGACCGGATCAGAGTGGCGCCCCGGTGCACAGCGAACGAAAAGAAGAAGAAATCGAGAGGAAAAACGAAAAAAAAAGAAGCGTTTCGCTCCCTTTTTCGGCCAAGTCTGCCTGGATATATGGGAACTCTATTGGGACATGAAAATATCGAAGCGGGAGAAGAGGATAAAAGAAAAGAGAAGCGAGAGCGGAGATTGGTGTCCGACGCGACGACCGACTGAGACGGAGGCATCGACTGAAAGGGCGGACGCTCGCTTTTCCCTCCTCTCGTCCGAAACGGCCAACGCCACGCCCATTTGTCAATAGAGCGCGTTTGCAGTGGGTGTTCTTTGATCAGACGACGCGCGAGATTCAAACTCTGTTCTTTTCATTTTTATTTCTTTTTTTCTATTTAATTTCAGTTTTTCAAATTTATTTTGAAAAAATTCAATAGCGACTTATCGTAACTCAAATAGAGGTTAGCTGAGTTTTTTAAAAACATTTTTTCCAAATTGCTTGATTCTCTTGAGTTTTTCAGTTTGCGCAAAATTAAAAATTGCTAAATAGTCAATTCCCCCTTTTTTACCTAAATTTCTGACAATCTCCTTTTGCCTTTTTAGGCTAAATATCTATAAAAACACGTTTTTTATGCCTTGAAAAAAAATTGGGGAGAAAAAGTTTGTTGAAAAATTATTATTTATTTTTCTTCATTCTCGCGATCGCATGCAAAATCAAATGAGCAGAAATTTCAAAATTACGAGAAAAAAAATGAAAAAATAATTTAAAACGGTCCCATACGAAAAAATGTGCGCGATACTTGCAAAAAGGGGCGTGTCACTTGCTCATCGTTATTTGGGTTACGGTAGATGACTTTACTCATGCGGTGTTGTGAGAGCGTGACAAAACGGGAGAAAATGTCAAAAACTAAGGAAAAATTTGCAAGTCTGCGCCATGGTTTTTCTATAGCAAATCGTCTACAAAAACCATGCCACAGGCTTGCAAATTCTTCCCCGGTTTTTGACATTTTTTCCCTGGTTTTGTGTTCCCCGGTTTTGTCACGCGTATTGTTGCGAAAATCGATCAATAAATCGAAAAAAAAACGGTATTTTTCTCTGCGTCTCCTTGGCTGTTATTATATTTTGCTTCTATCGCTTCGAGACCACATGGCCGCGGCCGAGAACAGCGCATGGACGACTGACAGCTTTTCATGAACAAGTATTTAAATATTTAATTAATAAATATTGATCTTCAGATGACAGATTACGCGCTGAAAATTACAGAAACTGTCGCTCGACTACAAAAAGAACTAAAATGTGGAATTTGGTAACTTACCGGATTTTATTTAATTCTATGGATAATTTCAGTTGCTCAACCTACAAAGATCCAGTGTTATCCACATGTTTTCACATTTTCTGCCGCTCGTGTCTAAATGCGTGTTTCGAGCGAAAACGAAAAGTTCAGTGTCCGATTTGTAGAACGGTTTTGGATAAAAGGTGAGCAAAGGAAAAAGAGTATAGGTACTCTGATTTAGTTTTTTTTCTTTTCAGAAGCTGTCGTGACAGTTACCAACTCACAATGGCGGTGCAAAACTACTTGAAACTTTCGGAAGCGTTCAAAAAAGATATCACCAATCAAGCAATGTTCTCTTCTTTGCCACCCGAGAAAATGTTCATTGAAAGTCAAGTGCCGTTGGATATCACGATTATACCCGAAAACGATGGGAAAAGATGTGCGCCTGACTTTGCAATACCTCTTTTGCCGGTGGTAAGTCTTTAAATTCACAAAAACATGCTTAAACACTGCCGCCGAAACGGGGAATGCGTCGACGCAAGCGCTGGCAAAGTTTCAAAGTGGGACATTTTAAGAGCTTGCGCGATCAAATCGGTTGAAAAATAAGACTGTTATCAATGATTTGCATGATTTGCTGACAATAGCGGACATTTCAAGTTTCCGGGCAAAGAGTCTAAATTTCCATTTTTTATAGATAGATTTGTAAACATAAAACAAATGAAAAATGGCTGAGAAATAAGAATTCGAAAATTCAGGCCTAAATTCCCCGCTCTAGTAGCAATGAAAAGTTACTTTACAAAAAGTTAAATGAAATTGAACCAGTCTTTAGAGGAGAAAAAGAGTCAGCAAACCGGCACCAGCACCGTCCGCAGAGCCAGAAGCTTTGCCTGCTCCACAACCAGAGCCAATTTTTGCTGCTCCAGCACCACCGAAGCCAATTCCAAAGCCGGTGCCACCGACAAAGACGTTTACGAACAGCGAAACCGAGACGGAGCCGTTCAAAATTTCGGCGAACGAACTGCACGCAATCGACATTGCGGAGCATATAAATACACTGCGAGGCAAGCAAGAAAACAAAAAAAATTGGTAGAAAATTGGCTGAAATTTTCAGAAAATTTGCCCGAGATCGACGAGATCGATGCACTTTTCCGACTGATTCCTTCGATGCGAACACTTCTCGAAAAGGTTTATATTGTGTTCAATTATGGTGAAATTTTTGTAAATTTTCAGAATATCGAATTACTTTGTGAGAAAATTCCGATAAAAATCGAAAAAACGGATGAAAAACCCTCTACTAAACACGTATCATTTGCCGGAGCTGTGCAAGAAGAGACCATTATTCTAAAAGACGAAGAAGATGTCGAAAAAGCTCCAGAAGTGGAGGAGTTGATTCAGGAGAAAAAAGAGGAAGTGGCGATTGAAAAAGTTAAAGATGATGAAGACGAAGTCGTTGAGGATTCAGAAGGAGAAGTCGTTCAAGATAATCGCGAGGAGGAAGAAGATGTAGCCGATAGAACAAATGTATGCAGTTTTTTAAAATTTTATTTTTATCACATACACTTCGAAGCAGGGCTGGGCTAAAATTTTTTTTTAATGGGGAGTTTCACAGAAAAGGCGAAGACAGGAAAAACTCGTAGAATTCTCAGTTTGGCCTGAAACTTTTCCAAAAATTTTGGGCTGAAATATTTATCGATTTTATAAAGGTCGAAATTTTTTTCTTGATTTTCCATAGTTTCTGGCTAATACGGGAGAGTTTTTCCACAATTTTTTGCTTTTTTTTTAGCTTTAGAAGGATTTTGAAATACGTAAAAATTCGAATTTTGCTGCTCTGCAATTTCAAAAAAAAAAAAATCAATCACTGAAATCACGAACCAGAAACAAAAGAAAAGTAAAGTATATTTGAAATTAGCTCATAAAATTCGAAAATTACGATTTTCTTGTTTGATTTAATGACAGTGAGATTGAAAATTTTCCATATGGCGAGTTTTTTCTGAGATCACTTTGAATAAATTTGGCTGTTTAATTTCAAGCCAAAACCGATTTTTTCTCTTACTGCACAGAAGAAAACAGCTTTTAAATTTTTTCGGATTTTACGGAATCCGTAAAATTTTTGCGGTGCCTCAAAAATTCGTAAACGCGAAATCCCAGCCAGGTCTGCGCAAAAATGGTTTTTTGTACTCAAAAAATTATGTTAAAAGAAAATTTTTCCAGTTTTCGTTAAAATTAACTGAATTTGTCAATTCGTAAAATATACCGATCACATTTGCCTCAGGCGCATTATGAAAAAAGAACAGAAAATGTTTTGTGTTTCACCAACAAAAAATCCGCAAAAAATTGTTTTTGTTGTCCCACCCCGGCTCCCTGCCCTGCTTCCTTCAAAGAATCACGTCTTCTAAGCTCTGTGCCTAACTCTTCCAGAGCACCACCCTCGACGCAGACCGCACCGCGCAAGCAACACAATCCGAAGCGGCTCGCATTGACGAAGAGCTCTCGTACGTGTCAAAAACCATTGTCTGCTCACGAATACACAACGACGAGGACGAAGTAGTGGGCGCCTTTCACGTCTTCCCATTAGCCCCCGAATCGTGAATTTTCTAGGAACTTCTTAGCGATTTCTACCACAAATTTCTATCGAATGCGTGCCGATTTGCGGAAAACGTCGGGCCGCACACCACTCATTTGGTCATGATGAATAGTGGTATGTTTCTTAATGGGGGGAAAAAAACTTCATTTTAATTCAAAAATTGAATTTCGTGCATTCAGAAGGCCGTTCGATCCCACAGAAATCCACTGCCTACCTTCAAGCGATTGCGCGAAAATGTGTGGTCGTGTGTCGTCAATGGTTCGTCGATTGTCTCAAAACGGGTCTTTTGCTCTCCGAGGTGAGCCCATTCGGTGGTCTGATGCACACTGATTTCTACTGATAAACTTGCGCGTTTACTGATAAAACTTAGCGTTTCACGTGAATATCTTCACATTTAAAAATGCAAGAAAAGTTTGGCACATGTTCAATGATAATTCTTTGATAACTTCAATTTTTCATATCTCCTACAGAGTTCAGAAACTAACAAAATGCATTATAGTTGCGTTCTCCGGTGTGTGTGTGGATGATGCAGAGAACGAGTAGAATTGTGAAATATGGTGTGATGGCCATGCTTTCATGGCATGAGCTTGCTTCACTTTATTTGTCTTTTGGAAAAAAGTGACATTTTACAATTAGTTGTACGGTTTTAAACAAACAAAAAAGTTGCAACGTAAGAATTCAGAGCATTTGGGATGAAAATACGGGTTTTTACCATTTTTTTAAATCTCATCTCAGCAAGGGTCCATCATCCTTTCACGAGGAATATCGCCACGAATTTCGACACAGTTGAATGAGTGTGACCGTAATCCATTCAACGAGAAAAAATCGTATCATTGATTTTATTTTTTTTTATTTTTTGCTCACTATTATGGTCCTATTCAGAACAAGAAAAAACAACCATTTTTCGTGGTTTTTTCCTATGCAGAATTGCGGAAAAGCGACAAAAAACTACAGTAGTCGGGCCGTGTCGAGACCGACCGATGAAATAATTCGATGCGCCTTTAAATTTTTACCGAATTCCCATTGAAAATTAAAGGCGCATTACATTTTTCAACACCGGGTATCGACGCAATAGGTTTTTTTTCTGGAAAACAACCTGCATAGGGAAAAAACTACGAAAAACGATGAAGAACGATTTTTTCCTGTGCTGAATAGGTTCATTATTGATCACTCGTTTGTTCTCCGAATGGACGGAAATGTTCAGAAAAGTTTCGATCGAAATATCGATTTAAAAAATATTTATGAAAAACTGTTATTGCGGTCCAAAATTTTCTGAGCCTGTCCGGGAGTATTTTTGACCTTATTTTCCAGATTTTCAATTTTGTGAATAACTACATAATTAGACTCGAAAATTTCCGGATAAGACAGGAATCGATTTATCAAAGTCATTGTTTATTATAGCAGAAACTCGCAAAAAAAAATGATATTTCTAAATATTGTCGGCCCGCCCAAAATTGTCAAATGCGCTCTGCTGAACTCAACGCTATGCGATTTTCATTTTGGTCTCCAATGTATTTCATTTCACACGGTGTCCAGGATTGAAAATGTGGGCGAAGCCTAATTTGCTGGCGCGCCAAAAATTTTCCTAAATCCACAAATGCATATATCGATAATGCATCTTTGCACAAGGTAAATCTACCATTGCTTCAGGGCGACTACACAATAACTTCCTGTTCTTCTGATACCCTTCCTCCTACCGTATCACCTTCGCCTCCAATCGGCTGGCTCCGATCACGAAATGACACAGAAGGAAAGCTCTTTGCCAATTGCCGTTTCATGATTCTGCGCAAGTTTACAATGAACCCTTATTTTGACTACAAAGTACCAAAATAAATATCCAGAAAACAAAATTTTCACTATTTCTCTTTCAGCAACTCATCGACCTTGTGAAGCTTTGTGGCGGCGAAATTCTCAGCTGTTACGATAATCTTTCACCGGAAAAACTGTTTATTATCTTCTCAAAACACTCGAAATCGATTGACGAGTCACGAAATATGGAAAAAGTGTACAAGTGCGAAGTGGTGACAATCGAATGGGTCTTGGATAGCATCAGCGAGTACTCTATTCTGCCAACCGACGAGTACAAGGCGGTAAAATTGGCGAATTCGATTTTGGAAGAGTAGAAAACGAATGCAACTTCAGCTATTTTAATGTCAGTTTTGTTTATTCTTGTTATCATATCACACATAAATACATTTTATTTGCAAGCAAAAGATGGATCGAAGCTAGGAGCTTAATTTCACGAATAAAAAGTAGGCGGCGGCAAATACTGTAAAAACTGTATTAGAAGGGCTCCCAAACAACCTCCCGAAAAATAGAAGTGCCCTCTTGAATTAAAGGGTTCCTCTAATTTTTAAGACTGTTTCAATAAAAGGGTCTCTTTAGCGAAAGTTGAAGGTACCCCTATGAAAGAAGTCCTCCACACACACACACACACACACACACACACACACACACACACACACACACACACACACACGATACCACGAAAAAAAATGAAGGGGGCCCTTCTAATACAGTTTTTACGGTAGGCTAGTTATACGCAACTAGTCGGTGAGGAAGTTACCTCTAATTGTGTTGCCCTGTTGCGATACGCAGTCACCATGGCCACAAAAGGTTTCAGTTTTTTATTATTCGAGTTGTTTTGTTTTGTTTTCTAGTTTTTTGAACTGTTTTCATGTGTTTTAGACGTGATTTTGTTATCCCATCAATCGATTTTGGGAGCGAAAATCATCGAATACGCGATTTTGATATCTATGAATAAGGAAAATTGTTTTTTATCCCATGTATATGTCCATAAATTTGGAAAACACTGATTTTTGTATGATGTGGGTGAGAAACCCAGAGAAGCAGACAAGCCCATTTTCCGGAAAATGCTGTTTTCCTGTTTCATGGATCCTCTCTCTGGAAAAAGACAGGAAAACCGTTTTTCAAAAAAAAACATTTCTGCGTCTCTCATCCGTATTTTCCGAATTTCATTTTCCGAAAAACTGCTTTCTATCGTTTTCCAGTTTCATGGATTCGGAATCTCCACCATATTCTCGGCGGACACCGACGAATTCAATTTTCATCCAATGTTGACATGGGAAAGTGTGACGACTCAGGAAATTTTTGGCGCGATATGGCGAGAATAGGCATCTAGGTGGCTAATAGCCGCCGAAAAGGCTAATAGCGGGCGATAATGGCAACTAGCCGACGAATTTGGCTATTAGCCATTATGGCTATCAGCCGTCGAATATGGCTATTAGCCGCCAAAAAGAGCTATTAGCCATTATGGGGTAATGTCGACACCTATAAAAAATGTGTCTGTTGGCACCGCAGCTATAGAATGTTTGCATGCAACAATTTAGGGAAACAATCTTCGCGCTTACTCAGCGATTTTGCGACTTTTTCCAGACACAAGATGTCCGAAATTTGAAATAGACAATTTTTTTAAATGATAGCCGACCGAAACGGCTAATAGCCATGGAAAACGGCTAATAACCATCGAATATGGGGCGTGTGCCAAATACATATGGCACACGCCCCGAATCGGTGGCTATTAGCCAAAAATTTCCTGAGGATTCCGATCAGGCTTTCTCGGAAATTTCCGAAAAGTCGGAATTCCGATGTCGGAAATTTCCGGTTCCGAGACAAATGGTTTCCGAAAATAATTCCGTTTCCGTCGGAAATAATTTTTTCCGATGTCGGAAAAAAACATGTTTTTCTGTCGAAATTTGGTACGAAAAATCTTTTTTTTTCGGAAAAATTCGACAAAAAATGTCCGTGACACAAATTTCCTATTTAAAACACGAGTCTATTGTGTTTTCAATCGACTTGCGACATGAGAACGCGAGACTCCGCCCACTTATTTTTGCGCGACCACGCGAACACAGTGATATTTGAAGAGACGCAGACAGGTAGCGCACAAATAAGTGGGCGGAGTCTCGCGTTCTCATGTCGCAAGTCAATTGAAAACACAATACGTATATTTCTCAATTTTTAAAACTTTTTTGTGGATAATTTAAGATTTTATGGGCCTATTCAGGTTCATTTCCGATTTTTCCGATCGGAAAACGGAATTCCGTCGGAAGTCGGAATTCCGACGGAAATCGGAACGAGAAATTTCAATTTCGGAATTCCGACGGAACACCGGAAGAGAAAATTACAAAATCGGAAATTTCCGACGGAACTCGGAAGATAAATTTTTATTTCCGAGAAAGCCTGATTCCGATGCAGAACAGGACCAAACTGATTGGAAAGGAATTCGACACCATGCTGAAGATGAAGTTGGTCAGTAATTGAAAATGGGAAAAGATTAACAACATCTTGAGAGTACTAGCGGAAGCAACTTGAGGATCTATTATCGATTCCTGAAAGTTCTACCGAGAGCCCATTGGGAACTTAGGCCATAGACACCTAGGTCAACCTAGGCCAAGGTAGCGTCTCGCCACCTCAGTTTAAAGGTGCACGCCGAAGCACCATTGTTTTTTTCTAATTCCCCCACCCCCTTGCCTAGGTTCCCAATGGGATCCTTTCAGAGATCGTCAATAGCAAGAAGACGATGCTCCAAACGTTCAAAGCGATAATTGCACAAAAATGCTGAATTTTTACGATTTATCAAAAAAAACTAATCTTGTTCCATTTACGTCTCTCTCTCTCCTTCACTTCCCCTTCTTATCCGGTTTCTCCACTTCCACCTCGTCTTCAGGCTTCATCTCGAACAGCAGACATCGTCCGGATTTGACCTTCACATGGCTTTCCATCACGGATTTTCCTCCTCTCTGCGATACTTCCGTCGGCGGAGCCTTCTGCTTCTGAGCCGCCCTTTTCTTGTCTTCAGCCGCACGTTTTGGGTATTCCTTACACGCTTCTTCGATTCCGTCGAGAAACTCTTTCTGATTCGACTTCATTACATCAATGTTTCCGCAATATTTGATTTTGTTCGGGTTGGTGACGTGGTGATCCTCGAAGAAGGCTCGATGTGCGTATCGGTGATCGGCGGCTGGAGAAGATGCAATTTTAAAGGAAAGAAAGTAAAAAGAAAAAACGAATAAAAACATACGACTAGACATTAATCTCTGAGTTTTCTCCATCGGTGGACAGTCTTTCGCGAGAATCCTCTTCCTCTTCTTGAAAATTTTCGAAGGTTGTTTCGCCAGTTTCTTCACTGACTTTGCTTTCTTCTTCGATTTCTTCTCTTCTGACGCCAATCGAGTGTTCGCATCCGACACCTTCTTCTCTATTTCCACATTTTGCTCAGTTTGCTGTGGAACACTCTCAGGACGAGGCGGCGGAACAGGCGGAATGTTGCCGACTTGGCTCTTTCTCTCTACCAGAACATCAGTGGTCATCACCGGATTATTCTGTTGAGGTACGACCGGTTTCGGAGGTTCTACTTGAGCTTTTGAGCTGCTCAATTTTGACTCCGTCTTCTTTCTCGCACAGTCAATCATTAGGAAACTGATCGTTACGAGCATGATCAATATTTCTAGTGTTAAATTTGCTGAAATTCAAGAGAAGCACTTTGAAAACTTGCGAAATATTTTACTCACTGATCATTGTGATTTCGTTTGAAATTTGCATCGCGTGGGAAAATGGAGTGAAATATCAAAAAATGAATGGAATTTTTCGAAAATCTTTTAGAAATTGGGACTTTTCGTTATTTTTTTTTTTGAAAAAGGTCACATTATTATTTACGGGAATTCCTCACGATTGTAAAGAAATTTATTTATTTTTTTTTGCCGTTCTTTGTGGAGTCGCTCATCACGGGGAATTTGGACGGGAAAAAATCATGACGGAAGAATCTGTCATGTAGACTGTTTTTAGAATGCCAGAAGACAGATTGCAAGGGGACTATTATCAATTCACTGCACCTTGCATGGGGAGACTAGATTCAAAATTCAGAGGAAATGGGCAATAGAGCGCACTTGCACCGCGTCTGCCTGCGTCTCTTATCTCGGCACACTCTCTCGCTCACTTTTTTTTGAAACAGATCGCTCTGTTGAATGGAAGTAAAAAATTTTAGAATGTTTTTAAAACAAAGTTTATCAAAATTGGCCAATAATTACTTGTACGCTGTCAATTTTTTGTTTTTCTTTCTTTTTTGCCGAAATTTTTTAGCCAGTTTTGAATTTTTGTGTTGAAATCTTTTTTTCGAGTCTTGTTTCGTTCTGGAATACGGGATTCGACAAAAATGTCTAATTTTCACAAACGTTTTGGCACTTCAACCAACAGTGAACAAGAAAAATATTGAATTTGTATGTGATTTTATTGTCCATTCGCCAAAAAAGCAAGTGCGCTCCACGAAACGTAGTACTACGTGGATTTCATTTTCTTCGCCAAATTATTTCAATTCACGTGTAAATTCAACGTGAAATGAAATAATTTGGCGACGAAAATGAAATCCACGCAGTACTACGTTTCGTGGAGCGCACTTGCTTTTTTGGCGAATGAACAATAGCGATTTACATAAGAAAAATAATTGATATATCAGTTTTCAAGTTAAGCTAAAAAAAAGAAATGGGATAAAGTACTCGTCGCACAATTTTTTCGTAAGTTTTGCATTGCAATTGTACAATTATGGTTTTTCGCCAAACCAAAGGCTGGTTTTCGTTGAATGGCACGTAAAACTGTAAATTTCAGACAAAATAAATATTAATTGAAAGGGAAAAATAGAAAATATGAATTTTCGAATAAAAAAATGCCTGCGAAAATAGAAGAACAACTAAAAATCGATAGGGTGCACGGAAGAATCGACCAATTTTCGAAAAATTTGATTTAAAAACACTCTAAAAAAATTTGCTACCTTTTAACAGAGAGATTTTTCCAAAAATGGAACGAGAAGATACTTTAAAATGCATTTTAATGCTCTGAAAAACATATTTTCAAAAAAAGTGGGCGAGAGAGTGTGCCGAAATACAAGACGCAGACGCGGTGCAGGCGCGCTCTATTGGCCAATTTCTCTGGTTTTTGAAGCGAGTCTCCCAATGCAAGGTGCAGGGCAAATAATTTTGCACTACCGTTTTTTGCACTACCAATAATTTTGCACTACCCGTGTTGCAGCACTACCCAATTTTGCACTGCCGTTTTTCACCATCTGATTTTGCACTACCCAAAAGTGGTTTTGCACTACCTATTTTTTGGTTTTGCACTACCAATTAATTTTTGCAGGGCATTTTTCTGATATCGGGTTTTTTTTTCAATAAAACCAATCAAAATGCATGCTTCGGAGCCAACCAGATCCGTATACAGGGTGCGTCAAAATTACGTGCACTAAACTTTCACGCTATGGCAACGCGTGCTGATGCACTTTTCGTGCGCACAATATTCAATTTTTATTTTCATTATTGCATCATTTTTCTATACCAGGAAGACGGAGCGTCTCCTCACACGGAAAAGTACACCCAGGACTGGTGCAAAGCCCACTTGCCGGCATTCATAAAGAAGGATAGATGGCCTGTATCGTGTCCGGATCTAAATCCGTTCGACTTCTCCATACTTAGAGAGTACTTCAAAATATAGTATGTGCAAGACCCCATTCTAGTCTGGAAGCTTTCAGAGAAGACTTTTGTCGAAGAATGGGACAAATTGAGTACCTCCGTGCCACGGTGGAATCTTACCTACGACTTCTTCGTTCTGTCATTGCCGCCAAAAACGGCCGAATTTAATAATCTTTTGGCATTATATTTCTAAACTATTGAATAAACTTTCTGTTGATTTTCATGTGTTTTGGACTTCCACTTTTGTCATGATGCGCGTTTGAAGTAGTGCACGTAATTTTGACGCACCCTGTAGGTGTTATTCGGAAATTTCAGCGGCAACGCGCCGGGAGCATGTGTGACACATTTCAAATATGCGACCGGAGGGAGCTGGGCGGAAGCATGTCTTGATCCTTCTCTTTGTTAATAACCTAATTCTGGCAATAAATACCTATCTATTTAGGTTCAACCATAGATTTTTAATTTAAAAAAATCAGCAGCCACCAAACCGCAAAGCAGGCTTCTACCCAGCTCCCTACGGTCGCCCTTGTTTGAGGTTTCACACATGCCTCCCGTGCGTTGTCGCTGGGCTTCACCAGCCTTATTAGTTATTGAAAACGCATATCACTAGCGTAGACTACACAACAATGAGAAAAAAAGCAACAAAACAAATTAAAACCTTTTCTGAAAGTATATGCTCCACGAAAAAAATAGGTAGTGCAAAACCAAAAAATAGGCAGTGCAAAACCACTTTTGGGTAGTGCAAAATCAGATGGCAAAAAACGGCAGTGCAAAATTAGGTAGTGCTGCAACACGGGTAGTGCAAAATTATTGGTAGTGCAAAATTATTTGCCAGGTGCAGTGCAATTCAATATTCTTGCCGGCTACCATATGCGCCCGCGAAAGTTTTATAATAGACACAGACATAGCGACACATGTATGCGGCGACACGGGTCTCGGACGTTTCGAAAGTGTGACGTTTCGAAAGTGCGTTGTTTCGAAAGTTAATCTACATTTTGTAGTGGGCCGTTGGCACACAATCGGTTTTTTTCAAAGATTTGTAGGGAATTTTCCTTAAAAGCTTTTAAGAATAGTTTTGAGCAAACGCCGCGACGAAAAAATGGAGAAAAACTTTTTAAACGTCGCACTTTCGAAACGTCACACTTTCGAAACGTCCGAGAGCCGGCGACACACCCGCTCACATTTTTTGTTCTACGTTCAGTTGAATTCAGTTGAATTCAGTTGAAAAGACCTGATGGGGCGGAGCCTCGATGTTTCGCGCCACTGCTTACTGTAGCCGGCAAGAATATTTAATTGATAGTACAAATCCATGAGGGTTGAGAATTTTACCAAACTTTCAGGATCGGTACATTTGAGTACGGTGATTACGAATCTGAATTCACTTTTTCCCCAATTGATCTGGGTTTTCAGAAAATTTTTCTGAAAGTTGTCTCAAAAATTAAGTGTAGATCTACCACTGAACCACACACTGGGGAGCGATAGGCTAGTCACTTTAACGCGAACTCCTCAATATTTCAGTGAGGTGCAGTGAGGGGCTACACGCTATAAATTTCCATTAACCACACATTTTCTGAAATACCAGATCGATTGGGGAAAAAGTGAATTTAGATTCGTAATTACCGTACTTAAATGTACCGATCCTGAAAGTTTTGCAAAATTCTCAACTTTTTGTAGTTCGGATTTGTAGTTTTAATTTTAACTTTTTTAACATAATTTTAACTGCTCGCAAACTGTTTTATTGGCCTCAATTAGTTTTTTAATAGACTGTCTAGTATTTTTTACCGAGTAGATAAAAAAGAAGTGTTGTAAAGATAATTTACAGCCTATAACTTTTTTTCAGTAAATAACATTTTAACAAGTTGACGCCTATGTTTTCATTACATCGTGATAAGAACGCTTCGAAAAAGATATGGTTTGATTTTAAAAATTATGAAAGTGCATTAGAGAGGCTACCCGAATCGGAACTGTTCTGTAACAGAACCATTTCAAAGGGAAATTCAGCAACTCGTTGAGTTTGTGAGCATTTATTTATTTTTCTCAAAATAGTACGTATTTTGCACTCCAGAATGCGGTTTTGCTATTTTTTATATATCAATTTCGATGCGTAACCGTTCTGAAAGAGTGCGGTTTTTATCCGGAACAATTCTGATACGGGAACGTTCTGGTTCGGGGTAGCCTTGCATTAGAGCGCGTTTCGGATATATAACACCCCGCAGACAGCTTTTTGTGCTCTACAGATCACGCGAAGCGTTTGGGAAGGAAAACATTACTTTAACACATAACAAACCAAAAGGAAAGTTAGAAATTTAGAAATACGAGAAACCGGGATAAATCAAGATACACTGAAAACAAAATGCGAAAATAATATTTTTGGCCCGACGATATGACTCAGGTGTTTCATTTTGGGTTAATTTAGAAAACTCAAATCTATCTGGAAATTTTCCGGGTTAATTTGGAAAATTCTGGTTAAATTGGAAAATTCAAATCTGGTTGGGAAATTTCGCTGTTAAAAAGGGGTCTATATAAACCCGTAACGATTTTTGAATTTACGGGTTAATTTAGAAAATTTCCGGGTTTATATAGACCCACTTTTTTACCTGTATCGCACAACGCGCCAGTAAATACTTACATTTGTTTGCGCATAATTGGATGATTCCTCATTCTATTTTCTTATTTTTATGTGTTTTTTTTCTTTTTCATGTAACATTATGTAGATTGTTTAGTTTTTAAATACTAATTTTGCAATTAGGTTTGTATATTTATCGATTTTTCGTTAACAATCATCTGAATTCGATGAACTTTCAGATGAAATCTAGCACAAAATGTTCGGCTGGTACGAAATTTTCGGAATATTTCACGAAGACTCGTCGGAAAATCTGCCAGCTCCTCGTAAGTAAAAACGCATTCCCAATAAGTTACATTTTTTGATAAATGGAATCCCGTAGATTTTTTCCTAAAGTTTATCGTGATAGTTATTGCGATGAAATTATTCTTCAGCCCATAGTTCAATTTCTATCATTTTCAGATTTGAATGGAAATTCGAAACGGAAGTTTGCCGAAAACGGAAGGACAAAGGAACAGTCGATCAATTCGTGGAAAGGCGGGCAGTTTGTGAGCGCGGAATCTTTTTCGGTGAGATTTTCTACATATAAAACCCCTATACATCGAGCAATTAAAATAGTGAAATTGAAGCTTACCTACCTAGTGATGCACGGGAATTCCGTTCGGGGGTACAATGGTATATAACTCACACGGAATAGAACCACAACTTAATAGAACTGTCTGAACTGAAGCTGTACTGATACAAAAAAGCTAGAAAAATAAGTATTCCGTTGAAAATTGTTAATCATTGAGTTCTATTTTGCGCAATTATTTTTTGTCAGAACAGCTTCATTTCAGGGGGCTCTGTTACGTGAAGTTCTATTCCGTTGCGGTTCTATTTCGTATGAGTTCTATACCGCTGTACCCCATCCCGCTCCGCTATTCCGCCGTTTGAAAATTTCAATTCGGTGCACCACTGGTACTTTCTTATTTATTTTACCGATACAAATCGAATGAAAAGCTAAGAATTTGTACATTATTTCAGTAAATAAGGTGTACCTAATCGAATAATGTTATGGACCTATGCAGATGAATTTTTCTGCCATTTTATTCCAATGTAAACCTTCATTTTAATTAATTTTCCTGCATTTACCTGCATTATAATGTAGGTTTTCATAGGAATAAAATGGCTGGAAAATACATCTACATAGGTCCATTACAGCAATATAATGGATTCGTGACGGAGTGACATTTCACGGGAAACTGGGAAACGAAAAAACTCTTCATTTCTTCAGTTATTTATTCATTTTTTCGAATTATAACGTGAAAAATTGTCACTCCGCCACGAATCCATTATAGCTAGAAAAATTCAAAGATTTTACTTATCAAAAGTTAGTAGGAACGCGCCAATGTCGCTGCTTTTATATTGATAATTCCCCTATACATTTATATTTTCAGATGTGCATGTGGAACGAACAGTCGAGCGTAGAATTTGGTTCAAAGGAGCAATCACGCAAACATCAATATGGGACTTGTGATCGCCGCTGTTTTGAGTATACATTTTAAATGTAGTTTTCATATATTTTAATTTTTTTCACATATTTTCTAAATACGTCAATATCTTCTTTTTTTGTTGTTATTAACCTCATTAATTGTAAGAATTATTATCTGTTCGCATTCGCAATTCGCAATTATACATGTTCGCAATTTTGTTGTAGAATAAAAATATTTTAATTCATTTTTCCTCCGAATTTGAAAAATCCATTTCAATTTATTAAAAAAATTCCGTATTGATTCAAACGATTTCGGATTTATATAGAACAAAAGAGGGTTAGATTGGAAAAGTTGTGGGTTGATTTAGAAAAAAGGAGGTTAGATTAGAACATTTCCTGGTTGATTTAGAAAAAAAGGGGGTTAGACTAGAAAATTTGCGGGTTGATTTAGGCAAAAAGGGGGTTAGTTTAGAAAACTCGGGTTGATTTGGGAAAAAAGGGGGCTAGATTAGAAAACTTGGTCATTTATAGAGGTCACTTTACAATCGAAAAAATTATCCTTTTTAACCCGGTTTTTTTCTAAATAAACCCAAAATGAAACACCTGAGGAGTGACTTAAAAATGGGGGGACCTTTATAAACATTTTGATCAAAGTTCGTATGTATGTATGTATGTTAGGATTTAGGATTTATTATCAAATACATTGGAAAAATAAAACAAAAAACATATGTGGGTCAATTTGCAGATACATGGTTTTAAACAGATTAGATAAGAATGCGTACAAACTATACATGTTTAGTTATTAAACAATTCTGACACCTATTGGAATCTCTGGAAATTGTTTTTCCCAAACAACGAAAACAAGTGTGTGCACATGATTGATAAGTACAGTAGCTAGCATTCTATCCGATTCTCTTTTTATTTCGATTCCTCTTGGCAGATCGATAATCATTTCGTCAGAATGTACAAAGTATTGACTTCTTGTGTTTGGATCCCAACTTGCTCCGCCTCTAATCCACGTCATCATATCTCTCTTCATTCCAAAACATTTCCAAATGACTAGGGAACTGAGGTTTTTATAGTTTCCAGATTTCCAGCTTTCCAAGAATTTAAAAAAGTCCGCAAATGTTGAATTCGCTTTTTTGATTACCACTTTCTCACAATCTTCTATTTCGGATGGAAAAATATCGAGAGGAATTTGACTGTTAATGTAAAGATTGGACACTTTTCTGAATTGAGGTCGGTGTGGAAGGCTCGATTCGATAGACAACGACTTCAAAAATGGGAAGTTATGTTGAATGTGATCGATTTCTTTCTGTGACAAGAAGCATTTCTCAACAAGAACTTTGGATACTTCGTGTATTTTTTCATGCGGTATCGGGAAATTAGTGATATCGGTGAAGTTGTCGTCAAAATTTACGGTCAGCTCAAGGCGTGGAATCAATGAAATGAGCATATCGATCAAAAGTTTCACTCCATGTTTGTAGAACACCGAGCAGGTTTCTGGAGATTCATGTCTGTAAATTTGTAAATTTTTGTCTGTAAATAATGAATGGGCTGCTAAAGAATTAAGAGTCCTGAACCAAAACTATTTGTATTCCCTCACCTGATTTCCAATCGATTGTTTTTGGTGTACGCATGAATATTCCATACAAAATTATCCGTTTTGTCCTCCAAATTGTGAAGCCTCAACTGCGGGTTGAACTCTTCCAGGACGATCTCCAACTCGTACTTTTTTCTTATTTTATACAATTGCACCACTTTGTGTTTTGATTTTGTGGAGCACAGTGAAATGTGAAGTCTGCGATTAAAAATTGCGAGTAAAAAAAAACAAAGAACAAACAATGTACGTACAAAGTCAGAATGTCGAGGTTTTTCAGTATTTTGGTGGCTGGTAGGGCAGGCAATTCGAAAAGAGGGAAATGTGACATACTATTACAGTCTAATTGTAACGGGGTAGGAAATGTGTTGATTGTGGCCAAAAAGGACAATTATAAGGCAGTCTTATGGTAGTCAATCGATTTAATGAACAGAGAACGGAGAGAAGAGGGAAGGAATAGATTTTTAATTCCTATCAATAAATAAATGATTGTCAATAAGTCTTTACAGTTTTGAAAAATGGTTGCTTGGAAATGCGCCCTATTGCATTTCCTTTTAAACTAGTCCATTAGAGAAAACATGAATTTTATCACATTAATTATTTAATTTTCAAATGATCACAAGAAGGTAATGTGGGGAATAATGTAAACCCGCTCTACTGCGAATTTGCTGGCGCATTGAGAGACGGGGGAGGCTTTATACGGTATCTCCCAAAAAATTTAAAAATCTAGAAATATGTTTGGTGTTTCTTTTAGTCCAGTTTTTACACTCGGATTTATTTTGAAGGCGAGGAAACATTGCTCAAAATAGAGAACTTTTTAAGGAGAAAACTAATTGGTGAAGCGATTATCGTTTCAATTCAATAAGCTTTCCATCTCGGACGGGCCGCCCGAAAACACCCTACACCCGCCCGGAGGTCGGGCGCCCTACGCCCGCCCGCTTCGCCCTGTCCGCGAATTTACGTGACGGTGTTTCGATAGGCCGCCACGTTGCATGGCACGTAATTCAATTTTCGAATTTATTTATTTATTTTCAATGATATTCAACATGATTTTTATTGTTTTTTTGTGAGTTCAGCTGTCAAAAGTGTGTTTAGGATGTCGAATATGATCAAATGATCAGTGATCTATATGGTCAGTTCAATCACACGGAAAGCGGGAACTTCAGAACTTTTGTTCTTAAAGCTGCGTGAGTCTAAGCTTTTCCAACACAAATCGCAATCATATTTGGCTTTTCAGTGATCCACGCATGGAATTAGACGATTTTATGATGCCGTGCGGTCAAACTTTTCGCTCGAATGTTGAGAAGCGTGCTGATAATTTATTATTATACAGTACCGTTCAAAAGGTTGGAAACTTTTGGTTTTTCGGGCATAACTTTTGAATGGAGAGGGTCATGGTTCTGAAAATTTGCATGAATCTGCCCCGCAATGTTTTTGACAAGCTCCAAAAATGGATTTGGTCATTTTTTAAAACTGCAGATTTTTCAAAAAATTTCAGGTGCCAAAATTTTTTATTTTCGACCCAAAAATAATTTGTTTTTTCAGATTTTTCAGGACTTGATATTTCTGTTCAAAATGAAGTTTCAATACTATAAGTATTATTTTAGTTGACTATGGGTCGATGGGACAATTTTCAGCTGACTTACAGCACTTTATCAAGGTCAAGGTATCAAGGTCCACATGGGTAAGTCAACTATAACTTTTATTGAGAATCACCAAAATCAAAGAAAATGAAGGCAAATTAGATAAAAACTGTTAAAAAGCAAACTTTATTTGATTTTATTCGGTTTTGGTGATTCTCAATAAAAGTTAAAGTTGACTTACCCATGTGGACCCTGATACTCAAAGTCCTGTAAGTCAGCTGAAAATTGTCCGATCAACCCATAGTTAACTAAAACCATACTTTTAGTTTTGATACTTCATTTTGAACATAAATATCGAGTCCTGAAAAATCTGAAAAAAAATTATTTTTGGGTCGAAAATTTTGGCATCTGAAATTTTTTGAAAATCTGCAGTTTTCAAAAATGACCAAATCCATTTTTGGAGCTTGTCAAAAACATTACGGGACAGATTCATGCAAATTTTCAGAACCATAACCCTCTCCATTCAAAAGTTATACTCCAAAAACCAAAAGTTTCCAACCTTTTGAACGGTACTGTAAATCGGGCAACTTGTAAGTTTTAAACACCATATAATTCCTTATTGTTGTAAAAATATTAATTATTTCTGACCCGGTTCTAGTATAGAAGTTAATTATCTCGTAATTATTTTTAAACAAATACTCCTATAGTGGATTCGTGGCGCAGTGACAATTTTTTTTTACGTTTTTATTCGAAAAAATGAAGAAATAACTGAAGAAATGAAGAGATTTTTTGTCTCCCAGTTTCACGTAAATTTTCACTCCGCCACGAATCCATTATACTTCTTTTTTGCAGTGATATTTTATGTCGATTAATAAACAAAATTTTTTTTTTGAAACAATTTAAATTTTTTCTTTCTTTTTTTAAATTAAAAACGCACATTTCACGCGGGTTTTTTTCTTCGCCCGGGCTTCGGACGGCCCTTCGCTAGGGCGGGTCGGGCGGGCGAAAAACGCCCGACGTGGAAAGCCTACAATTCAAAATAAGTTTGACGTGTGAAATTTGGGTAAATAGATTTGAAAAAATCCCTTTGTAAAAAATCAAATCACGTTTCCACGTGTTCTGAAGTAATAACGATTTTAACATGTTGCCACGTTTCTGATATTAACGGACGTCAAATATTGAAAGTTGCCATTCCTAGTTTCAGCAATGAACGTGTGCAATTTGTTTAACAGTTGTGGTTTGTTTTTTAATTATTTTTATTTGAAAAATTAAACAATTTCAGTGTACAGCATTATTGGAAAAGCATTGGGTGAGGATGTTAAGAATGTGGAACCGGAAGTTTATTTGAAAGTTGTTTCGTTATGGGCTGGAAGGGTGAGCATAACCATAACCAGCGGCACGGCGTGATATACCTTATTGTGTTTTCAATCGACTTGCAACATGAGAAAGCGAAACTCCGCCCACTTACTTGTGTGCGACCACTCGAACACAGTGACATTTGAAGAGGCGCAGACAGAACGGCGAATGCAGACTTGCGTTTTCATGTCGCAAGTCAATTGAAAAGTACACAATATGAAAAGGCTAACGCGCTCTAAAAATAGAGATGCAGAGACGCGAAAAATGGCGCGCGAGAATTCACATTCAAAAAGCTTCCAAAAACGTAGTCCTGAGCACGCCGTGAGACTAAACGCAACGAAAAAACTGGTTGAAATTTTTTTCCAATAAATCAGAAAGCAATTACGCTCAATTGGTCTATTTTCAGCTATTTTTGTTATTCTTCTTCATTGCTCTTTTGCCGTTCAACTACACAGTGTTTTTTGAGATGTTACCCGCCGAATGGAGGTTTGTCCGTTCCCTGTTCTTTTTTTTTAAGAGGCGAAGCTTCCTTAAATCCAGCAACCGGATCCATGAATCTAAAAAACTTCAGGAAAACCGTTTTCCGGAAAACAAGATTCGGAAATGGCTGATTTTCGTTTGATGAGGGTAAGAGATGCAGGGAAATAACTTTTTGGAAAACGGTTTTTTTGTCATTTTCCAGTTGCATGAATTCAGCCACAGGGTAAGAGAGAAAAGGACCTATCTTTGGCTTAGAGTTGGCAATGGGGAGGTGGGGAGGCTCCCCACCTCCCCGCCCCACCTCCCCGCCCCAACCTACCCATCGCCAAAACATGCCTCCGAAATTCTGGAAAAGTGAAATTTCCGCCTCAAATCTGATTAGTAGTCGTGCTAGTATTGTTTTTTAAAGTGAGTAAACTATCAGAGTGCTTAAAATTGGATATCTGCCACTCGTGCAAAAAAGAGTGGGGCTCCCCATTGCCAACCCTACTTTGGCTTATAGCTTCCAAAATCTACAGAAATTGCCTATGCGCGCCGTCGAGGGTGTGCCTCATGTCGTCGCGTATCTTGGTTTTTCTTATTGTCTTGTTTGTCTAACTTCTCTTATTTAATTTTTAAAATACTGCTTACCTTCCAAAACGGTGCGCCGCATAGGCAACTTTTGAGTCTCGACAAAATTTCTTGTTGGGTATTGCCAAAAATAATATTTGCAGCAAATGTGAAAGCATATCCTGGTTTGCCGTTCGTCTACTCTTTTCATTGTATGTGTACTACGGTGCATTGTTTCACTATTACAAAACAAGAACGTTGGAGCCAGTGAAGAATCCAGGAACACCACGGGATCGTTTTTGCATTAAATGCAACAGTTATAAAGGAAAGACTGTTTCACACTGCAAATCGTGTGGAAAGTGAGTTTCTTTTGCTTCTGGAAATATTAAACATTTTAAAATCCTTTAGATGCATCTACCGATTTGACCACCACTGCCCACATATGGGCCAATGTATCGGAGCACACAATCAGGCGTCTTTCTTTCTTTTTCTCGTACACCTTCTTGTCGGCACTGCACTCATTTTCTTTGTTGCTCCCACTTTTTGGATGGATTGGCTTCAAAATCAGCTGGATTATATTGGTTTGGCAGAGCGTAACTGTTGGAGACCATACTGCTTCAATCAGTACTATCTGATGATGGTCAGATTTCATTCACGTAAGTTAAACTGTTCGCTCATTGGTTTTTCTGAATTTTGTTATTTTTATGGTATTTATTCGACAAAAGAGTATAATTTTTTCCTCCTTCTTAAAACCTAACAGAAACGACGGAAACCGTTTAAAAAAATTTAGCGATACGAGGTCAATTCAGTATAATCAAATCCTAACTTTAAGGTTGGGATGCGGCAGTCAAATTCACCGCTTTTCTTATGGTAATTCTTCATTTATCTATGTGGGGATTTGTAGCAGCCTACGTTTATATCATTTCTACTGGACAGACTATTGCAATGAAGTTGGTTAGTTTGGCGTCGGGCAGACATTGGAATAATGCTAGAGACATCGGTATTTGAGCATGAGTTTTAAGAGTGCAAAATGTTGTAAAATTTATTGATCCAAGCCAAATTTAATTAACATTGTGTTTTCAATCGAGTTGCAACATGAACACACAAAACCCCGCCCCCTTATTTGTGAGCGGCCACGAAAACACAGTCACTGGTGAAGCGCCACGGGCCCGCAGCGGGCCCGCCAGCGCACCGCTGGCAGCTAAAAGAGTACACGCGTGGTGCACGCAGCGGGCCCGTGGCGGGCCCGCCAGCGGCTCGCTAGCTGCTACATCGCGGGGGTGACTCCCTTCTTGCTTTTTTCTTTATTTGATATTTTCTCATGAAAACTAACACAGTTTGTGTTTTTATCAATATTTATTAAAAAAAATAAAACAAAAATTCAATACAGAAATTATTCATATTATTTCAAAATTCGTCGCTGTCGTTGTCCCACTCATCTCAGCATCGTTCGTCCTCACAAGAAGTGGCACGTGTCTGAAAATTCAGTAAATTTTGCTGTATAAGAGATGCGGCATCCCGGAGGATGATAATTTCTTTTTAAATTTTTATTAGGCAGAGCGCTCTAATTTGTATGAGACAACTTCCGTTCAATTCAATTTCTTTCCTTAATCATTTGAAGTCCAAACTTAAAAATGTACAATTGCTTGCAACGGACATTGAAACATATTCGTTTTGGCTTGAGGAAACGCGAACGAAAACCGCTATCACATGGGCATGAGACAGCAAACGTGAAAATTTTTACAAAAAACGCCCAAATAGTGTCAGTTTTTATATCATTTAACTTTGCGCCTCCTTTGTATTAATTTTCAGTTATGCTTCGAGCGCGTTTGCTCTCTGCCGGTGCATGAGTCTGTGGCCCATAACCGTTACAATCAATTCCTATTTTTCGAGTATTTTCACGGTCTGTAGATGAATGGACTCGTTTATTCAAGAAGAAATATCAATTTTTCAATGCTTGACAAAATTAAATGAAAAAATATTACTCAAAACTCATATTTTTGTTTTATTTTTACTAGAAAAATTTCGGCGGCTTTCCCCGGTGTAACGGTGAAAATACCACAAGTGCCTTCAGTATGCTACACTTAAAACTTAACCGATTTGTACCAAACTTCGGCAGCCTTGTGTCACTTGGTTTTAAAAATGTTTCGCCAAGTTTGATGCAAATCTGTCCAATAGGCGCTGAGAAAATGCTTTACACACAAAATCTCACACGGACACAGATACAACAGACATGAATAAACACTTATATTTTTATTGAAAAAACAAAAATGTTGAACAGGTACTACTGAATTAACGGTTTACAAGCCACATAGGTAGGTACCGCAACATGTTTGAAAAACATTCGAATCCCGAAAAACTACTGATTTCATTGTATTCTACGTCTCAATATTAGTACATTCCCAAATTTTCATCGCAAAATTCTCGCTAGTTCCCGAGTTACAGCCCTTCAAAGTCGCGATTTTTTAGTACTGAATTTCTCTTGACTTTTGGAAAAGGGGTGGAGTCTGCAAGGTGCGGCCTGCGATTTAGCAACTGCCTGGCTCCCTTTTTCCTCGTTGCCCTCGACCGAGTATCACAATATTGATGGTGATTTCCGAGCAAATAATGTATTCTTTAATAAAAAATTAGATAATTTTGAAAAAAAAAAATTTGAGTGCTTAAATTAACAAAAATCACCGTATTTATATTGAATTTCACGATGAAACAAAGCAAAGAATGGAAAAAATTTGAAAACGGAATATTTACAAAAAATCCGAATCTTCTTTTATAAAATAACCCGAAATTCTGCGTAAAAATACCTATTTGCAAAAAAAAAGAAGCCAAATAACTGGAAAACTAAGCAAAAGACCAAAAGGAATTGAACCATTGACAGCGAGCGCACCGAGCAGCGCCTTGGACCACTACACCAAACGGGACAATTCAGGCCGCGACCTTAGGGCTTTTATGAGTGTCACCCGTTCGACGCACGTTTTTGATAATAATTTGTTTGGCGAGCGCTCAAAATCACCACCGAGACATTTTAAGATCGCAGATTAAAAAAATGCGGGCAGTTATTTTTTGAAATTTTAAATGTATTTCGATAGAGAATTGAATGCTGATTACGATCCCGATTTGAAACCCTGCGTGTTCGACAGGCAAAAACTCGAAAACTTCAAAAAACATCATTTCCTGATAACGTGGTTCCCTTTAGGAAGGTATAAATAGCTTAAATTCAGTCCTGGAGTTCTGAAATTTTTTTTGTAGATACTAGAAGAGTTAATAAAGAGAACTTGAAGATAAAAATTGGGGGTCATCGCTGAAAATTTTTTGTAATTTTTCGTTGAAGTTTAACAAGGTATATAAAAAATGCGGGCAGTGGAAATTGAATTCTGTTTAAAAATTTGAATTCTACGTATCAAAAACTATAATAAGCAATCTAAAAATGTAGCGTGTTCGACCTGCATTACCCCGAACGAGTCAATTTATCGAACAGCGTTTCACTTTTCTGCAATTTTCAGCCAAAAAAATAAATTTTTAGACAAAGCTGATAACACCAATCGATTCCTTGGGGTCGATTACATAAGGTTCAATTGTAACATAAGTAGATTTCTAGATAGTATTCGTGCAGTGATAGCTCAAACACCAAAAACCGAAACCCAAGAGAAAAAATGAAAGGTCCCGCCCCCCTCTCGTTGCGGTGCCTACACATAGGTGTTTTTGTTCGTAACAAAAGACGCCTAATTTTATTTAACGATGCTTTGTTTTAAATATTTTTTCCGAAAATGCTGCACTTTTGCATTTTTATTGTATTCAGCGATGTTTTTTTTAAAACTTTATTTCAAAATTACATTATGTTATCTTGATTTTAGCTATTATATTTTCGCGAGTCAGGCTTGGTGGGAAAAAAATTTCGAAAAATCGCATATCGGGCTTTTCTATGCCTGTTTGAAGTAAAATAGTGTTTTAAGCAGAAAACTTTCTTTAAATAACAACATAAAACTAATTTGAAAAAACCAAAAACCACTCAAGACCCACGTTCAGTCCAAAAAGACATATTTTCCGAAAATGGCCGAACGTAGGACTCACAAAAATTTTAAAAGCAACTGAGAAATAGCAAGATATGCAATTTTCGTAATGAAAAAAATTGGATATCCGATATTTTCGAAAAGCATCCTTAGGGAAAAACTCAGTTATTCGATTTTCCGACCAAGCCTGGTGCGAGTTACTGATTTTTCATGTTAAAAAGATAGGTACGCCTTTGACAAACAATCATTTCCCACTGTTCTTTTCCTACGTTTTATCATTTCCTACCTTTTTCAAGATATATTATGTCAGTATAAATGAAACCATCGAAATAAAGTAATGTTTTCTGCGTTCAAATATCGTTTCTCAGCAGAATATGTTTAAAAAAATTGGAAATTGATCATTTTCGGCCAGTATACGAGTATCATATTTTGGAAAAAGGTAGCAAGTGATAAAACGTAGAAAAAGAACAGTGAGAAATAATTTTTTGCCTCAGCCTTTAACCTATTCAATAGGAAAAAATCAATATTTTTCGTAGCGGCGTACCGCATCCATTAAAAATCATTTTTAGGGCATACCCTATTTAAATCCTCTCATAAATTTCATTTCTTTTTCTTCTTTAAGACGTTTTTTTTTTTAATTTTTGACAGTAAGAAAAATTTAAAAAAAAAAAGAAAGAAAATCTTACCGACGTCGGCGGTGTCGAATCTCGGTTGTCCTGTTGGTACCTGAAACAAAAAAAATAGAAAAAAAGTTATCGGGCATTTTCAAACAAAATTAATAAAGATTTAAAAGAAAGATAAATGATTTAAAAAACGCCAGAAAAACATAAAAAATTAGAGTTTTTTGACAAAAATAGTCCAAAAATGTTAAGCCCCGCCCACTTTGCAATCTGGGCGCATGATTTGGCAACCATGCTGCGCGCCTCTTGTTACACGAATAACTGGGCAGTATTTTTTGCTTCCGTTGTTATTTTTGGAATATTTTTGCTGAAAGATCAAAAATGAATATAAAATAACTGAAACCAACTGAACAAAAAAGAAAAATTACATGATAATCGCCTTAAAATTGGGATATTGAGCGATGTTAGCCTGCGCTCAACTCATTTTAGACGTCAATCCGCAGACACCGATTGTCATCGTTGTTAAAGCGGTAATTGCAGTATTATAGGCTGTCAAGCCTGCTGCGCCGACGTGCACTCGCTATTGATACTGCATTTAGGTCTCTTTAGCAGCCGATGCTACACGCCGTAGAAATTTTTTCTATAAGAACTATAATTATTAAAAAACGCTTAACATCGTGACAATCTTCGTAACTGATAATGTAAATTTTAATAAAAGCTGCTAAACTATTGTTAGCAGATACTGTAAACTTTGTCACTGAAAGTGTACTTCTGTTAGAGTAAGTTTATTGTTTATAAATACGAATCATTCACAAGACATAAACTTCATTCACGTCATTTATTATTCATATCTGAGAGTTCCACCGCTCGATCACGCAACGTGAACTGCAGACTTTCCTTTTTTCGAACACCGCCTACTATTGCCTACATCTGTTTTATTTGAATGTTCGTATAAACTAAAGATTTCTTTAATTAGAAAAAAGTTCTTAAACAAATATCAAAACAAACTAAACGTTAATGCAACTTATCCGCGGTCGGTCAAGTCCAATTCTTCAAACAAAGTCTACTAAATATCTCATCATACGCGATATCATTCACATAAAACCAGGAAAAAAACATTTATAAACTTTCTTGAGACAAAAAGTTTACCATCGTCAGCTGGCCGCTAGCGGGCCCGCGGCGGGCCCGCAGCGGGCCCGCCAGCGCATCACTAATGAATGCCAGGATTTTCGAACAAAAACTCAACTAACTTGTGTCTTATGTGCAATTTTACATGGTTTAAAATAACCAAAGTTCATTTATAAACCAATTGGAAATAAAAAATTTTCAACCTTTCAGTCACCTGCCAGATAGCATAGCCGCCGCGGGCCCGCCAGCGGCCAGCGAGGGCATCCAAGCGCTGGCGGGCCCGCTGCGGGCCCGTGGCGGGCCCGTAGCGTCTGCGGAGCCGCCGCGGGCCCGCGCGCGGTTCACCAGTGGTGCTCTTTGAAGACACAGAGACCAAAAAAAGATAGCAGACTCATATTTTCATGATGCAACTTGTTTGAAAACACAATAAACGCGTGCAAAATCGAAACGCCGGAAAAAATTGATCTCAAAAAATTCGTGAAACACCGATGCCACTACTTTTAGTTGCTCACTATTTTCGCGTGCTATAATAGGTATAAAACGCTGAAAACTCGCTCCAATCGAACAATAAATTTCGCATGCATTTGGAGTGAGATTCAGAGAAAAGAGCGAAACATCGGCCACGCTCTCTCAATTTTCTACACTCTCTCGTCGCCAACGTGACGGTCTTTTTGATTTTTCTAATGGAGCGAGTTTGCAGAACTTTATACCGAGTATATCAACAAAATATTTAGAACAATACTTTATCAATTTTCAGGTCGGAAACCACACGGATAAAAGACAATTTAACTGGATTATTTTTAAAAACCGTTGGCGTAAATATTTCAATTGCCAAGATGAATATTTTTGGAGTGTCATATTAATTCCAAAAACTCGTCCAATGATGGTTTATGAAGATTCTAAGCATGCGATTTGGTAGAAACTACGAAAAAGACCGATAAATGTTAAATGTATTGTTTTCAAAGTAAATAAAAATAATTGTTACAAGTACTCTTTTCGTAAATCGTTTTTCTCAAAAGGCTTTTTGTGTCATTTTTTTCACGTCAAGTCTGTAACCACAATAAAATTGAGCCAATAATAAAAGTCCTATTACTGCGTCTCGAGGAGCAGACAGAAACGTGGCAAAATCACGTGGCAGCGTCGTGTGGGTCTATCCGAGACATCGTGCCGATTCACGTTATATTTTTTTAACGACACACTGCCGTGGTGAGACTCACGCGACGCTGTCACGTTTTCCACGCGGATCTGCCTGATCCTCGCGACGCAGTAATAGAAATTCGCTGAACCAACCGTTTTCAGTGGAAATAATTTTTGCATCCGATTATACACTTTTAAACTCAACATCACCAAAATATCACAATATTCTTAACATTTTTGATTATTATTATTTTTAATGAACATTGCGTCTCCTCAATTTAAGAAACTATTGCTCAAAAGATGTGGTTCCCAAGATTCTGAAACTTTAGCTCTTTCCATCCACCTGTTACACACCTGCCTCTTTTTCAATTCAATAACAATAACATTGACACTTCTCAAACGGTTTCGGAGAAACGCTGAACAATTAGCCACTATATTTCGGTCCCATCTCTCGACCAATCACATTCCCATCCCATTTTATTGTTTTTCCACTTTTCTGCTCTGCTCCCCACGCATTTTGAACCAAATGAGTGACGCCGCCGACGACGTGCAAATCGTTTTCGACTCAAAACCGTATAAACAACCGGACGAAGGTTTGATGGGAAAGAATATTGCAATTGCGGAGAAGGAGATGTTTTGTCATCTCAAAATTCCACCGATCATTCTTCCACACTGGATTCCAGGCGCAGAGGATGTCGAAATTATTAATGAGATGCTGGTGAGTCACTGTATTTGTTCATTGAAGTTTTTCAAAAATAAAGTTTCCATATCTCGCCTGTTTATATTACTAGGTCCATCATCTAGGTTCGTCATCTTTTAAAAAAGCAAAAACTTCTCACGAGAAATATTGACACGAACTTTGACACAGTTGAATGAGTGTGACCGTAATCCATTTAACGAGAGAGCGAGAGAAAATATCGTACCAAACGAGAGAGTGATGAGTAAGAAAGAACAACAGTTTAAAAAACGGTATCTTATTTTCTCTCGCTCTCTCGTTGAATGAGTTACGATCACACTCGTTCAACTGTTTCGAAATTCATGTCGATATTCCTCGTGGGAAAGCGGCCATAAGAAAGAAAGAAGAAAATAATGAAGAACCACTCCGATTTAAGGTGCTCAAAGACGAGACGGTTAAATACATTTGTCTCCAATACACGCAGAACAAACTCTTGCCTCCTTTCTTCCCAATGTTCTACAGTACTGTGCGTTCACGAAATGAGAGGATGCACAAGACGTTTTATTTTTCAGTCCATCTACTTTTTGTATCGCAAGATTTTGATAAATAGACAGCAGCCCATCTATTTGCAAAATCTCGGAGAGGTTATTGTACGTTTTTAAATAAGGGAAAGAAGGGTAAATATCGCTCAAAGAATATTGGTATTTTCAGGCCAATATTAAGTTTCATGCACGGAGTGTTGACCGGAACGTTGGAAAATAAAATTTAATCTGCGCAGGTTTTTTTCCAGAAAATAATTCTGCCCTAATGTAAGTGGTCCCATTTTACAGTAGGCTGCATTTTATCGCATAAACACTCAGTTGTGTTAAACGAATACGGCTGCGTGGATATTGTTGTTTTGTGGCAACATGCCAGCCCCCCCCCTCGTTGATGAGACGCAGTCAAGCAGCGTTCCTTTCAGCGGAACGCATTACCAATAACGTTTCGGCCAGCACACGGTTATCCTGTTTCTTAAAAACCATATTCAAAAACAATTTGTGGCAACACCTAGCAGGAAAAAGAACATCATTATTTACTGAATTCAGAAACTCCGAATCAATGAAATGTTTCCTGGGTTTTGTGAGGTGCTTCATGTGCCAACTCTCGAAGGGATTATTCAACACTTGTAAGTTATTTACAGTGACTTTTTTAAATTGCGCGGCAAATTAAATGGAGTGAACTCGGCTTCTGAATAAGAAAATTGGCAAAAAACAGTTCTGAGGGAACATAGTTTGTTTTATAAATGTTAAAATGTTTTTACTGTTTTTATTCATATTTCAGCGCCACCTTTAACAACTACTATGTCGACAAGTTCCCACACATGCGGCCACGTATAATCAGTTGTTTTGAGGTATAGAAATTGCTAAGTTATCATTATTATGTGCTTCCCACAAAAAATTTCGACAAGAATGTTGTCAAAAGGGAGTGAGAGAAATTAAGTGGTCATGGCTCATTCTTCTTTATCACTCTCTCGTTGCTCACTCTTTCGCACATTCAATCGTTGAATGGATTACGGTCACACTCATTCAACTGTGTCTAAACGTGCCGATATTATGGATTCGCGACGTAGCGACTCGTTGCTGCAAGTTGTGCGCCAGCAAAATGAAAGAAACAAGAAATTGTTTCCTCTCACGCCGCCAAGAGCTGAATCGTGGCGAGACCAAGCAATTGCTGACGCATAACTTGAAACGCTGTCTCGTTACGTCACGAATCCATAATATTCCTCGTAAGAAAGATATCATTATAAAGGATGATGGGAAGTTGCTGAGACGAGAGTACCGTAAAAACTGTATTAGAAGGGCCCCCTTCATTTTTTTTTGTGAGATCGTGTGTGTGTGTGTGTGTGTGTGTGTGTGTGTGTGTGTGTGTGTGTGTGTGTGTGTGTGTGTGTATGTGGAGGGATTCTTTCTATTATAGGGGGACATTCAACTTTCGCTAAAGAGGCCCTTCTATTGAAAGGGTCTTAAAATTAGAGGTACCCTTTAATTCAAGAGGGCACTTCTATATTTCGGGAGGTTGTTTGGGGGCTCTTCTAATACAGTTTTTACGATAATACTATTTTTTGCTTCCAGAAAATTCTCGGCGAGACGTTCTTCTACTACAAACGATCTTACACGGATCTCAAAATCTCACCACCCGTTCCATCGTTTCTGATTAAAGTAAAAAAAAAAAACACTCATTATTAAAAAAAAAATGATCTGAATCCAACTTTCAGACAATCTGCCTGTACTACTCTTCAGGTTTCCGTACTTTGAACGGCGAAAGTGTTGAGCATCACACCTTGTCCAGGCTGGTAAGATAAATACCTGTATTTTTGAAAAAGAATAAAAATGCGTTTTGAGCAACGAAACTTGCAAGAGATCAATCCAAAGGTGTTTGAACACGGTCAGCGCCAACTGGAGCATCATCTTCGATGCGTCGATCGCTTTTTTCCGACTCCATATAAAATATAAATAAACTGTGTATTTTGAATTGATTTCTTTCTCAATTCATGTTTGCTATCTCGTTTTGCTCACCTTTATATATATTTTTTTTGTTGCAATTGCGCTCCGCTACATTGAAAAAATTTCATAGAATTTCGTGTAAAATTCAGTGCAATGCGTTTGCGTTGGAACAGCTCACATTGAAAGTTTTGGGCATCGTGTAGTACTGTGAAAAACGTGCCCAAAAATAAAACAAATCTGTGCTCGAGTTTCACTAGAGAACGTGCTTTAAAGTTGAAAAACAAATGTCTTTGATTTTCTATTTCATTTTTTTCCGCAAGTACATCAGTACCTCCCCTCCCGTTAGCCAATAGTCAATAGAAAACGACAAATGCAAATTATTTTCAGAGCCGAAAAACGCTCCAAAACTTTCATCATTACCATAATCCCTCGCTTCCATCTACTTTCTCAAATTTTACTTTTCCAACTCGATTTTTGGTTTTTGACTATTGCCGGCCCGATATGACAAAACTATACACTGATATTATCGAATTAATGTTAACTCTTCATGTGAAAACCAAATAAAAATGAAAATAAATATGTAGATGGACAAGTTTTCTTCTCAACAATGTTTGTGCCCGATCGTGCCCGATAAAATGATTGTTCTTCGACGTCGTCTTTTCGTTGTCATTAGATGAAAAAACCCACATTTTTCTCTCAATTCGATTCTGATGATCTTTGGGAAACCGAAAAATATCATAAACTTCAACTGGTTTCGCTCTATTTCTTCTGTTTGTACCGATTTTGTCACATGTCTTTTTTTCTTTTTTTTTTTCTTATCTTTTTTAATAATTAAAATTTTCCGCGAACCTTTTTTTGCAGATAGATCTATTTTGAATCAATGGTCAGAAAGGTCTTACTATTAATCCCCTCCATCCAAACTTGTTAGGTAATACCTGAAAAGTTGCCGATCTTTGCGTCAAACTCAATTAATGTTTAAATAGTTAAACACCCCATTTTCTTTCACTTTTAAAAACTTTTGCACACGTGGCTTTATTTGGCGTCCAATTAGTTTGGTTGTTTGCACTATCCAACACAAAATGCCATTCTTCTAAAAGTGTATATTTGTTTTTCGGTGATCGCCAATAAAATCGAAGTTTCAAACTATAGAAAAAATACTGTGTAATCTCACAAACTATGCCCGGTTTTTAAAGGTTTTTTGGTAAAGTATTTCAATGAAAATTTTCAATTTCCTCCGATTTGAGCGAATTGTCCACTAGCTGCTCATTTGCTGCCTATTATCTATCCGTTAGCTGCCCATGAGCTGCCCATGAGCTGCCTATTAGCTGTCAAGTAGCTTCCCACTATCTGCCCATAAGATCCACATGAACTGCCCATCCGCTGCCCATCAGTTATCCATTAAGCGTCCTTGCAGATCTGTCAAATCCGGCGGTAATTAGCCTCGTTTGCTCAACAGCTGCCTATCAGTCGCCCACTTATTGCCCATTAGATGCTCATTAGCTGTCCATTAGGTTCCCCGTGCATTTTTCCATTTCTCTCGATAATTGCTACCCTGAATTCCCTGGTATCAGCAAAAACGACGATTCTCGTGGCAATTAGCCGAAAATTACCCGTAATGAATTCAAGTCGGATTAAACTTGTTTTGTGAAAAATTGTTCTATGGCTTTTCTTTAGACAAAAAAAACATTCTTCTTCCTCGACCTTCGCCCCTGTTTTTCTTAAATTAAAAAAAATCAAGACGGCAATGGGGTACAATTAGTTAATAGGATTTGGCGGGCCTACGGTAGACAGGTACGGTGAAACTTCTGTACGCATAAAAAGGGAAAAGAATTTCCATTTTTCGCGGTGTCTAGTATCACAGAGATCACTTCTTGGCAACTAAAAAAACTTGAAGAGTTTGAATAGAGCGCACTTTCTGTTCCTATATCCTTCTGATATCGAAATTCTTCTTGGCAGTTAAAAAAAAACTAATGATGTCTCCGCCAAGAATCCATTTCTCTCTCTTTTGATTCTTCGCATCAAACCATTAAAAGTCGGGTGTCAATTGACACAGACAAACGCTATACCTATATGTGACCGCAATGAACTCTCTCCGCCTACTTGTTGCCACTTTTTTTTCTTCCAGAAAAAGTTCAAACATTCAGTCCCACCCACCATATCTCTATTTGCTATTATTTGCAATTTTTAAAATTTATTGCAGTTCCATTTTTTTGCTACTTTTTGAAACTCGCAAAGAATTGTAACCAGACTCGGTTGATTTTTGGCTAATAGCCGTTTCCGATAGCTATTAGCCGTGGCTATCTCTTCAATTACTCCAAGCCCTGATTATTTACTGTAGTAATTGGATGCGAGCATTCTTTTAGCTGCGAGCCCCACTATTTTTTGCCCTAGTAGCACTCAGATAGTTTACTCACTTTGAAAAAACAATACTAGCACGACTACTAGTAAGATTTGAGGCGAAAAATGCACTTTTCCAGAATTGGCTGGAAAATTGAACAGATTTGTCGATTTTCTGAAAGTTTGATTTTTTATCTGAAAATTCAAAGCCCCACCCATCAACATGCGGCGAACAGTGAGTCACCTAGAAACGATCATCTTCTTCGATTACTTTACAAACTTGTCATTTATTGTCTTATTTTTTCTCACAACACCTCTATCTTTTGTTCCTTTTGTCTATAGACTATGTATTGCTTTTTTTTTGATTTTCACCCACAATTTTGATTATTTTGAGCTCAACATGACGTCACCAGTTAGGGGCCTATTCACGTAAATTTTATTGACATTTGACTGGATTTCCAATCAGAACTGATGGTTGGCATAAAAGGAGAATTCTCGTGAATAGGTCCATTAGCTCACCACGGATTCCCAATTTCCCCCCATTTACAGTAATGACGATAAACTACAATTTGGCAGTGTCCACGTCGAAACCGTGGACGTTGTTCAAGTTGCTTTTGAAGTGGCGTGGCAGCATTTGGAAGGCGGTGATTCTCGAGTTGGCCGTCTGGTTGGTGCTCTACGGAATTTTGTCCGTCATTTACAGAACTGCTCTCAATCCGGGCCAACAGAGGTAAATATATTTTTTTTATATTGTCGGCCCGCCAAAATGATCAAACGCGCTCCGCTGAATTCAACGCTATGCGATTTTCATTTTGGTTCCCCAAATTATTTCATTTCACGTATAAATTCAACGTGAACCGAAATAATTTGGAAACCAAAATGAAAATCGCATAGCGTTGAGTTCAGCGGAGCTCGTTTGACCATTTTGGCGGACCGACAATAATTTACTTGACACAATTCTGCAGACTTCACCTTTACTAGCATCTTTAAAAAACCGTAATCTTTTATGTGTTCACGAGCGAAATTCAGTTACGATAGTTCTGTTCTGCAGGGGTTTGCAGCGAAAAACTGCGAGACCTGCGAAACATCGGAGCGTCGTAACTTAATTTTGCTAGTGAATACATAACATTAGGCGTTTAATTATACCTGAAAATATCCGTGTGAGATTTCTTGTCCGCACAGTTTTCTAACCCCGTACTGAACCGATTTTCACCAAACTTGGCTAAACATTTTCAAACCCAAGGGAAAATTGGTTAAGTGTGAAAGGTGGCATACTAATAGCCCAAAAAGCAAAAAAAAAGTATATGTTTGGGGATATGTGCCGCTTACCGTAATCTTACAAACAGAATAGAGGCGATCTCTTTGAGTCCCCGAAGTTCCCAGGTCCTAGGAAAAAAAAATAACACACTGAGAACACTGTAAAAGTTAAACGGGACGGTGCGACAATTAAAGAGTTGTGAACGGTTTATTAAGAGACGATAAATAAATACATACCTACAGAGAAGTTATATAAATATTTCACCTTCGCAATCTCTTTTTGGGGAAACCCCGTCGTCTATTCGAATGCCAGCGGGCATTTATTGTGCAAACAATACATTGCGACCCGGTGAATGCGTAGTTTTGAAAATGAAAACGTAAAATATAGAAACGGCATAGAAAAAGGCTGAATCCACAACAAGCTAGTGCTGAGATAATCAAGCTCAATATTTCCAGAACCTTCGAGCGAATAGTTCAGTATTGCGACGGTCGACTATCCTACATTCCACTCAACTTCATGTTGGGTTTCTTTGTCACCGCAGTGGTCAACAGATGGACGTACTTGTATCAAATTATTGGCTTCATTGACAAGTGAGTGTGTTCAGCTCCAACCAAACAATAATTTCAATTTCAGCATTGGTCTAATGACAGCCGAATATGTGCGTGGACGTACCGAACAAGCGCGAATGTACCGACGCAACATTGTCCGCTACTGTGAGCTCGCCCAAGTGCTCGTCTTCCGTGACATTTCAATGCGAACACGCCGTCGCTTCCCCACCCTGGACACGGTAGTTGCCGCCGGATTCATGATGCCACATGAAAAAGATAGATACGATGAGATTCAGTACAAGTATTCCAAGTATTGGGTGCCATTCCAATGGGCATTCAGTCTGACGTATGAGGCGCGGAAGAAGGGATTGATTGAGAGTGACTACTATCAAGTGGTGGTGCAGGATGAGATTAAAAAGTTTCGAACTGGTCTCGCATGGATTTGCAACTATGATTGGGTGCCGATCCCAATCATGTACCCTCAGTTGGTCTGTTTGGCGGTTCACACATACTTTCTAGTGTGTCTGTTGGCAAGACAGTATGTGGTTACAGAGCATGCTAATAATAAGACTGAGGTTGGTTACATGTTTTTAATTTTGTAATTGGAAACTGTGCAAAATTTATCACAAATACAGTACCTAGAGCAACCAATGAAATATCACCTTTTGATTTTTGGGCTGTTCTTTTTTTTTTTAGATAAGAAGAGAAATAGAGAAATTTTTTTTTTCAAATTTGTCAATTTCGATTTTTTTCATTATTTTTGTTTTATGTAGGCTAAATTATAGTTCTCAAATCCTCGTTTTTAGTAGTATCTAGTAAATTTTTTGTACAGGCAGTCGTTAAATATAAGGGAAAATCAGGTCGGGAGCAAGCAATAACTCACAAACAGCTCGCCGAGCAGCTTTTCTCGAAAAACTAAAAAACCAAGCAATATTTTCCAGATAGACTTGTACTTTCCAATCATGTCAACCCTCCAATTCATTTTCTACATGGGATGGATGAAAGTAGCCGAGGCAATGTTGAATCCGTTCGGAGAAGATGACGACGATTTCGAATGCAACGCCCTCATTGACAGAAACATTACCATGGTGCTGATGATGGTGGATCAAGGATACGATAGAGCGCCCGATTTGAAGCGCGACGACTTCTGGGACGAAGAAGTCGAACCATTGTATTCAGAGGAGACGGCCAGAATTCCAAATAATCCATTAAAGGGATCAGTGTCGGATGTGAAGTGAGCATCACATAATTTCCTTTTGCATAGTTCAAACATTTCAGACTTCCCGAATACGTGCACGAGATCAAAATGGTGCCGCACTGCGACGACACGTCTCCATTGGTGCCGGGAGATGAGATGAGAAGACGGCGAGTGTCGGTGGTGCCCGTGAAGCCGTCCGATCAACAACACCATCATCATCATGGACACAGAACGCGGACATCTTTGGGCAACATTGAAATGTTCCGCAGTTTTAAGAATAAAATTGAAAGGTGCGGGAAATTGCTTATTTTTTAAAGGAATTATTATTCAGATCATTCTCGAAACCTCACCTGCACGACGACCTGGGCAGAAAGACGTTCTCGCACGGAATGCTTGAAAACATGGAATTCGACGCAGAAAAGAACTCCTCACCATCCAACACAAACAGCTCATTCACTAACTCGGCGTTTGTCAACTCTGGCGAGGACTTGTCTGGAAAACGCATCGACACGTCATCTTCTCAACCACAACTGGCAAGTGGGAAGAGAGGAAGCGAACATCCGTTCCAGCATCACGTGTTGGATGATGTGCTAGAGGACGATGAATCCGATGAAAACCAGTTGACTATCCGGAAAAAGGTGTCGGTGCTCGAGCCGGCGATAACTTTGGTGGAGAGGTTCAACGAGGTGGGAGAGTTGGAAGAGGTGAAGGTGAACAAAGAGGCGGACAAGGAAACGGAAGATAGCAATGAAGAGGAAAAGAAAAAAGAAGACAAGAAGGAAGAAACAGAAAGGCAAGCCTAAACCGTTTAGGAAATTCAATGTGCACGCCTGCCACCTTTAAGCTGCCCATTATCTGTCCTTCAGATCGCATGTTTGCGTGATCAAAAATTGCATTGCTCTTAGAACGATCTCTAGTTATATCATGCAAATTGTGATCGGGTCTCTCTAAACCGCCGTCATGTACCATTTTTGTGTTTCTGATTCCAAAAAATGTCACGGGAGCTACCAGAAATGTTTTTGCTCAAGAAGATTTTCCGGCGCTAGCGCGCTCCGTCAGGAAATTTCGGCTAGCTTATGAGAAACAAGGCCGCTAAATACCGATAATAATGGGAATTGACACGGGATTCGGCAGATCTGCAAGGGGCAGCTAATGGGCAGCTGAGGACATTTTATCAAGAAAAAGACGCCAAAATTATAAATTCAAATTTCAGCCGCCCCACTCGAAGCCGTCCATTCTTCATCGGCATTGGCCGATCTGAATCCGAAGATCAAGGACATCCACACCTTCGTCCGTCCGCCAAATTTGAATAACCCTTTTCTTGATATTCTAGAATAATTGCCAGCTTTAAGAATTAAGATAAATCAAAAAATCTTTGTGCCCTCCATTCTCCCAACGTCCTCTCACGTGTTTTTGCGACCCCTAACTTGATAGATTCTTTGACGACATGTGCTCAATTGTGCATTTTTTTTGTATAAAATTGTTCAACATAAGACGTTTAGATTTTCTATTTTTATTACTTCAATCAGAAATAGTACTAACTTAAGCTGTGGCCGACATTGGGATGGTGATGTTTCCAGCCGGAGCAAGAGCAGCAAAGGCAGCCTGAGCATCAGTGGCATCAGCTGGAGCATTGGCGAAGTGGATGACAAGCTTGTCCTCCTTTGGCGCTCCGGCGGTACGAGTGATGACGATGTCCTTGGATCCAGATGGATCAACGAATCCGAAGACTGGGGTGATACGGTACTCGTTGTTGTTGGACGACTTGATCTTAAAGATCAGCTTGTCAGCTCCTCCGTTAACGAGCTTGTGGGTGGAGCTGCCTCCAGCGGCTGGGACGGTGCATGCTGGTGGATCGGCAGTGAGAGACATGACGATGCTTCGGAAGGCTTTGAGAGAACTTCGCTTGATGTTTATTCCCAAAAATGTCCTCCTTTTGTACTCATCTTTTATCAAGATGCTCTACTATCGCCTCAATATTCTTGGTGCCCACGTTCACGCGGAAAATTCATGGCTACACCCATTCAGATTTTTCAACTGACAACGAACGCAGTTCAAAGAGCTGAGTTCACGTGAAATAATACTGTAACCGACACGGATGCTGTCAACGAGACGATAATATTAGGTTGTCCCATAAGTCTTTGTCACTTTTTCAACACTATTTAATCGTCTATATTACTCAAGTCCATACTTGGCAAGCGGGGCGGCAAATAAATCAGCTCAGAATAAATATTTTTGTTGAAAGAGATGTTCAAAGTAAAGATTTCCGCGAGTTCTACAACATAGGAACATAATTGACAGTTTAATTACTCGTCTTAACACGGGCCGGCAAAAAAGGGCGAGCCGATGAATCGGCCCGGTCCGCCTACTTTTTGCCGGGACGTGAAAAATTACGATATATTATTACTGCGTCGCGAAAACCAGTCAGAGCGCTCGTGCCTTGCGGCTGTGGTCTCGCCGCGACCAGCGCGTATACGGTAGTTTGTTTAAATTCTTTTTTGAATTTTTTTTTCTGTTTTTGAATTGTTTTCGTTTTTTTCGCAAACAAACTACCGTATACGCGCTGGTCGCGGCGAGACCACAGCCGCAAGGCACGAGCGCTCTGACTGGTTTTCGCGACGCAGTAATATTGTTTTTAAAAAGTTGTCACCTGGCGAGAGGCGCGAATTCAAAAATTAGGCTCCGCCTCCTCGCCGAAATATTTCTGCAATACTGCGCGCGCCAATTTGCAATCGCTGTGCGCGCGATTTTATGCGTTGAATTTCCGTTACTTTATTAACAAAAATCCAATTAAAAAAATCAAAAACTCACTTTAAATCAACATTTGACAAAATTCGCTTCAAAATAACAATTTTTATATAGGCTCCGAGGGAAAATGGAAAGGCACTGGACAAAAATTCGACGCAGAAAATCGCGCGCAGAATTGCAGAAATGTTTCGGCGAGGAGGCGGAGCCTATTTTTCAAATTCGCGCCTCTCGCCAGGTGACAACTTTTTGAAAACAATAATAGTTTGATGGCGGGAGCGGAAGAAACGAGAGAGGAGACAACAGAGAAGGTTTTGGTGAAAGCAAGGCAAGGCGCGAAACATATCAGCCAGAAAAAGGATTTGGAAAAAAAAGCAAACAACCATAAATTATGGTTTTCAATCGACTTGTGACATGAGAACGCGAAACTCCGCCCACTTATTTGTGCGCGACCACGCGAACACAGTGATATTTGAAGAGACGCAGACAGAACGGTGAATGCAGATTTGCGTTTTTAAGTCGCAAGTCGATTGAAAACACAATATATTCCGTGCAGTTTTATAGCTAATTTTTTAAGGATTTTACGGATGAAGAAATCGGTAAAAATAGTTTTTATCGAAAACCCCGTTAAATCCGTAAACGTAAAATCCCATCTCTGTTCCGAACGGCATTTTCATATCGCGAAAACAGGATTGCCACGGCAATATAAACGTACATACATATATGTAGGATCCAGAGATTAACTGACAGGTGGAAGTGAGTTAATAGTCGGCAAAAGAGTGCTAACTCGATTGCTAATTTTTCTGATATGGGAAAGGAGCTCCAAGTAATCGGAATACGGTAAAAAAAAGGTCTGTCGTTGGGAGCATCCTCATCGGTTACTGTTTGGCGGCGCTTCAATGGTGGTTGGCGAGAAAAAAATGATTTCGAGAAATCAATATCGGTCCAGGAGGTGACCACTCAGGGAATTTTCGGCAAGGGGGCGGCGTGACTACCGTAAAAATCGGCGAAGTGCCGCTAGTTCGCAGGGCGGCGAGAGGACGGCGCGAGGTCAGCGAGAGGACGGTGTTGGCGCGGCAAAGGGTCGTCGGAAAAAGCGTCAACGAGCGCTTGCGCACAATTCTTGTGTTGTGAATATTCACAGTTCTTGTGTTGTAAATATATTTTTGTTGTGAATATTCGTTACCTACTTATCAATGTATTCTCTAATTAAATGATTTTTTCGATAAGGCCTCTCGATTAGAAATGTGTAAGTAATTTATTTTGTTAAAAAATATCACGAAAAAATTCATTCAGGCTTTGCTCGCGTGGAACGGAAACACAGTAGTATACCTTGATAAAAGATGAGTACAAAAGGAGAACATTTTTGGGAATAAACATCAAACGAAGTTCTCTCAAAGCCTTCCGAAGCATCGTCATGTCTCTCACTGCCGATCCACCAGCATGCACCGTCCCAGCCGCTGGAGGCAGCTCCACCCACAAGCTCGTTAACGGAGGAGCTGACAAGCTGATCTTTAAGATCAAGTCGTCCAACAACAACGAGTACCGTATCACCCCAGTCTTCGGATTCGTCGATCCATCTGGATCCAAGGACATCGTCATCACTCGTACCGCCGGAGCGCCAAAGGAGGACAAGCTTGTCATCCACTTCGCCAATGCTCCAGCTGACGCCACTGATGCTCAGGCTGCCTTTGCTGCTCTTGCTCCGGCTGGAAACATCACCATCCCAATGTCGGCTACCGCTTAAATAAGTGAACTGATTCTTATTGAAATAATAAAAATAGAAAACCTAAACGTCTTATGTTGAACAATTTTATACAAAAAATGCACAATTGAGCACATGTCGGCAAATAATCTATCCATAGTTGGGTCGCAGAAAACACGTGAGAGGACGTTGGAGGGATTAAGAGCACAAAGAAGCACAAAGATGAATGTTTTTTAAAATTTTTAAAGCTCGCAATAAGTCTAGACTATCTGGGTTATTCGAATTCGGCGGGCGGACGAAGATGTGGATGTCCTTGATTTTCGGATTCAGATCGGCCAATTCCGATGAAGAATGGGAGGCTTCGAGTGTAGCGGCTGAAATTTTAATTTGTAAAATTAGCAGTGATCGAGCCGGAACTGTTCGACTTCTTCGACTCGCAGTCCGCCGCGTTCTGGAAGAAGAGCATCGACGACCTCCCCGAGCGATGGCTCACCTTTCGGTCCTTGGCGATTGTCAACCGGTGTGTTTTGAGATCTTCGCCATGGTATAATGATATTTCTTCGTTTAGGGAGTCGCACCATCTCATCCGTGGTCTTCCAACGGGTCGCTTCTCGCCTATGGGATCTTGCACTAGCCTCGTCCATCTGCCATCGTTTCTTCGCATTATGTGTCCGACCCATCCAAGCTTCTTTTTCTTGATGACTAGTAGGGGATCTTGAACCTCCGATTGTGCTCGGCAGGCTTGTGCGAAAACTGGGTGCTCGAAAAAGTCGAAAACAAATTTCATTTTCGATTTTTTTTTTCGAAAATTCGAAATCTCAAATTTTTTTTCGGTTTTATTTTTCAAAAAAAAATTTTTTCGACCTCCATTTTCGAGTAGTTTTCGAGCATCGAAAATAAATCGAATTACTTAGTCGATCCGTTCTTCGATCACCTGGTGTGGTCGCGGATCACAGCATTCCATTTTTTTTTTCTTTTTTTTTTCTTTTTTCTTTTTCATTTATTTCTTTTTATATTTTTATTTCCATTTCTTAATTTTATATATAAGGATGATAGTCGAATGAATGATAATGAAGAAACGTGAGGACTCTTTTTTGGGTTCGAGGAGCATGGAGGAGGCGTGAGGACCTGGGAGGAGGACATACAGGGTGGCCGATAAGTATAGGACGTTTTGAAAGTGCTCCCATTTTTTCAATTTGAGGATTTTTCGAGAACAACCTTTATTAAACAACAAAAAATAAGCAGAAAATTTGATTTTACAAGAGAATTTCGAAGTTGGATCCACGAGCTTTGACACAGGCTCTCAAACGTTTCTTCACCGAATTGACAGTGCGCCGCAGGTATCCGTCGTCGATCGAAGCCCATGCTACCTCGAGAGCGGCCTTCAAGTCATCGACAGTAGCAAAAACTTTTCCCGCGATCTTCCCTTCCAACATGCCCCAAACGCTGAAATCCATCGGATTGAGATCCGGGCTGGAAGCAGGCCACAATTTCTTGTCCAGGAATCCAGGGAAATGCGCCTCCAAGACGGCCAATGTCGATCTCGAGCCATGGGACGGTGCCCAGTCTTGTTGAAGGATAAATGGACCACCAGCAAAGTGCCGTCGAAGAATTCGAACCGTCGAAGACGAAATTTGAAGGCGTCGAGCGATCTCAGCACTTCCGAGGCCTCTCTTGAACAAGAGTTCAATGGAAGGACGATGAGGAGAACTTTTCATAGCTCGGCGATATGGAGAAGTGAGAACAAATGACTGAGAAGCTTACTTATATAGTCTCTGGACTTTCGAAAAGTTTCGAAATTTTTCGAAAATATCCCTTGGCACCGTGCCAGGGAACGCTGAAAGCGAGCGTCCTATACTTATCGGCCACCCTGTAGACAAAAGACGTTTAGATTTTCTATTTTTATTATTTCAATAAGAATCAGTTCACTTATTTAAGCGGTAGCCGACATTGGGATGGTGATGTTTCCAGCCGGAGCAAGAGCAGCAAAGGCAGCCTGAGCATCAGTGGCGTCAGCTGGAGCATTGGCGAAGTGGATGACAAGCTTGTCCTCCTTTGGCGCTCCGGCGGTACGAGTGATGACGATGTCCTTGGATCCAGATGGATCAACGAATCCGAAGACTGGGGTGATACGGTACTCGTTGTTGTTGGACGACTTGATCTTGAAGATCAGCTTGTCGGCTCCTCCGTTAACGAGCTTGTGGGTGGAGCTGCCTCCAGCGGCTGGGACGGTGCATGCTGGTGGATCGGCAGTGAGAGACATGACGATGCTTCGGAAGGCTTTGAGAGAACTTCGCTTGATGTTTATTCCCAAAAATGTCCTCCTTTTGTACTCATCTTTTATCATGATGTTCTATTTACATGACATCCATTTCACGTTAACTGTTGAAAAAATTTAATTTTACGCAACAACTCGTGAGTTTCTAGATGTTTTCTATTTATTGTTAGAGAGTAAATTTAAAAAATCGTCTGATACGTATGACGCACATTTGATTTCACTCGCTATCCTTGGCTAGAAAATGTAGGGGCAAAAATCGAATTTTACGATACTCCACTTGATTTTTTTGTTGAAAATTTGAAGAAACACATCCTCTCGGCGACAACATCTTATCCGGAGAAAGGATAACTGAGGTTGCGCACTCCTGAACCCAAACCACCTATATTGAATGGAAGAATTTGTTCTAAATTAGCCATAAGGATAGCAATAAAATCTATTCTACCGTATTTACTTTCAAAAATCATGTCAGGGGCTGTTCAGCGCGACATTATGAAACAAATGCTTAAATACCACAACTCAGGGAATTTCCTACAATTTGCTCCAATTTAGGGCGATTTGACCGTTAGTTGCTCATTAGCTGATTTTTCTCGGCAATTATTTGGCCGTCTCAATGCCCATTATGTAATTCCCAGGTATTGTTCATATTTCTATCATCTCAAACGTTTTAATTTTCTTTTTCAGTTATGCAACCATGCACCACTTTTGCTCTTCATTGCTCTTCGTGTTTAAAATCATACATCATCTGTCTCATGGATTCGCTTTCCCTGTTAATGGAATGGATTTTTAAAAAATTTTGTATTTAACAGTTTTCAATAAACAAGCCTGGCTACGCAGGCGTTTCGTGGGGGAAAGGGATATTTTCATTTCTAAATTCATTTTCCTGTTTTAATGAGTAAATTGGTGGTGCTGCAGTCCGTACTTCGTGATTTTTTCCAGCACGTTATATGTAGAAATTAGGTCGCTGTGAGCAAATAAACATTTTTCATCTTTTAAAATTTCATTAGCAACATCAGTTTCAATGATGGCACATTGAGAAAGCAAAAAAAGTTGATAAAATGCCAGAACTGTTCTGATTTTTGCTATACAACAAGCCTGGCTGCATCAAAAGCTACTTTTGATTTCTTTTCATTTCTAAAAATGTTTTTTCTTCACTTTCTTTAAAATTTATTTTTCATTTATTTCTTGCGTGTGCCCTGTGGCGCAGATGGTTAAGCGCTTGCATTTCAAACAAACGACGCAGGTTCGAGTTTTTGTGTTGGTCTCGGGCGCTCATTTCGCTTCCGCCATGCAGTTTGGAAACAGACACACCAAGAAACTCAGTTACAGACCCAAACGGAATTTTATATATAAGGATGATTTTTATGACGGTCTCTTTATAAAGATAAGAGGCGTTTGTTTTCTTACATTGATTCGAAGACAGAACTTTAGATCTTGAAAAAAAAGCCAGATGCCCTTATTAGTCGGCTTAATGCTAAAAAAAAAATGGCTCTTACTATATTATGATGGTAATTGAAAGTATGTTTTGTGTCGGTTTTCTTTGATTTTCCCAGTATAATAAAGTACCATATGTTTATCACAGAAATTCAACAAAGCGGAGAATGTGCTTGCATCGTTTTGAATAATTCAAAAAGCACGTAGGTATCAAATTCCCCACCTATTCTCTGTCTGGAATTGCACGAAAAAATAAACCTCTCTTCTTTCCTCCACTTTGCTATTCAATTGTTTACCATTTTTCGTCCGTTCCAATTTCTCTACGTCTCATCGTACTACCCGTTCTCTCGCCGTCGCTCTCTGCGCAAGACAAGAGCCAATACTTTTTTGTTTTGCTGCTCCTGGAAGATGAAGAAAAGGAGGGATTGGTTCCCATCCGTCTGTCTGTCCAATTCTAGACAGACATAAAGGGAAAAAGATAGAGAAGAGAGAAGAAAAATAGAAAGAGAAGGACATGTTCGAGTCTTATGACCACTAGGGCTCCTTTGCCTATTTTTAGTTTTATATTCACGCCGTTTTCAAATTTGTCTTCCTCTGTCTGCCTCTTTTTAATCAACGAAGTGACGTAAAGTTAGATATTCAGAAATATCATCAAACAGACGATTGTTATTATGTGATTTTCAGCTGCTTATTTTCAGACTTTCAGCAATTCAAGTTTTGATATTATTTCCGGACCAGGCTTTCTAGTAAATAATTTTTTTTGCAATCCAAAACTACGACAATTTTCAAAATTGTTTCCGATTTTCGAAGGAAACGATTTGCAGAAAATAAACTGAAATGTTTAAGATTTTTTTCACAAAAATCAGAAATAAAATTGAAGAAACTTTCAAAAAACACACAAAACGCTAGTGGTGTGTCCAAGAAAGCAGAAAAAGGAGAAAATGCAAGAAAAGTGGATGTCCAAACATGCTTATTTTAACCATTTTTGCAATTTATTGTGCACATGTGAAATCGATTTGGCTAGTACGGACTCACTGATTGAATCAGTGCTTTCTCATCACCATCATACAAAATTCATCATTTTCCAAATTTCGTTTTCCCGAAACGATTTTCCTGTCGTTTTCTGTCAAGACAATAATGGACTATCATTGTGATATCCCATTAGTCTTGACTTTATTCAAGCCCGACTTTGTCGGAATCAATCAATTTACCAACTGCGCGGACAATTTTTCCCTTTATCCGCTTCACTGGATCAACTACTGCCGTCTCTCCAATTGCAAGCGTCTCTCTCATGCGCCTTTAACTTCTCCGAGAGGACTCCGAGGACCGACCGTAATTCTCTCGCGCGGCGAGACCACCTGCGTCTCTTAGTGACCTCGCGTCGCCACGTCATGCGCGGCGCCACGAGAGAGGAGAGATTGCTGCTGCCGTCTACACACACACAGCGCGGACGCCTACGCGTCTCTGCCCGTCTGCGTCTCACCCAATGGACTGCTGCTAGCCGTCACTCTATATGGAACCACTGGAATTGCTACCGACTGTTATTCTTGGAACCCACAGATTCTACTCAATGTATTGTAAGTCGTTAGAACCTTGTTTAGTAGTCGGCGTCCCTCCCCCTTCTTTCTAAGCGTAGGATTCTCTCCGGAGTCTCCAGCGGTAGCTGCCGCACGTCCCGTCGGTTATCGTATCAGAGGACGGCCGACACCTCGACCCCTCTCGCTTTCCGAGAGGTTCTTTCCTCGAGCCTTGCTCTTGGACCACGCCAGCTCTAGACTTGGGACTTTCGTCCTTCTTTACTTCTAACCACTGTATATTTGCTTTATTGAGATAAACTAATGTAATTAACATGTCCTCTTTGCGTGATAACTATCGTGAGCCTCTCGTTTATAATCAGGGAATAGTGGCTGTCACCGAGCCCTATACTATCTCCTTGACATGGTGCATCGACACTAGTCATGGAGATTCACTATATCCTTGACATGGTGCATCGAGCCGTTTGAATTTTTGCCTTGTTTTGCAAAAACGGACCCTCGGTGAAACAAAAAGCTCTCGGTATTCACGTCAAATGACTGTTTTTCGTTAGATAGGCCGGCATATTGAACCTAAAAATTCTTTACTGCCCCGCCATAAAAATCAATAAATCGAATTAATTGGTCTGCGTCAACAAATGCGAACGATTTGAGCACGGGAACGCAATGGAGATGGTACTGTAGCGGAGGAATTACGTCATCAAATGGTGCAATTTTGCGCCGCGTGCATCACGGTGAGCGTCCGGCACTCTGGCCCCTCCCCGCCTGCAGCACTATCTCGCCAATCAATAACGATCGGGACCTTCGCAAATCGTTTTCAACGTCAATTTCGCGGATGTTTTGGTTATTTTTTCGACGAACCACTTCGTTCAAGATTCACGCAAGTTTTTTATTTTTAAATTTGCCACTCTTGTTGCAATTTTCTAGAAAAAATTCCGTTAATCTCATTTTTCGTCAAAATTTACCCAATTCTCGCGTTTTATAAAAATCGCAACCAATTTCTATTTTCTTTTATTTTTCTACCAAATTTTTGCTCCATTCGTAATCCGTCTTACCAGCGGATGAAGTGGCATTCGAATCGTGAGCTTTCCGGTACCAAATTCTTCTCTTAATTTTGCAAATTATTTTAACTTTCCATCGTTTCGGTCTCTTTCGCTCGTTGAGCACCGATAAAAAATTAATTTGCCAAAATTCAGAACAATCCAGATCATGAGAAGAATCAACTTACTGAACCACCACCAACTGCGGGAAAATGGAGCGCAACCAAAGGAAAACCACTGTAACCACCCGCAACAACTCTCAATTGCCGCCGGCACTCCAGCTACGCCCACGAATACGCATATTATCCGTGCACCCGCCAATGATTGATCAAATTGACACGAGATCGGATTCCGGAAACAAATGGGATCGGGAGGACTTCATCATTATCCTTGCGAACACAACAACCGAAACAAATGGAACCGGACGAAAATAATAAAAGTGAGCGATTTTAAAAATTTTCTCAAGCCGCCGGGACCATGCACAAGGATATCAATGTCATCGAGAAAAAAGAAGATACAATTGTCAATGAAGTCGTCGTCCATCTTCAAAGCAATTCGGAACAACTGCGCTCCAAAGCAAAAAGGCACCAAAATGACGAACAAACGTCACTGCAACATTTGCAGGAGTCAGCGTTGACTTGGTTACCGCTGCCTCCCAAATTTGCAAAAAATCCCTCACAAGAAAGATCACGCACAACAAATGATGGGAAAAATCGAAAAATAATGGCACCAATGACGCAACAAATGAAATTGGAAAATGATTTTCACGACCATGCATGTTCTGCGCCAGGTGACACATCTACCTACTGCAACCGCTATCTCAAAAGAACTGGCCGGCTTCTGAGACTCGACACCAAAACCATGTGCACCTAATGCGGCAGCAAGGAACACGGTCAAATCAACTGCCAACACAAATTTTGAACTCGAGACGAATTTTGTGCAACCACTGCAGAAGAATTGGCCGGAAAATGGAGTCAACCAAGCAGAAAAAAGGAGAAGCAACAACTGAATTCGACCAATCGATAAAAATTTTCTCATTTTTGTCACATAATGCTGTCACCAAATGCCACTCACGTGTACCCAATGTGCCAATATGGACCCAAATTATCAATGTCAACATCACTCCAATTGGCCTATCCAACAACTATGCCCACCTCTGTACAACACGGTGGTCGTAGATTTCTACTACATCTGAAGGCATAAACTGTACAGTCTCTACGCCCATCATACAACTTTTCTGAGCGCACGGCATACCGCAACCCAACCACTGGATGGAAGGACTCCAGAAAGGAACGATTGTGAGCGGAAATATGAGCAACTTGTGGCTACGGTACCCGTCCAAGGTACCGGTCGTGAGTTCTTGTGTTTTTGCATGGTATATTATTTATTCTTATCCGAAGGCTCTGCGTCGTCAAATGTTGTGCTAATGCACACATTTAGATAATCACAGAGGCGAAGATTGGAGTAACTAATGAACCATTTGTGAATTAGCGGTTAACAAAAAAAAAAAAAAAAAACTTTTTTTTTTTAATTTTACATTTCAAACAACCGGTAATTTGCAAACGCAGTTGAAACTGGAAGGAGTTTCCAAAAATTGGGAAGGAAGCGGCGCCCGCCTCATCTATTCAAAAAAAAAAAAATTAAAAAAAAAACCAATGCCACAAAACCCCCTAGCGAAGTTAGCAAATTAAAGGCAATAGTTAGTGTAGGCTCCCATGTAGGATCCAGTAATTACTTTTTAACGTAAATATTCATGATCAGTTTGTTCACGTATAAGTTTACTTTAAACGGGTTCACTATTACTATTCTAGCGCCACCAAAACCTAACTTGTTGGTCACAACAGCGGGTCCCAGTCACATCAAACGTGACACCTTTGCACTTTGACATTGCCATCTCACTGTGCGGACAGTTCATCAGCTAAGTATAAGGCCAATTACCAAATTCATAAAAATTTCTCTTTAAACACCTTATTTTTCTATTGAGTTTTCTGGAAAAATAACTCCGCAACCAGTGGGCAAAAATAGTCTAGAAACTTCCTCTTTTTCGTTATCTTTTCCGATGTCCCAAAAATGTCAACAAAAAAAAAAAAAACAGCAACGATTCTGAACGACTTCAACACCTCCATACACGGATCACCTCTACGGTCTCTACTGCACCTAATCAATAATTGGAAACAAATGGCAGAAGTAAGCACACCAATGACAGCGGATTCACTTAAAAATGCTCTGCAAGCTCAACAAAACTCCAACTGGCATCACACAATTGGCCTGGGCACTGAGTCATAATCGCCTGTCAAAACGACGGCAACGACGCCTCAGCTCTCAACTACTGGTTCTGGCGCTGGGTCTTCCTTGGCAGTCTCCAAGACAGCATGGACGCCCCAGCTCCGAACTACTGAGCAACACAACCACTGCCAAAGCAAAACAGAAACACAAATGGGCTCGCCAATGGATTCACATGGTAACCATACGGATTGGAGACGATGCTGCCACCAACTGTGTTTGCTCATTCTCATTGGGATGCTACAAAACTGCCAACAACTGCTGTCATCATCTCAAACAGAACATTATGAAAAACAACTGGACGCTTGGAAACGAAAATTAAATGGAACAGAAGAACCTACGAAGCGGAGCAGAAAAGAAAAAAAAAAACATTGGCAACTTACACACCCGGCTTGCATTCAAGGACATACGAGCTCCTCACATCAGCGCATTCTAATGGTCCAAACAAATGACGAATCGCTTAATCATGCTACAGCCAAGACCCATCGCCCACATACAACGAAGCGGCCCTTCACCAAACTGTCACCCCCAAACTTCTCAACTCGCAGCTCACTGCAACAACTGCGATATTTGGGACCCCCGCCAACGTCGGCCTCAGCGAGGAAGATTCATGGAGTTGCAATGAAATGGATTGGAATCAATGTTGACAACTGCATCTACCTTACACTTCAAAAGGAATGCATCCTATAGGTTACTCCCACTTAAATGGCATAAGTTGAGCGCAGGACCATAGGACCGACACGTCTTCTTCTACGACAGGAGCAACGCAAAGCTCGGGAGACGTTAATAACACAGTCGTCCACGACGGTCGCAAACACCGTCCTACAATGGAGTACGGACCCAATGTTCCATCTCTCTCGCCGCAACGCGAGATACAACACTGCTCATTCGCCGCTACGCGAAACAACACTCCTCACTCGCCGCAACGCGAGAACATCACAGTGCAAGCTCTTATTTCTGTACTAGTTGGCATTGACTTTTACAGCAATACGCGCTCACTCCTCTACCAAGCAACGATAATTTTGGCCTCACGGCCCAGAGTTATTTGCTTACTTACTTGACGCAATCTCTTTCGAAATTCTCCAAACTTTTGAAAGATGAACAATCATCATGCAGGAACCGACATGGTAACTCGGATAATCACCGCTTTCACTGCCAACTGCGACAACTACCACAAACTATGCCGTCTGTCACCGCCAACCAAGATATCACATTACGACCTCAATTACCGACTTTCGAGGAACAATCTAATGCTATCATACAACTGCTTTCGAACATCACGTATTCACCAAAAAGGCGTAGCGGAACAACTGATGGAAACGGTAACCCAACAAAACAACACTCCGCGGACAATGAAGCCAATTACGCGGAAACTGTTGATGATCACACCAATGCTCAACTCTACCACTGAAATCCGCGACAAAAGCCTTGCACAAAAGATCGAATGGAATTAGGCTTCAAAAACACACCAAATGCTGATTTGACTACAAAACCGTTAACAACACGAACTCCTGAAACATCATCACGGATCAAATCAACGCCAACAACTGCAACTGGTACACCTATGTGTTCCTCAAAACACCCCAATATGAAAAGATTGTCTTCGCTGAGTTTCGCACTTTTTGCAGTAAGCTCAGGGCATTCACTCTTTTCCTCAACTAATGACAAAACATTTGAATTGGACAACAACGACGACTTCTGAATGTCAAAGTAGACTACCCAAAACTGCTCACGCCAATAAGATATTTTCTTATTCATCAACAACTGTGGAGATTCGAAAATCATCATCATCCAACAAATGCCCAAGCATCCATTCGACCAAATTTTTTTTTTGGATGCTTCAAAACAGTCCAGCAAACAAGTTACCAAATTCACCAATATATTCAAAAAAAAATTTACGGAGTTCTCCCGACGTGTTCTCGTTAATTCGCGAACAAGTCCTGAACAATTCACTACCGACAGGAGTCACGAAAAATTACTACAAGAACATTATCCCAAAATAAATCGACTTCTTTTTGAACTTCGGACTGGATTTCGCCAAGGATTGGATCAGCTGTTTTTCAAACTCTGGTACGTTTTATTCAAATATTGGATCGACTGCTCTTTGGAACTCTGGATTTTTCATCTCAAATTGGATCAGCAACTTTGGATTTTTGAAAATTTTTACGTCAACAATTGGATCAACTGCCTTCACAACTCAAAAAAGTTTTTCGTCATGGATTGGATCAAACGCTATCGAAACTATGGAAATTTTTTCACAAGGAAAAATTCTCAACACTTCAACAAGGATTATCAAAACAAACCCCACTGCCGTCTACAAGATGAACCAGGAAACAACTCTCAACAACTTCAACTCCATCACCAACTGCGATAACCATTGTTACAACTTCGATTTTTCTTCACTATATTTTCTTTACTATTTGGAACTTCTTAAACATCCTCAACTCCATCAACAACTGCTATAACCACTGTTACAACTCCTATTTTTCTTCACAACAACGTCTATTTTTCAAAAAATTCGTCACCTACAACAACTACAAAATTTCAAAAACTTCGTCACCTACAACAACTGCAAAATTGAAAACTTTGTCACCTTCATTAAACGCAAATCTTTAAAAACTTCGTCACCTTCAACAACTCCAACAAATGCCATGCTTTCAGTGAGGTTGCTTCTGTACCCTCACCGAACATACTATCATCTTCAACAAAGACCTTCATTGAGGTTGCTTTGTACCCTCACTGAACATACGGAAACAACTGTCTTAATCTCCAACCCCAGCGTCAATCCGGAATTTCGTATGGACTAATACAACTGCAGCGTAACATAAACATCTCAAGTCAACATCTACAAAGCTGCGTTGCACGACTCATCCGGATCGACTCTAGTTATGGAGATTCATGTCGCCCCCCCAGTGTCAAGACAATAATGGACTATCATTGTGATATCCCATTAGTCTTGACTTTATTCAAGCCCGACTTTGTCGGAATCAATCAATTTACCAACTGCGCGGACAATTTTTCCCTTTATCCGCTTCACTGGATCAACTACTGCCGTCTCTCCAATTGCAAGCGTCTCTCTCATGCGCCTTTAACTTCTCCGAGAGGACTCCGAGGACCGACCGTAATTCTCTCGCGCGGCGAGACCACCTGCGTCTCTTAGTGACCTCGCGTCGCCACGTCATGCGCGGCGCCACGAGAGAGGAGAGATTGCTGCTGCCGTCTACACACACACAGCGCGGACGCCTACGCGTCTCTGCCCGTCTGCGTCTCACCCAATGGACTGCTGCTAGCCGTCACTCTATATGGAACCACTGGAATTGCTACCGACTGTTATTCTTGGAACCCACAGATTCTACTCAATGTATTGTAAGTCGTTAGAACCTTGTTTAGTAGTCGGCGTCCCTCCCCCTTCTTTCTAAGCGTAGGATTCTCTCCGGAGTCTCCAGCGGTAGCTGCCGCACGTCCCGTCGGTTATCGTATCAGAGGACGGCCGACACCTCGACCCCTCTCGCTTTCCGAGAGGTTCTTTCCTCGAGCCTTGCTCTTGGACCACGCCAGCTCTAGACTTGGGACTTTCGTCCTTCTTTACTTCTAACCACTGTATATTTGCTTTATTGAGATAAACTAATGTAATTAACATGTCCTCTTTGCGTGATAACTATCGTGAGCCTCTCGTTTATAATCAGGGAATAGTGGCTGTCACCGAGCCCTATACTATCTCCTTGACATGGTGCATCGACACTAGTCATGGAGATTCACTATATCCTTGACATTTTCCAGTTGCATGGATCCGGCCTTTGATTTGTTGGATGCACCATAGGAAAAAACTTAAAACCCGTAATCTACCAGAAAACGTTATTAAAATACTTTTTCTGATACAGATTGCATTAATGCGCGTTGGCAGCAACGAGGCGAAAAAGTCAGAAATACTGTTAAAAACTCTAATACAACAGCATGCCCTTCTATTGTTTCATTTAATCACAACTGCCGGGTATTTAGAGGTTTGCCCACCAAACTTCGGTCGTATCATGCCTGCCTAGTTATAAAATGTTTTGTGCAAACCTCTAAATACCCGGCAGTTGTGATGAAATGAAACAATAGAAGGGCATGTCGTTCTATTAGAATTTTTACGGTATTAAATATTGTGTTTTCAATCGACTTGCGACATGAGAACGCGAAACTCCGCCCACTTATTTGTGCGCGACCACACGAACACTGTGATATTTGAAGAGACGCAGACATAACGGTGAATGCAGACTTGCGTTTTCATTTCGCAATTCTATTGAAAACACAATAGTTGTTGTTTATTTTCCTCTGCAAAATTTCGTTCTGTTTGATTTGTTGCCAGCGAAGTGGATTTGCACAATAAAATCTGGAATATTTTGTCTGCATGCTGCACTCTGTTTGCCAAAACAACAGAACAAATTTACTTTTCCCCCAAATTTGCTCCATCAAGCTCGTTGTTATTGTATAGTTAAAAACTCAAATTTGTATTCTGTTCACGGCTTTTCAATTTGGTGTCTTTTGAAGTTCACAAGTATCATTTTCTTGCCCTAGTGTTTATCAAAAAAATGTTTTTTCTTTTCTCTATTTGCTACGAGTCGAGTTTTGCGGCGTGTTTCGACAACAACAACACATGATAGTTAGTAAGAAAAGGTGATAACAAAAAGCGGTTCGCTTCTGATATATATCCAATCTTGTGGTCACTCATGCGTGTATGTATGTTTTTGTCTAATTGGAACATATTTTTGTTTTTTTAGGTTTTCCATTTTTATAAATTTCGCTTTTTCACTGCTATAATTAGTGTGCGTTACCGAAAAATTTTTTACCGGTAAACGCATCTTTCGGCAAATTTACCGGTAAATTTGCCGAAAATTTACCGGTAAATTTATCGGTAATTTACCGAAGTTCACGGTAAATTCGACAAATTTATCGGTAAATTTACCGGTAATTTCGCGAAAATTTTACCGGTAAAATGGTTTTCGGCAAAACTTAACGTGGGGTCAAGCTCACGTATTAGAAAAACAAGACATCGTGAAAAACAAAGATACGCAGACGATACGTGGCGCGACCTCGGCCTTGCACAATCACGTCTTTTACACATTTTTTTTTATAATTTCATCTGTATTAAAGCGTGACCGACCAAGATACCAAGACGAGAATTGTAACGTGACCTGTCCCACTTCTTCATGTATAAATAATGTCAATTTACCGGTAAATTTACCGGCAAATTACCGATAAAAAGTTTTGCCGAAACTTTTATCGGTAAAATTTACCGGTAAAGGATCGACAAAATTTGCCAAATTTACCGGTAAAAAAATTTAGAAATGGTTTCTCTTTTGCCAAATATTTATCGGTAAAACGTGATTTGAAAATTTACCGGTAAAATCGTCAAATCTTTACCGGTAACGCACACTAGCTATAATTAATTTTCGTTTGAATAGATTTTAATACCTTTTTCCAAAAAAAAAATCATAGTCAGTGACAATGTGCTCCACCGGTGGCAAAAACCGATAAAAACCGGTGTTTTTTAATACCGGTGAAAACCGGTAGAAACCGGTTTCCACCGGTTACAAAAAAACCGGTTTCCACCGGTGTGAAAAAAACCGGTTTCCGCCGGTTTCTACCGGTTTCCACCGGTGAAAACCGGTGTTTTGTGTGCAAACACAGCGACGCGCAATTGCGGACCAAAGTTGTTTTGTTTTTTTTTTAATCTTAAATGTTCAAATCTTGCTTGCTTTTCTAGTTTTTGCTTCTTTTTTCCTCTATTTTTTTATAAATCTTTCCCGAATTTCGAATTTTTCAGCCAAATGACGTCTCCAGTATGCAAAGTATTCGATAAGCCGATTGATTCGAATCAAAAAATTGTGGCATGTTCAAATAAATTATCGCACTTAAAAAAACTCACCCAGATGAATACGCAAGAAAAACAAAAAGGTAAGCTAGGAAATTAATTTTTTGAAAAAAAAATATTTTTTTTATTGTCAATGGCGGAGCCGACAAGATTTTCTTGAAAATCAAGTTCACCAACAACAACGAGTACCGCATCACCCAGTCGGCTCCAAGGACGTCGCCATCACCCGTGCCGTCGAAGTGCCAAAGAAGGATAAGCCTTTCGTTTAATGCGCCCCAGCTCCACCTGACGCCCTGGCTGTTTTCGCCTTCGTCACCCCGGCCGGAACCCTGACCATCACCAGGTCGGTTTTTTTCGGAACTCCTCTCAAAAAGTAATATTTTTCCCCATGATGAAAGTTTGGATTATTTCATGCTATTTTTATTGCAGGTTTGATTTATGAGACGAAAACGAAGACCACGAAGACGACCTCGAGTACGATTACAGATACGGATGATGTGGAAGATCCAGGAAAAGTCAGAGCGGAATCTTAAAATTCTGAAAACGAGGACGATTACTTTTGTTCGACTAGATTTAGCTGATCAAATTACTAAAATACATTTGTTTTTTTTTCATTCATTCGTTCTTTTTTTTGTTGTTTTTTTTTTTACTTTTTGTTGAAATAAAACGAAATTTCTTAATTACAAAGAGAAATATAATTTTCAAAGATGAAAAAAACGTAAATTTTAAGATGAATGAAGAATTAATTATTCAGACCTTGTGGAGCCGCAAAAAAAACAACTTTGCGCGTACTATTCAATGTATCTGCAATTGCGCGTCGCTGTGTTTGCACACAAAACACCGGTTTTTATCAGAATAGAAACCGGTTGTTTCGAATAACCGGTTATTCGAACAACCGGTTTTTTTCCACCGGTTTTTTTGAATAAAAACCGGTGAAAACCGGTTGTTGGAAATCGGTTGAGCACATTGGTCAGTGATGTTGAAAAATAAGAATGCAAAATTCTGAGAAAATTTGAGTTCTACATAACAAATTAGGTGAGGATTACTTTTTTTTTCTATGAAAACAAGCCTGCTGTGCATACCTGCTAAAGCACTCTTTTGTCGACTGTGTTGCCTTACCCTTTTTCTTGAAACAGTTTCTCATTCATGTTCCTGTGATGGAGACATGTCGCAGACTTGCGAAAGGGGCGGGGCTTGTTCCTCTGTTTTTCTTATAGTCGGTGAATGCATGATCAGCCGCGCTCCACTGGACTTTTTGATTTGCAAGTGTGCGGCGCGCGCGCCTTTTCGGCGGGAAGATTCAAATTTAAGCTGCCATCAGTCGTTTGGCAATTTTTTTTTATATTTATTCACTGCATATTTCTTTCCTTTTTATTATTTAGAAAATGATACTAATTTTTTTGTAAATTATTTATTGATTTCAGCAAACAAGGAATACTGCAATTGAGGAGGCGCAACTGCGACGTTCTGGTGAGTATTTTGCAACACATTGTAATTTAAGTGACTATTTGTTAATAAATATGACAAATTATTGTGTTTTCAATCGACTTGCGACATGAGAACGCGAGACACCGCCCACTTATTTGTGCGCGACCACGCGAACACAGTGATATTTGAAGCGACGCAGACAGGTAGCGCACAAATAAGTGGGCGGAGTCTCGCGTTCTCATGTCGCAAGTCGATCGAAAACACAATATGTGAATTACTTAATTTATTAGTAAAAAATGAAATAGAAATTTTGAATTCGCGCCAATTTTGCAAGTGCGGCACGGTTTCGCAGAATTTTGTCAATAGAGCGCGGCTGATCATGCATTCACCGACTATATGCATATTCTACAACCTATATATCGCATTGCACAGCCCCGTCGTCCAATGCGCCAGAGAATTCGCAGTGGAGCGCGTTTGCGTTACTCTCCTGCGGCGAATGCTATTTTTCACTAGAAAAACGGGGGTTTACAAAAATTTCGACCAAACTTTCGAGCACTACTCTTAATTTTCAAATTATTCACGGTGAAAACTTCATTTTAATTCAAAAACGTGGGATTTTCGTCGAAAAATAGCGGAGCCATAGGGTTTTAAAGTGACACTGGAAAGTGAGAAAGTTGGGATTAGGAGGAAATGGTAATTGTTAGGAAATATAAATAGATTTGGCTAATATCAGAAAAATGGAAAAAACTTGGCGAAATCGTCGGATTGTCCGCGGGGAGTACACGAAAAATACGCCAAGAGCCCTAGAAACGTGGGTTGCCGACAAAAAGTCAAATATTCATATTTTCTTGGTTCAGAGAATATAAATTGTGCCAAATTGGAATTTCTCCAAATTTTGCGATAAAAAGTTCGTACTGTAAAAAACTTTGAAATTAAAAGAAACTGTTTTCCAAATTCTTTCAGGAAATTGTGCTGTTTTTTTTTACAGAAAAATAGCAGAAGAAAAATATGAAAATCGCGAGAAAACATTTCTGATTCTGAGAAACATGTACTTTTTTTAAAAGCTTACTTAAAAAATTTTAGAAACTCCACTGAAAAGCTCTCTTATCTCATTTCCGAAACTTTTAAGACTTATCTACCCATCTGAAAACTTGTTGCACCCACTGCGTCTATTTCGCCTCGAGTCCAAGTCACGAGCACTGCGAATAGTTTCAAATATCCCTTGTGACTTTGCGCCGACCAGCTGACCACCATCATTCATTTGCTTTCTTTCTTTATTTCATTTTTCATTCCAATCGGTTCCAGGTACGAAAACTCTCTTCTGGTTCACTTTACGCAATTGTTGTTCTGGTTTGCCCTAGTCCTTCAGGCCGGGCGTACCGCCCTGTGACCAGCCATCCATCCGCCTGAGCGGGTGCAGAGGATTGAATCAATCAGCTGTCTTTCGTCTCTTTCTCTCCTCTCTTTTGTTGTCTGCGTCTCCGCGCGGCGCCCACTCTCACTCTCTCGCGCTCTCTCTCACCGCTGTCCCACACGACTTTTAGAAGCGCCGTCGATGTGCAATTGACCATTTTACGTTCGAATGTGATAATTTGGTGTGTTTTTAAGTATCTGTGTTTTTTTTTTCTGTCTAGACAAAATTACCATATCAAGAGTATGCAAAAATGTTCCCTTGCCTTCTCAAAACTTTAATTGGCGATCATGGTCACAAGATTACGCGATAGACCTATAATACATGTATATGAAAAACGAGAAAAAAAAGAGTAATAAAAACCTCTGGATTCCTGGATACCTCATTTTTGGATTTTCTAAACCAAGAAAATATGAAATTTTGAATTTTCTTTGTGCACGGCTCCCAAAATTGTTGGCCCTTGGCGCGATTCTCGTGCATTTTTTCGTGTACTCCCCGTGGACAATTCGACGTTTTTGCAACTTTTTTTTTCATTTCCGGATTTTTGCCAATTTTTCAGACATAAACTTTCTGTAAATAAATAAATAAAGATAAATAATACTTTTTTCCAGTGCTATTTTCAAAACCCCAAGGCTCGGCCATTTTTCGACGAAAATTCCCCGTTTTTGGATTAAAATGAAGTTTTCAAAATAAATAATCTGAAAATAAAACGTATTGCTCGAAAATCGACGATGAAAAATGAATTGTGTGATGAAGTGGGATGTGTGATGAATTCTGTGATTTTGTGATGAAAAATGGCATTCGCCGCCTGCCAATAATGCAAACGCGCTCCAATGCGAATTTTCTGTCACATTTCTCTATTTTTCGTGGATTTGAGTAGTTTCTTAACCATAAAAGAAACAACTGTTTATACTCGTTTATCGTCAAAATTAAGTGCATTTTTTTCGGATTTCGTAAAAAAATATTTACGAAAAAACATATTTTATGCCCGTCATATAACTCTCGTTTCACTAGCAGCTGATGAGTGTTGTGGCATAAAAAATGCAAGCTTTTCCACAAGTAAAATCAGCCTGATCGGGCACAGCTGAAATAAGTGTGACCGCAATCCATTCAAAAACATTTAACGAGGGGGAATGGGAGTAAACCTGCCTCGTTAAATTGTTTGAATGGATTACGGTCACACTCACTTCAGCTGTGTCCAAAAAATCGTTCTGAATTCACTTGTGGAAGAGTTTCCATTTTCTAGGCCAGTTAGCCACGAGCCATTTTCCGCTTCTACATTCATATTTTTCCCTTTTTCTCTCATTTATCACGTGCGCTTTGCACTTTTTCTCTCGGGGAGAAATATATAAAACAGCTGATTGTTCGTTGAACCGACTGCAAAGCGTGTTGTGTGTGTGTGTGTGTGTGTGTGTGTGTGTGTATGACTGACTTTTCTACTCGCCACCCACATGCGAACACGTTTCTTTTATGAGGCTTATCATATTATGGCCCTTTATGGGAAATGGAGTCGGTCAATTACTTGGATTTGCTTGTTTTCGGTTGTTAGGTGACCCAGAAACGGCATTCGGCTTCTTCTTTTTTTCAGCTGTCAGACCGGGATATAATCAATGCGGGAGAGCTTACAATTAGGCAACGATTTATTTATTTAAATGTCAAGCTGAATTTTCTTTTCACCGATTTTTGAGAGCTCCAGGTTTTTTGAAGTGTCATTTCTCGCGTCTCCATTTTTACACGCATTCTTTATTGCTATAAAGTTCTGCGAAATCGCTCCAATCGCACAGTGAACTGCGCAGGCATTTAGAGTGAGATTCAGAGAAAAAAACGCATGCCACTGTGGAGACGCAGAGAATGCGATAGGGTGCGTTTGCTTTCACATAGGGTCTACATGAGGTGCTGCATTCAACACGATTTTCGCGGTGCGCCAATTTATGCGAATTCACGCTTCGTTTTTCAAAATGATTTTTTAAGGCAGAGAGCGTGTAAGCGACGGAATCGAACTGTTCGAAATAGAATTGGCTAGCTTTTATGGGGCTCCATTTCATGCAGTTCTATTTCGCTACAGATCTATTCCAAAACAGTTGTATTCCGAAGTAACATCCCAGCACCCATTTCACGCCGTGTGACGCAAAAACTACTTTTTTTGAGGCTACAAATGATCAGCTATCGCGTGCGAAAATACCAAAAATGCAGGGCTGTTTTGCATGCGAGTCTAAAAATAGTCTTTCGTGCTTGTTTGCTCCTCGTCATTTATCAGTCTAATCACCATCTCTTCATCCTTTCTCCCTTCTTTCTACGTATATGTGTGATGATGTAAGCAAGCAAGCAATGATTCGATTCAAATCTTTTATAGATTAAAAAAACTATAAATAAAAAAGGCGATGAAGGACGAGATGTATGTGTCCAAAGGACATTTCTTGCGAATGAACAATAGTGGGGCGGTAGGGGAGGACAGGGCCAGCTGCAGAATGATGATCTTGCACTTTTCCTCCCCATTCCCGCCCAATGCGCTTTTTTTGAATCCAGTGCGGTTCGCTTAAAAATGCCCTTGACTGTTGTCGTGCGTGCCGATCGGAGCCCCAAAACGTGTCCTTTTAGTGCAACTCTAGGGCTAGCCGTCTTTTTCTCTTTTACCCCTCTTCGTCTCGTTTCATTTCTTTTTCCGAGTGTTCTGTGTAGCAAAAAAAAGAAAGAGCGACGCAGCCGGGCATTCTTCGAAATGGTTAGTCGTCGACGTGCTCTTTTTCTCTTTTCGTTCTATTTTTTAGGGCTGAGTAGCGTCGTAGCTTTTTAAAATAAGCAAATTGAGAGTAAAGTATATTTATGTGGGTGGAATGTCAATATTCGTATCACTGATGTTTTGGTATCACTATCACTCTCACTCTCACTCTCATTTGAACTTTGTTTTGTTTCTTTCTTCGTTCTTTGCTATCTTTTTTTGGCTCTGAAACACTTGCTTTATTGAAAACACCTGTTACAATCACGCTCTATCGCACGGGGTACTAGCGACTGCCTTTTTTTTAATGCTTGTTTTGCCGCCAACGCCCACGCGCTGCGGGTGCGTCGCGTGACAACGCTGCGTCTCATCGATTGCAAGCTCAAAAAAAATGTGAACTCGCATGAATTGCCACACCTCCAAAATGTTTTTCAATTAAGCACAGTTTCACGAGGGCAGTGGCCACTAGTTTAAATAAAAATGCAAAAAAAAACGAATTATTTTTTTAAATACCCGAGTAAAATACATTTTTTCTGGCGAGTTATGTAGAATAATCTTCCTATTTTTCAGTAATTGTAAGCACATTAAGAATTATTAAAAACGGTGCTACCTCTGAATAGAACTGAAGCGAAATAAAACTGCAGCGAAATAAAACTCGCTTCGCAATAGAACCGTTCGGAATAAAAATGTTCGGAAAAAAACTGTAGCAAAATAAAACTGTTTGGAATAAAACTGTTCGGAATAAAACTGTAGCGTTTTGGAACTAAATTAGCAATTGAGCGCGATTGCATTGCTTGGCCGTCAAGGCGGGCCGAGAAAAAAATGATAAAAGTTTATTCAAAAAAACAACAAAACAAACAAATTTTAATGAACAGCTCAAATATAAAACTGTTGAAAAAAGCATGCGCATGAGAAATTCCAATTTTTGAATGAGCAAACAATGCAATCGCGCTCCATTGCTAATTTAGTTCCAAAACGCTACAGTTTTATTCCGAACAGTTTTATTTCAAAACAGTTTTATTTCGATCAGTTTTATTCCGAACAGTTTTATTTTGTTACAGTTCGATTTCGCTACAATTCTATTCCGAAGCCAGTTCAATTTCGCTACAGTTTTATTCCGCTTCAGTTCTATTCCGAGGTAGCACCTTAAAAACTGGCATTTTTTTGTAAATTTCGCGAAAAATTTCAATTTTGCGTTTATCGTCCGGAAGCCAAGCATAAGACTCAGAAAGGTTTTTCGCATTTTCTCTTGAATTTTAAATAAAACTCGAAGCAAATCGCCTTCAAAAATTATTTAAACATTTTAATAACATTATTTTCACATTTTCAGAAGAAAAAAACCACAATATACAAGAAAATTACAAGTTCTATCGAAAAAGTCCTTAATTTGCATCCGGGCGCGTTTGCTGACTCCAGGCTCATGTCCCTGTGCAAACTTATTTGCTTATTTATTTGCTTAGTCGTTGCAAAATTGTAGTATGTTTTCGTCATTTTTTTGGCGAAAAATAAATAAATTTTGCAAGGACTAACTTTGTGCGAAAACTCTTCTTCCCAAATATTCAAAAATGCGTTTTTGCTCAGGTTTCACAGAAAATTCAATTATTTCTCAATGTGCTTATCGAACAATATAATAATTTTCATACCAAGCTCACAAATAAAAAAATTTTAGGCGGTATATACGCACTCTCATGATCAAGGGGTTCTGGAGAGTCTCCAGTGGAGACTGCCCTTGCGAAACACTGCGTGCTAGACCCTACGTGAAGGCAAACGCGCTCTATCGCGTGTCTGCATCTCCACAGTGGCATGCGTTATGCCAAGTTTAGCTAAAAAATGGAGACAGAGAAACGCGAGAAATGTCACGCGAAAATTAGCTTTCAAACTAATTTCAAAGACGTACGCCGTGCGAAAATGCGCTCCGTTGAACTCGCGGGAAAAAAAATGATATTTTGAGACAGAAAGTGTGTCGTGTAAACGACGAGACGCAGGCCGCAAACACCCAGTGCGCTAAAATCTCTGCAGTTCCGAACTTTGATGCATTTTATAGTGCAACAGCGCTCCCTCTAATTGTTATTCTCCTTGTCTGCATAAACAATTATTCAAAACATGCAACTTTCAGAAAATGAAGGTTTTGGAGAACTCAAGTAAACACAACACTCCAAAAAAGCAGAAAACGTTCCAGGTACCGTTTATCAGACAGATAGACCAACCAACAAACCAACATTCTTTTGCAGCACTACCTGCCAAAAGGCGATCGCTGCTACAGCTGCATACACTGCCGAGCAAACCTGGCCGCTCACTCGGAGCTCATCTCGAAAAGTTTCCAGGGCAGTCAAGGCAAAGCGTACCTTTTTAATGCAGTGTAAGCGGATGGAAATTAAACACTTTTATTCATTTTTTGTGCAGTGTCAACGTTGGATGCGGACCAGCCGAAGAGCGTGTGCTGTTGACCGGTTTGCACGCCGTCGCCGACATTTTTTGCGAAATTTGCAAGACGACATTGGGATGGAAATATGTGAGCAAGCGAAACTTAGTCCTGTAAAAGGGCAGGGGAAAAGTGCAGATTTGCAAGGCCTTCTCTCATGAATTATTTCATGCCAAATCCGAACTAAACCAGCTTATGTAATCGCTACAAAGCTCTGAAAATTCGTTCCAATCGCAAAATGGACTGTGCATGCATTTGGAGTGAGGTTTAGAGAAATCAGAGAACTGTCTTCAGTCTCTCGCCGCCAACGTGGCGGTCGTGTCCACTTTGCTAATGGAGCGAATTTGCAGCGCTCCGTACTGACAATGAGAATAATTTGAACGAAAACGTCCTCGGGGTACTACGGTATAGAACTCGCACGGAATAGAACCGGCTGAAATACAGCTTTACTGAATAAAGCACTGCACGAAATAGAACTCAGGGACTCACAATGAAACGCAATACTTCTTCGTGTTGGTCGAGCGGTTCTGTGTCGGTACAGCTAAATTTGAGTCGGTTCTATTCCGTGTGAGTTCTATACCGTAGTACCTCCACCTCCTAATCAGGAAATAGATGTTCGAGCGGAGTGTCGTAGTGCGCGTTGTTAAATTTTTTAAACAGAGATGAACGGAATGTGAATTGCGCAGGTCTGCATTCACCGTTCTGTCTGCGTTTCTTCAAATATCACTGTGTTCGCGTAGACGCGCACAAATAAGTGGGCGGAGTTTCGATTGAAAACACAATACAATTAAAACGATTTTGTATCAGCTTTCTAGGAATAAAAGCCATACAAGACACGCTTACTTAAACATTTTCACTGTTTAATTTTTAAAAAAACTGTGTGGGCGTGGTTAGGCATTTTTCCCTTCTTCTTCTTACTGTAACTGACACTAAAATTGGGAAATAATATTTCCGCAACAAATTGGCTTTCATCCGGCGTTTCAGTGCACAAAATGAGTTTGAAGCAAAATTAATGGCAAAATAAACTCTTCCACGAAAAAATGTAGCACGACCGGACACAGTTGAATTGAGTGCGACCGTAACCCCTTCAAAAATTGTAACAAAACCCTGAAAAAAAAATAAAAAATAATCTTATTTTACTCACTCCTTCGTTAAACAGTTTCAAATGGATTATGGTCACACTGATTTCAACTGTGTTCGGTCGTGCAGAATTTACTCGTGGATGAGTTTTCATTTTTAAGGCCACATCTCTCACCAGGTGAGACGAGAATAATGAGGGATTTTTGTTTTTCGCTGTGTAAATATTGTTTGATTGGAATTTGCAGAGTACTACCAATACTCTCTTTGCAACACCAATACTCTCTTTTTCAAAATTTTCATTTTTAACGGAATTTAAGGCAAAAAAACGTTTAAAAAAATACACGCATTTTTCATATTGTCCATTCGCGAAAAAAGCAAGTGCGTTCCACAAAACTTAGTACTTCGTGGATTTCATTTTCGTCGCCAAATTATTTCAATTTACGTGTAAATTCAACTTGAAATTAAATAATTTGGCGACGAAAATGAAATCCACGAAGTACTAAGTTTTATGAAGCGCACTTGCTTTTTTCGCGAATGGACAATACTCGAAAACAATTAAGGACGGGGAGGGGCTGAACACGTGGGTCCGCAAACACCAAGCTATTTAATTAAAAAAAAATTGTTTTTCATTCACTTTTTCCTTACTTTTTAGGAACACGCGTTCGAGTCGAGTCAAAAATACAAAGAAGGCAAGTTTATTATCGAATTGGCTCACATGGTAAAGGACAATGGATGGGATGAGAAAGACTCGTGACCACTTGTTTTTTTTTTTGCGTTTTGTTTTTTTCGAAAAGATCTCAGTCTGTATATACATAAATGAAACTGATAGGAATGTTGTAGGATGTTCCAAATTCCTCTGAATTCCTCCCGCTTTGTTCTGCCCTCGCACACTTCTCATTTCTGTTCTTTCTGTCTCCCTTTTATGATACCGTTTTCAGTTTCTTCAAACAAAAAATGAATGAAGAAGAAACACTTGAACCATTTCTTCACTACTAGGTACTTCTCTCTTGTAATTTTTTTCCTTACGGTTTTTTTTCATTATTTTCCTTTTCTCTCTCTCTCTCCCTCGTTTGTCATTTCTTTCCCTTTCCCACTTCCAGCTACCCACTTCCTCAATTTTTCTGTACCTTTCGAACCGATTTTTCTTCCACTTCTGTCTTTTTCATTACACTCCCATTCCAGTTGTTTTTTTTTCACGAAAAACATTAAAAAAAATTTTTTTTTTAACCAGATTTTTTGTTTGTTCTAAATACGTGGAAAAATTGTGGAAAGAATATTGGAGAATATTTATTTATTGTCGGCCCGCCAAAATGGTCAAACGCGCTCCGCTGAACTCAATACTACGTGGATTTTATTTTGGTTTCCAAATTTTTTCATTTCACGTGTAAATTCAACGTGAAATAAAATAATTTGGAAACCAAAATGAAATCCACGTAGTATTGAGTTCAGCGGAGCGCGTTTGACCGACGTGGCGGACCGATAATATTTCTATTTATTTATTTATTTATTTAGCAAAAGAAAATGAGCGAGAGATCACGTGAATCGCCGGTGAGCAATAGGCCGAAATGTATTTGGTGGAAGTGAGTGAGTTATGGGGTTATTCGAGAAAAAAAAGTTTTCAAACAATTTACTGTGCATGTATTTGTTTACATATTTAACATGCGTGCATTGGAAAAGATAAAAAAAAGTGTTTTTGTAGTTGATAGCCTAATAGAAGGATTATTGTTTTAAAAATGCGTGAACCTTAAAAATTGAAAAAATGGAGTAGTGGCGGAGTTACACTCGAGTTCACGGTTCTTATTCGAAAAAATAACTGAAGAAATGAAGAGATGTTTTGTCTCCCAGTTTCTATTGTTTCTATTTCCTGCGAATCCCAATTTTCTCATTGTGCAGTTATATTTTCAAAACCCGAAAAATGCGGCATTTTCCGACGAAAATTCCTAGTTTTTGAATTAAAATTAACTATTCAACGTGAATAATCTGAAAACGGAGCGTATTGCTCGAAAAATAATTCTACGAGTAAAATTTTGAAGAAAAAAAAATGGTAACGCGGCAATCGCGCTCCACTGCGAATTCGCTGCCGTATTAGACGACGAGGGAGACGTGCACATCAAGAGTTTACGGAGAAATTCCACAGCCACATCTCCTCAGATTTTTCAACTCACGGCGTGTTTGGGACTACGTTTCAGTAAACTTTTTTGAGATAAAAATTTCGAGCGCCAATTCTCGCGTCTCCGTGTCTTCATTTTAGACGCGTTTAGCTAGACTTGGAAGAGCGCCAGTGTGGAGGCACATGCAAGATTCGCAGAAAACGCGTAAGCGACGAGACGCAGACAAGAGACAGCTTTCCCACGTTACGCAACCGCAGCGAGTGGGGTTTGGCGGCAAAATACCTATTCAGAAAAAGGCATTCGCCAGCACCCGGCGAACCGCAATATCCTTTCAAAAGGTGCTTGAAATTAGGACAAAGACGGTTCATGAACATCTGTCAGTTGTCCACGCGCTGTTTCTCGGCCACGACAGGAGAACAATTTAGTTTTATTGAGTTATTGATGGACGTATAATTTTCTAATTAAAAAAAACAAGTAGTCACCAATACCGTGGACACATGGCCATTTTTACGAGTTAAATACTTTTCTTTGATATTTAGTAAATGATAAATAAATAGCTACGCGAATCATCTGTTTTGGGATAATCTGATATCACACGTGACCCTCTTATTACTACCGTCCGTCTCGTTCTTTCCTTGTCGGTCGGGTTGAGGGCAAGATAGATAAAATGTGTGAGAGGAAGACAGTCGACAAATAGACACCGGCCGCTGTGGTCAGAATATTTTTGTGCGATAAATTGTGCACATTTTCCCCTGAAAACACGGTTTTTTTTTGTTTTCGAAAAAAAAATGTCCGAAAGTAATGATACCCTAGTGCTGGTCAACAATGAGTGAGTTTTGTTTAAGTTTTATATTATTTATGTTTGCATAATATTTTTTCTACAAATGGATCTTGTTGCAATTCAATATTTTCCCTTCTTATTTAACGTTTAGAATATATTCAGATGGACTGCGTCAACATCATCAGAGTTTTCTCTAAGAGACGAGGATTTGACAGAATTCGAAGGTATAACTGGTCAAACGACTTCGATGCTCGGCTTCAGCTCGTTTCTTATCGCTGTTAAATCGGTCTCGTGTGTCGTTTATCTTGTTCTGCTTGTGGTATCCGGTAGGGTTTTTTGGGGTAATTTGAACTTGGAAAAAGAAAAATAAGAAATTCAGAAATTCTATTTGATCCATCATTCTTCTACACAGTAATGGTGTTTGGAATCGCCGAATCCGTGCTTATTGCAATTACAATCTATCACGGATTTAATCAGACACTGAGTTAGTTTTTTTTTTTAATTTCTTTATCTGCGGGAGGGGTGACGACTATTACCGCGAAAGTGCGCTCCTTTGAACTGTGCGGAAAAGTTTTTTAGCAGGGCGGGATAGGCTGGTCGGAGCGACGACACTTATTGTTAAAACAAAATAATTGTAACGCGGTGTTTGCGTATTGTGTTTTCAATCAACTTCCGACATGAGAACGCGAGACTCCGCCCAGTTATTTGTGCGCGACTACGCGAACACAGTGATATTTGAAGAGACGCAGACAGAACGGAACAAATAAGTGGGCGGAGTCTCGCGTTCTCATGTCGCAAGTCGATTGAAAACACAATACTTTGAAAGTTCAAAAATGAAGAGAAATGTTCCCATGCTTGTTTGTATTTTAAAAGTACGCAAACACCGCGTTGCAATTTTTTTATTTTCACAATAGGCCAGGGGCCGGATCCATGAAACTGGAAAACGAGAGGAAAACCGTTTTCTAAAAAACGAAATTTGGAAATTGATGAATTTTGTATAGTCGGCGAATACATCATCAACCTCGCTCTACTGCGAAATTCCTGTAAAACGGTGTTGCACTTGCAAGATTAACTCGGATTATAGTGTTTATACTTATTTTCAACGGAAAATAACGTACCCACGACGAGTTGCAGTTAAAATTTGATTTTTCGCTTCAAAAAAGGTGCACTACACTGTTGAAAATTGAAAAGTGCCATAGAGCGAGGCTGATGATGCATTCGCTGAGTATATGCTTTTGGTGAGAGAGGCAGAGTAACAAGAAAATTTTCCGGAAAGTGCCGTTTTCCTGTTTCATGGATCCTAGCTCAGAACTTTTTTTTTTCGAGAAAAAAGCCCGCACAGTTTATATTTTATTTTCCAACGTTCCGTCCAACACTCCACGGCGCGGCCAAATCGACGTGGCCGAGAAAAATTCGGAAACTCGGCCACCTCCTTTTTAATGCATTGCGCCGAGAGGCAACTATGAAACTTCGTTTTTTTGCTGTTTTTTTTTTTCGTGTTTTTCATTATATTTTTGTAAATAAACAAGCTTGCAGCTTGTGGCGACTAAGTCGCCTTCGTCAAATATTTGTTTTTATTAATTTTTGTTTTTTTTTAATAGAAATGGTAATCATTTCTTTTCCCTTTTTCTCTCAAGTTCTTGTGACCCTTGTGGTATAGTGGTTAGCACGTTTGAACGTCAATCTAGAGGTCGCGTGATCGAGTTTTGTCGACTGCAAACTCGTGTGTGAGACACACAAACAAACACACAGACTAATCTAAAATTTTCTATATAAGAAAGATGTTTAAAATAAACTTTACTTTCAGGATAACTCACAATCGAGCTCGGATTTGTTCCGCACACTTCCCTTCGCGAGTCTTCAAAGTAGTGAGTTTTTATAAATGTTTTTCTCGAAAACCAATCCTTTTAATTTTCTGATTTTTTGCCAAAACTTTTTCCAGGCAATTATCTTTCGTTTTATGCCAAAAATTTGAAGCTGTATGTGTGAATTTCGAAAAAAAAAACCACGAAAAGTCGAAAAATGTGAAAATTTTCAGACAAAAAAATTTTTTTCTCGAAAACCAATCCTTTTAATTCTCTGATTTTTTGCCAAAACTTTCTCCAGGCAATTATCTTTCGTTTGATGCCAAAAATTTGAAGCTGTATGTGTGAATTTCGAAAAAAAAAACCACGAAAAGTCGAAAAATGTGAAAATTTCAGACAAAAAATGTTTTTTCTCGAAAACCAATTCTTTTAATTCTCTGATTTTTTGCCAAAACTTTCCCCAGGCAATTATCTTTCGTTTGATGCCAAAAATGTGAAGCTGTATCTATGAATTTCGAAAAAAAACCACGAAAAGTCGAAAAATGTGAAAATTTCAGACAAAAAATGTTTTTCTCGAAAACAAGTTATTTTAATTTTCTGATTTTTTGCCACAATGTTCTTCAAGCATTTTTCTTTCTTTTGATATTAAATATTTAAATCTTCATGTACAGATTTTCGAGAAAAACCACGAAGACTCGAAAAATGTGAAAATTATCAGACAAAAACCATTTTTTCTCGAAAAACAGTCCTTTTAACTCTCTGTTTTTTTGCCACAATGTTCTCGAGGCAATTCTCTTTCTTTTGATAACAACTACCTGAAGCTGTATGTAAGAATTTTCAAGAAAAACCACGAAGAATAGAAAAAATGTGAAAATTTTCAGAAAAAAAACTATTTTTCTCGAAAATAAGTAGGTATAGTATTCTGAAACATTTCCCCAACGTACTTCAAATATTTATTTTGTTTTTTTGTCAAAAATATTAGGTTTTCACGACTTTGTTATATATTTTTTGTTTTTTGTGGCTATTTTGATACTTTTCCTCGTTTTCTTGTTGTCCGAATCTTATTTTTTGATTGTATTTTATTTTTCTGTTGTTTTTTAAGCATTTTTAATGGAATAAACCAATTAATTTCGCTGTTAATAACTTTAAAAAGCAAAATTAAACCCAAAACAAATTGGTGTTGACGCGCAATCTGCAGTGTTGCGCCGCGGTGTTTGCACACCAGTTTCGCTGCCAATACTGCTGTACCATTACAAGTTTTTCCTCGGCCACGTCGCTTTGGCCGGGCCGAGTACTCCGTGGCAGTGTGCCAATTTATGCGAATTCATATTTTTCGAAACGAATATTTGAGGCAGAAAACTATATGCTGAAAAATAAATTTTTGGTCAATTTTTATTTGGAACGTTCGAAAATTTTAAATTTATTGCTTAATGTTTTTGAAAACAGGAAAAACAAATGTATTTTTGTTTCAGAAGTGGTATTCGTGATATTGGGCTCGGAAATGGTGATTTCCATCACAAAACTTATCTTTGCAATGATTCTGATGGGCGTGGACGGCGGAAAAGATTGTTTTAAGTGGGACATTTATCTTTTTCTGAATCAATATTTGCCCGTCAAAATTAATCAAAAATTATTTTCAGAGACGATCACTGCTCAATCATTTTCATTTCGAACAACGAGCGATTCGGATTGTTTTTCTTCATCCTCTCCTCTGCATTTCTCGATGGTCTCACTGCTCTTTTGACCATTGCGGTAAACTTTTTTTTATTATTTTTCTGTCATTTTTAACTTTTATTTTTATTTTTACAGAATTCTCCACAAATGCACGAATTCGAAATGGGCAACGATTTCCTTTTTTAACGCGGTTTTTTTTGTTTCATTTCTGTGATCTATGGTGATTTTCATAATTTTACACGCTATTTATTCAAATCAGGTTTGATACTATTGAAGTAAGATGAATAAAACTTACTGATGCTCAATGCCATTTTTCTATTTATTGTCGGCCCGCCACGACGGTCAAACGCGCTCCGCTAAACATATGTTAGCCTGGGAACATTCTATTAAAACCCCCGCATCATTGTGATATAGGCCCCCAGCATAAACATTGGAAGAGCCCCCCCCCCCCCCTACTCCCTACCATGTGGGGATCTTGTTAAAATCTTAAAACTTACGACATTGCGCCAGAGAAGGGGGGGAGGGTATGTCAGTTCTAGTAGACCATGGTGGGGGCTATAATAGAAGATTCAAATTATTTCATTTCACTTCTAAATTCGACGTTAAATGAAATAATTTGGGAACTCAGCGATTTTTTCCGAGGAGTCACCCTTGTCCCATGGAGGCATCGAAAAAAACGTCTTCATTTGCACACTCTCTCGCTAATATAAGAACACACCAGTGATGCACTGAAATTCCGACCTCGCCGTTGCCTCGAAAAAAAAACGAACTGAAAAACATGAAAAAACATTTAATTTATTGGGGTTATTAGGTTCGCAAAAAAGTTTTTGTTATGTTTTGAAAAAGTTTTTATTCAAAGAAGGAGAAATCATTTTTGCTCTATTTTTCTACTACTCTTGATCAGATTTTTCGAGTTTTGGAGAGTTTGGAGAGGTACGCTGATCCCGACCAACGCGTGACACCCGATTCTCGATCCGAAATGTCAACTACCATGGACTCGTCACCTTCCGCATCACCTACGGACGAGAACACGTGTGCCGACATCAGTGTGGATTCACCACCGACGAAGAAACTATCGCTCAAGGATGGTCGGAAGTGTGCGAAACGTGGTCGCCCAGCAAGAGCAGTAGGACGCCCGCCGAAGTACCCCGGAGGCAGCCCATCACAGTCCACCCCAATAATCATGTCTCTGCTGGAAAGAGTTTCGAAATTGGAAACAGCGTTCTCCGAGCTGACCGCTGCCAACGCAATACTAGTCGAAACCAATGCCAAAAATGAAAGAATTATCAATGATCTCCGAAACTCTTCCGCGCCTTACGATTTGCACTTTCCAGCACTCTCCAACGCCAACTCTACCGTGAACATCAAGAAGTCTTGCCCGCTGTACAGAGATATTTGTAAGAACACGCCGCTGCTTGGAAAAGTATCAGCCCAACTCAAACTCGCCAACGACTTCCGTCAACTCGAGAAAAAATGTTGCTTGGCTGTGATTGAAAGACTCGCCGACGACAAATCGGACCAACAGTCGGATAAAGATAAGTATTTTATCGACGCTTTAACTGATGCCTGTTCGCTTCCGAAGCACATTGAAACATTTCGTGTAAAATGTAGGAATCCGGATATTAATGCCCGCCCAACAAAAGTTAGATTCGAATGCCAAAAAGATAGAGATAATTTTATTCGCAATTTCTCCAAGGCCCTACGTGCGCTCCCGTCGTCCCCTAAATTCCCGCGCCCTCTTCGTTGCAGGCGTGATATGACGCCAGACGAACTTTCCGTTCTCAAAAACTTGCGCAAAAAAGTTTTCGAAGCTAACCGCGAGGCTGGCGAAATCCGTTTCTACATTCGTGATCTTGAAATTGTGCAATCCCCCACGCCGCGTCCTCTTCCTACATCCTCAAATGTGCGTGTCGCTCCAGCGGTAAGCGCCTAGGAAAACGGCCACCGAAAATTCTCTTTTTCGTCAAAAACGGCAGTTCCCATCATTCGTGTTTCGCACTTATCGTCTTCTTTATGTAAAAACAGTCCGACACTCGGTGTTTGTCACTCGGTGGCTCATTTTCCCATCGCGTCCAATTCACGTTCTGTAAATAGTAAACTAAATGTTGTTCAAAAAACTAATCAAACTAAAAATCTTACTTGTCAACTATCCAATGCTCGCTCAATCGCAACGGCAGAACGTTTGACTCTTCTTCATCAGAGCATCTTTGTAAATAATATCGATTTATTTTGTGTGACGGAGACATTTTTGTCTAATCTAATTCCCCAATCATTAACTTCCTCACCAACAATTTCATGCCTTCGTGCAGACAGGCTGCCCACTCACCCTAAAAAACGAGGCGGAGGTGTTGCGGTATTTTTCCCCCGCAGCTTACCTATTATTCTTGTAAATTCACTTTCCGATCAGTTTTATTCACAACATTTCTGTGAGATACTGGCTTTTGACCATCCACCCTCCAAGTCCCGATTTATTCTAATTTATCGTCCGCCCAACTGCTCAACAATCGAAACAAATTTACTTTTTTCAAATATTAACGAACTCGTCAGCTCCTCTGTTCAGAATGTCTACATATTGGGTGATTTCAATTTCCCAAACGCTACTTGGTCTTCTGACTTGAGAATTCCGAATGGGATTCCTGATTCTCTTAAAGATTTGATGGTTTCGCACGATTTGGTCCAAATGGTACACTTTCCGACTAGAACAGCCGCGTCTGGCCGAAACAATTTTCTCGACTTGGTTTTTACAAATCGTCCTAGTTCCTTCACGAGTTGCTCACAGGTTCCGCCGTTGATTCTCTCTGACCACTCATCAGTTGGTTTTTCGCTCGCCCATAATCCGCGTCCTATGAATATTCACGCTTCTCGTGATCGTCTATTGTTCCGGAAATGTGATTTCTCGGCTTTGAATCGTCATCTTTTTTCATACAATTGGGAGCGTCAGCTGTCATTCTTCGCAACGCCTGACTCGAAACTTGCGCACTTTCTTCGAATTTTCAATGAGTTGATAGAAACGTACACGCCAAAATGTCGATTTCGTCCGCCCGTGCACCAGTCGAAAAACAATCTTAGCCGAAGGCTTCGACGCCGCTTGAAGACTAACTTCAACAAAAAATCGATAAATCGTAAGCTAAAAAATATCAAGAAAAAACTTGCGAACGACGAGAAAAAAGCGATAAGTTCCAAGAATTGCCGTGAACTTTTCCAATTCATAAATCGCAGAATTTCGCCACTCCCGCCGCCTATCACTCTTTCCATTTCCGGCCAAATTGTCACCGATCCGAAAGTGATTGCTCGTGAATTTATCCGTTCGTTTTCCTTGTCATTCACGCCTCCGTCACCAGCGTTTCCATCGTATCCGTCGCCAAATCCATCGAAAATATCTCCCGACTTCTCGCCAGTGAACGTCATGAAGCACATCCTTGCTCTGAAACCGAAACTTGGTTACTCAAGTGATAAAATCAATTTCTTTCTGATCAAAGGTTGCTGTCACGCCCTCACCGTTCCGCTTTCTCTTATTTTTATTGAATCCTTTACGAGTAGTCATTTTCCGACGGAATGGAAAACTTCCACTATAATTCCTCTGCATAAAAAAGGAAGTCTGACTGATTCGGGCAATTATCGGCCAATTACATTGACTCACCCACTTGCCAGGCTGTTTGAGAAAATCGTCTTGGAAGCGATCCGGAAGCAAATTAACGGTAAAATCTCGAAAAATCAATTTGGATTTATGAATCGCCGCTCTTGTACACTGGCAATTTTAGAGTCGACGACCGAAATACGCAAAATCCTAGCGAAAAAAGGCGGTTTTGCTGACGCCGTCTATTTTGACCTCAAAAAGGCGTTCGATTCAGTTCCGCACAATCTTCTCTTGGCAAAAGTACAAAATTTCGGTGTCGACGCAAAAGCATGTCAATGGATTCGTTCTTTTCTTGAAAATCGCAAATCCGTCGTAAAAATCGATAATTATGTCTCAGCCAACTCGATTAGCGTTCTTTCTGGTGTTCCACAGGGAAGCGTGACAGGGCCTTTTCTCTTTTTAATGTATATAAACGACTTACTCGAAATTTTTCCGCCCGATGTCCACGTGACCGCATTCGCCGACGATTTGAAGCTACTTTCCTCCAATCCAGCGTCACTCCAGCACAGCATCAACCTCGTCGCAGATTGGTGTGACAAGTGGCGACTCCAATTGGCCGAACAAAAAACGGCGGTCGTGCACTTCGGCCGCAAGAATCCGCGCACCAAATACTTTGTAAATAACTTCGAAATAAATGTAAAAAATTCTATCAGAGACTTGGGAATTATAATTGACAACGAATTGAAATTTGACAAACATGTAAATAATATTTCTAACATATCATTACTAAAATGCAGACAACTGTTACGAGCATTCCATTCAAAATCCCCCGAATTTTATTTTAAATTGTATAATGTTTATGTAAAGCCAATTCTAGAATACGGTTCTGAACTACTAAATCTCCACTCAGTATCCCAAGCCAAAAAACTCGAATATCCACTACGATTTTACACCAGACGGGTACTGCAACGATGTAACGTGTCTTTTTCATCGTATACTGACAGATTAACTCAATTTCACATGATCTCCACTTTTCACCGAAGAATCTTATCCGTGCTCCGTATGTACTTTAAAATTGTCAACCTTGAATGTCACTTTCCGTCCCTACCACTATGTGTAAAAGCGTCCCGGTCATCCAGAAGTCCGTACATGTTAACTCCTTGTGGTAATTCCGCACACGGTTTTCTAATCGACAATCTGTCCTTGTGGAACCACGTCGTCAAATTATTCCCGAAAAGACTGAATTCGGAGGCTTTTGCTGCGCGCATAGCCTCATTCCCGCTCGAAACCCTTTCCCCCCACACTTGACCGATAGACTATTGCTGGTCTGACTGGTCATTTTACTTTTATTATCCCAATATATTTATTTTCTTTGATTTAATTTGTAATGTATTCATTTGTGACGGATAATAAATAAATTCTAAATCAAATGAGCAATAGTTTTTGCCTTCCTTATCGACAACAGTCTGCCATCTGTTCTGCAAACTCATAGTACCTGTCCTCCAAAACTCTGGCTTTTTTGATGCAAAATATGACACAAGCCAATTTTCGACATCACTTTTTGTTTTGAAATCAGTTCTCTCAAGGGATCGTTGCATGTCCGAGAACAAGTGATAATCAGTAGGGGCAAGGTCTGGGCTGTACGATGGGTGAGCAAGAACTGTCCAGCTGAACGTTTCCAGCAGTGACTTTGTTGTTTTCGCCACATGTGGTCTTGGCGTTATCGTGGAGGTATTGCACTCTGCGGCATTTGAGCGGGGAGAGTTTAAGCTGGGCCCTGTCCTTTTGCAGTTGGGCAGAGTAGCACTCGGCCGTGATAGTTTCGCCTTCGTCCAGAAGTTTCCAGTGGTGCACGCCATGGACAGACCACCATACAGACAACCCAGAGCGGAAAGCATCGTCAAGGGAAAAGTCCTTGTTCTCGAATTTTCCAAACCAAATGCCAATTGTATTTTCATGAGGGGCCTCGGCCTTATGAACTTGCACCAGACGGCGATGAACCTCCGGCACTTTCAAGTTGGATAGAAACAAAAAGAGAATGACATATCGTAGGGGATTTCGGTCGAGGACGGAAATGGTCCATGGGGTTTGAGAGAGAGAAGCAGTAGAGGAAAGTATATGTTATTGCCAACAAGGTAGGTCCCTTATATACCCAGTAAAATGATTTTTTCGTTTTTGTCGGGCTCTGTCACAAGCTATGGACAACAACAAAACATAACCAAAACTTTCTTGAAAACATAATATATCTGTAGACATCAGCCCTGTGAATTCCGGGATCAATGCATTGACTCGAGCACAACCGTCACACTCAGACTTCCGAACGCGTTGCATCATCCTTGCATAATTTTTTTCTTTTGTTCCTTAGATTTCGTCATATTTAGAAATTTTAATAACAGATTACCTCCAATGTCAACCGGTATAGTTCCAAACTGAAGTTTGGCATCGAACAATAGCTCACGTGGTGGCTTTGAGGAAACACCTGCTCGTTCTTTTAAAGACGTTTTTGCTAATTTTGCTTTAGCTATTCCATCATTCGCTTCATGCCCGTTGTGGGCTCTCTTCAGAACTACAGACCCATTTCGTAAATGAGCCAAGGCATTACATCCAACTTCCGTTTTTCTGAATTAATTCTTGATAAAAGTTGTTTATCTCAGCACTCACCGGTTATCACAGTATAGGAGTGACGGTCCATCGGATAAACACTTAACATGGCGGAAAATGTACCCTTCATGATAATGATAATCTCAACATCCCGGTGGGTGAGAAATTCAGGAATTGAGTTGGAACGCTTCTCTCGCCAGAAATTATCCAACTCATTAATTAGGTTGCTTGAAAAATAAAAAATAATTAAAAATTTTTTATATAAGGAAGATATTAAGGATAAAGATCGCTACAGTTCTATTCCAAATTAATTTTTTATTTCGAAAAAAAAAATGTTTTCCTTTTTTTATTCCAGAGAATCATACTCATAACCGTAAAAAATGTTCGCCGATTTGGCGTAACTGTCGCAGAAAGCTAAATATGGAAAACGAAAACTTTGACTGCTCATTTGACCATCTTGTGGGTGAGAAAAGACCCAGTGACCTTTGTTTTATCTCCTTTTCTTATCATCTTTTTTCATAGTTTTTCCGTCTGAGCATCACATAAACTCTCCTCTCAACTGGCGCTTGCTAAATGCAAACTCTTCTACAATCGAATTGAGCTGAAATGAGTGTAACCGTAATGGACCTATTCAAGAGAGAAAAAAAAAAGAAAAAAAAGAAGTTTTTTCTGATGCAGGAACGGCAAAAAAAAGAAAAAAAAAAGGAAGAGAAAAAAAGAAAGGAAATTAATTTTTCTCTTCCTTTTTTTTTCTTTTTTTGCCGTTTCTGCATCGGAAAAAACCTTTTTTTTTCTCTCTTGAATAGGTCCATAATCCATTAAAAAATGTTCACGAGAGGGTGAGTAATGCCGCGTACAAAATTAAGAACAAGTCTTTGAATCACTTTTTTTCTGCAGTCCAAAGTTGCACAAAAAACTCTAGAAATAACAGGTGTTTACCACTAGCCGCTGGGTTTTTCTGCGCGAAAGTTGTACGCGAATGTTGTAAACAAGAAACACAGCGGTCAACGTCTGTTATTTCTGGAGATTGTTCTGCAACTTTGGACAGTTGGAAAAAATGAGCGTCGGGGCGCGTTTGCATTGTACGCACCCCCTGCTTCAAGTTTCAGTCTCTTTTGCCGACAAAAAAAAACGTAATTCGAGAAGTGTGAGTGGGCTGTGTTGCAGTTGTTGTTGTTGCTGCCGCATCATCCCTGCAGCCAGCCATCCATCCATCTTATCCGTGTCGCCCATCGCGGTCGTGTCGCGTCGCGTCGCCCCATTTCATCCAACTAGTTGCGCCGGGCAAATACATAGACAGCATGAAAACAACAACAACAGCAGCAGCATTCGAAGAGTTCGATTCACCCGTCCCGTTGCACGAACAGGCACCCACCCCCTCCAGTCATTTTTTTTTCTTGTTGCGTGCGCTCGCCCCTGTGTTTGGCCTCCTGCAGCGACAAAGAAAGAATGCTCAGGGCGTGAACAGAGAGAGTGGAAAAGGATGTAGTGTGCGAGAGAAGACAGAGATAAACACATGTGCACGGCACGGCACCAACGGGCGCCGCGCATGGCAACACGGGCGGCGCGAGAGAGTAAACAAACCGTCTCCTACTTGGTTTCCGCTCTCACGTTCAGAGTGTGCAATGTGGAGGAGGAGGAGCAGAGGAATAGAGAGATGGCACGTTGAAAGAAAAATTTTCATAATATGTATGTACATGAGAAAGAGCATCTTCTTTTTCATCACCGTGCTCAATGCTGCGATAAACCACGTAGAAATATTCTAGGCAGGCGATTAGCCAACTTACCGTATTTCCTCTAATATAGGCGCATGCGCTTCTATTTTTTCATTTCTTCACAACTGCCGGGTATTTAGAGGTTTGCACATCAAACTTGCAAAAATACTTTCTAACCAAGCAGACATGAGACGACCGAATTTTGGTATGCTAACCTCTAAATACCCGGCAGTTGTGAAGAAATGAAAAAATAGAAGCGCATGCGCCTATATTAGAGGAAATACGGTAACTAGATAATTTTTGTGGAGAAGGTCTCACCACATTGATGTATCTCGTCAATCGGTGCGCATTGCGGTCTCGCCACGGCGGTGTATTCACACTTGTGGAGTTACGGGCAGGTTCAAATTTTTCCTTTTTGAATTTTTTCTTATGTATTGTCCATTCACGAAAAAAGCAAGTGCGCTCCACGAAACTTAGTACTTCGTGGAGCGCACTTGCTTTCTTGATGAATGGTCAATAAGAATAAATTTAATTTTTTCTGTCATATATTCACCTGAAAAAAGATTTGTTACAAAGTACAATAAAAATAGTTAAAACAACACAAAAAACGGAATTAAATAATTCGTCGAAAAAATTCAAACTTGCGCGTAAATCCCCAAGTGTGCATACAGCATCGCGGCGAGACCATTTGACGAGGCACTTCGAATCGAGGAATACGTAATGAATTTTCAATTTTTCACTGTTGCTATTCCTCCTACACCTATTTTCGTGGCGAGACCCGCTGCGCATGAATGAGTAATAAATAGAAAATTGTTTTCAAAGCGAAGTCGCGCACATATTTTTCCTGGAACAGCTTCCGCTCTATTTTTAAAAGGCCGGAAACTTTCCAATCGAATATTTTTGTCTTTCTATTCTACAGTGCGCGTCATAATTATAAGACACCCCCCTATTTTGGGGGTTTTGGGGAAACTAGACGTTTTCACGAAACGGCATGTGGTAGATCTTTTTCAGCGTCCAAAATAACTCGGAAACCCAAATTTGCATGTACCTACCACAAAAATTACGACTACAGTACTAAAAAGTCGAAAAATCAGCCGCGTCATAATTATAAGACACCCCCAAAAAAATGATGCATTTTTCAATTTTTTTCAACCTTTTTGAACTTTTATCTATTTTTTTGCCGGTTTTACTGTTTTTTATTACTTTATAAAGACATTTTCTTACTTTTTACCAATACTTGTGTCCTATTTGACCATTCTTTTCAATTTTCAGACGTTTTTGATTAACCACAACGTCAAAGAAAACCAGAGAAAACAATAGAAATTTAATAAGAACTAGGTCCTTCAAACTTCCGCATCACTTGGAAAAGTCTGTTGTTCCTGCTAGTAGTAAGACTCTCGAGGTATGATGGTTGGATCTTGTCCCACACGGCATCTTTGAGCTCTGCTACAATTTGAAACTGCTTTCCGGGACTATAAACTGCTCGTGCAAAAAGTCCCAGACATTCTCTATGGGGTTGAGGTCTGGCGAGTTGGTTGGTCAAGCAAGGACTTTGATCTTTTTCGTGAAAAACCAGTTCATTGTCGATGAGCTTTTGTAGATTACCGCATTATTTTTTTGAAGTCTTCTTGCGGTTTCCACGGTTGAAAAATAAGACAATTCCTTTCTGGGGTGTCCTGGTAGTCCATGGAGTTCATCTTACAAGTCACAAATTCCAAGAAAACGAAAGTGTTGGAAACTCACCTCACCACAGATCGATCATCTCGATCATTGAGGATTCTTGGACGTCCAGTGGGTTTTGTTGAGCCGTGAGCCATTGTATCTCGAACGTAGTTTCTTACACAGCATCGTGAACGAGTGATTCTTCTTCTCATCTGCAAAGTACTGAATCCAAGTTGAATCATAATGTCCAGTTGAGCTTGTTCTTCTGAAGAGAGTAGAGGCAAGTCCCATGATGATTGAAATGAGGTGAATGAATGTAACTCATGGCCTAAATCATAATTTCAGCTGGCCCAATCGTTTTGTCATATGTTCTGCACATCTTAGAATCACTGTAGTCAACCAAAACCTTGAAGGAGATGCGACGGTGAAAAAGTTGGAAACTTGAAAGAAAGTGGTCAAATATGCCACAATTATTGGTAAAAATTAAGAAAAAAACTTCAAAAGTAATAAAAAACAGTAAAACCGGCAAAAATAGATAAACATTCAAAAAGGTTGAAAAATTCATAATTTTTTGGGGGTGTCTTATAATTATGACGCGGCTGATTATTCGACTTTTTGGTACAGTAGTCGTAATTTTTGTGGTAGGTACATGAAAATTTCGGTTTCCGGGTTATTTTGGACGCTGAAAAAGATCCACCACATGCCGTTTCACAAAAACTTCTAGTTTCCCCCAAACCCCGAAAATAGGGGGGTGTCTTATAATTATGACGCGCACTGTATACGACGAGTCAAACTTTTCTCCGACATTTTCAAACATTTTCAAGACCTTTATGAAGAAACTTTCAAAATTATGCTTATTGTCGAGTCGCAGAAGTCGCCTATGCGCTCCACCGTTTTAGAGGGATAAGAGCCATTTAAAAATAAAATTATAGAAAAATCGCCGAAATGGTCAAACACGCTCCGCTGAATTCAACGCTATGCGATTTTCATTTTGGTCACCAATATATTTCATTTCACGTTGAATTTGTACGTGAAATGAAATAATTTGGAAACCAAAATGAAAACTTCATAGCGTTGAGTTCAGCGGAGCGCGTTTGACCATTTTGGCGGGCCGACAATAGACAAAAAGTTTGGCACCCAAAGAAACGCAGACGACACGAGGCGCTTCCTCGGATGGGCGCGTGTGCAATTTGTGCGTGCCGATCATTTTGCAGCTCAAAAAAATCAAAAAATGTCCCAGAAATTTTACACATTGTCTGACTGTAGCTTTTCCCGCGCCCTCACCCATTCTTTATTTTGTGATATTTTCAAAATCCACAATCTATGTTTGTTTCATTTATTTAAATATTGTTCATTCGCGAAAAAAGCAAGTGCGCTCCAAGAATCGTAGTACTACGTGGATTTCATTTTCGTCGCCAAATTATTTCATGTCACGTGTAAATTCAACGTAAAATGAAATAATTTGGCGACGAAAATGAAATCCACGTAGTACTACGTTTCGTGGAGCGCACTTGCTTTTTTCGCGAATGGACAATAAGAGTTTTTTAAAACCCTAATGTGTTCACGAAGGAGTGGTATATACGACGCTCCGATGTTCCGCAGGTTTTCACTGTGGTCTCGCAGAGAATACTGCGGAACAGTGAAAAACTGCGGAACATCGGAGCGCCGTAAGTCCCACTCGTTCGTGTACAGACAATAAATACTGTCGGAAAAAACAAAACGGTTACCTACCGTAACCCGAAAACCACGATTTATTTACAGGCCGAATTAAGCAACGCCCCGAAATAAAAGATGTTTTCTTTGAATTTTTCGCTCTTCCCTTCTTATCATGAATCGAATTAATTGAACTCAAAACATCAAGAATTGATAATGACGAGACAGGAAGCGAGTCGTATCTTCGTTTCGCCCTGTCTCGATTATTCTAGCTTTCTACTACTATTTTTTATTTTTAAAAGGCTGTTTTCCTTTCTAAACAACGAAAAAAACCTCGCGTCAACGGTGGCAGGGCAGGACTGGAATTTGGAGGGTACGACAGAATAGAACTAGGCGAAATAGAAATGCTACAAAATAGAACTCGTGGTGCGATGGAGCACGTTTGCATTATTCTTCGAATTTTCCGATTCTTATTGGTTTTACAATAATTTTCAGATATTTTACGCACTTCTTGTGTTTTCAATCGAGTTGCGACAGTGGGCGGAGTTTCACGGTTTGATGTCGAAACTCAATTGAAAACACAATAGCAACAGCGAAAATGAAGAAAGTATAAAATCAATGCAGTTTCCCAACAAAAAAATTGCATAATCGGCGAAAAACTGAGAAATTGAAAAAATAATGCAAACGTCCATCGCACCACGAGTTCTATTTCGTAGTATTTCTATTTCGCCTAGTTCTATCCTGTCGTACCCTCAAAATTTGTTTCTTACGGAAAACGTAAAATTTACGGTTGAATAATCCCTAAAATTGGAAATTAGCCCCTAAAATTCGAAGGATGCATTATTCTGGTTTAGTTTCAGTATGCAACATCGAAAAAAAAAGTTGACCTTTTTCTCAAATAATTTTGGATAAATCCCACTGGATTGAAAACACTTTCTACTTCTGAAGAATTTTTAGAAAAAATTTAAGAAAATCGCATAAATGTGGGTTATTTGGTGCTACCTCGGAATAGAACTGACGCGTAATAGAACTGTAGTGAAATTGAACTGTAGCGAAATAAAACTGTAGCGTTTTGGAACTAAATTAGCAATGGAGCGCGATTGCATTGCTTGCTCATTCAAATATTGGAATTTCTCACGCGCGTGCTTTTTTCAACAGTTTTATATTTGAGCTATTCAATTGTTTGTTTTGTTGTTTTTTTGAATAAACTTTAATCATTTTTTCTCGGCCCGCCTTGACGGCCAAGCAATGCAATCGCGCTCCATTGCTAATTTAGTTCCAAAACGCTACAGTTTTATTTTGCTACAGTTCTTTACCGAACAGTTTTATTCCGAACGGTTCTATTGCGAAGCAAGTTTTATTTCGCTGCAGTGTTATTACACAGTTCTATTACGTTAGGTTCTATTCCGAGGTAGCACCGGTTTTTTTCTCACCCAATTGAACAAAATAGCTTTAGAATTTTCACGGATTTTACGGATCCACTTTACGGAATCCGTAAAATTTTTACGGTTCCCCAAAAACCTGTAAAATCCGTAAACGTAAAATCCCACCCCTGATCGGTGGGCTCGAAAAAATTGCAAGCCCTGGAACTTTTATAGAACGCAGGAAAAAATGTGCCGCAGACTTGCAAAATTTTCCCCGGTTTTTAAAATGTTTTTTTCCCGGATTTTACTTTACCGTTTTTGACGGTAAATGCACATTTCTATTTTATTGTGCTTTTCAAAAAATTTCTCTGGACATGTTTAAAAATTTTTGAGCTGAAAAATTGATAAAAAATTTTTTCAAGTTCAATATTTATTTCCATCAAACATTTTTTGACATTTCTAAACATTAATAACCTGATTAAGAAAATAACAAAACAGTGAATTTTCATGAGTGCAAATATAAAAACAAGCCGGAATTGTTTTTTTTTTTTGTGGAAAAATAAGCGAAAGTGGTGGAAAATATGGGAATATGAAGATTTTGCGAAGGAAGGTTAAGGACAAATTTTTGTTTTCTATTGTGTGTATTTATTTATTTACCTATTTAAATTCAATCAAATAAAAAAAAACAAACAAACAACCAAAATATTTAGGCCGAAAAACGAAAAATCAAAAAAAAATTATGCACTGAAAGTCGTCAAATGTTGTGCACGCAGACTACACAACTTTTTTGTTACAGTAATCCTTTTTTTTTTCGACGGCCGATCGATATCGACATGGCGAAAGTTTTGTGCAATTGTGAGCAATCTTTTTCTCTGCTCGTGCACCGATCTTTTGATATCTTCCTAAAAGATTTTTGTTATATTAGCAGCAATGCAAGAAATTATCTTCTAATAATCCTCTATCAGTACGGCTTAGGCAAAGCTCTCGCTTCTCCGTGTAAATAATTTGAAAGGGAAATACATCTGTCGGCGAGTTTCGTCAAAGAATTCAATTTGTAGTGAGAATAACGCTGGTGTGGAAGCAGTAAATAAATGACGAAAGATAACTTTGTGTGGTGTGATCTTTCGTTCTTTCTTTATTTCTTCTTTTCCTCACCCGTTGTCGTCGTCCCGCCACCATCAATTTTTATTTTCTTCTTCAGCGGAACGTGTTGTTCGTTTCATTTCGTTTCGCTTTTTTTTCTCCGTTTTTTTTTCTTTTGTGTCCCTCTCCCTCAGATCGCCTCGGCAGCCGCTCCCTTCTCCTCTCTGCCACTCTCTTTGCCGCCCATCTCTCGCCTTCGCCGTTTTTTTTTCTTTATTTCTTTTCGAATCTTCTACTTTTCTAACGTCTCGTCGCACCGCGCCGCATCCACACGTAAATATATTATTAACAGTTTTGCGGCCTATCCTGTCAGAACACTTTTATGGGCCTGAAACTTGGCTAGAAGGTGTTCACTAGACAAATTCAGTTGCGAAGCTCCGAATTTCCGCAGTATTCGGTGCGAAACCTGCGGAACATCGGAGCGTCGTAACTGAGTTTCGCTGGTGAACAGATAATTAATATCATTCAAATTGGGGGTATTTTTGTTCGTCTCCCAATTTGTTGTTCTTTTCACTCTCGCGCAACAAAACCCTTATCAATATCTTCGCCGCCTGCGCTTGTGCTATTTCTGCTGACGTTTCGAAAGCAGCAAAATTGATGCGAAAGGTAAATAAACTTCGCTGTCATTTTTTTCTCTCTGTTGGTGCTGCTCGGAACTTGGAACGGTTTTCGAGAAAAATGCCTCTCAACTTTTCAGGATTTTTCGGCTATTATTATTATTAAGGCGGAAAAAAAAAATCAAATCTCTTCATGCAAGGGGTGGCAGAGATAACTTTTTTTCTTTAGAAAGCAGAAAACAATTTTTGATTTGGAAAATTTTATTATTTTGGCTTGTTGCGGACAACGAGCGAAATTTAGTTACGACGCTCCGATGTTCCGCAGGGGATTGCAGTCCCCGCGCACTTTTTTTCACGAGCCAGCCTGAGCCAGGCTACGTATTATTCACTCGGCATTTCTTGGACGTTATTTTTTTCATTCCTATTGGTAAATAGAGCATCTAGTGGACTGAGTGCGTCGCGCACACGTTCGCCATTGGTATTACTCATTCATGCGGTGTTGTCAGTCGCGAGCGTCGATAAATAACTGTATGCTTCTCTGTGTCTCCTCGGCTGCTATAGTGTTTTCCTATTATCACGGCGAGACCCACGCGGCGCTGCGGCGTAGCTTGACCGCCCCTCGCGCCAGAATAATATATAAATGATACAGGATTATTGTTTTTTTCAATCAAGCTGTGACATGGCATGAAATTGTGTGTTGCGTTTTTTTGTTTACGCGCAGGAAAGTGGGCAGAGTTCCAAGTTTTCATGTCGCAGCTCGAACGAAAACACAAACATGTTGAAGTCAGAACGGAGGAACAAGCTCCGCCCCTTTTTCAAGTCTGCGACACTGTTTTTCCTGTGTTCTAAGTATAAAACTTCCTGTGCTGCAAAACTCGTGCCGCAGATTTTCAAAAGGGGCGGGGCTAAAGCTTGTTCCTCGGTGTTTGAGTTTATCCCCGTTTTGTCAGGATCTAGCGCAAATGGGCATGAGTTGTGAGTCAGCAAACGCGCCCCGACCAGGGCTGGGATTTTACGTTTACCGATTTTGCGGGTTTTTTGCACCGTAAAATTTTCATCAGTTTGGTAAATATTGTCCATTCGCGAAGAAAGCAAGTGCGCTCCACAAAACAGTACTCCGTGGATTTCATTTTTGTCGCCAAATTATTTCATTTCACGTATAAATTCAACGTAAAATTAAATAATTTGGCGACGAAAATGAAATCCACGAAGTACTATGTTTTGTGGAGCGCACTTGCTTTCTTCGCGAATGGACAATAAGAAAAAAAACTTTTTTTTTTCGTATTTTTCTTTAAGTTTCTTTAAAAAATCCTCCGGGTACTGCAGAAGTACGTAGAATTTTCCGTATAGTGGAATTTTTGTGTAAATTTCGGGAAATTGATTATTTCTTTAATTCTCAACCTATTTATTTCTCGACGTTAAAAAAAATAACCAAAAATGGCAACTTTTTATATCAATTTTTGTTCATATTTCTTGTTTGAGTAATTAATTTTCTTTACTGAACAGTGAAATTCAAAATTTTATGGTTTCTATGTATTTTTAATGCGTAAATTTTACGATTTACGGAATCTGTAAAAATCAAATTGTACGCCCATTTTTATTTTGCGATTTTCTTGTATTTTGTCGTCCCTGTGTTCGCACCTTTGCCGATTCTCTTACAGGAGCGCATTTGCGCAGTATGAGAACCGAATAATGCATTTTTCTTCGTGTCGACCCCGAATGATCGTTCTTCCGTCCCACAGAGAGCGCCTGCGTTCTGCGCGTCGCCCAAAATACGTTAATGATCATTGTTTATGTTTGTACGTTCGCTGGCGCCGCTATTTTCCTCCTTTCACCTCCTTGGTTTGGCCCCGCGCCTGCGCCTCGGTTCAATAACGTGTGTATGTGTGTGTGTATGTGTATGCGCGTTTGGAAAAAGATGGAGAAGACGAAAAAGACCTTGAAAATACTGATTCAGTTTCGTTCCCGCCGTCACAGCAAAAGTATGCGAGTTGTGGAGGTGCGTGCAAACTAAACACTCTAAATCAATCAATTTTTACCCACAACTTGGAAAATAAGAAGCGTTTTCAGCAGGCGAGAGCTTGGTGACGTAGGACGCCTTTTCTCGCTGTTTTTCGCGTTGTCCGTAAATAATAACGGATAACATTTACATCTAAGCTCTCGCCTGCTTCGGTGTTCTCCATTTTTTTTCCTTTCTGTGAAGTATATTTCAGAAATTGCGCAGGGGAAAATGGCTCTGTAAGCTTTATCTAGCATTATTGTGTTTTCAATCGAGTTGCGACATCAAAACGTCGATTGAAAACACAATAAGTTTTTTTTTTCGCTGAAATTCTTTAAATGCCACTTTTATGCCAACGACAAAAGTGGGATCTTTTTCATTTTTGACAAGAAATTCGCATTGATTGTGTTAATTAAAAATAAGTTCCCCAAATCGAACGATTAACTCACATGTTAACATTCCGCCACCTGACCAAGCTCGTGAGAAAAATAAAAAGTAAAACAAAATAACTTTGTCTTGTCATCTTACCTCTCTTCTTCCACTGTTCTATTTCTCCCGGTGTATGTATTTATCAGTCCATTTTCACTTTCGCTCTTGGTTTTTTCTTCGTTTTCAAAAAATAACAAAACATAAAAATATTTCTTCTTGTTCCAGAATCTCGTTGAGCCTCAAACTGTGTGTCGTCGCATCGCTCCACCGGATCGCTCGCGCCTTCTAGACCGTGTAAGTTTTATTCTCGCTACAATTTTTGCCATTGTGCGAATTTTGCCTAGGCCTAGCTTTCAAAATACTTTACTTTTTACTTTTCTCTTTTTTCTTTTCCGTTTCGATTTTCTTATTTTTCACCACGCGTTTTCCGTTTTTTTTTCTTCGTTCGAATTCTACGCTGAGTCTCTCGCCTCATGTTTTTGCTTTCGCCCTTTCTCTTTTTCTCTACGTCTCACATGTTCTCACACTGTCTCGCTCACACAAAACACTCGAATAGCCATGATCAACGGTTGGCGCCAGAGACGCAGACATCGAGATAGAAAAAGTAGCTGGTTATCATTGGAACCCCATCGGAACCCCGGCGCGCCACACACACTCACAAAAACATGTTTTTCTGTTCCCCTACTCCATGATGTTTTGTTTGTTTCGAACTGAACTGCCTACTTCTTCTTTTTCGGTCTCTTCATAGTTTTCTCTCTGCAAAAGAAACTGGAATTCAGCCAGCGCTTCCTTGAGACCAAAGGCTTAAAGCCCCTAGCAGGGGTGGGATAAAAAAATTTCAGCGAAAAAAAAGTTTTTGCCATCAAAAAGTTTATTTTTTAAAAAAAAATCCAAAAAAAAGCGTATTTCTGCAGTTAAATGGGAATTTTCCAAGTTTTCTTTAGAATTTAGAGTATTTTGTGTTTTGTGTGGAGCATACTTTTGAAAATTGAAAGAAATAGCATTGCAAATGAAGAGTTTTTTTTGGTGTCATTTTCAAATTACGCAAACACCGTGAAACGCAGACAAAAAAGTTGAGAAATCAGTGCGCGAAATGGAGAGTAGAGAAAGAGCGAGTCTAAATTACTACTGTACTTATACAGTAAGCATCAAAATTTCCTGATAAGATTGTGATGGCGAAAAACGACACTGGCTCTTTCTTTTTTTCTCACCAAAAATCAAATTTCAAAATTTGTTTTTCCGCCGTATTGCGCAGGCGTGCCTAGCACCGTGTTCGGAGTGTTATAAACAAGACGTCTGTTTACAATTTTCAGTGTTTTCGTCCGCCTCGTCAGATTTTCCATTCGGCCTTTACCTGACAACAAATTGAAAGCTGTAAATGTGCTTTTTGTTTAAAATGAAATGCTATTATTGATTTAAATTTGACACCTCCAAAGCCGCGTTAACTTGAAAATTAAGCTCCGCCTCTTGAAATCTCGCCCACTTTTTTTTCACGAAAAATTTTAAAATGCACAATTTGATATTCGCGTGAAAAAAGTGGGCGGGGTTTCATGTTTTGATGATGACTCGATTAAAAACAAAATATTTTTGAAATTCACAATTTTAATGGGGTTATGCACGAAATGGCACCAAAAGCTCCGATTGACCTGAAATTTTGGGAAATAAGGCCAAAAAATACTCCTTGATGTGTTCAGAAAATTTCGAACCGAAATATCGATTTTAAAAAATACTGATTTTTCTCTGAAAATTTTTAAAATCGATATTTCGGTCCAAAATTTTCTGAGCAAATCCAGGAGTATTTTTGTCCTTATTTCCCAAAATTTCAAGTCAATCGGAGCATTTTCCGAGTTTTCGCGCAGTTTTTTGCCATTTCGTGCATAACCCTACCCCATAAAGGTTGAAATTCGGACAAAGAGGCGGAGCCTAGTGTTAAAATTCCAGCGTCTTTGGAGGTGACATATTTTTGAAATCAACACCGCTACCAGAACCTGAATTTTCGAATGCCTTTTTCTCAGCCATTTTTCAATTTCTCAGCAGCTCTTAAAATTTCCACAATTCGTTTCTTAACCATTTCTGCCAAAAATTGCAAAAAATCCCACAAAAAAATCAAATTGTTGTCGACGCATTTCCCGTTTTGGTGGCACTGCTTCATAAACATCTAATTTCTAAAATAAGAAACTCTATTTTATTGTGTTTTCAATCGACTTGCGACATGAGAACGCGAGACTCCGCCCACTTATTTGTGCCGTTCTGTCTGCGTCTCTTCAAATATCACAGTGTTCGCGTGGTCGCGCACAAATAAGTGGGCGGAGTCTCGCGTTCTCATGTCGCAAGTCGATTGAAAACACAATAATACATAGTCTTAAAAAGTTATTTGATTCAATTTTCCTTTTTTGTGCTCTTTGAAAGATTAAGAAAATTCAGATTTCCGCCTCACTTGAAGAAATTTGAATAAAAGTTTTATTTTCTTACTCACTAGTCAGCTAAAATGAAAACAACAACTTTTAAAGTTTTTTGTTACCAAAATAACTAATTATCGGTCTTTGCTTTCACACCATCACGCGCAATGGACCTCCTCCTCCTCTTTCTCATTCTGTTTCATTCGTTCCCATCCTTCCTCCATATGCGTGTGCATAATTCACACGTGGCCACCGCGCCGGTGCCCGTGTCACTCACTTTCTGCTCGCATGCGGCTCTGCAAAGAGCAAGCAAAGTGTGCCGGCTTGTTCTCTTCTCCATTTTCAGTCCACAGAGGGAACGGGGTGCGACCACGCCCATTTTTCTGAATTTCGCGTTGTCCGCCGACTTCTCTACAATTTTTTATTCGATCATACATGTGTAATCGACGGAAAACAACAGCCGAATGCCATGTCTTTCCTACCAGTTTCGCCTGATGTTGACTACCAATTTCTTCCCTTTTCGTCCATTTCGTTCCATCCTATTCGCATCTTTTCGCGTTGACGCTCTTATCGATTGATTAATTTTTTGCAGTAGTAAATAGATCTTTTTTTCTTTCTTTTCCCACTCATCATCATCGTCATCGCCCACCAGCACCCGCTCGTTTGTTTTTATTTTTGTTATTGTGTGGCGCCTACCCGCTTCGTTCTTTTTTTTTCTCCTTTTCACAAGAATTTTATAGTCAAATTTGGAATTTTTGTTCGCAAAAATGGCTCTGGGACGTTTCGAAACTTTATTGCTATTTTTCGTCGCCGTTTTCGCACGGTAGACAAAATTCGGACAAGGGTAAAATAGTTCTCGAGTCTTTTACTGGTAAATTAGGAGAATTTTTCGAAATGTGCAAAAGTATCGAAACGACGTCCCAGAGCCAAAAAATAAATAGCGTTGGAAATCTGTTGAAAGTTTATTCTAGGCGTATTTTTCAAATTTCTCACCTTAAAAATAGAATCAATATTATCGTCCCTCCAAAATGGTCAAACGCGCTCCGCTGAACTCAACGCTATACTATTTTCATTTTGGTTTCTAAATTATTTCTAAAAACATTTCACGTTGAATTTATACGTGAAATTAAATAATTTGAAGACCAAAATGAAAATCGAATAGCATTGAGTTCAGCGGAGCGCGTTTGACCATTTGGCGGGTCGACAATATAATGGATTCGTAACTGAATGACATTTCACGTGCAACTGGGAGACGAAAAATCTCTTCATTTCTTCAGTTATTTCTTCATTCTTTCGAATAAAAACGTGAAAAAAATTGTCACTCCGCCACGAATCCACTATAGCATCAATAGATTATTTTCTATTTTAAAAAATTGCTGAAAATATTTTTTTAGCCAATTTGTTTTTGGTGGGAAATTAATTTTCTCCGTGACTCGTTCCCATTATTTCCTAGAAAAAAAGAGTAATCGGCGCTCTGGAGTCGAAAAAAACAAATGATCAAAATATTACGTGTTCACGAGCGAAATTCAGTTACGATGCTCCGATATTCCGCAGGTCTCGAAACGTGTAAAAACTGGCTCTGGGACGTTTCGAAACTTTTGTGCATTTTTGTGGCGTACTAGTCTATTTAAATTTCCATAAAAATAAAAATAATTGATAGAAGCAAAAAATAAAAACCAAATGAGCGTGCGTTTTGGTGTCGATTGGCAAAAAACGCTACGCAAAAATGCAAAAAAGTTTCGAAACGTCTTATTTCGAAACGTCCCAGAGTTAAAAATAGCACTAAAGTTTGGAAACGTCCCAGTTTCGAAGTGTCAGGTTTCGAAACGTCCCAGAGCCGAAAAACCGAGACCCTGACAAAACCGAGGAAGATGCTCCGCCCTCTTTTGCAACTGCTGCACGAGTTTTGTACTGAAAGGGTTATAAAATTCAGAAAAACTGCGCCTTGCAAATTTTCCCCGATTTTGTCGGGGTCTCGAAAAACCGCGCAACATCGGAGCATCGTAACTTAATTCCGCTCGTGAACACATAATAGTTCGGAAAATTATTAGGATAAGTGAGACTTGCTTTATTTTCCAAATAGGTTTAAAAAGCAGTATTTAGAAAAAATAGATGAAACATGAATTTTCTGATATTCTGCATATTCGCACAGCCACAATTTCAAATGTATTTTCAGAGGTGTAGTGGTCAAAAGCAGTTCAGTATCAACGCAGAAGAATCTAATTCTATCAGATCATAATCAGAAGCAGATCAGAAACCAGTTAATCATCAGCAGCAGCAACAGTTTTCTTCTCTTTAATATATATTTTCATCATCTATCATTCACGCCATTGTACAAAGATGACAACAGCAGCAGCAGCAGCAACAACGACACCAACGACACCAACAACGGGAGCTACACTTCGAGAAACGAGCCCGACAGTAGATCACGAGGAGGCGCGTCTCAACGCCGACTCGGACGACGGGTCGCATGGATCACAGGATCCGGGCAAGATGTTCATTGGCGGACTTAGCTGGCAGACTACCGCTGGTTTGTTTTTTCTTGTTTCAAACAGGGGAAAGTGGCTTTGGAATCACTCAATAAGTTCTCTAATTGTTGGCAAATTACAAAAAAAACATTAGAAGACCACGCGGAGTACACGAAGCCGCCGGTTTCATTGGCCGCTTATGGGGTTGTTCACGAAATGGCAAAAAACTGTGCGAAAACTCGGAAAATGCTCCGATTGATCTGAAATTTTGGGAAATAAGGGAAAAAACTCTCCCGGACATTCCCACAAAATTTCAGACCAAAATATCGATTTTTAAGAAATATTGCTTTTTTCACTGAAAATGCTTAGAATCGATTTTTTTTTCAGAAATTTTGGGGTAATGCCGGGGAGAATTTTTCCCTTTATTTCCCAAAATTTCAGGTCAATCGGAGCATTTTCCGAGTTTTCGCGCAGTTTTTTGCCATTTTTTTGCCATTTCGTGAATAACCCCATTACCTGAAAGCCATGACCGCCTCTTCTAGAAAATTCCATGTTTCCCAGAATTATTCGTTTTACTCCCACTATGCGGCTCTGCGTCGAAGAATTATTGAATTTGAATTTCCCGCCATTTTGTGTACTCCTTTTGGATTTCTTCTAATATTTTTTTGTAAAATTCGTCAAAAATCAGATAATTTTTTTGTGAATTTTAAATTCCATAAAGTTGGCCTCCTTTTAAGGACGAAAAAAAAATTGTTGTGGTCATGCTTTAAAAAATATAAAACAGAAAGTTCCTCTAACCATGGGGGCGTGGCTTAAATTTACCCTAAATTTCCTTTCTCATTGCGTTTCCTGGCTGGACGATGGTTTGACGATAAAAAAAAATAGAATCCCAAATTTGTTTGAAAGATATTTGAACCGAGAAAAAACAATTTGTTCCAAGTTTTCCCACAGTTTTTTGCTATTTTTTCCTTTTCTCGCCAAGATTCAATTTTCTTTGTTTTTCTTCCAAAATCTGATACAAAAACATGAATACTGCAAATGGTATTAGAAAAAAAATTTTGAAAAAAAAAAAGACAGAACAAGTATTGTCCATCCGTGAAGAAAGCAAGTGCGCTCCACAAGACTTATTACTTTGTGATTTTTTTTTTTGGCTTTTTGAAAACATGTTTTGTTTATTTGCCTCACTGTTTTTTCTTCCTATCTACAAAAACAAAGCTGACCATCAACAATTTTTTTTTCCTGCTGTTTTTCGCCTTTTTTCATGTGCTTGTCACCAATTTTTCATTTTTCCACTCCTTTCGACACGCATTGTTCTCGGTTGAGATCTCACGAAAAAAAGAAAAAAAAATAGAAAACAATCGAATGTTTGATTGTGAATGAAAAAAAAACGTTAAAGGAGGTGCAAACTTTTTGGGGAAAGTGGCTTGAAATTTAGTATTGGGTGGGGGATTTACGAATATCACATCGAAATAGCACAAAAAAGTTTCTCCAATTTTTTATGATTTAAAAAATATAAAAGACCACGGGGAGTACACGAAGTCGCGGCCTAGGAAACCTGCGACCAGCATTTTTTTCAATTGGAAAAAACTTATATTTTCGCTTACCTGACCCAATTTGGCCGATTTTTCAATACTTTATCAAAAATACAGTGAAAAAATGAAGGGAATAGAAGAAAAAACCGATTATTCCTGAAGACAACATTTTTTTTTCGAAAGACGCTGTCGGCAGAAAACCTAGAAAACCGGGCGCGCTGGCCTAAGAAACCTCGTCTTCATGTACTTTTTTAATTTGGAAAAAAATCAGGGAATTTTTTTTGTGCTATTTCGATGTGATTGTATACTATATTTTAAAACAATTTTACCTACTACTATATTTTAAAACAATTTTCCCCCTATATTTTAAAACAATTTCCCCAAAACAAAATTTCAGAAAACCTTCGCGATTACTTTGGTAAATTTGGCGAGGTCAACGAGTGCATGGTTATGCGGGATCCTGCGACGAAACGGGCCCGCGGATTCGGATTCATCACGTTTGTCGATCCGTCTAGTGTCGATAAGGTAGTAAGGAAGAACGCCATCTTCGGCATTTATACAGCCAACAATTATTAAATGTGTTCAGGTTCTGAACAGCCGCGACCATGAGCTCGACGGAAAGAAGATTGACCCAAAGGTGGCGTTCCCGAAGAGAACTCAAGCCAAGGTTGGTCGAAATGATCTATTTGAGGAAAGATCGCCAGGTCGCCACGAGTATCAATCGCGAAAGGTGCACATTTATAGAACGTTTTCCTCGTATATGTTAAGAGAGAGAGAGAGAGTGTGTGTGAATTTGAAAAGCCATTAGGTTTCCTGTCTTGGCATAGGGCGGGAAGTGAGTCTAAGAGTGCGCTCTACGGCCATAATTGCGGGGCAATTAGGTAAAGGTCTGAGAATGGAAGCGTGGAAATGTGGCAAAAAATAGGCGACGGAAAAAAAGCAAGATTGGTGAGAAAATGATGGGGTCTCAAGGCGCTTCTGTTTTCCTTGAAAGATGTATTATCCCGTGAAAAATTGATTCACCTGTTTGAACCAGGGCTGGACGTACAATTTCTTTTTTACGGATTCTGTAAAATTTAAAAAGTTCGGCTTTCACAGTTGAGTAAAAAAAATTAATTGACAAAATCAGAAAATTACTAAAAAATATATATATCAGCAACAAAAATAAAGAAACGCGGAAAATGTTCCGATTGATCTGAAATTTTGAGAAATCAGGGCGAAAATACTCCTGGATATGCTCAGAAAGTTTTGGATCGAAATATAGATTTTAAAAATATTGATTTTTTGTCTGAAATTTTTTAAAATCGATATTTTGGTCCAAAGTTTTCTGAGCATATTTAGAGTATTTTCCAAAATTTCAGGTAAGTTGGAGCATTTTACGAGTTTTCACGCAGTTTAAAAATTTTTTACGAAATCCGTAAACCCCAGCCCTGATTTCAACTATCTTCGATCGAAAAAATTTCCACAATTATCAATTATTCATTTTTCCTGTGTGAGCTGTGAGTGATGCAATTAGTTTTAAACAAAATGATGCATGCTGCCGTTGAACCGTGCTCATTTCTCTGTGTGCCAGGCAGAATTGCGTAATGGTCCTATTCAGTGTATAAAAAATGTGTTTTTGTCGCGATTTCCAAGGCAAAAGCACTCTCAAAACGCATTTTTCAAATTTTTATTTCTATGCGTTTTTATTTTTTGCATCGTTTTGTTTTAATAATACGACATTATTTTATAAGCGACTTCTCCATTTTTTTTGTTTTGAAATTTTAAAATCTGGATTATTTTGACATTATTTCCCAAAGTTTCAAGCCAATCGGATCATTTTTCGATTTTTCCCACATTTTTTTGCTATATTTGTTTTTTTTCTGAATTACCTCAAAATAAATGCTCATATTATTCTCGTCTCAGCAGCTGCTCACACGGCGTGTTAGAACCTACGTAAAGGCAAACGCGCTCTGTCGGATTTTATCTGCGTCTCGATGGTCACATTCTGCCAAGTTTAGCTAAGTGCGTGCAAAACTAGAGACACAGAGACTTGAGAGAGATGACCTCCGAAATTTCATTTCCAAAAATAATTTTGAAAACGTAGTTTCCAACACGCCGTGGCTCATAAACTGAAAATACCCAATTTTCCCACGAATGGTCTCGTAGCGCATTTAATGACACAGTTGAAATGAGTGCTACCGTACCCCATTAAAAATGTAAACAAATCCAAAAAAATCACGAAAAACAAGAGAAAAGAAATAAAAACAATAAAAATTGTTTACATTTTAAAATGGATTACGGTCACTTATTTCAACTGTGTCATAAAATGCGCTCCGAGATATTTTGTGGGAAAATTGGATATTTTCAAAGTTTATGAGCAGATACTGAGACGAGAGTAATAACAGAATTTAAATTATAAAGATTACAAACAAAGAAACACATTCAACATATTTACCACTGGGTTCTTTCGAGAATCCCTATTTAAACTTTCGGAGGTACGACAGAATAGAACTAGGCGAAATTGAACTGCTACAAAATAGAACTCGTGGTGCGTGGTTGCATTATTTTTTCAATTTCTCAGCTTTTCGATTCGCCGATTAAGCAATTTTTTGGGAAGCTGCATTGATTTTATAGCGCTCCATCGCACGAGTTCTATTTTGTAGCAGCTATATTCTGTCGTGCCCTCAAAATTTCATGACTGCTTTGGAAATTAAATTGAGACGAAAAAAAAAAGTTTATATACTGAATAGTCCTGCGCTAAAATTAGTGTTGGAAAAAGGGTACGAAAAGTGTCGTGACCTGAAGCGAATCCCATTTTTCATATTCTATCTGCTTTGGTTTGGGCGATAAAACTGTCTTGGCTTTTTTTGTACTCGCTCCAAATATTAGAACCAATCGTTTTCTCGTCGTCGTGTTACGAATCAGTTAAACACCGTCTTCCTCTGGCTCCTGCTTTTTTCGGTACCACGCACGTCGGTCGGTCGGTCCGTAAGAACGAGAAATATGTATATATGCAAATTCGATTGTTAAGAAGAGGCGCTAATTCGATTTGGAGATTTTCCTCTTTCGCCGTGACGACTTCTTGGCGGTGGTATAGTGGTGGCTTGGCTTATTGTGGCCGGCAAAATGGAGAGTCTAACAGATAAATCACTTCGGATTTCCCTTCTCTTTGTCCGAACCCCATTTTTCTTCATTTCTCCCATTATCATCTTGACAAGGGGAAAATGTGTTCGTCCCATGAGAAAAGAGTGAAAATCGCTGTGCTCTGACACACAAAACAAGGTATTCAATGAAGCGCGCATGACTGAAAACATTGCGGTGCGGTCTATTTAACGATGGCGAAAGTGAGTGATGTGGCCCACAACAGAATAAAAAGCTGAAGGAGAAGAAAAAAGCAAGGAAAAAAGTGTACACAACTCTTTTTTTGTCGTCTAATTGCAGGCTTATTTTATAGAAATATTTATTTACCTCGCTTTATCTCTTCTTTTTTCTTTTTAGTTACTTTTTTTCAACGGGACTTTTTGTCTTGAGAAGACGTCACGCTTTTTCCTCCTTCTCGTCGCATACATATGAATCCTTTAAAGCCTTTCCTTCTCTCTTGAAGGATGCAAATATATTGGTTTTGAATTGCTTTAGACGAGCAAAGAAAACTTTTCCATATTTGATTGCTTGATAGAGTGTAGGATTAATTTTGAACGTCTTCAGTTTCCGAGGCCTAATCTCCAAGGCATATTCCGTCCTCAGAACATTTTTGGCAAGAATAGGCATCTAGGAGGCTAATAGCTACTGAAAATGGGTAGTAGCCGTCGAAAAGGCTAATAGCCATTGTAGGGTTATGTAGCCGCCTATAAAAAATTAGTCTGTTGGCACCGCAGTTATAAAAGGTTTGCATGCAAAAAATAAGGGAAACAATCTTCGCCAAGATGTCCGAAATTTGAAATGGTAAAACTTTGGAAAAAAAAAAATGGAAATAGCCCATTTCAATGGCTATTAGCTAAAAATTTTCTGTGATCCTTCTCTCCTGCGCGCACAGCGTCGTTATCTTCTCAGTTCGTTCTCTTAAGTGATGATGCCGTTTGACAGCTCGACTGCCACAGCATTTCCTTCTTCACTATTGTGTCGCTTCTACGGGCGTCACATCTTCTCAAATTACACCCCCCATCACACCCAAATCCATGTCAACTTTTTTTTGTCCTGAAATGCCGCCCCAGTGACAATGGAGGGTCCCCTCTTATTCGACTGAAGTCGCCAGCACCACCTACATCAGCATAAATAAGCCGAGTAATCCGTCACTTGGATGGTTCCCTTTTCTCCTTTTTTTTTCTCTTTCTGAAGAAGTTTTCAACGACTTTTTTCCGTTTTTTGTGGCCCGTAATGGCTTGCTTCTGTGCCGTTTTTGGGGCGGTCCTCCCTCCTTGTCTCCCTCTCTAACCCTCACGCGCACGGCCCTTTTCTTCCTTTGAAAGCTCAAACCACTTTTCATTCGAGCATACGCAAGCAGGACCCCACTCTGCTCCTGCTTCTGCTCTGGAGAGTATATTCGGCTGCTCGTCCTTACTTTTAATCGGTCTGCGAGCTCTTCCTGCCACTCTTTTTCTTTCCGTCTGAAACCCAATCGTACCATCTTTTATTTTGACTTCTCTTCTAGACTATAATTTTTCCCTAGAGACCCTACCAAGACAGTAATGGCTTACGTGGCATACGGTGTCCCTCAACTAGCTGCCATCCCGTCGGTGGCCGGCATCGGAGTATGTGTTACCGAGGGGTTACTGTAGATATTTTCACTTAACTGTTTCAAGTTTAAGCTTGTCACCAAGACGAAGAAGGTGTTTATTGGCGGACTGTCGGCAACATCGACTCTTGAAGACATGAAAATGTACTTTGAGACGTATGGAAAAGTTGAAGACGCAATGCTCATGTACGATAAAGCAACTCAACGTCATCGAGGATTCGGCTTTGTCACTTTTGACAATGATGAGGTGGCGGATAAGGTTTGCGAGATTCACTTTCACGAAATCAACGGAAAAATGGTCGAGTGCAAGAAGGCGCAGCCGAAAGAGGTGAGTATAAAAAGAGAGGAAATTGCCGTTTACCACCCTGTGGAGCCATTATTGCAGGTGATGCTTCCGGTGCAATTGAACAAGTCTCGAGCGGCTGCCGCGCGGAATCTCTACGGAGTGGCACCGGAAACGTTGCTCGCCTACGCTTCGTATCTTCCACAATTCCGTGGCAATTTGATGTATCCTGGATTCGGAAATAGTGAGTTGATGGAGGGATTTATGGGGCTCATTCCGGTGCTTTTTGATTGGAGTGGGACGGAGGACGAAAGTTGGCTGGTTTATAGGGATATACATAACAAGTGTTTTTGTTTTTTTTTTTCAGTTTATTTTAACAAAATTCTCATTTATTAGAATGACGAAGTAACCCAGCCCAGTAAAATATTTTTAATGTGACAAAAAGGTGCTGCAGAGAAAATACATAATGTGAAAGTTTTCCAAGCAATTTAATTTGACAGAGTCCTTCAAGACATGTTTAAACTCGCTTTATATTCTCTTTTTCAATTTCTCAGTATACCAATTTAAATTTTGAAAATTTGCATGACAAAAAGGGGTTTTTTTGTTTTCTATTCAGAACTGGAGAAAACGTTAAAAAATTTTTATTCGGAAAAATAGCTCGGTAAAATAGTCTAATGTGCCATCAACAATTGCAAAAAATGTTCTTTTGTGAAATTAAATAGCAAACGTACCGTATTATAAGGGCATGTTCTTTGATTTTTCAAGGCTGCCGATTAAAATTTTGGAAATCCCGAGAAAATCATTAAGAAAATTTTTTCTTAGGCCATATGCAAGCAACTGGAAAACGGCAGGATTTCTTGCTGAAAAACGGAAAAAAATCACGAAAAAATTCGAGAAGGTTTAGAAATAAAATTAATTTCAAGCCGATAAAAATCCGTTCTATTGGAGCTGCCCTACAATTAGAGGCAACCTTCTGATAGAGTATTTAAATACGGTAGCCTTTTTTTGAACATTTTTCAAAATTCCTAATAAAAAATACAAAGGAAGGTTGCACTTACCAGACCCATAACATGCAATTTCCGATATCTTACATATCTTACAAGGGAAGTCTTTTCACAAACCATATTGGAATTCTCTGAAACTTGGTGGGCTAATAGAACCTATCTCTGGCTACAACGTCAAAAAAATTTAGCTGCCGAACTTCAAAAATAAGCTCAAAAAGTTGCTCCAAAGTTCCGGCTCCCCCCTCTGTCACTTCTCTCGTTTTTATCACGACCCTCCAGAGGTGAAAAAATCAACGAAAGGGAGGCGCAGTGGTAGAGTGGGGGCAGCAGGAGAAAGGTCACTGGTTCGAACCCTCTTGTGGTAAAAATTTTTTATATATTTTTTATAAGTATGGGAAACAGGGGTGAGACCAAAAAAATATGTTTTTTGGGTGAGAAAAAATTTATTTTTTGATGGTGAAGGTGAGAAAAAATTCTGTTTCACGGTTCTGCTTCGGGACAGTTCTGATGCGGGAACGTTCTGCCTTGGGGTAGCCCTGTCCAAAAACCTTCTTCGCCTCCGCGACTCTACAAAAAAACCAAAAAAAGGATCGCCTACGTAACATTGTCAAAAAATAAATTTAAAAAAAGTTAAAAAATTTTTCTCACCCAAAAAAACATTTTTTTTTGGTCCCACCCCTGTTTCCCATACTTATAAAAAATAGAAAAAAAAATTTTTTACCACCAGAAGGTTCGAACCCGTGACCTTTCTCCTGCTGCTCCCCACTCTACCACTGCGCCTCCCACAGGTGATTCGCCACTTATGCATTATACGCGCAGACAAACAATTAAAAAATTGTATACAAATCGCCAAGAAGATAATCGCGATTTGAGCACAATTTGTAAATAAAGCATTGTCGACATATGGTCGGAATTCCCAAATTATCGGTAAATTATTTACAAATCACGAATAGACAATTGGCAAATCCCGAACGAACTCTCGCAACGAAAATTTGCTCATCATTAATTGAGGCCCAAATAAATTCATTTCTGCCTCAAAATTTTTATTTTTATGCTACTTTTTTGGTTTATTCGTAAAAATGCTTCAATATTTTTGTAGTTTTCATTCCTTCTCGCTTTTTTATCGATTTTTCTTCCGTTAATTTTATATTTCCAGGCGTCCGGACAGTCATTTCCAAAAACCGCGCGCGGCAAGCAAGGAAAATGTGAGTTTAAAAATATTTTTAAAATATCATGAAAAATTTAGAAAAAAAATGCTCAATTTTCTTTTCCTTCAATACTTTATATTTTCAGGCTCCGATGCTTCTCGAATGGCCGATCGACAACGATCCCATCACGAGCCAATAATAAAGTAAGTTTTCAAATTTCAGAACTAAAATTCCAAAAAATTTGTAAGAAAAATAACGTTTTGTGTTTTCAACCGGCTTGCATCATCATGAAATGAAACCCCGCCCACGTTTTTCACGTAAATATTCAAAATTCTCTAAAACTTGAATTTTGCGTGAAAAACGTTGGCGGGGTTATATTTCTTCACGATTCAACTCGATTGGAAAAATTTTAACAATGGTTAAAATTTTGGGATTTATGCGAATTTTCGTATATTTGAATTGATTTGTGAAAAATCGAAAGTTTTTACTATTTGAATCAAAAATATCAACAAGTTTTAAACATAGAGGGGAACAAAATCAGTTCTATTACGGATTTAAATGTATTATTTTTCAGTGCAATCAACAACGATCGACTGGCTCGCTCATCTCCACTTGATTTTTTTCTTCTTTTCCCGCTTTTAATTTTTTCTTTGCATGTAGATATTTGATTGTATTTGTTTTTAATTGTAAATATTTTTAAAATACATAATTTTTCAATAAATAAAGTTAAAGAAAATTAATTATTCATCCAGGAAATTTTTAGCGGTACGTGAAAAAACAGAATAATGATAGCGAAATGTCAATTATTTGCTATCGATTGGTCAATTCTTGTTGTTTTTGTTCGCGATGTGCACACGATTTGTTAATTGTGTGGAAAATTTTCGGGATTTGTCATTTGTGTGCGAACAAAATTATTGTCGGCGAATATGCTGTTTCGCGAATTGCAAATTGTTGACCGTGTTTTCGGGATGCGCATATAATTTGCAAATTAAATGTAAATTTTCGCGAATTGCGAATTATGCGCGCACAAAAGTAATGTTCACGCGTACCCATTTCGCAAACGCGCGAACAATATTTGACAAATTATTTGCGTCACGCGAATCACCTGTGCCCTTTCGTTGATTTTGTCACCTCTGGAGGGTCGTGATAAAAACGAGAGAAGTGACGGAGGGGGGAGCCGGAACTTTGGAGCAACTTTTTGAGCTTACTTTTGAAGTTCGGCAGCTAAATTTTTTTGACGCTATAGCCAAAGATAGGTTCTATTAGCCCACCAAGTTTCAGAGAATTCCAATATGGTTTGTGAAAAGACTTCCCTTGTTAGTATGTTAGGGTATACTCGCTTTTAGAAGTGTGCAGTCTATAACTGCTACAAAATAGAACAATATCCAATATAGAACATGACGAAATATATCTGATGCATAATAAAACTGTATCAGAATAAAACTGTGCGTCAAAAATTTTGGGAGGATCGAAATGGAGTGAATGGACAAGAAAACGAAAAAAAAAACAAGAGGCTCAGGAAGATTAATGCAAACGCGCTCCACGGCGTTTGTTTTCTTTCGTTTTCTTGTTCTTTCCCTCCATTTTGATATGTGGAAAAATTTTTAAACATAATTGGACTCTAGGAAGTTTCGAAACTTTTCGTCGCGGTGTTCGCACAAGTGACCAAATTTGACCAAGGATAAAATAGTTGTCGAATAAGTTTACCGGTAAATTCGGAGAGTTTTTCAAAATTTACCGTTAAATTTGTTCGACACCAGTTTTATCATTTTCCCAATTTTGTCACTAGTGCTACCACCGCGACGAAGAACTGCACTAAAGTTTCGAAACGTCCCAGAGCCCAAATGTTGCCGAATTGTTAATTTGAACCTCGAAGCGAATCGCCTTTAAAATTTGTGAAAAATATTAGAAGACAAAATACATGAAAATCGCAAAATCCGAATTGAAGAAATCTAAAATGATTGCCGGCCTATACCCCTGTGAAAACGGCTCCCGGACGTTTCAAACCCGGGATCCGCAATCTTCCATCGCTGTAGTTTTGTACATAGTTCTGTTCTTTCTGGGCCGTTTTCCCACAAAAAACCGATTAGAGCAAAAAAGGGGATTTGTGTGCAAACCCGCGACGACAGATTGCGGATCCAGGGTTTGAAAAGTCCGGGAGCCTTGAAAATTACCGAAATTGTACCAAAACGTGCCAATCTACTTTCAGTGTTGAACAACTTTCCCGGTGGATACTCGGGCCTTAACCCTCCTGGCGGCTCCGCCAATCGCCCACCACATCAATTCGATGCCGCCAGTCTCTACAATGGAGGACAACACTTGGGAATGGATGCCCAACCTCCAATTTTCATGAGTCCTCCTCAGTCGTATCATAACCACAAACAATACTAGAGAACCAAACCCCCTCTAACCCACCATTCGAATTTTCCTTCTTCTTTTTTTTTGACTTCCATACTTTTCATCAATCGCGTCTGTTGTGTAACAAAATGTAAAAAGTGTGAATAAGTACATTTGCGAGAGTGGTGATGAGCTCTTCACGGAGCTCTTCGACCCAACTATAGATTTTGCCGAGACCTAACCGCTTTTTTGCTCCAGATCATTTCCAGTAGAAAAGTGTGATTCAATCGCTTCTAGATATGGTTTCATAGACGCCCCGCCCATTTTTTTTTCCCTTTTCTTTTCTTTTTTCTCTCCCACTCCTTCTCTGAATTCTCTTTCTTTCTCTCTTTTTGTACTCAAGTTTTGAACTACGATTTTTGGACATTTTGTTAGCACCATCTAGTGTCCTGTGGAACTCAATTGCTACCGTTTTCCGCAATTTATTATTTTTCGTAGTCTTACTGCAGCTCTCTGTCCCTTTCTTCCGTAGCGGAAGAAGTTGAACCCGGTGTTCGAAAACAACCAGAATCTTCTTGTTTCTTCCCATGTGTCTTTTTTTTTTCTCCCCGTTTCCCCTTTTCGTAGATTATTAGTTCAACCCGTTTTTCTTTTTGTCTAATCTAAATAATCTATAATTTTTCTTTTTCATGTACTAATCTTGCCGTATTTTTGGCATATTTTTTTCTTTTCTTTTTTATTTTTGTTTAATTCTGAAAATACTCATCTCCATCTTCTTCTTCTATACCATAATCTCTTCTCTCTTTCGTTAAAGTATACTTTTTTTCTTTCTTTCTCTTTGAATCTACTTTTTTCCTTATTTATACAACAGCGTCGAGCGCGCGTCTTCTTTCTCGAAACTTTTTTTGTTTGTTTGTTTGTAAAGTTTATTTCTCACACACACACAAAACCTCTATCCACCCATCCATCCATCCATCAGCTCATCCACACTTTGAATTCTTGATTGAAATAAAAAAGCATTGAAGTTTTTTTTGACAATGTGCTCTATTGAGAACAATGCAAAGTTTTTTCAAACATCTAACAGTGAACATTGCAGCGTCGTAACTGAACAAACTCAATAGATCGCTCGCACACCATGTGCCAGACTTTTGCAAATTAATCCCGCCCTCTGCATTTGATACAGGACCCGAATTCGACCGATATTATTCGTTTTCAATTGCTAATTTCCGAATTCTGCCAAACTCGCGCCAAATCCGTTCCGTAAATGCTTATCGAAAAAAAGGCGCTACCTCGAAATAGAACTGTATCGAAATAGAACTTGACGCGAAATAGAACCGCGTGAAATTAAACCGAGTCAATGAATCGAAAACGCTCTTCAACTTAAAGCCAACGCAGTGCCACGGTTGTTACAGGTCACGCCATTGAGTGGAACTTTTTTGTTTGGCCTTTTATTCAATAGTCTTCACCCAATTGCGATAAAACGGAGTACAGTTCTATTTCACGCGGTTCCATTTCGGCATAGTTCTATTTCACGTCAAGTTCTATTTCGATACAGTTCTATTTCGAGGTAGCGCCAATAAAATTCTCACCAGTTATGCATGGGGCGGGGCGTCAGGACGCGAGACATCGAAATAGAGAGATAATGAGGCAATTTTTCTTCTCTGTTGTTTGCGCAAATGTATCTGCTCCAAAGGTTTGTAGTGCTCGAAAATTTTGCATTTGAGTTTTCAGAAGCTTCAGATTTAGAGGCTACCTCGAATCAGAACCGTGTTGCGAATCAGCACTATTTGAAAGGTAAAGCCAGCAAATCGGAATTTGTGTAGAAGGGCACAATCTGAGCTAGGATCCATGAAACAGGAAAACGGCATTTTCCGGAAAATTAGTTTGTCTGTTTCTCTGCGTCTCTCACCAGCATACTATACTCGGTATAAAACGCTTCAAACTCACTCCAATCGAACAAAGAATTTCGCATGCATTTGGAGTGAGGTTTAGAGAAATCAGAGCAAAACATCGGCCACGGCTCTCTCAATTTTCCGCACTCTCTCGTCGCCAATGTGGTCGCGTCCTCCGCTGTGCGAAGGGAGCGCGTTTTCAGCGCTCCGTACTGAGAATAGAAAACTCATTAATTGCCTAATTTCTTTTTCCAGTTTCATGGATCTGGCCTCTGATTTCAAAAACGAATTCTCCACATCTTAAACTATCGATACACTTAAAATTATCCACGTTCTCTAGTAAACTTGACAACACCGGGTAACTTTCATTGACAACGGATATGTCGCGGAACTAGCCTAAAGGCGTAGCCCACGACTTTTCTCTCACCAAAAAATACATAAATCCAACATAAAATATTGGTTTTTGTTACTAAAAAAACATACAAAAAATTCTGTCCATAAAAATATATTACAAAAATCTGGCGCGAAAATTAATTCATTCGAAACTAAAAGACTTTCGCGCTCACCGCTCCACTACAAACGAACTTGCGCGGGGACGCTACCTCACTGCAACAAGAGAGAGCAGCATACACGGACACCCACGCAGAGACGCAGACAGGTCGCCTCGCGGCGAGACCTTGCCTGCGTCTCTAACTACGGTGGCGACCGCAACGGGAGCGGCGGCGGCGAGAGTCAGTCGAGTCGAAATCATCAGCAGGGGAAGGGTCACGTACCCCATATATGGCGAAAAGGGCTCCTGTGTGGGGCCCACGAGAAGCTGATTAGCGACAGTTTTACAGATTAATTTACTTACTTTTCATTTGCTGTTTTATCCGCCTGCGGGCCTACTCACACACGGCTTCGCACTCGTTACGCGCCGTACTCACTTCCGACTAAACCGTTTTATCTTTAACCTTTTTATCTTTTCCTTGTACATAATCTTTTTATTAATTTTCTTACCGTTTTTATTGTTCAAGAGATTCCCCCCGTGAGTCCGCCTCCGATGCGGCTCACCCGATAAGGGGGAGGGAAGTTTTTAGGCTCTGAGCTTTTCTTCCCCAGACATTTAATAAATCTGTTCTCCGCGTAAACCGTTTTAATTTATGTCACACATACAACGAGACTAGTCTCATAGCGGGATAGGGGGAGCTCCATCCTCCCTGCAATCTTTCCCCGCACATGGTGCAATCGACCGTGCCTTGTTTCGAGCCATCCGCACATGGTGCATCGAAACGGGCGCTGACACGGTCAGCAAAACATATAATTTCAGGTTCGATATTCCTAAAACGAAACAAAAAATTTTTTCTACCTAAAAATTCGAAAACTTTCAAAATATCTAATACGAAACTAAATTTTTTTTACCTAAAATTCGAAAATTCCGAAATATCTAACACGAAACTACAAACTTTCTCGAAATTTTCAGGTCATACACGAACCCAAGATGGAACATATAAACTAGATCTCCGAAAACAGATAATTTAGCATAAATACATATATACGATACTTATCAATAAGTAGACTTCGCGAAGTCTACGGGCCGCTGGAGCTTTCGTTCTTGCATCCCAACAGGGCATGGGAGAGTGGCAGGCAAGACGAAAGACGCAGCGAATGCAGCGGTCGCCCTCACGAGAGCAAAATCACTAGAAATTTCATCAAGCCTCTCCATAAAAACCACCGAAAACTCGAAAAATTCCGAAAATCAGGAAAGATTACATACATTCTCTACTCATTTCCGATACCGAAAAACAATACACGATAAAGTACGAAAAATCCACAGATAATGAACAACTTCCACAACGGAGTGGAATTTGAACAAAAAATAGAGAATGCATAAAGAATAGATATCAACGATAATCACGTAAAGGAACATGGCCCAGGAAGAGTCGAATACGAAAAGAAACATTCGAAACCGTCCGAAAAATTCAAAATTCGAAAACGAAAACAAACGAGAAATATTTACTACTACAATAACATACAACGACCGCCATAATATCTCGGGACCCGGTAAGAGGAAAGTAAAATTTTATCGGGGTGGTAACTCCAGAGATCAAATACATAGAAGCAGAAACAAGATGAACGGAGCAAGAAATTTATCATCAACTTCGACAATATCGAACTGATGGGACTAAAGAATTACAAAAACTACATAACAATCAAGAATAAGAATAGTACATAAAAAGAAAAAATCCTAATAGGGTTGTTCACGTTGTGGAGGAAAATGGCGAGGACCTGCGGAAATTTCGGCGTAAATTCGGTGAGTGCTCGGATTAGCTTGGGACTTTTGGGGAATGATGCCAGTGAGCCGCATTTCCGGGGAGTTTCGGACCGGGGCATCGATTTTAAATTTTTTTAACAAAAAAAAATCCATAATTTTTTGGAGTCGGTGTTCTGGCCTGGGATTTTCTGGGGGTGCCCGGGGGCTTTTTTGGCATTGTTTTTCGGGGTTTCGGGCCGGTCGGGGCGTTCTCCGGGTTTTCGCCGGGTTTTTTTTTTTCGCTGGTTTTTCCATTTTTTTTTTAATTACTTCGTGAACAACCCCATAAATTTAAAAAAGAAAAAATTTACAAGCGAAATGGAGGCCATATCCTCGGTGGTGTGCGGAGTCCTGCGGTGAATCGCGACCGTTGATCGAGGGGCCAGAGTTGCCGGGAACGATGAGTTGAAGGCACCTGAAACCATACTACAGTTTGAAAAACGACGAAAAAAGAAACGAGAAGTGCGCCTTCACGCAAAAACGATACAAAACTTCGGCAATACGAGGCCGACAAAAAGAGAAAACATATAAGCGACACAAAAACGAAAAAGGCAATAAAAAAAATGACCAGAAAGCAGATTCATACAATAATTAGCGAAAAATCTATTCTTAAAATTCATAAACGAAAAGGATATTCGTAATATCGGCGAAAGAAAATAGCCTATACCAATCAGAAAGTCCATCAGAAACAGGTCAAGGAAAGGCCCACGTATACGCATGCAGAAAATCAGAAATCCGGAAATAGAACTGAAAAGAGGCAGCTGGAAGCCGTAGGAGAGAGAGACGGACCAGTCGGAACGTCGAAATTTGAGGTACCCATTGATTCAGAACACCACAGGCTATTCGCGTAAGCCCTGCTAAGGTGTTGGCTGAAGGAAGAGACCGATTATTTCACGAACGAGCCTAATAACGAACGAAAAGCGCATAGAATCAGAGAATCGAATACATAAATTCCCTAAAACCGAGAACATCGAATTGTAAAAAAGGACGAATAATTCCTTTTTTTTCCTTCTCGTATATTTATAAAACAAACTCTCTCTCGCTCCACCGAGATCTTACACCAACTCGTATAATTTCGAAATAGTGGGGAACTAATGCAGGAAATGGACCAAAATTTTCAGGTAACATCTCCAATTTGGATAATAGCGAATCTGTGTACACCGCACAGCAAAAATTTAAAAAAAAAATGTCATCGGTCAACGGAGAAGGAAATCCCACCAACGAGACAGGACGTGGAGGAAAAGCTACCCTCGCGTCCGTAAAAGCTTCATTTACCAAGATGGCGAACGCCATAAAATCGAACTATAATCGCGCATTGTTCACCTTATCCGAAAAAACAATGATCAAACGCGGAGCCAACTTGGTAACATTAAAGGAAAAATTACATAAAGACATACACTCCGTCCAATAATGATAGGACCCCCCTTGATTTTTGACGTTCTGGCTAAACTAAGAAAGTTATAAAAAATCTGTGAATGCCATTCGATTCAGAATCCAAAATAACCCCAGGGCCCAATTTTTCATGATTCTACCATGTTCCGTCCCCGCACACTACTAAAAAGTCACTTTTTCGACCGTCCAATAATGATAGGACCACCTGAGATTTTGAGTGGGTCGGTGATTTTTTCGAGCGGTTTTCACTAAAATAAGTTTTTATTTTCATGTTTTATCTGTTTTTAACTATTTTTCATCTTATATTGTTCACTATTATGGAGTTTCGACAGTAATTTAGTGTCATGTGTAACGCAACTTTTTGAATGAGATCAATTCAAAGGGTTCCAAATCCTTGATTTGGGGGAGCTGTGTACCTTTATCAGGGTCGTGGAAGAAGTCTGATGTGCAGGTACAGTAATAAAAAATCCTAAAATAAAATATTGTCTTAAAAGTGCCCTTCCAAGTTAGTCTTTTGTTTATTATCTCATCATGGGCCCAGCTCCACTCCACACTGTTGCTGAGCAAGAGTTTCGTGATGCACTAACTGGGATCTTCTCTTCATATGATTTCTCGTTATGTGAAAAAGACTCGAAGCGATATCCGCTCTTATTTGAACAATCCCCTCTACTACGGCAAGAAAAAATCTACTTGAAGACCAAGAAAAGTCACCTCCCGCGATGAACGGAACATCATTCGGGTCGTCTCCAATTCTCCAAAGAGCCTCAACGATGTTTGTGCGGAGCTCAATCTTTCTGTTTGTAAGCAGACTGTGCACAATGCGATCACAAGAAGTGGGTCTTTTTCACACAACGAGAAATCATATGAAGAGAAAATCCCAGTTGGTGCATCACGAAACTCTGTGCTTGCTCAGCAACAGTGTGGAGTGGAGCTCGGTCCATGATGAGATAATAAACAAATGACTAACTTGGAAGGGCACTTTTAAGACTACATTTTATTTTAGGATTTTCAGACTTCTTCACGATCCTGCTTACGGTACACAGCTCACCCAAATCAAGGGTTTGGAACCCTTTGAATTGATCTCATTCAAAAAGTTGCGTTACACATGAAACTAAATTACTGTCGAAACTCCATAATAGTGAACAATATAAGATGAAAAATAGTTAAAAACAGATAAAACATGAAAATAAAAACTTATTTTAGTGAAAACCGCTCAAAAAAATCACCGACCCACTCAAAATCTCAGGTGGTCCTATCATTATTGGACGGTCGAAAAAGTGACTTTTTAGTAGTGTGCGGGGACGGAACATGGTAGAATCATGAAAAATTGGGCCCTGGGGTTATTTTGGATTCTGAATCGAATGGCATTCACAGATTTTTTATAACTTTCTTAGTTTAGCCAGAACGTCAAAAATCAAGGGGGGTCCTATCATTATTGGACGGAGTGTATACGAAATGAAAACATATAAACAGAAAATAGAGAAAAAGGTCGCAGAAAGCGAAAGATTGAGTCTAGACGAAACCAGAGCGAAAAACGTGGAAGCGCTCGAGAAACATTGCCAAGAGCAAGGTTTCGAGGAGCTGCTCCCACTCTTAGAACAAACTATCGAAAAAATCGAAAAAGAGCTCGAAATGCTAAAACATCAACCGACAGACGATTCTAAAATAATAGAATTTTCCGATGGTAGTAGTGACGAGGAGGACGAAGAGGAAGAAGAAAATCGCACAATCATACAGTTCCATTCGCAACAAGGCGAAAGAATGAGAACCGAAAATTGTGGGGAGCAATTCTCAGATAACACGTGGTCGCATGGGAACAGATCACCGTCCAATAACGACACGAAAACCTTAGAAATTCTCACCAAAAACGTAAACGAAATAATGTTGCAGCTTGCTAAACTGTCATCCGAAAAAGAGCAACATCAGAAACAAACTAAAGAAAAACCGAGACGTCCATCCACGCCAAACAAAAACAATCAACATATACATTATCTCCATCACCAAAACCAAAACGAATATCACCAGCAACAAGCCGGTTATATAACAACCGTTCGAGATTGCCTAGAAACCATAGATACTTTCTCAGGAGAAGATCCAGAGAAATATCCTGAATTCATAACCCAATTCAACGAACAAGTGCATGCGAACCGGACCATGTCAGTCCAAACGAAATACAGTATTCTAAAGAAACTGCTTACTGGAGAGGCCAGAAATTTGGTTACCACGACCAGTTTCTCTCAGGCAGACTACGACGAAACACGCAGGCTTCTCAAAGCAACATATGCCACTGACAGGCGGCAAGTTGTCATGAGCAAGTTCAAACACGCAGAATTTCACGCATCGAACTATGAGGTGATGGAGAAAGATCTCGCTAAACACGTTTCACTGGCGAATAGACTGAAAAATTTAGACATTTCAGTAGATAACGCCATTGTCATAAACGATTTCATACATAAACTTCCCACGCATCTTATGTCGAAACTGATAAAATATACGAGAGACGTGAATCGAACATTCGCGGAAGTAGTGGAAGTGATCAGAAGCGAAATTTCCATTGAAAAGTTTGTGGAGGACGCTAAAGAAGAACATAAACGAGATAAAAGCACACATGAAGTGTACGCAATGAAAGGGAGACATATAGATTTTCATAGACGAAAGAATGAAAATATCCAATGCCGATTCGGAGACGGTAATCACTACACAAAACAATGCCCTCTCACATTGGAGCAGAAAAACGAAATCGTCGAAAAGAATCAAAAATGCCGAAACTGTATTGGAGACGGCCATAAATCTTTCCAGTGTTACTCGAAAAGAAGATGCGACAAATGTGATGGTAGACATCACAGTTCGCTCCACGACCCGAATCAAAACAAAAAAAGTGCCAATGAGCATTCAGAAAAGTTATTTCGTGCCAGACACTAGCCGCAATGCGCGGCTCCGGGCAGGCAGTGAGCTGGGGGAAGAGAGCTCACTGTCAAAAACTGCCTTGCCCACAGCACAAAATCACGAATTCAAAAAATCTAACGAAACACAAAACATACACGAAATAGATACCGACCAACACTACGAAAACCATAAAAAATTTGATTCAATCGATCGACCGCAGATCTACACATGTAACGTACAAGACGCGCAATACAGGTTGCCCACAATGAGCATAGAATCAATAAACGGAGAATTACTCCTGGCACTTATAGACTCGGGGGCAACAAAATCGATAATATCACATCAAACAGCTGAAAGGTTAGGACTAGAGATCGAAAAAAAGGGGAGTATGGAAGTGAGAGGAATCAACGGAATTGAGACAGTACAGTCCAACTGTGTCAAACTAAACTTTAAAGGTAGAGACGGTCAGGTCTGGACAACCAAGATCGCCACATACCCCAGGTTTCCAATTAAGTTCCGAGCTCCAGAGTTCTCGAACGACGACATCGCGGCTCTACGAAAACAGAGAATCGATGCTAAAAAGATTATGAATCTAAAAATTCACAACAATAAGCCGATAGATGTGATACTCGGAAATGACTTCATATCCAAAGTTGCCACAAGAACGACAAAACATAAACTACCAAGCGGTAGAATAGTTGACGAAACTGAAATGGGAGTAGTAACATATCCCACACCAAAAGACGAATTTTATATTTCTGCGGAAAACATAAATACTGTCGAAATAAAAGATTATTTCGAGCCAGTACTAATCAACGCATTAGAGAACAAAAGCTACGAAAATATAACAGATCAAGACCTTTACGAAAGAGTCGGTCAATTATTTGAACTAGAACATATAGGAATCACACCTCCAGACATAAACGATACGCTTAAACTGAAAGACGATAATCTGATAAGGAAGTTCAGAAATGAAGCAATAATGAAAGAAGGTAAGATTCATGTGTCTCTTCCGTACAATGGCAGAGAAAAAGAGCTAAACGATAACTTTCCTATAGCAATACGACGCTTGGCGTCTCTAGTAAAAAACCTATCAAAATGCGAAAAAACGAGAAAAGAATATCATAAAATCATAAATGACCAACTGGAGGCAGGTATCATTGAAAAAGTAAATGAACCACTCCGTGCGGTCAAAGAAAGGAGACCAGTGTACTACATACCACACCGAAACATCATGAAAGAAGATTCCTTGACTACAAAGTTAAGAATCGTTCTCGACGCCTCCAGTCACATGGTGGACAAGCTTTCACTGAACGACTGTTTACACGCTGGTCCCTCAATACTACAAAGCATATTCGGAATTCTTCTCAGATCTAGACTATCAAAATACGTACTGATAGCTGATATTGAAAAGGCGTTTCATCAAGTACGCATACAGGAAAAATATCGAGACGTAACACGGTTCTTATGGCTAAAAGATCCAGAAAAATCCACGATTCCAGAAAACGTAATCGCATACAGGTTTACAGTACTCCCATTTGGAGTATCATGCTCACCATTTCTTTTAGCCATAACGATACTCATGTACTTAGATTTGAACCCAGACGATATGAACGAAAGAATAATACAAAACTTGTACGTCGATAACGCAATGATCACTACAAATAGAGAAGAAGAACTCTTAAAAATCTACAAATCAACGAAACAGATATTTGAGAGAATGGGGATGAACCTGAGGGAATATCAAATGAATTCGATAACGACACGACGAAAAATTCCGGAGGCAGACAGAGCTCAGTCAGAGACTGTGAAACTCCTAGGCCACCAATGGAATTGCACCAAAGACGAAATAACTATCAAAATTCCCATTCCACCTGATGGAATTCCCACCAAAAGAGAAATAGTCTCATTTCTTGCTTCGCTATACGACCCACTAGGACTACTCTGCCCTTTAATCGTTCCGGTGAAAGAAATCATACAGGAGCTTTGGGAGGCAGAAGTCAAATGGAAAGAAAAGGTTCCAGAAAAAATTCTGAAAAAATGGGAATCGATAAAAGCCACGTTTACTGAAACCGGGCATACATTCTCACGACAACTAGTTAACCGATACGATTATACAAGTGTACAGCTGATAATGTTCAGTGACGCATCCGAGCGTCATTTTGCAACAACAGCTTACCTACACTTGCAATTCGATAACATTGCGTCAACAACGAAACTGATAATGGCGAAATCCAAAGTAAAGCCGAGTAAAACGAACCTATCGATCCCGAGACTAGAACTAATGGGCATAGAAATAGCGGCAAATGCGGCAGTAACCCTGGTCAAAGAACTTTCATTGGATAAGTTGAACTCAATAAGGTTCTTCAGTGACTCAATGATTGCTTTGTACTGGGTTCTCAAACGAAAAAAGCTCACAAAATTTGTAGATAACAGAGTCGGAAAAATACACGAAAACATACAAATACTAGAGAAACAAAAACTTAAAACACTATTCCATCACTGCCCAACGGATCAGAATCCAGCTGACATTGCGTCCAGAGGGAGTGGAATGGATAAACTATTCAAAAATAAACTATGGTTTGAAGGACCAGAGTTTTTACGAAAACAAGAAAAAGAATGGCCAGTAAAACTACATAGAAGGCACCATAGAATTTCCAAAACAATTCCGAGAAATCATAGAAAAAGAAACGAAAGGAACGGAATTAACTAAAAAAGTTAAAACTGCCATACTGACAGCAGTGGCGACTAGCCATACCAACCAATCGATAATACGATACACAACCGCGAGATCACTAGAAAAATTAACCTCGACAATGACAATGGTGTTCCGCTGGTTTTTGAAAGCATTTCCAAACAAAGATTGGAAATCGAAAGTTTTCAAAGAATTGAAAACATCAAAAAACGACCAAATTAACCAAAGACTAATAACGAAAAATTTTATACTAGCGGATCACTACATAGATTACGAAAGAAAAGGAGGAATAATGCCGAAAAATCTAAAATTAAAAAAAGACGAAAGAGGAGTCTTCAGACATCCCAGAAATCTAGATTCGTCAAAACTCTCAAACGAAAGTAAGGAACCTATACTGCTAATGAGAGGACATCCACTTACAAGTCTAATCATACGAGACATACACAGAGAAAACGTCCACATTCCAGCCTCCTATATGCCAGGCGCAGTATACCAAAAATACTGGGTTAACAAATTGGGATTGGAAATTCGAAAAGTACTAAAAAGATGTTATAGGTGTAAAAGACAAAGCGGCCAACCATTCTCTTACCCATACGCACAAAACCTACCCACCTGCAGAACAATATCGGCCACACCATTTTCTCAGGTCGGGCTCGATTATTTTGGACCAGTTAGTTACACTGGAGCTATGGGCATAAAAAAGAAAACTTGGGTGCTGCTCATAACATGTCTTATCACTCGAGCGGTACATCTAGAGCTAGTCACCGATAACTCAACCATCACGTATTTGATGGCACTAAAACGATATTTTGGAAGAAGAGGCGTTCCAAAGACCATACTGTGCGACAACGCACCTGGATTTCTACTCGGAAATAAAATGATAAACGACGACATACGAAATCGTCATCATTCAAGCGATACGCTAACAACATTTCTAGCTACAAAAGAAATCGAACTAAAAAACATCACACCGTTATCTCCTTGGCAAGGAGGAATATACGAAAGAATAGTGGGTATCATAAAAAATCAGTTTTACAAGACTGTGTGCAAAGCGGAGCTATCCTACATCGAACTAGAAACTATAATGATCGAAGTCGAAGCGGCTGTAAATAGCCGTCCGATAACTACAAACCCAACCACTCCAGATGATCCAGCAGCATTGCGGCCAGTGGACTTCCTCATTCCAAACATAAATCTAGCAGTGCCAAACGACTGCGACATGATCTATCAAGCTAAAGAAGGTCAAATCGAAAAATTGACGAGGAAATACCACGCAGCCTTAAATTGTGTTTTAGAAAATCTCTGGAGTGCCTGGACGAAACATTATCTACTAACGATAAAAGAGTCGAAACAGAAACGTCATAATTTCTCAGCTATAAAACCTAGAGAGGGACAACTAGTTCTGGTTAATACCGAAAAAATGCCAAGGCACAAATGGCCTTTGGCACAAATAAAAAAAGTATTAACGTCGGCAGACGGAGAAATCCGGTCGGCTTACGTAAAAATCAAAAACAAAATGTTGCTGAGGTCAGTAAAACACCTCATACCGCTAGAAATCGATAACGAAAGCGAAAACATAGAGAGCGAGAGAATTAGAGACGAGAGGGTGGCCACCGCTGCAGACGAACCCACTCCGATAGAGACGCAGACAGAAGGAGAAAGAGTCTGCCCGAATACGGTCAGAAAACCGCAAACAGCCAAAAATGTGCTACAGCACACACCTAAAAGACTATCCCGCGAACAGTGAAAAAACCAATAGATTACGTACAGTTGGATAGGGGATTTCCTGTCGCGGGGGGGAATGTCGCGGAACTAGCCTAAAGGCGTAGCCCACGACTTTTCTCTCACCAAAAAATACATAAATCCAACATAAAATATTGGTTTTTGTTACTAAAAAAACATACAAAAAATTCTGTCCATAAAAATATATTACAAAAATCTGGCGCGAAAATTAATTCATTCGAAACTAAAAGACTTTCGCGCTCACCGCTCCACTACAAACGAACTTGCGCGGGGACGCTACCTCACTGCAACAAGAGAGAGCAGCATACACGGACACCCACGCAGAGACGCAGACAGGTCGCCTCGCGGCGAGACCTTGCCTGCGTCTCTAACTACGGTGGCGACCGCAACGGGAGCGGCGGCGGCGAGAGTCAGTCGAGTCGAAATCATCAGCAGGGGAAGGGTCACGTACCCCATATATGGCGAAAAGGGCTCCTGTGTGGGGCCCACGAGAAGCTGATTAGCGACAGTTTTACAGATTAATTTACTTACTTTTCATTTGCTGTTTTATCCGCCTGCGGGCCTACTCACACACGGCTTCGCACTCGTTACGCGCCGTACTCACTTCCGACTAAACCGTTTTATCTTTAACCTTTTTATCTTTTCCTTGTACATAATCTTTTTATTAATTTTCTTACCGTTTTTATTGTTCAAGAGATTCCCCCCGTGAGTCCGCCTCCGATGCGGCTCACCCGATAAGGGGGAGGGAAGTTTTTAGGCTCTGAGCTTTTCTTCCCCAGACATTTAATAAATCTGTTCTCCGCGTAAACCGTTTTAATTTATGTCACACATACAACGAGACTAGTCTCATAGCGGGATAGGGGGAGCTCCATCCTCCCTGCAACCTTTCCCCGCACAGGATATGCTCATTAAGCTTATTACATCCAGCATGCTCGATGACTTCTTCAAAAAAATTTTTGAGTTTGATATTTCTACACGAACCCTCCGTACAAGCCCGTAAACATACGAGATCGATACTTGAGAAACTCCATAATATTGTCTCAATTTTCTTTCCCGATACAGTAACCAGTTGCGCGAAAATATTAATACCCGCCCCCTCAGTTTTTGTCTTCTTGTGCCTTTCAGCATAATGTAACTTGAAAGAAAATGGATAAAATAATATTTATATAATTATAGATAATTTTCTGCATATTATAGGCTAGACAATAGGTCAATCGCACTTACAGCTCGTAGTTTGGAGGAAATCGAACGTAGTGGGTGATGGAGAATATAATGGATTCGTGACGGAGTGACATTTCACGTGGAGTTGGGATACAGAAAATCTCTTAATTTCTTCAGTTATTTCTTCATTTTTTCGAATAAAAACGTGAATTCGAATTTCATTCCGCCACGAATATTCGCGAATCCATTATACCGATGGATCATAAATAACTGCTTACGACTTCTGGAAGAACTCATACAAAAAAAAAAAGCGTGAACTCATTTCGACCAGGCAATGCCTCTCAAAGGTCAAGGTCAAAAAAGTGTCGAATAAGCGAGGATCGTCGAAAAAAAGAAAACTAAATTATTATCGGTATTAGAAACTCGAAAGGTAACTCGAATCGCCTACTACTCCTACAAACGACATGTCTTCGTGAGTTTTTGAGATTCATCATATCTAATGGAGCACTTTTTCAGCCAAAAGAAGTCGAATCCAACTGAAGTGCACATTTCGACAGGCCGCGAGCTGGTTCAGCGTACGCTCGTGTTCCGCAACACGTCGGGCAAGGATTTTGTGCTCAAGCTTCACGCATCGCACACGGCCATCCAATTTCCGACAAACGTGTTCCGCTTTCCGCCCAACTCGCACCGCGTCATTCAATTCCGTGTCGACTCGCGCGTGCTCTCGCAATGGGACAAGACGCGTCTGTCGATCAAGGGCTACGTGTTGCCAGTGTATGCGAAATCATTGAAGGCGTTCATCGATCAGAAGTCGGAGGCGGGTACAGCTGCTCAGGAGGCGTTCTCGTTGAATGTCAAGTTCACTGATCAGTTTTCGGCTCCACAGACCGTCGTCAACCTTCCGGGACGTGCGTCGTGCATCGAGTCGATGGATCATCCAGTTGATGTGGAGGAATTGGACACTGCCACTGCGGTTAATATTGAAAAGGGTTCGTGCGAAATTTTGGATCTGGGACTTTTGGAAATTGAAAACCGCTAACAGCCATCTACAGTACCGTTCAAAAGGTTGGAAACTTTTGGTTTTTCGGGCATAACTTTTGAATGGAGAGGGTGGGAAAATTCCAGTATAGCCACCCACTACAATATAGGTACCCACGCTATAGTATAGCCACCCACATAACTGAAAAATGTGTTTTTTTCCGATTTTCTGTGGGTGGCTATTTTGAAATATATGGGTGCTTTTACTGGAATATATTATTACAGTTAAGCCACCCACTCAGTGGTAATGGGTGGCTATACTGGTTTCCTAGGGAATCTTTCAGAATAGCCACCCATATATTTCAAAATAGGTACCCACATCAACGGGCTATAGAATAGCCATCCATAATTCCAGAATAGCCACCCATAATTCCAGAATAGCCACCCACGCGGCGCCGACTATGGGTGGCTATACTATAGCGAGCCAAATGGGTACCTATTTTGAAATATATGGGTGGCTATTCTGTAATTATCCCGAGAGGGTTATGGTTCTGAAAATTTGCATGAATTTGCCCCGTAATGTTTTTGACAAGCTCCAAAAATGGATTTAGTCATTTTTGAAAACTGCTGATTTTTAAAAAAATTTCAGATGCCAAAATTTTCGACCCAAATTATTTTTTTTTTCAGATTTTTCAAGACTCGGAATTTATCTTTAAAATGTAGTTTCAAAACTAAAAGTATGATTTTAGTTGACTATGGGTCGATCGGACAATTTTCAGCTGACTTACAGCACTTTATCAAGGTCAAGGTATCAAGGTCCACATGGGAAAGTCAACTATAAATTTTATCGAGAATCATCGAAACCAAAGAAAATTAAGGAAAATTAGTTAAAAACTGTTAAAAAGCAAAGTTTATTTGATTTTGTTCGGTTTTGGTGGTTCTCAATAAAAGTTAAAGTTGACTTACCCATGTGGACCCTGATACTCCAAGTGCTGTAAGTCAGCTGAAAATTGCTCGATCAACCCATAGTCAACTAAAATCATACTTTTAGTTTTGAAACTTCATTTTGAACATAAATATCGAGTCCTGAAAAATCTGAAAAAAAAAAATTATTTTTGGGTCGAAAATTTTGGCATCGAAATTTTTTGAAAAATCTGCAGTTTTCAAAAATGGCCAAATCCATTTTTGGAGCTTGTCAAAAACATTACGAGGCAAATTCATGCGAATTTTCAGAACCTTAACCCTCTCCATTCAAAAGTTATACTCCAAAAACCAAAAGTTTCCAACCTTTTGAACGGTACTGTAACTCTGACCGTGTGTCGTAAGCGTTTGGCCGTTTTCAGTGGTTATTATCTAGAACTCCTTTCTCATTTTAAATTCTGGGCATTCTCCGGGACTTTTTAGTGTGTATTTGGCGAGTATAGGCAGCTATGTGGCTAATGCCGCGTCCAAAGTTTAACAAATTCCTGAAATCAGGAGTTTTTTGCAGTCCAGAGTTCCACAAATAATCCCAGAAAAAACAGCGATCACAGTTGAAACCGACGCTACCGTAGTTTCTTCGCTCCGAGACCTTCTATGTTTAAACTCGAGTTTTCCCGAAAAAAAGAAAAATGGGAAAAAGTGGGAAAATTCAAGTTCAAACGAAGAAGGTCTCGCAGCGAAGCCACTACGGTAACGTCGGTTTCAACTGTGATCGTCTGTTTTTTCTCGGATTTTTTGTGGCACTTTGGACCGCAAAAAACTCCTGATTTCAGGAATTTTTTGAACTTTGGACGCGGCATTGAAAAAGGCTAGTAGCCATCAAATTGTGCCGTGCACCAAATGCAAAGCTAATAGCCATCGAAACTGCCACATGTCGCGAACTCGATGGCAATTAGCCAACAATTTTCGAAACGTCCCAAGTTTTCCTTTTTCAGATGTGATTACCGCCGCGCCAATCGGCTCAATGATGGGCTACGTGGAGGAATTCAAGCGCCGTCAGACGAACAAGAGCTGCTGGTTGACCAACTATCTTTGTGGCGAAGAGAAGCCGGCTGCCAAGTCGATTCGTTCACGTAGATCGAGCCGCTCGAAGAGCTGCGGATCTGAGGCACGTAGAAGTCAGCGAGTGAATTCGTGTCTTGACGCGACTCCATGTGGTGGATCTATCATTCAGGCCTAGATGGAATCGTCTTCAGTAGCAGTCAAAGAGCAAGTTCAGGAAAAGCAACAATTTGAGCAGTTCTTCTGTATGAAAATTGAAAATAAAGTTTTAAAGAGTAAAGTAAGAAACAATGTTTACACTATGGTCCATTCGGGGAGCGCACTTGCTTTTCTCACGATTGGACAATAATCTTTTTCTTTTTAAGCTTGCCACGTATTTTATTGATAAATGTTGGAAAAAATAGCCATATTACAGTAATTAAAGAGATCAAGCGCAGCTTGAAGAGTATAAAATACGGGTGTAAATAAATAGCAATTCAATGCTAAAAATAGGGAAAACGTGTTACATCGATCGCTAAGAGACATTTATTCCTGCTTGTGCGGCCATTTTGATTCGTGAAATAGTATCCATAATTTCGGCTCTTTCCTTTTTACTAGCATCGTCCAATCGAGCAATTTTCTCCTCAATCTCCTCCAATTCCTTCCTATCCGCCTCTCTTTGTTGATTTATTTCGAGTAACAACTTCATGGCTGCGTTCATTTTCTTTGAAACTCTATCCCAACTCATCTGTTTAGCCTCACGCCATTCTGCGACAATCTTCTCCTTTTCCCTCACAACTTCACGTCTTTCAAACTCGTTAATCGCGGCACTCAGCGAATCAATATTCTGGAGATCCATGACTTTATCGCTTATTGTTTTGTTCTCCGTCTGAATCTCATTGACTTTCAGTTCATAGTTTTGATGGTGTTCCGTCGCGAAACGTAGTCTGAGCTGAAGGAATCGAATCTCCGCCTCTTCTCTCGCTATCAGCACAGCCTCTTTCTCATCTTGACTCATCTGCGGCATTAGATCGTTTCGCACCGCCTCCCACTTGACCTCATCAATTTGACCATACTCCAACGCCTTCTGAATCTCATCGCCAACGGCTGTTTTTTCAGCGGCGAGAATATTGGAAAATTCGAGAGCTTCCGGTATGGATGTTGCAGAATCTTCATCTGGAGTCAACCAGACAATGTTGGTAACTGCTGGGTCAAAGTTTGCCATTTGGAAGGGGACGAATTGTGGAGCAGGTGAGACAACTTCCTGAGCAATTTTGCTTTTGGGTGTGTCTGGTTGGTGGGGAGAACGGACCGACATGTTCTGGAAAAAGAAGTTCCGCTCGTTTCGTTTCGCAGTTCGACTATTTCTTTATATTATTGTCGGCCCGCCAAAATGGTCAAACGCGCTCCGCTGAACTCAACGCTATGCGATTTTCATTTTGGTCACCAAATTGCGGCTCTTTTGGAATAGAAAATCGAAAAAATTGAAGTGTCACTTTTTGGAAATTGCGTGAAAATAGAAACCCACGAAATAGAAATGTAATGCCGCGTCCAAAGTTAAAAAAATTCCTGAAATCAGGAGTTTTTTGCAGTCCAAAGTTGCACAAAAAATCCCAGAAAAAACAGGCGGTGACAGTTGAAACCGGTGTTACCGTAGTTACTTTGCTGCGAGACCTTCTGTGTTTGAACTTGAATTTTCCCGCAAAAAAAAGAAAAAAATTGAGCAACTGTGGGAAAATTCAAGTTTAAACATAGAAGGTCTCGCAGCGAAGCAACTACGGTAACACCGGTTTCAACTGTCACCGCCTGTTTTTTCTGGGATTTTTTGTGCAACTTTGAACTGCAAAAAACTGCTGATTTCAGGAATTTTTTGAACTTTGGACGCGGCATAATAAATAAGAAACGTAACAAAATGGAAACGCTTGAAAACAGAAACGTAGCAGAGCAGAAATGTGTCGAATTTGAAGTAAAATAGCAATGAAGCGCGTTTGCGAGATTTACTTTTTAAAACGACTTTTTCGTTTTTTTTTTTCGATGTCTTCCACGTATTATTTTTATTTTTTTCACGTTTTTTCGATTTTCTTCCACTTTTTTTTTTTCAATTTTTTTCGATTTCGATACGTGGAAATTTTTTTTTTATCGACAAAAAAACGTGAAAAATATCGAAAAAGACGTTTTGAAAAATGAATCTCGCAAACGCGCTCCATTGCCATTTTACTTCAAATTCGACACATTTCTGCTCTGCTACGTTTCTGTTTTCACGCGTTTCCAATTATTCACGTTTCTTATTTATTACATTTATATTTCGTGGGTTTCTATTTTCACGCAATTTCCAAAAAGTGACATTTCAATTTTGTAGAATTTCTAATCCAAAAGAGCCCCACCAAATTATATAAGTTCACATGTAAATTCAACGTGAAATGAAATAATTTGGAAACTAAAATGAAAATCGCATAGCGTTGAAATCAGCGGAGCGCGTTTGACCATTTTGGCGGGCCGACAATACGCATTACTCGATTTTAGATACCTCGTAAAATGATGCGCATTCGGGTTTCGCCACGACGGTGCATACACCATCACAAAAATACAAGTGTGCATACACCGTCGCGGCGAGACCCGCATACGCACCATTTGACGAGGTGTCTCAAATCGAGGAATACGTAATATTATCAATTCAATATTCTTGCCGGCTACAGTAAGCAGTGGCGAAACTTCACCCCCTCAGGTTTTTCAACTGAACACGGTCGAAAAATGTGGGCGGGTGGGTCGTCTCGTTATGTCTGTGTCTATTATAAAAATTGCGGTGGAGCATATGGTAGCCGGCAAGAATATTGAACCGATAATATTATTGGAAAAACAAAAAAACAGCGACACACGGTGTTTGCGTACTTTTGAAAATTCAAACGAAAATTAGAAATTTCTCGAAAGCGTGACAAAACCAGGGAAAAAGCAAAACAGGGGAAAAATGTCAAAAACCAGGGTAAAACTTGCAAGTCTCCGGCACGAGTTTTGTATAGTAACTTTTAGAAATGCAGGAAAAAACGGTGCCGCTATTTTTTTTTCCCAATATGGTTCAAGATCAAAACATTGAAAAGAAATCAGGACAATACTCAATGGGTCCCGGTTCTTGGTGTTTTTCGGTACGTTTTTCGATTACGGCAGATCTTCAGGTACTAAATCTGTGTACGGTCTCTTTGGGTAGGATTGCTCTCTAATTACGACTACTCTTTTTGTACAAATTTGCAAATTTGGTAATTAAAGAACAATCGGAACCATGAAGAAAACGTACCCAAAGAACCGGGACAAATTGAGTATTGGCCCAACAAATACAATTTGGGATTCAAAAATATTAATTTTCGGTTAATGGATACTAGAAAATTGTGCCTATTGAAACTTATTGTTGTCAATCGATTTCCTACATAAAAACCCCGCCTTCTTTTTTCAAGCGAACATACAAACTACATAAAAAAATAGCATTTTTAGAGCATTACCCGATTGAAATAATAAAAAATTCTTACCAGAGCAAAGATATCTCTTGCCGAAGCGGAAACGTCATGGAGATTCGATGAATCCAGAATACTCTGCTGACTTGTTTGCAACGATTTACGTCGTCGGTATTCTTCAAGGGCGGTCCTCTCTCTGGCAACACTTGTCGACACCATCGAATTTTCAAGAGCGATGCGACGTGGCGATTCAAGAACTGAAGAACGAAGAAGCGAACGACGTCTTCTTGCAGAATGAGTCCGATTTTGAGAGCCATTAAGACTGTGATTAAACAACGCATGAATTTGCTTTTTTGTCGTGCTTTCTGTAACGGTGACGTCATAATTCTCAGTTTGAAACGTCTTCTGTTCGACTTCGACTTCAACTTCTATTTCTATTTCGACATTTTCAACTTTCTCCTCGATAACCTCCTCAATTCTTTCCGAAATTTCATGAAGAGTTGTTGTAGACTCAATCTGCATTGTCTTTTGTGGAGATGAATCGGTGTCGTCTTGAGGCAACTTGTGCGAAGACATTGAAGTTGTCGAACGATTCATTGATTCTTGGGAAATATCAGCGAATCCATGCAACTTTGGCGAGTTGTTCTGGAGATTTAACGTCTCCTGGACATCGGAAATGTTCATGACCGAGCAGTTTCCCATGGCTCGATCCTGCTCTGCCACCTCAACAAGACTGTGTGATTTTTCGAGGATCGCCAGACTCTCTTCAGAATTTGTTTCAACGACGTCATATGAAGATTTTTCAGATCGGGAATCCGAAGTTACGTTGGCAGGTTCCTGAGTAATTTCCATATCTACATTTTCATCGTTTTGTAAGAATTTTGAAGTATCAATTTGTTTGGGTGCCGGGCTTTTAAACATGTCAAATGTCTCATTTATTTCTCCTGTTCGCTGTCGTGTTGTGAGCTTAGGAGTCATCTGATTGTGAGGTAGAGTAATTTCCATGTCGACATCTTCACTCGATTTATTCGGTTCTATGATTTTCGGTGAGTCGAATGGACTAACCGTATTTATTTGTTGAATACTTTTATTCTTGGGAGTCATTTGAGGTTGAGTGATATCCATGTCATTATTTTCTTCTTCCACCTCTTTAAAAACTTGCTGTTGATTTCGTGCCGGACTTTTGAACAGACCAACGGTTTCATTCACGTCTTCTTCCTTTTTCGACGTGGAGCTTTTCGGAGTCATCTGGACAAGAGTGATTTCCATGTCAACGTCGTCCGACTCTTTCTTTGCAATATGATTGCGTGCTGGACTTTCGAACATATCGACTGTCTCGTCGACTTCTTTCCGTATCAAGGTCTTCTCATCCATCTGTGTAATCTCCATGTCATCATCATCAAACGTTTTTGTGACGTTTTGACGAGCAGAACCTATTGAAATGTCCATACTGATATTTGCATTGTTAGTCGCATCAAGAAATAAGGCCATCTGAGAAAAATTGGGTATACATAAATAAATACATACAAAAAATGAAAACATTTACCGTATCATTTTGACTTGACGCTTGACCATGATGAGACTGTGACTCGTCCAAATCCATAAAAACGGATTTATTAATCGTCGCATTGGGTTTCGGCTTAAAAAAATTAAATAAATACAGATTAAAATTTCACACATACTAAAAAAAAGCCTGCATCCTGCTTAACTGTAAAATGTGAAATAAAAATTTTCTTCACAAAATAGAAAAAATTGGTGAAAACTCGGAGAATGCTGCGATTGGTCCGAAACTCTGGGAAAAAATGTCTCAGAAAATTTTAGACCGAAATATCGATTTTTCTAAAAATTAATAAAATCGATATTTTCGTCCAAAGTTTTCTAAGCTTTTTAGAAATTACTTCCCAAATCGGAGCATTCTCCGAGCCTGTTTTCCTACTATTTTTTTTGCAATTTAATGACTAACCCCCTAAAAACGTGATTTCATTTATCGAAGCGTAGTGTAATGGACCTATTCATAAGATTCGTTTTTGACATTTTTAACATTGTTTGACATTTTTTGGCATCTATGAATAGGAAAAAAAAACAAAAAAACAATTTTTTATCCGAATTTGCGGCTCTAGGACGTTTCAAAACTTTTTTGCATTTTTGCGTAACGTTTTTCGCCAATTGACACGGAAACACAGCGCATTTGGTTTTTATTTTTCGTTTCTTTTATTCTCAGTACGGAGTGCTGCAAACGCGCTACCTTCGCACAGTGGTGGACGCGGCCACGTTGGCGACGATAGAGTGCAGAAAATTGAGAGAGCCGTGGCCGATGTTTTGCTCTGATTTCTCTAAACCTCACTCCAAATGCATGCGAAATTCATTGTTCGATTGGAGCGAGTTATCAGCGTTTTATACCGAGTATAATATAAGTTTTATGGAAATTTAAATCCACTAAATATATAGTATGCCGCAAAAATGCACAAAAGTTTCGAAACGTCTTAGAGCCGAATTTCCGAATTTTTCAACTACAAAACTCAAACCCAGCAGGCTTGTTTGCAAAAAAAAAAATACCATTTGTGGCACGGCGAAAATTTCGCTCTCATCGACTATGGACATGTCGCGAACTTCGCGAATCGTCATATTCTGCTTCTGAAGAACGACTCCCTCGGTCATCATCGTGCTTTCGCTTATGGTTCTGTCACGAAGCCCGCTGAACATTTTTAACGTGTCGTCATTCACGTTCACAGTCTCCAGCGACATGTTCATCGTTCCGTTCGCTAGTTGATCGATTTTGTTTACGTTTCCAAAGACGTTAATGGTAGAGTTTCCAGCGTCAGTTCTGCCTCTAGGTCTAAAACAGAGATTCATTTACTTATGGGGTTATTTAGAGGTAGCAAAAAAAAAAAATGAATGTTTTTATTATTTTTTTTCTAGCCCTGTATTACCTCAATATGGGATTTATCACAAAATAGGGGACAACTCGCGTAATGCTTCAATTTTCATAAAAGGAACAAATGTCAAAATTGCTCCTGCGAATGTTTAGAAACCTTTGGACCTAAATATCATCTTTTGAAAATGAAAAGGAATCAAAAGTAGCTTTTGATACATCCAGGCTTGTATTTTTAAAAATTTTCAGAAAAAAATATTTTTTTAATTGATATTTCCATTCAAAACTTTCTGAGCATGTTCGGGACTATTTTTGACATTTTTTTCCCAAAGTTTCCCGCCAATCGAATCATTTTCTGAATTTTCCCACAATTTTTTGCTATTTTGTGAATAAAACGATTATAAATAAGTACACCGTGTATTAAATGAAAAAATAAAAAAAGCTTACGTTAAAACGCCATCCGAATCCATCGTGTCGGTAATCTTTTCGCGAAGAGGACTCTCCTCGATCATTTTTCCGTGATCTCTATCGTATTGTCTGACTTGCTTCATATTGTGAAAACTGACGCGTCGATTCATGGTCGGCGTGGTGGCACCAGGTGCTTTTACTTCCGTCGCCTCGTCGAGCAGGTCAACGTGCTGACGCACTTTCAGAATCGACAATCTTTTCTTCTTGTTTTCCATCGAATTGAACTGCAATTCAAGTTATTTTAAGATATTTTCAACAATTCAGCGGCGAAATAGTTCAGATTGTATTTATTTATTTAAAAAACAATAAATTCTAGAAATTGAAGGTTTAAAAAAAGTGGAGTGAAAATTCCGATTGGCGTGGATTTTTTAATTAATACGTGGCTCGATATATTTCATTGCAATTGAAAAAATTTGTAAATAATTGTTTCCCGCGTATAAAATTTGAAGTGCGGTGTGCGATAGGGCGCGATTGCATAGCATCAGCTGTCTGCGCTATTTTATCGATTTTTCTGCAAATTCCCGCACGATTATCCTAATGGACCTATTCATTTGAATTAAAATGAATTTTTATGTCACATTTATTCAATGCATTACATCATATTAATTAATTAATCTGAATTTTCCTGAACCATTCAGTTTGAGTTTTCCTGCAAATCGCGCCTAGTCATCCTGGTCAAATAAGTTGATCTATTAACAAATAAATGCATGCGCCTTTAAAAATGTACTCCGAGTACGCAAAAATGATGAAAAACGATGCATTTTTTGACCAGGATGAATAGGCGCGATTTGCAGAAAAACTCAAGCTCAATGGTTCAGGAAAATTCAGATTAATTAATTAATATGTTGTAATGCATTGAATAAATGTGACATAAAAATTCATTTTAATTCAAATGAATAGGTCCATAAATAAGCACGATTATTGTGTTTTCAACCGAGTTGCAGCATGAGAACGAGAGAAAAAAGATAAATGTTGGCGCTATGCGGGTTGGGGGGGGCCACCCAAAAAAAATTTTTTTTTACTAATTTTTTTTTGCACTTTTTTTGTTGTTCACGCTTTGAATATGCGTTTCTGAGCATTTATCGATGCACGGAAAGTTCAGCGGCAACGCGCCGGAAGCATGTGTGACACTTTTCAAATGGGCGACCGGAGGGAGCTGGGCGGAAGCATGCTTTGCGGTAGGATTTTTTGTGATTAAAAGTTTAAAGGTGAGCCTAAAAAGATAAGAAAAGGTTACTGGGAGCCGATTAAACACTCAAAAGGACACGGTGTGTTGCGCGCTACATTGGAAAATTAAATTTGAATTGCGCGCCAAAATTCCTAAAAATAAAAATTTCGGAATAAGCGTGGTCGCATTTTCGCTTCGCAGCAACCTAATACGGTATATACCGCACAAAGCCACGTTGGCTACGTATCGCTGACGCACTTTTCGATATTGTTGACGCTTTTCTCGTTGCCACGTTTTTTTCTGCGATTTTTTAATGATTATTCTGAGCTTTGTTGTAATATTTCCGAATTTCTTTTTGCGAAATGTATTATTTTCTTTTTTAATACATTATGCCACTTTAATAATATTTTTAATTTCAGGGAACGATGGAGAACAACAACTGCAAGACTCGCCGCCGTTCTGGTATGTTTTTATTTTTAATGCTTCGCTTGAAGTAAAAAAATCCTGGAATCAGAAAAAATAGACGATTTGAAGTTTCAAAAAAATTAAAAGAAAAACATGCTCGCACCACTTTAATGTCTGATTCCAGTTTTTTAATTGGGTTATTCACGAAATAGGAAAACAATTCGCGAAAACTCGGAAAATGCTCCGATTAACCTGGAATTTTGGAGAATGAAGGCAAAAATACTCCTAAACATACTCATAAATTTTTGGACCGAAGTATCGATATTAAAAAATATTACTTTTTTTATAAATTGCCCAGTTTTCGCGCAGTTTTTTGCCGTTTTCTGCTATTTCGTGAACAACCCCATTAGTTTGGAAGCGCTATAAAAATCGATAATAGCTTTATAATATTAGTTGCATTTTTTCGGGCATTAGATAAAAACAAAGACGCTAATTTGTTTGATGTAGCTCTTTTTATGCACGTTTTTGGTTGAAAAGGCTTTATTCTGAAATTTTGGAAAATATTTGAGAATTTTAGCGTAAATCAAACGCACATTTAATATTAGTCATGAAATATTTCACACGAGGCCACTGGTCACATGGAGAAAGTTTCAACTCCAAAAGTTTACCTGTGATACAGTTACGAGTGGCCAACTCGTGTTAAACTTAAACGCTAAAACTTCTTATACTAAACGGCTTTATTAGAGAAAAGTAACTTTACTATAAAAGGGGACAATGGAAAAACGTGGAAGAGGCGCGGGGAAACATAAAATAGGCGGCAAGGCAAAAAGGAAGGCGGAGGCGACGACAGTCGGCTCAAACGAACGGAAATAAACCCCGTTGAAATAAACGGATTCTCGCCTTTTATAGAGTGAAAAAGGGGCGGAGAAAAGAAATACAATAATTAGCGGAACGGCGTAGATCAACTATAATAAAATAGATCACAATGGTCCGGCAGTCGACATGACGAGAGTGCAACGATCGGAGTGGAGACGCGAGACGGCAGGCGGTGCGAGTGTGCGTGGACGTCGGTGGTGAACGAAGAGAGACGCAGGGTGAGAGACAGATCAGTGTGCGCAGGAGAGAAGCGTCGGGCCGGGAAAGGGCTCGACGCTTACAATACTTAACATTTTCTGGTAAAGTTTTGATTCTAGAGACTGCGAAACAACGCTAACGTCGTTTTCAAATGCGTGAACACGATATTTCCTCTCCCAGATCCTTCCCAGCGTTTAGGTTTAGGCGATTTTGTAATAATTTTTATTTAAAAAAAAGCAAAAAATTGTGCCATAATAATTTTTTTTCAGGCAAATCGTGAACGGAAAATGATTGATGAGCAAGAAACATAGGAGAGCGTGCTGCACGGCTACTAGGTTTGGATTAGTCGCTGGCCCATTCGGTAATTTTTTTTTCTCGTTGCTCTTCATTTTTCTTTTCTTTAGAAACGTCAAACGCTTCGTCGTCCAACCAACAAGCCAACTCCGACTGCGGCTTAAATAGTTATCTGTTCCTTATTTTAAAAATTTTTTTAAATAAAACAATTGGAAATTGGCAACTAAATAAATTTGTTTGACCAGATGGAGGAACTGCAGAATTAAAACGGGAAAATCGATCTGCTCGAACTTATAAAAATTTTACCTAAATTTTCCACTGTAAATGCCAAATAAATACATGAAAAATCAGCATTCATAAAGAAGAAATAAAAAAAGTTTGTTGTTGGCACCATGCCAAGAGCTCTCGTCGAAGAGACCGAGAGAAAAAAAGCGTGTGCAGTGGAGCACGTTACCGATCTCGTTCTGGCCAGCAGGCCGTGAAGGATCAAAGCAAGCTTCCGCCCAGCTCCCTCCGGTCGCATATTTGAAAAGTATCACACATGCTTCCGGCGCGTTGCCGCTGAACTTTCCGGACAAATAATCAATGCAGAATGAGATTCATATGTGAAACAAATCAAAAGCGATGCGAAACCGCACAAAAAAACGAACAAAAAAAATTTTTTTTGGGTGGTCCCCCCCCAACCCGCATAGCGCCTAAATGTTTTCTCTTCAAATCGAACTGTGTTTGCGTGGTCACGGGAAAAAAGTGGGCGGAGTCACGCGTTCTCATGTCACAAGTCGGTTGAAAAAACAATATCCTAAATAAATAAATAGAAAAATTTTAATAAGTAAAAAAATTGGGGCAGTGCTCTGCTAAATAGAATATTTACTTGCACGGATTTTCGTTGCTGAAGGATTATTCATATTCAGATTAAAATATTTATAATATTATTGCGATTAAAAACTGAATTTTTTTGGTTTTGGAACCATTCTTTTTTATTTATCTTCGCGCTCATTTCGGTCATTGCACTATTTTACCATGCTGCGGCCATTGAGGCGCAGACAGATAGACAGCGAAAGGTGCGAGAGAGTGAGACGCTCAATTGTTATTCCACGAGCGTAATTTATGGGTCTATTCACGGAAACCACAAAATATGCAAAATTTGGAGAATGCTCCGATTAGTCTGAAATTTTGACAAACATTGTCAAAAATACTCCCGGACATGTGCAGAAAATGTCATACAAAAATATCATCCTTATATATAAAATTCCGTTAGGGTCTGTAACTGAGTTTCTTGGTGTGTCTGTTTCCAAATTGCATGGCGGAAGCGAACTGAGCGCCCGAGACCAACACAAAAATTCGAACTCCGGTCTGTAGCTTACCGGGGTTTACCCGACTGCGCCACAGGGCACACGCGGAAATTGCATGAAAAAGTAATATTTCAAATGAAGAATAAAATCATTTTAAAAATGAAAGGAAATCAAAAGTAGCTTTTGATGCAGCCAGGCTTGTCGATTTTAAAAATTTTCGGAAAAAAAATCTATAATTTTTAAGATCGATATTTTGGTCTGAAATTTTCTGCACATGCCCGGGAGTATTTTTGACAATTTTTGACAAAATTTCAGACTGATCGGAGCATTATCCGAATTTTCGCTGAATTTTTTGCATATTTTTCTGGTTTCCGTGAATAGCCCCATTAGTTACGACATTTCGATGTTGCACAGTTCTTTCCGCAAATATGAAATTTTCAGAAATGAGCTCGGGTAAGCGAACAATTGACTATATGGAGCCGATAACCATCGAAGACTCGGAAGACGACGAGCCAGTCGCCAAAAAACCATCAATCAAATCATCGACAACACGGCCGACCGAAAAAAAACAGAACAACGCGTGGTCAGAAATTTTCAAAAAAGTACAACATTTTATTAATGAAAAGTTGAAATATGATGAAATTTCAGAAAAAAGCCGAAGCATCCGCCGCGGCTTCAAAAGCTTCCAAAGAGAAAGAGCTGACGAAGAAAAAAGAGCAGGATAGATTGAAAGAAGCGGTGAAGGCAAGAATGGGAAACAAACCGGAAAGCGGGAAAAATCACGAAAAAATAGTAAAGAAAGAAGAAGTTGAAACTTTAGAATCGCAAGAGTCTTCATCATCGTCGCCTTCACAGAACTCTGATGAGTTTGTAGGTAATATATTTTTGTTTTTTGATTATAATTGGATTATTCACCAAATAGCAAAAAATTGGACAAAAACGATTCCGGCGAATGCTCCGATTTGCTTGAAACAATAATGTCCGGACATGATCAGAAAATTTCGGACTGAAAAATCGATATTTCGGTCCAAACTTTTCTGAGCATATTCGGAACTATTTGAGAAATTTTTTCCCAAAGTTTCAGGCAAATCAAAGCATTCTTCGTGTTTTCTCACAATTGTTTGCTATGTTTTTTATTTTTCTACAGTACATAAGAAAATACAATTTTCTATGAATTACCGCACTCTAGCTCGCGTTGGTCGTTTTTGAATAAACCATTAAAAATCCCAGCGAATCAGCTTGCAATTGGCACTGGAAAAGCTCTCATCAGCACGAAAGAAATAATCGAGCGACGTGACAAAGTGTTCTTCGAGTTGTTCCTCCACAAAAAGTACCGAAGTCGTCTCCAAATGCAAGCCATCAATTGTATCCTGAAACGAAAGTGTGACGTGTACGTTTCACTGCCCACAGGAGCCGGAAAATCGCTTTGCTATCAACTTCCTGCCGTGGTTCATGGTGGTGTTACTATTGTCGTGTCGCCACTTATCGCTCTTATGAAAGATCAAATTTTTTCGTTGAGAAAGAAGGGAATCCCGTGCGAAACTCTGAATTCCACGTTGACCGTTTCTGAAAAGACGAGAATTCTGCAGGATTTGAAGATGGAAAATCCGAGAATTAGAATGTTGTACATTACGGCGGAAGGAGCAGCAACAGAGCACATGAGAAAGTTGTTGGGGGATTTGACGAAGAAAGAACTGCTCCGCTATATTGTGATCGATGAAGCGCATTGTGTCACACAGTGGGGACATGATTTTCGGTAAGTTTTGATATTTTTTTTTTTGAAAAGTTATATACTATGTACCAGAGGCTACCCCGAATCAGAACTGTCCCAAATCAGAACTGTCCTGAATCAGAACCGTGTCCTGAATCAGAACTGTTCGTATCAGAACTGTCATAAATCAGAACTGTCCTGAATCAGAACTGTTCGAATCAGAACTGTCCTGTATAAGAACTGTCCTTTATCAGAACTGCCCCAAAGCAGAACTGTCCCGAATCAGAACTGTCCTAGATCAGAACTGCCCCGATTCAGAACTGTTCGTATCAGAACTGTCCCGTATCAGAACTGTTCGTATCAGAACTGCCCCAAATCAGAACTATTTAATAAGCATGCTTACGGCCTAATATGTTGTTTTTTCATGATAAAACAAATTTGATTTAAAGATAGTTCTGATTTGGGGCAGTTCTGATACGAACAGTTCTGATTCGGGACAGTTCTGATACGAACAGTTCTGCTTCGGGACAGTTCTGATTCGGGACAGTTCTGATACAGGACAGTTCTGATTCAGGGCAGTTCTGAAACGAACAGTTCTGCTTAGGGACAGTTCTGATTCCGGACAGTTCTGATTTATGACAGTTCTGATACGAAAAGTTCTGATTCAGGACACGGTTCTGATTCGGGACAGTTCTGATTCGGGAACGTTCTGATTCGGGGTAGCCTCTATGTACCAGGCTTGTGCGAAGACGAAAATTTTCGATTTTTCAAAGTTTTTCGAAACAAATTTTCAACGAAAATTTTTTCGACTTTTTTTTTTCGAAAAAAAAAAATGTTAAGAGAATTTTTTCGAGAAAATTCGAAAAAATCGAAAACAATACTGGAATGAATAAGGCTGTCTGAAAAACTGAAAAGGAGCTCGAAAAACACGAGAATAATGATTCTCTAATGCTTGGATCAATTTTAGATCCTAGATTTAAGATGAGTATGATTTATTTGATGTGGCACTCAAATAGTAGTGGTCATTTAATACAGTTTTTACGGTATTTATAAAAAATGCGGGATTTCTAGCGAAGTTGAAGCTTTAGCTGACGTCAGTGCCAGTGATGAATTTAAAATCCGTTTCCTGCTCGCTTGAAAATCGTTTTCGATTTGTTTTCGAATTTTCGAAAAAATAACTCGAAAATGGACGTTGAAAATTTTTTTTTCGAAAAATAAAACCGTAAAAAAATTTGAGATTTCGAATTTGCGAAAAAAAAAATCGAAAATGAAATTAGTTTTCGACTTTTTCGAGCACTCCGTTTTCGCACAAGCCTGCTATGTACCAACGACGAAGTCGCCAAAAGGTTGCGTAAATAGCCAATTCATGACTGCGCCGCAGTCTTGTTTGTAGCTAAAATATTTAGAAAGTACCAAAAAAAACGTGATTTTTTAACTTTGGTCTTGGCATTTGTTATTTTTATGGGGTTATTCACAATATAGCAACAAAACAACCGGAAAAAACTTGGAGAATGCTCCGATTGGCCGGAAACTTTGCTCAGCAAATTTTGGACTGAAATATCGTTTTAAAAATTCAGAGAAATCGATTTTTCATTCCGAAATTTTCTGACATTATTTTCAAAACTCTATTTTTTAAACATTTTTTCGTCTTTCTAATGCCGCGTTCAAAGTTCAAAAAATTCCTGAAATCAGGAGTTTAGTTGCCTTTAGTAAAGGTCACGCCACGTAGTCACGTGTGCACGTGATGCCCCGGTGACACGTGTTAATATGTAGATTATTGTTTATCATTTTTATAAGATTTAGTCTTAACTTTTTTTGTGCTGCGTTTTTTGGTGCTTGTCGCCTTGTTGTGTTTCGCTGTAGTTGGCGCAATAAACGATTATTGTGTCAAAGTCTTTGTGATTCTCGTCACACACATAGGAACCCGTTAACTTGGGGGCCGAACCGGTTTGGTTTGAAGACGGACTGTCTGAAAAACCAATAAAATTTCAAAGACGGACTGTCTGAGAAATTTTGGAAATCCAGTAAACTTTCAAGGACGGACGGTCTGAGAAGGTTGTGGAGATCCGAAAAAAAAAACACATTTCAAGGACGGACGGTCCGAGAAATTGTGACAACTCGAGAAAATTTCAAAGGCGGACTGCCGGCGAAACTGGACCAAATCGAAACTTCTGGAATAGAAGCTCTTTGATTTGCAACAGCAACAAGGTTGGACGGAGCGAACCGATTGGCACAGATGGAGAAGGGTGGACTCTACGTGGAAGAGATGAATGCCGATCAACGAAGGAAAGTGGATCGATTGGCGAGTAGGTCGATATCGGTGGGCAAAAGTCCGATGGAAACGCTTTGGGTGCGGATGACCGAAGAAGAAATGAGCGTGAAGATGAGGAGTAAACTTTTGAAAGGATTTGATAAATTCTTGCAGAATAGTGAGAAAATGGAGGAAGATGTGTTGGAAAAGATTGCATTCGACACGAAATGCAGCGAGCAAATGAAAAGTGTTGTCGTGGAGCAGTTGCGACAGTTCAGTGAAGAACTGCGCATCAGATGGTCAGCGTTCGGAGGAGTGACTTGGATGAAGTCCGTAATGAACGTGATGAGAGCGTTGGACGTGGAAAATGCGGACGATCTGGAGAGATCGTTCGTAGAAATGAGAAGCACGAATGAGTGTGCAGAAAAATGGAGAAACAAGTTTGAAATGCTTAAAAAGGAATTATTAGATTCGCAGAATAAATGGGAGATGGAAAAGGAAAACCTGAAGAGCGCCGTACGTGAGCTCAGCAAGACTGCTGGCCACTTGAGGCGAAGGGCCGAAGAAGCTGAAATGACGGCTACAGCCGCAAAGCAGGGCCAGTGGATGAGGAACAACGCTGATGGTTCGAGCGATGAGTCCGAAACAAGCGAGGAGCTGTTTTCGATGAGAGAGAAAATTCAGGGGCAAGCAAGCTGGAAAGCTAGGAGATCAACAGCATTAAGGATCTCGTCTTGGCAGGCGACGCAGAAGGAGGATAAGCGTCAGAGTGAGAGCACTCGGGAGCAGAGAAGCGCCGCGGGGGCGGAAAAAGACGAGAAATGGCCTTATGGAAAATGGCGAGAAAGTAGAAGTCAGCATGTTCTGGCTGAGGAATGCGCGGAGGAAGACAGTCTACCAGAAGGCTGGAGGTTGGAAAATCCCAGGAAGGACATCGTGAAAAAGACGATAGTGAGTATGGCAAAAATGATGAGATCGTCGGCGTTGCCGGAGCCGAAAGTATTCGATGGAGCGGGAAACTTTGGTGAATTCAAGAGGACGTTCTTGATGAAGTTCCGCGACGTAATAGAGAAGGATGAAGACTTGGTAGCGATTTTAGAAGAGAAGTATCTGAAAGGTGCGGCGCTGGAATTGTTTCGGTCGTTGGAGAATCGATACAGAAGACCAATAAAACTGCTTTTCGCCGAGTTTGAGGAAAGACTTCGCAGAAGGCAAGGGGATAGCCAGGCACACGCGTTGGCAGAGTTCGACGAGTTACAGAAGGAAGTAAACCAGAGGATGTGGGAGTACCTTCCAGAAATAGAGAAATGGTCGCAGAGAGCGTACCCGAACATTGATAGCGAGACGTTATCGCAAATGAGGGTCACGAAGTTGATGAAAGCAGTGAAAGAGGATCAGAACCTGCAGAACTTGCTCATCATGAAAAGAAGGGAGACGCCACTTGCAGATCAGTACGAAACGTTGAAGGACATAGTACTGCAGCAAGAAAACGAAAGGTGGAGAGATGCTGATCAGAGACGGCGAACGTTAAAAGGCACGGAAGAACGAATTGAAACGGAATGGAAATCAAGAGAAGAAGATATGGGACAAGGACAGGAACAACGAGGTCTGCGAAGCCTAAGTGAAAGCTCGCATGGAACGGAGGAAAGTAGCAAGCGCCGGAAGTGCTTCAGATGTGGTGGAGCCGGACATATAGCAAAAGAGTGTACCTCGAAACCATTATACAATGTAGTGAGGGAAGCGGAAAGTGTTGGCACGGAAATGCTAGAAACGTGCGAGGTGTTGGGACAAAAGCGAAAAGTCATTATTGATAGTGGAGCAGTAGTGTCAGTGATTTCATCAGAAGCATGGAAACGTCTGAAAAGAGGGTGTAAAGGATGGAGATACAAGTGTGAGATGATGGGAAAACCGAAATGCACATTGGTCAATGCAGCAAAGTTGTCAATGCCTGTACTCGATCAAGTACGCTTGGAAATTTGGATTCGCGGCAGGAAAGCAGCAGTGGTATTTCAAATTGTACAGAATGAAAGGGAATTGTTCTTGTTGGGAACGAATGCATTCAAAACGGTTGGTGTGGAGTTGAAGTGGGAAGCTGAGACGCTAGAAAATCGAGGATGGGGAAATAAATGGCAGAGGTCATTTGTCGTAAAAGCAAATCGCGGACGGCGAGGCGCGAAAAAAGAGTATGCGGTGAACATTGTTCGGCCAGCGGGGAAGAAAAAAAGGGTGAACGTGGAAAACGGGAATTCCTTCAAACGGAGATTTTGGTCCGTTAATGATCCGGTGGTAACTATGATGTTGAAAAAGACGGAGAGAGCGAAAGACAACGGCATGATGTTGAAGCCCGATGAGAGCAGAAAGAGATTCGGAGAAACGCATGGAAAGATGGCGTTGGGATGGACGACTGGAGCGTGCAATGGGAGAAGAAAAAGTGGAGGTCAAGCACTGACGGGATATGACTTGTGGCAGACTACCAGCGGCGGAAAAATTGGAGGAGTTGATAAAGGAGCAGGATGCAGTACATAACGATCAAAGCTCCGCCATCGCATAGAGAAGAAATAATATGATAATTTATGTGTGTTATGTATATTATTTTGTAGACTCTTTTTGTTTTTTACACCGGTCAGGGGCCCGGTTCTGCCGTCGGGGGGAGAGTTGCCTTTAGTAAAGGTCACGCCACGTAGTCACGTGTGCACGTGATGCCCCGGTGACACGTGTTAATATGTAGATTATTGTTTATCATTTTTATAAGATTTAGTCTTAACTTTTTTTGTGCTGCGTTTTTTGGTGCTTGTCGCCTTGTTGTGTTTCGCTGTAGTTGGCGCAATAAACGATTATTGTGTCAAAGTCTTTGTGATTCTCGTCACACACATAGGAACCCGTTAACTGTTTTTTGCAGTCCAAAGTTCCGAAAAAATTTCTCAGAAATAACAGGCGCGTAAAGTTGAAACCGGCGTTACCGTATTTGCTTCGCTACGAGACTTGAATTTTCCCGCGCCTGTTATTTCTGGGAATTTTTTCGGAAATTTAGATTGCAAAAAACTCCTGATTTCAGGAATGTTTTGAACTTTGGACGCGGCATAATACATAGTTTTTTCGTACATGAAGGCAGTGTGCCTTATCGACAAAGGTTCGACAAATTTGTCGATAAATTTGTCAAAGTTTTTCGTCGAAATTTATCGACAAAAAATCGACAAATTCGACAAATTTGTCGATAAAAAATTTTGACAAATTTGTCGAAATTTTGTCGACAAAAATTCGACAAAAAATTTCGACAAAAATTCGACAAATTTGTCGACAAAATTTCGACAAATTGTCGACAAAAAATTTCGACAAATTGGCTAAATAATGCAGCGCGCAATTTCGAAGTGTTGTTGTAGAACTGCATAAGACATCAAATTTTACAATTCTATTTCGGATAGCTGTATTCCGGGCAGTTCCTTCGGGGGTGCTACGGTATAGAACTCGCACGGAGTAGAACTGCCACGGAATAGAACTGCACGGAATAGAACTGCTACGTTATAGAACTGAACGAAATAGAACTGCACGGAATAGAACTGCACGGAATATAACTCGTACGGAATAGAACTCGTACGGAATAGAACTCGTACGAAATAGAACTCGTACGAAATAGAACTCGTACAAAATAGAACTCGTACAAAATAGAACTCGTGCGAAATAGAACTCGTACAAAATAGAACTCGTGCGAAATAGAACTCGTACAAAATAGAACTCGTACGAAATAGAACTGGTACGAAATAGAACTCGTACGAAATAGAACTCGTACAAAATAGAACTCGTACGAAATAGAACTCGTACGAAATAGAACTGGTATGAAATCGAACCAGATAGCTGCCAGACAGCCGCCAAATGGCTGCCAGACAGCCGCCAAATAGCTGCCAGATAGCCGCCAAATAGCTGCCAGACAGCCGCCAAATAGCTGCCAGACAGCCGCCAAATAGCTGCCAGACAGCCGCCAAATAGCTGCCAGACAGCCGCCAGACAGCCGGCAGACAGCCGCCAAATAGCTGCCAAATAGCCGCCAAATAGCTGCCAAATAGCTGCCAAATAGCTGCCAAATAGCTGCCAAATAGCCGCCAAATAGCTGCCAGGTAGCTGTCTGGTAGCTGCCCTCTTGGAGAACGCAACCGGCTATACATAGTTTCTTGTACCGACAAATCACGGGTCCGCGATCGCTATCATTTGCATGAGATCGGGGCGGCAACCGATGTCGACTAGCAAGAAAATATATTTTGTCGAAATTTTTTGTCGTTTTTTGTCGAAAATTTTTTGTCGATTTTTTGTCGACAAATTTGTCGAATTTTTGTCGACATTTTTTGTCGACAAATTTATCGACAAAATTTTGACAAATTCGACAAATTTTTTGTCGATAAGGCACACTGCATGAAGGATATTTCTCAGCGAAAACTTGGTGTACAATTTTACTGAAAACGGCTCTTCAAAAAATGATAGGGAAAAAAATTGCCAAAAAAGCGATGAAAGTTTTGAATTTTTAGAAATTTAATTGAACGTTGAACTCTTTGTGAATTCCCATATCCACTGCAAGATATTCGCGTCACACACAAAAATAATATTTTTAGACCGGACTACCTATGCCTTGGCTCGTTGCGTGAAGTTTGTCCGAATGTTCCATGGATTGCCCTCACCGCTACCGCAAATGCAAAAGCCCAGGACGATATTGCGTGTCAGCTGAAAATGAAGCACGTGGAAAGTTTTAAAGCTGGAACGTATCGAAACAACCTTTTCTACGATGTTTGCATGAGAGACCATCTCAATAAGGCTCCAGAAGTAACAATATTATCAAAAGGCTTCATATTAGAGTTTTTATTTTTCAGAATCACATGGCCTCATTTATCACCAAGTGCTTGACGATCGACGCCAACACATCCACCTCAAATCTTACAAAAGGAGAGAAAGGCGAACGAGAGCAGAACAAAAAGAAAATGAGCGGATCTGCGATTGTATACTGTCGATCGAGAAACGAATGCGAGCAGGTGGCAAAAATGTTGGCAATCGCTGGAATTCCAGCAATGGCTTACCATGCTGGATTGCGCAAAGATGACAGAAATAGTGTGCAGGAGAAGTGGATGAGCAACGAGATTCCTGTTGTGGCGGCGACGGTTGCGTTCGGAATGGGTATCGATAAGGCTGATGTGAGGTACGTGAAAGAGTTTAGTTTCTTTGGCAGAGAGTTTTTCACTTTAACAGGGGGCGTGGCTTCAAATGCAGCCTTTCGATGTGTATAGTATAGAATATAATTGTGCGTGAGAGCATCTTGAAATCGGCAAGAAAATTGAATGCACAATAGTTTTTTTTAGAGTGGTGCCAACAGAATGGCAGTACGTAGAGTTTTGCAATTTTTTGCGTGTTTTTGTGAAAAATATGTTTTAAAATGATTTTTTCAAGTGGTTCTGCTTAAAAATTAGAAGGACATGCCCTTTTTAAATATTTGAATAAACGTAGTAATCATTTTCCAATTTTATCTACAGATGTGTAATTCACTGGTCTCCATCACAAAATCTCGCTGGCTACTACCAGGAAGCGGGTCGTGCTGGACGAGACGGCAAACGCAGCTATTGTCGCATTTATTACTCGAAACAAGACAAAAACGCGCTCAACTTTTTGGTTTCTGGAGAGTTGGCTAAACTTAGAGAAAAGGTGTGTTTTTTTAAATATTACCAAAAAATCAACGAAATTGAATATTTCGCACAAAGTCCTCCGAAAATGGGCGGAGCTTGGGGGAACGCTGAATTACGGTTGAAAAACAAAAAACATTCTAGAAGTTTTCGAATTTACAATATTTTGCCTTAACCAGGCCAGCGATACACGAATGTGCAGATGGTTTTCTACAAAAACTGAAAAAATCATTTAGAAATCAATAATTTCCATGTTTTTGCCGAAATGACATAGTTCAAGACATAAAATATAGTATTTTTAGGCGAAAAAGAAGACCGCGGAAGGCGCAAAAGCAGAAATGCAAATCAAAGCGATTCAGAATGGACTTGTGAAAATGTTAGAATACTGTGAAGGCAAAACGTAAGTTTATAAACACTCTTATTTTGCCAACGCTCTTTTCCTTTGATTTTAAAAATTCAGTTGCCGCCACGTGGCGATTGCCAGTTTCTTCGATGACACGGACTGTCGACCGTGCAATACAAACTGTGATTATTGTCAGGATCCGGTCAAAACGTCGAGGAATTTAGAGGCATTCGTGGTAAGGGTTGATAGAAATTTGAGTGTAAACCGGGGAAAAAAATATGTTTAAAAACCGAGGAACAAGTCCCGCCTCTTTTGTAATTCTGAAAATACTGAAAAACAGTGCCGCTGAATTGCAAAAGAGCGGCCATTGATCCTCGGTTTTTGACATCTTATATCGCTGATCTGATTGGGAAAATCCACGTCATCAACTTATTGTGGGTAATCAGCATTTTTCAATGTAACTTGGCCACTGGGGTATGAGGAGGGAGTGAGTAAACACGCCCGGACGCACACACGCAACGCATCCAAATGAGGCCCAAAAAATAAAAAAGGGCGCGAAAAATTTCGCATTATCGGAGAGAAAAACCAAATAATTTTGAATAGAGTTTCGTAATTTTCACGATTTTGCTATGGGTTTTCTCTCCGATATTGTGAAATTTTTCGCGCGCTTTATTTATTTTTTGGGCCTCATTTGGATGCGTTGCGTGTGTGCGTCCGGGCGTGTTTACTCACTCCCTCCTCATACCCCAGTGCTTGGCGCAGCTTGGTTCGCAGTATCCAGGATGGAAACTGAGGTCGAACCTCACAAGTATCACAAGTAAGTATCAGCATTTTTCAGAACAGTGAAGCATCCACGGGTCGCCTCTTCAACAAATATGGAAGTGGTGCAGGTCCATCTGGCTTCGATACAATTTACGGTGGTGGCAAACGTGGCGGAGAGACTGAAGATGAGCTTTTATCCTCTTCAACTTCCTCTAAAGACGCTATGGATCGGATGGAGCAGGAAGAAGCGAAACGAATTCGAGGCGTCATCGATAGTGAATTCGCGTTACGGAGAAGAGATGCACCGCGGAGGCCCGTAGCAAGAAACACTGAACCGGCCACAGATGTTAGTGTCATTAAACCGGACCAGAACGTCATTAAAAATGTACCGTTGATGGTCAGTTTTATTTCCTTTTACAAGCCTGCGAGCTCGTGATATTCAATCGAACTTGAAGAGGTTCCAGTTTTGGATGTTGTCTTTTCTTGCCGATAGCGTGCGGATATTCCGATTTTGGTTTTGATTAATATTGGGATAAAAAAAATTGTGACACGGTGTTTGCGTACGTTTGAAAATGAAAAAAATTATCTTAATTCGCTATGTTATTTCTTTCATTTTCGTTTGAATTTTCAAAAGTACGTAAACGCAGTGTGTTGGGTGGAAAGTTTGAAAATAAAATTTAAACTGCGCGGGTTTTTTTCCCGAAAAAAACATTCCCGCTTTTTTCTACCGTAGGCTGCATTTAGCTGCATAGCCACTCGACTTCGTTGAAATGGATACGAAGAGGAGACAAAAAAGAAGTAGCCTCCCCCCTCAGCGGAGCGCATTGCCAATAACGTTCCAGTCAGCACACCGTGTCGCAATGTTCTGTTTTCCCAATAAGAATGATGATGATTCTGTCAGCAATAACAATGTTGCTGTTTTTATAAATAATTTTTAAACACTCCTCTGATAGAGTTTATTTTTCCCATTTCAGACCCGTGAAAACTGGGTGCGACATCTTCTCCGAGCCCTCGAATCTAATTGGATCGTCAGTGGTCCACCGTCTGGAGCTACTACGAAACAGTGCGCGGAACAGTTGGAATATGGAATGTATTCAATTTCGAAAAATGAGACGACATACAAAAATAAGTGCGGACACAAGGTAGAGTAACCAAAATTTCGAATTACAGGAATAATTCAAAATTTTTTGGTTTATTCACTAACTTCATTTTCCCCTTTCATCATAATATCTTCCATACAATCATTTTTGTTTTCTAATTTTTGAATTCATTTTCATTTTATTTTTGCAGCTGGCGGAAATCAAAAAACTCACAATGAAAAATGCGCCGTTTCGTTACGAAAACACGGCTGTCGAACAGAATGGGTTCACAAAAGCGGCAGATCTAACCTAACTACAGTGTCATTTTCAATTTTTCTGGTGTGGTTTTAAGAATTTTCGGTTTGTATATTTTTATCATATTTAACACTTCTTTATTACTGTCATATCATTTTTATTGTTATTTTTTTCCAAATGGAATTTTTATTTATATAAATATTATGGACTTATTCAGTGTGTGAAAAAAGTGTTTTTCAGAGGAGGTGCCAATCATTCCTAGCACGGTGATTCTTTTAATACCGGCCACGCATTTCTAGTCCCCCGGTCGCAAGTATTTCCCCTCTCCCCATCGCACTCTCTCACTCTCTCATCACATGAAATGGGCGGAGTTCCCTCCCCTTTTTGCAAAATGCGGCAAAAAAATTTGCGGAAATCAGTTCGGCCACCACGGAAAACCAGTTTCATTTGAAATTGTACGTATAAAAACGAACGAATTCCGGTTTAAAATATGCACCCTAATGAGAGCTAGTAACGTGACAGACAACTTTTTGATCAGACGTCATTTACAAAATCTTACTTACTTGTGATACTTGTGAGGTTCGACCTCAGTTTCCATCCTGGATACTGCGAACCAAGCTGCGCCAAGCACTGGGGTATGAGGAGGGAGTGAGTAAACACGCCCGGACGCACACACGACAGAAAAATCCTAATCGGGGGACTAGAAATGTGTGGCCGGTAGTAAAAGAATCGCCGTGCATTTGAAATTGTACGTAAAAAATCAGACCAATTCCGGTTTTAAATATGCGCCATAATGAGAGGAAGTAATGTGACAAAAAACTTCTCGATCCGAAGTCATTTAGAAAATCGCGACAGAAAAAACAAATCGGTGGACGAGAATAGTGTGCTCGGTAGAAAAAGAATCACCGTGCCTAGGAAACCAACGGCCGCGACTTCTAGAAAATTCCATTCTCTCCAAAAACATTTATTTTTCTTGCATTATTTCTCAAAATTCGGTGCAAAAAAATTTGAAAAAACGCAAAAAAAGACAGAAGAAATATGGGGAAAAATAATGAATGAGTTTGAATTTCCAATCATTTTGTGCGATTTTAATGTGATATTCGGAAATCCCCCAACGAAAACTACAGTTTCTCCGAAAAGGTGGAACGAGGATTGCGGGGAAGCGTACAGTACCCAGAGGTTTTATAGTTAAGAAAATAATCATTCGGGTCAAAACCTAGCGATGGGATACTGTAGGTAGGTTTTCGAAATCCTAAAACAAATCAGGGTGATAATGCTATTTTTGGTGAACCTTTTAAGGTCTAAAAAATCTGAAAAATGTTTGCAGAAAAGTTTTCATGAGCCTTCAAAACAAAATTTCGGGAAAAAAAATGGAAATAGTTTTAGTTTGGAACGCGAAAATAATAAAAAAAATGAGCTCAGAACTTTAAAATAATTTCAGTGCATTTCGGCTGAGTGCGACACCAAAATAGGTGTGAGAATAGTTTTGAGAAGGTGGAATATTGTGTTTTCATTCGGGTTGCGACATCTAAACGTGAAACTCCGCCCACTTTTTTCACGCGAACATTAAATTGAGTGCATTATCAATTTTTTCGTGAAAAAAAGGGGGCGAGGTTTCACGTTTTGATGTCACAACTCGATTGAAAACACAATATTCCACCTTCTCAAAACTATTCTCACACCTATTTTCATGTCGCACTCAGCCAAAATGTATAGCACACCAAAAAGCACTGAAATTATTTTAAAGTGCTAAGCTCATTTTCGTGCTACATCTTCCAAAAAAACAGCGTTCCAAACTAAAACAATTTCAATTTTTTCCGAAGTTTTGTATGTAGTAAAGTTTTGACTGCTCATGAAAACTTTTCTGGAAACATTTTGCTCAAAAAATTCACTAGAAATTATAGTATCACTCTGATTTTTTTTCAGAGTTTTCCAAAATGTATTAATTAAACACCTTTTACCCCTCACTGAGTATTTAGGTCCATAAGTACAACTTTTAGTACATCCCTAATCCGCTCTTTTCCTGTTTCCATTTCTTCCTATTCATCAAAATCAAAAGACCAGATCCGTTGAACTTGTTTAACAAGTATCTTTTTTTTTCTTCCGGTGCCTTTAGAAAATACACACTAGAAACCTCTACTATTTGATTTTCAATTTTATATTCTCACAGTGTTCGTAGAAATGTGTCAAGTTGCCCCCCGCCGCTCACTTGATCCGGCCTAATAAGGTTTAATGTTTGGAGACTGTGTGTTTTCTATGACCACCACGCACCAAAAGTCAATACGCAAACGTTTAACTTTCCGCCCATTTTCTTCCCCGTGTATACGTTTTCGCGTGTTATGTTTAGCACTTTTTCATTCCGTGATTTTATCAGTTTACATATAGTTTTCCCTCTCTCTCTCTCTTTATCATTTTCAGATTTTATCGAAACAATTTTTTCTTGCCTGCGTTATGTTTCGATTGGTACTCGATTTGATGACCAATGCAATCTCCATTTCATTTTTTCAGTTTACTATTATTAGTTAAACATTTTCTGAAAGATGTGCTATAAAATTATCAATTTTAGAAAAAAAAGTGTTTTCCTATGCTTTTTAAAAGTTCATATTATGTGTTCAAGAGCGAAACTGAAGATGAATTTTGAAAAGAAAAAAGTATTTTGCTGCGAGACCCGAATTAATTGTGTCTTAAATCGAATTGCATAATCAGAAGATGGAGCCTCGTCCACTTTTTCACGTAAAAAAATAAAATACACTAAAATTTAACAATCGCATGAAAAATTGGGCTGGGGTTTCATGTTTTGATGATGCAACTCGCTTGAAAACACAATGGAAAACCGCAAAAAAAAATTCAGGATTACGGTTGGCACTGAAAAACTGCTTCTTTTGGGAAAAATAAAATTATTTTTCCTTTTTTTTTAAATTGGAACTAAAAGTTTTGAAAAAAAAAGTGGAAGAATGCGTGTTTGTGTTTGCGTACTCAAATTCAAAAGAAGCACCATTTTCCGAAATTTTCTTATCAAGTTTTCTAAAAAGGCGTGAAAATTCCTCACAAACACCCCGAAATTGTTCATGGCACACACGAATTTGTACGTTTTTTTGTTAAATGTTTCCTTGCATTTCATGGGAAGCTACTCTAATTGTAATTGTTATAACCGTACTCTCGTGTCTATAAGGCTGCTTTCATATTTGCGAATTACTCTTCCACCGTAAAATGTAAAAGTAAAAATCACATTCTCAAGGAATTTTTGGCTATTAGCCATCTATTTCAGGGCGTATGCCAAAAGTATGTAACACAGTGGCCAAATTTGACGGTTTTAGTCATTTTCGATGAAAAAAAGTTTAAAAAAGACTAATTTTTACTCACTTTCTCGTTAAATTTTTTGATTGGATTACGGTCACACTCATTTCAGCTGTGCCCCATCGTGCTGATCTTAATTTTGGAAGAGTTTGCAAGCAAATAGGCCAAGAATTACAGGGTGCGTCAAAATTACGTGCACTACTTCAAACGCGCATCATGACAAAAGTGGAAGTCCAAAACACATGAAAATCAACAGAAAGTTTATTCAATAGTTTAGAAATATAATGCCAAACGATTATTAAATTCGGCCTTTTTTGGCGGCAGTGACAGAACGAAGACGTCGTGGGTAAGATTCCACCGTGGCACGGAGGTACTCAATTTGTCCCATTCTTCGACAAAAGTCTTCTCTGAAAGCTTCCAGACTAGAATGGGGTCTTGCACATACTATATTTTGAAGTACTCTCCAGATGGAGAAGTCGAGCGGATTTAGATCCGGACACGATACAGGCCATCTATCCTTCTTTATGAACGCCGGCAAGTGGGCTTTGCACCAGTCCTGGGTGTACTTTTCCGTGTGAGGAGACGCTCCGTCTTCCTGGTATAGAAAAATGATGCAATAATGAAAATAAAAATTGAATATTGTGCGCACGAAAAGTGCATCAGCACGCGTTTCCATAGCGTGAAAGTTTAGTGCACATAATTTTGACGCACCCTGTAGCAACAGAGCGTGTTTTATATAACGTTCCCTCGGAAAGCCTGTGCTTACGAGAAGAGCGGCAGGCTCAAAAATGTTGAAATGCGAGAACTTCGCAGATCAAAAAAAAATGGAGGGTCGCTGTAAACACAAACAATGTTCCATACCTTTCCATTTCGGGAAAAATGGCAAACTTTGAGCGAATGAATCATTTTTTGTTTGCTTTCTGCCACAAACCCATTTAGAGTACCACCCTTTTCTCGAGTTTTTCAAGTGTTTGAGGATTTGGCAAATTTAGGCATTTCAAAGACTCACAAATGATTTTTGTTTTGAGAAGCGTGCACCACCTCATTTCCTCACATTAGCTCGGCTATTAGCCATTGAAAATGGCTGCTACCCATCTTGTATGGCAGATAGCCATTACTGGCGCTTCGTCTCCATTTTTTGCACGCTTAACTAAATAACAGAATGCATGTCACTGTGCAGACGCAGAGAACGCGATAGGGCGTGTTTTCCTTTATGTAGAACACCGTATGCGCGAGTTTGGCGCTAGTTGGCGCAAAAGCGGTAGCTAGTCATTGAAAACTAATGAACAGAGCGGAGTTTGATTTCTGCACGCATAATTTTTCTACTAAAAAGAAAATAATAGCCGTCGCACCCGTTGCGCTTGTTTTCCCTCTTGTGCTCTTTCCGTCGCCACTTTTTCTATCTTGATCTGTTCTTTTCCTTCCTTCCTTCCTCCCACCCTCACTTTCTTTCCCGTCCATTTCTCCGCGCCGCCAGAATTAATGAGGCTGTTCGCGCGGACAACCGAACTGACCGGTTTCTCTGCGTCTCCACGTCGCGCACACTCTCTAGTGGCGACGCCTCGGAAATGAGAGGCGGGGTTGGTTCGGGTTACCCGGGGTTTCCGAGGCACGAAGACGCTTTTCGGGCGACGAGTGGGGCGGAGCCAAAGTGTGTCTCTGCGCCTCTTGAGCACAGTGCTCTCTCTCTTTATGATTGCCATTCACTCGTTTCGTTTCGTTGCGTTCGTTCCACCCACAAATTTCTTGCCTACCGGTTCCGTTAGTTTATCTTTTCTGTAAGTCTATTCCACTTGATTGATCCTTTAATTATTTAATCACAAAACTGGCTAATTGCATTGAAATCTTTTTCTTAATGGTGGCAGAAAAGTGAGGAAACTTTGCTTATAAAGGGGGTGCCATTTTTTTGGGTATTTTCTTTTGAAGCTCATATTTTCGACACGCCACGCCGGTCAAACGCGCTACGTTGAATTTAGTGAATCGTGATTTTCGTTTTGGTTTCCAAATGTTTCATTTCACGTTGAATTTATATTGAGTTCAGAAGAGAGCGTTTGACCGTCGTGGCGGGTCGAGAATCCCATTATTTTCTGATTTTTGGCAAAATTTTCAAAAATAAATTAGAAGATCAAAAAGAGTACACTAGGCGCAGCGGCCGCGACTTCTAGAAAATTATATTTTATCATCCAGAAATATTTGGTTTTCTGGCAATTTCCAGCGCCGGTTTTCTAGGCCAGCTGCCCACCTCGTGTTTTCCTTTTGGAAACTTAAAACTCCTTTTGGAACTTAAAATTTTTATGAAATTTACCAAATATCAGAGATTTTTGTGCGGTTTACATTTTAATCAGTTTTCCCAAAACGCTTGCACCTCCTTTTAAACGTTTATTTTTAATAAATTTCATCATTTTCATTTTTCTAACAATGAGTAAAAATCTGTATGTTTGTCTTTCCGTCAAAGCGTTATGAAATTGTTATTGTCATCTGTTAACTAAATACATATTGCAAGGAAGTTTAAAACGTTATCCTCTAAACCCTAATTTTTAACAGAAAAATAAAACCTTCTTTTTTTCAAAATCAAATCTTATGGTAAACAACTTTTATAATAGTTATACAGTAAAACAATTCAATTTTCTTTTTTTCAGCCATTCTTACGCCCTTTTTTTGCTCTGAAACGTTTCGAAAAACTAGTGCATTTTTGCCACACTTTTTTTTTTTAATGTAACACAATTTAAAAACAACAAGAAACAATTATTTAGTGTTTTTCTGATTTCTTATCATTTATTTGTTCCATTAAAAAAACATTTGGCAATGAGAACATTTGGTTTTGAATCCATTTCTAGAAAAAATTGTATTCCAAAATTAATAGACAAATCTGTTTCGGTTTTGTATTCTCGGTAACTATTTCTGTTTTTGAAATTTTAAAAATTTATGGCCATGGCACTCTATTTTTCGGAGCAATGTTTAGCAGGCATTATATTAGAGGTGGCATTCAATCAGGTGGGTGGCATTCTATTGTTCGAAGTAGGGTTTTGAGTCGCAATCTATTAAAGGTGGCATTCAAATAAGGGCGGCCATTTAATAGAGTTTTTACGGTATTTCGGTAGACCGTGAGCTCAAAAGTTTGAAAAAAAAACATTAAAAAAGTATTTGTATCGGGAATTTTTTATTTTCTTCTAGCTTCTACACGCCTTCGCTTGCTAATTCTTCTCTTTTCATAAACGTATTTCATTTATTACTTGGTTATGAAAAGCTGTCGGCTTTTTAAAAACACCGCATTCATTTTTTTCAGCCATGTCATACGGTGGTCACGACCCGAAAGGGTACGGTGTGGAGGACTTGGTCCTCCTCTCGACGATCGATCTGAAACATGTGGTGCAAAACTTGCAGTTGAGGTACGCCCCTTTTCTTTACTGAATATTTTGGTCGCATTCAAGCCGGCGTATTCTTTTTGTGCCCCATCCCTTTAGTCCCGCCAAGTAATGAACAGAATTTCGAAAAGGGATGGATGACACGAAAACACTGATTTATTCATTGGTGGGAGGGAGGGAGGCCGATGGCGCCACGGGGATTTATGTTCAAACGGCACAGACAGACAATGGACAAATGAGGGACATGTCATTGGAAGAGGGAGAGAATCAAAGATTACACAGATTTTAAATTTTTTCCTTCCATTTTCTGGAAAACCTAAATATTGCTTGCAAAATTTAGTCCATGCAAAACTTCTTCCACGGCTATAGTTTTATTTTAGCCATTTTAAATTTTCATTTTCTACTATAACGTATTCTCTATGGAGTGACAGACCACAAAAAAGTGTCGACCTATTTTTCTTATTTTCAAAAAAATAAATTTGGCGGACTTTGCGTTTTATCTTTTACGATAATCTTCGAGTTTGTAAGGACAGTATTTTTGAAAAAAAAACAGCAATTTCCTTGTGAACAAAATAAGTTATGCCCAAGGGCACATAGAAATAAGCCGAGAGTCAGAAAACGCGCCCGGGTGCACATTTGCTTGCCGAGCATTGTCCTTGTACTTCCGAGCGCATTTGCTCACGCCCTCGCGGCTCAAATTCCCTTGAGAAACGATTATCTTCTTTCTAATCCCTTTTAAACATTAAAAATAAGAAGTTTATTTGAAACCGATTTTTCAATTCTATTTTTTTTTCTAAATTTCCGAAGCTTCCCAACATGTTAAATTATAATTTACTCGTCTCAAATGATGAATTGATGGTTTCCGTAAATGGAAAAGAGGAGAAGAAGAGCACTTAGATGAAACATCTGCTCTTTCTCTCCCTCTAGGGGTGCTTCATTAGGAAGGGAGACAGAGAACTCTGGGAAAACTATCGTTTCACACCGATAATTTTGATTATTTCTTTAAGATGATATTTTCACACTTGATTAAACATTGTGAAAGTACGAGCCATCTAATGTTTTGCCGGCAAAAGGGTTTGTCGACTTTTGTCAGGTGGTATGGGGATAGAAAACTGAAAGTTGTAAAACCCGAAAATAACGAAAAACACCTTCTGGCATCTTATGAATACCCGACAACCTACAGACAAACCCTATTGCCCGGCAAACGAGGTTCATGTATACGGTCTCTGTAAACAGAACAAAGTTGCTCAAATTTAACACATTTTTAGCATTTTAGATTAAACTCTAACAGTGTATAAAGTAAGTGTATAAAAACACGCTCTTTTCCCTCTATCCCTCCTAAATAGTTCCCTTTTCTCCCTCATCCCATGACAAATCAACTCATCAAATCTTGCAACATGTTCGCTTTCGCTCCATTTGTCGCCGCATCTAATCCAATTCGGCGAGCGAGAAATTATTTCGAAATGCACCAAACCCTTTTGCGAGGGGAAAAGATTTCGAAATATCTAACGCAAAGGAAAAGGGAAGAGAGAAGTATGAATCAGGGTGTTTCGAAATTTTAGGATGTGTAACTTTGGCTGTCTGCTTTTAAAAATGAGTAGACAAGGGAAACTGAGCACCTGCTTTATACCAACACAAAATATTTGAAACAAAACAAATAAGAACAATAGTTTTTGCTGTACAAAAAGAAGTTTGTGCTTATTGACAGACTTGTAAATTACGGCGTGTTGGGGACCACGTTTTTGACCTATTTTTTGATAGTGAATTCTCGCGGGCCATCTCTTGAGTCTCTGCGTCTACCTTTTTGTACGTGTTTAGAGAAATTTGGCAGAGAGCACGCGACTGTGGAAACGCAGAGAAATGCGACAGGACGCGTTTGCCTTTACGTAGGGCCTAGCAAGTCATGAAAACAAGTAAACATATACAAGCCTCGGGGCTCCGTGTACTACACGCGGATAAAAATAATGAAAACATTTCGAAACATCAAAAAAAAATCCCGATTTGGGTTTTTATCAAGAAGAATGATGAGACATATTGTGAAAACAAAAAAATTGCAACGCGGTGTTTGCGTATTTTTGAAATTCAAACGGTAATGAGAGAAATAGCATGGCAAATGAAGAGATTTGTACCAATTTTCATTTGAATTTCAAAAGTACGCAAACACCGCGTTGCTATTTTTTGCTTTCACAATATGTTGGCAAAAATAATACATATTTGCCCTTCGAATTATTTAACTGTGCTTGTTTGCCAGCCTACAGTGTGGCTGTTAACACAATAATTAGCGACTAATAGAAAAATAAACATTCAGGTTCCAAAAAGGACGAATTTACACATACATTGGAGAAGTTTTGGTTGCCGTCAATCCATATCGACAATTGGGAATCTATGAGAAAAATTCGATTGATCAATACAAGGTGTGGATTTGATTTTGAAACGTTTTTCCCCCGGAGAAATGCTATAATGGATTCGTGACGGAGTGACATTTCACGTGAAACTGGGAGACAAAAAATCTCTTCATTTCTTCAGTTATTTCTTCATTTTTTCGAATAAAAACGTGAAAAAATTGTCACTCCGCCATGAATCCATTATAAAATACTACGATACTGAGTTTTACTACTACTACGTTTACATACAATTTTTTGGTGATTCTCAATAAAAGTTATAGTTGACTTACCCATGTGGGCCTTGATATTCACAGTGCTGTAAGTCAGTTGAAATTTGTCCGATCGACCCATAGTCAACTAAAATCATACTTTTAGTTTTGAAACTTCATTTTAAAAATACATTTCAAGTCTTGAAAAATCTGAAAAAAAAATTATATTTGGGTCGAAAATTTTGGCATATGAAATTTTTTGAAAAATCTGCAGTTTTTAAAAATGACCGAATCCACTTTGGAGCTTGTCAAAAACATTACGAGACAGATTCATGCCAATTTTCAGAACCATAACCCTCTCCATTCAAAAGTTATACTCCAAAAACTAAAATATGATATCTTTTTGTCCGGTACTGTACCTCCTTCTTTTTCAGGGCCGTGAGATTTACGAACGTTCTCCGCACGTCTTTGCAATTGCGGATGTGGCGTATCGATCGATGAAGCGATTCGGTCGAGATTCGTGCATTGTCATCTCTGGAGAATCAGGAGCTGGAAAAACTGAGACGAGCAAGATTATCATGAGATATCTGGCAGCAATCACCAATGTTCAACAGCAGGGTGAAATTGAGAGGTAAGCCTATGGGAGGCCTAAAATCAGCAAAAAGTTACTGGGTATGGATTTGACCGTAACTTGACAAGGAGTTTTAGAACACGAAGTAGAATGTTACGAAACAAAATTAATCAGAAAATATTTGCTTTTAAAAACCCATTCTGGTTCCCACTTTTAGCTCAAAATATCACAGTAACTGTACAAACCGTTCGCATTTCTCTTACAGAGTGAAAAACGTGCTTCTCCGATCAAATTGCATTCTCGAAGCATTCGGATGCGCAAAAACGACTCGAAACGACAATTCGTCTCGATTTGGAAAATACATGCACATTAACTTCGATTACGACGGAGATCCGGTCGGAGGAAACATTTCAAACTATCTGCTGGAAAAGTCACGAGTTGTTCGACAGCAAGACGGCGAGAGAAACTTCCACGTCTTCTATCAACTGGCCAATGGTGGAGATGATGCACTTTTGAGACAATTTGGATTAACAAAAGATGCAAAACAATACTATTTTCTGAATCAGGGACGATCACATAAAGTCGCTTCGATCAATGATTCACGAGACTTTGCCGAAGTTCAAACGGCTCTCAGATCAATCAATACCTTTGATAAGCAAGATGTGGAAAGTGTAAGCCCACGTTTTTAAAGACAGTGATTCACAATTTCACCCCATTCTATTCCAGATGTGGTCTGTCATCGCGGCTCTCATCCACCTGGGAAACGTTCGCTTCATAGATGGTGACAACTCATCGGGAGCAGTTCACATCTCTGAAAAAGCAGCACTCCAGAATGCGGCACGATGTCTGTCTGTAACTCCAGATGAGTTGGCAAAGAGTTTGTCCACACAAGTCGTTGCTGCACACGGGGATATTGTCAAGAAGCAGCATGACGTCAATGCTGCATATTACACAAGAGATGCGTTGGCCAAGGTGAGAAAAGGGATTTTTTGTAAATATTTCAATGTTAAAATTATTTTGGGCTTGCTTTTCAACCGTAGTCTTCTAGTGGTTAAAAAAAGTGTATAGTCAAAAAAAAAATGCCGGCTTATTAAGTTTGGGCCAAGAGGCGGAACCTAGTTAGCGCAACCTGGGAGGCGAAAAATTTTTTTATCGATAATGAGTAAAAACAAACCGATTCCGCTTTTTCTGCATAATTAAATACGCTGAAAAATAGTGTGATTAGACACCGTGTCTACTTGACATTCGCGCACTTACCATCCCTTAAGCTCCGCCCGTTTTATTTATTTTTTATTTTATTTTTTCGAGTGAAATATTTGGTTTTGGATAGTTTGTTCTGTTCCATTGCGCCAGTGAGTGCGCTGGCCCAATTTCCAACTAAAAATAACTATTTTTAGCAGAAACTATTAAACAAAAATTTCCAGATATTTTAAGAGCTTGCGCAATAAAATCGGTTTAGAAATAAGAAAGGTTTAGCGTTTTTCAGAAATTTCAGTGCGGGCCTCGATTTCTATTTTTAAAGATAGATTTCTAAATACGATTGAAACAAACAGTTTAAGCGTCGGACAGCCCGAAAATTCAGGTCTCAAAGCAGTGAAAAGCCAATTTTTAAATTATAAAAACCAAAAAAATCCAACAATCTTATACAGGCTCTGTACGACCGTCTTTTCTCGTGGGTGGTGTCCAAAATCAATGAGGCTATCAGCGTGCAGAATAACTCGCGGTATAGCAAATCCCACGTTATCGGAGTTTTGGATATCTACGGTTTTGAGATCTTTGGCAGTAATAGGTTTGTTTCATTGTTTTTAATTCATTTATGGTTTTTTCAATCGACTTGCGACATGAGAACGCGTGACTCCGCCCACTTTTTTTCGCGCGACCACGCAAACACAGTTAGATTCGAAGAGAAGCAGAGAAAACATGTCTTTTTATCTCTCATTCTCATGCTGCAATTTGATTGAAAACACAACAATTGCATATTTTTGTTTTTGTTTTAGCTTTGAGCAGTTGTGCATCAACTATTGCAACGAAAAATTGCAACAATTGTTCATCGAGTTGGTTTTGAAACAAGAACAAGACGAATACGAAAGAGAGGGAATTAAGTGGGTGAAAATAGAATACTTCAATAATAAGGTACATCACTTATCTCCATGCTTATGCTCAATTTCAAATTCTCAGATAATCTGCGACCTCGTGGAAGTCCCACGCATCGGAATATTATCAATTCTCGACGAAGCATGCGCCAGTATTGGAAACGTCACTGACAAAGTTTTCCTGGGAGAATTGGACAAAAAACTGAAGAATCACAATCATTACACGAGCAGAAATCTGAAACAAAGCGACAAGTCGATGGGATTCGAGGAATTCAGAATCACTCATTACGCTGGCAACGTCACTTATTCTGTGATGGGATTCATGGACAAAAACAAGGATACGTTGTTCCAAGACTTGAAACGATTACTTTATCACAGGTAAATAACTTTCCGATTCATATCAATGTCAGTTTGTGTTTGGACGGTTAGGATTTGAGGCACCACCAGAAATGGCAAAAAGAAACAATTTTACTTTTTTCCAGCAAAAACCGTCTAATCAAATCCCTATTCCCTGATGGCTCCAAGTCGATGGCCGAAGTGAACCGTCGGCCGGCCACCGTCGGATTTTTGTTCAAAAACTCGATGAACGAACTTGTTAAACAACTTGCACAAAAAGAGCCGCACTACATTCGATGCATTAAACCAAACGAGGAGAAGAATTCGAGCATCTTTGATGTGGAGAGAGTTGAGCATCAGGTAATGTGACTTTTTTTTAATTGGTTTCGCCCTCCACGGCGTGGATACACAGAGACGTGAGAATTGACGCTTGGCGAAACGTAGTCCCGAATAGGCGAAACGTAGTCCCAAAAACGCCGTACCCTGCACCGATAAAGCAAAGTGTTTTGAGTGGCTTCAGTAGAAAAAACAACCTAAAGCACAGGAGCATGAGCCAGCAAACGCCCCCGGTCGCACAACGGAAAACTTCCAAATGAGGCCCAGAATTAACACAACAAACACGTGTTTATAGTAATTTCGGTCCTCATTTATAAGCCTTTTCCGTTGCGCGACAGGGCGCGTTTTCTAACTGCCGGCTCTTGTGTTAGCGATATCCTCGATAACTTGATTAACACGTAGAAAACATCCTTAACAACTATTCTCATTGTCAGGTGCGATATCTCGGTCTCCTTGAAAATGTGCGTGTCCGACGTGCCGGATTCGCCCACCGTATGCCCTACGATCGATTCGTGAACCGCTACAAACTAATCTGTCCGCAAACTTGGCCGAATCCAAGAAGAGGTCAACAACTGCGCGAGAGCTGCTGGCAGATTCTGGAGCACGTTGGTTTGAGTGCGGATTGTACGCAAGGACGTACCAAAGTGTTTATCAGCAGTCCCCAGACACTTTTCCAACTCGAAGAGCTCAGGACGAAGCAATTGCCACAAGTTGTGACGTTGTTGCAAAAGGTTTGTTGTGAAACTGACACAAATAACAATAAAATGAAAAAAGAATAATCGAAACGTGTCATTTCCAGATGGTTCGTGGAGTGCAGGCACGTGAACGATACAGGAGAATTGTGGCCGTCAGAAAAATCATCGCGGCGTACAGACGGTATAAGCTGAAGTCGTACATTTGGCAGTTGATCAATGCTTTTAGGTAAGATTTGATGTCTAAAAAATTGAAAAAATAAGTTTTTTGAAAAATGTCACGTTAAGAAAATCTAATTTATTTATGTTTTTAAGTTCCTGGGTGGTCGAGGTCATTGACAGCTTGAAAATTAACAATTTGCGAGCAAGAAATAGAATAAGCTAATTATGCTAATCTCTTGAGTATAAGGCCAGTTTTGTATCCAAGAATGACGTAATCTCTCGTTTTTCTGGCTAGCCTAACCGCTTGTCCACTTGTGTATAAAGCCGTTTTCATCTCGACGAATTTACCAGCATTATACACAAGAGATTGGTGTAATCAATATTGCTATCTCAATTACAGTAGTTAAAAATATAGTACCGGACAAAAAGATATCATATTTTGGTGCTACCTCGGAATAGAACTGACGCGTAATAGAACTGTAGCGAAATTGAACTCGCTTTGGAATAGAACAGTAGCGAAATCGAACTGTAACGAAGTAAAACTGTTCGGAATAAAACTGATCGGAATAAAACTGTTTTGGAATAAAACTGTTCGGAATAAAACTGTAGCGTTTTGGAACTAAATTAGCAATGGAGCGCGATTGCATTGTTTGCTCATTCAAATATTGGAATTTCTCATGCGCGTGCTTTTTTCAACAGTTCTATATTTGAGCTATTCATCAAAAATTGTTTGTTTTGTTGTTTTTTTGAATAAACTTTTATCATTTTTTTCTCGGCCCGCCTTGACGGCCAAGAAATGCAATCGCGCTCCATTGCTAATTTAGTTCCAAAACGCTACAGTTTATTCCGAACAGTTTTATTCCAAAACAGTTTTATTTTGCTACAGTTCTTTTCCGAACAGTTCTGTTCCGAACGGTTCTATTGCGAAGCGAGTTCTATGTCGCTGCAGTTCTATTACACTTCAGTTCTATTCCGAGGTAGCACCCATATTTTGGTTTTTGGAGTATAACTTTTGAATGGAGAGGGTTATGGTTCTGAAAATTTGCATGATTCTGTCACGTAATGTTTTTGACAAGCTCCCAAAATGGATTTGGTCATTTTTGAAAACTGCAGATTTTTCGAAAAATTTCAGATTCCAAATTTTCGACCCGAAAATAATTTTTTTTTTCAGATTTTTCAAGGCTCGAAATTTGTTTTTAAAATGAAGTTTCAAAACTAAAAGTATGATTTTAGTTGACTATGAGTCGATCGGACAATTTTCAGCTGACTTACAGCACTTCGAATATCAAGGTCCACATGGGTAAGTCAACTATAACTTTTATTGAGGATCACCAAAACCGAATAAAACCAAATAAAATTTGTTTTTAACAGTTTTTATCTAATTTGCTTTTGTTTTCTTTGGTTTTGATGATTCTCAATAAAAGTTATAGTTGACTTACCCATGTGGACCCTGATATTCAAAGTGCTGTAACTCAGCTGAAAATTGTCCGATCGACCCATAGTTAACTAAAATCATACTTTTAGTTTTGAAACTTCATTTTAAAAATAAATTTCAAGCCTTGAAAAATCTTTAAAAAAAAAATTATTTTAGGGTCGAAAATTTGGAATCTGAAATTTTTCGAAAAATCTGCAGTTTTCAAAAATGACCAAATTCATTTTGGGAGCTTGTCAAAAACACTACGGGACAGATTCATGCAAGTTTTCAGAACCATAACCATCTCCATTCAAAAGTTATACTCCAAAAACCAAAATATGATATCTTTTTGTCCGGAACTGTAGATAAATTAGAAAAATAGAAAAAAATTACGAATTGGGAAGACGCCGTGCGTTTTCCGCACTAATTCTGCTAAAATAATACGGTGAACTTCAACAATTAGGAACTGAAATTTAAGAATAAAGCGTCTTTCCTTCAACGTTCCCTATAGTCTCTGGTGACGTCATTTAACGCGCATAAAACTTTTTTTTGAAAAATCCAAAACAAAACATATTTTGAGCCCCATAAAACTCAAAACCATATAAAATAAGGATAAGGAAACGACAAAAGGAAACATACTTTTTAATGGGAAAACATTGCCAAAAACTGAACAATCTACCAAAAGGCCAAAGTTTAGGCTCGGTGGACCCCAAATTTACGAAAAACCCCATAAACTTTCAGAGACGTCCGTCGAATGAAAGACCTTGGAAAATCGGTCCGTTGGCCAGCTCCTCCACTGGTGCTCGCCCAATTCCAAACGCGTCTTCGAGTAATGCACCAAAGATGGCGAGCGGCCACGATACTCTCGCGAATCCCTCCACACCTTCGCGCTTCTCTTCCTCAAAAACTCACCGCCTTCGAGATTTTCCACAACAAAAAAGATAATTGGGGATATACGCGAATGTGGCGAGGCGATTATCTGTCTATTGCGGACGAGTTGGAGCCTCCATCCACAGTTTCCACGTGGCACGACGGTATTCAAGCACTTCGATCGGCTCATCCATTCGGAAAAGTGCTCTTTTCAACGTACATTCAAAAATTCAACAAATTCAACAAGAGCTCGTTGCGTGTACTTGTGATCACTGATCGATATGTGGCCAAGTTGGAAACGAAGAAATTCAAATTGCTCAAAGAGCCCATTCCCCTTCAAGCGGTTAGTTCAGTGATAATGAAAATTTCGGCTAATAGCCATATAATTCGCGTCATGTGCCGAATGAAAGGCGCATGCCCCAAATTCCATGGCTATTAGCCTTTTTCAGAGACTATTATCCCTTTTCCATGTATATTTTGAAATGCAAAAGGGCATTGAACGCCGCTGCAAATCGTTAAAATTTTCACATTTTTTCTAAAACCGTAGTCGCCAACACCCCGTGTGGATAGAGTAAAACGAAAAATATTTTTCAAAATAATATTAATAATGGGTTGATTAATCTCGAGGGAAAAAGAAGGTATAATTATATTTTGTGCATATATTTTATTTTCATCAATGTGATTTTTAATGCCAGAATTATTTAGCCCATTTAGATTTGGAAAAACCTCTACCAAAATACGAACATTTCAAAAGTTTCATATCTGGGGTGTTTTATTCGTTCGCCATTATTGAAAAAAAAAACAATGTCCGGCTATATTTATGCTCAGGGAACTTTCGGAAAATTGTCCACTAGCAGCTACCCGGGAAATTTACCATTTTTCTCGGCAATCAGCGGCTTTCTTGTCCATTAGCTGCCTGAAATTCCAATCCACAACTTCACATTTTCAGATCAGCCGAATCTCGGTTTCTGCCGAATCCAACGGTCTTTTCGTAATCCACGTGGGTGACAACGACATTGTTGGGTGCGCGAAAAATGCGAAAGACGAGGAGAGAGTCGGCGAAATGATTGGCACTTTGCTCGTCCACTACGACAAGTATGAATATACATAATTATCACTTCTTTTCCCTGACGTATTCCAAAATTTCAGAATAACAATGCGCCGCCCACCAATCGTCATTCAGTCCACCGTGGTTTGCACACTGGGCGGAAAAACGCGAACGATTCGCGTGTTCGACGCGGATAACAATAATGTGCCGCCGGTTTTTAAGAAAAACGGAAATGACGTGGATTTGATATGTCATCAGTTGACTGCTCAAGTTGCTTAAAAGCCACGCCCAGCCTTTTTTTTTTCTTTCATCTCCTTTTCTCCTCACTTTGCCAGTTATTTCTAAACTTCCAAACGGTTAGTATACACATTCACCCACCTCCAATGCTTTTTTCACCTGCAAATTCTAGTCTTACTTCCTTTTTTGCTCTAGTTTCTGATTATTTTAATAATAAAAACATCATTAAATCTGTAAGCATTCTTACATATGCATCACGTATTCGTCACGGAGTGACGTATTGAAGTAAATGAAAAAAAAACGTTTCACAGATTAAAAAAATGAATAATTACCGTTGTTACTCTATTAGAACGGTAGTGAACAGGATTTTTTCTTCGTTTTTAATTAATTTTTTTGGAACCAAAATTTTTACTTATTTTTTTGAAATTCTCTGATTTTAAATTATCTTTACGCCTTTCAGCAAAATAAACCAGAAGAGATGTGTTTAAATGCTTTTTCCGGGATTTTGAAAAATAGAAGGGCATCCCTTCCTAATAGTTAAGAGTACGGTAAAAGAAGAAATTCCACTCTGTGGCGAATACATTCTACAATTTTTCACTTTTGTCTATTCCGGAGATAGTGGTGTTGGAACGATTCTAAATATCCGACTAAACTACTCGCAACTCGCATCCTATTTAATTAGTTTCTTTCAAGGGTACATTAAGAGGAAAACTATTGAAAAAAAAATGAAACAAACTTGATCGTTGCTTCTCTGTCTGTTCATCGTGCATTAAACCTTATTACTCATTCGTGCGAAGCTGTTAGTCGACGTTATTCCTGTCATTTCGATGCGGTTGACCTAAAACAAGCGAGCATAAATAGATCCATTGTTCGACAACCTCATTGAGAACAAAAATCCTGGAAGAATTGCCGTACGTCGCCAATTTTTATTGTTGTAACTTTTTTCAGGTAAGTTGAGAAATATGGTGGCACATATTCTTCTGGTTGTAATAATAACTGTCAATGCGGTAATGGCATCTACTACGCGACAAGAAGGTAAGAGTGAGGTTTTTGTTCAATCAAACTAATTTGACGGTCTAAGTTGCCATACATCTTATTTCAAGTTCCAAAAATTCATGTTTTGATTAGTTTTCACAAATGATCTATCTTGTGTTTCTTGACGGCTACGGAAAAGGCGAATTTTCCTAGCAATCGGATGAGAAGAGAAGCCGTCTTTATTGCCACGTCCAAGATAGAAAAAAAAAATTACAGACATCTGAATTTTTTGCAGTCGACTGCAAAGTTCAAAAACCAATTCCAAAAAACAAGCGCGCACAGCGCCAAAAATCATTTCCACATATTGTTTTTTCATTCGACTTGCGACATGAGAACGCGTGACTCCGCCCACTTTTTTCGCGCGACCACGCAAACACAGTTCGATTCGAAGAGAAGCAGAGAAAACATGTATTTTTATCTCTCGTTCTCATGCTGCAACTCGATTGAAAACATAATATATTCCGTATTCCGGAAAACGGAACCGGAAAAGCAGAATTAAATTTGCGGAAACCGGAAACGAAAGAGGCTAAAATGCGGAAACGGAAAGGCACGGCGTGCTGGAGACTACGTTTTTAAAATTATTTTTGGAAATGAAATTTCGGAGGTCATCTCTCTCAAAGCTCTGCGTCTCTGATTTTACACGCACTTATTGTCGGCCCGCCAAAATGGTCAAACGCGCTCCGCTGAACTTAGTACTTCGTGAAGTTCATTTTGGTCTCCAAATTATTTCATTTCACGTGTAAATTCAACGTGAAATTAAATTATTTGGAAACCAAAATGAAAATCGCATAGCGTTAAGTTCAGCGGAGTGCGTTTGACCATTTTGGCGGGCGACAATAGCAAAACTTGGCAGAATGTAAATAAATGCGACAGGGCGCGTTTGCCATTACGTAGGTTTTAGCACGCCGTGAAAGGAAACTGAAATTCCGTGCAACACTGCAATTTTTATTGTTTTGCTGCGTAGTCTCCGTGATGATTTTTTTCCGCTTTACCTGTTCAATATTTTTACCGGCTACCATCTTTAAAACTGTGCTGGGACTGCTAAATACAACATAGAACAGATCCCAAAATAGAACAGTGTAAATTAAAATTTCTCTGTGAGTTTCTGTCTTTCCAGAATTATGGAAAGGAAAAAATAACGGGCTATACGGTGGATGTGACAGAAATTTGATATTTTCCGAAATCGAGGGGGTGCTACGGTATAGAACTCGTACGGAATAGAACTGCTACGGAATAGAACTTCGCGGAATAGAACCGGCTGAAATGAAACTGTACTAAAAAAGCAACTGCACGAAATATAATTTAGCGCCTCAAAATGTACAACGAAATAATTCTTCGAGTTGTTCGAGCGGTTCTGGGTCGGTACAGCTCAATTTTATGCGGTTCTATTCCGCGCAGTTCTATTCCGTAGCAGTTCTACTCCGTGCGAGTTCTATACCGTAGCACCCCCGAAATCGAAGGTACTTCTGTTCCAAAAACATTTCGATTCCGATTTTAAGATTATATTAACAATCCGATTCCTAATTTGTTGTTTTTTCTGATCCTATTTAGGTCAAATTATAAAATTGGTCATGGATCTTTGGATGGGTCCCGGAGCTTTTGGTCCCAGACTCTTTGGGTACGCTTTTTGATTTATCTTCAGGTAATAAATTTGTGTACAGTCACGTAGGATTGCTCTTTAATTACGACTATTCTTTTTTGTCAAAATTTGCAAATGTGTTAATTAAAGAGCAGTCGGAACCATAGTCTGGAACTTAAAGATCCGGGACCCATTGAGTATTGTTTCGTATAGCCCAAGTTCTAAAGACACTTCACGAACACTTGATCCGGGCTCTTCTTTTTGCTCCTTTTGGATACTCCCGTCAATTTTAAGCTGATGGTGGCTGGATCCTGGTTTATTCGGGAGATCACTGTCATCTTCTCTGATTCGATGGAACCAAACGTTTATCATATCGTGTTTGACGGTCTCTGTATCTGTTGTATCGCCCAAATTTTGAGCAGCATTCATGAAAATCATGCGGATGTAATGCCGCGTCGAAAGTTCAAAAAATTACTGAAATCAGCTGTTTTTTGCAGTCCAAAGTTCCGAAAAAAATCCCAGAAAAAACAGGCGATCACAGTTGAAACCGGCGCTACCGTAGTTGCTTCGCTGCGAGACCTACTATGTTTGAACCTGAAGTTTCCCGTAAAAAAAGAAAAATTGAGCAAATGTGGGAAGTTTCAAGTTAAACATAGACGGCCTCGCAGCGAAGCCACTACGGTAACGTCGGTTTCAACTGTGATCGCCTGTTTTTTTCTGGAACTTTTTGTGGAACTTTGGACTGCAAAAAACTCCTGATTTCAGGAATTTTTTGAACTTTGGACGCGGCATAAGCGAAAGAAGTACCGTTTTTGTTGCAGAAACTGACTGCCAATCGGAAGGATGTAACGAGAACTCGGCGAGCAACAAGTTTGCTTTGCTCTTCCAACAAATGCTTACTAGGCAAAGAGGTAATTCTGGGAAAACAACCAAATTCAGTATATTCTTTACAGAGATCAATACTGATTGTCAACTGATAGTTGATTGTGCCGAGGGTTCCGAGTGTATTGATGGAAAGTGTCGAAATGTCGGACCGAAGAGGACAAAGATCATCAATTTGTATAGCAGATGGTGACAAACATCGCAAACGCAAATCACTAATATTAGAATAATAAAAAGGTTAAACAATAATATGAATACATTTAGATTTTTAAAAACTGTTACAAAACTGAGAAAAAATAACAAAAAAGGTGATAATCAAAATTCGTCCTCCTCTTGTTCATGCATTTGCGCCTCCAACTCATTTGACGTTTTCGCCACGTCTTCTTTAATCAAATCGCGAATTTTCTCAAGCACAGGCGGTGGCAACCAACCACGATCGCGTACATCTTCTGGATTGGGCCGATAATTCGATTCTACGACACTTATCAATTCTTCAATCGCCTGTGGAAGTCGAACATCAGTGACACAGTACCACATTTGTCTGACACGTGGCAATTTTCCCTGCTCGTATAAATAATTCACATCATCTCCCGTTGCGTATAACGTTCCTTGTTGAGATCTATCGGAAGAAACTTTCAGTCTCTGCCTTTCCGGAATACTTCCGTGTTGTCGAAATGAGACCATCAAAGTCTGATAAAGTCCTCCTTCCTTATCAATTCTCGGATCGTAGCCAAACTTGCACCAGAGACGTCCCCACGGACCACTTTGGATGTAGAACGCATATTTTTGAATGATGCAACGGAGAAGACTGTCATCGAGTCGCGTACGATACAATATTCCAACTCGTGTCCACATTGGACGTTCTTCGAAAAGTTCGCGGAGTAATCGATGCGGTTCTTCGTGTTTGCAACGGAACATTGCGTCCTCGACGGCTTCGTTTGAGGGCGCCAGCGGGAATTCGCTTTTAGCATGAACCGATACTGAGAGCGCTTTTCGCTCCACTCGCATATCTGCAATTATTTGAATTAAGACAAGCACATGCAGTTCCTTTTTTTTTAATTATATTCATTTTTACCGTGAAATTATTGTGTTTTCAATTGAGTTGCATCATCAAAACATGAAACCCCGCCCCCTTTTTCATGCGAATGTTCAATTTTAGTGGATCTTGAATTTTTGTGTGAAAAAAAAGTGGGCGAGGTTTCATTTTTAATGATGCAACTTGATTGCAAACGAAATAATTCCTTTTTGCATATTAAAATCGAAACATCAATTTCTTTTTTATAGGGTTATTCATGAAATAGCAAAAAACAGCAAACTCGTATAATGTACCGATAGGTCTGAAACTTTGAAGAATATTTAAAAAAATATTTCCGGACATGATCAGAAAACTTTGGACCGAAATATCGTTTTTCTGGAAAATTTTAAAATCTATATTTTCGTATAGAATTTTGTGGGAATGTCCGGAAGTGTTTTTGACATTATTTTTCAGGAAAAAAAAATCAATTTTTCAAAATCGATATTTCGCTTTTCAATTGCTAAATTTAAATTTACAAAAAAACGCACTCTGTCCATATCCACTTCTCATCGATTGTTTCGTTTTCTCGCCATGATCAGTCTCCTTTCCGAGAATCTTTGACGACGGTGTCAAATATCGACTAAATTGATAAGGCGGCAAGAAAAGAGGAGTGTTTTGTGCTTTATCTTGAGTCCACCAGCCGAGTGCAGTTGACAAATCCGTTGGTATCAACTTGGGTATCAGATCGTCAAAAGTGTCACTTCCTACTCGTTTCTTCAATGGAAGATATTGAAAATCGCACATCACATCAAATGTGTAAATTGTGTCAACCTAAACATAAAACAATATGCTCATTTCTAGAATTTATGCGCTCACCAATCCCAAAATCTTTGTCTTCACTTTTCCCGGATCATTCTTTTTCCTTTTAATCTTCATAACAAGGTTCAACGTTCCGGATGAAATTGCTTCTTGGTTTTTCTTCTCCGCCACTATTCGCGAAGTGTACGGATTTTCGGGAGTGTGACTGAGCTCTATCGAGTTATTGTTAAAATGTGCTGAGCTGACTTGTTGGAGACCACCCAGTGATTGCAGAGCCTTATCTATATTTTTAATAATACCCGGGTATCTGATGAGAATCAACTGCTTCGGTTCATCTTTCTTTTGCGCCGGAAATCGTAAAAAATCGTTCATTTTCTGCGGAAATACTGGAAATTAAAAAAAGTAATTAAATAAAGGAACTGGTAAGAGAAGAAAAATATGCATAGGTATGAAACCTTTCTGAATATTTTGTTAAACATTAACAATAAGTGAACTGACGATCGTATATTTAAAATTTCACAAACTCAAAAAAGGGACAAAGATATAAATTTAAAGGTCAGGCTCCGGCTCATCGAATGGCCACCCTCGTCTTTCGCGATTCATCAATTCAGTGTAAGGCCAGGCGCGAAATGCGTGCGTTTTGATACCGTGCACATAGTTGAACTCTTGGAAGCAAGCACGGCAGAAATATGTGTATGGGTTGGGAAGAAGTTCATGTTGTTCCACGACAAACCTTCAACATTTTTATTTTTTTTTTGATATTATTATCAGACGGACAAGCCTGCGGATTTTGGCGACTACGTATTTTGTTTTTTTTTCCTTTTCATTTATTTCTCGTCTCCCTAATTTTCTCGTATCCCCTGTGGTGAAGATAATCTAACGGCGGGGGTTTTGAGTTTTTTGGAAGTGAAACTCGCTTGTGCGAGAAATTTGTCGATAGTACTTTAAAACACTTTCCCCGAAAAGTTGGCACCTCTTTTATGGGTCGGCCAGAAATGAAAAAAAGGTGGCTATAAATGCAGAAATTTCCCCCTTTTTTCTGAATTCAACTGTGCGATTTAGAAAAAAAGGGGAAATTTCTGCATTTATGGCCACCAGGGGTGCCGTTTTTTTTTTTTGGTTTTTTTTGTTTTTCGCATTTTTCGCACCTCATGCGAAAATTTTATTATTTTTTTCGCATAGATTTGTTGTTTCAAAAAATTTTCGCATTTTTTTGAAAAAATCAAAGATTGGAAAGAAAAATTGGATTAAAGACTAGAGTACGAGTGTCAGAGATGTCTCGCAAACGGTTTTCGCATATTTTACGCAATTTCCACCTTTCTGTGTGAATAAAATTGGTAAATTTGATAGTATTTCGATAAAAAAAACAATAAAAATACGCGGTGAAAGTGAAAAACATTTTTTGTTTTTTTTTTCGCAATTTTTTTGCGAAAAAAATTTTTTTTGGCACCCCTGATGGCCACCTTTTTTTCATTTCTGGCCGCGCCATTAAGAAAATTTTAAATAAAAACGCGTCTTGCGATTGAAAAAATAAACATTTCCCGATATTTCCGTACAAACCTAATTTTTGACTGTTAAACATTACATTTTTAGCAATCTCCGACTCGTTAAAACTTATGGATCTATTCAGCGCAGGAAAAAAAAACCGATTTTCGCGGTTTTTTTCCCTAGGCAGGTTGTTTTCCAGGAAAAAAAAACCCATGCAGTGAAAAAGGCAATGCGCCTTTAATTTTCAATGCGAATTCGGTTGAAATTTAAAGGAGAGTTATTTCATCGGCCGGTCTCGACACGATCAGTTGTTGACGTCAAAAAACCTCCGACTACTGTAGTTTTTTGTCTTTTTTCCTCAATTTTGCATAGGGAAAAAAACCACGAAAATCGGTTTTTTTTTCCTGTACTGAATAGGTCCATAATAAAAAACAAAAATTCTAAGAAAATTGAGAAATTTTTGTTCGTCCTTATTCGGGTTACGGTAGGTCGCGGCCGCTTTATTTTTCCGACAACAATCAATTGAACAAAATACTCACTCCACATGACTCTTCTTGCAAACTTCGCACTTTCGATCATTTGTTTTCTCGTACAAAGTGAACGGATACTTTTCCAATCCATGTGGATCCGATTCATGCAAAAGTCGCAAATCGTGAAAAACCAAAAGATGTTCGCAATTTCCAGAGTGTTGAAAAAGATATGGCTGGCCGAGACGAAGTTTTAAATCGACTATTCGAATGTCATCCATTTTCGTAGCTTCCACTGGATCGAATATTTCTTTTTGTTGCATAAAATTGCGAATCGGACTGAAAAGTCGGTGAATTCTCAACGTTCAAAAAGAAAAGAAAGGGAAATCACAAACAATGAAATATCCTTGGCGTGTGGCGATGAAGAATCCACGTAGAAAGTGTCGTGAATGAATATGAACGCAGAGGGAAACTTTTCGGCTGTGCAAAAATCAAGATTCATGGGATTTAACTCTTCGCCGTTTTCGAGTGGGACTATTGTATCACTTTGACAACACTGAAATTTAACGATTATTAAAAAAAAATGTTTATTGGCACAGTAATTAAAGAGGATCCGCATTAATTTTTGGAGACTTTGACAAAAACCGTGGAAAATTTTTGCAAGTTTGCGGCACGGTTTCTCCTGCATTTTATATCACTTCCTGTTCAAAACTCGCGCCCCAGACTTGCAAAATTTTCCCCGGTTTTGTCAACGTCTTAATTTTTCGGTGTTTATTAGAATTCTGCACATTTATCCAAAAGGTGAACTCTTACCAATTTCTGCCTCAAATCGAACAGCAATGTATCTCCACGAACAAGAAACTTTCCCATTGGCCTCAGAAGACGTGAACTTCTCAATTCTGAGGGATGAAGCATGCGATTATATGGTTGAAGTGCATCCACAGTGAGCACAATATCATTGTCACATTCCGATTTTGCAGAGCATTGAGGACGGTACAACTGGAAATTTTCAAATTAAAAAAAAACCAAGATTGCTCTATTTTTACATTTGTATCGTCCCGATTGCTCACAATATATTTATCGTATTTCAATGATGTGACATAGGCTGATTTTCGATGACGTGATGATTGAATTAGCTCATCCCGATTTCTAACACTTCTGAATCGAATTTATTTTATATTTTATCAAAATGTTTTGCTACTCACTGATGTGTATAGAGAGTTGAAGTTTTTAAAAACCTCTGATTTCCCTTTAAATCCGACAAAGTTCGAGTGCAAATATCGGACGGACCCTCCATAAACATGTCAAGGCTGAAAATTCGATTATATATTGTCGGCCCGCCAAAATGGTCAAACGCGCTCCGCTGAACTCAAAGCTATTGTCCATTCGCGAAGAAAGCAAGTGCGCCCCACAAAACTTAGTACTTCGTGGATTTCATTTTCGTCGCTAAATTATTTTATTTCACGTTGCATTTACACGTGAATTGAAATAATTTGGCGACGAAAATGAAATCCACGAAGTACTAAGTTTTGTGGGGCGCACTTGCTTATTTCGCGAATGGACAATATGCTATCTTCATTTTGGTCTCCAAATTACTTCATTTCACGTATAAATTCAACGTGAAATGAAATAATTTGGAAACCAAAATGAAAATCGCATAGCGTTGAGTTCAGCGGAGCGCGTTTGACCATTTTGGCGGGCCGACAATATATTTTTTTTTAATTATACAAGCCTGGCTGCATCAAAAGCTACTTTTGATTTCTTTTCATTTTCAAAATTGTTTTATTCTTAATTTTTTATATAACTTTTTCATGCAATTTTCGCGTGTCCACTGTGGCGCAGTCGGGTAAACGCTTGCCAGACCAAAGTTCGAGTTTTTGTGTTTGTCTCGGGCGCTCAGTTCGCTTCCGCCATGCAGTTTGGAAACAGACACACCAAGAAACTCAGTTACAGACCCAAACGGTATTTTATATATAAGGATGATGATATTTTTTTGTTTATTTTTTTTTTACATTTAAATTTATATTGGGGTTATTCATTCACTATAGACATTTTCGCCTGTGAATAATCCCATAGAACCTTAAAATCATACTTTGAAACTTCTTCCACAGCTTCTGTTGCTTGTTCCTCTGACACTCCAGCACTCATAATCAAATTTTCGGTCCATAGCGCATTATCCTTTTCTTTTTCAGATTCTTTCTCGCTGTCATCACTGATATCTCGATATAGTGTATCTGAAAATGAATATTGTTGAATAAATTCGAAAATTCCAAAACCTTCTGCAGATTGTCGACACTCTAGAAGATCTTCCTTGACATTTTTCAAGTCGAGAAGCGGCGACACATACCATTGTTCATCTGACTGAAATTTTCGATCCATTTTTTAGTTATTTTTCAGGGTCACAGCAACTTTCTCGGGGAAGTATTCCAATATACGGGAACCGTTTTCAGCACTCGAAAATGAAGAGCTCAGAAGTGCATTCTGCAAATAAAAACCTTATTCAGGGCAGGAAAAAATAGTTTTTTTTGTTGTTAATGTGGTTTTTCAGAAACATAAAGAACCCCATCAGAAGTCAGCGCAAAACGGCGCAGAAGGTTGTAAATAATAATAATAAAAAAAAAGACTAAAATCGTCATAAAATTTTTATCGTCCTTGTCGTCGCGGAACGACCTAAATTACGGAAAATCTGGGAAAAATAAATATTTTTGAAGCTTCCTCACATAATTCATGGGCTAGTTGCCCAACCAAATGGGCGATAGCCCTATGCAAACGGCCGCTTCGCCCACTGGCATGGGCGAAGCGGCCGTTTGCATGGGGCGATCGCCCATTCGGTGGGGCAACTAGCCCAAATGACGGGCGGCTCGCCCACCGCTCGCTCATTCAGTTTCTTTCGTGGACATACTCTGCCAAAAACAGCTAAACAGCGCCAAATGACATGGAGAATGGTACTAATAGTAAAATAAACATTAAAATTTGAATGGCAGGCGAATTTTAAGGATCCGGAAGAGTTATCCGTCAACTCACGGAATTGCCGTTTGGGCGAGCCGCCCGCTATTTGGGCGAATCGCCCGGCATTTGACGAGTCGCTCGCCATTTGGGCGAGTCGCCCGTCATTTGGGCAAGTTGCCACACCTAATGGGCGATAGCCCCATGCAAACGGCTGCTTCGCCCATGCCAGTGGGCGAAGCGGCCGTTTGCATGGGGCTATCGCCCAAACGTCTGCCCGATAGCTGCCAAAAATTATGTGAGTCTCGCTGTCAACAATTTCCAAGTGAGTTACGGTTGACAACAGTGTTTGCACAGTTTTCAACACACCACTACGCGTTTTTGCACAAATAACTGGTTGGCGGGGGCGCGCGCGCCAGAATTCGAGCGGGAGATTTCGAATTTTAGGCTCGTTTCTAGACTTTTCTCTCCTAGATTTCTTGCTCATTTTCAGCTTTTTTACATGTAATTTCCTTCTTTATTTGCTAGTTTTTATGCCCGTTTGTTTAGACGAAATTTGCAAAAGTTAGTTTGGAGAAAGAGTTTTGGCCTAAAAGTTCTGAATCAGTTATTGTGTTTTCAATCGAGTTGCAGCATGAGAACGAGAGAAAAAAGACATGTTTTCTCTGCTTCTCTTCGAATCGAACTGTGTTTGCGTGGTCGCGCGAAAAAAAAGTGGGCGGAGTCACGCGTTCTCATGTCGCAAGTCGATTGAAAAAACAATAGATGTGTTCCCGTCGTTTTGTTGATTTTCTTAATTTTTATGGGGTTATTCATTTTTGCCTTATCTTCATATTTATGTTTAATATTGTTAACCGTTGATGTTTGTCAGTGTGTGTGTGTAATTTCGTGTCACCAGCGTTTTTTCAGCTCCTACTGGACCGATTTACACGGTGCTACCTCGGAATAGAACTGACGCGTAATAGAACTGTAGCGAAATTGAACTCGCTTTGGAATAGAACTGTAGTGAAATTGAACTGTAGCGAAATAAAACTGTTCGGAATAAAACTGATCGGAATAAAACTGTTTTGGAATAAAACTGTTCGGAATAAAACTGTATTGTCCATTCGCGAAAAAAGCAAGTGCGCCCCACGAAACTTAGTACTTCGTGGATTTCATTTTCATCGCCAAATTATTTTATTTCACGTTGAATTTACACGTCAATTGAAATAATTTGGCGACGAAAATGAAATCCACGAAGTACTAAGTTTTGTGGAGCGCACTTGCATTCTTCACGAATGGACAATAGCGTTTTGGAACTAAATTAGCAATGGAGCGCGATTGCATTGCTTGCTCATTCAAATATTGGAATTTCTCATGCGCGTTCTTTTTTAAACAGTTTTATATTTGAGCTATTCATCAAAAATTGTTTGTTTTGTTTTTTTTTGAATAAACTTTTATCATTTTTTTCTCGGCCCGCCTTGACGGCCAAGCAATGCAATCGCGCTCCATTGCTAATTTAGTTCCAAAACGCTACAGTTTTATTCCAAAACAGTTTTATTTTGCTACAGTTCTTTACCGAACAGTTCTATTCCGAACGGTTCTATTGCGAAGCAAGTTTTATATCGCTGCAGTTCTATTACACTTCAGTTCTATTCTGAGGTAGCACCATTTACACCAATCTTGACGAAACAATTTCAAACCCAAATGTCATGAGGCGGACGAAGTTTGGTGTGAATCGGTCAGGTTTTTGTGGTAGCATACTAAAAGAAAAAAAGTGATTTAATCGTGGCACCGCCGACAACCTTCTAGTTAATACAAAAAATGTAGTGTTTTGGATGAAATGAATAAGGCAAAAAATGCAAGATGCACAACATTTTTTATGACAACCAAAACAAGTCAATTCTATCTTGTTTTCCGGCAACGACCCATTCAACGTAATAGGCAACATACTCCGTTATGTATACGTAATCCTTGCCGCAATTGGGCAAATCTCTCGAAGGCCAATTTTTATCTCAAAGGACACTTGTGAGGATACGATCAATCATTTTCCGTCTGAGTGCTGGTAGTATTTGCGCAGCTTGTGTGTAGGTCACTGTTTCTTTTTCAAGAGACATTCTTTTCGGCGACCACCTGTTTTTTTTTTCTATCATTCGAGTTATGTTTGCTATTTATTTCGTTCTGCTATTTCGCATTTTTTATCAGTCGCCCGTTTTATCAGTTCTGCATGACATGGCTCCGCAAGATGCGTCTTCTTTTTTTTCGCAGAGAATTGGCTAGTTGGATGGATGGTTAGAGGGCTTATTTTGAAATGTGTTGGTTGGCGCGCTTGGGGGGGCGCTGAGGCCGTTGGTCAAGGCCGTCACAAAGCATTCGTCGCCGGCGCGAAACAGCGCAGGCGACAGCGGACGCAGAGATGATGGGGCGAAGAGGGACACGGGCGGCGCCAGTCTCTGGTTCTCGCTTAGTATAATATGTCTCACCGACAAGAGCTCGCCGGCCCCTGCTACTGGCCAACCTAAACCTCATTGCGTTTTTGCGGACACAAAGATAGCTTTTCTGTTCACAAAGTTTCGTCCGAATTTTAAAATTGCACCGCTCGGCGTGGAGAGAAATCTCTTCTGATTTCTTTTTTTTTGTAGAATTCTAGGGGATCTGCTTAAATATCTAATATGTTAACAACCATAAGCTACTACTTGAAAAGTGGTCCAATCTGTGTTCTACTCCAGATGGCTACGGTAATTGACCTTTGCTAGGAGGATGGCTGTTGTCGTCGTGGAATGACCTCCAAATGCAAGCCGATCTTGTTGATTGCCTCTGCCACGTCACCTTTCCTCAATTCCGTCCAGTTTGATTTTCATCGCGTTGAACTAGTTTCGTTTCTTTTCCTTTTTCCCTCATTGTTGGCTTTGTTGACCACTTTTCGCTTTCTGCGGTTTTTCCTTCTTTTGCACAGCCCTCATTCTATTCCATTCAGTTCCCATAGGATTACTGCGCCAGGCCGCCAGTCGATCTCGCCAAATTGCACCCAATGAAAAGCCATCTGCGTCTCTGTCTTTTCGGCATTTATTTCTTCAACCACCAAATGGTGGTGACACTCAAAACAAATGGCTTAAGCCGAATGGCTCCATGAAGTGGATTACATGACAGACTTTGGAGGCTGGTCATAGTTGGCGTTGTTTCGAAATAGATGCACTCTTCGCCTTCGCTTTCTCTCCGTACTCGCATATTTCGCAATCGTGGTTGTCGTGTTTCACTCTGGGTAGGAAGGGGTCGTGGCTGCTGCGGTTTTTTATGCGAATGGGCGCCGCGCACTCTGCGTTGTCGCTAATATCGATCCAAGTGCACACATTTGAACACGCCCCACGCTTTTCGGCCCTTTTCTCTTTGTTCCCCATTTAAGCGATTATAACGCGAGTGTCCCGATTTCTCCTCATTTAGTCTATTCTCATTAAATGTGACACAGGTCTGCCAAATTTCACAATAATATGGAATGCAACGGAAAGAAAATTAAATACCTCCCAATGTCCTCAACGTGTTATCATTTCTTTATTTCCTTTTCTAGAATTCTACTCTTTTCTCTCCTCTCTTTTTTTCCTTATTTCCGATTTTGTAGCAAAAATGAGAGAGATCGTCCACGTTCAAGCCGGACAGTGCGGTAACCAGATTGGATCCAAGTTCTGGGAAGTCATCTCCGACGAGCACGGAATTCAGCCTGATGGAACGTTCAAGGGAGAGAATGATCTTCAGCTTGAACGCATTGATGTCTATTATAACGAGGCTAACAGTGAGGAGTTGAGCTTTACAGCTGTAGATTCAGTATCTGTTTTCCAGATGGAAAGTACGTGCCGCGCGCGGTGTTGGTCGATCTCGAGCCAGGAACGATGGACTCTGTTCGCTCTGGACCTTTCGGACAGTTGTTCCGCCCGGATAACTTTGTGTTCGGACAAAGCGGAGCTGGAAACAACTGGGCCAAGGGTCACTACACAGAGGGAGCTGAGCTCGTCGACAATGTGCTCGACGTGATCCGCAAGGAAGCTGAAGGATGTGATTGCCTTCAGGGATTCCAACTCACTCACTCTCTCGGAGGAGGTACTGGATCCGGAATGGGAACCCTTTTGATCTCGAAGATCCGCGAGGAGTACCCAGACAGAATCATGAGTTCATTCTCGGTTGTACCATCACCAAAGGTGTCCGATACCGTCGTTGAACCTTACAATGCCACCCTCTCCGTGCATCAGCTTGTCGAGAACACCGACGAGACTTACTGCATTGACAACGAGGCTCTTTACGACATTTGCTACCGCACGCTCAAGCTCACCAACCCCACTTACGGAGACTTGAACCATCTTGGTAAGCAATTCATATTGAGACGCTCTTGCATAAATTTATGTATTTCCAGTTTCTCTCACCATGTCCGGAGTTACTACTTGCCTCCGCTTCCCAGGACAACTCAACGCTGATCTCCGCAAGTTGGCCGTAAACATGGTTCCATTCCCACGTCTCCACTTCTTTATGCCAGGATTTGCCCCACTTTCTGCCAAGGGAACCCAGGCCTATCGTGCACTCACCGTTGCCGAGCTCACGCAGCAGATGTTCGACGCCAAGAACATGATGGCCGCTTGCGACCCAAGACACGGAAGATACCTCACCGTCGCCGCCATGTTCCGTGGACGCATGTCGATGAGAGTTAGTTTTCACAAGTTTTAATTAATGGGTTATTAATTTTTTTTCTATGCAGGAGGTCGATGAGCAGATGCTCAATGTCCAGAACAAGAACTCGTCGTACTTCGTCGAATGGATTCCAAACAACGTGAAGACCGCTGTCTGCGACATTCCACCACGTGGACTCAAGATGGCAGCAACATTCGTCGGAAACTCGACGGCCATCCAAGAGCTTTTCAAGCGTATCTCTGAGCAGTTCACTGGTAAAAAAACTCGCATGTATCATTTTCAACATGAAATTTTCAGCTATGTTCCGCCGCAAAGCTTTCCTTCATTGGTACACTGGTGAGGGTATGGACGAGATGGAGTTCACTGAGGCTGAGAGCAACATGAACGATCTTATCTCTGAATACCAACAATACCAGGAGGCCACCGCTGAAGACGACGTCGACGGATACGCCGAGGGAGAGGCCGGAGAGACGTACGAGTCGGAGCAATAAGCGGTCATTCGTCAACCATCCCGACACGTTTTCTACGCATTCGCTTTTTCTCCACTCAATGTCTCTACTTTTTCTCACATCAAATGAGACGCTTATACTAATTTATTTGCTTTTTATGTTATGATGAGGCTTTCGTCTCTGAGAATTTTGCCTATGAGTAAAGTGAATGCTATGAAAGTACATTTTCGAATTTTTATGTTCTTTTTTCTCGATCACGCTGCTCGTAGCGTGAGAGTCGCAACTTGAAGGGCTCTGCATTCAAACCCGCAAAGTGCTCAAATATTTGGTTTCATTTTTTTTTACTAGGGAATGCTCCGAACATTATTAGAGTTCTAGCAATCAGTGTTACACCATTCGAAAGATATTTTTGTTGAGATTCCATATAATGGATTCGTGACGGAGTGACAATTCACGTGAAAATGGGAGACAAAAATCTTCATTTTTTCGAATAAAAACGTGAAAAATTGTCACTCCGCCACGAATCCATTATATACTCGGTATAAAACGCTGATAACTCGCTCCAATCGAACAATGAATTTCTCATGCATTTGGAATGAGGTTTAGAGAAATCAGAGCAAAACATCGGCCACGGCTCTCTTGATTTTCTGCACTCTCTCGTCGCCAACGTGGCCGCGTTCACCACTGTGCGAAGGGAGCGCGTTTGCAGCGCTCCGTACTGAGAATAACTGTTCGTTTTTTACAAGTGAATTATTGTTTTCAATCGAGTTGCGACATCACAACGTGAAATTCCGCCCACTTTTTTCACGCGAACATTGAATTTTTGCGTTAAAAAAGTGGGCGAGGCTTCATGTTTTGACGTCGCAACTTGATTACTCAGCGATTTTTTCCGAAGACTCGCGCTTGTCCCATGGAGTCCTCAGAAAAAACCTCTCCATTTGCACACTCTAATATGAAAACACACCGACCCCTCATAGATGCCTCGGAAAAATAAAACATGAACCTGTTCAGTATTTTTTTAAGAAGCACGGGTAAGGTCGAACCCTTTTTTTAATAACTTTGAGGGGTCTGAGTTTTTTCCGGAGCAGCGGAGAGGTCGAAGTTTTTCTGAGGCCTCCGTGGGACAAGCGTGAGTCCTCAGAAAAAATCGCTGAGTTGAAAACACAATCTTTCAATTCAATATTCTAGCCGGCTACAGTAAGCAGTTGCGCAACTCCGCCCCCTCAGGTTTTTCAACTGAAAGTGCAAAAATGTCAACGCATGTGCCGTCTCGTTATGTCTGTGTCTATTATAAAACTTGCGCGCGAGCATATGGTAAATAGCCGGCAAGAATATTGAACCGATAATGACAGAAATAAGCTTTTTTGGTAAATTTTTTGAGGAAAAATTATTTGTTTTTGTTGAAAAATGTTTTGTCCCACTCCTGTTGCGGACGCATGTTTTCATGATGCAACTCGATTGGAAAACGATAGTTCCCTAAATAACTTCAACGAAAATTTATAAAAAATCAAACACTTTCCGGGCGTGGCCTAAATCAAACCCCTAAATCGCGTTTTGTGGGATAAAGTAGGGTGCGGTCGCCGTTTATTTTTTCGTCACGCATTCTCATGTCGCAAGTCGATTGAAAAAACAATAGGTAATTACACGATAACCTTTAGCAACACAAATATTCAGCCAAAACACTTCTAACAATCGGGAGAACGAAACCTAGATCTCTATTTACTAACCCGACGAGCAAAATGGCCACGAAGCTGCCCCCGGGCAGATCTGCCTAATTCCGTAGCAATTTTCCAATTTTCTCGCCAATTAGCGGTCTCGCTGCCGGATGTTCCCCGAGTAGAGGCGCGAATCCGTTCTTGTATGGTCAAGAACTGAAATTCGTTATTGGAATTTCAGATGATATTTTCTCGAAGATCAACGACGTATTTCAAATAGAAGCACTGTTTTTCCCTATTTATTTAGAATTTGCACAAGACGTATTTCTCAAAAAATGCAGTTTATGAAACATATTTCTAAAATATATTAACGCTGAAACGAAACATAAGTAGTCGGGAATCTTCCCGATTTCATTTGAACGGGCGAATTATCCGTTTGACTGATCACATGACCGATGAGCCAATCGTCTCCGATACGGTCCTGCACTAGAACGCATTGTCCTTCGAGTATCTGAAATATTTTAATGGAGCAGCTGGCCTTTCGAAAATTGGCTAGACACTTACCTGAATCTCATCGCCGTGCTTCGGTTCAAAGTCGTAAAGCACTCGACAAATTTTATCCGTCGGAGGATCCTGATGAATTTGATGCTGTTGTTGGCTTCCACCAGTTGACGAAGACGTTGTCGCTGCTGAATAGAAGCCGTCGTCAGAAATCTAAAAATAGTACATGATTTGGAGAAATTCGGGAAATTTTGAAGACGTTACCCTCTCATACTCGTCGTAATCATTGCTGCCAAGTGGTGACGGATACGTAGAAGTGTCAAAAGAGAGACTTGGAGGTGGAAGACAATTATTTTCTCCAGCTAATGGAATGGTGAGAATTGTCATTGGTAGGCCCTGAATTGTTAAAATGCCATTGGGACTGTTTTTATTTCATTTCTAACCGATTTGTCTTTTATTTTATGCTGAAATCTGGCGAGTCGATGAAATCCACGGTTTTGTCCACCATCGACAATATTTATAGAGTCGTTCACCTTGTAATACAGATATTCAATAAATTCGAGAACGCTCTGAAAATAAATCAGATGAAATTCCGAATTTCGGAAATTTGAATCCCACCATCTGCTTTGAATTAGAAACCATAACATCGGCCGTCTGATTGTTGTATATTCGTTTCAGCTCATCGTCCAAAACTCCCGAGACACGTTCGAGATTCTGGCGGCGCCGAGTGGAAGACATTACTTCTCCAAAGTTTTCAGACTGAAATTTTCTTTGCAATGTTATTCTATACCTGATATTATTTAGCAAGTAAATTTTAGGTTGGTAAGAAAGTTTTTGAAAACTTTGGAGTCTGATGTTTGGAGACCCGGACAAAACCGGGGAAAAGTTGCAAGTCTGCAGCGCATTTTTTTTTCTGTATTTTCAACACTTCCAGTACAAAACATCGTGCAGCAGTTGCAAAAAGAAGCGGAGCATCTTCCCCGTTTTGTCAGGGTCTCGATGTTTGACAGTAGACTTCTAGTCCATAATGTAAGGGATAAAGTTACCCCTTCTGTAGTCTGCTCGGTGCACTTTGTTCTATGACGCACACATTCTTCTCAGCTCAGCTGGCCGTCCATTATACCATTCAGATCAACAAGCTCGCTTCCACACGCTGCGTATCCGCTTATCATCTCACTCTATACATCTATACTCAGCGAATGCATCATCAGCCTCGCTCTACGGCACTTTTCAATTTTCAACAGTGTAGTGCACCTTTTTTGAAGCGAAAAATCAAATTTTAACTGCAATTCGTCGTGGATACGTCATTTTTCGTTGAAAAGAAGTATAAACACTAGAATTCAAGTTAATATTGCAAGTGCAACACGGTTTTACAGGAATTTTGCAGTAGAGCGAGGTTGATGATGTATTCGCCGACTATAATCTTCAGGATTTCTGACCGGAAATGAATGACGCCATCAGGAATGTAGATTCATGATAGCTATTCGCCCACGTCGAGACCAGAAGCGCCACCCAATAGAGCACGGTATATATTCCGTCTTTACGTTTTATCGACGCGTTTTGACTCATGAACTTGCCCCTTCCTTCTACCGGACCCTGAACCTAATCGCTTCCCACTCGGGGATTGTTTTTCGAATGGGTTGTTTTTTCCATACATGTCACGGGCGGGGCCGATTGGAAATTTTTTACTGGCCCGGCCCGACTGCCCCGGATATAAAAGCAACTCAAAAAAAATCTTTTCAACATTTTCCTCTACGCTCCAAATTTCTTCCTAATCGAATTTGCGTTTGACCATTTTGGCGGGCCGACAGTATTTATTTTCGTCAAGAATTTTATGGGAATTTTGACATTATTTTCCAAAGTTTCAGGGCAATCGGAGCATCATCCGAACTCAGCAGAAGCGTCGAGCCCTTCTCAGGCCCGACGCTTCTCCCGGGAACTCCTTTTCGCCCATCACCTTGCGTCTCACTATGTTCGACACCTCATCCGTGCACCCTCGTCTGAATCTCACCCTGCGTCTCCATAAGTTCACCATCGATATCCACGCACACGCACCGCCTGCCGTCTCGCGCCTCCACGCCGACCATGCACTCTCGTCAGGACGACTGCTGGACCATTTCAATCGGCACGATTACAGTCAATCCACCAATCAATGATCTTCTTGACTCCGCCTCTTTTTCACTCTATAAAAGGCGAGAATCCGTTCATTTTAGCTTTATTCTGCTCACTTGAGAACTTTTTCAGCGCCGTCGCTTCTGCTTTTTCTCACGCCTTTATGTTTTGGTTTTGCCCCGGCTCCCACTCTTATATTGTACTGTTAATGTTTTACAATTAGCGCTGGTGGTTTAAGGATGGGTTCGCCGCCCGTCCTTACTAATTGTAAGGCTCGTCCAAAGTAAAAAAAAAGACGTTTCTCTGGACGCCTATTTTCTTCTTTTTTGCGTTTTTTTTTAAATTGGGGCGTATTATCGATTCAATATTCTTGTCGGTTACAATAGGATTTTAAGTGAAAATTCTGCGAACACCACAGTTATTTTGAGAAATGAGAACGCCACGTGTCATCACACTCAACTTTTTTTCATTGCATTCAGTTGAAAATTAAAAGAAAAACTGAGGGGGTGTGGCTTTAGGTTTTCCGCGTGAACTCTTGTGGTAGCCGGCAAGAAGATTGAATTGAAAATATTCTATTTTTAATTGAGTTGCGACATCAAAATGTAAAACACTGCCCACACAGTGAATCTTACTACGTGCCGATGCGGATCCTAGGCCATTTTGAGAAATTTTCTCTTCCATGAAAGAAATCCTGGAGCTATTTTGAAAATGAAGGCCAAAACACGGTGTCCAGGATTTGAAAAGTGGGCGGAGCCGAGCAAACGCGCCCCACTGGATTTTTTCGCGCGAAATTCAAATTTTGACGCATTTTTAATGTTTTTCGGGAAAAAATAGCATAAATTCTCATTTTTTCCCACATGTGCTCCAACGGAATTATAGCTGAGGTCTTTAGAAATTTTTTAAGCCTAAAAACGGCGAATTGGGTTCAGCCACCATTTCGAAATATTCGTTTTGAGTTTTTTGGTGTTTTTGCAGGATAAATCTTTACGAAAATCGAAGTTTGGGCAATTTTATGGTATTAAAAGACACAATACATACATTTTACAAAGAAAAACAGGTTTTACTGAAAGAAAAATAAAAAAATCAATTAAAAAAATTCGAGTCGCAAACTGCGCAAGCACCGAAAGCGCGCCATGAAAGTTTGCTGACGCGCCAGCAAATTAGGCTCCGCCCACATTTCAAATCCTGGACACCGTGCAAAATGAAAAATCGGCCCAATAAATATTGTTCTTCGTTTAATTTGCTACCTTTTAAAAAAAATGTTGGCTCAAATCGGTTCACTACCGGCTCTAGCAAATTTGTTAAAGGTGTCGCGGACTAGTAAAAAAATATCGAGTTTTCTCTTCCATTTTCAGTTTTCTGTACTTTTCTGGAAAACAAAAGCCTAAATTAAAAATCGGCTCAATAATTATTTTTCTTCATTTAATTAGCTACGTTTAAAAAAAAAAGTTGACCCGAAACGGGCTGCCACCGACCCCACAAGATTTGTTTAAGGTACGGCCTAAGTTTCGCCATTAGCTAATAGACCTGAAACTTGTCGAATGAGCTTTTTTCAACTGTAATATATTTTTGCACGTTCTTTTAGATGTTTTTCCTCTAATATTCACACTATTTATTCCCAAAATTGCAATTTATTCACCAGGTAATTCGAAAACGAAGCCAATAGAAAATCTGTGCCAGCCTTTTGCAACTAAATCCCACCCATTTTTTCGCTGATTGGTGGACTTTTCGTCAAAGAAATTTTGGCTTGACGTAGTAAAAGATTCACTGTGGCCCACTTTTTTTCACGCGAATGTTACATTTTAGTGCATTTTGAATTTTTGCTGCAAAAACGTGGGCGAGATTGCAACGCGGTGTTTGCGTACTTTTAAAATTCAAATGAAAATGGGAACAAATCTCCTCATTTCCCATGCTATTTCTTTCATTGCCGTTTGAATTTCAAAAGTACGCAACACCGCGTTGCATTTTTTTTTGCTTTCACAATATGCAATACGTCTGCTTCTCTGCGTACGCTCTCTTTTCCCCGCCAGATGCGAATGGTCCGTCATCACTGTCTGCCTATTCACAATGACCGAATATCTGTCGCGAGGCGTTACTCTGTTCACACCCTCTCATTGTACTCAGGTAATTTTCGGCAGCTTATGGGCAACAAGGCCGCCAATGGCCGAGCAAAATGGCAGTTTGCCACAGGATTCGGCAGATCTGCCCGGGGCAGGCTATGCGCAGGTCATGCGCAGCTGATCGGCAGCTCATGCGCAGCAGTAGAAATGGCCTAATCTGCCACTCAGCGGGCAGCTCATGCGCAGCTGATCGGCAGCTCAGGGGCAGCTCACGCGGCGCAACTCCATGCGTCGCGTGCCATTGCTGTGGCGAATGGCGCATGGGCGTTGCATCCTATTTTACCTTTCTACGTTTTCCTTTTTTTTTTAAACTTCAGACACATTATTTGATTGATAATTATTTACACAATGTATAATGTTATTATTATTATTTTTAAAAATTTGTCGCTTCCGAAGCCTTTTCACGCTAATTTCATGCAATTTTTAAAAATTATCCTAAATGCACTTTTTATTCGTAAAAGTTTAAAAAAAAGATTAAAAATTCGCGTGAAGAGGAGGATTTTCAGTATAAAGTTCATGCGGCCTCAAAGTGACAACTTTTTAAAAACAATATTTATTAACACTTTTCTGTTTGCTTTTCTAATTTTTATATTATAATGGGGTTATTCACGAAATGGCAAAAAATGGCAAAAAACGGCAAAAAACTGCGCGAAAACTCGGAAAGTGCTCCGATTGACCTGAAATTTTGGGAAATGAGGGAGAAAACTCTTCCGGACATTCCCACAAAATTTCAGACCAAAATATCGATTTTTAAGAAATATTGTTTTTTCTTCTGAAAATGCTCAAAATGGATATTTTTGTCTGAAATTTTGGGGTAATGTCCGGGAGAGTTTTCTCCCTCATTTCCCAAAATTTCAGGTCAATCGGAGCACTTTCCGAGTTTTCGCGCAGTTTTTTGCCGTTTTTTGCCATTTTTTGCCATTTCGTGAATAACCCCATAATGGATACGCGGCGGAGTGACATTTTTTCACAGTTTTATTTTTTTTTAATTAAGAAATAATTGAAGAAATGAAAACATTTTTTGTCTCCCAGTTTTATGTAAAATACTGCTCCGTCACGAATCCATTATACTGTGTTTTCAATCGATTTGCATCACGAAAAAATGTATTCCGCCCACATTTTCACGCTAAATTTAGTGCATTTTGAGATTTTTCGTCAAACACTTAGGCGGTGTTTTCTTTTTTTCGTGATACAGCTCGATTGATAACAATAAACCTTTTCCGCTGTATTCACTTTTTCTCTATCGAAAAAATACGAATTGTTTTTAGTTCCAAATCAGAAATGGCCCGCTCAAAACTAAGCATGGAAGGATCAGTACGAAATCGTTTGAAACGCAGTGAGTAAATTATTATGATATCAAGCAAACTGCATCATCACAAAAAAAAATTTTTTTCAGAGAAGAAAGGATTTTTCAACAATCACAACAACAACCACGCGACGTTTCAAAACGGACATCTGGAAACCGGACATTTCGAAACCGCGTCAACAGGAGAGGTGAAAAGTGGAATAGTGAGTCGATACAAAAAATATTTTTAAAAATTTAATTAAAAAAGAATCAAAAAGTGCACACACTTTGTTGTTTGTAAAAAAAGTGCACACAGGCCATTTCCTCGAAAAACCTTGCTTCCTGCAGCGATTATGATCATCAGACATGTCCCGGTCCGGGCCGGACCAATGGTAATATTTGTCGGCCCGGAAATTTTTTTAATACGTGAAATGAAGAAAAAATACCTGCTTAAAAATAAAAAATGTAATCACAACAAACGAATTTTACGTGAAACTGTGAGCAATTTCACGTGAAACTGTAAGACAAAAAAAAATCTTCATTTTTTCGAATAAAAAAGTGATAAAAATTGTCACTCCGCCACGAATTCATTATAACGACGCGATTACTTCGATAATTTGTTTTTAATTGAAAAAAAAACGAAAAAAAAAACAATTGATCGGGCTGGTCCGGGTCGGCCCGTGGGCCAGCCCGATTTTCGACATGTCTGATGTTCATAGAAATAAATTCATTTTGAGAACATTAACAAGAAAAAAAACCCCAAAAAAAAAATCTTTTCAATAAAAAATTAGTCGAATTCAATATCATCATAACGATTATGGGCCTATTTACATGCATTTTCCTGTCATTTTCTTCCTATGCATTTTTTCGATAGGATTAAAATCAAGTTTCCATAGGAAGAAAATAACAGGTAAATTCATGTAAGAAGGCCCATAATCGTTCTGAAATTGAAAACTTTGTTGTTTGTTTGTTGTATTGAAAAGAGAGTCTCTGGGCGTTTTTTTTTGCATTTTTACTGTTCTGAAAATTAATTTATCACTATGAAAATAACTGCTGCAGAGAGCAAGGATTTCGTGGAACTCTGACATGTGTGCACTTTCTGATTCATTTTTCATTAATTTTTTGAAATGATTTTGTATTGACTCACTCGCGAAGCCATCCCCCTCCGTTTCCCCCATTTTTCTTTTACGGTCCCGTTCCTCCTCATTGCCACTTTTTCGCCTATCTTGCTATTCTTGCCATTTTTTGCCACCTCCCCTCTTGCCGTTTTTATTTTCATTTTTCGTGTTTCTCGCTAACTAATTTTGTAAATTGTTTTTATATTGTTATCGATTAACCCCCTTTTTCTCAACATTTGCTTTTTTTCAATAAATGTTTGTTATTATTTTGTATATTTTGGCAATCTATTTTGGGACGTCAAACAGCAGCTTGGGCGCAGGTCATGGGCAGCTTGGGCGCAGGTCAGGGGCAGCTTGGGCTCAGGTCAGGGGCAGCTTAGGCGCAGGTTATGCGCAGGTCAGGGGCAGGTTAGGCGCAGGTTATGCGCAGGTCAGGGGCAGCTCGGGCGCAGGTCAGGGGCAGCTTAGGCGCAGGTCAGGGGCAGGTTAGGCGCAGGTCAGGGGCAGGTTATGCCCCGGTCATGGGCAGCTTGGGCCGAGCTAGCGGGCAGTTTGCCCCGACTTTCGGCAGTTTGCCCCGCAAAATGGCATGTGGGCCGATGGGAGTCGGCCCACATGCCCTTTTGCGGGGCAAACTGCCAAAAGTCGGGGCAAACTGCCAAAAATTACCTGAGTATTTATATAGTTTTTGTACTGTCGGCCTGCCGAAATGGTCAAACGCGCTCCGCTGAACTCAACGCTATTCGAATTTCATTTTGGTTTCCAAATTATTTTATTTCACGTTGAATTTACACGTGAAATGAAATAATTTGAAGACCAAAATGAAAATCGCATAGCGTTGAGTTCAGCGGGGCGCGTTTGATCATTTTGGCGGTTCAACAATAGTTAAATATTTAAAAAGTTGGAATTTACAGACTGCTTTAAACGTGACCTTGCAAAAAAACGTGACTGTACGTGGCTTCTCTACTTACGTGGCAATCGCCTTCCGAAACGGAAACGGCAATATAGTTTTCTTGAACACCTCAACATCTCCGTCTCTCCGGTCTTGTGCACTGTTACACTTTTCTTACGTGTCACCCCATCGATTTTCACTTGTATTCGAATTTCGGCTTTTTAAAAAGCTGTTTTCAGAAGTCCATAAGATGGGGAAAGAGGTGAATTTTAATTTTTTTACTGAATTTATTTAAAATTGAAATATTTCAGATGCTCACACTTAACTATAACGAAAGCGGAGAAAGTTTTGAGCAGCGGAAAGCGAACTTCAACATAGCCCTTGGGGTTTTAAAGTGAGTTTTAAATTTTTTATTGGAGTTTTTAAATAGCGAAAAACTCACGTGTAGATCGATAAGAGTGATATGATTGATGGCTGATGTCGAAGGTTGAATAGTGTGAATGTAGTTTTCTGGTGACGAGTCTACCGCCAATTCCAAGTTGTTTGAGTGACGCTCGAACATCTAAAAACCGAGAAAAATGTTGAGAATTCCTTCATTTTGAATAAAAACCTGCTGAAGATTCGGTGCGAGTGTCTCAATTTTCCGCTTGTACCTTCCGAGCGCTGTTTGGCAATGTGCCAACCTCTGCCTCTCTACCGCTTCCATACTCTCTACGCCTTTCCGCAACACATTCTCAGTCACTCGTCTTTGTTTCTCCAAGTCAACAGTTTGCCACACGTAATCATTCTCGTTTCGGACCATTTGATCTCGATACTTTTTCTTTCTCAATGCGTACTTTTCCGGTTGAGATTTTTCTTTCTCTGCGGCCGCTTCCGTCTTTTCTAATTCTTTACTCAGCACATAAAGACTTCGCTTCATCTTTGCCGTCTCATCCTTTTTATCCTTCAATTTTCGAATTTCGCGCTCAACAAAATTATCGGCAGCTCGAATTGTTTTTTGCTGGCTGGATTGAACTGATCTCAACGGCTGAATGATATCCTCCGTGAGAGCAGATCCCAGATTACTGTGAATCGTTGCATGGATGTCGAATTGTTCCGCTACATTTGTCCAGCCTTTATCGATGCCTCTGAAATTTTTTACATGTTTTCCCCGAGTTTTGTCCGGCGTCTTTTTTAAACTTCTGGCTTTCCTATTTGATTCAAGAAATTCTGGAAGTTTTGAAACACATGCCAGCATATCAGAAATTATCTTCAAAATTCCAGTTTAGTTTTCAAACGTGATCACTTTCTATTCAAGAGAACTCAGAAAATCCGACAAACTGCTCTGTTAGTTAGAATACGGTACATTACTCACGACTCGGCGCTTTGTGTGAGCTTGTGCAGTCGAATAGCAATTTTTTTCAACGTCTTTGAGTAGTGAAAATCGAGCTGTGCCTTTTCTTCAAAAGCAGCCACCACCTCAGCGAGCATCTCGTTATTGTTGCGTATCAGGCTGCGCAATTGACGGAAATTCACTGGGGTCTGCAATGTATTTCTTATGTATAGTTGAAAGGAAAACAACGCTCATGTTTAATTTCCGCGGTGAAAGCGGCCGAGCTAGCAAGGCGTCATGTTTGTTTGCCAGCAACACAAATACGTAAAACTATTTACAAAATAAGGAATATCGCTTGAATTCAAATCCGCCACGGAAGGCATTAATTGGGATGGTTTTTGTTTTTCCACGGTGTTCGGTCTATGGGATTATGCGGATTTTTATTCTCACGAATATTGGGAAAACAAAAAATTGTGCCACGGTGTTTGCGTAAATTTGAAAATTGAATCGGAAATGGGAAATTTCTTTTCATTTTCTATGATCTTCGTTGGAATTTTTTACAGTACTCAAAAACCGTGTCGCAATTTCTTATTGTTTTCACAATAGCCACCAAAATTTAAAAGTTTTGAATTACGGTTAGGGATTTTCTTCGGTTTTTTTTGTTCATAACCATTTAACCGACTCACCGCAAACTTATCCACCAACGTGGTGTTTGTCATTGTCGGCAAATCGACGAGCCCGTTCAAGCTATTCTGTCTGCTCAACGAGCTGTTCAGCTGAAATACGCTCCGAGAAATGCTCCTGCGAAGTTTTGACATTCGCGAGTTCATTTTGAACTGAAAATCATATTAAATTGTCGGTTGTTAATTATTTAACGCTTCTGAAATTTAGACGACAGAACCTACGGAAATGTTTCTTAATTTTTTAAGCCAAATACCTCCTAACGGCAGAATAGTTTTGTAGCTATGGTCTACACTTAAAATGCGCCATGAATCATCGTTGAAAAGAGAAAAATGGGGCCGGAAACGGTTAACTTTACACAAGGTGTAGGTTTTCAAAAAAGCGTGACACCTGCGCCCTTTTTTCCAACTGATTGCTCTGCAGCTATCGTTTCCCACCCGCTGTCAGCCTCCGTCTGTTTTTTTATTTGCAGCCAAAAAACTTTACGGCGAACGCAATAATATATTTCAAATTTTGATAAAATCGTCCTATTGTCAGAGGTCATTCTTATCGGATGTTGTCATCGATTAAGGTCACACTTTTCTGAAGAGAAAAAACGAAGATGACCGTTTAAGTAGAATTTGTTGAAATATTGCTGCCAAATGAGGAAACACAGTTTGTTGGCTGCACTAGGAAATGAGTCAGCCACTGCGAATTTTTTTATCGACTGCATGATTGCATGATTATCATTAAAAAAATGGCAGTTATGTATCATAAAACTGATAAAAGGTTGAGAAAAGGTGAAGAGATCAGATCGGATGTCAGGAAGCAAGAGAGAGAAAGAAAAGGATTTTATTCGATTTGGCATGTTTGTTCTCTTGCTATACCTGCCGGTAATCAAACAAAAGTTGAATTTAAAGTATAGCAGAATTTTTCGATACACCATGGCGAAACAGTTTATAAGTAATACAACTGAACTGCAGTTGCAATTTCATTCCAAGTTGAACTTCTTCATAGGGTGGGTTGGCGTAGGGCGGGTATGAATAGAAAGTGTGTATGGTCGGCTAGTCGTCGGCGCAATGCGTTCTTCCTTCCAAACATCTCTGTGTCTCCGCAAAGTTTGACACTCTCTCGCCGCTCCGGCAGCGCAGCGGATGACGACGGCTTGAGCGGAGGAGGGCCGTCTCTCGTCGAATTGAGAGACTGAATGCAATAACTGTGTTGTTAATTCATAGGCGAGATGGGGTTTCAATCGACCGGGTGGCAGGGAAAACAGTATCATCCTTGTCAACGTCATACGTTCATTATACGGATAGTGTTTTTGAAATGTGTGTGCTGGGCTTTGAGGGATTCGAGAAGTTGTGTCGTATAGGAACATATTCTTGAATCGGCGGTGATAATTACTTTATTAATTGATCTCAAAAATTTGAAATATAATTTATTACTCGGGTTGTTCACTCGCCAACGCCGCGCGCTAGCCACTCGGCTTACAATTCCTCTGCAAACACACAAAGCCTGCTTGTATTACAGGAAAAATCAAAGATACCATATGTTAATGGTGTTTGTAGACATTTGACGAAATATTACTTGCACTCTATGGTGTCCGGAAGTTTAAATGTGGCCGGAGCCATACTTTGCTGGCATGCTTTCTGTGCCTCGACAGATTTTTATTCATTTCGTTATTATTTTTATCATTTGTTTTTCTTTACAAGGGAATTACATATGTACGGGCTTCCAGAAGTTCCTAAAAATTTGGTGGCAGATGGTTTCAAGTATGGAGTTTCGATTGTGAAATTTCTAGTGTGCACCAGGGGTGAGCGGCAATGCTGTTGTCGGGTTGCCGAAATTGCCGAACTTTTTCTTAGCGTTGCCGAGTTGCCGATTTTTTTCGGCAATAAAATTGTCCTTTTTACTTATTTTCCAACTATTGAACATTATCATCCTTATATATAAAATTCCGTTTGGGTCTGTAACTGAGTTTCTTGGTGTGTCTGTTTCCAAACTGCATGGCGAGAGCGAACTGAGAGCCCAAGACCAGACCAACACAAAAACTCGAACTCGCGTCGTTCGCTTGCAGGGCAAGCGCATAACCGCCTGCGCCCACACGCAAGAAATGAATGAAAATTAAATTTTAAAGAAAGTGAAGAAAAAACATTTTTAAAAATGAAAAGAAATCAAAAGTAGCTTTTGATGCGGCCAGGCTTGTAGTTTTCGAATAAAATAACCAAGGAAAAAAGTATGTGAAAAATCAAAACTATCTAATCTTTTGCAAGACTTTAGGCCGTATTCATGAACGTTTACCGTACGGTAAATGAAAACGTAAAATGATTTTCTGGAAGCTTTACTGAATTGCCGAAGTGTTCACTGTATTAATGACGAAATAAATAGCCCGTAGGTGTCTCTATGACTATTGAAAATGCTATTTACGGCGAAGGCAATCATTTACCGTTCTCATTTACCACGTGGTAAACGTTCATGAATACGGCCTTTTGTCTTTCAAACATAATTTGTGTTCACGAACGACAAGTGCTGACGACGCTCCGATGTTCCGCAGTTTTTCACTGCGGAACAGGATACGACGAGGTTGCCGAAAATTGCCGATTTTTCATTTCGGCAATTGCCGGATTGGCGAAATTTCACGTTACAGCTCAGCCCCGAGGCCATACTGGAAAAACGTTTTCCGGAAAACGAAATTTGAAAAACGCTGATGTAAACATGATGTGAGTGAATATTTTTAATTGCAATCATATTTTTTTAGCGTTGAAAGCAGAGGAGGAGTGGTAGAGTGAATATGAGGTTCGGCTGGCGTGCAGAAGGTTTCCGGATAGTTCACGTCATATCTTTGAATTTTAACAACTTTTTTTGTAAACGCATTTTTGAATTTCGAAAACAAAACATTTTTATTTACATTTCCCATTGTCGTTTTCAAAAATTCAAAAAAAATCTGCACAGGGAAGATATCCGAGCAAATTCGAATGTCCCAGATCCACTACTAGTCATCAAGAAAAATAAGCTTGGATGGGCCTGACACATAATGTGAAGGAACGGTGGCAGATGGATGAACCTACTGCAAGAATGGTATCCCATAGGCGAGAAGCGATCCGTTGGAAGACCGCGAATGAGATGGAGCCACTCCCTGCAGAAAGAAATATCGTTATATTCTCAGTCCCTTCGCACAGTGGTGGACGCGGCCACGTTGACGACGAGATAGTGCAGAAAATTGAGAGAGCCGTGACCGATGTTTTGCTCTGATTTCTCTAAACCTCACTCCAAATGCATGCGAAATTCTCTGTTCGATTGGAGCGAGTTATCAGCGTTTTATACCGAGTATACCATGGCAATGAACTCAACACACTGATCGACAATCGCCAAGGACCGAAAGGCTTGGTATGCTGTGATCCGCCATCCCACCAGGTGATTGAAGAATGGATCGACTAAGTAAGTAAAGTTAACAAAAAAATTTGCAAACATTTTGTAACAAGTGACGTGAACGACCCGAAAACCTTCTGCACTCCAGCCGAACCTCTTATCCACTCTACCATTCCTCCTCTGCTTTCAACGTGAAATATTAGTAATGACAAAGATGATTGCGATTCAAAATATTTTCAGACGCGTTTTTTCAGCCAAAGGTGCACCCCGAGAAATTTCACAATCGAAACTGCATACTTCAAAAAAAAACAGACTGAAAAAATTCAAGCAACCTCGTATATTATTCATTCGAGGCACATTTTGAAAAAAATAAAATGTTTATGCCTTTTTTTCCGAAAAGCATGACAAAAACCTCAAAATTGGAATTTCTTGTAAATGCTTATGTAGCGCGTTTGCTTTGGCTCCGCCCACATTTTAAATTGTGGGCACCGTGAAATTCTTCCATTTGGAAAACGTCATCACAACACAAACCTTGTTTTCAAGCAACATGGTGCTCCTATCCACACACTATCGTGACTGGGAGCCCAAAGAATAATTAATACCCTATATTTCAGAACCAATGCATACCAGAAAGGGAGACAATATTTAACTTGCCACTGGCCAAAACGCGAAAATCCGAAGCATAAATGCTTATTTGTCGGAGATTTCATGCGAATGGCGTCTCACATTCACGATCATTTGTAATTTTTCAGTTTTCCCCCCAACAAGAACACTACCATTTTTACAGTCAGCATTATCGTTTTCAATGTGAGATATGCGATAAGAAGTTCCAGGAGCGCATTCAGTTTGAAACTCATCGAAAAGCTGAGTGCCGGACGTCGGTGAGCAGGAATTTATATTTGAATGGAAAAATTGTTTATTATTTTAGCGTTTCGAGGATAATTGCAAAAGCTTTCCATATGATTGGGAAAAGGAGGTGCTTGTATGGCGCGCTCTTGTGTTCTACGTTCGACCTGCAACGAAAACAGAACGAGATGATGCCATAAAGAAAAGTGAAGCGCAAAAAACACAAGGTGTGGCATCCAACACGACGCCCTTCTACAGCGAAGAGGATACTGGTACACGATCGAGTCGCTCACAGACACCGCCCACGAGAGTTCCGTCAAGACATCCACCGATATCCACCACTCTCATAGAGACGATGTTTCCGACTCCTGGATCGTCTATGATGTTCCCGCATATGCCATCTGGTATGGGCGTACATTCAAATGCCACACAGAATTTTTACATGACTCATGCACACGAACAGCAACTTGGTCAATCTGGTCAGCACGTCCATAAGACATGGAACAACGTTCCGACGCAAGAAAACTACTATAACCGAAACAATTCATCCGAACCTCCGCAATGTGGGCAATATCAGAGATCCACTACCCCAAACAGGACAACATACACAGAAGAATCGTCAAATTTGGAAAACGCGTATCGACATCAGCATCAGAATCAATATCAGCATCAAGGAGTGGAGATTTTTCCCACCTCAGATCGCCAAACTATGAATTTCAACACTGATCCAGCCAATGTCATTTCTCATGCCGTTTCGGCCCAAGCACCCAATTCGACCAAGCAGGAAATCATTAATCCAGTTAATTTGATTGAATCCGAAACACAAAGAGACATTTCCCACGGATACCATAATCAACCATTTGACACGCATGTTTCAAAAATAGATTCTTGCTTGCCAACGCTTGAGCATTCGAACAAACAACCTAGCAATAATACGAATTGGCCTAACAAACTGAATGCGAATATCACAAGCCAGCGAAAACAAGATGTGCAACAGCAGTACCATCAATCGGCTGCGCCAGCCGTGCCAAATTCCACCACCACTTCTAGCCGAATTGCTGAGCAGCACCAGACATCGTTTACTAGTCAGATTCGTCGTGAAGGCCTCTCCAATTCGAATGGCATCAATCGGAACGACCAGAAGGGCTATTCTCAAACGATAAGCTCCGCTCGTCCTCCTCTTGTTGATTACCAGCCACATCGGGATGCCATCAACCCGTCTTCAACAGCTCCAACTCACAGAAACAACGAAGAGCCAAAAGATCGCCATAGCCGTTCGGCGGTGCGAGCAGAAAATACGATAACCGGAAATCGCGGAAAGACCCCGAAACCACAGGAGCACACTGGGTGAGTTTACAATTATATGATTTTAGAATTAGCGGCCGCCGTGTAAAAAATGCTCATACGGATGAGGCGAAGAGCGGAATCCTGCCTACAAAAATATGAAATAGCTATAATTTTGCCAAATTGATTTGGAAGATCCGCTTGGAATTGTGTGAAAGATGACCACACGCGTCATTTTCTTATAATCGTTACTGTTTTAATTCAGCACTGTTAATTTGGCACCAAAACCGCCTATTGAAACGCGAGGACGATCGAGCAGCCGTGTGAACTACAGTCATACCCGAGGACGTTCTCCGTTACGAATTGCGGACGCTGCCGAGATTGAACGTTGGATTTGTGAAATTCCGAGATTTGCATCATTTAAATACCAATTTGCTTTTCAGAAACAAACCGAATGAAAGCCGAGTTCAAAACGAAATCTAGAGGAACTGCAAAAGCGTTTCCTACTAATAACCGAGGTGCGGCTCTGCTTGCTCCTCTGCCTATTCCGAGCAATCCCACTGATGCTCAGAAGAAAAGGAGGGAGGAAAGGATGGAAAAGCTAGCTAGAAATAAAGCTTATCATGCGAATAAGATGCTGCACTCGAAAAGCAACAAGGTCGACCAGCAGCCCAAAAAGCCACCGACGTTGCCGACACGAAATTTAAGATCTCGATCGCGTTCCCGCTCACGCTCGCGTTCTCCACTTCATCATAGAGCTTTTGATTCTTCGCGCCGCGAGAGAGACAGTGATATTCGATCAGGCGACAGATATCGTCAGAGATATCCATATGAGCGAGAAGAAAGGCGACATCAAGATCGTCGAGAACATAGAGATCGTAGAACTTCCCGTTGCTCTTGAGATTTGTGGGAGTTAAGATATTTGCTGCTCCAGTACACCGTACTTTTTATCATGTTGCGCTTTAATGATTATTGCCATGAATTGTCAACATTGTTCTCCCCCTTTCATTATTTCTCTTAAAAACCCATCATTTCCCCTAGACATAATCTTTTTTCTACCCAGCATCTTCTTGATGGCGGGGCAGCTTTAAGAAGCATTTCTGGAGCACTTATTCTCATTAGAACAGTCTTCCAGTTGATGATTCATTGTTGTCGAAAATGCTTGGGAAATGCACACTGAGCTACGATAAAAAACAACGGTTGCGAGTTTTTTTTTTGAAAACACATGTTCCCGTAAAGATAATTTAGAATCGAGCCATGAAACAAGCACCCCCTCGATCCCATTAATCATTTGCTGAAAACTCAACTTTCAGCGCGCCAGAGAAGCTAAAACTATTCATGTGAATTTCTTCCTGTTATAAACACTTTTTTTTAATTTTAATCTCTTCTTTTTTTTTTAAGTATTATATCCAATTCGCCTTTTTCTTTTGTGCTCATTTTTACTTCAAATACCCAAATCTTTTTTAATGAAAGTTTCCGTTTTTTTTTTAAACTTTATATTTCACGACCATTCAGTGCAACTCAATTATACAGGGGACAAGAAATTATGCGAACATGATAAAATCCTCTCAGAAAATTCCAAAGTAAACAATGTACTCTCGGAGCTTTCACAACAGAGTTGCATGGAAGTGAAACTAAAACGGAAGTCGGAAGTGAACATTTTAAAACGGAAGTCGGAATTGAATATTTTTATTCGGAAGTCGGAAGTTAACATTTAAATATTTGAAAAAAATGGGACTAAAAACCAGAAAATGCTTTAAAAACAGTGTATTTTAACAAAACAACGTTTCAAGCCTGCAAACACCACATCTCACGCCAAGTACGTCCTCTCGAATCGTACTTTTCACAGAAGTGTTATTGTGTGAAAATCTACATTTTTTCTACTTGCATGGACGTGAAAAAATGAGCGGAAGTCGGAATTCCGTGCAACTCTGTTACTACGGTCTTGAACTCGCACGGAATAGAACTGCGCGGAATAGAACCGGCTGAAATAGAGCTGTACTGAAAAAACTAGTGCACGAAATCGAACTCACGGACTTACAATCTACAACGAAACACTTATTCGAGCTGTTCGAGCTGTTCTGATCAGCTCGATTTCGGGCAGTTCTATTCCGTAGTACCATTTGTTCATCGTTCATTGCACGCCTCGGTGTTTGCGTTTTTTTGGCTATAGTAATCGGCGTTTTATTTACAGGAACGAGGGTTCATGTTTATAGGCCGCCGTTATTCAGAGTGGCGGTGTATTACAGGTTGGCGTTCTATTAGAGGGTGGCGTTCTATTTTTCGAAGTGACATTGCGGCTTTGAAGGGAGATAATAGTTTGATGGTGTATTCATGAAAAAAAAATCCGTAAAAACAAATAAAACATGCTCACTAACTCCACAATTTCTGCACCACAGACTTTACTTATTGAATAGTTCTGATTTTGGGCAGTTCTGATTCGGGGCAGTTCTGATTTAGGACAGTTCTGATTTAGGACAGTTCTGATTCGGGGTAGCCTCCTTCGCTTGTCCAGTAAGAATTTCATTTTGGAAAATTAAGTATTGTCGGCCAGCCAAAATGGTCAAACGCGCTCCGCTGAACTCAACGCTATGCAATTTTCATTTTGTTCTCCAAATTATTTCATTTCACGTGTAAATTCAACGTGAAATGATTTAATTTGGAGACCAAAATGAAAATCGCATAGCGTTGAGTTCAGCGGAGCGCGTTTGATCGTTTTTGCGGGCCGACAATATAAATCTGACGAAATCGAAGAAAAAATGCGATAGGCAGCTTGGTAAATTCGTGGAAAATCATTTTTCTTACGCTTCCATCGTGGGGAGATATTAATTCTTTAAGATATCGAAATTAAAAAAAATTTAACTCTCATTCTTTGTTCTGGGATCTCTTGTATTGTGTTTTCAATCGACTTGCGACATGAGAACGCGAGACTCCGCCCACTTTTTTGTGCGCGACCACGCGAACACAGTGATATTTGAAGAGACGCAGACAGGTAGCGCACAAACAAGTGGGCGGAGTCTCGCGTTCTCATGTCGCAAGTCGATTGAAAACACAATAGTGGAGGCTCCGAAATCAGAAAATGCAATGGGTCGATTGAAATGGTTGAGTCTCCGACTGGAAACATCGGATTTGGTGACATTGATGGCATCAGGTTGAGAACGGCCAATATATAGATGAGTTGTACGTGTAATTTTGAACATCAATTTCTCCACTTTCGTAATAGCCTTATGGTACGTCCAAATTTAAAAAAAAACGCAAAAAAAGACGAAAAGACGCGTTTAAAGTAACTTTGTTTTTGCGTCTTTTTTTCTTTGTTGTTTACCGCCAAAAAAGCAAAAAGTTTATTGTAAACATGCTTACAACTTCGCGCGGAGGCTACCCCGAATCAGAACGTTCCCGAATCAGAACCGTGTCCTGAATCAGAACTGTTCGTATCAGAACTGTCTGGAATCAGAACTGTCCCTAAGCAGAACTGTCCCATATGAGAACTGTCCTGTATCAGAAATGTCCCGAATCAGAACTGTCCCGAACAGGCTTTCTCGGAAATGAAAATTTCTCTTCCGTGTTCCGTCGGAAGTTTCCGATTTTGTAATTTTCTCTTCCGATTTTCCGACGGAATTCCGAGTTTTTCATTTTCGTTTCCGAATTTCCGTCGGAATTCCGAAATTTCAAATTCTCGTTCCGATTTCCGTCGGAATTCCGACTTCCGACGGAATTCCGATTTCCGATCGGAAAAATCGGGAATGAACCTGACTAGACCCATAAAATCTTAAATTATCCATAAAGAGTTAAAAAAAATTGAGGAAAGATACGTAGACTCGTTTTTTAAATAGGAAATTTGTGTGGTCGAATTTTTTCCAAAAAAAAAAAAACGATTTTTCGTACCAAATTTCGACAGAAAAACATGTTTTTTTTTCCGATGTCGGAAAAATATTATTTCCGACGGAAACGGAAATATTTTCGGAAATCATTTTGTCTCGGAACGGAATCGGAAATTTTTTCGGAAGTGAAACTGTCTCGGAACCGGAATCGGAAATTTCCGACATCGGAATTCCGACTTTTCGGAAATTTCCGAGAAAGCCTGGTCCCGAAGCAGAAATGTTCGTATCAGAACTGGTCTGAATCAGAACTGTTCGTATCAGAACTGCCCCCAATCAGATCTATCCCGTATAAGTTTTGAATAAAATTTGTTTTATTATAAAAAAAAAAAAAACATTTTAGGCCGTAAGCATGCGTATTGAATAGTTCTGATTTGGAACAGTTCTGATTCGGGGTAGCCTCCTTTTTTGCGCTTTTTTTACTTTGGACGTACCATTACGGTATCAATATCACGATTTTGTCAAATCAAATCCTTTTTCATCAGAACCTCATTCCATAAAAAAAAACTTTTTATAAAGTGGCACGACTTGATGAAGAATCTCTCTGTAAATCGAAGATGTAAATCGAGACTAAATGAAAAACTGTTAGTTACCTGGAGAGCCGTATTCAAAGGAAAAAGTTCCTCCATTCTCTCGCTTCTTTCTCCTTTTCCCACAAAATGCTCTTCCATGCTTAATCGGTGAGTTGATTTTTATGAATCGAAATCAATAGCGGAAATGACATCAATTCTTGAATAGATTTAAAGGGGGTGCCAACTTTCTGGGGAAAGTGGCTTAAAATATACTCTTGGGTGGGGGATTTACGAATATCACATCGAAATCGCACGAAAAATTTTTTCTGATTTTTTATGAATTTTACAAAAAAAAATAGAAGACCACGGGGAGTACACGATTTGGCGCGAAATTCAAACGCCATTTTTCTTTTTCATCATTTTTCTCCCGTCTTTTTCCAATATTTTTGCATTAATCTTTGGGAAATATATTACAAACATCATTTCGTGACTTCAGATAGCAAATTAATGTGTGTTGATCACAAAAGTAATGATAAAACAAATTCGAAACAAAATTCTCATACCTTTAATTTTTTCCCGTTTTCCTGCTCACTTCCGCATTAAATTCACTCTTTTATCTGTAACTTTTATATTCGAGCAAAAATTTTCACCGGAATATATTCAGAGCGTTGAATCGAACAACAGGCAAATATCGATTTTTCAATATTCATGACTAAAATGTGTTTTCGCGATTATCTAAAATTTTAATAAGTGATTAGAGCATGATTTATCGAAGATCGATGATAAAAACGAGGAAAATTACAAGAAAAATAAATATTTCTCGTGAAAATGGAAGTTTCTAGAAGCCGCGGCTGCGGGTTTCCTAGGCCACGGCCACCATTTTTTCGTGTACTCCTCGTGGTCTTCTATTTTTTTTTGTAAAAATCATAAAAAATCAGAGAAATTTTTTTGTGCGATTTCAATGTGATATTCTTAAATCCCCCACCCAAGAGTATATTTTAAGCAACTTTCCCCAAAAAGTTGGCACCCCCTTTAAGTCTGCTCAGCCATTACGTATCAACTGACATTGAAGGAATTTACCCGAGATTGCGACAAAGTTCTACATTCGAATGAGTGCAATTCTGGAAACAGCAAACGGTAAAAATGATCTTCTCGTGATTTTGTAGGTCTCTGGGCAACCAGATTCAATGAGTGTGACACACATCGAACGTCTGAAAAAGAATATTTTATACATGACGTTTAGAAGAAAACGTACAAAAATCAAAATAGGTTCCCAAACTTTTCAGATTCAATGCCTTTTGTTTGTTTTTTTGCATTTCTCCTCATATTTTGTTTAAATATTTTTTCGGTTTGGCAGTTGTGATTTCACAAACCATTCAAAACCACCTCCGGCTCTGCAATTTATAAAACATTATAAGGTCATTCGTTCGAAAAACTTACAACGCGTTCAAAACAACAGACACGATTTTTCGAAAATCATCCGATTCATAATTACGTTTGGACACTCCGAACATAATGTATTGTAGTATTTAGCTTCAGTGACTTTTTAGTTAAGAGGTTCAGAATTTCATTTCTGTGAAACGGTCCATTTATTTAAAGGGTTTTTTTTTTGGTGGTTCAGCACTAAAATATTCGGGATTTCCAGAAGATAAAGGTTTTCTTGGTTTTTTCTTGCAGAATGTTTTCATGCATCCTCTAAAAACGTTAAACTACCCTAAATACTGTATTATAAGCCCACCCTGTAATAGAAGCCCACCCTGTAATAAAAGCCCACCATGGAATTGTGGCCAACACTCGATGGGCCCCGGACCGTGGGTTCCTCGTTCGTTTGGAACGTTTTCTATATGGTTACGGGTGCTCTTTGGGTATTAAATTTCCAATATTGTGTTTTCAATCAAGTTGTATAATCAAAACAAAAATTCCCGACCACTTTTTTCAGGCGAATGTTAAATTTTAGTGCATTTTAAGTTTTTACGCGAAAAATGTGGAAATTTCATTTTTGATGATGCACTCGATAGAAAACACAATACAACAAAGCATTTGCGGATTAAAAAACCATAGTTTTTAATTCCACTGTTCCACACATTTTTACTAATGAATCCAGAAATAATAAGAGAAATTGAAATGAAAATGACCAATGATAAAAATAAAACAAAGCTGCAACTTTTGATTCAGTTTTGGTCGTTAGCACCGGGAAATACAGTACTGGCCATAATTCTATTTCAAAACAGTTTTTTGATCATAACTTCATTGAAAGTTGCGGGATCGCTCGGAAATTTTTACGGTACGTGCATAACACCGTGACGGATTATTGCGGATTGCGAAATTGCATCATTCTTGTTTTTAAATTTTTAAATTAATTTTTTTATATTTTTTCCATTTTTTTCATTATCAGCCTATTTCACTATGAGCATGTTCTAGGTAATTTTAACAATCAATCTTCTGGCCACTCTTTCCCAAATCATGGCAAGATCATCAGGGAACAAAAATTTATCCAAAGATGTTCAAGAAGCCATCGTCCGAGGCCGCATTAATGGGATGACAAACAAACAACTGGCTCAACAGTTTCAAGTAACAGTTCAAGCTGTTGGTCAAGTTTGGAAGCGATATATGATCAATGTAAGAATTCAAAATTGTTTATTTTTATAGTACTTATGTTTAGAAACAAGTTGTTGTTGCCCCCCATCCCGGCAGACCAGTTCCCACTACCCGTAACATGGATCGAAACTTCGTTCGTTCCTCAAGAGAAGAGCCTCGAAGGAACTCAACCGACATTTTCAAGGCTGTAAATAGTCCAATTGAGCCAGCTCCATCTAGAAGAACTATTAGAAGACGTCTGAATGCTCATGGACTCTTTGGGCGCAGACCAGTGAAGAAGCCGTTCATTAGCAAGAAGAATCAAAAAGCTAGTGTTGCGTGGGCTAAAGCACATCTCAACTGGGGACGGAAAGAATGGGCGAAACATGTCTGGAGCGATGAATCTAAATTTAATTTGTTTGGAAGCGATGGTACAAAGTGGGTGAGACGTCCGATCAGAACCAGGTACTCCCCAAAATACCAAGTCGCAACAGTCAAGCATGGTGGTGGAAATTTCATGGTTTGGGGATGCTTCTCGGAGACGGCGATGGGACCATTAAGGCGTGTAAATGGAATAATGGATTGGTATCAATACGAAGATATCCTAGAAAACACAATGAGACCATGGGCACGCAGAAATATCGGCCGTGCGTTCGTCTTCCAACAAGACAACGACCCTAAACACACGTCGTTGCATGTGAGAAGTTGGTTCCAACGTCGTCGGGTGGACGTTCTTGACTGGCCAAGTCAATCACCGGACTTGAATCCGATTGAGCACTTCTGGGAAGAACTCGAGACGCAACTTGCTGGTGTTAGAGCTTCAAATGCGGACGAAAAATTTGCCCAACTCGAAGCTGCTTGGAAAGCTATTCCATTGACCGTCGTTCATGCGCTTCTGGACTTGATGCCACGCAGATGCCAGGCGGTCATCGACGCGAAAGGCTTTGCTACTAAGTATTAAATAATTTTCAATAATTATTTGAAAGATATTTGTTGATTTCAGAACTCTAGGTATTGATATATAGGAGTAGACCAGTTTATAGTTTTTGTATATTTTTGATAAAAAGTGAATTTCTGACTTTTTTTTTTCAAAATATTTTGCTAGAACTTGTTAAAAAAGTTTTTATATTGCACTAAATGATGTGTAAAAATTTCAGAACGATCCCGCAAGTTTCAAGGAAGTTATGATCAAAAAACTGTTTTGAAATAGAATTATGGCCAGTACTGTAGGTTGAGTTTTTTCAGAAATCATCTTGAATGACTTCCGTTTTCCGGAAAATTTTATAAACTTACCCTGTCGTAAAATAAAACCAGGTAAAGCGTCACACGATCGCATGACGAAAACTATTATTTTATGTTATTAGTACTCTTGAAATGGAACTTCTGACTGAAAATTTCGATATTATGAAAATAATTATTGTTGGTTTTTTGAAATTTTTTTTAATGTGGATAAAAAAGAGGGTTGAAAAATAGAAGCCCACCCTGTAATAGAAGCCCGCCTGTAATATAAGCCCACCCTTAAGACCCCTTTGAAAAATAGAAGCCCATGGGCTTATAATACAGTATTTACGGTAATTAATAAATTATTTTATAATTTGCTACCTTCACTTGACAGGAGTTTTTGACAAAAATTACATGAAACTTTTCCTGTTTCTGTGTACTCCTCATCGCCATCCAGCTCCATAAAATTGTCTTTCTGTAAATTTACCACTGTGAAACGCATTCAATTGTTCAAAACTTACATTTTCTACAGATTGACCACAGTTAGAAAGTAAAATTTAATGAACTTTCGCATCTGAAGCGCTCGAAAGAACCATCGGAGACAATATATAACCAAAAAATAAAGAAAAGAAAAAACAACAATTTTAAAACACATGCTCGCTGCAAAACCGCATTTGCGTTTTGCTCAATGCGCCTTTTAAAGCTGTCGTACCCGTTTGCGAAAAAAAAAGACGAGCCGAAACGGGCCGAGCCTATAGGACTGAAAATTTTAGTTCCCGGTCGGGAATAATAATTTACCGTCCGGCCCGCTGGGGGTTTTGACATCCATTATGGAACTATTCAAAGTTCACACGTAAAATTATTATTTTCCATTAAGAGACAGTCTAAGTAATTGCTCTTGTTGCCCGGTTTGTTTCCAAATAATTTCATTGCACGTATAAATTCTACGTGAAATGAAATAATTTGGCGACGAAAAAGAAAATCACGAAGTACTAGTTCACTCAAAAGTATTCCGTTGTACATGGTGGTTGGATTTTGCGCAGTTGTTTTTCCCGTACAACTTTATTTCAGGCAGTTCTATACGGAGCAGTTATATTAAGCTACAGTTCTATTCCGCAATAGAACCGCCATCGAAACTTTATAACTTGCCTGTGTATTTGGCGGTAATTGTTTGTTTTTGAAAAAAGGTACGCTTTAAAGCACCGTTTGTCTCGATTTCGCGATGGTGTATTTATATCGCTTCATTTTTCGGTTGCAGAAAGCAGCGGCGCAAATGTTTCAAAGGCGCAACCATCACGTTTTTTTTCAACTGAACGCAACGGAAAAATCTAAGTGGCTTTGTCTTTTTGGTATCTCTGCGTTTCTTACAGATTTTGCGCGGAAGCAAATGACAATTGGCAAAAAAATTGAAAAGATAATAAAATTCGGATTTTTGAGGGTGAATGGGCAGCTTCGCTGAAACGGTCTGTACAATTTTGGAACGAACACACTTGGCGCAGTTTGGTTCGCAGTATCCAGGATGGAAACTGAGGTCGAAGCTGACAAGTAAGTATCAATTTTTTGAATTCCCGCTTGAACTGACATGACCTCTTCATTTAAACGTGAGATGAACGATAAGATAAAATGGTTTAAACCACAGCTTGTTGGCATCAGTTTTGTTATGATCGAAATTGAAGTGGTTGCTGCTTAGCAAAGAAAGAAATGAGAGGTAAGGCTTTGCCGAGCTGAATGTTTTTACAAGAACTTTTCAGTCTGTTTTCGCGAATTTCAAATTTTGCTCCTACTCGCTCAAACTATCAATCGTCTGGTCATGGCAGAGGATGACCAAGAAACCCGAAAAGATCTTATTATTATGAGGTGAGTTTGACGTTTGCAAAATGTTCTATTAGACAACTATTTCAGTGAATCGGATGCAATCGCAATCGAACTACTCGTTGCATTTCTTGCAGTTCTCATCGCATTTCTGCTAGGTCTAGTCTTTTCCGAATGGTGTTTCCACCGTAATGCTGTCTTCCCGTTGCAAAGAAGACTAAAAGCACTTCAAGCCGAGTGCAAAAAAAGGCAATTGGCGAACCCTGACGGTGCGTGTGCAACAGTAGAGAATGGCAAAGAAGTCGTGCCAAAAGAGGGCGGCGAGAAGGTGGCAGGAGAAAATTTAAAATGTTGAAAGAGTTGCAACAGAAAAGGAAACATGTGAACGCAGGATTAAAGCTGTAATGAAGAAAACAAGAAAATTAATAAATGTTGATTGCAGCAAATTTGTCTTTTTTAAAATTTATTTTCAAGATCATTATATAGTGAGAAAGTCGCTCATCGATTCCTTTTTAATATCGGCTTATACGTATCAGGGGCTACCGTAAATCCATAGCAGGTCCACGCACACTCTGTTCATACCATCAGACTGTTATCAAGTAATCTTGAGAAGTGGGTGCTACCTCGGAATAGAACTGACGCGTAATAGAACTGTAGCGAAATTGAACTCGCTTTGGAATAGAACTGTAGTGTAATTGAACTGTAGCGAAATAAAACTGTTCGGAATAAAACTGTAGCGTTTTGGAACTAAATTAGCAATGGAGCGCGATTGCATCTCACATAATTCATGGGCTAGTTGCCCAACCAAATGGGCGATAGCCCCATGCAAACGGCAGCTTCGCCCATGCCAGCGCCCATGCCATTCGGTGGGCGACTCGCTCGTTCGGTGGGCGACTCGCCCATTCCGTGGGCGACTCGCCCCAATGGCAGTCGGCTCGCTCTCCGCTCGTCCACCCATTTGTATTTTGCGGTCCTACTTTTCTGCCCATTAGATCCCAATACATAGAATATAATCAATAATAACAGAAACAAACTTTATGCAAAAAATAGTAAAGTATAAATTAATTAATAATTAAAGGTAATTATTCGATTAATAATAATAATAATAATAAACCCTATGTCAAAAAAGAGATCAGGAAAAGCAAAGTTATAAATGTGAATGTTGTGTTGGTGTTTGAAGCTTGCTACATTTCTCACTGCAAAAATTCAAACTTTTGATTTTAATTTTACGTATTTACTTCGTGAAATTAAGAGAGCGTGACAAAACCGGGGAAAAAATGTCAAAAACCGAGAAAGTGTGACACTGTCATGCAAAATGACTCAGATTTTCCGCGCATATTGCGGAAAATTTCCAGATTTTAAAAATTGTTTAATGTCATATTACTGCGTCGCGAAAACCAGTCAGAGTGGAGCGCGCAACTCGGCTGTGGTCTCGCCGCGAAAAGTGGGAGACACAGCCGAGTCACAGCAGAGTCGCGTGCCTTGCCACAGCAGCGTCGCGCGTTCTGCTCTGACAGGTTTTCGCGACGCAGTAATATCAATTATATTATTGAAATAATTTTGTTGGCATGTCAGTAATTATATGGATAAAAAATTCAACGAAAAAATCTTCGGAAGTCTGAATTAATATTACGTATTCCCGAGTACGTGAGATGTCGTAAAATGGGTCTTCACACGATCGGTGTTTGCACACTTGTGGATTTGAATATTTGTTGTTGAATTCTTTCAATTAAATTTTTTATTAATTTTTTCATGTTATTTTTTTGTTTTTTAAAACTTATATAATATATAGGTTATATTTTATACTTACAATTAGGGGGTCATTCATGTAAAAAATAACATGATTTTTCCAATTCACGCATGTCGAAAAATGTAAACACTCTACAGTATCCCAAGTACTGTAGATTGTTTACAAGTATGCATACAACGATCGTGGCGAGACGACATGTCACGTACTCGGGAATACGTAATAATGCTGAATTTTGAAATTCAGCGTTGTCCGCAATTTTGCGTGACAGTGTCACACTTCCCCGGTTTTTGACATTTTTCCCCGGTTTTGTGGTTCTCGTTTTTCCCCGTTTTGTCACGCTCTCCAACTGTTTCCTCTTCCGAGCACCTTTTTTTTCTCGACTTAAGTATTGTCTGCTCGCCAATATGGTCAAACGCGCTCTGCTGATAATAGAAGATTCCTAGGGATTTGGATAAACACCTTCAACCCCATTGTTGGGGGCTTAAAAGAAATTGTTAAAGCCCGCACTAGTTATTGTCCTATACACCCCCCCCCCCCCCCACTGATATAACCCTCGCTTTTCAATGGGTGGGAGTGCTATTCCAACATGCGGGGGCCATATCAGAGTCTTCCCTAAAAAGACATAACTGCGTCGCTCAGAGCAGGCAGAAGCTTGGCAATAGCCACGGCATGATGGCACCTACCTCAGTGTAAACGCGCCCCAATCACACCAAACTCTTGATGAAACACTGTGACCCGCGTGTTAAGAGAATATTGCCTCGCGGCGTTGCCAACGCTGCTGCTGTATCAAATGTTTAAAAAATATAAGGGTTATCTGCGGAAAAAAACATGTTTTTATTTTTGTTTTCGCGGAACGTACGCAGCCAATTGAACGCGCGAAAAAAATCGAATTTCATAAAATGAGACTAAAACGTAGATGCCAGCATGCCGTGATAGCGGGGTAGCCTCGCGTGTGTCTCACCACGACAGTGTGCGGTGATTTACGCTCCGAATTTAAAATTTTCAGTAAGGTTGAAAAAATATCGTAAATCGACTTGACGTCTCGGCGCAATCCACGCGACGCTTCCACGTGCTTTTGTCACGTTTCTGCCTGCTCACGGTGTGTTGCGCGCTATTATTGGTCGCGTGGTCGCATTTTCGCTTCGCAGCACCTTATACGGTATATAATTTTCCGGTTCCGAGGCGGTTTCACTCATTCACTCACGATTCCGTTCCGAGGCAAAATGATTTCCAATAAAGTTACATTTTCTGTCGGAAATATTTTTTTCCACGGTCGGAAAAATTCAGTTGGAACTCGGAAGAGAAAATCTAATTTCTGAGAAAGCCTGCTCGCAACGTAATAATTTAAATTTTCATACAGGAAAAGAAAAACAGAACTCACCAATATTTGCATAAATTGTCATCCATCTTTCAATCTTAATGAGCTGAGCTACATGTAGACCAATATGTATCTGCAAATTTTTAGTTGTGACTATAAATCGTGAACATTATTAAAAAACCAACGAAACGCAGTGAAAATCAAAGCAAGTGAAAGGAAATGAAAAATCAATAAATGAATTTCGAAATATGTTCGCCCAAGCCTCGCCCAACCTCCTCCCCATGCCTTGCTCGTCTTCGTAGCTTCAAATCTTCGCCCACGCTCGCCCAACCCTCGCCCATTCACCTGCGCATCGCATTGGCAAGGGCGACTCGCCCAAAAGACGGGCGAGTCGCCCAATAAGGCTGGGCTGTCGCCCAATAAGGCTGGGCTATCGCCCAAACGTCTGCCCATTAGCTGCCAAAAATTATGTGAGTTTGTTTTGTTGTTTTTTTGAATAAACTTATCATTTTTTTTCTCGGCCCGCCTTGACGGCCAAGCAATGCAATCGCGCTCCATTGCTGATTTAGTTCTGAAACGCTACAGTTTTATTCCGAACAGTTTTATTTTGCTACAGTTCTTTACCGAACAGTTCTATTTCGAACGGTTCTATTGCGAAGCAAGTTTTATATCGCTGCAGTTCTATTACACTTCAGTTCTATTCCGAGGTAGCACCGAGAAGTGATACTTCATGGTTAATTGTTACTTATTTAGTCAATCCGTCCTTCGATCACGTAGTGTGAGAGCGGATCGCATGATATATTGATATTTATTTCCGCAGCGAGTCGCTTCATCTTATTGGTGGTCTTCCAAAAAGTCTTCTCGCCTATGGCACGGCGTGTTGGAGGCTACGTTCTTGAATTATTTTTCAAAAGCGAATTTTCGCGCGCTATTCTACTCTCGCCTCCCTGCGTCTCCTCCGCAGAGACTTGTGTCGATTTACGAGATTTTATTGTTTCTTTCTTTTTTTTTCTTTGTTTTTTTTTTTTGCTCATTTATTATTTTTTTTTGTTTGTTTCTCATTAAAAAAATTATGTTTTTAAAATGGTTGTTTTTGAGAGTAATGTGATCAATTTTTTTGTTGGAATATTCATTTTAAGTCGGTTTTTTTCGTAAATATAACAGTTTATTTTATTTTAATTTAAGTTCTGAAAAACAAAATACGAAAATTGGGACTAAAAATACAAACAACGTTATATTTTGCCAAAAAAAAAACATATTTGGCAAGGCGCCAAAGACTTTTGGCAATACTCCAAGAGAAATATATGGAGGCGCAGAGAAAAACGCAAAAGTGCGCCAGGGCGCGTTTGCACTTTCGTAGGGTCCAGCATGCCGTGTATGGTGACTATGGGATACCATTCTTCGCCCAACTGCTTTTTCTTGATGACTAGTAGGGGATCTCGGACCTCCGATTGTGCTCGAATATCTTTCCTGTGCAGATTCCTCTGACGTTTTTCCGATAGTGAGATTCCGACTAATGAGGTTTTTTTGGTATATTCCAATGGGAAAAAATGGCAAAAAACTGCGCGAAAACTCGGAAAATGCTTTGATTGACCTGAAATTTTGAGAGGTAAAGGGAAAAACTCTGCCGGGCATTACCCCAAAATTTCAGGAAAACATACCGATTTTAAGCATTTTCAGAAAAAAAGCAATATTTCTTAAAAATCGATATTTTGGTCTGAAATTTTGTGGGAATGTCCGGGACAGTTTTCCCCCTCATTCCCCAACATTTCAGGTAAATCGGTGCATTTTCCGAGTTTTCGCGCAGTTTTTTGCCATTTCGTGAATAACCTTCTTTCTAATGCTGCGTGGGTCACTCTGACTCTTTCGGAAAGTGCCTGCGTAAAGGTCCAAACTTCAGAGCCATACATGAGAGCCGGTAGAACGATGGAATCGAAGAGTTGAGCTCGGATTCGCGAGCAAGAGAGGGCATCTGCAATGTTCCTGATGTTGTTCAACGCAGCCCATGCTGCTCTTCGTCTTCGGTGAAGTTACGGCTTCAATTTGTAGACTATTGAGGTAGACGTACTCATTGACATATTCGATGCGAGTAGTCGCGTTGTTGTGCGTTATATACAGTGCGCGTCATAATTATAAGACACCCCCAAAAAAATGATGAATTTCTCAACTTTTTTCAGCCTTTTCAAACTTTTATCTATTTTTTTGCCGGTTTTACGGTTTTTTATTCCTTTTGAAGTTATTTTCTTAATTTTTACCAATAATTGTGGCATATTTGACCACTTTCTTTCAAGTTTCCAACTTTTTCACCGTCACATCTCCTTCAAGGATTTTGGTTGACTACAGTGATTCTAAGATGTGCAGAACATATGACAAAGCGTTTAGGCCAGCTGAAATTATGATAATTATGATTCAGGACATGAGTTACATTTATTCACCTCATTTCAATCATCATGTGACTCGCCTCTACTCTCTCTTCAGAAGAGCTAGCTCAACTGGACATCATGATTCAACTTGGATTCAGTACTTCGCAGATGAGAGAAGAATAACCCGTTCACGATGCTGTGTAAAAAACTACGTTTGAGATACAATGGCTCACGGCTCAGCAAAACCCACTGGACGTCCAATAATCCTCCATGATCGAGATGAGCGATCTGTGGTGAGATGACTTTCCAACACTCTCGTTTTCTTGGAATTTGTGACTTGTTAGATGAACTCCATGGACTACCATGACACTCTCCAGAAAGGAATTGTCTTCTTTTTCAACCGTAGAAACCGCAAGAAGACCCATATCTTTCAAAAAGATAATGCGGCAATCCACAAAAGCTCATCGACATTATTGGTTTTCCACGAAGAAGATCAAAGTACTTGATTTGCCAGCCAACTCGTAAGACATCAACCCCCTAGATATTGTCTGGGGACTTCTTGCGCAAGCAGCTTATTGTCACGGAAAGCAGTTTCAAACTGTAGCAGAGCTCAATTATGCCGATACCGAAGAGTGGGATAAGATTCAGCCATCATACCTCGAAAGTCTTACTAATAGCAGGAACAACAGACTATTCCAAGTGATGCAGAAGTTTGGAGGACCTAATTCTTATTAAATTTCTGTTGTTTTCTCTGGTTTTTTTGACGTTTTGGTTAATTTTCCTTTTAATAAACAGTTTTCTGATCATCCTACATGAAATATTCTGAAGTCAAACTCAAAAACGTGTGAAACTTGAAAAGAATGGTCAAATAGGACACAAGTATTGGTAAAAAGTAATGGACCTATTCATAGGAGAAAAAAGACAAAAAAAAACGTTTTTTTTCCTATTCATAGATGTAAAAAAACGACAAACAATGTCGAAAAACGAATGGTAAACAAGTGTTTATTGACCATGATAGACTATTGATAGTGAGGAGACACAGAGATGTTTACAACCCCGTGGGAACGGACTTGTTTACTAGTTCATGCAAACTCCGCCCCTTTTCTGCGCCTCCTCTCTATCAATGGTCTATCATGGTCAATAAACACTTGTTTACCATTCGTTTTTCGACATTGTTTGTCGTTTTTTACATCTATGAATAGGAAAAAAAAAAACGTTTTTTTTTGTTTTTTTTCTCCTATGAATAGGTCCATAAGAAAATGTCTTTAAAAAGTAATAAAAAACAGTAAAACCGGCAAAAAAATAGATAAAAGTTCAAAAAGGTTGAAAAAAGTTGAAAAATTCATCATTTTTTTGGGGGTGTCTTATAATTATGACGCGGCTGATTTTTCGACTTTTTGATACTGTAGTCGTAATTTTTGTGGTAGGTACATGAAAATTTGGGTTTCCGGGTTATTTTGGACGCTGAAAAAGATCCACCACATGCCGTTTCATAAAAACTTCTAGTTTCCCCCAAACCCCAAAAATAGGAGGGTGTCTTATAATTATGACGCGTACTGTACGTTGGCCGGGCTTTTACTGGCAAATTTATTTCTCATAACTTTGGTCTTGTTAGTATTCATTCGGAGTCCTACTTTTCCACACATCTCGACCAATTCTTGAATCATTAGGCTTGCCGCCTTGGGATTGCTGGCGACCAGAACGATGTCGTCGGCGAATCTCAGATGCATAAAAAATTACAAAAAATAACAGAAAAACTGAATTTTACGTCGAAAAAGTTCAAACTTGCGCGTAAATTCAAGTGTGCATATACCGTTGTGGCGAGACGCGCAGGAATACGTATTTATTTAATAAAAAGAAGATACGGAAGATAATTATGCATTTATTAACAAAAAAATTATGAGAAATTAAATTTCTGTAAGAACCCTAGAATCAGATGAAATATTGCAATCAATGCACAAAGATCTATTGTATTGAAATCGATAAAAGAGTTTTTCGCATTTCAGAAATCAATCGTTATATTTATGTTGGGTATGGAGATCTTACATTTAAATTATTTAAAACTTATTAATTTAAAGATTTTTTGTGAGGGAAATAAAAATGAAAATGTGAAAAACAAGGAAATAGAAGAAAAAAAGTCACCAGTGTTCAACTCGTTTTTCGAATTAAAGTTTTTTTTTCAAAACGTTACATGTGAACAGAAGCGCTGTAACGGACGTGGCTGTTCGGCACATGCCAACGGGATGGGCGGTACTGAAAAAGAGAAAATGAAAACTTCCAACGGTTAAATATTTAGCAACTCACTCTAATAAGCATTTGCCCACTTGTGGTATGAGGATTATAGTACGCATACGCCAGCCAACCGACAATTCCCACAAGTAAAATTACAATCAGAGTCAACGTGGCAGTTCCACTGCCTCCATCGTCTTTCTTCTGCATGTATTTACCATCTTCTGACGATGTTTCCGAAGATTTGCCGCCGTCTAACGGCACCACTGGTTGACTTCCCGATGGCAACTTCGGCCTAACTGGAGCATAATCTTCTGCATCATACGTCTCGTCCTCGTCATTTGCGTCACAGTACAGAGATTTGCTTCGCTGGTTGCAGTTTCCTTCGAACCACTGTTGACGTCTTCTGTGAAGGCCCGTTTCGTCGGTACAGAACGGTCCCCCATGCGATTTTTTCGAGTGACACCAGATACAATTAAAGTGTGGAATAGTAGAGTTGGTGCAAGAGTCGCATGTTTCCAAAGCGATGCAGGCTGGAGAGATACTATTTTTATTAAAAATTAACTATAATTCTGGGAAAATATGCATTTTACAAAGTCGTGGCTGTCGGATGTCTAGGCCAGGGAATGCCGAATGAGACTAGAATTAATTTGACAGTATAATTGCGCGAGTTCCAACAACTTTTGAAATATATATTCAGAGTGTATAAAAATGTTTTTTTTTTGTATTTATTCAGTAACAAGCCTGCTGCGCAATCCTGTTGGAATAATATCAATTTCGTTGATAACAACGTTTCACTTGGAAAGTGGGGTAGTGTGGTTATTGATTTCTGGACATTTTTTTAAATCGAAATTTCAGTCCAAAATTTTCCGAGTATCCGGGAGTATTTTTGACATTACCGTAAATTTTCTAATAGAACGGCCCCCTCAAATAGAGCATGAATTAATTTAAAACTTTTTTTCAATAATTTGGTTAGATTTTCCACTTGTTACTCATTGACCGGTTTCTAATTTTCTTTTGCCATACATTTGTGTCGTTTTTATGAAAAATCCTCAAGATTGAATACAAATTTAAAGACATTGAAAAGTAAAGATAACCCTATATAATAATAGCCCCTGTAAGAGGGTAGTGAAAAATAGAACGGCCGGCCGTTCTATTACAGAATTTATGGTATTTCGCCAACTTTCAGGCAAATCAGAAAATTCTCTGAGTTTTGCTATATTTTGTGAATAACTCCATTGTGTATCGCTGCTTTTTTCACCATATTTATAATAATACTCACTTGGTTGTGCCTTCAAAATGACCACCGTGTTTGACGAAATCTTCTCCGCAGTCAACTCGATTCGGTGATACTCGTAGATGACTCTCTTCGGCTGTGTTGACAAATGAGTCGGATGCTTGAACATGTAGGCGTCGGAAATTCCCAATTTCACCGGATGGTTCGAGTCGGAAATGTTGCGAATCGGTTGAGGCACGTTTTTGTAGATGAACACAATGTCACCGTTTTTGTGTAGAATTGCTTGAAACGTGTAGGCGTCTACAAATAAAAAATTTGGTAATTTTCAGTGAAACCTCGATATTCAATGTGGCATTAAAATTGTAATAACGGGTTTTGCAGTAATTTGAAGCAGGCCGCCTAATTTTGCAACCCTGCGGCACGGTTTTTCGTCATGCATTGAACAGTCTAGAGATTCCAGAAATACAATATTCTTGCAGGGTCTCCAGTGTTTTTTAAGAAAAAAGTTTTTTAGAAGTTACCAACTTGCAGGAGGCGCAAAAAATGAAAAATATGATCTCAATTCTATTTGTCCAAATTATTCGAAATCGTGAATTTCAAAAAGTAAAACTTACTTTCTCCCTTAAACTCTTTCAATTGCACATTTCTCCATTCAACTACAAACGATTCGCCGTCATCCGCATAAACAATGTTGGAATTCTGAAAAATATTTTCTCTTTATCACTAAATTATCTCTTTAATTAGCTCACATTGAGAAATGTGTGAAAATTAGCCATGAGTGGTGCAATGTATTGAGTGGCAGCAAGCCAATTATGTGTATGATCTCCGATATAGATGAATCCGCCGGTCGCAATCGTCAGATTTGCCATTTTATGGCCATAGAATGGAAATTTAAATTGGAGTCGAGCACCCTAAAATTGTTTTGTTGGCAGAAGGAACGAAACTTTGATTTAATGGCTAATTGACCGACCACTGCTCTCCGATAACTTTGGCTTAAAAGTGGATGACTCGTGTTTCCAATCGCACCGGGTTTCTTCATAAATTGCTCAACGTTCACCCAATACTTTTTGACCTGCTCCTCATTTCCCTGATACGTTTCCACTTGATAGTACTGATGGTCGACCTGAATTTGTAGATAAGAGAAATGTCGATTTTCAGTTTTTGTTGAACATGCGAGAGAATCATGCAGAATCCGGGGCTTTTAATCATGCAGACAACACAAAAAGGAATAAGAAAAAAAAGAAAGAAAGAAAAGAAAACGATTTATTGAACATGCCGTCAGAAAATACGTTCACTTCTTACCGAATCTTTATTTACTTCGACATCTGGTGGAACTGTAGCCGTCGCCGGATCGATATCCTCGCCAAATTCATCGACATCTTTAACACTTCGCTTCGGTATCGGAGCTGCTCGTCGTGCAAGTTTCCGAACTGGCGAAAGTGGAACGAATTCTTCTTCTTGTTCGAGTTTTGGACCACTGGTTGGAGGTTCAAAGTAGCGAAGCTGCTCAGGAATTCTTTCATTTGAAACGTCAATGTTCTGGGCTGAAACGAAAAAATTGGAGCATTTTGGTAAGGTGGAGATCAAAACAGGTGGAAATTAAATTTGGAGATTTTTGCAGTTTTCAAACTATTTTTTTTCACTCATTTAGATATTGGACAAATTTCTGTGAGATGTGCATTTTTCTAAGAACAAGCAAAAAATTGGTGGAAAACTCTGAAAACCTACAGCGAATTGTAAGTTGGCTACGTTCAAAACGATTTATTTCCCATTTTTATGAAAAAAAAAAGGGCAAAATTCTACAGTGGGCGATTTTTTAACAGGCTCTTCACGGTAATGTTATATGCAACGCGCTTTAATGTAAAATTCATCGGAAGAAATGAAAATTCAGCACCGCCTTTTTGTGCAAATTTCATCGTTCGCACGTATTGTCGGTTGGCGAAAATCTATGATCGGTCCACCAGCGACGCGAAGATTCTCTCGTAGAATTTTAGAGAAAAAAAATAGCAATTTAAAATCGAAAAAGAGAGAGAGAAGTTTGAAAAACTACTGAAGAAACTAGAATTTGGAAAAATCGATAATGAAATACTACTCAGCAACTTCTACCGGCGAAACAGCGGCCGAAGAGAGCTTTTCGACAAGGGAAGGCAGAACGCTGGTCGGAGAAAGACATTCGTTGCAAGACCCGCGGAACAGGATTTACGAGAAAATATGAAAATTTTTTTTTTTTTTTTAATATTTTAAATTTAAATTAATAATTATTAAATATATAATTTATACATTATTTCTATAGTAATTGTATGTTATCATGTATCACGGTATCACAGTTTTATTGAATGACTGATTGTGACCGAATAATTATCCGTTTAAAAATTCGCGAACATTATTAATTTTCGGTGTTTTTGACATGAAATGTGTGCCAGATTACCGAACAGGAATTTTCGCAATTAATGAATTTCCCAATAAATAACTAAAAACCGAATCATTAATCGATTTTTCAGTGTCGGAAACAATGCGGCGGGACGCGGCGACAGATCGTATAACGGTATTGAGTGAAAAAAAAAGAAGATGGAATTCCAGGTAACTCTGGTTCACACCTTGACGCCCAACATGCACAGTAAGTTATGTAAAAACTAAGAATTTGTGTGATGTTAAATACCTTTATTTCTCAGGGAATTTTGGTTAGTCGCCGTCAATTCGCCCAGACTGCCGAAGTGCACCGAAGTGCATCGACGAGTCTTTCAAGCCGGGCCGACTTTTTTGTGGGTTCACTCATTCAACACGTTTTCCTGCAAACTCATATTTACAGCTAAATCTGTCAAATCGAAAGCTTGCTCAAGGAAAAGTTCGCAAAGCCAAAGCGCGCAATGTTTTCATTCCTGCCCACGCTTTTCATCGTCACAAAAAATTCTTCAGGTTGCGCCCGTTCAAGGTAAACTAATAAAAATCGGGGCAATATGAGTTGAGGGGGCCACCGAAAAAAACAATTTTTTTTTCATTTTTTGTCGTAAAAATGTTAAAAATGCGTTTCTAAGCATTTATTGATGCCCGGAAAGTTCAGCGCAGCGGCAACGGGCCGGAAGCATGTGTGGCACTTAAAATGGGCGACCGGAGGGAGCTGGGTGAAAGCATGCTTTGCGAGGGGATTTTTTGTGATTAAATGCGTAAAAAAATAAGAAAAGGTAACCGGCTGTAGATTAAACACTAAAAACAATCAAAGCAAGCTTCCACTCAGCTCCTTTCGGTTCCGGCGCGTTGCCGCTAACAATAAGCTTTCCGGGCAAAAATCAATGCTGAATCAGATAAATATATCAAACAAATCAAAAGCGATTCAAAATCACCAATAAAACCGAAACAAATTTTTTTTTGAGTGCCCCCCCCCCCCCTCTAACTCATATTGCCCCCGAAAATCTACGTTTATTCATGGTCTTCGTATATTTCAGATCTAGGAGAAAATCAATTTGGCCCACCTTGATAAAGTCCCTGATGATACCCAACGGGCGATTTGTTTCATCTTAAGGAGTGTCCTGGACAGGTAAGATTCTAGTGTCATTTTAGGGATATCAATAATGTTTAGATACTTTCTTATCCACCTTTGGAAGGAGAGATGATGCCCCCTTTTATTGGCTACTGTCTTAACATGCTTTATTTGTCTTAATTCAAGATAAACAAGACGGCATGGGAACGTGAAAACACACTCTGGAAGGAGAGATCACGCCTGGAAGCTCGCAACAGGATGGCGGATGGCATTGATTTCCACCGAATATTTAATCTCAAGATAAGAAAAATGATTTAAGAGGTTTGTTTCTCTCTAAAATTATCCGAAATATAACTATTACGTTTCAGCCACTAGTCCCCGACTCAAATAATTCAACAGTTCCTGGTACCAGAGTTTAATGGAATTCCGACTTCCAACTTCCGGCTTCAGACTTCCGTTTGAAATATGCAATTCCGACTTCCAACTTCCGTTTAAAAAATTTCACTTCCGACTTTCCGTTTTAGAAATTTCCACTCCCAGGCAACTCTGCCTGGTACCTCCTTTACACAAATCCGCAAGTCTGCTGTTATTTTCTAATTTTCTATTGTCATTCTCTAATTTTTTTCTGTTCTTTTGTTGTATATTTAGTTATTTATTTTATTCCGATAATAAATTTTCTCGTCTTTTCTAACCGTTTTATGGAGGCACCCAGCAAAATTCAACAGAGGCTAAATAACGAGCGGTTACAACATTTCGCCTAGATTTTTTGAAAACAGCGGCGGAGGGAAGGCAAATCAGAGGTGCAAGTCTGCTACGCGCTCTATTTGTCGCCGATTTGCAATCGATCGGCCGCTGTTTCGCCGGTAGAAGTTGCTGAGTACCTCAGCAACTTCTACCGGCGAAACAGCGGCCGAACTCAGCAACTTCTACCGGCGAAACAGCGGCCGATCGATTGCAAATCGGCGACGAATAGAGCGCGTAGCAGACTTGCACCTCTGATTTGCCTTCCCTCCGCCGCTGTTTTCAAAAAATCTAGGCGAAATGTTGTAACCGCTCGTTATTTAGCCTCTGTTGAATTTTGCTGGGTGCCTCCATAAAACGGTTAGAAAAGACGAGAAAATTTATTATCGGAATAAAATAAATAACTAAATATACAACAAAAGAACAGAAAAAATTAGAGAATGACAATAGAAAATTAGAAAATAACAGCAGACTTGCGGATTTGTGTAAAGGAGGTACCAGGCAGAGTTGCCTGGGAGTGGAAATTTCTAAAACGGAAAGTCGGAAGTGAAATTTTTTAAACGGAAGTTGGAAGTCGGAAGTCGGAATTGAATATTTTAAACGGAAGTCTGAAGCCGGAAGTTGGAAGTCGGAATTCCATTAAACTCTGGTACCAGGAACTGTTGAATTATTTGAGTCGGGGACTAGTGGCTGAAACGTAATAGTTATATTTCGGATAATTTTAGAGAGAAACAAACCTCTTAAATCATTTTTCTTATCTCGAGATTAATTATTCGGTGGAAATCAATTCCATCCGCCATCCTGTTGCGAGCTTCCAGGCGTGATCTCTCCTTCCAGAGTGTGTTTTCACGTTCCCATGCCGTCTTTAGACAGTAGCCAATAAAAGGGGGCATCATCTCTCCTCCCAAAGGTGGATAAGAAAGTATCTAAACATTATTGATATCCCTAAAGTGACACTAGAATCTTACCTGTCCAGGACACTCCTTAAGATGAAACAAATCGCCCGTTGGGTATCATCAGGGACTTTATCAAGGTGTGCCAAATTGATTTTCTCCTAGATCTGAAATATACGAAGACCATGAATAAACGTAGATTTTCGGGGGCAATATGAGTTAGGGGGGGGGGGGGGGAAGCACTCAAAAAAAATTTGTTTGGTTTTATTGGTGATTTTGAATCGCTTTTGATTTGTTTGATATATTTATCTGATTCAGCATTGATTTTTGCTTTTGCCCGGAAAGCCCAGCGGCAACGCGCCGGAACCGAAAGGAGCTGGGTGGAAGCTTGCTTTGATTGTTTTTAGTGTTTAATCTACTGCCGGTTACCTTTTCTTATTTTTCACGCATTTAATCACAAAAAATCCCCTCGCAAAGCATGCTTCCACTCAGCTCCCTCCGGTCGCCCATTTTAAGTGCCACACATGCTTCCGGCGCGTTGCCGCTGCGCTGAACTTTCCGGGCATCAATAAATGCTTAGAAACGCATATTCAACATTTTTACGACAAAAAATGAAAAAAAAAATTGTCTTTTTTTCGGTGGCCCCCTCAACTCATATTGCCCCGATTTTTATTAGTTTACCTTGAACGGGCGCAACCTGAAGAATTTTTTGTGACGATGAAAAGCGTGGGCAGGAATGAAAACATTGCGCTCTTTGGCTTTGCGAACTTTTCCTTGAGCAAGCTTTCGATTTGACAGATTTAGCTGTAAATATGAGTTTGCAGGAAAACGTGTTGAACGAGTGAACCCACAAAAAAGTCGGCCGGCTTGAAAGACTCGTCGATGCACTTCTGTGCACTTCGGCAGTCTGGGCGAATTTGACGGCGACTAACTAAAATTCCCTGAGAAATAAAGGTATTTAACATCACACAAGTTCTTAGTTTTTACATACCGTATTTCCTCTAATTTAAGCGCATGCGCCTCTATTTTTCAACCTCTTCTCCAAATGTGCTTCTATTAGAGGTGCGCTTCAAATAGAGGGTGCGCTTCTATTTTTCAAACATTTATTTCTGAACACAAAAATCAAAATCAACCAACCTTCAGACAGCAAAATGATAAAAAATTGATTTTTAAAAAATCCAGAGAAACATTTTTGTTGTCTCTCTTGTAATCTTCTTCAAAATCCATCATTTCTAGAAAAGCATTGGTATCATCCATCTCGTCGACGCATTAAAGGCAGAATTCAGCGTATCATTAATTTTTTATATTATGGACCTATTCATAGGAAGAAAAAAAACAAAAAAAAATGTTTTTTTTTGTTTGTTTTTGTTTTTTTTTCCTATTCATAGATGTCAAAAAATGTCAAACAATGTTAAAAAACGTTAAAAAACGTTAAAAAATGTCAAAAAACGAATCCTATGAATAGGTCCATTATGAAAATTTGTCTGTGCATACATTTTCGGTCAACATAAATTTTCTTGGCGGTGCCAGAAGTGCTCTTTTTTTTAAGCAGACGAAGCGACCTATTTTATAAATTTATTTGTTATAAAATTCATTTTTGCAATTGCTTCTTCCCTTGTTTTTTTTTGCGGTTCTTCAGCATCTGAAACATCGATGACGTTCAGCTCCTCGTCTTCGTTCATTTTTCTTTTTGATCGTCACTGAGTATTGAAAAAGAAAGCAAGAAAAGTAAAATATTTAAGAACAACTGCAAAAAATCGAAAAAAAAAGAAGAAAGTCCACAAACAGCCAGTGAGTGCGCCTCTATTAGAGGGTGCGCTTCAATTAGAGGGTGCGCCTCTATTTTTCGAAGCACCTCTCAGGGTGAGCCTTTATTAGAGGTGCGCTTCAATTAGAGGTGCGCTTATATTAGAGGAAATACGGTAACTTACTGTGCATGTTGGGCGTCAAGGTGTGAACCAGAGTTACCTGGAATTCCATCTTCTTTTTTTTCACTTCCGACTTCTGTTTTAGAAATTTCACATCCTGCTGCTTCTTCTGCAAGATCGCCTCTAATCTTTTCCGCGAAATATTAAACATTAGCGTCCGAAATTCCTCGTTCTCGTATTAACGGCGATTTCTCGGTCACTCGCAAGATGTGAAGAAGATCATCTGAAAACAGAAATAAAGCTAATAATATTTTTCATCAATATTTTTATGAAGAAACACTTTCTTCCAACCCTACTCAATACCGTTATACGATCTGTCGCCGCGTCCCGCCGCATTGTTTCCGACACTGAAAAATCGATTTATGATTCGGTTTTTAGTTATTTATTGGGAAATTCATTAATTGCGAAAATTCCTGTTCGGTAATCTAGCACACATTTCATGTCAAAAACACCGAAAATTAATAATGTTCGCGAATTTTTAAACGGATAATTATTCGGTCACAATCAGTCATTCAATAAAACTGTGATACCATGATACATGATAACATACAATTACTATAGAAATAATGTATAAATTATATAATAATTATTAATTTAATTTTAAAATATTAAAAAAAAAAACAAAAAAATTTTCTTATTTTCTCGTAAATCCTGTTCCGCGGGTCTTGCAACGAATGTCTTTCTCCGACCAGCGTTCTGCCTTCCCTTGTCGAAAAGCTCCCTTCGGCCGCTGTTTCGCCGGTAGAGCTTTTCGACAAGGGAAGGCAGAACGCTGGTCGGAGAAAGACATTCGTTGCAAGACCCGCGGAACAGGATTTACGAGAAAATAAGAAAATTTTTTTGTTTTTTTTTTTAATATTTTAAAATTAAATTAATAATTATTATATAATTTATACATTATTTCTATAGTAATTGTATGTTATCATGTATCATGGTATCACAGTTTTATTGAATGACTGATTGTGACCGAATAATTATCCGTTTAAAAATTCGCGAACATTATTAATTTTCGGTGTTTTTGACATGAAATGTGTGCTAGATTACCGAACAGGAATTTTCGCAATTAATGAATTTCCCAATAAATAACTAAAAACCGAATCATAAATCGATTTTTCAGTGTCGGAAACAATGCGGCGGGACGCGGCGACAGATCGTATAACGGTATTGAGTAGGGTTGGAAGAAAGTGTTTCTTCATAAAAATATTGATGAAAAATATTATTAGCTTTATTTCTGTTTTCAGATGATCTTCTTCACATCTTGCGAGTGACCGAGAAATCGCCGTTAATACGAGAACGAGGAATTTCGGACGCTAATGTTTAATATTTCGCGGAAAAGATTAGAGGCGATCTTGCAGAAGAAGCAGCAGGATGTGAAATTTCTAAAACAGAAGTCGGAAGTGAAAAAAAAGAAGATGGAATTCCAGGTAACTCTGGTTCACACCTTGACGCCCAACATGCACAGTAAGTTACCGTATTTCCTCTAATATAAGCGCACCTCTAATTGAAGCGCACCTCTAATAAAGGCTCACCCTGAGAGGTGCTTCGAAAAATAGAGGCGCACCCTCTAATTGAAGCGCACCCTCTAATAGAGGCGCACTCACTGGCTGTTTGTGGACTTTCTTCTTTTTTTTTCGATTTTTTGCAGTTGTTCTTAAATATTTTACTTTTCTTGCTTTCTTTTTCAATACTCAGTGACGATCAAAAAGAAAAATGAACGAAGACGAGGAGCTGAACGTCATCGATGTTTCAGATGCTGAAGAACCGCAAAAAAAAAACAAGGGAAGAAGCAATTGCAAAAATGAATTTTATAACAAATAAATTTATAAAATAGGTCGCTTCGTCTGCTTAAAAAAAAGAGCACTTCTGGCACCGCCAAGAAAATTTATGTTGACCGAAAATGTATGCACAGACAAATTTTCATAATATAAAAAATTAATGATACGCTGAATTCTGCCTTTAATGCGTCGACGAGATGGATGATACCAATGCTTTTCTAGAAATGATGGATTTTGAAGAAGATTACAAGAGAGACAACAAAAATGTTTCTCTGGATTTTTTAAAAATCAATTTTTTATCATTTTGCTGTCTGAAGGTTGGTTGATTTTGATTTTTGTGTTCAGAAATAAATGTTTGAAAAATAGAAGCGCACCCTCTATTTGAAGCGCACCTCTAATAGAAGCACATTTGGAGAAGAGGTTGAAAAATAGAGGCGCATGCGCTTAAATTAGAGGAAATACGGTATGTAAAAACTAAGAACTTGTGTGATGTTAAATACCTTTATTTCTCAGGGAATTTTAGTTAGTCGCCGTCAAATTCGCCCAGACTGCCGAAGTGCACAGAAGTGCATCGACGAGTCTTTCAAGCCGGCCGACTTTTTTGTGGGTTCACTCGTTCAACACGTTTTCCTGCAAACTCATATTTACAGCTAAATCTGTCAAATCGAAAGCTTGCTCAAGGAAAAGTTCGCAAAGCCAAAGAGCGCAATGTTTTCATTCCTGCCCACGCTTTTCATCGTCACAAAAAATTCTTCAGGTTGCGCCCGTTCAAGGTAAACTAATAAAAATCGGGGCAATATGAGTTGAGGGGGCCACCGAAAAAAAGACAATTTTTTTTTTCATTTTTTGTCGTAAAAATGTTGAATATGCGTTTCTAAGCATTTATTGATGCCCGGAAAGTTCAGCGCAGCGGCAACGCGCCGGAAGCATGTGTGGCACTTAAAATGGGCGACCGGAGGGAGCTGAGTGGAAGCATGCTTTGCGAGGGGATTTTTTGTGATTAAATGCGTGAAAAATAAGAAAAGGTAACCGGCAGTAGATTAAACACTAAAAACAATCAAAGCAAGCTTCCACCCAGCTCCTTTCGGTTCCGGCGCGTTGCCGCTGGGCTTTCCGGGCAAAAGCAAAAATCAATGCTGAATCAGATAAATATATCAAACAAATCAAAAGCGATTCAAAATCACCAATAAAACCAAACAAATTTTTTTTGAGTGCTTCCCCCCCCCCCCCCCCCCCCTAACTCATATTGCCCCCGAAAATCTACGTTTATTCATGGTCTTCGTATATTTCAGATCTAGGAGAAAATCAATTTGGCACACCTTGATAAAGTCCCTGATGATACCCAACGGGCGATTTGTTTCATCTTAAGGAGTGTCCTGGACAGGTAAGATTCTAGTGTCACTTTAGGGATATCAATAATGTTTAGATACTTTCTTATCCACCTTTGGGAGGAGAGATGATGCCCCCTTTTATTGGCTACTGTCTAAAGACGGCATGGGAACGTGAAAACACACTCTGGAAGGAGAGATCACGCCTGGAAGCTCGCAACAGGATGGCGGATGGAATTGATTTCCACCGAATAATTAATCTCGAGATAAGAAAAATGATTTAAGAGGTTTGTTTCTCTCTAAAATTATCCGAAATATAACTATTACGTTTCAGCCACTAGTCCCCGACTCAAATAATTCAACAGTTCCTGGTACCAGAGTTTAATGGAATTCCGACTTCCAACTTCCGGCTTCAGACTTCCGTTTAAAATATTCAATTCCGACTTCCGACTTCCAACTTCCGTTTAAAAAATTTCACTTCCGACTTTCCGTTTTAGAAATTTCCACTCCCAGGCAACTCTGCCTGGTACCTCCTTTACACAAATCCGCAAGTCTGCTGTTATTTTCTAATTTTCTATTGTCATTCTCTAATTTTTTCTGTTCTTTTGTTGTATATTTAGTTATTTATTTTATTCCGATAATAAATTTTCTCGTCTTTTCTAACCGTTTTATGGAGGCACCCAGCAAAATTCAACAGAGGCTAAATAACGAGCGGTTACAACATTTCGCCTAGATTTTTTGAAAACAGCGGCGGAGGGAAGGCAAATCAGAGGTGCAAGTCTGCTACGCGCTCTATTCGTCGCCGATTTGCAATCGATCGGCCGCTGTTTCGCCGGTAGAAGTTGCTGAGACTGTAGATTTCAAAGTACGCAGTCACACAATTACGGACTGTGCACCACATTTTACGCGCATACAATTTTTATTTTTTTCATTTTTTTTCAGATGTTTTTTTTTCGAATATTCTTCCATTTTCCTGTTATTTATTTTATTCTAACTCACCGCTTGATATCCTGAGAATTAGAAGAAGTGTTAGCGAAAGTATTGTCGTTGTTACTATGGCTGTTCTCCTCATTTACCTTAAAAAAGTTATGTTCAGTTTTATACTTCGCGGTTAACGGTTTTATTTGAAACGAATGAAACAGAAGAAATGAAGATATTTTGTGTCACAATTTTCCGCGAAGTATCGCTCCGTAGGGAATACGTGATATTAACCAGAACTTGGTGGGTTTTAGTATATAACTTGAGCAAATAAGAAGAAGAAGATAATAGACAAAGCCAAAAATCAGAATAATTCTGCGCATTAAAAGGGAAAAGCGCCGAAATTTCCGGTCATATGAACGACAAATTGCTGCTTGAATTTATTTTTTTTTCCGAACATTTATTTTTTTTTCACTTTCTTGAATATTTTTTTCACGAAAAAGGCTACAAATTTCGTTTTAACCTCTTTTTTTGTGTTGAATAAAGAAACTGAAAAACGAAAAAAAGAAAAGACGACTGCTGCTCAAGAAAGGATATAAACAGAGTGTGTGAAGAAGGCGGACAAGGAGGGTAATTGGCTTGACACACGCAGAGAGCGAATCGTGTTTCGGGTGGATAATTATTGGACCAATCGTTTGATTTATTGCTGCTCTTCTGTGAAGAATTGGCCCGCAGCAACAGCAGCAGAAAGATCAACTGAGAACGACAGAAAATGAGTGGAAAAAAAACTTGCCGATTAGTTTTTTTCGCTGCGAAATGCTACTGATGACTTATCGATCCGAACGACCGGTCAACACGAAATTTGTCTTTTGGACAAATGATAGCGATATCAAAATGATCTCTCTACGTTGCTTGATTGTAAGAAAAAAAAACGACAAAGATTGGACGAGAAAGGAATAAATATCGCCTCCAATAAATAAATTTTTAAACCTTATAAAATTTCCCAAGACAATATATTGAGCTCGGCTCGCGGAGCCTTGATACATTATTTGAATGGAATACATTTTCTTTGAATTTTTAACTATTTAATTGAAGTTAATCCTCATAGAGGGCAGAAAAAAACAAGTAAATACTTCAATTTAAGCACATATTTGATAAATGAGCACAAAGTGCACTGTACGGCTGTTTGGCTAATTCAAATGGTCACTCATCGAACATTGCGCGGAGAAGTGCGCCAGCAGCCAACACATTTGCGCGTTTCTCGTGTCGTCGCAATTACTTTTTTGTCTGTCGCTGTCAATTTAGCTCCTATTATTCGCATAATTGCTCTTTGAAATTGATTTATTATAATTTTCATGGATAGAGCAGTTTAATTGGAGCATTTTTATACTCCCGCTATAACCATTTTCTGCAAATTTAATTGGTTAAAGATTTTCGAAACATGTTTGTTGGTTTCCTTGCGTTTTTGTTTTCAAGTTTTTAAATTGTACATTTTTATGTAAAATTTCGCAATATTTTCAGTGACTTGGGCTTTGAAATGACCGCATAAGCGCATACGAAACACGCTTCCGTCGGACCGTTCGAGAGGAAAGCGTCTCTTAAAATTGTTGTGTAAAGGTCTTGTTATTGTGAGTTTTATTTAAACTTTAAAAAAATGAAAATGAAAACTTGAAAAATTTCAGCGTTTTGTTGAACTTCGTTTTCTTGTTGAATTTTGTTGCCAAACATTCGATCAATTTATAATAACGTGTTGTGGTTGTCATCATGAAACGATCGACTACCAGCGTGCCGAGTCACTCGCCAAAGAATGGTAAAATAATGATTTAAATATTTCAAAATTGGTTTATTCAATTTTTTTTCGTTAGATTTCGAATCTGAAACGAAAAAAGTTAAATTGGATGAAGACACGAAGCCAGTCGCTGCACCGACGGGACGCCAAATCATCGAACAGTATCTGAAGGGAGACGTAGCCGCGTCGATGACCTATAGAAAAATCTGCAATGCTCTGGAGACTTTTGAACAATGGGAATCGGAAGTGCCAAAACTACAACTTCTCGAGCAGTTTCTAACAATCGCCGATGCTATGGATGCGAGGACGGAAGTTCTCGTTCGCCGACTTTTGGTTAGAATTTCTTTAAAAAAAGAAAAAAAATGAAAGTTTTCAGAAACTTCGTTGGGACAAAATACCTTCGTCGATTCTTCTGAAATTCCGAAATTTTCTCTGTGAGCTGGCAATTCGTCACCTTTGTTTCACTGAAGAAGTATTTTTGTCTGTCATAGAGCGCTTCGTTCCACTTTTTTCAATCGATCATGAAACGGAGGTCGTCACCAATGTTTTAGAAGATGCGGAGCAAAATGCACACTATGAAATGGCCCATCATGTTGTTGCAAGTGTCATTCGATGCTTTCCACTGTAAGTTTTGTTGAATTTCAATTGAAGATTGCGAAAATCTATATTACAGATCCGCAAAAACTGTACTGAAGTGTGTGAAACGTGCGATGCCACATTTCACTCGGCCCGCCGTCACTGTCGCCGGTTACATGAGGAACTTGATTTTGATGCAGAAATATATCCCAGCGAGCATTTCCAAGGACATTTGGGAAACTGTTTTTCAGAGATTGACTAAAGATGATGTGAGTTTTGATAAAAGGTAATGGCTATGTTAATTGTTTCTTATTTAAGGCTCATAATTATGATTGTGAAAAGAAAGAAGAAGAAAATAAAAGTCCTCGCCTTTTTGCTCTTAATGACGATCGCCTGATAGAAGATGTCGTTGAAACCAAAGAAACTGATCAAGTTACTCCGGAACAATTAGAACAGAGAAAAGGAGAGCAAACACTCAGTTATCTTGATTCCGTGTGCACCGACATCATCACCTATATTAGAAATGTGGAAATACCAGAAGAAAGAGATGAGTCCGTCGATGAGACGTGGCTGAGAAATTTCAAAATAACGGGGGACAAACCACTGGAATCGGACCAACTCTTCGGCATGTTTTTAGAAGTTTTGGAATCGACGATGTTGAATGCTCCAAATGTACAATATGTCTCATTCATCTGGCTCTACTACTGCTCGTTGACGAAAGAGTTTGAGTTAAAAATTCTTGAACTGTTATGGCAAGTAACAATCAGAATGCCGAGAGCTCCAGCTGATTCGAAGAAAAGTCAGAGTGCGGTTGCGTATTTGGCGGCGTTTTTGGCAAGAGCGAAATATGTACAGAAAGAGTGGGTTAATGCGCAACTAGTTTTAACTCTTCTTTTTAATTTCAGTGACGCCTTCATCTGGCTCGAAGAGATATTCGTATTTCTCCGTCACTACGTCGACCAGTTTGGCTCCGGAAGCTCTCAAATTCTTCCCGGTCTCCAACGCCACGGAACTTTCTACGCAGTTTCACAATGCTTTTTCTTGGTTTTTGCCTTCAGGTACAAGGATTTTGTCAAAAATCAAGGCAAGTTTCATGTTTTGTTTTTCATGCCGATTTCTTACTCATTGTGTTTTCAGAAATGCTGGAAAAGATACGCAGTTGGGGAATCGGACGGGTTGTTCACTCGCCATTGGAACCACTGCGATTTGTGTCGAAACCAGTGGCCAGATGCTTTTCAGCTATTACTAGGTATTTTTTGTTTAAAGAGATTGAAACGGTGGCGTTTTCTTTCATTTTCTATCATGGATATGATTTTAAGAATATTTATCGTATCTACTTATGACAGTAAATCTTAATATTCTCAAAATAGCAACAAATTGCGGGAAAACTCGATGAATGTTCAGATTGGCCTGAAACTTTTCAGTAAATTTTGGACCGAAGTGTCAATTTTTTTAATATTAATTAATTTTTCTGAAAATTTTTAACCTCGATATTTCGCTCTAAATTTTTCTGAGCATGTCCGGGAGTATTTTTGACAACATTTTTAAAAGTTTCAGGTTAACCAGATCATTTCTCCGTATTTTGTTTTGCCATTTTGTGAACCAGAACTCCAAGAGAAAAAATATAAGACCCGCGCATCTTTAATTTTTATGCGGGTTATTCACGAAATGGCAAAAAACTGCGCGAAAACTCGGAAAATGCTCCGATTGATCTGAAATTTTGGGAAATAAGGGAAAAAATTCTCCCGGACATTACCCCAAATTTCAGACCAAAATATCGATTTTAAGAATTTTCAGAAAAAAAATCAATATTTCTTAAAAGTCGATATTTTGGTCTGAAAATTTGTGGGAATGTCCGGGAGAATTTCCCCCCTCATTTCCCAAAATTTCAGGTAAATCGAAGAATTTTCCGAGTTTTCGCGCAGTTTTTTGCCATTTTTTGCCATTTCGTGACTAACCCCATTATTATCGAAAAAATAATAGAGACCTACCGTAACCAAAAAACAAGGTATACAAGGCCATTTTCTTGCCCTGAAATTTTATTTGTGTTTACCATGTTTTTATGAAGATTTCGATGCTTACATTTTTTGTTTAAAAATTAAAGTTATATTAAATATGCATAATTTTCTGACGAAAAGGTGCACAGGTCTTGGTAAGATAGGTTGTTGCGTTATTTTTTATAGTTTTCGACAAAATTTATATTCAAAAGCATTTTGTAACGATAATAATAATTGTTTTTTTTTTCAAGATCGCTTCAGCTGGTGTATTGTAATCACGTGATTCCGATAGAAGAAGTGCAGAGACCATTTGATGACATGTTTCCATTCGACAGCTATCATTTGAAAGTGTAAGTGTTTAAAGTATTTTCTTAAAACCTGTAATTGAAGTCGAGTGCACTTTTTAAATGAAAGTGGGTTAAAATGTACTTTTGGGTAGCATTCTGGTTTTCGGTGTATTTTCCAAAAAAAAATTAGAAGATCAAAAGGAATACCGTAAAAACTGTAATAGAACACCACCTGTAATACAACGCCACCTTCCAACGCCACTTCGAAAAATAGAACGCCACCCTCTAATAGAACGCCACTGTAATACACCGCCACTCTGGAAAACTGCGGCCTAAAGACATGAACATGAACTGGTGTATCAGTAATTTTTGTTTGCAACGTGGATTACTGTAGTCTAAAGTACACAAACACCGAGGTGCGCAATGGACGATAAAGCTAGCTGATTACGGAGGGTACTACGGTATAGAACTCGCACATAATAGAACTGCAACGGAATATAATTGCGTGGAATAAAACTGCCTGAAATGGAGCTGTACTAAAAAAACCAGTGCACGTAATACAACTCAGGGACTCACAATCTACAAAAAAATTCTTCTTCGAGTTGTTCGAGCGGTTCTGATTCGGTACCGCTCCAATTCAGGCATTCGGTGCGAGTTCTATACCGTAATAGGATGACAGTGATATGTCTCTCGAATTCGAATCTTTCTTATTGTCCATTCGCGAAAAAAGCAAGTGCGCTCTACGAAACGTAGTACTACGTGGATTTCATTTTCGTCGCCAAATTATTTCATTTTACGTTGAATTTACACGTGAAATGAAATAATTTGGCGACGAAAATGAAATCCACGTAGTACTACGTTTCGTGGAGCGCACTTGCTTTTTTCGCGAATGAACAATATATAGAAAATTTTATTATTATTTTTTTTTGCAGTCGACAAAACTCGATCCATCGACCTATAATAGATTGATGTTCAAACGTGCTAACAACTAAACCACAAGGGTCACGAGAACTTGAGAGAAATAGGGAAAACAAATGACTACCATTTCTTAAAAAAAAAAACAAAAATCAGTAAAACGAAATATTTGACGAAGGCGACTTAGTCGCCACAAGCTGCAGGCTTGTAACAGTATAAATGAATACAGTGCGTTTCACATTTATACGGTCACCCTTATTTTTGATTTCCATGTGGCAATCGATGAAAATTCGTACACGGAAACTCAAAAATCGGATTTAGGGCATCAAATTACATACCCAAAATAAATTTTAGGGTGATATCTGAAAAAATGTCCGAACTAGGGCACTCTGACTGAAAAACGGTCATTTGCAAGCGTTTCACATTTATACGGTCACCCCAATAAATGCAACAAAAACGCAAAAACAAAAACAATTTAATATTTGATGGCAGCACCATTCGAAGTGATAACATCAAAAATACAATTTGGCATAGATTAGATAAGATTTGTAAGGTACTGGGTGTCCTTTTTCTTTAATTCGTGGGGGAAGCTTTTACCTGTCGAGAATAGCCGTATTGAGGTCCCCAACCGCCCATAATTCTCCCCAGACATTCTCCATAGGGTTCAATTCGGGAGAACATGCTGGCCAAAGCAAAACGTCGACGTTCTTTGCCCTAAACAAATCTATAGTCGAGCTACTGACGTGAATAGCCGCATTATCCTGCTGGAAAATGAACTGACGACGACTGAAACGACGGCGGAATGGAAGAAGATGGTTCTGCAGGACTTTTTGATAGTCCGAAGTGTTCATCCAACAAGTTACAAACGCCAGATCGAGGAAACCGGCGGACGAGAAAGCTTCCCAGACCATACAAGATCAACCTCCAAAGTTCCTTTTTGGAAAAGGTCATGTCAGTATGACTTGTATCCATCAGGGCCGTCGATGTTGAATTTTTACTCATCCGAGAAGGTAATCTGACAAAAATAAGTGGTTTCCGATTAATAATAATGATTAAAAGTACTTTATTCCAATCAGTAGACATGTTCGAGAGGGCGAAGTTGAGGCGGCGCTACTTGTGATTGTCGGTGAGATTCGGGGCAGGACGCATAACTTGACGAACAAGGTTTTTATATTTCTTGAGAGCTCTCTGAACAGTCGACTTGCTCACATTGAGATTCAGTTCCATTTTTGAGATCATTGCACGATTTCATCGAGTTGGATGCGGATCTCAAGATGGCACGTTGGGATCAAGTATCCAACTTCGGCTTCTAACCAGTCTTCTTGGAGGGTTTGGTTCCGTTAGGATTCTAGAGAAAACAATTGAAACAGTCGTTGGAACAATTCAAATGACGGGAAACCTTTCAATTCGACCATCCCGCAGTTTTAAAACCCGAATTCAAGTTTTTTTTTTGGCATCCGATAGCAAAATACATCGTGACATCGTACACAAATGAATAAAGAAAAAAAACCGAAGATATAGTGTGTCATAATGTTAATTTAAAAACGAATAACTCATTTAAAGCCGATTGGTCTCGAATAGAAATAAAAATTTCGGTTTTTATTGAGGTGACCGTATAAATGTGAAACGCTTGCAAATTACCATTTTTCAGTCAGAGTGCTCTAGCGCGGGCAGTTTTTTAGATATCATTGTAAAAATTATTTTGGGTATGTAATTTGATGCCCTGAATCCGATTTTTAAGTCGCCGGGTACGAATTTTCATCGATTGCCACGTGGAAATCAAAAATAAGGGTGACCGTATAAATGTGAAACGCACTGTATTATCGTCCCGCCATGACGGTCAAACGCGCTCCATTTAATTTAGTGTTTTTTGATTTTCATTTTGCTATCCAAATCACTTCTTTCGCGTATAAATTCAACGTGAAATGAAATATAATGGATTCGTGGCGGAGTGACAATTTTTTCACGTTTTTATTCGAAAAAATGAAGAAATAACTGAAGAAATTAAGAGATTTTTCGTCTCACAGTTTCACGTGAAATGTCACTCCACCACGAATTCATTATATTATCGTTTTGAAAAAGTTTTCATCTCCGAAGCCGCGTAAACTTTGAATTTAGGCTCCGCCTCTTCACGCGAATTTTAACCTTTTTAAACATTTCACAAAAAAAAGTGAAGGAAAATACAATTTTCATTAAATTCGCGTGAAAAGGCGGAGCTTAATTTTAAGGTTAACGCAGCTTTGGTGATGACAACTTTTTTAAAACAATAATAATTCGGAATCGAAAATGAAAATCACAAAGTACTAAAATCAGTGGAGCGCGTTTTACCGTCCTTGCGGGTCGACAGTATTTACATTCGTTTTTTTTTTCAATTTTTTTTGCTGATCTTTGTTATTTTTGGTTGTTGAAAAATGAAATATAATTTTTTTTCTTAAATGTCAGCTCCGGAAAATACACCACCAGCCTCTAATTGAACGCCACCTCTAATACAACGCCACCCCTAGACCCACTCCGAAAAATAGACCGCCATGGCGCTATATTACAGTTTTTACGGTACATCAGTTTTTCGAAAATTCAAGCGCATCTGTCAACAACTCGTTCATTTTCTGTTTTCTCCAATTTTTCCTGCTTTGGCATACATTTTTATGGCGCGGCGCGTTTGGTGTACGCGAGCAGCGAAAAGAAAAGAAGAAATAAGTTTTCAGTGTTGCGCATTTTTCGCGCCATTGAGCTTTTTTTCGTTGAAAAGGGGGCCATCGAGACAATTCTATTTGAGGTTGCACCACTATTTATCGTAACCCTTTTGAACTGAGCTTGGATCCATGAAACCGGAAAACAGCATTTTCCGGAAAATGTGTTGGTCTGTTTCTCGGCGTCTCTCATCACCATAATACAAAATTCATTAATTTCCGAATTTCGTTTTCCAGAAAACGGGTTTCATCGCGTTTTGCAGATTCTGTTTTTTTTTGTTTTCCAATTTTACCTTTTCTGGTTCAAATTTCTACTTTGAGTTTGATGCCGCGTCCAAAGTTCAAAAAATTCCTGAAATCAGGAGTTTTTCGCAGTCCAAAGCTTCAGAAAAAATCCCAGAAAAAACAGGCGGTGACAGTTGAAACCGACGTTACCGTAGTTCCTTCGCTGCGAGACCTTCTGTGTTTGAACTTGAATTTTCCCGCAAAAAAAGAAAAAATGAGCAACTGTGGTAAAATTCAAGTTTAAACATAGAAGGTCTCGCAGCGAAGCAACTACGGTAACACCGGTTTCAACTGTCACCGCCTGTTTTTTTTCTGGGATTTTTTGTGGAACTTTGGACTTCAAAAAACTCCTGATTTCAGGAATTGTTTGAACTTTAGACGCGGCATGAGGTTTTACTAAAATGGGCGTAAAATTTGTTTTTTACAGATTCCGTAAAATGTAAAATTACGGATTAAAAATCCGTAAAATTTTAAATTCCACTGTTTGAATATTTTCGATATATTTGCAATTTCAAAATGTATCATTCATGTGTTGCTGGGAACGAAAAAGCTGCGATCTACCGTAACCAGAAAATCATTATTTTTAGAAGCAGTCATTTCGTCATCCCGCTGATGCGAAAATTCTCTCCACTGGCTGAGGACCTCTCCACTCTCACAAAAGCATTGTGCTGGAATGCGGTCACATCTGAAAAGTCTGAAAAATCGGCGGCCACAGTATCCAGTGCGGAAAGTGGTCTTGATTTCCTGGATGAAGAAGATATTCCGTTTGCAGGTATGACATCACAAATATCCTGAATAAACAAAAGCTGATTTCAGGTTTCCGAGAGCGCACCATCTCCTGTGGCCAGAGCTCTCTGATTAACTACTCGGCAACCCCGGGTTTGAAATCTTTTAATGTCTGAAATTCAACTTGTGTGTGTTTTTTAATGTTATTTTTCCGTATTAATAGCACCGGAATTCATCGTTTTTTGCTTTTGTTGTTGATTTGCCTGATAATTACTTTTTTTTTGTATTATATTCGTTGGTTTCTTTTCTTTTTTTCATATTAATTTTATTCTGTTTTCCTTGTTCCCCTTCACACCAACACTCTTGCACCCGCCTTTTCTCGGAAAAAGTAATTAAAGAAGACTGTATCGTGTTTTATTCAAGTCGTTCCCTCTTAAATTGTCCTTTTTATCATTTCCCAAAAAAATCACAATAAATTCCTATTGGTTAATTTTTTTCCCTTTACCCTAGCTCCCCACATTATGTTATAATTAGTACCGGGCTGGCGATATTTTTAGATTTTGGGAGACAAATTTAGTCAGCATTTACGTCATCAAGGCACGTTCTCTTTCCTCATCGAGCACCTTTTTCTTGTTTTTGACAAATGGAGTGGAAGATTACGCATGTTTCTATGGTAACCCGATTTTGTTTTCTGCTCAAAGTCTTCTGACCGCGTAAAATACAAATATTTCCTGACTATGCAAAGTACTTACAGATGGGAAATGAATTTAATTGTTAGATGCCATTTTTAATGCAAATGTCGCAAGATCATGTGCATTGTCTGCAAAATTACGGCGGATACACGGCGTGCTGGCCGGAACGTTATTGGCGATGCGCTCCACGGTGTGTCTGCGTCTCTCGGGCGAGAGTTTGCTACAAAAATAACAATATCCTCGCCCTCAGCTTGTCTGCGTCTCCTCTTCGTATCAGCTCAACGCAGAAAAACGCTGCGCAGCTAAATGCGACCATGCTAGTTAGGCTAGAATTTTTTTCGATAAAAAAGCCCGCGCAGTCTAAATTTTATTTTCCAACGTTCGTCCAACACGCCGTGCGGATGAAGGCATGACAAAACCGGGGAAAACCACACAATTGAGGAACCAAGTTCCATGTGGAAAGTCCTCACGCGGTTTTCTAATCGACAATCTGCCTCTGTGGAACCTCGTCGGCAACTCCGAAAAAACGGAATTCGGAGGCTTTTGCTGCATTCCCGCTCGAATCGACGTTTGCTGGTCAAAATAACGGGGAAAAATATTTCAAAAACCGAGGAAGAAGCTCCGCCTCTCGCAGCGCGAGTTTTGTGCAGGAAGTGTTTTAAAATGCTGGTAAAGCCGTGCCGCAGAATTGCAAATTTTCCCTCTGTTTTTGACATTTTCCCCGGTTTTCTCACACTGAAAATTTTGAAATAATGGTTTTTAGTAGAAATTAAAATTTATTGAAATCGAAAATTAGTGAGCGAAAAAAATCAGAAGTATTCGCCACGACGGTCACACGCGCTCCGCTGAATTTAAAACTTCGTAATTTTCATTTTGGTCTCCAGATTATTTCATTGCACACGGTGTCCAGGATTTGAAAAGTGGGCGGAGCCGAGCAAACGCGCCCCACTGGATTTTTTTGCGCGAAATTCAAATTTTAAGGCATTTTTTATGTTTTTCGGGAAAAAAAGCATAAATTCTTAATTTTCTCCCAAATTTGCTCCAACTGAATTATAGCTGAGGTCTTTAGAAATTTTTAAAGCCTAAGAACGTCGAATTTGGTTCAGCCACCATTTCGGAATAATCGTTTTTAGCATTGCGGAGCTAAAAAAGTGAGTTTTTGGTGTTTTTGCAGGATAAATCTTAACGAAAATCGAAGTGTGTGCAACTTTATGGTATTAAAAGATACAATACATACATTTTATCAGAAAACAGGTTTTACTGAAAGAAAAATAACAAAATCAATAAAAAAAATGCGAGTCTAAAAATGCGCAAGCACCGAAAACGCGCCATGCAAGTTTGCTAGCGCGCCAACAAATTAGGATCCGCCCACATTTCCAATCCTGGACACCGTGTTGCACGTATAAATTCAACGTGAAATGAAATAATTTGGAAAGCAAAATGAAAATTACGAAGTACTAACAATACGATAAGCTCGAGCTTGGGCCCCAAAGCTTTTGAAATAAGCTAGTATCCAGCACCCAGTGTGTCGGGAATTTTTTCGACGCCTACTTGCGTGAAAAATGGGCGGAGTTTCATTTTTGATTCAATGAAAACACAATATCCCTGAGGCCATATGCAAGAAACTGGTAAACGACAGGATAACTGTTTCCCGGAAAACGAATTTAGAAAAATGCTGATTTTTGTATGATGAGGGCGAGAGACGCAGAGAAACAAACAACCCATTTTTCGGAAAACGCCGTTTACCAGTTTCTTGCATATGTCCTCTGGCACGGTGATTCTTTTACTACCGGCCACGCATTTCTAGTCCCCCGGTCGCAAGTATTTCCTCTCTCCCTCTCGCACTCTCTCGCTCTCTCATCACATGAAGTGGGCGGAGTTCCCACCCCTTTTTGCAAAATGCGGCAAAAAAATTTGCGGAATGACTTCGGCCACCACGGAAAACCAGTTTTATTTGAAATTGTACGTATAAAAACGAACGAATTCCGGTTTAAAATATGCGCCCTAATGAGAGCTAGTAACGTGACAGACAACTTTTTGATCAGACTTCATTTACAAAATCGTGACAGGAAAAACCTAATCGGGGGACTAGAAATGCGTGGCCGGCAGTTAAAGAATCGCCTTGCATTTGAAATTGTACGTAAAAAATCAGACCAATTCCGGTTTTAAATATGCGCCATAATGAGAGGAAGTAATGTGACAAAAAACTTCTCGATCCGAAGTCATTTAGAAAATCGCGACAGAAAAAACAAATCGGTGGACGAGAATAGTGTGCTCGGTAGTAAAAGAATCACCGTGTCTGGACTACATGGTCCCTTTTTATCTATCCCCAAATGTCATTTCTAGTGCAGATGATGTAGTAAAAGTTAATCTAATTCCGTCACATCCTCAGTAATACCGGATTAGTAAGATAACAAGAAAAAGAAAAGAAATTATTCCTCTCGATGACCTCACATACTCGTTTCTTTTTTCTCACGAGTCATAAAATCTGCTCATGAATAATAATGCCTAGTTTGTGAGTAGACTTTTATTTTGTTTATTCTAATTTAAGAGTCTAGAAGCTGTCGTGATACTTTCTCTGGCTCTTCCTCTTGCACCGGATGCTCGCCAAGCCAATTGTTTTGTCTGTCGTCTCCACTAATCGCACTCTCTCTCGCCAAAGCCTCACAACTCGACGTTCTTCTCTCGTTATTTCCAACTTTTTGTGCACATTCTCTTTGATGATGGCTCATCAGCACTTTACTGATATTTGATTGGATAGGCCACGCCCACTCTGCTACGTCAGAGGTGGATAATTACGAGAAATGAGATGGGTTAATCAGGCGCTTGGTACACTTTTTAGTGGCTTTGTAGGCAATCATCTGCACTCTAGAATTCATTGCTTTTCGAATGCGCTTAATTATGTAATTTTTGTTTCAAAAGGAGGGTAGGAAATTAGTTGCATCTACTTTTTTAAGTGGAAGTATTTTTTAAAGTAAGTACTTTTGCTCTTTTAACATTTTCCTTCTGTCTTCCTGAGTCATTTTGGTTTTATTTTTATTTTTTTACACATCCAATGATAGTTGCTGTTGTGAAAAGAAAGTAGTCACGGGGCGCTGGCGACTGCCTTTTTTGAAACACTTTTTTGCCGCCGACGCCTGAAAAATAATTTCAAAAAAATGTGAATTCGTATTATTTGGCACACTGCCAATACTTTTTTCAATGTCGCCAGCACCCCGTGAGTAATAAAATAGAGAACGAAGAACGTTTTTTTTTTATTTTCAAAAGTACGCAATCACCGTGTCGCAATTGTTTTGTTTACTCAATTTCTGGTTGGTAAAGCTGGTAAGTTCAAAAAGTATTTTGTACATCACTTCAAATGCTTGACTCTTACTCACCGCTATTGTTTATTTTTATAATCACTGGGAGGCCAATGACGAAGCGGGAGGACCATGACGAAATGCAAGGCTAGGTGACAAATGAATCTTTTGAAACCACTCATTTCGGTTTCTATAAAACGTGGTGAAATTCGAAGGTTGTATTGCTCATTCGAAATTAAAACTTTTGTTTTCCTTCTCTTACACTTCTCTTATTCGTTATTTCTACAAGCCGAAAACGAATAGCTCATGCCAGTACGGCAGAGCGCATTTGCTGACCCATCGGTTTTGGGGTTAACTGATTTTTTTTCTCATTTATTTTTCACGCTTTTTTTTGTTTACGCCTTAAATATGTATGCGTTTCTAAATACAGTTTAGTGGTGTTATTCGAAAACAATTTTTCGATAATTTTTTGCAGCAAGGCGTTTTGCAGCATAGCGATCTTTTACTATGTCTAGCAAACAATTTTTTCAGTGTTTTTTATTGTCCGAACTAGAATTGCCCGAAATGGAACTGTCGGAAATTTGTTTGTTTGTTTTTGGGCTCTGATATCCATCGGTTTAGGACAAAATTTTTTTACAATTTTTGGAGTTTTCCATGTCGAACACGGTTTTTTAAATGTTTGATTCCGATAGTTTTTGACAAGCTGAATCCATTTTTAAAATTAAAATTGATTTATTACTTTGCCATTTCTTGGTACAGTCCGTCAAACTTCAACACAAATTTGAGCACTTATAATCTTCTTCAATACGAAAATTAGTTCCGTCTTTAATATATTGCTTGTTATTTTTTTGTCGCTATTTGGTTTCCCAGCTGGCGAATTCGCATGTATGCACCCCTGCGTATTGTTTTCAACTCGCTCCTCCACTATATCCATTCCGCCCAATCTTCTTCCGCTCCGTGACGTCTTCATCTCTTCGCACTTCTTCTTCTTCTTCGTCTTTTTTTTTCTTCTTCTCTTCCTTTTTGCTGATTATAGGCTTCCTTCGAGCAACGTCGCTCAAAAGTCGCCTTTTTTTATTCTTTTTGGCGGGCCAATACAATTTGCGTCATCATGATGGTGAACAAGTGGTGGCTGATTGTGTCGACGCCTTCGTCGCCCACCACCACTTCACACCCTCTCTGCTCTGCTCCATGACGTCCGTTTTCTGCATTCAACATTCAACATTTCTCTGTTTCATTTCAAATTTCAAACGTTCAAAAGCGAGGCACATAGTCTAGGAAATCCCTCTGTGATATTTGTATGTATACCTTTTCCTCCTCCACATCCCCACCCCTCCTTCTCTCTTCCAAAGCGTTGAAATCCGTGAAAGCGTCAGCTGCCTTCCGTGATGATAACACTGTGTGAGAGTGATAAAAAAGAGGAAAGATTGATAGGCGTTTGAACCTTTTTTCCTGTCTATCCTCTTTCTTTCTTCCGGCCAGACATCAATCGCCCCACGCGTCGTCGTCACCGTCGTCTTCATCAACAGATATAGATAGATAAATGAGTTGTTTTTCGAAAACACCAAGAATTGAAGTGCATTCACATTCTTTTTTGCCGACCACCGCCGCCGCTGGGCTCGATGTGTGTGCTCATCTCGCTTTGATTTTTGGTGAGATCTTGTCATCAAGAAATGATGGGGTCGAGGAAAAGCTTTGTTTTTTTGTGATTTTAGAGACCGGTGGCCAGCGACAAGAAGCCAGTTTAAAAACAATTCTTTCGAAAGACTATTGGACCATTAATACACGGGCCGTGTTTTTATCGCTATTGTCAGCAGCTACTCGGGTAATTTCAGGTAGGTAAGTGGGCTATAATGGTTGATAGTCGTCGGAAATGGCTATTAGCCAATATTGCGCATAGGCGCCTACGCACGGCATGTTGAGTGGTATTACTGCGTCGCGAGAACCAGTCAGAAGGCTCGTGTCTTGCGGATGTGGTCTCGCCGCGACCAGTGCGTATACGGTAGTTTTTTTAACGAAAAAAACGAAAACAATGCAAAAACAGAAAAAAAAAATTCAAAAAAGAACGTAAAAAACTACCGTATACGCGCTGATCGCGGCGGGACCCCAGCCGCAAGACACGAGCGCTCTGACTGGTTTTCGCGACGCAGTAATATAATCGGTTCAATTTTCTTGCCGGCTACCATATGCGCCTGCGAAAAATTATAATAAACGCAGACATAACGAGACAACACACCCGCTCACCTTTTTGCACTGCGTTCAGTAGAAACACCTGTAGAGTTGAGGTTTCGATTTTTCGCGCCACAGCTTACTGTAGCCGGAAAGAATATTGAATTGATATTATCCATACATGGAAGTTCTACCGGGTGTCCATCGGAACCTAGGCCATAGAGAATTAGACCAACGGCGAAATACTTGGGAAATTGAGAGACGCTAGACGAAACGCATTGCACGGTCTGTATGCGAGCGGCGGAACTCTCAGAAATGAATAATAATACATTAAAATTAAAACTTAAATTTCGCGGGAAAGTTGTCACCTGAGAAAAAAAACGCTCGAAATCGTGTGTTCAAAAAGTCGCTTCTGTTGCGCCGCAGTCTTTATCGAGCAATTGTTTTCTTGAGTTCATTCATTTTGAACGGCTCTGAATATTTCAAATAATATTTCCCTATGAATTTCATGCAGAAAACGGATTCCGCCAGCGCCTCGTTTTTGAAAATCCAACCCGTTTCAAATCTGGGACAACCACGTTTCCTCAAATCTGTGTGAGCAGTGGGGCGCATTTTGATGATGTACTCTTAAACACCCCGTGCCTACAGTTGGCCTCGCGGGATCAATCACACGGCATGCTAGACCCTACGTAAAGGCAAACGTGCTCTATCGTATGTCTGCTTCTCCACAGTGACCGAGTTCGGCCAAGTTTAGTTAAACGCGTACAAAAATGGAGACGCAGAGAAGCGAGAAAAACGCTATTTAAATAGTCCCAAGCACGCCGTGTACCGTTCCGCCGAACAGCCTGTATAAAAATCTAGTCAAAAACGTGTTTTTTTAAAGGTTAACCTAGAAAATGACGACGTTAGATATCTGAGATTATGGACATATAAAAATCCTCACAACACTAATCTCGAAAAGCTGATTGTCGCTCTGCTTATCTTATATTCATATTCAACTGCCTAACTAAGTATGTATACATGGAATCTTCGCCTCAATCAACGTTTTTTTCTCGTTCAAGAGCGTTCAAGATTTAATGCCTTTGGGTGTGTTTACTCAAAAATAAAATCCTGTTTACCTGCCGTGTTTTTCAATTTTGATAGTACATTTAAACTTGCAAGTGGATTAAGGCCGAACAACGGTTCAAATGCTCAAATTAAAAAAACATCCCGCTCACTTCGTCAAATAGTGCGCATTGAGAGTAACGTTTTTCAAAAATTATTTGAATGTGAATTTTCGCGGGTCATTTCTCGCATCTCTGCGTCTCCACAGTAGCGTTCGTTTCAGCTAACACACTTTACTATGAAGACGCAGAGAATGCGATACTGCGCGTTTCCATTTACGTAGGTTCTAGCACGCAGAAATTTTTTTTTGAACTTGAGATACTGCTTTGTGCTATGAATAATCCAAATTTGTGTGAAACCCCTATTTTTCACCCTTTTTTCGATGCAAATAATATATTCCAAACAGCTGTGATTACGTGCTGGTTAGAACTCTCTTTCTCTCTTCACGCAAACGTTCGTTTTGACTCCGCCCCTTTCTTTTTCTGCTTCTCGCCTTACTCTCTCCCTCCCTCATTTCGAATTGAGTGATTCTCAATTTGCATTTGGTTCTTTATACGTACATTTTTAAGATGAATCATGCATGTACGTCTTCCGACTATCTAAAAAGTTTGAGAGAATTTTCAAGAAAAAAATTGAGTATTAGAAATTCACTGGCGTTTTCCATTGAAAATGCATGAGGGAGGGGATTGGTTACCTCTTCTTCATAAATTCCTGATTATTTTCTCCCCGACGCATTTTCCACGTCATCAGCCTTATATCAACCTTATCTTTTTGATTTTAACTCAAATTACAGATTTCAATACTTTAATTGCTCTTTTTTTTTTCGAAAAACAAAGAACACCCGAAGACTGAAAATAGGCTCCGCCCCTTTTTCTGTTATCCTCTTTATCACGCGGTTTTTGCTTTTACACTTCACACTTTTTGTTTTTTTTTCGTGTTCTCAATTTTCAGTCTTCCCTATCTCTTTTTTTTCCATCCAAGTTCAAATATCATATTTTCCAGATCCTGCAAATATGGGAAACGCAAAATCGACAGATTCGACTTCAAAAAAATCGACCGTTCGTCGAAAATCGGCAACCACGCCCAGCACTAGGTTTGTGCATACGTGTGACGTCACAGAGTGCGCCGAGCTGTGCCCGAACATAAAAATAATATAGTGGTGGTGTGTAGGGGGCGTCAGCACTTTGTAATAAAATCGACACTTTCTGCAAATCGTGCACGGATATTTTTAGCAACCGGCCATTTTGCAAGAATCTGCAGAGATATATAGATATAGGAAATTGGTGAAATGGAGCATTGAAGCGTAGTAAATTGCTATCTTTGATATTCTGTAACTAGTGAGAAAGTAAACATTAAAGTGAATGCAGTCTTTGGATGGCATAAGGCTTTGGTGAGCGTGTTTACTCTCGCCACCTCCAGAAACTTGAACCCCCGGCCCCATGACAAGGTGTGTAATGGCTGAATGTGCACGTGCTTATTTATGACAACTCGCACGCATCAGAATATTTAACCAATCGCCCCTTCACTTCAGATCTTCCAGCAGCAGTTCTCGGCCATCCATCTCGTCACAAGGCAACAAAAAACCATTGTTAACTGTTAATCAGAGACAAATTATCAAGGGATGTATGGACAATTCGAAGGACGACATCGGGGAGAGAATCATCAGAAGAGGGTTGGAGCGACGCGATGATTTCAAACAGTTTATTGATAATTTGAGCAAGGTACGGTATACATGTATAAAAGTTTGATTGTAAGCGGAGGACATTTAGAATTTATGGGTTCATGATGAAAGCAACCCTTCGCAGACGTAGTTTTTGAGCTATTGTGTTTTCAAACGAGTTGCATCATGAAAAATGAGTCTGTTATCCCTTTTTTTGTTTGCGTCTCTTCAATTAGAACTGTGTTTGCGTGATCGCGAACAAATAAGTGGGCGGAGTTTCGCGTTCTCATGTCGCAAGTCGATTGAAAACAGGATAACTTCACTATTAGTCCCATAACTCACCGTGGAAGATCGCTCCATCATGAACCCAAAATATTCTCCATCCCTGAATGTTTTACTGGTCTCCGACGGTCTCGCGTTTCTCAATTTTCCACTATCGTGGCGAGACACCAGCCAGGCCATAATGGGCTACCTGTAAACTTTTCAGGAATATTTAGTGAATAATAAAAATTCGAATTTTAGAGTCAACGCCACGAAAACGCCACATATCTCAAACAATTCTTGAACGGCATTGTTGAGAATCTCACCGATATCGATGAAATCAATCGGATGTCAGAAGAGTTTGGATGTAATCACGTGCAGTTCAGAGCCAACGGCTTCAAACCAGACTTTTTTGCGTGCACTGCCGACGCGGTGACCACTGAATGCACATTTTTGGACCAGGCTGCTCATCCGACAAGTGAAACGGCATCGGCGTGGAGTCTTCTCACGTCTCACGTTTTTTCGGCGGTTCGAGATGGGTAAGTGGAGGGTTTGAGGAAGTATTGAGTTTAAAATCGTGTACTTAAAATGGTATTATCGATCCCTGAAAATTCGGCTCTCGGACGTTTCGAAAGTTGTTCTAAATACATTTTGTAGTCGCGGCGTTGGCACCCAATCTTTTTCGTTTTAAGGTTATAAGAAACGTTGTGTGCAAACGCCGCAGAAAAACTTTCGAAACGTCCGACAGCCGAAAATTCTACCGGGAGCTTGTGATAACCTAGGCCAAGGCGGCGTCCCGAAGCACCCTTACTTTTTCTAATTTTACCGCCCTATTTTTATTTTTCGAAATGAATAGTCCCATGCTGTATGTTCTTTCAAAACGCGAACAAACTACTTCCAAGTATGCAGCCAAGTTATAACTTCATACACAACGTTATAATTTGATCGCGTACTTGGCGGCAGACGAAAAACCAACAATTAGTTGTAGCATTTCTTTTGCAAGAGTTTTAAACTCCTTGCAGCTACGTAGCTATCATCTTTCTTTCCAATAAATCAACCACACAACCATCCACTTTTCAGTTACTACGCTGAACTGCGCCGTCAACGAAAGAGCAGCAACGCGTTCCGAGCACGTATCTCCGTAGACGTTGTCTCAACCGGCACCGACGATGGAACAAGTCTTTCCAGTGCCACAAGAAGGTCGCTTGTTACCTGACACCCGCAATTTCACTAACTTGTCTGTAGTTTTAGATCTAACTCGCCACAGGAAGAACTCACCGAGTGTTACGAACATCCTGAACAACATCAGACGTCGTATGTAGAGACTTCTGGAAACTTCTTGGCCCCGCCTACGGTTCACTGAATTGTTGATTTTTCTTTTCTGTTTTTCACAAATGTTAAATACTTTGCACTTTTTGTGTATTATTCCCGGTACATTTTTTCGTTCATCCTAGTCTTATTCTTTCTTTCCAATAACTTTCGCCCGACGCATTTTTATATTCCATTTTGTTCTATTTATTTGGCTCACTCAATATTTTGTATTTTAATTTTCTCTGAATATAAAGAAATATGGTTTTGAATATGTATTGTTTCTATTAAAATGGTCGATGCACCATGAAACGAATGCCCAACGGCGCAAAGGTGGACTGCGGTCCAGACAACAGATAACACGCGTTTAAATAAATAAATTATTTATTCTCCGAAAAACCTCGATCGAGGGAAAACGGGAGCAATGTGGTCCTGCGGTCGGTTCGGGCCACGCTCTCGCTCTTGGCGAGAGACGCGGCACTGCCGTGCACGTCTTACGGAAATATTTGGGTTTGCGGACCCTTTACAAAGAAAACGGTAAAAACCCGACGACGAAGTCGTCGGGGAAAAAACACGTAAAATTCAATGAAAAGGGAGAGTAATCGATAACAAAAGGGCAACGATAATTGAATCCTAAAAAAAGTCCTCCGAATTTCGGGTCCTCCTGCCGCCGCGCCGATGGCGGGTTACGGTCGCCGGGGTTCCTTGCGGCGCCTGCACATCAAACTTGCCGCCGCGAAAATTCAAATGGCTCGAGGTCCCGCGATGGATGCGAGCGTGGTTTGGGGCTCATTTCGGGCCGTTTTTCTTGTGATTTGTGTAGAATCACTATCTTTTCTGTTGGCGCGTGCGGAAAGGGAGTTGCGTGCGGGAGATCCTCTTTTGGGTCTCCCAATTCGCAACAATAGTGTCTCATAATGAATTCCAATTAAACCTAGCTAGACGAATTTCAAATGTTTGCGAAAAATATTCAGGTAATTTATGACATGTACAGTACCGTTCAAAAGGTTGGAATCTTTTGGTTTTTCGGGCGGCTCTGCGACATCTCGAAACCGGACATCTTGAAACCGAACATGGGTGGTTGAAAAGAGAGGTAGGAAGTAAACTTTTTTTTTCATAATTTAATGATTATTCAACAAATAATCAAAAAGTGCAAGATTTGAGCGTCATTTCTTTGGCGGCCGCCAAAAAAAGTTTACAGTACGCAAACTGTACCTTGCATCGGGAGCAGGGGTGGGGCCAATAAAATGTTTTTTCGGTCGTTTCTTTTTTTTTTCGGGGTTTTGGGTGAAACAAAAAAAACTTTGGAAAAATTTCCATTTTTTTAATAAAATTTTTTTTCTCGAAAAAAAAAATTGTTCAAGAAGATAATACAAAAAATTGTATTTCTGCGAGTTAAATGGAAAATTTTCCAAAGTTTTCGTTGAAAATTAGATTTTTTGCCAATTCAGAGCATGTCCCGGCTAAGTTTTTGTTCAAATACATGCATTGTTTTGCGCCAGCGCAGCTTAAAAAAACGTTTTTTTCTCACGTGCATGAACAAAACAAAATGTTTTTTGTTTCACCCAAAAAACCCAAAAGAAAAAAACAAAAGAAACGACCGAAAAGACATTTTTTTGGTGCGACCCCTGCTCCCGATGCAAGGTGCAGTTTGCGTACTGTAAACTTTTTTTGGTGGCCGCCAAAGAAATGATGCTCAAATCTTGCATTTTTGATTATTTGTTGAATAGTCATTGAATTATGAAAAAAAAAATTTACTTCCCACCTCTCTAGAAATACGAAACCGATCGTCAAGAATTTTTCGGAAACTACAGGGGTGATATGAAAAGTATTAATACGTAAGCAAGCTTTACGCAAATACGCTCACTTTTCCATTTTTTCAAAAATTCGTTTTTGGCATTTTTTTTGAAACTCAATTTAAAAAAAAAAGTCAATGTTTTAAATGTTTTTTGTGTATTATTTAGTTTTCAGGTGTGACTAGTGTTCGTCAACAATGTAACTTGACTGTTGAAGAACAGAAAGCTATTTTTGTGGGCCGTCAAAATGGAGCAACTCTGCAAGTTTTGGCTACCCAGTTTGGGGTAGGAAAACCCTGCATTTCCAGGTTTTTGAGACGTTGGAAAGGTCAAGGAGGTCAGCCAATAAAGCAACATACTGACGGTCCACGTGTCACAAATCATCTGGCTGACACGGCACCCCAGCTTTCCAAAATTTTTTCTGCTTGGCGCATTTCGCGTACACTGGCACGCCATGGTCGTACGGCCGTGTACTCCACGTGGACAATGTGATTTGCGCAATAGCAGAATTTTTTCCATTTTTATTTGATTTTTAAATATTTTTCACAAATTTTTAGGCATAACTATTCTGAAAATGAATATAAATTGATAATTTATTAATTTCTATCTTTTTATTATGTGATTGCTCAATATTTTATCGTAGAAATCGTAGATGTTTTTCAAACCCCTAAGGCTCGGCCATTTCTGAATTTTTGTTGACGTCCAAGTGCTCGAAATGTTCGCAAGAAACTCCTCTATCGGCAAATGATATTCATTTTTCAAAAATATAATTATTCGAGTGAAATAATGCAAAAAACTGATTTTTCAGTACAAAATTACATTCGCCGCTGGCGAATGATGCAAGCGCGCACCACTGCGAAATTGCTGGCGCATTGGAAGGAGGGGGAGCCGTGGCTGATAGGAACATTGTGTGAGTATCCAGAAGCAATCCCAGGATGACGGCGTCAGCGATTAGGCGGGAGTTTTTCGTGAATTGTTCGGTTTCCCCACCGACATCGACCGTCGAACGTCGTTTGAGAAATTCTGGCATCATGGGAAGACGTCCAGTAAAGAAACCTTTCATTTCGGAAAAGAACAGAAACGCCAGAGTTGCCTGGGCGAAGTAACATTTTAACTGGACTCGCCAGGACTGGAACCAGATTTTATGGTCGGACGAAAGCAAATTCATGTTTTTTGGAACTGATGGAATTCAATGGGTACATCGTCCGGTTGGCTCTGGGTATGATTCCAAGTACCAGTTACCCACAGTTAAGCATGGTGGAGGCAGTTGTATGATTTAGGGATCCTTTTCTGGAAAAAGTATTGGTCCAATTCATCGCATCACGACAATCATGGATCACCACGTCTACAAGGATATTCTAGAATCCAAAATTCTTCCGCATTACAAAGCCATGGGTCGTGGCATCACTTTCCAACAAGACAACGACCCAAAAAATACCTCAAAATTTGTCAAGGTACAAAATCCTCATGTTTTCAAGATAATTTGTGTTTCAGGATTGGTTCTTGAGCCGTCGAATTCGTGTAATGGACTGGCCTAGTCAGTCTCCGGACCTTAATCCGATCGAGAAAGTATGGGAAGAACTAGAGAAAAGAATGACCGGAAAAAGAACGAGAAATGTAGACGAAAATTATCAAAAACTGGCAGAGGAATGGGATAAGATCTTACAGTCAGTTATCGACACTTTGCTCGACTCCATGCAGCGTCGATGCCAGGCTGTTATTGATACTCGTGACTTTGCAACGAAGTATTATGGCGCGGCCAGAAATAAAAAAAGGTGGCCATAAATGCAGAAATTTCCCCATTTTTTTCTAAATCGCACGGTTGAATTTAGAAAAAAGGGGAAATTTCTGAATTTATGGCGACCTTTTTTTCATTTCTGGCCGCGCCATTAGACCCGATTTGTTAAATTATATATGTTATGTGTTGAATGAAAATGTTTTTCGGAAACTATCAACTTTTGAAAAAAAAAGTTAAAATTCGATTTTTTTCAAAATTTTGATTTTTTCCTCTTATTTTTTGTTATTTTTGCATGGGAGTTGACCAAAATTTGTTTAACCTTCTCAGAAACATCTTGTATAAATTTAGAATCGGTACCGGCTCTCAAAAAACATTTATGCCCGAAAAACCACAAAACTTCCCAACCTTTTGAACGGTACTGTATATGACGAGAACAGTCAGTCCAAATTCACGCAATCGCCAAAAGCCACAGGCTTGAGATTCCTCAAAAAAATTTTAACGTGACATGGCATCTTTCTTTAAAAAATCCCTGTTTTGTATTTATTTCCATGAAAACTTTTTTTTGTTCAAAAATTATTTTACGAATTGTAACTTCCTTGAGACCAGATTCTTTTGTGTAACTGTAAGCAAAGTAACCATAATATTCAAAGTTTTAGAGAATTTTCAGGATACATAAAAACACACTGCTACTTAAAAAATGTTCTGCGAGCTTGTTTTTATTACAACAATGTTTGTTGCGGCAATGGTTCAATGTGCCAAAAAAACGGTAAAATTTCACTCTACATGGAAAACATTTTGTTTGGTTTTCAGAGCGAAACATCAAAAATGAAATCGCATAGTAGCGAAAGGCCTAATCCGGGGTCAAACTCCGGAGGAGCGGGGGCAAAGGACGCGGTGCCGAAACCGGCGGCTGACAGAGAAGCTGAAAAAACACCACGTGAGGCTGATGATAATGAGACGATCAATGATGCGAAATCGGATTGGGGAGCGGTGCAATGAAACTCACTTATTTGAGCTTATTTATGAATAATAAACCTTTTTTCTTCGCTATTTATATATCCGTGTTCTGAGGCCTTATTCATTTACATTTTCGTACTGGTCATTTCCCTAGCGGGGAATTGACTTAAACAATGTCTGGCTCTGAACGGTACACCACCAGTCGACCGCGTACGCAGAAAACCGTGATCCGAAGTACCTTCGGTACTTGAAGAACGGATTGACTTTGTAATCTTTGTTGTTTGTTGTTGTAAGGAAAAAATTAATTATTTTCTCGACAAAATTTAAAATTAAAATTTTTGAATTATTACGGGATTCATGGCACTATAGACGAACCATGAATGGTTTCAGGAATAACGAAACTAATATTTTCCGTCAGAACCCCCAATTCTGCACGATTTTTGTTTTTTTTTTTGTGATTTCTACGGTGCTCCACAAAAATGGGGTGCCCCCATTTTTCCGCCGCAACTTTTTTCAAAAAATGCATTCTGTACGTTCCACAGATGTATAGCCACATTTTTGAAAAAGTGGAAAAACGACAGAAAAATCATAATTGATTTATTGTCGGCCCGCTAAAATTGCCAAACGCGCTCCGCTGAACTCAACGCTATGTGATGTTTATTTTGGTGTTCAAATTATTTCATTTCACGTATAAATTCAACGTGAAATTAAATAATTTGGAAACCAAAATTGAAATCGCATAGCTTTGAGTTCAGCGGAGCGCGTTTGACCATATTGGCGGGCCGAAAATATTAAAAAATGCTTTAATGTCAATTGTACCGTCATTTATTTATTTTATTAATTTATGTCATTATTTCTGACGAGTTAGAAAAAAACGTAAATCCGCTGGCTAGTGATAATGCTTTGGATAATAATTGGATCTACAGTAATCCATAGTTTCATAAGTTGCCGTTGCCGGTGCCGGTGGCAAGTCCTGCACCCAAACCCCGTGTATTATCGGCCTCCACGTATCAGCGCCACGGCACTCCGTCTAGACCGCCATACACGCCGTTAAGCGCCACAAATAAAATAAGTTTAAGGTCACGTTGGTTTCACGCGGTTTCGTGCCACGTGGATATTATTTATTATTGAGCGGCCCATTTTCGGTCATTCAGTTCTCGTTTCTGGAGTTAGGTTTTGGTGTTGTTTTGTCTCTTCTAGTGTCTTTCCTTTTTATTTTCCATTCTTATTATTTAATTTGAGTATTTCTGCCCAATTTCGGGTCGAATACAAAGAATAAACCGCTTTGTCTTTAAACTCGTCGTCTTGTCGTTGTTATTTTAAAGGAGCCCAAACATCTCTTTGAAGAAAGAGATAACTTGGGGGCCGAGACCGGATTTTCGACGCTCTGTGTTAATTCTTCACTTTGCCGATAGGTTTGAATAAACTGTTGGTTAAAGTGTTAAAAAGACGCAGAAAATCGAATCGACTTTGTGTTAATTTTGCATTTGACCAATAGGTTTGAATAAACTGTTGGTTAAATTGTGAAAGAGGCACAGCGTTAATTTTGCATTTGACCGATAGGTTTGAATAAACTGTTGGTTAAATTGCGAAAGAGACGCAGGAAGTCGATATTTACGTAAAGGATTGAAAATCTTTGCGTAAAAACTAAAATATCTGCACTTCTGAATAAAAGTCGCAGAAAGTCAACGAAAAATAGACATGTCTGTGAGACAGGCGGAGAAGGATGTGGAAGTGGAGGTTGGACACGTGGAAGAGAAAAACGTGGTGGTGGAAGTGGAGGACTCGGTGACTGGCGGAGAAAGTGACGAAAGGCTCGGCGCCGGACGGAAAGTCAGCGTCCGAGGCCGAAGAAAATTAGTAAAAGGCTTTGCACAATGGTTGAAAAATATTGAGCAAGTGAGTGAAAAGGTTGAAAAAGACCTCGTGGTACTGACAAAGTGTACGAAGAGGCAGCGTGAGGGTATTATTGGCCCGTTGAAAGAGTTCGCCAGTGAATTGCTGGAGCGGTTCGAGGAAATGGGTGCGGACAGATGGCCACGGTCTGTACTGCGTGTAATGAAAGACTTTGATCTGGAAAACGTCCAAGATATAAGACAAGTCTGTGAAAAGGTGTGCGGAGAGGCGTGTAGTGAGGCGAATGAAAGTAAAGATGCGGAGAAAGTCGATAAAATCGACAGAAAGTATCAAAAACTAAAAAGTAAGCTCAGTGAGTGTCAAATAAATTGGGAGGTGGAAAGAAAAAACCTGTTGGAAGAGCTCGAGTCGGAGCGAGAAAAAGCTCAGAAGCTTTCGGAAAGCCAGGAGCGGTTGAAAAGAAAGGTGGTAAAGCTGGAAAAAGCGCTGGTGGCGGAAAAGCAAGTGAGTGAGGGCATGAAGAGCCACCTCAAAGTCTGGCAGGAGAGGAGTAAAGACGATCATGGAGGAAAACAGAAAATTCATGAAACCTGGCGCAAGCCGAGGAGAACGTCGAGATCATCGACAAACTCTTCGGAAGCATCCAGTTGGGAGAATAGGAGTGAAACTAAAACTGATACGTCTAGGAGATCGGAAGTAAGGGAGATGATGGATGGAATGCGTAGAATGATGAGAGCTCAGGCACTGCCGGAGCCAGGCGTGTTTGATGGAGATGACGATTTTGGGGAATTCAAAAGAACTTTCCTTCTCAAATATAATAACGTCACTGAGGGTCCGGAAGAAATGGTAGCCATTTTGGAAGACAAATTCTTGAAGGGGCCGGCAAAGACTCTGTTCAAAACATTGCCAAACAGGCACAATCGATCGATAAAAGCATTGTTTGAAGAGTTTGAGCGGAAATTGAGAAAACGTCAGGGTGATAGTCGGACTAAAGCCCTCAATGAGTTTGAAAACTTGAGAAAGAGCCCGAACCAAAAGATGTGGGAATACCTCATAGATGTAGAAAAATGGTCCAGAAAAGCCTATCCGGGAGTGGATGAAGGAAACTTATCCCAAATGAGAACGACAAAGTTAATGATGGCGGTAAAAGATAATGAAAATCTTTACAATCTGCTTATCATGAAAAGGCTTGACTATTCCATCGAAAATCAGTACGAGAATCTGAAAGACGTTGTACTCCAACAAGAGCAAGAAAAACGCCAGTCTCTGAAAAAAGGTCACTCGTTTCTTATGAATGAGGCAAAAATGAGGAAAGACACGTCCTGGAGAAGGAGTGATTATCAACTCAATCAATTTAAGGAGGAGCAAAAAGACGAAATGGGTTTCAGAAAGGAAGAAAATCAGTCACAACCGGATATAAAATGTTTCCGTTGTGGAGGCATCGGTCATATGTCTCGGCAATGCACGTCTAAGCCGGCATATGTAGTTGAGAGAAAGAAGTCAGAAGAGTCTGAAGGTGTCGGAGCAGAGGTGATAGAAACGGTTGAGATTCTCGGTCAAAACCGAAAAATTATCATTGATAGTGGTGCCGTCGTATCGGTCATGTCATCGGCTATGTGGGAAAGATTGAAGAAAGGGTGCCCAGATTGGGAGAAACGGAGTGAAGAACTGGCGAGGCCAGGTTTTACCATATTGAATGCATCGAAAGCAGAGATGCCGGTAGAAAAGCAGTTGAAATTGGAAGTGAGAGTTAGAGGAAGAAAGGCGGTAGTGGTGTTCCAACTAGTGGAAAATAGTTCGGAAGTTCTCTTATTGGGAACCAACGCATTCAAAAGCATCGGAGTAGAGCTAAAATGGAAAGCAGAAAATGCAGTGGCAAGAGCCGGTGAAAAACTGCGAGTACCACCCCAAAGCTGTTCGCAAAATGAAGTGATAGTGGACGTTGATATGGGGAAGAAGTTGTGGTTAGAGTCGAATAAAGAGTGGATGCCTGCAAGGCTGTGCTCCAAGAATGACGAAGACATGACAGTCTCGGTTTCGAACTGGAGAAATGAGCCGGTGCTCATTAAGAAAAATCAGATTGTTGGCGTGGTTTTGCGTGAATGTAAGGTGTGCGAAAGGAAAGAAGAAAAGGTGGGTAATATGTTGGATATAGACAAAAAGCCATCGTTAAAAGGAGAATGGAGAAAGAAAGAAGTGGGAAGACTCTTGAATGAGACTGGGGAAATTCCTAGTGGAATGTTCCGGAGAATCATTTCCGAATTCAGTGAGGTCTTTGCCATCGAAGATAGCGAATTGACCCAAACTGGTATTGGGGAGTGTAAGGTGGAACTAGAGAAAGATCCGAGCCACAAAATAAAGTATCCAGGAGTAGATGATCGGGTGGTGATCAGGATTCCGGCGGAAAAACTGAGATCTAAGAATCCAAAGTTAGCCAATGAATGGCAAGGGCCATATCGGGTGTTGAAAACAACTGATAACTCGGCTGAGGTGGCTCCGATTATTGGTAATGGAAAAAGCCTATGGGTTCCCTGGGAACAAATCAGAGTGGTGCCAAAGGAAGTTCCAGAGGTCAAAATTGAGACTAAAGCAAAACGCGGGAGACGCGCTATGCATAAAGATGTTGTAAACCAGGTCCCTATCTGGGAGAAAGATAATTTCAGTGTTGAAAACATGAAATTTAATAAAACTACGAGAAGGTGGAAGAAAAATGCGTCTACGAAACATTGGTCAAAGGAAATCGACCCGCTTTTCGGATGTTCTTCGGATCGAGACTCAATTCGAAAGTAGACACCGCAGAGCCGGATGGTAAACGTCCCAAGATGAATGGAGAAAAATGTTTTATATTAAATATTTGTTTGTGTTTTTGTAGTAGGATGTTTGTCCCAACCCGTTATGAATTTAGGAAATGTGTAGGGTTTGTTTCTTAAGATTTAGGTGAGTGTAATAGGCCCTGTTAGGACTAAGAAGTAGGTTTAAGATTAGGGATTGAGAATATGTAGGATTTTATTGTTGTTTTAACGTGGCTGTAGAGTGAGTTAGTAGGGGCGAAATGGCTGGTCATTTTAGGAGAAGAATGTAAGCCGCGTGAACGTTGGTTGTGCCAGCACCGGCCAGGGGTCCGGTTTGTCTGAAGGGGGGAAGTTGCCGGTGGCAAGTCCTGCACCCAAACCCCGTGTATTATCGGCCTCCACGTATCAGCGCCACGGCACTCCGTCTAGACCGCCATACACGCCGTTAAGCGCCACAAATAAAATAAGTTTAAGGTCACGTTGGTTTCACGCGGTTTCGTGCCACGTGGATATTATTTATTATTGAGCGGCCCATTTTCGGTCATTCAGTTCTCGTTTCTGGAGTTAGGTTTTGGTGTTGTTTTGTCTCTTCTAGTGTCTTTCCTTTTTATTTTCCATTCTTATTATTTAATTTGAGTATTTCTGCCCAATTTCGGGTCGAATACAAAGAATAAACCGCTTTGTCTTTAAACTCGTCGTCTTGTCGTTGTTATTTTAAAGGAGCCCAAACATCTCTTTGAAGAAAGAGATAACTAATCCATAGTTTCATAACTGGATAGCGTGACGAAACCAGGGAGCCTAAAACTGGGGAAAATTGTCAAAAACCCGGGAAAAAGTTTGCAAGTCTGCGTCACGGTTTTTCCTGAATTTTGAACAGCCGTTGTACAAAAATCTCGTGCCGCAGACTTGCAAATTTTTCCCCGGTTTTCGACATTTTCTCCCCATTATTGCGTTCTCCGCTTTTGTGTTTCGCGATTTCCTGTTTTCGCCGGTTTTGTAACGATCTCCATAACACAGGCATTTCATTTGTTGTGTTTTTTCACGAAAATTCACGGATCTCAAACGACTGTATCGTGGCTTGATAATTTCCGAAATTTTTTCGTGAGACCTCGTGTAAATTTACAAATCTTACGAAGAAGTTTACGAATCTCATGAGATATTTTACAAATCTTTTGAGGCTGTTTATGAATCACATCCAGCCATGATAATAATCCGAATCGATCGTCTGAGAATGGCTTTTTTCTAATCTTGGGCATTGTATCATGACTTGTTTCCGTCAGAAAGCTTGCGCATATGGTATTTCCCACACATTTTCAATCGTATACCATTAGCGGTACTGTATATCTAGTGAGCACGCTGACCAATCGAAAACTTGAATTATTCTGACACCCACCCGCGACGAAGTTTCTCAAGCATTTACTGGGAACGGAAGCACGATCTTATTTATTTTATTTCTGTTACGATACTGCCGCCAATGCGGAAAAACTTTACAAGGGGAAAAGGAACTACCGTCCAGAACGCGTCATAAGTCCCCGTATTAAAATCTATCAGAAACTCTCGAAACAAACCGTGATAGACACTTGTATAGATATTTTGAGGACGTTTTTCTGGTCATTGCTTTTTTTTTTGAAATTTTTGTCTGGTACAATTGAACTGCTTATAGTTAGTCAAATCTAATATCACGAGTGGTATTATCATTTCAATGTTCTTGCCGGCTACCATATGCGCCTGCGAATAATTATAATAGACGCAAGGGGGAGTTTTGATTTTTCGCGCCACTGCTTACTGTAGCCGGTGAGAATATTGAATTGATAATATTTACCTCATTATTCCATATACAGGGTGGGGAATAAATATGGAGCCGCATTCAAAACGGTGTAAAATCGTTTAAACATTAGATTACTTTCTACAAATCTAACAAAATTTTCATTAAACAACAGCAAATAAGTGGCATAAACAGTTTTCAAATCGTCCACCTTTAGCCACGATGACAGCTCAGAGTCTCTTCGTGTACGAGTCAATGACGGCACGCAGGTATTTACATCAAGATCGTCTCACGCCTTCTTCAATGAGATTTTCAAGGCTTCTAAATTTGCGTTATTCTTTGTGGCGACTTGCTGGGTTTAATATCCCCACACTGCGAAATCCATCGGTTTCACCGTCTTGCTGGAATATTCAATCACGATTTTCAAAGTGGGAATATGACCAAGGAAGAACTTTGGACTCCACAACGTTCTCAATTAAGTATTCTGTGTTGGTTTTGACTATTGTCCATTCGCGAAAATAGCAAGTGCGCTCCACAAAACTTAGTACTTCGTGGATTTCATTTTCGTCGCCAGATTATTTCAAGTTACGTGTAAATTCAACGTGAAATGAAATAATTTGGCGACGAAAATGAAATCCACGAAGTACTAAGTTTCGTGGAGCGCACTTTCTTTTTTCGCGAATGGACAATACCTCATTCACGAAAACCAGTTGAGTCTTGCCATCTGCGCAGATTTCTGCGAAGACCATCATGGATGAAGAACTATACGTTTTATTAAGGCATTTGACTTTCATATAGGTAGACTGGAAGTCTACAGCAATGATCCTGTCGTTCTGACCATTTTTATTGGCTTCCACGGTGAATATTTCCTCATCTGTGAAGAGTACCCCCAGGTGCGTGCCAGGTCGCGCTCTCAACGATAGCAGACCGAGGTGGTGAAGCGGCCATCATTACCCTCAAGTTTCATATTATTCGCTAAAACGTTGGAAAATAGTTAAAAAACAATATCATCTTTATATATAAAATTCCGTTTGGGTCTGTAACTGACAATTAGCTTTGCAGATGGCTTTTTTCCAGTGACCAGTAAAATCAAGCATTGGAGTTATTATGAAACCTAAGTCGCGTATGCTTGTTTCTCTTCTGATGGGGTTATTATTTAGTTTCAAACCCTCGAGAATCGATAACAGCTTGACATCTTCTTGCCATCGACTGGATCAGGTTGGTCAGAACAGACTGTGGAATCTAAGACCACGCAGTTTGCAACTGAGAGAATTTCTTGTCCGCATTTCGAGCACGGATGCCGGAAACGCGTCTCTCAAACTCTTCCCGCAAGTGCTCGATGGGATTGAGGTCGGGGCTCTGGCTGGGCCACTCTATTACCATCACACGGTTGGTGGCGAACCAATTATTAAAAAAAAAAGATACTGATGGTTTGAGACATTTCACTCACTTTGATGTGGTTGGACGTGTGTTTCGGGTCATTATCTTGTTGAAACGAATAACGAACCCTTGGGGAGGCATGAGCGAATTGGAGCATTACATTTTGCAAGATCTGTTCGTACACAAAGCGATCCATGTTGCCTCGGATGCGGTGAAGAGGTCCGACCCCATGGCTGCTCTGTTGCGGTCAGAGATGAATAGTTTATAAATTATAATAACTGTTCAGTTGTCAACTTCTTCTGTATAAAAATGCCAGACTTTTTAATAATTCAGTTCAGAACGGTTTTTGCGTGATAGCGAACAAATAAGTGGGCGGGGTTTCGTGTTCTCATTCTGCAACTCGATTGAAAACACAATATTGCCACTAAATTTTTATTCAAGAGTAATAAAAATGGGTTGATTACCTCTGTTTTCTACTTCTACTTCTTCTTACTCATTTTTCCTCTACATCTTCTTCTTCTTCTTAGCTCCCGAAGAGAGAGACAAACAATGATTCCCAGGGGGGAAAATGGCTTACTGCCGTCTTTTCGTTGGCCCGCCCGCCTGCACTTTGCGAAGCGGCGAATGAGCACGCGTGACGATGAGACGCAGGGTGTGCCTCAAAAAGGCTCCGCGCCGCCCGTCGCCGTTTCGCGTGCACGGACTCGTATTGATTGGTCCCGTTTTGCGTGTGTGCTTCTTCTTCTTCTTTTTCTTCGTCTTCTTCTTCTTCACCAGGCCCTTCTTCATCTTGCCGCTTCGTTTTTCGTCACGTCCTTGTGTCTATTTGTATACCACTCTCTCCATCCCTTTTTACCGGTACATTTTGCTGAAAATTCATGATATCAGTTGTCTGTACTATTAAAACCTTTCGGGATATTGAAAAATAATTACTGCTGGCTTGAAACTTTAACAACGAAAAAATGAATTAAATTACACTAATGATTCTTTTTTTTTTGTATTTCAAATTTTAATTAACCATACACAAGATATACACTTTTGTCGTTGTATTTATTTTATTTCAAATATTCAAGAGAAAGAGAGAGAAATTTAGAAAGAGAGAGAGAGAGAGAGAGAAATATAGAAACGAAGAAGCTGTGCGAGCACGTGGAAAGCAGACAGCCATCCGAAAAAAAGAGTTGAGATGCGTTAATTGCCTAATTCTAATTGAGAAACGTCTTCCGCTTTTTATTCTTTTCTTTTCTATTCTATTCTTTTCTTTTATTTTTGTTATTGTCCATTCGCGAAAAAAGCAAGTGCGCTCCACGAAACTTAGTACTACGTGGATTTCATTTTCGTCGCCAAATTATTTCATTTCACGTGTAAATTTAATGTAAAATGAAATAATTTGGCGACGAAAATGAAATCCACGTAGTACTACGTTTCGTGGAGCGCACTTGATTTTTTCGCGAATGGACAATATACATACTTTTAAAGTGTGCTCCACAAAACTTAGTACATTGTGATTTTCATTTTTGTTTTCAAAAAGTTTCATGTAACGTTGTATTAATATAGTGGATTCGTGGCGGAGTGACAATTTTTTCACGTTTTTATTCGAAAAAATGAAGAAATAACTGAAGAAATGAAGAGATTTTTCGTCTCCCAGTTTCACGTAAATTGTCACTCCGTCACGAATCCATTATATGTGAAATGAAATAATTTGGCGACGAAAATGAAATCCACGAAGTACTAAGTTTTTTGGAGCGCACTTGCTTTCGTCACGGATGGACAATATTTTATTTTTAGAATTTTTCGCACATCTACGATAACACATTTTTTTGCATTTTTATCGGATTATTCAGAAAAAAATAATTAATGGACCTATTCAAAGTACTGTAGAAAAACGGAAAAAATGACAAACAACTGGGAGAAAACTCGGAAAATGCTCCGATTGCTCTGAAATTTTGGGAGAAACTGTCAAAAATGCTTCCGGGCTTGCTCAGAAAATTTTGGACCGAAATATCGAGTTTTAAAAAATATTGATTTTTTTTCTGAAAATTTTTAAAATCGATATTTCGGTTCAAAATTTTCTGAGAAAGTCCGAAAGCATTTCGGACAGTTTCTCCCAATATTTCAGACCAATCGGAGCATTTTTCGAGTTTTCTCCCAGTTTTTAGTCATTTTTTCCGTTTTTCTACAGTACTTTGAATAGGTCCATAAAATATTTCGTGCGATAGAGCGCGATTTTTGTGTTTTAAGGCAACAAATTTCGTTTCGAAACTAAACTTTAGTGAATTTTTGCGTCATGGTGTTCGCGTTAGCTTTCGCACTAACGTGTTTAAACACCCAAAAAGTTATAAAACGGTTGATTAAAAAAAACAGCGAATGCGGGTGTGTTTCGATGTCACTAGTGAAAACACCGTAATGCAAAAATGCACCAAATTTTTTGAAACGTCCCAGAGGCAAAGTTATTCGCGTTTTAAAGAAGGCGAAAGTGCGCTCTATTGTTAATTTAAACTTTTTAAATTTGTGAAACTTTCGAAAAAGTTAAAAAATATCATTTTCAAAAAAAAAATTAATTTTGATTTTTTCCAAGTTTTTGAGTTTTAAATTGTTTTTGCATTTTATCTATTTTTAAAAGTTTTTATTTATTTATTTTTTAAATTCCAGAAACATAAAAAAAAGTGGGAAAAAATTTATTTTTGCAATATTTGAATCTGAAACTGTTTTTGCATTATTGTCCATTCGTGGCGAAAGCAAGTGCGCTCCACGAAATTCATCATAAAAAAAAATTATTTGGCGACGAAAATAAAAATCACCAAGCACTAATTGTAAGTTTCGTGTAGCGCACTTTCTTTTGCCACGGATGGACAATAGATCTAAATAATTTAAGGGGCTTTGAAAAAAGTATATACAGTAACACTTGATTTTCAAGATATTGAGAAAACAAAAAAAAATTGCGACACGGTGTTTGCTTACTTTTGAGAATGAACACAATTCTCTTCAATTTCTATGCTATTTTTTTTTAATTTACAAAAATACGCAAACACCGTGTCGAAAATTTTTTTGATGAGCTCTTTCGAAATAGAAATTTCACGTAATGGAAATTGTTTGAAAATAGAAATCAACGAATTAGAAATGTCAAAAATCAGAAATGTCAATAACAAAATGGAAACGCGTGAAAACAGAAACATATTATTAATTTCTGAGTGTTCCACCGCTCGAAATGCAACGTTTGCTCCGCGACGTTTCAAAACCAAATTTATTTTTCGAAACATTCCTCCATAATTTTCGGGCACTTCTATTCCGGCTCGCCAATTTTCAGATACTTGAAATAGCAGCCAAACAGCCGCTAAAAACTCACGGGTTCCGACGTTTGCTATGCTTTGCAGAAAAGGGGCGGGGCCATCTACCTGAGCTGATTTTGTTTACCCATAATTATCAAAAACAATTTTTTTCCATCGATTCATGAAAACAGGAGTTTTGAAACATCTGGTTTTGAAACGTATTGTCGGCCCGCCAAAATGATCAAATGCGCTTTGTTGGATTTTCATTTTGGTCTCCAAATTATTTCATTTCACGTTGAATTTATACGTGAAATGAAATAATTTGGAAACCAAAATGAAAATCGCATAGCGTTGAGTTCAGCGAAGCGCGTTTGACCATTTTGGCGGGCCGACAATAGCGGTTTTGAAATGACTGGTTTTGAAACGTCGCGGAGCCGAACTGCGGAGTTGCCCTCATCTTAGAAAATAGGTATTTTGCTGTTAGCCTAGTTCTGCATGGCATAGGTTCCGATGGGCACCCGGTGAAACTTTCAGAGGTTGATAATAGCGGAGCAGAAATGTGTCGAAATAGAAGTAGAGTCGCCATGGAGCGCGTTCGCATCAGCCCTTGCGAGGTTTATTTTTACCGCGTTTCTTCTCAATTTTCATTGCAATTTTGTCCAGTTTTAGGGCTTTTACTTGGTTCTTGAAGAAATCAAAAAAAAACGTGAAAATATCGAAAAAATCATTGAAAAAAATCAACTTCGCAAACGCGCTCTATGGCGATTTTACTTTCGTTTCGACACATTTCTGCTCTGCTACGTTTCTGTTTTCACGCGTTTCTCATTTGTTACGTTTCCCATTTGTTACATTTCTATTTCGTCGAACTTCTATTTCAAAAGAGCCCCTTATTTGTGTTCCCAATCAGGCTTGTTCGGAAAATGCTTTTCGGAAAATCGGAAAAGGAAATTTTTTTCCGAAATAATTTTTCGGAAAATCGGATATCCGACATTTTTTCCGATTTTATTTTTCTGAAAATCGGTTATCCGTTTTTTCCGATTTTCGAAACTAAAACAGGATTTTTTTTTTAATTTTCTATTTTCCGAAAAAGATTCTTAACAATTGGATCATCTTATTTTTTTGAAAAAATACGAAATTCAACAAATTAACAAAAAATTAAGTTTTGAGAAGTTCTTAGCACTTAGAAGCAGCACCTAAAAGAACTGCAATTTCCCGATCATTTTCGGACAATTTTCCGACGGGTAATTTTTCCGAAAAATAAATTCGGAAAATTTTCCGAAAAAAGTCGGAAAATTCGGAAAATCGGAATTACCGTTTAGAAAAAATCGAACTTTTTAAATTTTTTAAAACCCCTTTTTTGTTTGAAAATACAGTAACATTTTTAAAAGAGAAAAATCGGAAAATCTATTTTCCAAAATTCCAAAAAAGGCTTTTCAAAGTGTGTACAATAAGAAATGTTGAATTCCGACTTAGAAAACAATTTCTAAAAATTATTGAAATTAATTAAAGTTTGTTGAATTTTCACGATAAATTTCATCAGAAAATTCAAAACTTGGGCAAATTGAAATTGTTTTCTTAAATGTTGGCTTTTAAAAAAATACCCAAGCGGGAATTCGAATTTTTTCAATCAGTCTTTCTAAGAAGCTCTAGAAAGTAATTTTCTCTGCTTCTCTCTCTCTCTCTCTCTCTCTCTTACTACTTCCTGTTTATCAAATTAGGCTCGTCCACTCGTTCACACGTTTCTTATTTGATCATTCTTCCAGCAAAAAACATTTTTCTTCAAATTTAAGATTTTGGACCACTTGAAAACTGAACTAAATCGAATTTCTTCCCCTCCCCCTATCTCTCTCCTCTCTCGCCAACTCGAGTATTGTTCTGGTTCGGAAGAAACCCTTTGGTTTCGTTTCGTTTTTTCTTGAGACTCTTGAAAAATACATGTACAACGGAACTGACTACTGCTGAAACGAAGTGAAGTGTTTTGTTGCAGAAACGCGACGCCTTCTCCCGACAACGCCGCCAACAAATGCCACGTTGATGTGTGTGCAACGACGAGAAGCGGAGAAAACAAAGAGAAGACGTGACGAATACGACGACGACGTATGGCCACCACACGCGCCGCCACTTGTGAGTCGTTACGGTCTGGAAATTAGAGATCTCTATCGGATTACTGTCTACCGTTTTTGAGTAAAAACTGAGAGAAAGAACTGACAAAAGGCCATGAGATGTTAAAACTTGCAAGAATATGGAAAACGAGAATAAAACCGTTACCGGAGTTCGGTAAACCTCTCGGTGAAAATGGGCTACTGTAGGTCAAGTGTTGCCAGACTGTCGCCCGCCATACAGTGCCATAGGTTTGTTTGGCAATTAATTTTTTCTCGCTTTTCGTTGATCAGCAGTCGCCGTTGATCAACCTACCTTTGGGCAGACTGTTGCCGAACAGTTTCCCAGTTTCACCAAGCAATGAGGTTAAAAAAAACTTTCAAAGTCGTCAAAATTGCAAAAAGCATCAATCATTAAAACTGGGAGAGCATAAAAATAACTTTTGATTACCGGTTGGTGACCGCGGTCACCTTAAAGGGGGTGCCAACTTTCTGGGGAAAGTGGCTTAAAATATACCCTTGGGTGGGGGAGTTATTGGTTCACCTTTTCAGGTTCACCACGGGTTCCTTTAAATTAAAAATAACAGACAAACACTTACGTTACCAACACCTTTATTATCCCAATAGAGGATTTACACCAAGGAAGCGACCACACGTGGAATCTCACGACAGCTCACAAAAATATAAACTAGAAATAAACAAACTAAATTTACACGTGACAACTCACGTCAAAAATAAACTTAAAACTTATTCACGTGACCCTAACTTAGGCGTGCCACTAAAGTACCTCGAACCGGCATAACGGATAATCGTTGCGCGGTAGAGAGAGTACGAGGCAACAAGATATAACGGCAAGAGAGGCTTGGCACCGCCAACTGGGGATTTACGAATATCACATCGAAATCGAACAAAAAAATTTTTCTGATTTTTTATGATTTTTACAAAAAAAAATAGAAGACCACGGGGAGTACACGACTTGGCGCGAAATTCAAACGCCATTTTCTTTTTCAACATTTTTCTCCCGTCTTTCTCGCATTTTTTTTGCATTAATCTTGGGGAAATATTGTACAAACATCATTTCGTGTTTGAATATAGAAAATTAACGCGTGTTGATCACAAAAGTAACGATAAAACAAATTCGGAACAAAAATTCTCATACCTTCCATTGTTGTCCCTTTTCCTGCTCAATTCCGCATTAAATTCAATATTTTATCAGCAACGTTTATATTTGAACAATAAATGCTCACAAGAAATTATTTAAAACGATGAATCGAACGAAAGGCGAATATCGATTTTTCGATTTTCATGACTAAACTGTATTTTCGCGATGATCTAAAATGTAATAAGCGATTAGAGCATGTTTTATCCGAAATCGATAATAAAAACGAGGAAAACTGCACGAAAAATAAGTAATTCTGGTGAAAATGGATCTTTCTAGAAGCCGCGGCCGAGGGTTTCCTAGTCCACGGCCACGATTTTCGTGTACTCCTCGTGGTCTTCTATTTTTTTTTGTAAAAATCATAAAAAATCAGAGAAATTTTTTTGTGCGATTTCAATGTGATATTCGTAAATCCCCCACCCAAGAGTATATTTTAAGCCACTTTCCCCAGAAAGTTGGCACCCCCTTTAAGTGAGAATGGCCCTGCAAAGCCGCGTGAACTTTAAAATTAGGCTCCGCCTCTTCTCGCGAATATTAACATTTTCAAATTTTCACGAACAAAAAGAGAAGGAAAATAAAACATTCGGAGATTAATTTTACAGTTCACGCGGCTTCGGAGGTGACAACTTTTTAAAAACGATAATAGAACTGTTCCATAAAGAATTGTAGCAAGATAGAACTGCTTTGGAATGGAACTGTTTCGGAATAGAACTGTAGCGGTGTAGAACTAAATTAGCAATGGAGCGTGATTGCATTGCTGGACTGTAGGCGCGCCGACAATAAAACGGTAAAAGTTTATTCAAAACAACAAAAAACAAACCATTTTTGGTGAATAGCTCTGTTGAAAAAGGCACGCGCATGAGAAACGCCACAATTAGAATGACCAAGCAATGCAATCGCGCTCCATTGCTAATTAAATCTATATCGCTACAGTTCTACAGTTATATTCTGATCAGTTTTATTCCGAAGAAATTGTTTCGTTTGAAACATTTCACCAAAGGTTAGGCTGCTACCCGACAAAATGATGAACAGTCTAAGGAGAATTACTAGACTGGTTAGCGCAATGCAGACAAGAATAAGTGAGACTTGAATACTTTTTCCGCGACAACTTCTTGTAGACAGTCTGCAGGAAGTCTTGTAGACAGTCTGCAGGAAGTTGTTTTTGCGAGAAAATTTTTGCGACAATAAGCCAAACAGTCTACTAATTCTCATTAGATAGTCCATAGTTCTCACAGAGTTGCGACATCAAAAGCCCAAAATGCACTAAAATTTAATGTTCCCGTGAAAAAAGTGCACAGTTTTACGTTTTGATGTCGAAACTCGATTGAAAACACAATACGGTAGGCCGAATCCATGAACATTAGAAAGAACAGGAAGATTGTTTTCCGGAAAATAAATTTCGAAAAATGCAAGTTTTCGTGTGATGAGAGTGAGAGACGCATAGAAAAATGATTTTCTGGTCGTTTTTCCAGTTTCATTCGTTCGGTCTCTGGTCTATTCTCTGGCCCTACTTGAAACGGGATTTGCTCGGTCAGCTTGGAAAGTTTCACTCACCTGTCCCGGATTCTTTAATGTGCGGGGTGTGGTGCAACTTAAGAAACGCGGCGCACTTCAGCATGACGTACTTACTCTATTAGAAAGGCATCTAACATGATGTTTTCTCGGTTTGTAATTCAAAATTTTCCAAAAAATTCCAATGATTTTTTTTATGATTTTTTTCCTTTCAGCAAGAAATCAGGAAACAAACAATGGTTTTACCGGGCTCTCAAAAAGAAATAATAGAAAGAAAAAAAATCTAATAAAGTAAATATGGTATTATTACTGCGTCGTGAAAACCAGGCAGAACGGCTCGTCCGTTGCGGATGTGGTCTCGCCGCGACCAGCGCGTATACGGTAGTTTGTTTACATTTTTTTTCTTTTTTTTTGTGTTTTCGTTTTTTTTCTTATAGTTAAACAAACTACCGTATACGCGTTGGTCGCGGCGAGACCACAGCCGCAACGCACGAGCAGCTCTGCCTGGTTTTCGCGACGCAGTAATAACAGATGACGGGAATTATGATTTTTAATATTGTCGGCCCGCCAAAATGGTCAAACGCGCTCCGCTGAACTCAATACTACGTGGATTTCATTTTGGTTTCCAAATTTTTTCATTTCACTTGTAAATTCAACGTGAAATAATATAATTTGGAAACCAAAATGAAATCCACGTAGTATTGAGTTCAGCGGAGCGCGTTTGACCCACGTGGCGGGCCAATAATAGTTAAAGGTTAATTTTTTTTTTTTGGCGAATTTTGAACCCTGGTGGTTGGATTGGCAAAATGTTATCTTGTCTTGGCCCGGATAAAAGATTTGCAAGCATGGCCGTAAATCTTTGTTAGATTACCGATTACCAGCGTTAGAGGGGATCTATCGTGAGTATCAGCGTCTAGATTTACACCTCTAATATTTAGGTTTATATAATTTAACCTGTTTCCCGTCAAGTTCAGATTCCAATCCAAGACAATTAGAAGATTGACCCTTTAGATAATTCAATATTCAAAATTTAATAAAGTGTGTAAGCTGAAATTAAAAAAAAAAAGGCGAAGCCATTGGGAAAATGAAATGATGAAATGGCAATGGGCGGGAGGGGTGAAATGGAATAGAGTTAATGAGAAAAGGCGAAAAAAAAGAAGGGAAGGAAGAGGAGAAGAAGAGCTAATGAAAACCGAAACCAAAAGGGGAAAAAGCGCGCGAGAAGAGACAGAAGAGGGCGGCAAACTGGAGGGCATTTCCGTCAGTCCGTCCTCTCGAAAGGGGCGTGGTGGTTGGGCTCCAAGAGCTCGACGGCGGGCTCCTCTCAGCGCCTCAAGAGCATAACATTGTGTTAGGAGGCGGAGTGGCAGAGACAGAGAAAGCTGGAAAAGTGTCTGTAGTTAGTTCAGTTCGACGCGAAGACGGGTCATGGCTTTTCTATTGAAATATTACACTTGTAAGTTGTATTGTCTTTCTTTTCTGGTTCTGAATCTGTTTATAAAGATCGCTTATAAGTTCATTTTCAGTCTCGGCAAAAATCCGCACGCTGTCCGAGTTCCAAATTCGACTGTCCACCAATCAACAGCCGCCGTCGAACGCCGAGATCATCACAACGCTTCGCTATTTTCAACAAACACTTATCGGGTATGTTTTTTTAATGATTTATCGTTAGAAAGAACACGAGTTTGGAGAAAAGAAAACAATAAAAATGTTTCTATGCACCAGATGTTTGGGACGGGACGACTCTCGAAAAAAAATAATAAGTGAAGAGCGAGAGAGAGAGGGAAATAAATAAAGAAAGACAACTAAAGAAGCATCGGATGGGAAAGAATCTCAAATTTCGCGTTTTTTCCACACAAACTAATCCCAAAAATGATACATCGATTCGCCACGAGTAAATAGTTCAGTCTTTTTCCCTTTCCGAGCCGCGCCGTGCCGCACCGCAATGGGAAAAAGAAACGAAAAGAAAAGCCAGTATTACGCAGGAAACGGCATAAGTATCGTTTGAGTGGTTCTAAGAGTAGCGTAGTGCAGAGTAGAGTAACAAAGTGCGCTCCAGTGCACTTTATGGGCATCGGAAACGGGCTGGCGGGAAATGGGTGGCAGAAGAACGCGGTCAAAAGGAAAAGTGAGCAGCAGACGCTTTATGGGTTTCGCGCCAAACGTCGCCACCTGTATAGTGTCGTCTGCTCAATCGAATGAAGTTCCATCTCCAGAGGAACTTGGGCTCTCGGACGTTTCGAAAGTGAGCTATTTCGAAAGTTTTCCTGCATTTTTTCGTCGCGACGCTTGCTCAAAATCAATCTTAAAAGCTTTTTAAAGAAAATTCCATACAAAGCTTTGAAAAAAACAGATTGTGTGCCAACGCCGCGGCTCGAAACGTCGCACTTTCAAAACGTCCGAGAGCCGGAACTTGAAACTACTTCTTCCAAAATTACTACACGGACAAGTCAAATAATGATTTTTCCTCACTCTGGCTGCTGTTAAAAAATTGAGCAGCAGGCACTTTATGGGGTTCGCGCAAACCGTCGGAACCTGTGAAGTGTCGGCCGCTAAATTAAATGATGTTCCAGAGAGTCGGTTCTTGCAAAATCTCTCTACGTGGACAGGTCAAAAGAGTCATCTTCCCCCGAATTAGGCACGACTAGAGAAAATTGAGCAGCCGACGCTTTATGGGTTTCTGGCCAATCATCGGAACATGTGAAACGTCGACAGCTCAATCAAATGATGTTCCACTGAAACTTAAAAACCTTTCCCAATGTTCTCTACGCAGACAGGTCAAAATAGACATTTTCTTCTTTTCTTATACTTTTTCTTTTACTTGCAAATTCCGAGTGCTGCTGCATAACTGAAAACCCATTTTTCTTTCACCTCCATCCGCGAAAAAGAAGAAGCAACAAGGAAAGAAAACACAATTTCCTCTCTGTCGACCTTTCGTCGTAATTATCAATCTGACACTGGCGCTCTGCGTCTACCCATGTTGCTGTGCTATTTTGTTGTTGGAAATTCCGCCTGGTAAAAACGAAAAGCTAAATAAAGTGGTGGGGTTGGAAGTGGTGGGTAGTCGATTAAAATTTAATTAACTTTTCGTGCATCTTTCTTTTTCTTTTTCTTCTTCTTCTCCTTCAAAACTTTCCATGACGTCTTCATCGCATGCTCTTCTCCTTTTCTTCTGTCGTCGTCGCGTCGTCGTCGCGTTTTCCGGCGCCAATTTGAATTTTGAATTGAGCGACCGGAACAAGACTCAGACTCCGAAACACACAGAAGACAGAGAGAGAGATAGTTTTTTTTTTGGGTTGTTATTGTTGATACAACACTATTAGCTTCTTTACTATTACTACTAGTGACGGGAGGAAAAAAAAACAAAAAAAAATCTGAGAAGGCGACGTTTTCGTAATTAACGGTTGTTTATTTTTTCGTTTGCTTTTCTTCTTTTTCTTTTTCTTCTTCGGAGTATTCGGAGCAATCGTTCGAGGAAGAGGAAGATGGAAAAGCGATAAAATAACAACAAAAAAAAAGAATGCGAGAATGATGAGAAAGAGATAAATGGCTCTTTTATTCCGAAGAATGAAGGTACAACATCTTCTAGGCATTACAAAAGCATGAGACGGACTCAGGGAACATATATTACTGATATAGGCAGCTACATGGCTATTAGCCATTAAAAATCGCATTCATTTCTCTGCGTCTCGATAGTTTTTTTTCTGTTAAGTTTAGACAAACCCGTGTAAAAATAGAAACGCAGAGACTTGAGTGAAATAGCCAAATTCTAACCACTTTTCAGGTTTCTCAAAGACTTTCCGGCGACCGAGACAAACTACTGCGAACGGTACTCGTCGGATTCAGCGCGATGGAATCTCTATCCGAATCTCAATTACTCGGCGCTCTTCTACGCTATAGTTAACCTTTTAGACGTCTTTTCTCTCATAACCACTTCGCCACAAGGTGAGCCCTACACCCACATTCACCGAATTCAAAAAAAAAAATCTAACAACTATCAGTTTTTCAGCAATAGGAGAAGCAATTCTAGACACGATAAAAGCACTTATGATATTTCTGGATCGGGACTCACTAGAACAGTTGCCACTGTTACTGGCCAGTCAGTTGGGCATTTTTCCACGAGAGTTGGACAAACAGGTACTGCCGCAGTTGATTTGATTAGAAAATTGTGTGGTCCTTTCAGATTGTCCATCTCCTCGCAGATTGTGTATTTCCATTTGCAATAAATGACGAGACACTGGTGAAATTGAGCGTTCCCGGGGTATTGATGCTGGTCCTGCAGCAGACACATGATCCAAGTGAGCTTTTCTTTTGAGAATTTTTGACAGCGGCCGCTGATTGCCGAGCAAAATGGAATGATGTGCCCGATCTCGGCAGCTACTCGGCAATTTGCCGAAAATTCCCCGAGTGTTTTAATAAATTAGTGAATTTCAGGTCTGCACACGTGGATTGTCGAAGCAGCAATGAACTGTGGTCCAAATGTGTATCAAGACTTAATGCAAGTCATCGCAAAGGGTACGTGTGAGAGCAGAGTGGCCGCCGCAAATCTCCTCTTTCACTATTGGCCGTTCCCGAATCCACAAATTTTGCACAGGAAAACAATACAGGTAAGTGTTTAAAGTAAGATCGAACATTAGTGCTCATTGTCAGTTGTTTTGCTAGGATTGCCCTTGCATTGAACTCGGCGGAAAAATCTTTTTACACGTTTTTCGAAACAAACTTTTGAGGCAAAAAGCGTCTAATTGGGAGCGACGAGACGCAGACGAGAGACAGCGTTGCCAGGCGACGCAACCGCATGTACGCTCTATCGCACTAGGGTCGTGTAAGAGCGAAGGATTAGCTGCCTATCAGCTGCGCATTAGCTGCCCAATAGCTGCGCCCGGTGGCAGGGCAATTAGCAATTCCCCGAGTTACCGCATTCCAAATATAGCGAAAAAAAGGCGGCAGCAAAAGAAGATGCGTCTAAAAACGATTCTAAATTTTTAACAAAATATTGACTTCCGTTAATGAATAAAACGTTTTGCGAACCCTGTGTACCCTAACATCCCCTTTCCATTTTCAGTACCGAGTCCACGCGTGGCGAACGATGCAGTGCCAATCAACCGGTTGCACTGACAAAATCTCCTCCGTCAAACGCTGCTACGATCCAGTGGTTTGCGCCGACGTGGCAGACACCTCACCGCCCATCTTTCTCTGCCGAAAGTGTGCGGAACAAGTGACCGGTGAACGCAAAGTGGTCACCCAACACATTGCACAACCCATGCCCGCTTCAAGCGCCACGTGTCAACGACAAGAGTGTCAATCGCAATCCAGACTTGCCGTAACAATATGCTGCTCTCATGAGTGCACACGCGGACACAATCATGTGCCGATGCGGTTGTGCATGGACTGTAGCACACTGATACACGAGGATGGTGCCATTCAACACTTGCAACATCGGGGAACTGGAGTCGTTTGGTCGACAAATGATCAGTGGCCGACGGTGGAGAGTATTGTGAAGTTGTTGAGGGAGACGACGTTGTTTGAGGGAAATGAAGGCGAGGGGAAGAAGCCAAAGTGGTTGAGGCAGTTGGATGGAGGTACCTCTATGGGGAAAGAGGTAATTTCTTTTGACGTCACTTTGGGGTCTACAGTAATTATCAGTGGAATTTTTTTCGACTTCCGTTCTCCAGTTTTCAAAAAGGTTTTAATAATTTTTCTATTGTCGGCCCGCGAAAATAGTCAAACCCGCTCCGTTGAACTACTCAACGCTATGCGATTTTCATTTTGGTTTCCAAATTATTCCAGTTCACGTTGAATTTACACGTGAGGTTAAATTATTTGGAGACCAAAATAAAAATAAAATAACGTTGAGTTCAGCGGAGCGCGTTTGACCATTTTGGCGGGCCGACAATACATCTAAATATTATTGTTTTAAAAAAATGTTCACTTCTGAAACCACGTGAACTTTACAAATAGGCTCCGCCTATTCACGCGAATTTAAACATTTTCAAATTTTTACGAACAAAAGTGAAGGAAAACAAAAATTTCATAAAATTCGCGTGAGAGGCGGAGCCTAATTTTAAAGTTCACGCGGTTTTGGAGGTGACAACTTTTTTAAAACAATAATAAAATTAAAATAGGAAGCTGGTGCAAAATAAACCTAAGGTGCTCAAGTCCCGCTACTTTACTACCAAAATTTAGTTCAAATTATTAAAAGCATACAAAAGCAGAACAAATAAATTTTATATTCGAATGTATTGTGTTTTCAATCGACTTGGGACATGAAAACGCAAGTCTGCATTCACCGTTCTGTCTGCGCCTCTTCAAATATCACGGTGTTCGCGTGGTCGCACACAAATAAGTGGGCGGAGTTTCGCGTTCTCATGTAGCAAGTCGATTGAAAACGGATTTTACGGTTGAAATTTAAGGGTGCTTCAAAAACTCGTAAAATCCGTAAAATAATATTTATGGGAACATTCCTTGAAACACCGAAAATAAGAATTGCAGTGTACATTTTTTGGGAAAATTCCGAAGTTCTATTAGTTCTTAATGTGGAACACACACAAAAAATAATCTTCAGTGTAATCCCGCTTCAAAAAATACTTGATTACCGTTTCTTTCCTTCAGATAGACAAAATGGCGGATGAGCGTCGAATGTTGAGCCGATTCGGTGTGTGGCTAATGTCCGGTCTCTGCCCACCGAACGAATCGGCCGATCCTCGTGCAATCGGTTACATAATGCAGAATGTATTTCAATGGTTCTCCACCACCGCTCTCCTTCCAAATGACTCAATGGGCGCTTCTCTTGAAACTCTCAAAACTGACTTTGTCTCCGATTGGATCAATCATGCACTTCGTGTCCACAATTCAGTGTTCATTTCAAATCTCTGTGGAGATTGTGAAGAAGACGACGGACGACCGATGATCGAGCGGATAAAAGAAGGTTTAGGACGTCTTCTGGCACTGATGCCGTACGACGTTGTCAGTTTGGAGACGTGGTCGAAAGTTATGCCGAGGTGGTTGGAAGCAATTGTCGAGGATTGCACAGAGGACAATCAACCCGAATTGAAAGTGCTGCTCTGCAAGATTTTTGAGCCCGATTTGTGTCCGTTACCTTTTGAAACAACAGAGGTTTATCAGTTTATGACGGATCGGATAGGTGGTGATGATTATGACGAGATGTTCAATGCGTTGCAGTGGTTACATGTAAGTTGTGGGAAATTGGAAAATTAAGGGCTAGTCTTGACGATTTCAGCAACTGTCTCGTCTCGACATCACAATACCTCTCAACATGATTCTCGATCATTTCAATCGATGTCTGCGAAAGCTCCAAACTATCGACATTCCGCCCCTGTCCGATAATGATTTGGAGGAGGAGGAGATGTCGGTTCACGTGGTTTTGGTGGACACGTTGGTGCTCCAGATGAAGTTGAACGATGCGGAAAAGCAAATGAGCCCAGGGTTAGCGGATCGTTTGTTTGAATGTCTTCAACTCGTGGTATCGATTCCGATTCGAGCGGTTCCTCATTCGTGTCACGATCCAGAGCTAGACGGGTTTGCCGATTGTCAACGTGAGTTGTTTAAAATTTGCAATTTACTGAATTGTGTTGGAATTTTTTTTTACAGAAACTATTATCGAAAAAAAAGCAGCGGCCTACCGTAACCCAAATGAGAATTAGCAATGACCACGCCCCCTTTTGAAAAAAGAAAAAAAAAGAAAACTGGGAAAAAACAAGATAAAAACGTTCAGGAACGTCGCCCAAATCGCCTCGAATAACGTGTTTTTCGAGTTATTGTAGGCAGTCTATTTATTATTTCGCCAAGCTTATTAACGTCTCTATTGTGTTGCCTATTACAGTACATATTCACTGCCGTGAAATGTAAAAAATATGTAGACATAAAAAGAAAGCATACCCTCTCAGATTTTTGCTATTGTTTGCTGAATTGCTCAAAATCGCTTAAAATTTTATTATCGTACTTGCTATATTGCACCACTTGCCGGCTTATTTTTTCGATGATAACTTCATCACGATAAAATAAATAAAGCTGTGGAAATATGTATTTTCAGGAAAATATTCAAAGTAATAATTATGCTCATTTATTTTTCGAGATAAAGCATACTGTATCCGCCCAAAAATATCCATCGAACTTGCTAGATTTTCAACACAAATAACTCCTTCTAACGTTGGAAATTTTCAGAATGCCAACAAACGGCTTTTGTGCAACAAATGGTCATGAATATCACTCAAAGCGTGTGTCCAAAACGGGAAGTTGCTATAATTGTAAGTTCAACCTCCCCCACCTCTTTCCCCCATGATGTCATTCACTGCTAAATTGCAGACAACTGTTGACGAAGATCCAATCTACGATGAACAAACGACGGATTCGCCTACAGGTCCTGGCAGTTCAATTCTCTCGCCACTCACAGAAAACGGAAGTAAAGGAACGACGCCTGGAACGTCTGCACCGTTCAAACCATTTCTTGACAATCTTGCGACCGCTCAAATGTGTGTTGCACAGGCTTGTGAAGCAGAAGAAGAAGTGGAAGAGTGTGAATTTGTTGGCATTCTTCCAGCCGTCGAGATGGAAGTGGCGATGGCAGAAGCGGTTACTCATGACACGTTACTGGAAACGGGACAAGTGGTCACGAGTACAACTGTGCATCCGAGTATAAAAGGGCAAATAATACAAACACCACAGACGCCTGTCCTAAAACAACCTCTCAGTGATTTTTGGATAACTTCTGTCGGAAGATTTCGATTCAGTTTCGATCAACTCCCCGCACAACTCAAAATGATTCACTCACTCCTCTCGTGTCTTGATTCTGTTTTGGAACCGGACGTTGAATTTTTCATAATGTCATCTGTGAAATACCTGTGTCTTCATTGTGAAGCCCTGAGCAACGCACGCCGAGAACATCGTGGATTTCTAATTTGGACCCAAGAAAATCAATTAGTGCCAAAACTTTGGGAACGTCTTCGATCAGATTTCATTCAAGTTGGCGAGCTGGCCACACATCTATTGCTCCATGCAATGACACTGCCGAGCGGAGAGGAAATGTTCTGGAAAATGGTGCACCGAGATTTCACATCTCCACAGTGGAACGTGCGATTCGACGCCGTCGGCAAGGCGTATGTGATGGCTCAAATGATAAAAACGGCTCCAGTAAAAGCGAACAAAGTTGTACAAACATGCCTGTCAGCAGTTTTCTATCATTTCATAACATCTCTTCACGATCCAAATCCATCGGTAGCTCAGAGAGCAATCATTGCGTTAAGGGCGATGCCGAATCACACTTTAAAGTTGATGTGCATGTGTTTCGAATCGCAATTTGATCACTGCATAGTGGATAGACCGTTGATTATCCATGCGATCACTATGATGTCGATTTTGCTGCCCGATCAAACCACGCTGACGTTTGACTTTTTCATACAAAGATTTGAAACTTTGGTTTTGGAAAGTCAGCTGAGCAGTCAGACGGAGGAAAACATTTTTGTGCAAGGTGAGTTTTTTTGATGCACATAGACTATTAATCTCGTTTTAGCCAGGGTCAATAATTTTTTAAAATGGCCGCTTTTCCACGAGGAATATCGGCACGAATTTTAACACAGTTGAATGTGTGCGCCCGTAATCCATTCAACAAGAGAGTGAAAGAAAATAAGATACCATTTTTTATTTTTTTGTTCATGCAGAAGTGTTTAGCAATTCTACAGGTTTTTAGCTACCTTCGGAGCAAAATACATATTACAAAATTATCCTTCAAAAATTAAAATCCGGGAGAAATGCTTTCGCAGTTTAAAAAGTTCCTGAAATCATGAATTTTTGCAGTCCAAAGTACCATTAAAAAATTCCTTTAAAATCAGGTGTTAACCTCAATTTTTCCGTTTAAAAATTAGAAACAAAAACATAGTGGAAAACATCTATTTTTCTGGGATTTTTTTTGTGAAACTTAGCCCTTAAAATATTTAATCCAAGACACGCCCACTCCGATTTTTGCAATGTTTTCAGTTGAACAACCTTAGGGGGCGGCGTGTTGAAGTTTAGCGTCATTGCTTACTGTAACCGGTAAGAAATTGAGACGATAAAAAAATAGGTTATTTAATGAAGATTTTATTGAGGAACAGTTTTAAATTGGCTCAATATTAAGGGCTGCGTAGTGACCATTCTATTCTCAGTACAGAGCGCTGCAAACGCGCTCCCTTCGCACAGTGGAGGACGCGGCCACGTTGGCGACGATAGAGTTCAGAAAATTGAGAGAGCTGTGGCCGATGTTTTGCTCTGATTTCTCTAAACCTCACTCCAAATGCATGTGAAATTTTTTGTTCGTTTGGAGCGAGTTTTCAGCTTTTTATACCGAGTATATTAGAATACAAGAGTATTGTTCATTCGCGAAGAAAGCAAGTGCGCTCCTCAAAACTTAGTACTACGTGGATTTCATTTTCGTCGCCATTATATTTCATTTCGCGTTGAATTTACACGTGAGGTGAAAAAATTTGGCGACGAAAATGAAATCCACGTAGTACTAAATTTTTTGGAGCGCACTTGCTTTCTTCGCGAATGGACAATATCAGTTCAATTGTCTTTCTTTATTTGAAAGCTTATTGATTGAAACTTTTCTGACATTCACTGGGTGGAATCCTCAGAATAGAAAAATCGAAACTGGTCAGAATGGTGGGTATTAATGTTGGCGAAACAAATCCCAAAATACCTAGCAACATTCCTACGTATTAAACTGACATGAAATTAAACAAGTAAATTTCGGATTTTGAGCTCGTACATGGGTTTTTGCAACAAAAAATGTTTGAAACAGCCTCTTGAAATCCTTTCCCATGTTTGCAGACCTGATGCACACGGACCCAATGTCTGAGCTGTACCAGCGAAAAGTGTCGAAAGCCAGGAGTGCGATTGAGAACGCGGCCACAGCCCGATCGATCGTACGTCACTTGAAACAGTACGACGGAATGAAACATCAGCTGGCACATCTTCCCTCCGATCCAGGTACGATTCCATTTATCTGCTGGGTTAAAACCTTGAAAAAAGGAACGATTAATTTGATTAACATTACACAATTGTCGCCTCCTAATTATCACTTCCCATCTTCTCTGCTCAAGTTTCCTCTGTGTTCCTAACCTCTACTAACTGTCAAAACTAATCCCTCCTCAGTCGTGATATTTAAAACCGATTCTCACCCCCTGTCGTCTTGTTTGTACACCAATCCATCTGTATTAATTGTCGACTACTTGCTCCCACACAGATATCACTCTGTCCACTCGAGTGGCTCGCTGGCGTCGTCGCGGTCGTCTGTCCGAAGCGGCGTTGTCGGCGCGCGTCAAGATTCTCAAGGTGGTCACGATGGTGCGCGTCGTGAATCGATGGCGTGAGATGGCGGCCGACGTGGCGCTTGGCGCCGCCTCGCTCGTCTCGATGATGACGTCGGGAGGAGGAGGAGGTGGTTGTGGTGGCAGCGTTGGGCCGCCCGGTTTTATGTGTATGTGCCTTTTCTTTTGCATGTTAAACATTTATCAAATTTCATGTCCTGTCATGGCGAATGAGGAACGTCTTTTTCATCTTTTTCTTCTTTTTTTTTTGCTCTTTTCAATGTTCTTTTTCTTCTCTTCTTCTGGATTTTTAATCGAACGTTGCCTGCCTGTCGGTCTGCCTGTCCGATTGAATGTGCACGTCTCCTATTTGCTCTTTCATTTTTTTAAACTTTGTAAGCGTCGGTGAAACGACTCCAGTCAGTATTTATTTCAAAACTAAAAAATAAAAATAGGAGAAAGCTGAGAAAGAAACACAAGCTCGGTGGAACCTTTCCAGTGGATATCGCCTTTTTTTCTTGACGGAGTTCGCATCGCCACGTATACAAAGAATTTTAACACGGTTTCGTTTGTTATATTGGTGTACATTGCGCTCTATGATACCACTCGAAACTTCGGATGGCAGTCTATATTTAGGGAGTGGCCTCAATCATTCCGAAAATTGTGTTTTTCGAGTTACTGTAGGTTGTTGCTTTATTTCGTCGACAATATCTCAATTTCGCGTGGTGTTTGCGGACCGGTCTAAAATAACCAGCCGGAATTCGACGAGTTCCACCAGTTCCAGACTCTGAAAAACCTGGGTAACAAGCTCTGTCCTTTTTTTTAAGTCTGCGGCATTGTTTGCCTTCATTTTTTAGCACTACCCTTCCAGAACTCAAGCCACAAACTTGAAAAAGGGGCGGAGTTTGTTACCCTAGTTTTCCAGAGACTATAAATACTTTTGCGATAAATTTTCAAACTTCACTTGTTTTTTTTTGATTACAAAACAAATTATTCACAGGGGCATGAATCGGGAGTCAGCAAACGCGCTAGGAAGCATATGGGAAAGGCTCGAACATTTTTTTACGTTTACATCTCGAATTTTTAATAGAATTTCAAGCAAATCGCCTTCTACAAATTTTAAATAACATTATTTTCACATTTCCAGAAGAAAAAGCCGGCAAAATACATGAAAGTCACTAATTTTAACCGTTTGCTCACCCGGCCCACGCCCTTGTGAGTATTGACGCTTGTTGGATTACGGTTGGCAACGCCACTCCGCAAACACCTAATAACAGCATAAACAAGCCATCATTCCAGAAAATCAGCTTGAGCTCATAAAGCACACGTTATCAATAGAGCGCAAGTGCATTTCACTCACTTTTATTCGTTATTCGTAGCTTTTTCACCCTTTTCAACTTGAACAAAATTTTTATTTTTGTTTGTAATTGTGATGTCCGTCTCAATTTTTTTTCTTACAAACTTCTAAATTTTCAGTTCACTTTTTTTAAAATTTCCCTTTTCCTGCTCTATCCCCTCACTTCTCTACCACCTCTCTCCGCCTAACACACTCTCTTCTCTTTACAGCAAACTGTGGTGGAGCCGTAAACGAAGACATCTCGTCGCCGCATTCTTCTTCTGTCACCGCCAACTATGGGCATGGTATGAACCCCCCACTCCTTCCCCTCACCCTCGCTTTAAATCCCAACAGCTTTTGTTATTTCTTTCTTTCTTTACGCTTCTTCTACGCATGCACTTATTTGAAAACTATTTTGAAAAAAAAACACACAAAAAAAGAAAAATCAACCAAATCCAACGATCCTTAGTTGTTCAGTTCAACCTTTAAGTTCAACTCCATTTAGTTTCTAACATTTCATCAAACTGATCCATCCATTTTTTTCCCCACAGGAGGCTACGGTAGACTTCGCGAGTTCACAGACGAGGAAAGCAACATGTGTCTGCTGTTCAATCGAGTGGTTGACATGGAGAACCCGGAAAGGCACACCGTCTATCTGGTCGTCTCGCTTTTCGTCACCTTTCTCTCCAACAAAAACTCGACGCCCACGGATGAAAAAGCGAATGCCAAAAAGCAATCGCTTGTTTTTCGTCATTTTAACACACTTTTAGGGTACAGTAGTACAGAAAAGTGTTTTACGATACCTCCGGCGCGGTTAAGGTGGGTAGAATGGCTTGAAGAATTGTTTAAGAATGAGGGGTTTTGCAGAAAGTCTGCAGTTTGCAATGCCTTTATCAGTGGACTGCCGGAAATTTTGGACATGAATTTACACACAGGTAAGCAAGAGAATCACAGGCAAGAGAATCATAGAGTCCCGTTAACTGCGACAGAAAACATTTCTACAAAAAAATTGTTTTGACTTCCAAAAACTATTTATTTAGCAAAAATCTATTTTCATGGAAAAAAACGTTTAAAAAAAGCTTTCTAAGTACCAGTAATTTGGCTTTACCAAAAAGTTTGTTTCACCCAAAAAAAAAAACCACAAAAAACCGAAAAAGCATTTTCTATCTATTGTCGGCCCGCCAAAATCGTCAAACGCGCTCCGCTGAACTCAACGCTATTCGATTCTCATTTTTTTTTCCAAATTATTTATTTTTGCGTTGAATTTAAACGTGAACTAAAATAATTTAAAGAACAAAATGAAAATCATAGTGTTGAATCCGGCGGGGCGCGTTTGACCATTTTGGCGGTCTGACAATATGTTCACATATGGTAAGCTCTGATTGCAGCACACCATCTCCTGTGATCTTTGACGGTTCCCTAGATTGGTAGATATTGATTGAAGTAGATAACTGAGTACTGAAAAATTAGATTATGATAATTTTTCCTCAAGTAGTTGCCACGTATGCTTATTGAAATCAGAGGCATAAATGAGCGGAAACAAAATTTTACTTTTAAAAAAAATTCACAATAACTTCCAGGAAACCAACTCCTGCCAACCATAGCCCAGTTGCTGATCCACTTGCCGAGCCCGCAAAAACTTGCCTCCGATCAAAACGTCACCAACTATTCACTGGCACTTCTTACCCAACACATGCGCCATTTATGGCTTCAATCGCTGATTCTGATACTTTACAAGTATCGGTTCGATCAAGTTCCAGTCAGTGAAAACGTCGTTCGGCTCATTGGGATTGTGATGAAAACATTACAAAGTGAGTGGTCTCTATGAAAAATCGTTACTTTAAAGGTTCCATTACAGATCAAGTCCACGAGTGCTCGGAATCTGAAACTTTCAACGAAATAGACACCTGGGATGAGGTGGAAGATGATGATTTCGTGGACAGACTAGAACCCAATCGACCGGAAAGTCTCGCTGTGACAACTATCCAAGAGGACCACACACAATCTGAAGGACTCGTTCAAGCTGTACGAGTTAACCAACCGACTATTGTTGAGCCTGGAGTAAGCTATGAATCACCAATGTCGAGAAAGAGAAGCACTGCGATTCAAGAGTTGAAACGAAAGAAAAGTGCGATAGAGGCGGTTAAGAAGAGTGTTCTTTTAAGGTGTGGGCACTGCAATGAGCCAATTGAAACGTTTGATGAAGAGACAATGTCGTTATGCTTAATTGCATTAGAGACATTTCTGCACCGAGAACCAGCAATGGCGGCTCCAATACTCTTCAAGATACTGTACGCTGTAACCAGGTTAATCGACACTCCCATGTACCCTTGGCATTCCACAGAAATGTTTGTACCAGCTAATTCTCGATCGGTGGCAAAACAAATGCTTCGTGTCTCTCTTCACCATCTTTCCACCTCCGCAATCTGTCTTCAACTTTTCGACACTAAAATTCCACGAGCCGAAGCCTTCTGGTCGGTCGTTGCTCTTTCTTTGGCCGACTTCAATGAACTCTCACCGGTGTACTTTATCCAGATCCTTATGGAAGATTTGGACGAAAGTTGGCCAGGATCAGTTCGACTTATCATGAAGAACCTAGCTTTTTACGCTGTTCAAGTTCCAACTGACATGTACATAACGCACTGGAGCAATCTTACTGGTCATATGGAAACTTTTTTTCGGAGATATCACACAGCGATCTCGGCCGACAATTCGAATTCAGCGCCGACTCGTGCTGAAATCGAAAATGTGTTAATTGTGATGGGTCAGGTGCTCAAAGTGCAAAACTTCTCCGCGTTCAAATCAGCCGTATCTTTGGTCGAATCTTTTGCTAAATGGCTGTCAGAATCACTACATGGAGCAGAAGTTTCACTGGAAGCTCTGCTAGGAGTTTGCACGGCTTGTAATCGGGCCCTGATCAGGGTGAGTGATTATTTAAATTATTTTCCTGTTTGAATTCCGATAATGTGCTACTTCTATTTTTCTTTTCTTTTTTTCTTGAAATGAAAAATTACACCCTCCAGGCATTTTTTTTGGTTTTCTCCATAATTTCCAATAGATAGGATCTGAAAACTTTTTGTGGAAACTGTTTTAAAACGTATTTACATATAATAGGGTGAAGAATCTTTCTTATATATAAAATCCCAGATCGGGATGTCTGTGTGTGTATCCTATTACGTATTCCCGAGTACGTGAGATGTCGTAAAATGGGTCTTGACACGATCGGTGTTTGCACACTTGTATCACTATAAAATCGCACTCAACTTTAATCTGATCTAGGTGAATTTCATACTGGACCTATTAAATGCAGGAAAACCTTGTTTTTTGTGTTTTAACCCCATGTGGAATTGCGGAAAGACGTCAAAAGCTACCGCTCCCAGAGGTTTTTTAACTGAAAAAAGGTATGCGCCTTTAAATATTGGCAAAAGGTATCGAATTTCTGTTGAAAATCTTCTTTTTTTTTAATTAAAGGCACATTACATTCCTTGAATGTCGGGTCTCCACCCGATGGGTGGTTTTTCAATTTGAAAAAACTGAACACAGTTTAAAAACAAAAAAAAATAGTTTTTCCTGCCCTGAATAAGTCCATAGCAAGAATGAGAAGACCAAAGAAGAACACGAAATGTGAACGCTGTCCTAGAAAACTTTTTAGGGCCAATTTTTCTCAATTTTTTTTGTTACACCAAAAAACAAAAGTGAAAATTTGATTTAAAATAAGAAAATAAGAAAAAAAAAACCCAATTTCATACAAAGTTCTAAATAGACTTTGCTCCATTCCTATATATTCCTTGCCTTGAAATTTCTCTTTAAAAAATCATCGTGTACATTTCAATTATTCAGGAACGCGACAAACAATGCGTAACCCGATCAGTGGTCACCGAGCTTATGCAGGCCATAAAATTCAAGGCAAAACTGCAAGAAGCAAACTACATCACCGTCGCCAACATGGTCCTCCTAGACGCCGGAGAGGATATTGAGGTGCCATTGCTTGACGATCAGTTCAATACAGCTGCTTCTGAAGCAATCCGTCCGTTTCTCTTTGAAGTTTTGGATTTTATCGCTGATTTGCACGTGATTGCAAAGCTAAAAAAGGAGACGAATTCGGATGCCCTAGGTGGTGATCTGAAGGTCAAATTGGCAGAAGCTATTGGTGAGTAAAAAATGTTGGATTCTTGAAATTTAACTCCTTTCAGCCGTTGAAATGTCCCGTTCCAACGCCCGAGACTGTCGCACCGTAATCCGCTTCATCCCATGGCTCATGTCCCCTCCGTCTGTCACCCAGGCAGCTCCTGGAGCATTTGCGGACTCTGTGACCAATGTCCGCGTCCTCTCGTGGCTTCTTCTGGGAGCTCTTCACGCCAACCATTCATGCCTACCGGTGCCAATTGAATGCTCGCAGCACATGGCGGATTATATTCACTTTGTGCTCGCTGGATTTGCGGATCAATCGAAAGTAAGTCTAGTAGCAGAAAAGTGAAAATAAAACAATAAAAATAATTTTTTTTTTCAGCAATCAGTGGTCCACATGTCCGCCTTGTTCCACGCCTTCCACTTGTGCCAACTCTGGACGGTATACTGCGAACGGGCGGCCACTTATAGCTCAACAACGGCTTTTGCTCATCTCGTCGATTTTTGGGCTCGCGTCACGCCAGCGATCCTACAATTGCTCAGTCATTCTAAAGTGGTAGGTTGTGTTGATTGTAGGGTGCGGAGAAAAACTTGTAAAGGAAACAAGTCTGCCAACTATTTAAGCAATAGAACGCGGAGAAGAAAAGCACGATCCTGCGCATCTGAAATTAGTGTGACCGTAATCCATTCAAAAAAAATAACAGAGAGTGAGTAAAACTATAAGCGCCGCTGTTGCGAAAATGCAATTTCCTTGTGGCTCCGCGCCTTTTTCCAGGTCTTGGTTCTTCGATTTGACTGGGGACTCAAAAATATGGGTCTATTAACCGTGAAACCACATGTACTTTATTTTTGCGGGCGAATTAGAAGCACCCGAACATTTAATATTGTTAGCGAGTTTCGGTGCTACCTCGGAATAGAACTCGCACAATATAGAACTGTAGCGAAATAGAACTGTTTCGGTATAGAACTGTAGTAAAATAGAACTGCCTGAAGTGGAGCTGTAGTGACTCAGGAAAGCTAGAGCAGCTCGAATGAGTATTCAGTTGTACATGGTGGGTTATTGAGTTCAATTTCGCGTAGCGGTTTTTCTTGTACAGCTTCATTTCAGGCAGTTCTGTTTTGCTACAGATCTATTTCAAAACAGTTCTATTCCGCCATGAAAGTTCCACCGGGAGCCCATTGGAAATAAGGCCATGGAAGACGCGAGACGGTCAGTCTGCAATTCACATTCCGTGTGCGAGCGGTTGAACTTTCTGGGATGAATAATACGATTATTTTCACGTTTTCGAAAGAAGACAACTGATAAAATGTGTGGAAATCACCAAACCCAAATAGTTGAGGTAATCGTAAATGTGCGCCTGAGCGCGTTTTCTGACTCCTAGCTCAAGCACCGGTTTGTCCACCCGCGAACAACACAAACACATGCTCGGGTTGTTCGCATATCAGCCTTTTAATCACGCGATGCAGCTAAGCTTGTTGATCTAGAAAAAAAATTCCCAAATCAGTTTACACCGTCAAAACAATTTCGCTGCGAAAGGAAAGAAGCATTCAAAAAATAAAACGGAAACGATTTAGCTTCGCGTCCTTACGCACTGAGCCATAAAAGTGCAAATACATAACGCAAAAAAAATATGTTGCAGCTCGCCGACATGGTCAATTTGCACTTTCTGAACACAATACAAGCTCTACAACAAGTCAACTCGGCTCTTCTCTGCCAACTATACTCGATGTGGGCGCCCATCCTCACCGCCTATCACTCGCAAATTCCCAATCAATTAAGGTAAATATACATGGTGAAATAGATAATTTAAAATAGAGTGAATTTCAGAATGAAACTCGACTCTTGCCAGAATCAGCCCTCCCTGGAAGCACCGCTGGTGACGGAGTGGCTGAAAAAAGTGAGATACAAGATATCGCAGGTCGAACTGCAAACCTCCGCTGCCTCGCCCTACTACACTGTCTGATCATTGAGAATTACGGGTTTCCCTCTTCCCCCCTTCACCCCCCCCCCCCCCCCCCCCACTTTGACATACGATTTTGGTGCTTTCAAATAAAATAAATGTGCTCTTTCGGAAATCTTCTTTCCCCTCCCCACCCCTCCTTCCATTTTTTTTGTTTCGGTGTCGCTTGCTTCAAAAAGCGTACACGTACATGTACATGTATGCCTTACAACACACAAATTGTGAATGAATCAGAATCAGAATTCTTTTCAGTTGTTCTTTTCTTTTCCTTTTTTTTTTTCTTTTCTCGTCGTCGCTAGTAGTATCAAAAAGGGGAAACATTTACTGGGTTGTTCGTTCTTCCACTATTTTCACGTTTTGTCTCGTTTCTCTCTGCTTTCCTTTAATTCGGCCCCCTCCACATGCTCAACAGCGACGAGCAAGAGATGGCGGAGGAAATGTTCGATATTATACAGAGATACAAAGATGAAGATGAAGAAGAAGAAGAGGAGGAGGAATGATAAATTCGGAGAATTTCACCTCAATATTGACACATCATCATCTCAACACCATCTCATTCTTTCCTTTTTCATACATTGCCTTTTCACACGTGATTTTGATATTCTTACAATTTTAACTTCATCGTACTGATAATGATGACAACCGAAATTGCATTGCGTGTCAGTTGCTGACTACTCCGTTCTCTTTTTTTTTGAGTTTCGATCGACCAGAGATCGTAAAATTGCACTCGCACCAGGGTTTTATCGAATTTTACTATTTTTATTTTCAAAATTCTTCGCTTTTTTTTTCCGATTTTTCAATCAAATTTTTGAAAAATAAAAATTATTTTTAGAGGTGGGGCGCACTTTTTTCGGTGGGAAGATTCAAATTTGAACTGACATTCCATTAGTGGTGATTTAGCCGTCTTTCTTATTACCCTATACTCGCGCCGATAGGTCCGTCCATGCATAGACGCACTCGCTCGTTTCACAATTTACACTGAAATGTCACTCTATGCGAATAGGTGATATAATCGGCACAACGCGCTGCAAATGTGCTCCATTAGAACAACAAAAAGAGACAGCCGCGTAAGCGGCGAAAGAGTGCAGAAAATTGAGAGAGTGCCAAACAAAGTAGCCGATATTTCGCTCATATGCGCTTTTTTATTTTAATTTCTCATTTGCATATTCGCAGATTCACGTACCGACTATAATATTTAGAAAAATTTGAAAAATATGATATTTAGCCGTGCTATTTATACCGTATTTCTGGAATGGTAATATAGCGTCAAATGGGGTACATTGTGGTCTCGCCACGGACGGTGTTTGCAGACTTGTGGTACGCGCAAATTTGAATTTTCGAAATGTTTTGATGAATAAATTCCGTTTTTTGTTGCTATTGTTTGTGCCGCTTTTAATTAATTTATTTTTTTAACTCTATGGAATTGAAAAAAATTTCCGGGCTAGTGTTTAACATTTATACTTCAATATGCGATAAAACAATTCCGATTCCATAAAGTTTAAAAAAAAACATTGAAAACGGCACAACAAATAATAGCAACAAAAAACATAATTTATTCATCAAAAAATTTCGAAAATTCAAATTTGCGCGTAAATCCTCATGTCTGCAAATACCATCCGTGGCCAGACCACAATGTACACCATTTGACGCGGTATCACCATTCCAGGAATACGTAAAAATAGTAAAGATATCGATTTCATCAAAACTTCGAGCCTTGAGGAACACTGTCAATCAATGTGCTCCACCGGTGGCAAAAACCGATAAAAACCGGTGTTTTTTAATACCGGTGAAAACCGGTAGAAACCGGTTTCCACCGGTTACAAAAAAACCGGTTTCCACCGGTGTGAAAAAAACCGGTTTCCGCCGGTTTCTACCGGTTTCCACCGGTGAAAACCGGTGTTTTGTGTGCAAACACAGCGACGCGCAATTGCGGACCAAAGTTGTTTTTTTTTAATTTTAAATGTTCAAATCTTGCTTGCTTTTCTATTTTTACCTTTTTTTTTCCTCTTTTTTTTAATAAAACTCCCCAAATTTCGAATTTTTCAGCAAAATGACATCTCCAGTATGCAAAATATTCGATAAAATTGATTCGAGTCAAAAAATTGTGGAATGTTCAAAAAAATTATCGAAATTAAAAAATACTCACTTAGAAGAATACGCAAGAAGGACAAAAAGGTAAGCTAGGAAATTAATTTTTTGAAAAAAATTTTTTTCTTATAGTCAACGGCGGAGCCGACAAGATCTTCAAAATCAAGTCCTCGAACAACAAGGAGTATCGCATCACCCCAGTCGGTTCCAAGGACGTCGCCATCTCCCGTAACACCGAAGCGCCAAAGAAGAACACGCCTCTCGTTCAATTCGCCCCAGCTCCAGCTGACGCCCTGGCTGCTTTCGCCTTTGTCCCCCCGGCCGGAACCCTGACCATCACCGTGTCGGTGTGTTTCGAAACTCCTCTCAAAAAGTAATATTTTTCCCAATGATAAGTCTGGATTATTTCATGCTATTTTTATTTCAGGTTTGATTTATGAGACGAAAACGAAGACACCGCAGACGACATCGAGTACGATTACATTGATACGGAAGCTGTGGAAGGTCCAGGAAAAGTCAGAGCGGAATCTTAAAATTCTGAAAACGAGGACGATTACTTTTGTTCGACTAGATTTAGCTGATCAAATTACTAAAATATTATTGTTTTAAAAAATTTGTCACCTGGCGAGAGGCGCGAATTCAAAAAATAGGCTCCGCCTCCTCGCCGAAATATTTCTGCAATTCTGCGCGCGCCAATTTGCAATCGCGGTGCGCGCGATTTCATGTGTTGAATTTTCGTTCCTTCATAACAAATATCGATTTAAGACAATTAAAAACTCACTTTAAATCAATAGTTGCCGAATTCGCTTCAAAATAACGCTTTTTATGAAGGTTTCCAGGAGAAATTGAAAGGCACTGGACAAAAATTCGACACAGAAAATCGCGCGCACCGCGATTGCAAATTGGCACGCGCGGAATTGCAGAAAAAGGCGGAGCCTTATTTTCAAATTCGCGCCTCTCGCCAGGTGACAAATTTTTTAAAACAATAATACATTCGTTTTTTTTTTCATTCATTCGTTCTTTTTTTTTGTTGTTTTTTTTTTACTTTTTGTTTAAATAAAACTAAATTTCTTAATTACCAAGAGAAATATAATTTTCAAAGATGAAAAAAACGTAAATTTTACGATGAATGAAGAATTAATTATTCAGACCTTGTGGAGCCGCAAAAAAAAACAACTTTGCGCGTACTATTCAATGTATCTGCAATTGCGCGTCGCTGTGTTTGCACACAAAACACCGGTTTTTATCAGAATAGAAACCGGTTGTTTCGAATAACCGGTTATTCGAACAACCGGTTTTTTTCCACCGGTTTTTTGAATAAAAACCGGTGAAAACCGGTTGTTGGAAATCGGTTGAGCACATTGACTGTCAATCAATTATAAAATTGTAGCCAACAGATTTTGAAACAAAGAAAAATGGCATGTGCGTGTAATTTATCACTCAATAAATTGGTGAATAGAGAACAGACTGAAATAAAAGAACAGCGGGCGTATAATTTTGAAAACCGGTTTTCTATGACTAGACAGGAAAAATAGAGAACGAGAGGAAAGAAGAAACATTTTACGTTATCGATTCCCTCTTTTCCTTTTCGTATTTTTCTATTTTAAATTTAGAATAGTCAGTCTTCCTAAATACTTTTGGCAACAGGAAAATGTTTTTTTGTCTTCTCATCATTTTTTTACTATTAACACCTATCGTGGTTCATGTAAAATTTTTGACGATATCGTATCCTATCAGACTAGAAAATAGAAAACGCTTCAATGTACTGCAACTGTCGTTTAGCAACCTTAAAACTGAGACCCTGACAGAACCGGGGAAAAACATTTTCAAAATTGAGGAAGACGCCCAGCCCATTTCAAATGTACGGAAAGAGTTTTTTTTTACTAAAAGGGTTGTATAATTCAGGAAAAACTGCGCCGCAGACTTGCAAATTTTCCCCGGTTTTGTCACTCTCAAAAAACTAGAGCCTGATTATCTGTGCACAAACAAAATCATTCAACCACTCGGCTACCAAGGGAAAGTGAAAATTAAAAAGAAAAAACGCATGACTGGCCGTGTTGATTTCCGATTGATTTCACAATTATCGAGAACCAGCAAACGCGCCCGAACGGATAAACGCCTGCTACGCTTTTCTCAGGAAAAAAAGAATAAATATAAGAAAATCTCAAAATCCTAAATATTATTCAGGCCACGCATTTCTAGTCCCCCGATCTCATTTTTCTGCACCGATTTTTTAAATGACATCGAAAAAAAAATTGTCTGTCACGTTACTAGCTCTCATTAGGGCGCATATTTAAAACCGGAATTCACTTGTTTTTATACGTGCAATTTGAAATAAAACAGGTTTTAAACAGTGGCCGAACTAACTTTCGCGAACTCGATCGCCGCACTAAAAAAATTTATTTTTTAAAAAACATGCTTCTCTGCGTCTCGAACCCTCATCTTGTAAAAATCAGCGATTTCCAAATTTCGTTCATCCTTTTTCAAAAAAAATGGAAAAACCTACAATTAGTCTCGGCTTCTTGGCACGAAAAAATTTCCAAAATTGAATACATGCGACCGTACCATATTCAATGAGAAAGTGAGAGAAAGAGGGAAGGATGAATAAGAGTGAGCGTGATCTCTCGTTTTCGCTCACTCTCTCTCTTTCTCTCTCTCTCTCGTTGAATGTGTCACGTTACGGTCACACTTCATTCAACTGTGTCATTTTTTTTTCAATTTTTATTTTAAAACGATGAGCACGTGCTGAGAAGAGAATAATACCCTATGCAGAATTGTGGAAAACGAAAAAAAACTACAGTAGCCCGCGGTTTTTTTGACGGAAACAAACCGTCGTGTCGAGACCTGCCGAGGGAATAATGGACCTATTCATTACAGGAAAAAACCGATTTTCGTGGTTTTTTCCCTATGCAAAATTGAGGAAAAAAAGACAAAAAACTACAGTAGTCGGAGGTTTTTTGACGTCACAACTTAACGTGTCGAGACCGGTCGATGAAATAACTCTATGCGCCTTTAAATTTCAACCGAATTCCCATTGAAAATTATGGACCTATTCAAAGTACTGTAGAAAAACGGAAAAAATGACAAACAACTGGGAGAAAACTCGGAGAATGCTCCGATTGGTCTGAAATTTTGGGAGAAACTGTCAAAAATGCTTACAAACTTGTGCAGAAAATTTTGGACCGAAATATCGATTTAAAAAATATTGATTTTTTTAATGAAAATTTTCTAAAATCGATATTTCGGTCCAAAATTTTCTGAGAAAGTCCGGAAGCATTTTTGACAGTTTCTCCCAAAATTTCAGATCAATCGGAGACCTTTCCGAGTTTTCTCCCAGTTTTTTGTCATTTTTTCCGTTTTTCTACAGTACTTTGATCCATTAATTTGAATAGGTCCATTAAAGGCGCATTTTTCACTGCCGGGTTTCGACGCGATGTGTTTTTTTCCTGGAAAACAACCTGCATAGGGAAAAAAACCGCGAAAATCGGTTTTTTTCCTGCGCTGAATAGGTCCATTACATTTTTAAACGCCCGGTCTCGACGAAAAAAAGAAAGAAAAAAGAAGGAAAAGACACATTTCAGTGAATCAGAAGAAAGTTTGATTTTGATTTCGATTTCCTCGTAAATATCTCGTTGTGTCATAAAACGAGAAAAGAAAAAGAGTGGAAAAGAAAAGAAATGAAAGGAAAAGAGCGAGCGCGAGACTGGCAGACGCTCACACTGATCGACTCGAATTTGAATTAGCGCGCAGCCGCGACGCGTCCCCTCGCGTCGCGGTCGGCCTTCCCGGTTGTGTGACTGATGAAAGCGGTTGGTTGCCAACCGTCGCCTTTTTCTCCAATATTTTCAACCGTTTTTAGTTATTTTCGTTCATTTTTAAGTACAAAATCGAATAAGCTTTGCGTATGGCTAGTCAAAAATGCGAAAATTCACTGGAAATGTGTGGTTAATCGGGGTTTTATCAAGGCTCTACTTTAGAGTATTTTTTGGGAAACTTTTGATCTTCAGAAGGGAATGATGTTTCGAAATTATTCAAAATAAGAATTCGATCGTAAATAAACAAGCATCAAAATAACTTTTCGGTTTTATTGCGCAAGACCCAATAATTGAGTGAGGGTGACACTGTTTACCAAAGCTATCGATTTTTGTGTGTTTTTTTTGTCATCAAATCTTTCAATTTCTTGCCGCTCGTATCCAATTTCATCGTGTTTTTTTGTTCCTTCCGTATTTTCCTTTCCTTTTATTCCTTTCTTACCTTTTTTCATCCCGTATCATCCATTTATTCGAATTTTGACTATTCCCCCATTTTCAGGTCGAGGTCCTCACTCTTGATCCACCTGGTGCCCTCGTGCACTCATTTCGTGTGCTGCTATTAAAGGTAATACTTGAGATTTCAAATAAATATTACTGAATTCTCTTCAAATTATTGATTTTTGCAGCACGACCGGAGGAAAAATGGCAAATATAATGGCAGTAAAGGACTTCATTGTGGCGACAAAGTACAAATTGATTCGAAAAATTGGCTCCGGCTCCTTTGGTGATATCTATGTCTCGATTAATGTGACAAACGGCGAGGAGGTGGCAATTAAGCTGGAGAGCAACCGGGTACGAATTGCTAAAAAAATTAAATTATGATTGCCCTTATATCTTGTGTATAAGACTGGTTATTTTTCTGTAAGGAAGCCGCATTTTCTCGCCGAACCTCTTGTGTGTAAGTCCGCCGGAAGCATTTTTGACAGTTTCTCCCAAAATTTCAGACCAATCGGAGCATTTTCCGAGTTTTCTCCCAGTTGTTTGTCATTTTTTCCGTTTTTCTACAGTACTTTGAATAGGTCCATAAATAAGGGAAAAAACTCTCCCGGACATTCCCACAAAATTTCAGACCCAAATATCGATTTTAAGCTTTTCAGAAAAAAGTCAAGATTTTTTTCAAATCGATATTTTGGTCCGAAATTTTGTGGAAATGTCCGGGAGAGTTTTTTCCCTTATTTACCAAAATTTCAGGTTAATCGGAGCATTTTCCGAGTTTTCGCGCAGTTTTTTTGCCATTTCGTGAATAACCCCATAACTGAACAATGAAATTCAAAATTTTACTGATTTGTAATCCGTAAATTTTACGTTTCACGGAATGCGTAAAAATTAAATTTTACGCCCAGCCCTGACAAAACCGGGGAAAATTTTACAAGCCGGCAACCCGGTTTTTCTTGCATTCTAAAGTACTTCCAGTACAAAACGCGTTCCGCATACTTGCGATGGGCGGGGCTTCTTCCTCGATTTTTGACATGTTTTTCTTTGGTCTTTCCAGGGTCTCCAAAAATTCCTTGAGTCAGCGTGATCCGGCCTTATACACAAGCGTTCCTATACCCAAGAGATTAGGATAATTAAAAAAACATTTTTCCTAATGAGAATATTCTTTACTTTCAGGCGCGGCACCCACAATTGCTCTACGAGTCGAAAGTCTATCGCATTTTGCAGGGAGGAGTTGGAATTCCACACATAAGATGGTTGGGTTTTCAGTTCATTGAAGTAGTTAATTTTTTCTGCTCTTAGGTATGGTACCGAACGAGAGTACAATGTTCTTGTGATGGATCTGCTCGGACCTTCGCTCGAAGACCTGTTCAACTTTTGTTCCAGACGATTCACCATGAAGGTATGCATGCACTTTAAGAACAAGAAGAAATCGACTTCAGACATTACAAGCGTTAATGTGAAGTGTCATTCTTCTGTTTCTCACACTATTTCTTTTTATTGTTACGTTCGAACGCTGATCGTAAGAAAACGAGAGTGATGTGTGTGTGTGTAAATAATGAACAACGACCCCCATTTGCGAAATGAAATGGGTCGTTGGATGTATAAAAAAGTAGCGATTGAGGCATGGCTTATTCAAAAACTAATTGTAACGGGATAGGTCGAGATGGAAATTTTTTCGGTCCGCCAACGTAGTTTGAAACATTTTTTGGGAAAAAAAAACATTTCTGTAATTTTGCATGAGTCTTTCTTAAATTTTCGAATTCAAAAAAGCTGATGACTTATTTCGTTTTCCACGTTTTCCGTTTTCCTTTTTTTTTTTCAAGAAATTCGAAAAAAAAATTGAAGAGAAATCGTTTTTCGAAGAAAAGGGAGAGTGAGAAATTTGTATTTTATCTCGCATTTGGGAAAATGTTTGGTTTTTTCCAATAAAATTTCAGACAAAGTTAAGAGGTTATATTTACATTAGCAAAAAAGAGATATTTTCGTTTTCAGCGCTTAATTTCAATGAAAACTACCTTTAATGACAATTTTCGAAATATTATTGATTCGTGAGTGTGCGATCTTCCGTGGTGAATTGTTGGGCAAAAGTTATTTATACTCGGCGAATACATCATAAACATCGCTTTACTGCAAAATTCCTGTAAAACCGTGTTGCACTTGCAAGATTAGCTCGAATTCTAGTTTTATTCCTTTTTTCAACGGAAAATGACGTAGGCACGACGAGTTGCTGTTTAAATTGATTTTTCGCTTCAAAAAAGGCATTTTTTCACATTAATTTTTTTTGTTGAGTAATATGGAAAGGTAATGGTTTTTTAATAATATTTTCCGAGAAAAACTGAGAACGGGTATTGTCAGCCCGGCAAAAGGATCAAACGCGCTCCGCTGAACTCAGCGCTATGTGATTTTCATTTTGGTATCTAATTTATTTCATTTAACGGATAAATTAAACGTGAAATGAACTAATAGCGAACTAATAGCGCATAGCGTTGAGTTCGGTGGAAGCGAACTGAGGGCCCGAGACCAACACAGAAACTCTAACTTTCGTCGTTCGTTTACTGGACAAGCGTTTAACTGCCTGCGCCAAAGGGCACACGCAAGAAATGAATGGAAAAACAATTAAAAATCAAAAAATCAAAAGTAGCTTTTGATGAAGCCAGGCTTGTTTGTAATTAAAAAATATATATATAGTTTTTCGCGCTATCTATCAAAATTTTGCTCCGCCATAAATCCATGATACAGACCTAAATATTTCAAAATGAAATTTTTCTCAATTTGAGACCATTAGAAAATTTACGGTAAAGACGAGTCAGATGCAGGAAATTTAAAGTATCAGTAATTGGCTAGCAAATGGTTCGTTCTATTCACTCATACAAACCCTGAATTTAGAAAAAGACATAACTGGAGAATATACCGATTTCTTGAATTCTCAAAATCACAACACGCCCAGTTTCCAATCTTTTTCAAACTGTTTCTAATAGGGTAAAAATGCAGAGTAAAGACCTGCCAGCTGTTCATGGTGATTTTGGGTCGACGGACCATCCGCTGGGAAACCCTAAGCCATATGCATGAACCTCGTTTGCCATTCAAAAGGGTTTGTCGGTATTTGTCTGGTGGTCAGAAGTTGGCAAACTTTACGTTTCAAAACCCGAAAATCACGAAAAACGCCTTTAGACCCCATTTCAAAGCTCGACGACCTACAGACAAAGCCCTATGAGTCCCTGACAAAGACCGACAAACCCTTGTGCTGAGAGGGCTGCTGCTCATTTCAAAATATGGCACGTAGGCTCTACGATAAAGTTTCCATTTATGGTCATCTTTTTCCAACAATTTGAGAGCTATCACTTATTCCCCACGTTGCGCTACTTCATGTTTTTATTTTAAAAAGAATGAAGGAATCATTCTTATATATTATGGATTTGTAACGTAGCGACTCGTTGCTGCAAGTTGTGCGCCAGCAAAATGAAAAAAAAATTGCAGGGAATTGTTTCCTCTCTCGCCGCTAAGAGCTGAATCGTGGCGAGACCCCATTCCACAAAACTCGATCCCGCGACCTTTCGTTTGACGTTCAAACATGTTAACCCCTTCACCACAAGGGCCACGAACTTGAGGGGGTTTGGTAAAAGAAATGACTAGAAATAAAAAACGAGAAAGTAATGGACCTATTCACAAAACCGGAAAAAAATTGCGGAAAAAATCGGAGAATGTTCCGATTTACCTGAAATTTTGGGAAATATTGGATAAAATTCTCCTGTACACGCTCAATAAATTTTGGACTAAAATATCGATTTTAAAAAATTTCAGAAAAAAGCGATATTTTGGTCCAAAATTTTTTGAGCGTGTACAGAGAATTTTTTCCAATATTTCCCAAAATTCCAGGTAAATCGGAACATTCTCCGATTTTTCCCGCAATTTTTTTCCGGTTTTGTGAATAGGTCCATAAACTTGTATTGTCGGCCCGCCAAAATGGTCAAACGCGCTCCGCTGAACTCAGTGCTACGTGGATTTCATTTTGGTTTCCAAATTATTTCATTTCACGTGTAAATTCAATGTGAAACTAAATAATTTGGTAACCAAAATGAAATTTACGTAGTACTGAGTTCAGCGGAGCGCGTTTGGCCATTTTGGCGGGCCGACAATAGCAGAAGAAATACATTTCTTTTTGTCTCTCTATTTTCCGCAAAGACTCGCAACATGGAGAATAAGTGATATTGTCGGTCACTGAAAGAAATGTGTTAATTTGTTCAGAAATGCCGTGAGGGTTGAAGGTTCTGAAAAACTTGGCACATTAGATTTTCCTTCTGAGAAGCTCGGCACTTCAACCGAAATGCTTTTTGAGGCATACCGTAAAACCTACAATAGAAGAACCCCTATAATTAAAGCACCCCTATTATAGAAGGACAGTCTTAGGCTTCCAATGAAAATTAGAAGGACACCCTATAATACAAGGACCCCTATATTTGAAGGACACTTTACTAAGAACACCCACGATTTTTTTAAACGTTTGTTTCCGAACTTTCCTTTTTTTTCTTTGTTTTCTTGATATTTAAAAAAATATAATTTCAATATGACGAAAGCGAGGATATGTCACAAAATAAGTTCATGAGTTCTGATTATCGACGTCTGCCGGATGGTGGCCGTCGTTTTGAACTCACACGGAATAGAACTGATACGGAATAGAACTTCGCGGAATAGAACCGGCTGAAATGAAGCTGTACTAAAAAAACAACTGCACTAAATAGAACTCAAGGCCTCACAAGGTACAACGAAATAATTCTTCGAGATGTTCGAGCGGTTCTGGGTCGGTACAGCTCAATTTCAGACGGTTCTATCCATCGAAGTTCTATTCCGTAGCAGTTCTATTCCGTTTGCGTTCTATACCGTGGTACCCAACCCCTCCCCCGTTTTTCAGTCGCCGAACGGCTGGTTTGATGAAAGCTTTTTCATAAAAATGATTCCTTTAAAAAAGTGTTTCTTCTCTTATCATGCTCCGAAAATTAGAAGGACACCCTATAATTGAAGGACACCCTATATTAGAAGGACATCATTTGAGGGGGGTTGAGAATAGAAGGACATGTCCTTCTATTACAGGTTTTACGGTAAATACCAGTATTTCTTTTTAAATGACAGTAAAGTTTGCTCAACTGCTTTTTGCGAGATGAATTTATTTTTTTTAAAAACGCAATAATTTCTTCATTATGTTTAGACGGTGTTGATGCTCGCTGACCAGATGATTGGTCGTATTGAGTATGTGCACGTGAAGAACTTCATTCATCGTGATATCAAGCCCGACAACTTCCTGATGGGAATTGGACGTCACTGCAACAAGCTATTCTTGATTGACTTTGGACTGGCCAAGAAGTGAGTGAACTAATCACCTTATACTGATCTTTGTAATTATTATTGTTTTTAGGTACCGCGATTCACGCACCAGAACACACATTCCATACAGAGAGGACAAAAATTTGACTGGAACAGCAAGATACGCATCGATTAACGCTCATCTCGGAATTGAGCAGTCGAGAAGAGACGATATGGAATCTCTTGGTTACGTGCTCATGTATTTCAACCGTGGAACACTTCCTTGGCAAGGATTGAAGGCTGCCACGAAGAAGCAGAAGTACGAGAAAATTTCGGAGAAGAAGATGACGACATCAGTGGAGCACTTGTGCAAAGGCTTCCCAGCCGAATTCCCAATGTATTTGAGTTACACGAGAGGACTCCGTTTCGACGAGTCGCCGGACTACATGTACCTTCGACAATTGTTCAGAATTTTGTTCCGAACGCTCAATCATCAGGTATTTTTACATTTCGAAAGTGTTGAGGGCATCAGATGGGAGGGAAGTTATGTTGAAGCCGTAAATCTCGATTAAGCGATGTAATAGGAGTCTTTTGTCTGTTAATTGGCCCCCTTTCGTACTCACCATATGGAAACGCTTTGTTATATGGGTGGATGCTATGGGGCTCAGAGAAAATGATGTGAATATTTTTCGTTTTGCAGTACGACTACACATTCGACTGGACGATGCTCAAGCAGAAAGCGCAGCAGTCTCATGCTAATGCTATTGCTGGAACTGCCACGCCGGGAGGAGGTGCATCTGGAATTGCGCCAACTGGGGCGCAGCCAGGTGTGCCGCCGTCCGGAAATACTCCACAGTAGGGGCTAAAAAAATGATTAATCCATTAAATAATGTACTATCATTGGCCTACTTCTCCTCCTCCTCCATTTGTTTCGTCTATTTGATTTGTTGTTTCCTCGGCGTATTCTCAAACTGAAGTTGTCGTGCAACAAATTCTGCTATTCGTCGTTTTATAAAGAGCCTTATCATCGCCCACCACGCGAACTTCGTTCTTTTTTTTTCCTCAATTTTTAAATGTTAAAATGTCCGCTGTAAACTTCTTATTTTTGATTTCTAGTAGGATTTTCCCTCTCTTCTCTAAACATACCAATTTGATTCCCTTCCCACCCTTAAGATTTTCCCTTCTGTAAACTTAATTTTATTGATGAATTTTTCCCTTCCCATCCCCTTTATTCAATATTGTTCGATTTTTGTCCTTTTTCTGGATTTATTTGCAGCTTTTTTCATTTTTAAAAAGCGTCAGCCAAGTCTAGTGACGCACATGTTTGGGTTTATTGTACGTCCTGGCTTCTTGGCTTTTTGCTCTCCTCTTTCCACTTTTTTTTTCTTTAAAAATCAAACCCAAATACGTCCGTTTTCCCAATATTATTTGTCTCCCTTCCTTCCTTCCTTCCTTCCTCAAAGTCGAATGTCACCTCATCCTCCACCCCTTAATCACTGTTTATTATTTTCTATTTGACTCCGATATTCGACTTTTTCCCCCATTTTTTTGTGCTCTTTGCTCTGATTAATTCACCGTCTCTTCGAAAAGTGAAAAGTTCGTGTTTCGTGTGAATGGTCGTCGTGTTTTTTGATGTTCAGACATGATGAATTTTTAATGGAAAGAATTGATCAGGGGCATGAATCAGGAGTCAGCAAACGCGCCCGAGCGCAAAACTTCGAACGTTTAAAAATAAGGGCCAAAATTAAATTTAAAAGACGTGAGTATTTTTATTAAAAACGTAAAAAATCACGTTTTCATAAAATAAATTCACGTTTTTATATAATTGTGCCTTATTTTTAAGCGTTGGGAGTTTTGCGTCCAGTCACGTTTGCTGACTCCCGCCTCATGATCCTGTGCCTAGATACATGTATTCTACAGGGGCACATCGCGTGGATCCATCTACTATTAAACCTTCTCATTTTATAAATATCTCCAATTGAATCGTGGTTCACTCCAACAAAATTTAAATATATTCTCGAACTCGAACAGGCGGATTCATTTCCAAAGTAATAAGAGCTCGGTTCCCAGCTCATCCCACCATTTTTCTTATTTTTTGTGTTTAGTGAATAAATTGTTGCAATCAATATTTTCTTTTCGGTTTTATCCGAATTAATGTATATTTGGTCAACTTTGGCCAATGACACTTACAATTAAAAAGAAACGTGAATAAATTTTAAAACAATGCATTATACAGTGCGTCCAATATTAATAGGACCCCCCTTGATTTTGGGGGTCTAGGCAAAACCAAAGAAGATACGGAAAATCTGTAATTACCATTCGATTCAGCATACAGAAAACCCCAGAAACCAAATTCCCATGTGTCTAGCACTTTTTTGACACCCGTACCACCAAAAAGTCACTTTTTCAAGCGTCCAATATTAATAAGACCACCTACACGGAGTAATGGCGACTGCCTTTTTTTCAAACGACTTTTTTTGGCGCGGGAACACGCGCGACGCTCTCGTCTTCTCCGTCTCGTCTCTTTTTTCGCTCGTCTTCTCCGTCTCGTCTCTTTTCTAAATGTTTGCATTGGCACAGTGCCCAAAATTTTTGCCGTCGAATGCGGCGCGTGCGCGTGCGCGTGTTATCAATGGAGCACGTTTGCACCAGGTCACTCGCCATTACTCCGTGCCACCTCGGGATTTTAGTGTGTCTGTGATTTTTTTATTGGGTTTTCACCAGGAAACGTGATTTTTCATGGATTTTCAATCTGAAAATGACCATTCATTTGATTTTTTTTTAAACTATTTTCAAGGTTCGCACCATGTTTTCACTCTTCAAATCGGAATAGTTCTATCATGAAAACGCAGCTACAAAAACACGGTTTATTGGATCGAAAAAAACGAAATCGATGAGAAAAATTGAATCCAGCAAACAATTATCAACAGCTGGTTTCTCCACCATTTTTTAATCACTTCGAACATTCTGTTCGGCATAGTAGCAACAAGTTACTTTCGTTCACCGACGCTGACAGCATCCCATTCACGTTGCAAGCAGTTTTGAGGTCTTGAACTCTGGTAAATCGTTTGGAGTTTAATCAGGCAGGGTTGGAGTTTAATTCGAACAACGTCCGATTTCGGGTTTAATCAGCCAGGAGTGGAATTTAAACCGAGTCGGGTATATTACTGACGCGCCCGCCTTTTGCGTCAACATTGGCGCACTTTCGGAAATCTTTAGGATATTTTCGAAACTCCTGTTTTTTTGCAACATTTTCTTTATTTGTTTTCTCATTTTTGTACGTAAAAACTAAATTCTTTTGTTGTTTTTTATTACAAAAAATTCGCACTCGCCAAGGAGTAATATTTTGCGGCCAATTGTGAAACAACGGGTTTTTAAAATTACCAACGATAATAAATAAGTTTAATTTAACTTGTTTTATCAAAATTAAACGATTCACGAAAACATTTATTTGAATGACGATTTAGCATTTCTTCAAAAAAAAAAAACATAAAAACCGCGACAAGATTGTTTTGAATCACAAGTTACCGCGAAATGCTCCTTGGTAAAAAATTTATTTTTCTCGTCTAATCATGGTTTTCACAGATAGTCAAGGAGTGGCAGCGGCCAAATGTTGCACAATTTCGGTAATTTTTGGTATCGACGTTGGTCGTCCCTCTTCAGGTAATTTATCATTTTGTTCAGAGCTTCTGATTGTCAGATTATTTTTTAAAGGTATATTTCACTCCACCATTCGTTCCATGATGCGAAATTGACGATCAAGTAGGACAGGATTAAAACAAGCTCCTGCCAAGTGTCAGTACGGACATATAAATATATTTACGGTATGCTTTCATGAAAACCTTAAAAAATGTGGCTACATCGGAATAAAACATGCACAGAATCATACTTGCCATCCGGGCCGACCGGGCTGGCAAATAACTCACTGTTTGAAATTGAGCTGTTAAAAAAAACTTTTCCAAATCAAACTGAAAGACCAACTATGGACAATTAATCACTTTTCTAGTTGTTCCATGTCAGTACATTTCTATTTCGACGCATTTATATTCCGTTGTACCTCCTCAAAAATTTGCTCTCATCTCCTTTTTTATAATTTCGAAGCAAAACCAATAAAAATGTCAAAAAGCACTCACGTTGAGAAAAAAAAATCATGGCGGAGGCCTTGCGCCAACTTTTTTTTCTCCACTGAATAAGGAAAGACAAAAAAAAACTTTTTCTCGATGTTTCTCGACGACGACCCCAGCCAAAAACCACGAAAAAATGTACTGCTGGAGTCGTGAAATATATTGGGGTCGGATTCTATACTTATACCGAACAACCCTATTAAATATTAAATGAAATCTCAAATAAAAAAAAATTTAATTTGCCTTCTTTAATTTTTACAATTTTTCAGCGCGTCCAATGAATTCCCTGCATGATACCGACGCTTGGATTTGGGAAGATTACCTCGTCAGGATCGAGTGACTCCGTCAAAGCTCGACAAGGCAGACGCAGAAACACAAGAATCTAATCTTCTAAATTATTTATTTTGTTTTATATGTTTTGTTTTATTTGCTACATTGTTAAATTGCGGTTAATTTCAATAAATTTGTCTTTTTTCAAGTTTCTGTGTCGAAATACAACGCTCTTAAAATACTAAACACCGCCCACAACGACAGTCCGCGCTCAGATTTTGGTGCCTGATCAGCTTCCTTTCGAGTCTGATCAGCTACAAGTTGGCTTTAATCATGCACCGTCAGGAGCTGATTTTACCCAGATTAAACTCCAAAACTACCTGATTAAACATCAAACGATTTACCAGAGAATATTTTTTTATTGTGGTCCATTTCAATAAAAACGAGGAACGAAAAGCTCCCACAAATTCTCAATCGGATTGAAGTCCGGGCTGCAAGCCGGCCAATCGAGCACTTTGATTCCTTTAGACTGGAGTTCATGGCAGCATTGTCTTGTTGGAATCATGGCTGTGCGAAAAATAAGTTTCGAAAAATGTTCGAAAAACTTTTTTTTCGAAATTTTTAGACCGAAAAAAACGAAAAAAAATTTTTTTCGAGTTTTTTAAGACGAAAAAAAAACCGAAAAAAAATTTTTCGGTTTTATTTTCCCGAAAAAACCGAAAAATTTCGAAAAATGTTGTTTTTTTCCTGAAATTCAGTTAAAAACAGATTATTCATTTAATACATTCAACAAAATCAGTAGTGACGTATTTACGAATATCATATCGAAATCGCACAAAAAATTTCTCTGGTTTTTGACGGATTTTACAACAAAATTAAAAAAAAATAGAAAACCACGGGGAGAACACGAAGTCGAGATTTGCTAGGCCAGCGCTCCCGGTTTTCTAGGCCGGCGGCCGACCGCGTCTTTTCGAAAATTGTATTGCCTTCAGCAATAATCGTTTTTTTTTCTTCGATTTCTTTCATTTTTTTTTTGATAAATTATTTTCAAATCGGCCAAAATTGCGCCAGGTAAGAGGGAATATACATTTTGACCATTTCAAAAAGGAATATTTTTTGACAAAATGCTGGTCACCGGTTTCCTAGAGTTTTTGGCGCGTATTCCGCAGGAATTGGCAGCTGTGTGGCTAAGAGCCATGGAAAACGGATAATTGCCATAAAAAACGGCTAATAGCATGCGCCGCTTAAAAATGGCGAATAGCCATCGAATTCGAGACGTGCGCCAAATACATATGGGACACGTGTCGATTCGATGACTATTATCATACAAAACCAGATATTTATTTTTTTGCGATTTCGATGTGATGTTTGTAAATCCCCCACCCAATACTACAATTTAAGCAATTTTCCCAAAAAGTTGGGACCTCCTTTAATTGAGATAGGTGCAAAAATATAAAATACATTGATGAAAAAAACATTTTATACAAATCTTGGTTATTCTGCGCACATACTCCGCATCTTGAACGCATCCCAATTTTTCGAAAATTTTTCGGTCGAAAAATTTTTCGAAGTTTTCAGACCGAAAATTTTTCGGCCGAAAAGTTTTTCGAATTTTTCAGACCGAAAATTTTTCGGTCGAAAAATTTTTCGAAATATGACCGAAAAAACCGAAAAAATTTTTCGTCCGAAAAATTTTTCGCACAGCCCTGGTTGGAATGTATGTGAGCGACCTCGGTTACAAAAGAAAGGGCAGACATCGATTCCAAGCTTCGCATTAATTTCGTTGAGACTTGTCGAAGAGTTGGAAGCGGTTCGGATGACGTTTCTTTCATCACGGGAGCTAGCCTTCCTTTTCCGTCAATTGTACTCATTGTGCTTCTGTCCATAGTTCACCGGATCTGATAGGTAACGTCGAATCGAACTGCTGCTTTTCTTCACGAGGCGGCATTTCATGGGGTGAAGATCCATTTTACGAATCACATCCAATTTCGACCGCTCAGCAAGAGTGAGGGGATCAGCGCGAGAGTTTAGATAACTAACTGATATGGAAGCTCTAATTTAAGACAAAATTTAATTCGGAAGTTAATTACTGAACCTGCACATCAAACTCTCGAAACGAAGCTGATTACGGTAGCACTAATTATCACAAACATTTTAAACAACCTAGGATCCATTTGAAGAGTGAAAACATTGGTGAAGAAGTGTAAAACAACCATGAAAATAATATAAAATCAAATAAATAGTCATTTTCAGACCGACAATTCATGAAAAACCATGTTTCCTGGTTGAAACCCAATGAAAAAAATCATTGACACTCAAAATCCCGAGGTGGTCCTATTAATATTTGACGCTTGAAAAGTGACTTTTTGGTGGTACGGGCGTCAAAAAAGTGCTAGACACATGGGAATTTGGTTTCTGGGGTTTTTTATATGCTGAATCGAATAGTATTTCCGATTTTTCGTATCTTTTTTTTAAGTTACCGTATTTCCTCTAATATAGGCGCATGCGCTTCTATTTTTTCATTTCTTCACAACTGCCGGGTATTTAGAGGTTTGCACACCAAACTCGCCAAAATACTTTCTAACCAAGCAGAAATGAGAAGTTTGGTGTGCAAACCTCTAAATACCCGACAGTTGTGAAGAAATGAAAAAATAGAAGCGCATGCGCCTATATTAGAGGAAATACGGTATGCCTATACCCCAAAAATCAAGGGGGGTCCTATTAATATTGGACGCACTGTATGCCCCGTAGTTGGCCCCGAATGTTCAACTCAAGAAATTGAGGAAACAATCAGGATGTTTCGCGTTTTCAAGTGACACGATGTTAAGAATTTGAAATGTGAGAGTAGTTGAAGAGAATAGTCCTTGGAAACGGCTACTAGCCATCAAATTCGGGACGTGTGCCAAATGAACTAATTTCTGCATTGTGTATTATCAATGCAATATTCTTGCCGAAACTCCGACCCCTCAAGCTTTTCAACTGAACGCAGTGTAAAAATGCGAGCAGGTGTGTCGTCTGGTTATGTATGCGTCTATTATAAAACTTGCGCGGAGTATATGGTAACGGGCAAGAATATTGAATCGATAATTAATCCAGTTGGAAAAACTGAGGGTCGCGCCAATATAACTTCGTCAGAAAACCGCACTAAATTTACACCACAAAGAAATTTTGAAGGCTCTGGGACGTTTCGAAACTAGTGCTATCTTTCGTCGCCGTGTTCGCACTATCGACAAAATTCGGTCAATGATAAAATACCGTATTTCCTCTAATATAGGCGCATGCGCTTCTATTATTTCATTTCATCACAACTGCCGGGTATTTAGAGGTTTGCGCACCAAACTTTGGTCGTCTCATGCCTGCTTGGTTAGAAAGTATTTTGGCGAGTTTGGTGTGCAAACCTCTAAATACCCGGCAGTTGTGAAGAAATGAAAAAATAGAAGCGCATGCGCCTATATTAGAGGAAATACGGTAGTTGTTGAATCTTTTAACGGTAAATTCGAAATTTTTTCGAAATTCACCGCTAAAAACGGTGCTATTATTGTTTTAAAAAATTTGTCACCTGGCGAGAGGCGCGAATTCAAAAAATAGGCTCCGCCTCCTCCCCGAAATATTTTTGCAACTCTGCGCGCGCCAATTTGCAATCGCGGTGCGCGCGATTTTATGCGTTGAATTTCCGTTACTTTATTGTCCATTCGCGAAAAAAGCAAGTGCGCTCCACGAATTTTAGTACTTCGTGGATTTCATTTTCGTCGCCAAATCATTTCAATTCACGTGTAAATTCAACGTGGAATTAAATAATTTGGCGACGAAAATGAAATCCACGAAGTATTAAGTTTTGTGGAGCGCACTTGCTTTCTTCACGAATGGACAATATTAACAAATATCCAATTAAGAAAATCAAAAACTCACTTTAAATCAACAGTTGCCAAATTCGCTTCAAAATAACAATTTTTATAAAGGTTTCCAGGAGAAATTGAAAGACACTGGACAAAAATTCGACGCAGAAAATCGCGTGCACCACGATTGCAAATTGGCGCGCGCTGAATTGCAAAAATATTTAAGGGAGGAGGCGGAGCCTATTTTTTGAATTCGCGCCTCTCGCCAGGTGACAAATTTTTTAAAACAATAATACCTCGGAATAGAACTGAACCTTAATAGAACTGTAACGAAATAAAACTGTTCGGAATAAAACCGATCGGAATAAAACTGTTTTGGAATAGAAATGTTTCGGAATAAAACTGTAGCTTGACGTCCAAGCAATTCAATCGCGCTCCATTGCTAATTTAGTTCCAAAACGCTACAGTTTTATTCCGAACAGTTTTATTCCAAAACACTTATTTTGCTACAGTTCTTTACCGAACAGTTCTATTGCAAAGCGAGTTCTATTTTGCTGCAGTTCTATTTCGCTTCAGTTCTATTCCGAGGTAGCACCAAAAACGGGCTCTCGGACGTTTCGAAAGTGCGACGTCTCGGAAGTGTGACGTTTCGAAAGTGGACTTTTCGAAGGTTTTTCTGGATTTCGTCGACGCGTTGTTTCACACAATCATTTTAAAAAGCTTTTTAAGAAAAATTCCTCAAAAACCGCAAAGACAAAATCCAGAAAAACCTTCGAAAAGTCCACTTTCGAAACGTCTACTTTCGAAACGTCCGAGAGCCAAAAAACGCACTAAAGTTTCGAACCGTCCCAGAGCCATTTTGAAAATTGGATTGAGCACGAATTTTATTCAAGCTAAAAAAAAAAGTCAGAATACAATACAAGTCTGAATAAGTCCATAGAAAATGATACAGAAACGAAAACAGGTCGATCAGTTTTCAGGAGATCGTAGATAATAAATAGAAAAGTGAGTTTGGGAATCAAATTTTTAGAAAATTGAAAAATGTTTTGAATACAGATTAGAAATCGGCATCCAGATCGAATTGTCTTTCCGCTTCCTTTGACATGACTCCGGGACGCTGATACTCCGAAACGCGCTTCTCGAAAAAGTTTGTCTTTCCATCAATCGAGATATTCTCCATGAAGTCGAACGGATTTTTCTTCTTGTACAGCTTTTCACATCCGAGTTCAACAAGCAGATGATCGGCGACAAACTCAATGTACTGGGACATGAGACGACAGTTCATTCCAATCATGTCGACTGGCAGCGCTTCGGTAAGGAATTCCTGTTCGATCTTGACTGCGTCACTGATAATCTCGTAGATTCGTTCCTGGGTGAGCTTTTTTTGGAGCATCGAATAGAGGAGGCATGCAAAGTCACGATGAAGCCCTTCGTCTCTGGAAAATGCTGGATTGTGGTCAAACGAAAAACAAATATTTACCTAGAAATCAGTTCGTTAGAATGAGTGAGCCCTGGCATGAGCCCACGCTTTTTAAGCCAAAAAATGGAGGCGAAAGATCCACTAAAAAAGATTCCTTCGACAGCAGCGAACGCGATAAGTCTCTCGGCAAATGACGCTTTCTTGTCCGAAATCCAACGGAGAGCCCAGTCGGCCTTCTTCTTGATGAACTCAAACTCGAAAATTGCGTTAAGCAGTGTGTGACGCTCTGTTTCGTCTCGAATGTACGTCTCGATGAGCTTCGAGTACATTTCCGAGTGAATATTCTCGATGGCGATTTGGAATCCATAGAAGAATCGGGCCTCTGATACTTTCACTTCGTTCGAGAAGCGCTCACACTGAACAATACTTTTAAACTGAAAATTTTAAGTCGTATTTACCAAATTCTCATTGACGATTCCATCGGAAGCAGCGAAAAAGGCGAGAACTCGTGAGATAAAGTATTGCTCATCACCATTCATCTTCTCCCAATCATTCATATCTTTGCCCAGATCGACTTCCTCGACCGTCCAGAATGACGCTACTGCCTTTTTGTAGAATTCCCAGATTTGGTGATGCTTCAACGGGAAAATCACAAAGCGATTGTCAAGATCCTGAAGGAGTGGTTCATCGGCATCAAGGGCGTTGACCTCCTCGGAGGTCTCGCCGGTACTGGCGACGACTGGCTCGTCAACGACCGACAGCTCTTCCAATTTCTGCTCCAATTTCACTTGGCGCTTTGGCGGCTGAAAGTTTTAAACAATTAAATATTTTTTTAATGGCGGTATTGCGGAATAGATCTCAAAAAGTATTCCGTTGTACATGATAGGCTATCAAGTTCTATTTCGGTCAGTTTAAAACCGAGGAACAAGCTCCGCCCTTTGCAAGTTAGCGGCACGTGTAGAGAAAGTGCTATAGAATGCAGGAAAAACCGTGCCAAATTCTTGGCCGAGTGCAAATTTTTCCCGGTTTGGTCAGGGTCTCCACCTTTTGTATGTTTTTATTACTGCGTCGCACGGCGTGTGGGACGGAACGTTGGAAAATAAAATTTTAACTGCGCGGGCTTTTTTCCTGAAAAAAAGCTGAATTTAGCTTCGCAGCCACTTTTCTGCGTTAAACTGATACGAAGAGGAGACGCAGACAAGCAGAGTGCGAGGATATTGTTGCTTTTGTAAGCAAATTCTCACCGGAGAGACGCAGACACTCAGCGGAGCGCATTGTCAATAATGTTCCGGCCAGCACATCAGCGATTTAAAACTTTGGGTATTTTCAGTAAGTTTGAAAAAACATCGAAAATCCACACGCTGTCCCGGCGAGACCCACGCGACGCTGCCACGTTTCTGTCTGATCCTCGCGACGCAGCAATAATAAGAAAAAAAAAACAATGGATAACCGCATAAAGGCACATAAAAGGATGCGGCGAAGAAGGAGCGCATAGCAACGGAAAAGCCAAAGAATATTTCGGTTGCAACTCCATTTTGAACCACTACATTGTGGCTCTGAGACGTTTCGAAACCTGCCACTTCGAAACTTAAGTAAATTTTTAGCGCTAAATTTTCCGGTAAATTTTGAAAAAATTCTTCGACTTCACCGGTCACGGGGTAATGGCGATTGCCCTGACGAAAGTGCGCTCCGTTGAAAAATTATTGACAGTGTGCCCATTTATGCGAATTATCATTTCTTGAGTTGAATCTTGAAGCAGAAAGTGTGTAATCGACGAGACGGATTTTGACGAGAAAAAAATAATTTGAAAAAAGGCAATCACCAGCACCCCGTGCCTCCACATGCCTCAGGGCCGTCCCCAGAGCCTAAATTGTGTAAGGCTTCCATTCGGACGAAAAAAAAGCGGACAAAATTCGTCCGCGGTTCGTCCGGTTCGTCCGAGGTCGGTCCGCTTCGTCCGTTTTTTTTCTTGTTAGTTTTTCTTTTTGTTTCTGCTATATTTTGTTTTCAAAAGCTGTTTTTGTTTTTTTGTTTAAAATATCAACAGAAAGGTCTTGTTTCTGCTATCAAAAATTCGGAAAAAAATTTGTTTTTGCAAAGCTAATTCTAAATACATAAATTTGCAACCGCTTACATTTTCAATGTCAGAAATTTTAAATAGAGTACCATAAATTAAAATTCCCAGCCAATTAGAGCGTGCCGGACCAACCGGACGAAACGGACCAACCGATCCGTCCGCGGACGAACCGGACGAACCGCGGACGAAGCGGACGGACGGACGAACGGACGGACCGGACGGACGAAAATTGGTCCGAATGGAAGCCTTAAAATTGTGAGACAGTTAAATATTTCATCATATTTTTTGTATTTATAAAAACTTTTTTCATTTACCGGATAGTGTGACTCCGTAACGAATACGTAATAATGAATAGAAATGAGTTCAGTTATTTAAATAACAGAAAAAATAAGAATTTAAAAAATTCCGCAAAAGCCGCAGACTGGCCTCTCTAAAAAATGTCTCGTATTTTTTGGCACAAAATGTGCAAACACGCGCACACTCACCGCAGCTCCAGCGTTCTCAATCTCGATATTCTGAATTTCCGTGAGAGTCATTATCGTGGTACTCGGTTAGTGATGGAGATGCTGAAATTGCAGACGGTTAGAAAGTAAGGTCATCTGACTTTGTCAGAGCGAGCGAAGTATTTAACTAGCGTTGAATGAATGAATGAATGAATGAATCGAAGGATGGAAGGAAAACGAAAATCTGTCAATGGGCGGAGTTTCTACGTCACAGGAGCACCATGGTGAGAGAAGGGTGTGGTTTGTGACGTCACGGGTGGCACGGCCCTATTCTTCCATTCGGCACGAAGAATCGCATTCTCCCCGTCTTTTGGGTCAATTGTGACGTCACGGTGGTCATTGAACAGGTGTCGAGTTAAATTATTCGGCAATTTGAATTTTCGTACGGTATATGGGCAACAGAAGACGTAAGAATACAGAAACGATAAATAGAAGAAATTTAACAGAGGATTATATATGTGAGCAATAAGTTGTATATTCTTTCAGACTCTGAAGGAATTCATCTTCAAAAAACCGATTTCATTCACGAAACAATTTTTTAAAAAAGAAAGAAGCAAAGGAATGAATGGAGACTGGAATGAGAGGGGAACGAACCGACGGCACGGTTTTATATCCTCTCGTTTCGCGCTAAAAATTTGAATTCAAATTTTGGCGCGCACCGAATCGAAAGTGAAATTTTCACCGAGACACAGGCACGACAAGTCTGATTATGGGTTATTTTTTGGCGACAATTGATAAAGAAAAGTTTGACGCGACATGGATATTAACGAAAAAATACTTTTTCCTGTTTAGTTAACCAAACATTCGCAGTTTGCAACATTTTGACCCTTTTCTTTGCGTCTCGCACACACTCACACCGGGGTTTTTGTTTGAAAAACAGAAACACGGAAAGGCGGTGTTCACTGACAAAAACTTGTTTTTCCTCAATTTTATGATATTTTTTAGAAAATTTTTCGAAAATTCCTTTTTTTTTAAACAAAAACATGAATAGTCTTTAAAGCAAATATTTTGAGTCTATATAGATTTTCTCAACTAAATAAATACTTGAAAAAAAAATAATAAACACGAAAAAAAAAAAATAAATCCTCGAATTCGTTTTGTTTTTGTACCCCTATTTAGGTATGCGCCTTTAAAACTGTAACATTCGCTTCGAGACCCGTAAAACTTTTTTCATGGACCTAAAAATATATTCATTTGAATTAAAATGAATTTTTATATCACTTTTATTCAATACAATACGACATATTAATTAATTAATCTGAATTTTTCTGAACCATTGAGTTTGAGCCTTTCTGCAAGTGAAGTTATAAACAAATAAATGCATGCATCTTTAAAAATTTACTTCGTGTGGACAAGATTACACAAAAATGATGACAATAGATTCATTTTCTGACCAGCATGAATAGGCGCGATTTTCAGAAAAACTCAAACGCAATGGTTCAGGAAAATTCAGATTCATTCATTAATATGTCGTATTGCATTGGATAAATGTGACATAAACATTCATTTTAATTTAAATGAATAAATAGGTCCATCATTTTTTTTTCAAATTGTTCTTTGCTTCTTGCTGCTCTTTTTATTAGTATTTTTTTAATATTTTGGCTGATTCAGTGGGTTTTAAACCTTATGCAGAAAACGCATTGAATAGGTCTATTACAGAAAAATTAATATTTCCTTATTTGTTTATTTCCAGAATGGATCCATCTTCCTCCATCTTTAAGCCATATCAAGACTACGAGTGTTGGCGTGGCGACCGACAAACAGTGCTCAAAAGTTCAATCGGTAAACAAATTGAATCAATTCGCAAAAAAATATTCTTTCAGGCCGCCAATTACCGTACATTGTGAATTTCAAGAAAAATACGTGTCAAATATTTGATATAGCATTGGAACGAATCACACACTCATTCGCGTTCCCCGAAAGCGCAAAACTCGTCGATGTCGACTATTTCCCAACGGAAGACGGCCATTTTGGTATTCTCGTTGGCGTAGAAGACGAACTGCAGACGTGGGGAAGCGAAAGTTTTATTGTCGCGCTTGTCGCAGATCCAGAAGAGCGGACGATGCGAGCCACTCATTCATTATCGATTCCAGTCAAAATAACCGTTGTCAAAACGCTTTTTTCTGCTTTGGATATGGCGGAGGGAAGACGTCAGAAGACTTTGGGTCTCTATCGTGGTCTTCTAGAATGGAATCACGTGATCGCAGTTGGATGCAAGGAATCAACTTGTTATTTGGCTCGTATGACACCGATAGAGGCTTCGCCAGGTGCCTCGGTTCCAATTCATGACTCGAAAAAGTCACGGATCAGTTTGATGGGTAAGTGAGTTCAAAAATTGAAAATTAAATCTTTGCTATTGCCTTTTTAGGAGTATTCATCACCGATGGAAATCTCCGCTACAGCCAGGATGATGGATGCTATCGTGATTACCCGATTTCCGCCGTTTACATCTCAGCGCTGGCTCTAATGCCTCGAAGTCGTACGCTGCTCGTCGGACTTTCCATGGGTGGAATTCTCGCTGCCGCATTGAATCCTTCCAATCAAATGGTTTTCCTCGAGTTGCGCCACGAGCGACTCATTCGAGAACTGGCGCCACTCGAGCCTGAAGATGATCCGGACAAATTCGAGTACTTTATTGCTGCTGTCGAGTAATCGTTATTTTTTGTTTTTCTAAATGTCCGTTCTTTCAGCCGCTCTTCTCGTCATCCCGTTATGATTCAATTGTGGCGTGGATCCTTCAAAACACTAGAAGAAGTCGATGATTCTGTTAAATATGACCGCCCACACTACGCTGTTTGCCTTGAGCATAAAATTCCATACGGCGAGCGTTGGCTAGCAGTCAATCCGATTGTCACCGAACGGGGAAATCTAGAGACTAGAAGAAGAGACGATAGCATGATGGACTCGATGCTCAATTCCTCACAAAGTTACGGGTGCTCAGCTAACCGTAGCCATGTTTTACTAGCTTACGAAAGAAGAAAATTAACCACAACGACTACTGAATTGCCAGAATTCGTAGTAGAAGCGGCGATTTTCGACATCGACGCGTGGTATTACAAAAGAGTGCCTGGAGGCGTGTCAACCGATGGGACAGCTCTCAGACAATGCGCTTTCATGTCGTCTATCAAGTCAGATATCAACTCCGATCAAGTTCAAGACATTGGAATTTTGACGCTGGTTTCAACTGACGTCTTCAGATTTCCAAGCCTGGTTTCGGATGCTGATCAGCTTTTCTATCCATCTGCACTCTCATACGATCGTGTTTTTGTTGTGGGGAACAATCAGATCAGTTGGATGAAGATTCAGAGTCTACAGCAAACGGTGAGAATTATTTTAATTAATGACCAGCCCCCTCAGAGCTATGAGAATCGTGTTTCCTAGCGGATTTATTCATAGAACCAGCAATAAATTCAGCGAAAATTTGGAGAATGCTCCGATTGATCTGAAACTTTGGGAAATCATGTAAAAAATACTCACTGTCATTCCCTGAAAATTACAGACCAAAATATCGATTTTTGAAAATTTTCAGAAATAAAATGCGATATTTTTTTAAATCAATATTTCGGTCTGAAATTTTCTTGGAATGTCAGTTTTTTTTATTTATTTATCGAAGTTTCGGACCGATCGAAGCATTATCCGAACTTTCGCTCAATTTTTTTCTGATTTTTTCTTTTTTTGCTGTTTCCGTGAATAACCCCCATTGGTCAAAAACTCACCCTAGAATAGCAGGCAGATGGTTCGTATGCATTTTTCAACTATGAGAAGCTGTTTTTAAAAAACGAATAAATTTTTTTCGAAAGCTGGCTGTGTTGTGATTTTGACCATTCAGATCATTGGCACGACCATCCATGTTTTGTTGTTTCTTTGGGATAAGTACAATAAGACCCCTTCATGAAATACCAATAAACACCCCCAAGAAAAGAGCAGTAAAGTCCCCCTTATACGACGGGGGACTATTTTGGTATGATGGGGGGACCGTTCGCTTATTTCCCAAGGGGGATTTTAATGGTATGGGATGGGGGGTTATATTGGTGAATTACCTACGTTACCAGAATGATCCCCCAAAAGTACTCGCGGGGGGCTATACTGGTATTTTAGAATACCAGAATAGCCCACCAGATAATATATCCCCCCACCAAGTAAAGCGGTGCAAAATCAACTGGGGGACTGTACTGATCCTTGGGGGGGCCCATATCAGCCTGGAGGCTATTTTGGTAAATTATCAAATTATCCTAGTTTTGCTACAGGAAGATGGTCCTTTTCATTCTCCCCTTATGACGCGGCCATAAATGAAAAAAAGGTGGCCATAAATGCAGAAATTTCCCCTTTTTTTCTAAATCGCACAGTTGAATTTAGAAAAAAGGGGGAAATTTCTGCATTTATGGCCACCTTTTTTTTCATTTATGGCCGCGCCATTATGAAAAGATGATATATTGAAAAATTTTCGTTAACTGAGGGGGCTGCCTTTAATTGATGACTGAACAGCTGAAATCATAATTTTTTCCATCAGATCCTCGACAAATGTGCCTCTAAACTCTCTTGGATCATCCGATCTCCTGATGCCATGGCAAGCGATATTCTTGCCGCAGGCCTCGTCCGGAAGAGTATTTTAACGGGATCGCCAAACTCGAGCGCTGTGGAAATCAGCAACTCTGATCTTTCTACTGACCAGAAGATAATTCTCAACGCCATGGTTTATTACGGGAAAATTGAAGAGTTTTGTACTCTCGCCACTCGAAATGATTTGAGTGACAAATTGAAAACGGAAATTGCACAATGGGCGGTCCATGAAGCCGTCGACTACAAGCGGATCATCTCGGATCGGACTGTCACTCTTTTCGACGGCAGCGCTGTTGCTCTTTCACCACTTGCCGAGGATACAGTCATTCAAGGAATTAAACTGTTTCGAGTAGTCTATGAATATCTAAGGACGTGTGCCAAGACCGTAAAGGATGGAGCTCGGCTGAATAGTCTCGCGCATTCTGTGAAATGTCTTCGGAACCACACGAAGCTCACCAGCCGCTTTATAAGTGTCCGAATAGTTCCTGGTAACTACCACACTCAGCAAGTAATGCGTGAGATGCACGAAAAGAAGAAGAATCAGGCGTTGAAAAACAAATCAGCTCTTCCGGTCCAATTGGTCACTCGCAATATGCACCGTCTTGCACCGGATAGTCAATTTTGGAATGACATGCCTTATGACGAATGGTACCCGCCCACTCCGCTTGATCTCCTCGAATCGATACTCACTGTCAACATACCGGAAAGAGCCAAACGGGAACTCATTGTACAATATGTACTCGATTGGCTCCGCGCTGATCCTGAGCACGCAGAAGATTCTGATAAACAATTGGCGCTGGAGACTATTAAAGTGATTACGGATACAATGTTGGATGTAAGCTTGGAAAAAATTTACTATATTTTGGATGAAGAAAAAGCAGCGTTGCGAAAAAGGGTAAACGCTGTTTTAAACGACGATGGCGTGGCCACGAAAGTATTTTCTCTACAAGACGATGGACTCAGTTATGAGAAATTGTGGAATGGCGAGGTTCATTTGGCGACGACGATCGGAAAAAAGGATTTAGAACGGTTCGAACAACGATTGAAGACTCAAATGGAAGAAGGGAAAAAGCGAAAACTTGCAATTCTGGACCCAGAAACCGAAATGCTCTATCAAATGTTCCTGTTCGAAAATCAAAAGTACGATCTGATGTCTTCGGATGCGATAGAATCGAACACCCTTCTCCGCATGTTCCAAACTGCAATGGTCAGGAAAACCGGTAAAGGACCGATGCAAAATAGCGGCAAAGGAAAAGAAATTGAGCAATCGGTGAAAGCAATGTTTGAGAAGCAAGAGAAGAATGATGAGTCGGAGATTCCGGAAGTGTTCGCGGCAATTGAAAAAGGAAGGAAAAGAAAGTCGGAAGGATACGACGGGAGTACAAGTAGCACGTCGCCAATCACTTTTGTTCCACCAGTGAGTGAAAAAGATGCCTTTATTTTGAAATGGAAAGTCTCAAAACTTTAAAAAGTTGTTTTAATGCTTGAATTTTATTTCCGATTTTCCGACAATTATTGGGGGTACTCGCTTTTAGAATTTTGCGGTTTAGAACTCAGTTTTCCTGGGCCTGTTATTTTATTCCTGTTTTTCCCATCATGTCAAATATGTTTAGGGAGACATGAATAAAATAACAGACTCGGGGAAATTTAGTTCTAAACCGCACAGTTATATTTTCTAGCAGTTCCGGAGAACAAGTACCCCTTTTCTTAAAATTTTGAAAATCCGGCAATGGCGGTTTCGCGGAAGCCTGGCTCCACCTCTTTACTCAAATTTCAAATTATTGTCTCTTTATGAACGCACGTAAAATTCTCTCAAATGCTGACCTTTTGGGGAAAGGGACGGGGCTTAATTTCAAAGTTCACGCGTCTTTTTTTCAATCGAGTTTTTATGGGAATATACCGAAGAAAAAAAAAATCGAAAATTCGGAGAATTGGCTTGAGACTGGGAAATTATGTCAAAATTACTCCCGGACATTCTCAGAAAATATTGAACCGAAATATCGATTTAAAAATTTTTTAGAAAAAGTCGATTATTCGGTCTAAAGTTTTCTGAGCATGTCCGAGAGTATTTTTAGCATTATTTTCCAAACTTTCAGAACAATCGTCACATTCTCCGAGTTTTCGCTTATTTTTTTGTTGCTAATTTTTGAATATCCACATGATAAGAAAAATGAAGGCTCATTAACTACCGTATTTACTTAATTGTCTGGCATGCCCTTCTATTGTTTACTTTTCATCTCAACTCCTGCCGAAGTTTGGTGTGTCAACCTCTAATTACCCGGCAGTTGAGATGAAAAGTAAACAGTAGAAAAGCATGTCGGGCAATTAGAGTAAATTCGGTAAATATTTTTCTCTCGCCATATTTGCCCAAGTTGCTGACAAGTCAAAGTATCATCCTTATATATAAAATTCCGTTTGGGTTTGTAACTGAGGATCTTTGTGTGTCTGTGTCAAAGGCGCATGGCGGGGTCGAACTCAGCACCCGCGGCCAAATAAAAACTCGATGGGCAAGCGTGTAACCGCCTGCGCCACACGGGACACGCGGAATGAACGCTCTCGAGGAGTAGATTTGTTAGCGGCTGGCACCATGCCGTTGCGTTTGCCTCTGGGTAGAGAATAAGGTCAAATAAAAAACAGTTTAGAGATGAGAAAAGATCAAAAATAGTTTTTGATTCAGCCAGGCTTGTAGCTAACTACGTTTTCGCCTATTTTTTACATAAATAACACTAATGTTTGATTTCAGACTGCCAAACGAATCCAACACGTTGGACGCTCACAGTCACAAATTAATCAAAATGACAACACAACCGCTGTTCAAAACACCACCACCACCTCTTCAATCTTGAGCCCTGCTGATCCGCAACGGAATGCCGAACTCAATATGATGATTGCCACTCCGGCTCGATATTACAAACGCCCAATCACAGTGAATGTCGGTATGGTGTCTCCGCCCACACAACGTCTTCCGCCAGTCACCGCACAGAATAGTATTCTGAAAACTGCAAAAGCGGTGCAATCGCCAAGTCGGGGACGCATTCGATTCCATGAAAGTGTGCGGAGAGGCGCCAACGAGAGTGTGGATTCGACAGAGGAGAGACAAGAGGAGGAAGAGGAGGCGCCGAGACCGAAAGGACTTAACTTTGCAATTTTGGAAGACGAAGAGGAAGAGGATATTTCAACGAGAAGATCCACCAGCATGAAGGAGAAGTTACACGTCAACGACAGAATTGATAAGAATGAAGAAGAAGAAGAAGATGAAGAAGACGAACCGATTGAAAAAGAAAAGTCGTTCGAACATCAAGAAGAACCAGAGAATCAGACGTTTGATGTTCTTGAAAACGTGCCGAAGGAGAATTCTTCACTTATTGACACTTTTGAAATGCGTACCGATGATGTTATGCCAGGAACGAATGAGACTTTCGAGTTAACCGAGGACATGTCTGAGAAAACGGCAGAAGTTCAAGAGGATGAGGTTCCAGAGGAAGAAGGCCTACAGAACACAAACCAAAAAGATATGGCAGAGACAGAAGAGAAAACGGAAGAGATTCAGACAGAAGATGAACCTGAAGACGTTGGAAGCACTTCTGAAATTCAAGAGGATATTGAGGAAGAAGTACCAAAGGATACTGACATACTGGCAGAAGAGCAGCAGCAGGAAGAAGAAGCGCCATGGGACGGAGTTCATCGTAGTTTTGAGCTCCAGAAAGACGAGGATTGTGTGCCAGTGGATGCGGTAAATGATGAGAATCAATTCGAAGACGCCCATGATGAACTAATCGAAGACGTTCCACTTAATCGAACTTTTGAGGTCCAAGACGATTGTCCGCAACCAAGAGCTGACGTGCCGAACTACGAAAGACCGGTTATTGAAGCTTCTGTGGAAAGGGCAGCGAAAGTTCAGAAAGCGGAAGAGAAAATTCCCGAGCCGGTTCAAGAGGAAGATCGTCCACCATCGGTAAGAATTTGCCTTTTTTAAATTGGTGTAGTGTTGTCTGTTGAATTCTGTGGACACTGCGAGCGGGGCTTGGTGTAAAACTTATTTTTTGCGGATTTATTGTCGGCCCGCCAAAATGGTCAAACGCGCTCCGCTGAACTCAACGCTATGCGATTTTCATTTCGGAATATTAAGTAGTTCGGAATTCCGAATTGCCTTATGAATACAGCCCCAGAATTGGATTCAGCATAGCTAAATTAGTCTATGATCCAATTTTTAGAACATCCTAGAAGGTCGTGGTCGTATACTTCCCTAGTCAGGCCAATCGGAGCATTATCCGAATGATCGCTGAATTTTTTTGCTGGTCTCAGCTATTTTTTGCTATTTCGTGAACAACCACATTAGATTAGAAGTTTGATCCTAAAATTCGAAATGTGCGATGTTCTTCTTTGGTTTCACAATTTCACATCGATCAATCGGTAGAGCTTTTTCTGAAACCATTTTGAATAAAATCGGCTGGGAAGAATTTTTGAAACATTTTAAGAAAATACGAAGTTATATGAATTTCAAGCATTGCAATTTTTGCTTTTCCAATAACTTGAAAATAACTACCAATTCAATATTTTTTTCAGGCGAACACTCGACTTGCTGCAAAACGCGCTGCGGATTCAAGATCGGCTACTCCAGAAGAAGTAAATGAGAAGAGCGAAACGTTGAAATCGACGACACGCAAAACTCGTGCCACTTCTGTTCAGAAAACTTCAGAGATTCAAGAGGACCCAGATTCCCGTTCACCATCAAGAGGACGTTCTCGTGCCACTTCTGTTCAAAAGTCTTCGGAAGTTCAAGTCGATGAAAGCGATTCTGGACTCGCTAGAGCTCCCACCGTCGTCAAAAAGGCCACAAAGGTACGTGAGAATGAAGAAGAAGTTCCGCGCACACCATCTAAACGCTCTCGCGCTGCTTCCGTGAAGAGAAATGCTCCAGTTGAAGAGGAGGAAGAGCCAACGAAGACGCCAAAGAAAACGCCAAGAGCTAAAGCTGCTTCTGCCAAGAGCGGAAATACAGAAGAAAAGGATGAAGATGTCACTATGAGCACAGCGGCTAGAAAAACCAGAGCGGGATCTGTCAAGAAACAAACCTTTGAGGAGAAATCTGCGGAAATTGCCGACGAAGAGGATCTGAACACCACTGCAAAACGAACTAGAGCATCTTCAGTGAGACGCTCTGTCCGAAGTCGTACCACTTCTGAAGTCGCTGCACCTGACGAATTGCCGCGGACCACTCGGTCTCGTCCAGGATCCAGAGCGACCACTCCATCTCGTTCGACAAGAGCAAAGAAGACGTTGGATGACGAGCCACCGGCTGATGAAATTGAGCTTCCGGATGTTGGTGATTCGATGATGGTGAAACAAGTCAGGGCGAAGAGAACACCATCGTCTCGTGCCACTTCTGAGACGCCAAAAGCTGCCACTCGTTCTGCATCGGTAAGTAATAAAAAGGGAAACTTTAACTTCATCCTTCTTGTTTTAGAAGCGTCATGTCTCAGTCACCGTTGACTCTGCTATCGAAGAGGAGCCAGCAAAAAAGCAACGTGGGCGCCCACGTAACACTCCACTAAAAGTTATTCCCGAAATATCAGAGGAGCCTTTAACATCGTCTAAGAATGTCACAACTCCAACACGTGGAGGTAGTCGGTCGAGAAACCCCAGCGTCTCATCTACATCTGCGACAGTTCCAACAACTCCGAAACGTGGAAAGAAGGCAACGCTGGAGGAGGTTATCGAGGAAAATGATGAAACTGAACTAACGGTAATTGATTAGCGAGCTGAAATTATTTAGTTTAGATAAATTTTCAGAAATCAGTGCGCAGATCCACGCGCCGAACCACTCACCAGCCATAGACTGTCTACTGTTCAGTTACGTCATTGGCGCTCATCATTTTCGTTGGTATTTTTTGTTTTCTGTACAATAATATAATTTCTTACAAAACATCATTTTAAGCAGTGTTTGTCAAATAAATAATTTGGTTGGCCTAAAGCTTTCAATACAGTATTTTCCAAAAGTATATTCACCCTCACACCAGAATTAAAAAAAAAGCTACGTTTTATTTCGATAGGTTGGAGTTAAATTTTAAGTTCCGGAAGACGGAGGGAAATGCCTTTTACGGAAAACGGTAGTCAGAATAATCCTTTTTATTGAAAAAGCGGCTCTGTGACGTCTCGAAACTTGTGCAATTTTTGATGTCAATTGGCAAATAACGCTACGCGAAAATTCGAAAATTTTTCAAAACGGCCCAATTCCGAAATCACAGGAGCCGAAAGAGCAACAGTAACAATGAACCGGGAGGTGGAAGCATATGAATGAACGGTGCTATATACTTCGCAATAGAACTTCGATTTCGCGTATTTTGTTGTTTGTCCTGTACAGCTTCATTTCAGGAAGTTCTATTCCGAAGTAGCACGGTAGGTTTTTATTTATTTATTGATTGATTTCGTAAACAAAATCAATAGAACGAAATCCGATCCCAACCCGTAAGAGTGGGGCTCGGAAGATAGAATACAATTGAGGTGCGAAGCTTACCCTAAACTCGTGTAGATAGGTCCGATTTCATTTCTGAGAAGGACACACTATCTCATTTTGTCTGGCTTCCCTGACCTGTTGTGTTTTCATGTCCTCTCACTTCTCTCTCAGCGGTCAAATACACAAGTTACCGTATTTCCTCTAATATAGGCGCATGCGCTTCTATTTTTTCACTTCTTCACAACTGCCGGGTATTTAGAGGATTGCACACCAAACTTCGGTCGTCTCATGTCTGCTTGGTTAGAAAGTATTTTGGCGAGTTTGGTGTGCAAACCTCTAAATACCCGGCAGTTGTGAAGAAATGAAAAAATAGAAGCGCATGCGCCTATATTACTCAGGAAATTTTTGGCTAATAGCCACCGATTCGGGGCGTGTGCCATATGTATTTGGCACACTCCCCATATTCGATGGCGATTAGCCGTTTTCCATGGCTATTAGCCGTTTCCGTCGGCTATCATTTTCAAAATTTTTCCATTTCAAATTTCGGTCATCTTGTGGCTGGAAAAAGTCGCAAAACGAGAGAGTGCGTCTAACTGGAGACGGACCTATCCATTGGCAGACCTATCTACACGAGTTTAGGGTACTTTCCTAAAAAATGTCATCAGTGTCAAACTTGACTTGCCCATTGGACCTTGGTACTCAAAGTGTTGTAACTCAGCTGAAAATGGTCCGATTGACCCGAACTTAACTAAAATCACACTTTTAGTTCAAGTTCTTTATTTAGATAACAAATGTAGAGTTCTGACAGATCTTTTTAAAAAATCAAATTTTTTGGGTCGAAAATTTTGAAATCTTAAATTTTTGAAAAATCGGAAATTTTTAAAGCTGATTAAATCTATTTTGGGAGCTTACCGATAACATTACGGAACATGTCCATGCAAATTTCCAGAATCCTAATTCTCTCCGTTCAAAAGTTAGTCAAAAAAGTGAAATTGTATATCTTACTGCACAGTACTTGTTGACCACCGACCGTCCGGCAAACGCCTACAGATCAATTCTTCGTGGTTTTTTGAATAAAATTTAATTAAATAACTATTGTCGAACCGCCAAAATGATCAAACGCGCTCCGCTGAACTCAGTACTGCGTGGATTTCATTTTGGATTCCAAATTATTTTATTTCGCGTTGAATTTACACGTGAAATGAAATAATTTGGGAACCAAAATGAGAATTGCATAGCGTTGAGTTCAGCGGAGCGCGTTTGACCGTTTTGGCGGGCCGACAATAGGAAAAATTGAAAAGCGGCACTAGAATTTATTCTCGTGGCCAAATGGCAATTTCCATAGAAACCCGATGCGAGATCTTCTCGCAAGTTTCCTATTTTTATTTTGGCTTTCTAAACATTTTTATGAAAAATGTCGTCGTCTGATCGAAAATTTTCCGTTACACTTTCTGAAGATGATCTTCGTCCGCATATGCGAAAACCAAGTGAGTTTCCAAATATTTAATTTGACACAAATTACTGTAAGTGCTCAAACAGTGGGTTTCCATTAAGAACCCTCACAGCAGCGGTAGCTATTCGAAACTCTGGAATTGCATGCATGATTACTGTTTGTGAAAAATATCTGGGCGCCATGAAAGTCTCGATTCCTTTATTCATCTTACATTATTAAAACAGAAAATACAAATCAGCGACAAGTAACATTCTTAAACCCTTCGTTGGCCTTTTCCAAGTGCTCGATTAAATCGAAAATCTTGTGCGAGTATCTTAGCGGATGATATGGAGCCTAGAAAAAGAATAATTCAATCGCATCATTAGACTTTAAAAAAAAGTACATTTTCCGGGATTTCAAATTCAACGACTTCGTACAATTCTTCGGGTCCAAAAGTGACACGTCTTCCGGGAACGGTGCCTGGAAGTGGTGTGACCAATTGTTCAATAACAATTGTCTGAAAATGGAGATTCATTAAATTAGAGAAATGACAATCACAAGGAACGCTACAGTAGTTTGTTTTAAAAATTAAATTTAGAACGTCTTCGCAATATGTATATTTTTGGAATTTCTATTAAATGTTACAAGGATGTGAAGAATTAGACGAAAAACAGCTTATATGCAGTTTATATAGAAGAGTATTCATGAGCTCAAACGAAAAAACACTTACTTTAAATCTCCTTCCCCCGAATTCCATCTCATTATGATACTCAACGCCCACCACAACGTGAGGCTTTTCGTCAACTTCGAATTGCAATCTGACCGATCCGTTCATCAAATGCATTGTGCCATTCGCCAAAATGTGCTCCATTTCAGCCAGTTTTCCAACCTCAGCAGTTAAAAACTTTCTTATACTTCCATCTGACATCGTCTGAATTCCAGTCACCGAACCTCCAATCATCTGGATTCCAGGAATTGCTCCACTCAAACCGTCCAATTGCATCAGAAATTGACGCAATGGCATCTCCGTTTTGAAAGTCATTCGAAACAGGGAACGATATTTAGTAGGAGCCGTGGGATTCAGAAGAGCTTTTTTGAAGACGTCGGCAATGTCAATTTCAGTGAGACGCCGAAAGAAAACGTGGAGAAGTAGAGGACGAGCGTCGATGCGACCAATCACTGAATCGATGAGAGCTAATTCTGTGCGACGGCTTGTATTCTTCCACTTTCTCGAGCGCTCGATAACATCCCAAAGGGAAAACATCATCAAATCGGCGTGTGTCGCACTCAGAATTTGATTCATCAAAAGATCGGCGCCGTCGATTTTTACGTTATCAAATGAACGACGCAGACAGTCATAGTCCTCCAGAATCACATCTTCATTTCCAATAAAATGATCGACAGGAGAGTTACGGTGTTCGATTGGAGACGCCACCGAACGAGCAAATTCAAGTTCATCGATACTGAGGCGAGCGGCCTTAATTTAATTTGATTTATTTATTCTCAGTACGGAGCGCTGCAAACGCGCTCCCTTCGCACAGTGATGTACGCGGCCACGTTGGCGACCAGAGAGTGCAGAAAATAGAGAGAGCCGTGGCCGATGTTTTGCTCTGATTTCTCTAAACCTCACTCCAAATGCATGCGAAATTCTTTGTTCGATTTGAGCGAGTTATCAGCGTTTTATACCGAGTATATTAAAGACGTTTCTTAAAGCTAGCTTAGGTATAATCGGAGAATCACCCCCCTTCACATCGCACTTTAGCCCCCCTCGGATAAACTATGGAATAGCCCCCGCTCCCTCTATAAAAAATAATAACTTTTTTCATACTTAATTTTATCGTGACATGCCCTTTTGACTAGGCACAGAATTTAATATCTTTTTGTTTAACCATTTCTTGATTTCTTCGAGCAATTGGATGTGGATGGTAGTTTTAGTGAGCTTGCGGGATATGCCTATCGTTCAGCGCTCTAGAAGCATGTGTATTGCCTATCAATTTTGCGCCGCCAGGCGCTGGGTGGAAGCCGTTTAGACCCTTTCTTTCAGTGATCGGAACAGCACCCCTACTCACAATCACCCCCACCCCACTTCGGTGTTCAAATTGTGCCCAGAGGGGGGCGATTCACTGGGTTGGGGGGCAATAGTGATGTGGGGGCGATTCTGCGAAATTACCCTAGCTTACATTCTCGTTTTGAACCACAGTCTTCTTTTCTTGATCCGCATCAATCATAAACTTTGTAGTGACAAGGTCTTCGAGCTCCAATTCTGAAAGAGCTGTCGATTCATCGTGATCATCATAATCGTCCATTTTTTCTTTCTTCTTTCAGTTACTATTGATGAGATGCTTGCTCGGTGATGATGTGGAGAAAGAATAATGTTTTCTTTTTTTGTTCGTTTTGAAAAGGTTGTGGGAAAAGTGGGAAAGGTCACGTAAACACAAAAGGTTAGCCTTTAGAAAATGTTGGTAAATATATTTGATCGCATTATGACACTTTTCCTGGTAGAATATGTGACTTTGCCAGATTTGCTCGCCAGATGGTTTTCAATGTATGGGGACATTTGGAGAGCAAGACTCCTCTGTGGATGTTCCGGAAACTGATCTTATCAAAGCATGCGCTAGAATTTTTATTCATGAGGTCATTCGGAATTCCGAGTTACCATAGGCTCCCGCGCAAATTTTTTTTAGAGACGCAGACATCAAAGGAAGGCACTCCTACTCAGTTTATTGCGTTTAACTCAGTTGAAAAACCTGAGGGGGCGGGGATTAAAATTTTTGAACAAATGCTTAATGTATCCTGCAAGAAAATTAAAATAATAGTATTTATTTGTATTTATCTATGTCCACTTCTTGAGAAAGCGCACCGCTCACCAACTCACCCGTCTCCTCGTCGTTTGCTAATGAAATCGACGAGCTCAAAGTCCGCAGCTTATGGGTCTATTCACGGAAACCAGCAAAATATGCAAAAAATGCAAGAATTTAAGCAAAAATTCGGAGAATGCTCCGATCAGTCGGCAATTTCGAAAAAACATGTCAAAAATACTTACGGACATGTGCAGAAAATTTCAGACCGAAATATCATCCTTATATATAAAATTCCGTTTGGGTTTGTAACTGAGGATCTTTGTGTGTCTGTGTCAAAGGCGCATGGCGGGGTCGAACTCAGCACCCGCGGCCAAATAAAAGATCGACGTGCAAGCGTGCTACACAGGTAAACCGGCATGGATGAACTGTGTCTGAATAGTGGCTCAATAGGCGGTAATGCGCGAATGGTTCCTATACGGTGGAGGAGAAGGAAACATTCAGACGCTGATGTTCGAACAATGTGTGAGACACGGCTGAATGAGAAACAATGCGCGAGGCGGGCAAATCGAGATTCTTGGTGAGCCACCGATGTGCGAACAATCGATTGCGGCCTCAGCGCTAGCGCGTGATCTGATGCAATGTTCTTTCTTTTCTTTTTTTGCTCGTGAGTCTCTATTATTACTTAAATTATTGCTTAATTGCCCTATTAATTTCCCGAATAATGATTTTTCAGCTTATTTCGTGTGAAGCTACGTTGCTTACGAATTAACAAGATTCACTGTCAATAGAACGCAGAGAATGGTGTATTTCGGATGAGCTCAAACAGTAAGTGCAATAAATGTATTATGTTATTAAATACAAACAATTTCAGGCGTCATCTCTCCAATTTTCTATGACGGCGTCAGAGATAAAATGTCTGAGCGTTCGGAAGTTTCTACGGGATTCTCAAATGTGAAAAAGTTGAAAAATGTGAGTTTTAGAAATGAGGTTATGCTTGAAAGTAAAACTGTAATTTTTTAACTGCATTTTAGTTCGAAAGTATTATGGGGGTTATTCACGAAATAACAAAAAATAGCGTAAACCAGCAAAAATTCGGAAAATTCCTCGATTGACCTGAAACTTTGGGAAATAATGGCAAAAATACTCCACCACATTCCCAGAAAATTTCAGACCAAAGTATCGATTTTTGTGAAAACGTATGGGAATGTCCGGGAGTATTTTTGCCATTGTTTCTCAAAGTTTCATTGTCAGGCCAATCGGAGCATTCTCCGAATCTTCACTGAGTTTTTTACTGGTTTAGCTATTTTTTATATTTCGAGAATAACCCCATTAAAATTCAATTACCCTAAACTTGTGTAGATAGGTCCGTCAATGCATAGGGCCGCCCTCTCTTAAGAAGTACTCTTTCGTTTCTCTGGCCGCTCGTTGCGAACAAGAACATAAAGGAGAGAATTCAATTTTTTCAATCAGTAAATGGAAAAAAGCCGTCTTCCAGACCAACACTGATACTGTCCATTTTCCTAAAGTTCTGCTCCAGGAAGATGGTCCTTTTCATTCTCCGTTTGTAAAAAGATGGTCTATGGAAAACATTACGTTAGCTGAGGCGGCTGTCAAAGAAAAGGAAAGCGGTCCTATCTTCACGAGTTTAGGGTAATAAAAAATAGGGTCATTTTTATTATCATGAGAAACCACATTAAATTAAGTAACGATTGGATTAAATGTTTTATTTTTGCAGCGACGGCACGTTTCGGATCACATATTGCCTAAAATTGGCTGAAGGCGCAGGAACCAATTGGAACGAGTGCGAGGATCCCTATGCCACCATCGATTTTAAATACTAAATTACTTTTTTCCGTTAGGCAAACCTTCATTTTTTCACAAAGCTTTTGTTTTTTTAAATGGTAAACTTTTAATAAACATACTCAATTCCATCTCGAGATCAGTAAATTTCAGGAGCAGTGAGAGAAACTCGCGCATTGAAAAGCCGCGGATGCGTGAAAAGTCGGCCATTGAAAAACCGCTAATTCAAACGTTCGTGGTTCCGTCACTCGAGCATCGAGCGGCGCACCAGTGGACCACCATTCGGCCATGCCGGTTTACCTGTGTACCGCCTGCGCCACACGGGACACGTGGGTTGAACGCTCTCGAGGAGTAGATTTGTTCGCGGCTGGCAGCATGCCGTTGCGTTCGCCTCTGGGTACAGAAAAAGGTCAAATAAAAAACAGTTTAGAGATGAGAAAAGATCAAAAATAGTTTTTGATTCAGCCAGGCTTGTCAATTTTAAAAATTACCGATTTTTTTCTGAAAATTTTTAAAATGATATTTTGGTTCAAATTTTTTGAGCTTGTACAGGAGAATTTTTTCCAATATTTCCCGAAATTTCAGGTTAATCGGAGCATTCTCCGACTTCTCCCGCAATTTTTCCGTGTTTTTCTTTTTTTTTCCCGGTTTTGTGAATAGGTCCTAATTTCGCCATTGCCCGCCAACCACCGGGCAGCATGCAGACGGGTGGCTACATAATCTGGAGGCCTATGTCAAATGACTGCAGCTTATAAAATGCCTCAAAACTTCCTATACTTATGCGCCACACTATACAGTGAGCCAGCTTTTACTTCAGTTTTCTGTTTTCTCTAAATATTAGGTTGTCGGGAAAGTCTTGGTATTTATCTTGGATTTCATTAGGAACATACAAGCCTGGCTGCATCAAAAGCTACTTTTGATTTCATTTCATTTTTTAAATGTTTTTATTCTTCATTTCAAATATAACTTTCATGCAATTTCCGCGTGTTCCCTGTGGCGTAGTCGGGTAAACTCTTGCCCGGCAAGCTACAGACCGGAGTTCGAGTTTTTGTGTTGATCTCGGGCGCTCAGTTCGCTTCCGCCATGCAATTTGGAAACAGACACACCAAGAAACTCAGTTACAGAGCCAAACGGAATTTTATATATAAGAATGATACATAGTGAGCCTACTAGAATATGTGTTCTCAATCGAGTTGCGACGTCAAGAGGTCAAACTCCGCCCATTTTTTTGCACGTAAAAATTCAAAATGCACTAAAATTTAATGTTAGCGTGAAAAAAAGTGGGCGGAGTTTAACCTCTTGACGTCGCAACTCGATTGAAAACACAATATTGTCGGCCCGCCAAAATGGTCAAACGCGCTCCGCTGAACTCAACGTTATGCGATTTTCATTTTGGTTTCCAAATTATTTCATTTCACGTTGAATTTACACGTGAAGTTAAATAATTTGGAGACCAAAATGAAAATCGCATAACGTTGAGTTCAGCGGAGCGCGTTTGATCATTTGGCGGGCCGACAATAAATACAATTACTTTTTCGACATCCTAAATAATAGTTTTTTTGCTTTCAGAACCGAAACAAGATATCCAAAAACCAATGCAAGAGGCCAGTGAGATTGCAGAGCTCCAAAAGAAATATGACAAACGAGAGGAAGTCAAAAAAGAAGTGAAGCGACGGATTGAAGAGGAGGAAAAGGAGAAAAAACTTCGAAAAGAAACTGAAGACTTGTTGAAGAGCCCGACAGTTCTGAGCAATAATCAAAACTATACAAAGGTTATTGTTTTAAGAAGAGAGAAAAAGTGAGCAAAACTGATTTTCAGAGCTCCAGCTCTTCTTTTCCAAAGCTGGGTCGACGTTTCAACAACTCGCAGTATTTCAACTGGAGTGATGATGATGACATTCCAGTTATTCGTCATGAATCTCCACTACGTCCCATATCTCGTAGAACACATTCTCCGCTTCCTCCGTCTGCCTCTGATGCTTGTCAACTTTGCACCTTGGCGATGCGCGGAACCCGCACACAAAGTGAAGCCTGTGCTCATATGGACGCATTTTTGGCGTCTCATCGTCATTGAGCTATTTATCATTATTCGTCTCTCTTTTTTTCAATTGCGACCTTCCCAGCAGCGCGAAAATGAATTTCAGTTAGATTTTAAAAATCTGCACTTGAGCTTCATTATTAATGAAATGTGAAATGAAAAGGCACACAATGATAAACAGAGAGATATCAATCAATACAGTAGAGCAATTGGAAGAAGACACGTGTTGTTGTACATCAGAGAAGATTTTGGGTAATTTCAAAACGGGGTGGCGAGAGAGAGAGAGAGAGAGAGAGAGACGATGATGCGAGAGTGAGAGGGGACCCGATTAGAGGACATTTGGTGAAGTTTCAGTTTGTTTTGAGCAGAAAATCCGATATTGTGAGGAAAAATGTACAAGAGATCCATGATGAGCGAGTTGATCGTCTTTTTTCTACCCGAGACCATCGGATTCCACGTCGCTGGACGTGTCGGAGACCGCCTGCGCCAGACTGTTTTGAGATGATCGCTCCTGATGGATTTGCTCGCTAATCTGTTCGAGAGCTCTCATCGAGGTACTGTAGCTGTCTTTTCGATCTTGGACCTGGAAAATATGTTCAATATTCGAAAATCTTTCTTCTTTTTTGGCACTGGACTATGAAATGTTTATTTTATACTCGGTATAAAACGCTGAAAACTCGCTCCTTCGAACAATGAATTACGCATGCATTTGGAGTGAGGTTTAGAGAAATCAGAGCAAAACATCGGCCACGGCTCTCTCAATTTTCGGCCCTCGGACGTTTCGAATGTGGAATTTTCGAAGGTTTTTCTGGATTTTGTCGACGCGGTGTTTCACACAATCATTTTAAATGCTTTTTAAGGAAAATTCCTCAAACACCGCGACGACAAAATCCAGAAAAACCTTCGAAAAGTCCACTTTCAAAACGTCCGAGAGCCCAATTTTCTGCACTCTCTCGTCGCCAACGTGGCCGCGTCCACCACTGTGCGAAGGGAGCGCTTTTGCAGAGCTCCGTACTGAGAATATAGAAGCAGTTATTCACAAAACAGTAAAAATTGGGGGAAACTCGGAGAATGTTCAGATTAGCCTGAAACATTGGGAAATGACGTCAAAAATATCCATGGACATGCTCAGAAAATTTTGGACCGAAATATCGATTTCTCTAAATCTTTAAAAAATCTATATTTCGGCCCAAAATTTTCTGTGCATGCCCACGTTTTTGTTAAAAAACAGGCATTTTTTGCGCCTCCGCGGCTATACAAAAATTTTTTTTTGTTACACTCAAAAAACCAAATAAATACATGTTCTTTTGGTCCACCACACCTGCCCGGGAGCATTTTTCACAGTATTTCCCAAAGATTCAGGCTAATCGGATTTCTACGAATTTTCCCCCAATTTTTTGCTGTTTTGTGAACAACCCCATTACATTTCGGAAAGTTTCAAAATGGATGAACACCTTTTGAAAAGAGAAAAAATTCGGCAGTTAAAGCTATTATCAATTCAATATTCTTGCCGGCTACCACATGCGCCCGCGAAAGTTTTATAATAGACGCAGACATAACGAGCGACACACCCGCTCACATTTTTTGATCTACGTTCAGTTGAATTCCGTTGAATTCAGTTGAAAAGACCTGATTGGGCGGAGCCTCGATTTTTCGCGCCACAGCTTACTGTAGCCGGCAAGAATATTGAATTGATAATAAGATTCTGTATACCATAAGAGATATAACTTTTCCAGATTTTCCAACAAAGTCAAATTTTCACCGTGTTTCATTGAAATTTTGAGTGAAAAAATAAACTAAATAAAAACTCACCTCATTTTCAAGAATAGACATCAGTTCGATTTGTGAATTCATTGTCTTCGTCAAAACTTCTTTTCGATCATAGTACGGACGCGCTTTTTTGATTGATGGGCTGAAAATAAGTGTTTATTTTTGATTTAAATAATAATTTCAGCATTAAAATTTCGGATTTCACAGTTTAGGGAAAGAAAATTGATTGCTGGAGCCAGAAACAATAACAAACATTTAAAGAAAATCGTGTATAAATCCGGTTGTACTGTAAGTTCTATCTATTTTTACAGTACCCGCAGAGATTTTGAACCTCAAGAAAAAAAGAAGAAAAATTGTTTTTTTTTCTCCCCAACCAGAAGAAAACTGCTATAAATTTTTTTCACGGGTTTTACGGAATACATGACCTGTTTATCATATTCCCAAAAAAATAAATAAATAACTGATTGGAAATATTTGGGTAACTTTCAGTCGAAAAAAAACCCTTCGATTTTTGTTCGAAGGTTTCGTCAAGAAAAGGAAAAATAAACACTTCATTTTTACATTAGTGGAGAACGGAGCATTTTCGTTGATGAGATTTAAAAAAAAATTAAAAATCAATTTTTCCCTACTGTTTTAAAATATAGTATTGATTGAGGGATTTAGGAATATCTCATCGAAATCGCAAAAAAAATTTCCCTGATTTTTGCCTGTTTAAAACAAAAAAAAAATAGAAGACCACGGGTAGTACACGAAGTCGAGGTTTTCTAGGCGACCGACCGCGTCTTTTTGAAAATTGTATTGTCTTCAGCAATAATCGGGTTTTTCTTCATTTTTTTTTTCGATTAATTATTTACAAATCGGCCAAAATTGCAAGTGGAAACAAAGGTTTTGTCTATCATCCTTATATATAAAATTCCGTTTGGGTCTGTAACTGAGTTTCTTGGTGTGTCTGTTTCCAAACTGCATGGCGGAAGCGAACTGGGCACCCGAGACCAACACAAAAACTCGAACACGCGTCGTTCGCTTGGAGGGCAAGCGCTTAAACGCCTGCGCCACAGGGCACACGCAAAAAATTAATGGAAAAGAAATATAAAAGAAAGATGAAGAAGAAACATTTTTAGAAATGAAAAGACATCAAAAGTAGCTTTTGATGCAGCCAGGCTTGTTTCAAAATAAAAAATGCTTGGAAAAAAATGATAACCGCGACTTCGTGTACTCCCCGTGGTCTTCTATTTTTTTTTGTGCGATTTCAATGTGATATTCGTAAATCCCCCACACAATACTACATTTCAAGCCACTTCCCCAATAAGTTGGCACCTCCTTTAACGGTTGTTTCTCTCCATATTTTTCAATCCTTTCAAATGTAGATTTCTGACATAAAAGAATATAGGCCAGCAGCCAATCAATACTCACCCATTCTCCTGCAACAATCTTCGCAGCGTCGTCTCCAACTGCAACAGGTCGCGTACTCGTGCCGCGTGCGCTCGTTCCGCTTCCGCGCATTCCGCCTCCGCTTCATTGACCAACTCAAGTTGCTGTTCGATAACATCGATGTACTTTTTCTCCGCGTCCATCTCATCATTGTTGTTCAGTGAACTGTGAAGAATCGTAAGTTGCTCTCTCGCCATCTCGACGACTGTCTTTTGGCGTTCAAAGAGCGCAGCCGCTTGTTGAGCGAACCTTCGTAAATTGGGTTCTCGTGATTTCAAATCAAAAAACGGACGGGCTTTAGAAATGTGTTTGGCGAGTTTGTTGGGGATTCCACTGATTTCTCTGTTGAAGATTAATTGGGTTTCGCTGCAAGAAAAGTACGCCAAAATCGTGAGAAAAATCCTGTTTTTTTGTCTTTGTTGATAAAAAGGTGATAAAATGGCTACACTATAGAAAGTGGATGGGATTCTTTTTCTAGATTTTCAACAACAACAAAAACCAGCTCAGTCTCATTTTTCAGATTTTTTTTTTACCATAAAGGATAGAAAACTCACCAAAATTGTTTTTTCACGTGCTCCAACTTCATCTCGTAACTGTTGATATCGTCAGTGGCGTCGTTCAGATTCTCGAGCTGCCTCCGAATCGACATCATCTGGGGATCCCCCGCCTCTTCCATCGCGATTTCTGAACACAATTTTTTCTGTTGAGAAAAGAGGGAAAGGAGTGGAGAAGAAAAATAACATTTGAGACAGAAATAGGTACTTTCCTTGCTAATTTTTTCCTATTCCCATGGGCACGTTTCCCAAAAATAAGAGTAAAGTTGACCAAAAATTAAAAAAAAATGAAAACAAGTATTGTAAGGAGTAGTTCACGCAACTTTTAATGGGAGTTTCAGATTTTTTAATTTAGGATGCGCATATTACAGATATAGGCAGCTAAATGGCTATTAGCCATTGATATCGCCTATTCGGCAAGTTTGGCACGAGAGTTAGCCATCGAAATAAGCCTTCAAATTCGAGACCTAAGCCAAATTCATTTTTCATATTTCTTGAACTAGTCGGCTAATAGCCAAAAACTTCGTGAGTAAGTAGGATTACAGTCTAAAACGCACTCGGCGTGTCGCCTACTGTGAAAACAAAAAAAAATTACGATACGGTGATTGCGTACTTTTGAAAATTAAAACGAAGAAAGAAATTGTGACCCTGACAAAAGTGGGGAAAATTTTTGCAAGTCTGTGGCACAGTTTTTCCTGCATTCTATAGCACTTTCTGTAAATTTTGTTCATTTTCAAAAGTACGCAATCACCGTGTCGCAATTTTTTGTTTTCACAAAAAGTCCGATTATAACCTAAAACTATGCGTGTTGCCTGGATAGTTCATTTTGAATAAGTTTAAAACAAAAAAATCGATAACTATTTGACTTTTCGATCGCTCGAACGTTCTGTCCTATAGAATACGTGCTGTTCAGAGGCACGTTCATGAAATAAAATTTGAACAGCGCGGGTTTTTTTTTCACCAAAAACAAAAAAATTATGGCCAAACGGTGGTCGTATTTTGCAGATACTAACAATACATTTGATCGCGATACGAACGAAAAAATAGAAAAAAAAAGTAGTTTTCAGTAAAAATTCAAGCTTATGTATACAAGCGTGAAATGAACAACATTTCATGGTAAAGAACAAAGCGATCAAGTATTTCAGATACGGTTCATACAACCGTTTTGAAGGACGCAAAGAAAAGCAAAGGACAATCGAAGAGGTGAAAAGAGAGGAAAATGAGGAAGGCCATACTGTCCGGAGAGTGCAATTAACTGGCGGAGAAGGGCAAAAGTGGGAGGACAGAAGAGCAACGGAGAGCAGAATGGTGAGAAAAGACGGTTTTTGCGGCAATCGGAGTGAGTGAGTACAGGCCGATCGGGTTGCGGATGACGTCATCAGAAGGAAAGATGGAAAAGAAGAAGAAGTGGGAGAAATGGGAGGAGAGATAGTGATCTATTGCTGAATTTTCATCGTTTTTTCTATCTTTCTTTCTCCGCTTGCGTCCCGTCCCGACCCGGCCTGGCCTGGCCCGCCATCCAAAAATTAATCAAAGTGGAGGTGAAAAAAACCTTTATTTTTAAAGATAGGGCACATGTGATTGAACTTTACTTCTAAAAACAGACGGTCAAGGATACCTGTTTTCTTCGTGTCAAAATTATTTTAAAAATTTGTTACAACAACTTGAGATAAATGCTTCTCTGTTGGAGGTGAAGGCAAAGATTTTCAAATTTTTATACCGTGTCAAGGCCCTATAATCCTTATTTGAATGACTGCGACCGTAATCCATTCAACAAGAAAGTGAGAGAAAATAAGATACCATGTTTTTAATTTTTTTTTTGTTGCTCACTCTTTAGCTCACTTTCTCCTTTAATGGATTACTCATTAAACTGTGTCAAAATTCATGCCGATATTAATCGTGAGAAAGCGGCCATTTTAACGGATGGACCTTTGCTGATTGTGAGACGAGAGCAATGTATATTAACGTTGTCGGTATTTATCTGCGGAACAAATTCCAGCGATAAAAAAGAAGAAAAATAAAGAAGTGCAACGCTCGAAAATCGACAGATCTTTGTTTCTTATCCCTTGATTTTGATTTCAAATCAAAACACTACAAGAAGGAAAAAAAAACAGAGATTTTCGACAATTCTCATGACTTTATGTCAAGGTCAGATCCCATCATACCGTACCTTTCAGTTATCTCAAAGTGATAATATGATAAAAACAACCGGTTTTTTCTTTTTTAATCAAAACTGACCACTCTTAAGCCAAAATGTGAAAGTGTGACCTCTACGAATTTCTCGGCGCAGGTCAGATTTATAATAGACACATCGATTCTTAATCCGTAGGAAAGCGAAAAGTGAATGAAAAGTGAGAATTTGCGGAAATTGAAAAATGGAGAGCGGACAAATCATGCAGCACTTATTTCTCGGCGAAAACGAACGAATTATTTAGAAATTCTTGTAAAATGTTTCAAATTTGTGTAATTAGGCCCAAGGTTGTCGGAGAAACGTTATACGACAATAACTTATGTGGTTATTCGCGAAATAGAAAAAACATGTGGTAAAAATCGGAGAAAGCTCCAATTAGGTTGAAAATTAAAAAAGTTAGAAAGAAAATAAAGATGTTTGAAAATCGATATTTTAGTCCAAAATTTTTTGAGAATGTCCGGGACTATTTTTGACATTATTTCCCAAAGTTTCAGGCTAATCGGAGCATTCGCCGAGTTTTCCCACAAGTTTTTGCAATTTTGTGAATAACCCTATTAGAAACACTTTGTTTTCAGGTCTTTTGCTATAAACATAACGGCTTGCCCTGGAATAAATGGCAGAAAAATGGATTTGAAAAAGTCCATAAATTTCGTCAGTTCCGTGCTTCTCATAAAATGCCCGCAAGGATGTGTACAGCGGAAATGATAAATATGAGAACAATGGAACGAATCCAGCGCAAAAAAGCAGAAAAATTAATTTGGCGACGAAAGTGAAATTCACAAAGTAGGAAGTTCAGTGGAGCGCACTTTGTAACGCGGCCGCTAGACAATATTTCCAGAAAAACAAACACTTACATATATTGTCGACCCGCCAAAATGGTCAAACGCGCTCCGCTGAACTCAACGTTATTCGATTTTCATTTTGGTTTCCAAATTATTTCATTTCACGTTTAATTTTTACGTGAAATGAAATAATTTCGAGACCAAAATGAAAATCGCCTAGCGTTGAGTTCAGCGGAGCGCGTTTGACCATTTTGGCGGGACGGCAATACTTAAATAAATAGTAACGATAAGCCGCACTTTTTTTTTCTCTACTTTATAAACGATGATGAGGAAATGATAAAAATTTGTTCAAGAATTTTAAAAACCGGAAAAAAACCCGCCAAAAAGTTTTTGTAATGCTATTTATCCCAGACAGATAATAGGAACCCGGAAAAACAAGGTACGAAAAAAATAACCTGGAAAAACAGGTTTTTAATGAGAAAAACTCTGGAAAACAAGACAAGCACATGATAGTTAAGCGAACAAAAAAAAAAGAAGAAACCGCGAAAAAGAATAAACCGATGTCTATTTACTTCTATAATAAAAGAATCAAAAACTGGAAAGAAACACGTCGAGAAAGTGTAAAAAAGGAGATAGCGATCGGTTTATCGAAAGTTGGAATTCGAATTCTCGATAAAATAACTCGTCGCTGAATTTTAGAGATCTCAATGACTTTTACACTGACAAACAGCTGTCGGGTCATGGGTTGCCGCCGTCGGCTCATTTTTCATCGGTTTTTGAGCGGTTCCAGTGAAAATGCACAAAGAAAAGTGAAAAAAAGAACTCAAAAAACAAGGAAAAAAATGTTGTTTCAAAAAAATAATTCGGAGAAAAGTGTGCAAACACCGCAAGCAAATATGCACAATTTATTTTCTACAGTAGTCTGCGGCACTGTTTTTGGAGACCCTGACAAAACCGGGGAAAACAACGAAACCGGGAAGACAAAACCAGGGAAGCCAAAACCGGGGGAAAAAAGTGACAAAACCGGGGAAAAGTTGCAAGGGATAATTCAATAAAGCCCCCCCCCCCCCCACCTTAATAGAGCCCCCCACGTTGTATTCAACCTTAGAAGAGCCCCCCACTCAGTACTAAATGGGTGGGGGTTTCTACCTGACTCCGGGGGGCTATATATTTTTTTTTCCTCTATTCAAAAATCAACCCCCACTAGTGTAAAGTGGGGGGTTGTTTTTTAAGAACCTGGTATTCTTAAAAAAGAGCTCCCTCTAGAGCCCCCCTTCAAAATTCCTCCCCCATCATTCAATATCAGTCCCCCACCATTCAAAATGTCTCCCCCATCATTCAATATCAGTCCCTCACCATGCAAAATCAGTCTCCCACTATTCAAAATCAGTCCCCCACCATTCAATATCAGTCCCCCACCATCTAATACTCGTCCCAGGCTTTTAAATTTTCTAAGCGTTTTTAGCAGAATTATCCAATTAAACAAGTTGCAAATATTTGGAGATTTTTATACACGGCATTGCCACTGGAATGCAACAAATATTTTCAAAATATCTGATTTTTAATTGCTATAAATTTCATACCTCGTAGGATGATCCGCGGCTTCGAAGTGCCATTTGTTTTCCGCATTTGTCACATTTTGCTTCTTATATAAAAGAAAACAAAAAAAAATGATGGAAAATAGTTTAAAACTTGAAAAAGTAAATAAATAATTTTGGGATTTGGCCCACAGAACGGGAATCTTCAAACGCATTCAAAATGACGCAAAAATGGGGGGCTCTTCTTTAATGCTAATGCATTTTATTTGACGACTGAATGGGGGCCTTTTCTTAAACCCACCGGAAAATACGATCTTGTTGGGGGACTGTTTTTGAATGGTGGGGGACTAATTTTGAATGGCGGGGGACTGATATTGAACGATGGGGGAGACATTTTGAATGGTGGGGGACTGATTTTAAATGGTGGGGGACTGATTTTGAATGAGTCCCCAGCCGTGATTGGAGCATCTGGGTGGGGAGCTATTATTGAATAAGTGGGGGACTGTTATTTAACAAGTGGGCAGCATATAAATTTCTGGGTGGGGGGCTTTTCTAAGGTCTCTTTTGGGGGACTCTACTTGAATTAGGGGGGGGGGGGCGGACTCTTTTTGAATATACCCAAGTTGCAAGTCTGCGGCGCACTTTTTCAAAACTTCCAGTACAAAACATCGTGCAGCAGTTGCAAAAAGGGGCGGACCCTCTTCCCCGGTTTGTCCATTTTTTGAGACCCTACCAAAACCCAGGAAGCAAGTCAAACCCAGGAACCAAAACCCAGGAAAAGGGGCGGGGCAACAAAACCGCGCCGCAGTTTGCAAAAACGCAACTTCGCCGCACAGTTTTTTATATGTATAATTTATTCTTGTCGTTTGGATTTTCAATACATTTTCTTTTTCAATTTTATTTTAATTTCAAATATTCGATGAAAAACCACCTAGAAATATACGTTCCACAAAGTAATTTCATGAATAAAAAGACTGTGCAAGGAAAAAGAACAATGAAAAAAACTGTGCTGCAAAATTGCGCTTTGACAAACTGCGGCGCGGTTTCGTTGCCCCGCCCCTTTTCCTGGGTTTTGGTTCCTGGGTTTGACTTGGTTCCTGGGTTTTGGTAGGGTCTCCATTTTTTCCCCGGTTTTGTCTTCTCTGGTTTTTCTTCACCGGTTTCGTGGTTTTCCCGGGTTTTGTCAGGGTCTCGTTTTTCTGGAGACCCTGAGCTAGGACTCATGAAACTGGAAAACAAACAACAACAGGAATATCGTTTTCCGTAAAATCGATTTCGAAAAACCGCAATTTTCGAGTGATAAGGGTGAGAGACGCATAGAAACATTTTCTGGAAAACGATTATCCTGTCTTTTTCCAGTTTCATGGATCAATAAAACGGGGAAGTCAACAAGCTCGCGGCACAGTTTTTCCTGAATTCTATAGGCTATAGCACTTCCGGTACCAAACTAGCGCCGCAGACTTGCAATGGGCGGAACGTCTTCCTCTGGTTTCGAAATTTTTTCTCCGGTTTGGTCAGGGTATTTTGAGAAATGTGAAGAGCGACCCGATCCTGATAAACCTGGGAAAAAATGTCAAAAACTTGGTAAAATTTTGCAACCCTGCGAAAATTACCACGAAATTCACGTTATTTGTCTTGTTTTGCAGATAAAAATTATCTTAAGTGTTCAGGTTTTATATGGTACGGAAAACCAATAAAAATGGTTTTATCTGAAAAAGGAAATTCTCCGTTCATTTCAGCACTCTTATTCCTCACGTCTCAGAAAATGAGAATTTTGTCTTTAAAAAATAAAGAAAAAAGATAATAATAATGCAAGTGCGAACTGCCGCGAACTACGCAAAAATGTAGAACTAGAACATCTTGATAAAAGAGCCTACAAAAGAAGCCATTCGGAATAATAAAGCATAACGAAGTTTTCGAAGCCTTCCAAAACAGCGTCATGTCTCTCACTGCCGATCCACCAGCGTGCACCGTCCCAGCTGCCGGAGGTACTTCCACCCACAAGCTCGTTAACGCCGGAGCCGACAAGCTGATCTTCAAGATCAAGTCGTCGAACAACACCGAGTACCGCATCACTCCTGTCTTTGGATTCGTTGATCCATCTGGATCCAAGGACGTCGTCATCACTCGTACTGCCGGAGCGCCAAAGGAGGACAAGCTTGTCATCCACTTCGCCAATGCTCCAGCTGACGCCACTGATGCTCAGGCTGCCTTTGCTGCTCTCACTCCGGCTGGAAACATCACCATCCCAATGTCGGCCACCGCCTAATTGAACTTTTCTTTCTCGAACTCGTCAACAATAAACGTTCCTTTTTGAAATTACTAATGATATGTGCATCCTCAATCTACAATTTTTTCCTCTCACGCCGCCAAGAGCTGAATCGTGGCGAGGCCCAGCAGTTGCTGACGCATAACTTGACGCGCTGTCTCGCTACGTCACGAATCCATAATATTGTGTTTTCAATAGAGTTGCATCATGAAATAAGGAAACCCCCTCCATTTATTTGTGCGTGTCCACGCAATCAGAGTGCTATTATAGATTCGTGAATGAGCGACAAAACGCGGTTAATTTTTGGGGCAAAAGTTAGCTGGTCTCGCCACGATTTTGACAGACTACGGTTAGCGCGAAAATATATTTTTTATTCTTTTTTTTTTTATTAAAACGCATTTTCATAGTTTTTTCTCAACAAAATGTGTTTTTGAAACGAAATTACCCATTCCAGGTTACACAAAAAAATTTAATAGTGAAAAATGCTAGTCAAAAGGCAAAAAAACGCGTTTTTATTTAAAAAAAAAAAGAAGAAAAAATATTTTTCGCGCTAACCGTAGTCTGTCAAAATCGTGGTGAGACCAGCCATCTTTTGCCCCACAATTCACCCGGTTTTGTCGCCCATTCACGAATCCATAATATTTGAAGAGATGCACACTCATGTTTTCCTGATACAACTCGTTTAAAAACACAATATCAACAAAAAAAAACACTCATTTAAATCATTGATAAATACGTTTTGAAGCAAGCCATAGAATAAGACCCGAATCAAACCACGATAATTACGTTTTGGGGGAGCATTCTATTAAAGGGGGTGCCAACTTTTTGGGGAAAGTTGCTTAAAATATACTCTTGGGTGGGGGATTTAAGAATATCACATTGAAATCGCACAAAAAAATTTCTCTGATTTTTTATGATTTTTACAAAAAAAAATAGAAGACCACGAGGAGTACACGAAAAAATGGTGGCCGTGGCCTAGGAAATCCACGGCCGCTGCTTCTAGAAACTTCCATTTTCACGAGAAATATTTTTTTTCTTGTAATTTTCCTCGTTTTTATCATCGATTTTCGATAAATCATGCTCTAATCGCTTATTAAAATTTTAGATAATCGCGAAAACACATTTTAGTCATGAATATCGAAAAATCGATATTTGCCTGTTGTTCGATTCAACGTTCTGAATATATTCCGGTGAAAATTTTTGCTCGAATATAAAAGTTACAGATAAAAGAGTGATTTTAATGCGGAAATGAGCAGGAAAACGGGAAAAAACGAAAGGTATGATAATTTTGTTTCGAATTTGTTTTATCATTAATTTTGTGATCAACACGCATTAATTTGCTATCTGAAATCACGAAATGATGTTTGTACATTATTTCCCAAAGATTAATACAAAAATATTGGAAAAAGACGGGAGAAAAATGATGAAAAAGAAAAATGGCGTTTGAATTTCGCGCCAAATCGTGTACTCCCCGTGGTCTTCTATTTTTTTTTGTAAAATTCATAAAAAATCAGAAAAATTTTTTCGTGCGATTTCGATGTGATATTCGTAAATCCCCCACCCAAGAGTATATTTTAAGCAACTTTCCCCAGAAAGTTGGCACCCCCTTTAAAACCCCCCGAATCATTCTGATATAGGCCCCCCAGCATTAAAAGTGGAACCCCCCCCCCCCCCCACTCCATAGCATGTGTTAAAATCTTAAAACTTCTGAAAACTCGCTCCAATCGAACAATGAATTTTGCATGCATTTAGCGGTATTCCCCCCGACCGCTAAGAGCAAAACATTGGCCATGGCTCTCTCAATTTTCTGCACTCTCTCGTGGCCAACGCCAACATTTCAGCCGGTTCTATTGTGCGCAGTTCTATTCCGTAGCAGTTAAACCGTTGTACCCCCAGATATTCGATATTCCATTTTCAGACTATGCCGTGTTTATGGATTTGAAACGCTTCCAAAAGTGGGCGAAAAGGAAAAAAAAAAAGTTTTTTAATTAATTTTTTGCCTTTGTTTGGGAGCGTTTGCAGTGGTGCGTCCAGGCGCATTACCTGACTCCCATCTCAATGTGACACTAAAGTTTATCGTGCGGACGTTTGGCCCCCCAAGCTTTGTGTTCAAATTTCGAGAAAAAGCCAGCCTTTTTGGCTTAAAAATCCCATGGTTGATCGGGCTCACCGGGTCGGGTCCGTTGGAACGTGAATCGAGAACGCTTTTTAAACAACGATGAAACGGAAGCAGCTCGAACAGTCGTGACAACGAGAAAGAGTTTTATTGATCAGGGAAGCTGATCTGTGAGTCGGCTCCATAATTTTAGGAATATCTCAAAAGACTGACTCAAAGACTCAAAGAGTTTCAAAAAGGAACGTTTATTGTTGAGAAGTTCGAGAAAGAAAAGTTCAATTAAGCGGTGGCCGACATTGGGATGGTGATGTTTCCGGCCGGAGTGAGAGCAGCAAAGGCAGCCTGAGCATCAGTGGCGTCAGCTGGAGCATTGGCGAAGTGGATGACAAGCTTGTCCTCCTTTGGCGCTCCGGCAGTACGAGTGATGACGACGTCCTTGGATCCAGATGGATCAACGAATCCAAAGACAGGGGTGATACGGTACTCGGTGTTGTTCGACGACTTGATCTTGAAGATCAGCTTGTCGGCTCCGGCGTTAACGAGCTTGTGGGTGGAGGTGCCTCCGGCAGCTGGGACGGTGCACGCTGGTGGATCGGCAGTGAGAGACATGACGCTGTTTTGGAAGGCTTCGAAAACTTCGTTTGATGTTTTATTGTTCAAATTGACTTCTTTTGTATGCTCTTTTATCAAGATGTTCTACTAACCCGACCTCAATTTCACGTTTTAGGAAGCAGCTCTAAATGAGAAATATATATGTATTTACGTAAATACATATTTTTAAAACGATCTTATTTTTATCGTATTTTTTGAGGTTTCGGTATGTACAGGGCTATACATATATGAAAAAACGCGAAGCAGTTTTTATCGGTACGCGACGATGAAGTCGCAGGGGGTATTTGAAAATGTATTTTGGTTAGGTTTTATGGACCTATTCAGCGCAGGAAAAAACCGTTTTTCGTGTTTTTTTTTTTTAAATTCTATGCAGGTTGTTTTCCAGGAAAAGAAACCCATCGCGTCGAAACCCGGCGTGAAAAATGTAATGCGCCTTTGATTTTCAATGAGGAATTCAGCTGAAACTTAAAGGCGCATCGAGTTATTTTATCGGCAGGTTATTTACGTAAAAAAAAACCTCCGAATACTGTTGTTTTTTGTCAATTTTCCTGAATTCTGCATTGGGAAAAATCAAGGAAACACAGTTTTTTCCTTTGTTGAACAGGTCCATTAGTGAATCTTCCGGCGGTTTTTTTCTTTTCTTTTTTTTATCTTCAATGCTTTTTTTCCGAGTGGGGAGTGGGAGGGCGGAATGAAATTAAGAAATCTGTGCGGGGGTACGACAGAATAGAAATAGGCGAAATAGAAATGCTACAAAATAGAATTGCTACAAAAAAGAACTGGAAAAAATAGAACGGCTACAAAATAGAAATGAGCGGAATAGAACTCGGTGCGATGGAGCGCGTTTGCATTATTCTTCGAATTTTCCGATTATTATAGGATTTTTCAGTAATTTTCAGATATTTTACGCACTTAACAACATCGAAAATGAAGAAAGGTATAAAATCAATGCAGTTTCAGAAAAAAAAATTGAAAATCGGCGAAAAACTGAGCAATTGAAAAAATAATGCAAACGCGCTCCATCGCCAAAATTTTTTCTATTTTGTAGCATTTCTATTTCGCTCATTTTTATTTTGTAGCCGTTCTATTTCGTAGCATTTCTATTTTGCTCAGTTCTATTTTTTCCAGTTCTTTTTTGTAGCATTTCTATTTTGTAGCATTTCTATTTCGCCTATTTCTATTCTGTCGTACCCCTATCTGTGCATATCCGAGATTTACGTTTTTGACGGAATTTCGTATCCTACCCTTTTTGTTAGAAAAAGATTTGGCAAGGGCGGTGCAAATCGATTGCTGCGCACACGAATTATTTTCTGGGAGGTTCCCAGAAGCGGTCATCCCTTCCAGATCATGTTCTGGAGCGGCATCACCGCCACCGACCAGGGTGTCAAAGTCAACTTCGCCTTTCTGTTGGGCAACAGTTTGTTTATCAATTTTCGACAAACTACTTTGTTTTTTTTTTTTGCGGCGCAACACTAGTTATGCCAAACCTACTACGTTCACCACCTCTTGCTGCTTTTGTTTGAATAAATTATTGAAAATGTTTCTGAGAGTTCCACCGCTCACACATGGACCGTGCACTGCGGACTTACCCGAATTTCGTCTCGTGTCTCTCAATTTCCCACGTAGAAAATACGTATTTCGTCGTTGGCCTTGTTCTGCATGACCTAGGTTCCAATGAGCCCCGGTGGAAGTTTCACAGATTGATAATAAATAAATGTTTCCCAAAAACTTTGAAAATCCTGCTGCCCCCATTCGTTTACAAGCACAAGCAAATCCATCTCAATCAGTCTGGGTTTTCTATGTTAAAAGAAATTAAATGTATTATTTATTTAATTTTTTTTGTTTATTCCACACATATTTACTTATTATGCTTTCAATGGAGCTACGTTTTGATAACTTGAAACCACGCCCACATTTTGTTTCACGCATTTCTCTTGTAGTTTCAAGTTTCCATTTCGCAACTGAACTGAAAAGACAGTACTCAATTTTTTGGGAATTCAGAAAGATTTTTGTAGTGATTTGATGAAAGAATTGTATAAAAAGAGTGAGAGAGTGATGTGGAGTGAAAGAGAGAGAAAATTTAAAAGGGTATGAAAAGAAGGCATCTAGACGAGAAATTGGAGTTACATTATAAACAACAGGGACAAGAAACATTGAAAATGGTGGAGAAAAAGAGATTGGAAAGAAAAGAACCCGCTGATGAGGACATGATAGGGTGAGGAAAACACGAAAAATTTGTTTTTTTTTCTTGGAAAAAAGTCTTATTTTAATATTTTTAGAAATTGAAAACTCTAATTTGGGCAAAATTAACTTGGCAAATACTTTTTTGTATTTTTTTGGAAGGAGATCACCTATAGGAACTATACTGTATTATAAAAAAGCGATATGAGAAAAAAAAATAAAAAAGGAGAAACGAGAGAGGTGGTGAAAATCGGAAAAAATGGCCAATTAGATGAGAGAAATGAATATCACAAGAGGGCAAGTTGTGGGCACTCGGAAAAGAAATCCCTGAGGTTTTGTTATTTTTGTATTATAAAGCACCGGGGAAAGTATTCCACGACTTGGACAGACGACGTTAGAGGATAGTGTCGCATTCCTGTGTGGGCGTGGGTGGTTCGTGTGAGGAGAGCCTCGATACGCGCATCTCATCCACGACACCACCGCCACCGCCGTTTGGAAGTCGGATTGCCGATGAAATGTAGTTGTTTGGCCGATGACGGGCTGATGAGTTCATGTCGGCTGGAAAATTTGAAATGTGGAATACTAGAGTAAACATGTTGGGAAACTGGCTACGCCACCGAAGAGAAGTGATGTGAATTCATGAGATATCATTATTGTTTTAAAAAATTTGTCACTTGGAAAAAAGGGCGAAAAAAATGTAGGCTCCGCTTCTTTGACCAAATTTCAACTGAAAGTTCTACCGTTTGCCCATGGAACGTACACTGCGGGCTGACAAGCGTCTCGTCTTGCATTTCTCAGTTTTCCACGTGTTTCGGCGTTGGCCTAGTTTTCTACGGCCTAAGTTCTAATGAACTCCGTGTGGAACTTTCAGGTATGGATAATAGTAAAACCATTATCACTTGGAAATTTGGGCAAGAAAGCGGCGTCTCATTTTTTTGCGCCAATTTGAAGGTAACAAATGGCGCTTCACTATTAATTTTGGTGGTATAACGGAATAACACTGCTATGTCAGTCTGTAAATACAGGCGAGACATTCGTTCTCTACTTTTACTTTTTTCTTTCTCTATCGTATCCGTCAGCTCAGGCGGTCACCTGACGAGAGGCGCGAGTTTGAAAAATAGGCTCCGCCTCCTTGCCGAAATGGCAGAGTGAGTTTTTTTTTATCAAAGTGAGTTTTTAATTTTCTTGAGTGGGTATTTTTTTAATAAAGTAACGAAAATTCAACGCATAAAATCGCGTGCGTAGGAGGCGGAGCCTATTTTATATTCGCGCCTCTCGCCAGGTGACAAATTTTTTAAAACAATAATGTGGCTAATAGCCATCGAAAAAAAAAACTGATAACGGATGATATTGTCTACTAGCCGGTGAATATGATCATTACCCCTTAAAGCCTATAGTTTGGGCCTATGGTTGGCCCCACGGCTAATAGAATGCTCACATCCAAAATTAAGGTGACCAAGCAATCGGCGCTTTCGTGGCGTGTCCCAAACGCCCCAAATTCGCTGGCTAATATCTATTTTTATTGGCTATTAACCAAACATTTTCTGACACTGACTCCATCACTGTCACACCATCTCCGTAATAGTTCTATACCGTAAATAGTAGTTTCCGTTCTAACACCCAAATTTTCAGTTACCAATCAGTTTAGCGTAACCAGTATATGCACTAATGTGAGAGGAACATTCCATTACACTGCGAAAAAAACGAAAGAAAAATATGAAAAAAGAGGAAATCCAATCGTGCAGCAGAAGGCCGATTGTTATCGCATAACACACACACATTCCACGGATTTGGAGGAAAAAAAAACATAATGGGGTTATTCACGAAATGGCAAAAAATGGCAAAAAAAGGCAAAAAACTGCGCGAAAACTCGGAAAATGCTCCGATTGATCTGAAATTTTGGGAAATGAGGAAAAAAACTCTCTCGGACATTCCCACAAAATTTGAGACCAAAATATCGATTTTTAAGAATTATTGCTTTTTTGTCTGAAAATGCTTAAATTCGACATTTTGGTCTGAAATTTTGTGGGAATGTCCGGGAGAGTTTTCTCCCTCATTTCCCAAAATTTCAGATCAATCGGAGCATTTTCCGAGTTTTCGCGCAGTTTTTTGCCGTTTTTTGCCATTTTTTGCCATTTCGTGAATAACCCCATATTGCCCATTCGCGAAGAAAGCAAGTGCGCTCCACAAAACTTAGTACTTCGTGGATTTCATTTTCGTCGTCAAATTATTTCATTTCACGTTGAATTTACACGTGAATTGAAATATTTTGGCGACGAAAATGAAATCCACGAAGTACTAAGTTTTGTGGAGCGCACTTGCTTTCTTCGCGAATGGGCAATAAGTGTTTAAATATCTATAAAAAATATGAATAATATTTAAAGGAAGAAGATAACGACGGCTACAGTAAAACTAAAAATAAGTAATGGGAGAAAAAAAGGGGGGGGGTAGGGTTTAATTGAGTTACATATTTTTTTGGGCAAAATTTTAATTTTGGCTCTCGCTGTTTGGGGACTCTGTCAATGTTTTCCATTTGAATTGATTATAAAATTACAAAAACAAAGGAAAATTCAGAAATTACGACTGACAGAGAAGATATTGTGTTTTCAATTGAGTTGTTAAGTACATGAAAATGTGAAACCCCGCACACTTCTTTTCCTGCGAGTTTTCAAATGACCGTAGAACTGCATTTTGTTGGGTAAATAAGTGGGTGGGGTTACATTTTTTGATGAAGCAACTCGATTGAAAGCCAATTATCGTTTTCAAACAGCAAAGACCAACCTCTGAAGGCCCACGAGACCATTGACTCTATAATACACAGAGGCGTGAGGCGGGAGTCAGAAAACGCACCCAAAATCACAACTTCGAACGTTTTCAAATTAGGCTCAAAATTAATATTCAAACAAACACGTTTTTATTTAAAAAAAAATCGCGCTTTTAGATTAACTGTGGGCCTTATTTGTAAGCGTTTTATTGTGTTTTCCATCGACTTGCGACATGAGAACGAGAAACTCCGCCCACTTATTTGTGCGCGACCACGCGAGCACAGTGCTATTTGGAGACGCAGACAGAACGGTGAATGCAGACTTGCGTTTTCATGTCGCAAGTCGATTGAAAACACAATAAATTGTGCATCCGGGCGCGTTTTCTGACTACTATCCCATGCTCCTTTTTTAATACGCTATTGAGGGATAAATTATAGAATGTTTGTTTCATAACTCACTGCAAAACACAATTTGACAACGACCACTATGTTTAATAAGGTTACGCTTAGTTATTACGATGAAAAATTGCACGATATAACAAAATAATAAAATCAAAATCATCTAATGTAAAGAAAATATGTATGCGGTACTCTAATTATTTCTGTAAAACTAAAAGTAAGTCCATTAAAAAGTGCATTAAAAAGGAATAAAGGGATTAGGTATAAAGTGAATCGAATTTTTGCAAACGAGGGTGTTGGTTACAACGACAATGCTGACGCGAAGAGCTCAAAAAGCTCTGAAAAGCTACGTTTGCTTTATCGTCGTAACCAACCCTTCATGAGCTTGTGTGGTTGTGTGTGTGTTTCGGATGCGATAAACAAACCTTGTTGGCCTTGTGCGTGGAACCAATGCGGAAGCGGACGCGGAAAGATCACCGCCTACCTTCGTGCGACGCTCCGTTATTTTTTGCAATCGCCTGCTCTTTCACTAATTTGATGAGCATCTCCATGTCGCTGTTGAACTTGTTTTGCATCCGCTCGATTTGACTGGAAAATGTGGTTTTTATAATGTGTTTGACGGCGAGTAAATTATGAAAAAAAGATACCTTTCCAAAGACTCCAGCCTTCTGCTAAACATCAACGACTTTCGATCGTCGAATTCATCTAGTCGATCTGAAAGGAAAGATATTAGTATTTTTTTGAAATGACAGATCAAATATGCCATTTATTTGATACCATGACCAAAACGGGGAAACCCACGAAGCCGAAATCCGGGGAAGACAAAACCGGGAAAAACATTAAAAAAAAATGATAGTGTGCGGCACGAGTTTTGTACAGGAACTGTACGCAGTGGCACGCCTCCCCCGCCACCAAGTTTGTCAGATAATTAAATTATTTTTTGAGTCGAAAATTTACTTTTTTGAAAAATTGGAATCATTATCTGATTATTCAGGATGACACCATCATTTTAATTCAAAAACGAGGCCTTTTTGTCAGAAAATGACCGAGCGTTAGGGTTTTAAAAATGCGCCAGGTAGAAGCAATTTTGGAAGGCTGGGGAGCCGTGAATGGCGCAAAAATCGAAACTCCGCCCCTCAGGTTTTTCAACTGAACGCAGTGCAAACATGTGAGCGGGTGTGACTTCTCGTTATGCCTTTTATAATTTTTTGCGGGCGCATATGGTAGCCGGCAAGGATATTAAACCGATTATAGAATGTAAGATAAACCGTACCGCAGACCATTTTTCCAAAATTTCCACGGTTTTGTCAGAGTCCCTTTTATTTTTTTAACGTTTTCGATATTCTCAGTACGGAGCGCTGCAAACGCGCTCCCTTCGCACAGTCGAGGACGCGGCCACGTTCGCGACGAGAGAGATCAGAAAATTGAGAGAGCCGTGGCCGATGTTTTGCTGATTTCTCTAAACCTCACTCCAAATGCATGTGAATTTTTTTGTTCGAATGGAGCGAGTTTTCAGCGTTTTATACCGAGCATAACATACCAAATTTTTTTCTTTTGACGATAAACAGTTAAAAATTAAATTTTTAGTGATTTCTCGCCCGCGAAACCTGCACTGTGGTCTGACCGGCGTCTCGACACGAGAGTTTAAAGATGCACACCAAAACGCGTAAAAAATTGAGAGAAACGAGACGAGATGCCGGTCAGTCCACAAAAATTGAATATTTCACGCAAAAACCATTAAAAGAAATAATAAAAAGTGGACGATCTTCGATTTCCTAATTGTAAATGCCGAGTGTCAATGAAATTGAAATAGCAATAGTACTTCATAAAATGCCTCATTTTAAAACTTTTCTTAAACGCTTTTAATTGTTAGTGCATCTTTATGTACAAAATAAAAGCTGATTAGTGCAGTTAGCAAAAATATGGTCATCTCACACCATGCTTTTTCCTGAACCTTACCACTTGTCTGTTGATCATAGTGCGATGGCTGTATCGAATTTCCCGCCACCGTCGGCGCCATCGTCACCGTATTGCCTCGGGCGAACGCACGAATGTCGTCAAAAAGCGCATCTTCGTCGTCGTGATGATTCGGACGACGAAGAAGAGGCGTCGCTTCTGAGCGGGTTGCTGTGAGAGCAGCGTGTGGGGGTGAGCAACGAGATGAGCCTGTGTTAGTAAGAGGAGGTAGAACAGAGGGGAAATAGGGTCTTGAAGCTTTTAAGAAAAGCGAAAAAAAGCTCATAAAAAGTAAAAATTATAAAAAATAAAAAAACTCACTCCTGGACCCCGCAGACTGTCTTCGATCAATCGGATTCGAGTCACAACGACTGACCGATTCGGCGCTTTTCCTCACACCTCCAGCGTTATTTTCGCCCTCTGACGGTAAAGTGTATCGATCTTTGTTGAGCGATGAAGACATTCTCAGGAGCTTGTGTCGGTCGAACTTTTTTCTTAAACTTTGCGCGTCGTCTCGCAAATTGTACGTGATTGTGAGGTTTTTGCAAAACGTTTCCGCAAACTCGGGGTACATGTCAAGCACGTCGAGTAGATCGTCCCTAAAATAATTATTGTCTTGTAGGTAGTTGGCTAGTGTGAGAACAAACCTTAAAATTTTATGGAGATCACAATAAGTGAGCGCTCGAACATTGCAAGACGACTTGCCGACTTCATCGTACAAGAGCGGGTTTTCACCGAAAATATCATCCTTGCCTGAAAAATTAGGGCATACATAATGGGACATTTATTTTCTTAATTTGGTTTTTTCTGAGATCATATGCAAAAAACTGGAAAACAGCAGGTAAACTGTATTAAAATTTTTTTTAATTAAAAATGGTGTACGAAATGCGGCTTTTCCGATATTCTTTATCCGGAAAACATTTTTCCTGTTGTTTTCCAGTTTCTTACATACATATGACGTCTGGTAATTTGAAATAAACCGTTATTTGTTGAAATTTGATATTTTCAACAAAAAAATTTCCAGAAACGGGTTTCCCAAGCAAATCCGACTAGCCGGAATCATTTTTTTTTTGGTTGTTGTATTTTATTACACTTTTACAGAACATTTTAAAATTTCTAAATATTTCATCTCTGAAAAAATATAATCAAAGTATCAAATGTTGGTTTTTGAATCAATTAAGAAAATTACGATTTTGGGTGATTTTTAATTGGTGAATAGGATAAATTTTCTGCGTTTTTTTGTATTCCCAAAATCCACAAGGTCCTCGCAAGCGCATGCCTTTCTATTGTTTCATTTCATCACAGCTGCCGGATATTTAGAGGTTTGTGTGACAGGCTAATCAATAGACCTTCCATCCTTCCCTCTCCCCAAGTGTCTCCTAGGCTAATAAGATGGATTACCCTGCACGGACCCTCATTGTAACACAGATGGCCACACGCGTTTGTAACCCCTAACACATTCATTCTGATAACCTCTCCTGACGGATAGAGGCTGCCCCAGCCTCTCTCTCTTCTTATGTCAATATGAAGTTAATATCAATAAAGAATTCATGAATTAACCAAGGACGTCTTAAGCGAATAGGGTAAAATGACACTAATAACACCCATAATCTATTCGTTTAAATGGAGGTCCGTTCCGAGTAGAAAGTACAGTTTTGTCATTTGAACTGCTACTTTCGCGAACTCCAGGCGCAGAATTTCGAATTCTGAGTGCTTATTCCTACTTACCGCTACACCAGGAATAATTAATTCTATTCTCTATTTTCTGTCTACGTATTCAATCTCGCATGCTGTTGTCCTATTATTGAAGCTGAAGGAATCGAATCAGATCAACAATAAGTATTTGGCAAGCGGCATTTTTTATCAAGCAAGTCTCGGAAAAGTTTACCCTATTTGACCCTATTTTGTTGTACTATATTTTTTCTGTCCATTATTATTGCCAGAGAGCATTGATTTATATTTTGTCGAAGAAAAATTCCGACTTGAGATTTATTTTAATTTTTATTGAGACAGTAAGTTCCAACTAGAATTGTTGGATTTATGACAAACAAATTGTGTATTTAGGAATAATTCTATTTCTGAGCGTATTTCTTGAAATTTTTTTTTGTAATGCCATCTAATTTAATTGTTGAGTTACATTTTTGATTGTCGTGTAAGGACCGCATTGCTTAGCGCCGATTCATATGTGAGGCTGGCAACTAGAATAAGACTAAGCGCACAACAGTGATTATATGTCTTTTTCGCTACCCCTAAGCTTCAATATTGTAATTACCATTCTTGATTGAACCTTGGTTTTATGTGTTTATGCTCTCGAGGCTATTTCTAAATCGAAAATTCTCACAAAATCCTCCATTTTCAATCCGTGAGACTTCGAGGACGAAGTAGCTTCCGGGGGAAGGGGGAGCCCGTCGCAATTTGTGATTGCTCCGAGTTTTGGAAAACTTTCTTCAGAACCGAGCTATCCTTCCATAGCTTCGAGGACGAAGCAGCTTTTCCAAAGGGAAGGGGATGTGACAGGCTAATCAATAGACCTTCCATCCTTCCCTCTCCCCAAGTGTCTCCTAGGCTAATAAGATGGATTACCCTGCACGGACCCTCATTGTAACACAGATGGCCACACGCGTTTGTAACCCCTAACACATTCATTCTGATAACCTCTCCTGACGGATAGAGGCTGCCCCAGCCTCTCTCTCTTCTTATGTCAATATGAAGTTAATATCAATAAAGAATTCATGAATTAACCAAGGACGTCTTAAGCGAATAGGGTAAAATGACACTAATAACACCCATAACCTATTCGTTTAAATTTGCACACCAAACTCGCCAAAACACTTTCTAACCAAGCAGGCATGAGACTCAAAAATACATTTTTTTTTACTCGAAAATCAACAGTATCAGACAAAAAATGAAAATCGTATGCGTAGTTATCAGAGATTACTGTAACCGGCTAGACAATAAAAAACGCATTTCTAAAGCTTAAATCCTAAAGAAGTTATGGAAGAAAAACTATTAATAAACGGGCTAGAAGGTTTTTAAAAATGTACATAACGTCGCGGTGGGACATAAAATTAAACATTTTATTTTTCCAAAGAGCCAAATACTTACCCAAAATACCCATGACGGTATTATCGTCGTTCAATATTTCGACACTGCCCCTTGCGATAAAATACAGCCCTGTGAGAATATCTCCTCGATGCACCAAAGTGTCGCCAGGTGGTGAATGTGTTGTTCGAAACCTGGAAATGTTTTTTTTAGGAACCATAACCTTTAAAAATCTACCCACCTCATTGATAACGCGCGTAGACAACCGGGAGTACTTCCAGCAAAGGCTGCACATCCGCTGAGCAAATTTCGGTTGAGATGGAGGCAAATATCGGCTTGAAGGCAGTCTGGAAACCCCTTCAGAACCAGATTCATGTCGATTCCGTTGGTGTAGGACCAAGCGTGTTGGAAGTATTCTTCTAGACGTTGGCGAAGAGGATTGGGAATCTGGAAATGACGCAAAGAGTGATAATTAACTTGTCAAGGAACTTAAAATTGCTCACCTGATGAAATCGTATAAACTCCCTGAGCCGTGACATTTCTGTGTGATAGCGTGCTGTTCCCGAGTACAACCTCTGAATGATTGCAGACACGTTTCCAAACACTGACGCATACATCAAAGAACCCAGTATCATCATTATGATTGTGAATATCTTCTCAGAATCCGTAGTCGCCGATACATTTCCGAAACCGATTGAGGTGATTGTGGAGAGGGTGAAATATAGAGATGTGACGTATCGAGATTTTAACGTTGGTCCTCCGGTGGGTATTGTACCGTTTGTTGACGTGTAGGGTTGAGCTAATTGTTTTGCTGAAAATTAAAGATTTTATTAAATTATTTTGATTATCTAGGTCACAGAATTTTTAACTGTGAGAATGTTTTTAATGAAGCTAAAAATTAATATAAAAAACGTGTTTGTTTTTACCGTAAAAACTGTATTAGGGGCCCCCAAACAACCTCCCGAAAAATATAAGTGCCCTCTTGAATTAAAGGGTTCCTCTAATTTTAAGACCTTTTCAATAAAAGGGCCTCTTTAGCGAAAGTTGTAGGTCCCCCTATGATAGAAAGAATCCCTTTGTTGTTGTTTGTAATCTTCTAATACAGTTTTTACGGTATATTCATTTTGAGCCATTTAGTTGTGCAACCGGGTGCGTTTGGTGACTCCCAGATCATACCCCTATGCTCCTGGTCTTTTTTTTCAATAATAACCAAATTTTTTTTCACGATTAGGACAAAAATATACAACTTACACAGCTGGTGCAACCAAGTGTACTCTTTATGTGACAACTCTGCACTTCCAATTGCGTACCTAAATCAAAAACGTTTCATCTTTGAACTTAATTATTTAATCAATAAAATTACTGACCATATACAAGCGAGCCAGTGAGCTATAAGTGCAAATGTGGCCATAAGAAGGAGAAGAACTGCGGCACCGTACTCTGAATACCTATCCAGTTTTCTGGCGACCCGTACCAGTCGTAGCAAACGAGCAGTTTTCAGTAACCCGATTAGTGTTGTTGTCTGCAAAAAAGTGGTTTGATACAACATACAAAGAAAAAAAACGCCCACCTCATCACTGTTGGTGCTGACCAGAAGTAGATCAAAAGGAACGGCGGCCACCATATCGATGATGAACCATCCTTTGAAGTAGTGCGTGGCGATTTTTCCCGGATGCGACACCACCTGACACGCCTTTTCATCCATTATGGGAAAACACTTTAGCTCTTGGACTCACCTCGTCATTTTCATTTACATAGGTAGTGCGAAAATTTATAATAATATCAACAATAAACATGATATCAACAATCAGGTCGACAATCTCCAACGGTTCTGTAAATCGCGACTTTTTCGCCGTGTCCTGCATCTCGCGGAGGAGAAATGCGGCCACATAGGGCGTGAACACGGCCGTATAGATGACGAGCAGCAAGATGATCCAGTCCCAGACGGCTTTGAACGGACTGAAAATCGAAAAGTGGGGTTTATTACAATTAGATCAGAGACCGTATTCATGAACGTTTACCACGCGGTAAATAAAAACAATAAATGATTCCCCTTGCCATAAATGACATTTGCAATAGCCATAAAGACAATTACGGACAATTTATAGCGTTATATAACCAGTGAACACTTCGAAAATTTAGTTCAACTCACGGAAAATCATTTACCGTTTTCATTTACCGTACGGTAAACGTTCATGAATACGGCCTCAGAAGGTGATTTTTTAAACATGTACGCGTCTTGAAAAAAACAGGGGAAAAATGTCAAAAAGTTAATAAGAAGCTCCGCCCCTTTTGCAAGTCTGCAAAACTATCACAGGAAGGAAGTATCACAAAGATTCAATAACGAAACTGGGTTTTTTTTTCATCAACTGTTTAGTAGGGTTCATTATTCCTTTAAAAAAACTATCAAAGAAGCTCCCTCCCTAATTCTAACACAGCTCTGATTAGGAATTTGTGATTTTAATTATAAAAAAAACCCTATTTCAAAAAGAATTATGGCTATCGCGATCAATGATAAAAACTTTTTCAGAAAATTTTTTTTACAGTATTTGAAAACGGTTACAAATTAAACTTTAAAAAATAGTTAAAAACAACACGTTATCATGTTAATTTAGGGTCTAATTTCTACACGATTGAGGTTGTACGCCGGGGCGCGTTTGCTGACTCCCGGCTCATGCCTCTGTGTAAACACTTATGAAACACTCTTTAATATACTCAGTTTATTGAAACTTGAGGTAATGTATGTATGTATGTACAAGCTCAAATTTCTTTTCAATAATTTGGAATTTGCAATTGCAAAAAAGTGCTTCAAGGGCATCAGTTTTTCTCCGCCGACATTCGAAAAAGCTCGAACTTAAATTGCTTTTTTTTGCTGCTATTTTAGGCAAATTTTTCTCAAAGTTTGTGGGCTTTTATTAAATGTCTAGTCTAGACACTAGACTTGCATTTAATAAATATTGCAATAACAACAAAAAAAAATGGATACCTGTAGTGAACGATGGTGCAATGGTGTATCCGAGTCGGCTGCAATTTGTACTCGGGCAGAACATCGGCGCCAAGAGATAGAACCTGGAAATTGAAAAGGTAATTTTGAGAAATGTAGGTATCATAAAAAAATTGAATATTGGTTTTGGAAACCTTTTTTTTTTTTTAAATTTTACCTGCCGGATGTCTTCACCTACTCACACAAAAATATTGCTAGGGTATTTTAAGATTTTACCCACAAAAGCAAATATAATAGCAGTTTTTCAACTTATAATTAGAATATTCACACCAAAAAAAAGAGTATCGCCCGCCCCAAACACCTTATAAGATCCATTCTGCAGCACAATCATTAGCTGTTTTGCCTGCGAGGCAACCGCGTTCGCTTGCGTCGTCTGATTTGCCGCATTGTTCGCTCCAGAAGACGTCGTCGCCGTTGTCGACATTTACACGTGGCAGCAGAGTCGGCTCACGTCATGATAGTGACGTGGCGCCGCCACTTTAAATGGTGCAAAAATGAGTATAGGTGTGGAGAGAAAGTATATGAGTTTACGAAATTTTGATATTTGGTGAAAACAAAACAGTTTCTTTAAGTTTAAGAAGCGAGTCCGTCTGAGGCCCGGCATGCTATACCCTACGAAATTGTAAACGCGCCCTGTCGCAATTCTCTACGTCTCTGCGTGTAAAATAGAGACACAGAGATACGAGGGAAGTAGCCCGCAAAAACTCTATTTCAAAAGCGTAGCACCCAACACGCCGTGCGATGCAAAAAATCCAAAAATTTTAAGCAAAATTAGAATTTCCTGGGCAGCGACTTGAGGACTTATTAACTATGATTCCCCGTGAGATTAGGTGGGATTGTTGTATATTTACATATTTTGTTCCAGTAATAATAATAATAATAAAAGAGAGAGGATGGCTACTAATTGCAGCTGAAAAAAATACGGTGATGTCAACGTCAACCGAAATGCACTACACTTCAGTTCCAAGAAAAATAAGTCCATTTGGCTCTCTCTCTCTCTCTCTCTCTCTCTCTCTCTCTCTCTCTCTTGCTCTCTTTCGGAGACGCCTATCGGTGAGGGGTCGGTTTGTCATTCGAGCGCGGCGCGGCGCGGGTCCTTCCTACTAAAAACATATTAGAAATTGAAAAATGGGGAAACGGAAACGGAGAAAACGGGCACAAAAAAAGATATCGCGAAAGGATGAGGCGAAGCGAAGTGCGCCTTTTGGCCGCCGTTTCATTTGAATACTTATGATGCCGTCGGCGGCGGGAAAAACAAAACGTCCGCCGTCTGCTTTCCCAGGCTTCAGAAATCATCAGAAAAGTTCATAGAATTTATGGTAGCCGTGGGTTGGTTTGAAACATGATGATATAAGGCGAGTGGATGGTGGGGGAGAAAAGAGAAAAAGAGGGGATAGGAGCATTAGAATAATGAATTATTCTGCTCACGGAGGAAAGGAGAAGCAATGGACGGATGTCCAATGCCAATGAATCGGTGTGTGGCATGCGTGTGGCTGGTGGAAAGAGCAGAGCTGAATTTGTCAAGTGCTCCTCGTTTGGGAAGTACATGATACAAGTTACGCGCGTTCTGTTAGAACGCTTGTATTTATGGGTCTTTTTATTTAAATTGGCACTCGGTGTTTGCGTACTGACGTTGCACACGGATTTACTAAGCCCCGCCCACTGCTCTGATTTTTTTCGTATGATTTTCGCTCCAATTATTACATTTTTTCCCGATTTTTGATGATTTTTAAAAATTAGTGATGTTAGATTGATAAATATCGCACGGGTGCTAGCGTTGTCGCCGACGCCTACGCGCTGCGGTTGTGTCGCGTGACGACACTGTCTCTCAGTCTGCGTCTCATCGCTTACATGCTTTCTTCCTGATAAATTTCATTTCAAAAAATGTGAATTCGCATGAATTGGCACACCGCCAAATACGTGTTCAACGGAGCACATTTTTGTAAGAGTAAAAATTCGAGTGATGCAGCAAAAATCGATAAAAATCTCCCATCTTCGCCGATTCGTGGCACGTTTTTCCCTTTTTTTTAAATTGCTGATTGATTTTAATTGTAAATGAGATTGCTAAATTTACCACAAATCAGCGAAGATGGAAATATGTATTTCATCGATTTTTGTTGCATCATCCGACATTTTCCTTTTTTTTAAACCAATTTTTCATCCTATTTCCATTTGAACACAATATTTATCAATCTATTTCAATAAAATCAATAATTTAATTTTTAAAAAACAAGGCAGTGGGCGGAGCTTAGTATTTCAATCCGTACGCAAACACCGAGTACCAAATTTAAAAAAATGCAATGCAAATGCGCTCCACAAAGGTGCCCGCCCCTTTCCTTTTCCAACTTTTCCCCCCTTCCCGTCTCGTTTAATCTTGCCAGTCCATCATTCTGAGCCCGTTTCATCTTCTTCCTACACATGCACACAAATCAGTTGACGCGAATCTTTGTGTTAAAGTAAACAAACAACTCTAATTAAAAATTCGGAATTTGAATGCGATAGGTATTTTTCGATTTAATTTCAGATTCACCGATTTCTTGAGATCGTTGTTTTCGAGTAAACAGGCTTAGAAAATGGAGAGAAAAGAACAAAAACAAAACAAAACAAAGAATAGAAAGAAGGAAGAAAAAGAAAAGTTTGGAGCTCAAAATGGGAGAAACCGATTATATATATTTATGTATATGTATGTAAGGTGGTTGTTAGTGTAGTCGCCCGGAGATATAGAATACGGAAAGGAAGAAAAAAAATATAGTGGGAATGGATGCATGACGTATGGTGCTGGTGGTAGACGTTGACGAGGAGCTTCCGAAGAAAAAAAGCGAACATTTTGTAGGCCACAAATTTTCAAGGTATATACACTCCAGCGCGCTGGCAGAGCTTCCTTTTTATAGCACAACTTGTTAAGAAACAAATTGTGTACATTTTAAGAGCTTGCGCGATCAAATCGGTTGAGAAATGAAAAAGTTATTGGTGGTTTGCTGAAAATGTCTGTTTTTCAAAAATTTCAGGACAAAGGGCCTAAATTTTTATTTGATTTATCAATATCCTTATAAACACGATTGGAACCAACTTTTTAATCGTTGGACCGCCCGCAAAAGTTGAAAATTAGCTGAGAAATAGCGATTCCAAAATTAAGGCCTAAATTCCCGTTGTTACGGCGTTTTCAGGGCTAAATACGTTTTTGTAATTTGTTCAAGGCGAACTTTTGAGCGTCATTTCTCGCGTCTCCGTGTCTCCATTTTTACACGCGTTTAGCTTAATAAATCGGTGGAGACGCAGAGAATTCGACAGGGCGCGTTTGCTTTTATGGTTTAGCACGCCATAGTCGAAAATTCGATAAAAAAAAAGAAACCGAGAAAGTGGCTAGTATGTAAATATCGCGAGATAAGGGAAAATCTAATATTTTTCACCTGTTCTAGATTAATTGCATCAAAAAATATATAAAAACGAAATCAACTCGAAATAGGAATTCTCTCGTATTGGACACTTCTCTTTTACTCGAGTGAAGCCATGATGCCAAGAAGAAGAGAAAGAGAAAGAGAGAGGCTGTCACCTCCATTGTTTTCCGGTGGAAGCCTTCTCCTTCTCCTGCTTCTCCTTTTCCTTCAAGAAGGAATAAAAAGTGAGAGCACACAAAAGGAGACGTGTAAGGAGGAATTCAGAAGACGAGCGAGTGGTGACGTGGAAAGGATGGGGAGGAATGAATGAGCGGAAAAGAGGGGACAAAACAATATGTATACACATACAAAACATGTGGAAGAAGTTTGAAGAAGAAAGGCGTCTTTTCTTTTTTTTTTTTTTTCTTAAATTACTAAATAACTGACATAAATTGCTTGTTTTTTTTTATTTTAAGTGCTATTATGTGTTCACGAACGTTCGACGCTCCGATGTTCCGCAGTTTTTCACCGGAGCATTGTAAGAAAGAAAGATAAAGTCTTCGGAAGAAGGATATGTAGACGGCATCACAAGAAAGAGTAAAAAATAGAAAATGCGAGGTGTCTAAGCCTTTTCTTCTCCTCTTCTAGCGCCTACTAATTACCCGTTTCTTCGTCAACGTTGACGACGTCCCTCTTCTCGTTTTAGGTCATTTTTACTATCGCATCTTCGTAATGTCACATAAATACAGAGTAGGGCGAAACTCGACACTGCGCGTCTTTGTGACAACGTTGCGCACAACCTACTATTTTTTTTTGAAGGGTTGCTCGCGAAGCTCAAAATGTGCTGCCGACTGTCCTTGCGAAAGTGCGCTTCAATTTATGCGAATTCACATTTCTCGAAGCGACGAGACACAGACAAGAGACGGCGTTGCCACGCGACGCAGCCGCAGCGCGTGGGTTTGTTAGCGTTTGAAAAAAAGCAGTCGCCAGCACTCCGTCCATGAACCGAGCATTTCAGATAATTGTATGTTTTTCTCGATTTTGGAGTCTATAATTTGAGCATAACTGGTGTTTAGCATTTTTGCCATAGAATATCAAAATAAAGTCTCTTAAAACAAACACACTGAGAAAACCATGTTGGTAGGCTATGAACTACAAAAGTATCTATAATCTTTCCCTCACTCTTTTTCGAGCGCCCTTTGCACTTTTTCATGTCTGTGTCTCTCTGCACACGCCTTCCCCGCTCAGGAAATTTTTGGATAATAGCCATTGAAAACGGCTAATAGCCACCGATTCGGGGCGAGTTCCATATGTATTTGGTACACTCCCCATATTCGATGGCTACTAGCCGTTTTCCATGGCTATTAGCCGTTTCCGTCGACTATCATTTTCAAAAATTTTCCATATCGAATTTCGGTCATCTTGTGGCTGGAAAAAGTCGCAAAAGCACTGAGTAAGTGCGAAGACTGTTTCCCCTAATTGTTGCATTTAAACATTTTATAGCAAACGAATTTTTCATAGACGGTGGTGTGACCCCATAATGGCTAATAGCCCTTTTCGTCGGCTAATAGCCATATTCGACGGCTAATAGCCATAATGGCTAATAGCCAAATTTGTCGGCTAGTTGCCATTATGGCCCGCTATTAGCCTTTTCGGCGGCTAATAGCCATTTTCAGTGGCTATTAGCCACCTAGACGCCGAATCTCGCCATAACGCGCCAAAAATTTCCTGAGCGTCATTCAATGCGCCAGGAAATTCGCAGTGGGGCGCGTTTGCATTATTTGCCGCCAACCAATGTCATTTTTCGATAGAAACATCGATTTTTTTTTCAATATTTTACTCGATTTTTAGAGCATTACGTTTCATTTTCATATTATTCACGTTAAAAGCTTCATTTAAATCTAAAAACGAGAAATTTTCGTTGGGAAATGGCTGAGCCTTAAAATAAATTTACAGAAAATTTCTGTCTGAAAACTTGGCAAAAACCAGAGAAATGAAAAAAAAAATTGGATTTTCCACGGGGAGTACACGAAAAAATGCGCCAAGAGCCAAAATTTTTAGAAGCTTGGGTACCGTGCTGCGCTGTGTATTTTAAAAAGGTTATCACTGGGGTATGAGCTGGGACTCAGACGCACAAAAATTATTTAAATTTTATTGAAAATTCTGAAAAAAAAAACCCCGGAAAAATGTTTAGAGCCCTCCCCATGTGCGCCCGGGCGCGTTTGCTGACTCCGAGTCCAACGAAGTTTTTCAATAACAAGTTAAACTATCAAGGTAGACACAAAAAAAGGAAGAAAAAATAGTGAAAATAAGAAAAAGTCGATTCCCTGTCTAGACAATTGGAATTGCATACACATAACTCCATTTAATCAGCAAGCATTTTTGGCGCCTAATAATAAAGAGAGGCTCACAAACAGCTAATCGGAAAAGCTAGTAACTCGGTCATTTAAATCAAAGATGATTAATGCGATGCAAATAGCTAATTGTACATGTAAAATATATGCGTCAGCTTGAGCTCAAAGAGAAGACATCATACATCCCGGGGTGACAAAAAGGCGTGAAACATTTAAATGGGTTGTAGAAAAAACAACAGACACGTTTCAGACACGTTTCGTTTCAGACACGTTTCTATAGAAACGTTTCCTTTACAATGGGGGTGTTGCTTACTTTTAAGATTCTAAAGTTTCGAAAAGCACAAAAAAAATAGAAAAAGAAAAGAAGGGCGGGCGATAGAGCGGAAAATTTGGATTTTTTGTTTCGACGTCTTTTGTATCGGCAAGTCTGGTGTTTTGACAAAAGACGGATCTTTTTCCGGAAGAAAGAAAGGGGAAAAAGAAAAGAAAGGCGTTGGGGCAAAGCAGAGCAACATGGAAGAATTTACAAGTAACTGGAAAGTATAGCTATCGGTATAGGAAGACACGGCGTGTTCGGTATTATCTACGTTTGTCTCTGCGTCTCCATTTTTACACGCTTTTAGCTTAAGAAACCGTGAAGAGGCAGAGAATGCGATAGGGCGCATTTGCCTGTTTGGGGGGTGAACACACCGTGAAGATACCATTATTTTGGATTGAATAATAGATTAAAATACATTTTTAGTCTGCGTATTTGAAATTACCCTTTTAAGTAAGTGGTGAACAGAATTTTCTAGTAATTCTAAATTGTCCAAATTGTGTCTCGTTATTGGCAACAAGGCGCAATTAAATAATTTCTAAAAGTACGTCTAACGGTACACGGAATTCTGGCGGCAATAGCGCTTTATTGGACTCCGTGGAAAAAACTCTGCAGTGAGCCAATTTTTGAGGCAAAATGCGTGCAATCGAAAAGAAGCAGACGAAAGGCAGCATTGCAACGCGACGCAACCGCAGCGCGTGGAAACGTTTTGGCGGCAAAAAATCATTTAAAACAGGCAGAAATAGAAACACAGAGAAGCAATGAAATATTATCAATTCAATATTCTTGCCGGCTACCATAGGCGCCCGCGAAGGTTTTATAATAGACGCAGACATAACGACACATGTCTGCGGCGGCACACCCGCTCACATTTTTTGATCTACGTTCAGTTGAATTCAGTTGAATTCAGTTGAAAAGACCTGATGGGGCGGAGCCTCGATGTTTCGCGCCACTGCTTACTGTAGCCGGCAAGAATATTGAATTGATAATAGCCCGCGAAAAATCGTTGAAAAAATCAGGAAAAGGCTGATGGATTTTGAACAAAAAAAACACCAAAACCATCCAATATAAAAGAGAATTTCAGAATGTCCCCCAAACCAAGTCTGAAACAACCCCCTTTTCCCCTTTCTCAATCACTTACCGCTGAAAACGGCACCGGATCCGCGGACAGTGTCGGTATGGCCATCGACATGCGCCGCACAAACGCGGACGCACGTCTTCCGGCCGTTGAAGACGTCGCCGATGAGGTCGAGGTAATTGCGGCATTTCGACGCGATGTGGAGCTGGATGTTCCGCCGCCGCCACCGCCCATACCGCCGATCGACGATGACGACTGAAGCGACGGACACGGCGACAGCGAGCGCTGCGAGGCTCGCGAAGTAGTCGTCCACCTCTTCAGTGATTTTTTTCGTTCGAGTTTAAAACGTCTACGATTGGGTCAGTGAGAAAGCAGAGCGGTGTCAGGGGTAGATAAAAAGAGAAAAAACGGCCAAAAACCTCTCTATTATATGAAATATGATCTAAATTGCAATTGGTTGCATATCTTATAAAACTCCTAAAAAACTCCGATGTCTTCTTTGTGAGAATTGGAAAAAAAGACAGTGGTACTTGAATAGGGGACCTAGGGGGCTAACCACTTGAAAAAATTATCAGAAATAATAAGATGTCGCCTCCTTCTTCTCCTTCTTCTTCCCTAAACATCAGAAGACGTCGGCGGCGGAAAAAGTTGTGGAAGGGGGTGGAAAAGGAGAAGTGAGAGGGGAAAAGAGAGAGACAGGGAGAAGGACGTGCTCGTCCAGAAGGCGCATTATGATGAAAACAATATGCATTACAAATTGGGCGCACACATACGCATACACATGCACATGTATACCAGAAGAAGAAGAAGAAGAAGATGTTGAAAGAGAGTCGGAACACACAAATCTATATGAAGGGTGGGCTGGAGTGTGGGCACTTTTTCAGGAGAAAAGGCAGTTGAAAACAAGTAGAAGCGCTGTCGGTGGGGGACCACTAGAATATTTATGCTCGTTGCTTTTTTTGAAACGCGCTCTACTGAAATTTGCTAGGTAGTGCTGGCAAGTACGCTCTGTTAGCCAAACCAACGCACATTTTTTGGAATGAATTTTTGATGAGACGCAGACAAAAGACAGCGTTGGCACGCGACGCGACGTTGGGCTGGTTTGAAATAGTCTAGCTATGTAGTTTTTGATGGAAAAATTACCAGTGAAAACCTTAACAAAAACCGCAACATTAAACTGGATAATACTTTGGTAAACGACAAAAATTCCAGGGGAAAGATCGGGAAGTCAGCAAATGTGCCCTATCGGAAAACTGCGAATTTTGGGCTTTGTTTGTAAGCATTTTGAGTTGTGCGACCGGGCGCAATTTCTAACTCTCGGCTTATGCTCCTGTGGCAAGTTTTTCTGAGTGAGATTTAGCCTTGGAAATTCTTATTTAAATTTTTTTTTAAGAGCTTGGAATACTTTAAAAAAAAGAGCCAGAAAAGTTAAAAAAAAAACAAGGTTTTTTTTAATTGAAAAATTTGAATCTCGGCATGTTTTTCAATATTGTACTCGATGTTTGGGCCATTAGGCCCCATTTTCAGATTATTCACGTTGAAAACTTCATTTTAATCCAAAAATGAGAAAATTTTGTCGAAAAATGACCGAGCCTTAGGGTTTCGAAAATAGAACCACACAATTCGTCGGATTGTCCACGGGGAGTACACGAAAAAATAGACGAGAAATGCGCCAAGGGCAAACAATTTTGGAAGTGTAGGATGTCGAGGAATCTCTAAATTGGTCTAGCACATATTTTTCTGTTGTCGAATTCACGTTTGAATTACTATCATTAAAGCTTCTTCAAAGAAAAGTCATATTTCACAGAGGAGGAACAAAAATTAAACCGAATGCAGACAAGACTTTAAAGCAGGGCCCTGCTCTAAACTATTATCCACCCCGGAAGGTTCTACCGCTTACCCGCAGGAACCGCACCGAACCCAGCCGTCGTCTCGTCTAGCGTCTCTCAATTTTCCACGCTTCTCGGCGTGCGCCTTTAAGTTATCGTGGCGAGACGCCGGTCAGTCCACAGTGCCGGTTCCGCGTGCGATCGATGAGAGCTACAAGAAATGAGGAACAAAGAGAAACAGGGGAAAAGATTAGACTCGTAACGAAATTAATTGAGCTCTTTTCTTTTCTGTTATCCTCTGTCCTCTGCGGACGTCTCGATGGCACAACGATGAAAACTAGGAAGAAAATGTTCGTTTTAAACAACAACTCATTTTTGTTGGTTGCCCGTCGGAAAGAAAGGAACGTCAAACATCTGGAGACGCGGGTGGAAACGGAAGATTTGAAGAGAAGAGAAGACTAATGTCAAAAAAAGTAAAAAAAAATTAGACAGAGAGAGAGAGAGGCCCGATTTTCTCTTTTTATCTATTTCGTGGATAGTTGAAATGTGAGCGGAGCGGGAAAAGAAAGGGTTAATATGTAAATGAAAAGTTCTAATTTATTTACCTTGCTCTCTTCCTCCTCCTCACTGTTATTATTGGCTACTGAAGCCGGCAAATCATCCGATTCTATCTGAAACCTCGCCGCCGTCTGGAACCGTTGTCGCTTCGAGCTCAAAATCCGCTTCTTATCATCGTTCTTCTCAAACACCTCGTCGTCGTCCTCCACGTCTTCAGGCACTGGCGCCAGACGAAGAAGTGGCGGACGACGTGGCATAGCGCCCGTTGATGACGACTTTGGGAATGCAGACGTCAGCGATGAAGACGTTCCAAACGGTTCTTCTTGAAGCGAGAGGTAAGACGGGATGATCGGTAGGTTTTGAATTGTGGCTGGATGGGGATATGAGACCACTAGAGGTCTACAATACGCTCCACTCTATATCCAGAAGAAAGGAAAGAAGGAAGAAAGCGTTGACGTCTTCTAGAGGACGAAGACGTCGCACCAAATCAACGCTTGAATGTGTTGACATTGGCTCGCGAGATGAGTGCCGATAATGTGTGTGTCGAGAGGTTACATCTTCTCGAAGAAGGAGAAGAAGATGTGGTCAGATGCAAGTGTTGGGGGACCAGCGAAATGAGAAGAAAAATCATCAGGAAGGGCGACGTCATAATTTTAGTAAAGCTTCGGACGTGCTGATTGGTACGTGCAAAGCGCGATCAACACTATTCCCTAATGAGACATCCTGTCACGCAAGTATCACATGATTATCGTTAATTAGGAAATGTTGTTTAAAGTGAGAACAAATCACAATTTTGAAGATTGCACTTGAAAAAACGGCCACAGACTAACGAGCCGCGCCACGCCACGCCACGCCAGGGCGTGCTAGACCCAAAGAAAAAACAGACGCGCTCTATCGCATGTCTGCGTCTCCGCTGTGGCATTCTGCCACGTTTAGTTAAGCGCGTGCGAAAATGGTGACGCAGAGACGCGAGAGATGGATGACCCGCGAAAAATCGGTTTCAAAACAAATTTCAAAAACGTAAAACCCAAAAGGCCGTGGTGCGTTGCGGTTGCGTCGCGTGCTAATTTAATTGCGTGTTATTGTGTTTTCGATCGACCTGACTTGCGACATGAAATGGCAAGGCTGCATTCACCGTTCTGTCTGCGTCTCTTCAAATTTCACTGTGTTCGCGGGTCGCGCACAAACAAGTGGGCGGAGTTTCGCGTCCTCATTTCGCAAGTCGATTGAAAACACAATAACTTTGCACGCTTTTAAATGTGAATTGGCATATTTTGGCACGTTGCCAAAAATTTTTTCAAATTTCTCGCGTTCTGCAGAGCGCACTTTCACTCAGACTGATACATTTGAAAAATTTCAACCACCCACCGAAACGCGACACGACGCGATGTTCTTTCCCGACAATGCGCGGTGGGCTTTGGCGCGAAAAATATCGCCAGCACCTCGAGCGGCAATAAACTTTTGCCAATTATGAGCAAGTCGAACAAAAAAAAACGAGAAAGAGAAGAGATATGACTTCTTGTTATCAACTAATTATAGGGATGGAGCACAAATAAAAACCAATGTTAAATAATGTTTTTTCTCGAGTCTTCTCTCTTCTCTACTCTGTTCTCTGTGCACGCATAGAAAGAATTAACTGGATAAATAAATACAAAAAGCCAAAGAAAACAAAAAAGAAAAGTAGAGGGGAATAGAATAAAAATGAAATATTATGACGAAAACGTTTCGTGTTCTTCTTTTTCTTCTTCTTCTCTAAAGTGAAGTTCGCTTCTTTTTTTTTCTTTTTTATTCTTCACTTTTTACTTTTGTCTCCCGTTTTTAAAATGACAACACAACACCCCTTGCTAGATAGATAGGAAAGAAGAAGAAGAAGAGAGAGAAAAAGTTTTGGAGCTAATTGGATTCGCGAGAAGAGCATGTGCGCGGCGGAAGGCGATGGTGATGACGTGAGAAATCTGATCCTCAGAACTTGAATTAAAGGCATAATGTAGAGCCTACAGTATCCTTATTCCCTCATCAATTTTCTGTGACCTTGTACTTTCTTTTTTTTCCCCGATTTTTCGACGGCACCAGCTGTCGTGTCCTCATTTGAATAGGAATAGGCAGCGATCGCGTGAATTATGGCCAAAAAAAGGGGGAAAAACGGAGCGAGCGAAGGCGGATGGAATGGTTATGTCCTGCTCTGCTCTGTTCTGCTAACCCTATAATTTTTGTGTGCAAGCTAAAAGAGAGGCACCACGCCGCCAAATGCTGGGCCCTATGGCCAGATTTCAACAAGAAAAAATAGACTCACGTGTGCAATATCCGGCACCGGCTTCTTTTTCTCTATTGCCGTGGCTTGTTCACTGGCATTGGATTCTGACCGTTTTACCAGCGGATGTTGCGACGAGACGGTAATGTCGGAAAATGGCGAAGGCGCGAATGGTGTGGGATTAAGGGATAAAGTAGATCTGCACATGTTTCCGTTGCCGAAAAACGGACTGTCCGGACTATTGGTGTCGGGCGGGCAACACTCAAACGACGTTCTGATCGAAGGGATCGGCAGGGGCATGTAGCTTCTCATCATTACCACGTCCAGCTCTTCATCGTCTCCAGATGATGTGGAAGAAGCGAGATCAATCATTGGCACGGAATAGTTGGACGAGGAGGCCATGTTGAGAAAGGACAGTGATCTTTCTGGGGTGGCGACGAAGAAGGCTCACCTTGGTCAAAAAGCGAGGCGAGCAGAAGGAGGAGCTCGCGGAGCTTGTATTGTGAGACGCAGAGGGGGAAAGTGTTGAAAGAAGAAGGCTGGTGGTTGCTAGGCAAGACTTTCATTTCGCGTATTCGCTTTCCGTTGGCACCAACTATTGTTTATTTGGCGACAAGCCAAAAAAAAATTAAATGGTAACCGATGAAACCATGGATGAAGCAAGCGCAAGCGCATATTACATACATACATACATTTTGCGATCTTACAATTCTACAGTAACCTTGGTAATTGTGACCTTTTGTCTGTCTTGAAAGAAAGTCGGGCGGATACCGTATCCCTTACGTGTGAATCATTCCACGGCTCCGCATTGATCACCCATGGAAACGTAGGCGCTAGCGCGCATCACATCGCATCGGAAACAATGACTTTAGTGAGGAGGTGGTGACTGACAATGTATTATACATACGCATGTGTCAAAAACGTAAACGTTTCACAAGAAGGACAATAGAATGCATTTAGAATAATGCAAACTAATGTGTAGCGACTCGTAGAGGGAACTTGAGAGAGAGAGAGAGAGAGAGAGAGAGTACAGTGTGAGAGATTTAGAGAAGTGATTTATAGAAAAAAAGGGATTGAGAAAAAATTTCAAATTTTACCCAAATGTTTGCAGTCCAAAGATTATTAAGATCCCTGCCAAAGTAATAGCAAAAAAATAGAGGGAAAAGTCGGATAATGGCGTAAAAATTTGGGGAATAATGTCAAAAATACTCCCGACATGCTCAGAAACATTTGAACCAAAATATCGCTTTAAAAATATTGATTTTTTTCTGAAATTTTTAAAAAAATCGATATTTCGGTCCAAGATTTTCTGAGCGAGTCTTGGAGTTTTTTGACATTACTTACCAACGTTTCAGGTCAATCGGAGCATTCCCCAATTTTTCCCCCTCAAAATTCAAGAAATTTTCTCCGGTGGGTAGGCGGGGCCTGCAAGCTTGCGGCGCGGAAATTTCGGCCACTATGAAATACGTAAAATAATGGGTATTTCTTGGAACATTTAAAATATATCGACTTTATGGCAAAAACAAGCAGCAAACGTAAAAAAGTGGTGGTAACAACGGCATCGATCAAGTACCCCCAGAGTAATACCGACATTGTTCGAGAATTTGAAGAACACCCACTTTATTTTTAAATGATGAGCAAGAAATTACCATGTCGAAGAGGTTCACAACGCGCCCTGTCGCATTTCTGCGTCTCCACAGTGGCGGGATGTCAAATTTAGCTAAATGCGTGCAAAAATGGAGACGCAGAGACAAGAAAAATGGCCCGCGAAAACTTTTTTTCAAACCATTCGAGAAATTATTGGCTAATAGCCCACGGGGTGCTGGCTATTGCCCTGGCGAAAGTGCGCTCCGTTGAAAAAAAATCTTGGCAGTGTGCTCATTTATGCGATTTTTTTTTTTGAAATGAATTTTGAAGCAGAACAGCTTTTTTCACGTGTCACAACCTCAGCGCATTGGATTTTCTAGTGAAAAAAGAATTTGAAAAATCGAATTCAGGACGTGCACCAAACGCATATGGCACACGACCCGAGTTCGGTGGCTGTGAGCGAGCCGTTTCCAATGGCTATTAGCTAACAATTTCTTGAGGAAAATTACCACAAATGTAGTCCCGAACACACCGCGAAGTTTACAAAAACAGGAAAGGTAGGACGAGAAAAATACACATTTAAGGTCCAAGTTTTATGATTTTTTTAAAATAATTTTTCATTAGGTAGGGTAGAACTCTCCACAAGGAAAATCCAAAAAATAAAAAAATAAAACTCACCGCCAACGCATGTGGACTCAAAATATTGTGATGCTGTTTCGGATGACACCGAAACGCGGGTGTGGACAGCGAAGAGTGCTTGCGAGCCGACTGATTGTTCTCGTGATTCTCCTCCAAGTTCGGCATAAATTTCACCGAGCAAGAGCTCGGCGACGCGGCGGCTGTGGCGTCCGTCAGCCGCCGGTGATGTGTCAGATCGAGACTGTAGTTGCGAACGGACGGTGCACGATTCATTTCTGATATGGGGTGGTGGTGGTGGTGGTGGTAAAGTTAAGGAAAGGAAAGGGCAGGAAGGAAGGAAGGAAATAAAGAAAGAAAAGAAAAGAAAAGAAAAGAAGGCAGGCGTAAATGAAATGAGAAGAGGAAAGGGGCTGAGAGTGAGAAGGAAGAGTGCGACAAGATTTAATTCAGAAGATACTGCTTCTTCTTCTTCTTCGTCGTCGTCGTCCCTTCTCCAACATCGAATAAGCACTTCACTTCTTCTCGGCTCCTCCGGGCTTCATATTGTTTATCACTGTTGTCTTCTCATTGATTTTCGTTTTTTTTTTCGTGAGAGAATGAGCAAGAAATCAGCCACAAAAAAGTAAAGATATCTTTCTATATATACGTAGGTGAGCCTGACTCCCTACCTCTCTCTTCCTCTCTCCATCTTTCTCTCTCTTTTCCTTCCTTACCCGCCTAAAAGTCAGCCACCCGTGTGAGAATGAGCACACACACACACACACATAGAAAGATGGAGAGGTGATTTTCATGAATTTGTTACGAGAGGCAGCGGAGCCGAAAACAGGCTCCGATGGTTTTGTTTGGCTGCCAAGAGTTTTCCACACTTGATGAAGAGCATGATGATGAGATAAAAAGACCTCAATTCATGACAATGGGTGAAGGGAGAAGAGGAGCAGCACTCAAACTCGTGTGTGTGTGTGTAAAAAAGATGAAAAATATTTAACAAGGAACAAACGATTCTAATTGTAAGAATCTCATGGTGGAAAAACAAATATTGGTTACATTTTAAAAGGAAAAGATATGACGGTTAAAATTGTCTAATTACGATCAGAGATAATTGGAATGTGATCCTTTTTGAAGGCGGAAGGCGGAAGGTAGAAGGCGGAATTCCGCTTATCTCTGTCCACAACGTCTCCTAGATCATTCATAATTATTTTAAAAAAAATCCAGTGGCTCAATCCTACAAATTCGAATTTTCGACCTTCCGTCAGTACTCTAGAGAAACATTTTCTGAAAAACGATTTTCCTGGCGTTTTCCAGTGGACTCGGTCTCAGGTTGGCAAAGTTAAAATGAAAAGGTGGATAAATGGAAAACTCAAGGCTCAAGGTTGGTGTCTGGCCTTTTCGGCTCGTTTTAGGCACATTAGAGGGTGATTTGTTGTGAGTGTCTAGCGTGTGCTAGTTGTTCGGAAACGAGCCGTGTTTAACTTTTATTGATGAACAAATTGGGGCCAACAGACAAAAAAACACGAAATTCTTGCAATTCTGTTCAGAACTTGCGGTGTTGATAAAACAGTATTTTTTCTCTGCGTCTCCTCCACGTGGCCGCGACCGAGGAACAACGCGTGGCCGACCGACAACAATTCCAGAACGAGTAATAAGAAAAGGAAAATTATGTTTTGTTGGGATAAAGACGACGTTAGAAATTACATAAACACGGCGTGTTCAGGACTACGTTTTTGAAAAATTGTTTGAGAACAATTTTTCGGGCCCCATTTCACGGTTCTCTGCGTCTCCATTTTTGCACGCGTTTAGCTAAACTTGGCAGTACGACACTGTAGAGACGCAGACAAATGCGATAGGGCGCGAAACAGTCCAAACTTGAGATGATGAGCGCTAGTGAATTGTGACAAAATATACACACACACTTTTAGAAACATTATTTTGGAAATTTTTTCATTTACTAGTTAAAGAAGTTGCCAACTTTTCGGGGAAAGTGGTTTAAAATAACCCCTGGGTAGGGGATTTATGAATTTATCTAATTTTTAGCGATTTCTACAAAAAGATTGAAAGATAAAGCGGCCGATGGTCTAGGAAAAGCAGTTACGATTTTTAGGCCACCGGAAATACCTCTTGCACTTTTTTTGGTCTTCTAAATTTTTGTGTGGAATTCACCAAATACAAGGAAGTTTTTAGCGGTTTTAATGCAATGTTCGCAAATCCCTCTCCCAAAACTGCATTTAAAAAAATTGAAATTGGCACCTTCATTAAGATGGATTATAAAAACGTTGGGAAATACATAACCATTCAAAAATCTAGATCGGTATGTGTGGCCGTGAGACCGCGCTGCAACGAGTTTTACAATAAAGAGGAAATCGAGTCAGAGGTCACAAAAACCCGCAGAAAAAGGCGAGAAAAAAGGCTGCGTAGCAGGCTTGTGAGTTTAATTTATTCGCTTTCAAAGGCAAGTAAAACATAATAGTTAAATACGAGTGATAAAGGAAATAGTCCAGTTAAAAAAAATGTTTAAAAGACCATATTTTTCAGACTCATTCGAAGATTTTTATGAATAACCTTACATTATGTAGAAGCCTGAATATGAGCACAATCCTTTTCCAAACTTGATAAACATTATTTTTATATAATAAAGACCCAAATCAGGATGTCCAGTGTGCACGGAAAACAAAGCCGCTAATTGCTACTGTATTCATCTTATCTGGGCATCTCATGGGCAACTAATGCACAGCTAGTGGGCACTTATTCATTTAATAGTAGCCCGAAAAAGTTGCCAGAAGCGTTTATCCAAATAAAACGAAGAAACAAAAAGGTTACCTGTATATACCCATTGGAGATGATGAGTTGGGTGAGTTTCCGTTTCGAATTCACCATTCTCGTCGTCTCGACGGCTCCAGAAAATTCACACCGTCCGATAATTCATGCCGAAAAGAAAAATGGAAATTTTTAAATAAACCATGAAAAAAAATTGGCGGCGGATATTCGGCAAAAAAAGAAGAAAGATGTTTAACGGTGATAACATGATGTTGCAAAGGGGAGATTTTTTTGCAAAGCTCAACAAAAAGAGGACACTTTTCTTGTCATTCAGAAGACGTCGACTAGTTAAAGACGTGGCAAAAACATTAGCGAAAGAAATTTCCACGCCTTCTCCGCATGCTCTTTCGACACAAATTACCGGCAAAGAAGAGAAGACGTCTTCTTCGGCTTCTTCTTCTTCATCTTCACTGCCGTCTAATTCAATTGCGCACGAATCGCGAGCGCACAAAAAATCTTTTGGAGAGAAAAAGAGCGTTTTTTTCTGGCACGCGAACGTCGTCTTGGGTGGTCTATTGGGACTCGGGTACCGAACAAATACTAGTGGAGAAGCGAAAAATATAAATACAAAGAGAAAGGCGTTATTTTTTAGGCGGAATGCACACACATAAAAGAACTTGAATAGCGTCAAAAAAATGAATTTGCATTACAGTATTACGTACTGGTATGGTCCATATGGAACAGGAATAAATTAATTTTTTTGGGCGCTCTGTAGCTACGCAACTTTTCATTTGTTTCTCAAAACAAAATAGAGCTGATATTGCAGTTTTGCTACCTGACTAACATCCATCGAATACGGCTAATAGCTGTCGAACTTGGGCCCTGTTTCTCGGCCGAGACTCCAAAATCGACAGCTAATAGCCTAAAATTCCCTGAATACGGTTAGTGGAAAAAATAAAATTTCCACAAAAAAAAACTTAATAAAAAAACTAAAAGTCTTGAAATTTCATTTTTTTTTCTACTCGAAAATTCTAAAAATAATTCTTTTAATTTTAGAAAAATAGGTTTAGCCAGAATTTGTAATGGAAAGAGCCATAACGATTAATTTTCGATCATAAGCTATAAAATTGAACGAAAATTATTCAAGTGAGCATCAAGATATAGCTTGAAAAAGAGCACAGAGTAAAGATGAAAAGAAAAATTTGTTGCAAAAAGTGGAAATAACGGATCGCAAATTCGTCACTTTTTTCCTCCTAGACTCCTTCTTCTCCTTCTCTTTCTCCTGCTTCTTCTTCATCATCTACTATTTTCCCTCAGCTCCCTGAACAAACTTTTCGTTTTCAAAAATCTTCTTTTAATTTTAAGCCAAGGCTCGAAATTTGCGAAATTGGCCTGAAGCTACGAAGAAGGATCCCGGAACAAAAATTTTAGTTAAATGCGTATCACGTGTTCCTCGACTTGAGGTACCTTGTCAACTCGGTAAAACTGGGCAACTGTCATCCGCCTGAGGAGATACTGTTTGCTGTTGTTTGAATCCTTATTTTTCCTTGTTTTCTGTTGATGAACAGTTGCAGAAATAGCCGTCAAGGTTATTGAATTGATATTCTCAGTACGGAGCGCTGCAAACCCGCTCCCTTCGCACAGTGGAGGACGCGGCCACGTTGGCGACGAGAAAGTGCAAAAAACTGAGAGACCGTGGCCGATGTTTCGCTCTCTCTTCTCTGAATCTCACTCAAAATGCATGCGAAATTCTTTGTTCGATTGGAGCGAATTTGCAGCATTTTATACCGAGTATGCAAACACCGTCGCGACGATACCCGCATGCGCACCATTTTACAAGGTATCTCAAATCGAGGAACACGTAACATTTCCGAAAGTTCCGGTTCAAATCGTAAAGTTAAAATTGATAAAAAGTAGGAATGAAGCTGGCAAGAAAAATACAATGAAATGAATAAAAAAGAGAGAGAAAATGAGAGAGAAAACAAATTTTAATTAGAAAGTCTTCTCTTGTCTTTTTTCCTTCATTATTTTTCCGTGACTTTTGAATAGAAAACAGATAATTATCGACTTTTTCTTTGCAATATATTTATTCTTTCGCCAATTTATTTTTTGGGCAAGTTTTTAGCCAATATTTCTAGTTTTATTGTGTTTTCAATCAAGTTGCGACATCAATACGTGAAACTCCGCCCACTTTTTTCACGCAATAACACTGGTGAACCGCGCGCGGGCCCGCGGCGGCTCCGCAGACGCTACGGGCCCGCCACGGGCCCGCAGCGGGCCCGCCAGCGCTTGGGTGCCCTCGCTGGCCGCTGGCGGGCCCGCGGCGGCTATGATATTTGGTAGGTGACTGAAAGGTTGAAAATTTTTTGTTTCCAATTGGTTTATAAATGAATTGTGGTTATTTTAAACCATGTAAAATTGCGCATAGGACACTAGTTAGTTGAGTTTTTGATCAAAAATTCTGACATTCATTGGTGATGCGCTGGCGGGCCCGCTGCGGGCCCGCCGCGGGTCCGCCAGCGGCCAGCTGACGATGGTAAACTTGTTGTCTCAAGAATGTTTCTAAATGTTTTTTCCTGGTTTTATGTGAATTATATCGCGCATGATGATATATTTAGTTAACTTTGTTTAAAGAATTAGACTTGACCGACCGCGGATAAGTTGCGTAGAAGTTGCATAAACGTTTCGTTTGTTTTGATATTTGTTTACGAAATTATATTCTATTTCAAGAAATCTTTAATTTATCCGAAAATTCAAATAAAACAGATGTAGGCAAAAGTAGGCGGTATTCGAAAACCTACGAGTTTCGTTCTTTGAGAAATTGAGCGACGGAACGAAATGCGGGAAAGTGTGCAATTCACGTTGCGTGATCGAGAGATTTTCTGCGTTTTCTAATTATTTTAGTTCTTCTTAAAAAAAATTTTGCTACGGCGTGTAGTATCGGCTGCTAAAGAGACCTTTATCGCCTTTTAGCCTTGTTTTTTCCAAGCCCACTAAATGCACTATCAATAGCCAGTGGACGTCGGCGCAGCAGGCTTGGCAGCCTATAATACTGGAATTACCGATTTAATAACGATAACAATCTGTGACTGCCGATTGACGTCGAAAATGAGTTGAGCGCGGGCTAACATCGCTCAATATGCAAATTTTAAGGAGATTACATGTGATTTGTCTTTATTTGTTCTGTTGTTTTCAGTGATTTTATACTCATTTTTAATCTTCAATCAAAAATGTTCCAAAAATAACAACGGAAGCGAAAAATACTGCCCACTTATTCGTGATACAAGAGGCGCGCAGCATGGTTGCCAAATGGTGTGCCCATATTGCAAAGTGGGCGGAGCTTATTATTTTTGAATGATTTTTGTCAAAAAACTCCAATTTTGTATGTTTTGCTGGCGTTTTTTAAATCATTTTTCTTTCTTTTAAGTCTTTATTTTTTTTTGAATATGCCCGATAACTTTTTGAAATTTTTTTGTTTCAGGTACCACTGGACAACCGGAACTCGACACCGCCGACGTCGGTAAGATTTCCTTTTTTTTTAAACTTTTTTAATGTCAAAAATTAAAAAAAAAAGTCCTAAAGAAGAAAAAGAAATGAAATTTATGAGCGGATTTAAATAGATTATGCCCTAAATATGATTTTGAATAGATGCGGCACGCCGCTTCGAAAAATATCGATTTTTTCCTATTGAATAGGCTAAAGATTTATAAATTTTACCTATCTTTTTAACAAGAAAAATAAATAACTCGCCCAAAAAATTGCTAAAATTCAGAGAACATAAAGTTATTTTGAAATAATGTTTTAAAAACCATCGCTGAATGAATTCTAGCTCCGTTTGTACTCTTTTTTATTGATAAAACTCAATATTTCGAGCAATTGCAATTATTATCAGAATAATGTATGAGTCATCTTTTCGCTCAACTAATTACGTAACAAATGCAAAAGTGCAGCATTTTTGGAAAAAAAGCATCGTCAAATAAATTTAGGCGTGTTTTGTAACGAACAAAAACACCTATGTGACTTGTGGACCGTGATTTCGGTTGTGCTCGTTCAAAATTTTATTTTTTACAATAAAAATAAAGCAAAAATATGTGTTTATTCATGTCTGTTTTACCTGTGTCTATGTGAGGTTTCGTGTGCGTTTTTTCAGCTACTACTGGACCGATTTGCATCAAACTTGGCGAAACATTTTTAAACCCAAGTGGAACAAGACTGCCGAAGTTTGATACAAATCGGCTAAGTTTGAAGTGTAGCATACTGAATGCACTTGGGGTCTTGGGGTCTTTTCACCGTTGCACCGGGGAAAGCCGCCGAAAATCGTCTAGTTAAAATGAAACAAAAAGATGAGTTTTGAGTAATATTTTTGCCTTTAATTCTGTCGAGCATTAAACAATTATATTCTTTTCTTGAATAAACTGGTCCATTTATAGTTTTGAGAACCGATACTAGCGTTCTCGCGTTAGAAAAGATGGTTCCAAGCTCTGAACAATTCAGGTGTTTTTAAGGACGTTTTCTGCTGATTTAAGTTAACTAGACGATTCTCAGTGGCTATAGCTTGTGCAACAGTTAAAATACTTGAAAAAAAGGAATTGATTGTAACGGCCATGGAGCACAGACTCATGCGCCGGCAGAGAGCAAACGCACCCGACGCATAACTTAAAATTTCATACAAATAGGCCAAAAGTATAAAAACTGACACTATTTTGGTTTTTTTTGTAAAATTTTTCACGTTTGCTGGCTCATGCCCATGTGATAGTGGTTTTCGCTCGCGTTTCCTCAAGTCAAAACGTATATTTTTAAATGTCCGTTGCAAACAATAATACATTTTTTAAGTTTGAACTTCAAATGATTAAGGAAAGAAATTGAATTGAACGGAATTTGTGTCATAAAAATTAGAATGCTTTGCCTAATAAAAATTTTAAAATAAATTATAATCCTCCGGGATGCCGCACTCACCGCCGCATCTCTTACACAACAAAATTTACTGAATTTTCAGACACGTGCCACATCTTGATGAGGACGATCGATTCTGAGATGAGCGGGACAACGACAGCGACGAATTTTGGGATAATATAAATAATTGCTGTATTGAATTTTTGTTTTATTTTTTTCAATAAATGTTGATAAAAACACGAACTGTGTTAGTTTTCATGAAAAAATATCAAATAAAAAAAAAAGGAAGAAGGTAGTCACCCCGCGATGTAGCAGTTAGCGAACCGCTGGCGGGCCCGCCACGGGCCCGCTGCGTGCACCACGCGTGTACTCTTTTAGCTGTCAGCGGTCCGCTGGCGGGCCCGCCGCGGGCCCGTGGCGCTTCACCAGTGAATCCAAAATGTACTAAAATTTAACGTTCGCGTGAAAAAAAGTGAGCGGAGTTTCACGTATTGATGTCGCAACTTGACAATAGTTATGAAAAATGAAACATTTTAACGTTTTTTTAAAAGTAGAACATAGAACCATTCTGAAAAGTTGGAACTATTTTTTAAAGTCTAAATAGAGAAAAAGTCTAACGTTTTTGGGCTCATATCAAATAGAAATCCACAAAATGATTTCGCCCCAACAGTCTAGTGCGATAAAAACTTGTACGATCTAATTAGAAGCATTGATAAAATTAGGCCACTGCAGAGGCCGTATTCATGAAACCATTCGGAATTCCGAACGGGTTCGGAAAAGTATTCCGAACTACTTTAAATTTCGAATGAGAACAGTTTTCTTCTTTTTTCTTTATTGTTAATGGATTAGGATTAGTGGTGTATCAAAATTAAATAAAATAGTTCCCATTCTGAATTTTTAGTAGCTCGGAATAAAATTTTCCGAACCCGTTAGGAATTCCGAATGGTTTCATGAATACGGCCCCAGGAGATTTTTCTAGACTGAAACTTGTCATTTTAATTTCAATAAAAAACTAGATCTGGGAAGTATTGTTCATTCGCGAAAAAGGCAAGTGCGCTCCACGAAACGTAGTACTTCGTGGATTTCATTTCCGTCGCCAAATTATTTCAACTCACGTGTAAATTCAACGTGAAATGAAATAATTTGGCGACGAAAATGAAATCCACGAAGTACTACGTTTCGTGGAGCGCACTTGCTTTTTTCGCGAATGGACAATAAAGAAAATTAGAGACTATTTATTTTTGCCTTGTCAGCTCGGGAATTTTTTTGTAAAACCCAACTGCCGCAAAATCAGGCTTTGTTCGTGTAGTCCACATAAAAAAAAAGACTCCAATAATATAATAGAAAAACATTTTTTGCAGTTTTTTCATAATTTGCACGTTTTAAAACTCAGTTTTTTATTGTTTTTTGTTGGTTTGTAAACTATTTAAGCCTTCGCTCAAAAATCCAAGCATTCTCTTATCCTTTAGAAAGGTGCCAAAATTTATTACGCGCCCCACCGATGACGCGACGGGTATCTCATTTCTTTATTAATGTTTCTCCCAGTGTTCTTATTGTTTATTTAAATACCATAAAAGGTCCATAACTGAATTTTTAGAAAACACTTTAAAAATGATACAACTTCGGTTTGAAAACCAGAGGAAGATGCGCCAAAAAGAAAGAATTGGAAATAGAGGCACATGCGCATCTATTACAGTTTTTACGGTATTTAGGGTCTAATATGCATAAATGCACGATATGATTCAAATGCGGACACTATATGCATCCACCGCATTTCACATGTATACACTTTTCTAGAAACAAGTCGGACATCCCAATATGTGCCCTTATTATATGTATAACAATGATGATAATGATATTAAATTTTTAAACGATTGTGCTCATTTTCAACTTTTTACTTCAGATTCTTATATACATATTTCCCTTCCATAATTAAAAACTCAAAACAACAACAACAACAAAAATAAAAAAGACTCGCCCCAAGAGCCGACACATTGTGCATTCGACTGGTCCTGCGCGACGAATGAGAAGCACGCGGTCCTCCGGCGCCCACGACGCTCGTCGCCGTTCCGCTACCACCGCTTCCGCTTCCGCCGCCCCCCGATCGCACATTGCTCCGCGTGTGATGGTGTGTTGGCGGCACGAGGGCGGCGGGTGGTGTGAAGGTGAGGGACGGCGGAGCACCGCACGGCGAGCTCGGTTCGGCCGAGTCGCGTCCAAATACGGCCGTCTTCATTTCACGATGATTCGTCGATGATTGTGACGGTTTGACATTATTCAAATCAAACGACGACCTACGAGACGGGTGGTATTCTGAATTGTTAGCTCTGAGAAGTCGAGGTTGCGAAAGAAGAAAGAGAGAGAGAGAGGGCAAGAGAGAGGTAAGTAAAAAAAGAGCTGAAGACAATGTTTACAGAGGAGATGCAGTCGTGGAAGAGCCTATCTTCCGAATTTAGGCTACTTGACGGGAAGCTAGCAACTACCCTTGCGAAAGTTCGCTCCGCTGAACCAACGCGCCCTATCGCATGTCTGCGTCTACACAACACAGTGACACGCATTCTACCAAGTTCAGCGTGCAAAAATGGAGACCGATCCGCGAGAAATGACGCCTGAGAATTCACCATCAATTTCACCGAGAGACAGCGTTGGAACGCGACGCAACCAACCCAGCGCGTTTGCTTTGGCGGGAATTAAGTGTACTTGTATTCTCAGTACGAAGCGCTGCAAACTCGCTCCTTTCACACAGTGGTGGAAGCGGCCACATTGGCGACGAGAGAGCGTTGCCGATTTTTTGCTCTGATTTCTCTGAACCTCACTCCAAGGCATGCGAAATTCATTGTTCGATTGGAGAGAGTTTTCAGCGTTTTATACCGATAATATATAGTCAGTACGGAGCGCTGCAAACGCGCTCCCTTCGCACAGTGGTGGACGCGGCCACGTTGGCGACGAGAGAGTGCAGAAAATTGAGAGAGCCGTGACCGATGTTTTGCTCTAGTTTCTCTAAACCTCACTCCAAATGCATGCAAAATTCTTTGTTCGATTGGAGCGAGTTTTCAGCGTTTTATACCGAGTATACCATTAGTTCAAAGAGACGGAACGTACATTTTTCTCGAAAAATCGATGAATAGCAAACTAAAGTTGAGCCGAGTTGCTACAACGACCGACGGAGCAAAAAAATGAGAGCACTTTGGTGAACCAGCGGGAGCTAGGGGGCTTAGTATTTGGACTTTTAAATGAAAAGAAAAAAAGGGGAAAAGTAAAGATAAAAAGGCGAGCGTTAGAGGGTGAATTAAAAGATCAATAGTCACAAGGGGTCATAAATTTACATTTTAGGTACGGGCAAGTCCATGGCGAATACATAGAAAACGCGCTCTATTGGGATCTTTGCGTCTCCCCAGTGGCGTGCGTTCTGCCAAGTTTAGCTGAATAAATGCGCGCAAAAATGAAGACGCAGCAACCTGAAAAATAGTTCAAAGTCGTCTCTACATTTTGACGTTTTCCCCTGATTTTCGTGAAGTTTCAGAAATCAAAAAACTATTAATTTAATTACGCAAAAGTTATTCCCAAATGGGCGTGGTCGTACATTCGAAACACTGATATGTATTTAGCAAAAAAAAAAGTACACAAAATGAGCACCTGGCTCTGATTTGCTCACCGATAGACGAGAAAAAGGTGAATGGCGCACGCAATAAAAGTCTTTAAAATTCCTTTTCAAGCCTTTCTTGACCGGAAATGACTAGAAAGAGAGGAGAGGGGAGAGACGCAGACGAAAAGTGGAGAAAGGGCGGGAATCTAATAAAAACGGGAATAAACAAAACCATGGGATCTGACAGGGGGACAGTGAGAGAGAGAGAGAGAGAGAGAGAGAGAGAGAGAGAGAGAGAGAGAGAGAGAGAGAGAGAGAAAGAGAAGGAGCAAAATGTAAAATCAGAAGGCGAAGAACAAGAAGAGACAATCAGATTTGTCAATGTTTGACTCTGACTGCTTTTACGTCTTCTTCTCCTCAGCGTCGTCGTCGTCGTCACTTCAGCAATGGAATAAATGCAAAGAAGACGCTGCGATGCACGTCTTCTCATTCTAAGACGGAAGGAAGAAGATCGCCCAACTCATTTTGGCTCCTCATTGGCGAGGAAAGAAAGGACGGAAAAAAGAGGACGAAAGTACAATGTCGCGGTCGCGATGCCGACAACCACTGAATCTTCATCATCATCATGTCTACGGCTCACCGAGCCGAGCCAACAGCAACATTTTGTATGCACAACGTGAAAAACGGGCGGCAGTTGCACCGAGCCTATTGGCTCCGGCTCTGGGGCGGACTTCAAAAGGCGTGCGGGGACGAAGAATGAATAAATGAATGAAAGTAATCTCTTTTTTTTTTTTCGTTTTTCGGACCAGTTGATGCAAAAGGAGACAAATAGTTGGAGCCCTGAAGCAAGCGGCAACGGAAAAAACGTATTAGATTTCACGTGCCAAAAGGGTACTAGGGAATAGAGGTATAGTTAGATGAAGGCAGGGAATCCAAACAAACATCAATGTTATGCGATTGGTTCCAGGTGCAAAGGGATGAATGAATGTTTGATTGATTTCCGCACGGCGCCCAGATGATCAAAGTACGGACGTGAAAAAAACGGCTGAGAAAAAAAAATCAATATCCGTTCCCTGGGAAGAAATTTCGGGTACCAACCAACCGCAGATGTCTTCTTTTTTAATTTATTTACAATGAATTGAAATGAATGAAAGAACAAAAATAAAATCAATGCTGAGAACTCAGAAGGGGCGGGGTGCTGGCAGAGAGCGTGCAAGCGATGAGGCACAGACTGAGAGGCAGGGTTGCCACGCGACGCAACCGCAGCGCGTGGCCGTTGGCGTTACGAAAATGTGCTCCGTTAACACACAATCATGGCGGTGTGCCAATTTAAAAGAATTCACGTTTTTCGAAATTAGTTTTTCAGTTAGAAACAGTGTAGCAAACGAGACGCAGATTACAAGACACGCGACGCAACCGCAGCGCGTGAGCGTGGGCGTCGGTGGCAAAAAAATTATTTCAAAAAAGCTACTCGCCAGCACTTAAAAGGGAAGAGAGACGAACGGAAAAGTTTCAAAAAATGACACTGTGGAAAATGCAAACGAAATCCCGCCCTCCCTGTCACGTCGAATTTCTCTGCGTCTCCACAGTGGCAGAGACGCAAGAAATCGACTGCAAAATTTCCCTTCCTCTAATGGACCTATTCAGCGCAGGAAAAAAACCGATTTTCGCGGTTTTTTCCCTATGCAGGTTGTTTTCCAGGAAAAAAACCCATCGCGTCGAGACCCGGCAGTGAAAAATGCAATGCGCCTTTAATTTTCAATGGGAATTCGGTTGAAATTTAAAGGCGCATCCGATTATTTCATCGGCCGGTCTCGACACGACAAATTGTTTACGTCAAAAAACCTCCGACTACTGTAGTTTTTTGTCTTTTTTCTCAATTCTACATAGGGAAAAAAACCACGAAAAACGGTTTTTTTCCTCTGCTGAATAGGTCCATAAAAAGGCTTCAAAAAACGTGTGAGATGAAAAATTAGGTTGAACAATGGTGCCCCAAACTGAGCATTTTTCAAAAAAGAAATGCTCAAAATTCCTGCCTGCTACTGAACACTGACGAAGTAATTGTCCTATTGGAAAGTTGTGAACGTCCTAAATCCTATAAATAAACTGCGCAGAGACTGAGGAAATGGAGCAGGTGAATTGGCCCGTCCTTTTCACGCCTATTCAGAAGAGCCACGGCACTTAGTCAGATTGGATTCAATTGGCTTTTTTCTGGTGTGGCGGAAAATAGAGATGGAAGAAATGAAAGGTTGAAAAGTTATAATATCTTTCTATGGGCTGGAAGAATTGGCACTGGTTTCCTAAAAAGGAAAACGCGCCCTATCGCATGTCAGCGTCTCCACAGGGACAAAAATGAAGACGCAGACATGCGATAGAGCGCTTTTTCCTTTACGTAGGGTCTAGCACGCCGGGGCGTGGAGCGTCTAATCGGAGCAAGTTTGGATCGGATTTGGAGCGCTAGAATTAATAGCCGAAATTCCTCACGAATAGTGTTACAAGAAAGCCAGAGAATCGACAGCGGTTATCAACTAGAATTCAGAGAATCTAGGCTAGGAGGGACCTAGGGGGAAATGGACCTTTTAAACAGTAAAAAATGTGACATAGAACTGTCAGCTCCTTGTATGTATCCTTGAAGTGAAATTTAGGCACAAAAGAGCTCTGAATCCAGAGAGCGCCCTAGACAGGAGCACAAATAGAGCAATTAGTTGTGTGGCAAAACGAGGGTCCGTCCGTCCGTCACGAAGACGAAGAGGAGGAGGAGGAGAACGAAAAAAAAGGAGAAGAAGAAGAAGAAGGAGGGAGAGTCGCTGCTGGTCCACTGAACTCGATCCTTCCTCTTCTTCTTCTTCTTCTCCTCCATGATGAAAAGAGTCTACGTCTCCGGCGGATAAACACGGATCCATTCACGCAGAAAACGGAGCGCCGTGTCTGTTTATCTGCTCCACCATGGATCTTATCCACTCGCTTTTTTTTTGCTGGCTCCGTCACTAATTGGTGTCGACGACCTGCGGTGTGTTCCAGAAGAAAAAGAAGAAGAAGATGGAACAGTTGAAGTTGTGCAAAAAAAGTGAAAAGAAGATGAAGAAAAAGTAGAAGAAGAGGCAGTTAGAAAGAAACAATTCGGTTAGTTGGTTGGTAGTGGGCTCCGCTCCGCCAGGCTAGATTGCACATGGAGCTGGCAAACAAAATTGAACAGGGAGACTGAAATGCAGACTGGAATTGTTTGGTTAACATTCTAGAACGATCGTTGTTTTATTGTCTGATAATCACATCAAATAGGTTTGAAAAATTGTCAAGATTTTTTGCAAACTGAAAAACTCTTCCATTATTCTTTTTGAGGTATTTGCAATTGGTGAAACTCATGTAAAACTGTAAGCTCCAACGTCCAACGCGCACAGTGTGCTAACTAGCGGCGACAAAATGCCCGTGTGCTCCAGCTAACAACTGAGTGTGTGTGTGTGTGTGTAAGCGACGAGACGCAGACTGAGATACAGCGTTCCCACGCGACGCAACCGCAGCGCGTGGGCGTCGGCGGAAAAACTGCGTTTCAAAAACGCAAGCAGCTCGTAAAATCGTAAATTTCAAATCATAAAATTTATAGTTCTTTTTGCTGTTATCTTACACAAATAGGGTAAAAATGAATTAAAAACACCAAATTGTGCCCTTTTTTGCAATCTAACCGGGTTTTTGGGAAAAAATCGGGTTTTTTAAACGAAAAATCTCGAATTGCGCGTAAGATTTGGTGCCAATGCAGATTTTCCCATAATGCTTTGAGAATGCGATACAAAGTCGTGAAAATTGTTGGCATTTGAATTTTTTGAAAAACCTAGTCCTTACAGCTGTCAACACGCCGTATTGCGTGTAATTACGTGTTTACCATTACCAGCAAAAAATTGAGTGGACAATAGCAGGAAATAGGTGAATTTGTTGTCAGAAATTTGTTTAAAGTTCATATTTTCGTTTCAGCCTCAAAAAATTAGTTTTTGGCAAGCTGCCAAGAATTTTTTTCGAAGAGTTAGAGCGCATGTTCACAAGGGCAGTAACCAGCAGTAACCAGCACCCCTTGTTGAAAAGGAAAACTATTTCAATTCAATATTCTTGCCGGCTACAGTAAGCAGTGGCACGAAAAATCGAGGCTCCGCCCCATCAGGTGTTTTCCACTGAATTCAATTGAACGTAGATCAAAAATTTTTAAATTAAATTCGTTTGTAATGAACGTTTCAATCTTTTAGACAAAAATCCGACAAAAAATCGCAGAAACCAAGATACACGGCGTGTTGGACGGAACGTTGGAAAATAAAATTAAAACTGCGCGGGCTTTTTTCTCGAAAAAGTTGCGTTGAACTGATACGAAGAGAAGACGCAGACAAGCACAGTGCGAGGATACTGTTGTTTTTGTAGACAACTCTCGCCGGAAAGACGCAGACACTCAACGGAGCGCATGGCCAATAACGTTTCGGCCAGCACGCCGTGAGATAAACGAATTCCAAATGTGCATCAGGGCACGTTTGCTGACTCCTGGCTCATGGCTCTGTGTTTTTGAGATTTAACGTTTCACATGTGCGAGTCAAAGGCGCGTTAATTGGAGCAAATGAGCTTCAATTAAAGCGCGCCTGATTTTGTGCACAAATTCTTTGAAAGTACATAAATACCGTATTTCCTCTAATTTAAGCGCATGCGCCTCTATTTTTCAACCTCTTTTCCAAATGGGCTTCTATTAGAGGTGCGCTTCAATTAGAGGGTGCGCTTCTATTTTTCAAACGTGGATTTTATTTTCGTCGCCAAATTATTTAATTTCACTTTGAAATTACACGTGAATTGAAATAATTTGGGAATGGACAATATTTCTGAACACAGCAATAGAAATCAACAAATATTGTGATTTCAATCGAGTTGCAGCATGAGAACGAGAGACTCCGCCCACTTTTTTGTGCCGTTCTGTCTGCGTCTCTTCAAATATCACTGTGTTCGCGTGGTCGCGCACAAATAAGTGGGCGGAGTCTCGCGTTCTCATGCCGCAAGTCGATTGAAAACACAATAACAAATAACAAAGAATATTTAAAAATGCAAAGAAACATTTTTATTGTCGCTTTTGTCATGTTCTCCAAAATCCATCATTTCTAGAAAATCATTGACATCATCCATAGCTCGTTCCTCTCGTCGACGCATCAAAAGCAGACTTCAGCGTATCATTGATTTTTTTTTAGTTATTATCGGCCTGCCAAAATGGTCAAACGCGCTCCGCTGAACTCAACGTTATCCATTTTCATTTTGGTCAGCAAATTATTTTATTTCCCGTGTAAATTCAACGTGAAATAAAATAATTTGGAGGCCAAAATGAAAATCGCATAGCGTTGAGTTCAGCGGAGCGCGTTTGACCATTTTGGCGGTATATCTTTGCATACATTTTTGGTCAACATACACTCTTGGCGGTACCGTCTTCGTTTATTTTTCTCTTCGATCGTCACTGAGTATTGAAAAAGAAAGCAAGAAAAGTAAAATATTTAAGAACAACTGCAAAAAATCGAAAAAAATCCGCAAAAACAGATGAAAAGAAAATAAACAGCCAGTGAGTGCGCCTCTATTAGAGGCTGCGCTTCAATTAGAGGGTGCGCCTCTATTTTTCGAAGTACCTCTCAGGGTGCGCCTTTATTAGAGGCGCGCTTCAATTAGAGGTGCGCTTATATTAGAGGAAATACGGTAGTCGTACAAAGTTCCTGTTTTTCATTATATATAAAAAGGGATGCTCAATACACTCCCTCGCTTCCTTGGAAACAGATACACAAGGGTGCATAAAAACAGACCCAAGAGGAAAAACAAAGTATAAGATTCCGATGAGAGTCGAGGAAAAAATAGTTAAAAGTTTAAATGCTAAATTAAGGGTGGAGCATAATGCGACAGAAATTTGACATTCTCATGGCCCTACACTCCGCTACGATGCTCCGATATTCCGCAGGTCTCGCAATACGAAAGATTGATGCACAAAAAGCGCGCCAATGCGCGTTCCATGGCGCCACCCTATAGTCATTGTTGAAAAAATTAAATTGACACTTCACATTAAAATAAACGGCAAAAAAAGCTCGACGATCGGAACGTGTGTGTGTAAATCTAAGTGTGTACATACATACAAATGCACATATAAACACGGCTTTTCGAGATCTCGTTTCCACTCACTTAATTATCTCCCTTTCTCACCCTCACCCTCTTTCTCTATTCTTCCCAAACAAACCGCCGCTCCTTTTAACATCCTCCTGATGATTTTCGAGTCATTTTTCTTTTTTCAGCACAGGCTACACATTTTGAAACATGTTACAGAATTTCAGCCTTTTTTTATTTTTGGTTGGCTTCTGGCAATGAGGATGAATGTCAAAAAAACATAGGAAGAAGCTGAAAAAGAAGATGATATGGAGAAGGAAAATCAATTAGAGCTTCCGCTCTTCGCCACAGCGAAAAAGGGAGCGAAAAAGAGCGAGAAACAAGTCATGCCATTTTTGACGACGACGACGACACACCGTCCTCGATGAACAAAGTTGTCGTCTTCAGGAGAAGGAGAAGGAAAAACTAGAAGAAGATGAAGAAGAAGACGTCAATAGTGAATGAGAAAGGCGTGAAACTGCTATTATGAATATGGATATTCGAATGTGTGTGAGCCAGCGTGTGTACACATGTACATACACGTCGGAAAAAGTGGAATGGGGAGGAGAAGAGCACGTCGAAATTGGAGAAGACACACACATACACACGTCAGAAGAGGCGACAACGACGACGTGACTTTGAAAGTGGAAAGGGAAGCTGGAAAAAGGCTGGAAATGTGTTGATCGCAAATTTGGCCAACGCGGTTTGTGCGAGCTTCGCATCGGAAGCGAGAGTCGTTACGCAGGCGGAAAAACGGAAGAAGTAGAGCCGATGTGAAATGCTGATGGATGTCAGTGTTCAGAAAGATGTACATACAGTGTTTTTCTAATGCACTGATTATCGTTTCCGCCCCTCTGAGGGTGTGTTTTATCGTTATCTCTGCGTCTATTACAAATTTGGCGCTTTGTCTACGTGCTCTATCGCACGCGAAGCGTGTCGTGTCGGGTGGCGTCGCATAGCGTTTCGGTAGGTGTTTGAAATTTTCAAAACCAATCCATTTCATTATTTTTCATGATAATATTGAATTCGACCTATGTACCGTATTTCCTCTAATATAGGCGCATGCGCTTCTATTGTTTCATTTCATCACAACTGCCGGGTATTTAGAGGTTTGCACACCAAACTCGCCAAAACACTTTCTAACCAAGCAGGCATGAGACGACCGAAGTTTGGTGCGCAAACCTCTAAATACCCGGCAGTTGTGATGAAATGAAACAATAGAAGCGCATGCGCCTATATTAGAGGAAATACGGTAGTCTATAACCCCGCCAATACACGCAACTAAAAACTATAAGCATTTTCTCCGCCTATTACTACGCCGCCAAAACCTACGTAGTCGTTTTTTTCGTAAACAAACTACCGTATACGCGCTGGTCGCGGCAAGACCACAGCCGAAACGCACGAGCGCTCTGGCTGGTTTTCGCGACGCAGTAATGCCAAAGACATTTCCCAGTACTCCCATTACTGTGTACAGCCAAATAAAGTTATTTAGTTCATAAAACAAACTTTTAACATGATGTACATATTTTTAAAAACCGTGTTAGTAGAGGTGGAGACAAAAAGTCATTCGTTTTGCTTCCTGCAACCCAACATTCCCCAGAAAAAGACGAAAATACTTGAGAATAAAATAAAATCCGCACAGAATCGCAAATCAGCGGACTTCTACATGACCGAGGGTCAAAAATATGCAGTAAAAATAATAATTGAAATTTAATATCTTAAAAATTGAAAAATTAACCTGAAAATGAAAATGAAGACATCCGGCTTTTCTATCAGTTTTTTTCCTATAACTTATTTGCCACAAGTGACACTCCGTGACAAAAACCAAATAAAATAAATAAATAAATAAATATTCTCGAAAAAATAGAGCGGCGACCTACCGTAACCCAAGCGTGTTTTTTGGGTTACTGTAGGCTCAAGCGCTATTTTTTCGACAAAAAATAAATGAATAAACGTACCGCACGCATCGCGATCACGGTCGTCCACTTTGCTGCTCTTCTCCTTCTCCTTCCTCTTCCTTTTTTTCTTCTTCACGTCGTCTATGAAATATGTCGACGCGTCGTCTTCGGTCGACCGAATTTTCACAATCCTCACAATATTCACGTCGTCTTCCAGTTTTAGTCGTCTTCTCCCTGTGGCATCTGTGAACAATTTCACGTTATTATTATTATTATTTTGATTGTTTTCATTACATTTGTTTACAAGTTTTGGCACCAAAATTTTGAAAATTTTGGAGCAAAGCGGAACAAAAATAAGAAATATTTGGCGAATGTCTATAAACAAATTCTCGAAGAGATGGATACAAATGAAAAATGAGGAAAGGAAGGAAAAGTTGCAGGAGAGGGGGACATTTTTTCAGAAGATGACAAGCTCGGCTAAATACATCAAAAACTATTGTTGATATTATTTTCATTTTAAAAAGGCTTACTGAATGATGGCCAAAAAATTCGCGTTTTGCGGTTTTCTTTTCAAATGACCAACTTTGAGTGTGGGATTATAAAATTGTTCTGTCTGATCTTCAAGCCTAGGATTTCATATTTCTAGTTGATAACTTTTTTGTAAGACCCCTTCAAAGGTACTGTATATCTTCTAGACCTATGCAGATGAACTGATTTTTTTTTTAAATTTTTCATCTGCATAGGTCCTTTTGAAGGAATGATCCTCAAAAACTGATGCATTTCAGATATACCTCTGGGATCTACAGTATCTTTGAAAGGTGTCGTACGAAAAAGTTCTCAACTAGTAAATGTAGGCCTAGGTTTGAGGATTAGAAACAAAAATTGGCAAATAAGTGGCATCCATTCACCATTTTGAACCGAAAAAAAAAATTCAAAACGCACAAAAAATTCAATCTGTTTGGCCAGTACGGTATTTCTTTTTTGGTCTGTAACTTGGTTTTTTGTATGTCCGGAAACAAGTTGACCACCCATGAATAAATGCAAAAAATCTTAAATCTGCGTTGATTTTTACTGTACAAGGAATTCAAAAATTCAAAAAAAATACGTCAAAACAATTGGTGTAAATCAAGTGAAATGCACTATTTCCAGATTTGGTTGAAACCCTTTTTGATCCTTGTTTAATCCTATATATTCTCACGTACTTTTTATTTAAAATCTGTGTAAACCCTACGCGGTTCGCATGTGTGCACTGGGTGCTACCCCGAAATAGAACTTTACCGGATAAAATTGAGGATTTTTTGTGTTTTAAGCAAAACTATTGATAATTTTGTTTATTTATTGTTTCTTAAAAATTAAAAAAAAATTTTTTTTTTGGTTTTTTTTATTTTGTTTCAGGGTAGCACCGTGCAGTACAGAGTACACGACGATACAGCGTACAAAAATTATTTATGCAGACAAACGAAGACGCCGTTCAAAAAATAGCAAAAAACATCAAAAATGGTTTTTGATATATACAGCCAGACTTGCTTTTATATATTAAAAAAAGATGAGAAAGCAGCAAATAAATGAGGGATGAAGCCAATTAGTAATACGGTTAATTAGTAATCAGATTTTTCGGAAATAAAGAAAAAAAGAAAGAAAAATATGTATGAAGGAGGATCCAGATTTCTAAAGAAGGTGATTAAGGATGTTTTATTTTTCAATTTGCTGGGCTTGCTCCCTCTTTTAAAAAGTTTTAAAAATTTTCAACAAAAAATTCAGATTTTTAATGAGCCTGTGTAGATTAATTTTCCTGCCATTTTGGCCTTATGCAAACCTGCATTTTTATTAATTTTTCATGAATTTTTCTGCAATAAAATGCAAGTTTGCATACGAATTAAATGGTAGGAAAATTCGATTATGTCCATTAACGTAAATCCATACTGAAACGGGCAAGAAAATTGAGAAGATGGTAAAAAAAAGTTAGCAACGCCTAATCCCGCAGTTTTTACTAGTAGGAACCCAAATCCTTCAACATTTCGGAACGTCCTAATCTCTTGTTTATAAGGTAGCTTACGTTAAAATTTTAACTTCAATGCCAACGTTTCAGTAAACTGAATAATCGGCACAAAGCCGTCCATTCATAAGCGGCCTTATACACAAGAGATAGGGGTACATCAAAACAAAAAGAAGCACTTATAGAATGATAGCTGTACTGTGTGGAGATCTTAAAAAAATGAAAGTACTGAAAAAAGTTAAGCGATTTCCTGAACTTTTTGAAAAAAAGCAAGAATGCAACTATTAAAACTTCGGGAAAATGAAATATTGGTGTGTAAAATTTGTCATAAACTTTATTTTAGAAATAAGTAGCCCAAGGGCATGAGTCGGGAGTCAGAAAACGCGCCCGAACGCACAACTGTTTTTGCGTTAGCCGCGGGCGATCTGGACACACTATTTTATGGTTTTTCTGTCTGCGTCTTGCCGATCAGCGACCCGCAACCGCGACAACTATAAAAATTCAAATAAATAGTTTAATAATGCTAACAAAAAATGTGGTCATAGAATAGATTTCAGAAAAACGCAAAACAATTTTTCGACAGTTATTTTTATATTTACCCCCGCTTGGGACCTGATATAAGGTAGAATGGATTGAGAGGAGCTGAAGCAACAAAAAAAAGAATGAGTAAACGAAAGTTTTTGCTTTAGAAAGTGAGAAAAAGCACGAAAAACGAAGAGCGCATTGAAAACACAACTGTTAGGTTTCTGAGGTGAGGAGGAAGAAAAAAAAATGAAATTTTGTGTGTTTTTTTGTTGCTGTCTTGTTTGTTGCACAATTTTTGTTTGGCTATGTGTTCAATCCAGTACACACAGTGTGAAGCTCTAAACGCGCTGCAGTGAACTACGTATCGCAAAATTGGAAGAAAGGGAGATTACGGTAGTTTATATCGATTATATAAATTTGTATCTGGCGCTAAAAAAAACTTGATTTAAAAAAAGTCACAAACACACAGTGATTTAAAAAATTAGAGAAACAGACGATTGTGACAGACAAAAAGACACCTCGATTAATCGATCATGTGCCTCATGTCTCAATGTTGTATCGGCGGCTCTCAGGTGGACTTGATTTCGTGATTATTCATCGAATCAACCGAATAGTGCAGCAAATCAAGAGGCGCAGAGTATGTATAGAGAGCACAGTTGGTCCGAGAAGCCCATCGAACCGCCTGGAGAGCACAAGGATAGGAGAGACAGACAGAGAGAGAGAGAAAGAGAGAGGGAGGGACAGAGGGACAGATGTATGGAAGGATGGATGGATGGATGGCTGGATGGATGGATGAATGGATGGAAGGAAGAAAGAAAGAAAGAAAGACTGCGGTAGTGTTGTGGTGACAGCCTTGATCATTTGTTTTTTTTTTGAAGTTGACAACAGTTGGGCAGTCATCAGGGTGGAAGGGAAACGTGGAAAAAGTTGGTTTTTGAAAAGCGAAAAGTTATTTTAGGACAACTTGATGTTAATTATTAGGTATTCCACAGTTTTCTCCGGCTCTGTGTATTGTGGTTTTAATCGTGTTGCATCCAAACTGAAAACATGAAAACATGAAACCTCGCCCACTTGTTTTCACGCTCGCGTAAAAAAGTAGGCGGAGATTCATGCTTTGATGTAGCAATTCGATTGAAAACACAATATATACAATACAATACGCGTAAAAAGTCTGAGTCGCCACGCAGTTTTCTATTATTATATTGAGTGAACCCAGTGGCCCACTCTGTCGTTTCAACTGTTTCCTGAACGGAAATCGCTACTTTTCTTTTCCAAAACTAAAAAAAGGAGAAGGGAAAAATGACGAATCTATAAGGGAAAATCGCTCCGCGCGCACTAAATTTTGAATCTAAAAAAAATAGAGCTCTTTGAACTTTCGTTGGTTTCACTTACTAATTTGAAAATAAATTAAAAATAAAATTGACGTTTAAATTTAAAAAAAATTCCGTCTTAGAAAGAGCCCATCATCATTTAAAATTGTCGATTTCCCACGAGGAATATCGGCACGAATTTTGATACAGTTGAATGAGTGTGACCGTAATCCATTGACCGACAGAGTGAGAGAAAATATGAGAGCATTAATTTTACTTTGGGCTTTTTTGATCACTCTTACTCATCACTCTCGTTGCTCACACAATTGTTCACCTTCTCGTTCAATGGCTTACGGTCACACTTGTTTCAGATGTGTCAAAACTCGTGTCGACTTTCCTCATTGACCCTTGCTGAGACGAGAGTAATATTCTCAGTACGGAGCGCTGCAAACCCGCTCCCTTTGCACAGTGGTGGACGCGGCCATGTTGGCGACGAGAGACTGCGGAAAATTAAGAGAGCCGTGGCCGATGTTTTGCTCTGATTTCTCTAAACCTCCCTCCAAATGCATGCGAAATTGATTGTTCGATTGAAGCGAGTTCGCAGCGTTTTATACCGAGTATACCATAGCATATTTTTGAGAAAAATAGTGCGCTATAGCGCGTTTGCAGAGACATAGCGTTTAACACAGTATAAAGGTGCATGAGGAAACCTTATTGAGAAAAAGGAGCACATCAAAATGAACCGTCTAGACAATGGTCATGCAGTCGGACAGACTACACAAAAATTATTTATGTAAAAGATGAAACGGCTTACAATTAGAAATTATTGGATTTAAATGTAGACAGATGTTGAATTGTTTTATCGGCAATATCGGAATATAAGTGTGACCGTAATCCATTCAAAAATTACGATCGCAGTCATTTCAGCTAAGTACGATCGTGATGAATTTTCTAGACCAAAATAGCGGTAACCCAAAGGAGAGCAATATTTAATTTTATGTGCCAATTGAGGTACTTGAAAAATGCATAATAATCGTAAACTACTTGAAACCGCCTCGTGCTCCTTGGGTTTCAAATTATTTCGATAACGTAAGGTGGAATAGAACCGACAGAAGTGGAGCTGGCTGTATTAAAAAAACAATCGCACGAAATAGAACTGAAGGATTCACAATGTACAACGAGATTCTTCTTCAAGTTGTTACAGCTCCACATCAGGCGGTTCCGTAGGAGCTGAGAAAATTCTGTTCGGACACGAAATCTCACACGGATACAGACAGACCCCAGCGCTTGATAATAGTAAAAACACAGAGATAGTAAAATAGATTTATTGATGTTATTTAACTTGTGATTTATCCCAGGTTCTCGATACCACGGCGTGCTCGGCTCTATGTAAATTCAAACGCTCCCTATCGCATTCTCTGTGTCTCTAAAGTGGCGTTATGTCAAGTTCGGCGTACAAAAATGGAAACGCAGAGACGCAAGAAAAGAAAAGGCGCCCGAAAATGCAAATTTAAAAAAATTAATAAATTGAAAACGAAATCCCGAAAACGCCGTGGAGGCGGCTAAACGTTCTCAATAGATTACATTTTACTGACTTTCTAATTATTTATCTACAGAACAGAACTGCCACGTGGCTGCCACGCAGACACATAAAGCACACAACAGCTTGATCTTCTGATGGCAATAAAGTTTTGAGTGGCGGCGAGTGAAAAGTGAAAAGAAAAGACGGAAGATTGCGACAAATGAGTGTGTGGAAAACGAAGAGTGTAAATCAGTTGTTCTTGTAACAATATCTTTTTCTTTTTTCTTCTTCTTCTTTTTCTCTCTGTATTCTCTGTGGTCCGCTTCACACAAATGTGTTTTTTTTCCTCGGTGATTTACTTGAGATCGAGGAACAGGCAAGGCGTTTTTGTCCTAACTTTTTGTTCAGAAGATAAAGTAGAATGCACTTTTTTTGAGCTAGTACCTTTTAACAAATGTTTTAGAATAATTGTGTACAGTTTTAGTCAAGTTGTACATCGTGGAAGTCTATTCATCAATTGATTTGTGACTTGCATAAAGCATAACTCTACTGAAAACATATCAACAACATAAAAAATCACACCGCCCTCTGATCATTATATCAGTGAACTTCTAAACAAGTAAACAAATAATAAAAAGAAAGGAAATGAGAGGAAGGGAATAATGAAAGCCGAGATGATTTGTGAAGTGGGAAGGTTCGGAAGGTGTCCGGTTACCACAGGGCAAAAATTAGGCCACAGCAAAACTTATCTTTAAAACTTTTCATGACCTGACAACAGATGCAGAACCTTTCTTAACTGGGTTTCACTATTTTTAAGTCAAGAGCAATAATTCATTCGCGTTATCTTTCTCAAATCTTCTTGACTTCTAGAATGTTTAAGAGTTAATCGAATGTCGCCGTTTTTAAGTTCCCAGGGAATTTCTGGCTATTAATCATCAATTTCGGGGGATATGTCAAACGCATGTGGCCCAGCACGGTGATTCTAGTCCACCGATTAGTTTTTTCTGTCGCGATTTTTTAAATGACGTCTGATCAAAAAGTTGTCTGTCACATTACTAGCTCTCGTCAAGGCGAATATTTAAAACCGGTGGCTCGTTTTTATACGTACAATTTCAAATGAAACTGGTTTTCCGTGGTGGCCGAACTAATTTTCGCGAACACGATAGCCGCATTTTGCAAAAAGGGGAGGGTATCTCCGCCCAATACATGTGATGAGAGGGTGAGAGAGTGCGAGGGGGAGAGAGGAAATACTTGAGATCGGGGGACTAGAAATGCGTGGCCGGTTGTAAAATAATAACCGTGTCCAGGCACCGATCCACTTTCTCGGCGTGCTATACCCTACGTAGATGCAAACGCGCCCTATTGCATTCTCCGCGTCTCCACAGTGACGTGTTGCCAAGCTTAGCTAAACGGGATTGTAAGTGGAGACACAGAGCCGCGAGAAATGTCTCCGGAAAACTGGCTTTCAAAAAGGTTAAAAGCCGTTGTCCAGAACACGCCGTTTTCCGACTAGGTGCGAGCTGTGCGTCAGTGATGGCTAATATTCTTTTTTGATGGCTAATAGCCAATTTCAACGGCAAATAGCCATACAGCTGTCTATAACCATCATATCAGCGCTAAAAATTCCCGGAGAAATATGTACTTGGAATCATTGAAAAATAAGACAAATTGGCATTAGCATGACAAATACTTAATAAAAAAAATTGAAAAAAAAAATTAAAAGAAGTCTTGCAGGGATTAACTTTCACAAGAAAAACATACAAAAAATTCTCACAGCCAGTTCATTCTGGCTTTAAATGAAAATCGGAAATTTTAGATTAAAAAAAACACATGGAAAAAATGATTTAAGAAGAGTTCATTGGAGTGTAAAACTGAAGAAAAATAGGAAGGATAAAGCCAAAAACTTAATCAATTTGGTTCGAAAAAAGTGACAAAAGTCTTAGAGAGAGAAAAAGAAAGAAGAATCAAAGTGAAAAGCAGTGGAGGGACATGAAATGCAAAAAGAGCAAGCAGCGAAAGAGGGACAGCATTCTAATCCGTACTGCTCATCATCATCATCCACCAAAAGAGGCCCGTCCGAAACCGGAAGAGGAGCCTAAACTTTGACCGCCTTCTATCTTTCTCTCTTTCTCGTTTCTTTTCGAAATGACCTCGTCTTAATTCGGATAAAGTTGGACGTTGGAAGAAAGAGAGGAAAAGAATAGAAAAATACATACATATAAAAGATGATGGGACAGAACAGAAAGACAAATTTTGCATTTTTGCATGTCATTCTGATGCGCGCTTAATGTTTCTAGTTTATCACGCTAGGAGATGTTGAGCACCGAAAAGTGCAGATCTCTTTACGTCTCTGTCCAAAGCTTTTTTTCTTTCTCTCTCTCACTTCTTTTCACTTTCTCCTTATATACTTTTACGCTTAATTTCACCAGACCACCACATTGTTTCATGCTCTCGAGCAGTAGCCAGGTTACTCAAAAAAAAAGTTCAAAAATGAAGGAAAAGGTGGCCGAGTCAGAGTCCGAGTCGCGAAGGCTTGTATTTAGAAAGAGTCTATTTGGCCTATCCGTTATTATTTTCTTGCCGGCTAAAATTTTAGGTGTCGCAGACATCAAAAGAAAACACGCCCACTCAGATTGTTGAATTGTGTTCAAATTTTGCGACACTTCTAACTTTACCCGACCAGAAAATTAAATACCGGCACGAGGAATTCGGAGAAACTAATCTGTAGAAACTCTTGTGGCGAATACTTCCCAGGATTTTAAGAGAAGGAATGCAAAGAGCAGCTTCAATATATGATGTTTTTGTTTTAAAAAAATGGCTTCATTTCAATTAAAAGTGAAAGCTTAAAAATATTTTTGTATCCTTATATTTTTAGCCAGAATCAACTTCTTTGCAGTCTTTTTTGCTCGTGGTACTCAGGAAGTGTTCAGCTAATAGCCATTGAGAACGGCTAACAATCATCGCATTCGGAGCGTGTACCAAGTACATTTGGCACAAGCCCAAACTCGATGGCTATTAGCCGAAAAGTCCCTTGCCGTGACAGCGCTGGAACTCGCGCAGAAACTCCCCGAGTTCCTGTCTTCAGTCCCATGTATACATATTTCTAGCGCAAAATTAAATAAAACACCATGCTCCTACTCGCTATTTTTCCCATTTCGAGTGGTTTTTTTGCCACCTCTTCCTTTCCCTTGTCAATTTTTTGTCGGGCATTGAATTGTGTCGGCCCATTTTTTTTTTTGCTTAACGCCGAGTCGATTCGACTCGAATTGAAACGAATTGAAACGGAAAGACCTGGCCAAACAAGTCATTGAAAAGTTTATTTTTATTCCTGCTTTTTGGTCACGTTCTGCCAAATTCGTCGTTTTTTTTCTTGGAAGGAGAGAAGAGAAAAGCAAGTCAAGTGGGCTGTGTATCAAGAATCAAAGGTTTGCGCAATAGAGCGTATTTGCAGAGATTTCTGGAATTTTTGAAAATTTGAAAAATGTTTTTCGAACTGTTTGCAACCGAAAACTGCTCCAAAATTGGATTTTCAGAAAAATCGGAAGAATTTTTCTGTTTCTAAATGTTTTAGAAAAAGCAGCATTCCACCAATGTTTCTTTCCTTGAAAGCAACTGCTCTTTTTTATCTAAAAAAAAAGATCAGAAAAATAAAAGTGGAATAAAAAAAAAAGGGAAAAATCGGAAAATATAAAAGGGAAAAATCACGTCATGAAAAAGTGCTAGGTTTTCAATCAAACAGATAAAAAAATCTGATTGGAGTCATAATGGATTCGTAGCGGAGTGACAATTTTTTCACGTTTTTATTCGAAAAAATGAAGAAATGAAGAGATTTTTCTCCTCGCAGTTTTACGTGAATTGTCACTCCGCCACAAATCCATTATACGAACCTATTCAGTTTATGAAATATGAATTTCCGAGGAAATTTTAAAAAAGTACCGTACCCAGGGGTTGCTGAAACTGAAAACGACCCGTTGGGATAATCCAATGCGCCCTTAAAAATCTGCAACATACCCATTCAAAATCTTTATTTTATATAGTCGGCGAATACATCATCAACCTCGCTCTACTGCAAAATTCCTCTAAAACAGTGTAGCACTTGCAAGATTAGCTCGAATTCTAGTGTTTATACTTCTTTTTAACGGAAAATGACGTATCCACGACGAATTGTAAGTAAAATTTGATTTTCCGCTTCAAAACAGGCGCACTACACTGTTGAAAATGGAAAAGTGCCGTAGAGCGAGGCTGATGATGCATTCGCCGAGTATAATGGACCTATTCATAGGAGAATAAAAACAAAAAAAAAAACATTTTTTTTCCTATTCATAGATGTAAAAAAAAAGACAAACAACGTCAAAAAACGAATGGTAAACAAGTGTTTTTTGACCATGATAGACAATTGATAGTCAGGAGGCGCAGAAAAGGGGCGGAGTTTGCATGAACTATTGTGTTTTCAATCGACTTGCGACATGAGAACGTTGTTTGTCGTTTTTTTACATCTATGAATAGGAAAAAAATGTTCTTTTTTTGTTTTTTTTTTTCTCCTATGAATAGGTCCATAAAGGGGCATCACATTATTTCAACGCCTGGTCTTGATCAGAAGGGCTGTTTTTCTGGATTAAGAACTAAATAAGGTTAAAAACAAAAATAACGGATTTTTTCCCCTACTCTGAATAGGTTCATTAGACAGAACATTCTCAAAGATATTCAAAGCAAAGCACAATGATCAATAAATATTGCTTGAACGCTACCTGTCAAGCTTAACGTAAAACCTGTATTATTATTCTCAGTACGGAGCGCTGAAAACCCGTTCCCATCGCACAGTGGTGGACGCGGCCACGTTGAGAGACCGTGGCCGATGTTTCGCTCTCTTTTCTCAGAGTCTGATTCCAAATGCATGCGAAATTCTTTGTTCGATTAGAGCGAGTTTTCAGCGTTTTATACCGAGTATATCAATCACTGAATGTTCCACCGGTGGCCGATCGGAACATAGGCCATGCAGAACAAGGTTAACGGCGAAATACGTATTTTCTACGTGATAATAGAACTGCACCCCTACCACCATGCCAAAACTAGATAGACAATCTTTATTTGAATGACTGTTTTATTAACTATTAAAGTATTTTTTTAATGTTTTCGCGAGCATAAAATTTAGGTAATTGTTTTGACCAGCATGCCGTTCTAATACAGGTTTTTTCAAACGGTATCCGATTCCCGACCAAATTTCAGCCAAGCTTGGGGCAAATCGGTACAGTACGGTGAGCTGGAAAGCAGGGTGGAGGCAGCAGGATTCACTGAAAAACTACGAGCGCCCGATGCTCTTTCATTTCACTTCTCAAACATGAAATCCACGAGCTCTTCTCACCGCATATGTCATTCTTAGTGGAATGGTGAGAACGAGCGTTCGTTCCCTTCATGTTTGTTTTCATTTATTTTGAATTCTCTCACCAGTCAGTCAGTCAGTCAGTCTCTACTAGTATTTTTTTAGGAAGAAAAGGCTTTCAAACCAAATTCACAAGGCTTGCTAATTGGTACACACACACACACACACACATGCACAAAAAGAAGAGGCAGCGATATGGAAAGTAGCTCACAGCAACAAAACATTCAACAGCGGATTTCGCCAGGGTATGGATGAAATGGAATGGATTATGAAATTGTTTGGATGGTGACGAGGGAAAGGAGAGAGGGGAAAAGGGTTGGGGCAAGCCGAAAATAGGAGTGACGAATGACTGACATGATCAAAGTGCTCTATCCAGTGGTTGGAGCAAGAAAAGGGGGGTCTGACAAATGAGAAAGGAACATATGGGTGGAAAACAGGAACCACTTTCCACCTGAACGACTTTTCGTCGAAATTCGACACTACTACTTGTCAGGAAATTACGATTCGCTGCTCTGAAATTCGAGAAAAGTCAGACCTGACTCTATTTAAAAATAATGCATGCGCAATTATGATATATATACGCGAACTAGAGAAGGCGCAGGCTCAAGAGTAGTCTGCGAGTTTTCTGGAAGAGTTAAAGATGAAGAGAGATGTCTAAACATCGGAACGAACACATTTGACACCAATGAAGATAGAGAGAGAGAGAGAGAAATGAGCGTGAGAAAAGAAGAGAAGGGAATCGGTATCCGATAGGTTTTTTTTCTAATGTAAGCTTAACCCTGAGATAAAACAAACTTCTGACCTTGGGAACCCTAAAGCGAATCCGGTTGGATAATTTAGAAATTTAAATTTAAAAAGCCACAGTTGATTAATAGCTACACTTTTTGCAACAGCCGCACGTGTTCGCAGCAACATTTTTGCAATTTCTGACAGAAAAATCGGATTTTTTTTTTAATATTTCACTCGATGAATTATTATTTCGAGCATTATGCTTCCATTTTCTCTGTTTTCGTTCCTCTTCGTATCAGTTTAACGCAGAAAGACGCTGCGCAGCTAAATGCGACCACGCTTAGGTGAGAAAGTTGTTTTCGAGAAAAAAGCCCGCGCAGTTTAAATTTTATTTTCCAACGTTCCGTCCAACACGCCGTGACTGCATTGTAATCCAAAAACGGGGAATTTTCCTCGGAAAATGGCCGATCCTTAGGTTTATGGAAAAAAACCCTCTTTATTCATTTTTGTTTGTTTGTTTACAGAATATTTATGCCTGAATACTTGGAAAAAATCAAGAAAATGAACGGAAATAAATTCTTCATGGGGAGTACACGAACAATTCACGAGAATTGCGGCAAGGACCAATAATTTTAAAAGCGCATGGGACCGCAAAAACGCGAAAAAAAAATTCTCCATAAAAAGCTGTTAGTCGGCCACGCGCTGTTCCTCGGCCGCGGTCGGGGCCATGTGGTCTCGCAGCGATATGAGCCGAGGAGACGCAGAGAAAATACAATTTTATCGAGTTATTTATCAACGTTTGCGACTACGATTTTGAATTTTTATCAGCGAGTTATCACAGGATTCTGCGTCTCTGCGTCTATATTTTTGTAAGCTCTTAGAGAACGGCAAACAAAAAACTGTGGAGACGCAGTGAATTGACAGGGGTTGACAGGGCGCGTTTGAATTTTCGTAAAGTCTTGCATACCTTGACTACGTAGGATTCCTTTCGCCCCAAAACATTCATGTATTTCGGGAATCTAGGGACTGTAAAGACTGATTTATACACCTTTTTTCCTTACTAGATACCCGAAAAAGATAATCAGGTCCCGCCTATTTGGCTGAATTCCCACAGTAAATACAGAGAAACTTGAAATTTAGACGAAGGGGGCCGCCTATTTTTCTTTTTTGTGATTCTGCAGAGATGAAAGATATTTAAAAACAATAATCTTCTCGATTATCGTACAAGACTATCGTTTTTTTCAATCGAGTTGCAACATGAACACAGGAAACACCGCCCTTTTCTTTGTGAGCGAACCACGCAAACACCGTGCTATTTGAAGAGACACAGACAAAAAAGAGATAGCTGACTCATCTTTTCATGATGCAACTTGTTTGAAAATACAATATAAAGGGAAAAAGTTCTTGTTCAAATTGAAAATGATATTTAAACGTTACTTTATTTCACCGAACTTTCAAAAAATGACAAACATGAGCAAATAAACATAAAGCACCCAAAGCAATGTGCTTTTTGGTTATCCAAGAAGAAAATAATCAAGAACGGAAAGAAGGAAGGACCAGAATGGAAGAGCCATTTGACGTCAAAATGAAGTGGAAGAGAGAGAGAGATAGAAACTAGAGATAAAATTAGATTTGTCGTTATCTTGTCAAGTTCCACTTTCTATAAAATTCGCACATTCCTTTTTTTTGCAAATGGAATTTGCGAGACGAGAACTTGTTATTTAAAATTGAAGAATATTATTTACCAGGCGAGGTGAGGAAATTGCAAAAAATAAGCAGTTCGAACCACCAAATATTCCGAGTTTATTTATTTATTTTTATTCCTAAAGAAATGAGCAATTTTAATGCATATTCTGGCCCCGTTCCTTCCATATTTATACACCCCACCCATTAAAAAAAACGACAACTTTAAAAAGCAAGCAGTTCAAAATTCGACGCTTCAAAATGTCAAAGGTATAAGCTGGGAGTCAGCAAACGCGCCCGGCGGACAACTTCAAACACTTACACTTAAACATTTTTTGGGCCTCGTTTGTAAGCGCTTGAAGTGGTTCGTTGGGGCACGTTTGCTGACTCCCAGCTCATTCCCCTGTGCCGTCCACTTTCACCGAACATTTGCTTAAACAATTGTACATACATAGATGGGTACACATCATATAAAAAAGAAGTTGGTTTAATGAATAATTTAAAGAAGCCTACTTCCATTCCCAATCCAATTGTGCTGCATTTCTCGAGACAGCGTGTTGTCTTTGTTTTCAGAGCTCACTCTGGAGGGTCTTTGGTTAATTTGGGTAATTAGTGGAAATTCAGAAAGAAGAAGGGAAGGGAAGGAAGAAGAAAAAGAGCGCAATAAGAAAGGGAGAGTGGGCCGAACCATGTGGGAAAAGAAAAATAAGGCAAGTCTGATTTGTGGACTTCGAGACATTTTGAAACCTGGCATTTCGAAACAAGGAGGAGGAAGTCATATATGCACCTACTTCTGGACAACTTCCTGACTCAAACAACTCTGTTCAACTAGGTGACTTTACAGAAAGAGCAACATCTGATAATCAATATGACGTGAGTACGGTAGGTGAAGCAGTACGAAGCACGAAAAACACACCGTGTGTTGTGATGTCAGCACTTATCCGAAAAAAGCTTTTTCGTTTGTTTGACGTGTTTCATTTTGTACTTGCCGGTTTTCCTTCTATACTCATGAAAAAATAAATAATAAATCGGACCAGGAAAGAGCTGTGTGCATATTTCGTGTGAATGGAAAGTTGAATAACTTTTGAATGCATTCAAATGTGCGACAATAGACCCCAAGAAGGTTAGAATTGAATTTTGCTGACAAGACGTTGGCAAAGTGCAACAAAACAAACCTAAAATGGGGAGCATGGGCTAGAAATATCCGAAAATCTTATACTTGTTGCGAAAGAAGCCTTTTGGGGACTGACAAAACAGTTAGTGAGACAAAATGGTTAAAAATGGCTGCCCGTCGCCAAAAGAAACAGGCTTGGTAGTAGTAAAAAGCATAGATGCAACGGGCCGTGCGGGCACAAAACCTAGAAAATTAGTGCCCGTGCCAAGCCCGGCCCGGCCCGCCTGTGCCCGTTTTTGTTCAAGTTAGAAACATTTTCGAGTAATTTATGCAATGAAGTAAAAAAACAGCAACTTTATTGAAAATAAATCATGTTTAATCTAACAAAGTAAAAAAGTAACCACTTGACAAGACTTTTTTACAAAAAATCACATGGAACTTCTCCTTTTTATTTGTACTTTTCCTTACCATATCGTTTCCAAAGAGCAATTTTCCCATTTTCATTACAGAACTTGTCTTCCTGTAGAATGAGTACTGTAAAACGCATTAAATTGTTCAAAACTTACAAGTTTTACTGATTTATCACCATTTGGAACTAAAATTTCGAGAATTTTCGCATCTGGAACGCTCAAAAAAGTCATCGGAGACAAGGAAATATCGAAAAAGTAATGAAAAAACAAACAATTTTAAATCCAACGGTCTCTGCGCAATTGCATTCGCGTTTTCCTTGATTCGACTTTAAAAACTGCAGTATCCGTTTGCAAAAATTCAAGACGGGCCCGCCCGGCCCGTGGGCGCGCCCGGATTTTCGCATCTATTGTGTTTTCAATCGACTTGCGACATGAGAACCCGAGACTCCGCCCACTTATTTGTGCGCTACCTGTCTGCGTCTCTTCAAATATCACTGTGTTCGCGTGGTCGCAAACAAAAAAGTGGGCGGAGTCTCGCGTTCTCATGTCGCAAGTCGATTGAAAACACAATATGTATGCTAAAAACGTGTTACTAATAATTGTTTCTTGTGGTAAATGTATGGTTGCTGACTGAAAAAAATTAAAAAATTTTTCATTTTTGAAAAAAACAGGTTGGGATTCCCAATTTTCTTCTATTAGGTTTTCCTCAAAAATTCAATGTTTTTTCGACATTTTGGAATGGTGGTAAGAGACGTAGAGAAATATTTTCTGGAAAACGATTTTCATTTCGTTTTCAAGTGTCGTGGATCCGGCCTCAGATTTAGGAATGCTAAGATTATCAATGAAGGATATATTGATCATGTTGTTCGAAAGCGTCGCACTAACACAAAGGAAGTTGTTCAAACCCCTTCACGTAGAAAAAACAAATTCCGATGACAAGGAGCACTACGGTATAGAACTCGCACGGAATAGAACCGCCTGAATTTGAGCTGTACAGACACAGAACCACTTTAACAACTGAATAAGTATTTCGTTGTAGATTGTAACTCCCTGAGTTCTATTTCGTGCAGTAGTTTTTTTTTTAGTAAAAATCAGCCGGTTCTATTCTGCGCAGTTCTATTCCGTGCGAGTTCTAGTCCGTAGTACCCCTGATGACATTGATATGTCTCTTGAGTTCGAATAACTTATTTACAGTTGTTTTTTCTTTTTTTTTTTCTGTTGATTTTTGTTGTTTTTGGGGATCGAAATATGAAATTCTATGGCTCTATATTACAGTTTTTACGGTAAAATAATTCAATTTAACGTGTTTTTTAACGCGGTTCAGTGCCACGTGTTTATTACTTATTTTGAACGGGCGATATTGTTTTCTTTTCGTTATTGGTGTTTATTTTTGATGACAAATTTGTGTGTGCCTTCTGTCTTTTTTTCGCGCAATTGTTTTTTCAATACAGTTTTATTTCAGAAAGTTTATACTGTTGTGCCCCGTTTGTTAGTGTTTAAAGTTTTGAGTCATCCGCAAACTGTTTGCATTTTATCCCAGGTGGTGGAACGTTTGGGATATCGTGAACGCTTGTTCACTTGGCTTGACGTTTACTTTGTACTTTTTCTGTACACTGAACACTACTTGAGATTTGGGTAATTTTACAGAAGCGCCCCCCACACCACTACTCTCCCCCCACAACTGGAATAGGCCCCCCATCAGTTCATTTTTAGTCCCGACTCAGGGTGGGGGGCACTTGTGTGAGGGGGGTGCTTGTGAAATGTCATCATTACAGAAGTATCCCCCCATAACTGAGAGGGGGGTCGATTCTGAAAGCATAGGTAATCTTTCAGAAGCGCCCCCACAACATTTAATTTCCGCCCCCCTCAGGAAAATTACAGAAGAAGCCCCCACCACGGATTTCATGAAAATTTCATAAATCTGCTGGGTTTTTTTTATTTTAAATATAACTTACATGTTTCCCTGGCGATAAGCTCACATTTATGGATCAATTGGTATAGATATTATATAGATATAGATGGATCTTTATAGGGCCGCACATAAAATTGAGAAGCATCGTTTTGCCACGTACGCTGGTAAAATGAGAAATCAATGAGAAAAAAGGAATATGAAAATACGTGTATGTCTTGCCACGCATTTATATGTCACGTTTATATTATATTTCTCTCTAATAAAATATTTTTACGTGAAACTTTATTTTAATCTTGAGGGGGGCTCTTCTGGGGGTTTCCCGTGGGGTCCTGAACTGTAATGTTGGGGGTGCACTTCTGTAATTTTACCGAGATTTGTACAGTTAACTCTTGTAAATCTACAGTAGGCTTCGGGGCCTCCATAAATGTACATTAGGCCTATTTAAGTTCACACTTGGCGCTGTGTGCATTTTACCCGATTTTCGATAAATTTTTAAGAATATGCGCTATTTAAGAGTTCAAACCTTTGATATTAAAAAAAATAAGTTCGTCTCTCTCTCTCTTTCTCTTTTTTGTCTCTTGTTTCGTCGCACTTAAAACTGAACTACCGTGACTCATTCATCCCGCCCTTCCTTCCTTCTATAAATACAAACTTTAATTCATTTTAGAATCACTTGGTTACCTTGAAATATGTCTTTTGGCCCTCAAAAGTGTGATTTTCTGCTCATTTTTAACTTTGGTGTTGTGCACTTCATTGAATTTCAGATTAAAAACATGTCCGAACTGTTGGCCGGTGCGACTCTGAAAAACCAGCAGGGTTTGGAGTTGAATGCCGCCGAGCATCTCAGGGGAAAGGTTGGCTACATTTTTCTTTTCTCGATAAATTAATTTTCCCTCAGGTGGTTGGTCTCTACTTCTCGGCGAGTTGGTGCCCGCCGTGCCGCGCATTTACCCCTAAACTGAAACGGTTTTTTGAGAAAATCCGCAGCAACCATCCGGAATTCGAGGTGATCTTCGTATCAAGTGACCGGTCTTCCGAGAATCTTGTCGCATATTTTAAGGATCATCACGGCGATTGGACGTTTATTCCGTATGGCAGGGGCGAAATTAAGTATGTTTGGAAAAAATGGGTGGGGCTTGTTGGAATACTCAATTCTCTGGGGTCTACTCGATTTTAGAACAGCGCTTGCTGAACCGTTTCCTGAGCCCTTGAAAGCATCTAAAACGGTTTGCAAAAGTTTTAAACTTGCGGAACAAGAGTTACATATATTCCGCGCCGCTCGTGGACATCTCGAAACCGCGACATCTCGAATCCAGGTATAAACACCGGTTTTTTGCAAGTCTGCGGTTGCGCAGCGCAGCGTCGCGCTGTGTCGCGTCATACTCAAACGTAACTCAATATTCAGCACATTTTTCTGTTCAGACCACTGAAGCAAAAATACGAGGTCAATGGGATTCCAACAATGCGCATAACGCGTGCAAATGGCGACGTGGTCATTTGGGACGCTCGTGGCGACATCACAAACAAGGGAGAGGATGCGGAGTCGTTGTGGAAAGAGTGGATGTCCAAATTTTAATAATTTATTGATCGTATGAATATCATTTTACGTTACCATGATATGTATGTTATTTTGCACTGTTCTGATTCGGTCAAGATTCAACCATATGCAATCAATTCTGCAATAACATAATTACAGGATGCGGCCAAAATATCATACAGTGCCGTGCAAAAGTATACGAACCGGGGTGATTTTGACTGTAACTCAACTTCGGATGATCCGATCGACCCCAAACTTTCAGGGATTAAGAAAAACGCTTAAAAAATGAGTTTGAATAAAATGTTACGATAAGCAGCAACAATTGCAGACCTATCTTCGAATTTTTCGGAAATCGATAAAATCCGATTTTTTTGCTTGTTCCATTTTTTCAATTATTATCGTGTTTTCATGCATAAATGTTGTTATTTAGAATGGGTAGACCTTGTGGTTTTTGTACTTTGTTAATTCTCAGCGGATGGCTATCATCCGTGGTCGTCAGATAGGTCTGGACATGCCCACCCTCGCGAAGCAGTTCAAGACTTCAAAATCGGTTATCTGGGCGACTTTGAACACTCCAAACCTATCTAAAGCTACTGGAAGACCTTTAAAAACATCAATAGGAGACGACAGAATCATTTTCAGGATGAGCAAGAAAAATCCCCGGCTGACAAGCACGGATATCAACTCAGAGCTGAAGGACCAATATGAAGTTCAGGTTAGTTTTTTGAAGATTTCTCAGAAAATTTTAGTTGACATGGCTTCCAGGTGTTCAAGGACACTGTCAAAAGACGTCTGAGCCACGCTTTACGCTTCAGAAGGCGCCCAGTGAACAAGCCAATGATTCCGGAGAAGAACCGTTCAGCTCGACTGAAGTAGGCAAAGGATCATAGGCACTGGGGTGGAATAAGGTACTATGGAGCGACGAGTCAAAGTATTTGATGATTGGTACAGATGGAGTCACTCTTGTACGACGTCCAGGTGGCAAAAGGAACGATCCCAAGTACCAGGTTCCGACCGTTAAGCACGGTGGTGGCAACGTCATGATGTGGAGTTGCTTCCACGCAAATGGCCTAGGCTCACTCTTCCGAATCACCGGAACCATGGAGAGTTACATGTACAAGGACATCATGGAGAAGGAAATGATACCATCTGGAAGATCTCAGATGGGTCGTGGGTGGTTGTTCCAACAGGACAACGATCCGAAACACTCTTCCCACTTTTTCAAGGACTGGTTTGCACAGCGTCGAGTGAACGTTATGAGCTGGCCAAGCCAATATCCCGACCTGAATTTCTTCGAGCATCTCTAGGAGGTTCTTGGTAGACGTTTAAAAAACAAAACAGCCAAAAAATTGTACCGAGAAGTTCGAGCAACTCAAGGAAGAATGGACCAAGATCCGACTTCAGACCCTGACAAATTTGATCGAGTCCATGCAAAAAGATGTGAGGCCGTTATCAAAGCCAAAGGCATGGCGATTAAGTATTAAGTTAATTGAATCATTTTGAAACGTTTCCCCCGGTTTTTAACTTGTCATTTTGTTTTTTCCTCGCCCTGAATATCAAAAATCAAAATATCCATTTTTTCCATGTTTTTAATTTTTTTTCAAAAACATTTCTCTATTGAGTAAATTTGCTGTGTTGTTATTTAAACTCATTTTCAAGCGTTTTTCTCAATCCCTGCAAGTTTGGGGTCGATCGGATCATCCGAAGTTGAGTTACAGTCAAAATCACCCCGGTTCGTATACTTTTGCACGGCACTGTATTTTCATTTAAAAAAACGTTGTATAATGAATTTGTGACGGAGTGACATTTCACGTGAAACTGGGAGACGAAAAGTCTCTCCATTTCTTCAGTTATTTCTTCATTTTCTCGAATAAAATTGTGAGAAAAATTGTCACTCCGCTATGAATCCATTATAACTAATCAAAAATGATCAGAATTTTATTGAAAAAACACAAAAACAAATAAAATTACAAAAGTTCAATTCCGCCTCCTTGATGTTTCACAACTTCCTTCAAATGCTTCGGATAAGAATCAATGGTGACACGCAAGTATTCTGCGGATACTTTTCCCATTATTCCAACAAGGACTTTTTTATCATTTCGATGTGGATTATCTTTAACTTTAACTTGAAAAATTCTCCATACGCAATGATCCTTTGGACTCAAAGCAGGCCATCCAGGCTTGTCAATGAAATTTGGGAAATTCGCATTATAACAGTTCTGAACTTTGTTAGAAGCTTAATTCAAAGCGCAAAACTCGTCCATACATAATTTGGTCGCACCCTGTAATTGATTAACTGATTGTGAGCATTTATTCAATTAAATGTTACCGTAAGATCAAGATCAGTGAAGATCAACTCGCCACCAATGGAACAACAATCCCACACCAAAAAGAGCAACTCCCACCAAAAAACATGTAACACGGAAAGTTCACGTAAAAGCCGATGGGTGTGTATACGCATGACCCCAAAAAGTGGGAAACTTAGCGGTGCCGCGCCACATGGCATAGTTTCCATTGTCTTGGTCACCATAACTGAATTCGGGGTACCACCAGTGTGAATTTTTGGGCGGGGAGTTAAAATTCCAAAGAGGGGGGGGGGGGGGGGGGGGGGTTATGTTCACATTCGCCGTAGTCTATGGATCTCGTTTGTTTGCCCCACATTGGTGTCTGTCTAGGGTATCATCGTTTTTTCAAAGATCTTTTCATAGACATACCAATCCATAATTCGCGTGATTCGTCTTAGCGGTCTGATTGAAGACTCAGAGAAACAGCCCCAAACCACGAAAGATCCTCCTCCATGCTTAACGGTTTGGAGCTGGTAGGTGGGAACGAAGCGAGATCCAACCGGACGGCGAATCCCCCTGGCCTGTACCAAAACAGATTGAAGTTGGATTCGTCGCTGAAGACGGGATTGGTCGACTAGTGCCGACATCAGAGGAAATTGGCTCTTGTCCATGTAAAAGTTTGCTGAGAGCAAGCTCAACTGGACATCATGATTCAACTTGGATTCAGTACTTTGCAGATGAGAAGAAGAATCACCCGTTCACGATGCTGTGTAAAAAACTACGTTTGAGATACAATAGCTCACGGCTCAGCAAAACCCACTGGACGTCCAAGAATCCTCAATGATCGAGATGAGCCATCTGTCGTGAGATGAGTTTCCAACACTCTCGTTTTCTTGGAATTCGTGACTTGTAAGATGAACTCCATGGACTACCAGGACACCCCAGAAAGGAATTGTCTTCTTTTTCAACCGTGGAAACCGCAAGAAGACTTCAAAAATATAATGCGGTAATCTACAAAAGCTCATCGACAATGAACTGGTTTTTCACGAAAAAGATCAAAGTCCTTGCTTGACCAACCAACTCGCCAGACCTCAACCCCATAGAGAATGTCTGGGGACTTTTTGCACGAGTAGTTTATGGTCCCGGAAAGCAGTTTCAAACTGTAGCAGAGCTCAAAGATGCCGTGTGGGACAAGAACCAGCCATCATACCTCGAGAGTCTTACTAATAGCAGGAACAACAGACTATTCCAAGTGATGCGGAAGTTTGGAGGTTTCTGTTGTTTTCTCTGGTTTTCTTTGACGTTTTGGTTAATTTTCCTTTTAATAAACAGTTTTCTGATCATCCTACATGAAATATTCTGAATTCAAACTCAAAAACGTGTGATACTCGAAAAGAATGATCAAATAGGACACAAGTATTGGTAAAAAGTAAGAAAATATCTTTTAAAAGTAATAAAAACAGTAAAACCGGCAAAAAAATAGATAAAAGTTCAAAAAGGTTGAAAAAAATTGAAAAATGCATCATTTTTTTGGGGGTGTCTTATAATTATGACGCGGCTGATTTTTCGACTTTTTGGTACTGTAGTCGTAATTTTTGTGGTAGGTATACGAAAATTTGGGTTCCGGGTTATTTTGGACGCTGAAAAAGATCCACCACACACCGTTTCGTGAAAACTTCTAGTTTCCCCGAAACCTCCAAAATAGGGGGGTGCCTTATAATTATGACGCGCACTGTATGTAATAAAATTGCAATCTCTCTCGGAAAATGCAAAATTAAAAAAATGTAGTTTCAGTTTAAAAATTTGGAAAAAATTTTGAATATCGCGAGAAACGCTCAATTTCTCCGTATTATTTTGCCAATAAAACGGCTCCGCGACATTTCGCAACGTGACCTTCCGAAACTGTGACGATTCGCAACTCACGTAGCTTTCGCTACTGTGACGTTTCGCAACCAGACGTTTCGGCGCGCGTAAAAATCGAAACTTGCAATTTCGAAACTGCGACATTTCGGGAATGAGACATTTAGTAACTAGCCTTTTCGCAACTAGACATTTCGAAACTGCATCAATAAGATAGTTCTATTTTTTTTTTTAATTTTGTTAAAACTTATCATGAAAATAAAAACAAGTAAATTAGATATACTTTCTTGCCGCTCAAATCGCTTTCAAATAGTCTAAAACAGTCAGTGGTAGAGAAGGAGGGATCGGTGGATTTGTGATTGCTTTAATGATTTTAATATCCTTCATGATATCCTGGAGCTTGCGACGGTGATCAACCTTTAAAAATGCTCAGATTTGGTACGGACTAGATTTACCAGATGATTGGGGTTATGATCTACTGCTTCCTTGTCAAACAGGAACCCTGAAGCTTCGTTGCGGATACATAGAATTGATCCCGAAAAGCTGTGTTGGATACTCATGATCTGGGAATTTGTTGTCTTTTGCAGTGGATTTTTGCTTAATGGAAGTCACGTGAAACATAAAAAAAGGGTGAAAAACAATAAAATCTAAATAATATGATGTAAGAAAACCTTACAGTTTCCAAACATAAAGTTGTGAAAAGTCGGAGTTTCGAATAGTCTAGTTTCGAAGTGATAAGTAGCGAATTGTCCCAGTTTCGATTTATACGAGCGGCGAAACGTCTGGTTGCGAAACGTCACAGTAGCGAACTCAGGGAATTTTCGGCAAGTTGCCGTGAAAATCGGCAAGTTGCCGCGAAAATCGGCAAGAGTGCCGATGCCAGTCGGCACCCTTGCCGTTATTCCCGGCAACTTGCCGTTTTTCGCGGCAACTTGCCGATGACGAGGCATATCCTTGCCGTTCGCTTGCCGATTTTTTAGACTCTTCCCTTCAATTCGAACTATTTTCTTGTAATTTTATTGTTAATTTATTTTAATGAAAACCGTAAGCACAATAGAAAATTAAAAAGAAAAAGCAAGAATTTACAAAATTAGAACAAACTAAAAAAAATAAAGGAGGGGGGGGGGGGAGGGGGGAAAATTGAAACATCTGAATTACTAACGAATGAAGAATCACTGTTAAAGAACTATTTCCACAGATGCTGATCGTCTCTGCTCGGCTTCATCCGTTTTTGAATTGACGTTTGTCTTGTCACACTGAAAACCAATTTTTTAATACGCTTTTTTCGATTTCCCTTTAAAAATTTTAGTAAATATTGTCCATTCGCGAAAAAAGCAAGTGCGCTCCACAAAACTTAGTACATCGTGGATATCATTTTCGTCGCCAAATTATTTAATTTCACGTTGAATTTACACGTGAAATGAAATAATTTGGCGACAAAAATGAAATCCACGAAGTACTAAGTTTTGTGGAGCTCACTTGCTTTTTTCGCGAATGGACAATAGCGGCAATCATTTCTTTACTCTAACTCCTTTAAATTCTAGTAACCAAGGTGTTCAGTCATTAGGAAAATATGTCATATTACTAAAAAATTAATATTAATGAGAGAACTCCCTTGAAATAATAGGAAGTTCCGAACTTTCTGATAAAAAACCGCACCTGTCACTGGCGAACGGACCAACTTAACAAACTTAGCAATTATTTACTGAAAAAAACTGATAATCAAACAGAAATACTGAGGGAATTGAGCAATTTTCGACCAATATGAACAAATGTAAATTCAACGTGAAATTAAATAATTTGGCAACGAAAATGAAATCCACGAATAAAAACTCATGAAGGTATTGCCGGTCCGCCAAAATTGTCAAACGCGCTCCTCTGTACACAACGCTATGCGATTTTCATTTTGGTCTCCAAATTATTTCATTTCACGTATAAATTCAACGTGAAATGAAAATATTTGGAAAACAAAATGAAAATCGCAGAGCATTGAGTTCAGCGGAGCGCGTTTGACCATTTTGGCGGTTCGACAATAATGATTTTTAAAGATTTTTTGATGTTTTCTTGTATTACTGCGTCACAAAAACCAGTCAGAGCGCTCGTGTCTTGCGGCTGTGGTCTCGCCGCGACCAGCGCGTGTACGGTAGTTTGTTTAAATTATTTTTTGAATAGTTTTTCTGTTTTTGCATGGTTTTCGTTTTTTTTGTAAACAAACTACCGTATACGCGCTGGTCGCGACGAAACCACAGCCACAAGGCACGAGCGGCTCTGCCTGGTTTTGGCGACGCAGTAATATTCGCAAGAAGCGACACTCAAATTCACGTTTTTATTCGAAAAAAGAAGAGTTTTCTGTCTCCCAATTTACCTTGAAGTGTCACTCCTCTCGAATACGTGATATAATGGATTCGTGGCGGAGTGACAATTTTTTTTTCACGTTTTTATTCGAAAAAATAAAGAAATAACTGAAGAAATGAAGAGATTTTTGTCTCACAGTTTCACTTTAATTGTCACTCCGTCACGAATCCATTATATGCTGTCTAAAGAAAACATTTCATGGAATCGCGTAATTTTACAGTTCAATGACGTACAAAATTTACAGAAAAACTACGATTTTTCCTGTATTTTCTGATTTTTTTTCCAATTGGGGTTATTCACAGAACCGGCAAAAAAGCAGCTAAAAATTCAGCAAAAATTTGGAGCTCCGATTGATCTTAAACTTCGGGAAATCATTAAAAAAAATCCCCGTCATTCCCTGAAAATTTCAGACTAAAATATTGATTTTCGAAAATTTGCAGAAATGAAAATCGATATTTTTTTTTTAAATCAATATTTCTGATATCTTCTGGGAAAGTCCGGGAGTATTTTTTAAATTATTTATCAAAGTTTCAGACCGATCAGAGCATTCTCCGATTTTTCGATGAATTGTTTGCTGGTTTTTTTTTGCATTTTTTGCTGGTTCTGTGAATATCTCCAAAAGAAAAATTTGAGTCGTTTTCAACAGTTCGCGTTTGTCTTTTCAGACGAAGCATATTTTTTGAAGAATAATTTTTAATTTTTATGACAACTTTTACTTTAAAAAAACTCACCATCAGTCCTTTTACTTCATAATTGACAAACATTCTCTTCTAAACCATTATCTTCGTCTTCTGAACATGTTGCCATCGAGTTTCGTAATTGTCCCTTGCTTTGCGAATTCCACGAGCATTCTTATCTAAAAATTATTATTAATTTTTCAATAAAATACTGTAAAATAAATAAATGAATACTTACAATTGAATAGAGAATGACGCGGAGTCACAATTCACTTCGAAAATATAGAAACATATTGTCGGCCCGCCAAAATGGTCAAACGCGCTCCGCTCCGCTGAACTCAACGCTGTGTGATTCGTTTTGGTAACCAAATTATTTCAATTCACGTTGAATTTATACGTGAAATGAAATAATTTAGAGACCAAAATGAAAATCGCATAGCGTTGAGTTCAGCGGAGCGCGTTTGACCATTTTGGCGGGCCGACAATATGAAAGTAGGATTGAAAAATAATAGATAAATAAATGAAAAATATGCGCAAAGCGCATGCTGACGCATCTGTAAAGCTATCCTTGCCGTGTCATTGCCGTTCGCTTGCCGGTCTCGTGCATATCCTTGCCGGTATCTGGCGCATATTTGCGTGGGACTCCTTTGCCGACGCCTTGCCGTTACCTTGCGGCTACTACTCATTTTGCTTGCCGTCCTCTTGCCACCACATCAAATATCGGCAACTTGCCGGTTTCGACGGCAACGTGCCGCTTGAATAGCTAACCCTTGCCGTAGCCTTGCGGAAAATTCCCTGAGAAAGCTACGTGAGTTGCGAATCGTCACAGTTTCGGAAGGTCACGTTGCAAAATGTCGCGGAGCCCATAAAACAACCATTAACAATGTAAACAACTTTATTTATTATCTAGAGAATCGAATTCTCAAAAAAAGTGAAACATATCCAGCCACATAGAAGAACACGACGATCGAAGATAATCCGATGATGTCGAACGTGAAATTATCAGCGTCGAAGGAGTATTTTGAGAGAATGATGTCCCGGTACTGAAAATTTATGGAAATAATGTTTCAGTTCAATCCTGTCAACCTTATCTGACCACTTTGAATCGTTCACATGCGACCACTGATTAACTAACAGCGCTTCAAATCCATATCGAAACCAACTGGTCCATTGCATCCATCTAATGTATATCGGAAAGTTGTTGAGGTTTCCGTATAAACCGCTTAACAATGCAAAAAGTCCAGAGGCTGGAACTGCAAATGCTATTGCCACCTGAAAGTGAACGTCTAGGAAGTTGGCAAAAAAATTGTTTTTTATGAGCTTGAATGTTATCTGTTACGATCGACATCGTATAAATAACATTAATTATGTTTTGACCTACCTTTGTTGATCTCTTACGCGCACATTTTATATGTGATGTTTTACCCGCCAACTCGCCCTATAAAAGGCGAGTTTCCTCTCATTTATTTTTCTCCTCCCGTCCCCCATATACTTCTATATTATTTACAAGTCTGCTGAATAAACACCTATAAAAGCAAGACCCGTAACACTGGCGATCAGGATCACGAAATGGACTCAGCAACGCTCAAGATGTTCCTCGCTCAGCAACAGGAGGCCCACAAGGAGCAGCTGCTTTTCCTGCAGCAACAACAGGAGATGCTTCTGGAGACCATTCTCAAGAAGATCGGATCTCAATCCGATCACACCAACACCATCAACTCTCTGAATGGCCGGATTTCTACATTCAGCTACAACTCGGAAGATGGCGAGACGTTCGACAGATGGTATGGACGGTATGAGGACGTCATCAAAGTGGATGGCGCACAGTTGGACGACGCATCGAAAGCTCGTTTTCTGGTCACGAAGTTGGACAAGCACGAGGCCGAGCAGTTCAGGAATCACATCCTTCCAAAGATGCCGGCAGAAGTCAACTTCGACGAGACGGTGGCGATGCTCAGGAAGCTCTTCAATGAGACGAAATCAATTACTCGTCTCAGATACGAGCTGCTATCAGTTAAGTTTGATGGCTACGATAGAAAGATATACACTGGTCTAGTGAAAAGTCGTTTCAGCGTAGCCCAATGGACCACAATGACCGAGGACCAGGCACAATGTCTTCTATGGATCATGGGACTCCAGTCACACGAGCACGCTGATCTTCGAGCAAGAGCACTTCGGGAGCTGGAACATGACTCCAGGATCACACTCACGGAGCTCACGGATCGTCTGGATCAAGTCATTGCACTGCGCAATGACGCCGACTTCATGGGAGGACCCTCATCAACAATCAATGCCGTCAACATCAACAGAGCCAAGCAGCAACATCACTCGTCAAGGAAGCCGTTACAAGCTCATCCAAAGAACAACAACTCGTTCCAATCACCCAACACACCATGCTACAAATGCGGTCAGATGCATTGGGCACGAGATTGCAAACTATCAAGCAATACAGTCTGCAGAAACTGTAGCAAAACTGGTCATTTGGCAAAAGTCTGCAAATCGAAAAGATCAGTCAACAACGCCATTTTCATTTCCCAATCATCTGCTCGAAACAGAAATCGAATATACCATGATGTTGAAATCGAAGGGAAGAAAATCAGAATGCAGTTGGATACCGGTGCAGAAGTTACTCTAATGAACTTAAAGGATTGGATGCGTCTGAACAAGCCAAAGTTGTCGCAGTCAAAAATCAATCTTCACTCAGCAAATAATGAACTGATCAATGTCAAAGGTCAGTTCAAGTGCAACTTCACACTCAATGGTCATCATGGTTCGGGACTCTGCCACGTCACCGAAACCGAATCCCTTCTTGGTCTGGATTGGATAGCTCAGGACACGACTCTTTACCAGCACCTCATCAAAGCTTCGGTAAACAAAATTTCAAAAGTAGTTCCAGAAGCGCCACCAGACACCTACAAGCGGACACCTCAAAAGATGAGAAAGGAAGGAACGACACAAGAAGCTCTGCAAAAGTTCGTGATGTCATACCGATCAACGCCTCTTCAACATCTTCCGCAACATTCACCTCATTGCCAATCACTTCCGAAATCATCACCTGCCCGTCGTCTATTATCAAATGTGGTTCGTCAATCGAAACAAATGGACTCGTTGTCTTCAGTTGATTTGCCGTCACAACAAATGGATTCGTCGTCGTCGGATGGTCTATCGTTGGATGGTTCAACAATGGATTGTGCTGGACCGTGTGCTCCTGTGGTGTCATCGTCGTCGCAAGGATTGGCTGGACATCAACCTCTTCGTCGCTCCGAACGTGCACCAAAGATTCCTTCTCGCTTGAACATGGCTCCCAGTGGAAAGTCGTACAAGTAGAAGCTCAAGTGCAGTCGAGGGAGATGTTACGATCGACATCGTATAAATAACATTAATTATGTTTTGACCTACCTTTGTTGATCTCTTACGCGCACATTTTATATGTGATGTTTTACCCGCCAACTCGCCCTATAAAAGGCGAGTTTCCTCTCATTTATGGTTCTCCTCCCGTCCCCCATATACTTCTATATTATTTACAAGTCTGCTGAATAAACACCTGTAAAAGCAAGACCCGTAACACTATCATTCTAAATACATTAAGTTTTATTTATGGACCTGTTCATAGGATTCGTTTTTTGACATTGTTTGACATTTTTAAACGTTTTTTAACATTGTTTGACGTTTATTGACATCTATGAATAGAAAAAAAAAGTTTTTGTTTTTTTTTATTCTATGAATAGGTCCATTACAATATCTTGTGACATATTGCGCAAACCGTTTCAGTTCAAGATTGGCGTGTAACAAATCGTTAGAGTTTGTTACGGTTTCGTCATATCTGCACGTTTGCCCCAGGATCTGTCTAGATCCGTTTTTAGGTGACTCCAATTATTAAAAGTAGGTTCGAAGCCCAGGAGCCTACGCCAAACTGATTTCACGAAACAAAAGAAACATTTTCAGGTCAGTTTTTACCACGGCAAACTTGTGCAACAAAATCAAAAGCAAGCTGAACTTGAAGGTGAGAAAGCAAGGTGTATGAAGTCTTTCGAGATAATTTTAGCATGGTTTGAAAATTAATGAACTCCTCCGCGGCTGACCGATTCTCAGGGAATTTTAAGCACAAGATAAGCACACAATTTGTGAAAAATAGCATGTTGCTGCACAAATCAGCATTTTGCTCGCTCAGCACATGATTAGCACAGGACCAGCCCAAGTTCAGCATTATGCTCTTGTTTTGTCGGCAAAGAGAGAAGCATGGCTCCTTCTCGCGGCGCAGCATAATGCTGCAGCAGTCAGCACAATTTCAGCACGACATCAGCACAGTAGCAGCACAATATCAGCAACTGATGAGCGCAAGCGTTGGGTGGCGCAGCATATTGCTTCTAAAAACAGCATATTGCTTCTAAAAACAGCATATTGCTACACGACTGTAGCATTTATGCTCGTCAAATGAGCATTTTGCTGCGCCAAATAGCAGTGTGCCGACCTATAAGAGCACACGTGCTATTTGGCGCAGCAAAATGCTTAAAATTCCCTGAGTTCTCACAAAAGGCCGTCTGAATTTCGCCAAGAAAGTCCTGAGCTACGATACCAAATGAACCAGAATTATTAATCAATCCGCGAAAAGAAAGTTTGGAGAATGCGTAGAGAGGATTCTCTTTTTCTCGGCTGCCCGAACAGAGGCCAAACTCATGAGACTGGAAAAAGATAGGAAACCCGTTACAAAATTCGATAAATGTTCTATTCGGTATGGGGCCAATATTCACAAGCCCCGTCCTGTGGGTAGCTATTATTCATGAACCTGCACTCCCCAAATAGGTTTTTTAAAAAAAGCCCCCAATGTTTTCTTTTGCAGCGTTGTGTTGGGCCAAACTCCTATTTTGGGGAGCTATATTCCCCGTGTGGGGGGGGGCTATTTGTGGGTGGGGGACTTATGTTCGCATTCGCCGGTAAGGTGAGTGGCAGAAAAATATTTTCTGAAATACGGGTTTCCATATTTGCGGCTGCAGGTACATTCAATAGTCTCCAATAAGTTCTTACAGAAGTGGTCTCAAAAAGGCAGACGAAAAATAGTCCACAAGACGTGGCGGCTTGTTCGATGAGCACAGAAACTAATACACTCCTTGAAACTTGTTGCCACGTGTTGTTCAATCCAATCATCCAATACGAAATCAGAAACATCACGACTCCATCGATAGTGAAGAGCGGGAGATAGGAGAGACATCTGGAGATGTAGTAACTAATTATGTAAAAAAGACCATCGTGGTATTCTCTGGAGATGAGTGGCAACTCATGTTCCATAAAAGTCATGATTCCGAACATCGTGGAGAAAGTGAGCTCAGCGATAAGAAAATAGATAGCTGAATTTGTGTTTTGAATCCCACGCCGATCAAGTGGCTGTTGCCAGTAGAGAGAGCCGATAAAAAGTCCCATTATCACTTTTTGAATAAATCTCATTTGCATTTGGACGGGAGAACGAATTACGTCGAGTGTGGATCTGAAATTTAATTGACTCTAGCTGGATAAAAAAAACGACAATTTTTTTAGTCGTCGACAGACACTTGGTCAGTTCTTTTTGGGTTAATTTTTTGAATAATTAATTATTCACCTTTTATAAAGAGCTGACGTCTTTGTGAAGAATCCAGGATTTGGAGTAAACAAAGGTAGACTTGCTTTCGGTACGGAATTAATCTCTAACATCTTCACAGAAGCGCCTTTTTTATATTTTTCAATAATTTTCATTATTCTTTCTCGACTTTTTTCTTCTTTCCCTGGCTTTATGGAAAGTTGGGATTGTATCCATTCGGGAGGGTTGAACCCATTTGGAACTGGATATCCACAGTTTGAGAAAAACTGAAAATAAAAGAAGACTTCACAACTTTTCCGCACATATCACTAACCTTGACAGACTCGGAGGGCGTTCCCATGAAAGCGCATTTCCCTAACGACAAATAAATTACTTTGGTACATGTGAAAAAGAGTTCAGCAGTTGGTTGATGAATAGTTACAATCAAAGTTCTCCCACCGGTTGCCAGCTTTTTCATAATGTCGACGACAGTGGCTGCCATAAAAGAGTCTAATCCAGAGGTTGGTTCATCGGCAAAAAAAAGAGATGGATTGGAAAGAAGTTCGCAGGCGAAGGTTAACCGCCTCGCTTCACCACCAGATATTCCTTTTTCTTTTGCCGAAATTCCTGGCGTCCCGATTCGTAAATTTCGACATTTCTCGAGACCAAGCATGTCTAGAATTTCATCAACTTTCTGTCTTCTTTCCTGCCGATTTCCTCGTATTCGTAGCTTTGCCTGTAAAACAAAGAATAATGAAATTTAACCAAGTAAGCACAGCAGGCTTGCTTTTTTCAATAAAAATGTATGAGTTGGCATACAAAACCAACCTGAATCATCAAATACTCATCTACAGTAAGTGTCGGAATAAAAAGCTCCTGTTGTTGTGCAAATCCGGATATCCTTGTGATTTTACTGTTTAGACATTGCCCGTTCACCAAAACTGTTCCATTTTTCCTCAACCCTCGCATATTTCTATCCATTATCACGTTCAGAAGTGTGGTTTTTCCGGAACCGCTACAAACATTTTGAAAAAATAACTGGTGAATCAATTTAATTTAAAATTTGCCTTCAATTTCTTACCTTGAGCCCATAATTGCCACAAGCTCTCCTGGTTTTGCAATTCCACTCACGTTCTCCAGCAATATTCGGTTCGATTTTTTTGTTGAAACTCTAAAAGTTGCAGTTTTGAAATTTGAATCACCGCCCTTTTCAATTAGTTAACTGGCTACGGTAGACGCGTGGTGTTTGCGTACTTTGCCGCAAACGACATTTTCATGACGCAAATCGACGAACGCTGATTGGCTGAATTTTTGTTTTATGGGCGTGGCCAACCAATAAGCATTTCTTGATTTTTTGATTTTCACTTTTCTTTTTTCTTTTCCGTTTCTCGAATTTTCCTTTTTCTTTTTTGATTTTATTTATGGTTTTCTAATTAGATAAATATCTAATTAACTAATTATGGACCTATTCATTTGAATTAAAATGAATTTTTATGTCATTCTAATTCAATGCATTACAACATATTAATTAATTAATCTGAATTTTCCTGAACCATTGAGTTTGAGTTTTTCTGAAAATCGCGCCTATCCATCCTGGTCAAAAAATACATCTTTTGTCATCATTTTTGTGTACTTGGAGTAAATGTTTAAAGGCGCATGCATTTATTTGTTAATACTCAGGCAACTCATTTCTTACTATAATAGGAAATCCAAATCTGAATAGGAAATTTTGGAACTTGTCCAGGAAACTCAGATCTTGTTAGGAAATACAAATCTTATATAGAAATTTACAGACTATAAAGGGATCTGGACAGATTCGAAAAATGTTTGAAATCTCGAATCTGTACAGAAAATTTACCGGTTTTGCAAGATCTGCTAAGATCTGTAAAATTGATTGCACGAGATGCGTCAATAAAATTTCATGGCGCCATTCGCGTCACGAATTTCGAAATGTTTCGTGTGGATTTTTAATGTGTTGTTATTTTATTTTTATTTATTTATTTTTGGCTATTTTTATGAGTTGCATTTAATTTGAAGTTTTTGCAGCCTAATGGATCGCGCCACCAATCAGCGTGTGATTTCCTGGGCACTCGAAAAACAGTGGAGCGCAGAGAAAATTTGATAATCAGGACAAAATACGTAAGTATTGTGAAAACAAAAAAGTTGCAGCACGGTGTTTGCATACTTTTAAAATTCAAACGAATATGGGGACGTCTCTCTTCATTTGCCATGTTATTTCTTTGATTGACGTTTGAATTTTCAAAGTACGCAAACACCGCGTTGCAACTTTTTTGTTTTCCCAATAATGGATGTATTTACATGAGTTTTTCTGTCAATCTTATTTAGTTGCTAAAATCAGAAAAAAAAAATCACCAACGTTGAAATAAAATTGGCCAACAACAAAGAAAAGCTTTTTAGAAAACAATTCAAGAAAAATACAAAAATTTCGGTTTTTTCTCCTCGAATTGAACAAATAAGCTTTATAATTTTTACGGATTTTACGGAATCCGTAAAATTTTTACGGTCCCTTAAAACCCGTAAAATTCGTAAAAACCGTAAACGTAAAATCCCATTCTTGGGGGCGATCAGAATTTTCTGAAAATGCCTACTTTTAGCTGAAAATTACAGGAAAGTGAAATGGTCTCCAAAAAACCGCCTCCGACAAAAATTAAGCACTTTATACCTTCCCAACGTGAAGTGATTTTTTGGAAAAGCAGGTTTTCCTCTTTATTTCATTGCCATTTGAATTTTCATAAGTGCAATTTTTTGTTTTACCAATATAATAATTTATTTTCAGCGCGGCGGCCAGATCGAAGCTCGTCAAAAGGTGCAGAACGGACGACGCTGAACAGCCATCGACATCGGCTTAATTTTTTTATATTTTAAAATGTTTCCTTTTTTTTGTTATAACCAATAAAATGAATTGTCTTTTATTCAATCGATAAAGTTTAGATTCCGGGGAATCTGTACAGAAAATTTTGGAATCTGTGCAGAAAATTTTGGAATCTGCGCAGAAAAGTTTGGAATCTGTACAGGAGATGGGCGCCTGTACAGAAATTTTTGGAATCTGTACAGAACATTTTGGAATTATAAGAGGTCGCCAAATATCTATAAATCACTAGTTTATAATTCCAAAAATTCCTATTATAGTAAGAAATGAGTTGCCTGAGTAAGTTCACTTATTTGACCAGGATGGCTAGGCGCGATTTGCAGAAACACTCAAACTCAATGGTTCAGGTAAATTCAGATTAATTAATTAATATGTTGTAATGCATTGAATAAATGTGACATAAAAATTCATTTTAATTCAAATGAATAGGTCCATTAGAGTTTTAATATATGAAAACGAACCCAATATTCTCCCATGTGACCGTGATAGGAAAAGCCACCTCCGAAATCTGAAAAATTTCATGTTTCCTGAACATTTACGTCGAATTTCTTGACATACGCTCTGAGAAGCTATTATTGAGACCGATTTTTTAAATCCTTCCATTTTTTTGTTACTATCCTCTATTTCTAAATTCGATGACATTTTCACATTGAAATATTCTTTTTGGTTTATTAATAAATAGAGAAATGGGCAGTTTCAGTATAAATAACAACTTTCGAACTTTGTACCCAGTTCCATTTTTACGCGGAACAAAACAAGTGTCGCCACGTCGCTCCGCCTATCTCGCGTCTCTATCAGTCTAATTTTCGTTCTCTAGATATTTCGCAATTCTCTTTTGCATCACTCCGTTTCTCGTACGTTATCTCGTCATTCACGTGCATTTTGAACCCATTTCGTCATTGATTTTTTTGTATAATAGCGCTTCTTGTCATTATTTTTTGAAATCTAGCTCTATCAAGATAATATCACAGAATGGTCCGCCGAAGAACTGCTTCCCCATCTCCATCGGCTCCAGTCCGTGCAGCTCCACGGCCAGCCCCGGCTCAATCGTCGTACTCGGCACCGCCAAGACCAGGTATGTATTCATGATATCTTACTTAAATGCCTGATTACTTATGGATCTATTCAAATGAATGTTTCTGTCATTGTAATCCAATCCAAACCTGCATTAAAATGCTGGTTTTCATAGGAATAAAATGGCAGGAAAATTCATCTGAAATTTCATCGGCCAATTAGTCGGTCTGTCCTACGAATAAAAAAATTAAGTAGAACATCCCTGATTCACTATTTTCCAGCTGCTGCTGCTCCAGCCGCCGCCCCAGCCGCCACTCCTGTCGGCACCCCGATGGGAGCTCCATCGCAGGGACCTGGACTCATGGCTCAGATGGCCGCCACCGCCGGAGGAGTTGCCATCGGATCCGCTGTTGGACACGCCGTCGGAAACATGTTCACCGGAGGAAGCGGAAGCTCGCATGCTGAGCAGGCTCCAGTTCAAGCTGCTCCAGCTGGTGCTCCACAGTCCCAGGCCTACTCGCAGCCATGCGAGTTCGAGTGGAGACAGTTCGTCGAGTGTGCTCAAAACCAGTCGGACGTTTCTCTGTGCAACGGGTTCAATGACATCTTCAAGCAGTGCAAGGCCAGATTCGCCTAATTTCAATTTCCGTCCGAGTAGATCCATTCAATAAATGACTTTTATGTCATGTTCAAACAACCTTGTTTTATTTTAATTTAGTTTATTTTTTATGTACCAACCAATAGCATTGGATAATTTAATGTCCAAAATGAACGTTTTCCAGTTTTCCCTCGCTTCGGAAAGACATGTATGTATAATGTCGTCGTCCTTTCGCGTGCTTATTTATTGGTTTCCGATGTTCGCAATTGTGATGCTAAAAAACAGCCAATCGGTATAATGCATCGGACAGCAAAAGAGGCGGCGCTGGATGGCTGTTTACTCCCTCTGCCTCTGCCCGCTCTTTGGTTTACTATTCCTATAAATTCACAATACTTGCAGAATATTTTCAAAAATGACGGCTAGAGCACTTCACTATGTCTTCAAAGTGGCTAATCGAGCCAAAACTATCGACTTTTACACCAATATTCTCAATATGAAGGTAAACATTTTTTTTTCACTTGGCTGTGAATTGTTGTGGGGTTATTCACGGAACCGGCAAATATAGAAAAAACCAGCAAAAAATTCAGCGAAAATTCGGAGAGTTCTCCGATCGATCTCAAACTTTGGAAAATCATTTACAAAATACTCTCGGGCATTCTCAAAAAATTTTAGACTGAAATATTGATTTTTAAAAAATTGATTTTATTTCTGAAAATGTTCAAAAATAGATATTTTGGTCTGAAAGGGAATGACGGCATATAATTCGATGGGTACAACGATTCGGGGGTACAAGGGGGTACAAATGATTCGATGGTACAAAATTAATGATTCGGGGGTAATAAATTCAGGGGTACCATACTTTTGGGGTACAACGACACGGGGGTACAACATCCCAATGATTCGGGGGTACAAACCGATTGATTCATAGGTACAAAATTTTTGATTTAGGGGTACAATTTTTTTTGGGGGGTACAAATTGTCTAAATTATGCTAACCTGTGAAAAATATGTCTTTTTTCTTGAAATTTTCATTTTTTTTTTCTTTGTTTTATTGCTATTTATCTCGTTCTGTTTGATTTACAGGGTGGCCGATAAGTATAGGACGTTTTGAAAGTGCTCCCATTTTTTCAATTTGAGGATTTTTCGAGAACAACCTTTATTAAACAACAAAAAATAAGCAGAAAATTTGATTTTACAAGAGAATTTCGAAGTTGGATCCACGAGCTTTGACACAGGCTCTCAAACGTTTCTTCACCGAATTGACAGTGCGCCGCAGGTATCCGTCGTCGATCGAAGCCCATGCTACCTCGAGAGCGGCCTTCAAGTCATCGACAGTAGCAAAAACTTTTCCCGCGATCTTCCCTTCCAACATGCCCCAAACGCTGAAATCCATCGGATTGAGATCCGGGCTGGAAGCAGGCCACAAGTTCTTGTCCAGGAATCCAGGGAAATGCGCCTCCAAGACGGCCAATGTCGATCTCGAGCCATGGGACGGTGCCCAGTCTTGTTGAAGGATAAATGGACCACCAGCAAAGTGCCGTCGAAGAATTCGAACCGTCGAAGACGAAATTTGAAGGCGTCGAGCGATCTCAGCACTTCCGAGGCCTCTCTTGAACAAGAGTTCAATGGAAGGACGATGAGGAGAACTTTTCATAGCTCGGCGATATGGAGAAGTAAGAACAAATGACTGAGAAGCTTACTTATATAGTCTCTGGACTTTCGAAAAGTTTCGAAATTTTTCGAAAATATCCCTTGGCACCGTGCCAGGGAACGCTGAAAGCGAGCGTCCTATACTTATCGGCCACCCTGTATTACAAGTTATCAAAGTTGTTATTATGGATTCATGAATGAGCGACAAAACGCGGTGAATTGTGGGGCAAAAGTGGACTGGTCTCGACAAGATTTTGACAGAGTACGGTTGGCGCGAAAAAAATTTTTTTTTTCAATTAAAACTCATTTTCATAGTTTTTTCTCAACAAAATGTGTTTTTGAAAAGAAATTACCCATTCCAGGTTGCACAAAAAATTTTAATTGTTAAAAAATGCTAGTTAAAAGGCAAAAAATCGCGTTTTTATTAAAAACAAAAGAAGAAAAAATATTTTTCGCGCTAACCGTACTCTGTCAAAATCGTGGCGAGACCAGCCAACTTTTGCCAAAAAATTCACCGCGTTTTGTCGCTCATTCATGAATCCATAATATTTAACCTGTTAATGTGAAAAAAAAAGTTGCAACGCGGTGTTTGCGTACTTTTAAAGTTAAAATGAAAATGGGAACAAATCTCTTCATTTCCCATGCTATTTCTCTCATTGCCGTTTGAATTTCAAAAGTACGCAAACACTGCGTTGCTATTTTTTTGTTTTCACAATATCATCCGGAAACGATTTTTTATACAAAAATCCACTTTCCCATTTTTCGTGGCATAAAAGCAAGATGGATTTTTTTCAAAGAAGCAATTGAGTGAATTTTCACTATCAACGATTTATGACACAATAGCCAAAAAAAACCATGAGCATCAATGCTTTCCACAACAGTAAATAATAAAAGTTTTGAACTAACTATACAACGATCATAAAAAAAAATTTTAAAAAAACTAAATTTAGAAAACTAAACGAAACACTAAACACAAACTTGAAGATTGCGTTAAAAAGGTGGGCGATAACTTGTAATAAATCAAACAGAACGAGATAAATAGCAATAAAACAAAGAAAAAAAAAAATGAAAATTTCAAGAAAAAAGACATATTTTTCACAGGTTAGCATAATTTAGACAATTTGTACCCCCAAAAAAAAATTGTACCCCTAAATCAAAAATTTTGTACCTATGAATCAATCGGTTTGTACCCCCGAATCATTGGGATGTTGTACCCCCGTGTCGTTGTACCCCAAAAGTATGGTACCCCTAAATTTATTACCCCCGAATCATTAATTTTGTACCATCGAATCATTTGTACCCCCTTGTACCCCCGAATCGTTGTACCTATCGAATTATATGCCGGGAATGACCGGGAGTATATTTTAAATGATTTCCCAAAGTTTCAGATCGATCGAATTTTTTTTCGCTGGTTTTTTTTTAATTTTTTGCTGGTTCTGTGAATAACCCCATTAGAAAAAAAAGAAAAAATCTCTTCGTTTCTTTAGTTAATTCTTTTATTGTGTTTTCAATCGACTTGCGACATGAAAACGCAAGTCTGCATTCACCGTTCTGTCTGCGTCTCTTCAAATATCACTGTGTTCGCGTGGTCGCGCACAAAAAAGTGGGCGGAGTCTCGCGTTCTCATGTCGCAATTCGATTGAAAACAATATTTTTCGCATGATTTCATTTATATTTATATCGCAAAGTTTCGCTCCCTGTTTAAAAAACCACCCGGCAAAAACACTGAACAGTCTAACGAGAGTTGTTAGAATTTTTGGCGCAAGGCAGACAAAACTCTAAACTCTTTTGCAACAACTGTCTTTAGACTGTTGTTTAAGGAACATCTGATGATAGACTGTTTAGTGGAATATTGTGAAAACAAAAAAGTTGCAACGCGGTGTTTGCGTACTTTTGAAATTCAAACGGCAATGAAAGAAATAGCATGGGAAATGAAGAGATTTGTTCCCATTTTCGTTTGAATTTTAAAAGTACGCAAACACCGCGTTGCAATTTTTTGTTTTCACAATTATATGTGTTCACGAACGAGGTGTGCAAACGAAGCTCCGATGTTCCGCAGTTTATCACTGCGGTCTCGCAGCGAATACTGCGGAACAGTGGAAAAAATGCGGAACATCGGAGCGTCGTTTGCACACCTCGTTCGTGAACACATAATACAACAGTTTTTGCGAAAATAGTGTGCAAAACGCAGGGATTGCGCCAAACAGTCTAACAATTCTCGTTAGATTGTTCAGTGTTTCTGCCGAGTAGTTTAAAAAATACTTCCACACCAAAAGCCGCAGGCTTGTCAAATATATAACATTTTCAAAAAATGACAGTGTCAAACGTGTTCTTAAACAAATAAAATCAATTATCCGTATTTTCAGCTATAGTCAATGATTTATCGAAATCTGCAATAATCTTACACATTTCGTTTTGATGACGGTGATGATTTCGTATTACATTTTTGGCAATCGTTTATGGTTTTGGCTTTAAATATTTTCAAAATCAACGAAAAAACAAGAAGAAAACATTTTCGGGCGTTGTCTAAATCACCCCGTAAATAAGGTTTCTCGGATTACTGTAGTTCGTCGCTTTTTTAATTGGAATTTTCTTTAAATTTATGTGAGGTTTTGAGAGGGTAGTTTCTGACACCAAGAATCTATTTTTAATTTTCCCAGCCTGCGATTTTCTCGTAAAATTGAAAACGAATTTCTGAAACTCTAGTTGTCGGACATTAAAAAAACAGTAAAATCATCATTTTTAACGGTGATCCGACAATGCCAATTTTTATTCGACAGATTGTTTTAATTGAAAAGAGGAAATAACTCGACAAAATAATAGTTACACCCAAACTAAACTCTGAAACATGTAATTTTCATAGATTCTTCGCCACGAAGAATTCGACAAAGGATGCGAGGCGTCTTGCAATGGACCGTACGATGAGAGATGGAGCAAAACGATGATTGGATACGGTCCGGAGGACAATCATTTCGTCATCGAGCTTACTTACAATTATCCCATTCACAAGTATGAACTCGGCAATGATTATCGAGTGAGTATTTTTATTTATTTTTTTTTATTCCGGGCCGAAGTCATTAATTTCGTTATTCATAGAAATGACAATATACGGGGCAAATAAATAGAGTAAATACGGTATATCATATATTTACCGTATTTGACCTAATTTTTTATGGACGAGACGGAGCATTCTCCGAGTTGCGTCCAGGCTTGGTCGGAAAAAGATTTCGGAAAATCGGAGGCCGTATTCATGAACATTTACCGTACGGTAAATGAAAAAGTAAGTTGGTTTTCTGAGGCAATTATTAAGTTTCGCTATTCCTAAAACAATTCACAGATCGTTTATAGTGTCATGAACCCCGTACACATTGCAGAATTTTAATTTTCTGTCAAAAATTTCATTTACTATTTCCATTTGCCGTACGGTAAATGTTCATGAATACGGCCCCGGGTATCGAGTTTTTTTCCATCTTTTTGAAATAAAATTTAGTTTTAAGCAGAACAGTTTCTTTAAGTGACAACATAAAACAAATTTGAAAAATCAATCTTCGCTCGAGATCCATGTGCAATCAAAGAGTAGAAATGTTCCGAATTTTTTTTCGGAAAATTTTCCGAAATCGGTCGGAACGTTCGAGGACTCACTAAAATCTTAAATGTAACGGAGAAAAGGCAAGATATGCAATTTTTCTAATAAAACAAATTGGATGATCGATCTTTCGAAAAAATTTTCCGACCAAGCCTGGTTCTATCTAATTATGTTTTTTTTTAGACAATTTCCGATATTTAGGCAATTGTCATCGATTCTGACGAGTTGTTCGAGAAAATCTCAAAAATTGAGCACCGTGAGTCTGGTTGCGGCCGACTCGCTGTCAAAGATCCGGACGGACACGAATTCAAAATCGGAAAGGCCGCACAGAAGCCGAAAGTCATGAGAGTTCAAGTGAATGTGGCAGACCTCGCAAAGAGCAAAAGTGAGTACCGTAAAACCTTTATTAGTCTTGCTTTTCTAATGGACCTATTCAATATACTTTAGAAAAACAGAAACAATGGAAACCAACTGGGAGAAAACTCGGCGAATTCTTCGAAATTTCGGTAAATATTGTCAGAAATACTTCCGGACATGTTCTAAAAACTATGGATTAAAATATCGATTTTGAAAACATTTCTGAAAAAATTATCGATATTTCCGTCCAAAATTCTTAGAGCATGTCCTGGAGTATTTTTGACATTATTTCCCAAATTCTCGGACCAATATTTGGCAGCATCTCCATTCTCCGAGTCTCCCCGCAATTGTTGTCATTTTTTCCGTTTTTTTCTACAGTGCTTTGAACAGGTTTTAATTGTCTTACTACTGTAATCAAGGCTGGGAGTTAAATCTATATCTTTACGAATTCCGTAAAACGTAAAATTTACAGATTCAAAATATTATTTCCCCGCAGGGAGAATTTCGAAATCGATATTGCTCCTTTTAATTACATTACAAATTTCAGATTATTGGCATGGACTTCTTAAAATGCCGATTGTCGAAGAAAAAGAATCTCGAATTCGACTCAGCTATGGAGAAGATCAATGCGAGTGGGAAATTGTGAAATCCAAAGAGCCTATCAACAGAAGAACTGCTTTTGGAAGGATAGCTTTTTCATATCCAGGAGATAAGGTATTGTGAAGTTAAAAATAATGTGAAAACGGTTTTTGTTGAAATTTGAAACCCCTCCTCGCATTTTGCGCGGGAGTATATGGCATTATCAATTTAATATTCTTGCCGGCTACAGTAAGCAGTGACGCGAAAAATTGCAGCTCCACCCCATCAGGTCTTTTAAACTGAATTCAACTGAAAATAGAGCAAAAATGTGAGCGGGTGTGACTCCGCCCACTTATTTGTGCGCGACCACGCGAACACTGTGATATTTGAAGAGACGCAGACAGGTAGCGCACAAATAAGTGGGCGGAGTCTCGCGTTCTCATGTCGCAAGTCGATTGAAAACACAATAGCCGGCAAGAAAATTGAAATTATAATATATGACGTATGAGAGTTTTAACGGGGTACGCGCAGTTCTATTCCGTAGCAGTTATATTCCGTGCGAGTTCCATATCGTAGTACCCGCACAAAAACATATAAACTGGTTTTTTTTTTCTAAAATTCAAAAATGAAAGTTTAAACCGAAATGGCATTATATTAGGGGTTGCATCCAAATAAGGGGGTGGCATTCTATTGTTCGAAATGCAGTGCGCCCAATAAAGATAGGACCCCCTCGATTTTGGCGGTACAGCAAAAACCAGAATAGTTAGAACCAAAATATCGATTTTAAAAATTATCGATTATTTTTCTGAAAATTTTTAAAATCGAAATTTTGGTCCAAAATTTTTTGAAAATTTTTTGAGGAGAGTTTTTTCCAATATTTCCCAAAATTTCAGGTCAATCGGAGCATTATCCGATTTTTCCCGCAATTTTTTCCGTTTTTTTCTTCTTTTTTTTCCGGTTTTGTGAATAGGTCCATTACACATATTAAAAGGGGACTTGAATGTTTTTCGTCCATTTCCATTAAATCTTTACTATTACTAATATAATTTTTCTGTGTGTCTGTCTGTCTGTGTATGGGTATGTTCGCGGTGCTGGCGCAGTCCCCAGAAGTCCGTGAAAAGCCAAAATTGGAAATCTGAGTCTCCTGAATGCCGCGATGATGCCCGTCTTTTTCAAATTTTGATATCATTATTTTGAAGGGTACTTTACTGTTAGGCCCTTCAACATTATTTTTTTTTCTTCTACATGTTATGCATTTCTACAGTCGAAATGACATCCGGCAAGAAACTCCAGGTCGCTCGAAGTGTGACAGCACACACTAGAGAAGTTTTCAGCAGGCGCGATGTTCAAGTGGTTTGTAGTCTAGGCTGGCGTGTGGTAGGTCGGAAGTTCGAGTTTTACAGTTGGTTTTTCTTTTTTGTTAGGGAGTTTTTATTAGTTAGTTTCAATTTAGCCGACAAAGTTAGATTCAAGTAAGTTTCTTCATATTTTTGAGCTATTTTTTTTAGCATTTTTTTTTTTTGATTTGTCGTTTAAAGCTCATCTTTAATGTTTATCCATCCTATCTGTTTTAGTTTCTGAGCGGTTATGAACAAAATTTTGTCAATATTGCTGTTATTTTAATAAACTCTATCTAAACAATTTTCTTAATTGGTACTCATTTTGAATTTCTCTATTCAACCCGAAACATGTTATTGAAGCCAGAACAAATGTTGTGGAGAAGTGAATTTTAACTTTGAGAGGAAAATAAATAACGGGAGAAATAACGATTCAAGATAACTTAAAGAGCAAAATAGACCTTGCTTTCAAAGTTGTTATATTTAATGGATTCGTGACTGAATGACATTTCACGTGAAACTAGGAGACAAAAATCTCTTAATTCGAATATCACATGCCAGGACTCGACTCGGAGCACGGCGTTTTAGAACCTACGTAAAGGCAAGCGCGCTCTGTCGCATTTATCTGCGTCTCGATAATCACATTCTGCCAAGTTTAGATCACTGTGTGCAAAGCTAGAGACGCAGATACTTGAGAGACATGGCATGCGAAATTTCATTTCCAAAACAATTTTAAAAATGTAGTCTTCAGCACGCCGTGTGAAAAGTTTTTGTTGAGTTGGAAAACATCTGAATACGGTAGTTTTTCTTTAGGTGTTCGTGCACAATTCAATGGGTTGAAACACCAAAAACTGTTGTTTTTTTCTGCACTCAATAGGTTCGTGACATATTTTTTTCGCAATCAATATACAAAAACGAGTTGTCAGATACAGAGAAAAACAATTAGTTTTTAATTGATTCAATTTCGGGGACTTACTCAATGTTTCCAATCACATACAGTAAAACTCTTTAAAAAATCAGGCAGACTCGCGCGGCCCCAAGCTTACCCAGAAGGTTTTTGACGGCGATAGCCGTCAACAACCTTCTGGTTCTTATTTTAAAACTTAGATGTGGATTTACAGTATGCTATGATGTGCAGGATGATTTCTCAGATGCTTAGGTACAGTAGGAAAGCTTGTAAAAACACTAGCCTAAAGTAGTTTATCTCCATCAGAAATCATTATCACTATCCCCGCTATGGGTCGTGCTACAAAGCTTCTTCAATACGAGCAAGCTCAGCTCGACGTCTTCAAGGATTTTGGAATAACACTTTATCAAATGTCTCAACGCCTCAATAGAAGTCGCAACGTCATCAGGCGCTATTTGGCCAACCCCATTCCCTATGGTACGAGGACATCATCCAGCAGACCACGCAAACTCACGGAGCGAGATGAAAAGAGAGTCGTAAAACACATGTTGAACCAAGAAAAAAGTGTCAACGATATTCTCGGCGAACTGCAACTCGGAGTCTGCAAGCAACCCGTTCTGAACACCATCAGACGATCCGGTGTATTGGTTCGTCAAACCAAAATGAAGACACCAAGTATGACAGATGCGAAGTCGGAAAGACGAAGTTTCTCTCACAAAGGAACAGTACTGATAAACTGAATTTCAGGTTTTCTTCTCGGACGAGACAAAATGAATCTCGATTAACGATCCTTGAAGACGTCGAGCTGAGCTTGATGTTGTAGCACGACCCATAGCGGTGATAGTGATAATGATTGCTGATGGAGGAAAACTAATTTAGGCCTGTATTTTTTTTTCGAGTTTTCCTACTGTACCTGACCATCTAAAAAATCATCCTGTCCAGCATAACATACTGTACCTCCACATCTAAGATTTAAAATAAACATTTTGATTGAAATGGACGAAAAACATCCAAAAGTCATTTTTAAAAATGTGCAAAAACGGAAATAAAAACTCTAACAATAAAGGCGTAAAATAACTGACAAATCTGAAAATTCAATAAATCAAAATGATTCCGCGCTTACCTGACCCCAAAACAAATCAAGATTTGACAATATAGTGAGGGGTCCTATCATTATTGGGCGGCCAAAAAAGTGATTTTTTGGTCCCAGTGGATCCAAAACTTGTAATAAATTATGAAGTTTGTTCTTTAGATATTACAAGCCTGGCCGCATCAAAAGCTACTTTTGATTTTTTTTCATTTCTAAAAATGTTTTTTCTTCACTTTCTTTTAAATTTCTTATTCATTCATTTCTTGCGTGTGCCCCTGTGGCGCAGGCGGTTAAGCGCTTGCCCCCCAAGCGAACGGCGCAAGTTCGAGTTTTTATGTTGGTCTCGGGCGCTCAGTTAGCTTCCGCCATGCAGTTTGGAAACAGACACACCAAGAAACTCAGTTACAGACCCAAACGGAATTTTATATATAAGGATGATTTTGCTTCACAAACTCAATGGCATTAACGGATTTTTTCTAACTTCTGGTTTTTGCTATACCGCCAAAATCGAGGGGGGGTCCTATCTTTATTGGGCGCACTGTAGGGTTCAGAGGCCGTATTCATGAAAATGGGAAATGATCTTTTTGACAGAAAACGAAAATTCTGCAATGTGCACGGGTTTCATGGAACTATAAACGATCCGTGAATTGTTTTAGGAATAGCGAAACTAATTATAGAGATAAAGCCCATTTACTTTTTTTTTCGTACGGTAAATGTTCATGAATACGGCCTCAGAGTGGTATTATATTGGATATGGAATTCAAATAGGGGTGACCATTTAATAGAGTTTTCACGGTATGTACATGTTTTTTAGCTTCAATCTCTCCAAGACAGTGTCAAATCTGCTGGTGGAAAGATTATCAATGAGTTGGTGACGCTCCCAACTCCAGGAAAAGCGGACGTGCAAGTAGTGATCCTTGCCGACCCGGACGATCATGAGATCTGTTTCGTTGGCGATGAAGGATTCCGTGCATTGAGCAAAGTGGACGAATCAGCGGAGAAAGAGCTCCGCGAGCAAATTAAAAAAGATGATAGTGAGAAGTGGTACTAATTTTTTGTTCAAAGTTGTTAAATAACCTTCGCAAGAATCTTGCGCTTTGATATTTAAATAAAGACAAATTATTTAAATTTCACGTATTTACGTGTCCTCGCCCGTGGACATAGATGGTGTCAGCTGATAACACCGGTCGTATAAATAGCCTAGTTTTTCATCATAGAACTTCAGATCTTACTTTGTCAAAAGTCACTTCTATCCGTGACCAGTTGCGACAAGAGACGAAAGATGCCGAACCCAGCACCGAAAGAAGATACATGGGCTTTCCAGCCAATTGGCTCTCCGTTCCCACCTTCTCCAGTCAAATGCATGGGTGAGCAGAACATGTACGTGGCTCTGTGGTACAAGCACGGAAAGCCAATCCATGGACGTGCGTGGAACAACGGAGGAGTCGTCGAGTGCTCCTTCCCATACAAACAGGCCGAGTTGACCACCAAGCAGCAATTGGAGGGACAGATTCAGGTTCTCCAATACCTCGGAGACCACAACAACCAAGGATTCTGGTACGAGTGGATCAAGTACAAGGACCGTCTTGAGAAGCTTGACGACAAGCATCAGCTTGTGCGTTGCGGAGACTCGTTCCCAATCTTCTGGAAGCGCCCAGAGGGAAACCTTATGGGATACGTCGACAATAAGACCGAGGAGGCGTGGTTTTCGATCAGTGGAAAAGTTTTGAAGCAGCTTGGGCCTCAGCTCAATGACATGTACATTATCACCCGTAACTGCGTTGGAGGACCACCACATTGTCCATGTGCCGCTTGTGGAGCCGCTCCGCCACCACCGAAGCCAGTGCCACGTGTCGAGAGAGATGAGTGGATGGATATTCGTGAGGGAGATCCATGGCCAACTCGGCCACTTGTCAAGGCTTTGGACAAGACTTTGGACACTTTGGCTGGAGTCAATCCGGATCAATATGTCGCCTTGTGGTACATGCAGGGAGAACCAGTGATGGGTCGCGTTTGGAACGAGGGTGGAAAGGTAATGACTAGAACAGTTACAGAGTCTTCATTTAAATATCAAAATTTCAGGTTGCTGCCAACTTCTCCTGGTTCAACAACGAGTACGCCAAGAACGTTGGATCTATCCAGCTTCTCATCTACCTTCCGGACAGTGTTCGTGGTTTCGACTACGGATGGATTCCATTCCCAGAGGCCGCCAAATTCGGAGACAAGGAGTGGCACCCGGTGCACGTGAACAACCACAAGGGAGACATCTCTGTCGGAGTCGTCAACCTTCCAGGAGGAAAGCAGATTCTCGCCAAGGTTGATGTTCGTAACGAGAAGTACGGATACGGTTACCAAGGAAAGGAACACTCTGCATCTGCCAAGGCTTGTGCCGATGCGACGATTGTGCTCTGTCGCAAGGCCAAGCCAGGATACAAGCTCGACGGATAAGCACTGTTAATTGTAACCTACACCAGACGAGAGCAAGAGCATCAGCACAAGAGTCCCGACTTATTTCTTTTGGTTTTTTATTTGTAAATAAAAGTGTGGGATATCATTTACTTTCTTAGATTGTGTGTTTGTTGATCGTTGGGGTCGAATGTATTCTGCGGTATCTTCTGCATTCTGCTGCAGTTCTATTCCGGTTCATCCAGTGCCGAATAGCCGCCAAATATCTGTCAAGTAGCCGCCAAGTCATGGGGACCAGGTTCCCCAGGGAGGCTATACATACTTTCAATAGCAAAAAAATTAAAAAAACTATCGAGGAATTCATCGAAAAAGGTTTCGATAATTCCTCGATAATGTTATCGAAAAATTTATCGAAGAATTTATCGAAACTGTTTCGAAAATCCACACTGATGCAGACTTGCGTTTTCATGTCGCAAGTCGATTGAAAACACAATACCTTGATCATTACCTACCATTATCTTTACCTATCAAAATCGAAAACGCTCTTTACCTACAGTACCGTTCAGTAAGATATACAATTTCACTTTTTTGACTATAACTTTTGAACGGAGAGGCCTTATCTTTATCTAGACTTTATCACTACCTCCTACCACAATCTATTTTTCGCTGTTGAAATCTGCTAGTCTCTTGTGATTTTTCACGTTTTTACATGTAGATAATGATACAAGAAATTGTGGTAAACTAGTAATTTATTATTTTTGTCCAACATTCGCACTTTTTGATACAAAACAGCACGAATGTTAACCGTAAACTATTTTTTTTTAATACTCATCCAGAGTCATTTAATTCAGTTTTGTCTCAACTTCAACAAAAAATCGAGAATGTTGGAAAAGAAGTTAGATTACTTTTTTTTGCCTAATTATCAACATCTAACACATTAAAACACATGATAAACTCCTAGATTTGAACAGGGGGAAATGTATGGTTTGGAAAGTTATTCTCTGTTTAAACTGCTGAAAATTGCGAATTCTTTATAAAACATGCGAGAAATATGAAGGCAGGTAATGAACTTTTTGCATTTGGCAGGTAAAGATTAGGGTAGGTAAAGATTGTGGTAGGTAGTGATAAAGTAGGTAAAGAGCGTTTCCGATTTTGGTATGTAAAAATCATGGTAGGTACCCTCGGCAATTATTTTTATTAGGAAACCAACTCTTCATGTACGATAGTTTCTCAATATCATAAATGTCTGTCCGCGTGTCATTACTGAGCAATTTTCGAATGATTCAAGCGAGAAAATTATATGCCGAATTTTTATATATAAAAATTAATGATAATGATTATAATGTATACAGTAGAGAAAATTTAGTGCCCTTCAGGTGCTGCATCCGCTTTGGGATAATTATTATTCTTCTGATCACCGTCATTATCATCAATCGCCAAAATATCTTTCGTAGCATCCTTCCACTTCCTCAGTATACTGTCCCGGCCACCGGATCTAGCAACTCTGAAATTTAATCTTTTTTTTTTTAGTATTCTTTAGACTTGCACAATGGTTCACATTATTACAACCAAACCCTGATTCGTTTTATGGGTTACGGTCGCACTCATTCGACTGTGTAAAAATTCGCGCCGATATTCCTCGTGAGACAGAGGTTTGGAAAAAAGACAAATTTATAATTTTCAGGAGCATTTTAGACTTACACCGGTGTTTTGTTGTCGATATTAGTATCCCGTAACACCTTTGCTACATCATCTTCTTTATCCTGTTTGACTTTCTTTGCCACGTCATCGCCCAATTCGTTCGATGCGTTTTGATGGGGTAACTTGCTCGACTTGTTCGCCTCGTCTTTAGCATGTACAGGAATCTCTATCGATTTTTGGAAGAAATCCTCAAATGCCTGTTCGGGTGTATTTTTTTCATTTACTCTCCGGGTGATTCGCTCCAAAAGTGTCACATTTGGCTCTTGAATTCGAAGACGTTCGGCAAGTTGCTGAAACTTCCAATTGGCGAATCGGAGCCATTCAGCGTCTCGTCTCAATCCGTGACGAAGATAACACATTAGAGTTAGTGTTAAGAGTGTCATAAATGTGCAAGCAATGATCATCCAGAGATTTGGGCTGCACAGAGCATAACTGAAAATAGGAGCGTATTTCAGTTTTCGCAGCCATAATTATGTTACCTTGAAAACTGCTCAACAACTCCAACTGGACAAGTGGACGGCATTATAAACTTCGCGTTATTAAATTAGTCACATGTGTAAATAGAAATACTGAAGATTCTGACAAAATTCTACCTTATTTTCAAAATCTTCACGCTGTAAGTTAATTTATTTCTTTAATCAAACGTGGAGGTCACGATAAAATTACATCTTGATAAGAGAGTGTATAAAAGGAAGAAGTTAAGCTGACACCAGCACATCAAGCCCAGATCTTGAAACGTCATGTCTCTCACTGCCGATCCACCAGCGTGCACCGTCCCAGCTGCCGGAGGCACCTCCACCCACAAGCTCGTTAACGCCGGAGCTGACAAGCTGATCTTCAAGATCAAGTCGTCCAACAACAACGAGTACCGTATCACCCCAGTCTTCGGATTCGTCGATCCATCTGGATCCAAGGACATCACCATCACTCGTACCGCCGGAGCCCCAAAGGAGGACAAGCTTGTCATCCACTTCGCCAATGCTCCAGCTGACGCCACTGATGCTCAGGCTGCCTTTGCTGCTCTCACTCCGGCCGGAAACATCACCATCCCAATGTCGGCCACCGCTTAAACCCTAACTGCTCCTGTCTTCTTAAGAATAAACCACTTCTCTGATCTTTGTTTTTAGTGACATTTATTATGGTACGTCCAAAGTAAAAAAAAGCGCAAAAAAAGACGAAAAAAGGCGTCCAAAGTAACTTTGTTTTTGCGTCTTTTTTCTCTACAGTATACCGCAGAATCTGCAGATCAAACAAAAAAAAAAACAACTAAAAACATGTTTCAAACAATCAAAAATGTAAACAAACATGTGAAATTCAAATTTTTTTGCTTCGCGCGTCGCTAAGATGTGCAGGTTTGGCGGGATACTGTAGAGAAAAAAGGGTGCTATCTTGGAATAGAACTGAAGTGTAATAGAACTGCAGCGATATAAAACTTGATTCACAATAGAACCGTTCGGTAAAGAACTGTAGCAAAATAAAACTGTTCGGAATAAAACTTTAGCGTTTTGGAACTAAATTAGCAATGGAGCGCCATTGCATTGCTTGGCCGTCAAGGCGGGCCGAGAAAAAAATGATAAAAGTTTATTCAAAAAAACAACAAAACAAACAATTTTTGATGAATATTGTGAAAACAAAAAAGTTGCAACGCGGTGTTTGCGTACTTTTAAAATTCAAACGAAAATGGGAACAAATCTCTTCATTTGCCGTGCTATTTCTTTCACTGCCGTTTGAATTTCAAAAGTACGCAAACACCGCGTTGCAATTTTTTTGTTTTCACAATAGCTCAAATATAAAACTGTTGAAAAAAGCACGCGCATGAGAAACTCGAATATTTGAATGAGCAAGCAATGCAATCGCGCTCCATTGCTAATTTAGTTCCAAAACGCTACAGTTTTATTCCGAACAGTTGTATTTCGCTACAGTTCTATTCCAAAGCGAGTTCAATTTCGCTACAGTTCTATTACGCGTCAGTTCTATTCCGAGGTAGCACCGAAAAAAGACGCAAAAACAAAGTTACTTTGGACGCCTTTTTTCGTCTTTTTTTGCGCTTTTTTTTACTTTGGACGTACCATTAACAACGCATCTGCGGTTTATACCGAGTATAAAAGGGTACATGTTTTTAGCATCGGTTAAAACTGACCCCTGGAAACCGAACCAACAATTTAGTGGAAACTTCGAAATTAAGCTCCGCCTCTTTAACTAGCGCAGAACTTTTGAAATTGTGCAAATTATGAACATATATTGTCGAACCGCCGAAATCGCCAAACGCGCTCAGCTGAACTCAACGATATGTGATTTTCATTTTGGTTTCCAAATTATTTCATTTCACGTTGAATTTATACGTGAAATGAAATAATTTGGAGACCAAAATGAAAATCTCATAGCGTTGAGTTCAGCTGAGCGCGTTTGGCGATTTCGGCGGGCCGACAATAATTACAATGTTGCGAAATGGGCGGAGCCTGTGTAAGGTTAACGAATCTTGTGAGGGACAACTTTTGAAACAACAGTTTCTAGTGTTCATTTTTTTTGTCATTAACAGCAGAGTTGAAGGAATTCCGCTTTCCGTGCGTTTTTTGTATGAAAAACCGTAGTCGACCATGCTTCGAAAAAGATTATTGTCATACTTGGCAAGCGGGCCGACGATGGGCCGGCAAATAACTCAGCTCGGAATTAATATTTTTTGCGATTGAGATGTTCAAAATGAAGATCTCGGCGAGTTCTACAACATAGGTACATAATATTGACAATTGAATTACTCGCCTCTCCACAGGCCGGCCAAAAGTGGGCGGGCCGGTGAATCGGCCCGGCCCGCCTTCTTTCTGCCGGCCTGTGATAACGGGAATGAATAAACTAGCAATATTATGTACCTATGTTGTAGAACTCGCCGAGATATTCATTTTGAACATCTCATTCACAAAAAATATTCATTCTGAGTTGAGTTATTTGCCGACCCGTCGTCGGACGCTTGCCAAGTATGATTATTGTTGAGATTCCAAAACTACTTTTCGTTTCTGCACACGCACTGCCCCCAAAAGCGGGAAAGCGCCAGCAAGCTTTGCGCACTTTCCGTGCCTTGGCGCGCTTGCCGACGAGCGCTCTTCAACAGGAAATGTGGTTTTCTCAATTTTTTTTTATTCAATTGGAAACATTTTTGTTATTTTTCTAGATAGGTTTGTTCATAGAGGTACATTCGACAATTTACGAGTTCGCGCAATGAAATCGGTGAAGAAATGAGGACGAAATATAAAAAAATCGGAATAACGGAAAAATTGTATTTTTTCAATTTTTCAGCCGAATGGGCTCAATATTCCTAATTTCTTAGACATAGCTTTGTAGGCATGGTCGAGACAAACATTTTAAGCGCGGAATCGGTCGAAAAAGTTCAAAACTGGCGGCGAAATATGAATTTGAAATAACTGACAATTCCTCATCTGGCACAGAATTTCATATAAAATGTGGTTTTTTTGTTTCTTTTGTACTTCGTCAAGGTACGTTTATTAAAAAAATTAAGAAACTGACAGAAATATAGCTGCAGCGCCTCAGAAAGCGATAAAATCCGGCGTTTTTCAAACTGCCATCTAACCGAGTGTAGAGAACATTTATTATGTGTTTAAGGTGTCAGAAAAATAACTTTAACCATTTTATATCGATTTTATACATTTTTTCTTCAAAAAACCCAATTTTCTTCCCGTTTTTTCTTTCTATTTAAAAGGTGCAATCATTTTCGGCGAGGTACGATGCGATCGCGCTCTACCTGCACGCATTAGAGATTAGAGACGCAGAGGCGTTGTGCGAAATTCTGTATCTCTGCGTCTGCAAACGCAAAGTGCGCCAACAAATTTTGTTTTGCGCTTTCCCGCTTTTGGGGGCAGTGACACGTCAATTCCCACGCACAGTTGAAACCGGCATTACCGTAGTTGCTTCGTTGCCAAACCTTCTATGATTAAACTTGATTGTTTCCACAGCTAGTCAATTTTTTCTTTTATACGGGAAATTCAAGTTTGAACACAGAAGGTCTCGCAGCGAAGCAATTACGATAATATCGGTTTCAACTGTGACCGCCTTTTATCTGGGAATTTTTTCGGGACTTTAGACTACAAAAAACTCATGATTTCAGGAATTTTTTCAACTTTGGACGCGGCATAAAAAAAAGAAAAAAATTTCATCTGCGATTTCAGATAAGTCCAATCTTACATTATTGTAACAAAAAACAAGTCCCTGAGGAAACAAAAATCATGGTATTTAACAAAGACCCCAATAGAACTGAGGTTGTTGGTGACCACGAGGTGATGCATCGATGGAAGAATAACTGTCATCAAATCTTTGATTTCTGCTACTCGATGACGCTTCGATTTCGCGAGAAAAATCCAAATCCGAAAAATCGTCACTTGCACCGTATCCGGGAGACATGTAATTGAGAGGTGGTGCGATGTTTTGAAGCCTTTGTTTTCGTGGAGCTCTGGGTTTTGGTGTGGCGTTCGGATCTTTGGGTTTTCTCGGGTTTTTCGGCTTTATAGGCAAAGTGAGGGGAGGACTACCGACGACGTTGGTTTCTTTTTCGGCGACTTTGGCCTTAAAATTGTCTTCTCTTTTCTTCCTCGGATTTCTCGCTTTTTTCGGTTTCACCGTTGGCTCAGAAGAAGAAGAAGCCATTTCAGTAATAGCAACCTGTTCACTCGCCTCTGCTGTCTCTTTTGCTGCCTTGGGTTTTTTTCCTTTTGTAGAGTCTTCGGTAGGCGCTTCTACTTCCACTCGTGTTTCTCCTTTAATTCTCTTGACTCTTGGCTTAACTTCAGGTTCAATGTTGAACGGCTCTCTGTTAGTCGAGCTGGGGCAAGTAAACTTGCACTGGCAAATTGCACATTTTGGACGAAGCGGCTGACAAACAGTTTGTCCGAATCCGACCAGGAGAAGGTTTATTCCTTGCCATTGATCACGTGGCAAGAACTTTTCGAGAGCCATACCAGTTTGTTCCGGAGATGTTGTTTGCACCCAACCTGTAATAAGCAAACTTATTTTGAGATCAATTCGATGTAAAATATATTTATTGTACAAGCTTGCAGCTTGTGGCGACAATGTCACCTGCGTCAAATTTTTTTCTAGTAATGGACCTATTCAAAGTACTGTAGAAAAACGGAAAAAATGACAAAAAACTGGGAGAAAACTCGGGAAATGCTCCGATTGGTCTGAAATTTTGGGAGAAACTGTCAAAAATGCTTCCGGACTTGCGCAGAAAATTTCGGACCGAAATATCGATTTTAAAAAATATTGATTTTTTTTTTCTGAAAATTTTCTAAAATCGATATTTCGGTCCAAAATTTTCTAAGAAAGTCCGGAAGCAATTTTGACAGTTTCTCCCGAAATTTCAGACCAATTGGAGCATTTTCCGAGTTTTCTCCCAGTTTTTTGTCATTTTTTCCGTTTTTCTACAGTACTTTGAATAGGTCCATAATGGACCTATTCAGTACGGCTCCGGGACATTTCGCAGCCGGACGTTTCGCAGCCGAGACATTTCGCAGCCGGACATTTCGCAGCTGAGACGTTTCGCAGCCGGACGTTTCGCAGCCGAGACGTTTCGCAGCCGGTAAACACTTCTCACTTCTCTCTCAGCGGTCGACTACACAATTGGTAAACATGTTATTGATAAACAAGCATGGTCAGAGAAATGAGAGAGTGTGTATATAAGGAGGTTGGCTGCGAAACGTCTCGGCTGCGAAATGTCCGGCTGCGAAACGTCTCACAAGGGAACTCATTTTACATAAGCGTTGAGATTTTTCTGAAAATTGGTGGGTCGTTACTTCACATCATTGGCTATTGCGTCCCGCAAAAATTAGCTGCCCGTATGCAGAAACAGGCTGAAAATTTCATTTTAAAAATTATGACCCAAATTTTTATTTTCATTCTTTATCACTAGTCTTATCAGATATCCTTATTGACTCGCCGCCATCCATTTTGCTCTCTTTTGCAACCTTCCTCTTGAAAGAGTCCCGACATGGAATTCGTAGCCGAGTGCACAGGTTTTGCGCGATAGGCCTATAATAGGTTGCGCGATAGGCCTATCAAGTACCCGCGAAGGACCCTATAGTAAGCCTATTATAGGCTTATCGCGGCTCGTCGCCTATAATAGGCCTATAATAGGCTTATCGCGGTTGACTCTCGCCTATAACAAGCTTATCGCGGTTACGAGTAAGCCTATTGTAAGCCTATAATTGGCTTATCGCGGTTATTCCTAATTCAGGGATAGGCTTATTATAGGTTATCCCAGGCCAATATACGGGCTCTTTAGGCTCAAATGTACATACATTTAAGCCGGCATATCTGTAAAAGCTACACACTAAAGAAACATAACATTTATTGGTAAATTCTGCTATTCCAATATTTTTTTTCTAATAAAAATGTGACAAAACAAAAAAAAACACTTAAAATAACAACAAATAGAAAAAAAAAAACACTTTAATTGACGGTGTCGTCATTCATCGTCACTTCCGAATCCACCACCGCCGCCATCCTCGCTATCGTCGGAATATACGACCCCAACACGAGCACCGCTGCTGCTCGGAGAGAAGAGCCACGAACTGAAACGAATATAATTTTAAAAAATGTAGACATAGGCACTATGGCGAAAGCGCTAGAACATATTTAAATATAGCTGGACGTTGGGTCCAGGCTTTCTTGGAAAATTACGCAAAACATTTATTTAAATATTGTTTTAACGTACTGAAAACTGGTCATTTACCAACGTTGTCCGTATTTCTGTGTAGTATTATCAATCTAAAAAAGTTCCACCGGGTGCCAATCGCAACCTACGCCATGCAGAAAAAGGCTGACGGCGAAATTCGTATTTTCTACGTGAGAAATTGAGAGACGCGAGACGAAATGCGGTTAAGTCCGCAGTGCACGGTCTGTGTGCGAGCGGTGGAACTCTCAGAGATGGATAATATAATGTATTCGTGACGGAGTGACATTTCACGTGAAACTGGGAGACGAAAAATCTCTTCATTTATTCAGTTATTTTTTCATTTTTTCGAATTAAAACGTGAAAAAAATTGTCACTCCGCCACGAATCCATTATAGTATAAGTGAAATAGAATACTCACTTTTCTAATCCATTTTGGCAATCCTCTCGCAGCTTCGCAGCATCGTCTTCGGGGCTCGCAGCCACGTCCGACTTTTTGAGGCTGGTCCTTTTTCTCGTGCTGAATCCGTTGATTTATTAATTTTTTTTTGCGGAGTCTTACCAGAGATTGGTTACAATTCTGTTGGAGACGTGCCTCACGTAGGATTTTACATCGTCCGATCGTTCCTGCCCGAAACCATCGATGGCGAATTCTATAAACGAACAGAAAATTCAACCATATATTTTTTAATCCTACCATCTATCGAGTCTCTCAATTTAGAATTCAGCGAAATGTACACGGAACCGGCGTCGGTACCGGTGTACCTGTGAAAACCACCATCTTTGTCGGCAAGCTGTAAAAAAAAATATTACATTTTGAATGAAGCTTTTCAAACTCTTAAAAAAATTTTTCTAACAAGAAAGTTGCATAATTTCAGGCTTCCAGAATTTTCTCCGCGTAATCGAAAAAGTGCACCCTTTTCCAGATTTCCGAGTTCTCCCACCGCTTCCCGCTAAACGGGGTGTTGAGAGGTACGTGGAAATTTAAATTTCGCGGGAAAGTTGCCGCGTCACTCGAGAAAAAATGTTTTTCGGTAACGCACACTAACCGGTTCCAGAATTTTTTTTTTAATTTGTAATGGCGGAAGAGTTTTTTATTTCGGAAAATGTTCAAAACTTGATATTGTGCTCAGAATAATTTGGGGAGTGACCGAAAGTATTTTTTAATGATTTCCCTGTTTTACATCGATCGAAGCATTCTCCGAATTTCCGCTGAATTTTTTGCTAGTTTTTTTTATTTTTGCTGGTTTTTCTCGTTCTTTGAAAACCCCCATTCCTAGTGTGCGTTACCGAAAAAAATTTAACCGCTAAGACATGATTCGAAAATTTACCGGTAAAATTGTCAAATCTTTACCGATAACGCACACTAACCAAAACCACACCGCTTTCAATTGAGTCCCAGCAAAACGCTGATTATGTGCACTCAATGTTCAGAAAACTCTGGAAGCCTGATTTCAACTCCCTAAAACCTGTCGTCGAAAGCCTAGACAAACAACATGAAGCAATAAACTGAAGAACATCCGTAGGTACACTTTTCAAGAATCGCTTTAGCTCTAATTTATAAGAAATCTACATGAAAATAGTCAAAATGGGTACCTGGAATTTCCTCGTCAGCTGACTGATTTGTTCCGTTACTATCCTCATCCTCTTCGAGTGCTCCATGTGCAATGAAGTCGCAATCAGATTGTTCTTCAATTCCTTCCATTTCCGTGCCAATCGAATCAGCGTTCTCCGCCTTCTCTGCGGCATTCGAAACGTCATCTAAAAAAAAGTAGTGTTAATGATATTTGCACGCATCAGTTGACCTGAGAAAAAGCGAATCGCGGGTTCGGTTTGAGGCCTCGAAGCGGCCCAAAACCTCGCAGCGCGCCTGGGCGCGCTAGTCTTTTAATGAACAAACTGACCTGGTCTATTCTGGTATAAGAAATCCGCCGAGAATGTTCTTGGCATCGCTTGAAGAATATTCGGAAGAACCCAAACGATTATTCCTGAACAAAAATGGAGCAATTTATATTTTTATAGACAATTTTCGGATATAACGTGGAGAAGTACTTATTTTTTACACAATGGATTAAAAAAACCTATATCAGAATTCTACAAAATATATTAATTTAGAAATTTTCGTTATCAAAAATAATAAGAAAAGGAAGCATATTTGAAAGAAAAATGAATGAAAACGCATGTTCACGACCTCGGCGTCTTCATTGCTCATTCTGATGTAGGTGACAATAGGTCGCTTATCTCTGAGAAATTCACACTCAAGATTTTCTTTTTAATTTTCACCGATAAAAAGGTTAATATTTCAAAAAAATCATATTAAATTGAAAAATTTGAAACGAAAACTTTTGCTCGCCGGCCTTCTCTCCGCCGCGCGCTACGAGACCCATTGAAGCTTGAAATGCTCTGCGCCTTTAAGATCACACTTGCATTTTACCACTCGATTGTGTTTTTAATCAAGATGCATAAAAAAACGTGAAATCCCGCACAATTTTTCACGCGAAAATTAAAATTACACTAAAATTTAATATTCGCGTGAAAAAATCGTGCGGGATTTCACGTTTTGATGATGCAACTCGATGGAAAAAAATGTTATGTAATTATTAACCACTGTGACACTTCGCAAGAAATTGTGAGACAAAAATATTTTAATTTCTTCAGATATTTCTTAAATTTGATTGAAAATGTATCATTCATTTCATCATGCATTTCGCAACTTATGGGGTTATTCACGAAATGGCAAAAAATGGCAAAAAACGGCAAAAAACTGCGCGAAAACTCGGAAAATGCTCCGATTTACCTGAAATTTTGGGAAATGAGGGAGAAAACTCTCCCGGACATTCCCACAAAATTTCAGATCAAAATATCGATGTTTAAGAAATATTGCTTTTTTTTCTGAAAATGCTTAAAATCGATATTTTGGTCTGAAATTTTGTGGGAATGTCCGGGAGAGTTTTCTCCCTCATTTCCTAAAATTTCAAGTCAACCGGAGCATTTTCCGAGTTTTCGCGCAGTTTTTAGCCGTTTTTTGCCATTTTTTGCCATTTCGTGAATAACCCCATTAAAAAAATTCGTTTCCTTTCTTTTTTATCTGGTGCTTGCATTTTCTGCCATATTCTTTTCATGCGGAAATGACATTTTCTGAAGATAAATGCACAAAATGGCGTGCCGTTAGGCATAGAATGAAGCAGACTCACTCATTTCTTTTGTGGACAATTTGAACATTTTGTATTCTATTCAAAGAAATTACAGGAAATATTACGTTCCGGTTCTGAAAATTTGTTCAGAGGTAAAATAAATTGAAAATACTTCGCTTTAAACTATTACAAAAACTTTGCTTGGTGAGGATTGAACGTTGGTCTGAAAAGCGATATGTTATGATCCCAAGATTGAAACGGCAACATGGAATCAGCATTCTTATTAAAATGAATTGAATTTAAGGGAATTTGATTGAAGAATTTACCTTTTTTCATTCTTCCTTCAATTTGTGCGCATATATTAGGTTGGCAAGAAAGGGGGTTCTTTTGGATTGGAAATTCGACAAAATTGAAATGTCACTTTTTGAAAATTGCGTGAAAATAGAAATCCACGAAATAGAAATGTAATAAATCAGAAACGTAACAAAACGGAAACGCGTGAAAACAGAAATGATCTCGATGATTGTGGTCCCTTTGTGCTTGCGTGTAGCCTAGTGTGGTGTTCAGCCGTGTGTTGTTGAGTGAAGACTTAGAGAATGGGGAGAAGATCGCTTGGCCGTGCGAGACGCAGACGGTCAGACAAGTGAGCGCGCATATTGGAAGACTGAAACTATGGCTATATAGCATTGTGTCTGAAACGGAAACATTAGTGACGTAATAACGCGTGGATTTGAGTAACAAAGGGATGATAAGGGCGAGTTGCGTGAGTTTCACAGATAATAGCTCATGACAGAGCCCGACAAAAACAAAAAGGTTAATTTACTGGGTATATAAGAAACCTACCTTAAGGGTACGACAGAATAGAAATAGGCGAAATAGAAATGCTACAAAATAGAAATGCTACAAAAAAGAACTGGAAAAAATAGAACGGCTACAAAATAGAAATGAGCGAAATAGAACAGCGCGAAATAGAAATGTGACAGAATAGAAATGAGCGAAATAGAAATCGGTGCGATGGAGCGCGTTTGCATTATTCTTCGAATTTTCTGATTATTATAGGGTTTTTCAGTAGTTTTCAGATATTTTACGCACTTAACAACATCGAAAATGAAGAAAGGTATACAATCAATGCAGTTTCAGAAAAAAAAAGGAAAATCGGCGAAAAACTGAGAAATTGAGAAAATGATGCAAACGCGCTCCATCGCCCAAAAATTTCTATTTTGTAGTATTTCTATTTCGCTCAGTTCTATTTTTTCCAGTTCTTTTTTGTAGCATTTCTATTTTGTAGCATTTCTATTTCGCCTATTTCTATTCTGTCGTACCCCCCCCCCCTACCTTGTTGACAATAGCATCCACTTCCCCATACTGCTTCTCTCTCTCAAACCCCATGGACCATTTCAGTCGTGACCGAAATCGCCTACGACTTTTCATTATTATTGGCCCGCCAAGTCGGTCAAACGCGCTCCGCTGAACTCAATACTACGTGGATTTCATTTTGGTTTCCAAATTGTTTAATTTCACGTTGAATTTACACGTGAAATAAAAAAATTTGGAAACCAAAATAAAATCCACGTAGTATTGAGTTTAGCGGATCGCGTTTGGCCATTTTGGCGGGTCGAAAATATCTTCTTTTTTTCTATCCAACTTGAAAGTGCCGAAGGTTAATCGCCGCCTGTTGCAAGTTTATAAGAACGAGGCTCTTCATGAAATGATCATTCGCATTTGGTTGGGAAAATTCGAGAACAAGGACTTTTCCTTTGACTTTTCTCTGGGTTGTCTGTAGTTTGTCCATGGTGTGGACGACTGGGAACTTCTGGACGAAGGCAAAACTAACACGGCCAAATACTACTCTGCCCAACTGCAAAAGGTCAGGGCCCAGCTCAATCTTTCCCCACTAAAAGGTCTCAGAGTGCACTACCTTCAGGATAACGCCATTCCACATGTGGCTTTTTATTTCATTTAATTTCAGAAAACGCTTTGTGACTTATTATCTTCCTTTTTATATTTATTTTTTACCTTCTTTATTTTCATGTTGCGTCTCGCCGCTAGACCTACAAGTAGGCCTACCGCGGTCGCCGCACACCGCGTCCGCGATAAGCTTATTACAGGAGGGTAGGCGCTGCCGCCCGCGATAGGCCTATTATAAGCTTATAATAGGCCTATATTTGGCCTCAACCTATTATAGGCCTATCGCGCAAAACCTGTGTGGTGGGAGGCGGTGTTATTAAGTGGGTGGTCTATAGTTCGAACCCCTTTGTGGACAAAGTGTTTTTGCTTGTCGTTTGAAAGACTTACAAAAATCCTACAAGTTTACGGAATTAAAACTTGGCGAAAATTAAAAAAAAATAATAAGTCCGAAAAATGGCTAAACAATTTTCACTTTTAAAAAATTTCTATCGTGTTTTCAATCGAAATGCGTCATCAAAACGTGAAATCTCGCCTACTTTTTTCACGCGAACATTAAATTTTAGTGCATTTTGAATTGTTGCGTGAAAAAAAGTAGCCGTTTCCCACATGCATTTGGCTATTCCCCATTTTTAATTTTGCGAACGCTTCGAAATTAATGGCTTTTAACCTTTTTAATGGCTACTAGCCGTTGTTTATAGTTACTAGCCACATAGCTGGCAGTGTCCGCCATATATGCGCCAAAACTTCTCTGAAAACGGCCTGATTAAAAAATTTGACCAGAAAAGTCATCGGAAACGGGACTTGCGCCCAATGCATATGGCATGCCGATGCCGAGGTTTTTCCAGATGATCTTCGAATTCCTGGTTCTTCAAATGTGAATCCAGATGATTAAAAAAAAAAATTGACGGAAATTCGGCATTATGATAACAGTAAAAAGCAAAAAAAATTACAATTACATAGATAGAAATTTGAAAAAAAAATAAAGTGAAACTTGTTTAGCCATTTTTCGGACTTCTTTTTTTTTTTAATTTTCGCCAAGTTTTAATTCCGTAAACTTGTAGGATTTTTGTAAGTCTTTCAAATGACAAGCAAAAACACTTTGTCCACAAAGGGGTTCGAACTATAGACCACCCACTTAATAACACCGCCTCCCACCACTCGGCTACGAATTCCATGTCGGGACTCTTTCAAGAGGAAGGTTGCAAAAGAGAGCAAAATGGATGGCGGCGAGTCAATAAGGATATCTGATAAGACTAGTGATAAAGAATGAAAATAAAAATTTGGGTCATAATTTTTAAAATGAAATTTTCAGCCTGTTTCTGCATACGGGCAGCTAATTTTTGCGGGACGCAATAGCCAATGATGTGAAGTAACGGCCCACCGATTTTCAGAAAAATCTCAACGCTTATGTAAAATGAGGGTTTGCTTGTTGGATACCTCCTCGCGGTGCAAACTGGGCAATGCTGTGCTCCTACGACAGGGGAAATTGGACACCACTGTTAGGCACAGTAGCCAAAATCCACTCTTTGCCACGGTAGTGTCCGATACTCGTGAAGAAGGGGCTTCACGCCGGCCTAGTAAGCCTGCTGAAGTACAAACCTAAACTTACTAAAAAGCTGAATCAAAAGAATGTAAAGGACCCGTCCAGGAATTCACCAGCTCGGCCACGGTGCTCGCCGAGTTGTCTTGGTCGGAAGAAAATGTTTGGAAGGAGCACCACGGATACGGAAATTACTGAAGCGTCATACGGCCCCAAGAACAGAAGGAAAGGCAACGACTTCCACATCGGCTCTCTCAACGTCAGATCGATATCCGATCAATCCAAGGCCGAGGCATTCGACTTGCTAGCTGTCAATAGCGGCTGCAAGGTGATTGCCCTACAAGAGACGAAGAGAAAAGAAGGGGAATGGGTCTTGTCCAGTGGAGCCGAACTGATCTGCACAAGACGCGAAGCTCGCGAAGGAGGACTGGCTTTTTGGATTCACAAAGACTGGCTCGATAGTCTGGTGGAAACGAAGAGAGAGTCGGACCGTATTAGTACGGCGTCGTTCGATTTTCATGGATCTCATCTCCACGTCATCAACGTCTATGCACCCACCTCGGCCGCTAATGAGACCCAGTCGGATAAGTTCTACAAGGATCTGAAGAAAGTATACACACGGCTATCGAAGTGGGACTCGTCGATCATCATCTGCGGAGACTTCAACGCCGTCGTCGGATGCTCTTCAGACGATCTTCCATTTGTGGGTGGACACGGAACTGGTCAAAGAAGTGATAATGGTGATCGGCTGGTGAACTTCGCGTTCTCCAGCAGAGTTTCAATACTTAACACGATCTACCCCAAACGACCCAACCGGAAGTGGACATGGATCAGTCCGAACGGCAAAACGAAGAACGAAATCGACTTCATTCTCACGAACAGGCGAGAAATTGCAGTAGACTGCGAAGTATACTGTGATTATCTCAACTGCAGTGACCACCGTCTTTTGCGCGCGAGATTCCGCTCAACCGCGAAGAAGGAAAAGTCGAGGAAGTTCGCAAAGGCCAAGCGGGCTGGAGGCGAAAGATCATGGGACCCCGTCAGATTCAAGAACACCATCACCGAAATGCTCACGGAAAATCCACCAACATGCTATGAAGAACTCACGGAGTCGATAAGGAGCGCTGCCAGCACAGCTACGCATGCAACTCATCAACTCAGCAGGATTTCCGAAGCAACGAAGAAAATGATGATGTCCCGCTTCCAGATGATACACGCCGGACAGACGAAGAACGCGGATCTAGCGAAAATCAACAACGAAGTTCGAAGATCTTTGGAAAATGATTTGGACAAATGGCGAGAAGTTAAAAGTCTCGAAGCCGCGGTGAAAGGAAGAAGCTTGAAGAAAACGAAGCGAGCACTGACACTCAAATCCTCCCCGTTCACGAATTTAGAACGGCCGGATGGATCAACGACATACAATCGTCCCGAGATCAGGAAGCTAGTTCTCACTCACTTCTCCAATCTGTACGCAGCGACGACGCGAGAGCCACAATCCAGATACAACCATCCAGATGAGCCGGAAATTCTCCAACATGAGGTCGAACACGCAATAGTCACCTCAAAGACGAACATTTCGCCAGGACCTGATCAGATTACAATGCTACAATTAAAGCTGGGAATTGAGAGCATAGCTCCTCATCTCACAGCCGCACTGAATCAAGTCCTCACGAACGGGAGAACACCGGAAGACTGGAAGACGGTGAAGATTTCTCTCCTTCCCAAGACCACGAAACCGAAGAAAGTGAAAGATTATCGTCCGGTTGCGTTGTCCTCAATCGTCTCAAAACTCTTCACAAAAATCCTTACGAGAAGGATCACCGCCAAAAGCGAGGATTACCTGGAAGAGTCACAAGCAGGATTCAGACGTGGAAGAGGATGCGCAGACAACATTCAAGTCGTCGCGCAGATGTGGGAAAAGTGCACCGAATTCAAGATTCCGCTCGTAGCGGTCTTCCTGGATTTCACTTGTGCCTTCGACAACGTTAATTGGACGAAGATATCCCAAGTCCTGAACAATCTTCAAATCGGAAGAAACGAGATTCGGGCCTTAAACAACTCAAACTCTTCGGCGATTGGAGAGCTGAACGTTCTGAACAAGAAGATGAGGTTCAAGATCAAAAGAGGAGTACGTCAAGGTGATTCGTCGTCTCCACTACTCTTCGCGCTGGCTCTTCAGGCGATCTTGGATGAGCTAGACCCAGCACCTTGTGAGGATGATAAGACCGGAATTGACATCAATGGAGAATCAATTCACCGTTTGGAATTCGCAGACGACGTTGTTTTATTCGCGAGCTCTGTGAAAGAGGCAGAAGATAGAGCAAATCGGATTGCAATGGGATGTCCCAAGTACGGCCTCAATATAAACCCGTCCAAGACGCAAATATTGATGAATAAGTACGTCACAAGATCAGATATCGATATTCTGAACACGAGGATTGAAATCTCCCAAAAGGTCAAATACCTCGGAAGAACGTTTGCGGACGACGGATCTCTCACTGAAGAAGTCGCTAGAAGGATTCGCGCGGGATGGGCTGCTTTCAACGCCATTCGGCGGGAGCTCTTGCAGTCTCCTCAGAAGACAAGAATAAGACTTCTCACAACAACTGTCATCCCAGCGATGACTTATGGATGCGAGACATGGACTTCCAAGGAGGCAGACACGAAGAGACTACAGAGAGCGGTTAGCAACATGTTCGAAATTGCCGGATGTGACCCACCAGACATGGAAAAGCAAGTCTTACGAAGAAAACTGAAGTGGGCAGGACACGTATCACGCATGAAATACGACAGATGGGCGAAGATAGTATCAGAATGGGATCCTAGGGGATCAGCACGACCACGCGGTCGTCCTCCGAAAAGATGGGCCGACGACATCAAGGATTCGATCAAAATCTTCATCCACAATGAGGCCCTCAGGGGCAACCTCGGGCACGGCCGCCGAAGAATTGGCATACTCGAGGCAAGACGAGCATGGTCCACTGTCGGAAGGGATCGTGTAACTTGGCGCAGCTTGGTTCGCAGTATCCAGGATGGAAACTGAGGTCGAACCTCACAAGTATCACAAGTAAGTATCTGCATACGGGCAGCTAATTTTTGCGGGACGCAATAGCCAATGATGTGAAGTAACGGCCCACCGATTTTCAGAAAAATCTCAACGCTTATGTAAAATGAGTTCCCTTGTCAGCTGCGAAATGTCTCGGCTGCGAAATGTCCGGCTGCGAAATGTCCGGCTGCGAAATGTCTCGGCTGCGAAACGTCCGGCTGCGAAATGTCCCGGAGCCTTCAGTACAGGAAAAAAACCGATTTTCATGGTTTTTTTCCCTATGCAAAATTGAGGAAAAAAGACAAAAAACTACAGTAGTCGGAGGTTTTTTGACGTAAACAACTTATCGTGTCGAGACCGGCCGATGAAATAACTCTATGCGCCTTTAAATTTCAACCGAATTCCCATTGAAAAGTAAAGGCGCATTGCATTTTTCACTGCCGGGTCCCGACGCGATGGGTTTGTTTCCTGGAAAACAACCTGCATAGGGAAAAAACCGCGAAAATCGGTTTTTTTTTCCTGCGCTGAATAGGTCCATAACTCCCTCAAGTTCGCGACTGTGCGAGACACACAAACAAACACATAGACAAATCTAAAATTTTCAACATAAGGAACATTGCTTTAAAAAAATTTTCATCTTGGGACCGACTAATAGGTAAACCAAAACTATTTAATTATTAGGAAAACCATTTCTCGAAATGAAACTCACCTAGACGATTGGAGATTCTGTGTACATGCGTGTCGACTGCAATTCCTTCAACTTTGCTCCAAGCAACTTGCAACACGAGATGAGCCATTTTCGGGCCGACACCCGGAAGAGCACACAGAACTTCAAAGTCATCTGGAACATCGCTGTCGTAGTAGTCTCTCAAGATCTTTGAAGTCTTGTGGAGATACTCAGTTTTTCTCTGCAATAAAACAGTATTAAGGGGAATTATTTTTCATTCCAAATTTTTCATGCGCCTTGTGTTTTTATTCAATGGTGAGTTTAATAAGATTTGGAATTTGGATATCATCGATATCAAAAAGTCAGCTGTATAACTTATAACATTATAAGTCATGAGATCTAACAAAAAGTTTACAACCTTTTGAGCGGTACTGTACAGGTTTTTAAACTAATTTCGAAAATAAAAAACACCTTATAAAACGAGACAGGATTCAAAAGTTCTTCCAGTTCTTCTGCAGGTGTGTCGATGATGTGCTCAATAGTCAATCCATGGTTTTTAAGTCTCTGAAATATTTCAAATTTCAGCTCGTCTCCACGTCCACAGATTTCAGTCTTACACTCATCGCGGCGGCGTTTGTTTGATCTCTAGTCTGGCTTGATAGCATTAAAGCGATTAAAACTTGATAGCGGTGAACCTGAAAATGGATTGAAATACATTTCGAAATGTGTTGAATTTCTCGTACTTTCGGTGTAGCAAGAGGATCGGCCAATTTGTGGCAACCCATAGTATCCACTGGCGCCGGAAACTTCTTCCTCGTTTTCTGAATCCAAAAGGAGTCACGTCTCCACGGGGGAGCAACTGTGTCTTCGATATCACGATGTAGGAGTTGTTGATGATATTCTTTCTTAGGCTGTGGATTCAGCGGGTACAGTACTTGATGACGTTGAAGAAATTGTTGCTGTGGTTGTGGTTGCGGTTGCGGAAGTGATGTTGTTGGTGCGGCTGCTTTCCTATCAACCGCTTTTTTCACTGTCTTAAAATGTGGAGAATTTATCTTCATTTTTGCGTAGGAGATCAGGTGATGAAAGTGGATTAAAACGCAATGGTTATTGTTCTTCATTGTTCATTTTATTTATCTTCTCTTTTATTTATCTTCCGCAATTCAATTTCAACGTTAAATTATAGTTCGTCTGGCTCTGAATCAGCCACAAAATGATCAGATTTTCTTTTTTCTTTCTTCTTATTTTATTGACTGCCGGATATCGAGTAATGAGCCCAATTTCCAATTATATCATTGAGGCGCAGAAAAAGGATGGTGCTAGGGTGCGTTCTAGAATCTGGAGGCTACCCCGAAAAAGAACTTTTCCGAATGAAAGCTGTTACGTATTTCTTGAACCTATTGGCACAAAAGATTTAAAACGAATTTTTTGTAAGACTGGTGCGTGACAGTTATGATTCGCAGTAGCCTCAGAACCTGCCTTTCATCTGATTGTAAAGCGATAATTTCCTATTTCTACAGTACGATAGTAAAAGTGAGCTGCGACATCATCTACACGAAGTTGTCAAGGAGGCGTTTTCAGACGCGATCACAAGTTCAAATTCAGAAGACGAGTTCAATCAAGGGATCGCCGAGTCGGAGCAAAAGGTGACACTTCCTTATTTCGAGAATTTTTCTATATGATCACAAAATTCAAAGGTAATTGAAAATACTCAGGACACTTAAATTGATTTTTTTTTGTTGGATAAATTTTGTAGGCAGTCCTCTCAGCTAAAGTAATTTTTTCCATAAAGCGACGGCCTACAGTAACCCGGATATTTCGTATTATGGGTTCGTGAAGTAGCGACTCGTTGCAAGTTGTACGCTAGCAAAGTGAAAAATATTTGCAAGAAATTGTTTTCTCTCTCGCCGCCAAGAGCTGAATCGTGGCGAGATCCAACATTCCAACATTTTACGAAAAAAGTTGTTTTTTTAAAAACTCCAAAAAAATACCTCATTGTATATTTCTGGGTGATTTTTCGCAAAGTGATTGCGATAAACAGTTGTGCTGCTACCGCGTTGTTCATTGAACTTGTGATGACAAATTGAGCAGGCTTTCTTTCCGTCTTCAATAGATTCGAGATGCTGATCCCATATTCCCATCTATAAAAACAATATCATTATTACTGTATTTCCTCTAATATAGACGCATGCGCTTCTATTTTTTCATTTCTTCACAACTGCCGGGTATTTAGAGGTTTGCACACCAAACTTCGGTTGTCTCATGCCTGCTTGGTCAGGAAGTATTTTGGCGAGTTTGGTGTCCAAACCTCTAAATACCCGGCAGTTGTGAAGAAATGAAAAAATAGAAGCGCATGCGCCTATATTAGAGGTATGTATTACTGCGTCGTGAAAACCAGTCAGAGCGCTCGTGCCTTCCGGCTGTGGTCTCGCCGCGACCAGCGCGTATACGGTAGTTTGTTTACGAAAAAACGAAAACAATGCAAATACAGAAAAACAATTCAAAAAAAAATGTAAACAAACTACCGTATACGCGCTGGTCGCGGCGAGACCACAGCCGCAAGGCACTAGCGCTCTGACTGGTTTTCGCGACGCAGTAATATTAACGAGCAAAATTCAGTTACGACGTTCCGATGTTCCGTAGTTTTTCGCTGCGAGACCTGCGGAACATCGGAGAGTCGTAACTGAACTTCGCTCTTGAACACATCATATTTGTCGGCTGCACAAATCTATTTATGAAATGATACGGTAAACTGGTTTTTTAGCTTTGATCGTTTAGAGCCATCAGTATTCCATTTTTTCCAAGAAAAAAATAAGATTGAATAAAAACTCAAAAATCTGCGAAATTCTAAAATTTCTTAATTAGTGAATTCAGAGGCCGTATGCAATACGCTGGAAACGACAGGAAAACCGAAAATTAAACTCGGAAAATGTTGCTTGCATTTATTGTGTTTTCAATCGAGTTGCGACATGAGAACGCAAAACCCCGCCCACTTATTTGTGCGCGACCACGCAAACACAGTGCTATTTGAAGAGACGCAGACAAAAAAGCGAAAACCGACTCATATTTTCATAGTGCAACTTGTTTTAAAACACAATAATGGGGCCCAGACTGCATACGGCCTCAAAATCGGCATAAACCTGACTACAATTTTATCGTTTTTTTTTCTAGATAATTCTGCTCGGCGAAAGAATTTCGGGCGCCATTGTTTCCAACTTTTGCGGTAGTTTGGCAAATCAACAGTACTTTCCAATTCCGGTAGTTTATAGGTAAGTTTTGTTTTTTCACTATAGAAAATGTCGATAAACACTCTAATTTTAAATTTTCTTGCCGGTTGCAGTAAGCAGGGACGCGAAAGTTTGAAACCCCGCCCACTCATTGTCAGGTTTTTCAACTGAACGCAACATAAAAATCTGAGTGGGGGTGTCTTCTTGTGATGTCTGTAACTCTTCAAAATTTCGCGCTAGGACGTATTTACTGTAACCAGCCAGCAAAAAAAATTGAGACATTATTAAGTAAAAGTTTGAATTTTGAACTAATCGGACAATTTTTTGACATTTCATGAATGCATTACAGAGAAGGAGTTCACTTCAAGCCGACTAAGCAGATCCCCATTCCCATTACAAAGTAAGAACTAAACACTTCTTTTAACTGTTCTCTACATTCCTTCAGTTTGACAATTAACATCCCATCGCGTTGGTTTAGAGACCCATTGAAACGCTACCCAATGATGTATGTTTGCTACGAAGGTATCCTAGTTCTATCACATATTTTGATCAATGCATTCTAGGTAACAGTTTCCTGAAGATGTATCCGATCGAGAAACATCCGGAAGAATGGCAATCATACGGGAAATTTCGCAAAACTTTAATCTCTAATCCTTACAATGACAGGTGTCGGATTCGTGAAATTCTAGTTGTTCTGGATGACTTTTGGAACAAGAGAAACTTGCTTCCAAGAAATTTAGAGGCACGAGCGCTTCTGGAGACTACATCGTTACTGCCAAGAGTTACATTCACTTCCGAATGTGATCCAGGACTTGGACTGTGAGTTATTCTGGTGGATTTATGAAGAATCGACGTCTTCCAGAGACCAACCCTGTTGCCTTTGGAAATTCCACTTCGACACAGAAAACGATGGACAGCGTGAATTTCACCGCTGTTTCGGAAATATTCCATCAGAAGCTGTGAAGTCTACACAGATTTCTGAACCCTTGGCTGAACTTTTATTGCGTGGAAAAATGACCAGAAGGTTTCTAACGCCACCAACTAGAGTTTGTCGCGAGATTGAATTCAAGCCGATGGTAGTGAGAAGGCCCGATGGAATTTTTATGGTGTCACATGTAAAATTTGAGATCTGAGAATACGTTTAATTTTCAGACAATGAACCGCCTAGATGCTACAAAATGCGGAGCAATCTTCTAACAATAAAATAAAAAACGTCAAAAATGCATGACAATTAAATGATCTCACGTACAAAATTTAGCATGTCAATAAAAAAATCAATTATTTTTCTATTTTCTTCATTCATTCCTAAATAATTCGCCCTGTTAATCAACCAACTAATCAACTAACAAAAATGCTTATCAGATCTCTGATTCGTGTTCGACTGACAAAGTAAGTTTAAAATTGACCGAGAATTCTGAGCTATTCATGTACAGATATTTCCGAAGCGACATCTACATCAAAAATCGATGCGCTGGTGCTGACGCTATTCTCATCGATTTGGAAAAACACGACGACAGAACAGATGACGATTACAAGCTGAGGAGTTTTCATAGGGTTAGAGACAGGTAATAGTTGCCTGCCAAACCGAAGAACTCAACGTTTCTTGAATTTCAGCTTGTACAGTCTCCCAAAAATACTCGTCGACCCAGTCGCCTCCAATCCAAACCCATGGATCCCTAAACTGATCACAGAGGAATCAGTGAGTGGCTTGGCGATTCGAAGTTCGGCTCCCAGTACCATCGATTTTCTCGATGGTGTGGATCCACGATGCGCCGAGCACGACACACTATATACAATGATTTGGGATAAACAAGAGGAGAGAATCACTCATTGCATTATCAGTTATCATCGGATCAATGATGCGGATACTCTGTTCAATAGCAATATTCGAGCAGCTGTGGAAGGCTCGCTAAAGAATAATATTCAGCCACTGGCAGCCAGAACACGCAGATTTCGGGACATGGAAAGGTAAAGATACCGTAAAAACTGTATGAGAAGCGCCATCTAATCCGTAGTCGTCAAAAAATACTTATTTTCAAAGAAAATGCGAGAATTTTTTAAACCAATCTTTATAGGCGTACTATTAAACGCTAATATATTACGTTAGATCCGTCATATTTCTTGTCGTTCTAATTGTTTTTTAGGCTCTGGGACGTTTCGAAACTTCAGTGCAATTTTTCATCGTAGTTTTGCACTAGTGACACAATTCGGCGAGACTGACAAAGCCGGTGAAAACCACCAAAATTCGTGCAGCAGTTGCAAAAGGGGGCGGAGCATTTTCCTCGGTTAAAAAAAATTTCCGTGAATTGCGAAAAAATGTCAAACGGAAGAGGAAATATAGCTTTTCATTTGCGGAATACGGAAAAGGAAATAGAATTTCCCTACATCACTGGTGCAAACATAAAACTCCATTAAATTTTCGAAACTTCCCAGAGCCAAATAAAGACGTATTGAAAAAGAAAAAAATATATTAATTCGAGTCAATAATTACAGTGCAATTCAAGAGTTCACAATCTTGCGTCAGATAGGATTCACGGGAGCTGTCATTCGCAACCCAAATCTCATAGAATTGACCAATAAAGTGTTCGACGAGAAAAATTATTAAATAATAAATACTTTTTCTTTATCACCTATTATAAAAAAACAAATACAAAAAACCAGTTACAAATAAAAGAGCTTAAAAGGTGATTATTAGATCATTGGATAGCCATATAGAAATGCTTTAAAATTACAAAACTCTGCAATCAATAAACAAAGATCTACGAAATGAATGAAAAAAAAAGTGAGGTGATACGTTGAAAAATGTACAGATTTTGCAATCGGGGCCAGCCCTTTTGGGTTCGACAAAAAAATGGTACAGATTTGAAAATGAAATGAAATGCAATGCAATCCTAAAGGTTGTTGATCATACGCTTTTAAGTAGGAACATTTTCGGAATTTATAGAGTAAAATTGATACCGTAAATAGTTTCTCTATTAGAAGGACAGTATTGTGTTATCAATCGAGTCGCGACATAAAAATGTGAAACTCTTCCCACTTTTTTTCACTCGTACATCAAATTTCAGTGCATTTTGAATTTTTGCGCGAAAAAAGTGGGCGGAGTTTCACTTTTTTTTCAACCACTTTCTGGATTTTCGAAAAAGGTTTTAAAAAAATAGAAGATCAGAACCTTCTAATAGAGTAAATACGGTAATTCCCATGAAAACAGAAACCAAAACAAAATACACAGAAGAAATACCCAGAAATTAAAAAAAAAAGCCAGGAAGGATTTCTAGCGTATTTGGCAATTTAAAAATTTGAACAGTTTTTGCAAAAACTCGTCTCCGCCCAATCCCTCGGACAACATTTCTAAGAAAAAGGACTTCTAATAAATATAAAATTGAGCTTTTTAAGCCGAAAGCCGCACACGTTTTTTTTATTGCCGCACAGTTCTTATTCCTCAACTTTCCGTGGAAGTTGTTATGTGTTCTCAACGGAGTGACACTGCGGAAATTTTAAAACAAGTTTTATTTTACCTTGTCGTAAAACTTTGTGGCGAATACGTAATAAATAAGGATTGTGCGGCAATTGCAAAAAAAAGTGAGCATCATTTCCGATCGGGCATAGGCGCTTTTCGGCAAACACAAATTAATTTCTTAATTTGAACCAAAATACGCGAGCACTCTTAAGGATCAATGTACTGTAGAAAAACGGAAAAACTGGGGGAACCCTCGGAGAACGCTCCGATTGACGTGAAACTTTGGGAAATAAAACATTTTGACCTTAGGCCGTATTCATGAACACTTACCGTACGGTAAATAAAAAAGTAAATGGGGTTTCTGAGGGAAATAATAAGTTTCGCTATTCCTAAAAAAAATTCCCGGATCGTTTATAGTGTCATGAACCTCGTGCGTATTGCAGAATTTTAGTTTTCTGTCAAAAAGATCATTTACCATTTCCATTTACCGTACGGTAAATGTTCATGAATACGGCCTCTTATTTCTCAAAATTTCAGACCAATCGGCACATTCTCCCATTCGAGTTTTCTCTCAGTTGTTTGTCATTTTTCCGTGTTTCTACAGTACATTGAATAGGTCCATTATACTGAAAATGAAATAAAATATACAAACTATCGGTCCTTTGTAGTCTTTGAAAATTGGTATTGTTCTGGGACAAGCCAGAGAATTCTTAACATGACGGATATCCTTCATCTTCCAACTCTTCTTTCACTTCTTGTTTCACTTCAATCTTGACCTCATCTAGTGAGCATTGAGTTTGTTGCATTTGTTGTTGTCTGACGGCACTTTCAATAACTTCGTTCACTCGTTTCGTCACTTCCGTATCGCTCAATGCAGAGGGAATGGTTATATCGTCCATGGAGAAGAAATTGGAAATAAGTGATTTGCACGCCTGATAGTGTCGCTTTAGGACATGGGAACGGAATCCTTTGCATGAGCATAAGTTTATTCTGCAGAATGGGCATTCTCCCTTTTGAGCTGAAATGGAATTTTATTAACGTTTTTACATGTTTTTTATGATTTCATTATTCGTTTCCAAGGTAAAGGATCGTAAAGTTTAAAGGAGGTACCAACTTTTTAAGGAGAGTGGCTTGAAATTTTTTTTTTACGAATGTCACATCGAAGTCGCACTAAAAATTTTCTCTCATTTTTGCCAAATTTTACAAAAATATAAAAGACCACGGGGAGTACACGAAGTTGCGGGCTAGGAAACCGGCAGCCAGCATTTATTTTGTTCCGAAATTTTTATTTTTTGAAGTGGACAAAACTTATATTTCCGCTCACCTGGCGCAATTTTTGCCGATTCATAAATAATTCATTAAAAAAGTGGAAAAATGAAAGAAGAAAAAACCGATAATTACTGAAGAAAATACGATTTTCTAAAAGACGCGGTCGGCCTAGAAAACCTGTACTCCCCGTGGTCTTCTATTTTTTTGTTGTAAAATTTATGTGATTTTCGTAAATACCCTTACTCAATACAACATTTCAAGCCATTTTCCCCAGAAAAGTTGGCACCTTTTTACTAAACAAAACCAAGCTAAAAAAGCTTGTGTATTCAAAATTCTTTCCCATATTTACAGTAGTAAAAAATAATTTTTGAGAAAATCGGATATCCGATTTTTCAAGCTGAAGTTCTATTTTTTGTATTTTCCGGGAAAAAATGAATTTTAATAAATAATTAAGAGTTCTTAGCAATTGTTTCAGCATATTTTTTTGAAAAAATAATAAAAGATCTACAAATTAACCAACAATTCAACAAAAAAAAATCAGTTTTGAGAAGCTCCGGGCACTTAGAAGCGGCACCTAGAATCATTTACCGACTTTCTTCGGAATAATTTTCCGAAAAAAGTCAGTAAATTCGGAAAATCAGAATTTCTGTTTTCCAATTCCGACTAATAGTAAGCCTGATAACCACAGTTAATTATCATAAATTCAACTTACCTTGAATTTTGTCTTGCAAATCAGCAATACGACTAAAGAGCAGATTTATGTCAATATGAATAACATAATGACTCGAAAGATTTTCTTCGCCACACATTTCATGGCATTCGTAGCATTTGTGCAACTGAGTTGCTCTTTTTTGTTTTTGATTTTGAACATGCTTCTGATTTTCGTGTTCCACAACTTGTTGTACCGCTGAAAATTAACTTTTTTGACCGGCCACGATTGGATCCGAAATTAATATTCATCCTCTTTCAATACCGGAGAAAAATAAAACGATTTTTTGTAGAATATAAATCAACCAGGACAATAAACATTTCTTTAAAATTTTTACGAAAATATTTTTTGCAAAGTCTTAAAATTCCGTCAATAACAATCCCTGTCCTGTCAGGCTTGTAATGAACAGGGCGGGGAATTTCCGTTTACGGATTTTAGGGGTTTTCAGACACAGTAAAACTTCATCCGTAAAATCCGTAAAAATTTTAAAATTAAAGATTTTAGGTATCTCACGTATTTTTAGCGTTTTATGTAATCAGTAACACATCAATTTTACGACCAGCCTCTGTATTGAATATGGATTTGAAAATAACAAAGATCCATATTCCAAACAAAGATTTCTTTAAATTCGGAAAATGGTCCGACATTAAAAGACTGCCCCGCCTAGCCATGAAAGAAAATTCCTCTTTATAAAAAAAGGAATTTCAAAAAATTTGTAAAGTTCTAAAACTCACTCAAAAATTGTTTCGTGCAAAACCGACACTCCATGATTGCGGATTTCGCGGTGCAATTCCGATAATGGATTGCCAGATGACCATTTAGATTTGCGGCGAATTTTCCGCAGATGCTAAATCGAATGTGTTGATAATAATTTCATTGCGAAATATTAAAAAAAAAAAACGAAAAACTCACTTGCAAACATATTTAGTGCGTAAATGATCGAGGCGATGGCCACATTGAGTGCATGCGATGCCCACCTCGGTGTCGTCATGCTGTCAATTACAATTTTTAGATAAATATTGGAAACATATTTTTTTTCGAAAAGCTTACCTCTGTGACAATATGCCTGTGGCACTCTATGTGTTCCTGGAAACTCCGTCCACATTTACATCCAAAGTAATCCATCGGAATGATATCGGAGTCGGACTCTTCGTTTCCCGTTGGATTTTTCCTGATTCCCATTCGTTTCTTTTTTGTCTCCATCACAACTGTCACGTCGTATTCTTCTTCTATATCTCTGCTGTCCGATTCAGCTTGTTCGAATTCCTGCCAACCGCTGCTTTCATTTCGTTTCCGTGTCATTGCCTAAAATTATCGACTTTTTATTTACGAAAAAAAACAATTTTCCTCAAATAATCTCACCACGTGCTCCATTGGAGCAGTCTCAATCTCCATCACTAGAGCGTTGGCGACAACAGCCGAGAAGATGTCATCGTATTTTTTCTTCGTATCAACCGCCAACTGTGGTTTCACTGGCAACTTCTTTTTCTCAATCGATATCGGTTCCCTGTTGATATGAATAGCTTTTTTCAAGTAATTCGCGAAATCATATTTTGGCACCGTTTTTTTGTTTCGAATTCTGGAAAATGAAATGCGTTAAAAATTTTTAAATCTTTACTGTTTTGAAAAAATCGATACCCTTACCTGAAGGATCTTCTTATCGTGACTTCTTCCGACATTACAATCGTTTTTTATTCTTTCAGACGAGGTTTTCACCTGAAAATTTGAAGATTGCTAAAAAATATTGATATTAATTTTGAAGTTCGCGGAAATTATTTGAGAAAATTATATACAAATTACGATAATTGATTATAATTGCAAATTGGCAAACTGCCAGGCACCACGTTGCTGTTTGATGTCTTGGATCCAAGCCAAAAAGGGGCGGTGTCAGCGTTGCAATTAGCGTGCACGGTTTCCACTATTGGAGAAGAAAAGGCAAGTTCTGCCAATATCGATGCGATTTAATCCTTGAAAAGACAAAAAGAAAAGAGAATAAATAAATATTCTGAATAAATTCAATGCAAAAGCGTGAAAAAATTTTTGAAAATGTTTGAATTGAAGGAAATATCGTCCCTCGCATTTCTAAATTTTTTATTTACGTGCCTTTTTTGCCGAAACTCTTTGATAATGTTCAGAAAAACGGAAAAACATATTGTTGGCCCGCCAAAATGGTCAAACGCGCTTTGCTGAACTCAACGCTATGCAATTTTCATTTTGGTGTCCAAATTATTTCATTTCACGTGTAAATTCAATGTGAAATGAAATAATTTGGAGACCAAAATGAAAATCGCATAGCGTTGAGTTCAGCAGAGCGCGTTTGACCATTTTGGCGGGCCGACAATAGCAAAATTGGAGGAAAGCTCGGTGAAAGCTCCTATAGGCCTAAAACTTTGGGAGATAATGTACAAAATACTCCCGGGCGTGCACAGAAAATTTTAGACCAAAACACCGATTTAAAAAAGGTAAATATCGATTTTGTAGGAAAATTACCGCTGACCAGCGCTGGTCCCTATCTCAGCGTCTCGTACTCTCTCGCGCGTGCAGATGGAGCGCGATTGCGGAGCCTTGCCTGGCAACATTTTTCAGAATTTATTTTTCCTGTTTTTAAACGATTACGGTCACACTCATTTCAGCGGTGCCAGATTGTGCTGAATTTACACTTGCATATTTCCAATTCGATTAAATCCTTTATTTTTTAAACATAATATGGAAAAACTAATCACTTTTAGCCCTAGCGTTTGCCAATTCCTTATTTTTCTGAGCTGCCTTTCTGCTCATCGAGGAAAACAAGAAATAGGCAATCATAAGGAAAAACGGTGGGAATAAAAGAGCAAAAAGGAAAGTTGGATTTTTAAAATCAATGTCAATCGGACCAGATTGTAAGAAAATGTTCAAAAAGACGAGTGCTTCGCAAGTGAATCCAATCGGATACAAAACTTTGAATGCATTGTAACGAAGCCACGTGAGAGACGAGTTGGGACTTCCGAGACAGTTTGCTAGGTAGTACGGTCCACGACAGAGCTCACTGAGCATGTAAACTGCTACAAGCGTGAAAACTGTCCATGTTGCGTCTACTGTGTGGTTGGCGACCCAAAGGACCAGAATACGTCCGGTTACCTGTAATTTTTCGACATGGGTTTATTGGGAATACCTTAAGTTCATCACGGCGTACTAGCCCCTACGTAAAGGTAAACGCGTGGAAAAATTGTATACGCAGAGACGCGAAAATTCGCTTTCAAAAACGTATTGCCGAACATACCGTGAGCATGTCAACTTTTGTTATTTGGTTCTCTGTCCCTTCTGCATGTTTTTGCAATCTTTCGGGAAAAATATTGTGTGGTCTGTTGTTTCTTAAACTTTTATTTACTGTTATTTCGACAATAGTTTAGGTTTCTGGTGTCTTCTCGGGTCGATCTGATCTTACAGTGTATCTATTTTGTACGTTTTTAGCTAACTTGACAGAACGCACGCCACTGTGGAGACGCAGCCAAATGCAACGGGGCGCGTTTGCATTTTTGTAGGGTCTAGCACGACGCTTGCACAAACACAAACTCCCTAGAACGAAGAAGTTTAAGTAGTTCACCTGAACAAAAACCGCGATCGGATTCGATTTTGTGAGCTTGAAAATCGAGAAAACAATGTCCAAATACTGAAGAGCGGTGATAATAATCAAATACCAGAATATTGGTTTATACTTGAATTCGTTGTTGTATTGAGAATGAACAATGTGCCCAAGTGCGTAAAAGTGCAAAATGAACAGTAAGAGTGTGTAGACAAAGAGAACAAGGTTTTTGATTTCCGCCATTCTGCAACTTTTATGCAAAAAAAAGCAAACTGAAAAATTACATATTGAAACACGATTACTGAGGATTTGGAAAAGGTTGGAAGAAATTAAAAAATAAATTGTGTTGTTGTGACATTGAGAAGAGTAAGAGAGAACGGAGGGACAGACGATAAGACAAATAGGTGAAGGACACTTGGTCGAATGGCAATGCACAACACGGGCTGGTCGACGAAACTCTGACTTTGCAAAATAAAGTTTGAACTGTGCGGCGGGCTTTTTCGCGTGGTGCAGCCATGTCGCAGTCATGCCGATGAATAATGGCCAAAACATCAATACTCGACTTGACTTCCGTAAATACCACGATTGCCATCATTTTGGTACCCCCAAATTCCAGTTTTCTCTATCGAAAGGAATTGAGGGAAATCAAATCCTAAACAAAACAAATTCAAACGGCGCGCTTAGCGTGCGGCCGCGGCGAGACTCGCTTATCTACCGTAGCCCGCGCCTCCCTTTAATCATAAATGGGGTTATTGTCTGAACCAGCAAAAAATTCAGCGAAAATTCGGAGAATGCTCCGATCGGTCTGATACTTTGAGAAATCATTTTAAAAACAATCTCGGACATTCACAGAAAATTTCAGACCGAAATATTGATTTTTCGACCATCAGAAACCTGAAATTGTGCAAAATGAATACTTAATAGCCCGTCCGTTTGTATCCACCCGCGCAATAGCAGTCTGTTGGCTCAAAAAGTTCAGGAATGGGGAGCTGAACGAGGATCCCCGTCAATCTTGTGAACAAACTTGGACACTTGTGAACAAACTTGTGAACAAACTTGGACACTTTCAAAGCACGGTCATTCGCGCTATCCACGATCTCGGATTCACCTGGAATATTCAGACTTGGGTAGCACATGCTCTGTCGGCCTCACAGCGCGCACATGTCGCGAAGATGACTCGTCAGAAAATTCAAGAGCTATTGTGTTTTCAATCGACTTGCGACATGAGAACGCGAGACTCCGCCTACTTATTTGTGCGCTACCTGTCTGCGTCTCTTCAAATATCACTATGTTGGCGTGGTCGCCCACAAAAAAGTGGGCGGAGTCTCGCGTTCTCATGTCGCAAGTCGATTGAAAACACAATAGGCTGGACAATTCTACTTCATCCACTGTACTCTCCGGACATGTCCCCTATCGGTTATCACTTATTCAGATCGTTGTCCCACGTCCTGGATCGACAGGAATTCCGGATTGAAGAGGATCAGAAAACGAGCCTCCAGTGATTTTTTGATAATAAGTCTCTGAGCTTCCAATGAAAGGGAATCGAACAGTTACCTATCCGTTGCAGTCCATTGTCGAGCAGTACATTGTCGCATAATGGTGCATATTATGTTGACTGATATTCCACAAAAATATATTTAAAGGGGGTGCCAACTTTCTGGGAAAAGTGGCTTAAAATATACTCTTGGGTGGGGGATTTACGAATATCACATCGAAATCGCACGAAAAAATTTTTCTGATTTTTTATGAATTTTACAACAAAAAAATAGAAGACCACGGGGAGTACACGATTTGGCGCGAAATTCAAACGCCATTTTTCTTTTTCATCATTTTTCTCCCGTCTTTTTCCAATATTTTTGCATTAATCTTTGGGAAATAATGTACAAACATCATTTCGTGATTTCAGATAGCAAATTAATGCGTGTTGATTACAAAATTAATGATAAAACAAATTCGAAACAAAATTCTCATACCTTTCATTTTTTCCCGTTTTCCTGCTCACTTCCGCATTAAAACACGGCGTGCTAGACCTTACGTAAAGGAATTCGCGCCATTTCGCATGTGCCTGTGTCTCGACAGTGGCATTCTGCCAAGTCTAGAAAAAAGTGTGCAAAAATGGAGACACAGAGACGAGAGAATTGGCGCTCGAAAATTTGATCTCAAAAAAGTTTTCTGAAACGTAGTCCCGAACACGCCGTGTAAAATCACTCTTTTATCTGTAACTTTTATATTCGAGCAAAAATTTTCACCGGAATATATTCAGAACGTTGAATCGAACAACAGGCAAATATCGATTTTTCGATATTTATGACTAAAATGTGTTTTCGCGATTATCTAACTCGGCTATCTCGTGCTACCTTTGCACCAAAATTCTGCAATGTCTGCCCCGGTGTTGGGGGAACATTGCAGAAGATCGGCACTATTTTTGCATAGCGTCTGAGCAAAAATCGCACCAATGCTATGCAATTATTGTGCGCTATTCTGAATCCTTGCATTGCTCACTCTTATTTTACTGTTATTGATTGAAAAACTATATTTATTTTTTCAAATAGGGAAAACAGAAATTAACAAAGTAGTGAAAAATGAGAAAAAATTAAAACTAAAAATTTAATTTATTATAAGATGGTTGGTGTTGTTGTCGTAGTCGATGCCACAATTTGATGGATTTCCGACTTACGACTTCAACTCATTTTTTGAATTCCGACTTCCGTGTAAAAATATTCATTTCCGACTTCCGTTTTAGAGAATTTCACTTCCATTCAACTCTGGTCTATGGTCATCCTCGATGAATCTGGAATTTTTTTTGAATAAGAATTGACTCGAGTTGTGAAACGTGAAGAGGAGTTAATAAAAGCAATCGGAATATGCATTCTATAAAATATTCGCCACGGCGGGGGTTGTGGAGTTCGGTGGGGGAGTTCGCGATGTATTAAAACTAAAAATTGTGCTGGTCTTACCAAAATTTGGAGCCGATACGATAAGCGCAAAAATAATTTTTCCTCGTTTTCAAAAGCGTTTTTAAATGAGTTGTACCAAATTTCACTCTCAATATACTTGGTATAAAACGCTGAAAACTCGCTCCAAACGAACAAAAAATTTCACATGCATTTGGAGTGAGGTTTAGAGAATTAGAGCAAAACATCGGCCACAGCTCTCTCAATTTTCTGCACTCTCTCGTCGCCAACGTGGCCGCGTCCACCACTGTGCGAAGGGAGCGCGTTTGCAGCGCTCCGTACTGAGAATACAAATGAAACATTCTTTTGCACACAAAAAATGAAAAAAAAAAATTTTTTTTCGCGCTAATCGAAGCCTCTCCAAATCAAAGAAAGACTAGCTAACTATTCGGCCAATTACCGAAAAGTGTCTCTTCGTGGTAAATACATGTTATCGGCCCGCCACGTCGGTCAAAAGCGCTCCGCTGAACTCAATACTACGTGGATTTCATTTTGGTTTCCAAATTATTTTATTTCACGTTGAATTTACACGTGAAATGAAAAAATTTGGAAACCAAAATAAAATCCAAGTAGTATTGAGTTCAGCGGAGAGCTTTTTCACCATTTTGACGGGCCGACAATAACATAAAAATATTTAAGCTGACGCAGATTTCTAAATTAATAATCCAATAATAAACAAAACAATCAGAAAATAAAAAAATACATCTCACCGCATACTGGACATGCTATACAGAAAAAATGTTGCAAATTTTGCGCAGATGTTTCTGTGTCCACCACGAAAATAGTGTAGACGCAGACTGCGATGGAACGCGCTCTGCTTGAAAGTTGGTGCAAACTTTGCAGGAAATCTGTACAATGTTTGCCATAGCGTCAAAGCTGGCACTATGTTTGCAGGGCGTTTGCACAATGTTTGCAACGGTCTCAATACCGGTGCTAAGTGCTAAGACCGCTCATTTTTTGTCCAAACTTTGCATGGCGTTAAGAATTCGCACAATGTTTGCAGGGAATTTGCACAATGTTTGAAATTGCCTCAAAGTTGGTGCAAAGGTAGCACGCGATAGCCGAGTAAAATTTTAATAAGCGATTAGAGCATGATTTATCGAAAATCGATGATAAAAACGAGGAAAATTACAAGAAAAAAAAATATTTCTCGTGAAAATGGAAGTTTCTAGAAGCAGCGGCCGCGGGTTTCCTAGGCCACGGCCACCATTTTTTCGTGTACTCCTCGTGGTCTTCTATTTTTTTTTGTAAAAATCATATTATCGGCCCGCCACGTAGTATTGAGTTCAGTGGAGCGCGTTTGACCATTTTGGCGGGCCGACAATAAAAAATCAGAGAAATTTTTTTGTGCGATTTCAATGTGATATTCTTAAATCCCCCACCCAAGAGTATATTTTAAGCAACTTTCCCCAAAAAGTTGGCACCCCCTTTAAACATTTTTTTCTAAAGTGATGCAAACAGTTTGATTCAACCTAATATTACATCCGTAAGTAACAAAATAGGATCGTGGTAGGTTAAATTGATCGCTCTTCCACAAGGAAATTCGGTACGATTCAAAAACCGTTGGACGAGAAAGCGTCCATTCTCGACTCATCCCGCAATTATCTTTGATTTCTGATGACTTCTGGTAACTTTCACCTTTTTGACTGCTTCATTAAAAACCATCAAATTATATACATCGATTATCATAAATTGACCCCTTTTCCATCTTTTTTCAAAACTATCTCCCGTGTTTCACAGTTGTCTTCTTTTCACTCCTTGGAATCAGTCTTTCACTCTCATAGCCATGTATTTGTCTGTTATTTCTCTATTTTCTTCATTTTTGATCTACCCTTCGCCAACTTCTGGATGTATGTCGACAAGAACATCGACTGGCCTTCCGGCTCTTCGAAACTGCCCATCGTGCGATATTTCAACGCTCTCTGGCTCTTCGTTTGCTCCAACGAGTACAGTAACACCGGGAACGGCATATTTTCTGAGAAGTGTTGACCCCGTGAATTGGTAGGTGCAAAAGTGTGAACAAATTGAATTGAACTCGTTCTGATGTTCCTGAATCACTCTATTAGAAAGGCATCCCTAAAGAAAATCACCTCCAATAGAAGGGCAGTACATAGAGCATTTTATCGGCTTGATCGGCCTATTGTGGCCCCACTGTGGCGGGTTTTAGGTACCTGGTAGTTTTAGGTAGCTTTGCTTTTCTCTGATTTCAATGTTTAGTAAAGATACAATTGTGAAGCCCACACACTCGTAAATTAAGTTGGCTTTTACGAGTCTAGAGGTCTTGGAAGTTTCAGCGAGAAAAAGCCTGAAAGCACGAAAGAACAGCTTCTGTCTTTACGCAATTTTCTGGGCTCATTGCGCCATTACATTCCTATTTTGTTCAAGTTCGATTTTGTAGATTTTTTTTTGGTGGAAATTTAATGCTCAAAATTTTTCTGAAAACGTGGCAAATAATGCTCAAAATACACAGACGCACAGTTCAACGTTTCTAGCTATTAGCCTCGTTAAAAGAGTACAGTAAGAAATTTCGTTAATTTTTTGCAATTAAGGTGCGATGTTGGTCAAGTCAACTGTATTCCAGAAGATGGAAGTCGGCAAACTGTCGAAATTGCTGTGATTGTGGTATGCTGAACACAGGAACTTGAAAAACGTCCAAATTTTTTTCAGGACTCTGAGAGCACAATACTTGCTTCGGGGTGCGGGAACGCCAACTCTGCTGCCAATGCGTTATTGTGTAGCACTGGAAATGTGTGGACTTATAAGTGAGAATCGAAGAGAATGGCAAACTATTAGATTAAAAGAATTATTTCAGTGGGAGATCTGATTTTACTGTGGAATGCCGTGTGTCAACTACAAAGTGTTGATGAATATTTTATTCCTCCATATTTTACCCGGAATGCCAGCAGCTCAGCTTATGTATTCAACTAATTTTGTTAATAATAATAATAATTACCGTAATAATCAAGATAATACAATTAGTCAGTTTTGGACTTTTCAGTTTCTAACTTATCAGAAGATTTCTGGTATTTTAAAAGGTACCAAACTGTATAAACAATTGTAGAACAACCCCAAATATGTAAAAAGTTAAGAATCAAAACCAGAAAGTGCATTTCGGCGAGTCGCATCATTGGAAGAAGCATGACGAATGGAATGATTGCTGCGTAAATTGGAGTCAGGAGGAAATTGAGTACAATGGAGTTTTTTGTGTATCCGAAAATAAAACGGAGCACGGTGGGAATGTCGATTAGTCTGCAAACATGCTCTATTGCCAAATTAAATATTGGGGAATCAATTTTTCTGAACTTTTCTCATTCCTTACATTAGTTTTTTTCTTCTTCTACTCATTAGAACCCAGCTAGGCAACAATCAATGTACTGCTTGATCGCCGCTTTGAGAACTTTACTTTCTCATCCCAGAATTTCGCAAGTCATATGTTACTGGATTAAACATTGAAAAATAGAAGCATATCGAACAGAGATACTATAAACTGACACCAGGATGTGTTTTTTTTTTTCAAAATTTTGTACCATTTCGGACTCGTATAAAATCAGTCTCGTGTAGGATTTCGGGGAGCTCCGGAATCAGTAGTTTCGGGTTCTCGACTTGTTTTCTTTACGCACCACAAAAATACCGTAACAGAATGTAACACGCCATAAATATACGCCAGATTTTTTAGAACATACCTTAAAAACAGTACCAACGAAATTGTAAATGCCAACGAGAACTCTCCATATCCAGAACCTTGGTGAGGCGGCCAAAACTTGAAAAGTTTTTGAATAGTTGCCAAGTCTCGCATCGCCCGATCTGGATATTGCAATTGCGGGGAAGTTGTGAAAGCCTATAACAAAAAATATTTAGAAAAGACACATCCTAATGGCTTCATACATGTAGCAACTGCTGAGCTCTCAGTTGACTAAAGAGCCAATGGGAAAAGTTGTGGACAAGAAACGTGGCCAATGGAAGTCTTACCACAATGTTCAACAAGTTTCTGCATGTTAATCGGTCTAAAGTTTAACTATTAGATTGATGTTTAACTCACTCTGAATATGACGTGTTTACCTTTAATACTAGCCATTGTTGTTGAAAGTAGACCTCAATTTCTTCCTTCTTCCCATCGTTCTCCTACTCGTCATTTCTCCTTGACCTCTTTTGCGCACTCCTATTTCCTAATTCCTCTCTTTTTCTCAGAGTCTCCGTTTTATGCGCGTCTCGCTTTTTAGGAACTTAAATACTTTTATGCTTAAGCAATCAAAAATATCGAAAATTCCTCGATAATTTTCAACTTTTAAATATCGCTGAACATAATTGTACAGCGTTGCTTATGATTTCCAGTTGTTGAATTTCAATTTTGAATCTGTATTTAAATAAACTTAACGACGCTCCAAATTTACGGTTTGCGCGTTGTTTATACATAAAACATTGAAAATGTCGAAAATATCGAAAAAGTGTCGACATTTTTATCGCGGGAATCAGGTTGGATGAATTCTCATCACCTAATCTAACATTTTTATGCATTTTTTCCTGAAAACATGAAAAAAAACGCCTAAAAAATTGAGTTTATTGTCAAATCCAGAGGAGTTCGTTTGCTTTGGCTCCACATAAATTTCAAATTCTCAACAGACTGTTATATATAACACGATTTATGGGTGCTACCTCGGCTCCATTGCTAATTTAGTTCCAAAACGCTACAGTTTTATTCCGAACAGTTTTATTCCAAAACAGTTTTATTCCGATCAGTTTTATTCCGAACAGTTTTATTTCGCTACAGTTCAATTTAACTACAGTTCTATTCCAAAGCGAGTTCAATTTCGCTACAGTTCTATTACGCGTCAGTTCTATTCCGAGGTAGCACCGATTTATGCCATGAAAGTCGCTATTCCTCAGTGCAAATCTCGTTAATTTGAGAGACCACGAAAACGGGGAAAAATGGGCAGAGTTTACTGCAAGATCTCGAGAATCGCACACTTTTCCGACATTTTTCTCAGACTTACTACCGTAAATACTGTAATAGAAGCCCACCCTGTATTAGAAGCCCATCTGGAAATGTAGCTAACACTCAACCGGGCCTTTGGGTTCCTCGTTCTTTTGGTACGTTTTCTTTATGGTTACGGCTGCTCATCGAGTACCGAATTTGCAAATTTTATACAAAAAGAGTTGTCGTAACTACGGAGTGATCGTACCCAAAAAAAAACGGTAATCAAAAACCCCATCAGGGCTGGGCGTAAAAGTAATTTTTTTACGGATTCTTTATTGTGTTTTCAAACAAGTTGCATCATCAAAACAAGAAATACTGCCCACTTTTTTCACGTGAATGGTAATAATTAGTGCATTTTGAATTTTTAGACAAAAACAGTTGAGGTTTCATTTTTTGATGATGAAACTCGATTGAAAACACAATAAGATAAAACATTTACGGGTTAAAATACCGTAAAAACCGTAGTTATGAATTTCAATCATCTTGGTAGATTTCCGCTTTTCAGAAAATTTTATAAAGGTATTGTCGGCCCGCCAAAATGATCAAACGCGCTCCGATGAACTCAACGCTATGCGATTTTCATTTTGGTTCCCAAATTATTTCAGTTCACGTGTAAATTCAACGTGAAATGAAATAATTTGGAAACCAAAATGAAAATCGCACAGCGTTGAGTTCAGTGGTGCGCGTTTGACCATTTTGGCGGGCCGACAATACACTGTCTGTAAATAAAAGCAGATAAAGCGACACTCCATTGGATGAAGAACACTTTTATTTTTAAAGTTACAAACATCTTTTTATGGTGATTCGTGACATAGCGACACGTTGCTGCAAGTTTTGCGTCAACAAAATGAAAAAAAAAACTTGAAAGAAATATTGTGTCCTCTCTTACAACCAAGAACTGAATCTTGGCGAGACCCAACAATTGCCGACGCATAACTTAACACGCTGTCTCGCTACGTCACGAACCCATAATAGTGCTCTTGAATTGGAACTTCTGGCTCAGAATTTTGATAATATGAAAATTGCTGTTGGTTTTTTGAAGTTTTTTCAATGTGGATAAAAAGGAGTGTTGAAAAATAGAAGCCCACCCTGTAATAGAAGCCCACCTGTAATATAAGCCCACCCTTAAGACCCCTTTGAAAAATAGAAGCCCATGGGCTTATAATACAGTATTTACGGTATTTATTTATTTTCCTTTTTCTTTAAATGAATTTTATTTTACGTATTTCTGGAAGATTACGGTTATTGAACTATTTATTTGAAATTTTCAACTAATTATGAACGATAGAAACTTTTATCAATAAAATTTAATTTTTTGCAAAAAAAATTGTTTAAAAAAAACTTAAACTGTGCGGCATTATTGCACTTGTCTAGCCATTGCACTTTAGTTCCACCCATTTTCCCAGTTTTCTCAAAATTAAAAAATTAAAGCTAAAAGCGCAATATGTTCAGAAAATTGAGAACGCCACGCTTCTCGATTTAAAAACCCGCGCATTTCTTCGCTTCTCCACGTGTAGTACACGCCGGAGTGACAACTCAAATCGTGGCGGACCCGGCGTCCCATTGTCAAAAAAAAACGCTTGTCTCTTTTTTTTTTGTAATTTTTTCCGTAAAAAAAGTTGTTCGACTAAATATTTCTGTTCAATGTAGCCAAAAAGTATCAATTTCGTATCGTAATCATATTATTCTTCGTTTTTGACCGCTCTCTGACTCGAGCGTGTCACCCTTGCCCAAATTTTATCAGTTTCTCCGCATCGTCTTTTTTCCGCTTTTCTCTCCGTCTCATTTTCATTCATTTTCCGCTTTTTGGTTATTTCGATTTACCAGTCTGTTTCGTGTTCTCAACTCTCAAAGTTTCTAATTTTCCAGAAATGGGAGTCCCACAAAAGCAGCAGTCTGCCCAGCCGGCCACCCAATCGTCTGGACCATCGGAAACTTTGGCACGTGGAATCCGCGCAATTTTCATTGGTCCACCAGGATCTGGAAAGGGAACTCAAGCGCCGGAATTCGCTCAAAAGTACTTCTCCTGCCACTTGGCTACAGGTGATTTGCTCCGCGCGGAGGTGGCGTCGGGCTCCGAATTTGGAAAAGAACTGAAGGCGACGATGGATGCCGGAAAGTTGGTCAGCGATGAGGTCGTTTGCAAGCTCATTGAGCAGAAACTCGAGAAGCCAGAGTGCAAGTACGGATTCATTCTGGATGGCTTCCCGCGCACCAGCGGACAAGCTGAGAAGGTGAGTGTGATGTCGCTTGGTTAGCAAAAAGAAAAAGAACTAGGAAATTGCGAGAGAAAAATCTTTCTTGTAGTTAGACGAAATTCTCGAACGCCGGAAGACCCCCCTCGACACTGTCGTCGAATTCAACATTGCCGACGATCTCCTCGTTAGACGTATCACCGGACGCCTCTTCCACATCGCTTCCGGACGCAGCTATCATCTCGAGTTCAAGCCACCAAAGGTGCCAATGAAGGACGATTTGACTGGCGAACCGCTGATTCGCCGTTCCGACGACAACGAGGAAACTTTGCGAAAGAGACTGGTGCAGTACCATCAAATGACCGTTCCACTCGTCGATTATTACCAAAAACACGGAGTTCACGTGAAGGTTGATGCGGCTAAACCAGTAGCTGACGTGAAAGCGCATATCGATTCAGTGTTCGCCAAGTTCACCCAGAAGAAGGTTTGTGGTTTTTTTAAAATTTATTTATGAATTTGCCTTGAAAAATATGTAGATCGTTATCGTCTTTTTGATTGACCGACGAGGGTTCGTTATTACTGCGTCGCGAGGAACAGTCAGAACGTCGCGAAAGCGCGTTTCAGCGTCGCTTGGGTCTCGCGACATCGTGTCGATTTAAATACCCTCGATTGTTCCGAGGGGCTACCCCGAATCAGAGAGGCTACCCCGAATCAGAACTGTCCCGAATCAGAACCGTGTCCTGAATCAGAACTGTTCGTATCAGAACTGCCCCAAATCAGAACTATCCTGTATAAGTTTTAAATAAAAATTTGTTTTATTATGAAAAAAGAACATATTAGGCCTTAAGCATGCTTATTGAATAGTTCTGATTTGGGGCAGTTCTGATTCGGGACAGTTCTGAATCGGGGCAGTTCTGATTTAGGGCAGTTCTGATTCGGGACAGTTCTGCTTTGGGGCAGTTCTGATAAAGGACAGTTCTTATACAGGACAGTTCTGATTTATGACAGTTCTGATTCAGGACAGTTCTGATTTGGGGTAGCCTCGAATCAGAACCGTTCTTTTTCAGGGCTTTATTGTCCATTCGCGAAAAAAGCAAGTGCGCTCTACGAAACTTAGTATTTCGTGGATTTCATTTTCATCGCCAAATTATTTCATTTCACCTGTAAATTCAACGCGAAATGAAATAATTTGGCGACAAAAATGAAATCCACGAAGTACTGAGTGTCGTGGAGTGCACTTGCTTTCTTAACGAATGGACAATACGTATCGAAATCGGTATATCAAAATTAGCAAAACCGCATGCTTGTGTGCAAAATAAGTAATACTTGGAAAAAGAAATAAATAAATGCTCACAAACTCAACGAGTGGTGAGCTACTGGCTCTCTTTTTTAAATGGTTCTGATACGAGACAGTTCTGATTCGGGAACTTTCTGATTCGGGGTAGCCTCTGTTCCGAATTTAAAAGATGTCAGTTAGCTTTAAAAAAATATCGTAAATCGACACTATCGCGGCAAGACCCACTCCACGCTGCCACCCGCTCTCGCGACGTTCTTTATGACTTTCTCAACTTTTCTAATTAAAATTGGGGCTCTCGGACGTTTCGAAAGTAGACATTTCGAAAGTGTGACGCTTCGAAAGTGCGACGTTTCGAAAGTGTGACGTTTCGAAAGTGGATGTTTCGAGAGTTTTTCTGCACTTTGTCGTCGCGGTGTTTGAGGAATTTTCCTTAAAAAACTTTTGAAAAAGATTGTGTGAAACACCGCGTCGACAAAATCCAGAAAACCCTTCGAAAAGTCCACTTTCGAAACGTCCGGGAGCCCAAATTGGAGACCCTGACAAAACGGTGCTACTTCGGAACAGAACTGTAGCAGAAAAAACAAATGAGCCAAATAGAGCTCGGGGACTCACAATGTTCAACGGAATAATTTTTTCGAGCGGTTCTAGCTTTTCTGGGTCAGTACAGCTCCATTTCAAGCAATTATATTTCGCTACAGTTGTATTCCGAAGTAGCACCGACAAGGAAGTCCCATTGCAAGTATGCTGTATGACTTTTATAGAATGCAGTAGAAACTGTGCCGCAGACTTGCAAAATTTCCCCCGGTTTTTAACATCATGGTCTCTAAAATTCCTTCCTAAACACGACAATTACAGGACCGCGTCGCCTTCGTCTAACCGCCGACCCGACCAGCCAGTCTCATCACCATAGGCACACGAATAGTCCCCAACTTTCAGCATTTTTCATAAATTCTGTCAAATTCTCTAAATATTGCGTTTTCTTTATATTTCCGTTTTTTTTGAGTAATCTTTTTACGTTTTCTGTTTTTCCGGTCGGTGCACCATTGTTTTTTCATTCCACATGTCAAGCAACTTCTCTGATTTCTAGCCAAAGCCCTCAAATAAAAAATAAAACACAAAGTCGTTAATTATTCAAAAAAATAGATGAGGACAACTGAAAACATTGGGTTCTTCTTGAATTTTTTTGGGGGATTGCAAACATAGAAAATCAAAAACGAAAGAGAGAGAGAGAGAGAGCAATAGAGATCCCACAAATTGAATTATAGATTGAAGACGAGTGGAATTATACTTTCGAGAGTGTGCAAAACTTGTATTGGGGACTTTGGGAAGCATAAAAATGATTTTAAAATAAATCCGAGGAAAAGGAAGAATAAATGATGCGGTGAACGGGAAACGATGAGAGGAATAAAAGGTATATTCACATCACAGTTCGAATGGATATACAACTTTATAGGGAACGGAAAACGGATAAATTTGGGCTGGTGAAGCCAATCAATCTATACAACCTATTTTCAATCATCGGATGGTTTTGTTAAATTTGGAACATTTCAAAATTGAGGAAAACAAAAGGAAAAGACATGGTTCGGAAAGTGGGTTATTTCTAACAACTAAACGAGAAAAAGACAAAAAAAGAAGAAGAATAAACTAAATAGTTCGAATTTTCGGGATTGGGTAGGAAAAGAGAGAATGCAATAACGGAAAAGAGAAGGGGATTATGATACATATTGGTGGGTAGTACAACAACATTGTCGAGCAAAATTCGCAAACTTTTTTTTACAAAGCTGGATTTTGCGCATTCCTGGCCGCTTCCATTTCCATTCGTCTGTGATGCGACTCGGCCTCCTCCCAGATCAGTTCCTTCAGCTTCTCTTTCGGAAGATCGTCAAATTCCATTTCGAGGGTGAACGGTTCTTCACAGACTGGCTCATCTCCTGGATCGTAGTATTGTTCCAAGTATGGGTGAGCCAGAGCTTGCTCAATGTCAATTCTGGAAGAAAACAAGGTTGGAAAGTTTGTGCTTAAAAATTTGTTACGAAATAATCGTTTTCATATACATTAAAAACTGTAATAAAGGCGCAATTCTGAGATCGTGCCAAAACCGAGGAAAAGATTCCAAAAACATGGGAAAAGTGACACTGCCCCGCAAAATTTCAGGCAAGGCCTGCGGACAAAAATGCCTTTTATGGTTATCATATCGACTTTTTCATTTCAATAGTTTCAGTAACATCCTATTCAGGGGTGAGACCAAACAAATTTTTTCGGGAATTTTTTTGTGTGAAACAAAACATTTGTTTTTTTTTTTTTGATAATGCGCCGTAGACAAAAACGTTAGGTTTTTTTGTAGAGCAACGGAGGCGAAAAAAATTCCGGTTTTTGGACAAAACATCTCCGAATTGACAAAAAACTCTATATTTTAACGAAAACTTGGAAAATTTCCATTTAATTGGCAGAAATATTGTCTGCCCGCCAAAATGATTAAACGCGCTCCGCTGAACTCAACGCTATGCGATTTTCATTTTGGTTATTTCATTTCATGTTGAATTTACACGTGAAATGAAATAATTTGGAGACCAAAATGAAAATCGCATAGCGTTGAGTTCAGCGGAGCGCGTTTGACAAATTTGGCTGGCCGACAATAGGCCTTTTTTTGAAAATTTTTAGAGAATAAAATTTTTTTTTAATTGGTAATTTGGTATTACAAACACATTTTTCCAAGGATTTTTCTTTTTTTAAAGGTTTTTTGATGAATGTGGTTTGGTGTAACTCGATTTCGGTCGATTTCTGCTTGGGGGACGATATTGATATGGAACACAGACGAAATTCGAAAGAAAAAGGAAGGGGTGGGGGCCTTTCCCGAGGGGGGTCATACTGGTATGAGCTGATGGCTTATCTGATAAATTACCTACGATACCAGAATTTTTGGATAAAAAAGGCCACAAAACATTTTCAAGTCTGAAAATCAGGGTGGCCCACAATTTCGCGCGAGAGTGTCACTTTCCCCAGTGTCGTAACTTTCTTACTTATTTTTGATACTTGTGAGGTTCGACCTCAGTTTCCATCCTGGATTAAGTAAGCAACTTTTTATTTGAACAATATTTAGCAACTCGATTACAAACACAGTACACCAGAAATAGAATTTTGCTAAATATTTAATTCAAACATTTGTTTCATATATTGTGGACTTATGATGGAGCGATCCTCCGCGGTAAATTGTGGGGCAAAGGTTAGCTGGTAGCGCCACGATTTTGACAGAATACGGTCACCGCGAAAAACTAATTTTTTGAATAAAAACGCGTTTTCATAGTTTTTCCTCAACAAAATATTCACGGCGAAAAGCAATAATAATAAGCAGAAATACTCATATTTTCGTTGGTTTTTTTGTTGTTATTTTATTTTGCAACATTGTTCCTTTTTGGAGCAGGTTCAAAAACCGTGAGGCATCTTAAAAACAGATTTTCTCTTGTGCAAATTGTTATGAAGGATTCAAAAAAGACGCATACTGTGTGTATTGCTTATTTCTAACTCACCGATTGTGCGGATTGAACGTGAGCATTTTGTCGAGCAAGTCGAGAGCACGCGGATCAGCTCCCGGATAGAGACGAGTCCACGGCTGTTTTGGTTTGTGTGGCAGTGAGATCAGGTATGAACGTGCCTTATCATTTATGATGCACTGAAGATCCTCGTTCGACGGTGATCCAACGACTGCCAGAATAAGATTCAACTGATCCAAATAGTGTTTTCCTGGGAACAATGGTCGATTGCTGAGCATTTCGGCAAGAATGCATCCCACTGACCACACATCAATCGATTTTGTGTATCCTTTAGAGTTGAGCATAATTTCCGGAGCACGATACCAGCGAGTGGCCACGTATTCAGTGAGGAAGCCAGTGTGGTCCGTCTGCGGATCGGTGACACGAGCCAGCCCGAAATCGCAAATTTTGAGATCACAAGTGGTGTTGAGAAGCAAGTTTGATGGTTTCAAATCCCTGTGTAGCACATTTGCAGAGTGAATGTACTTGAGCCCTCGGAGAATTTGATAAAGAAAATAGCATACGTGGTCGTTCGATAACTTTTGTGTTTTGAGTAGTTTGTACAAGTCGGTTTCCATTAAACATTGCACTATATAGATGTCCTTCATCGAGTCGACCGTCTCCGATCGGATAATCTCTTGTATGTTGATGATCTGCAATGAAATTATGGTGTTTCAGATAAAGTAAATGCCAAATAGACTCACATTCTCATGTTTGAAACGATTAAGAATTTTGATTTCGCGCAGAGTTCTCTGACAAAAAGTCTGATGCTCGAACGGCGAGATTTTCTTGATGGCGACACGCTCTCGTGTGATAGTATCCAACGCAGAAGCAACCATTCCATATGCACCTTCTCCAATATACGACAAGTTCACGTATCGTGGGGCGACCTGGAACAAATAGAGGATAAGATTGTAGAGTTTAGAAATTGAAAGTCTACTTCAAAGAGCTGTCCGTGAACCTCCTCAACATTGTTGATCGTTGACACAACCGCTGCACCGTCGGCCATCTGAAATTGAGTCATCGATTGGGTGTGAAATCGAGGAGAAAAGAGCACAAAATTAAGGACTGGGTAGGACAGAAAAGGAAGGAAAACGGCGGGGCGACGAGAATCACATTCAAAATGCATAAAATGTGGCCGTTTCAGTTTTTATTTCCACTTCACTCTCCTTTTCACTGCACTGCTTTTTCTCTTTCTTGTACACTTTACCATCCGTGATAGCGGGAAAGAAGAGAAAACATTTTTGAAATAATTCAATAACAGTTCGACCTCCTCAACAACACATTTCAGACAACAATTAGTTCAGATATTGTCGGTGAATTCATAAGCATCCTCGCTCAACGGCACTTCTCGATTTGCAAACGTGCGGCGCGCTTTTTTCGGCTGGGATGTTCAAGTTTCAACTGATTTCGCCAGATTTTTTTTATTCATATTTTTTTTTGATATTTAGTAATAGGGTTATTCACTTCATGTATTTTGCATTTTTGTCAAATTTTCCTTATGTGGTTATTCATTTTGTGCAGAAAACGACATTTTACGAATTTTTTCTGCCGAAAATGTCGTTTTCTGCATGAAATGAATAAGACAAAAATGCAAGTTGCACAAAATGAATAACCCCATTATTCATTTAATGCAGAAAACTGCATTTCGTCGAACAGCAAAATGCACTTTTTGTCATTTTCTGCATAAACGGTATTTTTCAGTAGAGCGAGGCTTATGATTTATTCCCCGACTATATTTCATGGACACAGAACGTATTCTACATTATTTTGACAAAAATTGAAAATCGTTTAGCTTCTGTAATCGCCGTAAATGTGATTCTATGCGACGAGAATGACACAAAACTAAAACGAAGGATGACGGAAGACGGAGACGCAGTAGGAGGGCAATGGGAAGGATTATAGGCGCGGGATAAACTTATTCAAATTCCCTTCATCTTTCCGCATATGAAGTCCAGAATTGAAGATGAAAAGAACAAATTGAAGAAAGAAAAGCAAAGCTCTATAATAATTCGAGACTCTTCCTCCTTTTAAATTGTCCTTTTAGCTGTGGCACTCGAGGTTTCAAATTCATAATAATCGTACATATTTACGAAAAATTATTCCCGGAATATCCGCAAATCCCATGAACAACAGACGATTAGCCCACAGTTAGAGAGAAGAGAAAATAGCTAGACAACAAAAACAGATGTTATCTCTATGGAAACCAGTATTTTAAATTGTTAATAATACATTAATATCAGCAAGAGATTTTCCTAGATGTCGCGCTTGCTCGGCTTCCAATTTAAAGTACTTTGGCTTTCTTTCAGGTGCATTATTCCCTCTCGAATGAGCAGATGTAAAAAAAATGAAAAAGGGAGAGAGAGGATGAAAATTCCGCTTATTTTGAGAAAAAAATATGAGCTTTATCATCTCCTCATATTCCATGATGACACATCAACTGCAGCAAAAAAGAGCAAGAATTTCGCACGCAGATGCAAGCTGCAGTAAGAGGTCACACGAAAAATCTACATTTGGTGGTGGCCGTCAGATGGCTCTGGGACGTTTCGAAACACTTTTTGCATTTTTGCTTAGCGTTTTTCGCCAATTGACAAGAAAAATCAGCGCATTTGGTTTATTTTCTTCCTTTTTATCAAATATTTGTATTTTTTGGGAATTTAATTCCACTAGTATGCCGCAAAAAATGCAAAACAGTTTCGAAACGTCCCGTCAGATATTTGAAAAACGTTCAATTTGAAAAATGTTGGTGGGCGTGATTAACCTCATTTTTTCATGCAGAAAACTGCATTTCGTCGAACTAAAAAATTCACTTTTTGTCATTTTCGGCATGAAATGAATAAGACAAAAACTGCAAAAGGTATGAAATGAATAACACCACCATTTTTCTTGCATTTTTCGCGTGTTTTTCGTGACAAAAGCATTTCGACGAAATGCAGTTTTCTGCTGCAAAAAATGTCGTTTTCTAAGGCCATATGCAAGAAAATGGAAAACGAGGGGAGGAAAACCGTTTTCCAAAACATGTTTCTCTGTGTCTCTCACCACCACCATGTAAAAATCAGCGTTTTCCGAAGTTTGTTTTCCGGAAAATGAGTTTCTTGCATATGGAATCTGCATGCAAAAAAAGCATGAAATTATGCTGCGTTCAAAGTGATAAAGATGGAGAAAAATCGGTGTCCAAAGTGAAAAGGAAATTTCTACTTTTTTCATGTAAAAAGATGGTAACCGTACCCAAATCGTGGCGTGACCTCATTTTGTGTCAATTTACGGAACTTTTCGACGAAATTAGGAGGTCTCGCCATGATTTGGGTACGCTAACAGTATTTTTATTCGTAAAAAATATAAAATGTTCTCTTCACTTTGGGCACCAATATTTCTCCTCTTTATCACTTTGAACGCAGCATAATAACCGCATAAAACCTAGAATTGATCTGTTCACAAGAGATGATGAGTGGATTTATGAACAATCCGTGCTTATTGTTCTCTTTCAATTTGCTTGTGTTAGCTGAAAAGAAAAAAAAACCAATATGTCGTACATAAAGGATTACAGCCGGATTTGGGAAACGAAAGGAGAGGTTTTTGAGGAATTCAGCAGGAGATGATGTGCTTTTTTTCAGGCACCTGATGCAAAAATAAGCACCGCGTAATTTGATCCTACTAGTTGTTTTACGGTTTCTGGCTTGACGCCTTCTCAATAAAAAAAAGAGAAAAAGCTCCCGTGGAGTGGAGAAGAGTAAAGAGACAAAAAGGAAACGGAAAACAACGTAATCTCTAGGCAGTAGCACTAACCACTAATTGGATATAGTCAGACAAGGACTTATATTTTTCCAACGTCCTTTTATTGCAAAATCTAGCAAAAAAAATTTTAAAAAGGAGAGGAGCCGAAAGCGGAAACGTCCATCCCACGGCTGCACCTAGCCATAGGTTTTAAACTAGGAGAACTCTGCGTCTCGCTGTTTTTCACAGACACGCCTGAGGCTAAAAATCGAAATCCACGCTTAGGGTCCTAGTGAAGTGCACTTGAAACGAGACGGGTGCAAAAAACAAAACGAAAGACAATTGAGGTCGGCAAATAGGACGGTTAAGAAATGGGCAAGAAAGAAAGAAAGAAAGAAGAAGCCCTGAGAATAATTTTCACGCCTTCTCGGTCACATTCTTTTCAGACAAAGCTTTAAGCGACACGTCGTCAAGCGGAAACAAGCCCAAACAAAATAGGTAAAAAGAGCACACAAGTTGAAAAATAGGTAGGTGAACAGCTTATTTTGCCAAAAAATGAAGTGGTGACCAGAGGCCATCTGCTAGAAACTGGAGAATGAGAGAACAACTTTTTGCAAAATAAAAAAAAATGACATGAACGCTCCGACAATCTCCTGTACGCCACACGAACCTCTTATACACTCTTCCATTCCTCTTCTGCTTTCAACGCTTGAAATTATTAATGATAAAAGTGATTGCGATTCAAAATATTTTCAGACACTTTTTTTCAGCCAAATCGAAAAGTGCAGCCTTAATTTTTAACAATCAAAACTACATATCTCAAACTAAATACCACCAACTGTTCAGGAATTTCTGGAAGCTCGACCGAATGTAATTCCCTTGTAAGCTAAATTAAGGCACAGAAGCCGTTTTACGCAAAATAACGAATGTTTCTTTACACCATTGCCAGTTTGCTTTACAGCCAATGTTGTTTAAAAAAGGTGATTAAACTTTTCACCTGAGACAAGACAAGTGTGCTTTCTCCTTCACCCCCACCGAAACCAAGCTTCTGATCAGACATCAACTGATAAAAGGATGGATAGATAATAGGAGGAAAGAAAATTGAAAAAGCCAGAAAATGGGGCACAGCGTGCTCTTGATGCTCTCCAGACATCAAGACAATGAATTCGCACACAAATCATTTAAAGCAAATCGCTTATCACTCACAATCAGAAAAATTTCTAATACCCGAAATTCCGAAAAAAAAAGAGAAACCACGATCCCTAGAGGTTTAGAGAAATTCAATAGAATACTGATTGATTTGCACGAAGCCAAGAAAAAAAAATAAGAAAGAGACACATTAAACAGCGTTACGGAATGGAATGGAATGGAATAGCCAATTACAGTAGGGTTGAATTTCGCGTGACTGACTGGCGGAACAAAACGAAAAAAAAAACTTGTGGGAGAAATTAAGAAACACTTGAACAAAACAAAGTAAAAATCCAGTCTTCCCGAAACCAACACGTTCAAAAAACATTTTTTTTTCCAATTCTTGAGCTTCATGTCGCAGAACCGAACTAGTGTCTCTGGTACGTTTTGAAATTGGGGCATTTTGAAACTTTAGTGAATTTTTAGCGGTATATTTTGAAATGTTCTCGGTAAAAGATTCGACAACTATCTTGTATTTGGCCGAATTTTGTCAATAGTGCGAACACGGCGACGGAAAATTGCACTAAAGTTGCGAAATTTCCCAGTTTCGAATCGTCTTGTTTCGAAACGTAGCGGAGCCGAACTAATCAGCATGAAAAAAGCAAAGCAAAAAAAAAAACAAGAAATAGACGATACAAAATTTGTAGTATTTAGAAGCTACAACAATTAAATTAGCGAATTCTGCCGGGACGTGGAATGACACCAAATAAACTGAAAAAGGAAGAAAAGAACACATCGGAGGAGGCAAAGAAGATAAAGAAATACTAGACGAGCCCGGAACTGAAAGTAGACTTCGCCCGAATAGAAAAAAATTCTTGAAACTCCCAAGAGACCGATCTCGAGAACTTAGTCAATAACCCAACAAAAATAAAAAAGTTCTTGAAAAAGATGGCAAGAATAAAAACATCTTCTAGAATTATTCAGACTGACAATGTGTCAGTCTAGAATTCATTGAAATGAGTGCGACCGTAACCCATTAAAAATGTAAACAATAAAAAAATAACGAGAAACAAGAGAAAATAAATAAAAACAATACCACTTGTTTACATTTTTAATGGGTTACGGTCTCACTCATTTCAACTGTGTCATGAAATGCGATCCGAGATATTTCGTGGGAAAATTGGCTATTTTCTATGTTTATAATGGACTTATTCACAAAACCGGAAAAAATTTGCGGGAAAAATCGGAGAATGCTCCGATTGACCTGAAATTTTGGGAAATATTGGAAAAATTCTCCTGTACACGCTCAAAAAATTTTGGACCAAAATATCGATGTTAAAAATTTTCAGAAAAATCGATATTTTGGTCCAATATTTTTTGAGCGTGTACAGGAGAATTTTTTCCAATATTTCCCAAAATTTCAGGTCAATCGGAGCATTTTCCGATTTTTCCCGCAATTTTTTTCCGTTTTTTTCTTTTTTCCCGGTTTTTTGAATAGGTCCATAAGCAACAGCTGGGGCAAAAGTAATAGTCAAAAGACAAAAAAAAAGGAATTTTTAATAAAAGTATTTAGTATGTTAAAATCGTGACGAAACCAGCTAACTTTTGCCCCATAATTTACCTCCGTCATGAATCCATAATATTCGTAGTCCTGAAGCACAATGCTCAACACCCATTTTTTTTACAAAACGAAGGCTATTCATTCGCAGGCAAAGGAAGGCGTCAAAACAAGAACCGGAAAAGGGAAATAATAAAATTGCGGCGGGGCAAGAAATGCGTCATGATGTCGAATTCGACCGATCAAGTGTTCTAAAGGTTCAACTTTGAATAGACGTTCCAAGTTAATGCAGCAAGCTAAAAAACGACCGGAAAACGGAAGAAAAAAGAGTGGTGAAAGAGAAAAAAGAAGAGGTCACAACAACAGATCTAGAAATTGAGTATGGAAAGAAGATAAAAAAGAATAAATGAATTAAGTGTGTATGTATGTATGCATCGTCTCCTTCTCATCCCCCCTTCTCGCCACTGGACAGAAATAAATTCGAGAAAAGAGAAAAAAAGTGTGGAAATATCGGCCAGTGACGGAATGATAGGGAGGCAATGCAATGCGCCACTCTCTCTCTAGGTCTCTTTTGTGGAAAAAATTCCGCTGAAGGAGGTGCAGAGAAGACAGAAAAACAGTGAGTAGAGGAGCAAGACGCACACATACTGAGAAAACGATGGGAGCGGGCGGGCGGGGAAAAAAAAAGAGTTACGGCAAAACGATTGGCCCCCAGCCACGGGGCGCTCTCTCTCTCTCTCTCTCGGTGTGTTGCTTGCTGCTCAGCAATGGCTGATGCCTGGAGAAAAGAAAAAAGAAGATAGCGCAAAAAAGTTTGTTTGAGAGAAAAAAGACGGCGCACCATCAGAAATCAATTATTAACTCCCTATTATCTTCGGCTCTGGGACGTTTCAAAACAAGACGTTTCAAAACTGGGACGTTTCAAAACTGGGACACTTCAAAACTGGGACGATTCAAAACCTGCCACTTCAAAACTAGGACGGTTCAAAACTTTGAGTGCAATTGTGCGTCACGGTGTACGCACTAGTGACACCAGAACACACGCACATTAAATTTTTATTTTCGTTTTGTCATTGTTTTAAACTCTTTTCACGTACTATTCATTTTCTTTTTTCGTTTTGTTATTTTTTAACTCTCTTCACGCGTTTTGCTCTCGTTTCGAATTTTTTAAAGGGTAAAACGCTTTAGTAAAATTTCCGATAAATTTAACGAACCTTTACCGGTGATTTATTTTATTTAGAAAAACTTCAACCGCGTGTCTTGCATCGGCCAATGGCAAAACAAAAAAAGAAAATGAATAGTACGCGAAAAGAGTTTAAAACAATGACAAAACGAAAATAAACATTTAATGTGCGTGTGTTCTGGTGTCACTAGTGCGTACACCGTGACGCAGAATTGCACTCAAAGTTTTGAACCGTCCTAGTTTTGAAGTGGCAGGTTTTGAATCGTCCCAGTTTTGAAGTGTCCCAGTTTTGAAACGTCCCAGTTTTGAAACGTCTTGTTTTGAAACGTCCCAGAGCCTTATCTTCAACTGAAAAGAGTCACCATATTAAATATCGCCTCCGCAGAATTACGAATTCGGCGAATAGCCGTGTGGATAGTGGTGCTGGGCGCACGCTTATTTCCTCGGCAAACATACAGAACAACCAGTAACAAGCAAATGGTTGCAGGAGCAAACAATTCGTGTTCTATTCTCAGAGTTTCAAACGACCGAACTGGGAAAAAACGCCGATGAAGAATACAGAAAGCATCGTTGTAGTCGTCAAAAACGAGGAAAAACTCATTTCAGTCCAGTGCAGGGAGTAGAAAAAGTGAAATGAGGCGATGAAAAGCGCTTCAGATCCGCTCCGATGAGCACACTAATGAAGTTCAAAAGTTTAACGTCTCTTTTTTTTTGTATTTTCCAGAATAATACGAGTTTTAGCAGTTATAAATAGCAAGGAAAACATTTTTTTTTGACTTTTATCAAGACGCAATGTATTCTGATGGCATCTTTTCAAGAAAAAAATGTCTCATCACGAGTTTTAATCATAAATCTTCAGGCTGAGAGAAATACGTTTTTCTCGTGCTCCATAATTCCGCTCACAGGGAAAGTGAGCAGAATAAGAAAACATCACGACGGAGAAGACGGACCGGACCATAACCAGTTTTGAAAAGAAAATTGAAGTTTTCATCACGAATTCAGATGCGATCATCAATCTTCGAGCCTCAAGAGCTTCATTTTCCTTTCAAAATCTCAAATTTCCCGTTAGATTGTGTGTAATCCAACGCTTTTAGGGAATACATCTTCGATTTCTCTTCAAATTTTTCTATGTCTTCTAATAGTAAGCGAAAGAATAAAATCCTGTTGAAACCAAAAAAGCTACTATGTTCGGAATAAGTTTCAATTTCCGTTTTACGACGAAGACTTTGGACAAAAACAGAACCATAAAATGAGCCATGATGCAGGTCAAAGTGAGCTCGATGAGTGGAAATAAAAAATAACGATATGTGAGCGCAAAAATAGCGGAAAATTGAAACAGATGCGATTTGGCTGTGGAGGGAGAAGAGCGATGGAATGGCAAGAAATTAAATTTTTTGGCCAGCTCTGATTGAATAGATCAAATATTTCGGGATCAAATTGGAAATTCAAGCAAAAGAAGAAATAGGAAAAGAAAGTGAAATACAACATTTAGGTCATATTTGCACAACTTTTATTTTCTATATTTTTCTATAGCAATCCTTCACATCTTCTAATATTCTATCAAATGCGAATTTAAAATTTATTTTGGAATTTCCTATTAGAAATTCCCATTAATTTTACGACGACGACTACTGTAGGTATCTCGTGATGTCCGAAACGGCTAATTATATTCAGAAAGGGACGCTAATCTATTGTATTCTTGTTTTTTATAGGAGAATATTCATGAACATGCAAAATATCACTTTTTGTTCTCGGATAAATAAATCGGTGTATTTTCGCATGGGGACCGAGATTTACGCGCAGAGTCCCGATCAGGGCGTGACAAAAACATTTTTTTTTCGGTTTTTTGTTGTTTTTTGGATGAAAAAACCTTTTTTTTTTTTAGAGCCACGATCAGTGTGCTTCACCGATCAAAAATTCACCGATTAATGGTTTTTTCGATTAATAATCGGTGAATTAGTCGATTAATTTTCACCGGTATTAGTCGATTAATTAGTCGATTAATCGTCGATTAATTTAATCGGAAATTAGTCGATTAATCGCGATTAAATTAATCGACGAAACATATCGCTAAACAACACGCGATTCGTAATTTCGGAGCGTCGATATGATTTTTTCAAATAAAAGAAATTCAAATGATAGCGAACGCGGACCCGTGATTTGTCGGTACAAGAAACTATGTATAGCCGGTCGCGTTCTCCAAGAGGGCAGCTACCAGACAGCTACCTGGCAGCTATTTGGCGGCTATTTGGCAGCTATTTGGCGGCTATTTGGCAGCTATTTGGCAGCTATTTGGCAGCTATTTGGCGGCTATTTGGCAGCTATTTGGCAGCTATTTGGCGGCTATTTGCCGGCTATTTGGCAGCTATTTGGCGGCTATTTGGCGGCTATTTGGCGGCTATTTGGCAGCTATTTGGCAGCTATTTGGCAGCTATTTGGCAGCTATTTGGCGGCTATTTGGCGGCTATTTGGCAGCTATTTGGCGGCTATTTGGCAGCTATTTGGCGGCTATTTGCCGGCTATTTGCCGGCTATTTGGCAGCTATTTGGCAGCTATTTGGCGGCTATTTGGCGGCTATTTGGCAGCTATTTGGCAGCTATTTGGCAGCTATCTAGCAGCTATGTGTCGGCTATAGAACTGCCCGGAATAGAACTGCCCGGAGTAGAACTGCCCGGAATAGAACTGCCCGGAGTAGAACTGCCCGGAATAGAACTGCCCGGAATAGAACTGCCCGGAATAGAACTGCCCGGAATAGAACCGGCTCTGTATCGGTACAGCTCCTTTAATCGACGATTAATCGGCGACTAATTCACCGATTAATTAATCGACTAAATCAGTCGACGATTAATTTAGTCGATTAATTAATCGACTAAATTAATCGATTAATCGGCGACTAATTCACCGATTAATAATCGATTAAGCGACTAATTTTAGTCGATTAATCGTCGATCAATTAATCGATTAATTAGTCAGTTAATTAGTCGATTAATCGCCAAAAATTTAATCGGTGAAGCACACTGTTTGGGGGTAATAAATTCAGGGTTTTGTACCTCTGAATCAATTTGTTTGTACTCCCGAACAAAAAAGACAAAAAAAAAATTTTTTTGGTTCTTTGTTTTTTCGGGGGTTTTTTTGTTGTTGGGTGAAACAAACAATTGTTTGTATTTTTTTTGATAATGCACGCGAGACAAAAATTTTTTTTAAAGAGCCGCGGAGGCCGAAAAATTACGGTTTTTGGACAAAAATTAGGCGGTATATGCTCCGAATTGAGAAAAAAAAAGCTCTAATTTTTAACAAAAACTTGGAACATTTCCATTTAATTGGCAGAAATGCGCCTTATTTTGAAAATTTTTTTGAGGACAAAACTTTTTTTTGTATTGTGTTTTCAATCGAGTTGCATCATCCAAAAAAATGAAACCTCTCCCACTTTTTCACGTAAAAATTAAAAATGCACTAAAATTCAATGTTCGTGTGAAAAAAGTGGGCGGAGTTTTACGTATTGATGTCGCAACTCGGTTGAAAACACAATAGTTTTTTTTGAGGACAAAAAACATTTTTTTTTCTTGAAAATTTTTTTTATCCCACCCCTGCTCCCGAATCATTGGGAAATTAGTATAGCACCCTTGAATTAATTACCCCCAAATAATTAATTTTGTACCCCCGAATCATTGTAGCCTCCGAATTATATGCCTTTCTACTCACCTCTTCTTATATTAGTTTTTTCCTTTAAAAACAACAAGCCTACTGCGCAGTCCTGAACGCTAACGCAGCTTTTATTCCTACAATTTTCGGGCCGCTAAAAACCATCCTCCGGCCCGTGTCGCTCCAAACAATAATTCCTCCCCATCATCTCCTCGTCCTACGTCAGCCAGTAGTCTAATAGGCTATTAAGAAAGTGCAAACCGGCGATACAGAATGGGTAATGATCACAGCCGTCAGCCGCTTAATTGTGTATGTGTGCCACAAAATATTAGCGTTGTTTGCAATCATTATCATATCATTCGTTCGCCTCTGCTTTTTTACTTTAATGGTGCATTTCATAGTCGTTTCAGATTATTTTTTATTGTATTGTTCACTTGTTACTATATCCCAAGTACTCATTAGAGCGTACTTGCAATCAAAATAGTCGGAAAAAAAGTAAACCTGTCGACCATGTTGACGACTATTGTACTGTTGCACGTAGTGAGATCTCGAATTCGGATTATGGTAGGCGAGTCCTCCTGGAGCCGATTGGTGTTGCTAAAAACATAAGAGATTTTACTGTTTTCGAGCTTATTCGCTGCTAATTAGAGTCTACACAAGTTTTTACCTTTGCTAACGGGTGCCCATTCGATACTCTTACCGGCTGACTGCACAGATTGCTCGGTATCCACGTAGGCATCATTTCCGGTTCTGAAATTGCGGAAAAAATAGGACAAGAGGAGAAGAAGAATCATTACTTTCACATAGTCAAGAAAAGAGTCAAAAAGAGGCTGGAAAACGAAGAAACGTGTCCAGCTCTTCTCTCTTAATTAGTCTCGTCAAATATTCAATCTTCTTTCTGTCTCTTTTTGTTTTCGTTCAATAAATGAGGTAGAACTTGAATTCAGTGCAATCACGCTCCATTGTTAACAAAGTCTCATTAGTCAGAGGAGGTGCCAACTTTTCGAGACTAACTGTGGACCCAAAAAATAGACTAAAAACAAGAAAAATGCCAGTTTTAATCTTTTCGCACCAAACTTGGTGGAACATTTTCAAACCCAAGGGGCATGAGACTGCCGAAGTTTGGGACGGATCGGAAAAGTTTTGAGGGTGGCATATTAAAGGCACTTAGCGTGTTTTAACCGTTCACCGACAAATGCCGCCAAGATTTCTAGTTAGAAATAACAGATTGTTTGTTGATTTCATGCAGAAAACAAAAACTCGTCGAACAAATAGGGTGTACCCAAATAACGATGAGAAAATATGCCACGCCCCCTTTGCAAAAGCAAGTAAACAGGTACGTGGCCTAAAGAAAAAAATCATGTTTCTCGGGTTACTGTAGGTCGCCTCTTTAGTTTTTCGACAATACATACAAAAAGAACGCTTTCATCATTTTCCACCCCCTCCAAATGTTTATATTTGTTTGCTCTAGAGTTCTTCACACCGATGCGTCACCTCTATTTTATTTTTTCATTCTCATTTTCTCACATATTATCGGCCCGCGAAAATGGTCAAACGCGCTCCGCTGAACTCAACGCTAGGCAATTTTCATTTTGGTTCCTAAATTATTTAATTTCACGTTGAATTTACAAGTGAAATGAAATAATTTGAAGACCAAAATGAAAATCGCATAGCGTTGAGTTCAGCCGAGCGCGTTTGACCGTTTTGGCGGGCCGACAGTAGTTATATTTAAATATTTTGTAAAAGGCAGTGACTTTGGTGTTGGTGTTGCATGAATCACTAAAAAATGTCGGGATACTATGGCGAGCAGGAGCAAGTACAAGAAGATCTGCTGGATTTCGAAAGGGTGAGTTCAAAACTTTTTTTTTACAAAAAGTTCATGCTGAAAAATGTGCATTCTTATACTCGGTATAAAGCACTGCAAATTCGCTCCAATCGCACAGTTAGCTGCGCATGTATTTAAAGTGAGATTCAGAGAAAAAAGCGCGCTTATGAGCGAAATATCGGCCACGGCTCTCTCAATTTTTTCGCAATCTCTCGTCACCAACGTGGCCGCACACACTACGAATGAAGCGAATTTGCAGCGTCCCGTACTGAGAATATTACTAAAAATTTCCCAACTGGAAAAAAAATTTAAGCTGTTTACATTTGTACATTTTCCAAAAATTTATACTCGGCGAATGCATCATCAGCCTCGCTCTGCACTTTTCAATTTTCAACAGTGAAGTGCGCCTTTTTTAAGCGAAAAATCAAATTTTAACTGCAACTCGTTGTGGATACGTCATTTTCCGTTGAAAAAAGAATAAAACTAGAATTTGGGCTAATCTTGCAAGTGCAACACGGGTTTACAAGAATTTTGCAGTAGAGCGAGGTTGATGATGTATTCGCCGACTATACTTCTTTATGAGAAAAACAAAAAAAATTGCAGGCAATGCGAGATTTCCGGGAAATGTTTCCCAGTGTGAGCTCATCTCAAATAGAGCTCGTTCTCCGAAAATACGACGGAGACGTGTCAGCGACGATCAACGAGCTTTTATTCGAAGATAACGTAAAAACTAAAATAAAAAAGCACAATTCTATGACATTTAAAAAATTATATTCTTTTCAGAATACTGCCGCTCAAACTACTTTTTCTGGTCAGTTCCGTTCAGGAGAAGACGTTTTAACGAGATTGAGAAGACGGAGACATGATATTAATGAGAAATTGAGGCAAAATCAAAGACTTTTGGATAGAGTTACCGATGTGGAAAGTGCAAGGTAAATTAATGTCGAATAAACAAATAAATAAAAAAACGACCTATCGTAAATAGTCTAGGTAAAGCCATTTACAGCAAGAGTTAGACCGCATCCAGTGAAAGTTGGGGGAAACTCGGAGAATGCTCCGATTGGCATGAAACTTTGGGCAATAAATCAAAAATACTCCTGGACATGCTCAGAAAATTTTGGACCGAAAGAAATATCGATTCCGGTCCACAATATTCTGAGCATGACCGGGAGTATTTCACTTTGAAATAATTTCCCAAAGTTTCGGGCCAATCGAAGCGATTTCCTCCGTAGATCGCTAATTTATTTTTTCGACAAAGAAAATTCCAAAATTTCAGAACATACGAAGACCAACAACTCGCTTATCTTCTTGAACACCGAGAAATCAGCGAGCTTATCAGGGAGGAGAAATCAAGTGAGTAACACCCGCACTGGCACGACACGGCCAAAACAATAGAAAAACAAACGATGTGTATAATATTACTTATCAGAACTATTGTCATCGTGTGTTTCACAACATAAGGAAGTTCCCAGCCAAAAACCCAAGCCAAAATTGCGAAAATCAGAGACAACTCGTCGCTCAATGTCACTAGAAGAACCGCTGCCTGACGGACCGTATCTCGGACCGGCGGAAGAACGAAAAAATGATTTTGGATCACGAATCAAAGAAACTTTGAAGAAAGGTATTTTTAGAAGACGTCGGCAGTCAGCTAGAGATTTATGACCTGTACGGAAATAAATTCTATGGGAGACAGTCATGAAAATCAAAAAGTTTCGCGCAATTCAAGATTAAAAAACCGCTGAAAAATTAGAAAAAAAAAAAGACAAAATAAAAATTTATTGATTGATCCCAAAATTGTTTTGCGCGTAAGATTCGATGCATTGCACACTTTTTCAAATACCGTATGACGAAGCAACAAAAAAAATGAGACCCTGACAAAACCGGGGAAAACCACGAAACCGGGGAAGACAAAACCAGGGAAGACAAAACCGGGGAAAAAATCGGACAAAACCTGGGAAGAAGCTCCGCCCCCTTTTGCAGCTGCTGCACGATATTTTGTACTGGAAGTATTGAAAAAGTGCGAGACCCTACCAAAACCCAGGAAGCTAGTCGAACCCAGGAACCAAAACCCAGGAAAAGGGGCGGGGCAACAACACCGCGCCGCAGTTTGCAAAAACGCAACTTCGCCGCACAGTTTTTTATATTTATAATTTATTCTTGTCGTTTGGATTTTCAATACATTTTCTTTTTCAATTTTGTTTTAATTTCAAACATTCGATGAAAAACCACCTAGAAATATACGTTCCACAAAGTAATTTCATGAATAACAAGACTGTGCAAAGAAAAAGAACAATGAAAAAAACTGTGCGGCAAAGTTGCGTTTTGGCAAACTGCGGCGCGGTTTCGTTGCTCCGCCCCTTTTCCTGGGTTTTGGTTCCTGGGTTCGACTTGCTTCCTGGGTTTTGGTAGGGTCTCAAAAGTGCGCCGCAGACTTGCAACTGGACAAAAGGGGGGAAAAGTTGCAAGTCTGCGGCGCACTTTTTCAACACTTCCAGTACAAAACATCGTGCAGCAGCTGCAAAAGGGGGCGGAGCTTCTTCCCAGGTTTTGTCCGATTTTTTCCCCGGTTTTGTCTTCCCTGGTTTTGTCTTCCCCGGTTTCGTGGTTTTCCCCGGTTTTGTCAGGGTCTCAAAAAAATTTTTTTCAGCTTCCGGATCGAAACTTTCCCGTCTATTTTCAACGTCTTAAAGTTATATTTAAATCTTTAACTTTTTATTATTTATATCACATAATTATTGCCTAATTTGTTGGACAATTTAAAGTTTTTAATCACAATCAATGTTCACTATTGTCTCATTTTTACATCTATTTGAATTTGAATGTGCTTTCACCCGTAATTATATGCTCGCGTTTGTGTTGAGGAGATGATTAGGAAAATAAAATGAAAAAAAAAAACAATAAAGTTATAATAATTTCAGGGCATTCAAAGAGTCAACAGAGATTTTGAGAGAGTATCGAGTTTGAACAAAGCGAAGAGCTCTGCCGATTTGTAAGTTTCCATTATTAATTGATTCATTTCCTGCAAGAATTAAGGTTATTTATTAAAGTGGGCCCAATTGTTTAAAAAAAACTCACAAAAACAGTGCCCATAAGAAGAATCAAGTTGCCTAATCGGACACTTGTCTCGGCAGGATCCTCGAATAGATCTTCGTAATAAATATTGAGGCCATCGAGCAACGCCTCTTCATGCTCCTTTGCAATTACTTTCATACTTGGGGTGTATTCACAATAACCTAAAAATTTCCATGTTAACTTTGTTTGATTAATTAATTGCTAAACGACATACCGAGTTTCCATATGCACAACGCTTTTAAAGCTGCAAATTCGACGTGGGTTAACCGCATAGTTCGAATCGGTCGACAAAGAGCATCATTGAACCGCTGGATGAATGTGAAGAAAAGTCTAAAAACATTGATCTAAAATGCTGCAAGTTGCTCACGGTGGCATAGCGAATCTTGCGCCGAATTTTGCAGTCGAATATCGCCGTTTTATTAAAATTGTCACTCAGTGTTTGCATACTAGCGTTGCGTACGGATTTACGAAGCTCCGCCACTGCCCTGTTTTTTCGTATGATTTTCGCATTAATTATCACATTTCTGTCGATTTTTCAGAGTTTTTCATTGTTATTTTTTTATAAACTATTGTATTAATCTTTATTAGATAAATTATAGATTGATTAATTTCGCGTTCGAATGGGAATTCGACGAAAAATATTAGAAAAGGAGTGAGCAGAACTTCGTAAACCGCAACGCAAGTACGGAAACACCGCGTAGCAATTCAAATAAAACGACGATAATTCGTGAGAAATTTTTCTAAATAGTTAGAAAATTTCGTGGCGAGACAAGCGGTGGGTACCGGTGATGCATGGAAATGAATTTCATTTTGCCGGAATATGTAAATGCAAATTCCCTTAATACTTTGAACTTCCCAGGAAGTCGAGAGAAAAATTACGGAAACCTTATTTATTTGGCGGAAAACGAAAACGTTCCGGTAGTGTCTAGAAGAGTTGCATGGAACTAAAATTTCTAAAACGGAAGCCAGCAGTCGCAAGTCAACATTTAAAACATGAGGAAAAAACTAGGCTAAAGATCAGAATACGCTTCAAAGAGGTGTATTTTAACAAAAAATTTTTTGAGCCTGCAAACAGCACATCTCACTCCAAAAATTTTATTTCATGAAAATCAACATTTTTTCTGGTTGCATGGAATTAAAATTTTCTAAAACGGAAGTCAGAAGTCGGAAGCAAATATTTTTACACGGATGTCGGAAGTGAAAAAATGACCGGAAATCTGAATTCCGTGCAACTCAGGTGTCTATTACGGCAAAAAAAAAACGAATTATCCGTGCATCACTGGCACTGACTGAATGTGCAATATAAACTAACTTTTTCTTTTCGTTCGCACAAATATCCTCTTCGTCATCCCAGCCATACGACATATCATTGACCGTACACGTGCTTCCATCGGTGAACATCACTTGAGGATTTTCCAATTCGTGTTTAAAAGCTTCCACCGTTATCCATGCAATATCCAAAAGACAATAGGATAATGAGCATGCTCGGTAGAAAATAGCCTTCTCCATTTGCTCAAATAGGTCGAATCCGGGACACGTCTTGCAGAAATCTTGAGCTAGTAGATTGTCAAATCGCTGCGATTCATATTGTCGTTTTAGAGAGTGGGGTGGTGGTTCCGATGGGTCAAAGGGCTGAAATTTTAGATTTTTAGATATTAATTTATATTCGTTCGTTGTAGTGCTTTCTTCGGTAATTTAGCTAGAAATTGTGTGATCTCTGTGGCGAAATCGGTGGAGCGCGTGAAATTTAATTGAACTGGGGCCGATAGCGCCGTCGGTAGTGGTGGCTGCTGCCGTTCGGGAGGTCACAGGTTGGAGTCCCCCTCACCCCCAATTTCGCCCAACCTCTAATTGGGTAGTAGATAAATCTACGAAGATTGCTCGGTCAGTACATTCGGTACTTGAAGAACGGATCGACTTTGTAATCTTTGTTTGTTGTAATATTTAAATATCATAGGTTTCATTTTTTTTTCTATAGCCTTTCATTTGCTGCGGACGTTCGGATATGAATACACAAACAGTCATGCCGATTTGGGGTTTTATTCATACTCCTAATGTTCTATAATGATTTAAACGAATCTTACCATATCCCCTCGATCCTCGATAACCGCTAACAATCCACTTTCCGTGAAGATCATTCTCCTTCGATCCATTGAGGCTTTCAATTGATCCACATAAAATCTCAATAGGTCCACTCCGCTCATATTAATTACTCTTGATTCATCCTGACAGTTGGGTGCTGGAAATCAAAGTGAAATCAGTTTAGTTCGTAATTTCTAGTTTCGTACTTTGTTCATGACGTAATGCTGCGGCGCTTGTAGAGGGAAGTTCACTGGAATCGAATTTCTGCAAACATTTAAATGGCAATGAGAGTCTATTTAATGCCAGTTTTCTCAAGTGTTCTTTGTTTCAATAAAATAAGAACACTTGAAAACAAACCCAAAACGCACATATTCATTCATCATCGGCGAGTCATTCGGGTTCAAGCCAGGCGGCGATTTCTTCTCTATCGATAACGGAGAGTTGTCATCGGTTTGGTCTGAAGAATTGTTTCTTTCGGCGTCAAGTATAAAAAAAAGCTTACCTGCTGCGCAATCAAATTTGCAATCGTCGATTTCCGTTTTAATCTGGTCTTCCCTCATCATGTGCTTTTTTGGCACTTTCTTGTTCGACCTTCGCTTTTGGACACATTCTCGACGCATTCCAGCTTTTACGCACTTTTCGAAACGACATGATCGACAGATCATTCGAAGCTCTAAAATTTAATTTTGTTCTTACTGTAATGGGCCTATCTTATGGACCTATTCGAAGTACTGTCGAAAAACGAAAAAAAAAAATTAAGAATGCTCCGATTGGTCTGAAATTTTCGGAAATAAGGTGAACCTTGAATATGAAAAAAAAAATTCTAAAAATCTCTGGTCCAAAATTTTTAGTGGAAGTTCGAGAGTATTTTCGACATTGATTCCCAAAATTTCGACAGTATTCTGAAAAGGTTCATAAATGAATATTTATGTGATTGATTTTAATCCAATGTAACCCTGCATTTTTAAGCAGAAAAAAGTATAAAGTTGCAGAAAAATGCATTCAGATATAATGGATTCGCGATGGTGTGACTATAAAATTCAGGTTTTTATTCGAAAAAATGAAGAAATTAAGAGATTTTTCGTCTCCCAGTTTCACGGAAATGTCACTCCTTCACGAATCCATTATAGGTTTATAAGGTTACGCTGATTTGTTTTCGGGAAACTTCTTTTTCTGAAATATCGTAATCGTAGAGTTGAATTGGAAATGACTCATGAATTCAATTATCAGTCTATTTTCAAGTTTCAAATTCGTCAAATCTTACCATGAAAAATCACACAATTATTCTCCTTTTTGCATTGAAACTGAATGTTCAACGATACGGTTCTCCGAAAAAAGGCGGCACACGCGAGACACGATGTGCTGCCAAAATGGGCCGAGCCGCCATCCGGATGCTCACAGACCAGACATTTGGCCGTTGGCGGATAACCGTCCGTTCGCTCCACTTTCATTCAAGTCGAAGACTCTGAAAATGAGTTTTTTTTTCGAGGAGAAGGAAATGAATCAAGATATCAAAGGGTTTAAACGAATCAAGATAGTGGACAGCGAATGAAATTCAAAACGAAAAGCCCGATTGAATTTCAAACGAATAAAAATTTAAAAAATAAAATAAACGAGAGGGAATGTGAATGTTGAAAAGCGAGTCTAGTCAAAAGGAGTTGTGTCGACCTTTGACGCCTAGAAAAGTTGATCTTTTTGCTCTATTAAATACAAATTCTCAGAAATTTTTTAGAAAATAAAAATATTATTGGGATGAGATGAGCATTTTTTTCATTTTGATTTTTTAAACGGATGACTGCCGCTTTGTTGCATAATAAAAACATAGGGAAATGTTTATGCCGAAAAATAGATTGTCTCTCATTTTTTCTTTTTGCATGTCAAAATGTGGTCGTTATCACATTATTGGAAAAAACGAGCATTTCTCACCGATTATTTCCTACTTTTGAAAACTTCTCTAGAAGGAAATTCAGCTACTTTGGCTATACGCCATCCTTGGTAATTTAATACACTTACATTAAATTTTTTGGGGTTATTCAGGAAATAGGAAAAAATAGCTAAAACCAGATTGGCCTGAAACGTTGGGAAATAATGGTAAATTGTTCTCGGGGAGAAATTTTCAGACCAAAAATCGATTTTAAAAAATTTCGGAAAAAAAATATATTTGTTAAAATCGATTTTTTGTTTTAAAATTTTAGTTTTTCCATTATTTCTCAAAGTTTCAGGCCAATCGGAGCATTCTCCGAATTATCAATGAATTTTTTTCTACAGGGAAATGATTGAAAAAGAAAAATAGTATTAGGTCTAATAGTAAGAAGATAAAGAGATATTTTGGAGAAATTATCAACAGTACAAATGGTGTTCAATATTGTGGAAAAGCGGTTTTGTAATACCTACATTCTTGATGCTCTTCCAAAATTGGGCGTGGTTTAAAGGTTACTGTAGGAGTTGGAATGTTTTCATATATCTCAGGTTTGTTTCTTTAAAGATGCTTTTGGTAAAAACAAAACATACCAAACCGTCCTTGTATCAATAATGACACATTATGGTTCAAATTTCTCATTTTTCATTGTATGAAATTGAATATACTAAACATTGCAACATATTGTTCAGCAAATGATCGAGTGGCGAAAAAGGGGAAGCAGATTGAGGGTGAGAGTGAGAAACGAAAAATGGCAGAAAAAGTGGAGAAAATTTAATAAGAGCGTTTGATAAATATGTATTGAACCTTTGGAAAAAATACTGAAATCACTGAGAATTTAGTGCATCACAAATAAAGGTGTACATATTTTTAAATCAGAATCTTGTCATCATTCGTTTGGATAAGGATAAATTGTGGAATATTTAGCAACGGGAAATTAAAAGAAAATCTAGTTTGAAAGGCGAAACTACAAAAAGCTGTGAAGAAATTGTTGAGATTGAAAACTTGAACTCTTGTTCAGAAAAGATTCAAAAAGATAGACGAAGAAAGCCAAGCAAAAAAAGCAATGCAATTCAATAAAAATCATAGATCAAATGGCTACAACACTACACGATAATGTTCTTGGAAGAGTTCAATGATTAGATTATTTGATAGATGTTTATCATTGGCTCTCACCTTTATTAAGCGGGAATGGGCTGAGAAACTTTAGCCCGGAACTGAATCTGGGTTTTCAAGCGTTATAAAATAAAATGACAAATTATTTAATGCGATACGAGATCAAAGCTATATGTAACGGCTATGAATTTTCTGTTATTACCGCCATAAAGTCAGTAAACAGCTAATTTGGACGGATTGCGGTAATTTTTTCAATGTTGGTGTCTTCATACTTAATACAGTTGTATTCATATTTTTTCAAGTTTTATACTTTTTCAGTGCATTTTAAATATTTATTCTCGATTATTCTTAAATATTCTAATTGTATCTCGAATGATTACATCTTCAGGCTATAAGTAGACACAGGAAAGTCAAATAAAAAAGTAAAAAAGGATGGCGACAATTTTTTTTAGATATTGTGTTTTCAATTGAGTTGTGAAATCAAAACGTGAAACCTCGCCCACCTTTTTTTCACTCAAAAATTCAAAATGCACTAAAATTTAATGTTCGCGTGCAAAAAGTGGGCGGAGTTTCACATTTTGATGTCGCAAGACGATTGAAAACACAATAACAGGAAAGATCATTGAGCGAAACATCGATCTTTACCTTAATATTTGCTTCTTTTTTTTAAATTATTTTTATAGCAAAATTGCAATTGTTGTATTAACAAAATATTTGTTTTAATTAAATGCTTATGATATAATTTTTGTAGATAGAAAAATATTTTGGAGAATTATTGACGATAAAAATCCTGAAAATAATCAGAAAAATGTTATTTATTCCTTTTTCTGAAAATTTGGGCCACAGTTTACAAACACTATGTAAGTACTAATTGAAAGCAGGTGCTGGCAACATTTTAGCCGTAACCAAATAATGGGGTTTCATGACAACTACATTTTTCTTTTTTGCACCCAAAATGTGTCTTTTCGTACTTTTCCATAATCATTCAACAAACATGCGTTAATTCAAAATTTAAAATATGAATTAGACCGAAAATTTTTGCTAATTAATCAAATGGAATTTGTTTGATAATATGAAGAAATAGTCACCAAAGGAGCAACAACTGTTGTAGGCTACAAACTACATTTCACGTAAACTATATGCTCTTGGGCGTCAGCCTATTTCCGTCAGAATGTGCTCTTGATCATGGAAAACAAACAATATAAAAATCAGAGAGTCCAAACATTTTGAATTTTTGCGGAAAAAATGGATTGGATTTCACTATTTGCAACCGAGTGTGCGACTTTTTGATGTTTCAAAGAACAATGGTTTTTCAAAATAAATATTTTTAGAAAATTCCCCATTTTTGGCTTCATTGGAGCCTATCTGAGCACATATTTAAAAAAAAATAGGATGGGTAATATCAAGATAATAAAAAAACATTGAAAATGACTAGAATCTAGGTGAATAGTCTGGCAAAACGAGAAATGTTCTCTTTTTTCATTTTCGCCTAGAAGAAGAAACTCCGAAACAATTGATAAGCAGAAAAAAGAGGAAATGGAAGAAAAATGTTTTCGAAATAATGAGAAAATGAGAGAATTAGAGAAAGAAAAGAGATTAGAAGTGCAGTCAAGCAGAGAATATGAGCGTGCTCTCAAAGTGAGCTCACCGGTGATAGGAAAAGCTAGGAGTGAGACCAAAAATGAGAAAGATGCAGAAAGGCATAGAGGAAATGCTTGGCGTAATGATCAAAGGTCAGGCGAACAAAAAGCCAAAGCAGGAATTAGCGCTCGTTTAGACAGAGAAACATACCTGTGACCATATATATAATGCAAGGGAAATTTATATAAGATTTAGGATAAAACGAAGACGGGGAAAAACCAATTTGCAGACCAGACCGAAATGTTTATTGAACGGCAAAAAAAAAGATAAACAGACAGACAAGAACATAAATAGACCGGTGAAAAAGTCGGGCAAAGTACGCAACTTTAGGTTCATCGTTTAACTTTTATCACCCCTAGATTGTCGAAAATTAAGTTTATAAACGAAGCGTATTTTCCCAAAAAAGAATCCAAAAAGATTTAAAAAAAAAGTTTTTAAATTGAATAAATTTCAAAAGTTTCGAAATTTTATTGCCACCCATGGGTCCGAAAAAACGCTCAGGGGCGTGAAAAATGTTGAACTATTTCCATAGACCACGCGATATCACAGTGACATGAGCCGACTGTCAGCAAACGCGCCCTGTCGCAAAACGGCGAATGCTTAGAAATGCGACCCAAAATTAATATAAAAACGTGTTGAGATATTTTTAATAATTTGGTGCCTCCTTTTTAAAGTATTTTCAGTTGTGCTACCGGGCGCGTTTGCTGACTCCCGGCTCGTGCCCCTGAGAAAAGGAAAATCGTTTGTGGAGTAACCTCAGCGCATTTTTTTTGGATTACGGTCACACTCATTTCAGATGTTCGTGGTCTTAATCTGATCTGTATTGTTTTTTCAATCGACTAGCGACATGAGAACTCGTGACTCCGCCCACTTTTTTTCGCGCGACCAGGCAAACACAGTTCGATTCGAAGAGAAGCAGAGAAAACATGTCTTTTTATCTCTCGTTCTCTTGCTGCAACTCGATTGAAAACACATTAGTTATTATTTAGGAAAACAAAAAAATTGCTAAGCGGTGTTTGCGTGTTTTTGAAAACTCACACGAAAATAAATGAAACGTTATGGATTCAAGACGGAGCGGCCCTTCGTGGTGAATTGTGGGGCGAAATCTAGCTGGTATCGTCACGATTTTGTCAGACTACGATTATCGTGAAAAAAATTATTATTAAATTTTGCCCCACAAATAAGCGCGGAGAGTCGCTCGGTCATGAATCATTTTCGTTTAAATTTTCAAAAGTACGCAAACACCGTGTTGTAAATGTTTTTTTCCCCAGTAGTTACTAGTCGAATGCGACATTTGAGACGAGAGTCAAGCATCAAAGAGAAATAGAGAGGTAGAGACGAAAAATTTTTCTGAGAATAACAGACCGACAAACAGATAATAAACAGATCATATTGTTTTTTCAATAGAGTTCAAAACATAATCCCCGCCCACTTTTCTGACGCGTGTATTAAATGTTTGTGCCTTTTAGATTTTAGCATGACAAAAAATGGGCGGGGTTTATGTTTTGATGTAAATATTTAGCAACTCGATTGAAAACACAATAGGGCGAACCGACAAATTGACCGACAAAAATAGTTCTCAAGTGCTAAACAGCAGGTGCAAAAAACGTTTGCGTGATCAAACATCGCGAGGCGCTATAGAGCCGATTATCTCCAGCGCGTTCTTGAAAACTTTCGTTGGTCCTCCTAATCCCTCAACCCAGTGGTTATTATGAGCATAAAAAGGCGTGAAACAGCAGAAAACCAAGTGGTCAGATGCCCATGAAAAAAGTGGGTGGTTTGCTTTTCTTTGCTCCGACTAAACCGTTGTGTGCAACAAACGAGGGGGATTGGAACGAAGCGGAGAAAAAAGCTTTTGCAATTGGTCTGAGCAAAGAACATTTCGGCTTTTGTTAGACTGTATGGGTTGAAGCGTGGGAAGAGACGCAATGATAATTGAAGAGTGGTCACCGTTAGTTAATGACACCTAACTTTCACCAAGAGGCTTAACAAAAGTTGTCAGCGGTTCCGCTGGCCTTAATTACTCTCTCTCTCTCTCTCTCACACACTAATTAGTTGCCACGTTGCAATGAGCCCAATAAAAGGGGAAGAGGGAGAGAGCGAAGCGAGGGAAAAAAGAGAAAAAGTGAAGAGGCGCAGAGTGGGACAAGGAAAAAGAAAAAGGTGATTCGGAGGGCATACAACCTCATTGAAAAGTGGGAGAAGAGAGTCAGAGAAGGAAAGAGAAAGGCAGCGAAAAAGGTTGTTGATCTTTCTTTTGGAAAGAGACGACGTAGAAAAGACAGGAAAAAAGAGGGCAGAGAGAGAGAGACAGAAGACAAATGAGAAACGTTTCTTGCAAATAGTAGACCCTTATTTGTAGTCTAGTGGATCGGGTCGCTACGCAGATTTGAGGTGGATGCGGATGGAAATTTTTGAACTATTTTTACCAGTCCGCGTGATTTCACAGGGACATGAGCCGAAGGTGAGCAAACGCGCCCAGTCCCACTACTGAAAATGGTTACAAATGAGGCGCAAAATTAATATAAAACAGGCACGTTTTTATATCAATAAACTTTGAAAATAGCCAGTTTCCCCACGAAATGTCTCGGAGCAGATTAGTGCGACCGTAACCCATTAAAAATGTAAACAATTTCCAAAAATATTGTGTTTTCAATCGACTTGCGACATGAAAACGCAAGTCTGCATTCACCGTTCTGTCTGCGTTTCTTGAAATATCACTGTCTTCGCGTGGTCGCGCACAAATAAGTGGGCGGAGTTTCACATTTTCATGTCGCAAATCGGTTGAAAACAAAATATTTTCGGAACTTGTTTACATTTTTATTGGGTTACGGTCGCACTCTTTTCAACTGTGTCCTTAAATGAGCCTCGAGACATTTCGTGAAAAAATTGGCTATTTTCAATTTTATGAGCAGCTGCTGAGACGCACGGAATTAAAATGACAGGAAAATTCGATGTTGCAACTCGATTGAAAGCATAATGATTACTGTCCTGACTCTATTAAGACGGCGTACGCTTCTATTATTCGAAAAATCTGAAAGATCATTAAGAAATATAATTCTTCCCTGAGTTCTTGCTGAAAGATGGAAAATCAAATAAAATCGTGAAAATTTTTGAGAAAATTAAAAATTCAAGCCGATAAAACCTTTTTATTGGAGGTGTTCTTCAATTAGAGGTCCCATTCTAATAGAGTATTGTGAAAACAAAAAAATTGCAACGCGGTGTTTGCGTACTTTTAAAATTCAAACGGAAAAGGGAACAAATCTCTTCATTTCCCATGCTATTTCTCTCATTGCAATTTGAATTTCAAAAGTACGCAAACACCGCGTTGCAATTTTTTGTTTTCACAATAAATATGGTAGAATAAATACGGTAATTAATTTCTTCTGAAATTCAGCCGTTCAGAAAAATTCATTTCAAAAAGTTCCCCGCAAAAACTCCATTCTCAAAGCTGAAAGAGTGCCAGACAAGCATAAAAATTCGTTACCGAAGTTTCTTTCACTTGCGAATAGAGCGTATTCGAAGCGACCAGTCCAAAATATATGAAAAACCATTATATAAAATTTATATTCTACGACAATTTTTTATTGCTCAAAAATTCAGTATCAGACGACCGAAAATTCGAGATAAAAACGTAAAAATGTGTTGTACTTTGATCGTAAACTATTGTACAAAAAGCGCCATTTTGGCTCCTGATAAAAGTGTTTCCCATCATTGCATTCAAAACTAGGCTACACTCTATTATGTCTAGTCAAAAAAAAAGAAAGAAGTAAAGGTGTTCATCAACCATATCATCAGATCGATGGAATAAAAGTGAGATGACGGCGGAATGATAAGTAAAATAGATGATGGAAAACGGAAATGGGAAAGAAAACATCGAATGAAAAGAATCAGAATCACACTTAAAGATAAACACGGTCATTTCAAACCTTTGATCTCGAAACGCCAGAAACCGTATTCCGCTTTTTAATAAACTCCACCAGCAAGTCTGCGTTTTGAGTTCTATAGAGCAAAGGCTGTAGAATGCAGAAAAACAATGCGACAGGCATGCAAAGGGGGCGTGGCTTGTTCTCCGGTTTTGTCAGGATCTCCTTTTTTTGCTCATTTCATAGACCTATTTAGAGCAGGAGGAACGCGTTTTTTTGGTATTTTGAACGTCCTAAAAAATTAAAAAAAAAAAATTTTTTTTTAAACGTACTGTAGCAAAAGTTATAGTTATTGCGTTTTCAATTGAGTAGCCACATCAAAACGTGAAACCCCGCCTACTTTTTTCATGCGAACATTAAATTTTAGTGCATCTTGAATTTTTGCGTGAAAAAAAGTTGGCGAGGTTGATCAAAAATTTCCCACTTCTGTAAAAAAATGGCCTAGATTTATTTTTAGACTTTTCCCGATGTTTTTAAACTGTTTTTTACTTTTATTCGGGTGTTGGCAAACAAAACACTTCCGTCGATTCTTTCTCGGGTAAAATTTGTTTTTCAAAAGTCGGAGTGCGCCTAAAAGATCAGAAAATAGTGCAAAATATGACTAGACGATTCTCGGCGTCATTCGCCAGGACAACGGTTAAAACACGTTAAGTACCTTGAGTATGCTACTATTCAAACTTGTTCGTTTTACACTAATCTTTGGGCGTCTCATAGCACTTGGCTTTGAAGATTTTTCGCCACGTTTGGTACAAATCGGTGCAATAAGAGAAAACGCTGGTGACACGAAATCTCACACACATAGTGACAAACATCAGCGCTTAATAATAGTAAAGATTTCACGTGAAAGTTATGCAAACACCACATGCCTTTTGAGAAAGTGCTGAAGGCACGTGAAGCCGAAAAACGTGTGACCACAGACACTCGGCTATTTTCATCGAGTTCAATTAAAGCTACCGTAAAAACTGTAATAGAACACCACCTTTAATAGAACACCACCTGTAATGCAACGCCATCCCCAACATCGCTTCGAAAAATAGAACGCCACCCTCTAATAGAACGCCACCCTTTAATACACCGCCACTCTGAAAAACTGCGGCCTATAAACATGAACTGGTATACCAGTTTTTTTTCAACGTGGATTACTGTTATCGGCCCGCGAAAATGGTCAAACGCGCTCCGCTGATCTCAACGCTATTCAAATTTCATTTTGGTCTCCAAATTATTTCATTTCACGTATAAATTCAACGTGAAATGAATTTATTTGGAAACCAAAATGAAATTTGAATAGCGTTGAGTTCAGCGGAGCGCGTTTGACCATTTTCGCGGGCCGACAATAGTTAAAAGTACATAAACACCGAGGTGTGTAATGAGCGATGAAGCTAGCTGATTACAGAGGGTACTACGTTATAGAACTCGCACATAATTGAACTGCTACGGAATAGAATTGCGCGGACTAGAACTGTCTGAAATGGAGCTGTACTAAAAAAAACCAGTGCACAAAATACAACTCAGGGACTCACAATTCACAGCGAAATTATTTTCTTTTCTTTTTTTTCGAATCGCTTTTCGAGTTGTTCGTTGCACCGCTCTATTTCAGGCATTCCGTGCGAGTTCTATACCGTAGTAGGATGACAGTGATATCCTCTTGAATTTGAATAACAGTACAAACAGTACATATTATCGGCCTGCCACGACGGTCAAACGCGCTCCATTGAATTTAGTATTTTTTGATTTCCATTTTGGTATTTTCCATTCGCAAAAAAATCAAGTGCGCTCCACGAAACTTAGTCTTCGTAGATTTCATTTTCTTCGCCAAATTAATTCAATTCACGTGTAAATTCAACGTAAAATAAAATAATTTGGAATCGAAAATGAAAATCACAAAGTATTAAAATCAATGAAGCGCGTTTCACCGTCGTTGAGGATCGACAATATTTACATTCGTTTTTTTTTTCTATTTTTTCTGTTGATTTTTATTATTTTTGGTTGTTGAAAGATGAAATTTAATTTTTTTTTTCTGAAAATTCAGCTCCGAAAAATATACCGCCACCCTCTAATAGAACGCCGCCTCTAATACAACGTCACCCCTAGACCCACTCCGAAAAATACACCGCCATGGCGCTGTATTACAGTTTTTACGGTAACTGGTGTGGCCTCGGATTTTCCGCGGGAAATCGTATTGTAGCCGGCAAGAAAATTGAACTGATATTGGGGCTTATGTCCCTTGCAGTCTTTGGTGATCTCTAGAAATTCGTGGCCGGTGAAAAGATAATCGGCATAAAATTTCCAAATCTTATTGTGGAACACAATAGGGGCATTTTATCAAAGTGATGGGGGATATTACTGCGTCGCGAAAACCAGTCAGAGAGCTCGTGCCTTGCGGCTGTGGTCTCGCCGCGACCAGCGCGTATACGGTAGTTTGTTTACATTTGTTTTCTTTTTTTTTTGTGTTTTCGTTTTTTTTTCTTAAACGTTTTTTTTTCTTAAACGTTTTTTTTTCTTAGCGCTGGTCGCGGCGAGACCACAGCCGCATGGCACGAGCGCTCTGACTGGTTTTCGGTGTGAAATTGAATATTGTTTTTCACTACTGCTTCATTTCAGGCAGTTCTATTCCGTGTAGGTCATATCCCGTTGTGCTCCCGGGCGAAGCACCTGTAGGCAAGGCTTGGGACCGTAATCATGAGGCGATTCGGAATTCCGAATGGGTATTATTATTTCTACTTTTGTTAGGCCACAAAAGGCTGCGAAGAGAGAAAAAAAGAAGAAAATAGTACCCATTCGGAGTTCCAAGTCGATCGGAATAGGCTTTTCCGAGCACGTTCGGAATTCCAAATGGCCCATGAACACGGCTCCAGGTGTTTTCAGGAAACTACCCCGAACCAGAACTATCCCAAATCAGAACTGTCCCGTATCAGAACCATTTCAAAAAGAGAGTCTGTAGCTCACCACTCGTTGGGTTTGTGAGCATTTATTTATTTATTTCAAAGTATTACTTATTTTGCACAGAAGTATATAGTGAAATGATAGCGGTTGCGGTTTTGCTAATTTTGATATACCGATTTCGATACGTAAAAGCCCTGAAAAGGAACAGTTCTGATTCGGGACAGTTCTGGTTCAAGACATTTCTGATACGGGAAAGTTCTGATTCGGGGTAGCCCCTATCTAAAAAAAAATATTTTCTGCACTTTTAAGGTTACGGTACAGTAAGCACTTGGCATCTTTTTATTGCCAAAACGAGGTTAGGTCAATTTGATCAAAGTTTAACTTTTCTCAGAGAAAAGTAACGTTTTCCGATTTTATAATGCACTTCAAAATAAAATGAAAAGGTTTGAATGGGCTTTGTGATTTTCATCCTCCTAAAGGTATAGTGCATCTTTGTCAGAAAAATACAAGGAAAACAATCGATTACCGTTTCTATCAACAACAAAAAAACCTCAGCCGGTATTTATCTGGCTGGCGGTAGTTGCCGCATTGAAAGAAAAAAAAATTACAGACAGAACTCGAACTTCTGTGAGGAAAATGGTGAGTCTACGAAATCGTTGGAAGGCCTGCGTTAGTTAGCAGCATGATTGCTAAAGCTAAAATTCAAAAAAAAAGCTTCATATTTAACGACATAAGAAAATATGAATGTAAATGGTGTCATTGATCTTTGTAGCCTCTTTCATTGCTTTGTAGTCGATGATCAAAGATCACAGGAGCTGATAATTGGAGAGATTGTCTGAACGATACAGCGCAACTTCTTCACTTTCCCATTTATTTTCTTTTCTTCTCATCGTTGTTCTTTGACTTTCTATCTCATTCTTCGGCTCAGATCTAATCGATTGGCTCACGGATTCGAGTTTTTTCTAGTCGGTTAACAATTTCATTTGTGTTCCTCTTCTGGACAATCCGATATTTTACAAGGTTCGGGTTATGGAATCCTATCTGAAAATCATGACTGAGTGAGAACAAATTAGAACGAAATATGTGATTTTTTAAGTTTTACGGCTCACGGCACCCCAGCCTTCCAAAAATGTTTCTACCTGGCGCATTTTTAAAACCGTAAGGCTCGGTCATTTTCTGACAAAAGGCCTCGTTTTTGGATTAAAATGATGGTGTCATCCTGAATAATCAGATAATGATTCGAATTTCTCAAAAAAGTAAATTTTCGCTTGAAAAAATAATTTCATTATCCGACGAACTTGATGGCGCATTGGACGATGGGGGAGGCGTGCGGTTGTTTCTCTAGTCTTATCTAACTTTTTGTTTTTTGGATTACACAGCAAATTACTATCATTTCACTAGTAAAATCAGAAAAATCGGATAAATATAGTTGAATAGATTACGGTCACACTAGTTTCACCTGTGTCCGATCGCGCCGAGACTAGGGAAATGTTGAAACCGTTAATTATTGAATAATGCCAATTCAGTTCTGACGGATTGAGTGGTTTTCACTACAAGTAAATGTCAGAGATGTTTTGAAAAGTACTTCATCACAAATATTTATAGAAATTGACCTTTACTCCGAACCGAGATATGACGCGTTCAAGTTTCGGTCACTCCCCTTTAAAATTTCACAACGAACAAAGTATGGTACTTTTTATCGAGTTATTTGGAATCTTGCCAGTTTCGAAAGAAATTCTGTGCTAACTAGGTCTAGGCTAATCTAGGCAGCGCAATGAAAAGGGGGCGGAGCGTCAATTTATCCTTTTAGAGAAGTAAGATATTTACCTGTCCAACCCGAAATCCCTTGCACTTTTTTAAATTTGCTCTTTCCGTGTAAATCACTTTAGCACTTTCCAACTTGCAACCACTAATCGAGTACTTTTTCACCAATTGGCAACAATCTTCCAGCTAAAAATCAAGAAAAAAGATTAAATAAATAAGAATTCAGAAATTCCAGACTTACCAACTTTTCCGGAATATTTCCAATTTCGATTCCACGTGGCAATCTCAAGTAAACGTGAGCAGAAGACGTGGAATTCACATGAAACCACACGTCATCGGCATATCCTTTCTGAAAATGGGCGGTGGGATAATTTTCTTCAAATTACTGAAAACTTACAGTAAATAACTTTTCGTTTTCCTCCTGATGCTCACCCATAAAAATAAGAGCTCGTGGCTCGACAGAATCCGATAGAAAAACGAATACCATTATTATTATTTTTGTTTATTTTCGGGTTTTTTTTTTTGGAAAATGAGCTGCTTATTCACAGTCCTGCTCTTTCCATTCTTTTCTTTCTTTCTCTGCGTATGTCTAGGAAATTGGCAAATATTTCGCAACATTCAGTAAAAAATGACGAATTTATAGGAAACTAGCCTAGACGAGAACAAAAATAACCAAAAAAAATTAACAAATATTTAGTTTTTCATATTTTACTGCTCCACTGCTTTCGCCGTCACACTTTTGATCCGGAGTACTGTCGCCTCGTCGCTGCGCCACTTGACAATTTTTGTTTGATGATGATTGAGATGAACGTAGTCCAATTCTGGAGACAACGTCTTCTTTTCGACAACTACAGCATCCACAGAGACTGTCGAATTATCGAGAAGTGGCCGTCCGAACAGAGAAAAGTTCGAACCGCCCACCATTAAAACCTTTTCCAGTTTGATTTCATCGCCAACGTTCAATGGCAGATTGCCTTCCAGGTTAATTAGATCGCCGTCACTGACCTGGAAAAAATAATAAATTCTTGGAAAAAATAGAGCGAGACAGAAAACTATACAGTTGGGGTCACCAATTGAACTCTTTTTCCAACGTTTACTTTAAAGGGTGCATGTCAGAACTTCGAGGTGGTTTTATTGTCAAAAAAAAAGCTGCGACCTACAGTAATCCGAATAAAGATGAGCAATGACCTCGCCCCCTGAGTCAAAAAAATTTAAAAAAAAAAAGTGACCTACGGTAACCTAAAAAAACGATTTACGAGACCCAGACAAAACCGGCGAAAACGAAAATTTAAAACCCGAAGAGGAATCCCCGCCATCTGCAAGTATGTGGGCTCCTGTTTTGTACAGGAAGTCTTCTGATTTAGGCTGAGTCCCTAAAAATGTTTGCCTTGTTTTTGCAAAAGGGGTCGGGGTCATTGCTTATACTTTTATGGTTACTGTATATCGACGTTTCATTTTTTTTTTCGACAATATTGGGAAAATAAAAATAGAGACACGGTGTTTGCGTATTTTTGAAATTCAACGAATATGCAGGAAAAAATATAGTAAATGAAGAGAAATCTTTAGGGGCGTGACAAAAATCACTCCGTAACTTGTATTTTCGGGGTACTGTAGGTGGCCGCTTTATTTCCTCGATGATAACAAGATATACCCAAAAGAATTGTATACTGTAGCCTCACCTTCCACTGTCTCCCATTCACATAGACGACCGCAAAGAGTCGTTGCCGTTTGGTGGCATCCACCTCATCGGAAATCGCTTTGAACACTTCCCTCTGCACTTTCTCCGTTTCAACGACAGTCGCTTCTGATGACGTGGCAGCGCCGCGAACAAGAGTACGAGAGAGAAGAGCAGCGCAACGTCTAGCTAACATCTGGATAAAAAGCGGTCAAAAATGTAACCTGGGAAGAATAAAGAGTTGAAAGTATAAAAATGTATGAATAAACATTATTAGGAAAGAAAAGAAAGCAGCCAAAACAAAATAATGTACTGTAATAAGAACTTCATTCAAAAACTGTCTCAATTCTGAGCCCCTGAGAAGCAGGACCTCGTCAATCCGAGTTCTTCCTCTTGCATTTCAGACGCCAACATTTTGAAGGCTTCTCTTTCTTCGGGTGTCAATGTATTCAAAAGTTCATCCACATTATCTGACAATCCCATCCCAATAAATCTCCGCTCGATTTCATCATCTTCCAATCCATAATCATCAATGGCTCCCTGAACTGTCTTCTTCATCGCCTCATCCTCTTCTCTCTGCCAATCGTGCTCATTTTTTACATCCTCATCATCCGAATCCAATGGTTCTCCTTCTTCAATTCCACTCCAGTCTCCGTCCAAAAATTTTTGCATTTTCTCCTTGTACTCTTCACCTTTATGGCTCATATCCGCCTTTTTGCCGGATAGTTCTCGTTGCACTTGCTCTTGATAGAACTTTTCAGAGCACTCGGAATGTTTTGGGTTACGGTAGCACTTGATTGTGCAGTAGAGAAGAGAGCATCGAGGGCATTTGTACGGCTCTTTTCGTTCGATTCCACAAATACCGCATTGGAGAGATGTTGCGGATGTTGACGCCATCTAAAAATATTCCAAGACGTTTGAGTTTTCAATCTAATTGTTTTTTCAAGATTTGCATGAATAACTCAATTTTTGCGGTTTTTTTTTCAATTTTTAACAAAAACCGGAGAAGGTTTTTTTTTAGTTTTCTTGAAAGCACTAATTAAGTGATTTTGGACGAAGATGAATTTAAAATAAGTTTCTGAAATGTCAGAAACAAAAATCGGTTTTAAAAAACTTTTTTTCGATGTTGGAATGGTTTTTAAAATTATTATTAAAAAAAAGATAATTATGGGCTCGTTAACCCAAATTGAAAAAATGCAGAAAACACTTGAAAAAAAATTTAATAAATTGGTTTATTTGACAACAAAACAAGCATAAAATGGAAAAAAAATCAAAAAAAATTTTTGGTAATCACGGATATTAAAAAAGTAAATAAGATCAAAATGAAGCACACTTTTTGAAATTTGTTCATAAAAAACGCGGAAAATGGTTAAACTGAAATGAATGTGGTGCCTGATCTTTCTTATATATAAAAACCCAGATCGGGATGTCTGCACAGGTGGTGGGAGATAATGCCAAAACGGATCCGAAACGGATGGGACGTGGATTGGATCCATATATGATCCGATATAGATCCACGCGCCCCAGTGGAGGGAGCGTGGATTGTTTTGGCGTGGGTCGCCGTGGATCCACGCCGGCGTGGAATATATATGGAGGGCGCGTGGATCCGTGGGAGAATGGAAACATATCGGATCTTATATGGATCCACGTGTCCCTCGTGGAGGGCGCGTGGAATTTTTTGACGTTATGGAGAATGGATCCGCGTTCATCTGAAGCAGGGCGCGTGGATGTCAGGCTCTATTAGAAGAGCAGGCAACTTGGTAATTGACCATTGTAGCCCCCCTAGCTGATATCGACCACCAAGGATCGGCTTAGCACAGGTTGATTTTGGTCCAATTTACTCAGTGGTTTGTAAAAAAAACCTGGCAGTTATCCTGGTATATGAGTGAACTAGTATAATAACTAGTATAGAATTGTGTCGAAATAGAACTTGACGCGAAACAGAACCGCGTGGAATAGAACTGTTCGGAAATGAAACTGTTCCGAAATAGAACTGCGTGAAATAGAACTGTTCGGAAATAGAACTGTTCCGAAATAGAACCGCGTGAAATAGAACTGTTCGGAAATAGAACTGTTCCGAAATAGAACCGCGTGAAATATAACCCAGTCAATAAATCGAAAACAGGTCACGCCACTGATTGTGAGTGGAAATTTTTCTGTTTGGCTATTTATTCAATAGTCTTCACCCAATTGTGCTAAAACGCGCTAAAACTATGTACAGTTCTATTTCACGCGGTTCTATTTCCGAACAGTTCTATTTCACCCGGTTCCATTTCGGAACAGTTCTATTTCACGCGGTTCTATTTTGAAAAGGTTCTATTTCGAGGTAGCGCCATCAAAACAGAACTGTCCCGAATCAGAACCGTTTTCTTTCCAAATGGACACGTGTCAAAAGTGTTGTATAATAATAAGCTAAATCAAATTCTCCAGTACAGAACAAGTATTTGTAATACCGTATTTACTCTATTTGTCCGACATGCCGGCTTATTGTTTGAACCTCCTGCTTGGATGCCGGCCAGTTAGAGTGAATACCACATAATTCATTATCCACATTTGTGGCTCATAAAATCTTTTTTTTTCTTTTCCAATTACGTTACTGATTTCACCTTTACCATAGTTCTAATTTGGAAACGTTTTGATTCGAGATAGTCGGGGGGACTACGATGGTGAGGGACTATACTTATATATGCTGGGGTGGGGGCTTATATCCCACGGCAGGCATATGAAGTAAGTTTTCGTGAAATTACGTCTTAAAATAGTAAGATCCACGAAAAACTGGTGTCACCACGCTACGCCCCGCCCCTTTCCCGTGCAAAACATAAGGGCCGTCGAAACCCGTGAGGTGTCGGTCCACATGGGAAGGTATACCCGCCGCCTGCGCAGGTGTTGCAAGGGATTGGGTTAGAGAATTCTGAAGGGTGGGTGGTGAGCTCTTGATGAAGGCTCCGTGGCACGGTGCCACAGAGCCCACCGGCTATTTTTGGTCGTCTGGATACATGTGCTCATTGAGCATCTTGAGTGAATTCAATAAAAAATGGAAATTTCAGGACGTCTAAAAATATCCACGTCCCACCCACGTCCCATCCGTTTTTGATCCGTTTTCAGTCCACGCTCCCACGTCCGCATCCTATCCGTGGGAGCGTGGATCCTAATAGGATCAAAATCGGATACATATAAAATTCCTATAAATTCCACGTCCCATCCGTTTCGGATCCGATATGGATTTCAAGCCCTTCACCTGTGTGTGCGCGTCCGCACTTGCCTTTTTGCAAGAAAATGCAGTGTGGACAAAACACGAACCCGTGACATTGGGATTTGTATTCAAGCGCACTACCGACTGAGCCATAGAGGACAGAAATCTTCCCAAAACAGAGTGCGTATAAATGAATGAGGAAGAGTGGAACGTAAAAAAAAAGAATGTGGCGACGAAGTCGCCATTAGGCTGCGTCAGCAGCCGCGCAGGACTGCGCAGCAGGCTTGTAAATTAAGAAAAAAGTAACAACAACAGCATGAAAAAAACAACAAAAAATTGAAATACTTGCCTAATCCGTGTCTTCTTCTTCTTCCTCTTCGTCTTCTTCGTCTTCGCCCTCAACGTCATCTGAACTCTCATCCGAATCCTCGGCTCTTCTCTTTTTACTTTTTGGCTCGTCATCGGAATCAGAATCCTCATCATCATCATCATCGTCCTCATTTTTATCAATCATTTGATCAAAGAATCCTTCAACTTTCCGGTTTTTCTTATTTTTCGCATCCTGAGCACGGAGAACTGGAATCTTGTCAGTAATCTCTTCCATATTCCACTTTTTGATGGTACAGTTCATGCAGATCATTGTGTATACGGTGGATTTGTCGGTGGATATCTTAAACGGAAATTTGGCTCACTAGGTCTTTATTTAATTACCGTATTTACTCTCCCGCACGACAACCCAGCCTTCCAAAATTGTTTCTAATGGGGTTATTCACGAAATGGCAAAAAACGGCAAAAAACTGCGCGAAAACTCGGAAAATGCTCCGATTGATCTGAAATTTTGGGAAATAAAGGAAAAAACTCTCCCGGACATTCCCACAAAATTTCTGACAAAAATATCGATTTTAAGCATTTTCAGAGAAAAAAGCAATATTTCTTAAAATTCGATATTTTGGTCTGAAATTTTGTGGGAATGTCCGGGAGAGTTTTTTCCCTTATTTCCCAAAATTTCAGATCAATCGGAGCATTTTCCGAGTTTTCGCGCAGTTTTTTGCCATTTTTTTCCATTTCGTGAATAACCCCATAACTGGCGCATTTTTAAAACCCTAAGGCTCGGTCATTTTCTGAATTAAAATGATTGAATTAAAATGATCGTGTCATCCTGAATATTCAGAAAATGAACCGAATTTCTCAAAAAAGTGAATTTTCGAGTGAAAAAATAATTTCATTATCCGACGAACTTGGTGGCGCATTGGACGACGGGGAGGCATGGACCGTCTACTTTTCAGAGATCCTGACAAAACCGGAAAGAGGGAAAAGTTTGCAAGTCCGCGGCACGGTTTTTCCTGCATTCTCTAGCATTACCAGTACAAAACTCGTGCCGCAGACTTGCAAAGGTCGGAGCCTCTTCCTCCGCTTTTGAAATGTTTTTCCCCGCTTTTGTCAGGGTCTCATTTTTCAAGACTCTGTTCAAAGCCTCTTCTCAGGAAATTTTTAGCTAATAGCCATCCGATCGGACCGTGTACCATATGCGTTTGGAATGGCTAACAATGGCTATTAGCCACATAGCTGCCAATGCCCGCCATATACGCGGAAAAAATTTCCTGAGTACTTATCCGGCATATGAACAGAAAAATGAAAAATAAAAAGGCATGCCGGACTTTTTGTGTAAATACCACAGCTAAATTTTTTTTTTAAATTTACAAAATGTCAACAAAAAAAACATTGGAATTATTGGGAAAACAAAAGAATTGCACAGCAGGGTGCTACCTCGGAATAGAACTGAAGTGTAATAGAACTGCAGCGATATAGAACTTGCTTCGCAATAGAACCGTTCGGAACAGAACTGTTCGGTAAAGAACTTTAGCAAAATAAAACTGTTTTGGAATAAAACTGTTCGGAATAAAACTGTAGCGTTTTGGAACTAAATTAGCAATGGAGCGCGATTGCATTGCTTGGCCGTCAAGGCGGGCCGAGAAAAAAATGATAAAAGTTTATTCAAAAAAACAACAAAACAAACAATTTTTGATGAATAGCTCAAATATAAAACTGTTGAAAAAAGCACGCGCATGAGAAATTCCAATATTTGAATGAGCAAGCAATGCAATCGCGCTCCATTGCTAATTTAGTTCCAAAACGCTACAGTTTTATTCCGATCAGTTTTATTCCGAACAGTTTTATTTCGCTACAGTTCAATTTCACTACAGTTCTATTCCAAAGCGAGTTCAATTTCGCTACAGTTCTATTACTCGTCAGTTCTATTCCGAGGTAGCACCCACAGCGGTGTTTGCGTACTTTTGAAAATTCAAACGGCAATGAAAGAAATAGCATGGCGAATGAAGATATTGTGTTTTCAATCGACTTGCGACATGAGAACGCGAAACTCCGCCCACTTATTTGTGTGCGAACACAGTGATATTTGAAGAGACGCAGACAGAACGGTGAATGCAGACTTGTGTTTTCATGTCGCAAGTCGATTGAAAACACAATAAATGTTCCCATTTTCGATTGAATTTCAAAAATACGCAAACACCGCGTTGCAATTTTTTTGTTTTCTCAATAATCAGTATACGAAATTAAACATGAAATACATACCGTAATCGCATCAATTCCATCATCATCACTTTTCTCATCGCCGTGAAATCCGGCAAATCCCAATCTTTTCGACGGCATAACATTAAGCAGTCTCATTTTGTTGCTTCCCTGACTTGACAATCCCAACAATCCGGGCCTCAGTTCAACGATTCCATTGACTCCCATATCGAATCCACTCTCAATTCTTTCCAACAAATTTCCGTACTCGTTCAGATTGAAAACTTCTACATAACCGTCCTCTCCACCCACATACACATATCTTTTTGTCGGGCAGACAGCAAAAAGTTCGGAATGCATCAGTTCACTACGAACTTTAAATTTCGCTTTTCTCAAGTCATACGCTCCTAGAGTTCCATCAGAAGAGGTAGCAATGAGGTTGGATTTTATATCAACATTGAGCTCGTTGATTTCCTCCTCTTGTTCGTTGAATTTACGAACCATCGGATCTACGGCGTCGAGATTCCACGTCTTCACCTCCCCAGACTCATCCGCTGTGGCGAGTTGTTGAGATTTGAGAGCGGTTGGTGGAAGAGTGCAAATGGCGGAAGGTGTTGACGCGTGGCATTTTAAAATGCAACGAGTTCTGAACAATATGAGCGATAGTGCGTGGTTATCGTAAAAACTGTATAAGAAGCTAAATTAGATGCGCACCTCTAATGGATCTATTCAGCGCAGTAAAATAACCCATCGCGTCGAGACCCGGCTTTAAAACAATGTAATGCGAATTCATTTGATGTCCAATGGGAATGTTGCCGAACTTTAAAGGTTTTTAATATTTTAATTTATTTTTTCGAAGGTTTGTTTACGTTTACGTTATAGACCTACTCAAAGTACTGTAGGAAAAAGGGAAAACATGACAAAGAACTGGGGGAAAACTCGGAGAATGCTCCTTTTTTCCTGTTCTGGACAGGTCCATAAAAGAGGCGCACCAGTAGTCAACCGCAGGCTCTAACAAGGGAAGTCTTTTCACAAACCATATTGGAATTCTCTGAAACTTGGTGGGCTAATAGAATTTATCTCTGGCTACAGCGTCAAAAAAATTTAGCTGCCGAACTTCAAAAATAAGCTCAAAAAGTTGCTCCAAAGTTCCGGCTCCCCCCTCCGTCACTTCACTCGTTTTTATCACGACCCTTCAGATGTAAAAAACTCAACGAAAGCGAGGCGCAGTGGTAGAGTGAGGGGCAGCAGGAGAAAGGTCACGGGTTCGAACCCTCTTCTGGTAAAAATTTTTTTGATATTTTTTATAAGTATGGGAAACAGGGGTGGGACCAAAAAAAAATATGTTTTTTTGGGTGAGAAAAAATTTATTTTTTGATGGTGAAGGTGAGAAAAAATTTCTGTTTTACGGTTCTGCTTCGGGACAGTTCTGATGCGGGAACGTTCTGCCTTGGGGTAGCTCCGTCCAAAAACCTTCTTCGCCTCCGCGACTCTAGAAAAAAACCAAAAAAATTGTCAAATTGTCAAAAAAAGAAATCAAAAACAATTTTTTCTCACCTTCACCATCAAAAAAAAATTGTCTCACCCAAAAAAAAACATTTTTTTTTTGGTCCCACCCCTGTTCCCATACTTATAAAAAATAACAAAAAAACATTTTACCAGAAGAGGGTTCGAACCCGTGACCTTTCTCCTGCTGCCCCTCACTCTACCACTGCGCCTCCCTTTCGTTGAGTTTTTTACCTCTGAAGGGTCGTGATAAAAACGAGTGAAGTGACGGAGGGGGGAGCCGGAACTTTGGAGCAACTTTTTGAGCTTATTTTTGAAGTTCGGCAGCTAAATTTTTTTGACGCTGTAGCCAGAGATAGGTTCTATTAGCCCACCAAGTTTCAGTGAATTCCAATATGGTTTGTGAAAAGACTTCCCTTGTAAGACGTTTCGAAACCTGCCATTTCGAAACTTTTTTGCATTCTTGCGTATTGTTTTTCGCTAATTGACACCAAAACACGCGGGCATTTGGTATTTATTTTTCGTTTTTATCAGATATTTACATTTTTTTTGGGAATTTGAATCCACTAGTATGACGCAAAAATTCAAAAAAAGTTTCGAAACGTCCCAGAGCCCAACCGCATGCCCATCTTATACATTTTTTTATGGTAACTTAACTCTGAGACTACAATACTCACAATCAGACGTAACTCATTTTTTCACAGTTTTTAATAATTTCAACAATGAAACACATAAAACCCTCACCTCTTTCCAGTCTCCAAATCAAAAACGCAAAGTGCTTTGTTCTTGGTCACCGCATAAACTCTCTGCCTTTTATCATCCAAATCAACTGCCCGTATACTGCTTTTCGTTTTAAACTTCCAAATCTCCACAAATTCCTCTTCAGAACACGTTGTATCGTAGTACCGAATTGTTCCGTCCACACATCCGACCACCAAACGAGATCCGTCGTCGTTCGATTTGAGGCAAAGTGGCGGAACGTCAAGCTCAAAGAGCATCTGAATCTTGCAATATAGTTGGGAAATCCGTGTTTTAAAAACAAGATATTGGCAGTGAAAAACTAGTGGAGAAAAAAACAATAAAGAAACACATTTTCTAAAATCACCCTAAAACTGTATAAAAATGTGATGAAATCATAGCACGAAGACCTGACAACTAGAGAAAATGGAAAAAAAAAGTGAAATACTAAAATATAGGGGAAAAGTGGAAGAAGGTCCATATGAAAATTGGATATAAACGACAAGAAATAGCATAATACAACAACAAAAAAAAGAACAATAAAATGAAAAGGACACCGACCAGAAAGGAAAAAAACGAATAATATTTAAAACTGCAAAATAAAATAGAAATAAAAAATACTAAACTCGTTAAAAATGAATAAATAAAGATTTGATTTGTATTGTCAATGAATGCGAATGATACTTGGCAGGAATGGTAGAAAAGAGCAAATATACAAAAAAAAGAGAGCTAGAGGGTCAGTAAAACTAATCGAAAGGCTAAAAAAAAAGTGTTTAGAGGTCCAAAAACCAAAAAAAGAAAAGATAAAGAAACAAAAGAAACATGAGAAAAATACGTGAAGGTATTTACAAAAAAGGAATGGATATCACACGATTATTCGAACATTGGTGGCGTAGAAGACCTCTGAGACGCCTCTCGTTCAGTTTTCTCCATTCGGAACTCGTTGTACAGCTCCGTGAGCTCGCCATTCTCATCCGAGCATACGGCTCGGAACTCGGAGAGTAGGTAATCTTGGAATTTTTCAGAGCACTGTCTGAAAATATAGATGCATTCCTTCTAGAATTCAAATGTGTTGAGCAACTGAGTTGGTGACTCCAATTTTTTTTAAACTTTTATCTAGATTTGTATTTTTTTCTTGGTCGGAGTCGGAAAACGGGAACTCCGATTTTCCGACATTTTTCGGAAAAATTACCCGTCGGAAAATTTTCCGAAAATGATCGGGAAAGTGCAGTTCTTTTAGGTGCCGCTTCTATGTACCAAGAACTTCTCAAAACTGAATTTTGTGTCGAATTTGTTGTTAATTTGTTGATTTTCGTATTTTTTCAAAGAAATAAGATGAGCCAATTGTTAAGAATCTTTTTCGGAAAATACAAAATTAAAAAAAAATCCAGTTTTAGTTTCGAAAATCGGAAAAAATGTCGGATATCCGATTTTCCGAAAAATTATTTCGGAAAAAAATTTCCTTTTCCGATTTTCCGAACAAGCCTGCTGCCAACTATATCTTTCATTTGTCAAATTTTCAAAAACTCACCCTCGATATCTATTACTGAGCATGTGATTCCACGCCCAATAAAAGAATGGCGGTTTGTCTCTCGACTCGAAGAGCACCAGCCTAATGAACATTCCACCCGCCTGATGAATATAGTTCAATGACCGTGTCGTCTCCTGACCCTCATCTGCCATTCTAACTGGCGATGGTGACGAGACAGTTGTCGCGGATCCTTTATGTTCCGACGATGAAGACTGGGTGCGTGGCGATGACACGTCGTGCTTCACATTACAGCCAATGTCTATGAATCCGAATCGAAAGAGGATCTTGAGAAGAAATTCGTGCTCATCTTCATGAGAGATCACGCCTTCTTTAATATGTATCCGGATGGGACATCTTAATGGATTTGAGTAAGTGTCCTGGGCAAGAGCGAACGGATCTTCCGGCACTGGATACAGCGACATTCCCTGTTTAGAGGCCTTGTTGAACCAGGAGTGTACGGTGTCAGCTACAGTCTGTCCAGTGGCCATCACCCATTTCATTGTGAACCGGAATGCGGTATCTGGATAGAACCAGTGGTCGTAGTATATCTGAAAATTAACAATTTTGATGTTATGTTATTTTCGCCAGTCTTTTTTTTTGTTTTCATTTGCGATTTCTATTTGCCTTTTATTACATGAAAAATGGGAAAACACTGGATTTAGTTCCAAATTTCACAAACTTTTAGTTATCTTTGATTCAAGTATATATGCTCGTCAAAATCGCAAAATAGCAAAAAGCATCTTCATTTTAATCGAAATCTTCACGCCCACAAAAATGTTCGAAAAACAATAAATGCATACCCTTGCCCATTCTCCAAGCGGTGAGTCCTGAGAAAGCGCCGCCAGTTCCATATCTATACTTCCTTGTTCTTTCCACACACAGTCCGTCTGATCCTCATTACAAATATGGTACAAGTATTCGACCATTATGAACCTCGAGATTTTGGTTTTCGTCTCCGGAATCTCCGGATCAGTGATGTAACACAACTGGAATCCATAGTGCACTCCTCGCTTCCGGAGAGATCGGATTTGAGGCACCGGAGAAAGTGATTGAAGCTGTTCTGAAACTTTATGAAAGGGATTAAAGTGCTCGAAACAAAGTGAGGACCCACTTGAAGTTATCACCTGAATACGTCCCACTTCTTCAACTCGGCGAATGTAGTTCATGGCTTTTGCGGGGTTGTTTATGCCTTCTACGTTGTCTGTAAAATGAGGAAAATATTGCAACAGTAAATTTTTTCTAAAATAAACACGGTATTTCCCCTAATGGAAGCGCATGCTTCTCCAAATGTGCTTCTATTAGAGGTGCGCATCTATTTTGCAAATATTTATTTCTGAAGAGAATTCAGCTCATCATGGATTTTTTCAATATTGGTAATCCATATCTGCACACATTTTCGGTCAACATAAAATCTCTTGGCGGCGGCGGTAACGCTGTTTTTTAGCAAACAAAACGACCTCATTTTTAAATTCATTTGCGTAATTTCTTCTTCGATTTTTGGCGGAATCTTCAGAATCATCGAAGACGTTCAGCTCCTCGTCTTCGTCCATTTTTCTCTTCGAACGTTAATGATTATTGAAAAAGAAAACACGAAAACTAAACGATAAAAAAAATGCTAAAAAATCGAAAAATAAAAATAAAAACTAAGCCGATAAAGTGCACAGCCAGTGAGTGCGCTTCAATTAGATGTGCCCTTATATTAGAGCAAATACGGTATCTTTCTTTCCTATTCTCACAGTTTCCTCCCTGCGTCCTGATGCGATCCAAGATACCAAGACTTCCCCAACCACCATCTAATAAAACGGCTCTGGGACGTTTCAAAACAAGACGTTTCAAAACTGGGACGTTTCAAAACTTTTTTGCATTTTTGCGGCGTACTAGTGTATTTAAACTTCCATAAAAATACAAATAATTGATAAAAGCAAAAAATAAAAACCTAATGAGCGTGCGTTTTGGTGTCAATTGGCAAAAAAAGCTACGAAAAAAATGCAAAAAAGTTTTGAAACGTCCCAGAGCCAATAAAACAGTACTCACGTCTTAACCAGAGTGCAAAGTCATAGACGACAAACATGTTTTTGGGATGAACGACCGTCAACTGCTTTTCATTCGTGCTCCGCAATCCTACGTACGGCGACTGTTTGAACGCTTCCAAAACGTCCTTCATCGAATTGTCATCCTTTTTGTATTTGTTCTCTCGCATCGTCAAAGTGTTCGGATCGACAGGAACACTCGGATACTGTAGTTTGTTCATCAACAATAGTAGCTTGGTTAGTCGAGAGTACCACGCCTCGTTCGGTTTTTTCAGTTCTTTCGGATCTCGAAACTGAATTCCTTGTCCTTGTCCCTGTTTCGCTTCAAGTTTAGTTTTGAGTATGTCCGATGGATGGAGGACTACAAGGAATGTGGCAGAGAAGCATTTCATCGCGTCAGTGTAGAGGTCATCAGCAAAGATATCTTTTAGAGCTACGTCTAGTTGACTCCAGTTAAGTTTGTCTAAACCGTGGTGGCGAATTTTTGTGGTACTTTTCTCATACATCGGTGCATCGGGGACCTGGAAAATTAAATTTAAAATGCATTTAAATACAATATTTCGTAACAGCAACATTTTTTTCCAATGACTTACTTGGAAATAGTATGAATATATTGTATTGAAATACTGTGAATTAAGAACGTCATCGGTGGCATCCGGCGGAAGTGGAGAAGTTTGATCAAGTTTATGAGGTTCCACACTGACCGACGGCCTCGGGCACCATCCCGGAAATCCGGCAACTTCTTCTGGAGCCGCAATTTTCGGGCGAAATGTTGTCACGTACACGGTCTTTTTCTCTTCGTTCAGAACCAACTTGTGATAGAACTTGTTGAAAGAAAGCACGCATTCCAATTCTTTCGAACTCTTGCTTTTCCTTTCATCTCCTTTATTGTCGGGAAGTGAGGATACACCTTTTCGGGCCATTGGTTTGAGGGATTTCACAGCATCGCAACTCAACTCCACGAGGTTTTTGTCGAGAAGCACAATTTGATATCCACGTTGAAGACGTTGCAGGATCAATTGTTGGAATGTGAGGAAAGTCATTGACGGTTTATTGTCCTTCTCCCGAACCCGTCTGAATCCTTGTGAAGTGACACTTGTCGCCATTTCCTCAGTTGGTGACGTGCACCCATCGCTCTCGTATAGCTTGTTGCGATACGTGGATTCCTCAATCTCACTGCATTCGACCATGTACTCGAACACACTGAAATGTGTCTCAAGTGTCTGGCCATCCGGAAAGAAGTCAGTAGTGATGGGAAGAAGGGCGGATCTGATCAGAGACTTCCAATCAGTGCTAATCTCTAAATCAACGTTCCACTTCTCCTCACCAGTACTTCCCCACGCCCACACTTTGTATTTCTTGCCAGTGTTTCCGGTAGAGTTTGATTTCGAAGAGTTCTTCCTATCTTCGTCGTGTTTCGATAGGCTTCGCTTCGTGCCAGCGTTCTCCGGGCTCTTGCTCATCATCATCATATCCGAGGCGGTTTTCACAGAGTCTATCGATCCAGGTCCAATGTCTGAAACTTTTCAGGATTGGAAACAAAATTTCAGTACGTTTTTAAAACTCTCCATTTACTGACAAAATTTTTATGAGGCTTTTGATAAATGATCTCAAACAACTTATACCGGAAAGCTTCAAAATAATTACTCTGGACGCCCTTTTTAATTTTTTGATTTCCCCATCGATTTTTTGTCACATTAAATGTTGACATTAAAAAAAAGTAACTGGAAAAACTTGGATAAAATACTGAAGTAAGGAGTGTAGGTGATTTTTCGCATACCGTGTTCGCACATTTTCCGCCTTTTTCAACCCTACTGCACAAAAGTAAAGGGCCTATTCAGTGTACTGTAGAAAAACAGAAACAAATTATAAACAACTGGAACAAATCTCGAAAAACGCTACGATTAGTCTGAAATTTTCAGAGATAATTGAAAAAATACTTCCAGACTCGCTCTACATTTAAAAATTTGTTTTTTCAAAACATTTTTGAACTCGATATTTCATTTCAAATTTTTTTAGAATATAAATCCGAGAGTTTTTTTTATATCTCTCAAAATTTCAGACCAATCGGAGCATTCTCCAAGTTTTCTTCCAGTTTTTTGCCATTCTTTCCATTTTTCTACAGTACATTGAATAGGTCCATAATGGAATAATTTGATATTGTGTTTTCAATCGACTTGGGACATGAAAACGCAAGTCTGCATTCACCGTTCTGTCTGCGTCTCTTCAAATATCACTGTGTTCGTGTGGTCGCGCACAAATAGGTGGGCGGAGTTTCGCGTTCTCATGTCGCAAGTCGATTGAAAACACAATAGAACTTTGATATGGGACGATAAAAAGACGCTGAAAAAATTAAAAAAAAAAACTTTTTTGGTTTTTTTTCGCAAAATCGTTTTTTGCCATTCCTGGTTGGGAAAAATGATAAGTAACAGAATTATTTGGAAAATAGGAAAAAAAAATTCCAAATAATTTTTCGAAAAATCTTATATCCGATTTTTTCATATTTTTCAAACTAAAAAATTGCATGTTTTTTTTCCTTTTGTATTTTCCGGAAAAGATTGCATTTTTAAGAACAGTTTTTAACTTTTTCTCAACAAATTAACCAAACATTCAACAAAAAACAATGTATTTTGAGAAGTTCTCGATACTTTCCGAAAAAAGTCGGAAAATCGGAATTTCCGAATCCGGCCAAACCTGATAAGTAATGAATAAAACTTACGAGCAACAAGTCTCTTGTGATCATCCGGTCCTCCGACAATGTGCACAATGCTTTGTCCAGCCACGTAGTGATGTGCCAACTTTGATTTTCCACTACTATCCACCGGAAATACGTGAATCCACCGTCGTCTGTTGGCGGTCACTTGAACTGCAAAATCTTCCGGTCGGAATGGATTTATCAATTGATCCGGATTTCGTGACTTCCACACCGCCATCAAATCATTGCTATTTGCCGGAAAAGCGTTTCCATCAACAGTTCCACGTCGGACAACCGGTGAGTTCAAATTGATCCGTCCTTGTAGTTTTGTGTAGGCGGCTAAAGCGGCTTCAATGGATAAGTTTAGAAATATGTTTTTTCTTTTTAAATTAAATAGAATGAAAAAAAAAGAACAAAAAAACTTACACGCTCCCGCCTCGATGGATCCTATCGAACTTGCAGGCATGCGTAGTGATTCGTACGAGTTTGAACGTGGTGAGTCCGGCTTAAAAAACTGGTGAAGGCGGTGTAAACTTCAGAATTCTCAAATAGCCTACCCGATTATTCACTTTCCACGAGCCGCCACCACCCGAATTGTGAACTACTGGCGGAAGCGTTTTATACGGAGACGGTTTCACAATATCTTTGGCTGCCGAGACGGGGCGAACCGATTGAGGAGGATCGCGTGGGATCGGCCTGTTCTCGATTGTCATCTTGTTCGATTCCTTTGCCTTGAAATCCGTTGACTCTTTCCGATCTTTCACCGTTTCTCTTTTTTGTTCTTCCAATATTTTATTTTTAACAGAAGATGAAGAAAAAGAAGACGATGGTTTGGTGAGCGAAGGTGGAAGAGGTGGTGGCGGTGGAGGATCTTTGGCGATTGGTGCCGCCTTTTGTGAAATTTCGTCTTGTAACGGCTCCTTTAACTCGCCATTCAGATCGTCTTCTTCTGGCGGCAAACCGAGGAGTTCTCGCACCCATCGTTGCCCGAGTTTCGGAGCATCTACAACCACTTCATCCTCGTCGTTCGCTTCTTCTTTCGGAAGCATTTGAATTTTGGCACACACTCTTTCCAGCTTCCGTCTATCGTATTCCTTGTCAATTACATTGTCCAACCAATCCGAATTGTTCGTGGTTTCCGTTCTGCCCATTAACATTTTCTTGGGAGCCGATAAAACGGCAGCTGGGAGTTGAATACGCGGTCGGAATTGAACAGAGATGGCGCTCCGCCGAGGCATCCGATAATACGAATAGTTCATCCAGTGTGGAATGAAATACTCACATTCCGTCACTCTCTGGCCAACGATCGGATGAAAAACGAAAAGCGGCACAGCATGAAGTGGTTGTTCTCCAAGACACACCATATCAAGTGAAATTCCCATATCGATAACTCCCTGCTTCGTGAGTCCGACGAGGTCGCGATCCACGTGGAGAACACCGTTTCCGGGCGTGATAAAAATGATCTGCTGGCCGGTGGTCTCGAAACGGCGATCGTTGTGATATGTGCTGAACGAGTTCATACTCATGTTCACCACTTGCAGGAAATTCCCATCGGCGGCTGTCGAGATTTCAAATTGCACCTGGGGCATCACGTTTTTCAGCATTGTGCTAATTTGAGAAGTGTACTTGCTGCAGAAGACATTAATCTGGAAATTGGAAATGTTTTTTTTCCATTGATAAGCAAAAATTCTGTCGTACCTGTTTAAGCATGGGCTCCCAGTCATCGTAGTGCTCATTTTGAACGAGGAGTCGATAAAAGTCTTGATAGTAGCGGCCACGATGATCACAAGCTCCCGTCATTTTCTGTTTCGCTGACTCATCGACTCCGTGGATCTGAAGAGATGAACAAAGTTCGAAACTAGGTATTTACAAAAAAAAGTTCACAATACGCTTTCGGAGGGAACTGTTTAGGCAATCTTTTTTCGTATAAATCGGGAGCTGACGGAAATTTCAAAAAATTACACAGGTTTGTATATTATGGACTATTTTTGAGGTCGAAATTTTGTTCAACAATTTATTTCCTATTTCTTTTTCCAGTTCTAATTATAAGTAGGGCTGGGATTTTACGTTTACAGATTTTTGAAGTACCGTATAATATTTACGGATTCTGTAAAACTTCATCAGTAAAATCCGAAACAACTTTTAAGCTTTTTTCATCAGTTTGGTGAGAAAACTTTTTTTTTTGTATTTTCCTTCAAGTTTCTCAAAAAATCCTCTAGGCACTGAAGAAGTACGTCGAATTTTCCGTACAGTGGAATTTTTGGATAAATTTCGGAAAATGGATTTCTGAAAATTCTCAACCTATTTCTCGACTTTGCTATATTTTTGTTTTTGGTCCTTTTTATTTCAATTTCAGTAATTAATTTTCTTCACTGAGCAGTGAGTTTCAACATTTTACGGAATCCGTAAAAATATAATCAGGCCTGGGCGTAAAATTTCAAATAAATAAATAAAGTTCTTAAATTTATTATAGACTTATTCAAGCGAATTTTCCTCTTGGTCTTTCATTTTAAACAAGTTAAATGATTCAGAAAAATTAATTAAATTGCAGATTTTCATGAGATTATAAAATGACAGGAAAATTTACATGAATAGGTCTGAATGGGTGTGAAACCATTTTTACTTTAAAAAAAAGTAGTTTCGAAAGTTCATGTTCAGAAGACGTGAATTTACAACAAACAAGTTTGAATTTAAAATTCTTTAAAAAAAACTTACAGCATAAAACCGTGAGCAAAGGATGATGGAGACATAGTGTGTGCACGATTGAGCCTTCCACTTCTGAAACAGCTCAGTCAAAAACCCTTTGATTCCCTTTTCCAGATACAAATCTCCTTGCGGATCGAGTTGCGTCATCTCCGAACACATTTGGATGAATATGAGAACTGTGCTGGAACTGGATCGGAAAACGACTCTTGTTTTATCAGTGACGTAACCACTTCGAACCAACGATCCCTTCCGCCACATGTCAGATACTCGCGTGTTGATGTTCAAATGCCGTTTCGGCTCTTCCACGTAAGTCATTTTTCCGATGAGACACCGCCGATAACGATGCATATCAGCACGACTCATGTAGAGTTCTTTGAACGTCAACTGAACATTGTCCAGTGAGACGTCCTCGACGGTTTCGAGGGTGCAAGTGACAATGTCATCCTTGTTCAGGAAATCGGGGCAATTGGTGACGATACCGGACGCTGTTTTCATAAGTGAGAGGGTGACGTGCTGAAACGCATGGATTTCATGGACCTATTCAGCACAGGGAAAAAACTTTTTTCGTGGTTTCTTTCGCTATGACAAGGCGCATCGAATTATTCCATCGGCCGGTCTCGACAAGACTAGTTTTTACGTCAAAAAACCTACGACTACTGTAGTTTTTTGTCGTGTTTCAGAAAAGGCTATAAATAGAAACAAAAAAAAATTGGGGAAACAACTCCGTGAATGAAAAAATCGATATTTCGGTTCAAAATTTTGAGAATATCCGGGAGTATTTGTGACACTATTTGAACCAATTTCGTATTATTTATTTTTGTTTTTTTTTTTCTGAATAACCCAATTAAGAAAAAATAATAAATTGGGAGTTTTTCGTTTTTCAATTTGCTTTCGGAGACTTTTCGACGGAGAAATTTCAGAAAACTTCGGGAAATTTACGGGAAAATGTGCTTTTTTCAGAAGACGTAGGCGAAAAAATTTTTCGGAAAATGCGTTTGCCCGTTTCTCTGGCTCTGGGACGTTTCGAAACTTTTGTGCTATTTTTCGTCGCCGTGTGCGCAATATTGACAAAATTCGCCCATAGTTGTTGAATCTTTTACCCGTAAATTCGTAAAAATTGCCAAAAATTTTAGCGCTAAAAATGGACTCACTAAAGTTTCAAAACGTCCCAGATCCGATTTTTTGAAATAAAAATGAAAAAGTTTTCGACAAATTTCCAAAAATACTCGCAAACTGCTAATCAAGCTCATTGTCAGTGAAATTGTTTTAGAGCACTTTAACAACAAAAAAAAGTAGTTCTGATACTGACCACTTCACACTGTCTTCCCACAGACTTCTTTTTTGCTCCGACCCCATCTTCAAACGATTCCCTTTCCAAATCCTGCAGCACATCGTTTCTCTCGTTCGTATCGTAGATCCGCGAGTTTCGATTACTACGACTAATACCGGCAGCTGTCGATCCTTTTTTCGTCTCCGGAACGATCGCCTGAATGAAGAACGCCACCGAGTGTTCGACGTTCGAGTCATCGGTTTTCGTTACCGTCATGTAAAACGGTTTAACGTATTGGCAAACCGCTTGATTGTCGTGCTGCAATTATAGAAGAAATTCAATAAATGAGAGAAATATTCTCTTACCGTAACAACGGCCATATGCTCATGGACTTTCTGACAAACTGGCCGCTTCACCGGATCGCAATGGGGACATTTGTCGTCTGAGTGAAACGCGATTTTCGCTTTCCACGACGGCTTTTTCGCCTCCACAAATATTCCGTTAAGTGGGGCATCTGATGATGCTCCATGAGTTGACGTCGTCGGCTGCTCATCCACTTCTTTCGCTATCTCGAACGCCATCCGTCGACCGCTTAAAGTGCGGCACCTTCACTTTGGACGCGATTTTCAATTTTACCACAAGTTGACTGGCAAATTATTAATTAAAAATTCAAAAAATCGAGAAAAACCGAACAAGTAATTCATAAGAGAAGATCTTCTACATCTATGAAACCTGATAAGGTTTTAAAAATTCAACATTTTACAGCTGTTCATTTTTGTGTGGTGTTTTATATTCAAAGAAGAATTGAAAAATTGAGAAAAGGAAGAAAAAAAAGTAAACTTGAGATTGGAGATTAGGATGAATTTTAATAAAATATATAATATACGTGTGCGATGAACGGTGGAGCCAATAATGAAAGTGAAAAAAACAAGAAAAAACAACGATTTTGTAAGGAAAAGAGAAAAATAGAGAGGAAAAGGAAGACGATAAAACTAAATGAAAATGAGAAAAGACAAGATGGAGAAGAAGAAGAAGGAATACAATAAGTTAGAAGAGATCCGTGTTGTGCTCTTTTCAAAGCGTGTAATCGAGCTCATATCGCACATACTGGTTCACGTCTGTGTTTTCGATACGTGGGTAAGCGGCGATCAAAGCGTCTGCTGAGCCCAGGATCAAGTTGTTGAAAACCTGATAAATAAACATTTATAATTACAGTATCATATGCAAGAAACTGGAAAACGATAGGAAAACCATTTTCCGAGCCAATCTTCTCTGCGTCTCTCATCCTCATGATGTAATGGTGTTATTCACAGAACCAGCAAAAATTCGGAGAATGCTCCCATCTGTCTGAAACTTTGAGAAATCATTTAAAAATAACTCCCGGTCATTCCCTGAAAATTACAGACCAAAATATCGAATATTGAACATTTTTAGAATTAAAAGTCGATATTTTTGAAATCAATATTCCGGTCTGAAATTTTCTGGAAATGTGCGGGAGCATTTTTTAAATTATTTGTCAAAGTTTCAGACAGATCGGAGCATTCTCCAAATTTTCGCTGAATTTTTTTTGCTGGTTCCGTAGATAACCCCAATCTGATTTTTCAAACTAAACATTTAATTTTTTTTTTTAATTTTGTGATTTCCAGGAGAGATTGCATTTTTTAGAACAGTTAAAAATTTTCTCGACTTGCTGAATATATAAAAATCAACAAAAACATTCAGCTTTGAAAAGTTCTCGGCACTTTCTCGACCTTTTTGAAAACTAAATGTGACCAAGCTTGATCGTAAAGCAGACTCACCTTCCAAACCGGCTCTCGAACTTTCCGCGCTGGATGCCATAGAGCTTGAAGGCAGTATTGAAGAACCTGAAAACACACACAATTTAAATAAGAACTGTGACTTCTCTTCTTACTTTTATGGGTCCCAATGAAACACGCATTCCTTCACAAGCAAACACCCATCGCTGAATGAGATGTGGCGAGTTCTCGAGCATGTTCGGCCACACGTAATTGAGCAAGTGCATCAGAGCGTCTTCACATCCGAATCCGTAAACTCCGATAGACAAATGAGCGACGGCGTCGACGGCAATCTGACGATGAACTTGATCTCGTTCCATCAAAGCGTCAATGAGGAGTGGAACAACTGCATAAATGTAATCCTTAGCCATCTCTCCAATGTATTCGAACATAAATGAAAGTGCCTTGAGCACACCATTCTGCACATTAATTTCTGGAACTCTGTATTCGTTCATGATTGCCGGAAGAACTGTGAACGGAGCACATGTCTCCGAAACGATAGCGATAGCGACAGTGGTACAGACACGAAGTTGGCGCTCTTGAACTTTGAGATTATTGAGCAACGTGGCAAGCACATCGTGAGGTCCGATAGCTTTCGCAATAAAGCCGAATGTGTTGATGGCAGCTCGCCGGATGCTTTTCTTGTGCGCTTTCAAGAGTTCGAGCAGTTCGAAACAAATTCTCATCCATTCACGAGCAGAAACGAATTCAGAACCTCGATCAGCAATTGCTCCCACCAAATCTATACAATTCTCTTGCACCTTTTCGTGTCTGTTCTTCAAAATCGGTGTCAATCGAGGTAACAAATCCTTGATAGGAGGCGTCATCTTTGTCATTCCAATAACGTTGCAAATAGCTTTTAGAGCACCAAGAATTGATCCGAGCACTTCTGGATATTCTTCTCCGAGGTATTCGTACAGTACGACTCCCATGTGACCCATCATTTTCTCCTCTTCGCACATATGCATTACTGGAGCTATTCTGGCAATAAGATCGGCCGCCTGTTGTCGGACCTTTGCCGATTTGTTGTTAAGACGCCAAAGAATAGTTCCACAAATCTGTGGGACGTAGGCCTTGGCACGTCTTCCGAGACTCGAACAAATCGTTCCGAAACCGTCGAGCATCACAGAATCCTCTTGTGTTTGTTCCTGGAAAGCGTACAGAAGACCGTCAATAAGCTGCTCCTCGAGCCGGGCGTCAATCTCATTGGCGCCTTGAAGAGCGACAATGTTCTCAATCGTCTCCATCACCATTTTACGGTATTGCTCGTTTTCATCTTTTAGATCATCGACAATTCGGGCTATCATTTCTACACAACCGACTTTCTGCGCAATTTCAACAGTTGTGTCGACTAATTGCCGATAATTTCTTCTATCCATAGCCATTCGCTGATTCCAGAACGCTTTGAAAAAACTGGGAAGAACCTCATCTCGAATATAGCTTGCCTCCACTCCGTCAGTCGCACAACATTGTTTTACTACCTAAAATTGAGAAAAAATTGAAAAAGTTCACAAAAGAAGAGAAAAAGAGCACTCACCTTCAAAACAATCTTTTTCATTTCCTCGTCTGGCGACGCAAACTCACGAATCAGAATAAGCATCACTTCTCGGGTGTAATACGACGCGTACTCGGCGTCCATCAACGGAATCAGGTAGCCAATAGCCTTTAGGAACGCGGCAAGACCTTTTCCACGATGCATTCTGATACCTTTCCACAATGGTTTCAGCACAGAATCGAAAGCCTCAATTCCGTACGGCGCGGAAGCTTCGGCCAGAGCAGCCAGACAGAGAGCTGTGATAGTGCGCACCTTAAGAAATAAGAGTTTTGTTAACTTCTGGGTTCCTGTAGATATAGTTTTTTTTTTAACTTGCCGAACGTCCCGGCTCACGTATCGCCCCGTATCCCGTCACAAGGTCTTTTTTTAAATTATTTTCGGGACACATCCGTTTTGTTGGTTTTTTTTTTTTCAAAAGGCAACTAATTTCCAAATTGGTACAACTAAACTTGTCGTAACTATTTTCATTTTATGCATTTTGAATTTTTGTCAAATTTTCCTTTATTCATTTTATGGAGAAAACGGCATTTCGTCGAACTGCAAAATGAACTTTTTGTCATGAAATGAATAAGAAAAAAACTGCAAAATTTATGAAATGAATAACACCGCCAATTTTTCTTGCATTTTTCGCGTGTTTTTCTTAATGATGCGTTCAAAGTGATAAAAATGGAGAAAAATCGATGTCCAAAGTGAAAAAGAAAATTCTACTTTTTTAACGTAAAAAGATTGTAACCGTACCCGAATCGGGGCGTGACCTCATTTTGGGTCAATTTACGGAACTTTTTGACGAAATTGAGAGTTCTCGCCATGATTTGGGTACGGTTAAACTATTTTTATGCGTAAAAATAGACATTTTTCTCTTCACTTTGGACACCAATAGCATAACAATAAGTGAATTTTGCAGTTCGACGAAATGCAGTTTTCTGCTGCAGAAAATGTCGTTTTCCGCATGAAATGAATAGTAAAATTGAAAAAAAATGCAAAGTGCATCAAATGAATATGTGTCAAATTTCCCAGTTGTTCTGAAACTTCTGAAAACAATGATAAAAATAATCCCAAACATGCTCAGAAAATGTTAGACCAAAATATCGTTTTTTCTGAAAATTTTTAAATTCGATATTTCGGTCCAAAAAATTTTTGAGCATGTCCGGGATTAGTTTTAACCATATTTTATAAAGTTTGAAGCCAATCGGTGCATTTTTCGAGATTTCCTCTTTTTTTTTGTTGCTATTTTTAGTTGTTTGCAGTTTTCTACTGCATTCAGTGCATGTTTAAATAACAAAAAATTTGAAGAATGCTCTGATCGGTCTGAAACATTGAGAAATCATTCAAAAAATACACTCGCACATTCCCAGAAAATTTCAGGCCAAAATATCGCATTTTTTGAAAATTTTAAAAATCGATATTTTGGTCCAAAATATTCTCGGAATGTTTGACTAGTATTTGTGAGTGAGAATGTTTTTAAATTATTCACAAAGTTTCAGACCGATCGGAGCATTCCCCGAAGTTTCGATAAATGTTTTGCATATTTTGCTGGTTCCGTGAATAACCTCATTAAAAACCATTCTCATTATTTCATATGCAATTTTTTTCTTTTTAGTTTCTATTTTCAAAAGTACGCAACTACCGAGTAGCAATTTTTGTTTCCACAGTAAGCTAATTAAATAAATATACCTTATCAGTTCGAGATGCACTTCTATTTTGGACCTATTCAGATGCATTTTCTGTGAAAACAAATCTGCATTTTATTAATTTGTAAGGCACAAAATTTGCATTATGGCTCGATTGACTAGGCTATTTAGGGTTAGTAAAAATATGAAATACTCACTTTTTGTTGTTCATCGTCGAGTCCATTTTCGACAATCTCGACAAGCGCTTTGAGATGTGGAAGGACGGCGCAGCCCATGAGAATGGCCATCTGTTGCACAATTTTGATACCGGTATGACGTGCCTGCCAACTCTTCTTACTTTTGCATACAGCTTTCAGGAACGGCAAGAGGGCGGGAATTCCGAGCGCAGAGGCGACAACAGCGAACGCACGAGCAGTGGTGTTACGGACGTATCTGGAAAAAATAGATTGAATAGCTGGATTTCATTTCATATTTATTTGTAAATCTTACTCGTCAACGTTATCAATATCCGGTCGCATAGTTGAAATCATTGTTGCCAATCCAGCAGCTTTAGCGAGGTTGGAAATGATCTCACGACCTGAATAAAACAATCTTTCTTATATAGAACATTTTTAGAATAGTCGGTGTGTTTGTTTGTGTGTCTCACACACACACGAGTTTGCATTCCACAAAACTCGATCCCACGACCTTTCGATTGACGTTCAAAACGTTAGCCACCTTACCACAAGGGTCACGAGCAGGCTTTCTCGGAAATTTCCGAAAAGTCGAGGCAGTTTCACTTCCGAAAAAATTTCCGATTCCGTTCCGAGACAAAATGGTTTCCAAAAATAATTCAGTTTAATTTTTTTCCGATGTCGAAAAAAAAAACATGTTTTTCTGTCGAAATTTGGTACAAAAAATCGTTTTTTTTTTTGGAAAAAATTCGACCATGTCCGTGACAAAAAATTTCCTATTTAAAACACGAGTCTACGTATCTTTCCTCAATTTTTCAAACTTTTTTGTGGATAATTTAAGATTTTATGGGCATATTCAGGTTCATTTCCGAATTTTCCCATCGGAAATCGGAATTCCGACGTATATCGGAACGAGCATTTTCAATTTCGGAATACAAAATCGGAAATTTCCGACGGAACTCGGAAGATAAATTTTTATTTCCGAGAAAGCCTGGTCACGAGTACTTGAGTGAGTTAGGGAAAATAAATTACTGCCATTACTAGAAATAAAAATACATATTTGACGTGGGCGAAGTAGTTGCCAAAAGCCGCTGGCTTGTTACTTTTAAATTATTAAAATAAATAAAGAACTGCTAAAATTACCTTCAACTCTGGCGTAATAGTCTTCATCAATGAGAAGCGGCTCGATAACGACAAGAATTTTATGCACGTACGGTCTCACCAAGTCATCGAGTTTATAAAGGATTCGATCAATGACTTTGACCATCAAGTGTCTTTCCTGATCCTCCAATGATGGTGACATCAAAAGAGGAAGGATTTGATTGAAAAGCGGACCTGCACCGTATTTTCTAGCGTTTTCAGTAATCTTTCGGAGTCCACTTTTACGCATTGGCGGTGTTCCGTTCTTGATTTTCAGTAAATGCTCCATAATTTCTCTTTCATTTTTCTCTTCTTTCGTCAACTGACTTTCATCGACATCCATGAGTAACTTGTCGAAATATTGCATATCATCCGGCTTAAGAGGCGGGAGTTCCGCATTCTTTGGTTGCGTGTCAACCAGTCCTCCGACACCTTTCTCTCCAATTCCGTCACGCTCTGGTGTTCCAGGCATAAAGAAGCCACCACCGGCGGCTCCACCCATTGGTGTTGGCGTAGCCATCAGTTTTCTGGTTGGAGTTCTCAATGGTATATAGTTCATAGGCGGAACAAGAATTTTGTATCCAGTAGGGAAAAGAGAGTCGAGCTCTTCGTCAGTCAAAGGACGGTTTCGATCATCAATTTCTTTTTCCCATCTGTAAATCTGCATTTGTTCGGGAGTCATTGGAATCATCATTGGAGCGGGTGTCTTCATGCCCATTGCGGCTGTTCCAATCGGAGTGGCTCCTCCTGGAGTCATTGCTCCTATTGGAGTCTGAGAAGGATGAGAAGGTGTGAATGAAGGCGTCTGGGCACCGGCGTGAAGTGGGGTCGCCGCAGCAACATTCGGAGTTTGAGCTGGCGTGAGATCCCATCGAGAACGCCGTTTGGAAGCTGATGGCGTCTCCTCTACTTTGACATCATCTGATCCTCTAGCCGGCGTCTCCATTCCCCAACCAGGGGTCATCGATCCATCGTTCAAACTCTCCTTCGGCGTCTCATCCCAACGATTACGACGAGGCGTTTGAGCTGCAGGCGTGGAAGACCATTTGTCAACTGAAGGCGTTGCGTCGGCCGCTCCAGTCGCATGTGCAGGAGTTTCATCCCAACGAGCGGCGCGTGGCGTAGCCGCTTCAGCACTTAAACTGGCGAATCCAAGTCTTTTTCGCGGCGCGGTTCCTTGAGAATTTGAGGTTGTACCCGCCCCGAGATTTTCAGATGTCTGACTTTCAGACGACGGCGTTTCATCCCATCTTCCCTTCTTCTTCTCTGGCTGTCCGACGACGTGCAGTTCTCCGGCTTTTGCTCGGTCAGCGATCTCTCGTTCGACACGTCCTTTTTCTTCGTAGAACAACTGATCGCGCATCACTTCGGCGTAACCACGATTGCGATTGTCAGGAGTTTGATCAACTAAAAACAGAACGTTTTATTTTTTAATGGACATATTTTTGAGAATGAATTTTCCTGCAATTTTACGCAGGTTTCCATAGGAATAATATGGCTGGAAAATTGAGCTGCATAGATCACAATCAATTCAATATTTTAAATATCTTACTAAAAGCATCAGCTCTGTCCGGCGAAATTTGTCGGCGTTGCGCTCGCTCGTGATATTTCGATTGACGTTCGGCAATCGTCTTGGTGCGAGTTTCTGCGAATGGATCAGTGTCTTCGGCGGCAGCTGCCACTTCTTCAATGAATTTGTGCGGCTGCGCATAGTTTACATTCTTCTTTTGAACTGTCGGCATGGAATCTTCATCAACGTCGTCCTCTTCTCCCGTACCAATTGAGTCAAGGTATCCATCTCGGCTTTCACCGCGGACACTTCCGTACACATCCTAAAACCAGAAGTTTACTGGAGATTTGAAAATGAAAAAAAATTAGCATACCGTATCGAAATTTCCGGCGGCTCCAAACGCCACTTTATTTCCATTTCCAACATTCTCGTCGTTGTCTTCTGCGGCGGCGGCTCGCGCGTTTGCCGCTCGCTTTCGGTTCAACTCTTGTGCATAGGCCTCGCCTGAGTGACCCGAACGAGACATTTTTGGGCTACCTGCAGGATTTAATTTGAACAAATTAAGAAAATAATGCAAAGATTTAACGAAAATGAAAGAAAAAGGTTCTAAAGGGTATTTAAAAAATTTATTTTGGCTAATTTTATATTTAGAAACGTTTATCGATTTTTTGGTTTCTTCAAAACGGCCAAGCATTCGAATGATTTCCTTTTTGCTCTATATAGGCTGTATTGAAATTTGATATTTAGAAACAAAATAAAATGCCCAAAAAGATATCCTTCCGGATAAATACGAATTTGGGCATATTTAAACGAGAATAATTTTTATCATGAGCTTTTCAGAAAAAATAACATTTAAGCACGAACCAGAACAAAAAGAGTTTAAAAATTACATTGCACCCAAAAATAAACTTTTCAGAGTAATTTTTCGTTTTGAAATTGACGAAAAACTCAAAAGCGACGTAAAAATTATTGGCCAAAATGCTCCCAAGAAAACTCGAAAAAAAACCTGCAAGAAATCTTCGAAAACTTCAAATTAGCATTATCTAATTCAAATTCGTAGAAAAACGAACAAAAAATCAAGCAAAAAACAAGAAAATATTGATAAAATTTGTCAGAAATTTGGTGCAAAATTGGAAAATGGGCGGAGTCAGTAGGCGGAGTCACGAAATGCAAATGCCGCGCACTATTCGCGGCGTGCGAAAATGCAACTGCAGGCATGTGAAAACGTAATTGGTGCACAGTACTCTATTAATGGGGTTATTCACGAAATGGCAAAAAATGGAAAAAATTTAAGGAAAACTCGGAGAATGCTCCGATTAATCTGAACCTTTGGGAAATAATGGCAAAAATACTCCCGGACATGCTCAGAAAATTTTTGACCGAAGCATCGATTTTTTTTCGGAAAATGTTTAAAATCGATATTTCGATTCAAAATTTTCTGAGCATGCCGGGACTATTTTTTACATTATTTCCCCGAGTTTGGGTGCTCAGCGGAGAGCTCTTAATATTATCAAACGCTAAATTCTCTCTGTATCCGTTTGGGATTTCGAAGTAAGGGGTGCTTCTATTAAGGTGCGTCCAAAAAAGCAGAAAAACAAGTAAAAATGGGTGTCCAAAAATTCTTATTTTTCCACTTGTTTTGCAAATTTGTCCCGCCGTTATTTTGGGGTTAAATACAGTCGCACTGATTTTCCTATGAACACAACAACAGCAAAAATGGTGAAAAATATCATTTTTAGACATCCATTTTCACATTTTTTGGATGCACCATTAAGTTTTAAATATGAAAACTTATTTCAATTGTACGCGAACAATCCATGTTCGCCTTTCTTGGTGGCTAATTGTAAATTGTTTTCGATTAAATAAACAAATTGAACACAAACCAAAGCACGCCTCCCCCATCTTCCAATGCACCACCAAGTTCGTCGGACAATAAAATTATTTTTTCACTCGAAAAATTAAAAAAGTAGAATTTCATTTTCTTCAAAAACTATTGAGTTCAGAATTGGATAGAAGCAAAGAAAAAAATATACAAAATGATGAATTTGGAATGTAGATTCGTTGTTATATGTTAATAGGGGTTTCGTGAATTCAGAGTACAAACGGAAAAGGTCCAAGTTATAAATCAAATAACCTTTTCCTCCTGTACTCTCGATCTTCGAAAACTCCATGTTAATTTCTGTGAATAAGATGAATAAAATTTAGAGATGAGAAACGCCTTCTTCGTGAGCTTTTTGCTCTTCATCAATATCGTGCAGCACATCCAAAAGCAACTCAGTATCTTCTTCCAGTTTTTGAATTTCCTCCTCGACCTGACAAAGTTCTTCGACAAGCTGCGAGTTTCGAATTATCTCTTCCGCCAGCTCCTCGTGAAGTCTGTTAGCCAGGGCTTTCAGAAATTGCGCCGTGGGTTGTTCAGAGCACAGGTCTTCCAAAGTGATGAGTGGAGCTCTATGAGTAGTGGAGATGTCAGTTTGGGTGGAAGATGGGTGGTGCTGCAGAAATAAAACTTTTTAAGCAATAAATCCATTTACTCTGTTGAATGTAAATACCGTAAAACTAATACAAAGGCATGCCCTTCTATTGTTTCAGGTACTGGTTTGCATACCAAACATCGGTCGTCTCATGTCTGCTTGGTTCGAAAGCGTTTTGCCGTGTATGGTGTGCAAACCTCTAAATACCCGGCAGTTGTGACGAAAGGAAACAATAGAAGGACATGCCATTGTATTAGAGTTCTTACGGTATTTTTTTCAACAAGAGATCTCGTTATCAATTTTTTTATAATATATACTCGGTGAATGCATCATCAGCCTCGCTCTACTGCACTTTTTCATTTTCAGCAATGTGGTGCGCCTTTTTTGAAGATAAAAATAAAATTTAAACTGCAACTCGTCGTGGCTACGTGATTTCCCGTTGAAAAAAAAAAAACAAGAATTCGAGCTAATCTTGCAAGTGCGTCACGGTTTTACAGGTATTTTGCTATAGAGCGAGGTTGATGATGTATTCGCCGACTATAATCCGAACCTGAATTGTCTGCGACTCTTTGATATATACATTCTCTTCTCTGGAGATATTTTCTGGCACTGAAGCGTTGGCGAGTGATGCCGATTGAAACTTTTTGAAAGTCTTTGTCAATATTGGTGGCTCAGCACAAATTTTATGGTGGTTTTCGATGAACGCGTTGTTAGAGTTGCGAGCGGACGCATTGAGTTGCTGGAGACCAATTCTGTTCATCTGAAAGACAATAAATAGAGATGAGAAAACTATCAGGAACAATTTAAAGATTATTTATGGTGCATTGAATTTACTTACTGATAAAAAATACGAAAATAAACATTTCTCTGTTATTTATAGTCGGCGAATACATCATCAACCTCGCTCTACTGCAAAATGCTTGTAAAACCGTGTGGCACTTGCAATATTAACTCGAATTCTAGTTGTATTCCTTTTTTCAACGGAGAATGACGTATCCGCAACGAGTTGCAGTTAAAATTTGATTTTTCGCTTAAAAAAAGGCGCACTACACTGTTGAAAATTGAAAAGTGCCGTAGAGCGAGGCTGATGATGCATTTGCCGACTATAAATATTTACCGAAAAACCAACAAAAAAATGAAATAATCAATCGAAGAAACACAAAAAAAAAGAGAAAAATGCAGATTCGCGGGAAAGTTTTGGAAATGTTTTCAAAATAACTTGTTCTCCAGTCGGGACCACAGGCAACAATTTTGGGTATGCGCCTTTAAGGTCTAGGCGTACTGTAGCAAAATAGCATTTTTCGAAAAATTTTCCTACAGTAATCTGGGAACTTTTATTTTTGTTCTTTTCCGCACAAAATTTTTCAATTTTTTTTTTAAAGTTTCATGAACCGCGGTCTTAGAGGTGACGAACTCTTTTGAAGCTAAATATAATATTTTCTTTCAGCGCGACAGCACACAGACAAAAATCCCGTGCTGGATTTTTATTAATAAGAATAGATAAGACTGATACTTTATATCAAAACAAAATTTCAATATAATATCAAATATTAAAAGTAACATTGCTCGGCGGACTCAATTTCAGCGATTTACTCAACAAATCTCTTGTCTCATTGAAATGCCTTCTCGAAGTAGATACAGTATTTGTGCTACTGTAGATTCGATTAATCGATAATGTGTAACCCGTTGTATTTGTGCTCGAATGAATATTAATCTCTTCGTGTTCCGATGATTCTGCCGGTGGAGTGGATAGTGGTAAAGGAGGTGGTGGAGGCGATGGAGTACGGTGTCGACTTGCTGGAACTGGTGGGGACGGATGGAAGTCAGGAAGGATCATTGCGGGTAGAGCTAACACCAGTTCTTCATCAATTCGAGGGTGAATCTCTTTCTCTGCGCCTCTTTCGGAAGGTTCTTTCATCGAACGATAACCAGAAGATGTTCCAGAAGTACCAGGCGTTGACATCATTGATGAAAAATATAATGGTTTTCTATCTGACGGTCCTGCCATCAGTTCAGACATAGCCGATTCACCTCTACTACTACTTCCATTGAAATCGTTGAACGTCATCTGAGGTTTCATCTTTCGTAGCACCAGGATATTCGAATTGCCGCCATAGTCATAACTTTGCAATTGATCTTGTATCTTTTTGGCGATCACTATCGGGCTTCGATTATTGTGAAATGCCGTTTTCAAATCGTCCATTTCAAGTGTGCTCCACACTGCACTATTTGCCACGATGAGTCCTTCGATTTGCTCAGAAAGATGAATATTCTTGTAGACATGAGTGGGAAGGACAACAGGGAAAGTGGAGAAGTGGCCGATTTGTCTGGAAGAGGAGATGACACCATTTATTCGATTATCTTCGTCGACGAATCCATGAGCTTCGCGTATTCTAGAATACTCATCGTCATCGATCTCGAAGCGACCATTGACACTGAAATTATGGAAACAAAGTTTTTATGCTGATAAACTTTGATGTTTTATTCTGATAAGCCATGCCCTAGAAAATAACTTACACAAATTTTAATTTCCGGTCTTTAGCAATAGCGGCGCTCAAAGTTCCAGTTGAGGCGATTTCCAGTCGTTTTTCATAGATGCGTAGGATCAAAACGCCTAGAAAAGGTCATTTATAAATCACTATTGTCCATTCGTGAAGAAAGCAAGTGCGCTCCACGAACCTTAGTACTTCGTGGATTTCATTTTCGATGCCAAATCATTTCCATTCACGTGTAAATTCAACGTGAAATGAAATAATTTGGCGACGAAAATGAAATTCACGAAGTGCTAAGTTTCGTGGAGCGCACTTGCTTTTTTCGCGAATGGACAATACGAATAGAATACTGGAATAAAAGAGCGTGCCTTTTCTTAGTCACTTTTAAACTTTTCAGTTCGATAAGTTGAATTGCTGAACTTTAAAAGATTTCAAAAATTGAAATAAAACGTGGGCAGCTTTGGGGGGGGATACTGTAGAAAAAAACAACGCATATTGTGTTATCAATCGACATGCGACATGAGAACGCTAGACTCCGCCCACTTATTTGTGTGCGACCACGCGAGCACAGTGATATTTGAAGAGCCGCAGACAGAACGGTGAATGCAGACTTGCGTTTTCATGTCGCAAGCCGATTGAAAACACAATAAGCAAAGTTATTTTGGACACTTTTTTTGAGTTATTTTTACTTAGGACGTGCCATGAAGTAAAACGAAAAAATATTTACTTTTAAAAACTCACTAGCTCCAAGCCGTTCACCTTCCTCGCCTAATTCGCAGTGGCATTTCAGCAAAATTGATCGGATATCCGCGTTTGTCTAAAAACTAGTCTATTTTTCATTCTATTTCATTATTTACTCACATTCTCTTTCATAAACTGTGTCAAAAATCTGCAAATCGACGAAGACATGTAGAAATTCGATCCGCCGTCCACAAAGGCAAAAGTGTTTGCGACGCGAATCTGGCGAATGCATTGTCTGAAAATTCATGGCTTTCGATATGTCTAAAACATAAAATTGTTCAAATAAACCCACTTATTTTTCATTCCCCTAGATCCGGAAACCCCAACTTGAAAGCCAAAGACATTTTGCGCGTCTTCTTCGATATTTATTTTGGTCATTTTGACTGTCGATTCTGATGAGCTTTCAGGAAAGTTTTCTAGAATATCTTACACGTTACAGTGTCAAAATTCGACGACATTTGCAAGTACCTGTATCAAAATCTCCAGAGTTACACGTAACGTCGAAATGGCGTAAAGTGGGCGGAGCCTTGAAGTTTAAAGTTCCCAGTGAAATATTGTTGGAAGAGATGTCTATTGTCTATAATTGATGAAAGTTGATTTATACAATTATTATATTTTCAACAAATTTGGCATCTCCCAAACAGCATAAACTTAAAAATTAGGCTCCGCCTTTTTGCCCAAATTCAAATCTTTCCAATGTTTCGGTTCAAAAATGAAGGGATTTAAAAATTCAATGAAATTTGCGTGAAGAAGCAGAGCTTAATTTTAGAGTTCATGCTGTTTTGAGGTAACAAATGTTTTAATATAATAATAGAAATAAAACTCACATGAAGCTGACTAGAGCTCGAAAACTCTGGCACTTGGACCAGTTGATTTGAATGAGCCCTGAGCACTTGCAGACCTGACAAACGCGAAAGACAATCGGCAAGCCGAGTCAATCGATTAGAGCTTAAATTCAAGTCTTCCAAGAGTTCTAATGAGCTGAGAGCACTGTCGTCAAAAGAGTTTAAACGATTGTGCGAGAGATCAATCACTTTCAATTGTTTCATGCTCACAATAACCGGGACACTGTTCTCGGTAAGCATGTTGTTCGCGGCACGGAGGATCTGCAAGAGCATAACCAAATTGCTCAGGAAATTTTTGAAAAGTTGCCGAAAGTCAGGACACGTTGCTCAATAGATGCCCGAGCTGAAAAGCCGGCTTTGGAACATTTTACAACCGGAAATTTCGCGGTCAGGCATTTTTCAACACAGTGAATTTTTAGTATTTTAGCGAAACATTTTTTCAGTTTTTTTAGTGCCCGGAATAGAACTGTCCGAAAAAGAAATGCTTGCAATTCGTTTCTTGTTGGGATCCGATAACCAGCCGTAGAAACTGCTCAGGAAACTTTGGGAAATTTTTCCATTAACTGCTAAGTATCTGCCCGCTCGCTGCCCATTAGCTGCCTCGTGGAAACCAGTGAGAAACTAGTGGGCTAACTACTCAAAAAGGAGGGAATTGCATAAGGTTCACTGCGCAGTTTCTACCGCTGGTTATCGGATCCCACCAGCAAACACATTCCGGGCAGTTCAATTTCGGACAATAAAAATCACCGAAAACAATGACATAGGGAAAAATCACTGTGCTGCGAAACGCCTGGCTGCAAAATGTCCCGGAGCCTACAGCCCTACTGTACTTACCTGTAGGCGACAAAACGTAGAGTTGTCGAAATATGGCAAATGATCGATAAAGTTGGAGGATATGTTGAGCTGACGGAGTCTGTTACAGAAAAAAAAATCAATATAAACTGAATTGTTCAGTCGTTTCAAATATTATCAGAATATTTACCTTGGCATAAAGTTGAAGAAGAATTTTGGCAAAGAGGAGATTCGATTTTTGTACAGAATAAGGGTTTCCAAACAGTTTTCTTCTAAAGATTCTGGCAACTTTTCAATGGAATTCACAAAGGCGAAAATTGAGCGAATTGATTGGGATGAGAATATTCTGAAATTAAAAACATGGAAATCGCGGTCGAAGATTGCTTCCTACCTTTCGGGAAGTTTCACCAGGTTATTATTATTAACGCGAAGGAATGTTAAATTTGGACAATCGCAAATCCACTCGGGAAGGTTTCGAAAGTGATTAAAGGATAATGATAAGGTTTGAAGATGCTCTGGAAGTGGCATGACGACAAGAGAGTCAAGCACTGAAATAGAAATAAAGTTCTGATCTACAGTAACCCGAAAATAGACGACTTGTACATTTGACGGGAAGTATTGGCACGGAATAAAATTCGCTTGTATTCGAGTACAGTTTTACAGTAATTAACTAAATAAAAACCAAAACGTACAATTATGATCAGCATAAACATGTGTCAAATTGTCGCCGCTGAGGTGAAGACTTGTAAGTTGTAATCGTTCACAGTGAACCACCTTAAAAAGTGTGTTTGTCTGTCTGTCTGAGCGTCTAGAACATCCCAATCAAAACTGTGTATCCTCCCCCCCCCCCCTAGCATAATTTTACATACCTTTAAAAAGCGTAAATTTGTCAAATGCACAGTTGAAACCATCGAGTTGTCTCTCAGATCCAAATGTGTGATGTTTTCGAGGTCCATGCGAAATGACGTGAACAGAATATTACGGCGTAAATCCACAATTTCCACTGGAACATCGCCAACTTGCTCCACTTTTTCGATATTGTTTCCTGCCAGTTTCCAACCGTCAAGAGCCAAATGGAAAAGACAGTTGGGCACCTAAACGTTATTGTTGGTTGAAGCTCGTTAGAAACCATTCAGCAACGACTACGTTTCAGATTTTCATGACCACGCTGCCTTTGACTTATTTCTTGTTTATTGTGTTATCAATTTTCTGACGGCTACAGTGCTGCGCAAAGAAATTTGCGGATATTTTAGGTGCTATCCCAAAATTAAGCTGCCCGAAATTGAACTTCCCTGAAATACAACTTTAATGAAAAGTTGGAGCATTTTTGAAACATATTAAGAAAAAAAAACTGAACTTTTTGTTTGTTAAAATTATTTATTGATTATTTATTTTGCAGCAAGCTATGCCAGTTTTCTTTTCTGGAGGAGCTATATTTCGGGGTAGAACCATTTTTTGGTGAGACACGAACGCCGCAAGAGAACACTCGCATTCACGATTTGCTTTCTTGTTTTCCTGGTGCAATTTACCGTAACCGGCAAGGAAATTGAATGCTTTATATCCCATTCCTGAACTCTTTATTGGCCACCAAGGGAATAGCCTATTACTTGATCCACGTGGCCGCGTCTCGGAACGAGATTTTTGAAATAACTCTATTATGTTTCGGCGTCAAACCCGCTTTAAACTCTTGTGGCGAGACGGGGCCACGTGACGTAGGTTTCGGTGGGCGGCCGTTATAATTTTCAAGAATGGATACTTTTCAGAGTCGTAAAAATTTTTTTAAAAAATATATAAACAAATTTACCTGCGAAAACTGGTTAAAACTGATATCCAAACTCTGCAATCCGTGACATTCACTCAATGAGTCCGGCAGTGCGTCCAGTTGATTATTCGAGAGGTTCAAGTACCGTAGACGTCTCATATCTCCGCATTCCTTTGGAACTGATGATATATAATTGGAGGAAAGATTGAGTTGCGTGAGTTGAGAAAGAAGAGTAAGTTGGACGGGAAATGTTAGTATTTGGTTAGCCGAGAGATCCACAACTTGAAGAGAATGCACACGGTAGAGGTCATCGATGTAGCCGAGAGGGGTCATGGACTGAAATTAGTTCAATTCGAAAAACAAAATCTCAAAAAAAATCTGAAACCCACTTTTTCACTTGGCGGTCTTGAAATCAACGAGTTCCTTCTTAAATTTAACACTTGAATTCTTCCTTCATTGTTCAAAATCTGTTCTGGAATCATTGTCAATTGCTCATCACTTGCATCCACATGACTGCTCTTTTCCACTTGTTGAGCTCTTGAAAGCCATGCTTGTAGAATATTTGAACGTTGAAAGACGAGCAGATAACAGTTATCATCGTTTCGAAGGCGAAGAGCTTTGCCACGTTTTGATTCATAGACGTCTACTTTCATGTGACGGATTTGGAGAGCTTCGTCTTGATTGTTTTCTGAATATTTATTGTTGAGATTTTGTCAAAAACAGAATTAAATGCGATAATGTTTAAGATTTTGTTTAGGGAGTCAGGCGCTGCCGGCGACAGTAGCCCGCCCACGCTACAGCTGCACCAGTTTGCCCAGAACCAGTGTGCCTTATCGAAAAAAAATTTGTCGACAAATGCCCTTTTTGACAAATTATCGACAAAAAATTTGTCGAATTTGTCAAAATTTTGTCGACAAATTTATCGACAAAAATTCGAATTTGTCGTTTTTGTCGATAAATTTGTCGACAAAAAATTTCGACAAAAATTCGACAAATTTGTCGACAAAAAATCGACAAAAAATTTTCGACAAAAAACGACAAAAAATTTCGACAAAATATATTTTCTTGCTAGTCGACATCGGTTGCCGCGCCGATCTCATGCAAATGATAGCGATCGCGGACCCGTGATTTGTCGGTACAAGAAACTATGTATAGCCGGTTGCGTTCTCCAAGAGGGCAGCTACCAGACAGCTACCTGGCAGCTATTTGGCGGCTACCTGGCAGCTATTTGGCGGCTACCTGGCAGCTATTTGGCGGCTACCTGGCAGCTATTTGGCGGCTATTTGGCAGCTATTTGGCAGCTATTTGGCAGCTATTAGGCAGCTATTTGGCAGCTATTTGGCAGCTATTTGGCAGCTATTTGGCGGCTACCTGGCAGCTATTTGGCGGCTATTTGGCAGCTATTTGGCAGCTATTTGGCAGCTATTTGGCGGCTATTTGGCGGCTATTTGGCGGCTATTTGGCAGCTATTTGGCAGCTATTTGGCAGCTATTTGGCAGCTATTTGGCAGCTATTTGGCAGCTATTTGGCGGCTATTTGGCGGCTATTTGGCGGCTATTTGGCAGCTATTTGGCAGCTATTTGGCAGCTATTTGGCAGCTATTTGGCAGCTATTTGGCAGCTATTTGGCAGCTATTTGGCGGCTATTTGGCGGCTATTTGGCAGCTATTTGGCAGCTATTTGGCAGCTATTTGGCAGCTATTTGGCAGCTATTTGGCAGCTATTTGGCAGCTATTTGGCAGCTATTTGGCAGCTATTTGGCGGCTATTTGGCGGCTGTCTGGCGGCTATTTGGCGGCTATTTGGCGGCTGTCTGGCGGCTGTCTGGCGGCTGTCTGGCAGCTGTCTGGCGGCTGTCTGGCGGCTGTCTGGCAGCTGTCTGGCAGCTATCTGGTTCGATTTCATACCAGTTCTATTTCGTACGAGTTCTATTTCGTAAGAGTTCTATTTCGTACGAGTTCTATTTCGTACCAGTTCTATTTCGTACGAGTTCTATTTCGTAAGAGTTCTATTTCGTACGAGTTCTATTTCGTACGAGTTCTATTTCGCACGAGTTCTATTTTGTACGAGTTCTATTTCGTACGAGTTCTATTCCGTACGAGTTCTATTCCGTGCAGTTCTATTCCGTAAGAGTTCTATTTCGTACGAGTTCTATTTCGTACGAGTTCTATTTCGCACGAGTTCTAAAACGTAGCAGTTCTATTCCGTGCAGTTCTATTCCGTGGCAGTTCTACTCCGTGCGAGTTCTATACCGTAGCACCCCCGAAGGAACTGCCCGGAATACAGCTATCCGAAATAGAATTGTAAAATTTGATGTCTTCTGCAGTTCTACAACAACACTTCGAAATTGCGCGCTGCATTATTTAGCCAATTTGTCGAAATTTTTTGTCGACAATTTGTCGAAATTTTTTGTCGAAATTTTGTCGACAAATTTGTCGAATTTTTGTCGAAATTTTTTGTCGAATTTTTGTCGACAAAATTTCGACAAATTTGTCAAAATTTTTTATCGACAAATTTGTCGAATTTGTCGATTTTTTGTCGATAAATTTCGACGAAAAACTTTGACAAATTTATCGACAAATTTGTCGAACCTTTGTCGATAAGGCACACTGCCCAGAACTATGATACCTTTCTACTATATTGTGTTTTCAATCGACTTGCGACATGGAAACGAAAGTCTGAATTCACCGTTTTGTCTGCGTCTCTTCAAATAACACTGTTTTTGCGTGGTCGCGCACAAAAAGTGAACGGAGTCTCGCTTTCTCATGTCGCAAGTCGATGGAAAACACAATATTATTAATCAATTCTCGTTATTGTTGTTTCTGTTTTACTGTCTGGTTTTTTTTTAATATTTTGCCATTAAAATTGTAAAAGGATCCACAGCCCTTAATTTATTCCATACGGCAGTCTCTCACTGTAAGCTATAATTTACTTGAAAGCGTGGTGTTTGCTGTTTGGATCGCAAGTCCTTATTCATTCTGTCGGCGTTTGTTTCAATCTCGTCTTTCCGAGCTGAACGATTGACTGCCATCTGATGTATGACTTTTAGGTGATTGTTTCACCTTCAGGTGGGGAGAATAGAAAGATCCAGTGGGGTTTCTTATTTTCGAAATCATTGGGGCAAAGTTGTGATGCTTATCGGGGAGAGCCTACTTTCCATTTAAACAGTCGGGGAAACCAACGTTTGCCGTTTCGGAAAGTGGAGTGAGTGCATCAGTCTTCAAACCGACCGTTGAGGTTGTTAGGGGTCTGATCATAAGGTATTAATCGAGCATTGGAAATGAAGAGATTTGTTCCCATTTGCGTTTAAATTTTAAAAGTACGCAAACACCACGTTGCAACTTTGTTTTTTTCACAGTACAGATTAACAGTGGTTTGAAAAAGAAAAAGACAGTACTGTACTAACCCCGCCTCTTTTCCCAATTTTTACTCTTTCAACGTTTGGGCTGCGGACACAAGGAGGTAAATGAAAATTCGTAAATCTTGGACAAGGAGGCGGTGCCTAACTTTCATTTTCGAGCATTAGTAAATAGTACAGAGTATTCGATAGGGAGTCATTTCGGGGCAATATGAGTTGGGGGGGGGGGGGGCACACAAAAAAAATAGTTTTTTTCGTTTTTATTGGCGATTTTGCATCGCTTTTGATTTGTTTGATATATTTATCTCATTCAGCATTGGATTTTGTCCGGAAAGTTCAGCGGCAACGCGCCGGAAGCATTTATGATACTTTTCAAATATGCGACCGAAGGTAGCTGGGCGGAAGCTTGCTTTGATTGTTGTGAGTGTTTTATCGGCACCCGGTCACTTTTTCTTATCTTTTTAGGCTTTTAATCACAAAAAATCCACTCGCAAAGCATGCTTCCACCCAGCTCCCTCCGGTCGCCAATTTGAAAAGTGTCACATTTGCTTCCGGCGCGTTTCCGCTGAACTTTCCAGGCATCAATAAATGCTTAGAAACGCATATTCAAAGCGATTATGACAAAAAAAAGCAGAAAATTTTTTTTTGAGTGGCTCCCTCCAACTCATATTGCCTCGTCATTTCATCTGTGTGAACTTACTCGTTTGCAATCGAATATTCGAATTGAGAAAAACCGCCCGTGCACTTTGCCACACATGAATGATTCTCCCCCTCCGACAATGCACCTCCTCACTCAAAATGTCCGAATTCAGTGTGCTCTTCGCCCGAATCCGTGGTCTCCCCAAGAAGAATCCAAAAATATATCGAAACGCGGGCGAATCGGTATACGAGAGAATCTCCTCAAGTGTCTGTTCTTCCGAACCGCCCGTTTCGTCCGACATGGCAAGGATTCGGCAAAAATCGTGAAGAATGGCGAGCGGAGAAGTGTCCGCTTTCAGTTGTCTGCAATAATCGGTGAATAAGAATGTGAAGAAGATGTCAATTTATAATTGGATCCAATTGAATCAAAGAATGCGCTGCGCTTTTTTTGTGTTTGCGGAAGATAAATTGACGTCCGGAAACTATTAGTAATGGTTAATGTGGGGTGTGTTTTTTTTTTTCAAAAATGCAAGTATGCCATAATTAAAGGAGGTGCCAACTTTATGGGTGGTACAAAAAATTTCTCAGATTTTTGGCAAGATTCGCAACTTGTACAGCGCGATTTCAGGCAGTTCTATTTCGCTACAGTTTTATTCCGAAACAGTTCTCCGAAGTAGCACCAAAAATATTAGAAGACTTCAAAAAAAGTACACGAAATGGCAGGAAATTCAAACGCATCTATTCTTTCTCACCATATTTCTCCCGTCTTTCTTGCATTTTTTCTAATTATCAAAAATAATAGGGGGATGATTAAGACACTGACAATACCGGGGAATAAATTTTCAAAAACCAGGGCCTTGATAGTCCGCGACACAGTTTTTCCTGCACTTTACACGAGTGTCGCTACTTCCACGGGTTTTTAATTGTATTTCCGCCTGTTTTGTCAGGGTCTCGGATTAGTGTAGGAAAAACGAAGATTTCAGAGAAAAATTGAATTTTGTAGAAGTTGCGGCCGCTGGGTTTCTTGGCCAGCGGCCTCGTGTTTTCCACGGTGTCTTCTAATTTGTGTTGTTGTACAATTCGGCAAAAATTAGAGAAATTTAGGTTTCAATCAACTTTTAAAAAATTGGTTTTTCTGGGACGAATTTGCTGTTCAAACAATTGGATAAACGAGAAAACAAAGTCAGAATTTTTTACTTTTTGTTTAAAAATATGACAAATTATCATTACCTACCTTTTCTGTACCTACCTTTGTTCAGTTACCTACCTTGATCATTACCTACCATGATCTTTACCTACCAAAATCAAAAACGCTCTTTACCTACCATGACCGTTTTTGCTTAATTTGCTCATATTCTTTCTCTATCTCTTTGATATTCATGTAGGGGGATTTCAAATCCTCCCAGATAACAACTTTCGACCTTTGCCAGTTTCAAAATTAAGTAATAGAAAAAGTAGGTAAAGAATATATTCTATTTTGGTAGGTAAAGATCATGGTAGGTAATGATCAAGGTAGGTAACTGAACAAAAGTAGGTACAGAAAAGGTAGGTAATGATAATTTGCCAAAAAATATACCTTTTTACTCTAACCTCTACTTTCCTGGCACCCTCTAATAGGCCGGCCTTCCGGGAAAATAGAGTAAATAAGGTAAGCGGTGCTACTTCGGAATAGAACTGTAGCGAAATAGAACTGTTTTGAATTGAGGTGCTGTGTGGTCTTTTTTTTTTCAAAAATGCAAGTATGCCCTAATTAAAGGAGGTGCCAATTTTATGGGTGGTACAAAAAGATTTCTCTGATTTTCGGCAAGTTTCGCAACTTGTACAGCTCTATTTCAGGCAGTTCTATTACGCTACAGTTCTATTCCGAAGTAATACCAAAATGCCCATAATTTCAAGGTATGTTCAGAAAACGAGAGAGATAGAAAGAGATTAGCCTCGCAGACCCACCGGAAATGATAATTGCCAATTTGAAGCGTGATGACGTCACACGAAAACTGATTACAAATCTGAGCACATGTCGTCAGCTCATCGCATTCAATTCGAGTGCTCCTCTGGCCATCCGATGAATATAAGCGGAGAAATCTGGATCGCAGATTAGTTTTCATTGTAGATGGTGTCTCGGACTTTAAAATAACAGTGGATCGATCAGTAGAAGTGGTGGGACGGAGAAGAAGTTCGTTGCTGTTTCGATGCATCAGAAGCCGCCGCCTCTCAAACAAAAAAGAGAAGAGAAGAAGTGGATGGCTTCGGAATAGGCCGTCCGGTCGCTGCGGCTAGCCACCCACTCGTGTGACATTTCAATGCAGTTAATTGGTCTACCGTACGTATTCACTCACTGTGTACACTTTTCTCTCTCTCCCTCTCTCTGGATAATAATAATGGGCACCGCCACCCAGTCGCTTTCTCTCTCTCTCTCTCTTTTTCTACCTCTCGATCGCTTGCGTGACGAGAGACGAGGTCACATCCAATTTGTTGCCCTCTGGATGAGGAGAGGTGTTCGAAATGCGCTTCATTTATGTTTAGGGGCAAAATAAACAAGACACAAAAAATAACGGAATACATAGAAAATGAAAATATTGTGTCCAATCGGATGTTCAAACGCGCTCCATTAAACTCAAACTTTTCTGAGAAGTTTAAAGCCAATTTTTAACTTTTTCAAACTGTTTAAATATTTTTGGAGAGGAATTAATTTTTTTGAAACCTTTTCACGATATTTATATAAATAACATCAAAAATTTACTGATTTCAAGCTTTTCTAATGGGTTTATTCACGAAATTGCAAAAAAATTGTAGGAAAACTCGGAGAATGCTCTGATTGGCGTGAAAATTTGGTTAATAATTTCAAAAAAAGTCCCGAGATTGCTCAGAAAATTTCAGACCAAAATATATATAAAATTTTTTTAAATCGACATATCGGTCCAAAAATGTTGAGCATGGCCGTGACTATTTTGACCGTATTTCCAAATGTGTTTCAGACCAATCAGAGCATTCTCCGAGTTTTTCTCAAAATATTCTAAAGTAAGCTATTTTGAAACTTTTTGAAGCTGTTAATGCTTATTTGTGTAATGGACAAGTTTAAAAGTGTATCTAACTAATAGTAAGGAAGTGTCAATTTCACTTTCACCTTCATATTAATTTTCACATGTGAAATGCGATAGATCTATTGAAGATCACTAATGCATATAATAGGCACATAATACAGGTACCGTAAGTGTCGAAGTATGAAGAAACCTATAACCTATTAGACGTACGCGATAGATCTATTGTGCCTAAACACGAAAAATGCCTGCTGTGTAAAAACAAAAACTAGAAAAAAGAAATATTTAAACTTTCAATTTGGAAGTTTCAGATAAATTTTTATGATGCAAAAATGTTTAACAACAAGAAAAAACTCTAACTTTTTCGCATATTCTAGTAAGAACTGAGTTCAATGGAGCGCATTTGAACAAACCATATGGATAACAATATCAAATCACAATACCGAGATCACTTTTGCTCGGTGTCCTTCACCTCTGGTGTTGGTTCTCCATCTTTAACCGTCTCGGCGTTCCTTTTTTCCTCTTCAAGCTTCAACTTGTCAAGTTTTTCAAGAGTTTTCACCATCTCTTCGGCCTTTTTCTGCACCTTTTCGCGCCGAATTTCGGCTTGTGTCTGGAAGAACGATGAAATAAAATCAAGTTTTTAGATTTTCTAAAATTAGTTATCCTACCTCCTTATTCAAATCGGCTGCCATTTTCCAGAAAATTCCATTCTTTTTCATCTCGAGTGCATCTTTATAGGCGGGTTCGGTCGGCGGCTGGACAACTTCTTTGAACTCGTAGCGTCTGAAGTAGACAGTAAAAAAAAAGAAAATAGTTTTTATTTTTAGTTTTAAAGCAGACCTGCTACCCTCTAACTTGAGAAGTTTTGGGGAATGTGGAACATTTCATTAATGGACCTAAATATGCAGATGAATTTTCCTGCCATTTTATTCCTATGCAAACCTGTATTTTAATGCAGGAAAATGCAGGTTTGTTTAAGAATAAAATAGCAGGAAAATTAATCTGCACCAGGGGTAAAACAAAAAAAAAAGTTTTTTTCTGTTTTGTTTTTTGTTTTTTCGGGTGAAAATTTTTTTTGCTGTTTTTTTTTTGATAATGCACGCGAGATAAAAAATGTTTTGATTATTTTTTGTAGAGCAGCGAAAAAAAATTTCCCTTAGTCGGTATATGCACCGAATTGACAAAAAACTTTATATTTTAACGAACATTTGGAACATATCCATTTAATTGGCAGAAATACGCCTTTTTTTGGTCATTGTCTTTCTGTTGAAACATTTTTTTGTCCCATTCTTGATCTGCATAAGCCCATAAAAAATGGTAATCAGAAAAATAAAACGGCGACCTACCGTAACCCAAACAAGGATGAGTGATCACTTTGCAACAAAAAAGGAAAAAAAAAACTAAATTAAACCTTCTCATAGGCGTGGACTAAATCACTTCGTAAATCGTGTTTTTAGGGTTACTGTATGTCGCCGCTTTATTTTTTCAACAATATTTACAGAAAATATATCATTTTGGAAGTGCATTGGCCATTTTTCTCAAAACTTTCAAAATGAGACTGTATCCACGGGGTGTTGAGAGGTACATGAAAATGAAAATTTAAATTTCGCGGGAAAGTTGCCACGTCACTCCAGGAAAAAGCGCGCGAAATGAAGTGTTCAAAACCTATTTATTTTATGCAGAAAACGTATTCCGCCAGCGCCTCGTTTTTGAAAATCCAAGTTTCAAATCTGTAACAACCGCGTTTCCTCAAATCTATGTGAGCAGTGGAGCGCATTTTCACGATGTACTCTTCACCACCGTGTGTATCCTATGTATATGAATTTATGACGCGCACTGTATGAATAACACTAAAGCCCGAATCAAAGGCAAAACTATTTGTCGCGCACTGAATAGGCGCACAGATTTTAAAAAGGTAAACGATGACTCACTTCCCATCTTCTGGATTTGAACCGCCAGGAAAACTAATATCAAGATCAAGCGTATAGGACTTCTCAGAGTCCCACCCACTCAAGTCTCCACACGTGATGAAGCCGGTGATGTTGTTCGGAGTCACTTTTTCCGGATCCGTCGACACTTCTTCCAATGACATGCACGTCATCGATGGAACGAACCCCTCAGGTGGTTGATAATTTAGACAGAGGACAAAAGCTTCACAGCTAGATTGGCGGGAACTGCGAGGTTTAGCCAGATATACATCTTTGAAGAACTTCTTCATCTGAGCGTAAAGAAGGGATGAGTTGCGGGAACGAAAGATTTTCGCGAGAAAGTTTCCGCCAGTTCTCAAAACGTGGCTGGTGATGTTGAAAGCGGCCAAGATAAGTTCGGCTTGCATGTACTCGTCCAAAGAATGAATTCCAGTCACATCTGGAGCACCATCACAGATCACAATATCGGCTTTTTCACCAGAGAAATGCTCGATAACTTTGTTCGCAGTGTCCATGGAAGTGATATCACCCTGCAGTTGAATGACTCCTGGGATTGGTGACATAGGTTGAAGGTCAATTGCGACAATTTTCGATTCATTATCCTCTTCGTAAATCCGTTTTGAAAGCACTTGTGACCAACTGCCAGGCGCTGCGCACAAATCCACCGCGCGACGGACACCTCAAAAAATGGTGTTGTCAAAAAATAAAGCGCTTTTCTCGGAAACTAGAGTGTCATTGTTTTTTTTTTTGCCTTTTCCAGGATAATAATTCACAAACATGACTGGAAAAATCGGCTGATTGAACCACTTTGAATTCAGACCAACTGATAAACAAAAAAAATTGGGGAAAAATCATAAAAGCATGGGTGCCGGTCGTTCTTTTGACTACGTAGGTTGTTTTTTTCTTTTTTTCACAAAAAAATTAACGGAATAGTTTGAAATTTACTGTATTTGGTCTATTCGAAGGTCATGCCCTTCTTTATTTTCAAGCCTACACATTTTGCAAAAATTCTATAGACAAACCAGAAAAAAAAAATTATTTAAAAACATTTTTACATTCAATTCTTGATATCTAAAATGACGTGAAAACCTATTGAAATCAAAAAAAATTGTGAAAGTGGTTTTTGAAAAAAAAAACTTATTTTATCTCTATGAAAAGTATTTAAATTCAACTTTTACTAACAAGAGAAAAACACAAATCAGTATTTTTATCTTGGGAATCGGCAAGCTACACATGTTTCCATCATTTCCCCTGACCATTCCACTCTAGTTATTTACGGGAAATGGAATAGTGAAAATTTGAAGATAAGGATGGAAAAAAACTATTAAAACACATTTTCAGTTGCATTACAGCAGCATTTTAGTTTTTTTCACAAAAAGTTACCTTTCAAAATCTGAAATTCATCGTCAATCTGCATCAACTTGAACGCACTTCTCGCCCTCCACTTGTTCTCCTTCGCCAGCCGATAGTAGATGTCTCTTTTGTCCCGCGAAGTTTTTCCCATTTTATACCTGAAAAAAAATTCAAAAATGAGAAGGAAAAAGTTTTAAAAACTATAACAAAAAGTAAAAAAAAAATATCAACTTTCCCAAAAAAAAAATTTGAAACGACACTCCGCGGCGCACTTTGTTTATCGTATATTTACACCAAAAATTTCTGGGCGCGAACTTTCAATTCGCAATTCAATTCTATTGGCGCGAACATTTTTTCTTCTTCATTTCCTTTTTTTTTTTTCTGAAAATTCCACATTATTTTTCATTCATTCCTCATATTTATTTTTCGAAAAAGCAGAATGGAGGACAACTCGGTACTTCTCGAAGATTCGAACATGGAGGAGACACTGTCCGCTAATCCGCCGTTGCCACCCCGAAAATCTATTTCACAACCCACACTTCTCCCTAACGACGAGGCTGAATTGACGAATTCCGCTCAAAAGCAGGGACTGAGCAACAATTTCCCTGCTTCCAATGTCAGAAGCATTCCGATTATTGAGACGTGGCGCCAGAATGAGGAACTTAAAGGACAGATGTACACTTTGCGAGTAATATTTTGATTTGAAATATTTATGAAAATTGAATATGTATATCGATTTTTCTAAATTTCCAGACCCAAGTTCAAATGTTTGAGCGCAAGTATTTGGAGGCCAAAGAGGCAAGCCACAAGAGTGTTCAAGAGGTTATGGACGAGTATGTGCTTTTGAAAATTGCGCAGGATGACATGGAAGAGAAAGCCAGACAGTTTGCTGATTTGGAGAACGAAATTCGTGCTCTGAAGGAGAAGAATAGTCTTGAAAAAGAGCATTTTTTTCGCCTCTCGGCTCAGTTTGAGCAACAGAAGCAAGTCATGGAGATGAGAATTCGCGAGCTCGAGCAAGTGACGTCAACTGTCGATGGGAATAACACAACATTCGGCTCGCTGCGTGGAACATTGGATGATATTATGAAGAAGAACGATCCAGATTACACATTGACCGGCTACGAGGACAAGAAAATCAATGATCTTGAAAATCGACTACTCAACGAGATGGACAAAGTCAGCGAACTCGAAGATCTCGCCCGAGAGCTCCGCAAAGAGCTTGACGACCAATCAGCAAGACTTGCAGATTCGGAAAATCATCGTGCTCAGCTCGAGGCGGCTGCTGGACAAGGAATTCTTGGTGCGGCCGGTGCCAGCTCCACGTTTGTTATCGGAAACGCCCGCGAATCGCAAACCGCCGAACAGATCCGATACATTGATGAGCTGGAAACGAAACTTACCGCGGCGAACAACGATAGCGAGAAAGCTCGTTTAGCGCTTGTCGAGTACATGAATCGGTGCAGCAAACTTGAGAACGATATCTACACGATGAGAAAGAACACTACATTCGACACATCTTCCATGCTGATCGAAGGAAAAACTTCGGAAGAATTGAAGGCACAGATAGATAAAGTGAATGGTGAGCTCAACAGTCTGAGAGCCGAAAATCGTGAGCTCAGAATTCGATGTGATCAGTTGACGGGAGGTGAAGGGTAAGAAAACTTAAAATTCTAAAGAAATAGCGTAATTTTTAGAAATCTGAGCACTTCTCTTGGTCAAAGTCGTCTGATGGCTGGCATCTCGGCCACAGAACTCGCGAGTCGCGCAGAAAATGAGACGGGCGGAACATCAATGCAAATTCTCCGAAGAGATTCTCACTCGGATGAGAATTTCTCGGATAGTCATATACAAGATAGCAAGCTTCCGCTAATGGATACCACTGCTGCGCTTAAAAATGTGAGTTTTTTTTGAAGGGGATTGTGCTTCATTAGACACGGTGTATTGCCATTTTCATTGATATTTACTGAAATTATCAATTTTTGCACGTTTTGCTTGTCAAAAGGATTTAGCGAGCGAAGTTCATAGTGTTACGCAATTTTTTTGGATAAATTTCTCTTTCACAATATGCATTTCACCTCGTTTTGTTGTGAGCGTTTGATTATCTTCCAAAGAATTCTATAATGGAACTATTCAATGTACAGTAGGAAAACGGAAAAAAAACAATTTTTTAAAAATCGGTTAATGCTCCGATTGATCTCACTCCCGGGCATGCTCAGAAAATTTTGGATAGAAACATCGATTTTAAAAATTTTCAGAAAAAAGTAATATTTTTTTAATCGATATTTTGGCCCAACATTTTCTGTGCATGCCCGGGAGTATTTTGGACATAAATTTCAGGCCAATCAGAGCATTCTCCGATTTTTCCTAATTTGTTTGTCATTTTTGCCGTTTTCTACATACACTACATTACATTCATCCATAAGTTTTCAATTATTATTTTCAGCAAGAAGAATTTGACGCCGCCTGGCAGGAATTCGAGGCCGAGAAGAATCGCCTGAAGTTTATGACGAATGACACTGCCGATTGTTCTGACTTTGACATGTCCATGCCACCGCCTGGAGCGAATGCTACTCAATCTTTTTTGATTCAGAAGGGATTCAAGAATTCTCCAGTTGCTCTGTCTGTTAAGAAGACCCAACAAAGCGGCGAGCAGATACAGAATAACTCGTTTTCCACAAAAGACAACACATCACTTGTCGGTTCTGCGGCCGCTGTCGGTCCGACTCTTCTTCAAGATGTTCAGCAAATTTTAGATTCTTCACAAGTTCTACTTGATGGGCAGCATGATGCGGCTGTCAATGTGGAGAGAATGCAAGAAAAGATGAGCCAAATTCGTGAGGCACTTGCTCGTCTCTTTGAACGTCTCAAGTCTTCTGCCGCTTTGTTTGAAGACATTCTTGAAAAGATGGGATCCAGTTCTCCATTGGCGGATCGCATTAAACAAATGAAGTTGGCATTCGAAACGAGTATGTGTGACCATGCGGATGTCTCTGTATTCCTCGAGGCGGCGGAAAAGGATCTGACGAACATGTCCCTCAACTTCTCTGTCCTAGAGAAGTCTATTGTCGGTCAATCTTTCGTCGCTGACGTTTCTAGAAGATTTACGATTGCTCCCGGAGCTGATGAAATTGCTTCGTCGTCGCTTCTCAACGCCTCTTCCTACAGCCCCATTTTCAAGTTCCAGGGCACTGGCCGTCTAGCGGAAATTGAGAAATTGCAGAAAGAGGTGGCCGATTTGAAAAATGAACTCGAGCTGGCGCGCGTTAGAGAGCTCAGATCTCCATTGCAGGCCTCCCCTGGACGTTTGTACGATGTTCAAATCAAGGCTGCTCAAAACTTTGAGGAGCTGGAAGTTTGCCAGGCGACGTTGAGAAAAGCAGAGGCTGAGAAGGCTGTTCTAGCTCAAGAACTCGCCGAACTCGAAACCGCCCATCGTCATTTGACGGCTCAACTCAGTGATGTACGAGAGGAGCTTCACAGGGCTTCGGAGTCTGTTGAAGCAGAAAGAAATCATCGTGAAAAGGCGGAAACAGCTCTCTTCGAGTCTGAGCAGATGGTTCAGGTTTTGCAAAGTGGTACGGATGAGAAGTACAAGGAGATTATGCTTGATGTGGAGAGACGACATGCGGAAGTTCGTGAGCATCACAAGACGATCATCGAGGGACTTCAAGCTGAATTAAAGACTTCGCTTGACGAGGAAAACTCGATTAGAGACTATCTGGAGGAGATTAAAGTGGAGAATGGCCGATTGAGACAGCGAACTCATGAGGCGGAACTCACTATTGAGAAGCAGGCGAGCGAGAAGCAAACACTGGTAACTCAGCTGGTAGCTCTCGAGAATAAATTGGAACACTTGGAAGTTTTTGAGCAAAAAGCCACCAATTATGGAAAGAAATTGGAGGAGAAGAAGGTGGAGTTGGCGGAAGCCAAGTATCGTTTCGAAGTTGAGAAGGAGTCGATTTCCGGATTGGAACGAATTCAAAAGCAGATGGCGGAGCTCACTAAAAAGAACGCGAAGGCTCAGATTGTCTTGGGGTATGTGTCATAAATTTATTTTTTTTTTTGGGAAAAATAAGTATAATTTATTTAATATTTTCAGAGAAGCCTCGTCGATTCGCTCTGTTTGCGATGAAATCTGCCGCCGTATATCTCAAGAGTGCAATCGTCAACACGAATACGCACAAACTCTGTCTGCAGTTAACGATAAAATTGAGCAACTGACGATTGAAAAGGAAAACGCATCTCCTTCTCCATCTCCCTATCAGATCTCTGTCAAAACTCCTTCATCTTCTTCAGCTCCAAAGCCACCATCGTCTTCGAAATTCTTGTGTCCGACTCGTCAACTTCTTCACGAGGCGACTCTGGCCGTCGACGCGATCGTTCAACGTCTCAAGAAGACACACACGATGCCTGGAATGGGATCTGAACTGAAAGAGACTGTCGTCAAGCTGCTCACCGATTCTCGTGCTCTTCGCGATTTCCTCCACCAAAATCTGAATTTGTTCAAAGGAATTGATGTGAATAATTGGAAGAATGAGACGGTTGAGCAATTGTTGGAGCGACTCGAACAGTGCTATCAGGATAATTTGATACTCGAGGAAGAGAATAGGAAGTTTAAGAAGGAGTTGAAACAGATGAAAGCGGCTATTCCGGTGAGCTTTTTTTCACATTGTAAAAAAAATATGACCATGACCTACCGTAACCTGAGAAAGTCTATAATGGATCTATTCAGAGTACTGTAGAAAAACGGAAAGAAAAGTTTGGGGAAAGATCCGATTATGGACCAGGGGTGCCGTTTTTTTTTTTTTGGTTTTTTTGTTTTTCGCATTTTTCGCACAAATTGCGAAAAACTTTTTATTTTTTTTTTGCATAGGTTTTTTGTTTCAAAAAATTTTTGCATTTTTTTTTGAAAAAATCAAAGATTGGAAAGAAAAACTTGGAGCAAAGACTAGAATACGTGTTTTCGAGATGTCTCGCAAACAGTTTTCGCACATTTTTGGCAATTTTCCACCTTTCTGCATAAATAAAATCGGTAAATTTGATAGTATTGTGATAAACAACGATACAAATACGCGGTGAAAATGAAAACATTTTTTGGTTTTTTTGTTTTTTTTTTGCAATTTTTTTGCGAAAAAAACTTTTTTTGTTTTTTCGCAAAAATTTTTTTTGTGGCACCCCTGTTATGGACCTATTCAAAGTACTGTAGAAAAACGAAAAAAAATGACAAATAACTGGGAGAAAACTCGGAAAATGCTCCGATTGGTCTGAAATTCTGGGAAAAACTGTCAAAAATGCTCCCGGGATTGCTCAGAAAATTTTGGGCCGAAATATCGATTTTAAAAAAATATTGATTTTTTTTCTGAAAATTTTTAAAACCGATATTTCGGTCCAAAACTTTCTGAGAAAGTTCGGAAGCATTTTGGACAGTTTCTCCCAAAATTTCAGACCAATCGGAGTATTTTCAGAGTTTTCTCCCAGTTTTTTTTGTCATTTTTTCCGTTTTTCTACAGTACTTTGAATAGGTCCATTAGTCTGAAATTTTGGGAAACAATGCCAAAATTACTCCTTATCTAAACATTTGGATTGAAATATCGATTTTAAAAATTTTCTGAAATTTTTTTTTCAAGTTTAATATTTCAATCAGAGCATTCTGCGAGTTTTCTCCTAGTTGTTTGTAATTTTGTCCCATTTTTCTATAGTACTCTGATCAATTTTACTCGTATTGTCCATTCGCGAAAAAAGGAAGTGCGCTCCACGAAACTTAGTACTTCGTGGAGCGCACTTGCTTTCTTCACGAATGGACAATACAAATATCAATTTTTCGAAAAAAAAAGGTATGAGAACCTTACAGAACCACGGAAATTTGTAAAATTGCGGCACTGTTTTTCCAGCCAATTTTGTCAGGGTCTCTACTGTTGTGTCAATTTTCGACGGCTACTGTCAGCAGTCGCAAGAAAATTTAAAACCCCGCCCCCCCCCCTCAGTATTAAAAAAATACCTTGAAAGAACGTATTTCCAAAAATTAGTAATTGTTATTCTAGTTACATTAGGTCTTTTTAAAGTTATTTTTACGAAATATGAAGAAAGTGCTACTTTTTTTTTTTTTGCAGAATCTCGGCGCCGACGTTCAGGAGAGAATCAAACGTGAAATTGGCGGAATCGCAAAAGACATGGGAGCGGTCAAAGCGTTGCGCAAGAAATAAACTTACTCTCATTTCACATCAATTTTAATCGCATAATTCTAGAACCAACACTGACTGACGAACGTGTATTTTATTCATTCATCCACTACCTACCCATTCTGATTCCATTATAAACTATTTATTGCTGTATCATAAATGTGCGTAACTCGGTTGGTTTTCGATTAACAAATCCCAAAAAGGAACGCATATTTTGTATCTCGAAATAATGCCAAATCAAAAAAGAAACAACGACACTCCGCCATCGCGCTCTGTTTATCGTAAATCGGCAGATCGTCATTGCGAAATCGAACGCAAAATCGTAATTTTCAGTCTATTTTTTATGTATTTTTGCTGAAACACGTCTAAAAATGAAACAATTCAAGCGTGGAATCGAAAAAGATGGACAAGGGTGAGTTTTTTTTTTTTAAATATTTAACTGGAAAAAGCCAGCTCTGCTGAGTGCATGAAATTTAATGACTTTTCTTGAAACGCTGCGGCGAGACTATCGGAATCAACTTTTTTAGCTCTGAAATTTTCCGACCGCTTCTAATTTTCCGTCAAAATGCTGATTCCAACTTTCTAGATACGAAACTATTGAAAAATACAGAAAAGGCAATTTTAGTAGGGAAATTAAATCATAATTGAGAAAATCGACACAGATTTAAACGTTTTCAGATTTGTCGTTTTGATGGCCGAAGAGGCAGAAGACATGTGGCACATTTACAATTTGATTCGAGTTGGTGACGTTATCAAAGCTTCAACCATTCGAAAAGTGAGAATTCTTTGTTTACGAAAAATACATTTTTGTCTCACAGGTCGTGTCGGAGACGTCAACCGGAACAACATCATCACAACGTGTTCACACAATGCTCACAATCCAAGTAGAATCGGTCGATTTTGATCCAGGAGCCCAAGAATTGCATCTGAAAGGCCGAAATATAGAAGAGAACGATATTGTGAAAATGGGCGCGTATCATACGATAGATTTGGAGCCTAACCGAAAATTCACCCTACAAAAGACTGAATGGGATTCCATCGATTTGGGTTTGTTGAATTTAACTAAACAAAAAGTGGACAAACACCATGTTTAGAACGCCTAAACCTCGCACTAGATCCAGCACAAGCCGCCGACGTGGCTGCTGTTGTTTTGCACGAAGGACTGGCAAATGTTTGTCTGATAACACCAGCTATGACACTGACCAGAGCTAAAATTGATATGACGGTAAAAATTGTTAATTTGAAAAATTTGATCTTTTTTGTTGCAGATTCCCAGAAAACGAAAAGGATTACCAAGTCAGCACGAAAAAGGTTTGGAAAAGTTTTATGAGGCGGTGTGTGTGGCATTTATGAGACACGTTAATTTGCAGGTAGACTTGAATATTTGGCAGGGCAGCAAAATTATTTTTTCCATTCTTTGTAGGTTATCAAATGCGTGATTGTGGCAAGTCGCGGGTTCGTCAAAGACGCCTTCATGCAGCACCTGATCGCTCACGCGGATGCCAACGGCAAAAAACTGATTGCGGAGCAAAAAGCCAAATTTCTGCTCACACATTCCAGTAGCGGATTCAAACACGCGCTGAAAGAGGTTCTGGAAACACCACAAGTGGCTGCGAGGTTAGCGGACACCAAGGTGGGTAGAGATTTTTGAGATTAGATTCAAGAATGGAGAGTGAATTCAGGCACAAGGCGAAGTGAAAGCTCTGAATCAGTTTTTGGAATTGATGTCGACGGAGCCGGATCGGGCATTTTATGGATTTAAGTGAGTTTTTTGGTCAATTTTTCAAATTAGAAGTTAGACCTATTCAGCACAGGTATGCATAATTGAGGAAAAACGACAAAAAACTACAGTAGTCGGGGGGGGGGGGGGTTTTTTGAGGTAAAAACTAGTCGTGTCGAGGCCGACCGATGAAATAATTCGATGCGCCTTTAAGTTTGAGCCGAATCACTCATTGAGACTTAAAGGCGCATTACATTTTTAATGCCTGAGGCCGTATTCATCAACATTTACCAATGGGTAAATAGTCTTGGTAAATGATTTACCAGAGAAACAAAACAAATTTTGGTATTCATCAAACTTCAAGGTAAATGGTAAATGTGTTTACCTCGCAAAAAACATTTACCTCCATTTGTTGTCGGTAAATGGCATTTACCATTTTATTTTTTAATCAAATTTTGACTGTTTTGTTTCTTTTTTTATTCATTCCTTCACTAAAAGTATTGTTTTATGAGCGTCTAATTATTTTTAAATATATTTAGTTAGATTTTCGACTTTTCCTAAAAATCAAAATAGTTTGACTAAAAAAACGAAAAATTGCTGTTTGATGATAAAAAAAATCACAACGGAATAATCATTTTTCCCCTATTAAATTTTAGAAAGTGAAATTTTCTCCATAATTTGGCAAAAATCAATAAGTTCTCTGTAATTTTGGAATTCTGAAAAATGTAAAAACCTATTTAAAATAAACGCTCTGGAATATTTATAAATGCCAATATTTCGGCAATTTATCGATTTCACAGATGGAGAATGATCCGTGACAGAGCAATCGTACAAATTTACAGTCTGAAGGATTTTTTTCAAATAAATTTTTTAAGCAGTTTATCACGAAAATTTATCACATTTTCACACCGAAAAATTTTGAAAGCTTGACGAATTTAGTGTCCTCATTGGGATGGGATTAAAAATCAATGGTAATTAAAAAAATCTACCAAAAAGAAGAATAATTTTAAGTTTTCAAAAATGTTACCAATTATTTTACAAAAAAAAAGAAAAGTTAAAAATAGCTGAAGAAAGTCAAAAATCGACAGAAAAAATTAGTGCACCACTAATTTTTTTACGGTAAATATTTACCATTGGTAAATTGTTCCGTGGATATGGTAAATGCGTTTACCAGGTAAACCATTTACCTACTCATTTACCTGGTAAATATTTACCAAGGTAAATGTGTTTACCTGGTAAATGTTGATGAATACGGCCTCTGGTCTCGGCGCGTTCTGTTTTTTTTCCTAGAAAACAACCTGCACAGGGAAAGAAGACCACGAAACACGGTTTTTTTTTCCTGTGCTGAATAGGTCCATCAGAAAAACATTTTCAGAACGCCTTCCGGCATTATTGTGTTTTCAATTGAGTTGCAACCAGGGGTAGGACAAAAAAAAATTTTTCCTCAAAAAATCGAAACAAATACGTATTTCTGCCAGCTAAATGGAAATTTTCCAAGTTTTTGTTGAAAATTAGAGGTTTTTGTCAATTCGGAACATATACCGGCAAAGTTTTTGCCCAAAAACCGGAAATTTTTTTCGCTTTTTTTTTGCCTACGGCGCATCATCCAAAAAAACCAGAAAAAAAATTTTTTTTTGGTCCCACAAATACTAAATTTTCAAATCTCGTGAAATCGGCGGAGATATTGTGTTTTCGATCAAGTTGCGACATCAAAACGTAAAACTCCCCCACTTTTTTTTCACGCGAACCTTAAATTTTATTGCATTTTGAATTTTCGCGTGAAAAAAAGTGGGCAAGGTGTCACGTTTTGATGTCGCAACTCGATCGAAAACACAATATCTCCGCCGATTTCACGAGATTTGAAAATTTAGTAATGCCGCGTCCAAAGTCAAAAAAATTCCTGAAATCACGTTTTTTCTGCAGTCCAAAGTTGCAAAAAAAAATCACAGAAATAACAGGTATTTACCACTGAAATTTTCGGCGTGAAAGTTGTAAATAAAAAAACACGCGAAAATTCAGTGGTAAACACCTGTTATTTCTGTGATTTTTTTTGCAACTTTGGACTGCAGAAAAAACGTGATTTCAGGAATTTTTTTGACTTTGGACGCGGCATAATAGATGCGATACGGTGAAAATTCACGAAAGAGAGCACGTTTAAATGAATGATAATTTTATTGAGAAGAACAAATTTTCGGCTTTTGACGTTTCCTCAGGTGCTCCCTTTCTGGTTGAATTTCAGTGTTTAATTAGATTGCAATTTTTAGATATGTCGCAAAAAAGCCACCAAATTATTAGCATTTTTGTACTTTGCTATGGCTTTTTTCCGAGGTTTTCTCAAGAATATACTTTAGGAAATAATTTTAAGCAATTCTGATTGGTTTTGCGCAAACACTTTCCAAAAAATTGATTTTACGGATTTAAAATCAAAATTAGCTCCTAAAAATCGAAATTTACGACGTTTTTGTTTAATTTCAATATCTAAAATCAAAAATTAGTTTGATATCATTTTGAAAAAGTCTTGACGAACTAAAAGTTCTCGCTACTTCTAAAAATTTCAAGAAAAAGACGAATGTTTGTTTTTTTTTCTCACCAAACAGAACATAATAGACCTGAGGCCGTATTCATGAACATTTACCGTACGGTAAATGAAAAAGTAAATGGGTTTTTTGAGGGAATTTATAAGTTTCGCTATTCCTAACAAGGGAATGGTCCAAACTTAACTTGGCGTTTCGAAATGAAACCTATATAGGGTGAAAGAGCAGTTCATGGGGAGCTCAAATCACTTTTCAATTTTTGCAATAAACCATTCGAAGCCGAGCAAATGAGCTCCAAAGTTTTAATTTTCACGTGCGAATTTATCACCGCAGTTGAGAGTCATTTTCAACAGTGGCTGGGTGGCCGAGTGGTTGGTGCAAGAGAATAGTAAATGGAGGATGCGTGTTCAATCCCTCGTGGTAAAAAATTTTTGTATTTTGATTTTTGCGTTCACTTTTCCAGGTCCTAGAACTTTTTTGACCAATTTTTTTTTTCAATTTTTTGTGTTTAATACGTAGTAATAGTCCACAAATAAGGACAATAATGCTAATCAACAATTATGAAATGGGAAAAACAAATAATGTTGGTGCATCTCGCACACTTGATGAACGCATTATCGGCACATCTCGTCTGGAAGCAATCATCTGCGCCAATTTGTCCGAAACGGAACTCCGAAGGTGTAAAGAACGGTGAGCTTGGGTCCATTTAGCACGCTTTTTTTCAAGAGATTGGTTTTTTGTCGGGAAATAGGTGGAGGAAATCCGAGTTCGAAATCAAAAACTTCTTGGATAATAACGATAAAACACTTGCCACATGAAGTGTCATCTCCAGTTAAAACGAAATATAAAAAAAAACAAAACACAAACATACAATCGTCACCATACGTTGAAAAGAGGTTGGCAATGCGAAAAAATATGGTTTACAAAAGTTCTAGGACCTGGAAAAGTGAACGCAAAAATCAAAATACAAAAATTTTTTAGCGCGAGGGATTGAACCCGCATCCTCCATTTACTATTCTCTTGCACCAACCACTCGGCCACCCGGCCTCTGTTGAAAATGACTCTCAACTGCGGTGATAAATTCGCCCGTGAAAATTAAAACTTTGGAGCTCATTTCCTCGGCTCCGAATGGTTTATTGCAAAAATTGAAAAGTGATTTGAGCTCCCCATGAAGTGCTCTTTCACCCTATATAGGTTTCATTTCAAAATGCCAAGTTAAGTTTGGACCATTCCCTTGTAAAACAATTCACGGATAGTTTATAGTGTCATGAACCCCCTGCACATTGCAAAAATTTAATTTTCTGTCAAAAAAATCATTCTGATTTTCCTGATGAAATTTTACGGTGTCTCAAAAATCTGTAAACGTAAATCCCCATCCCTGTTTCGTGGTATACTCGGTATAAAACGCTGATAACTCGCTCCAATCGAACAATGAATTTCGCATGCATTTGGAGTGAGGTTTAGAGAAATCAGAGTAAAACATCGGCCACGGCTCTCTCAATTTTCTGCACTCTCTCGTCGCCAACGTGGCCGCGTCCACCACTGTGCGAAGGGAGCGCGTTTGCAGCGCTCCGTACTGAGAATAGTACAAAATATTTCTGTGATTTATTCATTTAAAAATACCAACATTTTTCTATCCCATTATCTATAATTTCAGTCACGTGAATCGCGCAAACGCCGAGCTCGCCATCGAAACACTGTTAGTCGCCGATTCGTTGTTCCGTGCCCAGGACATTGAGACGCGTCGGAAATACGTCAGATTGGTGGAATCAGTTCGAGAACAAAACGGAAAAGTGCACATCTTCTCGTCAATGCACGTTTCCGGTGAACAATTGGCTCAATTGACTGGATGCGCTGCCATTCTCAGATTTCCTATGCCGGATTTGGACGATGAGCCGATGGATGACGAGGAGCAGGCCGAGCACAATTGATGGTTTGCTTCTCTTAATCTGTATGGCTCAAACTGTTGCTCCCCATGACGTGTAAATTTCTTGTGAAATTCTTCTTTTTTTCTTTCTGCATCGCCAAAAAATTGCATATATTGAAGTTTTTAAATAATTTTCAACAAAAAAAATAATACAAATAAGAATTTCGTTGATCAATCTTACCCGTATTGCTTCTGAAAGTGAATACTGAAAAACTAGTTTCTACCGAAAACAAAAACCAAGTTTTGGCAAGCGGCGAACACGTGCATGTGCATGAAATACTTCAAAAAATAAATGGAATAAAGGATTCATGAAAATCCAAAGCAATTGTGTTTGTAAAAAAAAAATGAAAAGTGGGGAAAAATTAATGAATTGCACAGGAAAAGAAGAAGAATAAAGCAACAGAGAAACGGACGAGAGATGCGTGTGTGATGGGACAAAATCCGTAATCGGTGATTTTCCTTTTCGTGTTAAAAAATGTTTAGGAACAATTATTATGTTTAAAAAAAAAGGTGTCATCAGTTTGCATTCGGGGATGAGATTATTAGAAATTAAAACTCACGAAAAAAAAAGAAAAGAAAAACGATGTGCATTTGGTGAGGATAATAATGTTGCGGTAGGGCGTCAATTCGGTGCAAAAGATCATTCAAGCACACCAGACAAAATATTAAACAAAAAAATAACAGCAAACAATCAATCAATCAATCAATATTAAGTGAGTGAGAGTGTGTGCTAAGTGACGAGATAGAGAATGGTGTTAGTATGGAGCAAAGCGACGTTGCAGAGCTGCTGCAGCAGCCGCCGGGTGTAGTTGGTGATGGTGGTGCATGGTGGCGACAGCGCCTGGAAGCGTTTGCTGAAGATACTGCTCTCCGAGGCTTCCTGGCGGTGGTCCAGATGGTGGAGGTGGTGGGATTGCTCCGCCAGCGTTCGATGTTGGTATTCGGGCGGCTCCGGGAGCAACGCGGCCTAGAGGAAGACAAAATTAATTTTTAATTTCACACGTTGCTGCAAGTTGTGGGCCAGCAAAATGAAAAAAAAAAATTGCAAAAAATTGTTTCTTCTCACGCGGCCAAGATCTGAATCGTGGCGAGACACAACATTTGCTGACGCATAACTTGATACGACGACTCGCTACGTCACGAATCCATAATATTTATACAATTTTATGGGTCTATTCACGGAAACCAACAAAATATGCAAAAATTCAGCGAAAATTCGGAGAATGCTCCGCTCAGTCTGAAATTTTGACAAAAAATGTCAAAAATACTCAATTTCAGACCAAAATATCGATTTTGTTCTGAAAACTTTCATGGACCTATTCACAAAACCGGAAAAAAAAATTGCGGGAAAAATCGGAGAATGCTCCGATTGACCTGAAATTTTGGAAAAAAATTTCAGAAAAAAATCGATATTTTGATCCAACATTTTCTGAGCATGTACAGGAGAATTTTTTCCAATATTTTCCAAAATTTCAGGTCAAACGGAGCATTGTCCGATTTTTCCCGCAATTTTTTTCCGTTTTTTTTTTCATTTTTTTTTCCGGTTTTGTGAATAGATCCATCAAAGTTTTCAGAAAAAATCGATATTTTGGTCTGAAATTGAGTATTTTTGACATTTTTTTTGTCAAAATTTCAGACGGATCGGAGCATTCTCTAAATTTTTTGCATATTTTGTTTGTTTCCGTGAATAGACCCATTCGTGATTTTTTTCATAGGATACTATTGTCAAACCGAAATTTGGCTGGAAAAATAGTTATTCATGCTCTCACAACCAAAAATATGATTTCAGTCGAAAACAGTGGAATTACTGTAACAAATCATATTTTCCAGAGCTAGGATCCATGAAACCGGAAAATGAGCTTGTCTGTTTCTTTGGGCTCCTTTGACAGCTTTCTTCTCGTTTTTAGATCATTATCACGCCAATCAAATATTCTCCCCCTATTTCCCAACCCTACACGGAAAAAAGCGACTAACATGTTTTATTCAATCTCTAGTGGTTTGACAAACTCTTACCACTACCAAAAAGAGCATTTGAAGAGCTCTTCAACTCGAGTACTCTCACTTACCTTGTGCCACTGCAGCCATTTGAATCCTCTGCTGCTCAAAAGCTAACAGTGTTGCCATTTGTTGTGACTGAGCTTGTGCGAGCGGATCCAAACCCAATGCAGCATAGGCAGCTTGTTGTTGCTGTTGCTGTTGTTGCTGCTGCTGTTGATGTTGATGATGTTGTTGTTGTTGAAGAGCCATTTGAGCCATCGAGGTGGGCGGTTGTTGTGGAAGGGCATGAAGAAGATACTGCTGATTTTGAAGTTGCTGGCTGAGAAGTTGAAGTTGAAGCGCTTGTTGCATGTTGATAGCGGCGGCTGCAGACGTTGGAGGCATAAGAAGGTGTTGACGGGGTATCAACATTTGTTGAGCGGCCAAAAGTTGTTGCTGTTGTTGAAGAATTGCGGCTCGTTGGATTTGCTGAGCCGCCATAGCGTTTTGTGCCGCCATTGGATCGATTCCAACTTAAAAATAGGTATGATTCAGAATTTAAAGATCTTCAGAAACTTACCATTCATCAACGGTTTCGTCTTTTTGCTATGAATTCGCTGTGTGGCTAAATTCACTTCCACACGTCTTCCCTCAATAGAGAGTCCATTTAATTCGGCACGCGCACGTTCCGCGTCCTCTGGACGTTGCATCGTCACAAATCCAAAACCTTTTGAGCCACGCTCATTGAAAATTATTTCCACTTCGGCAACCGGTCCAATCTTTTCGAACATGCCGATGAGATCGGGATCGCGGTATTTGAAGGGAATGTTCGAGACGTGAAGACGACGTGGAGCATCTGAGCCAGCTGAAAATAGAGGTTGGGGGGAGAACAAGTAAAGAGAAAGAGGATTGGTTTGAAAATGTGACTAATCGGATGTTTGGGAATCTAGGATGAAAACGTGCTCTATTGCGTTTTCAAATATTTCATTTCAAACTCAGCACTTTTCCATTTGAATTTCAGTTTCTAAACTTTATTTTTGTAAAATCTCCTTTTTTCCAATTTTATTTGCAAAAAATCATTTAGTGAGAGAGAATTTCCCAAACAAAAAAAAACGTTGCTAAATACAACAATTAACACATTTCCACGGTATCTATAGAACGGCATGCCGCTCTAATAGTTTTTAAGGTATTTTAATAAATCCTCATGAATTTCGCTCTCGTTGGATCATTCTTGCAAAAAAAAAAAAGTGAAAAAAAAACAAACTTCACATATTTTAATGAATACAAACCGAAAAAAAAATTTTGGAAACTGCAATAAATAGAAATGAAAACTTTTTATCATCCCCTTTCAGGTATTCTCACAAGGGAATGGTCCAAACTTAACTTGGCATTTTGAAATGAAACCTATATAGGGTGAAAGAGCACTTCATGGGGAGCTCAAATCACGTTTCAATTTTTGCAATAAACTATTCGGAGCCGAGCAAATGAGCTCCAAAGTTTTAATTTTCACGTGCGAATTTATCACCGCAGTTTAGAGTGGTTTTCAACAGTGGCCGGGTGGCCGAGTGGTTGGTGAAAGAGAATAGTAGATGTAGGATGCGGGTTCAATTCCTCGCGGTAAAAAATTTTTGTATTTTGATTTTTGCGTTCACTTTTCCAGGTCCTAGAACTTTTTTTTAAACCAGTTTTTTTCGCATTGCCAACCTCTTTTCCACGTATGGTGACGATTGGCTGTTTGTGTTTGTTTTTATTTCGTTTTAACTGGAGATGACACTTCGTGTGGCAAGTGTTCTATCGCTATTATCCAAGAAGTGTTTGATTTCGAACTCGGATCCCCTCCACCTATTTCCCGACAAGATACCAACCTCTCGGAAAAAAAGCGTGCTAAATGGACCCAAGCTCACCGTTCTTTACACCTTCGGAGTTCCGTTTCGGACAAGTTGGCGCAGATGATTGCTTCCAGACGAGATGTACCGATAATGCGTTCATCAAGTGTGCGAGATGCACCAACACTATTTGTTTTTCTCATTTCATAGTTGTTGATTAGCAATATTGTCCTTATTTGTGTAGTGTTACTACGTATTAAACACAAAAAATTGAAAAAAAAATTGGTCAAAAAAAGTTCTAGAACCTGGAAAAGTGAACGCAAAAATCAAAATACAAAAATTTTTTACCCAGAGGGATTGAACCCGCATCCTCCATTTACTATTCTCTTGCACCAACCACTCGGCCACCAGCCCACTGTTGAAAATGACTCTCAACTACGGTGATAAATTCGCACGTGAAATTTGAAACTTTGGAGCTCATTTGCTCGGCTCCGAATGGTTTATTGCAAAAATTAAAAAGTGATTGGAGCTCCCCATGAAGTGCTCTTTCACCCTATATAGGTTTCATTTCGAAATGCCAAGTTAAGTTTGGACCATTCCCTTGTCAGTACGGAGCGCTGCAAATTCGCTCCCTTCGCAAAGAGGAGGACGCGGCGGTCACGTTGATGACGCCCTGATTTCTCCGAATCTCACTTCAAAGGAATGCGCAATTCACTGTGCGATTGGAACGAATTTGCAGAGCTTCATACCGAATATAAAACGGTATTAGGCTAGTCGTATTCTGACTATTTTAATCGGAGGCACTCGTTTTTAGAACTATGTGGTTTAGAGCTGTATCAAAACGTGAAACCTCGCCCACTTTTTCCACGCCAATATTCAAAATGCACTAAATTTAATGTTCGCGTGAAAAAAGTGGGCGGAGTTTCACCTGTTTATGTCGGAACTCGAGTGAAAACGCAATATATAAGATGATTAGAAAGACGGGAAAAAACTAATAGAACCGGAAATTTTTAGTTCTATGCCACGCAGTTCTAAAAGCGAGAACCCCCTTTTAATTTCACGCTGTGAATTCTAATTATTCGAGTCGAGATAGACGTAAACAATTCAAATCGAGAGCAGGTGCTAAACTAATCCACCGCTGATAATACGATTAGCTTAATACCGTTTTACCTGAGCTCAGGACTGTTGTTTCTATTTTGTTTTAAATCGAGTTGCTATTGTGTTTTCAATCGACTTGCGACATGAGAACGCGAGACTCCGCCCGCTTATTTGTGCGCGACCACGCAAACACAGTGATATTTGAAGAGACGCAGACAGGTAGCGAACAAATAAGTGGGCGGGATTTCGTGTTCTCATGTCGCAAGTCGATTGAAAACACAATACATGAAAACACGAAACATCGTCACATTACACTTCGGTAAAAAGTGGCCAGTGTTTCATGTTTTGATGCATCAACTCAATTGAGAAAACAATATTATCTAGAAATTTTAATTTTCTTAAAAGATGCAAAATATTAGAAACCAAACAGCGCTAAACGGTGTAAAAAGTGATGTGCCGGTTTATAGCATTCCATAGGGGGTTAATTGTTGAAAACTAGAAGATAGACGGATGAACGTTTAAAAAACAAAACACTAAAAATAATAATGTTTTTGCACTTTCCACCAAAAAACCATAATCATCATCATCATTAACATTGCCATCATTTCATGTCATACTCATAGTCAAATTTCACAAAAAACCGCAACATGCATTTTTGAATTTTCGGTGAAATTTCTAGTGTGTTCTCAGGCTACGATACTTAAGGAGAACGTAGGAAAGAATGGAATGACAGTAGAAGTCTCTTACAGCTAGTGCTGGGATCAGGACGCGAAGGAGGAGCGACTGGACCAATGGTAAGCATTTCCGACGCCGTTGTTGACCCGGTAGCGGGTCCTCCTGCTGCCGAGACAGGCGCTGCCGCGACAGCGTCAGACGTGGCCGGTGAGCTCAGCGATTGGGCTGGAGCTACTGGTGCGCCAATTTGAAGTGGGCGCAACACTTGTTGTGATCCTCCATTCATTCCAGCGGCGGCCGCGGCGGCTGCGGCAACCATTTGCTGCTGCAGTGCCACTTTATAGTCGAAATCGTCTAATTTATCCTGAAAACGAAAAAGCGGTTCATTCACTGGGGGTGTCATGCGGATGAAATCTCTGCTCTGGTGGGTGGGTGGTTGACGTGGGTTTCTTCTGGATAATGGATGGAGTTGGACATGGGTGAACAAAGAGATAAAAAGATTAATTTTGATGTGAGAAAAAAAGCTACTCTCTTAAGATTAGACTAGCATGTGCTGCTTTTAGAGTCATTCATCTATAACACATTTGGAAAAGGCTGACAAATGGTTTTGAAACGTAAAGTGGTAATTTCTAAAGCAGCATGCATGATTTTAGCTGGTTACTAGATTTTAATCGATCTGCTGTATGGACCTCCTAAAAAAGAGCAATAGCCTACGGAATCTGAAAATAAATTCACACGCTTTGAACTGTTTTCCGCATGCAACTAAAGTAGTAAATTTGATAGGGAAAGAAGCTTCTAATTGAACCCAGAATTAAATATTACCGCGCTTTCCCGACTATTTTCCAACTTCTTTTGGAACATTTTTTCGCAGGAAAATTTTTCAAGAAATTTCCGATAAAATCAAAAAGAGGTTTTATTGTGTTTTCAATCGAGCTGCAGCATGAGAACGAGAGATAAAACGACATTTTTTCTCTGCTTCTCTTCGAATCGAACTGTGTTTGCGTGGTCGCGCGAAAAAAGTGGGCGGAGTCGCGCGTTCTCATGTCGCAAGTCGATTGAAAAAACAATAAGGCGTAAAGTTTTTCTCACAATCAGTTTATTAGTATTTTTAAATCAAATCCAAATTTCTCCTTTCTGTTCTAGTGTTTGACTAATTTCGGCTAGATATTACGTATTCCTGGAATGGTGATAGCGCGTCAAATGGTGTACATTGTGGTCTCGCCACGGACGGTGTTTGCGGACTTGTGGGTTCACGCGCGTATTTGAATTTCTCTGTTTCGAAAATGTATAACTTCTATTTTTGTTATTATTATTTGTACCATTTTTAATATTCGTTAATGTACCTATTCAAAGTAATGTAGAACCGTACAAATGACAAACAACTGGGAGAAAACTCAGAAAATGCTCCGATTGGTCTGAAATTTTGGGATAAACTGTCAAAAATGCTTCCGGGCTTGTTCAGAAAATTTTGGACCGAAATATCGATTTAAAAAAATATTTTTTTTTCTGAAATTTTTCCGTTTTTTCTATAGTACTTTGAATTGGTTCATATTGTGAAAACAAAAAAATTGCAACGCGGTGTTTGCGTACTTTTAAAAATTCAAATGGCAATGAGAGAAATAGCATGGGAAATGAAGAGATTTGTTCCCATTTTAATTTGAATTTTAAAAGTACGCAAACACCGCATTGCAATTTTTTTGTTTTCACAATAACTCTATATTTATTTATTTATTTATTTATTTGAATACGCCCATTGCGGTACGTGAAAAATAGAGTAAAGGTATAGAAGAAGATTCAGAAACGGAATAGAAAATGAAATGGAAAATGAAAATTTTTTCCGGGCTAATGTTTTTTTGGCGAGACCACAATGTACACCATTTGACGCGGTATCACCACTCCAGGAATACGTAATACAGTAAAATACTAGATAATACTCGTGTATACTGTTTTGTATGGATTGTTCAATTACAAATATCAAAATCTTGGAAGTACGCTCTTTTTGAAACAATGCGGTACAAACCAAAAATAGAGCAGAATAGAAATGATACTGTACTTGTTTAATTTTTGAAAATAAGACAAAAATAAAATGATCAAAGCTTCAATAGAAAAAAGACGAATTCTGAGTTCAATGAAACGTTGATCCTCACCGTGAAAGAGTCCGGTTATTATAAGGCGGTGCTCGTTGATTACTACGTCAAAGAGAAGAATAAGTGTTTAGCATTATCATCATCATCATCCATGCACAAAAACCACCATTTAGAAGAAGTTAGCGTGTGAATTAAAATCCACGTCCCCACAGAGTATGGAAGCTTTTTAATTTAACAAAAAACGAAAGAGAGAGAGAGAGCGTGGGGTAGCGGGAAGGAGCAGACATTGAAATAAAGTGATTTTTAATTAGTTTATTCAAGAGAAAATTGTTGTTTTCATGAATAACCCCAATATATAATCAAACTGAACTCGAAATATCGATTAAAATTATTTTCACTTTAAAAAATAAGACCACAAACCGCATGCGCCGCCACGAAAAATAAATTAGGTTGATCTCAGAGCAGCAGCAGAAAAACGGTGCACCACCACAAAAAAATCAGTAATAATATTGCATTTTTGGGTTAAATAGTTACAGAAATGTGCATTACGAGCAAATAAAATAAAAAAGAGCGCGATATAATCAATTTTTTCTTAGAAATCTGAAAAAAAAAATGAAAAGAAACTTACGACTTTCATAATTTCTGAAGCAGTTGCCATCGAGCTGATGTTAACGCTTTCCGTCTGATATTGCTCGTACTCGCCCTGGCGATTTTAGTTTCTAGAATCTGAAACAAAAAAAATTTAGTAAATTGTGCTCAATTTTCTTAAACTATTTTATTTTCAATCCAGTTGCTATACTCGGCGAATGCATCATCAACCTCGCTCTAGAATCGCGATTTAAAAAAGTGGGCGGGCTTCATATTTTGATGTATTCAACAACTCGATTGAAAACACAATAGTGGGAACGAGGGTATTTAAGATATTACGGATTCTCCCGTTTCAAAGATGCTAGCGAATTAGATAAAGATGAGATTGTGGGAGAGAGCGCATAACGAATTTGAGGTAGCTCGCTAGTGGGAGGAGCCAGCTGAGGCGTCGTATGCACGAATGCATAGGTAAACGTTTTCAATAATAATTATAATCATATATTCCTTTAGTTGTCATGAATTGCCGCATTCTCAAAGAAAAGTTTGTTTAAGTAATCGGCACAGACAAGAGGCAAAAAGACCTTGAGAGGGAGAAAAAAGAGGAATAAAGAAACAGATGGGTCATTTTGAGGCAAGAATAGTCCAGTTTTGGCCCCATTTTCAAGTGGAACACACTCGTGAATGAAGAATACTGTACACGCTGCCAGCTTGATAAAATCTCGATTGGCGGAAGATGAGAAAGAGAGAGAACTTGTAATTCTTCAATAAAATTTTCAGATTTTTATCGCATCGCGCCATATACAAAACAATTTTGCAATACATATTGTGTGTTTCAATCGATTTGCATCATGAAAAAATGAGTCTGAATTCACTTTTTTGTCCGCGTCTCTTCAAATAGCACTTTGATTGCACGATCGCGCGCAAAAAAAGTGGGCGGGGTTTCATTTTTTGATGATGCAACTTAACTGAAAACACAATAGAACGCATTTTGAATTCTGGATGGGATGAGAAATAGGTTTTATGTGCTCATTACTCAGTTAAAAATATGGACAGCGGTATTCGCATCGAAAACACCGACATCAAAATGTCTTATTGTTTTTTTTCCGACCGTGAAAGCTAATTGTAAATAATTCCTGATGAATTTCAAGGCTCTCTATTGTTCTAATTTTCAATTCAAGCCTTGGCTTATTCGTGTTTTCCATTTTCGTTTGAATTTCACAAAGGGAAACTAAGAAAAAAGAGTAAAAAGGAAGAAAACGAAAATTGGCAGAAGACGAGGCGGATTAGTTTTCCCTTGCGCTTCTTCTGTCTGCTTCCATGTATTACCGGTTAAAAGAAGAAAGGAAAAAAGGAAGAACAATTTACTGCGATGGATTTGTGTGGAAGGGGGAAAATGGGAAAAGCCCATATTTAGAATGGCAGAGTATTGGGTTCTGGTTGGCTTCTAGTTGTGAACAGAAGAAGAGGAAAAATAATGAAAAAAGCCATTGAAAAGGTGTGCCATCTGTTCGAATAGATGGCAAACGCACAGATTCGATCGATTTATTTCTTTGTTGTGCCTGGCCACGAAGAGGAAGAGAGCGAGAGTGTGTGCACACGAGAGAGCGCAGAGATAGAGAGAAATGAGAGGGACGAGCGAAGAAGGCTAATGGACGCTCTGAATGGCGGTAATTAGCCTACGGTGGATGGGTTCAGGATACGAAAATTAGAATGTATGCAAATGTGGCCTATTGAAAACAAAATAAATGGGAAAAATAAGGCAAGAATCTGGATTGGTGGCGGATAATTATTCTTTTGGCTATGGTGAAAGCTGTGAAAAACCATAATGGCGCGGCCGTAAATGAAAAAAAAGGTGGCCATAAATGCAGAAATTCTTTTTTCTAAATCGCACAGTTGAATTTTTTTTAATTTCTGGCCGCGCCATGCATATCAAAAAAAAAATTAGTGCGGCACAGTTTTTCCTGCATTCTAAAGACTTGCGAGGGGCGCGGCTTGTTCTTCGGTTTTTTCCCCCGGTTTTAGAACTGGTAGAAAAAAAATCCGTGGAACTGGTAGGAAAAAAATTCATGAAATTGCTAGAAAAAATGCATGAATCTGGTAGGAAAAAAACGGAAAACTCGGAGCATGCTCCGATTGGCCTGACACTTTTGGAAATAATGTCAAAATATCTTCCGGACAGGCTCAGAAAATTTTCGACCGAAATATCGATTTTAAATATTTTCAGAAAAATCGATATTTCGAGTATTTTTGATATAATTTGCCAAAATTACAGGCCAATTGGAGCATTCCCCGATCTTTTGCTATTTTTGCTCCCTGAATTTCGTAACAGAGATGTGCGGAATGAAATTTTTCGATTCCGGAAAACGGAAGATAAATAATTCTGCAAAAAATATCCACAACTTGGGTCGAATAACAATTATTTCCACTAAAAAAAATATTACAAATTTTCAGAACAGAAAATTATTATTTCCGAAACTTTTTGAAATCAATATGACCAGAAAAAAGAGGAAAATTAGGGGTAATGGTAGGGTGTACATAAATATAGCAGACAGTTGCGCTAAGCAAACAATTTGGAAAAATAATTACTTAATTACAAAGGGATCATGTGGAGAGAACAGAGGGGAAAAAGAAGCGATATAAATAGTTTCACTAATCAAATATAGTTCCCAATTAGTTCTGGAAAAAGTTCAAATCGATTGACGATTCGTCGAGCGTTTCAAAATTCCAGTTGCCCGGATCGAGAAGCGCATCGTCGGTGGTAGTGGTGGTGGAATTCATATTATCGTAGGTGTCGATGTTTAAAAGCGAGTCGTCGTCCCAATCAGTACTCGAATTGCTACTTGTAGTCGGCGAGAGCGCTAGTGAACCCGGCGAAAATGCTTTGCATGCTTCTGAAGGTGTGAATCCTGAAGACGATGACGGCGCGTAGCAGTCTTCTTCTTCAATGTACTCAGCAACAAATCGATCGAACTCTCCAGATGGGCTCTGCAATAGAAAATATTTAGAACCTTTCAGATTTTTTGGTCATATGCAACTAACTTTGAGATTTTCGAGGATTTGCTCGAGTTGTTCATCGCCTTCGACATTCGACCCATATGATTGCACAGGATCGTAACAATAGTCAGGTATGTTTCCATGTTGATCGTCTTCTTGTTGGAAGTCATGCGGCTGCTGGTAGATGTTAGGACCTTGTCCCGCGGCAGGGGTACATTAATGAATGCTGCTGATTCAAAGGCACCGTCATCAACCTCACCGACGACTTCTTCCTCATAGACGACGTTTTGGTAGATGTTTGAGTCATTTCTATTCTCGTTTCTCTCATACTCTGACTGGATTTGAACTTGTTGTTGTGATTGTTGCTGCAAAAGATGCTCGTTGTTCCGGCGAAGAATTTCGTTTTCGGCACGAAGGCGGCGATTCTCCTCGACCAAGTCGCGCATCACGTCTTCAACCTTTGCGGACCTTTCCTTTAAAAAAAATATTTAGAAACTGTCAGAAGAAAAAGCAAAAAGCTGCTTACCTTCTTTTTATCTCTGGCATTTTGCGCGGCGACACGATTTTTCATCTTTCTTCTGTCCATTTTCTCCTCGGCGGTCAGATGGCTCAGTCTTTCTCTTTTTCGTGGCCCTTGCAAGCCCATATCATCTCCGAGCAACTCGGCAACTATCGCCTCAGTGGGACGTGGACGTTTTAAAGCCTGCTTCGGCGCAATCGCGTATTGCATTGGAGCAGGTCGCGTTTGACGTGCGGGGAGCACATAAATACGTTGTGGGTAGCTCATTTTTGGGTAGTTCGGTGTTTATTTCGGGGCTTTCGCCCAAGGCGATTTGGTAAAAGTCGAAGAAAAGTCTTCTGAGCGCTTTGTTGATGGAAATGAAAAGTCTCGATAAAGCAACGTCAGCTAAACGCGACGCGACACGCACCGCATACACGCCTTCTCACGAAAGAACACGTCAAATTGAGAGAGCACCAGAGAAATCGATGGAACTGCCAGCGCGACAACAAAGTATTGCGAAACACGGAGTTTGCGAATGACGTCTATGCTTTTGCAGTTATCACGACTGGAAGCAAAAAAATGTGAGACAATCACAGCTCAATTTTTATGGGTTTTAAATGCTTAATTATTGTGAAAACAAAAAAATAGCAACGCGGTGTTTGCGTACTTTTGAAATTCAAATGGCAATGAGAGAAATAGCATGGCAAATGAAGAGATTTGTTCCCATATTCATTTGAATTTCAAAAGTACGCAAACACCGCGTTGCTATTTTTTTGTTTTCACAATAACGTGCAAAATTGTGAACAAAAAAGCGGAATCGGGAGGAACTTGCGAGATTACGGTAGGGAAAGCGATTCCGCAAACCCACAGTAACCTCTAACTACCCAAAAACGTTTTTCTGAATTTCTCCTTGTTTTCTTGAATAATACGACAGTTCTTATGGGGTTATTCACGAAATGGCAAAAAACGGCAAAAAACTACGCGAAAACTCGGAAAATGCTCCCATTGATCTGAAATTTTAGGAAATAATGGAGCTATTCATTTCAATTAAAATGAATTTTTATGTCACATTTATTCAATGCATTACAACATATTAATTAATTAATCTGAATTTTCCTGAACCATTGAGTTTGAGATTTTCTGCAAATCGCGCCTATCCATCCTGGTCAAATAAGTGAACTTATTAACAAACAAATGCATGCGCCTTTAAAAATTTACTCCGAGTACACAAAAATGATGACAATGTATGCATTTTTTGACCGGGATGGATAGGCGCCATTCGCAGAAAAACTCAAACTCAATGGTTCAGAAAAATTCAGATTAATTCATTAATATGTAGTAATGCATTGAATAAATGTGTCATAAAAATTCATTTTAATTGAAGTGAATAGGTCCATAAGGGAAAAAACTCTCCCGGATGGCTCCGGGACATTTCGCAGCCGGACGTTTCGCAGCCGAGACATTTCGCAGCCGGACATTTCGCAGCCTGTCGCGGAACTAGCCTAAAGGCGTAGCCCACGACTTTTCTCTCACCAAAAAAGACATAAATCCAACATAAAATATTGGTTTTCGTTACTAAAAAAACATACGAAAAATTCTGCCCATAAAAATATATTACAAAAATATGGCGCGAAAATTAATTCATTCGAAACTAAAAGACTTTCGCGCTCACCGCTCCACTACAAACGATCCTGCGCGGGGGCGCTACCTCACTGCAACAAGAGAGAGCAGCATACACGGTCACCCACGCAGAGACGCAGACAGGTCGCATCGCGGCGAGACCTTGCCTGCGTCTCTAACTACGGTGGCGACCGCAAAGGGAGCGGCGGCGGCGAGAGTCAGTTCAGTCGAAAAGGTCAGCAGGGGACAGGTCGTCGACCTCATAAATAGCGATAAGGGCTCCTGTGTGGGGCCCACGAGAAGCTGATTGGCGACATATTTTTTAGATTTACTTTCATTTTTTACTTACTGCTCGACCGCCTGCGGCACACACACAACCTACGACGCGCGGTAGGAATCCGTTTTGTTTTGACTCGCCACGCTCGTATCCGACGAAAACCGTTTTATCCTTAACCCTTTTTTTTTATATCTTCTTGTACCTTATATTTTATTAACCTACTTACATTTTTTAATTGCAAGAGATTCCCTCGTGAGTCCGCCTCCGATGCGGCTCACTCCTTCGGAGGGAGGGAAGTTTTTTGAGGCTCCCAGCCTTTTTCTTCCCCAGTCTTAATAAAACTGTTCTCCGCGTAACCGTTTTAAATTCGTACTCATACACACACACATTCACGAGAACTAGTCTATCGCGGGATAGGGGAGCTCCATCCTCCCTGTAACCTATCCCCGCACATGGTGCAATCGACCGTGCCTTGTTTCGAGCCATCCGCACATGGTGCATCGAAACGGGCGCTGACACGGTCAGCAAAACATATAATTTCAGGTTCGATATTCCTAAAACGAAACAAAAAATTTTTTCTACCTAAAAATTCGAAAACTTTCAAAATATCTAATACGAAACTAAATTTTTTTTACCTAAAATTCGAAAATTCCGAAATATCTAACACGAAACTACAAACTTTCTCGAAATTTTCAGGTCATACACGAACCCAAGATGGAACATATAAACTAGATCTCCGAAAACAGATAATTTAGCATAAATACATATATACGATACTTATCAATAAGTAGACTTCGCGAAGTCTACGGGCCGCTGGAGCTTTCGTTCTTGCATCCCAACAGGGCATGGGAGAGTGGCAGGCAAGACGAAAGACGCAGCGAATGCAGCGGTCGCCCTCACGAGAGCAAAATCACTAGAAATTTCATCAAGCCTCTCCATAAAAACCACCGAAAACTCGAAAAATTCCGAAAATCAGGAAAGATTACATACATTCTCTACTCATTTCCGATACCGAAAAACAATACACGATAAAGTACGAAAAATCCACAGATAATGAACAACTTCCACAACGGAGTGGAATTTGAACAAAAAATAGAGAATGCATAAAGAATAGATATCAACGATAATCACGTAAAGGAACATGGCCCAGGAAGAGTCGAATACGAAAAGAAACATTCGAAACCGTCCGAAAAATTCAAAATTCGAAAACGAAAACAAACGAGAAATATTTACTACTACAATAACATACAACGACCGCCATAATATCTCGGGACCCGGTAAGAGGAAAGTAAAATTTTATCGGGGTGGTAACTCCAGAGATCAAATACATAGAAGCAGAAACAAGATGAACGGAGCAAGAAATTTATCATCAACTTCGACAATATCGAACTGATGGGACTAAAGAATTACAAAAACTACATAACAATCAAGAATAAGAATAGTACATAAAAAGAAAAAATCCTAATAGGGTTGTTCACGTTGTGGAGGAAAATGGCGAGGACCTGCGGAAATTTCGGCGTAAATTCGGTGAGTGCTCGGATTAGCTTGGGACTTTTGGGGAATGATGCCAGTGAGCCGCATTTCCGGGGAGTTTCGGACCGGGGCATCGATTTTAAATTTTTTTAACAAAAAAAAAATCCATAATTTTTTGGAGTCGGTGTTCTGGCCTGGGATTTTCTGGGGGTGCCCGGGGGCTTTTTTGGCATTGTTTTTCGGGGTTTCGGGCCGGTCGGGGCGTTCTCCGGGTTTTCGCCGGGTTTTTTTTTTTCGCTGGTTTTTCCATTTTTTTTTTAATTACTTCGTGAACAACCCCATAAATTTAAAAAAGAAAAAATTTACAAGCGAAATGGAGGCCATATCCTCGGTGGTGTGCGGAGTCCTGCGGTGAATCGCGACCGTTGATCGAGGGGCCAGAGTTGCCGGGAACGATGAGTTGAAGGCACCTGAAACCATACTACAGTTTGAAAAACGACGAAAAAAGAAACGAGAAGTGCGCCTTCACGCAAAAACGATACAAAACTTCGGCAATACGAGGCCGACAAAAAGAGAAAACATATAAGCGACACAAAAACGAAAAAGGCAATAAAAAAAATGACCAGAAAGCAGATTCATACAATAATTAGCGAAAAATCTATTCTTAAAATTCATAAACGAAAAGGATATTCGTAATATCGGCGAAAGAAAATAGCCTATACCAATCAGAAAGTCCATCAGAAACAGGTCAAGGAAAGGCCCACGTATACGCATGCAGAAAATCAGAAATCCGGAAATAGAACTGAAAAGAGGCAGCTGGAAGCCGTAGGAGAGAGAGACGGACCAGTCGGAACGTCGAAATTTGAGGTACCCATTGATTCAGAACACCACAGGCTATTCGCGTAAGCCCTGCTAAGGTGTTGGCTGAAGGAAGAGACCGATTATTTCACGAACGAGCCTAATAACGAACGAAAAGCGCATAGAATCAGAGAATCGAATACATAAATTCCCTAAAACCGAGAACATCGAATTGTAAAAAAGGACGAATAATTCCTTTTTTTTCCTTCTCGTATATTTATAAAACAAACTCTCTCTCGCTCCACCGAGATCTTACACCAACTCGTATAATTTCGAAATAGTGGGGAACTAATGCAGGAAATGGACCAAAATTTTCAGGTAACATCTCCAATTTGGATAATAGCGAATCTGTGTACACCGCACAGCAAAAATTTAAAAAAAAAATGTCATCGGTCAACGGAGAAGGAAATCCCACCAACGAGACAGGACGTGGAGGAAAAGCTACCCTCGCGTCCGTAAAAGCTTCATTTACCAAGATGGCGAACGCCATAAAATCGAACTATAATCGCGCATTGTTCACCTTATCCGAAAAAACAATGATCAAACGCGGAGCCAACTTGGTAACATTAAAGGAAAAATTACATAAAGACATATACGAAATGAAAACATATAAACAGAAAATAGAGAAAAAGGTCGCAGAAAGCGAAAGATTGAGTCTAGACGAAACCAGAGCGAAAAACGTGGAAGCGCTCGAGAAACATTGCCAAGAGCAAGGTTTCGAGGAGCTGCTCCCACTCTTAGAACAAACTATCGAAAAAATCGAAAAAGAGCTCGAAATGCTAAAACATCAACCGACAGACGATTCTAAAATAATAGAATTTTCCGATGGTAGTAGTGACGAGGAGGACGAAGAGGAAGAAGAAAATCGCACAATCATACAGTTCCATTCGCAACAAGGCGAAAGAATGAGAACCGAAAATTGTGGGGAGCAATTCTCAGATAACACGTGGTCGCATGGGAACAGATCACCGTCCAATAACGACACGAAAACCTTAGAAATTCTCACCAAAAACGTAAACGAAATAATGTTGCAGCTTGCTAAACTGTCATCCGAAAAAGAGCAACATCAGAAACAAACTAAAGAAAAACCGAGACGTCCATCCACGCCAAACAAAAACAATCAACATATACATTATCTCCATCACCAAAACCAAAACGAATATCACCAGCAACAAGCCGGTTATATAACAACCGTTCGAGATTGCCTAGAAACCATAGATACTTTCTCAGGAGAAGATCCAGAGAAATATCCTGAATTCATAACCCAATTCAACGAACAAGTGCATGCGAACCGGACCATGTCAGTCCAAACGAAATACAGTATTCTAAAGAAACTGCTTACTGGAGAGGCCAGAAATTTGGTTACCACGACCAGTTTCTCTCAGGCAGACTACGACGAAACACGCAGGCTTCTCAAAGCAACATATGCCACTGACAGGCGGCAAGTTGTCATGAGCAAGTTCAAACACGCAGAATTTCACGCATCGAACTATGAGGTGATGGAGAAAGATCTCGCTAAACACGTTTCACTGGCGAATAGACTGAAAAATTTAGACATTTCAGTAGATAACGCCATTGTCATAAACGATTTCATACATAAACTTCCCACGCATCTTATGTCGAAACTGATAAAATATACGAGAGACGTGAATCGAACATTCGCGGAAGTAGTGGAAGTGATCAGAAGCGAAATTTCCATTGAAAAGTTTGTGGAGGACGCTAAAGAAGAACATAAACGAGATAAAAGCACACATGAAGTGTACGCAATGAAAGGGAGACATATAGATTTTCATAGACGAAAGAATGAAAATATCCAATGCCGATTCGGAGACGGTAATCACTACACAAAACAATGCCCTCTCACATTGGAGCAGAAAAACGAAATCGTCGAAAAGAATCAAAAATGCCGAAACTGTATTGGAGACGGCCATAAATCTTTCCAGTGTTACTCGAAAAGAAGATGCGACAAATGTGATGGTAGACATCACAGTTCGCTCCACGACCCGAATCAAAACAAAAAAAGTGCCAATGAGCATTCAGAAAAGTTATTTCGTGCCAGACACTAGCCGCAATGCGCGGCTCCGGGCAGGCAGTGAGCTGGGGGAAGAGAGCTCACTGTCAAAAACTGCCTTGCCCACAGCACAAAATCACGAATTCAAAAAATCTAACGAAACACAAAACATACACGAAATAGATACCGACCAACACTACGAAAACCATAAAAAATTTGATTCAATCGATCGACCGCAGATCTACACATGTAACGTACAAGACGCGCAATACAGGTTGCCCACAATGAGCATAGAATCAATAAACGGAGAATTACTCCTGGCACTTATAGACTCGGGGGCAACAAAATCGATAATATCACATCAAACAGCTGAAAGGTTAGGACTAGAGATCGAAAAAAAGGGGAGTATGGAAGTGAGAGGAATCAACGGAATTGAGACAGTACAGTCCAACTGTGTCAAACTAAACTTTAAAGGTAGAGACGGTCAGGTCTGGACAACCAAGATCGCCACATACCCCAGGTTTCCAATTAAGTTCCGAGCTCCAGAGTTCTCGAACGACGACATCGCGGCTCTACGAAAACAGAGAATCGATGCTAAAAAGATTATGAATCTAAAAATTCACAACAATAAGCCGATAGATGTGATACTCGGAAATGACTTCATATCCAAAGTTGCCACAAGAACGACAAAACATAAACTACCAAGCGGTAGAATAGTTGACGAAACTGAAATGGGAGTAGTAACATATCCCACACCAAAAGACGAATTTTATATTTCTGCGGAAAACATAAATACTGTCGAAATAAAAGATTATTTCGAGCCAGTACTAATCAACGCATTAGAGAACAAAAGCTACGAAAATATAACAGATCAAGACCTTTACGAAAGAGTCGGTCAATTATTTGAACTAGAACATATAGGAATCACACCTCCAGACATAAACGATACGCTTAAACTGAAAGACGATAATCTGATAAGGAAGTTCAGAAATGAAGCAATAATGAAAGAAGGTAAGATTCATGTGTCTCTTCCGTACAATGGCAGAGAAAAAGAGCTAAACGATAACTTTCCTATAGCAATACGACGCTTGGCGTCTCTAGTAAAAAACCTATCAAAATGCGAAAAAACGAGAAAAGAATATCATAAAATCATAAATGACCAACTGGAGGCAGGTATCATTGAAAAAGTAAATGAACCACTCCGTGCGGTCAAAGAAAGGAGACCAGTGTACTACATACCACACCGAAACATCATGAAAGAAGATTCCTTGACTACAAAGTTAAGAATCGTTCTCGACGCCTCCAGTCACATGGTGGACAAGCTTTCACTGAACGACTGTTTACACGCTGGTCCCTCAATACTACAAAGCATATTCGGAATTCTTCTCAGATCTAGACTATCAAAATACGTACTGATAGCTGATATTGAAAAGGCGTTTCATCAAGTACGCATACAGGAAAAATATCGAGACGTAACACGGTTCTTATGGCTAAAAGATCCAGAAAAATCCACGATTCCAGAAAACGTAATCGCATACAGGTTTACAGTACTCCCATTTGGAGTATCATGCTCACCATTTCTTTTAGCCATAACGATACTCATGTACTTAGATTTGAACCCAGACGATATGAACGAAAGAATAATACAAAACTTGTACGTCGATAACGCAATGATCACTACAAATAGAGAAGAAGAACTCTTAAAAATCTACAAATCAACGAAACAGATATTTGAGAGAATGGGGATGAACCTGAGGGAATATCAAATGAATTCGATAACGACACGACGAAAAATTCCGGAGGCAGACAGAGCTCAGTCAGAGACTGTGAAACTCCTAGGCCACCAATGGAATTGCACCAAAGACGAAATAACTATCAAAATTCCCATTCCACCTGATGGAATTCCCACCAAAAGAGAAATAGTCTCATTTCTTGCTTCGCTATACGACCCACTAGGACTACTCTGCCCTTTAATCGTTCCGGTGAAAGAAATCATACAGGAGCTTTGGGAGGCAGAAGTCAAATGGAAAGAAAAGGTTCCAGAAAAAATTCTGAAAAAATGGGAATCGATAAAAGCCACGTTTACTGAAACCGGGCATACATTCTCACGACAATTAGTTAACCGATACGATTATACAAGTGTACAGCTGATAATGTTCAGTGACGCATCCGAGCGTCATTTTGCAACAACAGCTTACCTACACTTCCAATTCGATAACATTGCGTCAACAACGAAACTGATAATGGCGAAATCCAAAGTAAAGCCGAGTAAAACGAACCTATCGATCCCGAGACTAGAACTAATGGGCATAGAAATAGCGGCAAATGCGGCAGTAACCCTGGTCAAAGAACTTTCATTGGATAAGTTGAATTCAATAAGGTTCTTCAGTGACTCAATGATTGCTTTGTACTGGGTTCTCAAACGAAAAAAGCTCACAAAATTTGTAGATAACAGAGTCGGAAAAATACACGAAAACATACAAATACTAGAGAAACGAAAACTTAAAACACTATTCCATCACTGCCCAACGGATCAGAATCCAGCTGACATTGCGTCCAGAGGGAGTGGAATGGATAAACTATTCAAAAATAAACTATGGTTTGAAGGACCAGAGTTTTTACGAAAACCAGAAAAAGAATGGCCAGTAAAACTAGAAGGCACCATAGAATTTCCAAAACAATTCCGAGAAATCATAGAAAAAGAAACGAAAGGAACGGAATTAACTAAAAAAGTTAAAACTGCCATACTGACAGCAGTGGCGACTAGCCATACCAACCAATCGATAATACGATACACAACCGCGAGATCACTAGAAAAATTAACCTCGACAATGACAATGGTGTTCCGCTGGTTTTTGAAAACATTTCCAAACAAAGATTGGAAATCGAAAGTTTTCAAAGGATTGAAAACATCAAAAAACGACCAAATTAACCAAAGACTAATAACGAAAGATTTTATACTAGCGGATCACTACATAGATTACGAAACAAAAGGAGGAATAATGCCGAAAAATCTAAAATTAAAAAAAGACGAAAGAGGAGTCTTCAGACATCCCAGAAATCTGGATTCGTCAAAACTCTCCAACGAAAGTAAGGAACCTATACTGCTAATGAGAGGACATCCACTTACAAGTCTAATCATACGAGACATACACAGAGAAAACGTCCACATTCCAGCCTCCTATATGCCAGGCGCAGTATACCAAAAATACTGGGTTAACAAATTGGGATTGGAAATTCGAAAAGTGCTAAAAAGATGTTATAGGTGTAAAAGACAAAGCGGCCAACCATTCTCTTACCCATACGCACAAAACCTACCCACCTGCAGAACAATATCGGCCACACCATTTTCTCAGGTCGGGCTCGATTATTTTGGACCAGTTAGTTACACTGGAGCTATGGGCATAAAAAAGAAAACTTGGGTGCTGCTCATAACATGTCTCATCACTCGAGCGGTACATCTAGAGCTAGTCACCGATAACTCAACCATCACATATTTGATGGCACTAAAACGATATTTTGGAAGAAGAGGCGTTCCAAAGACCATACTGTGCGACAACGCACCTGGATTTTTGCTCGGAAATAAAATGATCAACGACGACATAAGAAATCGTCATCATTCAAGCGATACGCTCACAACTTTTCTAGCTACAAAAGAAATCGAACTAAAAAACATCACACCGTTATCTCCTTGGCAAGGAGGAATATACGAAAGAATAGTGGGTATCATAAAAAATCAGTTTTATAAAACTGTGTGCAAAGCGGAGCTATCCTACATCGAACTAGAAACTATAATGATCGAAGTCGAAGCGGCTGTAAATAGCCGTCCGATAACTACAAACCCAACCACTCCAGATGATCCAGCAGCATTGCGGCCAGTGGACTTCCTCATTCCAAACATAAATCTAGCAGTGCCAAACGACTGCGACATGATCTATCAAGCTAAAGAAGGTCAAATCGAAAAATTGACGAGGAAATACCACGCAGCCTTAAATTGTGTTTTAGAAAATCTCTGGAGTGCCTGGACGAAACATTATCTACTAACGATAAAAGAGTCGAAACAGAAACGTCATAATTTCTCAGCTATAAAACCTAGAGAGGGACAACTAGTTCTGGTTAATACCGAAAAAATGCCAAGGCACAAATGGCCTTTGGCACAAATAAAAAAAGTATTAACGTCGGCAGACGGAGAAATCCGGTCGGCTTACGTAAAAATCAAAAACAAAATGTTGCTGAGGTCAGTAAAACACCTCATACCGCTAGAAATCGATAACGAAAGCGAAAACATAGAGAGCGAGAGAATTAGAGACGAGAGGGTGGCCACCGCTGCAGACGAACCCACTCCGATAGAGACGCAGACAGAAGGAGAAAGAGTCTGCCCGAATACGGTCAGAAAACCGCAAACAGCCAAAAATGTGCTACAGCACACACCTAAAAGACAGACTATCCCGCGAACAGTGAAAAAACCAATAGATTACGTACAGTTGGATAGGGGATTTCCTGTCGCGGGGGGGAATGTCGCGGAACTAGCCTAAAGGCGTAGCCCACGACTTTTCTCTCACCAAAAAAGACATAAATCCAACATAAAATATTGGTTTTCGTTACTAAAAAAACATACGAAAAATTCTGCCCATAAAAATATATTACAAAAATATGGCGCGAAAATTAATTCATTCGAAACTAAAAGACTTTCGCGCTCACCGCTCCACTACAAACGATCCTGCGCGGGGGCGCTACCTCACTGCAACAAGAGAGAGCAGCATACACGGTCACCCACGCAGAGACGCAGACAGGTCGCATCGCGGCGAGACCTTGCCTGCGTCTCTAACTACGGTGGCGACCGCAAAGGGAGCGGCGGCGGCGAGAGTCAGTTCAGTCGAAAAGGTCAGCAGGGGACAGGTCGTCGACCTCATAAATAGCGATAAGGGCTCCTGTGTGGGGCCCACGAGAAGCTGATTGGCGACATATTTTTTAGATTTACTTTCATTTTTTACTTACTGCTCGACCGCCTGCGGCACACACACAACCTACGACGCGCGGTAGGAATCCGTTTTGTTTTGACTCGCCACGCTCGTATCCGACGAAAACCGTTTTATCCTTAACCCTTTTTTTTTATATCTTCTTGTACCTTATATTTTATTAACCTACTTACATTTTTTAATTGCAAGAGATTCCCTCGTGAGTCCGCCTCCGATGCGGCTCACTCCTTCGGAGGGAGGGAAGTTTTTTGAGGCTCCCAGCCTTTTTCTTCCCCAGTCTTAATAAAACTGTTCTCCGCGTAACCGTTTTAAATTCGTACTCATACACACACACATTCACGAGAACTAGTCTATCGCGGGATAGGGGAGCTCCATCCTCCCTGTAACCTATCCCCGCACACAGCCGGACATTTCGCAGCCGAGACATTTCGCAGCTGAGACATTTCGCAGCCGGACATTTCGCAGCCGAGACGTTTCGCAGCCAACCTCCTTATATACACACTCTCTCATTTCTCTGACCATGCTTGTTTATCAATAACATGTTTACCAATTGTGTAGTCGACCGCTGAGAGAGAAGTGAGAAGTGTTTACCGGCTGCGAAACGTCTCGGCTGCGAAATGTCCGGCTGCGAAACGTCTCAGCTGCGAAATGTCCGGCTGCGAAATGTCTCGGCTGCGAAACGTCCGGCTGCGAAATGTCCCGGAGCCCTCCCGGATATTCCCACAAAATTTCAGACCAAAATATCGAATTTTAAGAAATATTGCTTTGTTCTCTGAAAATGCTTAAAATCGGTATTTTTGTCAGAAATTTTGTGGGAATGTCCGGGAGAGTTTTTTCCCTTATTTCCCAAAATTTAAGGTCAATCGGAGAATTTTCCGAGTTTTCGCGCAGTTTTTGCCATTTTTTGCCATTTCGTGAATAACCCCATTACCGTACAAAACGTGGAAAAAATGACAAACAATCGGGTGAATTCTCAGACTGGTGTGATATTCAAAGGGTTTTAACCTAAAAAAGCAAACGGTTGGCAAAAAATGTATCGTTTTCTGGTGGTAAAATACGTAAATTCTCGATAGTAAACGTTGAAAATCAAGAAAATTGAGAAACTTTATGGACCTATTCATAGGATTCGTTTTTTGACATTTTTTAACATTTTTAAACGTTTTTTAACATTGTTTGACATTTTTTGACATCTATGAATAGGAAAAAAAAACAAAAACAAACAAAAAAAAACATTTTTTTTGTTTTTTTTCCTGCTATGAATAGGTCCATTAGATGAAAACCAAAAAAAAACACAAGTGTGCGGGTGTTGCAAAAAATGGTGCGGTCATTGCTCAAAATTTCTTCGGTTACGGTAGGTCGCCGAATTTCGGGCCACGAAGGGGAAGGATTCAGTTTTCCGTTTCCGCCGTTTTTTTTTCAATTCTTTTTCCGTTTGTAAGTTTTTTTTTTGCTTTTTTTTTAAACCCTGTGCAGCTATACTCGGTATAAAACGCTGAAAACTCGCTCCAAACGAACAAAAAATTTCACATGCATTTGGAGAGAGGTTTAGAGAAATCAGGGCAAAACATCGGCCACGGCTCTCTCAACTTTTCTGAACTCTCTCGTCGCCAACGCGGCCGCGTCCACCACTGTGCGAAGGGAGCGCGTTTGCAGCGCTCCGTACTGAGAATATAAGGAAAAACATCCTTCGGCTTGAATAAAATGCGATAGCTTCTGAAAGCGGTTTTTTTTTTCGCATTTTTCTGTCTTCACTAATGTTTTTTTTTCCGGCTATCTTTTTATTTCCTCCGCAATAGTAGTCACAACGAATCGTAATACGTAAAAGAAATTGATGGTCTATTAAAGTTTTAAAAATACAAACAAAAAATCAATACGAAATAAATAAATGCGATAAACTCAAGTGAGATCTGGAAAGAAAAAAAAAAAAGAAGAAAAGAAAATTACATTATTATCATTGTAGTCTAAAAATAGCAGTTTTACCCATTCCATTAGTCTGTGAATTTTTGTGACTTGTTTTTTTTTCTTCAAATTTCGAGTTATTTGAACCATCCGCCTAGAAATCCTCCAGATGTTTTCGCCGGTGACACTTTCTTGTTGTACGGCGCCTGACTTTGTCGGATGACTTCATTGTAGAGCTCTTCACGGGACGTCAACACCTTCTGAATCGTTTCGTCTTGGACCTTGAGCTTAGCAACCGCTTCGTCGTATCTATAAAAGTAAATAAATAGATACAATTGAAAAAGTAAATAAACTTACACTCTCTTGGCCTCTGTAAACTCTCTTTGAAAGTCCAACATCTCCTTTTTGATCTTTGAAATGCTCTTTTCAGTCTGCTCGATTTGAGTCAACTGCTCTGTAGCTTCTGGGGCCACTGGCAAGAAGTTGATGGTATATCGAACATCGCTAATCCAATTATCTCCATAAACTGCGATATAGTGTTTGCGTGTCTCCAAAAGGGTCGCAGTCTGCATTTCAAACGAATCTAGATAATGGAATGCAATCGGTGTGTCCTTATCCTCCAAATGGTATTTCATCGGATTAAACTCTTGAATGTTTCCAACTGTGTACGGAATGAAGAACATGTCCGCCTGCGTGTGAGATTTTCCACGCTTTCCGCTTTCTTGTATCATCCGAACTCCGCCTTCTTTGTCAAAAAGTACCAGTTTGAATTTGCTCGACGAGCTCTTGCAAATTATCGCCACTCCGTTTTTTCGATATTCTTCCAGCATTTCAATCTCGTAGAAATGCGCATGTTGCTTACTCACAGAAGCAGATACCACATCTCCTGGTTTCAAAACTTTGGCCTGAACATCACATTCTTGACCCAAACTGATTTGACGAGCCTGAGCCAAAACTTTTGGCACTATTTGCGTAGGAATGGGGACTCCCAATTTGGTGAACAAGGCACCGAACACGCGCCCTAAAAAGTAGAATGTTTAAAACAAAAGTAAAATGATAAAACTGACCAACTCCACCCATTTCGGAAACATCAAAACCTTCGAAATCAAGCTGATTCTCAGATGGTCCGCTCACATCGTACTGGCGTCGTTTATTTGGATCCGAGAGAACGGAATAGGCAATGGAAACCTTTTTGAATTGCTCTTGAGCAAGAATATCTCCAGGATTCCGATCCGGATGATACTTCAGAGCCAGTTTTCGATATGCGGTTTTGATTTCCGATTCGGAGGCCTGAAAATTAGAATGTTTGCTTTTTTAAATAAAACGTTTTTGCTGGATTTTTTTTTATATATTTTTTGCTATTGTCGGCCCGCCAAAAGGGTCAAACGCGCTCCGCTGAACTCAACGTTATTCTATTTTCATTTTGGTTTCCAAATTATTTCATTTCACGTTTAATTTACACGTGAAATGAAACAATTTGGAAACCAAAATAAAATCCACGTAGTATTGAGTTCAGCCGAGCGCGTTTGACCATTTTGGCGGGCCGACAATAAGAAAAATCCTAGATAATAAATAAATAAATAAATTGTTGACTATTTTTTCCGAAACTTTTTAAAATCCATATTTACATTAGTTGAAGATGATCTTGTTTCCCAAATGTGTGTTTTAATGGAGTTGGGACATGATAAAGTATAACGGCCTATTTTTCAAATTAAAAACATTTCCGGAAGATTCATGTCGCAGCTCGATTAAAAACACCATACATTTAACGTTGTCTTTTCAATCGTACTTTTGAAAAAAAAATATCCATTTTCTATCCTGATTCTTTCGTTATTGCTTTAAAAAGTACGCAATCACCGTGTCGCAACTGAATTATAAACACAATAAGCTAAATAATAAATCGTCCACCTAAAGTAATGGAAAACAAATTATGGAATTGTTTAGAGATCACGGGGTGGGATCAAAACAATTGTTTTCTGTTTTTTTTGGGTGAAACAAAAAATTGTTGGTTTTTTTTGATGATGCGCTGTAGGCAAAAAATGCATGTTTTTTTGTACGGCCACAGAGGCGAAAAAAATTGCGGTTTTTGGACAAAAACTTAATCGATATATGCTCCGAATTGACAAAAACTCTAATTTTCATCGAAAACTTGGAACATTTCCATTTAGCTGGCAGAAATACGTATTTTTTGTTATTTTTTGGTAAATTTTTTCAGGACAAAAACATTTTTTTGTCCCACCCCTGATAACGACCAAAATCGTTGTCTAGTTTTCTTGAATAATTATATCAATTTTAATTGTCATATTTATAAATAATTGAAATGTTTTTAACTTGAAAAACAAAACAATTTTGCCAAAAGATGTGATAGGAAAAAAATTGGTTTTTTATTCGTGAAATTTCGAAAAATATCAACAAAAAATGCTCCGACTGGTCTGAAATTTCAGAATAAATTTTTTCAGAATAAATTTCCACAATAGAACAAATATTAAACTGAAAACTGCCAATTAACTTTTTTAAAAGAATTCTCCATTAAATTTTGGCCTTCAATATTACAGTCCAATTTTTATGAGCATGGTACCGTTGTAGAACTATTATTTTGGTAAACAATTTGTCACCTCCAAAGTTGAGTGAACTTTTAAACTGGCTTTGGGACATTTCGAAACGTCCCAGAGCCTTTAAATTAAGCTCTTTCCTTTGATCAAACCTCAACCGTTTGATTTTTCACGTTCAAAAAAATGCGGAGTTTAATTTTCAAATTCTCGCGGCTTTAGTGGTGACAAATTTTTCAAATCAATAATATTTTTCAAATTTTTAGGCCAATCTGAGAATTTTTGTCGTATTTCTACATTTCTCGTTAAATATTTAATGACATTTAATTTTAAAAAAAAAACCATAAAATCGATACCAGTTTTTCGACTCCGAGCAATTGATAGAAATCCTCATCCGGCTTCGTTTCGCCCTCAGGTGTTGTTGCTTTCGACATGCTGTCTGTAACAAAAATTGCAATATATGAAAAAAGAAGGGCAGGAAAAGATGAAAAGTCAAATTTTATAGTCACAAAGAGCTGTGCGCTGATTCATTCGTTTCGCAATAGGGCAAACAAACGTGCAGTCGTCTGCGTCTCTCTTCTCGCAATAGTCTCTCGCCAGTCTGTTTTAGAAATATTTTTCAGGAATGCGGAGGGAAAAGACACGAGTGGACGGGAAAATCAATAAATTACTGGCTTCATTATTCATGCTCTAACTTTTAGTCTTTGAAAAAAATGCCGTTTATTTTTTTTAAACAAAAGTTGGCTGAGAAATAGCAAATTGCCGAAAAAATATTAGAATGTTTTGCAGTGATTAAATATTTAATGAACCTATTTATTCAACGCAGGAAAAAAACGCCGTTGTGTTTTTTAATTTATTGACAAAAAAAAAACTTTAAAACCACAGAAAAAGTAAATCTGCAAAATATTTGAAAAAATCAATTGAAAAACTAAATAACAAGTACCGTATGAATTTTAAAGGGGCATAACATATTTTATATTTTTTACGATGTTCCTCAATCACGCAAATTTCGCGTCATTTTGTGCGCGTTTTTCGCAATTTTACGCGTTGTTTTTTTTAAAACTTTGTGCGCCACATATTGTGTTTTCAATCGAATTGCGACATGAGAACGCGACTCTAACGTAAATCGCCGACACGAATTGGGAGCCGCTACAAGTGCGCCCTATTGCACACCTCAAATGCGCGCGAGATTCAACTTTTAAAAATTTTCGGCTATGAAAATGAGAATCAGAGTCGAAAAAAAGAAGAGAACAACCGCAGGAAACTATTATTTTTTATTTATGAGAATTTTATGAATTAATTAATTTTTTTGGCGCTATGCGGGCTGAGAGAGTCGCTGAATTTTTTTCTCTTCGTTTTTTTGCCCTTTTTTCTCCTCGACGCTTCGAATTTGCGTTTCCAAGTATTTATTCGTAACCGGAAGGTTAAGTGGCAACGCGCCGGAAGCATATGTGACACCATCAAAATGGGCGACCGGAGGGAGCTGGGTGGAAGCCTGCTTTGAGCGTGTTTTCTGTTATCCGCCCCGGAAAATGGAAACATCAGTGGCCTCTGATCCGCAATGCATGCTTTCACCCAGCTAAAATATGTCGGAAAGTTAATAAATATTTTTTGCGAAAAATTGAGCGATGAAATTTTAAAATAAAACGACAAAATAAGACATAAAGCTTTATTTGCAATGTTCCGGTTGTCATATTTTATGTAAGACTCATATAAAAAGCATTTTGGCTAAAAAAGGTTTGTTGACAGATTTCTGGATAAATTTATCGCAAATTTTGTCGAAAATCTTTATTTTTCCTTTGGTACACATTTCGTTCTGTGCATTGATTTCACATCTGCAAAGCCGATAATATTCAAAATTTGAATCTCGCGCGCATTTGAGGTGTGCAATAGGGCGCACTTGCAGCGGCTCCCAATTCGTGTCGGCGATTTACGTTAGAGTGAGAACGCGAGACTCCGCCCACTTATTTGTGCGCGACCACGCGAACACAGTGATATTTGAAGAGATGCAGACAGAACGGCACAAAAAAAGTGGGCGGAGTCTCGCGCTATCATGTCGCAAGTCGATTGAAAACACAATATATCATGAAAAATTAAGATTGCATTCGCTTTTTTGTCTGCGTATCTTAAAATAGCACTGATTACGTGGTCGCACACAAATAAGTGGGCGGGGTTTCATTTTTTGATGATGCAACTCTATTGAAAATACAATAGTACGCGTAATTTCCACACGCCGTACCGTTTTTCACCGATTGTGCATAAAAACGTGCTAAAAACTGAAAAAAAAAACTATTTTTTCCTCCTTTAAATATTTAGGTCCAAAATATCTACTTTTAAATTCATAAAAATATTAAAACAAACCCCCTTTTGATCGAATCGACATCCTGATCATCTCCGCTACTTTTTGCATTTTCTCTCAAAATGAGGGAAAATAGAAATTATTATCACCAGAAAAAGATTATCGAACGACCTGTAGAGCGGTGGAAAATAACGTCGTGACTGTGCAGTTATGTGTTGGAAAATAATGGAAGGAGGGCACGCATCAATTCATCCTCAAACATCGTTTTGTTTTAATCATGAGCGCAATATTTTTAAAAAGCGGCTTACCGTAAATAACTAAAATATAAATTAGACAGTGGCTTGTGCATACTTTTTGGCAAATCATCATTACCTGTTACTCTCGTCTCAAGTGCCCATCATTTTTAAAAATGTCGGGACGTTCTCACGAGAAGTCTCGACACGAATGTTGACACAGCTGAAACGAATGTGACCGTAATTCATTGAATGAGAGAGTGAGAGAAAATAAGATATCATTGTTTTTATTTTATTTTTTCTGTTGCTCAGTCTTATTCATCACTCTTTTGTTTCTCACAATCTTGTCGAGATTCCTCGTGAGAAAGTGGACATTTTAGAAAATGATGGTCTCTTGCTGCGACGAGAGTATTACCATGGTTTTACTACAGAAACTGTGTTCGAACCTGAAAAGTATCACAAGTAAGTTTTACCCACCCTATCCTTCACTTAATTGGGCAATCGCTGAGGACCGAAAGACGTCGTCTGCTGTGATTTAAGCTCATCCTATAAAAAAAAACTGACAGCTATTATCTGTTCACGAACGAATGGGATTCACGATGTTCCGATGCTCCGCAGTTTTTCACTGCGGTTTCGCACCCAAAACTGCGAAACATTAGAGCGTCGTAAGTCACATTCATTTGTGAACACATAATAGTAAATAATGCAATTAACTGAAAGGTGCAATCTACGCCCCGCCAATAAATAAAGAAAAATCAGCCAATGCAAATGCACGCTCTATTTTTAACTGCCTTAACTTCTCATTTTTCCCTTCCAATTTCCGCCACGGACGTTCTCTCGAGTCAATCAAAACATGTGTGTCATAAGTATTCCTCCACCGCCGAGTGTACTTATTGAATAAAGATGAGGAATTTGAGAATTGTAGGGCCGTAACACAGGGCATGCCATCCGATAGCATAGTTCCGGTGTGATGACGATTCGGAAGGAAAACGAGGGGGTTTTCCGCGTCTTCTACGGCCATTTTGTGCTGTTTCGCATCCTACGAGATGGCCCACGCGTCGAATCTCGTCTGGTCAGTAATCTTCACTGTTTTGGTTGCTTCTTGTAAGTTTAGAGTTCTGGGAGGTCGTTTGGTTCTTCATTAATACAGTTCCCAACAAAGTTATATTGTCGACCCGCCAAAATGATCAAACGCGCTCCGCTGAACTTAGTACTACTTGGATTTCATTTTGGTTTCCAAATTATTTCATTTAACGTTGAATTTACACGTGAAATGAAATAATTTGGAGACCAAAATGAAATCCACGTAGTACTGAGTTCAGCGGAGAGCGTTTGATCATTTTGGCGGACCGACAATATTGTTGGCCCGCCAAAATGGTCAAACGCGCTCCGCTGAACTCAACGCTCGGCGATTTTCATTTTGGTCACCAAATTATTTAATTTCACGTATAAATTCAACGTGAAATTAAATACCGTAAAACCTGTAATTGAAGTACACCTGTATTAGAAGTACACCTCTAATAGAAGTACACCTCCAAGAGGCCTTTGAAAAATAGAAGTACACCCTCTAATTGAAGTACACCCTCTAATAGAAGTACATCATCGGGTGAATTATTATAAAAACATTTTTATTCCATTTTTGAACCTTTTTTTTCCGTTTTTCATTGGTTCACAGAATTTTTGAATTGAAAATCATTTGAATGCCCGCGACACTAGTGTCCAAACACGTCCATGGAGAACACACTTGCCACATTTTAATTGAAGAGCGCAGATTTAAAATTTTCGAGATTTTGACAAAACCGGGGAACAGCCCCCTCAGCGCAATGGAAATGGCGTCCCCCAGCGGATGGTCCAAGACTTTCTGCGGATGGTCTATCGACCAAAACATAATTTTAGAGCATCTGACAGACGATTATTAAGCTTATCTCAACAGTTATTTTTGGCCCGCCAAAATGGTCAAACGCTCTCCTCTGAACTCAACACTATGCGATTTTCATTTTGATTTCCAAACGATTATTGTTTTAAAAAAGTTGTCACCTCCAAAACCGCGTGAACTTTAAAATCAGGCTCCGCCTCTTCACGCGAATTTTAACCATTTTAAATTTTCCCGAACAAAAAGTGAAGGAAAATAATTAATTCATGAAATTCGCGTGAAGAGGCGGAGCCTAATTTTGAAGTTCACGCGGCATCGGAGGTGACAAATTTTTTAAAACGATAATACTTCATTTCACGCCGAACTTATACGTGAAATGAAATAATTTGGAAACCAAAATGAAAATCGCATAGTGTTGAGTTCAGAGGAGAGCGTTTGACCATTTTGGCGGGCTAATAGAAACTGTTCAAAAAAGACAGAATTAGGAAAATTTGAAAACTGGCCGAGTTGGGATTTTGAGCACCACCTCCCGTGAAAATGGTCTATGGTGAAAATGTCAGTAGCTGAGGGAGCTGACAGAGAAAAAAATTACCAAAACCGGAAAAATTTGCATGTCTGCGGCGCAGTTTTTCTAGAATTGTATAACCTTTTCAGTGCAAAACTCGTGCCGCACGTTTGCAATGGGTGGGGCTTTTTCCTCGGTTTTGAAATTTCCCGGTTTTTGTCTTCCTCGGGTTTGTTTTCCCGGTTTCCCGTTTTTCCCCGGTTTTGTCTGGGTCTCGTCTTTCTTTTTTGTTAATTTTTTTTTTGAAAGGCTTTTGAAAAATAGAAGTACACCCTCTAATTGAAGTACACCTGTAATAGAAGTACACCCATTTAGGGGGTTTGAAAAATAGAAGTACATGTACTTCAATTACAGGTTTTACGGTAATTTGAAAACCAAAATGAAAATCGAATAGCGTTGAGTTCAGCGGAGCGCGTTTGACCATTTTGGCGGGCCGATAATAGTTTCATTCTTAAAATTGGATATCTGCCACTAATGCAAAAAAGATTGGGGCTACCCATTGCCAAATTCTATGTATATCAATACAAAATTGCTCCCAGAAGAAAAATGCGTTGCCCCGAAAAACTTTTTTTCAGCCATAGATTTTTTTTCCAAAAATTCATTCTGGATGTTCCACAAAAATGTCGTTGGATCTACCGTAATCCATCATCTGCTGCAAACGATACTCGGGTGTACTCGCTTTTAGAACTGTGCGGCTTAAAGCTTCTACAAAATAGAACTGTGCGGTTTAGAAATCAATTTTCCTGGGCCCGTTATTATATTCCTGTCATTCCAATAATTTCAAATATGATTAGAAATACAGGAAAATTTTTTAGAAAGATAGGAAAAAATTACAAGCTCAGGAAAGTTGAGTTCAAAACCGCACTGTTCTAAAAACGAGCACCCCCTGTTATTATTATAAAAATCGATCCAGGTTTCTCAATAAAAAACCTGGTCAGTCTAGCAAAGGTTGGTTATTCAAGAAAAAATTTATAGGCCGTTTATAGGGCCATCAAGCCAGTAAATTTTCACAAAATTTTAATTTTTCTTAATTCGTAAATTAGGCGCCACAGGATTGAGAATTAGTGGAACACCCGTGAAATAAAGACGCATCAAAACAAGATGGCTGAAAATAGAACTAAATGCGCCTCTAGTACAGTCTTTGCGGCAATCAAACTGTTATTTTAATAGAGGGCCGTTCTATTAAAGGATGCCGCTCTCATCCAGGTTTTACGGTAACTATGTACCTTTGGAGATGAGTGAAAATTTGTTTTGCAGAAGATTACCGACGGAAATATGTAAATAAGTCATTAAAAATGTCCAATATTTAAAAATGACCAATATTGAGCATGGGTTACGGTAGTTCCGAATACTGTTCAAAATTGTTATATAGCACCAACGGTTAACGTTTTTTTTTTAAATAATCGGAATAATTGACTGTCCGATTGACTGTTAAAACACATTTTAATAGTTCAATCAATATTTTTCGTCTTTTTTTTCCAATTTTTTCCAAAGTTAAACTATATTTTTGTGAAACCTCTAGAATTCATTATTTGGGAAAAATACCGTGGCTGAAAAAGGGTTTTAAGGCGGCACATTTTTATTTCAGGCACAGTTTTGTATTCATCAAAAGGATGATTCACCGGAGAAGCTTTTTTATAACAAAAAAAAAAACATACAAAGTTGAATTTTTGGAAACGTTTGGGGTGATGCTATACTTTTGTAGAGCGCTGTATTAACGGAAAACGGTGTCATAGCCGAAGACCAGTTAGTATTTACCTTTCATCGATCATCATGCTTTGTTTCAGCCTGGCGCTGCGAAGCAACCTCTGTCGTCACCTGTATGCTCTGCACCGTGATAACGGAGCCTGTTAACGAGAAAATGGCACCAACAGCAATGGTGAACGCCATGTTCAAGTAAGTCTTTATTTTTCTTTTTCAATTCAGCCTCTAATATCTGTATCTAGAAAATGCGACAAAATGGGTCTGATGGAGCCGGTGTGCGAGCAGTTTGTGTCGGAGAATGTGAAGGACATTTTCACCCAGATCAGACGTGGAATTCCTACGGAGACTGTGTGCGAGTTGCTTCGTTTTTGTGATGATTAACGATTAGGATTGTTGGTTTGTGCTATTTACATAAATGAAGTGATTTTATTGTGTTTTCAATCGACTTGCGACATGAGAACGCGAGACTCCGCCTACTTATTTGTGCCGGTTCTGTCTGCGTCTCTTCAAATATCACTGTGTTCGCGCGGTCGCGCCCAAATAAGTAGGCGGAGTCTCGCGTTCTCATGTCGCAAGTCGATTGAAAACACAATAATTGTTTTTTTTCTGTCTATCGCTGAAAAAGTTGCAAGTCAACATCGCTGTTGTTCAGTTTTTCAATAAAGCAATGCACGTGAGATTTTTTTGAATGTAAAGTTCTGAAGACAATGTCAAGAATTATTTATTTATTGCAAAATAGTGTATCGGTCCCTGAGATCCAAAAATGGCAGAAGCAAAATCTAACAAAAAAAAAACCAACAAACAAACAGAGAAAAATTAGGAGTTAGGCCCACTTTACCAAAAAGTTCTTCCTAGCCTTTTTTCTATCGTCAATCAAATCTTCATCTTCTGAAGTCTTCAAACTTGATTTCTTCTCAGACACGTCATCTGAAGTAGTGCCAGAAGAGACTTTCGAGTCATCAGAAGACTTGGACAACTTTTCCAGATCTTCCAACTCTAGATCCTCCAATGGATCTTTTTTATTAATTTTCGCTTCTCCACTCTTTCCACCCTCCTCTTCATCATCATCTTCGTACGAATCCTCGTCTTCGCTATCGTCAAAACTGCAACCTCCTCCATTTCCACCTCCACCACATCCACCAGAATATCCGCCATATCCCTGATATCCTCCTGCCTGTGGATATCCTCCTCCTCCACATCCTCCAGCCTGTCCACACCCGTATCCAATTCCAGGGTGGGATCGGTAAATGTTGTATGGATCGGTGTAAGTGGAAGGAAGGTAAGGGTAACGGTACTGAGCACTAAAGTACTGTGGTGGGTAGACGTACGTCATTCCAGGACGAAGGAGGTATCTTCTTGGCAATCGATCCCATGGATAGTGCTGGAAATAGTAGCCTCTTCTGTAGTCGACCACTGGCTTTTTTGTGGAAGTTTGCATCGGACTAGCCACTTTTTTCTTGTTTGAGCTGGAAGGCGGAGTTCGTGTGGGAATATCGAACGTTGGAGCAATGGTGGAATAAGTGACGGTTTTCAGTTCATGATTTGCGCCGGCGTTTTTTACAGGTTGAGACGAAAAGTCGCTGTAATCATCGCCAGTGTCGTCCGTGGGGGGAGCCTGTGAAAAAGGAGACTATCAAAAGTTACTGCTTAAAGTACGTTCTCTCAGATTTTAGTCAATAAATTAACAGGTCTCAAACCTTCTGAGCAGCCCTACGCTTTTTTTAGTGGCTCATAATCCCACCACGGGTGTTGAGAAAATTAATTTTAAAAAAAAATTTCAAAAAAACTTCGCGTGGCCGAAAAAAACGTCGTGGCCTAACAGAATTTTGAGAAAAAAACAAAATCAAACATCGGGTACTTTCAACAATTTTTTTTCCACTTTTTTTTTCGAAATCTCTATGAATGACCTACATTCTAGGAAAAGTTTTCGAGAAATTCCATAAAGATCTCACGTGGGCTAAAAATGATGCATTCTAGCTTTGTAATTGGTTGAAAATGGCAGAAATAATCATACAGCCCCTGTCGGTTTTATCCTTCCGTATGGGATGCTGTGGATTTTTTTGCAATCAAGTTTTCTACAAATCCATGGCGTGTTGGACGGAACGTTGGAAAATAAAATTTAAACTGCGCGGGCTTTTTTCTCGAAAAAAAAAATTTCTCGCCTAATTGTAAGCGTGGTCGCATTTAGCTGCGCAGCGTTTTTCTGCGTTAAACTGATATGAAGAGGAGATGCAGACAAGCAGAGTGCGAGGATACTGTTGTTTTTGAAGCAAACTCTCACCGGAGAGACGTAGACACTCAGCGGAGCGCATGTCCAATAAAGTTCCGGTCAGCACGCCGTGCAAATTGAAGACAAAAAATGTTGAAAATTTGTACCTGTTTTCTAGAGAATTCGGAAAAACCTAATTTGGCCTAAATATTTGAAACATTTTTTCGAAAGGCGGTCACGGTCTTGGACTAGTTTTTGCCGGTCATGGTTCCAATAAATTCGCTGTGCCTACGGCGTGCTAGACCCTACGTAAAGGCGAACGCGCCCTATCGCATTCTCTGCGTCTCCACAGTGGAGCGGGCTCCGTTCTGCAAAGTTTAGATAAACGCGTGCAAAAATGGAGACGCAGAGACGCGGGAAATATACTTTGAAACAAATTTTAAATGTCTCTATCGCTCTCTCGTTAAAACCTTTTGGAGTACGGTCAAATTCAATTCGGCTGTGTTAAATAATTTCACTCAATGGCTTGCATTTTCGAAGCCACGGATATGAACGGAAATAAATTTTAAAAAAACATAAACGCACTATGGCCACTAATTTCCTCGACTAACGTTTATTTTTAAGTTTTTTCAAGCTTTTTTAAAGCTTTTTCACAAAAAATTACACATTTCTCACCTTGTTCGATGCCAACACACCACAGATGACCGCTGCTAAAAATAATAGTCGCATTACAGTCGTCGAATGTTAAAATCGGTCATCCCTCTTCGACTTTAAATACTGCTTTGATCAGGTTGTGTTGTGAGGCACATCTTCACAAAGTAGTGTAACAAAACCTAGCAAATCTAGAAGATGCATCAGATCTGGTTCATCCTTCCAATGGCAGCGACATGTTGGGTAAAAATATAAGAAGTTGGCGACAGCGTGATAGGTGGGAAAGTGACAGTACGGACGTGCCGTGCGGACAGCGATTGCGCAATAAGTGAAAGGAACTGATGGGAGAACTGGAATTTTCGATTTTTTTTTTCGTCATTCGTTTTGTTTATGGTCAGATCAGATGTAATGTACTGGACGGTGAGATAAGCTGACTGCTGAAAAACTAGGATTTATAGAGACCATCGAATTTGAACTGTCTCAATCCTAACGGATACGAATCAAACTGGTAATACATAACATGCGCTGCTCTAATTATAAGCAGAAAAAAAAAACGAATCGGAAGTGGTGATAAATTCTGAATAAATTTATGCGCAAAGTTATATCAGCTTTCGATATGCAGTGATCACTCCACAAAAATATAGCTTCACTCCAAATTGCACCACCAGTCGTCCGAGGATGCAGAACACCGTGATCCAAAGTACCTTCGGTACTTGAAGAATGGATCGACTTTGTAATCTTGTTTTATTGTCCATCCGCGAAAACAACAAGTGCGCTCCACAATACTTATTTATATAGTGGATTTCATTTTCGTCGCCGAATTATTTCATTTCACGTTGAATTTACACGTGAATTGAAATAATGTTGTGACGAAAAGGAAACCCACGAAGTACTAAATTTCGTGGAGCGCACTTGCTTTTTTCGCGAATCGACAATAGTTGCAAACATTTTTTTCTAAACACGCATTCTGGACGGTCCACAAAAATATAGCGAAAAAAAAAACTATAAACAAGCATATTTAATTGGATTATTTTAAAAAGCATTTTAATAGTGAATTGAACCGTCATTTTTTCTGGTGTGTGGGAAAAAACGTGAAACCGCTGATACATAGTGAGTGATAACGATTTTGAAGTGTCGTTGAATCTACCGTAAACCAAGCTTCAAATTATTGTTTGTTTAGGTGTTTTGTGTTTAGGAGTTTTGTGTGTTTAGGATGTCGAATATGATCAAATTGGAAAAAAGCAGTCTGTCAAGTGACGAGGAGAATATTACCGAGCCAGTGGGAAAAAGAGGAAAGTCAATGTCGCCTTATTCCAGCATTTCGCGGAATGAAAAAGTGGCAAACATTTGAGAAAAGTTAGAAGACCAATAATATAAAGAGGTTTGTTGAAAATAAAAACTATAATTCAGGATTCTTTTCAAGATCGAGTGGACCTCAAGTTTCAACCGGATTTTTTTTCGGAATTTTTGAAGCATGTATTGTGTTTTCAATCGACTTGCGACATGAGAACGCGAGACTCCGCCCACTTATTTGTGCGCTACCTGTCTGCGTCTCTTCAAATATCACTGTGTTCGCGTGGTCGCCCTCAAAAAAGTGGGCGGAGCCTCGCGTTCTCATGTCGCAAGTCGATTGAAAACACAATACAGGAGAAATTTTTCCAATATTTCCCAAAATTTCAGGTATATCGGAGCATTCTCCGATTTTTCCCGAAGTTTTTTTTCCGTTTTCTTCGTTTTTTTCCGGTTTTGTGAATAACCCCATTAATAAAAAAAAATTTTTTTAACGAATAAAAAAATAAAATTTCACGCAGGTTTTTTTCTTCGTCCGGGCTTCGGACGGCCTTTCGCTAGGGCGGGTCGGGCGGGCGAAAAACGCCCGACGTGGAAAGCCTAGTCGTTACCGTAAACCAAGATTTAAAATTATTGCCCTATTCAATTCTTTAGATTGTCTTATAATATGTCTGGTGAGCAAGCAAGTCAATCGAGAACTTGAATTTTTCTGGCATCTTTTCACGATTAAGCTCCTCAAGTGGATGGAAGCGCTGTTTTGTTTGTAAAGAAACAATTAAGGGGATTCGTTTTTCTTTTTTGAAATGAAGAATATTCTAACATTTTTTTTATTTGTGTTCGGAACAAAAACTCCTTTTTTTACTAGAATTTCCCATGTTTGAATTCTTAAATTCTGAATATTTTGGCGGGGTGCTACCTCGGAATAGAACCGTTCGGTATAGAACTGTAGCGAAAAAGAACTGTAACGAAGTAGAACTGTTTGGAATACAACTGTAGAGAAATAGAACTGTTTCGGAATAGAACCGTTTCGGAATAAAACTGTACCGCAATAGAACTGTTTCGGTGTAGAACTGTGGCGCATTAGAACTGTTGCGAAAAAGAACTGCCAAAATGGAGATGTACAAGAAGAACCGTTGCGCGAAATTGAACTCAATAACCGACCACAACAACACTGAACACTTGTTCGAGCTGCTCTAGCTTTCCTGGGTCATTACAGCTCCACCTCAGGCAGTTCTATTTTGCTACAGTTTTATTTCAAGTCAGTTCTATTTTGCTTCAGTTCTATTCCACTACAGTTCTATTCCAAAACAGTTATATTCCGATCAGTTCTATTCCGAACAGTTTCATTTCGCTACAGCGAGTTCTATTCCGAGGTAGCACATTTGGCGGTTCTGCCCCGAAGCAGAACTGCTTTAAATAGAACTGCGCCCGAATCAGACGCACACTGAATAAGAACTGACCGAAAATGAACTGATACTTATAAGATCTAACTAGTACAAGTGAGAACTGCCCGGATACTAGTAGAATTTTTTTTTGAATTTTCCTTTTCAAAAGTTGCAGTGAAATGGAAACGATTACAATTTAATTAATATACATTTTCATACCGCGGGATTACGGTATACTCGGCGAATGCATCATCAGCCTCGCTTCAATTTTCAACAGTGTAGTGCGCCTTTTTTTAAGCGAAAAATCAAATTTTAACTGCAACTCGTCGTGGATACGTTATTTTCCGTTGAAAAGTAGTATAAACACTAGAATTCGAGTTAATCTTGCAAGTGCAACACGGTTTTACAAGAATTTTGCATTAGAGCGAGGTTGATGATGTATTCACCGACTATAGCTAGTCGTGGACTATTGAGATAACAAAAAACTGAAACGCGATTTTTGCGTACTTTTGAAATTCAAATGAAAAGGAAAAAATTAAGAGCGTGACAAAACCGGGGAAAAACGCAAAACCGGGGAAAGTTTGGAAGCCTGCGGCACGAAGTGCTAAATATATGATGCAGGAAAAAATCGTGCCACAAAATCGCAAATTTTTCCCCTGATTTATGTTTCCCGGTTCCGCGTTTTTCCTGATTTTGTCACGCTCTCAACAAGTTTCTCTTCATGCTATTTCTTTCATTGTCGTTTGAATTTTAAAAGTACGCAAACACCGCGTTGCGATTTTTTTGGTTTTCCCTAGTTTTGCTACAGTACTTTAAAATGTGCGAGAGCGTGACAAAACCGGGGAAAAACGAGAAATCGGGGAACACAAAACCGGGGAACGCAAAAACGGGGAAAAATGTCAAAAACCGGGGAATTCGACATTGTCACGTAAAATTGCGGATGACTCTGATTTTCAAAATTTGGAGACCCTGACAAAACCGGGGAAAACCACGAAACCGGGGAAGACAAAACCAGGGAAGACAAAACCGGGGAAAAAATCGGACAAAACCTGGGAAGAAGCTCCGCCCCCTTTTGCAGCTGCTGCACGATGTTTTGTACTGGAAGTATTGAAAAAGTGCGCCGCAGACTTGCAACTGGACAAAACCGGGGAAAAGTTGCAAGTCTGCGGCGCACTTTTTCAACACTTCCAGTACAAAACATCGTGCAGCAGCTGCAAAAGGGGGCGGAGCTTCTTCCCAGGTTTTGTCCGATTTTTTCCCCGGTTTTGTCTTCCCTGGTTTTGTCTTCCCCGGTTTCGTGGTTTTCCCCGGTTTTGTCAGGGTCTCCAAAATTAGCGTTGTCCGCAATTTTTCGTGACAGTGTCGAATTCCCCGGTTTTTGACATTTTTTCCCCGATTTTGCGTTCCCCGGTTTTGTGTTCCCCGGTTTCTCGTTTTTCCCCGGTTTTGTCACGCTCTCCCCGGTTTTTGACATTTTTTCCGAGACCCTGACAAAACCGGGGAAAACCACGAAACCGTGGAAGACAAAACCAGGGAAGACAAAACCGGGGAAAAAATCGGACAAAACCTGGGAAGAAGCTCCGCCCCCTTTTGCAGCTGCTGCACGATGTTTTGTACTGGAAGTATTGAAAAAGTGCGCCGCAGACTTGCAACTGGACAAAACCGGGGAAAGGTAAAGTGTCATTTTATTGTTTTTTCATCCCTTTTTCACCGTTTTTCATGTTTTATAGTTTTTCTTGTCTATTGTGAAAACAAAAAAATTGCAACGCGGTGTTTGCGTACTTTTGAAATTCAAACGGCAATGGAAGAAATAGCATGGGAAATGAAAAGATTTGTTCCCATTTTCGTTTGAATTTCAAAAGTACGCAAACACCGCGTTGCAATTTTTTTGTTTTCACAATAACATAAATATAAAACTTTTCGTTTTCCTTTTCTTACCCCTGTTGTTTCCAAAATTTCTTGTTTTTTGAGACCCTGACAAAACCGGGGAAAATTTTGCAATTCTGCGGCACGAGTTTTGCTGTATTTAAATATTTTATAGCATTTCCGGTACAAAAATCGTGCCGAAAACTTGCAGAGAATGTTTTTCCCCGGTTTCGTGGTTTCCTCGATTTGGTCAGGGTCTCTGTTTTTCAGATATAATGTATTTTCGAAAAAATAAAGTGGCTACGTACAGTAACCCGAAAAACACGATTTACGAAATGCGACACGGTTTCGCGAACTGTTGAAAACTCCACCGAAAATTAAAGTTTTCTCTTTATTTTCTATGCTGTTACTCTAATTTTCGTTTGAAATATCCAATGTACGCAAACCCCGTGTCGCTATTTTTTGTTTTCTTCCTCAATATTTCCCAATAGTTATAAAAATAATTCGGTCGTGGAAATTTGCGATAAATTCTGAGGGAAATATGTTATACTGCAGTACTGGCCATCCTGATTCGGGTAGTTCTTGTTGATAGAAGATTTTCTATCCAGCAGTTCTTCTTCGCGCAGTTCTGCTTCAGTGTCTCACGGCGTGCTAGACCCTACGTAATGCCGCGTCCAAAGTCAAAAAAATTCCTGAAATCACGTTTTTTCTGCAGTCCAAAGTTGCAAAAAAAATCACAGAAATAACAGGTGTTTAACACTGGATTTTCGCGTGTTTTTTCATTTACAACTTTCACGCCGAAAAATTCAGTGGTAAACACCTGTTATTTCTGGGATTTTTTTTTGCAACTTTGGACTGCAGAAAAAACGTGATTTCAGGAATTTTTTTGACTTTGGACGCGGCATAAAGGAATTCGCGCCTTTTCGCATGTGCCTGTGTCTCGACAGTGGCGTTCTGCCAAGTCTAGTAAAAAGTATGCAAAAATGGAGACACAGAGACGCGAGAATTGGCGCTCGAAAATTTGATCTCAAAAAAGTTTTCTGAAACGTAGTCCCCAACACGCCGTGTGTCTGCCAAATTGGTTTGGCAGGCAAGTCTCAGCAAGCGCGCTCTATCTGCACGCGTGAGAGAGTGCGAGACGGCGAGACCTATTTTTAGGAGCCAGCGATGCCCACTTTTCGCTTTTTGCCTAAAAATTCTGGCTTCACGTTTAAAAAATTCACTGGATGCACCAAAAATTCTCAAAAGATTCCTCCAATTTTTTCCGTATTTTTAAAACATATTCTTCAAGGTATTTTCTGTTTCAAATTGTAAAATTTCAGGGAAAAAGAAATCTGAAATCAGCGCCAGGATGTCAAAAGTCACCAAGGAGAGGAAGAAGGTGGCGCAACTCGTGGATATTGAGAAAACGATTCAGGAATTGTGGGAATCGCACAAAGCATTTGAGTCTGATGCTCGCGATGAGTACGTTTTGTTTCGCAACTTTTTTCTTCCATATTAAAAATGTTTGCAGCGGAAAGCCAAAGTATCTCGTGACGTTCCCTTTCCCTTACATGAATGGACGTCTTCACTTGGGACACACGTTCTCGGCATCAAAATGCGAATTTGCCGCCGGATTCCATCGTCTTCAAGGCAAACAGGTGCTCTTCCCATTCGGTTTTCATTGCACCGGAATGCCGATTAAAGCGGGCGCCGACAAACTTAAACGCGAGATAGCCGATTTCGGATTTCCACCTGTATTCCCAGAAGATGTGGAGGAGGAGCCGAAGGAGGAAGTTTCGTCTCTTGACGAGCTCATGAAGGACAAGAGCAAAGGAAAGAAGACCAAATTGGTGGCGAAGACGGGGAGTGCAAAGTATCAGTGGCAGATTATGAGGTCGTTGGGAATGTCGGACGAGGAAATTCGCGATTTTGCTGACCCTACCTTCTGGCTTTATTATTTCCCACCACATTGCATCAGTGATTTGAAGAAAATGGGATTGAAGGTGAGTTGCAAGTTTTTTTTAGTTTTGAAAGTTCACATATATTATCATTTTAGGCTGACTGGCGTCGTTCCTTCATTACCACCGACATCAACCCGTATTTCGATTCTTTCGTTCGTTGGCAATTCAATCATCTCCGTGCTGAGGACAAAATTGGTTTCGGCAAGCGATACACTATATTCTCACCGAAAGACGGCCAGCCATGCATGGACCACGATCGTTCTTCTGGAGAAGGTGTCGGACCACAAGAGTATACACTTATCAAGTTAAAGGTGCTTGATCCGAAGCCAGCTGCTATTGCTCATATCAAACAGGACGTATTCCTTGTGGCAGCCACGCTGCGTCCAGAGACAATGTACGGACAGACAAACTGCTATTTGCATCCGGATATTCAATATTCCGTATTTTACGCCACCGAACAGGAGGACAAAGTGTTTGTGGCCACGGCGAGGTCTGCTCGAAACATGTCTTATCAAGGATTGACAAAGGAAAATGGTAAAGTTCGATATGTCGAGGGCCTCGAAAAAATTTCGGGAAAAGATCTCATCGGAGCTGCATTGTCTGCTCCACTTTCACATTACGAAAGAGTTTATGCACTGCCAATGCTCACAATCAAAGACGACAAGGGAACTGGTGTGGTAACTTCCGTTCCATCAGATTCTCCAGATGACTTTGCCGCACTTTCCGATCTCAAAAAGAAGAAACCGTTGAGAGAGAAGTATGGTCTCACAGACGACATGGTTCTTCCATTCGAACCGGTTCCAATCATCGAAATCGAGGGACTAGGAAAGTTGGCGGCCGTCGAAATGTGTTCTAGGCTGAAAATTGAGTCGCAGAACGAAAAAGACAAGTTGGAGGAGGCCAAGAAGGAAGTTTACTTGAAAGGATTTTACGATGGTGTCATGCAAGTCGGAAAGTACGCCGGAAAGAAAACAGCCGACGTCAAGAAAGTCATCCAAGAAGATCTGTTTGCCGAGGGTCTTGCCGCGAAATACGTGGAGCCTGAGAAGAAGGTGATGAGCAGATCTGGAGATGAGTGTGTCGTAGCTCTCTGTGATCAGTGGTACTTGAAATATGGAGATGCCGATTGGAAGGCCGAGGCCATGAAAGTTCTCGAAGGAGTCGAAACTTTTAATGACGAGGTTAGTATTACTGCGTCGCGAAAAGCAGTCAGAGTGGAGCGCTGTGGTCTCGCCGCGAAAAGTGGTGGTCACAGCCGAGTCACAGCAGAGTCACAGCAGCGTCGCGCACCTTGCCACAGCAGCGTCGCGCGCTCTGCTCTGACAGGTTTTCGCGACGCAGTAATATTTAAATAGCATTATTACATGGCATTTTTTTCCGTATTCCGCTTCCGCTGTTTTTTAGCATTTTTTAAAAGAAAATTTCATAAAAAGACGAACAGTTTTTTTTTCCTTATTTAATTTTACGGCGCCTCAAAAATCAGTAAAAATCGTAGTCTGTAAACGAAAAATTCCACCCCCGTTTTCGATATTAAACTTTTTTTTCTTAATAATTTCCTTCAATCTCGCCCGACGAGAAGCTTTATCTGGCTCCAAAGCCAAAAAAAACACGTATTTCTGCTAAATAGTTAAATGGAAAATTTTCAAGTTTTCTTTAAATATTATGGGGTTATTCTCGAAACCAGCAAAAAAAGCAGAAAATAGAAACAACTTCAGCGAAAATTCGGAGAATTCTCCGATCGCTCTGAAACTTTGAAAGATAATTTAAAAAATACCTTCGGACATTCTCTGAAAATTTCAGACCGAAATATTGATTTTTATTTCTGAAAATTTTCGAAATCGGTATTTTGGTCTGAAAATTTCAGGGAATGACCGGAAGTATCTTTTAAATTATTTCCCAAAGGTTTAGATCAATCGAAGCATTCTCCGAACTTTCGCTGAATTTTTAATGGTTTTTTCAATTTTTTGCTTTTTTTGCTGGTTGCGAGAATAACCCTATTAGAATTTTTGTTAATCGACGAAGCTTTTGTTCAAAAACCAGCTTTTTTTTTTCAAAAGTACGCAGACAGTGGGTTCCAACTTTTTAAAAATTTGTTCCACCTAAAAAAAACCCCTTAAAAATTTTTTTTTATGGGCCTATTCACGGAAACCAGCAAAATATGCAAAAATTCAGCGAAAATTCTGAGAATGCTCCGATCAGTCGGAAATTTTGACAAAAAATGTCAAAAATACTTCCGGACATGTGCAGAAAATTTCAGATTAAAATATCGATTTTGAAAATGTTCAGAAACAAAATCGGTAATTTTTAAAATCGATATTTCGGTCTGAATTTTTCTGCACATGTCCGTGAGTATTTTCGACATTTTTTTGTCAAAATTGCCGACTGATCGGAGCATTCTCCGAATTTTTGCTGAATTTCTTGCATTTTTTGCATATTTTGCTGGTTTCCGTGAATAGACCCATTAGTTTCACCCCTGCTCCAAAGTTTCATTGCAATAATTTCGCCGCACCTTGTAGATAAACAGCTAAAAAATTCAACTTTCAGACCCGCCGCGGACTCGCTTCAACCGTCGACTGGCTTCACGAGTACGCCCTTTCTCGTAGTTATGGACTTGGAACCAAGATTCCATGGGATCCCAAATATCTGATCGAATCGCTCTCGGATTCCACCATCTACAACGCCTATTACACAGTTTCACATCTTCTCCATCAAGGAGCTCTCGATGGATCTGTTGTTGGACCAGCTGGAATCAAGGCGGAGCAAATGACTGAAGCCGTTTGGGACTATGTCTTCCGCGGAAACGCCTACGATTCTAAAACCATGCCAGTCGAAGAGGAGAAGTTGAAGAAGCTCCGCAAAGAGTTCACGTACTGGTATCCAATTGATATGCGCGCTTCTGGAAAAGATCTCATCGGAAACCACTTGACATACTTTTTGTTCAACCATGCCACTATTTGGAAGAATGATCCATCCAGATGGCCAAAAGGAATTCGTACCAATGGACATTTGCTGTTGAACAATGAGAAAATGTCTAAATCAACTGGTAACTTCATGACACTCTCGGAGGCAATCGACACGTTCTCCGCTGACGGAATGCGCCTTTCGTTGGCCGACGCAGGAGATGGACTTGAAGATGCGAACTTTGTCTATGCAATGGCTGATGCTGCCATTCTCCGTCTATTCAACATGATCGAGTGGATCAAGGAAATGATCGAACAGCGTGACAACGGTTTGCTTCGAAAAGACGCATCTAAATTTGCCGATCGTGTGTTCGCCAATGAAATGAACTCTTTGATCCAGGCAACAGAGAAACATTATCAGGCTACCAACTTCAAAGAAGCCTTGAAGACTGGATTCTTCGAGTATCAAGCGATCAGAGACATCTACAGAGAGTTCTGCTCTGGAATTGATGAGCCGATGAGTGAATCTCTCGTTTTCCGCTTCATCGAAACTCAAATGATTATCCTTTCTCCAATCTGCCCACACATTGCAGAATACGTCTGGCAACTTTTGAAGAAAGATGGTCTTATCGTGAATGCCACATGGCCGACAACTGAGTCAGTTGACGAGAAGCTCGCTATCGGATCCCGATTCATCACCGACGCCGTCACCGAATTCCGTGCTCGTCTGAAGACGTACTTGCAGCCGAAGAAGAAAGCGGTGAAAGAAGGCGTTCAAGTGCCGACGGAGGCAGTGATCTATGTGGCAAAGGAGTATCCATTGTGGCAGAAAACCATTCTCGACATTCTCGAGAATCAAGCGAAGACGAACAATGGAGTTCTTCCGGACAACAAGGCAATCAGTCAGCTGATCGGAAAGGAGGAATCATTGAAGAAATTCGCGAAAAAGGCGATGCCATTCGTCCAAATGATCAAGGAAAGATTTGAGCAGAAGGGAGTCTCCGCTCTCGCCTCATCAAGTCCAATAGATCAAACTGGAATTCTCAACGAAAACATTGACTGTATTATGAATGCACTGGACTTGGATCGTTTGCAAATCAGACATACAGATGAGCAGGGAATCGATGCCAATATTGTTGAGACTACCGTGCCTCTGGCTCCTGTTTTGAGCTTTTTGCCGAGCAGGGTGAGTTTTTTTTGTTGTTCCATTTTTTGGGTGGGGTAAATACCAGAAGTGGAAAAATTTCACACCCCTGTTTTGTTTTTTTTTCAAGTATTTGTTATGGGGTTATTCACGAATTGAATATTTATCAAAAAATAGAAAAATCTAGCAAAAACTCGAAGAATGCTCCTATTGGCCAGAAACTTTGAATAATTATTCCAAAAATACTACCGGGCGTTCTCAGAAAATTTCAGACCAAAATATCGATTTTTAATTTTAGAAAAGACGATATTTTCGGACGGAAAAAATGACCAAAAACTGGGAGAAAACTCGGAAAATGCTCCGATTGGCCTGAAATTTTGGGTGAAACTGTCAAAAATGCTTCCTGGCTTGCTCAGAAAATTTTGGACCGAAATATCGATTTTTAAAATTTTCAGAAAAAAATCAATATTTTTTTAAAATCGATATTTTAGTTCGAAACTTTCTGAGCATTTCCGGGAGTATTTTTGACAGTTTCTTCAAAAATTTCAAACCAATCGGATCATTTTCCGAGTTTTCTCCCAGTTGTTTGTCATTTTTTCCGATTTTCTACAGTACTTTGAATAGGTCCGTGTGTTTTCAATCGACTTGCGACATGAGAACGCGAGACTGCGCCCACTTTTTTGTGGGCGACCACGCCAACACAGTGATATTTGAAGAGACGCAGACAGGTAGCGCACAAATAAGTGGGCGGAGTCTCGCGTTCTCATGTCGCAAGTCGATTGAAAACACAATAAAAGGAAATTTTCCAAGTTTTCGTTGAAAATTAGAGTTTTTGTCAATTCGGAGAATATAATGCACGGCATCCCAGCCTTCCAAAATTGTTTCTACCTGGTGCATTTTTAAAACCCTAATGGCGCGGCCAGAAATGAAAAAAAGGTGGCCATAAATGCAGAAATTTCCCCTTTTTTCTAAATTTAACCGGGCGATTTAGAAAAAAAAAGGGAGGAAATTTCTGCATTTATGGCCACCTTTTTTTCATTTATGGCCGCGCTATAAGGCTCGGTCATTTTCTGACAAAAAGGCCTCGTTTTTGGATTAAAATGATGGTGTAATCCTGAATAATCAGATAATGATTCGAATTTCTCAAAAAAGTAAATTTTCGAGTGACAAATTAATTTCATTATCCGACGAACTTGGTGGCGCATTGGACGACGGGGGAGTCGTGTAATGACTAAGTTTTTGTTTAAAAACCGGAATTTTTTCGCCTCCGCGTCTCTACAAAAAACCCAAAAAACCATTTTTTTTTTGGTCCCAGCAAAAATAGTTGTTTTTGTCCCTGAATAACCCCATAATGCCATATTATATTTCCAGCCAAGCGTCGAGATTGTCGCCAGAAACGTGCAAATTTGCAATGGAATGTTCGATGTTCCGGTTCCAATTGTCGACGGAGACACCGTTGCCATGATTGTGAGAAAATTGCGAAGAATCAGCAAGGCTATCAAGCGTTAGTTATTTATCCCGTTTTTTTTTCTGTACCAAAATAATTTTCAGCAAAATTCGAGGTGAATCTATGGAGATACAACGACGCCACGTGGGGAGATCGTAAGCTGATTTCTTGTCTTTCTCCGTTCTCTGAGAATACAAAACTGACCGATCAGGACGTTTTCCATCTTGACGGAAACGTAGTTACCGTGACAGGCAGTGCAGAAAAGCATGAACTCGGAAAAACTATTGTTTATTCGGCGATGGTTCCGGAGAATTAGTTTATTTATTTAATATCATATTCAATTTATGCAGATTTTTCTTTTTTTCCGGTTTCTTCTTTAATTTTTTGTTTTTGTTCTCGTTATATTTAAATTATATTTATTTGTATCCCGGAAGCTTTCATCGCAAGTTTTCCCAAATTCTTGAATTTTGAGATGTCCTAATGAAAATTGTTTTTGGTCTTTCTTTTTTTTATTTCTCTTTTAACTATTAGGATTTATGGTCCCGGCTCAAGTCTATTTTTAAAATCAAAATATATTTTACAATTTGAATACTTCAAAAGCAGATTTCCCATGCCAACGATTTGTGAGAATGCGGGCTCTCCGAATTGCTCAAAAACAGTTTGTGGTGAGATTATTTACGATTTAAAAAATAATACAATTAAATTTTTATTCAGAAAAACAAGTAGAATGCTGTAAAAAACAATTGACGACGGGTGTGATTCAGCAGATTTCAGCGAGTTCTTCAGGAGCAATTGTCACTTCGCTTTTCAGTGAGTTTTTGGGAAACATTGCAGTTTTGATTTTATAATTTAAAACTAGGGTTTTATATTTATTCTGCGACCTGGTAATATCCAATAGTCAAAAAGGGAAAAGCCGATAAATAATTGAGAAAAAATTCAGGCAATGTTGTGGTGGCCGGAAATTTTGAGAAATATTATCGATAATACTTCCGGACATGCTCAAGACATTTTAGACTGAAAATTCAGATTTTGTTTAAATTCAGGTCAAATTCGAGGTTTTTTTTATGAATAACAAATAAAAAGATTCCAAAAATATCTGAACAAGCTCGCATATTTTCTGACAAGGTCAGGAATTCTTCTAGTTATTGCTTTGAAAACCAAAAAATGATTTATTTATTTTAAAGGCCAATAAAAAAAAATACACAGAGCAAAATAAAATTCCATTATGCTGCGTTCAAAGTGATAAAAATGGAGAAAAATTGGTGTCCAAAGTGAAAAGAAAATTTATACTTTTTTTCTCGTAAACCTCATTTTGTGTCAATTTACGGAACTTTTCGACGAAATTGGGAGGTCTCGCCATGATTTGGGTACGCTTACACTATTTTTATGCGTGAAACATAAATTTTTCTCTTCACTTTGGACACCAATATTTCTCCATCTTTATCACTTTGAACGCAGCATTAGAAATCACATGAAAACCGCGTCCTTGCATACATTATGTTCCGAAGTTGTGTCGGAAATTCATGACTGCTTTAATTACTTCAAGGTCTAAAAAGTTCATAAAATGTCTAAAAAATATAAAATTTGATCGGTGCACTGATAAAGTGTAGAACTTTTAAAAAAATTCAAGTATTATTTTTGAAAAAAAAATCAATATTTGAGGTGAATTCCAAACGGTAAAATTACCCTACTTTCTTCCAGTGACACCCCTAGACGTGGTTAAAATCCGCCTCCAACAACAGCACCGTCCGTTCCCAAAAGGGGAATGCTTCTACTATCACAACGGCCTTATGGAAGTGGTGTGTGAAGCATGCGAAGTGCGAAAACCTTGTGAATGGTATCAACGACCTGGAAACTTTAAAGGAACTGCAGACGCTTTTGTCAAAATTGCACGACACGAGGGAATTCGATCACTGTGGAGTGGACTGGCACCGACAATGGTGATGGCACTTCCAGCCACTGTCTTTTATTTCACTATTTACGATAATTTGTCGGCGTCGTTGAAAAAGAAAATGTGCTGTAGAAGAGCGTTCGCCCCTGACAAATGGACACCTCCAGATTGGACGGCGGCTGCAGTGGCTGGAATTGCAGCCAGAAGTATCGCGGTTACGGTTGTTAGTCCCATAGAAATGGTTCGAACGAAGATGCAAAGCCAAAAGTTGACATATCATGGTAAGATCCGATAAAGATGTATTAATCCAATAACTCAATGTTTTTTTTTCGTTCAGAAGTTGGACATTTGATACGAAGTTCTTTTGCAACTAAAGGAATCTCTAGTTTCTATCTCGGATGGACGCCTACAATGCTCCGAGACATTCCTTTCTCTGGAATCTACTGGGCTGGCTATGATTGGTTCAAAACGACACTTCAAAAACATTACGGAAAACCGGGCCAAGATCATCAACCATTCGCCATTTCGTTTGTTTCTGGAGCATTCGCCGGAGTTGTTGCATCTTTTTTCACTCATCCATTTGACGTCATTAAAACAAACTGTCAGATTCGAATCGGTGGTACAGCTGCGGACATGAACAAATCGATTGCTGTGGTGATTAAAGAAATGTATCAAGCAAGAGGCATTTTTGTGTTTACGGCAGGTAATTTTTGATTTTTTTTTTAATTTTATGAGAACTTCAATTTTTCGGCTCTGAGACTTTTCGAACTCTTGAAAAAAAACCGGTAAATTTGGAGCATTTTTCAAAATTTACCGCTAATGGACCTATTCATTACAGGAAAAAAACCGATTTTCGTGGTATTTTTCCCTATGCAAAATTGAGGAAAAAAGACAAAAAACTACAGTAGTCGGAGGTTTTTTGACGTAAAAAACTTATCGTGTCGAGACCGGCCGTTGAAATAACTCTATGCGCCTTTAAATTTCCACCGATTTCCCATTGAAAATTAAAGGCGCATTGCATTTTCCACTGCCGGGTCTCGACGCGATGGGTTTTTTTTCCTGGAAAACAACCTGCATAGGGAAAAAACCGCGAAAATCGGTTTTTTTCCTGCGCTGAATAGGTCCATAAAAATGCACTACAGTTTCGAAACGTCCCAGAGCTAATTTTTTACTATTATTGATAGAAATATTTAAAAAAAAAAAGTGGAAAACAATTTATAAAAGTTGGAATAAAACTCGGAGAATTCTCCTTTTGGTCTGAAACTTTGTGAAAAATTGGAAAAAAAAATGCTCCCGGACATGCTCAAATATTTTCAACTGAATTATTGATTTTGAAAAAAAAATTGAGAAATTTTAATTCTAACTTGTTTGAGCATGTCAGGGAGTATTTTCAACATGTTTTGTCGTTTTTTTCCTCTAACTTCCTGTAAGGGCTGGCGTTAAATTTATTTTTAACGGATTCCGTAAAAAGTAAAATTTACGGATTGAAAATTTGTAAAATCCGTGAAATTACGAATTTCAGTGTTTAGAAAAATCAAATTAATTGAGCGCGTTTGACCGTCGTGGCGAAAGCTATTTACCTTTTAAAACAGAAGAAAATTTGGACCCTTTCTGCTGACTTTCAAAAAAACACCATTTTCAGTTATACAGTCGTTAAGTTTATCCATTTATACACGAAAAGTGCATCAGCAAGTTGGCGCATTGTATCTTTTTTTGGTGGCTATCCATGGCTGTAATTCTGTTTTTAATATTCATTTTTTTTTCCAGGCCTTATCCCACGTCTCGTCAAAGTGTCGCCATCGTGTGCAATCATGATAAGCTTTTACGAATATTTCAAATTCTTTTTTCAAAAACACCAATGATCGGTATTCACCTCACTTGGGGTTTTAATCTTGTTTCTTGATTTTTGTTGTATTGCACTTTTTATTTATTTTTAGTCTCAACTCCAGACTTAACTAAAAATTCACAGCATTGTGTTAGGTAATATAATTCTCGGTTTTCATTTTGTCCGCATCGGGTAGAACCATTCCCTGTGTAGAAATATCGATTTATAGGTATTTTCATCATTATTCGTGAATTTAACTAGATAATTAACAAGTATTGCACCCATCCAGTAAATATTTGCATGGCCGTGCATCTTCTAGGTCACTGAAATGCTTTTAATTGATCTGATCAATGAAATCTTTGTTCTCAATTCTTTCTTTTTTCTCGTTTATTTTATTGATTTTTTAAAGTTCATTTGAAGTACCTGAAACATTTCTTCAATTTTTCACTAGTAAATATTTCCTTTTCAGAATGTCCTCTCTCGTAAGTATTAGTAAAAAGTTGTCTGGACAACGTCAACATCGCGAACGCGCCCAGCCGGAAGCTCGTCGAAAATATGGAGAGCTCGAAAAGAAAAAAGATTACAAACTCCGCGCGGAAGACTATCAAAAGAAACGAGACACTATCAAAACGTTGAAGAAACATGCGATGGACAAAAACCAGGATGAATTCCATCATCACATGATCAACAGCGAGTCATGGGAGGATGGACGTCATTTCGACAAAAAGACGGAAGCGGAAGAGGCGGAAACACAGTTGCAGAAGAAATTGGGTAGTTTGAAGGATTTGGAGTATGTCAAATACAAATTGAATGAAGAGAAGAAGAAGATTGACGAGATGAAGAGTGAATTGCACTTTGCGGATCCCACGTTGAGCGGCAAAAAGAATACTCATACGGTTTTTGTGGAGGATGATTCGGAGGGTGAGTATTTTGTGCAACACTACATAAATACATCAAGAAAACGCGGAAAGCGTCGAATTGAGTTTTTAAATAGTTTTTTTCAGCTAAAAGTTTCGATCCTCGCGTCTATTTTGACACCACAACCTCGATGCTTTCTCGCCAGTTTAATCGTGTTAAAAACGATGATCTCCAGAACAAAACCATTATTGGCGCCGGGTCGAAGGAATTAGTCAGGGTGAGTGATAAATTAATTTGCGAAATTTTTTTTTGGCTGGGTCCATTATTAATTACCGGTAATTATTAAGTTGCAAAATAAGAAAAATCCTTGCCGGTTACAGTATTACTTCACATTAAAATTTAAACATTTCAATACACAGCAAGTCTTTTTTTAGGAAATAACGATTTTGCATCAATCCACATCTATTTGAATTGCCCCCAGGGTCGTCGTGAATTCTTACTGTGGTCGGCAATAATTGTGACGATATTTAGGATTCGTGACGGAGTGACATTTCACGGGAAACTGTGAGACGAAAATTCGGCTCTGGGACGTTTCGAAACGTAGTGCTATTTTTCGTTTCCGTGTTCGCACTATTTTTTGCAAGTAAAAAAAACCGTGCCGCAGGCTTGCAAATTTTTCACCGATTTTGTCAGGGTCTCTAAAATTCGGCCAAGGATAAAATGGTTGTCGAATCTTTTACCGGTAAATTTGGAGAATTTTTCGAAATTTACCGCTAAAAATGCAGTAAAATTTCAAAACGTCCCAGTTTTGAAACTTTCCAGAGCCTAAAAATCTCATTTCTTCATTTTTTCGAATAAAAATGTGAATTTGAGTGTCACTCCGCCACGAATCCATTATAGTACAGATCAATTTACATTGATTAGAAAAAAGAGAAGCAAAAATAAAAGTTTCGACCCTCAAAATGCGAAACTGAAATGCTTTTTTAATATAATGGATTCGTGACGGAGTGACATTTCACGTGCAGCTGGGTGACGAAAAGTCTCTTCATTTCTGCAGTTATTTCTTCTCACATAATTTTTGGCAGCTATTGGGCAGACGTTTGGGCGATCACGGCGTGTTGAAGAGTACATCGTGAAAATGCGCTCCACTGCTCACATAGATTTGAGGAAACGCGGTTGTTACAGATTTAAAACGGTTTACATTTTCAAAAACGAGGCGCTGGCGGAACACGTTTTCTGCATAAAATAAATAGGGAAATATTGTTTAAATATTTCGAATCATGCAAAAGATATGAACCCATAAGAAAACAATGTTTAAAAATTGCTGTGGCGACGCAGTAACGACGTTTTGAATTCGCTATTTCGCGCTCTTTTTTCTCGAGTGACGTGGCAACTTTCCCGCGAAATTTAAATTTTAATTTTCATGTACCTCTCAACACCCCGTGGGCGATAGCCCCATGCAAACGGCCGCTTCGCCCACTGGCATGGGCGAAGCTGCCGTTTGCATGGGGCTATCGCCCATTCGGTGGGGCAACTAGCCCAAATGACGGGCGGCTCGCCCACCGCTCGCTCATTCAGTTTCATTCGTGGTCCTACGCTGCCAAAAACAGTCTAAACAGCGCCAGATGACATGGAGAGTGGTACTAATAGTAAAAGAAACATTAAAATTTGAATGGCGGGAGAATTTTCCGGATCCGGAAGAGTTATCCGTCAACTCACGGAATTTCCGTATGGGCGAGCCGCCCGCGATTTGGGCGAGCCGCCCGGCATTTGGGCGAATCGCCCGACATTTGACGAGTCACTCGCCATTTGGGCGAGTCGCCCGTCATTTGGGCAAGTTGCCACACCGAATGGGCGATAGCCCCATGCAAACGGCAGCTTCGTCCATGCCAGTGGGCGAAGCGGCCGTTTGCATGGGGCTATCGCCCATTTGGTTGGGCAACTAGCCCATGAATTATGTGAGTTTATTTTTTCGAATAAAAACGTGAAAAAATTGTCACTCCGCCACGAATCCATTATAACTCATTTTGCACCGATTAATGCATTTTTGCTATTTAATTTTTAATGGAATAATTTCGATTAATCAATAATTTACCTGGTTAAATAAATCCCTTTCGTTATGGGTAAATAATAGACCTATCGCGCTTGATGATCGCAGTTTGCATATGCCAGTTCGCTTCGCGTGGTTTATATAGGCATACTACGGTTCCAATCATAATCAAATCTATCACGACCCATCGGTGTATGGGTAGAATTGACAAGTAAACATTTGAAATTGTTCAGAAAGCCGACCGTATCCGCCGAACTCGTTACAACGAACTGATGAAGAGAACCGAAAGAGCGAGAGAACTCCAAGTTGTCGTCGACAAACTCGAGCTCAAAAAGCAGTTGGCTGCCAGTAAAAATGCCGAATTGAAACCGAAAAAGATCAAAAAGGCAAAGGAAATGCGTGCCGCCGTCTTCAAATGGACGTATGAGAGGAAAAAGTAAAAATGCGGTTTGTTCAAATGTTTTGTTCATCGTTTATTGGTTACTTGTTACGTTATGAAGTTATTTTTGTTTGCAAACATCCGTATTTCATGGAGTCTTCCTTGGTTTAGTAGTAGCAGTAGTCTTCATATTGATGGATACGATTGGAGTTGTTTCTTTGCGCAGGGGAATCAAACTTTCAGCACGCAAATCCACTCGTTTAATTATTATCGGTGTCAGCGATTTTACCTTATAAAGTTTTGGATACGATGTCAAATTTAGCCACCTACTTGTGTGAACACGAGAATGACACAATCTCCAGAATCACAACAGCAATCTTCTTCCTGAAAGAGCATTGCGTCTTGAACCATCATCGATCGGAGTTCGCATCTGGCCCGTTTGCCGATTTCTGTACACATTTTCATTTCTGGAAATGGATGTGTCATCACGAATGCGTGACTCAGAGTACTGTTGTTTTTCGGGTCCTGAATGAAATTGGTTGTTTTTTTAAAGAAAATCTAAATATTCTGAAATTTCTCTTTTTCAATAAAATGTTTTTTGTTGTTGGTGAAACAATGCTTTGTCCTCAAAAAAATTCCAAAAAATACACATATTTCTGCCAGTTCAATGGAAATTTTCCTAGTTTTGGGTAAAAATTAGAGCTTTTTTTGTCAATTCGGAGCATATACCGACTAAGTTTTTGCCCAAAAAGAGTTTTTTCTCGCCTCCGCGGCTCAACAAAAAAACCGAAAAAAAAAAGAAATACGCTTTTTTTTGTAATTTTTTTTGAATATTGTCGGCCCGCCAAAATGGTCAAACGCGCTCCGCTGAACTCCACGCTATTCGATTTTCATTTTGGTTACCAAATTATTTTATTTCACGTTGAATTTGCACGTGAAATGAAATGATTTGGAAACCAAAATGAAAATCGAATAGCGTGGAGTTCAGCGGAGCGCGTTTGACCATTTTGGCGGGTCAACAATACAAATTTTTTCCACCCCTGATTTAAATAATAGGAAACAATTACCAAGTCATCAATACATCCACTGAAAATCCGCGACGGAGCAAACGCCACGACGTCGAGTTTGCCAAAAAATGAATGGCATGGATAATTGAGTGGATCATTCAAAAATAGAATGGCTTCTGAATATTCCGTGAAAAGTTCACGAGTATGAGGAAGAGCCGGCTTATTTTCCTCCTGATAGACGTAGAGAAGAGCGCAGAGAAAACGAGGAAAGAGAACGGGCTCATCATCCCGAATTTTTCTGCACAATTCGACGAGCTCTGTTGCATTTTGCATCTGGAGATGAAAGCGTCTCAGAGTGCTGTTCTAAATAAAATTACCTGATCTTCCGCTCCAGGGTTGACATGTCGGAATGGATTTAACAAAATGTGCGCAATTGATTCGTCGTAACTCGGATCCAGAAGCCGATTCGGAATTTTCGGATTTTCCTCTGCTTGAAATTTTAAAAACGTCGCATTCTGTTGTACGGAATGCTGAAAACGAGGGAAATAGCAAAAAAAAAAGAACGAATATTCTTACAAAAAGAAGAAAAAATGTGAGAAGCACAATTGCCAGCATGACTAATAAAATGTGTTCCGATTTGTTTATTATGGAGAAAAACGTGAACTTTGTGAATTAAAAAAAAAGAAGTAAAATATGAGAATCCAGCGTAAAACATTGAGAAGAGGAGAAAAGAGGTCCAGAATGATGGAAGAAATGAAACAAATAACAGAATGTCTTTAATTTTCTTACCACAACTTTCTGACGCCGACAAGAAAATTGAAAACATAATAAATAGGTATACATAGAAACAAATAAAACCGTTAGCGGATTGGGCTGCGAGGACGACGATCGAAATCGCGACGGTCTCCATGATTGTTGAAACGACGCTGTTGGTTTGGCATTGTGATCGCCACATCGACGAAATCTCCAACTTCGAACTTGCATTGCTGGAGCTAAATAAATAAATAAGTTCGTAAGCATTTCCTATTTTTTTTTTTTTTGAATTAGTTTACCGTCTTGTGGTCATCTATGCCACGTTGTCCGTTCATGGTATTGCCGATATCGCGAAGAATGTATCGGGTGGATGTACGATCTGCCTGGATAATGGCGAAATCAAAAGTGGTCCCCTTTCTTCGTGCGTCCGGATTCACTTCTTTTATGAGACTAGTGAGCTCTCGTAGCGAGCAGTCCATCCTGAACATAAATAATGATTGAATAATGATCCCAAACCTAGAATTCTTATCTTAAAACATAACTACCTAACAAGGGAACTCATTTTACATAAGCGTTGAGAATTTTCTGAAAATTGGTGGGCTGTTACTTCACATCATTGGCTATTGCGTCCCGCAAAAATTAGCTGCCCGTAAGCAGAAACCGGCTGAAAATTTCATTTTGAAAATTATGACCCAAATTCTTATTTTCATTCTTTATCACTAGTGTTATCAGATATCCTTGTTGCCTCGCCGCCATCCGTTTTGCTCTATTTTGTAACCTGCCTCTTGAAAGACTATCGATGTGGAATTCGTAGCCGAGTGGTGGGAGGCGGTGTTATTAAGTGGGTGGTCTATAGTTCGAACCCCTTTGTGGACAAAGTGTTTTTGCTTGTCGTTTGAAAGACTCACAAAAATCCTACAAGTTTATGGAATTAAAACTTGGCGAAAATCTTAAAAAAGGAAGTCCGAAAAATGGCTAAACAATTTTCACTTTTTTTTAATTTTCTATCGTGTTTTCAATCGAGATGAGTCACCAAAACGTGAAACCTCGCCTACTTTTTTCACGCGAACATTAAACTTTTGTACATTTTGAATTATTGCGTGAAAAAAAGTGGGCGAGGTTACAAGTTTTGATGTCGCAACTCGATAAAAAACACAATATTGTTCATTCGTGAAGCAAACAAATTTTCATTTTGGTTTCCAAATAATTTAACTTCATGTGTAAATTCAACGTGAAATAAAATAGTTTGGCGAAAAAAAAAAATGAAAATCATGAAGTACTATTATCGTTTTATAAAAGTTGTCACCTCGGAGCCTAATTTTAAAGTTCACGCGGCTTCGGAGGTAACAACTTATTTAAAAAGACAATAATTGTAAGTTTTGTATCCGTTTCCCGCATTTGGCTATTCCCCACTTTTAATTTGGTGAGCGCCCCGAAATTAATGGCTTTTAGCCTTTTTAATCGCTATTAGTCGTTGTTAATAGTTACTAGCCACATAGCTGTCAATTCCCGCCATGTATGCGCAAAAACTTCTCGGAAAACGCCCTGATTAAAAAATGCGAAAAAAATTGACATCAAAACTTGTAACCTCGCCCACTTTTTTTCACACAATAATTCAAAATGTACCAAAGTTTAATGTTCGCGTGAAAAAAGTAGGCGAGGTTTCACGTTTTGGTGACTCATCTCGATTGAAAACACGATAGAAAATTTTAAAAAAGTGAAAATTGTTTAGCCATTTTTCGGACTTCTTTTTTTAAGATTTTCGCCAAGTTTAAATTCCATAAACTTGTAGGATTTTTGTGAGTCTTTCAAACGACAAGCAAAAACACTTTGTCCACAAAGGGGTTCGAACTATAGACCACCCACTTAATAACACCGCCTCCCACCACTCAGCTACGAATTCCACATCGACAGTCTTTCAAGAGGCAGGTTACAAAATAGAGCAAAACGGATGGCGGCGAGGCAACAAGGATACCTGATAACACTAGTGATAAAGAATGAAAATAAGAATTTGGGTCATAATTTTCAAAATGAAATTTTCAGCCGGTTTCTGCATACGGGCAGCTAATTTTTGCGGGACGCAATAGCCAATGATGTGAAGTAACAGCCCACCAATTTTCAGAAAATTCTCAACGCTTATGTAAAATGAGTTCCCTTGTAAGTTCGGCAACCAGGGATGCGACAAAAATTGTTTTTTTTCCCGGTCGTTTTCTGGTGGTTAAACAAAACTTGTTTGTAGAGCCGGGGAGACACAAAAAAATTGCCAGCTTTTTTTAAAAACAAAATTCGGTGTTTTAACGGGGTTATTCACGAAATAGCAAAAATCATAGTTGGCAAATTTCGGCCAGGCCCGCATTCGAATTTATTAACTATTTTTCACCAGAAGTTTCAATGGCCATCTTAAATATCACAGAAAACTGTTATTTACAGTGAAGATGACCATATTTTCTTAAATTACCTTGCTTTTTTTTTCATATTTCTTCGATCGGCCCGGACCGTGCCAAGTATGGCAAAAATATCTTTTAAAATTTTCAGAAAAATAAATCGATATTTTGGTCTGAAATTTTGTGGGAATGCCCGCGAGTATTTTTGCCATTATAATATATTTCCCAGTTTCAGGCCAATCGGAGCGTCCGGTGTGACAATAGAAAATTTTTTTTTTTTTTTTTTTGAAGATTTTTGGTGAATTTACTATTTTTTAAAACGAGATTGACGAAAAACTATCCGGACAACATTTAGATACCCAATGAGCTAAAATTCAACATTTAAAAAATTAGCGTCCCCTCCACAGTCAGCCTGCTATATTTGCATATCAGCCCATTAATCGATAATTTTTGTAAAATGTCTCATATTACTCACCAAGTGTACATTTGAAGCTCGTTGGCCGGCACCGAACCTCCGTTTCGATTATTGTACTCGCTTACTGGATTGTGACGATTATTTGCGCAAAAAACGCGAAGCAGCATCGGACACAACTTTTCGCGATCCAAGGGTTTGTCCTGACTGACCGCCACCTGCGATACAACTTGGCCGTTGCTCATTTTGGGATCTCAAAAAATATGATTTATGAACAAAACAAATTATCGATAGTTTCGATAGTTGGCTAAACAAGACACGGAACGTAATTTTGGAAGTACGGTGATGCCATACATGGCCATAATTCATGTAATGACTATGAATATACGAAAAACTTTTTCTAAAAGCGGATACTGACAAATTTCAGGTTAAATTAATCGAAAACTCGTTGAAATTTTTTTCGATTAATTCAACAAACTTGTCGATACAATTTTTGACATAAAATTACAATAGAAACACATTTTTTCATCCAAATATTCAAAAAATTGAAAAAAAAAATCAAAAATTAAAGGGGCGTGGCAATAACGCAAGGTGCGGCACGGGATAACGCAAGTGTTGGGCGCATATTTTGGCTTTGCATAATTTTCTTGACGCGCTTTTCGTTCTATTTTTCGCCAGAATCTTCCTCTTTTTTTCAACAAAAATTTCAATTTTTATTGGTTTTTAATTTTGAAACGATTTTAATTTTTTAATTTCGCTTTGCAATTTCTTTCGATACAACATTTCAAACCTTTATCACAAGCGTGTCCCCATTTCATTTCCGCGATAATCAATAATCCACCTAAAACACGTGTCTTTTAATTTTAATTTTTGTTTTATTTTATTTATTTACTTCAAGGCCAAAACATGGGCAAACATGGGGCAATTAGACTACAAAATGAAGTACAGGATGGTGTTGTGAGTTTTAGATACTTTTTGTAGAAATGAAACAATTGTTTTTCAACAGGCCGTGCAGGAGATAGATGAAATGGATCAATGGGCGGAAGAGCATCGTAAAATGCACGAAAAGCATCGAGGACACGAAGCGATGCATCTGGAAATGATGGTTATTCTGATTATCACGCTCATCGTCGGCCAGATTTTTCTGGTGCAGTGGAAAAGACGGCACTTCAAATCTTATCAGGTTCGTGCTAAGTTTTTTTTCTGGAAAATTAAGTATATTTTGGTCGTTCTAGATCTGCACGCTCATCGGGATGTGGATTATTCCCGTCTACGTGTGCTTCACACGCTCCTGGTACCGGTTTTTGGCCACTTGGGTGGTTTTTACAACATGTTCGGCGTTGATCTGGCTTAAGGCATCTGCCCAACATATCAGTGGTAGTACTCCAAGGTTAGAAATCGTCGTTTTATAGAAAATTCTGGGGCTGGAGTCATGAAACTGGAGAACCGTTTTCCTGAAAATATTTATCTTTTTCTCTCACCCTTACATAAAAATTATTTAACATTTTCGAAATTATTTTTCCGAAAACGGGGTTTTTGTCGTTTTGGGCCTGGGTACGCCTTTAATGGACCTATTCACAAAAACCGGGAAAAAAAGGAAGAAAATGGAAAAAAATTGCGGGAAAAATCGGAGAATGCTCAGATTGACCTGAAATTTTGGGAAATATTGGAAAAATTCTTCTGTACACGCTCAAAAGACCAAAATATCCATTTTAAAAATTATCGATTTTTTTTCTGAAAATTTTTAAAATCGATATTTTGGTCCAAAATTTTTTGAGCGTGTACAGGAGAATTTTTCCAATATTTCCCAAAATTTCAGCTCAATCGGAGCATTCTCCGATTTTACCCGCAATTTTTTTTCCATTTTCTTCCTTTTTTTTCCGGTTTTGTGAATAGGTCCATAATTAAGTGTTTCTTCGTGTTTGTTTTCAAGGTGCATGAATGAAGCGAACTAAGCACCAAATCAAAAAATAAAATTCGAACACGCGGTAGTCAAGACTAAAATTATTCAATTTTAAGTATCACGTATTCCCCACGGAGCAATATTTCGTGGAAAACAATGAGACAAAAAAAGTGATTTCATTTATATTACCGAGAAGCCCTGCTTTCTGCGAATACGTGAAAGAAATCAGGCAAATTTTTTGATACTGTCAAGCTTGTGTCCGTCTAAAATTTTGCTCTTTTTGTAATTATCAACAACTGAAATTCATTGTGAAACAAGCTTGCGGCTTTTGGCCACTCTGCTACCTCTTTTTTTAAATACTTTTTCTTCAAGACAAAAGTTACCAAGTCCGATATAATGGATTCGTGGCGGAGTGACAAATTTCTTCACGTTTTTATTCGAAAAAATGAAGAAATAACTGAAGAAATGAAGAGATTTTTCGTCTCCCAGTTTCACGTGAATTGTCACTCCGTCAAAAATCCTTTATAACGGTATTGCAGCTCGAAAAACAATTGATCTGCATTTTAATTCGCAATATATTTGCTAAAAAGAGCTTCATTATGAGCAATTATCATCACAAATCCCAATTAAACTTAATTTTTTTTTTCATTTTAGATTTGTATACAAATGGTTCCTGTTTCTCCACAAATTGAGTTACATTCTTGGAATTATTGGCTACGTGATAATCATGGCCGCGCTGCTTGGATTTAACGTGCTGTTTGGATTCAAACAGCCCGAGCTCATGGATATTGGTAATTGTGTCATGTAATGAATGAAGTGTCTGCTCTATCGCTAAAATTTCCAGGATTACTGTTCATGTTCTACGGAGTGTATTATGGAGTACTCGGCCGCGATTTTGCGCACATTTGCACAGATCGAATGGCATCGAGGATTGGAGTATGTGCTCTGCGCCCTGATTTTGTTGATCTATAATTGTTTTTTCTTGCAGTATTACACTCCTGAAGGCCTGCCGAAAAAGCACCTGGAAGATGGAGTATGTGCTGTCTGTGGCGGAAGGCTCGAAGAAAGTGAGCATGTGCACGACGCGTCACCGCATTCCAAGTTGATTGCAGGAGACAATGATCATGAGGAATTGTATAAGTGAGTACCACACGGATTATGGGACTCTTAATTTTAGAAAAAGTTTACGATAATGTGGCATTTTGAAAATGTCACCAACATTTGGAAATGTATACTTTCAACTGTCCATGCCGGCAGTAGTCAGAAACCCAGCATCTCTTATAGTTTTTTTTGGGAACTTTACATTTCCCAATTTTTTGTAAGCTACATTGTATGTGGAGCATTTTTTAAATACTAGATTTGTGGACGCAGAGACGGCAACAATCTCTCGGAAATGAAATGTTCACTTCCGGCTTACCGTCCAAGTTTCCAAAAAAAAAAATAATATTTTATTCCGGCTCTCGGACGTTTCGAAAGTAGACATTTCGAAGGTTTTTCTGGATTTTGTCGACGCGGTGTTTCACACAATCATTTTAAAAAGCTTTTTAAGGAAAATTCCTCAAACACCGCGACGACAAAATCCAGAAAAACCTTCGAAAAGTCCACTTTCGAAACGTCTACCTTCGAAACGTCCCAGAGCCTTTATTCCGTCGGAATTGCGTTTGCGCTCGAAAATTGGTATTTGTGGCTGGCGAATGGTCGACAATTGACAAACTAATGGGGTCTGCAAACTGCAGTTTTTTCCCAGAAAAAACTAGTCTGCATGATCTCATAAATATTCGTTTTTCCAAGCAAACTAACAAACAAAAATCAAAAAATAATTGAGAAATTTGTGACATTAATTGACAAAACTTTAAATAGGTGCCAATTTTCTCGGGAAATTCGTTTAAAATGTAGAATTGGGTGGGGGATTTACGAATATCACATCGAAGTCGCACAAAAAAATTTCCCAGATTTTTGCCAAATTTTACAACAAAAAATAGAAAACCACGGGGAGTAAACGAAGTGGCGGGAAATTCAAATTCATATTTGTTTTTCATCATTTTTCCCACGTCTTTCTCGCTCTTTTTCTTAATTGTTTGCATTAATTTTCGAGAAGTAACGCGCAGACTTCACAACAGATAAATGCGTTTTGGTCACAAAAGTGACGATTTAAAAAATTCTCTCACACCTTCATTTTTTCCCCGTTTTCCTGCTTGATTTCAGATTAAATTCACTTCAGTGTCTGAAAATTGTATCATTGAACAAAAATTTTTTACCATACATGGTTCAAAACGTTGAATCGAACGACATGCGAATATCGATTTTTCGATTTTCATGACCAAACTGTTTTTGGCGATTATCTAAAATTTTATAAAGCGGTTCGAGCATGAATTATCGGAAACTATGATTAAAGCGCGCTTTAAACGGGGATAATTGCAATAAAAATGAAAATTTCTAGGGAAAATTAAGCTTTCTAGAAGACGCGGCCGCAGATTTCCTAGGCCACGGCCACGACTTTTGTGTACTCCACGTGGTCTTTTATTATTTTTTTGTTGGAGAAATCATAAAAATCATAGCAATTTTTTGTGATTCCCTGAAAAGTTGGCACATCCTTTAAATGTGATTTCTCGACAATGAATGACCATTAAAAATTGTGGAAAATTGTAATAAATCTACCGTATCAGGCTTGGTCGGAATCGGAAATTCCGATTTTCCGAATTTTTTCGAAAATGATCGGGAAAGTGCCGTGCTTCTAAGTACCAGAACTTCTCTACTGAATATTTTGTTGAATTTTTGGTTAAAGGGGGTGCCAACTTTCTGGGGAAAGTTGCTTAAAATATACTCTTGGGTGGGGGATTTACGAATATCACATTGAAATCGCACAAAAAAATTTCTCTGATTTTTTATGATTTTTACAAAAAAAAATAGAAGACCACGAGGAGTACACGAAAATCGTGGTTGTGGCCTAGGAAACCCGCGGCCGCGGCTTCTAGAAAGATCCATTTTCACCAGAAATATTTATTTTTCTTGCATTTTCCCTCGTTTTTATCATCGATTTTCGATAAACTTGCTCTAATCGCTTATTAAATTTTTAGATGTTCGCGAAAACACATTTTAGTACTAAACAAGCCTGCAGCTTATGGCGACTAAGTCGCCGTCATAAAATATTTTTTTACTGATTTTTGTTTTTTTTAAATAGAAATGGCAATCATTTGTTTTCCCTATTTTTCTCAAGTTTTCGTCACCCTTGTGGTATAGTGGTTAGCACGTTTGAACGTCAATCGACAGGTCGATGGTTCGAGTTTTGTCGACTGCCAACTTGTGTGTGAGACACACAAACAAACACACAGACTAATCTAAAATTTTCTATATAAGAAAGATATCGAAAAATCGATATTCGACTGTCGTTCAATTCAACGTTTTAAATAATTTACAGGGTGGCCGATAAGTATAGGACGTTTTGAAAGTGCTCCCATTTTTTCAATTTGAGGATTTTTCGAGAACAACCTTTATTAAACAACAAAAAATAAGCAGAAAATTTGATTTTACAAGAGAATTTCGAAGTTGGATCCACGAGCTTTGACACAGGCTCTCAAACGTTTCTTCACCGAATTGACAGTGCGCCGCAGGTATCCGTCGTCGATCGAAGCCCATGCTACCTCGAGAGCGGCCTTCAAGTCATCGACAGTAGCAAAAACTTTTCCCGCGATCTTCCCTTCCAACATGCCCCAAACGCTGAAATCCATCGGATTGAGATCCGGGCTGGAAGCAGGCCACAAGTTCTTGTCCAGGAATCCAGGGAAATGCGCCTCCAAGACGGCCAATGTCGATCTCGAGCCATGGGACGGTGCCCAGTCTTGTTGAAGGATAAATGGACCACCAGCAAAGTGCTGAGTGACCCAGGGTAACAAATTATCCATCAACACAATCTTTTGGTACACCTCCGAGTTGATTTTCACATTTCTTTCAATGAAAACCAACGGAGTTTTACCGGTTGCCGTGATACCGGCCCAAACCATGACACTTTTCGGGAAAAGGCGGTTATGGGCAAGACGACGTTTCGGAGACATGCTGTCATCCTTTGACAATAACTGTCTCTGGTTTTGACGGTTGGGAAGAGGTTCAATAGTGAAGATCTTCTCGTCTGTCCAGATAACGTCAGAGACGCGGCGCACTTGAAAGTGCTGGAGTAATTTTCGGCATTTTTCGAGTCGCATCGCTCTCGATTTGTCCGAGAGGTACTGTCCACGACGTAGTTTGTAACTTTTGAGCTTCAAGTCGTTCTTGACAATCGATTGGACAGTGGATCGGGCAATTCCAAGCTGTGACGCCATCCTATTGAGACTCAATCCATCATTTCGAATGATCCGTTTCTTGATGATTGCACGAGTATTCCGGGTGTTGACAGAACGTGGACGTCCGCTTTTTTTTACTTCAGAAGCATCTCCTCGCTTTTTGATAGCAGCGACAACGTTTCGAACCGTCGAAGACGAAATTTGAAGGCGTCGAGCGATCTCAGCACTTCCGAGGCCTCTCTTGAACAAGAGTTCAATGGAAGGACGATGAGGAGAACTTTTCATAGCTCGGCGATATGGAGAAGTGAGAACAAATGACTGAGAAGCTTACTTATATAGTCTCTGGACTTTCGAAAAGTTTCGAAATTTTTCGAAAATATCCCTTGGCACCGTGCCAGGGAACGCTGAAAGCGAGCGTCCTATACTTATCGGCCACCCTGTATTGTGAACATTTTTGTTCAAATATAAAATTTACAGACAAATTAGTGAATTTAATGCGGAAGTGAGCAGGAAAAGGAACAAAAATGGAAGGTATGAGAATTTTTGTTCCGAATTTGTTTTATCGTGACTTTTGTGATCAACACGCGTTAATTTGATATTTTAAAACACGAAATGATGTTTGTAATATATTTCCCAAAGATTAATGCAAAAATATTGGAAAAACACGGGAGAACAATGATGAAAAAGAAAAAATGGCGTTTGAATATCGCGCCAAGTCGTGTACTCCCCGTGGTCTTCTATTTTTTTTTGTAAAATTCGCCAAAAATCAGAAAAATTTTTTCGTTCGATTTCTATTTGATATTCGTAAATCCCCCATCCAAGAGTATATTTTAAGCCACTTTCCCCAGAAAGTTGGCACCCCCTTTAATTTGCTGATTTTCTTATTTTTCCAAAAAAGTAAGTTGAGCCAACTTCTATTAAAAATGCAATTTCTTCTTAAAAATACGAAATTAAAAAAAAATGCAGTTTTAGTCTGTAAAATCGGAAAAAAATTTCCTTTTCCGATTTTATGAACAAGCCTCTACAGTATTCAAAATTTCAATTTTCAGACTATCCTGTGGTCACGTGTTCCACGAATTTTGCATACGAGGATGGGTGGTGGTCGGTAAACTGCAAACGTGTCCGTACTGCAAGGAGAAGGTTGATCTGCAAAGGATGTTCAAGAATCCGTGAGTCTGTCTTCTTTCTTCTCTAAATTTCACCCTATTCTAGATGGGAAAAACCACATTTATTCTACGGGAAACTATTGGACTGGGCCCGATATTTAGTATGCTGGCAGCCGCTCATCGTCACTCTTGTCCAGGCAATCACCACGTGGCTTGGATTAGAGTAAAATATTAGGAAACGAGCATTTGTTTTAATGTTTGTCATAACTTGAAATGGTTCTCATTCCAGTCAACAAAGAGTTTCTCCGCATTTATTTTTTTTATCCGAAACCAAAAATTTGTGTTTTTTTTCTCCCTTTGATTTGCCGGGATTCGGGTGGCTTTAATTTCATTTAATTTATTTTTACTAAATAAATAGCATACTAATGGATGATTTTAATTTTTTAATTTTATCATTTTACAAATCTTGTTTCCCTGACGATGTGATATCTTTTTATTTTCTTTTCTTTATTGATTTCCGAATATTATTATACAGTAATTTTACAGATGTCCCGTTCATTTGGATTGAACATCAAACAAAAGGAAGAGCCAAAAGTTGCCACGAGAAAAATTGCCAGTGTTTTTGATGACGATGATGAAGATGATGACGCGGTGAGTATGGATCAATTTTTTTAAATGATTTTCTAAAAACATATTTTTAGCCAGCAACTTCTACCAACAATGCATCCGCGTCAGTAATTCGTGTGCAAAAAGCGGCAGAGCGAGAACATCAAAAAGCCGAGGCCGAGGATCCCACGATTTTTGACTATGATGGGAATTATGATGAGATTCAAGCGATTAAAAATGAAAAGGTGAATATTTAATGGGGTTATTCACAAAACCGGAAAAAAACGAAATGACTGGTTTTGAAACGTCGCGGAGCCAAAAAAACAGATACCGTAAATACTGTATTATAATCCCACCTGTAATATAATCCCACCCTTGAGACCACTTTGAAAAGTAGAAGCCCATGGGCTTATGGGGTTATTCACGAAATGGAAAAAAATGGCAAAAAACTGCGCGAAAACTCGTAAAATGCTCCGATTGATCTGAAATTTTGGGAAATAAGGGAAAAAACTCTCCCGGACATTCCCACAAAATTTCTGACAAAAATATCGATTTTAAGCATTTTCAGAGAAAAAAGCAATATTTCTTAAAATTCGATATTTTGGTCTGAAATTTTGTGGGAATGTCCGGGAGAGTTTTTTCCCTTATTTCCCAAAATTTCAGATCAATCGGAGCATTTTCCGAGTTTTCGCGCAGTTTTTTGCCGTTTTTTGCCATTTTTTTCCATTTCGTGAATAACCCCATTATAATACAGTATTTACGGTATATCATTTGTTTGTACTTCTTGAAAAACGTTATTAATTGTTTTTTTTTTCACCAGAAAGAAGAAGCACGCAAGGCTGACACTACCCGCGAATCGAAATATGCGGAGAACATCATCAAAGCCCATGCACGTCGACAGCTCGAACAATTCTCCCGCGAAGAGAGACAACAGATTCGTGAGAGAGAAAAAGAAGGCGACGAGTTCGCGGACAAAGAGGTTTTCGTGACAGGAGCGTATCGAAAACAACAGGAAGAGGTCAAGAAATACAGGGAACAGGAGGCTGAAGAGGCGGCATTCAACGATATGACAAGTGTTCAAAAGCAAAAACTATGGGAGGTGGGAATTGGAAGAACGCTTCTAAACGACATTGCCAGAGATCCGACAGCAATTAAACAAAGAAAAGAGAAGCAGAAGAATGTGAGACAGAGGATTGACCAATCTCCGGAACCGTCCGAATCGAAAGAAACGAAAAAAGAGGTGAAGAAATCGATTTACTCTGATGATGAAGAAGAAGAAAAAGAAGTTCGACCTCCACCGCCTCCACGTCAAAAAAATTTTGAAGGAGTTTTGAAACCCGGATTGAATATGGTGTCGAAGAAAGCTACAACGCATGCGGAAAAAATCCGCCAAAGGAATTTCACACCAACACCACCATCTTCTGATGATGAAGGGGCAGCTCCACCGGCCAGAAGACGTCAAAACAGTTCGAGTCCTTCCAGAAAAAGCCGTCAGCAGAGTGTGAAGAAGGAGGAAGTGGAGGAGGTTGAAGACGTCAAACCGGATATTCGAAAAATCTCGCTCAAAGAAAAGTTGAAGCCGAAGAAAATCGATAAAGTGGCAAGATTGGAAGGGCTAAAAGCGATTTTGAAGCAGAGAAACACGGAAAAGGATATTGAAGAAGCGCGACAGAGATATTTGGAGCGGAAGGAGCAGAGGATTGTGGTCCCACCTTTGTGATTGGTCTCTTATTTTATTTTTTTAATTTTATTATTATTATTAATGCAATAAACGGTTTTTTTTTTGTAATCTTTACACTATTATTCTTGTATTTCTCAATATTTATCGGTTTTTCACTCCGAATTTGAACCTACCTATGTATTTCATTCTTCCTTTTTACATGCGCAATCTTGCTCCAATCAAAATTCCCTTCCCAGGATGTCTTCATCTTCTTCTCAAACAAAAGCTCCAAACGAAGAGCCGACCAGCTCCAGCAACAAACCGAATGCGGACGAAACTGCGAGATTCGAGTGCAACATTTGTCTGGATGCGGCGAAAGATGCCGTAGTTTCACTATGTGGCCACCTCTTTTGCTGGCCATGTCTGTCGCAATGGCTCGACACTCGTCCCAACAATCAAGTGTGTCCCGTGTGTAAAAGTGCCATCGATGGAAGCAAGGTTTGCCAACTCAGTTCCCTCTTGATTATCTTCAAACACTTCAAAATTGCAGGTGGTTCCAATCTACGGAAGAGGCGGCGATTCGGCGGACCCGCGCAGCAAAATACCGCCACGTCCGAAGGGAACGCGAAGTGAACCGCCACCGGTGAGTATTTTTGGTTTTTTATGGGCAATGCTGGATTTCACTAACCTCACGAATTCGGCAAAAATGACTGTGATATCTGAAAAATTTCAGATAAATAAAAATCCCACTGGAAAAAAGCCGAAAAGAAGGATTTAAAATTACTCTTGTCTCAGCAGCTGCTCATAAACTTTGAAAATAGGCAATTTTTCCACAAATTATCTCGGAGCGCATTTTATGACACAGTTGAAATAAGTGCGACCGTAACCCATTGAAAAATGTGAAAAAGTTCAAAAAATTACAAAAAACAAGAGAAAAGAAATAAATACAATAGGACTTGTTCACATTTTTAATGGGTTACGGTCGCACTCATTTTAACTGTGTCCATAAATGCGCTTCGAGACATTTCGTGAGAAAATTGACTATTTTCAAGGTTTATGAGCAGCTAATGAGACGATAGACGATGAGACGAATGAGACGATAAAAACTAAGGGAAATAAGCAACAAAAAATAGGAGAAGAAATTAAAAAAAAAACCGTTAATTAGTACCGATTACTGTCGAAAGCTTATTTGGGAACAGGGCTGGGCGTAAAATTTAGTTTTTTACAGATTCCGTGAAACGTGAAATTAATCTGTAAAAACCTTAAGTTTTCGAATTTAAGTGTTTCGAAGTTGCAAATTAAAACGGAAACCAGATAAAAAACAAAAAGAAAAAGGATCAGCAGCAAAAAGGGCTCTGGGCGTTTTGAAACAAGACGTTTCGAAACTTTAGTACTATTTTTCGTCGCCGTTTTCGCACTATTCACAAAATTCGGCCGAGGATACCAGAGTTGTTGAATCTTACCGGTATATTCAAAGAAATTGCCAAAACCGAAAAAGAATGTACCGTTAAATTGAAATTTAGCTTATTTTAGCTTTTTGGAGTTTTTTTTTTTTTAATTTCAAGAAAAACACAAAAAAACTGTATTATTTTTTCTCATCAAACCGAAGAAAAAATTATACGGTGCTTTAAAAATCCGTAAAATCCAAACACCTTTAAAACCCAGATCTGTTTGGAAATGTGGAAAGAGCATTTTAGACGTGCTTGATAAAAGAGATTTTCTAGTATCCGCCAGAATATTTCTTCCAAGACGAAAAAGTCTTTCGAATTTACCGTATTTACAACAAAAACCCGTTGATTTCGGTTTTAAAAAATTCGATATAAAAGAATCGGTAAAACCGGTAAAACTGGTTCCAATAAATTCGAAGCTGGTACGGTTGCCGGAAAGATCGGGGAATGTGCAGATTTTAACTCCCATCTGTCCCCATTTTTAGCAATCGTTTGGCGGCTTCAACTGGGGCGACGGCTTAAACGGACCGAATGTGCACTTTTCATTCGGAATCGGTACGCTAAACGGCTTGTTCCCGCTGATGTTCATGTTGCCATTTATTCAAGGAATCTTCCCGCTCTCATTCGTCGCGTCTTTCTTTGGAAATGGCAATGCAAACAATGCAGAAAATGGTCAGAATGGTGCTGGTGCTCAGCAGCAAGGAGGATCGTCACGAGCCGATGGAACTGCTCCAGGATCTCGAATGGCTGGTGAGGAAGAGTATTTGGCCAACATTTTCAAGTATGTTGGCATTTTCCTCCTTGTCTGGCTTCTTTTTGTATAAATTTTCGCAATGGAGCGAAGTTGCTTTCTTTTTCTTTTTCCAAATGTTCAGCCCCGTTTCGAATTTAATACATACACATTCCTCTAATTTTATTTTATTTTTCAGAAAAAATTATAATTTCCCTTTGACTGGATTTTATTTGTATTTAATAATAATAAATTACCCATTAGTTAGTCGAAAAAAAAAATGTCTGTCCTTCTGTGTTACTTTTTGTCCATCGTCGATTCGATTCTGTCAATCAATCAATTTTTATCATTTTTCTCATTTTCTGAATATTTAAGTAAATAAATAAATCGTCTAGAGTTTCCTTTAAAATTTTGTTCACTGTTTTAATTCAATTTTTCATTGGTACAAAGCCAGTTTGAGTATCTGAATAGTTTTCAAAACTTGAAAAAAATAAAAATTTAGATGGTTTTCTTCTCATGCAACAATTGTGGTGAGGCGTGCAAAAAGAATCAGGTTTGAAGGAAATTTTAGGATTTTTGGGAAATGTTTGAAAAAAAAATGACAATTTTCCAGGTAGAACGACATCTTTTCCAGTGCCGCAACACCACGTTCAGCTGTATCGATTGTCAGCTTGTATACACGTGAGTAATTTCGGGTTTTTTTCAAAAGTTGAAAAAAACTTTGATTAGAAGTTTACAAACGTTTAAAATTTAGCTTTGGTGCTATATTTACGAATATCACATTAAAAGCGCACAAAAAATTTTCAGCTATTTTTACAAAAGGAGTACACGAGGTGTGGTCGTTGGCCTGGAAAGCAAACCTGATAAATTGTATGCCGATCTGTTTTTTAATATCATTTTTCAAAAAATAGTGAAAATAGGAAGAAAATACCAAGAAAAAAAAACATGAATTCCCAGCCGCCGGTTTTCTTGGCCAGCGGCCACACCTCGTGTACTCGTTTTGGATGTCGTCTAATTAAAAAAAATGATCAGAAAATTGCGTCTATGTGCGATTTAATTTGATTCTAGTAATGGGGTTATTCAGGAATTAGCAAAAAAATAGGAAAAATATTGGGAGAAAATTCGGAGAATGTCCCGATTAACTCTAGCAAATAATATCAAAAATAATCCCGGACATGTCCAAAAAGTTTTGGGCCGAAATATCCTTATATATAAAATTCTGTTTGGGTCTGTAACTGAGTTTCTTGGTGTGTCTGTTTCCAAACTGCATGGTGGAAGCGAACTGAGCGCCCGAGATCAACACAAAAACTCGAACCTGCGTCGTTCGTTTGAAATGCAAGCGCTCAACCATCTGCGCCACAGGGCACACGCAGGAAATGAATGAAAAATAAATTTAAATTAAAGTGAAGAAAAAACATTTTTAAAAATGAAAAGAAATCAAAAGTAGTTTTTGATGCAGCCAGGCTTGTCGATTTTAAAAATTTGCAGAAAATAATATTTTTTTAATCGGTGTTTTGCCCCAAACGGGGATATTTTAAAAACAATGTTTCCCAAGTTTTAGGCCAATCAGGCATTCTCCAAGTTTTCCCACCATTTTTTTTTTTGCGAAAAAAGTGATTTCCTGACCGCTGGGAGCTAGGCCAGCGGTCATAAGTTTCGAAACGTCCCAGAGCCAAAAAACAGAATTTAAAAAAAGTTACCCCGAAAAATATTCAAAATTCTTTCAGCCGGGACACTTACAAGGACCACGTGAAATGTATCACTGAAAATCAGAAATACGGAGGCAAAAACTACGTGGAAAAGGAAAATAAAGGAGAAGCGAAACAGAATGCGTGGGTAGATCAAGTCAATCGAGCGATCGAATTTGTCAACGATTCGGAAGTGAAAGAACTGCTGAAAAGTGTTGCCGGATTTGCGAATATTCCACGGAAGGAGGCGAAATTCATCAATTTCTTGAGCAATTCTTGCCGTCTCCGTGACAAAAATTTGGCTCTCCGCGCGTGGCAAGCGATTGCGGCGGAAGCGGAAAAGATGAGAACGGAAGCGATTAAGAAACAAGAGGAGCAACAGAAAGCGGACAAGGGGAGTACTGTCACCACATGGCAAAATCATGGGAAAGACTATTTGAATCTATAAAAAGTGTGTCTTTGGAGGTGATGAGGTTGTAAAAGTTTGGCAGGTGGTGTATGGATCTATAACATTTCTATGGGAAACTTTACATGTATTTTACAGTATGGTGCAATAAGGTATGGTATACTGTATATTGCACGCCTCACCCGTCTTCCAATGCGCCACCAAGTTCGTCGGATAATGAAATTATTTTTTCACTCGAAAATTTACTTTTTTGAGAAATTCGAATCATTATCTGATTATTCAGGATGACACCATCATTTTAATCCAAAAACGAGGCCTTTTTGTCAGAAATTGACCGAGCCTTAGGGTTTTAAAAATGCGCCAGGTAGAAACAATTTTGGAAGGCCGGGGTTCCGTGTACTGTATACTTTATGGAGAGCAAATGGTGTGAATCGTAGGAGAGCTTTGCATTCATCTGCCAATTGAGCCTCACACGGAACCCCAGCCTTCCAAAATTGTTTTTACTTGGCGCATTTTTAAAACCCTAAGGCTCGGTCAATTTCTGACAGAAAGGTCTCGTTTTTGAATTAAAATTATGGTGTCATCCTGAATAATCAGATAATGATTCGAATTTCTCAAAAAAAAGTCAATTTTCGAGTGAAAAATAATTTCATTATTCGACGAACTTGGTGGCGCATTGGACGACGGGGTGGCGTGCCTCATAATAAATATAATAATTAAATAGTCGAGATTTTAAAAACCACAAAAAATATTACAATACATGAAAAACACCAGACGACCGATATTTCGCATTCAAAACAGCAAAAATCTCCGAACTGTTGATGGAAAAATTATTTCAGTGATCCCATATTTTATACAACGGTATAGAACTCGCACTGAATAGAACCGGTTGAAATGGAAAATTTCTTCGAGCTGTTGGAGCGTTTCTCTATCGGTACAGCTTCATTTCAGACGGTTCTATTCCGTGTCAGTTCTATACCGTTGTACCCCCGTGAATACCGTACTCGTAAAATCCCACTTCTGCTTCCAACTTTTTGGGGAAATTGGTTTAAAATATACTATCGGGTGGGGGAGTTACGAATATCACATTAAAATCGCACAAAAAATGTATATGATTTTTGGCTAATTTAACAACAATAAAAAATAGAAGTCCAAAAGGGGTACAGAAAAACGCGCTCCATCGCACCACGAGTTCTATTTTGTAGCAGTTCTATTTCTCCTAGTTCTATTCTGTCGTACCCACTTTCTTGCATTTATCCCCTATGAATTATTGTTCAATGTTCAATAATGCATAGCGGATAATTGCAAGAAATACGATCATTTCGGGGAAAAATGAAATTTTCTAGTAGCCGCGGCCGCCGGTTTCGTGTACTCCTTTTAGACTTCTATTTTTGTAAAATTCGCCAAAAATCAGAGCAATCCCCGCCCAACACTACAATTCAAGCAACTTTCCACAAAAAGTTGACACCTCCTTTAACCTCACCGACAAAAAAGGAATGTCTAGGAAATATCAAAAAGCTGTAATACTCAAGTTTTCCACAAACAAAAATTGATTTCAGGAGAAAAAGGAAGCCGCTTTGGCTGCCGCATCCAAAAAGACAACAGAAGAGCAAGTTGAACAAACTTCTGAATCCACATTTAAATGGAAGAAAGTGATAAAGCGAAAACTGAAGGACAATGGCGGAGAGATGAAAATCAAAAAACTCAAAAAGGCGGTGCTCGAGGAATATTCTGGAGACGTTGACGATTTCGATGCGATCTTCGATGAAAAACTTCAAAAGTGCGGTGCCGTGATTGATGGGAAGAAAGCGTCGTTAGGAGCCTGATGATCTGATTTTACTTGTTATCCTTTTTTGTTGTCTGTTTGTTTTTATTTTTAAACCTGATTTGAATTGTTATCGCTGAGTTGATTTGTTCTACTATGAACCTTTTCTACACCTCTGTCTCAAGAGTTTCCCAAGCAGGTGCGAATGTATAGATCGACTTCAGCTGCAAGGTGAAGAAGATCTGGAAGGGAAGGGGGGGGGGGGGGGGGGGGGGGCGTGCTCTTCTCTGCACTGGCCACGCCCCATCCAGACCCCCAACTGAAAGGGACCCCTTGTTTCAAAACAGTATTGTCTGAAATCAAGCTACCATGTGCTCCAATCTTATTTCTATCCTCTTGGCTCTTTTCGCCATTTTCTCAACTGTCTCCTCCGCCAATGTCTACAGAACGTCTTCTTATGACATTGAAGACTTTTATGAACTCCAAACGCCTTCTGAAAATAGTATTCTGCTTAAATTCAAAGAATGGCTGCAAAATGGATTCCAGCTGGTTGTCGAGGTGGCTACTGAGAAGGTTGGTTTTCTTTTTGTGTTTTTAAAAAAATTAGTTTTTGACTTTGACTCTGTCTGTCATTTTAATCCATTTAATTAATGCATTTTCTGAATAAACATGGCAGGAAAAACCATCTGAATACCGTGAAACCTGTATTAGAACAGCATGTCGTTCTATTTTTTTTTTCGGAAGCTGATATCAGAATGGGTAAAAAAAACTTCCTGAACTTTATGCTCACTTGAAAGTAATAAAACTGGCATTCAAATATAATTCTATTTTTTGGAATCTTTGTACAGTATCCTGAGATTGGCGATTTCGTTTTTGGAATAAACCAAATCTTTAATTTGAAAACATTTTATCAACATTTTAAAGCGTTTTTTCCTTCAAAACAACTGCAAATAGTCTACAAAAAAGGCATTAAAATTGAAAATCTACAGTAACCTGATACAGTTAAATTTTTTTTTAAATAATCGGTGGTCCATGAAATAGAACTTGGACGGAATATAACTGATTTATTTACTACAGTCTGTGTTTAGAGCCCCGAGACAGTGTTTCTATTTCATTTTTTCTCTATCGCATCCGCCAGTTTTGTCCTCTAGCAGCTTATTCCTTGCGGTTCTATTCCGTCCATGTTCTACTTCGTGGTATTCTCAGTACGGAGCGCTGTAAATTCGGAAAATTGAGAGAGCGTGGCCAATGTTTCGCTCTGATTTCTCTGAATCTCACTCAAAATACATGCGCAGTTCATTGTGCGATTGGAGCGAATTTGCAGCGCTTTATACCAAGTATACCGAAACATTTTTAAAATCTCAATAGAATTGCCAAATTCAATAATTCCATTCTTTCAGATCGCCGTTTTCTCCACCCAATGCCACGACTTATTCAGTATTTACGGCCAACGACTCGCCATAATTTTCATAATTCTCTGCATTTCAATGATGATTTTGGCAGTCGTTATCATGGAAATTCGTCACCAACAAATTTCGAGATGGTCCTCGACTTCAGTCGCCTCTCCGTCACAACATCTTCTGAATAGAAGACAATCGATTGATTCGACGGATACTCTTCCAAAGATGGACAACGAAAACGACGAAGAGGAATCCATTGATGTCAATGAAATCTCAAAATTCCTGCTTCAAACCCCGATTCCACCACTTTTTCACTTTACAAATTTCGGAGTTTCTGATGAAACGGCAACGCCACTTTCAATTGGAGCCGCCAAGAATAAAAAGTACAGGATTTCGAACGACGAAGCAGAGACGCCATCAAAAGTGAAATTGTTCACCTCTTATAAAGATATGGTGAATCAGTATGTTTGAGTTTTTATTTATTTATTAAGTTAACGACTAATTAAGAATATCCCGTATTAATTTTGTATATTTAGAACTATGTACTTATTGTCTATAATTTGTTAGTTTGATAATTTATTTTAATATGTATTAACTATATTCATAACTTAATTGTAATTATTATTTAAACTCCTAAAAATAAAATGTTTTCTTCGAGACCAAAATTTCATTTTAAAAAGATCATAAAACGGAATATGAAGAACGCTTGGCGTTTTGAGGTAGAAGTGTTACAGTAAATCACAATGGTACAGAAAAAACAAACAGAAAGAAAGAAAGAAAATAATACTTTTAGTTTCACATATTAATACCCATCAACATACTTTCTAATTCGGCCATACATCGATGCATTCTTCCTTTGATCGCTTCCGAACTTTCCGTTATCAACGGAGATTCGGCACGAGACGGTGGATAGTGATGGGGAATGAGAGGTGATGATTGAGTGCTTCTGGCTGACATTATTCTAGAAGACGTTCGTCTTCTAACGTCTTCAGGATCATCAATATTGTGAATTCGTTCCAAACTGATAGTCAACATTGGCACATCGCTGGTAAATCGATTCATTTGTGTGACATCTGCCATTTCGAAAACCGCTTTTCTTGTCGTCACAACAGGAAGTGGAATGGAAACAAAACCAAGCGGAATGTCACCGGAAAAACCACGATGATTGACGCGGATCATCAGATTGCGACGTTCCGAGCTGATTGCGAAACGGGCGGTGAATTCCCAGCGTGGCACGCGGGTGTTTGGGACAACTGGGGAACGGAGTTCACCCTCACGACCGCCAACCGATATAAAGGTGGATGGAGCAGATATGAGACCGCTGGAAAGTGAAAGTTGCAATACTTTTTCCTGAAGTCTAGAATATTGAAAATATTCGCGCTGAAATTGGCTACGTACGCGTGCCGCCAAAAGTGTATCGTTTGTCTAACTTCTCTTATTTAATTTCTAAACGACTGTTTTCCCTCTAAAACGGTGGAGCGCATATGCAACTTCTTCATCTCGAATAAATAGGGAATGAAAAATGGTGGAGAGAGACGAAAGGCCCAGGATGAAATATCTAACTCAAAACTATATTTCTAGATGCAACGAGGTATTATCCCAATATATTTATTTTCTTGATTTAACTTGTAATGTATTCATTTGCGACGGATAATAAATAAATTCTAAACGAGGAAATTCATTTTACAAGAATTTGCACAGTTTTCTCAGAAAAATTAGAAAAACGAAAGCGGACCTCAGTTTGTGGTAAAGTTTACTGGAGAATGCGGATTTTAATTTTAAGAGTTTCTAAAGTTTAACAAGAGATGTATCTGTTTTTGAAAAAAAAACGTCAAATTCTGTCTTTCTAGATTCCGAAAAAATGTTCAGCTTGTTGAATAAAAATTATTTGCATTGATGATACTAGTTTTTAATTTTGGATTGAAAAAAAAAAAAAGAAATTTGGTATTTTAAAAGAGGTGCCAACTATTCGGGGCAGGGGTGGGACAAAAAAAATTTCCACAAAAAAAAACTTTTTGTCCTCAAAAAAATTACCAAAAAAAAAAATTTTTTTTGGTCTCACTCTTACCATCGAAAAACAAATCAAAAAATTTTTTGTCTCATCCAAAAAAAAAAACAAAAAAAATCGAAAAAAAATTTTTTTTTTTGGTCCCACCCCTGATTCGGGGGTAAATGAAGTTTCCTAGAACTCGATTTCGTGTACTCCCCGTGGTCTTCTTTTTTTGTTGTTGTAAAAATCATTCAAAATCAGAGAAATTTTTTGAGAGCTCGCCAAAACCCGTTGTTTTTCGAGGATTCAAGGGCCACAAACACGCGGCTAATTTGTTCACATCATTTTCAAAATTTCACTCACTTTTCGTCGGGAACTGGAGGCAATCCAGTGGCCTCGTGACATGTTAACTGAACATAATACTTTCCACCGTAACTGATTTCATCGACAATATTTCCGACTGTTGAAGCACCAAGCGAGTTGGAAACTTTTCTGTGAATCGGTTCTTCCACTTCCTGAACTCTTGGTTGGCGAGACAAAGATTCGGGACGAATGAAAACAGAGTCAGAGCCAAGAGAAGACAAAGACGATGTTGTTCTGTCTCGGGTGAGATTCGCGGTGGTTGGAACTCTTGGATCTTGGAATCTTCTGATGGGTGCCGCAGAGTTATTTGGCAATGAAGATGTTGACGAATGAGGTCTTCTAACGTCTACAGGCCTCAAATTCTCTCTTTCACTGATGGTGACGTCATCCCTCGAGGTGGCCGAAGAATGAGCACGACATCTGCTCGAACTTCTCGATCGGGTACGTCTTCCCGCCGGATCATGATGTCTATCCGTCACCACAAAAGTATTTTCAAGGCTTCGATCTCCACGTAAAACTTCCAATCGTTCCATCAATGACTTTACACGACTTCCCAGATCTATTCTGATGAGTGCGGTAGCCTCAAAGTCAGGTCCAACAAAATCGAAATCGCGGTAGATCATGTACGGCGCTATTATTATTTCGTGGAGTGGAATGGAGCATTTGGCAAGTGGTCGGGTCTAGAAAAATAGATATTGTTAGTAATTTCCCTTTGTTTCTACCTTATTGATAAGTAAAAAGCTTACCGTATGCTTTCCATTGACCGACATTTGAACAAGAAGATGAATGAGGAGCCTTGATTTCTTCCAATGCTCAATTTGATCTTCGTGCATTGACAGAAGGACGACTCGCTGGAAACTTTTATTTTATAGAAGAAAGTATCAGAGGAACCTCCAGGAGTCCGACAAAAAATGTTTTACCGAGTTTTTTGTTTTTCTAATGATAATGCGCAAAAGGCAAAAATACCTCCAAATTGACAAAAAATTTCCTTTCAACTGGTATTTAGAAATACGTTTTTTCTTTTTGGTTTTTTAAACGATTATTTGAATACTTGGACGCAATTTGTTTTGCCAATTTTTAAAGGACAAAAAAAAATTTTTTTTTGGTTATTTTTTGAAGATAAATTTATTTCCAAAATCTTGCTTCATTATTGAAAAACGCTATTTGCACGTTATTTAAATTTTTGAAAACGACTCTGGAACTGGAACTTTTTCAGAATTATAATTTTTTTCCTTCATTGTCCATCAAACCCCCGTAAAAACTCTTCACTTGTCCCTTGTAAAAAGTACCGTATTTTATCTTCACACCCAAATTTCTTTGAGAAAAAAGAACCCACCTTGTGCTTAAACTCAATTTTCGTAGCCGTCATAAATTTCTCCGGAATTCGAACGGTGGCTTTGAGCGCTTTTGAGACGGCGTCAAGACATGGAAACGAGTATTCGAGTTGGAATCCGTAGAGTTGTCGAGAATTGCACAACTTTTGAATTTGTGAATTGGCGGATGGAATGATTACGTCATCAAGTTGAATTCTGATGAACGAGAGCTCTTTGATCACTTTCTCTAGTTGTACTTCAGCAAATGGGTCTATAATAATATCAGTATTTTGTTGTAATCTTAAAATGAAAAGTGTACCGAAATCCTCTTTCTTTGGACCATTTTCTGCGAGCGATCTGACGTATATCGGAGCATTTCTCGGTCTCATATCCTTAATTGTTTTTTGCTTTATCTTTCTTATATATATTACGCTATTCAAGTATGTCCGTCTGTTCGCTTGGAAGATAGCCAGCCCGTATTCCTCAAAGAGAGAGAGCATTAGGATTGAGGGATCGTGGTTGATGGGAACTATTTTTAACCACGCCTTTGGATCAACAAAACTCAACAGACCTCAGGAGGAATTGAACCAGGGAGTGCATATTGCAGTTTGCAACTCACTAGCTACTACACCAAGTGATACCGATTGCAAACGATATGAACTGATAATTAAATGTTCGCGTCAAGCGGGAGTTCAATTGGTTTTCACGTTTAACTATTTTTTTTTGTTACTGCTACGACGAAAGTCGTATAAATATTTATTGTCGGCCCGCCAAAATGATCAAACGCGATCTGCTGAAGAGTTTATGAGACGGAAGCGACAAAGCGAGACTCCAGAAGAAAGTGCGATCCGGAAAAAGAAAGATCGAGAGTCCAGACGTCTTCGGAGAGCAGATTCTACCGAGAAGGAGAAAATGATGGAAAGGATCAGCAACTCGCAATCAAAATTGGAGACAAGACTGTCTGAAACGCAGGAAAGAGTCGAGAAAAGAAGATCAAGTCTTCGAAGCAATGCCAAGGCTAAAAGAGCATCTGAAACCAAGGAGCAACGCACTGAGAGATTCACATACCATTCAACCAGATATCGGAATAAAAAGGATGAGAAGAATGCAACAACGGCCAAAGACGCATTTGGAGGTGGGAGATAGCTCGGATGCTGACAACTTCCAGAGCAACATCCGACAGTTCAATTCGGCATTAGCTCTCGCATCAATGGGTGCACAGGTGGAAGAGTTCAGAGACTACGGACTTTACTCTTACAAGATCCATGAACAGATCTACCTTGCAGCTGGACCTCTCCATCCATCGACTGAAAAGGCCCATTCCTATGGACAATTATACACCATGGACACGAAGCAGGCGGCTGAAGAGAGGCGCAGTGTTGCTCCGAACAAGAACTTAGCTGATCAGGAACGAGCTGGAAAGGACCTCGAAGGGATCAAGGACTTCAGAAAACACACCTACACTCCGTCCAATAATGATAGGACCCCCCTTGATTTTTGACGTTCTGGCAAAACTAAGTAAGTTATAAAAAATCTGTGAATGCCATTCGATGCAAAATCCAAAATAACCCCAGGACCCAATTTTTCATGATTCTACCATGTTCCGTCCCCGCACACCACTAAAAAGTCACTTTTTCGACCGTCCAATAATGATAGGACCACCTGAGATTTTGAGTGGGTCGGTGATTTTTTCGAGCGGTTTTCACTAAAATAAGTTTTTACTTTCATGTTTTATCTGTTTTTAACTATTTTTCATCTTATTTTGTTCACTATTATGGAGTTTCGACAGTAATTTAGTGTCATGTGTAACGCAACTTTTTGAATGAGATCAATTCAAAGGGTTCCAAACCCTTGATTTGGGTAAGCTGTGTACCGTAATCAGGATCGTGGAAGAAGTCTGATGTGCAGGTACAGTAATAAAGATCCTAAAATAAAATATTGTCTTAAAAGTGCCCTTCCAAGTTAGTCTTTTGTTTATTATCTCATCATGGGCCGAGCTCCACTCCACACTGTTGCTGAGCAAGCACAGATTTCCGTGATGCACCAACTGGGATCTTCTCTTCATATGATTTCTCCCTCTACTACGGCAAGAAGAAATCTACTGGAAGACCAAGAAAAGTCACCTCCCACGATGAACGGAACATCTTTCGGGTCGTCTCCAATTCTCCAAAGAGCCTCAACGACGTTCGTGCAGAGCTCAATCTTTCTGTTCGTAAGCAGACAGTGCACAATGCAAGCACAAGAAATGGAACGATTGTTCGACAGAACATAACGAGAAATTATATGAAGAGAAGATCCCAGTTGGTGCATCACGAAACTCTGTGCTTGCTCAGAAACGGTGTGGAGTGGAGCTCGGCCCATGATGAGATAACAAACAAGAGACTAACTTGGAAGGGCACTTTTAGGACTATTTTTTTAAAGGATTTTCATTAGTGTACCTGCACATGACACTTCTTCCACGATCCTGATTACGGTACACAGCTCACCCAAATCAAGGGTTTGGAACCCTTTGAATTGATCTCATTCAAAAACTTGCGTTACACATGATACTAAATTACTGTCGAAACTCCATAATAGTGAACAAAATAAGACGAAAAATAGTTAAAAACAGATAAAACATGAAAATAAAAACTTATTTTAGTGAAAACCGCTCGAAAAAATCACCGACCCACTCAAAATCTCAGGTGGTCCTATCATTATTGGACGGTCGAAAAAGTGACTTTTTAGTGGTGTGCGGGGACGGAACATGGTAGAATCATGAAAAATTGGGTCCTGGGGTTATTTTGGATTTTGAATCGAATGGCATTCACAGATTTTTTATAACTTTCTTAGTGTTGCCAGAACGTCAAAAATCAAGGGGGGTCCTATCATTATTGGACGGAGTGTACATCGAAATGCCAGAGTGTTTCACCTTCGACAAGACAAGAGGAGAGTGGAAAACTAGAAAAAGAGGCGGAGAATGGACCATCCGAGAGATCTATGGAGTCTCTCCATAAGATCCTGAAAGATACGCTCTACGTCTTCTCCTTCTGTACATCAAAAGTGCCACCAGCTTCTCGGATCTGAAGACGACTAAAGACGACAATGGTACATGTCAGAGGATTTTCTGAATCGGGGACACGATCAGGAGGAATCAAAAGCACGAGAGACTACGACATTGATGAAAGATTGGTCCGATTGGGAAAATCAATAGACACGTTCACCACTGCACCTACTATTGTCATCGCCAACTCTACTGACGATTTCGTTGATTTGGACTTCCACCGAGCAAAAGGAGATCAACTCTACGCCACTTTGAATCCCCGCCAGAAGGAATTTTGTGATGCTGTCATTGCCGCTGCAACTGACTTCACTCTTCCTCAGATCTTTGTTCTCGATGGTCCGGGGGAGCTGGGAAGACGTGCACATACAACGTGATCTTTCACATGCTCTCATCAATGAACAAGAACGTACAGTGCACCGCCTGGACAGGAATTGCCAGCACATTGCTTTCAAATGGCCGGACTTCTGCGTCACTGTTCAAACTGAAAATCGGAAACGATTCCAAGACGAGCAACCACAGCAAAGGAAGTAACGAGACAAAGAAGCTGAAAGAAGTGGATGTGATCATCTGAGACGAGTGCTCCATGATCTCCAAAACTGCATTGGAGACTGCTGATTTCGTGCTTCGAGACTTGCCCGACTCTCCCTTCTCTTTCGGAGGAAAACGTATTGTTCTGGGCGGAGATTTCCGTCAGATCCTTCCTGTTATCCGACGCGGAACCAAGACTGACCTCACCAACAACTGTATCAAGAACAGTTACCTCTGGAATCAATTCCAGAAGTTCTCTCTTCTAGACAACATGCGGATCATCAATGCAGATGCCAATTGGATCAAGTTTCTACTAGATGTTGGTGATGGAGTAGCAAACGACTACGAAGATCGAGTCACTCTTCTAGAAGGTCTCCCAGTTTTGGAAGATCTCGTGGATGATGTGTTTGGCGGTTTGAGAGGAGACATTTCGGACGCCGGGACGAAGTTGAAGACGAGTCTACAAACAAACACATGACTACAGAATTCCTTAACTCTGTTCGGACATCTTCGCTTCCTCTTCACCGTCTTCGTCTGAATGTTGGCTCAGTCGTCATGATTGGAAAAATCTGGACGTGAGCAGTGGAATGTGCAACGGCCTTCCGTCGAGAGATTCAAGCGAAAGTGCATCCTCTATTCATTCGCCATAGGATCCAACAAAGGAAAGGACACCTTCGTGCCGAGGATCACCTGCTACGAAGACAAAAACCTTCCATTCCACCTCAAGAGAACACAGTTCCCGGTCAAGTTGGCATTTGCCATCAGCATCAACAAAGCACAGGGACAATCGTTTGGAAGAGTTGGACTCTACCTCCCGGAAGACGTCTTTGTTCACGGACAGACATACGTTGCTCTTTCCCGCGCCAGATCAAAGAATGAGCTTTTCATCAAATCTACTTCTGAGCGACTATTCAACGTCGTGTACAAAGAAATTATTTGATCTCATTATTTTTTTTATTGTTTTTTTAAAAGATAGTTCTGTTGTTCAAATAGTTTTTAGTGAATAAATTGTTGTTTTGAAACTAAAAAGGGTATTTTGAACTAGATCAAGCTTAATCATACGCCCAACCGAACAGCCGCCGCAGGCGGCTACTCAAGACTGATCGGCGCCGATAGGCGTCAGATCAGGCTTGTATTCGATATTTCAGCTTTCTAAATAGATAATACAAAAGCGGGAAAGTCACAACCACGACTACTAGAAAACAATGACGACATGATAAAAATTCAGAATTTCATTCCAAATCTATAAATACTCATATAGGTACAATTACAAGTTACAACACGATAGATAAATATTGATTAATAAACTGGTCAATTATGGACAACCCTTTGGTTTTTTTTTTACAAAAATAAAAAAGTGTTCTGATCGGAATTAAATTTAGATTCAGAAATTTTTTTTAGTTTTTTGAATGACATCACAGCGAAAAAATAGACTACGGCACGGGAGTAAAAAAAAGAAAAAGAAAGATGGGAAAATGATAAAGACAAGAGCAAGATTTACAGATATTCACACACATACAACGAAAGTATTCATAGAAATGTTTAAAAAAATGACGAAAATTGTTTTTTTTTTCTTTTTTGAGTCTTAATTTATATTTCTCTTGTTTCAGGGTCTGAATTGAACTTTCTGATTAGACAAGAAACGCGTTGACTGAGAAGCTCCGCGAATCATTTTTGACATTATTTTCGAAACTACAAAACAGTTTTCGTCTCATTTTTCAACATTTCCATAAATAAACCCACAAGGAAAACTAAAAAGAAAAGAAATTTGATATAATTTTAAGAAGAACAGCTAGAAAAACTAACAAAGTGCAAACTGTCAAAAGACCTCATCGTCCTCCTCTCCAGGCTCTCGCTTCTGCACATCCCACTCACCGTCTTCGTCTGACAATGATGACGTGTCCACAGGAAGAGTCGATCTCGAATCACCTCCGCCTTGTAAACGTGATGAAGTTTCGAAACGAATTGTACTGTGATCGTCGTCGTCAGGATCATTAGAAGAGCCGGAAATTGAGAGTTTTTCAATGTCATCACAACTCTCGTCGGTCTGAAAATTAACATTTTTTTGGAAAATTATCCCGATTTTATTTAAATGTTAAGTTTATTCATATTATCGGTTCAATATTCTAGCCGGCTACCATATGCGTCCGCAAAAATTATAATAGACGCGCCACTGCTTACTATAGCCGGCAAGAACATTGAATTGATAATAAAAATAACAAGCAAAAACTTTCAGTTTGTTAAATTTTCAAATTAATGGACCTATTCAAAGTACTGTTGAAAAACGGAAAAAATGACAAACAACTGGGAGAAAACTGGGAAAATGCTCCGATTGGTCTGAAATTTTGCTCAGAAAATTTCGGACCGAAATATCGATTTTTAAAAATATTGATTTTTTTTCTGAAAAATTTTTAAAATCGATATTTCGGCCCAACATTTTGTGAGCAAGCCCGGAAGCATTTTTGACAGTTTCTCCCAGAATTTCGGCTCTCAGATGTTTCGAAAGTAGACATTTCGAAAGTGTGACGTTTCGAAAGTGCGACGTTTCGAAAGTGCGACGTTTCGAAAGTGTGACGTTTCGAAAGTGGACTTTTCGAAGGTTTTTCTGGATTTTTTCGTCGCGGTATTTGAGGAATTTTCCTTAAAAAGCTTTTTAATATGATTGTGTGAAACACCGCGTCGACAAAATCCAGAAAAACCTTCGAAAAGTCTACTTTCGAAACGTCGCACTTTCGAAACGTCACACTTTCGAAATGTCTACTTTCGAAACGTCCGAGAGCCAGAATTTCAGACCAATCAAAGCATTTTCCCAGTTTTCTCCTAGTTTTTTGTCATTTTTTCCGTTTTTCTACAGTACTTTGAATAAGTCCATAAAAAACAAATATTTTTTGATGATGAAAAAATTCATAATTTTGACAAATCAAACGTTTTCAAAAATGTGTGATTTAGTTCCTAGAGCCACTAAAAATTTTGGCTCGGAATTGCAATCTTTTCTAATGGATCTATTCAGCACAGAAAAAAAACCGTTTTTCGTGGTTTTTCCCTATGCTGAATTGAGGAAAAAAGATAAAAACTACAGTAGTCGGAGGTTTTTGAAGTAAACGTCTCGTCGAGACCGGCCGATGAAATAATTCGATGCACATTTAAATTTCGTCCAAATTCCCATTGAAAATTAAAGGAGCATTACATCTTTTACTGTCGAGTCTCGACGCGACAGGTTTTTTTTCCTGGAAACCTAGATAAGGGAAAAAACCAGGAAAAACGAGTGAATAGATCCATTAAAAATGTTAGATGTACTTTTCAACCCATTAGCAAAAAAATGCTTGCAAATTGATGTTTTTAATTACAAAAAAACTTACAGAAGAGGTGAAAGACGGTCGTTGGTTTGTTCGTTGCTGTTCTTCTGCGCGCCGTCATGCTGACGGATCTGAATTTGTAGTTGAAGTCGTGGATGTAGAGACAATAGTTGCAGGATGCTCGACGACGCCTTCAACCTCTTCAGGAATCTCACCAGAAGGAAGGAGTTCGTCCATATCTTCAGGATTGTGACGGTCAAAAGTGTCGGGAGCTGGAAAAAACATTTCAAAAAAAGTCCATTTTGCGAAAGTAAAATATACTTACCGTCCATCTGAAAGAGTGCTTCTTTCCTGTCGTTTTCCACATAAAACGTAGCAATCAAGTAAAACGTTCCAGCAATGACCAGCATAAAAGTCGGAACATACAATGATTTCTGAAGTGCAAAAAAGTGAGCAGTCACTCCTTCATTGCCGTCTCCTCGTATCCAATCCGACAATAATCCAATAATGTACGGAGAAGTGGCATCACCAAACAGATGAGTTATCAGAGTCTGAATTGCCATCGCAGTCGCCCGTCGATTTGCGACAATAACATACATCAAAACGTCCACGTTGACTGCCCAGTTAAGGCACATGAACATGATGGCAAAGTAGAGAAGGAGCAGGCATATTTTATCACTGTATTGAGCAGAAAATATGGCAAAGAAGAGGAAGGGGAGAGCAGCAAACATGGAAATTGCGCAAATGTAGACATCAGCCTTTTCCGAAGCATGATGCTTGAAAATGAAGGTTCCATCCCGCCAACATCGAGAAATCATAGAGCCACCAGCAACTCCAACAATACCAGCAACACAGGTGATCACTCCGAAGATCGTTTTTATGCTTTAAAATGTTCATTTAACTTCTTTTTGCTGATTTAAGCGGATTTTTTCAAGGTTACTTTTTTTTTGCATTTCTCCCCCTACTTACTAGGGAATGCCGTAGGGTCAGGCTTTGGGAATTTTCTTAAAATTTGTACCCGGTGGTTATTTTGCCTCCTGAATCGATTTTTCATAGTCTCCACCTGCACAAATCGCAAAAAGCTCGAAAACGAGCTCATCAAAATGCTCACGGTGACCACCGTTTTTATCACCGCCCTTGGCAAGCACTATCAGGCAAGCAGCGGTAGTCGAGTGGTGTGCAGTTGGGAGCTGAAATCTGATGGTGAGGGGATCGATCCCGCCCAAGGTGAATTTTGTTTTTTTTTCTTCCTAGAGTAAAGTTTATGGAACTTGCCCACAAATAAAACATGAAATAGAAATTTTGCATGTTTTATTGAATGAAATTTTTTGAAAATCATACTCATCTTCTTCAAAAACTTATAAATTTTTTCTGCATATGATAAGGATATATGAACGAATTCTTTATCCACTGATTTAGACCACGGTGTGTTGAACGGTGCACCGCTGAAAACGCGCCCCCTAGCACTACTCATTGAAAAAAAGTTTTATGGTTACGGTCACTGTTTCTGAAATATTAATCAATAAATTGACGTGATTTTCTACTTTTTTGTACTCTTCCGCATAAGAAAAAATTAATGAGTCGATTAGAAGCACTTTTCGTTGAATTAATAGAAGCGTTTCATGCGTTTTCAATGAAAATGTTTTTTGAATTGTCGTAAGTTTCGGCGCATACACAGACACCTGTAACGTTATAATTTGAACGCGCATGTGACGGTTATTCGCGTACTTTTTATTATTTTTGAAAAATTGTGCGCTTCAACACACCGTGTAGACAACCGACATTGATTCGGAATAGAAATACTTGAACAAATTATGTTTCCTGTGAGGATGATATGATTTGCGGTTTTATTCTACAAATTTTCAACCATTGATCGCCAGAAAATGACAACCGAATGTGTTGAAAAACCCCATTGAAAATATCAATAACCATGTTAGCCATCAAACACATGACATTTTTCTGGAAAAAAAACAAATGAAAAAAATGTTTGAAATGATGAAAAAAAAAAATAAATAAAAAACAATTTTTAAATATGTAAAAATGTTCTCATTCATGTATGATCTTCTTTTGTGGGCCAATTCCATAAACTTTACTCTAGCAAGAAAAAAAAAACAAAATTCACCTAGTGCGGGATCGATCCCCCCACCACCAGATTTCAGCTCCCAACTGCACACCACTCGACTACCGCTGCTTGCCTGATAGTGCTTGCCAAGGGCGGTGATAAAAACGGTGGTCACCGTGAGCATTTTGATGAGCTCGTTTTCGAGCTTTTTGCTATTTTTGCAGGTGGAGACTATGAAAAATCGATTCAGGAGGCAAAATAACCCCCAGGTACAAATTTTAAGAAAATTCCCAAAGCCTGACCCTACGGCATTCCCTAGTTAGTGAGAAACTGAGGCGAAAAGTTGCTTGGAAATGGCAAAAAAAAAAAACAGCAAAAAACTTCGCGAAAAATCGGAAAATGCTCCTATTGACCTGAAATTTTGGGTGATAAGGGCAAAATACTCCAGTACTCCAGTCCAGCTCAGAAATTTTTGAACCGAAATAACGATTTTAAAAAATATTTATTTTTTGTCTGAAAATTTTTAGAAACGATATTTCGGTCTAAAATTTTCTGTGCATATTTATCCAGGAGTATTTTTGCCCTTATTTCCCAAAATTTCCGGTCAATCGGAGCATTTTTTCGAGTTTTCACACTGTTTTTTTCTGTTTTGCCATTTCGTGCATAACATCACGAACTGACTCGGTGGCGAATATGTAATATGAATAGGAAATTCTTTCGATAAACCAAACATTTACTAAACTTAAAAAACACATACCTTGCACTCTCATCCTCTGGAACTATCTTTTGGTTGTTAATGAGGGCGTAGCCGTATCCGACGAATTGTGGAGTCCACCAAGTCATTGCGCCAATTGAGAAAAATGAAGCGATTGAGGCAATAGTACCCAGATAATAGGTCGGTCTGCAAAAAATTATGATAAAGAAATAATAAAGTACGCAGAATAATTTATTGGTTCAGTTTAAGCCATCGCTTAAGTCCAGGCGAAAACCAGAGAAGTAAAAAAAAAACTGTAAATATCAATCCATTCAGCTTTCAAAAAACACCCACGGGCCACATTTTGTTATTAAAAAAAATTTCTTTGCGCATGCATGGGCGACTACCATTAAAAATAGCTTTCTGTACTGGCAAACAAATGTGGGAAAAAAATTGCATATCCTCAAAAAAAAAAACAAAAAATATTCCAAAAAAGCGTATTTCTGCCAGTTAAATAAATGAAAGCTTTCCAAGTTTTCTTTAAAAAATAAGAGTTTTTGTCAGTTCGGAGCATATAAGCGCCAAGTTTTTGTTCAAAAACAAGTTTTTTGCGCCTCCGCGGCTCTAAAAAAAAATCCTATGACGCATTATTTAAAAAAATTATTGTTTCACCCAAAAAACCATTTTTTTTGGTCCCTACTGGTAAATATGGCAAAGATTATATTGAAATTTTCTTGATTTTCCATTATTATTCATTAATTTGTTTGAGGTGAGCTGGTAGGGCGATTTTCGGTAATGGACCTATTCACCACACCGAAAAAAAAAGAAAAAAACGGAAAAAAATCAGAGAAAACTCCGATTGACCTGAAATTTTGGGAAATATGGGAAAAAATTATCCTGTACATGCTCAAAAAATTTTGGACCAAAATATCGATTTTTCTGAAAATTTTTAAAATCGATATTTTCGTCCAAAATTTTTTGAGCGTGTACAGGAGAATTTTTTTTCCGATATTTCTCAAAATTTCAGGTCAATCGGAGCATTCTCCGGATTTTCCCGCAATTTTTTTCCGGTTTTGTGAATAGGTCCATAAGTATGCCTCGAAAGGCCCTCAATCCAGGTTTGAAAGAGAAATGGAGAAAGAAAATTTTCGCATTTAGAATTCTGCATACTGCGTAGCCTTGAGACGGAACTCTCGTATTAATCCCTACCACTTTCCGGTTTCTATTTCTCGAAAACAAAATAACAACACTCACATCGAACTCAAATACTTGATATCATCCATAATGGTTCCATCATCCGAATTCTGTCTCGCTCCTTCACAGGCTCCTCTCACCGGCTCTTCGAGTAGGAAAATCATCAGAACGAGACACATTATTCCGATAATTGGCGAGAATCGAACACCCCACTGCCATGATCCAGTGATTAGCGCAATTCGTGAACCGGCTATGAATCCGAGACCACTTCCGAATGGAATCGCAAAGTAGAACAACATTAGAACGCGACTTCGCTGGCCTCCGTGGAAGAGATCGGAAATTATGGTGGGTGCCAGAGTTGAATAAGATGCTTCTCCGATTCCGACGATTCCGCGGCACACGAGGAAGAGGATGAAGTGCTGCAACATGTTTTACTCGGAAGTCCTGATTTTTCGAAACAATTCTCCGGAGTTTCTGGGTCCTCTAGTGCAAAAAAAGCCTATTCTGATTCCGCTATTTCTTTCGGAAAATATTCTAAATACAATTGTTTTGCTATTTATCCTAACGGCCGATTCCCGAAATGTGGGGATAACACCTGACAGTTTTCTTCACATTTTATCTGGTCTGCGTCTCCAAAATCCCTACACTCTCCAATATGTGAAAATACGCCCAGTTTCGGCCTTACGCGAGCACACATCTCTGGCTAAACGCTATTCTGCCCTCAATCTACCCATAACTTTCTTTTTCTCTCCCGATTTACCCGTTTTCCTTACATTTTGCGTGCACCACGACGACATAAACACTGCACTGATCCACACGCAAATACCAGTAATCATCAATAGTTTTCGGTTGTATCTGTCGCCCAAATAGCCAAAAAGTGGAGCAAATACCATGTAGGATGAGATGAAAACCGTCTGAAAATGTTAAAATCGTTTCTTTTCCTTGTGTTTTTCTTTCTTACTTGCAACATTCCCGTTTCACTGTCAGTCATATCAAAATGCACTTTCAAGTGATCCATCACACCGACAATTGTGTATCGATCCATGTAGTTTAAAAGGTTGACGAGCAGCAAGATCATGCATGTTATCCATTTCTTTCCACCCGTTGAGATATAATTGGGACTATCTATAAGCTTTTTTCGGTTTCATTGCCTATTTTTCCTACAATATCATGCTAATAATAACTTCCATCTCTTCACTCTATTTAACTTCGAAAATATCGGACAGATAGGATAATGTTTTTTAATAAAAATAAATTTTAAAGAAATACTCACCACCATCACTGTTCGCCGCTTCATTTGGCATCTGAACTTCTTTTTTCTTTAATTTTTTAAGAAGTCAAAATTATTTTAATGCCAGTAAATAAATAACTTCCACGGAAAGCGTGTGATTCACCAAATTGAAAAAACTGTTAAAAAAAAAGAAAAAAGAAATGAACGGTGACAAGAAGCAATGCAAACGCGCCCCATCGCACACATTTGAAATTGGCGGGAGAAAACTGGAACGACGCGTTGCGGTCGCGTCGCGTTCGTGCATTTTCGAAAATGGCGTTGAGTGGCTCACACATTTCAACATTTCCACGTCATTTTATCACGCGTTTTGTCGATTATTTCGGAATATTTGCAGGAATTTCACAATTCTTCTTCCCAGTATTGTAAAGCATACCAAATTCCCCGAAAAATTCCGTTTTAAACCTTTCTCTTCCTTCCTAATCCTATTTTTCAAATTTATACGTTTCAGCGGAAAAACTATGCCGCGCGAGGACCAAAAAGTCTATGTTGGCAATCTGCCAGGAGATGTCCGTGAGAAGGAGGTTGAGGACATCTTCCACAAGTATGGAAGAATCAAGTATGTCGATATTAAGTCTGGACGTGGACCAGCTTTTGCTTTCGTCGAATTCGAGGACCACAGGTAAGAAACTAACTAGGCTCGTCTTGTTAGTGTTATAATTATTGAATTTTTCAGAGATGCTGAAGACGCTGTTCGAGCCCGCGATGGATATGAGTTCGACGGTCGCCGTATTCGTGTAGAGTTCACACGCGGAGTTGGACCGCGAGGACCAGGTGGTCGTCCAATTAATCAAGGACATGGTGACTACCGTGGTGGTGGTGGACGTGGAGGCGGTGGTGGTGGTCGTGGAGGACCACAAAGAAGAACTGGATTCAGAGTTATTGTCGAGGGACTCCCGCCTACTGGCTCATGGCAAGATCTCAAAGATCACATGCGGGAGGCTGGAGATGTCTGCTATGCAGATGTTGCTCGAGATGGAACCGGTGTTGTAGAGTTCACTCTCTACGACGACGTTAAATACGCAGTTCGCAAGCTTCACGACACCAAGTTCAGATCTCACGAGGTACGTTCTAGGTTTTAATATTTTTGTATAATTGTTTTTTTTAGGGTGAAACAGCCTATATCCGAGTTCGGGAGGATACATCTTCTGGATCCGGTGGAGGCCGTGATCGCAGTCGTTCACGTTCTCCACGCCGTGCATCGCCGAAATACTCGCCACGTCGTTCTCGCTCTCGTTCTCGCAGCCGTTCCCGCTCGCGCTCTCGTTCGGCTAGTCGCAGCCCATCCCGCTCTCCATCGCCGCAGTAACGAAGATCACCTCGGTTCATCACAACTAAAACGGTAGCGTTTTTCGCAATTTCAGTCTGACATGATCAGTTATTCGGTTCTAAACCGCTTTAAGCTGATTGTCTTAACTATCTTTGCTATCTTCGTTTACAGTTCATCTCTACACACACATTCTACAGCTGTTTTACGTTTTCTATATTTTTTTATCTATCCACTTATGAGAAAGTGACCTCTGCCGTCCAATTTTTGTTCCTTCTTTTGGTTGCCCATTAAACAATATGAACCTCTTCCAGTATCCCATTTTATTAAATAATGTTATTGTTGGAACCGAGAATAAAATGTTGCGTTTCAGCCTCCAAACAATTCAAACTATGGAGGATAGGAGGAGGACTCCATATTGCTATGATGCGGGGATCTCGCAAACTATAGGACCACCCAGGGAAAGGAGGATCGCGTAACGATCACTCAAACAAACAAAGGGGCAATACGATCAATATATCACCGATCGAGACAAGTCAAACTCAATCTAGGATTGCGGGGATCTCTCAAACTATAGGACCACCCAGGGAAAGGAGGATCGCGTAATGATCACTCAAACAAAGGGGCAAAACGATCAATTTATCAGCGATCGAGACGAGTCAAACTCAATTAGGATCTCGAAGAGGAGATGGAATAGGTTTTATATTGGTATTATCGGTTTAATGCTCTTTTCGGCTACAGTATGCGCCCGCGAAAAAATTATAATAGACGCAGATATAACGAAACGACACTCGCTCGTATTTTTACACTACGGTCAGTTAAAAAAGATCGGGGCGGAACTTCGGTTTTCGCGCCACTACTTACTGTAGCCAACGAGAATATTGAATTGATAATATGGGCCCCTGATATTTCTGATCGCCAAGTGGGTAAAATTACAGAATAGCACCCCCAACATTACAGTTCAGGACCCCACGGGAAACCCCCAGAAGAGCCCCCTCACGATTAAAGTAAATTTTCACGTAAAAATTTTTATAAGAGAAAAATATCATATAAGCGTGACATTTAAATGCGTGGCAAGACATACACGTATTTTCATATTCCTTTTTTCTAATTTATTTCTCATTTTACCATAGTACGTGGCAAAACGATGCTTCTCATGTTTACGTGCGGCCCTATAAAGATCCATCTATATCTATACCAATTGATCTATAAATGTGAGCTTATCGCCAGGGAAACATGTAAGTTACTTTTAAACTAAAAAACCCAGCAGAATTATCAAATTTGGATGAAATCCGTGGTGGGGGCTTCTTCTGTAATTTTCCTGAGGGGGGCGGAAATGAAATGTTGTGGGTGCGCTTCTGAAAGATTACCTATGCTTACAGAATCGACCCCCCCTCTCAGTTATGGGGGATACTTCTGTAATGATGACATTTCACAAACACCCCCCTCACACAAGTGCCCCCACACTCAATCGGGATCTGAAATTAACTGTGTGGGGGGCACTACTGGTGGTGGGGGTGTACTAGTGGTGTGGGGGGGCACTTCTGAAAGATTACCGCCAAGTGTTTTGAGGCTCCCAAGTGTGGTCAAAATGTTTCTAAAGGACCTATTCATTTGAATTAAAATGAATTTTTATGTCACATTTATTCAATGCATTACAACATATTAATGAATTAATCTGAATTTTCCTGAACCATTGAGTTTGAGTTTTTCTGAAAATCGCGCCTATCCATCCTGGTCAAATAAGTTGATCTATTAACAAATAAATGCATGCGCCTTTAAACAGTGGACAAGATTACACAAAAAATGATGACAATAGATGCATTTTTTGACCAGGATGACTAGGCGCGATTTGCAGGAAAACTCAAACTCAATGGTTCAGGAAAATTCAGATTAATTCATTAATATGTTGTAATGCATTGAATAAATGTGACATAAAAATTCATTTTAATTCAAATGAATAGGTCCATAATTTTAATACAATCCTGCTCCGCAGTCCTGCGGCGGCTGCTAACAGCATATTGGTGACTTCGTCGCCACTTTCATTTCGTTTTCATTCATTTATACGCACTCTGTTCTGCCAAGAAATGTGGCTAAGTTCGTAGTGCGCGTGAGTACAAATATTGTCGGCCCGCCAAAATGGTCAAACGCGCTCCGCTGAACTCAACGCTATACGATTTTCATTTTGGTTTCCAAATTATTTCATTTCACGTGTAAATTCAACGTGAAATGAAAAAATTTGGAAACCAAAATGGAAATTGCCTAGCGTTGAGTTCAGCGGAGCGCGTTCGACCATTTTGGCGGGCCGACAATAGAAATGTCACGCGCTCGTGTTTTCCCCACTGCAATTTCTTTCAAAAGGCAAGTGCATGATCCAATGTGGGTTTTTATATATATTGTGTTTTCAATCGACTTGCGACATGAAAACGCAAGTCTGCATTCACTGTTCTGTCTGCGTCTCTTCAAATATCACTGTGTTCGAGTGGTCGCGCACAAAAAAAGTGGGCGGAGTGTCGCGTTCTCATGTCGCAAGTCGATTGAAAACACAATAAGCAAATTTTTTCTAAAGGGCAACTAGTTTCGTCCTGAAGCGCTAAACATAGATTATAATATTTATATTTGGAGTGAATGCGTGCATAACCTAGCTGCCCCTAGATGTATACCATTTTTCCTCATCGACCATCTTCCGGGAAAGGGGTTTTTTAAGAACCATTATCCTAAATATTACTCATGCGATGTTGCCAGTCGCGAACTAATCGTATATTTCTTTTATCACTGCGACCACTTGGCCGGCTGACAGCTTTTTCATGAAAAAGTAATACTGTGTCGCGAAAACCTGTCAGAGCAGTTCCCTGTGACGCTGATGTGGTCTCACAAATCGACAAACTGGTCGCGGCGAGACCACAGCCGCATCGCAGACGGATGTGACTGGTTTTCGCGACAGTAATATACCGTATTTACTCTATATTTTTCGAACCTAATGGACCTATTCATAGGATAATTCCGCGTCCAAAGTTAAGAACAACTCCAGGGGCCGTATTCATGAGGTCATTTGGAATTCTGAACCGGTTCGGAAAAGTCTATTCCGAACAACTCGGCATTCCGAATGGGTACGATTTTTTTCTTTACCCTTCTTTGTGATAGTACCGATTCGGAACCCCGGGTCGTTTGAAATGGAATTTTCCGAACCGGTTCGGAATTCCGAATGGCCCCTGGAATCACGTTATTTTCTGCAGTCAAAGTTGTAAAAACTCCATGGTTGATATCTTCTTTTCTCACTAGTTATGGTGGCCTACTGAAAATAGTCCCCCTTTCGTAGTTCCGAATCGTTCGGAACAGCCTATTAAGAACGGAAAAAAAGCTTTTCCGAATGACCTCATGAATACGAACCCAGAGGCCATATGCAAGAAAGTGGAAAACCGTTTTCTGAGAAAAATTTATCTGTGTCTCCCAACTCCATCATGCAAAAATGTGCGTTTTCCGAACATTGTTTACCGGAAAACGGTTTTCCCGTTTCTTGCAAATGGCTTCAGATGTCGTGGTTGAAGGTTCTAAAACAATCGCAGATGTTTTGTTCGAGTTTTAGAGGAATTCGATTCGCAAATGGACCACTCAGGTAAGATTTAATGGCTCCGCGACATCTCGAAACCAGAAGTTTCCGTATATCGTTTCGCAGTTGAGAATACCGTTGAACGAATTTCGGAACAAACATGTTTTATGTGTTCCCGAACGAGCCGGTCTTACGAAGCTCCGCGAGACTACAGTGAAGAACTGCGGAACATCGGTGATTTCGTTTTTTCTTGACCGGATGACGTTAACACGGTTTTGAGATGTCGAGGTGCTGACTTAATTGTCAAAAAATTCACGGAATGTTGCACTAAATTGTGTATTAAAATTAAATAAATTTGTTTATTATTTTCATGTAATACTTTCAAAATTCAACAAATAAGTAACAAAAAACGTAACAAATTCATCATGGAGTGAATTCAAAAACGCGTAGTTTTGAATCACTCGTAGCAACTGCCAATTTTTCACCGCTTTTTGAGAATCGCAAGCGAAGAACCGCGGCATCAATAGAAATTGGATTTTTTCCGATGTTTTCAATGATCTGCAATTCTTCTCCGTTTCTCCTTAATACCACCAACTCTCCAGTCTGAAGTCCCGCCACGATGATGTCTCCGGAAGAGGCGACAGCCGTGACAGGATCCTCAAACTTGGTGGATGCAGTGGGAATCACTTGTGCACCATTGTGCTGCTCTTCCCAAACTATTATCTTCTGATCTCTAGAAGCAGTGACGAAATGGGTGTCATCGAGCCAATTACAAGCCCAAATGATTCGAGAGTGTTGCTTTCCGGATGTCCAGACGCACGTGTAATTGTAGCCGTCAACTGAGGAACAAGGATAAGATGAAGTTTAGATACCGTTGTCTCAGTTTTTTCGCCGGTTACAGCATGCTCTGGTGCAATTTTTTTTCGATACATCTACACACTCACTGTAACCGGAGAAAAGTGAGACTAAAATACAATAATTTACCGTTTCCATCTTTCTCCTTGTAAAGTTTGGCAGTTCTATCACGACTAACAGTTAAAAGTGAAGTTCCCGACGGATTCCAGGCGATTTGTGTGACTGTCAACTGATGTCCGACGATTTCTGCTTTTTTCGCCCAATCCGTGGTGCTCCAGAGCATGACAACAGAGTGCTCCACGTGGCTAGACTGAAATAAGATCGTGGTGTAGTTTTTGAGATATTTCTCACTTTGCAAGCAGTTGCTAGCACTTTGCCGGATGGATTGGCAGTGACCGCATACACTTCGTATCCATGGCCGTACAATTTGTGCTCTTCAGGCCAGAGGGTGTTTTGCTGGAGGATGTCTTCGGTTGGAGCAACTGAAAAATTTTACGAGATTAGAACTTTTGAATGACTGATTAAAAAAAAAGCTATTTACCATCGACTCATTTTTCTTGTCGGCTACAGTAAGTTTACTCGGAAAATTAATTTTTCAACTATAGTCGAGTCGCCACGACACGCTCCTTCGAATTTAGTACTTTGTGGTTTGATTTTCATTTCGATTTCCAAAGTAAGCCAAAAACTTACTTTTAAACACAGTAGGCGTTGCACGGAATGCATCTTCTTCCCAGTGTTCTCCATTAACTGTTTCTCCTTCCACCATCGGCTTGTTTGATAATCCTAGAGCAGGGACACATGCTCCAAATTCAGCAATCTTCACATCGCCAAACGTGTTTTCTCTTGGAATTCCTGTGATCGCTTCTAAACTCTCAACAAACGCCTTTGGAGCTCGGAATGCTCTGAACACCTTTTCTTCTGCTCCTGACACGAAAACAGACTGATTCACAATAGATAAACATTGCATATCATGTCCGTGGACTTGCGGTCGGCCCACTTCCAGATAAACTTGTTGATTGGCAGATTTTGCAAACACACGAGTCGTTTGATCTTGTCCCACTGACATTAAAAATGTTTCTGAATTACTTCTAGACCAATCCACGTCGCGAACCTCTCCTACATGTCCGCCGGTCATCGGGAGCGCCGTCCAGAACGTTTTCTGTTCGTCTGAAGACATCCACGCGTGAATTCCTCCGAAATATGAGCTGCTCACGACTACATTATCCGTTTCTCCCACAAAGTCAGCCGAGAAAAATCCAGCGGCCTGTCCTCCGACGATTCCGAGGCGAGAATCATCTCTCCACAGTTCGTCAATTTCTCTCCAGATAATACACGTCTTGTCACTGCTTGCTGTCAAAAGTGTCTTCCCGTCACGACTCCAATTGGTAGAATGCACCCAGTCATCGTGTCCTTGCATGACGGCGTGGGAACTGCATCTGAATTGGGAGCCGTGGATCGAGAAGAGATTTGCCGAAGACGTCAGCTCATCCACCTCAAATTCCGATTTTTCCGAAGTATCATTTGACGATAGATCGGGCTCAATTGACCAGAGACGAACATAGGTGTCTTGGCCTGCTGAAGCCAAGAGAAGATGAGCAGGATCGTCATTGAAAGCGATCGAATGGATCCAATCAGTGTGTCCGGCTACTGAAATCAGCCGTGAAAACGATTTTTGATCTTCTGATTCTCCAAACAGCTCCACAAATCGTTTAGATGTACCGACCGCTAAAAGAACTGCGTCTGGAAGGGCGATAGCGTCGAGGCATAAAGCAAACGCTTTCTGATCCATTTGGATTGTTGTTGAGTGAACTTGATTGCCATTTGACGTTGTCCACCACGCTTGGAAGCCATTCGCTGATTCGGAAACCTAGGAAATTTTAATTTTAATCATTGAATTTCTGTTCTGCTGAAATTTTTAATTCCGTTCGCACGAAACAGTTTTGCGTTACATATTCATTTTAAGCTGTTTTTTGCTATCGTCTAAATTTTTTCAGAAATCTGGCGGTGATCTTCAACTATTTACTCCCACATTTCGAATTCTGTGGACTTCGATTCACGGGGAAAAAACTCCTGACGTCATGTTTTTTTTTTCGTATTTTTCCTCTTTCTCAACATGAGGTACCCCATTATTCACGCTCAGAAAAAACGTTTTTTTTTTCAGAGGAGAAAAAACACGGAAAACCCGTGAGCACCAGGAGATTTTATCTCGACATGGATATCCCAATGAGAAATCAGCCGAAATACACGGCGTGCTGGAGACTACGTTTTTAGAATTATTTTTGGAAATGAATTCTCGGAGGTCATCTATCTCAAGTCTCTGTGTCTCTAGTTTTGCACGCACTTTGCTAAACTTGGCAGTAGACCACTATCAAGACGCAGAAAAATTCGACAGAGCGCGTTTGCCTTTACGTAGGTTCTAGCACGCCGTGTAAATATAATATTTAACCGGCCAAAACTGGCCAAAGTCAATTTTCCCACGAAAGGTATCAACCGCTTTTTCGACACAGTTGACATAGCGCTTCGACTGTAACCAATTAAAAAATGCAAACAACTGCGGTCTCGCAGCGAATACTGGGAAACAGTGAAAACCCGCGGAACATCGGAGCGTCGTCAGCACAAGTCGTTCGTTAACATATTACAAGCCTGATCTGACGCCTATCGGCGCCGATCAGTCTTGAGTAGCCGCCTGCGGCGGCTGTTCGGTTGGGCGTATGATTAAGCTTGATCTAGTTCAAAATACCCTTTTTAGTTTCAAAACAACAATTTATTCACTAAAAACTATTTGAACAACAGAACTATCTTTTAAAAAAACAATAAAAAAAATAATGAGATCAAATAATTTCTTTGTACACGACGTTGAATAGTCGCTCAGAAGTAGATTTGATGAAAAGCTCATTCTTTGATCTGGCGCGGGAAAGAGCAACGTATGTCTGTCCGTGAACAAAGACGTCTTCCGGGAGGTAGAGTCCAACTCTTCCAAACGATTGTCCCTGTGCTTTGTTGATGCTGATGGCAAATGCCAACTTGACCGGGAACTGTGTTCTCTTGAGGTGGAATGGAAGGTTTTTGTCTTCGTAGCAGGTGATCCTCGGCACGAAGGTGTCCTTTCCTTTGTTGGATCCTATGGCGAATGAATAGAGGATGCACTTTCGCTTGAATCTCTCGACGGAAGGCCGTTGCACATTCCACTGCTCACGTCCAGATTTTTCCAATCATGACGACTGAGCCAACATTCAGACGAAGACGGTGAAGAGGAAGCGAAGATGTCCGAACAGAGTTAAGGAATTCTGTAGTCATGTGTTTGTTTGTAGACTCGTCTTCAACTTCGTCCCGGCGTCCGAAATGTCTCCTCTCAAACCGCCAAACACATCATCCACGAGATCTTCCAAAACTGGGAGACCTTCTAGAAGAGTGACTCGATCTTCGTAGTCGTTTGCTACTCCATCACCAACATCTAGTAGAAACTTGATCCAATTGGCATCTGCATTGATGATCCGCATGTTGTCTAGAAGAGAGAACTTCTGGAATTGATTCCAGAGGTAACTGTTCTTGATACAGTTGTTGGTGAGGTCAGTCTTGGTTCCGCGTCGGATAACAGGAAGGATCTGACGGAAATCTCCGCCCAGAACAATACGTTTTCCTCCGAAAGAGAAGGGAGAGTCGGGCAAGTCTCGAAGCACGAAATCAGCAGTCTCCAATGCAGTTTTGGAGATCATGGAGCACTCGTCTCAGATGATCACATCCACTTCTTTCAGCTTCTTTGTCTCGTTACTTCCTTTGCTGTGGTTGCTCGTCTTGGAATCGTTTCCGATTTTCAGTTTGAACAGTGACGCAGAAGTCCGGCCATTTGAAAGCAATGTGCTGGCAATTCCTGTCCAGGCGGTGCACTGTACGTTCTTGTTCATTGATGAGAGCATGTGAAAGATCACGTTGTATGTGCACGTCTTCCCAGCTCCCCCGGACCATCGAGAACAAAGATCTGAGGAAGAGTGAAGTCAGTTGCAGCGGCAATGACAGCATCACAAAATTCCTTCTGGCGGGGATTCAAAGTGGCGTAGAGTTGATCTCCTTTTGCTCGGTGGAAGTCCAAATCAACGAAATCGTCAGTAGAGTTGGCGATGACAATAGTAGGTGCAGTGGTGAACGTGTCTATTGATTTTCCCAATCGGACCAATCTTTCATCAATGTCGTAGTCTCTCGTGCTTTTGATTCCTCCTGATCGTGTCCCCGATTCAGAAAATCCTCTGACATGTACCATTGTCGTCTTTAGTCGTCTTCAGATCCGAGAAGCTGGTGGCACTTTTGATGTACAGAAGGAGAAGACGTAGAGCGTATCTTTCAGGATCTTATGGAGAGACTCCATAGATCTCTCGGATGGTCCATTCTCCGCCTCTTTTTCTAGTTTTCCACTCTCCTCTTGTCTTGTCGAAGGTGAAACACTCTGGCATTTCGATGTACACTCCGTCCAATAATGATAGGACCCCCCTTGATTTTTGACGTTCTGGCAACACTAAGAAAGTTATAAAAAATCTGTGAATGCCATTCGATTCAAAATCCAAAATAACCCCAGGACCCAATTTTTCATGATTCTACCATGTTCCGTCCCCGCACACCACTAAAAAGTCACTTTTTCGACCGTCCAATAATGATAGGACCACCTGAGATTTTGAGTGGGTCGGTGATTTTTTCGAGCGGTTTTCACTAAAATAAGTTTTTATTTTCATGTTTTATCTGTTTTTAACTATTTTTCGTCTTATTTTGTTCACTATTATGGAGTTTCGACAGTAATTTAGTATCATGTGTAACGCAAGTTTTTGAATGAGATCAATTCAAAGGGTTCCAAACCCTTGATTTGGGTGAGCTGTGTACCGTAATCAGGATCGTGGAAGAAGTGTCATGTGCAGGTACACTAATGAAAATCCTTTAAAAAAATAGTCCTAAAAGTGCCCTTCCAAGTTAGTCTCTTGTTTGTTATCTCATCATGGGCCGAGCTCCACTCCACACCGTTTCTGAGCAAGCACAGAGTTTCGTGATGCACCAACTGGGATCTTCTCTTCATATAATTTCTCGTTATGTTCTGTCGAACAATCGTTCCATTTCTTGTGCTTGCATTGTGCACTGTCTGCTTACGAACAGAAAGATTGAGCTCTGCACGAACGTCGTTGAGGCTCTTTGGAGAATTGGAGACGACCCGAAAGATGTTCCGTTCATCGTGGGAGGTGACTTTTCTTGGTCTTCCAGTAGATTTCTTCTTGCCGTAGTAGAGGGAGAAATCATATGAAGAGAAGATCCCAGTTGGTGCATCACGGAAATCTGTGCTTGCTCAGCAACAGTGTGGAGTGGAGCTCGGCCCATGATGAGATAATAAACAAAAGACTAACTTGGAAGGGCACTTTTAAGACAATATTTTATTTTAGGATCTTTATTACTGTACCTGCACATCAGACTTCTTCCACGATCCTGATTACGGTACACAGCTTACCCAAATCAAGGGTTTGGAACCCTTTGAATTGATCTCATTCAAAAAGTTGCGTTACACATGACACTAAATTACTGTCGAAACTCCATAATAGTGAACAAAATAAGATGAAAAATAGTTAAAAACAGATAAAACATGAAAGTAAAAACTTATTTTAGTGAAAACCGCTCGAAAAAATCACCGACCCACTCAAAATCTCAGGTGGTCCTATCATTATTGGACGGTCGAAAAAGTGACTTTTTAGTGGTGTGCGGGGACGGAACATGGTAGAATCATGAAAAATTGGGTCCTGGGGTTATTTTGGATTTTGCATCGAATGGCATTCACAGATTTTTTATAACTTACTTAGTTTTGCCAGAACGTCAAAAATCAAGGGGGGTCCTATCATTATTGGACGGAGTGTAGGTGTGTTTTCTGAAGTCCTTGATCCCTTCGAGGTCCTTTCCAGCTCGTTCCTGATCAGCTAAGTTCTTGTTCGGAGCAACACTGCGCCTCTCTTCAGCCGCCTGCTTCGTGTCCATGGTGTATAATTGTCCATAGGAATGGGCCTTTTCAGTCGATGGATGGAGAGGTCCAGCTGCAAGGTAGATCTGTTCATGGATCTTGTAAGAGTAAAGTCCGTAGTCTCTGAACTCTTCCACCTGTGCACCCATTGATGCGAGAGCTAATGCCGAATTGAACTGTCGGATGTTGCTCTGGAAGTTGTCAGCATCCGAGCTATCTCCCACCTCCAAATGCGTCTTTGGCCGTTGTTGCATTCTTCTCATCCTTTTTATTCCGATATCTGGTTGAATGGTATGTGAATCTCTCAGTGCGTTGCTCCTTGGTTTCAGATGCTCTTTTAGCCTTGGCATTGCTTCGAAGACTTGATCTTCTTTTCTCGACTCTTTCCTGCGTTTCAGACAGTCTTGTCTCCAATTTTGATTGCGAGTTGCTGATCCTTTCCATCATTTTCTCCTTCTCGGTAGAATCTGCTCTCCGAAGACGTCTGGACTCTCGATCTTTCTTTTTCCGGATCGCACTTTCTTCTGGAGTCTCGCTTTGTCGCTTCCGTCTCATAAACTCTTCAGCAGATCGCGTTTGATCATTTTGGCGGGCCGACAATAAATATTTATACGACTTTCGTCGTAGCAGTAACAAAAAAAAATAGTTAAACGTGAAAACCAATTGAACTCCCGCTTGACGCGAACATTTAATTATCAGTTCATATCGTTTGCAATCGGTATCACTTGGTGTAGTAGCTAGTGAGTTGCAAACTGCAATATGCACTCCCTGGTTCAATTCCTCCTGAGGTCTGTTGAGTTTTGTTGATCCAAAGGCGTGGTTAAAAATAGTTCCCATCAACCACGATCCCTCAATCCTAATGCTCTCTCTCTTTGAGGAATACGGGCTGGCTATCTTCCAAGCGAACAGACGGACATACTTGAATAGCGTAATATATATAAGAAAGATAGAGTAAATACGCTAAAGAACATTCTTCTATTTTTCAAAACTATGCTCGTGCTTCAATCACAATAGATTTAACGGTTCAAAAAACAAAAAAATTACCCATGCAGCCGCTACAACCTTCCTCTCGCCGTCTACAACTCCGCATACACTTCCGACGCTTCCAGAACATCCTGACAGATCTGCCACGTATTTCACTTCTTCTCCTGCCAAATTCCAGAGTACAACACGCGAATCGACGCCTCCAGTAACAAACTCATCAGATTTCACATCGTTTTTCAGCCTCTTCAGCACAGTTATCGGTTTTTGATGACGCCGCTCCGATAGGCTTTTAATTACTCCAACTTCTCTTTCGGACTGTATGAATATTCAGTGAATGACTGTATTTAATAAACTTACATTTGGCGTCGTTTGTACCGCGATTTGTAGCGAAGAAGCGTAAACGGCGAGCGGTGCTGATTTGCATGCCGTCAGACAGTGCGAACGTGGATTTACGCTAGCGGAGATGAATGTCGGCGTGATCTTCATTTACCTCTTTCTGAAAATAAGATACAATTTTAAATAATATGGGCAAAAAACCAAAATTTTTGGAAAAAAAAACAAAACAAAAAAAGAAGAACAAAGGCGATAGATGCAGTGTCGTAATGATGTAGAAATGGAGACGAAAAGAGTGAGGCGGCAGTGAGAGAGCGGAACAAAGCGTGGAGACGCAGACGCGAGGCGAAGTTGCTGACACATTTTAAAATCAAGGGTTCCCGCGATTTTATTTAATTTTTTCAAAATAAATTAAAATCTGTTTAATTTTCCCGATTTCGCTTATTTTTTTTGTTGCAAATCCCGCAAAGTTCAGCTGCGACGCACCGGAAGCGTTGATTCTTTTTTGTGTGTGTTAATCCCGAAAAATCAGTGTTCGCCAACCAGAAAAACATACTTCACCTAGCCGTCCGTCAGCTCCATGCAGTCGTCAATTTCACACATGCTTCCGGCGCGTTGCCGCTGAGCTTTCCGGACTTTGACTAATAATTAGAAAAAAAAAACAAAATTCCATTTTCAGAGAAGGATGAATTTAATGACTAGTCTACGAATACCATTGAAAAGAGGACCAAAAGTGAGTTTTCTTTATTTATACTGCGTTCAAAGTAAAGAAAAATACTGAAATCAGGTGTTTTTGGCATCCAAAGTTCCACAAAAATTCCCAATTAAATCAGGCTATTAGCCGTTTTGGATGGCTATTCTGTTCAACTACAGGGTGGCCGATAAGTATAGGACGCTCGCTTTCAGCGTTCCCTGGCACGGTGCCAAGGGATATTTTCGAAAAATTTCGAAACTTTTCGAAAGTCCAGAGACTATATAAGTAAGCTTCTCAGTCATTTGTTCTCACTTCTCCATATCGCCGAGCTATGAAAAGTTCTCCTCATCGTCCTTCCATTGAACTCTTGTTCAAGAGAGGCCTCGGAAGTGCTGAGCAGGCTTTCTCGGAAATGAAAATTTCTCTTCCGAGTTCCGTCGGAAATTTCCGATTTTGTAATTTTCTCTTCCGATGTTCCGACGGAATTCCGAGTTTTCCATTTTCATTTCCGGATTTCCGTCGGAATTCCGAAATTTCAAATTCTCGTTCCGATTTCCGTCGGAATTCCGACTTCCGACGGAATTCCGATTTCCGATCGGAAAAATCGGAAATGAACCTGAATAGACCCATAAAATCTTGAATTATCCACAAAAAGTTAAAAAAAAATTGAGGAAAGATACGTAGACTCGTGTTTTAAAGGCCGCGACATTTCGAAACCGCGTTAACAAGGTTTTTTTCGGTCGTTTCTTTTGTTTTTTTTTCCGGTTTTTTTTGGGTGAAACAAAAAACATTTTGTTTTGTTCATGCACGTGAAAAAAAAGGTTTTTTTTAAGCCGCGGATGGGCAAAACAATGTCTGTATTTGAACAAAAACTTAGCCGGGATATGCTCTGAATTGACAAAAAATCTTTAATTTTCAACAAACTGCTGAAAAATTTCCATTTAACTCGCAGAAATACACATTTTTTTTTGTATAATTTTCTTGAACAAATTTTTTTTGAGAAAAAAATTTTTATTTGTCCTTAAAACATTTAAAAATTAAAAAAAAAATGGTAATTTTCCAATGTTTTTGTTGAAAATTAGAGATTTTTGGTCAATTCAGAACATATCCCGGTTTTGTTCAAATAGAGGCATTTTTTGCGCCTCCGCGGCTTAAAAAAAACCTTTTTTCTCACGTGCATGAACAAAAAAAACATTTTTTGGTCCCACCCCTGCTACCGATGCAAGGTGCAGTTTGCATACTGTAAACATTTTTGGTGGCCTCCAAAGAAATGACGCTCAAATCTTGCACTTTTTTTCATTAAATTATGAAAAAAAATGTTTTACTTCCTACCTCCCTTTCAACCCCCCTCACCCACTGTTAACGCGGTTTCGAGATGTCTGGTTTCGAGATGTCGCGGAGTCATTTTAAATAGGAAATTTGTGTGACGGACATGGTCGAATTTTTTCCCAAAAAAAAACGATTTTTCGTACCAAATTTCGACAGAAAAACATGTTTTTTTCCGACGTCGGAAAAATATTATTTCCGACGGAAACGGAAATATCTTCGGAAATCATTTTGTCTCGGAACGGAATCGGAAATTTTTTCGGAAGTGAAACTGCCTCGGAACCGGAATCGGAAATTTCCGACATCGGAATTCCGACGGAATTCCGACTTTTCGGAAATTTCCGAGAAAGCCTGGTGCTGAGATCGCTCGACGCCTTCAAATTTCGTCTTCGACGGTTCGAATTCTTCGACGGCACTTTGCTGGTGGTCCATTTATCCTTCAACAAGACTGGGCACCGTCCCATGGCTCGAGATCGACATTGGCCGTCTTGGAGGCGCATTTCCCTGGATTCCTGGACAAGAACTTGTGGCCTGCTTCCAGCCCGGATCTCAATCCGATGGATTTCAGCGTTTGGGGCATGTTGGAAGGGAAGATCGCGGGAAAAGTTTTTGCTACTGTCGATGACTTGAAGGCCGCTCTCGAGGTAGCATGGGCTTCGATCGACGACGGATACCTGCGGCGCACTGTCAATTCGGTGAAGAAACGTTTGAGAGCCTGTGTCAAAGCTCGTGGATCCAACTTCGAAATTCTCTTGTAAAATCAAATTTTCTGCTTATTTTTTGTTGTTTAATAAAGGTTGTTCTCGAAAAATCCTCAAATTGAAAAAATGGGAGCACTTTCAAAACGTCCTATACTTATCGGCCACCCTGTATTTATTCCTATGTTTCAAATTCTAGACATCGTGTGCCGCGCATAAGCACTGCGTACGTGCCAATCACTCACTGATTGTCAGACGGCTAACATCCATATCCGGCGGCTAGTAGCCATCATCACCCACTATTCGCTATTTTCAATGGCTATTAAGCACGTAGCTGCCTATACATGCCAAAAATTACCTGAGAACAAAAGTTGTTTAGCTGCGAGTTCGTATCTTTTTTTAACGCGGGGAAACATTTATTTTAATTATTGGATGTCTGGCATTGAAACGGGTCGGTCGTTTTCAGTTGTGCGCGCTTATTTTTTTAGGACTGGGCTGCAAAAAATATCGAAACCCTGGGAAAAAGCTCTCGGACGTTTTGAAAGTAGACGTTTCGAAATTGGACGTTTCGAAAGTTTTTCTGAATTTTGTCGTCGCGGTGTTTGAGGAATTTTCCTTTAAAAATGCTTTTGAAAATGATTGTGTGAAACACCGCGTCGACAAAATCCAGAAAACCTTCGAAACGTCACACTTTCAGAACGTCTACTTTCGAAATTTCCGAGAGCCGGGAAAAACACTAAACCAGAGAATAAGCCCTGCCTCTTTGCCAGCCTGTGGCACTTTTTCATCTTTTTTGTTTTATCTGCTTTCTTTAAAAACTCCCCCCAGAAAACGTATGTCGCAGACTTTCATAAATCCGATTTTTAACGTTGAAAACGGTATACTTGGTATAAAGGGCTGCAAATTTGCTCCATTAGAAAAACCAAAGACACGGCCGCGTAAGCGGCGAGAGAGTGCTGTAAATTGAGAGAGCGTGAATCTCACTCCAAATTCATGCGCAATTCACTGTGTGATTGGAGCGAGTTTGCAGCGTTTTATACCGAGTATATTAAAACATTAATTTGTCTGCATTTAGACGCACTCACTGATCGAAGACTCCCCATTAAGCTCGGATGATCCGCAAGACTTTGAAAGCCACGTGGTTCTCCGAGTTCCCGACGATTGTGTCAGTCGAATTGAGAAAATTTTGGCGAACGACGGAAAACTCGAAGATTTTTCGATAAATTTAAACGCAGACGCACGCACGGCAACCTTGCGAATTGGAAATCAGTTGTTGAACGGAAAAGTGCTCGATTTGCCGACGGTAACCGAAGTTCACAAGACGTTGGACAATAAGAATATGTTCAAAGTGGCTGATGTCTCTCAAGTTATCGTTTGCACACACGACAGTATAAATGCCTCCGGCTCCACATCTTCCGTGAACGCGAATGATAACGATGGCGCTGGTGGCACGGAAGCGGCTGCAAAGGCAGCAAAAAAAGCGGCAAAACAATGGCAGTATCCGCACGGATTGACACCTCCGATGAAGTGCGCGCGGAAGAAAAGATTCCGAAAGACGAAAAAGAAAAAGTTTATGGATGCTCCTGAAGTGGAAAAAGAGCTGAAACGATTGCTCCGCATGGACCTGGAAGCGGATACGGTCAGTTGGCAGATTGTAGACGGGAATAAGAATAAAGACGCGGCGGTTGGCGATGAGAGAAGTCAAAGGCACGTGAGGTATTCGTCGAGCAGTGAGGAAGAGTTGTCGGATGTGGCGGAAGACGAAGAAAAGGAAGAGATTTTATAATACATTTTTTGTGTTTTGTGACCGTGACAGCTGTGACGAAGCATTTTCGTGAAAGAGTTGGTGTAGGGCGAAATCGATTTATATGTATACCCCAAACATATAGGTATGTACTTTTGGGTATTTCATGTAAAATTCTGAGAAAAAAAAAGAAATAAGAGAGATTTCAACTTTCTGCAAAATTCTCGTAGAAAGTTTTAAGGAAATTCTGGAATGTTGAATTTTTGCTGCCAAAAGAATGGATGGGACCAAAAAATAAACATGTTTTTTTGGTGAAACAAAAAAAATTTTTTTTTGTTAATGCGCATGAGACAGAAAAATTGTTGTCTTCGAACAAAAACTTTGCCGGTATATGTTCCGGATTGACAAAATACTGTAATTTTTAACGAAAACTAGGAAAATTTTCTTTAAACTGGTAGACATATTCTTTTTTTGGGGGGGGGGGGGTTTCATTTCAAACGTTTTTATGTTCCACATAGCGTTGAGTTCAGCGGAGCGCGTTTGATCATTTTGGCGGGCCGACAATACAATTCCTCATTTCAGAAATTTTTTAAAATTGGCGCAGTAGAATGTTAAAATCTTTAAAAAAAAATATTTTTAAAAAGTTACTTTTTCGTTTAGAATGTTCCAATACGTTTCCGAAAGTACTGGTATTAGTATTCTTAAAAATGTACACTTCTTTAAAATTCCAGACTAATTTTAGTAATTTTTGATATTTCTTGAAACTTATTGACCCATTTAGAAATGAAAAATGTCTTGGAAAACCCTACACAATCGCAGTTTTTCCACAGCTCTCACGGAAGTATCATTCACCACGAGTTGTTCTGAATATATAATAAAACCCCAGTGATGTGAATAAAATATTTATCGCCATTTTTTGGCTTTTCCTATTTCTTTAAAAATTCCCGATGTTCATTCGCATCCTATGTATTTTTGATGATATCGGCAGCGCAGAAAGTTTCAAAAAAATGGCGCGAGGATTTCTAACAATTATCCGGTTTTCTTCGAATTTCTTTTTTTCTTTGAAAGAAGAGGAATACATAAAACTTGTTTCTCTTTTCTTCTTTTCTGTCACTGATAACTCACTGTAAATAACTCATAACTTTTTTTTGGTTGATAATGTTTGATCGGCTATGATTGACTTTCCCGGTGCACGCCGTTTGTTTTTTTTTTGTACGTGGCTCCTTTTTCAGTCCAATTTTGAAGGGCAGAGCTTTCTCTTTTTTCTGTATACTTGGCTTTCCATTTTTGTGAATTTTACGTTGCCTATCTAATTGAAATCGAAATCTTTCTAATCAGTCTTGGAACGATTAGCCACGGCAAATTTCAGAATTTTTTCCTCTGGGAAAATTCGAATTTCTAAATATTTAGGTGTTGTGGAAAAAAGACAGTAATAATACTAATAATAATGATAAAATTTCTTCAATTCTCGCGTCACAATTTTCTAAATATGTGATAAGAGCACAGAGATTGCTCACTACAGTGCTCCAAAAAATATAGCAAAACCTCGAATTTTTTCAAAAAATACAATGTTTAATGATTTTGGTACTCGTGAATCCACTGGTTAACAGCGAGTGTCAAAAATGGTTCGGTAATTTCGCAGAATCGCCCCCCACATCACTATTGCCCCCCAACCCAGGGAATCGCCCCCCACTGGGTACATTTTGAATCCCGAAGATGGGTGGGGGGTGATTGTGAGTAGGGGGTGATTCTATAGTGTCAACATCGTACTATGGCCCCCCACTAGTAGAAATGGGGGCCGATTGTAAGTTCTAAGGTAATCTCCAAGAATCGCCCCCCTGCAGGTCTTACAATCACCCCCCACGGTATAATCTCAAAATCACCCCCCCCCCCCCCCCCCCTCACTTTTCCGTTTTGTGGAGAAAAATTACTTCCGTCGCGTGAGATTAAAAATGTGCCTGTGCCGATCACTGAAAGAGAGGGTCTAAACGGCTTCCACCCAGCGCCTGGCGGCGCAAAATTGATAGGCAATACAGATGCTTCTAGAGCGCTGAACTATAGGAATATCCCGGAAACTCACTAAAAATGTGCCATCCACATCCACTCGCTTGAAAAAATCAAGAAATGGTTAAACAAAAGGAGATTAAATTCTGTGCCTAGTCAAAAGGGCATGCCACGGTAAAATTAAGTATGAAAAAAGTTATTATTTTTTATAGAGGGAGCGGGGGGCTATTCCATAGTTTATCCGAGGGGGGCTAAAGTGCGATGTGCAGGGGGGTGATTCTCCGATTATACCAATAACACATTCCCACACATTTTCAATGATATTTATGGCTGGTGAGCACGCTGGGCAGTCAAGAACTTGAATTTTTCCGGCGTCTCCAACAAGACAGCGCTTCCATCCACTGTGCTTGTCAAATTTTGACGTAGATATATGCCAGAATAATTGAAATTCTCGATTGGCGAGCGTGCTCACTAAAAATGTGTCGGACACCTTTATATTGTAAATTCTCCGTGGAAATTTCGAATTTTCTAATGGGGTTATTCATTTCATGCATTTTGCATTTTTTGTCCAATTTTCTTTATTCATTTCATGCAGAAAACTGAATTTCGTCGAACTGCAAAATGCACTTTTTGTCACGAAAAAGACGCGAAAATGCAAGAAAAATGGCGGTGTTATTCATTTCATGCAGAAAATGACAAAAAGTTCATTTTGCAGTTCGACGAAATGCAGTTTTCTGCATTTTGCAGTTCGAAGAAATACAGTTTTCTGCTGCAGAAAATGTCGTTTTCTGCATGAATTGAATAAGGAAAATTTGACAAAAAAAAAATGAAAAATGCATGAAATGCATGAAATGAATAACCCCATAAAAAAAGTTGGGGTTTGACTATAAATTTTTCACAAAGCCCACAATTTTCAAGAAAAAAGAAAAGAAAACCGACTTGCTAACTAATATTTACTCAAAAATACATTTATCTAAAATAATAAGTTCATATTTATTTCCATCAAATTATTGTTTTTCCAATCCAGTTGCCACATAATAACGTGAAACCCCGCCTACTTTTCTCACACGAAAGTGTAAATTACACTAAAATTTTATTCTGAAATTTAAATTCGCTCCATTCGTAGTCGACGAGGCAGCCACGTTGGCGACGAGAGAGTGTAGAAAATTGAGAGAACGTGGCCTATATTTCGCTCATATTGTGAAAGCAAAAAAATTGCAACGCGGTGTTTGCGTACTTTTGAAATTCAAATGAAAATGGGAACAAATCTCTTCATTTCCCATGCTATTTCTTTCATTGCCGTTTGAATTTCAAAAGTACGCAAACACCGCGTTGCAATTTTTTTGTTTTCACAATAAGCGGGATTTTTTTCTCTGAATGTCACTACAAATGTGCGACCAGTCCATTTTACCAGTAGAGCAAATTTGCAGCAGATTCGCGTGAAAAAAGTGGGTGTGGTTTCATGTTTTGATGATGCAACTCGATTGAAAAAACAATAACGATCAAACACCACTTTGTTTTTCTTTTTTTCAAACTTTTCCCGCATCATTTTCCGTTCAAAGTTCAATTGCAATTCCAAAGTTGATCTGACTTTGGACTTTTCTCACAGCATTGAAACAAAACATCGCGTCGATTGCAAAAAACAGCGAATATCGCTAAAAATAGTTTCTTGGGTATTGTGTTTTCAAACGAGTTGCAGCATGAAAGCATGAGTCGGCTATCCCTTTTTTGTCTACGTCTCTTCAAATATCACTGTGTTCGCGTGGTCGCGCACAGATAAGTGGGCGGGGTTTCATGTTCTCATGTTGCAACTCGATTGAAAACACAATAGAGTTAACGGTTACGTCTAGTGTGCGTTACCGAAAAATTTTTTACCGGTAAATCATCTTTCGGCAAATTTACCGGTAAATTTGCCGAAAATTTACCGGTAAATTTATCGGTAATTTACCGAATTTCACGGTAAATTCGACAAATTTACCGGTAAATTTACCGGTAATTTCGCGAAAATTTTACCGGTAAAATGGTTTTCGGCAAAACTTAACGTGGGGTCAAGTTCACGTAATAAAAAAACAAGACATCGTGAAAAACAAAGATACGCAGACGATACGTGGCGCGACCTCGGCCTTGCACAATCACGTCTTTTTTACATCTTTTAAAAATTGCATCTGTATTAAAGCGTGACCGACCGTGATACCAAGACTATAATTGTAACGTGGCCTGTCCCACTTCATGTATAAATAATGTCAATTTACCGATAAATTTACCGGCAAATTACCGATAAAAAGTTTTGCCGAAACTTTAATCGGTAAAATTTACCGGTAAAGAATCGACAAAATTTGCCAAATTTACCGGTAAAAAATTTTAGAAATGGTTTCTCTTTTGCCGAATATTTATCGGTAAAACGTGATTCGAAAATTTACCGGTAAAATCGTCAAATCTTTACCGGTAACGCACACTAGTTACGTCTACAAGCCAACTTGCTCAATTAATCGGTTTTACAAGTCGGTGGAAGCACGGTGTGCTGGCGACTGCCTTTTTTTCAAACGCTTTTTTTTTCGCCGCCACGCGCTGCGGTTGCTTCGCCTGGCAACGCTGTGGGTCATCGCTTACACGGTGCTATAATGGATTCGTGGCGGAGTGACAATTTTTTCACGTTTTTATTCGAAAAAATCAAGAAATAACTGAAGAAATGAAGAGATTTTTCGTCTCCCAGTTTCACGTGAAATGTCACTCTGTCACGAATCCATTATAATTCGGAATAGAATTCGCACGAAATAGAACTGTAGTCGAAATTGAACTAAATGAGCAATGAAGCGCGATTGCACTGCTTGACCGTCAATGCGGGCCGACAATAAAATGGTAAAAGTTTATTAAAAAAAACCATTGTTGTTGAATAAATCAAATGTAAAACTGTAGAAAAAAACGAGCATGAGAAATTCCACAATTAGAATGGGCTATAAATGCACTCACGCACCATTGTTAATTTAGTTCTATTTTGATCAGTTCTATTCCGAAAAGCTTTATTTCGTTACAGTTCTATTCCGGAGTAGCACCGCTTACACAATCTCTGCTTGAAAAATTCATTTCAAAAAATGTGAATTCGCATAATTTGGCACAGTGCCAATATTTTTTTCAATGGAGCGAACAGTCGCCAGCACCCGCCGTGGAAGCATACTTTGCGCGTTGATTTTTTGTGACTAAATAGTTGTACTGTATAACAATATTGATATGGGAAGAGAGCGTGCTACACACAAAAAACCATCAAAGATCGCCCAATTTTGAAGAGTCACATGCTTCCTTCCTCCGGAAATAATTATTTGGGTGTCAAATGAGATAAAAAAGAACAGTAAAATTAGTGAGCGAAAAGAGGGCTCAGTCAAACTCGACATGTCAGCACATGCGCTCCACCGTACTCAGTGATCCAGCACGGAATACAAACCGCACCATTAAACCAGCTAAAACAACATAGAAAATCCTATTTTTTGCAATGTAAATCCGATATCCGATCCAATCTATTTAAATCTTTTCTTCTGCCGATCCTATCCTCCCATTTCTTGACACCGAAACGAAAGGACAAGTCGCTCTCTCTCCATCTGTGGTTCTCTCCGTCTCTCACACTCTATCGTCGTCGTTTCGCCTTCCAAATCACCGCCCCGAAATTCACATTTTCCGTGCGCTGAGAAATAGGCGAAAAAGATGGAAAATGTCATTTATTTGAGGACATGTCAAAAGCCTTTCAACAACTATAAAGTCCCTTGGGATAAAGGTGTTGCTTTTTTTGTTTTGTTAGCCAACTTTTAAGATGTTTTCAAGTATAGCCCCTGAAAAGTTATGGGGTTATTCAGATGTAGCAGAAAAACAACTGTTTTTGGTTGATATTTTTGGTAACTCTCGATAACCCGATTAAATTATTTTTTATTAAGCTGTTTTTTATTAAAATTTTAAAGAATGTTAACTCTACTCATATATTGTTAGTAGTGTGTGTTAATTTCATTATTTTCTTCATTCTATACCCATTTATTTGTGAGAACTTGTAAAATGTCGCTGATTCTTTCATTTTCGTTTGAATTTTCAAAAGTTCGCAAACACCGTGTTGCATTTTTTTGTTTTCCCAACATCTTTCGTTACATTTTATTATTTTATATTCAATTCGACGCACATAAATCGCAAATAATAATAAAATCTCATTCCCATACAACCTTCTAATTATTAGTATTACGACATTGATTTTGAGCAAATATTTGAGCAATCCCTTCCCCACTCCCAACTCCTCGCGCCCTCCGACTTCACCATTGAGAAAGAAGATGTAGTAAGTATGTTTACGGTCACTTCACATTTTTCTTCTTTTCAACCTCCAAACCCCACATTATGCATAAAACATGTCGCTTGTTGAAATTTCTTTGACGATGCTCTGTGTTCAAAAAAATAGAAGAGAAGAGAAAATTGAGCAACGCCTTGATTAACTTCCTTAGTGTATCTTCTTTTTTCTCAAACGATTTTTTCTTCTTTTCTTTTTAAATTTCCCACCATTGAAGCTGAAAAATTTTCCCATGAGAACACAATTTTTTTTGTTTTGTTTTGGTTTTTAACCGTGCCAAGAAAAGTATTTGTTGGCGGGAAAAAATAGTATTTTGTTCATTTTTTACGTCACGGCATGCTTGGCACAAAGCTGTTGAACATTTTTCACAAAGCTAAACTTGGCCACTGTGGAGACGCAGAGAATGCGATGGAGCTCGTTTACATTTTCGTGGAGTCTAGCACGCCCTGTTTTTGCGAATACTTTTTTGTAGTCAAATAGCAAAATTCGACACAAACTTCCGTGGCAAGACCCACTATGCAGCTGCCATGGCCAACTGGAAGTTCCATGTGAATTATTTATAATATGGCTAGAAAAAAGACCACAACGAAGTTCTAGCCGCGAGCCCACAATAGTTAAAAAATATTTAATTATTTTTCCGTATTAATCTCATTTTCCAATAGTGAACAAAAATGAGCTGAAACTCGGATGTTTTTATTTTCTCATACCCTGTTTATTCTTTCTCATTCGTCCTTCAAAGCCTTTTTCATTTTTCGTTCCTTTATTTAGCACCCAATTTCAAATTAACTGACCTTCCGAATGAATGGACTCTTCTTCTTCTTCCTTTTCTTCCGTTTTTCCCTAATTTCTCCGCGCATTCTGAATCGCATGCTGTCCCCCTTTTTCTCAAAGTCTTCCATAAATCAAACAGAATTGTCTAATTACCAAATCTACTCTACTTTTCGCTAAATTTACCGAACCTTTATCGACGATAAGGCGCACTGCAGACATGGTACACCGATTCTGAATATACAGTTTAAAAAAATCCTTATTTCTTTTAATAAAGCAAAATTTTGAAGTTGCCTTCGTACTTAGGAATTGTATTCCTGAAATGGTTAGGAATATAGAAATCTCCAGAAAATATTGGAATATTATCCGAGAGGTATTGACTAGTTTTTAAATAAGTTTTAAACGTTCTAAAGGAGCTTTGGAATTTTTACCGAATGTTATAAAATTCGTAATACTCTTATCTCGTGCGTATAAGACCGCTCGTGTATTTTGTTTCTCCGTCTTTTCAAAAAGATTTACTGTAAATACTCTAACAGAGTATCGTGCAGCCATGTTGTTCGGTGGTGCACGTTAGTGACATGTGCAGTTCTATTGACAGCTGCACCACTACATATTTCTCGTAAACTTTCGGAGATTTTTTTTGATTTTTAAGAGATACTTCGAGTTTAAGGTTTTTCGAAAAAGAAAAAGTACTTGCGGTAATTTATTGGCATTTCTGATGTCCGACTCGTCCTTCATTCCTCATTACTCTCGTCTCATAGCCAGTTGGCACTCGCAGTGGCCTAGAAAATGGCAACACTCCCAGGAGAAATTCAGCACCGCCAGACACAGCTGAAATGAGTGTGTAATCCACTAAAAACCCTAGTGATTAAAATAACAGTTTATTGTTTTTTGGGGGTTTTTTCAATCTCGTTAAAATGTTTTGAATGGATTACGGTCACACTCATTTCAACTGTGTCCGGTCGTGCTGAGTTTACTTGTGGAAGAGATTGCATTTTCTAGGCCACTTCAGGTGTCAGCAAACAAAAAATTGTAATGGACCTATTCAGCATAGAAAAAAACTGTTTTTCGTGTTTTAATCCTATGTAGAATTTCGGAAAACGACAAAAAAAAACTACAGTAGTCGGAGGTTTACCTGTCGAGGGAATAATTCGGTGTCCCTTTAAATTTCGGCTAAATTTTCATTGAAATCTGGAGGTGCGTTACATGTTTGATGCCGGGTCTCGTCGCGAGGGATTTTTTCCTGACAGGATATAGGATCCATGAAACACGAAAACGGCATTTTCCGGAAAATGAGATCGTCTGTTCCTCTGCGTCTCTCACCATCATCATACAAAATTCATCAATTTCTAAATTTCGTTTTCAGTAAATCGGTTTTCCTGTCGTTTTCCAGTTTCAGGGATCCGAGACCATATGCATGAAACAGGGAAACGACAGGAAAACCGTTTTCCAAACTATTCTTCTCTGTCTCTCACCCGCATCATTTAAAAATCAACGTTGTTGACATTTCGTTTTCCGGAAAACGGTTTTCCACTTTCTTGCATGTGTCTCTGGTAAACAACATGCATAGGGTTAAAAAACACAAAAAAAAAACAGTTTTTTCTTCCCTGAGTAGGTCCATAATGTACGGTGCTATCGCGGAATAGAACTCTAGTCAAACTGAACAGCTCGAAAAAGTATTTCGTGGTTCATTATGGATTATTGAGTTCTATTTCACGTTTTTTTTTCAGCACAGCTCCATTTCTACGAGTTCTATCCCGCAGCAGCTCCGAAAAGAACCAATAAAATATTTTATTGAAATAGTGTTTTTTTTCTTCTCTGCCTCGCTTCTAGATTTCTTTACCGATTTCACAAAAACAAGAAATTTGTCAGTTTTACGATTTTTATATTTCAGTTTCAATATACACCGTTTCTTTATGCAGTAGAGATATGCGAAAGAATCGCGAGTTCTTTCTCGTCTGTTTTCTCATCGTCTTCATTCTCTTCTATTTTATCACATCAAGGTTTGTGAAATATATTGGAACTCTAAAACTTGTGACTTCCTGTTTTCAGAACATCAGAAGACCCATTCTACAGTAGGCGAGAAAAGTTTAGTCGTGGAGATGTGGACGATAAACCGGTAGCTCCGGTTCGAGCTGATAATGGATACAATCGAACGTCACCATTTATATTTATCGGTGAGGACAAAATGGGTTCTGGTTATGGGAAATGTTTAATTTATTTGGTAAATGGGAAATAATTAGAATCCGGAGAACTTTGTAGGGGCGTTAGCTTATATTGGACGGCGTCTGGAATGGGTTTTTTATGCTTCCGCTCATGCAACTAGTTTCTTTCCTATTCAGGAAATTCAAATTGTATACAGAAATTCTGGAACTTTCTCAGAAAAACTAGAACGACATAAATAGTAATTTTAAGAATCTGTACCGGTTATTATACGATTCTGAACAGGTTATTTGCTTTGGAATCTTGTGAGAAGTTCTACAAATCTTGTAAGATCTCATAAAATTTCTGAAAATTTATTGCATGAGTTTAGTTGTTCAAAAGACTTGCCGATGAATTTACCAAATATTTTTACTGGTAAACTTTCGATTAAATTTCACGCGATCAAAGGTAGCGTAGCAGGCTTGCGTGATGAAAAATGTAACCTTAGGTGTATCAAAATTTGTCGACCTACCGTAACCCAAATAAATATGAGCAATGACCACGCACCCTTTTGCAAAAACAGGGAAAATATTTTGTAGGGGGAATCAAGTTTTTCGGGTTACTGTAGCTCACCGCTTCATCTTTTCGACAATTTTTTTTACTTCTTCTCCCAATTCTAAACCATTTCTTCTGCATAACCAAGCCTGCTTTGCGGTCCTGCGCTTTTGTGTTGACCACATGTACTCAACCTGTTCTTTTCCAGGAGGCGTACCTCGCTCAGGAACCACACTGATGCGTGCAATGCTCGATGCTCATCCAGATGTGCGATGTGGAGAAGAGACACGTGTAATTCCACGTATTCTCAATCTTCGATCACAGTGGAAAAAATCGGAAAAGGAGTGGAATCGATTGCAACAAGCTGGTGTCACTGGAGAAGTCATCAACAATGCGATCAGCTCATTTATCATGGAGGTTTGTAGTCTTGTTCCTTGAAGGATTACGGTTGGAATTACAAGCACCATTTTCTTTCAATTTTAAGGTAATAGTGGGCCACGGAGACCGTGCCGCCCGTCTCTGCAACAAAGATCCATTCACCATGAAATCGGCTGTTTATCTCAAAGAACTCTTTCCAAATGCCAAATATCTATTAATGGTCCGTGACGGAAGAGCCACTGTGAACTCGATCATATCCAGAAAAGTCACAATTACCGGTTTCGATTTGAATGATTTCCGACAATGTATGACAAAATGGAATGCAGCAATTGAAATTATGATCGGACAATGTGAATCAGTTAGAGCGAACTGTCTAAAAGTGTACTATGAACAACTTGTGCTCCACCCGGAAGCTCAAATGAAAAGGATTTTGGAATTCCTTGACATTCCGTGGAATGACAGAGTGCTACATCACGAACAACTGATTGGAAAAGATATATCATTGTCAAATGTGGAAAGAAGTTCAGATCAAGTTGTGAAACCAGTGAATTTGGATGCGTTGAGCAAATGGGTTGGCACAATTCCAGAAGATGTTGTTAAAGATATGGATTCGATTGCACCAATGCTCAGAAGGCTTGGTTATGATCCGAATGCTAACCCGCCTAATTACGGTATTGTTTTTTTCATGTCATGGGTTTTCCACGTTGGGGAATTTTTAAAAATCTTTTTTATTGGTTTCTTTTCTAAATCACATCGCGAAGTTCTTGATACCCTGAACACGGTGTGTTAGCCGGAACGTTGGAAAATAAAATTTAAACTGCGCGGGTTTTTTTCCCGAAAAAAAAATTCTGGCCTAAACGTGGACGTTTTTTCTTTTTTTCTACAGTAGGCTGCATTTAGCTACATAGCCACTCGTCCGCTTTAAAACGGATACGAAGCCGAGGCGCAGAGAAGCTGAGTTCGTGGATACTGTTGTTTTATTTCATCATGGCAGAAACTTTTCCGAAGAGATGTAGACAAGCAGACTCTCCCTTCAGCGGAGCGCATTGCCGATAACGTTCCGGCCAACACACCGTGGCTGAAAGTTTACTTACTTATAAACTTACAACCCTAAGTACAAATATACTTGCTGAATGCATCATCAACCTCGCTTTACGGCACTTTTTAAATTTCAACAGTGTGGTGCGCCTTTTTTGAAGCGAAAAATCAAATTTAAACTGTAACTCGTCGTGGCTACATCATTTTCTGTTGAAAAAAAGAAAACAGCTAGAATTCGAGCTAATCTTGCAAGTGCATCATGGTTTTACAGAAATTTCGCAGTAGAGCGAGGTTGATGATGTATTCTCCGACTATATTAAAAAAAACGAACCATTTGCAGGCAATCCGGACGAAATCGTTGCAAAAAAGACTGAAGACGTACACAAGAACGGCGCAGAATGGTACAAAAAAGCGGTTCAAGTGGTGAATGATCCAGCACGAGTCGACAAACCAATCGTCGACAATGAAGCTGTTAAGTTATAGAGAAATTTAACAATCATCAATCCACGGGTCTATTTAAACTTCTAGTTGCCTTTCCTTTTTCCGTCTTTTTTGTGATTTTTGTCTTATTGTGTTTTGCTAGCGACGTTTATGGTATATTTATATTTATTTTTCGTTTTCTGTGCTTCATTCACATTGTACATTCCGGGTTTTCTGAACTTTTTGGTCATAGATAAATTATCTCTAATTCTATAATTAAGTGTTGAGTGGCCACTGATCATATTTTGAAAGACACATTATGAGCCACAGAGGCCACACATATTCCTAAAAAAAAAACGAGCGCGGTGGGGACTATTTTCCATTTTTCTCCGCAATTAGCGCTAAATATTAGCAGCCTTGTTGGCCACTAGCTGCACGAAATTCCCGGAGTGCGCAGCAGGCTGACACGGTATACTTACATGATAAATGTTGATGATTAACAGTTAATGAATACGCGAGAAATACGAATAGTCAGTCTATCTCACAATCAGCCATTTTATTAAAAAAGTTAATATTATCAGAATTAAAAAAATCAAAAATATATCAATCGTTGGCCGCATTTTTAAAAAACTTTTGCATATTCTGAAGGCTATAATCTGATGAAATCAATTCTTTAATTGCTTCCATCTTTCCTCTAGTCGATTTTCCAGTCAACTTTGCTCTTGCCAATAACAAATTCTCTAGTATGGCCAACACGCCAGAATCTTCAACAAACTGTCCTTCCGCATTTGCATAAATCTCGTCGTGGTCCCTGAGAATTTTAGCATTTGCAGGCGAAAGGAAGCTGTAGATATCGTCATTGTTCGATTCCAATTCCTGAAAGAAAGTTTGTTTAATTGAAAAATGAAATGAAAGGAGAATCCCATTTCGTTGTCGTCATTTCTTCCGGTAATCGGAGAAGTTCATCTTCTTTGTGTTAACAAATGAAACTTTTAAATTCTTTTGTTGGCGAATATGTGTGTTTTCTATATTTAGTTTCAGACGACGAAAGGAAATTTAGATACCTTAAGAGCTGCTGCGTACAACTTCTGCGTCTCCAGTGTTAACATTGATGTGATTTTTGGGTCGATCAGTTTCAGACAGTGATCTATACTGTCGTGATTTAGTTCTGTAATTAAAAAATTACGATTACGAACAAGAAGAAGAAGGCGAAATTCTGATTTACAGGAATCTAGAATTTTCACATCAAAAAACTTTGTTTTTTCTATGAATATTTGACCGCATAAAGTTTAAATTGACAGTAATCTTACCACATGTAACTTCCACTCGAATTTGCATTTTTATCGTCTGCTCACTAACTTTATCACGAATAATGCATATTGTGGTCATACAATCGGAACGAAATATTGCTAGTCCCTTGCTGAAAATTCAGAATTCTTCGCTGATAATGGGGGAGAAAAGAAGTAGAGAGAAAAGAGACATAAAAAGCTGTGATGAAGTATTGGAAAGTTTAACAATTAAAATAATAGAATGCCATAAAACAAGAGCACTTCACGATGGGGGGGGGGGGGGTAAACCAGCACGGAATAGAACTGTCTGAAATGGAGCGGTATTGAAAAAACAACTGCGCAAAATAGTACTTGATGACTCACTTTCGAGCTGTTCTGTGTCAGAACAGCTCAATTTCAGACAGTTCTATACAAGAGTTGGGCGTAAAAAATATATTTTTACGGATCAAGGGGGGAAGGAGGCCAGAACAGCAGTTTCAATAAACTGTTTTATTAAAAGCCAGGAAAGGGTGAAAATTCGCTGAGTTGAAATTTTACCCTTTCCTGGCTCGTGAGTTGAAATTTTTTAAGTTTATGACTACTGTAGTCCAGAAAACTTGCACTACTTTCGTGGGGGTAAGGCGGTATAAATCCTGCACTGAATAGAACTATGGGAAATTGAGCTGTACCGAAAAAAGCAACTGCAAGATACAAAATTCAATGAACCAAAATGTGCAACGAAATAATTGTTTAATTGTTCGAGTTTTCAGTGTCAGAACAGCTCCATTTCAAGCAGTTACATTCCGTGCAGTTCTACAGAATTTCGGTTCTATACCGTTTTGCCCCCAGTTCTGCTGTTCTAACCCGCTTCATTCTGAATCCTCCAAAATTACTAGAAAAACTGTAATTTGTCATCAAAACAGCGATATTGTGGTAATTTCGCTTAAAAACCGGAATTTAACAACACTTCAATTTTTTTACGGATTTTACGGATGAAAATTTTACGGACATCCGTAAAAATTAGTTTTCTTCAAAAACCCCGTAAATTCCGTAAAAACCATAAAATCCGTAAACGTAAAATCCCTTCTCTGTTCTATACCATTGTACCCTCTTCAAAAAATATCTTTGTTGGCTGAAAAAACAAGTTTTTCAGCTTACATACCTATATGTAAATTGTAATTGTGTACCTCCATTCACAGCACACTGATAATTATTTGTTATCGTATCCGCTGGCGGGCACTTTGACGGCACGTTCGGTAAAAGATTGTGAAGCCATGCGTGAGCTTCGGCGATTGAGAATCCGCCTGAAAATTGTATTAGGAACAATGAATTAATTGCTAGACATGTATATTTAAACCTGTAAATTGAAGAGTGTTGATAGGACGAAATGTGTCAAAATCATGTGATCTGATGTGGGAAGAAAGGGCTTTGATGAAATGAGTTGTGATCTGAAAATGAGGGAAAATTGGTTTCGAATATGGCACTCTGTAAGCTATCAACAATTCTGAATTGTTCGTTAAACTCTGCTAAACTTTCATTGATCGATCAATGGCACCACAAGTAACGCTAATCTAAACTCACAATTTTATATTTTACCGAATCAGACTCGGATCATCCTGGAGTGAGAACGCTATACTCCGCCCACTTATTTGTGCGCGACCACGCGAACACCGTGATATTTGAAGAGACGCAGACAGAATGGTGAATGCAGACTTGCGTCTTCATGTCGCAAGTCGATTGAAAACACAATAAAACACTGATACGGCGCTGTATTTATCGCATTCATTCTATTTGCCCGCCAATCTCGACTAGTGTACATAAATACGGCGTTTTGCTTTTAATTGTCGTTTTTGAAAAATCATTATTTTCGAATAAGCAAAGCGGCGACCAACAGTATCCCGAAAAACACGATTTATGGAGTCATTTAGGCTTTGCTTTTGCAAAATGGAGCATGGCCATTGGTGACCTTTATTTAGGTTACGGTAGGTCGCCGCTACATTTTCTCAACAATAAAAATATAATTATCTAGTCCAGAACTGTATTTTTCCGTATCTATTATTAAAATTCTCAAAAAAACGTATTTCCATAATCACGCCGTTCAAACTGCAAAAACAACTAATTATCAAAGCCAGACTGCGTAGCGACTAAACAGTGTATTATTCATAATATTTTTTTTGACGAATCTGATTTGTTTCCTGAAATAATTCTAAAAACAAAGAACCAATGGCAGAAAACATTTAAAAAAATCCTGACCCACTCCTGCTTGCCGGCCCTGCTTCCGCAATGCTATTGAAAAAGCGGGACCGGCGATGCGACTTACAAAATCTGGGAAAACGCGAAACTTTAAGCCGAAATTTTAGAAAAAACAGACGAGATGCGGAAATTCTGACGACGGCATCGGAATCAGCACAGTTTAAAGTGTATCCTCACAAATTTTGGTGAAATTCTCAAAACCCCACCTGAAACACTTCCCTTGTTAGGGTAGCAAATTTGTGTACGGCCTCTTTGGATACGATTGCTCCTTAGTTATGGCAACTTTCTTGTATGAAATTTGCGAATTTGGTACCCAAAGAGCAGCCGTAACCAGAAAGAAAACGTACCAAAAGAGCGAGGAAATCAGACCCATTGAGTTTTTGCAACAAGATGGGCTTTTATTAAAGGGTGGGCTTCTATTACAGGGTGGGCTTCTATTTTTCAAAGGGGTCTGGAGATGGACTTATATTACAGGGAGGGCTTCTAATAAAATTGGGCTTATAATACAGTATTTACGGTAGTTGGTGTTGCCGGGGGGCTGCCCCTTATTTCAACCGTCCGAACCTAAAGTGGTAAAAATCCGCACTTTTCCTAAATTCGAACCAGTCTGGTTCAGAACTGGTATGAATCTGAGCTTGTCCGAACCAGAACCAATTAGCGGAATAATTTTACATGTTGCTCACAATCATCAGCAAAAAATATAAAAATCTGATGTCAACCCTAGACTTTTTTCCAGAACTTAGTACCAGTCCGGATTCGTTCCAGTTCTGACTCGTATCAGTTATGATTTGCGCGGTTCAGATTCGGGCTAGTTCAGAATTGGAGCAGCTAGTCGAGTCGACCTTGCCGCTTTTTAGACATTTACAGAGGCCGAATCGACTGGAAAACGTCAGGAAAATCATTTTCCAAAATGTCCTCACTGTGTATCTGTGTCTAGATCAATCATCCTACGAAAATACTCTATATTCAAATTTCGTTTTAAATACGAACACTATTTTCTTACAATTAGCATTATCCAGTTTCATGGATACCGCCTCAGAATTATTTGAAACAGAAAAAAATTTATTTAAAAAAAATTGACCAGTCTGTATCTTTATCTGTCCATATTGTGAAAACAAAAAAGTTGCGACGCGGTGTTTGCGTACTTTTAAAATTCAAACGAAAATGGGAACACATCTCTTCATTTCCCATGCTATTTCTCTCATTGCCGTTTGAAGTTCAAAAGTACGCAAACACCGCGTTGCAACTTTTTTGTTTTCACAATATTTCCTCCATTTCCGAATCTGAAATTCTAAGACTACGGTGCCTCCGTGCTCTTAGAAAGTAGGCGTCCCCGCGGCTCCGCCCATCACGTCTGTCTTCTGCCTCCTGTCGAAGAAAATGCCAGAGCGGCTCGTATCGGCTCATTTGCCAACAGGAGGGATGCGTGGCTTTCTCGTGCTCTTCATCGTCGTCTTCGTCTGTATTCTTCACTGTTACACGGTCGCTTCGCATCCGTTTCTCATATTGACTAGATTACAGGTGAGTCGTGATAATTGTTGGTATAGTTTTTTTGTGGGTAATTAGAAGGTTGGGTGTGGGGCAATTATCACGTATTCGCCGGGAGTTCTTGGTAAATGAAAAATCATGTTTTTACCGTAAAGTAAAGTGCGTAAAGTGCAACTTCATGACAAATACATACGAAGGCCAAACTATCAGTAAAGACCAACATTTGTGTTTTCGTAACCCGAATTCTTAAAAGTTCTTGAAGTCAATTTCCGATGTTCGCTTTAAAAAACTTAAAACCTATAAAAATAAATCTAAAATCTCGAATTGAGAATTCCATTCTTACAATAGCATGCTTAACTTTTGTTTTTCTTTTTTAAAAGTACTGTAATCAGTGCTACTAGCCACCGAATTCGACACCTATTAGCAGAAAGTTTTTCATAGGGGTCATCATAGTTTTGACTTATTTTCAGCCAACTTCCAGCCTATTTCCAGCGGTTCTAAAATTAATATTAACCTCATTCTATATTCTCGGGCCACTCTTATTGTTTTGTCTTTGTTCCGCCCTCACTGATCATAAATACTTATTTCGAGTTGTGTCTTTTTTTGCTTGTTGGGCTTGAATAACGCTGACGACATCACGTTTTCGTGCGGACAGAAATGAAATAAAATAGGAGAAAGAGACCGAGAAAAAACAAATGATAAATGGGACCTTTGAGATAAGGAAGAAAGCATTTTCGGATTTTTTCGTCATTCTAAATATCCAGAGGTCTTGGAAAAGACTGAGGTCGATAAAATTTTAAACGGGGACCACGGCACCCCAGCTTTCCTAAATTGTTTCTACTGTCGTTCTTTTAAAACCCTAACATACTTTTGAAATTAAAACGGCAATGAAAGAAATAGCATGAGAAATGAAGAGAAGCGTTCTCATTTCCGTTTGAATTTTAAAAGTACGCGAACACCGCGTTGCAATTTTTTTGTTTTCACAATAGGCACACGGCACCCCAGCCTTCCAGAATTGGTTCTACCTGGCGCATTTTTAAAACCCTAAGGCTCGATCATTTTCTGACGAAAAGGCCTCGTTTTTGGATTAAAATGATCGTGTCATCCTGAATAATCAGATAATGATTCGAATATCTCAAAAAAGTAAATTTTCGAGTGAAAAAATAATTTCATTATCCGACGAACTTGGTGGCGCGGGGAGGCGTGGGACCACTAAAAATTACCGATTCTAAATATTGCTTTTTGGAACAATTTAATTTTGCTTTGGACTTTATGGAAAGCGGCATTTCTAGCCCCATTTCTCGCGTCTCTGCGTCTCCATTTTTGCACGCGTTTATCTAAATTTGGCAGAACGTCGCTGTGGAGATGCAGAGAATGCGATAAGGCGCGTTTGCTTGTAATTTTCGTATTCATTTGCGAAAGTACGCATACACCGTGTCGCAAATTTTTTTGATATCACCATAAAGGAAATCCCGTTTTGTTTTAAATAAAAATGAGAAAATAGGAGGAAAAATGAAGAGTTATTTAAAATAACCTATTTTGTCTTAAAATTTACCGGGAATCATCAGTTCACTCCTGGCGAATAAGTGATAAATATGAATTTTTCAAATTTAAATACTAACTGTAAGACGTTTTTTTTTAAACTTTTTAAAAGATTGGTTTTCCTCCATAATATTACTCATTAATGAGGTGCAGTCAGTCGCAAACGCCGATCAAAAAGTCAATAAAATTGTATTTTTCTCTGCGTCTCATCGACTTATGTAGCCGACTGACAGCTTTTCATGAACAAGTATTGTGTTTTCAATCGACTTGCGACATGAGAACGCGAAACTCCGCCCACTTATTTGTGCGCGACCACGCGAACACAGTGATATTTGAAGAGACGCAGACAGAACGGTGAATGCAGACTTTCGTTTTCATTTCTCATTGTCAAGTAGATTGAAAACACAATACTTAATAACGGTACACGCCTCGTGTCATAGGTAGAGCGGGGATTCAAGATTTTTGGCTCGATAACATTTTAAAAATTGAATTTTTTTTATTCCATAAAAAAATCTCGTCAAATATGAAATGTATCATTGTCTAATTTATTTTTTGTTATTTTTAAAAGCTTTACTAATAAAGAAACTAAATCGTCCGAAATTAAAGTGATCCTCTAATTGTCAATGACGTCAATCCGCCCTCCTTCATCTTTTGTGTTCTGGTTGTGCTCAATGAGCAAGAGCACCATCCGTCTGTTCTCCCAATCCGTTAGATGTTTCTTTTTGTGCATAAACCAACACCTTTTTTTGTTTGCAGGACGCCGAGCAGCTGATGTCAAAGCGCGGAATTGACAAGTGTGGTTGCAATCTCGGATGCTTCTACTCATCGGCCAGGGATTGTATGAGTTGTTGTGCTCTTGCTCTTTAATACGTTTTTGTCTGTGCTTCCCTCCTTCTCTTCCCCCATTTTCACTTTGACGCGATGAATTGAATTGAATTGAAATGAAGTGAAATGAATGATATTATACCTGTTGTTCAAGTGAGTTGTTTGCCAAAATGCAAATTCGCTCTATTCAACATTTTGAAACTGCATAGAAATGCAATGCAAATCAACAAGAAAATGTTTAATTTGCAAAATGGATAAAAAGAAAGAAATATTTAGAAAATAAAAATAAAAAGCTGTATAAAAAACGAAAACAAATAAGCGCGCTCTTCAGTTGTGAATTTTCGAGACCCTGCAAAAACCGGGGAGAATTCGCAAGTCTGCGGCTCAGTTTTTCCTGAATTTTATAACAGTTCCAGTACAAAACTCGAGCCGCAGACTTGCAGTGAGCGGGGCTTGTCAGGGTCTTGGATATTCAGGAAATCATTTCCTCTCTTTTAAAATCTAGAAGGAAACTTTTCGTGATCAGTGGTGGGACAAAAGATTTTTCTTCTACAAAAAATAATTCAAAAATGACTGAATAAAAAATTTTCGTCCTCAAAAAACGAAAAAAAAAATATTTTGTTCAAGAAAAAAAAACAAAAATAAACCCAGTTAAAAAACCTGACTCGTAGCGTATTTCTCGTTTTTTTCTCTCTTTTTTACTTCCGCCGTACTTCCGTTTTCCAAAATGTTCCATTCCGATTTTCCCCTCAAAATTCTCGATGTTCGAGCTTCAGCCTTTCAAATTGGTAATTTTAACACTGATTTTCACCGCGGTAGGGAGGCGGGGCGTGATGTTGCCGACCACCCAATTATAAGTATTTTTCAATAGACGCCTATTCGCATAAACTCGGTATAAAGCGCCTCAAATTCGCTCCAACCGCAAAGGAATTTAGAGTGAGATTCAGAGAAACATAGCTCATGAGCGAAAGATCGGCCAAGCTCTCTCAATTTTCTGCACTCTCTCTCTCTCTCTCTCTCTCTCTCTCTCTCTCTCTCTCTCTCTCTCTCTCTCTCTCTCTCTCTCTCTTTCGTCGCTAACGTTCGTCTCGTCAACTTTGCGAAGGAAGCGAACTTACAGCGCTCCGTACTGAGAATACCACTTTAAAACGTTCCATACACTTTTAAAAGTAAAATTCAAACCTGTGCACACTTTGGCATAATCTTCGGACACACATACAAGTTGATGACACCGGAATCGCCTTCATTCGCCTGAACTCTTAATTCCAGCCGGCAAACGTTTGCTTGACAACGATAAGAAGCAAGGAGTGGCCACGGATTGAGAGCATCTTGCCGCACTTCGCTCACCACAGACGCATTCTTCTCCACCTCCATTAAACGGATCGGAAGTTGACTTTGTACAACCACAAAATCAATCGGAATCACCAGCTCGATAGTCAAATTGTAAGCGCCTAGAGCTGCCGAGTATTCAAAGTTTTCGTGCACTTGGAAAGTGTGAAAAAACGTAGATCCGGCACCGGCGCCTTGTCTTTTTGTCACTTCTTCGTATCTAAGGCGTTCTTCGTTCACTTTCGATTGCAACTCTTCTACTTCGGATCTAAAGGTTTTAATTTTCAAATGGAAATACATATTTAGACATAGAAAAACTTGCAAAAATACTTACCTAAGCTGTTGCATTTTCACATTGAAATTTGCGGCCACTGGCAGGTTTTCGATCATTGGTCGGCTTGTTTTGGCCAGAGAAAAGAGCCATCCTGTTAAATTTTATAAAGGTATGATTTTTTTTAACGTTTTACCTGTAAAAGTGCACACAATAATGTCTATTTCAGTTTTCGACGAGACGTTTCCACACGAGATTCCGGTGATTGATTCTTCGCAAGACTAGAAGAAAAAGTAGTTTTCTCAAATTTTCTTTACATTTTTTTAAGCGTTAATCTTTAAAAATCAATGCGATTTGTGCAGGAATTCCTCGATTTTCAGCTATTCCTCACTTCAAAGATCTACAGTACATTTGAAAGGAATCGGTCGAAAAATTGATCAAATAATACAATTAACGATATGTTTTTCATGTGCTTAATAGGCCGATTAGATATCAATAAACTTTAAAAGGAGAATTATTACTCTCGTCATAGTCAATTTTCCAACGAAAGGTCTCGAAGCGATTTTCCGAAACAGTTGAAATGAGTGCGACCGTAACTCATTTAAAAATTTATACGAGTCCTAATGGTTTTTATTTATTTTTTTGAACTTTTTTACATTTTTAATGGTTACTGTCGCACTCATTTCAACTGTGTCAATAAATTTGTGTTTCGAGATATTTCGCGGGGAAATTGGCGTTTTCAAAGTTTATGAGCAGGTGTTGTTGTAGTTTCGAGAAGCTGCCTATCATACACAAAGAGCCTTGAACAGCTTCGGGCTAGAAACTGTAATTTTCAACATGGAAAACTTACAAAGGTGCCAAAAAGGTGAGGATTATCAGTCTCGTCAATTGTGTAAATCTCAATCAGTCCATCCTCTTTTCCAACAATAATATCCGGAAATTGTCCCCCAGTCACATTATAGCAAGAAATCGTTGTGACACATGCACCACTCGTCGTGTCCATTTCCCAAACAACTTTTCCATTGCCTTTTGGAAGAGATGCCAATCCAAGACGGCCACTTTTCGTTCCATACAACACCATCATTTTTGTGTGACCACCGTCGCTCATGAATAATGCGACTGTGAATGGGACACTGTTCAATTTCAGATCATAAGCAAAATTGTTTCCCTCGATTATTTGAAAAGTGGAGTTGCCGCACGCAAGAATTGACGTGTATTCTCGGTCGCCCCATGCTTCTTCGTACACCAGACTGACAACGTCGTGAATGTCTTCTGTGCAGAGGTAGTTCTGAATGGAGAACAATTTGTATTTTATGTAGTGCTTTCTAATCGTCTCAATTTTCTTGGTGCTACTTCGGAATATAACTGTTCGGAAAATAACTGCCTGGAAGGGAGCTGTATTGGAAAACAACTGCTCGAAATTAAACTGAATATCCCACAATGTACAACGTAATACTTTTCGCGCTGCTCTAGTCTTTCTGGGTCACTACATCTCCATTTCAGGCAGTTCTATTTTGCTACAGTTCTACTCCAAATAGTTATATTCCGAAGTATTGCTCTCGGCCGTAACCCATTTAATAATGTAAACAAGTTCTATTGTTTTTATTTCTTTTCTCACATTTTCAATGGGTTACGGTAGCACTCATTTCAACTGTTTCATAAAATGCGCTCCGAGCAGCTGCTGAGACAACAGTTATAGCACCATTTTCTTACCATTTACAGAGGGAAGCGAAAACTGAAACCCCACCTCCCTAGTTTTATTTTTGGTAAACGGAGTGCTAAAATATGAGTGGACGTGCCTTCTTGTTATCTCTGGGTCTCTACCAAAATTTTGAGCTAGTCCGCACTGTAGCAGGCCAAAAATTAAGACAATAATATTCCAGTTTGATGCTGTTAAGACTTTTTGCTGACGGATATTTTCTGCCAAACATGACAACCCCGACAAAACCGGAGAAAAATCTCAAAGCTCCGCCCTTTTGCGAGTCCCAGTAAAATGCTGAGGAGCTTCCAAGTATCTGCCGAATCTCGTGGCTATTTGTAATTTTACTCGGCAATTAGCGGCATCGCTGCTGGAAATTTTCTGAGTGCTGTAGAAGGCAGGAAAAACTGTGCCGCAGTCTTGCAGAAGAGATTGTTTCTCGGTTTTTGACATTTTTTCCCTGGATTTGTTTTGGTTTTTATTTTTTTGATATCGTATATACCGTATTTCCTCTAATATAAGTGCATGCGCTTCTATTGTTTCATTTCTTCACAACTGCCGGGTATTTAGAGGTTTGCACACCAAAATCGCCAAAATACTTCCTGACCAAACAGACATGAGACGACCGAAGTTTGGTGTGCAAACCTCTAAATACCCGACAGTTGTGAAGAAATGAAACAATAGAAGCGCATGCGCCTATATTAGAGGAAATACGTTACTCGGTATCCACGGCGTGCTAGAGACGCAAGAATTGGCGCTCGAAAATTTGATCTCAAAACAATTGTATGAAACGTAGTCCCGAACAGGGATGTGATTTCACGGTTACGGATTTCACGGATTTCACGGTTTTCACGGCATTTTTTGAAAAAAATTATTTCACTGCTGACCGTGAAAAAATATTCCGTGAAATCCGTGAAATTTTCGTGATTGAGTTAAATATTTTTAAGGCTAGTGCGCTGACTGCTGTATCATCCCTTTAGTGTTTTTACTGTCAGAAAACGACAAAGTTTCGAAAAAAAAGCTCATTGTGCATGCAATACCCAGAACTGACAGAAAAATTCGAATCTTGTCGACTTTATTTCGTGAAATTGTATTCTCACGTGCACCACGAATAGAAGGTTAAAAGAGGCTACCCCGAATCAGAACGTTTTCGAATCAGAACTGTCCCGAATCAGAACCGTGTCCGGAATCAGAACTGTCCCTAAGCAGAACTGTTCGTTTCAGAACTGTCCCATATGAGAACTGTCCTGTATCAGAACTGTCCCGAATCAGAACTGTTCGTATCAGAACTGCCCCATTTCAGAACTATCCTGTATAAGTTTTAAAAAAAAATTTGTTTTATTATGAAAAAACAACATATTAGGCCGTAAGCATGCTTTTTGAATAGTTCTGATTTGGGGCAGTTCTGATACGAACAGTTCTGATTCGGGACAGTTCTGATACGAACAGTTCTGAATCGGGGCAGTTCTGATTCGGAACAGTTCTGCTTTGGGGCAGTTCTGATAAAGGACAGTTCTTATACAGGACAGTTCTGATTCGAACAGTTCTGATTCAGGACAGTTCTGATTTATGACAGTTCTGATTCAGGACACGGTTCTGATTCAGGACAGTTCTGATTTGGGACAGTTCTGATTCGGGGTAGCCTCAACACTACATTTCAATAGTTGAACACTTTTACGTACGACTCCATTTAAAGGTACTGTAGGCCATCAAAGCAAGGACCAGTTAAATATTGATGAACTTTGGACAGAGAAACATAAAATTTTACTTACTTCTCATTTCAACAATTCACAGTGTTTTTGAAAGGAGTTGTACATGAAAGGGGATACTAGCTTTTAGAACTGGGCGGTTCAGAACTCAATTTTCCTGAGAGAGTGTTATTTTTTCCTTTTTAAACATTGTCTATCTAATCATATTTAAAATTATTGAAAATATAGGAATAAAATAACAGACTCAAGAAAATTGAGTCTAAACCGCACAGTTCTTTTTTGTAGCAGTTCGCAACCACACAAATCTAAAAGCGGAGAGTGATCAACTATTAAAATGAAATTCAGGTAAAAAAGTACAACACAAGTGTTTTGAAATCGATAGTACACTTCTAAACCTTTGTTAGTACACTTCTAGACTCTGATTTTGTCATGTTTAACCAAAAACAACAAAACACAGTTGTTTCGTTGAGTTCTGTATTTCATTTTTAATGATGCAACTCTATTGAAAACACAATACTTTGATCAATTTTTGAAATTTTGTTTTTTCACGGATTTCACGGTTTTTCACGGTTCTTCGAAACCGTGAATTCACGTTTTCACGGATCCGTGAAAAAAAATAATTTCACGCACATCCCTGGTCCCGAACACGCCGTGGTATATTACGCTGCAAATTCGCTCCATTAGTACAATCAAAGAGACGGCCGCACAAAAGGCGAGAGAGTGTAGAAAATTGAGAGAGCGTGGCCAATGTTTCGCTCTCTTTTCTCTGACTCTCACTCCAAATGCATGCGAAATTCATTGTTCGATTGTAGCGAGTTTGTATCATTTTATACCGAGTATATACCGTAAAACCTGTAATTGAAGTACATGTACTTCTATTTTTGAAACCCCCTAAATGGGTGTACTTCTAATACAGGTGTTCAATTAGAGGGTGTACTTCTATTTTTCAAAAGCCTTTCAAAAAAAAACAACAAAGAAAGACGATTCGAGACCCAGACAAAACCGGGGAAAACGCGAAAATGGGGAAGACAAACCGAGGAAGACAACAACCGGGAAAAACATTTCCAAAACCGTGGAAGAAGCCCCACCCATTGCAAAACATGCGGAACGAGTTTTGAACTGAAAAGGTTATACAATTCTAGAAAAACTACGCTCAAAATCCCCACTCGGCCAGTTTTCAAATTTTCCCCAATTCTGTCTTTTTTTAACAGTTTCTATTATCGGCCCGCCAAAATAATCAAACGCGCTCCACTGAATTCAAAGCTATGCGATTTTCATTTTGGTTTCCAAATTATTTAATTTCACGTTGAATTTATACGTGTAATGAAATAATCTGGGGACCAAAATGAAAATCGCATATCGTTGAGTTCGGCGGAGCGCGTTTGACCATTTTGGCGGGCCAACAATAACTGTTGAGATAAGCTTAATAATCGTTTGTCAGTTACTCTAAAACAATGTTTTCGTCGATAGACCATTCGCAGAAAGTCTTGGACCATCTGCTGGGAGACGCCGTTTCTATTGCGCTGAGGGGGCTGTTCCCCGGTTTTGTAAGGGTCTCGTAAATTTGAAATCTGCGCTCGTCAATTAAAATGTTGCCAGTGCGTTCCTCCATGACCGTGTTTTGACACTTCTGTGGCGGGCATTTAAATGATTTCAATTCGAAAATTCTTTGAACCAATGAAAAACGGAAAAAAGCTTCAAAAAATGGAATAAAAACAATTTTAAAATAATTCACCCGATGATGTACCTCTATTAGAGGGTGTACTTCTAATACATGTGTACTTCAATTACAGGTTTTACGGTAAATTATAAAATGCATATTAGTGGGCGGAGTTTGTTCGATTACGGTTGGACTGCCCATCAGAGATGGGATTTTACGTTTACGGATTTTACGGTTTTTACGGATTAAACGGGGTTTTTGAAGAAAACTAATTTTTACGGATGTCCGTAAAAGTTTCATCCGTAAAATCCGTAAAATCCGTAAAGAAGTTGAAGTTTGTTAGATTCTGGTTCTTACGCGAAATTACCACAATATAGCTGTTTTGATAATAAAGTGCAGTTTCTCTGGAAATTTTGGGGTATTCAGAATGAAGCGGGTTAGAACAGCAGAACTGGGGGCAAAACGGTATAGAACCGAAACGCTGTAGAACTGCACGGAATGTAACTGCTTGAAATGGAGCTGTTCTGGCACTGAAAACTCGAACAATTAAAAAAAGTATTCCGTTGTACATTTTGATTCATTGATTTTTGTTTCTTGCAGTTGCCTGCAGCTCAATCTCCCATAGTTCTATTCAGTGTAGGTTTTGTACCGCCTTACCCCCACGAAAGTAGTGCCAGTTTTCTGGACTACAGTAGTCATAAACTTTGAAAAATTTCAACTCATAAGCCAGGAAAGGGTAAAATTTCAACTTACAATCAGCGAAATGTTACCTGAAACTGCTGTTTTGGCTTCATTGCTTTATTCTTACCGGTTATTTGATTATTGCTGGATATTTATAGTGTTTTACGGTTTTTACGGATTTTACGGAGGCACGAAGATGCAAATTTTACGGTTTTACGGATCCGTAAAAAAATTGTTTTACGCCCATTTCTCCTGCCCATCCCATAATGATCCACTTACATTTTTATCCACAGTATCATGATATCGACTATAATTTTTTCTCCCTGTTAACACCACATCCAATCCTCTCACGAACATTCGATTCGCCGTCTCGGCCATATTGGTTTCCATCGAGAAAAACGTTTTTCCTTTCCGATTCACTCCTTTCACCGTATTTTGAGACGATACAAAAATCTTGTCCTTTTTTTTCGACGATGTCGGACCACCAAGGGCCAGTGATTGAATGGGAGCGCCCGGTTGCGTTTTGAAGATTATCTGGAATTCTGGTAGTTTAAAAGGGGTGAATAAAAACTGAATGGAAAAATTCTTACCGTAGTATCATTCGATTTTCGGGATAGGCAAATAAGACTTCCATTTTGGCCACCCACTACAATCTGAAATGAGATGAGTGCGGTTGCGGTTTTTGTTTGGTAGTAACACAAAATAGAACTTGGACAGAACTGAACTGCTGGCCCATAAGTATAGGACGTTTTGAGATTCTAGAAAATTTTCAAAAAATGCTTAAAAATCCAACAGTGATTTTTATTATTTCTCTACCGCATCCACCAATAGAGCCTATCTCTGTCACACTAACTATCTGCGAAATACATAGTTATGTACCGCAGCAGCTCAGTTCTATTTCGTGGTACCACCAAAAGTGCTACATTTGCCACTGCGGAACGATTTTTTTACACGGGCTTTGAACATTTCCGCTCAGCCAGGCTTCTACCATCCCCCTCCCCCAATGGTGAACGTATTAAATTACCAAATCAAAATCCTTGTCCTTATCAGCCGGAATCACTCGCATACATCCGCGATTTGTGGTGCCCACTTGGGCAAAATCAGTTCGCGTGTAGTTCTGCATCGACTTTCAAGTCGTTTCAAGAATAGAGAATCTTGTGAATTGCTCTGGTAAAATGTCCAGTGCATTTGCGTGTTACCATAGCAACCTCAAAGAACCGCGGTGAGATATTGTCAAGAATATGGTGAGTGCTAGAGAAAAAGGGTAAGGAGGCAGAAGGAAACAAAAATTTAGAATGATTATTGCTAAATTTTTTAGGAACCCCTTATTTTGGGTTCAAATCAGGCAAATCTTTGAATTAGAATCCTTAAAAAGTAGATGACACTACTGTAGACTCGAGGTTTCCTTTTCTCCCTGTACCATAGAAATATTTTGAATAATTTTAAGGGCTTCGCCAGATTCTAGAGTAAGGACTTTCTATTTAAAAAAAAACGCGGAACTCTATGATGTCTATCCCTAAATCAACAATAGACTAGAAGCTGTTGAGTTGCTTTGAAACTCTGTTGGAGGAGGAATCGCGTGATTGGAAGGCCGAGTGTGCTAGATCTTGGAGGTCTCTGTGAGCATTGTGTTAAAATTGCTGTAGCCCTTTCAGCACGCGGGTTAACTGTGGAAGTGACAGTTTTTATTTCAAATGCCCTATCCGTTTGACCTGCACGAATCTTTCGATGTTGGTGTTAAAGTGTAGGTTTTCACGGAGCAGACGATGATTGCCTCCGGTTGTGATAATGAGAAAACCGAAGCATCAGTGACAAACTTCTAATTGACCAAACGAAAGTTGCGAGGAGTTCGCAGCTTTTGTTTCGCGGTTTCATCGAATGAGGTTCAATGAACCGCTCCGTGTGTTGCCTAGGACACATTCGAGCGTTGAAGTCACCCACAACTAGTTTTTACTTGCTATGACAAACAGTATAAGCTTCTTCTAGACTCTTATAGAAGTCAGCTTATCAGAGAAAGTTAATTAGGCAATCCCATTGTTGATAAGCTAACAATTTGATATAATTTTTCAACAATTTAGTAACAAAAAATGAGAAACAATGGAAAATGTTAGGAATTAACAGAAAAACATCAAACATGATCCATCTGGTCGGGGTCCAGCTCATCCGGAAAGTTATCTTTCACTTCCAAATCTTCTCCGTACTGAATTGTGGTGTCAATTGTGAGCAAGAGTTGATCGATGCTTTCCTCTTCTTCACAGTTTAAAGGCACAAATTTGACAATTGAATAATCTTCTAGTACCTGGAATTGAAAATCTAATGGAGCTATTCAGGAGAGGAAGTTTTTTGTGTTTTAATTGCGGAAAACGTCCGAAAAAATACCGTACCCAGAGGTTTTCTTTGGCGTGAGCTTAAAGGCTACAGTTTTCAACGCCGGATCTCGACGCGAAGGGGTTTTTTCATAGTAAGCAACTTGCATATGTGCGTCTGTTTTTTGGTGCTATTGCGGAATCGAACAGTTCGAGTTTTTTTTTTCCAATATAGAACCGTTGAAATTCTGCGCTAGAATCAAGCACAAGACTTTCCGGCTTGCATCATATTAGTTTGAAAAACACCCTGATCTCTTGTGTATGTGGCCGCAGAGGGAGAAGTGCGTGCAGTGCAAAAATGTGAGCGGGTGTGTCGTCTCGTTATGTCTGCATCGATTACAATTTTTCGCTGGCGCATATGGTAGCCGTCAAGAATATTGAACCGAAAATATAAATAAAAAAGATAGTGTATATACCTGCGCAATAGTCCTCGTCAACTTTCTATGCTTTGTATTCCAAATCGTCTCGTCTTGATCAATGATGGACCGCGTATCCGTCTCCAAAAACTCATCAACCAACTGTTTGTTTCTTTCCGAAAGTAAATCCATTTTAGTGAGCACATTTATCGCTGGCGTTTCAATGGCGACCATGGCAGAGAGCGCGGTGAGAGCTCCTGAGATGAATTTCTCGGCCTCCAGCACAAAATTCGTGTCGATCAGAAAAACAGAACAGACATTAAAGTCCCACGATTTGAGGGCGTCGACGATTTGTCGCATAACCGGTAAATGACTGTAAAGTTCGATTTGGCCAGGACAGTCAATCACAAAATAGTCATCTTCACCCTCATCCAGAGCATCGTGAAGCCAGTCAAGGTTTTGTACAAGATATCTGGAAATACGCTTTCAATTCTAATATCATCAAAACAGCGCCATTGCCGAAAAAGTGCGTGGCAATTACGTTTCAGGGATAGGCTCATAAAGATGAAATTTTCAAGAAATAGCGTGGGCGACCCGCCGGTTTTCGATTAATTTCATAATAGTCCCTCCCATGTAAAAAAAAGTTGATTTAAAAATTACTCCATGCAAAAAACCAGTGCTCCATTTGGCCCCAAAATTAGCTCCTCGTCCTCTTGAACGTCGTTGACACTGATCAATTCTCGCACATCTGAAAATTTTTTCAAAATCTGGATAATGAAATTAACAAATGGAAAGGTGTTTGATAATGAAACTTAAGAATTTTCAACGCAAAGGTATTTTTATCAGTTTTTTTAAATCCATTTGTTTTTGTCAATTATCGGTTCAAGGCGAGGTTGGCTGGGGTTTTATGTTTACGAATTTTACGGATTTTGTAATGGGGTTATGCACGAAATATGAAAAAACAGCAAAAACGGCAAGAAACTGCGCGAAATCTCGGAAAATGCTCCGATTGACCTGAAATTTTGAGACTCAACGAAAAGGGGGAAAATGGGCGGAAAAAAAAATGCTCGTATCCTTCGACAAAAATAAAAAAAAAATTAGGCTCCGCCCATTTCCCCCTTTTCGTTTCGACATTTCGACGCTTTCCCGCCTTTTCGTGGGGTCTCGAAATTTTGCGAAATAAGGGCAAAAAAATTCCTGGATATGCTCAGAAAATCTAGGAACAAAATATCGAATTTTAAAAACTTTCAGAAAAAAAATCAATATTTTTTTAATCGTTATTTCGGCTCTGGGACGTTTCGAAACTTTAGTAAATTTTTAGCGGTGAATTTTCCAGTAAATTTCGAAAAGTTTTGCGAATTTACCCGTAAAAGGTTCCACAACTATTTTACCTTGGCTGAATTTTGTAAATAGCGCGAACACGGCGACGAAAAATATCATTAAAGTTTCGAAACGTCCCAGAGCCGTTATTTCGGTCCAAAAAGTGCATGACCCCATAAGATTTCATCCGTTAAACCGTAAACATTTTCAAGTTATTTTTTTCTGTTTGACGAGAAATAAATTGTTTTTTTTTTCTTAAAAACTTTCAAAAAATCATCAAGGTTTTGCAGAATTACATAGAACTTTCAGAACAGTGCAATTTATTAAAAATGATTTCAGAAAAAGTTTAAACTAAATATTTCTAGATGTTAAATACGGAAACATCGCATTTTCGAATTTTACGAGCAAATTTCCAATCAATCGAATTCTTTATTTTTGTTGTTGACCGTTTTTTTTTTTTGGTTTCAGCAATTTATTTTCGTTACTGGACCAAAAAAAAATAAGTGTTTTGCTTTTGCGAGTTAAAAAATTTTTTTTGTTGATAATGCGCGTGAGACAAAAATGTTTTCAATTTTTTCATAGAGCCGTGGAGGCACAAAAATCCTGTTTTTGAACAAAAACTTAGCCGGCATATGTTCCGAATTAACAAAAAATCTCTGATTTTTAACGAAAACTTGGAAAATTTCCATTTAACTGGCAGAAATACGTTTTTTTTTAAACTTTTTAGGACAACATTATTTTTTTGACAATTTTTTTCGTTCCACCCCTGGTGCACAACCCGATTTAAAAACAAAAACCTTACCAACAACAGCTGGATAGTTGAAAACCTCGCACGCCGGATCCAAATTCACCATCCGCAGCATTCGGCCTGTGCTCAGACAATGATTGTACATTACTGAACAGTAGGTGGACTGAAAAAGCGTTGTTTTTTTTAATTACTTCGCATATTTTCCATACCTTTCCACTGCCTGCTGGTCCCATCACAAGTTGCGCGTACTTCATCCTGCTGAAAATTTAGAATTGTCATGTAAAAATCACTTTTTTTTCAGTAGAACCCCAACCCAGATAGAGCTGAAAATGAGTTATGCGTCCTAATAGGCGACGAAGTCTTCAAAGTCAGCGCAGCAGGCTTTCAAACAAAATAAAAGATGTCGAAAAAAATTAAAAAATTTTAACGCCTCCGCGTCGAAAAATGTGCCAACAATTTCGCATCGCGTCTGCCGTCTCCACGCTTTGTTCCACTCTCTCACTCTCGTCTCGCTCTCTTCGTCTCCCATTCTTCATCATTACGGCAGTGCATCTATCGCCTTCGTTTTCCTTTTTTCCGTCTGGCTTTTTTGAAAATTTTCCAATAAAAAACGGGTCTGGTTTGTTTGGTTTTCATCAATAATTTCTTCAAAAATGGACAATTTCACTGATGTGGACACAAAAGATGCGAATGTGATGCTCGGATCGTTAATTATTTTCTTCGCAACCGGATGGCTTTTCTACACAAAACAATTGTTTAAAAATTACGAAGTTTGGTGAATTTTAGGTTCTAAATATCTTTTTAAATGTTTTTTGTTTGTTTTTAGGTCCACAATCGAACCGTCCAATTTATATTCTCGCTGACTTTTGCGTTTTCCTGCAGTCTTTTCGAGCTGATTATCTTTGAAATCGCGGATGTTATGGCACCACTGTAAGTTGACAAATATGCATATTTATGGTTTCCTGAGGAAAATGTTCGCTAATAGCCATCGATTTCGGGCTGTATGCTAAATAAATGTATTTGATGCATGACCGAAATTGACGGCTATTAGCCGTTTCGGATGTCTATTCTCTTCAACTGCTCAAATATTTCGAATTTTGGGAATAGTGTGCCTGTAAAACGTCGCATAAGCGCTGCGTACGCGCTGAACACACCTTGATTTTGCAGCTCTCGCTCGCGCTGCTGGACGTTCTGTCTATCGTTAATCCTCATCACTCTTGTCGTCGTGATTCCCATCTACACTTCTCTTCTGTTAATTCGTGGAATGGTGCGAAAACATTTTCAAATCCCGTTTTCCGTCGCTCTGTGGCTCATTTTCATATATTTCTTTTGGAAAATTGGCGATCCATTCCCGATGCTCAGTCCCAAACACGGAATTTTTACAATTGAACAAGTGATTTCACGAGTTGGCGTCGTTGGTGTCACTATCATGGCGATTCTGTCAGGGTTTGGAGCTGTAAATGCACCTTATTGCTACATGACGTTTTTCACAAGACCGGTGAGCTTTTGAAATTAACGAACATTAATGTACATGATAGCTTTTTGCAGGTCGAAGAATTCCATGTGAGCCAGCTAGAGAAAAAACTTTTGCACACAATGGATTTGATTGTTTTGAAGAAACGAAAAGCGGCACGATATGAGTTTGAGAAAAATCGTTTGGCAGAGGGAAAAGTTAAGAAAGAGACGACCTTTTTCGACCGATTCTGGGACAGTTTCAAGGAGAAAAACAGCGGATCCACGTTGGTGTCACAAATTGAGTGAGTTTTTGATTTTTAAAAAAAGTTCTAAATAGTTTAAAATTGTAAAAAATCAATTTTTCAGCCGCCTAAACGAAGAAATTGCTCCATTAGAAACTCTTTCCCGATTTCTCTTTTTGGACCTCGTAGAACTGCGTCAAATGCTGAATCGAGTGGAATTCAGCAAGACATTTATGGGAATCTATTTTAACGTTCTTGGCCACTTTTTCTCCATTTATTGCATGTGGAAGATATTCATCTCGTTTATCAACATTGTGTTCGACAGAGTTGGAAAAGTGGATCCAGTGACAAAAACAATTGAAATCGGTGTTCATTGGATGGGAATTCCGTTGGATATTTCGTTTTGGTCCCAGTACATTTCGTTCTTTCTCGTCGGTGTAATTGCCGTCACTTCAGTTCGTGGACTTTTGATTACAATGACAAAGTTTTTCGTGTCAGTTAGTAATGCAACGTCATCATTATCGAATATTATTGCATTGTTAATGGCTCAGATTATGGTAAGTTTTTACAGTTTATTGTAGATTTGAGGGCTTAGAAACAAAAAAATATTGAGAAGCAATTACCTTTCAAACTTCCACAAAAAAAATTAAACAGTGAAAAAAATACTATAGTCGAAAAACTAAATAAAGCGGCGGCCTACAGTAACCCAAATAAAAAAGACCCTGACAAAACCGGGGAAAATTCTGCAAGTCTGCGGCGCACTTTTACTGAATTTTACAACACTTTCAGTACAAAACTCGTTCAACAGTTTCAAAAATGGGCGGAGCAGTCTTTGACATTTTTTCCCCGGTTTTGTCAGGGTCTCAAAAAAATTTATTGTGAAAACTAAAAATTGCAACGTTGTTTTCGTATTTTGAAAATTCAAACACGAATGTAAGAAATGTCATGAATATATAGCAAATAAAAAGAAATGTTCCCATAATAAGGCAATCTGTCGAATAAACAAACATTATTTCAGAGTAACGGTTGGCGACTTACCAACTTAATATTATCAATTCAATATTCTTGCCGGCTACCATATGCGCCCGCGAAAGTTTTATAATAGACGCAGACATAGCGACACATGTCTGCGACGACACACCCGCTCACATTTTTTGATCTACGTTCAGTTGAATTCAGTTGAATTCTGTTCAAAAGACCTGATGGGGCGGAGCCTCGATGTTTCGCGCCACTGCTTACTGTAGCCGGCAAGACTATTGAATTGATAATACAGTTTCCCCAAAATTTACCGCGAAATATCGCTCTGTCACGAATCCATAAAATGAAAAATTGAAACTTTTTCAGGGAATGTATTTCGTCTCGTCGGTTCTTTTGATGCGAATGAACGTTCCAGTAGAGTATCGAACGATTCTCACCCGGATTCTCGGCGATTTGAAATTCAATTTCTACCACCGCTGGTTCGACGTCATATTCCTCATCTCCGCCGTTTCCTCAATCGTTTTTCTCACGCTGATTCACAAATCTGGATCATCATTGTTTCGAGCTTGATCTTCTTCTTCTGTGTTAAGTTTTTCTATATTCGGGTCTTATTTTCTGGGTTTTTGAGGGCGCAAAATATATAAAGTTAAATAAATAACCTAATATTAATGTAAAGTTATAAATATATGCACTTTGAATAAATATTAAACGTTTCGCGTTTCAAATTCCTTCATGACTGGTCCTGTTTTGTATATAACATTAGGATGATAAGGGTCCTGACCAGGCTTTCTCCGAAATTTCCGATTCCGGTTCCGAGACAAAATGATTTCCGAAAATAATTCCGTTTCCGTCGGAAAAAAATATGTTTTTCTGTCGAAATTCGGTACGAAAAATCTTTTTTTTTTTGGAAAAAAATCGACCATGTCCGTGACACAAATTTCCTATTTAAAACACGAGTTTACGTATCTTTCCTCGTTTTTTTCCGATGGGTAATCGGAATTCCGACGGAAATGGGAACGAGAATTTTCAATTTCGGAATTCCAAAGGAAATTCGGAAATAAAAATGAAAAATACGGAATTCCGTCGGAACATCGGAAGAGAAAATTAAAAAATCGGAAATTTCCAACGGAACTCGGAAGAGAAATTTTCATTTCGGAGAAAGCCTGGTCCTGACAGTAGAAAGTTTGGCTCAAAACTCGTATGTGGTAAGAGAGGTTTTTGACAAAATACACAACATAAAATAATTATAGATTTTTTTGGCAGGTTATGGTGGTTTCTTTTTTTTTACAAAATCATTTTACTCGTCGTCTCCATCACCAGAATCCGCCTGATTCTGCTCCTGCTCAATATCGTCAATCACCTCGAGCAACATTTCCGTCTCATCGTCAATCTTCTGCAGCTTCTCATCCAAATCTCCAAGCTCCTGAACGAGCCGAGCATTTCGCTGTTTCTCCTCCTCAAGATCCTCGTGGAGACGGTCAGCGAGAACTCGAAGGTAATTGGCGGAGGGCTCGTCGGAGCACAAGTCGTTCGGAGTGATTGGGAGAGCCACGTGGCGAACTGTGACGTTTGTTTGAGTGGAAATGGCGTGTCGCTGGAAATTTTTAGAAATAACCGATTAGGCTGGGTGAAACAAAAACATTTTTTGTAGAGCCGCGGAGGCGCAAAAAAAAAACCTGTTTTGGAACAAAAACTTGGCTGGCAGATGCTCCGAATTGACGAAAAATCACTGATTTTTAACGAAAACATTTTTCTTGAACGAAATTTTTTTTCGTTTTTTTGGAATTTTTTTTTGAGGACCAGAAACTCTTTTTTGTCTCCACTTCTGTAACCGATTATCGTCGTTTTATTTAAACTGGCACTCGATGTTTGTGTACTGGACGGATTTACGAAGCTCCGCCCACTCCCTGTTTTTTTTTTGTAGAATGTTCGCTTTAATTATTACTTTCTGCCTATTTATGATGATTTTTTTTCTGTTTTTGTAAATTATTGATTTTATTAGATAAATTAACAAAGAATGGTCGAAGATTAAAGATTTTTGCACCATCCGGAATTTCCCTTTTTCTCGAATTTTTCGTCCAATTTCCACTCGAATGCGATATTTATCAATCTAAAATAAATAAATTATCAAAAAACAGAATAAAAATCGGCAAAAATGTAATGATTAAAGCGGAAATCATACGAAAAAAACAGGAAAGTGGGCGGAGCTTCGTGAATTCGTACGCAACGCCAGTACGCAAACACAGAGTATCAATTTAAATAAAACGACAATACCAGAATAGCTTAAAAACAATTTCGTCATAGACAAAGAAAAAATGCTTCAAATATAGGATTTCGTTTTTGCAAAATCCTTACCTCAACAGTTTGCGTCTCCGCATTCTCCTTGTTTTCAGCGGTGCTGAGATTGAATACGGCTGGAGACTTGGCGAGTGGCGATGGCGTTATCGGCTGATACTTTTTCAGACTTTTTGTGATTTTCAACGGTTCCACATTCACATTTTTCTTGCCGTCGAATAGCGATTTCTCGGTGCCGAATGGGCTATTGCGAGCCGATGTGCTTAGTTGTTGAAGGCCAATTCTACTCATCTGGAACGAAAAATTGGGGTAAAAAATTAATAAAGGAAGAGAAAGATATGTAACTGGTAATAAACTACGACAGTTATGGAAAAAACGACGATCAAAAAAATTTTTTTTTATTTACAAAACGATGTATTTATTCATTGGTTGCTCCCGTGTTTTTTTTTCAATAATTTAAAAATTCATTCATAATTGTCTTCTTCTTCCTCTTTTTCCGTATCTTCCACATTTTCATGCGATTTTTCCAACTTCTCATTTGCAATCTCAAACAGTCGATTATATTCGGCTTGTTTTTCCTCCAATTTCAGAATATTTCGGGATTTTTCTTTCTCCATCTGAAACCGGAAAAACACTTTAAATTACCCTAATATCTTGTGTATAAAACTGGTTTTCTTTTTGAGCACAACCAATTAAAGCAAAAACCTCACTTTTCAGGTAATTTTTGGCTATTAGCCGCAGCCACCTCAGCTAACGGCATTTTTTCAATAGACCATCTTCTTGCTCAAATCCCATCTCGGTCAGGTTTCAAAATTTCCCAATTCTGTCTTTTTTAAACAGTTTCTAACTGTTGAGATGAGCTAAATAATCGTTTGTAAGCTATTCTAAAACGATTTTTTGTTCGATAGACCATCTGCAGAAATCCTTGGACCATCCGCTAGGAGACGCCATTTCCATTGCGCTGAGGGGGCTGTATTAGCCGTTCATTTTAGGGCTTGTGCCAAATTTATGTGACACAGGCACCACTACCGCTTCTGAGAAAATTTCAGCTAAACCACGGCATGCTGGAAACGATTTTTTTAAAATTATTTTTGGAAATGCAATTTCGGAGGTAATCTCTCTCAAGGCTCCGCGACTTTAGTTTTGCGCGCACTTAAGTTAGCTAAACTTCGCAGAATGTCACTATCGAGATGCAGATAAATTCGCCAGGGCGCGCTTGCCTTGAAGTACGTTCTAACACGCCGTGTAAACTCCCTGAAAACTTGCGCCGATCCCCGATTAGGTAGTAATGGCTCTCTGTCATATTTGATGGCTAATTTCCTGCTTCAACGGCAAATTCCGTTAGACAAGATATTAGGGTACTATTTACTTTCAAAAACTTACCTTATCATTAATTTGTTTAAACCGATCGATTTCCGTTCTATAGTTAGAGACCACCGTCTCGAAAAACTCAATTTCCTCATCTTTCCGAGCATTTTTCGAGTTTTCCTCCTTGGGCAATGCTTCTATGACGGTCTGTGCGGATTGTTCTGAAAGAGCGATCTGCAATAAGGTGATTAAAAATCGATATATCTTGATTTAAAGTTTAAAAAGTAATTTTATATTTTAACCAAAATAAACGACTCACTTCTTCTGTCTGGCATGCAAATTCGACCTTGGACTGTTTCTCAGAATAACAGTGTTCTTCGTAGACGTCAAAAGTGCTCATTTTCAGGAAAAATGAGCTGGAAGATTGGGTGCTTGGTGAGAAATGGCGAGGGTGTCTGGTGGTGTGATTCAAAACACCCGCCGTTAGAATTAGCAGTGGAGCGCGATTGCATAGGGAGAGGAGGGGCGGAGCAAGCGCAAGCGAGGAGAAGAATAATGGTGTAGATGTACAATTTCTAATACTGTATTCATGATATTTTTTAAATATGCCAGAACTTCAAATTTATATCCTTTAATAGACACTTTTTTGGCGAAATAAATATGTATATTGGCCTTCTTCGATAGGCCGTATTCCTGAAAGTTTGAGTACATGAAAATTTCGTCATAACGTTCCTGAATTCATTTATGCCATTAAGCCAGTAAACATTTGAAAAATTTGATTTCCCCCAAGATTGCACCCACCGTCTCCCTCACGCGGTATTTTAGTTTTATCCTCCACTTATTTAAATATTCCTCTTTCTCAGTAAATTCCGGTGTTTATATCCTAATTATACACTGTACAATTTTTCAAAATCAGTTCATTTTATTATATTATCAACAATTCTGTCCGATATGTTATTAGCATTAAAAAAAAGACACCTCCAATCGAAGGCGATTTCAAAGCTCATTACTGTGTTTTGAAAAGATAACAGTTCAATCCAGCTTGCGAGTGAAGACAGTAATTGGTTGTGGAGGTCACAAACGAGAATGCTCCTTGCGAGCAGACTACAGTATACCGACCGCCCAATTGTTGTTCGGCGGCTTCCACCAAAGCAATCTTGACGGCGGATGACTCTCCGGTGGACATTTCCTGTAAAATGTTTGATTTGGATGCCCTTTGGTCACTATCTAGCAGGTTTTATCGGCTAACATACGCAATTCAATTCAATTCAATTCAATCCACCTGCCCGGGAAAAGGAAGATAATAAACGGGAAGAGAAGAAGATAGATAAAAATGATATTATCTTTGTTTTCCCGTTTTTATCCAATTTTTTGTTTCATGACTCACTTTCTTCATAATTTCCAACAGAGTATCGTCATTGCACGAAACGTCTTTGGTGCTCACGGTTTCCTCCGGAGCCGATTCCTCGCCGACTCCGTGATCGACTTCTGAAAAATAAAAAAAATAAATTATGCTTCGTCGCCCTATGATAAAAAACAGTGTAATTCTTTCACTTTATTCCCATTTTATTGCAATCGAAACATACACCGCACGCCGCGCAATAGTCTACTCTTGGGCCTCCGTAAAATTTGAATTTGGCGCCGACTCGCGCGCGCATACACTCCGACGCACAAAACACGCTCCTGTCGACGCACAAAGCCTAAAATAATTTCCCGAAACTCTTGCCACTCGAGATTTTGTCAAATCTTTGTTAATCTCACGTTTTTTTTTTTATTTTGGTCCCAATTCTTTTTTCTTTGTTGTAATTTTTTTTATATTTGGCAAGCCTGTCGAGCAATTTGAGCAACTAAAGATAATAAACGATGCGTAATATCTAGCTCTGAAACCTGTGTTATCTTATTTTTTTCTGACAATCGTGTTTGTTTTAAGCACATTTCTGAGAAAGATTTAGCAATTCAAAACATGGTGCATCGACCGAGAATCAAACCCGCAACGACTTTTCCATCACAATTTTCACAATTTCGCGGCCAATTTTAGGTCGAAAATGCAAAACAAATTACCTCTCTTCTTTCTGCCACACGCACACGTTGGACAGCACGGTTGCGGTAATTCAATACGTGGCAGTGGAATGATCGGAACGCGAATTGGTGGAAGTTGAATCTCGGTGAAGCACATTGGTGGTGGTGGTGGAAGGCAAAGTGGTGGAGGTTGACACCCGCATCCCCCGTTAAAGAACGAAGCGTGAGTCGAGACTGTCAGGATAACAAAAATTAGAAGAGGTAGTCGAGAAGACATTCTCTAGGCGATGACACCTGTTCCGAAGGTATGCTTCTCCTCTTATAGTGCGCGACGGGCAGGTGACAAGTTTTCTTTATCTCCGCCTTCTTCGCCGTGTTGTCGTAATCGTCGCCCGCGCGGATGGCAGGAAAAAACCGCGCCGGGACGAGAAAAACAAGAAAAACGAAGAATCCGTTGATTGAAACAATAATCGAAAAAGGAGGAGGCAGAATATAGCGAAATGAGGCTACGAATTTGAATTTGAATCATGGCTAAATATTCCAGTTTATGAATTGGAGTAGAGTACGACGAAATAAAAAAAAACATTTACATGTACAAATAAATGAAAAAATGGCACAACCTCGTTCAGAAAGTTAGTTGAAATTAGTCATCATTCATTGTCTTCATTGTCCGACAACACCACTTTGCGTCGCTTGAATTCGATTCGTTTGGTGAACGGATCCTCCGGTTCTTCAGACGATTCACGAGATTCCACGGCTCCGGCGACAGAGCCAGAAGTGAGAAGAGCGTTCATGTAGCTTCTCTTAAATGGGGTAATTTGTAATTTGCCCATGAGCTTGTCAAAATAAAAAAAATCGTCTAGACTTCTGTGTTTTTTATTAACTTCACCACGGTGTCCAAGATTCGAAAAGTGGGCGGAGCCGAGCAAACGCGCCCCACTGTATTTTTTCGCGCGAAATTCAAATTTTGAGGCATTTTTTATGTTTTTCAGGAAAAAAAACATAAATTCTTAATTTTTTCCCACGTGTGCTCCAACGGAATTATAGCTGAGGTCTTTAGAAATTTTTTAAGAACGTCGAATTTGGTTCAGCCACCATTTCGAAATAATCGTTTTGAGTTTTTTGCTGTTTTTGCAGGATAAATCTTTACATTTGGGCAATTTTATGGTATTAAAAGATACAATATATACATTTTACAAAGAAAAACAGGTTTTACTGAAAGAAAAGTGAGCAGAAAAAACCAAAATTTTGGGATTTGAACCGTTTGTAGTTTTTCAACGTTATAAAAAAAAACTCGGGTCGGAATTATACTCGGCGAATGCATAATCAGCCTACTTTTAATTTTAAAACATCATTTTGAACATAAATATCGAGTCCTGAAAATTTTGAAAAAAACAATTATTTTTGGGTCGAAAATTTTGGCATCTGAAATTTTTTGAAAAATCTGCAGTTTGCAAAAATGACCAAATCCATTTTTGGAGCTTGTCAAAAACATTACGGGGCAAATTCATGCAAATTTTCAGAACCATAACCCTCTCGATTCAAAAGTTATACTCAAAAAACCAAAAGTTTCCAACCTTTTGAACGGTACTGTAGGAAACTTCGACTTCGCGTACTCCCCTATTTTCTTCTCTTTTTTTTTTGAAAAAAAAAAAGTTGGCACGTCCTTAAAAACGCGAAAAACGTTTTCATCCTGCACTGTATGCCTATTAAAAATTGTGTTACAAAATATGAACATTTCGCCGTCAAATCGGACCCCACTAAAGTTTCGAAACGTCCCAGAGCGGTCAAATCAATTTATAGCTTACCTTACGATCTTCATCATCAGAAGAAATAGCAGTCTTCTTTTTGTGCTCTTCATTTTTATTTTCTTCGTCTTCATCGCTGGAATCCGAAGAATCACTGTCACTGTCCAACTGAGCACGACGTTTCGTTTTGTTAGAAATCAGACCCATAAGGGTTTTCCTCATTTGTTGCGCCGGTTTTTCGACAGGATTCTCAGAATTTCGGGCAGAACTTTCTGGTTTATTCTCCGATGGTTTCGGTGTTACTTCTTTAGCATCATCATCTTCATCATCCGAACTCAAAACCGCTCTCTTTTTCCTTTTGTTCGGTTCGGTTACTTCCTCCTCTTCGTCACTCTTCTGAACTTCGACGTCTTCTTCACTTTCATCGTTCACAAATCCATCATCTATTTTTTGTTTCTTCTCTTTTCTTCGTTCTTTCTTTGAACTTTCAGTTACTTTTGCTCCGAGAGAAATCAGATATCGCTCCACCTGACGAGTGGGCTTCTTCTCGCTGAGACGCTTTATCACGTATCGGACAATGCCGACACCCACTGGAAAAAAAGGAAATTACTCTATTTTGTGCTGGCACACCCACGTTGTCTACCGTAACCCCTTAAGCTGTTCAATTTTGCCGAAAAAAAAAGAATTTTTTGAACTTAAAAAAAAGTAATTTTCTATATTGTCGACCCGCCACGACGGTTAAACGCGCTCCACGGAATTTAGTACTTCGTCATTTTCACTTTGGTTTCCAAATAATTTAATTTCACGTTGAATTTATACATGAAATGAAATAATTTGGAAACCAAAATGAAAATTACGAAGTACAAAATTCAGCGGAGCAAAATTCAGCGGAAAATTCAGCGGAGCGCGTTTGACCGCCGTGGTGGGTCGAAAATACTAACAAAAACCTTCGGAATTTCGGTTGGCGGCACGTTTCCGCAAAAAAAAAAACAATTAAATAACGTACACAAATTCTCCGCGTCGTGAATTTCCTCATATTGCTCTTTCAGATTTGTCAATTCCTCCACCAATCCTTCACTCCAATCCGGCAACGGTCTCTCTTTTTTAGGTTTCTCGTAGGCGACACCCATATGAGCCAACTGTTTGATTATTCGTTTTCTGGAAACTTCAGTGCCCAGCGACTCTGCGAGTTTCTCCTGAATCAGGTGAATGACGTCACCGCCGTCTCCAGATGACTTCCACTCGTCGTACCACTTTTGGAGATCACCCACAGGCAGAACTGAGTCGAGTTGTGTCTTTTGGTCACGCCATTTCGCTCCCATAAGATCCAATCCAAACTCGATCAGCTTTTTGGCAATTTGCTTACGAGTTCGGGCTCGGGAGAGATTGTGCTCGATGAAATCAAGGACGTCGATTCCTGAAAATGTGTTTTTTGCATACTTGGCACGGGCCGGGCCGGCCGATTTGGAAATTTACCCCAATTTTTGAAAAAAAAATGTTAATTTCAACACGAGAAAAAGCCCTGTGAGGGGCCCTTCTAATAAAGTAAATACGGTAGTTTCGGAGAATACTGCACCTAGAAGCTTTTTATTGCGTTCTAAAGTATACATCGCCAAAAATCTTGGAGACTCAGGTGTTTCATTTTGGGTTTATTTAGAAAAAAACCGGGTTAAAAAGGAGAAATTTTTAGATTGTAAAGTGACCTCTATAAATGACCGAATTTTCTAATCTAACCCCCTTTTTTCCCAAATCAACCCGAGTTTTCTCAACTAACCCCCTTTTTTCCTAAATCAACCCGCAAATTTTCTAGTCTCACTCCTTTTTCTTCTAAATGAACCAGGAAATGTTCTAATCTAACCCCCTTTTTTTCTAAATAAACCCGGAACTTTTCCAATCTAACCCCCTTTTTTTCTATTCTCAGTACGGAGCGCTGCAAACGCGCTCCCTTCGAACAGTGATGGACGCGGCCACGTTGGCGACGAGAGAGTGGAGAAAATTGAGAGAGCCGTGGCCGATGTTTTGCTCTGATTTCTCTGAACCTCACTCCAAATGCATGCGAAATTCTTTGTTCGATTGGAGCGAGTTATCAGCGTTTTATACCGAGTATATATAAATCCGAAATCGTTTGAATCAATACGGAATTTTTTTTATAAATTGAAATGGTTTTTTCAAATTCGGAGGAAAAATGAATTAAAATATTTTTATTCTACGACAAAATTGCGAACATGTACATTTTGAGATAATAATTGGGTTATTCACAAAACCGGAAAAAAGGAAGAAAAAGGAAAAAAATTGCGGGAAAAATCGGAGAATGCTCCGATGGACCTGAAATTTCGGGAAAAATTTGAAAAAATTCTCCTGTACACGCTCACAAAATTTTGGACCGAAATATCGATTTTAAAAATTATCGATTTTTTTTCTGAACATTTTTAAAATCGATATTTCGGTCCAAAATTTTGTGAGCGTGTACATGAGAAAAAAAAGATAATGACGTGATTAGAAAACATGTGGAAAACATTAAAATATATGAAAACTACATTTAAAATGTATACTCAAAACAGCGGCGATCACAAGTCCCATATTGATGTTTGCATGATTGTTCCTTTGAACCAAATTCTACGCTTGACTGTTCGTTCCATATGCACATCTGAAAATATAAATGTATAGGGGAATTGTCAATATAAAATCAGCGACATTGGCGCGTTCCTACTAACTTTTGATAAGTAAAATCTTTGAATTTTTCTAGCTATAATGGATTCGTGGCGGAATGACAATTTTTCACGTTTTAATTCAAAAAAATGAATAAGTAACTGAAGAAATGAAGAGTTTTTTCGTTTCCCAGTTACCCGTGAAATGTCACTCCGTCACGAATCCATTATATTGCTGTAATGGGCCTATGCAGATGAATTTTCCAGCCATTTGATTCCTATGAAAACCTACATTATAATGCAGGTTAATGCAGGAAAATTAATTAAAATGAAGGTTTACATTGGAATAAAATGGCAGAAAAATTCATCTGCATAGGTCCATAACATTCTTTGACGGCATTTTTTCCATACTATCTTCTCGTGAGGGGGTGCTCAATACCCCAACTCGGCCAGTTTTCAAAATTTCCCAATTCTGTCTTTTATAAACACTTTCTAACTGTTAAGGTAAACTAAATAATCGTTTTTCAGCTATTCTAAAACGATTTTTTGGTCGATAGACCATCCGCAGAAGTCATTGGACCATCCGCTAGGAGACGCCATTCTCATTGCGCTGAGGGGGCTGAAATAATCAATAAATTGTTAGCTTTTCACTTGATTTGTATCGGTAAAATAAATAAGAAAGTACCAGTGGTGCACCGAATTGAAATTTTCAAACGCCGGAATAGCGGAGCGGGATGGTGTACAGCGGTATAGAACTCATACGAAATAGAACCGCAACGGAATAGAACTTCACGTAATAGAGCCCCCTGAAATGAAGCTTTCTGACAAAACAACTGCGCGAAATAGAACTCAATGATTAACAATTTTCAACGGAATACTTATTTTTCTAGCTTTTTTGTATCAGTACAGCTTCAGTTCAGACAGTTCTATTAAGTTGTGGTTCTATTCCGTGTGAGTTATATACCATTTTACCCCTGAACGGAATTCCCGTGCATCACTGGGTAGGCAAACGTCAATTTCAGTATTTTAATTGCTCGATGTATAGGGGTTTTATATGTAGAAAATCTCACCGAAAAAGATTCCGCGCTCACAAACTGCCCGCCTTTCCACGAATTGATCGACTGTTCCTTTGTCCTTCCGTTTTCGGCAACTTCCTTTTCGAATATCCATTCAAATCTGAAAATGATAGAAATTGAACTATGGGCTGAAGAATAATTTCATGGCAATAACTATCACGGTAAACTTTAGGAAAAAAATCTACGGTATTCTATTTATCAAGAAATGTAACTTATTGGGAATGCGTTTTTACTTACGAGGAGCTGGCAGATTTTCCGACGAGTATTCGTGAAATATTCCGAAAATTTCGTACCAGCCGAACATTTTGTGCTAGATTTCATCTGAAAATTCATCAAATTCAGATGATTGTTAACGAAAAATCGATAAATGTACCCACCTAATTGCAAAATTTGTATTTAAAAACATAACAATCAACATAATGTTACATGAAAAAGAAAAAAAACACATAAAAATAAGAAAATAGAATGAGGAATCATCAAATTATGCGCAAACAAATGTAAGTATTTACTGGCGCGTTTTGCGATACAGGTAAAAAAGGGGGTCTATATAAACCCGGAAATTTTCTAAATAAACCCGTAAATTCAAAAATCGTTACGGGTTTATATAGACCCCTTTTTAACACCGAAATTTCTCAACCAGATTTGAATTTTCCAATTTAACCAGAATTTTCCAAATTAACCCGGAAATTTTCCAGATAGATTTGAGTTTTCTAAATTAACCCAAAATGAAACACCTGAGGAGACTCGTGGATGGAGACACGGCGTGGGAAAAGGAAAACGCGCTCTGTCGCATTTCTCTGCGTCTCGATAGTATCATTCTGCCAAGTTTAGATAAGTGCGTGCAAAACTACAGACGCAAAGACTTGAGAGGGACATCCGAAATTTCATTTCCATAATAATTATTAAAACGTAGTCTCCAGCATGCCGTGTGGAGACCCTGACAAAACCGAAGTCAAAAGAAAGGAAAAAATAATTAAAAAAAAAAACCGAGGAACAAACCGAGGAACAAACCCCGCCCATTTCAAGTCTTCGGCATGAATTTTGTAGAGTAACTTTTATAGAATGCAGGAAAAACTGTGCCGCAGACTTGCAAAATTGCCCCCAGTTTTTGACTTTTTTTCCCAGGTTTTGTCAAGGCCTTCGCGTATTTTAGGCCATGCTCCCCATGCAGAGAAGCGGTGGAAAAAAAATATGCGAGCATTTTTTTTTTACAATTCTGAATAGGGTTAAAAAATAATAATTTATTTTCTTCCAACACTGAACCAGTGCTGGGATTTTACGTTTACGGAATCCCTAATAAATAAATTTTACGCCCAGTCATGCACTGAACCACAAAACAAGAAAATGACCTACCATCAGCACTTTCGACAACTTTGAATTCATCATACAAATTTCGAACTTCAGTTTCCATATCTTCCGTCCAAACTCTCACCTCTGCCTCTTTATTTTTCACCCACGATCCGTATCCGTACTCCACTTCAAAACATTCCTTAGGACCTTTCCAGAACAGCGTTTCAAGCGCCAAATCGCCACCGCCCATTTCTGCGAATTTGGCAAAATACTTCTTGAGTACGTGATATCCAAATTGATAGAGCTCGTAGAGCGGGCTTGATTTGCGAAGCTCTTTGGTAAGACTTGAGAAGTGCTCATTGACTTTTTGAAATACTTGGAAAAGAGATACTTGGTAAAGACGGACGACGAGTTTGAGATCAAAAGCGATCCGATGGAGCATTTTTACAAGCGCTTGATTGAGCTCGGTAGAGTTCCGGGAAAAATCATTGAGCAAAAATACGTACCATTTTAAGATGTCGACGATAGCGAATTTGTTGACGTAGGCTTCGAAATCAAAGTCAATCTGTTCAACTTTCCAACATGGCACTTCTTCTTCCTCTTCTTCCCCAACATCTTCATCATCGGCTTCTACTCCTTCGGTTCCTGCTGCATCATCCAACTTTTTATTGGCTTCTTCCTCAGCTGCTTTTAACTTTCCTGCAACATCTTTCAATTCTGCCATGAAAATCTGTTCCAACTCCGCGAGTTCTTCTTCTGGAGACATTTCATCGTTTCCGAAAATTCCGTCACTAGGCCAGATTTTGCGTGAAGCATGATACAGCCCGACAGCTGCCGAGAATCCTTTTGAACGCAAAGATCTTTGAATTGAAAGCATTGCGAATTGCTGCTGAATTTCATCGTCCACTTCCAACTGCCAGTTCAGCGGATTCATGTCCTCCATCTCCGGTAATTCTTTTTTCAGAATTTTTTCCAAATCTTCTTTTGATTTTTCCCACAATGTTTTCAGTGATTCTTCACTCAAATTATCGAATTCTGATCGATTATCTTCTTCAGAAACTTGCATCTTTTTCGACGGTTTAGTTTTTTTATTCTTTCGAACTTTTGTCTTTTTCGAGACCTTTTTCAAAAATCCAGTTTTTACAAATCTCTCCACGAGCCTGACGTAATAATGAGTGGTTAAAATGAGCTCACGGAGAAAATTGTTTGAAAGACCAACGGGTGAGTACTTTTTAATGAGAACAATCGGCAATTCTCGATATTCTTCAACGTTAACAATGTGCTCGAGTGCTCTTCTCGCCATCTTCTTTTCCAGCTCATCTTGTGTATGTTCGTAAATGTGTCGATGTATAAGCAACAATTCGGTGTATGCTCCCAATGCGTATTGGGCTTTCAATCCAAAACTTTTCGCTTCGACGCCTTTCGCACTAGCGGCGCCTTCGGTATATTGCGTGAGTTGAACGTTGTTTTCGTGGAAGGCTTCAACTCCAGTGCATTCTGAAATTCTTGAAAAAAGCTCATCTTGTCGAGAAAGACGAACGAATCGAAGGATAAATTTCACAAGGAAAAAGTAGTTGATCTGTGAATTCCTTTGCAATGCGTGCCCTTGAACGAAAATGGTCGCTTTGGCAGATTTCATGAGATTGTTGAAGCATGTCTCGGTCATTCTGATGACCATATCTATTAATTTCTTTCTCACTTCCAGCGATGAACAGTGACCATCACATCCCACATCGAATGGTCGCCGATTTCGAGCCACACGCTTTTTAGTTTTCCGATCATTTCCAAAATCGTGCATTGCCACATTTTGAATAGGCTTGAAGACCACTTGGTTGGAATTTACAGCTATTCCTTTCATTCCTTCAATCACATAAGACCCTCCAAATCGGGAAAACGATCGACGCTTCTGAGCTTCTTTAACCGTGTGGTTTTCAATGATTTTTCGAAATTCTTCCTCGGTTTTCCGTTTCTCTCCAACAGATATTCCATCTTCGTTACTTTTAGAAAGAATATCAGCTGATTGTTCTTTGAGAATCAATGCGAAAATATCAAGAATTGCCACGTGGAATTCCTTTTCCCTCCGCTGATTCGCAATATGCATCAAGGTCTTATCGATTCCAGAATCTAAAAACGCCAAAATCACTCGGTCATGACTATTGTCTTCGATTCGAGTTCTTCGTCCTTCTGATGACTCAGGATTGATTGAAAAAACGTATTTGATAAGAAGAACAATTCGTTCAACGACTAGCCGAAGTCGTTCGTCACGATCGTCGTAATCGGTGTCGATGAAGTACGAGTCGATGGGTTTTTTAATGGCCGCGAAAAAACAGGGATCGGTGAAGGCGTTCTTGGCGCGACGAAGGTTTTCCTCTAGCTCCCAATACATTTTCCACTCGTCGCGATTTTCGGGCGCTTTTCCGCGCATCGTGGCGATCGCTGGCTGGCACAGGTTTACCATTAGTCTGAAAAAAAGTTGCTTAAAAAATATATTCTGAACAGATGAAGAATTCATGAAATTGAAACGTTTTCAAAAAACTATTTCTCTGCGTCTCCCATTCCGTAAAATGTTAAAGCTATTTTCTTCTTTTTGGTGAGAAAAAACTGATTTTTTTTTTCTTTTCCTTCAAGTTTTTAAAAAATTCTTCAGATACTGCAGAAGTGTATAGAACTTTCAGTACAGTTGGATTTATTAAAATAATGAATTCAGAAGAATCACGCCTTATTTCATGATTTTAAATACTGATCCGTGTCGAAAAAAAAAACAAAAATATCGCAATCGGCTTTAATTTTGTTGTTGATCGTTTTTCTTTAAAATTTGTTTAATATTTCTGGTTTCAGCAATTAATTTTTATTAGTGAACAATAAAATTCGAAATTTCACGGACTTTAAATAAATCTGTGAATTTTACGTTTTATGGCATCCGTAAAAATCGTTTTTTTTTCTTCCAGTTAAAAGTTTACCTGATTGCAATATCAAACTCCTCGTCAGTTAAATCATCGCACTTCACTAATGGCACCAGATCGTGTTCCACTAAATTATGTCTTCCGCATTCGATTCTCGCAGTGAATTCATCGCCATCCTCACGCAAATACCGGATTATGTCGCGAATCGTTTCTAAAATCATATTTTTGTAAATAGCTTAAAACAAAAATGATGTATTTATAAATCCCTACCATAACAATCTGGTTCTCGATTGTATTTGCCATCCTCGTAGTATCCGAGAGCATGCACTGCTCCCTGAACGAGGACATTCATGTTTTTGAGCGAAAAGTCTGAAAAATAAAATAAAAATTTAAAATCTGCATGCAAATTAATGGACCTATTCACTTCAATAAAAATGAATTTTTATGACACATTTATTCAATGCATTACTATACATATATTGTATATTGTTTAATTTTGTATATTGTTTGTATATATTGTATATTGTATATTTTTTTTTTTTGTATATTGTATGTAATTGTATGTAATTTTGTATGTAATTTTGTATATATGTATATGTATATGTATATTAATTAATTAATCTGAATTTTTCTGAACCATTGAGTTTGAGTTTTTCTGAAAATCGCGCCTAGTTATCCTGGTCAAATAAGTGAACTTATTAACAAATAAATGCATGCGCCTTTAAACATTTACACAAAGTACACAAAAATGATGACAAAAGATGTATTTTTTGACCAGGATGGATAGGCGCGATTTTCAGAAAAACTCAAACTCAATGGTTCAGGAAAATTCAGATTAATTAATTAATATGTTGTAATGCATTGAATAAATGTGACATAAAAATTCATTTTAATTCAAATGAATATTGTGTTTTCAATCGACTTGCGACATGAGAACGCGAGACTCCGCCCACTTATTTGTGCGCTACCTGTCTGCGTCTCTTCAAATATCACTATGTTCGCGTGGTCGCGCACAAAAAAGTGGGCGGAGTCTCGCGTTCTCATGTCGCAAGTCGATTGAAAACACAATCTTTCTTATATAGAAAATTTTAGATTAGTCTGTGTGTTTGTTTGTGTGTCTCACACGCGAGCTTGCAGTCGACAAAAGTCGATCCCACGACCTGTCGATTGACGTTCAAACGTGCTAACCACTTTACCACAAGGGTCACAAGAACTTGGAAGAAAAGGGAAAAGAAATGATTGCCATTTCTATTTAAAAAAAAACAAAAATCAGTAAAAATCAACATTTGACGAAGGCGACTTAGTCGCCACAAGCTGCAAGCTTGTAGGTCCATAAAATTATTGAAAACTTTTCTCTTTTTTTTCAAAAGACTCGATTTCGCGCGCTGTTCGCAGGGCGCCGCACGGAAAAATGGGCGGAGTCGCCCAAATGCAATGTACAGTGGCTGTCGGAACCCCACGGCGTTTTTCTCACTACCAGTAGCGGAGTTTTCCAGGCCACGGCCATGTCGTATTGGCGACCAAACGCTGTTTTTTACGGTTTTCTCAAAATTTTTCTGTTCGACCTCAAATGTTTTCTGATACGATTGTTCAAAATTAAATTTCCTACATTTTGCGCACCTTTTTATAGCGAAAAAAACGTTCAGTAAGGCTGAAAAACTTTTTAAAACTGAGGGGGCTGGGGGTCGAGGATTCTCTTCGGTCACCGAAAAAACGTAAATGTCGACAGCCTCCCGCACGAGAAATGCGCACCGCTGGTCCCTAAAAAGAAGGTCTCGGCGTCTCGCACTCTCTCGCGTGTGCAGGTAGAGCGCGCTTGCACCGCCTTTCCTGCAGGAATGTTCAGAATTTAAGAATGCGTCGGAAACACTGAAAACCGGAAATTCAATTGAAAAAGGAATATAAATAGACACAACAGAAAATTGCCGATTTTTTGAGATATCATAGAAGAAATAATAATTTGTCTTCACGGAAATACCTATAAACAAAGATTTTTCACGAATTTCGAGATTTTTCGAAAAATTCACTATTATTTTTGGAAATACTTGATAAAGACGTGTCAAGAATAATATAGTGAAGTGTTTATTTATTGAAAAAGGACAAATCAAGCGGTTTTGTTTGCCAAACAGTGGCATTTTCGGCTGCTCGAGCACGAAGTCTTATTCAGATGCTCCTAAATTTCGTCTCGAAAACTTTTTCGAAAATCGGCTCCCAGGGTTTTGTAGAGAATTTTACGGCGATCATTTTTCGATTTTGAACGAACGAATTCGTCAAAAAATGGCTTCGGTAGTTGAAAAACCAATTTCAGTTGAAAAAGTGAAAAAATGGGCAAATTTCGATGGTTTTTAATTTTTTTCTGAGGAACTAGCAGACAAATCAAAAATCGGCTGCCGAGGAAAGTTTTTAAATTTTCGTGCGGTCATTTTGCGACCTCAACCGGCCGATTTGGTCAAGAATGGACGGAAAAAATAGGGTTTTAAGATTTCCAGTCATGGATTGGTGGGCATCTGAAGGTACGGAATTCGGTCCCTCAAGCGCTTCAATCACAGTTTTGATGGTCGATTTCCGTTAGAATAGGTTCGTATTGTTCGCAAACATTATTAAACCATATAAAATAGAAGTTTCGGGAATATTTTATTCGATTACTGTATTTCTCGGAATTTCAACAGAGTCGGCGGAAGAAGCGTCTGATCTTCGATGAAAACTTAGTTACTCCGGGTCATAAATTGTATTAAACAGAAAAGAAACATATTTAAACCAAATTTATTGATTTTTGAAAAGCAACCATCATATTTATAGCACCTTTTAAATAATTAAATTAACAAAAAATAGTTTTCAACCGATTTTTGGTATAAATTGAATTTCCGGGCCCGATGATTTCGATTGTCCTTCTAGGTTGCTGATTGCATTATTTTGCTGCTGAGCTATCTGTAAAAGTAACAATTTTGAGGTCATTTATCGTAAAATAAAGCAATTTTTTAGATATAAAACGGCTAGGATTTACGAAAGATTGAGCAAGTGTACCAAAAAATATTATTCCTTCATATTGGAACATTATTTTAGACATTAGAACAAAAAAAAGTGAAAAATAGCCGAAAAATAACGATTTTAAAAGAGCAAATTTAATTAAAAAAGGTTTTGTTTAAAGGCACATGCCAGTTTGCGGCGCGAGGCAGAGAGAGTGCCAGACGAAATACAAATTTGCTGGTGCTTTTCTCTTCTTTAAATGTCGAGATTAATTTCGAAATTAATTTATCCGTCTATTTTTTGGTTTTTTTTTCTCTTTTTTCACATTTATTTTTTTAATTTAGCTAAAATAAAATAAAAATGTTTTAATTTCAGAATACAATTGCAAATAAGGGAAATTTTTCAAGAATGCCGAGCGCGAGGACGACTGAACGGGCGTGGACGAACGACTGGGCAAAATCTACATTTCAACCGAAAATTAAGTTTTTTTGTTTATTTAAAATTGAAACTTGTTAAAATTGTGAAAAATACCACCGATTGGTCTGTTTCGATGGGTAAGATTTGCGAACTGCCTCAAAAAATTCGTAAATGCCGTTGTTGTTGTGAGATTTGTGAATTCTCACGAGGTTCCACGAGGAAATTTACAAATCTCATGAGATATTTTACGAATCTTTTGAGGCTGTTTACGAATCTCACCCTGCCACAATAATTCTTCAAAATCAGTCGTTTGAAATCCGTAATTTTCTAAAAAAAAATAAATTAAGCGAAATGTCAGGGAGGCAACTGCCTTTCAATAAATTAAAAACTGTAAAATAGTGTCCAAAATTTTCACGAATTTGCTTCAAAATTTATAAAATGAAAAAACTGAGCATAGAAAATTGTAAAATAATTTTTACATTCAATATTTCAGTCAATTTCCACCTTTTCGGCTTGTTTGAAAGTTGTGAAAAATTTTCTAGAAGATTTCAGGCCGATCGGGGGTTTCAGCGCATTTTTTCATAATTTTTTGTATTTTTTAATATATTTTTATTACTTCTTATGTATGACCCCTGAATTTGTATTCTTCTGTCTATTTATCAGTCATGTCAGCCTCGGTATACTTGTTTTTGTATTGATTCTGGCTATTTTAAATTGTATTTATAAATAATTATGCTATTTTATTTTTCAATTAATTAGTTTCTATTTTATCAATCAAATCTGATTGTTTATTCACAGCAGAGACTCAAAAATGTTCACAACAGAGACTCAAAAATGTTCACAACAGAGACTCAAAAAATGTAAGATGTAAAACTGCGCGGAGTTTTTGCAAACGCCACGCCCCTTTTCCCGCCCACTTTTCACGCTGATTGGTGGCCTCTCCACGAATAAATTTTCAACGACAGGTAGTGAAAAAAACGCCGTGGAACCCACAAATTGTCGGAACACACGCTCCTATTTCACGTAAAGGTCAGTAATTTCCTTTCTCAAAAAATTCTACTCATGCATTTCGATTTTTAAAAGCTAGACCTATCTACCGCTATTCCACGCGTTGGACAAAAATGGGAGCCCGGGTGGCCAAACTGATAAACGATAACAACGACTCGGAGGCGGAGAAGTGGGATCCTGAGATAGGCGATGGCCTGTCGTCGACCGAATCTTCTTGGGATTCCGATTTGAGCAGTGAGTAACTTACACTAAAGCATAATCTATAAATAAACCCTGTAGGCGTCAGCAATGAAGATAACGCGTATCATGAATACAGGAGGCCGACAGAACAATTCGCGTCGGAAGGCGATCGGTACGTCGTCGAGAAGAGATTCATAGCTGGTTCTAGCTCGTACCAATTTGATATTATTAAAAAGAAAGCATAAATATGTATATAGTTAATAATATTAAATATAAAACATTGAGACCATTGGAGAATGGAAAAGAAAGAAAGAAAACTATTCAATATAAATAAATACACCGAAAAAACAAAAACCTAGTGGTAATGAGTGCGCTATCATTTCTAAATGTACACAAGATATTGACCGTGAATAAATAAAGAAAGAAATAAATAAAACATAGAAAAAAAACATTAATAAGGAATCTCATTTTGGAAATATTGCAGTTGATCGTACATTTTCGAACGGATGTTCAGGAAACAGTTGGTTATCACCGAATGCATGTATCTGTAAAGTAAATATTTTTTTTTATTTGCCAACTTTTTAGGGGAAACGCTTTGAAGTGTAAACTGGAACGGCGGATTTATTGTTTTTTCAATCGAGTTCCGACCAGGGGTGGGACAAAAAAAAATTTTCCACAAAAAAAAAAAAAACTTTTTTTGTCCTCAAAAAAATTACCAAAAAAAAAAAAAACTTTTTTTGTCCCCTGTCATTTAAAAATAAATTTTCCAAGTTTTTGTTGAAAATTAGAGGTTTTTGTCAATTCGGAGCATATACTGAATAAGTTTTTGCCCAAAAACCGGAACTTTCTTTCGCCTCCGTGATTTTTTTTTTAATTTTTTTGCCTGCGGCGCATCACCAAAAAAAAAAAAAAATTTTTTTGGTCTCACTCTTACCATCGAAAAAAAAAATCAAACATTTTTTGGTCTCACTTTCACCATCGAAAAAAAATCAAAAAATTTTTTGTCTTATCCACATCCTCAAAAAAAAAAAACAAAAAATTTTTTGTCTCATCCAAAAAAAAACCCGAAAAACAAAAAAAAATCGAAAAAAAAATTTTTTTTTGGTCCCACCCCTGGTTCCGACCAGGGATGTGATTTCACGGTTACGGATTTCACGGATTTCACGGTTTTCACGGCATTTTTTGAAAAAACTTATTTCACGGTTGACCGTGAAAAAATATTCCGTAAAATCCGTGAAATTTTCGTGATTGAGTTAAATATTTATAAGGCTAGTGCGCTGGCTGCTGTATCATCCCTTCAGTGTTTTTACTGTCAGAAAGCGACAAAGATTCGAAAAAAAAAATGCTCATTATGCATGCAACACCCTGAATTGCCAGAAAAACTCGAATCTTGTCGACTTCATTTCGTGAAATCGTATTCCCACGAGTAGCAGGTTAAAACACTGAGTGAGTTCCACAAATTCAAAAATATAATTAAGGTTGCAAAATTATCATGTGTAACTTTTAAATTCAAGACTACATTTCACTAGTTGAACACTTATTCGTACGACTCCATTCAAAGGTACTGTAGGCAAAGCAAGGACCAGTTAAAAATTGATCGACAGAAAAACATAGAATTTTACTTACTTCTCATTTCAACAATTTACAGTGTTTTTGAAAGGAGTTGTACATGAAAGGGGATACTAGCTTTTAGAACTGGGCGGTTTAGAACTCAATTTTCCTGTGAGAGTGTTATTTTTTCCTTTGTAAACATTGTCTATCTAATCATATTTAAAATGATTGAAAAGACAGGAATAAAATAACAGACTCAAGAAAATTGAGTCTAAACCGCTTTTTTCTTTTTTGTAGCATTTCGAAACCACACAAATCTAAAAGCGGGTACCCCTAAAGAGTGATCAATTTTTAAAATGAAATTCAGGTAAAAAAGTATAACACAAGTATTTTGAAATCGATAGTACACTTCTAAACCTTTGTTAGTACACTTCTAGACTGAGTTTTTCATGTTTAATCAAAAACAACGACACACAGTAGTTTCGGTGAATTCTGTATTTCATTTTTTAATGATGCAACCTTATGGAAAACACAATACTTTGATCAATTTTTAAAATTTTGTTTTTTCACGGATTTCACGGTTTTCACGGTTTTTCACGGTTCTTCGAAACCGTGAATTCACGTTTTCACGGATCCGTGAAAAAAATAATTTCACGCACATTCCTGGTTCCGACATCAAAACGTGAAACTCCGCCCACTTTTTTCACGCGAACAATAAATTTTAGTGCATTCTGAATTTCTACGTGAAAAAAGTGGGCGAGGTTTCACGTTTTGATGTCGCAACTCGATTGAAAACACAATACGAATTACGAATATACGAATATCACATTAGAAGCACAAAAACAAATTTCTCTAATTTTCGGCAAGCCGCGACTTCTAGAAAATTTGGCCGCGAGAAAATTTGGACTTCTAGAAAAGATGGCCGCGACTTCTAGAAAATTCAACTTTTCCCACAAATATTCGTTATTCTTGCAATTATCCCATTATGCATTATTTTTCAAAATTAAACGCAAAAAAATAGGAAAAAAACAAGAAATACAGGATAAATATGGTTTTAAAATGTGCTTGATTTTCCCGCATGTACTCCCCGCCGTCTTCTAATTAAAAAAAAATAAAATTCGCCAAAAACCAGATAATTTTTTTGTGCGATTTTCATGTGATATTCGTAAAATTAATTTTCTTGCATTAACCTGCATTAAAATTAATATTTCATCTACATATTGTTTTTTCAATCGACTTGCGACATGAGAACGCGTGACTCCGCCCACTTTTTTTCGCGCGACCACGTAAACACAGTTCGATTCGAAGAGAAGCAGAGAAAACATGTCTTTTTATCTCTCGTTCTCATGCTGCAACTCGATTGAAAACACAATAGGTTCATAAGCTAAAAGAGGCGCGCAGGTTCGATAAATAACAATTCATTTTTCCGTATTCTATATTTTTTTCTCATTTCTACTCACTTGGCCGCATCCTTCTCGTTCAACTCTGGCGCGAATCTCGCCTTCAGTTGAGTGATAGTTTTGCCTCTAAAACACGGCAATCCAGTGTCGAGCATCAATGTGACCAAATCGACGAATGACTTGTGGTATGGCCGGATTGCCAAGTAGGCGTGAACACAGAGACTGGCAAACTGACGGAACGGAATCGCTTCCATTTTACCGCCCATAATTGCCACCATTTCTTGACTGAGCTTAAAGTCTGGCTCGAAACCCAAATTTCCGCCAGGACTGCTTTCGAACATGAAACCGAAATCTGGAAATTACACGAGGAGGTGATTCTGTTGTTCTACCATGGGATTTTGGAAGAAAGAACTATATTTGTAATTATTTAAACAAGTAACTCGAAAATGCTCAAAAAACCTTACCAATATGAATAATATGCCCATCCAAATCGATCATGATGTTTCCATTGTGACGATCCTTGATTTGAAGAATAAAACTGAACACAGAATAGGCTGCCATACTCCTCACAAAATTCCTTCTCGCCTCTTGGAACGTTTCAATGTTCTCGTCTCCGTATTGCGTTTTAAAGTATTCGTACAACCCGAAATCAGTTTGCCTTCCAAGTTGATCGCGACTTTTAGAGTTGGGCACACATTCAATGACTCCGCATCCAGGCGAAGTTGCGACTACTCGATACGGGAACACTCTGACCGGAAGTCCAAGACCCGCCCAGACGTTCTTCATGAGTTGCATCAACTGGAGAGCCAACATGTCTTGACGCACATCATCACCAACTTTAAAAATGGCAGCTTGCCAGCAAACTCGGCTATCTTGAACCTTTTTAAGTTCTTCAAGATTGCAATCGCGACTTTTCGATCTCTTCTCATTCTCAGATTGTGCTTGCAATCCGATCCTTTCAAGCTCTCGGACTCCACATCGTTTTACACGGAATCTGGCAAGGAATGGCGCTTTCGCAGCGGATTGCATAGGCGTTCCTGAGGAATAATCGAGATCGAGAAGAATGGCTTCTGGATTTGATGGCAGATAAGATATCGTTTCAATTTTCACGTCAGCCAACGCTTTCAGGCATGCCTTTTTTCTGGCTTCGCCTTTAGGGAAAGGCTTGATAGTACCGGAGATTGCGGTTAGCTGGTGGAAAAGTTTGAATTCCGCTTCGTGGAATCGACGAGCTGCTCCTTCGAGTTGGGAGATTATCTGAGAAATTTTTAATAGAAGGAAGATATGAGAGAAACTGGCGAAATCCCTCCCTCTCCCCATTTCTTGCTATTTAGGTTCAGGTTATACTTTTCAGGCTTTGTCAGGGTACCGTTACCGTATTTAATCTATTTGCCCGACATGCCGGCCAATTTTTCGAACCTCCTGATTGGATCCCGGGAAATTAGAGGTTATTTTTACAGGAAAAACCAAAAACAGAACTTCAAAAATAGGCAAAATCTGGCGTTTAAACAGAGAAAACCTGACTGAAAAATGTAAATGGTGCAAAATAAACATTCATATATCATTTCAAGGAAAAAATAGGAAAACTTTTCTGAAAATGTCAGAAATCACGCCAATAATTGGAAAGAAAGATGATGCTGACTAGTTTTTAAAAACCGGAAAATTTAGAAGGCCGGACAATTAGAGGCTGCCCGCCTATTTTCCAAAGTCTTTGTTTGCATCGTCGGGCATTTCGAGTAAATACGGTATCTTCACAGCCGCAGAAAGCCACGACCACATTATTGTGAAAACAAAAAAATTGCAACGCGGTGTTGCATTAAGTTGAAAAAAAAACTCAGTGGGCGTGTCCGCTCTCCCAGCAGGAATATCGGTACGAATTTTGACACAGTTGAATTAGTGTGACCGTAATCCATCCAACGAGAGAGTGAGAGAAAATAAGAGACCATTCATCACACTCTCGTTTCTCACTTTTTCGCTCTCTCTCTCGTTGAATGGGTAACGGGCACACTCACTCAACTGTGTCAAAATTCGTGTTGATATTTCTCGCGTGAAATCGGCCATTTTAAAAGATGATGGACCCTTGCTGAGACGAGAGTAATGAATGAAAACATGAAATCGCGCCCCCTGGCATATTGTGAAAACAAAAAAACTGCAACGCGGTGTTTGCGTACTTTTGAGATTCAAACGGCAATGAAAGAAATAGCATGGGAAATGAAGAGATTAGTTCCCATTTTCGTTTGAATTTTAAAAGTACGCAAACGCCGCGTTGCAATTTTTTTGTTTTCACAATACCGAGTACATATCACGGCGTGCTAGATCCTACGTAATTTTTTTATTCGCGTCTTTTTCGCGACAGTGGCTTACTGCCAAGTCTAGCAAAAAGTGTGCAAAGATGGAGACACAGAGACACAAGAATTGGCGCTCGAAAATTTGATCTCATTGATTTTATTGACCCATTCTTACCTTCTGCGTGATATCATTCAGTGGTTCATACAGCGTCGGATCTCTGTTCTTGCTATCCTCATCAAGATACATATTCGTCTGCATATTCCAAATCAATTGATGAGCTAATAGCTGTGAATGTCCCGCCAACCAAATCATCAACTCCGAGATATAGCCCATTGTATCGTGCCGAACCGCCTGCACAATCTGTGGAATGTAAATCAACAAAGCGTCTGCCGGATATGATCGCAGAACTCGGACGGCGTATTGCGAAGTGATTGGATGTGTCGGATACCGTCTCGGTGTGAGAAGAGAAAGCGCCATGACAGGAGAGCAGGCCGCCCAGGTGAGAACATGTGAAATTTCTGAGGATTCAAAGACAGATGAATCGGCTAGGAAGAAGGAAAGAGCATCCGGAAGATGAGCTACGAGTTCCGGCTGGGCGCGCACCAGCTTGCTGACATACGGTGCGAGGTTTGCGGATTTGAATCGATTCGGCATTTGTATTGCCAGTTCCGGACAAATATTCCACGCCAACTCAACCATTCGGCGCCATGGTGTATCCACCTGGAGTGTTTTTCCTTTTTCTGTTGTTTCCACAACGGCAGAAGAGAACGTGTTTTTCTCAAAGTTTTCCGTCTCCTGAGTGCCTTCTTCCTGACCCAATCCCAACGGATGCAGCCATGCATTCAACCTTTCAATTTCATTGGCGACAAGAAGAGAAAGAAGTGTTCGATGACGATTCCATTGTTTCATTCGACGATCTTCCTCTTGTGTCAGTTTCTTCTCGATCGTTTTGTTACTTCTCAGAGTTGCCGACGCGGCAGCCATCGACTTTTGCGAGGAGAGTGTCAACGTATTCGCATAATTGGTGATTGGAGGAAGCATTAGTGTTGGCGGCGTTCCCATTCCTCCTGTAGTTGATTTTATTGTCAATGTCGGATCGGCAGAGGCGCCTCCTAGAAAAAGACTTCTTTCGAATACCGATGACATATGAGATGTTGCATTCGTGATGTTCGTCTCCTTTTCTGATCTTTCTTGTGCCTCTCTTTGCAAACGTTTCTTATCGAGTTGCAAGTGTTTGAAGAATGCCAGTAAAAGTTTAATATCTTGTCGTAGGCTTTCTTCTGTTTGTGTAGGACCCTGTGGTGGCATGGTGAAGTAATTGAATGCACTCGAGTAAACCCGTTGACGAATGAGTACAGTAGTCGGGCGAAGACGAGACGCATCCTTTTGAATTGTTCCCAAAACAATTGTTAGGTAACGAAAATGTGTGCCGACCGCTTCAATTCCACGTGTAACCGGATTTATAGCCTCTCTTTTCGGAGTACCACTCAAACTTCCATTCTGCGAGGCGAAAACTCGTCCAGAATTCGTTGTTCCAATTTGAGCTGATAGTGTTTGCGAAAACATCATATCTAGGACGTCCAATTGTTCTCTCGAAGAGTATGACGCCACATCACATCTTTCAGCAATAAATTCCAGCCAGGCCCGATGCGGTTTGAAATTCGCAGACTTCGGCGGCCTTTCTAATTGACGGCAGAGTGGTGAAGAAGTCATTTCAGGCGAATCTTTTTCGAAAAGTCCCAATGAAAAGCGGCACGAGTCGGCGAATGCCCTGGCTTGCTCATTGAGAAAAGAGTTGTGAGCTTCTGGGCGAGCGGAGAGCAACCAGTTCCACGCCATGGCGCACAGAGCAACGGTGGAGTCTGTGAAGTTGTGCAAAGGAGTTCGAACGAGAAGGGTGAGAATTCGCTCATTAACACTACGAAGAGATACGAAAAGAGCGGTAAGAAGAAGAACCGCTTGCTCCATTTCATTGTCTTTTCCACTCTTGCATGCCCTGAGAAAATCTTTTTCGAGCTTGTCAATCAGTGAAATTTCAGCAGTAACCTCATCGATTTCTCCACTCAATGTGGTGGCGAGCATGCCTTTTACTTGTCCCAAATACAGACTCCGCTTGTATAAGGATGTCATATATGCTCCTGAAGCCTTTGATGCTCCAAGTTCTTCACTTGTAGCATCCAGTGCAATTTGCATTGCTCCGTCACTTGTGGTTCCAAATTTGGACACGTACTCCAAAAGATTACTGTGAGTTGCAGCGGGTGCAAATTGAAGCGCCAATATCATAATTTGCTTAACTTGAAGAGACAGATCTTTCACAGTGGAACGTCTTCCTTCTATCGAATCAGAAAGCTGGATTGACCAACCTGGTTCGGAGCCTCGAATTGAAAATTGCGATTCTCGACACGTCGGATCCGTTTGCAAATTGTCCTGTAGTTCCTGCAGAAGTCGAAGAGCATTCGTCAACACTTCTGTTTTCCATATAAGGTGTGGGAATGCTTTGGTGATCGCCGCGAGACACGTGTCTGCAACTTTTCGCACCGCGCTCAAGTGATGATTGAATTTGAAGAGAAAGAATTGAGTGTGCCAAACTAAAGCCTCTTCAGTCGGTTCATCATTGTCCCGTCTACGCTCCATTTCTTCAATCCAGTCTGCGAAAACTTGTGGGGCAAAGGCCAGTAAGCAAGTGAAGATTCCCGACTTGTCAGTTCGAGTCGTCGAGTTTTCCAGATATTTGAATATGGAGCTGAATGCGTCAGTTTTGCTCGAATGAAGCAATCTCATCCTTTCTAGGCGTATCACCGATAGGAGGTATGTGCAATTAGCGAAATCAAATCGATTGATAAGCGCACTACAGTCGTTTGAATATTTCAGCTCAGCCAGCACAGTGTTTCGCATATCTTGAAGTTCCTGCGCTGTTATAGCGTCATTTCGAATCGCCGCATTTTCAATAAGTTCTGAGCGTAGATTTTCAGAGGCGGTAAGGACTGGCGTCTTGATAGCCGTCTGACATACCGCATTGTACCATTCTTCCGGCCAAAGACTAGAAGATTCGACATCGAATCCAAGGACAGTACAGTAGAACCAAAAGTCACGGAATAGACTTCTGAGCTTTGGCGATGGTTGTGAAATCGGCTGCATTCGGCTGAGCAGTGAAGCGATTTTGGGCATCAAAACACCGAGATTTCCTGCACTTGTTGACATCTTAAAATTGAAATTAAAAACACAAAAGTTACATTTCAAAAAGACGTTTAAGTGCAATTGCACCGTGCATCCCTAACTCATGTAGGGAGTCAAACTTTTCTGAGAAACTGTTAAGCTTTTTAATGTTATCAAAGGCGAATAATAAAAATAATTTTCAAAACGATTTGAATAGCTTGATTCGCTCATAAAAGTTTGGCTCTCTACCTGAAAATACAAACTATTAACAAAACGACTAATTCATAGCTGTTAGGAGATTTCATAAGCAAAGAAGGGAATAAGGCGGCAATCAAGTTCACAAAAGGGCTCTGGAACGTTTCGAAACTTGACACTTTGAAACTGGGACGTTTCAAAACTTAAATGCATATTTAGAGGTAAATTTCGAGAAATTTTTCCGTATTCACCGGTAAAAAATTCGAAAGCTATGTTATCCTTGGCCGAAATTTGTCAATAGTGCGAACACGGCGCTGAAAAATAGCATTAAATTTTCGAATCGTTCTAGTTTCGAAACGTCCCAGTTTCAAAACCTGCAATTTCGAAACTTTGGTTCATTTTTGCGGCGTACTAGTGTATTTAAATTTCCATAAAAATAATTTGGTGTCAATTGGCAAAAAACGCTACGCAAAAATGAAAGTTTCGAAACGTCCCAGCGCCATAAAAATAATTCCCCCTGATGAGAATTGCGATAAAAATAAAATAAAAAGAGGCGAAACACTATAATTATTATCGTTTTAAACAAGTTGTCACCTCCTAACAAGGGAAGTGTTTCAGGTGGGGTTTCGAGAATTTCACCAAAATTTGTGAGGATACACTTTCAACTGTGCTGATTCCGATGCCGTCGTCAGAATTTCCGCATCTCGTCTGGTTTTTCTGAAATTTCGGCTTAACGTTTTGCGTTTTCCCATATTTTGTCAGCCGCATCGCCGGTCCCGCCTTTTCAATAGAATTGCGGACGCAGGTCCGGCAAGCAGGAGTGGGTCAGTGGTAGAGCGGATGGCAGGGTAATCCGATAGTTGGGGGTTCGTTGCCACTCTATGCCGAATTTTGTTATTTTTGTTTTTTCTGGTAAGTTCATCGTTTCGTCATCTTGAGTGATTTTTTTCATTAAAAAATAAAAATTGTAGAAATTAAAATATTGTAACTTACTATCATAGAACTCATTAAAAACGTTCTAGAAGCTATCAGAAAATCATGAACACACTAGTAATCTTCACATTTGAAGGAATTAATGACACTTGTGTGATTTCAGGTAGAAGTGGAACAGTTCCGAAAAACATGCTTGTTAAATAAATGTTGCGGACGAAAATCTACGAAAATCCATCAGTTTATGGTCTGCAAAGTTGGAAACGTCCGCAACATTTATTTAACAAGCATGTTTTTCGGAACTGTTCCACTTCTACCTGAAATCACACAAGTGTCATTAATTCCTTCAAATGTGAAGATTACTAGTGTGTTCATGATTTTCTGATAGCTTCTAGAACGTTTTTAATGAGTTCTATGATAGTAAGTTACAATATTTTAATTTCTACAATTTTTATTTTTTAATGAAAAAAATCACTCAAGATGACGAAACGATGAACTTACCAGAAAAAACAAAAATAACAAAATTCGGCATAGAGTGGCAACGAACCCCCAACTATCGGATTACCCTGCCATCCGCTCTACCACTGACCCACTCCTGCTTGCCGGACCTGCGTCCGCAATTCTATTGAAAAGGCGGGACCGGCGATGCGGCTGACAAAATATGGGAAAACGCAAAACGTTAAGCCGAAATTTCAGAAAAACCAGACGAGATGCGGAAATTCTGACGACGGCATCGGAATCAGCACAGTTGAAAGTGTATCCTCAAAAATTTTGGTGAAATTCTCAAAACCCCACCTGAAACACTTCCCTTGTAAGTCGCGTGATTTTTAACATTAAGCTCCGCTTCTTCACGCGAATTGCATGAAATTTTTATTGAACATTTGAAAATGTTAAAATTCGTGTGAAGAGGCGGAGCCTAATTTTAAAGTTCACGCGGTTTTGCAGCTGACAACTTTTTAAAAACAATAATATTGTGTTTTCAATCGAGTTGCGACGTCAAGAGGTCAAACTTCGCCCACTTTTTTTCCACGCAAAAATTCAAAATGCACTAAAATTTAATGTTCGCGTGAAAAAAAGTGGGCGGAGTTTGACCTCCTGACGTCGCAACTCGATTGAAAACACAATAACAATGTGCAATTGAGAAAATTGCGAAAACTGTGTTCGCGGAAATTAGACTCCGCCCAGAAAATCAAAAATGGTGCACAAGTTTTTGCAATAACCGCAGGTTTTTTTTATTAACAAATTTCCGCAAAAGGTCTCACCTTTTCGTTTAAATTTTCTTTCAACCGTATTAAATAAAAAACGCCCCAAAAATACGCAATTTATAGAAAATTATTCGTTTTTACTAGAATTTTCAAAAAGTGTAACATATGAAAATTTGAACGTCGTCTAATTTCCGCAAACAATTTACGCAGTCATGAATTCTTCAATGGCACACTAGGGGACACCACAAAAGTTAAAGTGCTTCTTTTTGCGAAACCTTTAAAAACAAATAAATGCTAAAAAGTTCACACCTTGACCGAATTCACCGAAGTGGACAAAGCCACTATAGTTAGCTGTAAATCGATTGAAGCGTAAGAGAAAACAAATAAACAAAAACCGAAACAAAAAAAAAGCGACGCTTACTTTCACAGTGCTTTTGGAAACTTTCTCTCCAACTCGTCGTCCCTCGATTCCAAGTTGAACGAAAAGTTCGAGAAGTCTAAAACAAGGGAAAAAGGTGAGAGGAGGAAACAATAATGATTGGAATTACCTGACAAGAAGGGTCATTTTATCGTCTTCTCCCTGAACGCCTACCGCCATTCGGCTCAGCGCCATATCAACTGCCAAGGAGACATGACTAGAAATTAACATTCAAAAAAGAAAACTCCATATTTCAGACACTTACGTGTATTTCTGATCGTGAGAATCAGAATTTCCTTGACTATACACTCGATTAGAGCTTTCAATGCAAATCTGAGTGAACAGTTTCCAAACATTCTCGTAAATTGTTCTCTGAAAATAAAAAAACATGCACTTTCAGTAGATATGAAGCACTGCTATTACCGCTCCCGCAATCCACATTTCCGCCAGACACCGAACCATTGTTACATCCAGTTGAGATGGTGGCATTGCAAATCGTTGCAGGTAAATTTGAAGGACCATCTCCGGGACCTCAGCCGTTGTTGCATCATCCACTAGGCCAACTCCGATTCCACCAAGAGTCTGGATAGCATTCTCGCACACCAGTGACACCACACTAAATATTAGAAAATATATAACATTTAGAGGGAATTTAAAAGCGAAGCAAGCTAATGTAAGGGTTTGATAAATTTCGACAACTAGACGTAGATTATGCCTAATTCTGCACCAGAGTGGACATGCAAAAATACAGAGGTGAAAATATTAGATACACTCCGTCCAATAATGATAGGACCCCCCTTGATTTTTGACGTTCTGGCAAAACTAAGAAAGTTATAAAAAATCTGTGAATGCCATTTGATTCATTATCTAAAATAACCCCAGGGCCCAATTTTTCATGATCCCACCATGTCCCGTCCCCGCACACCAATAAAAAGTCACTTTTTCGACCGTCCAATAATGATAGGACCACCTGAGATTTTGAGTGGGTCGGTGATTTTTTCGAGCGGTTTTCACTAAAATAAGTTTTTATTTTCATGTTTTATCTGTTTTAAACTATTTTTCATCTTATTTTGTTCACTATTATGGAGTTTCGACAGTAATTTAGTGTCATGTGTAACGCAACTTTTTGAATGAGATCAATTCAAAGGGTTCCAAACCCTTGATTTGGGTGAGCTGTGTACCGTAATCAGGATCGTGGAAGAAGTCTGATGTGCAGGTACAGTAATAAAGATCCTAAAATAAAATATTGTCTTAAAAGTGCCCTTCCAAGTTAGTCTTTTGTTTATTATCTCATCATGGGCCGAGCTCCACTCCACACTGTTGCTGAGCAAGCACAGATTTCCGTGATGCACCAACTGGGATCTTCTCTTCATATGATTTCTCGTTATCCGAAAAAGAGTCGAAGCGCTATCCGCTCTTATTTGAACAACCCCCTCTACTACGGCAAGAATAAATCTACTGGAAGACCAAGAAAAGTCACCTCCCGCGAAACATCATTCTCCAAAGAGCCTCAACGACGTTCGTGCGGAGCTCAATATTTCTGTTTGTAAGCAGACTGTGCACAATGCAATCACAAGAAGTGGAACGATTGTTCGACAGAACATAACGAGAAATCATATAAAAAGAAGATCCCAGTTGGTGCATCACGGAAATCTGTGCTTGCTCAGCAACAGTGTGGAGTGGAGCTCGGCCCATGATGAGATAATAAACAAAAGACTAACTTGGAAGGGCACTTTTAGGACAATATTTTATTTTAGGATCTTTATTACTGTACCTGCACATCAGACTTCTTCCACGATCCTGATTACGGTACACAGCTCACCCAAATCGAGGGTTTGGAGCCCTTTGAATTGATCTCATTCAAAAAGTTGCGTTACACATGACACTAAATTACTGTCGAAACTCCATAATAGTGAACAAAATAAGATGAAAAATAGTTGAAAACAGATAAAACATGAAAATAAAAACTTATTTTATTGAAAACCGCTCGAAAAAATCACCGACCCACTCAAAATCTCAGGTGGTCCTATCATTATTGGACGGTCGAAAAAGTGACTTTTTATTGGTGTGCGGGGACGGGACATGGTGGGATCATAAAAAATTGGGCCCTGGGGTTATTTTGAATTTTGAATCGAATGGCATTCACAGATTTTTTATAACTTTCTTAGTTTTGCCAGAACGTCAAAAATCAAGGGGGTCCTATCATTATTGGACGGAGTGTATATTCAAAGTCAACTCAAGAAACATCGGAATCGTACGGGCACTACTCATACCTGAAGTCGGGATGAATCGTTCTATAATATTGCAAAAAGTAGGGTTGGAAAATTTTGTTTTCATTCAAGGAGGTATAAACTTTTTGTGGAAAGTGGTTTAAAATTTAGTGCTGGTATTAACATAAATTTCTCTGGTTTTTGGGGAATTAAAAAAAAATTAGAAGACCAAAAGGAGCACACGAAATGTCGCTATTTATTTTTTGCAAGTATCCATGCTTTTACAAAGATTTTTGATAAAACATGTTCAGATCGTTTGAAATGTCCCGGCCACCGGTTTTCTAGGCCAAAGTATACTCCTTTTGTGGGTTCTATTTTTGTTGTAAAATTCGACAAGAATCAGATAAATTTTTTGCGATTTTAATGTCATATTCGTAGAGAGAAGCACTCAAAACTACATTTTAAACCACTTTTTCAAAAAAGTTAGTACCTCCTTTTTGCCAAATTGAAAAAAGAATAGAAAAACACGGGGAGTACACGAAATCGAGAATTCCTAGGCCGGCGCACCCGGTTTTCTTGGCCGGCGGCCGACCACGTCTTTTCGAAAATTGTATTGTCTTCAGCAAAAATCGGTATTTTCTTCTATTTCCTTCATTTTTCATTATTTTTTGATATATTATTTAAAAATCGGCCGAAATTGCGCCAGGTAGTGTCGGCCCGCCACGACGATCAAACGCGCTCCGCTGAATTTAGTGCTTCGTGAGTTTCATTTTGGTTTCCAAATTATTTAATTTCACGTATAAATTCAACGTGAAATGAAATAATTTGGAAACCAAACTCAAAACCACGAAACTGAATTTTCGCATATTTTGCTGGTTTCCGTGAATAGACCCATAAAGAATTAAATTTTAAAATAGCTCCTAAAAAGAAAATTAGCAGATTTTCACAATTGAAAAATTTCGGGGAACTTTTGAAAAAAAAACCGATATTTATAAAAAAGCCAAGTCAAACGTTTTAGAGGGTCTAACAAAAATATTATTTTCAAAATTCGTTTCCTTTTTTCTGTTCTTAATCAATTTAGTACTGTTTTTTGTTGAAATTTTATTTAATGCAAATAGCTAATATTTATGGGAAATTAAAGAAGAAAAAAACGATAAAAAGGTTTTTTAAAATTTAACTCTAATTTCATTGAAAATGAGAAAAACTTACAGATTATTTGCATTGGAGCACACAAACAATTTCGACGAAAGACTGGCTAAGCAGGCTTCAACGCAGCTCACATCCACTCGAATTGCAGATTTTAAAGCTCTGCACATTGCTTTAATAGCTGCATTCCTAAGAACACTGAGCGCGGATTTTCGTTTCGACGTGCCATCTCTTTCTCCATTACTTGGTTTTTCTGAACCTCCACTATATTTTCCACGTTCATCAGAGGACGCCAATCGTGTGAGCATCGGAGCCGGCTCCAACAAAAATCGTGAGAGAATCGGAATTACGGTGGCTGTCGCTACCGCTGGAAACTTTTCAGCAAGACTTGCCAACGCATCAATTCCGTGAAGAGAAAGTGGAAGTTGAGATATGATAGTTCTCTGGGCTTGTTGAGCAAACAATCTAGGTGAGATTGATGAGCAGATCGTGTCCGAATCTATATCATCCACAGCTGCCCACGCAATCAATTGAAGAGCGACAGTGGCAGCTTGAACACTGAGTTTTGAGCGGCAAACAATCGAAGGATCATCATCCGAAGAACTATATTGAACTGACTGCAGTTCTCCGTCCAGATTATGCAAAGCCGTTCTCGCGAACGCATTCACTTCCTTTGCGAACGCTTCTGTTAGCGGTGTTTCTTTGATATTTGCAACGTTGTACGGAGATAAAACGTCTTTGAGGAGACTCAGACAGCACAATGTCACTGTTTCCGACAATGATTTATACGGATTTCTTTTGACAGCCTCAGAAGAGAATGCTTCCGCCGAAATCTCATCTAGCTCGGCCAACAGATCACGATTCATAAGTTGTTGAACTGAATCGAATAGTTTTTCCAAATCCGCAGCACTCATTGCCAATTTCAAGCCTCCTGTATAGCTTAACACTGTAAATGAGGCTCCGATCTTGTTGTACATTCTTGAGAAGCGGGAAGAGCTTTCAGAGATAACTTCGGCATCCTCGTAAAACTCATCCGTACTCAGACGGTTTTTTCTGCAAATAGAAAAAGATTTTATACTCGGTATAAAGCGCTGCAGATTCGCTATTTCGTGAATATCTCCATTGAGAAATTGGTTTTAAAAAACGTTTCTGGTATGTTCAAAATTGTTCGAGAGAAAAAATTCAATATTTCAATTCATTTTTCTTTCGAGCACATTCGAAAATTTTTAAGGACTATTTTTCACTTTCTTTTCTATAATATTTTAAATTGAAAAGCGTCCACATTTTTCATAATATCTTGCCGCAAAATGCAGTGATATGATGAACAATTCATGACTGAATTTTAATGCAGAAATAAATTTTTGTCTACAAAATTTTCAAGTCGATATATTACTGCGTCGCGAAAACCAGTCAGAGCGCTCTTGCCTTGCGGCCCTGGTCTCGCCGCGACCAGCGCGTACACGGTAGTTTTTTACGAAAAAAAAAAACGAAAACAATGCAAAAACAGAAAAACAATTTAAAAAAGAATGTTAACAAACTACCGTATACGCGCTGGTCGCGGTGAGACCACAGCAGCAAGGCACGAACGCTCTGACTGGTTTTCGCGACGCAGTAATATAAAACTTACATCTCACTTCCACAAGAAACTCGCTTTGACTCATCAGTGGGTAGTGGAAAAATCAGCGATATGAGAGGTGTTTCATATTCTGACGAGAACCTTCCAATCGACCTAGCCAGCCCAAGCACATAACACATAAGTTTCACGATGTGCGCTTGATTCTGTTTTGAATTCTCCTTGTCGTCTAGAAGTTCACGTACTGACGTCACGGCGCAAGCAAGAGCATCTGCTTGGGCAGACACTATTTGTGCTCGAAACTTAGGATTACGGCAAGCCAAATCGGAAAGCACAGTGTTGAAACAAAATGCGAATTGGTCTTGAATTGGCACTTCTAAATTTGGAAAAAATTATTAACCACTGTTACTTTTTTTTTTTTTTTAATTTTGATTAAAAAATCATACTGTCCGATTTATTGAGCAATCCGTCATCAATCCATTTCATGCGTGGAAGAGCTATCAACGCTCGAAGCAAGAGTGGTACCAGCTCTTCGGAAAACTGAAGTTTTAATAGAATATACGCAAAATTAATTAAATAAAACTTACTTTTCCGTAACTGTGGAGCAAAAAGCTACCGATTGCGATGAGCGAAGCACGAACATTATGGCTCAGCGGTTGATTTTCAAACTGCTCTTCTTTATCATCCAACGCAAATAATTGAAAGATTTTCGACAATTGTACATTTTCGTTCTAAAATTAATGTCTTTTATGGACCTATTCAACAGAGGAAAAAAACCGTTTTTCGTGGTTTTTTTCTTTATGCAGAATTGTGAAAAAAAGACAAAAAACTACAGTAGTCGGAGGTTTTTTGACGTAAACAACTTATCGTGTCAAGACCGGCCGATGAAATAACTCTATGCGCCTTTAAATTTCAACCGAATTCCCATTGAAAATTAAAGGCGCATTGCATTTTTCACTGCCGGGTCTCGACGCGATGGGTTTTTTTCCTGGAAAACAACCTGCATAGGGAAAAAACCGCGAAAATCGGTTTTTTTTTCCTGCGCTGAATAGGTCCATTAGAGGGTTACGAGTTGGCTGTATTTAGAAAATAACAATTTTTTCAGACCGAAACAGAAACTTATATAAAAAACATCGCCGTTTGCCGGACGATAAATTAAATTCTGTAAGAGATCCGTGAATGTTTTCAGGGGTACCGAAATTTTATTTAACTTGCCGCCCGGAAAACAATTTACTGTTTACCGTGCGGCTATATTAACTGTTCCTGAAGGAAATCTTTCTTGCGATGCTCCGATGTTCCGCAGTATTCGCTGTGAGACCACAGTAAAAAAATGCGGAACATCGGAACGTCATAAGTGGAATTCGTTCGTGGAAACATAATAACCGTTCAAAATGTATGAAATGAAAAACCACATTCCAATAAAAATGTTCAGTATAAAAAACTCACTTTAGCGATACAAACTGCCAAACATAGCTTATTGGTGAACACGAAATCGTTGATTTCCCTCATTTTAGGACGAAAACTCACAGCGACAACATTTATTTTTGTTGTTGTTTCGGGAAAATCACAGCCTCCGCTCCGGGACACTCTCCTAATATTTATGAAAATGGGCCAACAACTTTGCATCGCGTCTGCGTCTCCACGCTTTGTTCCGCTCTCTCACTGCCGTCTCACTCTTTTCGTCTCCAACTCTACATCATTACGACATGTTGTCTATAGCCTTTGCTCTTCTTTTTTCAGTCTGTATTGTTGTCGTGGGCTTTTTTTCAGGTAGGTTTCTCGAAGTCCGAATTCCCGAATTCGATAGCTATTTGCTATTTTCCATTCGGCGCACGCCCCGAATGCGATGGCTACTAGCCTTTTTCAACGGCTATTAGCCTTTTTCCATGGCTATTAGCCGTTTTCCATAGCTATTAGCCGTTTTCCATGCCTATCAGCCACACAGCTGCCAATGCCCGCCAAAAATTCTCTGAGAATGTTCAGAATTACAAATTCGAAAGAAGTTGAAGAGAAAAGCCATCGAAAACGGCTAATAGCTAAAATTTAATGAATTATTGTGTTTTCAATCGACTTGCGACATGAGAACGCGAGACTCCGCCCACTTATTTGTGCGCGACCACGCCAACACAGTGATATTTGAAGCGACGCAGACATTTAGCGCACAAATAAGTGGGCGGAGTCTCGCGTTCTCATGTCGCAAGTCGATTGAAAACACAATAATGTCCGTTATTTCTTTTTAAAGACATTTTTCGAATTTACTGACTCCGTTTACCAGAGTGAGTGCGAATGAAGAAGTTTTTTCGAGGTTTCCATGGGACAAGGGTGGCTCCTGGGATAAAATCGCTGAGCTACCACCTAGAATTTTCAGACTGGGGAATCTCTGCAGATAACCACTATGATATTCGTGTACAGGATCAGGCTTGTGCGAAAACGAAAACGAAAATTTTCGAATTTTCGATTTTTTCAAAGTTTTTCGAAAAAAATTTTCGACGAAAATTTTTTCGCATTTTTTTTTTCGAAAAAAAAATGTTTCGAAAATTTTTTCGACCATTTTTTTCGAAAAAAAATTTCGTCGAGAATTTTTTCGAGAAAATTCGAAAAAATCGAAAAAAATACTGGAATGAATAAGGCTGTCTGAAAAACTGAAAAGGAGCTCGAAAAACACGAGAATAATGATTCTCTAGTGTTTGGATCAATTTTAGATCCTAGTTTTAAGATGAGTATGATTTATTTGATCGCACCTCTAGAATTTGAAATGCATGGTACGTTTGTTTCGAAAGAGTCTAAAGACAGATTTATAAAACGTACTGTAAAATCTCTATTATATAGCCATGGCACTATATTATTCGGAGCAAAGTTTTATATTAGAGGTGGCATTCAATTAGGGGGTGGCATTCTATTATTCGAAGCGATTTTTTTTTCAAAATGTTTTGAAATGTTTGAACAATTTGGGAGCAGTTTACTTGGAAAATACGTATTTCATTTTCTACGGTACACTTAAAAATAGTTCTAATATTTTTTACAAAAGTGGCATTATATTAGGGGTGGCACTCAAATAGGCGGTGACATTTTATTGTTCGAAGTAGGGTTTTGAGTAGCATTCTATTAGAGGTGGCATTCAAATTGGGATGGCCATTTAATAGAGTTTTCACGGTATTTATGAAAAATACGGGATTTCTAGCGAAGTTGAAGTTTTAGCTGACTTCAGTGCCAGTGATGAATTTAAAACCCGTTTTCTGCTCGCTTGAAAATTTTTTTCGATTTATTTTCGAATTTTCGAAAAAATAACTCGAAAATGGAGGTCGAAAAATTTTTTTTCGAAAAATAAAACCGAAAAAAAATTCGAGATTTCGAATTTTCGAAAAAAAAAATCGAAAATAAAATTCGTTTTCGACTTTTTCGAGCACCCCGTTTTCGCACAAGCCTGTACAGGATGTTCGAAAGTACGAGTATTGTGAAAACAAAAAAGTTGCAACGCGGTGTTTGCGTACTTTAAAAATTCAAATGAAAAGGGGAACAAATCTCTTCATTTCCCATGCTATTTCTTGCATTACCGTTTGGATTTCGAAAATACGCAAACACCGCGTTGCAATTTTTTTGTTTTCACAATATACGAATTTATAGAAAATTCTCAACCCTTACCATTTCGAAAGGCTCTTGTTAGCTACCGTATCTCAACAGTAAGTTAATCGACTTTTTATACATTTACATCATTTCAATAGGATAAATAAAAACGGTTAAAAAATGGCAAATACTATTTGATTCCACTTTTCCTGTTGACTATGCATCTGTTTTGCCAACTACAGTAATATGATGATGCCGAGCGTAATCTCGAAATGAAATCATTCGAGCTCCCTCCAGTTGAAAATGCAAAATGGTCAGAAATCTCGTTTCATCATATCACTGTAGTCGGCAAAACAGATGTATAGTGTTTTCAATCGACTTATGACATGAAAACGCAAGTCTGCATTCACCGTTCTGTCTGCGTCTCTTCAAATATCACTATGTTCGCGTGATCGCGCACCAAAAAGTGGGCGGAGTCTCGCGTTCTCATGTCACAAGTCGATTGAAAACACAATAGCTCAGCGATTTTATCCGAGGAGCCACCCTTGTCCCATGAAGACCTCGAAAACTTCTTCATTTGCACTCACTATCGCTAATATGAGAGCACACAGATCCCTCATAGATTCCTCGAAAACTTCGACCTCACCGTTGCTTCGGAAAAAAAAAATGAACTCTGAGTATCTGCTCCAAAACTTTGGGTATCTTTTCAGCACTTTTATACGAGGCATAGGTAAGGTCGAACCCCTTTTTAAGATAACTATGAAGGTTCTTCATTTTTTCCGGAGCAGTGGAGAGGCCGAAGTTTTTCTGAGGACTCCATGGGACATGGGCGGCGCCTTGGATAAAAATGCTGAAAGGGAGCAGAGATGTGCGGAATGAAAGTGTTTGAAAACGGAAAAGGGAATACAGAAAACAAAGTGGAATTTTCCAAACGGAATGGAAAAAAAAATGCAGAAACGGAAAACGGAAAACACATCTCGGGAAGTGGTTTTTTAATACCCTGGCACCACATCTTACCGTAACTGGCAAGAAAATTAAGTCGTCGATTTACAAAATTGGATGAAGTTGTCAATAGTAAAGTATTTAAGCTTCAAAATAATGCTATCAAAATTTAAGACAATCGGTCTTCATTGTGGGATACATGAACCCCGATTTCAAATGTTTGTGTGGCCGGATATTTATGTAAAACACTGCATTATCGTAATTGTCACTCCCAGTTTACTATTTTATCCCTATTATCCTCCCTGAAAATGAAAATAAATTAATCGTCGACCGGTAACTCTTCCAGTGTTTTTGTCATCTTCACTGCCACGTTTGCTGACTAGCTAACACAACAAACAAATTTATTCTAATTTAATTCTCTTATTTTTTAAAAGGAGATCGGGGAATAAACGGAACACGAGACAGAGAGAGAGAGAGAGAGAGACACACAGAGAAAAAATTTAGAATCACACGAAAAATTGACGGAGATTGTCAGAGTTGGCTGGAAGACACATGTACTTGCCGTCTAGAAGTTGGCAAACGATTTCTTGGAATTCGTCTGAAATGTTGAAATTGTTAGCGAGAAAATTTTGGAGATTATATGCATTCCAAAAAACGGGTCATGTTTTGCCAGGCCATTTGGGCAGCTCGAAAATTTTGAATTTGAAAATAGAATCCTAAAAGTCCTAACCTAAATTGGTCTAAAATTTTATAAGGCTATGGCCGGAGCCTGGCACCAGAAAAAGCATAGTGCCAGAAAACAAGTGACAATCGCGACATAGCACATTTCGCGTTTCTCTGGCTCTCAATGGAGCGCTCAAGCTAACCTCCAATTTGTACCGTACTCATTGATTCCGTGGAAGAAGAAGAAGAAGACGGATCTGATCGTTTTCCGTAACGCGGTAACATGGCACGTCCATAACGTGACAATAGTGCAGGTCGCTTTTCGAGTTCCGGTTTTCCAGGTTCTTGGCACAGTGCCAACACGATGACAGCCACAAAAATGAGGACAGGGACCCTTGTGAGCATTGTTGGTTCTGAAAGGAGAATATAAAGGAAATATGTTATAACTTATTGAGCACCAAAAAGTAACAAAGTACGATGAAATTAGACACGAGATTTGTGGGAAATATCTGAATCATTCGGAAAAAAAAACAAGAGAACTTGAATGTTAAATGACTCGAAATCTGGATAAACCAAATGAGCCGAAGCAGTTAAACCGAATGAGCCAACAAACATAACAATGCGCTTTTAATTGCACAAAAAATTTGATACCACTTTGTCGAAAATTGAAATCAAATCACTTTTTCGTGTGGGCAGTCTGTGAAGAAACCATTAGATACTTGTGGGAAAATGTTTCGGATTTCAAATGGATTTTCAAATTAATTGCCAATTTTTTAAATAATAAAGACTTATTTTTTTCAAAAAGATCAATTCATTTTGTTTTCAGCGAATTAATTGGAGATTATTACTCTGGAACATGTATTCTCGTTTGTTTTCTCTTAAGAACAAGATGACACGCAATTTCCAGTCAGTTAAAAATTATAACATGTTCGGTGAAATGGAAAATAGAGAGATAGTGCGTTTTTTATTGGGAAAAACATTGGTGGGAAATGGACTAGAAATGCATATAATTATTATCATCGTCATTGGGAGTGTGATTTCAGGTTTACATGGAGAAGGGGGTGGGAAAAAAGCACACCGAAGTAGAGACTGACGCATATCTTGTGTTGGCGTGTGTTATTATTCAAAAGGGGAACTTAGAAATTACCAAAGCTAATATTTGAATCATTTCCTCATTTTCTCTTCTCTTTCTACATTTGGTACTGAAGCCGCGGTTGCAAAATGGCAAACTGACACAGGATACCGCAGATCTGCTCGGAGCGACTAATGGGCTAGTGAGCAGCTAGTGAGCATACCGTAAAACCTGTAATAGAGGCGCATGCGCCTCTACTTTCAACCCTCTCTTATTGGTGCGCCTTAATTGCAAAAACGCTTCAATTTGATGTGTTACTTGTGATACTTGTGATACTTGTGAGGTTTCACAAGTATCACAAGTAACATTGCTTTTATTGCAGTTTTTACGGTAGTTTCGAAAATTCCCTGACAAGGGAATGGTTTGATGAAACCTGGTTCCTTTGATAGCTAGTGCTTTTGAATTGTCGGATCTGTAGTCCGTTTTTCCAACTCAAAAACACATAAAAACATGTAGAAAAAGAATGGAAACTGCGTTTGAAATGAATGTAACCGTAATCCATTCAAAAATATTAACAAGAGAAAAAGAAGAGTGTGAACATTTCAACAAGGTCCTCTAAAAAAAATCAAAAAACTTGTTCGGTCTTGCTGAATTTACTCGTGGGAAAATGTCTTTTTAGGCCACAGTTGTCACCTGCTGAGAACAGAGTAATAATTCCCTAGTTAGTGGGCATGTCGTGCCAAAGATCGTCGATCTATTCACGTGCTTTGTAAAAAAATTGTTTTAAATTGCTTTTTCTGAGCGGTTATTTTTTGTTTGCTCTGATAACGTATACTATGAATCCAGAAGTGTATACAAAATACCGACATATAGGATGGCTACGAAAAACAAGGAAAAACAAAAGAAAAGAAAAACAGGACAATTGCTAGATTTCCTACCAACTAAAAAATTTTAACATTACAAAAAATTAATGCGCGTAAATAAATGAATAAGTCAGAAATGTTTTGTAAAATTCGCATAAAATGTTTAAGGAGAAGAGCAGTGATTCAACGCTAGGTCATCATCCTATAGTGAGAAAAAAGCTAAATAAAAAGAGAATGAATTTGCAAGTCAACCCAATATATAATATATTTCAGATAAGTAGATGAGGAAGATGAGTTCTTAGTATGATAAAGCAAAGAAATAAAAAGGTAGTGAAAGTGGATAAACGTTTTTTTTCTACTTAAGATTCATCTTTTTCTTATCTGTTCATCTTTCTGTCTTTCCACTGCCTACCGCAGTTGCTCTTTGGCTTTCGTCCTATAGTAAGGACCATAGAAGATACGGTACCTGCAGCAAACATCTCACCATTCCTTTTTTGTTTCCACAGTTCCCATCTGGGGAAAATTCCAATATAATTGTAATCAAGCTCAATCAACTAGCTGCATATACTAGAAATATTCAAATTTCCTGTTCCAACACATTTTAACTACTCCCTGATGCAAACAGAATCAGAAAAATCCATTCAAAAACCCCCAGAAAAATCGACACAATTAAAATCTCCACAGCGTGTGATCGTTATTCGAATAACTTTTCATACTAGAAACATGAATCCCTTTTCAACTTTATTCATTACAATTATCTAACACAATAAAATTCATCTTTGACCGCAATCGAACTGTCTTTTCCACAAGTTTGAACATAATTGGAGCACTATTTTAGTGAAGCAAGTGAGCCGCTGGTCCTCCATTTTCCCAATCGTAAGGAGCATTTTCATTCGAGCCAACAGCAGCATAAGCCTGACGCATCATCTAAAACAAATGAATTTAAGATGATACAGTTAAAATAAGTAACAAACTCCGTAGAGGGCTTGATAGTTTGGAGCATCGTAGTACTTGAGAGCATCAACCATTCGCATAATATCTTGGAATTGTTGTGGGCATGGAGGAGGGAAAAGTTGAGCGAGATTGTTGCGAATACCCTGTTTCGCCTGTCCGACTTGATTCATATCAGCCACGTGATGCCATGGAAGTTGGCCAAACGACAACTCGACCTGCATGTACATCCACGTTTCCAAATCGTCTTTACTGTAATTTGTATATTAAACCTTTAGAATTATTATAAACAAACTGACCGACAGAGCTCACGTTGCAAATGACAACTGATAGGAGCATAACGGACGGTTCCACGGAATCCGGCAGCCTGTCTCGGTTTGCGGATCGTTCCGTCACTACCGGTGAACTTTCTGCACATACCGAAATCCAGAATGTACACTTTACGGATCTCGTTCAATTCTGGACGTCCAATTGTGTAATTTCCGGGTTTGACGTCACGATGCAAATAACCAATGTTGTGCAGATCCTCCAGAGACTCTAATGCCTGTATTCCAATACCAATTGAGCAACCAATGGACATGTGACCTCCTGGTCCCGCCTTGTTCAGGTCTTGCAACGACTTTCCGACCAATGTCATTACCACGTAGTTGAAGTTTCCGAAACGTCCCTTGTCCTCGATTTTACAAAAGTGACGGTTACCACGTTTCGAGAGATCAGTGAGCACAGACACTTCCAGCTTCAACACCTATAAAACTATCGTATAATCTCATGAAGTCGTATCATGCTTTAGATCTTGAAACTTACCTGAATCTGCTCATTGGCTCCTTCCACTTTCATCGCGTACTTTCCAGTTGGGTCAAGGACACGATAGACAGCTCCGAATCCTCCTTCTCCCAGTTTTTTCTCAATGGTCCATCTCTCCACTTGTTGTCCGGGATTCAGTTGAACAAGCTCGGCAGCCATGGCAAACGCAAGAGAAAGTCGTTTGGTTTTTCAGTGAGACTTCTCAAATTGATGAATGATTTATTTTTGTTGAAATTCAATCAAAAAGTTGCCAAGGGCTGATCGTAGGAACTGATAACGATACGTCTTGTTGAACGCAGCATAGTTCACGTAAATTTGAAGTCAAGTTCACTGGACGTCTGGCATCAGAATATCATTCTCATACAAGCCTGCTGCTAATGCAGTCCCTCCACTCGCTATTTTCATGTGTCTTTAAAACTGTGTGGTTTTGAATTGAATTGAAATAAAAGTGCGTAGAATAGAACAAAACGTTCCTGCACCTGTAACTTTTTACTGTCTTTCTAACCATAATTAAAATTATTAGAAAGAAAATTAAAAAAAATAAGGGGCTCAGGACAATTGAGTGTTATGCCGGCCCGTTCTATTCCGATACAGTTCTAAAGCGCACAGTTTTAAAAGCCAGTACCCCACTATTTTCTACCTTCCCTTTTTTGTGCGTATTTATTGCAAGTTCGCTTCAATAAGAGGGGTTTACGGGCAAATGCGCCGTTTGCATTGATTATCAGGAAATCTTGAAGTTATCCGGCTGTCCTGAAATTTATCCAAATTTGTCTCTGTTTTACTAATTATTACATAATCCTTTGCTCAGGTCGGATGTTGTATCGAATACTTTTTCCCTGACGCACATTCTTCGAGTTAGCAGTCCGTTGCAGAAGATCCATAGACAAAACATTGCCTCAGTCCTCCGCATCCGGCCTCATCTCTTGTTACGGCAGATTCAAGAGTACGTCGAAAGAGGCGATCTAATGTCGGAGTATCGGACCAGAGTTGCATGGAATTCCAATTTCCGACTTCCGACTTATGTGTTTCACTTCCATGAAAATAGAAAAAAAAAAGAAAAAGATCATCATCCTTACAGTACCGTTCAAAAGGTTGGAAACTTTTGGTTTCTCGGGCATAAATTTTGAATGGAGAGGCCTATGGTTCTGAAAATTTGCATGAATCTGCCCCGTAATGTTTTTGACAAGCTCCAAAAATAGTTTTGGTCATTTTTGAAAACTGCAGATTTTTCAAAAAATTTCAGATGCCAAAATTTTCGACCCAAAAATACTTTTTTTTCTGATTTTTTAGGACTCGATATTTATTTTAAAAATGAAGTTTCAAAACTAAAAGTATGGTTTTAGTTGACTATGGGTTGATCGGACAATTTTCAGCTGACTTACAGCACTTTTAATGTCAAGGTCCACATGTGTAAGTCAACTTTAACTTTTATTGAGAATCGCCAAAACCTAATAAAATCAAATAAAGTTTGCTTTTTAACAGTTTTTATCTAATTTGCCTTTATTTTCTTTGATTTTGGTGATTCTCAATAAAAGTTACCAGAAGGTTGTTGCCGGCTGTCGCCGTCAAAAACCTTCTGGGTGTGATTGGGGACGCGCGAGTCTCCCTGAATTTTAAGAAAGTTTTACAGGAAAATTAGCAAACCACCAAAATTGAATTTATTAAAATATAAATGACATTTTGTTTCTATCTACCCATTTTTTAAACAATTCATTGCGTTAGAATTGTGTTACGAACCTATTCCATGCAGGAAAAAACAGTTTTTGGTAGTTGTTTCCTGATTCATTGCACAAAACCATCAAATAACCACCATACTCTAAATTTTCAAAGAAAAAAACCGTGCGGAGTACACGAAGTGGTGGGAAGTTCAGACTTCTTTCTCGTTTCCACCATTTTTCCCTGACTCGCAAATTTTCCTAAAAAATTTTTTCCAAAACCGTAGAAAAACAAAACGTAAACTGACGAAACTTTCTCGGTTTTGAATTCCCCAATTTAGTGCTTTCCCTCGGTTCTCAGAAGAGTTTCTCCTAGTATTATTCAACAGTCTAATTTTTTTTAATCCGTTTCATTCCTCAATAGGCAGAGGAATTGCTCGTTCTACAAATTCCATTATGTTTTTTGAGTAGCTTTATCCTCTGATTTTGATAAAAAATGTTATTCCGCATCAATTCAACACACCCCTGTTATTTGATAGAAAAAAAAACAACTAAATTCCTAACAAAAAACTAAAGAGATAAGTAAGGTATTGATCCCGGCCTAAAAACGAATGAAGAATCACAGCCAACGCGCTTATCCACTTCACCACACACAGGTAAAACGGGGTTAGCGAACGATTACCGAAAAAGAGCTGTATTAGCGAAAGATTATCGAAAGATTGCTAAAATCAGCCAAAATTAGCAAATGATTGCTCAGCGATTTGCCAACAGATGAAAAGAGAAAGATTACCGAATAGTTGTTGAGTAATTATTCATTGAATTTATTTTTACAAATTTCATTTATTTTTTGCTTTTTATCAATTTTAACATATTTTTAAATTAAAATTTACATAAACTATGATTCAAACGAATAGTATCGTTTTTCCGCCATTATCAACAACGCCGTCGTCTTTCAGATAAACGTCCGCGCAGTTCGACTTCTGATTCGAACGACGAAAACAGAGGTAAAGGGAATCTACATAGTTGAACTCAATTTCTTTTTCAGATTTGGGAATGGATCTACGCTCTCCAGTCAATCGCCCTGGTGGAGTACATGCGGACGCGACTGGTAGACTTAAAAAAAAAAGAAGAAGATTGATACGCCACACGTGTGAACTCGCGAGAAGTGGGAACCGATAAAATTTTAAGTGCATACAGTATGCTACCATTCAAACTTGTTCGATTCTGAAAAAAACTTCGGCCGCCTCATGCCCCTTGTGTTTCAAAATGCTTAGCCAAGTTTGGTGCAAATCGGTCCGCTAGAAGTAGGAGAAAAAGTTGGTGACATGAAATCTCACACACATACTGACAAACTTCAGTGCTTAATAATAGTAAAGATAGTTGACTTACCCATGTGAACCTTGATAAAGTGCTGTAAGTCAGCTGAAAATTGTCCGCTCGACCCATAGTCAACTAAAATCATACTTTCAGTTTTGAAGCTTCATTTTGAACATAAATATCGGGTCCTGAAAAATCTGAAAAAAATTATTTTTGGGTCGAAAATTTTGGCATCGGAAATTTCTTGAAAAATCTGCAATTTTCAAAAATGTCCAAATCCATTTTTGGAGCTTGTCAAAAACATAACGGGGCAAATACATGCAAATTTTCAAAACCATAACCCTCTCCATTCAAAAGTTATGCCCGAAAAACCAAAATTTTCCAACCTTTTGAACGGTACTGTATACCGTAAAAACTGTAATAGAACACCACCTTTAATAGAGCGCCACCTGTAATACAACGTCACCCCCAACGTCATTTCGAAAAATAGAACGCCACCCTCTAATAGAACGCTACCCTTTAATACACCGCCACTCTGAAAAACTGCGGCCTATAAACATGAGCCGGTGTTCCAGTAATTTTTTTTCAACGCGGATTACTGTTGTCAAAAGTACACAAACACCGAGATGTGCAATGAACGATGAAGCTAGCTGATTACAGAGGGTACTACGGTATAGAACTGCTACGGAATAGAATTGCGCGGAATAGAACCGGCTGAAATGGAGCTGTACTAAAAAAAATTGCACAAAATGTAACTCGAGGGCTCACAATGTACAACGAAATTCTTCTTCGAGTTGTTCGAGCGGTTCTGTTTCGGTACCGCTTCATTTCAGGCATTCCGTGCAAGTTGCATACCGTAGTAGGATGACAGTGATATGTCTCTTAAATTCCAATAACAGTACAAATGCATATTATCGGTCCGCCTTAACGGTCAAACGCGCTCCGTTGAATTTAGTATTAACGGCCCACCAAAATGGTCAAACGCGCTCCTCTGAACTCAACGCTATGCGATTTTCATTTTGGTTTTCAAATTATTTCATTACACGTTGAATTTATACGTTAAATGAAATAATTTGGAAACCAAAATGAAAATCGCATAGCGTTGAGTTCAGCGGAGCGCGTTTGACCATTTTGGCGGGCCGACAATATTTTTTGATTTTCATTTTCGTCGCCAAATTATTTTAATTCACGTGTAAATTCAACGTGAAATGAAACAATTTGGAATGCAAAATGAAAACCACAAAGTACTTAAATCGGTAGAGCGCGTTTCACCGTCGTTGCGGGTCGACAATATTTACATTCGTTTTTTTTTTTCCATTTCTTCTGTTTATTTTTGGTTTTTGAAAGATGAAACTTGATTTTTTTTCAAAAAATTCAGTTCCGGAAAATACACCGCCACCCTCTAATAGAACACCACCTCTAATACAACGCCACCCCTAACCCCACTCCGAAAAATAGACCGCCATGGCGCTATATTACAGTTTTTACGGTATATAAAATTCCGCTTGTGTCGGTAAAGTAAGTTTCTTGGTGTGTCTGTTTCCAAACTGCATGGCGGAAGCAAACTGAGCGCCCGAGACCAGACCAGAGATGAGCGGAAGTGGAATTTTTAGTTACGGAAGACGGAAGACGGAATACGGAAGAAAATTTATTTTACGGAATACGGAAGACGGAAGACGGAATAGAATTTTTTTTCGGAAGATGGAAAACGGAAGACGGAAAACATTTTTTTTTTCGGAAGACGGAATACGGAAGACGGAACAGAAAAAACTACGGAAGACGGAAGACGGAAGCAGACAAATTTTACGAATTTCATAAAACAGGCCACACAAAGTAAAATAAAAGGCCCATAGAGAGTTGGAAAAAAGCCAAAAGTGATAAATACCGTAAAAGCTGTGTATCTGGAGCGTCTGTAGCGGTGTCTCTGGAGCGAGCACTGACACTCAAGTTCTCCCCGTTCACGAATTTAGAACGGCCGGATGGATCAACGACATACAATCGTCCCGAGATCAGGATGCTAGTTCTCACTCACTTCTCCAATCTGTACCAGGGATGTGATTTCACGGTTACGGATTTCACGGATTTCACGGTTTTCACGGCATTTTTTGAAAAAACTTATTTCACGGTTGACCGTGAAAAAATATTCCGTAAAATCCGTGAAATTTTCGTGATTGAGTTAAATATTTATAAGGCTAGTGCGCTGGCTGCTGTATCATCCCTTCAGTGTTTTTACTGTCAGAAAGCGACAAAGATTCGAAAAAAAAAAATGCTCATTATGCATGCAACACCCTGAATTGCCAGAAAAACTCGAATCTTGTCGACTTCATTTCGTGAAATCGTATTCCCACGAGTAGCAGGTTAAAACACTGAGTGAGTTCCACAAATTCAAAAATATAATTAAGGTTGCAAAATTGTCATGTGTAACTTTTAAATTCAAGACTACATTTCACTAGTTGAACACTTTTTCGTACGACTCCATTTAAAGGTACTGTAGGCCATCAAAGCAAGGACCAGTTGAAAATTGATCGACAGAAAAACATAGAATTTTACTTACTTCTCATTTCAACCATTTACAGTGTTTTTGAAAAGAGTTGTACATGAAAGCGGATACTAGTTTTTAGAACTGGGCGGTTTAGAACTTCTACAAAATATAACTGTGCGGTTTAGAACTTAATTTTCCTGAGAGAGTGTTATTTTTTCCTTTGTAAACATTGTCTATCTAATCATATTTAAAATGATTGAAAAGACAGGAATAAAATAACAGACTCAAGAAAATTGAGTCTAAACCGCTTTTTTCTTTTTTGTAGCATTTCGAAACCACACAAATCTAAAAGCGGGTACCCCTAAAGAGTGATCAATTTTTAAAATGAAATTCAGGTAAAAAAGTATAACACAAGTATTTTGAAATCGATAGTACACTTCTAAACCTTTGTTAGTACACTTCTAGACTGAGTTTTTCATGTTTAATCAAAAACAACGACACACAGTAGTTTCGGTGAATTCTGTATTTCATTTTTTAATGATGCAACCTTATGGAAAACACAATACTTTGATCAATTTTTGAAATTTTGTTTTTTCACGGATTTCACGGTTTTCACGGTTTTTCACGGTTCTTCGAAACCGTGAATTCACGTTTTCACGGATCCGTGAAAAAAATAATTTCACGCACATTCCTGATCTGTACGCAGCGACGACGCGAGAGCCACCATCCAGATACACCCCTCCAGATGAGCCGGAAATTCTCCAACATGAGGTCGAACACGCAATAGTCGCCTCAAAGACGAACATTTCGCCAAAACCCGATCAGATTACATTGCTACCAGTGATGAGCGGAGTTTCCGTTTCCGTTTCCGTTTCCGTTTCCGTTTTCCGTGACGTTTTTGGGAGAGTTTTTTCCGTTTCCGTTTCCGCGGAATAAAAAATTATTTTCCGTTTCCTTTTCCGTTTCCGTGAAAATATAACTGTTTTTCCGTTTCCGTTTCCGTTATCCGCATTTAGACGGAAAATGTTTAGCTTGAAATATCTGATGTTGTCCAAGTGTACTTCACGCAGACGACACTCCAAAAATGCTCATAGTTTACCGTAAATCGACAACTGTTTTTTTTGTTTTGAAAATTTTTTTTCCAAAACCGCCAACTTCCTCCGCTGACCCATTCAAGTTTTGGAGAGAGAATCAGAATTTTCCGCGGCTTAAATCTATGGCCCAAAAGCTTCTAGCTTTGGCAACCACTTCGGCTAAAAGTGAACGGCTCCACTGGTGAAGCGCCACGGGCCCGCAGCGGGCCCGCCGCGGGCCCGCCAGCGCACCGCTGACAGCTAAAAGAGTACACGCGTGGTGCACGCAGCGGGCCCGCCAGCGGTTCGCTACCTGCTACATCGCGTGGGTGACCCCTTTCTTGCTTTTTTTCTTTATTTGATATTTTCTATTAGAAACTAACACTGATGTTATTAATAAGACAGTTTATTAAAAAACAGGGTAAAATTACAGTATAACCCCCCATGAAATACCAGTGTAACCCCCCTCGGAAAAGGAGGATATAGCCCCCCGCAGATGCAAACGCGCTCCACCGAATTGACATATATAGTTCGTGTAGAGGACGCCGAATTGTCATCATTTTTCATATTTTACTCATCATTTTTCATATTTTCTGTCGTTTTCGAGGATTTTTTCTTTTTTTTTATTGGTTATTTGAAGCAAGTGATTTGGTGTAATTCGACTTCGCTCAATTTTTGCTGGGTTTGTTGCTATTCTGTTATATGTAGGTTATTCTGATACAGCGGGGGGCTATTCTGATATGACGGGGGTTATTCTGATATGATGGGGGTTATTGTGATATGAAGGGGGTTATTGTGATATGATGGGGGTTATTCTGATATGATGGGGGTAATTCTGATATGACGGGGGCGATATTGATATGGGAAACTAAGCAAATTCGCAAGAAAAAAACAGAAGTGGGGGGCTGTTCTTACCTTTTCCGAGGGGGGCGATAGTGGTATGAGGTGTGGGGCTTATCTGATAAATTACCTAAGGTATCAGAATGACCCCCCATTTCTACTGGTGGGGGATTATTCTGGTATATCAGTATACCAGTGTAGCCCCCCAGACAGTATAACCCCCCACCGAGTAAATCGGGGCAAAATCAACTGGCGGGGGGACTATGCTGGTCCTTGGGGGGTCATATCAGGCGGGGGGGCTATACTGATAAATTACCAAAAACAGAAAAGAAAAATTTAGAAAATTATTAGATTATCACAAAGTTCTTCGATGACGTTGCCCGAATCATCTCATCGTCGATCGTCCGAATCGAGATGTTGCACGTGTCTGAAAATTGAATAAGTTTATTATGTGAGAGCTGGCGCTAAATACGGCATCCCGGAGTTTTTAAAAACTTTATTTCCACAAGTAAATTGCGTAGAGTTTCATGTTATTTTAAAAAGTACATTAAAAAGTTTTCAAAAACAGTTTAAAATAACTCTTTTTTAAATTTTTTTAACTCTTTTTAAGCCGTAGAATTTCAAATAAATCAAGGAAGATTGATAGTTGCATATAATTGACACGGACTTCTTAGAATCACTTGAAATGGTACGCGGTTTAACTGGGCTTCTAACGTTTTCTATATTTTTAGGGAATATCGTTGTTAAAAAGAAATATAGCGTTATTTGGTGTCATTCCTATTTCATTCAGTTCCTTTCTTCAAAAGCATATTTCCAAATTTGATCTGCGCAAAAAGCACCTAAATATTTCGCACCAGAACTTGGTCGCTCCAAGCCCCGTGGCTTTGAAAATTTTTGGGCAAGTTTTGTGCCAATCGGCTTTTTTTCCACTACGTACCGATGCAGATCCTAGGCCATTTTGAGAAATCTTCTCTTCCATGAAAGAAATCCTGGATCTATTTTGAAAATGAAAGCCAAATGAGAAATCGGCTCTGGGACGTTTCAAAACAAGACGTTTCAAAACTGGGACATTTCAAAACTTTTTTGCATTTTTTCGTAGCGTTTGTTGCCAATTGACACCAAAATGCACGCTCATAAGGTTTTTATTTTTTTTCTTTTATCAATTATTTGTATTTTTATGGAAATTTAAATACACTAGTACGCCGCAAAAATGCAAAAAAGTTTTGAAACGTCCCAGTTTTGAAAAGTCTTGTTTTGAAACGTCCCAGAGCCAAAAAATCGGCTCAATAAATATTGTTCTTCGTTTAATTTACTACATTTTTTAAAGTTGGTTCAAATCGGTGCGCTACCGGCTTTAGGAAATTTGTTAAAGGTATTGCAGTCGAGCAAAAAATAACGGATTTCCGCTTCCATTTTCAGTTTTCTGTACTTTTCTGGGAAATAAAGGTCTAAATAAAAAATCGGCTCGCTAATTATTTTTCTTCATTTAATTTTCTAAGTTGACCCGATATTACGCAAACACCGAGTTGCAATTTTTTGTTTTCAACATATGTAATACAATTTATTTTGCTCTTTTTTCGCAAATTTCAACAAGACTAAAGCTTTTCAAAACATACCGATTGGCCAGATGAATTCGATTTTTTCCATAGCAGCCTCGCGTCTTTACCACCTGAAAATAATAAATATCTCAACAAAAAAAGCCCATAAAACGTACTTTACAAACTTACTCGTTTTTCAGGCGGATTTTAACCTCAGTCGACCGCAAAATGTCGCCATTTTGATCCGTTTTTCCCCTGAAAACACAAAAAATTAATTAAAAATGAAAATTAATGATAAAAAACGGCAGAAAAACACGTAAAATTGAAGTTTTTTGACAAAAAAATATTTAAAAAGTTAAGCCCGCCCACTTTGCAGACTGCGGCACACGATTTTGCAATAATGCTGCGCGCCATTTTTTTCAAGAAAACTGGGTAATACTGACTTTTTACGTTAATATTTTTGATGAATAATCAAAAAATGAGTATAAAATCACAAAATTTAACATTAAAAAAATTGATTTACACGTAATCGCTTTAAAATAGGCAGATTGAGCGATTTTAGCCTGTGCTGAACTCATTGTCAACGTCAATCCGCAGTACCCGATTGTCAACGTTATTAAAACGGTAATTTCAGTATTATAGAATTTCAAGCCTGCTACGCTGACGTGTACTGGATATTGACACATCATTTAAGAGGCTTGTTAAAAAAGGCACGCGATAAGGATAAGGCGATAAAGGCTCCTTTACCGGCTTGACTCTTTTATTGTGTTTTCAATCGACTTGCGACATGAGAACGCGAGACTCCGCCCACTTATTTGGGCGCGACCACGCGAACACAGTGATATTTGAAGAGACGCAGACAGGTAGTGCACAAATAAGTGGGCGGAGTCTCGCGTTCTCATGTCGCAAGTCGATTGAAAACACTATAGCAGCGTAGAAATATTGTTTCTATAAAAACTATAATCGATGGAAAACACATATAATGGATTCGTGGCGGAGTGACATTTCACGTGAAACCGGGAGACGAAAAATCTCTTAATTTCTTCAGTTACTTCTTCATTTTTTCGAATAAAAACGTAAATGCTGAATTTTTAATAAAGGCTGCTAAATTATTTTTAGCAGGTACTGTAAGCTTCGTTACTGAAGCTGCACTTTTTTTTAGAGAAAATACAGTGTTTATAGATGTGAATTATTCACAAGAAATGAATTACATTCACGACATGTAAGAATACGTTTGCAGAGTTGGGTAGCGAACGAAACTCGTAGTTTTTTGAATTCCTTCATCTGTTTGTTTGAATTTTGTATACATAATTTTGTTTTCAATGAACTTGCGACATGAGAACATGAAACTCCGCCCACTTATTTTTACGGTGTTTGCGGATTTTTGTTTTCATGATGCAAATTGTTTGAAAGCCTAATAAACACTTCTCAAATTAGAACAAAACGTTTTCAACAAATATCAAAACAAACGAAACGTTAATGAAACTTTTCTGCAACTTATCCGCGGTCGGTCATGTCCAATTCTTACAATTAGAACAAAGTCTACTAAAAAAATATTTGTACTCGTTATTATTCACATAAAACTAGGAAAGAAAAAATTTATATACCTTCTTGAGACAGTTTACCATCCTCCGCCCACCCGTTCGTCAGCTGAACGCTGGCGGGCCCGCCGCGGGCCCGTAGCGGGCCCGCCAGCGCATCACCACTGAATATCAGCATTTTCGATCAAAAACTCAACTAATTAGTGTCCTATGCGCAATTTTACTTCGTTTAAAATAACTATAATTCATTTATAAACCCATTGGAAACAAAATTTTTTTCACCTGTCAGTCACCTACCAAAACCAAATATCATAGCCGCCGCGGGCCCGCCAGCGGCCAGCGAGGGCACCCAAGCGCTGGCGGGCCCGCTGCGGGCCCGCGCGCGGTTCACCAGTGTCTTTTCAATCGCCTGTCAAATTTTCGTTCCCAAACGGAATCGTATTGGGGAGGAAGCCCTCTAGAAGTTTTGATTTTGCTCACTTTTTTCGGCCCGCCAAACACGAAAAATTTATACGTGAAATAAAATAATTTGGAAACCAAAATGAAAATCGCATAACGCTGACAATGAGTTCAGCGAAGCTTTCCGTTATTTTCCGTTTCCGTTTCCGTTTCCGCAGAATTATAAATATGTTTCCGTTTCCGTTTCCGCTTTCCGTTTTTCAGAAAAACGGGTTTCCGCTCATCACTGATTGCTACAATTAAATCTGGGAATTGAGAGCATAGCTCCTCATCTCACGGCCTCACTGAATCAAGTCCTAACGAACGGGAGAACACCGGAAGACTGGAACACGGTGAAGATTTCTCTTCTTCCCAAGACCACGAAACCGAAGAAAGTGAAAGATTATCGTCCGGTTGCATTATCTTCAATCATCTCAAAACTTTTCACGAAAATCCTTACGAAAAGGATCACCGCCAAAAGCGAGGATTACCTTGAAGAATCACAAGCAGGATTCAGACGTGGAAGAGGATGCGCAGACAACATTCAAGTCGTCTCGCAGATTTGGGTAAAATGCACCGAATTCAATATTCCGCTCGTAGCGGTTTTCCTGGATTTCACTTGTGCCTTCGACAACGTTAATTGGACGAATATATTCTCAGTACGGAGCGCTGCAAACGCGCTCCCTTCGCACAGTGGTGGACGCGGCCACGTTGGCGACGAGAGAGTACAGAAAATTGAGAGAGCCGTGGCCGATGTTTTGCTCTGATTTCTCTAAACCTCATTCCAAATGCATGCGAAATTATTTGTTCGATTGGAGCGAGTTATCAGCGTTTTATACCGAGTATATCCGAAGTCCTGAACAATCTTCAAATCGAATGTTTTTCTTTGTAAAATGTATGTATTGTATCTTTTAATACCATAAAATTGCCCAAACTTCAATTTTCGTAAAGATGTATCCTGCAAAAACACCAAAAAACTCAAAACGAATATTTCGAAATGGTGGCTGAACCAAATTCGACGTTCTTAGGCTTAAAAAATTTCTAAAGAGCTCAGCTATAATTCCGTTGGAGCACATGTGGGAAAAATAAGAATTTATGTTTTTTTTCCCGAAAAACATAAAAAATGCGTCAAAATTTGAATTTCGCGCGAAAAAATCCAGTAGGGCGCGTTTGCTCGGCTCCGCCCACTTTTCAAATCCTGGACACCGTGGGTAACCCAAATTCGACCCTCATTTCACCCTCACTTGGTACACAGAGATATTGGAGGATGAAATGACAACCAACTCCGCTTGTTTGGCGACCAGGCTTTCTCGGAAATGAAAATTTCTCTTCCGAGTTCCGTCGGAAATTTCCGATTTTGTAATTTTCTCTTCCGATGTTCCGACGGAATTCCGAATTTTTCATTTCCATTTCCGAAATTTCAAATTCTCGTTCCGATTTCCGTCGGAATTCCGACATCCGACGGAATTCCGATTTCCGATCGGAAAAAACGGAAATGAACCTGACTAGACCCATAAAATCTTAAATTATCCACAAAAAGTTAAAAAAAAAATAAATTGAGGAAAGATACGTAGACTCGTGTTTTAAATAGGAAATTTGTGTCAAATTTTTTCCAAAAAAAAAAACGATTTTTCGTACCAAATTTCGACAGAAAAACATGTTTTTTTCCGACGTCGGAAAAATATTATTTCCGACGGAAACGGAAATATTTTCGGAAATTATTTAGTCTCGGAACGGAATCGGAAATTTCCGACGGAATTCCGACTTTTCGGAAATTTCCGAGAAATCCTGTTGGCGACCCACAACTTTCCATGAAATGCGAGAGAACACATAGTGTTGAACCGCAAGTAATCTGGGTAAGTCTGAAAAGTCAAGGCGCCCAGCCTGCCTATATTGCCCTACTGGGGAACATTTATTAAAACCCCCCGCATCATTGTGATATAGGCCCCCCAGCATAAACATTGGAAGAGCCCCCACTCCATAGCATGTGGGGGTTTTATTAAAATCTTAAAAGCATGTGTGACACCATAAAAATGGGCGACCGGAGGGAGCTGGGAGGAAGCATGATTGGATAAAAAAGATCAGCTCTGATTTTTCAAGGGTGGGGGGGGGGTATGTCAGAATAGCTGTTGGAGGTGGTCTAATAGAACATGGTGGGGGCTATAACAGAGAATTCCCAGGGATGTGCACAGGGAAGATATCCGAGCACAACCAAATGTCCGAGATGCCCTACTAGTCATCAAGAAAAAGAAGCTTGGATGGGCCGGACACATAATGTGAAGAAATGATGGCAGATGGACGAGGCTAATGCAATAATGGTAAGAAAAAAAAAGGATAAATTTATAATCTTTATTCATTTACTCTACTTTTCAAACCGCAATCGAATCATCTTATCAAAAAAGTTGAACCTTGTGGCGCACGCATTTACTGGAGCAAATGTGCCGCTGGTCCTCCATTTTCCCAATCGTAAGGAGCATTTTCATTCGAGCCAACAGCAGCATAAGCCTGACGCATCATCTAAAACAAATGAATTTAAGATGATACAGTTAAAATAAGTAACAAACTCCGTAGAGGGCTTGATAGTTTGGAGCATCGTAGTACTTGAGAGCATCAACCATTCGCATAATATCTTGGAATTGTTGTGGGCATGGAGGAGGGAAAAGTTGAGCGAGATTGTTGCGAATACCCTGTTTCGCCTGTCCGACTTGATTCATATCAGCCACGTGATGCCATGGAAGTTGGCCAAACGACAACTCGACCTGCATGTACATCCACGTTTCCAAATCGTCCTTACTGTAATTTCTCGATTAGTTCTGCAGAATAAGTATTCTCAGTACGGAGCGCTGCAAACGCGCTCCCTTCGCACAGTGATGGACGCGGCCGCGTTTGCGACGAGAGAGTGCAGAAAATCAAGAGAGCCGTGGCCGATGTTTCGCTCTGATTTCTCTAAACCTCACTCCAAATGCATGCGAAATTCTTTGTTCAATTGGAGCGAGTTATCAGCGTTTTATACCGAGTATATAAAAACACTGACCGGCAGAGCTCACGTTGCAAGTGACAACTGATAGGAGCATAACGGACGGTTCCACGGAATCCGGCAGCCTGTCTCGGTTTGCGGATCGTTCCGTCACTACCGGTGAACTTTCTGCACATACCGAAATCCAGAATGTACACTTTACGGATCTCGTTCAATTCTGGACGTCCAATTGTGTAATTTCCGGGTTTGACGTCACGATGCAAATAACCAATGTTGTGCAGATCCTCCAGAGACTCTAATGCCTGTATTCCAATACCAATTGAGCAACCAATGGACATGTGACCTCCTGGTCCCGCCTTGTTCAGGTCTTGCAACGACTTTCCGACCAATGTCATTACCACGTAGTTGAAGTTTCCGAAACGTCCCTTGTCCTCGATTTTACAAAAGTGACGGTTACCACGTTTCGAGAGATCAGTGAGCACAGACACTTCCAGCTTCAACACCTATAAAACTATCGTATAATCTCATGAAGTCGTATCATGCTTTAGATCTTGAAACTTACCTGAATCTGCTCATTGGCTCCTTCCACTTTCATCGCGTACTTTCCAGTTGGGTCAAGGACACGATAGACAGCTCCGAATCCTCCTTCTCCCAGTTTTTTCTCAATGGTCCATCTCTCCACTTGTTGTCCGGGATTCAGTTGAACAAGCTCGGCAGCCATGGCAAACGCAAGAGAAAGTCGTTTGGTTTTTCAGTGAGACTTCTCAAATTGATGAATGGTTCAGTTTGATTCTGTTAGAGCTTTTAAAAGAGTGGGAGTCACAACGGGCCACGTTTGTTTGAAAATTGAGAGCATATCACGAAATTAATGATTTATTATGCTTGTGTTTTATTATTAATTATTTCATTACAATAAAAAGAAAAAAAGAAAGAAATAAAAAGGAAAATGGACCAGTTAGTGAATGATTGTTCCGGAGTGATGCAGTGCACACAAGAAAAAAAAAATGAAATACCCATAGAAAAATGCGATAATTATAACAAAAACAATTCCAAACAAATGTATATATTTATAGTTCTACAAATTGAAAGCTATGAGCCAACGAGCAGAATTTCAGTGAGGCCAGCGACATGGTCTCATCGGTTCCCGAAATGCATTTGCCGACGGATTGATTGAAAAGTTTTCCGGCTTTCTGAATTAAGATGTTTATGGATTTTAGTTGCCTTTAGACTAACTAGGGAACCATTTATCTAAGTTTAGTTTTTTAAATAGAATACTCACTGATGGTTGCCATTTTTGATGCGCTCCTTGATTGTGGCAGAGGATGACGCTGATTCCACGAAGTGAGTCCATGCACATTCGTGATGAGCCCATTGGTCGGAGCTCGCCCTGAAAACATTATTTTTCAAATTTCATTATCCCTAAATAAATATGAAGCACTGAAAATAATAATGAAAACATTGTAGTTTGAACGAATACTTTAAAAATTCTAGAACCCACCGTTTGTGTGTACCTCCATTGTTGCATTCTCTCCCCATGATTGCACTTTCTCATTTCTACACGATTTCCACTTGATATCCTTCCCTGTGAATTCTCAGCTGTCAAACAATGTGTTCCGTTTGCCAGCTTCACCAGATATTTCTTTCCTGGTACCAAAATAGTGTCATCCAGTTGGTTTGGTGTGTTGTCGGGCAATAATTCAGGATAAATGTTCTCAAGGTACCATTTGAAAGGTTTACATTGAAGCTTTTTGCGAAGCTCAATACGAGACGTTAAATCGCCATAATCGGTGAAAGTACGGTAGGTTGGACGCGCTACGAAAAAGTTTTCCAAGTACTCATCGAGCCAAACACGTGCAAGTCGAACCGAGTTTTTGCCCATTGAATCGTTTTTTAGACCGTACGGCCGTTGTCGCCTATGGAAAAAAAATTTAAAATTAAGTGCGTTCATCGCCACGCAGTGACACTTTCCAATATATTCAATATGAGGAATTTCTTTATTTTTTGTATAAAAACGAGATTTCATTCAATGAAAGTTCAACGAAAAAAATTTGCTGCATTTTGTCGACGCGGCGTTTGCACAAAATCATTTTTAAAGAACAATTTTCGAAGCGTCGTACATTCGAAATGACTCTTTTCGTCACACTTTAGAAACGTTTACTATCAAAACGCCCGATAGCCAAAGTTTTAGCCTGTGGCGAGTACGTAACTTTTTAGGTTCTTACCTAAAGATGTGACCAACTCTACTGCAAGGCATGATAAGTAATTCTCCTCCGCATGTCCATATCTGAAAACATTTTCTTTAATCGGAAGTTCTGAATAAATGTTTCTAAATAATTGCATTGGGTCATCAACTCGGGTTTACTAAATATTTTACAACTCCTTGTAAATAAATGAAAAAAATTTAAAAAGTTTTCAGAAATGGGTGGCCACTGAAAACCGAATTATGAACATTTGCAAATTTTTGTGTGATGATTGTGAGAGAAGCTGAGGAACAATTTCTCGAAAAGTGACTTTCTTGTCGTTTATCGATGACGTTTAGGTCAGATTGCGCAGGAACATTTAGAAAACTGTCAGTATTTTCTTTTGTTTCATTTCGAAACTCATTTGCTTTTCATCTTCTTTTCACGTAATAAAATAAATAAATAAAAGTATTAGAAAAAGAAAGAAAATTAAAATGTGAAAAATTGGAATAACTTTCTGGACATTAGTGCACCGTAAAAAAGATATACATACGCCCCTCCCTCCCTCTAAATTAGTCATTGGAAAATCTGTCAATGTCAATGTTTTTCTCCTCTCAAAACTTATTCATCCTTTTATTCAGCAATTATGAACCGTGTAATGCATAAGACTGCTCAAGCGCAAGGAAGAATTGATACTTTTCCCGGGCTTGTTCTCACCGAATATATTGTGTTTTCAAACGAGTTGCATCATGAAAACGCGAGTCTGCATTCACCGTTTTGTCTGCGTCTCTTCAAATATCACGGTGTTTGCGTGGTCGCGCACAAATAAGTGGGCGGAGTTTCGCCCTCTCATGTCGCAAGTCGATTGTAAACACAATAATCACAAAATGAAACTTTTTTAAAGCGAACATTGCATTGCTACCGACTGTATGGGCAGATCAGATGGTAACTGGATGTTTTTGTAAACATTCTATCACATTCTACAGGATAAGCTTTGGCAGTAGGCATCGTTCTATGGTTGAAGGCTTTGTTTTTTCAGAACTCTCGGAGGCCTCAAAGTCGACAATTAACGAAACGATAAAAAATTGACATTAACACTTTTCCGAAACCAGCTAGTTCGCTCAGAATAACCATTTTGCATGTTTTCTTATTTTTCGGTGAATTGTTTAAACAAGCCTACGGTGCACATCTGTGCTCAAGGAGCCTTTCGGTGCCAAAAAATCTTCTAACTAACTTTTTTCTGATGAAAAAAATCCTGCACAATACCGCAAAGCAATCTTGTTATTATATTTTGAAAATAAAAAATTTGCAGAAAGAAAACTCACTCTGAAACTAATTTCCACATTTTCAGCACCCCACACGTCCATTCCTTCATCGTAACTTCCGATTTCAAAGAAATACTCTCGGTCAATGGCAAACAATCCACCAGCCATTGTCGGCGATTTCAAAGCATTCACATAATTTGTCGGGTCATCAAAATATGACCGATGTGGATAATCCCATTTAAACGTCATTGCCCAATTGACACCGCCAGTGCAAACTGGTGATTCCACGTATTTCATGTTTATTGCATCAATGATATCAATGATTGGACACACGACGCGACGTCGATTCTGTTTGATTTGATCGAGAAGTGGTGGCAGCCAATCTTCATTCACTTCACAGTGAGAATCCAAAAACACAAGAACCTCTCCAACTGCTCGCTTGGCTCCGTATATTTTTGCTCTAATGAGCCCTTCATTTTTCTCTGTTTTCAGAAACTTCACAGAGCTCCACGTGGCAATATGACTTTCTTTATACCTTTTTGCTTCTAGAGTAGCATTTTCCCATTCACTAGAATCATCGATCAGCAGAATTTCCTGGATATGCTCTGGTTTAGACCTGTCCAGAATAGAGTTAACCATTCGAATGAGCACTGACGGTGATTCATTGAAATAACAGACAACAATTGAGGCGGGTGGAAGATTTTCAGCGTATTGTAGAGTGGAGCATCTTGAGTTTCGAGAGTCTTTGATTTTCCTGCGGGAGCCGATTCGATCACTAAGAAGTCCGTTGAATTGATACTTGGAGTATCCAATTGTTTGGAGGTCCTCTTCTTCTTTGTTGTTAATTTTTGCCAGTTCTTCAGTGTCGATGTTGACTTCCGTTGAGCGATCCGGAAACAGTTCCTGAAAATTCAATTTTGAATAAAAAAAATACTTTTGTGTAAAATGTTTAAATACCGTTGGATTAAAATGGAACAATTATTTAAAATTTTTCTCAAAAGCCATTGGAAAGGTTAAAACGTGAGTCGATTTTTTTGAACTACAATGGGCGGACTTTCTCGAAATTTTCAATTTTTTGGAATACGGTATACATATTATGCCGGGATTTTGGAATCTGAAGATTTTTGTTGAACTATGTACAGTAGGATTCCAAGACAAGCATGTTTACTTTCCTAAAACTTTCCGATTTTTTTTCGGACAATGTCCTACGATTGTTCTCAAAAACATACTTTTTAACGAACATTTCCCACCCTTTTGTGCCACAATTTTCCGTGATAATGCAACTTAGGATCCACAGTGACTTGACTGAGCGCCTACAGTTGGAACACAGTTGCCGCTGTTTACTGTGTGCTTCTGCTGATCAACCGTGTTTACACTGTTGTCTACGGTAGCCACACAGTTCACGGTGTGTTGGAATCGTACGTTTTCTCAAACGCGAAATAACTCTCGCCAAATACACAACCTAGTTGCCGTATTCATGCGGTTATTCGGAACTCCCAACGGGTTCGGAAAATTTTCTACCGAGAGCTACTCAAAAGTGCGAAAGTTAACTACCGTATTTCCTCTAATTTAAGCGCATGTGCCTCTATTTTTCAACCTCTTCTCCAAATGGGCTTCTATTAGAGGTGCGCTTCAATTAGAGGGTGCGCTTCTATTTTTCAAACATTCATTTCTGAACACAACAATCGAAATCATTTTTTTTTAGTTATGTTAGTTATGAACATTTTTGCTGTGCATAAATTTTCGGTCAACATAAATTTTCTTGGCGGTACCAGAAGCGCCCTTTTTTTTAACAAACGAAGCGACCTATTTTCTAAATTCATTGGTTCTTAAATTCATTTGTGAAATTGCTTCTTCCCTTTTTTGGCGATTCTTCAGCATCTGAAACATCGACGACGTTCAGCTCCTTGTCTTCGTTTATTTTTCTTTTTGATCGTCACTGAGCATCACGGCGTGCTAGACCATATTTAAAGGAATTCGCGCCTATTCGCATGTGTCTGTGTCTCGACAGTGGCATTCTGCCAAGTATAGCAACAAGTGTGCAAAAATCGAGACACAGAGACGCGAGAATTGGCGCTCGAAAATTGTATCTCAAAAAAGTTTTCTGAAACGTAGTCTCGAACACGCCGTGGAGCATTGAAAGAAAAGCAAGAGAAGTAAAATATTTAAGAACAACTGCAAAAAATCGAAAAAAAAAAAGAAAGTCCGCAAAAACAGAGACAAGAAAATAAACATCCAGTGAGTGCGCCTCTATTAGAGGGTGCGCTTCAATTAGAGGGTGCGCCTCTATTTTTCGAAGCACCTCTCAGGGTGCGCCTTTATTAGAGGTGCGCTTCAATTAGAGGTGCGCTTATATTAGAGGAAATACGGTATATATTCTTTAATTTTGATAGACCACTAAAATAGTGAAGAAAAGAAATGAAAACAGTTCCAATTCGGAAGTTGGGCGAGGTGGGCGGCCTTTCATTTTTTCTCTTCGGTTCTGTTTTTGGAGTTTGAGCCATCATTGCTCGGACACTATCTAGATACCTAATTATGCTACAATTGAACTTTATGAAATCGACTCTAATTTCCATTTTTAGCGTATTACGCAACGTATTATTTTGCTACAGTTCTATTCCGAAGTAGCACCTACGAAACTCTTCTGTTCTGCCTGTAGATTGTAAATCTGGCAGCTAAAAGGAGAATGTCGTTGTAATATCCAGTTGATTTTTCGTTTGAATATCTATTCGCAACGTTATAATTTCGCTGCGTACTTGGCGGCAATTTTTTCCGTTTGAAAAAAACGCACGGTTTAACACACCGTCCAGTTGCCATGATATGCATCTAAAGTTTCATCACAGTTTCCTCTAATTTAAGCGCATGCCGTTCTATTATTTCATTTCATCACAACTGCCGCGTATTTAGAGGTTTGCACAACAAACTTCGGCTGTCTCATGCCTGCTTGGTTAGAAAGCGATTTGCCGGTTTGGTTTGCAAACCTCTAAATACTCAGCTGTTGTGATGAAATGAAACAATAGAAGGGCATGCGCCAAAATTAGAAGAAATACGGTATCTTCCCTGTTAGTTGCCGCAGGGAAATTTCCTTGAAATGATGATCAACAGTCTCCCATCTGTGGACAGACTGTTGTTGGAAATGCCGAAACTGTTGCCAAACAGTTTCACAGCTTTGCCGAGTAAGTAATGGACCTATTCATTTGAATTAAAATGAATTTTTATGTCACATTTATTCAATGCAACATGACACATTAATGAATTAATCTGAATTTTCCGGAACCATTGAGTTTGAGTTTTTCTGCAAATCGCGCCTAGTCATCCTGGTCAAATAAGTTGATCTATTAACAAATAAATGCATGCGCCTTTAAACAGTGGACAAGATTACACAAAAAATGATGACAATAGATGCATTTTTTGACCAGGATGGCTAGGCGCGATTCGCAGGAGGGCTCAAACTCAATGGTTCAGGAAAATTCAGATTAATTTATTAATATGTTGTAATGCATTGAATAAATGTGGCATAAAAATTCATTTTAATTCAAATGAATAGGTCCATAAACCTCCGAAACGGTGCTTCTTCGGAACAGAACTGTTGTGTATTTCATTATGATAAGTGATGCAATCACGTGAGGGCCTCGGTTACTACTGAAGAGTTTCGAAAAGAACTGCTGGATCTCCTGCTCCATCCTGATCCGAGAAGTGATTTTTTGGCCGCTGGTCAAAGAGTTGAGGCAAAAATATAGGCCTGGTATTTTTTTACATCTCTTGCGACTTTCTTCAAACTTTTCTTGTTATTGGCGGCTTGCCGTAGGCGGGTTTTGGCAAACTCATCATGGTCCTTTTTTACGGCTTCTCGACTTTTTTTTTGATAGTCAGTTGAAGTCTGGGATGCGATCTGTCCATCAAACGGCGTTTGATGAAAAGCTGGCGTGTTTATTCTGAAATTCTGTTGGCTGAGTGACTGAGGTTGGCGTAGTGCTGATCGATGCCAACTATCGGGATGACTGTGACTGTGGAACTATTGCGTTGGCAACGTCTTGATTAAGTACTCGTTTAGAAGGCTTTTCCTGTTTGACCTGCTCGAATCTTGCGATGTCGGTCTTGAAGTGCAGGTTTCCAGGGAGCAGAAAAAGATCGCTTCCGGTTGTGATCGATGGGACGATCAAAACATATGTTACAAACTTTCCATTGTCCAGGATGTGATCAATTCTGTGTATGTGTATTATCAATCTCTGAAAGTTCCACTGGGGGCCCATCGGATCCTAGGCCATTCAGAACAAGGCCAAATACATTTTGCCTATGTGGTTAATTGAGAAACGCGGGGCGACATGAGCGCAATTCCGCAGTTCACGGTCGTTGTGCGAGCGTTGGAAATCTAAGAGATGGATAATAGTTGGTCGGGACTGATCTGGGTCCAGCGCCTATGTGACGGCTTTTTGAATTTTAAGTTCATGTGCCATAGACGGTTCGATTCACAAGGATTGCGAGGAGTTTGTCGCTTTCTTCTCGCTGTTCCTTTGCGTGTGGTCCAATGTTACCCTCTGTGTGTTGCCATGGACCTATTCAATCGTTGAAGTTGTCCACATCTACAGTAACTTGTACTTGCTGCGACAAGCAGTGTAGGCTTCTTCTAAGCTCTCATAGAAGTCAGCTAACTTTTCCGAATAAGAGTCAACAACTGGAGCGTACACTTATTGTTGAAAAGATAAATTTTAAACTCGTCCAACAAAATTTCAGCGTTTTTTTTTACACGGACCGTTGTGAAAACCGTTAAATCACTTCTCTGATAGAAGTGTGTCGGAGCAAAAAAAAATTTCAAAAACTTCTTTGGACAAACCTAGTATAAATTGTTTTTTCAACTTTTTCAAACTTTTTGAAGCCATGCTTAATCGCCAAAAAAAATTGTTTCGAAAAAGTCTAAAAGTCTCAGAAAACCTTGACTTGCCACCTAAGTTAACCGTATCAGAACTAACCTTCTTGTTTTCTTTTCCATAATCCCAATCAGATCGCACTATTGGTTGCCCTTTCGGTTCTTCTTTGGCTTCATGTTCATCATCTTCTTCTTCTTCTTTTCCATTCTCTTCATTCTTAACCCACTTTTTTCCAATCCGATCTACTTTTTCGTCTCCGACTCGCTTCTCCCCCGTGTCTATCGACAATCTCTCGTCATCCGGATACATTGACATGTACAAGTAAATTGTAAGAAGAATTGAAAAAATACACAGTAGACCAGTTTTTCGTCGCCAAAAGACATAGAGCATGGCTTCTGCTTTTTGGTTAGATTAATAATAATATTAAAAAGAAAAAAAAAAGAAGAAAAATTAGTGTCGGGGGAGGGAGACAGTGAAAGGTCGAATACTGCGGCCAAGTGCGATTTGATGACACAGATGAAACGAGAGGGAGAGAGAGAGAGAAAGAATAAGCGAGAGAAAGAGAGGTGAACGGATCGGTATGTACAGATGGATGGGCCGACAAGTGACGGAAGCGAACACATTGTTTATTTTCCAATACTATTTCAATTCGGCCAAGAGAAAAAAGTGGAGAAGTAGCTAATCGAGGGATCAAAATGTTCATGTGCTGTCAAAACTTCTTCCTTTTTTGTTGCAATTTTCGGCGTTTTTTAAACGACTATTGCCTGGAAATTAATTTGTAAGAACCGCAGTGATGCTAAGGAGACACGCCTACTCAGGTTTTTGCATTGCGTTCAGTTGAAAAAAAATTAAGGCATGGTTTCGAATTCTCGCTCCACTGCTGCTTACTGGAACCGGGAAGAAAATTAGAACGAAAATGTAAGATTTTTTAGATTAAAAAGCCTTCTACGCAGTTCTGCCTGTTCGTGACCCTTTTGGCGAAATTCATAAGATGCCTACCCCATCTGTGCTAATTGACCGGAACTTCTAACGGCCTGATAGCCTTTAATAGTCTAACATGCAAACAAGGGCTTTGAAAAATAAGCTTGCGAAAACAGTTGTCAGGTGCGTACGGGGAAGATTGGAGCGAGTTAGCAGAGATTTTATAATATTTCGTAATTTTTATTAACTCTTGTTTATTTACAGAATTTTTTGCCTGAAAAATTGACAGAAATCTGGAAAATGAAAACAATGTTCATCGGGTTGTCCACGGGGAGTACAACAAAAATGAACAAAAAATGTATTAAAAGCCAGAAATGGTGGAAGCATGGGGTGCCGTGTACCTCAATATTTTTTCCCTCTTCAAAACTAATTTGGATAATGTTTCATTTTGTTGCAGTTCTACAGTTCTATACCGAACAGTTCGAAAAGCGCACGGACAAAGACGTGTTTACTGCCACCGTGTGAAAGAAAGTTTTTTTGTTTTCCCAAAAAACGTTTCTCTGCGTTTCTTATTCCTACATTTCCATAATGCGACAAAACTGCATTTTCTGGTTCTTGTTTTGTATAAAACGGGTGTCTACAGGTAATTTTTGGCACGTAAGTATCAGGGATGTGCGTGAAATTATTTTTTTTCATGGATCCGTGAAAACGTGAATTTACGGTTTTGAAGAACCGTGAAAACCGTGAAAAAACAAAGTTTCAAAAATTTATCAAAGTATTGTGTTTTCAATAGAGTTGCATCATTAAAAAATGAAATACAGAACTCACCGACACAACTGTGTTTCGTTGTTTTTGGTTAAACATGACAAAGTCTAGAAATGTACTAACCAAGGTTTAGAAGTGTACTATCGATTTCAAAATACTTGTGTTGTACTTTTTTACCTGAATTTCATTTTAATAATTGATCACTCTTCAGGGGGTACCCGCTTTTAGATTTGTGTGGTTGCGAACTGCTACAAAAAATAATTGTGCGGTTTAGACTCAATTTTCTTGAGTCTGTTATTTTATTCCTGTCTTTTAAATCATTTTAAATATGATTAGATAGACAATATTTACAAAGGAAAAGACAAGACTCTGTCAGGAAAATTGAGTTTTAAACCGCACAGTTACCGTAAAAACTGTATCAAAAGAACCTCCCGGAAAATATAAGTGCCTTCTTGAATTAAAGTGTTCCTCTAATTTTAAGACCTGGGAATACGATTTCACGAAATAAAGTCGACAAGATTCGAATTTTTCTGGCAGTTCTGGGTGTTGCATGCACAATGAGCTTTTTTTTTTCGAAACTTTGTCGTTTTGTGACGTTAAAAACACTAAAGGGATGATACAGCAGCCAGCGCACTAGCCTTACATATATTTAACTCAATCACGAAAATTTCACGGATTTCACGGAATATTTTTTCACGGTCTGCCGTGAAATAATTTTTTTTCTAAAAAAAAACCGTGAAATCCGTGAAATCCGTAACCGTGAAATCACATTTCTGGTAAGTATATAGCAGGAATCAGCTAAATATGTGGCTAATAGCAGTTGAAATAGGGGACTAATAGCGGGCGATAAGGGTTAATAGCTGACGGATACAGCTATTAGCCATTCTGGAGAGGGGCCGATTCTGTCTGCGTCTCTTCTAATAGCAGAACACCGTGATCCGCAATAGAAGAACTGATCGACTTTGTAATCTTGGTTTGTTTTTGTTGTTGTCGGTTATAAAACATCCATTTGTGCAATTTTCACTCGACCGAATTCTACAGCTATTAGTTATTAGCAAAACATTTTCTGAGTCGTATTATACTCTGGTTAGTTGCGTACATCTTTTTAACACGCTCTTCTGTTTTTTTTAAAAATAATTTTTCAGGACGAATGGAATAGTTCCAAACAACAAAAGTTCTTTGCTTGGAGAATACACCATACGTTAATGAACAAAACATGACCAGAGTACAATGTAGTCTCTTGTCGTAACACTTATCTGACTGATAAGACCACACTGTCTTCCTTTTCTGAGCCTCTAATCGTTAAAGATGTGTTTTATTTTTTAACGTATTTTTTTTATGTGTATGTTATAATTTATTTTCATGAACATATGTATTTGCATATCTTGTATTGCTTTTTCTCCGCCGCACCAGCAAACGACGACAAAAACCTGTTTGTATCTGCTTTGTTTTTAGATAAACTTCAAAATTATGGAGTTACCCGTAATTTTCGTGGCAAGTGGTGTTCTTCTACCAGGAGCAAGTCTTAAAATTCCGGTCAAATCAAAGTTAAAGTACGTTGTTTTTTTTTTCAAAAATCAAATCACGGGTTTACTTCTGGCTAAAATTTTAAGCCAATAGTACCTACATACACTTTCTAACGTTTTCATGACAGATACATACTCAAACAATAGGAAACAAATTTTTTTTGCAAGTACTGTAGCACAGAGAAAATAATTTTATAAAACCATCTGGTAAATATTAATATTACAGCGTCCGTACAATCGAAAAAGTGCTATCTCGTGGCGTGGTGGCCAACAACTACGTGGCTATCGCGTATAAAGTTTCATCTGAAAAAGTGTACGAGGTGGCCACAATTGCATACGTGGAGAAATTGTTTGGATGGACGCTCAACAATTCCACACAGTATTCTTTGGATGTGGTGGGACTTCATAGAGCCAATATTGAGAAATTGACAATTCCAACTTGCACTGTTTCAAAAATTGTTGATCCAAAAGAAGGTAAACATTTTGATATTACTCTCATCTCACGGTACTCGCTTTTAGAACTTTGCGGTTAGGCCAGTTACACATTACAACGTGTGCGGAATATAACCTAATTTTACTGAGCTTTTCCTGTCTTTCTGATTATATCAAACGTTTTGCAATAGTTTTAAATAGTAGAAAAACAGCAAAATAATTGCGAACCCCGCTCAGCGCACAGTTCTAAAAGCGAGGACCCCACTCCCCCAGCAAGGATCCATCATCTTTTTAAATGACAATTTACCCACGAGGAATTTCGGCACGACAGTTGAAATGAATCTGACCGTAACCCATTCAACAAGAGAATGAGCAACAAAAAATCCAAGTTAAAAAGTAGATTACGGTCACACTCATTTCAACTGTGTCAAAATTCGTGCTGATGTTCCTCGTGGGAAAGAGGCTATTTAAAAGGTCGATGGGCCCTTGCTGCTGTAAGACGAAAGTTATATTTGCATAATCTTTATAATACAAAAATTCAACTCAATTAAAATTACAGTGAACATGGAGCCCAGGGAAAAACTGATAACCGGAGCAAAGTCACTCGCTTCGAACTCAACATCCAGCAGTTTCTCTAATGAAATCCACAATCTTATCGATGAACAAGAATACGGGAAATTGGCTGATTTGTGTGTTTCACAGATGAAATCACTCGGTTTCATGCAACACTTGGAGTTTCTTGGCACGAAAACTGTTGAGCAACGCGTCGAATTGTGCGAGAAGTGGATGACGGATATTGGCGACGTAAGTATGTTCAATATTTATGAAATGTGGTGATCTTCGCAATGCATTTTCATTTTTTTTTCCAGAACAATAATACTCTTCAACTAAAAGTTCCAAACTCACTTGCCCTTGCAAATGGAAACCAACAGAAAAAATTGAACAAACGAAAAATTCCAAATGCAAAAACCCAAGTGGAACTGTTGGAGGAAAAACTTGATGCCATTGAATTCTCGGATGAAGTTTCTGTTAGTAAACTGTTTCTTTTTAATTGTTTTCTCAATCCTCAAATTTCTCAGGATCGCGTTTTCTCAGAGCTGCAGCGATTGAAAAACATGAATGCTCAACAATCCGAGTACAATGTGCTTGTTAATTGGCTCGAGCTGGTCGCTGCTCTTCCTTGGAGCACTTCTACGGTTGATGATATTGAGATTAACAAGGTGAGTAAATCTAGAAAACTATTGACTTGAAAACCTTTTTTTTTCCAGTCCCGAGCCATTTTATCGGATTCTCACGAAGCGATGCATGATGTGAAGCAACGAGTTCTTGAGCACTTGGCGGTTTGCAAAATGAATAATTCGGTATGTGAACGTAAATAATAAATACAGATTAAATAGATAACATACATAAACACTATTTTAAAGGTGAAAGGAATGATACTGTGTTTCACTGGTCCTCCAGGAATCGGAAAGACGAGCATAGCAAAAGCGATTGCACAATCGATGGGAAGAAAGTTTCATAGGTATTTCATAGGAGCATATGAATGCATTGTAGTACGCAAATCATTTGTGTATAAGACCGGTTCCGAGGCTACCCCGAATCAGAACTGTGCCGAATCAGAACTGTCTCGTATCAGAACCATTTCAAAAAGAGTCAGTAGCTCCTTGAGTTCGTGAGCATTTATATATTTGTTTCAAAGTATCACTTATTTTGCACACAAGCATGCGGTTTTGCTAATTTTTAAATACCGATTTCGATACGAAAAAGTTCTGAAAACGAAAGGTTCTCATTCAGAACAGTTTTGATTTGGGGTGGTCTCCCGGTTTCATTGCTGCAAAGAATAGGCACTCTATCGCTTAATTTCCTGTGTCAAAGCCCATTTTCACGTCTCCACACTACTCTTCCACAGTAATCCCTCACTTTCTCAGAGAATTTTTTGGCTATTAGCCGTTCATTTAAAGATGTATTTATAATCGCCGTTCAGGCCCGAGCTGTGTGTCAGTAACGCCTATCAGCAATATTCGATGGCTAACAGCGATTTTCAACGGCTGTTGTATCTGCCTGTATTCGTTATATCCGCGATAAAAATCAGAGTAAATTTACGAACAATGAATTTGGGGGAAATGAGAAATGTTCTCCCCTCGGCATTTTCTATTTTTTAGTCCCAATTTGACATTAAATAAAATGTTGTTTTCTTTTTCAGAGTTTCCCTTGGTGGAATCCGTGATGAAAGCGACATTCGAGGACATCGTCGCACATACGTGGCTGCAATGCCCGGCCGAATAATCGAAGCTTTGAAACAATGCAAATCAAACAATCCAGTGTTGCTTCTCGATGAAATCGACAAACTATATTCCGGAAATCAAGGAAGTCCATCGGCAGCGCTACTAGAATTGTTAGATCCTGAACAGAACTCGACTTTCCACGATCATTATCTGAATATGCCATTTGATGTTTCAAAGATTATGTTCATTACGACCGCAAATGACATTGAAAAGCTGGAGCCAGCTTTAAGAGATCGTTTGGAGATTATTGAAATGTCAGGATATTCGTTGAATGAAAAATTGAAGATCTGTGAGAATCACCTTCTTTCAAGACAACTTTCCAAGCATTGCATCAGTCCAGACTATGTGAATTTGGATAGAACAGCGATGGTTACAATGAGTAAGTGTTTAAAATTCGCATGGGTTCTGGGACCACTTTTTCTGGGACCTATTTTTGGGGCAAAAGGCGTGTAAGCGACGATTTCATTGTATTTTTTTTCATAAACCCCCCCCCCCCCTTTTAATAGATATTCCGAAGCACCCCTTTAATTTTTTTGGAATATATTACTGAATATTTATGCCTCAAAAATATATTTTTACTGAATATTTATGCCTCAAAAATTGACAAAAATGAAGTAAATGGAAAAAAAATATAGAAAAATGATGCGAAATCGTCGTGTTGTCCACGGGGAGTACACAAAAAAAATGGACGAGAAATGTGCCTGTGTTTATAAAAAATTTCGCTCCATGCAATACTGTAACCGGCAAGGAAATTGAAAAGACAACAAACACATAATGACTTTATGTCTGCAAATACCAATTTATAAAATTTGTTGTAATTTCAGTCGAAGAATACACAATGGAAGCCGGTGTTCGTCAATTAGAAAGAAACGTTGGCGCCATTTGTCGCCACGTGGCGCTCCGACTTGCCGAGGCACTCAACTCGGATCCTGGAGCCGATGTACTCCCAGAAATGGAGCTCCCAATCGAAATTTCAGATGCAGATGTGCACAAAATTCTGAAAGTGAAAGCAATGAAACGCGTGCGAATTGTAGAAAAAATGAGACCATTGCTGCCCGGAGTGTGCTTCGGATTAAGTGTCACCACGAATGGTGGACGAGTTATGCCGATTGAAGCATCAAAGTCCAAAGGAACAGGCAAAATTGTGACAACCGGGCATTTAGGAAAAGTTCTAAATGAAAGTATCCTTGTGGCAAAAGGATGGTTGAGTGCAAATGCGGAACGGCTGGGAGTGAAAACTTTTGAGGAGAACGATATTCATGTTCATTTACCAGCTGGAGCAATAAACAAAGACGGTCCATCTGCGGGAAGTGGATTGGCGTGTGCTCTTGTCAGTCTGGCAACTGGAGTTCCATTGAGAAGCGATGCGGCGGTGACTGGTGAGATTTCGCTCACCGGTCATGTTTTGCCGGTAAGTTAAAAGATTTTACAGCGATTTTTTCCGAGGACCACCTTGTCCAATGGAGACCTCAAAAAAATTTCGACCTCTCCACTGCTCGGAAAAAATCGCCGAGTTGCGAGAGCTACTGTCGAATAAAATTATGCGAAAACTTACAGTACACAAAATAAAGAATAGCAATAAAATTACTCTCTTATTAATCTCGTCTCACGCTGCTCATAATCTTTGAAAACAGCCAATTTCTCACGAAGTGTCTTGGAGCGCATATATGTCCTATCGTTTTTATTTATTTTCTCTTGTTTTTCTGATTTTTTGAACTTGTTTACATTTTTTAATGGTTTACGATCGCACTCATTTCAACTGTGTCGAAATATGCGCTCCGAGATATTTCGTTGGAAAAAATTGCTATTTATGTATTTCTGATACTCATTCCTTACTTCTGGCAAGCCCGTGCCATTCATATTCCGCTCATTTGCCATTCCCAGACCGCTCCTCTCTGTGTCAACCCTTTTTTTAAGTGAGGATAATAGATTAAATAAATTATTATTTGGCAACAGTTGTTTCAAAATTTGCACTGAAAAATTATTTAAAAGTGTACCAGGTCGTAAAATTTAAATTCCAGATCGGTGGGGTAAAAGAAAAAGTGTTGGCCGCGCAACGAGAAGGCCTTCGTCGTGTGGTGCTACCTAAATCCAACGAAGAGGAATATTCGAAAATGGACTTGAATATTCGACAAGAAATGGATGTGGTCCTTGCGGATACTATTGAAGAAGTGATTGGAGCAATGATGGAAAATTCGCCGGTGCTCGCAAAGTTGTAGAAATTTACTGATTTGCTGCTCAAACTGAAATTGTAATTAGTTGTAATAAATGTATCGTTTTGCTGAAAACATTGTAATCAAACCAGGATGTTGTTGTCGAATTTCAACTCGTTCGAAGATCTTTCTTCGATTTTTGTTTTATTTCCAGTGATGTAAAGTTTCCGGATGTTCGGGAAAATTGTTATTTTCGGCCAGTCAAAATGGTCAAACGCGCTCCGCTGAACTCAACGCTATGCGATTTTCATTTTGGTTTCCAAATTATTTCATTTCACGTTGAATTTATACGTGAAATGATATAATTTGGAAACTAAAATGAAACTCGCATAACTTTGAGTTCAGCGGAGGGCGTTTGACCATTTTGGCGGGCCGACAATATGTCATTATTTTTTTTTGAAGCAGTTCTGGAAGCACCCACAAAGTGCGTCAGCGTCTAGCCCCACTACCCGTTTTAATGGTTCATTAAATAATCCTAAAAAGACAGATTTATTTGGTAGATTTAAAAAAGCAAAAACACGCTGAAATGCTTGAAACAAGAAAAGAAAAATGAAATGGTGATTTTTAAAACACATTAAGCAGGGAGGAGAGTGGAATTATTTTTATGAAAAAAGACGACAGTTTGAGATTTGAATTTTTTTGACATTTTTATGGGCTTATTCCCGAAATAGCAAACAATCCAGCGAAAATTCGGAGAATGCTCCGATTGACCTGAAACTCTGGGAAATAATGTCAAAAATACTTCCGGACATTCCTAGAAAATTTCAGGCTAAAATATCGATTTTAACTTTTAAAAATCAATAACTTGGTCTGAAATTTTCTGTGAATGTCCGAGCGTATGTTCTCCATTCTTTCTCAAACTTTCAGGCCAATCGGAGCATTCTCCGAATTTAAAATTGAATATATTGCTGGTTTTAGCTATTTTTTGTTATTTCGTGAATAACCCCATTAAAGGGAGCTTTTGTTGGATTGATAGATATTTGGACGATGAAACCGAGTGAGAATAAGAAGAGAAAAAAGGGTTGGGGAAAAAATAAATAGAAATTTGAATGAAGTCACACATGATATTGAATTTGCTGAGCAATGAGAAGGAAAATGAAGATGAAAATGAAAAGAATAAAATAAAATAAAACAAGAAAGGGGAGAAATTGGAATGAATTGAAGGCGAGTCAAGGTGAGAAACGATCGGAATCGAGGATAGTGGATATGCGAGCGACTAGACGGGGAACAGAAGACCTGCACAGTCAATTAGAGGGTATCACAGAGATAATTCAGGCGTAAAAAGGACAAAAAATGCGTTACTTTCTTTCACATTCACATAACAATTCCCTTGTGAGCGATTGGATTCGTTGCCGCTGGACGGGCGACCGCGTAGTGATTTTGATACAAAACTTCCGGAGTCTTTTGCGACATTTGTGATTTTTGGGTCACAGTTTCAGGAGCTGAATATGGAAACATTCATTTAATAATTAGGCTTCTTGTAACACGTACTTTTGAAAAAATTTCTAGGCTATTTCTTTCTTTTTCGAGACCCCGATAAAACCGGGGGAGTGGAAAAAATTTTGCAAGCCTGCGGCCTTGGTTTTCCTGCATTCTATAACAGTTTCTGTACAAAACTCGTGCCGCAGACATGTGAAGGGCGGGACCTGTTCCTCGGTTTTTGAAATGTTTTCCCCGATGTTTTACTAAACAGAAAGAATAGTTTAAAATTTTTTACCGATTTTCCGGTGCCTCAAAAATCCGTAATATCAGTAAATGCAAAATCCCAGACCTGGTATTCGTTTGTTGATAAGGTGCTACTTCGAAATAGAACTTTAGCGAAATAGAACTGCCTGAAATGGGGCTGTACTGACCCTGAAAAGCTAGAGCAGCTCGAAAAAGTATTCCGTTGTACATTGTGAGTCCTCGAGTTCTCCCCGAGTTTTTCAGTTCTATTTCGCTACAGTTCTCTTCCAAACTAGTGTCGCTGATAACGCATCGAGACCAGTGCCGTTTTTTTTTTTTTTGGTTTTTCGCATTTTTCGCACCTATTGCGAAAAATTATTTATTTTTTTTCGCATAGGTTTTTTGTTTCAAAAAATTTTCGCATTTTTTTGAAAAAATCAAAGATGGGAAAGAAAAACTTGGGTTAAAGACTAGAGTACGGGTTTTCGAGATGTCTCGCAAACAGTTTTCGCACATTTTTCGCAATTTTCCATCTTTCTGCATGAATAAAATGGGTAAATTTGATAGTATTTTGATAAAAAACTATAAAAATACGCGGTGAAAATGAAAAAACATTTTTTGTTTTTTCGCAAAAAAATTTTTTGTGGAACCCCTGATCCCCCTGTAACCGGGGAAAAGGACGAAACCAGCAAAGTCCAAAACGGAGGAAAAAAAAAATCACATTTGCTGACGAATTTAGAAAATCCATCCACCGCAAAGGTGTGACGAAAGATTAAAAAAAATACCGAAAACCTGTATGAGGACGACACCTATATTCGGCTCTCGGACGTTTCGAAAGTTTTTCTGCCTTTCGGTGTCGTGTTGCTTGCACACAATCTTTTTTTCAAAGCTATTTATGGAATTTTCCCCAAAAAGCTTTTAGAAAGAAATGTGTGCAATCACCGCGACTACAAAATGCAGAAAAACTTTCGAAACGTCCGTGAGCGGTTCTAACCCGGTTTTACGGTATACTCTTTTCGCCATGTTTTTAGATTCACTGGTGGTTAAACAAAAACAATAATAAGCACACCTTATCCTTATTGAGCTCAATTTACTATCAAAAGTGACGGCTAACGCAGTACTTAATTTTCAAAATATGTAAAAATCTTACATGAATCATTCTGGTACTGGGGAAGAAATTGTTGATACTCATCACATGCCGCGTGGTACGCCTCGACAAAGTCTAACAATGATCTGACGGCGCCTTTCGCTCCTAGATTCTTCTCGAACAACTTTTGAAGCGTCGGTCCATAGTCCGAATCTGGCGGAAAACTACGATCGAATTGGATGGTGGCCGGATCGATTGGATAGGTTCGTGGAAGGGAAATTCGGAGTGCATTTACATGAAGGACCCGCGCCTTGACGCAAAGAATAATAAATGGGGTGGCAGAGCAAGATGGAAGGCAGTGTTCGTCGCTTTGCCAGTCGGAAATTTGACAAAGCTCTTCACGAGCTTTCGATGGGATCACCCATGGCTTTCGGGTATCGAAGACAGTTTTGATCTTTAAAGAAGAAAACATTGAATCGGAAATTAGGAATTTCTAGATACAGTACCGGACAAAAAGATATACTATTGTCGGCCCGCCAAAATGGTCAAACGCGCTCCGCTGAACTCAACGCTATGCGATTTTCATTTTCGTCACCAATTTTTTATGATTGCACGTTGATTTTATACGTGAAAATGAATTAATTTGGACACCAAAATGAAAATCGTATAGCGTTGAGTGCAGCGGAGCGCGTTTGATCATTTTGGCGGGCCGACAATATGTATTTTGGTTTTTGGAGTATAACTTTTGAATGGAGTGGGTTACGATTCTGAAAATTTGCATGGATTTGCCCGTTATGTTTTTTACAAGCTCCAAAAATTGGATTTTGACATTTTTGAAAACTTCCGATTTTTCAAAAAATTTCAGATCCCAAAAATTACTTGTTTTCAGATTTTTCAGGACTTGATATTTATTTTCAAAATGAAGTTTCAAAGCTAAAAATATTATTTTAGTCGACAAGTAAGTAAGTAAGTATGGGTTGATCGGACAATTTTCAGCTGACTTACAACACTTTGAGTATCAAGTCCACATGGGTAAGTCAACTTTAACTTTTATTGAGAATCAACAAAACCGAAGAAAATCACATAAAATTTGTTTTTTTTTTTCAACCGTTTTTACATTAAAAAATTGTTTAGTTTTGAAACTTCATTTTGAAAATAAATATCAAGTCCTGAAAAATCTGAAAAAAAAATTAATTTGTGGGATCTGAAATTTTTTGAAAAATTCATTTTTGGAGCTTTTAAAAAAACATTTCGGGTCAGACACATGCAAATTTTCAATATCTTAACACTCTCCTTTCAAAAGTTATACTCCAAAAACAAGAATATGAAATCTTTTTGGTCCGGTACTGTAATTAGATAAGCTTACCAAAAAAATGTCGGGAACTTGAGTAAGATCCTCATCGACCGAAGTCTGGCTTGCAGTCTCTTCGGGCTCATCTTCTCGTGTTCTTTTCGCTGCAAACTCGTCATCTCCCTCGCCCGTTTCTTGCCGTTCCCTCTTCAAAGCTTTCCTTCTCTCCTCCAACGGACTCGGCGAGCCGGTTCGCTGTATGAGTGCTCTAACCGATTCAGGCACACGAATTTGCAAATGCTTGACGGAATCCCATGGTTCGACACCCAACGTACGATCAGCACAGGTCGTACGAATCCGATTAGCAGCCTTCTCGGCGTTCACAGCAAGAGATTCCTTGTCGGAGAATGTCATAAACATGGCTTTCTCGCGATCTTCCTTCTTTTTGAACACTGCTTTTCTAATCTCCTCGAGCAACGGGAACGTCGGACAATCACGGAGCATCAGGCGATGCAAAGATCCTTTTAGAGCGGCAAGTTGATCATATGGAACCACACGATCCCCTTCGAGAATGTTAATCATTTGCACGAGTCCTTTTTGCTGTGCTTGTCGCCGATTCATTCCTTGTAACACTTCCAAGTATTGAGTTTTCATCTCACGCAACAACTCTTTATACCGCTGATCTTCCGGTTTTTGGGCCGGAACTGCAGGGGCAACTTGTTGCGGTTGCGGTTGCGCAGCCGTAGTTGCAGCTTGTTGTTGTTGCTGCTGCTGCATTTGCTGTTGTTGTTGTTGTTGTTGTTGTTGTTGCGAGGGAAGCATTTGAGATGTCTGGGGAAATTGCTGTTGATCATGACCCGGAACTTCACGATGAGTCAATTGTTGCGGTTGATTCGGATGTTGTTGTTGTTGTTGATGTTGTTGTTGTTGTTGTTGCAGCTGTTGAATATGTAGTTGATGTTGTTGCTGTTGTTGTTGATTTTGTTGCTGCTGCTGCTGCTGCTGTTGTTGATAATATTGTTGCTGCTGCTGTTGCTGTTGGAACTGTTGCTGGGAAGCGCTTGATGCCGACGCCGGACCCTGGCTTTCTGGAAAAGAACATTTAAATTTGCAAAGGAGGTCCACTTGGAAATGCTCCAAATTTAGTTGAGGTAAGCGGAAATACAGGCTATGTCCATTTCAAAAAGGAAAATTTTCAGGAAAAAAAATTTGGTCGTCGGTTTTCTAGGCCGCGGCTTCGTGTACTCCCCGTGGTCTATTTTTTTGTTGTAAAATTTGCCAAAAATCAGAAAAAAAAAAATTTTCGTCCGATTTCAATGAGATATTCGTAAATCCCCCACCAAATAGTATATTTTAAACCGCTTTCCCCAAAAAGTTCGCACCTCCTTTAAACGCCAAATTTTGCCAATTTTTCTAGTTCTTTTTTTTTTGGTTTTTTCCTGAAAAAATAAACTTCGAAAAATAAGACGGCATGCCGGGCAGATAGAGTAAATACGGTATTTCTCAACACGGTGTCCGGGATTGGAAATGTAGGCGGAGCCTAATTTGCTGGCGCGCCAGCAAACTTGCATGGCGCACTTTCGGTGCTTGCGCATTTTTCGACTCTCGCATTTTTTTAAATTGATTTTATTATTTTTCTTTCAGTAAAACCTGTTTTTCTTTGTAAAATGTATGTATTGTATCTTTAAATACTATAAAATTGCCCAAACTTCGAATTTCGTAAAGATTTATCCTGCAAAAACACCAAAAAGCTCGAAACGAATATTTCGAAATAGTGGCTGAACCAAATTCGACGTTCTTAGGCTTAAAAAATTTCTAAAGACCTCAGCTATAATTCCGTTGGAGCACATGTGGGAAAAAATTAAGAATTTATGCTTTTTTCCCGAAAAACATAAAAAATGCGTCAAAATATGAATTTCGCGCGAAAAAATCCAGTGGGTTGCGTTTGCTCGGCTCCGCCCATTTTTCAAATCCTGGACACCGTGGCTCAAAACAAAATATCGCCTTTAAAAAAAATAGAAAAATGATGATTTTCAAAGGAAATTCTATATTTTTTGAACAAATTGGGCAGTGTAAATAAAATAAAATTCCGAATTCAATTCGAGAAATTCAACTAAATATTTATTAGCTAATTGTAAATGAAAATTTTTAATTTGTCACTTTTGAATAAGCGATACACACCAAGCCCCCGAAGAGAAAAAAAAAACTTACGAGGTGACGGTTGCATTGGCTGCAACGGCTGCATTCCCGGATATTGAGGCGCTTGTCCAGGTGCGCCCTGCTGCATTGGCATCATTCTCCCATACCCGCTATTCTGTTGTTGTTGCTGTTGTTGCTGCTGCTGCTGCTGCATGTGCATTCTCATCATCTGATTCTGCTGTTGAGGTGTCGATCCATGTGGAAATCGAATCACTTGCTGTTGTGGGTTCATCATAATCCTCTTCTGCATCTCCGCCTGCATTTTCTTCTTCTCGGCAGCCGAAATTTGCATCTGTGCTCCTGCGGGTGGCATTTGCGGCGGAGGCATTGCTCCATGCGAGGCCGGACCGCGCCAATCGGCGCCACTAGCAGCTCCTGCTGGAATCCGGCCTTGTTGCTGTTGTTGCTGCTGCTGATTTGCACCTTGACCGATCGAATTCGTAAATTTTGCAAAACTGGCACGGATAGTTTCGTTAAGTTGATGGATTTGTTGCTGGACTGCTTGCTGAGTCATTTGTCCACTTGCCATTAACTGCTGAAGCATGTTGGACTGTTGCTGCTGGTAGCTGGTTAGTTGTGCCTGCAACGCATGTGATAGTGGAAAGAATCGAATTATTAATTTTTGGTTTGAATCAGAGCACAATCTCTATTTACTGATAAATACAAACAACTTTTTTTTCAATTAACTAGGAAGGCACTTTCTGGTACGTTTTGGAAAATTCTGAAAAAAATCAATGAGGGTGATACTAAATTTTTGGGGGAATTTTTTAAGATTATAAAAATCGGCAAAATGCGTCCAGAAAAATTTTTATGGGCCGTCAAACTTATGCTATTTTTTCGAGCACATTTTACCTGTAAAATTGTACGTTTCACACGGTCCCCTCCACTACACCAGCCGAAAAATCTACTAACACGAAGGTCGCTGAAAATGTCGATGGATGGCGCAACTGGGTGCGGCGGGAGCACTGCGATATTGAGACTGTAGTTTGGCTCCCCATATCTTAGAAACAGTGCAGAAATTTTTTAAAAAATTTTTTTGTGTATTTTCTAGTCATCCTCATCCCAAAGAAGTGCCTAATGGGGTTATTCACAAAACCGGAAAAAAAAGGAAGAAAACGGAAAAAAAAACTTCGGGAAAAATCGGAGCATTCACCGATTGACCTGAAATTTTGTGAAATATTGGAAAAAATTCTCTTGTACATGCTCAAAAAATTTTGGACCAAAATATCGATTTCAAAAATTTTCAGAAAAAAAATCGATAATTTTTAAAATCAATATTTTGGTCCAAAATTTTTTGAGCATGTAGAAGATAATTTTTTCCAATACTTCCCAAAATTTCAGGTCTATCGGAGCATTCTCCGATTTTTTCCCAAGTTTTTTTTTCCCGTTTTCTTCCTTTTTTTTCCGGTTTTTTGAATAACCCCATTAGCCACTTCTTTGGGATGAGGAGGACTAGAAAATACACACAACATTAAAAAAAAATTCTGGACTGTTTCTAAGATGTGTGGAGCAAACCCACAGTCTCAATATCGCAGTGGTAAAAATGTGCTCGAAAAATAGCAAACGTTTGACGGCGCATAACAACTTTTCTGGACGCATTTTGCTGATTTTTAAGTTCTTAAAAAATTCACCAAAAATCTAGTATCACTCTGATTTTTTTCAGGATTTTCAAAAACGTACCAGAAAGTATCCTCCTAGAATGAGAAGCATCAATTGGCGACCTCTTGGCTTAACTTCATTGGCAAGAATTTTCAAACAATATTCATGTTTTATAACTAACCGCTCTTCTCTTTATAATCTGAGATTTACGAAGGTTTGACATTGTTTCGATTCTCGAAGTTTTCATTTTACTCAGTTAGCAATCAATAACACCAGTAAATTCGGAACAGTAGAGAGGGACGCAGATTTTTGTCTATAACTGACTGAATGATAGTTTAATTATATTCAGTCTTCGACAGATAGATTTTCTAGACCAGTGGGCGCTACACCGTCTCGCAGCCTCGCTAAACACAATGCTCTTTCGCTGAAGGCTCCACCCTTTTTCAGTGTACGCGCTAAGTCAATTTGCATGATGTTGAATGGTTTTTGCAAAATTTAGTAAATCAAACAATGGAACTTTTCGTGATCTTATTATGCGATTATTCACAGAAGTGTCGAAAATGGTCCATGGGTTTGTTGCGAATGGTTTTTTGGTAAAAAATAGAATATGAGGCAGATGGTTCATATACATTTTTCAACTGTGATTTTAAAAAACAAAACGAAAATGGTTCGAAAACTGACCGAGTAGTGATTTTGACAATTCAGACCATTGTCACGACCAACAATGTTTTGTTTTTAAATTTTTCTAAATTAATTTTTTGGGTTAGTAAACGGAAAGAACCATCATCTAGCCCAACACTGATACTTTCAATTTTCCTAGAATTTTGTTCCTGGAAGATGGTCCTTTTCCTTTTCCCCCTGTGATAAAATGGTCTATGGAAACAATTACGCTAGCTGAAGGGGCTGATTGAGAACTTTGAGTTCCGCTCCGCTAAAAGGTCGTCAAGTACATTGTCTTCGCGATAACGCTAGTCTCCACGTCCCGAAAAGACCAAATACGACGTGTTACTGTCGCTACTAATAGGTATTCCTGGAATGGTGATACACAAAAACTTAGAAAAATTGTTATGAAAAAATAAAATTTAGAAATTCTTAAACCCCAATAGATTTGTATGTTGCAAAATTCCGTGAATTCCCAACAAAAAAACAATCTCACCTTATACTGATTCACGTGCATCGGTGTGGTCCCTTGTGGCACTGGAAATCCAGGCATTCCCATGTGCATTCCAGCTGGTCCCGGCATTCCAGACCCATACATTGCCGCACCACCCGGGCCTGCAGCGCCCATTTGAGCGTGCGGACCAGCACCACCACCAGGCATCCCGAAATTCTGCATCCTTTTCTCGACTCTCTTTTCTGATTTATTTACCGTTTGCACTTTTTGTGAGATTTAGTTGGAGAGCGAGGGACAAGACGAGATTCACACGGTTAAAACCCTGAAAAAATAAAGAATATTTAAAAAGCTTGTAATGAAAATAATGAGAAAGATAATAAACAAGGAGATATACCTTGATTGTGGAAAACAAGTTTTGAAAAAGGATAATTTTTTTAAAGAAATATTGATTTTCTAATCAAACAAAAAGAAAACAAAACGAAAAATGAACAACGAAAAACAACAAAAATATATAGCAAGAAGTCAACAAAAAGTAGGAGAATAAAAAGAAAAACAAGAAAGAAAAAAGAGAAGAAAATTGTGTGAGCGCTGCAGTGTTTGCGGAAACTAAAAAGTCGACCAATGGCGCAGCACACAATTCTTTCTCCATGGTTTAATTGGAACTATTTAAACCGGGGAAATGAATTGTTTGCAAAATTATTGTCGGCCCAACATGATGGTCAAACGCGCTCCGCTGAAATTAGAACTTCGTTCGTGATTTTCATTTTGGTTTCTAAAATATTTTATTTCCCGTATAAATTCTTCGTTTTTTCTTTGTAAAAATAATAATTCGAGACAAAACTTAAAAAGTCGATAATATTCAAGAGTATTTTTCCTTGATTTCCCAAAATTTCAGATCAACCGGAGCATTTTTCTAGTTTTCGCGCAGTTTTACTGCCATTTCCTGAATAACCCCATTAGGATCAGGAGCAGGGGTGGGACAAAACAAAATTTCTTTTTTTTTTGCCTTTTATCTTGAAAATAACTGTAATATAAAATCTACCGGTTTTCCACAAAATAAATATAAAAAATATTCATCACCATGATGACATTTGAACAAATAATCCCCAAACAAATGATTTTGAAATTTTTTTTTCCGTGTGGCAAATTGGAAAAATAATGAATTTTTACTAAAATTATGCATTTTACGGAAATCTTTAACGAAACGTCAACAATTTTGTCTCGAATAATTATTTTTACTCAGAAAAAACGGAAAATTTATACAAAAAATTAAATAATTTGGAAACCAGAATGAAAATCACATTGCACCAAGTTCCGCGGAGAGCGTTTAACCGTCGTGGCGGGCCGACGCATGCGCCATTGGAACGAGTAAAATTTCTGCACCCACCTAATTGTAAATCGCACAATAATTTTGAAAAAATACTCTAAAGCTTAATAGCGGCCGAATTCTTGTCCGTTTTCAATCGTTTCAACACCTTCTTCTTCTTCGTTATCGCTCCACCTTTCTTCTCGGCCGTCACAGTCTCCTGAAGTTTGGCGAAGAAATTGCTGCTCTTCACTTTATCGACACTCTTTTTGTCCACTCCTTTTTCAGCTTTCTCCTTCTTTTTCGCCTTTTGCTCGCCAAACACCTTCTCTTCTCCAAACTTCTCCAGCATCGAACGTTGCTTAGCCTTCTTCTTTCTTCGTTCTCTCGCCTTATCAGTCGAATCTCTCTCTTCTTTACTCTTTTCGAGAGCCTTCATCTTCTTGGTCACCTCTTCAGGAGCCATAAGCTGACCCTCACTGGAAGCAGTGATTCCGACTTCTTCCACTTGCAACGCTGCCATATTCGAAACCACCTTGACATCTTCTCTAGCCTGATCCGGTTTGTATTCAAAGTGAGTGAGTGCGTCGATCAAAAGGAACAGGTCTGCCATTTTCGTCTTGATATTTTCATGAGCTTCGTTAACTTTTTTATCTCCATCTCCACCGCCACCAGCGCTCTTTTCATATTCTTTCTCATAGACTTCCGCAAGCGATGTCTTTTGATTAAACACATTTTCAATCGCTTGTGTCTCAAACGTCGGACCCTTCGCAACAACTTTCTTCACTCGTATAACATCATCCCAAGCTTTATCACGAATTCGTTGTTTAACAAGAGACTCGAGACGATCAGTAAACTCTTCAGTAACTTCTGGAGCCCTTTTCGCGCCGTGATCATAGTCGACATGCTTCTCGAGAAGCGTATTTTGCTCTCTCTGATCAGCAGCCACTTCACCTGACAATTCCCATGACTTTGGAGCCAAATTCTCCTCTTCCAGTTTGGCAATTCGCTCTTTCATTTTATTTTGACGTTTCGCGAATCCAGATTCTTCTTTTTGATCTTCCAAATCAGCTCCAAGAAGCACCGGTTGATTGGAGACGTCTTCCTCATTATCGACGTCTTCTTCTTCTTCATCTTCAAGCTCTTCTTCTTGCTCCTTTCCCTCCTTTTCGTCCATCGCAAATCGAACTCGTTTTTTGTGTTTTCTATAAAACAAATTTTTAAAGTTCTGAAGTAATTTATAGAAATCAAAAAGCCGAAAATGCTCCGAGAAGTCTGAAACATTGTAAAGCAACGCCAATTACGCTCACTTGATACATTTTGGGCTCTGGACGTTTCGAAACTTTTGTGCATTTTTAGCGGTAAACTCGTAAAAGACTCAACAACTATTCCATCCATAGCCAAAGTTTGTTAATAGCGAGAACACAGCGACGAAAAATAACACCAAAGTTTCGAAACGTCCCAGAGCCAAATTTTGGACTGAAAATCCTAATTTGGAGCACTTTTAAATTTTATGGGGTTATTCAATGGGTATGAAAAAAGCAAAAAATAAAAATAAAGCAGAAAATGTTTTTGTTGTTGCTTATTTTGTTACCCCTGAATAACTCCATTACGTTTCGGCTTAAAGTTGTTAAGAAAAGATCGATATTAAAAAAATATTGACTTTTTTCTAAAAATTTTTTAAATCAATATTTCGGTCCAAAGTTTCCTCAGCATGTCCGGGAGTAATTTTGACATTGTTTCCCAAAGTTTCAGGTCAATTGGAGCATTTTCGCGCAGTTTTTGCTATTTTGAGAAAAAAACCCCCAATTATAATGATATGCTTCTTCATCGTGCATTTGTATTTTCTATTTAGTCTATTTTTTTATGCAGACATTTTTTTTCCAAATTTTGTTATAAAAGGCTCTGGGCTTTTTTTGGTAGTAATAATCGGAAAAAATTTTTTAAAAGCAAACATACATAAAAGTATGTTTTTCCTTGTTTTTTTTAACGAACTTAAGCTGTATATAAGCAAAAATCGCGCTTTTTTTTGTTAATATTCCTGGAAATTGCAGCGTTTTGGCGATTCAGCCCCGTTGGCGCAATGAAAATAGGATTTCTGAGCGAAGTTCGAGGGATCGTGAGCCCAACGTATCCAAACTTGAATTACAACTTTTAAGCGTAAATTTTGAAAGAAAGATAAATAAATAACGAACCCATCATCGATCGAAATATTTGCGTCTGCAGCCTTGCGCTTTTTGTCGCCACTTATTTGTGCGTCTTCCGTGTCGCGAGATCCGAAGAAGTCCTCGTACGTGTAGTCCGTCTTGCCATCCCATCTGTCCTGAAATACAAATTTAAACGATTACTATAAGATTCTCGGCGGTTGCTATTAGTATGCCACCCTTCAAACATGTTCGATTCGCCCCTTGGGTTTGAAAATGTTTCGCCAAGTTTGGTGCAATTGGTGACACAAAATCTCACACGGATACGGACAGACATCTACGCTCGATAATAGTAAAAATTAAAAAAAAAATCAAACCTCATCCTCAAACATCATATCCTCTTGTTGTTTTCCACCGTTTCGCTCAGTTTTTTGCAGGAAATCGTGCATTTCTTCCAAGCTAAAGAATTTGTCGTCAACAATGCTTTTCTTGTATTTTTTCGGCTCCGACGTCTTTTTACTTCCGTCCACGTCCAATTCTTCATCGTCCTCCTCGGCCATTTTCTTCAAATCAGCGTCCAAATTTTTCCAATCCGACTCTTTCAAACCAAAAAGATCCACATTTTCTTCTCCCTCTTCCTCGTCTTCATCAATAAATTCATCTTCGAGTTCTTCGTCTTCACTTTCCTCTACATCATCCGAATTGTCAGCATCCGATTTTTCTGGATCGGAATCTTGTCGGTTCGTGAGTCGGATATGATTCTTGCCGATCATCTCAGCGAGGAATCCCTATAAAATACCTCGTTATTTTTTTTTTCTTCTCCCCCGAAAATAAACACACCTTGAACTTCTTATTGACAGTTTCGAGCTGCTTATTTTGATGTTTTAAATACGACCAGACAACTTCTTCATTTTTGGAGACGAATGGAAGCGGCAAATTGTCATCGGACGGCTCCAAGGCTGTCGACCACGCGTAAACGTCGGAAATCCCATCAGTCAGAGAGTTTGTGAATTTTTGCCTGCTGAAATTATAAGAGGACTATTGATATTTATGCGGCGAAGGGAATGTAATAATGAAAACAAGCAAACCTATTGAAAAACTGCGAAAAATCGCCAATTGCAGGAATCCCATCTGTTTTCTCTGCGGTTTTCATTACTTTTCCTGAAAATTGTAAATAATCGAACTCTTCTGTCCGTCAACTAGTAAAACAATAAAATATTTACAAAACGAAGCAGTTACGACGATTTTTTGGTGACTCCAAGCTTCCAAATTTTGGCCAAAAAAAAGTGGTGGGCGGGGCCTGGTTGCAATACGCGGGCACGGTTTTTCACTACACGGACAACTCAGGCATTTCATTTCTTTAATTATTAGAAAAATTAGAAAATATCAGAAAAAATGGGAATAATATTAGGAGACCCGAGTAAAATTAGAAAAATTAGAAAATATCAGGAAATTTAGGAATCTTAAACAGATCTTGTAAGATTCGTATCGATTTCGCAATAAGCGCATATTATCAGGAAATTTACGGATCTGATCAGATCTTATTTTACTCAGATCGCAGCGCGTTGGGCTGCGTCGCGTGTCGCCAAACGAGAGTTTGTATGGCATTTTTCAGTATTCTGGCCTAAATTATTTTTCGTTTGTTTTAATTTAAATTTTTTATCAACTAAATAATTAATATTCCTTTATTATTAATTTTAAAAATGTGCCACGTCACAATCCGCGATAACTTTAAACTAAGGCTTCGCCTCTTTGCTCAATTTTCAGGTGATTTTACTTTTACTTTATTTTGCCCGTGGAAATTTTGCAACAAGGTTGAAATTTGAGGAAAGAAGCGGGGCCGAATTTTATGGGCTTGTCAAAAAAGTATCCAAAAAAGGGAAAAATGACAAACAATCGGAATAAAACTCTGTTCAAAATTTTTAACATTTTTCCCGTTCCAGGCTTATCGAAGCATTCTCCGGGTTTTCTCCCAATTGTTTGTAATTGTTTTCTTATTGTTGACATATCGCTGAATAGGCTCACGAAAGTTCACGCCGCTTGTGAGGTGACGAAGTTTTAAAAACAATAACATTTTTTCAGAAGTCATGTGCATCGTATTTGTGTCTTGAACCAATGGCCTATCGATAACTGTCGCAGGTTAGCGCTTCTTCATTTAATTGTGAAAATATTTGCATTTTTAGGCCTAAATGGTTATTTCGTGCCACGAGCGACATTCCGTTTCACTCGAAGATTTTTTGGCGAACTCGGTCCAAACTGTTGTTTGATTTGACGTGTGGATCTCTCGTCGAGGTCTCCTTGGAAGATTTGATGTAATGAATTGTTTTTTAATTCTGAATCATAATCATTATTTTCAGCGCGACCGCGAAATCCAGACAAGCTGCCAAAGCGACAACAGAATGGAATGGAATGGCATACAAAATGGAATACGCGGAAAGATCGAAAACGACGCGTTCAATTTCTGCATAGAGTTCTCAATAATTTGTATTTTTGTATTTTATTTATACTTTATGATACTTTTCGTTAAATAAAACGTATTTGTATGGCAATTTATCTGCATTTTTACGTTGTTTCGAAAAATAAATAATTGTTGATACGACAAAATCTTGCCAGGAAAATTACGAATAAATTTAGAAAATTTACGGATCTTATCAGAAAATTCACGAATTATTTTAGGAAATTTACGGATATTATCAGAAATTTTAAGGGTAATATTAGGCGATGCGAATCTGACCAGATATTTTACGGATATTATCAGGTATTTTATGATTCTTATCAAGCCACAATATAATCTTGAATCGTTCGTTTAAAATCCCTAAATTTTCTAATAATTCAAGAAATGAAATGCCTGAGAAAATACTTTTAAAAGCAAATCCGGTCTTTAAAAAGGCGAATTCTGCACAAAATATGTGCAGTTTAACAATCATGAAAACAAAAAGAAAAGAAAAAAAGTAGAATAAATTAAAAACTGTGTAGAAATTGTTGAAATTTTTCGATATTTCGTCAATCAAAAATTAAGATAATTTTTCTGTCTTTGAAGGAATAAAACCGTTTTTAAAAAATTTCTAAATTCAGGACTCGGTCAAATATCACAATATTCAATTTTAAGTACAAGAAATTAAGTGAAAAAAATCGATAAATCAAAAGAGAAGAGGTGTAAAAATGGACACAATGAACACATTTTTAAAGAAGATTAATCAACTAATTGTCTAATGAATATGAAAATAAAGACGAGAGTATTTTCATTCATTATTTTTCATTCGGCTGCCTATTGCGATTCCGCAAAGCAACGAGAGAATAGAGTGCACAAAAGGTGGAGTGCACCAGGCGAAAAAGTATTCGACGAGAGGCGAGAAGCGCAGAGAAAAAACGAAAAGTCGTTCTGTTTGACCGCCACAGTGATTTTTTACTACTTCAATAGAAGCTTCAAGCCAAAATATTTTGGCGAAATCGGGAAAAAAATACAATTTTTTGTTTCATTTTCCTAAAAATTTGAAACAACACCTTCAAATTTGAATTTTGAGTAAATTTCGACGGAGCGCGTTTTCTTTGACTCCGCCCAAATTTTAAGTTCTGGGTATCTCGTCCGGCGTGCATTATAGAGCTCGTGATAAAATCGGGGAAAGTTGGCAAGCTCACGGCAAATTGCGGTCAACGCTTAATTTCAGACATTTTGAAGTTTTTATCTTTTTTTGTTTTTCATTTTGCTGGCGCACAACTTGCAGCGACGAGTCGCTACGTCACGAATCTATAATACCGAAAAATTTGGAATGATAAAGTAAATATAATAAAATCGAAAAAAATTTAAAAAGTCAGAAAAAGCCATACTGATGAATAATGCCCTAAAGAATCAATAACCAACTTGCTTTCCCAAGAAACTATTTACGAGTTTAATCGTTTTGGACACAAGATCCAGTTTTCTCCATCGAAAAAAATAGATGGGAAGCAAATCCTCAAAAAGATGAATTCGAAGGGCGCGCGCTTTGTGCGGTGTGCAAACACCGTGCGGCTGCGGCGAGACCCGCTCGTCAACCGTAGCCGGCGCCTCCCTTCAATCCTGAAATATTTTCCAGAATTCTCTCTACGGCTCGTTTTTTGCTGTGATTTTTTGCAGCACTTTTTATCGGGGCAGACCACGGCGTGCTGCCCGGAACGTTATTGGCAAAGCGCTCCGCTGAGTGTCTGCGTCTCTCCGGCGAGAGTTTGCTTCAAAAACAACAGTATCCTCGCACTCTGCTTGTCTGCGTATCAGTTTTCGTTCCTCTTCGTATCAGTTTAACGCAGAAAAACGCTGCGCAGCTAAATGCGACCACGCTTAGGCGAGAATTTTTTTTCGATTTCGAGAAAAAAGCCCGCGCATTTTAAATTTTATTTTCCAACGTTCCGCCCAACACGCCGTGGCAGACGCTTCTATTTATATTTGTAAATTGTTTTGAGGGCCGCTCCCACACTCTTTTCAGATCGATGAACTCAAATTTAGCTTAGCTGACGCAGTCGAAGAACCGGCTGAATTGAGTACGTGGCGCGGCTCAGCATCCGAGTCAAGCTTCAGACGAATCTCAGGCGTTGATTTTTGGTCAAGACAAGTACGGGATATTTCAGGATGTCACGATCAGGCTTTCTCGGAAATGAAAATTCCTCTTCCGAGTTCCGTCGGAAATTTCCGATTTTGTAATTTTCTCTTCCGATGTTCCGACGGAATTCCGAGTTTTTCATTTTCATTTCCGAATTTCCGTCGGAATTCCGAAATTGAAAATTCTAGTTCCGATTTCCGTCGGAATTCCGACTTCCGACGGAATTCCGATTTCCGATCGGAAAAATCGGAAATGAACCTGAATAGACCCATAAAATCTTAAATCATCCACAAAACGTTTTAAAAAATTGAGGAATGATAAGTAGACTCGTGTTTTCAAGGCTCCGCGACATTTCGAAACCAGACATTTCGAAACCGCGACGTCTCGAAACCGGACATCTCGAAACCGCGATATCTCGAAACCGCATTAACAGTGGGGAGGGGGTTGAAAGAGAGGTATGTAGGAAGTAACATTGTTTTTTTCATAATTTAATGACTATTCAACAAAAAATCAAAAAGTGCAAGATTTGAGCGTCATTTCTTTGGCGGCCACCAAAAGTAGTTTAGTACTGTAGCGTACGTACGCAAACACACTTTGCATCGGGAGCAGGGGTGAGACCAAAAAAATGTTTCTTCAGTCGTTTGTTTTGTTTTCTTTTGGGTGAAACAAAAAAATTTTGTTTTGTTCATGCACGTGAAAAAAAGTTTTTTTTTAAGTCGCGGATGCGCAAAACAATGCCTGTATTTGAAAAAAAAAATTAGCCGGGATATGCTCTGAATTTACAAAAAATCTTTAATTTTCAACAAACTTTTGAAAAATTTCCATTTAACTCGCAGAAATACACATTTTTTTTTGGTATTATTTTCTTGAACAAATTTTTTTTTTGAGAAAAAAATTTTATTTGTCCTTAAAACATTTAAAAATTTAAAAAAAATTGGTATTTTTCCAACGTTTTTGTTGAAAATTAGAGATTTTTGATCAATTCAGAGCATATCCCGGTTTTGTTAAAATAGAGGCATTTTTTGCGCCTCCGCGACTTAAAAAAAACCTTTTTCTCACGTGCATGAACAAAAAAACATTTTTTGGTCCCACCCCTGCTCCCGATGCAAGGTGCAGTTTGCGTACTGTAAACATTTTTTGGTGGCCTCCAAAGAAATGACGCTCAAACCTTGCTTTTTTTGATTATTTGTTGAATAGTCATTAAATTATGAAAAAAAAAAGTTTACTTCCTACATACCTCTCTTTCAACCCCCCTCCCCACTGCTAACGCGGTTTCGAGATGTCGCGGAGCCTTTTTAAATAGGAAATTTGTGTCACGGACATGGTCTAATTTTTCCAAAAAAAAAAACGATTTTTCTTACCAAATTTCGACAGAAAAACATGTTTTTTTCCGACGTCGGAAAAATATTATTTCCGACGGAAACGGAAATATCTTCGGAAATCATTTTGTCTCGGAACGGAATCGGAAAATTCTTCGGAAGTGAAACTGCCTCGGAACCGGAATCGGAAATTTCCGACATCGGAATTCCGACGGAATTCCGACTTTTCGGAAATTTCCGAGAAAGCCTGGTCACGATACGGCGAGTCAAATTAACGGAAATGTCTTTTCACGATGGATCTAGGAACATCCGTCTTTAGCAAATGTAAGGTTTTCCCTCCCACAGTCGCGGATTTTCCTTCAAAAAATAATTATTAAGAAACCTTGGGTTCAGGCTACTAAGGCAAGACGTGGATGTTCTTGGGTCCGAACCAGGCTTTCTCGGAAATGAAAATTTCTCTTCCGAGTTCCGTCGGAAATTTCCGATTTTGTAATTTTCTCTTCCGATGTTCCGACGGAATTCCGAGTTTTTCATTTTCATTTCCGAATTTCCGTCGGAATTCCGAAATTGAAAATTCTAGTTCCGATTTCCGTCGGAATTCCGACTTCCGACGGAATTCCGATTTCCGATCGGAAAAATCGGAAATGAACCTGAATAGACCCATAAAATCTTGAATTATCCACAAAAAGTTAAAAAAAAATTGAGGAAAGATACGTAGACTCGTGTTTTAAAGGCTCCGCGACATCTCGAAACCGCGTTAACAGTGGGGAAGGGGGTTGAAAGAGAGGTATGTAGGAAATAAATTTTTTTTCATTATTTAATGACTATTCAACAAAAAATCAAAAAGTGCAAGTTTTGAGCGTCATTTCTTTTGCGGCCACCAAAAGTAGTTTACAGTACGCGAACTGCACCTTGCATCGGGAGCAGGGGTGGGACGAAAAAAGGTTTTTTTTCGGTCGTTTCTTTTGTTTTTTTTTTCCGGTTTTTTTGGGTGAAACAAAAAACATTTTGTTTTGTTCATGCACGTGAAAAAAAAGGTTTTTTTTTAAGCCGCGGATGGGCAAAACAATGTCTGTATTTGAACAAAAACTTAGCCGAAACATTTCCATTTAACTCGCAGAAATACACATTTTTTTTTGGTATAATTTTCTTGAACAAATTTTTTTTTGAGAAAAAAATTTTTATTTGTCCTTAAAACATTTAAAAATTAAAAAAACAAAAAAAAAATGGTAATTTTCCAATTTTTTTGTTGAAAATTAGAGATTTTTGGTCAATTCAGAACATATCCCGGTTTTGTTCAAATAGAGGAATTTTTTGCGCCTCCGCGGCTTAAAAAAAACCTTTTTTCTCACGTGCATGAACAAAAAAAAACATTTTTTGGTCCCACCCCTGCTCCCGATGCAAGGTGCAGTTTGCATACTGTAAACATTTTTGGTGGCCTCCAAAGAAATGACGCTCAAATCTTGCACTTTTTGATTTTTTGTTGAATAGTCATTAAATTATGAAAAAAATTTTTTTTACTTCCTACCTCCCTTTCAAACCCCCTCCCCCACTGTTAACGTGGTTTCGAGATGTCGCGGAGTCGTTTTAAATAGGAAATTTGTGTGACGGACATGGTCGAATTTTTTCCCAAAAAAAAAAAAACGATTTTTCGTACCAAGTTTCGACAGAAAAACATGTTTTTTTCCGACGTCGGAAAAATATTATTTCCGACGGAAACGGAAATATCTTCGGAAATCATTTTGTCTCGGAACGGAATCGGAAATTTTTTCGGAAGTGAAACTGCCTCGGAACCGGAATCGGAAATTTCCGACATCGGAATTCCGACTTTTCGGAAATTTCCGAGAAAGCCTGGTCCGAACCAGTCTAAAAGATTGCCTTGATGAATCAAAAACTAACGGCGGCGTAAATGCAGCAGATGATTTTGGAGAACTTCTTACTAGTCTTTCAAGTTTATCAGGATCGAGACGAACACCATTTCGAGGAATTTAGACGAGAAGTAAGCACTCCAGAGCCCCAAACGTGTCACCACCGAAAATCTTCAGATACGATCCATACGGAGTGTCGCGGAATAAAGACCCGCAAAGGGTTAATTCCACGACTTTCTTAAAAACAGCGTTGACGTAACTAATTGATTATTATTTACACAAAAAATCAAAAAGAAAATACAACAAAAAGCAACAAGCTTTCGAAAAACTATCAAAGAAATAAAACAAAAATCACAAAAGTCAATAATCTATCAACAAGCGTCGAGGGAGAGAAATAGACGCATCGAGAAATAAGACAGGAAACACACCAAGCGAAGAGACGCAGACGGCGCGAGACAAGAAAGGGGAACGGTACGAGCCGATCCAGCCAAAAATTACAAACGCGCCAGCAAGAAGAAAGACTATGCGAACGGCGGAGAGTGCAGAGGTCACATCGCGCCGCTGCCACCGTTGCCTGAGTATCAAACGCAAAAACCAAAATATTGGGCAGTCCCAAAAAACTGTTCAGTCAAAAAAGCAACCGCGTAGCGGAATGCTGTCCAATTTTCTACAAGAACGAAACGGAATTTTTATCCACACGATACACCTAAAACAAGAACCTATTTACTTTCTTCAGATTTTGTTCAGCATTTTTTCTTTGCTTGCCGCGATCTGCCGTCGTCACTGTATCGTCTTCTCGCAGTTTCCTTGTGCTCGTCGATAGTGTATTTTCCTATCCGTTCTTCTCTTCTAATCTATCTTCCTCTATTTAATAATGTTTTAAGTTTTATTTACTAGAAATTCTCTCCTCTCTGTCCTCAATATGGACAGAGATCTATACAGAGAGGAGTTTTTTTGCAAGTCCCCTTTTTTTACTCCCGGTCAATAAACCGTTTTCTAGTATAACAGTCTTTGTATTTTCTAAGAGTCCTAAACACATTTTTCGCCGGATTTTAGAGTGTCCATCCTCGTCGAATTTAATCCGCACATGGTGCAATCGACCGCGTTTTATTTCCTTTTAATCTTCATCTGACTTTCTATTCACCCATATATAGGCTTAACAATTTTAGTACATTTTTTTTTTCTCCCTCTCTATCCGATTGCTTAGCCATCCGTATATGGCACATTAAACCGTTTAAAAATCTTTCTTTTTTTCTTTCTTCTCTCTCTAACCAATCACGAAGATTCAACAACCAGAACAAAAACTGTTTTTTTGTTTTTTTTTGTTCTCCCGAAATTCATAACAAGAACCCTGATGGAATCTCAAGTGTAATAGGAACTCTAAACGAAACCAAAAAATGTAATTTCTTTCTACAATTTCTATTTTTTTTAATCAGAACCAAAATCACCTCAAAAAGAAAATACTTTGCAAACAATCCAAACAAATCTCTTGCACCGCGCATCCCTTGTGCGGGGAAAGGTTGCAGGGAGGATGGAGCTCCCCCTATCCCGCTATTAGACTAGTCTCGTTGTATGTGTGAAATAAGATAAAACGGTTTACGCGGAGAACAGATTTATTAAAATTCTGGGGAAGAAAAGCTCAGCGCCTAAAAACTTCCCTCCCCCTTATCGGGTGAGCCGCATCGGAGGCGGGCTCACGGGGGGAATCTCTTGAAACAGCAAAAACGGGTAAGAAATTTAATAAAAAGAATATATACAAAAAAAAAGGTAAGAAAGGTTAAAGATAAAACAATTTCGTCGATATCGAGCGTGGCGAGTCAAAACAAACGAATTCCTACCGCGCGTCGTAGGATGTGTGTGCCGCAGGCGGACGAGCAGTAAGTAAAAAAATGAAAGTAAATCTAAAAATAATGTCGCCAATCAGCTTCTCGTGGGCCCCACACAGGAGCCCTTATCGCTATTTATGGGGTACGTGACCCTTCCCCTGCTGACCTTTTCGACTGAACTGACTCTCGCTGCCGCCGCTCCCTTTGCGGTCGCCACCGTAGTTAGAGACGCAGGCAAGGTCTCGCCGCGATGCGACCTGTCTGCGTCTCTGCGTGGGTGACCGTGTATGCTGCTCTCTCTTGTTGCAGTGAGGTAGCGCCCCCGTGCAGGATCGTTTGTAGTGGAGCGGTGAGCGCGAAAGTCTTTTAGTTTCGAATGAATTAATTTTCGCGCCATATTTTTGTAATATATTTTTATGGGCAGAATTTTTCGTATGTTTTTTTAGTAACGAAAACCAATATTTTATGTTGGATTTATGTCCTTTTTGGTGAGAGAAAAGTCGTGGGCTACGCCTTTAGGCTAGTTCCGCGACATTCCCCCCCGCGACAGGAAATCCCCTATCCAACTGTACGTAATCTATTGGTTTTTTCACTGTTCGCGGGATAGTCTGTCTTTTAGGTGTGTGCTGTAGCACATTTTTGGCTGTTTGCGGTCTTCTGACCGTATTCGGGCAGACTCTTTCTCCTTCTGTCTGCGTCTCTATCGGAGTGGGTTCGTCTGCAGCGGTGGCCACCCTCTCGTCTCTAATTCTCTCGCTCTCTATGTTTTCGCTTTCGTTATCGATTTCTAGCGGTATGAGGTGTTTTACTGACCTCAGCAACATTTTGTTTTTGATTTTTACGTAAGCCGACCGGATTTCTCCGTCTGCCGACGTTAATACTTTTTTTATTTGTGCCAAAGGCCATTTGTGCCTTGGCATTTTTTCGGTATTAACCAGAACTAGTTGTCCCTCTCTAGGTTTTATAGCTGAGAAATTATGACGTTTCTGTTTCGACTCTTTTATCGTTAGTAGATAATGTTTCGTCCAGGCACTCCAGAGATTTTCTAAAACACAATTTAAGGCTGCGTGGTATTTCCTCGTCAATTTTTCGATTTGACCTTCTTTAGCTTGATAGATCATGTCGCAGTCGTTTGGCACTGCTAGATTTATGTTTGGAATGAGGAAGTCCACTGGCCGCAATGCTGCTGGATCATCTGGAGTGGTTGGGTTTGTAGTTATCGGACGGCTATTTACAGCCGCTTCGACTTCGATCATTATAGTTTCTAGTTCGATGTAGGATAGCTCCGCTTTGCACACAGTTTTATAAAACTGATTTTTTATGATACCCACTATTCTTTCGTATATTCCTCCTTGCCAAGGAGATAACGGTGTGATGTTTTTTAGTTCGATTTCTTTTGTAGCTAGAAAAGTTGTGAGCGTATCGCTTGAATGATGACGATTTCTTATGTCGTCGTTGATCATTTTATTTCCGAGCAAAAATCCAGGTGCGTTGTCGCACAGTATGGTCTTTGGAACGCCTCTTCTTCCAAAATATCGTTTTAGTGCCATCAAATATGTGATGGTTGAGTTATCGGTGACTAGCTCTAGATGTACCGCTCGAGTGATGAGACATGTTATGAGCAGCACCCAAGTTTTCTTTTTTATGCCCATAGCTCCAGTGTAACTAACTGGTCCAAAATAATCGAGCCCGACCTGAGAAAATGGTGTGGCCGATATTGTTCTGCAGGTGGGTAGGTTTTGTGCGTATGGGTAAGAGAATGGTTGGCCGCTTTGTCTTTTACACCTATAACATCTTTTTAGCACTTTTCGAATTTCCAATCCCAATTTGTTAACCCAGTATTTTTGGTATACTGCGCCTGGCATATAGGAGGCTGGAATGTGGACGTTTTCTCTGTGTATGTCTCGTATGATTAGACTTGTAAGTGGATGTCCTCTCATTAGCAGTATAGGTTCCTTACTTTCGTTGGAGAGTTTTGACGAATCCAGATTTCTGGGATGTCTGAAGACTCCTCTTTCGTCTTTTTTTAATTTTAGATTTTTCGGCATTATTCCTCCTTTTGTTTCGTAATCTATGTAGTGATCCGCTAGTATAAAATCTTTCGTTATTATGGACCTATTCATAGGAGAAAAAAAACAAAAAAAAACGTTTTTTTTCCTATTCATAGATGTAAAAAAACGACAAACAATGTCGAAAAACGAATGGTAAACAAGTGTTTATTGACCATGATAGACCATTAATAGAGAGGAGGCGCAGAAAAGGGGCGGAGTTTGCATGAACTAGTAAACAAGTCCGTTCCCACGGGGTTGTAAACATCTCTGTGCCTCCTCACTATCAATGGTCTATCATGGTCAATAAACACTTGTTTACCATTCGTTTTTCGACATTGTTTGTCGTTTTTTTACATCTATGAATAGGAAAAAAAACGTTTTTTTTTGTCTTTTTTCTCCTATGAATAGGTCCATTAGTCTTTGGTTAATTTGGTCGTTTTTTGATGTTTTCAATTCTTTGAAAACTTTCGATTTCCAATCTTTGTTTGGAAATGTTTTCAAAAACCAGCGGAACACCATTGTCATTGTCGAGGTTAATTTTTCTAGTGATCTCGCGGTTGTGTATCGTATTATCGATTGGTTGGTATGGCTAGTCGCCACTGCTGTCAGTATGGCAGTTTTAACTCTTTTAGTTAATTCCGTTCCTTTCGTTTCTTTTTCTATGATTTCTCGGAATTGTTTTGGAAATTCTATGGTGCCTTCTAGTTTTACTGGCCATTCTTTTTCTTGTTTTCGTAAAAACTCTGGTCCTTCAAACCATAGTTTATTTTTGAATAGTTTATCCATTCCACTCCCTCTGGACGCAATGTCAGCTGGATTCTGATCCGTTGGGCAGTGATGGAATAGTGTTTTAAGTTTTCGTTTCTCTAGTATTTGTATGTTTTCGTGTATTTTTCCGACTCTGTTATCTACAAATTTTGTGAGCTTTTTTCGTTTGAGAACCCAGTACAAAGCAATCATTGAGTCACTGAAGAACCTTATTGAATTCAACTTATCCAATGAAAGTTCTTTGACCAGGGTTACTGCCGCATTTGCCGCTATTTCTATGCCCATTAGTTCTAGTCTCGGGATCGATAGGTTCGTTTTACTCGGCTTTACTTTGGATTTCGCCATTATCAGTTTCGTTGTTGACGCAATGTTATCGAATTGGAAGTGTAGGTAAGCTGTTGTTGCAAAATGACGCTCGGATGCGTCACTGAACATTATCAGCTGTACACTTGTATAATCGTATCGGTTAACTAATTGTCGTGAGAATGTATGCCCGGTTTCAGTAAACGTGGCTTTTATCGATTCCCATTTTTTCAGAATTTTTTCTGGAACCTTTTCTTTCCATTTGACTTCTGCCTCCCAAAGCTCCTGTATGATTTCTTTCACCGGAACGATTAAAGGGCAGAGTAGTCCTAGTGGGTCGTATAGCGAAGCAAGAAATGAGACTATTTCTCTTTTGGTGGGAATTCCATCAGGTGGAATGGGAATTTTGATAGTTATTTCGTCTTTGGTGCAATTCCATTGGTGGCCTAGGAGTTTCACAGTCTCTGACTGAGCTCTGTCTGCCTCCGGAATTTTTCGTCGTGTCGTTATCGAATTCATTTGATATTCCCTCAGGTTCATCCCCATTCTCTCAAATATCTGTTTCGTTGATTTGTAGATTTTTAAGAGTTCTTCTTCTCTATTTGTAGTGATCATTGCGTTATCGACGTACAAGTTTTGTATTATTCTTTCGTTCATAAATGGGAGTACTGTAAACCTGTATGCGATTACGTTTTCTGGAATCGTGGATTTTTCTGGATCTCCCAAATGGGAGTACTGTAAACCTGTATGCGATTACGTTTTCTGGAATCGTGGATTTTTCTGGATCTTTTAGCCATAAGAACCGTGTTACGTCTCGATATTTTTCCTGTATGCGTACTTGATGAAACGCCTTTTCAATATCAGCTATCAGTACGTATTTTGATAGTCTAGATCTGAGAAGAATTCCGAATATGCTTTGTAGTATTGAGGGACCAGCGTGTAAACAGTCGTTCAGTGAAAGCTTGTCCACCATGTGACTGGAGGCGTCGAGAACGATTCTTAACTTTGTAGTCAAGGAATCTTCTTTCATGATGTTTCGGTGTGGTATGTAGTACACTGGTCTCCTTTCTTTGACCACACGGAGTGGTTCATTTACTTTTTCAATGATACCTGCCTCCAGTTGGTCATTTATGATTTTATGATATTCTTTTCTCGTTTTTTCGCATTTCGATAGGTTTTTTACTAGAGACGCCAAGCGTCGTATTGCTATAGGAAAGTTATCGTTTAGCTCTTTTTCTCTGCCATTGTACGGAAGAGACACATGAATCTTACCTTCTTTCATTATTGCTTCATTTCTGAACTTCCTTATCAGATTATCGTCTTTCAGTTTAAGCGTATCGTTTATGTCTGGAGGTGTGATTCCTATATGTTCTAGTTCAAATAATTGACCGACTCTTTCGTAAAGGTCTTGATCTGTTATATTTTCGTAGCTTTTGTTCTCTAATGCGTTGATTAGTACTGGCTCGAAATAATCTTTTATTTCGACAGTATTTATGTTTTCCGCAGAAATATAAAATTCGTCTTTTGGTGTGGGATATGTTACTACTCCCATTTCAGTTTCGTCAACTATTCTACCGCTTGGTAGTTTATGTTTTGTCGTTTTTGTGGCAACTTTGGATATGAAGTCATTTCCGAGTATCACATCTATCGGCTTATTGTTGTGGATTTTTAGATTCATAATTTTTTTAGCATCGATTCTCTGTTTTCGTAGAGCCGCGATGTCGTCGTTCGAGAACTCTGGAGCACGGAACTTAATTGGAAACCTGGGGTATGTGGCGATCTTGGTTGTCCAGACCTGACCGTCTCTACCTTTAAAGTTTAGTTTGACACAGTTGGACTGTACTGTCTCAATTCCGTTGATTCCTCTTACTTCCATACTCCCCTTTTTTTCGATCTCTAGTCCTAACCTTTCAGCTGTTTGATGTGATATTATCGATTTTGTTGCCCCCGAGTCTATAAGTGCCAGGAGTAATTCTCCGTTTATTGATTCTATGCTCATTGTGGGCAACCTGTATTGCGCGTCTTGTACGTTACATGTGTAGATCTGTGGTCGATCGATTGAATCAAATTTTTTATGGTTTTCGTAGTGTTGGTCGGTATCTATTTCGTGTATGTTTTGTGTTTCGTTAGATTTTTTGAATTCGTGATTTTGTGCTGTGGGCAAGGCAGTTTTTGACAGTGAGCTCTCTTCCCCCAGCTCACTGCCTGCCCGGAGCCGCGCATTGCGGCTAGTGTCTGGCACGAAATAACTTTTCTGAATGCTCATTGGCACTTTTTTTGTTTTGATTCGGGTCGTGGAGCGAACTGTGATGTCTACCATCACATTTGTCGCATCTTCTTTTCGAGTAACACTGGAAAGATTTATGGCCGTCTCCAATACAGTTTCGGCATTTTTGATTCTTTTCGACGATTTCGTTTTTCTGCTCCAATGTGAGAGGGCATTGTTTTGTGTAGTGATTACCGTCTCCGAATCGGCATTGGATATTTTCATTCTTTCGTCTATGAAAATCTATATGTCTCCCTTTCATTGCGTACACTTCATGTGTGCTTTTATCTCGTTTATGTTCTTCTTTAGCGTCCTCCACAAACTTTTCAATGGAAATTTCGCTTCTGATCACTTCCACTACTTCCGCGAATGTTCGATTCACGTCTCTCGTATATTTTATCAGTTTCGACATAAGATGCGTGGGAAGTTTATGTATGAAATCGTTTATGACAATGGCGTTATCTACTGAAATGTCTAAATTTTTCAGTCTATTCGCCAGTGAAACGTGTTTAGCGAGATCTTTCTCCATCACCTCATAGTTCGATGCGTGAAATTCTGCGTGTTTGAACTTGCTCATGACAACTTGGCGCCTGTCAGTGGCATATGTTGCTTTGAGAAGCCTGCGTGTTTCGTCGTAGTCTGCCTGAGAGAAACTGGTCGTGGTAACCAAATTTCTGGCCTCTCCAGTAAGCAATTTCTTTAGAATACTGTATTTCGTTTGGACTGACATAGTCCGGTTCGCATGAACTTGTTCGTTGAATTGGGTTATGAATTCAGGATATTTCTCTGGATCTTCTCCTGAGAAAGTATCTATGGTTTCTAGGCAATCTCGAACGGTTGTTATATAACCGGCTTGTTGCTGGTGATATTCGTTTTGGTTTTGGTGATGGAGATAATGTATATGTTGATTGTTTTTGTTTTGCGTGGATGGACGTCTCGGTTTTTCTTTAGTTTGTTTCTGATGTTGCTCTTTTTCGGATGTAAGTTTAGCAAGCTGCAACATTATTTCGTTTACGTTTTTGGTGAGAATTTCTAAGGTTTTCGTGTCGTTATTGGACGGTGATCTGTTCCCATGCGACCACGTGTTATCTGAGAATTGCTCCCCACAATTTTCGGTTCTCATTCTTTCGCCTTGTTGCGAATGGAACTGTATGATTGTGCGATTTTCTTCTTCCTCTTCGTCCTCCTCGTCACTACTACCATCAGAAAATTCTATTATTTTTGAATCGTCTGTCGATTGATGTTTTAGCATTTCGAGTTCCTTTTCGATTTTTTCGATAGTTTGTTCTAAGAGTGGGAGCAGCTCTTCGAAACCTTGCTCTTGGCAATGTTTCTCGAGCGCTTCCATGTTTTTCGCTCTGGTTTCGTCTAGACTCAATCTTTCGCTTTCTGCGACCTTTTTCTCTATTTTCTGTTTATATGTTTTCATTTCGTATATGTCTTTATGTAATTTTTCCTTTAATGTTACCAAGTTGGCTCCGCGTTTGATCATTGTTTTTTCGGATAAGGTGAACAATGCGCGGTTATAGTTCGTTTTTATGGCGTTCGCCATCTTGGTAAATGAAGCTTTTACGGACGCAAGGGTAGCTTTTGCTCCACGTCCTGTCTCGTTGGTGGGATTTCCTTCTCCGTTGACCGATGACATTTTTTTTTTAATTTTTGCTGTGCGGTGTACACAGATTCGCTATTATCCAAATTGGAGATGTTACCTGAAAATTTTGGTCCATTTCCTGCATTAGTTCCCCACTGTTTCGAGATTATACGATTTATGTAGTGTAAGATCTCGGTGGAGCGAGAGAGAGTTTGTTTTATAAATATACGAGAAGGAAAAAAGGGAATTCTTCGTCCTTTTTTACAATTTGATGTTCTCGGTTTTAGGAATTTATGTATTCGATTCTATGGTTCTATGCGCTTTTCGTTCGTTATTAGGCTCGTTCGTGAAATAATCGGTCTCTTCCTTCAGCCAACACCTTAGCAGGGCTTACGCGAATAGCCTGTGGTGTTCTGAATCAATGGGTACCTCAAATTTCGACGTTCCGACTGGTCCGTCTCTCTCTCCTACGGCTTCCAGCTGCCTCTTTTCAGTTCTATTTCCGGATTTCTGATTTTCTGCATGCGTATACGTGGGCCTTTCCTTGACCTGTTTCTGATGGACTTTCTGATTGGTATAGGCTATTTTCTTTCGCCGATATTACGAATATCCTTTTCGTTTATGAATTTTAAGAATAGCTTTTTCGCTAATTATTGTATGAATATGCTTTCTAGTCACTTTATTGATTTTCTCGTTTTTGTATCGCTTATATGTTTTCTCTTTTTGTCGGCCTCGTATTGCCGAAGTTTTGTATCGTTTTTGCGTGAAAGCGCACTTCTCGTTTCTTTTTTCGTCGTTTTTCAAACTGTAGTATGGTTTCAGGTGCCTTCAAAACTCGTCGTTTCCGGCAACTCTGGCCCCACGATCATAGTCGCGATTCACCGCAGGACTCCTCACACCCCGAGGATATCGTTTCGGCTTTGCCTGTAAATTTTTTTTTTTGTTTTTTGTTCAAATTTATGGGGTTGTTCACGAAATATGAAAAAAATAGAAAAAACAAGCAAAAAACCCGGCGACAACGCGGAGAACGCCCCGACCGGCCCGAAACCCCGAAAAACAACGCCAAAAACGCCCCCGGGCACCCCCAGAAAATCGCAGGCTAGAACACCGACTCCAAAAAATTATGGATTTTTTTGTTAAAAATTTTTAAAAAATCGATGCCCCGGTCCGAGACTCCCCGGAAATGCGGGCAGCACCCCTGGCATCATTCCCCAAAAGTCCCAAGCTAATCCGAGCACTCACCGAATCCACGCCGAAATTTCCGCAGGTCCTCGTCATTTTCCTCCACAACGTGAACAACCCTATTAGGATTTTTTCTTTTTATGTACTATTCTTATTTTTGATTGTTTCTGTAGTTTTACGTAATTCTTTAGTCTCATCAGTTCGATTTTGTCGGAGTTGATGATCAATTTCTTGCTCCGCTCCTCTTGTCTATGTTTCTCTGTATATGATCTCTGGAGTTACCACCCCGATAAAAGTTTTCTTTCCTCTTAATCGGGTTTCGAGATATCATGGCTGTCGTTTAAGTAATTTTAGTAAATATTTCTTTATGTTTCTTTTCGTTTTCGACTCTTCCTGGACCATGTTCCTTTACGTGATTATCGTTGGTATCTTATTCTTTATGCATTCTCTATTTTTTGGTCAAATTCCACTTCGTTGTGGAAGATCTTCATTATCTGTTGATTTTTCGTACGTTATCGGGTATTGCTTTTCGGTATCGGAAATGAGTAGAGAATGTATGTAATCTTTCCTGATTTTCGGAATTTTTTGAGTTTTCGGTGGTTTTTATGGAGAGGCTTGATGAAATTTTTAGTGATTTTGCTCTCGTGAGGGCGGCCGCTGCATTCGCTGCGTCTTTCGTTTTGCCTGCCACTCTCCCATGCCCTGCTGGGATGCAAGAACGAAAGCTCCAGCGGCCTGTAGACTTCGCAAAGTCTACTTATTGATAAGTATCGTATGTGTTTAGGCTAAATATAATTTATGTTTTTCGGAGATCTAGTTTATATGTTCCATCTTGGGTTCGTGTATGACCTGAAATTTTCGAAAAAAAAAAGTTTCGTGTTAGATATTTCGGAATATTCGAATTTTAGGTAGAAAATTTTGGATTTCGTATTCGATATTTTGAAAATTTTTCGAATTTTTAGGTAAAAAAATGTTTTAGTTTCGTTTTAGAAATATCGAACCTGAAATATTTATGTTTTGCTGACCGTGTCAGCGCCCCGTTTCGATGCACCATGTGCGGATGGCTCGAAACAAGGCACGGTCGATTGCACCATGTGCGGGGAAAGGTTGCAGGGAGGATGGAGCTCCCCCTATCCCGCTATTAGACTAGTCTCGTTGTATGTGTGAAATAAGATAAAACGGTTTACGCGGAGAACAGATTTATTAAAATTCTGGGGAAGAAAAGCTCAGCGCCTAAAAACTTCCCTCCCCCTTATCGGGTGAGCCGCATCGGAGGCGGGCTCACGGGGGGAATCTCTTGAAACAGCAAAAACGGGTAAGAAATTTAATAAAAAGAATATATACAAAAAAAAGGTAAGAAAGGTTAAAGATAAAACAATTTCGTCGATATCGAGCGTGGCGAGTCAAAACAAACGAATTCCTACCGCGCGTCGTAGGATGTGTGTGCCGCAGGCGGACGAGCAGTAAGTAAAAAAATGAAAGTAAATCTAAAAATAATGTCGCCAATCAGCTTCTCGTGGGCCCCACACAGGAGCCCTTATCGCTATTTATGGGGTACGTGACCCTTCCCCTGCTGACCTTTTCGACTGAACTGACTCTCGCTGCCGCCGCTCCCTTTGCGGTCGCCACCGTAGTTAGAGACGCAGGCAAGGTCTCGCCGCGATGCGACCTGTCTGCGTCTCTGCGTGGGTGACCGTGTATGCTGCTCTCTCTTGTTGCAGTGAGGTAGCGCCCCCGTGCAGGATCGTTTGTAGTGGAGCGGTGAGCGCGAAAGTCTTTTAGTTTCGAATGAATTAATTTTCGCGCCATATTTTTGTAATATATTTTTATGGGCAGAATTTTTCGTATGTTTTTTTAGTAACGAAAACCAATATTTTATGTTGGATTTATGTCCTTTTTGGTGAGAGAAAAGTCGTGGGCTACGCCTTTAGGCTAGTTCCGCGACATCCCTGTTGGGCAGGGGAGAGTGGCAGGCGGGTGCGAGAGCTAAATAAAGCACCGAGAGTTCTAACAAAAAGTTCAATATAAATCGAAAGCATATCGCATCGTATCGCATCTTACCCTCATTCTTCAAAAGCACAATCAATCAATAAAACAAATCTATATTCCAGACTACCGATCAAGCAACCGCAAAAGCCATGTCGACATCCACTCTCGACAAATCTGACTTCCCGGAACTGGCCAGTCTGGGTATTGTCGATTTAGTTGAGAGAAAAGAAGTGGCCAAGGAAAAAGAAGAACCAACAATGCAAAAAAAAAAAAAAAAAAAAAAAAAAAATTTTTATTTTTTTCTCGACCACCGATACTCAATTGCAGATGAACAGTCAAATTTCAACACACCCAAACTAAGACTGCAAATCCGCAATTGAGTATCTGTAGTAACAATTTTTTTTCTTCTTCATCATCCTTGCCATACTATTTGTACGCCTCAAAATATTGTAATGTCCGATCCAATTGCTCATCCAAAGTCGTTTGTAACCTGAAATATTGATGTTGTGTTAAAACTAACAATAAAGAAAGAAAGAAAACGATGCATACGAACATGTTAACAATTTATTTATCTAAAGCTAAAGGTAATTGAACTCTCGCAATCAATTCACAAGAACCACCGAACCAACAATCCAGATATCGAACAGCTAGAAAGACTAATAAGAATATCCTAAAACCAACTAGTCAACTTTTGGCTGCAATTCAATTTGAAAACAATTCCAAAGCTTGTGGGCACAACCATAAGAACCATTCAAAGGAGTAGCTGGAGCTAGTCAATGCCCAGTCAAGGTCAGCGAGCAGAATACTCACAGGCATGAACATCGTCAGGCAATTTAGCGTAAGCCCTGTGCAAGATGTGGTCATCGCGAGTCCCTTCAAAAAATCGTCTGACTCATACTACCTTCCGTTGACTATTCTCAGTCAGTTATCAAGGCCGCATCAAGGTCATCAAATCAGTTTTCAAGACCACATCAAGGTCAACTGAGCAATCCGGTAGGTCAAACCAGGCCACCTGATCCGGTTCAAGACCGCCCAAAGGTCCGCTGAACAATTATCAAGACCGCATCAAGGTCATCAAATCAGTTTTCAAGGCCACATCAAGGTCAACTGATTAATTATCAAGACCAATCAAGGTCACCAATCAATTTGACTAGTCAAAAAATCACTAACCAATATCAAGCGGCAAGGTACTGCAGGACCCCCGCACCTCAATTAACATCAGCCCAGCAAAATAATCAATAAGTTTAGCAGTCTGCAAAACAATACAAACCAAATTCCACCACCAGCACAAAAAAAGAGGTTATATAGTGCTCTAAATTCCATTCTTTACGTTCCTCTGAATTTGTAATCGTTCTTTCTTACGCGAATCCAAATGCTAAAAGAAACAGTGTTGAATTTCAGGTTCACTTAACTTGGAAATCAACACTCAGTACGCCGCTGAGAACGATCAAGATGTCGATCAACACCGAAAATGACACCCGATCAATGAATGCCGTTGACCCGGCAAGACACGGAAGAGCCATCGGCTCTATAAAAGCTCATTATTCTAAAATTGTCAAATCTAGTGACGAGAACTACGCAAGAGCATCGCAATGCGTGGGAGATCTTGATAACCCACGGCGAAATTCGAATCTACGAGTTCTAAAAAATAGAATGTCAACCAATACCCGAGATCTGCAAAACTACAAGAGCGAGATAATCAATAGAGTGAGCGATCACGAATTACTATCAAGAGAGGCAGTGAAGGATGGGGCTATAAAGAGAATTATGGACCATTGCGCGCAACTAAAAATCGATAATCTCATCTGTCGGTTGCGGGAAATGCTATCTATAGTGGATAGAGAACTAGCTACGAGCCCGGAACCAACTCAAGAAGAATTACAAAGAGAACAAGAAGCTATAGAACAAGATAATAGCAATGGTTCGGCAGAGTTTCTGCAGTTTGACGATGATGACGAAATAGACATCAGTTCGCGCGACATAACAATGCAAAATGAAACAACAAATCATCCAACACAAACAAGAATGGAAGATACAAGAACCACCTTAGATATTAATCTTGCATCGCAAACGACAACTCAATCGGCTAACGTAAACAATCAAGGAGATAGTGGGAAAATGCTAGAAGCATTGACGAAAATGCAAGCCGACATTCAAAAATTATTCCAACTACATCAAAACAATACTGCAACAAATAACCTACATGATCGTCCTGCACGAGAAGAACAAGGCGCCAGCGGTGAAGCATCACTGACGTCGGGACCTGAAATTTGTATTTACGGTTCAAATTCTACAAACTCGAGAGACGCAACCAGGCAAAATATTACGAATACAGTAAATCAATCAAGACAATTAAACAACGGTGTATACCAAAATCAAACAGTATTTCCGTGGCAACAAACACAAAATACCATGGGTATGCCAACAAATGGTGCGATAATCAATAATTTTGAGCAATCAAATCAAATCCACCAACAAAATCAATTTCGAGTTCAAAGCAATTCGCAAAATATACCAACGAATAAGTTTGATTCATATAATCTTCAATCGAACAATCAATTTTCAACAACACCAAGCCAAACAGAACAAATAACCCAAAGATTTTCTCCAAACAACGCGTTGCAGCAAACGCTTCCAAATTTCCAAAATCCAAATTTGCCTAATCAAAATTCGCAACAATATCAGAATCACAACATGTATTTCCCTACAGTCAAAGAGCTACTAGACACAATTCCTACATTCTCGGGGGAAGATCCCGACATATTTCCAGAATTCATCACCCAATTCAACGAATTAGTGCATCTAAATCCAACAATGACTATCCCAGTTAAATACAGCGTTTTAAAACGCCTGTTGACTGGCGGTGCAGCAATACTGATAACAACCTCTACGTTTTCGGAAGAGGACTACTACAACACATTAAATCTTCTCCGTATCACATACGCCACGGATCGAAGACAATCTGTAATGCGAAAATTTCGACAAGCACAATTCCATACCACCAATTACGATGAAATGGAAAAGGATTTAATAATCCATGTCACGTTGGCAAATAAACTAAAAATCCATGGAGTCCAGGTGGACAACCCAATGGTGATTGACGAGTTCATCCAAAAGCTACCAGTTCATATTATGACTTCAATCGTCAAGAAAACAAAAGACAATAATAAGACGTTTGAAGAAATAATAAGATTAGTCAGAGACCAAATAGGGATTTCGAGATATGTGGAACAAGCACGAGAAAAGAAACAACTATCAGAAGTGGTCAACGAAGTGTATGTGGCAAAAGGAAGTTTCTCGCCGAGAGGTTCAGGTAACAATTTTTATAAAAAGAATAATTTTGTCAAAAAATCCTGTCCATATGGTGACGGGGAACATCATCCGAACGCATGTCAAATTTCAAGACATAACAAAATATCAATAATCAAGGATACTAAACGTTGTGAAAATTGTTTGGGCTTGAGTCACAAAAAGGCGGACTGCTTATCTCAACGCAGATGCATACATTGTGGACAGGAACATCACACGTCCCTATGCAAAATCCATGACCCGAAAAAACACGATCTGCAGTTTTTTCGAGCCCAATTCAAAGAAGCTCAACATTAACGCTCAGCTCAGGACCGGCAGAGAACTAACACCTAAAAATTATCTGCCTTCTGTTGCTTTGCCCACAACGCCCAATACTATTAACTATATTCTAGACTTCAATAAAACAAAACAAAATACAAAAAACCATTCAAAAGAGCCACATCAAGAAATATATACATGCAATGTAGCAGACACTCTATACAAACTTCCGGTAATGTCTCTACAAACTCCAACAGGTGACACAATACTAGCTCTAGTAGACTCCGGTGCAACAAAATCGATAATATCGCAAAAAACAGCCGAAAGACTAAAACTTATGACAATAAGAGAAGGAGAGATGGAAGTGCGAGGCATAAATGGGATCGAGACAGTAAAATCAAGCTGCGTCGAATTAAAAATCAAAACCACTGGCAACGAAGTGTGGATAACACGAATAGTCACCTACCCAGTGTTTCCCATAAAATTCCAAGCACCAAAATTTTCCCTCGAAGACATCAAGTATCTAAAATCGGTAAACATCGATGTAGATAGTATCACAAATACGAAAATTTACAACGAAAAACCGATAGATATGATCCTAGGCAACGATTTTCTTGCTACCGCAGCACCCAATATGAACAAAAAACTACTACCCAGCAAAAGAGCTATAGACGTTACGCCCATGGGCATAATCACCTACCCCACACCAAACAATGATTTTTTAATATCACAGGAATCGATACTAAACATAGAGATAAAAGACTATTTCAAACCAATATTTATCAATGCGTTACAGACAAAAAGTTACCAATCAGTTTCAGACCAAGATTTACAAGAGCGTGTGGCACAATTATTCGAGCTAGAACACGTTGGAATTACGCCACCAGACTCAAACGAGGCGAAACAAACAAAAGATCAATATCTAATACAAAAATTCAAACACGAAGCAAAAATGTTAGATGGTAAAATACACGTAGCACTCCCATATAACGGAAAACAAAAAGAGCTAAAAGACAACTACCCTATAGCAATAAAAAGACTGACGTCACTAGCAAAGAACTTGAATAAGTGCAAAGAAACGAGACAAGAGTACCACAAAATAATACAGTCTCAACTAGAATCGGGTATTATCGAGACAGTCAATGAACAAAAACAACCAACAAACGTCCCAGTATATTATATACCACACAGAAACGTCATGAAAGACGACTCTCTCACAACCAAACTACGAATAGTTCTGGACGCATCGAGTCACATGAGAGAAAACATTTCGTTGAACGATTGTCTTCATGCGGGTCCATCGATACTACAAAGTATACTGGGAATAATGTTACGAGCAAGACTGTCCAATTATTTGCTGGTAGCAGACATAGAAAAAGCGTTTCATCAAGTACGAGTACAAGAGGAATACCGAGATGTGACAAGGTTTCTATGGCTAAAAAATCCAGAACTTGGAGTGACGCCAGAAAACATTGTTACTTACAGGTTTTCACGTCTTCCATTTGGGGTATCGTGTTCGCCGTTTTTGCTAGCAGTGACCATTTTACTGTATCTAGAAATCAATCCTAACGAAATCAACGAAAGAATTATAAAAAATCTATACGTAGACAATGTTATGATTACGACAAACGAAGAGCAAGAACTTCACAAAATTTATAAATCAACAAAACAAATTTTCGAAAAAATGGGTATGAATTTGAGAGAATATCAGATGAACTCACAAAAAACAAGACAATCAATACCAGAAGTAGATAGAGCTAGTGAAGAAACAGTAAAACTTCTAGGGCACCTTTGGAATTGTAATAGTGATACGATCACAATCAAAATTCCGAAACCTCCGGAAGGTGTTCCGACTAAACGAGAAGTAGTATCTTTTCTAGCGTCTATTTACGATCCAATGGGAATACTATCACCTATAATAGTTCCAATCAAGGAACTGACGCAAGATCTGTGGGAAGAAGAAATTTCTTGGAAAGAAAAAATCCCAAATCGAATATCCCAAAAATGGGAAACAATAAAAGCAACATTCAAACAAACAAGCTATACAATGCCACGCAGTCTAGTTTCAGTCGCAAACTACAACACTGTGCAACTACTGCTGTTCAGCGATGCGTCTGAAAGACATTTCGCAACAGCCGCATACCTACACTTTAAATTCGAAAACAGCAATCCGATAACAAAACTAATCATGGCCAAATCAAAAGTCAAACCTAAAGGAACAGAGCTTTCCATTCCACGATTAGAACTTATGGCAATTGAAATAGCCGTCAATGCGGCAAAGACGCTAACGCAAGAACTCGAGTTAAAATCGTTGTCAAACATAAAATTTTTCTCCGATAGCATGATAGCCCTTTATTGGGTACTTAAAAGAGAAAAACTAACAAAATTTGTAGACAACAGAGTTTCAAAAATACACAATATTGCACAATCGCTAAAAGAGCAAAATCTAAAACCTTCGTTTCACCATTGCCCAACCGACCAAAACCCAGCAGACATAGCATCCCGAGGTTCAACAATCGATAAACTCGTGGGAAATTTGCTCTGGGAAGAAGGACCCGAATTTCTGAAAAGGGCAGAAAATGAATGGCCCATAAGGCTCGAAGGCACTATAAATTACCCGTCAGAATTCAGGGATCTTATTGAAAAAGAAGTGACTTGGAAAAAATCAATTAAAACAAAAACAAAAAAAGCTACAATCCTCACGATCGTCGAAAACTCTACTCAGCAGGAGTCAATAGTTCGATACAAATCAGCCAAGTCATTTGAAAAATTGATAACAACAATGTCCATGGTTTTCCGATGGTACACCCGAAAATTATCAAACAAAAAGTGGAACTCGCGGTTAATGACGAAACTAGCTGAATCAAACACGGACGAAATAAGCCGCAGAACGCTAGTAAGAGACTTCATAATAGCAGACCACTATCAAGATCAAGAAAGAAAAGGAATACCAATTCCACAAAAACTAAATTTCATCAAAGAGGAAAGCGGAATACTCAGACATCCGAGAAATCTCAAGAGGTCAGAGCTCCCACAAGAAAGCAAAGAGCCTATTTTTATCATAAGAGACCACGATCTCGCCTATCTCATTGTCCGCGACATTCACCGAAGAAATGCTCATCTTTCTGCTAACTACATGATGGGGGCAGTTTATCGAAAATATTGGATTGAAAAAGTGGGAAAAATTATAAGAAAAGTAACCCAACAATGCTATAAGTGCAAAAAACAGTCCGGACAACCATTTCAATATCAATATTCAAAAAACTTACCAGAATGTCGAACAATCCCAGCAGCACCGTTCCGTCATGTCGGTCTAGACTATTTCGGCCCAATACGCTACACCAACGTGTTGAACAAAAGTACAAAAACTTGGGTAATGCTGGTCACGTGTTTAGTTACACGCGCAGTACACTTGGAATTAGTCACCGACAACTCGACAATAACGTATTTATTGGCGTTAAAAAGATATTTCGGAAGGCGCGGGGTTCCAAAATCTATTCTATGCGATAACGCTCCTGGTTTCATACTAGGCAACAAAATGATCAATGACGATATTCGAAATAAGATACATGCTAGCGAGACACTAACGACATTCCTAGCCTCAAGAGAAATTGAACTAAAATATATCACTCCTTTGTCGCCATGGCAAGGAGGCGTATACGAACGTATCGTAGGTATAATAAAAAATCAATTTTACAAAACGATAAGCAAAGAGGAATTAAGCTACGTTGAACTAGAGACAGTTCTTATTGAGGTAGAAGCATCGGTTAACAGCCGACCCATAACAAAGGATCAATCAAACCCAAACGAACCATTCGCACTCAGACCAATAGACTTCATTATCCCGAACATACACCTAACCATACCAAACAACATCAACGAAAACACGGTGTCCGAAAGTCGAACAGAAAAATTAACACTACAATATCACACAGCATTGAACAAAGTGTTGGACAAACTCTGGGAAATGTGGAGTACGCAATATCTGCTTAATTTGCAAGAATCAAAAACGAAAAGGCATAACTTTACAAAAACAAAACCGAAAATGGGTCAACTTGTTCTCTTACATCAAGAAAAAACAGCTAGGCACAAATGGCCATTGGCTCAAATCGTAAAATTACTACCTTCAGCAGATGGAATGATACGATCAGTTCTTATAAAATGCCAAAAACAACTTCTCAAAAGATCAGTCAAACACCTTATTCCGCTGGAAATCGACGAAACAGAACAAGACGAAAAGATTAGAGAAGACACCGACAACACTCAAACAGAGCAAAATGACACGAGAAATCCGGAAAATTACGAATTGACGAAAGAATCAGAAGAAAATCTGAACGAAAACAAAATCCAAACTAAAAGGACCGGAGATCTCGAGAATGAAACTAGAAAAAATCTGCCAAGAAAAGCAAAGAAACCAATTAATTACGCCAAGATGAACAGAGGATTCTCTGTCGCCGGCGGGAGTGTCGCGGAATAAAGACCCGCAAAGGGTTAATTCCACGACTTTCTTAAAAACAGCGTTGACGTAACTAATTGATTATTATTTACACAAAAAATCAAAAAGAAAATACAACAAAAAGCAACAAGCTTTCGAAAAACTATCAAAGAAATAAAACAAAAATCACAAAAGTCAATAATCTATCAACAAGCGTCGAGGGAGAGAAATAGACGCATCGAGAAATAAGACAGGAAACACACCAAGCGAAGAGACGCAGACGGCGCGAGACAAGAAAGGGGAACGGTACGAGCCGATCCAGCCAAAAATTACAAACGCGCCAGCAAGAAGAAAGACTATGCGAACGGCGGAGAGTGCAGAGGTCACATCGCGCCGCTGCCACCGTTGCCTGAGTATCAAACGCAAAAACCAAAATATTGGGCAGTCCCAAAAAACTGTTCAGTCAAAAAAGCAACCGCGTAGCGGAATGCTGTCCAATCTTTCTTATATATATTACGCTATTCAAGTATGTCCGTCTGTTCGCTTGGAAGATAGCCCGCCCGTATTCCTCAAAGAGAGAGAGCATTAGGGTTGAGGGATCGTGGTTGATGGGAACTATTTTTAACCACGTCTTTGGATCAACAAAACTCAACAGACCTCAGGAGGAATTGAACCAGGGAGTGCAGATTGCAGTTTGCAACTCACTACACAGGTTTTGCGCGATAGGCCTATAATAGGTTGCGCGGTAGGCCTATCGAGTACCCGCGAAGGACCCTATAGTAAGCCTATTATAGGCTTATCGCGGCCCGTCACCTATAATAAGCTTATAATAGGCTTATCGCGGTTGACTTTCGCCTATAATGAGCTTATCGCGGTCACCAATAAGCCTATTGTAAGCCATAAATAGGCCTTTCGCGGACATTCAAAACTCGTCGGTAAGCTCATTATAGGTGCTCCCAGGCCGATATATCGGCTCTTTAGGCTCAAATTTATTTGTATTCAAGGCAGTTTATTTGCAAAATTGATACAATGTTGATAAAAATGACAAATTTATTGCGAATTAAATAAAAAAAAATGCTTTAGAGGAGTTATTCACGAAACAGCAAAGAAGGCAAAAAAAAAACTTCTCCAAAACTCGGGAAGTTCTCTGATTGACCTGAAACATCGGGAAATGGAGACAAAAATACTCCTAAATATGCTCAAACAGTTTTGTACCGAAATATTGAAATTTTAGTCTGAAATTTTTGAAATCGAAATTTTATTTCAATTTTTTTGAGCATATTCAAGAGTATTTTCGCCCATATTCCCATATATTTCAAATTACTCAGAGCATTTTCTGAGTTTTCGCGCAGTTTTTTTTTTTCGCTTTTGCTCCATTTTCGCTGTTCCGTGAATATCCTCCATGATTGATGATTCGTTTCCCATTCCTCCAATCGCAATCGTCTCCATATCCGACACCGTCGCCACCATCGCTGCATATCGGGTGGAAGGCCACAAACTGAAACAAATATAATTTTAAAAAATTTGTCATATACTTACTTGTGAGGTTCGACCTCAGTTTTCGTCATATTTTGTTTAATTTTTTTTTATTTTTCTCGTTTTCTCTTCTTATTTTAATTTTTCGCACTTTTCATGATTCTCGCTCTACGAATTCTTCAGAATTAAATGAAAAAACCAAAAAAGTGCACAAATGCCAGCAGTTTTTTCCTAGAAATAAGTTACAGTAAAAACTGTATTAGAACGGCCCACAAACAACCTCCCGAAAAATAGAAGTGCCCTCTTGAATTAAAGCGTTCCTCTAATTTTAAGACCCTATCAATAAAAAGACCTCTTTAGCGAAAGTTTAAGGACCCCCTATAATAGAAAGAATCCCTCCACACACACGCACGGTCCCACGAAAAAAAAAATGAAGGGGGGCCCTTCTAATACAGTTTTTACGGTAAATAACAAAAAAATATTTTTTTTTTCAAAATAACAAAAATTAATGGGGTTATTCACGGAACCAGCAAAAAACTAGCAAAAAATTCAACGAAAACTCGGAGAATGCTCATATCGCTCTGAAAATTTGGGAAATCATTTAAAAAATACTCTCGGACATTCCTAGAAAATTTCAATATCGATTTTTGAACATTTTCTGATATAAAAATCGCTATTTTTTAAATCAATGTTTCGTTCTAAAATTTTCTGGGGATGTCTGAGAGTATTTTCAAATGATTTCTCAAAGTTTCAGATCGATTCTCCGAATTTTCGCTGAGTTTTTTTTTCTATTTCATGCTTTTTTTGCTGGTTCCGTGAATAACCCCATATTGTTCATTCGCGAAAAAAGCAAGTGCGCTCCACGAAACTTAGTACTATTGTCGGCCCGCCAAAATGGCCAAACGCGCTCTGCTCAACTCAACGCTATGCGATTTTCATTTTTGTCTCCAAATTATTTCATTTCACGTGTAAACTCAACGTGAAAAGAAATAATTTGGAAACCAAAATGAAAATCGCATAGTGTTGAGTTCAGCGGAGCGCGTTTGGCCATTTTGGCGGGCCGACAATACGTGGAATTCATTTTCATCGCCAAATTATTTCAATTCACGTGTAAATTCAACGTGAAATGAAATAATTTGGCGACGAAAATGAAATCCACGAAGTACTAATTTTCGTGGAGCCCACTTGCTTTTTTCGCGAATGGACAATAAGTAAAGTTCTTTTTTTAATGAGTGTTTTGCTCTGAACTGGCGTTTGTGTACTTTTTAATAATTTTTTTTCATTCAATTCTGAAGAAATCAAGGCAGGACATTTCCGAAAGTTATCCAATTTTTACAACACGAAATAAAAACTCACTTTAAAATCGTTGGCACGGCGTTTGACGGTGTCGGGTGGATGGCGGATGAATGGGTGGCGTCGGGCAATCTGAAATTATAAAATATTGAAGGAATAACGAGAACGGTGCGAATTTGTTTTATCGAGAAAAATCGATAAATGTTTATTTGACAAGATATTTTATTTTCAATCGACTTTTCAATTGTTTTCAATTGAAGAGTCGATTGAAAACATTAAATTTTTAAATTTTCTGACCATATTCGTAAATTTCCTCGCGAGACATCAGAAGAATTCAAAAATCAGAAAAAATTCAGCAGTCTCACGACGAAATTTACAAATAATTTCAGAAAATATATCGAAAAATTTATTTTTTGGCATTATTCGTAAATTTCCTGTAAATTCTCTCGAATTTAAAAAGGAAATTTACGGATCTCCAGATATTTGAAATCTCACGGTAAAAATCAGCATTTTTGATAAAAAAAATTGTTTTTTATAAAACAAAAAATAAGAAAATAATTCTTGTCCAACAATTTATCTCGAAATGCCAATTTTTACGAATGCGCAAAAACAGGAAAAAACAAGCACAATTTATACTTATTAAAATAAAAATAAAATATTATTTAAAAAAACGGAAAAGAGTTAAATGCGACGGCAAAAATTTAATTTAGGCCAAAAAAATGTGGTTTTTTGAAAGTCGCTGACGAGATAGTCTAGCCATAGAGCGCGTTTGCATTGACCTACAAATAGGCCTACCGCGGTCGCCGCACACCGCGTCCGCGATAAGCTTATTACAGGAGGGTAGGCGCTGCCGCCCGCGATAGGCCTATTATAAGCCTATAATAGGCCTATTTTTGGCCGCAACCTATTATAGGCCTATCGCGCAAAACCTGTGTAGCTACTACACCAAGTGATACCGATTGCAAACGATATGAACTGATAATTAAATGTTCGCATCAATCGGTAGTTCAATTGGTTTTCACGTTTAACAATTTTTTTTGTTTCTGCTACGACGAAAGTCGTATAAATATTTATTGTCAAAATGATCAAACACGACCTGCTGAAGAGTTTATGAGACGGAAGCCACAAAGCGAGACTCCAGAAGAAAGTGCCATCCGGAAAAAGAAAGATCGGGAGTCCAGACGTCTTCGGAGAGCAGATTCTACCGAGAAGGAGAAAATGATGGAAAGGATCAGCAACTCGCAATCAAAATTGGAGACAAGACTGTCTGAAACGCAGGAAAGGGCTGAGGAAAGAAGAGCAAGTCTTCAAAGCAATTCCAAGGCTAAAAGAGCATCTGAAACCAAGGAGCAACGCACTGAGAGATTCACATACCATTCAACCAGATATCGGAATAAAAAGGATGAGAAGAATGCAACAACGGCCAAAGACGCATTTGGAGGTGGGAGATAGCTCGGATGCTGACAACTTCCAGAGCAACATCCGACAGTTCAATTCGGCATTAGCTCTCGCATCAATGGGTGCACAGGTGGAAGAGTTCAGAGACTACGGACCTTACTCTTACAAGATCCATGAACAGATCTACCTTGCAGCTGGACCTCTCCATCCACCGACTGAAAAGGCCCCTTCCTATGGACAATCATACATCATGGACACGAAGCAGGCGGCTGAAGAGAGGCGCAGTGTTGCTCCGAACAAGAACTTAGCTGATCAGGAACGAGCTGGAAAGGACCTCGAAGGGATCAATGACTTCAGAAAACTCACCTACATCGAAATGCCAGAGTGTTTCACTTTCGACAAGACCAGAGGAGAGTGGAAAACTAGAAAAAGAGTCGGAGAATGGACCATCCGAAGGATCTATGGAGTCTCTCCATAAGATCCTGAAAGATACGCTCTACGTCTTCTCCTTCTGTACACCAAAAGTGCCACCAGCTTATCGGATCTGAAGACGACTAAAGACGACAATGGTATTCCAACTGTGCATGATACTTTAGTCGAAGCAGCAAAAGCCCAAGGTCTTCTGAGCGACGATGCCGTTGTCATCAAGTCACTCGAGGAAATGGCCGCTTATCACATGCCAGCTCAGCTGAGAACAGCCTTCTCTGCTATTCTGGCCTGATCCGAGATTGGCGACACCCAAACTTTGTGGAATATCTTCACGAAGGACATGTCAGAGGATTTTCTGAATCGGGGACACGATCAGGGGGAATCAGAAGCACGAGAGACTACGACAATGATGAAAGATTGGTCCGATTGGGAAAATCAATAGACATGTTCACCATTGCACCTACTATTGTCATCGACAACTCTACTGACGATTTCGTTGATTTGGACTTCCACCTGGGAAGACGTACACAACGTGATCCTTCACATGCTCTCATCAATGAACAAGAACGTACAGTGCACCGCCTGGACAGGAATTGCCAGCACATTGCTCTCAAATGGCCGGACTTCTGCGTCACTGTTCAAACTGAAAATCGGAAACGATTCCAAGACGAGCAACCACAGCAAAGGAAGTAACGAGACAAAGAAGCTGAAAGAAGTGGATGTGATCATCTGGGACGAATGCTCCATGATCTCCAAAACTGCATTGGAGACTGCTGATTTCGTGCTTCGAGACTTGCCCGACTCTCCCTTCTCTTTCGGAGGAAAACGTATTGTTCTGGGTGGAGATTTCCGTCAGATCCTTCCTGTTATCCGACGCGGAACCAAGACTGACCTCATCAACAACTGTATCAAGAACAGTTACCTCTGGAATCAATTCCAGAAGTTCTCGCTTCTAGACAACATGCGGATCATCATTGGAGATGCCAATTGGATCAAGTTTCTACTGGATGTTGGTGATGGAGTAGCAAACGACTACGAAGATCGAGTCACTTTTCTAGAAGGTCTCCCAGTTTTGGAAGATCTCGTGGATGATGTGTTTGGCGGTTTGAGAGGAGACATTTCGGACGCCGGGACGAAGTTGAAGACGAGTCTACAAACAAACACATGACTACAGAATTCCTTAACTCTGTTCGGACATCTTCGCTTCCTCTTCACCGTCTTCGTCTGAATGTTGGCTCAGTCGTCATGATTGGAAAAATCTGGACGTGAGCAGTGGAATGTGCAACGGCCTTCCGTCGAGAGATTCAAGCGAAAGTGCATCCTCTATTCATTCGCCATAGGATCCAACAAAGGAAAGGACACCTTCGTGCCGAGGATCACCTGCTACGAAGACAAAAACCTTCCATTCCACCTCAAGAGAACACAGTTCCCGGTCAAGTTGGCATTTGCCATCAGCATCAACAAAGCACAGGGACAATCGTTTGGAAGAGTTGGACTCTACCTCCCGGAAGACGTCTTTGCTCACGGACAGACATACGTTGCTCTTTCCCGCGCCAGATCAAAGAATGAGCTCTTAATCAAATCTACTTCTGAGCGACTACTCAACGTCGTGTACAAAGAAATTCTTTCATCTCATTTTTTTTTAATCGTTTTTTTTTAAAGATAGTTCTGTTGTTCAAATAGTTTTTAGTGAATAAATTGTTGTTTTGAAACTAAAAAGGGTACTTTGAACTAGATCAAGCTTAATGATACGCCCAACCGAACAGCCGCCGCAGGCGGCTACTCAAGACTGATCGGCGCCGATAGGCGTCAGATCAGGCTTGTTTTCTACAAGAACGAAACGGAATTTTTATCCACACGATACACCTAAAACAAGAACCTATTTACTTTCTTCAGATTTTGTTCAGCATTTTTTCTTTGCTTGCCGCGATCTGCCGTCGTCACTGTATCGTCTTCTCGCAGTTTCCTTGTGCTCGTCGATAGTGTATTTTCCTATCCGTTCTTCTCTTCTAATCTATCTTCCTCTATTTAATAATGTTTTAAGTTTTATTTACTAGAAATTCTCTCCTCTCTGTCCTCAATATGGACAGAGATCTATACAGAGAGGAGTTTTTTTGCAAGTCCCCTTTTTTTACTCCCGGTCAATAAACCGTTTTCTAGTATAACAGTCTTTGTATTTTCTAAGAGTCCTAAACACATTTTTCGCCGGATTTTAGAGTGTCCATCCTCGTCGAATTTAATCCGCACAGGAGGACATGCCAGTACGACTTATATCCGTCCGGACCAGGCTTGTGCGGAAACGGGAATCGGCATTGCCGGATTTCCGAAATTTCCGACATTCTTCGGAAACGATTTTCGTCGAAAACGTTTCCGAAAAAATTTTCGGAAAAGCTTTTCCGACGGAAATATTTCCGAAAAAACTCGAAAATTCGGAAATAGGCAAAAATGACTAAAAACCGGCCCATTGGTGAAAAGCTCGAGACCTATCACGAGGGTTCTTCCATTTTTTCGGCATTTGCTTATCTTTTTTTTTGTTGCTAACTGTTTTGAAAGATTGAAGCAATTTCGTATGTTATCATCATGCTAAATGTTTAGTTCACCTTGAAATCAGGCTTTTCGAAGCTTCAAAAGTTGAGAATCAGTAATTTTGCTCTCTGGCAATCGCAACTGGAATAGAATGATAATTCTTGAAAACCAATCATTACGTAAATTTCATGTTTTTTTTTAAATTTTCCTTTATTCTGGCACCTGAAAATGTAAAAGGCTGAAGTTTAGGAAAGGGGCGGAGCCTAATTTTGAAGTTCAGGAGGGGAAAATTTTTTTAAACAATAATAACTGATTTCCAGAGTTCATCTAATAATGTTTCGATAAGTTTGTCACCTCGGAAGCCGCGTGATGTTTGAAATTAGGCACCGCTTCCTTGCCAAAATTTGTTTTAAAAACCAGCAATACTAGTCTTATGTTTCAGTTGCTAATCTTTAGTTTCATGATAAAATGATTGATTAAATTAAAACAAAAAAAACAATTGAATTTTTAATATTTCCGAATTTTTCCGAATTTCCGAACTTTTTTTCGGAAACGAAAGTCGGAAAGGAATTTTTCCGAATAATTTTTCGGAAACAAAATTCCGTTTCCGACTTTTCCGACTGACCGTTTCCGCACAAGCCTGGTCCGGACCGTCTAACAATAAGTTAAACTTTTTTCTCAGAAAGGACGGTGTGATAGTGAGAGAAATTGCTAGACACTAATCAAAAGTACATTTCCGCAATCGATCAAAATGATAGTGCGGAAGAAGTAAGGTCAGTAAGACTCGGAGCTCGTCGCCTGATTTCACAAAGTTATGTTATTTTATTTTTATTGAGAGCTCTACAGACGGTTTATTCTCGTCCGATTTGTCATCTCACCGTCTTCCATATCTTCCGATCTTCAAAATCACTTGGCTGGACGAATATTCCATGATCGAAAGAATGTCGAAAGGTGGGTCAATCCACAATTTCTTCGCCTCGAAGAACCGAGATTTATGAGAGCTAAATCGCCCAATTTCTGGCGTGTTGCACGGCGTGCTAGACCCTACGTAAGGGTATTCGCGCCATTTCGCATGTGTCTGTGTCTCGACAGTGGCGTTCTGCCAAGTCTAGCTATAGTCGGCGAATTCATCATCAGCCTCGCTCTACGGCACTTTTCAATTTTCAACAGTGTAGTGCGCCTTTTTTTAGCGAAAAATCAAATTTTAACTGCAACTCGTTGCGGATACGTCATTTTCCGTAGAAAATAATGAATACAACTAGAATTCGAGTTAATATTGCAAGTGCCACACGGTTTTACAAGATATTTGCAGTAGAGCGAGGTTGATGATGTATTCGCCAACTATAAACGCGTGCAAAAATGGAGACACAGAGACGCGAGAATTGGCGCTCGAAATTTTGATCTCAAAAAAGTTTTCTTAAACGTAGTCCCCAACACGCCGTGTGTTGTCAAATAGCCCGTTTACAACGGTTCTTTGGGTTCCTTTTATAAAAATAACGCGAAGAACGAAGAACAAACGATTTTATTGCCCTAAAGGAGCAATAATTTACAAACAACGACAGAAAATTAAGAAAAAAACCAACAAAACCAGAAAAACAAAACAAAAACTGTTTTCTAACCCGCTCAAAAACGAACCGTCCGTTCAGACTAAACTGCGCGCGGCGGGACATCGGAGTGTCGTTGCATGCCACCGCGTGCGCCCTTTGACAACGCCGGAGTTGAGGGAGGATCACTGCCACCGGCAACTTCCCCCTCCTTCAACAAATCCGGACCCCGACCGGATGCACAAGGGTATAGCACGGGCCACGCCTTACATTCTTCTCCTTTCCCACCACTACAGATTTAGCTACCCGACACGATTTTACAAATTAAACTACAAATACCTACAATATCCCTGCCCTCAAAACTACTAGGGGTTGGGGATTTAAATTTAAAGCTATTCGCTTATTAACTAATTAAAAAAACACGAAATTAATATAAAAATTTCTCACTCGTCGCCTCATCTCGCTCCTTTGTGCTTCTTGGCACTCGGCTCTGCCACCTCGGCATCTCGCGAAAGACGCTCCACTATTTTGTGTCCTGGCAGCACCCACTCCAAAAATTCCACCAACCGGTCGATCGATCCTCCTTTGCACTCCGATAGTATCAGCGGGGCCTTTTTCTCTCCGACCAACATCAATGGGTTGACGAGTACCACGTTAGCCGCCGTCTTGAGTGCTTTGATCCAGTATTCCGTGATCGCGGGCACTTCATCGTAAGTGCAAGTCATTCGACTTGGCACCACTGTCACATTTGTGACTTCTTTGGCAACCGCTTCCACCAACTTTACCATCAGTTCGTTGTTGGACGCTGTCTTCGTCCACTCTGCCAACACAACCACGTCTTCAACGCTGGTCCAATCGAATTTCTCCGACCAATTTTCTATGGTGGCGGCACGGAATTCGAATATGGCTCTCGATCTAATTCCCATCTTAGGCCCAATCACCACCACTTTCTCTCTGATCGCTGTCTTCTTCGGCTTGTTCTTCTCTTTAACTTCCTCCTTTAAACTATGCGCTGCGCTCCCCCATCGGTCTCCAGTGACACTGTCCTGCATGATTGTTCGAGCAACGGCAGGGCATATTCTTGCAAATCTCCTTAACGCACTGATCTTCTCGGCGTCGCCGAGCTTGTTCTTGAATTCCTCCGAGTGGATGATCAGGGCGACATCCTCCGCCGCAACGTTCTCGGCTTTCGCCAGAATTCGTAGCGCCAATTCCTCCACCGAGTATGCTGTCGTCAGTCCTTCCTTCGACTGACACTTTCCACTCGGGCAGTCACAACCATCCGTGATGATATTTCTGTAAGAATTTGTGTTTTCAACATCAAACTGTGCTTTTTCCCTTTTTCCCACGTTGTTCACAGCGATCTTTTTTCTCCCCCGCTTTCCGCGCCTCGCATTAGTTTCACAATGAACCTCAGGAACTTCCTTTGGAACTTTCCTAATTTGCTCCCACGGAATCCATAACTTTTCATCATCCCCAATCATTTGCACCTCTGCCGAGTTATCGGTTGTTTTCAACACCCGGTATGGCCCTTTCCAGTCATTGGCCAACTTAGGGTTTCTTGATCCTAGCTTTTCTGCTGGAATTTTTATTAACACCCTATCTCCCACCACCGGAAACTTTCGTTTTTGCACATTGTATTTCTCATCGAACCAACGTTTCGCACTCTCTTGCTCTTTCTTAATATGCACTCTGGTCTCTTCCTGAGCCTCATTCATCTGTTCAGCATGACGGAATTTATAGTCATCTACGTCTACCTGATACTTCCCGATCTGTTCTTCCGGATCCGATTTCATCGGTACCCTAGCATCTCGTCCGTACATCAAATAATGCGGGCTTTCTCCTGTGGCTTCGTGTCGGCACGAGTTGTACGCAAAAACTGCATACGGCAGTTTTTCGTCCCACTCGGCCGGAATGATTGTTATCTTTTTCAAGACAGTCTGAATAGTTCTGTTAAACCGTTCCACCGCACCGTTCATTCTCGAATGATACCCTTTTGTCCGTATCATCTTGATGTTTGACATTTTTGCGACCTTTTCAAACGTTGCATTCGCAAACTCAAGACCTTGATCTGTCAAAATAGCTTTTGGGATTCTCCCTTCTTTCAGCATCCAACTTTCTACGAACGCCTTTGACACTGTCTCCGCAGACTTGTCCCGAATTGCACAAACTCCAGCGTACTTACTGAACAAGTCGACAATCGTCAAAACATAACGATTTCCGTTGGCACTTCGACCCAAGTCCAACAAATCCAACGCCACAATTTCTAGTGGTTCACTGGCCTCAATAGGTGTCAATGGGGAGGTCAAAATATGTTTTGCATTTCCACACAAACACTGTTGACATTCTCTCGACCATTTTGTTATCCATGCTTTCATTCTTGGCCACCATACCTTTTTCTCGAGCATCGCTCCAACCTTTTCTGGGCTCCAATGACCTCCAAATGGACCTCCATGAGCATCCAAGAACAACTCTTTTTGCTTTTCTCCTGGTACCACTCTCAGCATTGCCCCATATTTCGTCACCATCATGAGTTCACCCCCAACTATCAGGAATTCTCTTAGTTCTCTTTTTCCTTCGCCAGGAACCTCGACCATCCCATCTTGCTCGCCGCTTTCCAACTTCCCGATGATTTCTTTCCAACGAGAATCTTTTTCCAAAAATTCTCTCCAGCTTCTCTTTTTTATCTCCCCCTCTCTAACCACAGCAACTTCATTTATTACTCTGACAATCTCCATTTTTGCCTGTTCATGAGCGTCTTTCATCTCTTCTGTTTCTTGTGCTCCTCCCCTGGACAAGGCATCTGCCACTGCATTTGCTTTTCCCTTCAGATACACAATATTGAGCGCAAAGTCCTGCATCTCCATCGACCATCTCAACAATCTGTCAGCCAAATTCTTGGTCTTGAACAGACTCGTGAGCGGCTGATGATCCGTAAACACTGTCGTCGGACATCCGAAGATGAAATGTTTGAATCTTCTCGTTGCAAACAACACTGCCAATGACTCCTTATCACTTACGTGATAATTCTTCTCCGCTGGAGTTAGCGCTTTAGACGCGAACGCTATTGGATGCACTTTGCCATCTTTTCCCGTTTGCGCCAACACTGCTCCAATCCCATACCCTGATGCATCAGTGAAAATACAAAAAGGTCTCTCAAAACTTCTTGCTGCTTCGATGTCTGGTTGTGCTAATACCGGTGCTGATGTCATTCTCCTTTTCAATTCGTCGAATGCATCCTGCTGTTCTTCTGACCATCTCCATGGTACTTTTGGTGACGTCAATGGTGTCAAAGGCGCAGCAATCGCCGAAAAGTTCAGGACGAAATTACGGTAGTATGCACACAGTCCAAGAAAAGAATGAAGCTCTTTCCTGTCCTTCGGAACCGGAAACTTCTCCATTTTCTCAATCTTCTTTCCATCCGTTCTGATCCCTTCTTCATCAATCATGTGTCCCAAGTACTCGACCGCCCTCTGTGCGATCTTGCACTTCTGCGCCTTCAGCTTCAGGCCACATTCCCTGATTCTCCTCAACACCTTCGTCAAGTCTTCTTCGTGCTCCTTTTCTGTTTTACTGGCGATCAAAATATCATCGATATAGACGAAGACTGATTTTCCGATCCATTCCCCCAGAACTTGTTCCATAGCCGCTTGGAATACTGCCGGACTAATTGCCAACCCGAACGGCATCACTTCAAACTGAAACTGTTCATTGAGAACGGCGAACGCTGTCTTCTCCTTCGACATTTCCTCCATTGGAATCTGCCAATAACCAGCCATGAGGTCCAAAGTTGTAAAAAACTTCTTCTCTCCAAGAGCTTGTAGTGTCAATTCGATGTGCGGCAACGGATGCGCATTCAGCTTTATCACATTGTTCAACCTTCGATAATCTACGCACATGCGTATGCTCCCATCTTTCTTCTTCACCAACACAACTGGACTTGCCCAAGGCGATCTGCATTTCTTGATCACCTTTCGCTCCTCCATATCCTTCAACATCACTTTGACCTTCTCTTGAAGTGCCAATGGTACCGGTCTACATTTCTGTCGGATCGGATCACTTTTCTCCACTTCAATCTCACACTGCACCATATCAGTTTGTGTCAACTCGCTATCTTCAATAGCAAACACATCACTAAACTCCGCGACAATTCTCCTGATATTTCCGTCCGGAAATATTCCATTCTCCATTAGAATCTTCAACACTTCCTTGGCTCGAACCTTCCCCTTTAATGGCTCTTTTTTGTCTAGATCCATCATGTTGACCATGTGTTGTTTCTCTACTACCAACTCCCATCCCCGAGTAACCACTCCAATCCGATGATTTTTCTTGATGAGCAATGGTTCGTTCTTCCAATTGGACACCAACGCTGTCAAATTCCCATTCTCGTTCTTCGAGCACAGACTCGTTGGCATCCATTCCTCGTCGGATTCCAGCAAGACACTATTTCCCAAGTCTGCTTCCACTTTCACCACAATCTGTGCACAGCTCTGTGGTGGAACTCTTAGTTTCTCCGCTGCTAAAGCCATCGACCTCTCCGCTTTCCACTTTAGCTCTACTCCCATGCTTCTGAACGCATTCGTACCCAATAGGAAAATATCCCCTTGGTTTTCAACCAATTGGAAAATCACTTCCGCTTTGCTCTCCCTCACTTCGATCGGAATCTTTAACTGTCCCTTCACTTTCATCTGCCTCTTAGAAGCATCCATAAGGGTCAGACCCGGTCTCGCTAAAACTTCCACGTATTTCTCCCAATCCTGGCAGCCTTTCTTCAGTCTCTCCCAGAATCCCGAAGACATCACCGACACGACTGCTCCACTATCGATGACTATCCTCCTTTTCTGTCCCAGAATCTCTGCCATCTCTACCGTTTCTGCTCCGACGCTATCCTCTGTGTCCTCCTTTTTAGCTTCTACTTCTTGGACAGGCTTAGAGGTGCATTGTCTCGCCAGATGCCCACTGCCGCCACACACGTAACATTTCCTGTTACCCATGCTTTGGTTCTCCCCCTTCCATCTTGTTTCTGGGCCTTCCTTTTCGCCCTTCCCGGACGGTGTTTCCCAACTCTCCCTCCTTTTGTTCCACTTGAACTCTTTCTTTCCTTTGGATCCTCTCCTATCTCCCTTCTTTTGCTCATTCTCTCGACTTTCTTCGTTTTCGTGCTGTAGCACGATGTCTTTGAGCTGCTCGTACTGCTCTTCGAGAGATACTTCCAAACGTTTCACTATTAGAAGTTTGTGCAGTGTTTTATCATCCCGCACTGCTTTCATCAGCTTCGTTGTCCGCATCTGCGACAACGTCTCTGCGCCCACCTCCGGGAACGCTTTCTTTGACCACTTCTCCAGCTGGATGCAGTACTCCCACAGCTTTTGCCCCGAATGTCTTTGCATTCCCTCAAACACGTTTAAGGCTTCTGCTTTCGCATCGCCTTGGCGTTTCCTGAGTTTCCTCTCGAACTCTTCGAAGAGGTCTTTGAGCGGTCGTTCAAATCGCCTTGGCAGTGATTTGAATATCGACTTGGCGGGTCCCTTAAGAAACTGTTCTTCTAGAATCGCCACCATCTCGTCGTCCCCGTCCGTCACATTCCGGTACTTCAGTAAGAACGCACGTTTGAACTCGCTAAATTCCCCTGTCCCATCAAACGTTTTTGGAGTAGGCAACGTGGATGCCTTTGCGGACGACTTCATCATCCGACTCATGGTTTGCACCCATTCCTTCACTCCGCTGTCTCTAGACGAACTCGACTCTATGTCTACCTCCCAATTCTCAATCTTTTCGCGCCATTCCGGACTTCCATCCCTCATTATATTTTCATTTCGCTCACCTTCTGGGCATCTGTCGCCGGTCCCTCTCCTCGAGCATGGCCTCGACTGTCTCCGTGGTGCGTCTGGCTTCGATGAGTTGTCCTGAAATTCTTCATTCACTTTCAGTTGTGTGCGTTTTTCCAGCTCACCTTGTACACTCTGGAGATTTTTCTTCATCGCCTCGGCCACCTTCTTCTCCTCCTTGAGTGCCTTTTTGAGCTTGTCGACGATTTCCTGCGCCGTCTTCTTCTCCTCCTCTAACCGCTGCAACTCTTGCTTGATAATCGCGTTCTCCTCTTTCCACGCGTCCTGCAAAATGACTTTTTCGGCATTGAGTTTCAGAATTTCATTTTTTAGTGGCTCTGCGCTTTCCCCCTCCGTGCGTCCGGCTTTTTCGCATGCTTCCCGCAGCATTCCCATATTCTCGAGGTGATTCTCACGCATCATTCTCATCACCGCACGCTGCCATTTGTCTCTATCCACTTCCTCAAAACGCTCGCGCAACTCTGCGCAAAACGTCGCCACTGGCGCAGCCACCATATCTCTCTGCCTTTCGGAGAGTTTCGTCATCATTTTGAGTTTTTCCACCAACTCCTTCTCCACACTCGCGCTTTTGTCCACGAATTTTGCGAATCCGCGCACCCTCTTTCGCCTTTCTTTGAGACTTACGGCCTGCATCTCCAGCTCCGTCCATTCGGCCCATCCAATCGTTGTCGAGAGCTTGTCGCCCACCGATCCTCCGCTTTGGACCACTTCTTCTCTTTCAATCGTCTCCATGGCCTCGTGTTCCTTCCCAAATCCTTCCATCGTCGTCTCGTTGTTCTTGGTCGTTTCCTGCAGACAAAACTTTTATTCAAAAGGTTTGTGCGAATTTCAGCGATTTTCAACCGGTGAAACAAAATATTCCACGAAAATTGTTCAAAATTCGCGAAAAATATGAATTTTTTCTTTAACGTTCGAAATATACCGGGTATTTTCAATACCACACGTCAATTGTTTTTCGAAACTGCGAAAAACTTTCAAAATTCAAAAATTCCGCGAAAATTATTCAAAATTCGCGAAAATTATCGATTTTTCAGAGAAAATTCAATATACGCCGAGTTTTATTCAAAACTATTGCGCAAAAATCAAATATTTCCCGAAAAAATCAATAAAACCGGTTCGGCCCCCAAATAGCCCGTTTACAACGGTTCTTTGGGTTCCTTTTATAAAAATAACGCGAAGAACGAAGAACAAACGATTTTATTGCCCTAAAGGAGCAATAATTTACAAACAACGACAGAAAATTAAGAAAAAAACCAACAAAACCAGAAAAACAAAACAAAAACTGTTTTCTAACCCGCTCAAAAACGAACCGTCCGTTCAGACTAAACTGCGCGCGGCGGGACATCGGAGTGTCGTTGCATGCCACCGCGTGCGCCCTTTGACAACGCCGGAGTTGAGGGAGGATCACTGCCACCGGCAACTGTCAATAAGTTACAGCCTCTGATGTTCAATATGGCCGAAAAACGAATGTAGCGACCTACAGTAGCCTGAAAAACACGATTTACAGAGTGGTTTAGGCCACGCCCTGTAAATTTTTACCTTGTTTTTTCCTTATTTACTAGTTTTTGCAAAAGGGGATGTGGTCATTGTTTATCCTCACGGTAGGTCGCCGCTTTAATTTTACAGAATAATTGGAAAAACACGTGGAGTACTCAAAATTGCGGCGGCATGGCGTGAAAAACCGGCAGCCGTAACTTTAAAAAATTACAGTTCTTTTCAGAATTCCAGAAATTCTAGAAAACTTAAAATAAATTCTTTTATGCTGAGATTCCGTTATCTTAGACTTCAATCAATTTGATAAGATGGGGATTCAAGGAAAAGCCGAGAGAAGTTTGGTTACTACAAAATATTCGGCTGATTGCAAGTTCTCGAAAAGTTGGTCGAATCCAACTAGAAGGGCTCATTGATAAAAACAAAACGTTTTTTAGTTACTCCATGGTTTGAAACTATCAAAAAAGCTTTACCATTGAGTGTGGTCCAATTCACCGTTCCATGTTTTTTCTAGGATCCATTCGAGTGTTGCAGTGAACCACACCTAGCTTGTACTTGCTGATACAAGAAGTTTAAGAGTCTTCTATGATCTCCTAGAATTCAGCTAACTATTACGGATCAGAGTCGGCAACTTGAACTTACACTTGAAATATGAGGCCGTATTCATGAACGTTTACCACGCGGTAAATGAAAAGGTAAATGATTCTCTTGACAGTAAATAACATTTTCATTAGCCATAAAGATACTCACGGACTATTTATAGTGTAATTAATTTAGGGAACACTTCGAAAACTTAGTTTACCTTTCGGAAATTATTTACCTTTTCATTTACCGTTTCATTTACCGTGAACGTTCAAGAATACGACCCACGGTGTAGCTCAGTCACCGATCTAATTGTTTGGATCTTTCGCAGTATGGTGCTTTTGCAATAAAGCGGACCCATCCCTTTTCTACCAAAGTTGCACTTAAAATGCAACGTTTCGGGTCACCAACTTTTGGGTGCTCAAATCGTTTGAATCCCAGGCTATAAAATAAATTTTTGCTTTATACAAAAACTGTTATTCTTATTTTGTAAGCCTAATAATTTCCTGTTGCTCTGAAATGTTTATGAAACTCGTTAAAAAAATTTCCAGTTAGAAAGGTCGATGTGGCTAAAACACAGCATTTCCAAGTTTCTTCTTGTTGTTCATTGAAACGATGTTTTCCATTGCCTATCTCAAAGAGGACGGTCCCTGAATACAGTGAATAAGAATAAGAAGAAGAATAAGAAATAGTAGGAACGAAAGAGAGAGACGGAAAGTTTGCCCTATTGTTTCCTCAATTTACACTGACTGTTTGACAAGTGGGAGGAGTACGGTGGAAGAGAGGTGAGGTGCGAGAGAAAAAGAGCACCTGAGGGGGGCACGGTACGGGCTCGCTCGAGCCCTTTGTGTGTGCGTTTGTTGACCGACACAAACGAGCTGCTCACAGCACCGGGAGCAGGAGATATGAGCAGTCATATCAATCAGTAAATAAATATGTACATAGTTAATAAATGTTTCAAATTTTTTATTTTTTGAATCGGGAAATCAATCATAATACTCTTCTATGGATTTTGGGTCTGTCGTCTGTCGCCAGGGCAAAAAGAGCAAGAAGAACTTTTTTTTAGTTCGCAAAGATTAAAAAAAAAAGGATTTCAATAAATGTAACCCGGTTTGTAAAAACATACATAAAATAAAAACAAAATTAGGATACAAATATGTCTGTAAGTACCCCTCCACTCACTTCCACGACTCTTTTGTGATGTTTGTCCAATTGATTTACCCTTCTCAACGTTCTCCATCTCACTCAATATTTACCACAACCAACTGTACTTTCCTCTTCTCCATCAGCCACCCACTCCACCTTTTAGTTTTTCCTCACCACCACCTCAATTCTCCCTTGACATCCTCCCCCCCCCCCCCCATCCCATACCATATCTTCTTTTATGAGCAACCTTGAGAATTATGATTCATTGTACGTATTAGTGGTCGTTGTTTTTAATGAAAAGTCGGCACAGGAAAGAAAATACTTGTGGGGAGAATAAATAGACTTTAATTGGTTAGGAGCCTAAGTTTTGGCCTTGGTTGGAAAAAAATCAGTCTGATAAAAATATTAAGAAAAGTTTCGTGTGATTTAGGCTCCAATTTCGACCGCGATCAGCTTTTTTCGATGACTAACTCCTGCTCGTTTGTCTCAAAATTAATTTTGAAGGTTTTTTTTAAACTATCAAGAATTTGCAAAAAGCGACACTTGAATTCACTTTTTTATCTGAAAAAAAATTAAGGAATAGCCAAAGAAATGAAGAGCTTTGGCTCTGGAACGTTGCTAAACTAGAACGCCTCAAAATTTCAGAGCGATTTCGCGTCTAGTGGCTCCAAAACACATTCCCATTAGGTGTTTCTGTTTTGTGAGTTCCACGTTGTTAACAGATGTATGCAAACATGATTAGACAAAAAGCAAAACTGCACCAAAGTTTCGAAACATTCCAGAGACCCAAACTGGCGTCCATTGTTGCCGACCTCGCACCGTTCCCCAAATAGACGCGAGCTGTGCGTCTGTAATGGCTATCGGTCATGTTCGATGGCTAATAGCAATTTTCCAGAGCATAAATCCGTAATAGTCGCACCAAACTTTTACTGAGCACGGGTTTAAGTTCTTCTAGAGCATATCAGGGTTGAGTTTGCTGCTGACGTTGATTTAGTAAACACAAAAACATCTGATCATTCTGAACCTCTTGATAGAATTATCGCTAGATATTAAAATCTTAAAAAGTTGCAAAAAATTGTGTTTAACCGTATTAGACTGACAACTCACCCTTCTCGGACTAGAAGCCCACAACCTTTTTTTTTAAATCAATTTTCGAAATAGGAGCTCTAGTTTTAATAAATTCAGGACATCCAACTCTGTTAAAACAGTTGTTTAGCAGGTACATAGAAAACATGTGGACCAGTCCTTTTTCTTCCCCAATTCATCCTCTATTTGCGTCCGTTCATTCTCTATGTGACTCACTCTTAAAATTAAGACATCCTTTCTTTCTTTCTCTCCCCCACCTATGTACATGGGCTTTGCACAGTACTAATATTCGTTGTCCCACTATTTTATCTTATTTTTGTGTTTTCCTAATATCCCTTCACTCATTATTATTATAAACTAAACATCCTGATTGTGAGGAGAAGTGTGTGGAATGGAAGTGGGAAAAAGTCTCTGTTTACTCGGTTTGTCAAAAATGTCCAGTGTGCTTCTCTGCTTTGCTTTGATCTGCTCTGATATGATATGATCCGATTCGATGTGATTTGATTTGATTTGCTTTGATCGAAAATGTTTTATAGCTAATTTATCTTTTAAAACATTTCATACTATATTTAGGACCTTCTGGTTTTTTTTAAACTTTTTGTTTCGGTGTTTTAAAGCTTTTGTTCCCTAGTATGAAAGCTTCTAATATTTCTGACACAGTTAAATCTCACATACTACCGTCTCCGTTTTCTTGTCGGCCACAGTAAAAGCCACGCCCACTCAAAATAATTGTGGTGTTTGTAGATTTTTTAAGTGAAATCAGACAGCCCGTGGACTATAAAATTAAGCCTCGACTTTTTGCTCAAATTTCCAAGTTTGAAATTTTGACGAGCCGTGTTTTATCTGTAGAACTGCTAAAATTAATTTGCAAGATGATGCGACACATTTCTGAAATTACAAATAACCGTTCTAGATGTTCGCGGGTACTAAGTTTGCTTTCTCGGCGACAGACATACCAAAATACACAAAAACAGACTCAAAAAACACAAAGAAATACTTGTTTCTCCTGACCCTCTCCATATGTTTTTCTCTCGTTCAATCCTCCCGCGGGAGCAGAGCAAAAAAAGAGCATCTCGTGGTCGATGGTGCCCCGTTCTTCTTTTTCTACCTGTCTTTCTTTCTTTCTTTCTTTCCAGAGAATTTCGAAAGAAAAAGGTGGGTAAAAATATCCGCTAATGTGCACTTTTCCTTATAACTTGTTCAAACTTTTTTGTGAAATTCAAAATATTCGTGGTCCCCGCTGCTTCTTATCGAACATTCATTCCTATCCATTCGTCAAGTTTTACGGCGACTTTCACTTGCCTTTTTTGTCTTTTTTTCTGGACATCTCGTATTTTTGGAATTTATTTGTTGGAACTAGTTTTTTATAAAGTTTAAAACAGTTTGTCAGGTTTTTAAATTTGAAACTTAGTTCCTGTTTCTTTTAACAATAGCCTAGAACCTGTTAAACTGAAAAAAATTTAGTCCATGAATAGTTCGGCTCTCGGACTATTCGAAAGTGCCACGTTTCAAAAGTTTTTCTGCATTTTGTCGTCGCGGTATTTCACAAAATCATTTTAAAAAGCTTTTTAAGGAAAATTCATCAAACAGCACGACGACAAAATGCAGAAAAACTTTCGAAACGTCTACTTTCAAAAGTCCGCGAGCCAAAAATTCGAAGACTGCCCCACTTTTCACTCTTTTTTATGCTGAATTCTAAACTTAGGAATGAACCCCGCTTTATAAGGAAGATAATAATGATATTAATGCTAGGCGTATTTTTGCATCGGATCTCTACTCTTCAGTTTTGTTACTCTCGTCGAATACTATTATGGCCTGGCTAAAAAGTTCAAACTACCGTATTTATTCTATTAGAAGGTCATGCATTTTATGTTTCAAGTCTGCCGATATATTTTTTAAAATCTCCGAAACGGGCATGGAAAAAATGAATGGTGAAAAATCAAGGAAAATCACAAACCAGTAAAAAGTCCTATGTACTGCTCTTCTATTTGATGAACCCTTCTAATTGAGTACCGTATTTCCTCTAATATAGGCGCATGCGCTTCTATTGTTTCATTTCATCACAACTGCCGGGTATTTAGAGGTTTGCACACCAAACTTCGGTCGTCTCATGCCTGCTTGGTTAGAAAGTATTTTGGCGAGTTTGGTGTGCAAACCTCTAAATACCCGGCAGTTGTGAAGAAATGAAACAATAGAAGCGCATGCGCCTATATTAGAGGAAATACGGTAACTACTGTACTTCACGAGAAAATTAAAGAGTGTTACCGTATACCATTCAATAATTTTGTCCTTTAAATGTTCTTGCAGCCAAATATTTTCCAAAGAACTCCTATACTACTAAATATCCTCTATCCCTGCTCGTAGTAGTAGTTTTTCCCCCTTATTATCTTTATCCGGAACAAAAAAAACAAGTTAATCGGCGATGAGCCGCCTAAGAATATCCAGAAGACACTTCAATAACCCAACTAAAATTGAAACTTCATTGACTTTTCCATTCTCTCTTCCGCCTCTTTTCATTTCTCTCCTTTTCATTCTCGATATCTATTATCTGTTCGTGAAACATGATACCTGTCGAAACCAATGCAAAGCAAGTACATCATCAAAATGAAATGATGATGTCGAATCGACCACCACCGGCCGCCCATAATTTGTACATACACACCATCACTGATTCTGTTCATAGTGACAAAAAAAAAGAGTAGCGGTTGATTTTTCTTTTTTCGAGTTGGTTAGTCAGTTAGTTGCAAACATTTCCTTCACACAGTCTATTCGCATTATTTGCTCACGACGTTTGGGTTAGTTCTCGTCTGTCTTTCTCAGATGACAGTAATCTCACTTTTGTTTTTCTTTTTGACATTTTTGTATTTGTTTTGATTTTCGATCAGATTAAAAGTTTGCAAAATGTAAAATTTCTATTTTTTTATTTTAATTTTTGAAAATCTGGCCATATTTCAATTTTGTCCACTTTTCTGTATTGTCAAATTCAGCGGACCACTTTATCCCATTTTATCCTTTCACTTGGTACCTCAATTTTAGCCCTTTAGACACTTGGTTTAGGCAATCGGTCCTGTTTAGGCAAATAATTTTTCAAACTTTTATTACAGCAAAAGACAAGCTAGAATAATATCAATGTTGCAAAACCGACGGGGTGCTGGGGACTATTTTGAAAATGCATTTTTGTGGATTATTTCTCTCTCACAAGGGAAGTCTTTTCACAAACCATATTGGAATTCTCTAAAACTTGGTGGGCTAACAGAACCTATCTCTGGCTGCAGCGTCAAAAAACATTTAGCTGCCGAACTTCAAAAATAAGCTCAAAAAGTTGCTCCAAAGTTCCGGCTCCGATCCGCCGCTCCCCCCCCCCCCCGTGGACAATCCGACGATTTTGCAAATTAAATTTTTTCTTAATTTGCCTGATTTTTGACAAGTTTTCAGGCATAAATATTCTGTAAATAAACGAACCTTTTTCATTTTCAAGTTCTATTTTCAAAGCTCTAAGGCTTGGTCATTTTCAGACGAAAATGCCCAGTTTTTGCATTGAAATAGAGTTTTCAACGCAGTAAACGCGCTCCTCTGCTAATTGCTAGCGCCTGGACGAGGGCGGAGTCCTGTAGGGCCTAAAACTCCATGAAACCGAACTAAAAAAGTTCTAGGCGTTATTTTTGTATTTTTTTTCATGCTCAGCTGATTTGAGCTTTAAAATATCTTGATAAACCAGAGGCTGCATCCATGAAACTGGAAAAGCGTTTTCCGACGAACGGAATCTGTAAAACTCTAATATTTGTAAGATCAGCGTGAGTGACGCAGAGAAAAAATTTGTGGAAATCAGTAGTTTGTGAAAAAATCGTTTTTGCGTAGAGAAAAATCTTGATTTTTTAGAAATAGGATTCGTCAAGACTATAAACTGTTATGTAGGCTTTTCATGGATAAATTAAGAAAAGAATCATCAGTTCTTGGAAAATTGCTCTTCAGCGACTTTGAAAAAAAAACAAGATTTAGGTTTCTAAAAAGGAGGTACAATAGTATAGGACTCGCACGGAATATAAATTTCAGAAATGGAGCATTACTGATGCAGAACATTTTGAAAAATGACGCGTTATTGAGTTCCATCGCGCGCATTTGTTTTTTTTTCAGTACAGCTTTCTTTCAGGCAGTGATTAACCGTTGTACCTCCGCTTTAGCTACAAAGACCGCTGATAATGTTCCCTCCCTCCACCCGCTACCACCAAACTCTTTCCCAACTTCTCATTTACTCGCTTTCTGTAGGTTTTTGGTTCAAGGCCGGATTCCTCGACGTCCTCCACCTTCTTCTTCCTCTTCTTCTTCTTTCTCCTATTTCCACTTTTTGATGTCCCTTCTCTCCCCCCAATTCTGAATCTAGGTCATTCAGGACATCCCCCCTCTCTCTCTCTCTACATATAATCTGTCTATTTTTTCTTTTTGTATGAACATGTAAAAGTAGTTATTCATTCCACTATGCAGTTTTTTTTCGATGCTTCGTCCACAAAAATAACGACTTCTGAATCCAGAAACACTCGTATGTACATTTAAAATAAATGTGAAGAGGATTACCGGGGAAAAGTGCTGAAACAAAGGGGGAAAAGATCAATGCGTAGAAAGGGGGTGGAAAATGAGAAACATATGGTTCTCTAAAGTTTGGAAAATTTTAAAGAAAAAGTGACCTTTCTGTTGGATTGAATAGTCAGCCGACTGGCAAGTAAAGTTCGATTATTCAAATCTGTTTTTCAACTAGTTTTTTAAATCGAGTTTTGAACAAAAAAGTGCGTATGTGTGTGTGTGTGTATTTTATTGATTTCGTAATCTGATAATTTTACGACCTTTGTGCCCATGGTTTCGAAATTAAAACATGATGTGCTCTGTTGAAAAATCTTTAACAAATATTCTGAAGATTCTTGCTTCTTTTTTTTGTTGATCGTCAGAAAATGCTTAAACGTCTTGATTGAACTGCCCCGCCCACTCCTATTTCTTGGATCCTGGTCCTTTTCGCACTTCTAGATTTCTCCCAGTGAAAAATTAAATTTAAAAAAAATTGCGGCACATTGAAACCTATTAAATAATGATAAATTGTGAGCCTCCTTTCCTTCCAATTTTCCTCTCTTCCTCAACTTTTTTCGCGGAAAAAATGGACCATCTGGAGGCGAAACGAAGGATTGAAGAAAACTCGGTCACTTTTGCATTTGCTTCGCCAAGAAAACCCACTAAAAACTCATAATAACCCATCCATTCTCATTTCTTCTCTTTCTAGAGTTTTGTCTTCTCATTATTATTGTTATACTTTTATTATACTTACTCTAGGAACGTCTTCTTGATCTGTGTTTTTCATTTCATTTTTCTCGCTTACTGTAACTGTAAAATAGAGGGGTCAAGTACTTGAAAAATGCACTCGAGGGGGAGGGAAAAGGTATATACATAAAACTATGTATGTACATTACATTATTTATTTTTCGTTCGTTTCTCTATATTGTTCACTCCACATCTTAAATTTCCAATGACTTCTAATCTTTTTTTAATTCTTCGTTTCAAAGGGCAATGTTGTAAACACATATTTGCACAATATTCTTCGTCTTCTTCTTGTTTTGGCTCCACCAATCGAGTGGATAGTTCTTATTCTTGTTGTTGTGTAGGGAGGGGGAGTTGAAGTGTTAAGGGATCAAGTGGCAGGGACTTACGATAAGCATATGCAGCGTGGCTATTAGGGATATGTGCAATTGGGATGATTACCTATTGTTTGGTATGTCAGTTGAGATGATAAAAGGGTACAAAAAAAACCCCGTTAAAATCAAATTAGTGGGTGGCCAAAATGTTGGTAGTTTGGAAATCGGTTTTGAAAATAGCTCTATGGAGCTGTAAAAGAAAACAACCCCACTTTTCCATTTTTTGGACGATTTTTACTTGCAGTAGGTAATTTTGTCGCTAATAGCCATGAAATTAGGCCGTGTTCCATATGCATTTGGCTCACTTCCCGAATTCAGTAGCTGTTCGCCATTTTTCATTTGGCGCACGTCCCAAATTTGATGGCAACTAGCCGTTTTCGATAGCTATTAGCCATGTAGCTGCCAATGTCCGTCATATACCCGCCAAAAATTCTCTGAGAATGTTCAGAGCTGAATATTCAAAATAAATCGAAAAGAAGAGCTATCAAAAACGGCTATCGGTAAAACATTTCCTGAGTATTTTCTGGGCTCTGTGGCGTTTCGAAAGCCTGACGTTCCGAAAGTGTGAAATTTCGAAAAGTGCGTACCTGATACAGTTTATACGGTACATAACATTTTGTTTGGACTATAGAAGAAGCAAACTGAGCATCTCGAACTGGTCACGTGTCATGAAAGAGCTTGAGTAAACACGTACACCACCAAACCGACACCGGTAGACTACTCGAAGTTTGGGAATTTGAAAAAAAAAAGTGCAAGCTTGTGCAGATCAAACCTTAAACAGTCCGTGGCGCGAGTTTTGTTCAGAAAGTGCTATAGAATATGCTTCGCATGGTGTGCTGGCCGGAACATTATTGGCAATGCGCTCCGCTGACGAGAGGGAGGCTGCTTGTCTGCGTCTCTTCGGCGAGGGTCACTGACAGTTTGCTACAATGCAACAACTTCCACTCACTCTGCTTCTTTGCGTCTCCTTTCGTATCCGTTTTGATGCAGCCGAGTGGCTATGTAGCTAAATGCAGTGTACTGTAGAAAATTGCGGCCAAATTTACATTAGGTCTGAATATTTTTTCGGGAAAAAAACCCGCCAAGTTTAGATTTTATTTTTCAACGTTCCGTCCAACACGCCAAGGCTTTGCTCTATTTTTCCACATTTCTTTCAACATTTGAGTAATAACAAATGAATTTTCATGGAATCTAAATGGGTACAGAATGACCCCATTCTAAAGGTCAAGGTCCTATGATTTGACTAAATTGCCATAAGGAAGGACCATGTGTTTCTTTTTTTAGCTAACTAAATATAAGTTTATGCAGGGGATATTTAACCTCCTGAATTGATTTTTTACAGTCTCCATCTCACAAAAAATCTGAAAATCCTCACAGCGCCTACCGGCAAGCACTGTTGGGCAAGCAGTATTAATGTAACCGGAACAAAACTGTCATCCTCTCCAACCACTGCTCTTTTATTCTTTATATATTTATACAAATGTATGCCGAGCCGATCTCTTGACAAACTGACCTCTCTCACACACACAGTACGTTTTCTTTTATCTGTCCTTTGCTTTTGAGTGCCGAGTCTGTCCCTCTCGCACAAGGAGTGGTCCTGTCGGTTCACGCAATCCGATAGATGGCGAGGTTGGATATGAATGTACGGGCCAACTGACCCTGAACTCTTTTCTCTTCTCTCTTTCTCGCTCTCTCTCTCTCTCTCTCTCTTTCTCGATTGCTACTGTGCGAGTTTGTATGTATGTAGGCGTTGTCGCCTTCTTCTTCATCTTCTTCTTCTTCTAACTTCACTCGATTAAATCGATAACTCAATGAGTTGCCACGTGGCACGGCATTCGTAATTATCATCTATCAAAACCTAATGAATGTTGCAATCACACTCACACTCACACTTATTTCCACAAATTGTCGTTTTCATTTTCTATGCCTTGTTCATCTTTTTTTGATAAGCGAATACATGCTTCCACATGATTTTCTTACAAAAAAAAATTTACATTCACTTTTTTGGTTGTTTGTCTTAAAATTAAATTCAAACTTACTTCTTCTACAAAATGACCTGAAAACGTTTCATTTTTGCCGTGTTCATTTGTCCTTGAGATGATCATTACCCGACCTTTTTACTTGGCTCGTCCTCGCCCCAACTACTCCTTCCTCATTCACTATTTTCCCCCATATCTTTCTAGAATCTTTCTTCCTTTTTATTCGCCACATTTTTTCCTTTGCATTTTCAATGCATCTCGGACAGATTTATGTGCAAAAGGTGGATTGTGGTGGATGAAGGAGGAGGAACCTTTCGGGTTGACCCGAACAGTTGTCTCCAACGCCAGGTTATATTCTATCCATCTTTTTTATTTTGTTTTACATTTTATTTGATGTTTTATACTCATATCTCCTCTTCACTTCTTTGATTTTGTCACGTTTATTTTTTCAACAAAAAAAAATTCGAGAAAATACATCTAATGGATTCGTGACGGAGTGACACTTCCTGTAAATCTTAATTTCTTCGGTTATTGTTTCTTTTTAAATTGAAAACGTAAATTCGAGTGTCGCTCCTTGCGAATACCTGATAATTAGGTAGTACTGTCAAACGCGCTTCACTGAACTTAGTACTTTGCTATTCTCATTTTGGTTTCCAAATTTCACATTTCGTCGGTTTTTCCTTTCTTTTTGCTCTAATATTTTCGTTTTTCTTGTTGTCTTTGTAAAAATAATTTTTCCTGACCAAATTCATTAAGTTTTGTGAAAATTTTGAAAAATTTCAAAGAACGACATACTAGAAAAATATCGATTTTTGACTAAAAATTATGCATTTTGCGAATTTTTTCACAAAAATTTGTGAATTTTATCTCAAATAATTATTTTTACAAAGAAAAAAAAGTGATTGGAAAAAATGACGGAAAACCGACGAAGTTGGAAATTTGAAAACCAAAATGAAAATCGCAAAGTACCAAGTTCAGTGGAGCGCGTTTGATCGTCATCGCGGGCCGACAATAAATATCTGTTTCTAAACTTTTCGGGCACTTTCTTGGCTCAACATTTTCGCAAAATACACTATTTCTACTCAACTTTACAACCCGTATTAAATTATTCGAACACCAGATCTCGACCCGAAGAGTTGTTTTTTTCAGTCAAAAAACCTCTGGGTACGGTAGTTTTTTGATGTTTTTTTCCCGCTTTGAATAGATCCAAAGAGCATAAAAACTTTTTTCAAACCGAATATGTAGAAAAAATGATCAAAACCATTCTTGTTTGTGTCAAAATTCACTCATTTCCACTACATTTCTATTCCATACAACCACCAAACACACACACACACATAGAGACATTTACAAAAGAAAAGATAGCAACCACTGCAGAAAATTAGTCGTTTCTCTGTCTTTTTGTGACTTTTCTCATTCTTCTTTCTCTTCTTTCTCAATGATTCTTGTGTCATGTCGAATCAAACCAATAGGGAGAAACAAACAGGAAAAAAACGGTGTCAAGTGGTGGATGGAAAAGAAAGAAACAAAATCTGGTTAATATTCAATCGAGTTTTCAACATTTTTCATGGTTCAATGTTTTATGCATTTGCCGCTCTTCACTACATGTTTTTATTTTTTGTATTGCTCCTGAATTTTAATTTTGAGCCCGCAAAGACTCCCATCGGCACGCCTGCCGTTTTTGAGGCAAATTGCCCACTAACTGCGCATTAGCTGCTCAATAGGTGCTCAATAGGTGCAACTTGCCATATTGCTCGACAATCGGCTGCTCAAAACTCCTGAACTAGTTTTTTTAAAATAAAATTTTTAGTATTTTTTTCGCCCATCTTCCAGTATCATCACGTTCATTATAGATTCTCGCACGTTTATCGCCCATCCATCATTTTTCCCATCTCGCATTTATTAAAAGAATGGATTTGAGGAGTGAAGAAAACGAATAGAACAGAAATTATAGTAAGATTTCTTTTAGACAAGGGTCGATGTTTTGAAGAAATTTTTCTTTTTTAGTCTGGATCATTCTGAAGACCATTTTGCACAAGAGACCTTTTATAGACATACATTTTTCAATTACTGCATTCTCAGGGAATTTTTGGCGAATCGCCGTGCAAATCGGCGCGACTGCCGAAGGGCATCGGCAGTCGCGCCGGTTTTTACGGCGATTCGCCGAAAATTCCCTGAGTTGTTCTGTCTTGACGAGCCAAATTCAGTTACGACGCTCTGATGTTGCGAATACAGGTCTCGCAGCGAAAAACTTCACGGTTTTGGAAATCGCTGCGAGACCAGCGGAACATCAGCGCGTTGTAACTGAATTTTGATGGTGAACACAAAAGTTAATTTGAGTTTAAAGCCGGTTGTCTATTCTTCATGGGTTAGTGCATTTTTTGGCGTGGAGGAAAATTTACATTTTTGAATTTCCACAGTGAAAATCAGCAGCTTTAAAGACAATTTTAAAAAGATTAAAGCCCCAGGAAAGCCTCAGCTTCTATCGAAAAGTGTCAGACCCAGGTAATTATTGGCTAATAACCATTCAAAATGACTAATGTCCATCGAGTCCGGGGCGTGTGCCACATAGCTGCAATTTCCTTTACATAACTGAACAACTTAGATCCACAGATCCACTTTATCAGGCTCCACTGTAATTCTGATTTCCCTTATCTCTTACTTCCTTTTTGATCCTCTCTATCATCTTTTACTATCATCTAAAGGTGTCCTCATAAATTGTGATCAGTTGTTCATCTGATTTTCGACATACAGTATAATATTTCTCAAAATTTTCCATTTTCCCATTTCTTATCTGATTTTCAATATTTCACATCGTCTTTTCAGGTTTTTTTTCTTTTTGAATCTTGAAACGACCTTAAACTACTTGCACATACACATACGCACAAAAGTGTCCTCTCGTTCATCCCTGCCGATTGATGGGTCAAGAGGCAAAACTCTTTTCTTATAAAACCTAACCTCATTATTTGATTGGAGTGAACGAGATTTTCCTCATTGTTATTTTTATTGTAGCCAGCCACCCACAAAGCTTGACAGCAGGTCCTCTTCCTAAGAACACCCCCTAATCTCATAATGAGTCAAAAGGCAAATACATACATGAGCAACAAGTATTTAGAATAGGTTGAACTTGTTGGATGAAATAAATCACAAATTCATATAAATTCTTGCTTCCCTTTTTAAGTTGGGAGTAATTATCATTCCTTCCAACAGTCCGGAACCTTTAATTATTCCTCAAAACGTCAATTTGATCAGTAGCAATCATCTCAACTCAAATCAAATCCCATGGTGAACCTTGTCTCATAAAAGATCTATACTATTCACTACTTTATATCCCTTTTGTCATTATTTCCCCCTTCTCTCGCCAAATCACTTGGACAGTCTCTACACACACATTAACTCGACTTTTCGATCGTTCCCATCAATCATCACTGAACTAAATACTACGAAATTCCCCCTTTTTTCCCTCTCTTGGCTTCTCTTTGTTTTTGCCTTCACTCGAAACTTTTTCTCAAAGCCACTGGACAGTCTATCTGTGCGCAAACATTTATTGCTTCTTGGCTAGAAAAAAACGATGCACAATGCCACTCACCTGTCTCTGTCTTGAAAAGATGATGGTCTCTTCCATCTTATTCTTTTGACTTCAACGTCTTGTTGTTCAAAGTTGTCAACGCTCGTTGTATCGAATCACTTTTAAGCGTGCAAACGTTTTGGCACTTGAACATGTACAATTCGGCGGGCCCATCATAATCCATCAAAAAGCTTCCCCTATTTGAGGGCTCCTGCTCGAAGGAGGAGCCCCTTTTCTCATTTTCTTTCCGGTCATTTGTGTCATGTCGACTCACAAAAACGGCTCGTCATCGTTCAGTGCCAGATAGAGAAAGAGTGAAACAATGAGATGGTAGGTGCATGTGGTCTCTCTCTTTTAACCCTCAACGCCTCTCTCTCTTTGAAAGAGAATGAGAATGCAAACATTCGGTTCGCCACCATCTTTCCTACCTTTTCATTCTTCGCCTTCTTCCCATTTTGTCCACTTACAGTCTTGAGATTTCATTAATCTTTGGTCTTGTAGAACGAAACCATCATGACAGTTTATTGCTCAGTATCTTACTCTATCATGTACACCTAGGGTGGTTTTGGATCACAGTATGTAGATCAAGCCTTTCGAGCCTTAACAGTTGCACATTTAAGTAAATTACAAGGTTGGTTCAGATCAAGGTTGGTAACTGAACAAAGCTAGGCATTGAAAAAATAGATAGCAATAAATTACTGAAAATTCAAGCCTAAATGAGCCACGCCTCCTCCGTCGTCCAATGCGCTAACAAGTTCGCAGTTGAGCGCGTTTACATTTTTCGGCAACGGGCGGCTAATGCCATTTTTCAACAAAAATATCGGTGTTTCTTCAATATTTCACTTTGCAAATCTTGAAATTCGCTCCATTTTCAGATTTTCCATGTGGAAAATTTCATTTTCATCCAAAAACAAAGAATTTTCGTGGAAAAATGACGGATCCTTGGGGTTTTGAAAATAGCACTGAAGAATGAGACAGCAGGGTTTATTTACAGAATGTTTATTTCTGAAAACATAGCAAAAATCAGAAAAATTAAAAAAAAAATTAAAAACCGTGTCGAAATCACCGGATTTTCCTCGGGGAGTACACGAAAAAATTGCACCAGAAATGCGCCAAGGGCCGACAATTTTGGAAGCGAATCCTAGGCAGGGCTGTAAAGGTCGGATTTTTGGTTTCTGAATAATGTATTGCAAAGAAGGGTTTCTTGTAGGCCAAATAGTACATAATTTGCCACCTAGATAGAGACACCGAGTTTAAAAAAAAATCAAGAAAAATTAAAAAACCCACTGAACCTAACAAACAATTTCCAAGTATTCCAACACTACGATCCGTCCCATCCTTCTCCTCCTCTTCCCCACCCAATAAAACAAATCCATTCGATTATTCCCTGTCAACTGATAACCATCTTACGATGCCTAGACTCGGAATGAGGTCAACTTTTAACAATGCCTTCTTCACCACTTCTTTTCACTTATTTCACTTAATTCTCCAACTTTTTTTTCACGATTATTTGACAAAGCAGAAGCTGCTTCTTCTCTCGACTCGTCTTTCCCTTTTTTCAATCATAAAACCATAAAACCGCTCCTTTTTCTCTTTAGGAAACGGCTCTCTTTACCATCCTCTTGACGCTTTTATCACCGCTATCATCTCACCTATAGCTTCTCACTCACACACATATATTTCTATCAATTGTTTCTTCATCAAAGAGACATGACATCTTGGGTACAAAAAAAGAAACCTGTAATAGAACGCGACTACTAGCCCCTTTCGAAAAATAAAACGACATGCCGTTTAATCGAGGTTTTACGGAATTCGTTCAGAAAAAGGCAGTACAGTACCTTTAATGCTTTCCGCAGAAAACTGAAATATCGTTATTTACCTTTCCTTTTCCTTCCCATTTTAAAAAATACATGAAATGAAAAAAAAAAGAAAGTTGTCGTCTAACTTAAAGTGTGCAAAAGTGAGTTACATTCATGCACAGAAGGTGTATGCCTTTCTCTTTCTCTCTCTGAATGTTGTTTGAAATATGATTACATTTCAATCTTATTTCCCTCTCCACACCAAAAACGGGCCGGACTTGTCCCCGTGCCCCTTCTCTCTATTCACACCCTCTTCAACGTGTCTTTTTTTTGTTGAAAATCATTTTGTAGTTTTTTGTAGAACTTTTTTATTTTGATTATGTATGTAGATACCGTAATCATTTGAAATTTCCCTTTCGGATCTATTTTGGCAAAATAGAAAACCTGTTAACTTGTGGCAAATGGGTTGGCAATGGGCCATGAAGCTGCCACGGAGCTACCCGATGCAGCCAAGTAGCCGAACCCTTGTCGAAAATTGTCATTTTTCTGGCGGATTGTGATCTAGCTGCCAACTTCTTGCCGAAAATATCTTGAATAGCTACATAGCTCCGTCTGGTTTTGCTTTTTTTCACGGTTTCCATTTACTTAAACAATTTTCAATTTTTGATACATGATCTTATTGGCTCAGAACTAAATTTTCCATACATCTAAACATCTGAAAATAATAAATCTACTCAGGGAATTTCTGGCAGCTTTCCACGGGATTCGGCAAAATCTGGCCCAGCAGCTAATGGGCAGCTAGTAGGCATTTTTCCGAGCAAAATGCACCAAACCGTAATTGCCAAAACCATCCACAAAAATACTTTCCCCTCATCGCCTTCGCTCTTTTTTTTTTTTAACTTTTCTCATTTACATAACTAATCCCCCTTTTTCCAGGTCCACCACCATGAACATGATGCAAATGGGTGCACCGATGAACGGCGGTGGTCCCCCTCCACCGCCGCCACAAATGCTCCAAATGCACCACCCACACCCGCACCACTTACAAGTTTTTGCACATGGCTCTACACAACAAGTGGCCACGCCCCTCGCATCAGCCACGCCGCCTGGTATGAATCGATCGCAGAGGTGAGTGATTGTGGTCATCCCCCCGATTATGGGGGACCAATTTCTTTATCGGTATAAAGTGTGCAATTTGTTAGTAGAGCTTCTTGTCCACAATCCACTAGGGAAATGTCCTCGCATAGGTCGACGACATCGCGCAGGTGAGTCTTTTTTTCTTGAAAGAATATGTATTGTCTGTCCTGCATACTTTCTCACGTTCACCCAAATCTATGTTCCCTTCGCTTCACGCACGGTCCGCTTTTTCTTTTTCACTAATAAATATACATTCTGCTTTTTGCTTGTCACCATTCTTTTTTCGTGCACTGTTTTACGTTTTTTGGTCTGCAACTCGTCTAGAAGTGCATTTTTTCGGGAAAAATGATACTCACGAATCTGTGTTTTCAATCGAGTTCCGAATACATTAATACATAAAAACACGAAGCTCCGTCTCTTTTTTTAAGAATAACTCGATTGAAAAGAAAATAGCAGAGCATTTTTCCATCTTTCGAATTCTGAAAGCGCGACAGTAGTCTTTGTAGTAATGTGTGATTTAAATTAGACGTAAATAATGCAATAAAAATAATACTGTAGGGAGGGAGGTCATTCATGATTTATGTGTCAATGGTCCATAGAGACGCAGAGAAAATGGAAAGAAAAGATGAGATAAATCTTGACGATAATTGGAGGTTACTGTTTTGTAAGATGTATAGAATTACATAACATTTTAGGGTTTTTTTAAAAAGGTTTTTGATGCCTTACATCAGATTTGAATAAAAAACATGAATTTACGGACTACTGACAGAAAATTGCAGTAAAAACTGCAATAGAAGAGCCCCTCTAATAAAGGCGCACTTCTTTGTGCCCATTACTTTTCCTGTTATTATAGTTTATCTATCTTTTTGAAATCAGCTTGAAAATGGTACCATTTCGGTTTGAAAATTAGATGCGAACACCTCAAATTGAGGGGTTCTTTCAATAAATGCGCAACAAAAAGAAAAGGTTGAAAATAGAGGCGCATACCTCTTGAATAGTTTGGAAATTATCAATCCCTGAAAGTTTTACCGGTCCCTGCGGAAAGTGCACTGCGACCTGACCGGCGTCTCGACACGAGAGTTTAAAGGTGCACATTGAAACACGTTGGGCTATGGTGTGAGTTCCCGTGGGCGATCGGTAGAACTCTTGGCGATGGATAATAGAAAAATCTAGTACTCATTTAACCATACCTGCTTCTCACTCTTTTGTATTTCATTCTAACATGCACCCTTCTCTTAATTTCGAAAGCTGAGCGCACATGAACCCACACACACAAAGTACCTAGTGGGTTTTGAGATGAAAAGCCATTCAAATCAAGCCTACCTACCTTGTCCTCCGATATCCCACACACAACCCTAATCACCTGCCAAGTCTTCTCCAATTTCATTTGTTTTTCTAAAACAATCAATTCCAGATGCGGTGTATGCCGTGGATGTCAATGCAAACCGTGTGGTCAATGCACCTATTGCCAAGATTCGCCCCAATTTGGCGGTCCAGGCGTCAAAAAGCAAAGTTGCATAGAACGAAGATGTTTGCGGGTGCTGGAAAATCGTTTGCAGGTATTATTTAAAATATGCACTTTTCATCCTCATTGATATCCGTTGATTGCAGAGAGACGCGCCGACGTTCAAAGCGCGAGTGGGGTGCAACGCGTGTGAGGATTGCCGAATGCAAGACTGTCAGATTTGTTTAGTGTGTTTGGATAAGAGGTGAGATTTTGATATAAATATACGCACGGTTTGATGAAAAGGATGAAAAAATAATCATAGGCTTGGGAAAAATATATATTAAAAACATCGACAATTCCTCAATGATCTTTAAGGGGTTGTTCACTTTTTGAATCTTGAATTTTTGTCTCATTTATTCCGGGCAAAAAACTCGTAGGGCTATGTTTTTAGGTAGTAGAGCTTTGGAACAGAGTCTTTAGATGTTTGCCGTAATTTTCGGGCTTTCAAAAGTTCAGTTTGCCGGCCACTGACCGTCCAACAAAAGCTGAGAAACTGCTTTGACCGGCAAAGAAGGTCCATTCATATGTCCTCAAAAAAGGACAATTTTTGCAGAAAAAAAACATAATTTTTCATTTTCTGATTTAAATTAATAAGGCAAAAAAAAACCAGATGCACAAAAAAGGCAGTTCATTATTATCGTCTCAGTGTGGAAACAAAAGCATCAGGACGCACATGTCTTCACGCTAACAAATCTGTTCTGGGCGCGTTCATTGGTGGGGCCCATGCACGGAAGGCGATTACCCTGCTGAAAGTGCGCTCCGTTGAATAATTCTTGGCAGCGTGCCCATTTATGCGAATTTTGAAGCAGAAAGCGTGTAATGGAGAAGACGCAGAGAAGAGCCAGCTTTGCCACATGTATAACCTCAGCGCGTTGGATTTTAACGTGAAAAAAAAATAAGGCAGTCGCCAACACCCCGGGCCCGTGACTTCTCGGATAATCTAGATTCTTTCAAAAAGCTTTATTTTTTTGCTAATTTTAAATTTAAAAACATACGGTTACTGGCGAAAAAAATTAATATAAAAATTTGGCATAAAAAATGGAAAAAAATAATTTTTTTTTTCAGATTTTTTGAAAACCGTCACATCCCGGGCGCCATATGCGCCAAGAAACGTTGCAACAATGCTCAGAGCATTGAATGCGTGCCCCCGATGCCACAGAATCAAGTGGATTTTCTTGCACAACGAGCACCGAAACGAAGTTATGAACTGATGGCGCCAGTCGTCTCGCAACCACAAATGATATTTGACGTGAAACGTGTACAGTACATGCAGGCACCACCGCAAATGCAGATACAACAAATGCAGCAGCAAATGCAACAACAGCAACAGCAACAACAGCAACACAGCCAACAACAGCAACACAGCCAACAACAGCAGCACAGCCAACAACAGCAGCAGCAGCAGCATAGCCAACAGCAACAGCAACAAGCTCCGCCCACACCACCCCAGCAGCAACCACAACAACAACAACAGAGACCAAACTGTATGTTTTTATTTTCTTTTAGCAAATTTATAAATATCTAGTAACCCTTTTCAGCAAACTCATCACAATCGCAAGGCGGACCATCTCCACCACGAGTATCTCAACACAGTTCTCCGCAACAGGCGGTGCTTCATCCGGGTGTGAAAACGGATTGCATTGAGAACTTGGAGCAACATCAACACTCGCATCAACATGCTCATCAACAACAACAGCAACAACAGCAGCAGCAGCAGCAGCAACATCAGCAGCAACAGCAACAACAGCAACAGCAAAGGATGATGTTCCAACCGCAAACGTATCCAGGTAAATATTTGAACATTTTGTTAATTTTCATTGCCAAATGGAGCTGGCGACTGTCATTGTTTGTAGCCACCTATCGGGCTGCTGCCCGGTAACTAGCGGACAAAAAAAACGGATTCTTACTCTCCTTCAGTGTGCTTCACCGATTAAATTTTTGGCGATTAATCGACTAATTAACCGACTAATTAATCGATTAATTAATCGACGATTAATCGACTAAAATTAGTCGCTTAATCGATTATTAATCGGTGAATTAGTCGCCGATTAATCGATTAATTTAGTCGATTAATTAATCGACTAAATTAATCGTCGACTGATTTAGTCGATTAATTAATCGGTGAATTAGTCGCCGATTAATCGTCGATTAAAGGAGCTGTACCGATACAGAGCCGGTTTTATTCCGGGCAGTTCTATTCCGGGCAGTTCTACTCCGGGCAGTTCTATTCCGGGCAGTTCTATTCCGGGCAGTTCTATTCCGGGCAGTTCTATTCCATTCCGGGCAGTTCTATTCCATTCCGGGCAGTTCTACTCCGGGCAGTTCTACTCCGGGCAGTTCTATTCCGGGCAGTTCTATTCCGGGCAGTTCTACTCCGGGCAGTTCTATTCCGGGCAGTTCTATTCCGGGCAGTTCTATTCCGGGCAGTTCTATTCCATTCCGGGCAGTTCTATTCCATTCCGGGCAGTTCTACTCCGGGCAGTTCTATTCCGGGCAGTTCTATTCCGGGCAGTTCTACTCCCGGCAGTTCTATTCCGGGCAGTTCTACTCCGGGCAGTTCTATTCCGGGCAGTTCTATTCCATTCCGGGCAGTTCTATTCCATTCCGGGCAGTTCTATTCCATTCCGGGCAGTTCTACTCCGGGCAGTTCTATTCCGGGCAGTTCTATTCCGGGCAGTTCTATTCCGGACAGTTCTACTCCGGGCAGTTCTATTCCGGGCAGTTCTATTCCGGGCAGTTCTATTCCGGGCAGTTCTACTCCGGGCAGTTCTATTCCGGACAGTTCTACTCCGGGCAGTTCTATTCCGGGCAGTTCTATAGCCGACACATAGCTGCTAGATAGCTGCCAAATAGCTGCCAAATAGCTGCCAAATAGCTGCCAAATAGCTGCCAAATAGCTGCCAAATAGCCGCCAAATAGCTGCCAAATAGCTGCCAAATAGCTGCCAAATAGCTGCCAAATAGCTGCCAAATAGCTGCCAAATAGCTGCCAAATAGCTGCCAGGTAGCTGCCAGGTAGCTGCCAGGTAGCTGTCTGGTAGCTGTCTGGTAGCTGCCCTCTTGGAGAACGCGACCGGCTATACATAGTTTCTTGTACCGACAAATCACGGGTCCGCGTTCGCTATCATTTGAATTTCTTTAATTTGAAAAAACCATAGCGACGCTCCGAAATTACGAATCGCGTGTTGTTTAGCGATATGTTTCGTCGATTAATTTAATCGCGATTAATCGACTAATTTCCGATTAAATTAATCGACGATTAATCGACTAAAATGTTTTTAATCGACTAATTAATCGACTAATACCGGTGAAAATTAATCGACTAATTCACCGATTATTAATCGAAAAAACCATTAATCGGTGAATTTTTGATCGGTGAAGCACACTGCTCTCCTTTATTAGGAAAAACCTTGAATTTGCTAAAGACGGGAATTCTTTTACCCATCGTGGAAAAGAATTTCCATTAGTTTGACTCACCGTCTCGTGACATCCCTTATCTGGACCCAAAAGCAACTCGTGAGCTTTGTCTGAAGCTAGGCTTGGATGCTGAGATGCGGCATGTGCTCAATTCAGTCGTGATGCTGACTTTGAGCTCGTCGATCTCAAGAGAAAAAAACAAATACTCATTTGATGTGAAATCATTTGCTATCTTCTCATATAGAAAATGAGCATGGTATCGGTTGTGACTCAACAGCGAATAACTCTTTTGGAATGAATTTTTGGTGGGGGTGGGAGTTTAAAAGACTTAGGATTAGAATATAGAGTGTTATCAAACCAATAATTTGCAGAAAATATATATGTTTAATTCGCGTTGTGCTCATTGTCTATAGAAAATGAGAAAATAGCACAAGATCTCAAAGCAAATGAGTATTTACCAAAGACTGATGAGTGAGTGAGTGATGCGCTCTCTCAAAACGACCAACAAAAATTAATAAATTATAAATAATAAAAAGCATCAAAAAAATTATCAAAGAATCACATTAAAAAACGAGAAAAAATGAATTAAAAATGTATGTGCTGACGGAAATTCTGGAAAACACTATAGAATTAAAGGGAGGCACGGGCTACGGTAGACGAGCGGGTCTTACCGCGGCCGCAAAATGCGCGCGCCGTTTGAATTTTTTGTTGAATAGTTGCTTTTTCTCAATGGTTTGTACGACATGGCGAGTTTGCACTTTCTTAGGGTCTGAAACGCCGTGCAACGCTACAAACGGACATGAATTTTAGTAGTATTGTCGAGCCGCCAAAATGGTCAAACGCGCTCCGCTGAACTCAACGCAAAGCGATTTTCATTTTGGTGTCCAAATTATTTCATTTTATGTTGAATTTATACGTGAAATGAAATAATTTGAAAACCAAAATGAAAATCGCATAGCGTTGAGTTCAGCGGAGCGCGTTTGACCATTGACCCATTGGCGGGCCGAGAATAGTAAAGATAATAGAGCATCTTGCACAAAAATGAAATAAATTAATAACTTTCCAGACATGAATGGTCACTCGCGAATAATGGCTCCACCTCAACCACCACCACCACAAGTGTCTGCTCCACCACCCCAAATGCCCCATCCTCATGGTCAAATGCCCCACATGCCGCAACACGGACTGGAACTTCCCTACCTGATTCCCACGTTTGCGCCGGGAGCCCAAGGAGATTTCTACCCGTCAAAATTTGAGCTTGATTTCGAGCACAACGGCGATCCGTTCCTTCCACCCAGCTACGCCCAAGACATGAAAGGCCAAGTGGTTCTGCAGCAATTGTGATATTTATTATTCTCTTTCTTTTTTTGACTCATCATTGTGACACGTCTCGAATTGTGATATCTTCTGATTGATCGGAATTTATAGTTTTCCTTTTTTTACGTTTCCAGTACAAGTGCCTTACTAATATTATTTATTGTCATCCTAAATACAGAAAAGAAAAAAAACTGGAGAAAAAAAGAGATTTGACCCCAAAAAAAGAGCAAAACAAGTGATGATCTTCTCATCTAGTTAGGAAGTATTGAAACTTGCTCTTTCTTTTTGCTCTCTTTATTTTTTTCTCTTCTTTTTTATTTATTTCTCACTCACTCACTCACTCGCCCCAGAAAATGCATAAAGTACCATAAAAATCTGTGATTTGATTAATTTCTGTTCCCTTTTTCCTTTTATCCAGAGTATTATTATCTATTCTAGGAACGATTTTTATTATTTGTTTTCTTCTTTTTCTTTCTTTTTCTTCAGGGATCTTTCCGACTCTGCCCACTTCTTTGTGCAATTTCACTCTTTTTTTTGTTCAAAATAGTTCACCGTAAATAATAAGTAAAATTGGGCCCCACCCATATTTATTTAAAACTAAACTTTTTCTTTCGCTTTATCATCTCTTTTTCTCTCCGTCTCTCACTGTTTTCTATGCGTGATAATTTTATTGCTTTTTGGTGATTTGTTTTTGAATTTTTCTGAAAAATTTGGAAAAGATCTATGCCTACTAAATGGAAAATGATAGCCAAAGATGAGATTACTTTAGCTAATTAAATAATTAATAATAATTTAATAAAACTCGCTCATTCTCTCTCTCTCCCTCTCCCTCTCTCTCTCTCTCTCTCTTTCTTTCTCTCTCTCCCTTTTTTCTCTCTTGTTACTTATCACCTCTTTCGCTCTGTTGTGAACTGAACAAACTGATGTGTAAATACAATTTATGAACACTTTATAATCTAATTGGCAGTTTATTTTTTTCTATTTCCAGATTTTATTAAGTTACCTTTTACCAAATTGACAACAAAGGTCACGGAAGTTTGCGCAGAAATCGCACACGCTCCCGTTGAGGTCACGTCTGCGTGTCTTTGCTGCCGCAATGTCTCACTTGTCTAACTTCTCTCCAAACCGGCGGAGCACATAGGCAACTTCTGCGTCTCCGTGCCGTGACAAAAAACTTGGTACTTTCATCCACCCTTGTTGCATGGTTGCCTCGAATAAAACCTCTTCATTTGCACTCACTTTCGCTAATATGAGAAAACACAAACTCCACATAGATGCCTCAAAAACTTCGGCCTCCTTGGAAAAAACGAATAAGCTCAAAGTATCTGCTCAAAAACTTTGGGAATTTGTTCCCTATTTTTATACGAGGCATGGATAAGGTCGAACCTTTTTTTTTAATTACTTGGAGTGGTATGCGATTTTTTCCGGAGCAGATCGAAGTTTTTCTGAGGCCTCCATGAGATAATGTCGAGAGGTTCAGGATCGTCCGTTGAAGTGAGGAAGCACAATCGTCGTCCAGAAGCCTTGATCAATGAAAACCAGCGGTTTTGCCGGTGCCGGTGCCGGTGGCGGTGATTCAGACGCAGACCAAGATCTGGAAGGGGTGCCAGCTTCTGGTAAGCTAGCGACCATTCGGACTAGCCTCTGGTGGGCGAGGATAAGGATACTTTGGTGATTGAAACACTGCTGTATGGTAAACAACTTCATGTCGGCAAAAAATATATTCATCTGCCCTGCTTGAAAAAAATAGTTTAAAGAGTTGACGGCACTTCTGAAAGCAAATACCATGCCCATGAGCTAGTGATTCTTCTGCAACATGATTTTAAACACTGGATAAATTTTGGTGATCTTGCGATCTGAAAAACATGTTTATATTTTTACTAATTGTAAGGGAAATTTGGCAACTGATGGGCAACGAGGGCGCTAATTGCCGAGTTAACTTGCAAATTGCCACGGGACTCGGCAGATCTGCCCGGCATCTAGTCGGCAGTTGATGGGCAGCTAGAGGAGCAACATGCCAAAAATTCCCTAATAATGAGTACATCGTATACCATTTTTCTGAGAATTCGCTTACAATTAGAGTTGGACTTAGCTCGAACCCGGATTCAATTCGCCATAGCGTGGGTCACCGCAACCATTGGTCATCCGCTTAGAGGACGGTCCTGGACCGTACAAATCCCCTTGGAGTGCCGCGGGGTAAACTGAATTGTGGATCGAGAATATCCGGATATGATTTCGATTTCAGGGTTAGACTTGGCGGCGCTGTCCATGTTTTTTGGTTCTTGGCGATTAATAACCAGGAGGGTTTGAGTTGTCGGCTTTCGTAGATTGATACTTCTAGGAGTCGCTCCATCTCATTGGTGGTTTCCCAACTGGTAGCTTCTCATCTCATGAAATTCATTCTCTCAAGATTGCTCAGATAATTACGTAAGAGCCGAAAGTCGGTGATGTTATCGAAGAGTTGATCTCTGATCTGGGGACAAAATAAGGTATCGGCGGTACTCCTGGGACCGTATTCATGAAACCATTCGGAATTCCTAACGGGTTCGGAAAATTTTTTTCCGAGCTACTTAAAATTCCGAATGGGAACTATTTTTTTTAATTTTGATAGACCACTAATCCTAATCCACTAACAGTAAAGAAAAAAAAAGAAAACCGTTCCCATTTGGAATTTTAAGTAGTTCGGAATACTTTTCCGAACCCGTTCGGAATTCCGAAGGGTTTCATGAATACGGCCCCTGATGTTGTTGAAAGCAGCGAATGCTGCTCGGTATTCTCGGTAAAATTCCGGCTCCAACTGTTAATTTTCGTTGAGCGGGCTACCGAGGTAGACATACTCTTTGACATATTCGAGGCGGATGGTGGCGTTGTAATGCGTGATGTTGACGACGCTTCTGTTGGAAAATCTATTACTCATTCCTTTGGTTTCGTTACTGTTTAGTTGGAAGCCTATTATCTCACACATCTTGACTAATTCACGAATAATTCGGATTGCTGTACTGGGGTTGTTGGCTACCAGAACATGTTTTTTCTTGTTATTAAAAACCTGGCTGCATTAAAAGCTACTCTTGATATCTTTTCATTTTTAAAATGTTTCTTATTCATCTTTCTTTTAAAGGGGGTGCCAACTTTGTGGGGAAAGTAGCTTAAAATATACTCAGGAAATTTTTGGCGCGATATGGCAAGATTCGGCGTCTAGGTGGCTAATAGCCACTGAAAATGGCTAATAGCCGCCTGAAAAGGCTAATAGCGGGCGATAATGGCGACTAGCCGACGAATTTGGCTATCAGCCATTATGGCTATTAGCCGTCGAATATGGCTATTAGCCGCCGAAAAGGGCTATTAGCCATTATTGGGTAATGTCGCCATCTATAAAAAATTCGTCTGTTGGAAACGCAGCTATAAAATGTTTACTTGCAACAATTAGGGGAAACAGTATTCGCGTTTACTCAGTGATTTTGCGACTTTTTCCAGCCACAAGATGACCGAAATTTGAAATGGAAAAATTTTGAAAATGTTAGCCGACTGAAACGGCTAATAGCCATGGAAAACGGCTAATAGCCATCGAATATGGGGAGTGTGCCAAATACATATGGCACACGCCCCGAATTGGTGGCTATTAGCCGTTTTCAATGGCTATTAGCCAAAAATTTCCTGAGTACTCTTGGGTGGGGGATTTACGAATATCACATCGAAATCGCACGAAAAATTTTTTCTGATTTTTTATGAATTTTACAACAAAAAAATAGAAGACCACGAGGAGTACACGAAAATCGTGGCCGTGGACTAGGAAAACCGCGGCCGCGGCTTCTAGAAAGATCCATTTTCACCAGAAATATTCATTTTTCGTGCAATTTTCCTAGTTTTTATTATCGATTATCGATAAACATATAATTTTAGATAATCGCGAAAATACAGTTTAGTTATGAAAATCGAAAAATCGATATTCGCCTTTCGTTCGATTCATCGTTTTAAATAATTTCTTGTGAACATTTACTGTTCAAATATAAACGTTACAGATAAAAGAGTGAACTTATTGCGGAATTGAGCAGGAAAAGGGACAAAAAGGGAAGGTATTAGAATTTTTGTTCCGAATTTGTTTTATCGTTACTTTTGTGATCAACACGCGTTAATTTGATATTTTAAAACACGAAATGATGTTTGTAATATATTTCCCAAAGATTAATGCAAAAATATTGAAAAAACACGGGAGAACAATGATGAAAAAGAAAAATGGCGTTTGAATTTCGCGCCAAGTCGTGTACTCCCCGTGGTCTTCTATTTTTTTTGTAAAATTCGCCAAAAATGAGAAAAATTTTTTCGTTCGATTTCGATTTGATATTCGTAAATCCCCCATCCAAGAGTATATTTTAAGCCACTTTCCCCAGAAAGTTGGCACCCCCTTTAAATTTCTTTTTCATTCATTTCCTGCGTTTGCACGGCGTGCTAGAACCTACGTAACGGCAAACGCGCCCTGTCGCATTTATCTGCGTCTCGATAGTCCCATTCTGCCAAGTTTTGCTAAGTGCGTGTAAAACTGGAGACGCAGAGCTTTGAGAGAGATGACCCCCGAAATTTCATTTCCAAAAATAAATTTAAAAACGTACTCTACAGCACGCCGTGCGTTTGCCCCTGGGGCGAAGGCGGTTAAATGCTTGCCCAGTAAGCGAAAGACCGGAGTTCGAGTTTTGTGTTGGTCTCGGGCGCTCAGTTCGCTTCCGCCATGCAGTTTGGAAACAGACACACCAAGAAACTCAGTTACAGACCCAAACATAATTTTATATATAAGGATGATACATTCCGGGCAATTGATCGGTGTGTCCTATGCCTACGTTTTTTGATATGTTTTGACTATACAGATTTTTGTGAGGACGAGCTGGGAATATTGCCGGAAGTGTGCCCCAGTCAGAAGTATATATCTGGGGTCGACGCAGACAATTTGTATTCGGCGCCGAAATCGGATAAATTGGCCTGCCACCACTGCTGAACTCTCTTCACCTCGCGTGGTTATACCATGGAAGTTCCATTCGGCTCCGACCGAATGGAATGTCCACGATATAACCACTTTCTTAAGCAATAATCCTGTTTGATTTTGACTCCCAGCGCCACAAATACCAGTGGTGTTTTTCGATTGGAACTGATTCCTCAAAAACTAGTATGATTTACTTTGAGTGAAAAACTCTGGCTCTTGCTTTTCGCTATCTGAGGATTTATGGCCAGATTCTATTAGTAGAATTCCACCTGAAAAGTGTAAATCATCTCATCGGTGAGAACTGTTGTTATGTGCATGCCGGCCTATACGGAACGCCTATACGAAGCCTATAAGGAACGCGCCACATTATCGGATAGAATTGAGATGAAAGAAGGAAAATTTAAGAAACAGATAATGAAAAGAAGATCAAAACTTGTAAGCGGTCAGTAGCTTGTGTCAAAGTTATGTAAGACGACTTATGCCGCACCCTGTGCACTTCGTAACGGTTTGCTACATATCGATTTAACTTTATTCCATGGTGGAAACTTGCCAAAGTGTTCAAAATACATCAAAATATTTCAAACGAAAGCCATTTCGTTATGCTCTCCTTGATGTGCTCCCTGAGCAGCTCATAAATCCAATCGCATCCCGACAGGTGTCCCATTTCTTCATCTTCTTTTTCTTTTTCTTCTTCTCATTTTTCCCGCCGTATTTACGCGATTGCTCTCACTCTTCACTCATGTTATGTTTCTTTTGCCACATTTCCTTGAAATCCGACACTGCGTGCACATCTTCATGGTGAATCTTTAACTTTCCTTCTCACTTTCTTTTGGATGCGTTGATTGAGAATCGCCAGAGGCGAAATCGTGTCGACACTCTGACTCTGCCCACTCTTTTACACTCTTCTTTTCATTCCGGAGCAGAGTCGTTTCATTTCGTTTCGTTTCCAATTGATTCTCCTGCTCACGGGGGTTTCTAGAGTCGACCCGTAAAGATTGTGTGATATGGATAGAAGAAGACTAGCAATGTGTTCACTCAGTTTATCATTCGGAATGAACGTCTTTTCCTATCACAATCTGTTATTACGGGTGACTGACTCTTTACGCGTGCCGGGCGGCATACTCGTTCAATTAACTTCACAGCTAGATTGGTAGTCCTTTTTTTATAAGGATGAAAATTCTAAAGTTGACGATTTTTTTTTTGAACCGTCTCATAAAATTCGTTTTTTTTTAATTTAAATTTTCAGTTGTTTGTGTCGAGTTTTGTGTCCAAGTTTTTTGATGATTATACGCCGATCTTGTAAACTGTTTACCATTTTCAATGTCAGAGTATTTGCACGAAGTGCTGGCAACTGTTTTTTTTTGTTGCGGTTGCGTCGCGTGACAACGCTATTTCTAAGTCTGAGTCCCCCCCCCCCTAGCTTACACGCTCTCTGCCTGAAAAATTAATTTTGAAAGACGTGAGCTTGCATAGATTGGCACACCGCCAAGATTTTGTTCAACGGAGTACGGAATTTCGGATTTTTCAAAAATTTTTTTTTTTGATTAAAACTATTATCGGCCCGCCAAAATGGTCACACGCGCTGCGCTGAACTCAACGCTATGCGATTTTCATTTTGGTCTCTAAATTATTTGATTTCAGGCATAAATTCAACGTGAAATAAAATAATTTGGGAGCCATAATGAAAATCGAATAACGTTGAGTTCAGCGGAGCGCGTTTTATCATTTTGGCGGACCGACAATATATTTATCAATTTTTTAATATTTAATATTGTGTTTTCAATCGACTTGCGACATGAGAACGCGAGACTCCGCCCACTTATTTATGCGCGACCACGCTAACACAGTGATATTTGAAGAGACGCAGACAGAACGGCACAAATAAGTGGGCGGAGTCTCGCGTTTTCATGTCGCAAGTCGATTGAAAACACAATAGTAAGTTGAAAATGCTAAAATTTCTTTGAAATTATTTAACCATCCGCCTCGTATTGGCTTTAAATTTAACTGGTACAGCTCACAACTTTATGTTGCTTCTAAACTTGTCGACCCATTTCACGAGTAAAAAAATAATTTAATTGCAGGGTGGCTACTCAAAAAACTTGAAATTTGATTCCCCGCTTCCTCAATTTCTTCTATATGCCTCTCTAGTAATGTAGTGCTCTCAATAATATAATCCCATCATCTGGGAAAATTGAAAAAAAAGCTTCAATTTGTTTTGATGACTCGCTTCGACACATCATTTCTTCAAATTGGTTTGGTCCTCATTTCCCTGCTTGCTTTTTTTTTCTTTTTTTGTGCGTTTATGGAGTATGAGCTAGACGTAATTCTCTACTTATTCTAGGTTAGGTAAAAAATCCTCATTCTTAATTTTATGTGGACTATTTTTTCTCTAGTTCCCTATTTTTCCAAAAAAAAAAAGCAATAATTGAAACGATTCTGCAAAGCGGAATTCCGGCTTCCGTATTCTTTAAAATACATCCTCTTCCGTCTTCCGTAACTCAAAATTTCACTTCTGCTCATCTCTGAAGAGGGCCTTCAATTTTCCGTAAAACCTTTTTTGAGACCGTGTCTTTTGTGAAAGCAGATTTGAATAAAAAAAAATATCAGCAAATCCTATAATTTTGCCTGTGAACATATATTCAAACTCTTCCACATTTTCAGAATCAATTCTCCGATGCCTTCCGGCGTGACGACGTGACTCTTATATTCAATCAAATCAATGCGTTTTCTGAATGGCATATTTTCCCTCTTTCTCATTTTCTCGTTTTCGTATGCCATCCGTGACACGTGCCCAATTGGATGCCGCTGTGAAGAACCAACACAGCAGGTGAGAGGACCCCAGGGGAAAAACCGAACCTGATAAAAAACTTGTTGTAGGTCATATGTGAAGGACAACAAGTTGTCACATTGCCCGACAGATTGCCGTCGGGATTTGAGGTATGATTGATTGACGGAATTTTCAAAAAAAAAAAATAACTACTGCAGATATTAATCGTCCGAAACTCGTCGATCCGTGCTATTGAAAAAAACTCGTTTCGAAAAATGGAGAAACTGGTTCAAATTGAATTTGAAAACAATCCAAATCTGGGCACAATTGAGAAATTAGCATTCAAAGGTCTACGAAAAATACGGCTTATCAAATTCTCGACATGTCAAGGGCTCACCGAGTTGCCAAAAAACGCGTTTAGTGGAATTCAGAATCAGAAGGGTCTCAAGATTGTACTCGAAAACACACCAATTCACAGGATAGACGGTCAAGCTTTTCGAAACGCCCAAAACATTCGAGAATTGACCGTTTCCGGTCAAGAGTTGGCACTTTCCAGGCATTGTTTTGCGAATATTAATCAGGTAATTTTAATTTATATTGCTGCCTTTCGATTTATGGAGATTTTTCAGCTGGACTTTCTCACAGTGTCTGGAGTTGTGCTCATTGAGCCTGAAATCTTTATAAACTCAACGAGATTTCACGTGGTTCACTTTAAAAATTCTCACTTTGACATCCCGCCAAACACTTTCAGCTCTCTTTCTCATACTTCACACGTGAGTTTTTCTTTCTTGTATTACAGGGTGCGTCAAAATTACGTGCACTACTTCAAACGCACATCATGACAAAAGTGGAAGTCCGAAACACATGAAAATCAACAGAAAGTTTATTCAATTGTTTAGAAATATAATGCCAAAAGATTATTGAATTCGGCCTTTTTTGGCGGCAATGACAGAACGAAGACGTCGTTGGTAAGATTCCACCGTGGCACGGAGGTACTCAATTTGTCCCATTCTTCGACAAAAGTCTTCTCTGAAAGCTCCCAGACTAGAATGGGGTCTTGAACATACTATATTTTTAAGTACTCTCCAGATGGAGAAGTCGAGCGGATTTAGATCCGCACACGATACAGGCCATCTATCCTTCTTTATGAACGCCGGCAAGTGGGCTTTGCACCAGTCCTGGGTGTACTTTTCCGTGTGAGGAGACGCTCCGTTTTCCGGGTATAGAAAAATGATGCAATAATGAAAATAAAAATTGAATATTGTGCGCACGAAAAGTGCATCAGCACGCGTTGCCATAGCGTGAAAGTTTAGTGCACGTAATTTTGACGCACCCTGTAAAAAAAAATTAAAACACAATTTGTCCGATTAAAATGTCTGTTAAAAAAACAAAACAAAACATTTACTTTTTGCGGGCTATTTCTCGTGTCTCTGCGTCTGCATGTTTGCACCCGTTTAGCTAAGTTTGGCAAAACGTCACTCTGGAGACGCAGATAAATGCGACAGGGCGCGTTTGTATTTTCGTAAGGTATTGCCCGCCGTGATAATTTTTCGATAGGTAAAAACTAATAAACGAACGAAAAAATTATATGAAATTACCGGGTTTTGGATAACGTCTATGCAAACAACACATGTCAGAGACCCTTTTTTTCGGCTGTTTTCAAAATTAGAATTCTTATTTAAAACGTTTTTTTTTCGAACATTGGCAGCATACATATTTTAGTCATTCTTCTTCTTTAAAACCACTCTATAATCATCCTTCTTGTGAAAATGGAGGAAAAATGGGTGTCTAAAAATGTTTTTTTCATCATTTGTTGGCTACTGTGAACACGGGAAATCGGTGCGACCGTACCACCAAAATTGCGGCGGGACAACTTAGCAAAAGTAGTGAAAAAATAAGCGACACTCTTTTTTTTTTCATTCCCACTTTAATTTTTATTTTTCGGACGTACCATAAGGGGTGCCGTTCAATTAGAGGTACCATTCTGAAATAGTTTTTACGGTAGATACGAAACTATTTTTACTGTTTTTTAAAATCCCCGCTTCATTTTCCAGCTGCTAATAGAGAATACACGTATCCCCTCAATCGCCCCTGACGCGTTCTCCGGTCTTGCCACCATCCAAGTAATCGAACTTCACGCGTGTCAATTGGGCACTATCTCGGCTCGCGCGTTTGCCAACGTTGAAAATCTGGGAGAGCTGAAAATTCTGAGAAACACGATTGGCGATTTGGACACTTCCGAAGCAATAATGTCAAAAGCAATGAAGACGAGAGTTGAGGAAAATACATTGGAGTGTAATTGTGGAATGAAATGGATGACTAGTATAGAGGTTTGTCTAAAAGGTGCAGCCCCAAATCCGAAGCGCCCGAATCCGAAGTGGTACGAATCCGCACTGCGCCCGAATCCGATACCGCCCGAATACGAAGTGCCCGAATCGGAAGTGTTACGAATCTGAACTGGTACTAATCGTAACCGCCCGAATCAACAACGCCCGAATCAGCAATGGTACGAATCCGAAATGGTATGAATCAGAAACGCCCGATTCAGAAGTGGTACGAATCTGAAGCGATACAAAGTGAAGTGTACTTATACCGTGATATGAAACCCAACTTATACAAAGTAAACTGCGCAAAGTTACGGTTGTGGGTGACCTATTTTTTTAAGTTGTGCAAGTTTTAAGCTTAGCAATGAGTGACATCGCACTCAAAATTCATATTTTTCATATACATTTGTTAATTTTTTTTTGTAGTTTTATGCATTTCTTCTTGGATTTTCATTCATATTTTAATCTTTAAAGTTTGATTTTGTTCACAAAAAAACTTTACAGGATTCCAGTAGGCACGCCTTTTTGTTATTATGTTTTAATTCTTAGGACAAACAAACAAACACAAAGACAAGTTTGATATTTTATATGTAAGATTAGTCAGGTTTTCAAAAAAATACATGTTATATCTCGATTAAAGCCGAGAAATAAACCCGACACCGCTATGAAATTAGTTTGCGCCCTATTCCCCCAAAGTTATCGCAAGCGTCTATAATGTCGAAGTGTCATCAAATCGGGGCAAAATCAACTGGCGGGGGGACTATGCTGGTCCTTGGGGGGTCATATCAGGCGGGGGGCTATACTGATAAATTACCGAAAAATCCATCTATTTAACATTTCTCAATAACTTTATCGACAAATTGATCGAAAAATTTGCTGAATCTGCTTCGAAAATTCACCCTGTGTAAATATATTAGAAAACATTTTACCGGTGACATCGCTGGAAATTTTTGTGTTAAGCGCTTCTGATCCGTACCACTTCGGATTCGTACCACTTCTGATTCGGGCGTTTCTAATTTGGGCGCTTCAGATCCGTACCACTTCGGATTCGTACCACTTCTAACTCGGGCGTTTCTAATTTGGGCGCCTCACATTCGTACCACTTCGAATTCGGGCGGTTTCGGATTCGGGCGCAGTGCGGATTCGTACCACTTCGGATTCGGGCGCTTCGGATTTGGGGCTGCACCGTCTAAAAAAAAATGTAAAATGGAGGCAGTCCGCCCAAGCGGTGTCAAATACCGTTTTGACTAGGTTTCAAAAAAATTGCGCGGAGCGTCTTTTTCAGTTATCTGCTGTAGAAATTAGTGTTAATTATGATAGTCTGTAAAAAAAACTCGCGGAATATATTTAAGATGATCGCTAAAGAAAAGAAAAAGTAACAGACATTTTTTGATTCACTAACAGTCATTTATTTGTCAATAAAAACGTTATTTAAATTTAGGATATGTCCAACGTGAACTTTTGCTCCACAAGTGCATCGTTCCGATCAATTCGTTCATTCGTCAACACCAAATGTCTAAAACCGGAAGCAACAAAAATGAGCCACTTGACAACAGCGTCTTCTTCATTTTCCCTTGCTTCATCTTCTTTTCTGCATTTTGTACTATTTTGTACTTTTTTTACGGTTTTTAATCTTTAACCCTACACCTCACCCTTGTATTTCTGTCTTTCAAATTTGATCTCCAAAAAGAGAGCTTCTTCAATGTACAGTAAAATTTTTTGATATTGAAAGTTCTGATTTGCTATTTTCTAAAGAAAAATAAAATAGCGCCCTAATGCATCTTGAATAGAGATGAGCTATGGACGGGGACCTTTTTTCAGAGCCAGTTTATTATGCCTCTTTTTTTGCAATTGTGGTGCACTTGGCAGTCGCGTGCTAACATAGACCAATGCCAGCGCATGGGATGATCGGCGCCGTGACACTAATTGTGAGGACAACGACGGTGTCATATACCTTTTTCCTAGGCTTTCTTCGTTTTACGCTAGAATCTTGCGATGTTGGTACCAATGAGCAAACTTCCGCATGGCAGACGATGAACGCTTCCGGTTACTACCAATATTTTCATTGTCAGGATATGAACAATTAATATTTCTATAGTTATCGGGACTGATGGTGGACAATTCGAAAAAGTATTTCGTTGTACATTGTGAGTCTCTGGGTTCTATTTCGTGCAGTTGTTTTTTTTTCAGTCTAGCGCTCAATTTGAGGCGGTTCTATTCTGTGCGAATTCTAATCTGTAGCAGTTATATTCCGTGCGAGTTATATACCGCTGCAGTGTGCTTCACCGATCAAAAATTCACCGATTAATGGTTTTTTCGATTAATAATCGGTGAATTAGTCGATTAATTTTCACCGGTATTAGTCGATTAATTAGTCGATTAAAAACATTTTAGTCGATTAATCGTCGATTAATTTAATCGGAAATTAGTCGATTAATCGCGATTAAATTAATCGACGAAACATATCGCTAAACAACACGCGATTCGTAATTTCGGAGCGTCGCTATGGTTTTTTCAAATTAAAGAAATTCAAATGATAGCGAACGCGGACCCGTGATTTGTCGGTACAAGAAACTATGTATAGCCGGTCGCGTTCTCCAAGAGGGCAGCTACCAGACAGCTACCAGACAGCTACCTGGCAGCTACCTGGCAGCTACCTGGCAGCTATTTGGCAGCTATTTGGCAGCTATTTGGCAGCTATTTGCCAGCTATTTGGCAGCTATTTGGCAGCTATTTGGCAGCTATTTGGCAGCTATTTGGCGGCGATTTGGCGGCTATTTGGCAGCTATTTGGCAGCTATTTGGCAGCTATTTGGCAGCTATTTGGCAGCTATCTAGCAGCTATGTGTCGGCTATAGAACTGCCCGGAATAGAACTGCCCGGAGTAGAACTGTCCGGAATAGAACTGCCCGGAGTAGAACTGCCCGGAATAGAACTGCCCGGAATAGAACTGCCCGGAATAGAACTGCCCGGAATAGAACTGCCCGGAGTAGAACTGTCCGGAATAGAACTGCCCGGAATAGAACTGCCCGGAGTAGAACTGCCCGGAATGGAATAGAACTGCCCGGAATGGAATAGAACTGCCCGGAATGGAATAGAACTGCCCGGAATAGAACTGCCCGGAGTAGAACTGCCCGGAATAGAACTGCCGGGAGTAGAACTGCCCGGAATAGAACTGCCCGGAATAGAACTGCCCGGAGTAGAACTGCCCGGAATGGAATAGAACTGCCCGGAATGGAATAGAACTGCCCGGAATAGAACTGCCCGGAATAGAACTGCCCGGAATAGAACTGCCCGGAATAGAACTGCCCGGAGTAGAACTGCCCGGAATAGAACTGCCCGGAATAGAACTGCCCGGAGTAGAACTGCCCGGAGTAGAACTGCCCGGAATGGAATAGAACTGCCCGGAATGGAATAGAACTGCCCGGAATAGAACTGCCCGGAATAGAACTGCCCGGAGTAGAACTGCCCGGAATAGAACTGCCCGGAATAAAACCGGCTCTGTATCGGTACAGCTCCTTTAATCGACGATTAATCGGCGACTAATTCACCGATTAATTAATCGACTAAATCAGTCGACGATTAATTTAGTCGATTAATTAATCGACTAAATTAATCGATTAATCGGCGACTAATTCACCGATTAATAATCGATTAAGCGACTAATTTTAGTCGATTAATCGTCGATTAATTAATCGATTAATTAGTCGGTTAATTAGTCGATTAATCGCCAAAAATTTAATCGGTGAAGCACACTGTACCGCTGTAACCCCATGTGCCCTATACGATTCGATCACGTATTTAGACTTTTGAGAAGTTTTCCCTTTTTGTTACCGGTGTATTTAACTGTTCATCAAACGAAAGAAAGCTATGCAAGAAGAAGTTCTTGAGCGTTCTCCACCCGTTCTTGAAAAAAAAACTTATTTTGATTGGAAAAATAAAATTATCATTCAAGAAATAATCCGTGAACTGAAAGTTTCCCGTGGCCTCTACTACATTTCAAAAACCCTTAAAAAATAGCATAAAAAGAATAGAAATTTGAAAAATCGCTTTAGTTCAAAATTAGATAAGAACGCATCGAACAGACCTCTCTTTTGAGACGAAAAAACGATGACACCTCTCGACTATCTTCACCTGAGCATCATGCTTATTGGATCGATTGCGGTATGGATAGGTTGTGGTGGCAAGAAGACGTGAGTTTATTTTCAAAATTCCAAAAAAAAAACATTTATCACCAAATTACAGGCCACCGAAACCTTCACCTTCTAAGATGGCACCAGCACCAGGCGCTCCTGCTCCAGCCGCTCCAGCAGCACCCGCTGCACCTGCAGCACCAGAGGCTGCTCCAGCTGCACCCGCTGCTCCGGAGGGTGCCGCTGCTGCTCCTGCTGCTCCAGAAGGAGAAAAGAAAGAAGGGGAAGAAAAGAAGGAAGGAGAGGAAAAGAAGGATGGTGAAAAGAAGGAAGGAGAAGAAAAGAAGGAAGGAGAAGAAAAGAAGGAAGGCGAAGAGAAAAAGGAAGGAGATGAAAAGAAGGATGGTGAGAAGAAGGAGGGTGAAGAAAAGAAGGAAGGTGAGGAGAAGAAGGAAGGAGAGGAGAAAAAGAGTGAAAAGAAGGAAAAGTCCAAGAAGAGTGAGAAGAAGGATAAGAGTAAAAAGAGTGAGAAGAAGGAAAAGAGCAAAAAGTCGAAGAAATCTCAGAAATCTAAGAAATCGGCTAAGGACAAGAAGGAGGAGAAAAAGGAGGATGGTGATAAGAAGGACGAGAAGAAGGATGATAAGAAGGAAGACAAGAAAGAAGAAAAGAAGGATGAGAAAAAGGAGGAAAAGAAAGATGATAAGAAGGATGAAAAGAAGGAGGACAAGAAAGAAGAGAAAAAGGATGATAAGAAGGACGATAAGAAGGAGGAGAAAAAGGAGGAAAAGAAAGAAGAGAAGAAGGATGAGAAAAAAGATGAGAAGAAGGATGATAAGAAAGAAGAAAAGAAAGAGGATGAAAAGAAAGATGATGACAAGAAGGAAGACGATAAGAAGGAAGATAAAAGTGAAAAGAAGGATGATGAGGATAAGAAGGAGGAAGACAAAAAGGAGTGATTTTCTTCTTTCGTTTTCCCAGTACTTGTATTTTTTGCAAGCTCCAATAAAATCTTAATCAAAATCCTAATTCGCTTTTTTTTTCTTGTATTTTTCTCTTATGAATCAGCAGACCGCAGTGTTGACAGCGTTGAAAATTTGAAGTTCTGTAAATTTTGGCACGCTCAGAAAAACCCTAGTAATGTCGTTATTGTACTATTATTGAACTACCGAGTTCCGAAAATTCCCGGCCACCGTGTGATGGCGAGTACTTTTTTGCGTTTAAAGAAACGAACTCCCCAGCACTAGAAGAGAGTGGTTTTGGCATACTCGGAAAATTTATGGCGATTTCCGGAACTGTTTTGGACTCGCTGAAATTTAACCGGACTATCCGAGAGAATAAGGCTTCCATTCGGACTAATTCACGTCTGTCCCGTACGTCCGTCCGCCACTCGTCCGTCCGTTTCGTCAGTTATTGCCCGGCCCGTAATATTGCGCCAATTGGTTGTGCATTTCAATTTAAGACAATTTTAAAAATCAGTGGTTGCAAATTTAAGTAGAATGAGCTTTGCAAAAAAATTAAAATTGTTATTTTTAAATAATAGAAGAAATAAGACATTTAAATATGTTGCTATTTTTTGAAAAAAAAAAAAAGGAAAAAAACAACAATTGAAAACAAAATATATGTATTGTCGGCCCGCCAAGATGGCCAAACGCGCTCCGTTGAACTCAACGTTTTGCGACTTTTCATTTTGGTTTCCAAATTATTTAATTTCACGTTGAATTTACACGTGAAATGAAATAAATTGGAGACCAAAATGAAAATTGCATAGCGTTTAGTTCAGTGGAGCACGTTTGATTATTTTGACGGCCGACAATAGAAAAAAACAAAAAGAAAAACTAACAAGAAAAAAAACGGACTAACCGACTGAACCGTAGACGAACGGAGGAGCAGCGGACAGAGTTTGTCCGTTTTTTTTTGTCCGAATGGAAGCCATACGCGATAATGCTGCTTTCTTATAGGGGAATAAGCCCTTTGTAAGCCCTTTGCAACAGTTAGCTAAAAATGTATATAGATTTTTGTACTTTCTTCCCTTCCTTCCCTTATCTTCTTCTTTGATCCCTTTCGGTCGAAAAAAAGAAAAGATGACAATAGCTGAACTACTAAATACAAAATAAGTGTGAATGATGCAATTAATTTGATGAACAAATATTTTGTTTAAACAGATAAACTATAGTCGGCGAATACATCATCAACCTCGCTCTACTGCAAAATTCCTGTAAAACAGTGTTGCACTTGCAAGATTAACTCGAATTCTAGTTTTTATATTTCTTTTTAACGGAAAATGACGTATCCACGGCGAGTTGCAGTTAAAATTTGATTTTTCGTTTCAAAACAGGCGCACTACACTGTTGAAAATTGAAAAGTGCCGTAGAGCGAGGCTGATGATGCATTCGCAGCAGGCTTGTGCGGAAACGGAAATCGGCATTGCCGGATTTCCGAAATTTCCGACATTTTTCGGAAACGATTTCCGTCGAAAACGTTTCCGAAAATTTTTTCGGAAAAGCTTTTCCGACGGAAATATTTCCGAAAAAACTCGGAAATTCGGAAATAGGCAAACATTACTAAAAACCGGCCGATTGCTGAACATTTTTTTCTAGACCTATCACTAGGGTTATTCTTCTTTTTTTTTCGGCATTTGCTTTGCTTATTTTCTGGTTTTTCCTTACGGTTTCAAAAGATTGAAGCAATTTTGTAGGTTATCATTTTATGAAAACATGGTAAATGTTTAGTTAAACGTGAAATCAGGTATTTCGAAGCTTCAAACGTTCAAAAGCAGTAATTAGTGCTCTGTGGCAATCATAGCTCGAACTGAACGATAATTTTCGAAAGCTAACGTGTTTTCAATCAGTTCTAGCGTGATTTAAATTTTTCCTACAACAAAGTGAGGGGGTCTCAACTTTTGTTTTATGAATATTATGTATCAAGAAAATTGTGGGGGGAGCTAGATTTCGAAGTTCATACAGCTTTGGGGGAAACATATTTTGAACAATAATAATTGATTTCTAGAGTACATATAATAATCTTTTGATAATTTTGTCAACTTGGAAGCTGCATGATGTTTGAAAATAGACTCCGCTTCCTTGCCAAAATTTCAATCGTTATTTTCACTTTTTATGAAGTAAAATCACTTGGAATTTCGAAAAAGGGCGGAAACTATGTGGCAACTTATAAAACAGTATTACTAGTTTTGCGTTTTAGTTTCTATTTTTTTAGTTTCATGATAAAATGCTTGATTAAATTAAAACAACAAAAGAAACTAGTGAATTTTTGGATTTCCGAACTTTTCCGAATTTCCGACCTTTTTTTCGGAAACAAAAGTCGGAAAGGAATTTTTCCGAAAAAATTTTCGGAAACAAAATTCCGTTTCCGACTTTTCCGACTGACCGTTGCCGCACAAGCCTGATTCGCAGAGTATAATTGTAAGATAAATGTAGAAAACCAGACGATCCATATTCTACCTGACTAAAGCCACTATGTTTCCGTTCTAAAAGCTACGTGACTGTATCTATCTTGAAAAAAGATCCCTCGATATGCGTAACGTATCATTTATTGATGTTTGTTACCCCGTCTTTCTTTCACATCATCAATCAACACGTGGTCGATCTGCAGAACTTTCGAACTTATAACATGTTGATAAGGAGATAAGGGAAAATGAGAAGAAAAAAAAATAGTAGAACAAGGAAATCATCTATTAGACACACGATATTAAAAATCGGAAAGTGTAACAACGTTTTGTTCAGGAAATGAGAAAATCGAAGATCAGTAGGATAAGATAGCAATATCTTTTTAGAGACTGAATACCGTATCGGAATATTTGTTCCAATGTTTTGTTTTTGTGTAACAGTATCGTGTGACGGTATTTAACGTTATGTTTATCTTTCGTTGATATTTTTCTATCAATTCTTATTTTTATGACTTTGAAACGCCAAAATAAAGCACAAGAAGTTGATTAGCATGAATCGACATATTTTTAAAATTAGGAACACTTTTTTACGATTAAAAAAAAAAAAGATTTTATAATTTTTCGTTACATTAGAGAGGCGGCAATCAAGAAACTGGAAAACTTAAGGAAATATTTTTTGCGGAAAATCCTATTTTTCCTATAATGAGAGAGAAAGAGAGACTGAGAGAAACACTTTCCGGAAAACGGTACTCCACGTTCCTAGCTTAAATTTTTTTTTTCACGATTTTTCATGTTGTTTTTCATCACTTACTCCTACAGTATTCTATGACAAGTTGAAAAACAGGCCAAAAAGAAAAATATGTACGAAAAAATTTACACTAGAACACAACATACAAAATACACATACAGAAGACGAGTTATTATTTTATATCTGTTATTAGGTTGATAAGAACGTTTATTTCGATTTTTCAAAGAAATTCATTGTAAAATTTCTGATGTGAGAGCAAAGAAAATCGTTACCCTTATCGCCTTTGGCATTTCACGAGTGATCAGGAAGTTTTCACTAATTTTCTGCAGTCCAATTATCATGACCGTCAAGTATCAAATTTTTTGGTAAAACTCTCGATCGTAGGTGATACAGGAGCACATTTCAATCATTTTCTCGTGAATATTAGGATTGTTCAGACAAAAATGGAATCAAAATTAATAATGGTGCGAATACACAAGCGGTGATAAATGATCTCACCACAAAAATATCAGAGAATTCTACTTATTAGTGTTTTTGGGACAAGCGTTTACGGTAAAAATATGCCTCTAATTAATACAAAACTGTGCTTGAAAGAAAAATGGGTCGTCTCAAAACATTTTTTTCAGGCAATTTTTTTTCGAAAATAAATTTTGGAAGTTCCACAAAAAAAAATGACTCACTTTTGAAAAAGTAGAAAAGAAAGACAAAAAATCATAATTGGATTATTAAAACTACTTTAATAGTCAATTGGACAGTCATTCTTTCTGATGGGCTATATCGAAAAAACGTAAATCCGCTGAGCGAGAACGATTTGGAGATTAGTTGGATCTACCGTAATCCGGGTTTCAAAATTGTCCTTTTCCAAATCTTGGACATTGTCTTCTGACCTGCTTTCATCGGAAATTTTGCAATAAACGTATCCTCTCTTCTCAGGAAATTTTTGGGCGAGAGTCGGCATCTAGGTGGCTAATAGCCACTGAAAATGGCTATTAGCCGCCGAAAAGGCCATTATGGGGTAATGTCGCTGCCTTTACAATCTTCGCGTTTACTCAGCTATTTTGCGACTTTTTCCAGACACAAGTTGTCTGAAACTTAAAATGGAAAAAAAAAATTGAAAATGATAGCCGACGGAAACGGCTAATAGCCATGGAAAACGGCTAATAGCCATTGAATTTGGAGCGTGTGCCAAATACATCTGGCACACGCTTCGAATCGGTGGCTGTTAGCCGTTTTCAATGGCTATTAGCCAACAATTTTCCGAGTTGACTTTTTCTGACATCTATCCACGAAAAATCGAATACTGTGGATTAAAGCGCCGTCTTGTTGGTAGGCGATACTTTTTCTGCGATACTGTTGTAATGCGGAAAAGTTTTACAACGGAGCAATAAACGACAATCTGATTTGTTTTTTTTTCTAATTTGAAACAAAGCATGGAAAAGACATCCATCAACATCACACCGCCCCTGTGAAGTAACCCTTGTGTTCTTCCAATAATTACAATAACCAGCAGGACATTCACAGAAAATTATATTCATCATTGAAGATGATTTAAACGCCGTTAATCGCTTTGGTGGTCAACCCGTTTTTTGATTCCTTACCACGAATTCTAACTTGTTTGGTTTGCTTTCGGAACTCGGTGATTGTTGGTGACAGTATCGCAACAAAAATATAGCCTACAAATAAAACGGCGCTTCCATCCACATCAAGAACTTTGTTGCCGATAAATACCAGAATTATTCAAGATCTTTTTTGACGGCCATGCCCAGCAGGCATATTATCAATCCCAGAAAGTTCCACAGAGGCCCATTGGAATCTAGGCCGTGCAGAACAAGACCAGCGGCGAAATATGTATTTTCTAAATGGTAAATTGAGAGACGCAAGACAAAACTCGGGAAAGTTCGCAGTTCACGTTGCGTGTTCGAGCCGTCGAACTCTCACAGAAGTCAGAGAAAAATGTGGTGACACGGTTTGCAAAACATTTCCGACGGGAAAAGGTCCTAATACAAAGCCCAAGATTTGTAAAAGGCCAATATTGAAGCTTGGATTACGGTAGATCCAACTTCTAACATAAAATCGTTAAAATTCAGTGGATTCACGTTTTTTTTTTCTAACTCATGAGAATTAATGACTTTCCAAATGACAATTAAAGCTTTTTGTCATTTTTTTCTACTTTTTCAAAGAAGCCCATTTTTGTAGGCATTTTTTACCGTGCAAGCATAAGAAATTAAACAATTGAATTTTCTGAAATTTTGTGGTGTGGCTATATTTTTGTGGAGCATTGTCTTTTCAGGAAAACATAGATTGCGTCGTTCTACAAAAACACTCGGTTTGCAAAATGAAATATCTGACCAGAAATCGGTTGACAAACAAGGGGGTCAGAAAATGAAAGAATCTGTCTTATCAACATAATATGTATTTTCTTTTTCTTGTAAAATTCCTAATCTTTACTATTATTAAGCACTGAAGCTTGTCAGTATGTGTGTGAGATTTCGTGTAAAAAGTGTTTTCTCAGGTCCTACTGGACCTCTCTTCTTTTTTCAAGCTCCATCATCCTCTTCTTCATATAGGCCACCAGGACACACCGTACACATTCAGCCTAGGCCGCAGTCATTTAATTTCACTTTTCAATTCAATAATACATTTGATAATTAAACTTGCGGTCTATTAAGATATTTTTGCTTAATTGTAATTGTCTACGCCAATCCGGAGAACAAAGAAAATTGGAAATCTTTCAAACGGGCAAGCTCGCTCAAACACCGCACCTACCGTAAAACCTATAATAGGACTTGCATGCCACAGTATGGACCGAAGGCCTCGTTTGAGCTAATACAATTAAAAGATGACGACTATTACAGGTTTGTTGCCTGAAAATTCAATTTCCGACTTCCGGCCAATTTTTTTTTGCAAAATAAACTGCTTCATTAAAAAATTATATTTCCATGCAGCCAGAAAACAAATGCGCAAAAAGTGGGCGGGATGATTTTCATGTATTGATGTAGCAATTCGATTGAACACACGATACAGTATGATTTCATATGAACGAGTGGTCACACTATGTATTCATTTTCATTCTAGAAGTGAATAGTATCGTTTTGAATTCATTGCCGGCTACAGTAACGGTTCATGGGGAAAATTCATGGCAACACCCTCTCAGATTTTTCAACCAAACGCAATGCAAAAAGCTGAATGGTTTCATGCGACTGTTGAAAATTCCTCAAAAGACCTGTGATGTTTGCAGATTATTCACGTGAAATCATGCTGTAACCGGCAAGAATATTGAACCGAAAACATAGGAAAAATAAACAAAAAAACAGAGTTTGCGTGGGTTCGTTTTCAAAGCGAAAAAGCTTTTTAAGAGAATACCAAATTATTTATTGTCGGCCCGCCGAAATGGTTAAACGCGCTCCGCTGAACTCGACACTATTGTCCATTCGAGAAAAAAGCAAGTGCGCTCCACAAAACTTAGTACTACGTGGATTTCATTTTCGTCGCCAAATTATTTCATTTTACGTTGAATTTACACGTGAAATTAAATAATTTGGCGACGAAAATGAAATCCACGTAGTACTAAGTTTTGTGGAGCGCACTTGCTTTTTTCGCGAATGAACAATATGTGATTTTCATTTTGGTTTCCAAATTATTTCATTTCACGTTGAATTTATACGTGAAATGAAATAATTCGGAGACCAAAAAGAATTTTGGCGGGCCGACAATACCAAATATTTTTAAATCTTTCACACCGTTCGTAAGCGCCATGTGTCCAAGTTTCGTGACTTTTGTCATATACATAAAAACGTTTGTCGATCGATCACATTCATTTTATAATGGAAAGAATAAATTGAAAAATAGTGAGATTGAGATCCGATTGAGTATCAATATCCTTCTTGCTATTTTCACGTGTTGGAAGTGCACGTCCAACCACTGCATCTTGCAAAGAATCCTTCAGAATCTTTGACACCATTCCGGTTGTAATATTGATATCCAGTAGCTTGTTGATAACGATAAGGAGGTTGACCCATAGCAAAGGGAAAAAAGAACTGGGTACTGACATCGACGATTAGGAATATGGTAATTAACAGGAATGTCAACATCGGTTTCATTTTCTCTTTTATTGCTGCTGAACAAAGAATTGATTTTCTAACCACTTCTCCTGTGCAGATGCGTCATTTATATGTACGCTGGATGCTCTAATATGGGCGGAGTCTGGAAGAAAATGATGTAATACAGTTTCTCATAAGAAATACATCAACAGACTAGTTTCAAACTCTACACTAATCTCGTATTCATTGTAGTCCCAGCGTATACCGTAATCCAATCGAAAAGGGGCGCGGAAAGTGTTCAGTGATGTGTGTGTCGCTGCGCGGACATTATGGGTTCATTGAAGCACCCTGTGCGTTCTCTGATGAGAAAACTGTTTGCATGTGAATTGCAGGCGGAAATAAAAAGGCATTAAAGATTTGTATTATATTTTGCTTGTAATTTCTTATTGAGCGTTTTTGCAATTCTAAAAGTCTTTGATTAAGCCCGTTTATTGAGCACGCGTTTTATAAAATTCAAACCTTGCAGATTTTCGAATATTTCGTTTGAGGCAACCCACGCTTCACAAAAATTTTTTCCATTATTCCTTAATTTTCCTCATTTTTGTCAAGTTTTCATGCATAAATATTCTATAAATCAACAAAAATTGATAACGATAATTGTTCCTTTTTTGTTATATATCCAAAACCCTAATTGTAAGGCTCCGCTATTTTCTGACCAAAACTTCCTGTTTATGGATTAAAATAAAGTTTCCAACGTAAATAATATGAAAATGGAGCGTGGAAGACGTGCTACGTCAGAGGCCGTATGCACGAACCAAAGGGGTTTATCGGTTTTTTTTTTAGCAGCTCATAGGGCTTTGTCTGCAGGTCTCCGGGCTTTGACAGAGGCTCTAAAGTTGCTTTTGGTAATTTTCAGTTATTGTAATGGTCAGTTTGTCAATCTCCGACTGTCCGATTAAAACCGACACGCTCTTCGAAGAGCTCTTCTGCCCGGCAAACGAGGTTCATGCATACGGCCTCTGAACTGTATACCTTTTTCTATCTTTTTTTTGAGAAATGCGGATGTAATATTCACCGTACGGAGCGCTGCAAATTCGCTCCCTTCGCAAAGTGGACGACGCCGCCGTTGGCGACAAGAGAGTGCAAAAAATTGAGAGAGCGTGGCCGATGTTTCGCATATACCGTATTTGTCTGATATACCTTATTTTCTCTGTTTGACCGGCATGCAGCCTTAATTTTTAAACCCGTGACTAGATGCCGGACAGTTAGAGTAAATACAGTTTATAGAAATTTTCGTATCAACTTTTTCAGCTTTAAAAAAACCTTGACATGACCCCTATGTTGACCTTGATTAGATGTGTGAAGTTATGCCCTATTTTCAATGAAATTTTCAATCAAAGTTCAAATTAAACTCTTTTCAGCTAAATACACTGTAGTTTTCATGCATTTATGAAACAGAGAGAAAAATAACAACTTTTTTCAAGTTTCGTTCCGTAATGACGCAAGAAGAACAGTTATTTGATCAACCGCAATTCTCTATTTTTCCACGATTTTTCAAATGATTTATTGTGTTTTCGATCGAGTTGTGACATCAAAACGTGAAACCTCGCCCACTTTTTTCAGGCGAAAATTCAAAATGCACTAAAATGTTATGTTCGCGTGAAAAAAGTGGGTGGAGTTTCACGTTTTGATGTCGCAACTCGATTGAAAACACAATATTAAAAACTTTTCCCGGTATCAATTCTTCAGAGATTTGGCAGGGCTCATTCACGAAAAAATGCTGCAAGTTGGAAACTTTAAACCCATTTATCTCATTTTCCGAATTTCATAAGTTTTGTCTCTTTTTTCCTTTCCTTTTCCTTCCCCTCATCAAATATCATGGCTGCCTATCCGCCCACTTCAGAATTCGTGATCTTCTTCATCGTCATCATTATCATCAAACCATGAACCGCCTCTCCCTCACCCCGCCCCGCCCCCGTCGTCACTTCTTATAAAAGACTGATCTGTCTCAAACTGTGATCAAACTAATCAAATTCGTATAATTCGAATCTAAAATGCTCTCTTCCAAACTCTTCGTCGTCATCGTCGTACTCTTCTGCCATCTTTTGTCTGTCAATGCTCAATTCTTCTTCCCATTCGCCATGGGGCAAAACAATGCGGTACCAAACTACAACTATGGTGGATCCGTCTATGGAAATGGTAACGCTGTCAAAGATTCTGAAGGCTATTTTGTCAAATGCAGTGGATGGACTTGCCAGAACTAGAAAATCTGACAACTTATCAAATATTCGGGTTCAATTGACAACTTCTCCACCATTTTCTCTGTTTTCGTCTTTATTTTGATCTCGCAGTTTTTTATTCTCAAATAAACAGATTTATTACATACTTTGCTTTTTTCTGAAAAACATGATATTGTGTTTTCAATCGAATCGCATCATGAAAACATGAGTCTGCATTCACCGTTCTGTCTGCTTCTCTTCAAATAGCACTGTGATTGCGTGTTCGCGCGCAAATAAGTGGGCGGGATTTCATTTTTCGATAATGCGACGCGATTACAACAACACACAAAAACGAGTACCGAAGGTACTGCAGATCACGGTGTTCTACGTACTTGGACGACTGGTGCACCGTTCAGAGCATGACATTATTTAAGTCAATTCCTGGCTAGGGAAATGACCGAGCAATCTTTGTAAATTTCTCTACTACCAAATTTGAGGCTGGGTGGACCCGGCGGGTAACAGCGGACTCGAACCTGTGATCTATCGAACGGCAACACCACCGACTGCGCTATCGCCCAATATTATCCTTCTAGACAGTTCGGTTGAATGCTTTTTTCCTGTACGGAAACCTTGTTACAGATTGGGCGGCAATTATTGACATGAGATTTTCTCAAAAACATGAAGAATCTTTCGAAATTCTTAACCTTAAATTGTACAAACTACTGATGTTTAACTCTATTTTTCTTTGTCAAGTTTTTAAGTTGAATGAGTAAGAGGACTTGTTTCCCTTCATCAATAAATAAATGAACTGGTAGAAACTTAAAAATAATAAAAAATATCAACAGGTTTTTACACGTCCTCCTATCGCCTTGATGACGCCCTACAGAAGCTTTGGGTAGCGCAAGTACTGGGCGTAAATTTTTGAGGCAATTCGGAATTCCGAGCGGGTTAGTAAAAACCTATTCCGACCGACTTGAAATTCCGAATGTGTACTTTTCTTTCTGCCATCTTGTTGTTTTTATCTTTATATACAGGAATCTTCTTGATTGTCATACAAGGCCCTTCATTTACCAGTTGCAGTTGTTTTGTGATTATTTCAGTAATGTAGCACAGTACGGAGAAGTTGTCATTATCTTTATATTCACTATTATCAAGAACTGATGTTTGTCATTATGTGTGTAAGATTTCGTATCACCTCGTTTTCTCAACTCCTACTGGACCGATTTGCACCAAACTTGGCAAAACAATTTTTAAACCCAATGGGCATGAGGCGGCAGAAGTTTGGTGCGAATCGGACAAATTGTGAAGCGTAGGATTCTAAAGGCATTTTGCATGTCCGAGAGTCTTCTAGTTACTCTTAAATCCAAAGTTATGCCATGAAGTTTGGTTAAATAATCTGAAAAAGGTCAGAAAACATAAATAATGACACAATACTTAAGGTTAGCTGCCTCAGTCCTCCGCAGTGCTCCGCATCCGGCTTCTGCTCTTCTTACAACAGATTCGAGAGCAAGTCGGAAGAGGCATTCTAATCTCGGAGTAAAGGACGTAGACTCGACGGAACAAGATCGCCCATCCAAGAACCAGAAAAAAACGATTTTAGAGCGTGCTCGTTCAGCTGTAGGTCGGTTGCCCATATAGTCGACTCGCAGAGTTGCTAGAAGAGACAAAGACGATCAAGTACGACGTTATCGGACTATCGGAGACGAAAAGAGCAGCCGAAAAACACATGAAGAATCGAGATGGGACCGGAGTTTTTAATAAAACGAACCACACTTCTGTGTCTGGAGGGGTCAGCTTTATCGTCAATAGCAACCTCCAGCCAACGGACCAAAACATCAAATTTCTAAACAACAGGATCGCCTACTTGAATTTCCAAGTAGATCGGCGACTGAGCTGCAATGTCTTTCAAGTGTACGATCCAGTTGCCGACTCTGACCCCGAAAGAGATCGCTGATTTATATGAGAACTTAGAAAAAGCCTACACTGCTTTTTACATCGAGTACAAGCTAGTTGTGGGCGATTTTTCAACGCTCGAATGGAGCTTAAGCGTCATCCATCAGGACTTTACCAACTCAATTTCAATGACACGCCCAACAGAAATCCATTCGAAACTTTTCAGCACATTCAATTTTTAATTTTTCTATCATACACCATACTCGCCCACTAGATCAATTCTTGGCTGTTACACTTTCACGAGCAACTTTGAATTTCAGTCAAGCTCCCCAAACTTCTGATTGATTCTTTGAAGAAAATAATATGCGACCTCGCAAGAATATTACATACACAAAACAAACGGCTGCAGTTGGCGAAGCAGCAAAATATATTACAAGGAAACGCTATCGTTTCACTTTTGTAGAATAGTAAAGAAGTGTTTATTCGTGAGCTTCTTCGAGACCGTACTGGATTCGAAGAGCTCCCACAACCTCCGTATTCACCAGACCTCTAATATGCACATTTGGATGGAGAATATGAACATCACACATTAATATTTGAACCTGTTGAATGAAATTCGTATAGAGAAAATCTTAATCATGGGAGAAAACGTTTTGTCTACTCTAACACCTCAAAGTACAGAAAAGAACACGCACAGAAGCCATCTGAACGATTCTTAGACGACGTCACGGACTCAAAAACGAAGTCGCCGACTACATATTTTGATCTTCTACAAAATCGTTCAATGATGCCGGTTTCGCCATTTCAGACACTGCACGTTCAGTGTTCTGTGATGTAAACGCGGAAAGCATGTGAACAAGAGACAGTGTCTGTTGTTAGTATGCGTATTTTGTAGACTGAGAAGGCGTAGCTTGTATCGAAGATGATCCTGTAATATGATGATAAGGAAGCAGCCAATATTTGGGCGGAAAGCTAGAAACAAAAATGTGAATCAAAAAGTGTACATACGTAATATGATGATAGCAGGTTTTTTTCTTCGTTTTTGATTGACAATACATCATTTGAATATTTTGAGTAAATAAATGAAGACGGTTCTTTGATAAAAGGCGTTTCCTATCTGCATAAGGTAAAATGATAAAATACTTTCTTTGGATTAACAATCGTCTACAGGCTTTTTTCAGATCTGCAGCATCATCTCGAGTGAAGCGAAAGCCAGCAAACGGACCAGACCCACCAGAACAAACTAACGGCGCATCGTATTTGTTTTTTAGTGCATTTTATTATTTCATCAACAAAAAAAAAGAAAACAAGCAAAACTGCCTACTTTAATAATCATAATAATAAAAGCACACCTGCATTTTCCTCGCAATCTCTGTCTCTTTCTGGGAAGCCAAACACTTCTTCCTTTCTGGTTGCTCAGAAACAAACAGCAAAAATATTTTTTAGAGGATTCCCTTTTTCTTATTTTTTTTTCTTTTTCCTTTTTTTGTCTGCTCAATGATGAAAGACGATGAATATCAAATTGCGTTCGTTCTTTTGACTAAATACTTTTTTATGCAGTCCCACTAAATCTTGCCCTATTTGATTTTTCCCATGATATTTTTTGGTCTCTTGGTGTTGCTCTTTACTTTTTTGCATGTCTTTGGATATAATTCTAGGTGTGAATTGGATAGATCTTTGAGCAGTTTTTCTTAATCTCTACGGTCAAGTTTCGTTGCTCTTTTTTTGGACAGAGCATAGGTACTTTTTCTTCTGACTTTTTAATGGAATCGAGTTTTGTTGAACATCTTATGTTTAGTTTTGTTTGATATTCTTATCAGAACTTCTAACGTAGCTCTGTTTACTCTATTAACGAGTCTCAGTTGTTTATCAAAAAGGTTTTATCGTTCATTTATATGCGCCCTTTTTTTGGAAAATTTTTGAACCCCTGTAAATTTAATAAACCAGTTTCACGGTACCAAAGTTCGAGTTTGTAACCTTGCCTTGGGGCGTGGCAACCGCGGATATTAGCAGTGAAATATAAAAATCCCGATCTGCAAAACGCCCCATTTTTCTGATTATTTACGTTTAAAGTTTGATTCTAATTCAAATATTTTCCAAAAAAGCAAGTGCGCTCCACGAAACTTACAATTAGTACTTTGTGGATATCATTTTCGTCGCCAATTTATTTCGATTCAAGTGGAAATTCAACGTGAAATTATATTATTTGGTGACGAAAATGAAATCCACGAAGTACTAAATTTCGTGGAGCGCACTTTCTTTCTTCACGAATGAACAATGCCTGAAAACTTGGCAAAAATAAGGAAAATGAAAAAAAAAATGTTTCTAATTGTAAGATTTAAATTGTCGAATTGTTCACGGAGAGTACACAAAAAATGCACGAAAGTTGCCCCAAGAACCAAACGTTTTAGAAGCGTTTTGAAAGCGTGGGGTGCCGTTTTAATACGAATGGTAGCTTATGAAGCCCGATATTTTATCGAACTGTGCTGGAACCGAAGTGCGCTGGAGAGTATGATATTGGCCTTTCGGAATATGGAAAATCGACACGCCTCATGAAAACATTTTGTTATTTTTTGAAAGCCTCTAGTCAAACTTTTTGAATTTATAACCCATTTTCCCCAGATGCTGTAACTACAATTTAATACAACACAAATATGTTATTTACTGTGAGAACGACCGTTTTTTATCAATTTTTCTGCAAATTGCCCGAATATTTTTCCGTTCTTTTGGCGTAATTTCTATTCTTCATTTTTCCTGATGTATGGCGTAAAAAAACGGGATGCACAGAATAATCTAAAACATTTCTATGTTAAATGACTGAAAGATGGATAAATAAATAAATATGATTAGAGCTCATTTGCGTCTTCTTAACAGTTTCGATTTACGCTTGCTTTGTTTTCACGGAAAACAGAAAACAGCTTTGTTGTAACTCAAATTACATATATCCAGACAAGCATCTCCACCAGGGATGTGCGTAAAATTATTTTTTTCACGGATCCGTGAAAACGTGAATTCACGGTTTCGAAGAACCGTGAAAAACCGTGAAAACCGTGAAATCCGTGAAAAAACAAAATTTCAAAAATTGATCAAAGTATCGTGTTTTCAATAGGGTTTCATCATTAAAAAATGAAATACAGAATTCACCGAAACTACTATGTGTCGTTGTTTTTGGTTAAACATGACAAACTCAGTCTAGAAGTGTACTAACAAAGGCTTAGAAGTGTACTATCGATTTCAAAATACTTGTGTTATACTTTTTTACCTGAATTTCGTTTTAAAAATTGATCACTCTCTAGGGGTACCCGCTTTTTGATTTGTGTGGTTTCGAAATGCTATAGTCGGCGAATACATCATCAACCTTGCTCTACTGCAAAATTCCTGTAAAACCGTGTTGCACTTGCAAGATTAACTCGAATTCTAGTGTTTATACTTCTTTTCAACGGAAAATGACGTATCCACGACGAATTGCAGTTAAAATTTGATTTTTCGCTTCAAAACAGGCGCACTACACTGTTGAAAATTGAAAAGTGCGGTAGAGCGAGGCTGATGATGCATTCGCCGACTATACAAAAAAGAAAAAAGCGGTTTAGACTCAATTTTCTTGAGTCTGTTATTTTATTCCTGTCTTTTCAATCATTTTAAATATGATTAGATAGACAATGTTTACAAAGGAAAAAATAACACTCTATCAGGAAAATTAAGTTCTAAACCGCACAGTTATATTTTGTAGAAGTTCTAAACCGCCCAGTTCTAAAAACTAGTATCCCCTTTCATGTACAACTCTTTTCAAAAACACTGTAAATGGTTGAAATGAGAAGTAAGTAAAATTCTATGTTTTTCTGTCGATCAATTTTCAACTGGTCCTTGCTTTGACGGCCTACAGTACCTTTAAATGGAGTGGTACGAAAAAGTGTTCAACTAGTGAAATGTAGTCTTGAATTTAAAAGTTTGACATGATAATTTTGCAACCTTAATTATATTTTTGAATTTGTGGAACTCACTCAGTGTTTTAACCTGCTACTCGTGGGAATACGATTTCACGAAATGAAGTCGACAAGATTCGAGATTTTCTGGCAATTCAGGGTGTTGCATGCATAATGAGCATTTTTTTCGAATCTTTGTCGCTTTCTGACAGTAAAAACACTGAATAGATGATACAGCAGCCAGCGCACTAGCCTTATAAATATTTAACTCAATCACGAAAATTTCACGGATTTCACGGAATATTTTTTCACGGTCAGCCGTGAAATAAGTTTTTTCAAAAAATGCCGTGAAAACCGTGAAATTCGTGAAATCCGTAACCGTGAAATCACATCCCTGATCTCCACACCCACATTCCCACAGTTCGTGACGTGCCTTCTTTACAAAACTCCTCTTTTTCAGCCCCCGTATCAATTCGTGCGCGCCTATTTTTCATCAGCGAATTCATTTGCGTGCGAAAAAAAAAGAAGAGAAAACGGAGATTTCTTCGTTGAATGAATTCCTTGAGCAGTGAGTAGTCAGTCACACCATCTTGGCATGAGGCGGTCAAATTATTCATGAAATGAGGTATGTGAGAGCCTCTTTTTACGCTGGATGAGCCACCGCCTCTTTTTGCGAAACTATAGTCTATACCATAGGATAGAACGTCTTCTAAATTTTCAATGTTTTCTTATTTTTTTTGTCTATAATTTTTACTTTCTTTTTTGTTTTCACACAACTTTTTTCGGATCTAATTAGCTTCATAAGTCGGAAGCCGACGCGCTATTATTTATTACACTCTGTTTTTTCAAAAGATTTTCTCAATTTTTTTTTTTCGCGAATGGAATCGCGAGCAGGAAGCATGTTCTCCGCGAAATTGAAGTGACTCGTTTTGGCGCGAGAAGCACTCATAAAATATTCGCCTATATAAATCGTGGCACCTTTTTTCCCAGACTCTGTCTTTTCGTCAATTTTCACTTTTTTTGAGCCCGTCTTTACTGACAGCCCAGTCGGAGGAAGGTTCGAGGCTCGAAAATTTATGTCAGTTTGTGATATGGACAGAAACATTAACTTTTACTTTTAGTATTTATTTCATTGTATACAAATTGTTATGGAGTAGGAAACAAGAAAAAAGAAAAATAGTTTTTTCTACCCTGAATAACCTCATTCACTGGTACTCCTTAATTATATAGAATGCAAATAACTTCATGTCATTTCAAGTTTCTTAAATACGAATTTCGGTACATTCAGAAGGCTTTCGAAGACACTGAAAAAACGGGGGGAAACTGTCAAAAGTCGAGGTATGAGCTCAGCCTTTTTTGCCCGTTTGCAGCAGTGATTTTCCTGCCTTCTATATACCTTCAAACCTGTGTTAGAACGGCACTTGTATAAGAACGGCATCCTCTAATAGAGCAGCACCCTACAATAAAACCTCAGTTTTAAATGGATTTTTTTCGAGGTTTTGACGAGAATAAATTTAAAATATTGATTTTTATTCATTCTGATTTACTATAGTTGATTTTGCGGTTTTTTATAGGATGCACACACATAACATTTTTCGATATTTAAAATAATTTTAATTTTCACTACATTTTTATATGAAAACGGTAGGAAATTGTAGGTGTCTTGCTACAAACAGAAAAAAAACGCTACAAAACAAAAAGTTTGTGAATCTTGTAGTTTTGATTACAAAAAGAAGGTTAGATCTGTTGCTCCAGAAACGAGCGAGGTTTGCCAGATCTTTTGGACTCCCGAGCTTTATCTTTTCTGAAAACAACTATTTTTAGTTTGGGACTTCTTGTCTCCAGTGTCCCTTTTCAAAATTTGTGAGTGTTTTTTTTTGTTATTTAGGTTTCATTTTTTGATTTTCATTGAATTCTTTTTTTTTTAAGTCAAAATAGAACGGCACCTTTAATATAACAACATCCCGAGGCACCTTCCGAGAAATAGAACGGCATGCCGTTCTAATACAGGTTTTTTAATGGTATTCATTTTTTTTGTGCACAATCATGCAGTAGAAATTTAATGGACGGTTCTTGTTCGTCCGAACAAGGTCTTTCTTTCCCGCAGTTTAGTATGTGGCTCTAAATTTTTTAAATAAACTTTAAAAGTACTCTCGAAGCTATAGAGACACTAGACGATATGGACGCGCTTCATTCGCAAAATATGATCGAGGGAATTCATCGAAAAATGGAGGCGTGTGAAATAGATTTGTGAGTCTCCGACAATATGTGAAAATTATATTTGGTTCTCTTTATTATTATGATGCGTTAATTTATTTCGGTTAACGTTTTGTCATCTCATACGGACAGGAAAGCGAAAATCAGCTCTCATCAATGGAAGGACAACCCCACACCAAAAAGAACAACTCCCCACCTTGGGAGTTTCTGTTCAATACTATCACTGTTCTATCGGTGTGGGCTAATGTTTACAAGCCCCAGAAACATTGTGTGCCTGATCTCCACGAAAAGCTAATTTTTCGTTTTGCAGCAGTCTGTGGGGGAAATTTTCTATACATACAATAACAAACCAAAAGAGCAAGAAGTTTGAACGGAATTGGATAAGTTTAAAGTTTAGCATACTGTAGAATACTGTAATACTGGAAGCGTGTTTTGCCGCGTTGCTCAGTCAAATACCGTCGAGAATCTTCGTTCCAAATATTATCTAGCGCATCAAGCTGCTCATCTAGAACGGATGAGCAGCTTGATGCGCTAGAAAATATTGAGACTTCCATTAAAACGCCACGTCTTCCATTCATCATCCTCCAATTTGTCTGTCCACCATACATACCTTTTCCATCTTCCACATCTTCACGTCTCAATCAAATTGTGTACCTTTTTCTTCTTCCCTTTGCTCCAGTGTGTTCCATCTTCTTCTCCTTCCAAGCTCATCCTTCTTCCTTTCCGTTTTCGATGCGTTTCGTTTCGTTTCGTTTCCAATCTAAATAGTGTTTTGTGGTTGGTTGGGTGTGGATGAGTGAGTGAGTGAGTAGGCAATGAGTGGAGTGCAAGTATGTGTTAAATCGTTGTGGAAATGCGAAAGAAAGGAGAAAAGGGGATGAGCCCCCCATCCAAAAGCCGCCCAGCAGTCCATACAAATTGTCTCCTCTTTACCCGACGGTAATCCAGGAATCCACAATGCTGCCGCTTCATAACTTTTGTTGCGCATCTTTTTGCTTCACTCGTCAGTGCCTTCTTCTTATTCATATTTTCTACAACTCGTTCATTACAAATTCCGCTCGGCTCAGATTTTTCATATTCTACGCCTGCGTCTTCGTCTCCGTCTCTTCTTCTTATTTTTCTTTCTTCCGCTTTTTTTGAATATGTAACATAAAAGAAAAAAAAGAAGAAGAAGCAAGCGTTCAAATTTCGAATCAAAAATTATTTTCGTCTATTCTGTACATATACATATATTTTCATTTTAATAACATAGCAACACAACGTCTCTTTTCTCCCCACAATCCAATCCTCAGGTATATATTATTATTATTATTCTCTTTTTCTACCTCCAGTGTCCTCTAAACAAAAAAGCAACATCCCACCATGAAATTCAGGAAATCTCCTATGCACATTGAATGTAGACGAATTCTCATCCTTACCCCGATTCTTCTCCTCCTTCTCCTTCTTCATCCGTACTCCACCTCCGCCAGTCAAAACTATCAATGGTCGTACGATTCGGACGTGTTTGGCGGTCCCGACTTTTGGGGTCTCGTCGAGAAGGACTGGTGGATGTGTAAAAAGGGACGTATTCAGTCGCCAATCGACATTCAACCGGCCCGGTTATTATTTGACGCCACCGTTAAACCGGTAAGGCTCGACAAACTACCAGTGGTTTCCGAGTTTGTGAACACTGGACAAATGGTACGAGTTCGAATCGGATATTCGTCGCGGAAGCCGTCCGTCAATATTACAAGTGGTCCGCTTTACGGTTATAGATATCGGTGAGCTTTTTTCGTGAATTTTTGTCATTTTATTTAAATATAATTTTTCGCAGGCGCACATTGTATTACTCTCTTCTCAGCAGTTGCTCATAAACTTTGAAATAAGCCAATTTTTGCACGAAATATCTCGAGGTGCATTTTTTGACAGAGTTGAAATGAGTGCGACCGTAACCTATTAAAATAGAAATAATTTCAAAAAAATCACGAAAAACAAGATAAAAGACAACAAAACAATACGCCTTGTTTACATTTTTTAATGGGTTACGGTCGAACTCATTTCAACTTTGTCGAAAAATGCACTTCGAGACATTTCGTGCGAAAATTGGCTATTTTCAAAGTTTATGAGCAGCTGTTGAGACGAGAGTAATAGCTGACATGAATTGAACCGATAAAAAAATCAATAAATTATTGAAAATATCATCAAAAACATGATAATTAAATAATGCAAAAATCATACGAAACAAACAAGGCAGTGGGCGGAGCGTTCGTAAATCCCTACGCAAACACCGAATGCCATTTTAAATAAAACGACGATATTATCAATCCCAGAATGTTCCACCAGGTGCCCATCGGAACCTAGGCCAACGCCGAAATCCGTATTTTCAACGTGGAAAATTGAGCGAGACGAAATGCGGTCAAGTCCGTAATGCACGGTTCGTGTGCGAGCGGTGGAACTCTCAGAGATGGATAATAGTTGGGCGCAAATAAAAAAAATAATCCGAAAATGGTTTCAAAAAAGAAGTGGGATTTGAATTATTCACTTCGCGCCTCACTAGTATATACAGGTTAGGCGATATACTGTAAATAGGACAAAACAACTCGAAATTAGAAGTTTCTTTGGACGTCTCTTTTCGTAAGTTTTTTTTCTACATCTCGCGTCTCTCAATTTTCTACGTATTTCGCCGTTGGCCTAGTTCCTATGGGCCCCGGTTGAACTTTCTGGGATGGATAATAACAAAATCGATCAATACCCGAAATAACTGCGCGGAATATACATGGGTATCTCCAACCCATTCAATTTTCTTCAAATTTTCCAGGGTACAAAGAGTGGATTTCCATATGGGACGGGGAAACGAAAACGGCAGTGAGCACACGATAAATGGACGACGTCTTCCGATGGAAGTGCAGCTCGTCGCGTTCAACACGGATTTGTATCCAAATTTCACGACGGCAGCTAAATCGCCTCATGGAATCGCCATCCTCTCGGTGCTTGTCGACTTTGGCGCAGAAACCAATCAGGAGCTTTTGAAACTGACGATTGCCGCCGCCAGCATAACTTATAGGAACCAAAGGGTACAATTGGCAGATTTCGAGCCATGGCGACTTCTCCCGTTCACTCGGGACATTATCACATATGAAGGATCTCTGACGTCTCCAGGTTGTCACGAAACTGTGACTTGGATAATTCTCAACCAGCCAATTCACATTACCAAGGATCATGTGAGTTGTCAGAGTCCTCAACATTCTAGTATTTACTTTCCTTTTCAGTTCGATGAATGGTCGCAATTATATTCAACTATGGAAGGAGGTGGAAAGGTTCCAGTAGCTCCAAATTACCGAGAAATTCAAGAAACGAATAATAGATTGGTTCGAACCAACATTCAGCATAGGATGAGCTACAATTGCAACGTTTCCGTAAACAAAATACACTACAAAGCAAACCATTTATATCCACCCGCTCCAAAACATTCTCCCCGTCGTCATAATAATCCGATTGTCTAAAACAAAATGTATGCTTCATGATAAAATCTTTCATATCGACTGAAATATTTTAGGGGTTTTCTTCATGCATTGCTAAAAATGTTTACCGTAAAAACTCTATTATATGGCCATGGCACTCTATTGTTCGGAGCAAAGTTTAGCGGGCATTTGGCGGGCAGGTGGCATTCTATTTTTCAAAGTAGGTTTTGAGTGTCATTCTATTAGAGTTGGCATTAAAATAGGGATTGCCATTTAATAAAGTTTTTACGGTATATGGAATGTTTCATTCCTCATTTAACGATTTTTGCAACGGTTATGGCGTCTATTATTGTTTTAAAAAAAGTTGTCACCTGGCGAGAGACTCGAATTCAAAAATAGGCTCCGCCTTCTCGCCAAAATATTTTTGCAACTCTGCGCGCGGTTTTATGCGCCGAATGTTACTTTATTAACAAAATTAAAAACTCACTTTGAATCAACAGTTGACAAAATTCACTTCAAAATAACAATTTTTATAAAGGTTTCCGGGAGAAATTGAAAGGCACTGGACAAAAATTCGACGCAGAAAATCGCGCGCACCGCGATTGCGAATTGGCGCGCGCAGAATTGCAGAAATATTTCGGCGAGGAGGCGGAGCCTATTTTTTGAGAGCTGATCTTTTTATCAAAGCATGGGTGGTATGTCAGAATAGCTGTTGGGGGTGGTTTAACAGAGAATGGTGGGGGGGGGGGGGGGCTATAATAGAAGATTCCCAGGGATTTTGATATACACCCCCACAGGGGGGGGGTTTCAAACATTTCTTTAAAACCCACCAAAATGGAGTGGGGGAGGGGGTGTTTATCCAAATCCCTGGGAATCTTCTATTATACCCCCCCCCCCCCCCCCCCCCTCCCTTTGGAAAAACCAGAGCCGACCTTTTAGAATGTTCCCATCTTCGCTCCTATTATCGGACCGCCACGTCGGTCAAACGCGCTCCGCTGAACTCAATACTATTATTGTTTTAAAAAAATTGTCACCTGGCGAAAGGCGCGAATTCAAAAAATAGGCTCCGCCTCCTCGCCGAAATATTTCTGCAATTCTGCGCGCGCCAATTTGCAATCGCTGTGCGCGCGATTTTCTGCGTCAAATTTTTGTCCAGTGCCTTTCAATTTCTCCTGGAAACCTTTATAAACCTGTTCTTTTGAAGCGAATTTGGCAATTGTTGATTTAAAGTGAGTTTTTAATTGTCTTTAGTAGATATTTGTCAATAAGTAACGAAAATTCAACGCATAAAATCGCGCGCACAGCGATTGCAAATTGGCGCGCGCAGAATTGCAAAAATATTTCGTTGAGGAGGCGGAGCCTATTTTTCGAATTCGCGCCTCTCGCCAGGTGACAACTTTTTTAAAACAATAATACGTGGATTTCATTTTGGTTTCCAAATTATTTTATTTCACGTTGAATTTACACGTGAAATGAAAAAAATTTGGAAACCAAAATAAAATCCACGTAGTATTGAGTTCAGCGGAGCGCGTTTGACCATTTTGGCGGGCCGACAATAGAACAATGCTTCTTTACTGTTTTTCTTACTTATTTAAAAGAGTAAACTTTGATCAAAATAACACGACTGTGTCATCGATAGAGGGAAAAGCTCAAAAACATTGAGTTTTTATACATTTATTCTGAAACTACATTTGCGCAAACGTTTCGTTGGTAACTAAACAAACACACAAATGGATGACGTTAAATAAGACTGAATGATATCGTCATCCGTCAGCTTAATGCTTCTCGCGCTCAGCCTCGAATCCGACTCCTGGCACGTACTGCTCAGACTTGTTGTGGAACAACGAGTGGTTGCCGTCTCCCCATGGGAATGGCTGAAATTGAATCCACAATTATTTTCGGACAGCGGTTAAATCTAGGGGAGCAGTTCTCCGCATCCATTCTATCATTTTTCTTTTTTCGACAAGCCTAGAGACTAACCTTGTTGCGAACGTTCAAGAAAGCGTACTCAACGTGCTCCGGGCGATCGTGGCTCCTAAACAGTGCACGTTTTGTCATTTTTCAATTGAATTCTCACTTACATGTGCTTCTTGTGGTCGGAGAAAGCAGCGTACATGGTAAGGGCAAGGCATGGAATGGATGCGATGTAGAAGATCTTCTTCCATGTTTCGCTGGTGTCTTAAATAAGAAATAAATTATTTTTACTATTATTAAGCGTTGATGTTTATCAGTAGCCGTGTGCGATTTTGTTCCACTAGCGTTTTCTCAGCTTCTACTGGTTCCACTGGACAGATTTTCAGAGAGCCCGACAAAACAGGGAAAAATTTTGCAAGTCTACGCCACAGTTTTTCCTGCATTCTATAGAGTTTTCCTGCATTCTATAGAGTTTTCCTGCATTCTTCATCCCGTACAAAACTAATGCCGCAGACTTGCAAAAAGCGGGGCTTGTTCCTCGGTTGTTTTAATGTTTTCCACTAGATTTGTCGAATTTCAAAGCCAAAGGACAGGAGTTAGATTGAAATTGATGAGAATCAGTCAAGTTTGAAAGGTGCCGCAAAAATTTTAGTAAAACTCACTTTGTGCCTGCTTCATTGGGGTGGTGAAGGACTCTTTGAATCCATCGACGTTATTCGATCCGTAGAAGGATCCAGATGACTTGCGCTGGAAAGTCTTGACAACGGAGCGAGAGGCTGGCAGAGCGAGGCGGTTCATTTTGAATACCTGAGAATTTCAAAATGAAAGAAAGTAAGAAAACATCAGAGGTCAGCGGTAAGGAATCACGTAAATATTTAACAAAAAGCAAAGAAAAGAAAAGTCGCGGATCGAAAGACAAAAAAGAAAACATCAGCTGATTTGAGGGTCATCGTAATGAGTCAAAGTAGTAAACAAAGGTTTGCACACTTACAATGCAAAGAAAATCATTGCGCGTTCCTCACGTTGCGATACATACTTCGTAGTTTATATTATTATGAAATCGTTTTTTTTTTATCAAGAAATGATAAATAGAAGAAATGAAGAATTTTTGTCACACAAATCCGCATAATCGCAACGTGTGGAACAAGCGATAATTATTTTAAAAAATCGATAATTACCAGTAAATTAGCAAGAAACGAACTGAAATTGTTTGATAATTAATGAAAAAATCAATTAAATCGTGATTTTACCAACAAAATAAAACAAGAAATCGCACGTGTGAACTTTGAGAAATGAGAGAGGCAAAGGAAAGGCCGTCTTCGTGGCGAGACCCGTCGTGCAAATGGCATGCGCCTTTAAAACGCAAGAGCTCCGCAGGCTTATGAAATCTGCTGAAATTCGCCCGATTTGAATAAAAATTACAAAGCCGACTGATAACTTGTCAATTTGAATGCAGAAAAAATTTGAAAGAAATCGGTTCATTTTCAACAAAGTTATCGACAAAAAACCAAAATTCAGTGTTTTTCTTTTTTTGGTTTGACCATCGGAGATGCTGGAGAGGACGGACTACGGCCCTGTGTTGCCATTTGTGTCGTCAATGCTCTTTCGTTGAAGTTTCTGAAATTCGTGAATATTGTATCATCTTGATCTGGGTGGCCAAGGGAAAATAAATCCGATTGCGGATTTTTTTAATTGAAAGAAAACAAAACTTTTATTCTAAATATTTTTTAGAGTATTTTCAGGGCATTAAATGGTTAGAAGAGTTTCTTAATGACAAATTTAATGTATATATTCGGAAAAATATTGTCTTCGTATAATTTTCATGCCGGTTACAGTAAGAAGTGGCGCGAGTAATTAAAGCCCCGCCCCCTCACTGAACACAGTGCAAAAGTCGGCTTTACGTCATCTTGAAGACGTGCTCACGTGAGGAATAGAAGAGAAAGACTCACGTTGACAGGAATTCGAGATGTCTTGGAGCCCAAATATCTGCGTGGGCGTGTCTTCTTGCCAACTCTGCGTTTCTTTACAGTTTCGCCGTAGTTCGTACTGTAACCGGCAAAAATATTGAGGCGATTATAATTATTATCGTTTCAATTTTCTTGCCGGTTACCATATGCTCCCGCACAAAACTTGTAAGAGACGCAGAGATGACAAGAAGACACATCCGCTCACAATCAGATTTTTGCGTTGCGTTCAGTTGTAAAACCTGGAGGGGCGGGGTTTCGAATTTTCGCGTAATTGCTTACTGTAACCGACAAGAAAATTGGAACGATAATAAATAGGAAAGGAGGGGCGTGACCTCTCAATTTATATATAATGGGGTTATTCACGCTGTGAAAAAAATGTTTTTTACATTTTTTTTCTCTATTCTGGCGATGTCAAAAAATGCAAAAAATGAAAAAAACTCGAGTGTGCGTCGACTTTTTTAACATTTTTTTCTAGACCAGGAGGCCACGGCCATCAGTTGTGTCGATTTACGGGGATTTTTTTAAAACATTTTTTTGGCAGTTTTAGTCAGATTTTCACAGTTATTCTCAAGTTTCTTTTTCCGATGTGTTTTTTTCTGTATTTTTTTTCAATATTCTGTTTATCTATAGAATCCATTTAATTTGTGAATTTTTTTCTCAAGTAAATCGAAATTTTAAAATTTTTCTCTGAATTCAAAAGTTCTGCTTTCATTTTTTTGTTTATTTTTCAAACTATTTATCTCTTCAAGACTTCTTCTATTTATGGTTTCAGAATTACCGTGAAAACTCTAATACAACATCATCCCCTTCCATTGTTTCATTTCTTCACAACTGCCGGGTATTTAGAGGTTTGCAGACCAAACTCGGCAAAACACTTTCTAACCAAGCAAGCATGAGACGACCGAAGTTTGGTGTGCAAACCTCTAATTACCTGGCAGTTTTGATGAAATGGAACAATAGAAGGGCATGCCGCTGTATTATTACTGCGTCGCGAAAACCAGTCAGAGAGGAGCGCGCAAGTGGGCTGTGGTCTCGTCGCGAAAAGAGGGGGTCACAGCCGAGTCACAGCAGCGTCGCGCGCTCTGCTCTGACTGGTTTTCGCGACGCAGTAGTATAGTTTTTACGGTACAAGAAAACTAAATTTTCGTAAAGGGAAAATCTTCAATTTACAGGGATGTCAGACGATTCGGATGATGAGTCAGTTATTGTTGATAGTGAGCAGCAGCAACCACAGCCCGAAGTAAATATAGACAAATCGAAGAAGGCGTGAAGGCCGTTCTCGTTTTGTTAAAGGTTTTTTCTTGTTTTGTTACGGTGTTTTTTATAATTCGGGGTCTTTTTCACAGTTTGTTTTTGTGTTATGATTCTCCTCAGATTTATTTATGTTTTACGGTTTATTTTGTTGTTAGGTGTTCCTCTGGCTGTTCTCGCTTTCATTTTTATAATAAATGTTTGTTGTTATCATTTTGATTATCGATAATCGATTTAGAAGACCAAGAAAGACAAGATTGCGGAATTGTAATACAAAAATTAGCGCAAAAGTCATTAATTTTCACAGATATTTTCAATTTTATTTTTGTCAACTCTTGCAGTAAACTCTGACGCCCAAATCTTCCGTTTTTGTCCATTCGAAACGATGATAGAAAATACTGCTCAAACCGGTGGATGTAGAAATCTTCCGCATTCGAAAATTCCTATGGTACCATTCGTACTCGCTGAAATCGGTTTTGGATTTTTCAAAAATGTTATGACACCATTTCGATCAAATCAAATGGATTCGAGGAACCACATCCGGTTCAACGAAAAAAATTCTGGAACTAGAGTCAAAATTGGAAAGTTATTTGGCATTCTCTGTTCCAAGTTCCAAGTTTTTGGTCGAAATCTTCGGTTGAGTCCAGAAAACTGATCATTGCTCAGCGATCCATAACATATCTATTGGACCTCTTATTGGGGCTCATCCCGAAACAACTGCTCCAGCGCTTCCTGGTCCCTACAGAACAACTGAAGAGCAAAGATCCGTGTTCATTGACTATCTTTTGAACAATAATTAAATTTTCAATATTTTTTGTTTTAATTTGTTGTTGTTGAACCTATTGAATACATTTTTTTTCCAAAATTTAGTGCATACTACTGAAAACCGTCTAAAAATTTGAAAATAAACAGCAATGGGAAAGAAAGAATTAAAAAAACAGTTTTTTACCACAATTAAATTATTGGAAACTGGCAAACTTGACAAAAAAATGCGAAAATTTGACTGAAATTGCGAAAAACAAGTGAAAAAAATTCCCCGTAAATCGACACAACTGATGGCCGTGGCCTCCTGGCCTAGAAAAAATATGTTAAAAAAGTCGACGCACACTCGAGTTTTTTTCATTTTTTGCATTTTTTGACATCGCCAGAATAGAGAAAAAAAATGTAAAAAACATTTTTTTCACAGCGTGAATAACCCCATAACGGAACAAAGTTATGTTTTAAAAAAGTTGTCACCTCCAAAACCGCGTGACCTTTAAAATTAGGCTCCGCCTCTTCACGCCAATTTTACGAAATTTTTATTTTCATAAAAAAGGTTGAAATTCGCGTGAACAGGCGGAGCCTAATTTTAAAGGTCACGCGGTTTTGGAGGTGAAAACTTTTTTAAAACAATAATATTTAGATGTTGAAATTTCGAACCCAGAATTTTGAAATTTTGTTCAAAAAGCAGAAGCTTGGAGAAGTTCTCGGCGTCGCACGCGCATATATATATATTTCGATGACCAAGCTGTTTTGGTATTATTGGGGAAAAATTATGGCACGGTGTTTGCATACTTTCGAAAATTCTAATGTAAATGAAAGAAATAGCTAATCAAATGACGAATACGCAGACACTACGCAGCTTTTTTATTTTTCATTCAACAAAGCGGCAAAAAAAGAAGATATATTACCCGGGCGGTCCTTCGGATCCTTCAATTTGTGTCAAGCCTTTCATAAGTGAATCATCGGAAGCTTTTCCGTCTCTGAAGAATACTATTATTGAAAACTTGTTTTTCATACTGGGATAAACTTTTTGCGGGCTTCCTTCTGAAGTCGTTCCAACAACAATGTTTCTTCTCCTTTCGCCAAGAGCTTCTTCTTCTCCTCTTTTTCAATCAACAATTTTTCTAATTTTCCTATCCAATCCATCGACCTTTCGCTTATATCCATCTTTTGATCAGTTCTAGACGTTTTAATTTCAGACTCAATCATTCTGAAAAATATTAGCAGTTATCTTTAGAGTAATGGGTTTACCAGGGGTAATGGGGTTATTCAGGGTCGGAAAAAAAATAGTTTTTTTCCTTTTTTTCCTTATGGGGTTATTCACAAAACCGGAAAAAAAGGAAGAAAACGGAGAATGATCCGATTGACCTGAAATTTCGGGAAAAATTGGAAAAAATTCTCCTGTACACGCTCACAAAATTTTGGACCGAAATATCGATTTTAAAAATTTTCAGAAAAAAAATCGATAATTTTTAAAATCGATATTTCGGTCCAAAATTTTGTGAGCGTGTACAGGAGAATTTTTTCCAATTTTTCCCAAAATCTCAGGTCAATCGGATCATTCTCCGATTTTTCCCGAAGTTTTTTTCCGTTTTCTTCCTTTTTTTCCGGTTTTGTGAATAACCCCATTATTCAAACGACGGAAAAAAAAGAAAAAAATCCGTGGCCGCGAGAGTTTTTTTCCGTTGCTTTTCTAGGCCATCGCAAAGGTTTTTTAGGCCCTCCGCTGTGAGACCTGCGCGCGAAACCAATTTTCAAAAATTATTCGCCCGTAAATCGATATTTCGCAGTTCTCATAGCCGAGGGCCTGAAAAACTTTTGCGATGGCCTAGAAAAGCAACGGAAAAAAACTCTCGCGGCCACGAATTTTTTTCTTTTTTTTCCGTCATTTGAATAAGGAAAAAAAGGAAAAAAACTATTTTTTTCCGACCTTGAATAACCCCATAACAAACAAACAAAGGGTATTTTTGCAACCCCTGAAAAACCCTACAATAAAAAATTTATACCGCATATAAGACATGTAATAGAAGAACCCACACGAACATGTTCTTCCAAACATTATAGATTTTACGGTATTCAAAAACCTTTTTTTTTATGATAATGATATTCTCAGTACGGAGCGCTGCAAACTCGCTCCCTTCGCACAGTGGAGGACGCGTCACGTTGGCGACGATAGAGTGCCAAAAATTGAGAGACCGTGGCCGATTTTTTGCTCTGATTTCTCTAAACCTCACTCCAAATGCATGAGAAATGCATTGTTCGATTGGAGCAAGTTTTCAGCGTTTTATACCAAATATAAAATTTGAAAATAAGTACCTATAATCTACTGCATCGTGGAACTGCAAGCTATCCAGATATTTGATGATTTTGCAAAATACGCGAGGAACGACTTGGTCAAGTTCTAAATACGATAAAGTTAGTTTCTGTTATATTTTAAAGAAACCTTTTTCTGGATTTGCAAAAAGCGCACTCTTTTTGTCGACAATTTTCTTCGGCTCTTTCATCAGTTTAGCCCATGGAAGACCCCTTTCATTGTGAAACAAATCGAAAATCGTGTACAGGTACGTCTCCATGTCATCTTTTCGGCCTTGATCCTTTTCCAAATGACACGCACGACTGCAGAATTTTCGCGTTCCGTAGAATGGAACACGATTGCGTTGATTCTGAACAAAATACACATTTTAAAATATTTCTTCATTTACAACCAAAAGAACATTGTAACTAGTTTTGTGCGCGTTAAGCTACAGTGATCCTCCTTATGTTAGAGATCTGGCGATGCGCCTATAAAATTAGGAGTTCATGCGCAAGTGTCGAAACTTAGGACTAACAAAAAAAATATTTTCATCGAACCGTATTCTGCCATGACACTTTTTTTTTAATTTAAAAAATACGTATTTAGTGCGCGGAGGAGCGGGAGCGCGTTTGCAACAGCGCACGTCTCCCCAGTCGTTCAATGCGCCGCCAAGTTCATCGGATAATGAAATTATTTTTTCACTCGAAAATTTACTTTTTTTCAGAAATTCGAATCATTATCTGATTATTCAGGATGACACCATCATTTTAATCCAAAAACGAGTCCTTTTTGTCAGAAAATGACCGAGCCTTAGCGTTTTAAAAATGCGCCAGGTAGAAACAATTTTGGAAGGCTGGGGTGCCGTGCAGCGTAGCATTCCAGACCCCATTTTAAATCTGTGCGATTATTTATTTACCCGCAGTGTTCGATTCTTTTTATTCTTGAAAATCCGTCGACTGATGCCAAAATCAAGTACATAGAGGATGCCATCGTCGTTGGGCGGCGTTCCGGTACAAACATTTCCTGGTTTGAGATCACGATGAATGAAACCTACTTCGTGCATCGTTTCGACAGCCTGCAATTTGAGGAAAAAGCTCTAAGTTTTCTGAACTTTGAAAATAAAAACCGATTATTCTCGTCTCAGCAAGGGTTCATCAAGCTTTAAAATTAACGCTTTCACACGAGAAATTTCGGGAAAATTCCACTATAGCCACCCACTACAATATAGGTACCCACGCGGCGCCGACTGTGGGTGGCTATGCTATAGCGAGTCAAATGGGTACCTATTTTGAAATATATGGGTGGCTATTCTGTAATTATCCCGGAATTTCGGTACGAATTTTGGCACAACTGAAATGAGTGTGACCGTAACCCATCAAACGAGAGAGTGAGAGAAAATAATAGATTTTGGTTTTTCTTGTTGCTCACTCTCTCGTTCAATGGGTTATGGTAGCACTCATTCCACAGTTCTTCTAAAGTTCGTGCCTATTGCGTTTTCAATCGAGTTGCGACATGAGAACGCGAAACTCCGCCCACTTATTTGTGCGCGACCACGCAAACACAGTGTTGTTTGAAGAGACGCAGACAAAAAGGGATAGTCGACTCATGCTTTCATGGTGCAACTCGTTTGAAAACACAATATATTCCTCGTTATTTAGAAAGCGTTCAGTTTAAAATATTTTTTTGCTCTTGCTGTGCCGAGAGTTATAATATTAACTTCAAGAATCTGAAGCGATATTTTGAGAACGCAAGACTTCGTAAATTGTTTGTTGAGCAGTCGACGAACCAGATCCAACGAAGGCCCGATCAGAGTCATGACGAGCCACTAAAAACTTATAATTCGATGCCATTAAATTAATGGAGGATACCGAGTAGTTCGAGGTCATTCCGGAATCAATCAATTGACAAAAATGCATAGTTTTCTTGTTTTCTGTCGTGTATTCTCCAATTTCCCTCAAAATGCTTTTCTCAATCGCCAGACGACGTTGAACTGCCGTGTGCATTTCTGTTTTCATCGCATAAAACTAAATGACGTAAATATTTAGGTGACGTTTGGCCTGAGAAAACAATAATTCAAAGCACCCACAATTCCGGTTGCTGGCTCCTCCCTAACCTTGTAGACGTCTCCGAAACCGCCGGATCCAATGTGCGCCAAAACGCACCACGTCTTCTCTGTACGCGATCGGATCGTCGTCTCGTTCGCCAACAATTTTCTCGTTCTGAAAATCTGAAATTGTCGACCTAAAAGTTGTTCTCCATCCACCTTTTCTTGTTTGCATTTAATTTTGCGGCATTTTGGGTAACTTGATTCGCTTTTGTCGCAATTGACATCTCTCGTTCCGTTGATTTATTCCTTCTTGTGTCCATTTTCGTTTCCGATGTTTTGAAATAAACAAATAAAATGGAAAATGACAACTTCCAAGAGTATTTATTTAAAATTTTTTCGGTTTGGGGGCAAAAATATGGGGCAATGAAATTAGAATGAAAAGAAAAAAACAGAGAGAAACTACCGGATTTTTACACGACTGTTAAATATTTAAACAGTGAAAATTTACAAAATAGAAACAGTTTAAGAGTTCTTCTGTGGGACCTTGATTGTCACCGTCTTCACCTCAGTGTAAGCCTCCAGTCCGTATTCTCCGAGTTCGCGACCGATTCCTGAAATTAAATAAATTTAAAATTGTATTCATCTCTCCCAGCAAACATATCGTGATTTAAAAATATAAAAGTATTGATTTTTGGGTGGCAACCTACCGTAACCCAAAAAACACGATTTACGGAGCCACGTTCCGAAAAATGTCGTTTTTTTTATTCGACAATTATTTCTTTTCTTATTGATATTTGCAGCATTTTAACCAAAGAAGTGTGATATTAAAAAAAAATATTTAGAAAATTGAGCAACTTCGGAAAAAAATTAATAGAAAACATAATATTGTGTTTTCAATCGAGTTGCGACATCGAAGCGTGAAACTCCGCCCACTTTTCTTCACGCGAACATTAAATTTTAGTGCATTTTGAATTTTTATGTGAAAAAAAGTGGGCGAGGTTTCATGTTTTTATGTCGCAAGTCGATTGAAAACACAATAGAAAGTTAAAGAGTGTGCCTATTAATTTTGATCACGGTATACCACGGTAGGCTGTCAATTTTTTCTTTTCGAAAATAATGCGGTTATTCACAAAATAGCAAAAAATTGGGGGATAAACTCGGAGAATGCTCGAATTGGCCTGAAACTGTGGGAAACTTCCGGACACTTTGGGAAATTGCCGGATATGCTTACAATTATGGGGTCATGCACGAAATGGCAACAACAGCGCAAATCTCGGAAAATGTTCCGATTGAAATGAAATGTTGGGAAATAAGGGCAAAAATATTCCTGGATATGCTCAAAAAAATTTGGACCGAAATATCGGTTTAAAAAATTTTCAGAAAAAAATCATTTTTTTTAAATGGATATTGCGGCACAAATTTTTTTGAGCATAACCGGGAGTATTTTTGATATTATTCACCAAATTTTCAGGCCGATCGGATCATTTTTTTGCTATTTTGTGAAAAGCCCCCTAAAAATTAAAATGCAAAGTTAAACGTTCCTTTTTAGATGATCAGAATTTATCCATAAACTTTACGAAATTTAATTTTCGAACGCAACTACGGTAGCGCCCATTTTGTGTCACGCCTACAGGAACAAATAATAACTTACCAGATTGCTTGAATCCTCCAAATGGAGCGGCGGCATCAAACACATCGTAACAGTTGACCCAAATAGATCCAGCTCTGGTAGTGTTGGCAATGTGAAGAGCTTTATCAAGATCCTTTGTCATAACTCCGGCTGCCAATCCGTAAATGGTGTTGTTGGCCTTTTCAACCAACTCCTCCATGGTGTCGAATCGGATAATGCTCATAACTGGACCGAAAATCTCCTCCTGAGCAATCGTCATTTCGTCCTTGACATTGGCAAAGATGGTTGGCTTTACAAAGTATCCCTGATCTCCGTGTTTGACTCCTCCAGTCACAAGTTGAGCACCCTCTTTCTTTCCAGAGTTGATGTACTTGAGGATAGTCTCCACTTGTTTTCCATCGACTTGTGGTCCTTGTGTGGTCTTAAGGTCAAACGGATCTCCAATTACGGCCTTCTCCGCGATTTCCTTCGAGCGAGCTACAAACTCGTCGTAGATTTTTCCCTCAACGAAGGTTCTGGATCCAGCACAACAGCATTGTCCTTGATTGAAGAAGAGTCCATGGTTAGCCTGATTGACTGAATCTTCGATATTAGCATCAGCGAAAATAATGTTCGGCGACTTTCCTCCAAGCTCGAGGGTCACCTTCTTCACATTTGATTCTGCGGCAGCCTTCATGACAAGTCTTCCAACTTCCGTTGATCCAGTGAAAGCAACCTTATCGACATCCATATGTGAGGAGATGGCTTGTCCGGCGGTATGTCCGTATCCTGGAATAATGTTGACAACTCCATCTGGGAAACCAGCCTCTTTGGTGAGTGCGGCAACGTGGAGAGCACTGAGTGGAGTCTGTTCGGCCACTTTCATAACAACGGTATTTCCCATGGCAAGCGCTGGTCCGAGTTTCCACGCCTGCATGAGAAGTGGGAAGTTCCATGGAATGATTTGTCCGCACACTCCCACTGGTTCGTGGCGAGTGTAAGTGAAATAGTCTCCTTCGATTGGAATCGTCTTTCCGTGATTCTTGTCCGCCCATCCAGCGTAGTAGCGGAGGGTTTTGATGGACAATGCGAGATCGGCGTTGTAAGCGACAGCATAAGGCTTTCCGTTATCCAACGATTCCAGGGAAGCGAGAATCACACGATCTCTCTCCATGAGATCGGCAAGTCGGTTGAGGAGAACTCCGCGCTGGGAGGCATCGAGACGTCTCCATTCGCTTCCAACTCGGAAGGCGTTTCGGGCAGCCTAGGATTTTATTGTGAAATTATTTTGAATACAAGAAAATCACAAATACTGAATTTAGATAATCTTGTCATTTCCCGTTCATTACCTTGACAGCGATATCCACATCAGCCTTATCTCCTTCAGCGACTTGGGCAATTACTTTTCCATTAGCTGGATTGATAGTCTCAAAGGTTTTGCCAGATTTGGCTGGAACGAACTCGTTATTGATGAAGATCTGAAAAATGTGACATTTAATCCGTGAGGAAATGTAAAAAACGCGAAGTCAAAGAGCGTTGACTTGAGTGAATTCGGATATTTTCCAGTTTCTCAATTTATTTTTAATTGGGTCAAATTAGTGTTATTGTCGGGCCGCCACGACGGTCAAACGCGCTCTGCTTAACTTACAATTAAAACTTCGCGATTTAGCCTACAAATTATTTTATCGGTTTTTATTAATTTTTTTTTGTAAAAGTTCTTCGTTTTTCTTGTTTTTCCTTTGTAAAAATTATTTTTCGACACCAAATTTCGTAGTCTTGTGAACATTTTCCGCAAAAAATTCGATTTTTTTCCGATTTGCCACAAAAAATTTCAAACTCATTTTTCGAAGATTTTTTTCAAATTTCATAATGGTAATGTGTTTTTCAATGTTTTCTTATTTTTTAGCCAGAATATTACTGATTTTAATGAAAATTAGCCGGTTTGGCGGAAAACCAGTAGAATTTACATTAAAATCAGTAATTTCGGGTTAAAAAGCAAGGAAACCTTAAAAAAACGACGAAATAATTTGGAAACCAAAATGAAAATGACGAAGAAATATTTAAGTTCAGCGCAGCGCGTTTTACCGTCGTGGTGGGGAGACAATACACAAAATACAATTTTTGTACTCTGTACGAGGCGATGCGGGCACGCTCCATTGCAAAAATGATGGCTAGTGCACTCGAGTATAGGTATATATTGGGATATTATTTTTGTGGTATATAAACTGATAGGAAATTATTGTTATGAAATAATCTTTGGCCCAAAATACCGTAAAAACTGTAATAGAGCGCCATGGCGGTCTATTTTTCGGAGTGGGTCTAGGGGTGGCGTTGTATTAGAGGTGGTGTTCTATTAGAGGGTGGCGGTATATTTTTCGGAGCTGAATTTTCAGAAAAAAAAAATCAAATTTCATCTTTCAAAAACCAAAAATAAATAAAAATCAACAGAAAAAATTGAAAAAAAAACGAGTGTAAATATTGTCGACCCGCAACGACGGTGAAACGCGCTCCACTGATTTTAGTACTTTGTGATTTTCATTGTGTATTCCGAATTATTATTGTTTTAAAAAGTTGTCATCACCAAAGCGCGTTAACTTTAAAATTAAGCCTCTTCACGCGAATTTCGTGTAATTTTTATTTTCCTTCACTTTCTTTTTGTGAAATTTTTAAAAAGGCTAAAATTCGCGTGAAGAGGCGGAGCCTAAATGCAAAGTTTACGCGGCTTCGGGGATGACAACTTTTTCAAAACGATAATATTTTATTTCACGTTGAATTTATACGTGAAATGAAGTAATTTGGATACCAAAATAAAAATCAAAAAATATTAAATTCAATGGAGCGCGTTTGACCGTTCTATTATGTGCGAGTTCAATACCGTAGTACTCTCTGTCATCAGCTAGCTTTATTTTTCATTGCACACATCGATGTTTGTGTACTTTATTACAGTAATCCACGTTGAAAAAAAATTACTGGAACACCGGCTCATGTTTATAGGCAGCAGTTTTTCAGAGTGGCGGTGTATTACAGGGTGGCGTTCTATTAAAGGTGGTGTTCTATTACAGTTTTTACGGTAGATGACCCTAGCTAGGCCTAGTGATAGTGTGAAATACGTCCCCGTTGGTCGTTTGCACCGCATTCTATCACGTTTAGTGCGATGTTTGCCGAGTTCATTGTTCATTTCGCGACCACGTTGCTGCGATCATATCAGTTTCTATCTCTTAAATTTTTCACCAATTTCGCCTTTTATCATCATTTTTGTTGATCGTACTCTGTGCACTGGTCACGTTTCTGCCATGCGCTGAGACACTTTCCGTTCTTTGGAGAGTTCAGGGACGGAATGTGAGATACAAAATGTTACACGGACCAGAGGGATCATATTTTTTCTCTCATTTTTTCAGCAAAAACAATCTTTTCGCGATAACTGCTTTTAGGCTGCAGAGTGGAGTGCAACTGTCTACAGGCAGTTATCGCAAAAAGGGCGTCCAAATCACATAGATTTTTGTCTGCATTCCGTCCAACAGTCTAATAACTCTACACTGTTCACTGTTTCTACTGAGTTCGCACCGTTTCAAGGTTAAAATGGAGATAAATATCGTTTTGCTATTTATTTGGGCGGTTCATTTAGTTTTTCTTTCTTCGAAAAATGAAATAAAAACTTACACCAGTGTGCTGTGGGGTGAGGTTGGCAAGTCCTGCAGGGACTCCTGAGGCGTTGCGAACCTGAGAAGCGGCTCTAATAACTGAACTGAGCATCTGCAAAAGATCAAAAGTTGGTTAGATAAGTATCTAAAGGTATTTCGAACAAATATGTGGGTCTAAAAGGGAGAATATTGTCTTTTAACAAGTTTGCTTATGATGTTAAGAGAAAGAAAACAATAAATAGACTCTTGTCAGAGAAAATAGATAAGTGAACAGAACACTGAGAGTTGTCGACTGATAGAATGAAAACGGAAGAATGGGAAAGGAGGAGTTGCGAATGGGCGGGACGGCCAAACGGCACACTCAGCGAAACATTTCGATTGCCACAAGAATAACAGATTGCAAAAAGAAAAGGAAAAGAAGATGAAGGAGAAGAAAAGAGTTAGGACACCAGAAAAAGAAACGTGCTATTTATGTGAACTGGGAGAGCACGAGACCGAGCAATGAACAATACGAAAATAAATGTTTATGTTGATCGAAATTTCGATAAATCCAAATAAACATGCCGATCAGATTTGTAATCAGTTCAAGTGCAAAGAAAACATGAGAAAATCATCAGTAACTATATTATGTGTCCACGAGCTAAATTGAGTCACGATGATCCTATGATCCGCAGCTCGCAAATTAATTTTTTGAAAACACAGTTTTTCGCTGCGAGACCTGCGGAACATCAGAGCTTCATAACTGAATTTTGCTCGTAGACCCATAATATTTATGAGTCCTCGCCGGGAACTTATTTTACTAGAGTGACCAGAAAGTATTCCCACTTTTTTCGATCTTTTTAGTTTTAAAAGGATTTGCTGAAAAGTCAAAATGAAGCGTGCACAAACTTCCACCAAATTTTCAGCAATCAAAAACGGTATTTCTGGGTGCCACATAAGAAAAAAAACGAATAGGAAAATATTAAAATTTGGCCAAAATTTTCTAATGGGCATTCAAAGGATTAAAACATTTATTGGCAGAACTGATAAGCCGAAAATCGAAAAATAAAATGGAAACAACTGTCTGAAATGAAGGAGACAAACGAGAAAAAATGAAAATAAAATGGAGCATTCTCTCAAAACCACATATGCCGAAAAATTATGTCATTTGAAATCATTAAAATTTTTGAATTGCGAGTTGGATGAAAAGAACAAAACAAGCAGCGATTTATGTCGTGAAAAACTCCAGAAAAAGTAGAAACATTTAATAAATAAAACAAGAAAAAATAAGTTGAAAATAAATTCAGATTCAATTTTGAAGCGCGCGCGTGTAGCGCCCGAGTCTGATAGAGCGCACATGCTGAATTCGCTTCGATCAAAGTGCGGAATACCGGTATTAATACCGTATTCCATGTTTCGCATTCCGTATTGAGCTGTTTTTCCGTTCCGTTATCCGGATTGCAGATTATCCAATTGTGTCGAAAAATAAAATTGCGACCGGTAGCATAACGGGGGTGGAAAAACTATGTTTTTATTTACATTACACAAATATTTACCGTAAAAACTCTAATACAACGGCGTGCCCTTCTATTGTTTCATTTCATCACAAATTCCGCGTATTTAGAAGTTTGCACACCAAACTTCGGTCGTCTCATGCCTGCTTGGTTAAAAAGTGTTATGCAGTGTTTGGTGTGCAAACTTCTAAATACCCGGCAGTTGTGATGAAATGAAACAATAGAATGGCATGCCGTTCTATTAGAGTGTTTACGGTTTATGTTCACACAAATTCCGAGATGTTAGGATTACCTTTAAAATAGTTCTGATTCGGGATAGGCTGCATTTAGCTAACGCGGAATACGCATTCTGACACCCGCTCAGATTTTTCAACTGAGGTCATAGAACAAACTTCGTTTGGCAGGCAAAGGGATTTTTCCGATTTTGTGAGTAGCTTCTAGGACTTTGCATGTAAGTCTTCGGGCAGTGACAGGGGTCTAAAGGTATTTCTCGTGATTTTCGAGTTTTACAACCCTTGGATTGTTAAGAACCGACCGTCTCCATTAACCCATTTGTCCGGCAAATGAAGTTCATGCATAGTATGCATTGCCTCATCACGCTTATGCAGTGTTTTCAACGGCGTCATGTGAACACATTGAAGTGTAATCGCAAAAAATAAATGATTTTAATCCAATTTTACATATTTGTGAGGAGCTTCAGAAAGACACAAGATGTAAAAGAGTCACCAATACAATTTAGAAATTTGATCGACTTCCACCAGAATGAGACAACATTCTTTCTTCTGCCATCGACGCTCTTCGACATTCTAAGCCAAGAAGATGCCAGGATATGCCACCATGTATTGAATCATTTAAAAATAGTTTTTGTTATTTCTTTTGCCTATTTGTTCCTTCCGAAGCGCTTGAATACAAATCCTAATGTCACGGGTTCGTGTTTTGTCCGTTGCATTTTCTTGCAAAAAGGCAAGTGCGGACGCGCACAGACATCCCGATCTGGGTTTTTATATATATAAGAAAGATCGCTTCTTTTTCTGTTGTTTTTAGCGTTGTAAGTTGTGTTCTAAATTGTTTCGTGGATCTGCTTACATTGAAAAAAGTTATGCTCAAAAAACCCTTGCGGAATATCATTACGGCCAGTACTGTATCTGGAGTAGTGTGGATTGTCGAAAACAAATTTTGCGATAATCGGCCAATTGGACAAATTTTTCGATAATTTTCGATAATAAAATATCGAAAATTATCGAAAATGTTTTCGATAATTATCGATAATGTTGAAAATTATCGAAAATAGTTTCGATAAATTCCTCGATAATCTTCGACATTATCGATAATTATCGAAAATGGATTGCTTTATTTTGCCAAGGGCAGTTCTATACCGGACAGTTCTATTTCGTGCAGTTCTATTTCGGACAGTTCTATACCGGACAGTTCTATTCCGGACAGCTCTATTCCGGGCAGTTTTATTCCGGACAGTTCTATTCCGGGGAGTTCTATACCGGACAGTTCTATTTCGTGCAGTTCTATTTCGGACAGTTCTACATATACCGGACAGTTCTATTCTGGGCAGTTCTATTTCGGACAGTTCTATACCGGACAGTTCTATTCTGGGCAGTTCTATTCCGGGTTATCTAGTGCCGAATAGCCGCTAGATAGCCGCTAGATAGCCGCCAAATGGCTGCCAAATAGCCGCCAAATAGCCGCCAAATAGCTGCTAAAAAGCCGCCAAATGACTGCCAAATGACTGCCAGATAGCTGCCAGATAGCTGCCAGATAGCCGCCAGATAGCCGCCAAGTCATGGAGACCATTCTCCCCATGAAGGCTATACATACCGTAAAACCTGTAATTGAAGTACATGTACTTCTATTTTTCAAACCCCCTAAATGGGTGTACTTCTAATACAGGTGTACTTCAATTAGAGGGTGTACTTCTATTTTTCAAAGTCCTTTCAAAAGAAAAATAGCAAAAAAAAAAAGACGATTCGAGACTCAGACAAAACCGGGGAAAACGCGAAACGGGGGAAGACAAAAGCTGGAAAAACATTTCCATAACCGAGGAAGAAGCCCCGCCCATTTCAAACGTGCGGCACGAGTTTTGTACAGGGTCTCGAAAATTTGAAATCTGCGCTCGTCAATTAAAATATTGCAAGTGTATTCCTCCATGAACGTGTTTGGACGATGCTACCTCGGAATAGAACTGAAGCGAAATAGAACTGCGCGAAATAGAACTCGCTTCGCAATAGAACTGAAGCGTTTTGGAACTAAATTAGCAATGGAGCGAGATTGCATTGCTCGCTCATTCAAATATTGGAATTTATCATGCGCCTGCTTTTTTCAACAGATTTATATTTGAGCTATTCATCAAAAATTGTTTGTTTTGTTTTTTTTTAATGAACTTTTATAATTTTTTGTCGGCCCGCCTTGACGGCCAAGCAATGCAATCGCGCTCCATTGCTAATTTAATTTCAAAATGCTACAGTTTTATTCCAAAACAGTTCTATTTTGCTACAGTTCTTTACCGAAAAGTTCTATTCCGAACGGTTCTATTGCGAAGCGAGTTCTATTTCGCTGCAGTTCTATTTCGCTTTAGTTCTATTCCGAGGTAGCACCGTTTGACCACTTGTGTCGCGGGCATTCAAATGATTTTCAATTCAAAAATTCTTTAAACCAATAAAAAAACGGAAAAAAAAAGCTTCAATGGAATAAAAAATTTTTTCTAAATAATTCACCCGATGATGTATCTCTATTAGAGGGTGTACTTCAATTAGAGGGTGTACTTCTATTTTTCAAAGGCCTCTTGGGGGTGTACTTCTATTAGAGGTGTACTTCTAATACAGGTGTACTTCAATTACAGGTTTTACGGTATTTTCAATAGCCGACACCTCACGGGTTCCGACGTTCGCTATGCTTTGCAGAAGAGAGGCGGGCCGTCTACTTGTATTATCGAAAATTTTCGATACTTATCGATAATGTCGAAAATTATCGAGGAATTTTATATATATATTCTTTATTCATTCACACTCAATTGAAAAAAAATACCGGGGATACATTCCAATACATAAGCGGTTGGGCGTGAAGAAAAAGAGAAGAAAGATCGCGATCCACCCCGCAAGAGGCACATCGGGATTCATGAGAAAACTGTAGTAGATCAAAAAAAAGAAGAAAATCAGAGAAGAGAAAAAAAAGGTTAAAATAAGAAAAAAAAGTGTGTAAAAGTGTACATTATAATAAAAATTTAACAATGTATGGGAGAATAAAAGTGCAAAAATTTTTTGTTTAGAGGGAGGGGGATACATTCATAAACGGGAAATATTAGCATCAAGAAGGTTGCGAAATTCTGAAGGAGATAAAAAGCAGGAGCAGTTCCGGAGAAGAGAATTCCAAATAGGAACAGTTTTAGCAAAGAAGTGCGTGGAGCATCTATCAATCCTGACTAAGAGCATATCAATCCTGACTAAGAGCATTTATCGAAACTGGTTTCGATAAAATTTTTGCTCGGTCATTTCCCTAGCCATGAATTGACTTAAATAACGTCTGGCTCTGAACGGTACACCACCAGTCGTCCGCGTACGCAGAAAACCGTGATCCGCAGTACTTCGGTACTTGAAGAACGGATCGACTTTGTAATCTTTGTAATCTTTGTTTATTATCAAAAATTATCGAAAATGTTTCGATAATACTATCGAAAATAATTTCGATAATTTTGGTTTTTTTTTCGACACAAAAATTTCGATAATTTTTCGATAATTTCTCGATAATTTTATCGAAACATTTATCGAAGAATTTATCGAAACTGCTTCGAAAATCCACACTGATCTGGAGGACCACTTTTCCACACATTAAGTTTTTTAATAATTCGGATTGTTGTCTTGGGGCTGTTCGCCACCAGAGGCTGTATGAATGAACTTCGTTTTCACGGCAAAGAGGTTTGTCGGTTTGTGACTGGCGACCAGTGCTTGGCTAACTTTAGGTTTTAAGATCCGAACATCACGAAAAACACCTTTAATCCTCTTTCAAAGCCCGATGACTTACCGACAGAGCCATATGAGCTTCTGACAAATGCCTACAAACACCTTTGTCCGGCGAAAGAGGTTTATGTCTACGGCCTCAGCACGATGTCATCGGCAAACCTCAGGTGGCTGAGGGTCTGTCCATGGATTTGCATTCCAGGCAAGTATCGTTGAAACACGCTTAAAAAATGTTGGCAGAGTGCCAATTTATTCGATTTTTAATTTCTTGAAATGAATTTTTGAGGCAGAAAGCGCGTAAACAACGAGACACAGAGAAAGACAGCATTGTCACGCGACGGCGAAGGTTTTGTATTTAGAGTACGGGGAGGAGGCAGATGGGCCTATAGTTTTCCAGGTCGCGCTTGTTCTGATCTTTTCCAAAAATCAAAAGTGTTTTGGGCAATAAGCGCAATTGTTAGCATTTAGACTTTTTACGGAGAATTGTTCACTGTGCAGATAGAGATTAATAGTCAGAAAAGGTGTGTGCTGGCGAAAGGCATCAAAGAGGCTAACGGCAAAAGAGCAAAGCTTCGAAAAACTTCTCATCCGTTCAGTGCCACGTTGATTAGGGAAGTTCCTTATGACGGAAGGTGTCCTATACATACGTTTTTGTGGGCGACTGTGGTCTCGCAGCGACCAGCGCGTATACGGTAGTTTGGTTACGAAAAAACGCAAACAAGCTACCGTATACGAGCTGGTCGCGGCGAGACCACAGTCGCAACGCACGAGCACTCTGCCTGGTTTTCACGACGCAGTAATAATACGTTTCAAAAAACTTTTTTGAGATCAAATTTTCGAGCGCCAATTCTCACGCCTTTGTGTCTCCTTTTTTGTAAACTTTTTGCTAGAATTGGCAGAACGCCACTGTCGAGACACAGACGCATGCGAAAAGGCGCAAATTCCTTTACGTAGGTTCTAGCACGCCGCGGAGGCTACACTCGGCGAATGCATCATAAAGCAAGCTCTACGGCACTTTTTAATTTTCAACAGTGTGGTGCGCCTATTTTGAAGAGAAAGATAAAATTTGAACTGCAACTCATCGTGGCTACGCCATTTTCCTTTGGAAAAAATAATAAAACTAGAATTCGAGCTAATCTTGCAAGTGCGTCACGGTTTCACAAGAATTTTGCAGTAGAGCGAGATATATTCGCAGATGGGATCATTAAGAAATGAGTAGATGATGTCGTGAACTTGAAAGATGGGGCTCACAATCAGTCGCCGATCTACTTGGAAAATCAAGTAGGTCATCGTGTAGTCGAGAAATATATATTCGCATGTGTGCCGACGCTATAGGGCTGGCGACCCAGCATCGGACATGGAACAAGAGTGGAGAAACTGGGACTATTTATTCTAATAACAACACTAACGATAAGGTTCCTTTGCCGGTGCGGCTTCGACGGGTGCAATGTCGTTGGGAACATCAGACGGCATCGTGGATCGTGTCGTGCGGAAGGCGGTGTGGATTCCGGGGGTCGGATGTCTGAGAGCCCGTGTGAATGGGCGAAGCTTCTCCTTTTATAGTGCCGAGCCACGTGGAAGATGTTATCGCGTTGTTGGAGGTCACGTGAGTGGGATGATGATTGTTCGACTGTTTGAGATCACGTAAACGACTCGATGCGTTCATTTCTTACTAAGCTTCGAGATGTCACGTCAGCTTGTTTCTTCCGCTTCTTCCCATAGATCGATGTGTCGGACACGTGTTAGTTGTGTTGGTTGTTCAGAGTTGTGAAGATAGAAACTCTTCTTCCACAACAGCATATATTGGCGCTCTGCCAATATTTTTTAAGCGTGTTTCAACGATACTTGTCTGGAATGCGAATCCATGGACAGAACCTCACCCACCTGAGATTTGCCGATGATATACTCAGAGAATTATCGGCGTGAAGTCGGCCTGAAATGAGCAATTTGCCGCTGAAATCGGCAAATTGCCGGCGGGCAGGAAGTCGGCAGCTAAAAATGCATGACCCGGCGTGATGTCGGCACGAACTCGGCAAGTTGCCGACTTCCGGCCGCGGGCAGGAAGTCGGCAGCTAAAAGTGCATAACCCGGCGTGAAGTCGGCCTGAAATGAGCATTTTGCCGCTGAAATCGGCAAATTGCCGGCGGGCAGGAAGTCGGCAGCTAAAAATGCATGACCCGGCGTGATGTCGGCACGAACTCGGCAAGTTGCCGACTTGCCGCCCGCGGCAACTTGCCGATTCAGGCGTCAAATTGCCGACATATGGGGTATTACTGACGCATAGCAGTGCGCTGGCGCACAATTCTAGTTGCGTTTTCTTTGTACCTATTTCACGATTTTTACACCGCGTTTAATGTAATTCTATATTTTTCAACGTCGATATTAGAACTGTTCCGAAATAGAATTGTTCCGAAATAGAACCGCGTGAAATAGAACCCAGTCAATAAATCGAAAACAGGTCACGCCACTGAGTGGAACTTTTTCTGTTTGGCTTTTTATTCAATAGTCTTCACCCAATCGTGCTAAAACGCGCTAAAACGATGTACAGTTCTATTTCACACGGATCTATTTCGCGTCAAGTTCTATTTCGGCACGGTTCTATTTTGATAAGGTTCTATTTCGAGGAGCGCCTATTTATCAGATAAGTCCCCCACTTCTTCCTTTTTTTTCTATATCAATATCGCCTTCCGCTATATCAGAATAGCCCCCACCTGATAAGAATAGCCCCCGCCGTATCAGAATAGCAAAACAACAAGCGAAAATCGACCGATATCGAAGAGCAATCCCAATTAATTGAAGCCTCTAATAGAAGTGCACCATTCATAGCTCTTTCTACCATTTTTGTCGCTTTCCGAATAAGGAAAAGCTTCGAATCAGAACTTTATCAAGACAGAACTGTCCCGAATCAGAACCGTTTTCTTTCCAAATGGATACGTGTCAAAATTGTTGTATAATAATAAGCTAAATCAAATTCTCCAGTACAGAACAAGTATTTGTAATACCGTATTTACTCTATTTGCCGGCATGCCGGCTTATTGTTTGAACCACCTGCTTGGATACCGGCCAGTTAGAGTAAATACCACATAATTCATTTCCGACATTTGTGGCTCATAAAATCTTTTTTCTTTTCCAATCATGTTGCTGATTTCACCTTTACCATAGTTCTGATTTGGAAACGTTTTGATTCGAGATAGTCGGGGGGACTACGATGGTGAGGGACTATAATTATTTATGCTGGGGGGGGGGGGGCTTATATCCCACTGCAGGCATATGAAGTAAGTATTCGGGAAACGTCTTAATATTATAAAATCCACGAAAAACTGGTGTCACCACGCTACGCCCCGCCCCTTTCCCGTGCAAAACATAAGGGTCGTCGGAACCCGTGAAGTGTCGGTCCACAAGAGAAGGTATACCCGCCGTCAACGCTGGTGTTGCAAGGGACTGGGTTAAAGAATTCTGAACGGTGGGTGGGGAACTCTGGGGCCGTATTCATGAAACCATTCGGAATTCCGAACGGGTTGTGCGACGGAATTTGACACCTCCAAATGCTCGTCTAGCGGAGCGCACTTGCATACCTCCTCGCGTCGCGCGCCGCTCATATATCAACGCCCATCTCGGGCACTGAAAATGTGTGCAGCGGTGGCCTAGTGGTGAGAGCTTGCGGATAAGGCTTCCATTCGGACGAAAAAAAAGCGGACGAATTTCGTCCGCTGTTCGTCCGCTCGTCCGCGGTTCGTCCGGTTCGTCCGGTTCGTCCGAGGTCGGTCCGCTTCGTCCGTTTTTTTTTCTTGTTAGTTTTTCTTTTTGTTTCTGTTATATTTTGTTTTCAAAAGCTGTTTTTGTTCTTTTTTCTTAAAAATATCAACAGAAATGTCTTGTTTCTGCTATCAAAAATTCGGAAAAAATTTAAAAAATTTGTTTTTGCAAAGCTAATTCTACATAAATTTGCAACCGCTTACATTTTCAATGTCAGAATTTTTAAAGAGAGTGCCATAAATTAAAATTCCCAGCCAAATAGAGCGTGCCGGACGAACCGGACGAAACGGACGAACCGGACGAACCGGACCGTCCGCGGACGAAGCGGACGAACCGGACGAACCGCGGACGAAGCGGACGGACGGCGGACGGACGGACGAACGGACGGACCGGACGGACGAAAATTGGTCCGAATGGAAGCCTTACTTGCGGACGCCAATCTGAAGGTTGTTGGTTCGATCCCCCTCCGCGGTTTTTGTTTTTTTTTTTATTCTTTCGTATCTGCTCAGACTAAATCTTATGGATGTTTGTTTCGAATACCGCAAAAAATTACATTTGCGTGTTGGAGGAGAACGTTGAAAAAAAAATAAATTTCCTTTTTTTTTCGGACTACTTTAAATTCGTTAGTCTTATTTAAATCCTTCGGCAAGTAACTTTTATCCAGAAAGTTCAGCGGCAAAACGCCGGAAGCATGTGTGAAACCTTAAAAATTGGCGACCGGAGGGAGCTGGGCGGAAGCTTGCTTTGAATCTGGGGTTTAAAACAGAAAACAAAAAAAAAAGTGCACCAAAAGGTATTGAACCCAGGCCTCCAGATCGGCGATCGAAAATGTACACCACTAGACCACACAGGTAGTGCGCGTTCAGCTTATAATACGTGGAGGCCAAAAATAGGCCTATTATAAGCTTAAAATAAGCCTATCGCGGGTGGCAGCGGCCACCCTCCTGCAATAAGCTTATCGCGCACGCGGTGTGCGGCGACCGCGCTAGGCCTATCGTAAGTCTCTCGCCGCCTAGCTGTGAGACTCCGCAAACGCGCTCGCCGGCTACGCTATTGCGACAGAGAAGCAGAGACAGAATTCTTGGAAGGCCTAAATTTTTTGGGCAATACTTCTTTTTTTTTTCAAGTTTTGACTGGTTTTTGGAATACGTTTTCTGTTAATTAAATTATTTGAAATTAATTTTTGTTTTTAAGTTTTTATTTTTGCTTTGAATTCGTTGTCTTCTTTTTTGCTCCTCCCGTACAGTGCGCCTTATCGATAAAAGTTCAACAAATTTATCGTTTTAATAATTTATTTGTCGAAAATTTATCTATGCAATTTCGAAAAAATGTTTGTCGAAAAGGAAATTTATCGATTTTTTTCGATAAGGCACACGGCTTGTGTAGTTTGCTAGTGGTATTTCAGTGCGTGTGAATATTGTTTTCTTTTTTCTTGATTTAATGCTTCTGGATAAGGAAAAATAGTTTCTCGTACAATAAAATACTTTGGCAAACGATCATTTACCACCGATCATTTCTCAAAAAGGATCATTTACCCACGTTTTCAATAGAATATGTAATTTCTTAACTGTGAAAAAATCCCATTTTTTCTGTTTTCAATAATTTGGCAATACGCAGGCATTGCGAAAGGTTTTTCAAATGCTTTAAGGGATTTTTACATACTTCTATACTACTTAAAATATTACTTGATAGCAGTATTATGCGGGATCTTTAAAAAGACTAATGTTACTCACATTTTAAGTGTACTGAATTGAATTCTGAACTGAAAGAGCCTCTCAGAAAGGTAAAAAAAAATGCAAGGATCTTTTAAAACCATGATAACTTGCTTATTTTTGACAAATTCCATTCGTAGCGAAAGGGAGCATTTTGGAAAATAAATTATATGATCGAAGTGGTATATCATCCTATTATTGTTTTAAAAAATTTGCCACCTGGCGAGAGGCGCGAATTCAAAAAATAGGCTCCGCCTCCTAGCCAAAATATTTTTGCAACTCTGCGCGCGCAAATTTGCAATCGCGGTGCGCGCGATTTTATGCGTTGAATCTGCGTTACTTTATTAACAAATATCCAATTAAGAAAATCAAAAACTCACTTTAAATCAAAAGTTGCCAAATTCGCTTCAAAATAACAATTTTTATAAAGGTTTCCAGGAGAAATTGAAAGGCACTGGACAAAAATTCGACGCAGAAAATCGCGCGCACCGCGATTGCAAATTGGCGCGCGCAGAGCTGCAAAAATATTTCGGCGAGGAGGCGGAGCCTATTTTTTGAATTCGCGCCTCTCGCCAGGTGACAAATTTTTTAAAACAATAATATTTAAGAAATGATTAAAAGTAGGAAATAATTAGTGGGAAATGATTTTTTGCCAAATACTTACGCTGAATAGTCCCATAATCGCGTCTTCCTATTCCTATTAAATATACCGAAGCTTCGCCGTTTTTCGTTATCTCTTTCACATATTTTTCCACAAACTTTTTCATTAACGCCCTATAAATTTTAGATTGTCACCGGAGTTTCGACGGCCAGTGGAAGGGAGAACGCCGAGGTCAGCTCAATCGACGACAGCGGAAACAACGTATTTTTTGTGGAGTCGGTAAGGTTTTAGAACGTTTTGAAAATTGGCTAGCGTGTTTTGCATATAATGGATTTGTGGCGGAGTGACATTTCACGTGAAACTGGGAGAAGAAAAATCTCTTCATTTCTTCAGTTATTTCTTAATTTTTTCGATAAAAAACGTAAAAAAAATTTGTCACTCCGCTACGAATCTATTATATCATGTCGGAGTTTATCCGAGAAATATCAAGAAATGAGAAAAGTGACAAACATTTGGGGCAATGCTTCTATTGGTTTGAAAATGGGTAATAATCTAAAATTTACAACCGTAAATGCAAAAAAAAAAAATAAATTGGATTGCAATAATTATTTTGACTTTCCCAATTTTGAGCATGCTCGGTAGTATTTTTGGCATAATTTCTAATGGGGTTATTCACGAAATGGCAAAAAACTGCCCGAAAACTCGAAAAATGCTCCGATTGACTTAAAATTTTGGGAGATGAAAACTCTCCCGGACATTCCCACAAAATTTAAGACCAAAATATCGATTTTTAAGAAATTGATTTTTTTTTTCTGAAAATGCTTAAAATCGATATTTTTGTCTGAAATTTCGGGGTAATGTCCGGGAGGGAGAATTTTGTCATTTATTTCCCAAAATTTCAGATCAATCGGAGCATTTTCCGAATTTTCGCGTAGTTTTCTGCCATTTCGTGAAAAACCCCATAAAACTTTCAACCCAATGGAACTTTCACCGAGTTTATCCTAATTTTTTGGTTGTTTTTACTCGTCAAAATTTCTCCGATTAACCCCATTAATAAATAATCTTACAAGACAATTTTGCATAAACCAAAAGATTTTGAGAAATTTCTGGCTTGCTGCATTTCATGCGAAATCGTAAAACTATTGAAGATTATCAGAAAATAGGAATATGTAAGAAATCTATTAAAAAATGAACTACACGCTGGCCAATTTTTGAAAGTTCTGAAAACTCGACCGGCTTATTTTCATAGTTTTATTTAATTGTTTACTCAATTTCCATAAGGTTTTGTTCAATTTCATTTATTGTTTTGCTTAATTTCGTTAATAACTTTTCAACTCCTTGAATTTCTACAAATATCTTTACTTCTTTTTCTTCCTACTTCCCCCCCCCCCTTACCTCATATAACCCGTCTGAATGTCATCCGTGATTTTTTGTCTGTTTTCTCTTTTATACCCTTATTTCTAATCATTACTTTTATTTTTCTGTTCTTTCTTATTACGTCACGTTTTAACGTAAGTGATAAATACAATACAATACAAAGTGTTCATGTTTTTAAACTTTTAATATGCAATAAAATTTGATTTTTTCCAACAGTGAATTTTCTTTAGATGAACTTGCTTAAAAGCAAGCACATCTGAGTCTAAAAACCGTTGTAATGACCTGTGGCAGCCCTATTATAAGCCCACATCCGAAATTGGAACGGCCGCAAAAGGCCTATTATTGGCTTACAAATGACTTACTATCGACCGCGATAAGTAAATTATAGGCAAAAGTCACCCGCGATAAGCCTATAATAGGCCTATTATAGGCGCCGACCCGCGATAAGCCTATAATAGGCTTACTTTGGGGTCCTTCGCTGGTACTCGGTAGGCCTATCGCGCAACCTATTATAAGCTGAACGCGCACTACCTGTGCATCACAGTACACATTCTTAGTGCCCGCGATGGGCGTTTATATGATCGGTGCCGCAGGAGGGGGTATGCAAGTGCGCTCCACTAGACGAGCATTTGGAGGTGTCAAATTCCGCCACTGTCGAACGGGTTCGGAAAAGTATTTCGAACTACTTAAAATTCCGAATGGGAACGGTTTTCTTTTTTTTTCTTCACTGCTAGTGCATTAGGATTAGCAGTCTATCAAAATTAAAGAAAATAGTTCCTATTCGGAATTTTAAGTAGCTCGGAATAAAATTTTCCGAACCCGTTAGGAATTCCGAATGGTTTCATGAATACGGCCCCTGGAGGAAGGCTCCGTGGCACGGTGCCACAGAGCTCACCGGCTATTTTTGGTTTTCTGTATACATGGTGCTCGTTGAGCATCTTGAGTAAAATCAGTAAAAAATGGAAATTTCAGGTAGTCTAAAAAAGCTAAAAAAAAAAGCGGCAAATTGCCGCGAAAATCGGCAAATTGCTGCCCCTATGCGGCAATTTGCCGCCGCGATCGGCAAATTGCCTCCCCTCGGCGGAAATTTGCCGCCTAAATCGGCGCGTCTGCCCACAGGAGGCGGCCAGGCCGCCGATTTCGACGGCAAATTGCCGCCGAGGGGCGGCAAATTGCCGATAATTCTCTGAGTAGTTCTGGTGGCGAACAAGCTCAGGACAACAATCCGAATTTTTAAAAAACGTGATGCGTGGAAAAGTGGTCCTCCAGATACAGTACTGGCCATAATGATATTCCGCAAGGGTTTTTTGAGCATAACTTTTTTCAAAGTAAACAGATCCACAAGACAATTTAGAACACAATTTAAGACGCTAAAAACAACAGAAAAAGATGCGATCTTGCTATAAGCAATTCCCAGAAAAAATCATATTTCTTTTTATAGCTGACAAAATAGCTTGTGCGACACACAGGCAAACAAATACACACCGACTAATCTAAAATGTTCTATTTAAGAGATAAATTATTTTTTGGGAGAGATTTGATAGTGTTCTTCTATTAAAGGCGAGATTCTATCACAGTACTTACAGTAGCCCGTTGGCCACATGTTTTGTTTATTGTCGGACCGCCAAAATGGTCAAACGCGCTCCGCTGAACTCAACGCTATGCGATTTTCATTTTGGTTTCCAAATTATTTAATTTAACGTTTAATTTATACGTGAAATGAAATAATTTCGAAACCAAAATGAAAATCGCATAGCGTTGAGTCCAGCGGAGCGCGTTTGATCATTTTGGCGGGCCGACAATATATGCAACTATTTAAAGTCCCTTATTTTTCAGTTTTTCCTGCGATTTGATTTGCAAATCACCGAAAACCACTGTCCAAGAATACGACGACACATCATATCAAACGGTTACCTGAACGAATAGATTGATTCCCATCAAAAGGTCATTTGCGGTCACATCTTCGGTTTTCTCGAAACTGATTGAAGAATACGTTAAGAAAGAAGAAAAATGGATGGAATTGCCGTAAAAAAGTTCCTTCTCCATAAATATGAAGATAATAAAATAAAAAAACACCAGAAAAAAAATAAGATAGAAGTTCGTTTGGCCTTATCGCTTCTTAATATAATCAAATGTTCAATTGCAGCTGAACATTTCAGTTTTATTCGTCATTTTCAACATCTTCTTCTTCTTCTTTTTCTTTTTCTTCAGCAATTATTTACAATATTATTGTTATTCCGGTGTGTCTTTTGTGAGTTTGGTTGGGTTGATAGTGGTTCCTTCGCACGCAGAGAAGAAACCAGTCGTCCACCGAACCAGAATTACCAGTGCAAATGAAAAGAAAAATTGACATTATCCGTTCACCAAGCCATGCTCCGTCCAGAAAAAAAGTTCAAAGACTTGTATTTTTTGCTGGGTTGTTACCTCTTTGTTCAGTTTCTTGACCTTCAAAAGAAGGGTTTCGGAACGAGGAAACGAATCAAATACGGAACCAATTTGAGACAACTTTTTTCCCGCCCCAAACCGCCACTTTAGCGTGGTTTTCGCGTCATTTTCGTGGTGGTCATCGTGAAACTTTTTTCGTTTTTCTTGTCTCGTTGGTGTTGGCGGTGTTCAAGAAAAGTAGTTCTGAAAATCCGCTAGAGTTTAGGGGGCTTTTCTATTAAAGGGGCCGCTTTATTATAGGTTTTAGGGTAACGAAATTTTGCTTTTTTTTTTAAACAAAAAATTCATTTACCGTATTTACTCTATTAGAAGGGTGGCATTGCACAGAATTCTTTTCTCGGTTTTAAATTTATTTATTTTCCAACTATTTCATATTTTTCTTGCATTTCTCAGATTTTTTCCACCTTTCAGCAAGAACCCAGGGGTAGGATCCAAGAAACAGGAAAACGGCAATTTCCGAGATATGGGCTTGCCTGTTTCTTTGCGTCTCTCCACCATCATAAAAAATTCATCAATTTCCAATTTTAGTTTCCGGAAAAATTTTTCCAGTTTCATGAATTCGGCCTCAGGGAAAAATAAGGGTAACAATGATTTTTCCGGTCGTTTAAAAAATAGAAGGGCATGCCCTTATAATAGAATACATACGGTGGTTTTATCTAACTTAAGAAGAATATTATCCTCTCAACTTTCTAGCCAGTTATAGTATTTTTCAAGTGTGTTCCGTTTGAAAACTAAAAAAAACATTGGCATATTTTTCCGCGTTTCTGCTTCTTACTGTAGCTGGCGAGAAAATTGAGACATCAGTAACTTGAATCATTTTCTGTGCATGAGCAACATGAACGAGAAAAGATTGTGAATTTTAAATTTCAGAAGATATGCGCATTCTCTCCATTATCAACATCCTTCTTTCCATCTTCCTGGTCAATTCTCAATTCGATTCGAGAGCGTGAGGATACACGTTCAACATTCCCCAAACTCTCTTTACAGATCCTCACGCCGCACACAGCTTCGTCCAATGACGCGAAATTCGGGTATAGGTAATCATTTCCTTTTGCCAAAAATCTTGTTTAAGTTTTAGTTGGCGGTCGCAGTGGACCAGTACCTCCGGCACCGGCACGAGGACAACGCCCGTTTCTTGTTGTTCGTGAGTGTACATTGTTTCACCACTTTTTTCATGTTATTGTGTTTTAAATCGACTTGCGACATGAAAACGCAAGTCTGCATTCACCGTTCTGTCTGCGTCTCTTCAAATATCACTGTGTTCGCGTGGTCGCGTACAAATAAGTGGGCGGAGTTTCGCGTTCTCATGTCGCAAGTCGATTGAAAACACAATAAGAGCACGTGCTGAATTTTGTGAAATTTTTAAGAGCTTCCCTAAATGACCTAGAAGCGAACAAAAATGATTATTTACTTAAAAATATCAATTTTTCCAGATGCTCCGGGGCTGAAACCACCATCGGGAATCGCCAAGAAGCTCAATGAAGCGATGGATTTCAGAGCTCTGGCCAGAGTGTTGCTCAAGCAATAATTCAAAGTTGTCGGACATATTTCCTGACTTGCTTTACATTATCCCCATTCTTTCTGGTTTTAAATTTTTACACAGTTCGGTTTTTAAATAGTTATTTATGTTCGTGAATTCTATTATAAATTGAATAAACATAAAACAAACAAAAATGAATAACAACAAATTACAAAAAGGAATTCCAATAATTCTTATCCGTGAAAAAGTGCATTCAGATATTGATCGATGGCCAGACGTCCGTTGAGCTCATTGAAAACCCGTCGTTGCTGAGCAGAGAATACAGGGCGGAGCATATATTGAAGATGTTGATGATAGAGCAGCCAGTCGAGACCGTGTTCGCGAGAGAGGCGCATCTGGAATAAATAAATAAATATTTCCTATGTACCTGAAGCAAAGAACGATATTATTAATAGAGAGGCACCACTGACCGCCTTCCGAAAAATACAATTACACTGTCTAACGGCATTTTGATTAGTTTTCAATTTTCAATAGTTTTCTCTACGGTATTTGCATGAATATTGTCTAGATTGGACCCAGCAATAAACAAGAAATCGCTTTAAAAAATTCGAACGTCGTAGTCTGGATTTCAAATAGAAAGTTGGTCTTTTAGTATTGAGCTTTAAAAATTGTACCAATACGGTTTGAAAATTCGATGCGAACACCTCAAATTGAAGCGATTTTGCAATAAAAAAAGAAAAAGTTGAAAATAGAGGCGCATACGCTTCTATTACAGGTTTTACGGTATGTATTATTTCAAAAACTTTCACAAAATTACCAGAGGGACTGAGAAAAATGATATATTATGAATTCGTGACGTAGCGAGACAGCGTGTCAAGTTATGCGTCAGCAATCGCCGGGTCTCGATTGAGCTCTTGGCGGCGAGAGAGGGACCAATTTCTTGCAAATTTTTATTATTTTGCTAGCGCACAACTTGCGGCAACGAGTCGCTACGTCACGAACCCATAATAGCCATAGTTGCAAATTTTCGGCCCGGCAAGGCAGCAATTAAAAAAAATTATTTTTTCAGCGTAATTTCGGAGTGTCACTGTGCTTTATTTATTGCAAACCTTTTTTTCTTTTAATGAATTTTCCTAGTATTTCGATGTTTCATTGGTATTTTTGTTGTTTATTCGAAAAAAACAAATATAATTTTAGTTCAGCTAAATTTGTTTTTTTTTTCAAAATTTCTAATTTTTATCATTTTTAACAGGACTGTATCGACTTCCAGAACCACTGCAGCTTATTTTTTGAACAAAAGAAGTAGTCGTTTACTAAATGCAGCAGCAGAAAAAGTCGTTGTGGGCTACCGAATTGCGGCGAAATACCCAGAATGGGTTGATAATTTGGGTTCTTGAACTTTTTAGAATTGTTTTCATAGTTTCTGGTCTAACATTTTCAGATTTCTTAGCTAATTATTTTTGTTATAAACACTGTTCTATTTATAAAAACACATATTGAACCTAAAAACTCTAATTTTTGAACTTGAAATTTTTCCCACCGGGCCGACCGGGCCGGGCAAACTCTCGCGCTTTAAAGAAAATCCGAAAAAACCTTATTTGACCTAACATTCTCAAGAATTTTTCTCGACGGTCACGACTGTTTTTTCCTTTTTTTTTCGTGAAATCAGCCAAAAACTTTGTGCAATTTTTTTGTGCGATTTTTATGTGATATTCGTAAATCCAGCCGAAAATTACATTTTCTCACACGTTCACCAAAGGGTTTGAAATGCATTTTGCTGTAATTTTAATCAAATGCAAACCAGGGGTGGGATTTTACGTTTACGGATTTTACGGGTTTTGGGGCACCGTAAAAATTTAACGGATTCCGTAAAATCCGTAAAAATTCTAAAGATATTTTGTTCAATTTGGTGAGAGAAAAACCCCACATTTTCTATATTTCTTGAAGTGGTTTCTGAAAATTGTGCAGAAGTAAAAAAGTGCTTTCAATCCAGTGGGATTTATTTTAAATTGTTTCAGAAAAAGCTCAACATATTTTTCGATGTTGAAAACTGAAACTAAACCAGAATAATGCATCCAGAGAATTCTACGGACTAATTTCCATGCTGCTGCTTTTTTGTGTTGTTGGCCAATTTTATTTAAATTTTGGTTATTATTTCTGGGTTTAGCAATTCATTTTCTTTACTGAACAGTGAAATTTGAAAATTTACGGATTTTTAAACCGTAAATTTTACGTTTTACGGAATCCGTAAAAATAAATTTTACGCCCAGCCCTGATGCAAACTTGCATTTTGACCAATTTTTTGGCCCAAAATGCTTTTTCATGCTATAAAATTCCTAATTTCGAGATCGTCGTTTTATGGACCGGGAAAAATTACGAACAGGTATTTACACATAACGTTTCACAGACGTCAAGGACTTACAAAAAATGTTGAAGCTTTTAGAAAACAGATGAAACAAAAAGGCTTTCCTCGCTATAATTTTCGTTGCATTTTTTACTTTTTTTTTTAAATAAAAGGGTAGAATAGAACGTCATCCCGAGGCCTTTTCCGATAAAAATAATGACATTCCGTTCTAATACAGGTTTCACGGTAATTTGAAAAACTTACAAAATCTTCAACGCATTTTTTTGGAGTACACTCATAGCCAGAAAATAGCGCTGGATTGTCCAGCAATCCATTCGCAGCCATTATTCCATCCACCCCAGTTTGTTTTGCAAGTATTAGCGCTTCTTCTAGTGTCGTAATTCCACCATTGGCAATAACTGGAACATTCACGGAATCCTAAGTTATTTCACAATTGTTCATAGCGTATTTTTTTTTGTAAGACATACTTTTACTATCCTTATCGCTTCCACATCAATCGGTTCGGCTCTTTGTGACGGTGTTCTTCCGTGAACTGTCAAATGAGTGACTCCAGCCGCTTCCGCTTTTCTGCACAGATCAATTGTTCTTTCAATGCTTTGATTCACCCGGATTTTGAGGGAAACACTGAATTCAGGGTCTGGAATTCGTGCTCTTGTATGTCGAACCATATCTGCCAAAAGTTCCGGTTTGTTGAGAAGCGCACTTCCAAACCCTTTCGATCGAACATCTTGTTTCGGGCATCCACAGTTCAAATCTACACCATTTGCGCACCTGAATTAATAATCAGACATTTAAAAAAAAGAAGGAAATTCAAGTTTACTTGCACACCATTTCAGCAGCTTCTGCCAGGATAAAAGGATCGTCGGTGGCGAACTGAACAATCAACGGGGAGTCGTCTGCAAATTGTCAGAATATAAAATTTCGCCTATTTACATCTAATGTAAAAACATTAAGTACTTTTGGTTTTATTTTGTCATCCACGCAAAAACAGCAAAAAAAGAAAAACTTGGATAATGCTCCGATTAGCGTGAAACTTTGGGAAAAAAAATGCCAAAAATAGTCATGGACATGCTCAGAACATTTTTTACCGAAATATGGATTAAAAAATTTTTCAGGTTAATCGGAGAATGCTCCGATTAACCTGAAATTTTGGGAAATATTGGAAAAAATTATCCTGTACATGCTCAAAAAATTTTGGATCAAAATATCGATTTTAAAAATTTTCAGAAAAAATCGATAATTTTTAAAATTCATATTTTGGTCCAAAATTTTGTGAGCGTGTACATGAGAATTTTTTCCAATATTTGCCGAAATTTCAGGTCTATCGGAGCATTCTCCCATTTTTCCGTTTTCTTCTTTAAAAAAAAATCAAACCTTCACAGACTGACAGCTCACTAGTCCTGCACTTTTCCGATTCGATAAAATTTTTTGCATAAATCATTGGCGTGTAACAGACGTCGATGTCGTATAAACGAACGAGCTGGCGGAATGCAACTCTGTAACAATAATATTCGTTGGGAGCATAAAAAAAACCAACTTACTTTGAGTACCTAACCATTGGAGCCAAATAGAATTTCGGTGTTGGTCCATTTTCAAGAAGTTCTATCCGAGGTTCCATAATTTTTCACAAAAAACACGGTGTCCCGCACGCGATGCGCGCCAGCATTTTTCTGTTTCGTCTGGCACCCTCTCGCTCTCTCGCACGGTGCTTGATCAGACTCTACAGTAGATTTCCATAATTGCTAAAAGCAAGAAAAACATTAATTTTTTGAACGTTCTTTTTGCAATTACGCTCGATAATTAATTTACGAAGACATTTTGGATGTACGAACAGGAAAAATGCTCCAGAATAATTGAAATGCACTTTTCACAGATTTAAGCTGATTGGACCTATATTTTCAATAATATCGCTTCCTAGCACTATACTTTGTTGAGAAGTATTATTGAAAACAATATTCATCATTCACGAAGCTACAAAGGAAATGAGCGATGCCAGGAAGGTTTCTGTACGCATAAAGTACTCCCTCTAGTGCTACTGGTACTTATTCAAACATTAATAACTCAATTAGTTGGAGGACTAAAAACTTGTTTGACATCTCAAAATGTCCGCAAAAGAATTTAAAAACTTCTATCCGTTGTCGATCCTCGAACCAGGCTTTTGTTTTTCAGAAATTTTCAAAAAATGACCACTTTTTTCGGGTTTTAGTGCAAAACTTGCTCGATTTATAACTTCATTAGTTTTCAATCAATTGGCTCAATCAAAAGCGGAAAATAACCGCATTCAAAATGCAAACAACTTATCCGTGACCGATTTTTGAAAAAAACAATTTTTTGGCGAATATGAGCTACAGTATACTAAAATTCATATTCCGAGCCCACAAATTCAGGCTTTCTGATATCGAATGTGGGTTTTTTGTTCATTTTATATTTTATAGAAGTGCATTAAACAAACGAGTCGAGAAATTAACAAAGCATACGGGTATACATTAGCTACAAAGCCTCATAACACAGTAAACTTCGGTGTTTTTTGTCTTGCCATTTAAACGGGTATGAAAATATTTTTTGTACAGTTTTCTAACTCAAAAATTAAATTGAACCATTTAATGTATTTTTTATTTGTGTTTTCTTCAAAAAATCCATTCAATTTATTTTTTTCCAAGTGTTTTTATGGCGCACATTTTCCAGACGAGTTCCGATGCAATCGCGCTGCACCTGCACGCATGAGAGATGAGAGACGCCGAGGCGTCTCTTTTCTCGATCGCCGGCGTCGCTTTTCTCGTGCGGGACACCGTGAAAAAAGTGAGAAAAAGTGAAACAAATTAAGCTCCGCCCATTTTGCATATGCCGCATAGATATTTGCAAATATGCGCGCAGGGTTTGTTCATATTGCATATTGCGGAGCGTGGAGCCTAATTTTTTTTGGTTTTTCTTTGAGGAATGCGATAATTTTAAACTCAAAAAAGTAAAATAAAGAAAATATTTTTTAGACAACTTATTGTACTGTGTTTGCGTGGTCATAAGTGGGCGGGGATTGTGTGTTCATGTTGCAACTCGATTGAAAACACAATAATACCATTTGATTGAAATAGGTATTTAATGACAAAAATTAAAGAAAAAGTAAATTTGAGCCTAGCTCTGCAATTTGCAATTCTTAGAGGTCAAGATCAAGGGCGAACGCACAAGTTACTTGTTGAGCAGTTCAACTTCCCTCGTATTATGTGCTCACGAACGACCGGTACTGACGACGCTCCGATGTCCCGTAGTTTTTTACTGTTCCGCAGTATTCGTTGCGAGACCGTAGTGAAAAACTGCGGAACATGGAAGCGTCGTCAGCAACGGTCGTTCGTGAACAAATAATACTATTGTCGGCCCGCCACAATGGTCAAACGCGCTCCGCTGAACTCAATACTACGTGGATTTTATTTTGGTTTCCACATTTTTTCATTTCACGTGTAAATTCAACGTGAAATAAAATAATTTGGAAACCAAAATGAAATCCACGTAGTATTGAGTTCAGCGGAGCGCGTTTGACCGATGTGGCGGGCCGCCAATACTGTTTTTGAAACACTAGAGGACTCAAAACTCCGCCCACTTTTTTTTACGTGAAAATTAAATTTTAGTGCATTTTGGATTTATTCGTGAAAAAAGTGGGCGTGGTTTCACGATTTGCTTTCGCAGCTTGATTGAAAACACAGTATGTTGTTAAATAACTTTCAGACATTTCCATATTTGTAACCTGAAACAGTTCACTTTTTGTATGAACGTTGATTGAGACGGCAACAATAAATCCGGAAAAATCGAATTCAATGTTAAGTTTAACAAATAACAGTTGATGTCCCTTCTCTTATAATTTTTATTTTTTTCTATGTCAAATTTTCATCGAATGCACATACATATGAGTTTAAAACACTGCCAAAAAATAGAATAAATGCACATGACGTAGAAATTTTTTATTTGGTTGCTATTTAATTTCAGAAAGCATAACCAGAAATAAATAAGCATGGAATTCAAATCCAACGAAGCGTAATCAAAGCGATCTGCCGCACGTAATGCCACTTGGCAGTTTGCATATTTCCAGAAAAGGTAAACACAATGGAATTTGAGTTGTCTCCATCACCTCGTCACCAACCGGAACGAAGATGGTCAATTTTCCTTCTGGATCACGAAGAATCTCATGCAAGTCCACGTCGATCAGTTTCTCCAAGTCCAGAAATTGTTTATACGGTAATTGTGCTCTTTTTGAATGGCGTGTTGCAGACTAGTGAGTGGGTGGGTGGACGCCATTTTGAACTTACTGAACAATAGTGACCACTTAGCGGCCCTCTTTTTGAGCAGCAATTTTTTTCTATGTGTCACTTCGATTATAAACTTTTTTTTCTTTTTTTTTTTGACATTTGGTCATTGTTTAGTTTTTTGCACGAGTTTTCTAAAAACTGAGAGCCGTTTTTTTGTATTTTTATGGTTTTATAAAATTGTTAAGGTGTTAGTAAACTACATTAATGGTAATGATGTTTATTTTTTCTGCTTGATGAAGTGTTTGTTCTGCATGTGCCTAGTAAGGTATTGTGAAAACAAAACATTGCAACGCGGTGTTTGCGTACTTTTAAAATTCAAACGAAAATGGGAACAAATCTCTTCATTTGCCATGCTATTTCTTTCATTGCCGTTTGAGTTTCAAAGTACGCAAAAACGAGTTGCTATTTTTTTGCTTTCACAATATAATAAAAGTTCTAGAAGATTTGTTAACAATATAGAGCACGATTTTTTTGTATGGTCTTTCAAATTTCTTGCCGGCTACCTGCTTTTCAAAAAAAAAAAAAATGTAAGAAACGCATAGATAATAAGCTCAGATTTTTTTTTGATAAGACTAAAGGGGTGGGGTTTCAAGTTTTAGCGCTACTGCTTACATAAGTCGGTATGAAAATTGAGATGGTAATAATAAAGTTAAGATTCTTGCAAAACGTGTATAGGCTGCTTCCGGCTGTGTTGAATTTTGAAAAAATTGCAGCTAAAAAGTTGCGCCCTCGGTAATACGGTAATATCTTATTAATTTTTTTCGCTCGTTTCAGTCATCTTGTACATACTTACGGGGCAATTAGTATTATTTAAAAATAGTCCAGTTATTTTATTTTCAAAATCTCTCGGCATATATCTAAAGGTCTGTCTTGACGGAAAATTTCAACATTTTCACAACTATTCAAATCCTTTATTGTCCATTTGCCAAAAAACCAAGTGCGCTCCACGAAACCTAGTATTACGTGGATTTCATTTTCGTCGCCAAATTATTTCAATTCACGTGTAAATTCAACATGAAATGAAATAATTTGGCGACGAAAATGAAATCCACGTAATACTAGGTTTCGTGGAGCGCACTTGCTTTTTTCGCGAATGAACAATACTAATTTAAATACAATATAATCAACCGTCCTGGTCGATAACATAAGTCCAACGATGAACCACACTCTCGATACCAGAAGCCCAGCCAAGACTTAAGACCCAATCAGTCATCATCCTAAATGGCGCAGAAGCCTGCGCCTGACCTTATATTATCCGTGTCGTTTTGTAAAAAAAAAAGCACAGTAATATACTCGGTATAAAGCTCTGCAAATTCGCTCCAATCGCACAGTGAATTTCACATGAATTTGGAGAGCGTGACAAAACCGGGGAACGCAAAATCGGGGAAAAAATGTCAAAAACGCAAAATTGTGGACAAAGCGGAATTTCAAAATTCAGCGTGTCATTGTCTGAACATTTTCCGCAATTTTCGCGGAAAATCAGAGTCATCCGCAATTTTACGTGACAGTGTCGAATTCCCCGGTTTTTGACATTTTTCCCCGATTTTGCGTTCCCACGGTTTTGTGTTCCCCGGTTTCTCGTTTTTCCCCGGTTTTGTCACACTCTCTGAATTTGGAGTGACGCTCTCTCAATTTTCTGTACTCTCTCGTCGCCTACGTGGCTGCGTCGTCCAATTTGCGAATGTAGCGAATTTGCAGCGCTCCATACTGAGAATAAAAGGAAATCAAATGCAACCCCTCTCTTTTAAATACCAAATAGCAGAAATGGAGCAAAATATAGTATTCTTTGCGTTGAATACTCAGCCATAATATGGAAATACCGTAACGCCTTTGATATAGCGGCCCCCTGAAATATACGCTGCCCTCATATATGATATAGAGAATAATCTCACACATACTTCTATTTTTCCACTAAACGCGAGGCAGCCAAATTATTCAAAAAAAAAAAAAGACAGCTAAGCTGAGCAAAAATCAGTAAATCTAAAACGTTTCTAAAATAAAAAGAAACCGGAAGAAAATACCTTTTTTTCTTATAAAACTCACTCACACAATTACCTTTTCACTCTTTTTTCCGTTGCCTCTCGCTCTTTTCCTCTCTTTCTTTCTTTTTTTGGCGTTTTCTTCCGTTTGGAGCTCTGAGAAGTTTTTACCTCCGGCGCAAAGTGAAAAGGTTGGGCAGCTTCAAAAATTAGAGCTCGCTCGAAGAGAGCCGGTGGAGCAGTTGGTTCCACTTCATCCAGATCCAGACATATTCACAAAACGACATCGCAATTCGTCATTTCTCTTAGCTGCTCTATTGTTTTCATTAAATCCTTTTCCTTTTGAAAATGATGAACGAATTTGAAAAGGTATGTATGTATGTAGGTTTGTTTACATCCAATTTGGATGTTAATTCACAGGCGAATCGCAGTAGAATTATTCTATCGCGTTTCAACTGAACGTAGACTGCTTTTTATTTTAGAAAAGTCAGAATTATTCCGGTAAATTACTGTAGGCAATTCGTCAAAACAATCTGAAGCTGTTACGTAGTCTGGCGACTGTTCAACTTTTCACAGGAGTTGCTCCGTCCGCGGAGCAAAATGAGGTGGAAAAAGTTACACGGAATGAATGGAAGGGAATGATAATGTCTTGTTAGTGTAAAAATTATTAAAAGAATGGAGAACATAATTAGATAAATCGGTTTTGCAAATGAGATTACTGTAACAGAAGATGTTATGTTTTTTCCGATGCTTATACACACGGCGTGCTGGAGACTACGTTTTTATAATTATTTTTGGAAATTAAATTTCGGAGATCATTTCTCTCAAGTCTGTGCATCTCTAGTTTTGCACGCACTTACCTAAACTTTGCAGAATGCGACTATCGGGACGCAGATAAATGCGAAAGAGCGCCTTTGCTTTTACGTAGGTTCTAACACGCCGTGATACAGAACGACAAACTGCAGAATTCTATTTTTCGAATTTTCCTGACTTTCTTCACTGATTTAAAAAAAAAAATAAAATCACATTTCATCTCTATGTATATCACGGCGTGTTCGGTACAACGTTTTTAAAAGTTTGTATTTATGAATGCGAATTTTCAATTGCCATTTCTCGCGTCAGGCTGCGAACCTACATATTTTCGGCAGCATGTGACTTGGTAATTATCTAAAATTAAAGAATAAGAAATTCGACAAATCCTCAATATTGGTGGTCGGTGTTTGTGTACTGGCGTTGCGTACGGATTTACAAAGCTCCGCCCACTTCAATGTTTTTTTTGTATGATTTTTCTTCAATTATTACACAATTATTAATTAAAAATTGGAGAAAAGAGGAAAATACCAATTCCTCGCCGATTGGTGGCAAATTGAGCAATTTTAAAACAAGGCAGGGGGCGGAGCAAACACCGAGTGCCAACTTAAATAAAACTACAATAATTATCGATGCATTTCGGTAAAATTGTCTATGTGCAAACAACGCGTTGGGTGTATTCTTAGAGCATCGTTTTGGCTCTTTGACAGTCGACGCTACGCAAGAACACACTTGGATCAAAAATGTATGGACAACTTTTGTTAAAAACTTTTTTAAAAATATGAACTAACTTTTCTTAAATCGCGAATTTTCCGATGGGTCCAAATTCGTATAGGAACGACAAACATTGCAATTTTCGTTTTTTTGTTGGAAAAATTTCTGGAAAACGGTTTTACCCTCGTGTTTTAATTTTTGGATCGGGCCTCTGGAAAATGAGAAAATGAGAGAAACCATACGTTCAAAAAGGTGAGAAACGGACAGGTCACCATTTAGATTCTCCGGTTTAAAAACTTGAGGAGCATTAATCTCAATCATATTGTAGAGAATTTTACGCTAAATTAAATATACAGTATTTCATCTATATGCCCGGCACCTCTAATTTACCGGCAGCCTTTAATAGCCCGGCATGCAAACAAGGATTTTGAAAAATTGGCCGGCAGCCTCTAATTTCTCCGCTTTTATAAGAAAGTATATTTTTTTGTCAATTATTGGCGTGCTTTCAGACATTTCCAGAAAAGTTTTCCCGGTTCTTCCTTGAAATGTTATAGGAATGTTTTTTTTTATTATTTGAATGTTTTCAGTCATATTTTCTCTGTTTAAACGACAGATTTTCGCCTATTTTTAAAGCTGTTTTTGGTTTTTTTCTGAAAAAGAAACTTTGAAAAATAAGGCGATCCAATCAGGAGGTTCGAAAAATAAACCGGCATGCCGGACAAATATTGTAAATACGGTAATTCTGCGATTTCTGTCAATTATTTATGTATGTATGAACAACATAAACTGCAAATCTTCTTATTATCACCTACAGTAATCTCAATTACATAAACCGTCAATTAAAGCACATTTGCATGCTCCGAATGCATAAAAGCATGAGAACCAGCACTTGGCCTTGCTATTATGTGCATGTCATACCATTTTATATTTTGGTTTATTGTGTTTTCAATCGACTTGCGACAAGAAAACGCAAGGCTGCATTTACCGCTCTGCCTGCGGCTCTTCAAATATCACAGTGTTCAAGTGGTCGCGCACAAATAAGTGGGCGGAGTTTCGCGTGTCGATTGAAAACACAATACCTTGGGTTTGTGCAACCAAACAATCCGAAAAAACTTAATCAGACTCGGCTGATTTCGGAATCAATTGGTCTGTTCGAGTTTTTACTCCTGAAAACACATAAACAAATCTTTCAGGAAAACCGACGGTATTTCTCGGATCAAGATCAATACCGTCGTCCTCGTCAAAAAACGGATCAGACTATGGTGGAATACTGGGTACCGCCAGATAAATCAACCGGCAAAAAGAGTACGAATGGGAGTAACGGACAGCCGACGCAGCCCAGAAAGGTATGACTCATTTCGGCTAGTACACCAATTTCCCAGTACAAAACACGAAGAGCTTATTTCAGCCCAATCAAGTGTGTCCGACGACTACAAGCGGTGGTGGCGGAGCAGGCAACGGAGCAGCAGGAGGGGCAGGCAATGGGAAACGAGCCATGAAAATTCCAAAGGTTAAGGAGCCGCGAGGTGACAACTCGAGCAAGAAGAGTTCAGCAGGTAAGGAGGGAGCAGAGAAATACATACATAAAGCGGAATTAAAATGAAAGACCGGATGTGTTTGTCTGGCTAAGAATTACGAAAGCCTTGACTGCCAAAAAATTACTATTGATATTATTTAATTTTGCATTTTTTGTTCAAATGTTTTGTGAAAACTGGGGTTTGGAAAATGTTATAATATTAGGTTTGCTTAATTCGCCCACTGGTTGCTAACTGCATACCGCCATTTTTTAACATTAAAATGCCAATAAAACTGGATGGCACGCTCTTTCATTTTTGCACCGCTGCCTACTGTTTGAGTTTTTCAAAGTCAATTCAAAATACCAGAGCACTCTAGCAAAAAGTGCCTTCAGGGAAACGAGTTCCGAAAAATGTTTACAGAAAATCTGAAAGGATTTTTTCCAACTATTAAAAAAAGTCTCAGACACCATGCTTTCAACTCTTTCAACCATAGACGCGAGTGTCTCGTGTGTTTGTGTGTTTTTTTCTTTAAATTTCCACTTTTTTCTAGAGACTTGAATTTCCCCTTTTACTTGACTTCATTTCTTAACCCTATGCACGCCAAATACATAGAATGATACCGAGAAAATAAATGAACAATTTTCGTTTTAGACGTAGCCCCCAGTGCTCTTCGTGTCTTGTACTGGAAAATTGGCCAATACGTGGAAAAAGTCGGAACCGCAGTGAATCATCAGGTCGACAAAGTTCGTATGTTTAGGAACCGGATGAAGGCGAATAAAGTGGTACCGATAAATACAAAGTAAGCGTAGTCCGGAAACCGGAATGTGCTGGTGATTGTCTTTTTTCATACAAGTAAACATTTTTGCACAATTTCGTGAGGGAAGTCGCCAGCGTGCGATTTTGAAATTGCTTTATTCAGTAAAAAGCGGTGAATAATAAATGCTAAAAAACATGTTCCGTGTTTATTAAAATTCCCCGACATTCATTCTGATATTTCCTGGCAACGAAAAGAGGCTGCAAAACTTTGAACAGTTACCTCTATTCGTTTACACTTGGTTCCGAACAAGCTCATCGTGAATAAGTTCTTGGGGATGACCTCGTTGTCTTGTTGAAAAGTGTTCATATTTTTTACGGTTCCTAATTATTTATGATTGAAGAATGCTATGCTTTTTTCATGAAAAGATTTCTGGACATCATTCGAAAATGCTCTGCACGTCTAGATCTTAATGTCGCAGAAAGCATTACAGGGTGCCGGGAAATTAGAGTAAATACCGTATTTGCAAGTATATTATTCAGAGTTCAATCTCGTCACCTGGAACTGGAGCCTCTTTGCTGTTTATCCTCTTGTTTGGTTCGTGGAGGATGTACTACCGTAGTCGTTTTTGAGCTTTGCTATGTCGTGGCCACAGCTTTATGCATTTTTGACGGCATGTTTCGCAAAAAGTTTTCTCTCTGGGAACCATTACCCGACAGTTTCAATGGCTGGTTTGCACATCCATTATTTTACTACACAATTGCTCTTTACGACGTGGTAGGCTTGAAATCTTTTTTTTTTCGCAACTATCTATTTTCAGTGTCTTTTCATAATTTCTGTGGCAACTGCACGAGCTCTTGTCAATTTCGATAAAAGGACTCTACGAATTCATTTTTTCTTTTGTTTCTTCTCGTTTGCTATAAATTTAGTATTTCTAGTTTTTAGCGTTTTCAGTCTTTCGAGCAATGGTCCTCTCACATTTACTCCAGTTAATTGTCTCTTGATTTTTTGTTTTTGTTATCAACTTCCACTACAGATTTGGGCAGCTACGGTGGTTCGAAGTTGTCGGGACTTTTTCGCACTCATTCATGTTTTTGTCTCGTTGGCTGATTCTTGATTCTCCGGTTTTTATTTATTTTTGGAATAAATAAATATTTTCATTTTCTGGTTTATTTATATATTTTTCTTGTTGTATTCATTGCAACAAAAAAACTAATCATCATTATTTAATTGAAATGAAACAAACATTTTTTGGTTTGAAATTATTTGTTTAAGTTTTAACTTAATTCATCTTGCGATGGGCGTGTTGCAGAGCTGGCATTATATATTTTGCTCCGCATTATTGTGTTTTCAATCGACTTGCGACATGAGAACGCGAGACTCCGCCCACTTATTTGTGCGCTACCTGTCTGCGTCTCTTCAAATATCACTGTGTTCGCGTGGTCGCGCCCAAATAAGTGGGCGGAGTCTCGCGTTCTCATGTCGCAAGTCGATTGAAAACACAATAAGCTAGATTAATTTTGATATCGTTACATGACTTTTTCGTGCTGAAGGCTGACCTGTTCAACTTATCTGGTTTCGGAAAACATTCCGGTGGAGGATTCCGAGCAGATGGCTTGGAAAAGGACTACAGATTCAAAATGATGTCAAAATCCTAAAAACTAAATTCTTACTATTTTGTTTGCAAATCTTCCAACTGTCCCTTTCATTATTTCAATAACGTTCCGTCGCTATTCCGTTCAAGGCCGATGTCTCATTTTCATACCACTTTCTTATTCTTCTTATTCCTGTCCCTCTCTCTTTCTCTCGTTTCTTCTCCTTATTTTCTCTCTTTCCCGAATTTAACCAATTCTTTGATATTTCTTCCACATTTTCATTGAAACCAATTGTTTTTTTGTCAAAAATGGGGAACTATGATAATATTTCCTAATCTATTTACAAAACACTGCGGAATTATGCGGTTCAAGTGGGCAATCCGTCGAATATTTATAATTCTCCTCACTTCTTTTCTTATTTATTCCACGTTTTTGGCAATCTATGGAGGAACAGACGATGTAAGTTTTTAATGTAACAATGATCTGTATAATAATTTTTCGGTGTATCACGAAATAGAACTGTTATACTATAGAGATCTATAGAGTCGAGACAGTGTTTTATTATCTTTTCAATCGACTTGCGACATGAAAACGCAAGTCTGCATTCACCGTTCTGTCTGCATCTCTTCAAATATCACTGTGTTCGCGTGGTCGCGCACAAATAAGTGGGCGGAGTTTTGCGTTCTCATGTCGCAAGTCGATTGAAAACAGAATATTATTTCTCTACCGCATCCTCTAGTACCGCACCATCGTTTCCTAATAGTTCTGTACCGTAGAAGCTATATTCGTGGTACCGCTGACTTTTCCAACAGCAAAGCGAAAGCTAGGCCGTGGAGGTCGGGCTTTCATAACTTATCAGGCCTGCCGCTAGGTGGGAATTAGAAAGGCGCAGCAGTGTTCAAGTGACTGCTTACTGTAACCGACTAGAAAATTTGGCGATAATACAGTCCACGAAGTACTAAGTTTCGTGGATGGCACTTGCTTTTTTTCGCGAATGGACAATATTTCCTCCGAATTCCAACTTTCTCATTTTCAAGTGCTAATTTCGAAACCCTGAAGCTTTCAACGTGAATAATCTGAGAATGAAGCGTAGTGCTCAAAAATGAATCAAAACAATCAAAACAAAAACCGATGTTTTTATTGAAAAATGGCATTTACCACCGGCGAATAATGAAAACGCGCTCCACTGCACATTTGCTGGCCCATTGGACGATGGGTGACACCTAGATATCCCAATCTGGCTTCTCATTTATAAGAAAAATTTTAATCTTTCAGGAAGAACCGGACTATCCATACAACTTTGATCCTGCCAAGGATGAAATATTTGTGAAAAACTATCTGAAATTGCTGCAAATGGGAAGAGCAAGTGCCCGTCCGGTCATTGAGAAGGAAGCAAAAGTACACGAGAATTATTGGTGTTTCTTAAAGTTTCCAAAAATCACGCGAAAATCTGGAAATTGGTTGACAATGGCTGGAGTTGAAGTCTTTTCGGCGTATTTTGATGACAGGGAAAACTCGTTGTACACACAGAATTCAGCTGTGCAGGTGACTGTTTTGGAATTTTAAATCATAATGAGCATGCATTTTTTCATTTTATTCAGATCCTTGTAATGTCCAACCACTCGATTGAAAAAGCCAACGTTTTAATCTTTTGCAACATTTTCTCTACATCAACACGCGAATATGCAGCTGTAAAAGGGTACATTCGAGAGATTTGGCAAACTGGTTGGGATCCTAGAAATTCGTTTCAAGTTCCCAGTCTTATTACTTGCCCGATTCCTACAAGGATGCCAAAAAGTTCTCAAAATTTGGTAGTGTCACTGACGAGAAGAAGGTGTCACAATGTACCGGAGGCTATGCAAGTGTTGGGAAAACCAGAACAAGGAAAAGGAGCGAAAAAGGATGTTGCGGTTTGTTTGAAAGGATTGGATTATCAGGTAGTTTTTATTAAAACACCGCTTTGTAAAAAGTTTTTGAAATTGCACATTCAGGAAGACATTTCTGGTCGACTTTTGGAATGGATTGAAATGCAATTCTTGTTTGGAGCTGATTCCATATCAATTTATTATTTTTTCCTGACAAATCAAACACGAAAAATGCTGGATTATTATGAAAAGTCGAGCAGAGTGAAACTGGTGAGCATTTTTTTATACTACTCGTAAATTTTTTTGATTGCCAAATTTCTCATGCAACAAAAACTGCAATACAAAAAAAGAAGAAGTCGGGTTACCGTTTTTTGTATCGCAGTACAAACGAGTAATGTGTACATTTCATTCAAAAACATAAAGAATAAAGATGGCTTGACTATAAATCCGGCTTGTTTCCTGTGCATCAGGGATTCGACAAATTACATTTTTTTAAACAAAAAATGTGTTTCTTAAACGTTTTTTTAGTTATTTAAAAGTTTTTTAGAAAGTTTTATGGTAGGTTACGGTTTCTTACATTTCTCATTATTCAAACGTTATTTTTTACATTTTTTTTTTGTTATTTTCCGCTTAAGGAAAAATAAATGAGTCGATTAGAACCCATTTTCGTTCAATGAACAATGTGTTTCATGCTTTTTAATGAAAATGTTTTTTGATTTGTCGTAAGTTTCGACGCATGCACAGAAACCTGTAACGTTATAATTTGAAAGCGCATGTGACGACAATTTGCGTACTTTTTATTATTAAAAAAAAAAAGTACACTTCACCACACCGTGCTTTGAGCAAAGTGAGCCTTCAAATCAATATTGTTCGGTAGTCTTGGGATTTCTTTCTGTGTTTCCACTGCATGTCCTATTATGTATGTGTTCACGAACTAGTGTTACAAACGGCGCTCCGATGTTCCGCAGCATTCGTCGGAGCGTCGTTTGTTCCACTAATTCGTAAACTCATAATAATTTCAGCATAGAATAAGGCCCGGCCCGGCCTGACCCATTCAGTAAAGATTTCGGTTAAAGCTCAGCACAACACCAAAAGCTAACAATATTGAATAAACAGTTTAATACATATTTATTATTCAAGATCCCTATAACATTGCCCCGTGGCAATACCAATGACCCAATCGCCCGCACCAACTATCTTAAATCGAACCGTCCAGCAAAACGACGACACGAACTTTTACCCTACAACGACTGTTTTTATCAACACATTCACACTCATCGATACGTTCTTATCATTGATATTGATGAGGCGGTTGTGCCCGTCAGGCATGACAATTATAGCCAATTATTGGCGGATTTCGAACAAAAGAAGGCAATCAAAAATTGGAAAATCAGTTCGATCGCTGCTCGGAATGTGTTTAAGTTCCCCTCCAACTTTACCTTATTTCCCAGACGACACCATATGACTTCGAATCGAAAACGGTCAAAGAAAACAAGCCCAAATGGAGAGTACGGGAAAAGTTTCAGTAGGTACGTAGAGTTTTACGCGGACCGCCACAAAAACAGGTATTTTCAGCACTTCATCAGTGGCAACTGTTTTCAATCATTTTGCTCTTCATAAACTGTCACAAAATGTGGCAAAATCTCAGTATTTTTCTGAAAATGACGCTTTAAAATTGCATTACAAGTCAGAATGTCCGTGGGAATCTCGTAACGAGTGTCACACGTTAGAGTATGACGTGGTAGACGATACGAGTTTGGATAAGTTTATGGAGAAATTGAGTCAACGAGTAGATGACGTGGCAAAGGAATTGAGAAGCGGGTGGGGAATCGATGTATGATAATTCTAGCGAATATTGTTGGTTTTTGGTTTTGTACATACATATTTAGTTTATATAACCTTTTGTCGTTTTGTTGTATGTATTACAATGTCCACGGGCCTGATAAACTGGTTAAATATATTCCCCTTTTCTAGTATTTAATTGTGCAAAAAAGCAAAACGAAATGGTTTTATAAAAACATGTACCAACGGGAGGAAAAAATATACTGGTTAAATTTGCGTCAGACGCGATATCAATTTATTTGACTCACCGTCTCGTGACATCCCTGAAATGTCTGTCCCGTTCTTGTCTAGACCAAAAACAACGCATAAGGTTCGTCTGAATCTTTCGGGTCTCGCCGTGGCCTCACAGTGTTTGCGCGCGCCCTTTGAATTTATCTTTTTGAAGATATCTTCCGAGAACATATACTAAAATTGGAACAATACAGAGAAGTATGTAAGATATGCTTTACACAATTTTCTATTGTGTTTTCAATCGACTTGCGACATGAGAACGCGAGACTCCGCCCACTTTTTTGTGGGCGACCACGCCAACACAGTGATATTTGAAGAGACGCAGACAGGTAGCGCACAAATAAGTGGGCGGAGTCTCGCGTTCTCATGTCGCAAGTCGATTGAAAACACAATAGATGGGAAAACTGAAATTCGCCGTTCAAAAGAATGCAACTCGTAGTTACTTGGGAAAACAAGTCAATTATTGATGCTTTTGGTCATCATTCATTAAATTCAATTTTAAGAGTAAGAGTTTTGAACACAACTTTGGAGGATTTTGCACGGGAGTCCAGTTACTGGCTGAACCACATTGCCTAGGTAGGCAGAGAAGTAGGCAGAGAATACCGTTTACTGCGTGAATAATTAGCGGTATTATGAATGAAACCGACCCCCTCGATATAGCACTTTTCTATGGGTTGTAATTGATTGGAAGGTTTTTTCTGCGGACCATACCGTCTCCCGGGAACCACTCACGACGGAACTGCTTGGCGGCACCATCTTTAATAGTGTGGTAACTACATAGTTATTTTAACTTGATTTCTAGTCTTTAACAAGTCCTTTATTTTTGTTTATGAAACCAAACCAAAATCATTGTTTTATCCAGTTTCACTCTTTACTCTCTGGGTCAACGTCCACTTCTTCTTCTTCTTTTTCATCTCCTTCCTCTTCTTCTGAATAGTCCTTTCCTTCTTCCTCATAAAATTTCAGTAAAATCTTTTCTTTCTCTTTTCTTTCTTCAGTTACTATTTCCAACTTTGCCATAAGTTTTGTTAACTGAACTCTAAAATGAAAAATATACAGGAGCTAGTATGGAAAAAACCAACTCTTCTCTTCTCGAAAAATCCAGATTTTCAGCAATTTCCTTCTCTTTTCCAACAATTAATTGATCCATTTCCACTATTTCCCGCTGAAAATCTTTCACCCTCGATTCGAAGTTGGCGTATCTAAAAATTTTATTACAAATGTCTGCATTTTTTTATTTCTGGGTAAATTTAAAATTCTGGAACTTGAAAACGAAAAATACCCAATTATTCCGCAGTCAATTTTTCCACTCAATTATGCGTTGTTTTCAAAAAAAAAGAAAAAAAGATACTAACTTTCCAATAAAGCTGTCAATGGTGTTCGAGTGATCTTTCACTTTTTGAGATTTTTCCAGCACCTGATTCAGTTCTTTCTCTTTTTCAGCGATTCGAGCATCCACTTCGGCCATGTAAAAGTCAATAGAGTTGTTGTTAATAGGAGACATTTTAAAGAAAGGGGGTAAAGTGTTGAAAATGAAAACTTTCGGGTGGAACAATTCATGGGTCAATGAACTCGAAATCAAAAGCTTCCGGTGGGAATATGAGATTCATTACCCTAGAATTGCAATAAAAGTTTTATAGACATGTTATCAGGAAACATGTAAACAATATTTCTAGCACTGGCACTGATATTGTGTTTTCAATCGACTTGCGACATGAGAACGCGAGACTCCGCCCACTTTTTTGTGCGCAACCACGCAAACACAGTGATATTTGGAGAGACGCATACAGAACGGTGAATGCACACTTGCGTTTTCATGTCGCAAGTCGATTGAAAACACAATAGCTTGAAATAGAACTGCCCACGCAGTGTTGGCTTGAACGTTGGAAAATAAAATTTAAAATGCGCGGGTTTTTTTTCGAAAAAAAATTATGGCCTAATTGTTAGCGTGATCGCATTATTTTACCGTAATCTGCAGCGTTAAAAGGATACGAAGGCAGCGCGTGAGGAGACGCAAACAAGCAGCTTTCCTCTCAGCGGAGCGCATTTCCAATCACTTTCCGGCCAGTCCACCGTGCTGTCCGGCATACAAATGGCCCGAAATAGGATTCAAAAATGTCCACCAGCTGTCCATTAGCTTCCACGGGTAGATCTGCCGAATCTCGCCATTATGATTGGCAATCAGCAGTCCGCCCATTAGCTTCCCGAAATTTCCTGAGTTGTTAAAATAATTTTTTCCCAAAGATTCCATCATTTCAACTTCTGACTCATAATCGCTCCCCCTGATCTTTCACCTGCCTCGTCGAGTTGCTCTGAAAACTTATAATGTACTACCTGTTTTTTAGTGGTTTTCGTAAATCATAAGAGTTCTCAGAACGTCATTGATGATTAACATTTGGTATTTTAATTCTGGGACAACGTGATATCCCGTATTCGCCAGAAGTAATACTTGAATTCACGTTTCTATTTGGAAAAAACATGAAGAAATTGCAAAAGGAATGAAGCTTAAATCTTAAAACTTGTTTCTAAAAACAGATATACTCGGTATAAAACGCTGAAAACTTGCTCCAATCGAACAAAGAATTTCGCATGCATTCGGAGTGAGGTTTAGAGAAATCAGAGCAAAACATCAGCCACGGCTCTCTCAATTTTCTGCACTCTTTCGTCGCCAACGTGGCCGCGTCCACCACTGTGCGAAGAGAGCGCGTTTGCAGCGCTCCGTACTGAGAATAAAAACAGATATACTCGGTATAAAACGCTGGTTTTTAGGTTTAGAGAAACCAGAGCGAAACATCGGCCACGGTCTCTCAATTTTCCGCACTTTCTCGTCGCCAACGTGGCCGCGTCCACCACTGTGCGAAGGGAGCGCGTTTGCAGCGCTCCGTACTGAGAACACGGTGATTCTTTTACTACCGGCCACGCATTTCTAGTCCCCCGGTCGCAAGTATTTCCTCTCTCCCTCTCGCACTCTCTCGCTCTCTCATCACATGAAGTGGGCGGAGTTCCCACCCCTTTTTGCAAAATGCGGCAAAAAAATTTGCGGAATGACTTCGGCCACCACGGAAAACCAGTTTTATTGGAAATTGTACGTATAAAAACGAACGAATTCCGGTTTAAAATATGCGCCCTAATGAGAGCTAGTAACGTGACAGACAACTTTTTGATCAGACTTCATTTACAAAATCGTGACAGGAAAAACCTAATCGGGGGACTAGAAATGCGTGGCCGGCAGTTAAAGAATCGTCTTGCATTTGAAATTGTACGTAAAAAATCAGACCAATTCCGGTTTTAAATATGCGCCATAATGAGAGGAAGTAATGTGACAAAAAACTTCTCGATCCGAAGTCATTTAGAAAATCGCGACAGAAAAAACAAATCGGTGGACGAGAATAGTGTGCTCGGTAGTAAAAGAATCACCGTGGAGAATATCAACTTTATTTTTTTCTGACCCTTGTTTTTTAGTTAATTTTGAGGCTCCGCGACGTTTCAAAACCAGTCATTTCAAAACCGCGACGTTTCAAAATCCATGTTTTCATGACTCGATTGAAAACAAATTATTTTTGATAATTATGGGTATTGTTGGCCCGCGAGATTGTCAAACGTGCTCCGATGAACTCAACGATATGCGATTTTCATTTTGGTTTCCAAATTACTTCATTTCACGTTGAATTTATAAATACGTGAAATGAAATAATTTGGAAACCAAAATGAAAATCGCATAGCGAGTTCAACGGAGCGCGTTTGACCATTTTGGCGTTTCGACAATAAACAAAGTCAGCACATATGGCCCCGCCCCTTTTCTGCAAAGCATAGCAAACGTCGGAACCCGTGAGTTGTCGGCTACAGAAAGTATGTATAGCCGCCAGACATAGCACGTTCTTCAAGACTTGGCAGTTGCTCGTCAGCTGCCTGGCGGCTATTTGGCGGCTGTTGGCTGCTATTTCAAGTATCTTCAAATTGGTGAGTCGAAACAGAACTGCCCAAAAATTATGGAGGATTTTTTCGAAAACACTCGGTTTTGAAACGCCGTGGAGCCAGTTTTGGTGTTTTTCAATGCCAATAGTTTTACTGAAAAGCTTGTAATCTGTAATCAAGAAACATCGTATTAGAAACAAGATAAAAGCAATGTGAAATCAGGTCTCTTTGATTTTGCTTTTTTAAGTGAACATTTTGATTTATCCATGAGTTTACCCTCAAATCCTTTTCCAGGTATAAGTACTTATATTTAGCTCAAGAATTATTGTAAGAAATCTTTAAATTGTTTCCCGTGCCCTCAGTTTTAGAAAAGAACAGTGACCTTAGCTCGGATTCAGCATATGATGCAAAACTGTAAACGCATATGCAAGCGAGCACAGTTGTGCTCCCGGGAGAGGTCGTTTGCCGACTCCAAGTCCTTGTGAAAACATCTTTCAAGTCACAAACTGAATCCATTTTCATTAGAAAAAAAGAGAGAACGTTTTCAAAGGGGGAGGAATGAAAAAAAGAGAGAGCGAACGAAACAAGTAAAATATAAAAAGTTAATAAAAAAAAGTATTTATTATATGGGTTAATCACACCGCACAATCAGAAAGTAAAAGACGGTCAGCTACTTTCCAGCCCACGCATAAAACTGTTTTCTCTTCTGCATCACCGAATCGACAGCGGACGTATCAAGATAGTGATGTGGAGCTGCGGCAGACCGTTTTCCAGCCCACGCGTAGAATCTGAAAAATAATAGAAGACACGTTTGACAAAAAAATACGATGTGCACCAATGCATAAAAACTATTGATTGTCTATTTGGGAGACTAAAAATAGATAATCTTTACTTTGTTGGTGTCTGTCTAACTGTATTTATAAGTGTGAGATTTCGTGTGCGCAGCGTTTTTTCAGCTCCTCCTGGACCGATTTCCACCAAACTTGGTGAAAATGTTTCAAATTCAAGGGGGCATGAGGCGGTTTAAGTTTGGTCGTGCAGGCGAAGGCCACCGAGAATCTTCTAGTCAAAATTTAAAAGAAATCGTTGTCAGCTTTTGAGTCTAAAGTAAAAAAAATATAGAAGAGCGTTTAACCTTTAAAATGTTTTTAAGCTACCATTTTAATCAACAATTTATTTCCTAACTCACTGTTTTCGTTTGTTCCTCACTCCGTCTTCGGATTCAACTGCAGCGGCTCTTTTCGCATCTTCCCATGAATAGAACCTCTTGAAAGCCTTTTAAATATTATTGTACGGTATATCAAAGAAAGTTAAACTTACAGAAATGGGTTCAGTTTCCACATCGAATGATGATGTCTGTTCCCGTTGCTTGTCCGCCGTACATGCATTCAGCGCCAACAGTACGACCAGGAGCAGCGGGCAGAGGGGCGTCATTGTTTTCGTTTCAGTAAAGAGCCCGGTTAGAAAAATGGGACAGGAGCCGGTGACCTGCTCGCTAAAGCCCCGCCTCTGAATTTTTTTTCAAATTGAGACCACGCCTTCTTTGTAGCTAGGTGTGCTCATGACGTCGGCGGTGAGAGGGCGTGAATAAAAATGGAAGAGTTTGTGGTAAAATAGTTTTAGGAATTTGTTGGTACCAGGAATTATAACTTGGGTGGAATAGAAAATTTATATTATTCTTTACAGTCTATAGGCTCTGTATCTTAAAGGCGCCGCTCAATTTTTTCCTAAATATATATATGTATGTATTTCGTGGTAACTCTAAAACTGTAAAGCGATAAACGTCTTTTTTAGTTCGCCCTATCCACCAGGTGCAAGACAGCTCCAAAGCGAACAGATCACCTGCGGCCTATGCCAAAACTTACTCGAACTCACGTTGGTCGCGTATTCACTCTAATTGCCCGGCATGTCGTTCTGATGTTTATTTTTTATCTCAACTGTTACGATACAGAACTATTTATCAAAACACATTTTAATCAAGCAGGCATGAGACAGCCGAAGTTTCAAGCTCTAATTACCCGGCAGTTGCAATTAAAATTAAACAATAGAACGGCATACCGAGCAATAAGAGTAAGTATGGTAAATTGGGAAAACAACAGTGAAGGGCACTTTCCAATTTTGTTTTTGTCTAGTTCTGATGAAAGCCTGTTGAAGAAATAGCGAATATCATTATATTTTGGATTCACCGCTCTCACCACGTTATCTAATTGTAAGGACGGATCTACTAACTTAACTCCCCTAATTTCTGGCAGCTATTAGGCAACATGGCCGCTAATTGGCGATCTCGAGACAAATGGAATATTTCCCAGGGATTTGGCAAATCTGCCCGGGCACAAAATAGACAACTAATGGGCAGAAATTAGGCAATTTAAATACACCGCAAAATTCCCTGAGAAGTAAGTGAGTGTCAGCTAAAAATACAGCTAAAAAGTGAAACAAACAAAAAGTCGCTTTGCAATATGTATTTTTAAAATCTTTCTGCTTTAAGCATTGGCTGTGAATCATTTATATTTCCTGTTTAGAACGTTCTCCTTTTATGGAGAAACAAACAATTCAATGCTTACAATTTCAATGCCAATTAAATATTTCACCCATGAAAAAATGCGTTCAAAAAAATACTGCTTGTTAATATTTTTCTTCAGTTTCTATGGAAACATTAAAATTTTGAGAAATTTATTTTTCTCAGACCACCAACCACCGCGGCGATTGCTCCCATTTTCCGTCACTTTCCAATTAAGCTCGTGTTGATTTACGAGTTTCCGTCGTTTTCTTCTTTTCTTTTCTTCCCCGTCTCCTTTTCTACTTTTTTAACCAAAACAAAATGATGGTGATGATGCATTCTTTTCGTGGTAAATGGAAACAAAAATTGGCAGGGACCACGACAAAAAAAGATATGGGAATTGGGAATTAAGAATTGCAATAAAAGGGCTAAAGTTTAATTTGACGTTTAAACGGACAATTTTATTGGCATTGTTTGTATATTGAACAATTTGTGTGCCAGCTAGAAAGCGGAAACAAACGAAACGAAATGTGGAGAATAAATTAAAAGCCGTAAAAGTGGACAAAAAAAGTCATCGGAAGATGAAATTGCGCAAAAAACGCCACAAACGTTCGTGGAGCATTGCAGGGTTTTTCGCTATAGACACGTCCACGCACATTGAAATTCCGCCTGATTGACGGCATACCTGCAATTTACAGGGATAAGGGACGTAGTCGTGCTTAATTTATTTATGTAGCGGCAGCACAGCCAACGCCAGTATTCAACATGTTTCGAATAATTATAAAATCTCAAGTAATAAGGCAGATATATGGCTAATTAAAGACGGCAAAAAGCGGACGAAAGTGGCCACAAACCATCGGATATGGCTAATAGCCGCCGAATATGGCTATTAGCCATTATGAACCATAGTTGGAGCAATCGTTGGCACCTTAACATTTAACAATTACTGGAAATAAACAGTGCGTAGCGACACACGATGTACATAATTTAAATTGTTACAGTAGTTGAAAATAACTTCAACCGGAAAGGGCTACTAGGCATCGAATTCAGGGCTCATTTCGCTTGTAGCTGATAGGGAAACATTTAGAAATTGCACCAATATCATTGTTTTCCTTTGCTTCAAAAGTTCGTTTGTCACTTCTAGGGCCTCAGGCTTAATAATATTTGGCCCATGCGTCGCTAGCAAGTCACCCCACGCTTGTAAATTGTTTCGCATTTGGCTCATTTTTTCGCGTTTCGTAACATTTTTGTTCATTTTTAACGTGAACAATCTGAAAAAAGAGCGTAATGCTCGAAAAATGTTTCGTCGGGTAAAAAATTGATGACACTAGATGGTACAATATTGTTAATTGCCATAAATACACAATCTTCGTTGATCTTATTTATATCTTTAAAAAAAATAAGTATATGCCCACCCCAAAATTTTGATGTTTGAAAGAAACTGAACTATTTGGTTGAAAACCGCTATTGCTATTCGATTCAGCATGTCAAATAACCTATGTGGGCAATTTTTCATCACGATACAATCAAAATTACGTGCTCCAGGCCAAAAAGTTGAAATTTGGGTCGCGTCATAAGTATATGCCCACCCTGAAAATTTGACGTTTTTTCGAAAAAACATTGAAATTTTCTTTGTATTCCATTCAAAATTTAATTTTTTTTGTTCTCTTTTTTCGATCTAGGCGGTCTTCATAGTTTTTAATGTTACAGAATATTTTCTTGTTGGAGCAGCGCTTTTAAAGTGTTTCTTGAAACGAGTGTAGCTACCGTACCCTTACAAAGCCAAAGGGGCGCAAGGAACGCTATCAAGTGATGTATCGAACTGATAAGTAAAATTAACAACTGTCTGTTGTAACTTCCAATGCTTCTCTCGGATTTTTCCAATAGCTTTCTTAGAATTTTCCAACCAATACACCAAATGCAAAAAATCTAGTAAATTGAGAACACGGTCAACTGGATGTTGAAATTCGGACTATGCAAACTCGTAAGAACAAAAAAAAACTAGTGAACTTGTGGTACCATGCAGCCATCTGTCAAATTTTCATTTAAATATACAACACTCTTGATGCGCTCTACCAAAAACGCTCAATGGACAAGACAAGCTCAATGTGATTTGGTACCACCAATTAAACAAAGATTCCAACAGAAAACCTCAAGAACTTCGATGTCCACCTTTCAAAATTAACTGTATTGAGAAGTCATAGTGGTTCGTAACACATTCTACATGACGTCTGCTCACAAAGCCAACAGTATGAAGTCAGAAGATGAATGCTCGCGAGTGACCAGGCTTCAGTCGCGATTTAAAGCCTATTGAAGCCGGATGTGGTCTTTTGGATAGAGTGGCCAATGCCGCGAGCACATCATTAATAAATGTCTCTTCTCTGCTTTTTTTTCAGTAATTATAATTCTTAACAGTGTCGAAAAATTGCTGCTTTTATGTTCAAAACTCCATTGAAAATTTAGGATTCTGGTAAATGCCGAGAAAAACAACGGAAAAAGCATAAAGACGAATCGGAAGTTAAATTAATTTGATTTAAACTCTGTTTATCACTTCAATACATCACTTGATAGCGTTCCTTGCGCCCTTTTGACTTAATGAAGGTACGGTAGCTACACTCGCTTTCAGCAACACTTTCAGGGCACTGCTCCAACAAGAAAATATTCTGTAACATTAAAATCTATGAAGACCGCCTAGATCGAAAAAAGAGAACAAAAAATTTTTCAATTTTGAATGGAATACAAAGGAAATTTCAATTTTTTTTCGAAAATACGTCAAATTTTCAGGGTGGGCATACAGTACTGGCCATAAAGAATGCGACAACTGGTTTTTTGACGATAACTTCTTGGAAAGTTAACTTTTTGACCCGAATTTCTTACTGTATCTGCAATGGAATCTCACGAAAACTTGCGTACTTGCGAATTGCATCATTCTGCAAAAAAAATTTTTTTTTTAATTTTTTAAATTTTTCTCATTTTTGCACTTTTTTCATGTATTTCAGTTTTTTGTAAAAGGTTGAATGAAAATTAATTTGGAGTAGTTCTAAATAGCTTTTTATTGTTTTTCAGCCATGGTCAGACCATTTGGGAAAAAAACTTTCACTGTGGACGTTCGAAAAAGCATCGTACGTGGACATGAACTAGGCGCGCATCCGAAGATACTCGAAACTCAGTTTGGTTGCTCTTCCAGCCAAATTTACCGTATTTTTAAGAATAATCGTGATGATGTAAGGTTTCAATTAGCTTTCTAAACTAATTTCGACTATTCAGGATGGTGTAGTTTATCGGCATTCTCCAGGAAGACCCCGAACCACTTCCAGAGCTATGGATCGAAATATCTTGCGCGCGTGCCGAGAACATCCCAGACGCACATCTACGGATATTCAAGTTTCCGTGACGTCTCCAAATGAGCCGGTGCCATCGAGAAGGACTATTAGAAGACGTCTGCAAGTTGCTGGACTGCACGGACTCGTTAGTCTAAAAAACCGGAAAGCTCGCTTTGAATGGGCTAAACAGCACTTGTCCTGGGGACCTCGAGAGTGGGCTAATCACATCTGGAGCGACGAATTGAAGTTCAATCTGTTCGGTACTGATGGTATTCAATGTATTCGACGTCCTATTGGCTCCAGATATGCTCCTCAGTACCAATGTCCGACGGTAAAACATGGAGGTGGATCTGTGATGGTTTGGGGATGCTTCTCCGACACTTCCATGGGTCCATTGAAGAGAATTGTTGGAACCATGGACCGATATGTGTTCGAAGACATCCTGGAGAACACAATGCGACCATGGGCAAGAGCAAATTTGGGCCTATCGTGGGTGTTTCAGCAGGATAATGACCCGAAGCATACTTCGGGTCATGTCGCCAATTGGTTTCGACGTCGCCGTGTGGATCTCCTGGAATGGCCAAGTCAGTCTCCGGACTTGAATCCCATCGAACATATGCGGGAGGAGCTAGAACGACGTCTCAAAGGAGTCCGAGCCTCCAATGCCAACCAGAAATTCGCTCAACTCGAAGCTGCTTGGAAGAGTATCCCGATGACGGTGGTTCAGACGCTCCTGGATTCGATGCCACGTAGGTGCCAGGCTGTTATTGATGCCAAAGGATACCCAACCAAGTATTAAATCACTTTTTATAGTTACCTTCCTTTTGTTTTTGACCTTCGGCGATTCTAGAGCTTATTTGTATAGATCTCCAAAAATGTCAATTTTCATGAATTTTTGAAAAAATTGAATAAAAAAATAATTTTCAGCAGAATTTTAAAATCAACTTGACAGATAGGTTCCTGATAGTGCTGAAAAAATCTCACAAAAAATTTGGGTCAAAAAGTTAACATTCCAAAAGGTTATCGTCAAAAAACTAGTTGTCGCATTCTTTATGGCCAGTACTGTATATTTATGACGCGACCAAAATTTTAACTTTTTGGCCTGGAACACGTAATTTTGACTGTATCGTGATGAAAAATTGGCCACATAGGTTATTTGACATGCTGAATCGAATAGCAATAGCGGTTTTCAACCAAATAGTTCAGTTTCTTTCAAACATCAAAATTTTGGGGTGGGCATATACTTATGACGCGCACTGTATGCCCCTGGTTTTAAGGATTTGGTGAGTTCTTTGAGAAAAAAAAGGGAACCCCACTCAGGAAATTTTTTTTGGCTAATAGCCATCAAATTTGGAGCATTTGTAATTTTTTGCATTTGGTGTATGCCCCAATGCGCTTGCTCCGTGGCTATTAGCCAGACTCCCCGACGATTCGCAACCCGACGCTTCGAAACGCTTCGAAGCCACTCGTGTCGATATTGATACCGTGAATTTTTGAAATGACGGGTTGCGTGATATCGGGTTGCAAATTGACGGGTAGCGAGAGCTTGCGGGTTCTGTTTGTCGCGGTTCGGAACTGCTGGGTTTCGAAAGTTAGCGGTTTAAAATCTATGTAAGTGGCGGAATGACGCGGTTTCTAAACGTCGGGTTGCGAATCGTCGGAGAGCCATTAGCCACATATCTGCCATTATTCGCTATATATTTAAGCACCGAAATCTCCCTGAGAATGTCCAGAGTTTGAGATGCGAAAGAAGTTGGAGAAAACACTCATAGAATTCGGGACGTGTATCAAACGCATATATTGCGCGGCCCAGAGCAGATTAATATTCCGTACCTGTTGAAACGGACACTGTGCATTGGTGGTGCACATTTGATTCATTCGGGGATCAGAGGTAGGAGATGGTCGACAACCGAATTTTCGTTCGTTTCCATCAACAAGAGTACACTTTTCTCCACCGGAACACTCATAATCGTAAATGCACTGGATCACACCAAGTGTGGCGTTGATGTCCGTTTCGCATGTCGCCCAGTCTTTGTTTTGAGGGATGCAACGCTGGAAAAATATGTACAGTAGGAAAAAGCTCAATCATCTATTAATTTCATTGCCCAATTAATCATCTTATTATTTCTAGCATTACATGTATAACTACTCCGGCACAATCACATGGAAATTCGATCCTTCTTTTTATTCATTTTACTATATACTCGGTATAAAACGCTGAAAACTCGCTCCAATCGAACAAAGAATTTCGCATGCATTTTGAGAGAGTTTCAGAGAAATCAAAGCAAAACATCGGCCACGGCTCTCTCAATTTTCTGCACTCTCTCGTCGCCAACGTGGCCGCGTCCACCACTGTGAGAAAGGAGCGCGTTTGCAGCGCTCCGTACTAAAGTTCCGAATTAGTGATGAGACTAAAGCGAAAGCTTAAATAAGCGTATGGCAATCCATGCTTAATCATCATTTCTACCGACTAACGTGAACACTAGTGAAGGCTTATTTGGAAGCAATAGCATTTCAAAAAAAAGAAATGGATGGACTAGTCGAAAAAAATAGTTGTTCCTTCATTTTTAATCGCCGCTTAAAATTAAAAATGAAGATTAGACTAAATTGCAAGCGCAGACTTAAGCGAAAGAATAAGCTATTTAAGCGCTCTAAAAAGATTTTTTATTTTTTTCTAGGTTATTTTATTTGTTTTTCTATTTATTGCGTGTAACATAAACATAAACGTGGTTTCACTATTTAATTTGTGCTTCTATTTTTTCACGGTGGTGAACAATCGGTGGTGAACAATCTTTCACGGTTTCACGGTTTCACGATTTTTTCAATAGTGGTTTTCACGTTTAACTCTGTTTTTTCTGTCACTGCGCCTATAGGCGCCAGATCAGGCTTGTCCAACAGATTACGAAACATGCTTTCAGTTCAAACGACTTCTTCTATTCTTCTCGCCAATGCCATGATAGGATTTGAAAGGTAAAAAGCGAGAAAAATTAATTTATCGAATCTTTTTCCCAGAATTAATGACTGCGAGGAGGATTACGGTATAATCGAAGATGAAGAGGTTGCAGAGAATTCGCCGATTGACAGCGATTTGGGTCCAAACTACGAAATGGGAGATTTAAATAATGTGGAAGAAGATGATATGGAGTTTGAAGAGTTTGGCTCCAGTTTACCTGGTCCAAGCTTTTCTTTTGGAGCAGGCGACTCAAACGATGCGACACCAAACAAAATTCTTAGAAGTCAACAGCGAATTTCCAAGAGGGTCGTCAAGTCTGATATTTCAGCTCCAGCAACTAGGAGACGTCGAGTTAATAAGGAGAACTAATTGATGAAAATATATAGTTTTCTACTAATTTATCATAACGTGTTTATTTTTAACTAGATTTTTTTTTGAAAAAATGAATGGCTTATTTGGATTTTTTAAAGCTTTTTACAAAACGATTATCCAAACTCAATAGTCGCTCAAAAATTTTTTGAAGCGATTATTCATTTCTAATGGGGTTATTCACGAAATGGCAAAAAATGGCAAAAAACGGCAAAAAACTGCGCGAAAACTCGAAAAATGCTCCGATTGATCTGAAATTTTGGGAAATAAGGGAGAAAACTCTCCCTGACATTCCCACAAAATTTCAGACCAAAATATCGATTTTAAGCATTTTCAGACAAAAAAGCAATAATTCTTAAAAATCGATATTTTGGTCTGAAATTTTGGGGAAATGTCCGGGAGAGTTTTTTCCCTCACTTCCCAAAATTTCAGATCAATCGGAGCTATTTCCGAGTTTTCGCGCAGTTTTTTGCCGTTTTTTGCCATTTTTTGCCATTTCGTGAATAACCCCATAATAAGCCATTAGATCCTTATCAGAACGCTCGTTTAAAATGAGAAAAGCCATTAAAAATCATTCGAAAAAGTTAAAAACACGTAAAAGATTATTTTTGAAATTTTCATTCGGAACCTTACTCCGTACTGAGAATACCATGATTTTCTTTCTATTTCACGTACTTTAAAGTCGTAATAAAATAAAATAAAATAAAATGTCCTGATTTATTTTTGACAAAATTCTTGGAAATTATTGCAGGGACCTTAACTTTAAATAATACAAAATTGAGCGGGTGTGTCGTCTCGTTATGTCTGCGTCTATTATAATTGTTTCGCGGGGGCATATGGTAGTTGGCAAGAATATTGAACCGATAATGATAATGTTTAAATTTTCTTGCCGGTTACCATATACCCTTGCGCAAAATATGTAAGAGACGCAGAGACCAGAGGCCGTTTGTATGAACCTCTTATGTCGGGCGAAAGGGTTTGGTGGCTTTTGTCGGGCATATGATTCGGAGGGTGCAATGATTGGGGGGGGGGGGGTACAAAATGCATAATTTGGGGGAAATAAATTCAATGCTACCATACTTTTTTTTAGGTACAATGACGTTGTCAGACAATATTTCAATGACACATGAGTACAACCCAATTGATTCAGAGGTATAAAACAGTGAATTGATTACACCAAATGTTGCTTTTTGTACCCCCGAATTAGTTGTACCCCTTTTTACCTCCGAATCATTGTACCCTCCGAATTATATGCCAGGTTGTCGAGCTTTGGAACGGGGTCTTAAGGTGTTTTTTGTGACTTTCGGGATTTGAAACCGCTAAATACTGACCGTCAGACAAAGACCGACAAACCCCTTTACCCGGAAAACGAGGTTCATGCATACGACCTCAGGAGAAGACACACCTGCTCTGAAATTGTGAGGTTTTAAATTTTTGCGCCACCCACCGTTCTGTAACCGGCCAGAAAATCGAGGTGATAATAAAAATCCCTAGTCTTTTTTGAATACCTGGCCAGACAAACAATCCGAATGATAAATGCATTGGCGATGCTTTTTCAACATGTCATATCTGCAAACTGTCACATTTCGATCCACAAATCGGATTCTTCCCGAGCAACTTTCTCCCATTCGACACTGAAACGACAAGTGGAATCAGTGAAATTAATTTTCCTTTTGCTTACATGATAATCAAATTCACAGACCGTCGCCATTGGGTCGATAGGCTCCCAATTTGCAATGCCTTCTTCTTCTTCTTCTTTTCTATCTTCTACATCTTTTTTTCTTTCTTTTTCCTCGTTTACAACAAATTTTGTCACCTTCGCCGTTTCTCCGTCATGCTGATGAGCCAATTCTTCCGAATACGCCGCGTCCATCATTTTCATATAGACCGGAGAAAATGGGGCTTGACTTTTATTCCGAGCTGGTGCTCGATGTTCCACGTCATCCGCTCGTTTTTCTGAAGAAAATGTTATATTATTTGAACCGCCTCACAATTAGTGTTTGTGGTTTTATCAAGCCAATACACTATAGACTATGTCCGAAGTGATTTTTTTTAATATTAAGAAAAAAAAAGCAAATTACGAAGAGCAGAAGATAAAAAAGGTTGAGGCATGATTCCGGCACTTTCTGGTTCAAAAATTGCTTCCGATTCAGCAAAAGTGCCAATTGGCTCGACCGATGACGTTAATGGGCTTTCCGTGGTTGTCGTCGATTTTTTCAACTCCATTGAAATTTTATGCTTGATAGGGATCACGTAGCCGTCTGTGACGACGTCTAAGAAAATTTGATAAAAGCTAAATGGACGAAGTGCACTTATTTGCATACCTCCATATTTATAACAAATTTTGTCCTGCATTGCAGTACTGAAAACACAGAGATACTCCGTGGAAGGGCATTCAGCGTCCGTTTCACAGCGAAGTGGGATTAGGGGTTTTACGGGGAACTGAAAGATAGGATAGGATAAATAGTGTTGGGGAAATGAAAATTCATTGTTTTGAAGTTTATGCGTTGTCTCTCATTGTGACTTTTTTGTCAGTGACAAAAAAGTGAGCAGATGAATTAAAATAAATTTTCAGAAGAGATGAAAGTTAGGCAAAGATGCGGAAACGAAATGGAACATTTTTCCAAAGTAAAGTAGTACAGAGAGTTTCACTGAATCTATTCCAGTTTTTTCTTCCACAGTCACAACGCTTTGTAAATCCTTCACGGCAAAATATACAAATGATGATATTTTTAACGTTTCACCCTTTTAATTACCCTGCACATCATTTCTCCAAAATACAATGTACATGAAAGTTCCGGATCGCAATCTCCGTCGCGTTCACATCCACTGTTCAGCTTTCCTGGCTCCGGAATGTTCTTTGAAAACGCATCGTCGTTGAAATCTAAATAAAAAGCTGACTTATTAAATTTTCAGAAAAAAAATTAATTTCATTTTGCTGATAAAATGCATTTACAATTCCCGCACATAAGAAGTTTGTCAGACATTTTTGTCACGCGACGCAACCGCTGCAAATTGGGAGTTGAAGTGAAAAAAATAACTTGAAAAACTGCCGTCGCTAGCACCCTGATTGAAAACTAATTCTATCTAATTCTATCCAGACCAAAAGAAAAATGTTTTAGAATTTCCTCCTCTCAAGATTCATGCGCGAAACATCGGCTACGTTTTCGCCCTCCCTCGTCGCTAATGTTGCCGCCTCGTCCACTTTGCTAATGGAGCGCATTCGCAGCACTCCATACTGATTATGAGTACATCATTACCTAACTTTTTCCCAGTTGCCTACCATAACTTCTACCTACCGAAAAAAAAAACTTCTTTACCTATTTACCATGACAGTTTATTGCTTTATTTGATCAGTTTCTTACTCTACTTGTTCTACGGTCCCGCAGGGTGACTTAGGATTGCAGTAGATCACACCTTTCGGCCCTCACCAGTAGCACAATTAAGTAAATAACAGTGGAGGTGAAGACAAACTTTGATCTTGGTAGGTAATGATAATTTGCCCAAATATCATACTTGTTTGAAGAAGATTCTGATTCGGGAAAGAAAATATGTATTGCTGCGCATGAAAATTTAAGAAAACAGTTTTGAACAGTGCCATCAACTACATCAGTGATATTCCAGAAAAGGAGAAAAATCTTCAAACACAATCGATTCCTACTGACGAAATTCGGGCAGCTACTTTCCGATCAAAAATGCAAATTGCCACAGGATTCGGCAGATTTGCGCGGAACAGCTACTCAGGAAATTTTTGGCGCGTTATGGCGAGATTCGGCGTCTAGATATCTAATAGCCGTCGAACATGGCTATTAGCCGCCGAAAAAGGCTAATAGCCATTATGGGTAATACCACCGCCTATGAAAATTTCGTCTGTTGGAAACGCAGCTATAAAATGTTTTCATGCAACAATTAGGGGAAACAGTCTTCGCGCTTACTCAGTGCTTTTGCGACTTTTTCCAGCCACAAGATGACCGAAATTTGAAATGGAAAAATTTTGAAAATGATAGCCGACCGAAACGGCTAATAGCCATCGAACATGGGGAGTGTGCCAAATACATATGACACACGCACCAAATCGGTGGCTATTAGCCGTTTTCAATGGCTATTAGCCAAAAATTTCCTGAGTAATGGGCATTTTTCGCATACTTGGCAAGCGGGCCGAGAGGGCCGACGATGATCTGGCAAATAACTCAGCTCAGAATGAATATTTTTTGTTGAATGAGATGTTCAAAATGAAGATCTCGGCGAGTTCTACAACATAGGAATATAATATTGACCGTTTAATTACTCGCCTTCCACACAGGCCGACAAAAAATGGGCGCGTCGGTGAATCGGCCCGGCCCGTGATAACGGGAATGAATGAACTGTCAATATTATGTGACGTAAAACTCGCAGAGATTTCATTCCGAGCTGTGTTATTTACCGGCCCGTCGTCGGCCCGCTTGCCAAGTATGATTTTTCGGGGTAAATTTCCAATATTCTCCGAGTATGAATATCTCTCTTGTATTTTCCCTGTGCCGCCCCACCAATGCATAACACATTTATTGACACGGACAAAAAATACACGAAAACATATACACTAGATTATTGACGATCGTGCAAACGTACAATTAACCGACAGTGAAACTGTTAGATGATGGATATCTGACCATACCCTGTCTAGCTGGCGATACGTATCCACCGGTTTGAATTTGGCACGATCCTACTCCGTTTGTCACCACACAAACGGATCCGTATTGACAGTTTGAAGAAGTTTGGCATCCACCATTTCCACTTGGATATCCGCTTCCACCGCCACCATTGTTGGACGACAAACATATTTTAACACCATTTACAGAAGCTGTGCAGTAAAGATTTGGCTGGCAATCAAAGTTGGTGGTACAATATCCTCCTTCATTATTCTTAACCCCTCCGTTGTTGTTTCCACCACCGCCAGGATATACTCCTCCACCAATGCCATTATTGTAAGAGCCTCCTCCTCCTCCTCCCGGGTTGTAACTTCCTCCACCAGACTAAAAATATAAATTATTGTACAAATTGCTTGACACTTGAAACTGTTTGTTCTAATGTTCACTAAATAGATATATGTATGTACTCAAACAAAAATCAAGGGATTCTCACCTGTGTACCTCCACCAATCACGTAGCAATCGGCTAGCCAAATAGTAGAAAACAATAAAAAGAGCAATGGAAGCATTGCGAGAAGAATCTATGATGCTCAGAACTCTTTCCCACCTATCTTTATATATGTATTGAGCTGGTTTGTTGACTTTTCTCACTTTTGCCAAGTGATAATTGAACTGTTAGTAAACGCCCTCGAACGAACGAAAACAAACGGAAAAAATCAATGAAAGAGCACAAAAATTTGGTAAACAGACAGAATGGTAAAACTTGAGGTAAGTTTTTAGATGAAAGGAATTTTATTTTTTGACTCGACGGTGACTATTTGCTTGCATTTGTCCACCCGCACCGTAAAAGTTTATTTATGCAAATCAAATAAAATACATCGTGAATTCAGGTATTCTTCGTCTACTGTTTTGCCTTTTTCTTTGACGACGCACTTCGCCTTTTGGTGGCCAGTTGGCCCGCAGAACCGGACTTTTTCATCGACTGTTTGCGCGCTTTTCTGGAAAGAAAAAGAAGAAGACGTTTAGAAGATGTGCATGACTGATTTCTCACCGATTCTCATGGTCGTCCGTGCCGCGAAGGACTGTCTCTAACGCTTTCACCGATATATTGCGATTGTCGGCCGATTTCGCTTGTTGTACCATTTTTTCGACACGTTTCTGAAAAAATTAAATGAGTTGGAACCAGAGATGGGATTTTACATTTTCGGATTTCACGCATTTTACGGGGTGTTCGATGAAAATGATTTTTTACGGTTGGACGTAAATTTATCCGTGAGATTATTTTTCCATGAAAAATTTCAAGATTTTTGCTGTTTTAGGGGCAAAACACCGGTATTCTGGTGAGTTTTGTGGAATTTTCAATAAAGCGCGTGAGATCAACGGAAGTGGAGTAAACTTTCTGGACTACTTGCGCAATTTTGATCAAGTACCTTCAAAATGAATAACATGGAAATGTTAATAAATTCTTAAACTCAGCAAGAATTTCCCCCTCCGGCCTTTGTTAGAGCTGTTTTCTAAAAAATCTATGCTCGTTTATTTTCCTTCTTTGTTTCCGGATGTTTTAATTTGGAAGAAAAATATCGCTTTTGCGGTTTTTACGGGTAATACAGATTTTACAGCGGCTTGAAGATTCACATTTTACGGTTTTACAAATCCGTTAAAAAAATGTTTACGTCTATTTCTGGATGAGACTCGACTCCCAAATGAGATAAGTTTGCAGGAGAAGAAATGTGCAATTTACATATTGTCGGCCCGAAAAAATCGCATAGCGTTGAGTTCAGCGGAGCGCGTTTGACCATTTTGGCGGGCCGACAATAAATAAAAAAAAAATTTTTCGGGCCTATTTTTGAGGCTTTTACAGATGTGCGTTTTCTGATTCACGGATCATGCCCCTGTGATAACTTGAACGTTAATTAAATAACGCTGGTTTTTATGACCAAACCCGACAATTCTTCGTTTGGTTAAAAATACCAAAATTTCCACAGAGATCACTACAAGTCGCCTGAGAATGCGCCTCAACGATAAATGTTTACGAAATAACGTGAAGCGCTTAAATAGAATATGGAGAAGAAGTTGCAGTCAAAACTACACAAAAAGTTTGTTTACGCACAAAATACAATATTAAATTCAAAATGAACATAAATTTTCATCACTTACCGTCTTATTCGGACCTTCCCTCACACCACTTCCAATCGTCGACACACTATTCCTTCTACTCGAAATCCCACGCGGCCTTTGTGTTCCCCAAAATGTTATATACAAATTAGAATTAGCCAAATAATCAGCAACTTCTTGCGTAACAGGCTTAAACTGAAATGTTTCCTCATGCCCGTAAGCTGGTGTATTCCCAGAAACCGTTGAAGTAGTCGTCATCTTTTTTGATCCAAAAAATCGATATTTACAACAGGATTTGAGAATTCTTCTCGGCAGTCCTACAGCTGCCATAACTTTGACTTTAAAAGCAATGTTCTTCCCAATCAATTGTGACGGCTTCTCCACGTACTCGCCACGCATTTCTTTTCCGGTTAATGAGCAAGGTGATAGAGCTACAGTGAGCAATCCAATTTCTTGACCCGAAAGGTCCACAATTGGAAACTGCTCTTCTACGTCAATAAGGTATGCCAAACTTTGCAGAAAAACCACAGAAGAAGCAATAAAAACTGGAGAATCAGCGGGTTCATAGAATGGATCTCTTTCTTTCGGCATATTCCATTCCTCACTTCCATCTTGTTTCGCCTCGTACATCTCTTGCATTCCATAGTATCGATTCATGAATCTTGACTTCTCCCAGAGAAAATAAGTGTCCTCTGATATATTGTGCACTTTTATCCAGATCTGAATTAAATAATTTTTGCAGATTATTGAGTAAAATTTTATTTACCTCTGTAAGACCACTTGTCAACCCACGCATTTCTGGTGACACCAAAACAATTTCGAATTTTACATTTCGCCTGAAAAATGTTTGTTTATGTGTAATATTTTTATGAATTAGCGCAAGAAAATTTTTGAAAATTCTTTTTTTTTTTACATGGAAAAAAATCATCTTATATATAAAATTCCGTTTGGGTCTGTAACTGAGTTTCTTGGTGTGTCTGTTTCCAAACTGCATGGCGGAAGAGAACTGAGCGCCCGAGACCAACACAAAAACTCGAACCCCGGTCTTTCGCTTACTGGGCAAGCATTTAACTACCTGCGCCACAGGGCACACGCGAGAAATGAATAAAAAAGAAATTTAAAGGAAAGATGAAGAAGAAAACATTTTAGAAATGAAAGGAAATCAAAAGTAGCTTTTGATGCAGCCAGGCTTGTTAAAATATAAAATAAAGAAGGATGCGCCTCCATTAGAGAGGATCTTTCTTCAAACACATACAGTACTGGCCATAAAGAATGCGACAACTAGTTTTTTGACGATAACCTCTTGGTATGTTAACTTTTTGACCCAAATTTTTTGTGAGACTTTTTCAGCACTATCAGAAACCTTTCTGTCAAGTTGATTTTAAAATTCTGCTGAAAATTATTTTTTTATTCAATTTTTTCGAAAATTTATGAAAATTGACATTTTTGGAGATCTATACAAATAAGTTCTAGAATCACCCAAGGTCTAAAACAAAAGGAAGGTAACTATAAAAAGTGATTTAATACTTGGTTGGGTATCCTTTGGCATCAATAACAGCCTGGCATCTACGTGGCATCGAATCCAGGAGCGTCTGAACCACCGTCATCGGGATACTCTTCCAACCAGCTTCGAGTTGAGCGAATTTCTGGTTGGCATTGGAGGCTCGGACTCCTTTGAGACGTCGTTCTAGCTTCTCCCACATATGTTCGTTGGGATTCAAGTCCGGAGACTGACTTGGCCATTCTAGGAGATCCACACGGCGACGTCGAAACCAATTGGCGACATGACCCGAAGTATGCTTCGGGTCATTATCCTGCTGAAACACCCACGATCGGCCCAAATTTGCTCTTGCCCATGGTCGCATTGTGTTCTCCAAGATGTCTTCGTACACATATCGGTACAAGGTTCCAACAATTCTCTTCAATGGACCTATGGAAGTGACGGAGAAGCATCCCCAAACCATCACAGATCCACCTCCATGTTTTACCGTCGGACATTGGTACCGAGGAGCATATCTGGAGCCAATAGGACGTCGAATCCATTAAATACCATCAGTACCGAACAGATTGAACTTCGATTCGTCGCTCCAGATGTGATTATCTCACTCTCGAGGTCCCCAGGACAAGTGCTGTTTAGCCCATTCAACACGAGCTTTCCGGTTTTTTAGACTAACGAGTGGTTTTTTGACTGGTCTTCGTCCGTGCAGTCCAGCAACTTGCAGACGTCATCTAATAGTCCTTCTCAATGGCACCGGCTCATTTAAAAACGTCACGGAAAGTTGAATATCCGTAGATGTGCGTCTAGGATCTTCTCGGCACGCGCGCAAGATATTTCGATCCATAGCTCTGGAAGTGGTTCGGGGTCTTCCAGGAGATTGACGATGAACTACACCATCCCGAATAGTCGAAATTAGTTTAGAAAGCTAATTGAAACCTCACATTATCACGATTATACTTCAAAATACGGTAAATTTGTCTGGAAGAATGACCAAACTGAGTTGCGAGTATCTTCGGATGCGCGCCTAGTTCATGTCCACGTACGATGCTTTTTCGAACGTCCACAGTGAAAGTTTTTTCCCAAATGGTCTGACCATGGCTGAAAAACAATAAAAAACTAATTAGAACTACTCCCAATTAAATTTCATTCAACTTTATACAAAAAACTGAAATACATGAAAAAAGTGCAAAAATGAGAAAAACTTTAAAAATAAAAAATAAAATTTTTTTTTGCAGAATGATGCAATTCGCAAATACGCAAGTTTTTGTGAGGTTCCATTGCAGATACAGTAAGAAATTTGGGTCAAAAAGTTAACTTTCCATGAAGTTATCGTCAAAAAACCAGTTGTCGCATTCTTTATGGCCAGTACTGTACACTGCGTCCAATAATGATAGGACCCCCCTTGATTTTTGACGTTCTGGCTAAACTAATAAAGTTATAAAAAATCTGTGAATGCCATTCGATTCAGAATCCAAAATAACCCCAGGACCCAATTTTTCATGATTCTACCATGTTCCGTCCCCGCACACTACTAAAAAGTCACTTTTTCGACCGTCCAATAATGATAGGACCACCTGAGATTTTGAGTGGGTCGGGGATTTTTTCGAGCGGTTTTCACTAAAATAAGTTTTTATTTTCATGTTTTATCTGTTTTTAACTATTTTCCATCTTATTTTGTTCACTATTATGGAGTTGCTACAGTAATTTAGTGTCATGTGTAACGCAACTTTTTGAATGAGATCAATTCAAAGGGTTCCAAACCCTTGATTTGGGTGAGCTGTGTACCGTAATCAGGATAGTGGAAAACGTCTGATGTGCAGGTACAGTAATAAAAATCCTAAAATAAAATATTGTCTTAAAAGTGCCCTTCCAAGTTAGTATTTTGTTTATTATCTCATCATGGGCCAAGCTCCACTCCACACTGTTACTGAGCAAGCACAGAGTTTCGTGATGCACTAACTGAGATCTTCTCTTCATATGATTTCTCGTTATGTTCTGTCGAACAATCGTTCCACTTCTTGTGATTTCATTGTGCACTCTCTGCTTACATGCAGAAAGATTGAGCTCCGCACGAACGTCGTTGATGCTCTTTGGAGAATTGGAGACGACCCGAATGATGTTCCGTTCATCGCGGGAGGTGACTTTTCTTGGTCTTCCAGTATATTTTTTCTTGCCGTAGTAGAGAGGGTTGTTCAAATAAGAGCGGATAGCGCTTCGAGTCTTTTTCACATAACGAGAAATCATATGAAGAGAAGATCCCAGTTGGTGCATCACGGAAATCTGTGCTTGCTCAGAAACAGTGTGGAGTGGAGCTCGACCCATGATGAGATAATAAACAAAATACTAACTTGGAAGGGCACTTTTAAGACAATATTTTATTTTAGGATTTTTATTACTGTACCTGCACATCAGACGTTTTCCACTATCCTGATTACGGTACACAGCTCACCCAAATCAAGGGTTTGGAACCCTTTGAATTGATCTCATTCAAAAAGTCGCGTTACACATGACACTAAATTACTGTCGAAACTCCATAATAGTGAACAAAATAAGATGAAAAATAGTTAAAAACAGATAAAACATGAAAGTAAAAACTTATTTTAGTGAAAACCGCTCGAAAAAATCACCGACCCACTCAAAATCTCAGGTGGTCCTATCATTATTGGACGGTCGAAAAAATGACTTTTTAGTAGTGTGCGGGGACGGAACATGGTACAATCATGAAAAATTGGCACTGGGGTTATTTTGGATTTTGAATCGAATGGCATTCACAGATTTTTTATAACTTTCTTAGTTTAGCCAGAACGTCAAAAATCAAGGGGGGTCCTATCATTATTGGACGGAGTGTATTTGCCGTCGCGTGGCCTCTAAAATTCGTATCAAAAAATATGAATTCGCATAAATTGGCAGTCTGCTAAGATTCACTATTTTGCGAGGGAAGTTTCCAGCACCTCGTGCGCATCTAATAGAGCTTTCACGGTAACAGTATACAGTACCGCTCAAAAGTATATTAAGTTTTGGTTTTTGGAGTATAACTTTTGAATGGAGAGGGTTATGATTCTGAAAATTTGCACAAATCTTTGAAAACTGCTGATTTTTCAATAAATTTAATATGCCAAAATTTTCGACCCAAAAATAATTTTTTTTTCTGGTTTTTCAGGACTCGATATTCATTTTCAAAATGAAGTTTTAAAATTAAAAGTATGATTTTAGTTGACTATGGGTTGATCGGACAATTTTCAGCTGATTTACAGCACTTTGAATATCAGGGTCCAAATGGGTAAGTCAACTATAACTTTTATTGAGGATCACCAAACCCATAGTCAACTAAAAGCATACTTTTACTTTTGAAACTTTATTTGGAAAATAAATATCGAGTCTTGAAAAATCTGAAAAAAATATTTTTGGGGCGAAAATTTTGGCATATGAAATTTTTTGAAAAATCAGCAGTTTTCAAAAATAATCAAATCCATTTTTGAAGCTTGTCAAAAACATTACGAGGCAGATTCATGCAAATGTTCAAAATCATAACCCTCTCCATTCAAAAGCTATACTCTAAAAACCAAAACTTACCATAAAAACTGTATTAGAAGGGCCCTCAAACAACCTCCCAAAAAATAGAAGTGCCCTCTTGAATTAAAGGGTTCCTCTAATTTTAAGACCCTTTCAATAAAAGGGCCTCTAGCGAAAGTTGAAGGTCCCCCTATAATAGAAAAAATCCCTCCACACACACACACACACACACACACACACACACACACACACACACACACGATCCCACAAAAAAATGAAGGGGGCCCTTCTAATACAGTTTTACGGTAATATACTTTTGAGAGGTACTGTAAATAATTTCTGACTCACCCCAATTCCTGAGCCATTGCATTGGCCCTTTGAACCAATGGAAGTGTAGACATGAGCTCTTCTTCCAAAATTAAATCTCCTGTGAAAATCATGTTTTATTGGCATTCCCAAGAAGCCCAAACTCACTTTTCGACCCTCCACCCAATGTTCGATTTCCCAAAGCCGCTGCATGATTTTGTGCAATTTCCGCTTGTGCACTGTCATAAGTGATATCCGTTTTTACACCCTTTTTTGTCGGATTATTGAACACATAAAGATGATTTCCACCAAAAAATACACGATCATTCTGCTGCAATTGTGTCTCGCTATGGACCGGTTTTCCATTGATTATAATTTCCTGAAACAGTTTCATATATAGGAAAACAGAAAAGAGATGGCCGTCTAGCAGTAGCTTCTTTAAAATCCAAATTTTCCGATCACGGCGAGCTAGATCCTACAAAAATGCAAACGTGCCTTGTCGCATTTCTCTGCTTCTCTATAGTGGCATTCTGCCAACTGGGGAAATGTTTAGCTAATAGCCATTGAGAATGGCTATTCTCTTCAGCTTTTTTTCGCATTTCAAATTCTGGGCATTTTCAGGGGGTTTTCAGCGCGGGGATTTTTTTTGGCGGCGGGTATAATCCGCTATGTGGCTAATAGCCATTGAAAAAGGCTAGTGGTCATCGAATTTTGGGACGTGCGCCAAATGCATACCCTGAATTCGATGGCTATTAGCTGCGTGCGAAAATGAAGACGCAGAGAGGCGAGAAATGGCCCGCGAAAATTCGCTTTCAAAATACTTTTGACTGGCAGGCAGGGCTGTCAAAATACCGGCTGGCCGTGCGCTCTCAATAACAAAGAAAACCGCGGCCGGCTGAAAGGCCGTGGGTACTGTGAGAAATGGAAAAATTACACTGATCTGCCGCAAAATTGTTCATCTACGAGAAATCTCGAAAAAAAAAACACGAAAAATGGAGAGATGTCTTATCTTCTTTTTTTTTTTCATTCACGTTCGCAAAGCCGACAATTTTCCCGGCCGAGAGCCGGCCGCGGGGACGTTTTGAGGGGGAATAAACAAGCTTTGAATTGATGAGTAAAGATTTATAAAGAAGACTGAACTGTCAAGCAGACTTTTAAAAAATCAAAAAGAAAGAAACCTCTGAATAAGGATGTAAGTGAACCGCATTGTTATTCCCATTTTTCAAAACTGCATGTTGTGGAAGAATCGACAATCCACTCATCTGAATGAAGTTTCCCGAAGATGTTGGTTTATTTCCTTTAAAATGAAAGTATTTTGGTGAATATATTTCCAACCATTTACCGACTACAGTATCTCCAATTGGTATGAAATGCACAATGACATTTGTCAACGCCGGATCTTCATTCAGGTTCCACAAATGACACATTTTCTTTTTCTTCGCCTCCATTTCTGCCTTCTCGCTTGCTCCGCCAATGTGTTTTGACGCTTCTTCCGCTATTTTCTGCTGCCAACTTTTCTCCATTTCCTCCATTTCTTTCTGATTTTCAGCCAATTGCTGTCGTAATTTTTCAATCTCTTCGTTACTTCCATCTCCACCGCCTTGAATTTGACCTTGCAGACGGAGGTTTTCTTCTCGAAGCTCTCGAAGTGCTCGTTCTGTTTGATTTTCATTTACCACTGCGTTTGTTTTTATGGATTTGGCGCGATCGGCAAATCTGAAAATAGAAAAAAAGATTTTCAAATGTTGCAAGAACATAGTATAGAAATGAAGAAACTTTGATATCAGTTTCTATTTAGTGCCCGACTAGTATTGTTTTTTGTTTGCTATGTTACACTCCATTTATCTTTTCCAAAAAGACAGAAAACCCGGTTAAACTTCTAACACTTTTCAAAGTTGTCAAGAACCTTCAGTTATTATCAATCCCAGAAAATTCCACCGGCTGCCCATCGGAACCTACACGGCATGTTAGAACCTACGTAAACGCAAACGCGCTCTGTCGCATTTATCTGCGTCTCCACAGTGGCACACTGCCAAGTTCAGCCAAGTGTGTGCAAAACTAGAGACGCAGAGACTTGAGAGAGATGACCTCTGAAATTTCATTTCTAAAAATAATTTCAAAAACGTAGTCTCCAGCACGCCGTGACCTAGGCCATGCAGAAGAAGGCTAAAGGCGAAATACGTATTTTCTACGAGGGAAATTGAGAGACGCGAGACGAAATGCGGGAAAGTCCGCAGTTCACGTTGAGTTTTCGAGCGGTGGAACTCTCAGAAATGAATAATACGTCATCTGGAATACAGCCAAAAGTTTCAAAATAGTTCCCAGTTCTATGAGGAAATCGAGCATAATATTTTCCCACACTTTCTATGTGGTATCTCTTTCAAATACGAAAAAGTGCAGGTTAAATTTACAAAAAATAAATTATCCGCGTTCATCCGCTTAAATTTTAAGAGTCCCTCTAGTTGAGGATATACTTTTATGAAGTGGCAAAGACAAGATATCACCAAAAAGTGAATTTTGAAAAACCTAGGCAAAGAATTTATACGGTAACGATAAAACCCAAAAATCCCCACCTTAAAGTTGACAAAGTCTCTTCGTAGTTGATATCAGCCGGTGAAATTGCCGCTATCATAATCGTTTTGCTGTTTCCACCCAACGCATTTTTCAAAAGACATGTCAGCACAGAGTCACGATAAGGTATTTGCGTTTTCTTTCCGCCGTTCGCTTTTTGTGAATCGTGGAGTGCCTTGATGACTCGTCCAAGTGTGGTCAACGATTGATTTATCACAATTCCCTCTTTCAGTCGATCTCCTTCAGTTCCAGCCGCTGATTGACGCTCACTGGAATTTAAACGTCGTTTTGGCATGTTCTTGATTTTTTCTGGTTTTCGTGTGACCATGACCAACCCCACACACAACATTAAAAAAAAATCACCTTCCCGCCAAATCGACCAAATTAATCTCACTCTTTTTCATCGAAGCTCCGCCGCCTTGCTTATTCGATTTTTGATTAAAAGTAATCTTGAAAATAGTATGGGCTCTACTACTAGTTGCATTCATCTGAGTTGCCGCAATTGTTCGATTTTTCGTCCCTTCTTCTATTTTTGCTTCAATTTCTTTAAAACCGTTCACTGGCACCGTTGTAAGATTCTCCACGTAGAATCCGTTCTTTGGATGTTCTCGAACTTTCAAACCGCCTTTTGGTGGTGGAGTCGTCGTTAATAGATCTCTAACTTTTTCACAGTAAATTTCCATCATTGATACGAAAACTTCAAATTGCATGTTTTTCTTTTTCTTATCTGCGATTTGTTTGAAAAGTTCTTCACAAACTATTGGAACTATTCCTTTGTTATTTTTGAATCCAACGATGGAATAACTCTTTCCACTTCCAGTTTGTCCATACGCAAAAAGAGAACAGTTGTAACCCGCCCAAGCATTTGCTAACACGCCGCGTCCGAGATCTTCGAAAACTCGTTTCTGCAAACATTTCATGACTGACAAATAACTGGGGGGGGGGCAACTCGGGGAATACTCCGATTGGTCTGAAACTTTGGAACTGATGTCAAAAAAACTCCGGAATTTACTTTTGGGTGGCGGAGCGTGTTTGCATCAAACACATTATATTTATTGTGTTTAAGTTAATTTGCTACATCAAAACTTGGAGCTCTGTTCAATTTTTAATTGAAAACTCGCGGGAATATAAAAATAAATTCGGTTTTTTAAACAAAACGTTTTCCATACATTTGTGGCGCCACTTGTGATACAGAAATGTTTCAAAAATTTAAATTTCACCAACCTGATCAGCATAATGTGCATCCGTCGGTTCAAAATACCCATTCTTCTTCTCCGAGAATCCATCATGTGACCAATAGGAATGATCATAGGTAAACCTTTTTTCCTCGTTTGTTTTAGGATCTCTGATAACAGTAGTCCCCTCATCTGGCATCTCAATCACCAATTTGCAATTTCTCGTCTTTTCCCTATCATTGAACGGTCGAACTCGCACGGCGACCAATATCGAATCGCCTTTTCCCATTTTCTGAAAACAAACAATTTGTTTTTACCTTTAAATAATTAAAGGTACAAGTTAGAAAAAAAGATAGAACACCAGAAAAAGTAAGTATAAAGAAAGAAAAGGAAAAGAGCCAGAGAGCAAAGAGTTGCTAAGCACGGAGGTAGCCAGGCGACGGAAAATAAAATATGAAAGGGTCAAGGTTGAGCATCGTTTAGTGCGTGCAAGCTAACGGAAATAAAAGGGGAAATATTCGAGGCGTGAGACGAGAATGTTTAATTTTTACTAGGTCGAATTTTAAATACAACTTCAATACTGTCCAACAACCTTGTTTATTGTGCATGGCTTTCAAGTTTGATTTTGTTTTCCAATTGTCTCAAAACTTTTTCCATTTTTTCCTCGATAAATTTCAAGACTCTGCAAGTTCGCTCCATTCTCAAAGTTGACTAGAGGGCAGACGTTTTGCTTATAAGCTCACAAGCTCGCGATTTTTTCTGAATCTCACTCAAATGCATGTTTAATATATTTTGCGAATGAGCGTGATTGCAGCGCCCCATACCGAGAAACAATATCACAGGGAGGGCATAAACCGCCCCGGCACACCCAATTAAAATTTGCATTTTTGTGCAAAATAAATTTTCATAGGGTGCGTCAGCTTTTTCTCCTCGTAAACTCGTAAAGCCTCGTAAACTCGTAAAGCTTTTTCTCCAGGTTGCAGCACTGTAGCTCACAGATGGACAGGATGAAAAAATGCAAGAAGGCCCGAGTACGACGTTAGAACGACTTTCACCCCATCTGCTTCCCCTTTACAGAACCCTAGACAAAATTGCAGATGTAATAAACCACACCAAATCTGTATATAATTCATTATTTATTCAAAAAGGGACATTGCCATAGCTCTCGGAGCAGCACTCTTCATTTTAGGAGCGCCCGTCTTGCTTTGTTGCTCTCTCTTCAAGTCGCCAATAATGCCCCACATGTCGAACACCAAACCGTCCGGGAAATCAAACATTGCCAGCTCAGACTGAAATTCAACATTTCAAAATTATATTGTATCAACAAAAATGTACCTGTTTAATAGCTTCGCTAAGCTGCCAAAGAGTCTGACAATCAGCCGCAGTCTCCCAAATGCGCATCGCCAACTGATCATCCTGCACACCGAGATACTGATCGAACAGCTCGTTCATTTTTCCACACATCTCCGCCTGGATCATCTGGTCACGAATATCTTCGACGGCAAATCCACCTTCCGATTTGAATCGGATGGTGCCCTTGGCCAACTGATCTCCGGATTTTTTGGCAGGTTTCATCGTTCCGGAAGCAGCAGAAAGTGGAGAAATCAAACGGATCACACACTCGTCGCCACGTCGGATGTTTTTCAGGATACGCGCCACCTGGTAATGTCGTCTGCCAAGCACCTTTTCACCATTGATTGATTCAATTAGTTGGCCGACTTCAGTAGCAGGACGCATCCGATCGAACACCGAGCCGGGGCTGATGATTTTAACAAAAGCGTTTCCGAGACCATTATCCGTGATTGTGACTCCAAAGTTTGGTGCATCTTTCAATACGGTCAGCTCCGTCGCTTGTCCACGAACATGCGCATACAGCATGTCCTTGAAGTTGAGTGTTCCTGTAAACATGTTCTTCATATCCGGCTTGAAGTCATTGACCGTAAGAAAGATGATGTCGGTCTTCTGAATGTTGAAACAGTCGGCAATCGACTGGTACAGCTCGCTGACATCCGACCAGCGATCAATGATAGCCACTGGTGATCCATGAGCCAATTGACACGCAAACTTGAGCTCCTTGGCCGCCACTGTCAACGGATTCACGACAGGCATTTCGCTGACGATGTTGTTGTTGGAAACATTGATATTCTCATTAATCGGTGGCAAGAGAGCAGGCTGGATAGGTTGAACAGGTGCGGGAATGAGTGATTCCGTGGGGAAGTTGTTGTCACGTCGTCTGAAGACACCACGAGAACGGCTACGGCTTCTGAAGCGACGGCATGCTCCTTCTTGTCCTTGCATAGTTAGTTGTTAGTAGAACAGTTGATGAAGAGTCGAGTAGAATCGATGAATGATTTTAAGGTTCAAATAAGCATAGTACATCGACATTAAGAACGGGCGGAGTTTAGATTTTATCGCAAAAGGTTAAGAAAAGGTCACGGAAAACACGTGGATATTTGGGAAAAAAAGTAAAAATAAAAACGTGAAACTTTTCGGAAAAACAAATTCTATTTGAAAATGGTTTATAAATACAAGGCAACACGGCGTGTTGGAGGTTACGTTTTTATAATTATTTTTGGAAATGAAATGTCGCAGGTCATCTCTCTGAAGTCTCTACACCTTTAGTTTTGCACGCACTTAGCTGAACTTGGCAGAATGTCACTTCGGAGACGCAGAAAAAATGCCACAGAGCGCGTTTGCCGTTACGTAGGTTCTAGCACGCCGTGGGCAAGGCTTCTACACGGTCTAGCACCAGCTGCTAATTGTAAGACAGATTATTGGCGACGTAATCCTCACGTTTGTTACCTTCGTGGCTCAGTTGGTAGAGTGCGTGAAATTTAATCAAAATGGGTTCAAATCGTTCCAAAAAGTTCGATTTTAAAGCGGGGATATTACTGACATAACTATTCATGTTTTTCACATGTAATCGGCTACATTGGTTGCTTCTAATTCGGCGTGGTTTCTATTGGGCTGGTTATGATCCGGGGCTGCCCCTTATAAAGTAGGTGCTTACTTTTCAGTTATCCCTTCGAAGTTTTTTCTGTCAGGTTATCTAGTAAGTTTTTAGCCATGACCAATATTTTTTATTTATGTTAGATATCAGTTTCAGGAACAAAATTAGAGAGCATTTAATTGAATTTAAAGTAGTTTTACCTTTAAACGAATCTTTTGGCACACAAATTTTTTGTTTACTGTTTGCAGTCAAAGTTTGAAAAAAGTATTATTCATCCCTGAAATTTAAAATGAGAGCCCATTGAAAACTTAAGCCATACAGAACTATGCCAACAGGCGAAACACCGTTGAAAACTGAAATTCGCGTGACGAGACATCGGTCAGCCCGCAGAGCACGTTGCCGTGGGAAAGCGGTACTACTTTAAGCCATCTTTCTTATATATAAAAACCCAGATCGTGATGTCTATGTGTGTATCCGAATGTCCGCACTTGCCTTTTTGCAAGAAAATTAATGCAGTGGGCAAAACACGAACCTGAGCCACAGAGGGCGCGTTTCTCCACAGAACAGAATGCGTATAAATAGTGAAAAGTGGCGAAGAAGCGGCCAATAGGCTGCATTTGCAGCCGCAGCAGGCTTGTGGATAACATTATTTCATTATTTACCCATTCACACCGGACTACAGTATAGAAAATTAACATAAGGAAAATAACATTTAACAGATGATAAAAATGCCAAATTGGATGGTCCAGGCAACTGTGAGCACGATCTGTTCAAGTTGCGATAAGAAATCTCCTCGGCTCGACAGATCGAATTGGCAATCACTAGGTGTCCTTTTCTGTATGAATGTTTCCGATTTACAAGAAGGAAGCGAATTGTGCACCCGCTGCCAACAAAAAACTTGAACTCGCGTTGTGCTGCAGAGCACACACAGAAACATCACTCAAAAATTATTAATGTGAAAAAAAACAAAAGCAAACCGTTTTTGATACAGCCTAGCTTGTTATGTAAAGATCAATTAAAGTAATGTAATGACTCATTTGATATGTCATATCATCCTTACTCACTATTTCAAGTTTTTCTCTCTGTTTCGTTGCCGCCGAATAGACAAACACAATTTGAAAACGATTTGCTCTTTTTGTGTTCTCCTCTCTTTCTTTTTTGATCCCATTGTTTGCCTACTTGTGGCAACAAATGCGAGAATATAACTGGTAGCGGCTGTGATAAGTTTAGACGCTTCTTGCCATTCATTCGAGCGAAAATGTTACGGTGGTTCTTTGTGCTGCTCATCTGCTCTATAATTGCGGCTCAGCAACAACAAAATTCAAATTATGTGACTGTCAACTGTTCGCAAGGACCTGTTCAGGGAAGACAGGTGGATTTGGGTTTGTTTTTCAATTGTTAAAAAAAAAAGTAAAATAAAGTATTGTCGACCCGCCAAAATGATCAAACGCGCTCCGCTGAACTCAGTACTACGTGGATTTTATTTTGGTTTCCAAATTGTTTCATTTCACGTGTAAAATCAACGTAAAATGAAATAATTTGGAGACCAAAATGAAATCCACGTAGTACAGAGTTCAGCGGTGCGCGTATGACCATTTTGGCGGGCTGACAATAACGCCTGGTGTGAAGTATCTTAATTTATTTTTCAAAAAGACTTTTCATTGATGTTTACCGGCTCTTTTTCTTTGAACTTTGTTATCTCTGTGGTCAGTTGGTAGAGTCATTTTGGCAACAGGCATTCTGGTCTGGATTTGTAAAAATTGGAGTGCTAAATATTTGATTAGCGTTGATTAAAATCGTGGTGATCGTGGCCGTGGCACCGACCAGACACCGACAATATTTACTTTTCGACGCTCATTACTTTTTTATTAAGAAAAAAACCGCTAAAAAAATTTTCTCACTGTCAAACTGCGTGAAAGATCGCCCAATAGCTGCTCATTTTCTGCCCATTAGCTGCCCCGGACAGATCTGCCGAAAAATCTTCTGGCAATATGCCATTTTACTTGGCTATTACCGGAGTCGTTACCATTCATCTTCTCGAAATTCCATGAATTCATATTGTTTACTGTACTTGAATTTTATTCAAAAATTTTCTGTTCAGACACAAAGCATTAAAAAAATTTTTTCGATCGTTTGATCGTTTCAAATTTTGATTTTAAAAATTGCAAGAATTCTGAATGAATGAATAACATTGTTTGCGAAATTCGATACTACTTGTTCTGTATAACTGACTCCAACGGTTTTTGATTTACTACAAGTGGCAATGCCTTGTTAAATATACATTTTTACTCGAACCGGTAGTAAATAATGTAAATGATATCTTCATCGTAATCCATACTGAACCGCTTCGCATCGAAAAATCAACAAAACTTTTTCAAATCCAATGGCCATCGGATTACCAAAGTTTCTTCACAATCAGTGCTACTTTGCAAAAATGTGATTCGTCAAACATTTAGGCAACGACAATTCCCAACTCTACTCTGGTCAAGCAAACGTCTACACTGGAATTCCATATTGCCAACCACCGGTTGACAATCTTCGCTTTCAACCACCGCAACCTTTGACCACTTTTAACACGTCATTACTCAATGCCACGTATTTCCGACCAAAGTGCCCACAACTCAATGCGGGTGCGCCGACTAACGAAGACTGTCTGTATCTTAACATTTACACACCTCAGGTGAGTAAACTATCATTTTAAAAAAGTGCAATCGACTTTAGAGTGCCACCTCTTCTTCCACTAATCTTTCCGTTCTGGTATTTATCGATGGATCGAACGGTTTCACAAATGGTGGATGTGATCAGAGTCAAGAAAAGGGAATTATCTCAAACTTGGTTCAGCGACAAATAGTTGTTGTAACTCTGCAATACCGTATAGGAGCTCTTGGATTCTTCACCACGTATACAAATACTGTTCAGTCAAATCTAGGAATGTTGGATCAAGTACAGGCGATGACGTGGATTAAATCGGAAATTGTGAACTTCGGAGGAAATCCGAATCAGATAACGGTAGCCGGGCAGGATGATGGAGCGTGTGCAGTTTCAGCCCATACATTGAGCCCGATGAGCCAAAGTAAGTATTTTCATTGGTTTTCAAATGGGCTTATTCGGATAAAGTTGAATGCTATTTTATTTCTATGCAAATCTACATTTTAATGCAAGAATATGCAGGTTAATGCAGGAAAATTAATTAAAATTCAGGTTTGCATAGAAAAAAACGGCAATGTTATTCGTAAAATTGTGCTAACACCAGCGAACTTTTTTTGATATTTTAAAATATGTATTTATTGTTGGTCACTTTCCTTTAAAATCTGGCACCTTATTTAAAGTGCTGCTTTGAATTCGCATGTGTATTGGGCTATTAACGTCTCAATTTTCTAGACGATTCAAAAACCCGCCCTCTCATAATTGGGTTTTTCAATTGAACGTAACCCAAACATCTGGGGTGGGAATTTTTATGACGCGCATTGTACTCAGGAAATGTTTAGCTGATATTTAGTCATTGAAAATGACTAACAATCATCGGATCGGGCGGTTTGCCATATGCGTTTGGCACCCGCCGCGAATGCAACAGCTATTAGCCGAACATTTCCTGAGTAGACTCCGATTAGACACAAATCAATTGTTCTATCTTCAGACCTCTTCAACCAAGCCATCGTCCAAAGCGGTTCCATCTACAGTTGCTACAACCCAACTCCAGCCGTTCCTACCAATCCAACTGTTTATACAACAACTCCAAGACCAATGTACGATCAACCGAACACTGGTTACGGTAATGCTGGATATCAAGGCTCATATGATTATCAGCCACAATCTTCAACAACTCCAAGTCCGTACAACTCTGCAAATGCTCAATACGATGATCCGAACCAACAATTGGCTGCAACTTTGTGCAATATTTCTTCGGCTGATTGGAATGACGGTCAGACACAGAATGTGCAAAACTGTTTGAAAAATTATACAGTGGATTTCTTTGTAAATCAACAACCGGGAGGTCCGACTTCTACGTGGATGATCGTCAGAGACACTTCTTTTCTTCCCGGATCAATTGATAGTCTTTCTGCGAAACGTCCAAATATTCCAATTATCATTGGAACTGTGCAGGATGAAGATGCTGATTACGCGTTTAAATTGATTAATACTGGAAATGGGAATGATCCAAATAATTTGAATAATTGGATTTTTGATTTTGCAAAGAAAAACAAGTTGAATCAAACACAGACTAATCAAGTCTCAAACATCATTTCGAACAACTATGGCGTGAGTACAGGGGCTAGTGTAAATCAGAATCAAAATCAAAACCAGAACCAGAACCAGCAATCAAACAGCGGTCAAGTGAATAATAATAATAATCAGTATCAATATCAACAAGGGAGCCAACAAATCTCAAATCAAGGTCAAAATACGAATAATGGATATCAGTATACTACTCAGCCAAGCCAGCAAACAAATAATCAATATCAGCAAACAAACACCCAATACCAAGGACAACAAACGAATCAGCAGTATTCCGGAGGAGTGCAAACCAGTTATCAGAATTCTGGTCAATATCAGCAAATTTCTTATAATGGGCAACAGTATCAAAATCAGAACAATCAACCGTACAATCAAATGGTTACCACTCAACCTTCTCAAACGAGCTCTCAGAATCAAAATCAGAACTTCAACACCCAACAAGCGAATAATCAATACCAAAGCCAGCAAGCGAATCAACAGTACCAGAATGTTGCTCAGTATAATGGTCAACAGTATCAAAACCAAAATCAAAACAATGTTAACAATCAACAGTACAATCAACCTTCTCAAACAAGTGTTCAGAATCAAAATCAAAATCAGAACTTCAACTCCCAACAAGCGAATAATCAGTACCAGAACAATGGATATAACACAAACACAACATCATCGCAATATAATGGTGGATATCTGAGAGATCAACCGATTTCTATGCAGAATTCAAATGGAATTACCGACTTTTCACAATTGAGAAAAATTAGTCAGGTTAATACATATTATTTACAAATAGACAGCGATAATTTAATTCTGAACCTTTACAGATTTCTTCCGATCAGTCGACTTCCCTTACAACCACCCAGATCCAATCGTACATGTTGAATGGAGATCGCCATGTAAGAATCTATCAGTTCACCCATGTTTCAGAAGTAGGAAGGAACACTGTGCCAGACACTGGTGCTAATTGGAAGCGTAAGTTGATAATACTTAAACGAGTTGCTTCAATTCAAAATTACTGAATTTGCAGCAGTTTTCAAAGGCCAAGACATGTATTTTATTACAATGTCGGAGACGATCTGGTCGAACTCAAGTTACACCGCGCAAGACCGACAAGTGGCTGATCAAATGGGTCAAAGATGGTCAGATTTTGTGAAAACTGGGCAAGTGGCCAATTGGGATACGACTAGTCAGCAAAACTACAATTATTGCAATTTGAACACGCAAGCTACGCAGCAGGCGCAGTATGGGCAACAGGCTAGACAAGTGTTTCAGGATCAAGTGAACCCTATTTGTCAAGTGGTGAGTTGGTTTAAAAATGAGCTCCAGTTGTTTTTTTTTTCAAATGTAGAATTAGAAACTGTAGAAACTGAGAGAAATACTTCAAGCCATTTAGCCATTGACAGGGGTCTAGCTAGTAGGCGATTTCAAGGAACTAGGTAAGTTTTTTGCAATGATAGATCTTTCCAATTTTCAAGCTCTTTCATTTAACGACTAGCGGAATAATCATCTCCTAAAGCTTTATACAGAAATTTTTGTGTCAAACCATTACTTTGCACCAATGCATTAATGCATATATTAGCAAAATTGTCTTTAAAAAGTATTAAAAAAATGTAACGCGACGCAACATGCTTCGCGTGCGATAGAACACGTATACGTTCATAGACGATTGTTGCGTCTCGATAATACTACTAGCGGAGCAAATGGTGGTTCAAACATCCACATACATAACGTTTCAAGTTGAGTTTAATAATAAACTATATTGTTCACTAGTTATATACATAGTACCGTTCAAAAGGTTGGAAACTTTTGGTTTTTCGGGCATAACTTTTGAATGGAGAGGGTTATGGTTCTGAAAATTTGCATGAACTTTGCTCGATATTTATGTTCAAAATAAAGTTTTTTAAACTAAAAGTATGATTTTAGTTGACTATGGCTCGATCGGACAATTTTCAGCTGACTTACATCACTTTATCAAGGTTCACATGGGTAAGTCAACTATAACTTTTATTGAGAATCACCAAAATCAAAGAAAATAAAGGCAAATTAGATAAAAACTGTTAAAAAACAAAGTTTATTTGATTTCATTCGGTTTTGGTGGTTCTCAATAAAAGTTAAAGTTGACTTACCCATCTGGACCCTGATACTCAAAGTGCTGTAAGGCAGCTGAAAGTTGTCCGATCAACCCATAGTCAACTAAAATCATACTTTTAGTTTTGAAACTTTATTTTGAACATAAATATCGAGTCCTAAAAAATTTGAAAAAAATAATATTTTTGGGTCTAAAATTTTGGCATCTGAAATTTTTTGAAAAATCTGTAGTTTTTAAAAATGACCAAATCCATTTTTGGAGCTTGTCAAAAACATTACGAGGCAAATTCATGCAAATTTTCAGAACCATAACCCTCGCCATTCAAAATTTATACTCCAAAAACCAAAAGTTTCCAACCTTTTGAACGGTACTGTACATGTCTCGACAATATTGACTTTATAACGAGTTAATTATTATATATTATAACGAGTTAATTTTGAAGACAAAACTTACGGAAAAAAAGACTGAATACACAATAGAGCTTTTGTTTCAATGTTCTAAACCATTTTTGAACGTTTTTATTTAAATACAACCCCTATAAACATTTTTATTTCATTTGATATAAATTTAAATTTTACTTGAAAGTTCGACAGATTTTAATATAAAGAGGCTCTAGCGTGGGTCTCTATTCGAACCGAAAACTACCTAAATTAGATTTACATATAATAAACATATCGCTAAAGCTAAGTGATTCATTTGTGACTGAAAAAAGAGCTCAATGAACATTTTTGATTAACAAGAGTGAGCATACTGAGCATACAACAAGAGTGAGCATACAAGCATACTTGTAAGATGAGTGAGCATACTCAATAACAGTTCATAATAAAGAAATTTCTAGCTCTTTAATTCAATATTGATTATACATATTTATCTAACAGGCTCAAAACAACTACGCAATGGCGAATAATCAATCAGTACCGTATCCCACTGCCACATCAAATACAAACCAAATTCAACGCACACCGGGAACGGCACAAGCACAGTATACTAGCGGAGCAAATGGTGGCTCAAACTTCCACATAACGTTCCAAGTGAACGGTGTTCCATTCAATGGATAATCACATTCTTTTGGTTCCACTTCTTTACTTTCAAATCTCTCCCCAATGTATAATATGTATTGTTGTTGATAATGAAGTGATATCGCTCTTTAAGTGGTCATCGGCGGCTACCGCACCCTCATTTTACAGCCCCTCAAGGAAGGATTACGGTCATTTTATTGACCCATCGGGTTCTTGATTTTTAATCTGGTTTTTCTACAGTCTCCCTTCCCCCTCTTTCTTTCTTCATTTAGTTTTTCCTCTTTTCCTCTCTTAATTTGTTTGTTAACCCCCCTCCCCCTTGTCTCACAGCACTTAACTGACCTCCATGACTTGTTGGCGGCGTCCATCTTTGTGTGCGTGTGTGTGTGGCGCCAACACGTGTACATGCACGATGAGCAAAAGAAACAAGCCGACATGGGAGGTCGTCATCGCCCACGAAAAAAATGCGCAAAAAAGTGCCGACACATGCAAACAATTAGTAAAGTGATGAGAGGGAGGGAGGGTGCAGTGCTCTGTTCGTGGTGAGGTGTGAAATGAAACACTCGGAAAAAAAAGTGCCGAAAAAGAGTTTATGGGTAGTAAATCTGCAGTCGTGAGTACCTAGGTGTGGATGATGACAGGGCAAGATTGTCAATATTGCTCAGTGGAAAAAAAATAATTGATTTGCAACAAACTCAGCTGAGCATTTCTTAACAAGGTGTGCTGCACACTAGTTGCCCGCTATCTGTCCATTGGCTGCCTATTAGCTGCCCATCAGCAGATTTTAGTTGCCCATTAGCTGCTCATTAGCTGCCCATTAACTGCTCATTGGCTGCCTGAAAAGTTAAATGAAAATCGGATAAATTTGAAAAGTAGTAGAATAATAGGCTTTTAAAACAGGCTTTTTTTATTTTCTGAAACTTCTTGACATAAGTATACAATTTTAGAATCCGACTAATAATTAATAATTCCAAGTGGATTTTGCACGGTAAAGCAACTAGATTTTTCTTCCTTGAAGAGTGTCTCTGATTGGTGGGACAGTGTTACGAAAATTTTTTTTTATTGGCTGTTCACTACAGTACTCTCTCTCTCTCTCTCTTTTTATGATGCAAGATTCAATTGATTTTATTATGTGTTCACCAGGGCTGTCAAAACGGCCCCGCGGCCGGCCCTCGGCCGAGAAAACTGTCGGCCGGCCGGCGGCCGGCTTCGCGAGCGTGAATGACAAAAAAGCCGCGGCCGGCCGCGGCCGGCCTTAAGGCCGAGTGTGATGAAACATCTCTCTCTTTTTCGTGTTCTTTTTTCAAGATTTCTCAGAGATCAAAAATTCTGTGGCAGATCAGTGCAATTTTTCGATCTTTCACAGTACCCACGGCCTTCCAGCCGGCCGCGGCCGGCCGCGGCTTTTTTGTTGTTGAGAGCGCACGGCCGAAGCCGGCCGTGAGCCGCGGCTTTTTTCGGCCGGCGGCGGCCAGCCGGATTTTTGACAGCCCTGGTGTTCACGAACGAGGTTTGCAAACGACGCTCCAATGTTCCGCAGTTTATCACTGCGGTCTCGCAGCGAATACTGCGGAACAGTGGAAAAATTGCAGAACATCGGAGCGTCGTTTGCAAACCTCGTTCGTGAACACATAATAAGAACTAATACTTTTTGGCTGCTCAACCTATCGATCTTTTGTAGCTGATCTTTCTGTTTATAGAATGATTGCACATATGTACATAAAAAAACGTCTAGAGCATGAGAAAAAAAATTTCTCCTCAAGCAAAATGGTGAATTGCCACAGGAGCAGCTATTGGGCAGCTAATAGGCCGTTAATTGACAGCAAGTAGGCAATTCACTTCGCACTTTGACAGTTTGCCAAAAATTCCCTGCCTATGAGTTCCACAGTGGCAAACTGCCACGGGATTCGGCAGATCTGCCCGGGCAGCTGATCGGCAGATAATGGGCAACTAATGAACAACTAATATGCAGCTAGTGGGCAGCTAGTGGAAACTTTGTTGGGAGATTGCCGAAAATTCGTTGAGTCTTTCCTAAAAGTTGATTTTTTTTCTCAATCGATTCCATCCCTCCTCTTCACCCTACTTCCACTTACTTCCGCTTCAAACACGCAGCCACCTCATCTGCATTCATTTGTTCCTCTCCTCTTCCTATCTATTTCACAATCTGTTGTGGGTCGTAAAGTTGCTCTCGGCTCTGCTTTCCTTCCACGTGCCAGATGTTTTACAGACGGCGTGGCGTGCATTGCATCCATCGGCACCTTTAAAAGAAGAGGTGTCCTCGAGCAGATAGATAGATAGTCATCTGTTTTTATAGTCTTCGTGTTGTTTTCGGTGCACACGGACCATCACCTGTCCGGAGATGAACATGTCCTCTCGCACGGACCATAAAGTTTGGCGTGAGCGACATTCAAAGAGATTGCCGAATACATAAAGAGACGAGAAAACATAAAAAAAAAACATTGTGTTGCACCATCGCCATACCGTCAAAAGTCATTCCAGGCAAGAGAACAACCTACATAAATCAGTGGCACGGATTGAGTCATCCGGCGTTTGAAAGGAAACCGCCGAATTCGAATTGGGCTGATAAAAAGGGATAGGAGATGTTGTGAAACCATCTTTAAAATGTACATAAATGAATCAATTTTAATTTAAATCGCTTCTGTACCACTTATTCTCAATACCTGTTTTTCTTCCCCTGTTGGTCCCACAGTGTCTGTCTCCTTTCAGGCCAACTCTGTTAATCACCAATTTTCTCTTGCCTGATAAAAAAGTCGTAAAATAAGCAAGCAGTGCATGTGGAATGAGTTGTCAGGAGGCGGCAAACTTGAAAGAGAGCCGGCTGCCGAGAGAGGACCATCCGGACTTTATCATCTTCATTTCGAGATGCTTTAATTGTTTAATTGCTTCCGCTTGTAAGAGCTAGATTTTTAAAAGCAAAGCAACTAGAACGTACGTAAGAAGATAAGAAAAGGAACGTTAACGTTGATGCTTTACGTCTTTATTGTGCACACATGATATAAATGTAGCAGGAATGGTAATTATCAAAGTTTATTAAAACTAATGAGTATCATTAACTTTGATAGCCTGATTGTGAGACAAAACCAAAGGAAATAAAAAACTATGGAACGCCGGTGTTTTTTTAAAACTTTTTTTGGGCTCTGGGACGTTTCAAAACAAGACGTTTCAAAACTGGGACGTTTCAAAACTTTGGTTCATTTTTGCGGCGTACTAGTGTATTTAAATTTCCATAAAAATACAAATAATTGATAAAAGCAAAAAATAAAAACCTAATGAGCGTGCGTTTTGGTGTCAATTGGTAAAAAACGCTACGAAAAAATGCAAAAAAGTTTTGAAACGTCTTGTTTCGAAACGTCCCAGAGCCTTTTTTTTTGCCTCGTTTTTGTCAGGGTCTCGCGGAAGAAAGAGATTGGCGGAATTCCATTTTCCGTTTTCGTTTTCCGTTATCAAAATGTTTCATTCCGCACATCACTGGTCGCCATTCGTCTACGATAAAGTACAGAGACATGAATACAGACATTCAAAAATACAGGAATTCTGTTAAAAAAAATATATGAACACAACGTCATTTCCTTCCGGTAGTCCAATTCCAGCGCTTCCACTCGTCTCCTAGTATTTTTCTTTTTTACTTATTTTGCCCCTGTCTTCTCCGACGCCAGCTCCTGCTTATCAGTGATAACCAGTGCGGAGTCCTTTTGAGGTTGCCGCCGGAGAACCAGTTTACAACCTCCCTTGCAATCATCATATATCATCAAGCAACAATGCACACGGTTGTTTGTTTTATATTTCCACTTTCGTAATCATCGATTGATAGCGTGTTATTAATATGAATATGCTTTTCGTTGCCCTGAAACCCATTTATTTGAACCTCTGTCACATTGTTGCTCGGTCACCACACATTCATTCATTTTATATGTACATTCATTGTCCATCATTCATAATCTTAAAACAACATTAACACGGCACGATTTAATAGCTTTTCCGTTGTGTGTTGCCTCAAAATGATAAAGCGAGCAAGCGAGCAGTGTACTGTAGCTCCGGCCACTTTTTGTGACTAGACAATGAGCGTCTAGAGGGGAAACAAATTCTCAACTAATCCGACGATAATCCTCAGGTGTCCGGGTCATCGGCTCCTTTGCGTTCAAACTAATTGGATCTGCTTGTTTACTTGTTTTGTGCATGTTTGACAATCGATGATACTTTTTTGTTTGTACCGCCCGCTTAGCAAAGCGCAGCTTCCATTTTTACAGTAACCGTACAAAACGACTACCGTAATATTACTGTTGACCTTCACATTCTTCAATCATTTTAATACCGCCCCACTAAATTCTGTTCTTTCTTTTTTTCATCGTCAAGTAGTTTTATTTATTTTTGTTCGTTCTACAAAGGCCATCTTTCAAAAAGTAAAAAATACATGTTTTGCTACCCAATTAATCGCTTTTTACAGTTTCGAGTTTGTCATATCATTGTACATACGCATATAATTGATTCTTGTCCACAAGATGTCCAGTAGTTGCCCAATAGATGTCCAATAGCTGCCCTAAGTTGCCCATTAACTGCGCACTAGCTGTTCAAAAGCTGCTCAAACGCTGTCCAATAGCTGTCCAATAGCTGCCGAGTAGGTGTCCAGAGTAGATCTGCCGAATCCCGTGGCATTTTCCAGAACTGGGGGAATTTTTGACAATTGGCCGAAATTCAGAGCGAATTGCGCATTTGATGCTCATTAACTGCCTATTAGCTGTCCACTAGCTGCTCACTAGCTCCTTCCTATATGTCCTATATCCGCCCATTTGCTGCCCATTGGCTGCCCCAGGCAGATCTGCCAAATCCCGTGGCAATTAGCTATTTTGTTCGGCAATTAGCGGCCTAGTTATCTATTAATTCCCTGACTCTACACATCTAAATTGTTACTTTTCTTGACCAGCGGATAAATTTCGACCTGTGTTAACCTGGAAAAAGATAGTTCTATACCAGCTCCCGTCGACGGGCGGAACTTTTGAAAGCGGAACTATGTTCTTAGCCATATTCAAATGCTATAAGCCATTATCGCCAGCTATTAATGGTTTTCAATGGCTCTTACAGCCACATAGCTGTCTACATACACTAAATACGCGACCAAAATTGCCCTAGTCTAGTTTGCACCGCTTTTGATGCCTTTTTAGACCTTTACCGTACAAGTTAGCGGTTAAGTTCCGATCCGTGAGCATGAGAATTTCGAACCAATTGGTTATGGTTTTATGGTTTAAAATCAAAGTTTTCAGAATCACAGACACAGTCAAACGTTCCTGGAAGTTTGAACCTTTTAAATCAGAGGCCCTGTGTATAGTCCGTGGCTCGCCTGGCTTTGCCAGTAGGTTTTCTGGCTTTTTCAGGGGGACTAGACGTCTTTGGCGCGATTATCCAACTTTCTACATTTCAGCTAGCTGATCAGCGACTCTCTGACATTATATTTTTGGCTGAACGTTCAACCCCCTAACATTTAGAGCTGGAAAAAAAATCAATTACCGCAAATTGCCGAGCGAAAAAGAATGGCAAATTGCTACGGCATTCTGCAGCTTTTCCCGGGGCAGCTCGTGGGCAGCTTATAGGCAGCTAGTGGGCAATTCGCCAAAAAAAGGAAAAGGAAGGCGTGCCAATGGGAGTAGGCACACCTTCCATTTAGCCCGGCAATCTGCCGAAAGATCCCTGAGAACAAACCCCTTTGCCTAGCAATCAGGGGCTGAGTCCATGAAACTGGAAAATATTAAGAACCCCGTTTTCCGGAAAACGAAATTTGAAAATTGATAAATTTTGTATGATTGTGGAAAGAGAAGCAGAAGCTAATTTTCTGGAAAATGCCGTCTTCCTGTTTCATGGGTCCTAGCTTAAGTTCGTACTTACGATCTCAGAAAACTACATAATTTTCACCCGAGTGTCCATAAGCATTACCTTACGTTTCCCTCCCTCCCTCCTTCTCTTTCCTTTCTTTCATAGTGGAGCACCCTCGAAGCTCTTCTCATTGCGCCATTTTTCCCACAAGTTCAATGTTTTATGACATCATTAAAATCTCTGTATGAAACGAACATGTGTGTGTGTGGCCCGTCTTCCCCGTTTCTGCACTCATCGCTCCTCACTTTTTTCCCCATTTCTTGACCCTCTTTGGCCCACAATGGATTGATCATTGCTCATAGTTTTATGATTGCTTGGCTCTTCTATTCCATTCTCTTCTATTCTTTTCTCTTCCATTCCTTGGCACCTTGCAAACTTTTACCCACCTACCTACCGTACTCTTGTGCGTGTTTTCCGCCCCGTTTCGTTCTCGTTTTCACACACTTGACGACACGGCTATAAACTCTTCGTTTTCACCTACCGTACCTATTCACCACCACTTTTATGAGCCTCAAAAAGACGAGCGAAAATATGGCGTCCGCCCGGGTCAGGCGTCACAAATCACCGGAATTGAGTTGATGGAGGTGGCGAACGGGCTCTCAGGTTGGCGCACACCACTTATTTTGCTTAAGATTTATGAGCCGTAGTGCGCAAAACTTTTGTGTTCTAATGTTCGGAAACCTTGGGAACCTTTATTATCAATAGATAGCTGTTAGAAGGATGGCATAATGATGTATCGCTATTGAGCTGGAATATTTATTACCAACCCCCCCCCCCCCCCCCCCTTCAAATCATATCAAACATTGATAGGTAGGCTCGAAAGCAATCTAGGAGAAATGGTACTTCGAAGTGTAAAAAATGTGTTTCTCAAGGTTTGGTTTTTTCTTCGCACTTTTCAAAAAATTAATCATAAAAATATTCAAAATTGTTTTTATTCGGACTTTTGAAATATTTCTTCCATGAGTTGTTTACCATAAAACTTAAAATAGAAGAACATGTTCTCGAATCTCTGGAAATTTTTCGGCGAACAGTCATTGTATTCGGGACGTGTGCCTCGAAACTCCGAATAGGCGCTGCGTACTCGACGCGCCAAACGCCTTCTTAATATTAATTATTCCCTCAAGTGTTTGAAGCGAGCATTTTATTAGACGTGGTACCAAAAGCTCCAACTGCGCAATGATGACTAATAGCCATATTCAGTGCCTAACAGCCGTTTTCAATGGCTATTAGCCACACATCGACCATATACGCGCCAAAAACTTCCTGACACCGTCATGGGAGTAGGCACCCTTTCTATTTAGCCGGGCAATCTGCCGAAAGGTCCCTGGGAACAAACTCCTTTGCCTAGCAATCAGAGGCTGAATCCATAAAACTGAAAAATTTCAGGCACCCCCGTAGGGATGTGCTCATTTTTTTGGAACCCATTTTATTGTAGTTTTTTAAACAAATTTTTCGAAAAATCAACAATTTTTAAGAATAAAAACATATAAGGATATCGCCTGTCTGTATTTTTTGAACATGAACTTATAGGGAAATTTGTTTCTCTATTTTAATCACCTTCTCGTGGTTTTTTTTTCTAATTTCCTGTTTACCCTTCTGAAATCATTAAGATTCCCCTTTTTTGTGTTTGATTATTAACGAGTTCTATTAATTTACTTACCTGTACTTGTGTCAATTCTCTCAGTCTTTCAATAACCAAAATAGCTTCAAAAATTCCTTTGTTTTTAACTAGTATCAACCTCCTTTGATACCCTCTGTATTTTTCCAACTTTTGTTTCTTCAAGTGACCCTTTTCACCTTTCCCTCTTCTCTCTCATCCACCCCGCTAATCCACGTGGCATCCTTGCAAGTACCTGACACCCTCGCGATCTGTAAATAACACCAAAAGACACCGCTGCAGGTGTTTACCCTCATTAATCTCGCATCTACATCTGAAAAAGAAAATCGAAAAGGACAATTCATCATGTAGATGACTGCTCGCCGAGCATCTTCTTCATACCATTTATCTAATGACACAATCGTGTGCCGCCCAGCCACTTTCTTTTCCTTTTTTTGGACCCGCTGTTTTTGTGTCAACAGATGGAGCAAGTTACGCAGAAAATAAGCAACAACAAAAAAAACGCATTTTTGCAACCCCGAATAACCCCAAAACATTTTCTTGTTAACAGTCTGCATATCTTTATCTTAACGACTCTTCGGGGGGCTCATTTTACGATCCGCATACACACAGAATTGCACCTTTTTTCGGCACCCGACAAAAAAAGGTGATGGAGTTGGTGGAAAGAGAGATAACGGTCCCAATTTTTATTACCCTTTGTTGATAAAGTGGGGAGAATTTGTGTATGTGTTCAGAAGAAATCAGAACTATTGATCGTTAAAAAAGGGGCCTTTATTTTTGTTGAGCATAGTTACAGGAACTTCACAGGTTTTTGTGACTGTTTTATAATTAGGTTGGGCACGGTAGGCCTAAAAATGGGTTGAAACATAGTCATGGATGTTTTTTACAACTTTCAGTTTGTCATTCCGACAAACCCCTTTGCCAAGCAAACGAGGCTCATGCATCGTATGGGGCTCTGGCTTAAGTTGGTGGTAGACATGTAATCGCGGACAATAGGCTTACAGTAGGCTAAGGGACACTGTTTTTGGTTGACAGGGAAAATAACGTTTAGTTGCCAATCTTTCGCGCAAAGAGTTTCAGGTTATTGACGTTTTTTATGTACTTCATTAAATAAAAAATCGATTTTCGTAAAAGTGAAATACGGTGCATGCACATAGATGCTATTCTTTAATTAAATATTTCGTGAATTTTGGCATATCGGAAGCTATGCCTGGGGGCATTTTTATGCATTTAAAAAATAAATGGATACGGATGCATATAGTTTACTTATCTACTAGAGCACATGGATGCATTAAGCACAATTAAAAAGTTTTCCATGAGTCCCATCCCCCACAGACGCTATATGCATGCACCGGGAAAGGCTGTGTATACTTATTCACTGTTTTGAAAGTTTAGGGGGTCTATTGGCAACTTTTTTGTCCTATCATGTTTAAAAACACAGGTCGGAAAGCCTTTATGTGTACATATTTATGTCTTTGAAATACAGTGGTCATTCGCGTACACGTACAACGTTTGCAGCCAGCGCAGAACTGCGAAGAAGGCTTCTAATTCACTGAATCAATTTTTCTAGTGCCATGTCATAAGTGGCTCACAGGGGCCAGCAAACGCGTCCTGTCGCACAACTGAAAATGCTAAGAAATTAGGTCTAATTAGTGGGAAAAGTTTTTTTTAGTATTTTTGGACTTCATTTATTGTGTATTCAAACAAGTTGCAGCATGAAAACATGAGTCCGCAATCACCGTTCTGTCTGCGTCTCTTCAAATAGCACTATGTTTGCATGGTCGCGCGCACAAAAGTGGGCGGGATTTCGTGTTCTCATTTCGCAAGAAAACACAATATGTAAAATAATTTTACGTTATGCCATCAGGCGCGTTTGCTGACTATCGGCTCATGCGCCTGATGCTAATTTAAATTGGTAAGACGTGTTTGCAGTTCTTGGTAATCAAACTCGTTCCGCAGCCTCTAAAGTGTGCAATACTTTTCTGGTGAAGCATGATTCTTCGGATGATCTTGTTTTGCTAGAAAATAAATCCAAAGGCATTTTGAGTTGTTATGGCTGGAAGAGCTTTTTTATTTAGAAATCTCAGACTTTGCCGGCTTGAGACTTTGTATTTTCGGTGCTCTGCGGTCAGGATGTTCAAAAAATAAATCCTAAACTAGCACAAGAACACGAAATCTCTCTGATCGCATACCATGCGCAAGCTTAACCGCCTACACCAGGGTAAAACGTGGAGATTTTACGTGTGAGAAAATTAACAGCTTTCAGAAATCTGTGTTAGTTTTCGTGTCCGCATAATTTTTTCTACGTCTACTGGACCGCGATTAGCAATAAAGAGCATGAGGCGACAGTAATTGGTTATGAATTGGGTAATTGGTTTGCCACAAAAACAAAACAATTTTGGTCTATCCAAACTCAATATCAGTTGTAGACTTTTTAAAAATATAGTTAAGTTACAACATGTTCGCACAAGTCTGCATCTATTCTTGATTATTTTTTGACTGTGAAAAGTAACGTATACTCATAAACTAATCACTAACGAATCTTTTTTCTCCCTCAAACTGATAAAATTAATGAATACCAAGACGAAAAAAAAAAGTTAAATTGATTTAAAACCGTCAATTTTGAATAAATTTCTGTGATGTAAGCAGAAAACGTGCCTGATTCAGTCAAAAAATTATCTAGTATACATAAAGTAATGAGGAATCTAGAAAAAAGGGTGAAAAAACGAAAACGATGCATCGACCTCGTTCGCGTTTCCGACTAAAATGCGTATTATTACATGGAAGGGGGAGTCATTCCGAATCCGACGAAGGTAATCCGATCGTAAAAATTGACCACCTAGACAATCCGATGGAAAGGGATGAGGAAGACATTATGTTGGGCAGGCAAAAAATAACAATCAGACTCTAGGAATTCTAAGAGCAGGGTCCGAAAACAAAATAGGTAAGTTCTATTCTATCCTACAAGTGAAGTAAACTTATTTATTAACAAATCGTCCAAAAAAAGGGGGAGAAAAAAGTGGCTCTGCGTCTCTTTCCACACACCCTCGGTGTCGTCGCCGACGCCCAATTCGTCGGCGATTACGGTGGGTGGGCGGAGTCGGAGGCTCTCGTCTCGCCGTACCGCCCATCCGATGCCCACCTTTCCTTGCATCCACCTCCATCGACCGCCACACACTCTCACTTAACCACCACTTTTAGTGCTTTATAAAACTTCTTTAAGTGCTCATCTTTAATCTTTATTACTTTCTCTTTGAACTGTTCCCCAACCTTTTGAAAGCACAACGCTCCGCCCCTTTTTTTGATTATTTTGAACTTTTAAGTGTATGTAGTTAATTATTATGGTTTTATTAGGAGAGTTTCTTTTTTACGATTTGGTTCCGATTTAATTTATTTTCGGTTTCCTTTTTTTATTTATTTACGACCTCTCCGTCGGGATAATTGAATTCAGCCACACTGAAAAGTTAACTGATTAATTTCAGGTGGGCTGTCAAATGGAAGGAATGCGGGATTTAAGTGTGAGCGATTCACGTTCCGACTCTTCAATGTCCCCGCCGCCACAACAACAGCTACCTTCATCACAGCAGACGTCGTGGCCCCAGATGCCCGTCGATTCGAATGGACTTGGTTTTGGAGGGTACGGTCAAAAAGTCATAGAGCTAGTAAAAGTTGTGCTGTCTAGATTAGTAAATGCGTTTAACAAGAGATTAAGAGTTTCATAAAGTTAAGAATCGTTATTTAAAAAATAGAAAAAAATATGGTGAACAAAAACGGTTTTTTAAAGGTTTTTTTATGAGTCAAATGAAACGTTTCATAAAATTAGATTGAAATTGTTATTGAATTGCGGTTCGCGAGTTTATTATTAAAACACTGTATTAAGTAGGAATTTATATTTAATTTTGCTCTGAATTTTCTTATTTCTAAAAAAAACTGTTGTAACTCACAGGTACTTACTTGTGATACTTGTGAGGTTCGACCTCAGTTTCCATCCTGGATACTGCGAACCAAGCTGCGCCAAGTTGCACGATCCCTTCCGACAGTGGACCATGCTCGTTTTGCCTCGAGTATGCCAATTCTTCGGCGGCCGTGCCCGAGGTTGCTCCTTTATATTCTTTAGAACTCACAGGTAGTAAAAAAGTAAAGCTTCAAAAATAGCCGCTTTTAATTTTTTTACATCACTCAAAAAAAGGCTTACCGATTTATTCGTCGGAGGAAAAAAACGTCATAGATTACCGTACACAGAGGTCTTTGAACTGAAAACAACCATTCGGATCGAGACCTGGCGTTGAAATAATCAAATGGGCCTATTAAAAATCGGTAAAATTTGTTTTAAAAATCATAATTTTTGACAGGGAATTAAATTATTTTTAACTCTGGGACTTGACCCGAAAAGCTCAAAAAAAAAATAACAATATAAAAACAGATAAAATTGGCTCAGCTTCGCCAAAAAAGTTTCAGATATAAAAACTTTTTTGGGGCTTTTTGGCGAAATATATATCCGTACGCTGATATACCAAGCACGCGCAATTTTGATTGATTAACTAACCAACTTGTCAACACATTAAGGCACATACCCTCCCCCTTCACCATCAAATTTCAATTACGACTTCCAGAATGATGTACCCATTCGCCACGCCGCTCAACACGTCCACATCATCGGCTCCTCTTCCGACATCCTCATCTGGCGCCAACCCGTTCAGTTTCTCCGATCCTCAACAATATTTATATCAAAACAGTCAACTGTACAACTCGTGGGCCTATTCGACAGCCGCCTATGGGTTTCCTTATCAGGGAATGTATGGTGGAGATTTTAAGGATTTTAAAGGTGAGGTTTGATGAACTGAAACTGTGTTAGTATTAGTATCCGCATTCCATTCCATTCCATTCCGTTCTCTTATCATCCCGTTTCTTTTGAAATTGCCGCCGTCAGTTTTCTGACGGAGCCGCTCATCTTTTTAGTGGTTTGGTGTGGTGTGGTGGCCAATTGGGATCTAATCCACACCACAATATAACAATAATAACATTATTAATTACCGTGCCCTCTCCCGGCGACCATAAATTCTCTTCTTTTTCGTCTTCCTCTTCTCCCTCATCTCTTCAATTAGTCGTCTTCCCGTCTCATATTTTCAATCAATAGATACCGTAGCAGGGTCCTACGTCCTTCTGAATCAGATGACGTCCAAAAAAAGGAGAAGAAGGGGAAGAAGAAGAAGGTCTCGTTTTTTTCTGCCTCTCTACAATCTTTTATCTTTCTTCCGATCTGACTGCTGCATGCTTGATACAGTAATCGGTGCACTGAGTGAGTGTCTCGGCGCCGGCGGCGGCCCTTTCAAGTTGTGTGTATAAACACAATACGCTATCGTCTAACACGAGGCCTCTGGTAGTCGTGGGCATATCGATAACACTTGCTTTAACACTCGAGTTTACTAAAATTTCAGAAAACTTAAAAACTAGAAAATTTTCAAGAAAACAATTAATTTTAAGCCATTTTCCTGGAAGAAACCAATTTATGACAATTTCATTAATTTATTTTTGAAAAATAAGAACACTCACAGGGCTATAAACCGGGAGACAGCAAACGCGCCCTAAAGCACAACTGCCAACACGTTTCATAACAATTTTGAGCATAATTTTGGAACGTTTGCACTTGTGCCATCGGGCGCATTGCCCTGTGAGCCAAAAAAGTTGACAGTGAATAAATAATTCCACGGCATAGGAAAGTATGATTTTTGTTCATCCAGAAAAAAGCATGCACACACTTTTTCTGTAGTGTAGGCGGGTGAGCGCCTATACAGTAATTGGCCAAAGCCGCTCCGAGAGTCTGTGTTGGGCGATGTGCCTCTAACAATAAGGAATTTACAGGCTGTAACTGTAACAGTAAGTTGTAAGCTAGATACTCCAAAAAACTCCAGGTGAAATGCGGTGCATGCATATAGCGTCTGTATGGGACTCATAGGAAAATTTTGAAATTTGCACAATTCATAATGCATCAACGTGCCTTCATATGTGAACAATATGTATCCGTATAAGATACACAAAATATTTATTAATTTTTCTGATCCACCCGTGCCCTAAATAAGAAAACATCTTCTGAAAAAAAACAATTGTTCTTCAGTTAGGCATAACGAATTTTTACTCTACCCTATCGGTTAGGTGACACCTAATCTCAATTTGATTTTGAATGCAAAGAACACTACACATTCCCCTCAAAAACCACCCATCACCTAATCACACCTTTTCCACTTTATCGACGACTATCACATCATTCATTCGCAAATTGGTTGTCAATCGATTTCCCACTCCTCTTCTTTCTTTTTTTTTCCAATTTTCAACAATTCTCTTCTCTCCTTCCTTCAATTTTACGACTTTTGCTTGCTTCGACGTCTTCGTCGCCCGTACCCACCGCAGCCCGTACATAGCATAGCCTCTCTCTGTCTTTTTGGAGAGAGTCGACTGGCGCTAGTCGTGTCGTCGCGCAAATTTTCGGATTAAAAACACGAGAACCCAGTGGATAGGATAGGGAGTGGAAGAGAGAGAGAGAGAGAGAGAGAGAAGATGGTTGCGCCCATTTCAATTAGAACAGCACCAGAATAAGAAGGACATGAGCGGGTACGGTAGCCAACGAAAGGGGATGAGGGAGAGAGAGCAGACGGATAGGAGCCACCATGGGAAAAGGGCACTGCCATGAGGAGCTATTGGGTTTCTTAGAAGATTATAGAAAACACCAAAGCCGGTCGCACATTTAAATGCCCCAAATTGTTTATAAAATTACACACGTATTTATTTTAACTTTAAGCCTAATTTTCAAGAATTTTCAGTTACGCGACCTGTCGCGTTTGCTGATTCCCAGCTCCCGACGCTGTGGTTACTAAAATGTTCAAACATTGTTAGAACGACGCGGCGTGAGATTTATGGACTTCACTAGCTCCGAACGCCTGTGAGAAGCACGGTGTACAGCGATTCTTTATCTGGATTTTTAAAAAGTTGCTCATATATTTTAGCTTCTGCGTTTACACATATTTTCTTCGCGACGATTTAAAATCAACTCTCGTCCATTTTTCGGCAAAGAAATTGATTATCAGAGACTGCATATCATTGCTTTAGATACGAACGTTTTGTGAGGGTTACGGTTATGTTTATGTGCATAACAATTAATAATTCGCATTTCTGAAAATGCCAACGCTCGCTTGCATCCCAAGATTTTTAATTCGCTTCAAAATCTACAGTAAAAGTTTCAAAAGCGCTAAAATCGACATGTTTACATTTATAAAGCGATATTTTTGAAAATTGTCAGAAATGGGCATGATCCAAAAATCAGAAACGCACCCGGTCGCACATGTTTGAAAGTAAAAAACAGAATTAAAAAACAGAACAGAAAATTAACCCGTTTTCCTACTCATGAGATTCACTTTCGAGCATTGTCAGTTTCGACATAGGAAATTATTTTTCGACACGCATTTGTTGGCGCATTTTCAGTTGTGCGATCGGGCGCGCTTGGGCCCCTCTGCTGGAAGAATATTTCTTATGTTTTTTCTTTTTATTTGATCCATTCTGATAATATCGCCACGCTTACAAGATAACCAAGGGGAAAAAAGTTAGAATATAAGAAAACGATAATGTTTAGCTCTTCATTTTATTTTTAGAGGCATTCCTTCCTAGACACGTCAAAATCAATTCAATTTTTTTTTAATTTATCCTTGTGTAGGCTCTTGAAGGCTAGCAAGAAACTCAAACAAGGTGGGATCAAGTTTTTGAGCTATTCAGGTACAGACGCTCTGCTCGCGTTCATCATCGCCATCAGATACCCAAAATTACCCTAAATTCGACAAAACCCGAGTTTCCTGCCCAGCTTTGACTACCTATCTCATACCAATGATTTGAAATGCACCGTAACCCGCTCGGCCCTAGGTGCCAGATGTGATCTAGCCGGTCGCCGGAGAGACGAGACGCGGCAACTTGTGCCGGCAAGTTCAAAGTGGTTGAGAGGAGGGGTCCGTCGTTTTCTGTATGTCTTGAATTTTACGAGCGCACTTTATAGTCGATGACAGCCTTCTGCCAACACCACTTTGTCTTTTTCTTTTTCTTCTTCCCCGACTTCTTCGCCTTTTTTCCGATCCACTTTTTTTGATTTTTCCACCAGATTAAGGTTACCGTATACATATTTCAGTAGAGTTTTTGAACTGAGGTAGTGAAAGATCTGGAGCTTGTGGAAAAATATAAGAAAGAGAAGAAGAGGTGAAGAGATGAGCAAACATGAAACTCCTCAACATTTTTTGAGTCATCAGAACCAATAAATCGTAAAATTTTGAGAGGCGAAGAAGAAGAAGGAGAAGAAGTAAACTTTTCTTCCATAAACGCATTCTTCGCCAAAAAAGGGACACAGGGAAAAAAACAATACTCTACGTATTACAAAGAAAGAGGATTAGTCACAACAGGCTACGGATAACTATAAATTGGCATTAGGTGTCATGTGCAAAACATTCACGTAATCGTTCGAGTAACACCTGGGGTTGGAAAGATATTGAGAGGAGAAAGATGCAGATCTGAGCAATAAAATCATCGTGTGGTTGCGTCGACGACACAAGACATGGCACATACGCCACCACCACCACCAGCGAACAGAAACAGATGTGCGTACGAATTTTCGAAATGAATAGAACAGGGTACGGTAGTTTTTTTCAACAAGGTCCATTGGCTGCTTCAAATCCTAACCTAACCGTCTGAATACAATCTGGAAAGAATCGGTACTGCATCCGCTCTAATCCTAACCGCTATGGCCCTATTCGGAGCAGCAAAAAAAAAGAATTTTAGCTAATAGCCATTGAAATCGTCTACCAGCCATTGAATTCGGGGCGTGCGCTAAATGCATTTATCCCAAATCCGAAATTCGATGGCTATTAGCCAAAAGTTTCCTGATTGTGAGAAAGCGCCTTCAATGTTCAATGAAAAGAAATCTTGTCAATCTTTAAAGGAACGGCGCATTGAAACATTTTAACGCCAAATCATTTGGGTACGGTAGCTTTTCGACGCTTTTTCCTATTTCAGTCGGATTTTTTTTCCTACCCGGAATAGGTCTATCAGGATTGGTTGTCTTTAAACATTAGAAAAATCCAGTATCAGAGAATAGAAACAAAATATACTGTTTAGAAATTTTGTATGGGATATGTGAATTCGTGAAATTTTAACTGACTATCGAAGCCTTCCCGGGGACAAGCCTGGGGACAAGCCTGGGGTACAGATTCTTGGAGACTTGTTCGCATTTAGCTTTTGTATTTATTTCTGATTATAGATGGTTCCTTTTTTATTACGCTGATTGGAAAGGCTAGTGTAGCTTGGAAAAGCTCATTGGCTAGCTCGAGGCTATGAGCTTTCCCACGGTTAAACGCGAACTCTAAGCTCTCTCCAGAATCAAAAAAAAAAGAGCTGAAGCCCAAACTACACGGTGAAATTAATTATGCCATTTTCCTGTAAAAATGTGCAAAAGTTTCTACTTTTGCGACAGGGCGCGGTTCCTAAATTCAGAGACACAGACTAATCTAAAAAAATATGAAATTCTGAAATTATCACTAAAATTCGTATCAATAAAATCACACCGCTTAACACTAAAATTAATTAGCTTAACAACAATTCCAGAACTTCCAGCACTGGCTTATTTAATTTAAGTAAGTAAACCCTTGTGTAGATTCATTTCCTTTCCCTTGTCCCCTCTTGCTTCCCTAACTTTTTTCTCCTCATCTCTCCCCTCCCCACCACGCCACGCCACGCCCTTCTACCCCTACCGTAGCCTAGCTCCTCCAATTAATTAAAGTTGAAAAGGGCCGGCCGGCATGAGGTCCCGTCTGTCTTCCATCGAAAACACACGACGCCACCCCGAAGCCCAGTCACCACTACATTTTTACGACCCGGGGTCCAGAAGGAAGGCACCTGCTCTCTCTGTCTATCTTTGCTAATTGCACACACACACACACACACACTCGAGGCTCCGCCCACCTAATCTTCATCCTGTCACTTGTTCCCGTTTTGATGTTTTTCCTTTTTTTCAAAAGTTTTAATTGATTGATTGTATTATTTAATTACGATATTAAACAAATTGTTTTGATTGCAGACTCTACACTATCAACTACCGCTGGAAGCAGTGCGGCGAGCACGCCGACCACTGCATCGGTTTCTTTGCCATGGGCGATTTCGCACGAGGGAAAGAAGAAGCGGCAGCCGTATAAAAAAGATCAAATATCGAGACTAGAATACGAGTACTCGTGTAATCCATATTTGACCAATAAGCGGCGAACCGAGTTGTCCAATCAGCTGATGCTCGATGAGAAGCAAGTCAAGGTTTGGTTTCAGGTACGATCACCATAGAATCGAAGTGGCGGCTACGTATTACATTTTTGTTGCAGAATCGTCGAATGAAAGACAAGAAGATACGTCAACGTGTGGCCGGACCGTTTCCACGCGGTCCATCGGTTACTCCGTGCATGGAACGGCTTATCAATTAAACAATGTTTCAAAAAAATACAATCGCGCATCTGATGATATTTTCTATTATTCCTTCTTTTCACTTTCTCTCTTTTTTTTTCTTCACAGGGTGCACTGAGCCTGGAGAAGCTCTACTTTTACTCCACCGGTATCTAGACACCGCTTCACTATTTCTTTTTCTTTTTTCACTTCATTTTCCCCTGATTCGTGACTTCAAGTCTTTTTTTTCTTTTCCCTTCAACTCACCCACTCTTTCTCATAATTTCACGTTATTAATTTAACAATAGGCAAGGTGAATGAAACACGTCGCCGCCCATAAAGTTGTTACCGTTTTTCTCTGTCCGTGTGTCTGTGTGTTTGTGTATTTGACCTACTGATAAGTGAAGTACATTTCCGATCCAAAGTTTCACGTTACGTCTTCTGTCACGTCACGTCACGTCACGTCGCATAGCCACAGAGAAAAGCACCACTTTTTGGGGCGTCTTGCCGTTCTTTAAACCTAACCCTGATTTCCCACCATCTTGCGTGAATTTCTACTGCCCTTCATCGTTTCGTTTCGCTCGTTTCTTTTCGTTTCTTTTTTCTTTCTACCGAAATTTTTTCTCGAGAAACCCCCAAAAATAGTGCTTTTCTTGCAGGCTTCTGGCCCGTGACAAGTGACACGTGACAATCTGAGAATCGTCGTCAACTTCTTCTTCTTCTTGCTCTTCTTGCTCTTCTCCCGTTCAATCAACACTTCCACCGTCCTATGTAATGATTTCGGTGATGCAACAAATGATGAACAATTCAAATGTGCCGCCCGTCTTCATCAAACGATCTGACTCCCCGGACGACTCACCGTCCAATGGTAACGTCTTCAAGATATCCGAATCGCCATTGGGCTTTGTCAAAGGCACTGAAACGCCTCCAACAACGTCTTCATCTGCTTCTGCAGCCGCGACGGCTGCCGCAATGCATGGAAGTTTTTGGGGCTCAGGACTGGCTCAGTTTCAGTCCGCTTCAGGGTCATCGGGCACTTCCAGTGGTGCGAGCAGCTCCGCGTCTAACAATTTGTCCCGGAATCAGGCGGACAACCATTCGGAAAAAGGTTCTGAGGCGGCAACTAGTCCACAGATTCCTCCACTTCCAACGAGGTTAGTCAGGCATTTAAAGTGTAACTTATTTCATTTATTTTTGGTCATAAATATGTCTCAGATCAAGTTACAGAGTTACAGTTACTAGGCAAAAAGAATGCGCGCGCGTTTTTTTTGCTTTTCTTTTAAAATGTCTATAGTCGGTGAATGAATGATCAGCCGCGCTCTATTGACAAAATTCTGCGAAACCGTGCCGCACTTGCAAAATTGGCGAAAATACAAATTTTTTATTTCATTTTTTACTATTAAATTAAGTAATTCACATAATTTTTCATATTTATTAACAAAAAATAACATAAATTACATGTGTTGCGAAATACTCACCAGCACGTCGCAGTTGCGCCTCATCAACAGCAGTATTCCCCCTTTGCGCGTTTGCTAAAATCAATAAATAATTTTCAAAAAATTAGTATCATTTTTTAAATAATAAAAAGGAAAGAAATAAGCAGCAAATAAATATTTAAAAAAAATGCCAAACGACTGATGGCAGCTCAAATTTGAATCTTCCCGCCGAAAAGACGCGCCGCACACTTGCAAATTCAAAAATCCAGTGGAGCGCGGTTAATCATGCAGTCACCGACAATAACTTTCCTCGCAAGTTTTATAAGAGACGCAGACATCACGAGAAGACAAATGCGGTGACATTTTTGCGTTTCTTTCAGTTAAAAAACCAGAAGGGGCGGGGTTTCAATATTTCAAGACACTGCTTACTGTAGCCGGCAGGAATATTGAAATCAGGAAGTGTAGTTTTTAACTTTTTCTCCCTTCCACGATCTACAGTGCTATTAAAATTAGTCGTACGAAATAATTATCCATAAGTAAAATGTAGTTCTAGGTCTGAAGATTAGACACAAAAATTTCAAAAAAGTAGTACATTTCCTGACTTTGCGGGTAACACTCAAGTTTAGACATGTTTTACAGAAAAATCATATATTAGCCGGGGTTTAAAAAAACTTCTTGTTAGTAACGTGCTTTAACATTGCTCTAACCAGAGTTTCAAAATAAATGTTTCTTACAAAAAATGCACATAAATATTATTTTCTTCTAATTTAAGCGCATGCCCTTCTATTGTTTTATTTCATCACAACTGCCGGGTATTTAGAGGTTTGCTCACCAAACTTCGATCGTCTCATGCCTGCTTTGTTAGAAAGTGTTTTGCCGAGTTTGGTGTACAAACGTCCAAATACCCGGCAGTTGTGATGAAATGAAGCAATAGACGGACATGCGCTTAAATTAGAGCAAATACGGTAATAAAATATTTAATAATTTTAATAAACCTTTTTTGCAGTAGTGGCATGGCGATGAACGCGGCAGCCGCCGGAATGTATCCGTTCAACGCAGGCCGTTTTCCAACCGCCCAAGGCTTTGAAATGATGGTCAATAATCCAATGTATTCTGACTTTTATCAGAATTCTGTTGCTGCTGCCACGTGGGGATACCCGTATGGGCAACAATATCCCTTCGCTGCCAATTATCCAATGGCAAATCTTGACGTTAATTTGAGTGGTAAGCTTTAATTTTTTGTGTTTTTTTGGGTTTTTGATCCAAATAGGATTTGTATTGTATTGCTATTACTGTATAGGGAAAGCCACCAAATACAATTTCAAAAAAATTTGATGGTTAGACTTTTTGGCGCTCAGCTCGTTTTTCATGGTGCCTGGCAGCAAACACATGAATTTTAATTCTGGGCAATTCTGGACCGAATTATATTAGTGGCCGATAAGTCTAGGACCCTTTCAAAATAGACTTATCAAACCTTCTGGTCTTGATCGTTTTGCTTGATTCACAGATCAACGAAGTCGAAGATTCAATTCTAGCCCATGAAACCCCTTCTTACGCAGTATCTATGTAGTTAGATTGCACAGAGCCGTGGAATTCCCGAAATCAAGTGTCCAATACTTATCGGTTCCTTTGTACAACGAGTACAAAATAAACAAGCATTAAAATCACCAGCACCACTTATTATTATATCATTCAGACGGAGGCCAACTCGAATGGACATCATCCAGCCACTCAATGCGAAAGAAGCGAAAGCCGTACACGAAAGCGCAGACATTGGAGTTGGAGAAAGAGTTTTTGTACAACACATATGTGAGCAAGCAGAAAAGATGGGAACTTGCAAAATACTTACACCTGACAGAGAGACAAGTAAAAATTTGGTTCCAGGTGAGCTTTTTCGTTTTATTCGTGAATTTCTAATTTTTTTTGTTTCCATTTCAGAACCGACGAATGAAGGACAAAAAACAAAAACAGCGAACATCTGGAGACCCGAGCGGAATGTTAATGCAAGCTAGTTTAGACTAAACTTTATATTGATTTAAATTTTTCTTTATTGTGTAATTATTATGAACGTATTCACACGAACGTGAATAAGTTCATTAGGGTTCTCACTTTTTTACAGGGTGAGCATTCTCCTTTCTCCCGCCCAAACTTCTTTCTAGGTCGAAATTGATCAAATTATATCTTTTCCACATAGTTTTGCGTTGTTTTTTGTAGTCGTCAGAGCGCACTTTTTACCTGCAAAAATCATTTTGAAAGAATGCTTTCAAGATAATTGAATAATTTTAGAACAAGTTTTGGTTTTTCTAATTTTCCATATGAAAGCAGATCAAAAATGTCGTTTTGGCTTTATCACTCTTTGTCAAAATCCCCCGCATTTAATAACTCGTTTACCGGTACAAATGCCACGCTCACATTCAAAAAAGAACAATTATTATGTTTTGTTCTAAAATATTGGCATTTTCTATTTGATTTGTTTAAAAGTTCGATTGCCCTATTCAACTTGTTTCAATTTTTGATCTTGTCTATATTCATTTTGTTGTCCAAAACTCAGTTTTAATCCAATAAATTCGAGTAATTTTTTTCAGCTCATGCTGAACCACACGTATGGGTTTCACCACGCCGAATTTTCGCAAAATTAGAAACATTCTACAGCGTTTTGCTCTCAATTAAATCGGAGAAGAGGTTATACGACCAACGATTGCGAAAGCTCGACCGAAAGGAGGCTGTGTGCTCCTCGCCGTTTCCTGCGACGCTTTTGCCTACGGACAGGAGGACACCAACAACGACCGTATCACCATCGACTGGACCAACACCCCAGATGGTGCCGCCAAGCAGTTCAGTCGCGAGTGGTTCCAGTGAGATGGAATGGTCCGTCGTAAGAACCTTCCAATCGAGTAAAATCCATAGGGCACATTCGCTTATCATCCTTATATATAAAATTCTGTTTGGGTCTGTAACTGAGTTTCTTGGTGTGTCTGTTTCCAAACTGCATGGTGGAAGCGAACTGAGCGCCCGAGATCAACACAAAAACTCGAGCCTGCGTCGTTCGTTTGAAATGCAAGCGCTCAACCATCTGCGCCACAGGGCACACGCAGGAAATGAATGAAAAATAAATTTAAATTAAAGTGAAGAAAAAACATTTTTAAAAATGAAAAGAAATCAAAAGTAGTTTTTGATGCAGCCAGGCTTGTTCAGATAGAATAAATACATGCTCTATTTTTTAAAAAAAGCAAAAAAATAATTTCGAAATAGCAGAAAAATAAGAAAAGATATTATTGAATTTATATTTAAAGAGCCGCGGTATTGTTCACTGCACATGATGACTAGGTGCTAAATCTTACATGAAGTTGAACTTTTTGGGTCAATTCCAACGGTAAAAGTCCTCGGCGGAGAGTGTATCCGTTATCGGATCTACCAACCTTTTTCTTCTTCTTCCAAAACAACAGTTCGAAGCAACTGAAAGAAATTCTAGCAGACTTGGTTATGAAGCCTCTTTCCTCGAAATATTCTTTGTTGGTGTTTCTTGGTGATGAATTTCGTATGTTCTAGAAACCAGCACTTGGAAATAACAATTGTGGAGCTCCAAGAACACGCTGAATTATCTATCCATTCCATGATTTTTAGGCCGCATAAACCTTGACCTTCTAAGATGGCGCGACACCCACAATACCAGAGGCTGCTTCAGCTACACCTGCTGCTCAGGAAGGTGTTTCTAATCCTCAGAAAGGAGAAACGAATAAGAACAAAATGAAGAGAAAAGTGATGAAAATAAGCTTAGATCAATCGCAAAGACCAAAATACCTGCGAACGGATCGTCTAACGTGAGTAAATAAAAAATATTTAAAAACAGATCAGACCCACTGGACTAGTTTATTGATATTTATCACCAGAAGGCAGGAAAAGAAACAAATTACTATTTCTTTTCATCATCCTTCTTGTCATCGTCATCCTTCTTTTCACTCTTCTCGTCTTCTTTCTTATCCTCTTTTTTATCCTCTTTTTTACCATCATCCTTCTTATCTTCTTTCTTTTCCTCTTTTTTCTCATCCTTCTTTTCATCCTTTTTCTCATCCTTTTTGTCGTCCTTCTTGTCTTCTTTCTTGTCGTCCTTCTTATCACCATCCTCCTTCTTGTCCTTGGCCGATTTCTTGGATTTTTGAGATTTCTTCGATTTTTTGCTCTTTTCCTTTTTCTCACTCTTTTTACTCTTATCCTTCTTTTCACTCTTCTTTGACTTCTCCTTCTTCTCCTCACCATCCTTCTTTTCATCCCCTTCTTTTTTCTCCTCTCCTTCCTTCTTCTCATCCTTCTTCTCTTCGCCTTCCTTCTTTTCGCCATCCTTCTTTTCGCCATCCTTCTTTTCGCCATCCTTCTTTTCTTCTCCTTCTTTCTTTTCTCCTTCTGGAGCAGCAGGAGCAGCACCATCCGGGGCGGCAGGAGCAGCACCATCCGGAGCAGCAGGAGCAGCTGGAGCAGCCTCTGGTGCTGCTGGTGCCGCAGGAGCTGCTGGAGCTGTTGGAGCGGCGGGAGCAGGACCTCCAGGGGCTGGAGCCATCTTAGACGGTGAAGGTTTAGGCGGTCTAAAATGACATGAAATGGACAGATAATATAACGAATAATATCAAAAGACTGACGGTTTTTTGCCACCACAATATATCCACACAGCAACAGATCCAATAAGCATGATGGTCAAATGAAGATAGTCGAGTGGTGTCATCGTTGTTTTGTCTCCTGGAGATGTTAATACGATGCGCTCTTATTTTAAATTCGAACTAAAAGAACATAACAATTATGGGGTTTTTTTTTGTTTTGTTAATGTACTTTTTTGAATGCTCCAGATTTCCATCTAACTGGAACGGTCAGTTCACGCAGTTTCTTCATCATTGATTGTATCATCTCTGTTCGAAAAAATTGCAAAACGGTTGGGATGGTATTTATTCATTTCCAAGGTTTGAAAGTAACGTTTCCATCAGAAAACAAGTTTTTAAAGGTGGGCCAATTTTTTTCAAATATTTGTTCACTTTACACCTCTTATCAGACAATCTGCAGTGTCCAAAAAAATGGCTGAAGACGGATACGAAGTGATGGGTCCTGGAGGAGGAACTATTCCAGCGCCCTTGCCTCCTGCTGCTGTCGCTGCTGTTGCCGAAAAAAATAGTGCGGGTTCAGCTGATAAGTCAGCTGCTGACGAAGCCAAATCGGGAGCTAAATCTGCGGCCTCGGGAGCTGCATCGGCAGCTTCAGCTGCTCAATCAGGAGCCTCTCCTGCAGATCCACCGGCCGCTCCCACACCAACGGAACCTCCTCCGGCTCCAGAAGCGCCCGATGCTCCTGAAGCAGCCCCGGCCCCTGCCGATGCTCCACCTCCGCCACCACCAGTTCCTCAAGCTCCTGCACCACCAAAACCACCGCCACCCGTTCCTCCACGAATACCGCCACCACCACCGCCACCGCCTCCACCGCCATTGATTGAGCCTACATTGGAAAAAAAGGAGAGCGAAGCAGTTGTCCCAGAGAAAAAAAAGAAAGGCAAACAGCCAAGAGACGTTGAGGTAAAAAGGAAAACATAATATTATTGTGTTTTCAATCGACTTGCGACATGAGAACGCGAGACTCCGCCCACTTATTTTTGCGCGACCATGCGAACACAGTGATATTTGAAGAGACGCAGACAGGTAGCGCACAAATAAGTGGGCGGAGTCTCGCTTTCTCATGTCGCAAGTCGATTGAAAACACAATATTTAACAAAACTTTTCCGCTATTTCAGAGCCAAATGGGCGATGCAAAAGGATTGAAGCTGTCGCAGAGACCAAGTGGAATTGATGTTTGCCAATTCTCCTGCATCCTGTTTGTCTCCATAATGGTTATTGTTGTTGCTACTCCTGTTATTTTGGCGGCAATGGGTAAATTGCCAGATGAAATGTCTAGTTCAATTACTGAACGGCTTTACCAAACGAATGATTTGTGAATAAATGTTTTTTGAATATAAATGTTTTAGATTCGACACTTTTGTTATATACAGTACTGCCAGTACTGGCCAAAAAGAATGCGCGTTTCCCTGCTTTCTGTTCAAAATGACCAACTTTGAGTGTAAGCCACGAACTCTAAAAGTGCACTACTAAATTAAAAAATTTTGTGTTGAACCTTCCAACCTAGGACTACATTTTACTAGTTGATAACTTTTTGTATTATTACTTTCAAAGGCACTGTAGACCGTAGAAGCGATAATTCTCAAATACCGATTCATTCCTGCACACATTTTTAAATTAGTAGTGCACTTTTAGAGTTCGTGGCACACACTCAAAGTTGGTCATTTTGAACAGAAAGCAGCGAAACGCGCATTTTTTTTTGGCTAGTATCTTTCTTATATATAAAAACCCAGATCGGGATGTCTGCACAGGTAGTGCGCGTTCAGCTTATAATAGGTTGCGCGATAGGCTTACCGAGTACCAGCGAAGGACCCCAAAGTAAGCCTATTATAGGCTTATCGCGGGTCGGCGCCTGTAATAGGCCTATAATAGGCTTATCGCGGGTGACTTTCGCCTATCATAAGCTTATCGCGGCTATCAAAAGGCCTATTGTAAGCCTATAATAGGCCTTTCGCGGTCACTCAAAACTCGGATGTGGGCTTATAATAGGGCTGTCACAGGTCCGGGTGCCTCATAATGCCCAAATGTTCTCGAATTGGAGCCCGTATTCTAAAGAAATAGAAAAAAAATTTAAAAATTTACAATTTATTGCAAATATAAAAATTAAGTAACAATGTTCAGCGTTTGAAGTAATTGGAATAAATATAAAAAAAGAATACAACGTAAAATCAACAAATAATTAGACACAAAAGCGAAAAATTAAGTAAGGTTTTCATGTTTTTTTTATTGGCCAATATTTAATCCGGCTCTCGGACGTTTTTCTGCATTTTGTCGTCGCGGCCTTGGTACACTATCTTTTTTTAAAGCTTTTTATGAAATTTTCCTTTCAAACTTTTAAAAATGAATGTGTGGAACACCACGACGACAAAATTCAGAAAACCTTGTCAAACGTCGCACTTTCCGAACGTCCACCTTCGAAACACCGCACTTTCCAAACTTCCACCTTCAAAACGTCCACTTTCGAAACGTCCGAGAGCCTGTAATTCATTGTTAATGGGTTATGCACGAAATGGCAAAAAACGTCGCGAAAACTGGGAAAATGGTTCGATTGATTTGATTTTTTGAGAAATAAGGGCAAAAATATTCCTAGACCTGCCCACAAAATTTTGAGCCGAAATATCGATTTCAAAAAATATTATTTTTTTCTGAAAATGTTTAAAATCATATTTCGGTCCATAATTTTGTGGGCAGATCCGGGAAAATTATTGCTCTTATTTCCTACAACGTCAGGTCAATCGGACCATTTTCCCAGTTTTCGCCCAGTTATTTTTATGATAAATTTTAATATTTCAACGTTAGCTCGGTATTTTTTTCTAATGCAGCGTTCAAAATTTAAAAAAAAAAAGTATTCCGACGTGAATTATTATTAATTCAATCTCCTTGCCGGCTACCATAAAAGTTTACGCAAAAGATCTAATGGACCTATTCATAGGATTCGTTTTTTTTTTGACATTTTTTAACGTTTTTTAACATTGTTTGACATTTTTTGACATCTATTTATGAATAGGAAAAAAAAAACAAAAACAAACATTTTTGTTTTTTTTTTCTTCCTATGAATAGGTCCATAAGGCCACACACCATTTGCTTCGAAAAAAAACAATTTCAACTGAATGCAATGAAAAAAGTTGAGTGCGTGCGACACGTGGCTTTTTCATTTCTCAAAACAACTGTGGTGCTTGCAGAATTTTCAAATGAAATCCTATTGTAACCGGCAAGAAAATTGAATCTTTTGTATTTATTTGCATGCGTATTTGGGCTCGGAAAATACATGCTAGCCAATTTTGGAACAATTCTAAAAACCTTACCGATTTGTTATCCAAGCCATTGGAGTCTCTGCTTGACATCATCGTCGATAGAATTGATTCCAGCGTGATTCCTGCCTACCGACATTCCACCAACTGAAATTTATAGTAATTGTTAGGAAAAATGACGGTTTATAGAGATACTCACGGATTAGGAAAAAAAGCAAGTTTTTTTTGTTACCCCGTGAATAATGGGGTTATTCACGAAATGGCAAAAAATGGCAAAAAACTGCGCGAAAACTCGGAAAATGCTCCGATTGATCTGAAATTTTGGAAAATAAGGGAAAAAACTCTCCCGGGCATTCACACAAAATTTCAGACAAAAATATCGATTTGTAAGAAATATTGCTTTTTTCTGTGAAAATGCTTAAAATCGATATTTTTGTCAGAAATGTTGGGGTAATGCCCGGGAGAATTTTTACCTTTATTTCCCAAAATTTCAGGTCAACCGGAGCATTTTCCGAGTTTTCGCGCAGTTTTTTGCCATTTCGTGAATAACCCCATAACATCACTACGAAAAAGATATTATTAATTCAATCTTCTTGCCGGCTACCACAAGAGTTCACGCGAAAAATCTGAGGCCACACCCCCTCAGTTTTTTTTAATTTCCAACTGAATGCAATGAAAAAAGTTGAGTGCGTGTGGCGACACGTGGCGTTCTCATTTCTCAAAATAACTGTGGTGTTTGCACAATTTTCACGTAAAATCCTATTGTAACCGGCAAGAATATTGAATTGATAATATCAAAAAGAAACAATGAAAGAAGGACAATATTTGGTAACCACAATCAGTGATTGGGTTATTCTTAACGAGGTGGCAAAAAATAATAATTTTTTGTTGCTATTTTTGCTACCCCGTGAATAATCCCATAAACTTTTATCGATAAACTTTCGACAATTTATCAAATTTTTATCGATAAGGCACACTGAACTCAAAACAAACCTGCGATTGGGGTTATTCAGTGTAAGTAAAAAATTATTTGTTTTCCTTGTATTATCGATTCAATATTCTTGCCGGTTACAATAGGATTTTACGTGAAAATTCTGAAAACACCAGTTATTTTGAGAAATTAAAACGTCACGTGTCGCCACACTCACTCAATTTTTTTCAGTGCGTTCAGTTCAAAAATTAAAAGAAAAACTGAGGGGGTGTGGTTTTAGATTTTCCGCGTGAACTCTTGTGGTATATAGCCGTCAAGAAGATTGAATTGATAAAATGATGGATTCGTGACGGAGTGACATTATACGTGAAACTGGGAGACGAAACATCTCTTAATTTCTTCAGTTATTTCTTAATTTTTTCGAATAAAAACGTGAAAAAATTGTCACTTCGCCACGATATACAGCTGTATTATATAGAGGAAAAGGATAACAGAATAATTTTACACACCCCTATTAACCACATTCGAATGAAAAACTATTTAAATGGAGTATTGGAGCATTGGAGCAAATGGAGAAATTCAGACGATTTTACGATATATATTGTTTTCAATCGAGTTGCGACATCAAAACGTGAAATTCCGTTTTTTTTTCATGCGAACATTAAATTTTAGTGCATTTTGAATTTTTGCGTGAAAAAAGTGGGCAAGGCTTCACATTTTAATGCCGCAACTCGATTGAAATGCAATACACAAGGAACCTTGAAGGAGGAAAAACCAGAAATTGAATTTAAAACAGGAAGTTAACAAAAAAGAAGCATAATAGTTAATTTTAAAAATTAATTAACAGTAAAAGAACTCCGAAAAGCCGTCGGAACTTGAAAAAAAAAAGAAAAATTGTCAAAAAATTTAGGCCGCCCAACAAGGCTGTCTCTGCTTCTCTGCCGCAATAGCGTAGCCGGCGAGCGCGTTTGCGGAGTCTCACAGCTAGGCGGCGAGAGACTTACGATAGGCCTAGCGCGGTCGCCGCACACCGCGTGCGCGATAAGCTTATTGCAGGAGGGTAGCCGCTGCCACCCGCGATAGGCTCATTTTAAGCTTATAATAGGCCTATTTTTGGCCTCCACCTATTATAAGCTGAACGCGCACTACCTGTGTGTGCGCGTCCGCACTTGCCTTTTTGCAAGAAAATGCAGTGGACAAAACACGAACCAGTGACCTTAAGATTTGTATTCAAGCGCACTACCGACTGAGCCACAGAGGACAGAAATTCTCCCAAAACAGAAAGCGTATAAATGAATGAGGAAGAGTGGAACATAAAAAAATGGAATGTGGCGACGAAGTCGCCAATAGGCTGCGTCAGCAGCCGCGCAGGACTGCGCAGCAGGTGTCAAGACAATAATGGACTATCATTGTGATATTCCATTAGTCTTGACTTTATTCAAGCCCGACTTTGTCGGAATCAATCAATTTACCAACTGCGCGGACAATTTTCCCTTTATCCGCTTCACTGGATCAACTACTGCCGTCTCTCCAATTGCAAGCGTCTCTCTCATGCGCCTTTAACTTCTCCGAGAGGACTCCGAGGACCGACCGTAATTCACTCGCGCGGCGAGACCACCTGCGTCTCTTAGTGACCTCGCGTCGCCACGTCATGTGCGGCGCCGCGAGAGAGGAGAGATTGCTGCTGCCGCCTACACTCACACAGCGCGGACGCCTACGCGTCTCTGCTCGTCTGCGTCTCACCCAATGGACTGCTGCTAGCCGTCACTCTATATGGAACCACTGGAATTCTAACGACTGTTATTCTTGGAACCCACTGATTCTACTCAATGTATTGTAAGTCGTTAGAACCTTGTTTAGTAGTCGGCGTCCCTCCCCCTTCTTTCTAAGCGTAGGATTCTCTCCGGAGTCTCCAGCGGTAGCTGCCGCACGTCCCGTCGGTTATCGTATCAGAGGACGGCCGACACCTCAACCCCTCTCGCTTTCCGAGAGGTTCTTTCCTCGAGCCTTGCTCTTGGACCACGCCAGCTCTAGACTTGGGACTTTCGTCCTTCTTTACTTGTAACCTCTGTATATTTGCTTTATTGAGATAAACTAATATAATTAATATGTCCTCTTTGCGTGATAATTATCGTGAGCCTCTCGTTTATAATCAGGGAATAGTGGCTGTCACCGAGCCCTATACTATATCCTTGACATAATGAAGGTGTAACGCGTGTTTGGAGGAAAATGGTTTATAACGGGTCTGAGACCCTATTAGAGTAAGAATAAAAGGCCTAGAAACAGTGAAATAAATGGTATTTATACGGCAGCTTTCGTGTAGGCGTCGGGCGGGGCTCCATCCGACTTCCGGTTGCAGTGTGTGTGGGAAGTGAGAAGAATGCAGAGAGGGAATGTGGTGTTTCAGCTCCCACGGGCGTTAATGGATCTCGGGATGGAATTCCTCTCTTGAGTGGTGCGTGACGTATGGTCTTTGTGCTCTCGAGGGCCTAGGCTAGGGGAGATACTGTATCGTGTACTCTGTCCTAATAAAGGATATCTTTATCCTTTACACCTCCCCCCTTTAATTAGGACCGTCCCTGGTCCTCAGAAAAAGAGGAAAATAAAATATTACCGCTTTTATTACCGGTCTGAGACCTAGTTGATCCAGCTCCCGGACGTGGCCGCACAGCTGGTCCTTGCGGGGGTCGGGTCCCGGTGGATGATGTCGCTCCAGGCCCCTCTTGGCGATGCATGCGCGGTGTGAAGTACGACACAGCAGATCCTCTTTGTCCTGGAGATGGCGACGTTGATTCGGTTGTCATCCTCGAGGAAGGGACAGTTCCGGAACGGCGATGTCCGCGAGGTGAGGATCACGACGACTTTGAGCTCGTGTCCCTGCGATCCGTCAATTGTTCCGATGTGGAACGGCGAGTCTCCGAGAAGTGTGGAGACCAGACCTGCATGTTCCTTGTAGAAGCATAAGACGCCGGTGTTCGTTGTTCCGGTTCGTTCGTGGATGGTGTTGACGATCCTGACCGCCGCGAGGGCTTCACCACGGTTGACTAGGGACGTACCGGACTGAGAGTGCGTTGAGGTAGATCTTCGTGATTGGCGGTGGACAGCGGCGTCCGACGATGAGATCGATGACTGGGAGGGTTTTGGTCCTTGTTGCCGATGCGAGGATTCGGCTGATGGCAAAAGCGGCCAGGTCTCGGGGCAGGCCGGGGTCCTCGAATGGCGGGAGTTGTCGAATATCTCCGACGAGGGCGATCCGAGCTCTACCAAACGTCAGTGCCAGGGCGGTGAAGGCGTATAGAGGCAGTTGGGAGGCCTCGTCCGCTTGGATGGTCTTGATGGTTTCTCCCTTCATCTGAGACAATTGCTTGTGCGAGGTCTACTTTGAATTACGGGTCCTGTTCTTCAGGTTGTTGAGCTGCGTCAGGAGTACTGCAGGATGATGGCTCTGCTTTCCGTTACTGGTGCCGACGCTGCTGTGGTATTGGCGTACAGGATTTTCGCTTCGTTTGTTGGGTTGGTAACCAGAATTTTAGCGTTTTTAGACGTAAAAACTGCTGGGGCGATGATGAGGTCTTGTCCTGTAAGAGTATTTGATTGAGAGATCAGGACTAAGTCTTGAGGGGCATTGTGTACGGGTAAAACGCAATCCACGAACGACTCCGAGAGGGGTGGGATGATAGTGTCCTTGAGCACGTGGACTGCGATCCTGGATGGAAAAATTGACTGGTCTGCAGGTTTCCCGAGTGGCACCTTGTCGTTTCCCACTTCGAATACTCCATTGGCATAATCCAATACGAAACGAGGGAGGCGGGATAGGGCGTCATTTCCTATGATGAAATCGTAATCGCGGGGTCCTCCTGGGGTGCACTGTCCCACTGTAAAGTGGGTGGTCTGGAACAAAGTGTAGTTTTCAATTTGAAACTTCACGACTGCTGAACCGGCCATGTGGACTTCGTTTCCTCCCAAACCTAACGCCGTCTGTGAGGCAAATGTCGGATGTTCTGTCCAGCTACGGTGAAGCTGGCTCCCGTGTCGATCAGTGTCCAGCAGTTGATTCCGTTTGCCTTGAGGGGGATTACTGCTGAGAAGTACTCTGGTGAGTGGCTTAGGGCGTTAATTCTCGGTGAGCGAAGTCGATCAGCAAGGTTCGTGTAGTCCGATAGGCGAACTTCCGGAGTTTGGGGTTGTTCTGGGGAAAAATCTGTGCGCTTAAACGGGAGGTATGGAGCGAGAATGTTAGTTGCTAGAATCATTACGATGGTTGCCCCGACTAGGATCGTTACCAGTAGATTAGTGACGAGGGTCCAAGCATAGAATACTATTTCCCAAAGCCGTTTGGCGTTTTCCCAATATGAGACTGCTTTCTGAATGTCGTCTACCGATAGGGGTCCGCTGTTGGGGTCGCCGTGGGTGGATATGATCCTGGTGATTGCCGCTGGTGAACCTTGAAGGGCTTCCCAAATTTCATTATAATGGGTGTCCTGAATATTTTCTGAGAGGGAACCGAGAACTAGGTTGTGGAAGATTAAATGTTCTAGAGGAACAGCTCCAAGAGCCGTGGAGCTAGGAATATCTGACAACTGGAAATCTGAGATGGATTTCAGCTGGAGAGAGAAAGGATCCAAACTGTGGAGAGTCTTGTTGGATACGTACTGAAAGTTTGTGACCAGACTGCATTCTACTGGGTGAGCTCTGTTAGTAATTACCCTAGTTGTGAGATCAATGAAGGTAACGATGGAGGTATTGGTTGGTAGTCTGACTCTAAGAGCAGGTTTTGAGTAACAGGTCTTGGTAAAAGGGACGAACTCAAAGGAATCCTGGGGAACCGGTGAAAATACCTGGAATGAGAGGACGTCGCTACCGATGTACCTGGCAAAGATGTTTTCCTTCTTGAGCAACTGCCGGGCGGCGAGGGTAGGATTGCTGGCCGTGGCTGCATGGGTTGCTGCGGCGATTGCGTTGAATGAGGAGCACCAACTCATGAAGTTGTTAGCAAACCATGCTGCTGTAGTCTCCAAAACAGCCTCTTCGACTGCTAAAAGTTGTGCTGCCAATTGATTAGAGGATACAAAGTTAGTTAGTTCGTCGACGGTGGACGCTCTTTTATTCCTTGTGGCCATGGATACCCCGTATACTTGATCGGAGATAGTTAGTTTGCGACCACAGTCTATTAATTTAGTGCTATTTCTGTCAAAGGAAATGGCGAACTCTTTCTCTTTACTGAGCCAAATGTTGTTGGTCATGTACCCTTTCATGGTTTTAAGTTCCAAGTACTTACATTCTTGTCTTGGATTTGGAGTCCACTGAAAGGCTGCTCCTTCTCTGGTGTTACAGAATCCTGAAGTGAATCGGCATCCGGCCATTGACCCGGCTGGTGATTCTGGTGTTTCCTTGCCGAAGCGTGTTGTTACCCGGGTATTGAGCAAGAAGCAGTTTGTTGACTCGGTTACCTGGGTGCCGAGAAAAACTGAAAAGGGGGCCGAAGGCCAATTAATAACGTGGTCGTTAAGTGTTTTATAAATTCCGTTAACAAATACTAAGTCACCATGGTTACAATGCAAAAACTTCTTCATATTCTGGCATTCCTCCGAAGAAACGGTCAATTGTTTGACTGTGCTTTCTTCTGAACGAACTCCAAACATGTTAACTGAGTACTTGGTGACCCGTTTAACAATTTTGCATAATGTCCCGTTTGATTCGTAAGCTATCGTATTCGGGCGGTAAATCGTTAATTCCTTATAGACTACTGGATGGGGTTCTGGGCTACTTGCTTTAGAGCAGTCTAGGGGTGCTGGTAATCTGATATAATTCTGGGGACTGTGTGGCATACATACCAAAGGATCTACTGCGAAGGCAGGGGTGAGCAGAGAACCCAATGTGAGAAAAGTTAGAAGGCAGGTCTGAGACCAGCGGAAACAACTCACTCTTGCGTTGGAAGATTGAGCAACTGGTGCGCTGCCTGCCAACTCGTCGTTTCTTCTGATGAGAGCGTTTATCTGATTCTGCCGAACTTCCAATTCTGCTTTCAGAGCGTCCATCTGGGCGTGCAAGGCTGGTACTGCTGACTGAATTGTCTGAACGGTAGGTTGGTTAGCAAAGATTTGGTGATTAGTAATCGGATTGTTTTGTGGAAAAGACCTGGTCTGTGACCTGGGGTTAAAACCTGTTTTGTTTTCTCGGCGGAAGATGCCATTGGCTCGATCCTTGACTCGGCGCCGACACTCATTGGCGAAATGTCCCGGGATTCCGCAGTAGAAACATTCTCCTTTCGTTTTCTTCGGTTGATGAGTCAGAGCTGGAGCTGGCATGACGGCGAGCCCTTGCGGCAAGATCGTGTTGGCTCTTGCGGCTTCGGCGAGAAGCATTTCGAATTTCATCGCTGAGCTCTGCGCTTCCTGAAAAGATGAGGGGGATTCCCCTTTTACATGAAACTTAAGGTTGAATAGAAGTCCGTCAATGAAGGACTCCTTTGCCTTTTCTTGGACGAAGTCTCTTGACTTACCGGCGTGCGCGCTCTGCGCCAACTTACGAACGCGGGTGCTGAAGTCGTCCACTGATTCGTCTGCGTGCTGGAGGCATTGGCGAAGTTGTTGCCTTTCCATTTCTGCTCTGTTTGGGTCCTCGAACGTCTTCATCACTGCTTGCATGAAAATATAGGTGATAGCTCTAAGAGCTCTTCTGCTTTGTCGCGGGCAAAGTCAGACAGGTAGGTCAGGAATGCTGCTCTGACAGAAGATTCCTCCAATGGTGGTGCGGCGGCATTGACGTGATCCATGAAGGAACGAACGAAGGAAGAGAAGTTCTCGTTCGGTGCTCCCGCAAAAGTGGGGGTTCGCGATCCCATCTTGAGTCCCAGGACGTTGACCAATAAGGGTATGCTTCCTTCGTCGTTCGGTGAAGTTCCCCTGCTGTCCTGCTGTTGTGGAGACCTTGTAGGTGCACTGCCACTTCCACTACTAAAGTCGTGTCGTTCCCTCACTTGCTGGGTGGGTGCCGTGTTGAGGAGGAGCGCATCCAATTTGCTGGTGTTGTGTGTGACTCGTTCCTCCAGTGCTTCGAGACGGTCCGCTGAGAGGGACGCAATCTCTTGGATGCGTGAATGTATAACTTGCAGGTCTGAGACCACGCATTAGAAAAAAAATTTGTTGGTAAGTTGTACCCAAAGCAAAATTGAAAGAGGACGGAGCGAGAGAAGAAGGGCTTGTGGGGTGAGAAGAAAAAATGTAATGTCAAGGTCACTTGCCCCTAGCAGATGAGGGTGTGCAAATTGTTTACTGCTCTGTACGACTGTACTTTTACAACGTAAGAATGATGCCGGGGAGGAGGCGAGCGCGCTCTCTGTCTGACTCCTGTGTCCGGGCTATTCGCTTATTTCCCAGTAAGCGGGCCTTAACTGCTGACTACAAAAAAAAAAAAAAAAAAAAACTTCGTGCTGCTGGCGGTGTGCTAACTGAAAAGTGAGTGAATTTAAACTTACGAAATCTCTCAATTCGCGTCTGGCCAAACCCAAATGTGTTGAGAAAACGTCTTACACCGATGTACTGATAAGCTTATCCTAATGACGAACATCCCTTCGAACCGCTGGATGCATCCGTGAAACTTAGTGGGAAACTCTGTAGATTTTACCCAGGCAGCGACGAACCTTACCATAAACCTAACCGAACCAAACAGCGTCCGGTGGATCGTATAGGGCTGGATGAAAAAAATAGAAGAAAAATAAATAAATAAAAAAAAATCCAGCCACTCGCTGGTACCAATGGAGGTGTAACGCGTGTTTGGAGGAAAATGGTTTATAACGGGTCTGAGACCCTATTAGAGTAAGAATAAAAGGCCTAGAAACAGTGAAATAAATGGTATTTATACGGCAGCTTTCGTGTAGGCGTCGGGCGGGGCTCCATCCGACTTCCGGTTGCAGTGTGTGTGGGAAGTGAGAAGAATGCAGAGAGGGAATGTGGTGTTTCAGCTCCCACGGGCGTTAATGGATCTCGGGATGGAATTCCTATCTCTTGAGTGGTGCGTGACGTATGGTCTTTGTGCTCTCGAGGGCCTAGGCTAGGGGAGATACTGTATCGTGTACTCTGTCCTAATAAAGGATATCTTTATCCTTTACAACATGGTGCATCGACACTAGTCATGGAGATTCACTATATCCTTGACATGGTGCATCGAGCCGTTTGAATTTTTGCCTTGTTTTGCAAAAACGGACCCTCGGTGAAATAAATCTGCTCTCGATATTTACGTCAAATGACTGTTTTTTTCGTTAGATAGGCCGGCATATTGAACCTAAAAATTCTTTACTGCCCCGCCATAAAAATCAATAAATCGAATTAATTGGTCTGCTTCAACAAATGCGAACGATTTGAGCACGGGACCGAAATGGAGATGGTACTGTAGCGGAAGAATTACGTCATCAAATGGTGCAATTGTGCGCTGCGTGCATCACGGTGAGCGTCCGGCACTCTGGCCCCTCCCCGCCTGCAGCACTATCTCGCCAATCAATAACGATCGGGACCTTCGCCAATCGTTTTCAACGTCATTTTCGCGGATTTTTTGGATATTTTTTCGACGAACCACTTCGTTCAAGTTTCACGCGAGTTTTTTATTTTTAAATTTGCCACTTTTGCCGCAAATTTCTAGAAAAATTCCGTTAAACTCAATTTTCGTCAAAATTTACCCAATACACGCTTTTTACCAAAAATCGCAGCCAATTTATATTTTTTTTTCTCTTTCAATCATTTTTTTGCTCCATTCGTAATCCGTCTTACCAACGGATGAAGTGGCATTCGAATCGTGAGCTTTCCGGTACCAAATTCTTCTCTTAATTTTGCAAATTATTTTAACTTTCCATCGTTTCGGTCTCTTTCGCTCGTTGAGCACCGACAAAAAATTAATTTGCCAGAATTCAGAACAATCCAGATCATGAGAAGAATCAACTTACTGAACCACCACCAACTGCGGGAAAATAAAGCGCAAGCCAATGGAAATCACTGTAACCACCCGCAACAACTCTCAATTGCCGTCGGCAATCCCGCTACCCCCACGAATACGCATAATATCCGTGCATCCGCCAATGCTTGATCAAATTGACACGAGATCGGATTCCGGAAACAAATGGGATCGGGAGGACTTCATTATTATCCTTGCGAACACAACAACCGAAACAAATGGAACCGGACGAAAATAATAAAAGTGAGCGATTTTTAAAATTTTCTCAAGCCGCCGGGACCATGCACAAGGATATCAATGCCATCGAGGAAAAAGAAGATACAATTGTCAATGAAGTCGTCGTCCATCTTCAAAGCAATTTGGAACAACTGCGCTCCAAAGCAAAAAGGCACCAAAATGACGAACAAACGTCACTGCAACATTTGCAGGAGTCAGCGTTGACTTGGTTACCGCTGCCTCCCAAATTTGCAAAAAATCCCTCACAAGAAAGATCACGCACAACAAATGATAGGAAAAATCGAAAAATAATGGCACCAATGACGCAACAAATGAAATTGGAAAATGATTTTCACGACCATGCATGTTCTGCGCCAGGTGACACATCAACCTACTGCAACCGCTATCTCAAAAGAACTGGCCGGCTTCTGAGATCCGACACCATAAACATGTGCACCTAATGCGGCAGCAAGGAACACGGTCAAATCAACTATCAACACAAATTTTGAACTCGAGACGAATTTTGTGCAACCACTGCAGAAGAATTGGCCGGAAAATGAAGTCAACAAATGCAAGGACGAGCCAACTCGGGCCAACCAAGCAGAAAAAAGGAGAAACAAAAACTGAATTCGACCAATCGATAAACATTTTTTCATTTTTGTCACATAATGCTGTCATCAAATGCTACCTACGTGCACCCGATGTGCCAATATGGAACCAAATTATCAATGTCACCATCTATTCCAATTGACCTATTCAACAACTATGCCCACCTCTGCGCAACACGGTGGTCGTAGATTTCTACTACATCTGAAGGCATACGACTGTACAGTCTTTACGCCCATCAGACAATTTTTCTGAGCGCACGGCATACCGCAACCCAACCAGTGGATGGAAGGACTCCAGAAAGGAACGATTGTGTGCGGAAATGTGAGCAACTTGTGACTACGGCACCCGTCCAAGGTACCGGTCATGTCCCAAAAATGTCAACAAAAAAAAAACATCAACAATTCTAAACGACTTGAACGCCTGCATACACGGATCACCTCTACGGTCTCTACTGCACCTACTCAATAATTGGAAACAAATGGCAGAAGTAAGCCCACCAATGACAGCTGATTCACTTCAAAATGCTCTGCAAGCTCAACGAAACTCCAACTGGCATCACTCAATGGGTTTGGGCGCTGAGTCATCATCGCCTGTCAGAACGACGGCAACGACGTCTCAGCTCTCAACTACTGGTTCTGGCGCTGGGTCTTCCTTGGCAGTCTCCAAGACAGCATGGACGCCCCTGCTCCGAACTACTGAGAAACACAACCACTGCCAAAGCAAAACAGAAACCCAAATGGGCTCGCCAATGGATTCACATGGTAACCATACTGATTGGAGACGATGCTGCCACCAACTGTGTTTGCTCACTCATTGGAATGTTTGCTACAAAACTGCCAACAACTGCTGTCATCATCTCAAACAGAACATTATGAAAAACAACTGGACGCTTGGAAACAAAAATTAAATGGAACAGAAGAATCTACGAAGCGGAGCAGAAAAGAAAAAAAAAACATTGGCAACTTACACACCCGGCTTGCATTCAAGGACATACGAGCTCCTCACATCAGCGCATTCTAATGGTCCAAACAAATGACGAATCGCTTAATCATGCTACAGCCAAGACCCATCGTTCACATACAACGAAGCGGCCCTTCACCAAACTGTCACCCCCACACCTCAACTCGCAGCTCACTGCAACAACTGCGATATTTGGGACCCCCGCCAACGTCGGCCTCAGCGAGGAAGATTCATGGAGTTGCAGTGAAATGGATTGGAATCAATGTTGACAACTGCATCTACCTTACACTTCAAAAGGAATGCATCCTATAGGTTACTCCCACTTAAATGGCATAAGTTGAGCGCAGGACCATAGGACCGACACGTCTTCTTCTACGACAGGAGCAACGCAAAGCTCGGGAGACGTTAATAACATAGTCGTCCACGACGGTCGCGAACGACTATGTTATTAACGTCTCCCGAGCTTTGCGTTGCTCCTGTCGTCATGGATTGGATCGCTATCGAAACAATGGAATTTTTTTTACAAGGAACAATTATCAACACTGCAACAAGGATGATCAAAAAACGAACTTCACTACCGTCTACAAGCTGAACCAGGAAACCTTTCTCAACTACTGTTATATTTTCTTAACTATTTGGAACCTCTTCAACAACTTCAACTCCATCAACGACTGCTATAACCACTGTTACAACTCCTATTTTTCTTCACAACAACTTCTATTTTTCAAAATATTCGTCACCTACCACTACAAAATTTCAACGACTTCGTCACCTACAACAACTGCAAAATTTTGAAAACTTCGTCACCTTCATTAAACGCAAATCTTTAAAAACTTCGTCACCTTCAACAACTCCAACAAATGCCATGCTTTCAGTGAGGTTGCTTCTGTACCCTCACCGAACATACTATCATCTACAACAAATGCCTTCATTGAGGTTGCTTTGTACCCTCACTGAACATACGGAAATAACTGTCTTAATCTCCAACCCCAGCGTCAATCCGGAATTTCGTATGGACTAATACAACTGCAGCGTAACATAAACATCTCACGTCAACATCTACAAAGCTGCGTTGCACGACTCATCCGGATCGACTCTAGTTATGGAGATTCATGTCGCCCCCCCAGTGTCAAGACAATAATGGACTATCATTGTGATATTCCATTAGTCTTGACTTTATTCAAGCCCGACTTTGTCGGAATCAATCAATTTACCAACTGCGCGGACAATTTTCCCTTTATCCGCTTCACTGGATCAACTACTGCCGTCTCTCCAATTGCAAGCGTCTCTCTCATGCGCCTTTAACTTCTCCGAGAGGACTCCGAGGACCGACCGTAATTCACTCGCGCGGCGAGACCACCTGCGTCTCTTAGTGACCTCGCGTCGCCACGTCATGTGCGGCGCCGCGAGAGAGGAGAGATTGCTGCTGCCGCCTACACTCACACAGCGCGGACGCCTACGCGTCTCTGCTCGTCTGCGTCTCACCCAATGGACTGCTGCTAGCCGTCACTCTATATGGAACCACTGGAATTCTAACGACTGTTATTCTTGGAACCCACTGATTCTACTCAATGTATTGTAAGTCGTTAGAACCTTGTTTAGTAGTCGGCGTCCCTCCCCCTTCTTTCTAAGCGTAGGATTCTCTCCGGAGTCTCCAGCGGTAGCTGCCGCACGTCCCGTCGGTTATCGTATCAGAGGACGGCCGACACCTCAACCCCTCTCGCTTTCCGAGAGGTTCTTTCCTCGATCCTTGCTCTTGGACCACGCCAGCTCTAGACTTGGGACTTTCGTCCTTCTTTACTTGTAACCTCTGTATATTTGCTTTATTGAGATAAACTAATGTAATTAACATGTCCTCTTTGCGTGATAATTATCGTGAGCCTCTCGTTTATAATCAGGGAATAGTGGCTGTCACCGAGCCCTATACTATATCCTTGACAGCAGGCTTGTACTGTATAATAAATTGTAGAAAATGTTCATTTGCCGGGAATAACTTGATCCGATTTGGAAATTTTATTCCATTCAATTAACTCAACGTCTCGCAAATTATTTGAAATGGTGACCTATCAGGAGCTCTCCTGCAGATCGAAATGGGGGCTTCTTGTCGGGAGAACACTCTATTAAAACCATAATTGAGATATAGGCCCTCACAAAATAAACGTTGGAAGAGCCACCACGCCCCCTCCCCCACCTAGCATCAATTAAAAAAATTCGAGTCAAAAAATGCGCAAGCACCAAAAGTGCGCCAAGCAAGTTTGCTGGACCGCCAGCAAATTAGGCTCCGCCCACATTTCAAATCCTGGACACCGTGCTGAGTGACAAAATTCAAATTCCAGTTTTCTTTACCAATAACGATTGAGAAACAGCAAAAAAGCGCGCTTTCCGCGCACTACAGACACGCACTACAGACACTGTCTGTAGTGCGCGGAAAGCGCGCTTTTTTGCTGTTTCTCAATCGTTATTGGTAAAGAAAACTGGAATTTGAATTTTGTCACTCAGCACGGTGTCCAGGATTTGAAATGTGGGCGGAGCCTAATTTGCTGGCGGTCCAGCAAACTTGCTTGGCGCACTTTTGGTGCTTGCGCATTTTTTGACTCGAATTTTTTTAATTGATTTTATTATTTTTCTTTCAGTAAAACCTTTTTTTATTTGTAAAATGTATGTATCGTATTTTTTAATACCATAAAATTGCCCAAACTTCGATTTTCATAAAGATTTACAAGCCTGGCTTCATCAAAAGCTACTTTTGAATGTTGCTCTCCAAGCGAACGACGCGGGATCGAGTTTTTGTGTTGGTCTCGGGCGCTCAGTTCGCTTCCGCCATGCAGTTTGGAAACAGACACACCAAGAAACTCAGTTACAGACCCAAGCGGAATTTTATATATAAGGATGATCCTCCAAAAACACCAAAAAACTCAAAAAGATTATTTCGAAATAGTGGCTGAATTAAATTCGACGTTCTTACGCTTAAAAAATTTCTAAACACCTCAGTTATAATTCCGTTGGAGCACATGTGGGGAAAATTAATAATTTATGCTTTTTTTCCCAAAAAACATAAAAATGCGTCAAAATTTGAATTTCGCGCGAAAAAATCCAGTGGGGCGCGTTTGCTCGGCTCCGCCCACTTTTCAAATCTTGGAAATCGTGCTCAGGAGAATTAAAGTCATGGCTTTTAAAGTAAGCTAGTCTATCATTGATTTTTCGGCCATGAGGTTGGCCGCCTCTTGACCCTTGGATTGAAAAATATTTTGCCAAGTTTGGCGCAATTCGGGTCAGTTAGAGCTAACAATTTGAAAAAGCGGAGCATGCAAAATAAAGCTGAATAGCACAGTAAGATAAGATCCTATAAGATGATAATTTTGACCTTTGCGTAACTAGAAAGGTTAGCGGACGTGTTGTTCTATATTGGATTTAATTCGAAAAATCTCGCTATACGATACGAAATTCGAATCATTTTCAACATTTCGAACTAGCATTTCCTTCAGGAAAAACAACTCCTTAAAGGTGAGTAAAACTCGATGTGTCCTTCGTTTATTTATTTTCTCCTTTAGACAGTCTACAGTGTCCAAGAGAATGGCTGAAGATGGATACGAAGTCATGGGTCCTGGAGCAGGACCTGCTCCTCCTGCACCGCTGCCAGCAGCATTTCCGGATGCAGCCCCATCCCCTGCAGATGCTCCGAAGGCAATTCCGGATTTTCCAAAAGCCGGTACGAATGGTCCGCCTCCGCCGCCAGCTGCCGCTGCTCCACCACCTCCACCACCACATGTGGGGACTGCAAAGAATAAGAAAAGCGAAGGGCATGAAACGAAAAAAAAGAAATCAAAGGCTAATATGGCAGAGAGCCAAATGGATACTGTGGAAGGTGGGGAAGGAAATGCAGTATTCCAGAGGCCAAATGGATGCGACACTTGTCAGTTGGCTTCCGTCATCTTTGCCACCATTTTGATCATTGCCATTGCCACACCGATTCTTTTGGCGGCAATGGGCAAGGCAGAAATTAAACCAATTACGGACCGGTTGAATACATAGTTTTTAATAAACTTATTTTATTATCTTTGTTTATCATTTTTCTGGACAATTTCACAGCAGCATTTTTTTCCATATTTTCAAAATTTTCTGTTTTTTGTAAAAAATCTTAAAATTTAGCGACACCGCGCTAGAATCATGCGTGACACTTTAAAAATGAGCGACCGACGGGAGCTGATTCGATCCATGATTCGATCCAAAAAAAAGGTCAGCTCTGCATTTTCAAAGGGTCAGATGGTGGGGGATATAATAGAAGATTCCCACAGATTTAGATATACCCCCCCCCACTCCATTGTGGGGATGCTTCTACCAGAATTTTCCCAAGTTTTGTGCCAGGCAAATTGAAAAACAAGGGTAAATTAGAATTTCAATTGTTTTATTCAAAAATAACCGATTAAGCTTTAACGGCTTCTTTCTCTTTCTGGTCAGCAGCTTCTTGTTCTCCTTTCTTGTTCTGAACTTGTCGTTTTGCCAACTTCCTCAGAGCGTGCTTCTTATATTGCTCCATAAACGCCTCTATACGACCAGTACGCTCAATTACTCCCTCCTACAAAAATTAATTGTTGTCAATTTAAGCGTTTTTTTATTTATTACCCCGATAAAGTACTCTAGAAGAGTGACGTAAAGGAAGAGGAACTGAATATGCGACTGAACCGACTGAAAGCGCATTCCCCGCATCTCGCGCACAATTTCAACCATCTCAATGTTGGGATTTTCCATAATTCGACGAGTGGCGTAATCGATGCCTGAAACCAAAAAACGAAATTTTTAAGCTAATCTGAAAATACTCTATATTCAGCACGTACCGACAAACGTGGCAGTTCTTCCAACTCCAGCGCTGCAGTGAACACAAATCGGAGTGCCTTTCGGATTCACACTTTTCACCCATTTGTAAAGAGTGATCATCGGTCGAGCATCCTCCGGAGCCAACTGATCCGGCCACCATGGAACTTGCACATGATTCATAATTAGTGGCTCTGAACTTGAATCGCTCGAATCGACGACGGTAAGTGCGTTCCACGTTGTTCCAGCCACTGCTTCTTCTTTGCATTCGGTTAGTGTGATCTCATACTTTCCAAACTTTACCATTTCGCCCAACTTTTCCGGATAATAAATAGTGCACTTCTCAACGCCTCCTTCGAAAAGTGTGCACAACATTAAAACATAGGCAATTTTCTCTTGAAAAATCATATGCCAAAAGTCGGCGAGCGTTTCCGGAAGAGGTCCCTGTGTGGTAATGTAGACGTCTTCTTTCTTGGTCCCGGGCATTCGCATCCAAGACGCATGAATGTAGTCGCGATCGTGGTTTTTCAAGACGACACGTGTTTCTTCAATGCACCGTACGTCTAGGTATCGGTTAAGCTCTGGATTCGCGTCGTAGGCAGTATATGTGCAGTTAGGCGGCATGTAGCCTTTGATCTTGTCCTGATGGAGTTTTGAAATTGCTTGGCACTTCTGAAAAATTATCTTGTTCATACATAATGCCGCGTCTAAAGTCAAAAAAAGTAGTAAGTTCAATGGGGAAAATTCCAGTATAGCCACCCACTACAATACAGTGCGCGTCATAATTATAAGACACCCCCCTATTTTGGGGGTTTGGGGGAAACTAGAAGTTTTTGTGAAACGGCATGTGGTGGATCTTTTTCAGCGTCCAAAATAACCCGGAAACCCAAATTTTCATGTAGCTACCACAAAAATTACGACTACAGTATCAAAAAGTCGAAAAATCAGCCGCGTCATAATTATAAGACACCCCCAGAAAAATAATGAATTTTTCAACTTTTTTCAACCTTTTTGAACTTTTATCTACTTTTTCACCGGTTTTACTGTTTTTTATTCCTTTTTAAGTTATTTTCTTATTTTTTACCAATAATTGTGGCATATTTGACCACTTTCTTTCAAGTTTCACACATTTTTGAGCTTGACTTCAGATTTTCGGTTTATTAACAGAAAAATTAACCGAAACATCGAAGAAAACAAAAAAAAACAGAAATTTAATAAGAAGTAGGTCCTCCAAACTTCTGCATCACTTGGCACAGTCTGTTGCTCATGCTCTGAGTAAGGCTCTCGAGGTATCATGACTGGAGCTTGTCCCACTCTTCGGTAACGGCATCCTTGAGCTCTCCTACAGTTTGAAACTGCTTTCCGTGACGATAAACTGCTCGGGCAAGAAATCCCCAGACATTCTCTATGGGGTTGAGGTCTGGCGAGTTGGCTGGTCAAGCAAGGACTTTGATCTTTTTCGTGAAAAACCAGTTCATTGTCGATGAGCTTTTGTGAATTTCCGCATTATCTTGTGGAAAGGTATGAGTCTTCTTGCGGTTTCCACGGTTGAAAAAGAAGACAATTCCTTTCTGGAGAGTGTCCTGGTAGTCCATGGAGTGCATCTTACAAGTCACGCATTCCAAGAAAACGAGTGTTGGAAACTCATCTCACGACACATGGCTTATCTAGATCATTGAGGATCCTTGGACGTCCAGTGGGTTTTGCTGAGCCGTGAGCCATTGTATCTCGAGCATAGTTTCTTACATATCATCGCGAACGGGTGATTCTTCTGCTCAAGTGCAAAGTACTGAATCCAAGTTGAATCATAATGTCCATTTGAGCTAGCTCTTCTGAAGAGAGAGTAGAAGCGAGTCCCATGATGATTGAAATGAGGTGAATAAATGTAACTCATGGCCTAAATCATAATTATCATAATTTCAGCTGGCCTAAAAGTTTTTTCATATGTTCTGCACATCTTAGAATCACTTTAGTCAACCCAAATCCTTGAAGGAGATGTGACGGTGAAAAAGTTAGAAACTTGAAAGAAAGTGGTCAAATATGACACAATTATTGGTAAAAAATAAGAAAATAACTTAAAAAGGAATAAAAAACAGTAAAACCAGTGAAAAAATAGATAAAAGTTCAAAAAGGTTGAAAAAAGTTAAAAAATTCATTATTTTTCTGGGGGTGTCTTATAATTATGACGCGGCTGATTTTTCGACTTTTTGATACTGTAGTCGTAATTTTTGTGGTAGCTACATGAAAATTTGGGTTTCCGGGTTATTTTGAACGCTGAAACAGATCCCCCACATGCCGTTTCACAAAAACTTCTAGTTTCGCCCAAACCCCCCAAAAAAGGGGGTGTCTTATAATTATGACGCGCACTGTATAGGTACCCACGCTATAGTATAGCCACCCACATAACTGAAAAATTTCAGAATAGCCACCCATAATTCCAGAATAGCCACCCACGCGGCGCCGACTGTGGGTGGCTATACTATAGCGAGTCAAATGGGTACCTATTTTGAAATATATGGGTGGCTATTCTGTAATTATCCTGTTCAATGTTCTAAAGAAAATGCAATGAATAGAAATTTTTTCTAGAAATTTGGACTACAAAAAAACTCGTGATTTTAGGATTTTTTTTAAAGTTTTGTATTGTGTTTTCAATCGTGTTGCAGCATGAGAACGAGAGATAAAAATACATGTTTTCTCTGCTTCTCTTCGAATCGAACTGTGTTTGCGTGGTCGCGCGAAAAAAGTGGGCGGAGTCACGCGTTCTCATGCCGCAAGTCTATTGAAAAAACAATACGCGGCATTAATTTTTTTTAAATAGGCAAAAAAAAAAAATTTTATCCCATTCCTGCTCCCCATCCAAAATTCCTACTCAACTTACCAATTTAGCAGCCTTAAAAGCCCAAATTTTTCTCGGATCACTTCCTGGCTCTGGTGGTTTCTCCTTATCATCCGACTCATCCGACTTGCTCTCACTATCCTTTTTCTTTTCATTTTTATCTTTTGTTCCTTCTTTGCTCCCTTCTTTGCTTCCTTCTTTGCTTCCTTCTTTACTTCTTTTCTCTACCTTCTTTTCTTCTTTTTTACTCTTCTCCTTTTTAGGAACTTCCACGATTTTACTCTTTTTCTTCTCTTTATCTTCTTCCTTCGACGCTTTGTCTTTTTTCTCCTTTTCCTTTTCTTTCTCCTTCTCGAAATTCGAATCCGACGGTTTATCATCGGAATGCGACACCTTTGGAGCTTCCGGAACACTCGCAGGTCCAGCCACCAAACTACTCGACGATACTTTTTTCGGTTTCTTCGCGGCACAAAACATAGGAATGTAGGCGTATACTCCTAACATGAAGAGGAGAAACGCGTTGACGGAATTTGCCAGCACCCAATTGTCGCTCATCTTCTTTTACTTCTTGGCTAACCTCCAATATTCTTCACAGTCAAAAAATTCGGAAATGGCGGATTCATTCTCTTTTTATTGGTTTTGCATGTATTTTTTACGTGATGGACACGTTTTTAAACAATACGTTTAATTTTCACAAAGGAAAATGGTAAGAGAGCTCCATTTTTATGCACAACCATGTATGGGGTCGTCGCAAAACAATTTTTTTTGTTTCACATACATTTTTTCCCCGGTATGCATGCGCATGTTCAGATTTCAGGTAATTGTCGAAATGGCTGAAAGCTTGCTCTTCGAGGCTGTTTTCTTTATGAGTTCCTGCAAGGAAACTCTGCAGCCGAAACGCATTTTAATCATGTAATAGGCGGTGACACCCTCCATTACGGTACAGTAAAGTCCTCGTTCCAACGTCATGAGAGAACCAAATCCAGTGTTCGTGAAGTTGGGTCAAGTCTTGGACTTTGCAAAGATACGGTAAATCGCCGTTTTGGTTGAAGTGGAAGAGCTCCTAAGTTTGGACAACTCGTACCCCACGATTTGGCACTGAGTTTTGTTTCCCGTAAAGGGAACTTCGATTGGATCGGGAAATACGCTACGGGAGATGAGAAATGGTGCTTTCACATAATCAAAAGAGGCAGTGGGTGAAAGTCGGCGAAACAGCTAAAATCGATGTCAAACCGGAAATTCACGAGAATAAGGTGATGCTGTCCATTTGGTGGGATCGACAAGGAATCATTTATTGCCAACTACTTCCGGACACTACCACCATCAATGCCGATGTATACTGTTCTCAAATAGAAAATATGATCAACCAGTACCATCTCATTCGCCCAGAATCCGGCCGAATCCAATCGTTTCATGGCAACGATCATCCACATACGGTGTTGAAGACAAGAAAATACAATTTGTGAACTAGATGTCGAAGTTCTACCACATCCGCCTCATTGCCCAGCCTTGGCAGCTACGGACTACCACTTGCTTCATTCTCTTCAAGATCATCTTCATGGAAAGATGTTCGACGACAGAAAACACCTCGAACCCTACCTGGATGACTTCTTCAATGGCCAGCCCGCAGAGTTCTACGCGAGAGGCATCAAGCAGTTGCCCACACGTTGGCAGTATGTGGTGGACCGCGATTGTGAACATATTGATTATTGACATCTTCTTGTTTTCAATAATGTATTTTCTAATGGACCTATTCATAGGATTCGTTTTTGACATTTTTAAACGTTTTGTAACATTGTTTGACATTTTTGACATCTATGAATAGAAAAAAAAACAAAAAAAAGTTTTTTTTATCCTATGAATATGTCCATAAAAATTGAGCGAAAAAAGTCGATTACTTTTGCCACGACCTAATACATGTAGTACTGCAGTACCGCACAAAAGGCGCGCGCTTTGAACTTTTGATTTTTTGTTTTATAAACTCTCGCCATATTTAGTTTAAAAAATCACTGGGCCGATTGAAAATTTAAAAAAACATGTTGCAAACAAAACGAATTGTTTGTATTTAGTTGTTGAGGCGCAAAAAATTATTTTTTTGCAAGCGATGAAAAAATAATTCTGAACAATGCGCTCGATTTGAGCAGACTGTGCTGAGCAAGCGCGCTCCATTTGCACGCATGAGAGAGTGCGAGACGCCGAGACGTACACTGGGGGTCAGCAGCCAGCTTTGCGCGTTTCTCGCGCACGACATTTTGCAAAAATTTCGGCTCTCGGACGTTTCGAAAGTAGACATTTCGAAAGTGTGACGTTTCGAAAGTGCGACGTTTCGAAAGTGTGACGTTTCGAAAGTGTGACGTTTCGAAAGTGGCCTTTTCGAAGGTTTTTCTGGATTTTGTCAACGCGGTGTTTCACACAATCATTTTAAAAAGCTTTTTAAGGAAAATTCCTCAAACACCGCGTCGACAAAATCCAGAAAAACCTTCGAAAAGTCCACTTTCGAAACGTCACACTTTCGAAACGTCGCACTTTCGAAACGTCACACTTTCGAAACGTCGTACTTTCGAAACGTCTACTTTCGAAACGTCCGAGAGCCAAAATTTCAATCATTTTTTCACAATTTTTACTAGAATTGTCTTTTTTGCCTTGCATTTAATTTTTAATCTTTACCTAAATATCATGGCGGAATTTGTGCAACACTTGCCCGCACTCACTACTTGTTTGACTTGAAGGTTCCAAAAAATCGGCGTGCATGCATCATTGCGAACATTTTTAAAAAGATTATAAATTGCAACTTGGATATAATTTTTACGTATTCATCACAGAGTGGCAATTCGCATTGAAATAAAGCACGTGTTTTATTTTCAAAATTAAAAAAATAACTTTAAAAAAAATGAATTCCGTAGAGAATACATTATAGATTTTTTGGCATTGCAATGTTGTTCTTTTTTAACTAATTTCTCTGCAAAAATACTCTGTCATGGCAATTTTCGTGTTAATTTGATTTTTCTTTCGCTTCATCGTTTCTAAATTGATTTTTTCGTTTAAGATGGCCGATACTGACGTGAGGTCGCCTGTTCGCTCAGACGACGGCGAAGGCGACTTGAAAATTGTTGAACACGAGCCAGATGTGGTTGATATGGAAGTTGAAGTTGAAACTCAGCAGGAAAATGACGGAGATTCGCAGTCAATGGATATCGAAGAAGAAATTGTAGCGGTGGAAGAAAAGGCTGATGAGCATAGACAAGAAGAATCTTCCGCTGACGTTGCTCCTGATCCAGAAGCAGTCGAAAAATCAAAAGTTCAAAAAGACGCATTTTTGGAAATGTTCCACATTGCTCCACGTGTTCGCGACATTCTTCCTGATCTTCGAGTTTTTATTAGCCATGCCGATGTTATCGATGCGGATCGAAAGGAAATTGAAGAGCTTGTGGCCAATCGAGTCGCCGATGAGAAAGCGAAGAGAAAAGCGGAGAAAGTGGCGAAAAAGGACAACGCTCAAGATGAAAAAGACGAACAGCCAGTGGCTCTGGCCGATGTGATTCGGTATGTTAGCATGACTTACTTAGCTGATCGTATCAAAAATTTAACATTTTTAGCAGTGCCACAGGCCTCGATCTAGCTGGAATTCTATCCAGAGCCGGAAAAATTCCGGTTACTGAAGCTTCCGCAGCCCCTCCTCCGGTCGTATTTCAAGTTCCGGTCGCTCCTGTTCCGAGTAAAAGATTTATGCAAATTTGAAAAAAAAACGATATTGTAATTTTCAGTTGCTGTGCCGGTCGCCCCGCCAACTTTTGCCGGCCCGCCTCAATTGGTGATTTTCTTCCGAGATATTATATAAATTTAAGTATTGTTTCAGAACATCGGAACGGCTTCTGTGAAAAATATTGGTCGCGGAAAAGCGGGATTCTCGACTCCACATCCAAACGAGATTCCACCGGAACTGAGACTGTGAGATTTTCGAATTATTTTTAGGGTGACCAAAAAAAATTTTTTTTCCACTTTCAAAGCACATTTTACCGGCTGTTTTTGGTTTCTGAAAGCTTGCGCCCACCCTATTTATGTGGTTTTTTTTTTAATATAATCCTTTTAGGGGGTTATTCACGATATAGCAAACAATTGTTGGAAAACTCGGAGAATGCTCAGATTTGCCTGCTCTGAAAATTCTGATTAATGGACCTATTCATAGGAGAAAAAAAACAAAAAAAAACGTTTTTTTTCCTATTCATAGATGTAAAAAAACGACAAACAATGTCGAAAAACGAATGGTAAACAAGTGTTTATTGACCATGATAGACCATTGATAGAGAGGAGGCGCAGAAAAGGGGCGGAGTTTGAATGAACTAGTAAACAAGTCCGTTCCCACGGGGTTGTAAACATCTCTGTGCCTCCTCACTCTCAATGGTCTATCATGGTCAATAAACACTTGTTTACCATTCGTTTTTCGACATTGTTTGTCGTTTTTTTACATCTATGAATAGGAAAAAAAACGTTTTTTTTTGTCTTTTTTCTCCTATGAATAGGTCCATAATAAAAAATATTGATGTTTTTCGGAAAGTTTTTAAAATCGATATGTCGGTCCAAAATTTTCTGAGCATGACCGAGACTATTTTTGACAGTATTTCCCAAAATTTATTGCGATTTTGTGAGCAACCCCATAAGAATTCGAAAAAAAGTGGAAAAAAACAGTTTGACCATCCTATTATTTTATATGACAGAATTGTTAATAAACTGTTTTCAGTGCAAAACCAACCTTCACTGTTCCTGACTCGTTGCGAATTTCGTGAGTTTCGAGACGGATAAAAACCCTAATTTTTTATTTATTTCAGCCTATCTAAACTAAAAGGGATTCCTGCAATTCCCAAAGAACTTCTTCCTCCGTATGATTTTTACAAATTTGGCATTTTAATACAAAAACTTTTTTCAGAGAGAAGCGAGTACCTGAATCGCAGCCAGAGAGTTACACACGTCAGTTCACAAAAAAAAATGTAATTAACATTTTACTATTTCAGGTCTGCCGCTTCGAAAAACCCTGTGGCTCTCTGGGGCTCGTGCTGGTAAGACAACCGCTAAAATGGACAAGGAACGAGAGGAAAAGGAAAATGAAGAAAAAAGGAAACTACAAGAGGAAATGGATAAGAAAGATGTAAGCTTAACCATGTTTATTTTGGTCAGAAATTTTTAATTTTTCGCCTTTGGCGGAACGAATAATTTTGATTTTATAAGATTCTTGTCAATGTTTTTAGGTTAATTTTTGAAAGTTTTTGTGCTGGAAAAAAAAACTAGAAGAATCAGAACTGCGTTTGATAATCCCCACTTATGTTTTTTCAGCCTCTTGGGGCTCTGAATCGGTCGTTGCCACCTGGCGTTGCGCCTTACCCGAAGTTGCCGTCGCCGTCACCGTTGCCCGAAAAACGTGAACGCGGCGGAAGACGCGAACGTGAGAAAAAACGTCCGTTTGGAGCGAACTCCCTACCCACTGGACTCAACAAAAACTCGCCGATCGCTGTGAAAAGATTTCACGCCCGTCAGCTCGCCAAAGAAACAGGACTGTCGATCGAAGAAGCGATGGCGGAAATCGAGGAGCAGTGCAACGAATTCGGTGTGGAGGAGACGCCAGAGAAAGCAAAAGCCGATAAAGCGTTCTTGGAAGAAATTAAACAACGAGGTGACAGTCGATGGAATGAGAGACACAACTACACGCCGGTTGATCATTCGAAAGGCATTCCTGGAGTGGATCGGCCGCCAATGGGCCTTCCACCAAGGGAAAAAGAGAAAGATAGAGAATTTAGAGACGACAGGGGACCACCATCATCTTTACCTCCTATGCGCGGAGGAGGAATTCCAGGAATCGATAGACCGCCGCAAGGTGATCGTGATCGATTTGATCGCGATTGGGATAATGATGGGTTGAAACGAAGGGATCGAAAAAGAGGTGGTGTCAAAGAAAGACAAAAGAAACCCAAATGTAAGTTTCTTTCATTCAAGACCCTTTTTTATACACGTACAATCGGTCTGACGCGAGTTTAAAAAAATATTCTGTAACTCTCTGTAGTACTGATTCATTTTTAATTATAGGAACGGTATAACGATTCAAGAATTTGATCCCTAACTGGATAATGATATGATTTTCTCTATTTCGAATCCTATTTTTAGTTCTTCCTTTTAAACAATGAATTACATACCAAAGTGTCGGATAATTTATCGGGTTATTCATTTCATACAGTCCTTTTTCGTCTTTTCAAATTTTCCTTTTTCATTTCATGCTGGAATGCTGGAAAATGGCTCCGGGCACAGTGAATTTTTTACTACGTCAAGCCAAAATTTTCTGAAGAAAAGTCCACCAAACAGCGTAAAAAAGGATGGGGTTTTAAAAGTCTGGAACAGTTTTCAAATGGCTTCATTTTTGAATTAAATGGTGAAGAAATTGCAATTTCTCGAATAAATATTGTGAAATTCGTATTAAAAATTTCTAATAGAATATGCAAAAATAAATTACAGCGGAAAACAACTAATGCGACGAGTTTTAGATCACTTTCAGCTATTGTCGAAACTTAGGCCATACATTAAACAAATCTTGTGGGGTCGGCGGCAGCCCGTTTCGGGTCAACTTTTTTTTTAACGTAGCAAATAAATGAAGAAAAAACAAATTATTAAGCCGATTTCTAATTTAAGCCTTTGTTTTCCAAAAAAGTGCAGAAAACCGAAAATGGAAGAGAAAATCCGTTTTTTTTTTTTTACTCGTCCGCGACACCTTTAACAAATTTGCTGGAGCCGGTAGTGCACCGATTTGAGCCGAATTTTTTAAAAAGGTTGTAAATTAAACGAAGAACAATATTTATTGAGCCGATTGAGCCGAGCCGATGGACTATGATTCGAACCGGCACGTATTGTCGGCCCGCCAAAATAGTCAAACGCGCTCCGCTGAATTCAACACTGCGATTTTAATTTTGGTTCTCAAATTATTTCATTTCACGAATGAAAAAAAAACAGCGAGCGCGTTTGACTATTTTGGCGTGCCGACAATACCAAATGATTCATTTCATACATTTTGCAGTTTCTGCATGAAATTAATAAGGAAAACTTGACAAAAAATGCAAGTTGTGCAAAATGAATAAAGCGGGGATATTTTGAAAATCACTTGTTGGACTGCAGGCTTATTAGAGTAAACACTAACTTTTTTCTAGTTGACAACATGCGGTCGGGACGATTTGACAACGGAAGAGGACCGCCAGGGCAACGAGATCAATGGGGTGGAAATTCTGGAGCACCTGCGAAAAAATACGGTCGTTGGGAAGATAATTCTCGCGATCGATTCGATCAATCCCGTAACTCTCGTAATGAGACATACAACGATTAGTAAGATTTATTTTTATTTTATTTTCCCTGCCACTTCTCTTTGTTTCAGCAACTCGTCTGTTAACACTTATCATCAGGAATCGAACGGACCCGAAGATCACGGGCAGAATTATGATGGATATTATGAAGGGTTTGTTGAAGCTTTCGTCGTCTGAAATGGATTCTATCTCGTTTTGTTTCAGACAAGAAGCATACGATCAAAGTTACGATACTAGTCAGCAACAGTACTCGGAGCAGGGATATGAACAGACGGAGGGTGGATATGGGGCTAATTATGATTACTATCAAGGACAAGGAGGGTGAGTTCATGGTTATATTATTGTTTTAAAAAATTTGTCACCTGGCGAGAGGCGCGAATTCAAAAAATAGGCTCCGCCTTCTCGCCAAAATATTTTTGCAATTCTGCGCGCGCCAATTTGCAATCGCGGGGCGCACAATTTTATGCGTTGAATTTTCGTTACTTTACTACCAAATACCCACTTAAAAAAATCAAAAACTCACTTTGAATCAACAGTTGACAAAATTCGCTTCAAAATAACAATTTTATACAGGTTTCCAGGAGAAATTGAAAGGCACTGGAAAAAAATTCGACGCAGAAAATCGCGCGCACCGCGCTTGCAAATTGGCGCGCGCAGTATTGCAAAAATATTTCGGCGAGGAGGCGGAGCCTATTTTTTGAATTCGCGCCTCTCGCCAGGTGACAATTTTTTTAAAACAATAATACGTGTTAGTGTAAGAACGTTCTGCTTCAAAACTCGTAGTTGTTATTTGCCCACACTGTAGGCCCTGGAGAACGCGTAATAAGTATAGGGCATCGAAAATTAAATTTATCGACAATGTGTCGTTTTTTGATAAATTTTCGACTAAACAAGGCAGCTCGCAATTTTGAAGTTGACTTAATTGTAAGCTCATGTTTAGCTTTTAAACCATTTTTTGTTCAATGCGTTCAATTCGCTGCGTACGTTCCGCGAAAACAAAAATAAAATCATGTTTTTTTCCCGCAAATAACCCTTATTTTTTTAAACATATGATACAGCAGCAGTTTTGGCACCGTCGCGAGGGAATGTTCTCTTAACACGCGGGTCACAGTGTTTCATCAAACGTTTAGTGAGATTGGGGCGCGTTTGCACTGAGGTAGGTGCCAGCATGCCATGTGATAAAACATATGTATCCGTAATGAATAACAAAGTTTTCATTGTTAGCCTGGAAAACAATTTACTATTTGCATTTAACGTACACTAAACGTTCATGAAAATTTACGAAATACGATATGCACAGCGTGATGAAGAACGGCGCGAATTTATTTTTCACGGCAAAACTCTTTTTTATTCGAAGTTAAAAATTCGCTTTATTTTAGTGTTAGTTTTTTATTGTTCATCCGTGAAGAAAGCAAGTGCGCTCCACGAAACGTAGTACTTCAAATAATTGGCGAAGAAATTGAAAATGACGAAGTAATAATGGTATTATTCACGGAAACCAGCAAAATATGCAAAAACATTCCGCGAAAGTTTTTAGAATGCTCCGATCAGTCTGAAATTTTGACAAAAAAATGTCAAAAATACTCCCGGACATGTGCAGAAAATTTCAGACCAAAATATCATTCTTATATATAAAATTCCGTTTGGGTCTGTAACTGAGTTTCTTGGTGTGCCTGTTTCCAAACTGCATGGCGGAAGCGAACTGGGCACCCGAGACCAACACAAAAACTCGAACCTGCGTCGTTCGTTTGAAATGGAAGCGCTTAACCATCTGCGCCACAGGGCACACGCGGGAAATGAATGAAAAAGTAAGTGAAGAAATAACATTTTTAAAAACGAAAAGAAATCAAAAGTAGCTTTTGATGCGGCCAGGCTTGTCAATTTTAAAAATTATCCTTTTTTTTCTTTTTAATTTTCAAAATCGATATTTTGGACTGAAATTTTTCGAACATGTCCGGGAGTATTTTTGACAATTTTTGCCAAAATTTCCGACTGATTCGAACATTCTCCGAATTTTCGCTGATTTTTTTTTTCATTTTTTGCATATTTTGCTGGTTTCCGTGAATAACCCCATAAGTTTCGTGGAGCGCACTTGCTTTTTTCACGGATGGACAATAATGCATTTGTAGAAAATTGGCCATGACTGAGATTTTTTGGCGGTGATCGCGGGCTCCGGGAAATTTCAAAACCAGACGTTTCAAAACCATGTTAATACGGATGGGGCCGAAATCGGGCCTATATTCAAAACAACTTGCTCGTGGTTTTCAATAAAACTCTACTGTATTTTTTCCTTCCTATGTTAAAACGGTTTTGAAATGTCCCAGTAGCGCATTTCCTCTCTGATATTTAAACTACAGTTTTATTCACTTAATTTCAGCCAAGAAAGCAGCTACTACCAGGAAGACGGAAGTCAGTACTATAACGAATACTACGGCGCGACCGAACAAACTGAGTATCATGCTACTTTTGCGGATCCCGCTGCTAAATCTGGCACGGATGCTTCCGCTTATCCAGCACCATCCAAGTAGTGGCTCGATTCGGCCAGGATCTCGTTCATTCATTATTTCTTTCTTTCTTTTCTCCACCTTTTGTTGTTTAACTTGCTTTTAAGACAATAATATATTTTATATTTATTAAGAACCTGTTGCCTGAATGTCCTTCTTCTTTTTCTCCTCAATCTAGGTCATTGTCATTGCACGCTCGGAGATAAGGAATATTTGCATATTCATATTCTGGACGAGATGATTATCAGAAAATGGGCGGGATCTGTTTGCCCTTGGGCGAATAAAAGGAGTCGGTTGGCCGTAATATCTTGTCATTATTTCTCGGATTTCTTTTCTCTCCCATTTATTATCAATTCAATATTCTTGCCGGCTACCACATGCGCCCGCGAAAGTTTTATAATAGACGCAGACATAATATGTACATAACGAGCGACACACCCGCTCACATATTTTGATCTACCTTCAGTTGAATTCAGTTAAATTTAGTTGAAAAGACCTGATGGGGCGGAGCCTCGATTTTTCGCGCCACTGCTTACTGTAACCGGCAAGAATATTGAATTGATAATATGTTGTCGAACCGCCAAAATGGTCAAACGCGCTCCGCTGAATTCAACGCTATTCGATTTTCATTTTGGTCTCCAAATTATTTAATTTCACGTATAAATTTAACGTGAAATCAAATAATTTGGAAACCAAAATGAAAATCGCATAGCGTGGAGTTCGGCGGAGCGCGTTTGACCATTTTGGCGGGCCAAAAATATATCCATTAATTTTCTGTTTCTACAGATCAGCATGTCTCTTTTCGCGGGCTACACAGCCTGCACACTCGGCGCCCTCTCGATGGTCCTGTGCATTTCCTTGGTGCCACAAATCTACCAACAAGTCTCTCTGCTCCGCGACGAGCTCACCACCGAAATGGAGGCGTGGCGTGTCGAGTCTGACCAGCTGTACATGGATATGCAAAAGTTTGGCCGCGTTCGTCGTCAGGCGTACGGCGGATACGGTGGATACGGTAGCGGACCATCTGGACCATCCGGACCACACGGAGGATTCCCGGGAGGACCACAGGGACCAAACAATGGATTCCCAGGCAGTGGATCGTCGAACCCACCAACTCTTCCAGGAGTCGTTGGAGTTCCACCACCAGTCAGTGGACATCCAGGAGGCAGCCCAATCAATCCGGATGGATCTCCATCTGGTTAGTTACATCTTGTTTGTCGAATATCTTATTTTCATCTTTTTTTCAGCTGGACCAAACGACAAGTGCAACTGCAATGCTGACAACTCTTGCCCAGCCGGACCACCAGGACCAAAGGGAACTCCAGGACACGACGGGCCAGACGGAATTCCAGGAGTTCCAGGAATCGATGGACAAGACGCCGATGACTCGAAGGCCCAAACCCAGCAATACGAGGGATGCTTCACCTGCCCTGCCGGACCACAAGGACCACCAGGATCGCAAGGAAAGCCAGGAGCCCGTGGAATGCGTGGAGCTCGCGGACAAGCCGCCATGCCAGGCAGAGACGGATCCCCAGGAATGCCGGGATCGCTCGGACCAGTCGGACCACCAGGAGCCGCCGGCGAGGAAGGACCAACCGGAGAGCCAGGAGCCGATGTTGAGCACCAAATCGGTCTGCCAGGAGCCAAGGGAACTCCAGGAGCGCCAGGAGAGTCGGGAGATCAGGGAGAACAAGGAGACCGCGGAGCGACCGGAATCGCTGGACCACCAGGAGAGAGAGGACCACAGGGAGAGAAGGGAGACGATGGTCCGAATGGAGCCGCTGGATCGCCAGGAGAGGAGGGAGAGCCAGGACAGGATGCTCAGTATTGTCCATGCCCGCAGAGAAATGCCAACAGCGGTGTTTCTGGAAACCAGGGATACAGACAGTAATTTTGTTTTGTTCATTATCTTCCTTGAAAATAAATTGTTACTTTTTATTCATTGTTATACCCTGTCATTCGTGAACACATATTATTAGGCTGATTGTGAGCAAAAAGTCTTCGCCACTTTTCGAAACAATATTTAGTCAAAGAAAACAAGAATCAATGGGTAATATATTCACCACCAACGCGAAGAAGTTGAGAGATTCCATCCACATATATAGAACTCCTGAAACGTGGAAGCGAAATAGCCGTCCAACCATTTTTCGACAGCCTTTCGATAATAAAACTTCTGTCCGGCAAGATGATTCTGCAGAGAGCGGAACAGATGATAGTCAGTGGGAGCCAAGTCTGGCAAATACGGTGGGTGAGGCAATACTTGGATTCCGAGTGTCTGGAGCTTCTGGCGGGTCGTCAAATAGTGTGCGGTCTCGCGTTGTCATGGAGCAGAAACAATTTGGAGCCTCTAGGGCGATTTAATTGATGAGCCTGAACCACCTTTTCTATAGTTGAGTGCAGTTTTTCGTCAAGTTTTGTGCAAATCGGTACAGTAGGAGCTGAGAAAACACTCCTGATTTCAAAGCAAAGGAATAATGAAAAAAATCAGTGCAGCTTCAAGTTACCTTATGAATTGGGAGATATCAAAACTCGATAATTCATGTTGTAAGTGAAAAAAGAGTTGAAACCAAGCAATAAAAATATTCCAAGAAAGAGAGCAATATGTTTGAATAAGTATGAAAACTAGAGAAATGGAATGAATGAAAAAATAACTCTGAATATCTTAAAATCAAAAATTAACTTAATCTAATTCCTGAACTCGTTTTGCAGCTTCCTCCGCCTTTTTCTGCTCTCTCATCTTTTTCCACGAAGATCCATCCAATTTTATCATTTCGAGCCAATCGTCACAAATCAATCGATGTTGTGGATCTTTTACGAGAGCGCTGATTGCCATCAATGCTTCACCGTCTTTCACATCGAATCCTTCACCAATGTATCTGTCGATTTCAGCACGGACTGCCACAAACTTCACTTCGGCTTTTCCGTCATACGAGAACTCGCTAAACCGGCCGGATTTATCGAATACGAGGAAACCAGAGTCGTATTTTCGAATGCACCGAGGGAAGAGTATGTCTCCGGGCTCAACGCCTGTTTTTAATGCCGAGCATTTTTCTTTTTTGGAACCAATGTCGTAGAAGACCAGGCGCTGTCTGAAACAAAACAGTGAAATTGTAAAACCACAAGTAAAGGGATCAAGTCTCTGAACTATAGAGATTTTTAACTTATTGTGTTTTCAATCGAGTTGCGACATCAAAACCTAAAATCCCGCCCACTTTTTTCACGCGAACATCAAATTTTAGTGAATTTTGCATTTTTGCCTGAAAAAAAGTGGGCGGGATTTCAGGTTTTGATGTCGCAACTCGATTGAACACACAATGAAAAGAGAAAAAAAGGAAATTTTTTTATTTTTACCAAACGGAAAAAAACAGATCTAAAAATTTCATGATTAAATGGATAAAAGTTTACGGACGGTACCTTAAATTAGCTTTCACTGTGATGTGTGAGGCGCATAAAATTAGTTTCCGCTTTTTTTCCCGAATTTCACCTATCATAACTTGTTTTTTCTTGACGGTTACAGTATGCTCTCGCGCAGAAAAAAAAATGCAAAAATTTCAAGATATGCTGCGTACTTTTGAAATTCAAACGGCAAGAAATGGAATAGCAAATGAAGAGAAGAGAATGTTCCCACTTTCGTTTGAATTTTAAAAATACGCAAACACCGCGTTACAATTGTTTTTTTTTTCACATTACGCAGATATCATCCTTATATATAAAATTCCGTTTGGGTCTGTAACTGAGTTTCTTGGTGTGCCTGTTTCCAAACTGCATGGCGGAAGCAAACTGACCGCCCGAGATCAACACTCGAACTCCGGTCTTTCGCTTACTGGGCAAGCATTTAACCGCCACAGGGCACACGCAAGAAATGAATAAAAAAGAAATTTAAAAGAAAGATGAAGAAGAAAAAATTTTAAAAATGAAAGGGAATCAAAAGTAGATTTTGATGCAGCCAGGCTTGTTTAAATATAATAAAAAGTTAGGTATTTTCATTGCATTGAGTTGAAAAGCCTGTGGAGGCGTGGTTTGTTAATTTTCGTGACCTCTAGTGGACAAGAAAAATAAAAAAATAAACAGAAATATTTAACACGAATAAAAAAGAAGAGTTAAAACAACTTACGCGGAGTTCATATTTGTCGGAAAATCGTTGACCGCAGCAATTATCGTATCGTCATCGAGCGCACAGATTCTCGAAAACGATTCTCCCGGCGAACTCTCCCAGACAATGTCCCAACCGATCGGTGTATCCACATGTGTTCTAAACTTTATATGAACTTGCAGGATTCTTTCAGCAACAACAAAAAAACAACTCACGTCATAATGTAATTCTGGCGCTCTCTTGGTTGCACTTGCTTTACAATGTACATGTCTCCGCTGGGTGTTATTGTCAATGAGTTTACTGAAATTTCCTGATTTTTCTTAAATATCCAAAAAAAAAATTAGCTAACATAATCCGTCGATAAAAGACTCGTGAATGACGTCTCCGTCCAGTGACATAATTTTCAGAATTGTTGTGTAGTCGCTGTGCTCGGCTGATGTGTAGATTATCTGAAAAATTTATCCCCTGTCAACTTTTTTTTTGAAAAAAATATATTTAATAACATACCCTGTTTTCATACGGTATAACTTGCGGGAATGGCGCTTGCTTTTTGCAGTATTTTCTCTCCTCGAAAAGTGTGCGAAGCGATTTTCCATCAAATTTAAATAGGCCTCCTTTTGATGCAACCTGGCATATTGAGTTTAGGTAAATTTAACAATGGTATTCTTTGGATTTATTTTTTGTTCACAAATGAAATCGACTTACGATGCATTTTTTTTTGTATTCTACAATTATTTCTAGAAAAAACAACAACAAAAAAAAACAGAACCCTTTCATATGTGCGTCCCTACTTTTTTGGAAATATTTTTTATCAAAAATACCTGATTCCACGAATTAATTCTTACTTTGGACGCGGTATAAAAACACGATTTTGGGAGTTTATGGGGTTATTCACAAAAACAGCAAAAAATTCAGCGAAATTTCGGAGAATGTTCCGATCGAACTGTAACTTTGGGAAATCATTAAAAAAAATACTCCTGGCCATTCCCTGAAAATTTCAGAACAAAATATCGATTTTTGAACATTTTCAGAAATAAAAACCGATATTTTTTAAAATCAATATTTCAGTCTTTCAAAGTTTCAGACCGATCGGAGCATTCTCCGAATTTTCGCTGAATTTTTGGCTGAATTTTTCGCTAAATGTTTTGCTGGTTCCGTGAATAACCCCATTAAAAACGTATTTTTTTTCTTCGTTTTCTTGGATAATTTTGTAGTATTTTAATTGGTTCTTACGATATCCGTCTATTTTTTTTTCATAATTTCGTTTATGGAAATTTGAATATTCATGTTTTTATTTATTTTTTCGTAAATAAAAATTACCCAAATATTATTTTCCTTGTCGTAGCACACATTATATGGAATCCTGGCACCTCGCGGTTCAAGGTGAAGGAGCATTTCATCAAATCGCTGATAGTCGGAAGTATCCGACGGTGCTTGCGTCATTTTGTCTGAAAATTAACAATTTTAGCATGTTTTAAGAATAAGCTGCCATATAAAAATTACGGAACATTTTTGATAATTGGGGCTAACATAAGTTATAGTAGGCACTTTATTCATAAAAAATCCTATTTATAACTTAAAACCAAAAAACCCTGAGCACAAAGAGGATTTTTGGCAACAAAAAAAAGACACAAATCAGGAGGCAATATTTGGTCTCTGCGTTTGATTGACGGCCACGGCCATGACCACGATCGCTAGTCCCCGATAAAAGTGTTATTGTCGCCTGCATTTACCCGTTACAAGGCAAGACCAGTCACTATGCAAATTCGGTCAGACAGGAAAAAGGGAAACAGAAATAGTATTGCGAAATGAGGGAAAGAGAGAGGACGAGACGCGGGCATTCGGAGATGAGTCATCAGTCTGTCTGTGCAATGTTCTTCTCATTTAACACTTGCCTTACTCTTGTTTTTTTTTCTTCACACTTTTTGTACCATTAAAGATTCCTAGATTTCAGTTATCGGGAAGATGACAGCGTACGGTCACATGCCAGGCGAGGCCATCGAATGCCTTTCCATCGCGGTTGAGCTTCACAAACAAGAAGTTGTGGATTCGATGGGTCAGGTGACGATTCGAGTCGGATTCAAAATTGGCGGTGGTATTGATCAGGATCCCTCGAGAGCGCCATACAAATATCCAGATGCCGGTGTTTACATCACGAATGTGGAGCCGGGAAGTCCGGCGGATGTGGCTGGTTTGAGGAGACATGATAAGATTTTGCAGGTGAGATAATAAAAAACGTTTAAAAAATAGAAAACGAAAACTGGCGCGTCTGTGTGATTGGGATTTCACAACATATCTATTTAGTTTAGTACTGAAGACTCTATTCGTGGAGTTAAACAGATTTTCTATTACCCTATTTACTCTATTAGAAGGGTATTGCACAGGATTTTTTGCTCGGTTTGTAAATAAATAATTTTAAAAGATCTGTCAAAACTTCGACAAATTTTTTTGAAATTCTCTGATTTTAAAAGGTTTTTTTCACCTTTCAGCAAGATATCAGGAAAGAATAATATGTTTAAATTATTTTTCTGGGCTTTTGAAAACAATGGAAGGAAAACAAGGAAGAAAGAAAAAAAAATTGCTGCAAAAATCAGAAAAATCAAAATGACCGCTCTAGAAATGCAAGTGTGCTCTATTGCACTATTAAAGCGCGCGAATTTCAAATTAAAGTTACTAAACAGAGCTGGGCGCCCTTGGGCATATACCCTATTTACTCTATTTGCCCGACATGTCGGCTTACTTTTCGAACCTTCTGATTGCATGCCGGGCAATTAGAGACTGCCGACTTATCTTTCAAAGTATTATTTTTTCTGGTATTCATGAACATTTATACTCGGTATAAAACGCTGCAAACTTGCTTCAATCGAATTCGCATGCATTTGGAGTGAGATTCAGAGAAAAGAGAGCGAAACATCGGCCACGCTCTCTCAATTTTCTGCACTCTCTCGTCGCCAACGTAGCCGCTTTTTCCACGGTGCGAAGGGAGCGGGTTTGCAGCGCTCCGTACTGAGAATAATTCTTCATTTTTTCGAATAAAAACGTGAAAATGGATCGTTCATAGTTCCTTGAACTCTATGAACATTTCAGATGTTCAATTTTCGGTCGAAAATATATTTTTCATTTACCCTACGGTAAATGTTCATGAATACGGCCTCTGAGCTTCAAAAAATAAGCAAAAGATGGCGTTTGATTAGAACAATTATTGTGTTTTCAATCGACTTGCGACATGAGAACGCGAAACTCCGCCCACTTATTTGTGCGCTACCACGCAAACACAGTGATATTTGAAGAGGTGCAGACAGAACGGTGAATGCACAATTGCGTTTTCATGTCGCAAGTCGTTTGAAAACATAATATCACTGAAAACATGAAAATAGTGGCAAACTAACAATCCTAGAATATTTCAAGAAGAAGCAGAACAACTTTTTCTGGAAATACGTGAAATCACGGAAATAATTGGCAAAAAATATGCTGCTGGCTAGTTTAAAAAACTAGAGGATTCAGAGTGCTAAACAATTAGAGGCGGCCGGCTTATTTTTAAAAATTATTTTTTGCATGCCGGCCTATTAGAGGCTGTCGGGAAATTAGAGTTGCCGGGCAGTTAGAGTACTTTTAATTGGGGATTAGCTAAATTTCGTGTTTCACTGTTCAGAAAAATCAATTAAATTGATGTAAGTTTTTCCAGGTGAACGGTGCTGATTTCACAATGATGACCCACGATCGAGCGGTAAAATTCATTAAACAGTCGAATGTGTTGCACATGTTGGTGGCACGAGCCGATCTGCCACCTGTCAGTCTTCATTGAGCTAAAAAAGAAATAAATGTAAAATGTGCATAAATCTTGCCCAATTGTCTCAAAGCATTTTATATTTGGAAAATAAATCATAACGTCACCAAACGAGACAAGTTTATTGAACTCTTGCACGCAAAAGCTTCAAGTATCCCCTTTTCCATTTGTCGTCTCGTCTTGTCCTCTGGGACCACCGTTCAAACTGCTTTTTTGTTCCTTTCTTTCTTTTTTTCTATCCCTCTACTTATGCTTTGTCAAGATGATGCAACTATTGTGTTTTGAATCGACTTTCGACATGAAAACGAAAGTCTGCATTTACCGTTCTGTCTGCGTCTCTTCAAATATCACTGTGTTCGCGTGGTCGCGCACAAATAAGTGGGCGGAGTTTTGCGTTGTCATGTCGCAAGTCGATTGAAAACACAATATATAGAAATTGTATCTTTATTGAGGTGTTTTTACATAGGGTGCTGGCCACTGCCTTGCGAAAATATGCTCCTTTGAACGGCGGTGTGCCAGTTTGTGCGAATTAACGTTTTTTCGAAATGCATATTTCACACAGAGAGAGTGTAACCGATGAGACGCAGGCTAAGAGACAGCTTTGTCACGCGACATAACCGCAGCGCTCGGGCGTCGTCGGCAAAAAGTGCGGTCGCCAGCACCCCGTGCGTTTTAATACATATATCGAAATAGATATTCTCAGTACGGAGCGCTGCAAACGCGCTCCCTTCGCACAGTGGAGGACGGGGCCACGTTAGCGACGAGAGAGTGCGGAAAATTGAGAGACCGTGGCCGATGTTTCGCTCTGATTTCTCTAAACCTCACTCCAAATGCATGCGAAATTTTTTGTTCGATTGGAGCGAGTTTTCAGCGTTTCATACCGAGTATAGATAGATAGACTAGCGAATTCTGAAATGTAAAAGCCCCCGGATATATATACAAATTAAAAAAAAGAACAAAAAATATGGATAGTTTTAGGCATTGTGAAAGGTTGTCGACGTGCTGGGAAGCTCGCTCGCTCTTCGTGGCGCTACCGTCGTCGTTACTGTGCCCGATGGCGAAGGAACGTGCGTGGACGTGGACATGGATGTGCATTCAGTGAGCACGGATTCTAGGGCTGAAACATGGATAAATAGGTTGGGAAAAAAGGAAGTATGAATTACATTCGTGATGGACACACGTTTCTTGTGGCACAATTTCCACGTGCTCTGTGGATCGGCGAAGATTTCTGTCTGTAAAATTTAGATTTTCTTTTCTTTTTTGTTGTGAGAAGTTCAGACTTACCGATTTGCATCCGGCTGAGCAGGCTGGTCGTCATTTTTGGACTGAAAGGTCTTCATATTTATTTTATATTTAAAAGAAAACGTATTGAATTATAAAACAAATGATCAAGTTCAAGAGAGTGAAGAGCCTACGGGGTGTGTGTTGGCGACAGTTTTTTTGTTTTTCAAACGGTTTTGTTTGCAGTTGACTCCCACGCGCTGCGTTTGCGTTGCATGACAACCCCCTGGACCTCAGTCTGCATCTCGCCGCTTACAAGCTCTGCGCCTGAAAAACTCCTTTGTGTTCAACGGAGCAAATTTTCGCAGAGGCCCTAAAAACACAGAGCATCAAGGGAGACTGAACGCTAATATCAGCAAGTTCAAACCATTTCACGAGTAAAGTAAACTCAGCAAGATTGGACATGGCTGAATGAGCGCGACCGTACATAATCGATTCAAAAAATTTTGAAGGTAGTGAGAGAGAGAGACAAATAAAACCATAGATTCAACATTTTACTTACTGTCTCGTTGAAAAATTTTTAAATGTATTACGGTCACCCTCATTTCAACGGTTTCCGAACGTGCTGACTTTACTCGTCAAATACTTTGCATTATCAAGGCCAAAAAGAGCATTCGCTGGTTGTGATTGTGAGACGAGAGTAATAGTCGGTAACTTACTGTGAGAATTGAGAAAAGTAGAAAAATTCAAGTATTAGAGCATAAATTAAACATGAAAATTCCAAACAAATATCTAGTACTTTTTCAGTTAGACTAAACAAAAAAAGGCGATGGTTCAAACAAAGTGTTCTCGGCTATGCCAACAAAATTTTGCATCCTTCCTTCTTCGCAGTCGTCTTTTTTTTTAGTTTTGAAACTCTCCGGGGAGATCCACTAGGAACAGAAAAAAGAATGGCGGAAATGTAATGATCTTTCATAAAGATGAAAGAAAGAATGAAAGAAAGCATTCTGGAATTTTCTTTTAAATGCTGTTTCTAATTGGGCCGGGTTTGTCGGAGACACGGGACCTCTAATTAGATTCAAACCGGCACGAGGTCGGTCGGTCAACATTTTCGAAGAAGACACGAAAACATTTTTAATCGGATTCAGAATTGACACGTCATCGGATTTGGTGTCTGACAAGCATTGAATTTTTGATTGTGGATGGATACTGTAAAAAGTTTTCATCGAGGTTAAAAAAGGCTCTGAGACATTTCGAAACTTTAGTGTAATTTTTCGTCGCGGTATTCACGCCAGTGACCAAAATTTGGCCAAGGATACGCCTTGTTTCGAAACGCTCGAAAGGTTTATAATTTTGAGCAAAAAAATGAAGAAAGCAAAAAAAAAACAATTAAAAGTTCTGAAAATAAATAAAAAGTAAATATAATTTTTAGCGTCATGAACTGTTAAAATTCACTTCCAGGAATTCAAAACGTCTTAAATTTATTTCGAAAATTTTTCCTGTAAACTTTAGTGGAAGAGGCTTCCGAAAGTCATACTGAAAGGTGAGCACACATCTCAGCAATAACAGATTCCTTATTCTTCGCCATTCAGGATGGCAACACCAATCGCACCAGTGAAAATCAATACTGGAGACAAGATTAAAGATCAGTTCGTAGTGAAGAAAAAATTGGGAGAAGGTGCTTGTGGGCAAGTGTTTCTTGTCGATCTTATCCAAGGAAAAGGAAAAGCAGCAATGAAAGTGGAACCATTGATGAAAGACAAGTTAGACGAAATTCTGAAGATGGAGGTATACGTGCTGAAGAAACTTCAAAGTTCTCGCCACGTGTGCCGTCTTCTCGGGTCGGGAAAGACTGACACGTACACTTATATGGTGATGAGCCTTTTGGGCAAAGAAGTTGCGGACATTCGTCGACGGCTTCCGCAGAGAAAGATCTCTGCTCCTTCCACAGTTCGTATATTCATTCAACTCGTCAAAGCTCTCCAAGACATGCACGAAGCTGGATTCGTTCATCGTGACGTTAAACCTTCTAATATGGCGTTGGGATTGAAAAATGAACAAGTCGTGTATTTATTCGATTTCGGTCTGGCTCGTCAGATATTGCTAGCCGATGCGAGTGGAAAGCTGAAATTGAGGGAGCCACGTAGTAAATCGCAATTCAGAGGTACTGTGCGCTACTGTAGTCCAAATGTGCATCAACACAAGGAACAAGGACGACACGATGATTTGTTTGGGGCGTTGTACGCGATGATTGAAACGGTCACTTCGTCTTTACCGTGGAAGGGAAAACCGAAGAAGGAGACGTGCGCATTGAAGGAGAAGACAAGCGATCAGGATTTGTGCAAGGTATCATTTTCATAGACTCCCTGATTCATGTTTTCAAACATTTTGATTTCCGAGAGTTTGTCTTACTAGTAACTCTGATTTGTTTTCAGAACTGCCCGAAATCTTTTGTCGAGATAGTCGGTACCCTTCGCAAACTCAAATATCAGGACACTCCACCGTATGTTCAATTCATGGAGAAACTCAGGGCAGACCTTCCCAAAGGAGTGAAAATGTATTTTTTTCTATTCATAACTTAAATTATATTTCTTGATTTTCAATTCAGGACGGATCCATTTGAATGGAATACCAGTCCCCAATCACAACTTGACGACAACAATAATGACAACAAGTCGGATCGTGAAAATGCGGAACGCGGTGTAGGAGCTGATACAGTAAACGAAGTGGATGAGAGTATCATCACGGAAAGTAATGGAGAAAGTGCGTCTTCTTCTAAGAATGGCGGAGGAGCTGATTATGCACCAGAGGATACTTTGGACAACCTTTAATAGAAAATAAATTAATTTATTGACTTTCATTTGTATTACAGGATGCGGTAAAACTATGCGCAATTTTAAGCGTCTTATGGTTTTTGTTTTCCGGTCTTTTTAAATTTAAAAATTAAAAAAAAAATTTTTTAATGTAACGAGCCTGGCAGTATAATGGATTCGTGGCGGAGGGACACTCGAATTCACGTTTTCAATTGAAAAAATGAAGAAATAACTATTGTCGGCCCGCCTTCCATTTTCAGTTTTCTGTACTTTTCTGGAAAATAAAGGCCTAAATTAAAAATAGTCTCAATAATTATTTTTCCTCATTAAATTTATACTACGTTTGAAAAAAAGTTGACCCAAAAAGGGATACCACCGACCCCACAAGATTTGTTTATGGTATGGCCTAAGTTTCGACAATAGCTGAAAGTGAACTGAAACTCGTCGCATTAGCTTTCTCTTGCTGTTATTTATTTTTGCATGTTTTTTAAGAAGTTTTTTCTCTGAATTTCACATTTATTGAGTTCAAAGCATGCCGTATGATGTTTTCCTTGTCTCTTTGGTGCTGCTCCAGACTTTATAGACTGCTTATAATGGCTCGGATTCTTCATAAAATTGTTGATTCACTTCTTTGAACACTTCGAGTGTTGTGTAATTACTCAAATTGATCTCCCGGCTGTTTTCCATGCTTCAATTTGGACTTATTTGGTACCAGCAAAGTGTTTTCCACAAAACATGGTTGAATTACAAACAATATATTGTATTTTCAATCGAGATGCGACATGACCTCCACTCCGCCCACTTATTTGTGCGCGACCACGCGAACACAGTGATATTTGAAGAAACGCAGAGAGAACGGTGAATGCAGACTCACTGGTGAAGCGCCACGGGTCCTTGATTTTTTATTTATTTGATATTTTATCATGAAAACTAACACAGTTTGTGTTTCTATTGTCCATTCGCGAAGAAAGCAAGTGCGCTCCACAAAACTTAGTACTTCGTGGATTTCATTTTCATCTCCAAATTTTTTAATTTTACGTTGAATTTACACGTGAATTGAAATAATTTGGCGACGAAAATGAAATCCACGAAGTAGGTGATTTCTTGGAGCGCACTTGCTTTTTTCGCGAATGGACAATATCAATATTTATTGAAAAAAATAAAAACATTTCGCAAGTCAATTGAAAACACAATAGCATTGAGTTCAGCGGAGCCCGTTTGGCCATGCTCGTTGGGGCCGGGCACTAAAATGTTCAGCCCGTGCCCGACCCGGGTGGGCCCGTCTTGTATTTTTGCTAGCGGGTACTGCAGCTTTCAAAGTCGAATCAGGGAAAACGCGAATGCGGTTGCGCAGCGACCGTTGGATTTAAATTTTTTTTTCACTAATTTTTCGTTATTTCGTTGTCTCCGATGACTTTTTTGAACGTTCCAGATGCGAAAATTCTTGAAGTAAAATTCTTATGGCGAAGAATAGTATACAGAAACAGGAGACGTTCCATGTGATTTTTTGTCCAAAACTCTTTTCAAGTGGTTACTTTGTTAGATTAAACATGATTTATTTTCAATAAAGTTTTTTTTTTTAATTTCATTGAATAAAAACAACAGACGGGCCGGGCCGGGCGGTGCTGGGACGGGCACTAACTTTCAAGGTGTTGTGCCCGACCCGGCTACTTTTTCCATAGTTAGAAGAAAAAGCGCTAAGAAAGCGCTATCACTTTTGTAAGACAAAGCCAAAGCTGATAACACCAATCGATTCCTTGGGGTCGATTACATAAGGTTCAATTGTAACATAAATAGATTTCTAGATAGTATTCGTGCAGTGATAGCTCAAACACCAAAAACCGAAACCCAAGAGAAAAAATGGAAGGCCCCGCCCCCCCTCTCGTTGCGGTGCCTAGATATCACTAAAATACTTACGCCAGTTAATTATTTTGCGTGCACTAGCCTTTCTACCATCCACCCTATTGACCTTTGTAGATGTTCTGCTTTGATAAAATTGAATGTTACCGCTCCCTTGTACACTCAAATTAGTTTAGCTATTTAAAAGCAAACAAGAACAGCTTCCTCGTCTGCCGAAATGGGATCCGAGAAGATGATCGAAGTCAGAATCGACATGGAGGAAGGAGAACCTCTGGGTGCAACTCCCAATGACAAACTTGTCATCACCAAAATCCAAAGCGGAACTATCGCCGAGGGAAAACTTCGCGTCGGAGATCAAGTGAAGAAAGTGAACGATAAGGACTGCAAAGATGCCAACGATTTCTTCCGAGCTCTTCGTTTTGCCGCTCCGACCGCTCGTATTCTTGTGAACCGTGATGAGAAGAAGGCTGAAGAGTTGGAGGCGAGAGTTCATATTCCGGAGGACCGTGCCAAGATTATCCAGCGCCGCGAGGGATATGTCTATGAGATGGCCACGTTGAACTGGGTTCAAAATGGACCAAAATTGGGTCTTGGAATCAAGCATTTCCAGGTAGATAAAAACTGTTTTCTTCTTTAGATAACCAATTATTTATAGAACCGTGTGCTGGTGTCTCGTGTCGATCCTGGATCCCTTGCCGAGAAGTGTCTTGTTCTTGGAGATCATCTATGCGATGTGGACGGAGTTCCAGTCACTGATAAGGATGTCGCTCGTGATCTTCTTGTCAAGAACATCCAAGAAAAAGGAAAAGTAACATTCGTTGTCGAGCGTCCAGATTCGATCGAAGCGAAGCAATGGGCGAAGAACGCTCTTGCTGCCAATATTCTTCAGCCACCTTCCGTCCAAATGGCTGAAGATGTTCGTAACATTGCGTCGGCTTATCGTAACGCCCTGAAAACTCTGAAACCACCGGCGAAGAGTGCCATGTCGAGTGCTGGCGGAGGAAGCGGAAAACGTGTGGAGATTGTTGAAAAGACGTCTACTCACGAGATTGGACACGATCATGAAGGCAAGGCTCTTCGCAAGGTTAAGTAGGCGACAAATGGGTTTTGCCTCTAATCAAAGTCAGTCAACGTCAACGAACTCATCGGGGTTTTTGTGGTAAATAAATTTGTTAGAAAATCTTGATCTGATATTTTCTGCTCTTGCACGGGTAACGGATAATAATAGCTCGACTCCGGAGAGGGAGCTTTAGAAACGGCTACCACGTCCAAGGACGGCAAGTCTCCAGTTCAGTATTTCTGGCCCCGCGACGTTTCAAAACGGTGCGGGTGACCACACGGTAGAGTGACCACACGGAAGATGTTTGACCAGAAACTATGAAAAAAACGCTAAAAAGTTCAAGAACAGAAATTATCAACCAATTCTGGGACAACAAATAAGCTGCAGTGGTTCTGAAAGTCGATACAGTTCTTTTAAAAATGATGCAAATTTAAATTTTTGAAAAGAAACAAATTTAACGGAACTAAAATTATTTTTTTTTTTTCGAAAAAACAACAAAAAAAACCAATAAAACATCGAAATACAATACGAAATACTAAATACTAAGAAAAAAAGGTTTGCATAAAGGAATTATGCTGAAAAAAAAATGCAACTTTTTTTCACTCGGCCCGGTTGAAAACTTGCAACTATGATGATCAACAATACTTCCAAGGGGAGTCTTTTACAAAAAAAATTGGAATTCTCTGAAACTTGGTGGGCTATTAGAACCTATCTCTGGCTACAGCGTCAAAAAAATTTGGCTGCCGAACTTCAAAAATAAGCTCATAAAGTTGCTCCAAAGCAGGGGTGGGACAAAAAAAAATTTTCCACAAAAAAAAATTGTTTTTTGTCCTCAAAAACATTACCAAAAAAAAAAACTTTTTTTTGTCCCCCAAAAAAATTACCAAAAAAAAAAATGTTTTTTGCTCTTAAAAAAATTAAAAAAAAAAAACAAAAAAAATTTTTGTTTCCTCAAAAAATTTACCAAAAAAACAAAAAAAAATTCCAAAAAAGTACGTATTTCTGCTAGTTAAAAAGAAATTTTCCAAGTTTTTGTTGAAAATTAGAGGTTTTTGTCAATTCGGAGCATATACCGAATAAGTTTTTGCCCAAAAACCGGAAATTTTTTTCGAAATGGCGAAAAATGGCAAAAAACGGCAAAAAACTGCGCGAAAACTCGGAAAATGCTCCGATTGATCTGAAATTTTAGGATAATGTCCGGGAGAATTTTTTCCCTTATTTCCCAAAATTTCGGGCAAATCGGAGCATTTTCCGAGTTTTCGCGCAGTTTTTTGCCGTTTTTCGGCATTTTTTGCCATTTCGTGAATAACCCCATTACCAATGTGCTCCACCGGTGGCAAAAACCGATAAAAACCGGTGTTTTTTAATACCGGTGAAAACCGGTAGAAACCGGTTTCCACCGGTTACAAAAAAACCGGTTTCCACCGGTGTGAAAAAAACCGGTTTCCGCCGGTTTCTACCGGTTTCCACCGGTGAAAACCGGTGTTTTGTGTGCAAACACAGCGACGCGCAATTGCGGACCAAAGTTGTTTTGTTTTTTTTTAAATCTTAAATGTTCAAATCTTGCTTGCTTTTCTAGTTTTTGCTTCTTTTTTCCTCTATTTTTTTTATAAATCTTTCCCGAATTTCGAATTTTTCAGCCAAATGACGTCTCCAGTATGCAAAGTATTCGATAAGCCGATTGATTCGAATCAAAAAATTGTGGCATGTTCAAATAAATTATCGCACTTAAAAAAACTCACCCAGATGAATACGCAAGAAAAACAAAAAGGTAAGCTAGGAAATTAATTTTTTGAAAAAAAAAATATTTTTTTTATCGTCAATGGCGGAGCCGACAAGATTTTCTTGAAAATCAAGTTCACCAACAACAACGAGTACCGCATCACCCAGTCGGCTCCAAGGACGTCGCCATCACCCGTGCCGTCGAAGTGCCAAAGAAGGATAAGCCTTTCGTTTAATGCGCCCCAGCTCCACCTGACGCCCTGGCTGTTTTCGCCTTCGTCACCCCGGCCGGAACCCTGACCATCACCAGGTCGGTTTTTTTCGGAACTCCTCTCAAGAAGTAATATTTTTCCCCATGATGAAAGTTTGGATTATTTCATGCTATTTTTATTGCAGGTTTGATTTATGAGACGAAAACGAAGACCACGAAGACGACCTCGAGTACGATTACATTGATACGGATGATGTGGAAGATCCAGGAAAAGTCAGAGCGGAATCTTAAAATTCTGAAAACGAGGACGATTACTTTTGTTCGACTAGATTTAGCTGATCAAATTACTAAAATACATTTGTTTTTTTTTTCATTCATTCGTTCTTTTTTTTTTTGTTTTTTTTTTACTTTTTGTTGAAATAAAACGAAATTTCTTAATTACCAAGAGAAATATAATTTTCAAAGATGAAAAAAAAACGTAAATTTTAAGATGAATGAAGAATTAATTATTCAGACCTTGTGGAGCCGCAAAAAAACAACTTTGCGCGTACTATTCAATGTATCTGCAATTGCGCGTCGCTGTGTTTGCACACAAAACACCGGTTTTTATCAGAATAGAAACCGGTTGTTTCGAATAACCGGTTATTCGAACAACCGGTTTTTTTCCACCGGTTTTTTGAATAAAAACCGGTGAAAACCGGTTGTTGGAAATCGGTTGAGCACATTGCCCATTACCATCGAAAAAAAAATCAACAACAGTTTTGTCTCACTTTCACCACCGAAAAAAAATCGAAAAAAAATTTTTTTGGTCCCACCCCTGCTCCAAAGTTCCAGCTCCGATCCGCCACTCCCCCTCCGCCGCTCCTGTTAGCCATGTTTTGGCTTTGTGAAAACATGAAAATGTTGGAAAATGCTAGAAAATTGAAAGTGGGAGAAATGGTGCGCGTCAACAGTCAACACTTTCTTTACTACTGTAGCTTGTTTCTCCTTCAAATATATGGTCAGCCAATTTTTCACATAATCACAAGAAGACTCCATTTTCGAATCAATGAAACCAAATACTGATTGTTTGATGATTGAGTGCAGAACCCTTATATACATCAGCCATACCGTATGACGTTAGATGTCCACAATTTTTTTTAAGTCGGATAAATAAAAACCAAATAACATTGCGAAAAGGAAGAAGGTAGAATAAACTGGGCATTTCCAACTGAGAGCCGGAGCTAGAACACACGCAATTGATGCTACATACCCAATTTTTAAGAAATTCGTGAAGCCTGGCCTTATACACTGCGGTCAATAAGTTTAGGACCCCCCTAAATTTTGGGGGTCTGGCCAAAACTAGAACAGATATGAAAAATCTGTGAATGTAGTTCGATTCCAAATGTGAAATAATCCCCGTGGCCAAATGTTGGTTTCCCTACCACTATCTGTCCCCGCGCACCACCAAAAAGTCACTTTTTTGGGCGGTCGATAAGTTTAGGACCCCCTCGGAAATTGGGTGGATTTGTGAATTTTTTGATCGGATTTTTGCTTATGGGGTTATTCATGAGAAAAAAAACGGTTTGTTTTTGTTTTTTTTCCAATTCATGCGATGTCGAGAATTGTAAAAAAATACAGGTAGAGAAATGGGGGTCCCCCTGATATAGCATTGATATTGAAGAGACGCAGAAGACGAGGAGTTCAAAGAAAGGGGGCAGTCTCTGTTTCTCTTCATTCTCAATGATATATCCCCGTTTCTCTACCTGTATTTTTTTACAATTCTCGACATCGCGTGAATTGGAAAAAAAACAAAAACAAACCGTTTTTTTTTCTCATGAATAACCCCATTAAAAACTTGAAATTTGTTATATTTTTGTTGTTTTTTTATAGTTTTGTTTAGAATTCGTTTTTTTCGCGTTTCTTCTTTTTTTTTTAACTTTTGAAGCAATATAACTTGATCACTGTTGAGAGCAGTCGATTGCAGTACAGTAGTCGGTTTTCGTGGTAAGAGTATGATGTGCAGGGACAAAATTGAAATTAATAACAAGCTGGGCCTAAAAGAACCAAATATATCGGCAAAGAATTAGTTATCTCATCATGAAACGAGGATCAACACTCCAGTGCGGAGCAATCGCAAATTGATGTGATGACCCAGCTGGGATTATCGCTTCACAAGATGGAATCTAGAATCGAGAGAAGCAGGAACGCCATCCAACACTATTTGAATGGATACAGACAGTATTGGAGAGATCTGTAAAGGGAACCCCAAATATTTACGAAGAGAAACTTCGGAAGCGGATCTCAAATGACGTGAACGGAATTCTGTGATGGGAAGAAGATGGAGCTTCAATTCATCACCACGACAGAAACCTTTTTTCGTATATCGAGACACTTCAGAAGGCCATCGTCCCGTTTTTTCCAAAACCTACATCGTTCCCATGTCTTTCAACAAGAAAATTCCAGTATCCGCACGAGCAAAGAGGCCATGGGATGGTTGACATCAAAAGGAATCAATGTCTTGGACGGACCGGCATACATTTCCAGATTTGAACCCAATAGAGAATCTCTAGGGTATCTTGGCACGTCGGGTCTACAAAAACGGGACACAGTACAACACCGTACAGGACTTAAAAGCCGCTCTTCTCCAGGAATGGGACTCGATCAGTGTGGCAGAGTTGCAGAAACTCGTCGCGAGTATGTCCAACAGAATGTTCAAGGTCATCCAGAATCATGGAGGAGCGACCAGTTACTAGATTTTCTTTCTTACTTTTTGTTTTTCTTGATTTCTAATTTTTTTAGCATGAAATACATTCATTTTTGTCTGAAACCACTGTTTTTCACCACAGGACCTGAAAAATCGCAAAATATTTCACAACATGTTGTGAAAAACGTGAACAAAACGCGAATTCTAAACAAAACTATAAGAAAAACAACAAAAACAAAACAAATTTCAAGTTTTTAAGCAAAAATCCGATCAAAAAATTCCCAAATCCACCCAATTTCCGAGGGGGTCCTAAACTTATTGACCGCCCAAAAAAGTGACTTTTTGGTGGTGCGCGGGGACAGATAGTGGCAGGGACACCAAAATTTGGCCACGGGGATTATTTCACATTTGGAATCGAACTACATTCACAGATTTTTCATATCTGTTCTAGTTTTGGCCAGACCCCCAAAATTTAGGGGGGTCCTAAACTTATTGACCGCAGTGTATTAGGTCGTCGCAAAAGTAATTGACTTTTTTCTGTTTCTCATACATTTTTCTGTGCTGTTTTCTTCCGGTTATTTTGTTTATATACTTTTCGTGTCTATTTATGCATGCACATGTTCAGATTTCAGGTAATTGACAAAATAGCTGGAAGCCTGACGAAAGATAAGCATGCTCAATCCATTGTTCGTGAAGTTGCGTCAAGTCGTGAACTTCGCAAAGATACGGTACATCACCGTCTTCGTCAAAATGGAAGAGCTCGTAACTTTTGACAACCCGTAACCCACGAATTGACTGATCAGCAAAAAAGCATCAGATGTGAGTTGGCGCTGAGTTTGGTTTCCCGTAAACGGAACTTCGATTGGATCAGGAAATACGGTACGGGAGACCATAGTCGAAAGAGACAGTGGGTGAAAGTTGGCGAAACAGCGAAAATTGATGTCAAACACGAAATTTATGAAAAAAAAAAGGTGATGCTGTCAATTTGGTTGGATCAAATCATCTATCGCCAACTACTTCCGGACACTACCACCATCAATGTCTATGTATACTGTTCTCAAATAGAAAATTGGGTTAACCAGTACCATCTCATTCGCCCGGATCGTCTTACTCCATTACAGCGTTCATCCACATACGGCGTTGAAGACAAGAAAAAAGATTTGCGAACTAGATGTCGAAGTTCTACCACATCCGCCTCATATCCCAGACTTGGCACCTACGGACTACCACTTGTTTCATTCTCTTCAAGGCCATCTTCGTGGAAAGATGTTCGACGACAGAAGACACCTCGAAACCTACCTGAATGACTTCTTCAATGGCCAGCCAGCAGAGTTCTACGCGAGAGGCATCGATCAGTTGCCCAAACGTTGGCAGTATGTGGTAGACCACAATGGTGAATATATTGATTATGGACATCTTCTTGTTATTAATAAAATATTTTCTAAAAATTGAGCGAAAAATGTCATATCCGAAAAAGACGTTTCAAAACCGCAAACTGGTAAATTTTTATATTTAGCAAAGGAATCTATTGTGTTTTCAATCGAGTTGCGACATCAAACCGGGAAACACCACACTTTTTTCTGCGAACATTAAATTTTAGTGCATTTTGAATTTTCGCGTGAAAAAAAGTGGGCGAGGTTTCACGTTTTGATGTCGCAAGTCGATTGAAAACAACGCTTTGAAAAAGTATCTCATTGTGTATTTTTCACGTAAACCCATTATGTACTTCTTTAAAACCTCCACGTGTGCAACATCTTGAGTTTAGTATTTTCTTTCTAAATTTTATTTCAAACATTAATATTTCTTTACTGAAAACCGTTTTCGGCAACTGTTCAAATAATGGAACCGTTCATATCGGATGTTGGTTTTTTCCACTGTATTTTCTCCCAATCTCCGACTATTTGGTATTTTTGCAGAGAAAAAAGAAAACGAGTAAAAATGCAAAAACTAAAAGGAGTAAAGGTGAAAGAAGCTGGAGAGGAAAAGAGAAGGAAGAAAGAAGTGTAAGTATATACAATTTCCATTGAAACTTGAAATTTGTCTGTTTTAGAGAGCGAAACCGGAAAAATCGTCGTTAAGAAAAGTCAGGAGAAACAGAACATCGAGAGAGGTGACGTCGAGGGAGAGATTATCGAGAGAGATGGATAAAGCTGAACCAAGTTAGTTTTTTCATCACAGGAAGATACTTTGCATTTAACCTCAAAAATGATTTTATAGCTACAGCAGTGCTAACCCCGACTACCACAAGAATCCCGGTTACTTCATCCCTGTCACATGTAACAACGGTTTTTCCGCTAACATCTTTCGCTGAGATTTTTGATCCCACGACGTACACATTTCATATTGAGAAGACGAGCAATCCGGAGCCAAGTACTCGCACTCCTATACAGAAAACCGCTTTTATTGGAATGGCAACGGTATTTTTTGAGAGGGGGGGGGGGGGTGTTTCGTAAATATAGAGTATACAACCTCTTAAATAATCCGGTATGGGATATTACGGAGTTCCGCTTGTCTCTGTAATTGAACTGGTTTCCCGGAAATGTTTTTTTTTTCTTTGACTGTAGCAAAACCTGCTTTTTTATTTTCAGCAAATAATGACTCTTGGCATCGAAGGATTGATGAAAGAGTACATTGGCGAAATCTATTCATATGTTCCCAACGGATTCGCCCGCGCAGTTTTTGATGCAAACACCGACTTGAAAAAGAACCGATACAAAGATGTGGTGTGCAATGACAGAACACGTGTGGTGCTACATGACGGACGCCCCGGAGACTACATCCACGCCAATTATGTCCGTGGCACTCGACCCGGATACATTTTGACGCAGGGCCCATTAAAAGACAGTCTTTTTGACTTTTGGAGGATGATTATTCAAGAGCAAGTGTTGGCCATCTGCATGTTGTGCGAATTTCAAGAGAATGGAAGGTGGAAGTGCGAACCGTACTATCCGGAGCTCAACGAGTCGATGACTTTTGGCACGATTACGGTAAAATGTGAGGAGATGTCGAAGCCGGACAGGCACACGCATTTGAAAGTGCTGAATGTGACGGATGGTGCGACAGGAAAGAATGTTAGAGTTAGCCATTTCAAAATTGTTACGTGGCCCGATAAAACTGTGGCTCTTTCAAATCTGAGCATTCTTCGAACTCATCGAGCTCTCCGCAAGTTTGTTGGAAATGTAGTCATTCACTGCTCGGCAGGAGTGGGAAGAACCGGGACGTTTGTTGCGATTGAGATTGGTGTTCAACTATTGCTCAACGGAAAAACGTTTAGGCTCTCTGATTTGGTCAAGGCTCTCCGACGTACGTTTTTCTTCCTTTTTCATGGTTGCGGGTGACGGGTCTCGGGGTCGGGTCTCGGGGTCTCGATTGGAATTCAATTTATGAAATAATCTGATATACCCCCCACATAAAAAGTTCTTTTTAGATTGCCGCATGACAAGCGTTCAAGTGGACACTCAATACTTGATGATGGCCGAAACGTTTGTCGAGTGTGGCGTCATATTTAAATACATTGAAGATCCGAAATTGATTGAGGGATTCGAAGCGTTCAAAAAACAAGTGGCGGAATACGTGGAAGCTCATCCGCCGCCTGTAGAGCAATACAAGTTGAAAGGTGGAAAAGGCGAGCAGCCTTCTATGGAACGTCTCTCTGCCGAAAGAGTTCAACCGCTTTCTAGAGGTTCGAAGGAAAATCCGCCTTGCAGTGTAAACCCAATTTCTCCTCGCCCAGGGGACAAGCCGGTGTCTAGGTTAGTTTTTTATGCTTTTATGCACTGTACCCTAAATGCGGAACATAACTGGAAAATTTGCGAGGCCGTGTCCATAAAGCGGGTTGGCATCGAAAAATTGTGTTTGTTTTCCATTCTACAGAACGTCTTTGAAAGTGGGTTGACGATTTATTTTTCGACAAGTTGCCGTAAACGAAAATGAGTTCTATGCATTCTACTTTTGCGAATTTTCAATCGGTTCTCGCTACTCAGGGTACAGTGATATGTATGTTAATAAAATACATTTTCAACAAACTTTCCATTACAGAAGTCGAGAGCAACTCTGAACAGGAAACTTATTTGTTAATTACTTGATAATGAATAAAGTAGACAATGAAACATGATAAATTTTTTTTAATGTTTTTTCATTTTGTTTTACGGAGGGAGCAAACGCGCCCGAACGAACGGGCATCGGAAATTGTAAGATTCCTTCATTCTGGATTGTGGATTGTGGATTGCGTTTCAGAGAGTTAAAAAAAAGTAAAAATAGTATTTTTACTAACGTAATCGGATGACGTTTATTTCATTACGGGAGCTAGCCTTTCTTTTCCGTCCACTGTTCTCCTTGTGCTTCTGTCCATAGTTCACCGGATCTGATAGGTAACGTCCAATAAAACTTCTGGTTTTCTTCACGAGGCGAGACATTTCATGGAGTGAAGATCCCATTTGACGCATCACATCCAATTTCGATTGCTCAGCAAGAGTGGGGTGACCAGCGCGACCCATGATGAGAGTTTAGCTAACTAACTAAACGGAAAGGTCTCATTCAGAACAAAGTTTAATTTTGAAGTGAATTACTGGACCTGCACATCAGACTCTCGGAACGAAGCTGATTAAGGTAGCAATAATTATCACAAACATTCGAAACAACTTTGGATCCATTTGAAGAATGAAAACATTGGTGAAGAAGTGTAAAGCAACCATTAAAATAGTTTAAAACAATAAAAAATAAAATAAATGGTCATTTTCAAACCGAAAATCCATGAAAAATCATGTTTCCCGGTGAAAACCCAATTTAAAAAAATCACCGACACACCTATCACATAAACATATTTTTAGAATTTTATTTTTCGGAAAACGGGTTTCCTGCCATTTTAAACTTTCTTGCATATGGCAGCTGAAGTTCTGAAAAACCTTCAAAATCAGAAGTTTAATTAATTGTTCTGCATGAAACTGTCCATTCAATTTTTCTCAGCGGCGCGCAATGCCAATGACATTCCGGGGCATTACATACGGGTACGGTAAACAAAAGAAGATTGAGATTACAACAACAAACATTACAAAGTCGATCCGTTCTTCAAGTACCGATAGTACTGCGGATCACGCTTTTCTGCAATTCCCAGCCGGATAGTAAACGGTCCTACCTTGTCGGCAGGTAATTCAAAAAGGTATAGGAAAAAAAGATAGGAAAAAGCGCTCCATTGAGCAAAGCCTAGAATTTCCACGTGAACCAAAGTCAGCCCCATCAAAACCCCTTGACTTTCACGTTCTTTCCAAAACTTTCACAAATTTCTTATTAGTCCAATTTATTTTAATTATTTTTTCAAATCATTTCTTTCATCTGACAATTGGCGGCACAATGCTGGGTATGCATATTTTATTTTCTTCTTATTACTGTACATTAAAATGACGAATTGCAGAGTATTTCATTACAAGTCTCTTGGTTTACTTCGGAACTTTCTTCCTATTTTCATATCCGTTTTGTTGCACCAGAAAAACTGCGAAAAAAAGTAAAAAGAAAGGGTCGAAGAGCAAGCATAGCAAGTTAAAGAAACCGCACAGGCCGAAACCGACAGAACCACCCAAGGCACCGGCACCTACCACTCCGGCAACTACACCGGTTACTTTTCCACTTGCCGCGCCGCCCACTCCAATCACTCCACTTTCTCAATCGCCGGCAGTTCCAACCACTCCTACAGTCGCTCCTTCACAAGATTCAAAGCCTCAGAATGCTGCAGATGGATCGGCAGAAGCGGCAAAGACAGCGGCCGTTGCAGCGGCTGCTGTGAATAAATCAAAAGACCATGAGAAGGAAGAGAAAGATGAGAAAAAGAGCAAGGTATTTAAAGTTATAAAAAATAGAAAGAATCGGGAGATTTCATTTTCAGAGAAGTGATAAGGAAGACGCCGAAACTGTTGAACTTCTTCGCTGCCGTGACTACACTCCGGACAATTTTAACGAGTTGAAACATCTATTTGATTTGTTAGACTAATTGTCGTTTATTATTGTAATTTTTTCTCTTTTTAGTTTTTATTAATGTTTGTTTTCTATGTACAAAGTGTTTCACAAGTAGAAGCGTTTTTGAAACGAATCACGGTCTGCATGGTTTTTTTAACGCAAGGAAAATAAAATTTAAACTGCGCGGGATTGTAAGCATGGCCTAAGCGTGCTGGTCGGAACGTCATTGGCAATGCATTGCGCTCCGCTGTAAGGCTTCCATTCGGACCAATTTTCGGGATCATTCTTAAACCCCCCCCCCCCACTCGATAGCATGTGGGGGGCCTTATTAAAATCTTAAAACTTAGCGATATCGCGCGCGGGGAGGGGGGGGAGGGTACATTGGAATTTTCCCCAATTTCCGTCCGTCCGGTCCGTCCGTTCGTCCGTCCGTCCGGTCCGTCCGTCCGCTTCGTCCGTTTCGTCCGACACGAAATATTGCTCTTTTGAGTTTTTGATATATAGCAGAAATATGACATTTATGTTGATATTTTAAAGAAAAAAAAACAAAAACAGCTCTTGAAAAAAAATATAGCAGAAACAAAAAGAACAACTAAAAAGAAAAAAACGGACGAAGCGAAGCGGGCCGACCTCGGCCGACAGCGGTCGAACAGCGGACGAAATTCGTCCGAATGGAAACATTGACTCCGCTGAGTGGGAAGGCTGCTTGTCTGCGTCTCTTCTGCCGGAGTCGCTGCAAAATACTCGGCTTCTGCTTCTCTGCGTCTCCTCTTCGTATCAGTTCAACGCAGATGAGTGGCTGTGCAGCTAAATGCAGCCTACGGTAGAAAAATGCGACCACGCGTAAGTCAGAATTTCTTTTTATTCAACGCGGGAACGGAAAAATCACGGAAAGCATGGTTAAAGAAACAAAAACAATACAAATTTATGTAACCGAGTAAAACAAAATTAAAATTAAAAAAGAAACATGAGTATCATTTTATCAATGGAATAGAAATTGAGTTTACTGCATTCTTCGGCACTCTTTTCCACTTGTTATCCTCCTTTCTAAAGTTCTCCACCATCACAACCAATTTTTTAATCTTTTCGTTCGATCGTCTTTTCCGTTTTTCAAGCGACTCGTAGAGCACGTCAAAAGCAATTGGGCCGAGGACGATGACAATGTTAGGTAGGACCCGCAACACTCTGTAATATGGGTTCGAATCTCTTACCAAAAACTGTTATTTTTTGTGGGTTTTTCCCTAATCAGGTTGTTTTCGAGAAAAACCCCCATCGCGTCAAGATTAGGGGGAAAATTCCAGTATAATAGCCATCCACTATAACATAGGCACCCACATAACGGGAACATTCACTCCCTAGAAGATAGGCCTTATCAGGATGTGAAAAATTAGCGGCATCGCGCCAGAAGAATGTGTGACACTAATAAACACATATCATAGTTTTCCCGGGTTATTTATGAGATAGCAAAAACATATTTCGGAAGACTCGGAGATTGATCCGATTAGCCTGAAACTTTGGGAAATAATTGGACATTTGCGGCAATATTTTTGAAATTATGTCCCAAACGTTTCCACGATTTTTAATACAGTAACCCAATAAGATAACTCACTCTGTCAACGTCGATTCGACACGCCTTTCAATGTCTTTATGCGCTTCCACTTTGTCCCAAGTGAACCTACTGTGACCAAGAATAACTTCATACTTTAAATTCTTCACTTCTGAATCTTTGGCAATCGTATACTTGTCATTTTTGGGTTCCGAGAAGAAATGACTCGAGCGAAGCATCACTTTTTCTCCACAATATTTTTTGGCGACTCCGTGTGTTAAATTGAGCAGTGGAATGTGTGGAGCGGCAAAGAATGCAAACTGGGATGTTGGAGTCTTCCAGACACGCATTTCGTTAGCTATCATTTCGGCAATTCCTCTGAAATTGGTTTCTGAAATTGCGTGTGCCACACGGACCATTGTCAGTTGGTAGACGGCCGCCTCTTTTGAGCCGTCACGATTTGAAAATTCGGGAAATGTGTCTGCATCTGATTTTAAGTCTTCTATTCTTGCCAAATCTTCTGTCGATCGATTTCTAGATGTTTCGTTGTGAGAGAGAAAGAAAAGAGAGAGAGAGAGCACTCACGGATTAACCAATGTAGTTGTCTTTTGGTTCATTGTTGATTAAAAACAATGTGATCAAGGAATACAAATAAAATGAACATTTTTCAAAATCGCTCTCGAGCACACGTATTTGACCCAACCGCCCATTGAACCCTCTTCAATATAGCGCAATTGCATGATGAGTGTCACGTAAAAATAATAAACCAGAAGCATTTTATCATTATCACAAGCAGAAAAGAGATTGAAAAAGAGAAAACGGGTACCCAAGAGAAAGAGAGAGAGAGAGGAATTACAGGATGTGAGAAGAAAAGTGAAAACAATTGATGGAAATGCACATTTTTGAAGAGTTATTATCACAATTTTCGATAAGAGGAGGTGGATGCGGAGCAAATCGGTCATTTTTGAATGAGGAGGAAAACCAGGAAATGTTTAGAAACGAAAAAGGGAGAGTTGAATTAAAGCCAAATGTCTCATTTCTCTGCGTACGTATCTACGTTAGAAAAAAAGGGTGAAACTGATTTTTACGGCGGGATAAAAAAGGGAAGAGGAGGCAATAAAATTAATAATAGAAATTTTCAAAAAAAAAAAAACATGATAAAATTAAAAAAAAAAAGTACATACCCATAAGTCAAAGAAAACACAATACTAGAATAGGAAAGAATCAACGAAATCTTTAGAATCGAATTATTTTTACGTGGGCGGTTTGGCATTGTGCTCAATCGCTTTCTCCTCGTTGTACTCTTTGAATTTCCAGTGTTGATACGGATCGTCGTATTTACAAGCGACCATTTCAAGTTTTGCGCCGTCTCGTGTCATTCCAAGACATTTTTGGGACACAGTGTGTTGAAGCCGGCCAGTCTGTAAAGGAAAAAAAATATATGGTTTTTCTGCTGAATTGAGTTTTCGAGAAAAAAAAATTACCGTAAAAACTCTAAAAGAACGGCATGCCCTTCTATTGTTTCATTTGATCACAACTTTCGGGTATTTAGAAGTATGCATACCAAACTTCAGTCGTATCATGCCTGCTTGGTTAGAAAGAGTTTTGCCGAGTTTGGTGTGCAAACCTCTAATCACCCGACAGTTGTGATGAAATGAAACAATAGAAGGGCATGCCGTTCTATTAGAGTTTTTACGGTATATGAATTCCTCGATAATTATAGATAAGTTTCAATGAAACTATTCATGCGGAAACAACGAGCAGAGCGTAGCCTTGGAGTTTCATTTTCATTTTTCAGAAGGAAAATTTAATTTTAAAATCTGAGGCCGTAGTCACAAACGTTTGCCGCACGGTAAATAGCTCTCCGGGCGGTAAATTAAATTTTCAATAATCAAGAAAGCTTTTACAGGCCGATTATAGTGCCTTAAGACAGTAAACATTCTAAAAATGTAATGTTCCATTGAGAACCCAATTATCGTTTTCTTTTACCGTTGGTTAAACGTTTATGAATATCCACGCACGATTTATCCTCAAAAATGTTCAAAAAAATACCGAAGGGTGACAAAATTTTTTTTTTCCGATTTTTCGATGTAGAAATTGTTTTGTAGAGCCGCGGAGGCGCAAAAATTGCCTTTTTTGGGCCAAAACTTGCCCGAGATTGCAGCAAAATTGTTTTTCTATTTTCGTTTTGTTTTTTAGTTATTCTTCCATGTTGTTGGTTGTTTTGTTATACAATTGTTATTTTTCGATATAGGATTGACAAAAAATCGGCAATGTCTAACGAAAACTGGGAAGCTTTCCTTTCAACTCGTAGAACCACGTTTTTTTCATAAATTTAGTTGGAGCAAAAAATTTGAGCGTCCGCCAAATAAATCTTTAAAAAACAAACTAGCATCTGAACTATTTTTTACGGTAACTCAGTCAGTGCAAAGAAGAAGTTACCGTAAAACCTGTAATTGAAGTACACCTTTATTAGAAGAACACCTCTAATAGAAGTACATCCCCAAGAGTCTTTTGAAAAATAGAAGTACACCCTCTAATTGAAGTACACCCTCTAATAGAGGTACATCATCCAGTGAACTTTTTTGAAAAAATTTTTTTTTTCCATTTCTGAAGCTTTTTTTTCCGTTTTTCATTGGTTTGAAAAATTTTAGAATTGAAAATCATTTGAATGCCCGCGACACAAGTGTCCAAACACGTTCATGGAGAACACACTTGCAACATTTTAATTGACGAGTGCAGATTTCAAATTTTCGAGGCCCTGACAAAACCGGGGAACAGCCCCCTCAGCGCAATGGAAATGGCGTTTCCCAACGGATGGTCCAAGACTTTCTCAACAGTTAGAAACTGTTTAAAAAAAGACAGAATTGGGAAATTTTGAAAACTGACCGAGTTGGGATTTTGAGCACAACCTCGCGAGAAGAGGTTTATGGTATTGTGAAAACAAAAAAGTTGCAACGCGGTGTTTGCGCACTTTTAAAATTCAAATGGAAAAGGGAACAAATCTCTTCATTTCTCATGATGTTTCTTTCATTGCCGTTTGGATTTCAAAAGTACGCAAACACCGCGTTGGAATTTTTTTGTTTTCACAATAAAAATGCCTTTATCTGAGGGAGCTGACAGGGGAAAAGATTACCAAAACCGGGAAAAATTTGAATGTCTGGCGCAGTTTTTCTAGAATTGTACAAGCCTGGCTGTATCAAAAGCTATTCGGGTAAACGCTTGCCCTGTAAGCTACAGACCGGAGTTCGAGTTTTTGTGTTGGTCTCGGGCGCTCAGTACGCTTCCGCCATGCAATTTCCCAAACGCAATTTTATATATAAGGATGATAATCCTTTCAGTACAAAACTCGTGCCGCACGTTTGCAATGGGCGGGGCTTGTTTCTTGGTTTTGGAAATGTTTTTCCCGGTTTTGTCTTCCCCGGTTTCGCGTTTTCCCCGGTTTTGTCTAGGCCTCGAATCGTCTTTATTTTTTGTTATTTTTCTTCTGAAAGGTCTTTGAAAAATAGAAGTACACCCTCTATTTGAAGTACACCTGTATTAGAAGTACACCCATTTGGGGGGGGGGGTTGAAAAATAGGGGGGTACGACAGAATAGAAATAGGCGAAATAGAAATGCTACAAAAAAGAACTGGAAAAAATAGAACGGAGCGAAATAGAAATGCTACGAAATAGAACGGCTACAAAATAGAAATGAGCGAAATAGAAATGCTACAAAATAGAACAAATTTTGGCGATGGAGCGCGCTTGCATCATTTTTTCAATTGCTCAGTTTTTCGCCGATTTTCCATTTTTTTTTTTTCTGAAACTGCATTGATTTTATACCTTTCTTCATTTTCGATGTTGTTAAGTGCGTAAAATATCTGAAAATTACTGAAAAATCCTATAATAATCGGAAAATTCGAAGAATAATGCAAACGCGCTCCATCGCACTGATTTCTATTTCGCCCATTTCTATTTTGTCACATTTCTATTTCGCGCTGTTCTATTCCGCTCATTTCTATTTTGTAGCCGTTCTATTTTTTCCAGTTCTTTTTTGTAGCAATTCTATTTTGTAGCATTTCTATTTCGCCTATTTCTATTCTGTCGTACCCCCAAAAATAGAAGTACATGTACTTCAATTACAGGTTTTACGGTATAATAACTTTTAGATCTTTTAGATGGAAAGCACCAAAAACCAAAAAAAAAGCCAAATTCTTTACTCATCGAGCGTTAACCAGAATAATTGACTCAGCTAAATTTAAGACGAACGATCCCAATATCAAAAATTGAGCTTCAGACCAAAACTTTTGTTTATCTATAATCTCTCTATTTTCCATCTCATTGAATTTCTACAAATATCTTTGCTTCTTTTTCTTCCTACTCCCCCTCCCCCTCCGTCATCCGCGATTTGCTGTCAGTTTTCTCTTTTATACCCTTATTTCCAATCATTACTTTAATTTTTTTTTCTGTTCTTTCTTATTACTTCACGTTTGTTTTTGAAACGTAATAAATACAATACAATACAATAAATGCGCTCTGATGCTAAATTACTAATTTTTGAATTCTAACGCAATTTCCATAAAATTTCAAAGCATTGAGCTAAAAACTCACATCATGATTATACCGCCACTCTTGATTTCCTCTCATTCCGTGGCAAGGGAACACCATGACGTCATTTCCAGCGTAATCCACACACGACTCATCGCGTCGGATTTCGCCGTCTTTCGAAAGCATCCAGTACTGCAAAACATCGTTTTTTAAACAGAAATGAGAAAACTGATATCTGAAATCGCGGCGCTATTTATTCGTCTGAAAATGTGATAGATTATAAACTTATCCGCACGAAACAACAGGAGAAAGAGAGAAAAAGAGCACCGAAAGGTATTTCAAACCTGATTTCCACCTTGATTATGACACTCATACATGCCAAATTTGTTGCCTGTTTTTCCGCCTCCCGTCTTATAGTCGATGCATTGACGGTTTCCACCGCCGGCGTTTCGCAGCTATAGAAAATGTTTGGTGATAATTTTTATCGCTCAAAATATATAAATTCTGGGGAATTGTTTCTAGAAGAGAAAGTTTATATCGAAAAGAAAGAAATTCTGAGAGGATGGTGAACATTAAGATATTAATGGTGAGTTGTTTGTGCGTGTGTGTGAAACACGTAGGAAATGAGAAAAAGAAAAAAACAGGAATTGGTTGCAAAAATGGCATCTGGTCACCAAACATATCCCAACAAATATATTACCATTTTTTGCAGGATATGGAACCGAAAAACATCTAGAAGCGCCGAAAACATTTTTTCAGGGTCCGCAGAAAAGGAGGGCGAAAAGCACTTGAAAGCCAACAGCATTAAAAAATACCCGTTTTTCAAAAAGCAGGAACCGTAATTTCATAAGTCGTGGAAATAATTCGACGCACCTTTAAATTTCAGCCGAATTCTTCATTGAAAATTAAAGGCGCATAACATTTTTGACGCCGGCGCGTTTTTTTTTTCTGGAAAACAACCTGCATAGGGAAAAAACCACGAAAAACAGTTAGTTTTTCCTGTGATGAATAGGTCCGTAAATAAATACAAACGGTGCCCATTTTCTCTCTGTTCCTCTTTCGTTGCAACACTATATTTTTCGTCTCTTCCAACCTGATTTCCTCCTTGCTCGTGACACGGATACGGCGTGATCGCCTTGCTCTCCACGTCTTCGCCGACCGCACTGTCAAGACATTGTGAAGTTTGCGCGTTGCGCAGCTGAAATCGCCGCCAGTTGGTGATCGTTGATAACTAACCTGATTGCCGCCCTGACCGTGACACTGATAGGTGCCAACCGGCTTATTCTTTTCGTGCCGGCCCACCATGCAATCGAGACATCGTGCGGGTTGCACCGCACTGTTGCGCACCTTCAAACACCAAACAACCACATCAAGACAGATAGAGAAGAAGAAGAAGAAAGTGAAAAAAAAAGAAGAAAACAAGACTCACAGATTGCACAACATTTCGTAGTGAGACCCTAGTCTAGCTTTCTCGGAAGTTCCAATTTTTCGGAATTTTCTACCCGTTTCGAGACTATTTCTTAATTTCGAAACAAATTCCGATTCCGGCTCCAACCATGATTTTTTTCCGAAAATTTTTTGGAGGATATTCTACGATTTTTCGAGATAAACAGCTTTTTTAAAAATAATTTCGAGATCACGGATTAGAGTTTTACCAACTTTGACGCAAATTACCTTGCTTACAAAAATTGCCGTTTTCGTATTTTTATTTATTTCAATACTTTTGCAGCCAATAAGTTGAAATAGAATTTCCGCCGGAAATTCGGAACGTGATTCATATTTTTTGGAAGTTTTGTTGGAAATTTTTACCCGGATTTTAATTTTCGGAATATTCCAAGGAAATAACGGGACCAAAAAATTGCCGGACCCTAGTATTCCAGAATTACTGGAAATCAGTTGGGTCTCACAACGAAATGTTCTATTGAATACTGTTATTCTTGTCTATGACCGTTACGGCGGATCTATATTCGCAAAGTGAAATTTAATGCAACACTTCTAAAAAAAGCGATAAAATAGTGAAATTTTTGAATAATAAAGATTTACACCCAGTTTTTACCAAGGTAAATCTACGACCACTGTTACGGTCGTAGACAAGAATAACATCCTATTTTGGGAACATTCACCACAAGACATTTTTTGATACTTTCTCTATATATCTTCACGCAACAGAAATACCTTTTTTTTAATTTGTTATGAATTAGGGATTAGAGATTTAGAGAGGAGGGGATCTTTTTCAAAATTCCAGTGAGCATGCAGTGGGGAGTGAATCAAGACTTTAAAACACTTCACTTATTTTTTTGGACACGGACATTTTACACACAAACATACTCATGCAAAAAAGCAAAGCGTCGATTCAGTTTCTTGAAAATACCCGGCACGATTGGGAGAATAGGATTAATTGGGCTGCGACATTATAAAGTATCACGGTCAGATCGATAATCAGTTTTGTTTAAAACAATTTTTTATGGATACAGACGGATGTGTTATTTTTGACTCTGAGACCATTCGAAACAAGACATTTTGAAACTGGGACGTTTCGAAACTAGGACGTTGCTATTTGTCGCGCTATTGACAAAATTCTTCTGAACTCTCATGACTGAACTCTTCTTGTTTTTGCAATTGTATTAAATCGTATTCAGAATTTTCCTTTAAAAAAATAATTAAAGCAATAGGAAAATAACTGCATCCGTCTGCAAAACTCCAAAGGACGGACAAGGTTTAAAATCAAATTCACCAAACTAAAAGAGGATTCCCAGAAGCAAACGGTACAAAGTTAAACAGTGTATGAAATTAAAATTTCCGAAAAGCAAAGATAACATTTCCCAAAGGTGAATAAGACAACCAAAGCAGTTGGAGCCAAGGGATGCTATCACGTATTCACAACGAGCGACACTTGAATTCACGTGTTTATTTGAAAAAATATATAAGAAATGGAGATTTGTTTTGTCTTCCAATCTAACGCGACGTGTCGCTCTTCGCAAATACGTAATAAGTGGAAGAAACTAAAATCGTTTTTATTTCGTTTTGTGATTGAGAAAGAACTAATAGGATATGAATTGTGGAGAGATTTAGAGAAACTAAGAGATTAGAGAAAAAGGAACTTGGGGTTTCAAATAATAATAAAAAACACGTACCTCTCCTTTTGCAATCGATTCTCCTGGAACAAAGAGCTCTGGATAAATGTTATCCAAGTACCATTTGAAAGATTTGCATCCCAGATCAGATCGAAGTTTCTTGCGGGAGGACACGTCTCCGTAGTCTCCCTAAACATTTTCAAATAAAATTGGAAATTTAAATTGTAAAATTTTTAAAACCAAAATTAACAGCTCTGGATCGTTTCGAGACTGGGATGTTTCGAAGCTACAGTGCTATTTATCATCTCGTTATTCGCACTAGTGACAAAACTATGCCAAGTTAACTGACTTACCGGTAAACATTTTAAGGAATTTTTAGCAGTAATGGCGCGGTTAAAAATGAAAAAAAAAGGTGGCCATAAATGCAGAAATTTCCCCCTTTTTTTCTAAATCGCACAGTTGAATTTAGAAAAAAGGTGAAATTTCTGCATTTATGGCTACCTTTTTTTCATTTCTGGCCGCGCCATAAATTCTGACAAATTCTTAGAATTTACGTGTAAAAAATTCGACATATTTTTTATCCTTGTCTGAATTTTGAAAAGGCAATAAAGTTTCGAAACGTCCCAGAGCCAAATTAACTGAGGCCCGATTTATGAAACTGGAAAATGACAGGAAAATCATTTTCCAGTAAATTTTTCTCTGCGCCTCTCACCCTTATCACACGAATTGGGCCGTTTTTCGAAATAGATTTCTCGGCAAACGATTTTCTTGATATTGTTCATCCGCGGAGAAAGCAAGTGCGCTCCACGAAACTGTTTCGTGTTTCGTGATTTTCATTTTCATCGCGAAATTATTTAATTTCACGTAGAATTTGTACGTGAAATGAAATTTGGAAACCAAAATGAAAATCACGAAACACGAAACAGTTTTGTGGAGCGCACTTTCTTTCTTCGCGAATGGACAATACTATTTAATGTATGGCTTTTTTTTAAAACCTCATTTCATCTGATACTTTCGTTTTCGTTATTTGTTGCTGCTCTTTGATGAATTCTTATTGGTTTCGTGCAGATTTTGAGCTTATTTTTTAATTTTACCGAATTTATCGCTTTTATAAAAATTTTTTTTTTAGAAATTCTGATTTTTTAACGTGATTCAAAAGTTCACATAAAAACATACCAGCTGATTATTGATACGCTCATAGTAATATGTTTTGTAGTCGTCAAGCCAAACTTCTGCCAATCGAATGGAATTTCTCTTGAGCACATTCACACCAGTCCTCCATTTGTATGGCGAGCGTTTTCGGAAGACGTGACCGACGTGAGAGCAAGGAACAATTTCAAGAGTACCGCCACACATCCAGATTTTAAATGAGAGTTCCAGATTCTCTCCTCCCCAAATATCGAATCCGGGATCATAAGTTCCCAACTTCTCAAAGTATTTTTTGTCGATCGAGAACAATCCACCAGCCATTGTGGGCGATCTGACCGGATCAATAGCACGCGTGCGATTCTTTCGATCACGTTCCGGAATCGAGTGCCAATTGAATTGAAGTCCCCAATCGAAACCGCCGACACTTGTAAAGTACGCTTTGGAATGGTGGTATTCAAATGTGTTGTCGTCGATGACGTCAATCACCGGACACACGACAGTTGACGGATCTCTTTTAATTCTGTCGAGAAGCGGCTCAATCCATCCTTCCATGCATTCGCAATGCGAATCCAAATAGGTGAGCACTTCACCGGTGGCAACTGCAGCTCCACGAAGTCGTGCTCTGATCAATCCCTCTCTCTTCTCCATTCTCAAGATTTTCACTTTTCCTCCAAACTGTGACATGTACTCTTCCAGCGGTCTTTTTGTGTGATCCATGTCAGAAAAGTCGTCGACAAGAACAACTTCTTCGAGAAGGTGATCCGGAGTTCTTTCAAGAACAGAGTGTACAGTGCGAAGAAGGACTGACCAGGCTTCGTTGTGAAAGCAGACGATAACTGAAGTGCGCGGTAGATTGTCCAGGTATTTTTCGGTTTTGCACTCTGCATCGATATTGGTTGGAAGGGTTCGATGCACTGAAATCATGTCGGAGGCGTATTGATTGAAGGCGTTGTTTAACATTCCCTTGTCGTACTTTGCTTTCTCTTCGGATGACAATTTCTGAAATTATTCGTAATTTTTTCCAGAAAGAAATGCGTTTTTTTTAATCCTACAGTTTTATCAACCACTACAGCTTTTCCAAGCTCTCCTGCTTGGCTGGTATCGCCTTTTTTGTAGATCGGATCATTCGGATCGACCATGAATTTTGGTTTGACCAAGTTTCCGCCCGGCTGCTCATCCTCAATGGCATTATCTTTTTGCTCAACAGGTTCGACAGGTTCGGGCTCGATTGGTGGGCCAAATCCCTGAATTACATTCGGCTTCGGCACATTTGGCACAGCTTTCGGGTGATTTGCGACAATTCCATCAGCCACATTATTATTTGAGCTAATCTGAAGACAATATTTTTGATACATGTTTTTTGAATTTTTTTTTGAACAATTTCGCCTTACAAAAAAATTGTTAAATCGTTTCGAGATATTTATCGGATGCCGATGAATTACTTACAGTCGGTGAATGCATCATCAACCTCGCTCCACGGCACTTCCCAATTAGCAAAAGTGCGGCGCGCTTTTTTCGGTGGGAAAATTCAAATTTGAACTGCCATTCGTGGTGATTCCGCCATTTTATTTTTTTTTTGTTGATAGTAATTAAATTTATGGCACAAAAATTCAAAATGGGGACGTTTCGAAAATTGTCACTTCGAAACTGGGACGTTTCGAAACATTAGTGCATTTTTAGCAGTAAATTTCGAAAAATTTCCGAATTTACTGGTAAAAGATTCAACAACTATTTTCTCACTGGCCGAAATTTGTCAATAGTGCGAACACGGCGACGAAAAATGGCACTAAAGTTTCGAAACTTCCCAGTTTCGAATCGTCCTAGTTTCGAAACGTCCCAGAACCGAAAAAACAGATTGAAAAAATGAAATATGATTACGCGCTAATCTTGCAAGTGCGGCACGGAAATTTTCAGTAGAGTGTGGTGCATGATGCATTCGTCGACTGTACGATCCAAATATTATATTTTACGTTTCCGATCGAAAATTAACATGGAGCAAGCAGACGATCCCGAATGGACATTTTCGATGGCTATTAGCCGACACCTTTCTGAGTAATCCAAAAAATCCGAAATCTGCGTTTGGGCGTGTTCGCTGACTCCCCGCTTATGCCCCTGTTCTCGAAGCAATATGGAAAACTCAGGCAATTTTTGGCGCGTATGTGGCAAATATTGGCGGCTATGTGGCTAATAGCCATTAAAAACGGCTAATAGCGGGTGATAATGGCTATTAGCCATCGGAAATAGCTATGAGACATTGGAAACGTCTTATATGCATTTGGCACACGCCGAGTTAGATGGCTATCAGCTAAAAATTTCCTAAGAATATATGATATACTCGGTGTAAAGCTCTGCAAACCCGCTCCAATCGAACAATGCATTTGGAGTGAGATTCAGAGAAATCGGAGCAGAACATCGGCCACGCACTCTCAATTTTCTGCACTCTCTCGTCGCCAACGAGGCCGCGTCCATCACTGTGCGAAGGGAGCGCGTTAGCAGCGCTCCGTACTGAGAATACGAAAATCCTTTAAAATAAATACCTGATTAGTGTTATTACTTGTTGCAGCGAAGAAAATCAAGGAACAGAGCCATACGACTGGGATTAGAAGGAGGACTTTAAAAATTGCTTTTTTCTTGAATAATATCATTTTTGCCTAGTATTTTCAACTAGTGTGTGTGGTTTTTCCGACCCGTATCTGAAAATTAAAAAATTATTTAAAATTGTTCAAAAAGTAAAGTTCTTTAAAGCTAATTAAATAGTTAAATAACAGAAATATTATGTATTCGCCACTGAGTGACGGTAAATTTGGATAAAAACGTGTTTTGTTCATTTACCGCAAATACATAAACAAATATTTAGCACAAGAAACAGAAAGTGTGGCAAATTTCCATTTTTGGACACGTTGTCCTCGTGTAATACATGGCCTACGATTCCCACCATGCAGTACACGTGGGCAAACAGTGAACACGTCGTGGCGTGTGAATTTTTATGAAATTTCCTTTTTTTTTGTTTTAAAAATTTGTGATTTTTTGAACTTACCGCCAGTTTGGCGTTTTTCGGCTCTTCGACTCAACAAATGTCACGAGAAGTTAACCTGGAAATTTCAAAAGTTTAAATGTCCAAAAAAAAAAAAACAATTTTATATGAAAAAAATGATAAATTTTTGTTCAGAGATGTTGGAAATTGAGCATGAAAATGAAAGAGAAAAGAAAACAACAAAAACAGGCAATTTAAAATTAATGCAAAAATTCATTGTATTCGGAATTTAAAGTATTCTGAAAAAAACTACTGCTAAAATTTGAATAGATTCCAACTAGAGCACAGAACCAAACTGTATTATTGTGGTCAAACAGAACCATTATTTGACTTTTGCGCTCGAGCAAATGTGCAAATGTGCTCGAGAATTGTAATATTTCAAAGATAAATACGGTGGGATTGTATAGTTATTTTTGAAAATAAAAGTGATTTTTTAATTGAATTTTCACTGAAAAATCAAACTTTATCCAGAAAACAAAATAATTTGTTGGGATCATTTTTTTTTTCAGTTTTCATGAAATTAAACTGTGATTTTAGGGGCAAAAATGAATTTTAATTCATATTGGGAAACAAAAATTGAGACACGGTATTTGCGTACTTTTGAAAATGAAACAAAATTCTCTCCATTTTTTATGATACCGTACTGGATAAAAATACATCATATTTTTGTTTTTGGAGTATAACTTTTGAATGGAGAGGGTTTAGATTCTGAAAATGTGCATGAGTCTGCCCCGTAATGTTTTTGACAAGCTCAAAAAATAGGTTTGGTCATATTTTTTTTAACTGCAGATTTTTTTTTAATTTCAGATGCTAAAGTTTTCGACCCAAAAATATTTTTTTTCAGATTTTTCAAGACTCGATATTTATTTTCAAAATGAAGTTTTTAAACTAAAATTATGTTTTTAGTTGACTATGGGTTGATCGGACAATTTTCAGTTGACTTACAACACTTTGAGTATCAGGGTCCACATGGGTAAGAAGTGCTGTAAGTCAGTTGAAAAATTTTCGATCAACCCATATTGTGAAAACAAAAAAATTGCAACGCGGTGTTTGCGTACTTTTGAAATTCAAACGGCAATGGAAGAAATAGCATGGGAAATGAAGAGATTTGTTCCCATTTTCGTTTGAATTTCAAAAGTACGCAAACACCGCGTTGCAATTTTTTTGTTTTCACAATAGTCAACTACATAAAATCATACTTTTAGTTTTGAAACTTCATTTTGAAAATAATGCTGCGCACAAAGTAAAAAAAAGCACGCGTGATTTTGCGAAACACGCGCACAAAGTGACGCGAGATTTGCATGATTTTGAAGAGTCATTTTTACAAAAATATGTTATCTTTCTTAAATAGAAAATTTTAGATTAGTCTGTGTGTTTGTTTGTGTGTCTCACACACGAGTTTGCAGTCGACAAAACTCGATCCAGCGACCTATAGATTGACGTTCAAACGTGCTAACCAATATACCACAAGGGTCACGAAAACTTGAGAGAAATAGGAGAAACAAATGATTGCCATTTCTATTGAAAAAAAAACAAAAATCGGTAAAAATAAATATTTGACGAAGGCGACTTAGTCGCCACAAGCTGCAGGCTTGTGTCCCTTTAAAATTCTTACGGTACATGTTATTTTTTCAGTCGGTTTTCTCAACATTTTGCGGCGAATTGACGTTTTCTGCGGTTTTAAAGATATTTTTCGATAAAGTAAATTAATTTAGCCTTAATTGAAAGGGTTCGCATCATGTATGAACTATTTTTTTCTTATTTAAAGTAAATTTCCATTGTCTAGAAACTTACCTAAATTTTTTTGCCGTCATGTCTGCAATTCAACTGTTCGTTTATTTTGTTTTATCATTTTCTGGATAGTTTTGTAGCATTGTGTTATGGGGTTTTGCACGAACTGACAAAAAATGACAAAAAAACGGCAAAAAACTGCGCGAAACTCGGAAAATGCTCCGATTGGCCTTAAATTTTTTAAATAAGGGCAAAAAATATTCCCGACCATGACATGCTCAAAAAATTTTGGACCGAAACATCGGTTTAAAAAATTGCTGAAAAAAAAAAAAACAAAAATCAGTAAAAATAAATATTTGATGAAGGCGACTTAGTCGCCACAAGCTGCAGGCTTACTTTATCGAAAAATATCTTTAAAACCGCAGAAAACGTCAATTTGCGGCAAAATGTGTAATAAACCGACTGAAAAAATAACATGTACCGTATGAATTTTAAAGGGACATAACATCGTTTTGTAAAAAAAACGCTTCAAAATCGCGCAAATCCCGCGTCACTTTGTGCGCGTGTTTCGCAAATTCACGCGTGTTTTTTTTTTACTTTGTGCGCCACATAAATATGGAGTCCTGAAAAATCTGAAAAACATTTATTTTTGGGTCCAAAACTCTGGCATCTGAAATTTTTTTTTTAATTTGCAGTTTTCAAAAATGAATAAATCCATTTTTGGAGCTTGTCATAAACATTACGGGACAGACTCATGCAAATTTTCAGAATCTTAACCCTTTCCGTTTAAAAGTTATAAATACTCCAAAAACAATAACATGATGTATTTTTGTCCGGTACTGTATTTCTTCCATTTTCGTTAAAATTTTTAAAAGTACGCAATCACCGTATCACAGTTTTTCCCCAATATTTTAATGAAAAACCCCATAAAGTAGATCAAAATTATACAACCAAAAAAGTTTTTTAAAAAAAGGAAGACACATGGAGCTCTTATCACTTTTTCGACCAGAACACGTCTTTTGGGCAAACAAAAGCGTGGAATTAATCAATAAGCGATATGATGTACCTATAAGTTCTTCCGCTCATATTAACAAAACGCGTGGAGCCCCAATACGGCTAATATGCTCAATTGAGCATGAAATGACCCCGAAAGCAAATAAAAAAAACTACTTTTTCGTCGCGTATACAACTTTTTTTTCGGGCTTTAGGAGTGACACGTTTCAATTCGCGACAACCAACGGTGCAAAATGCAATAGAAACGTTTATGCAAGAGAAAAAAAAATAATAAAACGTGTCATTTCTCTCTCACCTTCTCTGCGCTCTCTGTTTGTTGCAAACGTAAATAAACATATTTGGACAAAAACGCGGTGAACAGGCTTATTCTGAATGTGTTGCAAAATTGCCGCCAAATACAGATAAATTGAATTACAATTGTGCGTGGCGCAGCAAAAAAATTAGCCATTTGGTTTTAATCCAAAAATGTCTAACATCATATTCTCATTCATCGTAAATTCAGAAAAACGGAGTTGTATTGCCTCGTTGGCGAAAAAAAAGAAAACAAAATATGCTGCTGTGTTACAGGCGGATCCAATAAGAAACACATGTTATTGGATAAAAAAATTCAACAATAAAATGAAATTCACGGGCGGGAGCAAAGATGGGCGAAAACGACATTTTCCGGAAATTACGAATACGGGGAAATGAATAATTTTTGAAACGGGTATGAATATTTTTTTATTTACTCCTGGAGCCATATAATATAGACTACTGTAACAGTAGTTGTATTACTTTCGTCTAAGCAAGGGTCCATCATCTTTTAAAATGTCAGCTTTACCACAAGAAATATCCGCACGAATTTTGACACATTAAAGGATGTGGCAATTATTTAATTAATAACTGATCGAAAAATTTTCGTATATTTTTTAATTCAGCAAATCGTTGATTTTTATCCGCCCACTTCTCGCATCTGGATAAACTGCTAATAATAGAGAGATGACCACGAAACGAAAATTTAGAAACGGCGATAAATTTGAAGAGTTTTCAAAACACTCGAGAAAACAAAGAATTTCTGAAACAAAAAAGACAAAGTTGAAACCTAATGCTTTTCTCTCCTGATGAATCAACAAGTGTCTGTATTCACTCGGACAGTCTTTCTCTGTTCGTCTGTCTCTCATATGTCTGTCTATCTTTCTATCGCAATTCAATCCCGATCGGTTTGGCTTTTCCTTCCTTTTTAAACACACGCATACACAGACAGAAGAGACGCAGAGAAAGAATTGCGTACGAGAGAGTGCATGGTAGGTGGGGGAAAATTTGTTCGGTTCCACGCACGCTGCGCCGTGCGCAACGAAGCAACGAATCGAACGGCTGAGCGGTAATTTCGAAGAGAGGCATAGAAAGGATATTGTTTCAAGAGGAGAAATATTGAGATGAAAATTAGTTACCCTAAAAACTCTAATAGAACGGCATGCCCTTCTATTGTTTCATTTCATCACAACTGCCGGGTATTTAGAGGTTTACACACCAAACTTCGGTCGTCTCATATCTGCTTGGTTAGGAAATGTTTTACCGAGTTTGGTGTGAAATCCTCTGAACACTCGACAGTTTTGATTAAATGAAACAATAGAAGGGCATGTCGTTGTATTAGAGTTTTTACGGTATATTTATTTACGTCGGAAGTGAGGTTTCTCTGACAAAAATTATTTCAAGTCTAATTTGGATTGAAACCACTTCTAATTAGACTTTAAAATTCTCGAAAATTTTCGAGGGACAATTTAAAAAACATAGAAGAAAGTTGAAAGGTTGAAAAGCTAAAAAATTGAGGGAAAATTTCCGCCAAAAACTTCCATAAAATCAGTTACCCTTTTTTCGCTTTTATTTTCTTATTTTCATGTTTTTAAACAAAAAAAAATTACCTGAATTTCGTTGATTTCGTTGATCAAAAGCTGAAAATTTTTGCCCAAAAACGGATGTTTTGTGCACTTTTTTTGCTGTTCTGTCTGAAAAACGCAATTTTTTTAAAGAAAAAATTCCAGTCACTGATCTTTTCAGACTCACAAAGATATTTTCAAGTTTAACTATATTACGGTATATTTTTTTTCGAGCGTAAATCGGCACACTGTCACGGCGAGACCCAAGCGACGCTGTCACGTTCTTATAAAACTTGAAAAAATCTTTCTCAGTCTGAAAATATCGGGGAGAGAAACTGGAGTTCTTTCAAAAAAAAAAAGATAGTTTTTCAGACAGAATAGTTTTAAAAAAAATGCAAAAAAATGCACGGTTTTGACCAAAAAACTTTGAGTTTTAGATCTCAACCAACAAAATTCAGTAAAATGCTTCATATTTTGTTTAAAAACATGAAAAATAAAGAAGGATACTGCATTTTATGGAAGTTTTTGGCGGAACATTTTCAAACCCGAGGGGTATGAGGAGGACGAATAAATGGTTTCCACCATCGCACCAGAGAATGCCGCCTAGAACCTTCTAGTATAGTTATCTAGAAAGGAAGAAAGAAAAAAGCAGAATAGAGAACGAAAGACGGACGGAAAAGTCATTTTTCCCTCGGGAATCGTTGTTTTGCGGATTGCGGATTGCGGTCACTCCTCGCTTAAAGTGAGAAAGTTTTTAACTGTTTGATGATTGGATCAGTAGCGAAAAACTGACCGATTCCGTATTTTCGCTCCCTTTTCACTGGTTTAAATGGGCTGTGAAAGCGAACGGATAGCATAAATCAGGAGAGAGTGTAATTTCATTGTGGATCGAGGACGCTTTTGGTGGAGCTTTGCGACGGGAAATATATTTTTAGTTTTTTATTGCGTTGTTGCGCACTGCCACCAAAATGGGGATATTTACTTGGGTAAGTGAGATTTTTAACAGAAATCGTTAAGAAACGAAATTTGGTCATTTTAAAAGCTTGTTAAATTAAATCGGTGGAAAAATAAGAAAGTTATTAGAGATTTGCTGAAAATAACTGAAATTTTAAGTTTTCAGGGCGAAGGGCCTAAATTTCAATTTTCTTAACATGCACGATTCACGGCGTGCTAGGGACCAGTGTGCTTCACCGATCAAAAATTCCCCGATTAATGGTTTTTTCGATTAATAATCGGTGAATTAGTCGATTAATTTTCACCGGTTTTAGTCGATTAATTAGTCGATTAAAAAAATTTTAGTCGATTAATCGTCGATTAATTTAATCGGAAATTAGTCGATTAATCGCGATTAAATTAATCGACGAAACATATCGCTAAACAACACGCGATTCGTAATTTCGGAGCGTCGATATGGTTTTTTCAAATTAAAGAATTCAAATGATAGCGATCGCGGACCCGTGATTTGTCGGTACAAGAAACTATGTATAGCCGGTCGCGTTCGCCAAGAGGGCAGCTACCAGACAGCTACCTGGCAGCTGTTTGGCAGCTATTTGGCAGCTATTTGGCGGCTATTTGGCGGCTATTTGGCCGCTATTTGGCAGCTATTTGGCGGCTATTTGGCGGCTATTTGGCGGCTATTTGGCAGCTATTTGGCAGCTATTTGGCAGCTATTTGGCAGCTATTTGGCAGCTATTTGGCAGCTATTTGGCAGCTATTTAGCAGCTATTTAGCGGCTATCTGGCAGCTAGTTGGCGGCTATCTGGCGGCTATTTGGAGGATATCTGGCGGCTATTTGGAGGATATCTGGCGGCTATATGGAGGCTATTCGGCACTAGATGAACCGGAATAGAACTGCCCGGAATAGAACCGGCTGTATCGGTACAGCTCCTTTAATCGACGATTAATCGGCGACTAATTCACCGATTAATTAATCGACTAAATCAGTCGACGATTAATTTAGTCGATTAATTAATCGACTAAATTAATCGACGATTTTTTTAGTCGATTAATTAATCGACGAAATTAATCGATTAATCGGCGACTAATTCACCGATTAATAATCGATTAAGCGACTAATTTTAATCGATTAATCGTCGATTAATTAATCGATTAATTAGTCGGTTAATTAGTCGATTAATCGACAAAAATTTAATCGGTGAAGCACACTGCTAGGGACTACGTTTCAGAAAACTTTTTGAGATCAAATTTTCGAGCGCCAATTCTCGGGTCTCTGTGTCTCCATTTTTGCACACTTTTTGCTAGACTTGGCAGAATGCCACTGTCAAGACACAGGCACATGCGAATAGGCGCGAATTCCTTTACGTAGGGTCTAGCACACCGTGCGATTCAAAAAAATATTTTAAACGCCGGACCGCCCGGAAAAGTTGAAAATGGCTCAAAAATAGGAATTAGAAAATTCAGGCCTAAATTCCCCGTTCTGGTAGCAGTAGGGTCCTATGCCCAGAAAATTCCAGAAAAAAAAACACGCAGCACCAATTTAAACTAAATGGCAATCTCCTAATCTTCTTTTCTTCGACTCACATAAATACTTCAGGACATCGCACTATAGCAATAAAAATTTCATAAACTTTCCTAAAATCCGATTTATTTATTTAAATACCAGTCACTTTCCTTTCTATTTTAACTTAATTCGGAAGTTGCGTAATATCCTTGGAACTATTTGTGATCACGTTTCGTAAAATCTGGCAGCACATATTTACGAATAGAATGTGTTTATGTATGTGTGGGTTAGTCTATGACATACATATTTACCAGAAAAATAAAAACGACAAATTGAATAAAAATGAATGACGAAATGGAAGAAAAAGAAAGCATATTTAGCGATATTTACAAGGATGCAAATAGAAAAAACTGGTAGCAAATTATTTAAGTGAAAATGACACAAAAACCAAATGGCAATTTTTGTTTCCTTCTTCCTCACAACTAATTATCTTTTTTTCCGAAAAAGTGGAGAAAACCGTTTCGAATGAAAGACGAAAAAGAAAAAGACATTCTAGATTTCCACAGTCTTCTTCTCCTTTTCTTTTGCCACTTTTGCCATTCAAAGGTAATAGACGACGATAATTATTCGGATGGATGATTATAGTGAAGAAGCCGAGAATAAAATTGAAGTGGCATAAGCCAAATGTATTCTTTTCTTCTCCCAATTTTCAATATAGAATTTCTTACAGTTTCAGAGCCTAAAAGTAGGTGCCAACTTTATGGGGGAAAGTGGCTTAAAATATACTCTTGGGTGGGTGATTTACGAATATCTTATTAAAAGCGCACTAAAAAATTCATCTGATGTTTGGCGAATTTTACAACAACAAATAAAATTCGAAGAACACAAGGAATGCCCAAGATGGCGGAAAATTCAAATGCATTGATTCTTTTTCGCTATATTTCTCCTGTCTTTCTTGCATTTTTCTAATTTTTTGCGTTTAATTTTGAAAAATAATGCATATGGGGCAGTGTTGTATGGAATTCCGACTTCCGCTCATGTTTTCACTTCCGACTTCCGGATTCCGAATATAAAAATTTAATTCCGACTTCCGAGTTCCGTTTTAGAAAATTTAACTTCCATGCAACTCTGATAGGGGGTATATAATTGCAAGAAAACGAATATTTCTAGGAAAAATGAAATTTTCTAGAAAGTGCGGCCGTCGGATTTTTAGGCCAGCGGCCAAGAAAACCGGGGGCTTTGTGTATGTACTTCAAGTGGTCTTCTAATTTATTTTGTAAAATTCGGCAAAAATCAGAGAATTTTTTAAAACGAAGGATGATAAACTTCCGGTCCAAAACTATTTCGGAACGAATAGAGTCACTCCAAACATAACGGAACAAAATAAAAAATAAAGGACGAAGAACAGAAACGGTTTTATTCTCTCCACCTGTGACGATAATCCCTATTTTTTTCGCAATTCCACTAACTAGATGGACGAAACGAACGGGAGCAAAGAAAAGAAAGGAAAAGGAATAAAGGAGGTGTGAGTAGTTAGAAACGGAAGAAAAGAGTATGAAGGAAAAACAGAAAGAAGCGAAAAAAAGGAGTGGAAATTGCAAATATTTACTCGCCTCCTTTTCTTTACCTTTTAGTGACCCTTTCCGTTGTCTCAGACATTTTTTCAGCAGTGTGCTCCACTGACCCGTTGCTTTGGAAAATTTTATATGAAACTGGAACTAACTATTTCGGGCGCAATTAAAAAAATATCTGGAAGTTTTCTTTTTTTCAAAATTCTCTCAATCTTTTTAGACTGCGCTATTTTTATCTAAAAATTTGAACTTTATTTGCGAACAAGAATTCTTCAAATAAATAGAAAAGAAGTAATAAATCATATTTCCAAGGAAACAGCATGGGAAATTCAAGCCGTTGTCATGCAAAGACAGAGGCATAGGGTCCGACACAATTATAAACAAAGAGCGGAAATCGGGAGAAAGTGAGACGAAAATATATACAAATGGATTAGGGGAAAATGTTCTTAAAATTTGAACTGAATTTTACGATTTTTCATAGAAAATAGATGACGAAAAAGTTTATGGAAAAGAAAAAAACCTGGTACCGTAAGATTAAAGACGCATAAGAGAAAATGTACACTCGGGTCTCGACTGGATTTGGGTTAATGGTAGGAAATTTCGATTTTTTACGGAAGCTGAAATTGAATTTTTTAAATTGTTTCTTATTTTTGTTTTTTTTTTATAAATATTTATTTAATTTCAGGAAATAATAATTCCCATTTAATTTACAGAGGAAGAGGCCGGAAATTTATATTTAAAAAAAAGGTCCGTTGACTTTTCAGAATCTCATTACACGCTTCCTCAATAAATCTATTTTTGGAATTGCCACAACAAAAAAATAGAGACGAAAGAAACCTGACAACGAGTGTCAAGACGAGGCGGTACTCTATAAAAACGTCATTTTTTTTCCTTGCGAAAACTCACAAGTTTCCCAGCAATCTTTGTGAAAAGATCTACGTAGCCAGTGGAATAGTAACACATAAAAAGTTATCTAACCCGGCGGAATAGGAAAAATGAGTGAGAAGAAGGCGTGAAAAGAAGAAAAGATGAAGATTGCACAAGCGGATAAAAATGGCAATGAAGAGAAAAAAAGAGGAACAAATTAAATACATTTTGAACAGGAAAAAAAATGTAAAGACGAGAGGAGCGAGATAGAGAATGGGCGTGAAGGTCAAATGTGAAAGAAGCGCGGACGGAACGTAAAATGAAAAAAGGAAGAAGACGTTGAAGAGATTTGACATATGGAAGCCGTTCCGAATTTTTCAAAAAATTTATTGTTTTGGCCGCCATTTTTCGCATTTTACAAAGTTCTGATATCTTGAGATAAATCTGTGAAACTGTTCTAATTACCGTATTTAGCCTAAATTTCCGTTTTTAGAAAATTTCACTTCCATGCCAAACTTAGTACTTCGTGATTTTTATTTTGTTTCCAAATTATTTGATTTTAAGTGTAAATTCAACGTGAAATGAAATAATTTGGAAACCAAAATGAAAATCACGAAGTACCAATTTCGGCGGAGCGCTTTTGACCGCCATGGCGGGTCGACAATATTTATTTCGTTATTCTCGGCCCGTCAAAATGGTCAAACGCGCTCCGCTGAACTCAACGCTATTTATGCGAATTTCATTTTGGATTCCAAATTATTTCATTTCACGTTGAATTTATACGTGAAATGAAATAATTTGGAGACTAAAATGAAAATCGCATAGCGTTGACTACAGCAGATCGCGTTTGACAATTTTGGCGGGCCGATAATAAAAATATTGTGAAAACAAAAAAGTTGCAACACGGTGTTTGCGTACTTTTAAAATTCAAACGAAAATGAGAACATATTTCTTCATTTGCCATGTTATTTCTTTCATTGCCGTTTGAATATCAAAAGTACGCAAACACCGCGTCGCAATTTTTTGTTTTCACAATATGAGGATAAATAAAACAACAAGTTATTAAAAGAAGAAAAACAAAATGGCAAAAGCAACAAAAAAATCCTCACTTTCAAGTGTCAGCTGTGGCTTTTCACACCTTTTTGCTGCGTAAACAAAAACAAACTTTCAGTAATCGTTTATTTCCAACAAAATACAAGTTTATTGATATAGATTAATAAACAGAAATACGATAGAAACCGACAAGAACACTATAAAAAAAAACGGGAAAACGAAAGAAAAAAAAACAGAAAAAGGGCAAATGCCGCCAAATAGGAATAACTTACGGGAGAAAAACGGAAAAGGGCCAAAAAAAAGAATAACAAGCAAAAATAAAACAAAGAAAAGGGTCTTAGTTGTCGTCGAGGAAGAAGAATTGACCGCTCTTCTTTTGATCCACATCTTTTACCGAGTCTTTTTTGTTGATACGTGGTCGGTACGTTTCTTGATCACGACGGAACGTGATGTCGAGCATTTTTAGGAAACGATTCATTCCTTCTAACAGCGACTGAGGTCTGTAATAAACAAATATGTGTTGCTGTCTTTTTCTAATTTTTTTCATGAGGTTACTCAGGGGAATATTTAGAAACATTTTCTTTTGTGGTACATTGGAACTGTTACGTCTCAATTTTCTGAACGGTTACGGTAAGCAGTAGCGCGAACATTCAAAACAACCATTACTTTAGGCTCCAGCTGTCACCAGATGAGGACAAGAGTAATATTATGTATTCGCCATGGAATGAATGGCCACTCACTGTTATTGTGTTTTCGATGGAGCTGCATCATCGAAATATGAAACCCCGCCCACTTTTTTCACACAAGATTTAAATAGTGCTGTTGTTGTTTGTAATTTCGAATGTTCGTTTAAAAAAAGTGGGCGGGGTTTTTCCAAACTTTCCTTTATTTAGCTACTCGATTGAAAACATAATAAATATGGTCCAAAAAGTTAGCTGGTCTCACAGCGAGACTACGATAGCCCGAAATATAATTTTTATAGATTTTTTTGTACATCTTGACAACAACGCCTTTGATTTGTCTTCAAATATTTTTTTAATGTTTCAAAAACGTTTTTCCGTTGTGACGCGTCCAAAGTTCAAAAAATTCTTGAAATCAGGAGTTTTTTGTAGTCCAATTTTCCAAAAAAAAAATTCCCAGAAAACATAGGCGGTCACAGTTGAAACCGACGTTACCGTAGTTGCTTCGCTGCGAGACCTTTCATGTGTAAAATTGAATTTTCACAGTTTCTCAATTTGTTCTTTTATACGGAAAAATTCAAGTTCAAACATATAAGATCTCGCAGCGAAGCAACTACGGTAACGTCGGTTTCAACTGTAATCGTCTGTTATTTTTTGGGAACTTTGGGATGCAAAAAACTCATGATTTTAGGAATTTTTCGAACTTTGGACCCGGCATAATCTTTCTTATATAGAAAATTTTAGATTAGTCTGTGTGTTTGTTTGTGTGTCTCACACGCGAGTTTGCAGTCGACAAAACTCGATCCCACGACCTGTCGATTGACGTTCAAACGTGCTAACCACTATACCACGAGGGTCACGAGAACTTGAAAGAAATAGGGAAAAGAAATGATTGCCATTTCTATTAAAAAAAAAACCCAAAATCAGTAAAAATCAACATTTGACGAAGGCGACTTAGTCGCCACAAGCTGCAAGCTTGTGTAACATGTAATGTATTGTGAAAACAAAAAAAGTTGCAACGCGGTGTTTGCGTACTTTTAAAATTCAAACGAAAAGGAAAAATTTTCGGCCCGCCAAAATGGCCAAACGCGCTCCGCTGAACTCAACGCTATGCGATTTTCATTTTGGTTTCCAAATTATTTTATTTCACGTTGAATTTACATCTGAAATGAACAATTTTGGACACCAAGATGAAAATCGCACAGCGTTGAGTTCAGCGGAGCGCGTTTGGTCATTTTGGCGGGCCGACAATAGTTATTAGTAAAATTTCAGAAAATCCAAAAAAACCTTTACAAAAATCAATAAATTCAGAGACAATTCTACAAAATTAGGAAAAATCTAGAAAGAAAAATGTGTTTTAAAATGATGTTGAAGTGTCGCTGTCGTAATCATCCTCCTGGTCAGATGAAAAAATTGTCTTCCACTTCCACGTCTTCAAGCTGATCCACAGCCGCTTTCATATTGTTCGTTTTATTGGCGTATTCCAGTGCACTTTATTAAACCGCCAGTCTTCTTTTCTTGCTGGTAACACGCAATTTCTGGAGCGTCGAAACTCGTGTTTTAGCTTAAATTTAAAAAGAAAAATGCAAGAAAACATTTAAATTTGGAGAAAAAACGATAAAAAATGAATAAAAATTTAAGTTTGGTCGTAATTAATTTCGCGTTGCTCTGCCTGCGGCCACAGTATTTTCGCTAAAAGGGTCCTTCTAATACAGTTTTAACGGTAATCGTCACCTACTTGCAAGCGGTAGTGTCAACTGACGGTTGTCCTTCAAACACAATAACTCTGTCTGCCAAATATGTTGCCATGATGAAGTCGTGCTCGACGACAAAAGCCGTCTTCTTCGCGTGCATGATGAATCGCTTGATGACCTTGGCGGCATGAAGACGTTGCTCCGAATCCAAATAGGCGGACGGCTCATCAATAAGGTACAAACTGGCAGTCTTTCCGAGGCACAATGCAAGCGCAACACGTTGCAACTCTCCTCCCGACAATTCGTTCACGTTTCTGTCCAAAAGCTGCTCCATCATCAACGGATTCATGACGTCGGTCTTGAATTGCGGATGCTCGTACATGTTCTGAATCTTGTCGTGCAACATGTATCGAACTGTTGTCTCTGATTTTGGCGAGATTTTCTGCGGCTTGTACGAAATGCTCACATGTGGCAGTTCCGTATTCTCGTCTTCTGGCTTCAGAGATCCGGCCATCATACGAATCATAGTCGTTTTTCCAGTTCCGTTTTCTCCGAGCATCACGATAATTTCAGAATCCGAAAAGTCTCCAGCCTCAACACTGAGATGGAAATTGCCGAGTTGTTTCGACATGGCTGGATACTTGATATTTCCAGTCCTCTTGATCTCCTCCTGTTGCTCAGAAGTCTTGAAGGAAAGTTTCGCCTCACGGAATCTCATATTCTCCGTTCGAATGAACCCTTCCAAGAACATGTTGATTCCTTCGCGCACTCCAGATGGAAGAGTTACAACTCCATAAACTCCTGGAACACCGTACAAGCAACAGATAAAGTCGGAAAGATAATCGAGCACAGCCAAGTCGTGCTCTACGACGACGACGTAGTTGGTGTCGCTGATACGCTCACGGATGATGGCGGCGGCTTTCAGACGTTGTTTAACATCGAGGTAAGACGATGGCTCGTCGAACATGTAGACGTCAGCCTTCTGCACGCAGCACATGGCGATGGCAAAGCGCTGAAGCTCTCCTCCAGATAACTGCTCGATGTTTCTAGTGAGAAGTCCGCGGAGCTCTAAAATTGTGTTTTTTATGGGGTCATGCACGAAATGGCAAAAAAAATGCCGTGTTCGCACTATTGACAAAATTCGGCCATGGATAAAACAGTTGTCGATACCGGTAAATTCGTAGGATTTTTCGAAATTTACCGGGAAATTTGCCGCTAAAATGCACTAAAGTTTCAAAATATCTCAGTTTTAAAATTGCAGATTTCGAAACGTCCCAGAGACGAAATATCGATTTTAAAAATGTTCAGAAAAAAATAAATATTTTTTTTAATCGATATTTCGGTCCAAAATTTTCTGAGCACGCCCGTGAGTATTTTTTCCCTTATCCTCGTGAGTACTTAATTTCCCAACATTTCAGGTCAATCGGAGCATTTTCCGAGTTTTTCTTTTCCATTTCGTGAATAACCCCAATGGAAAATAATCTCATTTCTAAAAAAATTACCTACCCATTTGATCAATGACGATATCAAGATTATCATTGTCATGTTTTCTCTTAAGATTCACTTCAACAGATCCCTTGGCGGCTCTTGGAATCTGATCAACGTATTGCGGTTTAATTACGCACTTCAAAGTGTCTTCCAGAATACGAGTAAAGTAGTTTTGAAGCTCAGAACCTCGGAAATAATTGATAATTGTCGTCCATTCTTGTTCTTTTTGAAAGTTTCCGAGATTCGGCTTCTGCTTTCCGGCAAGAATTTTCAATGCTGTCGACTTTCCGATTCCGTTCGTTCCAACGAGTCCAAGCACTTCACCACATCGAGGTGTCGGCAAACGATGCAATTTGAACGAATTCTGAGAATACCGGTGAGTCGTCTCATTGGCCAAATTAGCCGGCAAATTAATAATTCTGATCGCGTCATACGGACATTTCTTCACACAAATACCACAACCGATGCACAAAACTTCCGAAATTTGTGAAATAGTAGATGTCGTTTCAACAACAATACACTGTTTTCCTGGAAAAATTCAAGAACTGAATTTCTCAGTGTTTATTTAAATAACAACAAAAAAATTACCTTGTCTCACGACCGGGCAAGCTCGTTTACACGCCAGTCCGCAGTTTTTCGGCTTGCATCGATCTTTTTCAACAATGGCAATACGTGTTGGCACGTCCGTCTCGTTATTTTTCACTAATGGTCCCTTCCGATTCATTTTTGTTTTTTACCTAAAAAAAACATAGTTAACGTTGTATTATTGAAACAGGAACAATATAAATAAATTTTATATCATTAAAAATGATAATTCAGGAAATTTAAGAGAAAAAATATGAAAAATAGCTGATATTTTCGGAAAAATAGGAAATTCGGTGACAGTTGGAGCGAGCCGAAATAGAGTGCGATAGAGCGCAATTACAACATCAATGTCTGCATCTCTTCATTTCACATTCTGTTTCGTGTTGTCAAGAGAAAGAGCGCTCTATTGCACACGGATTATTTTAATTAATTTTATTCGATTCGATTTATTATTTATTCATTCACATTTCTCAACATTTCGTCTATTTTATTCACTTGAATATGAGGTAAAATTTGAAAAAAAAATATTCTAAATGTGCCTTAACGTTTTTAAGAGACGATGAGGTGCCTGCAGGACCAGTAGTGCAGAAGCCTGCCGAAGAACAGGATGAAGACGCCGAGCGAAAGATTGACGCCCAAATCGATGAACTTATAAGGGTATTCGACAATCCAAATGCTCCGTTTGAGGAGAAGATGCACGCGCTAATCAGGATACCAACCGAGATTCAGGTATATGTAAAAATTGCTTTTTGTATTTATATGTAAATCTGTTGAAAAGTTCCAGCACGTTCTGATGACTCGCGATCGCGCGGATCGTCTTTTCTCGAAAATTCCCGTTGAAATGTATCGCCATGTATTTGATCCAGATGTCAAAGAATACGCCTAGTATGTTTATTATTCGAGTGAAGAGTGAAGAGTGAACATGAAAGTTAATATTTTCCGTTCAGCGCTCGACCGATACTTATCCACATTTTGGCATTTTTCTGTCAATGTTCAACGCCGGAAGTTCATTTAAAATTCAAAACGTTAATGGAGAACATAGTTAAAGCCACGTCGCCAAAAGAGTTAAAACCGGTGAAGAAGAGCTCAGTTTATCACGATCTTGCAGTCATTGTTGCATTTTGGGTGGATACCGTATGTTTTTTTTGTTTTTAATTTAAAATAGTGAAATAGTGAAATTTAAAAAAGTAAAATAGAAAAAAATAGTGAAATGAATATTGTCGAAAAATAGAGCTTCGGCAAGCCTTTATCAGAAAAACACAATTTGTAGAGCGATTTAGACCAGTCTCCGCGACACTTCAAAACCGTGTTTATTTGCACGGGGATTGAACAATATAGTAGATAGTTCTATTGAAACTAGGAAAAAGTTAAACTTGCGGTTAACTAACAATACATTTTGGATAAAGATAGGCACCATTTCAGTCTCATCCGGTCCAGAAATCATAAAACTCGCACAGAAGAGTTTTCAGAAAAAAAAAGGATCACTCCGGAAATCATATTTTTGGGCTAATTTAAGTCGCCGCTTTATTTTTCAACAATATGATAAATAAATGGCTCAAAGTAATTTGAAACAGGTTCTACAAAATTAAAAACATTCATTAGAATTTTTCGGCTCGTAAATCTAAGCTGATAAACAAAAAAAGATCATGAAAAAAAAAGAATATTATTTGGACAAAACATAATGAAAATTGCGAGTATCGAAGCTGTGAGTGCCGATATTTTTTTTTCCAAATTTTCGCAACATCCAGGAGGGCGACGGAAAGTACCTTTACGACGCTCTTCGCTACTCAACCGGCTACTACGCTTCACAAAAACAAGATCTGGATGTTATACAATTTCTTATCTGTATTCGATTACTCATCAACAAAGTTTATCAAATGTTTTCAGTGGAAACACGTAAGTGTCAAATTTATCCGCACATCGCATTTTCACAAAATCCAAAGTTCCAGCAAATTGTTATGATGGCCGTGGCTGGCCGTTCGGTATCCTTTCTGTGGTTCGCGATGTCCTTCAACACAGTCATCAGAGGCTTACAAATGAAATCAGAGTGTTGCTTTGGGAGGTTATCAGCGCCATGACAAGGGTAATACTTTTTTTTACTTTTTTAAAAGTTAGTGGCAAATTTCGTTTTCAGCTCGGCGGCACCGCTTGGTTTAATTCAGATAAGAATTTTGCAAAGCTGGTGATTCAGATGAACCACGTGGAACTTCAGATGACGCTTCATGATCCAGAGAACGTCGATTCTATCGGCTTTCAACGGCATTTACGGGTCCTTGAGCTTTTCACAAACGCAATCTGTGATAAAGAAATGTACGGAGAGGAAGGAATGGAGGTTATTCCACACACTGTAAGTTAAAAAAACACTTCTAACCACCAAAAATATCGTTATTTTTTATTCAAAAATCAGGTCGGCGACTCGACACGATACATTCTCACTTTCTGGGTAGAATGCTACCTTCAAAAAATAAAAATCCCCGACTCGGTCAACATCTCCATTTTCAACTACGCCACGTTTCTTTTCGTGCACGAAGAGCTCGCTCTAACAGAGGCCAACGTTCGCAAAAATATCGGGCCAGTTTTTCTGGAGAACGCTTTCAAAATAATCGAGAACACGTCGGAACCGGATTTGCGCACAGAAACTGGACAAATGTTTTGCGATCTTCTGGAACGGTTTTCAGAGTTTGAAACTTTGGATGAAAGAGTGCCAGTGCTGATTGTCAAGTTTTTGGAAAAGTTGAGGACGAGAGAGCATTATGAGGAATGGAAGGGACGAGTTATTGATGTAAGTTTTTTACCGTAAAAACTCTAATACAACACCATGCCCTTCTATTGTTTCATTCCCGGCAATTGTGATGAAATGAAAAAATAGACGGGCATGCGCGTAAATTAGAGAAAATACGGTATTTTCAATTTTTTTTTTCTTTTATTATTGAAATTCAGTGAAATATTTTGACCATTTTCAGTATTGCTTTAATGGGGTTATTCATGAGAAAAAAAATACAAATAGAGAAACGGGGGTCCCGCTGATATAGCATAGATATTGAAGAGACGCAGAAGATGAGGAATTCAAAGAAAGGGGGAAGTCTCTGTGTCTCTTCACTATCAATGCTATATCCCCGTTTCTCTACCTGTATTTTTTTTTTTTACAATTTTCGACATCGCGTGAATTGGAAAAAAAAAAACAAAAACAAACCGTTTTTTTTCTCATGAATAATCCCATAAAAGGAAGTTTCAACTTTTTCGGGAAAATGGTTTAAAATGTAGTTTTGGGTGGGGGACCTCGGCGGTCGCGATTTCTAGAAAATTAAATATTTCCCAGAAATTCTCGATTTTCTTGCAAGGCGCTCTACTGGATTTTATAGCCGAGGTCTTTTGAAATTTTTTAAGCCTAAGAACGTCGAATTTGGTTCAGTTTACAAAGAAAACAGATTTTACTGGAAAGTAAAATAATACAATCAATAAAAAAAAATGCGAGAGTCGAAAAATGCGCAAGCACCGAAAGTGCGCCATGCTAATTTGTTGGCGCGCCAGCAAATTAGGCTCCGCCCACATTTTCAATCCTGGACACCATGCTATTGTGTTTTCAATCGACTTGCGACATGAGAACGCGAGACTCCGCCCACTTATTTGGGCGCGACCACGCGAACACAGTGATATTTGAAGAGACGCAGACAGGTAGCGCATAAATAAGTGGGCGGAGTCTCGCGTTCTCATGTCGCAAGTCGATTGAAAACACAATATGAATTATTTTCCAAAACTAAACGCAAAAAATAGGAAAAAAAGACTGACATTTTTTGTTGTTGTAAAATTCGCCAAAAATCAAAAAATAGTTTTTGCGAATTCAAGATTTTAATGTGATATTCGTAAATCATCCAAAATCATCCTTATATATAAAATTCCGTTTGGGTCTGTAACTGAGTTTCTTGGTGTGTCTGTTTCCAAATTGCATGGCGAAAGCGTACTGAGCGCCCGAGACCAACACAAAAACTCGAACTCCGGTCTATAGCTTACCGGGCAAGCGTTTACCCGACTGCGCCACAGGGCACACGGAGACCCCACGAAAAGGGGGGAAAGTGTTGAAACGCAGGAACGAAAAGGGGGGAAAATGGGCACAGTTTGTCTGCAAAAGTGCCGCACGGTTTTTTCTGCATTTTTGGAGAATGAGCAATAGTGTTTTTTTCTGCTTTTTTTGCCTGAAATTAGTTTTTTTGGGTATTTATTGTCCATTCGCGACAAATGCAGGTGCGCTTCATTGAACTTCGTACTTTGCGATTTTCATTTTCGTCACCAAATTTTTTTTCCTCTTTTTCTTCAATTTCTTGCTAAAATTCTCCGTTTTCCTTGATATTTATTTGTTAAAATGACTGATAACAAACAAACAGTAATATTTTGTGAAAAATTTCCCAATTATGCCCAATTTTAGTTAAAATTCGCCATTTTTCGAAATTTTCGCTGCTTTAAAAATTCCTAAATCATTTATTCGGAAAGCTTTTAGTTCAAATGATTTTATGACGATGTATTTCAATGTATTCTTTCTTTTTAGCACACAATTTTCCTATTTTGATGCGAAATCACCCGAATTTTCGCAATAAATATTATTTTTCACTAAAATCAATAATTTTGTGGACCTCTCGCAGCTTTTCCGCTCCTTTTATTTTTTAATCGTTTCTATTTCGTCTCCGCATTTTAAATACTAAATTCCAGAAAAACAAAGCAGGAAAAAAACACTATTTCTCATTCTCCAAAAATGTAGAAAAACCGTGCGGCACTTTTGCAGACAAACTGTGCCCATTTTCCCCCCTTTTCGTTCCTGCGTTTCAACACTTTCCCCCCTTTTCGTGGGGTCTCGGCACACGCGAAAATTGCATGAAAAGTTATATTTCAAATGAAGAATAAAAACATTTTAAAAATGATAGGAAATCAAAAGTAGCTTTTGATGCAGCCAGGCTTGTTAAATTTTAAAAAAATTTTCGCAAAAAGTTTGGACCTTCTTTAACGTCACCTGAACTCGATTAAGGGAAACAATTCTGCCCTGATGCCATGAAAAAAACCACAAAAAACAATTTGTCCCATCGCCCAGAAATAATTATATTGTATTGTATAAAAAAAAATTTCAGTGCAAATGCTGCATAATGGATCTTCGAGGTCGAATCGACTGGTACAGTGTGAAAACGCTGAACGAAGCAAAGGCTCTGACAGACGGATTCACAGAACCCGAAAAACACGAGATGAAACAAATATTTTCAATATTTGACAAGCTTCCACGTGTCAAATAATCAGTTAATCATTAAATGTTCAATTTTATCGCCTCCCAAATCGAATTTTTTAAAAATCTCACTCGGTTGCTTCCAAACAAAAAATCTCCACAACATTGACGGAAAAGCCCTTTGTGTAAACGATCTCAGTCATATTTCTTTCCTTTCATATTTTGATTCTATTTTCTTTTCTTTTTTTAAATAAATAATGCAACTTTTCTCGGTTTTCATGACGACCGTTGCTCTTGGAAATTGGGACAAACGGCTGATCGTTTGGTGCAAAATGCAAAAGATGGTAAAGGCGACAAGAACGACAAATTGGGAATCTCCTTTTATCATTGTACCCTATTCTTATCAGTTTGTCATGCTCTTATCAGTTTCGAGACCGTCTGTATTTGAGTTTCTGATTTAGCTATTCTTCGTTTTCTTTTTCTTTTTTTTTTTTTGCTCTTTTATTCAAATAGATAACCCTAATCTCTTGTTTATAGAGCCGTTTACATGTTTTAAACAAATTAATCTTAAAACCCATTTGAAACTGTTGAAAGAAAAGTTTACATTCACTTGACTGGATCAAAATCACCACATGAGCTTCGTCTGAATCTTGGCTCAGATGCTGAGCCGCGTCGTGTGCTCAATTCAGTGGGTGCTTCGACTACATCAGCTAAGGTTCTGACTTTGAGCTTGTCGATCTCCAGAGAGTACGACGAAGACTATCAATTCAAATTACAGCATAAAGAAATAATTCTAATAAAAAACCTAGGTTTTCAGAAAAAGCTAAAAAAAAAAGCACAGCAAAAACGAGCAATAGAAAACTTATAGTGGTATTCCGTAGAAATCGTAGTATTATGGATTCGTGAATGAGCGACAAAACGCGGTTAATTGTGGGGCAAAAGTTGGCTGGTCTCGCCACGATTTTGACAGGCTACGGTTAGCGCGAAAATATATTTTTATTCTTTTTTTTTAAATTAAAACGCATTTTCATAGTTTTTTCTCAACAAAATGTGTTTTTGAAAATAAATTACCCATTCCAGGTTACACAAAAAATTTTAATAGTGAAAAAATGCTAGTCAAAAGGCAAGAAATCGCGTTTTTATTAAAAACAAAAGAAGAAAAATTATCTTTCGCGCTAACCGTAGTCTGTCAAAATCGTGGCGAGACCAGCCAACTTTTGCCCCAAATATTCACCGCGTTTTGTCGCTCATTCGCGAATCCATAATAGAACGCGGTGACCAGAATTCTGGAAAGCATTTTAGGATAAAAAGGAGGCGCCGGCTACGGTAAACGAGCGGGTCTCGCAGCGGCCGCGCGATGTCCTGTAAACAAACTACCGTATACGTGCTGGTCGCGGCGAGACCACAGCCGCAACGCACGAGCGGCTGCCTGGTTTTGGCGACCATGACCTTGAAAATAAAGATACCTCCATGTAAAGTTGGGAACATCTACTGTCCATTCGCGAAAAAAGCAAGTGCGCTCCACGAAACGTAGTACTTCGTGGATTGCATTTTCGTCGCCAAATTATTTCAATTCAGGTGTAAATTCAACATGAAATGAAATTATTTGGTGACGAAAATGAAATCCACGTAGTACTAAGTTTCGTGGAGCGCACTTGTTTTTTTCGAGAATGGACAATATTTAATAAAATAAATCGACTTCATTCTCACGAACAGGCGAGAAATTGCAGTAGACTGCGAAGTATACTGTGATTATCTCAACTGCAGTGACCACCGTCTTTTGCGCGCGAGATTCCGCTCAACCGTGAAGAAGGAAAAGTCGAGGAAGTTCGCAAAGACCAAGCGGACTGGAGGCGAAAGATCATGGGACCCCGTCAGATTCAAGAACACCATCACCGAAATGCTCACGGAAAATCCACCAACATGCTATGAAGAACTCACTGAGTCGATAAGGAGCGCTGCCAGCACAGCTACGCATGCAACTCATCAACTCAGCAGGATTTCCGAAGCAACGAAGAAAATGATGCTGTCCCGCTTCCAGATGATACACGCCGGACAGACGAAGAACGCGGATCTAGCGGAAATCAACAACGAAGTTCGAAGATCTTTGGAAAATGATTTGGACAAATGGCGAGAAGTTAAAAGTCTCGAAGCCGCGGTGAAAGGAAGAAGCTTGAAGAAAGCGAAGCGAGCACTGACACTCAAATCCTCCCCGTTCACGAATTTAGAACGGCCGGATGGATCAACGACATACAATCGTCCCGAGATCAGGAAGCTAGTTCTCACTCACTTCTCCAATCTGTACGCAGCGACGACGCGAGAGCCACGATCCAGATACAACCATCCAGATGAGCCGGAAATTCTCCAACATGAGGTCGAACACGCAATAGTCACCTCAAAGACGAACATTTCGCCAGGACCTGATCAGATTACAATGCTACAATTAAAGCTGGGAATTGAGAGCATAGCTCCTCATCTCACAGCCGCACTGAATCAGGTCCTCACGAACGGGAGAACACCAGAAGACTGGAAGACGGTGAAGATTTCTCTCCTTCCCAAGACCACGAAACCGAAGAAGGTGAAAGATTATCGTCCGGTTGCATTGTCTTCAATCGTCTCAAAACTCTTCACAAAAATCCTTACGAGAAGGATCACCGCCAAAAGCGAGGATTACCTGGAAGAGTCACAAGCAGGATTCAGACGTGGAAGAGGATGCGCAGACAACATTCAAGTCGTCGCGCAGATGTGGGAAAAGTGCACCGAATTCAAGATTCCGCTCGTAGCGGTCTTCCTGGATTTCACTTGTGCCTTCGACAACGTTAATTGGACGAAGATATCCGAAGTCCTGAACAATCTTCAAATCGGAAGAAACGTGATTCGGGCCTTAAACAACTCAAACTCTTCGGCGATTGGAGAGCTGAACGTTCTGAACAAGAAGATGAGGTTCAAGATCAAAAGAGGAGTACGTCAAGGTGATTCGTCGTCTCCACTACTCTTCGCGCTGGCTCTTCAGGCGATCTTGGATGAGCTAGACCCAGCACCTTGTGAGGATGATAAGACCGGAATCGACATCAATGGAGAATCAATTCACCGTTTGGAATTCGCAGACGACGTTGTTTTATTCGCGAACTCTGTGAAAGAGGCAGAAGATAGAGCAAATCGGATTGCAATGGGATGTCCCAAGTACGGCCTCAATATAAACCCGTCCAAGACGCAAATATTGATGAATAAGTACGTCACAAGATCAGATATCGTTATTCTGAACACGAGGATTGAAATCTCCCAAAAGGTCAAATACCTCGGAAGAACGTTTGCGGACGACGGATCTCTCACTGAAGAAGTCGCTAGAAGGATTCGCGCGGGATGGGCTGCTTTCAACGCCATTCGGCGGGAGCTCTTGCAGTCTCCTCAGAAGACAAGAATAAGACTTCTCACAACAACTGTCATCCCAGCGATGACTTATGGATGCGAGACATGGACTTCCAAGGAGGCAGACACGAAGAGACTACAGAGAGCGGTTAGCAACATGTTCGAAATTGCCGGATGTGACCCACCAGACATGGAAAAGCAAGTCTTACGAAGAAAACTGAAATGGGCAGGACACGTATCACGCATGAAATACGACAGATGGGCGAAGATAGTATCAGAATGGGATCCTAGGGGATCAGCACGACCACGCGGTCGTCCTCCGAAAAGATGGGCCGACGACATCACGGATTCGATCAAAATCTCCATCCACAATGAGGCCCTCAGGGGCAACCTCGGGCACGGCCGCCGAAGAATTGGCATACTCGAGGCAAGACGAGCATGGTCCACTGTCGGAAGGGATCGTGTAACTTGGCGCAGCTTGGTTCGCAGTATCCAGGATGGAAACTGAGGTCGAACCTCACAAGTATCACAAGTAAGTAAGTATCACTAAGTTTCGTGGAGCGCACTTGTTTTTTTCGAGAATGGACAATATTTAATTGAAACAACTCAAAAATTCAATATAAAAGCGTTCATTTTTCGAACTTCTTCTTGTTCTGTTAGATGGGGTGCTTCAATTATCTTAGCGTTGGCAGTGGGGAGCCCCACTCTTGCTCCCACTCCTCCCCTCATCCGGTGTACGGTGTTTTGAAAACCTCTGCCAATTTTCAATTGCGAATGTAAATAGAAAAGCATCTTGTACAATAAAAGCAATTCAACTAATGAATAGGAAGAATCTGGTCTATGACTCATGTATCTGCATTTTTCTGTCTAATAATGGGGTTATTCATTTTGTGCAACCTGCATTTTTTTACCTTATTTATTTCATTCAAAAAACGACAATTTTTGTGCAGAAAATTTAGTTTTCTGCATGACATTAATAATAAAAAAAGCAAGATGTGCAATATAAATAGCCCAATAAAATATAGGTATTTACATGCATGTTTTTTTTTGTGAAATTTTTTTCAAACATTCTCTACAATTATTAAAAATTGGACATTTTTGAAGACTTGCGCAGTAATGTGATTAATGTGATTTTGCTAATTTTTTACCAGTTTTCTGGGAAAATCATAAATTCTATGGCAAAACCAAAAAGAAAGAGAGAGAGAAAAACAAACAAATCATAAAAATTTGCATCCTTTTCCTACATGTTGGTTTTACGTATTCCCCACGTAGCGATACTTTGCGGTCACGTTTTTATTTGGAAAAAAAGTTATAAAAATGAAGAGTTTTTATCTAACAATTTGCCGCCAATTATTTATCGCTCCATGAGGAAATGAGTGGTTTTTTTTTAATTTTACTTTTTCATGTTAATTATTTAAATACCCATTTTTCTCTCTGCCCTTTCTATTCAAATTTTTAAATATCAATGAAACGTAACTGTTGCCTCGTGGCTTTCCGGCAAAGATGCAGCGCGCTGTTTTTTTATTTGAAAACTGGAAAAATTTGTTTTTCACGTGTCAAATCAAATAAATTCAAAAATGAAAAGGAGCGTAACGTCATTGTCGAAAATCCGCGAATAATCGCCGGTCATTTCTCGTGTCTCTGTGTCTTCATTTTTCCACGCGATTAGCTAAACTTGGCAGAACGCCCGTTTGGAGACGCAGAGAAATTCCACAGGACGTGTTTGCATTTTCGTATTTAGGCTAGCAAGCCTTGGAGCTGCAACGTATATTTCCATTATTAAATACAGAACATCATTGAAATTTTGCCAATTTTGAGAATTCGTTAGCCACGTATGTCGAATTCTTAAATAATTTCTTTAAAATCAAGAATATTCCAGACGATCAATGCGCCAGAGCCGACACGATTCATGCATCAATCGTACTCTTATTTTGCTCGTCCTCATTGTAACGATTTGTTTGCTTCGTAAGTGACTTTTTTAGAATTGGACCATATTTTTTAAAGCTTTGTTCAAAAATATTATATTTAGAGCGGCGACTTGTAGGTGCACTTTGAAAAGTACGTCTGTAATGAAGTTTTTACTGTATTTTTTAAATTTTACTAACCTTTCGTAGGAATAGAACTAGTTTAATTATTTCAAGACTAAAACTTCGTATTACGTTTCAATAATGGAGGTGTAACGCATCTTGAAGGTAAAGGTTTATTGAACGGGTCTGAGACCCTATTAAAGTAAGAATACAAGACCAAGAAACAGTGGAATAAATTATATTTATACGGCCGCTTTCGTGTAGGCGTCGGGCAGGGCTCCATCTGACTTCCGGTTGCAGTGTGTGTGGGAAGTGAGAAGAATGCAGAGAGGGAATGTGGTGTTTCAGCTCCCACGGGCGTTAATGGATCTCGGGATGGAATTCCAATATCTTGAGTGCTGCGTGACGTATGGTCTTTGTGCTCCCGAAGGCATAGGCTAGTGGGGATACTGTATCGTGTACTCTGACCTAATAAAGGATATCTTTATCCTTTACACAATGTAGAAAATCTCAAACTTGACTATGGTAGCATTCTCAAAAATATGCTAATATATTTAATGTAGAAATTCAATTACACTAGCCGGTTAGAGAGTATCTTTTTTCAAAAATTTTTTTCTAGTTAACCGAAACTGGAACACGTTCGGAAAGAGTGATCAAGTGTGTATTCAGGGGGAGTGGCAAGAGAGTAAGTTTTGTGAAAAACTGAATGTTTAACTTCGATTTTTCATGAATTTCAGATAAATTAGGCAACGTGACTATCGATTCCGGTTCCTCCTACCGAATTTCATTTTCCGACAGGGAGAAAGAGTTTAAATGGCTTCACCTGCCAAACATTTCTTATCCAGATCGTCACCAAATTCTAATGATAATTATCTCTAATCATGACAATTTTGGGCGACGCAATGCGATTAGGAAGACATGGATGAGCGGCGAAAATTCTAAAATTGTGGAAGATGGAAGAATGAAAGCACTTTTTTTAGTGGGTGTTGATGAGAAAAACGAAAAAAAGAATCGAGTAGTGATGGAGGAAGCGAAGCTATTCGGGGATATCATTGTGTCTAATTTTGAAGACAACTATTTCCAATTACCGTACAAAGTGAGTTTTTATTAATTTTTTATTAGCAAATATATTACTGCGTCGCGAAAATCATGCAGAGCCGCTCGTGCGTTGCGGCTGTGGTCTCGCCACGACCACAACGAACGAGCGGCAGAAAAAAAAATAAACAGAAAAACAATGCAAAAATGAATGTAAACAAACTACCGTATACGCGCTGGTCGCGGCGAGACCACAGCCGCAACGCACGAGCGGCGCTGGCGACACAGTAATATAGCAGTAGTAAATGTACATAATTCTTTAAGATGACCGTTTTCTCATGAGGAATATTGACACGAATTTTGAAACAGTTTAATGAGTGAATTCACGAGAAAATGAACGAGAATTTTACTTTTATGTTGTTTTTTTTTCCTCACTCTCTCGATACTCACTTTTTCACTCACTCTCTCGTTGAATGAGTTACGGTCGCACTCAATCAACTGTGTAAAAATTCGTGGCGATATTCGTTGCGAGGAAGCGGCTATTTTAAAGAATTATGGACTCTTCCAGAGACGAAAGTAATATATTTTTCTTCATTTTTGGACTCTTTCCGCCTTCCTCTATGCCATCAGCAAGTCTACAAACACCAAACTCATTGGCAAAATCGACGAGGATGTCATGTTTTTTCCCGATCAACTTTTGCCGCTTCTCGAAACCGGTGAAGTCAATTACAATTCAACCGTCATTTACGGATCGAAATATGAAGCTGGTTCTCCGGTAAATCATGACGATTTGAGCAAGTGGTTAGTTTTCGAGCTGATGAAAATGAAAACGAGGTTTAAAAACATGTTTGTTTCCTATCGGATTGATATATACAAAAATATTTTTCTAATTCAACTTTCTGAAAATTGTACCAATATTACTCACTTACTCACTTACTTACTTAATCCGTTCCTTGTTCATCTGGTGTGAGCGCGTATTAGAACAGATTAAGAGCAATACATGAGCTTTGTTTGTAGCTTCACTCGGATGCTGAGGGGCGTCGTGTTCTCAATTCATTTGGTTCTTGACTGTTTCAGCTAAGCTTCCGGGAACATGCTATTAAAACCACCGCATCATTGTGATATAGCCCCCCCCCCCCCCAACATATATAAACGTTGGAAGAGCCCCCCCCCTAGAATAGCTGTTGGATGAAAAAAAAAAAATGAAAAAAACGTATTGTTGTTTACGTAAAAGTCATGACTGGTCGATAATCGAAAAGGTCAAAAGTTTTTAAAAAATCAAAAGTGTCATTGGTCAAAACAGTTAAAAAAGTCAAAACGTCAAAAGTGTCCTTTGTCAAAATGATCAAAAATGACACGACGAAAACCATTTTTTCAATGGATTCTTGACGGAGTGAAATTTCACGTGAAAGTGTGAGACGAAAATCTCTTCATTTCCTCGGCTATTTCCTCATTTTTTCGAATAAAAACGTGATATCGAGAGCCACTCCGCTACGAATCCATTGTAGCTCGGCCTCGCTCTCCTTACCTCCATTTTTTTGCTAATAGCCATTGAAATGGGCTATTAGCCACCGATTTTGGGACGTATGCCATATGTGTTTGGCGTACGCCCCAAATTCGATGGCTATTAGCCGTTTTCCATCTGAGTAAGTACCAAGATTGTTTCCATTAATGGTTGCATGCAAAAATTCTATAGCTGCGGTGCTAATAGACAAATTTTTTGTGGGTGGCGAGATTACCCCAGAATAGCTAATAGTTTTTTTCGGCGCCTAATAGTCATATTCGACGGCTAATAGCCATAATGGCAAATATCCAAATGTGTTTAAATTTGTTCATTATTCCCTGCTGTTAGCCTTTTCGACGGCTATTAGCCATTTTCAGTGGCTATTAGCCGTGTTTTCGGTTTATTTTGAATATATTAAACCATTTCGACCCTTTTGACACTTTTGATTTTTTTGACGTACCATTTGACAAATTTACGGCAGTTTTTAAAATTCTGATCATCATTTCTATTATGTGTTCACGAACGAGGTTTGCAAACGACGCTCCGATGTTCCGCAGTTTATCACTGCGGTCTCGCAGCGAATACTGCGGAACAGTGGAAAAATTGCGGAACATCGGAGCGTCGTTTGAAAACCTCGTTCGTGAACACATAATATCAAAAAGAACTAATTTTGTTAATTTTGACGATCATTTCTCGTCAAATGTCACGTTTTTTCATGCACCAACACTTTCGATGCTGAACCTTAGGGTGGTCTAGTAGAACAGGGCCTATAATAGAAGATTCCCAGAGATAGAGGAAAGAAATTCGCGCAATCTTATACAAAACAACCTGCAAAGTTTTGATCCACAATATATAATTGCAGGAAAAAAAACATTTCGATATTTAAAACATAATAATCCGAATCCCATTTGCATTTTTTTTTTCGACAGGCATGTCCCAAAGAGCGCTTTCAACTGCCGATTCTACCCCGAATATTTCGCCGGCCCTATGTATTTTACCACTCGAAAAGCGGCGGAACGAATTTTGCGGGCCTCAAAACATCGGAAATTTATCTCAGTTGAAGACATTCTTATTACTGGAATCATCGCTGGAGACGTTGGAGTTGTTAAAAAACATCTTCCGATGATTTTCCCATTTATCGTATCGGTACGTCTTAAATTTTCCCTTTGATCATGTCGGTGCATTCCAAAAACTTCCTTTTTTCATTTCAGGAGCCCGCGAAAGAGGGAAGGCAGATTTTGGGGTGGCACAAGCTGAAAAGTAATTTGCAATATGAGGAGGAATTCAATGAACTTCGGAATACCCAGTGCATCCCGTGTAAAAAGTTATTAAAAGGTTCTGGAGCTGAAAACGAGTAAAGGCTTTAACGAAACAAATTTTATTATACATGTATTCTCAGTTGATTGTGATCTCATTCTGTTGTGAATAAATTAGAGAAATTCAGTTGTGAAATTGAGAGATGCACGCTGCCCTGCACGCGAAAAACGTCTTGCTCGTTACTGACGCATTTCCCGTGCGTTTTTCTGCGACTCTCTGCGTCTCTCTGCTAATTTTTCAACGTTGTTTTTTTTCAAGAATCTGTTTCATTTCAATGTTTATTTATAAATTCTATTAATTTTTTCAGTATCCATTTAGTCGTTGTCTAAATGTTGGCGGTTAGTGAGAGAAGAACACAATATACTTCACCGACCTACTTTTTTCAGGTCTTCAAGTATTTCTTCTCGCTTGTTTTGTAAGGAAATTCCAGAAAATAATCGGAAAGTTATACAACAACAACAAATCGACCTTTTTTTAATTCTAATTTTTGTTTACCAACCATATGAATATAAAGAGTTACCCGCGTTTCAATTTTAACCCAACCCTTAGGCAACTCATTTATTACAATAACCTACAATTTTGGAACTATAATCTGGTGATTTATGGATATTTGGCGATCTCATCAAGTTCCAAAAACCTCCGTCCAAATACCAAAATTTTCTACACAGACGCGCATTGCCTGCACACTTTACTGAAATTCTGTCCGGATTCCAATACTTTCGATCCAGATTCCAAAAATGTTTTGAATCTGTCAAGATCCCTTTATGGTTTGAAAATTTCTCTGTAAGGTTTGTATTTCCTAACAAGATCATAATTTTCTGGACTAGTGCAAAAACTTCCGATTCATATTTGGAGTTTCCTATTATTGTAAAAAAAGCTGCTTGTCTCTGAAAATCAGATTTTCAAAAATTCGGAGCAAACGAATTAAGAAAAGAAAATTAAAATCGAAAATCAGATGTTTCAATGAAATGAATAATGAATGAAAACTGTCGAATTTGCTGCTTGGCAGTATTAGAAAAATGGGAAAAAATGCTTGAATAAAATAGTATTCATGTTCCTTATAACCTAAACAAATAGAAATACATGAATATATTTTCTTGTTTTTTGCAAACTCAATTTTTATTGAAATTGTGAAAAAAAAAACAATTTTCTAATCGAAAATCAGATTCCTACAGAGCACCAAATTCAACGTTTTTGCGCTTATTACAAAGCTCAGACATTTCTCTACAATCGTATTAGAATTGTTTATAAAAAAACTGCTTTTAAAATCGAGTTATTGGCCATGAAAGCGAAATTTCAGTGCAAAAATTTGGTTTCGCAAATTTTCAGTGGCCGTGGTCGCGAAAAAAGTTCGGCCACCGCCTCGCGGCCACGTTGACAGCTTTGTTGACGTTTTTCGCGTGCAGGGCAGCGTGAGATGGAAAAGAAAAAGGGTGTTTCTTTCTCTCAAAGGGGACAACTAGACAAATACTCTTCGGGGTGCGGCTCTCGGCTCCTCGCTTTTCATTATTGATTCCCAGCTGGCCATTGTTATTATACATACCAGTTCTTTAGAAATTGCGCGACTTTTTGTTTGGCGCCTTTTAATTACAGTGGTATACGGTGCAAATATATAAAAGTTACCTATTTTAAAGTATAACAAGCTTGGATGAATATTTAAATAAAAAAAATAATTTTTATTCGTTTTTTTTTTCATTTTTCTTTAACGTTTTCGAAAAAAAAATAAGTAAGCGAATTTTCGCGAGTCATATCTCGCGTCTATGTTTCTCTGTTTTTGCCCGCGTTTAGCTAAACTTGGCAGAACGCCACGGTGGAGACGCAGAGAAATGCGAAAGGGCGCGTTTGCCTTTACGTAGGACCTAGCCCTCTTTTGATTTCTTCTTATTTTTCTCCGTAAATGATGAGTGCTCACACCCACCCACCTCGGGTCGCTCCCAGACCGACTGACTATAATGGGCTTATTCGGTGGTAGCACGGCGTGTTTGACGGGACGTTGGAAAACAAAACTTAAACTGCGTGCCTAAACGTGGTCGCATTTTTCTACCGTAGGCTGCATTTAGCTGCGCAGTCACTGTTCTGCGTTAAACTGATACGAAGAGGAGACGCAGATAAGCAGATTGCGAGGATATTGTTGTTTTTGTATTCTCAGTGCGGAGCGCTGCAAACGCGCTCCCTTCGCACAGTGGTGGACGCGGCCACGTTGGCGACGAGAGAGTGCAGAAATTTGAGAAAGCCATGGCCGATGTTTTGATCTGATTTCTCTAAACCTCACTCCAAATGCATGCGAAATTCTTTGTTCGATTGGAGCGAGTGTTCAGCGTTTTATACCGAGTATAGCAAACTCTCGCCGGAGAGACACATGCACTCAGCGGAGCGCGTTGCCAATAACGTTCCGGGCAGCACGCCGTGGGTAGCAAAAAATACAACTTACTTACTTGTCTTACTTGTGAGGTCCGACCTCAGTTTCCATCTTGGATACTGCTAACCAAGCTGCGCCAACTATAATATTTTGAGATTATGTGTTCACAAACGAGTGGTACAAACGACGCTCCAATGTTCTGCAATTTTTCACAGTTCCGCAGTGAAAGACTGCGGAACATCGGAGCGTCGTCAATACCAGTCTTTCGTGAATGGACATATTCAATGATTTTTTTGGGTTTTTCTACCCTGTATAATTGCGAAAAAACGTTAAAATAAGTACCGTCCCCAGAAGTGTTTTAACTCTGAACGGATTACGATCACATTAATTTCAACTGTGTCCGATTCTGCTGAGTTTACTGGTGGAACGCTTCGCATTTTGTATGCCAGAAACAGCGTTAGCAGAAACAAAATTAATCAACCAGAACGACTCCAGAAAAAATGCGGGTTAGTCCGCAATGCACGGTCCGTGTGCGAGCTATTGGAGATGGATAATTTTGTGCAGCCGGTAAGGGGCAAGAGGTGTGGTCTGCTGTGACCCGAACTCACTGTGAACAAAAAACAGATATAGTAAAAGTTCTTTGTTTTTTTTTCTAGCAAAACTACTCATTTCGCCGCATGCCAATACCGTAACCGACAAAAAAATTTAGTACTACAATGTTTATATAGCAGTAATAAAGTGAATTTGTATCTTGTCAGAAGTTTTTGTTGTTTGAAAACTCATATTTTCGTTTTGCTCGAAAAGTCAATCAAAAAATCGGTCCCGAAGTTTGTCTTTGGCACGCTTCCAAGAATTTTGTTTTTGCGTGTGTTCGACAGAGCGCACTTTTATAGTGGCAGACCCCGCGAGTGCTGCAGAAAAAGCAACAGAGTGAATGGATGAAAGCGCACAGTGTTTTTAGAACAATAATTAGCTGACTCTATCCTACCTGTTACATACAGACATTCAAAGAATGAATGTATTGATCCAATGACACCCCCAACCAGCCCCTCTTCATTGCCTCTTGTTGTCCCCCAAGAGCGTACGCGTATGGCCCCCCACGAGCGTTGGCAAAGCAGAGACGCAGACAGCTGGACAGGGTGTCCTACTCTTTTTATTTATTCTTCGTCCTCCTCTTCTTCTTTTTCTTCTTGTCGTTGTTATGGACGGACTTCATAAATGTAAACGTTTCAGAGCTCAGTTTCTCTGTACAAATCATCAACAAATGATGTGGCAAACGAGACCGTCGTTTCGTGTTTTCCACAAAGAAATGATCGAGGAGTTGATGGAGAAGTGGTCAGTTCCTTTTTTTTAAATGAATTTCCTATTTAAACGAAAAAGAAAGAAATAGCATATTTAGCAAGTGAAGAGACTTTGATATTTTCAGTATAAACATTGAAATTGATCCAGCAGATTTCGAAATGCCAGTGTTTACGAAACCGTGCGCCATGTTCTCTTGCTTCAAAATGCAATACCATACTGACTCGCCGGATCGAGTCGCAATAAACATGGACCAACTTCCGTGGTATCGAAAAAAGAAGTGTGAGTATGTTTAATAGTTAACGGAAAATTCAACAGAAATATGGACATAGCTGTGACCGTACTTTGGATACTAGCATTCCTCTCTATGGTCCGTTCCTATATTTATGTACTTTCATTCATATGTATATCTTTATGACTATTTCTTGAGCACGCTCTTTTACAGGGTGGCCGATAAGTATGTACACTTTTCTTCATGGGTGGTCCTGGCACGGTGCGAAGTGTATAGTAACCTCGGTGGCCAACCGGATCCTTAATTCACTAAAACACTAGAGGTTGCGCTGCACTGACTTAACCTAATCGTGGGACTATACAAGTGGGAATAAAAAAGAGAGAAGCGGTAATTAAATAAAATATTCACAGTACGGAGCGCTGGAAACGCGCTCCCTTCGCACAGCGGTGGACGCGGCCGCGTTGGCGACGGGAGAGTGCAGAAAATTGAGAGACCGTGGTCGATTTTTTGCTCTGATTTCTCTGAACCTCACTCCGAATCCATGTGAATTTTTTTGTTCGATTGGAGGGAGTTTGCAGCGTTTTATACCGAGTATAACAAAAAGAGAAAAAGGCGGCGTGAACGCAGATCACGCGACGGAAGTAAAAACCCCTCGAATGATCCGTGAACTCGCCTTTTATAGCCATTAGAAATGGGCGGAGTCAATGAATACATTTCTCAGCGGCTTGGCGTAGACTGTTTTCAGTGGGGCGCAATTGCAATGGCCGATGTCGTTGCTGCGGCCGCCATAGCCGCTTACAGTATTATAGATTCGGGACGTAGCGAGACAGCGTGTCAAGTTACGCGTCAGCAATTGTTGCGTCTCGCCACGATTCAGCTCTTGGCAGCGTATTTCTGCCAGTAAATTTTCCAAGTTTTCGTTGAAAACTAGAGGTTTTATACCGACTAGGTTTTTGTCCAAAAACCGAATTTTTTTCGCCTCCGCGGCTCTACAAAAAAAAAAAACAAAAAATGTTTGTCTCACCCAGAAAAAACCCGAAACAACAAAAAAAAACCAAAAAAACCTTTTTTTTTTTGGTCCCACCCCTGATGAAGAGGTGTAAGCAAAGCGCCGAAATGACAAGTGCGCGACATTTCCAATAAATTTTTTTCCGGAAATTTGAATAACCCTCATCGTCGAAGCAAATGAAAAAAATAATTGCGGAAAAACGATTTCCGATGAATATAATTTCACCCCAATTCAATTTTCTTATGGGGTTATTCATGAGAAAAAAACGGTTTTTTTTTGTTTTTTTTTTTCCAATTCACGCGATGTCGAGAATTGTAATGTGGCGCACAAAGTAAAAAAAAGCACGCGTGAATTTGCGAAACACGCGCACAAAGTGATGCGAGATTTGCGCGATTTTGAAGCGTCATTTTTACAAAAAGATGTTACCGTAAAACCTGTAATTGAAGTACACCTGTATTAGAAGTACACCTCTAATAGAAGTACACCCCCAAGAGGCCTTTGAAAAATAGAAGTACACCCTCTAATTGAAGTACACCCTCTAATAGAGGTACATCATCGGGTGAATTATTTTGAAAAAAAATTGTATTCCATTTTTGAAGCTTTTTTCCGTTTTTCATTGGTTTTGAATTGAATTTTTGAATTGAAAATCATTTGAATGCCCGCGACACAAGTGTCCAAACACGTTCATGGAGGAACAAACCGGCAACATTTTAATTGACGAGCGCAGAATTCAAATTTTCGAGACCCCGACACCGGGAAAAATTTGCATGTCTGTGGCGCAGTTTTCCTCGAATTTTATAATTCTTTTAGTACAAAACTCGTGCCGCACGTTTGCAATGGGCGGGATTTCTTCCTAGGTTTTGGAAATGTTTTTCCCAGTTTTGTCTTCCTCGGGTTTGTCTTTCCCGGTTTTGTCTGGGTCTCGGGCTTTCTCGGAAATGAACCTTTTTTTTTTTTTTTTTTTCTCATTTTCGATTCTGTAATTTTCACGGTGTGTTGAAGCGTACATTTTTTCAAAAATAATAAAAAGTACGCAAATTGCCGTCACATGCGCTTTCAAATTATAACGTTACAGGTTTCTGTGCATGCGCCGCAACTTACGACAATTCAAAAAACATTTTCATTGAAAACGCATGAAACAATTCTGTTAATTCAACAAAAAGTGATTCTAATCGACTCATTAATTTTTTCTTATGCGGAAGAGTACAAAAAAAGTAGAAAATCACGTCAATGTATTGATTAATGCGATATTTCAGAAACAGTGACCGTAACCATAAAACTTTTTTTCAATGAGTAGTGCGAGGGGGCGCGTTTGCAGCGGTGCACCGTTCAACACACCGTGATTTTCTCTTCCGACGTTCCGACGGAATTCCGAGTTTTTCATTTTCATTTCCGAATTTCCGTCGGTATTCCGAGATTTCAAATTCTCGTTCCGATTTCCGATCGGAAAAATCGTAAATGAACCTGAATAGGCCCATAAAATCTTAAAGTATCCACAAAAAAGTTTAAAAAATTGAGGAAAGATACGTAAACTTGTGTTTTAAATAGGAAATTTGTGTCACGGACATGGTCGAACTTCTTCCAAAAAAAAACCATTTTTTGTACCAAATTTCGACAGAAAAACATGTTTTTTTTTCCGACGGAAACGGAATTATTTTCGGAAATCATTTTGTCTCAGAACGGAATCTTCCGACTTTTCGGAAATTTCCGAGAAAGCCTATTCTCGAATCGTTTTTCTTATTTTTCTTTTGAAAAGCCTTTGAAAAATAGAAGTACACCCTCTAATTGAAGTACACCTGTATTAGAAGTACACCCATTTAGGGGGTTTGAAAAATAGAAGTACATGTACTTCAATTACAGGTTTTACGGTATGTCCCTTTAAAATTCATACGGTATATGTTATTTTTTCAGTCGATTTTGTCAACATTTTACTTCAAATTGACGTTTTCTGCGGTCTTAAAGATGTTTTTCGATAAATTAAATTAATCTTTACTATTACTAATAAAATTTTTCTGTGTGTAAGTCTGTCTGTGCATCGGTATGTTCGCACTGCTCGCGCAGTCCCCAGAAGTCCGTAGGGGCCCAAACTTGGAAATCTGAGTCTCCTGAGTCCCGTGATGATGCCCGTCTTTTTCAAATTTTGATATCGTTATTTTGAAGGGTACTTTACTGTTAGGCCCGTCAACATTTTTTTTTCTTCTGCGCGTTTCGCATTTCTACAGTGGAAATGAAATCCGGCGGAAAACTCAGGAGTCGTTTGAAATGTGACATCACACACTGAAGAGGTTTTCAGCCGGCGCGATGTTCAAGTGGTTTATAGTCTTGACTGACGTGCGGGAGGTCGCGAGTTCGAGCTTTACTGTGGTTTTTTTTTTGTAAGGGATATTTTGTTTAGTTAGTGGAAATTTAGCCAACAAAGTTAGATTCAAGTACGTTTCTTCATATTTTGAGCTATTTTTTGATTTTTTTGAAAATCCAAACAGTTGGTAATCATTTCGAAACTCTCCATCCAACCCAAAAAGTTTTGTGGAAACCATAACAAGTATAATGAAGAATTGAACTTTTAACTTGAGATCGGGTTCAGAGGAAAATAAATAATGGGAGAAATAACGATTCCAGATAACTTATGGACCTATTCACAGGAGAAAAAATGTTGTCAAAAAACGAATCCTATGAATAGGTCCATAAAAGAGTAAAGATGACTTTGCTTTATGAGTTTTTATAATGGATTCGTGACGGAGTGAAATTTCACGTGCAATTGGGAGACAAAACATCTTTTTGGTTACTTCTTTTTTTCGAATAAAAACGTGAATTCGAGTGTCACTCCTCCTCGAATGCATTATAGTATTGGAAGACGAATTAGAATACTCAAATGCCAGGAGTCGACCTGAAGAATTGTGTTCAGTTTGAAAACATCTGAGTACGGTAGTTTTTTTTTTTTAATTTCTTGCGCAATGCATCGGGTTGAAAACATCAAAAACTGTTTTTTTTTGCTGCACTGAATAGGTTTGTGACATATTTCGTTTCGCTGGCAATATACAAAAACGGATTGACAGGCACACAGAAAAACTTTGCAATTTTAATTGATTCAATTTTGGGTACTTACTCAATGTTTCTTTTGGCATACATTAAAACTCTTTAAAAAATCAGGGAGACTCGGGCATTCCCAAGCTTACCCAGAAGGTTTTTGACGGCGATAGCCGTCAACAACCTTCTGGTTTAGCCCTAATTGAAAGAGTTTGCGCCACGTAATCAATATTTTTTCTCGACCAAAATATCGGTTTTAAAAATTTTCAGAAACAAAAACATTTTTTTAAACTTGATATTTCGGTCCAAAATTTTTTGAGCATATCCGGAATTATTTTCTACCCATATTGATAAAAATTTCAGGTCAATCGGACCGTTTTCCGAGTTTTGCGCAGTTTTTCGCCGTTTTTAGTTATTTTTTGTCATTTCGTGCAAAACCCCATAACACAATGCTACAAAATTATTCAGAAAATGATAAAACAGAATGGACGAAAGTTTGAATTGCAGACAAGACGTCAAAAAATTTAGGAAAGTTTCCAAACAATGGAAATTTGTTTTAAATAAAAAAAAAAAAACGATAATTACACGACGCAAACCCTTTCAATTAGGGCTAAATTAATTTAATTTATCGAAAAATATCTTTAAAACCGCAGAAAACGTCAATTTGCCGCAAAACGTTGAGAAAATCGACTGAAAAAATAACATGTACCGTATGAATTTTAAAGGGACATAACATCTTTTTGTAAACATGACGCTTCAAAATCGCGCAAATTCCGCGTCACTTTGTGCGCGTGTTTCGCAAATTCACGCGTGCTTTTTTTTACTTTGTGCGCAGCATAAAAAAAATACAGGTAGAGAAATGGGGGTCCCCCTGATATAGCATTGATATTGAAGAGACGCAGAAGGCGAGGAGTTCAAAGAAAAGGTGCAGTCTCTGTGTCTCTTCATTATCAATGCTATATCCCCGTTTCTCTACCTGTATTTTTTTTTACAATTCTCGACATCGCGTGAATTGGAAAAAAAACAAAAACAAACCGTTTTTTTTCTCATGAATAACCCCATTACAAAATTTTTTCAGCAGAGCCCGAAATCAAGCCAAGAAGACACAGGACAGTTTTGAATGACGGTCGCGTATTTCACGTCTTCAACTGCGTGTCACCGACTTTCACATTTTTCAAGAAATATGTAATGGGATTATTCACAAAAACGGAAAAAAAGGAAGAAAAAGGAAAACAATTGCGGGAAAAATCGGAGAATGCTCCGATTGACCTGAAATTTTGGGAAAAATTGGAAAAAATTCTCCTGTACACGCTCACAAAATTTTGGACCGAAATATCGATTTTTTTTCTGAAAATTTTTAAAATCGATATTTTGGTCCAAAAATGTTTGAGCGTGTACCGGAGAATTTTTTCCAATTTTTCCCGAAATTTCAGGTCAATCGGAGCGTTCTCCGATTTTTCCCGAAGTTTTTTTTCCGTTTTCTTCCTTTTTTTCCGGTTTTGTGAATAACCCCATAAGAACAGTTAATGAATTGTTCATGAATAGTTAATTTAAGGTGGTTACTTTTTCAGGTTGTTACGAGCCCCGGTGTAGACAAATTCTTTGTGGTCTACCTGTCTACGAAACCTATTAAAAACTACATAAAGTTCCATAAGCCTCAAAAAATGTCAGAATCGCTGGTAAAAGAAGTTCGTTCTGCTCTTGACGGACGCAGTATCAGTGATGCGCTGAAATTGTTGGCCGAAACAAATTCCGACGTCACAATGCGACAGGTGCGAAACCAAGCGCGAAACGTGGATACATTGATTCGTACCTACCAAAGGCCAGGTTCCAGAAAGTCAAGACTGAAAATAAAAGTGGAAGCACTTGAAGTTAAACCACAAATCACAAGCACCACAACTCCGTTAACAAGTCGATTAAAAGATTTGTGGAGCACAAGAATGGAGCAAAGTTGTGACCACTCATTTTTTGTCAAAAAGGGACCAAATTCGGATAACTACGTGGAAGTCAAGCTTTCCGTGACCGATCGGCTTACCTGCACTCAAAGATATTGCAAGAATAAGTTGCCGAACATCTGTGATCATGTGTAAGTTTATTATTTTCCTCTCTCTTGAAAACTAGATTTTTTTTTAGAACCGCAGTGCTCTCTCAACTTCCATCCGACCGAAAGGAGAATGTGATTGCTTGGCTCCATCTAGAAGGATCTAGCACTTCAGAACAAGAACCAGATCTTGTGGATCTCACCGAATCCCGTTCTACGGACAAAGGTCACGGAAGAAAGTTCAAGAAGAAGTTTGGATTCCGCGATATGACAGAGCTGACAGATTCACGAGTCAATGAAGAAGAGATGGAAACTAAACCGACAAACACTGGGATTGCACCTCCAACTCCTGTAAAAGAGGAAGAGCCAGAAGAAAGTGATGTGCTCGACAATTTTATGAGTCGTTTGGCGTCTCCGAGAAGAAGAAAACCGACAGTAGTTTCTGACTTTTGCTATAATTAAAGAATTTGTTGTAATGGAATATATTGACAATGTGAAAAGATTACTGTACTCGGTAAACACACTGGACAGTTTATTGAGAGTTGTGGCTAATATAAAAGCCTGCAAGAGGTTGAAATGAAATTGAAAACAGTCTCTCTCATCTGACTGTTTATTGTTTTTGCCGAGTATGGCTAATCAAAAGTACGCTTATTTGCATTTTGTACATTCTGATTTTCTTGATCAATTCTTCTCTGTGCAAGAAATTTCTCATGAATAATGAGATAAGTATAATAAACACCTATGAATTTTGAAAACTGTTGGTTTGAAAATCGAGACTTGCAGTTGCGTTGCTAATGTGTCATAAATCATCGTACCTACGTAGAGGAAAACGCGCCCTATCGCATTTTTTTTGCGTCTACGCGTGCAAAAATGGAGACTCGGGCATGCGTGAAATATACAAAAACGTGTTCCCAAACACGACGTGTCTTCTGGGATCAATGACTGAGCATCCGGCGAACAAAAAACACCCAAATAGCTGCCAAAAAGCCTTAAAAACCGTCAAAAAGCCGACGACGGGCAAATAGCTTCTGCTATAATTTGCATGGAGCGCCAGAGCAACCTCTGTCGACTAGCGAGAATATAAATTTTGTCGATAATTTGTCGAAAAGGGTATTTGTCGACAAATTTTTTTTTCGATAAAGCACACTAATTCCGGGCGAGTGATCGTAGTCGTCTTCGTGTCATTTAAGATGTTGTCGTGGTAGTTTGCTGAACAAGCTCCGAAGACGTTCGGAGAGAATGATCCCCTTGGCGTAGACCTCTTGGGATCGGGACTTCAATTTTTCTGTGGAGAGTGGTGGCAAAGTTGTGGAAAATTAAAACAATTATTAATATTTTCTCTTCAATATTAGACGGCCTCTTTGAGAAAAGTAGCGAAATAGAAGTGCCTGTTGTTCATGGTGGGTTATTCAGTTCGATTTCGCGCAGTAGATTTCTCGTACATTTTTTAAGCCGTTCTATTCTGCAATAACACCCCAATGATTGCATAAATTGCTTGTTCCAGGCATGCAACTCCCCTCTTCTCTTGTTCCCCAGACGACGTACAATGAGAAAATCAAACGCATGACGATTAAAGCGAGCTCAAGCTTGTCGATGGACGGCGAAGGGCTTATCGTGTCAGTGTTGACTCCGACGAGTGAAGAACGAGAGCACGTTGCTCGATTCGAGACCAATAAAAATGGTTGCAACGCATATACATAAATCGACTTCCAGTGGAGAGCTATTCTACAATTTCTACGAGGGCTCCACTCTCTTATGCGAACTTTCCAAACATGTCGATGATTGGGTGAGAATTGCGCCGGCCGGATTCACAAAAATCATTGTTGACGTAGTAAGTTATGTATGTCAGTGACTGTGATATACTGGACAGAAAAACTAGACAGTTTGTCAGAAGTGAAAACAAGGCAAAACAGTTTACTAGAACTAGAAATTGTTCGGCGCCATTTGCCAGTATGCTACCCTTCAAACTTGTCCAATTCACACTAAACTTCGACCGCCTCATACTATTTGGATTTGAAAATGTATAGCCAAGTTTGGTGCAAATCGGCCCAGTAGGAGATGAGAAAATGCTTCTTACACGAAATCGCACACACATACTGACAAACATCAGCACTTCATCTTTACTATGTTTACTATGTTTACTATTATCGGCCCGCCACGTCGGCCAAACGCGCTCCGCTGAACTCAATACTACGTGGATTTCATTTTGGTTTCCAAATTATTTTATTGCACGTTGAATTTACACGTGAAATGAAAAAATTTGGAAACCAAAATGAAATCCATGTAGTATTGAATTCAGCGGAGCGCGTTTGACCATTTTGGCGGGCCGACAATACTATTATTAAGCATTGATGTTTGTCAGTATGTGTGTGAGATGTCGTGTGGCCAGCCTTTTCTCAACTCCTACTGGACCGATTGAGGCTACCCCGAATCAGAACGTTCCCGAATCAGAACTGTCCCGAATCAGAACCGTGTCCTGAATCAGAACTGTTCGTATCAGAACTGTCCTGTATCAGAACTGTCCCGAAGCAGAACTGTTCGTATCAGAACTGCCCCGAATCAGAACTATCCTGTATAAGTTTAGATTACAACAACAATTTGTTTTATTATGAAAAAACAACATATTAGGCCGTAAGCATGCTTATTGAATAGTTCTGATTTGGGGCAGTTCTGATACGAACAGTTCTGATTCGGGACAGTTCTGAATCGGGGTAGCCTCGACCGATTTGCTCCAAACTTGGCGAATCATTTTCAAACCCAAGGGGCATGAGGCGGTAGAAGTTTCGTGCAAATCGGTCAAGTTTAAGAGTAGCATACTGATCGCACATATTGTCCATTCGCGAAGAAAGCAAGTGCGCTCCACGAAACTTAGTACTTCGTGAATTTCATTTTCGTCTGCCACGAATCCATTATATCAATATTGTCCATTCGCGAAAAAAGCAAGTGCGCTCCACGAAGTATTAAGTTTCGTGGAGCGCACTTGCTTTTTCCGCGAATGGACAATAGCGTAATAAAAAACGTTAAGTGGTAAGGAAGATATGGATAGTTGTTTTTACAGCCCCATTGGCATTTTGGATATGAGCAAGAAACTCCGCACCGTATCACCGCGTGCGACGAGCTTGTGGTTCACACTGATAACGAGAGAATCATCACGTACTGGGTCCAGCGGATAAACGGTGGACCGAAGATTATCAGCATCAAACCACAAATGAACTTGATTACCCGAAAGCTAAATAAGCCTGGACATTTGTCTAGAGAATTTGCGCAATTGTCGGTGGTATGTTGCAGTGATTTGAAGAAAACATTTTGAGATAATTTCAGTGGCAAAACCCAAACCTGCATGAGCTTGTGTTAATGCACTGGGTGCCGTTTACGGATGAAGAGTTTCTAAAACTTCGTGTGAAATGGTTTGAGATTACAGTACTGGCCATAAAGAATGCGACAACTGGTTTTTTGACGATAACTTCTTGGAAAGTTAACTTTTTGACCCGAATTTCCTACTGTATCTGCAATGGAACCTCACGAAAACTTGCGTACTTGCGAATTGCATCATTCTGCAAAAAAAAATTTATTTTAATTTTTTAAATTTTTCTCATTTTTGCTTTTTTTCATGTATTTCAGTTTTTTGTATAAAGTTGAATGAAAATTAATTGGGAGTAGTTCTAATTAGTTTTTTATTGTTTTTCAGCCATGGTCAGATCATTTGGGAAGAAACATTTCACTGTGGACGTTCGAAAAAGCATCGTACGTGGACATGAACTATGCGCGCATCCGAAGATACTCGCAACTCGGTTTGGTTGTTCTTCCAGCCAAATTTACCGTATTTTGAAGGATAATCGTGATGATGTAAGGTTTCAATTAGCTTTCTAAACTAATTTCGCCTATTCAGGATGGTGTAGTTCATCGTCAATCTCCAGGAAGACCCCGAACCACTTCCAGAGCAGAGATCGAAATATCTTGCGCGCGTGCCGAGAAGATCCTAGACGCACATCTACGGATATTCAAGTTTTCGTGACGTCTCCAAATGAGCCGGTGCCATCGAGAAAGACTATTGGAAGACGTCTGCAAGTTGCTGGACTGCACAGACGAAGACCAGTCAAAAAACCACTCGTTAGTCTAAAAAACCGGAAAGCTCGCGTTGAATGGGCTAAACAGCACTTGTCCTGGGTACCTCGAGAGTGGGCTAATCACATCTGGAGCGACGAATCGAAGTTTAATCTGTTCGGTACAGATGGTATTCAATGGATTCGACGTCCTATTGGCTCCAGATATGCTCCTCAGTACCAATTTCCGACGGTAAAACATGGAGGTGGATCTGTGATGGTTTGGGGATGCTTCTCCGACACTTCCATGGGTCCATTGAAGAGAATTGTTGGAACCATGGACCGATATGTGTACGAAGACATCCTGGAGAACACAATGCGACCATGGGCAAGAGCAAATTTGGGCCGATCGTGGGTGTTTCGGCAGGATAATGACCCGAAGCATACTTCTGGTCATGTCGCCAATTGGTTTCGACGTCGCCGTGTGGATCTCCTGGAATGGCCAAGTCAGTCTCCGGACTTGAATCCCATCGAACATATGTAGGAGGAGCTAGAACGACTTCTCAAAGGAGTCCGAGCCTCCAATGCCAACCAGAAATTCGCTCAACTTGAAGCTGCTGGGAAGAGTATCCCGATGACGGTGGTTCAGACGCTCCTGGATTCGATGCCACGTAGATGCCAGGCTGTTATTGATGCCAAAGGATACCCAACCAAGTATTCAATCACTTTTTATAGTTACCTTCCTTTTGTTTTTGACCTTCGGTGATTCTAGAGCTTATTTGTATAATTCTCCAAAAATGTCAATTTTCATGAATTTTCGAAAAAAATTGAATAAAAAATATAATTTTCAGCAGAATTTCAAAATCCACTTGACAGAAAGGTTTCTGATAGTGCTGAAAGAATCTCACAAAAAATTTGGGTCAAAAAGTTAACTTTCCAAGAAGTTATCGTCAAAAAACTAGTTGTCGCATTCTTTATGGCCAGTACTGTATGTCAGCGACAATTTCAGAAAATACCATCAACCAATATTTACATGTAAATAAGTTTATTGTCGGCCCGCCAAAATGGTCAAACGCGGTCCGCTGAACTCAACGCTATGCGATTTTCATTTTGGTCTCCAAGTTATTTCATTTTACGTATAAATTCAACGTGAAATGAAATAATTTGGAAACCAAAATGAAATTCGTATAGCGTTGAGTTCAGCGAAGCGCGTTTGACCATTTTGGCGGGCCGACAATAGAAATTTTGTTGATAGGCAAGACAAGATTTATAAAAATATTTCAGATGTGGGTTAATGGTGCTCTACCGAAAGCCGAACGATTTGGTGTAAACTTCGATCGTCTGATTGACCAGGTAGCCGTTCTGCGCGGTCTCCTCGTCGTTCCTTGGGACGCCGAATTTTGTGAAGCCGTTCCAGACCTGGCAAAGACAGACCAAGGTGGAGAAACGCGATATATTGTCTTTCGAAAGTTGTCAGAAGATGAAAGAGGAGAAGAATGCTCGTTTGGAACAGTTTATTTTCATATTGACAACTCGTGGTATTTTGAGGTTGTAAAGGTCGAATATGAGGACCAAGTTAACAGGACGCAAAGAGAAAGAGCTAGGATTGCCCCATAATAAGTTATTTAAGTTAGAATATGTTTTCTCCATTTTAACATTGGGTGTCGGCGTCGCGAAAGTTGGACTCGCGGAAATAATCTTGGCATAGTGTCAATCTATGGGAATTCACATTTTTCAAAATTAATTTTTGAGGCAGAAAGCGTTGGCACTCAACGCAACCGCAGCGCTTGGGCTTAGGCGGCAGAAAAACAGTCGCCAGCACCCCATGTTTTTACTAATTTCGTACCTCAAATAAACGCAGTTTTAATAACATTTATTGACAAACACAATTTGTGGAACAAAAACAGACCCGAAAACAAAATAGTGCTTAAAATTGAGTTCAGGAAAAGAAAATCATGAGCGATAATATGTTCTCTCACGCTTCTCCTCCATAACGATCGGCAAAGTGATCAATGTCGTGAAAATCTGAAGAACAATGATAATAAGCATTACGATGCCAAATATCATCATTGTGAAGTCGAGACGATCCCAGACGGCTGACGAGCAAGTTGGTTGACCGGCTTGGCAACTCAAGTTTGGCAGACTATCGGCTCCGCAGCAATTGTACTGTAATCAGGGGATTGCATAAATAGAAATATGCACTGCTGGAAAGTTTTTACACTCAACACTAAAAAGTTATTCAAAATACATTTCTTTGATTTCAAAACAAATAAATGATTTTTTGGTGTTGAAAACCGGAATACTATCCGTAACGTGCAATTTAACATATTCTCAGTACAGAGCGCTGTGAATTAGCTCCATTCGCAGTGGACGCGGCGGCCACGTTGGGGAGTAGCGAGAGCAGAAAATTGAGAGTTTGGCCGATGTTTCGCTTACTTTTTTCTCTGAATCTCACTCCAAATGCATGCACAATTCACTGTGCGATTGGAGAGGGCTTACAGCGCTTTATACAGAGCCTACATAAATAAAGGAACTCACTCTAAACGTGAAAGCAGAAACATCCTGCATTGAATTCATATTGAACGAATCTAATACGTACTCCTTAACCGTTCGCCGCACTGATTTTCTCTTCACAAGTACCGTAATTCCTATAGCGATTTCCAGAAGGAACAACACGATCATTGAGAGCATGTAAGGGGCCTGTATAAGAGTAAAACGAGTGCAAAAGTAATAGAGCAAATTTGTTTACCAAGATGAATTTATTCCGAATAACCGCTCCAATAACACCGACAAATCCTATAATGACGTTGGCGATCGCAAATCCAATTATAACCCAGAATGACACAATTATCTGAAAAAAGATGCTGTGTATTTTCACGCAGTTTTGTTAACTTACCCCCGTTCGAATATCAGATTTGACACCAGCAAGTGGTTCCGGATCTGTGTCGTTTTGAATATTGGCGCGAATTTCGGTTTCGAAACTTTTATCGAAACGAATCCAAAGGGTTAGTGCGATTACCGTTAAGGCTACCAGCTGAAATTGTTCACTTGGGTTATAAATTTTGAATCAGGGCTGGGATTTATGTTTTACGCATTTCTATCAATTCTGGGTCGTTTCGGAAACCTGTCGCTTGGAAAATGGGACGTTCTCAAAAAGGATAAGAGCAGATGCGCGGGTGATTGATCTGGGGCAGTATTCATGAGGCCAATGTGATTCCAGGCTACTCGAAATTGTGCTAGCCAGAACGTTATTGGCAATGCGCTCTGCGGAGGGAGAAGGCTGCTTGTCTGCGTCTCTTCGGCGAGAGTCGCAGCAATATCCGCACACTATGCTTCTCTGCGTCTTCTCTTCGTGTCAGTTTAACGCAGATGGGTGGAAACGCGACCGCGCTTATGTTAGGCCAAAAATGAGCTATAAGCCACTGATTTTGGGACGTGTGACATATGTACATATTTGGCTTTCCACAGCTATCATTTTCAAACAACTTTGGCTAATAGCCACATTCGTCGGCTTGTGGCTATTTTCGCCCACTATTAACCATTTTCAGTGGCTATTAGCCACCTAGATGCCTATCATGAGTCGTATCAATTCAATTTTGAAAATTCATTTAAAAAAACGTACCACTTGCGCCAAATTCATGAAAAATATGACAATTCTGGAGAAAAATGTGCAAAAAGACATGTCTGCAATCTGAAAGTGGAAATATTAGAGCTAGAAATGGGAATGTCCTGAAAAAAAAACGCAATAATAAAGAAAACGTCATCTAATTCCGAGTAGTAGTGAAGGTAACCTAATCTCCTAGTCATCATATTTGCAGACCGAAAAGTCCAAAAAAAAAGCAACATGTTTCCACTATTTTTGGACATTTTTAGTTTTAGTAGTTCTTCATACCTTCACTTCAGAAAGCAGGCGGAAATTGATACGTGTTGGTGTTGAGGGGCTACGTTGAAAATTAGGAAAGCGAGCGAGTAAATAAATATGTGTACTAGTGGAGGAGGGAGAAGGTATTTGGTGTTGGTCCACAATTGGTTAGTTAGTAATGTGACTAATAGAACAACTAGAGTTTATGGAGCAAAATGGGCGAAGAGAGAAAGAGAGGAATTTTCGAAACTGAGGAAGTTATTTGTAGAACATTAAGGAAGAGAAATACATACATAGATTGCTCACTTGTGTTCAAAACTTAAAAGTTGCACCAAAAAATTAATTAAACTCGAAGAGGAAACAAGTTTATATATTTATTTACGTGCTATTTTAAAAACAAGTAGGAACATTTTTATGATTGCAGTGTTACTTTTTGATTAACAATAAGGCCAATTACTTTTTTCTTTTATTATTTGTTTTTATGTCTCGCGGTCCAATTTTTTTGACATTAATTTCCTTGATCTTTTCAGGCTGTTTATAAACCAAACAGGAGAAAAATTTAAAAAAAAAGCCTAAAGAAACTGAGCTAAATTTGATTCTTAATGATAAAAGCCCAGTCTATGTGTCTATTCAAATACCCGCGCAGCAGGCTTATTAACTAATGTTTTACGAATCCTCTTTCAAAATTTTCATAATATTCATTTTTCTGTGTGTTTTACGGAAAATTTTATCCTTCATGTGATTTTTAGACACATTTTTAACGAATATTTTTTCGAAAGTTACCTAAACTACCGTATATACTCTATTTCCCCGGCATTTTTTTGTAGTCTCCTGATTGGGAGTCAGGCAATTAGAGTCTGCAGGCTTATTTTTTAAACCCTTGTCTAGATGCGGGCCTATTAGGGGCTGCCGAGAAATTAGAGGCGCGGTGCAATCAGAGTAAATACGGTAATAGGTTGGCAAAAAAATTATGTTGCTATTAAAAAAATGAAAGTGATATTTGCCATCTATCTATCCCCGCTCACTCATCGTGCTAAAATGCTCATTCAATCTGTACAAATATCGTATCATTGGCAGCGGCGAGCGAAAAAAGTCAGGTCGGGGATGGATAACTTGCGGTATATCCTATACGAAGAAAATAATTTATTATGGAATGCATAAACTCAAGTATTAGTGAGATAATTCAAAACTTTTTCTCAATTTTTGAGAAGCATAGTACGCTGCACGGAGTGCTAGACCCTACGTAAAGTAATGCAAACGCGTTCTCTCGCATTTGTCTGCGTCTCCACAATGGCGTTCTGCCAAATTTAGCTAAGTGCGTCTAGACGCAGAGACGCGAGAAACAGGGCTAGAAAATTCGCTTTCAAAACACTATTCAAAAACGGAAATAGCCCAGAACACACCGTGTGCTGGAGCGCATTTGCAGAGACATAGAGTTTAACACCCCCGCGCGCAGGAAACAATAAGTAATTATCATTCTCATGTATTTATTTAATCATTATGAAAAAAAAAATTTGAATAAAGACAATCTATTCAGAAAACATGAAAAAAATCAAGAAAAGTCTATTCGAAACCTCACACCAGACTTGACTTTATTTATAACTGTGCCTTTATCAAAAATTGCTCCGCCCTGATAATCAAGCTGTCAAGTGTTGAGAAAATACGAGTTTTTGCTCATTTTATCAAGAACCAAAAAGTGCGACTCCAAATATTTATACCTCCTCCGCGAAATCGAAATCGCAAATCGCTTTTATTTGCTCAATGACTCGCCAGTAAACGGCAAAAAGACTAGTGGAGGGCAGGAATTTGATCGGAGGAATTTACTCACAATCAGAGAGAGTATTTTGGAATTTTAGGTTGCGCCTGAATTGAATTAAATTGCAAAGTATGCAAAGATTAGTGATATTTGCTTTTATTAAGAGACACTTGGCTCACAATCAGTTTTGAATTCTGTTCTTTGTTCATTGGAACATATCTAAAGTGCATTGGCCAGTATTAGATCTATCGCAATTTTTGCTTTCAAGTAAAAATATCGAAAATTGTTATATACATACTCGGTATATAGCGCTGCACATTCGCTCCATCAGGACAACCAAAGAGAAGGCCGCGTAAGCGCCGAGAGAGTGCAGAAAATTGAGAGGGCGTTACCGATGTTTCGCTCTTTCGCTCCAAATTTATGCGAAATTCATTGTTGGATTGGAGCGAGTTTGCAGCATTTTATTCCATGTATAGATAAAAACGGATAACCTATTTGGTGTCTCAACTATACAAATTTCTATTCTCTCTCTAATTTATTGCATTTCCCCTTTTTCTTGCAAAAAAGTAGTAATAAGATAAACTGGATAAGAAAAAAAAAGTGTATTGAGAATTGGCAAAGAGAAAGATGATAAAGTATGGCTGCCAGCGAATTATAGGAAACACGGGAAAGCGAACGAAAACAGTGAAAAGTGAGCAAATATAAGCAGCCAAAACAATGCAGTGATTCACTTTTCAAGGAGCAGTAAAACATTTCGAAATTTTGGTTACTAATTATTTTCAGTGAAAGCAATTTTTTAACAAAAATTCCGTTTTTTTTTTCAAAAAATTTTCCTCTTAAATTTTTATGGCCTTGTTCTATGTTTCTCTTATTCTAGATAATTCAAAACATGCCTATATTTAATGATTTTTTTTTAATTTTTTGTAAAATATAAGTCAAGAAGTTACCGTTTAACGGCGAGCTAGACTCCATATAAAGGCAAACACGCCCTATTGCATTTGTATGGGTCTCCACAGTGATGAGCTTTCTGCCAAGTTTAGCTAAACGTGTTAAGGCTTCCATTCGGACCAATTTTCGTCCGTCCGGTCCGTCCGTTCGTCCGTCCGTCCGCCGTCCGTCCGCTTCGTCCGCGGTTCGTCCGGTTCGTCCGCTTCGTCCGCGGACGGTCCGGTTCGTCCGGTTCGTCCGTTTCGTCCGGTTCGTCCGGCACGCTCTATTTGGCTGGGAATTTTAATTTATGGCACTCTCTTTAAAAATTCTGACATTGAAAATGTAAGCGGTTGCAAATTTATGTAGAATTAGCTTTGCAAAAACAAATTTTTTAAATTTTTTCCGAATTTTTGATAGCAGAAACAAGACATTTCTGTTGATATTTTTAAGAAAAAAGAACAAAAACAGCTTTTGAAAACAAAATATAACAGAAACAAAAAGAAAAACTAACAAGAAAAAAAAACGGACGAAGCGGACCGACCTCGGACGAACCGGACGAACCGGACGAACCGCGGACGAGCGGACGAACAGCGGACGAAATTCGTCCGCTTTTTTTTCGTCCGAATGGAAGCCTTAAAACGTGTGCAAAAGGGCCAAGAGACCCGAGTAGGCTTTCCACGTCGGGCGTTTTTCGCCCGCCCGACCCGCCCTAGCGAAGGGCCGTCCGAAGCCCGGGCGAAGGAAAAAACCCGCGTGAAATGTTCTTTATTTTTTCGAATTAAAATAAAAGAAAGAAAAAAATGTATTTGTTTCAAAAAAAAAGTTTTTTTATTACTCGACATAAAAGAGCACGGCCAAAAAAAAACTAGGAGCATTCTTTAAGAATAAATACGAGATCATCGAACAGTTCTATGTCTTTCTGAACCAGAACTGATAAACTTGAGACAATTCCTTCAATGAATCATGTCCACGTTATTGCGGTTGAAACTTGAGATTGACTCGATTTTGAAAAGAATCCTGAATTATAATATTTTTATTTTCAGCAAACCTCTTTATATTCTTGGTCTTCTAACTTTTCTCGGATGTTTGCAAATTTTTAATTCCGCGAACCGCTGGAATAAGGCGACATTGACTTTTCTCTTTTTCCCACTGGCTCTGTAGTATTATCCTCATTACTTGAGGAACTGCTTCCTTCTAATTTGATCAAATTCGACATCTTAAACACACTTTTGACAGCTGAACTCACAAAAAAACGATACAAATTATGTTGAATATCATTGAAAATAAATAAATAAATTCGAAAATTGAATTACGTGCCATGCAACGTGGCGGCCTATCGAAACACCGTCACGTAAATTCGCGGACAGGGCGAAGCGGGCGGGCGTAGGGTGCCCGACCTCCGGACGGGTGTAGGGTGTTTTCGGGCGGCCCGCCCGAGATGGAAAGCTTAGACCCGAGAAAAAAAAAAACGAAAATTCGCTTTCAAAAATTTTTTAACGTAGTAAAAACCTGAACTCGCCGTTGTGTGCGCGCACGCAACACGCCAACTACCAATATTAATTTAGGCCAGCGCTCTCTCACTGGTTACTACTCTTCCAGCTTCTCCTACCACCACCGATTGTCGATCGCTTCGAGGGACCTTGCTGTACGTGATTTCGCTGACGCTGGTGTTTCGCTCGACCCCGTGGTTACTGATATTCTGATCTCCTCGCGGAAAAGCTCCTGCTCGCTTTTCCCCAAGTTGCCCTGTTCTGGCCCGCTCTGCGTAGTTAGGCCACAGGATGATGGACGCACTCCTTTGGTGAGTCCATAGAGGAATATTGTCTGGCTCTAAACGGTACACCACCAGTCGTCCGCGTCCACGTACGCAGAAAACCGTGATCCGCAGTACCTTGGGTACTTGAAGAACGAGTCGGCTTTGTAATCTTGTTGTAATATACACGGGGTGTTGAGAGGTACATGAAAATTAAAATTTAAATTTCGCGGGAAAGTTGCCACGTCACTCGAGAAAAAATTGCGCCAAATGGCGTATTCAAAACGTCGTTACTGCGGCGCCGCAGCAATTTTTTATATATTTTTTTCTTATGGGTTCATATCTTTTGCATAATTCTAAACATTTAAACAATATTCACCCATTTATTTTATGCAGAAAACGTATTCCGCCAGCGCCTCGTTTTTGAAAATCCAAACGGTTTCAAATCTGAAATAACACCGTTTCCTCAAATCTGTGTGAGCAGTGGAGCGCATTTTCACGTTGTACTCTTCAACACGCCGTGAATATACAAGCTGTTCAACCGCGTATCATGGTATAGGTATACCAGGGCTTTTAGTTGTCCGGCACTCCTTCCCAGACGCCATCTCTGGGATCGGGGAGCGTTCACAATTTGTTGAAAAACTTCAAATATTTATTTATTATTATTATTAAATTTTAACTACACAAATACCGGAACTACCGTGACAACAAAAAATAAGGGAAAATATTTCAATGAACAATTAATTTTCCTATTGAAAAACAAAAATCACATTTTACATTGTCAATTTAATTTCTTCGCCGCTCGGATCAAGTTTGGGATTACGATATTCAATGCCCTTAAAGAAATATATTCAGTTAGGACGCTCCGATATTCCGCAGGTCTCACAGCTACGAATTTTTCGCTGCGACCCATAAACCTGCCAACATCGGAGCGCCGTAGAGGAATTCCATTCGTGAAAACATGTTCCAAGTATGTGCAGAAATAATTAAAAAGACAATATCAAATTTCTGATAGTGAAACCGGTTATAAAAGTAAGGAAAGTTTGTGAAAGTGCGTTGGCAAAGAAATGAATTGGACCCGAATTTTGTGATAGAGTGGTAAAAGCGGAGAGCCGCAGGCACGATCTCTACCTAACTCATATACAGAAAAATGGTGAAATAAAGGAAAATCATGAAAATAGAGAAAGGGACGAATGAACCACACGGTTCATCAATTTCCGGGTCTCCAATATAATCGGGTATTGTGATTGGTGGACCACAATTTTCGCCACAGTAGTCTTCGCATTTTGGACAAATAATTGAGCCTTCGCGGAGCCATCCGTCCACTATTTTCTTTACGTGGATTTTCTGATTAGGGGCGTAGCACGGATACATGTCAGTGGCATTGTAAGAACCGACGTAGAGAGTTCCATTTGTGCATTGATACTGTAATAAACTCAACGTCAATGTCAAGTTGGTTATTTTTGAATCTGATCGTGAAAAACGTCGCTGTTGCTCACAGAGCTTCTGAAAAAAACTTGCTCACCTCATAACATCCAGCCATATAATGACTGAGCACTCTGATCCTTCCACACTTTCTTTCCGTCCAAGGTTTCGGAAACTCAAAACACCTCGAATTCTGTCCATAAACCTCTAGAATGTCTTCGCCTTCTTTTCCATTCCCTTCCAGTTCACATCTCGAATCTTTATGCGTTTTTCTATCAATCAGTTTCCATTCGAATTCTTGCAAAAATGGGCAATAATCCGCCATTTCAACAGAGCCACCGTAATATTTAGCACCAACAGGATTGACTCCGGGAAGGCTAATAAAATTACGGTATTGTTGTGGAAGCTCTTTTTTGAAGGGAACCAAGTTGCACAACGCAAGTGAATCGCGTTGTGCAGTGCATCGAGTGATTGCCATTGATTTTGTTCCATCGTGTTTTATATCGCTACAGTAGGGGAAGGTGTCTTGGCCGCTGGAATAGAATGGTACCGTAATCTTGAAAACTTTTGGTTAACTTACAGTATCTTTTTCTCGTGAATCCACTCTCCGCAACTTTTCATTGCAAAATCACATCCTAGCTGTTTCCCCCAGTTTAAGTCCTCGGCGACTCTGCAGAACATTTTTTGGTTTTTAATTTTTTCAGAAAAATGATTTAAAATGTCGTTTAATTTTTAAAACACTGGCTGTTTAGTGGAACTTAGCCAAGTAAATTTGGTTTTTTATTCAGCTCGGTTTTTTGTCGATTAAAAAAAAGTATGATTAGCTGTCAGTGGTCGCGAGATGCTGCTAATCCATTAGACTTTGATATTCACCAACATTTAGAAAAAGATACAATTTAATCGATATACTCGGTATAAAACACTGCGAATTCGCATCCAATCGCACAGTGAACTTCGCATGTATTTGAAGTGAGATTCAGAGAAAAAAGCGCGCTTGTGAGCGAAACATCGACCACGCTCTCTCAATTTTCTACACTCTTTCTTCGCCAACGTCGTCCACTGCGAAAGGAGCGAATTTACAGCGCATCGTACTGACTATAATTTATAAATATTGCAGTAGAGCGCATTTTATTTACATAACGTCCCTTGTCTTCTTCGCAAGTAAGTTTTTGACGGCCAAGGGGCTGGCAACTGCTTGTTTTGAAATCCTATTTTGCCGCCAACGCTCACGCGCTGCGGTTGCGTCGCGTGGACAACGCTGTCTCTCATCTGCGCCTCGTCGCTTACAAGCTTTCAAAAAAAAGGCCCAAATTATTGTGTTTTTAATCGACTTGCGACATGAGAACGCGTGACTCCGCCTACTTTTTTCGCGCGTACCACGCAAAGACAGTTCGATTCGAAGAGAAGCAGAGAAAACATGCATTTTTATCTCTCGTTCTCATGCCGCAACTCGATTGAAAACACAATAATAAAAAAATATTGTGAAAACAAAAAAATGCAACGCAGTGTTTGCGTACTTTTGAAATTCAAACGGCAATGAAAGAAATAGCACGGGAAATGAAGAGATTTGTTCCCATTTTCATTTGAATTTTAAAAGTAAGCAAACACCGCGTTGCAATTTTTTTTTTCACAATAAACACGTTTTTAAAATAAAAACAACCACATTTTTATATGCATCTTGCATTGAGCGACGGGCGCGTTTGCTGACTCGCGGCTCATCCTCCCTTTTAATTTTTTTTTTTTGCTTTTTTATTATTTTTCCTGTGTTTTTTTTTCCTCAAAAATCGTTTGTAAAAAACTCACTCATAATTCGGTTGATACCATCCAGTGTCCTCCAGAAAAGCAAGAGTTAGTCGGGAGTACACTGGGTTTTGAGTGTGAGTTCCCGTCATTGCCTCGTTCTAAATTTGTATTAATTGAATTTAAAAACTGCAAAGCCACCGTACTTCATAAGCTCTCTTTTCCCAGTGTGTCAAATAAGTTCCCTCGCCGCCTTGATTTTCTAGTTCCGCCCCTTCGAGCTTATCACATCCGAAATGTCTTCTTGCCTCCTCTCGAACCTTTGGCGTGACCATCATATGAATCGGATGAACCACTTTTCCGTCTCCGGTCCACCAATCCTCCCGCAATACTGTAGTTATCGTGTTGCTGTCCCAGTCATAATAACCTTTTTGTTTGTTCAATGAAGTGGGCCGTCCGTATCTGTTTCTGCAATCAAACAACGTTTTTATCTATGCACTTTACACTTCGCTTTCTCGCCGCTTCCGTGGCGCAATAGGCAGCGCGTTCGGCTGTTAACCGAAAGGTTGGTGGTTCGAGCCCACCCGGGAGCGAAATTCTTTTTTATTTTTAATTTAATATCTAACCTTTTAGTCCTTGGTTTGCCTTCTTTGTCACGAAAAAATGCATAAAGTCCCACAGAAAAGCCGAGCGCATGGAGTATTTCATGTTTCACTGTACTAGTCAAAATCTCATAGTCATGATTGTGAACGGAAAGAGCACTTGGACATAGATTCACGTTTCCAGCAATAGGCCGATCGAAATCTACTTCTTGTTGACAGTGAGCCGCATATGAGAGAGTGTCCGGTCCTTCGCATCGTTTGGAGTTGTGAGCAGTGACATAGAGAATGAAATCGGAATCGTTGACGCCTACTCCCATGTTCCCAGTAGTTTGACAGTCATCCGTGTTGTTACAAGCAAGGCAATCCTAAAAGCATGAGAATATTATGTAACAATTCACAATAATTGTATATGTATATCGAGATTGGTGAGGCTCTAAATCTGCTTATTTTTGTGCAACAGCGTTCACATACGTCGTAAAATAAGGTTAAAGTGTGGACAAACAAACACATTTGTTTTGCAAAGTACCCGAAAAAGCAGACAGACTAATCTAACAGTTTTGGTGCAGTCATACGCAGTCTTCTGCAGACTTCGTTAAAATTTTGAAATTGCTTGTTCCAATATGTCAAACAAATTTAGGTTCCAGTTAGCTGGTGTTTCACTTTTCCGAACAAAACAAGTTCAACGCCATAAAGGCAACAAAAAACATTCCGTCGAGCCGGATTCGAACCAGCGACCTAAGGATACCCACTGACTCTACAGTCCTCCGCTCTACCAACTGAGCTATCGACGGCACGTCAAACAATAGACGCACTTACCAACAGGTGGTCGGCAGGAATGTCTGCTTCTCCGCAAGTCGTCAATTCACGACACGCTTTGTCGCATGCAACGTTTCGCATTCCCTGCTTGTAGTAGTAGAATGATGACATGCATTTTCTGGAAAAAAGTGTTTTTTTTGTAGCAAATATTTTGTGTACGACACTCCAATGTTCCGCAGGCCTCGCAGCAACGATAAACACTGCGCAGTTTTTCGCTGCGAGAACCTGTGGAACATCGGAGCGTCGTAACTGAATTTTGCTCGTTATCACAGAATAGCACACACATTTACCTTCTCAGTCTAATCGGCCCCTTCATTGGCCGGACTCTCAACGCATTCTCCCAATAGCCGACTGCTTCGGGGAGCAGCGTGGTGTTCACAAAAATTTGCAATTCTGTCGTCAAGTTCTGAATGCTTTTATCGTAGTGCAAATGAATTCTCAATGGGGCGAATTTTTCAGCCACTGGCTTGTTTGACTTGTTAACGATTATTCCTCGCCGATGACGATGTGGATGCTCATGTTCGATGGGCACTTCGAGAAGTATGTCTTCTATTCGAGGGTTCTAAAAAAGCAATAAAGGGTGTTAAAAAAAACATCAAGACAACTATGAATTTCACTGCACCACGGGTTGCTCCGCTGAACACAATCTTGGGTGTGCCATGTATTTTTCAGGCAGAGAGCGTGTAAGCGACGAGACGCAGATTGAGAGGCAGTGTTGTCACGCGACGCAACCGCAGCGCGTGGGCGTCGGCGGCAAAAAAAATGCAGTCGCCAGCATCCTGCAGAAAAACGAGACATTGTGAAACATGACGATACGCAGACCGTCTGCTCAATGTCTCATTTCTCTAACTTCTCTTTTCTCATTTTTGAAAACGCGATGGGGCACGTATGCGGTTGATGCGCTTTGGTAACAGTTAAAATTGACAGAAAGTCACTGTGGAGACGCAGAGATGTGCGATAGAACGCGAGCACGCCGTGGCTTTCCGAGCATAAAACGTACCTCATATGAACAGGGAAGTGAGTTTAAAAACTGTGGTAGAAAGATCAGAAGAAACAATAACCGGGGTTTCATTTGAATATAACTGTGACTTTAATTCTCCTGCCAATCGAGAGGTCACCGATGACACATGAAGGTCTTCTGAAAACTTTTTCAATAACAATAAGAACGACCTATTTTCTAGAGAAAAGTTGAAGTTGTTGAGATGACACGGATCAAAAAACACGATAATTAGCACGAAATCGTCGCGGTTGTTAGAATGAATTGAAGAATTGAAAGAAATAAAAGAGAAACGGATTTGGGAAAATGAAAAGTGTGGAAAGCGAAGCGTTCCGCAACAGACCCAATTATTGCGGCGAGTTCTTTTCACATATATGGGATCTCGGGAAGGGGAAGGAGCGGTGGTTCAAGGACGATTCGAACAATGAGATAGAGAGAGATAGAGAGAGAGAGAGAGAGAGAGAGAGAGAGGGGTTCAAAGTTACCCGTAGACCGTATGCAAGAAAACCATTATCCGGAAAAAAATTGGAAGGTAAGAGACCTAATATGTGGCTAATAGCCATTGAAAACGGATAACAGCCGTCGAATATGGCATCATAACATTGCCAAACGCCCTGAAAGCAATTTTCCGGAATCTTGCTTACCGCTTTTGATCGTTTGACCGACTATCACTTGAAAAACAGGGAACCAGGTGCGGTAGGCAAAGGGAACAAGACGGAAATAAATAAAATAAAATCTACGACCAACCTAAAAAAACGAGCCAGCGTTGTTCAATTCGATTATTTGATTTTTTTTTGTTCCAAATTTCATTGTGTTTTCAATCGAGTAGCATCATGAAAAAGGGAAGCCCCGCCCACTTATTTGTGTGGGACCACGCAATCACAGTGCTATATGAAGAGACGCAGACAGAATGGTGATTGCGGACTCATGTTTTCATGACTCGTTTGAAAACACAATGACCAAAAAAAAAGGTAAAGGTCCAAAAGGAGTACACGAGGTGTAGTCGCTGGCCTAGAAAACCTAACAATATCCCAAAAAGTTTTAAGAAAAAAGTGTGCACAAATGAATAAGTGCCAAATATTTTTGCAAGCAAAAGAACAAAAAAGTGTTGCACTACAGAGCAGGCTTGCCAAAGATAATTGTTTTTTCCTGAAACAGTTTTAAAAAATTAACTAGACTTTACTCACTCACTGATAAACAGAAAACGAAAAAAAAACAAATCAACGCGGAAGCTTATCTTCCCATTTGCCATTATCTGTTTCCATCACTTGTTTCTTGACCGAAGATTGCGCCAAAATACAAAAATAAATATAATACGGAGGTGGACGCGGAAAAAGTTCAAGTGGCGGGAATCGACGAAAATCCATTACCGGATTTCTCCTTCTTCGTTCCGCAGAAAATTGAGAGAGAACGGAAGAAAAATAAAAAAAATCAGTTGTAATACGATCTGCGACACTTTTTTGTTCAAATCATGGTCTCGAAATGAACGGAACTGTTTATATGTGCTATGTATTTTTAAAATCTTAAAAGCTGGCGTCTTCTCTGTGTCTCCACAGTGCAGAGCGTTCAGTTGCGTTTAGCTGAACACTTGATGAATGGAGACGCAGAGACGCGAGAAATGGCCCCACACAAGCTACGATTTCAGAAAAATACACTAACAAACACACAGACTATTCTAAAGCTTTCAATATACGGAAGATAAGGGGAAAAAAGAAATTAGAAGGATACACGCTTCCACAGTTGTCCAACCCAGCGGCGAATGACATTTTTTAACAAAAAATACGTTCCAGTCACTGATTATTCACGTTGTAAACTTCGAAAAATGACCGAGCCTTACAATGAGGGTGTTGAAAATAGTTATGTTGGGATTCGGAGGAAATATGAAAAAATTTTGATATTTATTAATTTTTGTTTATTTATTTACAGAACATTTATGCCTGAAAGCTTGACAAAAATTAGGAAAAAAATCCACGGGGAGTATACGAAAAAATGCACGAGAAATGCGTCAAGAGCCAATAATTTTGGAAGCGTGGAGTGCGTTAGTGACTGTTATTGCGTGGTCACGCACAAATAAGTGGGCGGGGTTTCATTTTTTGAAAATAAAACTTGATTGAAGACACAATACCACGTGTTTTTTTCCGCTGCTTTACGAGGTGCTGGCAACCGCCCTCGCGAAAGTGCGCTCTGTTGAACTCGGCGGAATAAATCTTGGCAGAGTTCCAATCTATGCGATTGCACATTTTCCGAAATGAATTTTTGAGGCAGAAGGGGGGTGCTACGGTATAGAACTCGCACGGAATAGAACTGCTACGGAATAGAACTGCGCGGAATAGAACCGGCTGAAATGGAACTGTACTAAAAAAGCAACTGCACCAAATAGAATTCAGGACCTCACAATGTACAACGAAATAATTCTTCAAGTTTTTCGAGCGGTTCTGGGTCGGTACAGCTCAAGTTCAGGCGGTTCTATTCCGCGCAGTTCTATTCCGTAGCAGTTCTACTCCGTTCGAGTTCTATACCGTAGTACCCCCGCAGAAAGTGTTTAAGCGACTAGACGCAGACGAGAGACAGCGTTGTCATGCGACGCGAAAAGACAGTCGCCAGCACCCAGTGCTGCTTTTCTCAAAAAAACGATTATGTACAGAACCAAATCTAATAATTTAAAGTCTAGACAAGAAACAAACGTATTGGATGTAAGCAGTAATTGTTTTGTAAACACCGTTGCTTCTTCTCCTCCTCCTCCAACTTCCTCATCTGCGACAATTGAACGATGTCAAGAGTGTACCAAAACTTTGCGCGAGCAATTGCGAGCGGGCGGTAAAATACAAAATAAAAAGTGTTGCCCTAATGGAGCGTCGAGACGGTTTGTTTGTCGTGTTCGCCTTTCCCCTCTATGGGAAATCAGCCACCAAAAGGGGAGGAGAAGGAAAAAAAAAAGAAGTTAATCTGATCATCTCGCCCTTTCGCGCTTTTTATGGTTGATTTCGGTCAAGTGTTAAGAAGCCGAACTATCAACACTGCAGCGGTTGGGAAACGAGGACAGACAAACTGACATTCTTTGTTTTTCTCGGTAGATATAATATTTAAAGAAATATGATGTAATGAAGCTTAATCTACTTCTTTCAACAATTCGGAGTGGTACGGCGTGCTAGAGCCTACGTCGGCAATGGCATTCTGCCAAACCAAAAGTGTGCAAAAATAGGGCAAATTATCATTACCTACCTTTTCTGTACCTACTTTTGTTCAGTTACCTACCTTGATCATTACCTACCATGATCTTTACCTACTCGGTAAACGCCTGTAACTGTTACGCAGATCTAAGAGGCTATAGCAGCTTTTGCGCATGACTTAGAGCTCCTTTCAGATTTTAAACAGCCTTTAAACCCAGTAGCAGATGTTATGCAGACATTGAAGGCTGCAACACCTGTTAAGCAGATCTTAAAAAGGCTGCAGATGTTACGCAGATCTTAAACGCGACACGCGCCGCACCTGGCGACACAAAATCATTGGCACCGCCCGTCTGTTTTCTGCTTGTTTTTTTCCGTTTTTTCGTCGGTATTTTTCTTTTTTTTTGCAATTTTTAATTATTTTTTTACTCCGTGGTAAATTAAAAGATGAAAAAAGACATTCTCGTCACGAATTCCACATTATATAATGGATTCGTGACGGAGTGACATTTCACGTGAAACTGTGAGACGAAACATCTCTTCATTTCTTCAGTTATTTCTTCATTTTTTCGAATAATAACGTGATTGTCACTCCGCCACGAATCCATTATAGCGCAAAATAATTTTTTTTCTTCCTTTTTTTCAAATAAAAACGCGTTTTGCGTCTTTTTGTTTTCACATTTTTATGTTTTTCGGTAACGTGGAAGGTTAATTTATTTTCAAAAAATATTTTCGAGGAAAAAAAAAAAGAAAATGTGATTAATAAATAATAAGAAAATGTTTTTTGCGCGAATATTTAAATAGATACAAGCCTACTGGCTTCGTCGCCACTCTTTTTCTCTTGTTTCACTCTTCATCATTCATTTGTAAGCACTCTGTTCTGCTGGGATTTCTGTCCTCTGTGGCTCAGTTGGTAGTGCGCGTGATTACAAATCCAAATGTCGCGGGTCCGTGTTTTGCCCAATTCAAAAAAACTTCTTTATTTTTCGTTTTTTGTGCGGTTTCGCATCGCTTTTGATTTGTTTCATATATTAATCTCATTCTGCATTTATTTTTTGTCCGGAAAGTTCATGGAAGCATGTGTGATACTTTTCAAATATGTGACCGGAGGGAGCTGGGTGGAAGCTTGCTTTGTGACGGAATTTTTTGTGATTTAAAGTCTGAAGGCTTTTTCAGTGTTTAATCGGCTCCCAGTAACCTTTTCTTATCTTTTTAGAATCACATTTAGACTTTTAATTACAAAAAAATCCCCCCGCTAAGCACGCTTCCGCCCAGCTCCCTCCGGTCGCCCTTTTGAAAAGTGTCACACATGCTTTCGGCGCATTGCCGCTGAACTTACCGTGCATTGATAAATGCTCAGAAACGCATATTCAAAGCGTGAACAACAAAAACAATTAGTGAAAAACAATTTTTTCTCCAATTGACCTGAAATTTTGATAAATTATGTAAAAAATTCTCAAGTTTTGGACGGAAATCAATATTTCAGTGGGCTCTTGAGCATTTTTGCGATTCAAATGAACTCGCGCGCCACCGATGACGTGCCGCGTTTTCTATAACCGTCTAGCTTCTCTCTCTCTCTCTCGCTCTCTCTCTTTCCCGCAGAGCGCCAATTAAATTCCTAATTTCCAGAGCAAAAGGGTAAAGACAGAGAACCCGTCGACTAACAACACCATCCACCACCCGCCACGTCACCGGCGCCCAGTCAACACCCGAGAAATTCCAAAATGCAGGCGGCACGAGTTTGCCTACCAGTTGGAGTTTACAAGGAGTTTGAGGTTAACGTAAGTTGTTTGGACGGGCGTAAAGCTTAAAATCACTGGGGTATGAGGAGGGAGTGAGTAAGCGCGCCCGGACGCACACACGCAACGCATCCAATTGAGGCCCAAAAAAATAAAAAATCGCGCGAAAAATTTTGCATTATCGGAGAGAAAAATCAACGCGCGCGAAATAATTTTGGATAGGATTTCGTAATTTTCACGATTTTGCGTTGGTTTTTCTCTCCGATAATGCAAAATTTTTCGCGCGCTGTTTTTATTTTTTGGGCCTCATTTGGATGCGTTGCGTATGTGCGTCCGGGCGCGTTTACTCACTCCCTCCTCAAACCCCAGTGTTAAAATAACAAAAATAAAAAATATATCGTTCAGCGCGGCTCCGAGGGTGAAGCATTGTTCCGTCAGGTGACGAGCGACTTGTCGATCGAAGAACGCGATTACTTTTCTCTCTGCTTCTACGACAAAGAGGAAGGCATCAGACACTGGTTGTATAATGATAAGAAGATATTAAAGCAATTGAAAAGTTGGTTGCTTTTTTTTTGGTTTTCTGATGATTCCTAGTTGATTTAAAAGCCCAAAACAAACTTTACAGACCTTCCCTAGGAGTTATCTTTCGAGGCCAAATTCTACCCGACCACACCCACCACTCTTGTCGACGATCACGCACGATACTACGTCTTCCTCCAACTCCGCCGTGACATTCTCACCTTCCAGCCACCGCCCACACTCATGCCCTTCACGGCTCTTTTGTTGTTGAGATGACAATAAAGTGTATTAAATGCTATTTCTTTTTTTTTTTAAATAAAAATAATAATTATAAAAGTATGTTTTATTTACTAATAGAAAAGAGAAAAGGAACGAAAAGCAAAGTGAAAGCAGTAGTAGCCCCTTAGTTGCGCAGCTTTTGAGCAGATCTTTAGCAGAAACCCATAGCGCGTAAATTAACAGTTGCGTAAGAGCTGCGTAAAAGTTGCCAAAGTCTGCGTAACAGTTGCAGGCATTTACCGAGAATAAACGAGCATGGTAGGTAAAGAGCGTTTTTGATTTTGGTAAGTAAAGATCATGGTAGGTAATGATTAAGGTAGGTAACTGAACAAAGGTAGGTAAAGAAAAGGTAGGTAATGATAATTTGCCCAAAAATAGAGACACAGAGACGCGCTCGAAAGTTTGATCTCATAACAGTTTTCTGAAACGTAGTAGGTTCAGGTTTGTGAGTATGTGCACACGAGCGACATTCAGTTACGACGCTCCGATGTTCCACAGTTTCTTGCTGCAAGACCTGCGGAAAATTTGAGCGTCGTAACGGAATTTCGCTCGTAAATATAATAGTTGATTTGTTTGCATTAAAAAAAATCACAATTTTTCCAATATTTTTACATTTCGCACTCAAAAAATGGTCCAGGAAGAAAGACAGAATTGAAAAACCAAAAGAACAGGTCAAGAGGACCACACTTCATTTAATGAAAAAGAGAGCGTGGTCCCACAATTCTACACAGTAACAATACAAAACGTGCATACTTGACCGATGCTCCAATTCTAGGAAATTCAAAAGAAGAGAGTAGAGAGTAATTTAGTACATGATGCAAGTGACGATTTTGATGAGAGTTTCTCATCAAATTAGAATGGCTTGTGTTGAGCCAATTGGAGCTCAACGCTTATGTGGGGGTCCCATGAGTGCGCCGTTCGGCAGTACTCATGGGCTCAAACAAACAGCCAATCTGTTGCTCATGGCTCTTTCATTCATTCATTTTGCATTCTGTGATGAGATGGAGAGTATCAAGTGACATTTTGTCTGCCCCGTATGTTCGCTCTCGGAAAATGGAAATCGAATGGCAGCGGCGAGAAAAACATGCATGGACACCGGTTTGACACGTTTTTGTTGTGGAAAGACATCAAACAACGAGATGAAACGTTAGACGGCTGGTGCGTGGTGATTGGTCAAGGGATTACCAAAATTAACCGATTTTTCATCGCTAAATATGTTCGAAAACAAAACGCAAAAAGCTAACAAGGTGCAAAATAACATCTACCCGCAGTTTTGCCATACTCACGCCGCCACCGCATGCTAGACCCTACGTAAAGGCAAACGCGCCCTATCGCAATTTCTACATCTTAACAGTGGCTAAATTTAGCTGAACACGTGCAAAAATGGAGACGCAGAGACGCGAGAGACAGCGCGCATAATCCCGAACACGCCGTGTTCCGCGTTCGTGCCAAAAATCTGTCTTTAATCTGGTGAAAACACTATTAACACACGGCGTACTAGCGATGACGAGATGCAAGTGTGCTCCAGCGCACTAGAATTTTTTAGCAGTTGAAAACACTTACTATTGTGAAAACAAAAAATTTGGAACGCGGTGTTTGCGTACTTTTAAAATTTAAACAAAAATGGAAACGTTTATCTTCATTTGCCATGCTATACTTCTTTCATTGCCGTTTGAATTTTCAAAAGTACGCAAACACCGCGTTGCAATTTTTTTGCTTTCACAATAAGACATGAATAAAATAACATGCTCCACGGTGTCCAAGATTTGAAATTTGGGCGGAGCTTAATTTTCTGGCGCGCCAGCAAACTTACATGACGCACTTTCGGTGCTTGCGCATTTTTCGACTCGCATTTTTTTTTATTGATTTTATTATTTTTCTTTCAATAAAACCTGTTTTTCTTTGTAAAATGTATGTATTGTATCTTTTAATACAATAAAATTGCCCAAACTTCGATTTTCGTAAAGATTTATTCTGCAAAAACCCCAAAAAACTCAAAACGAATATTTCGAAATGGTGGCTGAACCAAATTCGACGTTCTTAGGCTTTAAAAAGTTCTAAAGACCTCAGCTATAATTCCATTGGAGCACATGTGGGAAAAAATTAAGAATTTATGCATTTTTTCTCGAAAAACATCAAAAATGCCTCAAAATTTGAATTTCCAGTGGGGCGCGTTTGCTCGGCCCCGCCCACTTTTCAAATCCTGGACACCGTGTATAAAATAAATTCAATTTTTAAAAAAGGTTCGAGGTACACAGAATTCACAACATTAATAATAATAATAATAATAATAATAATAGCTTAGCCGACGAGAAAAAGTGAAACGAAATGAAAACGAGAATAGATGAAAAGCGATATCGTAAAAGAAATATGTACAAGTGAAAATGAAATGATAAAAGCACCGGGAGGACGACAAAATGAGTTTGACCTGGATTTGAAAAGGGAAAAAAGCGAGCGAGAGAAAAAGTGAAAGGAAATTAATGAACAGTAAATAACGAGGTTATTGGTTTTTCCTACTTTTTGTAGCTTCCAGCTTTTAAACAACCTCTGAAAATCTCTCAATTTTTTCCGAATTGCCATCTTCGTTTCCGTTTTTGGCAGCACGCTGAAACAGAGAGATAGAGAGGGCGAAACGAGAGAGCACAGAGAAAACAAGAAGAAGAGAAAGTAGGAAAAGGGATCACGAAGAAATAGAAGAAGGAGAAGAAGAAGACGTGAAGTGGAATGGGCGGAAAAAAAGCAAGAGAAAAAGAAAGAAAACAAATTGAGTGGTCAAATGGTCTGGAATATAATACACTCGGAATAAATTGGAACGAACAGAGTTATTGAAATAAAATGGAAACGAGAAAATGTGAATGAATAGAAATTGCCTTTACACACTCATACATAAAGATTATTACGAAACAGGCTGAACATTACATAACTTTACGAGTTGATCGCCTTTATAATCATTCACAATCCCTTATCAGTGTTCAGTTTAGATGGAGTGAAAACAAGCATTACGATTAATCCTGAATATCATCAGAAAATTTGGCCAGTTTCCGAGCAAGCACGTAAACATTGTTATATTTCTTGTGGATAAATCTTGACGAAAATCGAAGTTTGGGCAATGTTGTGGTATTAAAAGTTACAATATTACTGCGTCGCGAAAACCAGTCAGAGCACTCGTGCCTTGTGGCTGTGGTCTCGCCGCGACCAGCGCGTATACGGTAGTTTGTTTACGAAAAAAACGAAAACAATGCAAAAACAGAAAAACAATTCAAAAAATAGCGTAAACAAACTACCGTATACGCGCTGGTCGGGTGCTACCTCGGAATAAAACTGTTTTGGAATATAACTGTTTCGGAATAGAACTGTTTCGGTATAGAACTGTAGCGAATTAGAACTGTAACGAAATATAACTGTTTTAGAATAGAACTGTAGTGGAATAGAACTGAAGCGAAATAGAACTGTCCCGAAACAGAACTGTAGCGAAATAGAACTGTTTTGAAATAAAACTGTGCCGAAATAGAACTGCCTGAAGTGGAGCTGTAGTGACCCAGGAAATCTAGAGCAGCTCGAATAAGTATTCAGTTGTACATGGTGGGTTATTGATTTCAATTTCGCGCAGCGGTTCTTCTTGTACAGCTCCATTTTAGGCAGTTCTGTTTCGCTACAGTTCTATTCCAAAACAGTTCTATTCCGCTACAGTTCTGTTTCGGGACAGTTCTGTTCCAAAACAGTTTTTATTTCGCAACAGTTTTAATCCGCTACAGTTCTACACCGATACAGTTCCATTTCGCTACAGTTTTATTCCGAAACGGTTCTATTCCGAAACAGTTCTATTTCGCTACAGTTCTATTCCAAACAGTTCTACTTCGTTACAGTTCTTTTTCGCTACAGTTCTATACCGAACGGTTCGATACCGAACAGTTCTATTCCGAAGCAAGTTCTATATCGCTACAGTTCTATTCCGAGCGAGTTTTATTCCGAGGTAGCACTGCTGGTCGCGGCGAGACAACAGCCGCAAGGCACGAGCGCTCTGACTGGTTTTCGCGACGCAGTATTCTCAGTATGGAGCAATGCACACGCGCTCCCTTCGCACAGTGGTGGACGCGGCCACGTTAGCGACGAGAGAGTGCAGAAAATTGAGAGAGCCGTGGCTGATGTTTTGCTCTGATTTCTCTAAACCTCACTCCAAATGCATGCGAAATTCTTTGTTCGATTGGAGCGAGTTTTCAGCGTTTTATACCGAGTATAATACATACATTTTACAAAGAAAAACAAGTTTTACTGAAAGATAAATAATAAAATCAATAACAAAAAATGCGAGAGTCGAAAAATCGAAAGTGCGCCATGCTAGTTTGCTGGCCCGCCAGCAAATTAGGCTCCTCCCACATTTCCAATCCTGGACAGATATTTAAATATTTGTTTCTATTTCATCCGAATCTCAACTTTCTAATTTTCCGGTGTCATTTTCAAAACCCTAAGTCTCGGCCGTTTTTCAACAAAAAATCTTTTTTTTTTTATTAAAATGAATTGTTTAACGTAGAGAATTTGAAAATAGAGCGAAGTCCTTAAAAATAGTAAGAAATATTGCAATTATTGTGTTTTCAATCGACTTGCGACATGAGAACGCGAGACTCCGCCCACTTTTTTTGTGCGCGACCACGCGAACACAGTGATATTTGAAGAGACGCAGACAGGTAGCGCACAAATAAGTGGGCGGAGTCTCGCGTTCTCATGTCGCAAGTCGATTGAAAACACAATACCCAAATTTTCTCTTGAAAAACTGCATTTAAAGATACTGTAGTTTGTCAAAATAGGGAATAGCTGAAAATCTCTGCATTCCTGCCCGAATTGCAATGATTTTTAGCTATTCCTTATTTGATTTATGTACTTTACTATCTTGGAAAGATCTCGTAAGAAAAATTTATAAACTAGTAAAATGTAGTACTAGATTAGAAGATTAGACACAACTGTAGATGTCGATTATTTTCCTAACATAAAGACATCGGAGATTGAACATTCATTTCAGCATGCAAAGTTACTTTGAAGAAGATTTTTGTAGGTACATATAACCTTTGGACAAAAAAGAAACGATTTTGGTAAGTCTCCGGATGAGACGCGGCAAAAATCTATAGTAATTTCAAACATTTTTAGCAGCTTCGTACCCCAGAATCTTCCGGGAAACAGCCTTCTCGCGACAAGGGAATCTTTTTTAGGCTACCGTTTAATCCGATGAAGTCATGAAACGACATCAAAGAAACATCAGCCCGTATTCATGAACCACACGGTAAATAAAAACGATGTAGGGATTTCCGGGCGTAAATAATATTTTTGGAATTTTCAGGAGGTTAATGTAACTATAAAAGATCCGTATTTATTTTTATGGTGAACTTTATCTTGCAGTAAACGTTCACGTTCACGAGCAATTAGACAGTTCGCAGTCTTTCAAGATGCTCCTAACATTGTTCGAGAAATTATGAAGCGGATCAACAGATCATCGACTCTAAGAAGACACTACACATGTTGATCAAGAAAAACTTGAGCGCCGATTGGGAAGAGACAATTTTCGGATTACTGTAGACTTCAAGAACCATAAATATTATTCAGGTCGTGTTTTCAGAAAAAAAAAAGAAGTTTTATGTGGCAATCCGAGAGGCTACAAGTATCACTGGAACGATTCTAGCAAGTAGTGAGGGCTCTTCTTGACTGGGCCTGACGTATAAACTCTATAAAGTAGTGTTGGCAAAAAAACTGCTCTCTTTTGAATTGAAATGCATTGGAAAACACCTGGGTAGAGAATGTGCGTAGTTTACGCACAGGGAAAACAGTATAACACCGAATGTAAGACAGGTACAGGAATTTACAGAGTGCGTCAAAATTACGTGCACTACTTCAAACGCGCATCATGACAAAAGTGGAAGTCCAAAACACATGAAAATCAACAGAAAGTTTATTCAATATTTTAGAAATATAATGCCAAAAGATTATTAAATTCGGCCTTTTTTGGCGGCAATGACAGAACGAAGACGTCGTTGGTAAGATTCCACCGTGGCACGGAGGTACTCAATTTGTCCCATTCTTCGACAAAAGTATTCTCTGAAAGCTTCTAGACTAGAATGGGGTTTTGCACATACTATATTTTGAAGTACTCTCCAGATGGAGAAGTCGAGCGGATTTAGATCCGGACACGATACAGGCCATCTATCCTTCTTTATGAACGCCGGCAAGTGGGCTTTGCACCAGTCCTGGGTGTACTTTTCCGTGTGAGGAGACGCTCCGTCTTCCTGGTATAGAAAAATGATGCAATAATGAAAATAAAAATTAAATATTGTGCGCACGAAAAGGGCATCAGCACGCGTTGCCATAGCGTGAAAGTTTAGTGCACGTAATTTTGACGCACCCTGTAGGAATAAGTTAAATGTTCTCCACTCTTTACGCTCGCCCTCAAAATTGCAGTTTATTCAAAATAATCAAATTTTCTTGATAACTTTCTGAAAACAAAATGATTTGTTAAAATTTCAGCTAGGAAAACTAATTTTATAATCGGTTCGGCGCCAAGCCAGTTTCAATTTTCGACCATCGATATCAAGAATAGAATTTAAGGTGGAACCTCAAAAGTAACACATGATTTTAAATCAGTTACTCCAAAAATGTTACCTCCTTCAAACACAATTTCCACTTTCTTAAACCTGGAAATCATAAATGAGAACGTTGAATACAAATTTACTCCTACGTGCTCCTTCCGTTTCTATGACAATGCTTTGTCGTATCACTCCTTCTTCTCACCTGGCAATACGAGATTATTCTTTTGATTGTACCTCTTGCTCTCTCTCTATCTCTCTCTCTCTCTTTTTCTTGCTTTGTCAGTCTGACTCTCTGTTTGTGCGTTCTAGAACCCTACCCAGGTAGTAGTAATCCCAATAGTTCTAATCTAGTCCAATCCACGCCAGCTTCTTGCGATGCGCGCAGAAGAAACTCAAAAGCGTTATGATGTAAGTGATTTTTGTTTATAGTTTACCCAGCAATTACACATGTCGGAGTCATGGTAACTATGGGTAACGGGCTTGATAAAAAACACGCGTATCAGAATTTCAGGTCGAAGGTGAAGCTAAGAACTCGAAAGATTTTTCGCATACTTGTTTGCAAACTTTTTTTACTTAATATTAGGCACTTTGCTTGAAAAACCATCATAATATTTAGATTCCCTTGCGCGAGTATCGTATGCTCGCAGCTACCACAGAAGTCGACTATCCGTACTTTCCCTTTCGAATCGCGATCGATTTCGTCCTCGTGCACAAAAATAGAGAATCACAGAGCTATGAAAAGTATCGAGAGTTTTTTGAAAATGTAAGGAGGGGGAGGGCAATGAAAAAACAACAATTTATAATTTTTTCAACAGGCTATGCAAAGAGAAGGTCTTATCGTTCGACACCAGCAATTCGGACATACGAATTTCACGCTGATCTTCACTCCCTTTCATCGGCTGGCCAGAGAGGCTGAAATGAGTCAAATGAGTTTTCCGCTGAAAGATGTGAGTTTTGAGAAACGGGTGAAGTTGAACGTCGGTTTTAAAATTTTAAAGGTGGCTACAACTTTCTTATTTATTGTCTCCTTAATTGGTTACAGTTTTCCCTGGCACGAACATTTTAAAAGACGCAGACAAGAATTAAAAAGAAAACGCAAAGAATTCGATGGTTATTTGCCTTTTCCCATGGCTATTAGCCACACATATAAGCGCCAAAACTTCTCTGAGAATTCCCTGATTAAAAGTGCGAAATATTGTGTTTTCAATCGAATTGTGATATGAGAATGTGAAACTCCGCCCACAGAACGGTGAATGCAGACTTGTGTTTTCAGGTCGCAATTTGATTGAAAACACAATAAGTTGAAGAGAAAATCCATCGAAAACGTCCAGTAGCCATCGAATTTGTGAAGTGCGCCAAACGAATATGGCACATGGCCCGATACGATAGCTATTAGCTAAAAATTCCTTGAGTATAAATAGCTGCTCCTTCTGCTTACGAGAAAAAATACCTACTGTCTCATTTTCCATTATTGTTTTAAGTATTAGTGTCGGCTACAGAACTCAAAAAAAAGAATACTGATCAGGAATTATTGCCAAATTAACAACCTTATAAAAAGTACATTAAATTCAGTGCCAAATCAAGCCTGGAATGCCATCCTGTTGTGTTCCTCTCTCCAAAATTTTTGTAACTGATGACTCTGTTCGCCAAGTCAATGCACCATTTCAACGGAGAAACGGTCCACTGTTTTTCAACTATACAGATGAAAAGTCATTTTTCACGCCGGCCCAAAAAGGATATTTGACTTACCAGGTATTGGTTTTAAAGTTTCTAAATGAAAATGTGAAACTCCGCCCACTTTTCAAAACGCAATGCAAAATAAAGCGAACATTGCCTTTATTGCAGATCTTAACAAAAATCGACATCAGTAAAGATTTGATAAACGATATGAAGGTGTTCCCGACAGGTCTACATGAAACGTCCACAACGTCTTCTATAACTTCAGATGAGCAATTGAGAAGGAAAGGATTATCGTGGCTTTTAATGCAGAATGTTTACGATGAAGCGTTTGTTCTGCATGCGCCTAGTAAGGTAATCCAAGTTCTAATTGTAAGACATTTGTTAACAAAATCGAGCAGGATTTTCTTTGTATTATCGTTCCAATTTTCTTGCTGGATACCATAAACTCCCACCCAAAACTTGTAAGAGACGCAGACATCACAAAAAGACACAACCGCTCAGAATTTCGTGTTGCTTTCAGTTGAAAGACCTGAGGGGGCTGAGTTTCTGATTTTCCCGTTATTACTTACTGTAACCGACAAGAGAGTTTAAACATTAAGAGAATTGCAAGCCTGGCAGAAAAAAGTTTTTCAAACTCTGTCATGGTTTTTATTTAAAAAAAAAGGTTAGAGAAGACGAAAGTAATTCGCCATTGCAAACGCGCTCCAGCGCACTCCGCTGAACTACTCTGCTGTTTTGAACATTTTTTTTATTTTCAGGAAGAGCCATACTTCAAAGAAATCCAAAATGGAAGCATGAAAACTTACAATGAATTCATTGCTGAAATCGATTTGGACCCGAGGAAGAGTTTAAGTGATTCCTGGGAAAGGTTTGCTTTTGTGAAAACCTTTAAATTTTTGAAAAGTTTCTGTAAAACCACTCGATTTAAAACACAATCTGGTCTTCACACAAACCCTTTTTGGCGGGCTTAACAATTTTTTTCCAGGTGGTATAAATTTCAACCGCTGAACAAAATTCGCGACTACTTTGGCGAACAAATCGCCTATTATTTCGCATGGCAAGGCACTTTTATCACTCTTTTGTGGCCGGCCACTATTTTCGGTCTATTCGTGTTCATTTACGGGTTCATTGATAGGTTCGTTTATAAAGAGAAACCTCTATTATGAAAAATACATTATTAGCATAAAAAGCGCTCCGCTGGACTGGAATCACTGTAAGTTGGTGAATTTTCGAGGCGAGACTGAGAATGTTGCGTGTGGAATGAGGAATGGGTAAGAACGATGAAAAATGAGCAAAACAAGGATGGAAAACATTTCAGATTGACCTTATTTTTCTCCACGTTAACCCAATGGTTTATGAGTTCATTTGACACCAGGATGAATGCATTTTTTGCTGTTTTCATGTCTATTTGGGGTTGGTTAAAGTTTTTTGTGTCGCCGAGGTTTTTTTCGGTTTAACTGTTAACTGTGTTGCTAGATCGACCAAAATATTTTCTCAATTTTCTTGCCAGTTACAGTAAACAGTGACGCGAAAGTTAGACACCCTGCCTCTAGGTTTTTCTACTAAACGGAACGCAAAAAACTGAGTGGGTGTGTCTTCCTGTGATGTCTGAGTCTATAAACTTGAAGAAGTTAGGGAAAAGAAATGATTACAATTATTGTTGAACCGCCAAAATGGTCAAACGCGCTTCGCTGAACTCAACGCTATGCGATTTTCATTTTGGTCTCCAAATTATTTCATTTCACGTTGAATCTATACGTGAAATAAAATAATTTGGAAACTAAAATGAAAATCACATAACGTTGAGTTCAGTGGAGCGCGTTTGACCATTTTGGCGGGCCGATAATACTAGAAATAAAAACAAAAAATATATATTTGACGTAGTAAACGTAGTCGCTACAAGCCGCAGACTTGTATTAAAATAAAAGAAAAACAATTCAAGAAAAACGGCGCGAAGAAGCCTCCTTACAAAATCAGAAACAAATTCACGGATGGGTATGAGGCGGGAGTGAGAAAGCGCGCCCGGACGCACAACCGCAACGCGTCCGCATGAGTCCCAAACATTTTTAAAGGCGCGATAATTATTTCACATTATCCGAGGTAAAAAACGAACAGAAATCGTGAAAACTACGATATCATATCCAAATTTACTCGCGCGCCTTTTTACTGTTTGAGCCTCATTGGGACGCGTTGCGTTTGTGCGTGCGTCCAGAAGCTTTTCCTCACTCACGCCTTATGCCCCAATGGAAACTTTAAATTTAGAATTTTCTTCAACTTTTGTAGTTCAGGAAGTGTATTTGTGCAAATCTGGAAGAGAAACAACTCTGTATTATCATACCAATGGAACTCTGATGATTTTCACGCCATCGAACCGGATAGACCGGAATTTAGAGGATCAAAAGTTAAAGAGGTGAGCAGGTATAACCTAATCATTGCTCACTACACTCTTTTTCTAGGATCCAATAACTGGAGAGGACATTTGGATATCTCCCGCTCTCATTCGATATCTAAAAATGTTCGCTTCCTTCTGTTTTGTCTCCTTTTCAATGCTCCTTGTCATAATATCTCTGATGCTTGTCACTCTTCTCAAAATCTGGATGATCTACAATTTTCAATGCAACTCTGAATACACCTTTAATTGTTGGCTATCCTCTGCGTTCCTCCCGTCCGTGTTGAACACTTTGAGTGCTATGGGTCTTGGAGCAATCTACAGTAACTTGGTGGAAAAGTTCAACGCATGGGAGAACCATCGGACAGAGTCTGAGCACAATAATAGTCTTATTGTCAAGATTTTTGCGTTTCAAATGGTGAACACGTACACGTCATTGTTCTACGTGGCATTTGTCAGACCGGAGAGTCATGTGAGTGGTTGCGGGCGTTGACGAAAACTTTCTAAATATTTAGAAGTCAATTTATTTTTATAACTCTGATTAGTCAGTATATAAAAATTATTTTAGGCGAAAACAGCAATAAAATACTTCCTTAAATCGTCGGGGCATTTTCATACACCGCAATTATTTTGATTTTAAAAAAATGGGTCTAAAATAGGACATGGATACGGCGTCTCAAATTAATTTTTCTGTTGAAAATCAAAAACAAAAAAGTTCAGGGACTTCAACCAAACGGACTATTCGGCCTTGGAGAACATTTCAAAGACACCTGTCTCGACGATACGTGTGGCTCACTTTTGGCTCTTCAGCTGCTCACTCACACCCTGTTAAAGCCAATTCCAAAGTTTTTGAAAGATGTGGTCATACCGTTAGTTTTAAAGCTTCAATTAAATACCTATATTTCTCATTCTTCAAACAACTGTATTCAAGATACTGCATCAAATTCTTCCGACTCCGTCAGTACACTTCACGAACTGAGGCGCGAACCGAAATGGAAGAAGATGATCAAGCAAATGTTCTTGTGAGGTGCGGAGAAAATTCGGCTCTCGGACGTTTCGAAAGTGGACTTTGCGAAGGTTTTTCTGGATTTTGTCGACGCGGTGTTTCACAAAATCATTTTAAAAAGCTTTTTAAGGAAAATTCCTCGAATACCGCGTCGACAAAATCCAGAAAAACCTTCGCAAAGTCCACTTTCGAAACGTCACACTTTCGAAACGTCCGAGAGCCGAAAATTCTATGTATATTTTTAAAGTATCGTTTTCTTCAGAGAATGGCTAAAACCGAGTGCAGGAGACTTTGTGCTCTGGGAGATGAACGAGAAAATTATCATGTTTGGAACGACGATGGTAACGAGACCTAGAGATCAATTTACCTAATATTTTCAGATGTTCGCTTCATTATTTCCACTATCTCCTCTATTGGCACTGATAATTGGATTTGTGGATATGCGAATAGACGCTCATCGATTGCTTTGGTTTAACCGAAAACCCATTCCAAATATTACTAATGGTAAATAAGACGTGACGCAACCGTGTTTAATACAAAGAGTTTCAGGAATTGGAATATGGCTCCCAATTCTCACTTTTCTACAATATTGCGCAGTTTTCACAAATGCATTCATTGGTACATTTTCAAATTTATTTGTATTTAACTAATCTGAGCAAGGATCCATCAACGTTTAAAATAGACGACTTCTAACGAGGAATCTCGGCACGAATTTTGACACAGTTGAACGAGTGCGATCGTAACCCATTTAACGAGATAGAGTGAGCGACCAAAAATAATTAGCCTATTTAGCACAGGAAAAATCGTTTTTCGTGGTTCTTTTCGCTATGCAGGTTGTTTTCGAGGAAAAAACCCAAAGCGTCGAGACCCGGCGTTAAAAATGTAATGTCACTTTAATTTTCAATGAGGAATTCGGCTGAAACTTATGGGGTTATTCATGAGAAAAAAACGGTTTGTTTTTGTTTTTTTTTTCCAATTCACGCGATGTCGAGAATTGTAAAAAAATACAGCTAGAGAAACGGGGATATAGCATTGATAATGAAGAGACACAGAGACTGCCCCCCCCCCCTTTCTTTGAACCCCTCACCTTCTGCGTCTCTTCAATATCAATGCTATATCAGGGGGACCCCCATTTCTCTAGCTGTATTTTTTTACAATTCTCGACATCGCGTGAATTGGAAAAAAAAAACAAAAACAAACCGTTTTTTTTCTCATGAATAACCCCATTAAACAACAACAAAAACAACAAAGATTACAAAGTCGATCCGTTCTTCAAGTACAGTGTTTTCAATCGACTTGCGACATGAAAACGCAAGTGTGCATTCACCGTTCTGTCTGCGTCTCTTCAAATATCACTGTGTTCGAGTGGTCGCGCACAAAAAAGTGGGCGGAGTCTCGCGTTCTCATGTCGCAAGTCGATTGAAAACACAATAACATCGAATTATTTCATCGGCCGGTCCCTACGCGACCAGCTGTTTACGTCAAAAAACCTCCGACTACTGTAGTTTTTTTTTTCAATTCTGGGAAAATACCACGAAAACCGGTTTTTTTTTCTTGTGCTGAATAGGTCCATTGAAAAATAAAAACAATGGTCTTCGCCTTTCTCTCACTCTCTCGTTGAATGGATTACGGTCGCACTTAGTCAAAGGTGTTAAAATTCTTGCCTATTATCCTCGTTGGAAAACTGACATGTTAATGGACCTATTCAAAGTACTGTAGAAAAACGGAAAAAATGACAAACAACTGGGAGAAAATTCGGAAAATGCTCCGATTGGTCTGAAATTTTGGGATAAACAGTCAAAAATGCTTCCGGGCTTGCTTAGAAAATTTTGAACCGAAATATCGATTTAAAAAAAATTGATTTTTTTTTCCTATTGTCGGCCCGCCAAAATGGTCAAACGCGCTCCGCTGAACTCAATACTACGTGGATTTTATTTTGGTTTCCAAATTTTTTTATTTCACGTGTAAATTCAACGTGAAATAAAATAATTTGGAAACCAAAATGAAATCCACGTAGTATTGAGTTCAGCGGAGCGCGTTTGACCGACGTGGCGGGCCGATAATATAAATTTTTAAAAATCTATATTTCGGTCCAAAAATTTTAGACCAATCAGAGCATTTTTGACAGTTTCTCCCAAATTTCAGACCAATCGGAGCATTTTCCGAGTTTTCTCCCAGTTGTTTGTCATTTTTTGCGTTTTTCTACATTCCTTTGAATAGGTCCATAACGGATGATGGGCCCTAGCTGGGACAAGAGTAATACACGTTTTAATGTTTTTGCAGTCGCCTTCACATCTGGATTCTGCTTGACATTTTTCGAGGATGTAATGTACTGCAATGTTCAAAATCGATTAATCATTGTTATTGTTTTCCAAGTAAATTTTCCTATCCTTGCTCTTCCAGATATAATAAACTTATTTATTGCAGAACTTGGTTTTTGGGCTCAAATACCTGCTCTCTAGTGTCATTCCTTCTGTACCTGCATCGATTAAATTGGCACTTCGTAAGGTACGTTGCAGTATACTCGGTAAAAAAACGCTGAAAACTCGCTCCAATCGAACAAAGAATTTCGCATGCATTTGGAGTGAGATTCAGAGAAATCAGTGGGAAACATCGGCCACGATCTCTCAGTTTTCCGCACTCTCTCGTCGCCAACGTGGCCGCGTCCACCACTGTGCGAAGGGAGTGGGTTTGCAGCGCTCCGTACTGAGAATATTGTGTTTTCAATCGACTTGCGACATGAGAACGCAAAACTCCGCCCACTTATTTGTGCGCGACCACGCGAACACAGTGATATTTGAAGATACGCAGACAGAATGGTGAAATCAGACTTGCGTTTTTATGTCGCAAGTCGATTGAAAACACAATAATTGCCTTAAACGCGTGGGGATTTCGATGTGCAAGGGAAACACCACGTGACTGGGCTTTCGAAAACTTTAAAAAACTTGAATTTTCAAACTTTCGGCCCGACAAAAAGATCAACTGCGCTCAGTTGAACTCAACGCTATGCGATTTTCTTTTTGATCTCCAAATTATTTCATTTCACGTGTAAATTCAACGTGAAATATACATTCAACGTCGACGCTTGTCGCGCATACAGGAAAACTCATTCAATTTCTAAATTTCCAGAAACGATACGTTATCGCTCACATTCTCGAGAAAGGAGACGTTCCGCACAAAACACGGGTCAAGAAACGGACAAGAATTGCAAAATTAGCATGGATAACCTCTAAACAAAGGGAACGCCGTTCCTTAAAATCGGCGGATAGAGATAATAGAAATAAGAAGCGGATTTTATCAAGTGAATAATCATTTTACTAGCGTTCTTTCTCAAATAAACTTAACCCAACTGACCACTTTTGTTTGTTCATTTTCGTAGTTTGGGACGGAAGAGCGCACAAATCGGAGAAACGCAGAGAGCGAGAGAACTGCAATGCAAAGTACGGTTTGTGTATAACGTTGGAATTGTTCAGCTATTCATTCATTTTTTTTGAATCTTATTTTTTTTCTCTGCAACTTTAGTAGATATTTAATTTCGCATCTATTTCTATTTGCTTCCTTCTATCAATTTAGGTGCCTAAATGTGTCACTTCAACCCAATTTTACCGTTTTTCAAGGCCAATGCGTTCGCTACTACTATTTTTCTCCTCCGCGTTTCTCATCTCGGCTAAAATCGATCATGTAAAAGAAAAGAATTCGGAGGCGCATGGAGACATCACCAAATTGAAAACGAAAGAAGCGCCGGAGCACGTAGATCACAAGAAATTGTGTGAGTTTTTCATTGTTTTTTCTGCACTTAAGTTACGATCTTCCGTAGATCGCTGCAAGACCTAGGGAACTCTGGAGCGTCCTAAATGAATTTCGCTCGTGAACACATAGTGGGCCAAAAAAAAAAGAAAATAATCTGCTTACAGTTACGGATAACTTCAAGAATCGAAGAATTGAGCATCAAACGGCTCTTGGATCAATTAAAACTATTGAAAAGGAAAAGAGAAGACAGTTTTTGGAAGATGTACGTACTTAATCACATATACCAAATTTTTCCAAAAAAAAAAACCATGCTTCCAGCTCTTGAAAAATGTGAAAAATCTACTCCAAGAATCACGTGAAACTCTGGAACGAACCGGACAACGCTCGGATTCTCCATTCCCACACAATAGTGATCTTTTGAAAGATGCACTTTCCAAGGCAACGAATTTAATAATTTTTAACTGGAATTTTGAATATTTCAGCTTCACGAAAACACTGCGTTTTTCACAGATATTTCTCTCGGCTTTTCGAAATTCTTTGAAACAAAAGTGCAAAAAGATCGAAAACTGAAAACTCTGTTGGTTTGGGCGTACAATTATTCGATTAAAACCGGAATTTTCGATGAGAAAACAGCCGAAAAAGTGAAATTGATGGCTCAACAGCATGAGCTCATTGAGAAGACTGAAAAGTGAGTAAGAGTGAGAAGAAAAGTTAATTAGTTTTCTAATTTTTTCTAGCTATTTCAATGCATATGACAAAGACCGGGCAAGAGAGAACGTGGAGGCGGAAGAGACGCAGAGAAAGCAGAAAAAGTTGTCAAAAAAGGCGGATTCGAAGCAGCCGAAAGGAGAATTATAATTGAGAGTTTAGTCTTTTGGTTCCTTATTTTTCTCCTTCATGCATAATTTTCTTTGTGCCATTATTTAGAAAAATTTCAGCGGCACACGGCGTGTTCGTGACTACATTTTCGAAAATCTATCGTTGTTTCATTTAATTTGACACTCGGTGTTTGCTAACGAATTTACGAAGCTCCGCCCACTGCCCTGTTTTTTTTTCGTTCGAGTTTCGCTTTAATTATTACATTTCTGCCGATTTTTGAGGATTTTGTTGTGTTTTTTTTCTCTATTGATTTTAGGTTGTTAAATTTACCCCGACTCGGCGAAGATGGAAAATTTCTATCGATTTTTGCATCATCCGGCATTTTCGGTGCTACCTCGGAATAGAACTGAAGTGTAATAGAACTGCAGCGATTTAGAACTTGCTTCGCAATAGAACCGTTCGGAATAGAGCTGTTCGATAAAGAACTGTAGCAAAATAAAACTGTTTCGGAATAAAACTGTTCGGAATAAAACTGTAGCGTTTTGGAACTAAATTAGCAATGGAGCGCGATTGCATTGCTTGGCCGTCAAGGCGGGACGAGAAAAAAATGATAAAAGTTTATTCAAAAAAACAACAAAACAAACAATTTTTGATGAATAGCTCAAATATAAAACTGTTGAAAAAAGCACGCGCATGAGAAATTCCAATATTTGAATGAGCAAGCAATGCAATCGCGCTCCATTGCTAATTTAGTTCCAAAACGCTACAGTTTTATTCCGAACAGTTTTATTCCAAAACAGTTTTATTCCGATCAGTTTTATTCCGAACAGGCTTATTTCGCTACAGTTCAATTTCACTACAGTTCTATTCCAAAGCGAGTTCAATTTCGCTACAGTTCTATTACGCGTCAGTTCTATTCCGAGGTAGCACCGCATTTTCTACTTTTCTCGAATACTTGATTCAATTTCTTTTCGAATGCGATATTAATCAGTCTGAAATACATAATAGGCAGAAATGTAATAATTAAAGCGAAAATCATACGAAAAACATAATCAGGGCAGTGGGCGGAGCTTCGTAAATCCGTACACAGCGCCAGTACGCAGACACCGAGTGCGAATTTAATGAAACTATTCAAAGTACTGTCGATTTTAAAAAATATTGATTTTTTTTCTGAAAATTTTTTAAAATCGATATTTCGGTTCAAAATTTTCTACGCAAGCCCGGAAGCATTTTTGACAGTTTCTCTCAAAATTTCAGACCAATCGGAGCATTTTCCGAGTTTTCTCCCAGTTTTTTGTCATTTTTTCCGTTTTTCTACAGTACTTTGAATAGGTCCATAATGGACCTTTTTCAGCACATAAAAAATAAAACCATTTTTCGCGGTTTCTTCAATGCAGAATTGAGGAAAAACGACAAAAAACTACAGTAGTCAGAGGTTTTTGACGTAAACAACTAGTCGTGTAGAGACCGGTCGATGAAATAATTCGATGCGCCTTTAATTTTCCGACGAATTCTTCATCGAAAATAAAATTCACATTACATTTTTAACGCCGGGTCTCGACGCGATAGGTTTTTTTTCCTGGAAAACAACCTGCATAGGGAAAAAACAACGAAAAACGGTTTTTTCTGTGTTGAATAGGACCAAGAATAAAACGACGATATTATGTGTTCACGAACGAGTGGTGCAAACGACGCTCTGGTGTTCCGCAGTTTTTCACTGCGGTCTCGCAGTGAATACTGCCGAACAGTGGGAAAATGCGGAACATCGGAGCGTTGTTTGCACCACTCATTCGTGAACACGTAATAAAACGCCGTGCAGTGGTGTTTGTGGAAATGCTACTCGGCCCAAATCGCATTTGGCTCATGCCTCTTTGCCATTGTCGCATGGTTCTCTGATAATGATTAGCTTCTCAGACGACCGATTCGGATAATTATCGTGGCTGGATGAGATTCGTAAATTTTGTGGCAAGGTCCGAAAATTTCCTCAGAAGCCCTCGAGGAAATTTAAATAAGAATCTCTCGAGGAAATTTACGAATATTGCAAGAAAATTTACGAATCTCATCCAGCAACGATAATTATTCCAATAAATCGTTTGAGATCCTTAAATTTTCTAAAATACAAACAATTAAATGTCTGACAATGAGATTTATGCTAAATTTTTATAAATTTTTAGAAAAATGTTGAATTAAATATCTTTCTTATATATAAAAACCCAGATCGGGATGTCTGTGCGCGTCCGCACTTGCCTTTTTGCAAGAAAATGCAGTAGGCAAAACACGAACCCGCGACATTAGGATTTGTATTCAAGAGCACTACCGACTGAGCCACAGAGGACAGAAATCCTCCTAAAACAGAGTGCGTTTAAATGAATGAGGAAGAGTGGAACGCAAAAAAATAGAATGTGGCGACGAAGTCGCCAATAGGCTGCGTCAGCAGCCGCGCAGGACTGCGCAGCAGGCTTGTAAATATATATAATAATTTACGGAAAAATGCAAAAAAAAAAAAACATGCAGAAAATTGAAAAGCGGAAACCGTGCGGCGATTGCAAAAAAACGTGCGCCGTGTGTATTTTTGGGCGGTGTCGGGTTTCCGCGAACACTCTTCATTTTTTAAATAATTTTTGAATTGTTTTTTTCTTAAATTTAACTGCTTAATCCATTTGATACTCGAAGATTTGCTCAAGCCGTGCAAAAACTGCATAAAAAGAATGTAAATGTATATATTTTTGGCGGAATAAGTCTTGTTTTCACCGGCTCACAACCTCGTCTTCTATCTTTTGCATTTCCATGCCTTCGAGTAGTACAATATTTTAAATATCAGGGTATTTTTTCTGAAAACCGGTCAAAATGAGCAAATATTCACTCGCTGAGCTCCGAAAACTGCAAGAAGATGATGAGCTTGATCTATCGGCGTGCGGAATTCAAGAGTTTCCCAATGCTGTCGTCCAGGTATTAAATTTACACTGAAATGTTCTTTAAATGTATTTTTTACAGCTTCCTCGTCTCACAAAGTTGGATATCAGTTCGAACTCACTCGTCTTTTTACCAGAGAGCTTTTGCAAAATGGTCAAGCTCGTTCGGTAAAAAACTGGCATTTTTTGTAATTTTATGTATAAAACTTTCAGCCTAGACTTTGGAAACAATCAATTGCATCATCTTCCCGATGGAATCGGATTCTTAGTCAATTTGCAATCTTTGAATTTATACAACAACAAACTAGAGGTTTCCACAAGCCATTTTTCCTAAAAAGTCATCACAGAAACTTATTCTAGGATCTACCATTATCTTTCGCTAACCTAAAAGCATTGAAATGGTTGGATTTGAAAAAGAACCCGTTGAATGCGAAATTGGCGGCAGTGGCCGGAAAGTGCTCAACAGACGCCGAGTGCAAAACGGCGGCGCAGCAAGTGGTTAACGTCTACATGGGCGAGCAGAAGAAGAAGATTGATGCTGCAAAGGCGAACGAGGCAAAGTTGAGAGCAAAGGTGCAGAAGGCGCAGGAGGAGGAGAAGATTCGCAAGTATCAGGAGAAGAAGAAGCAGATGGAAGAGAAGAAGAACACCGAAGGTGAGGAATTTATTATAACAGATCTCAAATTTTCAAAAATAAGTGATCTAACAGCGTATTTTTTGAAAATCTAATGCCGCGTCCAAAGTTTAAAAAAAATTCCTGAAATCGGGAGTTGTTTGCAGTCCAACGTTCAACAGAGAATTCCAGAAATAACAGGCGCTCACAGTTGAAACCGACGTCGAGACCTTCTATGTTTGAACTTGAATTTTCCCACCTTTGCTCAATTTTTATTTTTTACGGGAAAATTCAAGTTCAAACAATAGAAGGTCTCGCAGCGAAGCAACTACGGTAGCGTCGGTTTCAACTGTGATCGCCTGTTATTTCTGGGATTTTTTGTGGCACTTTGGACTGCAAAAAACTCCTGATTTCAGCAATTTTGTGAACTTTGGACGCGGCATAATAATACCCAAAAAGCAGCCAGGAAAAAATGTATACGAAGTTGGATATGTTCTCTTTGATGCACACCTTCAGACGAGTTTATATAGATGTGTTTTCCCAAACAGAGCAGTTGGGTTGGTTCATTCAGATCCGGTTAAGAAGCCACAGCATCCAAGAAAATGAGCATCCCGGCCGCCATTGTCGATATATATACGTGAGACGCCGTCCAGTTTCGTTTGAGATAGCTGGAGCACAAGGTCCAGGCTCGTTCCTTCCAAAATCAGGTCTTTAAAGAAAATCGTTTCTCAAGACAATAACCGAAGTCAGAGATGAGCGGAATTTGAAAGGCAGAATACAGGAAGAAAACAATTATAGTAGAGGGCGGAAGACGGAATTCGGCTAATCTCTGACCGAAATGTTTCGCGAATTCTTTTGAAGATGTATGTACATCAAGGCAAAAAGATCTTAGCTTCGTATATATTTTTTTCTAACTTTTATATGGTTTTTTATGTTACACTACTGGTTTTTGAGTTTAAAAAATGAATGTTAACGAAATAGCAAAAAAAATTGTGAGAAAACTCGGAGAATGCTCCGGTTGGCCTGAAACTTTGGGAAATAACGTCAAAAATACTCCCGGGCATGCTGAGAAAATTTTGGACTGGAAAATTTTTAAATCGATATTTTAGTCCGAATTTTTTGTGCATGTCCGGGAGCATTTTTGACATTATTTCACAAAGTTTCAGGCCAATTGGAGCACTCTCCGAGTTTTCTCACAATTTTTTCCTGTTTTATGGCAATGTGTTGCTATTTCATGAATAACGTCGAAATAATATCAAAAACCTTGATTAATTAAGCGTTGAAGTAAACATGTCTTTACCGGAATTTAATTTGTAGATAAATGTAAGGCGGTGAAAATTTATCGGGCGGTACATAATTTTTTACAGTATTTAGAAATGTTTTAATTTTTCGAATTCCTCTTTGCTTAACTCCACAAAGAACAGCAAAAGCAATAGAATTCAGCATGCTGCACCCAAGAAGATAGAGCAGGTGGCCGATTTGGGAACATCTGCTCGGCTCCACGCCTGCTCTTTTCTCTTCGTTTTCTCCTTTTGTGGTCAAATCTGTCTTCTTCTTCTTTCACTCTCCTTTCGTTGTCGTCGTCGCCTTCTTCGTTTCACTCTGCTCACTCAGTCTTCGTGCGAGAGGGTGTCTCAATTTTGGAGAAGCACAGAGAGCACAAGTCCCTCATTCTCTCTTCTCTTGCGTCTAATAGTCGTCTTTCTAGTTGCGTCTTCTTTTCCGGAGATATTTACCCACTGTTCTTGGTTTTATTATTACTTTTTTTGTATTACGGTCTTCCGCGACGCGTTTTGTACGATGACAGAGTCGATACATTGTTTACTGTCTATTTTTCTTATGGATGACTAACACATCTCATGCGCTCGCGTCCGCGTTCTTTTTCTATCGATACGTACTGTTATTGTTAAAACAAACGTTTCAAAAATTCAATAGTATCTATTTTTGACCAGCCACGACGCTCAAACGCGCTCCACCGAATTTAGAACTTCGTGATTTTCATTTTGGTTCCCAAATTATTACATTTCACGTTGAATTATATTTGATGGAGCGCGTTTGACCGTCGTGGCGGGTCGACAATAGGTATTTTTTTGTTTCTTTTTCCAGTATAACCTACTATTGTGAAAACAAAAAATAGCAACGCGGTGTTTGCGTACTTTTGAAATTCAAACGGCAATGATAGAAATAGCATGGGAAATGAAGAGATTTGTTCCCATTTTCGTTTGAACATTAAAAGTACGCAGACACCGCGTTGCTATTTTTTTGTTTTCACAATATACTTATTTTGCTGAAAACCAGACATGTCGAAATTCGGGCCGGCCCGGGCCGGACCGGTAGAAAATTTTCCCGGCCCGGCCCGGTCGGCCCGATCAATTTTTATTTCGGTTTTTTTTCGTAAGTTTTTTAGTTTTTTTTCAATTAAAAACAAATATTCGAAGTAATTTCGTTGTTATAATGGATTCGTGGCGAAGTGACAAATCTTATCACGTTTTTATTCGAAAAAATGAACAAATATACTCGGTATAAAACGCTGAAAACTCGCTCCAATCGAACAAAAAATTTCGCATGCATTCGGAGTGAGGTTTAGAGAATACAGAGCAAAACATCGGCCACGGCTCTCTCAATTTTCTGCACTCTCTCGTCGCCAACGTGGCCGCGTCCATCACTGTGCGAAGGGAGCGCGTTTGCAACGCTCCGTACTGAGAATATCAGGAAAAAATGAAGATATTTTTTTGTCTCACAGTTTCACGTAAAATTAGTTTGTTGTGATTACATTTTTTATTTTTGAGCAGATATTTTCTCTTCATTTCACGTATTATAAAATTTTCCGGGCCGACAAAATTTCACCATTGGTCCGGCCCGGCCCACGACATGTCTGCTGAAAACTGGTTCAAAAACTCCGAATTTTTAAGATACTGTAAAATTTAGTAATACTTGCGATAGAAGTAACTCTATCCCCATGATGAAATGTCAAAGGTCTTTCACCCTTTTCTTCTTTCCTTCTAATTTGCAGTCCGATTGCACAACTGCCCACTCGATTGTAGACCGGCAAGAACACGTAGATTTTGAGACGCAGGAACCAAGAAAAAGCGCCTGTCGGCCCTGTGCGTATGTCCTCTCGACTGACCCCCATAGACCACCGCCCACTTTTCTCTTTTTCGTTTTTCGCACACTATTTGATTTTCGAAACTGCGGCGCGAACGCCGACCGTATTGTAGTTCATTCACATCATTTGCAGTTCTATTTGAGGTTCTCTCACCGTTTAATCACCTCTATGTCAGGCAATTTGAATGGACTTTTGGGAAAATATTATAGAAACGCCAGAAATAAGCAAAACTACGATTTTTTATTTATTTTCGTCCAGGATTGCTAAATTTTAAGAAAAATAATGTTTTTTTGTATGAAATATAGTCGATGAATGCATCATCAGCCTCGCTCTACCGCACTTTTTAATTTTCAACAGTGTAGTGCATCTATTTTGAAGCGAAAAATCAAATTTTAACTGCAACTTGTTGTGGGTACGTTATTTTCCGTTGAAAAGAAGTGTAAAACTATAATTTGAGTTAATCTTGCAAGTGCAACACTGTTTTACAGGGATTTTAGCAGTAGAGCGAGGTTGATGATGTATTCGCCGACTATAGCTATTGTCCACACACCACCATGGCCAAAAGCGCTCCACGAAATTGAGTACTTCGTGATTTTCATTTTGGTTTCCGAATTTCAAGTATAAGTTAAACGGGAAATGAAATAATTTGGCGACGAAAATGAAAATCACGAAGTACTGAGTTTCGTGGAGCGCGCTTCATTCTCTCGTCAAAAACAAAATTCAAAACCCGTAATCTCCCAGACAACTTTGTTTTATTATTAGCAACGTATTGCTCTGGAGAACGTTTGCAATAACGTTGTTTCCAACACACTAGATACTTATTTTTCGTTCAAAAATCATTAATGATAGAAACTAAAAGTTATATGACCTATATACAAATTGACCTACCAGTTTATCAAATTTCTCTCACTTCCGTAACAGTAATACGTGCTGAGTGGCGCGGAAAACGAGGGCGGGAGATAGGGAAAGATGACAACAAGGTTTTCCTGTTTTGTTGTTGTATATTTACAAGTTTGGCTGTATCAAAAAGTATTTTTGATTTTTTTTTACAATTTCTAAATGTGTTCTTTTAAATATTTAATGTCGACCTACAAGAACGGTCAAACGCGATTTTCAGAATTCAGTACTTCTTGATTTTCATTTTGATATCCAAACTATTTCATTTTACGTTGAATTTATACTTGAGATGAAATACATAATTTCGAAACCAAAATGAAAATCACGAAGTACTAAATTCTGAAATGCGCGTTTGACCGTTCTTGTGGGTCGACAATAAATAACTTTCGCATGGTGTGTTGGAGAGCACCTTTTTTATCAAACTCGAAAAAAATCGCGCCAAATACGCAACCAAATTATAATGGACCTATTCACTTCAATTAAAATGAATTTTTATGACACATTTATTCAATGCATTACTACATATTAATTAATTAATCTGAATTTTTCTGAACCATTGAGTTTGAGTTTTTCTGAAAATCGCGCCTATCCATCCTGGTCAAATAAGTGAACTTATTAACAAATAAATGCATGCGCCTTTAAAGATTTCTTCCGAGTACACAAAAATGATGACAAAAGATGTATTTTTTGACCAGGATGGATAGGCGCGATTTTCAGAAAAACTCAAACTCAATGGTTCAGGAAAATTCAGATTAATTAATTAATATGTTGTAATGCATTGAATTAAAATGACATAAAAATTCATTTTAATTCAAATGAATAGGTCCATAATGTTATGCGATACACTGCCCCCAAAAGCGGGAAAGCGCCAGCAAGCTTGACGCACTTTGCGTGCCTTGGCGCGCTTGCCGACGAGCGCTCATTTTCAACAGGAAATGTGGTTTTCTCAATTTTTTTTATTAAATTAGAAACATTTGTGTTATTTTTTCTAGATACGTTTGTTTATACAGGTATATTCGACAATTTACGAGGTCGCGCAATAAAATCGGTGGAGAAATGAGGACGAAATATAAAAAAATCGGAATAACGGCAAAATCACATTTTTTCAAATTTTCAGCCGAATGGGCTCAATATTCCTAATGTCTTAGACATAGCTTTGTAGGCATGGTCGAGACACACATTTTAAGCGCAGAATCGGTCGGAAAAGTTCAAAACTGGCGGCGAAATACGAATTTGAAATGACGGACAATTCCTCATCTGGCACAGAATTTCAGAATTTCTGATATAAAATGAGGTTTTTTTGTTTCTTTTGTTCTTTGTGAAAATACATTAAATCAAAACATTAATAAATTCACAGAAATATAGCTGCAGCGCCTCAGAAAACGGTAAAATCCGGCGTTTTTTAAACTGCCATTTAACCGAGTGTAGAGAACATTTATTATGTGTTTAATGTTTCGAAAAAATAACTTTAATTGTCTTATGTCAATTTCATACATTTTTTATTCAAAAAAAAACCAATTTTCTTCCCGTTTTTTCGTTATAATCAAAGGGGGTACGACAGAATAGAAATAGGCGAAATAGAAATGGTACAAAATAGAATTGCTACAAAATAGAAATGGAAAAAATAGAACCGCTACAAAATAGAACTGAGCGAAATAGAACAGCGCGAAATAGAAATGTGACAAAATAGAAATGAGCGAAATAGAACTGAGCGAAATAGAACTGAGCGAAATAGAAATGCTACGAAATAGAACGGCTACAAAATAGAAATGAGCGAAATAGAAATGCTACAAAATAGAAAAAATTTTGGCGATGGAGCGCATTTGCATTATTTTTTCAATTTTTCGCCGATTATGCAATAATTTTTTTGTTTTTTTGTTGTTGTTTACCGCCAAACATTTTTTGAAAAATTGAAAACATGTTTACAACTCATGTTTACAACTCTTCGCGCATCACTTATCTCTGCAGTTTTGGTGGTAAACTTTTGGCGGCTTGGCGGGTTTTTTTTTGTTGCATTTTTTTACTTTGAGCGTACCATAACTTTCATCGGAAAATCCACAGTGACTCTTTTACTGTGTGCCGGTTCGGTTACTTACCATTTTTAGAACTTCCTTTCCCAGGAACAACTAATTTCAAAACAAAGGCCGAAATGTTTTTCTTCACCATGTAACTCGAAAATAAAGCCACTGGAAAATCCGTGCCAGACTGTTGCAAGCAAATGCCGCCTACTTTGTGCATTTTGCCTTGACGTAGTAAAATATTCACTGTGAAATCACTATTTACACTTTATTGGTTTTTTTTTAAATTTTAGCTGTCTTCCATGGCGGATTATCTTTTTTTTGTACGTATTTCCAGCAATTTAAGTTCAAAAATCATTTATTTCGATAGATTTCAATGTTTCGTCCATTTGAAGGGTCTCCATGTGCGTATTATCACTTTGCTCGTATTTAACGCAACTTTTATCCGAAAGAATTGATAATTTTATACAAGTAACAAATTTTTCAGAGAATGGGACGTGGAAGGAATACAATCGCTGAGAACATTAATGGATGGATGATGAAAAAGAAAAAAGAATACCCAAATTCATCCGACGTTATATACTATTGCGTTGAACAGTGAGTTATTTATTTCTCTTTCGTTTATTCAAAAAATATTTGTTTTTATTTAGATATTCTCATCACAAGTGTCCTGGTGCCTGGGTTATCAACAAGGTAACTAATGAGTATCGAATTGTGAAGCCTCATCGAAATCACGAAAGAGATGCTCTTGCAAACCAGGTATAACCACTGGAGATCAGTAAGCGCGCTCCACTCTAACATGAAATATGCATACAGAAATTAAAAAAAAAATACAAAATGGACCTATTCACAAAACCAGAAAATAATTGCGGGAAAAATCGGAGAATGCTCCGATTGGCCTAAAATTTTGGGGAATATTGGAAAAAATTCTCCTGTACACGCTCAAAAAATTTTGGACCAAAATATCGGTCAATCGGAGCATTCTCCGGTTTTTCCTGCAATTTTTTCCGTTTTTTTTTTCGGTTCTATGAATAGGTCCATTTTGTATTTTTTTTTTAATTTTCTGACGAATAACTCCGCACGGGGTCGCCAAGGGAACATCGAGAAAACGCTCTCTACTGGACTGCCCTTGTTGTAGGTGGCCTGATCGAAAAGCACAATATTACTTCGAAGCGTCAATTTCGAAGCGTATTGCGCACGGTGATGAGTCGGTACGCAGTAAATTGGCCGCATTTGCGGGGCGATCAAAATTATTTCAGCGATGTTCCTTCAGCGACCCCGTGCCCACGCAAAGAGAAGAAAACTATTAACTCACATATTTCAATAATCAAAATGCTGCGATCAAAAATCAAGAATTTTTACAGACTCGGTTTGCGCGGCAAGCGCTGAAAGATAAATCAGGGAATGGAACGTGTCGAGAAGTTATTGATAACGTTCGAGCTGAATTTGGGGCTGAAGCGTCAGTGGCACTTGGTAGTTTACCGAGTGAGAACAAATTATAGGAGATCTTAATTTTCAGGAAGTTACGATACAAAAAGACGCATTATTCATCGCGAGAAGTCAAGATTCGATCCGGAGACAACCGAAATGGACAAGGGAGGAAACATCTCAACGACTTACTCTCGGACATTAGGTAATTTTTCAAAATAATTTATTTTTCAACCCATAGAAATGCTCAACCATTTTCAGACGGCAAACCCTTTCTACTTGTCGACAAAATTGTGAACCAGCATAGGCTTCTGGTCTTTGGATCGGAAACTGGTCTCCAACTTTTGGCACGATCGTTTATCGTTTTCGTTGACGGAACTTTCGACTGTTGTCCGCCTGGATACCAACAGATGTTTTCTTTCCATGTATACGTACGTTTTTTTCCTAACAAAAATTTGTACAGTGTCAAGGAAAAAATTTCAGTTGTCGGAAAACGATGTTCGTCCGGTTCTCTTCGCACTTCTTGGCGACAAACAGTTGAACTCGTACACCGCTCTTTTGGACGAAATCACCAAGATTCCCGCATTGAGTGCATGGAACCCGACTCTACTGATTTCGGACTACGAAACTAACATCAGAAATTCGTTCATTAACAAATTCCCACTATGTGCCATCGCGGGATGTTATTTTCACATAGTGCAAAGTTGGCGACGCAAAGCTGAGAAACTAGGAATTTACGTTGAATTTTTTGGTGCGTTTTCATTTCATTTCAACAAAAGTTCACCAATTACAGACGGCTCACTTCGTGAATTCTGGCAAATTTTAAAAGCGCTTCCATTCATCCCAGAAAATTCAATTCCTTACTACTACGATATTATCGTGGCTACTCTTCCGATGCAAAAATCGGCCGAACTCTCGGACTACCTCGAGTACCTCGAGAAGTATTATGTCATCGGAAACGTTCAAACCGCCGTTGTCCCTCGCTTCCCGCCGTCAACATGGTCGTGCCACCTTCGAACTTTAAATAGCGTGCATCGCACGACAAACACCGTCGAAGCATGGCACCGACAACTTCAGTCGGTTGCTACATGCCACAACGGCTTCAGCCGAATTCATTTGTCTGATTTGCTCAAGAAGGTACAGCAAGAAGAGCGCCACACAACACTTGATTTTGAAGACTTACAAATAAATCCCAATTTTCGTGTAAGTTCGTAAATATATTTAGAAAATGAATGCAATTATTCAGGTTTCACGATCACGGAAAGTGAAAAACTTGCTGAAAGACGAGAGAATCCGTCGTGCGGTGGAGAACACACCTGTTGTTCCCCGACTACCTCTCTCCGATCTCGATCTTCTCAAGTCGATTGCGCTCGCAATGGTTTAAGACTGTATTTTTTATTTCATGTATTGTTATGTTATGTTTACGTTTTATGTGGGTATGACATGTGAACGGGCTTTTAGAAATTCCTAAAAATTTGATGACAGATAGTTTGCGGTTTGGATTTTCGATTGAGAAATTTCTAGGGTGATTTGGTTGAAAAAAATGAAAAAATTTTAAATTGCAATCATCTTAATCATTAATAATTTCAAGTTTTGAAAGCAGAGGGAAAGTGGTTTGAGTGGATAAGAGATTCGGTAGGCGTCCAGGTAATTGTCGGTTCGTTCACGTCAATTGTGAAAAAATTTTGCTAACGCATTTTTAAACAAAAATGGGAAATGAAAATGAATATGCGTTCCAAATAAAAAAAAATGGTTTCGCAAAAGTTTTTTCACAAATGACGTGAACAAACCGACAATCTCCTCTTTATCATTTATTTGTAAAAAAACTTTTGCTAATGGGGTTATTTATTTCATGCATTATGCATTTTTTGTCAAGTTCTCCTTATTCATTTCATGCAGAAAATGACAAAAAGTGCAATTAAAAAAAAAAAGTGAAGAAATGCGGTTTTCTGCAATTTGCAGTTCGAAGAAATTCAGTTTTCCGCATTTTGCAGTTCGACGAAATGCAGTTTTCTGCTGCAGAAAATGTCGTTTTCTGCATGAAATGAATAAGGAAAATTTGACAAAAAATGCAAAATGCATGAAATGAATAACCCCATAAAGCATTTTTTTAAATTTGGAACACAGTTTTATTATTCATTTTCATTTCCCATTTTTGATTAAAAATGCGTGAGCAAAATTTTTTCACAATTGACGTGAACGAACCGACAATTACCTGGACGCCTACCGAACCTCTTATCCACTCAAACCACTTTCCCTCTGCTTTCAAAACTTGAAATTATTAATGATTAAGATGATTGCAATTCAAAATGTTTTCGTTTTTTTCAACCAAATCACCCTAGAAATTTCACAATCGAAAATCCAAACCGCAAACTACCTGTCATCAAATTGTTAGGAATTTCTATAAGCTCGACAATATGTAATTCCATTGTGAGTTGTTTTTTTGTCTTGCGTTATAACTGTTTTTATGCCCATCTGTTTTTCATTTTTATCTATGAACAATTACGAGAAAATAACTGAGATAAACAATGATTTCAAAAACTAGACGTTTAAAGACATTGCAATAGATAGTCTCCCCGCTTTATAAAATCAATGCAGTTTCCCAGAAAATTAGCATAATCGGCGCAAAAATGAGAAATTGAAAGAATAATGCAAACGCGTTCCATCGCACCACGAGTTCTATTTTGTAGCAGTTCTATTTCGCTCAGTTCTATTATGTAGCAGTTCTATTTTGTAACAGTTCTATTTCGCTCAGTTCTATTTCGCTCAGTTCTATTTTGTAGCAGTTCTATTTCGCTCAGTTCTATTTCGCTCAGTTCTATTTCGCTCATTTCTATTTTGTAGCAGTTCTTTTTTGTAGCATTTCTATTACGCTCAGTTCTATTTTTTCCATTTCTATTTTGTAGCATTTCTATTTTGTACCATTTCTATTTCGCCTATTTCTATTCTGTCGTACCCCCTAATCAAAAGGTGCAATCATTCTCGGCGAGGTACGATGCAATTGCGCTCTACCTGCACGCCTTAGAGATTAGAGACGCAGAGGCGTTGTGCTAAATTCTGTGTCTCTGCGTCTGCAAACGCAAAGTGCGCTAGCCAATGTTGTTTTGCGCTTTCCCGCTTTTGGGGGCAGTGCGATATGTTAAAATTTGGCGGCAATTTTTTCCCGTTCGAAAGAATGTACGCTCCAACACACCGCACGGAGCCATTTCCGCGGGTGACCACTGTGGCATGAGGAGTTCAAAAAAATTTTTGAACATGTCCGGGAGTATTTTTGACACTATTATTATTGTTTTTAAAAAAATTGTCATCTGGCGAGAGGCGCGATTTCAAAAAATGGGCTCCGCCTCCTCGACGAAATATTTCTGCAATCCTGCGCTCGCCAATTTGCAATCGCGGTGCGCGCTATTTTATGCGTTGAATTTTTGTTCATTGCCTTTCAATTTTCCCTCGGAACCTTTATTAAAATTGTTATATTAAAGCGAATTTGGTTAACTGTTGATGTAAAGTGAGTTTTAAATTTTTTAAGTGGATATTTGTTATGAAATTAACGAAAATTCAACGCATAAAATTGCGCGCACTGCGATTGCAAATTGGCGCGCGCAGGATTGCAGAAATATTTCGTCGAGGAGGCGGAGCTTATTTTTTGAATTCGCGCCTCTCGCCAGGTGACAACTTTAAAAAAAAATATTATCAATTCAATATTCTTGCCGGCTACAGTAAGCAGTGGCGCGGAAAATCGAAGCTCCGCCTTCTCAGGTTTTTTTTCAACTGAACGCAAAGCAAAAATGTGAGCGGGTGTGTCGTCTCGTTATGTTTCCGTCTATTATAAAACTTTCGCGGGCGCATATGGTAGCCGGCAAGAATATTGAAACGCTCAGCAATTTTTTTCCGAGGAACCGCCCTTGTCCCATGGAGTCCTCAGAAAAAACCTCTCCATTTGCACACACTCTCGCTAATATGAGAACATACTGACCCCCATAGATGCCTTGGAAAATTCGACCTCACCGATGCCTCGGAAAAATAAAACATGAACTCTGAATATCTGCTCAACAACTTTCAGTATTTGTTCAGAATTTTTAAATGCCTCCATGGGACATGGGCGGGTTCTCAGCAAAAATCGCTGAGCGATAATATTTTCCCTTATTTTCTTTCTCTTTGTCCTATTTATTTATTTTCTAGTAGTTTTAGTTTAACTTCATGAACCCTGATCGAACTAATAAACAAATGGAAGTCTCTAACCAAATGCATCAAATTCTACAATAACCTCATGTTTTTGAAAATTATTTATTTTTCAATTTTTTTACAAAAATAAAAAACAAAACAAGACACTCAATTTTACGTGACCTTCTTTTCTATTCCATGTTTTTCTAGTCTGACACGTTGATGTTTTTTTTTCTTTCTAATCGAACCTTGCATAATAACCTACTGAAACAATCGTATATCACTTCTAGACTCGAAACTTCGTTACCGACCGGCTATACACTTCGAAAAATATCAGGATGGCGAGTTAGTGAATCAAATATAAAACCATTTGAAATTTCAGTATTTTATAACTAAAACTGAAAATTCAAAACAGTTTTTCTAACTGATTAAGATTGATTTTCAGAAAAGGAGCAGAAGCAGCGTGAAGCAGGAAAGTCAGCGGCTCAACATCAGTTGCAGCAGAAGCTCGCCGCTCAAAAGACGGTAAATGCGGCTGCCAAGGATCCATCACCGTCAAAGAAACGATTGGAAACAAAGGAGAAATCGCGCGGATTCTTCTCAAAATGTAGGTCGAATGATAGCACTCAATTAGTCTGTCTCTCTTATCATTTTGAGACTGATGACGTAATCAGTTAATGTGACGGAGCATAAGAAATGTTTATAAACTCTGAATTAAAAACAATTCCTCTAGTATTAATAATAAGTTACCGAATTTCGGAATGCTCAGATCAGGTTGGACCTTTTTGGGGTTTCCATCAACTAAACATTTATTTTCATATTTTCAGTGTTACGATTCGTCTTCACGTGCATCTTCTATGTTTCCATTATCACCGTCACATCATCCACCATCGCCATCGGCCTAACCTGTGCCGGCTACGAGAACACTGCCGGAGTCGCGCCACTCTGCAAAGATCTCTCGCTTCTCTCATCCGGAAAGAAGGCATCCGCCAATCTGCCAAACAACTTTAAAAATGCGTTTGGAGCGGTCCTTAATGGATATCAGTGAGTTGTTTTTGTTGCGTAATTGCGGAATATAACTGTTCGGAATATAATGAGCCTATTCAGTAAAGGAAAAAACCAGTATTTCGTGGTTTTTCCCTATGCCGAATTGAGGAAAAACGACAAAAAAATTACAGTAGTCGGAGGTTTTTTGACGTAAACAACTAGTCGTGTCGAGACCGGCCGATGGAATAACTCGATGCGCCTTTAAATTTCAGCAAAATTTCTTATTTAAAATTAAAGACGCATTCGATTTTTAATGCCGGGACTCGTTGCAATAGGTTTTTTTTTCTTGGAAAACAACCTGCATAGGGAAAAAAAACCACGAAACTCGGTTTTCCTGTGCTGAATAGGTTCATAAAAATTTGAAGAAAATATTTTTTGCACTACTCGTAGTCTGTCAAAATCGTGACGAGACCAGCTAAATGTTGCCCAACAACTTACCGTGGAAGGTCGCTCTCTCATGAATCCATAATAACGTTAAATAACGGGGGTACTACGGTATAGAACTCGCACGGAATAGAACTGCGCGGAATAGAACCGGCTGAAATGGAGCTGTACGGAAAAATCCACTGCACGAAATAGAACTCAGGGACTCATAATTCACAGCGTAATAGTTCTTCGAGTGGTTCGAGCGGTTCTGTGTCGGTACAGCTCAATTTCAGGCGGTTCTATTCTGCGCAGTTCTATTCCATGCGAGTTCTATACCGTAGTGTCCCCTAAATAACGTCACGAACCTGTGACACTTATTGATTAGAAAACAAATACTTGAATATGCTCGGTTTATATTGCGTTTTAAATAGAGTTGCGACATCAATACGTATAACTCCGCCCACTTTTTTCACGCGAACATTAAATTTTACTGCATTTTGAATTTTTGTGTGAAAAAAAGTGAAAAAAACCTTTCACGTTTTGACGTCGCAACTCGATTGAAAACACAATAGCATAATCTGGTAAATCTCTCACAGGGAATGATTTCAGAAAGCAACTTCAGCCGTACACAGCGCCAGTGAAAAAGCAAGTCAACGACCACTATAAAAAGTTTGCCAAGACTGAAATCGGAGGAAAGATTGACAAGGCAATCTACAATGTGCATGCCAAACTTGTTGAACTGTTTGTGAAAGCACAAAGATTTGTTCGCAAGCAAGTTGACAATGTTCTTGTTTGGTGGAATAAGTCTGGTGAGAAGACATTTGGTCCGTACCTCAAGGGATTCGTCATTGGCCTCAAAATGGTCGGAGAGTTTGTCTACGATGTCATTTTGAACATTATTGGTAAGATTTTATCTCGAAAGGTTTTTTTATTTATTTATTTCCAATGTTTAATTTTCAGCCGTAATTGTCCATTTGTCTGCTCGTGTCAAAGCCTTTTTTGTCGCCTGGACCCAAGGAGGATTCAACGCGGCCATGAACACTTTGAATCATTAGACGTGCATCTTGCTCCGAAATTGCTCGTTTTCGTCGTCATTACCAACTCGATACATTCTCTTCTTCGCAACCACTGGTTATCGTTTTAAAATCGATAATTTCTGGTAGTTTTTTTTTAAATTTTTTTTGGTATCTATTTATGGTAGTTTGTTTAGGTGCCCCCGCCCCCATTACCCCTCTCTAATTTATTTTCACTACGTTTTGTTACTGGTGTCTTTTTTTTTCTTGTTTGGTACTCCTCGACTTCTTCCCTTTCCCACTCGACTTTTCCCCATCGAGCACTTTGTTTGACAGTATTTTTAATTTTTAATTATATATATAAAGTTTCCTTTAAGATTTATCACATTTTTTTCCATAGAACTGGTCTGTAAAAAATTCTAAATTGGAAAATACGGAGATTCGACGACTGGTAAATGTTTCTATCTGAATTTCGGAACCATTAAAATTGATTTCTAGAAATCCTGGTTTGGAGCATCCAAAAAGTGAAGCTTCCTCCGGCTCTATAAAAATTTTGTCGAAATGTTTTTTGTTTGAAAAATTGGAAACGATCATTTTACAACATCAGAAAAACATAGAGAGCAATTTGATTTCTCATCAAAATGTTCATAAATATTTTAAAACAAATTAAAATTAAAAAGAAAAAACAGCACAAACGGCAGAGATCAATGCCATCGTCATTTCCGTTTCGATTTACTTGACATTTCGTTTCAACTGCTGTCTCAATTCTATAATCTTCTCGCGATCGCCGGCCGGAAGCATCTGAAGATCGTGCTCGCTTAGCTGCATCACTTGCATTAGGAGCTCCGCATTCTGCTGCTCCTCTTTGGTGATTTCTGGCTGAACTGGCTTCACCGGATGCTTTGGCATGTATTGTTGAGGTGGTGGAACGGGCTGACCGTATTGTTGAGGAGCGAAGCTCGGAACTGGCTGATGACCGCCCATCGGTGGCATCATTGGTGGACCTGATTGAAATGGAAAATATAGGTTTCGAAATTATAAATCTATGTTTCTACTGGGTTGTTTCAAAATCATGTTTGCATGAGGAATGAGAAATAAAGTAGGCGGTTAAAAAACCGAAAACGCTAATTTCATAACAGTTTATGTCGAATTATGATCATAATTAAAGCCTCATCGGGCCGAGAAATGGCGAAATTAGCGCAGAGAAGTTTCCCGTTATATTCAAAACTGTTTTCCGTATTAAATTTAAATTGTATTTTTTACAAATTAATAAATCTTTAATTAGTTTTTCATACTTCGTATTGTGAAAATTTTTTCATTTTAAACATTTAATAAAAGCGTCCTTAAACCTTGAAAAAAGAGGAAATTTCACGAAAACAGGATTTACAATTATTTTTTTGGGACACATTTTTAAAATAAAACTTGGTGGATATCAAAGAACAATTTTCCAAATCAAAAAACCGTAAAAACTCTATTAAAAGACCACCCCTAATACAATGTCCGCTAAACTTTGCTCCGAACAATAGTGTCATGGCCATATAATAGCTATTTTTACGGTATCTAGACACGAAAAAAAAACTTTGAATTTTACGGAGAATTTTTCAATTATGCTCAAATATTTATCACGATTCTTGCACGAATCTGGGAATTTTCGAAACATCAGTGCAATTTTTCATCGCGATATTCGCACTAGTAACAAAATCAAGCCATGGATAAAAGAGTTGTCGAATAAGTTTATCTGTGCCTTACCGGTACAAATTTAAAGGAAATTTTAGCGGAAAGTTTTCCGGTACATTTTGACAAATTCTTATCCTTGGTAAAACTTTGTCACTAGTGCGAAAACCGCCACGAAAAATTGCACTGAAGTTTTGAATCATCCTAGTTTCGAAACGTCCCAGCCAGAAAACAAAACGAAACAAAAATTTACCTCCTGGATGAATAAACGCCGGTTTTGGTTGATTCTGTGGAATCGGCAATGGCATCTGCTGCTGTGGCGGTGGAATCGAAGACATCGGAGGCATTGGAACCTGTGGTGGAGGAGCCTGATGGAATGGTTGCAGAGTTGACGCCTTGTTGCGATGAAGAAGCCCGAGAGCAGTTTGTGGGTCCACGATTCTCATGACAACAGCTGCCTGAAGAACCGCGTAGGAAAGTTGCGGATTCTCGACAAGAAGCTTGTTCAGCTCGCCAGGATTGTTTTTCTGCGCTTCCTGTAGCTGTTTCATCAATTCGAACATCTTTTCTGGCGCTAGCGAAGCGACTGTCTGTGAGATTCGTTCAGGAGCTTTTCCGGCGTCGCATTCTGATCCATATGGATTTTCCTCGACGGGCGCCGGGGCATTTTGTTGTTGATTATTGAACTCTTCCATGTTCATTCCACCGGCCGCCGAATCGACGCGAAGAACACGCCCGGCAAGATCGTAGCTGAAAAAATGGGAAATTATCGATATTTTGAACTGAAAAATTAATTTAAATACCCGTTCAAGTTACGAATTGCCATTTCTGCAGTGCCAACGTCTTGAAACTCGATGAATCCGTATCCTTTTGGTTTGCCAGTTTCTCTGTCGTGCACCATTTTGATCGAAAGAACATTTCCAGCCTAAAAACAAATTAAATAAACAAAAATTGCTTATGGACCTGTTCCTATGAATTTTCCTGACATTTAAATCGAATGGAAACCGGGAACTTTATGAATTTTTCTGCATTAAAATGCGGATTTGTATAGAAATAAATAAAGAAACAGAAAAATCCATTTTAATTAATTCTGACTCACTTTTGAAAAAATCGATCGAATTGTGTCCTCCGAAACGTCGTAGCTAATGTTTCCGACGAAAACCGATCGCTGTGATCGCTCACCAGCCGGACCACCTTGTTTATAGCCAGAGCCCATCATTTTTGGACTGAAAAATGAGAAAAAATAAATTGAAAATGTGGAAACAAAATTGTGTGCAAAGATAAATGCGTGCGATGTGGTTGCAATAAACCATGCGGCATCTTTGCAAAAGAGGTCCCGCCCACCTCGTGACGTCATAGACGGCCGAATTGACCCCCGTCGCGGAGGGAGAAAAGTGACCGCTTTCCGCAAAATTCTTTCTTTCTTTCTTTCTTTCTTCCGCAAAACTTTTCGATGAGAAGAAACATGTATTGATTACCGACAATAAATAATCGAGACCTGATTATGAACACGGAAATGAATTTCTGGGATTATTTAATTTATTGTCGGCCCGCCAAAATGGTCAAACGCGCTCCGCTGAATTTAGTGCTTCGTGATTTTCATTTTGATTTTTAAATTATTTCATTTCACGTTGAATTTATACATGAAATGAAATAATTTGAAGACTAAAATGAAAATCGAATAGCGTTAAGTTCAGCGGAGCGCGTTTGATCATTTTGGCGAGCCGACAATATAAAGAAGCATTCTTCTCACTGCATAGAATATCTGTAATTTTTTCGCACATGAATAATTTATTGTTTCCCTCCCTCCTCTCTTTTTCCTATTTCCCTCATTTTCCTCCCCGATTGCTCAGTTCCCCCGGCTTTTTCCGCTGGTTTAGCGAATTTCCTTTTGATTTATGAGTCAATTTTATGTTTTGTTTTGTTTCGCGCACTTTGATAGATGAGAAGAGCTTTATGACGAGTCGAACAGACGTGGAAATCGGGATTTTTTCCGTTTTGCCGCGATGCTTGTGCGTCCGAGCGCATTTGCTGACTCACGGATTTTGCTCCTTTCCATTTCATTTGCACTTTAATGTTGCGACAGACAAACAAACACATATCCTGACAAATTCTCCTTTTTTTCCCTCCTTTCGTGCTCATAATAGGACGATTAAGAGAGCGAGCAGGCGTTTACACACAACCGGATGAGAGTCATTTTTAAATCGATTTTCCTTTTTTTTTGCATGTTTCACCACATCATTTGTTTCCAGGTGGGAAACTGACTTTCTATCCGTCGTTTCGTCCCACTGGGACGTTTTGTTGGTGAAAAAAAAACAACAAAAAGAAAATATAGATGGAAAAGTTTGCTAACCTTCTTTTCTTTTATTTTCGTATTCCCCTTGGAGAACACAAACATATCTTCTTCTTCGCTTTGGAAAAAAGAAGAGCATTTTCTCTTCCTCAACAACTTCTTCTTCGTTTTTTTTTCCTTTTTTTTCAACGCACCCCGAAACTGGCTTGATTACAAACCGCTAGTGTCTGCGTCTCCGCGCCCGCCCATACTATCTCGTCGCTTGTCTCGTCAAAGTTTGGAAAAGAGGGAGAAGAAGAAGAAGAAGTAGAAGAAAACGTTGTCGTCGTCGTTTTTTTTTTTGCGGCTCACGGAGCAAGTGTATTCGCGGCTCTCGCACCCAAATTGGCTTCTTTTTTATCCTAGTGCGCGCACTCTTTTTTATTACTGCTTCGCTATCATTTTTTCCGGAATTTTTTTTTCGCTCTCCCTACTGTTTTTCTTCCCGAGTTCGTTGTTTATCCGCTTGCCATGGGATACTCTATTATTATTATTACCCTTATTCTCTGGAGCTTGTGTCATTTTTTTCTCCCTACTATATGTATGTTTTGAGTCATTATTTTTCTTAACTTTTGTATTATGTGATCACGAGCGAAATTCAGTTACGATGCTCCGCAAGTCTCGCAGCGAAAAACTGGGCGGTGTTTATCGTGGCTGCGAGACCTGTGGAACATTAGAGCGTCATAACTGAAAATACTCTATCAACACAGCCCATCTGCCCTCGATGAAATTGTATCTTTCGCCCCCATCTACACACATCACAAATCCCCCGGATTAGTGCCACGTCATCGCAATTTTAGTGTCTCCTCTCTTTATGTCACAAATGTGCGGACTGAATTTTTTGATTCCGGAAAGGGAAAGACGGAATGTAATTTTTATATCGAATATTTCCTTAGCTTACACGGCGTGTTCGGGACTATTTACGTTTCAGAAAACGTTTTTAGATCAAATTTTCGAGCGTCAATTCTCGCGTCTTTGGGTCTCCATATTTGCACACATTTTGCTAGACTTGGCAGAACGCCACTGTCGAGACACAGCCACATGCGAAAAGGCGCGAATTCCTTCACGTAGGGTATAGCACGCCGTGGCTTGTTGAGAACCGAACATAAGATTTCAATAAGCATGCATATGGTTGAATAAGTCTAGACGAGTCGGTATCCGCTGGTTTGACCGGGGAAGTTTCCTAACGAATGTTACTGTCAAACTGATCTATAAAAAAATCTGATATTTGCAGAAACACGGAGTGTGTATTTCTATTAACACTCCCCGATGAATTTTTCCCGCTTTGTTTGTGTTCTTTTCACTTCCTTCTCGTATTTGGAGGGTACTATTGTGGTATCGAACTGTTGCGTAATAGATCTAGAAGAGCTCGAAAAAGTCAGTCATTTTTTTCGTAAAGCTCTATTTCAGGCATTTCTATTCCGCAATAGCACCATTCGGATCCCGCATCCAGTCAGTCTTCCGACTACAAAAAAAAAGCTCACATGCCTAGAATGGCGTTGAAAATGGCTCTCGGACGTTTCGAAAGTGTGACGTTTAGAAAAAGTGGCATATACTGTAATACACGGTTTGTTGAACGGTGCACCGCTGCAAACGCGCCCCCTCGCACTACTCATTGAAAGAAAGTTTTATGGTTACGGTCACTGTTTTTGAAATATCGCATTAATCAATAAATTGACGTGATTTCCTACTCTTCCGCATAAGAAAAAAAGAATGAGTCGATTAGAACCACTTTTCGTTGAATTAACAGAAGTTTTTCATGCATTTTCGATGAAAATAGTTTTTGAATTGTCGTAAGTTTCGGCGCATGCACAGAAACCTGTAACGTTATAATTTGAAAGCGCACGTGACGGCAATTTGCGTACTTTTTATTATTTTTTAAAATATGTACGCTTCAACACACCGTGAAATATGTTGAAGCTATTCAGTGAAATCTCATATTTTATTTCGCCACGAAAAAAATATATATGAAAATGAAATAAATTTATTCAATCTTTAAACAGATGTGAACCAATACTAAGCTTTTTACGAAAATCGTCTGAATTTTCTAGTCTGCAAGAAGTTTGAAGGTTTTTTTGTAATTTAAATTGAGATATGGTGGCTAAAAAGTACGCTGTTTTTTTTGCGGTTGTATGTGATTAAAAGGTAAAAGACACAATTATTCAAAAGAAAAACAGATCAAGGGCACCGGAAGCGCGTCAGCAAGTTTAGCCTCTGCCTATATTTCAAATTCACCATAATTCAGGTAAACGGAATACAATTTTCCAAACGGAAGACGGAAACCTGAATAAAAATCACAAAAAAATCCTGTTTTGAATTTCGACTTCCTTTCTCAGGAATGTGCCCAAAATATGAACCCGATTTTAACGTATAAATTCAACGTGAAATGAAATAATTTGGAAACCAAAATTTGTTGAGTTCAGCGGAGCGCGTTTGACCCTTTTGACGAGCTGACAATAGCTCACATCGCTCCAAATCACCTGAAGTCGACAGAAGCGAGTGTCTTGCGCCGGAGTGTATGTGGGCAGGTCGGCGCCAAATTATAATTGTGACGTGCATGAGATAATGCACGTTTTGATTACAAAAAAATTGTAATAAAGTGAAAGAGTTATATTTTTTGTGAATGTTACGATAGGAGATGCTTCATGGTGTCTCCGTATTCGTGAGAAGAAAGGAATACCGACCATCTCTGCTTCTTACCTAAATAATTGCTTTTTGCACCTATTGCTTTTTCAATCGATTTGCGACATCAAAACGTGAAACCCCGCCAACTTTTTTCACGAAAGAACTAAAAATGCACTAAAATGTAATTTTCTCGTAAAAAAAGTGGGCGGAGTTTCATGTTTTATGGACCTATTCATAGGAGAAAAAAGACAAAAAAAAACGTTTTTTTTTCCTATTCATAGATGTAAAAAAACGACAAACAATGTCGAAAAACGAATGGTAAACAAGTGTTTATTGACCATGATAGACCATTGATAGTGAGGAGGCACAGAGATGTTTACAACCCCGTGGGAACGGAATTGTTTACTAGTTCATGCAAACTCCGCCCCTTTTCTGCGCCTCCTCTCTATCAATGGTCTATCATGGTCAATAAACACTTGTTTACCATTCGTTTTTCGACATTGTTTGTCGTTTTTTTACATCTATGAATAGGAAAAAAAACGTTTTTTTTTGTCTTTTTTCTCCTATGAATAGGTCCATTAATGTCGAAACTCGATTGAAAACGCAATAGATTTAGCACAACTTTTCGTAATTGCTCCCTCTTTAGCCCATCTAGATGCCGACACATCACGGGTTCCGCCCCTCGCTATTGTTTTTGTGGAAAAGATGGGCGGAGCGCACAAAAACCAGTCTACCACGAAAAAATCAGTATTCCCATGCGACAACAACTGAAAATCATACTGTCTCTCTCTCTCTCTCTCTCTCTGTTCTCTCCCCTCTCACACATTCTCACTTTTTGCCATTTTCACCCCCACACAAATTTTCCAACTGATGACACATTGATGCACATACCACCCGACACATTTGCATTGTTTGCGATATGTAAAACACATTTTTTCGTGTCTTTTTTCTCTCTCCCTCCCATTTTTCGCTATTTTGCTTCGGGATCACTTTAAGCGCTTGAGCTCTGTTTTTCTTTCTTCCACATCGAAAAAAAAAGGAAAGTGGAGAAAAGAAATTGAGCTGCAGAGAGAGAAGCGAGAGGCTTACATGAACTTTTGTCTTCAATTCGTCGTTTGTGTGCAACACCACACGTCTTCTAAAAATTTTGAAACATTGGGGGAGAAAAAGAGGAGGAACAAGAAGAAGAAGAAAAAGCCGTGGATGACACAAATATTGAATTTCATTTGGCGGACGAGCGAGCAGCACTGCTTCTATTTTACAAACAAACATTGCACTGAGTGTGTTAAATTGCTCTGTGCTCCAGATTATTCGTCATTTGGCACTCTGCCAATTGAACGTTTGGTTCTTCCACTATCTTTTCGAAATGTTAGTCAATTTTTCGACGCGGTGTACGCACTGTTGTGTTCAAGGCCCTGACAAAACCGAGAAAAGCAGGACAGTTTTTTCTGCAATCTATTATTTATCTCTGAGAGTTCCACCGCTCGAACACACAACATCACGGCGTGTTAGAAACTACGTAAAGACAAACGCGCTCTGTCGGATTTTATCTGCGTCTTGATAGTCACATTCTGCCAAGTTTTGCTATGTGCGTGTAAAACTAGAGACGCAGAGCTTTGAGAGAGATGACCTCCGAAATTTCATTTCCAAAAATAATTGTAAAAACGTAGTCTTCAGCACGCCGTGAACATGAACTGCGGGCTTTCCCCCATTTCGTGTCTCGTCTATTAATTTTCCACATTGGAAATACGTATTTCGCCGTTGGCCTAGGTTCCGATGGGCCCCCGGTGGAACTTTTTGAGGTTGAAAATATAAAAATTCCGGTTCAAAACTCGTGCACACACTTGCAAGAGCGGGGCTTCCTCGGTTTTCGAATTTTTCCCTGGATTTGTCAGGGTTTCATTTTTGGTGTCCTAACGAGAACACCGCGACGCAAAAATGCACTAACGCTTCGAAACGTCCCAGAACCGCGACTGTGCTTTGCTTACTTACTTGTGATACTTGTGAGGTTCGACCTCAGTTTCCATCCTGGATACTGCGAACCAAGCTGCGCCAAGTTGCACGATCCTTCCGACAGTGGACCATGCTCGTTTTGTCTCGAGTATGCCAATTCTTCGGCGGCCGTGCCCGAGGTTGCCCCTTAGGGCCTCATTGTGGATGAAGATTTTGATCGAATCCGTGATGTCGTCAGCCCATCTTTTCGGAGGTGGAAATCGTTTTTCACTGTTAGCAACACGGCGTGCTGGAGACTACGTTTTTAAAATTATTTTTGGAAATAAAATTTCGGAGGTCATCTCTCTCAAGTCTCTGCGTTTCTAGCTTTGCACGCACTTAGCTAAACTTGGCATAATGTCACTGCCAAGACGCAGATAAATGCGACAGAGCGCGTTTGTCTTTACGTAGGTTCTAACACGCCGTGAGCAATCCCAGTTTCTACCGACCGACCACATTAAATATAGGGCTATTATTGTCATTTCAGCAAACGCTGATTTTGTCTTGTCACACCCATTAAACTGTGTCCGAGTCGTGACGAGAGCACTCTTAGAAGAACTTTCATTTTAAAAGGCAAAATAAGCGTTTGCTGAGACGAGAGTAATCGTGCAAAAAACAAGAAACAAATTTCAGAGTGAACAACTGATTTTGAAAAACTCTCAAACTCAATATCACCGCCCAAAAAAAAACACTTCCAACCAGCCAGAGAATTTCAGTCAACACATGAGCATTTACCGGTAGTCAGCAAATGCGCCTGGTCACACAACTACAAATGAGCTCCGAAAAAAAAAGTGAAAAAAACCCAGGGCTTGCTAGGAGCTACGTGAAGGCAAACGCGCCCTATCGCAGTCTGCGCCTCCACAGTGGCATCCTGCCAAGTTTTGCTAAACGCGTGTATTACTAGAGACGCAGATAAGCATTTTAAAAAACGAAGTCCCAAACACGGCGTGCGTCTCTATTTCTAAGCGTTTGCAGTTGTGCGTCCGGGCGCGTTTACTAACTCCCTCGGCTCATGCTCCAGTGAGCCAAGAAAACTCCCTTTGAAAAAGAAAGTTCCAGATTTCACCTGCCCCTAGCCTATTGTTTTTGTCATTTCTCACCCAGTCTGTCTCCATTATCCACCCCTGAATGGCGCAGGGAGTCCCCTCTCTCTCTCTCTCTCCCTTTCTCTAGATGGTCTTGACATGACATGCAAAAGCTCTCTGCTCGCCTCACCGCTAGTCTCTCGCTCCGTCTCTGCGCGCCGAGTGAGCGAGTGCATCTACAACGTCCATATATATCGAACAGATGTGCTCACAGGGCTTCTCCCCCTCTTTCTCTCGTTGCGCTTTTCCTTCTCTTTTCCTTCCCGATCACTCTTCTCACATCGTCGAGAGCGACGCCTTCATCTTTTTCTCTCTTTTCTTCTCTCCTCTTTCAGGAGGCAAGCTCCTTCTTTTTTTCCAGTTTTTCTTGTAATCTCTGCGTCTCTTACAGACCGTTCTCTCTCTGTGTCTGCCTTCATCTCAATCCACCTCATCCGGCGTCACATGCCACAAACTTGGGAATAATAGGAACAACTTTTTTCGCTCACATTCGTGTCATCAGCACATCATGACAAAAGACAGGCAAGTTTTGACATAAAACAGCCCAAAAACACAAGATGGTTCTAGATTGGCCGCCCTGAAAGCGGCTCAGTCGGAAGACGAGCAAGATGATGACATGCACATGGATACGGGCAACGCCCAATACATGGAGGAGTTTTTTGAGCAGGTATGATTCGCGCCAGCTGACCAAATATCTAGCACATGTTCTACAATTTTGGATTTTTCCTTTTGTGACGCAATCAACCATTTCGCAATACCTCATGACAGTGCATATCATATCGAATGGGAAAAAAGACCAAAAAATTCCTTTATTTGTAAGGCTTCCATTCGGACGAAAAAAAAGCGGACGAATTTCGTCCGCTGTTCGTCCGCTCGTCCGCGGTTCGTCCGGTTCGTCCGGTTCGTCCGAGGTCGGTCCGCTTCGTCCGTTTTTTTTTCTTGTTAGTTTTTCTTTTTGTTTCTGTTATATTTTGTTTTCAAAAGCTGTTTTTGTTATTTTTTCTTTAAAATATCAACAGAAATGTCTTGTTTCTGCTATCAAAAATTCGGAAAAAAATTTAAAAAATTTGTTTTTGCAAAGCTAATTCTACATTAATTTGCAACCGCTCACATTTTCAATGTCAGACTTTTTAAAGAGAGTGCCATAAATTAAAATTCCCAGCCAAATAGAGCGTGCCGGACGAACCGGACGAAACGGCCGAACCGGACGAACCGGACCGTCCGCGGACGAAGCGGACGAACCGGACGAACCGCGGACGAAGCGGACGGACGGCGGACGGACGGACGAACGGACGGACCGGACGGACGAAAATTGGTCCGAATGGAAGCCTTATTTATTTGTTTTTTGAAAAAAAGAAAGAAAAAAGAGAATTGAAAATTTCGAAACCAGATGAGCCCTATCAACTTCTGTGTTATCTTCCCCGTTTTCCTTTGGCGGGGAAAAAACAATCGGGAAGAATGGGTAGAATCTCATGAATTGCGGAAAAGGTCGACGGCAGAGCCATGAATATTCAAGTGGGGCCAGCGGACGGGACCAATGGGAAAATCGGTCTCGGTTTTTTTATTTAGAAAAAGGGGAAAGACGAATGAATCGGCATATTTTTCTAAAAGGCTTTGACGGTCTCCTTTCTACGCAATAATTTCGGTTTGAAAATTAACGAAGAATAGTTAAAAATAATTATAGTCGGCGAATGCATCATCAGCCTCGCTCTACCGCACTTTTCAATTTTCAACAGTGTAGTGCGCCTTTTTTTAAGCGAAAAATCAAATTTTAACTGCAACTCGTCGTGGATACGTTATTTTCCGTTGAAAAGAAGTGTAAAACTATAATTCGAGTTAATTTTACAAGTGCAACACTGTTTTACAGGGATTTTAGCAGTAGAGCGAGGTTGATGATGTATTCGCCAACTATAACTCGCGGAGCCTTATTTTCAAATGTTGATTCTAAATATTTACATGCGGGTCTCGCCGCGACGGTGTATGCACATTTACGCGCAAGTTTAAATCTTTTAGACTAATAAATTCCGTTTGTTCTGTTAATTACCTGACAACAAAGTTATGTTACAAAATACAAAAAAATTTAAATAAATATTGATGTTTGGCAGTAAAAAATAGTGATGATATCAATTTAAAATCGCCTAGTTAAATAAAAACAGAACAAAAAACGTGGAATTTTTACGTCAAAACGATTCAATCTTTCGGATTAAACCACAAGCGGTTATGTGCGCTATTTTGACGGTGCTACCTCGGAATAGAACTGACGCGTAATAGAACTGTAGCGAAATTGAACTCGATTTGGAATAGAACTGTAGTGAAATTAAACTGTAGCGAAATAAAACTGTTCGGAATAAAACTGATCGAAATAAAACTGTTTTGAAATAAAACTGTTCGGAATAAAACTGTAGCGTTTTGGAACTAAATTAGCAATGGAGCGCGATTGCATTGCTTGCTCATTCAAATATTGGAATTTCTCATGCGCGTGCTTTTTTCAACAGTTTTATACTTGAGCTATTCATCAAAAATTGTTTGTTTCGTTGTTTTTTTGAATAAACTTTTATCATTTTTTTCTCGGCCCGCCTTGACGGCCAAGCAATGCAATCGCGCTCCATTGCTAATTTAGTTCCAAAACGCTACAGTTTTATTCCGAACAGTTTTATTCCAAAACAGTTTTATTTTGCTACAGTTCTTTACCGAACAGTTTTATTCCGAACGGTTCTATTGCGAAGCGAGTTCTATATCGCTGCAGTTCTATTACACTTCAGTTCTATTCCGAGGTAGCACCATTTTGACAAGGTAGCTCAAATCGAGAAATTTTGAAAAATTTTAGGCCGAAAAAAAGTGTTTTTCCTAAATTTCCCAAACAGGATTATTCCATCAGACATTTCCGGCATTCTTTCCTAAAAAAATCATCGGAAATTTTCGAATGGCATTTTTATTTATTTTGCATAGAATTCAGATTATCGAAAACAGCAGCAGAAAAAAATATATTCTGTAAAAATGAAGTTTTTCGTAAACATTAATATCAATTTAAAAAAGTGAACAATTTCGGGAAACGCGTCCCAAAAATTTCCGAAAAGTCAATAACTGCTCAGGCAATTGAAAAAAAATATTATGAGAAATTTTAGTAATATTGGCGAAGATTTACAAGAATGTTGTGAGGCACAATAATATTGCCAGAATTTCTTGTAATATATTGGATTTCTTGCAATATTACTGAGGCATCTTGTAATATTACTGAGTTTTCTTGTAATATTATTGAGTTTTCTTGTAATATTACTGCGTTTTCTTGCATTATTACTAAGTTATCTTGTAAAGTTTCGTGTTCTTATTATAATACTACCAAATTATCTTGGGATATCTTGGAGATTTTTAAAAATTTATTGAAGTAAAAAATCAAAATTCAATAAGTGGGTCATCGAAAAATGTCGGGAACAAGAACATCATCCGATTTGCAGAATCCATAATTAAATTAAATTTCTTCTCTTCCAGAATTCGTTGACTTTGTTTGCATTTGTTGATTCGATGCTTCAACCACTCATTGTTTTCCTCTGGTCTGCTTAACGATCCTTTGAGCAATTGTCTTTCCGCTCAACCAAATTTGGTTTTTGTCATTTCATTGAGTACCTTAAGCAATTTAAAATTAATATTGTCCATTCGCGAAGAAAGCAAGTGCGCTCCACTAAACTTAGTACTTCGTGGATTTCATTTTCGTCGCCAAATTATTTCAATTCACGTGTAAATTCAACGTGAAATGAAATAATTTGGCGACGAGAATGTAATCCACGAAGCACTTGTAAGTTTTGTGGAGCGCACTTGAAAAGAAAATAATGTGAAAAATAATCCTGGACATGCTCAGAAAATTTATGAACCGAAATATCGATTTTTAAAATTTTGAGAAAAAACGATATTTCTGTCCAAACTTTTCTGAGCCTGTCTGGAGGCCGTAAGCAAGAAACGTGAAACGATTTTTCTCGGAAAAAATGTTTCTTGTTTTTTCATGGGCATTTTTCTCATTTTGTTTCCCAGAAAACGGTTTTCCTAATGCCGCGTCCAAAGTTCAAAAAATTCCTGAAATCAGGAGTTTTTTGGGCTCCGGGACATTTCGCAGCCGGACGTTTCGCAGCCGAGACATTTCGCAGCCGGACATTTCGCAGCTGAGACGTTTCGCAGCCGGACATTTCGCAGCTGAGACGTTTCGCAGCCGGTAAACACAATTACACTAATATCACTTCTCTCTCAGCGGTCGACTACACTATTGGTAAACATGTTATTGATAAACAAGCATGGTCAGAGAAAGGAGAGAGTGTGTATATAAAGAGGTTGGCTGCGAAACGTCTCGGCTGTGAAATGTCCGGCTGCGAAATGTCTCAGCTGCGAAATGTCTCGGCTGCGAAATGTCCGGCTGCGAAATGTCTCGGCTGCGAAACGTCCGGCTGCGAAATGTCCCGGAGCCGTTTTTTGTAGTTCCAAGTTCCGAAAAATTTCCCAGAAATAACAGGCGGCGACAGTTGAAACCGGCGTTATCGTAGTTCCTTCGCTGCGAGACCTTTTATGTTTAAACTTGAATTTTCCCGTCTATTGTGTTTTCAATCGACTTGCGACATGAGAAAGCGAGACTCCGCTCACTTATTTGTGCACGACCTGTCTGCGTCTCTTCAAATATCACTGTGTTAGCGTGGTCGCGCACAAAAAAGTGGGCGGAGTCCCGCGTTCTCATGTCCCAAGTCGATTGAAAACACAATAAAAGAAAAAATTGAGAAACTGTGGGAAAATTCAAGTTTAAACATAGAAGGTCTCGTAGCGAAGCAAATACGGCAACGCCGGTTTTAACTGTGACCGCATGTTATTTCTGGAAAATTTTTCGGAACTTTAGACTGCAAAAAACACCTGATTGCAGGAATTTTTTGAACTTTGGACGCAACATAACGTTTTCCACTTCCTTGCATATGACCTTGGGAATTTTTTAAACATTATTTTCTAAAGTTCCAGGCGAATCAGAGGCCATATGCAAGAAACTGGAAAACGATAGGAAAACCGTTTTCTGGAAAACGAAATTTGAAAAACGCTGATGTAAACATGGTGAGGGTGAGAGTGGCAAACGTTAATTTCCCACTGTTCATTTCCTACTTTTGTTCATTTGTCAGAATTGATCATATACCACTTTTTTCGATACTATCGTTTCCTATCTTTTTCAAATTTTACGTCCCCACCGGTACCACAATCGCGCCATCGACGCTCCGTACTCTTTTAAGCATACTTCCACACAGCTCCATACGGTCGCCAATTTTTAAGGCTTCACACATGCTTCCGGCGCGTTGGCGCTGAAAAAAAAGCATACTTCCCCCAAGCCCCTAATCTAGCGCGGGCAATTATTGTATTCCACTCAAAAAATATAATGGATTCGTGACGGAGTGACTTTTCACGTGAAGCTGGGAGACAAAAAATCTCTTCATTTTTTCGAATAAAAATGTGAAAAAGTTGTCACTCCGCCACGAATCCACTATATGTATTATTGTTTTAAAAAATTTGTCACCTGGCGAGAGGCGCGAATTCAAAAAATAGGCTCCGCCTCCTCGCCGAAATATTTTTGCAATTCTGCGCGCGCCAATTTGCAATCGCGGTGCGCGCGATTTTCTGCGTCGAATTTTTGTCCAGTGCCTTTCAATTTCTCCTGGAAACCTTTATAAAAATTGTTATTTTGAAGCGAATTTGGCAACTGTTGATTTAAAGTGAGTTTTTAATTGTTTTCGATCGATATTTGTTAATAAATAACGGAAATCCAGCGCATAAAATCGCGCGCACCGTGATTGCAAATTGGCGCGCGCAAAGTTGCAAAAATATTTCGGCGAGAAGGCGGAGCCTATTTTTTGAATTCGCGCCTCTCGCCAGGTGACAAATTTTTTAAAACAATAATATACTCGGTATAAAACGCTGATAACTCTCCAATCGAACAAAGAATTTCGCATGCATTTGGAGTGAGGTTTAGAGAAATCAGAGCAAAACATCGGCCACGGCTTTCTCAATTTTCTGCACTCTCTCGTCGCCAACGTGGCCGCGACCACCACTGTGCGAAGGGAGCGCGTTTGCAGCGCTCCGTACTGAGAATATATTGAAACATAATGCCGCGTCCAAAGTCAAAAAAATTCCTGAAATCACGTTTTTCCTGCAGTCCAAAGTTGCAAAAAAAATCACAGAAATAACAGGTGTTTACCACTGAATTTTCGCGTGTTTTTTATTTACAACTTTCACGTCGAAAAATTCAGTGGTATTATCAATTCAATCTTCTTGCCGGCTACCACAAGAGTTCACGCGGAAAATTTATGGCCACACCCCCTCAGTTTTTGTTTTAATTTTCAACTGAATGCAATGAAAAAAAGTTGAGTGAATGTGGCGACACGTGGCGTTCTCATTTCTCAAAATAACTGTGGTGTTTGCAGAATTTTCACGTGAAATCCTATTGTAACCGGCAAGAATATTGAATTGATAATAAACACCTGTTATTTCTGTGATTTTTTTTGCAACTTTGGACTGCAGAAAAAACGTGATTTCAGGAATTTTTTTGACTTTGGACGCGGCATAACATTTGAAAAAGGTGGGAAATGATACTATCGAAAAAGTGGTATATGATCACAGTAAGAAATTATCATTTGTGACAAATGAACAGTGGGACATGAATGTTTTTTTTTTCGAAAAACGGTTTTCCTCTCGTTTTCCAGTTTCTTGCATATGGCCTCAGAGCGTTCTCCGAGTTTTGCGAGAACGTTTGCTATTTTGTGAATAACCCTTTGATATTGTTTTTTCAATCGACTTGCGACATTAGAACGCGTGACTCCGCCCACTTTTTTTTTGCGCGACCACGTAAACACAGTTTGATTCGAAGAGAATCAGAGAAAACATGTCTTTTTATCTCTCGTTCTCATGCTGCAACTCGATTGAAAACACAATATTTAGTGGGAACTGATAAAAACGAAAAATAATTACCAAATTCCCGCGTTTTTTGGTGTCAATTGGCGAAAATCCATTAGCAAAAATGCAAAAAAGTTTCGAAACGTCCTAGTTTTGAAATGGCAGGTTTCGAAACGTCCCAGAGCCAAAAAGTTGAGTGAGTGTGGCCACACGCGGATTTTTAGTTTCTGAAAAATAACTGGCGTTTGCAGAATTTTCACGTGAAACCGGCAAAAAATTGACTCGATAATAACACAGAAAAATAATGAATTGAAGGAAAACAGTAAAGTATTGTCCACTCGCGAAAAAAGCAAGTGCGCTCTACGAAACTTAATACTTCGTGTATTTCATTTTCGTCGCCAAATTATTTCATTTCACGTTGAATTTAAACGTGAATTGAAAAAATATGGCGACGAAAATTAAATCCACGAAGTACTAATTGTAAGTTTCGTGGAGCGCACTTGCTTTTTTCGCGAATGGGCAATAAGTGAAAATCAATATCAACGAATACGTGGAAAAAAAAATCTTAAAATATAGGGAAAAACGGCAGAAATGCGCAGAACGCGATTGGAAAAATAGATTAATGAAAAAATCAATATTGCACAATTTCTTGAATTATCTTGAAAAATCTTGTAATATTGCAAATTTCTCACAGAATCTTGGAATTTCTTGTAATATCTTACAAGATTTTTGAAATCTTACAATATCTTGTAATATCTCGTGTTTCTTGAAATATCTTGTCTAATATTGCGCTAGCAACATTGCTGACGCATTTTCCTGCCAAGACAAATGCGCCAGCCAAATATATTGTATAATCTTACAATATGACGATTTCTCAGAATACACGGTGTCCAGGATTTGAAATGTGGGCGGAGCCTAATTTGCTAACGCGTCAGCAAACTTCATGGCGCACTTTCGGTGCTTGCGCATTTTTCGACTCTCGCATTTTATTTTATTGATTTTATTGTTTTTCTTTCATTAAAACCTGTTTTTCTTTGTAAAATGTATGTATTTTATCTTTTAATACCATATAATTGCCCAAACTTCGCTTTTCGTAAAGATTTATCCTGCAAAAACACCAAAAAACTCAAAACGAATATTTCGAAATGGTGGCTGAACCAAATTCGACGTTCTTAGGCTTTAAAAAATTCTAAAGACCTCAGCTATAATTCCGTTGGAGCACATGTGGGAAAAAATTAAGAATTTATGCTTTTTTCCCGAAAAACATAAAAAAATGCCTCAAAATTTGAATTTCGCGCGAAAAAATCCAGTGGGGCGCGTTTGCTCGGCTCCGCCCACATTTCAAATCCTGGACACCGTGGAATATTACTAAAATTTCTCATAATATTTTTTTTCAATTGCCTGAGTGTGGAAACAAACTTCCGTACGGGACCTGTTGAAAAATGTTCAGTAATGCTCCTTTAAAATATGACTACAGTAACCATTTATTCTTTCAATATCAAAGTGAGCCGCATTTTGCAAAATAAAATATTCCGATTTCCAAATTTGAATTTAATTTCCAAAGTTATTTATGTTTTCAGGTAGAAGAAATCCGTGGAAGTGTGGATATTATAGCCAATAATGTCGAGGAGGTCAAGAAGAAACATTCGGCAATTCTCTCCAATCCGGTTAACGATCAAAGTGAGTCATATTTTTCTTTTGCAATGAAACATATTGTTTAACCCAAAAAACCACACATTTTAAAGAAACAAAAGAAGAGCTCGACGAGCTGATGGCAGTGATCAAACGGGCGGCGAACAAAGTTCGTGGAAAGCTGAAACTCATCGAGAACGCGATCGAGCACGATGAAAATCAGCAAGGTGGAAACGCCGATCTACGAATCCGAAAAACACAACACTCGACACTTTCGCGTCGATTCGTGGAAGTGATGACTGACTACAACAAGACGCAAACCGATTACAGAGAAAGGTGCAAGGGAAGAATTCAGCGACAGTTGGATATTGGTGAGCATTTCAATAAATATCGGATTTTGAACAAGAAAAATTGAATTCTTTGATTTTTTTTCAGCCGGAAAACAAGTCGGTGACGAAGATCTTGAGGAAATGATCGAGAGCGGAAATCCTGGAGTCTTCACACAAGGAATCATCACCGATACTCAACAGGTAACGATTAGAAGGTTCATACCGCCTTAAATTGTTTCATGTTCAGGCTAAACAAACATTGGCTGATATCGAAGCACGGCATAACGATATTATGAAGTTGGAGAGCAGTATTCGCGAATTGCACGACATGTTCATGGACATGGCAATGCTCGTCGAATCTCAGGTTAGCACTTTGTATAAGACGCGCTTCATTGAGCTCAGAAAAAAAAAATTCTGCGAAAGACTTTCCTAAAAACTGGCGTTTCAGTTTAAAAATGCCCCAGGGCCATTTTTGAGGCTACCCCGAATCAGAACTGTCCCAAATCAGAACTGTCCTGAATCAGAACCGTGTCCTGAATCAGAACTGTTCGTATCAGAACTGTCATAAATCAGAACTGTCCTGAATCAGAACTGTTCGAATCAGAACTGTCCTGTATAAGAACTGTCCTTTATCAGAACTGCCCCAAAGCAGAACTGTCCCGAATCAGAACTGTCCTAAATCAGAACTGCCCCGAAGCAGAACTGTTCGTATCAGAACTGTCCCGAATCAGAACTGTTCGTATCAGAACTGCCCCAAATCAGAACTATTCAATAAGCATGCTTACGGCCTAATATGTTGTTTTTTCATAATAAAACAAATTTTATTTAAAACTTATACAGGATAGTTCTGATTTGGGGCAGTTCTGATACGAACAGTTCTGATTCGGGACAGTTCTGATACGAACAGTTCTGCTTCGGAACAGTTCTGATTCGGGACAGTTCTGATACAGGACAGTTCTCATATGGGACAGTTCTGAAACGAACAGTTCTGCTTAGGGACAGTTCTGATTCCGGACAGTTCTGATTTAGGACAGTTCTGATACGAACAGTTCTGATTCAGGACACGGTTCTGATTCGGGACAGTTCTGATTCGGGAACGTTCTGATTCGGGGTAGCCTCCCATTTTTGAGCAGTTTTTTAAAAATAGTTTTTTGTTTCTAAAATTTTATTATGAATTTATCGGGTTTCCGGTAGAATGGCTAGTTTTTGCTGAAAAATCGATTATTTCCTGGTTTTATTTTCGAAAAATTGAAAATTTCTGTTTTTGTTTTGAAACTTGAAGCAAGAAACATCTGTAAATACATCTGCAGATTCAGTTGTATGGGGTAATTCACGAGATAAAAAACCTCGGAAAATGCTCCGATTGGCCTGAAACTTTGAAAAATATTGTCAAAAATACTCCCGGAAATGCTCAGAAATTTTGAGACCGAATTATCGATTTGAGAATTTTTGAAATCGAGATTTTGGTCCAAAATTTTCTTGGAATTTCCGGGAAATTTTTGACAGTGGTTCCCAAGTTATAAACAAGTCGGACAACAAAAAAACATTAAAAATTGTAGAGGGAAGTATACATAAAATAGCGAGTCTAATGGAGCACGTATGCGTACAAAAATAGCAAAATTTATTGACACTCTCAATGAATCAAATGTTTAGGGAGAGATGGTTGATCGAATCGAGTACAATGTGGAGCACGCGAAAGAGTTTGTCGATCGGGCGGTGGCCGACACGAAAAAGGCAGTACAGTATCAGTCGAAGGCGCGAAGGGTTCGTTTTTTGAAATTATTTGGCTTTGATTAAAAGCGGCAGTTGTTGATTTTTTTTTTCTTCTGATTAATGTAGTAAATTTATCGCATGAAATATTTCGGCGAAAAAAAGGTGAAACAATCTTGTCTCGTCGTCGTATGGCTTTAACCCATGTTTTTTGTGTTTTGTGTTGCAGATGAAATGCTATATATTTCTGTTAATTGTTGTCATTGTGCTCGTCATCGTCATTGCCGTCGTCATCTGGGTTATCGTGTCGAACGCTGCCACTTCGGTCGTCACACCGAGCATTTCTTCGGGCTCTTCGTCAGTTTCTTCATCCTCCTCGTCCGCATCTCAACGCTTCCGCGTGCGGTGAGAAGGAAGCAGAAGAATAAGAAAAATGGGCGGAGTTTGAGTTTTTAATGGACCTATTCAGGGGAGGAAAAAACAGTTGTTTTGTGTTTTTAACCTTATGCAGGTTGTTTACTTGGAAAAACCCTTCTTGTTGAGACGGGGGTTTAAAAAATGTACAAAAAAAATAATGCGCCTTTAATTTTCAATGGGAATTCGGCCGATATTTAAAGGAGGTGCCAAATTTTTACAAAAATTTCTCTGATTTTTACAACAAAAAAAATAGAAGAGCACGGGGAATACACGAAGTCGCGGACTAGGAAACCGGCGGCCAGCATTTTTTTTCATGAAAATTTTCGTTTTTAATATGACAAAACTTATATTTCCGCTTACCTGGCGCAATTTCGGCCGATTTATAAATAATTTATCGAGAAAATGGGGAACAAATGACCTTTTGGGAAAACTGTTTTAGGCCTAGAAATCCTCGTCTTCGTGTACTCCTCGTAGTCTTCTATTTTTTTTGTTGTAAAGTTTGGCAAAAATCAGAGAAATTTTTTGTGCAATTTCGATGTGATATTCGTTCAATTTCCCACTGAATACTATATTTTAAAACAATTTACCCAAAAAGTTGGCACCTCCCTTGAGGGCGCTTCGAATTATTTCATCGTCAAGTGTCGACACGATTTGCGTCAAAAAGTCTTGGAGTACGGTAATTTTCTGATGTTTTGCCGCAATTTTTTATAGGGTTATTGTCCATTCGCGAAAAAAGCAAGTGCGCTCCACGAAACTTAGTACTTCGTGGATTTAATTTTCGTCGCCAAATTATTTCAGTTCACGTTGAACTTACACGTTAATTAAAATAATTTGGCGACGAAAATGAAATCCACGAAGTACTAAGTTTCGTGGAGCGCACTTGCTTTTTTCGCGAATGAACAATAAAACACAAAAAGACGGTATTTTCTTCTCCTGAATAAATTTCTCAAATTTCGTGCCCACCGTCTATTTTTCTGTCAATTTTTTCCGGGTTTCTCCATCTTTTTTTTTTTCAAAATCGTCTGCTTTATTTATCATTCCCCTGTGATCAATTCATATCTGTGTCCTGTGTCAATTTGTCCATATATTTATTTAGAGGTGCTACGGTATAGAACTCGCACGGAATAGAACTGCTACGGAATATAACTGCGCGGAATAGAACCGGCTGAAATGAAACTGTACTAAAAAAGCAACTGCACGAAATAGAACTCAGGGCCTCACAATGTACAACGAAATAATTCTTCGAGTTGTTCGAGCGGTTCTGGGTCGGTACAGCTCAATTTCAGGTGGTTCTATTCCGCGCAGTTCTATTCCGTAGCAGTTCTACTCCGTGTGAGTTCTATACCGTAGCACCCCCATTTATTTAATTTTTAAATTATTTGTGCATTTTCTCGTCGTTTGTGATGCTTTTTTGTCGATCGGGCCGTATTTTTCTCATGAATTCATGTTCCTCATTTTCCCTGTGTTTTTTTTCAGAAGAAGATCATTATTTTAATCGTCGTCACCGTCATCATCATCATTCTCTCGCTAATGCTCATCCAATACATTCCCGGAATTTGAGCATTAACGCCGCCTAATAATTAATTATTGGCAGCTAATTAACTAATAATTTATTAACGGCTCACAAAATGAACCAAATTGACGCATAATTATAAAAAGTAGCGATAGGTGATTAAAGTAGACAAATTTTGAAATTAAGAAAAAAAAATACATTAGTGAATTCTTTATTCGTAAATATCTAAATAGCTTTCCTTGAAACTATTTTTCCGAATTTAATGTGGCCTAAAAAATCGCAATACAATTCAATTTTCGTAACGAATTATTTAAATATATTGTCGACCCGCCATGACGGTCAAACGCGCTCCGCTCCGCTGAGACTGATTTTCATTTTGTTTTCCAAATTATTTCTTTTCACGTTGAATTTATACGTGAAATGAAAATCACGAAGTACTAAATTCAGCGAAACGCGTTTGACAGTCTTGGTGGGTCGACAATAATTATTATGCTCTTAATTTTATTTTACATTATTTTGTAACTGTAATATTCACTGCCTTTTTTGTAAACTTTCGCGCGCTTTTCCCACGTTTCTGACCAAGCAATAGTGTTTTTTTCTATGTTTTAAAATAATTTCAAAGTCATAATAGATCTCTCCCGGAAAACGAAAAAAAAAATCGTTAACTCGCTTTTCAATGTATGTAGGACCGAAATTTTTTTTGAAAAATTTGCCATGTTTTTTTTTGTTTTGCCCCCATTGTGTCACACTAGCAATCCTAATCCTTTTTCATGTTTTTGTCCTACGTTTTTAATCAAATTAATCAATGACATCTTTTTTTCAACTCCGAGAACAAAGAAAATCAAACTCTTAAAAAAAATAGACGAATAAAAATGTTTTCTTCCAGAAGAAGATTTGCCTGTTGGTCACTGGCGTCGTGCTCATTACCGGACTCATCATTTTCATACTGTTCTACGCAAAAGTTTTATGATTTGAAAAGTCGTAAAAAATGGTATTTATTTAAAATTAAGAGAGCAATTGACGTAGGAAATAATAATAATAAATAACATGAATAAACAAGTGATATGAAAAAATGATGAAAGTAAACATGGTATTTTCACTTACTATGAAGAGTTTGAAATCAAAATGAGGCACAACACTTGAAATAGAACGACAAATAATAGAGACGTTTTTCAGAACATACAAATAAAAAATAAACCAAATGTAGAAAAAGATTAGACAACATAGATAAAATGTGAGATAAAATTTGCAATAGATGGGTTGGAAAAGGTTTGGAAATCCAACAGTTTTAAAATAAAAAATAACTTAGGAAATGAAGATGAATTACATGCCGGGCAACTTCTTCATGCAGTCCGGCGCTCCGCATCTAAAAAAAAAGAAGACATTAAATTCCCGTGTTTTTTTTGGCTCTGGGACGTTTCGAAAACGTTGTCAAAATTTAGCGTTGAAAATTCCAAAAACGTTTTATCGGTATGTTACAGGGAAACTTATTCGATAACTTTTTTGTCATTGGCCTCATTTTGTCAATAGTCCAAACACCGCGAAAAATTGCATCCTTGCGGAGAAAACCGGAAAAAAAAATACAAGCACATTTTCGACGAATTCGTCGCGGAGCAGAGCCAGGATCCATGAAACTGGAAAACAGCATTTGCCGGAAAATGGGTTTTTCAGTTTCTATGCGTCTCTCACCAGCAGCATACAAAATTCATCAACTTCAATATTTCGCTTTCCAGAAGACGTTTTTCCTCTTGTTTTCCAGTTTCATGGATCCGGACCCAGGCCTCGGATTTTAGGATTCTTATGGATTTTTGAAGCGCCGAAAAATTTAGAGCTATTGTGTTATCAGTCGAGTTGCGACATCAAAACTCAACAAAACCTCGCCGATTTTTTTGCACGCGAAAATTCAATATGCACTAAAATTTGATTTTCGCGTGAAAAAAGTGGGCGGAGTTCCCCGTTTTGATGTCGCAATTCGATTGAAACACACAAAATTTTCTTCTGTTTGGTGAGGAAAATAATACAATCCAGGTGTAGCAGAAGTTGATAGAACTGTCTTTACATCCGAATTTATTAAAAATTATTTCAATAAAAACGGTGGTACCTCAATTGAGAACTAGAGGAATGAAAACTGTTACAAATAAGAACTGCTGCAAACGTGAACTGATATGAATGGGAACACGATAAATGAGAACTTCTACAAATAGGAACACGTTGGCTTTTTGATGCGAAATTTTTTTTCTCAAAAGGATAAAAAAAATGTGTTCTCATTTGTAGAAATTCTCATCCCGCTAGTTCTCATTTCTAGCAGTTATTCATTCCTCTAGTTCTCAATTGAGGTACCACCATAAAAACTCAACGAACGACAATCCCTCGATGATACTTTTCCTAACTTTCGATCCGTGAATGTTTGTTTTGTTTTCATTTATACTTTTCGGCACATTTTGCCTGAATTGTAAAAGAGCAGACAGATCTCCCATGACAGTCCCACTACGAGTTATAGATTCAAGTCACAGTTGTCACAGTTTGATTTACGACTGTAATGAACCATACTTTCCCATAAGTGTTGCACCAAAATGTGATGATATATAAAATAGGATCTACATGATGCCGGGCCACGCCCACATGTGGGCTGACCCTGTGCGTAAATTCCAAATCTAATGGTGAGTTTTAAATATCCAAAATCTGAGATGTAAATTCCTAATTTTTCAGCAACACTACATTACACAAGCTCTCGGAGAGCACAACGTACCCGCCAACTATATCAAACGAGGATCCGATCTTGAATACCATCAATTTTAATAGTTTTTTTCTAGAACTTAATAATTTTCTGTTTCTTCTGTTTTGCGCCTTCCTCTAATAAAAATAATGAAAATAAATAAATATGTAAAAATGAAAACTCACTGGCAACGAATTGAAGAGGGAATCGACTGGGCTTGCTCGGATCGAGTCCAGTAGGAGACTGTAATCTCTTGACCGAGGGCAATTTTCTGCGTGGCGTACACGGCTATACGCGGAATCAGGGGGTCAGAGGTGTGGCGGCGACTGTAGACTTCGACGAAAACAGTGTTCGGTGAGCAGCTGTGATTGATGAAGCGCGCCACGTTGCTGCAAAGTGAAAGGATTTTTCTCTACCAGTTCCATGGATCCGCAGTTTTTCTGACATAATTTTTCAAAAAAAAAAAAAAACAAATAAATCGGAATAATTCTAAAAGCTTGAAAAAACAAATTTACTCACCCTTTATTGAGAGCACATATCACAATACGAGGATCCATGAGAGAAAACGCCGCCTCGTATGACGTGTCCTTAAACAATTTCTCATCGTCATCCTCTTCACGTTTAACACTTCCTTTCCCATTTACTTTGTCCAAATCCAACTTGTCTTGTGCTTCATCGTGTTGACGGAGGACACGTCGATTCATAGTCATGGATCGTCGGCTGGAGGTTTCAATCAACTCTGTCGATGATTCTTGGAACAAATCGAAAAACTCCTTTTCATCAAACTGAATCTGCACCTTGACTTCCTCGATCTTTTCAACCACTTCTTTTTCAGATGGTTTAGGCCATTCCGACTCTGGCAACAAGAACATTTCTCCAGTATACTCGCAGATCAGACTTCCTTTGGGAATATTCGCAGCGGCGCGGAGACCAAACCCTTTTTTATTGGATTCGTAATAAACTACAAGTGGAAGTTGTTGGCCTCTTTGAAGTCGTCGACGTGGACAAGAAGACGAGCATCCACACTCGTCGCTGCATTCCATAACAATACGTTTTTCATCTCTGTTAAATCCTTTAAAGTCGAGCAAGGAATTGGGGGAGTATTTGAGATGTTGTACGTGTTTCTTCGCGTAGAGAGTTCCAAACTGAAATAATTAACCAACTTTGAATGAGAATTTATTTATTCTCGGCCCGCAAAAATGGTCAAACGCGCTCCGCTGAATTCAACGCTATGCGATTTTCATTTTGGTCTCCAAATTATATCATTTCACGTGTAAATTCGGCTCTGGGACGTTTCAAAACAAGACGTTTCAAAACTGGGACGTTTCAAAACTTTTTTGCATTTTTTCGTAGCGTTTTTTGCCAGCTCATTAGGTTTTTATTTTTTGCTTTCATCAATTTTTTTTGTATTTTTATGGAAATTTAAATACACTAGTACGCCGCAAAATTGCAAAAAAGTTTTGAAACGTCCCAGTTTTGAAACGTCTTGTTTTGAAACGTCCCAGAGCCGTAAATTCAACGTGAAATGAAATAATTTGGAGACCAAAATTAAATTCGCATAGCGTTGAGTTCAGCGGAGCGCTTTTGACCATTTTGGCGAGACGACAATAGGTACATTAAAAACTAACCCGCAGGTCGCACGTGCATGTATCCGGTGTCTCACAGGCGTTACGCCGCGAACGGGACACTGAATTTTCTACACTTAAATCCTTCCATTTCTTGTTGGCATCGTGCTTCAAACAAGCTTTGAAAGCTTCAAATTCGACAATATTTACAGCCGAGAACTGGAAATTATGTTGTTTTTTAATTTAAGAAAGGACAATCAATCAAATAAAGTATTTCTAACCGCATAGTATGGAGGTCTGACTTTGGATTTACTGCATGACATGTAGTAGATTGGCGCCGATCCAACTTCTTTATTAAGAATCGAGTGAAAATATGTCATGTCCTCATAGAGCCAAAACAAATTGCGCGGATTTTTCATCTTCTCGTACGGGCAGTGCTCCACAAAATCGTTCATCTCATCTGCTGGGATCGATGCTTTTAGAGCATTCATAAATCGTTTACGAATCTGCGAATCTCGTAACATTTCATTGGCAGTTGATTCGAAAGATTCCTTTGATTGCCACGACATTGTCTTACACGTCCAGCCCTCGTAGTAAACTATAAGTTCGGGGCCACCAATCTGCAAAAAAATCATTTTTAAATTGAATAAAAAAATTTTTTTAATCCATATATTACATCGTAAATCGCTTGTACAGGCCAATCCGTTTTGTTGCCAAACTCTTTCAAATCTTTTCTGCCAAACTTTCGCGTTGGAATTCCAGGCCAGTCATACTTGACGCTTAAACCACCGTAGCGTTGAGCACGAATCGCTTCGGTGCAAAACGCGGGGATCGTGGATTGGAATTTTCGACTCATTACTTTGATTCGCTTGTTTAAATCATAATTGGCGTCGATGTCGTGGCGAATAAGGACCATTATTGGGTAGTTCTTTCTCGAGTCGTCTCCGGGGCTAGAAAAAGTAAGAAAAATAATTGCTATTGTTTTATTCTTTAAAATACAATTTGAATTTTTAACATTAAAAACTTATTAAACTGGGAAAATTCACAGATTGGTCTGAAAGTTTGAAAGCTAATATCGAAAATTAGCCCGGAAATTTTCAGTCCAAAAGTTTTGAGCATATCCGGGAGTATTTTTGGCATTAATTCCAAATTTTTAGGCCAATCAGAGAATTTTCTGAGTTTTCTCCCATTTTTTTGTCATTCGTTTTCCTAAATCTTTAACTCTGCGTTTACAAAAAATTTAGAGATTATCCGCGATGATTATAAGGAAAATTTGCGAAAATGTCTCCACCGTGTCCCTCGTATTTGAGAACTTTTCGCAAGTTTAAAGCAAATCTGTCCAGAAGGGGCTGAGAAAACACTGCGGACACGAAATAACTGTAAAGAAGGGGTTGGGTCCTTGGAGACGTTAACCGAAAATTGAGAGGTAATTCTTTCAATTGTTCTGATTCCAATCACGTAATTAGACTTCGCGAGTGTCGTATATTGTTTCCGTACATGAATCAGCACAGTGAAAATTAAAAAAAAAAAAAACTCTGACGCGGGGCGTCCGAGCACAAAATAATTGGTTGACCGGCTCATAAACGCGCGAAAACTAAAAAATAAACTCACAGTTCATCTTCGTCCTGCTCTTCATATTTGACAGAGGCATCTGGACGAAATGTCTCAATTTCCAAACTTTTCCTCACGTATTTTCGTTTCTTATTAGTATGATTTTCGCCAAATTGATTATTTTTTGAAGGTTTTGGTGAAGCTGGCGGGAACGGCCTCTTCTGATCATATCGTTCCACGGTTTCCACAGTGTTTATCGACTGATCCTGCAGCCTTTGATACTTCGGGTCCAAACTTCGAGTAACCCTTCGCGACACTGGAGTTTTCGATCGACTGCGCATTGTTTCTCGTGGTTCTGTTTTTACATTTTCACTATCTTTTCGCTCTTTTTTTCTCCGCGTCTCTTCGTTTTCATAGTCTTTTGATGTTTCGATTGCCATCGATGATGAAGACTGCCTAGAGGAAATATTTAATAATAAGGATCTTATTCTATTATTAAAAAGTTTCACCTTCTTTTACGACTAGAAAATCGGCTCTCCGAATATGATTTTCGACGTCTAGTCGCGCTTCTGAAAAGTGAAAGAATTTAATGAATATTTTTTCTTCGTTAAACATGGACATACCCAAAAACTAGACTCACGGGAACAATATTTTCATCATTCTCGTCTGCGCTTCTAAAAAAAATCATAAACTAATGAAATCTGTTCAAACTGACCTTAATGGTAAAGATTCCCGTGTTCTGGAAACTCGAGCCATTAATGCATGAATAGATTCAAACATCCGTAACAGCAATAACTGAAATAAAAATCAAAAATTGATGCTACTGTGTTTTCAACCGACTTGCGACATGAGAACGCGAAACTCCGCCCACTTATTTGTGCGCGACCACGCGAACACAGTGATATTTGAAGAGACGCAGACAAATCGGTGAATGCAGACTTGCGTTTTCATGTCGCAAGTCGAATGAAAACACAATATTTTGGAAGAACGAAGAAAAAAGAAAGAAAAAGAATGTGTGGAATTTGAAGTCATTTTCCCACCACTTTTTTTGTCCAAAACGTGTTCACGGCCGCGTCGTTGTGAGAACTTTAGTCCACGGCCTCATGAAAATGTGTCAGCCACGGTGTCCCGCACGCGATGTGCGCCAGCACGGTGTCCCGCACGAGAAAAGCGACGCCGGCGATCGAGAAAAGAGACGCCTCGGCGTCTCTCATCTCTAATGCGTGCAGGTGGAGCGCGATTGCATCGGAACTCGCCTGGAAAATGTGCGCCATAAAAACACGTGGAAAAAAAGAAAATGAATGGATTTTGTGAAGAAAAAACAAATAAAACAGACACTAAAAGGTTCAAATTGATTTTTGAGTTAGAAAACTGTACAAAAAAAAATTCCATACTCGTTTAAATGACACACCGAAGTTTGATGTGTTATGAGGCTCTGTAGCTAAGGTAAACCCGCATTCTTTGTGAATTTCTTGACTTGTTTGTTCAATTCACTTCTACAAAATATGAAATGCACAAAAAACCCACATTTGATATCAGAAAGCCTGAATTTAAGGGCTCGGAATATGAATTTTAGGATACTGTAGCCCATATTCGCCAAACAAATTATTTTTTCAAAAATCGGCTGCCTTACAGAATTTTGCATTTTGAATGCGGTTATTTTCCGCTTTTGATCAAGTAAATTGGTTGAAAACTACCGAAGTTATTAATAAATCAAGTTTTGCACTAAAACTCGAAAAAATGGGTCATTTTTTGAAAATTTCAATAAAACAAAAGCCTGGTTCAAAGATTCGTTGCCTTGCAAAGTTTCTAAATTTGTTTGCGGTCATTTTAAGATGTCACACGAGTTATTAGGCCTCCAACTAATTGAGTTATTAATGTTTGAAGAAGTTCCAGTAGCACTAGAGAGTACTGTATGCGCACAGAAACCTTCCTGACGTCGCCCATTTCTTTTGTAATTTTTGCTGAATGATGAATATTGTCTTAAATAATACTTCTAAACGAAGTATAATGATATGGAAGCGATATTATTGAAAATATAGGTCCAATCTACATAAATCTATGGAAAGTGCATTTTTATTATTCTGGCGCATTTTTCATGCTCGTACGTCCAAATGACTTCGTAAAATAGTTTTCGAGTTTAATTCCAAAAAGAACGTGTAAAAAAATTATGGTTTTCTTGCTTTTAACAATTATGGAAATCTACTGTAGAGTCTGATCAAGCACCGTGCGAGAGAGCGAGAGGGTGCCAGACGAAACAGAAAAATGCTGGCGCACATCGCGTGCGGGACACCGTGCGCCAGCATTTTTCTGTTTCGTCTGGCACCCTCTCGCTCTCTCGCACGGTGCTTGATCAGACTCTACAGTAGATTTCCATAATTGTTAAAAGCAAGAAAACCATTATTTTTTACACGTTCTTTTTGGAATCAAATTCGAAAACTATTTTACGAAGACATTTGGACGTACGAGCATGAAAAATGTGCCAGAATAATAAAAATGCACTTTCCATAGATTTATGTAGATTGGACCTATATTTTCAATAATATCGCTTCCATATCATTATACTTTGTTTAGAACTATTATTTAAGACAATATTCATCATTCACAAAGTTACAAAAGAAATGGGCGACGTCAGGAAGGTTTCTGTGCGCATACAGTACTCCCCCTAGTGCTACTGGAACTTATTCAAACATTAATAACTCAATTAGTTGGAGGCCTAATAACTCGTGTGACATCTTAAAATGACCGCATACAAATTTAGAAACTTCGTAAGGCAACGGATCTTTGAACCAGCCTTTTGTTTTACAGAAATTTTCAAAAAATGACCCATTTTTTCGAGTTTTAGTGCAAAACTTGATTTATTAATAACTTCAGTAGTTTTCAACCAATTTACTTGATCAAAAGCGGAAAATAACCGCATTCAAAATGCAAAATTCTGTAAGGCAGCAAATTTTTGAAAAAATAATTTGTTTGGCGAATATGGGCTACAGTATCCTAAAATTCATATTCCGAGCCCTTAACTTCAGGCTTTCTGATATCGAATGTGGTTTTTTTGTTCATTTTATATTTTGTAGAAGTGAATTGAACAAACAAGTCAAGAAATTCACAAAGAATACGGGTTTACCTTAGCTACAGAGCCTCATAACACAGTAAACTTCGGTGTGTCATTTAAACGAGTATGGAAATTTTTTTGTACAGTTTTCTAACTCAAAAATTAATTTGAACCTTTTATTGTGTTTTCAATCGACTTGCGACATGAGAGCGCGAGACTCCGCCCACTTATTTGTGCGCTACCTGTCTGCATCTCTTCAAATATCACTGTGTTCCCGTAGTCGCGAACAAAAAAGTGGGCGGTGTCTCGCGTTCTCATGTCGCAAGTCGATTGAAAACACAATAGTGTCTGTTTTATTTGTTTTTTCTTCACAAAATCCATTCATTTTCTTTTTTTCCACGTGTTTTTATGGCGCACATTTTCCAGGCGAGTTCCGATGCAATCGCGCTCCACCTGCACGCATTAGAGATGAGAGACGCCGAGGCGTCTCTTTTCTCGATCGCCGGCGTCGCTTTTCGCGTGCGGGACACCGTGGTCAGCCAAAAAAAAGAAAAACTAGAAACAAACTAGCAAAAAAACTGTCCGCAACTAGCCAGAACTTAGCTCTAAAAACTTGTTGACCAACGGTCAGAAGAAATGATGACAAAACGCGAAATTTCGCGCCGAAAGAGTTTTCGCGGGTCAAATTTCTGAGTGGGTCAGACATTTTTAAGAAAAAATGCGTCCGCGTTCCCTTGGCACACGGACTGTTTTGGACTGATCGGCGATGGATTTTTGCTCGAAAAAGCAATAAATCAAGCGGGAACCGCACACCACACCATAACGATAGATGTCGTTGTCGTCGTTCTTTTTTTCAGTTGCCGTTCTATTGCCGTTTTAGCTTTTATATCCTGATTCACGCATTCAGAAATATTTATGAGCTTTATTGTCCATTCGCGAAGAAAGCAAGTGCGCTCCACAAAACTTAGTACTTCGTGGATTTCATTTTCGTCGCCAAATTATTCAATTTCAACAGTTGAAAACAGCACATGCGACAAGTTTCAGTCTTTATTAGCTAATGGCGAAACTTAGGCCATACCTTAAACAAATCTTGTGGGGTCGGTGGCAGCCCGTTTCGGGTCAACTTTTTTTTTAAAACGTAGCTAATTAAATGAAGAAAAATAATTATTGAGCCGATTTTTAATTTAGGCTTTTGTTTTCCAGAAAAGTACAGAAAACTGAAAATGGAAGAGAAAAACCGATATTTTTTTACTAGTCCGCGACACCTTTAACAAATTTGCTGGAGCCGGTAGTGCACCGATTTGAGCCAACTTTTTTTTAAAAGGTAGTAAATTAAACGACGAACAATATTTATTGGGCCGATTTTTCATTTTGGCCTTCATTTTCGAAATAGCTCCAGGATTTCTTTCATGGAAGAGAAAATTTCTCAAAATGGCCTAGGATCCGAATCGGCACGTAGTAAAAGATTCACTGTGCTCCGCGGCTAGACTCTTTTTTGAGAGGCGTAGGTAGGCAGAGATTGCGCATTTCTCGATACTCCCTGGCCGGCTCTGGGACGTTTCAAAACAAGACGTTTCAAAACTGGGACGTTTCAAAACTTTTTTGCATTTTTGCGGCGTACTAGTGTATTTGAATTTCCATAAAAATACAAATAATTGATAAAATCAAAAAATAAAAACCTAATGAGCGTGCGTTTTGGTGTCAATTGGCAAAAAACGCTACGAAAAAATGCAAAAAAGTTTTGAAACGTCCCAGTTTTGAAACGTCTTGTTTTGAAACGTCCCAGAGCCCCCTGGCCGGCCAGGCCTGGCACATTTTCCGTCAATTTTTTATTTTGATTTTTAAAAAATATTTTTAAATTTAATTCTGCGTTCAAATCGTAAATCTAAGGAATTTATTGCATTTTTATTCATTAAAAACAATTCTTTAGCTTTAATTCCTTTATTTAATACACTTCAGAGGTGTCGCAGAGCCGATATGTTGCTTTAAAAAAATTGAACTTGTTTTATTTTTTATTTTTTATTAGGAACTAACTATGATTGCCGATCAAAACGACGAGAATGCGCAAACATACAACACAGTCGGAGCACACAGAGACCTGATTCATTGCGTAAGTATCCTAAATATATTTTCACAACTACCTAAACTTTTAAGGTTGCATTTGACCCACACGGTCGGCGAATGGCTTCTTGTGCCAGCGATATGACGATGGCCATCTGGGATCGAATGCCGAATGGGCAGTGGCGGAGATCTGCGCATTGGAAGGTAGACATTTAATGGCCCTTTCAAAAATCAGAATTTGAGTTTTTAGTGTCACGGCGGTGCGGTTTGGCGAGTTATTTGGGCACATGCAGAATTTGGACAGATTGTGGCGTAAGTTTCGGGAAAAAATATGATTTTCTCGAAATTCAAAAGATTTGCAGAACATGCTCATACGATAGAACAATTGTAGTCTGGGAGGAGCAAATTGTCAGATCGGATAAAGATTTAAGTAAGGTTTTTATTAAAATTCATTTTTTTTTTCTTGAGCCCGTATTCATGAACCTCGTTTGCCGGACAAAGGGTTTCTACTCAGGTAACGAGTCAAACTTTTCTAAGCCGTTCGAAAACTTTTTTAAACTTTTTAGGGTGACAAATAAGCGTTGCTTAAAATTTTCTTGAAAAAGTTTGAAATATTCTTGAAAAAGTTTGAAAATATCTTTAAAAAGATTGTGGATGTCTTATAAAAGATTGAAAAAGTTTTATTTTTTCTTGAAATTTATTAATTTTTCTTTTTTTGGTGATAATTACGCTGGAACGTAACATATTTATTAAACATTCAGCACGAAAAGTTAACAAAATGACAGAAAATTGAACATATAAAATAAAAAAAAGCGTATTTGATCAATTAAACGCCGGGTTAGCTCCATCGCCGCCTCCTTGGAGTGCTTCCTTCGAATTGGTCCCCTTCTTCGCCGCCGAAGATGCATTCTTGCTGAAAAATAGACATGGGAGCTTTTTTTTTAAATAGTCTTACAAAATTGATGCCTAACACGCCGTGCATTATAACATAACTGCGCGGGCAGCTGAAATTCCCAGCCCTCAAAATTTCAAATCGGCCCTGCCCACGACAAGTATGCTATTTTCGATATTCAATTGACGAATTTTCGATTTTTTGTGTTTTCGATATTTCCGAAAATTTGGTAAAATTGACTGATTATCTACATAATGTTTTTGGAAAGGCCCCACAGATTAGTAATACTTACCTGGTCATCACAGCTTAAATTAACAACTTTCACAAGAACTCTCATTCCATTCCAGTCAGGGATACTGTTGAACTGATGACACATATACACGGCGTGTTGAAGAGTACATCGTGAAAATGCGCTCCACTGCTCACATAGATTTGAGGAAACGCGGTTGTTACAGACTTGAAACAGTTTGAATTTTCAAAAAAGAGGCGCTGGCGGAATACGTTTTCTGCCTAAAATAAATCGGTAAATATTGTTTAAATATTTAGAATCATGCAAAAGATATGAACCCACAAGAAAAAAATGTATGAAAAATTTCTGCGGCGCCGCAGTAACGCCGTTTTGAATACCCCATTTCGCGCACTTTTTTCTCGAGTGACGTGGCAACTTTCCCGCGAAATTTAAATTTTAATTTTCATGTACCTCTCAACACCCCGTGCATATAAGTGATAATACGATCAAAAATTTTGTATGTGGGCTTCTTTTGGCTTCTAAAAATGCCAAGCAGCATATTGGCCGCCTGTTTTGAGCGTTTGTCTTCAAGGTCCAAACACAAAGCCGTAAACGGCCATAATTCCGTTCTGTAACTAGATTTTGCAATTTATTGATAAGATTTTGACATACTTTCGACATGTTCCTCCCAAAAACCTTCAGTTTCTTCATTTACCATGGGATTGTCACCAATTCCATCGCACTCATCCGGATTTGTCTCATCTGAAAAATAAACATAATTTGTGACAAACACAAACCCTACTTACCATCAGGAAACCACATATCACAGACTTTTTGGCAAGATAAACGGAGCCGCTTGGGTCGTGATGACATTTCTCGCGAGTCTTCCTGAAAATTGAGAAAAAAAAAATGTAGTTTAGCTCCCGAAACATTTGTTTCAACAGATAAACCTTTGAAAAAGCGTAAAAATATAAAAAATCGTAAGATAATGCGGAAAAATATGGAAGAAAAACAATAAATTAGAAGGTTCAAACATTTTCGAAAACAAAGCTTTAAAAAGTTTGAAAAGGTTTGAAAAAGTTTAAAAAAGTTTTAAAATGTTTAAAAAAGTTTTAAAAAGTTTACAACAATTTCGACGCCAAAAAGATTGAAAACGGCTCAGAAAAGTTTAAAATTCCCCTTTTTTCTTCAAAAGGTTTAAAAAAGTTTGAAAGTCGCCCAGCAAAGTTTGACTCGTTACCTGAGTAGGTGGCCAACCAGCAACCGATGATCCGACGAACGAGGTTCATGAATACGACTTATGAAGTATTTATATAAATTTTCCTTTAAAGGGGCGCCAAATTTCTGGGGAAAGTGGTTCAAAATATACTCTTGAGTGGGTGATTTACGAATATCACATCGAAATCGCACGAAAAAATTTCTGTGATTTTTTATGATTTTTACAAAAAAAAAAAGTAGAAGACCACGAGGAGTACACGAAAAATAGTGGCCGTGGCCTAGGAAACCCGCGGCCGCGGCTTCTAGAAAATTCCATTTTCTCGAGAAATATTTATTTTTCTTGTAATTTCCCTCGTTTTTATCATCGATTTTCGATAAAACATGCTCTAATGGCTTATTGAAATTTTAGATAATCGCAAAAACACATTTTATTCATAAATATAGAAAAATCGATGCTTGCGTGTTGTTCGATTCAACGTTTTGAATATATTCTGGTGAACATTTTTGCTAGAATATAAAAGTTACAGATAAAAAAGTGAATTTAATGCCGAAGTGAGCAGGAAAACGGGCAAAAATAAAAGGTATGAGAATTTTGTTCCGAATTTGTTTTATCATTACTTTTGTGATCAACACGCATAAATTTGCTATCTGAAAACACGAAATAATGTTTGTAATATATTTCCCAAAGATTAATGCAAAAATATTGGAAAAACACGGGAGAAAAATGATGAAAAAGAAAAATGGCGTTTGAATTTCGCGCCAAATCGTGTACTCCCCGTGGTCTTCTATTTTTTTTTGTTGTAAAATTTGTCAAAAATCAGAAACATTTTTTCGTGCGATTTCGATATGATATTCGTAAATCCCCCACTCAAGAGTATATTTTAAGCAACTTTCCCCAGAAAGTTGGCACCCCCTTTAATTGCCGCGTTTTAGAACCAAAAGAGAGCCAATGGATCCGTCGAACTATCATTGGCGATCACCGAACCGATGTCACTGACATCTGCTTTTCTCCACGTCATCTCGGTTTAATGATGGCATCGTGTAATGCTCTTGGCGCTGTTCGAATTTACGAGGCCCCCGACATCGTGGACGCCAGCCGTTGGAACCTCATTCATGAGCTTCAGGCATTTCACACACGCTGTGGCTGCGTCGCCTGGAGCCTTTCTCGAATGCACCGCCCATTGATTGCTGTTGGCTCAGACGAGAAGAAAGCGGAAGGAACTGAAAGATTGGTGATCTATGAAAATGTGGATGGACTGCGGAAATGGCAAAGAATACACACCTTCAAGTTTGATCTACCGTGTCCGGTTACTGATTTGAAGTATGTTTTTTTTGGTGGAGTTGTTCATTCAGAAAATCTTGCAGCGGTTCGATTTTTAAAAGACATACAGTCAGTTTTCTGCCGTAGAAAAATAATTATTCTGCTTAAAATTACAATATGAAACATTTTACAGATTTTCTCCGATCGCCATGGTTGACTGTCATCAGATTGCGATTGCCGCTGGAGACATTCACGTCTACAATCTAAAAGTTGCACGTCACGCAATTCTAGAAGAGGATGGAGCTGAAAATCCCATCCAACTCGCCGATTATCAAAATGTGAAAGTAGCGCTGTTGGGAGATCAAAGAAAAGCATGGAGAATACGGTACAATCTTATGGGATCCGTCATTTCGTCTACTAGTCACGATGGGACTCTCCGGTCTTGGAAGTGTAAGTCACTATTTTTTTACAAACTGGACTGCGCGAAAAAAGTTATCAAAAAATTTTCAACAAGAACTGAAAAATCATTTTTTCATCTGGCAATTTAACATATTTTTGGGAGCATATTTAATTTACAAGTTATTATTGTTTAAAAAATTGTTCCTATGCAGAGTTGGGAAAAAGAAAATTGGGACAAGTCTTGTTGTAGCTATGCCGATAAATTTTCCTGCCATTTTATTCCTATGTAAACCTGCATTTTTATGAATTTTTCTGCATTAAAATGCAGGTTTGCATAGAAATAAAAGCCGGCCAAATTTCTTTTTGGGGCCTCTGCGGAGGTGAACATTTTTTTAGCTTTCTATTTTATATTCACTGGAATTAAAATAAATGTTTAAGTCACACCAGGGGTGCCACAAAAAAAATTTTTTGCGATAAAACAAAAAAAGGTTTTTTCGCAAAAAAAATTGCGAAAAAAAAACAAAAAAACCAAAAAATGTTTGTCACTTTCACCGCGTATTTTTATCGTTTTTTATCAAAATACTATCAAATTCACCGATTTTATTTATGCAGAAAGATGGAAAATTGCGAAAACTGTGCGGAAATTTTTCGAAACAAAAAACCTATGCGAAAAAAAAATAAAAAGTTTTTCGCAATTGGTGCGAAAAATGCGAAAAACAAAAAAAAAACCAAAAAAAAAGGCACCCCTGCGTCACACTAATTTACGGGCATCTCGAATAGAAAGGAATATGCTTCTTATCGGCTTGAAATTTAAATTGCTTCCAAAATTTTTGAATTGTCTGTGGTTCTATTTTATTTACCACAGATATCGGCTCCGGGACGTTTCAAAACCGTTTTAACATAGGAAGGAACAAAAAAAAGTACAGTAGCGGGTTGTATTGAAAGCCACGAAAACGTTAAATTTGCGGTTGACTAGCAAGTAGTTTTGAATATAAGCCCGATTTCGGCCCCATCCGTGTTAACGTCCGGTTTTGGAATGTCCAGGAGCCGAAATCAGCCATTGAAAAATAGATCGGCAGCTTCTTCAAAATACAGTGAATACGGCTTAAAAATTTTGTTTCAGCTTGTCTGTTTCCTAGTCCTACGCAAAGTAATAATTAATTTTCTTGCAGCGCTCTTTGTGAATCAATGGGTGAAACTGAGCGAGATGAACGTTGACGACTACGTTCCGTCTCCAGACGATGTCCGTGCCATAATTGCCTCGAAATCTCACAAATCGCGTTCCGAAAATCATCCGACGCAACTTGACCGAGTTTATTCTTGATTTTTGGGACACTGCCACCATCATTTATTTATTTTTCTTCTTTCCCGCCTTTTTTTCCGATTGATTTCTTATCACACGTGTATTATCCTCTTATCTTTGATTGTTTTATACTATTTGATGATTTTTTGACAAATTGTTCCGATTATAAAATGCTCTCTTTGTTTCTCTAACCCGGTTTCTTTTCTTTTTCGCCTATATTGGCCTGTGTTGAAAAAGACACACCGAACCTTCGGTTATTGTCGATTGTAATCTTTTGGGCCAGAAAGAAAGAAAGAATGTGCGAAAACGAGAGATGATAAGAGAACGATAAGTAACGCAAGGCCGAATGATGCGGAACACGATAATTTTAATACATTCTTCGAGTTTTTTTTGTCCATGTAATTTTGAGCCCAATGGTTTCTATTTAATTAAATCCTCAAATTTCCGTGTTCCTTTATTCCAGAATGACTCTAGGATGTGCCAAACTCGACCAGCAGGTCGCCGACTATCTGTCGTGGGATCAAAATGTTACCACCCGCTCGGAAATTCAAAAGTTGTTGGATGAGAAAAATGTGGATGGTCTCAAGGCCCGGATGAACACCCGTCTCGTTTTTGGAACCGCTGGTAATATTTTTGTTACTTAATGAATTTTATTTTTCGGCCTACTATTTAGTGGATGTTTAATTTTCAGGTGTTCGCGCTCCAATGCAAGCCGGATTCGGAAGGCTCAACGATTTGACAATCATTCAGATCACTCATGGATTTGCTCGTCACATGCTCAATGTGTACGGACAGCCGAAAACTGGTGTGGCGATTGGATTCGATGGAAGACATAATAGTAGAAGGTGAGGGTTTTTTGTAACTTCACTGCGAAATATTAGAGACCCTGACAAAACCGGGGAAAACCACGAAACCGGGGAAGACAAAAACCAGGGAAGACAAAACCGGGGAAAAAAATGGACAAAACCGGAGAAAAGTTGCAAGTCTGCGGCGCACTTTTTCAACACTTCCAGTACAAAACATCGTGCAGCAGTTGCAAAAGGGGGCGGAGCCTCTTCCCCGGTTTTGTCTTCCCTGGTTTTGTCTTCCCCGGTTTTGTCAGAATCTCAAATATTACGTATTCCTGGAATGGTGATATCGCGTCAAATGGTGTACATTGCGGTATCCCCACAGGCGGTGTTTGCAGACTTGTGAATTTACGCGCAAATTTGAATTTTTACGTTTCGAAATTCTGCGACAAATAAATTCCTCGTTTTTTTTATTATTTGTGCCGTTTTTAATTTTTTTTTTTTTTAACTCTATGGAATCTGAAATTTTTTTCCTGGCTAACTTTTTTAAGTCCGGAAAAATTCAAATTCCATAGAATTAAAAAAAAAATTTAAAACGGCACAAATAATAACAAAAAACGGAATTTATTTGCCGAAAATTTCCGAAACGGAAAAATTCAAATTTTCGCGTAAATCGACAAGTCTGCAAACACCGTCCGTGGCGAGACCGCAATGTACACCATTTGACGCGGTATCACCATTCCAGGAATACGTAATACCTACCGTATTCACTCTAATTTCTGGTAATCTTCTAATGAACTGGCATCACGGGCAAATACAGTAAATACGTTAAGTTTTTTTTTATTATTGAGCGATATTTCGAGACCCTGACAAAACCGGGGAAAACCACGAAACCGGGGAAGACAAAACCGGGGAAAAAATCGGACAAAACCTGGGAAGAAGCTCCGCCCCCTTTTGCAGCTGCTGCACGATGTTTTGTACTGGAAGTGTTGAAAAAGTGCGCCGCAGACTTGCAACTTTTCCCCGGTTTTGTCCAGTTGCAAGTCTGCGGCGCACTTTTTCAATACTTCCAGTACAAAACATCGTGCAGCAGCTGCAAAAGGGGGCGGAGCTTCTTCCCAGGTTTTGTCCGATTTTTTCCCCGGTTTTGTCTTCCCTGGTTTTGTCTTCCCCGGTTTCGTGGTTTTCCCCGGTTTTGTCAGGGTCTCGATATTTCGCGAAAATATTTTTCGGAAAACTGGCTCTGAAAGTTCCACTGCGAGGCCACGAGCACAATACCGAAACATGTGGAACATTGAGAAACGCGAGACATTATGAACCTATTCAGCGCATGAAAAAAAAAACAGTTTTTCGCGGTTTTTTTTTTTGAAAAAAAAAACTACGAAATACGGTTTTTCCTGTGCTGAATAACTCCATAAAAAAATACAGCAAAGCATGCTATTAGAATAAATTATAACAACGACGCTTAAGATTTGCCGAACTGGCTGCCAACGTTTTCATCCGCAACAACATCCCCGTCTACTTCTTCTCGGAAGTATCACCAACCCCTGTCGTCTCCTGGGCCACCATCAATCTTGGATGCGATGCTGGACTGATTATCACAGCGTCTCACAATCCAAAAGAGGACAATGGATACAAGGCGTATTGGAGTAATGGAGCACAGGTATCTGAGAATAATTATTACGAAATAAATATATTTTTGTTGGTTCAGATCATCGGTCCACACGACGACGAAATTGTGAGAATCAAGGAAGCGGAGCCACAACCAAGAGAAGAGTACTGGGATTTGAGCGAACTGAAATCGTCACCTCTCTTCCATTCGGCCGATGTTGTCATTGATCCGTACTTTGCCATCGAGAAGTCCAACAACTTCACCAGAGATATCAACACCTCCACTCCTCTCAAATTCACTTACTCGGCCTTCCACGGAATCGGATATCACTACGCAAAGCGTATGTTCACCGAATTCGGTTTCCCTGCATCCTCATTCATCTCGGTGGCTGAGCAACAAGAGCCTAATCCCGACTTCCCGACAATTCCGTTCCCGAATCCCGAAGAGGGACGAAAAGTGCTCACATTGTCGTTGGAGACTGCCGAGAAAAACGGCTCGACAGTAATCCTCGCCAATGATCCGGACGCGGATAGAATTCAATTAGCAGAAAAGCAAAAAGAGTAAGTCGTTTTTCCGACGACTTAAAAAAGAAAATAACGAAGGAAAATCGTTTAGTGGTGAATGGCGCGTGTTCACTGGAAACGAGATGGGCGCCCTGCTTACCTGGTGGATTTGGACCAATTGGAGAAAGGCGAATCCGAACGTGGATGCATCAAAAGTGTACATTTTGAACAGCGCTGTCTCGTCGCAGATTGTCAAGACGATCGCCGATGCTGAAGGTCTGTCTTTACATTTTTTTTAGCGGTTTCACACTTGATTTTCTGATGGCTACTTGCACGGAAGTGTATTTTCAATTAAAAACAATTTTCTCGAATACTTTGAACTTTCATAATAATCGAGACCCTGACAAAACCGGGGAAAACCACGAAACCGGGGAAGACAAAACCAGGGAAGACAAAACCGGGGAAAAAATGGACAAAACCGGGGAAAAGTTGCAAGTCTGCGGCGCACTTTTTCAGGTTTTTTCAACACTTCCAGTACAAGACATCGTGCAGCAGTTGCAAAAGGGGGCGGGGCCTCTTCCCAGGTTTTGTCCGATTTTTCCCCGGTTTTGTCTTCCCTGGTTTTTTCTTCCCCGGTTTCGTGTTTTTCCCCGGTTTTGTCAGGGTCTCTAATAATCGGACGGTAGAACTGTAATCCTTAACAAAATGGTTTTAAATTTAAGAAAATTATACTTCTTAAAAATTCCCCCAATTATAAACAGTTCTGATTCAATACCCAGTTTTGGTTTCAGAACAGTTCTGATTCAGAAACGTTCTGGCAACATTATATTAAAATTCCCGTATCATTGTGATTAGTGTGCGTTACCGAAAAATTTTTACCGGTAAACGCATCTTTCGGTAAATTTACCGAATTTGACAGTAAATTCGGCAAACTTATTGGTGAAGTGGCCGGTAATTTTGCGAAAATTTTACCGGTAAAATGGTTTTCGGCAAAACATAACGTGGCGTCAAGTTCGTGTATTAGAAAAACAAGACAATTTACCGGTAAAGAATCGACAAAATTTGCCAAATTTACCGGTAAAAATTTTCACTTTCGACTTCAGTATAACAATATTTACTTCCAAATTCCGACTTACGGATAAGAAACTTTACACTTATCGAACTCTGATTGCCACCCCTAGCGCGAACCATAGTTGCTAGACGAAATTTTTGAAAATAAACAAAACATTGAAAAATATAAAACATAAACGGATAACTCGAAAATTTACAACATTAAAATAAAATTTAAACGGAAAAAACCAATTTTTTTGACAGTAAAAGTCACAACTTTGTGAAAAAAAAATTTGCAAAAATGGTTTGCCAAAACCTGCAGCACAACGGGGTCGAACACCCGACATATCGCTCTCTGCTGCCGCCCTCTACCCACTGCGCCGCTGCTGCCGTCGAAATCAGCGGCTCAAACGAGACGTGATAAAACCGCGTGAAATGACATTTTTCACATTTTGGGATTTCAAAAATCGACCCGAAAACTTTGAGCCGTCCGTTCTCGAAAACCAGGAAAATTCGCAGGCTGGGACCTAGCTAGATCGTTTTCCCATGTCTTAAAGTACAAAGGAGCCAATTTATAGAAAATTCCCAACCACTGACCATTTGGAACTCCCTGTCAGAGTCATTTTTCGTCGCGTTGTTCCCTCTATTGACACAGTTTGGCCAATGATAAAATTGTTGTCGAATCCCTTACCGGCAAATTCGGAGAATTGTTCAAAATTTACCGGAAAATTTTGCGCTGCGCTAAAAATGCACCAAAGCACGGCGTGTTAGAACCTATGTAAAGGCAAACGCGCTCTGTCGCATTTATCTACGTCTTCGCAGTGGCATTCTGCCAAGTTTAGCTAGGTGCGTGCAAAACTAGAGACGCAAAGACTTGAGAGAGATGACCTGCGACATTTCATTTTTAAAAATAACTATTTATAAGAACGTAGTCTCCAGCACTCTTTGCAAAGTTTCGAAACGTCCGAGTTTCAAAGTGAGAGGTTTCTAAACGTCTTATTTCGAAAAAGCCAGAGCCAATTATTTGAACTCTTTTTTTGAAGTTTTTTTTTTATGTCACGGTGTCCAGGATTTGAAAAGTGGGCGGAGCCGAGCAAACGCGCCCCACTGGATTTTTTCGCGCAAAATTCAAATTTTGACGCATTTTTTATGTTTTTCGAGAAAAAAGCATATTGTCCATTCGCGAAAAAAGCAAGTGCGCTCCACGAAACGTAGTACTTCGTGGATTTCATTTTCGTCGCCAAATAATTTCATTTCACGTTGAATTTACACGTGAATTGAAATAATTTAGCGACGAAAATGAAATCCACGAAGTACTAAGATTTGTGGAGCGCACTTGCTTTTTTCGCGAATGGACAATAAAGTCTTAACTTTTTCCCACATGTGCTCCAACGGAATTATAGCTGAGGTCTTTAGAAATTTTTAAAGCCTAAGAACGTCAAATTTGGTTCAGCCACCATTTCGAAATAATCGTTTTGAGTTTTTTGGTGTTTTTGCAGGATACATCTTCACGAAAATCGAAGTTTGGGCAATTTTATGGTATTAAAAGATACAATACATACATTTTACAAAGAAAAACAGGTTTTACTGAAAGAAAAATAATAAAATCAATAAAAAATGCGAGAGTCGAAAAATGCGCCATGCTAATTTGCTGCCGCGCCAGCAAATTAGGCTCCGCCCACATTTCCAATCCTGGACACCTGGTGATAAATTATTTTATATATCACAAAAATTGCTTAAAAATCTTTAAAATGTCTATTTGCAGGATTCAAAAACGAAACAACCCTGACCGGTTTCAAATGGATGGGAAATCGAGCCGAAGAGTTGCGTAAAGAAGGAAATCACGTGATCCTCGCTTGGGAGGAATCCATCGGCTACATGCCTGGCCACACGATGGACAAGGATGGCGTCTCTGCCGCTGTCATCTTTGCTGAAATCGCCGCCTTCTTGCAGACAGAGAAAAAGTCGTTGCAAGACCAGCTTTACACTCTTTACAATCGCTACGGATTCCATTTGGTGCGCTCCACGTATTGGTTTGTGCCGGCCCCAGAAGTCACGAAAGAGTTGTTTGCCACTCTTCGCGCCGATCTGAAATATCCGACAAGAATCGGAGAGACTGATGTTGCTACGGTCAGAGATTTGACGATTGGATACGACAATTCGAAGCCGGGAAACAAGCCCGTGCTGCCACTCTCGACGTCTTCTGAAATGGTGACATTCTTCTTGAAAAGTGGAAGCATCACTACTCTTCGTGCTTCTGGAACTGAGCCAAAGATTAAGGTGAGCTTATCGGGTTATTCACGGAAACCAGCAGAATACTCAAAAAAATTCGGAAAATGCTCCGATCGGTCTGAAACTTTGAGAAATCATTTAAAAAATACTCTCAGAAATTCCCAGAAAATTTCACACCAAAATATCGACATTATCGTTTTTTTCTGAAAATATTTCGGTCTGAAATTTTCTGGGAACGTCCGGGAGTATTTTTGCCATTATTTCCAAAAACTTTTCAGGCCCATCGGAGCATTCTCCGAATATTCGCGAAATTTTTTCCATATTTCGTCGGTTCCGTGAATAACCCAATTAATATCGGAAATTTTTATACAATTTTAATCGAATGCACACGAGCATTTTAAACTTAACAGAAAAATTAATTAAACTCTCGAAACGACGGGACAAAATATTTCACAATGTCCTTTTTTTCAGTACTACATTGAGCTCATCACTGCTCCAGGAAAAACACAAGAGGACTTGTCAAGTGTGATTGCGGAGCTCGATCAACTGGAAGCGGATGTGGTTGCCACACTTCTTCGTCCAAAACAATTTGGTTTGATCCCGAGAAAATGAATTGAAAAAAGAAAAACATCTATTAAAGTGAGCATTCCTTCCATTTTCCCTACCATAGTCTAAAACAGTACGTTGTGATATTTTCAAGAAAATCGATGAATTGCATTTTGATTAAATATAATTTTGAATAAATGATAATTTTAAAAGCTTAAATACAATTTATTATTAGTTAAACAATTAAGTGAAATAAAAAAAAATGCCAAGGATCATCACAATTTGCGATTCGATAGTGACTAGGAAAGTGTTCTCTTTTGTTGTTCATTTACTTGTTTTTCATGATACACGAAATTTTGGAAGGGAAAAAAAAGCCGCGAAAAAAATGCGTATATACATAGATTTTTAAGAGGACCGAAAAAAAGAGAATTAAAATTATTCAAATGTTTTAACAATTTCGACAAGCGCACTGTACGTGCCAGTGGTGAATCCGATGAAGGCGAATGATAGGAGCAACACGTTTTTGAACCACAAACTTGGCGAAAGCTCATTTTTCGCGTATGATGTCTGCAAATGTGGCTTAGAAAAAATGCCACGAAATAAAATATCACGTGAAAATCAGCGTAGTCCGCGATTTCGCGTGAGATCGGCCAATGCCATGCAAAAAGTCAAAAACTATACCCACCAGAAGCTCAATGCAGGGTGGGAAGAGAAGAGCCATGGATGCTCCGGAGAATGCTCCTATCAGCGAAATAAACAACGCCAAATGGGGAATCAGTTCAGCGATTGCACAGGTGAGGATCACTCCAGCATATCTGGCAAAGTAGATGTAGAATGTTTGCTTGTTCACCGGGATCTGTAAACATTTCAATAGAGCGAGGATTGTTCAGTTCCCTCTTCAACTTTTCTGGTAATCCACTTTTCAATTCTCTCCATAGGCACGTAGAACTGGAGTGGATAGGAGATCATTATGCATGCGACGAACATTAATTTGATGGTTTGGTAGAATCTGAACAGATCAGATCATAGTTCAAACATTCATTTCTTTCCGTCTCTGCGCCTCTTATTCTTATTACTCACGGTGTCATCGGCAAATTAAGAGTGGCAGTGTCTCTGACGTCATTTCCAAGTGACAGGTATCTAAAATTATTATCAGTCAAGTAACGTGTCCAAAAAAGCCTGACCCGTAAAATCCAGTGACACTGAAAATGGCGAGGACCACAAGGCAGGAAGAGTTGAGAACGCCGTTCCATGCGATGAAAGAGTGTGGTGATTGCATTCGGTTCTCGATTGGCATTATCTGCAACGTGTTTGATTATAGGGTTATTCACAGAACGAGCAAAAAAATTAAAAAATAGAAAAAAAAACCAGCGAAAAGTCGGAGAATTCTCCGATCGGTCTGAAACTTTGGGAAATCATTTAAAAAATACTCCTAGTCGTTCCCTGAAAATTTCAGACCAAAATATCGATTTTTGAAGATTTTCAGAAATAAAATCGATATTTTTGACAATATTTCTCAAAGTTTCAGGCCGATCGGAGCATTCTCCGAATTTTCGCTGAATTTTTTTTTGTTTTTGCATTTTTTGCTTTTCCATTACATTAATGCAATTTAAAAACCCACCACAGCGACACCCTCAAACGCGAACATGACTGTTCCGAAAAAGAGCGGAAGATCAGACGCTTTCCCGAACCAAGGCAGTGATGAAATTGGTCGAAGGTCTGTAAAAGTATTCTGAGATCAGTTTTTTAACTGGAAATCTTACCAGAAAGGAAGAAAAAGAGCACAATTCCCACCGCAAATACATAAACAGCATTAGCAGCCATTGCAAATGGTGCGAGAATTGAAAGTTGGCGAATTGAACAAATCGAGAGCATTGGGATAAGCAACAGAAGCATCCATACCGCTTTTGACAAATGGATTGAGGTGTTGTTGTTGAAAAACTTAATGAAAACCGGTTATTGTCAAATAATTCTTTGTGATTATTTATCAGGGTTGAGTTTTTACGTTTACGGATTTCGTAAAATTACGCGCGTAAACATTTTAGAGCCATTTTTTTTTGTTTGGTATTAAATAAATGAATAAAATTTTAATGAAATGTTTTTGAACTACTTCCAGATACGATTTCAGCGATTTCAGAAAAGGTTGAACCTTTTTCTCGATAGTTTTACGAGAATAATTTCCAATCGAATGCGTTATTTTTGTTTTAACCATTTTCTTCTAATTTTGGTAAATATTTCTATTTAGTTTAACAAATTAATTTTCCTTATGGACCTATTCCCGAAACCGGAAAAAAAATTGCGGGAACAATCGGAGAATGCTCCGATAGGCCTGAAATTTTGGGAAATATTGGAAAAAATTCTCCTGTACACGTTCAAAAAATTTTGGACCAAAATATCGATTTTAAAAATAAAAAAAAAAAATAAAAAGATTTTTCCGTGTTTTTTTTTGGGTGAAGCAAAACATTTCTTGGTTTTCCGGAAATTCCGGAATTTTTTGTGATTTTTTTTGAACCAACAAAAAAAAACGTTTTGCCCACGGCTCCCTATCAAAAAAAATAAATAAATTGTTTGTCTCGCGCGCATTATTAAATAAAAAAAACAAAATGTTTTGTTCCACCCAAAAAAATACCTGAAAAAACATAAACAACTGAAAAACAATTTTTTTTTGGTCCCACCGCTGCTCTGAATTGACAAAAACACTAATTTTTTACAAAAACTTGGAAAATTTCCAGTTAACTGGTAAAAACATACCTTTTTTTTTTAAATTTTTTTAGATAATTTTTTTGTTGAAAACTTTTTTGTCCCACCTGTGGTATGGATTTCAAGAAAAATAAACATTCTGAGCGTCGGGTTTCCTAAATATATCGATACTGATTTAGAACATTTTTCCGACACAATTTTAAGTATTTTTGCATTTTTTATCGAATTTTCTAAATATCGATAAGACTAACAAATTGGGAAATAAAAACTATCGTATTTGGACTATCAGAAAAGCATTTAATAGGCTTGAAATTAATATTTTTTTTCCAAAATTGTCGAGATTTTATTTGATTTTCTACTTTTCAGCAAGAAATCAGGAAGGGAATTTTTTTTTTGGATTTTTCGAAAAATAAAAATAAAACTCTTTAACGCTAAAACCAGCAAAAAAAAATCAACGAAAATACGGAGAATGCTCCGATTGGCTGAAAAGTGTTTTGAAATAATGGCAAAAATACTCCCGGACATTCCCAGAAAATTTAAGACAAAAATATCAATTTTCTGAAAATTCTTAAAATCAGTATTTTGGTCTGAACATTTCTGGGAATGTCTGTCCGGGAATATTTTTGCAGTTATTTCCCAGAGTTTTAGGCCCCGCTATTTCGTGAACAACCCCATAATAGAGAAAATACGGTATTTCATGCCATAATAATGAAAGTACAATGGAGCGCATTTGATAAATGAAAAAAAAAAACAACTCACATCTTCTAAATTATCGGCCATAAACACAAAATAAACACAGCAGAAGCCTAGTTGAGAGATGAACATGTTCACATTTACTAGCTGTCTGAAATCAGTATTGTTCTAATTCATGTTTTCTCTGATCAATTAAACTCACTTGAAAAAATACCCTCTTCGCTTAATCCATGGTGGTCCCATCTCCACGGCTCCACGCATAATATTCGCATAGTCTATCAAATCTCGCCCGTTTCTAGAAAAAATATACAACACTGAACCATGTAAGCTCTGAGACGAATTTTCGTTACCTATTACACACGAAATGCGCGGCGAAAACCACTTGCCGCATACAATAAAGGCATATCAAACAGATGACAATTGTGAGAATTAGTCCGAGCTAGAATATGACGTTTTACTTTTAAAAAGAAGAGAGAAAAGCTCACAAATAATCCAGAATGTTTGAACGCCAATGGAAGTGATAAAAGACCGGTCCCTAACATTGCCTTGACCATGTGGATGAAAGCCTGAAAATTGTAAATACCCAAAATTTTAATTTTTAAAAAAACCTGTTCAGGAGTTATCGAATTTTCAGTTGGAAGACGATCTTGAAAAAGCGACGAGTCTTCTGAAAGTGTTGATCTCCGTTCTACGGCTGGTGGATTATTCTGAACGTTTATACAGTTCATTTTTCGAAAAAAAAAACTTGATGGAAATTAAAAACCTCAGCTTCTCCGGGCAGCTCTGGCTCATTGGCGAATTCCAGATATCCATCGCGAGCCGGATTCGCCATTTTTCTCTGTAAAAAAGGTGGACATTTAGGTTCCGGGAGGTTTCAGCAGCAAGTTCATAATGGCGCGGCCATAAATGCAGAAATTTCCCCCTTTTTTCTAAATCGCACAGTTGAATTTAGAAAAAAAAAAAGGAAATTTCTGCATTTATGGCCACCTTTTTTCATTTATGGCCGCGCCATAACGTTTTTTAAAAAGTTATTTTCTCTTTTTTTTCGGGATTTCTTTTAAAACTTGTATAAATTTTTATTGGGTTATGGTGGCACTCATTTAACTGTGTCTAAAAATGCGCTTCGAGACATTTCGTGAGAAAATTGGCTACTGACAATGAGACGAGAATTGTTTCAAAACCGAAATGAAAAATAAAGTAGAGAGTTTCGCGGTTTTGAAATTTCCCGGAAATAAAATTTGCGAGTTATTTATCAATGTAAACAAGAAAGGGAACGAACAATTTGTTTATAAATACATTCACAGAAACCAAATTATATTTATCTGGGTCATTTGCATTTTTATTTGATGGGAATTTCGTATATTAGTATTATTTACGTCGGGGAATTGAATAACAAATTGACTGAAACTTCAAAAAATTATCCGATTCTTTCCATAAATGCTTTTGGGGTTATTCACAAAACCAGGAAAAAAGCAAAAAATTCAGCGAAAATTCGGAGAATTCTCCGATCGATCTCAAACGTTGGGAAATCATTTAAAATTTCAGACCAAAATAATTTTTTTGAGCCTTTCTGGGAAAATTTTCGTCATTATGGATGATACTTCCCTAATCAATACATTTAGAAAAAGTGATTATTTGCCGCGGCTTGGGGAAAATAAACTTTGGCGGAAACTGCTCGACATTCGTCCTGATAACAGTTACGAAAGATTTTTGTAAATGAAAAGAGCAATTATTGTGTTTTCAATGTTCGCGTGAAAAAAAAAGTGGGTGGAGTTTCACGTTTTGATGTCGCAACTCGATTGAAAACACGGTAATTAACGTTTCAGAAAATATTAAAAAAAAAAAGGTTTTCAGATATTTAAAAATCCTTGAATCATGCATTTTTTGCAGTTGACGAAAAATCACAAAAAGTTATAATTCTAAGCGCGTCAGTGTTAAAAAATAAAGTGATAAACACCTGTTTAAATGGAATTTTTCCCCGAACTGTAAAATCCAGATTTCAGGAATTTTTTTTTTACTTTGCACACTTCTTCACGATAACCGCAGGGAGACGATAAAAAAGAATAGAAAATCTGGAAAGCTATATATATTTAGCCAAACGGAAAAATGTGGTTTTGTTGACCAATTAGCAGGAAAATTGCGTGGGGTGCTGTACAAAACCGGAATTGCAATTGTGTTCGCTACCGTATCTTTTCTGCACTATGTCGTCGCTGTGTTTGCGGACAATCTATTTCACGGGCGGGAAATTCGTATTTTAAACGTACGTGTTTGAGCCAGTAGGTATTTAAGGAGATATTTATTTATTCACCTCTCACTGATTCCTTTTTATTTTGTAAAATATGAGTGCCACGGAAACTTCGCTTCGTGTGGTGGTCCGTGCGCGGCCGATGAACTCGCGCGAGACGCGTGAAGGCGCACGCAAATGTGTCGAGTACTACGAGAATACTGGACAGGTACGTTTCGAGTTTTTCTTTTTCATTCCGAGGCATTCTAGTTTTGTCTTGTAGATTGTTATAAATGACTCGGCAACTTTTGCCTTCGATTCGGTATTTCCGGACACTGTTGACCAGGAGACTGTGTACGAAAAAACCGCGTTTCCTCTTCTCGATCGAATTTTCGCCGGTTTCAATGCCACGGTTCTGGCCTACGGACAAACTGGAAGTGGAAAAACGTACACGATGGGAACGGAGGACAACGATGGGACCGATGAGATGCGGCGTGGAATCATCCCTCGGCTGGTCAACGCTCTTTTCCAGCGTATCATGCAAACAGAAGTGCCTGAATCCTTCAAGGTGACGGTATCAATGTACGAGGTGTACGGGGATAATGTGTATGATTTGCTGAGGCCGGACAAAGTAAAACTGAATGTGCATGGAGATGAGAAGAATTGCACAATTGTCAATCTCACTGCTGTACCGGTTATCGATTTGAAAGGAGCCCTGAAGCAGCTGGCGACTGGTTGCCACTATCGAACGAAAGCGGAGACGGCTATGAATGCAATGTCCAGCAGGTCTCATGCGGTCTTCACGCTTTTTGTCGAAAAAACAGCTACTCCGGATTGTGACAGCGCTTTTTCGGCCAAACTGCAATTGGTTGACTTGGCTGGTTCTGAAAGACTGAAGAAAACCGAAGCCGAGGGGAACAGAATGAAGGAGGGAATCAATATTAACGCAGGTAAATTGGGGTATTCCGGAAACATTCTATCAAAATCCCCGCATCATTGTGATATATTTGGATAAACACCCTGTCCCCTCTATTGTGCGGGCTTTAAAGAAATTGTTAAAGCCCCCGCACTAGTCGTTGTAATTGACACACCAATGTGCGTTACCGGTAAAGATTTGACGATTTTACCGGTAAATTTTCGAATCCCGTTTTACCGATAAATATTCGGCAAAAGAGAAACCATTTCTAAAAATTTTTACCGGTAAATTTGGCAAATTTTGTCGATTCTTTACCGATAAAAGTTTCGGCTAAACTTTATATCGGTAATTTGCCGGTAAATTTACCGGTAAATTGACATTATTTATACACGAAGAAGTGGGACAGGCCACATTACAATTATAGTCTTGGTATCTTGGTCGGTCACGCTTTAATACAGATGAAATTTTGAAAAAATGTGAAAAAGACGTGATTATGCTGAGGTCGCGCCACGTATCATCTGCGTATCTTTGTTTTTCCCGATGTCTTGTTTTTCTAATACGTGAACTTGACGCCACGTTGATTTTTGCCGAAAACAATTTTACCGGTAAAATTTTCGCGAAATTACCGGTAACTTTGTCGAAAGATGCGTTTACCGGTAAAAATTTTTTCGGTAACGCACACTAACCCCAATGCATGCGAAATTTCGGTACAATTCGCGACATTCGCAAAGTGTACGAGACGGTCATGTTGGCGACGAGAGTTTTGAGAGAGTGCCCATCAACGTGGCTGATGTTTCGTTCATAAGCGCATTTGTTCTTAATTTCACACAAAATGCCCTGCCGGTTCATTTTGCGATTGAAGCGAATTTGCAGCGCTTTATACCGAATATAGCGAAAATACTCTCTGCCGAAATATCGATTTTTAAACTTTCAGAAAAATCGATAATTCCGTACAAAATTTATCCTTTTCCCCCTTTTTTATTTTTTTTTCATGCCGAGGGAAATTTTTTTTTATTTTTCTTGTTGAAAGGGGGAATAAAGTTGAAATAAAACCCCCGGCGGCCAAGATTTTCCCTCTTTTTTGAGACCCTGACAAATGCGTGGAAAACACGAAACCGGGGAAGGAAAAGCCGAAAAAACGTCAAATTCCGGGTAAGATGCTCCGCCCCTTTTTGCAACTATTGCACGACTTTTGTACTGCAAGTGTTGTAAAATTCAGGAAAAACTGCGCCGCAGACTTGCGGTTTTCCCCGGTTTTGCAAATGATTTTTCCCGGCTTTGTCTCCTCTGGTTTTGTCAGGGTATATTTTTTTCTACACATGAGTTACCAAATTTTTCACGTTATATTGTCGGCCCGCCAAAATGAGCAAACGCGCTCCGCTGAACTAAACGCTATGCGATTTTTATTTTGGTCTCCAAATTATTTCATTTCACGTATAAATTCAACGTGAAATGAAATTATTTGGAAACCAAAATGAAAATCGCATAGCGTTGAGTTCAGGGGAGCGCGTTTGACCATTTTGGCGGGCCGACGATAGGTCTATTATTTATTAGCGCAGAAACTACTTTTTAAAGCTTGGTTAATTTGACATTTTCAGGTCTTCTAATTCTGTCACAAGTCATTGCTGCTTTGGCCACGAAACAGAAGCATATTCCTTACCGCAATTCTGTGATCACTCGCGTTCTTCAAGATTCTCTCGGTGGAAACTCGTACACAGTGTTTCTTGCATGCATCTCTCCAGCTGATACTAATTCCCAGGAAACACTCAACACTCTTCGTTACGCCGATCGTGCCAAGCAAATCAAGAATAAGCCTATCGTTAACAAGAATCCTAAGGCGGAGGAGATTGCTGTTTTACAGGCACAGATAAAAAGATTGCAAAAGGAGAATGGCGATCTTCGACAGGGAATCGCTCCGGCTGATACAAAGTTCAATGATATGGCGAATACGGCTGAAATATTGTCTCTGAAAGATGAAGTGGCTCGCAAGTCAGAAGAGCTCAGAGAAAGAGCCATTAAGCAATCTGAATGTATCGTTAGAATCAATGCACTCACTCAACGGAACGGGCGCCTCGAAGCTGACAAAACAAAACTGTCGATAATGTTATCTGACGTTCGTAGCGCTATTCTTAACGAGGAGATGATCGAACCTTCCGAATTAGTTCGTTCTATCGTTCAAATTGTCGGAGAATCAGATGCATCCACAATGTTGGCTGAAGAGGATCAAGATGAAACTGCGGGTGCAATGGGCTCTTCAGATGAAACAATGTACGACGCGGAGAGACTTCCAGAGTTGCAAGCTGAGCTCGATGAGCTGGAAAAACAAATTGCCATGAAGGATGAAAATCGACAGAAGGCACTCGAAACGCAACGAGAATTCATTGAGGCCATGCAGCAGAGAGAGGTACGTTTTATTTCCAAATTTAAGAGAACTTTCCCTTTGTGTAATCTGTGAAATGATGACTATAGTAAAAGGTCTGACTTCTTGTCACATTACCGTCTTTTTTCACACGACGAAATTTTGAAGGCACTAAACTTTAAATGTTCAAGTTTGGCGCCAGAGAGTCGATTCTAATAGCGCGGCCAGAAATGAAAAAAAGGTGGCCATAAATGCAGAAATTTCCCCCTTTTTTTTCTAAATCACACAGTTGAATTTAGAAAAAAGGGGAAATTTCTGCATTTATGGCCACCTTTTTTTCATTTCTGGCCGCGCCATAAATAAACGGTCCTTATAAGGCGAGACAACGTCAATTTTCGGTTGTCCGGTCGGATACGGGTCCTACAATTTTCATTCTTCATCAGATTTGACGAGTCGTGCGGAAAGAGATGGGAAGTGCTTGAAGAAATGATCACAATATGAGATCTGATCGCAGAATGACACCTAACATTTTAATTTTTGATGTTCTCTAATGCACGTTTTTTCTGCAAATGTTTAATTCTTATTTATTTTTATTCTAGGACGAGAAGACGCAGTTGGTCGTTCGTGTCGGAGAGCTGGAAACTGAGATTGCCAAGCTTCGTAGTGAGAGTAAAAAAGTCACCACTGCCACGAAGATTGCAGAGGAACGTCGACAAAGACTTAAAGAACTCGAACGTCAGCACGCGGAAGACAAGAAAACGTTGTCGGAACTCAAGAAACTTCAAGAGACTCGTCGGCGTATGGAGGAGGCCTTCAAAAAGACTGAAGACGAGCTCAAAAATCTGCGCTCACAACGTCTTCGCCTTCTCAGAGAGCAACGTGCCGAGGCAAGCAAATTCCAAGCATTCAAGCAGAAACACGAGCGTGAGATGGCTCAGATCAAGTCGAAAATGCAAAAGCGCGAGATGGACGTTGTCCGACAGAAGCGTACCGATGAGCAGAAATTGGCTGTGCTCCAGCAGAGACTCAGCGAATCGAACCGTGCCAATAAGATGCTCCGAGAGCTGAACCAAAAACGCGCGAACCGCAAAGGAGTGCCAACGGATCCAGCAGCCCTACAGGTTCATAATGTTTTTATCAGAGAACGAAGAATTCCTGCTAACCAGCCACTGCGTGGGAATCATCGTGCTCGCGCTTTTAGATAGTTGTACATATTTTCTATTTTTAATGTATATATAGGTTTCCTTATAACAGCTTACCCATCCTTTACAAGATTTTTATTTTTACTTTTTTCTAGTCCCCAAACTGGTAGCATTAATAATCTCATTTTTACGTGTAACTTTTAATTTTTCATATCGATGAACAGTTTTATTCTAGTTTTTCGATTGAAAAAGAGGTACGCATGAAGAGAGATTTAAAAATTTAAATTTGAGAAAGTAATGGGGTTTTTACGAAATGGCAAAAAAATTCTGGGAAATATCGAATTTGTTTCTGAAAGTTTTTAAAGTCGACTTCAAAAAATTTTGGTCCAAAATTTCCTGAGTATTTCATATCCGTGAGTATTTTTCCCTTATTTCCCCAAAATTGCAGTTTAATCGAAGCGTTTTCCGAGTTTTTCCACGTGAATAATCCCACAATAAAAATCAATAATAAAGTTATTTTGCAGAACATAATCGAAGAGGAGCTTGAATTGGAGGCGACTGCTCAACGCTGTAATTTGTTATGTGAAGAGTTGCGTCGTCAACGACAAGAACTGATGAACCGTATCAATTCACTTGAATCACAAACGTTTGAAGGAGGGAAAAGGGTTGGTTTTTAAAGACTATTTCGTATTTTAATGTTTTCCTAACCTTGTCTACCATGTTTTGCATGTGTGTGTTCTTAGATTTGTCGAATGTGGCGAAAAGCTCGTCGCCGTGGCGGAGGTCAGGAACATCTTCTGGATATGGGCTCGCCCATTTCGTTTTCTCATTTTTGTGAACACAGTGAATGTGATGAAAGTGTTTCGTCTGATGTCCGTTTGCATGTTCTATTTGTTTTTTTTTTTCTAGAATGTTTCGATCACACATTTCTTTATTATTCAGAGACGCATTTCCAATGTGGAGCCAGATGTTTCTATGATTCTTGATGGAGAAGAAGAGTTTGAAGAGAAGCGTCAGAAAGAGCTTGCGTCTCTTCGTGCTTCTCTCGAAACAATCAACGAAGAGATCAAAGATTCGCTTCGCAATGAAACAATCTCGGGAAGCGAGGAAAGATCCAATAGATGGGAGAAGGTTCCAATCGAAATGCGTCCTCTTATCGAAGCTATATACGCTCAAACTGTGGCTCACGTCAAAAAGGAGGTGGAACTCGACTTTAAACTCACTAAAACCAAGAATGAATTCACGTCGAAGATGACTGTGAAGAAGAGTTTGGAAGAGAAGAAGAAGAGAGACGATGAGGAGCTGAGAAGCAGATATAGAGAGTTGGCACAAAGTGTCGAAGACGCCAAATCAGAATTGCATCAGAAGATTTCATTCATTCTGTGTCTTATCAAATGTGACCGAATCGACGAAAAGTTCCTTCAGCAATTGGAATCACTCAAAAACCAGTTTTGTGACGTGGAGCACAAGATCAAAAAAACCAGGGTGAGGAATCTTGTTTTCTCTTTTATTTTACCACCGTATTAGCCTTTACAGCGTCGAACAACCAACTTTGCCGGTGGGCTCACTCCAAAACCAGAACTGAAGAGGAATGAACGCAATCGTCGCGCCGTCCATCATTATGGAAACGTGGTGAATTCGGAGGATGTCACTCTTGACGATTCGCGTCACTTCAACGCAAGACGAAAGGATGTTTCACTGTCTTCGTTTCAGTTGAACCAACACGCAGAGGAGAATGTTAGGAGGTAAGAATGGTTTTTTGGGTCACCCAGACATCGATATTTTTTTTCCAGAAGGGTTGCAATGTCGCCAATTAGATTTGACGATAACACACGGCTCGACGAAGAGGATGAGAATCAGGAGAATGTGGAAGAAGAAGAATTCAGCAATGCAACGTTTGTGAAAGATGGTCCGACGACTTCTGAAGCCAACTCTAATTCTACGTTTGTTATCAGCAAAGCTGCGCCTTTGCCATCTTCAGAAGCCCTTCCTCCGATGCGATACAAATCCCGTCGAACTGATCTAGGTCCTCTTTGATCCCCACGCCCACACTTCCTTCTGATTTATTCCCCCTTTTTTCTTGCCCTCTCCATAACCAGACCCACCCCGTCGGGTTTTTTACTTTCCTATAATCACAAGAAAACTCGTTGCTTCCCTTCACTCAATTGTTTTCATTTCGTTTTTTTTCTGTATTTTTCAGTAATGACACCTTTTTCTTCGTATTCCTATTTATCGGGTATTTTTTATTTTCTTTTTCTCTATTCTTTGATCTGTTCCATCTCCAATCTTTATGCGTATCACCATTCATTCTAATTACTGTAATTCACCCTTTCACCTTTATGATTAGTAAACTCTTTAACTTTTAGTCGTATAAATGCAAACATGGATTGTCATGGCCGACTTTCGCCTCCGCACAAAGAAACTTATTTACAGACACAAGATTTGAAATTTTTCATAAATAAAGTTCCAGAGCATTAAGTTTTAGTTGAACTCTTGCTGATTTTAAAGCACTCTTCTGTTCTGAAATCCAATTCTGAATCTATCGTCATGTTTCTGATGAAAAACAAGTTGTAAAAACTGAAAATCAATGAAATTCTTAATTTTTTAGTTAAAAATCAATAAATGCTCAGCGATGGGATAATGCAACAGCGCTCCAACGCTACGCGAGAGAGATAAGAGAGTGCCAGACAGCGAAAGAAAATTGTTCTTCAAGTTTTTCCACTTTGGCCACTTTGGACACCGAGTTCCTCGTTTTCGTATTTTTTTTTGTTATGTACCTATTCACGAAAATTTGTAATATCTTCAGTATACTGCTTCATTACATCAGGACAATTAGCTCCTGAAGTGTCTGGAAACTCAGCAGAAGGAGAGAGAGAGACAGGCGATTAATCGCGCGAATCCTGGCGAGGTGGAAAATCGATTAATTGCCATAAATACTCGTAATATTTTTTCGTGTGTATACACGTGTATTTATATGTGTGTAACACGCTCCCGTTTAGTTATATTAGAGTTATTTTAAAAGTACAATTTTTGGCCCACAAAAAAACTAAATTTTAGGGAACAATGAGCGGACACGACGATCTTCAAGCACTCTTCCAAATGGTTCCTAATTTGCAGGTATATTTTTGTTAAAACAACTAATTAAAAAAATGTTTATTGACAGGAAGGAACACCATACTACGAAATGTTGCTGAAAATCATTGACGACATCGGACGAGACATCAAACCGACGTATACATTTAATAAATTGACTTGTGAGCGACTGAAAAGGAATATTCAAACCGCAAAAGTGCTTATCAAGTGAGGTTTTGTTAATTTTTCAGAAAAAAAAATTATGCTGGCACCTTTAACAAAGGGGGGGGGGGGGAAATAAAAAAGAGTTATTTAAAATTTTACAAACACGTATTTAGTATTCGGTGAGCTTATAGGATATTTTGGATATAATTTTGCGCAATTTTAAACGTCAACCAGTCAAAAATCTTTAAATTCGTGCCAGTGGAGTTTTCCGAACAATTCATTTTTTTTTCAGTTTTTATGTATAGACAATTTGTAGGTTATCTATTAACTTGATTGGGAAAAATCGCCTTTAATCTTGAAAAAAATTTCATACATTTTAGAATATTTTTTTTTCATTCCTCTGTTAACACGGTTCACAGAGCCCGTGAAAAAACCATTTACATATATATAATCAATATCTCCACCGCAATGTTCACCGTTTCACTATCTCTTAAGATTTGATCCTCAGCTGGTATACCCTCTCGAGAGGTGTGAACGTCAAATATTTGCAGGGCGTGCCAGCAAGAGGCCGAATCGGACAAAAAGAAGGCCGATGCAGCAATCGAACAGCAGCGAATTCAGGCCGCTGCCGCTGAAAAAGCGGATAAAGATAAGGATCAAACCAAAAAAGATTGAGCTCTGAAAATTTTATACTTTGTACAAAGTTCATTATTGAATCTCAAACTCACTTCGTGTCTAACTCTCTTTTCACGTGTTTATCAATAACTTTAAAAAATTAAATTTAAGATTAAAGTCAGTTACTTATTTATTAATTTTTTTTTACTTAAAAATCGCATTTTTCCGTTTATTCCAATATTTACTTTCCATTTTTTCACCAAATATCAAATCTCTTTTTTGTTGTGCCTTTTCTCGCAATGCCTTCGAAATCGCTGAAACTCACATCGCGGCCTGCATTTGCCCGTCGAATCCCTGACTCTTCACGTGTCTGCGTCTCCACGTACCTTTTGCATACATCGTCGGACAGTCGGTCGGGCTCATTGTGCATTTTGAAAACGGAGAATGGATTGGAGCTCGAAAAGGAAATCAGCACATCGGCCGGCGTCTTTCGATTTGATTTTCGGAATCCGTCAACAGTGGTGGCTGCGTTAACCGATGGAAGTCTTGTTGTGCAGCAGATTGAAGGTAAGTGACTTCGCTTTAGGCTTGTATAGTTTAATTTTGAGTCATTTCAGATCCAATATCCTCGGAAACGACTCCAGTCTCCTCTGACATGCTTCTAGACTTGGGACTCTCCGATTCGTCTGTTCTAGTGACAAGCGATAATAAGGTTAGTACAGTGCGCGTCAAAAGTATAAGACACCCCCTTATTTTGGCGTTTGAGAAAAAAAAAATCGTGGGTTTCAATGGAAATCTACCCGGCTAAAATTTTTTTTAAATTATTGTCGGCCCGCCAAAATGGCCAAACGCGCTCCGCTGAACTCAACGCTATGCGATTTTCATTTTGGTCTTCAAATTATTTCATTTCACGTATAAATTGGATGTGAAATGAAATAATTTGGGAACCAAAATGAAATCCACGTAGTACTGAGTTCAGCGAAGCGCGTTTGGTCATTTTGGCGGTTTGACAATAATTATAATTTCCAATCTGCTGCTTTTCTTTGTTGTTGGCCAATTTTACTTTAATTTTGGATATTATTTCTCGTTTTACCAACTTATTTTTTACTGAACAGTGAAATTTGAAATTTATGGATTTTATGGTTTTTATGATATTTTTTTTAACGTTTTACGGAATCCGTAAAAATGAATTTTACGCCCAGCCCTGCTTCTAACCAAGTGATTTCTGCAAATGACATTCGCGGCGAGCTCCAATTAACCGTTTCGAAGTCGACAATTCTCAGAAAAATGAGCAGTTCCGAAATATTTGAGTCATGAGAAAATGAAGGAAGCTCCAAAAATTAATGATGCTCACGGAGAAAAGAGGTTAGACTTCGCCGTTAAAGTATCGGCCATTCAATTCGATTATCATGATGAAATTAAGCCATATTTACAATAATATTATGTGAAAATGGTAATTATAAAAATTTGACAAACATGTAAATCATATTTCTAATGGACCTATTCACAAAACCGGAAAAAAAAAAGAAAAAAACGGAAAAAATTGCCGGAATAATCGGAGGAAAAAATTCTTCTGTACACGCTCAAAAAATTTTGTACCAAAATATCGATTTTAAAAATTTTCAGAAAAAATCGATATTTTGGTCCAAAATTTTTTGAGCGTGTACAGGAGAATTGTTTCCAATGTTTCCCAAAATTTCAGGTCAATCGTAGCATTCTCCGATTTTTCCCGCAATTTTTTTTCCGTATTTTTCTTTTTTTCCGGTTTTTGTGAATAGGTCCATAACATATTATTACTAAAATGCAGACAACTTTTACGAGAATTGGGAATTCAAAAAAATGTGACACGATGTTACAGTTCTATTCTGAAGTAGCACCACAATAAGAGCAAACGAAGAAAATTTGTTTCCAAAGTATGCAAGCACCTTGTCTCAATTTTTTGTTTCCCCAATATGTTTATTAAATCTCGGAAATATCTCACAAAAATGTTAGACCGATTGGTATTTAAAAAACGTAAAATTTGCAAGTAACGTGCATTTTACCTAAAAATCTTCCAGGGTCACTCCTATCTTGTCGACCTGAATACGTCTGTAATTGTGTCTTCTTGGCTTGCCCATTCTCTACCATACGTTCCCGGCGAAGGTTGTGAAGTGTGGTCCTGTGCAATCGCTCAGGATGCTCAGACAGCCGTCACAGGAGGCGAGGATGGATCTATGAAGTTTGCGATTTTTCTAGTTTATTGCTCGTGACAAACATTTTCCTAGGCTGTGGGACGCTCGCTCCCACACTATGACTGGAATGTCGAAAATCTTCGAAGCTGGAGTGGTGTTTGTCGATTTTCCATTGGAAAACCAAGATCAAATCATTACTGGATCGTACGATGAGCACATACGAATCTTTGATCGCCGGAATTTGAAGGATCCGATCGCTGAGCGTAAAGTGAGTTAATAATTGAATCGATTCTCCCCGGAACACCTTCGCTGTCACCTGAATCTTCCACTTGGTTCACTTGATTAGCGGTTCAACGAGTCCAATACGAAAGGGAAAAGCAGATTACATTTCCGGGTCTCTGATGGTGCGAAACGGCTTTAATTTACCGCCCGACGCGTTTACAGATCCTACATTTTATTTTTTTGTTAAAAATGTTATTTTTGAAGCTAAAAACGTATAATTCTTTTAGCTCTCTGGAGGCGTATGGAACATTGAAAGAAGCGGTTCCCAATTCTGCGTCGCATGCATGTACGGAGGGTACTCCATACTTGATGCCGAGACCCTAGAAGTCGTCCATGAAAATCGATCCGCAGGTGTGAATCTTTTGTATGGAGCCACAAAAGTCGACGATGATGTTCTCTTTTGCACGTTCAACGATTACTTGGTTGTATTGGATGAAGCAAAGTAAATAAAATTTAATCGTTTACTACATTGCACGGTGTGTTGAGCGGTACACTGCTGTACCACGCACGGTGTCCACAAGTTTAAATGTGGACCGAGACTATAATTGCTGGCGATTTCAGCTGATTTGCCATTTTTAACTTTCGACCCCTCTCTCCGCTTCGAAATTCACATCAACCGTATTGTGACTTTAGCCCAAAACAAAAAAATTGCAACGCGGTGTTTGCGTACTTTTGAAAATTCAAACGGCAATGAGAGAAATAGCATGGCAAATGAAGAGATTTGTTTCCATTTTCATTTGAATTGAAAAAGTACGCAAACACCGCGTTGCAATTTTTTTGTTTTCACAATAAAGTCGTTCAAATCCCGATCCCCAATCTTCCATTCTAACCTGTTCAAAACATACAGTAGCGGCCAATGAAATATCACCTTTTGATTTTTTAGCTGTAACTTTTTTTAGAGATAAGATGAAAACTCGCGACCTTCTGTGAAAACATGCTATTATCAATTCAATATTCTTGCATAAGAGTTCGCGCTGAAAACCTAACTAGGGAACCATTTATCTAATGCATGGACTCTGCCTTAACCGTTGACACAATTCGAAAGAGGGACTTTTAAAATGTATATTCCAGTTTTCAAAACCTGCTTACGAGACTTCTGAATATATAAAATTTCAGTCCAAAGTTTGACCAATTTTAGCATTGGTTTTAGCAGAAATAGCCTTTCACGAGCTATTTTTCTCGCCACGACCACCCCATTTCATAGGTGCCCTCATTGTTCACTTCAAAACATGCGAGGGTGGCGCAGGTGGGTGTACTTGCGTTTCTGAATATTGAGATGCTGGTTCGACCCCCACGAAATTATTGTTTTTTTTTCTTTTCAAATTATTTTTCATAAAGTTTTTTGGAAACAATTTTTTTTAGTTTACTTTAAATATTTCCCTTTACACTTTGGATATGTTAAGATTTATATTCAATTTTGAAACTTTTCTCTCCATATTATATCATGGACTATTTCAAGTTTTCTGAAATTTCTGTAATCAAGGGTATGACCAGTTTGGCAGATGCTTTCGCGCTCCTCCCATCTGAAAATTCCAATCAGTTCATATTTGGAAAAAAAAACGTTTCGATTTGTTCATGTACCTGTGCTGAATAGGTCCATAGCCAAGTTCCAAAGAAAAAGAAAAAAAATCAATTACTTCGTGGGGGGTCGAACCAGCATCTTGATATTCAGAAACGCAACTACTCCCGCCTGCGCCACCCTCGCATGTTTTGAAGTGAACAATGAGGGACCCTATGAAATGGGGTGGTCGTGGTGAGAAAAATAGCTCGTGAAAGGCTATTTTTGCTAAAACCAATGCTAAAAATGTGAAACTTTGGACTGAAATTTCATATATTCAGAAGTCTCGTAAGCAGGTTTTGAAAATTGGAATATACATTTTAAAAGTCCCTCTTTCGAACTGTGTCAACAGTTAAGGTAGAGTCCATGCATTAGATAAATGGTTCCCTAGTAAGGCCACACCCCTCTTTTATCGGCCCGCCAAAAATGGTCAAACGAGCTCCGCTCACTGGGACATGAGGAGGGAGTGAGAGAGTTTAAAAAAGTGGTCTAGTTTTGCTGAAAATCAAAAAAGAAACAAATCCCAATTGAAAAAGTAACTGCGCTGCGGTGTTCAGGGAGAGAAAACGAGATATGCCGAGATATGCGCCAGCAGTTATTTCTAGTGGCGATTCTCCCTTCCGTGACATAGTGTGGTATATGCGTGGCGATATTGTGTTTTCAAACGAGTTATATCATGAAAACATGAGTAGACTATCGCTTTTTTGTCTGCGTCTCTTCACAGCACTGTGTTTGTGTGGTCACGCACAGAGGATTGTGTAAAACACCGCGTCGACGAAATCCAGAAAAAAAACCTTCGAAATGTCCACTTTTGAAACGTCACACTTTCGAAACGTCACACTTTGGAAACGTCGAACTTTCGAAACGTCACACTTTCGAAATGACTACTTTCGAAACGTCCGAGAGCCGACACCTCACGTTTACTTATTTTCGGCCCGCCAAAATGGTCAAACGCGCTCCGCTGAACTCAACGCTATCCGATTTTCATCTTGGTCTCCAAATTATTTCATTTCACGTGTAAATTCAACGTGAAATGAAATAATTTGGAAACCAAAATGAAAATCGCGCTCAGCGGAGCGCATTTGACCATTTTGGCGGTTCGACAATATCATAATTTTTTCGCTTGCACTTATGGTGGCCGGCAAGAATATTGAATCGATAACAATTACATAAAAATTAGAATTTCAACAGAAGGCTCTAATAAATTAAACTTTATTCCGGACACAAAAATGTTCTTTCTTTTTTTAAATTGAATCGGCACACTTTGGCGGGCAATAAAAGAAAATTAGTTAATGGACTAGGAAACTATGCCATAGTGGTGTTTTTTTCACACAAAGCATAAATACACGTATTCTTGGAAGGGGAATAGTAAGAGTTAATAATCGGGGAAAATTTTTCACAATATTGTCCAACCGCGAGAAAGCTAGTGTTATACGTGAAATGTGATTATTTAGAAGCCAAAATGAAAGTTCAGAAATACTTAGTTTCATGGAGCGCACTTGCTTTCTTCGCGGATGGACAATATATATTTAAATGTTTACAAAAAACCTATGAAAACAACTACAGAAATAAGGAAAAGTTTGCAAAAATGATTAGAAATAGAGCTGGGATCGGTGAGTTCAGCGGATTGAATTTTCCGCATCTTTTTCTTTTGACTGATCATTTCTTCTTCTTCTTCTTTTTCTTCTTTTTTCTCGGAAATTGTCGTTTGTGGCAATGTTACTGTAGTCATCTCATCGATTGATACTGTGGCTGTTTTCGTGGTGAGATCTCTTGTAGAGGTTACTGCAGAGAGCTTCTTCTCAGATTCTTTCTGAAAAGCAGCCAACTTTTGAGAAGTTCCAGTAAATTGACAAGCTGGCATTAACGTGTTTGTGGTGTCTTTAAGAACACGGTAAATTACCTGAAAACTGATAAGTAATGGGAATAAAATAAAGAAAATTGACCTGCCAAGCAGAAAACCCACAATCCTGTTTGATCGGACTACGAACACATCCAGAAAAAAAGTTGAGAGCTCTGGAAAATAATAACTTTTTTTGGGAAATAACTACCGTATTGTGATCCATAACGATCCATCTGACTCAAAAATCGTTTCGGAAACAGAGAATTCGCATACATTGGCACGCTGCCAAGATTTTTTTTTCCGCAGCCTACTTTCGCGAGGGCAATCTACGGCTCTAGGACGTTTCTAAACTGGGACATTTCGAAACTTTTTTGCTTTTTTGCGTATTGTTTTTCGCCAATCGACACCAAAACACGCGGGCATTTGGTATTTATTTTTCATTTTTAACAGTTATTTTAATTTTTTTGGGAATTTGAATCCGAAACGTCCCAGTTTGGAAACCATTTTTTTTGTTAATAACCTAAATTAATAAAACATCACCCTACCCGCACATTCTATCCACTTTAGCCGGCATCGACACCCCGGATTCCGTATTGGCAGATTCGATTTCTTTTAAAGTCTCATCATGACATCTTTTAACCGAAGGTTTTCGATCCAATTCCATTAAACATTCCGCCGATTCCATGAACGCTGAAATTGTGAATAAATATGGATTAAAAACATACGATAAGTTGCTTATTTGCACATACTATTGTAGCCTTCATTGCAAAGATAGCCATACGAAGAATCGATAAGTGATATCGTCACGTGACGTGGACAAGTGCTTCGATGATCGCGAACACAGCTGTTGAACTTGGCAATTAGTCTGAAGAGATTTAAAAATTCAACAAATACTTTTTTGTTTGGTGTCCTAAAGCAAAAAGGTCCTTGGGGTGTGATTTAAGATTTATGCGTGACTTTGTGACGGCTTTCATTTTTTTTTCGAAGTTTTGAAAAAAGAAGAAGAAAAAAAAAACAAAAAATAGCCATGCCCTTTATGAAAAACAAGGTGTTTCGTAACTTGCAATTTATATACAGTACCGTTCAAAAGGTTGGAAACTTTTGGTTTTTGGAGTATAACTTTTGAATGGAGATGGTTATGGTTTTGAAAATTTGCATGAATCTGCCCCGTAATGTTTTTGACAAGTTCCAAAAATGAATTTGGTCATTTTTGGAAACTGCAGATTTTTCAAAAAATTTCAGATGCCAAAATTTTCGACCCAAAAATTATTTTTTTTTCGGATTTTTCAGGACTCGATATTTATGTTCAAAATAAAGTTTCAAAACTAAAAGTATGATTTTAGTTGACTATGGGTTGATCGGACAATTTTCAGCTGACTTACAGCACTTTTAATATCATGGTCTACATGGGTAAGTCAACTTTAACTTTTATTGAGAATCACCAAAAGCGAATAAAATCAAATAAACTTTGTTTTTTAACAGTTTTTATCTAATTTGCCCTTATTTTCTTTGATTTTCGTGATTCTCAATAAAAGTTATAGTTGACTTACCCATGTGGACCTTGATACCTTGACCTTGATAAAGTGCTGTAAGTCAGCTGAAAATTGTCCGCTCCACCCATAGTCAACTAAAATTATACTTTTAGTTTTGAAGCTTCATTTTGAACATAAATATCGAGTCCTGAAAAATTTGGAAAAAAAATTATTTTTGGGTCGAAAATTTTGGCATCTGAAATTTTTTGAAAAATCTGCAGTTTTCAAAAATGACCAAATTCATTTTTGGAGCTTGTCATAAACATCACGGGGCGAATTCATGCGAACTTTCAGGGCCATAACCCTCTCCATTCAAAAGTTATACCCGAAAAACCAAAAGTTTCCAACCTTTTGAACGGTACTGTATTGTCATCCCGCCAAAATGGTCAATCGCGCTCCGCTAAACTCAACGCTGAGAGATTTTCATTTCGGTCGCCAAATTATTTCATTTTACGTATAAATTCAACGTGAAATGAAATAATTTGGAAACCAAAATGAAAATCGCATAGCGTTGAGTTCAGCGGAGCGCGTTTGACCATTTTGGCGGGCCGACAATAAATATTGAGAAAGCTATGATGTGCAGGATTTGCAATGTGGGCGGAGCCAAGGAAAACCCGCTCCACTGGATTCTACATGAACTTCAAATTTTTAGGCATTTTTTTATGTGTTTTGTTTTTGCCAAAATATGCGTAGCTGCGAAAAGTCGGAAATTTCCGATTACGGTTCCGAGACAAAATGATTTCTGAAAATATTTCCGTTTCCGTCGGAAATAATTTTTTTCCGATGTCGGAAAAAATCGTGTTTTTCTGTCGAAATTTGGTACGAAACATCGTTGTTTTTTTTGGAAAAAATTCTACCATGTCCGTGGCACAAATTTCCTATTTAAAACACGAGTTTTCGTATCTTTCCTCACTTCTTTTAAGTTTTTTTGTGATTAATTTAAGATTTTATGGGTCTATTCAGGTTCATTTCCGATTTTTCCGATCGGAAATCGGAACGAGAATTTTCAATTTCGGAATTCCGACGGAAATTCGGAAATAAAAATGAAAATTTCGAAATTCCGTCGGAATATCGGAAAAGAAAATTACAAAATCGGAAATTTCCGACGGAACTCGGAAGATAAATTTTTAATTCCGAGAAATGTTCGGGTTCGGGACTACGTTTCAGAGAACTTTTTTGAGATCAAATTTTCGAGCGGCAATTCTCGCGTCTCTGTGTCTCCACTTTTGCACACTTTTTTCTAGACTTTGCACAACGTCATTGTCGAGACACAGACACATGCGAAAAGGAGTGAATTCCTTTACGTAGGGCATGGCGTGTTGGACGGAACGTTGGAAAATAAAATTTAAACTGGGCGGGATTTTTTCTCGAAAAAAAATTCAAGCCTGTAAGCGTGATCGCATTTTTCTACCGTAGGCTGCATTTAACTGCGCAGGCACTTTTCTGCGTTGACTTGATACGAAGAGGAGACGCAGAGAAGCAGAGTGCGAGGATATTGTTGTTTTTGTAGCAAACAGTCGCCGGAGAGACGCAAACACTCAGCGCAGCGCATTGCCAATAACGTTCGGGGCAGCACGCCGTGCCTCAACGAAGCAAAAAAAGTAAGTTTTTAAAATGTGTTTTTGCAGAAAAAGTCTACATAGAAAACGAAGTTTGAGCAATTTTATAAACCTTTATTCGCCTAATTCATGGGAAAAATCAATAATTACTTGAAAACCCCGGTTCGCTGTGTGACAACGGCAATTTCTATAACTCCTATGCGATGCGTATTTTTCCTTTATTGCATTTTTTCTGTGTTTTTCGAATTCCGAGTTGGTATACAAAATTATTTTAATCGTAAAGGAAAACAGATTTTTCCGAGAAAAAACAAAATAAATAAAACATTCTGATCGGGCGACAAAAAATGCACCAACAAGTTTAGGCTCCGCCTACATTTCATCTTCTCGACACCGTATTTATGAATAGGTGACGACACTAACCTGCAAAGCTCGTTGAAAACTTTTCTTCCCATATTTGGAAGGGAAAAAGCGCTTCCGAATTCCGATCCACCGCCTGATAGAGAGTCCTGAAATAACTCAAAAATATTCAGAATTATCCGAACGTTAAATACCTGATTATTGAGCACTTTTGCGTAATCGGCCACCGGTTGCACACATTCTTGAATTCGTGAATTGACGGCATGCGGACACGTAGTGGTGAGCGCCACGGGGAACGTGACGACGAGTGAGAAGAAAACGCACCGAGCAATCATTTTATCATCTGTTAAAGAAAACACTGATTTTGGATCAGAAAGATCTCTTATTCAAAAAATGAGTCGTGGAAAGAAAAGCCATAGAATAGAGACAAAACGCGACAAATGTCGTGTCGCCAAAAAGAAAAGAAGCCAGACCCATAAGGGATGTGCAGAAAAAGAGGGAGAGATAAAAATGATGGGAATAAATGTGATCCGTTTTCCTTTTCTGCTTTTTGACTTGCTCGACCAATAGAGAATAAACATGTGCAGTGAATGCTCCAATACCTTTCGTGCGGCTCCCACAGTCAAGTGACCCGAACACCGAATTAGATCCATTGAGCCGTTCACATTGGAAGGGAACGAACCTGGTTCAAGAAAAATGCCTTGTATCTGTGCAGTCCATAAAGATATTAACAGAATTCGGCATATTTACCCGGGGCAACAATTGGTCAGCTTGGTGGTAAATTTCCCGAAATAGGGCAAATAACCGAAAACTACCAGATTAAAGCTAGCTGGGAAGTTTTGGGGAGTATTGCCACAACTGAGAGCACTTCACCAAACATTCCTGTCCGGGCAGCTGATTACCAAAAGTGTGGACGAATTTCCAAAAATTCGCAGAGAAAGTAAAGTCGTTACAAGTATGTATTTTATACGGTGGTCAAGGTATACGAAAAAAGAGTGGATGTGTATGTACGTGTCCGTTTTCCAATTAAAATAGACAAATGAGTGACATTTCGTCTAGTGAATTACACACTTCAAAGTATGCTCTGTGGGCAGAGAGAGAGAGAGAGAGGGCTTCCGATAACTAATTTTAATGGGGTTGAGAAATACGAATTGGTGAAGAAAAACAGCTCTATTTCTGGACCGGATGTATAGAAAAATTAATACTTTTTTGAACAAGGATTAAGATTTTTAGTGGCCAGATTAATTCAGTGTTTTGTATAAATTGTAATGCAAATGACGTTTATTAAAAAATTATGATTTGTTTTAATTTTTAATCAAAAGTTGTTCTTTTAAGTAAAATTAGTACATGAGCACGAGGCAATACATTTTTTAATTTTTTTTTTCGCTTTTACATTTCCTAATCTAAAACATGTTTTAATAGTCTGGGTGTTTGTTCGTTATTTTCACACTACTTCGGCAAAAACGCTGAAAACTCGCTCCAATTGAACAATGAATTTCACATGCATTTGAAGTGAGGTTTAGAGAAATCAGAGCGAAACATCGTTCACGCTCTCTCAATTTACTGCATTCTCTCGTCGCCAACATGGCCGCGTCGTTCACTGTGCGAAGGGAGCGAGTTTGCAGCGCTCCATACTGAGAATATCAGAAGACAAAACCGACAAAATCCAGAAAATCTTTTTTGTCCGTGAAATGTCAATTAACAGAGAAATTGCGTATCGGTGAGCAAAAAAATGGGCAGTTTCATGATTTTCTGTAGTAAAACACTTGAAAACACAATAAGACTTAAGATAAAAACCCAAAAATCGGTCAAGAAAAAATAAATAATTAAGATTCTTTTCGAGAGCTTGAATAGTGCAATTAAATATTGAAAAGAAACAGAATAATAAAAAGAAAAACATCTTTCTTTTTTTTCTGTTGAATTTAATAAATACATATAAACGAGATGAGGAGGCACATATGTGGGTATTCGGCTAACACGATTATCCTTTTTTATTTTTTCTTTCTTTTTCTTTTTTTTCAATATCCCATCCATCCTAACCAATTCCACGTCCAGACAAAGTTAACTGAGGGATCAAAAAAATGGTGGCACAGCCAAATTAGTCTTAAATACATAGTGAATGAAACATGTGAGCGGAAGCGGAAAAAAAAACGTGGTTGAGACGAATGTGGCTCAGTAAAAAAAGAAGAAAAAAGTAAATTGAAAAAAAGTGAAATGCGTCCCCTTTTGCTCGTTTCTTTTCACTCGGTTGGCAAAAAAACGAAGAAATACATAGAAGGAGAAAATGTACTTGATACGATGGGGGAAACATAAAAGGTGAACGAGGTGGGCGGAGCTTGCATAGGGAGTGTGGGGGACTCTTTAGAGATTGCAAACTTTTGCGAAGGAGTTTGGGCATATCTTGTTTTTTTGAAAAGAACTCAGGAAATTTTTAGTTAATGGCTATTACTGCGTCGCGAAAACCAGGCAGAGCGCTCGTGCGTGGCGGCTCTGGTCTCGCCGCGACCAGCGCATATACGGTAGTTTGATTACATTCTTTTTTGTATTGTTTTTCTGTGTTTTCGTTTTTTCGTAAACAAACTACCGTATACACGCGGGTCGCGGCGAGACCACAGCCGCAACAGACGAGCGGCTCTGCCTGCTTTTCGTGACGCAATATTATTTTCAACACCTTTCGCATTTGAAATTCTGGGATTCTCAGAGAACAAATTTAAAAAAAATCCGGAAAAGGTTTTTTTTAAATTTGGTCAATTTCAGTTGGCTCAGGTTTGAGCTCGTTTTTCTACCGTGGGCGGCATTCAGCTGCGCAGTCACTCATCTGCGTTAAACTGATACGAAGAGGAGACGCAGAGAAACAGGGTGCGAGGATATTGTTGTTTTTATAGCGAACTCTCGCCGGAGAGACGCAGACACTCAGCGGAGCGCATGGCCAATAACGTTCCGGTCGGCACGTCGTGCGTAACAGTTATTACTCTCGTCTCAACAGCTGCTCATGAACTTTGAAAAAACCAATTTCCCCGTGAAATATCTCGAGGCAAAAATTTATTAACACAGTTGAAATGAGTGCGACAGTAACCATTAAAAATGTAAAAAAGTTCAAAAAAATAACAAAAACAAGAAAAATATCAGAACTTTCTTACATTTTCAATGGGTTAAGGTGGAACTCATTTCAACTGTGTCGAAAGTTCGCTTCGAGAAATTTCGTGGGAAAATTGCCAATTTAAAAAATTATGAGCAGCGGCTGAGACGATGAGCTTCAATTTTTTTTTGTTTGGTATGCTCCATAACTGTTGGATCAGCATAAAAGCCTGATCAGCTTCAACAACAGTTGAAACCCTGATAATATATGTACCTTGCGCTTTGATTTTTTTTTTATTTTGGTACCTGTGAGATTAATTCTGGTTAGGGAGTTAAAGAAATACATACATGGATACCCCAGAACTTGTTATGTCCGGAAAATTTTCAGTGTGTTTGAAATCGTTAACTTTCCAAAAGTTTCAGGTCCACCGGGAAATTTTTCAATTTTTCTGTCACTGTCAACTGTCTGTCAGTTTGCATATACATACTTCTGTTAACAACGACATTCATATTACTTTCATCTCAACAAAAATCCATCATTAAAAAATAACCACTTTCTCACGAGGAATATCGGCACGATTTTGGACACAATTGAAAACGAGTGCGACCGTAATTCATTCATAATAAAGAACACACTTTTACCCCTTTTCATGGCAGAATTATTGCAGTTTTACAAATTCATTTGGCAAAAAATCATAACAACAAGCTTTCTATTAAGCTGTAGGTCAAATAGTGGATACTAAATGAGATTTCCGGACAGGACCAGGGCTATCGAAAATCCGGATGTCCGCGGCCGGCCGAAAAAAGCCGCGGCTAACGGCCGTTCACGGCCGTGCGCTCTCAACAACAAAAAAACCGCGGCCGGCTGGAGGGCCGTGGGTACTGTGAGAAATGGGAAAAATGCACTGATCTGCCGCAAAGATTTTGATTTGCAAGAAATTTCGAAAAAAAACACGAGAAAAAAAGAGATGTTTTATCTCACTCGGCCTTAAGGCCAGCCGACATTTTTCCCGGCCGAGAGCCGGCCGCGGGGCCGTTTTGACAGCCCTGGACAGGACATCGTCTAGATAATAGAAATTGGACCGCTCAATTGACTTTTACCTTTTACATCTATCGACTAGTGCAAAACCGCAATTCCACTCGAAACTTTACACAAAAAGAATTTCGGTGGTGAACACATATATAATAATTTCACCACACCACACCTCAATTTTTCCAATTTTATTGACCACGCCCTATTATGATTATTATTAGTAGTTGGATTTCAAGTAACAAAAACTGAGGGGAAAAGAGAATAGAGAAAACGATTTGGAATCGACCATCCGTCGCAAATGTGTGTTTCCTACTCGTTGTTTTATACTCTCTTGTAAAGGAAAAAGAGCACACGTCGTCCGCCGTCTTATCCAAACGTCTCCTTTCCCTTTCTCCACTTTTACCACATTCGGAGACAGAAAAATAGCCGCTTTTCAGGGGGTTTAAAGACGTGTCATGTTGACAAATACAATATGACAGACACGTAGTTTTGATTCTCGATGCAGGATGATGATGATGAGAAAGTCTTGTTGAGGCAAAGATTTTTATCCGAGAGGATCATGGTGGGCAAATTGTGATTCACAGATTTTTTGTTTAAAAGTTTTTATTAAGCGCTCTTTTTTGTATGAGAAGCCCAGAAAAATAGTAAAGATGAGGGAGAACAGGGGTATCAAAAAACGATTTAATGATATGTTTGCTACTTTGAGCATTTGAAGTTTGGGGAAAAAAGGTGCAGCTAAATTTAAAGTTCCCACGGCGTGTGGGGTGCCAAAATTTTTAAAACATTAGTTTCCTGATCCCTTTTGTATAAGACCGCTTGCTTATAATGCCGATTTGCGCTGTCTCGCAGATAAGTCGGATACAGGCAGCTACATGGTCATCGAATAACCAAAAATGCGTCAAATCAGCTATCGGCACGAGATTGGAGCGGATTTGGCGCGTAGGTGACCTTAAAAAACGCCTTAACATGGAAGGCTAATAGCCGAAAATTCTCTGAGAAAGTGATATTTTCATTACATATTACGGTAGAAGAGTAGTGCGCGGAAAGGCTTATACAGAGTGAATTAGGCGAGAGTGTGAGATTTCGTTGCTGAGATAAAACCCGTCTTAAATATACATACACAAGAGATAGTGGTAAATTGCTTCAATGAACATTGGAAGACGCCGAAAACGTTTTTAAAAAGATGTTTCAAACTGAAAAATTAAAGTTAACTGACAATTTGTGTGACAGGCATCGAAATGGAGTACTGTAAAAACTCTAATACAACGACATGCCTATCTATTGTTTTATTTAATCACAACTACCGGCTATTTAGAGGTTTGCACACCAAACTTCGGACGTCTCATGTCTGCTTGGTTAGAAAGTGTCTTGCCGAGTTTGGTGTGCAAACCTCTAAATACCCGGCAGTTGCTATGAAAAGAAACAATAGATGAGCATGCCGTTGTATTAGAGTTTTTACGGTCGTTAATTAACAAATTGGAAACTAAGATAGGATCCATGAAACAGGAAAATGGAATTTTCCTCAAAATGAGCTTGTCTGTTTCTCTGCGTCTCTCACCACCATCATACAAAATTCATCAATTTCCAAATTTCGTCTTCCGGAAAACGGTATTCCTCTCATTTTCCAGTTTCTTGGATCCGGCCCCTGCAGTTTTTGTAAACAACTGCGTTGTTAGTTCGGTCGCGTTGTGGAGACCCGGCGCATTCATTCCCCAGCACGGGGCACCCCAGTCTTCCAAAATTGTTTCTACCTGGTGCATTTTTAAAACCCTAAGGCTCGGTCATTTGTTGACAAAAAGTCCTCGCTTTTGGATAAAAATGATGGTGTCATCCTGAATAAGCAGATAATGATTCGAATTTCTCAAAAAAAGTAAATTTTCGAGTGAAAAAACATTTTCATTATCCGGCGAACTTGGTGGCGCATTGGAAGACTGGGGGAGGCGTGCCCAGTTATACATCAAGTCCCAACACATAGAAAAGGTCTGATAATAATTCAATACTTCAAAAGTAAGTAAAATGTAGAAAACCTAAAGTAATAAAAACTGAATATGAAAAAATGCAATTAACAAGCTTATAAGCTAATCAAACTACCTCGATGGGATGATTAGCTGAGAATTTTTTGTACAAAACGAACTCATGAATAACAAAAATTGCAGGACATGCTCATTGACTTCACGTCACCACCCGCTGTGATCTGGCTACTGTACACGTGAAAACAAAGAGGCGAACGCGTCGAAAAGAAAGAAGGGTGGGGGATAATTAACTGGAAAGTACGACATAATGGAATAGGTCAATTGCGGTAATTAGTTGGTCTGCTTGGAGGGGGGACGTGGAGATTTTCGAACTTGGGGACATCTAGGGACAACCAAAAGTGAATAGTGGTGTGCATATAATTAGAGACTAGTATACAAGGTGAAGTGGCAGATTTGAACTTTTACAAACGCCCTGGTTGTTATACAAAACAAAAATTGTTTGAAAGTTTATGTACAAAATTTTATAGCTCACATATATTCATTAGATAATCGTATACATATAAAAAAATAAGAATCAAACATTTTCTTTTTTTTTTGGGAGGGGGGGGGGGGAGAAAAAGGGTGTTATATACATGAGAGTGTGAGCTCTCAAAACCAATAAAAAGGCTTCAAATGACCATTATGGAGAGGACAAAGTAACCAAACACAAAACGTATCCAATTTCTACTTCCATAACTCTTTCATCCCCTTTTTCTGGAGCTGAGAGCTTGACATGATTTATGGGACGGATAGCAGAAAGCTCTACGAAACTAAAAGGTGTACTTTATGGGCTCTGTCAACCTTTATCCAGTGATTTAGAGGGAAGGTTAACGTGTGAAATGAGCTATAACACGCGCCGCATTCAATGGCACCAAATCTTGGCACTGTGAGAACGAGAGATTCGACACCTGTCGCGCGTGTTTTTCGCGCCAAACAGTCGCCAACACCCCGCGATACCTCATGAAAATGCAAACGCGCTCTGACGTATTTCTCTAAGCCTCCATAGTTTTTTGTCAAATTCACGTCGTGTTGGACGGAACGTTCGAAAATAAAATTTAAACTGGGCGGGTTTTTTTCCCGAAAAAAATTATTGTCTAATTGTAAGCGTCGTCGCATTTTTTTTACCATAGGCGGCATTTAGCTGCGCAGCCACTCATCTGCGTTAAACTGAAACGAAAAAGAGATGCAGAGAAGCAGAGTGTGTGGACATTGCAGTGACACTCGCCGAAGAGACGCAGACAAGCAACACCTACCCGCAACACCAGTGGAGCGGAGCGCGTGGCCAATAACGTTCCGGTCAGCACGGCGTGAAGTTTGGCTTGTAAGCGCGTGACAAAATAGAGACATGCCGTGACTGTATCGAACTTGAACGTTTTTAGACAAAAATAAAGTAGTATGAAAATGCAAAAATAAGTAATGAGCCGGGTGTCAACAAAAGCGCCCGAACGCACAAGAGAAATTCTCAAAAAAAAATTCCAGAATTTTTCATAAAGTTAGAAGAAAATAGACGTACAAAGTGATTATTAATAAAATGATTTTCAGAAGAAAAACAACCACACAAAAATAAATAACATAAAAATGAATAATCCAGATTGCAGGGGTTCTAACCTCAAGGACCACAGGCTCGTTGTTTTCTAAAAAAAAAACAATCTAACGATTTTTGGCTCAAAACGTTTTATGAATACGTACTGGCTGTAGAAGAAAACATTTAAAAATCGTTTGATAAAGTGCCAAATTTTCACGAATCACCTAAATGCGCTTCTTTAGAAATATACTGGCAAACGCTTTGAAAATTCAGAATTTCTAAAGCAAAGGCTCATATTTTATGAAAAACGACATTTAATTGCGTGGAAGAGGATCATTAGACGGAGCAGAACATGTGATGACCTTCATGCTCTCTCGGAGCTCTTGGTGTTCTTGGTGGGCTCTTTTCTTTCTTCCAAAAACGTGTCGAACTGGACCGCAAAGAGAATGGATGAGGCAATTAGAGCCAAGTACTTTTAAAAATAGTGAAGAACATACGCAGAGAAAGAGAACGAACATACGGACGGTACGAAAAAGAAAAACGAATGAATGGAGAAGAGGTCCCTCGAGAAGAGGAACTCATCTGCCGCATCGCATGGATCTCCGGAAATTAGAAGATTACGTGGAGCAGTGTAAACACTCCATTCTTTTCATTTTCCTTTTCCTCTCTTTGTATATATTAGAGCACAACTTTGGGTGGTCCACTCTTTTGAAACGACAGATTGCAAAAGCACTTTCGGTGAACAGATATTGGCCACCTTCTCATTTGTTTTCTCTTCTCAACCACTTTGTTTGTCATTATTCGATTTTCTTTGACCAAAAACTAATTAGCGTACGTTTTAAGAGTTTGCTTAACTATTATAAAATGGTTTTTGCAGTGCAGTTCAAATAATGCAATACAAGCTATCCACGAATATCAAAGACTTACTGACGCTTTCTTTAAAAATGATATCTGTCTACAAAGTTGATAGTTTTTCGTGATAGCTGATCTTTTTAATTTTCAGTTTTATCACCATTGAACTTCTTACAGATCTACAACGTTTGTAAGTGTTTTTAGAATGTTACACTTTAAACTCAATCGAATCGCATTAAACTTCTGCCGCCTCATGCCCCTTTGGTTTAAAAATGTTTCGCTCAGTTTTCTGAAAATCGGTACAGTAGGAGCTGTGAAAACGCTAGTGACGCGAAATCTCACACACACTTAAGAATAGTGAAGATGAAAAAGAAAAATATAATAAAAAGTTGCTTAAAAGTACAAAAAGCATTAAAATCACAAAAGAAACCAGAAGTAATATACTCGGCGAATGCATCATCAGCCTCGATCTACGGCACTTTTCAATTTTCAACAGTGTAGTGCGCCCGTTTTGAAGCGAAAAATCAAATTTTAACTGCAACTCGTCGTGGATACGTTATTTTCCGTTGAAAAGAAGTGTAAAACTATAATTCGAGTTAATTTTGCAAGTGCAACACTGTTTTACAAGAATTTTTCAGTAGAGCGAGGTTGATGATGTATTCGCTGACTATACACAATAAATAAGCAGGACAGGCCAACGAAAGATTAAACCAGCAATCCAAGTGTTGCAGGAAATCCAGAAACTTTCCAAAATTTAGTGATTCACACTGCTCTTCGCTCGAGATCATTTCATTTCCAAAAACTATTCTTTCGTTCGCTCAGCTGTCAAAAATCTTGACGTCTCTCCGACCTTGTTTGCCAATACTTGTCCCGTTTTCCATTAAATTCTTCATTTCTGATTGCACTATCATCGATCTACAGTCTGCCGAACAAATATGTAAACAATAAAACAACGATGTATTGTTTTTTCAAACGAGATGCACGGGGTGTTGAGAGGTACATGAAAATTAAAATTTAAATTTCGCGGGAAAGTTGCCACGTCACTCGAGAAAAAAGCGCGCGAAATGGCGTATTCAAAACGTCGTTACTACGGCGCCGCAGCAATTTTATATATATTTTTTTCGTATGGGTTCATATATTTTGCATGATTCTAAATATTTAAACAATATTTACCCATTTCTTTTATGCGGAAAACGTATTCCGCCAGCACCTCGTTTTTGAAAATGGAAACCGTTTCGAATCTGTAACAACCGTGTTTCCTCAAATCTATGTGAGCAGTGGAGCGCATTTTCACCATGTACTCTTCAACACGCCGTGGAGATGCATCCAAAAATGCCTCAAAAACAAATAATTATTATTGTTTTAAAAAAGTTGTCACCTCCAAATCCGCGTGAGCTTTAAAACTAGGCTCCGCCTCTTCACGCGAATTTCAACATTTTCAAATTTTCATGAACAAAAAGTGAAGGAAAATGAAAATTTCAAGAAATTCGCGTGAAAAGGCGGAGCTTGATTTTCAAGTTCACGCGGCTTCGGAGGTGACAACTTTTTTAAAACAATAATACCGTATTTCCCCTAATATAGGCGCATGCGCTTCTATTGTTTCATTTCATCACAACTGACGGGTATTTAGAGGTTTGCACACCAAACTTCGGTCGTCTCATGCCTGCTTGGTTAGAAAGTATTTTGGCGATTTTGGTGTGCAAACCTCTAAATACCCGGCAGTTGTGATGAAATGAAACAACAGAAGCGCATGCGCCTATATTAGAGGAAATACGGTATATATTGTTTTCAATAGAGTTGCGACGTCAAGAGGTCAAACTCCGTCCACTTTTTTTCACGCTAATTTTAAATTTTAGTGCATTTTGAATTTTTGCTTGAAAAAAAGTGGGCGGAGTTTGACCTCTTGACGTCGCAACTCGATTGAAAACACAATATGAAAAATACTGAAAAAAACAGTTTCACTGTTACTTAAATATTTCAAGAAAAACCGCGATTACTTCGTTAAAGATCGTATTTAGCCATTTTGAAAAGTTTTAGATGCTTGTCGATGAGAGCCCCTGGGACCCAAAGATCCGGGCCAATTGACTATTGTCCATTATATTGTTTTTTCAATCGACTTGCGACATGAGAACGCGTGACTCCGCCCATTTTTTTTCGCGCAACCACGCAAACAGTTCGATTCGAAAAGAAGCAGAGAAAACAGGTCTTTTTTTCCCTCGTTCTCATGCTGCAACTCGATTGAAAACACAATAAAATAAGAACATTTCGAAGAGCCGGGCACAAATGAAAGTGCGCTTCTCTGGTGTTATTACTTCGTCGCGAAAACCAGCCAGAGGCGCTCGTGCGTTGCGGCTTTGGTCTCGCCGCGATCAGCGCGTGTACGGTAGTTTGTTTACGAAAAAAATGTTCCTTTAAAGAAAACAGAAAAACAATGCAAAAAGAATGTAAAGAAACTACCGTATACGCGCTGGTCGCGGCGAGACCACAGCCGCAACGCACGAGCGCCTCTGGCTGGTTTTCGCGACGCAGTAATAAGAAGTAATGAACAAGAAAATATTTACTGAAATGCTTGTTTAGCTTTATTTATAAAGAATTCCCCCTTCTTTCCAAAGGACAAGGTGACTTTTTTGAATTAAATGAGTCATTGAACGCGGAAACTGGATCATTATAAAATTCATCATTATTGATAATATCCAAAAAATCATCATCTATTTCTACAAAACCGTCCGGATCCTGTCGAACTGGTTGCACGAAGCTGTCATCATACGAGAGCGGTGACGGGAACATTCCCAGAAGGCGGTCTTTTGGAACGGCTACTGGAGTATTCTGCAATGAAACTGAACCTTTCGAATGCCTTTTTTTATATTACTGCGTAGCGAGGACCAGGCAGAAACGCGTGGAAAATATGGCAGCGTCGCGTGAGTCTCACCGCGGCAGTTTGTCGATTTACGCTCGAAACTAAACATTTCAGTAAGTTTGAAAAAATATAACGTGAATCGACATGCTGTCCCGGCGAGACTCACATGTGCTTTTGCCACGTTTCTGCCTGCTCCACGCGCCGCAGTAATATACAGTGTGTACAATAATTTTCGAACTCCCTTTGATTTTGGGGTCCCAGACAAAACCGAAAGTGATATAACAAAATCTGTGAATGCAGTTCGATTCAGAATCAAAAATAACCCCCAGGCAAAATTTTTCATGATCCTATTATGTCGGTGCTGCCCCAAGGCAGAACTCCCCGAAAGAGAACTGGTACGAAAGAGAACTGTGCCCGAAAGAGAACCGCCCGAAGCAGAAATGGTACGAATGCGAACTGGTACAACAAAGAACTACTAGAAGCAGAACCGCCCGAGTTAGAACTGGTACGTAAAAAAACTACCACGAATGAGAACTCCCCGGTCCAGAACCGCCCGAGTTAGAACTGGCACGTAAGAGAACTGGTACAAATAAGAACTGCCCAAACCGGAACCGAAGGATCTAGTAGAGTTATAGCCTTTTTCACATATTTTTTGCTCTTAATAACTGTAGTTTCATTAAAAAATGCAAGTTTTAATTATACAGGGTGGCTCATACAGTGCCGTGCAAAAGTATACGAACCGGGGTGATTTTGACTGTAACTCAACTTCGGATGATCCGATCGACCCCAAACTTGCAGGGATTGAGAAAAACGCCTAAAAATTACTTTGAATAACAACACAGCAAACTTAATCAATAGAAAAAATGTTTTTGAAAAAAAATTAAAAACATCTTTAAAAAAATGGATATTTTGATTTTTGATATTCAGGGCGAGAAAAACAAAATGACAAGTTAAAAACCAGGGGAAATGTTTCAAAATGATTCAATTAAGTTAATACTTAGTCGCCATGCATTTGGCTTTGATAACGGCCTCACATCTTTTTGCATGGACTCGATCAAGTTCGTCAGGGTCTGAAGTCGGATCTTGGTCCATTCTTCCTTGAGTTGTTCGAACTTCTCGGTACAATTTTTTGGCTGTTTTGTTTTTTAACCGTCTACCAAGAACCTCCTAAAGATGCTCGAAGGGATTCAGGTCGGGAGATTGGCTTGGCCAGGTCATAACGTTCACTCGATGCTGTGCGAACCAGTCCTTGAAAAAGTGGGAAGAGTGTTTCGGATCGTTGTTCTGTTGGAACAACCACCCACGACCCATCTGAGATCTTCCAGATGGTAGCATTTCCTTCTCCAAGATGTCCTGGTACATGTAGCTCTCCATGGTTGCGGTGATTCGGATGAGTGAGCCTACGCCATTTGCGTGGAAGCAACCCCACATCATGACGTTGCCACCACCGTGCTTAACGGTCGGAACCTGGTACTTGGGATTGTTTCTTTTGTCACCTGGACGTCATACAAGAGTGACTCCTTCCGTACCAATCATTAAATACTTTGACTCGTCGCTCCATAGTACCTTATTCCACTCCAGTGCCGATGATCCTTTGCCTACATCAGTCGAGCCGAACGGTTCTTCTCCGGAATCATTGGCTTGTTAACTGGGCCCCTTCTGAAGAGTACAGCGTTGCGCAGACCTCTTTTGACAGTGTCCTTGGACACCTGGAAGCCATGTCGACTGAAATTTTCTGAGAAATGCTCAAAAAACTATCCTGAACTCCATATTGGTCCTTCAGCTCTGAGTTGAAATCCGTGCTTGTCAGCCGGGGATTTTTCTTGCTCATCCTGACGATGGTTCTGTTGTCTCCTGATGATGTATTCAAAGTTCTTCCAGTAGCTTTAGGGCGGTTTGGAGTGTTCAAAGTCGCCCAGATAACCGATTTTGAAGTCTTGAAATACTTCGCGAGGGTGGGCATGTCCAGACCCATCTGACGACCACGGATGATAGCCATCCGCTGAGAGTTGAGAAATTACGAGAGCCACGAGGTCTACTCATTCTAAATAACAACATTTGTGCATGAAAACACGATAATAATTGAAAAAAATGAAAAAAGCAAAAAAATCGGATTTTATCGATTTCCGAAAAATTCGAAAATAAGTCTGCAATTGTTGCTGCTTACCGTAATATTTTATTCAAACTCATTTTTTAAGCGTTTTTCTCAATCCCTGAAAGTTTGGGGTCGATCGGATCATCCGAAGTTGAGTTACAGTCAAAATCACCCCGGTTCGTATACTTTTGCACGGCACTGTAAGTATAGGACGTTTTGATTTGGCCACTAAATTCGAACGCGGTATAGAATTACAAAACCAACTATATTCAACTATCGAAAACAGTCTATAGTTTTTTTTTTGAGGCGGAGGTAGTCGTTGTCTATTTCGGCTCACGCCTTCTAAAGTGCGGCCTTGAGAGTATCCACAGAGTTGTAGGAGTTGTCTGAGATCTTGCTCTCCAAAAGTCCGACACAGTGAAGTCCATAGGATTGAGATCTGGCGACTTAGCAGTCCACAAATCCTTTCCGAGATATTCAAGAAAATGGGTGTCCAGGACCACTTTTGTGGATTTGGCTCCGTGGGACGTTGCCCAATCTTGCTGAAGGATAAAGGGGCGTCCAACAAAATGCTGAGATGCCAATGACAACATATTATCCATCAGAACTGTCTTTTGGTACACCTCTGCGTTGATTTTCACATTTCTATCAATGAACACCAACGGGGTTTTAACAGTGGATGCCCAAACCATGACACTTTTAGAGAAACGTCGGTTGGAGGCTTGGTGACGCTTGGGAGACTTGTTCTCCCCCTTACAAAGCAACTGTCTCTGGTTTTGACGATTCGGAAGAGGTTCAATGGTGAAAATCTTCTCGTCACTCCAGATCACGTCTGAGACCCGCCGCACTAAGAAGTGGGCCAAGAGATTTTGGCTTTGTCGAGTCTGTTCGCCTTGGAAGCATCCGAAAGGTACTGACCGCAAGCCAGTTTGTAACTGTCCAGTTTGAGGTCATCTTTTACAATTCTCTGGACAGTTCTTCCGCCGATTTTCAGCTCTCCAGCTACTTTGTTAAGGCTCAATCCATCGTTTCTCCTCTTCGAGCGAAGAGCAGTGGGAATCACCATCGTTTCTCCTCTCTTCCATACTTCTTGAGTGCAGCTGAGACGTTTCTGACCGTAGAATCGATGGTGGGGCGATGAACAGAAGCTCTCATTTCTCAACGAAACAATGAGAATGAGATGAATGACATCGAGGTCTCCTTTTATAGTGGTCCGACTTTCGCAAAAGTTCGAAAATATTTTTTGGCATGGTGCCAGCAAGATTGAAAACAAAACTTCCTATACTTATGAACCACCCTGTATATGTCTTCAATAACCTAGAATTTTAAAACTTTTTCAATGTTGTACAGAATTGAAAGTGAAAGGCGCGCGACTCTGCTGTGACTTTTCGCGGCGAGACCACAGCCGAGTTGCACGCTCCGCTCTGCCAGGTTTTCGCGACGCGTTAATATGAAATAAGTGGGGTTCGATTGTAAAATCAGGTGGGGGTCAGACTACTTGTGGACAGTGGGGGTCGGCTCTCTGACGTTTCGAAAGTGCGACGTTTCTAAAGTGTGACGTTTCGAAAGTGGACTTTTCGAAGGTTTTTCTGGATTTTTTCGACGCGGTGTTTCACATAATCATTTTAAAAAGCTTTTTAAGGAAAATTTCTCAAAAACCGCGACGAAAAAATCCAGAAAAACCTTCGAAAAGTCCACTTTCGAAACGTCACACTTTCGAAACGTCCGAGAGCTGGGGGGTCAGGGTATACCCGCGTGGGGGTGAATGTTAAAGTATACCAATACTTAATGAGTGGTCAGCTTGTAGCCCAGATCTCAACCCACCAAGAATCTATGTGGTATCCTTTTCCATCACGTCTATCGTTACGGAAAACAATTTAACACCATCCAGGACCTCAAGGTTGCTATCAAGTCTGAATGAAAATTTTTTTTTTGTTGTTGCTTTTTTGTCATACACGCTTTGACTATAGTTATGCGTTTCTAAGCATTTGTAAGATGAAAGTTCAGCGGCAACGCGCCGTGAGCATGTGTGACACTTTTCCATTTGGCGACAGGAGGGAGCTGGGTGGAAGCATGCTCTGGGAGATTTTTTGTGATTAAAAGCCTAATGCCGCGTCCAAAGTCAAAAAAATTCCTGAAATCACGTTTTTTCTGCAGTCCAAAGTTGCAAAAAAAATCACAGAAATAACAGGTGTTTACCACTGAATTTTTCGGCGTGAAAGTTGTAAATAAAAAAACACGCGAAAATTCAGTGGTAAACACCTGTTATTTCTGTGATTTTTTTTGCAACTTTGGACTGCAGAAAAAACGTGATTTCAGGAATTTTTTTGACTTTGGACGCGGCATAAAAAGATAAGAAAATGTTAACGGGGGACGATTAAACACCGAAAAGAATCAAAGCAAGCTTCCATCCATGTCCCTTCGGTGGCATAACTGAAAAGTATCACACATGCTTACAGCGCGTTGCCGCTGAACTTTCCGGACAAAAATAAATGCTGAATGAGACAAATATATCAAACGAATTAAAAGCGATGCAAAATCGCCAATAAAAACGAAAAAGTTTTTTTTTGAGTGGCCCACCAACGCCAGCTTCCTCAATAGTTTAAAACGATATACATAACGTTAATGAGAAATAAATGTACGTAGAAAATATGGTCTAAAAATCATCCGCGCACACAAATTCTCGAGACCCCACCAAAACCCGGGAAGCAAGTCGAACCGAAGAACCTAACCCCGGGAAAACGGGAAAACCGCGCCGCAGTGTGCCATAACGCAACTTCGCCGCACAGTTTTATATTTATAATTTCTTCTTGTCGTTTGGATTTTCATACATTTTCTTTTTCAATTTTGTTTTACTTTCAAATATTCGATGAAAAACCAACTAGACATATACGTTTCACAAACTAATTCCAAAAATAACAAAACTGTGCAAGGAAAAACAACAGTGAAGAAAACTGTATTGCGTTTTGTGAAACTGTGGCGCGGTTTCGTTGCTCCACCCCTTTTCACGGGTTCTGGTTCCTCGGTTCGACTTGCAGGTTTTGGTGGGGCCTCAAATCCAGATTTTTCATATCACCTTCGGTTTTGTCTGGGGCCCCTAAATCAAGGGGGTCCCAAAATAATTGGACGCACTGTAGTTGTGTTTATGAAAAATTATAATTTATCAATGTAATATAACGTTCCCGCGGCCAGAAAAAAACTCACATATTTTTGTGCGAAAAACTAATAAATCATCAAATATTTGAATACATTGCAACGTCACAGTGTGTGAAGAATTGGCTGAATTCAACCTGTTTCATATTTAGAGCTCAATTGCTGATGTTTTTGCTCAACACCCCGTAATGTGGCAGAAAATCGAAATTGGGAATTAATACTTCCCAGTTTTCCATAATCTACCTGATATCCTGCGTGAAAACTTAAATCTTCAACGGCTTCGAGAATTTCAGCGTCTTCGATTTGCTCTCCAAGAATGTCTGCCATATCGACGACCTCGAAAAGTTCGTTCAAGCTGCCGAGCTGACTTTCCGAAATCGGTGAGGTTAATAATGGAAAACCCGATTCAACGTCTGCTTCATTTTCTTTTTCGTTCGTAGAAATATAAAAGTCGGATTTTTTGAGGCGGCGGTTTCTTTTTTTTGCCGGTGCAAATGGCACATTGCCTACTGAGAAAAGACTGATGGCCGACGGGCTGAAAGAAGGATCTGAAAATAAATAAAAGAAATGGAATACATATTTTCCAGAATCTATGTACAAAATTATACCGGTTAAATGAGCAGACTTGCTCAATCTCTTTTTCTTCTCGCGTCTCCTACTTTTCTCATCTCTTCCTTTTTTCTCGCTATGCCTACGTCTCTTCACTCTTGCCACTTTTTCTGATTTTTGTCTCTCCGAATTGCGCACATTTCGTACGAAACAACCACGTGGCGGACCATTTTCTTTGCAATTCGTCCCTTCGAAATCCCATAGTTCCGAGCTCAAATTGAGCTTTTTTGATCTTCGGCGGTTCTGAATGTTTAGGAAGTTGGTAATAAGGACAAATAATTTCGAAATTATTCACCACAGTTGGCTTTTTCTTGTTATCTTCTTCCCATTGATTTTCAGCTGTCGAATTTTGGCAAATGGTGATTTCTGAAACAAAATCATTCAACTTTTCCTAAAAATAAAAAAATTTCAACCCACTCGAAGAACATTGCCGCATTTCCCGGTTTTTATGGCGTTCATTTCGAGAATCCTGTGACGTCCGTCGAGAAGACCGATAATCCATTGCTTCTCTCAAAAATTACGATTAATATTTAAATATTATAAATATAGACTGCCCGAAAAAAGCGAGAAAAAATTAAAAAGACCGATTTTGCTGGATTTTTGACATTCTTTAAATTTAAATAGTTTTTTTTTCGAGAACTTACAAGATCATGGCTATCAGGTGATCGTTCATTGCGCTGCAAAGTAAAAAAAATTATTTAAAATTTCCGAAAGAAATAAATTACGACGATAAATAAATATTAAAAATTGAAAAAAAAAAAATGTTTTTTCGTTTTTTCTACAAAATTTCGGTTACTGTAGTTGCATGTTTTACGCCAGCACAAAAAACGCGTCAGTCAATATTCAGCTTGCGCAAACATCGTTCTTCGTCTCAAACTTTTGTTCGAAATTTCTCGCCGTTCTTGCGATTCTTTCCCAATTTTCTTCTATTTTCACGAATGTTTTTCCCATTTTTCACTAAATTTATGTTTAACACGCCTGGTTGCATCTTTTACGCTACCTATCCATTCGTTCTCCCTTAATTACCATGGAAACGTAGGGAAAATAGGACTTTCTAGAAAATTCGAGTTTTCTCATTGCTAAGCCCCGCTTTTCTTGGATTTTCTATCATTTTTTTGTTTCATGTTTCTATTCACTGTGTCATCGTAACATTGTTATAGAAAATGTCCGAGTATACGCGATTTGACACAGTTTTCCTGTCAGTTGCTCAGCAGTTGACCGGCGGCGTTCCACAAATGCTTGATGTGCTATTCGAATTTCTCTCCAGGTATTCACTTTACAAGTTTTTTCTCTGCTAACGTTGTTTTTTGGTTAGGAAGACTGATTTCTATAGTGGCGCTGGTGTCGATCAGGCGCGTACCTTACTTCTCGAGAAATTCGATAAGCATGGTGGGAAAGCGATGAAGGAGGCCGAAGAGGCGAAGAAACGTAAAGACGAACAGGAGCGTAAGCTAGCAGAAAGACGGGCAGCTCAGAAAGCCAAAGAAGAAGAGGAATTCCGAAAAGCTGCCAAGGTTGTCGAGGTGACTGAGGAAGAAGCCGCTGCTTTCGAACGCGAACAGAAGAATGTTGCCGGGACAACTAATTCCGGGGAGACTTCAGAAAAGAAAGACGACGGAGACGAGGATACCAGCCATCTGATCAAGCCGAATTCTGGAAATGGAGCTGATCTTGCCAAGTATCAATGGACGCAGACACTTCAGGAGGTTGAAGCAAGAATCCCGATCAATGTTGGATTTGCCATAAAGTCGAGGGATGTAGTCGTGAAAATTGAGAAAAACGCAGTATCCGTTGGTCTCAAGAATCAGGCACCAGTCGTCGAAGGCAAGCTCCCACACCCTGTGAAAGTGGAGAATAGCAGCTGGGTGATCGAGAACGGAAAGGCTATCGTAGTGACTCTCGAAAAAATTAATGACATGGAGTGGTGGAACCGCTTCTTGGATTCTGATCCACCAATCAATACGAAGGAGGTCCAGCCGGAGAACTCGAAACTAAGCGATCTTGACGGAGAGACGCGTGCGATGGTCGAGAAGATGATGCACGATCAAAGACAGAAGGAAATGGGATTGCCGACGTCGGATGAGAAGAAGAAGCAGGACATTCTGGCTAAATTCATGCAGCAACATCCAGAAATGGATTTCTCAAACGCGAAAATCAACTAATTTATTGTTTTTTTTTTTCATATCTTTGCCAAACTTTGATACTCTAATATATAAAAGCATCCCCGTTCTCCACATGTTTTACTGTCTCTATTAAATGTTTTTATTTTGACTTCTGTTTTCAACAGAATGATGCAATACCTTTTCGTCGCAAATTTATTTCAATTTTCAAATGTTTTTGCAGTAGGATGGACGAGGACAATGAAATCGGACTTCCACAGAAGGGAATAAATCAAATAATCAAAGAGGTTGTGCCAGAGATGCGAATCGCAAACGAGTCTAGGGATATGATCAACCTGTGCTGCGTCGAATTTGTGAAGCACATTGCTCGGGAAGCCCAACGAATAGCCAGTCATGATCAGCGAAAAACAATTTACCACGAGCACGTGCAGAAGGCTTTGCAGAATCTCGGTTTTCCAGCCGACTACCTGGAAGCTGCGGACAGTGTTCTCGACGCGTGCAAGGTGGAGGCCGAAAAAAAGCTGCGAAGGAAAAACTCCCGATTGGAAAAGTGCGGAATTCCGGAGGAACAGCTCTATCAAATGCAACAGGAGTTGATTCAAAAGGTAAAAGAAAGTGTAACTTCTCTTTTTAATTTTATCAAAGATAAAACAAAAGCAAACATACGGATGAATTTCATGTTTGCTTTTATTTTTACAGGCTCGCCAACAGGAGTTGGAGCAACAATTGGCTCAGCAACAGGCTCAAGCCGCCGCAGTCGCATATGCGAATGCCCAGATGTTAAAGGCGCCGTCGGCTAGCAATTCGGCTCCGCACGATGATGATTATGATAACTAATCGATTTGTATTGATTGATTGGGTTCTTTTTCTTTGTTTCCTTTTTTCCTATTTATTTACGGGTATTTTTCTCAATTTGCGTGCTTAAATCCTCTCTCCCAATCGTTTGCGTGACGCGCTCTGCTCCACTGACCTTGTTGCCACGTTCCACACTATCTAGGCCACCGATGAGTTGGCACCGCCCGCGTTAGGTCCCGTAAGCACCCACATTCACTTTTCCGCGCTTGCTTTCATATGGCAAATTTTAAGTCATACATGTCGGATTCGGAGATAACTCTAGAGAAACTGAAAATCAAAGAGGAACTGGCAGGTGAGCACTCTTGTATTTATCATTATCATCAAAATTATTTATAAATAATGTATTTTTTTAATTTTGGGATTTTATGCTTATTTTCTCAAGGCTTATGGATTTAACTTCCTTTAAATATCTTTTCAATCAGATACTTATGTTTAGGCTTTTATTTATATACGAATGACTAATTTTCTGCAGGGATGACTGAAGTCGCGAACCAGGCTCTTTATCCACTGAAGAGGAACTGGACGTGGTGGTACCTGAATGATGAGCGAACCAAATCGTGGGAGGATCGCCTCAAAAAGGTTTACACTTTCAGTAGCGTTCCTGAATTCTGGGCGCTCTACGACGCTATCCGCCCACCAAGTGGACTGAATGCGCTCTGCGACTACAATGTTTTCCGCGATGGAATTCAGCCGATGTGGGAGGTTCCGGAGAATGCGAACGGTGGTCGCTGGCTAATTGTTATTGACAAGCAGAAGACGCCGGAGATGGTCGACTCTATTTGGCTCGAGATTTTAATGGCACTAGTTGGCGAACAATTTGGCAAAGATATGGAGTCGATCTGCGGACTCGTGTGCAACGTCAGAGGCAAAGGATCCAAGATTAGTGTATGGACGAAGGACTGCAATGACGATGAGACAAACTTGAGGATCGGGTAAGCGATTTCGTGGAACTTTATTTTGCAATATCGTTTTCTTTTTCAGAATAGTTCTCAAGGAAAAACTAATGGCTGCCTCTAAGGACCTCGCGAAGCCTTTGTTCGATGTTATCCGCTACGAGGACCACGAGAGTTGCCAGAAGAAGACGAGCTCTGTCGTCAAGGCAAAACTCTCGCTCCACTCGTCCGAATCGCCTGAAAAGATCGGAATCTAAAATCTAATTCTGTTTTCCACATCTACTGTCCCGATTTGCTTCTTCCATTTATGGAAATGATTCTCCCTAGAATCCTTTGTTTCTCGTTGTTTCCCCTCCTATCTACGCAATACTTTGCCAGGTAGACTGCTGGCATCCCCTTTTTCAATATCTCGTTATTAGTCCCACATTAAAGTTTTCGGCGCTATGCGGGTTGGGGGGGGCCACCCAAAAAATTTTTTTTCAATAATTTTTTTTTTCACTTTTTCTGTTGTTCACGCGTTGAATATGCGTTTCTGAGCACTTATCGATGCACGGAAAGTTCAGCGGCAACGCGCCGGAAGCATGTGTGACACTTTTCAAAAGGGCGACCGGAGGGAGCTGGGCGGAAGCATGCTTTGCGGGAGGATTTTTTGTGATTAAAAGTGTAAAGGTGAGCCCAAAAAAGATAAGAAAAGGTTACTGGGAGCCGATTAAACACTCAGAAGGATCAAAGCAAGCTTCCGCCCAGCTCCCTCCGGTCGCATATTTGAAAAGTATCGCACATGCTTCCGGCGCGTTGCCGCTGAACTTTCCGGACAAAAAATCAATACAGAATGAGATTAATATATGAAACAAATCAAAAGCGATGCGAAACCGCTCCAAAAAAACGAAAAAAAAAATTTTTTTTGGGTGGCCCCCCCCAACCCGCATAGCGCCAAGTTTTCTATCTTTTAATTAAGAGGAACTAATAAATGCTGGAAAAAAGGTCTTGCGATGCTGCAATCAATAAGCACGTGTTTTGGTTGACCCATCCGAATATAAATATATTGATGTAGTTTAATACGTAGCCCAACATGGGCCAAAGTACGAAAACATGATGATAGTGACCCGCGAACGAAAATTTCTCTTCGTCACTGCGTCGGTCGTTATCTCGTATCTCTTATCGAGTCCTTCATTTTTCTCACACAACACGTTGTTTTGGTTCTATTTCACTTTTTGACGCTTTGTGTGCATTTTGTTGGTTTCCCTGGGACCGAATCAATGAAATTGGAAAACGACGGGAAGATCGTTGTCAATAAATCCGTGTCTCACCAAAACGAGAATTTCGTTTCACGGAAAATGGTTTTCCTATTATTAATTATTATTTTCCAGCTTCATGGATTCTGTCTCTCTTCTTTAAATTTTTTGAATTCCTTAAGATAATTTGATTATTTCCAGGATTTGAAACGACGAAAATGGCTGGAAAAGGTGAGTACATGGGGTGAAAGTCCGTTTTCTGGTGTTATAATAGTGATGTGTGATGTTTCGTCACCAAATTGTAGTAATTTTGATCAACAAAGACATTCTAATTCTCCACGTTTATTCTATGCCTTCAGGTGTTTTCATCGTCGGAGCGAAGCGCACCGCGTTCGGAACAATGGGCGGAGCATTGAAGAACATCAGTGCCACAGATTTAGGTGTCATCGCTTCGCAAGGAGCTCTCAAGCACGCCAATGTCACTTCCGATTCTGTTGATCATGTGATTTTCGGTAAGAAACTTTATGAAAATTGAACGGAACAGGTCGGAGGCAAACCATTGGTTGTTTGGTGTGGTGGCTTAATGCTAAGATTGGCTGGGTAGCTTTTGGCAGTGGAGGAAATATACTCAGTTTTCACTAAACTTCGGCTGCGGCAAGCCCACAGCGTTTGTATAACTTTTTCGCCAAGCTAAGGAAAAAATTGCGGGAAAATTCGGAGAATGCTCCGATTGACCTGAAATTTTGTGAAATATTGGAAAAAATTCTCCTCTACACGCTCAAAAAATTTTGGACCAAAATATCGATTTTAAAAATTATCTATTTTTTTTCTGAAAATTTTTAATGGACTTATTCATTTGAATTAAAATGAATTTTTATGACACATTTATTCAATGCATTACAACATATTAATTAATTAATCTGAATTTTCCTCAACCATTGAGTTTGAGTTTTTCTGCAAATTGCGGAGACCCTACCAAAACCCAGGAAGAAAGTCGAACCCAGGAACCAAAACCCAGGAAAAGGGGCGGGGCAACGAAACCGCGCCGCAGTTTGCCAAAACGCAACTTTGCCGCACAGTTTTTTTCATTGTTTTTTTTCCTTGCACAGTCTTGTTATTCTTGCAATTAGTTTGTGGAACGTATATTTCTAGGTAGTTTTTCATCGAATATTCGAAATTAAAACAAAATTGAAAAAGAAAATGTATTCAAAATCCAAACGACAAGAATAAATTATACATATAAAAAACTGTGCGGCGAAGTTGCGTTTTGGCAAACTGCGGCGCGGTTTTGTTGCCCCGCCCCTTTTCCTGGGTTTTGGTTCCTGGGTTCGACTGGCTTCCTGGGTTTTGGTAGGGTCTCAAATTGCGCCTATCCATACTGGTCAAAAATGCACCATTTGTCATCATTTTTTGTGTAATCTTGTCTACTTTTTAAAGGCGCATTCATTCGTTTGTTGATAAGTTCACTTTTGACCAGGATGGCTAGGCGCGATTTGCAGAAACACTCAAACTCAATGGTTCAGAAAAATTCAGATTAATTCATTAATATGTAGTAATGCATTGAATTAAAATGACATAAAAATTCATTTAATTCAAATGAATAGGTCCATAAAATCGATGTTTTGGTCCTAAATTTTTTGAGCGTGTACAGGAGAATTTTTCCAATATTTCCCGAAATTTCAGGTCAATCGGAGCATTCTCGAATTTTTCCAGCAATTTTTTTCCTTTTTCTTTCTTTTTTTCCGGTTTTGTGAATAGGTCCATTAGAAATAGTGTTATCTGGCAATGGAAATAAAGTGGGAAAGTGCCTAATGGGGTTATAAACGAAATTTCAAAAAACTGCGCGAAAACTCGGAAAATGATCAGATTTACCAGAAATTTAGGGAAATAAAGGCAAAAATACCGTAAATACTGTATTATAAGCCCATGGGCTTCTATTTTTCAAAGGGGTCTCAAGGGTGGGCTTATATTACAGGTGGGCTTCTATTACAGGGCGGGCTTCTATTTTTCAACCCTCTTTTTTATCCACAACAAAAAAAAAACTTCAAAAAACCAACAACAATTTACATAATATCAAATTCTGATTGCGAGTCAGAAGTTCTAATTCAGGAGCACTAACAAAATAAAATAGATGTTTGTAACTTTAAAAATAATAATTTTCGTAATCCAATGGTGTGTCGCTTTATCTGCTTTTATTTTACGACAAAATTTTCCAAATTCGGAAATCATTCAAGATGATTTTTAAAAAAACTCAACGTTTTTCCAAAAAAAAAAACTAAACCAAAAATTGCAGCATTGTTTTATTTTCGCCATTTTCATTATAATTTTTGGTATTATTACTGGTTTTAGTATTGTCGGCCCGCCAAAATGGTCAAACGCGCTCCGCTGAACTCAACGCTATGCAATTTTCATTTTGGTTTCCAAATTATTTCATTTCACGTATAAATTCAACGTGAAATTAAATAATTTTGAGACCAAAATGAAAATTGCATAGCGTTGAGTTCAACGGAGCGCGTTTGACTATTTTGGCGGTCCGATAGTCAATTTTATTTACTGAACTGTGAAAAAATTTAACATTCGTGTGAAAAAGTGAGCGGGATTTTTTGTTTTGATGATGCAACTCGACTGAAAACACAATATGGAATCAGGTAAAAAAAAATAAATTTCACGCCCAGCACTGCTGGCTTTGATGACCGCTTCCATTAACAGAAATGTTTAAAAACGGGTGAAAATAATGCAAAATTGAACACATCGCGATGAAACGCGCACAATTCCAAGCCAATAATCAATGTGTCCCAGACTCTTTGGGCACGATTGATTTTCGATCAAACTTGCTTACGGTACCAAATTTGTGTACGGCCTCTTTGGGTACGATTGCTTTTTAGTTATATCAATGTTTTGTATGAAATTTGCCAATTTGGTACCCAAAGAGCAGCCATAACCAATGTGTGCTCCCGGGAAACACAATCCCGGGAAATGGTAGGATTCCCGGGAAATTCCCGGGAAAAAATTCCTATTGCTACTTGTAGGAGGACTCATGCGTCCACTCCCGGGAATTCCCGGGAATTCCCGGGATTGCTTTAGAAATCCCGGGAATTTTATAGTATTTCCCGGGAGTGGGTTCGGGACTCCCGGGAATTTTTCGGGAATTCCCGGGAGTCATTTTCGGGACTCCCGGGAATTTTTCGGTAATTCCCGGGAGTCATTTTCGGGACTCCCGGGAATTTCCCGGGAGTGAGTCCCGGGAGTGAGTCGCGCAGAGTCTTAGGAGATTCCCGGGAATTTTCCCGGGATTCCCGGGAATTCGTAAATGAATTTTTTCATTAAAAATAAAGAGTTTCTGTTTTTGAAATCTAGTTTTTGTTGGTTTAATTGATACAAATAGTGTGGATAAAAGAGTAGGCTGTTTGTCTGTTTCCGGATTTCTCATCAATAGGGAATAGTGTGGATTTTCGAAGCAGTTTCGATAAATTCTTACTATTAGATAAATTTTTCGATAACATTATCGAGGAATTATCGAAAAAACTTTCGAGGATATAAAAAGAACATTTGAGATGTCGGCTATAGAAGTGTTCCTCATGACTTGACAGCTACCTGGCAGCTATTTGGCTGCTGTTTGGATGCTAATTGGCGGCTATTTGTCTGATGTTTGGATGCTTATTGGCTGCTAATTGGCGGCTATTTGGCTGCTGTCTGGCGGCTATTTGGCTGCTATTTGGCGGCTATTTGGCAGCTATTTGGCGGCTATTTTGCGGCTATTTGGCAGCTATTTGGCTGCTATTTGGCGGTTGTTTGGCTGCTGTTTGGATGCTATTTGGCAGCTAATTGGCGGCTATTTGGCTGCTGTTTGGATGCTTATTGGCTGCTAATTGGCGGCTATTCGGCTGCTGTCTGGCAGCTATTCAGCGGCTATTTAGCAGCAATCTGGCAGCTATTTGGCGGCAATCTGGCAGCTATTTGGAGGCTATCTGGCGGCTATCTGGTGGCTATATGGAGGCTATTCGGCACTAGATGAACCGGAATAGAACTGCCCGGAATAGAACTGTCCGGAATAGAACTGCCCGAAATAGAACTGTCTGGAATAGAACTGCCCGGAATAGAACTGTCCGGAATAGAACTGCCCGAAATAGAACTGTCTGGAATAGAACTGCCCAGAATAGAACTGCCCGGAATAGAACTGCCCGGAATAGAACTGCCCGAAATAGAACTGTCTCGAATAGAACTGTCCGGAATAGAACTATCCGGAATAGAACTGCCCGAAATAGAACTGTGCGGAATAGAACTGTGCGGAATAGAACTGTCCGGAATAGAACTGTCCCGAATAGAACTGTCCGGAATAGAACTGTCCGGAATAGAACTGCCCGAAATAGAACATTGCGGAATAGAACTGTCCGGAATAGAACTGTCCGGAATAGAACTGTCCGGAATAGAACTGCCCTTAGCAAAATAAAGCATTCCATTTTCGATAATTGTCGATAATTATCGATAATGTCAAAAATTATCGAGGAATTCATCGAAACTATTTTCGATATTTTATTATCGAAAATTATCGAGGAATTCATCGAAACTATTTTCGATAATTTTCGATATTTTATTATCGAAAATTATAGAAAAATTTGACGAATTGGTCGATTATCGAAAAACAGTTTTCGACAATCCACATTATAGTTAGGGACCGCAACGAGTTATCCAAAACTCAACATTTCCGAAAACTTGTTGCTGGAATGTGTTTCTTGGCTCAATATGAGTACGCTGCCAAATTTGTTTCAAAAAATGTTCGGTATTTCTCGAGTTATACCATCCCAAAGTAGCACTGTTTTCTCCCCAGATTTGCATAAGGCGGGCCGTCGAGACGCGAGAAAAGAGACGCCCGACACAACGAGAGTGAGCGAGAGACAACACAAAATGGAGAGAGGCGAGGAGACTATATCCTCCACCGCTGCTTGCGAGATCAGCATTTTCAACAGAAAATGGTATTTTTCGCACAGAAATCGGCACGAACAAAAAAGCGGAAACTAGCCACAATATTAATTTTTACATGGTTTTGTAGCAAATTTTACGCTGAATCTGTATATGAAAAATTAGCCGCGTGCTCCATATTTGCGACCTTCAAATCCTCAAAAAACTAAAGTTTTGGGCGAACATGCTTCATTCAAATGTACATAAAATTGCTCAAACTGAGTCAAGTGCTCTAAATTTTTGTATTTGAGCTTTAAGAGGGTTTATCTTTGTATTGCACAAATATAAAACTAGGGTCATCGCTGAAATTTTAATATTTACCAATCTAATAATACTTTAATGCTCAAAAAATGAAAAAAAAAATGTGAAAAATACAAATTCGCATTGTTTTCTGAATAAAAATTTGATTTTTTTTTATTTTTCTACTGTTTCCGAAAATTTCCCGGGAGTTCCCGGGAGTCCCGGGATTTCCCGGGAATCCCGGGACTCCCGGGAATTCCCGGGAATTTTGAAATACCACTGCCGGGAGTCCCGGGATTCCCGGGAATCCGAAAATACTATTCCCGGGATTCCCGGGAATTCCCGGGAATTTGAAGCGACTACTACCAATAATTCCCGGGAATCCCGGGAGTGGCGGTCGGGATTTATTTTCCGGGACTACCCGGTAACTAGTACCGGGAGTCCCGGGATTTCCCGGGAATGCAAAATAAACCACTTAAAGGGTAGGATCCTAGGAATTCCCGGGAAGACTATATTTTCCAAAATTCCCGGGAATCTTCATTTTTTGGTCCCGGGAGCACACATTGGCCATAACTATAAAAAACGTACCAAAAGAGCGAGGAAACCAAAGGTCCGGGACCCATTGAGTGTTGGCTACAATTTAAATATGGGCTTTTATTAAAGGGTGGGCTTCTATTACAGGGTGGGCTTCTATTTTTCAAATGGGTCTCAAGGGTGGGCTTATATTACAGGTGGGCTTCTAATACAGGTGGGCTTATATTACAGTATTTACGGTACTCATGAATATGCTCAGAAAAATTTTAGACCATGCAAGCGCTTACCCGACTGCGCCACAGGGCACATGCCATAAATGAATACGGCGGTCAACGTTAATCCTGAAATTTCCAGGTAACGTTGTGGGCACATCTCGTGATTCAATCTACCTTGCCCGTCACATTGGCCTCAAATCGGGAGTGCCCCAAAACGTCGGCGCCTTCACTGTGAACCGTCTTTGCGGATCCGGCTTCCAAGCAGTCATCAATGCTGCTCAATCGATTAATCTCGGCGAGGCGAACATCGTTTTGGCCGGAGGAACCGAGAACATGTCAATGACTCCATTCGCTGTTCGTGACGTTCGCTTCGGAACGGTTCTTGGCAAGAAGTTTGAGTTCGAGGACATGCTCTGGGAGTCGCTTAATGATACGTACGCCAAACTCCCAATGGGATTGACTGCCGAGAAATTGGGAGCTCAGTACAAGGTTACTCGCCTTGAAGCCGACGAGTTTGCTCTTCGATCGCAGACTCTTTGGAAGAAGGCACAGGATTCGGGAATTTACAAAAACGAGATTGTCGCAACGACAGTGAAGGGAAGAAAGGGAGAAGTGAGTTTTGATGTTGATGAGCATCCACGATCAACCACAGCAGAAACTCTGGCGAAGCTGAAGCCAGTATTCCAAAAGGAAGGACTCGTCAACGCTGGAAACGCATCTGGTATTTCGGACGGTGCTGCTGCCCTTGTAGTTGCCGGCGAGGAAGGTGTCAAGGCGAAGAATCTGAAGCCATTGGCTCGTATCGTCGCCTACGCAGCAGTTGGATGCGATCCGACTATCATGGGAATTGGACCAGCTCCTGCCATCAGAGAAGTTTTGAAGAAAAGTGGTCTGAAGATCAATGATATCGATATCTTTGAGGTAGGTCATTGGGTTACCATATTCACTCTATTAGAAGGGCATGTTTTATTATTATTTTTTCAAAATCTCTGTTTCGAAAACCCGAAAAATCATTAAAATTTTATCTGCCTTCTTGCTGAAAGTTGGAAAATCAAATAAAATCTCGAAAATGTAAAAATTACTGTCATTCAATTAGAGGGGCCCTTCTAATAGAGTAAACACGGTTGAATTTTCTATGTGATTTCTCGAAAAAAGATGCATGTGGCTTCAAATTAATTGATAAATACGAGTTTTGCTTTAAAACCGCGTGTTAAACAGAAATTTCGAGATAATTTTTGAAGAAAAGCGCCAATTTATAGATTTTCGAAAATCAAGAATGAACTGTTTTCAGGTGAATGAAGCTTTTGCTCCACAAGCTCTTGCCGTTCAACGTGAGCTCGGAATCCCATTGGAGAAGCTGAATGTGAACGGAGGAGCCATTGCTTTGGGACATCCACTTGGAGCCTCGGGAGCCAGAATTTCTGCCCACGTTGTCCACGAACTTCAGTATGTAAAGAGCAATAGGCTCTTTTTCGAAAAGTACCTGAATTTGAAACATTTTCTTTTCAGACGCCGCAACTTGAAATACGGAATCGGTTCCGCCTGCATCGGAGGAGGACAAGGAATTGCCATTCTTTTTGAGAGAGTTTAAAATTTTAATTAACTCCTCCTCTTCAAACTAATAGAATTTTCGTGTATTTTAAATGTGTATTTATTGGTGTGTATTGTATTTTATTGCGATTTGCAAACGTATATTTGCGTCTGTTTTGAAGATGAATCAATTCTACTTTTTCTTCTCTTTTCAACCGCAAACACATTCACGACGAATTGCGGACGCAAAAATCGGTTATGTCTTTTATAATCCGAATGAATTGATTACTTTTTCTATGCCATTTTCAGATTATCCCACTGTTTCTAGAATTATTAAATGAAATTTCAGGGAAGAAACTATGCGATTCGATGACATCGGGATTTCCAAGGTGGGAACTTTTTCGGTTTAAAAAAATTAAATAACTGGTACAAAAACAAAAAGAATACTGCGCGAGGTGAAAAATGAGACGGACCCGGCCCGCCGGAAGGAGCAACAGTTGTGTAATATTGGAAAAATTCAAATTAACTGAGAATTTTGCATGAATTTTAAGAGAAATGAATAAGAAAAGACAATTATAGTTTACCAACAAAGTTCGCTAAAAAATAGCAGGATTTTTATCTTCAAAAGTATTAAAAAATTCCTAAACCCAGCATTTTCAGAAGTTTCAATCTAAAGAATATTATATTTGTGGTAAAAAAAAATACAGCGAGACATCCTCAGGAAATTTTTGGCTAATAGCCATCGAATTCGGGTCGTGTGCCACACGGCGTGTTGGTGACTACGTTTCAGAAAACTTTTTGAGGTCAAATTTTCGAGCGCCAATTCTCGTGTCTCTGTGTCTCCATTTTTTCACACTTTTTGCTAGACTTGGCAGAACGCCACTGTCAAGACACAGGCACATGCGAATAGGCGCGAATTCCTTTACGTAGGGTCTAGCACGCCGTGTGCCAAAGGCATTACAAGCCAAAAACAAGTCTGCGACATGGGCTCTGCGCTGGAACTGTTATGCAGGAGGAACAGTGCCGCAGACTTGCAAAAATTTCCCCACTTTTGATCAACTCGGTTTTGTCACGTTCTCGCTATGTTTTTATTTTTTTTTCATTGTGACAGAAATTTTGGAAATTGGGCTGGCGTCATTAAAATTTGTTATGGGTTATTTACAAAATAGCAAAATTCAGCGAAAACCCGAAGAATGTTCCTATTGACCTGAAACTTTGGGAAATTATGCCAAAAATATTCCCAGATGTTTCCAAAAATGTTTGGTTCTATCTATTTTTTGCTATTTCATGAATAAGCCATTAAAGAATATAAATATTTTCAATAATCCTCACTAAAACAGTCTTATTTTCGAATGTAATACTTCATTTTCTTTCTTTGGAAGATCTCTGCTGTTTCCCATTCTTTTCTAAAATTAGATTATTCTTTTTTCCATCTTCTACTGGTTGCACCATGTTGGCTGTCGTCGTTTCTCTTTTAGCGGTCCCATACGTTTTTCTTTCCTTTTTGTTTTTGTTTTTTCGAGCGGCGTGTTCCTTTTTTGGAGTATTTCGAGGAAAATTTCGTTGCCTTTCTCATCATTCCAACGAGTAACGTAATGAGGTTGACATACGAGATTAGAAAAGCAGAATTTAGGCGAATGAGGTCGAAAGACGGCTCAAGGAAACAAGAGACGCGGAAAAGCCACACAACACACGCTCCCTTCTCTCATGGCTCCATTCATTTCTTTTTCCGTCCTGACGACAGCTTTCCAACCCCACACAAACCACTTGTTGTGCTTCTGCTTCTCCCAGCCTCGTGTCTCTATGGCTCGTCGTCTCGCGTCGTTTCGCATTTCTGTCGTTTTTTTTGTGCCTGGTTGGAAGAATGGTGGACCATAATTAATAATTATCTGATCCAATTCAATTCGGATCATTTAAAATCTTTTTTTTCCGTCAGCTCTCGAGGAAATTCGCGTATATGAGTTCTCCGAAAAGTAGATCGTAGCAGGAAGATTGCATGGAGTCGATTTGAGAATTTGTCAGTTTTGTAGGAGAATTTGGACACATTTCAGAATTTAGTAGCAAAAAAGTCTTCTTTTCTATTGTGTTTTCAATCCACTTGCGACATGAGAACGCGAAACTCCGCCCACTTATTTGTGCGCGACCAAGATATTTGAAGAGACGCAGACAGAACGGTGAATGCAGACTTGTGTTTTCATGGCGCAAGTCGATTGAAAACACAATACGTCCTTTACATTTTGTTTATGCCGGGTCACACATAGTTTAGCGACCAGCTAGAGACTGGTTTGTTGTCGCTGCCGACTCTTAATCTGAAAAACATAAAGTTCCCTTGGCGCTTCTTTAAGTTAAAGAATCTTTAACCGATTCTTTGCGGTTGATAAAAGCGACAGAGCCGCAGCATCTGTCAACCCATCCTTCTTTTTTCCGCCTAATTTAATCGACGCGTTGCGCCGCGTTTTTTTGCTCGTTTTCTTCCAAAAAAAAAACTATAAATAAACAAGTCGTCTTCTCGTTTTCAACGTCTTCTTTCTGCTTCACTGAATTCCAAAAGAGCCGTCTGAGGTTCCATTTATCCTATTTAACATTTGGCTATTTTTTTCTATCTCTCGAGAAGAAATGAGCAGAATAAGAGGAAGAGCTGATTAAAAACTGGTGCTTTTTTCCTTTTTTTCTTCACATTGCGAGACCCCACGAAAAGGGGGGAAAGTGCAAAAATGTGGGAACGAAAAGGGGGGAAAATGAGCGGAGCCAACCGCAAAAGTGCCGCAAACTCTTGCGACATTTTTTCTAATAATACTTTTATGTTCAAATTGACCTTATTTAATTTTTTTGAAACTAAAATGCTCGAACTCTTTGACAAAAATCAAAAAAAAATTAGGCTCCGCCCATTTTCCCCCCTTTTCGTTCCCACATTTCAACACTTTCCCCACTGGGGTCTGAGGAGGGAGTGAGTAAACGCGCCCGGAAGCACACACGCAACGCATCCAAATGAGGCCCAAAAAATAAAAAAGGCGCGCGAAAAATTTCGCATTATCGGAGAGAAAAACCAAAAGAAAACCAACGCAAAATCGTGAAAATTACGAAATCCTATCCAAAATTATTTGGCGCGCGTTGATTTTTCTCTCCGATAATGCGAAATTTTTCGCGCAATTTTTTATTTTTTGGGCCTCAATTGGATGCGTTGCGTATGTGCGTCCGAGCGCGTTTACTCACTCCCTCCGGATACCCCAGTGTTTCCCCCCTTTTCGTGGGGTCTCCACATTGCAATGTTAGTTTCCATTATGGACCTATTCATTTGAATTAAAATGAATTTTTATGTCACATTTATTCAATGCATTACAATATATTAATGAATTAATCTGAATTTTTCTGAACCATTGAGTTTGAGTTTTTCTGCAAATCGCGCCTAGCCATCCTGGTCAAATAAGTGAACTTATTAACAAACAAATGCATGCGCCTTTAAACAGTGTACAAGTTTACACAAAAATGATGACAATTTATGCATTTTTTGACCAGGATGGATAGGCGCGATTTGCAGAAAAACTCAAACTCAATGGTTCAGAAAAATTCAGATTAATTAATTAATATGTTGTAATGCATTGAATAAATGTGACATAAAAATTCATTTTAATTCAAATGAATAGGTCCATTAATTTTCTTTTCTGAGTGGCCGAACTCCATGTCCTGACCTAATTTTTCTGCTCTCAAAATTTGCCCCCTGGGGGAAATAAATACAAGAGACGAAAAAGAGTTCCGGCTCGCTTTTTTTTTGCGTCGTGCGACCTCGCCAATCTTCTCTTCAAGACGACGACGTCCATGAAAGTAATCTTTTCTCTCTTTCTTTCTTTTTTCCTTTTTTCTCCCTCTCTAATTTAGTTATTTTTTTTGTGAGAAGAAAAGGAAAAGTATAAGAAGAAGAAGAAAAAGAAGGGGCCGTTTTCATTTTTCACACTTTACTTAAGCTTTTCCCGCACATTGCAGAAAAAGAAAGAGCGGAATCGAGTTACGCACACCACACCACATCCCATTTAATGCAATCGCCACTTTTTTTGCAAGTTGGGTTTGAAAAAGGGAACATTGCAGTATTTTCTGTATTATGTTTTTATTGTCGGCCCGCCAAAATGGTCAAACGCGCTCCGCTAAACTTAATACTACGTGGATTTTATTTTGGTTTCCAAATTGTTTCATTTCACGTGTAAATTCAACGTGAAATAAAATTATTTGGAAACCAAAATGAAATCCACGTAGTATTGAGTTCAGCGGCGCGCGTTTGACCGACGTGGCGGGCCGATAATAGCAAATCTTCTCAAATTTAGCTATTTATTATGTTTAAACATGTTTAATTTGATATATTTCCAAAGAAACTGACACTAGTTGGAAATAAAAGCTGATAACAGAGTTGTCCTTGCTGAGCCCGGAAATCTTCATCATTTTAGTATTTATCTTCCGTTTTCTTTTTGTTAAAAGTTTTAGAATGCTGGATTAAAATTGAATTATACTCGGCGAATACATCATCAAATTCGCTCTACTGAAAATTCCGTGCCATACTTGCAAGATTAGCGCGAATCCAACTTTCATTTTCTTTTTCAACCTGTTTTTGGAGATCGTGACAAAACCGGGGAAAAAACATTTTGAAAACAGAGGAAGAACATCCGCCAATTGATTGAAAGTTTTCGGCATGAGTTTGTACAGGAACTGTAAAAAAAAATACAGGAAAAACTGTGCCGCAGACTTGCAAAATTTTCCCACGGTTTTTTGTCACCATCTCTGTTTTTTAGTTCTGTTGCAACACATTTTTTCTTGAAAATTTCAATTTTTACGCCTTAATTTTGATTATTGTCGACCCGCCACGACGGTCAAACATATAAATTCAATGTTAAATGAAATAATTTGGATACCAAAATAAAAATCACAAAGCACTAATGGGGTTGTTCATGAGAAAAAGCAACGGTTTTTTTGTTTCTTTTCCAATTCGCGCGATGTCGAGATTTGTTAAAAAAAATACAGGTATTATCGGCCCGCCAAGTCGGTCAAACGCGCTCCGCTGAACTCAATACTACGTGGATTTCATTTTGGTTTCCAAATTATTTCATTTCACGTTGAATTTACACGTGAAATGAAAAAAATTTGGAAACCAAAATAAAATACACGTAGTATTGAGTTCAGCGGAGCGCGTTTGACCGTCTTGGCGGGTCGACAATACAATCTTTATTGTCAGCCCGCCAAACTGGTCAAACACACTATTGTGAAAACAAAAAAATTACAATGTGGTGTTTGCGTACTTTAAAAATTCAAACGAAAATGGGAGCAAATCTCTTCATTTGCCATTCTATTTCTGTCATTCCTGTTTGAATTTCAAAAGTACGCAAACACCGCGTTGCAATTTTTTTGTTTTCACAATACGCTGAACTCAACGCTATGCGATTTTCATTTTGGTCTCGAAATTATTTCATTTCACGTTGAATTTTAACAGTTAAAAGTTTTATTTTACTTTTGAAAACGCGCTACGCATTTGAAAATTGAAAAGTTCCGTAGAGCGAGATTGATGACGCATTCGCGGACTGTATAGAAAAAAAAAACAAGTTTTGAAACCCCAAAAAACGGAACATAGAAACTCAAAGAAAGAAGCTAGTCCCCCTGGGCTCATCTGCTCTTTTTCATTGCCCCTATCCGTTTTTTGCTCATTCTCCTCGCCTAGAAATTGATGACGTTGTTTTTTTTTTCCAATTTTGCTCAAAAGAAGGATGGTTTCTGTCAACATTGCCTCTCTCTCTCTCTCACTCACGCTTCATCTCGTTTTCAATTTCCATTTTCTCGTCTCCGCTTCCACTTCACTCAAGTCCTATCCCCACCCGATTCCAGCCACTCCGCCAAATGCCAAAAAGCGATGGGTACGCCGTCTTCATCGGTAACCACTCCACTATCCGCATGGTGGAATAACATGTCGCTGTCCGGCGTCTACTATCCGTCCATATCAACATCCACACCATCCACCTCCAACTCGTGGAAAAACTCGCCATTTGGCTTCGCCAAAGGAGCATCCACTCCACAACAGTCCACAGTGCCACCTTCCGCGCTATCCGCTGGCTACACGGAAGATATTACGGTAGCTGGGGCTTTGTTGAAAGATAAGATTAATGGACTCGTGGATTCTTTGATGAGAAGGGCATCGGTAAACGCCGGGTGTGGATATGGGGAGGATGGACGGATCGCTATGATGGTAAGGTTGGGTTTTGGCCGGAGAGGTTTTCTTTCGTGCACGCTGCGATAGCACTGTCTAGTCTGGATTATTTCGGAGTCTTATTTGTTACCTCCGAAACTCGGAGAGAAAAATGCCAAGTTTGCTATTCCAGAAATGTTTAAATTTATTTCAGGTAGACAAAGTATACCTGGTCGATCGCCTCGATGCGCATGAAAACCTGCTCGGCACCGTCCACGTCACCACCACTCACATCATTTTCCGCGCGGAAGATGCGACAAAAGAACTCTGGCTCGCCACCGGTCTGATCGCTTCAGTGGAACGGGGCACACTGACGGCGGCCGGTTGTATCCTCGTTATCAGATGCAAGCATTTTCAGGTGAGTACCGACCAGGCTTGTGCGAAAACGGGGTGCTCGAAAAAGTCGAAAACTAATTTCATTTTGCTCCGAACAATAGAGTGCCATGGCTATATAATAGAGTTTTTACAGTAAGTTTCATAAATCTGTCTTTAGACTCTTTCGAAACAAACGTACCCTAAATTTCAAATTCTAGAGGTGCGATCTAATAAATCATACTCACCTTAAATCTAGGATCTAAACACTAGAGAATCAATATTCTCGTGTTTTTCGAGCTCCTTTTCAGTTTTTCTGACAGCCTTATTCATTCCAGTATTTTTTTTTCGATTTTTTCGAATTTTCTCGAAAAAATTCTCGTCGAAATTTTTTTTCGAAAAAAAAGGTCGAAAAAATTTTCGTAACATTTTTTTTTTCGAAAAAAACAGTCGAAAAAATTTTCGTCGAAAGTTATTTTCGAAAAACTTTGAAAAAATCGAAAAATTCGAAAATTTTCGTTTTCGTTTTTGCACAAGCCTGGTACCGACGGTTGTTGTGTTTGAAATAAGTCTATTTCAGGTGATAACCCTTCTAATCAGCAGGGACAAATCTTGTCAAGACCTATACGAGACACTTCAACGAGCCTCAAAGCCTGGTGGGTTTTTGAGCATTTTGTGAAGACGTTGTATTTTTACTTTTATACTTTGATATTTTTGACAAAAGTCGTAAATCCGTAAAATGGTGAATTATATTTATTGTTGAAAACATAAATACCGTAACAACTCTATTAGAGCGGCACCAAGTTTCCGACACGAGCTTTGTAAATACACCATTGGTGGACAAAAAAAATTTCAACAAAAAAATTTTTTTTTTGGCTTTAAAAAATTCCCAAAAAAAATTTGACCACAAAAAATGGCTCTGGGACGTTTCGAAACTTTTTTTGCATCTTTGCGTAGCGTTTTTTGCCAATTGACACCAAAACGCACGCTCATTAGGTTTTTATTTTTTGCTTTTATCAATTATTTTTATTTGTATGGAAATTTAAATGCACTAGTACGCTGCAAAATTTCAAAAAAGTTTCGAAACGTCGCGGTTTCGAAACGTCCCAGTTTTGAAATGGCAGGTTTCGAAACGTCCCAGAGCCAAAAAATGGCCCTGGGACATTTTGAAACTTTAGTGAATTTTTAGGGCTAAATTTTCCGATAAATTTTGACAAAAAATTCTCCGAATTTATCGATAAAAGATTCGACAATACACGGTGTCCAGGATTTGAAATGTGGGCGGAGCCTAATTTTCTGGCGCGTCAGCAAACTTCCATGGCGCACTTTCGGTGCTTGCGCATTTTTCGACTCTCGCATTTTGTTTTATTAATTTTATTGTTTTTCTTTCAGTAAAACCTGATTTTCTTTGTAAAATGTATGTATTTTATCTTTTAATACCATATAATTGCCCAAACTTCGCTTTTCGTAAAGATTTATCCTGCAAAAACATTAAAAAACTCAAAACGAATATTTCGAAATGGTGGCTGAACCAAATTCGACGTTCTTAGGCTTAAAAAATTTCTAAAGACCTCAGCTATAATTCCGTTGGAGCACATGTGGGAAAAAAATTAAGAATTTATGCTTTTTTCCCGAAAAACAACAAAAATGCGTCAAAATTTGAATTTCGCGCGAAAAAATCCAGTGGGGCGCGTTTGCTCGGCTCCGCCCACATTTCAAATCCTGGACACCGTGCAATAGTTTTTTCTTGACCTAATTTTGTGAATAGGGCGAACACGGCGACGAAAATAGCACTAAAGTTTCGAAACGTCCTGGTTTCGAAACGTCTCAGAGCCCAAAAAATTTTCCAAAAAAAAGCGTATTTCTACCACTTAAATGAAAAATTTCCAATGTCTCGTTAAAAATTAGAGTTTTTTATCGATTCGGAGCAAATACCGGCTAAGTTTTTGCCCGAAAGTAGCAATTTCATGAAATTTTATAGAGTTGTATTTTTTTGTGACTCGTAAATATTTTCAAATGTGGATTGCCGTTAATGAGAAAGAATAAAACATTAATTACGAAAGAGAAAAATTCGCCAAAAGCGACAGGCGTAGAAAAATTGAACATGCGCGGTCCCTTCACCTTATTAACGTCGACTAATTGCAGTTTCAGTGAACGTGTCCGAACTCTTGGCGTTTGAAAATCGCGAGCCGGTCGAGGAAGCGAGATGGCGTCGACTGGATTGGAATGCAGAAATGACGAGACAGGGTGTCACGCAGTCACAGTGGTCACAGTCATCTATTAATGAAGGATACACTGTGGGTTTCCAAATGATAAAACGCGTTTTTATATTCTTTTTCAGGTTTGCGACACGTATCCTGACAAGCTTTGGTTCCCCACTGCCGCCTCCACATCTGTCCTTCTCGGCTCGTGCAAATTCAGAAGTCGTGGACGTCTTCCTGTCCTTACCTATTTTCATCGTCAAACCGGAGCCGCACTGTGTCGATGCGCCCAACCACTGACGGGCTTCTCTGCTCGATGTGTAGAAGACGAAAAACTGATGGAGCTCATCGGAAAAGCCAATCCTAACTCTGACAATCTTTTTCTAGTGGACACTCGACCACGTGTTAATGCAATGGTAAACAAGGTGCAGGGCAAGGGATTTGAGGATGAGAAGAATTATTCGAATATGCGATTTCACTTTTTTGACATTGAAAATATCCACGTAATGCGTGCCAGTCAGGCACGTCTCCTCGATGCTGTCACCAAATTTCGTGACGTGGCAGATTACTGGAAGACTTTGGAATCATCCGGATGGTTGAAACATGTCCGATCGGTAGCCGAATGCTCATTGTTCCTAGCCGAGTCTATCAGCAGAGGAACCTCATGCGTCGTTCATTGTTCGGATGGATGGGATCGAACTTCCCAGGTCGTCTCAATGTGTCAACTCCTTCTCGATCCATTCTACCGAACTATCCGCGGATTTCAAATTCTAATTGAGAAGGATTGGCTCGGCTTCGGACATAAATTCGACGACCGATGCGGACATGTTGGCGCGTTGAACGACGAAGCGGCCAAAGAGATTTCGCCGATTTTCTCTCAATGGCTGGATTGCGTCTGGCAGATTATGCAGCAAAAACCGAGAGCTTTTCAGGTAATTATCTTAAGTATTTGTGATCGAGAATATCTCAAAACAAACACTTTTATTCACCAAGGAGTGACAGTGGTGAAGGGAAATCCGTTTTTGCACAAAAGAATTGAAGGAAAAATTTTAGAAATGAAGGGATTGCAATTTGCCGCGAAGTGTCACTCCATGGCGAATAATTAATCACAAAAAATGAATATATTCAATGTACTGTGGAAAAGCGGGGAGCAAATTCGGGAAATAATGCCGTGTTTTTGGAACTATTTCGCAAAATTTTAGATCAATCGGATCATTATCCCAGTTGTTTATCATTTTTCAGTTTTTCTACAGTACTCTGAATATTGTGTTTTCAATCGAGTTGCGACATGAGAACGTGAAACTCCGCCCACTCCTCTGTGCGTGACCACACAAACACAGTACTGTGAAGAGACGCAGACAAAAAAGGGATAGCCGACTCATGTTTTCATGATGCAACTCGTTTGAAAACACAATATGTTCATATACTCGGTATAAAACGCTGATAACTCGCTCCAATCGAACGAAGAATTTCGCATGCATTTGGAGTGAGGTTTAGAGAAATCAGAGCAAAACATCGGCCACGGCTCTCACAATTTTCTGCACTCTCTCCTCGCCAACGTGGCCGCGTCCACCACTGTGCGAAGGGAGCGCGTTTGCAGCGCTCCGTACTGAGAATAAAAAAATTCAACAAACATGCTGGTAAATTTTTCGATAAGTTTTAGCGGTAAAAGTCTCCCCAGCTCTGCGATAACGCGTAAAATCAAAAATACAGAGTTGGTCAAAAGTTCGAAAATTATAATAGACAATTCTCGGTTAGCCTGCCAAAAACTGGAAAAAACGCCGGATTTTGTGGAAATCAATAATGAGTTTATTTCAGTTCAATGAGCGATATTTAATTGAAATGCACGAGCATGTCTACTCCTGTCAATTTGGAACATTTGTTGGAAATTGTGATAAAGATCGGAGAGATTTGAATGTTTCGAAGCGAACAAAATCTTTATGGTCATGGATGGACTGCCGTCACGACGACTACATGAATCCTTTCTACTCTCCCACTGCCCACGTGGCACTTTTAGATTTAGACACTCGTGCTGCTCGTTTCAATGTCTGGACTGGAATGTACAATCGATTCGATGGAGGAATTCATCCCAGAGAACGACTTGAAGACGTCACGATGGCCGCCATGGAGCATGTGGGAGTTTTAGAGTCGCATGTGGCTCAACTGCGCGTCAGGCTTGCAGAGCTCCGCTCTCAAAAGCAAAATCTTAAAAACACGCGGTCATCGACACCAACTACTATGGTGGACAGTGGAATGAGCAGTGCAACTGATGAGCTGAAAACTCTGGGTTTGACGGATCCACTCGGAGCTGTTGGATCGCCTGCTCCGTCACTGGAAAGAGCAACGAGTCAGGAGAGCGGAGTTATGGATGCATCATTATATTGCCCGGAAGAGATGCTAACTAAATATTCATTAAAATGGCAATCACTACGCGGAGTAGACCGATGCTCCGCCCCAGGATGTCGTGGAGAGTTCTCATCGACCATCGAACGAAGAATTCATTGCCATCGGTGTGGAATGGTAAGAATAGCAATACTGATAAATTTCGTCATAAGCGCACAAATAAGTGGGCGGAGTTTCGCGTTCTCATGTCGCAAGTCGATTGAAAACACAATATGGGAGTTATTCACGAAATAGCTAAAACCAGCGAAAATTCGAAGAATGCTCCGATTGGCCTGAATCTTTGGGAAATAATGGAAAAAAAAACTCTCGGACATTCACAGATATTTTCAGATCAAAGTATCGAACTCTTCTAAAAATTTTAAAAATCGTTATTTTGGTCTGAAATTTTCTGACACACCCGATCACATTTTTTCACTGCGTTCAGTTGAAAAACCTGGAGGCGCAGTTTCCATTTTTCGCTCCATAGCTTACTGTAGCACTGCGGAACATCGGAGCGTCGTCAGCAACAGTCTTTCGTAAACACATGATTCTAGAAAAGTATTTTTTTTTCCTTATTTGGGTTACGGTAACTCGCCGCTTAGTTTTTCGTGGGGTAAAATTGTATAGAATTGCGCGGAATAGAACCGGCTGAAATGGAGCTGTACTGAAAAAACAACTGCGCGAAATTGAAATCAACAACCCACCATGTACAACTGAATACTTATTCGAGCTGCTATAGTGTTTCTGGGTCATTACAGATCCATTTCAGGCGGCTCTATTTATTTTTTACTAGTTTCGCCTTTTTCGAAAGTTAAAAAAGTTAAATTAAAAAATTCGATACGGTATATATCGATATATACCGTAAAAACTCTAGTACAACGGCATGCTCTTCTATTGTTTCATTTCATCACAACTGCCGGGTATTTAGAGCTTTTCACACCAAACACAGCAAACACATTCATTGCAAACCTCTAAATACCCGGCAGTTGTGATGAAATGAAACAATAGAAGGGTATGCAGAGTTTTTACGGTAAATAAGATTTATAAAATCTATTTACTTTATTTCAGATTTTCTGTCGTCGTTGCCTGAAAAACACTGCCGATGAAAGGGAACGAGTTTGCGAGAAGTGTAAAGCTGATGAGTAACATTCCCTCTGTTTAAAAATAGTAATTTAATTTTCCCCTTTTATTGCTATAATTTATTTTATTAGCATCTTACCGCCTCCTTTCCTTTTTCTTGCTAAAACCAAAACGCTTGTGATCACTTTTCTTATCTCCCACGGGTTTTACTTCTCACCTTCTCACCATTTTCTAAATTGAGATAAATTTGCATAATTAAATATTTGACAAGTGTGTTTATTGTATTCCAAAAAAACCAAGTAATTTCAAAATCCGTGACAAAAGAAAAAACACATGTAACGGTAAATAAAGCGGGACACAAATATTAAGCTCGATAACTCAAGAATGAGAGAGAGATGCGGAGAAACGAAATGAATAGATTATGGACAATTATTATTAATTAATTATTTACGTGATTAGACAGTTAAAAGGCGCCAGCGCCGATTAGTAGTATTATGAGTTGTTAAGAGTTGAAGAAGCGAACTAATCTGCCGCGGAAAAGCTCCAAATACAGTCGGCTTCGCTGACGATCGAAATCATCATTTACCACTGGATTTTGTGGAATTATTTCAATTTGTTCACAGTCCGATAGATCTGGAACTTCGAAAATGAACTGCGAGCCGGAAAGAACGCAAAAAGCCATTCGATATCCAAGGATTTGGAATATTTTGCAGTTTTTATCACATTTTAAGATATTCCTGTAAAAAGAACAAATTTCGATGGCAAATAGGGAATGCTCACAATTCGACATGAGTGTCAAGCGCAACTTGCTGATATCGAACTCCTTTCAATATATCCGACATGCTCATTTTTTGATCTTTCCATTCAGTCGTCTCGGTGATTTTGAGCAAACGAAAGTCATCGATGAGCTCTTCACGGCTCCAGCGCTGGAAAATGAACATTTGTTTTATTGTCGGAACAATACAGCGCTGACATACAGTAACCCGAATAGGAATGAGCTATGACAACTCTTTCTTCCATTCGCGACCCCCGCGCACTTACTTTCTTCGCGAAAGGACAACAGAAAATCACGCAAATTTGAATAATAATGAGACATGTAAGAAACCGTAATCTTTTTTATATAGAAAATTTTAGATTAGTCTGTGTGTTTGTTTGTGTGGCATGAAACGGAAACATCTTGCAAAAGTTGAAAACTAAATATCTCTTGAAAAGTTTGAAAAACTTTAATAATGGCTTTATTGTTACTCATAAAAGTTTGACTCGATACCTGAGAAGCTTAACCGATTACGTGAGATCACAGGTAAACTCTTGAACAATAACCTACTCTGAGGAAGCAGTTGATGGTTTCGGCTGGAATTTTGCGTGCTACAAAATCCATTGTCGGTCCGTTAATATAGGTCAACGTTTTCTGACTGAAATGTGTGGAGACACGATGGAATTTAAAGTTTACACTTCCTTTCGACATCTGGAGAAATTATAATTATCAAGACATTGTGGATTAAAAAAAACAAACCAGATTGCAATGAAAAATTTGATCCAATTTACCGACATCGACCATTTCAATATCGATTATCTTTTTCTTTTTGCCTGTAGTCGGCGAAATGATCACTTGATTGGGCACAAGAGCATTTAGGAAGTTTAGAATAAATCGGATATTGTTCGCTCCTTGAAGAATGAATTTTTTGACCCGCAGCGGTGGAATACTTCCAATGTAATTCATCTGAAATTTCCGGTACTGTTGTATGGACCCAAATGAATTTCTATTTTAGCTATTCTCTGGGATAAAAGTCACGCTCACCCCAAGGTTTTTGCGAATGTAGCGCATTCGAAACGTTCCGTGACGAGTATATTACTCAGGAATTTCATTTTTGATTATTAAAAAAAAAGCAGTACGATGGGACACAGATAAAATGGGTGTGACCGTAATCCATCCAAACAGTTTAGTAGTTTTTCGGTTTTTTTCTAAATTTTTCACAGTCGCTTTCTTTAAACTTTTCGAATAGATTACGGTCGTACTTGTTTCAGTTGTATTGGAAGGGATTACATTTTTTAGATCACATATCTCACCAGCTCAGTCAAGCTACCGTATTAATAAGGGCATCTCCAATATAAAAGCACCATAAGGTGTACCATAGGTGCACTGAATGAGAATTTGCTAATCTGGAATACGGCATGAAATATCCGGTATCCGGAATAATACAATATTGATAAAGCAAGGTTTAATCCGAATTCCGTATTCCAGATTAGAACATTTTCATTCGTGCTACACTGACAATGAGGTGTATATTGAAAATAAAACGGCAAATCTTTCTTCTTCTTCTTCTTAAAGAGCAAATACAGTATGCAAAAAAAAAACCTTTTTTTGTTCATATGTGCTCTGTGTTTGCGGGTTTGCGCCGTGAATGTAAAAAAGAATCAAAAGTCCCCCGCCCCGCCCACATGTTTCACAACCTGCGCAGAAGGTTTACTCCAAAAGAATACCTGCTGAATCTCGGATTCCTTCCCAGGAATCAAATTTTCCACCCGAATTTTAAGAGCGTCAAACTGAAAATTCTTGAGCCAATATTCGATATATCTCGATGTTTTCTCAACGAAATTTACTCCCAATCGCAATTTTTCCGGCTCAAAACTTCCACTCGACAATTTCTTTTTCCGTTCCGTCGACCATCCGCCAGTTATCCAGTTTGGCGCCTTGTTCTTGCACATAAAGACCGCGTGAAACACGTGATCTACTGAGAATTGTGCAGTGACCTCAACGATGTGATCGAGATTCCATGTGGTTGTGAAATGAAGTGTCAGTTGAAGAAGACAAGGTTTTGTACTCCGTGATAGGTTTAAAAGACATTTACAAGTTCGTTCCATAGAGGATCTGAAAAAGAGCAAAACTTTTGTTTGGCTTTTCCAAAACCGGAGTGAACCTTCGTAAACTCGGACTTCCTAAAAGGAATTGTTAACACCAAAATACACTGATCTTCTTCTTGTGAATATTTTAGTTACATTCGCATTGAGAATGCGGATATGCACATTTTTTTCATGTAAGAAAAACAACTTGTTAGAGATTTTCACAGGTTGAGTAGCTACTGACAATGCATTATTTATTGGGTTTTTCATTTCATGCATTTTGCATTTTTTGTCAAATTTTCCTTATTCATTTCATGCGGAAAACGACATTTCCTGCTGCAGAAAACAGCATTTCGTCGAACTGTAAAATGCACTTTTTGTCATTTTCTGCATGAAATGAATAAAACCACCATTTTCTAGCATATTTCTCCTATTTTTATCGTGACAAAAAGTGAATTTTGCCGTTCGACAAAATGCAGTTTTCTGATGCAGAAAATTTTGTTTTATGCATGAAATATATAAATAAGGAAAATTTGACAAAAAATGCAAAATGCATGAAATGAATAACCCCATTAGATTGTGACACGAACGTTTCAAAAAGGGTACGGTAGAACTCAAAAATCAAAAATTAGGAATAGAGCGCATGTACAGTAACAGCCCATGTTTTCGGTGCTACTTCGGAATACATAGAACTGTAGCGAAATTGAACTCAATAACCCAGGATGTATAAAATGGAATACTTATTCGCCCCATTTCAAGCAGTTCCATTGTGTTACAGTTCTATTCCGAAGTAGCACAGTGTTTTCACATTCATTCGCTTTTTTACTGGTTTTTTTGCCTCCTGCAGGGTGTTGAAATCTACGCCGCTGCAAATGATACCCTGCGCATTAAGTTTTACCGTAGATTAAGGTTTCTGAATTATCTTTATCTTTACTATTATTAAGCGTTGATGTTTGTGAGTACATATGTATGTATGTTTGTATTATTGCGTGACACCAACCTTTTCTCAGCTCGTACTGGACTGATTTGCACCAAACTTGGCGAAACATTTTTAATACCAAGGGGCATGATGCGGCCGAAGTTTGGTATGATTCGGTCCAGTTTGAAGGGTAGTATACTAAAGGCACTTAGCGTGTTTTGACACCACGCGCCTCTCAGAAGGACCATCGCTTTCAAGAGTTTACCGCATTCTTCGTAACTCATTAAATAAAAACTCGTCGACACATCACACCTGATTCGCAAATTTAGCATCCACAAAGCATACACAAAGACCGAATATACCGATTTTACATAAATCACAATGAAGAAGCAATTGGCAAAATACAGACAAGTCGGAAACATTTCTCTCAAGAAATTCTTGCCCAGGAGATCAGTAAGTGCGCTCTACCGAACTAATTCAAATTGGCGCGTAGTGATATTTTTAAAAGCATCAAGGTGATCCTTTTTTCACCATGAATATTGTGTTTTCAATCGAGTTGGTACATAGAAAAGGGACGCACAACTGTTTTTTTCACACGAATACTGAAATTTAGTTTATTTTGCCTTTTGACGTGAGCAAAAAAGTGGGCGGGGTTTCAAGTTTTGGTGTAGCAAGCAACTCGATTAAAAACACAATAGATTAATTGTTTAGTCACCTTGTACTCAAGTCCAATTTTCTCAATAATGACATGATGACAGTCGGGTCCAAATCCAAAAAATGCATGCCATCCGGTCGATCGATACTCGCCAACCATTCAGACACCCGTTGATATTGTGTCCATTTGGTCAACTCCCTATCGGGAGGACCATTCGGATTTAACGCCCAAATTTTCTAAAAAAAAATAATTTGTTCATTGTTTTTGGGTTGTAAATACAATGTATTTCGAAACAATTCGATGAAAATCGATGAACTAATCCTATGAGGCAGGGAAATTATAAAAACAGGATGAGAAAACCGAACAATAAAAAATAAATAGAAAAAATTGTCTCATCATTATTCACTTTGAAATAATTGATTTGAAAGACTGATAAGAGTGTGTCACAAAGGAGAAAAAAAAACAAACAATCGAGAGGTCTGTTTTTCCGTCGTGTGTGGCCATTGTAGTTTCTCGGCCACCAAGCCACGGCCTCTTTCGGCGAGTGTATAAGTGTGCGCACGCTAGTGTGTACAGGGTGGCTTTTAATTACTGCAACAAATATATTTGGCTGTAGTACCAAAAGTAAGAAAGCAATATAGATGAGTATCAACAAAATCTTTATCAGATACAGTACCGGACAAAAAGATATCATATTTTGGTTTTTGGAGTATAACTTTTGAATGGAGACGGTTAAGATTCTGAAAATTTGCATGAATCTGTCTCATAATGTTTTTGACAAGCTCCTAAAACGGATTTGGTCATTTTTGAAAACTGCTGATTTTTCAAAAAATTTCATATGCCAAAATTTCCGACCCAAAAATAATTTTTTTTTTCAGATTTTTCAAGACTCGAAATTTATTTTCAAAATGAAGTTTCAAAATTAAAAAAATGATTTTAGTTGACTATGGGTTGCTCGGACGATTTTCAGCGGACTTACAGCACTTTGAATATCAGGGTCCACATGGGTAAGTCAACTATAACTTTTATTGAGGATCACCAAAACCGAAGAAAATTAAGGCAAATTAGATAAAAACTGTTAAAAAGCGAAGTTTATTTGATTTTCTTCGGTTTTGGTGATTCACAATAAAAGTTATAGTTGACTTACCCGTGTGGACCCTGATATTCAAAGTACTGTAAGTCAGCTGAAAATTATCCGATCAACCCATAGTCAACTAAAATCATACTTTTAATTTTGACATTTCATTTAAAAATAAATATCGAGTCCTGAAAAAGCTGAAAAAAAAAATTATTTTTGGGTCGAAAATTTTGGCATCTGAAATTTTTAGAAAAATCAGCAGTATTCAAAAGTTATACTCAAAAACCAAAATATGATATCTTTTTGTCCGGTATTGTACCTAACCAATATTTATCATTAGCATTTATTCGATTTGGCCTCCATTATGGCTCCGAGACGTTTCAAAAAAAAATTATCAGTTTTGGGTCCACTGGGACCAAAAAATCATTTTTTCGGCCGCCCAATAATGATAGGACCCCTCACAATATTGTCAAATCTTGGTTTGTTTTGGGGTCAGGGTAAGCGGCATCAGTTTAATTATTTGAAATTTCAGTTTTTTGAGTTATTTTACACCTTCAGAATTTTCATTTTTTGTTTTTATTCATTTTTAACAGTGACTTTTAAATGTTTTTCGTCAATTTCAATCAAAATTTTTATTTGAAACCTTAGATGTGGAGGTAAACGCCTCCCTCGTCGTCCAATGCGCCACCAAGTTCGTCGGATAATGAAATTATTTGACCGAGCCTTAGGGTTTTAAAAATGCACCAGGTAGAATCAATTTTGGAAGGCTGGGTACCGTGAGATACAGTATTCTATGTTGTGTAGGATGGTTTCTTAGATTCTCAGGTACAATAGGAAAACTTGAAAAAGCATTGGCCTGAATAAGTTTTTCTCCATCAGCAACAGGCTTGGTCGGAGTCGGAAAACGGAAATTCCAATTTTCAGACATTTTTCGGAAAATTTTCCGAATTTATTTTCCGGAAAAGTTACCCGTCGGAAAATTTTCTGAATTATTGTGTTTTTAATCGACCTGCGACATGAAAGCGCGAGACTCCACCCACTTTTTTGTGCCGTTCTGTCTGCGTCTCTTCAAATATCACTGTGTTCGCATGGTCCCGCACAAATAAGTGGGCGGAGTCTCGCGTTCTCATGTCGCAAGTCGATTGAAAACACAATAATTATCCGGAAAATTTTCCCGTCGGAAAATTTTTCGAAAAGAATCGGGAAATTGCAGTGCCACTTCTAAGTAACAAGAACTTTTTTTCCGAAAAATTATTTCGGAAAAAATTTCTTTTTCCGAAAAGCATTTTCCGAACAAGCCTGATCAGCAATCATAACAAGAATTGTGCGCCAAGCGCGACCCTTTGCCGCGCCAACGCCGTCCTCTTGCCGAGTCTCGCACGATTTTCCTTCGCCTACGTCGCGCCTTCCTCTCGCCGTCCTCGCGCCGTCCTCGCGCAGTCCTCTTGGCGCCTTGCGAACTAGCGGCGATTCGCCGATTTGTACGGCAGTCGCGCCGTTCCCTTGCCGAAAATTCCCTGAGATCACTATCCCCGCTATGGGTCGGGCCTCAAAGCTCCCTAAGCGCAAGAAAACTCAGCTCGACGCTTTCAAGGATTGTATCAATGCTTCAATAAAAGCTATTTGGTCAACCCCATTCCCCATGGTACGAGGACGTCATCCGGCAGACCACGCAAACTCACGGAGCGAGACGAAAGGGAGGTAGGTCAAATTTTGTGATAATTATGTACTTTTCATTTTTAGATTTGTTTTTTTTTTTTTTTTTTTTTTTCAAAAATAGATAGGCGTGGAATTTGAATTTCAGAATTATATAATATTTGATGAGCTCCGGTACTCGAAAAAACGGACTAGAAAGGAAAAAAGGCGCCAAAAGCTATTGTAACATATAACTAGGCACCGCAACGAGAGGGGGGCGGGGCCTTTCATTTTTTCTCTTGGGTTTCGGTTTTTGGAGTTTGAGCTATCACTGCCCGGATACTATCTAGAAATCTACTTATGTTACAATTGAACTTTATGTAATCGACCCCAAGGAATTGGCTGGTGACATCAGAATTTTCTGAAAATGCCTAGTTTTAGCTGAAAATTACAGAAAAGTGAAATGGTCACCAAAAAACCGCCTCGTTGGGGGTAAAGTAGGTCGAACACGCTACACCTTGTAATTGATTCTTATAGTTTTTAAGACGGAGAATTCAAATTTTTAAATAGAATTTAATTTCAACTGCGCGCATTTTTGTTATACCTCGCTAAACTTCAACAAAAAATCACAGAAAATGTTCAGCGATGACCCCAAAATTTTATTTTTTGATTATTTTGACAAACTCTTCTAGTTCCCACAAAAAAATTTTTAGAGCTCTCCGACAAAAATGAAGCACTTTATACCTTCCAAAAGTGAAGTGGTTTTTTCGAAAAGCAGGTTTTTCAGAGTTTTCGGGTGCATGCCGGTCGAACACGCAGGGTCTCAATATGTCATCGGAATAAGCATAAAATTCTCTATCGAATTCGACTTTCAATTTAAAAAAATAACTGCGCGCATTTTTTTAATTTTCATTCTTAAATAAATTCTAAGGCGATTTTCAGGACCCGCCAAAAAATTTGTCATCATAAACGTGTGTCAAACACGGCAAATTCATATAAGCCCTTAGGTCGCAGCTGAATTTGTCCTGTTTGGTGTAGTGGTCCAAGGCGCGTGCTAGTGCCCTCGCTGTTGAGGGTTCAATCCTTTTTGGTCTTTTGCTTAATTTTCGATGTTATTGGGCTTCTTTTTTTTGCAAAGGGATACTTTTGCGCATAATTTCGGGATATTTCAAAAAAGAAGATTCAGAATTTTTGTAAATATTCCGTTTTCAAAAATTTTCCATTCTTTGCTTTGTTTCATCGTGAAATTCAATATAAATATGATGATTTTTGTTAATTTAAGAACTAGACAATATTTTTTTCAAAATTATTTGATTTTTTTATGAAAGAAAAGATTATTTGCCCGGAAATCACCATCGATATTGTGATACTCCATCGAAGGCAACGAGGAAAAAGCGAGCCAGACAGGTGCTAAATTTCACGCCGCACCTTGCAGACTCCGCCCCTTTTCAAAAAGTCAAGAGAAATTCAGTACTAAAAATCGCGACTTTGAACGACTGAAACTCGAGAACTAGTGGGAATTTTGAGGAGAAAATTTGGGAATGTACTAATATTGAGACGTAGAATACAATGAAATCAGTAGTTTTCCGGGATTCGCATGTTTTTCAAACATGTTGCGGTACCTACATATAACCAGTCTTCCAGAATTATGGGTGACACGTATTTTTCAAGAATAGAGTTTCGATTGTGAGACTCCTAGAATTCAATTAGACGTCTGAAAACTCTTTTTTCAGATGTCTTGAACATATTTGGCCAAAGCACTTCTTAGAATACATTCCATCTAACAAGGGACTTTCGAAATGGTAAGGGTTCAGAATTTTCTATAAATTGGCATACTAGTACTTTCGAACATCCTGTACACGAATATCATAGTGGTTATCTGCAGAGATTTCTCCAAGTCTGAAAATTTTCGGTCTGAAAATTCTAGGTTTTTCCACCACATTTTGCGCCTCGCGCTCTCCCATTTTCTTCACTGCTACCTTTGCAGTAGCTTCGGCAAGCAGGGATGGCCATCGGGAGAGTGGGTAGCGCAGTTGATGGTAATTATGAGTTCACGAGTTCGAACCCACCTTTCTTTTTTTATTTTTTATTTTTCGTTTTAAACTTATTTTTTGGTCAGATGTTGGGAAAAATAATTTAATTTTTTTCAACATTTTTATTGCGTTTTAAATTGATTTTTTTTAAGTTTGGAAATATTCAGGAAGTTCTTGAAAATTCTATACTGTTCAAGAAAATTCCAGAAAGTTTGAGAAATTCCCACATAATTCTCTGGGAGCTTCTTGTAAATTCTTCGAATTTTCTAGAACTTTATTTTCGATCAGTATAAATCGATCAGGTCAGCTATTGCTGATTATATCATTATGGTTTATGAGTCAGTCAAGAATGGAACTTATCAAATTTCCACGAAAGAATATTTCACAAGTTTTGAAGATGATATCAAAGATACAAGCACTGGTGAAGCGCCACGGGCCCGCCGCGGGCCCGCCAGCGCACCGCTGACAGCTAAAAGAGTACACGCGTGGTGCACGCAGCGGGCCCGTGGCGGGCCCGCCAGCGGTTCGCTACCTGCTACATCGCGTGGGTGACCCCTTTCTTGCTTTTTTTCTTTATTTGATATTTTCTATTAGAAACTAACACTGATGTTATTAATAAGACAGTTTATTAAAAAACAGAAAAGAAAAATTTAGAAAATTATTAGATTATCACAAAGTTCTTCGATGACGTTGCCCGAATCATCTCATCGTCGATCGTCCGAATCGAGATGTCGCACGTGTCTGAAAATTGAATAAGTTTATTATGTGAGAGCTGGCGCTAAATACCGCATCCAGGAGTTTTTAAAAACCTTATTTCCACAAGTAAATTGCGTAGAGTTTCATGTTATTTTAAAAAGTACATAAAAAAGTTTTCAAAAACAGTTGAAAATAACTCTTTTTTAAATTTTTTCAACTCTTTTTAAGCCGTAGAATTTCAAATAAGTCAAGGAAGATCGATAGTTGCATATAATTGACACGGACTTCTTAGAACCACTTGAAATGGTACGTGGTTTAACTGGGCTTCTAACGTTTTCTATATTTTTAGGGAATATCGTTGTTAAAACGAAATAGAGCGTTATTTTGTGTCATCCCTATTTTATTCAGTTCCTTTCTTCAAAAGCATATTTCCAAATTTGATCTGCGCAAAAAGCACCTAAATATTTCGCACCAGAACTTGGTCGCTCCAAGCCCCGTGGCTTTGAAAATTTTTGGGCAAGTTTTGTGCCAATCGGCTTTTTTTCCACTACTTACCGATGCAGATCCTAGGCCATTTTGAGAAATCTTCTCTTCCATGAAAGAAATCCTGGATCTATTTTGAAAATGAAAGCCAAATGAAAAATCGGCTCTGGGACGTTTCAAAACAAGACGTTTCAAAACTGGGACATTTCAAAACTTTTTTGCATTTTTTCGTAGCGTTTGTTGCCAATTGACACCAAAATGCGCGCTCATAAGGTTTTTATTTTTTTTATTTTATCAATTATTTGTATTTTTATGGAAATTTAAATACACTAGTACGCCGCAAAAATGCAAAAAAGTTTTGAAACGTCCCAGAGCCAAAAAATCGGCTCAATAAATATTGTTCTTCGTTTAATTTACTACATTTTTTAAAGTTGGTTCAAATCGGTGCGTTACCGGCTTTAGGAAATTTGTTAAAGGTATTGCAGTCGAGCAAAAAATAACGGATTTCCACTTCCATTTTCAGTTTTCTGTACTTTTCTGGGAAATAAAGGTCTAAATAAAAAATCGGCTCGCTAATTATTTTTCTTCATTTAATTTTCTAAGTTGACCCGATATTACGCGAACACCGAGTTGCAATTTTTTGTTTTCAACATATGTAATACAATTTATTTTGCTCTTTTTTCGCAAATTTCAACAAGACTAAAACTTTTCAAAACATACCGATTGGCCAGATGAATTCGATTTTTTCCATAGCAGCCTCGCGTCTTTACCACCTGAAAATAATAAATATCTCAACAAAAAAAGCCCATAAAACGTACTTTACAAACTTACTCGTTTTTCAGGCGGATTTTAACCTCAGCCGACCGCAAAATGTCGCCATTTTGATCCGTTTTTCCCCTGAAAACACAAAAAATTAATTAAAAATGAAAATTAATGATAAAAAACGGCAGAAAAACACGTAAAATTGAAGTTTTTTGACAAAAAAAATATTTAAAAAGTTAAGCCCCGCCCACTTTGCAGACTGCGGCACACGATTTTGCAATAATGCTGCGCGCCATTTGTTTCAAGAAAACTGGGTAATACTGACTTTTTACGTTAATGTTTTTGATGAATAATCAAAAAATGAGTATAAAATCACAAAATTTAACATTTGAAAAAATTAATTTACACGTAATCGCTTTAAAATAGGCAGATTGAGCGATGTTAGCCTGTGCTGAACTCATTTTCAACGTCAATCCGCAGTACCCGATTGTCAACGTTATTAAAACGGTAATTTCAGTATTATAGAATTTCAAGCCTGCTACGCTGACGTGTACTGGATATTGACACAGCATTTAAGAGACTTGTTAAAAAAGGCACGCGATAAGGATAAGGCGATAAAGGCTCCTTTACCGGCTTGACTCTTTTAGCAGCGTAGAAATATTGTTTCTATAAAAACTATAATCGATGGAAAACACATATAATGGATTCGTGGCGGAGTGACATTTCACGTGAAACCGGGAGACGAAAAATCTCTTAATTTCTTCAGTTACTTCTTCATTTTTTCGAATAAAAACGTAAATGCTGAATTTTTAATAAAGGCTGCTAAATTATTTTTAGCAGGTACTGTAAGCTTCGTTACTGAAGCTGCACTTTTTTAGAGAAAATACAGTGTTTATATTGTCCATTCGCGAAGAAAGCAAGTGCGCTCCACAAAACTTAATACTTCGTGGATTTCATTCTCGTCGCCAAATTATTTCATTTCACGTTGAATTTACACGTGAATTGAAATAATTTGGCGACGAAAATGAAATCCACGAAGTATTACGTTTTGTGGAGCGCACTTGCTTTCTTCGCGAATGGACAATAGATGTGAATTATTCACAAGAAATGAATTACATTCACGACATGTAAGAATACGTTTGCAGAGTTGGGTAGCGAACGAAACTCGTAGTTTTTTGAATTCCTTCATCTGTTTGTTTGAATTTTGTATAAATAATTTTGTTTTCAATGAACTTGCGACATGAGAACATGAAACTCCGCCCACTTATTTTTACGGTGTTTGCGGATTTTTGTTTTCATGATGCAAATTGTTTGAAAGCCTAATAAACACTTCTCAAATTAGAACAAAACGTTAATGAAAATTTTCTGCAACTTATCCGCGGTCGGTCATGTCCAATTCTTACAATTAGAACAAAGTCTACTAAAAAAATATTTGTACTCGTTATTATTCACATAAAACTAGGAAAGAAAAAATTTATATACCTTCTTGAGACAGTTTACCATCCTCCGCCCACCCGTTCGTCAGCTGGACGCTGGCGGGCCCGCCGCGGGCCCGTAGCGGGCCCGTAGCGGGCCCGCCAGCGCATCATTACTGAATATCAGCATTTTCGATCAAAAACTCAACTAATTAGTGTCCTATGCGCAATTTTACTTCGTTTAAAATAACTATAATTCATTTATAAACCCATTGGAAACAAAATTTTTTTCACCTGTCAGTCACCTACCAAATATCATAGCCGCCGCGGGCCCGCCAGCGGCCAGCGAGGGCACCCAAGCGCTGGCGGGCCCGCTGCGGGCCCGTGGCGGGCCCGTAGCGTCTGCGGAGCCGCCGCGGGCCCGCGCGCGGTTCACCAGTGAGTAGGTTTCGTATTCAAACTAAAGAAAAACCATGATTATGAAGATTCTCTCAAAATGGTAATCTATAAAGACGCAGTGCAGCTCTCTGGCAAGCCCAATCTAATCCGATTCTGCCATGGCAAGCTTGTTGAACTGGACAAAGTTCCAAATATGAAGTTTCATACATGAATATATTGAAGAACTTCCTGAATATTTCCAAACTTAAAAAAATCAATTTAAAACGCAATAAAAATGTTGAAAAAATTAAATTATTTTTCCCAACATCTGACCAAAAAATAAGTTTAAAACGAAAAATAAAAAATAAAAAAAGAAAGGTGGGTTCGAACTCGTGAACTCATAATTACCATCAACTGCGCTACCCACTCTCCCGATGGCCATCCCTGCTTGCCGAAGCTACTGCAAAGGTAGCAGTGAAGAAAATGGGAGAGCGCGAGGCGCAAAATGTGGTGGAAAAACCTAGAATTTTCAGACCGAAAATTTTCAGACTTGGAGAAATCTCTGCAGATAACCACTATGATATTCGTGTACAGGATGTTCGAAAGTACTAGTATGCCAATTTATAGAAAATTCTGAACCCTTACCATTTCGAAAGTCCCTTGTAAAACAAAAAATAAAACAATCTACATAGCAAAAAAATGTATTTATTTGTACATATATACAGTCATTAAAACAATAATTAATTAACAAAATTAATAATTAATTAAAAAAAATGAATAATTAATTAACAAATAATTAACAAAAAAATCAAAGAGGTTTCAAATTAGCATGTCAATTAAATCGTATTTTCCATAAATTTTATTTCTTAAAAGCAGAATATCATCCTCCAAACACTTTTTCTCCCTCTCCGTCACATTGAAGTGCTTCATGTATTCCACAATGTGGTCAATTTTTCTACACTTTTCTTGAATCTCCTTTTCCACTTCCGAAACAATAAATCGGCTCGGAAAACGGTCATTCCAAATAAAGAGCACAATTTGGTATGGGTTCCAACTGATACTTGCCAGTTTTCCATCGCTTCTTTCGAAATCCACGGCAAACTGCAAGTCAACGCCATATTCCTTATCAGCTATCTCCAGGAAATGTTGATCGCCAAGTTCATTGATCCATTTTGGAATCACTTTAGTTGAAATGAAACGTTGTTCTCGAACCTCTCGATTGAATTTCTTTATCGGCAAACCGTACAGGATAGTATCCAAGTCCCATCTGCTCCAATCCGCCGTTTCTATAATTGCCATTTCGAGACGATTCATTTGTCCACTCATCCATCTTCGTATGAATACGTTAATATCTTCATCGTTGAACTCGTTTTCTCTAATGTGAAGAGTTTTGTTATCCACGCGTAAAAGATCCGTCTGTGTCATCCAAGAAGCGGTGTGAATATCCAAGTGATCCACTTTAAACGCGTTTTTATTTGTAATCTTACAACTTGGAACGTTAAAAGTCAACGACTTCAGATTTTGTGCCTCATTGAGAAGTTCATCAATAAAATATTGTTGACAGTCATCGGAACTCCTTGCAGAAATTTCCAAAGCTCGAATGTGATTGGGAAGAAGATTAAGTTTAGAGGCGGATGGATGAGTGAAAAACTGTGGAATATATTTTGGATCTATTCTCAAAGTATCCAACGATCCCGAAAATGTAGTTGTCAACTTTTCATAAACACTGAGCAGCTCTGTGATGACATCATCGGCCTTCCACATCTTCCAAAATTGCCTTTCTCCTAACATTTCAATCGCAATATGCTCGGAAAAGACGTCGAGAATGAATCCGTCGGATTTGTGGACGCCTTTTTTGTTGATGAAATTGGAAAATGGAGGAACGGAAGCCAAGGCGATTCTGAAATTAATAAATTAAATATTAAAATGAAAATTTCATTTTAAAATGGGAAACTCCAGATTGCATTGGAATTAACTACAAAACGCTTAATCATTATCGTCTCAATTTTCTTGTCAGGCAGACCGACTGTAAGTAATCTAATGGACCTATTCAGCGCAGGAAAAGCAATACCGTGTGTTGTGTTTCTTTGACGTAAACTACCCGTCAAGTCTAGACCACCCGATGAAATAATTCTAAGCGTCTTTAAATTTCGACCAAATTCCCATTGAAAATTAAAGGTGCATTACAATTTTTGGGGCTCTTTAGGAATAGAAATTCGGGGGTACGACAGAATAGAAATAGGCGAAATAGAAATGCTACAAAATAGAATTGCTACAAAAAAGAACTGGAAAAAATAGAACGGCTACAAAATAGAAATGAGCGGAATAGAACAGCGCGAAATAGAAATGTGACAAAATAGAAATGGGCAAAATATAAATCGGTGCGATGGAGCGCGTTTGCATTATTCTTCGAATTTTCCGATTATTATAGGATTTTTCAGTACTTTTCAGATATTTTACGCACTTAACAACATCGAAAATGAAGAAAGGTATAAAATCAATGCAGTTTCAGAAAAAAAAAATGGAAAATCGGCGAAAAACTGAGCAATTGAAAAAATGATGCAAACGCGCTCCATCGCCCAAAAATTTCTATTTTGTAGCATTTCTATTTCGTAGCATTTCTATTACGCTCAGTTCTATTTTTTCCAGTTCTTTTTTGTAGCAATTCTATTTTGTAGCATTTCTATTCTGTCGTACCCCCAGAAATTCGACAAAATTGAAATGTCACATTTTGGAAATTGCGTGAAAATAGAAACCCACGAAATAGAAATGTAATAAATCAGAAACGTAACAAAATGGAAACGCGTGAAAACAGAAACGTAGCAGAGCAGAAATGTGTCGACTTTGAATTAAAATGACAATGGAGCGCTTTTGCGAGATTTATTTTTTAAAACGATTTTTTCGATATTTTTCACGTTTTTCTCGATATCTTCCACGTATTTTTATTTTTTTTTCCACGTTTTTTCGATTTTTTTTCACGTTTTTTTCGATTCGTGGAAATTGTTTTTTAATCGACAAAAAAAAACGTGAAAAAAATATAAAAATACGTGAAAAAAATATAAAAATACGTGGAAGATATAAACGTGAAAAATATCGAAAAAGTCGTTTTACAAAATAAATCTTGAAAACGCGCTCCATTGCCATTTTACTTCACATTTCTGTTATGCTACGTTTCCGTTTAAACGCATTTTAATTTTGTTACGTTTCTGATTAATTTCATTTCTAGTTTGTGGGTTTCGAGGATATATTTTCACGCAATTTCCAAAACGTGACATTTCAATTTTGTCGAATTTCTATTCCAAAAGAGCCCCCAATTTTTAAATGCCCGTTATTTTCCTGGCAAACAATCTACGCAGGGCTAAAAAACACGAAAACAATTTTTTTTTGCCTGTGCTGAATAGATCCATATTGTAAATACAAAAAAGTTGCAACGCGGTGTCTGCGTACTTTTAAAATACAAACGAAAATGGAACCGTTTCTCTTCATTTTCAATGCTATTTCGTTCATTGCCGTTTCAATTTTCAAAAGTACGCAATCACTGCGTTGCAATTTTTTTTGCGTTGCTTTTTTTCACGACTTTTGATTTTTGCAATGCGTTCATTTAAAAAAGCTGAGGAGCGGGTTTCGCGTCAAATTTAAAAAAAAATAAACTAACAATCTCGTTGGATCAACATTTTTCATGACAGTGGAGAGTGGAACAAGTGGCAGAGAGAGGAGAAGATTTGCAGTATTGTCCGCAAGGGTCATGACGATTTTCTGAAAGTAATTCAAGTTTGGGAGACTTAATCAAAGGGTTTCAGTGGGGGTTATTCACGGGAAGTGAAAAAAAAAGAAAAAAAAAGAATTTGTTGCTTTTTTCTACTCCGCGAATATCCCCATAAACGATGTAAATATCAGAAAACTGGAGAGATTCTATTAACAAAAAACAAATAGCCAAATGGGCAGACCTATGTTCACATGTAGCCCGAAAATGGGCGTGGCTTGTTTGAATCTATAAGGTTGTCATGTTTTGAAGGGAAATCTATGAGCACACAACTTGGTTGTAAAACTGTGCAGCTAGATAAGGAAGAAATGTGACACAACACGGTACCCCAGCCTTCCAAAATTGTTTCTACCTGACGCATTTTTAAAACCCTAAGGCTTTGTCATTTTTTGGCAAAAAGGCTTCATTTTTAGATTCAAATGATGGTGTCATCCTGAATAATCAGATAATGATTCGAATTTCTCAAAAAAGTAAATTTTCGAGTGAAAAAATAATTTTATTATCCGACGAACTTGGTGGCGCATTGAACGACGGGGTAGGCGTGCACAACGTTTTGTTTTCTTTTATTATCGAAAATCACAGTAATTCGAAAATGGAGAAAAGAGGTCACAGCTTGGAAATTTGTTTTGCTTGTCCATATCGGAACGGTTGCGGCCGAGTACTCATCGCATTTCCATTGTATGCGAATGGTCAAAAGTGGTGGGGAAACAATCGATTCGACAAACCTGAATCATTTGACGAATTACGTTTGCATAGCTTATGAATTAGATAATTTCATTTTGCGCATTTTGAACATATATTTAGTAGGGCATAATATAATAATAGTAGCGCCGGCTTTTCAAGTTTCGGTCTAGGGTCCGATATAAAAATGCTCTTAAAATTAATGGACGCACTGAAGTAATCAAGATCTCGAATACCGTATTTCCTCTAATTTAAGCGCATGCCCTTCTATTGTTTCATTTCATCACAACTGCATGGTATTTGGAGGTTTGCACACCAAACTTCGGTCGTCTCATGCCTGCTTGGTTAGAAAGGGTGTTGTCGAGTTCGGTGTACAAATCTGTAAATACCAGGCAGTTGTGATGAAACTAAACAATAGAAGGTCATGCGCTTAAATTAGAGGAAATACGGTAATTTTTGGCAGCTATTGGGCAAAAGTTTGGGCGATAGCCCCATGCAAAAGGCCGCTTCGCCTACTGGCTTAGACCTAAATAGCCTAAGCCTGAATAGCGGGCCGCTCGCCATAACGGCAATTCTGTGAGTAACACAACTTTGACGGATTGCTCGAATTTCATGGAATCAGTAAACGCCCCAAAATCGACGGCGAATCGACGGTTCCCTGGTTATGTATTAATACTTTTAAAAGACAGATACCAAAATCATTTTATTACAAAAGTTGATCACACTGCACGGATAGCAGTTCAAGAACAAAGAAAAGAGGATGTTCATGCAGTGGCCGACATCGGAATAGTCACAGTTCCAGACGGAGTGATGGCGGCGAACGCAGCCTGTGCATCAGTGGCGTCAGCCGGAGCATTGGCAAAGTGAACGACCAGCTTGTCCTCCTTCGGCGCTCCAGCAGTGCGAGTGATGTTGATATCCTTGGATCCGGATGGATCGACGAATCCGAACACTGGGGTGATACGGTATTCGGTGTTGTTCGACGACTTGATCTTGAAAATGAGCTTGTCGGCTCCGGCGTTAACGAGTTTATGAGTGGAAGCTCCTCCGGCAGCTGGCACGGTGCATGCTGGTGGGTCGGCAGTGAGAGACATGACGATTTGCTTTCGTTTCTTTTGGAAAGTCTGAAGAACCAATGCGGAAGTTTCCCATTTTATCTTGTTCTTATCAAGATGTGCTGATGACCTGACGTGGGATGCAGAAAATGTTTTTGATATTAAAAAAATTAATTTAAATAACGTTTTTTAAAGAAAAAATAGAAATTTGGAATTTACCGTATTTACCCTATTTGCCCGGCATGTCTGCTTATTTTTCGAACCTCCTGAGGCCATATGTATTGTGTTTTCAATCGACTTGCGACCATAGATGCAATGACCCGTTTGTGCCCGTCTGTGCCCGTCGTTGTTCAAGTTAGAACATTTTGCGAGTAATTTTTGCAATAAAGTAAAAAAAAAAACAACAACTTTATTGAAAATAAATCATGTTTAATCTAACAAAGTAAAGCAAGTAACCACTGGACAAGACTTTTTTATTCAAGATCGCACCCTCCAGACTTGAAATGGTCAGTCCAGGTCTTGATTGTATTTGGTGCAGGGGCATGAGCCTTGTTAACGGAAGTTAACTTCTTGTGAATATCAGGATTTTTCAGATCAGAAAGAAACAAAAATAAAATAACGTTTCGAATGTGGATTCGAGAGGGTACGAAAATAACCGACATTCTCGAAAATGAAGAAAGCCAGCGATGAGATAAAAAAACGGATGGCTAGTCAAAAACAGTGGGCTTCAAGTGAAAAAAGACCCATTGAGAAAAACATTGTCTAGTACAACTTGTGACTCAACAAATACAGCTGTAAAAAAAAGGCAGAAACTAATGTAGCAATCTAATACATATTTAGAAGTTTGGTCACGGGGCCGTTCTATTATGAGGGCCACTCTATTACAGAATTTAGGGTAACTTTTAGGATATAATAAATTCGTGACGGAGTGACACTCGATTTCACGTTTTTATTCGAAAAAATGAAGAAATAGCCCAATAAATTAAAAGATGTTTCGTCTCACAGTTTCACGTGCAATGTCACTCCGTCACGAATCCATTGTAAGTTTAGACGTGACCAAACTAAACATCCACGTATATCGCGTCAGAATAATCCCACTTCTCCGTTAACAAAGTTGTTTTTTATTAATTTCCAAAAATATGCAAAAGACACCGATATTTTTCAAAGTTATAATACTTCTATCGGTTTTTCATAGCTATGTTTCTGCGGACAAGGCATTTCAAAATATATCATGCTCTCATTTTTATGTTAAAGTTTTCAACACGCAAGTTTCAATTTTTTGTTCCGTTCCTCATTACGTTATTTTCAGAGCGAGTAAAAAAATCGAGTACATGTGTCAAAACTTTGTGGCGTGGGACGGAAACTCGGTTTTCTGTTCCGGAGAAAAATATCCACCTTATGTGATTGTGTAAGTTGTTGTTAAACGTAATGTTTTTTATATTAAGCAGTAGCGGAAATATACAGTCTTATTCTGAGCTTCCCTAAATCCAGAGTTGGGCCCAACTTCGAAACAGAAGAAATGAAGAGAACACGTGATATTATCGTCTAAACTTTCTTGCCGGTTACAGTTTGATTTCACATTAAAATCTGCACACACCACTTTTACTGTAGCCGGGAAGGAAATCGAGACGATAATAGAACAGCGATTATTTTCAGTTTCTAAACTTTCGCTTACAAAAATAAATACTGTATTTCCTCTAATTTAAGCACATGTCGTTCTATTGTTCCATTTCATCACAACTGCCGGGTATTTAGAAATTTGCCCACCAAACTTCGGTCATCTCATGCCTGCTTGGTTAGAAAGTGTTTTGCCGAGTTTGTCACGCTCTCAATCTCTAAATACCCGGCAGTTGTGATGAAATGAAACAATAGAAAGACATGAGCTTAAATTAGAGGAAATACGGTAAAATGTTTTCAACTCTTCATACTGGATCTATCTATTCAGTCTAGAAGAGGGAGTTTACGTAAATAGGTCACTGAATAACGTAAATAGGCAAGAGTGAATATCAACTCCCCACCGATGGAAGAACAACCCCACACCAAAAAGAACAACTCCACACCAATGAAACATGTAACACGGAAAGCTCAAGTAAAAAAGATGGGTGTGCATACGCGTGACCAGGCTTTCTCGGAAATGAAAATTCCTCTTCCGAGTTCCGTCGGAAATTTCCGATTTTGTAATTTTCTCTTCCGATGTTCCGACGGAATTCCGATTTCCGATCGGAAAAATCGGAAATGAACCTGAATAGACCCATAAAATCTTAAATTATCCAAAAAAAAATTTTAAAAAAAATTGAGGAATGATACGTAGACTCGTGTTTTAAAAGCTCCGCGACATCTCGAAACCAGACATCTCGAAACCGGACATTTCGAAACCGGACATCTCGAAACCGCGTTAACAGTGGGGAGGGGGGTTGAAAGAGAGGTATGTAGGAAGTAAACATTATTTTATAATTTAATGACTATTCAACAAAAAATCAAAAAGTGCAAGATTTGAGCATCATTTCTTTGGCGGCCACCAAAAGTAGTTTACAGTACGCAAACTGCACCTTGCATCGTGAGCAGGGGTGGGACCAAAAAAATGTTTCTTCGGTCGTTTGTTTTGTTTCTTTTGGGTGAAACAAACAATTTTGTTTTGTTCATGCACGTGAAAAAAAGTTTTTTTTAAGCCGTGGATGCGCAAAACAATGCCTGTATTTGAACAAACATTTAGCCGGGATATGCTCTGAATTGACAAAAAATCTTTAATTTTTAATGAACTTTTGAAAAATTTCCATTTAACTCGCAGAAACACACATTTTTTTTGGTACTATTTTCTTGAACAATTTTTTTTTGAGAAAGAAAATTTTATTTGTCCTTAAAACATTTAAAAATTTAAAAAAAAATTGGTATTTTTCCAACGTTTTTGTTGAAAATTAGAGATTTTTGGTCGATTCAGAGCATATCCCGGTTTTGTTCAAATAGAGGCATTTTTTGCGCCTTCGCGGCTTAAAAAAACCTTTTTTCTCACGTGCATGAACAAAAAACCATTTTTTGGCCCCACCCTGCTCCCGATGCAAGGTGCAGTTTGCATACTGTAAACATTTTTTGGTGGCCTCCAAAGAAATGACGCTAAAATCTTGCACTTTTTGATTATTTGTTGAATAGTCATTAAATTATGAAAAAAAATTTGTTTACTTCCTACTTTTCTTTCAACCTCCGTCCCCACTGCTAACGCGGTTTCGAGATGTCGCGGAGCCGTTTCAAATAGGAAATTTGTGTCACGGACATGGTCGAATTTTTCCAAAAAAAAAAAAAAAACGATTTTTCGTACCAAATTTCGGCTCTCGGACGTTTCGAAAGTAGACATTTCGAAAGTGTGACGTTTCGAAAGTGTGACGTTTCGAAAGTGCGACGTTTCGAAAATGTGACGTTTCGAAAGTGCGACGTTTCGAAAGTGGACGTTTCGAAGGTTTTTCTGGATTTTGTCGACGCGGTGTTTCACACAATCATTTTAAAAAGCTTTTTAAGGAAAATTCCTCAAACACCGCGACGACAAAACCCAGAAAAACCTTCGAAAAGTACACTTTCGAAACGTCACACTTTCGAAACGTCACACTTTCGAAACGTCGCACTTTCGAAACGTCACACTTTCGAAATGTCTACTTTCGAAACGTCCGAGAGCCCAAATTTCGACAGAAAAACATGTTTTTTTCCGACATCGGAAAAAAATTATTTCCGACGGAAACGGAAATATCTTCGGAAATCATTTTGTCTCGGAACGGAATCGGAAATTTTTTCGGAAGTGAAACTGCCTCGGAACCGGAATCGGAAATTTCCGACATCGGAATTCCGACGGAATTCCGACTTTTCGGAAATTTCCGAGAAAACCTGCGCGTGACCCCAAAAAGGGGAAAACTTAGCGGTGCCGCGCCACGTGGCAGTCCTTTCCAGTGCTACTCAACCAATGTCAATGCAAAATCGAGGAGACGGAATCGATATGCAAAAAAAAAAACAAAAAAATGCACACAACTGGAAAATTCAGTTCCCCACATTGTTTCCATTGTCTTGGTCGCCATAACTGAATTCGCGGTACCACCAGTGTGAATTTTTGGGTGGGGAGTTATAGTTCCAAAGTGGGGGGCCAATATTCTATTGGTGTGGGGTCAATGTTCACAAGCCCCTCCTGTGAACATGTTCCCCCCAAAACCAACAGTGGGGAGCTGTTATTCATGAACTTACACTCCCCAAATCGGTAAAATAGCCCGCCGGAAAATATCGTGTACTTGAGCTCCCCGAAAAAAAAAAATAATTTTTTCCACAGTGTGGGGAGTTAAACTCCCTTTTTGGGGAGCTATATTCCACGTGTGTTTCCACGAGCTATATTATGTGGGTGAGAAGCTTATGTTCACATTCGCCACGTAAATATTCACTTATTTAATTATGGGCACTCTGGATCTACAAACCCCAGTTCCCATTTTGCAGGTATTCGCTGAAAAGCCAAAGAAAATTGATAACATTTTACAAAATGTGCTGTAGAACACCGGAATGTTTCACCAGAAATCCATTTTACCCATTGAACCGATTCGGTATTGAAGAAAATCGGAAAATTGCTAATTGGAAGAAGATGAATATGGATGAGACGGATCCAGAAGTTAGGAAAATCATCGAGGACGTCACTTATCTCGACAATTTGATTATCGAATTCATCATAGGACTGTTTATTTCTTCTGTAGTATATTTTCTGTGGAACATTTATGTCACTCGCATGAAAGTATCCAGTTCATGGAATAATGATGGTGAATTTGTGGATCCGGTGCTTTTGGAGTTGTTTGAGAGTCCGCCACTATCGTTATTTAAATTGGGACACTTGGATACCGGTAAGTAAATTATGAAGTTTGGGAAACGCATTTTTATTGAAAGAAAAACGAGTCTGGCGAGACACAAAACCAAAACAACTATTTTTTTTTTGGAAAATTTGATGCCCATATTTAAATAAATACAACATGTTCTTTTCTGGGTTTGACAGTTTGGCAGAGGTTTTGTCAAGATCTTCTCGCCAACACCTCGGCAAGCAACTTTTTCGCTTTTACGAGTCGATAGGGCTTTTTAGAAACTGGTTTCAAGCCAGAAGATAACTTTTGATTTCTACGTTCTTTTTCAAGTAAACTTTTTTTGGTGGCCGCCAAAGAAATGATGCTCAAATTTTGCACTTTTTGATTTTTTGTTGAATAGTCATTGAATTATGAAAAAAATTTGTTTACTTCCTACCTCTCTTTTCAACCACCTTCCCCCTTTTAACGCGGTTTCGAGATATCCGGTTTCGAGATGTCGCAGTTTCGAGATGTCGCGGAGCCCGGATTCGTTTTTTGACATTTTTTAAACATTTTTAAACGTTTTTTAACATTGTTTGACATTTTTTGACATCTATGAATAGGAAAAAAACAAAAACAAACAAAAAAACATTGTTTTTTTCTCCTATGAATAGATCCATAATAGAATGTTCCCCAAATTCTTATTATTCATCTCTGAAAGTTCCACCGATCAAACTCGTCTCGCGTATCTCCAGTTCTCACATAGAAAATGCGTATTCCGCGGTTGGCCTTGTTCTGCATGGCCTAGGTTCCGATGGGTCCCCGGTGAAACTTTCAGAGATTAATAATATGATTAGAATTGTTGCAAACGCCTAGCAAACGAGTAAAGTATTCAATTTTTTAGGTGGTTATCCAGTGACTGGTCAGCACACTCTTCTCGACTACTCGCGTCTTCTAACCGCTCGTTTGTACCGTGAAGAAGTGTTTCGAAAAGCGGATATTATTGATATACGTGTGCTCCACGCACGTCTTCAACGTTTCTCCCTACGACAGATGCGTGAAGCTCGTTCGCCAATAAGGCGACGTTGGCAACGCGAATATCGAAAACTGCCGAGACATCAAAAGTTTTTGAGGATCAACAGCGAATGGGTTTATATGGGAGCTAAAATGCATCGAAAAAAGTTTCTGTATGTGAATTATGCGTATCAAGAGTATCTGGCAGCCGAAAAACTCAATTCACAAACGAAAATGCACTTGCAGTGTGAGACAAGTGCTCATTATGACGGAACGTTTTTGCCGTTGTTGGACGAGTGCGAAATCCAATATTTGGTTAATTTGGGTGTTCCAGAGGACAACTATTATGTGATTATGTTCGAAGCTGCTGATATTGGTCATCATGCAACTAAAGTAAAGCTTTTTAAAACTTGAAATTATGTGTTGCGAGAAGAAAATTGTTTTTTTGCATACTTGTCGCGCGCCCTATCGCATTCTCTGCGTCTCCACAGTGGCGTTCAGCCAAGTTTATACTCGGCGAATGCATCATTAGCCTCGCTCTACCGCACTTTTCAATTTTCAACAGTGTAGTGCGCCTGTTTTGAAGCGAAAAATTAAATTTTAACTGCGATTCGTCGTGGATACGTCATTTTCCGTTGAAAAGAAGTATAAAAACTAGGATTCGAGTTAATCTTGCAAGTTCAACACTGTTTTACAGGAGTTTTGCAGTAGAGCGAGGTTGATGATGTATTCGCCGACTATAGCTGAAGGCGAGCAGTGTTTTGAATTGCGTTTCCCATTTCAGGGATGTGCCCAAACATGACCCGATTACCACAACCAGTAAAACAAGGTTTCTGTGCTACTCATCTTTTATTGCTTTTATTGCAGGGCTCAAGTTAACCTCGTTTTAGGCCACTTGAGTCTTACGTGCTATAGATAAATTATAAAATGTATACAAAAAATGGTGAAATTAAAAAGGTGGAAAAAGTGACAAGTGAAGAGGGAAACAAGCAGGGCGCGAGCCGAAATTATTTTAGGATTGGTGCGTCGACAGGAGCGTGTTTGTTGTAGTGCGTCCAGGTGTATGCGAGCAAGTGTAGTGTTTTGGCGCCACGTTCAAATTGTATTGGAGCTCTCGGGTCGACGATGGCGCGGCTTGCTTGCGACGATGCTTGTTTTCTTCCAGAAAAATTGGAATAAAGTGAAAGGATTATGTATTTTGTGAAGGTCTCGATAGGAGATGCTTCTGGTGTCTCCGTATTCGTGACACTCCCCCCGGGCGAGGCGAATGCTGTTTGGGATTTCTATGCTTTCACGCATTCTTTCCAATTTTTGATTTGTTACCTGTGATGTATGTATCACAGTTATATGTAGTAGGTTATGTCCTTTTTGGATTTTCTAGGTAGATGAGCTATTTTGTTGTTCTTTTGATCTCATCTTTGCTTGCTCGGAAGTTGTTTGTTTTGAATCGCTATTTTCGGTTGGTTCAGTGGTTTTGGTGCAATTCTTGTTGTTTTTTTTTGTGATATCTTACTGCTTCCAAGTTTATTATTATTATTATTATTTTTAACTTTTACTGATACGGTTCTAGTTTCTCCCCTGGTAGGGTCTAATAGATGTAATTTTTGATTAAGGCTGGTGGTCATTTATGTATATTTTGCCATCAGTTTCTTTTTGACTAGAACAAGTTGTCCGAATTTTGGAGTTGTCCTACAGTGTAGTCTTTGGATTTGGTTCTGTTTCCTTTTGCTGTTTCGTCAGGTTGCTCTTTCTTTATCTTTTTCTGTTCTTGGTTTTTTTTATTGTTGTTTCTCGTGATTTCTATAATCCTATTCGGCTATTCTTATTTTATTTTTGTATTCTTTGTTTTATTATTTTATTAGGTTCAACTGTTGCTGAACTCTGACCCAACGCGATTGGTTGGATTATGCGCCTGCTGCGAGGCGCTGTAATGCGTTGCGACCAAGTCTAATGAGACTTGGTCGTTCCAGCTTCTGTGGAGCTGGTGCTCGATCCATTGGCTTGGTTACTGACTGCATCGTGAATAATGGTGTTGTGGCATTTTCTGCAGTTTCTGCACTTGAGTTCGCTGCGAAGGCAACTGTGGGACTGGTGATTTTCTTTGAAGCAGATAAAACACAAATTGTTTGCCTTTGCAATTTTGTGCTTCTCCTCTGCTGTTTTTGTGCATTTCCAGAATACATGCTTGTTCTTCTCTCCATCTTTATGGAACATACATTGGAGTTCGTGACCGCTGCCACTAAGTGGGTCATCCTCTTTCCCATACCCTCTGCTTGCTGTCTCTTTTTCATATTTCTGCTCAACTACCGTTGCTTCGTGATCACTCAACACGAAGTCTTTGACTCCTTTTCCATTTTCCAATGCTCTCTTTCTTTGCACTATTAACTTTGAATTAATGATTGTATCCACCCAATCGATGAACGTATCAAAGTCACCGTCAAAGTCTCTGCGTTGCGTTTTCACAGCTAGCTTTTCGCCAATTTCGGATGGTAGCTTATTTATGATCGCCATGTAGATGAGTGCGGAGTCAACGTCTATTCCACGATTTTTCATGTCGTAGACAATTGCAGTCAGTTTGCTGATGTCTGCTTTCATTATGGTGAAATTTGTTTGATGGATTTCAGTGCTCAAGAACTTCACGTTGAGTTCTTCTTTAGGACGGACCTTCTCCAAGTAGTTTCTGTCGAAAATTTTCCATGCTAATTGGTAGTTTTCCTTACTGAGTGTTAATCCTGCAAGAAGATCTCTTGCTTCTCCGTCAATACTTGCTTTAAGTTGGATGAACTTAGTCATTGTGGATAGCTCCGCGTTGTTTCCATAACATTCCATGAACATGATCTTCCATTCTCCATAGAACATTTTGTTTTTGCCATCGTACTTCGGCAATTCTACTAATTTGACTCGGGGACGCTGTTGGTACGATCTGTGTTCAGTTCTACTGCAATAACCTTCTTTTGCGGTATCGTAAACTGATGTTTCATGGTCCATGCAATTGTCGTCTGATGAAGCAACTAAGACGCAGAGACGCGAGAAATTACCCCCAAAAACTCGCTTTCAAATTTATTTTTCAAAAACCTAGTCCGAACACGTTTTTTCTCTTTTTCAAAGTATAATCTTTCAGATCGAGCGACCACTTGGAGACGTATACCACAACCGAATATTTGATGCCGTCTACTACCACGGGCCCTATTATTATTCGTGGAAGCCCGAAGATCTCATTCAAGTTTTTGAAGACGCAAAAGAATTGTTTCTCAACGAACCGTTATGCTTGGAACTTAAACTTCCCATGGTTATTGTTGGCGATATCAGGGGAAGGTCTCTCGTGTCTTTTTAATATTTTAATTACTCGAGTTTATTCAGATATATCGATCTTCATCGCTGGATTTCAATCATCGGACTTCCGTATCGTCGAAAAATTCTTTTCCTCGGCGGATATTTGGACAAGAATACTGGAGAGTATGAGCAGTATAATGTCGATACTTTAGCGTGGATTGCGGCAATGAAAGTTGCGTTTCCACGTCACGTCTTCATGCTGAGGGGAGCGGCCGAGAATATTTTTTCATTTGCTCCCAGATTCAACGTGGCGCTGGATAATGCGGTTCTTGCGTCAGTTTTATTTTGTTTATGTTTATTTTCTCGCGCTGTTATATTCCTGATAAATAATGGACCTATTCATAGGATTCGTTTTTTGCTTTTTTTTTAAACATTTTTTAAAGTTTTTTAACATTGTTTGACATTTTTTGACATTTTTTGACATTTATGAATAGGAAAAAAAAAACAAAAACAAAAGCAACATTTTTTTTGTTGTTTTTTTTTCTCCTATGAATAGGTCCATAATAAGATTCAAAGTAAGCAAAGAGTGTGATAAAGAAAATGTGTCTCCTATTTAAATAGAATATTTTTGATTTCAATTTCAAATGCATTGCCCGATTTCTATATATAATGGATTCGTGGCGGAGTGACAATTTTTCACGTATTTATTGGAAAAATCGAAGAAATAACGGAAGAAATGAAGAGATGTTTCGTCTCCCAGTTTCAAATGAATTGTCACTCCGTCACAAATCCATTATACATACAGTACTGGCCATAAAGAATGCGACAACTGGTTTTTTGACGATAACTTCTTGGAAAGTTAACTTTTTGACCCGAATTTCTTACTGTATCTGCAATGTAACCTCACGAAAACTTGCGTACTTGCGAACTGCATCATTCTGCAAAAAAAAAATTTTTTTTTAATTTTTTAAATGTTTCTCATTTTTCCACTTTTTTCATGTATTTCAGTTTTTTGTATAAAGTTGAATGAAAATTAATTGGGAGTAGTTCTAATTCGTTTTTTATTGTTTTTCAACCATAGTTAAACCATTTGGGAAAAAAACTTTCACTGTGGACGTTCGAAAAAGCATCGTACGTGGACATGAACTAGGCGCGCATCCGAAGATACTCGCAACTCAGTTTGGCCGTTCTTCCAACCAAATTTACCGTATTTTGAAGAATAATCGTGATGATGTAAGGTTTCAATTAGCTTTGTAAACTAATTTCGACTATTCAGGATGGTGTAGTTCATCGTCAATCTCCAGGAAGACCCCGAACCACTTCCAGAGCTATGGATCGAAATATCTTGCGCGCGTGCCGAGAAGATCCTAGACGCACATCTACGGATATTCAAGTTTCCGTGACGTCTCCAAATAAGCTGGTGCCATTGAGAAGGACTATTAGAAGACGTCTGCAAGTTGCTGGACTGCACGGACGAAGACCAGTCAAAAAACAACTCGTTAGTCTAAAAAACCGGAAAGCTCGCATTGAATGGGCTAAACAGCACTTGTCCTGGGGACCTCGAGAGTGGGCTAATCACATCTGGAGCGACGAATTGAAGTTCAAGATGTTCGGTACTGATGGTATTCAATGAATTCGACGTCCTATTGGCTCCAGATATGCTCCTCAGTACCAATGTCCGACGGTAAAACATGGAGGTGGATCTGTGATGGTTTGGGGATGTTTCTCCGACACTTCCATGGGTTTATTGAAGATAATTTTTGGAACCATGGACCGATATGTGTACGAAGACATCCTGGAGAACACAATGCGACCATGGGCAAGAGCAAATTTGGGCCGATTGGGGGTGTTTCAGCAGGATAATGACCCGAAACACACTTCAGGTCATGTCGCCAATTGGTTTCGACGTCGCCGTATGGATCTCCTGGGATGGCCAAGTTAGTCTCCGGAGGTGAATTCCATCGAACATATGTGGGAGGAGCTAGAACGACGTCTCAAAGGAGTCCGAGCCTCCAATGCCAACCAGAAATTCGCTCAACTCGAAGCTGCTTGGAAGAGTATTTCGATGACGGTGGTTCAGACGATCCTGGATTCGATTCCACGTAGATGCCAGGCTGTTATTGATGCCAAAGGATACCCAACCAAGTATTAAATCACTTTTTATAGTTACCTTCCTTTTGTTTTTGAATTTCGGTGATTCTAGAGCTTATTTGTATAGATCTCCAAAAATGTCAATTTTAGTGAATTTTCGAAAAAATTGAATAAAAAAATAATTTTCAGCAGAATTTTAAAATCAACTTGACAGAAAGGTTTCTGACAGTGCTGAAAAAATCTCACAAAAAATTTGGGTCAAAAAGTTAACATTCCAAGAGGTTATCGTCAAAAAACTAGTTGTCGCATTCTTTATGGCCAGTACTGTATTTCCGTTTTTCTTTTTATTGCCGAAATCGAGGAGTGTCCTACATTTATTGAAAGCACTGTGTACTCTGTGTTTGTCTCAGCAAGCGTCTCTTATAATGACTGTGTTTTACGAGGAATAGCGATACTACAGTAGATGTTGAATGAGTGCGACTGTATTCCATTCAGCGAGAAAGTGAGCGAAACAGTGAGCAACGATAGAGGGATAAATATTTAAAAGTGAGCAACAAAACCCAAAATAAAAACCATGGTCTCTTTTTTTTTCTCGCTCTCTAGTTTAATGGAGAGGTCAAATGTGTCCAAATTCATACCGAGGGAAAATTCCAATATACCCCCACACGACAGGAGCTCCCGCATGTTGGAATGACCCCCCCCCCGCCCACTAAAAAGCAAAGGGGGGGGGTTATATCAGTGGCGGTGTAAATCACAATAACTAGTGGGGGGGGGGGGGGCTATAACAGTTTCTATAAAACCCCCACAATGGAGTGTGGGTGTATCTGTTAAACCACCCCAACGGCTATTCTGTCATACCCCCACCCCCTTGAAAAATCAGAGCTGATCTTTTTTTATCGAAGCATGTTTCCTCCCAGCTCCCTCCAGTCGCCCATTATCAAGGCTCTCGGACGTTTTGAAAGTGCGACGTTTCGAAAGTGGATGTTTCGAGAGATTTTGTCGTCGCGGTGTTTGAGGAATTTTTCTTTAAAAAGCTTTTAAAAATGATTGTGTGAAACACGGTGTCGACAAAATCCAGAAAAACCTTCGAAACGTCACACTTTCGAAACGTCTGGGAGCCATTTTTAAGGTGTCACACATGCTTCTGGCGCGATGTCGCTAAGTTTTAAGATTTTAATAAGAATCCCACATGTTATGGAGTGGGGGGCTATTCCAATGTTTATGCTAGGGGGCCTATATCAGAATGATGCGGGTGGTTTTAATAGAATGTTCCCCATACCGATATTCCTCGCCAGAAAGCAGTAATTAAAAAAAAAAAGAGAAATATTAAAAGAGAAATAACGACTTCTCAGTCAGGGTTACAAGAATTGCGACAGCTATTCTGGTTTTTTCTGGAACTTTATCAGCCGCGCGTAGTTATACATTTTGATTTCAATCCTTTGTTTTCAAATGGATCACGTTCGAATAGAGAGTGTATAGAAAGAACGAAGAAAAACACTCTATAGATTAACCCTTTTTTGCAGATCTGCACGCCACATGTGCAACTGCATGCCGCTAATTGCACGTCTCAGCAAAAAGTATCTGGCGACTTCAAGCGGCCTCTCGCCTCATTTGATTTACAATCCTCGTTCGATCAATACAATCGACCGACCGATGAGTCCAGATAATTTGACGGAAGAAGCGAAACACATTCTTTTCGGCCAACCTTCTTCCACTTGGCGAATTTTTGAAAGCGATGAGAGTATGTTTTTATGAAAAGACAAGCTTGATGGGGGGGGGGGGGCAAAAACGATTTTACTCTTGAAACTTTAAGAAACTGGCATATATCGTTTTGGAATGAAAGCGGTCGATGACGTGTGTGCCAAAATGAATATTCGATCCATCATCAGGTCCCGCAACGAATTGACAATTAATCCGTTATTTATGAGAGATGAAAGACTCATCACCATCAGCAGTTGTCCTACAGAGCACACTCCGGTAAGAGGGATTCCATTCCTAAATATTTTTGCACACTTTTCCTTTTAGGGGGTTGCTATGATGATCGAGGAAGGAATTGGAAAAATCTTTCTTAAATTGCGTTTTCAAGCTGATCCAGCGAATGTCGCGTCGAAGGAAGAGGTACAGGTTGTCGATGAAGTGGATGCAAAGGATAATTAATTTATTTTCTGTTTTGTTTTCAAATAAAGTTTGATTCGCTTTGTTCCGCGAATATGTCGGTGTCTTTCTGCTCTATCCATTTCAGGGTGGCTGATACTTTATGAAGAAAAAAACTACAAAAATGCCCGCAGTTGGATTTGCATTTTGTTTAAAAAAAATCAAATTCCACGTGTTAAAATATATTAGAAACAATCACAAAACCTAGCGCAATCGACATGCATCACACTCAACGAAGCCATTTTTCTCATCACATTTCACTTTTTTGACGATTTCAGCCAAAAATAGTCATTTTCAGTTAAATTTGATTTCACCAATCGATTCCTCGTGGCCGATTATGTACATATAAGTTGATATGTATAAACATTACTAGATTTGATCACAGTATCCGAGAAATATGAGCGCAAACCGAGCACCGAAACCGAGCAACATAAATTTCAACGATGATATTTAAACAACTGAAAACAACATGAAAACTTAGATTTCGAAATATCCACCCCAAGCTTTCAGTCTCGTCGGGAATGCATTCGCGGTGGCACGCAGGTAGGCAGGATCTAAACCATCCCAGGCTTTCCGGAGAGCTTCTTTCAACGACTTCAAATTGGTGTGGGAGGAAGCACGTGCCTTGCTCTCCAAAACACTCCACACATAATAGTCCATCGGGTTTAGTTCAGGGCTGTAGGGTGGTCATTCCGAGGAAGTGTTCAACTCAGGAAAATGGTCCTTGCATCAATGCTGAACAATTTTGGCTTTGTGAGCAGGAGCGGAGTCTTGTTGGTAGGTCCAATTGGTGTTTCCGAAACGAGAGAAAGCCCAGGGCTCCACAACTTTCTTCAGAATGTCGTCCAGGTAATTGGCGGCGTTGATTTTCATTTTGAGAGGGACAAAAACGGTCTTGCCAGTGGATGTTATCCCAGCCCAGACCATGACGCTGACCGGATGACCTCTTCTGGAACGTCTCTGGGAAACATATTTGACGGATGCAGCAAGAATCCGAGAGTTCTGCTTGTTGAAAACCTTTTCAACAGTGAACAACTTCTCGTCGGTGAACAGGATTTCCTTATGGCGTGCCTGGGTTGAGGAGTCTTCTGGGTTTCTGAATTCAGAGCATGTTCGGGTTGCATCTTGATGGGACGAAGCCGAAGACCTCATCTCTGATTCCAAACGCAACAACATTACACGAAAGTTTTTCACATTTGGATAAGAAGAAAGGATTTTAAGAAATGTAAAAAAAAATCTAAAATCTAAATCAGTTTTAGATACAAACAGACTTGTATTTTTCAAAACACAGAAATTATTTCTTAAAACATCAACTTAATAACAGAATCTGAACAGTATTCTTAGCTTTGCGGCGGGCACCACGTGTGGCGCATTTCAGCACGAAAGAGACGGTCTTGTGCAAAACTCGGATTGTAGCGGGAAGATCCGAGTGTGACAGCTTCGCAGTACATCTGAACATATAACATAGTTTTTGTTGTTCGTTTCGACAATATTGTAAAAAGTATAATAGAAACACATGTTCTTTGAAAATTCAATATTTCCTAACTTATTTTGTAAGGAAGGTTTCTTCTATAATGGATTCGTGACGGAGTGAAATTTCACGTGAAACTGGGAGACGAAAAAACTCTTCATTTCTTCAGTTATTTCATCATTTTTTCGAATAAAAACGTGAAAAAATTATCACTCCGCCACGAATCCACTATATTATGGACGTGTTTCTATTAAAGGTTTTACAGGTTCAGCTTTTTTATAAATTTGCAAACTGACATCGTTGTCTACCAGCCAGTAAATGACAAGCGTTGCGCCAACTTGGTAAAATCGTTCGTAACATGGATCGATCCAATTGTCAGAAGTATAGTTTGCGGAAGCATTTGAAGACGGAAAGAAGATTGGGGCCTTTAACAAGAATTAAAAGCAGTTTTACTCATTTCTCACTTCAAAGAACATGTTTATTACCTTGCCCAAGTTCCAGTATGCAGACAATAGCGAGAACATGGTGGTTTGATTGTAGGGAACCTTTTCGAAATCCCAGTACATCGGATTGGTTGATGTCATCTGTGGTTAAAAAGTCATTATTCATCACAATAAATTGAATGAATGCGACAAACTTGTGCAATCAGAATGTAGAAAACAAGCAAAGGAAGAAACATTTGTACGCCTCCGTTCTCGTTGTTGTTAACTTGCGCTTAATTTGTGTTAAATTCGCAACAGTCTGTAGTGAAAAAAATGTCATCTTTTGTAGGTTTGAGCCTAATACAGTCCGTTCCATAAGTATAGCGCCCCCCTCGAAGTAGTCTGTCTTGGCCTTCCCGGGCAAAACTGCAACATAAAACTTGGAAAAAACGGATTCATCATACAAAACTACCCCGGAAATAACTTTTGTGCCTGAAGACATCCATGGAGCAGATAGATGTATGAAAAAATGACTCCGGCAACCGTAACAAGTATAGCGCCCCTCCCCCCCTCGAAAATTTCTTAAAAATCCCTATTAAAGAGGAAATCTGTGCCTGGTTTTTTTCAACATGTGGTTTTAGTTCTCATATTTTTGTCTACATATGTTACGGTTGCAGGAGCCATTTTTTCATACATCAATCTGCTTCATGGATGTCTTCAGGCACAAAAGTTATTTCCGGGGTAGTTTTGCATGCTAAATCCGTTTTTTAAAGTTTCATGTTGCAGTTTTGCTCGGGCGTGCCAAAGCAGAATACTTCGAGGAGGCGCTATACTTATGGAACGGACTGTATAAGAAGGCTGAGGGGGGAAGTAGACTATTTAAAAAGGCGCTGATTGCCGAGCAACTCGTCACGTTATTAGGCATATTTGCGCGGGGCAGCTAATGGGCATTTTGCGGGGAAAATTGCCAAAAAATTCCCTGAGCAATTTATTTTAAATACAAATTAACTTTGAATTTTGTCGAACACAAATCAAAAGTTTCAAAGTGAGCTCTAGATAGAATTACGGGAAAAAACGATGAAAACAAAATAATTCTGACATTGTCAGGTCACTTGTTTCTTATGTTATGAACGTTTTCTACATTCAAAAAGAAAATTCAATGCATGTAACGTTGACAACATTGCTCTCATACAATTAGAATTCGGCGGACGCTTTTTTCTTAATGTTATGCTTGTTCAAAATTTGTGAAACTTTGAGCGAGCGTGGCCGATGTTTCGCTCTGATTTCTCCGAATCTCACTCCAAATGCATGCGAAATTCATTGTTCGATTAGAGCGAGTTTGCATCATCCTTGTATATAAAATTCCGTTATAACTGACAAGCGCCTTTCGAAATGGTTAGGGTTCACAATTTTCTATAAATTGGTCTCTTTGTAAGACATAAAATTTCAATAAACCATTTACTTTACTAGTTTCGTCCTCGGTAGCTGCAGCATGGCAGAAGTATCAGCAAATTTGACCGCTGAAAGAAAACAATCACAAGATTAAATCACTAATTTTCTTTTGACTTTTGTCGAAGGTTCTCCGCATCCAAATTTTATGCGAACCTCTCGCAAAACGAAATTTCGCGTGAAACCCTCCTAACCTGCGACTATTTCTTCCGTCATCATGTCCTCAAACTTTCCATCCACAGTCATTTTGCAATTCGATTTGAAGCAATAAGCAGCTCGTCTTTTCACCGATAACGAAATGAGCAAGCCGTCTAAATCGGTAAGTGCGCCACGCTCACATCGCGGAAACTCCGATAGTGTTGTTGTTGTTTAGCAAAACTCGGAGAAAAGTTCATCGTCTCGTGGCTCAATATGTCCACCAACTGCCCGCTCACCAACCCTTCTCACGGCTTCTGTGCTCACCGATCCTCGTCAGATCTCGACAGCGCGTTCCAACTCAGTGAACACTGCTCGTGGGGCCACGGCTTCTGAATTTGAACCGTAAGAATTGAAAGAAACTCTAACTTGAATATATGAACTTTCAGAGTGTCTGGATTGTCGGACACCTCCGCGGGGTCAGGACGTGCCAACTCGACCAATATTTCGGAGCCAAAAACGGCCAAATCTCCGACTTCCCCGGAGCTTTTAATGAATGATTTGAGACGAGGAACTCTTTTTGGAAGACAGACAAAGAGTCAGAAAACGTCTGAGGAACCACAATCTGTCACAAATATCACTTTTTCGAATAATGTAGGTATGGGGTACTGGCGACTGCCCTGGCGGTCGCTAGCACTCCGTGGTGTGGTTTCAGCAGCATAATCTGGATGATTTTCAGACGTCTACTCGCATGTCAACTGCTTCTCAACCAACCAACTTGGATACCGCTCTCTCTGCGGAAACTTCGTCGGTGAAGACTGGAAAAATGCCGCCACGCAACTCGAGACTCACCTCTACATCTCAGAGCTCTATTACTACTGCTCCTTCCTCGTCCGGTGCTTCCCTGTTAAGCAGCGTTCAAACCGCCGATCAGATTGATAGCTCAACAAAGTCGACAAAAAGCGTACAATCGAAATCGGCAACGACTGCGAGAACCGGAAAATCGCGTCTTAACAAGGTTCGATAACACTGAAAATAACAATGCTTGATTTATTTATTTTTGTAAACTAATTATTCATCTTTGCAGTCTGCAATCTCCTCGTCAGGGCCCTCGCAATCCCGCAAGCGCAAAGCTTCTAAGAAGGCAAACTTCAATCAACAGTCGACTAAATCGATGAAATCGATGAAATCGGCAAAAGTTAAAAAGGCGGCGACTAAGCCGGCTAACGTGTCTATCCGCGAGAAATCTGAGAAGCCGTCGCAAGCGAAAAAACAAACCGAAGAGAAGATAACGTCGTCAAGAAGACACAAGGAGCTGTCAGCGAAAATTAAGGCCGGGACTCTGCAACCCAACCATATTAAGGCAACGAAAATGAGATTTGATGAGTGTGAAAAATCGACGAAATCGGCGGATGGAAAGTCTGAAGTCGTCAAACTAGGCGACAAGCAAAAGGAAGAGAGCGTCTACTTTCCGCAACCCGTTAAGTGAGAATTTGTGTTTGACCAGCCTAGAAAATTAAGTTTTTTTCAGCTCGCAGAAAACGTTCGCCACGAAAAACAATAAAAACAAATCGATGAGCCGCAAAGGGGGTCCTCAACCTTCTTACAATTGGCCAGGCAATGGAAGGTGCACTAGAAATATGGAGGCGAGAGCTCCGGTTTCTACGACACCTCTTCCCGATACCTCTGTCTATAATGTGGCCGATCTTCCGCCTGCGCAGAGAGGACTGGGTAACGCATCTTCGGCTCCTGCAGCCCCACCGCCAAAGAGCCTGTTTGGCGTTAAGAAGCCGACGATCACTGCTGAGCAGGCGGCCAAAATTGCGTCCGGACAATCGAAACCACTCGGCAACAAAATTGTGATCCTTGGACAAACTCCAGATGGAAAGACTACGGTGCAAATGACTATTGACATGCAAATTGTGGCCGGAGTTGGTTTAGGTGCATCTGGTGAACCGGTTGAACTGAAACCGAAAAAAGTGGTTGTGGCTGGAAACGAGTATCCGGTGGATTCGAAAAGAAGTAGTTAAAAGTTGAGAACTATGGTGTGGAAAATTATTGAGATAAATGAAATATAGTCGGCGAATACATCATCAACCTCGCTCTACTGCAAAATGCCTGTAAAACAGTGTTGCACTGGCAAGATTAACTCGAATTCTATTTTTTATACTTTTTTAACAGAAACTGACGTATCCACGACGAATTGCAGGTAAAATTTGATTTTTCGCTTCAAAACAGGCGCACTACACTGTTGAAAATTGAAAAGTGCCGTAGAGCGAGGCTGATGATGCATTCGCCGAGTATACTATTGTTTTCTTATTTCGTGTTCTAAAAGTGGGACTGCAAAGCTTCGAAGTCGTTTTGGGAACATTCTATTAAAACCCCACGCATCATTGTGATCAATGTGTGCTCCCGGGAAACACAATCCCGGGAAATAGTAGGATTCCCGGGAAATTCCCGGGAAAAAATTCCTAGTGCTACTAGTAGGAGGACTCATGCGTCCACTCCCGGGAATTCCCGGGAATTCCCGGGATTGCTTTTGAAATCCCGGGAATTTTATAGTATTTCCCGGGAGTGAATTCGTGACTCCCGGGAATTTTTCGGGAATTCCCGGGAGTGGGTTCGGGATTCCCGGGAATTTTTCGGTAATTCCCGGGAATCATTTTCGGGACTCCCGGGAATTTCCCGGGAGTGAGTCCCGGGAGTGAGTCGCGCAGAGTCTTAGGAGATTCCCGGGAATTTTCCCGGGATTCCCGGGAATTCCTATATGAATTTTTTCATTAAAAATAAAGAGTTTCTGTTTTTGAAATCTAGTTTTTGTTGGTTTAATTGATACAAATAGTGTGGATAAAAGAGTAGGCTGTTTGTCTGTTTCCGGATTTCTTATCAATAGGGAATAGTGTGGATTTTCGAAGCAGTTTCGATAAATTCTTACTATTAGATAAATTTTTCGATAACATTATCGAGGAATTATCGAAAAAAATTTCGATGATATAAAAAGAAAATTTGAGATGTCGGCTATAGAAGTGTTCCTCATGACTTGACAGCTACCTGGTAGCTATTTGGCTGCTATTTGGCGGCTGTTTGGCTGCTGTTTGGATGTTAATTGTCTGCTAATTGGCGGCTATTTGGCTGCTATTTGGATGCTTATTGGCTGCTAATTGGCGGCTATTTGGCTGCTGTCTGGCAGCTATTTAGCGGCTATTTGGCAGCTATTTAGCGGCTATTTAGCAGCTATTTAGCGGCTATTTAGCAGCTATCTGGCAGCTATTTGGAGGCTATCTGGCGGCTATCTGGTCGCTATATGTCCGGAATAGAACTGCCCGAAATAGAACTGTCCGGAATAGAACTGTCCGGAATAGAACTGCCCGGAATAGAACTGCCCGAAATAGAACTGTCCGGAATAGAACTGTCCGGAATAGAACTGTCCGGAATAGAACTGCCCGGAAAAGAACTGCCCGGAATAGAACTGCCCGAAATAGAACTGTGCGGAATAGAACTGTCCGGAATAGAACTGTGCGGAATAGAACTGTCCGGAATAGAACTGTCCGGAATAGAACGGCCCGAAATAGAACTGTCCGGAATAGAACTGCCCGGAATAGAACTGCCCGGAATAGAACTTCCCGAAATAGAACTGTGCGGAATAGAACTGTCCGGAATAGAACTGTGCGGAATAGAACTGTCCGGAATAGAACTGCCCGAAATAGAACTGTGCGGAATAGAACTGCCCGAAATAGAACTGCCCGAAATAGAACTGTGCGGAATAGAACTGTCCGGAATAAAACTGCCCGAAATAGAACTGTGCGGAATAGAACTGCCCGAAATAGAACTGTCCGGAATAGAACTGCCCGAAATAGAACTGCCCGAAATAGAACTGTGCGGAATAGAACTGTCCGGAATAGAACTGCGATAATTGTCGATAATTATCGATAATGTCAAAAATTATCGAGAAATTCATCGAAACTATTTTCGATAATTTTCGATATTTTATTATGGAAAATTATCGAAAAATTTGACGAATTGGTCGATTATCGAAAAACAGTTTTCGACAATCCACATTATAGTTAGGGACCGCAACGAGTTATCCAAAACTCAACATTTCCGAAAACTTGTTGCTGGAATGTGTTTCTTGGCTCAATATGAGTACGCTGTCAAATTTTTTTTCAAAAAATGTTCGGTATTTCTCGAGTTATACCATCCCAAAGTAGCTCTGTTTTCTCCACAGATTTGCATGAGGCGGGCCGTCGAGACGCGAGAAAAGAGACGCCCGACACTGCGAGGGTGAGCGAGAGACAACGCGAAATGGAGAGAGGCGAGGGAGACTATATCCTCCACCGCTGCTTGCGAGATCAGCATTTTCAACAGAAAACGGTATTTTTCGCACAGAAATCGGCACGAACAAAAAAGCGGAAACTAGCCACAATATTAATTTTTACATGGTTTTGTAGAAAATTTTACGCTGAATCTTTATATGAAAAATTAGCCGCGTGCTCCATACTTGCGACCTTCAAATCCTCAAAAAACTAAAGTTTTGGGCGAACATGCTTCATTCAAATGTACATAAAATTGCTCAAACTGAGTCAAGTGCTCTAAATTTTTGTATTTGAGCTCTAAGAGGGTTTATCTTTGTATTGCACAAATAAAAAACTAGGGTCATCGCTGAAATTTTTCTAGAATTTTTCCTTGAAGTTTGACAGGCTTTAAAAAAATCGGAAACTAGCAGGACAGAAACTGATTTCAGAAATGAATTCCCCACATCTTAAACTATCTGTATACTCAAAATTAGCCGCGTGCCCCGGTAAAATCGACCACACGGGTCAAAAAAGCGAGCTCCATTTTCGTTTTCTACTTTTTCTGAGAAAACTATGCATTTTCATGTAAACTTCTTTCTTATCGCGAACCTTCTTTATACCGAATATTTTGTAAAGAGTAATTACTAAATATTTCAAAATAACCAATATTTACCAATCTAATAATACTTTAATACTCAAAAAATGAAAAAAATGTGAAAAATACAAATTCGCATTGGTTTCTGAATAAAAATTTGGTTTTTTTTTTAAATTTTCTACTGTTTCCGAAAATTTCCCGGGAATTCCCGGGAGTCCCGGGATTTCCCGGGAATACCCGGGAAATTCCCGGGATTTCCCGGGAATTCCCGGGAATCCCGGGACTCCCGGGAATTCCCGGGAATTTTGAAATACCACTGCCGGGAGTCCCGGGATTCCCGGGAATCCGAAAATACTATTCCCGGGATTCCCGGGAATTCCCGGGAATTTGAAGCGACTACTACCAATAATTCCCGGGAATCCCGGGAGTGGCGGTCGGGATTTATTTTCCGGGACTACCCGGTAACTAGTACCGGGAGTCCCGGGATTTCCCGGGAATGCAAAATAAACCACTTAAAGGGTAGGATCCTAGGAATTCCCGGGAAGACTATATTTTCCAAAATTCCCGGGAATCTTCATTTTTTGTTCCCGGGAGCACACATTGATTGTGATGTAGCCCCACAACATAAACGTTGGAAGAGACCGCCAGTCCATAACATGTGGGGGGGTCTTATTAAAATTTGAAAACTTTGCGACATCATATGATGTCGCTAAGTATATGCTTAGATCCAAAAAAAGGCACATAATTTTCCACTACCCGTGTTGCAGCACTACCCAATTTTGCACTACCCAAAAGTGGTTTTGCACTGGGATTTAAAGAAATTGTTAAAGCCCACCGTACTATATACAGTAGCGGCCACTGAAATATCCCCTTTTCGTTTTTCAGCTATTGTCCATTCGCGAAAAAAGCAAGTGCGCTCCACAAGTTTTTAGTATTGCTGCGTCGCGAAAAGCACTCAGAGCGGAGCGCTGTGGTCTCGCCGCGAAAAGTGGTGGTCACAGCCGAGTCACAGCAGAGTCACAGCAGCGTCGCACACATTGCCACAGCAGCGTCGCGCGCTCTGCTCTGACAGGTTTTCGCGACGCAGTAATACTTCGTGGATTTCATTTTCGTCACCAAATTATTTCATTTCACGTGTGAATTCAACGAAAAATGAAATAATTTGGCGACGAAAATGAAATCCACGAAGTACTAAGTTTTGTGGAGCGCACTTACTTTCTTCGCGAATGGACAATATAACTTTTTTTAGAATGTGTTCCAAAATAAGCCAGAAATATGATCCAGTCCAGCGTTTACCGATGAAAAATTTGTTTTTCTAAATATTCAAAAATTTCGATTTTTCAACTTTTAACAAAAAACCGTTTATTGAGATTTCACCCGGGAAACGAATTGTAAATGTGGTAATAAACGATAGAAACAGTTTCAAACTGATCAATACTTAGTTGCAAACTCTCGAAAATCGATAACAGCTTGACATCGACTGGAACAGGTTGGTCAGAACAGACTGTGGAATCTGAGCCCACGCAGTCTGCAACTGAGAGAATTTCTCGTCGGCATTACGAGCACGGATGTCGGAAACGCGTCTCTCAAGCTCTTCCCACAAGTGCTCGATGGGGTTGATGTCGGGGCTCTGGCTGGGCCACTCCATTATGGTCACACAGTTGGTGGTGAACCAATTCTTTAAAAAAAGACAAGCCTGGCTGCATCAAAAGCTACTTTTGATTTCCTTTCATTTTAAAAATATGTTTATTCTTCATTTGAAATATAACTTTTTCATGGAATTTCGGCGTGTGCCCTGTGGCGCAGTCGGGTAAACGCTTGCTCGGTAAGCTACAGACCGGAGTTCGAGTTTTTGTGTTGATCTCGGGCGCTCAATTCGCTTCCGCCATGCTGTTTGGAAACAGACACACACAGGTTTTGCGCGATAGGCCTATAATAGGTTGCGCGGTAGGCCTATCGAGTACCCGCGAAGGACCCTATAGTAAGCCTATTATAGGCTTATCGCGGCCCGTCACCTATAATAGGCCTATAATAGGCTTATCGCGGTTGACTTTCGCCTATAATAAGCTTATCGCGGTCATCAATAAGCCTATTGTAAGCCATAAATAGGCCTTTCGCGGACATTCAAAACTCGTCGGTAAGCTCATTATAGGTGCTCCCAGGCCGATATACCGGCTCTTTAGGCTCAAATTTATTTGTATTCAAGGCAGTTTATTTGCAAAATTGATACAATGTTGATAAAAATGACAAATTTATTGCGAATTAAATAAAAAAAAATGCTTTAGAGGAGTTATTCACGAAACAGCAAAAAAGGCAAAAAAAAAACTTCTCCAAAACTCGGGAAATTTTCTGATTGACCTGAAACATCGGGAAATGGAGACAAAAATACTCCTAAATATGCTCAAACAGTTTTGTACCGAAATATTGAAATTTTAGTCTGAAATTTTTGAAATCGAAATTTTATTTCAATTTTTTTTGAGCATATTCAAGAGTATTTTCGCCCTTATTCCCAAATATTTCAAATTACTCAGAGCATTTTCTGAGTTTTCGCGCAGTTTTTTTTTCGCTTTTTCTCCATTTTCGCTGTTTCGTGAATATCCTCCATGATTGATGATTCGTTTCCCATTCCTCCAATCGCAATCGTCTCCATATCCGACCCCGTCGCCACCATCGCTGCATATCGGGTGGAAGGCCACAAACTGAAACAAATATAATTTTAAAAAACTTGTCATATACTTACTTGTGAGGTTGGACCTCAGTTTTCGTCATATTTTGTTTTATTTATTTTTTATTTCTCTCGTTTTCTCTTCTTATTTTAATTTTTCGCACGTTTCATGATTCTCGCTCTACGAATTCTTCAGAATTAAATGAAAAAACCCAAAAAGTGCACAAATGCCAGCAGTTTTTTTTCCTAGAAATAAGTTACCGTAAAAACTGTATTAGAAGGGCCCACAAACAACCTCCCGAAAAATAGAAGTGCCCTCTTGAATTAAAGGGTTCCTCTAATTTTAAGACCCTATCAATAAATATTCAATAATATTTTCTGGGGATGTCTGAGAGTATTTTCAAAATGATTTATCAAAGTTTCAGATCGATTCTCCGAATTTTCGCTGAGTTTTTTTTTCTATTTCATGCTTTTTTTGCTGGTTCCGTGAATAACCCCATAAGTAAAGTTCTTTTTTTTATGAGTGTTTTGCTCTGATTTTTTTAAACTGGCGTTTGTTTACTTTTTAATAATTTTTTCATTCAATTCTGAAGAAATCAAGGCAGGACATTTCCGAAATTTATCCAATTTTTACAACACGAAGTAAAAACTCACTTTAAAATCGTTGGCACGGCGTTTGACGGTGTCGGGTGGATGGCGGATGAATGGGTGGTGGCGGGCAATCTGAAATTATAAAATATTGAAGGAATAACGAGCGAATTTGTTTTATCGAGAAAAATCGATAAATGTTCATTTGACAAGATATTTTATTTTCAATCGACTTTTCAATTGTTTTCAATTGAAGAGTCGATCGAAAACATTAAATTTTTAAATTTTCTGACCATATTCGTAAATTTCCTCGCGAGACATCAGAAGAATTTAAAAATCAGAAAAAATTCAGCAGTCTCACGACGAAATTTACAAATAATTTCAGAAAATATATCGAAAAATTTATTTTTTGGCAATATTCGTAAATTTCCTGTAAATTCTATCGAATTTCAAGAGGAAATTTACGGATCTCCAGATATTTGAAATCTCACGGTAAAAATCAGCATTTTTGATAAAAAAAATTATGTTTTTTATAAAACAAACAAATAAGAAAATAATTCTTGTCCAACAATTTATCTCGAAATGCCAATTTTTACGAATGCGCAACAGGAAAAAACAAGCACAATTTATATTTATTAAAAGAAAAAACATAAAATATTATTAAAAAAACGGAAAAGAGTTAAATGCGACGGCAAAAAATTAATTTAGGCCAAAAAAATGTGGTTTTTTGAAAGTCGCTGACGAGGTAGTCTAGCCATAGAGCGCGTTTGCATTGACCTACAAATAGGCCTACCGCGGTCGCCGCACACCGCGTCCGCGATAAGCTTATTACAGGAGGGTAGGCGCTGCCGCCCGCGATAGGCCTATTATAAGCTTATAATAGGCCTATATTTGGCCTCAACCTATTATAGGCCTATCGCGCAAAACCTGTGCACCAAGAAACTCAGTTACAGACCCAAACGGAATTTTATATATAAGAATGATACTGATGGTTTGAGACATTTCACTCACTTTGATGTGGTTGGTTGTGTGTTTCGGGTCATTATCTTGTTGAAACTAGTGATAAACCTTTGGGGAAGCATGAGCAAACGGGAGCATTACATTTTGCAAGATCTGATCGTACACAAAGCGATCCATGTTGCCTCGGATGCGGTGAAGAGGTCCAACTTTATGGCTGCTGAAGCAGGGCCATACCATCACGTTGCCGCCACCATGTTTTACTGTCGTAGTTTGGTATTTTGGGTTGAATCTGGTCTCCTACTAGTCATCTCACATAAGAAATTCCATCCAAACCAAATAACATGAACTTGCTCTCATCACTCCACAAAACTCTTTCCCATTGACTTTGAGTCTAGTTGAGATGAGCTCGCGCCCAGGCCACACGAGCTGCTCTATTGTGGTCAGAGATGTACGGATTTTTTACAGGTCTTCTGCCAAACAGTCCAGCACCGTTTAGGTGCCATCGGATTGTTCTGACGCTTGCCACAGGTGATCCACGGGGAGAAACCTGATCGAGTACTTCTGGGGCACTGAGCCTAGGGTGGCTTCTCGATGCGCGTACGATGTTTCTGTCTGTTAGATGGTTCGTAACTCAAGCCCGTGGGTGTCTTCTCTTCACTAGTTGTCTATTTTGAGCTCTCCAGCGCTTCAAAAATTTTCGGATTGTGGAACGATCGAAGTTAAACTGCTCAGCAAGCTGCCTGAGAGTTTGTCCCTGCTCACGTCCTCTAGCAATTGTAAATTGATGGTTAGAAGTCAAATCTATTTTTCTTTTAGTTTTTTTCAATATTTAAATCAATAGATATTAAAGACTCTGGAAAATATTGGAGTTGTAGCTACAGTGCACGTTATAATTATAAGACACCCCTCTATTTTCGGGTTTTTGGGGATACTAGAAGTTTTTATGAAACTGCATGTAATGGATCATTTTCAGCGTCCAAAATAACGTGGAAACCCACATTTTCATGTACCTATTGTCGGCCCGCCAAAATGGTCAAACGCGCTCCGCTGAATTCAACGCTATGCGATTTTCATTTTGGTTTCCAAATTATTTCATTTCACGTTGAATTTATACGTGAAATGAAATAATTTGGAAACAAAAATGAAAATCGCATAGCGTTGAATTCAGCGGAGCGCGTTTGGCCATTTTGGCGGGCCGACAATACAACAAAAATTACGACTACAGTATCAAAAAGTCGAAAAATCAGCCGCGTCATAATTATAATACACCACCCAAAAAAATTAAGAATTTTTCAACTTTTTTCAGCTTTTTCAAACTTTTATCGGTTTTTTTTTGCTGGCTTTACGGTTTTTTATTCTTTTTGAAGTTATTTTCTCAATTTTTACCAATAATTGTGTCCTATTCGACCACTTTCTTTCAAGTTTCCAACTTTTTCACCGTCACATCTCCTTCAAGGATTTTGGTTGACTACAGTGATTCTAAGATGTGCAGAACATATGACAAAACGTTTAGGCCAGCTGAAATTACGATGATTATGATTTAGGCCATGAGTTACATTCATTCACCTCATTTCAATCATCATGGGTCTCGCCTCTACTCTCTATTCCGAAGAGCAAGCTCAACTGGAAATTATGATTCAACTTGGATTCAGTACTTTGCAGATGAGCAGAAGAATCACCCGTTTGCGATTCTGCGTAAGAAACTACGTTCGAGATACAATGGCTCACGACTCAGCAAAACCCACTGGACGTCCCAGAATCCTCAATGATCGAGATGAGCGATCTGTCGTGAGGTGAGTTTCCAACACTCTCGTTTTCTTGGAATTTGTGACTTGTAAGATGAACTCCATGGTCTACCAGAACATCCCAGAAAGGAATTGTCTTCTTTTTCAACCGTGGAAACCGCAAGAAGACTTCAAAAAGATAATGCGGCAATCCACAAAAGCTCATCGATAATGAACGGGTTTTCCACAAAGAAGATCAAAGTCCTTGCTTGACCAGCCAACTCGCCAGACCTCAACCTCATAGAGAATGTCTGGGGACTTTTTGCACGAGCAGTTTATGGTCACGGAAAGAAGTTTCAAACTGTAGCAGAGCTCAAAAAAGCCGCCTGGGACGAGATCCAGCCATCACACCTCGAGAGTCTTACTAATAGCAGGAACAACAGACTATTCCAAGTGATGCAGAAGTTTGGAGGACCTAGTTCTTATTAAATTTCTGTTGTTTTCTCTGGTTTTCTTTGACGTTTTTGTTAATTTTCCTTTCATAAACAGTTTTCTGATCATTCTACATAAAACATTCTGAAGTCAAACTCAAAAACGTGTGAAACTTGAAAAGAATGTTCATATAGGACACAAGTATTAATAAAAAGTAAGAAAATGACTGTAAAAAGTAATAAAAAACGGTAAAACCGGCAAAAAAATAGATAAAAGTTTAAAAAGGTTGAAAAAAGTTGAAAAATGCATCATTTTTTTGGGGGTGTCTTATAATTATGACGCGGCTGAATTTTCGACTTTTTGGTACTGTAGTCGTAATTTTTGTGGTAGGTACATGAAAATTCGGATTTCCGGGTTATTTTAGACGCTGAAAAAGATCCACCACATGCCGTTTCATAAAAACTTCTAGTTTCCCCAAAACCCTCAAAATAGGGGGGTGTCTTATAATTATGACGCGCACTGTATATAAAAAAAAACAATAGAAAAAACGATCAAAATCGTGAAAATTGAAAAAAAAAAATTAGAAATATTTTCATCGGTAAAAGCTAAACTGGATCATATTTCTGGCTTATTTTGAAACATTTTCACAGTTGATCTCAAATTCCTAGCTCACTGATACAGTGCGCGTCATAAAGATAAGCCACCTCTCAAAAAAGGAGGAAGTTTTTTTTTTTAACTTTTTTTCAAATGGGGTCGATAGCGCAGCCGGTAGTGGTGACCGCCGCCATCTGAGAGGTCACAGGTTCGATTCCTGCCCTCACCCCCGGGTTCACCCAGCCTCTAATTGGGTAGTAGAGAAATCTACGAAGATTGCTCGGTCATTTCCCTAGCCAGGAATTGACTTAAATAATGTCTGGCTCTGAACGGTACACCACCAGTCGTCCGCGTATGCAGAAAAACGTGATCCGCAGTACCTTCGGTACTTGAAGAACGGATCGATTTTGTAATCTTTGTTGTTGTTGTATTCGTTTGTTTTATTTACGAATTTTGTTGTTTTTATTAAATATTTTAATTCATTTTTCACGTTTTTTTTTTCTTATTCTCCACATACAATGCGCCATAAAGATACGTCATGAACATACTGTCACTTACAATTAGTCATGTTTAGAGTCTTCTTGCTAGAGCTATTGGTCAGAATGGTGAACAGTTTCAAACTGTTTCAGAGTTAAGGAAGAATCGGACAAGATCATGCCATCCTTCAATTCTGAAACTGTTTGAAACTGTTCACCATTGCGACCAATAGCTCTAGAAAGAAGATTCTAAACATTTTCGATGGGTTTGAAATCTGGAGAATTTGCTGGCCACTCCAAAACCTTGACTTGTTTGGTTGCGAACCGTCCCATAGCGATAAAAGCGTTGATAATGAATTAATTGATATGAAGTAGTGTTCCTAATTTCGATTTCTGTTGGTCTAAACGTCATATTACTGTACCTGAAAATCATACTGTCACTTAAAAGTTTCAATTAGTCATGCACATCTAACTGCTACCGTACTATCAAAAAACGCTGGACTCAAAAGTTCAAAGTCTTGTGCTGAAAGAGAAAGTAATGACAAAAAATGTTTAAAAAATGTGCAAAATAACAACAAAAAAACGTGAAAAGTGAATTAAAATAATAAAAAAAACAAAATTCTTGAATAAAACAAACGAATAATCGAAAAAAAAATAAAAAATTGCCCCCTTTTTTGTGGGGTGGCGTATCTTTATGACGCGGTCGCAAAAGTGACGTTTTTGTGGTGGGGCACGGTGTCCGGAATTTGAAATGTGGGCGGAGCCTGATTTGCTGGCGCGCCAGCAAACTTGCATGGCTCACTTTCTGATGCTTGCGAATTTTTCGACTCTCGCATTTTTTTATTGATTTTATTATTTTTCTTTCAGTAAAACCTGTTTTTCTTTGTAAAATGTATGTATTGTATCTTTTAATACCATAAAATTGCCCAAACTTCAATTTTCGTAAAGATATATCCTGCAAAAACACCAAAAAACTCAAAACGATTATTTCGAAATGGTGGCTGAACCGAATTTGACGTTCTTAGGCTTAAAACATTTCTAAAGACCTCAGCTATAATTCCGTTGGAGCACACGTGGGAAAAAATTAGGAATTTATGCTTTTTTCCCGAAAAACATTTTAAAAAATGCGTCAAAATTTGAATTTCCCGCGAAAAAATACAGTGGGCGCGTTGATGCTACCTCGGAATAAAACTTGCTCGGAATAGAACTGTTCGTAATAGAACCGTTCGGTATAGAACTGTAGCGAAAAAGAACTGTTTCGGAATAGAACCGGTTCGGAATTAACCTGTAGCGAAATGGAACTGTTTCGGTGTAGAACTGTAGCGGATTAAAACTGTTGCGAAAAAAAACTGTTTTGGAATAGAACTGTAGCGAAACAGAACTGCCTAAAATGGAGCTGTACAAGAAGAACCGCTGCGCAAAATTGAAATCAATAACCCACCATGTACAACTGAATACTTATTCGAGCAGCTGTAGCTTTCCTGGATCACTACAGCTCCACTTCAGGCGGTTCTGTTTCGCTACAGTTCTATTCCAAAACAGTTGTATTCCGCTACAGTTCTGTTTCGGGACAGTTCTAGTTCGCTTCAGTTCTATTCAATTACAGTTCTATTCCAAAACAGTTATATTTCGCTACAGTTCTAATTCGCTACAGTTCTATTCCGATAAGTTCTATTCCGAACAGTTTTATTTCGCTACAGTTCTATTTTACTACAGTTCTATACCGAAACAGTTCTATTCCGAAACAGTTCTATTCCAAAACAGTTCTATTCCGAGGTAGCACCGGCGCGGCTGCTACCTTGGAATAGAACTGAAACGAAATATAACTGTAGCGAAATTGAACTGTAGCGAAATAAAACAGTTCGGAATAAAACTTATCGGAATACAACTGTTTTGTATAGAAATGTTTCGGAATAAAACTGTAGCGTTTTGGAACTTAACTACTCAGGAAATTTTTGACTAATAGCCATTGAAAACGGCTAATAGCCATCGATTCGGGGCGTGTGTCATATGTATTTGGCACACGTCCCATATTCGATGGCTATTTGCCGTTTTCCATGGCTATTAGCCGTTTCCGTCGGCTATCATTTTCAAATTTTTTCCATTTCAAGTTTTGGAAATTTTGTGTCTGGAAAAGGTCGCAAAATCGCTTTTTGTTTCCTATAATATAATTGTTGCATGTAAACATTCTATAGTTGCGTTGCCAACAGACGAATTTTTTATAGGCGGTGGTATTACCCCATAATGGCTAATAGCCCTTTTCGGCGGCTAATAGCCATATTCGACGGCTAATAGCCATAATGGCTAATAGCCAAATTCGTCGGCTAGTTGCCATTATCGCCCGCTATTAGCCTTTTCGGCGGCTATTAGCCATTTTCAGTGGCTATTAGCCACCTAGATGCCGACTCTCGCCATAACGCGCCAAAAATTTCCTGAGTAGCAATGGAGCGCGATTGCATTGCTTGCTCATTCAAATATTGGAATTTCTCATGCGCGTGCTTTTTTCAACAGTTTTATATTTGAGCTATTAATCAAAATTTGTTTGTTTTGTTGTTTTTTTGAATAAACTTTTATGATTTTTTTTCTCGGCCCGCCTTGACGGCCAAGCAATGCAATCGCGCTCCATTGCTAATTTAGCTCCAAAACGCTACAGTTTTATTCCGAACATTTTTATTCCAAAACAGTTTTATTTTTCTACAGTTTTTTACCGAACAGTTCTATTCCGAACGGTTCTATTGCGAAGCGAGTTCTATTTCGCTGCAGTTCTATTTCGCTTCAGTTCTATTCCGAGGTAGCAGCGCAAAGACGGGTCAAGAAAAGCAGACGAATGAAAAATTCTGAACAAAAAATACGATGCTTGAAGATAGGCACGTGATAAACTCCTACTCGCGTGATCAGAACTTAAAGATAAGCTCGCCTATAAAAGAAACTTCTGTCCACACAAAAATAAACAAAGCTACCCCAAGAAACGTCACTGAATCCGCGAATTTTGCGACCAAGAGACGATAGATGCCGAACCCAGCGCCGAAAGAAGACACTTGGGCTTTCCAGCCGATCGGCTCTCCGTTCCCACCTTCTCCGGTCAAGTGCATGGGTGAGCAGAACATGTACGTTGCTTTGTGGTACAAACACGGAAAACCAATTCATGGACGTTCGTGGAACAATGGTGGAGTTGTTGAGTGCTCTTTCCCATACAAGCAGGCGGAGCTGACCACCAAACAACAGTTGGAGGGGCAGATTCAGGTTCTCCAATACCTCGGAGACCACAACAACCAAGGATTCTGGTACGAGTGGATCAAGTACAAGGACCGTCTTGAGAAGCTTGACGACAAGCACCAGCTTGTCCGTTGCGGAGACTCGTTCCCAATCTTCTGGAAGCGTCCGGAGGGAAACCTTATGGGATACGTGGACAATAAGACAGAGGAGGCGTGGTTTTCGATCAACGGAAAGGTATTGAAGCAGCTTGGACCTCAGCTCAATGACATGTACATTATCACCCGTAACTGCGTTGGAGGACCACCACATTGTCCATGTGCCGCTTGTGGAGCCGCTCCGCCACCACCAAAGCCAGTGCCACGTGTCGAGAGAGATGAGTGGATGGATATTCGTGAGGGAGATCCATGGCCGACTCGTCCGCTTGTCAAGGCTTTGGACAAGACTTTGGACACTTTGGCTGGAGTCAATCCGGATCAATATGTCGCCTTGTGGTACATGCAGGGAGAACCAGTGATGGGTCGCGTTTGGAATGAGGGTGGCAAGGTAATAACTAGAAGGATTACAGAGCCTTCATCTCAATATCAAAATTACAGGTTGCTGCCAACTTCTCTTGGTTCAACAACGAATACGCCAAGAACGTTGGATCTATCCAGCTTCTCATCTACCTTCCGGACAGTGTTCGTGGTTTCGACTACGGATGGATTCCATTCCCAGAGGCCGCCAAATTCGGAGACAAGGAATGGCACCCGGTACACGTGAACAACCACAAGGGAGACATCTCTGTCGGAGTCGTCAACCTTCCAGGAGGAAAGCAGATTCTCGCCAAGGTTGATGTTCGTAACGAGAAGTACGGATACGGATACCAAGGAAAGGAACACTCTGCATCTGCCAAGGCTTGTGCCGATGCGACGATTGTGCTCTGTCGCAAGGCCAAGCCAGGATACAAGCTGGATGGATAAATCTTTGTTTCGTCAATGTCTGCGATCAACAAGACTGTCGGAATTTTTATTTTAAAAAGGAAAAGTGGATAAAATTGTAATTTGTAATTTGTGTTTTTGCTTTTTTTGAGATTTGACTCTTTGCGGAATTTGCGAGGCATGCTAATGCTTCGGCGCGTTTTTTATTTTACTCTCGGTTTGACCTCAGTTTCTCTTCTGGATACTTCTGGATACGGGGTAATGGCGACTGCCTTTTTTTCAAACGATTTTTTTTGGCGCGAGAACACGCGCGACGCTCTCGTCTTCTCCGTCTGGTCCCTTTTTTCTCTCGTCTTCTCCGTCTCGTCTCTTTTCTAAATGTTTGCATTGGCACAGTGCCCAAAATTCTTTCCGTCGAATGCGGCGCGTGTTATCAATGGAGCACGTTTTCACCAGGGCACTCGCCATTACCCCGTGTACTTGGGAACAAGCTGCGCCAAGTTGCACGATCTCTTCCTACAGTGGACCATGCTTGTTTTGCCTAGAGTATGACACACGGCGTGTTCGGGACTATTTACGTTTCACAAAACTTTTTTGAGATCGAATTTTCGAGCGCCTATATAATGGATTCGTGGCGGAGGGACAATTTTTTTCGCATTTTTATTCGAAAAAATGAAGAAATAACTGAAGAAATGAAGAGATTTTTCGTCTCCCAATTTCACGTGAAATGTCGCTCCGTCACGAATCCACTATATCAGAATTGTTTTTGATTGCAATAAAATTGGAATACAGTAAACTGGCTCATGCGTCTTGTGCGCGGACAATTTTTTTTTCGTCTTCTTTCTTTCTTTCTTTTCGTTTCGTTCTTTCGCTTACAAAAAGAGATCACGAGTGGTGAAAAGATCATTGTTTGCCCACTAATTTTTCCGAACAAGTTGATAGTATTTTTTTAAACAAAAACTATGAAAACAATGCTCTTTTCGGTACGTTCTTTCTTCTGTTATTTTTTCATTAACTTCTTCAGACATTAATTTTGCTCCTTGTGCTCACCAATTCAATTTGTGGTTCTCTATGCAATATCGAGTCACGGAATGTGGAATGCGTTGAGAAGAGCGATATGACAGAGGGAAAACCGTGTGTGGAGCATGAAGATTGTCGGTACGATCATATTTGCTATGTGAACCGGTGTATTTTCTTTATTGGAAGACGGCATAAATGATTTTAATGTGTTTGATTTGTTTTTAAAAGAAACTTGCGGGAAGGGAATTCCCTAATGTTCCGTGTTCTCCTCCTTCTTTTCCCAAAAAAAAAAAGTAATTAAAAAAGAATGCTGCTCCTCTCTTTTAGAGATAAGAGAAGTTGAGGAGTGTGATAGAGAAAAAAAGAAAGAGTGTAATCGGTGTAGCGCGAGCAGATGGCGCGCGCGTCCTCTCTCTTCTTTGTATGTCTGCGCTCTCTTCGTTTCGCACACTCTCTCCCCTCTTTTTCTCTTCGTCTCTTTCGATTCGCGCATCTCGTCTTCTCTCGTTCAGTATCGAGGCGCCTTTTCTATTTTCCTCATTTTTCTTTTAATTTTATTTTCACAATATTTAAATGCTTATTTTACTTTTTTTTTTCTTTTTGGATTCGTGACGGAGTGACATTTCACGTGAAACTGGGAGACGAAAAATGTCTTCATTTTTCGAGTAAAAACGTGAATAAATTGTCACTTCGCCACGAATCCATTCACATTATATTACAATTTTACTCGATTTCCATAAGATCAGCCTCAAGAATTAAAGTAAAAAATCGAAAAAAAAAAACATAATAATTATATAATTTGGCGACGAAATCGAACTCCACGAAGTACGGAGTTCAGTAGAGCACACTTGCTTTCGCAGCGAGTGTTCTTTTTCGTGACCCGATGGTGGCAAATTTTTGCAAGCTTGACTAAAAACTATGAGAATATAGTCGGCGAATACATCATCAACCTCGCTCTACCGCAAAATTCCTGTAAAACAGTGTTGCACTTGCAAGATTAACTCGAATTCTAGTTTTTATACTTCTTTTTAACGGAAAATGACGTATCCACGACGAATTGCAGATAAAATTTGATTTTTCGCTTCAAGACAGGCGCACTACACTGTTGAAAATTGAAAAGTGCCGTAGAGCGAGGTTGATGATGCATTCGCCCAGTATTGAAATTGTGTTTTCAATCGAATTGCTACATGAGAACTTGAAAACACAATACAATATCCAATTTTTGGAGTTTGTCTCTGCTTTTCTGTGTGTGTTTTTTTTTCTCGTTATGACAGAAAGTAGGTAAAATTCACGCAATAAAAAACGAAAAATTCATCGAAAGCTGTGACTGGAGAAAACAAATCATTTTTAAATTGGCCGATCTGGCCGAGCCGACCGAAAAAAACAACGAAATATTAATTGTTTAGCAAAAACTGATTGCGAAATTTTCATGTCGCGGAACGATATTTATAATTAAAATTTCAGCAAAACATAGTGTTAAAGTTAATTTTAATGTATTTTAAAAAAGAAAATTAATTTAATTTAGCGATTTTTCGATATTTAGATGTGGAACATATTTAAAATCCATCAAACAAATAAAAAATTTGCAACACCGAATGAAAACATTATTAAACCTAAATAATAATTCCCTTTTCCCTCTCTCATCTGCTAGTTTTCCTTCATTTGTTTCCTTGTTTTTTTTTGGTTTTTATTCTGTTTCCTCCATCTTTTTTAAAATCAATATTTTGCTTCAGGATCTTTCTTTCCCTTGTTTCTCATCCATCCGCAACATCTTCCCTAATTGTTTGCCACTGCGGGTGACGTCGGCGCCAAAATGAGCTTGTCGGAGAGGCAAAAAGAGGAAATGTGGGTTCTTTTTTTTACGACACTGACAGAGAGAGAGCCAAATTGAATTGAATGGATGGCGATAGGATGCGCTTGAAAAACAAGGCATTTTTCAATATTGTATAACTCATTTTTCAGCAATCGAGCCATCGCTGAATACCTTCAAAACAATGGTTATGGCGAGTCATTCGACGTGTTTCTCAAGGAGTCCAGTCTGGTAATAATTATGAAAAATATTGAATCTAGAAATTTCCATACTTGGCGCGGGCCGATTAGGGTTACAAATCGAGGTCATTTTCATTATTAAACCAGATGTTGTGCAAATTTTTTAGAGTTGAATTTCGTTATGGACCTATTCATAGTAGAAAAAAAAACAAAAAAAAATTATTTTTTGTGTTTTTTCCTATTCATAGATGACAAAAAATGTCAAACAATGTTAAAAAAAAACGTTAAAAATGTAAAAAGATGTCAAAAAACGGAATCCTATGAATAGGTCCATTATGCCGCGTCCAAAGTTCAAAAAATTCCTGAAATCAGGAGTTTTTTACAGTCCAAAGTTCCACAAAAAATCCCAGAAAAAACAGGCGGTGACAGTTGAAACCGGTGTTACCGTAGTTGCTTCGCTGCGAGACCTTCTATGTTTAAACTTGAATTTTCCCACAGTTGCTCAATTTTTTCTTTTTTTGCGGGAAAATTCAAGTTCAAACACAGAAGGTCTCGCAGCGAAGGAACTACGATAACACCGGTTTCAACTGTCACCGCCTGTTTTTTCTGGGATTTTTTGTGGAACTTTAGACTGCAAAAAACTCCTGATTTCAGGAATTTTTTTTGAACTTTGGACGCGGCATTAGTTTTCTATGCACCCCTTCTCGCATGTTATCTTTTTCAGGTGTTTCCTTTAAAAAATGAGGCCTTCTGCGTAGTCCTGCACTCTAACGCAGATTTTATTCAGAAAATTTTCAAATCCGGGCCAACAAATTTTGAAATTTTCAATTTTGAAAAAGCCGGTGAATTCGATAATTTTCAGAGCGAGAACGATATTAAACCGCTGGGCGGAATACTGGAGAAGAAATGGACGACTGTATTGCGACTTCAACGAAAAGTCAACGATCTAGAGGCAAAACTTAACGAATCTCAGAGAGAAATCAATCATGGAGCACCCACCAGGTATTGATTTTTAGAAAATCAGTTTTTTTTGTGTGTTTAAAAATGATATTCACATAGAAAAACATTTTTATGTAATTTTTGTGGATTTCAGTAGTGCATTTTTTGGCAAAATCATGTTTTTCGTAATTTTTTTTGCAGTTTTTTTGTCGTTCACGAAAAAAGCAAAAAATAGAAAAAACCAGCAAAAAATTCAGCGAAAATTCGGAGAATTCTCCGATCGGTCTAAAACTTTGAAAGATCATTTAAAAAACACTCTCGGACATTCCCTGGAAATTTCAGACCGAAATATTGTTTTTAAAAATTATCGATTTTTATTTCTGAAAATTTTCAAAATCGATATTTTGGTCTGAAATTTTCAGGGAATGACAGGAAGTATCTTTTAAATGATTTCCCAAAGTTTCAGATCAATCGAAGCATTCTCCGAATTTTCGCTGAATTTTTTGCTGGTTTTTTCTATTTTTTGTTTTTTTTTTTTTTGCTGGTTTCGAGAATAACCCCATAAGCATTGCTTTCGTACATTCTCGAAAAGCTTTTTGAGTCGGAAAAAATTGCCAAAATCAAAGTTTTAAACTTTTTTTTGAGTTTAACCTGGAGTATTTTTGATTTTTCTACGTATTTTTTATTAGTCATACTAAAAATCTCTACATTTTTAGTTGTTATTGCATTTTTCAGCAAAAACTGTAGTATAAAGATATATTTTTTAAAAATGTGTTGAAATAATTCTATAAATATCTCCCACTGTATTTGATTTGTATTACATTCAATCTATGATTCATAATAGATTAATTCTTTAAAAAAAAGTTAGATGGGCAGATATTTTATTTTTTTTTTTATCAAGCCAAATTTCTATTATTTTAGAGACAAAAGACAGGCATCCGAATGGATTCCGCGCCCACCGGAAACGCAAAAGTTGATTGGACACCGACTTCCGGTCACTCGAGTTATATTCCATCCTTTGTGGACAGTGATGGCCAGTTGTTCAGAGGATGCGACTATTAAGGTGATTAAAAACTATTTAAAAATTAATTGTTTTTTCTCAATGATAACTTCGCTTTATTGCAGGTGTGGGATTACGAAACGGGTCAACTTGAAAGGACACTAAAAGGACACACTGACGCTGTCAACGACATTGCAATTGATGCGGCTGGAAAACAGTTGGGTAAGCCATTTTCCATTATCTGATCTTTTATGTACCGTATTTTACAGTTTCCTGTTCATCGGACCTCTCAATCAAGCTCTGGGATTTTGGCCAGACTTATGATTGCCTAAAATCGCTGAAAGGACACGAGCACACAGTTTCCTCTGTCACTTTCTTGCCGACTGGAGATTTTGTGCTCTCCGCGAGTCGTGATCACACCATCAAACAATGGGATGTAAGATTTTTTTCTATTTTGCAAAAAAAACTTTTTTGGAAAAACTTAGGGAGTGATTGGGCTGAAATATCGATTTTTCCTAAAAATATATTAATTTTCTTGTCCGGGAGTGAACTCTGTCATTTTTTCTTATTTATTGCTATTTCATAAATAAGTTTTGCAAAAAAAAAAAACGTTATCTATTTCATTTTGTTTGTCATGTCAATGACTCAAAAAATAGTTGAAATTGTGAAGCGCAAAGAACGCAAATATTTCCTGGCTTGTTTTCTTTTTTTTTTGAAAGAAAATGAGAAAAATATTTATTTTTCTATCTGAAAATTTTTAAAATTGATATTTCGGTCCAAGAGCATATTCAAGAGTATTTTTGCCCTTATTTCCCAAAATTTCAGGCCAATCGGAGCATTTTCCGAGTTTTCGCGCTGTTTTTTTGCCATTTCGTGCACCCCGTTAATGAAAAAAATCATTAAAATGAGAGGAAAATTCATTTGAGTGAGCAGGGATGGGACAAATAAAAGTTTTCAACAAAAAAAAAATGTTTTTTGCCCTCAAAAAATTGCAAAAAAAATACCATTTTTAAAAAAAGCGGATTTCTGCCAGTTAACTGGAAAATTTCCAAGTTTTCGTTAAAAATTAGAGGTTTTTGTCAATTCGGAGCAGGGGAAATGAACATGAGAAAATTTGGCAATAATACGCGATGAATGTGAAGCAATTGTTTTGTATAAAAAAGCTAGAAATTCACACAAGTTGATTTGAAATAACCCATAAAAATGTAAACAAGTTAAAAAAAAACGAAAAACCATAGGACTTGTTTACATTTTAAATGGGTTACGGTCGCACTCATTTAAACTAGAGGGATATTTTCACGAAATTGATAATTTCTCCCATGTTTGTCCATCTTTTCTCAATTTTCCAATTTCTCCAGATCTCCACCGGCTATTGCGTGTTCACATTCCGCGGCCACAATGACTGGGTTCGAATGCTTCGAATCTCAAACGACGGTTCACTTTTTGCATCTGCGTCTCTCGATCAGACAGTCTCTGTGTGGTCCTTTGCCACGAAAAGCGCCAAACTAGTCCTCCGAGATCACGAACACGCGGTGGAATGTGTCGAGTGGGCGCCAGATGCCGCCTATTCGGATATCACAGGACAACGTAATTGCATTCTTTGAAAAGAGCGTCTTTAATTCGATTTCAGAACCAGAAGGAAACTCGACGCACATTCTGTTTAGTGGAAGTCGTGACAGAAGTATCAAAGCGTGGAATATCAACACTGGAGACGTTGTTTTCACTCTTCTCGCACATGAGAATTGGGTCAGAGGGCTCGCGTTCCATCCAAAGGGCAAAGTGAGTTTTGATTAACCCATTTCTTGCAATATCGCTAATTTTGTTTATTTTTTCCAGTTTTTAATATCAGTGGCGGATGACAAAACGCTGCGAGTGTGGGAGCTGAAAGATCAGCGGTGCAAGAAGACGATCGACGCGCACGACCATTTCGCCAGCACAGTTGGTGAGTTTTTAGCCAAAATTGTGTTTAAATTGTGAAAGTTGTCAAAAGGAGTCAATTATGATTTTCTTTTATTTGGAAGTTTTTTTATTTAAACGGGCCCAAAAATATTGAAAAATATTTATTTTACGCGATTCTCGACGTCAATGATAACTTTAAGCGAGTAATTATTGAAAAACCGCAAATATTGTGTATTGTTCATCCGTGTCGAAAGGAAGTACGCTCCGCGAAACTTAGTACTTCGTGATTTTCATTTTCGTCGCCAAATTATTTAATTTCACCTTGCTTTCGTTACGGATGGACAATAAACAAACAAATCGCGACAAGGTGTTTGCGTGTTTTTGAAAATTAAGACGTAAAAGAAAGAAATAGCATAGAAACTGAAGAGAGCGTGACAAAACTGGGGAAAAAATGCCAAAAACCGGGTGAAATTTGGGTGCTACCTCGGAATAGAACTGACGCGTAATAGAACTGTAGCGAAATTGAACTCGCTTTGGAATAGAACTGTAGTGGAATTGAACTGTAGCGAAATAAAACTGTTCGGAATAAAACTGTAGCGTTTTGGAACTAAATTAGCAATGGAGCGCGATTGCATTGTTTGCTCATTCAAATATTGGAATTTCTCATGCGCTTGCTTTTTTCAACAGTTTTATATTTGAGCTATTCATCAAAAATTGTTTGTTTTGTTGTTTTTTTGAATAAACTTTTATCATTTTTTTTTCTCGGCCCGCCTTGACGGCCAAGCAATGCAATCGCGCTCCATTGCTAATTTAGTTCCAAAACGCTACAGTTTTATTCCGAACAGTTTTATTTTGCTACAGTTCTTTACCGAACAGTTCTATTCCGAACGGTTCTATTGCGAAGCAAGTTATATATCGCTGCAGTTCTATTACACTTCAGTTCTATTCCGAGGTAGCACCGAAATTTGACACTGCAAATTTGTGGAAAATTCTGATTTTCAGAATTCGGAATTTTTTAATTTATTGATACTGACATTCTATTGAAACTATTGGAATGCGCGGCTTAAAAATTAAAATTGGCGCACTTTCAATGATATTTGAAGTATTCAAATAAATTACAGCTTTCCATCCAACGGCGCCGTACGTGATCACTGGAAGCGTCGATTTGACGTGCAAGGTTTGGGAATGTCGCTGATTAAAAGATTCGAAATTTTCCTTTCTCATTTTTTTTTGTTGTTTTCTTTAACTTTTTCACTTTCCGGTCCCTTCCAAATCGGTTGTGACTGTCTTCGCTCCTTAATATTCTATTTCTCTCTGTTTCCGCCCATCTGCCTTCTTTTCTTTTCTCTGCGTCTCTCTATTCACCGCGCTGTTTTTTCTTTGTCGCCGGTAGGAACTTTTTTGTGTGTTTTTTTGTCGCCCTGGTGGTTGTGAACATTCTCCTCCTCTACCCATCTTATCTGAAAAATAACTGATTTTTCTTTGTATGCGAATGCGAATTTTTCAATGTTGTCCCTTATTTTCAGCTTTCGATGGCTCTCGAACAAGAAAAATTTTTAAAAGCGTAATTTAATTTATATTTCTTGCTTCGAATAATATTTGCATTTCTTTTATTTTCTCATTCTTCTATTTTTCTTTTGTTTTCTGTAACAAGTAAAAAGATTTGCCCAAAATGAACATTTTGCTGCTTTTTTGTTTCCATTTTTCAATTTCCGCAATTTCCCGCTTCAATTTAATCCGCGCTTCGATTCTTCTATTCTTGATTTACCTTTTAAATGCTTCAAATATTGATTGTTTCTGCATTGTTTGCAGGTAAATATTTAATTGAGAATTCAGAATTTCCAGAACATTTTTTTTCCAATTTTCAGTCCCTTTTACGACACTTGAATGCTGGAATTGCGTGGGAAAAGATTGCGACGTTATGACTTCCAACTCGCACAATTGGGAGTTGGTGACGTGTCCGGAGGGAAGTGTTTGTCAGAAAACGGATTTCGTTTTCTACAGTAACCGGCGCAACGAAACGCGCACTAGTCATACTGTACGAAGTTGCTCCTATGAAAATGGTGAGTCTATGGCTGAATGGTCTCGTATTGGGACAAGTTTTAAAATGCTTGGGATTTTTTATAAGCAAACATGGACTTTGAAAAATAGGCCGGCAACCTCTAATTTATCCGGCTTTTTAAGACAAGCCAGCAGCATCATTTTTTCAATTATTCACGTGATTTCAGACATTTTCAGAAAAGTTTTCCTAATTCTTCCTTGAAATTTTGATAGGAATTTGTGTTTAGCACCATTTACATTTTTCAATCATATTTTCTCTGTTTAAACATATATTTTTGCCTATTTTTAGAGTTCTGTTTCTGGTTTTTCGTGAAAAAATAAACTTTGAAAAAGAAACCGGCAGTCTAATTTTTTTTTATCCAATTGACAAAGTTTAGATTCCGGGGAATCTGGACAGAAAATTATGGAATCTGGGCAGAACATTTTGGAATTTGAAGAGGTCGCCAAATATCTATAAATCACTAGTTTATAATTCCAAAATTTCGCATTATAGTAAGAAATGAGTTGCCTGACAATGAGTAACCGTCAGCCTCTAATTGCCCGGCATCCCATCGCTGATTGGACCAATCAGGAGGTTCGAAAAATAAGCCGACATGCCGGGCAGATAGTAATGGTACGTCCAAAGTAGAAAAAAAGCGCAAAAAAAGACGAAAAGAGGCGTCCAAAGTAACTTTGTTTTTGCGTCTTTTTCTTTGTTGTTTACCGCCAAACAAGCAAAAAATTAATTGTAAACATGTTTACAAGTGCGCGCTTTTTTTTACTTTGGACGTACCATAAATACGGTAATATTACCAGAATATTGTGAAAAAAAATCGCGACGCGGTGATTGCGTACTTTTAAAATTCAAACGAGAGTGGGAACAAATCTCTTCATTTGCTATGCTATTTCTTCCATTTCTGTTCTAATTTCAAAAATACGCAAGCACCGGTGCTACCTCGGAATAAAACTGAAGTGTAATAGAACTGCAGCGATATAAAACTTGCTTGGCAATAGAACCGTTCGGAACAGAACTGTTCGGTAAAGAACTGTAGCAAAATAAAACTGTTTTGAAATAAAACTGTTCGGAATAAAACTGTAGCGTTTTGGAACTAAATTAGCAATGGAGCGCGATTGCATTGCTTGGCCGTCAAGGCGGGCCGAGAAAAAAATGATAAAAGTTTATTCAAAAAAAAACAACAAAACAAACCATTTTTGATGAATAGCTCAAATATAAAACTGTTGAAAAAAGCACGCACATGAGAAATTCCAATATTTGAATGAGCAAGCAATGCAATCGCGCCCCATTGCTAATTTAGTTCCAAAACGCTACAGTTTTATTCCGAACAGTTTTATTCCAAAACAGTTTTATTCCGATCAGTTTTATTCCGAACAGTTTTATTTCGCTACAGTTCAATTTCACTACAGTTCTATTCCAAAGCGAGTTCAATTTCGCTACAGTTCTATTACGCGTCAGTTCTATTCCGAGGTAGCACCCAAGCACCGCGTTGCAATTTGTTTGTTTTCACAATATATAGTATATACAAAAAATGTTATGAGCCAGCGAGGACTACCCTCCAGATTTATTTGTCTTTAGAACATTTTGGAAGTTTAGATAATGCAGTGAGATACATTTTTATCTATTAGGTTGACAGGAAAGTCTTGATATGTTGGAGTGCACTAGGAATATACATAGTGAGCCAACTGGAGCCTGAGGATGGAAAGGGAAATTGGAAATGCTTTATCACATGTTCACTTCAGACAACAGAACCCCAATGTGCATTTGCGGCAGGCAGTGGACAAAAAGAGATACCAAGACTTTCCCGACAACCTAAAAAAATTGTAAGCGGTAACCCATTTTCAGGATGCACGTGGAGTCGAAGCCGTTCTTGTCGAAAATCGCCTGTGCTGTTTGCCGGACGTGGCTGTACCGACCGGTTTTGTTGCGCCAAGGATAAATGCAATGGAAATAATAACAAAACTTTGAGAATATGGATGAGTCTTGTTGTTACGTTGATTTTTATTATTTTTTCGTGCTTATAAATTGGACAATAAATTGATTCTTTTAGACGGGTGTGCTTTAAGAATTTGGTGCTCGCAACACTAGCCATAGCGTAGTGTCGTGTAATATATTGGTGTCGGCTTTTTTCAGAAGATCAATTTTCCCGAGCCGGTAATTTTATTCCTGTGTTTTCAATCAACATTATTAGAAAGACAGAAAGCAAATAACAGGCTCACGAAAATTGAATAATAAACCGTTCATTTCTAAAAGCGAGTACCCATCAAGAACTGAATGGATAAATGGAGATTCATAAAACATTTCTTTATTGGAATAGAAATCATCATTCACTTTGCAACATTATTGTTCTCATCGATAGCAGTTCTCGTGGATTGCTGATTGGTCAAAGCGAACTTCTTATCGATAGCAGTCACCAATGGATCCACAAATCCGTGATAGAGAACCGTGGCTCCTTGTGTTTGCGGGAGGTACAAGTAGATCAAAAATAGAGCTTTAAGCATCCAATAGAATGGGAAAATTGACATGATGCTAAGTGCAAAGTAGTCGATGAGGGCAAACGTGGCAAACACAGCCCAATAGATGAGCCACACTGTGTCATCAGCAGTGTCTTGAGTGCGGATAGCCTGAAAATACGAGACATTTGTATTAGTTCTATTTAGTGCGTTTAAAAACGGGAAAATTCTAATATAACACCCAAAACGAAACGACTCCCGCATGTTCGCCCATTGAAAAGCGGACGGTTTTATTAGTGGGGCTGTATTTCAAAACAAGTAGTGTGGGGCCTTTATGCATTTCTTTAAAAGCCCCGCAGTGGAGTAGGGGTGTATATCATAATGCTGCGGGGGTTTTAACAGAATATGCCCAAAAACAATACTAGCACGTACTTTCACAGAAACATAAGCTGGATAGGCGATACCGAGCAGATTACAAACAAACTCGGCCCAACTTCCAATGATCATGTAGATACAACTGACAGCCACCAATCCATACAGAAAGTACTCTCGTTTCGATCCAGTCGTCTCTTCCAACTTTTTCACATTCTGGTTGTACGAAGCACCGTGATCTGCATACAAATACGACACAAGGTCGGCCTGAAATACACAGTTTTTTGAGAATACAACTGAAAATGCTGCTGACTTGAAATTTCTGAAATCCGACGAGTGGTGGTGGCGGTGGTGGATGTTTCTCGGTGTTCGAAGACATGATGGCGCAAGATGTATGAACGAAAGAGAGCAAAAAAGCGAGTCGGTTAGCTTTTCTTGTTGAAACGATAAATGATAATAACTCGCGAAATGTTGATCTGTTGAAGCGTAGAATGTTGAAACGGATATAGGACACGTGGTTTAAAACAAAGTGTTGCAGATGTATATATTTAATTATGGTTTGGCCGCTGTGTGGATGGATGTGTAGCGGTATCCACACAGGGTTACAAAGGACCATATACGTCATTATTCCTTACGTAAATACAGACAATACAATTTTTGACTTCAATCGGAAAGTTTTCGGACGTTCTTAAGAATAAACTAATTCGAAAAAGTTGTTGTGCTGATCCCCTAGGATCCCATTCTGATACTATCTTCGCCCATCTGTCGTATTTCATGCGTGATACGTGCCCTGCCCACTTCAGTTTTCTTCGTAAGACTTGCTTTTCCATGTCTGTTGGGTCGCATCAGGCAATTTCGAACATTTTGGTGACCGCGTCTCTTCGTGTCTGACACCTTTGAGGTCCATGTCTTGCACCCATAAGTCTCGCTGGGATGACAGTGGTTGTGAGTAGTCTTATTCTTATCTGAACGTTTGACCGTCGTGGCGGGTCAATAATAGAAGCGTCGCTCCTTGCGAATACATGATAAATATAAATATGGCGGAACGACAACTCTCTTTTGTATTTGGGTTACGGTAGGTCACCCGCAAACCATTATCGATTTAATTGTCTTGCCGGTTACAATAGGATTTCACGTGAAAATTCTGCAAACACCAGTTATTTTAAGAAATGAAAAAGCCGAGATCATGACAAAACGAGGGAAAAACACGAAACTTAGGAAGACGAAACCGGGGAAAAAATTGCCAAAACGGGGAAAATTTTGCAAGTCGGTTTTGGTAATTTTTTCCCGGTACAATAGTGGGGTGTCCTCAGATTTTCCGCGAGAAGATTGAATTGATAATAGAGATGTGCAGAATGAAAATGTTGGTAAACGGTAAAATAGGGGAAAATTCCAGTATAGCCACCCACTACAATATAGGTACCCACGCTATAGTATAGCCACCCACATAACTGAAAATGGGATTTTTCCGATTTTCTGTGGGTGGCTATTTTGAAATATATGGGTGGTTTTACTGGAATATATTATTACAGTTAAGCCACCCACTCATTGGTAATGGGTGGCTATACTGGTTTCCTAGGGAATCTTTCAGAATAGCCACCCATATATTTCAAAATAGGTACCCACATCAACGGGCTATAGAATAGCCACCCATTATTTCAGAATAGCCACCCATTATTTCAGAATAGCCACCCATAATTCCAGAATAGCCACCCACGCGGCGCCGACTGTGGGTGGCTATACTATAGCGAGTCAAATGGGTACCTATTTTGAAATATTGTCGGTGAATGCATCATTAGCCGCGCTCCACTGGACTTTTCAAATTGCAAGTGTGCGGCGCGCCTTTTCGGCGGGAGGATTCAAATTTGAGCTGCCATTAGTCGTTTCACAATTTTTCTTTTATTTATTCGCTGCATTTATTTTCCTTTTTATTATTTAGAAAATGATAACATAAAAAAAATATTTATTGATTTCAGCAAACGCGCAAACAAGGATGGATGCAAATGAGGAAGCGCAGCTGTAATTGCAGGTTAGTATTTCGCAATACATTGCAGTTTAAATTATTTTTGTTTATAAATACGCATTTGCGTGCAGTGGTAGTAGTATTCAGTGTGCCTTATCGAAAAAAAATTTGTCGACAAATGCCCTTTTTGACAAATTATCGACAAAAAATTTGTCGAATTTGTCAAAATTTTGTCGACAAATTTATCGACAAAAATTCGAATTTGTCGTTTTTGTCGATAAATTTGTCGACAAAAAATTTCGACAAAAATTCGACAAATTTGTCGACAAAAAATCGACAAAAAATTTTCGACAATAAACGACAAAAAATTTCGACAAAATATATTTTCTTGCTAGTCGACATCGGTTGCCGCGCCGATCTCATGCAAATGATAGCGATCGCGGACCCGTGATTTGTCGGTACAAGAAACTATGTATAGCCGGTTGCGTTCTCCAAGAGGGCAGCTACCAGACAGCTACCAGACAGCTACCTGGCAGCTATTTGGCGGCTATTTGGCGGCTATTTGGCGGCTATTTGGCAGCTATTTGGCGGCTATTTGGCGGCTATTTGGCGGCTATTTGGCAGCTATTTGGCAGCTATTTGGCAGCTATTTGGCGGCTATTTGGCGGCTATTTGGCGGCTATTTGGCAGCTATTTGGCGGCTATTTGGCAGCTATTTGGCAGCTATTTGGCGGCTATTTGGCAGCTATTTGGCAGCTATTTGGCAGCTATTTGGCAGCTATTTGGCGGCTATTTGGCGGCTATTTGGCAGCTATTTGGCAGCTATTTGGCAGCTATTTGGCGGCTATTTGGCGGCTATTTGGCGGCTATTTGGCGGCTATTTGGCGGCTATTTGGCAGCTATTTGGCGTCTGTCTGGCAGCTATCTGGTTCGATTTCATACCAGTTCTATTTCGTACGAGTTCTATTTCGTACGAGTTCTATTTCGTACGAGTTCTATTTCGTACGAGTTCTATTTCGTACCAGTTCTATTTCGTACCAGTTCTATTTCGTACCAGTTCTATTTCGTACCAGTTCTATTTCGTACGAGTTCTATTCCGTACGAGTTCTATTCCGTGCAGTTCTATTCCGCTCAGTTCTATTCCGTGCAGTTCTATAACGTAGCAGTTCTATTCCGTGCAGTTCTATTCCGTGCAGTTCTATTCCGTGGCAGTTCTACTTCGTGCGAGTTCTATACCGTAGCACCCCCGAAGGAACTGCCCGGAATACAGCTATCCGAAATAGAATTGTAAAATTTGATGTCTTCTGCAGTTCTACAACAACACTCCGAAATTGCGCGCTGCATTATTTAGCCAATTTGTCGAAATTTTTTGTCGACAATTTGTCGAAATTTTTTGTCGAAATTTTGTCGACAAATTTGTCGAATTTTTGTCGACAAAATTTCGACAAATTTGTCAAAATTTTTTATCGACAAATTTGTCGAATTTGTCGATTTTTTGTCGATAAATTTCGACGAAAAACTGACAAATTTATCGACAAATTTGTCGAACCTTTGTCGATAAGGCACACTGGTAGTATTAGTTATAATGGACTCGTGGCGAAGGGACAATTTTTTCACGTTTTATTCGAAAAAATTAAGAAATAACTGAAGAAATGAAAAGATTTTTCGTCTCCCAGGTTCACGTAAAATTTCACTCCTTCACGAATCCATTATAGTAGGTTTCATAATTCATTAAATTGAATAAAAAAAATTTTACAATTTAAAAACGAAAAAGAAATTATTTTCAGCGGACAGCGGCTCGCCATCGTGTGCGCGCAGAAATCAACGACAATGCGGTCAGCGATAAGGATATGGTGAGTTGATTGATAATTTATTAAAAATTTATTGAAAAAAAAAAGAAGACAAAAAATTACAACAAAAAAAAAACTAAAAATTTTTTAAACGTATCGCCTTTATCTAAACCTTTCCGTCTACTGAAATTGTTCGCTTTTTAAAGCTCGACCTATTCCTCTGCATCGCTTTCGTCGTTATCTCGCTCCTTTGCGCGCATAAGTTCGTATTCCGCGAATGCATCGGCTTCGTCTTCATTGTCGAAGGCTTGGTCGTCAGCATCTTCAAAAAGTGCCACCTGTTCGTCGTAGTCTCCCGACCACTCATAACCATCTTCGAGATACCCATACTCGCTCTTAAATATGCGTACTTGGTCCGCCACAGCCTCTTCTAACCTATTTTCTTCATCCTCTATCTCTTCCATAACACTTTGTTCTACCGCTGCCGCTGTTGCTCTTAATGCGTCGCCTTCAGCTTTTGCCCGACGCTGAGCCTTACGTTCTTCCAGCTTCTGCCTCAACCATCTCTGCCTTTTTTCCTTCTGCTCCTGCAGCTTTTGTCTCATATCTTCTTCAATTTTTGCCACATGATCGAATAATTTCGCCGATTTTTCTGGGGAAAACGAGCGCAGCAGCATGAGAGTGTTCAGGCGAGCCTGAAATGAGAGCAAGTGAAATAATAATATTTAAAAAAAATTACATCGGCAAGCGTCGTATCGATGGTTCCTTCTCTTCGTAACTTCTGTTTCACGTCGGCCCAAAGCAATTCAATCGCGTTGAGCTCACAATGATAAGGGGGAGACGTGCCACGATGACACCCTTGCTTTTTGCGAATTCATCGACGACGTATTTCTTAAAATACCATCTACCTCCTTTCGACGCAATCAATTCTTCTACTTTCTCGTACAGTTCTGCTCTCTTTGCAGATTCATCGTAGAGTGCTCCATGCCGTGTCAAAAAATCTTTCATGACCTGCTTCTTTGCTGCTTTTGTGGGAGCATTCTCTAACGTGCGATTGTGATAGGGCGCGTTGTCGATGATCAGAACAGGCGGTTGATTCGCAGCTGCAGCAACTCGTACTAATGCAGGGATGACATCATTTAGCATGTATTTCTCGTAGAGCTCTGCGTTCATCTCCTGATGATAATCTTCCCGCCGTTCCGACGCCCTGACATTCGACACCCACACTTTCTCCGAGCCCGGCAACACTCCATCCATCGTCAACACGGCAGCCACAATTCCCCTCTTTCCGCGGCTGGCTCCTTTCGGTGGCCCTGGCAGCCTCTCTTTCTTATCAATTTCCCTTGCCCGCTTGTAGGGGTCAGCTTCCCGAACTTGCCACCCATACTCCAGAACCATGCCAGCGAAAATCCATGTTTCGTCAAAATAGCAAAAATAAGATCCCGCTTCTCGTAGTCGCTGCATTTTTTCGAGGAACTTTATTCGCATGGCTCTGAGGTCCTCTCGTTCTTCTATGTTTGGGTTGTGGGTCTTTTTTTTGAAACAGAACCCCATTCCACCCAGGACATACGTGAGCACTCGCTGACCATACGGAAAATCGATGTTTTTCTTTGCCCATTCCAGCATTTCTTTCAAGCGAACGTCTTTCTTTTGAATCCAGACTGACTGCAGGAATGTATGGATTTTCTTCTTATCATCACTCGAAATTTTCTCTGCTGCTCTCTTTCTCAATTCCTTTCTCGTTGGGCGCTGCCATCCTTCACGGGCCTTTTCCGGGTGAATCAGACGCTCAGCCCGGACAGCAACTGATCGCTTTGATACACCTAATAACGTGGCTGTCAGCAAATCAACATTTCCGAAGATTGTGCCTTTCGCACTGCTTCCAAGCTTTGCTGCGATGGTGGCGATTCCATCCCGTACATTAGACGCCAGATCTTCGCCTCTGTGCGCAATTTTTGATTTAATCGTTGCATGCATCGGTAAATCAGACATACTGATCCCTAACACTTTCACTCCGATTTCTTCAGCAACAATCGCTTTCTGAAAAAAAAGCCATGCAGGGTGCAGGATGCAAGTTGAAAATAAATATATTTAAAAGTGTAATAAGCATATCATTTTGTTAAGCAGTGAGGAAATAACCACCGTGCATTTTTATAAGTGTACTAAGTTTTCCCAACTACCAAGATTTTTACATATCCATGCTAACTAAATTTTTTCAGAAGCACTACTGTCATCCACATTGAACTATAATTTTTATTATAATTGCTTTTTTGTATTTCTTTATCTTCCTTCCTTGTTGTTTGTACCTTAGTTCGTTATTGTTTTTGTCCCAATTTCACCATTTTTTCTGAATATTGTCAATAAAAATTATTTGTATAATAAAATACGTAGGGAATTTTATGCAGGTGTGGCAGTTGTAAGCGCCTAAACGAATATTGGAACGAGTTCAGAGGTGAGTGACACTAATTTTTTGAAAAACAGTGCGTTTGGATGTCAGTGGCGTTATTTTGGTGGCTATCATCGAGAATTTGGGTATCATCAATGGTGGTTTGGATAACATCACAAGCTTATACCTTGGTAGATATCCTAAAATGGATTAAAAACAACTTTTTTTTATGGCTAAATGCCAGAAAAAACAAAATTTTAGTTATTTTCATTAATTTTTTTTTGAAAATTAATGCATATTGGCCGATATTCCGGTCAATTGCTGTACAGTAGTAAACACCCCAGTTTTTGAATAAGTGTATTAATGATCGTTAATAAAATTTACTTTTTTTTCGTTTTCTCGCGCTTTTATTTCTTTCTTTTCTGCTTCTTCGAGGATCGCCCGCTGTCGTTTCTCAGCTAATTCTTCTGGAGTGGGGATTTTGGATGCCTGTCGCTTTTTGTGACCTGCCATACTCAACCATGGTCGATTTTCCATAGCGTTCAACCTAAAATAATGCGATTTTCACTATATATGCAATTTAAAAAAAATTCAAACAAAAATCAGTAAAAATAATAAATTGGCTAAATCAATAATATAGTAAAGCGCGTTGTATTTTAGATGGGTTTATTTGGTAGGGGGGATTGGGCAGGAATAGTTCCTGCCCCGTGCCCCAATAAGGTTAAACCACAAAAGATCTTAACAAAGGCCAAAAACACAAAATCAGAGAGAGATCCTGGTATCAGGAAGGTGTCGCCCTTTTATCTGCTCCGGTGGAATGTCTCGGCGTGGGTGTCTCTGGAATGAAGAAAGTTAGAGAGTATATACAGTCCGTGAGGCGCAGGAAAATCCCATTAGCCGTGGGGCTGAAAGCGCTGGGAGCTCTCTGGCTGAGTCACGCGGAATGTGGTGACGTCTCATGGTGCTCAAAGTACAAAGTCATACTGTATCTCTAAGGGATAAGAGATCCCTTACACCTCCCCCCTTTTGATAAGGACCGACCCTGGTCCTTGCAAAAAAAAAAAAAAAATTTTGACCCCAGATTAAGAAATGTTTCCTCCCGTATGGGCTGCCTTGGAGGCTGCCCCGTTTGGGTTTGAGAAAAAAATAAAGGGGGAACACACCTTTTCTATAATCCCAGCCTTTGTAGGACTTCATCCTGGTGATGCCTGGCGGCCGGGTCGACTCTCTGCATCAGGTCGGACCACAACCTCGATTCCCACGCTGCGGATCTGTTGACCATCAGTAGACAGAGGTGTCGAGTGCGCGACAATGCCACATTGAGGCGATGGTCGGCCTCGAAGAAGGGCGAGTTGCGGAAGGATCGAGTCCGAGTGGTGAGCACAATCACTACGTCAAATTCCTGTCCCTGAGCGCCGTCAATGGTTGTAGCGATGAACGGGTCCGTATCCAAAAGAGAGGATAGGAGGCCGGCCTGGCTGCGGTAGTAGCAGAGCAGCGCGATGGAGGTGGTGCCGAGAGTTCCTCTCAGGTCCCTAGCAATTTGCAGAGCGGCTTGAGCTTCCGATCTGGAGAACGCCGAAGTGCCGGAGACCGTCTCTTCACCTGTGGTGTAGATCAGGTGGAGCGGGTACCGGTCCGGGAGGCCCAGGGCTCTTGCGTACTGATTTCGCTCTCGGGGACTTCTGACTGACTGTAGGTCCTCGGGATAGAACATCCTCGAAATGATGTGTGTAATTAGGTTAGGGCATCGATGTACTACATTCAAAAATGTGGCGGGGAACCGGTGGTTCCTGTCTGCTTCCTTCAGAAGGTTACCGATGGCGATCTGGTGGTGCAGAGGGTAGACCTCCTGATCCGAGAATGGCGGGAGTTGCCGATGGTCGCCCACCAATCCGAACTTGGCGTTGGGGAAAGTGGCGAGTAGTGCAATTAGTGCGAAAAGCGGTAACTGGCTCGCCCCGTCGACTTGCACCGTGGCTACTTGGTTTGCGAACGGCGCCCATTGATTGGCGAAGCTATCCGCCACGGAAAAAAACTGTGCCGACGAGGACTGAAGTTTGGTGGATTTTGAGGGAACATTCCTCTCTCGTCATTCGGTCCTTGTCCGGGATCCGTTGCTTCACGACCTTCAACAGGTCTTTGCTTTTTAGTGGTGGCACGGGAGCTCTAGCTTTTTTTAGGTGGAACATTGCATTTTGGGCAATTTTAACATCGTACCTGCATCCGTTTAATGCGGCATCGTCGGAGCGGCGTAGAGCAATTGCTAGCACTCTTTTCCAAAGTTCTGGGTAGTCGGCGTCGGAATGAGTACTGTCTCGTTGACGCTGTCGGTTCTGCTCCGAGATCAATCGGGTAAACCTCACTGGATTGTTCGTTTCCAATTCCGCCAGTTTGACGACTGCTTCTGAGGCGGATGCCTTCGTCACTCCACATATGATGTTCAACTTCCCGGGGAAGATTGAGCTTGCCGCGATTGCAGCTGCCGAAATCATGACTGTCTTGCCTACTCCCGGCGGCGAGTTTGCCAACGTGGCCGCATTCTGATCCAATAAGTGCATCTGGCAGTATTCTCTTTGTGGGTCATTGAGGAAATCGCACACTTGGGGAAGCGAAGTGTCGCACGGTGGCCTGCGGTGAAGCCTGCCTCCGTCGGCGACTGCCTTCGCTAGTTTCCAAGCTGACGAGACGCGTGGCACACCACTCAAGAAGTCGTTTTCTGGGAACAATCGGAGCCAGCCCGGATGGAGTTCCTTTGTTTGAGTCGCGGTTACTTGTGCGTTGAGAAGATCCATAGTTTCCTTTGACGTCGGCTTGTTGACCGTTGCGAATCGTGTATGTACGCGTAGTGCTCCCGTCACAGTCTCCGAGTGGTCAACTTCCATGATAATTTTCCGACCTCTGTCCGTTGTGAGGTGAAACTGGGAGTTCCTCTGCCAAAATGCGATCTGGGCCGTGGTACGCGCGGAGCGGATGTTCCGTGGTAATGACAAGTCCCGGCAGGTCCGAGTGGATGTCTCGAGTCTCGGTGGTTGGGCTAGGAGAGTTTGCGTTGTGAGGCTCTTCCATGTTTACCTGTTGAATGGGACCGTTTTGAATGGTCTCTGTTGGTCCGGGAGTAGCTTGCGGAAGAAAAGTTTTCGGTTGACCCTCCCCCAATTGAGTTGGAAAGCCCAAAGAGCTCCGACTCCGTATATTGAGTGAAGATCTCGATATCCAAAGTTTTTGGTGCCAGGTTGTCATATGTCTTTACCTTCTTGAATTCCGGGTCGTACTCCGTGTCGTCGTTTTCAGCGGTCACTGGATCAGGAGTACTGCATGAGCTGATCTGGTCCATTCTCCGTAATTACTTCCGTAGCTGAGGCGGCCTTGGTGTTGGTGTACAGTATTTTAGGCTCGTTGGTTGGGTTTGTTACGAGTAGGTTTACGAAATTCGCCGAAAATACCGCCGGAGCCACCACCAAGTCTTGACTTGATAAGGTATTTGTTTGAGACAACAGGACTAAATCTGCCGTCTGAGCCACGCCTGGAACGATACATCTCACAAAGGACTCAGATCTGGCCGGGATGACCGTATCTTTCATGACGTGTACCGCATGCCTGCTTGGAAAAATTGAAGCGTTACGCTGTTGGCCTAAGGGGAGTTTATCCTCGCCAATTTCAAAGACTCCTTTAGTGTGATCCAAATAAAACTTAGGTAATCTCTGGAGAAGGTCATTTCCCAAGATAAGTTCATAACTTTGGGGACCTGATGGTACGCACTTTCCTTTAGTGAAGTGAGTATCTTGGAACAACATGAATGATCCAATCTGAAAGTTAACGGTTGAATTTTTACTTCATTATTTCCTAGACCTACAGCTGTGTGGGAGGTCGGCTCCAGGAGCTGACCAATTCCCAACAGACAGCACATATCTTCGCTTGCTACTGTAAAACTAGCGCCAGTGTCTACTAGTGCCCAACAATGAATTCCATTGGCTTTTATCGGAATTTGAGCGGTGAAAAATTCTTGAGAGGAAGTTTCGAGAGCGTTTATCCTTGGAGTAGCTAATCTATTTCTAATTGCTTCATATTCATCGAGAGTAGGGCGAGGAGTTACTACTCGCTCAAGCTCATGCTTCGGCATGGATCGTGAAAAGGGAAGATAAGCCGAGAGAAACCCGGTGGCAAAATACATAAAAATAAGAGCTAAGATTACCCCAGTGACCAACGTGTCGACAATCAGAGTCCACACAGTGAAGATCACTCCCCCTAACCACTTAGCCCTATCCCAAAAGGAAAGAATTTGTTCCAACTTACCTCCTGCAATTGATCCTGAAGCTGGGTCACTGTTTCTCGAGATAATCTTTGTGATTGCCTCTGGTGATCCTTGCAATGCTGCCCAAATCTCGTTGTAATGGTTCTCATGGATTTCCTCTGAAATTGAACCAATTACCATATTGTGAAAAATCAGGGGTTCTTGGAGGGCTTGACTAATAAGGGAGTTACTAGAATGTAAGTCGTTTTCTGCGTGGAAGTTCTTGGTCTCTTTGAGCTCTAAGGTAAATGGATTAAGACTTGCTAGAGTGTCATTGACGATAAACTGAAAATTAGTTGTTAAACTACATTCTACTGGGTGTGCTCTATTGGTGATCTCATTGGTAGCTAAATCAAGAAACGTTGTGATTGTGTTACCTTCAGGGAGGACTACCTGAATAGCTGGTTTGGAGTAGCACAAATTTTTAAAAGCAACAAACCTGTAGGAATCTGGGGCAAGAGCAGAACAAGTCTGAACTGCCAGGTATCCTTTACTCACAAACCTTGCATGCACATTTTCTTTCCTGAGCATTTGTCTAGCTGCCAATGTTGGATTGCTTGCCGCTGCTGCCAATGTGGATGCCGTCAATGAATTGAGGTTGTGGCACCAATCCAGGAAATTCCTCGCAAACCAATTAGCTGATGAATCCAAGACGGCCTTTTCCAATGCCAAAAGCTGCGCCGCTAGCTTATTTGACGTGACTTAATTAACCTTGCCGTCTACTGACCACTCTTTGTTGGCAGTGTTTTCAGTGGATCTTTTTGTTCTCTCAGCTAGATTGACACCATATCCTTGATCCGTTACGATTAGTTTCACTCCACATGTCCTGGAGCTGCTGTCATTGAATGTGAGAGCCACCTCACGATCCTTGCTCAGCCAAATGTCTTGTGACATGAATCCTTTGAAAGACTTCCAGGCAACATACTCACATTGGGCGCTTGGGGTCGGATCCCAAGCAGATGCCCCTCCATCACGAGTTGTGCAAAAGTCATCCAAAAGTCATGTTGTGTAAAAGTCATCCAAAACTCATGTATCTGCATCCGTCCATTGAACCAGCAGGCGACTCCGGTACGTCCTTTCCGAATCGGGTGGCGACGTGAGTTCTCACCATGAAGCAGTTCGTTGTCTCAGCGGTTTGTGTCCCTTTGAAGATTGAAAAGGGTGCTGACGGCCAATCGATGATGAGAGGGTTTTCCGTTTTCCAAACTCCATTGATAGCCATGAGGTGGTCGAAACTTCATCGTTGATGCTTCTTCATCTGCGAGCATTCCTCTCATGTCACCGTGAGTTGCTTCGACGTCGTCTTCTCCGTTCTATAGCCCAGGAGATCCACAGAATACTGAGTAGTAGTCCGGATTATTTTGCTTAGGCGACCCTGAGAAAATCGGAACGGAGGAAGCCAATTTTACGCCTTATACTAAAATGCGGCCTGTTCTAGCATTCGAAATTTCCCCCTCAAACGCCGCTTCATTCTTATTTACTATTTCGCTCTGATTTACAGTAGTCTCTATAGAAACGCCAGTTTCTTGCAGAGTCTCCGTAACTATTTTCGGAAAGTTGCCAGCTCTTGGGGATGTAGAGTTAGAGTGACTTCCACCAGTGTTTGTGTCTTCATGCGAGCGGGTGATCAGAACCTGCTCAAGCAATCCGACTTTCTTCTCGCACTCCGTAGCTCGTTTCTCGACGGCCTCCAGCCGGCTCAAAGCAAAACTAGCCACTTCCTGTCGGAACGTGGTAAAAAAAAAAAAAAACCTTATGAAAGCAAGAGGTGACATGAAAGATAGATAAAAAAAATAGAAAACAAGAGAGAAGAAAAAAAATTGAGAGATATTTTGTTTTGATTTAAGAACATTGTAGAATGAATGGATAAAACATATTTGCGTGAAAATGTCAAGCCGCGTACTATTACAATGAAAAATTTTAATCTACGTCTAGGCATACGGTCACTGTGACTCACTGTTTGCAGAAGCCGAGCACTCTGGCTTTCCTGCACCATCGCGACCTCGTCGCGCCCGATCTTTTCTCTCTTTTTGCTCACTAAAAAAACCTATTACTGTTGGCGGTGCACACTCAAAACCCAATCCCCTAATGGGATACTGTAACTTCTCGGTTACCGCGCAAGGAAAAGAAAATGATTGGGGGGCCCTTCCCATGCATTACCTCCTTACGCCCCTGCACCTCTCTCATGCGAGCTAGCTAGGCCCGGCTTAAAAATGTAGACGCTATCTTCCTATAGCTCTCACTGCTAGCAGAATTTTCCCTCCTGTCGGCGCACCCTAGCGCCGACCCCAACAGTACCTAAACATGGTGCCTATTGTTTCACTATTGCTACTTACCTCATTGTCAGACACACTTCCTAACTAATAACCTATCAAAATACGGTGGATCGTAAAAATTAGCGTGGGAACAAGTAAAAAAAAAAATGAAAAATAAAATTAGTCTTCTTACTTTTCCTCAGTCACTAATCACTCGCTGCTACCAGTAAAGCGCGTTGTATTTTAGATGGGTTTATTTGGTAGGGGGGATTGGGCAGGAATAGTTCCTGCCCCGTGCCCCAATAAGGTTAAACAACAAAAGATCTTAACAAAGGCCAAAAACACAAAATCAGAGAGAGATCCTGGTATCAGGAAGGTGGAATGTCTCGGCGTGGGTGTCTCTGGAATGAAGAAAGTTAGAGAGTATATACAGTCCGTGAGGCGCAGGAAAATCCCATTAGCCGTGGGGCTGAAAGCGCTGGGAGCTCTCTGGCTGAGTCACGCGGAATGTGGTGACGTCTCATGGTGCTCAAAGTACAAAGTCATACTGTATCTCTAAGGGATAAGAGATCCCTTACAATATGAAACAAATAAAATATGAAAAATTATGTGAATTATTATCGGCCCGCCACGTCGGTCAAACGCGCCCCGCTGAACTCAATACTACGTGGATTTCATTTTGGTTTCCAAATTATTTTATTTCACGTTGAATTTACACGTGAAATGAAAAAATTTGGAAACCAAAATAAAATCCACGTAGTATTGAGTTCAGCGGAGCGCGTTTGACCATTTTGGCGGGCCGACAATACTTGTTTTTATTAGTAAACAACAAACTTGAAAAATAAATAATTTTGAATTCGCGCCAATCTTGCAAGTGCGGCACGGTTTCGCCAAATTTTGTCAATAGAGCGCGGCTAATGATGCATTCACCGACTGTATATGGGTGGCTATTCTGTAATTATCCCTAAAATAGCATAGCGTAAATTCTCTGGCCGTTCTATTTTTCACTACCCTCCCAGGAGGGCCGGTCTATTTTAGGGGGCCGTTATATTATAGGGTTAGGTATAATTTAAAATTTCTTTAAATTTGTATTAAATCTTGAGGATTTTCCATAAAAACGACACAAATGTATTACAAAACAAATTTAGAAACCGGTCAATAAGTAACAATTGGAAAAATCTAACCAAATTATTGAAAAAAAGTGTTAAATTCATTCCTGTATGAGAGAGGCCGGTCTATTTTAGGGGGGCCGCTCTATTATGAGGGTCGCTCTATTAGAGAATTTACGGTAAGTGCTCTAAGCGCCTCCAAATGCCGGAAAAGTAAAAATAAAGGATTTAATGGGAAACACGTAAGTAACACCGCAAAGCGCAAAACATCTTGTAATTTAACTCGGTAAATACCAATAAATACAGAAAATTTAATTTTACATTTTCATTAAAATCAAAGAAACGTGTTTATCAGCCTTGTGTGTTTCTCTCTCTCTCTTTCTCTCTAGTGCGTAATTGTTTTGGCTCAAGCCGATGGCGGTTTGGCAGACTCGACCTCGATGAACTTGATCAAATCGGCACGCTCGTCAGCCTTCTTAAGTCCAGCAAACACCATCTTCGTTCCCGGAATGTACTTCTTCGGGTCAGCAAGATACTCGAACAACGTCGACCGATCCCAAACAACTCCTTTGCTCTTGTTGGCCGCCGAATAATCGAAACCGGCAACTTGACCAGACTGACGACCAATCACACCGTTCAACGTGGGTCCCGTTTTCGTTTGCAGAGAGTTCACTACGTGGCATTGTTCGCAGCGCTGCTTGAAAATCTGAAAATGAAAATAACAAATTAGAATATTTTGGAAGAGAAAAAACCATACCTTCTTTCCCTTTTCGTAATCGCCTTCTGGAATAGCTCCAGCTCCGGCATCGGACTTCTTCTTGCCCATTCTTTCGTTGGTCGCAAAATTCGAACTGATTGAGCAAGCGCTTTTGTGTTCCCTTTTCTACCCGCGGGCGTGCCACGTGGTAGCACGTGCCAGGTCAAAATAGAGACGGTCACGTACATAAACTCGCAGCGAACTTGTTGTAAAATTTTCGGAGAAGGTCAGGTCACGAAAATTGGATCCAAATGTGATGGGAATTTAGAAAATTAAAATGAAATGATTTCATCCATCGTTTCTTTCTTTTTCAATGATAAGTAAATAGTGCGTTGCGGGCAATTGACAGGGGATTTGGCTAATTTGGAAAATGCAGTCTAATGGCAAGCTTCGGGCACCAACTAGGCGGAAAAAATCTCGGTAACGTGTGGAGTGGAAATTCCGAAGGGCTCGAATGTTCCAATGTCTTCAGGCAATTTCCGGTCGGAAAATGATCCGAGTTTTGAAATTTACGAAAATGTTGGGAAATTATTTCAGTTTTTCGATGTATTTGAATCCGATCAGGGCTGAGATTTTACCTATTCGGAATTTACGTACTTTTGAGGCACCGTAAAATGTTTACGAATTCCGTAAAATCCGTAAAATTCTAGAGCTATTGTCGAATTAATCAACTCACGCGATTTATTAAACGTTTCATTTTCTTGGCTCCATCCCCAAAACGTAATTGCCACACAGTTTCATGCAATGTCACACGTTTTCATTCAGTTGAAATTTATTTTATTGTCGGCCCGCCAAAATGGTCAAAAGTGCTCCGCTGAACTCAACGCTATCCGATTTTCATTTTGGTTTCCAAATTATTTCATTTCACGTCGAATTTAGACACGAACGTTTTTCTCGGTTTAAATTTATTCAATTTAATTGAATTTTCTTGCTTTCGTGCATTGGAAAAAAGTCAAATTAGTTCATTTAAATGACTTTTTTATTTCGTGCATATTGTCTTTTCAATCGACTTGCGACATGAGAACGCGAGACTCCGCCCACTTATTTGTGCGCGACCACGCGAACACAGTGATATTTGAAGAGACGCAGACAGGTAGCGCACAAATAAGTGGGCGGAGTCTCGCGTTCTCATATCGCAAGTCGATTGAAAACACAATAGGTCCATTAGTTTTGAAACTTCATTTTAAAAATAAATTTCGAGTCTTGAAAAATCTGAAAAAAAAATATTTTTGGGGCGAAAATTTTGGCATCTGAAGTTTTTTGAAAAATCTGCAGTTTTCAAAAATGACCAAATCCATTTTTGGAGCTTGTCAAAAAAATTACTTGGCAAACCCTCTTTTTCAAAAGTTATGCCCGAAAAACCAAGTTTCCAACCTTTTGAACGGTACTGTATGTGCGCCCGCAAAGCCTATCTGCCATATTCGATGACTAACAGATATTTTCAACGGTTAATAGCCATGTATTTAGCCGTATCCGTCATATCTGCGGCAAAAATTCCCAGTTGTAAGTAAGCGATTATGGTGGCATTTGTCAAAAAAAATAAAGAAACTAATTCACTATACAAATTCATATTGCAGTAGGCATGGAAATGGATCAAAACAGAACGTCGAAATAAATATCATTAAAATGCAGAAGTGGATATGGTATGCCGGGGGATTTTCTGATTACATTGGAGGAACATGTACATATAACAATTACAGGAAAATATGTACATATTTAATCAGAGGCCATATTCTAGATACTGGAAAACTGTGTTTTCCGGAAAATGGGTAAAATGGGTCGACGTTTTACAGTTTCTCGCACATGACCTCAGATATTGTATTTGTTACAACATATGTGGTGGCATTGGAATGACGCCTACACCCACACCACCTTCGTGACAAGTCAATGGCGTGACAATGGCCCACTGATCGGTGATGTCGTCATACTGTTCCATGCTGCACAAGTTGTTTTCGCCGTCGAATCTGAACATATAATTGCGAAATTCAGATAAAATTCAAGTTCACTCACCCAGCCACCGCAAACAATCCATCAATCGTGGCAACTAGTGACACTCTGCTTCTCCGCATATTCATGCACGACACGGGCGACCACGTCATCTCAATCGGATCGTACACTTCTACAGATTTGAGAAAAGACGTTCCATCGTATCCACCTGCCACGTAGATCTTTCCTTTGTACGCAGCAGCTCCAAATCGACATCTCTTCGATAACATTCCAGGAAGTCGTTCCCACGTTCCGGCTACCGTATCTAATCGCTCCACGGACGAGAATATTTGCATTCCATCATGGCCACCGCAGACTGAAGTAAATCGGTTCTATGACTTTTTTTGCCTATCTTTGTCACTCACTGTATATATGCTTATCAACTACCGTAACCCCGGCGGCACTCCTCTGATTCTCCATAGATGGTCCCGCTTCCCAGACATTTTTGTTCAGATCGAAGATTTCAATGGAAGAAAGGCTTACAAGACCATCGTATCCGCCGCATACATACAATTTGTTAGAAACAAAAGCAGCCGCAAGGGCGGACCGTTTTCGGGATAGAGGGTTGAGCTAAAATAGGGAAAGTGCTTAATTTTTTCGAGAAAGGTAGTAAGTTTGGTAAATCGTTGTTTTGCTCGACACCAGTGTTGCGCGGAAGGAAACATTGCTAATCCGGAATTCGGAATAAATTTTTTTGACAAAATCTGATATGCGGAATCCCGAATAAAAATTTTATTATTACTATTTTTCCGGATTCCACATTCCGTCAAAACAATGTTATACCGTATTTCGATTTAGCAAATGCTTCTTCCGTGTAATTCTGCTCGACACTGAGCAATTACAGATAATAGAGGAGGAATTTGAGTCCGCAAAAAGAGAGTTTCATCAAAATTACCGTATTTATTCTATCAGAAAGACATGCCCTTCTATTTTTCAATCTAGTTTTCGGGAAAAAAAACCCACGGTGTCCAGGATTTGAAAAGTGGGCGGAGCCGAGCAAACGCGCCCCACTGGATTTTTTCGCGCGAAATTCAAATTTTGACGCATTTTTTTATGTTTTTCGGGAAAAAAAGCATAAATTCTCATTTATTCCCACATGTGCTCCAACGGAATTATAGCTGAGGTCTTTAGAAATTTTTAAAGCCTAAGAACGTCGAATTTGGTTCAGCCACCATTTCGGAATAATCGTTTTTAGCATTGCGGAGCTAAAAAAGTGAGTTTTTTGGTGTTTTTGCAGGATAAATCTTCACGAAAATCGAAGTTTGGACAATTTTATTGGTTATAATTCACTTTGTTTATGGAAAAAATGAATAATTGCTTGAAAAAAACCCGATTCGCCGTCTGACGACGAACATTTCTATGAACGCTCTTCGATGCGTATTTTTCCGTATTTTTAGTCTTATTCGGGTTTTTTTGTGAATTCCAAGATCGTATGCATTTTTTTGACCTCAAAATTCAAGTCTTCTGTCGGTTAAAAAAAACCCGAGAGTAGAATAGCGCTGAAAATACGTTTAATGCAGTGAAACCTCTCAGATTTTATTTCGTCATGTAAATAAAACAAAATCATGAAAAATAAATGCAATTTATTTGATTTTCATCGATTGTTAGCCAATATTGAGTTTCTCGAAAATCGCCCAAATTTTCCAGCCTGCAAGAAGTTTAGAGGATTTTTATGCTTCCAAGTGAAATATTAGAGTTATCAAATGATACAATACATACATTTTACAAAGAAAAACCAGGTTTTACTGAAGGAAAAATAATACAATCAATTTTTAAAAAACGAGAGTCGAAAAATGCGCAAGCACCGAAAGCGCGCCATGCTAATTTGCTGGCGCGCCAGAAAATTAGGCTCCGCCCACATTTCAAACCCTGGACACCGTGGAGCATGTTATTTTATTCATGTCTTATTGTGAAAGCAAAAAAATTGCAACGCGGTGTTTGCGTACTTTTGAAATTTAAATGAAAATGTGAACAAATCTCTTCATTTGCCGTTTGAATTTCAAAAGTACGCAAACACCGCGTTGCAATTTTTTTGTTTTCACAATACCAATCATTTCATACACTGCGGTCAATAAGTTTAGGACCCCCTAAATTTTGGGGGTGTGGCCAAAACTAGAACAGATATGAAAAATCTGTGAATGTAGTTCGATTCCAAATGTGAAATAAGCCTCAGGGCCAAATGTTGGTGTCCCTACCACTATCTGTCCCCGCGCACCACCAAAAAGTCACTTTTTTGGGCGGTCGATAAGTTTAGGACCCCCTCGGAAATTGGGTGGATTTGTGAATTTTTTGATCGAATTTTTGCTTAATAACTTGAAATTTGTTTTGTTTTTGTTGTTTTCTTATAGTTTCGTTTAGAATTCGCGTTTTTTTTCCACGTTTTTCACAACATTTTGTGAAAGATTTTGTGATTTTTCAGGTCCTGTGGTAAAAAACAGTGGTTTCAGACAAAAATGGATGTCTTTCATGCTAAAAAATAAGAAATCAAGAAAAACAAAAAGTAAGAAAGCAAATCTAGTATCTGGTCTCTCCTCCATTGTTCTGGATGATCTTGAACATTCGGTTGGGTATACTCGCGACGAGTTTCTGCAACTCTGCCACACTGATTGAGTCCCATTCCTGGAGAAGAGCGGCTTTTAAGTCCTCTACGGTGTTGTACTGTGTCCCGTTTTTGTAGACACGACGTGCCAAGATACCCTAGCGATGCTCAATTGGGTTCAAATCTGGGCTTTATGCCGGCCAGTCCAAGACATTGATTCCTTTTGATGTCAATCATCCCATGGCATCTTTGCTCGTGTGGATACTGGCATTGTCTTGTTGAAAGACGTGGGAACGACGTAGGTTTTGGAAAAACGGGAGGATGGCCTTCTGAAGTGTCTAGATATACGAAGAAGAGGTATCTGTCGTGGTGATGAATTGAACTTCCAACTTCTCCCCATCACAGAATTCCGGTCACGTCATTAGAGATCCGTTTCCGAAGTTCCTCTTTGTAAATATTTAGAGTTCCCTTTACAGATCTCTCCAATACTGTCTGTATCCATTCAAATAGTGTTGGCTGGGGTTCCTGCTTCTCTCGATTTTAGATTCCATCTTGTGAAGAGACAATCCCAGCTGGGTCATCACATCACTTTGAGATTGCTCCGCACTGGGGTGTTGATCCTCGTTCCATGATGAGATAACGAATTCTTTACCGATATTATTGATCTATTTAGTTATTAATTTTAATGTAGTCTCTGCACCAGGGGTGGGACCAAAAAAAAATTTTTTTTCGATTTTTTTTTGTTTTTTCGGGTTTTTTTTGGATGAGACAAAAATTTTTTTTTTTTTTGAGGATGTGGATAAGACAAAAAATTTTTTGATTTTTTTTTCGATGGTAAGAGTGAGACCAAAAAAAATTTTTTTTTTTATGATGCGCCGCAGGCAAAAAAAATTTTTTTTAGAGCCACGGAGGCGAAAGAAAGTTCCGGTTTTTGGGCAAAAACTTATTCAGTATTTGCTCAGAATTGACAAAAACCTCTAATTTTCAACAAAAACTTGGAAAATTTCTTTTTAAATGGCAGAAATACGTACTTTTTTTGGAATTTTTTTTGTTTTTTGGTAAATTTTTTGAGGAAAAAAAATTTTTTTTTTTATGATGCGCCGCAGGCAAAAAAAATTTTTTTTAGAGCCACGGAGGCGAAAGAAAGTTCCGGTTTTTGGGCAAAAACTTATTCAGTATTTGCTCAGAATTGACAAAAACCTCTAATTTTCAACAAAAACTTGGAAAATTTCTTTTTAAATGGCAGAAATACGTACTTTTTTTGGAATTTTTTTTGTTTTTTGGTAAATTTTTTGAGGAAAAAAAATTTTTTTTTTTGTTAATTTTTTTGAGAGCAAAAAAAAATTTTTTTTTTGGTAATTTTTTTGGGGGACAAAAAAAGTTTTTTTTTTTGGTAATATTTTTGAGGACAAAAAAAGTTTTTTTTTTTGTGGGAAATTTTTTTTTGTCCCACCCCTGCTCTGCACATCATACTCTAACCACAAAAACCGACAACTGTTTTGCAATTGTCAGTTCTCACGGTGTCCAGGATTTGAAATGTGGGCGGAGCCTAATTTGCTGGCGCGTCAGCAAACTTCCATAGCGCACTTTCGGTGCTTGCGCATTTTTCGACTCTCGCATTTTTTTCATTGATTTTATTGTTTTTCTCTCAGTAAAACCTGTTTTTCTTTGTAAAATGTATGTATTGTATCTTTTAATACCATAAAATTGCCCAAAATTCGCTTTTCGTAAAGATTTATCCTGCAAAAACACTAAAAAACTCAAAACGAATATTTCGAAATGGTGGCTGAACCAAATTCGACGTTCTTAGGCTTAAAAAATTTCTAAAGACCTCAGCTATAATTCCGTTGGAGCACATGTGGGAAAAAATTAATAATTTATGCTTTTTTTCCCGAAAAACATGAAAAATGCCTCAAAATTTGAATTTCGCGCGAAAAAATCCAGTGGGGCGCGTTTGCTCGGCTCCGCCCACATTTCAAATCCTGGACACCGTGCAGTGATCAAGTTATATTGTTTCAAAAGTTAAAAAAAAAAAATGAAGAAAACGCGAAAAAAAACGAATTCTGGCCACACCCCCAAAATTTAGGGGGGTCCTAAACTTATTGACCGCAGTGTATATGATTAGGAAGAAGGGAAATAAATATATAACAGGCTCAGAAAAACCATACAGCTCTAAAAGCGAGTACCCCCAATTAAATCCAGTAATCTAAAATTGCAAATGCGCCCTATTGTACTCACCGTAGTCCATTTGGAAGTATCGTAATCAAACTTCTCGACCAAATCCAATCGATCCTGTCCGTTGAACCCTCCAATCGCATACACTTGTCGACCGTGAACTGCCACGCCAACTCGTGTCCTCAGTGTGACAACACCTTCAATCGGGCTCCACTTTTTCTCTCTTGGATCATAAATTTCCACAGAACTTTTCGACTGTGTCTGATGCATAAGTCCGCCGATAGCCACAATGAGTCCGGGCACAATTTGACATATTCTAGGTGTGCATTTAAACGATTGGAGGAGTGAACGACGCTCCGGAATCAGGTGATAGTCTTTTGCTTCGTCAATCTGAAAATAATGAGATTTCCAATTCTCTCATAGTACTGGAAATAGGTTTGTAATTTTTAGTCTAGAATATGTTTTTTCTTTAATTTTAAAAAACTTATAAAATTTTTGATAATTTTCAAAAAGGCTATATATACTCGGTATAAAACGCTGAAAACTCGCTCCAAACGAACAAAAAATTTCACATGCATTTGAAGAGAGGTTTAGAGAAATCAGAGCAAAACATCGGCCACGGCTCTTTCGATTTTCTGAACTCTCTCGTCGCCAACACGGCCGCGTCCACCACTGTGCGAAGGGAGCGCGTTTGCAGCGCTCCGTACTGAGAATAATTCGTTGTTTTCAGCACCAAATAACACATTTTTGAAATACTTTTTTGCCAAAATCTCGAATTTTCATCAATAGTCGAATAAAAATGTGTTTATTTTATTTAATTCTTTGTAAGGAGCGCTGCAAATTCGCTCCATTCGCAGTGGACTACGCGGCCACGTTGGGGACGAGAGAGTGCAGAAAATTGTGAGAGCGCGGCCGATGTTTCACTCACTTTCTTTCTCTGAATCGCACTGTAAATGTCTGCGCTGTTCACTGTGCGTTTGGAATTCGCAGCGCTTTATACCGAGTATATTTATTTATTTATTCACTAGAATATCGACATTTTTGATTTTAATTGGAAAACTTGAAACCCTCTTATGCGCTACCACTGATGCTAAATTAAAGACTATTTTTTTCCAATTCTTAATGAAACAAAAAAAAACTTTTTAGACCCCTAGAGCCCTCCACACAACAAAATAAAATGAAATTACTACCAAAATAAAAGGTTTTAAAAACTAAATCACAAACTTTTAATGCATTTTTTTGTCGAAATCCCAATTTTTCATCATTTTTCGAATTAAAATTTTTATTATGGACCTATTCACGAAACCGGAAAAAAAAACGGAAAAAAATTGCGGGAAAAATCTGAGAATGCTCCGATTGACCTGAAATTTCGGGAAATATTGGAAAAAAATTTCCTGTACACGCTCAAAAAATTTTGAACCAAATATCGATTTTAAAAATTATCAATTTTTTTCTGAAAATTTTTTAAAATCTATATTTTGGCCCAAAAATTTTGAGCGTGTACAGGAGAATTTTTCCAATATTTCCCGAAATTTCAGGTCAATCGGAGCATTCTCAGATTTTTCCCGCAATTTTTTTCTGTTTTTTTTTTCTTTTTTTTTCCGGTTTTGTGAATAGGTCCATTCAGTGTGCTTCACCGATCAAAAATTCACCGATTAATGGTTTTTTCGATTAATAATCGGTGAATTAGTCGATTAATTTTCACCGGTTTTAGTCGATTAATTAGTCGATTAAAAAAATTTTAGTCGATTAATCGTCGATTAATTTAATCGGAAATTAGTCGATTAATCGACGAATCATATCGCTAAACAACACGCGATTCGTAATTTCGGAGCGTCGATATGTTTTTTTTCAAATTAAAGAAATTCAAATGATAGCGAACGCGGACCCGTGATTTGTCGGTACAAGAAACTATGTATAGCCGGTCGCGTTCTCCAAGAGGGCAGCTACCAGACAGCTACCTGGCAGCTGTTTGGCAGCTACCTGGCGGCTATTTGGCGGCTATTTGGCGGCTATTTGGCGGCTATTTGGCGGCTATCTGGCAGCTATCTAGCAGATATGTGTCGGCTATAGAACTGCCCGGAATAGAACTGTCCGGAATAGAACTGCCCGGAATAGAACTGCCCGGAATAGAACTGCCCGGAATAGAACTGTCCGGAATAGAACTGCCCGGAATAGAACCGGCTCTGTATCGGTACAGCTCCTTTAATCGACGATTAATCGGCGACTAATTCACCGATTAATTAATCGACTAAATCAGTCGACGATTAATTTAGTCGATTAATTAATCGACTAAATTAATCGATTAATCGGCGACTAATTCACCGATTAATAACCGATTAAGCGACTAATTTTAGTCGATTAATCGTCGATTAATTAATCGATTAATTAGTCGGTTAATTAGTCGATTAATCGCCAAAAATTTAATCGGTGAAGCACACTGGGTCCATTACTGGAATTGCCTTTAGAAGAGTATGATATTAATTTTTATTATTATTACGTTCCCTTATTAAAAAGAAGTTGGCTGCGAGACCCGTTAAAACTTCGATCTGCTCATTAAAAATACGGTTTTTTTGGAAGTTACCTTTATGAGTCGGATAAATGGAAAGAAAAACCTTCGAAGAACGAATTCATTTCACACAGTTGCAATTAAAATTATTTTTCAGTAGGGCGCGTTTTAGATATCAACATTGACCGAGTACGGGATATTAATCCTAAATAAAAGTAAAAACTTACCAAATCTCGGCATGGAATATCTCTTTTGATAATCGGATTCGCTGCGACTGTAGAAGAAAGGTATGTTGGGCTTAAAAGTGGTAGCCGGACACATGGAAGAATGCTGAAACTTGAATAATATTAAAATATTACAATTTTAAAAAACCTCGACGCAATCTCATGTCTCGCTTTATCCGCATTGAGCCACGCCATCGCAGCCACATAAATTTGCTCTTCAGAGTCCACGTACAAATTGTCTTTCTCCAAAAGTTCAACAACATCTGTCACTTCTAGCTTCTTGAAATCATCGTCTCTGGACACTGATAAGAAGTGTTTTTGAACAAAATCGTCAGCTTGCTCGATTATTTCTTTGTTCGCTGACATCATTTTGCAAAATTCGCGAATAGAAAGAGCATTCGAGGGATGGAGGCGTGTGAGAAGAAAAGTTCCACAGTGTTGAACGACTTCCTGCATTTGAAAAAAATTGGCGCCCATCATAACAGATTGAACGTTGGCTGAATATTATTTTCTTTTTTACGACAATTAAAAAAACAGACATACTTGTGGATATTCTCAACTCTCCCGTGTAAGCATAAGTCAAAAGTTGCTCCACCGTTTCGTAGCTCATTTCTAGGAAAAAAAAGAAGAATTAAACGTTTCTTTGTCGGATTGAATTGCAGTACCTTCAATTTGTATTTCTTTCAAGTTTGCTTCCATCAAGTCGAGAGTGAACATGCCGTGAAAATATGGAATTGTAGCTGCCAAAACGACCTTAATAGTTTTCTTTCGTGCACTAGAGAATTCAGGCCTGAAGTTTTCAATTTCTACTTCTCAGCCCTTTTTCAACTTTTCCGGGCTGTCAGACACTTAAAATATTCCTTTTAATCGTGTTTAAATACAAAACTATCTATAAAAAAAAGGAAATTTAGGCACATTTCCCTGAAAAACTTGAAATTTTCTTACTGATTTGATCGGGCAAACGCTTAAAATGTCCACAATTTTTTTAACAAGTTCTGCGAAAATTTATCAATCTAAATCGCTATCTTCAGTTTAAAACTGTCCCAGCGCACGTTTGGTGGCATTCCCCGTTTTGATGCCAGTGTCGTGTCTTTTTTTATTGCGAAAATTTACCTTGTGAACTGAAAACTTTTTATTCTCGACGACCAACGCTACATCACAAAGTTGGCATTTTGAACGAAGCTCATTGAAAATCGCATATGTCTGAAAATTTTAAATAATTTTTGAATCAAAAAACAACTGGCCTACATTTTTATACATTTCACTAAGATCATTGATTTTGACAAAATCAAAATCGTCATCAGTGCACAACGAGATTGGAGCGATTTTTCGGCTATCGTGTTCGAATTTCTCTATTTCAGACGATGTTCCATGCCTTCCAATTGTCGATTTTGTTGAGAACATGCTAAATAAATGGTGCTACCTCGGAATAAAACTCGCTCGGAATAGAACTGTAGCGATATAGAACTTGCTTCGGAATAGAACTGCTCGGAATCGAACCGTTCGGTATAGAACTGTAGCGAAAAAGAACTGTAACGAAGTAGAACTGTTTGGAATAGAACTGTAGCGGAATAGAACTGTTTCGGAATAGAACCGTTTCGGAATAAAACTGTAGCGAAATGGAACTGTTTCGGTGTAGAACTGTAGCGGATTAAAACTGTTGCGAAAAAAAACTGTTTTGGAACAGAACTGTCCCGAAACAGAACTGTAGCGGAATAGAACTGTTTTGGAATAGAACTGTAGCGAACAGAACTGCCTAAAATGGAGCTGTACAAGAAGAACCGCTGCGCGAAATTGAAATCAATTACCCACCATGTACAACTGAATACTTGTTCGAGCTGCTCTAGCTTTCCTGGGTCACTACAGCTCCATTTCAGGCGGTTCTGTTTCGCTACAGTTCTATTCCAAAACAGTTCTATTCCGCTACAGTTCTGTTTCGGGACAGTTCTATTTCGCTTCAGTTCTATTCCACTACAGTTCTATTCCAAAACAGTTATATTTCGCACAGTTCTAATTCGCTGCAGTTCTATACCGAAACAGTTCTATTCCGAAACAGTTCTATTCCAAAACAGTTCTATTCCGATCAGTTTTATTCCGAACAGTTTTATCTCGCTACAGATCTATTTTACTACAGTTCTATACCGAAACAGTTATATTCCGAAACAGTTCTATTCCAAAACAGTTCTATTCCGAGGTAGCACCAAATAAATAAATTCAATTCAAAAAAATAAAAATTCAAAACGAACAAAAAAAAAACAAAAAACAAAATGAGATTCGATATTTGTGGAAAGCACGGAAAATGCGCCAGCGAGAGAGTATGCAAACGTAAAAGACGCAAAGAAATACATTAGTTGCGTCAGCAAACATCTCGTTGGCGCATATCGATTTTTCCATTTCTCGACATCGATAATTATCGATAAGCTGCTTTTTTCTTCTTCATGACCTTATTTTCACTTTAAAGCTTCCAAAATGCTGAATTATGATAAAATGGAGAAGATTGGAGAAGGTATGTCTAGTAAAAAGTCTACAATTGCTAGTTATATTAATCGAATTGAAACTCAGGCACATACGGCACAGTTTTCAAGGCTCGAAACAAACAAACAGGGGAGATTGTGGCGTTGAAACGAGTACGATTAGATGATGATGATGAGGTGGGCAATTATAAGAGTTTAAAATAGACCGCCATTGTTCTAGGGCGTGCCCAGCTCAGCGCTACGAGAAATTTGCATTTTACGCGAGTTGAAGCATCGAAATGTGGTACGATTGTATGACGTGGTGCATTCGGAGAACAAGTTGACGTTGGTTTTCGAGTTTTGCGATCAGGATTTGAAAAAGTTCTTCGATTCGCTCAATGGATATATGGATCCCCAGGTGTGTGCGATATTGTGCACATATTATTATCAATTCAATCATCTTGCCGGCACGGCGTGTTGAAGAGTACATCGTGAAAATGCGCTCCACTGCTCACATTGATTTGAGGAAACGCGGTTGTTACAGATTTGAAACAGTTTGGATTTTCAAAAACGAGGCGCTGGCGGAATACGTTTTCTGCATAAAATAAATAGGGAAATATTGTTTAAATATTTAGAATCATGCAAAAGATATGAACCCACAAGAAAAAAATTTATAAAAATTGCTGTGGCGACGCAGTAACGACGTTTTGAACACGCCATTTCGCGCGCTTTTTTCTCGAGTGACGTGGCAACTTTCCCGCGAAATTTAAATTTTAATTTTCATGTACCTCTCAACACCCCGTGCCGGCTACCACATGCGCCCGCGAAAGTTTTATAATAGACGCCGACATAGCGACACATGTCTGTGGCGACACACCCGCTCACATTTTTTGATCTACGTTCAGTTGAATTCAGTTGAATTCAGTTGAAAAGACCTGATGGGGCGGAGCCTCGATGTTTCGCGCCACTGCTTACTGTAGCCGGCAAGAGTATTGAATTGATAATAATACCGTTGAAAAATCCGTAGTTTGGAATTTCACTGTTCAGTTAAGAAAATTAATTGCTGAAGACAGTAATAATAATAAAAAATTCAAAGAAAAAAGTTTCTAAAATTCCAAAGTTCTTTTTGATTTCAGTATTTATTTATTGTCGGTCCGGCAAAATGATCAAATGCGCTCCGCTGAACTCAACGCTATGCGATTTTCATTTTGGTTTCCAAATTATTTCATCTCACGTACAAATTCAACGTGAAATTAAACAATTTGGAGACCAAAATGAAAATCGCAAAGCGTTGAGTTCCGCGGAGCGCGTTTGATCATTTTGGCGGGCCGACAATAGCATCGTGAAATTTTTCTAAAAAACTTTGGGATAAATCCGACTGTTCTGAAAACTTTATCTATTTTAGCAGGATTTTTTGAAAAACTTCAAGAAAAAGGAAAATGATTTTTTTTTTCTTTTTTGAAAGTATTAAAATAATTAGAAACTGGCTTGACAAAACTGGCGAAAAACACAAAACCGGGGAAGACAAAACTGGGGAAAGAATTACCAAAATCTGGGAAGACCCTTTTTGCAACTGCTGCACGATGTTTTGGACTGGAAGTGTTGAAAATACAGGAAAAAAGTGCGCCGCAGAATTGCAACTTTTTCCCGGTTTTGTCTTCCACGGTTTCGTGTTTTTCCCCGGTTTTGTCAGGGTGTCGAATAAAATAAGACTATAATGTTCACGGATTTTGCGGAATCCCTAAAAATTTGACGGTCCTTTGGAAATCTCTAAACGGTAAATTCCAGATTTTAATCTAGATTTCACGGGGTGTTGAGAGGTACATAAAAATAAAAATTTAAATTTCGCGGGAAAGTTGCCACGTCACTCGAGAAAAAATTGCGCGAAATGGCGTATTCAAAACGTCGTTACTGCGGCGCCGCAGCAATTTTTTATATATATTTTTCTTCTGGGTTCATATCTTTTGCATGATTCTAAATATTTAAACAATATTGTGAAAACAAAAAAGTTGCAACGCGGTGTTTGCGTACTTTTAAAATTCAAATGAAATTGGGAACAAATCTCTTCATTTCCCATGCTATTTCTCTCATTGCCTTTTGAATTTCAAAAGTACGCAAACACCGCGTTGCTATTTTTTTGTTTTCACAATATTTACCCATTTATTTCATGCAGAAAACGTATTCCGCCAGCGCCTCGTTTTTGAAAATCCAAACTGTTTCAAATCTGTAACAACCGCGTTTCCTCAAATCTATGTGAGCAGTGGAGCGCATTTTCACGATGTACTCTTCAACACGCCGTGAGATTTGTTGGTATTATTTTTATTTTTTCAATTAGAGGCTGACGCACCAAACTAGAGAAAATTATAATCAAATGGATTTTTAAACCACTTTCCCCAGAAAGTTGGCACCTTCATTTATTGATTTTTTTTTTTTTGGAATAATCTAGTCAATTTTGAAGCTGGGTGAAACCTGTATTTAACTTACAATTAAATATATTTTTACTTTATGTAAATATCAAGTATTTAGAGCGATGAAATGTATGAAAGTATTAAAATAATTAGAAACTGGTCGAAATCAAAAAATTTAGTGTTTCCTACTAACGCGTGTTCCAGACGGCTCGATCGCTGATGTTGCAACTTCTTCGCGGTCTTCACTTTTGTCACGCGCATCACGTGCTTCATCGTGACTTGAAACCCCAAAATTTGTTGATAAACACAAATGGAACATTGAAATTGGCGGATTTCGGATTGGCAAGAGCTTTTGGGGTGCCAGTGAGGTGTTTTAGTGCAGAAGTGGTCACTCTTTGGTATAGACCCCCTGATGTACTTTTTGGCGCAAAATTATACAATACGTCGATTGACATGTGGTCCGCTGGTTGTATTTTTGCAGGTGCGAACTGTGTTTTTTCTGTTCCCATTCCCATTGAAAACTGTTCTTCCTTTTTTCCAGAAATCTCAAACGCGGGCCGTCCTTTATTTCCCGGTGCCGATGTGGATGATCAGCTGAAAAGAATATTCAAACAATTGGGAAGTCCATCAGAAGAAACGTGGCCGTCAATAGCTCAATTACCAGATTATAAGGTAAATTGCTGAAAATTTGTAAATCTGTATGTATGGAAAATTTTCAGCCATACCCTATGTATCATCAAACGCTAACGTGGAGTCAGATTGTGCCAAACTTGAGCACACGCGGTAGAGATCTTCTACAGGTAATCGGAAAAATTTGAAAAGTAAAAAAGCATCATTTACGTTTACCTACAGAAACTACTAGTTTGCAACCCAACTGGCCGAATCGACGCACAAACAGCTCTCAATCACGCCTACTTTGCCGACACTTCGGATGTCTGAAGTATTCGAATTTTTCAAATTTTATTTGCCCCCGCTTATTTCGCATGTCGTGTACTTTAAGAATCTCATGTATTTTTTGTTGTGCTTGCAATTCCATCTCCTCTCTTCAATTCACTAATAAAAGTGATACGGTTGATGAAAACGGAAGACTCGACTCTGATTTCTTTTTAACACTATTGTGAAAACAACAAAATTGTAAAGCGGGGTTTGCGTACTTTTGAAATTCAAACGGCAATGAAAGAAATATTTAATATGGCAAATGAAACGATTTGTTCCCATTTTCATTTGAATTTCAAAAGTACACAAACACCGCGTTGCATTTTTTTGTTTTCAAAATATTTTGCTCTTATCTGTTCGCTTCCACGCATCCTACATTCCGTCAAATGATGAAAGATCGATTGGAAGAGAAGAAACGTAAAAACGAATACACTTTTCTCTCTTTTTCAGTTTCCCAGTACTTTGTGCCCAGCTGTTTGTTCTTTCCAACTGACTGACGTATTCCGCTCTCGATTACACCGCAAACGGGCGGTTCTTCTCAACTGATAACTCATTTGATAAGAGATAAAATATCCGGTGAGAGTTCAGAGAATCAGAGAAGTAAGATAATGAGTAACAGTGAGAGAACAAAGATGCAGACGAACATTCTTTGCACCCAAATGGTATCGTCTAATTGATGACAACTGCTCATTTTTCAGTAGACTATCTGTTCCAGCAAAACGGCAATAAAAACGTGGCAACGGAAATTCCCGGAACTCTAGGCTTGCAAATTAAGAATTAAGAGTCGCTGCGTTAGCTGGAACCAGGCTTGGTTGGAATCGGAAATTCCGAATTTTTTCGTAAAATATTTCCGACGGAAAATTTTCACAATATATATCAGAGAGTGCAAAAACTCAACTTTCCTTTGCAACCAACAGTCCACAGTTTCAGTGTTTTTGCTGAGTGGATCACCGTAATGGGGTTATTCAGGGTAGGAAAAAAATAGTTTTTTTCCTTATTCAAATGACGGAAAAAAAAGAAAAAAATCCGTGGCCGCGAGAGTTTTTTTCCGTTGCTTTTCTAGGCCATCGCATAAGTTTTTTAGGCCCTCGGCCGTGAGACCTGCGAAATATCGATTTATTTACGGGCGAATAATTTTTGAAAATTGGTCTCGCGCGCAGGTCTCACAGCGGAGGGCCTAAAAAACGTTTGCGATGGCCTAGAAAAGCAACGGAAAAAACTCTTGCGGCCACGGATTTTTTTCTTTTTTTTCCGTCGTTTGAATAATGGACCTATTCAAAGTACTGTAGAAAATCGGAAAAAATGACAAAAAACTGGGATTAAACTCGGAAAATGGTCCGATTGGTCTGAAACTTTGGGAGAAACTGTAAAAAATGCTTCCGGACTTTCTCAGAAAATTTTGGACCGAAATATCGATTTAAAAAATATTGATTTTTTTCTGAAAATTTTCTAAAATCGATATTTCGGTCCAAAATTTTCTGAGAAAGTCCAGGAGCATTTTTGACAGTTTCTCCCAAAATTTCAGACCAATCGGAGCATTTTCCGAGTTTTCTCCCAGTTTTTTGTCATTTTTTCCGATTTTCTACAGTACTTTGAATAGGTCCATAAGGAAAAAAAGGAAAAAAAACTATTTTTTTTCCGACCCTGAATAACCCCATAACTGCTAAACCTAGCGGAACTAGTGGACCTATTCATAGCATTCGTTTTTTGACATCTATAAATAGGGGAAAAAAAGTTTTTTTTTCCTAAATATGAAATGGTCCAAAACATATCAATGAAACAACGGTGATTTTATTGTTGCTCTCGAAAACGTTTTAAAGATCAACGGTGAACACAGGTGCAATAACCGAGTCTAGAAGGGCTATCCTAAAGAATGATCAATCCGGGGAAGGTGATGGGGTTCAAGGGTGAAAATTGGAAGAAAGGTTTAAAACTTTATGTGGCTCGCTTTATTTAAAACTTAACAAAGTAGCTATCTACAACTACTTTGCTAAAACAAGCTACATAACGAGATTTTGTTGGACAATGACAAGGTAAAAAAGTATATCAAATTGTCAATAGTTTTAGAACATTTAGATGAATTTCTGGATCTCGTCGTAGATGGCCAACACGAGGGCTCCTCCGGTTCCACGGAACACGTTGGAGAGAGCTCCCTTGAACATGGCGGAAATTCCTTCGTTCTGGATGATCTTCTTGGCGCAGTCGAGGGTGTTCTTGTAGAGGATGTCTTTGCGTCCAGACTGCATCATCATGCGACGACGGACGGTGTCCCATGGGTAGGAAAGGATTCCAGATCCAACAGTGACGACCTGGGCGATTCCCCAAGCGGCGAAGAAGTTGAGCTTCTGCCCGTCTCCGGCGAACACAATCTTGGCGGTATCGAACATTCCGAAGTAAGCGGCACGGTAGATGATGATTCCTTGCACTGAGACGAAGAATCCTCTGTAGAGTCCGATTGGTCCATCAGACTTGACGATCTTGACGAGACAGTCAGCCAAACCCTTGAATTCACGGTCGTTCGCCTTTCCGATATCGGCGGCAAGACGGGTACGGGCAAAGTCAAGTGGGTAGACGAAGCAGAGGGAGGTGGCTCCAGCAGCTCCTCCGGAGGCCAAGTTTCCGGCGAAGAACCTGACATCCAAAAATGAAACTTTAAAATATTATTTAAAACTCACTTCCAGAAGTCCTTCTTCTTGTCAAGTCCGTCAAGGAAAACCTTCTTGTAGGTATCCTTGAAGGCGAAGTTCAGGGCCTGAGTTGGGAAGTATCTGATGACATTGGCGAGATTTCCTCTCCAGAGAGCGGCAACTCCCTGCTCCTTTGGAACGCGGACAAGAACGTCCATGATTCCCTTGTAGCGTTTGTCAGCGGTGATAGCCGTGGAAGCATCTTGCACCTGGAGGAGAAGCTTGACACGCTCGATCGGGGCAACGGCGGTCTTGGAGACGGCAGCAGCGGTACCTGGAAAGAAAATTTCCTTTAAAATTACTGCCACGCAAAAAGACGGTTTAATTCAGTGTTCCTCGGAAAATAGCCGAGCTAAATAACAGAATTCTGGAAAAAACGCTTACCTCCGGAGGCGAGATCAATCAAGAACTTTCTGGTATCGAAGGACTTGTCTTTGGACATGGTTGACAATTGAAGGACCTCGGTGGTCGGTGCTTGCCAGAAGCAATAGCGAAAGAGATGGCCGCCCGTCGAACCGACGTAGTGCGCACAGCCCGTGAAGCACTTTTCGCGTCTCGCCACGAAACAGGCTACGGTTAGTCAGGCGCGGCGATTCAAACCACAATTTTTCTGACCGCCTAGTTTTGGGATTTTTCTATCAATATCGACTCTTTTCGTCCCGTTTTTTCATTTTGTATTGATTTTTTTTTGTTAAAAGCAAAAAAAAAATATTTTTTCAATTGTTGGTTAATTTTTACTAAAACGTTTTGTTAAAATTTCAAAGAAATTCGGAGATGAGTTAAAAAGTTAAGGTTTTCGAAATCATGTTTTCGTCTTCAATATACTTCGTAAAAATTAAGCATTGGAAGAAAATAGATAACAATGTTTTGTTTGTTTTTTTTTTTGTAAACATCATTTCCCACACCGTTGCTTCTTTTACTTGACCAAAAACCAGTTTCTAGATGTTTCCCCAAAATATCGATAGTTGCCAACATTTCGCCGGTTTTATTTAAATCATACTTGTCGCGGGCCGGGCTGAGTGAACTCAAAACGCGGACTTCGGACCGATTTGAGTTACAAATAAAGACCATATTCTGTTTTTTTATTATTTAGATGTTGTATAATTTTTTGACTTCGTCAGTTCTCAACTCATCCCTTCTCGCATGTTTTACAAGATTAAAAAGTCGATCCGTTCTTCAAGTACTGATGATACTGCGGATCACGGTGTTCTGCGTCCTCGGACGACTAGTGGTGCACCTCTTCTGAGTTTACAAACCTGCTGCGTAGTTCTCCGCGCTGACGCAGCTTTTGTTCTTTTTAACAATTTTCATGGGGTTATTCATGACAAGAAAAAAAGGAATTTTTCCGTTTTTTTCCTTATTCAGGAGAGGAAAAAAATGGAAAAAAACCGTGGCCTCCAGGAGTTTTTTTCCGCTCGTTTCTTAGGCCACCGCGGCCCTCCGCAGCGGGACCCATCGCCTGAAGAAAATGCACGCGCCTTTAAACTCAACGAATTTCTTCGGGATTTTTTGCATAAAATTTCAATTTTTTTCGGTTTTTCTCCATTTTTCATCATTATTTTCCAATTTTTTGTTAAAATATTCTATTTACTACATTTTTTATCAATTTCCCATATTATGTGTGTAGTCTGCCAATTTTTCTCGTCAAAAACGCATTTTCGTGAATTTTCTGATTTCATTAAAATAATTATAACAACGTTTAATTCTTTTTTCTTTCAATCCTCTCAAGTTTTAGATTCTGTTGAACATATTCTCTTTTTGACATTAAATTTGTTTAACGCATTATAGTTTAGAATGTCCAATCCTGGCGCAGAGCATCAAAGTGGAGTCTGCCGTCGTCAACATCAAATCTTCTTTGTTCTCCCGATCCGCTTTATCTCCTGACATTTCTGCACCTTCATCTAGAAACAATTACAGTTTTTATTAATTTGTATTTTCTGTTTTTAGAATTTTCCTCATTATTTGTTTTCTTTCTGTTATGGGGTTATTCTTGAAACCAGCAAAAAAAGCAAAAAATAGAAAAAACCAGCAAAAAATTCAGCGAAAATTCGGAGAATGCTTCGATTGATCTGAAACTTTGGAAAATCATTAAGAAGATACTTCCGGTCATTCCCTGAAAATTTCAGACCAAAATATCGATTTTGAAAATTTTCAGAAACAAAAATCGATAATTTTAAAAATCAATATTTCGGTCTGAAATTTTCAGAAAATGACCGGAAGTATCTTCTTAATGATTTCCCAAAGTTTCAGACCGATCGGAGCATTCTCCGAATTTTCGCTGAATTTTTTGCTGGTTTTTTCTATTTTTTGCTTTTTTTGCTGGTTTCGAGAATAACCCCATTAGCGTTTTCTTTTTTTATTTTTATATCCATTATTTAATTCATTTATTCATTGAAGGGCGTTTGTTTTTTTTTGTTACTTGAAAGCTTTTTTTTGAAAATATTTTTATGTACTAATAAAGGCACTTTGTGAAATGTATTCGCCCAACAGCCGCATTTATCAACGAAAAAGAAGCGAAATCGTGAGAAAAAAGTGTTATCGGTCCCATTGAATTTTTATTCACATGATTTGTCTGTTTCATCTAAAAATTTAGCTCTTCAGTTAAGTTATAATTGTGTTCCAGTCCTGAAGACGACGACCTCGTTGCCCTTAAGCGCAACAGTTTCAACTTCTTCAAGGCGAAGGATACCAGTTTGTGGGAAGATGGCAACATCGAAGTAGAAATTAACAAAAAAAATTGGAAAATTTGATGAAAAATGGAGAAAAACAGAATGAAATTGAAATTTTATGCAAAAAATCCCGAAGAAATTCGTTGAGTTTAAAGGCGCGTGCATTTTCTTCAGGCGATGGGTCCCGCTGCGGAGGGCCGCGGTGGCCTAAGAAACGAGCGGAAAAAAACTCCTGGAGGCCACGGTTTTTTTCCATTTTTTTCCTCTCCTGAATAAGGAAAAAAACGGAAAAATTCCTTTTTTTCTTGTCATGAATAACCCCATCAAACCCTTCCTCCGGCCAGTGTTGCGGCAAGTTTGATTTACTACTTTCTGGTACGTTTTGGAAAGTTCTCAAAAAATAAGGGTGCTATTGTGAAAACAAAAAAGCTGCAACAAGGTGTTTGCGTACTTTTAAAATTCAAATGAAAAGGGGAACAAATCTCTTCATTTCCCATGCTACTGGAAGTGTTGAAAAAGTGCGCCGCAGACTTGCAACTTTTCCCCGGTTTTGTCCATTTTTTCCCCGGTTTTGTCTTCCCTGGTTTTGTCTTCCCCGGTTTCGTGGTTTTCCCCGATTTTGTCAGGGTCTCAAATTCAGCGTGTCATTGTCTGAACATTTTTCGCAATTTGCGCGAAAATAGTATCGTCTAGATTTTTTTTCAGAATTTTTCAAAACGTACCAGATAGTACCTTTCTAGTTAAACAATATTGTCATTCGCTAGTTATCACATTTTAACGTGAAACAGTATTTTCTCGGATTTTATGTAGAAACAAGATTTATCGTTTTTCCTGTTCGCAGGTAGCTTCATCGTCATCATGTCTAGCCACAAGCAGGAGCCACTCGAGGATGGTGTCGATCAATTGACCCAATACCGCGAACGCTGCGCCGATCATGTCACCGACTTCAAGTCCATCCTCGACGAGTGCAACGATCGTGTCTCTTCGCGCTCCAACACCGAGGAGACCTGCCATCAGGAAATGACCGACTACGTTCACCATCTTGATCACTGTGCTATGCCAAAGGCTTTTGCTTCGCTGAAATAATCCGTGTTCTTAGGATCCAGAAAGATATTTATCCTCTTTTCTCTAGATTTTCGTCTTCTTTCTCTCGTCATTTTTATCCCTTTATTCCGCAAATACTTCGCATTGTTTCTTTTTGAGAGATTTGTAAAAAAAAATGAATAAATTTTAGGGTACCCCATCCGCATCACGGATATAAGCAGAAATGCCGTCGGATGCGAAGAAAGCGCGTGAGGCCGCCAAGAAGGCCGCCGGCAAATCGAAGGGAGGACAGAAAAAGAAGGTGAGATTTAAGCAATGTAAGTTATAAATTCTAGTCTTAACCTAATTTTTCCAGGTGGAGAAGGCCGAAATGTCCACCAACGGATCGGCCGCTAGTCTGACTGCTCTCGATGAAGGTACTTTAATTTTAATTCCTCATTTCTCAATTGTCTATTGAACATTTAAGAACTCGATCAGGCTGCGGTTATTCTGGCTAAAATCGAACTCGAAAATGCTGCCGCAAGATCTGTAGCTGGAGCACTGACTTCTGACCCTAAAGGACTTGACCATAGGGTTGAGAGCTTGACGGTAAGATTTTCAAAGATTCTTTAAAGTTACACGCGTAAATTCAATTTTAGATCACTTTCCATGGTCGTGAAATCGTTGTCGACACAAAACTTGAGCTTAACCGCGGACGACGCTACGGACTCATCGGACTCAACGGATCTGGAAAGTCGACTGTCCTCCAGGCTATTTACAACAAGGAAATGCCTATTCCGGAGAACGTGGATATGTACTTGGTATCTCGTGAAATGCCTGCATCTGAAATGACCGCCCTTCAAGCTGTCGTTGACGTTGATTCGGTCAGAAAGGAGTTGGAGCAACTGGCTGAAACTTTAGCTGGAATGCCCGACGAGGAGAGTCAGGAGAAGTTGATGGATGTGTACGAAAGACTCGATGACATGGATTCGGAACTTGCTGAGAAGAAGGCTGCTGAGATTCTTCACGGTCTCGGATTCACAAAAACTATGCAGATGAAGAAATGCAAGGATTTCTCAGGAGGATGGAGAATGCGTATCGCTCTTGCTCGTGCTCTTTACCTGAAACCTTCTGTTCTTCTGCTCGACGAGCCAACCAACCATTTGGATTTGGAAGCTTGTGTTTGGCTGGAAGAGGAGCTGAGTCAGTATAAAAGAACTCTTCTCATCGTTTCTCACTCTCAGGATTTTATGAACGGAGTGTGCAATAGTATTATTCACTTGTTCCAGAAACAGTTGGTTTACTACGGAGGAAACTATGACTCGTTTGTGAAAACCCGATTGGAGTTACTCGAGAATCAACAGAAGCGATACAACTGGGAGCAATCACAACTTCAACACATGAAGGATTACGTCGCTCGGTTCGGTCACGGTTCCGCAAAATTGGCTCGTCAGGCTCAGTCGAAAGAAAAGACCATGGCTAAAATGATTGCCGGGGGATTGACTGAAAAGGCTGTCACGGAAACTGTCAAACAGTTCTACTTCTTCGACGCCGGAGAGATTCCACCACCAGTCATTATGGTTCAGCACGTCTCTTTCCGTTACAATGAGAACACGCCGTGGATCTACAAAAACATTGATTTTGGAATTGATTTGGACACTAGAATCGCCTTGGTCGGACCGAACGGAGCTGGAAAATCGACGCTGCTCAAATTATTATGTTCAGATGTGATGCCTACTGACGGATTGATTAGAAGGCATTCACATTGTAAAATCGGACGATACCATCAGGTAAGAAGTTTTCATATTAACGCTATTTTTGTAGCAAAAGCATTATAATAACGAAAACAAGGGCAATGATAATCCATCTCAAGTTGTCTGCATCTTCATCGTCCTGAAGATCGGTTTTCGACACTTTCTTTTCTGTATTGTTCTCGTTTGGAGTCATGAGAGCAGGAATGGCTGTGTTTGGGGTAGATGGTGTAGCTCTGAAATATGAAAAGTTAAAAAATCAAAGAATAATGATCGTTTTTACCCCGTAACTCCGGTGTCTTTTCCAATCGCATCGAGAAGAAGCTGCTCAATTGGTGAATTATCTGGATCACACTGCTTCGACGTGCTGACACGAGCCATCAGTCTAGTATTTGTAGGCGCTTCATCGGAAGATTTCTCTCCTTGTTGCATGAAGTAGGTCGTCAGCAGAATCTTTGGCATCGGAAGTTGGCTCCACTTTGCAATGCCTTCCGGCATCTTCCAGTTTAGCAGAATACGCATCTGCGATTTTGGCGAAATATGTCCAGAGCTCGCCGGAAGAGCGGTAACGTTGGAATTAGAGTTGCAGCGCAGTTTCACAAATATGTCACGGTCGGAGATATTACATAGGAGCAGTTGAACTCGCGCTTGATCAGGCTTGTTCCGAACTGCTTGGAAAGTTAAAAGAGTCGCTTTCAAGTCTTTCCCAGGGTCCTCTTTCATAGCACGACGAATCGAAAGGCGCTGGCGACCGGATGTTGTCTTGTCCTTTTTCTTTGATTTTTTGCCCGAAGAACCCGATTTTTTTCTAGACGAATGGGATTCCGCAGTTTTCAGATCATCTCCCTTCTTCGGATCTTCTTCAGGCTTCTTATCCTCTTTCTGTTCTTCCAGTTGCTTCTTCGCTTCTTCTATTCCCTTTTCCTTTTTCTTTCCATTTTCTTCCATTTTGTTCTCTTTAGCTGTCTCGAGATCAGCGGCAACAATTGTTGGCTGTGCGTTGAGATTGTTATCGATTTCTTTAGTATCGCTGCAACTGAAAATTTCAGTTCTTAATTTTACAAATAAGAACTCTTCCTTACCTCATTACGAGAGCAGCTTATTTGAGTTGAATAAAATAATGGAATAAATGGCAATGAGAAAGGTGTTAATCAAAGTGAAATAAACTCAAAGTAAAACTGTTTCACGTGTTATTTTTTAGCATTTGCACGAAGAACTACCGCTAGATCTATCCGCGCTCGAGTTTATGATGAAGGAGTTCCCGGATGTTAAGGAGAAGGAAGAAATGCGTAAAATTGTTGGAAGATATGGAATCACCGGAAGAGAACAGGTAATCCCTATAAAATATGAAATTTGACTTTTAAATTCTGGTTTTTAAGGTTTGCCCAATGAAACAACTTTCCGACGGACAACGCTGTCGCGTATCGTTTGCTTGGCTCGCCTGGCAACAACCACATCTTTTGCTTCTTGACGAGCCTACCAATCACTTGGATATGGAATCGATTGATGCTCTCGCCGAGGCGATCAACTGCTTCTCGGGAGGTCTGATCCTAGTTTCCCACGATTTCCGACTTGTTTCCCAGGTAATCTATTTTGTTATTTATGACCGATTTCGTACTATGCATAGGGAGCGCAAAGGGGTGGGCGGAGTCAGACGATTTTTCTCCCCAGTTCGCGCGGGCATGTTTACAAGCCTGTAAGGAGGCCCCGGATTGAAGCATGATACTGAAAACTATCTCTTCAAATGTAATCACAGTGAATCTTTTACTACGTGCCGATGCGGATCCTAGGCCATTTTGAGAAATTTTCTCTTCCATGAAAGAAATCCTGGAGCTATTTTGAAAATGAAGGCCAAAATGAAAAATTGGCCCAATAAATATTGTTCTTCGTTTAATTTACTACCTTTAAAAAAAAAGTTGGCTCAAATAGGTTCACTACCGGCTCTAGCAAATTTGTTAAAGGTGTCGCGGACTAGTAAAAAAATATCGAATTTTCTCTTCCATTTTCAGTTTTTTGTACTTTTCGGAAAAATAAAAGCCTAAATTAAAAATCGGCTCAATAATTATTTTTCTTCATTCAATTAGCTACGTTTAAAAAAAAAGTTGACCCGAAACGGGCTACCACCGACCCCACAAGATTTGTTTAAGGTACGGCCTAAGTTTCGCCATTAGCTAATAATGACCTGAAACTTGTCTCATGAGCTGTTTTCAACTGTAATTTATTTTTGAACGTTCTTTTAAATGTTTTTCCTTCGAATTGAATACCATTTGTTCGTAAAATTGCAATTTATTCACCAGGTAGTTCGAAAACGAAGCCAATAGAAAATCTGTGCCAGCCTTTTGCAACTAAATCCCGCCCATTTTTTCGCTGATTGGTGGACTTTTCGTCGAAAAAATTTTGGCTTGACGTAGTAAAAGATTCACTGTGGTAATCAGCTATGCTGAATCTAATGAACAAGTCTGTTTTACATGAAAATGTGTCATTTTCTCAGAAAAAGGAGAAAATGAAAATGAATCTCACTTTTTTGACCCGTGTGGTCGAGTTTACCGGGGCACGCGGCTAATTTTTAGTATTTAGACAGATTAAAATGTGGGGAATTCATTTTTGAAATCAGTTTTTGTCCTGTAACTCCGATTTTTTTTTTCGTGTCGATTTCTGAGGGAAAAATACCGTTTTCCGTTGAAAATGCTGATCGCGCAAGCAGCGGTGGAGGAGTCAGTCCGCCTCGCCTCTCCATTTCGCGTTGTCTCTCGCTCACTCTCGCTGTGTCGGCGTCTCTTTTCTCGCGTCTCGACGGCCCGCCCCATGCAAATCTTGGGAGAAAACAGTGCTACTTTGGGATGGTATAACTCGAGAATTACCGAACAATTTTTGACAAAAATTTGACAGCGTACTCATATTGAGCCAAAGAACACATTCCAACCAAAAATATTCGGAAATTTTCAGTTTTAGAAAACACATTGCGATCCCTAACCATGCAACTTATCACGGCGTGCTGGAGACTACGTTTTTAAAATTATTTTGGAAATGAATTTTCGGAGGTCATCTCTCTCAAGTCGCTGCGTCTCTAGCTTTGCACGCACTTATCTAAACTTGGCAGAATGATACTATCGAGACGCAGATAAATGCGACAGAGCGCGTTTGCCGTTACGTAGGTGCTAACACGCCGTGCTTATTTTCGTGTTTCAGGTCGCCGAACAAGTGTGGGTTTGCGACAACCAGGGAATCCAGAAATGGGAAGGGGACATCTTCTCGTTTAAGGAACATCTACGGAAACAGATTGACAAGGACGTCGTTAATCGTGAAAAGGGACTTGTCAAAGAACGTTAATTTAATCATCCTCTTACCATTTTTTTCATGATGCTCGGCATCTTTTCCTTTTGTTGATGGAATCTGGTGAAGAGTAACTTGTTTGGTGTACTTTCATTCTATTTTTTTTCCTGATAGATTGACTGAGAAATTCTATATTAGAATTGCCTCACGTTTTTCTGACACTCTTCCTTCCTTCCCACTCTTCGTTTAGGATATTTCAATTTCATTTTTCCTGAATTTGGTCCTCCTGTTGCTTCTCCCTTTCTCCATTTTCGGTAACCAACTGGCCTGCCCGGTCTCCTTCGTTGCTTTCGCCCACCATTTTTGTTGTTACATCACTTTCACCCGTCCACTGACATTTTTTCAGTGAGGTTTTTGTGATTTTAATATTTTTCTCATGTTATCTCTTCACTATAAAGTTTACCATGAAAAATTGAGGAAATTGACAAAATTGTAGTGTTCTCTCTTGTATCTTACTTCTCTCTTCTAAATACCGTCTATTAGTGTATGCTACTTTGTTCTCGTCTCGTTCAGGGCAAGTTTTTTGTGGTTTCGCGATGCTTTACAATTTTTAGCCAGTAGGTGGAATGTGTCATCTATAATTACACATTTATTGATTTTCGCCAGTTCTTTCCAATTTAAATATTTATTTCCATTTTTCCGTGCGTGGAATTAAATACCGAAAATGACAGTTCTATGCAGCACCTTTCCATCTATTTGTCTTTGAAGACATTTCGATTGAGGTGATAAGAAATGTTCGAAACAGTCGTTCAAATGGCAATGCAATTTACGAAAGCTTTAATTTTAAGAATGTTATCCCCTAATGCCACGAAATGTTGAAAAAAAATACTTAAAATTATGAAATTCTAAATAATGATTTTCTCTTTTAATTTTCATCATTAAGAAAATAGAAAAGCAATGACGTCATAGGATATCCGACGCGAAATTCGGGGGCGCGGCCTAGAGTTGTTTAAAAATAGAATTTAGCAAAAGTGAACATAATTTTTAGAAACCCGTTTGGAAACCAGTTTAAATAAGTTTTAGTTTGATTTTACATTGTTTTTCTTTAAATTGAGGCCTAAATATACTTTTTTTGGACGTTTATCGATTTTTTCAGGCTTCCTTTTTTTCCCAACCAAAAATCTCACAATAATATTTAATAATAATAATTTATTTTCAGATCGGAAAGTGATACTCGCTGAATAGATTATAATTAATTAAATTGCGTTTTAAATTTAAATAAACATTAACGAAACAAAAATCGACTCAAATGGCCGAAAATGTGAGCCTTCTTGATGGCTCACCACTTCCGCCCCGTCAGTCTTCCGCATCTCTTCCGCAACCGTCCGCATCGAATATACTTGTCGATCTTGGAACAACGGATTTGCAAAATGTGGTTGTCGATATAAAGTGAGTTAATTTTGTAGAACCGACTGAAATTATGAAAACAATTGTGGTCATTAATAACATTTTTTTAAATGAATGTGCCAGATTTTTCGCGAAATTTTGAATAGTTCCCTAACTAGAAAAAATAGGCGGCAAGTAAATATTACGTATTCCCGGGTACGTGAGATGTCGTAAAATGGGTCTCGCCACGATCGGTGTATGCATACTTGTGAACAGTCTACAGTACTTGGGATTCTGTAGATTGTTTACATTTTTCGACATGCGTGAAATGGAAAAATTAAAAAAAAATTTTTTTGTCCTCAAAAAATTTACCTTTTTTTTAACAAAATAAATTCCAAAAAAAGTACGTATTTCTGCCAGTTAAAAAGAAAATTTTTCAAGTTTTCGTTGAAAATTAGAGGTTTTTGTCAATTCGGAGCAAATACCGACTAAGTTTTTGCCCAAAAACCGGGACTTTTTTTCGCCTCCGTGGCTCTAAAAAAATTTTTTTTTTCCTGCGGCGCATTATCAAAAAAAAATTTGTTGTCTCACTCTTACCATCGAAAAAAAAATCAAAAATTTTTTTGTCTCATCCAAAAAAAACCCGAAAAAACAAAAAAATCGAAAAAAAAATTTTTTTTTGGTCCCACCCCTGGTCAAGACCCATTTTACGACATCTCACGTACTCGGGAATACGTAATAGCCAAAAGCCACAGGTTTTTTTGAAAGTACGTAAATACAAATTCGAATAAATTTTTGCTTATATTTATAGGAGGAAAAAAAACAAAAAAAAATGTTTTTTGTTTGTTTGTTTGTTTGTTTGTTTTTGTTTTTTTTTTCCTATTTATAGATGTCAAAAAATGTCTAAAAACGTTAAAAAAAGTTAAAAAAATGTCAAAAACGAATCCTATGAATAGGTCCATTAACCTTTTCAAAAAGCGAAAAAAAAATAAATTCTAAATCCTAAATTCTAAAAAGCGAAAAAATGGCAAGGCGTTGATTTCCAAAATTACTATTAAAAAAAGAGCGATCTTTCTTTCTTTAGAAATACTATTTTTTTCAATAAATTTCTGAATGACACCTTATTATTTCCAGAGGAATGACGTGTCAGTCATGCGTGAAAAACATTGAAGAAATGATCGGCGCAAAAGATGGAATTCACAGTATTAGTGTGAACTTGAAAGAGGAAATCGGAAAAGTTAAATTCGATTCGAAAAAGTGGACGGATGAAAAAGTGGCCGAGGCGATTGACGATATGGGATTTGAGTGTAAAGTTAAGAAATGTGAGTGTTTTCGTTGTTTAGTAAATAAACCGTTCTTAAAAAAACGGTGAAAATGGATGAAAAGTGGATGTCCAAAAAAGCTTATTTTACCACTTTTGCTATTGTCTACATGTGAAATCAAATGCTTTTTTGGACGCACCATTACATTTCGAGGCTTGCTCGGAAAATGCTTTTCAGAAAATCGGAGAAGGAAATTGTTTTCCGAAATAATGTTTCAGAAAACCGGATATCCGAAATTTTTTCCGATTTTCCAAACTAAAACTGCATTTTTAAATTTGTATTTTCCGGAAAAAATGGCATTTTTAACAAGTGGCTAAACTCATTTCTTTGAAAAAATAAGAAAATCAACAATTTAACCAAAAATTCAGTTTTGAGAAGTTATTGGTACTTAGAAGCGGCACCTAGAAGCACGGCACTTTCCCGATCATTTTCGAAAAATTTTCCGACGGGTAAACTTTCCGAAAAATATATTCGGAAAATTTTCTGTCGGAAATATTTTCCGAAAAAAAATGGGAAAATCGGAAATTTGGTTTTTTCGAGTATTCTCCCAGTTTTTTCTAATTTTTTTTCCGTTTTTCTACAGTACATTGATCTATTCGAATAGGTCCATTACCAAACAGAAGTTAACAGCTCTAAAGTTTTTACGGGTTTAAATAACAGGAAAATTAATTTGAATAGGTCTACAAGAATTTGACAGTTATTCGAAAGTCCGTAAACGTATGGTCCCAGCCCTGCTACCCATGTTTGTTTTTTTAGATGCCATGAATAATCTCGTAAAAATTTATTTCACTCTTCATAGGAAATAGTTTCGATTTTTTTTTCAAAATTTGGAAAACTGGGTTGAAAAGGCTCACATTGCATCATGAAAGCTTGGAATAAAATATTGAATTTACGAAATTTCATTTTACATTTTTTGAAAATTATGGACCTATGCTGATGAATTTTCCTGCCATTTGCTTCCTATGCAAATCTGCATTTTAATGCAGGAAAATTGATTAAAATGAAGGTTTGCATAGGAATAAAATGGCAGGAAAATTCATGCTTAAATTGAAAAAAAGTCTGTCAAAAACCACATTAAAGATTATTATAATTTATCAATATTAATTGGCAAAATCGAAAAGTATTTTATAGCACTTCGTGTACAAAAACCGTGCCGCAGACTTGCAAATTTTTCCCCGGTTTTGTCACGCTCACACGAGTTTCGATGAATTTTTTGAGAAAGTGACAAAACCGGGAAAAACGCGAAACCGGGGAAAAATTGCAACTCTACGGCACGATTTTTGTACACGAAGTGCTATAGAATGCAGGAAAAACTGTGCCGCAGACTTGCAAATTTTTCCCCGGTTTTACCACACTCTCCATTTTTTCCTACATTTGAGTACGGTAGATATTGAAAGTACAAAAAAATGGCGACACGGTTTTTGCGTACTTTTTTCTTTTCATTTCGCTTTCATTACTCTGAAAAAACCGGGGAAAATTTGCAAGCATGCGGCACTGTTTTGAGACCCTGACAAAACCGGGGAAAACCACGAAACCGGGGAAGACAAAACCAGGGAAGACAAAACCGGGGAAAAAATCGGACAAAACCTGGGAAGAAGCTCCGCCCCCTTTTGCAGCTGCTGCACGATGTTTTGTACTGGAAGTGTTGAAAAGGTGCGCCGCAGACTTGCAACTTTTCCCCGGTTTTGTCCAGTTGCAAGTCTGCGGGCACTTTTTCAATACTTCCAGTACAAAACATCGTGCAGCAGCTGCAAAAGGGGGCGGAGCTTCTTCCCAGGTTTTGTCCGATTTTTTCCCCGGTTTTGTCTTCCCTGGTTTTGTCTTCCCCGGTTTCGTGGTTTTCCCCGGTTTTGTCAGGGTCTCACTGTTTTTCCTGAATTCTATAACAGTTTTTGTACAGAACTTGCAATGAGTGAAACTTGTTCCTCGGCTTTTAAAAAAAATTTCCCCGATTTTCCCCAGAGTTCTAAAAAATATCATAGAAAAAAATAGAACTTTTTTTTTCATAAAAGTACGCAAGCGCCGTGTCGTAATTCTTTTTCATTAGTTCATTTCGAAAAATCGAGATTCTAAAAGTTGCGGAATTTAATTTAGCAACTTTTAGAATCTTCTTACTTACTTAGTTACTAAGTAAGTAAGAAGATTGCATTTAAATTTAAATTTAAAAAAAAACGAATTCCTTATTTACAAGAGAATGATAAGTACGTGCAAATAAGCGTCCCCTCATTGATCAAAAATGTCTTATCAATTACCACTTCTATCTTTGCACTAATTTCTTTTCTTTTCGTTTTTTTTAGTTATTTAATACCGCTGGAGAAAAAAAAACTAAAAGCGTAGAAAAAGTGTGCTCTCTGCATTTGTTGATATACACGATGATAGATAGTGAAGAAATTTCCAGTGTAGACAGTGATAAAGTTTGCATTTTGGGCGCCCGTTTTCAAAACTTTATAGCTATTTCAATAGGCCATATATTGTGAAAACAAAAAATTGCAACGCGGTGTTTGCGTACTTTTAAAATTGAAACGAAAATGGGAACAAATCTCTTCATTTCCCATGCTATTTCTCTTATTGCCGTTTGAATTTCAAAAGTACGCAAACCCCGCGTTGCAATTTTTTTTATTTTCACAATAGTTAAATTTTACTGAATAGATAAATAGCAGCTTTTTTCATAAATCACTCGACTGTTTCCAGCCACTTCATGCACATCACCTGGTGGGAAAATGACTGAAAATTCTTCGAATCGACGTCAAGCCATCGTTTCGATTGACGGAATGACGTGTCATGCATGTGTGAACAATATCCAGGATACTGTAGGTCCAAAAGAAGGAATTGATAGTATCAAAGTCAGTTTGGAGGAGAAAAAAGGTGAGAAATTTACCACGAAAAAGTGAATAAAATTGTATTTATATTCGAAAATAACTTCGTTGTTTTTCCAGGAACAATCACTTATAATCCTGAAAAATGGACAGGAGAGTCAGTGGCAGAAACAATAGACGATATGGGCTTTGAGTGCAAGTTAATTTCTGACCAAGGTGAGATTTTGCAATTTTTTAAAAGTATGCATTTTTTTTAAAGAATTCACCAAATCCGCCGTTTCCGAAAAATCAGAAAAGAAACCGAAAAACACGGATGGAAAAGTTGAGCTGCAATTGAATGGAGTGCGCTATTCCAAAGCTGTAAGTGCCTTTTTTCGGTGGTATCACGGAATATTAGAACTGCGCGGAACAGAACTATTACGCAGATGGTGTGAGAGCGAGAATCTCTACGAATGTTTTTGTTTTGAAACGTCGCTGTTTCGAAACGACACGTTTTGAAACGTTCCAGAGGCAAAAATAGCACTATAGTTTTGAAACATCCCAGTTTCGAAGTCACAAGTTTCGGAATGTCTCAGTTTCGAAACGTCCTAGTTCAGAAGTGACAAGTTTCGAAACGTCCCAGAGCCCTTTTTTAACTCGGAAGAGAAAATTTCATTTTCGAGAAAGCCTAGTCTAGACTATAAACTACAGTAGACCAGTTCTATTTTATAGTACCATCTTTTTTTCTCATGAAAATTCAATCAATTTTTGCTCCCAGAATTCGTCGGATCACATTGAAAAGTGCACATTTGCAGTGGAAGGAATGACATGCGCGTCGTGTGTACAGTATATTGAGAGAAATGTGGCAAAAGTTGAAGGTATGATTAATTCATATTTGGACAATTTCTTTTTCAATTTTGCTCTCGGCAAACGCCGTTTTATTTTATTCGGGTGGAAAATACCAACATTTTGGAGCAAATTTTATTATAATGGACCTATTCATAAATCCGGAAAATAGAAAAAAAAAACGGAAAAAAATTGCGGGAAAAATCGGAGAATGGTCCGATTGATCTGAAATTTTGGGAAATATTGCAAAAAATTCTCCTGTACACGCTCACAAAATTTTGGACCATAATATCGATTTTAAAAATTATCGATATTTTTGTGAAAAATTTCTTTTTTTCCCGCAATTTTTTTCCGTTTTTAAAATTTTTTTCTGGTTTTGTGAATAGGTCCATAAAGCCGATAAAAATGCCTTCTATTGGAGGATACTCTATTCAAATTCCATTGAAACGAGTTTTTTTTGCAGGTGTTCACTCGATTGTCGTCGCTCTGATTGCCGCTAAAGCCGAAGTGATCTACGACAATCGCTTGACGTCTTCTGACGCGATTGCCGAGCACATGACAGACGAGCTCGGCTACAAAACGACCCTGTTGGACTCTGGGCTCAACTCGAATTATAATAAAATACAGTTGATTGTGAGTACGCTTTTTCCTATTCTTATGTTATTAAAATTGATTTTAGCTAGGAAGTTTGTGCTCTGAAAACGACGCAACTCGCATAGAATCTCACGTGCTCTCAAAAACTGGCGTCGATTCATGCAACGTCTCTTTGGCCACATCCATGGCGATTGTAGAGTTTTCTCCGCAAACAATCGGCCCAAGAGATATCATAAATGTTATCGAAGCTCTCGGATACACGGCTGATCTGGCAACCAGAGACGATCAATTGAAACGTCTGGATCATTCAGAAGACGTTGAAAAGTGGAAAAACACTTTCTTGATATCGCTAGTCTGCGGAGTTCCTGTTATGATAATTATGATCATTTTTCACTGGATTCTTCACACTCCAATGCGACCGGAACGCCAAACTCCCATATTCACGCCTGCGCTCTCTTTGGACAATTTTTTGCTCCTGATTTTGTGCACACCGGTACAGGTAAGATTAATTACAGCATTTTAATAGGCTAAAATTACTTTTAGTGTTATGGACCTATTCAAAGTACTGTAGAAAAACGAAAAAGAATGACAAACAACTGGGAAAAAACTCGGAAAATGCTCCGATTGATCTGAAATTTCGGGAGAAACTGTCAAAAATGCTTCCGGACTTGCTCAGAAAATTTTGGACCGAAATATCGATTTCAAAAATTTTCAGAAAAAAAAATCAATTTTTTAAATCGATATTTCGGTCCAAAATTTCCTGAGCAAGCCCGGAAGCATTTTTGATAGTTTCTCCGAAAATTTCAGACCAATCGGAGCATTTTCCGAGTTTTCCCCCAGTTGTTTGTCATTTTTTCCGTTTTTCTACAGCACTTTGAATAGGTCCATTAGGAAAAAATATCGAATTATTCAAGAAAACAATAAAAAAGAAAATTTCTTAGGGGCGCGACCCAACTGACCTATTCAGAGTACTGTAGAAAGTCGAAAACAATGAAAAAATCTTGGAGAAAACTTGGAGAATGCCTCAAGCGGTCTGAAATTTTGGGAAATAATATCAAAAATACTCCCGGACATGCTCGGAATATTTCTGTTCAAAAATTTCTGAGTATTTAAGGGAGTATTTTTGACATTATTTCCCAAAAATTCACACCAATCGGAGCATTCTCCTAGTTTCTTGTCATTTTTTCTCCTATTCCGGACAGTACTATCAATAGGTCCAGAACAGGGGTGAGAGAAATAAAAAAATCTACAAAAAAAAATTGTTGTCTTTGAAAAAATTGCAAAAAACTGTGTCCCCAAAAAATTTACCAAAAAAAATTTCTTCAAAAAAGACGTATTTCTGCCAGTTAAAGGGAATTTTTCCAATTTGTCGTTGAAAATTACAGTTTTTTTGTCAATTCGGAGCATATATCGACTAAGTTTTGGTTCAAAAACCGGAATTTGTTTTTCGCCTCTGCGGCTCTACAAAAAAAATCAACAAATTTTTTATTTCACCCAAAAAAAACGCCCGAAAAAAACAAAAAAAAACCGAAAAATCTTTTTCTTTTTTTTTGGTGCCACCCCTTGTCCAGAAATCAAGCCGTGAAGCGTGATACTGTATATTGTTTGGAAAATTTTTATCAAAAATCGGTTTCCAATGTAAATATAGGGTGACCGAGAGAAAGTAGATCTTTAGATATGTTTTCCTGTTCTTTTCATGCCTTTCGATTCTTGGCGATAGTGGTCCAAAACGTATTAAAACTTACACAACTATCTCCGGGATGAACTAATAGACATGTCGGTCTTAACGAATTTTTCTAACGTTTTCACGAAAAAAAAAGTTTTTAAAAAGTTGCGCCACCCACTATGTTCGTATTATTCAAGGTATTCGGCGGCCGATACTTTTATTCTGCCTCGTGGAAAGCGATAAAACACGGAAATGCAAATATGGACGTGCTCATCGTTTTAGCGACAACCATATCCTACACCTACTCGATTGTCGTTCTTCTCCTCGCCATCATCTTAAAATGGCCGTCTTCACCGATGACATTCTTCGATGTTCCGCCCATGTTGATAGTTTTTATCGCACTTGGAAGAATGCTAGAGCACAAGGCTAAAGTGAGAAAATGTTGGATTTATTCATGATTTAAAATATTTTAAATTTCTAGGGAAAAACGTCCGAAGCGTTATCGAAACTAATGTCACTTCAAGCCAAAGAGGCCACGCTGGTAACGATGGATGCAGAAGGAAGATTGACTTCTGAAAAGGGCATAAACATTGAACTGGTGCAACGAGACGATTTAATAAAAGTGGTTCCCGGAGCAAAAGTTCCTGTGGATGGAGTTGTCGTCGATGGCAAAAGTTCAGCTGACGAGAGTTTTATCACTGGAGAATCCATGCCAGTTGTCAAAAAGGCTGGAAGTACCGTAATCGGAGGATCTGTGAATCAGAAAGGAGTGCTTATCGTGAAAGCGACACATGTGGGGAATGATTCGACGTTAGCACAAATTGTGAGGTTAGTCGAAGAAGCTCAAACGAATCGTGCTCCGATACAACAGTTGGCCGATCGGATAGCCGGATATTTTGTTCCGTGCGTCATTGGATTATCACTGTTGACTCTGATCGCGTGGATCTTCATTGAGTATAATGGAGCATGGAATTCTCATTTGGTAAGGAAAATTATGAAAAACTTCCTATTTTATCTACTTTTAAAATTTGCTTCAAAAACGTTTAATTTGTAGGAAAATTGAAACTTTGGAACAATTTTTTAATTTTTTTTTTGGAAGTTAAAGTTCTATCATTTCGAGTATGTAAAATAAGAATCAAAATTTAAAAATTCTACTTATTTTAAATTTCAAACAAAAAAATTGAAATTTAGTATTTGATGGGGGATTTACAAAAGATTTCTCCCATTTTTTTTCTGATTTTTACAACAAAAAAAATAGAAGACCACGGGGAGTACAAGAAGTCGCGGCCTAGGAAACCGGCGGCCAGCATTTTATTTCGGAAAATATGCTTTTCTGACATGGACAAAACATATACCGCAAACCCTGTATTAGAAGTACACCTCTAATAGAGGTACATCATCGGGTGAATTATTAATTAAAAAAAATTTATTCCATTTTTCAAGCTTTTTTTCCGTTTTTCATTGTTTTAAAGAATTATTGAATTGAAAATCATTTGAATGCCCGCGACACAAGTGTCCAAACACGTTCATGGAGGAACACACTTGCAACATTTTAATTGACGAGCGCAGATTTCAAATTTTCGAGACCCTGATAAAACCGGGAATTTTGAAAAATAGAAGTACACCCTCTAATTGAATTACGCCTGTATTAGAAGTACACCCATTTAGGGGGTTTGAAAAATAGAAGTACATGTACTTTAATTACAGGTTTTACGGTATTTCCCATATATGCCACGGGCCAGGCCGGGTACAAAACCTAGAAAATTAGTGCCCGTGGTCCCGGCCCGTCTGTGCCCGTCTTTGTTCAAGTTTTTAAAAATTTCGAGGAATTTTTGCAATGAAGTAAAAAACAAAAACTTTATTGAAAATAAATAATGTTTAATCTAATGCCGCGTCCAAAGTTAAAAAAAAATTCCTGAAACCAGAAGTTTTTTGCAGTCCAAAGTTCCGACAAATTTCCCAGAAAAAACAGGCGGTGACGGTTGAAACCGGTGTTACCGTAGTTCCTTCGCTGCGAGACCTTATGTGTTTGAACTTGAATTTTCCCCAAAAAAAGAAAAAAATTGAGCAACTGTGGCAACATTCAAGTTTAAACATAGAAGGTATCGCAGCGAAGCAACTACGGTAACACCGGTTTCAACTGTCACCGCCTGTTTTTTCTGGGAAATTTTTCGGAACTTTGGACTGCAAAAAACTTCTGATTTCAGGAATTTTTTTTTAACTTTGGACGCGGCATAACAAATTAAAATCGTGACGACTTGACAAGGGTTTTTGACAAAAAATTACATGGAACTTCTCCTTTTTCTGTGTACTTTTCCTCGCCATCTCGTTTCCAATGAGCAATTTTTGCATCTTCATTACAGAATGTGTCTTCCTGTTGATTTAGTACTGCAAAACGCATTAAAAATGTTCAAAATTTACAACTTTCACTGATTTGTCACCATTTGGAACTAGAATTTCAAGAATTTTCGCATCTGTAGCGCTCAAAAAAGTAATCGGAGACAAGGAAATATCGAAAAAGTAGTGAAAAACAAAAAACAATCGCTGCGCAAGGATTAGGGTAAAACTCAATGAGGGTTGACTTTTGATAAACAAGAAATTAGAGTAATAAATGTGAAAAATAACAATCAAACAAAAATTTCCAGCCACCCGGTCTCCGATTCGAAGAAGCTCTTAAAATCGCGTTCGAAGCCGCCATCACAGTACTCGCTATCGCCTGCCCGTGCGCTCTCGGATTGGCCACGCCCACTGCAGTGATGGTCGGAACAGGAGTTGGTGCGGCAAACGGAATACTAATAAAAGGTGGAGAACCACTCGAATCAGTCCACAAAGTCACCACAATTGTGTTCGATAAGACCGGAACGATTACGGAAGGAAAGCCAAGAGTTGTGCAAATTGCCTCGTTTGTCAATGGAAATTCGCTTTCGTTGAAGCTCATCACTTTCCTCATCGGGGCGACTGAAGCTCTATCCGAGCATCCGATTGGAAATGCGGTGGCCGCTTTTGCGAAACAGGTAGTGATTTCAAAGTTAATATTTTAATACCCGGGTAAAATTCTATTTTTGAAGAATATTTCTCAAAATTTCTATAAACAACACGAAAAAAATCATGTAGAAACATATTCTCAGTACGGAGCGCTGCAAACGCGCTCCATTCGCACAGTGATGGACGCGGCCACGTTGGCGACGAGAGAGTGCAGAAAATTGAGAGAGCCGTGGCCGATGTTTTGCTCTGATTTCTCTAAACCTCACTCCAAATGCATGCGAAATTCTTTGTTCGATTGGAGCGAGTTATCAGCGTTTTATACCGAGTATATTATTCACTAATTTTCGAAAATATAATTTATTTAAAAGCAGAAAAATTACAAAAAAAAATTGGAAAAATCAAAATTTCAAAAGGTTGCCTTCTGTCATTTTATTAAATAGAGGTGTCCTTCTAAATAATAGAGGAAATGCGGTATTTTTCCCTTTCAATTGGTTTTTCTTGGCTCTGGGACGTTTACCGGTAGGCCGACGTTTGTCAATAGCGTGTGCACGGCGACGAAAAATATCACTATCGTTTCGAAACGTCTCAGTTTCGAATCGTCCTAGTTTCTAAACGCGCCTTTAAAAGTAAACAAAATTTCCATTGAAAACTAAAGGCGCATTGCATTTTTTACTGCCGGGACGCGATGTGTTTATCCCTGGAAAATGTGTTTTTCCCCGGTTTTTTTTCTTGTGCTGAATAGGTCTATTATTTAGATTGGTAAAAAAAAGTTAATCACTTTCTCCGTAAAGAATTGAAAAAAACAACTGTAAAATACTTGAAATTGGGAGACGAAAATAAAAATGCCTTTGGTCACATGAATCCATCTATTTTTATTAAGCTGCTAAACGATCCCGCATGGCCGAACACGGCACGATTCCACGTGTCAGCCGGTCACGGAGTCTCATGTCGCATCGATTCAATCCGGCAATCACTGTCCTCATTGGCTCTTCAAGGAGCACAATCTCCAGATGTGCCAATACTTCCTGATGGTCAGAATATGACGATTCCGGGGACTTCGGTCAATTTGCTACAAGTCTCCAATAATAATGGTGAGTTTTGATAATGTTCTGTTCGTAAATGATGTATTCTCATATCTCGACAGTATCCCAACCGAATCCCGACACTGCTCAAGTTGTGATCGGCACCGAAAGAATGATGGAACGAAACGGAATTCCAGTGTCTGACATTGTCAAAATGACACTTTCAGAAGAGCAGAGAAAGGGACACATTTCAGTGATTTGTGCAATTAATGGTAGGTGATTTGAATTCAAGGTCTCGGCAATTACTGGCATCTTTCCAGCCGAAGTAGTAGCCGTCGTCTCAATCGCGGATCAAGCGAAAAAAGAAGCGTCTCTTGCGATCTACACACTTCGCCAAATGGGCCTCCGAGTAGTGCTTCTCACCGGAGACAACTCAAAAACTGCCGAATCCACGGCGAAAGAAGTTGGAATCGACGAAGTGTTTGCAGAAGTTCTTCCCAATCAAAAACAGGAAAAAATCAAACAACTAAAAGCATACGGTAACAAAGTGGCGATGGTTGGCGATGGTGTGAACGACTCGCCGGCTCTCGCTGAAGCGGACGTCGGAATAGCGATCGCGGCTGGAAGTGACGTGGCTATCGAGTCGGCTGGAATTGTGCTCGTCAGAAACGATTTGGTCGATGTGGTGGGAGCCATCAAGTTGTCGAAAATGACGACGCGGAGGATTCGACTGAATTTTTTGTTTGCCATCATCTATAATGCTATTGGAATCCCCATCGCTGCAGGTAACTTTTTTTTAATAGCTTGCAGAATCTGATGTTTTTCTGCCAAAATGTTGATTTTCTTTTTTACTTTTGAGCGTTTCTCAGGTTTCAAACCAATAGTTTATCGAAATTTCGAATAATTTTTTTTTTAATAGAAATAAATTGTGGGGCGTGGTCTATTGAGTAGGTTCGTTTTAATTAAAATTTAAAGGCTTTCTCGGAAATTAAATATTCTCTTCCGAGTTCCGTCGAAAATCCGAAAATTTAAATTCTCGTTCCGATTTCCGATCGGAAAAATTGGAAAAGAACTTGAATAGGTCCAAAAAAATCATAAATTCTCCACCAAAAAAATTTGCGAAAAGGTACGTAATTTTTATCCAGAAATATTAGTTTTTCTTGCATTCATCTTCCTATGTATAAAATTAAACGCAGAAAATTCAAGAAAGACGAGACCATGACAAAACCGGGGAAAATATTTTTAAAAAAACCGAGGTATTACCGTAAAAACTGTATTAGAAAGGCCCCCCCCCTTAATTTTTTTTCGTGGGATCGTGTGTGTGTGTAAGGATTCTTTCTATTATGGGGGACCTTCAACTTTCGCTAGAGGCCCTTTTATTGAAAGGGTCTTAAAATTAGAGGAACCCTTTAATTCAAGAGGGCACTTCTATTTTTCGGGAGGTTGTTTGGGGGCCCTTCTATTACAGTTTTTACGGTAAATATCGATTCAATTTTCTTGCCGGTTATAATAATATTTCACGTGAAAATTCTGCAAACACCACAGTTATTTCGAGAAAGAAAAAAGCCACGTGTCGCCACACTCCACGGCGTGTTAGAAATTACGTAAAGGCAAACTAGTACTCACTCAAATTTTTTAATTGCATTCAGTATTGTCGGCCCGCCAAAATGGTCAAACGCGCTCCGCTGAACTCAACGATATGCGATTTTCATTTTGGTTTCCAAATTATTTCATTTCACGTATAAATTCAACGTGAAATTAAATAATTTGGTAACCAAAATGAAAATCGCATAGCGTTGAGTTCAGCGGAGCGCGTTTGACCAGTTTGGCGGGCCGACAAAAAATTTTTAAAAAGCTAAGGGGTGTGGCCTTAGATTTTCCGCGTGAACTCTTATGGTAGCCGGCAAGAAGATTGAATTGATAATAGAAGCCCCGTCTATTGCAAGACTGCGGCAAGCGTTTTGTACAGGAACTGTTAAATAAAGCAGGAAAAATGTGCCGCAGACTTGAAAAATTTTCGCCGGTTTAGTCAGAGTCTCACAAGGGAAGTGTTTGATTCCTCCTAATCTAGAATTTCCCAAAATTTCGGCATAGGTGCTTTCGACTATGCTGATTCCATTTCTGCAATAAAAACCGGCTAAATGCTCACGTGAGCCAAGTTATGAGCTCCTAAACTTTTCCTATGGTTAAGCATTTTTCGCGTGAACCGAATAGTGTACTAGAACCGATACTGCAGAAAACATCGGTTGGTTGGTTCAGTGGTTCGGTTGCAGGGTTCAGGTGGGGAGGTCACGGGTTCAATTCCTGCTCATGCTAATCTTTTTTTGCATTTTTTTTGGGTGATTTTTTCAGCCAGCAAAAGTCAGAAAAAATCGGTTAAATTTACTTTTTTTCAGATTTTGAGTGAATATTCCGGCTGCAAACAGCTTCGAGAGTGCATTTATGACAAAAAATGAAAATTGTTTTTTGATTTTGCGACATTTTGAGTCATTGAGCACATGCAAAATTTTTTTTTCAAATTTTTTGAATTATCGTTTTTGATCTGTTTTGACCTGTATCCGCGTAAACTCTTCTTTTTGTTATACTATTGCCTTTTCAAACGAGTTGCAACATGAAAAATGAGTCTGCTATCCCTTTTTTGCTTGCGTCTCTTCAAATATCACTGTATTTGCGTGGCCTCGCACAAATAAGTGGGCGGGATTTCGTGTTCTCATGCTGCAACTAGATTGAAAACACAATATTTGGATGTACCCGTCTGTCTCTTGGTGACCTTGTAAGAACTATTTCTTGATTACCTTATTCGTGTTGGTTCAGCAAAATGACGATCCGATCAGCCAAATTCTGATCCCAACAATCCAATTTTGGCTTTTTCGGCTCATCCTTGATTACAGCAGTAGCGTAGGCCAAAATAACAAGCTTGGAAGACATAAGTACATACAAACAACTGGGGAATTCGGTATTTTATATCCAGTTTCTCGCTTTTCCAGTTCATTTAAAACAATCAAAAGGTTTACGCGGATACAGGTCAAAAACAGATCAAAACGATAATTCAAAAAATTTGAAAAAAAACATTTTGCATGTGCTCAATGACTCAAAATGTCGCAAAATCAAAAAAAAAATTTTCATTTTTTGTCATAAATGCACTCTCGAAGCTGTTTGCAGCCGGAATATTCACTCAAAATCTGAAAAAAAGTAAATTTAACCGATTTTTTCTGACTTTTGCTGGCTGAAAAAATCACCCAAAAAAAATGCAAAAAAAGATTAGCATGAGCAGGAATTGAACCCGTGACCTCCCCACTTGAACCCTGCAACCGAACCACTGAACCAACCAACCGATGTTTTCTGCAGTATCGGTTCTAGTACACTATTCGGTTCACGCGAAAAATGCCTAACCATAGGAAAAGTTTAGGAGCTCAAAACTTGGCTCACGTGAGCATTTAGCCGGTTTTTATTGCAGAAATGGAATCAGCATAGTCGAAATCACCTATGCCGAAATTTTGGGAAATTCTAGATTAGGAGGAATCAAACACTTCCCTTGTCAGAAAGAGGAGAAATGTGGTGATAAATAATCAATGCGTTTGAATTTACCACCATTTCGTGTACTTCTTATGGTTTTCTGATTTTTTTGTAGGATTTAATGGACCTTCATAGATGTCAAAAAATGTTAAAAACGTTAAAAATGTCAAAAACACGGGCTCCGGGACATTTCGCAGCTGAGACGTTTCGCAGCCGGTAAACACAATTACACTAATATCACTTCTCTCTCAGCGGAATTGGTAAACATGTTATTGATAAACAAGCATGGTCAGAGAAAGGAGAGAGTGTGTATATAAGGAGGTTGGCTGCGAAACGTCTCGGCTGCGAAACGTCCGGCTGCGAAATGTCCCGGAGCCAAAAAACGAATCCTATGAATAGGTCCATAAGTGTGATATTTGTAAATCACTTTTCCCAATTTGAAGAAAATCAAAAACAAGAAATTGTAGGGGCGTGGCCTATAGATCGGGTAGGATGCTCGTTTTAAGTAATTCACGATGACTCATTCTAGTCGAAATATCATAAAATCCGAACTTTGCAGGAGTATTCCGCCCGTTCGGCTTCATGCTCCAACCGTGGATGGCCGCCGCCGCCATGGCGCTTTCCAGCGTTTCTGTCGTCTCTTCCAGTCTTTTGCTCAAGAATTTCCGCAAACCAACTCTAGGAACCCTCTACACTACCGCATTTAAACGACACCAAAAGTTCCTCGAATCGGGCGGATTCCAAGTACAAGTGCACCGAGGACTCGACGATTCTGGCGTTTTTCGAGGTCACGCCTCGTCAAAATTATCAGTTCTCAGCTCAAAAGTCGGCTCTCTTCTTGGCTCAACAACCTCAATTATCAGCTCGGGAAGTTCAAAAAAGCAACGTTTGCTTGACATGGCGGGCTCTGATTTGGAAGATCTCATCGTTTAGTTTTATATTTGTGGTTTAGAGAAATTGCTTGTATTGCCAACATTCCTTCTTCGTTTTTGTATATTTTTCCCCTCTGTCTAACCATCACACCTTTTTTTCTTGTGATTTTGCCTTATCGACACAAACCAGAAACATATCAGTTTCCTTATTTTGAAAATATTTAATAAAAAGAAAAACACTTTAATCTAACAATTTTTTTGGTCGGGTTCCGCCCAAATTAAAACAAAAACGAGAGAAGCAATCATTAACAAGTGATTTTTGATGGAAATGGGAGACAAAATAAAAAATTTTTAGAGGTGTTCATCTTGCAATTTTTGTGTCTTATTCATTTTTTTTTCATGCAGAAATTAAAAAAAAAACACACAAGATGTGCAAGATGAATACCTCAATTATACCAATAAATGTTCGATACGTGGAATAAAAATGGAAGTGAAAAAGGGGAAAAAATACTTGTTTTGTTTTCCGACGCATTGAATAGAGGTATTCTCAGTACGGAGCGCTGCAAACGCGCTCCCTTCGCACAATGGTAGACGCGGCCACGTTGGCGACGAGAGAGTGCAGAAAATTGAGAGACCGTGGCCGATGTTTTGCTCTGATTTCTCTAACCTCACTACAAATGCATGCGAAATGCATTGTTCGATTGGAGCGAGTTTGCAGCATTTTATACCGAGTATATATAGAAGTCTGAAAACAAAACACAACAACTTTTTTCTAGGACCACCGACTATTTCTGGAATTCGAATTTCCTCTAGAATAAGAAGAACGTGAATACGGTGGTCGTCTCCAGGAATTTGAATTTGAATTCGAATTTAACGTAGAAGAAGACGAAGAAGACGTACGATCATTGTGATAATTACCAGATGAATTTTTTCGATTTCGAGAAGATGCAGAAGGTCGCCAATTTCTCCTATCTTCATTATCCCAACGATTATGGTGGTTTGAGCGATCGTGTCCGCGTGGCTTTGAAGAACGGAAAGGAGATGGGCTGAAGAATCAGGAAATGTTTTGGGGCAATTCAAAAAAAAATTGAATTTTTAGTTAATTTGTTGATTTCTTATTTTTTTTATTTAAAGAAGTAAGTAGAGCCAATTTTTAAGAAATTTTACAAAAAATGAAATACCTTCCGGAAAAAAACGAAATTAAAGTTTTAAAAATCGGAAAAAAGCGGCTATCCGGTTTTCAAAAAAAATATTTCAAAAAACAATTTCCTTTTCAGATTTTCCGAACAGTACCCTCAGATTTTATAGTATTTCGTCGTTGTTTTGATAATTATCGACATTGCCTTTTGAAAAGAATTTTCGAATAATATTTAACGCTCTAAATCGAGCCCAAATCTCTAGATTAGAGGGGCCTGGCAATTAGAGTAAATACGGTAGCTAAAATCTTATCGGGTTATGGTTGCTTATTCGCATTTTTCCAAAATGTTCCGTTAGAAAGCTGTGGAAATCAAGCTTTGGAAATGATGAAACAACTACTTTTACGAGAAAACCAAAACTGACAAAACTCGCTTTTAGAAATACGCGGAGTGGAACTCCGTTTCCCTGAGCCTATTTTTTATTGCCTTTCTAATCCAATTTTCGATGATTAGAAAGACGGGGAAAATAATAGGTCAGGGCTACATTTCGCATTTCTAAAAGCAACTAACCCCCAAAAGTGAAAATAGGAAAACATCGAGTCCAATCAAGCGCGTTTGCATATTCATATAGTCGGCGAATACATCATCAACCTCGCTCTACTGCTAAAATCCCTGTAAAACAGTGTTGCACTTGCAAGATTCACTCGAATTATAGTTTTACACTTCTTTTCAACGGAAAATAACGTATCCACGACGATTTGCAGTTAAAATTTGATTTTTCGCTTCAAAATAGGTGCACTACACTGTTGAAAATTGAAAAGTGCGGTAAAGCGAGGCTGATGATGCATTCGCCGACTATATTCAAAAATTACTTAAATTTGAAAAAACAAGGAAAATGTTTCTTACCTTTGTTGATTGTATTGATCATCCGTTGTTCTCAACATTTCCGACATCTCTGTGGGCGTCGATGGATTTGGAGAGACGGCAGCGATTTGATTTGGCCTCGGTGCACTAAAAATTTTATTTTTTATTTTTCGTGAACCTAATTATTATCGAAATTAATAAGAGAATAAAAATCAAAATTATTTATTTCTTATTTTCAATTTCGAAATAAAAATAGTTGCTTTTGAAGAGTGAGTATCTCCCAATTTCAAAAAAAAAGGAACAAAAAAAAAAGTATATTTTGCAGATAAGAACAACAAATGTGTATCCCGAAGAGTAAAAAGAATGTGTCACAGAAGCAGCAAACAGTAAAATCAACACATACTAGTTCACGGTCGAACTCAGCAATTGCCATCACTCCGCGTCTAAGAAAATTGCCAAAGGCAAAGACACCGACAAAGGTAGAATCGATAAAGGCAAAACCTCCATCAGTTAACATTCCGGCTTTTAATATGGCAGAAAGCGTGATGGAACCAGTCAAGAAGAATAGTAAGGATAAGGCTGTCGATTCGAAGAGGGTTCGTGAAAGTCCAGAAAAGGTCATAAAGTAGTCAACTAGAGTATCGCGTGATTAAACATTTTTAGGGCTGAGACAGGCGGCCGGTACTCAATGGGTCCCGGATCTTTGGGTCCCAGACTCTTTGGGTACGTTTGCTATATGGTTCCGACTGCTCATTAATTACCAAACTTGTAAATTTTGACAAAAAGAGTGGCCGTATAATGGATTCGTGGCGGAGTGACAATTTTTCACGTTTTTATTCGAAAAAATGAAGAAATAACTGAATAAATGAAGAGATTTTTCGTCTCCCAGTTTCACGTGAAATGTCACTCCGTCACGAATCCATTCTAATTAAAAAGAAATCGTACCCAAAGAGAACGTACACAACTGTAATACCTGAAGATCAGCCATAACCAAAAATCGTACTCAAAGATCCGGGACCCATTGAGTATTGGCCGGAGCCGGGGCCGGGCTTGAAACCATATAGAAAATTAGTTTTTAAGGCACCCGCAATGAGCAAAAAAACGATAACCGAAGAAAACAAAGCGAAAAACGATGTGGTCGTCAAAAGTAAGCCAAAAACTGTAGAAGAAACAGATGAAGATAACACTTTGGAAAACTTGTCGCCTATCTCGCCGCCTAGAGTCATGTGAGTGTGATTTTCATTTCAAATATCGTACTCCAATTCCAAATTTTAGGAACGCAAAACGCAAAACCGATTTGGTAAAAGATGCGAAAGATCCAGAGTATGTGACCATTGATCCTGATTTGCCAGAATTCGAGAAGGCTATTTTGCTAGGTGGCGACACAACTTCAACTAAAGAGGTAACAGAACATTACAATTTCATAGTTTTTTGTTGTTGGAAGATAACTTTAACAATACTTCAGATTACAAAGACAACTGATGCTACACAGCCATCATTTCAAGAATTGCAAATGAAAGATGAAGAAGCTGTGACGAAAAATTGATTTTCATACATTTTTTGCAATTTTCGCTTATCAACATGAATTATTTTTTATTTTTTGACACCCTCTGCTCCTGACCGTTAAATGATCTCAAACAAGGGAGATACATATGGTCGGGCTTTCAGAAATTCCTAAAAATTTGGTGACATATTGCGTTTTCAATCGACTTGCGACATGAAAATGCGAGACTCCGCCCACTTATTTGTGCGCGACCACACGAACACAGTGATATTTGAAGAAACGCAGACAGAACGGCACAAATAAGTGGGCGGAGTCTCGCGTTTTCATGTCGCAAGTCGATTGAAAACACAATAGTTTCAGGTATCGAGTTTCAATGGTGAAATTTCTAGATTTTGGCTGAAAAAAAGCGTCTGAGAATGTTTTGAAATGCAATCATCTTTATCATTACTAAATTTTCAACACGCAAGAATCTACAGGCCAAAAAGAATGCGCGTTTCGCTGTTTTCAGTTCAAAATGACCAACTTTGAGTGGGTGCCACATAGTTATGGGGTTATTCACAAAATAGAAAAAAAAAAAATTAACCCAGCGAAAATTCGGAGAATTCTCTGATTCGCCTGAAACTTCGGGGAATAACGGCAAAAATACTCCCGGACATTCAATAGTTTCCGGCCAATCGGAGCATTCTCCGAATTTTCGCTGTATTTTTTGCTAGTTTCAGCTATTTGCTTACTAGTTTATTAGTTATTTGTACGACTAATTTCAAGGATACTGTAGAGGAATGAGGAATAGCTCGATTTTTGAAGATAAAATTTCCACGATCTGACCGGAACGTTATTGGCAATGCGCGGCGCTGAGGGGGAGGCTGCTTGTCTGCATCTCTCCGGCGAGAGTTTGCTACAAAACAACAATATCCTCGCACTCTGCTTCTCTGTGTCTCCTCTTCGTATCAGTTTAACGCATATGAGTAGCTGTGCAGCTAAATGCGACCACGCTTACAATTAGGCCACAATTTTTTTTTTGGGAAAAAAGCCCGCGCAGCTTAAATTTGATTTTCCAACGTTCCGTCCAACACACCGTGGATCTACAGCATCTTTCAAAGTATATATACTCGGCGAATGCATCATCAGCCTCGCTCTACGGCACTTTTCAATTTTTAACAGTGTAGTGCGCCTTTTTTTAAGCGAAAAATCAAATTTTAACTGCAACTCGTTGCGGATACGTCATTTTCCGTTAAAAAGAAGTATAAAAACTACAATTCGAATTAATCTTGCAAGTGCAACACGGTTTTACAAGAATGTTGCAGTAGAGCGAGGTTGATGATGTATTCGCCGACTATAGTCGTACGAAAAAGTTATTAACTTGTATTTAAGATGCAGTCCTAGGTTTGAAGGTTTTCAACATTTCTTTCAATCAGTAGTACACTTTAAAAACACAAACGTTCATCCATACCTGGATTCATGTAAATTCTTCTCATCTGGCTCTTCTTCTTTTAATTTGTCTTCCTTCTTGTCGTCCACATTCACCGCCTCGACGTCATCAACATCAACATCAACATCAACGACTTCAGGCTTGACCGTAATGCAAGCATTTCTCTGTGAAAGAAGATTGAGAACTTCCGAGTTGAAGTGATTTCCAATGTATATGACGTCATCTGAAAAGTCGTCTGCTGCCGACTTGTCGTTTTCAATTCCACCTTCCTCTTCGTCGTTCGTTTCGTGACGAGCTTCTGCTTCCGAATCGGACGATTCAGAATCGTTGTGGTTGTACACTGGAGCACGTCGCGTTTTCTGAAAAAGTTGTTTATTCGTTTTGTGTGTCTGTGGGGGTACTACGGTATAGACTCGCACGGAATAGAACTGCTACGGAGTAGAACTGCGCGGAATAGAACCGCCTGAAATTGAGCTGAAAGTTCCATTTCAGATGGTTCTATTCCGCGCAGTTCTTTTCCGTAGCAGTTCTATTCCGTGCGAGTTCTATACCGCAGTACCCCTTGTCTGTGATTTGTTTCATGCAGTAAAATTCGTTAATCTTTCTTATATATATTACGCTATTCAAGTATGTCCGTCTGTTCGCTTGGAAGATAGCCCGCCCGTATTCCTCAAAGAGAGAGAGCATTAGGGTTGAGGGATCGTGGTTGATGGGAACTATTTTTAACCACGTCTTTGGATCAACAAAACTCAACAGACCTCAGGAGGAATTGAACCAGGGAGTGCAGATTGCAGTTTGCAACTCACTAGCTACTACACCAAGTGATACCGATTGCAAACGATATGAACTGATAATTAAATGTTCGCATCAATCGGTAGTTCAATTGGTTTTCACGTTTAACAATTTTTTTTGTTTCTGCTACGACGAAAGTCGTATAAATATTTATTGTCAAAATGATCAAACACGACCTGCTGAAGAGTTTATGAGACGGAAGCCACAAAGCGAGACTCCAGAAGAAAGTGCCATCCGGAAAAAGAAAGATCGGGAGTCCAGACGTCTTCGGAGAGCAGATTCTACCGAGAAGGAGAAAATGATGGAAAGGATCAGCAACTCGCAATCAAAATTGGAGACAAGACTGTCTGAAACGCAGGAAAGGGCTGAGGAAAGAAGAGCAAGTCTTCAAAGCAATTCCAAGGCTAAAAGAGCATCTGAAACCAAGGAGCAACGCACTGAGAGATTCACATACCATTCAACCAGATATCGGAATAAAAAGGATGAGAAGAATGCAACAACGGCCAAAGACGCATTTGGAGGTGGGAGATAGCTCGGATGCTGACAACTTCCAGAGCAACATCCGACAGTTCAATTCGGCATTAGCTCTCGCATCAATGGGTGCACAGGTGGAAGAGTTCAGAGACTACGGACCTTACTCTTACAAGATCCATGAACAGATCTACCTTGCAGCTGGACCTCTCCATCCACCGACTGAAAAGGCCCCTTCCTATGGACAATCATACATCATGGACACGAAGCAGGCGGCTGAAGAGAGGCGCAGTGTTGCTCCGAACAAGAACTTAGCTGATCAGGAACGAGCTGGAAAGGACCTCGAAGGGATCAATGACTTCAGAAAACTCACCTACATCGAAATGCCAGAGTGTTTCACTTTCGACAAGATCAGAGGAGAGTGGAAAACTAGAAAAAGAGTCGGAGAATGGACCATCCGAAGGATCTATGGAGTCTCTCCATAAGATCCTGAAAGATACGCTCTACGTCTTCTCCTTCTGTACACCAAAAGTGCCACCAGCTTATCGGATCTGAAGACGACTAAAGACGACAATGGTATTCCAACTGTGCATGATACTTTAGTCGAAGCAGCAAAAGCCCAAGGTCTTCTGAGCGACGATGCCGTTGTCATCAAGTCACTCGAGGAAATGGCCGCTTATCACATGCCAGCTCAGCTGAGAACAGCCTTCTCTGCTATTCTGGCCTGATCCGAGATTGGCGACACCCAAACTTTGTGGAATATCTTCACGAAGGACATGTCAGAGGATTTTCTGAATCGGGGACACGATCAGGGGGAATCAGAAGCACGAGAGACTACGACAATGATGAAAGATTGGTCCGATTGGGAAAATCAATAGACATGTTCACCATTGCACCTACTATTGTCATCGACAACTCTACTGACGATTTCGTTGATTTGGACTTCCACCTGGGAAGACGTACACAACGTGATCCTTCACATGCTCTCATCAATGAACAAGAACGTACAGTGCACCGCCTGGACAGGAATTGCCAGCACATTGCTCTCAAATGGCCGGACTTCTGCGTCACTGTTCAAACTGAAAATCGGAAACGATTCCAAGACGAGCAACCACAGCAAAGGAAGTAACGAGACAAAGAAGCTGAAAGAAGTGGATGTGATCATCTGGGACGAATGCTCCATGATCTCCAAAACTGCATTGGAGACTGCTGATTTCGTGCTTCGAGACTTGCCCGACTCTCCCTTCTCTTTCGGAGGAAAACGTATTGTTCTGGGTGGAGATTTCCGTCAGATCCTTCCTGTTATCCGACGCGGAACCAAGACTGACCTCATCAACAACTGTATCAAGAACAGTTACCTCTGGAATCAATTCCAGAAGTTCTCGCTTCTAGACAACATGCGGATCATCATTGGAGATGCCAATTGGATCAAGTTTCTACTGGATGTTGGTGATGGAGTAGCAAACGACTACGAAGATCGAGTCACTTTTCTAGAAGGTCTCCCAGTTTTGGAAGATCTCGTGGATGATGTGTTTGGCGGTTTGAGAGGAGACATTTCGGACGCCGGGACGAAGTTGAAGACGAGTCTACAAACAAACACATGACTACAGAATTCCTTAACTCTGTTCGGACATCTTCGCTTCCTCTTCACCGTCTTCGTCTGAATGTTGGCTCAGTCGTCATGATTGGAAAAATCTGGACGTGAGCAGTGGAATGTGCAACGGCCTTCCGTCGAGAGATTCAAGCGAAAGTGCATCCTCTATTCATTCGCCATAGGATCCAACAAAGGAAAGGACACCTTCGTGCCGAGGATCACCTGCTACGAAGACAAAAACCTTCCATTCCACCTCAAGAGAACACAGTTCCCGGTCAAGTTGGCATTTGCCATCAGCATCAACAAAGCACAGGGACAATCGTTTGGAAGAGTTGGACTCTACCTCCCGGAAGACGTCTTTGCTCACGGACAGACATACGTTGCTCTTTCCCGCGCCAGATCAAAGAATGAGCTCTTAATCAAATCTACTTCTGAGCGACTACTCAACGTCGTGTACAAAGAAATTCTTTCATCTCATTTTTTTTTAATCGTTTTTTTTTAAAGATAGTTCTGTTGTTCAAATAGTTTTTAGTGAATAAATTGTTGTTTTGAAACTAAAAAGGGTACTTTGAACTAGATCAAGCTTAATGATACGCCCAACCGAACAGCCGCCGCAGGCGGCTACTCAAGACTGATCGGCGCCGATAGGCGTCAGATCAGGCTTGTTTTTAAATAATTCGGGAATGTAAGTGATTTATTTTTAAAAAAATTTTATACCGCATTTACTCTATATATACTCGGTATAAAACGCTGATAACTCGCTCCAATCGAACAAAGAATTTCGCATGCATTTGAAGTGAGGTTTAGAGAAATCAGAGCAAAACATCGGCCACGGCTCTCTCAATTTTCTGCACTCTCTCGTCGCCAACGTGGCCGCGTCCACCACTGTGCGAAGGGAGCGCGTTTGCAGCGCTCCGTACTGAGAATATTAGAAGGGAAGGGCACCTCATAATGTCAAGGAAGTACATGGGGCTTTTTATCGGCTTGAAGTTAAAACTCTCCAAAACTTTCGTAATTTCATTTTATTTTTCACTAATGAGCATAAAATTAGGGAAGAAATAATTTTTAAGTGATTTTTTCGGGTTTTTCGAAAAATAGAAGGACATTACCTTCTAATAAAGTGAATACGGTAGTCGATCTCAATTTAAAAAAAAACACGAACCTCATTCTAACGAATTTCACAGAAAACGTGTTGTATTTATAGCAAATATTTTAACGTCGGCGAAATTCATTGTTTTGTTGTTGCATATAAATAAATCAGTTACACGGAAACCCCGCAGAACTTTGAAAATAAAAAACTTTGAAATGCAATGAGTGAGAAAAAAACGTTTCAAACTCACATTTACATCCAAAACCCTGACGTCAGTTTTGAAGCCAACATCAGCAGTCACCGAATGGGTGGCTTTCTCCGATGTAGACGGGGTGGCAGAAGGCGTCGGACCAGAAGACGTTGCCACCTGATCGTATCTTTCTAGCTTCGACCATGGGAAACACTTGTTTATCATCTCGTTAATCATGAAATTTCGACGCCTTCGCGACTGTTGAAAGTCCGTATCTTTGTAGTTTGACATTTGTTTTTTATGAGTCTGAAGGAAATGCTCATATTTATTGAAATGCAATGTTTTTCAAGAATACCTCTTTCATATGAATGCTCATCTCGCATTGCCTTCTGAAACCTCTTGTGCATCCAAATATTGGACAGGACAGTGGTGGAAGACTGGTCGTGTGCAGATTTTCAATGTGCTCACGTCTTGAGCCTTTTCGAATATCTGTTCCGGTCATACACAACTGACAAGCCAGATTTGAGTTGGGCAGATCCGGAAATGAGAGATCCATCTAAAATTGTGAGTTGTGAGTTATGAACCTATTCAACGGAGGAAAACACCATTTTTTAACCATATGCAAGTTTATAACCAGGAAAAAAAACCGTCGCGTCGAGACCCACCGTTAAAAATGTTATGCACCTTTAATTTTCAATAGGAATTCGGAAAAAAATTAAAAGCGCATCGGCCGGCCGGCCGGTCTCGACACGATGTACCTATTCACAAAACCGGAAAAAAAGGAAGAAAAAAGCAAAAAATTCAGGGAAAATTCGGAGAAAGATCCGATTCACCTGAAGTTTTGGGAAATATTGGAAAGTCTCCTGTACACGCTCAAAAAATTTTGGACCAAAATATCGATTTTAAAAATTTTCAGAAAAACTAAACAGTTTTTTACTTCGAAAATCCTCCGGATACTGTAGTTTTTTTTATTTATTTTTTCCTCAATTCTGCATAGAGTATATTTAAAAAAACGACAACGGGTTTATTTTTCCTGCGCTTTAGTTCGAAGGGAATGGAAATTAGCTCACCAAAGTTTTCAACAAGTCATCGTAATCATCCGGGTGAGTGTCAGCCGCCATGTGTTTGACCATAACGTGACTTCTTCGGAGAACTGAAGAATGCCTGATTAAACATGAAACAAAAAAAAACGAACTAAAATCATAAACGATCTGTTCTTTGCAAACAGCACATTCCACTTTCGCCGCAGCTTGTCTTTCTGGAACATTTGGATCAAACCATCCGATTAACTTGTCCAACGCCGACATTTTATCATACGTCTGATCACCGCAGGACGATGTTTCTTGTCGATCCGACTGAAAATTGGGGAATTCATTTTTCAAGTTTTCCGTGATTTTTCGAGACAAATTTTTAAGATTATTGTATAATAAATCGTTATATACCTCTGCTCGCTTTTTTCTACTCTTTTTCGTTTTTTCAGTAATATTGGATGAGGGTTGATCAATGGTAGTTGAATCGACTTCGTTTGAATTCGCATCTGCGCGGCAAAGCCTGAAAACGAAAAAGACATGTTACATAGTCCGAACGCTTTTTGCTTCTCACGCCTCCTCATTTCCCAAAGAAGTCCTATGAATTATCGGCGTTCCTGGCACTTCAGATGAGACAACCAAATTTTTCGATTTTTTTGCGGAAGTTGGCGTGGATACGATCAGAGAGCGTTTCTTCTTTGCTGAAGACGTCGCCGGTTCAGAATTTTCAATACTAGGCGTAGAAGTGGCTGATTTTCGAGTTGGAAGAAGTCTAAAAACTGTTTTTATACAATTATCAAATACAGTATCTTTCTGCTTTCTGCCCCCAATTGACATTTTTGTAACGTGGCTCCGAGACGAATCGCAGCCGGTATTGTACAGTTAACCACACATTTTAATATTACGGGCTGCAAACTTTCGCGGATCAGTCAAATAATGTTATTTACCTGATTTCCTGATTGCCCCATCGATTTTCAATCACAGTTTCCATATCTTTTGTCGCCAATTCTTTCGCATCAAAAATAATATCGGCGATAACCTTGTCAATGTATGGATTGACAGTTTTCTACAAAAAAAAAAACATCACAATTTCTTGAATTTTTTTTTCCGATTTTTCCAACCTGGAAAGATCGTTTGTGGCCGTGTTTCGTGCAATGAGAATTCCGCTCTGCTTCCGTGTAAAATTCGGAGACACATGAAGTTTCGCCGCACGCATACCTCCTAAAGCCAAGAATATCTTAAAATGATCCATTTTCTATTCTCACTTGTACTTAAAATGCTTGTAGAAATGCGGTCCCTCCTCTTCAAGTGTTTCACTGCACATTGGACAGATCAGCGTCATTCTAAACGAGGCATTGTCGTGCAAATATTTTAGAATAAAAAAATCAAACGGAGAAAAGTATTGCCAATAGTTGAATTTATCACTAGATTCAATGCATCTTATATCACTTTACTTTGAATTATAAAAAAATAAATAAATATTTGGGTATTAAAAAGGGAACAATATAACGGGGCGATTGAGATACGAGAAGACAGGTTTTCACAAACATCGAAGACGCGGTAGGGATTGAAATGATTACGAACATAAATTGGCTCGAAATGTCTCGAACCAGATCTACGCCTTCACCTCATCCTTATTCTCTTCCTCCTCGTCGTTGTCCTCAAGATCGGGCATCTCTGAAAGACATCCGGGGTTAAGCACGTCTTCATCCTCTTCGGGATTAAATTTATCGTATGGGTCTGGATTTCATGAATACCAAAAAATTTTAAGCTCAAATTATTTACCATCATCTTCGTCATCGAGTCCTCCAAAATCTTCACCACCACCGGCTCCTCCCAACGTCGACATGTATTGATTCAAATCGAATCCATTACCGAGCCCTCCGCCCACTGCGGGTTCCTCGACCTCCTCCTCATCGTCCTCGTCCTTCCATTTGGAGAAGTCTACCTTTAGCCAATGAACCTTTCCTTTGACATTAAGAAGACGTGGCCACCAGGCTGCGGCTTTCTTTTTAATGACAAGCTCAACAACACGAGTGCTCGAGCCGATGCGCTGAACCGATTCGGGATCTATATCATCGAAGAACTCGAGTGTGGTCTCATACTTGTCAGTTTTGCTGCTTCCCCTGAAAAATTAGAGGCATTTATTTAAATAAAAAACAACTTTAAAATCAAATAAAAAAATCTTACTGGAAGTTGAGCTTGTTTCCTTCACCCTTCAACTGTTCAATCTTGGCTTCGTCGACCTCGATGGTAAGATAAAGGAGTTCCTCCCGCTGAGCCCATGTTACTTGTGGTTGCTTCGCCATTGTTTCTGGAATCGAGAAAATTTGAAAGTTGAATTTCCAAAAGTCCAACATGGAGAACATCAAAAACGGATGTAAGCAAATTGCGAATATTCTATGAGCAATACTCTTTCGATTACCATGGAAACGCCAAACTTAAGGAAAGAAAAGAACGAGATAGATTTGGAATAGCTAAATAGGAACCTAAGAAACAATATTTAAAACTTATGTGGTTATTCACTGCAAAAAAATCCCCATTAACGTAAGAAATAACCATAAAAACTGTGAAAGAGTTTCATGGAAAAGTATTGTTCCGGCGGCTTTGGGACGTTTGGAAACTTTAGTGAATTTGAAGCGCTAATATTTTGAGACCCTACGAAAAGGGGGAAAGTGCAAAAATGTGGGAACGAAAAGGGGGGAAAATGGGCGGAGCCAACCGCAAGTGCCGCAAACTCTTGCGATATTTTTCTAATGGGGTTATTCTCGAAACCAGCAAAAAAAGCAAAAAATAGAAAAAACCAGCAAAAAATTCAGCGAAAATTCGGAGAATGCTTCGATTGATCTGAAACTTTAAGAAATCATTTAGAATATGCTTCCGGTCATTCTCAGAAAATTTCAGACCAAAATATCGATTTTGAAAATTTTCAGAAATAAAAATCGATAATTTTTAAAATCAATATTTCGGTCTGAAATTTTCAGGGAATGTCCGAGAGTGTTTTTTAAATGATCTCTCAAAGTTTCAGACCGATCGGAGCATTCTTCGAATTTTCGCTGAATTTTTTGCTGCTTTTTTCTATTTTTTGCTTTTTTTGCTGGTTTCGAGAATAACCCCATAATAATAGTTTTATGTTCAAATTTACTTTATTTCATTTTTTTGAAACTAAAATGCTCGAATCCTTCGGCAACAATAAAAATAAAATTAGGCTCCGCCCATTTTCCCCCTTTTCGTTCCCACATTTCGACGCTTCCCCCCCCCCCTTTTTCGTGGGGTCTCAAATATTCCTGCAAATTTTGGCAGACTCTTCGAATTTACCGGTAAAATATTCCACAACTCTGGAATCATTGACCGAATTTTGTCAAAAGTGTGAACACGACGACAAAAATAGCAAAAGTTTGGAAACGTCCCAGATTCAAAGTTACAGAGGCCATATGTAGGGACCGCAATGAATTTGAAAAACCTCAAAATCTCGGGAAACCGTTGGTTTCATCGTGTTCTACGCCTCAATATTAGTAGATTCCCAAATTTTCTCATCGAAATTCCCGCTAGTTCTCGAGTTTCAGACGTTTAAAGTCGCGATTTCAAAGTACTGATTTTCTCCTGGCTGTGGGGGTGGAGCTTGTTTGCGGCCGCGCGGCGCGCATTTTCTGGTGGCCCCTAGTGAAGATTGCATGGCATTAATTCGTTGAAAATAGTAATTTTTGTCGGCTAAGCAGATAAATAGTGAATAGCAAATTTAAAAATATTTTTTCCAATTATAAAATTGCCAAAATTTTCGTAAATCTGTCCATTAACGAAAGAAATATGTGAGATCCATTGAAAAATCTAAAAAATAATGGATTTGAAGGATTGCTGGATTTTATTAATAATTAATGGACCTATTCATTTGAATTGAAATGAATTTTTATGTCACATTTATTCAATGCATTACAACATATTAATTAATTATTCTGAATTTTCCTGAACCATTGAGTTTGAGTTTTCCTGCAAATCGCGCCTAGTCATCCTGGTCAAATAAGTTGATCTATTAACAAATAATTGTATGCGCCTTTAAACAGTGGACACGATTACACCAAAAATGATGACAATAGATGCATTTTTTGACCAGGATGGATAGGCGCGATTTGCAGAAAAACTCAAACTCAATGGTTCAGGAAAATTCAGATTAATTAATTAATATGTTGTAATGCATTGAATAAATGTGACATAAAAATTCATTTTAATTCAAATGAATAGGTCCATAAGAAAAATTGTGACTTTTTTCAAAAATTTTCTCTATAAAAACAAGCCTGGCTGCATCAAAAGCTACTTTTGATTTCTTTTCATTTTCAAAATTGTTTATTCTTTATTTTTTATAAAACTTTTTCATGCAATTTCCGCGTGTGCCTTGTGGTGCAGTCGGGTAAACGCTTGCCCGGTAAGCTACAGACCAAAGTTCGAGTTTTTGTGTTGGTCTCAGGCGCTCAGTTCGCTTTCGCCATGCAGTTTGGAAACAGACACACCAAGAAACTCAGTTACAGACCCAAACGGAATTTTATATATAAGGATGATATGTATTTTTCAAGAAAAAAACCTTGAAAAAAAAATTATGATTCGACAAAACTCGAAACTGCGGCATCAAAATCACCATCCCGGCGCTCTACCACTGCGCCACCACGCCAAAATTTGTGAGTTCGCTCGAACCCGTATACAAATGCGCGTATGCCTAGACTATAAATACACTCCACCACAATGATGGTTTGTAATAGAAATTCCAAAAAAGAGGTGATTTTGAGTTTTCGACACGATTTTCTGCCCCTTTACAATCCATACTGTAAAAAGTGTTAATGTGGATTTGATAGTAAATTTAACGTAGAATACGATTATCCAATAAAAACATGCGTGTTCGACTGGGAAAAGAGTGAAAACCGCAAAAAACTATGTTTTTCCCAAAACAGGTCACTTTCTATCTTCACTTTTTGTGCTTTAAAGTTATCCGATTGATCTAAAAATTGTTTTAGGAAATTTCAGAGAGTTAATAAACATATTTAAAAAATAAAAAATGGGGGTTATCGCTGAAAAATTTACGCAATTTTTCATGCAAGTTTGAAGGCGTGCAGCAGAATTTCTCAGCACGATGGAGAAAAATGAGCTGTAAAATTAAATTCTACGTATCAAAATGTATCGGAATCACAAAAAAAATGATGCGTGTTCGGCCTACAACCTTTCGAAAATCTCTATTTTCCGAAAGTGCCTTCACTTTTTTGCGATTTTCAGCTTCAAAAACTCATTTTAAATAAAATCAGATGTCACCAATCGATTCCTTGGGTTTGATTACGTATATAAATGTTTTAACATATAAGGATAGGCCGTTAGTATTGGTGCAGTTGAGTCGCAAAGTGCCAAAATCAAACCCAAGAGAAAAAATGAGCGACTCCGCCCCCTCCTTTTGCGGTCCCTAGCCATATGCAAGAAACTGGAAAACGAAATTTGAAAACCGTTGATTTTTACATTATGAGGATGAGAGACGCAGGTGAGAACGTTTCGGAAAACGGTTTTCCAGTTTCTTGCATATGGCCTCAGAGGCCGTATTCATGAACATTTACCGTACGAAAAAAACCGGGAAAAAATGTCAAAAACCGGGGAAGTTCCACACTGTCACTTAAAATTGCGGACAACGCTGAATTTCAAAATTCAGCATTATTTTTCAGTTCCGAAGATTTTTTGTTGAATTTTTTATCCATATAATTACCGACATGCCAACAAACGTATTTCAATAATATAATTGATGATATTGAAAATTTTTTTTAATCTGAAAATTTTCGAGACCCTGACAAAAGCGGGGAAAAAATGAACAAAACCGGGGAAATGTTGGAAGTCTGCGGCGAACTTTTTCCTGTTTTTCAAGACTTCCAGTACAAAATATCGTGCAGCAGTTGCAAAAGGGGGCGGATCCTCTTCACTGGTTTGGTCTTCCCCGGTTTCGTGGTTTTCCCCGGTTTTGTCAGGGTCTCCAATGACACGCTGAATTTTGAAATTCAGCGTTGTCCGCAACTTTACGTGACAGTGTCGAACTTCCCCGGTTTTGTCACGCTCTCAAAATTACCAGACTTTTAAGGTTTTTTAATATCATATCAATTACCGTAAATTCTCTAATAGAACGCCCCCCACCCCCCCCTAAAATAAACCGGCCCCTCACATATTATGTGTTCACGAACGAGGTTTGCAAACGATGCTCCGATGTTCCGCAGTATTCGCTGCGAGACCGCAGTGATAAACTGCGGTCCATCGGAGCGTCGTTTGCAAACCTCGTTCGTGAACACATGATATAGGAACGAATTTAACACTTTTTTCAATAATTTGGTTAGATTTTTCCAATTGTTACTTATTGACCGGTTTCTAAATGTGTTTTGTCATACATTTGTGTCGTTTTTATGGAAAATCCTCAAGATTTAATACAAATTTAAAGACATTGAAAAGTAAACCTAACCCTATAATATAACGCCCCCCCCCCCCCCCCAAATAGACCGGCCCTTCTAGGGGCTCTGGGACGTTTCAAAACAAGACGTTTCAAAACTGGGACGTTTCAAAACTTTTTTGCATTTTTTCGTAGCGTTTTTTGTCAATTGACACCAAAACGCACGCTCATTCGGTTTTTATTTTTTGCTTTTATCAATTATTTGTATTTTTATGGAAATTTAAATACACTAGTACGCCGCAAAAATGCAAAAAAGTTTTGAAACGTCCCAGTTTTGAAACGACTTGTTTTGAAACGTCCCAGAGCCCTTCTAGGAGGGTAGTGAAAAATAGAACAGCCGGCCGTTCTATTAGAGAATTTATGGTATTATTGAAATAATTTTGTTAACATGTCAGTAATTACATGGATAAAAAATTCAACGAAAAAATCTTCGAAACTCTGAAAAAATAATGCTGAGTTTTGAAATCGGTTTCGCGTTTTCCGCGATTTTGTCACGCTCTCGAAAAATCTCTTTATTTCTTCAGTTTTTTTCAAATAAAAACGTGAATTCGAGTGTCACTACGCCACGAATCCACAATATCAACAAAAAAAAAGCCGATAGTTTTTTATTGAAAAAAATACGCTTACAACGACTAAATAAGACATCCGTAAAAAAGTAATGGCTCTTGGCGATTGAAATAAACTTTAATTCAAAGCAAATAAACAAACTAAAAAACGTTTGACAGGAAAAATAGAAAAAAAAGCTAGAAAAAGCATCAGAAAAACGAAAAACGGCGATTGTGGATTTAAATTTCTCGAGACTTCTCTGTTCGTGGCGAGACCCGCGCCGAAAAATGTATGCGCCTTTAAACGGACACGTTCGCACTTTCCCCGAATTTCGGCCGAACTTTGTCTTTCTTTCGCGTCAAAAAACTAAATATATCGCAATTAAAATCTATTGAAATACAAAATTGTCAATTTACCGTTAAAAACTCTAATACAACAGCATGCCCGTCTATTTTTTCATTTCATCACAACTGCCGGGTATTTAGAGCTTTTCACACCAAACTTCGGTCATATCATGCCTGCTTGGTTACAAAGTGTTTTGTCGAGTTTGGTGTGCAAACCTCTAATTACCCGGCAGATGTGATGAAATGAAACAATAGAAAGACATGTCGTTGTATTAGAGTTTTTACGGTATTCACGAATTGATCCTTTCAGAGTAAACTTTTTTGAATAAAAAACAATTTTCAGATGATCAGTCTCGCATGGGTTTCTAGGTCGTTAAACCACCCGCAAGGCAAAAAGGGACTAGTTTCCACGTTGATATGCTTGGTTTGTGTCGGCATACTCGTGTTTTGTGTATCTGCAAGCCACTCGATATGTAATCTCTAATTTAAAAATGAATAAAATAAAACAGCTTTCTTCAGTGTTGATGTCGGCGTTATGGATCACAATTTTTGCGTTTTGTTCGTTATTTGCCTCGCTTTACTCAATGTCGATCACTGATAAGCCGACGCGTAAATTCAGCTACGGATTGGCACGTGTTCCGGTGTTGAGTGTTTTCAGTACCACTGTGAGTTATTTTGTGGATTCAACGAAATATTTTATGTTTTCAGGTGCTGGCTCAATTGTTCTCCATTTTTTTGTCAAAAGAATCATTCGAGCACATACTAAGTCCAGATCATCACGGATCGCACGATGCGTCTGCGGCTCATGAGCATGAGCCTGAGGAAATAGGTATGATTTTTTTTTATATATATATAGGTGGAAAGTATGTTATAAATAATCTAGAAAAATATTATTTTAAAATTTGCAGGGAAATTTTGAAAACGGGTAAAAATATTTTCGGAAAGTCTGCTGGCGGAACAAAGAAGAAAAATACTTCCTCATTTTGATTTTGGGTCATTTTGAAAGTTTCCGAATAACCTAAATTATCAATGTTTATCCAAAAAAAAAAAAGATCTTGAATTTATTATTCCGGATTGAGAGTTACTATTACTTACAAAGTTAACATTTTCCAGGTGGTTGGCCATATTTCGTTGGGTCAGCAGCGTCTTCTGTTGCTCTTTTGCTTTCCGCGTATGCTCTGAAGAATCAAGCGTTCCAGCATGTGCTCACTTCCGCGACAGCTTCAAGTCTACAAGAGCACGCATCTGACATCTCTAGTGGAATCTGCTGGGCTATTCCTGGACTTTCACGTCTTTTACTCCCCCGGATAAACTCGATGGTTCTTTTGGCTGGAACCACGACGAGTTTGCTTTTGCTCTGCGAGCATTTCAAGTATATATTTTCAATTTATTTATCGAAAATCTATTTTTTGTTTTAAAGACACGATTTTACGTGGGCGGATCCTGTATGTTGTCTTCTGTTGTCTGTCGCCGTGTTTTCGACGATGTGGCCACTTTCTACGTACACTGGAATGATTCTACTTCAAACCACACCTCCGCATTTAATTAATCAAATCGATAGGTATCTATTCATGGAGAAAATTTTTTTTTATATTGTTAAAATGCTCATTTTCAGATGCATTTCCGAAGCATCGCACATCGATGGAGTTCTTGAATTGAAGGGGGGACGATTCTGGCAACTTGATTTCAACCAATTGGTACGTATTTAATTATATAAAAGCTTGCAGCGTTGCAAAAGTGCGTGAAAAAATCAATTTTTAACACATTTATGGATTTGCAGGAGCTTGTTTATGCAAAAAATTTAGTAGCATAATTTATTGTTAATAGCAACAAAAAAAAACTTCCCTAGTTTCGAAACTAGGACTATTCGAAACTGGGACATTTCGAAACTTTAGTGCTATTTTTCGTCTCCGTATTTTTGAATATTTTACCGGTAAATTCGAAGAACTTGCTACAATTTGCCGGGAAATTCAGCGCTAAAAATTTCGAAACGTCCCAGAGCCGAATTATATACCACATTAATATCACGAAAGTGTCAATCCGTGGCGAATAGGTATTGTCGGCCCGCCAAAATGGTCAAACGCGCTCCGCTGTACTCAATACTACGTGGATTATATTTTGGTTTCCAAATTTTTTCATTTCACGTGTAAATTCAACGTGAAATAAAATAATTTGGAAACCAAAATGAAATCCACGTAGTATTGAGTTCAGCGGAGCGCGTTTGACCGACGTGGCGGGCCGATAATAGTATGTATGGTGATTTTATTTTTTAAATGTGTATTATTCGAAAATTGGTGACGATTTTCGAAAAAAAAAAGATTCTCGGTGGCATCTTACTTGTGATACTTACGTGTGTGTGTGTCCGGCGCAACGTTTAAAAACCGCTGACCCAAAACCGCTTTTCCCAAAAGAATTCATCTGAAAATTGTACTTCTCCAGATTTCTGTATTTTTCATTCTAATAAATATTTCCTAATTTTTTGTCAAAAGCCATAAAAGTGAATTAAATAACAGATTGACATAAAAATTTTGTTTACAGTTCAACAAGAATAGGATTTTAAATTAGAGAATAGCGTAGAATAGAGTACAGTTTAACGAGAAAACGAGAACTGTTTACTAGTTATGTAATGGACCTATTCATAGGATAAAAAAAAAACATTTTTTTGTTTTTTTCCTATTCATAGATGTCAAAAAACGTCAAACAATGTTAAAAAACGTTTAAAAAATGTCAAAAAACGAATCCTATGAATAGGTCCATAAACATAATCTTCAAACAGTTAATTCGAAATGAGTAGGGAAAAATTCCAGTATTGCCGCCCACTACAATATAGGAACCCACACTATAGTATAGGCACCCACATAACGAAAAATTGGGATTTTTTCCGATTTTCTGTGGGTGGCTATTTTGAAATGCTTATACTGGTTTCCTAGGGAATCTTTCAGAATAGCCACCCTTGCACTCCAATTTGCGCACCCACACTAACGAGCTATAGAATAGGCACCCACAAGCTGATATTTGCACTTCAATATGTGCACCGCTCATTCCAGAATAGACACCCATCATTCCAGCGGCGCCGACTGTGGGTGGCTATTCTGTAATTATCCCGAGAGTAGAAATAGCGCAACAGTCTTCGAACTTTTTCCACATTGTCAATTGATTCTTGCCGAGGCCATACAACTCTTTTGCTCGTTCAGGTTGGCACTGTAGACGTACGTGTTCGACGAGATGCCGACGAGCAGAATGTTCTACTTCTGGTTACTGAGAAGTTCTCCTCACTGATCACAACGTTGACTGTTCAAGTGGTAAAGGATGCTGCATGGTCAGCAGAATCGCCAGCTTACTCAAATGGCCACTCACATCAGGATAATCATGGTCATTCTCATTCTCATTCTAATGACCATGATCATGACCACGGCCACAGCCACGGTCATGATGGACATGGTCATAGTCATGATCACGATGAACATGGACATTCTCATAGTGGTGGATCTCATGATCAGGGGCAAAATCATGGGCATTCGCATGATAATAATGATAGTCATGGGCACTCACACGGATCTTCTGGAGCATCTCATGGTCATTCGCATGATGGAGTATTTTATCATTAATTTATTGATAATTGTTTTTTTTTAAATTTCGGGTGTTTTTTTTAATTAAGGACTAAATAGCTTCTTTTTTTTGTTGGTTGTTTCATTATCCATCTAGTCTTTAAAATTGAAAAAAAAAACCTATTTATTTAGATAAAACGTAATAATTTTCCGCATTCTTTATCATTTCTTGTGTCTTCTTTTCTGTACATATCCGGGCCGAGTATACAACTTTTAAGACTTTTTTTTCCTTTATTTATAGCTGTGATCTAATTGTTTCTGATTTCCCTGTCCTTTCTAGTGATATTTGTTGATGATTTTTCTGTTATTTCTTCTCTTTTCTATCGAAAATTAAATTAAATACATTACTCACCGAATTTTCTGATTAGAATGGCACTCCATTTGGATGCTTGAAAAATTAAAATTACAATTTCTCTCTTGCCAAAATACGATAATAGTATTCGATATGCTCCGCGTGATTGTGCGTGGCGCGCACAATTCGTCAGCTGCTCGACAGGCTTTGATCGAGAAAATCATTCGAGTGGATCATGCTGGCGAACTTGGAGCCGATCGAATTTATGCCGGTCAATTGGCAGTTCTAAAAGGTCTGGATAGTGGAAGAAAAATAAAAATAATTTTGTTTAAGGCTCCTCGGTTGGATCCGTTATCAAAAAGATGTGGGACGAAGAGAAGGAACATTTGGACACTATGGAAAAATTGGCGGCGAAACACAATGTCCCACACACGGTGTTTTCGCCGGTTTTCAGTGTTGCCGCTTATGCTCTTGGTTCGTTTTTAAATATCGCGAAGTGTTTTTTTATTCTTTTCTTTTTTTTTATGGGGTTATTCTAGAAACCAGCAAAAAATTCAGCCAAAATTCGGTGAATGCTCCGATCGGTCTGAAACTTTGAGAAATCATTTTGAAATACTCTCGGACATTCCCTTAAAATTTCAGAACAAAATAGCGATTTTTGAACATTTTCAAAAAGAAAAAGAAATATTTTTTTAAATTAATATTTCGGTCTGAAATTTTCAGGGAATGTCCGAGAGTATTTTTTAAATGATTTCTCAAAGTTTCAGACCGATCGCAACAGTCTCCGAATTTTTTTCTGGTTTTTTCTATTTTTTGCTGGTTTCGAGGATAACCCCATAAAATTTATCCACAATCAAATCTAATTTTCTGCCCAGGAGTTGGCTCTGCTCTTCTCGGAAAAGAGGGCGCAATGGCGTGCACAATTGCTGTCGAGGAGCTCATCGGGCAACATTATAATGATCAACTGAAAGGTAATTCTCATCTTGCATCAATTTCTTTTTGACAGATTTTTAATTTTAATTTGTCTTTTTACAAATTCACTGTTTCGTTCTTTTCTGAAAATGTTTGTTCACCTAAACCGTTCAGTGGAAATTATTTGTTACTTTTCAGTGAATATTCTGACTTGAATATAAAGTGCTTGATAACTGAGAATAATGTATTTAGAACTGCTCGCCGATGATCCGGAAGCGCACGCTGAGTTGTTGAAAACGTTGACACGACTTCGCGATGAAGAACTTCATCACCACGATACAGGAGTGGAAAATGACGGATTGAAGGTGAATTTATGAATAGAAAACAATAACTTGCGTGGGGGCGGGGCTAGTCGCATTTTCTCTGCGATTTTTCCTTTCCCAACTTTACCGTCCTGTACTGCGGCTCCTGGGTAAGCACTTTTGAGGCAATGGGGGGGGGGTCAAAAATTATCAGTTCAAACCTGGAAAACTAGAATCGTCTTGGAGTATAGAAAAACCTTGAATGTATTGTGAATTGTGAATGTATTGTGAATAGTATTAAATACCCAGACAAAAAAGAGTTAACGAAAAAGAGGTAACATTAAAAAAATTAACAATAATTTTGTCGCGGTAAATTTTGCAACTTTTCGGATCTGTGGCCGTTTCTCTGATTTTTTATTATAAAAAATAGAAGTCCACGGGGAGTACACGAAGTCGCGGCCTAAAAAACCGGGCGCGCTGGCCTAGGAACAGCCCCCTCAGCTAACGGCATTTTTTTCATTAACCATCTTCTCGCGAGGTGGTGCTCAAAATCCCAACTCGGTCAGTTTTCCAAATTTCACAATTTTTCTTTTTTAAACAGTTTCTAACTGTTGTGGTAAGGTAAATAATCGCCAGTCAGCTATTCTAAAACGATTTTTTGGTCAATGGACCATCCGCAGAAATCCTTGGACCATCCGCTGGGCGACGCCATTTCCATTGCGTTGAGGGGGCTGGCCTAGGAAACCTCGTCTTCGTGTACTCCCCGTGGTCTTCTATTTTTTTGTTGTAAAATTAGGCAAAAATCAGAAAAAATTTGTTGTGCGATTTTATTTGTAAATCCCCCTCAATACTAAATTTGAAAGCAGTTTTCCCGAAAAGTTGGCACCTCCTTTAACAGTTTTTCTCAAAAAGTTCCAGGTTCTTCGATAACCTGTTTTTTTTTCGGAGGAGCGTATCTTTGTGACTCGGACTGCAGTCGCCAAAAGTCATAGGCTTGTTATAGAATGAAAACAAATTAATAATGGTAATTTCCCAGGCCCCCGCCTACTCTGCGCTCAAATGGATCATTCAAACCGGATGCAAAGGAGCAATTGCAATCGCTGAAAAAGTTTGAACTTCTTCTCAATATCCCTAGTATCTCAATATTTGAAATTGTAAAAAGCTGACCGATAAATAGAGAAATAAAATAAAACGTTATAGTTTTTTTTCGAGCGGTTTATTTTTCAAAACCGACAAATATAAAAGTTGGCCCTTTTCTCTCATCCGTCAGTTTTCATTTTTTTAAGGAGAGGACCACCATTAGGGCGTGGTAAACAGGAGGGGGGGGAGGAAAACGAGTGAGGCGATAAACAAAATGGACAAAGTAGTGGACAATAGAGGGCGGGCGGACCACAAAAAAGAGAAAAGAGGACGAGTGGTCATTTCGTTGGCACCCGGAAAAAGAGCTTTTCAAATTGGGCTCTTCTGGATTCTTGAGAGCTCTTTCGTGTCGGGTTTAAATAATTAGTTTTATTTTTATTGTCGGCCCGCCAAAATGGTCAAACGCGCTCTGCTGAATTCAACGCGGTGCGATTTTCATTTCACGTGGAATTTATACGTGCAATTAAATAATTTGGAAACCAAAATAAAAATTCCATAGCGTTGAGTTCAGCGGAGCGCGTTTGATCATTTTGGCGGGCCGACAATATTTAAAAAAATTATTTTTTTTTTCAATTTTTAACTTTCGAAAACATTGATCTAATTAGACAAAAAGCCTAATTTCCCTTGCCCTTCCCGTCAATTTTTGACTTTTTGATCTATCCAACCCACTCCATTTTTTTTTCTTCCATCCCAATGCAAAGTGCATTCATTTCTTTCCTATCAGGCAACAAAGACGCAGACAAATCTCCAAATTTTCAACATTCTTTTCACGCTCTTTTATTTCAAAAATGGGACAAAGTTGCAGTGTTTTAGTGGTCGATGGGGGCAGACGAAAGGGAAAAACCGAGAGGAAAAAAAAAAACGAAAAATGGTCAAATCTTTTGGGACCACATATTTTATCAATTGTTCAAAATTTTCACAGGGGTTTTTAGCTTTTTCACGGTGCGTTGAAGCGTGCATTTTTTTTTTTTCGAAAATAATTCAAATTTTTAAAATTTCCGCCACATGTGCGTTCAAATTGTAACGTTACTGGTTTGTTTGCATGTGTTGAAACTTGTAATGAAAAAACACTTTCATTGAAAAAACCATGAAACAATTCCGTTAATTTGAAAATAAGGAGACCGTAATCTATTGTGAAAACAAAAAATTGCGACGCGGTGTTTGCGTATTTTTGAAATTCAAACGGCAATGAGAGAAATAACATGGCAAATGAAGAAATGGTGCTACCTCGGAATAAAACTCGCTCGGAATAGAACTGTAGCGATATTGAACTTGCTTCGGAATAGAACTGTTCGGAATCGAACCGTTCGGTATAGAACTGTAGCGAAAAAGAACTGTAACGAAGTAGAACTGTTTGGAATAGAACTGTAGCGAAATAGAACTGTTTCGGAATAGAACCGTTTCGGAATAAAACTGTAGCGAAATGGAACTGTTTCGGTGTAGAACTGTAGCGGATTAAAACTGTTGCGAAAAAAAACTGTTTTGGAACAGAACTGTCCCGAAACAGAACTGTAGCGGAATAGAACTGTTTTGGAATATAACTGTAGCGAAACAGAACTGACTGAAATGGAGCTGTAAAAGAAGAACCGCTGCGCGAAATTGAACTCAATAACCTACCATGTACAACTGAATACTTATTCGAGCTGCTGTAGCTTTCCTGGGTCACTACAGCTCCACTTCAGGCGGTTCTGTTTCGCTACAGTTCTATTCCAAAACAGTTCTATTCCGCTACAGTTCTGTTTCGGGACAGTTCTATTTCGCTTTAGTTCTATTCCACTACAGTTCTATTCCAAAACTGTTGTATTTCGCTACAGTTCTAATTCGCTACAGTTCTATACCGAAACAGTTCTATTCCGAAACAGTTCTATTCCAAAACAGTTCTATTTCACTACAGTTCTATTCCGATCAGTTCTATTCCGAACAGTTTTATTTCGCTACAGTTCTATTTTACTACAGTTCTATACCGAAACAGTTATATTCCGAAACAGTTCTATTCCAAAACAGTTCTATTCCGAGGTAGCACCGAAGAAATATGTTCTCATTTTCGTTTGAATTTTAAAAGTACGCAAACACCGCGTTGCAACTTTTTTGTTTGCTATTATGTGTTCACGAACGAGGTTTGCAAACGACGCTCCGATGTCCCGCAGTTTATCACTGCGGTCTCGCAGCGAATACTGCGGAACAGTGGAAAAATTGCGGAACATCGGAGCGTCGTTTGCACACCTCGTTCATGAACATATAATAATTTTGAAAATACGTTGTGCGAGGGGCCGCGTTTGCAGCGGAGTGATTTTTAAAACTTTGTAAATAAATACGGTGAAAAAAAAACAAATTAAATGCTCTGTTTATTTTTAACCTTTTGCCAAAATTTAAAATTGTCAAAATTAGAGAAAACCCTCTTAAATATTTTGATTTCAATCTGGTTTCCAAATGCAGCCATGAAACTCTGCCCTCCCACTTATCATTCTTATTTGAAATTCGCGGGTAAAACAGTGGGCAGTTTCATGTTTTCTGCAACTTTGCAGCACGAGTTTTGTGCGGGAAAAAAGTGCCGCCGAGCTGTAAAAGGGGCGGGGCTTGTTCCTTGATTTTGGCCGACGTTTGCGGACTTACCTGATGATCAGTAAGCCCCGCCCATTTTTCAAAATCATTTCCAAATATTTCACCTTTTTTGCTGGCCACACATTATCAATTCAATATTCTTGCCGGCTACAGTAAGCAGTTGCGAAACTCCGCCCCTCAGGTTTTTCAACTGAACCCAGTGCCAAAATTGTGAGCGGGTGTGTCTCGTTATGTCTGCGCGGAAGCATATGTTATCCGGCAAGAATATTGAACAGATAATATATATGAATCAGAGAAAAAAATATTCCAAAAACACATCCATTGGTCATTTTTGCACTGCCTGAAATCTGATCCATTTTTTCATTTTTTGTACTTTTCTTTCAAAAACGTTTATGTATAATGCTATTCGAATGACCTTCTCTTCTTCTTTTTCTTCTTTTCCTCTTATTTTTTTCCGTATTCAAGTGGATTATAATCGGAAGAAAGAGGTGTGTTAGAAAGTCGGGTTAGTATGTTTAGAAAAGAGGTGGAACTAAAGTAAATACGAATACATTTGATGTATAATATGTCAAAGCTCTTGTAGGTCAGTGTCTATTTGCATATACTGTACTTATTAGCAATTCGTGCTTTGGATAAAAAAATTAGAAGCAAATAATCTCTCTCTCTCTCTGTCAAATTTTTATTATGAATCCGTCTAATACATTGTCTTAAATTGTTTTTCTGCCAAATTTTTTTTCACAGCAAGTAATTGCATTTGCTGGGCAAATTGCCCACTAGCTGCCCATTAGCTGCCCCAGACAGATCTTTCGAATGCCGTGCCAATTTGCCATTTTGTGTGGCCTGAGTTGTTTACGTTTAAAAAACCTCTGGGTACGGTAGCTTTTTGACAATTTTCCGCAATTTTTTATTGGTCAAAAAACACAAAAATTAACACTTGTTTCGCCTAAATCGCGGCCGAATTCCTTGGCAGTTTACTCAGGGAATTTCTGGCAACTTGCCAGCTGCTGTATTTTTGTATTCTGATTTTCCTGGCTATTTTAAATCTTCTTCAAAGGATAAAGATTTGGTTTAATAAAACTGTTGTCCATTTTTGAGCCATGTCACAAGAAAAAGTGAAATAATTATTGCTACCCCGCGAACGATGCAAGTGCGCTCCGCTGCACTCTGTACTTTGCAGATTTCACATATTGGGATCGCCAAATTGGGGGTTTTTTGTTGTTTTTCATATAAAATCTTGGTTTTTCACTTCTTTTTTCTCAGGAAAATTGTTTGTGTTTGTATGGCTGAAATGTATCACACATTTTTTTGACGATAAACTTGATTTTTTCAATTAGCCGCACATAAAAATCACCTGTTCATGGTTTTCCATACTTGAAAAATTCATTTTTGAATAACCTGTTTCCCTTCATAAACATAAATATTTGTAATGTGAGAAAAAGTGTAAAAATAAAGGTTTTTTTTGTGAAAACCAACAAAAAAAAATCTAAAATTCCTTTTGGTGATGGAAACGAAATTTGTGAAGTAACCGGTGCAGTGGAGCGCACTTGCTTCGTCAGAGAAGCACAATTATTGTCGGCCCGCTAAAATGGTCAAACGGTCTCCGCTGAACTCAACGTTATTCGATTTTCATTTTGGTCTCCAAATAATTTAATTTCACGTATAAATTCAACGTGAAATAAAATAATTTGGGAACCAAAATGAAAATAGAATAACGTTGAGTTCAGCGGAGCGCATTTGACCAATTTGGCGGGCCGACAATATGTATTTTAATGAATTTCCAAGGCTCTATTTTCTTATACATCTATATTTTCTAAAAATAGGGTTTATCTTGAATTTTTTCGGCTAGGCCAGAATTTTTTATTTAATCTTTTTTGAACCTCATAATTAATGAGCCATTCTATTCTTTAAAATTCCAAAAACGCAGTATACTTCCGAATTCTCCAAAAATGTCCGCCCATTTCAAAGTGTATAGTCGTCCGTCTCAGAGAAAAAAAAACGGAATAATTTTCTATTGAAACAACACAAAAAAAGAAAAAGAATAGAGAAATTCTGTGGCACTTTTGATGAAAATTTAATTAGATCGGAGGAGAATATTTGTGACCAAAAAAAGAACCAAGAAACATTTGACTAGATTTGCAAATTGTGTTTCTTTTCTTTTCCTTCTCTTTTTGGTCTTTTTGGGCCCAGAAAGAAGGCGAAAAGCTCGGTACATTTATAAAACGTTTTTGGTGTTTTTAACCTTGTTGTTTTACTGCCCATCAGGTGCCGATGAACTGCACACTAGCTGCTCATTAGCTGCCGATTAGCTGCCCATTATCTGCCCAATAGCTACCCACTAGCAGTCCGGGCAGATCTGCCGAATCCCGTGCAATTTGTCATTTTGCTCGGCTTCGGGGAAAAGCTACAAGTACGGTATCCTTTTGACGCTTTTCTGCAATTTTGCTTTTGGATAAAAACACAAACAATTATTATTTTTTCCTGCCCTTAATAGGTCCATTAGGTCATAAAAATATGGTTCCTAACATTCAAAAAACGTTGTTCTCCAATGACATCATTCGAGGATGAACCACTAAACTTTTATATGTATTTTTATTTGCAAATGTCCCATTTGAATTCCCACTGCCCTCCTAAAAGAGATAAAATTGGTATGGACAAGAGAATGGGCCTGGTTGAGAAAGAAAAAAGAAGAGCCTTGTCCTTTTTCTATCCGTTTTTTGTGTGAACTACTAATGTTAGACGTCATCACAGTTTGGTCCGGATCTCACAAATGGACCAATTACCAGTCTGTGTTGGCTCTGTTATTTTTAGTATCCAAAGGATGTTGCTTCTAATTTTGGGGATTTTAGATGCATAATAATAATTTAAATATGTACTTATTGTGAAAACAAAAAATTGCAACGCGGTGTTTGCGTACTTTTGAAATTCAAACGGCAATGAAAGAAATAGCATGACAAATGAAGAGATTTATACCCATTTTCGTTTGAATTTTAAAAGTACGCAAACACCGCGTTGCAATTTTTTTATTTTCACAATAATATCCATAAATAATTTCTTGTTCCTCCTCGCTTTTTGAAATGGTAATCTTTAACAACTTTACTATTTCCAACCCTTTATTTCCAGTTTGTTTTCTTTGATAAACAAGATAATTATTTCACAATACTAAACTTAGTTTTTATGACATTTCATCTAATCGCTTACCCGTAACAGAGCTTTGTCGTCCTTTCTCAGAAGCTTTGGCAGGAGTTTCAGGGGCTCTGGGACGTCTCGAAACCTGCCACTTTGAAACTAGACTGGATCAAATAGTTGTCGAAAATTTACCTGCAAATTCGGAGAATTTTCGATATTTTTCGGAAAATTTTCCGCTAAAAATGCACTAAAGTTTCGAAACGCCCCAGTTTCAAACGTCTTGTTTCTAAACGTCCCAGAGCCGTTTCAGGGAGCTTATCTTGATTGCCGAGTTTGCCATCTTTAAGAACGTTTGGACCAGGCTGTATGCATGAACTTCGTTTGTCTGGCAAAGGGTTCTGTCGGCTTTTCTCAGGGGCTCGTAGTTCTTTGCACGCCTCTCCGTCGTCCAATGCGCCTCCATGTTCGTCGGATAATGAAATTATTTTTTCACTCGAAAATTTACTTTTTTGAGAAATTCGAATCATTGTCTGATTATTCAGGATGACACCATCATTTTAATCCAAAAACGAAGTCTTTTTGTCAGAAAATGACCGAGCCTTAGGGTTTTAAAAATGCGCCAGGTAGAAAAAAATTTTACAAGGCTGGGGTGCCGTGCTTTGTCACTACTTGTAAGTCAGTCGTGAGGCTTTAGGAGGGTGTCTAAAGATGTTTTTCATGATTTTCGGGTTTTATAACTTTCAGATTGTACGTCCGAAAAAAACTTACCAACCCCTTTTCTCGGTAAACGAGGTTCCTGTATACCACGGGGAAAGCCTGCCAGTTCTCGCGACTCTGCGTCTCCGTATTTGCACGCGTGTAGAAACGCAGATAGGGCGCGTTTGCCTTAAAGTAGTGCTAACGTTCACAGAAGGTTCTCGCTGGTGTGACAAGCTTAGATAATTATGTTTGATGTGATTCAATTGCTGAGTATAAAAAATCTCAAAAACTCACTATTCATAAACAATATACATAAAACATTTTGCCACTTCTTCTCCTCTTTTTTTCCCACACTCCTAATACGGTTACTTTCATTCCATCCAAAATCATCCCCCATCCATCCATCCCGGTTGATCTTTTAATTGCATCTCCTCCGCTCTGTGTATCAAACTTCACCGCACTATTTTCACTGTTCAATTCTTTTGCAATTAAATTGCGGTTATGTAGTAACCTGGACTAGACACACCGATTTATTATAATCACACGTTTTGGACGCAATGGGAGTGTAGCCTAGCCTTATGTATGTTTTTATGTTTTGCACTGCTCATTTCACCTGTTTCCTTCTTGGAAAATCCTAAAGTGAAAACTTCGAGTTTCCTGAAGAAAACTATAATAAAATTTGTCTTCTATTCATACATAAAAAAACTGGCAGTCTGGCACCACCAAATGTCGCTGGGAGGGAAATTCAATTTCCGCTTTCCTCTCAAAAATGTTTCAACTTGGACATCTTTAAAACAGAAACTTTCTTCTGGCTCTTTTCTCAAAGTTGAAATTCTTTCTTTTTTGTTTTAAAAAATTGGTCACCCCCAAAGCCGCGTGAACTTTAAAATTTGGCTCCGCCCTCTTGCCTGAATTTCAAAGGGGCTATTTGTTTTTAGAACTTTGCAGTTTAGAACTCAATTTTCCTGATCCAGTTATTTATTTTCTGTCTTTCTAATCATATTTGAAATTATTGGAAAAACAGGAATAAAATAACTGGTATGTTTTCAAATTTTCATGTGAAATCAAATATTTAAAGGGAAATAAAACATTAAATACGAAATTTGCGTTAAGAGGCGGAGCTTAATTTTCAAGTTCACGCGGCTTTAGAGGTTACAAATTTTTAAATTCCAGTTCAGATTCAGATGACAACGATCAGTACGACAAGCCGAATCCGACCGCAATCGTCGTTGAGTTTGGACGAGAAGCGGCATCGTAATCGAAGTCTTGGGTGCATTTCAAGGCACTCCGCGTGCCCTCTGCCTGGATTTTCAGCCTATCTCGGCTCGATAACAAGAGTCTCAACAGGCCAAACAACGTTCCATCCATACGGCGTCAACCAGCCATTATCGCCGCAGTCGTGTGTTGGTGAGTTGGGGCTCGGCAGATTGTTTGGGTAAATTATCATTACTTTCAGTACCTACCAGGGATGTGCGGAATTCCATTTTTTATTTTCCGTTTCCACCATTTTTTTCCATTCCGTTTTCCGTTTTCAAAATTTTTTTGTCTGACTTTGGTAATTTCCTCCGTCGGACCGGCTAATACCTCCAAAACTCCTCTAGTATTTTTCAATGGTATGCTTATTTATAAAAATGTAACTTTTGGTACTTAATAAGAAAAGAAATTGCTCGTTTTGCGAATTCTATTCCTATTTCCGTTCCCGTCATTTTTTCATTCCATTTTCCGTTTGGAAAATTCCATTCCACACATATCTGGTACCTCTTTACCACTGCTTTTCAACTGCCAAACATCACCATCAAGTAGAAATGAACCCGGGTGGGCCGAATACAAAAAATACATTTGTGTGATGCTGAAATTGTAATATTTTTTGAAAACAAATTCGACAACTTAATTTTCTGTGTTTCATTATTTTGGCATATTTCCACTGCCAATTTTCTAAAGTCCACGGTGTCCAGGATTGGAAATGTGGGCGGAGCCTAATTTGCTGGCGCGCCAGCAAATTAGCATGGCGCACTTTCGGTGCTTGCGCATTTTTCGACGCTCGCATTTTTTATTGATTTTATTTTTCTTTCCAGTAAAATCTGTTTTTTTTGTAAAATGTATGTATTGTATCTTTTAATACCATAAAATTGCCCACATTTCGATTTTCGTAGATTTATCCATCAAAAACACCAAAAAACTCACTTTTTTAGCTCCGCAATGCTAAAAACAATTATTCCGAAACGAAATGGTGGCCGAACCAAATGTGATATTCTTAGGCTTAAAAAAATTCTAAAGACCTCAGCTATAATTCAGTTAGAGCACATTTGGGAAAATGTTAAAAATTTATGCTTTTTCCCGAAAAACATAAAAATGCCTCAAAAATTGAATTTCGCGCGAAAAATCCCGTGGAGCGCGTTTGCTCGGCCCCGCCCAGCTTTCAAATCTTGGACACCGTGAAGTCCTACAAAAAAAGTATTAAAAACTGTAGAAGTTACACACGGGCATGAGACGGCATAACAAAAAAGGCAGTTTCCCTTCTGTTTTCTACTCCCTTGAATAACACCATTACAACGGCTCAAAATTAATATGAAAACGTGAACATTTTTATTAAAAATGTCTATTTTAATATTAAATTTGGACTTCACTTTTGAACGTTTGCTGACTCCCGGTTCATCCCCTGTGTAATAAATGAAAAAATAAAAAATAAAGTACAGTACCCACTGGTGAACCGCGCGCGGGCCCGCCAGCGCTTGGGTGCCCTCGCTGGCCGCTGGCGGGCCCGCGGCGGCTATGATATTTGGTAGGTGACTGACAGGTGAAAAAAATTTTGTTTCCAATGGGTTTATAAATGAATTATAGTTATTTTAAACGAAGTAAAATTGCGCATAGGACACTAATCAGTTGAGTTTTTGATCGAAAATGCTGATATTCAGTGGTGATGCGCTGGCGGGCCCGCTACGGGCCCGCCAGCGTCCAGCTGACGAACGGGTGGGCGGAGGATGGTAAACTGTTTCAAGAAGGTATATAAATTTTTTCTTTCCTAGTTTTATATGAATAATAACGAGTACAAATATTTTTTTAGTAGACTTTGTTCTAATTGTAAGAATTGGACATGACCGACCGCGGATAAGTTGCAGAAAAGTTTCATTAACGTTTCGTTTGTTTTGATATTTGTTGAAAACGTTTTGTTCTAATTTGAGAAGTGTTTATTAGGTTTTCAAACAATTTGCATCATGAAAACAAAATCCGCAAACACCGTAAAAATAAGTGGGCGGAGTTTCATGTTCTCATGTCGCAAGTTCATTGAAAACAAAATTAGTTATACAAAATTCAAACAAACAGATGAAGGAATTCGAAAAACTACGAGTTTCGTTCGCTACCCAACTCTGCGAACGTATTCTTACATGTCGTGAATGTAATTCATTTCTTGTGAATAATTCACATCTATAAACACTGTATTTTCTCTAAAAAAGTGCAGCTTCAGTAACGAAGCTTACAGTACCTGCTAAAAATAATTTAGCAGCCTTTATTAAAAATTCAGCATTTACGTTTTTATTCGAAAAAATGAAGAAGTAACTGAAGAAATTAAGAGATTTTTTGTCTCCCGGTTTCACGTGAAATGTCACTCCGCCACGAATCCATTATATGTGTTTTCCATCGATTATAGTTTTTATAGAAACAATATTTCTACGCTGCTAAAAGAGTCAAGCTGGTAAAGGAGCCTTTATCGCCTTATCCCTATCGCGTGCCTTTTTTAACAAGTCTCTTAAATGCTGTGTCAATATCCAGTACACGTCAGCGTAGCAGGCTTGAAATGCTATAATACTGAAATTACCGTTTTAATAACGTTGACAATCGGGTACTGCGGATTGACGTTGACAATGAGTTCAGCACAGGCTAACATCGCTCAATCTGCCTATTTTAAAGCGATTACGTGTAAATTAATTTTTTTTAATGTTAAATTTTGTGATTTTATACTCATTTTTTGATTATTCATCAAAAATATTAACGTAAAAAGTCAGTATTACCCAGTTTTCTTGAAACAAATGGCGCGCAGCATTATTGCAAAATCGTGTGCCGCAGTCTGCAAAGTGGGCGGGGCTTAACTTTTTATGGACCTATTCAAAGTACTGTAGAAAATCGGAAAAAATGACAAAAAACTGGGAGAAAACTCGGAAAATGCTCCGATTGGTCTGAAACTTTGGGAGAAACTGTCAAAAATGCTTCCGGACTTTCTCAGAAAATTTTGGACCGAAATATCGATTTTAAAAAATATTGATTTTTTTTCTGAAAATTTTCTAAAATCGATATTTCGGTCCAAAATTTTTTGAGAAAGTCCGGAAGCATTTTTGACAGTTTCTCCCAAAGTTTCAGACCAATCGGAGCATTTTCCGAGTTTTCTCCCAGTTTTTTGTCATTTTTTCCGATTTTCTACAGTACTTTGAATAGGTCCATTAAATATTTTTTTTTGTCAAAAAACTTCAATTTTACGTGTTTTTCTGCCGTTTTTTATCATTAATTTTCATTTTTAATTAATTTTTTGTGTTTTCAGGGGAAAAACGGATCAAAATGGCGACATTTTGCGGTCGGCTGAGGTTAAAATCCGCCTGAAAAACGAGTAAGTTTGTAAAGTACGTTTTATGGGCTTTTTTTGTTGAGATATTTATTATTTTCAGGTGGTAAAGACGCGAGGCTGCTATGGAAAAAATCGAATTCATCTGGCCAATCGGTATGTTTTGAAAAGTTTTAGTCTTGTTGAAATTTGCGAAAAAAGAGCAAAATAAATTGTATTACATATGTTGAAAACAAAAAATTGCAACTCGGTGTTTGCGTAATATCGGGTCAACTTAGAAAATTAAATGAAGAAAAATTATTAGCGAGCCGATTTTTTATTTAGACCTTTATTTCCCAGAAAAGTACAGAAAACTGAAAATGGAAGCGGAAATCCGTAATTTTTTCCTCGACTGCAATACCTTTAACAAATTTCCTAAAGCCGGTAGCGCACCGATTTGAACCAACTTTAAAAAATGTAGTAAATTAAACGAAGAACAATATTTATTGAGCCGATTTTTTGGCTCTGGGACGTTTCAAAACAAGACGTTTCAAAACTTTTTTGCATTTTTGCGGCGTACTAGTGTATTTAAATTTCCATAAAAATACAAATAATTGATAAAAGAAAAAAATAAAAACCTTATGAGCGTGCATTTTGGTGTCAATTGGCAACAAACGCTACGAAAAAAATGCAAAAAAGTTTTGAAATGTCCCAGTTTTGAAACGTCTTGTTTTGAAACGTCCCAGAGCCGATTTTTCAGTTGGCTTTCATTTTCAAAATAGATCCAGGATTTCTTTCATGGAAGAGAAGATTTCTCAAAATGGCCTAGGATCTGCATCGGTACGTAGTGGAAAAAAAGCCGATTGACACAAAACTTGCCCAAAAATTTTCAAAGCCACGGGGCTTGGAGCGACCAAGTTCTGGTGCGAAATATTTAGGTGCTTTTTGCGCAGATCAAATTTGGAAATATGCTTTTGAAGAAAGGAACTGAATGAAATAGGGATGACACAAAATAACGCTTTTTGAAAACTTTTTTATGTACTTTTTAAAATAACATGAAACTCTACGCAATTTACTTGTGAAAATAAAATTTTTAAAAACTCCGGGATGCCGTATTTAGCGCCAGCTCTCACATAATAAACTTATCCATTTTTCAGACACGTGCGACATCTCGATTCGGACGATCGACGATGAGATGATTCGGGCAACGTCATCGAAGAACTTTGTGATAATCTAATAATTTTCTTAATTTTTCTTTTCTGTTTTTTAATAAACTGTCTTATTAATAACATCAGTGTTAGTTTCTAATAGAAAATATCAAATAAAGAAAAAAAGCAAGAAAGGGGTCACCCACGCGATGTAGCAGGTAGCGAACCGCTGGCGGGCCCGCCACGGGCCCGCTGCGTGCACCACGCGTGTACTCTTTTAGCTGTCAGCGGTGCGCTGGCGGGCCCGCGGCGGGCCCGCTGCGGGCCCGTGGCGCTTCACCAGTGACCGTTCAAAAGGTTGGAAACTTTTGGTTTCTCGGGCATAACTTTTGAATGGAAAGGGTTATGGTTCTGAAAATTTGCATGGATCTGCCCCGTAATGTTTTTGACAAGCTCCAAAAATGGATATGGTCATTTTTGAGAACTGCAGATTTTTCAAAAAATTTCAGATGCCAAAATTTTCGACCCAAAAATAATTTTTTTTTCTCATTTTTCAGGACTCGATATTTATGTTCAAAATGAAGGTTTAAAACTAAAAGTATGATTTTAGTTAACTATGGGTTGATCGGACAATTTTCAGCTGACTTACAGCACTTTGAGTATCAGGGTCCATATGGGTAAGTCAACTTTAACTTTTATTGAGAATCACCAAAACCTAATAAAATTAAATAAAGTTTGCTTTTTAACAGTTTTTATCTAATTTGCCCTTATTTTCTTTAATTTTGGTGATTCTCAATAAAAGTTATAGTTGACTTACCCATGTGGACCTTGATATCTTCACCTTGATAAAGTGCTGTAAGTCAGCTGAAAATTGTCCGCTCGACCCATAGTCAACTAAAATCATACTTTCAATTTTGAAGCTTTAATTTGGACATAAATATCGGGTCCTGAAAAAAAAATTATTTTTGGGTCGAAAATTTTGGCATCTGAAATTTTTGAAAAATCTGCAATTTTCAAAAATGTCCAAATCCATTTTTGGAGCTTGTCAAAAACATTACGGGGCAAATTCGTGCAAATTTTCAAATTCATAACCCTCTCCATTCAAAAGTTATGCCCGAAAAACCAAAAGTTTCCAACCTTTTGAACGGTACTGTATAATACAAAACACAGTCAAAAGAAAGAAAAAAAAATGGAATAAAACGATTGTAAAGTGTTCAGAAATCAGAAAACTATCGATGACTCAACGTAATAAACTTTAATTGGAGTGATCGGTTGTTCTGACTAATTCGCATGAATACTTCCTTCTTAGCTTTTATTTTTCTCTCATAACGCTAACTTTGAAACTAATTCAAATTGGAAGAGCTCTTGACGGCAGATAATTAGACCCAATGTTTTTTTAACTGTCTGCAGCCGATGGATTATGAAAATATCAACATTTCTATCGGTAACCTTGCGTTTTTTATTTCTATCTGACCTGCGATAGGCAAATCACATACTTTGCGTCTCCACAGTGACGTTCTGCCAAGTCTAGCTGAAAGCGTGCAAAAATGGAGAGCCAGAGACGTGAGAAACGAGTCCCGAATACGCTGAGCTTGACAAAGAAACACTGAATTGACTAAAAAACCCTAGATTCTTGCAGGAGTTTTCACGTCAATGTACTGTAACACGCCTTCTGAATACTCTTTTCAACCAATGTTCAGCCTCTCCGACACTCCTCCGTTGGTTTCTCCGGAACCGGATGATGCCGATTTTTCGGTGAGCACTTTTTTCAATTTTGTATTTCCCAGAGGCTGAATTTATAACACTGGAAAACTAAAACAAAACAATATAAAAATTGCAGCCCAACCAGACAAGAAAAAAAGAGTCTGCATCGTCAGGGTACGGTTCAGCTGGAAGTGAATCTGAGCACGATTTGGTCGGTTTAAAAAAAAGAAACTGTTCAAGAGAAAATTTAAAATTTCAGATGTCATTACGAAGCGATGATCTCAAATTTCGTGCCCGTTTTCGTAATCGTGGCTCTCACGCTGTAGCTCAGGTATCTACACTTTTCTGGGGTTTTGTTTTTGGTTTCTGGAGAGGTGCTTGCGGCAGAGAATTTCAGTTTGTGTGGTTTTCTAATTCGAATTAGCAAATTTATGCAAGTAATTCTAAACAGTTTGAACAACCTTTTAAGTATCGAATTTTAGAAATTTTAAATATCATTCAATAGTAAATTTTTAATAGAATCAAAGGGTAATATCAATTTTTGCGACAGTGACCACGAAAAAATAAAAATAAAATTATGTAACTTGTCGAAGCTACTGTGTAGCCGGGCTATAGGCTCGGCGTGTTCGGGACAATTTACATTTTTGAAAACGAAGTAAGGTCTAGCACGCCGTGTATAGACTAAAAAGTGCTTTGCAATGTCCCGATCGATTTAAAAATATAAAAACCACGTTAGAAAGGTTTGATTTATCGATTTTGACAGTTATAAAGTGGGGTCATCACTGAAAGTGTCAGATTTGTTTGTTGTTTTTAATTTGAAGACGTCTGAAAGGCGTGCCAATTGAAATATTCTGCTGATTGCAAAAATCAAATTCCCCCGTATCAAAATCGGTCAGAAAACTTTTAAATAAATCGTGACAAAACCTTAGATTTTTAGGACGTTTTTTTTCGTCTTAAAATTTGAATTTTAAGTCAACCCTCAAACCTGTGTTGTCGATTATTCACGTATAAAAATGTTGGGCAATTGAAGCTCAAACCTTTAAAAGCGAAGCAAGAAAAAAAAAGAGGCCCTGTCCCCTCCTTGGCTGAGCCCAAACATAAAAGCCGGATTAGAACCAAACAATTGAAATAATACTTTCTTACTTACTTATTTCGTTTTCCGTAATTCTCATTCACACCTCGAGATCACCGACTAAATAAGTATATTGTCGGCCCGCCAAAATCGTATACATTCAACGTGAAATTAAATAATTTTTGAAACCAGAATGAAAATCGCATAGCGTTGAGTTTACCCGAGCGCGTTTGACCATTTTGGTGGGCCGATAATACAATTGCATAGTTTTTCCTTTGCGCGGCTATTGCAACAAAAAAAATAAGAAAATTCCAGAACTTGCACCGTCGCCGATCCATGCCGCCATCTTGCCATTTTGAGAATGACGTGACACGAGCATTGTGCAAAGAAGGATACGCCAAATTTGAGACAAATGTGGTGAGTTTTGGCGTCTTTGAATGAAAGCGAAAATAAGGAAACATTGAAAAAAAGACAATGGAACATTTGTGACTTTTGTGATTCATTTTGCCATGTTATCATTTTCCAATTTCTGAACACGGTAGCCATTTTCATTTCCATTTTCAATTTTTTAAAGCTTTGAAAATCGTATTTTTCGCTGTATTTTCTATTCACAGTCGAATCTCTATTTTCTTCGCCTAAGCTCAACAAGGCTTTGGATCAGAGCAAGATTGAATTTTAATTATAAAATAATTGAAAAGAGTTTGTAACCTCTGCTGTCATGTACTAAAAATCAAGATTGAGAATCAGGTAGATATCGGTTTTAAATTTCTCAGATTTAAATTTCGCCGAGAAATTAAAAAAATGCCGGTGAAGACAATGAGAATTATAAGGAGAGTTTTCAGCGGCCGTATGCATGAACCTCTTTCGACGGGCGAAAGGGTTTGTCGGCCTCTACCAAGGGCTCATAGAGTTTTGTCTGTAGGTCGCCAAGCTTTGAAATGGGTTTGAAAGGTGTTTTTTTTTTTAATTTTCGGGTTTTGGAACCTAAAGTTTGCCAAAGGTCACCAGAAAAAGACCGGCAAACCCCATTACCCGGCAAAAGAGGTTTTGCATACGGCCTCAGACAGTTGCGCGCGATATTCAAGGAATTTTCGGCTATTAGCCGTCGATTTTGGAGCATTTGCGAAATTCATGTGGCAGAGGCGCCAAATTCGACGGCTACGGCTAATAGCCTTGTGGTAGCCTGCACCCGTAATATACGCGTCAAGAATTCCTTAATTAGGCAATGCGATTTGCACACTCTTTTCGCAATAACTGCACTCAGCAAAAACCCGCAACTCTAGCGCAAAGTTACTGCAACTTCTCATCTCTGACCGTACAAGAGCTGCGTAAAGTCTGTGTGAGGATTGCATAAAGTTATTGTCCATTCGCGAAAAAAGCAAGTGCGCTCCACGAAACTTAGTACTTCGTGGATTTCATTTTCGTCGCCAAATTATTTCATTTCATGTTAAATTTACACGTGAATTGAAATAATTTGGCGACGAAAATGAAATCCACGAAGTACTAAGTTTTGTGGAGCGCACTTGATTTTTTCGCGAATGAACAATAGCACAGTTCACGAAATTTCACTGAATTATTGTGAAAACCTTGCAAGATTCTAGAAAGTTGCGCGTTCATTGTGGATGGTTTGCGTGAGAGTTGCAAATATTCAAAGTTTGCGTAAAAGTTGTTGGTTTTTGCTGAGTGCCTGCAGACCGTTTAGGATTATACAGCAGTCTAGATTGGTTTCACGAAATTTCGACACACTCTTATTGGACTGGTCATTGTTTTTGAAATAAACTTATTTGTGTTATTATCGGTTCAATATTCTTGCCGGTTACCATATGCGCCCGCGACCCGCTCACATTTTTGCACTGCGTTCAGTTGAAAACCCTGAGGGGGCGGAGTTTTGCCACTGCTTACTCTAGCCGGCAAGAATATTGAATTGATAATAATTAAATAAAAATGCTTCTGTATTCCACGTGGACCATTCCATTTCTGTCATTCTGTCTTCTGAATAAAAAGCAAATATTGAATTTCTGATAAGGAGCGATTATTATCCGATTCTCCGTCTCTGTTTGATGTTATGCTCAACTCAAATACGCATTCGCAAATCTTATAGAAACCAAAAGAGTGTGGAAACTGAGGAGTGATTAGAGAAAAGACGGAAAAAGTTGTCGAGTTTGTGTATTCATTATTATATATTTATCATATCTGTTCCTGTTTCTGCACTTTTGGAACTTTGTTGAATGATTATGAAAGTTTTCTAATTAAACTTGAAAATTTTCAGTTCGTTTTGCATCTTCTTTACTGCAGCAAAAAATAGCAAAAATGAACTTTTCCCTATTTTTTTGTTTTTTTTGCTACCCCCACAAATTTGCGTGGTCAGGAAATACAACTTTTGCACAGCCTAATAGTCATACTTGACGGCTTTTAGCCTTAATTTTTAATGTTCTAATCGGCTAGTAGCCATTTTCGCCCGCAAAGCGATCAGTTCTCGCCAAATATGCATCCAAAATGACTTCTGAATTACATAGATTACTGTAGGCGAGTAAATTAGAAAATAAACTTGTCTTTCTTGGCACTCGTCTGTCTCAGATCATTTACCGCCCGTTCTACCTTGATCAGAAGACGGCAAGCCACCCAATTATCTTTCTTAATTGCATTCGCCCAATTTATAGAAACATATCACTCACTCGCTAGCTTTATCTTGTGTTTCTCTCACTGAAAAAGTCAGAAAAACGTGTAAAAGGTGTGTTCTTGTTCGTTTTGAATCACTCTAAAGTGTGCCATCTTTCTCTCTTGTTTTTTCGTCACTATTTTACTGTTTATTTTTTAGTATTTGCACTTTGGATTCTAGTTTTCTTGCGCCTCATTTCACTTTGACATTTTCCAAGCTCAAGGTACACTAAAATCCCTTTTAACTTTTTAGTAATCTTCGTGAAAAGTGTTTCTAATTTGATAAACTTTCAAAAATTTTGAAAATCTAATTAGAACATTATCAATGTTCGTACTGAGCGGGAAAAGTGTTCAGGCTTCTTATTTTTGTTTTTGTTTGTACAGATTCTTTCGAGATCAGCCACTTAAAAAGATTTGACCTACAAATTGGACTTTTTGTGTTTGGTTTCCGGCCTAATTTCACTTTTTCATGGATTGCAAAAAAGTCATGGAAATTATGACCCTCATACATTTTGATTGAAATGTTCGAGATAGCACGCGATTAAACTATTCTGCTGTAGGCATATTTTCTTTTTAAAATTGTTTTTAAAGCACAACTTCTCGCAAATTCTGAGTTGTGAAGTTGTGCGGCCGGGCGTTTGCTGACTCCCTGTGTTACCGACAACGCGTCGATTATTGTGAAAACAAAAAAATTGCAACGCGGTGTTTGCGTACTTTTGAAATTCAAATGGCAATCATAGAAATAGCATGGGAAATGAAGAGATTTGTTCCCTTTTTCGTTTGAATTTTAAAAGTACGCAAACACCGCGTTGCAATTTTTTTTTCACAATAAATTACATGTTTATTTTCTCTAGTTTTATATGCATTTACCGTAGTTTTACTCGGTAGAAGCGCTGCAAATTCGCTCCAATCGCACAGAATTGAAATTGAACTGAACATGCATGTGGAGTGAGGTTTAGAGAAATCAGAGAAAAACATCGGCCACGCTCTCTCAATTTTCTGCACTCTCTCGTCGCCAATGTGGCCGCATCGTCTACTGCAATTCAATTGGAGCAAATTTAGAGCGATCTGTACTGAGTATAGTCCGTCGTTTTTATTGAAATTTTGCTTTAAAGTTCAGCCGAAATTATCTAATTGACCATGCTCTTCTATTATAGTAATTACTGTATACATATTATCTCTACTATTGTCGGTCCGCCAAAATGGTCAAACGCGCTCCGCTGAACTCCACGCTATTCGCTTTTCATTTTGGTCACCAAATTATTTTATTTCACGTTGAATTTGCACGTGAAATGAAATAATTTGGAAACCAAAATGAAAATCGAATAGCGTGGAGTTCAGCGGAGCGCGTTTGACCATTTTGGCGAGTCAATAATATATATTAAAATAGTCAACCACTAAATCTATCGCAAAATTAGTAACGCACGTAGTAGATAACGTTCCGCCTAGACTTTCTAGCTTCCAGTTTTTGTTTCCCTCTGAAAATATGTATGTACAGTAACCAAGTTTTCCCGTCTCTTTTGACTTTTGCGATGTCAACTAATGAGTAGGTTAGTGTCTTTTCTTTCTTTTCACAAAAAGAAAACAGAAATCACATTCATTTATTTACTTGGGACACAAAACCGGAATAATTCAGGCGGCGGCCAAAGGACAAATATTTTTGCATTTTTTTTTTTGTTGTACATTACATTTTCTTCTCACGCGATTTCGAGAAAAGTTATTCACTTTCACGGTATTCTTCAAAAATGTATATTTAATTAGTTTTCGTTTAAATACGCTGGACTTAATTAGACACAACATAGTTGGGGCAATTGGAGGTAAATATATAAATGAATCGAAGATTTAGACAATTTTAATAATTTTAATTTAACTCATGGTTTGCATCCCTTTCTACATGTTAAAAAGTATGTAAAAAGTATGTTTTTTTTGTTGAAAAAGGGAGGAGGATAGCGAAAGTCTACGAAGATTTCTCGGTCATTTCCCTAGTCAGTAATTGACTTAAATAATGTCTGGCTCTGAACGGTACACCACCAGTCGTCCGCGTACGCAGAAAACCGTGATCCGCAGTACCTTCGGTACTTGAAGAACGGATCGACTTTGTAATCTTTGTTTGTTTGTTGTATTTCTCAGTCATTTTTCAACCTTTCGGTGTGGTCTGGTGCTTGAAATGTTCGTTGTAGTCGTGTTTACAAAGCTATCTAATAGAAATTTAGGCTCTTTCCTGAAAAACCTGAAATTTCATTTACTTTCAGAAAATCGCTAATATCTTCTTTTTTTCTCAACCGATTTGATGGCGCAAGCTCTTAAAATGTTAGCAATTTGTTTCGAAACTGTGCCAGCGCACGGACTGACGCATTCCCCGTTTTTTTTAAGGCACTACTAGTTTTATGGGAAATAAAACAAACACAATACTTAAATTTGACCGTTCAGTGATTTCTGACCTTGCCATTATCCGTTCAAAAAGTGACCGTTATCACCTCACTTGGACTATCCACTCGTTCCGTTCTTCGTCATTATTCTATTTCTCTCTCTCTCTCTCTCTCTCTCTCTCTCTTTCTTCTTTCTTTTATATAAACATTAGTTTTCTCTTTTTGTAACTATGTACTGTTGTATCAGAAATGGAAGAAAAAGAAGTGCAACAAGTTTTTTTGGCTGTAATTCTAGTATTTATGTGGTCATAATCAGCTATCTAGATGCCCGAATCCCTAGAAGCGTAGAGTAGAAATTAAAAACAAATTCACTTGTTTCACGGCGTGCGAACGTGCTCTATCGCACTCTCTGCGTCTCCACGGTGGTGTTCTGCCAAGTTTAGCTAAACACGTGCAAAAATAGAAACGCAGAGACGCGAGAAATTGTCCGGTTTCAAAAACGTAAATAGTCCCGTGAGATTTAAAAATTCCCATATCATCTCTTATCCTGTTATCCTTATCACTTTCCGAAAACAAACTTGCTTAGCTTTATAAGGTTTTCTTTTTTCGGTTTTATTTTCCCGCATTTTCCTTCAAATTCTAATATTTTTTTTTGATTTTTTTCAATTTCAAAATCTATAATTTCCAGGACACCGGAGAGCAAATCCGATTGGAAATACGTGGAATGAGCCGTCCAGAATCAGTCTTGATGTTAGCCCGGAAATTCGGCGAAATATCGGCCTCCCAGGAAAACGAATTCCACAAATCACGACTTTCACTATCATCGGGCAAAGAGAATATCACAAAGGGCGTCAAACAACTCTCAAAGAGTGGCCCATCCACACCAGTGAGACAAAGTAAGTTCTCAATCACCACTTATCACCCTCATGTTTACTTTATCAGCTCCACAAACACCAGCAACTCGTCCAGCAGTTGGCGGTATTGCAAGTCTACGTTGTAAGTAATGTTTGCAAAAAGTCTAGCAGCGAGTGGTTTCGATCCACCGACCTCTGGGTTATGGGCCCAGCACGCTTCCACTGCGCCACGCTGCTTGCGAGAGACTGCTGCGAGGAGGGCATATAAGTGAACGCTGTGTGTTGTGGAGAAAGGGGTGAGATGCGAGTGGAAAAAAGGGGGCAAATGATAGTTGTGAGATATAGGGGGAGAGAGAGCATTGTAGCCATTATTACAATGGAAAAGAGCTCGAGAAATACGGGGAAAATTACACAAATCTTGTTGAAATGAGCCACCGCGTCACCTCGAGACCGATGTCCATCAAAACATTTTACGAACTTTGTGATAAAAAGTTATCTTTTGTCAGCGAATATTGTTTATCAGTTTCTTCTCGCATTTCGTTTATTTTCAAGAGTTTCCTGAAAATATTGTGTTTTTAATCGACTTACGACATGAAAAAGCAAGTCTGCATTCACCGTTCTGCCTGCGTCTCTTCAAATATCACTGTGTTCGCGTAGTCGCGCACAAATAAGTGGGCGGAGTTTCGCGTTCTCATGTCGCAAGTCGAATGAAAACACAATATTAATTCTAATATTGAGTTAAACTTCATAATTTTTAAGAAAACACGGAAAAACATTTGAAATTGTATAAATCCGCGATGTTTTTGCCGAATTTATAGACCACATGCGCTTAATTTGATGGCTAACTCTCACACGGTGTGCTAAATAGACCCTACGTAAAGGCAAACGCGCCCCATCGCCTGCGTATTGTCTGCGTCTCCATAGTGACGTGCGTTCTGCCAAGTGTTAGCTGAACGCGTGCAAAAGTGGAGACGCAGAGAAGATAATTTTTTATCAAAAACGTAGTCCCAGGGTCTGTCCGCGGCAATTCGGCCTTATACACAAGATACTAGAGTATATGTCAGAGATACGCTACAATTGCACTGCTAAAAATGAATCCAGCAAACTAACAAATTTGATTGAAAAATTTGTTCTTCGATGAACATCTGGAAATAAAAAAGAATTATACTTTTGGTGCATTTTTCCACATGTTTTCATATGCTTTTTCGTTATGTTTTCACTTGTGACACATCAGGAAAAAAGCGAAAAAAAAAGCAGAGATATTTATGAAAAACGCAGAAACCTTGAGCTTTCATATTTTCCTCCCAATTTTTATTGATTTTTTTCCCTATGAAACAATTTTCAATTTCTAAAGTTGGTTTTATTTCAGCCGAGCCAAAAATGTCGCGCCCAAACATGTTCAAACAGATGGAGAAAGTTGGTGCCAAGTGGGTTTTTTCTTGAAATGTTAAATTACCGTATTGGCCCAAATGATTGCGCTTTTTGGGGTTTTTTGTTCAAAATGACCAACTTTGAGTTTGTACCACAAAGTCAGGAAGTGTACTAATGACTTACAAATTTTGTGTTTAATCTTCAAACCTAGGACTACAATTTGCTGGTTGATAACTTTTTCGTATGACTACTTTCAAGGGTACTGTAGGTCCTAGAAGCGACGAGACTCAAAATTCGCTGTTCAGGAATGCATACATTTTTAGCTATTCCCCACTGCGACAACCTACAGTACCCATACAAATTTTCAAATCCGCACTTCACTCAAAGTTGCTCATTTCGAAGAGAAACTAGCAATACGCGCATTCTTTTTTGGCTAGTACTGTACATTTTATTGTATTTTTTTAACAATTCAATTTTATACAATGTCAGCCCGACAAGCACCGCACCGCCACGACAGCTCAATCCGAATTCAATCAAAGATGCACTTTTGCGGTGGATTCAGAATAGGGTGGCAGGTTATCCGGTAAGCTCGCAAAAAACAGAATTGCTCCCGCCATTTTGAAAAATAAAATACATTTACGGCAATTTCGTTTAAAAAACTATGCCGCACAAATTTCGCGAATGGACAATATTGATATATTATCCTTTTAAAAAAGTTGTCACCTCCAAAGCCGCGTGTCCTTTAAAATTAGGCTCCGCCTCTTCACGCGAATTTCCACCTTTTTAAATTTTCGTGAACAAAAAGTGAAGGAAAAGAAAAATTTCATGAAATTCGCGTGAAGAGGCGGAGCCTAATTTTAAGGGACACGCGGCTTTGGAGGTGACAACTTTTTTAAAACAATAATAATGGATTCGTGGCGGAACGACACTCGAATTCACGTTTTTATACGAAAAATCAAGAAATAACTGAAGAAATGAAGATATTTTTGTCTCCCAGTTTAACATTAAATGTTACTCCTTCACGAATCGATTATTGTGTTTTCAAACGAGTTGCATCATGAAAACATGAGTCGGCTATCCCTTTTTTGTCTGCGTCTCTTCAATTTGCACTGTGTTTGCGTGGTCGCTAACAAATAATTGGGCGGGATTTCATGTTTTGAAGTATTTAGAAACTCTTGAAACCACAATATCATTAATTGAACTTTAAGTTTTGAAAATATATTAGGAAAAAATGAATATCAAAGAACATCACAAACCCCTTGAAACTGGGACTTTCAGAATGTAAATGTGACAAACTTCTCATCATCATGGGCGGATGGAATGGCATTTTGTGCACTCATTCATCGATTTGCACCACACTCGTTTGATTTCTCAAAATTGGATCCAAAAAATCGTAGAGGAAATTTCGAATTGGCCTTCAAAGTTTCAGAGTGAGATATTCTTTTTTGTTGAAAAAATAACAACAAGCAAAAATGAATTTCTCAAAAATTTAATTGCATACTAGAAGATCCTCGACGTCATTCACAAATGCAACGGTGGAAACATCCTCATTTTTAGCTAATAGCCATCGAATTAAGCCGTGTTCTATATGCATATTTTTAATCATGGAAAACGGCTAATAGCCATTGAAAAAAAGCTAAAAGATATCGAACTCAAGACGTGTGCCAAACGTATATCGGTACTTTTTCGGGATTCGCATGTTTTTCAAACTCGTTGTGGTACCTACGCATATGGCACACAGCCCGATTCGATGGCTGTTAGCCGTTTTCAATAGCTATTAGCTAAACGTTACCTGAATGTTACACCTACTCAGACAATGATGTCAGAATGATAGTGGCTGTACACTGCTACCTAACTTGAAAACCTTCTCTTACCTGTTCTGGTAGAGGGAATTTAGGCCGGAATTTTCGATATCCTATTTCTCAACCATTATTCAACTTTTCCGGGCGTAAAATATTCGTTTTAATATTGTGTTAACAGAGCTATCTATAAAGAAAATGGTAAATTAGGTCATTTGTTCTGAAAAACTTGAAAACTTTCTTATTTTTTAACCGATTTGATCACGCAAGCTCTTAAAACTTCCACAATTTGATTTTTATGTTATTTAGCAATGTCTATTTAAAATGAAACTTATCCAATCGTTAAATAAGTTCAGTTGGAAACTGTACCACTGACGGATTCCCCGTTTTGGTGGTAGTGCGGTACCGTATTGGCTGTGTGACCTTATACATAGGATGTCTCAAATTTCGGCCAATCCCACATGGATACAGACAGATATCAATATTTAATAGCAAACAATTTTATTTTTCAGGGACAATGGAATATTCCCACTTTTGGAGGTGGATGATATGATAATGATGGGCGATCGGCCGGATTGGAAGTGCGTTTTCACCTATGTTCAGTCTTTTTACAAACAATTTCGGGATCATCCTTAAATAATTAATTAATTAATTAATTACTCGCATTCAATACAATTGCTACTTGTTTGCACACAAATGTTTTAGCAATTCTATTCAAAGCACAATAACTCCGAGAATTTTCGGCAATTTGCCGCTTAAATCGGCATGCTGTCCAGGCAAATTGCCGTCAAGGGGCGGCCAACACGCCGATTTTAACGACAATTGACCGAATGTTGTGTGAGAAATTTATAAATACATTTCCCTCGTCTGCTTCAATTTCGCCATTTCTCCCAGCTTTAACCATTTATTTTTAATTTTCCAAATTTTCTTCAAAACATTGTTTTACGTAGTCGAGTAGTCCACTTTTCTGTCCACTGGTTTTCTTTGTTTTTTTTTTACCTTTTCCTGATATTTTTTGCTTTTTTATATAGCATATTCATATCTTGTTCGATTTATCGAGTTTAGACAAAAATACCCGCAACTTTCCAATTAACTACCCATTTTTGCTCTAATTTGATGAAAAAACTTGGTTTTTTTTTTAAATTTTAATTAATAAATGAATGAATGAAACTATGCAAAAAAAAATATTTCGGCATTTATTGTCGGCACGCACGGCACCCTACGCGTCCATGTGTCCCTTGGCGCATTTCTCGTGCTTTTTTTCGTGTACTCCTCGTAGACAATACGACGATTTCGCACCACTTTTAAGAAAACATTTTCCTGCTTTTTCACGGCGTGTTGGACGAAACGTTGGAAAAAAAAAATTTAAACTGCACGAGCTTTTTTCTCGAAAAAAAAAATTATCGCTTGAGCGTGGTCGCATTTAGCTGCGCAGCGTTTTTCTGCGTTAAACTGATACGAAGAGGAACGAAAACTAATACGCAGACAAGCAGAGTGCGAGGTATAAAGTCTAAAATTGGTGTTGCATAAAGTTTGCATAAAAGTTGCATAAGTGTTGCATAAAAGTTGCCAACTTTTACCGAGGTTGTTTTTGTAGCAAACTCTCACCGGAGAGATGCACTCAGGAAATTTTTGGCGCGTTATGGCAAGATTCGGCGTGTAGGTGGCTAATAGCCACTGAAAATGGCTAATAGCCGCCTGAAAAGGCTAATAGCGGGCGATAATGGCAAGTAGCCGACGGGTTTGGCTATTAGCCATTATGGCTATTAGCCGTCGAATATGGCTATTAGCCGCCAAAAAGGGCTATTAGCCATTATTGGGTAATGTCGCCATCTATAAAAAATTCGTCTGTTGGAAAATCAGCTAAGGAATGTTTACATGCAACAATTATAGGAAACAATCTTCGCGCATACTCAGCGATTTTGGGACTTTTTCCAGACACAAGATGACCGAAATTCAAAATGGAAAATTTTTAAAAATGATAGCCGACTGAAACGGCTAATAGCCATGGAAAACGGCTAATTTCCTGAACAGACACTCAGCGGAGCGCGTTTCCAATAACGTTCCGAGCAGCACGCCGTGCTTTTTGCCAAGTTTTCTGGCATAAATATTCAGAAAGTAAGTCATTGGTTAATAAAGATAAATAATTGTTTCTTTTTCTCCGAATCCCATCAAATAACCGGTGTTTGTGTTGAAAAATGCCATTCTTCGCCAGCGAATATTGCAAACGCGCTCCATTGCGATCTTGCGGGCGCATTGGACGAGGAGGGAGGCATTCCCCGTTTTTCAATATCTTTGTCTAACTCTCTCTTGGTTCATTTTTAAAACGATATTGCCTATTTATCGGTGGGACACATAGGCAATTTCCGCGTTTCGACAATAAATACAGTTTTGTATAGTTTTTATTTAAAAATCATGGAAAACAATACGAGGAAATTAACTCAACCCAACAACCCTAATTTCCTCCTGTATTTGTTTCGAAATATGCGAATTTGAATTCGCATAAACTGGCACCAGATCAAGAATATTTTCCGCCGGGCACACTTTCGAGAAGACACTCGTCATAGAAAAAGAATATGGTTGGTAGTGTTAATTAACCATATTTTTGTTTTTGCACAGAGAATGATAATAAATGAACACGTGAGAAAAGTAGGTGATAAGAAAGCACGCAATCAAAAGAATAATCGAATTTTTAAAATTGATAGAATTGCTTGTGGTGGTTGCTCATGGTTTGTAGTCTATTCTTGGTTGGTTTGAAATTCTTTTTGAATATTCACAAAGGAGTAGGACAGAAGGACGGAAGGATGTTGATGAGCAAATCTCAGAAAATACACTATTTCCTAGAATCACAGTGTTGGTTGGAAGGTTGGAAAATAAACTTTAAACTGCGCGGGCTTTTTCCCCGATAACAAATTGTGGCATAAGCGTAGTCGCATCATTCTACCGTAGGCTGTATTCAGCTGCATAGCTACTCGACTGCGTCAAACGGATACAAAAACTATGCACAAGGAGACGCAGACAATCAGAGTGCGCGGAATTTGTTGCGACTCTCGCCGAAGAGACGCAGACGAGCAGCGTTCCTCTCACCGGAGCGCATTACCAATAACGTTTCAGTCAGCACCAAGTGAGAATAAATATTTTAAAAACTAGACCACCTGCACAGTAAATATCCAAAATACAACTACAATGTTATTTATTATGAGCACTGATAAGTAGAGAGCAATGGCAGGCCAAAAGTGAAGAGTCACGTGTATTTTTAGTTACTGCTTAAAATTATACGTGCAAATAACAAAGCTAAAATGGTATATAAGACTAGCTGGTTATCAGTTTTTAGTTATCCGACTGTTAAAACAAAAATGGACGGCCAAGACAATGTGCCAATGAAGATCAACAATTTTGAGAGAGCTGATGAAGAGATTATCGAACGGAGAGATAGCGAAGGTAAGTTTTCATACATTTAAGCAAACCGGGTTTGAAAAATAGCCGTGTTCAAGAAACTGGAAAATGGTTATCTTGCTATTTTTTAGTTTCTTGCATACGGCATACAATTAAAATTTCTAAAAATTGTAGCAACCAAGCACAGGGCGGGTCGTTGGTGGTAAAAAAGAAAAGAAAAAATAGCCGTCGCCAGCACCACGTTTCTACATAAAGGCAATCGCGCTCTGTCTCATTCCTCTGCGTCTATACAGTGGCGTTCTGCCTCGTATATCTAAACGCGTACACAAATGGAGACGCAGAGACGCGAGAAACAGCTTCGCAAAATGCACAGAATGCACAATATTTGACGGCAATTGATCAAAACTTTAAATTCTCAGACTCTTCAACTGCAGAAGACGTGCCAATAACTTCGGGAAGTCGCCGAAACAGTTTAATCAACCAATTTCGTGACTTTTTGTATCGCACTATGGATTTCAGCGTACAAATCGACGATCCATTTGAGAAATCAATGTATTAAGTAATAAAATGTGTTTAAAAAAGCTGTGTTTTTAAAAATGACAATTTATTCCTACTTTTCAACCGATTTTGTGCTTTCAGTTTCTTTTTGAGTTTCAGTTTCCGATGCCGAGATGCCGCTCTCTCTGAAATTTGGTCAGCATTTTTAAAACATGGCTTTCTGCAAACTTACATTTCAGTTTCGTGTTGCGACTCAATGAGCTTCGATTCACTCTGTTCTTTCTCGGAAGTTACTTCTTCTTGTCCAACATTTTGCAAATTTGCATTGCGAGACTCCTAGGATTGGATTTATTGAAGAAGAAGAAGAAGTTTAAATAAAGGAAAAAAAAGTAAAGAAAAGAAAACATACCTCCAAATAAAAATACACTACAGTTATTCCAATAGAGCAAACCACCAGATTGATCCAGAAAAGAGCAGGTTCCGCTGAGAATTTCAATGGTTTCTGGAAACAAAAAATATCAATTTTGCCGATAAAGCCCAAGAGCATCAATAATCGAGTTGCTTTCCCCAAACGCCATGTTTTGGGCCGCAAAACTCCAGTTTCACCATTGAAAACAATTGAGGAAAAGAAAATCCTCAAAAATATAATTCAAACGGCGCGCGCATTGCGCTGTGTGCAACCACTGCGCGGTCGCGGTGAGACCCGCTTGTCTACCGTAGCGCCGCGCCTGCCTTTAATCCTGAAATAGTTTCCAGTTTTCCTCCGCGCTTGCGTCGTGTCGCTCTGTTAGCTGGTCTACTGCTCGTTTATGTTGTGATTTTTGAGCACCTTTTCTCTATTTTTATAATTATTGCTTCTCTTTGTATTATTATGTAAGAGAGCAGAACGCTTTCTTACTCGCCCGTCTTCTCGTCGATCTCCCTTGAGAACGACGAGCTCAGGTCAGCAGCTTCGCTGACACAGTCAAAAAATCGACTGTACTGAGCACTCGACGCGACTCAGCCATTGAGTCAAGCTTCGGGAACATTCTATTAAAACCCCCACTGTAATATGGGGGGCTTTATAGAAACTGTTAAAACCCCCGCACTAGTTGTTGTGATATACACCCCCCACTGATATAACCCCCCGCTTTTCAATGGGTGGGGGGTTATTCCAACATGCGGGGGCTCTTGTCGTGGGGGGTTAAATTGGAATTTTCCACAAGCTTCAGAAGAAGCTAATGTGTTGAATTTCGTCCAGATAAATACGGGACATTTCAGGGTTTGCACAAGACGGTGATTGCAATTATTGTGAATGATATTCCACGACGGGCAAAGCAACCTCCGTCATTTCTCAATGTTAAGGTTTTTCTCCCGGTTTTCCTTGATAAATATATAAAACCGAATTTTCTTGTTGCTTTAACCATTCTCCGCTAGTTACCGGGCAACTGCTTTTTGACGTTTTTGACATCTATGAAACATATTCAAAAATTGTTGCATACCGTAAGCGAGGCGACAATCGTGCCGAGACGCAGACAAATGTTCGTAATGGCTGCTACAGTAACCCTGACATCGGTGGGAATCAATTCAGCCACTGACAAATAGCAAGTTTCAGTGGAAAGTGCTTGGAAAGAGTAGGCGCAAAGGTAGACAATCAGGTACCACGTTGTTTCCTGAATGAATGTTTAGTTAAGTTATGGACCTATTCAGCGCAGGAAAAAACCGATTTTCGCCGTTTTTTTCCCTGTGCAGGTTGTTTTCCAGGAAAAAAACCCATCGCGTCGAGACCCGGCAGTGAAAAATGCAATGCGCCTTTGTTCCATACCTTACTATCCGTGTACAATGCGAACAAAATCAGAATGTATGTCACGATTGCCACTCCTTGCGAAAATATGAAAACAGTTCTCCGACCGAGCCATTCAAATCGTGGCTCCGCAAAACCGAAAATCTAAAAAACGGTACATTCTGATATTAAATTTATTGATTTCTGAGACCATATCCATGACCATGACACTGGATAATGAAGAAGAAGGAAAATCGTTTCGTTTTCGGAAAGTTTCCTCTCGTTTTCCAGTTTCATGGATACGGTCTCTGCTTTCTTTTTTCAAAAACCCACAATTTTCGAAATGGAAAGCAAAACTCCGGACAAAAACTGTCCAACGTACAAGTTTTTAGACATGTCCGCTCCGTTCAAATCAGTAATATACGTGGCCATTCCCACATAAAACCACCTGCAAAATATTGAAAACAAATGGAATTTTGAGTAAAACTTACATAAAGCAAAGAACAAGGAAGTTTTTGCGTAGTCGTTCATTTTTCAACATTTCGAAAAATGTAATTTTTTTCAAGTTGTTAATCGCTGTAACCTCTTTCTCTTCGTATTCCAAATCGCAAATCTCGGCAATTCGTTTTCGAGATTCAATCGCTTCTTCAATTTTGTGTTTTTGCTCCAGAAATACTGGAGATTCGGGAAGTTTCCAGAGAATCGGAAATATCAAGGCTGAAATGGCGGCACAGAGGTAGGAAGCGGTGTGCCATTCGCGAGTGATAAACGCCACGAAAACGAGCATAATCCGAGCGTTAGCCTGGAAAAAAAGAAGTTGAACGGTATTGCTCAACTAAATAAATAGCGACACGCGGTGTCCAGGGTTGGAAATGTGGGCGGAGCCAATTTTTCTTTTTAAAATTTATGTATTGTGTTTTCAATCGACTTGCGACATGAGAACGCGAGACTCCGCCCACTTATTTGTGCGCGACCACGCGAATACAGTGATATTTGAAGAGACGCAGACAGAAAGGCAAAAAATAAGTGGGCGGAGTCTTGCGTTCTCATGTCGCAAGTCGATTGAAAACACAATATTGTACCTTTTAATAACTCTAATATTTCACTTTGAAGCATAAAACACCTCTAAACTTCTTGCAGGTTGGAAAATTCGAGCGATTTTTGTGAAACTCACAATATTGGCGTGTGAAACACTATTGCCCCCAACGAGAACTTGGAAAAAAACGGGTCACACGAAAGTCTCTTCCAAAAATAAATGGGAATGGTACTACTTTTTGACTGTACGCGGGTCTTAAGCGGTGTTTCATTTTTGAAGACAGGCCTGCTGTACCGCAGCCTCATATTATTAAGTTAAAATTTTCTGTTAGATGATATTCTTATGATAGAATAAAAACATTATTTAATAGCTCACCCAATTGGAAAAAGTTCTCAATTGAAATCGGCGTTTTGCCGAAATCATCTCCGATCCATACGACCATCCGACAATTTGTGATCCAGCCACGCCCACTCCAGTTGTAAATCGCAAAATGTAAAAGGCGGTAAGAGAGGGAATTGCCGCCGAAAGAATCAAAGAAATGACACCAATGGCAATAGAGGCGAAATAAATGGGACGTCGACCAAATTTATCCGCCAAAATACCGAGAATGAGGTTGGCGAAAAGAACGCCCATGTACATGTTGGTTGACGCCGAATAGCTGAAAAATGTAGATGTTTCGTTAAGTGGGTGGCTATACTATAGCGTGGGTACCTATATTGTAGTGGGTGGCTATACTGGAATTTTCCCGGATCTCTTATGGGGTTATTCTCGAAACCAGCAAAAAAAGCAAAAAATAGAAAAAACCAGCAAAAAATTCAGCGAAAATTCGGAGAATGCTCCGATCGGTCTGAAACTTTGGGAAATCATTAAAAAGATACTTCCGGTCATTCCCTGAAAATTTCAGACAGAAATATTGATTTTTAAAATTATCGATTTTTATTTCTGAAAAATTTCAAAATCGATATTTTGGTCTAAAATTTTCACGGAATGACCGTAAGTATCTTTTAAATGATTTCCCGAAGTTTCAGATCAATCGAAGCATTCTCCGAATTTTCGCTGAATTTTTTGCTGGTTTTTTCTATTTTTTGCTTTTTTTGCTGGTTTCAAGAATAACCCCATCTTTCTTATATATAAAAACCCAGATCGGGATGTCTGTGCGCGTCCGCACATGCCTTTTTGCAAGAAAATGCAGTGTGGACAAAACACGAACCCGTGACATTAATTAGGATTTGTATTCAAGCGCACTACCGACTGAGCCACAGAGGACAGAAATATTCCAAAAACAGAGTGCGTATAAATGAATGAGGAAGAGTGGAACGTAAAAAAATAGAATGTGGCGACGAAGTCGCCAATAGGCTGCGTCAGCAGCCGCGCAGGACTGCGCAGCAGGCTTGTTACTAAATAGATAAATACGAAAAAAAAAAGGCTCACTGCGTCAAACCAGTGCAATCTTGTTGATAATCGAATTGAGCCGATTTGAAATACAGATATTTTTTGTCTTCCACACATTCATCGAACTCCTTTTTTGTAGAATTGACATAACACAGGTTGGGCGAATTTCGGTCATAATCCTCCAGACATTTGCTTTCCAGCTTGAAACAGTGTTTATCTGATAAAGTTAGGATAAAATATTTTTTTAACGCACACCAATAACTCACCAGTATTACAGTACGTTTTCGGCATGTACTCGAGAAAAATGACAAAAACGAGTTGAGCAGAGAAGAAAAGAGCCATTTGGTAGAGCATCATAATGAGCACATCAAGACGCCATTGTCCTGGTGAAATATTCATGTTTTTTTTTTCGATTTTCCTTTTCTTCAAATTTAGATGATTTGTCAGTGACTTTCTGTTTCCGAGCACGAGTAAGTTAGCACAAACGAAATGAATTGAAGAGAAGATAAACAAGTAGGGTGAAAATTGAAGAGCCGGGAGGTCACGAAAGAAGTTTCTGATTCCGAAGATGTATTTCAGTACTTTTTGTAAATTCCATTATTGATTTATTGTTCAAACCTGTATTTGACCCGAGATAACATTGTATTTAAATATCGTATTCACTATAATAGAGCGGCACCTCTAAATGGCCGACGACAGTTTTTCTATTGTCGGGCCGCCAAAATGGTCGAACGCGCTCCGCTGAGCTCAACGCTACGCGATTTTCATTTTGGTCTCCAAATTATTTCATTTCATGTATAAATTCAACGTGAAACGAAATAATTTGGAGACCAAATTGAAAATCGCATAGCGTTGAGTTCAGCGGAGCGCATTTGACCATTTTGGCGGGCCGATAATAAATAAATGTCGAAAACTTTTGCGCCCTGCATGTAACGTGTTAATCATTAGCCATATTGTGAAAACAAAAAATTGCAACGCGGTGTTTGCGTACTTTTAAAATTCAAACGAAAATGGGAACAAATCTCTTCATTTGCCATGCTATTTCTTTCATTGCCGATTGAATTTTAAAAGTACGCAAACACCGCGTTGCAATTGTTTCGTTTTCACAATATGCAAGAATCTGGAAAATCACAGGAAAACCATTTTCCAAAGCACGATTATCTGAGTCTCTCACCTCCATCATACAAACATCAGCGTTTTCCGAATTTCGTTTTCCCGTTTCTTGCATATGGCCTCATATTTTGTCATCTCCAGCTGTTTTTCTGTTCGGAACTGAGTGAATGGCAGCGAGAACTTCTTCTGGAAGGAACGGTGGTGGAATTTCCAGTCTGATGGGTGAAAAAATCACGAAAGGACCAAGTTTAGAAAAGTGCGTGCAAAACTAGAGACGCAGAGACTTGAGATAGAGATGACTTCCGAAATTTCATTTCCAAATATAATTATAAAACCGTAGTCTATACACGCCGAGCATGCTTCCGCCCAGCTCCCTCCGGTCGCCCCGCGCAAGCCAAAGTATGCCAAAAAAGTGCGTACGCCCCATACTTTGGAGATTAAATTGTTGAACTAGACAATGTTCGAGGAAGTGTCCACTGATCAGAGAGCCAACGCGGTTTGTTCTCAAGCCACACAGGTTGATGAAAAAAATTGCGGAGCACATGGAAATCAACTGAAACTCAAAAAAGTAGTCTCCTTGAGAATCAAGAGGGAATTTGATTCGATACGGAGTTTTCTGATAAAGTTATCTTTCCCGTGGAAGCAAGAGGCGGAAATTTCAAATATGACCCGGTTCGGCTGTTTTAAATTTGTTGTTCACAAAAAAACACATTTTTTCAGTTTAGGAAGATTTATTGTGTTAAATATTCAATTGGTTTAAAAATTATTACAATTAAAGCTCAACAAATGACAAGAAAATATGAGCGACCACAAGAAAAAACATGGAAGAAATAATACATAACATAAAAAAAATTAAGCAGGACTCAGGAAATTTTTGGCACGTTATGGCGAGATTCGGCGTCTAGGTGGCTAATAGCCACTGAAAATGGCTAATAGCCGCTGAAAAGGCTAATAGCGGGCGATAATGGCAACTAGCCGACAAATTTGGCTATTAGCCATTATGGCTATTAGCCGTCGAATATGGCTATTAGCCGCCGAAAAGGGCTATTAGCCGTTATCGGGTAATACCACCGCCTATGAAAAATTCGTCTGTTGGAAACACAGCTATAAAATGTTTACATGCAACAATTAGGGGAAACAGTCTTTGTGTTTACTCAGTGCTTTTGCGACTTTTTCCAGCCTTACTTACTTACTTACTTACCTCACAAGTATCACAAGTAAGTAGCCGTTTTCAATGGCTATTAGCCAAAAATTTCCTGAGGACACTGATAAAACGGGTTTGGTACCAATTTGACTCCAGTCGGTGAGACGATCGGCTTACAAGTAGTTGGAGGACCAGTATAGAATGGATTTGGCACGAGTTTCACACCAGTTGGCGAAATTGTGTGCCCAGAAACAGGAAAAGGATCATTGTAGAACGCGTTTGGCAAAAATTTGATCGGCGATCGATTTCCACTGTTCGCCGAGCTTCCAACGCCCGAGTCGACGTTTTCGCTGTCCGAACACACTTTGGTAGACTTCTTCGGCAGATGCTTTGCCTGATACTGGCTGGTGGTATTCGTGTTAGGTTTTTTCGGTTGAGGCTTGGCGGAGCACGGATTGGTTTGACCTGGAGCTTGTCTGGTTGGCTGATAGTTGTTGTACTTGGGCTGCTGATGCTGACACTGGCTGATAATCGGCTTGGCGGGATGGACGCGAGTTTGTCTGATTGGCTGACGTTGGACCGAACTTGGCATGACTTTGACAGCAGCTTGCCTGCTTGGCTGATAGTTGTCGTACTTCGGCTGATGATGCATTGGTTGACACTGGCTGATAATCGGCTTGGCGGGATGGACGGGAGCTTGCCTGATTGGCTGATGTTGGACAAAACTTAGCTTGACTTGGACATGAGCTTGTCTACTTGGATGATAGTTGTTGTACTTCGGCTGCTGGCTGATAATCGGCTCGGCGGGATTGACAGGAGCTTGTCTGATTGGCTGACAGTTGACATTCTTGGACTGTTTATTCTTGCGTTGACGACGCCTACAGTTGAATCGATTCGGCCGCTGATGATCATGGTACATTGGCATCTGAGCGCCATGCTGTTGCATTTTGAACTGTTCTCTTCTCTGCTCCATGAATTGGTACATGTAGCGAGCATGTTCGTTAGCTTCGATTTGCTGATAGACGGTTAGACGCTTGTCTCTCGGGAAACAGAGGAAGATGTACGGAAGGGACATTATTAGAATAGTAGAGAACAACACAATAACTGTGTGAGTGGTATCTGGAACACTACCGGTGGTCTTTATATACTGTACGTTAACCAGGCTCCGCCCATTCGGGGGACCATCCACCTGGTGGATCTATTTTTACAGTTTTCCCAACTCCAGAGTTATACACTCGCTTATAGATCCTACAAGCGAGCTATAGATCCACTTGCAAGGCCATCTGCAAACAAATCTACATTTCTTTTCGCTTACACCAATTCGCGATAACTTCCAGATCTTGCTTCACGAAGTTTTCATTGGATAATAATAATTTCAAGTCGTCTGCATACAATAAAAATCAGACTTGAGCGTGTCAACCATGATATTGATATGAATATTAGGAACAGCAACGGTCCCAGCACTGAGCCGTGAGGCACTCCAGAAGATACTTCCATTTTCCCAGAGAGGACCTTGTTAAAAGCATCAGATTGGTGCCTCACTGAGAGAAAAAACTGCAGCCACTTTAGTAAGTGCCCATGGATTCCATATGCCTCCAGTTTAAGAAGAAGTTTGGGGATAGAAACAGTTTCAAAAGTCTTTCGAAAATCCACGTAGATAGATAGACATTTTTATTCCTTAATGCAACTGGAAAGTAGCTTTCCACCATATTCCACTAGTCGGGCTTCCGCATTCCTTTTTGCACGAAATCCAAACTGCTTATCCGATAACAAACAATTCTTGGCCAAAAATTCTACAATGTTCCTTCGAATCAATCGCTCCATAGTTTTGCAAACCACCGATGTCAATGAAATTGGCCTATAGTTGTTGGGATCATATCGCATTCTTTTTTTGTGAAGCGATCGAACAATTGCGGACTTCCAGATGTCAGGAACAGTGCCAGAAAACGTTGATGCGTTGAAAAATGCTACTTCACTGCTTATTTTCTTTAGAAGCAATGACGGAATACCGTCTGGAATGAAAAATTAACTATCCGGACGTCGGAATTCCATTCCATGCAACTCTGCTGTTAATATCATTAAATGTTTAGTTCTCCTTTTTTTTAAATTAAAAACCTTTTTTATTCAAAAAAACTTGCTCAGAGAGAAGATTAGACGCTCGTCCATTCCGCCGATCGACATGACTTCCGAACGAAGGAATCGGTCTTTTAGTTCAGCGGTAAACGACTTTCTCGTGATTCGATCTCACCATTGCAAGTAGGAGGACCACACGAGAAATTGATCCATTGACCTCTCGACTGGTGGAAATCTATCGTTTTACCGAGTAGGCCATGAGAGACAGTAGGTTGAGAGGGTCGACCGAGTGTTAAATATGAAGGCTGGTGTTTCACCACATTTCTTTTTATTGGTGTAAATCGTGCATTTCTGCTGGTTTTCAAAACAAAAATCTGGAAATTTGTGGCACGGTGATTGCGTACTTTTGCAAACGCCGGTTTAAAAGGGTGCATGTGATACTTTTTACTATTTTCCCGTCGGAGTAGCACAATTTCTTTGATTTTTGTGATAATTCTGTTAATAATTAGTTTTTTTGCTGGGCACATTTGAGTGAACGCCGACAATTTGGACATCCAAGCCATCACCAAGTTGGACATATAAATAATTGTGTGAGGGCTATGTTTTTAAAGAGAAAAAAACCCCAAAAAAGGTTTGCTGAATCAAATTAATTAATTTTTAGCAGGTCCAATTTGTAAAACTGTGAGGTTTATTAGCTTATCTGTGTTTCCAACAATATTATATTTTTCTTGTATAACTGGTTCCAGAATCATCTTTATCATTGTCAGAATCCCAGAAGTCCTCATAAATATAACATAGGAAGAAGGAAAATCTTCGAAATTCGAACAGCGAATTCTTTCAACAGCTCCATCTTTTAACATTTCTCGATCTTCTAGCATATTGCCAACGTCTACCACACTTTTCCTTGTACATATGTCCAACAAGTGCGGTTGCATCTGTTGAAGTGAATTCCCACAGAACGCACATTTAGCGAACTGAAACACATTTGATTTGCAAGAAAGTTGAACAAATTGCGTTTACAGTTGAGAGACAGTCGGCAATGTCGCCTGCGAATCTGTTTCTTCATTTGTGCCCAAAGGAATTCAATAGGATTCCAAAAGCAGTGATACGGAGGAAGTAGAAGAATAGTAATTTCTTCCGACCACGCCTCTAACTTCTACAATCGTCATCAAGCTTTATTTTTTACAGTCATGTCAAACAGAACACCGCACTTATGAAGTCATTCCTGGATTTCCTGTTTGGAATTCGATTGGTTTGATGGCTAGAATAAATATTATTGCATGTATTCATTAATTACGTACTTCTCCTCTTGTGAAGTTGTGGTACGGCGCGTTGTCAATTATAAACACGCCATGACGTCCTTTAAAAGCACCACGACAAGGAAAAGAATGCATTTCAGCATGTGTTCTTCAAATTGTGCGCTGTTCATCACGCAGTGGTAGTCCGCTTTCTGATTTTTTTCATCTTAACCATCCTCCTGATTTTTCTTCGCTTCTTTTAACGACACCATCCTCCGTGAGGGCTACGAGGACGATTCCCCTCTTTCCTCTATAGATTCCGTTGTCCGGACCCGATTGCGCACTTTCTAATTCTACCATTCGTGTAATTTTGCACATGGTTGTGCTTGTGCTGCCAACTCTTTGCGGGCGTCATGCCGTCATGGATCATCGCACCATTTCCATTAGACTCCAAAAAAAAAACCTTTAAAAATTTGAGATAATTGACAGAGAAAATACAACTTTCTTCTCCAGGTTTGGAATCGCTGTCAATGCTAAAATATTCGTTTTTAAGCTGAAATTCCTCAAAAAAGCACATTTTTTAATATTCGGTATGTTTGCGGATTTGTTAAAATCAGATAAACAAATTCACGTTTTGTAACTTTCCAATTTAAATACCTTCGGACTTATTATTCACAACAAAAAAGTAACAATAGAAATAATTTTGAAAACATGTAAAATACTTACAAAACTCAACAAAAAGAGAAAGGATTACCGTATTTCCTCTAATATAGGCGCATACGCTTCTATTGTTTCATTTCATCACAACTGTCAGGTATTTAGAGCTTTGCACACCAAACTTCGGTCGTCTCATGCCTGCTTGGTTAGAAAGTATTTTGGCGAGTTTGGTGTGCAAACCTCTAAATACCCGGAAGTTGTGAAGAAATGAAACAATATAAGCGCATGCGCCTATATTAGAGGAAATACGGTATGTTTTTTTCTTTATTTTTCCGCCGCTTGTTCTGTCATTTTTGCAATCTTCATAAAATATTTGTGTTTCTTTCCAATCACGTGTTTTTGCCTGGAATTCGATAAAAACGAAAAAATAAGTAAATAAATACACGATGTAAGAATCTGTTCCTTTTTCTCACCAATTTTCTTTTCCTGTCATTGAAATTCCACAAATTTCGCATCTTAACAAAATATTCGAATCATCTCCTTTGGCAATTGGCTCTTCTGTGGAAATCTGAAAGGGCTGCATTTCATTTTCTTGTCCTAATTTTCCACAAACATCTTCAAAAAGATCCGTTCCGCTCATCCATTCATCCACAATTTCCATTCCATCAGACAGGATTCGAGATTTGTCAGAAGTATCCAGCATTTTCGTGCTTGCCATTTTCTGAAGAGGAAAATTGCCGAACCCTCTCGCTTAATTTAAATTCACCCTGTCGCCATCGGATCTTTTGAGAAGACGTGACTTATACCATCTTCGTTGCCTTCTTGCGTATTGTCGCGTATGAAGTTTTACGTCATCACATCTGGGGATGAAGGTATGTCTCTCTCCGATTTATTTATCTCGGGACTCACCCTTGCTTGAAAAGCTTTTGTCCATTTTCAGATTCCCTGTCTTCTTTAATCAGTTTCAACCACGGGACAAATTCTTTCAACCCGATACACTGCATGACTCCGTGCTTTCTGTGATTTGTAATCTGATGGTGCTGAAATATTGAAATCATGAAGTCACTTATTTGTGTGCTTCAATCAAGTTGCTAATGGGGAAACAAAAAATTGCAACGCGGTGTTTGCGTACTTTTGAGATTAAAAAAAAAATGAACAAATGTCTCTACTCAGGAAATTTTTGGCGCGTTATGACGACAGTCGGCATCTAGGTGGCTAATAGCCACTGAAAATGGCTAATAGCCGCCGAAAAGGCTAATAGCGGGCGATAATGGCAACTAGCCGACGAATTTGGCTATTAGCCGTCGAATATGGCTATTAGCCGCCGAAGAGGGCTATTAGCCATTACTCACATAATTTTTGGCAGCTATTGGGCAGACGTTTGGGCGATAGCCCCATGCAAACGGCCGCTTCGCCCACTGGCATGGGCGAAGCTGCCGTTTGCATGGGGCTATCGCCCATTCGGTGTGGCAACTTGCCCAAATGACGGGCGGCTCGCCCACCGCTCGCTCATTCAGTTTCCTTCGTGGTCCTACTCTGCCAAAAACAGGCTAAACAGCGCCAAATGACATGGAGAATGGTACTAATAGTAAAATAAACATTAAAATTTGAATGGCGGGCGAAGTTTAAGGATCCGAAAGAGTTTTCCGTTAACTCACGGAATTGCCGTTTGGGCGAGCCGCCCACTATTTGGGCGAGCCGCCCGGCATTTGGGCGAATCGCCCGGCATTTGACGAGCCGCTCGCCATTTGGGCGAGTCGCCCGTCATTTGGGCAAGTTGCCACACCGAATGGGCGATAGCCCCATGCAAACGGCAGCTTTGCCCATGCCAGTGGGCGAAGCGGCTGTTTGCATGGGGCTATCGCCCATTTGGTTGGGCAACTAGCCCATGAATTATGTGAGTATGGGGTTATACCACCGCCTATGAAAACTTCGTCTGTTGGAAACGCAGCTATAAAATTTTTACATGAAATAATCAGGGGAAACAGTCTTCGTGCTTACTCAGTGCTTTTGCGACTTTTTCCAGCCACAAGATGACCGAAATTTGAAATGGAAAATTTTTGAAAATGATAGCCGACGGAAACGGTTAATAGCCATGGAAAACGGCTAAAAGCCATCGAATATGGGGAGTGTGCCAAACACATATGGCACACGCCCCGAATCGGTGGCTATTAGCCGTTTTCAATGGCTATTAGCCAAAAATTTCCTGAGTATGCAATTTCTTTCCGTTTCGTTTAAATTTCAAGAATACGCAAACATTGCGTCGCAATTTTTTTTCCCAATTCATAAAACCTGAAACCGCGCCCACTATTTTGCTCGCAAATTTTCAAGTAACACTGAAATCGCGTGTTCACACGCAACCCCGAAATAATTCGTACAAAATCGGATAACCTCTTCATAAAAATCATTCAATTCTCGTTTCAGTCCCATTCTGATCATTTTGTCAACTCTTCCATCCAATCTTTCTTCTAAAACTTCTGGTGAAGCATCCATGTAAATGACCAGTGACGAGTCGAATCGAAGACGTCCTCCCAAATCGACACATTTTGACGCTTTTTGTTTTTCCACAAATTCCGATTTCGGTATTCCTAAAAGGTGGAACATTTTTTTATTGAATTTAAAAGACATGGTCAAGTAAATAGTCATTAAAACAACAGAAACAATCACGGTGCGCTAGACCGTACGTAAAGGAATTCACGCCTTTTCGCATGTGTCTGTGTCTCGACAGTGGTGCTCTGCCAATTCTAGCCATATTTGTCCTCCGGGCCGAAGACGGGCAGGTAAATAATTCAGCTCAGGGTGCCTATTTTTGCTGAATGAGATGTTCGAAATGAAGATATCGGCGAGTTCTACAACATAGGAACATAATCTTGACAGTTTAATTATTCTTCTTTCCACTGGCCAGCAAAAAGTGGCCGGGCCGGGGGAATCGGCCGGCCCGCCTTCTTTTTGTCGGGCCGTGACAAATGGAATGAATAAGCTGTCAAGATTATGTTCCTATGTTGTAGAACTCGCCGAGATCTTCATTTAGAACATCTCATTCAACAAAAATATTGGTTCTGAGCTGAGTTATTTGCCGGCCCGGATGACAAGTATGAAACGAACGATTTCTCATCCCCGTAACGATTTTCATAACTTTTCGACAGATTATACGCTGATAAAAAATTAACACTTAAATAAAAAGCAACAATTTCCTTGTAATATTTAAAAAAAATCACCTGTATCTCTAAAAATTTGAAGTGCTCTCTGAATCCGATATCGATTATTCGGATGGACTAAAAGTGCAGATTTCTCATCGACTTTTCTCAACTCCTCCCAAAGTTCTTGATTGCTAACGTCTTCGGGATATTCAGTTGTTGAAGAATGAGATGACGATGAAGATGCAAGATCATCTGGACATTCAGAAGACGTTGTTTCAATTAAATTATTCTCGTAGAGAATGCTTTCTGCGTAATATGTGGTTCCGCCAACGATAATTGGCAATTTGGAGCGCGACCGAATTTCCTGAAATGTCCATCATTCAGCACCATACACTCAAAAAACCTACATTTCAAACAAGAAACAAAAAAGGATCTAAACAAGATGCGATGTTTCAAAAAATACGGTAGAATATGTTTTTTTTTTTGAAAGTACTTCTGATATAATAATTATGGTAAATTTAAATTTTCCACGTTTTTTTTTTTGCGAAATGTCAAGCAAGTGCAACTGACCTGGATAAGTTTCAGAGTTGTCTCTCTGAACGCGTGGATGTTATAAGTGGCGGGTTCAGAAGGATCCAAGAACGACATCATGTGATGAGGAATTCCTTCTGTCTCTTCTTCCGTGATTTTATTTGTCGCAATGTCGAGGCCTGGTGGGTAACACGTGTCAGATGTATAAATTTCCGTTTTCAGTTACATGAGAACAGTATAAACGTCTATACCCTGTTTTTGGCAACAACAAAAAAATAAATTTTCGTTTTACCCGCAAAAATGGCAATATATTTCTTTCTTATTACTTCACGTTTATTTTTGAAACGTAATAAATACAATATAAAGTTTTTGTGATTTCGACACCCAACCAAAATTACACTAGAAAAGTTAAATATTAACAATCGAATTAACCATCATTGATTGTTTTGATTCACGGGTTACGGTAAGTGACCCATTTTGTTTTTTACCCCGCATTTCACAGTTTTTCAAAAACTTTTCTTTTCAATATAGACGCACCTCGATAAAATTGCATCGAATCCACACTGATCACTTCTCCTCCGTACTTTTTTGCAATCGCCACACCCAGATCCGATTTTCCCGTACCAGTGCAGCCGATAACAAAGATTACCTGAAAATGCGTATAAACAATTCAATTTGATTTGAGACCAAATTACCGGTTCCTTCCGCATTGTCATCAGTTTGAAGTTGAATAATCGATTGATAAATCGAAAAAATATCATAAAAATGCTGAGAATTAAATAATCAAAAAATCCTCAACAAATATTTCTTCAAAATACTTATCGATCGGTTTCGAAACGATTCAAAAATGTTCCGTTCTAATACTTTTAAAAATTTAAATTGAAAAATAAATTACATAATTATTATTTCAAAAATGTGAAATTGTTCAAACTGTAAATATTTAACAAAAAAAAAGATTTAACAACAACAAAAAATTTTTCATCTGCTTCTTTCCCTAATTGTTCTCGAAATGCTCTTTGAGCAATTCTAGAGCTTTCGCTCTATGAGAAATTCCATTTTTCACACATTTGTCCATCTCTCCAAAGGTTTCCGTAAATCCTTCAGGCTGGAAGCACGGATCCCAGCCAAATGATGTGTCTCCACGTGGCAATACTATCTGACCGGGGCATTTGCCTGGAAATTCGAATGTGTGCTCAGGACTCAATTCGTGAGGCAAAACTTTGTGTATTTCTAATTACTATTTGGCTCAAAAGCTATCCTTTCAAAATATTATTTTTTTTTGTCTATTGCACTTAAATATTGTGTGTTCAATCGAGTTGCATCATCAAAACGTGAAGCCCCGCCCACTTTTTCATGCGAATGTTATTTTAAAAAATAAATACTTAAATACTCACCAGCGAATACATGAACGGGTTGTCCAATTCCTTCTGTGTAGGCAAAAATGCACTGGGCATAAGCGCTTTTGTCGCTGAATCCCGCTGAAAATGAAAATAAATACTACTGCGCAGTGTTACAGTAAGACTCGTCCAATTGAAATAAAACTCGAGGGAGTGGGATTGCTTTAATTCTTGTACAAAATACATTTTTTTTTCATGGAAAATCACTCACCCAGCATATTATAAAGACCTTCGGGCTTCAAATTTTTCAAAAACCACTTGATATAAGGTCCGGGCAATCCGCCCATCGCATTGAAACATAACGATGTGTCTTCTACCTGTGGAAAAAATTGACTTTAAAAATTTTCTTGAAAACCAATTCTGTGTTGCGCAATGTGCCGGCAAATTGTCACTTTTTGCAGCAACTTTCCATACAGAAAAAAAAGCGAGTGCGTGACAGTTGCAAAGGTGCGTGATCATTGATCAACCTTATTTGGGTTACGGTAGGTCGCCGTTTTATTTGAGAGCAAGAAAAAACCGGGGAAAGTTGAAACGGGAAATTTCCGCCGAAAACGTTGATTTCAAAAAAAATTTGAAAACTTTCTTTCTAATCTAAACACCACCCGGCGAGAGTTTGCTATATTCTCAGTACGGAGCGCTGCAAACGCGCTCCTTCCGCACAGTGATGGACGCGGCCACGTTGGCGACGAGATAGTGCAGAAAATTGAGAGAGCCGTGGCCGATGTTTTGCTCTGATTTCTCTAAACCTCACTCCAAATGCATGCGAAATTCATTTTTCGATTGAAGCGAGTTTGCAGCGTTTTATACCGAGTATATACAAATACAATAGTATCCTCGCACTCTGCGTGTCTGCGTCTCCTCTTCGTATCAATTTATTTAACACCGAAAAGTGGCTGCGCAGCTAAATGCAGCATACGGTAGAAAAATGCGACCACTCTTATTTATTGTGTTTTCAATCGACTTGCGACATGAGAACGCGAGACTCCGCCCACTTATTTGTGCGCTACCTGTCTGCGTCTCTTCAAATATCACTGTGTTCGCGTGGTTGCGCAAAAATAAGTGGGCGGAGTCTCGCGTTCTCATGTCGCAAGTCGATTGAAAACACAATAAATGAAGCATATTATGAAAACAAAAAAATTGCAACGCGGTGTTTGCGTACTTTAAAAATTCAAACGAAAATGGGAACAAATCTCTTCATTTGCCATGTTATTTCTTTCATTGCCATTTGAATTTCAAAAGTACGCAAACACCGCGTTGCAATATTTTTGTTTTCACAATACGGTAGAAAAATGCGACCACTCTTCTTTAGGCCACAATTTTTTTTTCCGGGAAACAACCCGCGCAGTTTAAATTTTATTTTCCAACGTTCCGTCCAACACGCCGTGCAATAAATTTAAAAACTCACCAAAACGGGTCCTCTGACCGCTTCGACGGCTTCTGTGCATTTTCGTTGAGCAATAAATTCCGGTTCTCCCTGGTATTCATTAAGATCCACGTCCACATTTGTCACCTGAAATTCATTAATTTTCTAAAAATTTAAAAAATTCCTTGAAAACCTCAAAATTTTTCAAAATCTCCTTGACTTCTCTCAGTTTTCCAGCATTTCCAGTGACAAATGTAATTTTTCGAAGTGTGCTCATTTTCTCAAAATTAATAAATCACAGAAAGCGCACGTTTTTCAATTGTAAATATATAAATAAGTACAGAAATTTGAACGAAACACTTTGAAAACTCTAAAAAAAAACAATATTCTAAAAAAACATTACATTTAAATAATTCGATTCATTTTTTTTTCTTTTAAGAAATAAAAAAACAACAAATAAATCCTACAATAACCGAAATTGTCTCTATTTTTTCTCTTCAATCTGCAAGTTATAGGCCATTGTCTTCTACAAGAAATTAACGCCTGCACCAATATGGAATCCGGGAAGAAGCGAATCGCCGAGCACATATTTCAGTGGGTACGTGTAGTTGAGCTCCAAACGGAAAATGCTCTTGAATACGAATGCCAAACCTGGAAAATCGGATTATTTTGACATACATTTACAGGCTCATATTGACTGTTTTTTTTTCAATTCTTATATTTAATTTTTTTCCCGCTAAAGATAATAAAAATTTGAATTTCTTATGGTGTCGTATTGTGTTTTCAATTAAGTTGCATCATCAAAAAATGAAACCCCGCCCACTGTTTTCACGCGAATATAACATTTTAGTGCATTTTTAATTTTTGCCTGAAAATAGTGGGCGGCGTTTCATGTTTTGATGATGCAACTCGATTTAAAGCACAATAGTCAAAGATATCTCACAGCTCACAACAGTAAGAAGGAAAGAACAAGTTCTACCGTAATCCCGTTTACAAATTTTAATAATCTTTGAAAAGTTTGATCATTTAAACTAGATAATCACAGGGAGCAGGCATGAGCCGGGAGTCAGCAAACGCACAACTACAAACTAGAGTGAATTTTAATTTCCGTATTAACGGTATTTATTTAGCTAGCTTCCCGAGGAAAAAAAAGGACTTTTTAAAAACATTTCCGTGAATTCCTCTCATCTAGGGCGTTCTGATAATTTATTTTTCGTTTCATTTTCTGATCGCTTTTGAAATTTTACATCACGAACAAAACACTAATCAAAGGATGTCAGCTAAGTATAGTCTCAACCGGGGCTACCCCGAATCAGAACGTTCCAGTATCGGTATATAAAAAGTAGCAAAGAGCTGCTGACTCCCCTTGAAATGGTTCTGATACGGGACAGTTCTGATTCGGGGTATCTTCGTCTCAACCATTTTCACAGCGTGTTAGAATCTACGTAAAGGCAAACGCGCTCTGTCAAATTTATCTGCGTCTCGCTAGTGACATTCTGCCAAGTTGAGCTAAGTTCGTGCAAAACTTGAGACGCAGAGACTTGAGAGAGATGACCTCCGAAATTTCATTTCCAAAAATAATTTTAAAAACGTAGACTCCAGCACGCCGTGATTTTCAGCAAAATGTGATATCAAAAAATATCTTGACTCATTTTTTTCACATAAAATACATACATTTTCGAGGATCCCCCACTACGCTACACAGCGAAATCCAACAAAGCGGAGTGAAGCGACTGTTAGGGATCCCCCAAAAACTCCAACTCGTTCCAAGGTAAAGTACGGTGGATTCGTGAGGCATATTAAATCATGTTTAGACCCAAAAAAGAAATATCAGCACCCCATTGTCCGCAGTGAAAGCTCCAAAGGTGAGAAAATATAAAATGGATTCAACAATTGTTTAAAAGTATAGAAAACCCGTCCGGCCCATTCTTCAGCCAGGAAACCGCCTAATGTGAGCAAAATTCTTCTGAAATTTGTAATCACACAAGCTCCCCCCACTTCCTTTTGGTGTCATGCACTGGAAATGGGCGGGACTTGCGAAAAAATGACGGCTGGTTCCCAAAACATCGTTTTATAGCCATTGTCAAAACGTCTTGGACCAGTGGAGTCATCAGCTGCGCTAGGCGTTCAGGCTTGGACCGAGAAATTTTTAGAGGACCGAAAAATTCGAAAAGAGAGGGTAAGTCGTCATAAAGACATTTTATGATTGCTGAAAAAAATAAGGCAGCGACCTACAGTATCCTGAAAAGAACGATTTACGAAGATATTTAGGTCACGCACCTTAAAATTTCCACCGTGTTTTTTCCTTGATTTTGCAAAATGGGGCTTGGTCAAAAGCGGGGAAAACTTTGAAAGTCTGCGACACGTGTTTCCTGTATTGTACTGTACTTTCTGTACAAAACTCGTGCCGCAGATTTGAGAAGAGCGGATTTTCCCTCGAAGGGTCTCCAATATTCACAAACCCTCACCGCTTACCGTATTTCTTTTTATCAAAGGTTTTTAGTTGAACAATTGAATCCTTTTTCAGAACGCTCAACGTTTGGCCAAACTTCCGGAACCTACACTTTTCTTTAACGGAATAAACCCATTCGATCAAGAAAATGTGGCTGAAAGTCTGTCCAAAGTTGGTTGTATTTAAAGGAGGTGTCAACTTTTCGGGGAAACTGTTTTAAAATATAGTATTGAGAGGGATTTACGAATATCACATCGAAATCGCACAATATTTTACAAATCTGCCAAAATTGCGCCAGGTAGGCGGAAATATAAGGTTTGACCAATTCAAAAAGGAACATTTTCGGAACAATAATGCTGGCCGTCGGTTTCCTAGGCCGCGGCTTCGTGTACTCCCCGTGGTCTATTTCCTTTGATGTTAAATTTGGCAAAAATCAGGGAAATTTTTCTCCCTACTATATTTTAAAACATTTTCTCCGAAAAATTGTCACCTCCTCCTTTAAATGAATTCCATTTTTATTCTTTTCAGATTGAGATGGAAATTTGGAAGAAATGCGCTGAATCTCCTATTATAAGAGAGGAATTGGATAGAAAATTGAACACCGATTCGGCAAAAAAGAATCGAAAAGCGAAAAAACAAGAATGAGAGTTGGAGAGACGTAGACCACTAAATTCAACAAAAATTTTTTAACTTTTTAAATGAGACAAGAGTATGAGAAAATGAATATTTGCTTGAAATATTTATTAATTTCTCTATTTTTTTACATACATTTTAAGATGTTTTCATTTCCCATTTTCCCGAAAACAGATTTTAAAAATCGGTTTTAAACTATTTCCCCGTTTCTAATAAAACAACGGAAATAAAAATGCTCACCGACTCCCGCAGAAACACGCTGCGTCTCCTGCAACTGTTGAACCACATTCTTTGCATGAACTGAAGCGACACTTCCAGATGCCAAGAAGGCGTGAGCGAAGAGCATATTTGGGGGAATGAGTGGGCGGTACAGGTGGACGACGCCAGCCACTGAAGCTCCGCCTCCCAGACAACTGTTATCTGCTTTCACCTGAAAATCGTCGTTTTGTACAGTGTGGAAATTTCAAACCATTTTACGATTAAATTTAGCACGATCGGTCAAAGCTAAAATGAGTGTGACCGTATTCCATACAAAAAATGTATCGAGAGTACTCACTCTCTCGTCAAAATGTTGTATGAATTACGGTGACAATGATGCTTAAGTGTTTTGTTTTCTTTCAAACGCACCCCAATAGTGTTCAATCCGAATCCACGAACGTCCTGTTGCCCGCCAAGATAGCATCGGTCAAGAAGGTGAACTTCCCGATCGCCAAGTCCTTTCAAATGTCTAGCCTGGAAAGAGGCGGCCAGAACGAATCCAAGTGGAAGGGGAGCAGCGGCCTTTAAAATTAGACAGATTGTAAATGTTTGAACAACAAAAAAAACCTGTAAATCCAAAGTATTCTTGACGAACGATGCATCGCCAAACACTCCTGCGTACTCTTGAGCAAATCGAGCTAAAAGTTTTCAGTTAAAATAGGGATTTTTTAAAGAGTCGGATTGTTACCAAGAATCCCCCGACTGGCAAGAATTGGACGATCCCGAGTGTCGACAGCCACCGCATTCTCCAACGAGAATTTCAGAGTGTGTCCCGCTTGTTCGCGAACTGAGAATGCTGCGTCACGAGACGCGCGAAGTGTTCGCCAGATGGCGTTCAATTTCACCTGATGCAGAAGTTTTTGATTCCACAATTGTCCGTTGTAGGCGAGAATCGCCGCATTCTCATCCACATCAGATTGATTCCATGGAAGATGGGCTAGAGAACGATAGAGTGTCGCAGATATGTTCGAGTACTTTTGCCAGCCGAGAAACGGTTTTGACGCAGACACGTTGAAGCAGTGGTCTCCCTGGAGAAATAAAAGTTTAAAAGGATTTTTTAAAAATTGGCAGGAATATTGAAAAAGTCACGAATGTATGGACCAAAAACTGCTAATGCTAATGGGGTTATTTTCGGAACCAGCAAAAAAGCAAAAATAGAAAAAACCCACAAAAAATTCAGAGAATGCTCCGATCGGTCTGACTATAAAAGATCTTTAAAAAAATACTCTAGGACATTCCCTGAAAATTTCAGACCGAAATATTGATTTTGAAAATTTTCAGAAATAAACATCGATATTTTTTAAAATCAATATTTCGGTCTGAAATTTTCAGGAAATGTCCGAGAGTATTTTTTTAATGATTTCCCCAAGTTTCAGACCGATCGGAGCATTCTCCGAATTTTTTGCTGGTTTTTTCTATTTTTTGCTTTTTTGGTTGGTTCCGTGAATAACCCCGCAATTGATTTACAACTGTGTGGTATTTTTTTTGGAATTTTCAAATGTTTGCCTTGTTTTTTTTTGTCATATTTGAAGCTATTACGTATTCCCGAATACGTGAGATGTCGTAAAATAGGTCTCGCCACGATCGGTGTATGCATAATTGTAAACAATCTACAGTACTTGGGATACTGTAGATTTTTTTTTACATCTTTCGACATGCGTGAATTGGAAAAATCATGTTATTTTTGAAATGAATGGCCCCCCTAGTATAAAATAAAATAAAAAAGTAACATGAAAAAATTAAGAAAACTTTTAATTGAAAAAATTCGAAAACAAATATTCAAATGCACAAGTGTGCAAACACCGATCGTGTCAAGACCCATTTTACGACATCTCACGTACTCGGGAATACGTAATAATTTACTGTGGAAAAAATGACAAAAAACTAGGAAAATGCACCAATCGGCCTGACACTTTAGGAAATAATTTCAAAAATAGTCTCGGACAAGCTCAGATCAATTTGGATTGAAATATCGATTTTAAAAACATTGATTTTTTTTCACACCGATCGGAAGGTTCTCCAAGTTTTATTTCAGTTATTTGTTTTTTTTTCTTCATATTTCTACAGTATTGCAAGACGGTGTGTGCGTAATTTTGAAAATATAAACAAAAATGAAGATACTTTTTGAAAAAGAGTACGCAATAACCGTGTTGCGACTCAATTGAAAACACCATATTATAAAGCTTTTGTGAAGAATATTTTGAAAAAAGTAAACAATTAATATAACGAAAAAAAAACAAGCCCCCCGTGGACTTGTTGTCAAAATTTGTTGCAACTCCTCGCCCCCAAAAAAATAGTACCTTAACAGTGTAGGTGTATTGTGTATTAACAGCCTCTCCTCTACCTCCAACACTCTGTTTTCCTGCATTCAACGACACGTCAGCATCTCCGTTCGTCGAAACGCCCGCCTTCACGCCAGCTGTGAAACTTTTCGGCTCTTTCACCAAAAAGTTCACCACATAGCCGTCTTTTGAATTGGGTGCCGTGTCGATGAGCGCCACCGCATTGTCCATCAGTCCAACTTCTTGAAGATGTTTTGCGGCGAGATGGGAGTTGTGAACGAGTTCATCCAAATTTTGACTTCTGTACAATTCGGACACTTCTTTTAGAAGGGCGTCATTTTTTGTGATTCGAACTCCGTGAAACTGGACGGCTTCGACGATCGATGGAACGCCTGGCGCTTTTGAGCGAATCGTCGCCGCTTTGTGGAACGTTTTTTCCGGCATAACGCCGGTTTACTTTCTGCAAGATGTGTCATTGTTGAAATAAATGAAAAGATCTACAACGCGCTCAACCAATAGCGTTTTTTTATCGGATAGCTTTGGACAATATTTTCTAAAGATTCAGACCAATCGGATAACTTTGCCCATTTCTGTTCTAATCAAACACTTTTTTAAAAAGATTTATGAGTTTTCAGTGGGGATATTCAAAAATAGAAAAAAAAAATTCAGCGAAAATTGTGTTTCGGAGAATGCTTCGATTGGCCTGAAACCTTGTGAAATAATGCTAAAAAATAGTCTCAGGCATGCTCTAAAATTTTCGACTAAAATATCGAATTTATAAATTTTCAGGAAAAAGTCAATATTTTTAAAAATCGATACCTTTCGTTTGAAATTTCTAATAAATTCTCAAATTATTATTTTCTATGTCAGCTTCAGATATAAAATGGAAATTTTGACCAAATAAAATCCAAAAAAATTAAAAAAAAAAGACAATTAAAATAAATTATTTCAAGCAACTTTATGCATTAAAATGTGAAAAAATTGCGGCAAATATTGAAAACAGAACGGAAAAAAAACTCGAGAACAATGGTGAAAACTGGAAACAACAATTAAAGAACAACAACATTGAGAACAGGAAATTGGAGTGAAAAAAATAGAGAAAAAATCAGAAATTTCAGCAAAATGTTTGCAAATGCCAATTTTCAATCTCTCAAAACCTCGGCATCCTCTTCGTTCTCTTCATCGACGCCTCCTAAATGGATTCTGTCGATTTTAGCGTTCAACTCAGTTTCGAGAACAATCTCTTCGTCTCCCAGTTTTGCAGAACCAACGACATGAACAGCTTTCCCTTTCAGTGCCTGGAAAGCGGGGAAAAATTAAAAGATATTCTGTGTAAAAAGTACGGTACCTCTTCCTCTCTTTTCTTTCTCTCCTGCTCATCAAGTTCTCGCTTCTCAGCAAGTACTTTTTCGTACATTGGTACGTATTCTTTCTTGTACGCCTCCACACTTTCATTGATAGCTGTCATCACGTCTTCGAATCCTTCGCCGGTTGCAGAGGAGACGCAGACTGGAAAAAAACAAATATTGTTTTTTTCTGAAGATTTTTCAAATCGATATTTTGGCCTCAAATTTTCTGAGCACGTTCGGGAGTATTTTTGAAATTATCCCACAAAGTTTCAGGTAAATGGGAGCATCCTCCGAGTTTTCTACAATTTTTTTTTGGAAATTCGGACTGCAAAAAAAATGTGATTCCAGGAATTAATTTTTTATTTATTTTGGACGCGGCAAAACAATCAACAATTTTACGAAATCATAGAAAATTGTACCAACATACACTTCAAAACAAATATTTTAAATCCATTATTTTTGTATTTATCCTTTTTTTTTTTTTTAATTTTTTCAATAATTTTCAAAAAATTCCCAAAGTTTCCCCAGTAAATTATGTTTTCACTTTCCTGATCCGCCATGAAATTTAATCATTTTTCGAGTGCACAGCAGGCTTATTCGATACGAGGTGACAAAAACATACCAGTTTTGAGGCCACAATAGAACTCATCAAGGACGAGACTGAGAGATCGGCTCAAATCATTCATGTAGCTGCTGCGAGCGTCTTCGAGCGCCTCATCGAACCGCTCGAAATCTTGCATCCATTTGAGAGCAAATGTCGGTTTCACAATGTCTGCCTGGAATACGAGAAATTACAATTTTAAAGATACAGTAAATACTGTATTAAAGGTGCATGTGCATCTACCGTATTTACTCTAATTTCCCGGCAGCCTCTAATTGTCCGGCGTCCAACCAGCAGATTCGAATAATAATCCGGAATGCCGGGCAAATAGAGTAAATATGGTAGTTATTCCCTCTTTTTGATGCACCTTAATTAAAGGTGCACTTGTAATACACTTTTTACGGTACCGCAGTGGCCGTGAAATGTTCACCAACGCTACCGAAATTTCCATAGCTTTTCGATAAATGTTTCGTCCAGAAAATCATTTTTTACCTCGATTGCGGTAACGCTCGTATATATTATCAATTCAATATTCTTGCCGGCTACCACATGTGCCCGCGAAAGTTTCATAATAGACGCAGACATAACGAGCGACACACCCGCTTACATTTTTTGATCTACGTTCAGTTGAATTCAGTTGAATTCAGTTTAAAAGACCTGATGGGGCGGAGTCTCGATTTTTCGCGCCACTGCTTACTGTAGCCGGCAAGAATATTGAATTGATAATAACTTGCCTTGTTGAAGACCACAATAAACGGCAACTTGGTACGGTAGAGAATAGAGCACGCGTAGAGCATATTGGACATGAAAGTTGTCGGGTTGGTGGCACGGGCAGAGTCAACAATGTACATCACCACCTGGAATATGTGGACTTTAGAAACATGTGAAATTTATTATATCGCGCTTGGTGTTCGCAATATGATAGAAAAATGACAGATCTGTTGTAAACCTATTATAGACGTACTGAAAGTAATAAAAAATGATTTTTTATTGGGGTGACTTACAAAACAGCAAAATAAAATGGGGGAAAACTTGGAGAAAGCTCCGATTTGTCTGAAACTCCCGGAAAATCTCAGAAAATTTTGGAATGAAATATCGACATTCAACAAAATTTTCGTGGCATATCCGGGAGTATTTTTGACATTATTTCCCAAAGTTTTGCTATTTTTTGAATAACTCTACGATAGAAAAGAGGCGTCGTAAATGCCAACTTACAGTAGGATGACTACTGGCCAAAGAGTCGGTGATAATGGATCCAGATGCACTCCAAGTGAACGCTTCAATCTGTCCAGGAGTATCCAAAAGACACACGGAGAAGTCGGACGATCGTTTATTGATTAACTCGATTACCTGCAGAACATGTTGTTTTTTTCTTCCTAGATCCAAAAAGAAGTTTTAATGCAGTCGAGTGGCTATGCAGCTAAATGCATCATATTGTAGAAAAATGCGACCACGCTTACTCGGAGAATTATCGGCATGAAGTCGGCAGCTAAAAATGCATAACCCGGCGTGATGTTTTCACGAACATGGCAAGTTGCCGGCTTGCAAAACTCTTGCCGATTCAGGCGGCAAATTGCCGAGAATTCTCTGAGTACACTTGTTAGGCCAGAAATAGCCCGCGCGGTATGAATCTTACTTTCAAACGTTCCGGCCAACATTCTAAGTCTAGATAGAAAAAAGTTGGCGCCATGCTTGACAGGAAAAAATCGGGTATCAGGCTTTTTCTGCATCTTTTTGGAATAAAATGTTTTAAGCAGATAATTTTCTTCAAATAACAACGTAAAACAAATTCGAAAAAATCAAACTCCGCTCAAGGCCCACCTACAGTAAACAAGCAGAAGTTTTCAGAAAATGGTCGGAACGTTCGAGCACTCACTAAAATCTTAAAGCAACGGAGAAAAAGCAAGATATGCGATTTTCGTAATAAAAAACATTGGATATCTGATTTTTCGACCAAGTCCTTTTTTCAGTTAAAATTTTTTTAATTTCTATGAACCTCTTTTTTTGGCCTTTTTTTTTTAAATATTCTATTCACAAATATTAAAATAAAGTATCACCTTGTCAAACCGAGTGCACATCAGATTGAGACACGTCATAATGGCTCCGTTGGGTCCCATTCCAAATTCTTTCATCACTTCTTTGTACTTTACCGTATCCCGAATATCCACGTTCACCGGGTAGGGAACTTTCGAGACGGCAGGATCCAAATTGATCACGTACGGTGGCGTTTTACGAGCATGCAGGAATGCGGTCAAGCGCTGAAATTTTCTTTTTTTGGAAATTTCTCAAGGATTTTAATATTATGGATTCTGACGTAGCGAGACAGCGTGTCAAGTTATGCGTCAGCAAATGTTGCGCCTGGCCAAGATTTAGCTCTTGCCAGCGCCAGAGGAAACAATTTTTTCAGTTTTTTTTTTCATATTGCTGGCGCACAACTTGCATTACCGTTTTAGATAAAGGAATCTAAAAAGCCATTTTGTTACCTGTACAAACGTGGTTTTTCCAGATCCTGCCATTCCGAGAACCAAAACTGATGGCTTTTGATCGACATTTGGTCCTTGTGATTTTTCTTCCGTTGCAGAAGACGATGACGGCGCATTTTCAGCCATTTCAAGAACTATCTAGAAGGTAAAAGTCACTTTTGAAAAATCAAAAAATAATTTTTAAGATATGAAAATGGCTCAAAACCATATAAAAATCAGTTTAGCGTTATTAAATACAGTAAACTTTTACAAACACAAAGAAAGAAAAATAAAATAAAGTACAGACCGGTATATAAAATAAAAAGACAAATAAAGTATGGCCCAGAGAGGGAAAATGAGCAAGAATTATTAGAAAAATAAGAGAATTTTGAATTTTTGAGGTCTACAGGCAAGAAAAATATCACATGAACATATTGTAATTTGGAGGAGTTTGGGTGAAACTAATCAGACGTTCTAAAACAAGAAAACTTAGAAACATATAATAATTGCTCACGAATTCGTTCTCGACTGCGTAGGATCCTCCGGCACAATAGGCGAATTGCGAGAGGCAGAACGAATGTTTGTGGAATAGTATCCAGCAGGCAATCGTCCGGAAGATGACGTGGAAACCGTCTTGCGGACTGATCCAGGAGCGCATCCTTTCACAATTCGGAACGGATTCACACGCGGAGACGCTGACGTCATTTGGGATGGATCGACACGTGGCACACCGAGTGCAGAACAGATTGCGCCCAATTTTAGACCGCGCGCTGTTTGACGACCCTGGAATTGAAAATTACCATAGAAAGCTGCAAGAAATTTTGCTGAAAATTGTTCTATTTTCTATCGTTATCATCCTTTTCTATTATCGTTTCAATATTCTTGCCGGCTACCATATGCGCCCGCGAAAGTTTTATAATAAACGCAGGCAAAATGAGCGACATACCCGCTCACATTTTGCTTTATTTTCAGTTGAATTCAGTTTAAAAGACCTTATGGGGCGGAGCCTTGATTTTTCGCGCCACTGTTTACTGTAGCCGGCAAGAATATTGAATTGATAATAAATAATAATAATAAAATGCATATTCACCAACCTTGCTTAGTCTCTGCTTCGCCGCCATGCAACGAATGTGATCGTCGAAAATAAACTTCGCTGTGAGAACCGATTGACGTTTCTGAAACAATAAAAAGTTTGGTGCTACTTTTGAATAGAACTGTAGCGAAATAGAACTTAATTAGCAATGGAGCGCGGTTGCATTGCTTACAAAAATCGGGCCGACAAAAAAATTGTAATGTGGTTATTCTCGAAACCAGCAAAAAAAGAAAAAAATAGAAAAAGCCAGCAAAAAATTCAGCAAAAATTCGGAGAATGCTCCGATCGGACTGAAACTTAGAGAGATCATTTAAAAATACTCTCGGACATTCCCTGAAAATTTCAGACCAAAATATCGATTTTTATTTCAGAAAATTTTCAAAATCGATAATTTGGTCTGAAATTATCAGGGAATGACCGGAAGTATTTTTGCATTATTTCCCAATGTTTCAGATCAATCGGAGCATTTTCCGAATTTTCGCTGAATTTTTTGCTGGTTTTTTTTTTCTATTTTTTGCATTTTTTGCTGGTTCCTTGAATAACCGCACAAAAGTTTATTCAAAAAAACCATTTTGGGTGAATATTACGTATTCCCGAGTACGTGAGATGTCGTAAAATGGGTCTTGGCACGATCGGTGTTTGCACACTTGTCGATTTGAATATTTGTTTTCGAATTTTTTCAATTAAAATTTTTCTTAATTTTTTCATGTTATTTTTTTGTTTTTTAAAACTTCTATTTTATACTTGGGGGGTCATTCATGTAAGTTGCGATGAAATAAAACATTAGAAGGGCATGAGGAAATACGTGATATTCGTAAATCCCCCACTCAATACCATATTTGTAATCAGTTTTTTCAAAAAGTTGACACCTCCCTTTAAATCATCACTCACTTTCAATCTCGATGGCTGTCCCTCAACGACCACATGCAACACTTTACTGTCAGCCGAATCGCCGCTAATCGTCATATCTTGAAGAAGCCCTACAAATCTCACAATCGCCCATCCAGCTTTTCGAGAATCTGGTTCGACCAGGATGAGTTGAAGACGATCAGTGACGAGAAATCGTGAGAGACGATCTCCTGGTTTGCCAAGTGAGCAGTGTTGTTGTGGGACTACGGTGCACGAAAGAAGATCGGAATTGTCTGTAAAAAACGGAAATTGTTCATTTGAAAATTCTCCGAGTCGGCTGGTTCGACTTACGCAAATTGATACAATCTCCAACAACTACTGGATCCTGTCCAGAATGGAACACTTTCACAGGCAGTTCCGTGTCTGGTTCTCCCGTCAAATCACGTTCCAATTTACGGATATGGAGGTAGAAGATTATTTGCTGAAATATAATTTTTTTTTTCTTCGGTTTTACGTAAAAACGAGGCGCCAAACATACAGTTCTCAATCGTTCCTCAAATCCACTGGAAAGCCGTTTGTGGAGCGGCAGATTGGAAAGTGGTGTGGCCGCTGGTGGAAGGAGCATTTCGTAGCCGATTATGTCGAAATTTATATGATTCACCTAGAAATTTGACAATTTTCGTGGGAAATTTAAAAACATACTTGCCTCAAATTCAGCATATTCATCCTCAAACCACTCCAAAAATAGGTTTTCTCCATTTACATATTGCCCGATAACTTTCAAAAGTTTGTGGCGGACATCCGAGCACAATTTGGTCAAGTTTGTTTGAAACTATAAGATAAATGTTGCAATAGGATAATACAGGTGTTGCAAAAAAAAAACTGGACTTGTGGTATAAATAAAATTGATCTTTTCAGAAAACTGTCGAAAAAAGTAAAAAAAAAAACATGAAAAATTGGGAGAAAACTCAAAGCTTGGTCTGAAATTTTAGGAAACAATTCTTTTTTTTTTTTTTTAATTTTGGACTTAAATAATGAAACTGAGAATCAATGTTTTCTGAAAATGTTTAAAAACAATATTTCGGCTCTTGGACGTTTAGAAACTTTTTAGCATTTTTGAGTAGCGGTTTTTTTAATCAATTTTTTTTTTGGCAATTTAAATTCACTAGTATTCCGAAAAATGCACAAAAATTTCGAAACGCCCCAGAGCAAGTATGTAAATTCAAAATTTTTAGAGCAGTATTTTTGTGAAAATTTGCCAAAGTTTCAGGCCAATCGAAGAATTTTCCATGTTTTCCCCAAATTGTCTGTCATTTTCTCCGTTTTTCAGCAGTACTCTTCATAATAACCCTGATTCAAAAATTTTAATAAATTTCTTCATTTCCCCACATCACAATAGCCAAATTCCTCACCTTTTCATCGTCCACAGTCATCAGAATCTGTCGAATCACAAGGCAAGCCAATTCCAAGCTGATTGGCCGAATTCGATTCTCATCCGATCCGACCGCTTGAATAATTGATGAAAGAGCTTCGAAGAGACGAGAATCGTATTCAGAAGATTCAGAAGTGGATGACGCAACAGCGCCAGGATTCGGTGGAAGCTCATCGGCGGCCGATTGAAATCGAGAACGGGTCGGAGAAGCAAGATCGTCAATCTAGAATTTCAGTTAACATTTTCGGTAAAACAAAACGTTGTTTGATTATTGTCTGTCTAGATTGGACACTTAGTAATTGTGGACCGCTAAAAAATGTACCATTCTTTTTAAATTGCTTATAAAAGGAGAAACGGGGTTCACAGTTTTCCAGGCGCCACTCGATTAAAAATAAATATGACAGTTTTTATTCTAAAAACTAACTTTTCTCGAATTTTCATCGCCATCCACTAGAACATCATCGACCAAGTCGTCCTGAAAAATTATGGAACCATAATAAATTAATTATTTCCAATTTTAAAACTATTTCCTCTATAGTTCTTTCAGGGGATCTAAAATTTAAAACAAAAAAAAACAAAACGAAAATTTGGGCAAAAAAACGGGGCCCAATTGGAAAGTTCGCGCGAATTGCAAAATGGCATATTTCTTGAAGAAGTAGTACTATTTCAGCCGATTATTTTTTCGTATTTAAGGGCGGTCATCAGAGGTCATATGCAAAAAATTGGAAAACGAAAAGAAAAAGACAGTGTACACACGGTGTCCAGGATTGGAAGTGTGGGCGGAGCCCAATTTGCTGGCGCGCCAGAAAATTAGCATGGCGCACTTTCGGTGCTTGCGAATTTTTCGACTCTCGCATTTTTTTATTGATTTTATTATTTTTCTTTGTAAAATGTAAGTATTGTATCTTTTAATACCATAAAATTGCCCAAACTTCGATTTTCGTAAAGATTTATCGTGTAAAAACACCAAAAAACTCACTTTTTTAGCTCCGAAATGCTAAAAACGATTATTCTGAAATGGTGGCTGAACTAAATTCGACGTTCTTAGGCTTAAAAAATTTTAAAAGACCTCAGCTATAATTCCGTTGGAGCACATTTGGGAAAAAATTGAGAGTTTATTTTCCCGAAAAACATAAAAATGCCTCAAAATTTAAATTTCGCGCAAAAAATCCAGTGGAGCGCGTTTGCTCGGCTCCGCCCACTTTTCAAATCCTGGACACCGCGGTACATGAAATTTTGCAAAACATTTTTCTTTGCGTTTCACACCCCAATCATGCAAAAATCAGCGTTTTCCGGAAAACATTTTATCTGTCGTTTTCCAGTTTCTTGCATATAGCCTCCCACAATTTTTCCGATATATAGTCGGCGAATGCATCATCAGCCTCGCTCTACCGCACTTTTCAATTTTCAACAGTGTAGTGCGCCTGTTTTGAAGCGAAAAATCAAATTTTAACCGCAACTCGTCGTGGATACGTTATTTTCCGTCGAAAAGAAGTGTAAAACTATAATTCGAGTTAATTTTGCAAGTGCAACAATGTTTTACAGGGATTTTAGCAGTAGGGCGAGGTTGATGATGTATTCGCCGACTATATACTCGGCGAATGCTTCATCAGCCTCGCTCTACGGCACTTTTCAATTTTCAACAGTGTAGTGCGCCTTTTTTTAAGCGAAAAATAAAATTTTAACTGCAGTTCGTTGCGGATACGTCATTTTCAGTTGAAAAAAAGGAATACAACTAGAATTCGAATTAATATTGCAAGTGCAACACGGTTTTACAATGATTTTGCAGTAGAGCGAGGTTGATGATGTATTCGCCGACTATACGTTTACCGGTAAAATCCTCGAACACTTTGCTGAATTCAACAAATTATCGGTAAATTTATCGGAAACTTTCAGCAATTTTAACGGAAATTTGCAATGAAATTACTCGTTTTGATAAAACAAAAAAAACCTTACCATAATTTGCTCTGGAACATCATGAAACATTTCCTCTTCTTCTGTGGCTTCCACTCCAATTTCGGTAACAGCTCGAGGCCGTCTTGACATTGACGTCGTCGATGCGATTCTAAGACGTGCGAGGTTCTGAAGAGCTAATCCAGTGGGTGACGATTGTTTGAGAACTGGGAAGTTGGCAGCGGAGAGTAATTCTCCAACGTCAGCTGGAAAAAAACAGTTATTTTTTTCAGTTATCGGTATCGGTATTGAATTTTTCATGCAAAACCGGCCATCTCAACATTACAAAAACCATTTTCAAAAAAAAAAACAATAACACCAAAAAGAAAAAGAAGAAGACATCACAATATTTGCATCAACTTACTCTCTGAAGAGACGAATATTTCAATGAAGGAAACATGTTAATTTTGTTTACAAAGCGATTATACTTATGAAAAATGGGCGGCCCGTTGTATTTGTGATTTCGGGTAAATCCATCTTCATAAATATAATTTCAGACTAACCTTTATTTTGAAACATGGAATAAATAAGCATAAGTCCGTAAAACGCTAGAGAATCGTCTTTTTGACTCGTATCAAAAGCTTCGAGGAGGGTGTCAAAGAAAACTCTGAAAGTCTTCATTCAACGTAGTTTTTTCATAGTTTTTTTTCCTAATTTCAGAAAATATTTCCCAAATCTCACCTATCCGGATCGCCTTCATCTTGCACTGGAGACGTTAAATTTTCCATAACAGCCTCCAAACAATAATTTTCTTCATGTCGAATCCAGTGCGTTTTCAATGTTTTTTGGGTGTCAAATAGAAAAGAGGATAAAAAATTATGAATGGTTTCATGATGACGTACCACCTGAAGATGTAGGGGAATAATATAATAAACCCATGTTTAAAAACTGACCAACAGAAATTCGGAAAAGAAGAAAAGTGCCGAGACTGGAGTTAGAAGAAGTGAATGATTGTTTCTGCGAGGTGACAGGCTGGACAGCAGTAGAGGTGATAGATATCGAGTGGTCACTGCAAGTGAAAATATAATTGATTCGTGTATTTTGTCATTCGAGCTGAGACATGAAAGTAAGAAGCCCCTCCCATTAAAAAAAAAATATTATTTTGACATTTTTTTTATCATAGAAATGTCGAAAAAGCATACAATTGTGGGAAAACTCAAAGACTGCTCCGATTGGCCCGAAATCTTGAATTTAAAAATTATCATAAAAATTGATACTTCGGCCCAAAAATTATTACGCAATTCAAGTATGTCCGTCTGTTCGTTTTGAAGGGTCAGGGTCAAGTTCAATCGGTTTTCACGTTTAACTTTTTTTTTCTGGCACTGCGCCAGACTTGTTCTCTAACAAGGGAAGTGTTTAGGGTCACCAATTTGGAAATTTCTGAAAATTTAACCACACATTAGAGATGGTTTGAAAACAACTCTCAAAAATTTCTAAAAAAGGGCCGCCACTAGGAACCGAGATATGACGCTTCAAAGTTTGGGCCACGCCCCTTTTAAAATTTAACACAGGAAAACGCGATTTATCAGTAGAAAGAGCGGAAAATACTCAGCGCCAAAGTCACTGCCTTCCTCCCCCGTTGATTTCATCGGTTCGGTGGTCCAGTGGTAGAGGTTTCAAGTGGTAGTGGCAAGGCGCTGGGCTCGATTCCCGCATAGTGGAAAAATTTTTGCATTTTTTTTTTCAAAATTTCAGAAGACGTGATTGAAGGTTTTCAATCAATTTCAGGACTTTTTATTACCCTTTCGTAGTTTAAATTACTTCAAGAACTATTTCACACGTTTTTGACGAACATTTTTTTTTGAAAAATTTACGAATTTTTGTCCACCAATTGATCATCATTTTTGAAATTCAAAAAATTTTGAAAAAAAATGTATGATTTTTCCATAGCGAAAAATCATAGACACCTTTTTGTTTATTGACAACGTATTTTAAGAAAGATAATTATAAAATTTCAATTGGTTGATCGATTTATCAGTGCAGTAATTAAAATTGTTGCGCAGTTTTTGGGCTCTAGAACGTTTCCAAACTGTTTTGCTTCCCAGTTTCGAAATGGTAGGCTTCGAAACTTCCCAGAGCCAGTTTTCGATTACAGCTTGTTATAATTTTTTTTTCAAAATTTTTTGAATTTCAAAAATGATGATCAATTGGTGGACAAAAATTCGTAATTTTTCAAAAAAAAATGTTCGTCAAAAACGTGTGAAATAGTTCTTGAAGTAATTTAAAACTACGAAAGGGTAATAAAAAGTCCTGAAATTGATTGAAAACCTTCAATCACGTCTTCTGAAATTTTGAAAAAAAAAATGCAAAAATTTTTCCACTATGCGGGAATCGAGCCCAGCGCCTTGCCACTACCACTTGAAACCTCTACCACTGGACCACCGAACCGATGAAATCAACGGGGGAGGAAGCCAGTGACTTTGACGCTGAGTATTTTTCGCTCATTCCACTTAAAAAACGCATTTTCCTGTGTTAAATTTTAAAAGGGGCGTGGCCCAAACTTTGAAGCGTCATATCTCGGTTCCTAGTGGCGGCCCTTTTTTAGAAATTTTTGAGAGTTGTTTTCAAACCATCTCTAATGTGTGGTTTAATTTTCAGAAACTTCCAAATTGGTGACCCTAAACACTTCCCTTGTAATATTCATGAACCAATAATAAATTCAACTTTGCGCATTACCGTGCCATTCTATAACAGATTTAACAAACCCGTTATTTTCGTGAACTTATTAAAAAAAAACCATAATTTCATACCAAAAACAGACAATTCCTCGGCAATCGCTTCCACTTCCAACAATTCGCCAATGTAGTGAATCAAATCGATCAAATCGTCAACTTTTCCACGTAATCTCTCTCGATTCGCCAGAACATTTTCAGCCGAACGAACAAAAGTGTCCATATCCAGAGATGATGCAACTAGCGTATCGATTAGTTCCGAGAGATAGTTCTGGAATTATATTGTAAATTCACTGTGCTCAAACTATCCCCATTGACGCAATGGTAAAACTCTAGCCTCTCGCGTCGTCCTCAAACTTCGAGAAATACAAAGATTCTTAAAAATTTCAGAAAAAATCGGTATTTTTTAAAATCAAAATTGCGATCCAAAATTTTTCTAGGCATGTCCGGAAGCATCTTTTACATTATTTCCCAGAGTTTCAGGCAAATCGAAGCATTCTCCGAGTTTTCGCTGAACTTTTTGCAGGTTTGTGCTATTTCGTGGCTACACACATAAAACTGGCTCCGCGACATTTCGCAGTGACCTTCCGAAACTTTGACGTTTCGCAACCAGTCTTTCTTACGACATCAATGTCAAGACGGAAACTAAATCCAGTTTACGAGCAAAGGTAATTTTTCTGGATTTTCGAAAACTTTGGCAGTTGGAACGGAAATTCTGTTTTGTTCGGAGAGCTAAATTAGTTCCCCAACTCCCCATAATCCTTTTAAAGAAAAACTCGAATTTCTTGTATGTCGTCTTCCAAGGGAACAAGTGGGAGAATCGATGTTGTAAGAGGCCATCATGCTCATGATCCGAATAGACTTGCAAAAGACGATTATTTGAAAGCGATTGGAGCAGCAAGAAAGTATATTTAAGTTTTTCCAAATTGCAAGTTTTGATTTATACGAATGGTGAAATGTCTGGTTGCGAAACGGCACAGTAGCGAAAGCTACTTGAGTTGCGAATCGTCATAGTTTCGGAAGGTCACGTTGCGAAATGGCGCGGAGCCGTAAAATGAAACTTGAATAATTATGTTGCACATTGTGAATCATTGAGTTCTATTCTATTTAGCGCAGTTTTTGTTTTCAGTACATCCCCATTTCAAGCAGTTCTATAACGTTGAACTCCCACGTCGACTATATCGATCAAGTTTAGATTTGCGGCCATATTAGAGCACGGTTATTTCACTTCTGCGGCTAATATATCAATAATTTCCAAACATTTTGTATCACTTTATTATCGATTCAATTTCCTTGCTGTTTTCACGTGAAAATTCTGAGTACACCAGTTATTTTTAGAAATGAAAAAGCCACGTGTAGCTACGCCCACACAGCTTTTTTTCATTGCGTTCAGTTTAATAATCTGACAAGGGAAGTGTTTGATTCCTCCTAATCTAGAATTTCTCAAAATTTCAGCATAGGTGCTTTCGACTATGCTGATTCCATTTCTGCAATAAAAACCGGCTAAATGCTCACGTGAGCCAAGTTATGAGCTCCTAAACTTTTCCTATGGTTAAGCATTTTTCGCGTGAACCGAATAGTGTACTAGAACCCATACTGCAGAAAACATCGGTTGGTTGGTTCAGTGGTTCGGTTGCAGGGCTCGGGTTCAATCCCTGCACAAGCTAATCTTTTTTTGCATTTTTTTTGTGTGATTTTTTCAGCCAGCAAAAGTCAGAAAAAATCGGTTACATTTACTTTTTTTTCAGATTTTGAGTGAATATTCCGGCTGCAAACAGCTTCGAGAATTCATTTATGACAAAAAATTAAAAACTTTTTTTTTTGATTTGGCGACATTTTGTGCCATTGAGCACATGGAAATTTTTTTTTTCAAATTTTTTGAATTATCGTTTTTGATCTGTTTTTGACCTGTATCCGCGTAAATTCTTCTTTTTGGTATACTATTTGGATGTACCCGTCTGTCTCTTGGTGACCTTGTAATAACTGTTTCTTGATGAACCTCTTCGTGTTGGTTCAGCAAAATGACGATCCGATCAGCCAAATTCTGATCCCAACAATCCAATTTTGGCTTTTTCGGGTTATCCTTGATTACAGCAGTAGCGTAGGCCAAAATAACAAGCTTGGAAGACATCAGTACAAACAAACAACTGGGGAATTCGGTATTTTATATCCAGTTTCTCGCTTTTCCAGTTCATTTAGAACAATCAAAAGGTTTACGCGGATACAGGTCAAAAACAGATCAAAACGATAATTCAAAAAATTTGAAAAAAAAATTTGCATGTGCTCAATGGCACAAAATGTCGCCAAATCAAAAAAAAAAATTTTTAATTTTTTGTCATAAATGAATTCTCGAAGCTGTTTGCAGCCGGAATATTCACTCAAAATCTGAAAAAAAGTAAATGTAACCGATTTTTTCTGACTTTTGCTGGCTGAAAAAATCACACAAAAAAAATGCAAAAAATTATTAGCTTGAGCAGGAATTGAACCCGAGACCTCCCCACCTGAACCCTGCAACCGAACCACTGAACCAACCAACCGATGTTTTCTGCAGTATCGGTTCTAGTACACTATTCGGTTCACGCGAAAAATGCTTAACCATAGGAAAAGTTTAGGAGCTCATAACTTGGCTCACGTGAGCATTTAGCCGGTTTTTATTGCAGAAATGGAATCAGCATAGTCGAAAGCACCTATGCTGAAATTTTGAGAAATTCTAGATTAGGAGGAATCAAACACTTCCCTTGTGAGAGGGATTGGCCTTGGATTTTCCGCGTGAACCCGGCAAAAATATTGAATCGATAATAGCATCCCAAAACACTCACTTTTGTATGTTTTGTTACAAAAATAATCATGGAATCGTCTTGAACTCTGACAATATTCAATAGAATATTTCTGACCGCTATTCTAACCATCGACTCATTCCAATTGTACAATTTGAGCACTTCGATCAATAGAGGAAACTCTTCTGTCGTTTCGTTGAAGAAAAAATGAATAGTGGCGGCGTTTAATTTGAACGAGAGGGTTTTTAGGAAACTTATGTAGTAAGCCATGATTTCGTCATTGTGAAGATCAAATTTGTGGGAGATTATCGAATTTACATGGTTGTTGGAAAGAAGGAAATCTGAAATTTTTAGGTTAACAGAAGTGTATTACTGCGTTGGCAGCAAGTGAATAATAAATACTCACATAGTGAAGTTTCATGTCGAATATTTTCAAACAAAATATTCAAAGTTTGAAGTAATTGTACATTTAAAGACATGTTTCCTTGTTCCATTATTTTCAAAAAGTGCAGTAACATTTGGCGCTCCAAGAAAAAGCTGAAACAATTCATTTTTATGAAAATTCTGTATAAAACTCACTCAAAAACCGACGCATCATTCTGATCACCCCATATCAAAATCTCGGCAATCGCTCGCAGCGCTTCCACCAAAACTTTCTTGTTGTTCTCTGTGACTTTTTCATTTTTCGTCAAAACTCCTTGTAAATATCTGTAATTTATATCAGTTTGATCAGAATATTATATAGTTTTAAAACTTACTTCAAATATTCCAATGAATGTGGGTTTTTCGGTTTCCATAGAGATCCGGACGATCCAAGTTTGCGGAACATCTTTGATTGATAATTGTTGTTTATTTTTCAATTATAAATCCATTTTACTGGCAAATTGTCTGAAATTTTCGACTGAAATGGGAAAAATCGAAAAACAAAACTCAAAATTTGCGCAAAAACAAAAATAAAAAAACAGCGCGGTACGACACTCCCTAATTCCGCTATTCAACGACACTCCGAAATAACGAACCGCCCGGTGTTTAGCCGTATTTTTATTTTTGTTTTGATGCCATTGAATTGCTTTTTTAATGCAAAAATCTACTTTATTTCCTATTTTTTCCAGTTTTTTTCAACGAAAAGTTTTTAATAAAATATTTATGATAATTTGAACGCTTCAAAGACGTTGTCAGACTTCAATTTCTAGTTTTTCAAGACTAATTTTACACCTCTTCTCGTCAGAATATGAGCGCATTAAAGTAGGGATCTGGGTGTAAGCATGCTTTGCGGGTGGATAGACACGTATCGTCTGTGATTAAAATCATAAGGAAGAGCCTAAATTGATAAGAAAAGGTCACCAGGAGCCGATTACACAATCTAAAAGATCAAAGTATGATTCACGCGCATTTTAAAAGTGAGAATTAGTGCTGTAAGAATAATGCTAATATTTCTTTAAAAAAATAGACGTCTTATTTGTTCCCTATTCGTAGATGCCAAAAAAACGTTTAAAAACAAATGATAAACAAGTGTTTTTTAAACCATATTTCATTGATAGTGAAGAAACGCAGGCATCAGAAATAACCTTCGAGTCTTTCATGCCTGCGCCTCTTCACTATCAATTATTCACAAGTAGAAAAAAGGGCGCTATGCGGGGGTTGGGGTGGGCCACCCAAAAAAAATTTTTTTTTTTTCGTTTTTTTGTGCGGTTTCGTATCGCTTTTGATTTGTTTCATATATTAATATCATTCTGCATTAATTTTTGTCCGGAAAGTTCAGCGGCAACGCGCCGGAAGCATTTGTGATACTTTTCAAAAATGCGACCGGAGGTAGCTGGGCGAAACCTTGCTTTGATCCTTTTGAGTGTTTAATCGACTTCCAGTAACCTTTTCTTATTTTTTTGGGCTCACCTTTAGACTTTTAATCACAAAAAATCCACCCGCAAAGCATGCTTCCGCCCAGCTCCCTCCGGTCGCCCTTTTGAAAAGTGTCACACATGCTTCCGGCGCGTTGCCGCCGAACTTTCCGTGCATCAATAAATGCTCAGAAACGCATATTCAATGCGTGAACAACAAAAAAAGTGCAAAAAAAATTTTTTTGGGTGCCCCCCCCCCCCCCCCCCAACCCGCATAGCGCCGAAAAAAGTTCCTGGAGAACTCTGATAAGGCTCCGATCAGCCTGAAAAGTTGGGAAATGTTGTCAAAAATATTCCTGCACATGCACAAAAAAATTTGGGCCAAATATCGATTTTGAAAAATCAATATTTTTTTAAGGGCCTGAAATATATTTTTTACGGATTCCGTAAAACGAGTTGTGTTTTAATGCCTTAAATATCACTTTAATTTAACGTGAATCACCCTCTCGAACATCGCTAAATACTAGTTTTCCAGTTATTCTCGTCCGTATGCGCGCGTCAACGCGCCCACCGGCTCAATATGTGCCCGCGCAAGGCACCAAGTTTCGGCTCGTCGCCAACGAATACGACAAAAACACGTACGGACAATGTAACTATGCTTCGTATCGCACGCTAATCCGTTGCAAACAAATCCGCTCGAAAGATGAGTTGGCGAAAAATGGAGGACATTGTGAGGAGCATGTCAATTTTTCGAAAATTTTGGAGCAAAATCATAAAAGGGAAGTAATGAGAACTCATGCAGAGAACGATACAAAAATGCAAAGAAGACGCTTCGATCCATGGATTGCTTCCAATGAGTATATTTCGTAAGTTTTTATTCATTTCCTTTAAAAAGATTTATCGAGTACCAGTCAATCTCGCTCCATGGAACTGAGCATTTTATTTTTATTTAAATCTCGAATGTTTTTATTAAAGTTTAATTAGTTTCAAGAATGTTTCATAAAATACTCAATCTCCTTATGTGATTATTCGGGGAACCAGCGAAAATTCGGAGAATGCTCCAATCGGTCTGAAACTTTGAGAGATCATTTATAAAATACTCTCGGACATTCCCTGAAAATTTTAGACCGAAATATTGATTTTAAAAAGTATCGCATTTTATTTCGGAAAATTTTCAAAAATCGATATTTTGGTCTGAAATTTTCAAGGAATGACTGGAAGTATTTTTTAAATGATCTCTCAAAGTTTCAGACCGATCGGAGCATTCTCCGAATTTTTTGCTGATTTTGTTCAATTTTTGCTTTTTTATGTACGTCCTTGTAATTTATATCAAAAATTGAGAAAAACAAAGTTTATTTCTTCAAAAAACTGCAACTTTTTGCTCATTATTGGAATCTTAAATCGCTCCGCTGAACTTATTGCTAGTACTTTTCGATTTTCATTTTGCTTTCTAAATCAAATACATATTTCTTCAATTCATTCATTTTTTTTTAAATATTCGTTTTTCTTGTTATTTTTCTTTAAAAAATAATTATTCGAGACCAAATTCAAAAAGTTCTGTGAAAATGTTCCGCAAACAATGCACAATATTAGTCAAAAATCGGCTTTTTCCAATTAGCCATACTTTGAAAATTCCAATTTTTAAATGGATTTTTGTTCAAATGCCATCTGAGGCCGTATTCATGAACATTTACCGTACGGTAAATAAAAAATAAATGGGTTTTCTGAGGGAAATAATAAGTTTCGCTATTCCTAAAACAATTCATGGATCGTTTATAGTGTCATGAAACTCGTGCGTATTGCAGAATTTTAGTTTTCTGTCAAAAAGATCATTTACCATTTCCATTTACCGTACGGTAATGGTACGTCCAAAGTAAAAAAAAAGCGCGCACTTGTAAACATGTTTACAATTAATTTTTTGCTTGCTTGGCGGTAAACAACAAAGAAAAAGACGCAAAAACAAAGTTACTTTGGACGCCTCTTTTTGTCTTTTTTTGCGCTTTTTTTCTACTTTGGACGTACCATAAATAAGGCTTCCATTCGGACCAATTTTCGTCCGTCCGGTCCGTCCGTTCGTCCGTCCGTCCGCCGTCCGTCCGCTTCGTCCGCTGTTCGTCCGGTTCGTCCGTTTCGTCCGGTTCGTCCGGCACGCTCTATTTGGCTGGGAATTTTAATTTATGGCACTCTCTTTAAAAATTCTGACATTGAAAATGTAAGCGGTTGCAAATTTATGTAGAATTAGCTTTGCAAAAACAAATTTTTTAATTTTTTTCCGAATTTTTGATAGCAGAAACAAGACATTTCTGTTGATATTTTAAAGAAAAAAGAACAAAAACAGCTTTTGAAAACAAAATATAACAGAAACAAAAAGAAAAACTAACAAGAAAAAAAAACGGACGAAGCGGACCGACCTCGGACGAACCGGACGAACCGCGGACGAGCGGACGAAATTCGTCCGCTTTTTTTTCGTCCGAATGGAAGCCTTAACGGTAAATGTTCATGAATACGGCCTCTGTTTTTATGTTTCCTTAATTTTTAGTCAGAATATTATTGATTGTAAGGTAAATTAGTAGTTTTTTGCGGAAAACCGCAAGAATTTGTATTAAAATCTGTAATTTTTGGGTTAAAATTACGGAAACATATCACCAGGATGGAATTTGAATAAAAACCCTTCCAATTTTATGTGAAACATTTAAAAATTTTTGTGAAACATTTAAAAATATTCAAATTTTTATTAAAATTATGCATTGTGCGGAATTTTTACTAAATTTTATCACGAATTTGCGCTCAAATAATTATTTGCTCAAAGAAAAAACTAGAAAAACTGATATATTATACAAAAAATTTAGAAAAAGCCGGAGAAGTATGTAATTCAGAAACCAAAATGAAAATCACGAAGTTCTTAGTTTAGCGGAGCGCGTTTGGTCAACGTGGCGTGCCTAAAATATTTAGTGATAATCATTTCTATCAATGAAAAGCTTGTTGCACAGTTTTTGGCTCTGGGACGTTTCGAAACTTCTGCATTTTGCGTAGCGTTTTTCGCCAATTCACACGCGCATTTGGTATTTATTTTTCGTTTTTATCAATACTTTTACTTCTTGGGAATTTAAATCCACTAGTATGCCACAAACGTTTTGAAACGTCCCAGAACCTATTTTTTGACCTCTGTTACTCAATTAGTAGAGCGTATAATTTAATCGAAGATCGTTGGTTCGAGTTTTGCTGTTGTTTTTTTTTTGTTTGCAACGCAATTTTTTGAGTTTACTATTTAGTAAGAATGATTCCATTACGAATTTGAGTTTTTCGAAGAGTAATTGAGTTGCATGGAAAATTATCAAGTGTAAAATAATAATTGACAACAAAAACCGCTTTATTTTCATTCAGTGACGAAGATGATTATCTTCAAGCCGTGAGAACTCTTCCGTCGGAAACTCCAGACTATGCTGCTACTGATGATATTATTGATGATCATCCTTTGCGGTACGTTTTCAATTCAATTTTTTACTGAAATGACACGGCATTTTTTGTTTTTAATTTCAATTTTTTGAATATTTTAGGTTTGCTGGAACATTCACAGACAAGGATGTGCTTGCCATTAAAATGAATTTGGTCCAGAAAGATATCGATAATTTGTTGGAATTTAAGCAATTAGTTGTCAATCAAGCCCAAAAAGAACACGATTTAATGGAAAATGACGAGGAAGCAGGTTAATTTATTTTTTTAATTATCAAAATAAGAAGAATGTGTGCAGATGGTCCCACGGATCTTCCACAGCGGCGAGTTTTCAAAGCAGCTGGAAAATATTCGAGAAATGATTACTGTACACTTACTGTTAGTTTTTTTTTAAATATTCATTTCGGAATATTTATTACCATTTTCAAATATTATTTTACATTCAAGACAATCGATCCAGTTTGCAACCAATGCTGTGTTGGCCCTGAAATGGATGACAACAATGTTATCAATCATGTTGTGCACTCTTTGCTTGATAAATTGGACGAATTTCCACCAATTTCGGTTGAAAATCAGTGCCTCAGGCCGGCTCTCCACATGTCGAAATTCTGCATTGATCGTTAGTTTTTTTATAATCATGCAACAATTTTGGTCAAAAGCAAAATAGTTTTTAAACAAAAATCTGCTCTACATTTATCAAGGCTGTCTTCTTTTTTTCTTCAGATATAACCTTGGATCGTCGGCAGAAACTGTTTTCCTTGTGTCGCACGTGCGGAGTTACAGCGCTCGGAAGTGACGATCCCACTTGCACTTTTCATATAAGTAAGTTTTTATTCTTTGAGATTTTGAAATATTTTGGCTAGAGAGTTTTCTAAAATTTGTTTTATGTTTTACAAGATATTGAATTGTTTTGCTCCATGCTAATTCCACGTTAAACTTTTTTTAAGAATTCCAAAAATTATGCGTTTTCTGCAGTGTTCAAACTCGAATTCTTCAGAGAGTTTTTAATTTTTTTTCACTTTAAGCCAAAAAATTTGTTCGGTTTTTTGGGGGTGCTACGGTATAGAACTGCTACGGAATAGAACTGCGCGGAATAGAACCGCCTGAAATTGAGCTGTACCGACCCGCTTGAAAAACTCGAAGAATTATTTCGTTGTACATTGTGAGGTCCTGAGTTTTAATTCGTGCAGTTGTTTTTTTAGTACAGTTTCATTTCAGCCGGTTCTATTCCGCGCACTTCTATTCCGTAGCAGTTCTATTCCGTGCGAGTTCTATACCCTCAGGTGTTTCATTTTGGGTTAATTTAGAAAACTCAAATCTATATGGAAAATTTCTGGGTTAATTTGGAAAATTCAGGTTAAATTGGAAAATTCAAATCTGGTTGGGAAATTTCGGTGTTAAAAAGGGGTCTATATAAACCCGTAACGATTTTTGAATTTACGGGTTAATTTAGAAAATTTCCGGGTTTATATAGACCCCTTTTTTTACCTGTATCGCAAAACGCGTCAGCAAATACTTACATTTTTGCGCATAATTTGATGATTCCTCATTCTATTTTCTTATTTTTATGTGTTTTTTTTTCTTTTCATGTAACATTATGTTGATTTTTATGTTTTTAAATACTACTTTTGCAATTAGGTGGGTACATTTATCGATTTTTCGTTAACAATCTTCTGAATTCGATGAATTTTCAGATGAAATCTGGCACAAAATGTTCGGCTGGTACGAAATTTTCGGAATATTCCACGAAGACTCGTCGGAAAATCTGCCAGCTCCTCGTAAGTAAAAACGCATTCCCAATAAGTTACATTTCTTGATAAATGGAATACCGTAGATTTTTTTCCTAAAGTTTACCGTGATAGTTATTGCGATGCAATTATTCTTACCGTGATACTTATTGCGATGAAATTATTCTTCAGCTCATAGTTCAATTTCTATCATTTTCAGATTTGAATGGATATTCGAAACGGAAGTTGCCGAAAACGTAAGGACAAAGGAACATTCGACCAATTCGTGGAAAGGCGGGCAGTTTGTGAGCACGGAATCTTTTTCGGTGAGATCTTCTACATATAAAACCCCTATACATCGAGCAATTAAATAAGTGAAATTGACGTTTGCCTACCCAGTGATGCACGGGAGTTCCGTTCGGGGGTACAACGGTATATAACTCACACGGAATAGAACCACAACTTAATAGAACTGTCTGAACTGAAGCTGTACTGATACAAAAAAGCTAGAAAAATAAGTATTCCGTTGAAAATTGTTAATCATTGAGTTCTATTTCGCGCAGTTGTTTTTTGTCAGAACAGCTTCATTTCAGGGGGGCTCTGTTACGTGAAGTTCTATTCCGTTGCGGTTCTATTTCGTATGAGTTCTATACCGCTGTACCCGCTCCGCTATTCCGGCGTTTGAAAATTTCAATTCGGTGCACCACTGGTACTTTCTTATTTATTTTACCGATACAAATCGAATGAAAAGCTAAGAATTTGTAGATTATTTCAGTAAATAAGGTGTACCTAATCAAAGAATGTTATGGACCTATGCAGATGAATTTTTCTGCCATTTTTTTCCAATGTAAACCTTCAATTTAATTAATTTTCCTGCATTAACCTGCATTATAATGTAGGTTTTCATAGGAATATAATGGCTGGAAAATTCATCTGCATAGGTCCATTACAGCAATATAATGGATTCGTGAAGGAGTGACATTTCACGGGAAACTGGGAAACGAAAAAACTCTTCATTTCTTCAGTTATTTATTCATTTTTTCGAATTAAAAGGTGAAAAAACTGTCACTTCGCGACGAATCCATTATAGTTAGAAAAATTCAAAGATTTTACTTATCAAAAGTTAGTAGGAACGCGCCAATGTCGCTGCTTTTATATTGACAATTCCCCTATACATTTATATTTTCAGATGTGCATGTGGAACGAACAGTCAAGCGTAGAATATGGTTCAAAGGAGCAATCACGAAAACATCAATATGGGACTTGTGATCGCCGCTGTTTTGAGTATACATTTTAAATGTAGTTTTCATATATTTTCATTTTTTTCACATGTTTTTAAATACGTCAAAATTGTAAAAATTATTATCTCAAAATGTACATGTTCGCAATTTTGTCGTAGAATAAAAGTATTTTAATTCATTTTCCTCCGAATTTGAAAAAACCATTTCAATTTATAAAAAAAATTCCGTATTGATTCAAACGATTTCGGATTTATATAGAAAAAAAGGGGGTTAGATTGGAAAAGTTCCGGGTTGATTTAGAAAAAAGGGGGTTAGATTAGAACATTTCCTGGTTGATTTAGAAAAAAAGGGGGTTAGACTAGAAAATTTGCTGGTTGATTTAGGAAAAAAGGGGATTAGTTTAGAAAACTCGGGTTGATTTGGGAAAAAGGGGGGTTAGATTAGAAAAGTTGGTCATTTATAGAGGTCACTTTACAATCTAAAAATTTCTCCTTTTTAACCCGGTTTTTTTCTAAATAAACCAAAAATGAAACACCTGAGAAACCCAAAATGAAACACCTGAGCCGTAGCACCCCAGTTTTTTCATTAAAAAAATTTAGAGATTACGGTGTCTCAAGTTTCAACATTTTTCTAGTGAAATGCTCGGTTTCGTCATTATGCTGTTTACACATAAATCCAGAAAAAATTCTTTAGACTAAAAAAATTATGGTGAAAATTTTTTGAAAAAAAAAAACATTAAAAATATAATGATTTTTCGAAAATTAAGATATTTACCGTATTTACTCTATTGCCGCTTTATTTTTCGAACCTCCTGATTGGAAGTCGAGCAATTAGAGGCTGCCGGCTTAATTTAAAAAAAAACCAAAAACTAAGAAAAAAGATGCTGCTGTCAGTCTTAAAAACCGGAGAATTCGGTGCTACCTCGAAATAGAACTGAAGCGAAATAAAACTGCAGCGAAATAGAACTCGCTTCGCAATAGAACCGTTCGGATGTTTTGGAACTAAATTAGCAATGGAGCGCGATTGCATTGCTCGGCCGTCAAAGCGGGCCGAGAAAAAAATTATAAAAGTTTATTTAAAAAAAAAACAACAAAACAAACAATTTTTGATGAATAGCTCAAATATAAAACTGTTGAAAAAAGCACGCGCATGAGAAATTCCACTTTTTGAATGAGCAAGCAATGCAATCGCGCTCCATTGCTAATTTAGTTCCAAAACGCTACAGTTTTATTCCGATCAGTTTTATTTCAAAACAGTTTTATTTCGATCAGTTTTATTCCGAAAAGTTTTATTTTGCTACAGTTCCATTTCGCTACAGTTCTATTGCGAAGCGAGTTCAATTTCGCTACAGTTCTATTGCGCTTCAGTTCTATTCCGAGGTAGCACCGAGAATTCAGAGTGTCGGGCAATTAGGGACTACCGGCGTATTTTTCAAAGTCCTTGTTTACATTTCCGTCTATTAGAGGATGCCGGGCAATCATAGAAAATGATGTAAAGGCAATTTTTCAGTACAAAATGTTTGAAACATTGATAATTTTTTTTACAATATCTTCAAAAAACTGTTTGTCGAAACAAGTTTTTCGCAAAATAGCATATCGGGATTTTTCTCGGTTGCTTCCAAGAATTTGGCGGGGCCTTCCGTCGAAAAAATCTGAAAATTACTATGATTTTTTCAAATGTGTTTTACGTTGTATTGATATGACAATTTAAAAACAATTTCTGCTTAAAATACTATTTTTCAAAAACGGAGAAAGAGCCTGATATCCGTATCCGATCTTCCGAAAAGATTTTTGAGCCTGGCGGAATTTGCGAACCGCACATGAATTGCGTACTTCAGAATCTCACACAGGAGGAGCTACTTCATGTACTTGTCACCGTTGCATTCAATCTGTATCTAAACTTCCACTTCCGACTGATTCAATTCGTAACAGCCTCGAATTCGACTTATCGGAAGATGAAGAAGATCAAAGTTTGGCTAATTTGTCGAACATTGGAGCTATGGCATCGCCACTTCAACAATTCTCAATTCCTCCACTCGCCTCACCGTCTTCATCTTCCTCTGCCTTTCCATCCACATCTCGTCGTTATTCTGGAACTCCAGCTCAAATTCTTCGTTCTCAAATTTCGGGATCTTCAAAATCAATGACAGCGCAGAAAGTTGGGTCCAATATAAGTGGATATCAGCAATCAGTTAGGCAGAAAATGGAGGAGCAGATGAAGCTGCAAGAGGAGGAGCTCAAGAGCCAGACGTGTGCCAGGTTGGTTTTTAAGACAAGAACAAATAAGGAAGGTTTAATTTTTCAGAGTCCGACCGATTGAATCAAGTCAATATGGGGCTGAGAAAGACAGTGCGTTTCTTCTTTGTTTTTTTAATAAAAAAAATAATTTAAAAGTTAGAGTGGACAATGTGTGCTTTTGGTACACGGTTCTTATAAATATTTTTTCAAATGCTTTGGAATATTTTTTTTTCAATTACGGAAATTGCGTTAAAAATTTTCTGAAGTTTAGGAACGAAAAGGGATGAATAGGCGGAGCCAAATTTTGTTTTGATTTTTCTTTGAGGAATGCGATCATTTTGGGCTCAAAAATTAAAATAAGGCCAATTTGAACAGAAAACTGTTATTAGAAAAAATGAAAACTGTTATTAGAAAAAAGAGTTTGAGACACTTTTGCAATTGGCTCCGCCCATTTTCTACCCGTTTCGTAGGGTCTTCATTTTCGGGTTATCCTAATCCTAAAGAGGTGTTCGAGATTTCAAGTTAAAAAAAACAGGTTTTTTTTCGTTTTATTTCCTAAATTTTGTCCAAAAAAACTTCGATCCGATAGAATGAAATTATCTTTAACATTTGAAAAAGAAAAAAACAAATTGATATTGTGTTTTCAATCGACTGAGAAACGCGAAACTCCGCCCACTTATTTGCGCGCGAACACGCGAACACAGTGATATTTGAAGAGACGCAGACAGAACGGTGAATGCAGACTTGCGTTTTCATGTCGCAACTCGATTGAAAACATAATATCTATGCATTATTTTTCAAGAATTAGAAAAATGCGAGAAAGACGAGAGAAAAAAAAATCGTCTGAATTTTCCGCCGCCCCGTGTACTCTTTTTGGTCTTCCACTTTTTTGTTGTAAAAATAAATAATTCAAAATCATAATTTTGCGGATTTCGGATGACATCGGCGAGCTGGGAGACCCTGTCGAACCGGGGGAAGAATTCTCGTCCTTTTTGCAAATCTGTGGTACGAGTTTTTGTGTTAGAGGAATTGCTATAAAATGCTGAAAAACAGTGCCGTAGACTTGCAAAACAAAAACGGAGGAGTTTGTTCCCCGGCTTTGTCCGGATGATCTAGCCGTTCTTTTCGACAGTTTTCACACCAAGAAGGTTGTTGAAATAGTTTTAAAAAAAACTGACGTTTTTAGTTTTAATTTTTCTCCATCGAATCGCTAAACTAATATGATAACAGAAGCGAACGAAAAGCTGAAACAGCAACATCCGACAAAACAGTTTCTACCGGGAACTTCTGGGTTATCATCTTATGCGAAGAAACCGATTTCAAATTTCCCGTCTTCCGGAAATGTCCCTGGCAAACGGTCATCGGGACAATTTGGCGGGTGGAAAAATACGCCAGGAACCACTGGAGGTACACTTCGAGCCATGCATCAGCAAATGCATATGGGAGCATCGGTACCACATCTTTTGTTTTTTAATTTTTATAAACATTTCCTCATTTCCAGACACGTTACCCTGTCCAACAACAACGTCCTCCTCCTCCTCCAAAAATCATTCCGTTGGATCGAGCTCAGGAGCCGAAAACTGGCGATGAACTCGTCGAGGATCGTGGCTCTCCTACCAGATTTCAATCAGAACCGCAGCGACGAGGTGTGCCCTACTATAAGAATTCGTCGGTCTATCGGAGAGGTCAGTTTATTTTATGCAGAAAACAGTGTTTTTTCATCAAAAATCGTTCGTCAGAAGTTTCTTCTGAAAATTCGCCTTTCTTTGATATTTAATAATGGAAAAAATAAGTCAAAACTTTTAAATCAATTGGTAATAGTTTAAAAACTAAATTAGACATTTAAGATTTCAATAATGAGAAAAAAAAACGTTGAAATTTTTTCGAAGAAATTAACTTTGTTTTTCTCATTTTTTGATATAAATTACCGTAAAAACTGTATTAAAAGTGCTCCTGAAATTGAAGGCTAGTCAAAGTACAGTGACCGCAGGCAGATCGACGCGAAATCACGACCATTTTTATTTATTTTTATCATGTTGTGTTCAATTTTAAATGTTTTTCTTGCTAATAATTTTTTTCATGTTCCTGTCTTAAACGTTTTAAAGGTAAAACACGAGTTTCGACGCTCTAAAAGGTCGACAGAAGAATATGGAGAAATTGCTGAAGAGCGTGTTATCAGCAAGAAAAGAAGACTGAATTAAAAAATGCGCTGGAATACGCCAATAAAAGCAACAATAGGAAAGCGGTTGTGGATCAGCTTGAAGATTGTCAAAAATGCTCCCGGACAAAAAATTAATTCTAAAAATTACTTTTTTTTCCTGAAAAATTTTTTTAATCGATATTTTGGTCTGAAATTTTGTGGGAATGACCAGAAGTATTTTTTCCATGTTTCCTCAAAGTTTCAGACCCATCGGAGCATTCTCCGATTTTTCGCGGAATTTTTTTTTTCATTTTTTGCATTTTGTTTCTGGTTCCGTGAATAACCCCATTACAAATAACCAGAAGGGTCTCTCTGATAGAAAGAAGGCGCACGCCAACACGACCCTACGAAAAATAGAAGGACCGGTCTTTTTAATACAGTTTTTACGGTATATACATACCCGTACACGTACATAAACTTTCTGAAAAAGTGAAAAAGAAAAACTTTATCATATCCGCTTAAAAGTTTCAGTCGAAATTCCCACCCATCACGCCCAACATTCTCCATCCTCTGGCCCTCTTCTGCCTCCTGGACCACCAGCACATCTTCTTTCTTCACAACCCCACGGTCATCCACCACCTCAACCACCTTCACATCGTTTTCGGCCTCCTGGTCAACGTCCGATGGCTCCACATCGTGCAATCGCTGCTGGCCTGAATCCGGCTGACGTCGTTAACGCATCAACACCTCGTCCATCTTATCGAATGGTTCCGAATCAACAACCTCAACATCCACAGTATTACCCACCGGCTCCTGCAACTCCGCTTTACCATCAATCACCTGTTCCACGTCGTCCGAATGTTCCACCTCAACGTATGTTGGCTGGAGGTGGATCTTCATTGACACCACCTAAAATGTCGAGTATAAACTATAATATTGTTGAATCGTCCCCGAGTGGAGCTTCTTATGGCGAGGGATCATCACAACAACTTCCACCCCTACTACCGACGGTTTCAGACGTCAGTCCTTCTGCTTCTCGGTGGGTTTCCTTTTTTATCAACCTAATCTTTTGGCTCTGGGACGTTTCGAAACTTTAGTGCGTTTTTAGCGGTAAATATTGAAAAATCCGCCGAATTTACCTGTAAAAAATCAGACAACTCACGGTGTCCAGGATTTGAAAAGTGGGCGGAGCCGAGCAAACGCGCCCCACTGAATTTTTTCGCGCGAAATTCAAATTTTGACGCATTTTTTTTATGTTTTTCGGGAAAAAAAGCATAAATTCTTAATTTTTTCCCACATGTGCTCCAGCGGAATTATAGCTGAGGTCTTTAGAAATTTTTTAAGCCTAAGAACGTCGAATTTGGTTCAGCCACCATTTCGAAATAATCGTTTTGAGTTTTTTGGTGTTTTTGCAGGATAAATCTTTACGAAAATCGAAGTTTGGGCAATTTTATGGTATTAAAAATACGATACATACATTTTACAAAGAAAAACAGGTTTTACTGAGAGAAAAATAATAAAATCAATTTCAAAAAAATTCGAGAGTCGAAAAATGCGCAAGCACCGAAAGTGCGCCATGCAAGTTTTCTGGCGCGCCAGCAAATTAGGCTCCGCCCACATTTCAAATCCTGGACACCGTGCAACTACATATTTTATGAGACCCCACGAAAAGGAAGGAAAGCCTCAAAATTTAGGAACGAAATGGGGGAAAATGGCTGGAGCCTAATTTTTTTAAATGTTTTTTTTTGCCGGATTCGATCATTTTGGGCCCAAAAATTAAAATAAGGTCAATTTGAACATGAAACTATTATTAGAAAACCTGTCGCAAGAGTTTGCGGCACTTTTGCGGTTGGCTCCGCCCAATCCCCCCTTTTTGTAGGGTCTCTATTTTGTCCTTGGCCGAATTTTGTAAATAGTGCCAACAAGGGGACGAAAAGTATCACTAAAGTTTTGAAACGTCCCGGCTTCAAATCTTTAGTTTCGAAACATCCCAGAGCCAATTTTTTGCGGTTAGGAACAGCCATGATCTGTTACTTATGAGTCCGCTTTAGAAAGAAGAGGGAAGCCATGAAAATGTTTCTATATGGCTCTGTATACAAGAACATTTTAAGAAATAAAAATCGATATTTTTTAATCAATATTTCGCTCTGAAATTTTTTGGGAATGAGATTATTTTTGAAATGATCTTTCAAGGTTTCAGACCGATCAGAGCATTCACAGAATTTGTTCTATTTTTTGTTGGTTCCGTCAATAACCCCATTATTCAAAAAAGTGTAATCGAAATATTTTCAGTTTCGCAAATCCGGCTCTCGACACTGCGCTCCACGACGTTCGTTTTGCCAACATGAATGTGAAAACGTTTTTATCAATGAGCTCGAAAGATTTAGACAATATGACTCAAGAAGAAATTGATCTTCTTGCTTCGAACTCGCAACAAATCAAAAAATTCCCGCCAGCCCGAATTCCGACGCCTTCCGTTTCTGAAGTTATTCAATCAACAGCAAATTCTATTCCAATGACGACAATATCTGAATATCCAACCACATCGCCTTCTAGTTCTCGATATACCAAAAAGCGAAAAATTGATCAGACGATTGACGAAGTGGTTCAGATCGCCACTCGAATGGAGCTTTTTCCGCCAATCGATGACAGAAGAGGGCCTATTACTGATTTTTCAACGTATTCTGCTCCAACTCCGACTTCAACACCGATCTCTTCACCACCGCATGTTTCTGAAACCACTTCGTCCCGTACTTTGGCTCCAGAAGATTCTACATCATCTGGAGAGCCTCTCGCGAAAAAACCAGCTCCGAATGTCTCGGCATCTTCGAAAAGAATCACGACAAGTGAGAAAGAAAAAGAGACGAATGATACGAGAACCGGTCAGTATTTTGAATTGTTCTGAATTTACAGTTTTATTTCATTTCCAGAGCGTGCCAAAACTCCAAAAACGCCCGGCAAGAAACCGGCGCTCTCTTCGTCGTCGTCTGCCGCATCAACGTCTTCTGGACGAACTCCACGCGCTGCCGCCATCGCAGCCAACAACGCCATAGCTCATAATAAACCGCCAACTTCTTCATCTTCTGGAGCCGTGGAGGTGAGAGTGCGGAACAGGGGTGGGACAAAAAACAAAAGAAATTTTTTCCGCAAAAAACGGATTTTCGACTTTCGCCCATTTTTTCAATTCCGACTTCCGTTTTAGAAATTTTGACTTCCATGCAACTCTGATATACAGTCTATTTTCTAGGAAAACAACCCATTGCGCCGAGACCGGGCATGAAAAAAAATGTGAAGCTCCTTTAATTTCTAATGGAAATTGTGTCGATCTCTAAAGGAGCATTGGATTATTCTAACGTCAGGTCTCGGCGTGAAAGGTTTTGTTTCGGTTTTAAAAACCTCTTGGTACGGTACGTTTTCCCTCGATTTTGCACAAACTTGAAAAACAAAAAAATTATGGGTTAAATTATAAGTTTCACTCTATGCGAATACGTGATATTATTTCGGAAAATTGCCACAAAAAAATGTACCGTACTGAAAGGCTTTTCAAATTCCTTCGGCACGAAACATCCATAATTTATTCAAATTTACAAAGACTATCCTTCGTTTTTCAGGAATCTTGTGGAAATCCATTAAATATTCTCGCCGAGCTTTCCGAAGCGGCCGCCGCTGAAGAACAGCAAATATTGGAAATTCCGGCGAAAAGTGGAAGTGGCAAGAAAGGTTTGTCTTCTTTTTTCCACTATTTAGAGAATTTAATTGCTTTTAGCGTCAAAAAAACCGTCGCCAAAACAACGCCGCCAGTCTTCGTCGAGCAAAAAACGAGGAGATAGTGAGGATTATGAAGAGGAGTTTTAATTTGCTTTTTTTCCCTTTGGGGTACTTCATTTTGCATTCTCTGTCCAATTTTGGTCTTTTTTGCTGCAAACTACTGTTTTTCAAATTTTTGCAGCAGAAAATGTGTATATTTCAGTCCATATTGAATCAAATATAATTCGAAAATTTTACAAAATATAGATTTTCTGTTGCAAAAAAGGTCATCTACAAATACAGTAATGCAGAATGAATAGCCTAGTTAAATTCTACTGAAACCCATTTGTATACTTCTCAATACCCTTTGTTATCTTTTCCTGAAATTTCCAATTTTGATAAATATTGACGTTTTTATTCCCTCCACTTCACCATTCTCCACCACCATCCAATGCGCGGGCCACTTTGCCTCAAAACGAGGAAGACGGCACTTATTACGTCATCAGAAGGTGTCAATACGGTCGGTGGGATGAGCGGCATATCCGGTTACCACGTGGATTGCGCAAAAAGAAGCGCGCATTGGGGATTAATTAAAGAGAAGAGGATGATCTTGAGCTCCGCTGTTTGCAGCTATCAATTACCAAAAACGCAAACACACGCATCTCAATTGTGGTCCTTTTTCTAAGAAGTTCACCGCCTTTTTAATCATAGTGTGCATTTTTATGGAATTTATGCTATCAGTGTATTGAGTTGTTGTTAAACAGATTGAGGACTTCTTGTTTTGTTGTATTGCCCATTTGCGAAGAAAGCAAGTGCGCTCCACAAAACTTAGTACTTCGTGGATTTCATTTTCGTCGCCAAATTATTTCATTTCACGTTGCGTTCAGCGGAGCGCGTTTCACCATTTTGGCGGGCCGTTAATACTTCACTTAAAATTTAAAGCCAGGCTGACGTAAATCCACAGCTAACCCGCACGCCAGTAAGTAAGCTCCACCGAAGTTGCTTCGAAAAGTTTTCGTCAATATTTATTTTTCACAGCGCACATACCGTAAAACCTGTATTAGACTTGCATGCAAGTATATTGTTCCAACCCACTTCAAATTGTAGTTTCGATGTTCGCGTTTTCTTCTACGGAATGTTTTGTCTCGAAACGCAATATTTTTCAGCCGCCTAACAGTTATTCATTAGGCTACCATAGCCGACTAACATCTTTGAAAATATAGCCTAAAATCTAAAAGTTTTTGTTCAGGTTCTCAGTTAGTTTCGACTTCATAAGTGGAATCTGAAAAAGTAATTTTATAGTTTGGTAAAATTAAACAAAGATTATCAACAAACCGTAAAACCTGTATTAGACTTGCCCCTTTATTAGACTTACCCCTCTAATAAACTTGCACCCAAGCGAGGCCTTGGAACAATATACTTGCACCCTCTAATAGACTTGCCCCTCTAATAAACTTGCCCCTCTGTATAAGCAATAACTGCCGCGAAAAATTGCGTACTTTCATTTCAATGTTTCGAATTTTTTTTAATTAGTGATGTTTTTTCTTCGGTTTTTTTGTGTTTCTTAATTGAATTTTTTTCAAATGTCGGATATTGATGAGGTAAATACTGAAGCCCCTGCCGAAAAAAAAGGCTAAATTTCACATTAGATTTCAAGAAAGTGGTGGTCGACTGTGCTTGCACAACGAATAACTGTAAAGCGGCTGAAAAATGAGGAGTTTCGAGAAAAAACATTCGGCAGTGGAAAGACCAAAAATTGAAAATGGAATATGTCGATGTCCGTGGGCAGCTTCGCCGACTTCGACGGCGAATTGCCGCGATTTAGGCAGCAATTAGATTTAGCCGAAAACTCCCTGACATAAAATTTTTAATTAAAAAAAACTACCTAGCCTTTTCAAGGTTTGAACAATAGACTTGCACCCTTTATTAGACTTGCCTCTCTGATAGACTTGCACCCGGGCGAGGCTTTTGAACAATAGACTTGCATGCAAGTATAATACAGGTTTTACGGTAGATGGAAAGCATTTTAAAGCGACATGGATTGGCTTTCGGCAACTTGCCGCCTAAATTGACGTGAGTTCCGATGCCTGTGGGCCAGGCTTGTGCGAAAACGGGGTGCTCGAAAAAGTCGAAAACTAATTTCATTTTCAATTTTTTCGTTCGAAAATTCGAAATCTCGAATTTTTTTTCGGTTTTATTTTTCGAAAAAAAATTTTTCGACCTCCATTTTCTAGTTATTTTTTCGAAAATTCGAAAACAAATCAAAAACGATTTTCAAGCGAGCAGAAAACGAATTTTAAATTCATCACTGGCACTGACGGCAGCTAAAACTTCAACTTCACTAGAAATCCTGCCTTTTTCATAAATACCGTAAAAACTCTGTTAAATGGCCATCCCTATTTGAATGCCACCACTGATAGAATGTCACTCAAAACCCTACTTCGAACAATAAAATGCCACCCTCTATTTGAGTGCCACCCCTATACAGGGTGGCCGATAAGTATAGGACGTTTTGAAAGTGCTCCCATTTTTTCAATTTGAGGATTTTTCGAGAACAACCTTTATTAAACAACAAAAAATAAGCAGAAAATTTGATTTTACAAGAGAATTTCGAAGTTGGATCCACGAGCTTTGACACAGGCTCTCAAACGTTTCTTCACCGAATTGACAGTGCGCCGCAGGTATCCGTCGTCGATCGAAGCCCATGCTACCTCGAGAGCGGCCTTCAAGTCATCGACAGTAGCAAAAACTTTTCCCGCGATCTTCCCTTCCAACATGCCCCAAACGCTGAAATCCATCGGATTGAGATCCGGGCTGGAAGCAGGCCACAAGTTCTTGTCCAGGAATCCAGGGAAATGCGCCTCCAAGACGGCCAATGTCGATCTCGAGCCATGGGACGGTGCCCAGTCTTGTTGAAGGATAAATGGACCACCAGCAAAGTGCTGAGTGACCCAGGGTAACAAATTATCCATCAACACAATCTTTTGGTACACCTCCGAGTTGATTTTCACATTTCTTTCAATGAAAACCAACGGAGTTTTACCGGTTGCCGTGATACCGGCCCAAACCATGACACTTTTCGGGAAAAGGCGGTTATGGGCAAGACGACGTTTCGGAGACATGCTGTCATCCTTTGACAATAACTGTCTCTGGTTTTGACGGTTGGGAAGAGGTTCAATAGTGAAGATCTTCTCGTCTGTCCAGATAACGTCAGAGACGCGGCGCACTTGAAAGTGCTGGAGTAATTTTCGGCATTTTTCGAGTCGCATCGCTTTCGATTTGTCCGAGAGGTACTGTCCACGACGTAGTTTGTAACTTTTGAGCTTCAAGTCGTTCTTGACAATCGATTGGACAGTGGATCGGGCAATTCCAAGCTGTGACGCCATCCTATTGAGACTCAATCCATCATTTCGAATGATCCGTTTCTTGATGATTGCACGAGTATTCCGGGTGTTGACAGAACGTGGACGTCCGCTTTTTTTTACTTCAGAAGCATCTCCTCGCTTTTTGATAGCAGCGACAACGTTTCGAACCGTCGAAGACGAAATTTGAAGGCGTCGAGCGATCTCAGCACTTCCGAGGCCTCTCTTGAACAAGAGTTCAATGGAAGGACGATGAGGAGAACTTTTCATAGCTCGGCGATATGGAGAAGTGAGAACAAATGACTGAGAAGCTTACTTATATAGTCTCTGGACTTTCGAAAAGTTTCGAAATTTTTCGAAAATATCCCTTGGCACCGTGCCAGGGAACGCTGAAAGCGAGCGTCCTATACTTATCGGCCACCCTGTAATTCCACTTTTGTAAAAATATTAAAACTATTTTTAATTGTACCGTAGAAAATGAAATACGCAATTTCCATGTGAACTGCTTCCAAATTGTTCGAACATTTCAAAAAATTTTGAAAAAAAAAACCGCTCCGAATAATAGAATGCCACCCCCTAATTGAATGCCACCTCTAATATAAAACTTTGCTCCGAACAATAGAGTGCCATGTAAAACTTACAGTAAAAACTCTATTATATGGCATATAATAGAGTTTTTACTGTAAGTTTTATAAATCTGTCTTTAGACTCTTTCGAAACAAACGTACCATGAATTTCAAATTCTAGAGGTGCGATCAGGCTTGTGTGGAAACGGTCAGTCGGAAAAGTCGGAAACGGAATTTTGTTTCCGAAAAATTATTCGGAAAAATTCCTTTCCGACTTTCGTTTCCGAAAAAAGTTCGGAAATTCGGAATAATTCGAAAATACCAAAGATACAATAGTTTTTTTTTGCTTTCGTTTAATCATTTTATCATGAAACTAAATAAACTATTAGCAGCTAAAACACAAGACTAGTATTACTGTTTTATAAAAGTTGTCACCTCGCAGACCACGTGAACATTAAACATAGTTTCCGCCCTTTTCTCAAACTTCAGCCTTTTAAATTGTTAGATGGCAGAATATAGAACAATGAAAAAAAACATGCAATTTACGTTAAAATTAGTTTTCATGAATTATCGTTCAATTCCAGCTGCGATTGTCGGAGAGCAAAATTACTGATTTTCAACTTTTGAAGCTTTGAAAAACCAGATTTCAAGTTAAACTAAACATTTATTATTTTTTCATACGATGATAACATAAATAATTGCTTCAAGCTATCAAAACAGTTAGGAAAAACCAAAAAATAAACTAAGAAAATAGCGAAAAAAGGAAATAACCCTCGTGACAGGTCTCGAACTTTTCAGCAATGGGCCAGGTTTTTGTCATTTTTGCCTGTTTCCGAGTTTTTCGGAAACATTTCCGTCGAAAAAGCTTTTCCGAAACACTTTTCGGAAACGTTTTCGACAGAAATAGTTTCCGAAAAATGTCGGAAATTTCGGAAATCGGGCAATGCCGATTTCCGCTTCCGCACAAGCCTGGGTGCGATCAAATAAATCATACTCACCTTAAATCTAGGATCTAAAATTGATCCAAAGACTAGTGAATCTTATTCTCGTGTTTTTCGAGCTCCTTTTCAGTTTTTCAGACAGCCTTATTCATTCCATAAGTTTTTTTTTTCGAATTTTTTCGAAAAAATTCTCGTCGAAATTTTTTTTTGGAAAAAAAATGTCGAAAAAAATTTTTTTTTCGAATAACTTTGAAAAATCGAAAATTCGAAATTTTTCGTTTTCGTTTTCGCACAAGCCTGCTGTGGGCAGATTTGCCGACTTTGACAGCGAATTGCCATTGAATGGCCGCCAACACGCCGATTTAGCGAAAAATTATCTGAGCGATTTTTTTTCTGTAATTTGTACTGTCTCGATTTTGATTTGTTGTTGTTGTTGAAAAATTAAATTTTTAATAAGATTACCTAGCCTTTTCGAGCTTGGAACAATAGACTTGCACCCTTTATTAGACTTGCTCCTCTAGTAGACTTGCACCAGGGCGAGGCCTTTGAACAATAGACTTGCATGCAAGTCTAATACAGGTTTTACGGTATTCTAGAAAGAGTGATACTTACTTGTGATACTTGTGAGGTTCGACCTCAGTTTCCATCCTGGATACTGCGAACCAAGCTGCGCCAAGTTGCACGATCCCTTCCGACAGTGGACCATGCTCGTTTTGCCTCGAGTATGTCAATTCTTCGGCGGCCGTGCCCGAGGTTTCCCCTCTTTAGGGCCTCATTGTGGATGAAGATTTTGATCGAATCCATGCTCGGTAAAACTGGGCCACTGTTCGGCAACAGTTGAAGAATTTACAACAGTTGAGCAGCAGTTCGAGGGGTGAACAACAGTTTGCCCACAGATGGGCGACTGATACTTACTTACTTGATCATCATTTCAAGAAAATGTCCTTTCTGCAACTGGTGATCAACGGAAAACAAGGAATAACAAGCTGCCAAACGATCCCATGCAACTGTAAGGCGACAGTCTGACAACTGTCTGACCACACTTGGGCAACCGTAGCTCTTCAGGCGGAAGACAGTTGCCCAGTTTTACCGAGTGATGTCGTCGGCCCAAAAAGAGTGAAATTAGACTTTTTTCAGATAATTTTTTAACGATTGTGAAATCTTCTGAAACAAAAGGGATGAAAGAAAGGGATGGGCTTCTATTTTGACAAGGGGAAGGGATTATATTACAGGGTGGGCTGCTAATACAGTATTTTAGGTGATTTAACCCAATTAAAGATCACCAAGAAACTGAATCTTTCTTAAAGCAATAAAAATTGAAAACTGAATGGACACAATTTTTTATTGTTATTTTTCTCATTTTCCAAAAAAAAAAACTGCCCTCTCTAGAACCTCACACGTTTTTTTCTCGGTATTTTGTAATTCTTTACACTTGTATTTATGATCCCTCCGTCTTTGCGGTAACAGCTTCTTTTAATCCCATCGGCACCTCTTTTCTTCCTTTCTTTCACTTTTTCTTCAGAATACTCTGTGTTTTATGCATTTACGATCCGCCAGATATCATCAATCCACTGCTGAGTGGAATGCCGTCTGTCTCTTTTTCTCGTCTCGTTTACCGCCAAAACAATGCTTTTTGTAATGCAAATAGTGCCTCTTTTGACTCTATTTCTTGGTGGTCCGTCCCGTTCACGCGCAAGAGATTAACTGTGCGGAATGAGAAATGCCGCACTGTTACAGGTCTTTGTTTTATCGGTGCTACTTGGGAATTGAACTGTTTCGGAATGGAACTATACAGGAAAAACCGCTGCGCGAAATTGAACTCAATAACCCACCATGTACAACGGAATACTTATTCGAGCTGTTTTAGCTTCTCTGAGTCAGTACAGCTCCATTTCAGGCAGTTCTATTTTGCTACAGTTCTATTCCGAATTAGCACAGTTTTATCAGCTTATTTTTGGAAAGGTTTTTCTTGGGGTTTCAACCAATTTTGTTTCTTTATTTATTTAACAACTGAGAAAAAACAAAATAAGAATTTCATAGACAAAAACCCTCGAATTCGGAAAAGCTTTGAAATGAAAGGAGATATATCCCCAAGCGCCTTGATAACTTTCAACAAAATGTTACATCCTTCCCTTTCATTCCATTGTGACCGTAACCCAACACTCCACGTGTCAATTTTCGCACCCCTTTCAACCTCTTGATTGCTTCTCTTAATAATCCTCAATGTCAATATAAAAAGCATCCCGTCGCGTAGCAGAGAAGATGAGATGTCGGCTTCTGCCTTATCCTTCAGTGGTCCTCCTCCTCGCATGTCAAAACGAAAATAAGTGCTAATCTGACAAGCACTAACAGAGTCACTCCTACAGTACCTCCATCTGCTTCGTTGTTTTTATCCGAAATGAAGAAGGACCACAATATGGGAGGATGACAGACGGAGCGGAAGTGTAAACAAGTTGGAAAAAGCGAGTACTTATATTCGGTTATTATGACTTAATTCTAGAGAAGTTATGAATGGCATACAAGTGTTTATACGCATTTTTGGTGTTATTTACGTGTATGATGGCTGCGTGAAAAAAAAAAAGAAAATCGCAATTATGCTGACAGCCGGTAATTTTCATCCGATTTTGAATGTCGATTATTTCCCATAAAATGTTTTTCGTATATAGTAAGAAAGAAAGCTTCTTTTGAAAAAAAAATTGAAAACTTTCGTCGAAAATTACCTTCTAATTGAAATTGTATTCATAAGCTAAAAATTGACAGAATCACTTTAATGTTCTTTTTAAAAACGGACTCTGAAAAATACCGTATTTTAATACTCGAATGGGGCTATTCAAACGGTAGAAACAAAAAAGAAGCATGTTTTGCTATTTTTTTGCTACCCCGAAAATAACCCCATAAAGCCATAATAAAATACTTACTTGTACTTGTCATACTTGTGAGGTTCGACCTCATTTTCCATCCTGGAAAATGCACCTCCAATAACGGTGCATTTTTTGAAAAACCTCAAGCTCGAAGCATCGTGAGAGGCGAAAAAAATCTCATAAGGTTTGCGAGAAAATGTGCTGCAGCATCTAATAGGCTTGAACCTCCAATCGAAAATAGAGTTGCACAAAAAATTGTTGTTATTTTTTTATTTAAATAATTTGTCAAAACTCACAGCTAAAGATTCCTTTAAAACTTTACCGGTAAGTTGTTTTATACTTGGACTGAAAGTTTGTTACTAGTGCGACAATATTGCACTTTTTGAAACGCCCTAGTTTCTGCCACCCACGCACTATTTCGTAACCCAAACTTTGCCAAAAAACCCTTCACCTGACTTTTGCTGTTCCATTCGAACGGTGTTCAGTTTCGTGCCAGTTATTTATCGCCGTCCGTCACCGCCTGTCGCCTTTATTCGGTGCGGAACCACGAAAAGAGCCGAGAATTTGCATATTTGGTGTGATGGCGATGGCGCAGCAGCTTTGATTTGGTGGCGGAGAGTAAGAGACAGAGAGAAAGACACGGCGCCATTTCAAATGTGATTGATTTTTGAGAGCAGATGGTGAGGAAATGAAGAAAAAGTAAGGCATTTATTTTATCGCGGTTTGAAAAATTTTAGGTCAAATACTCACAGACACCCAACCACAAAAAAACGCAAAAATGTGAAGTTATCACGCATTTACTGGCAAACGCGCTCTATCGCACAGTAGAATTATATAGGTGTTATTGTGGAGTTGAACTACCTGAAATGGAGCTATACGGTAACAAAAAAAAAACTGCGCGATATTGAACGGAAATACTATTCTAGCTAGCAAAGTCAGTCTTGCTTAGAATTGTCTAGATTAACCACTTATGGTAATGGTGCACCCACCCTCTCATCATTTTCCACTTTTCCGTCCACGTGTCACCTGTTACCCCACTTTCAAAGTTTTCGCGCATCCTCATCCGCCCTCTCATACGTATGCTCACGTGTTCATGCACATATTTGCACAGTTTGATACAGTCGAGTATCATTAACAATCCAAATGAACACCTGCTGACAAACAGTGGTTACAACGTCTGTCAATAACAGGTAGTGCGCCAATACACCAACACGAAAAATTCAACATTCACATCGAATTCGAAATGATTATGATTAACACCAAATCAATTAATTGCGACTTTTTGACTTCTTCGAAGGCTCACCGCCATTTGACACATTTGTCGGAACGAACGACGACGTCAAAAAGGCGTGGAATGAGTGATGAGCATTAGCATTTGGTGCGCTTGACGTGTCACACCATACGGAGCTAAATGGGCAAGAAAAACGAGAGTACGGTATTTGATGGGATGGGAAATCAGGCGGAAGAAAAATGAATTATCGAAAGCGGTGCTTTTCTTTTTAGTCTGTTGTTTTTTGACGGTTTCTTTTAATACGATGTTTCATGCTTTGAGGGTATCGTGAATAGCACAAAAGGTTAAAAGATACATGCCAACTTTTTGGGGGAATCTGCTTTAAAATGTAGTTTTGAATGGGGAGTTCGGGAAATATTAGATTAACATCGCACAAAAAAATGTATCTGATTTTTGGCGAATTTTACAAAAAAAAAATCAGAAGACTGTACAGGAAATGACGGAAATTCAAACGCATTGATTTTTTTCACATTTAATTGCAAGAAAAGCGAATATTCGGAAACTCGTGGTCGTCGGTTTCGTGTACTCCACGTGGTCTTCTATTTTGCTCTACAAAATTCCCCTAAAAATAATAACAATGTTTTGTTCGATTTCAATGTGGTATTCGTAAATTCCACATCCAAAACTACATTTTCAAGCAGATTCCTCATAAACTTGGCATTTCCTTTAACAAAACTGCTAACAATAAGTTTCACCGATGTTATTAAAAACATGTTGGCAATGATTTGTAATTACCTAGAACCCCTAGATTAACATGTCAAGAGTCAATCACTTGACTTATTAACAATTTCCGACACCTTTCGGCTGTTTTACCGCAACTCGAAGACCACTGACATCACACTCAATTACGTCATTCGCACCGTATGTTGCGTTGCGACTTGACGGAGCGGAATACAAGTCTGTAATTAATACGGTGGTGCTGTGTACGTGTGAGAAAAAACATGACAAGGCGGCAATGTTATAACATACCGTAAATTCTCTAATAGAACTGCCCCCTAAAATAGAACGGCCCCCTAAAATAGACCGGCCCCCTAAAATAGACCGGCCCCTCTCATATAGGAATGAACTTAACACTTTTTTCCATAATTTGGTAAGATTTTTCCAATTGTTACTTATTGACCGGTTTCTAAATGTGTTTTTTCCTATATTTGTGTTGTTTTTATGGAAAATCCTCAAAATTTAATACAAATTTACAGACATTGAAAAGTAAACCTAACCCTATAATATTTATAACGGACCCCTGAAATAGACCGGCCCTCCTAGGAGGGTAGTGAAAAATAGAACGGCCGGTCGTTCTATTAGAGAATTTACGGTATATGTGCGGTATATCGTCAAGCAGCATACAGTATGCTGCATACTTAAAAAAAACAATCCAGACTATTCCAAAAACGTGAGTTTCACAAGCAAGCACGAGCTTCCCTAATAACACCCTTGGGTTTTATTCAATTAACAAACGATAACAATTAACTGTGTGCATCGTGTACAACAGTTGGCTGCTCCTCCCACTGTCATTTATCTTTGGCTCTTCTTGATGAAGACAAAAAACACACGAACCGGGACACGCACCACTTAAATGATGACCCTACAAGAGGAGGTACTAGCACTACTACTTATGCAGATTTATGACGAACTAACAAGTGGATGGATAGATGGAGCATGTATATGTCAATTGGGCGAAATAAATGACCGGATTAGCGGTCTGGATTTGTTTTTTCTTGAAAATTTCTTGTCTTGGTTAGATGAAGAACTATCAGCATTATTTGGGTCCCAGACTCTTTGGGTACGTTTTCTTAATGGTTCCGAGTGCTCTTTAATTACCAAATGTGCAAACTTGGACAAAAAAAGTACCGCCAAAACGCTAATACAACGGCATGCCCTTCTATTGTTTCGTTGCATCACAACTGCCGGGTATTTAGAGGTTTGCACACCAAACTTCAGTCGTCTCATGCCTGCTTGGTTAGAAAGTGTTTTGCGGAGTTTGGTGTGCAAACCTCTAAGTACCCGGCAGTTGTGATGAAATGAAACAATAGAACGGCATGCCGTTGTATTAGAGTTTTTACGATAGTCGTAATTAAAGCGAAATCCTACCCAAAGAGACTGTACACAAATTTAGTACCTGAAGATCAGCCGTAATCAAAAAACAATGATCAAAAAGCGTACCCAGAGAGTCTGGGACACAACGATTCGGGATCCATTCAACGAAAGAGTGAGAGAAAATGGGTGCTACTGGCACGTCACGCCGAATCCATAAAACTGGAAAACGACAGAAAACCCGTTTTCCAGAAATTAGTTCTCTGTTTCTCTCACTCGCATCATACGAAAGCCAGCACTTTCCAAATCTGCTTTTCAATTGCTTTCTAGTTTCATGGATTCGTCCTCAGAATTCTGTTAATGGATAAAAATATTTTACTAATAGTAAGCTTTATGCTCGCAAAAATATCAAAACGAACCTTTTTAAACTGGCATTTAAATAGAGGCTGCCGTTCTATTACAGGCGTCGGTCTAATACAGGTTTTAAGGCAAGATAAAGTTTTTTTTAATTTTTAATTTTTTGTTGCTCACTTTTCTCAATCCCTCTATCGCTTATCACTCTTTCGCTCACTCTCTCGCCGAATGGGTGTCGAGACTCCCCGAGAGAAAGTGACTATTTTTTCCATTGATGGACCCTTGCTGAGACGAGAGTCATACTAAGCTAGAAATGTTTCCCAACATTTTTATCTGCCTTACAAATCAGATGTCCATGCCATGACAATATCTACGTTCAACTCTTCCGGATCACTCTCATTTTAATCCGATAACAATCAATACTCATGCCACGTCACGCATCTCGCCTAATTGTTCAGGGAATTTTCGGCTATTAGCCGTGGATTTCGGCGCGCATGCCAAATGTATTTACATATGTGGCATGAATCCTGCATTCGACGGCTATTAGCCGTTTTTGGTGGCTTTTCTGATTAGTCGCAAACTGTGCGTCTGTAATGGCTATTAGTCATACTCGATGGCTAATGGAGTTTTTCGTGTTTTTAACCCTACTAAAAAAAAAAAAAATTTCTCGTCAAGACCCGGCCTTAAAAAAATTTCTGCTCCAAAATTTAAACGCGCGTCGAATTATTCCATTGCCATGCCGAGACGCGACGAGTTTTTCCATCAAATCATTTCTGGGTACGGTAGTTTTATGAAGTTTTTCCGCATTAGCCAATTTCGAAGACATCTAGTTATTTTTAACGGCTAATAGCCATGCAAGTGCCTATATCTGCCATATTCGTCATAACCGCACAGAAAATTCCCTGACTGTTGTGTTGTGAATATTCTGTGATCAAGGGCCGTATTAATGAAAGTTTACCGCACTTGCGGTAAATTGATTTTTTTTTCCTCCGTAAAACCATTTATACAGGGTTTTCAATCGAATTGAATAATCAAAAAATGAAACCGTGAACGCGGCCTACAGAAGTCCATAAAAGACGATTTACGGAGTGATTTATTGTGTTTTCAATCGAGTTGCATAATCAAAAAATGAAACCCCGTCCACTTATCTGCGCGCGACATTGCAATCACAGTGCTATTCGAAGAGACACTGACAAACAAGTGAATACAGGCTCGTGTTTTCATGATGCAGCTCGATTGAATACACAGTACTGCCCTCATTTACCGTACGCTTATCGTTCATGAATACAGCCTCAGAGCAATGAAGGATTATTTTCAGACAATAAGAAAATAGTCACTATAAATCCACACCTGACATTTTGGGCATTTCAGACAAGTTCATAGTGAATGACCGGTTACGGTGGGTCGTTGGCGAAGTGAGAACAATGGGGGGATTTAGATGAGGAGATGGGCTAAAAATGTGTCAGTCACATGGAAAGAGACAACCAAACCGACAGGTGGAGGTGAGATGAATGGACGAAAAATATGTTGAAACTTTCTGACCATTTTGGGAGAAGTGACACTTTGTTTTTCGTTTTGTTAAGAGATTGTTTTGTTGGTATTCTGTCATAATCCATACTCTGAATCTAAACCCAAATTTTCTCCGATAAACAGTAATCTGTATGTAAATCTTCGGTCAGGATTCTCTATTTCTGGTGATCTCTTTGGGACGCTCAGAGACTCTTTTCTCCATTTCACAAAAAAGTTCATTTGCTTTTCCCTAGATGCAACAGCCGGCTGGTTTTGAATCTAATGATAAGAGAGGCCATGCCGACGACTAAACGAACTCCGCTTCTCACGTTTTTCAACTGAACGCTGAGCAAAAATGTGAGCGGATGTGTCGTCTCGTTATATCTGCGTCCATTATAATTTTTTGCGGGCGCATATGGTAGCCGGCAAGAATTTTGAAACGATACACGACTGGCCAAAAACATTGGGCGTTTTATGTGTCTCTGTTCAAAATAACCAACCTTGAGTGTCAGGTCGTGTTCCATCTTTAAATCTAGGACTACATTTTAAGATTTGATAAGTTTTTTCGTTCAAATCGTCTCCTTTCGGAGACTGTAAATCGTATAAGTTACAAACAGCTAAAAGTCTGTCTACGTCTCCCTCATCGTTTAATGTGCCAGGAAATTTGCACTAGAGCTTTCCAAATAATAATTGGTTTTTTGCAATATTTCGCTTAATTTTCAGATTATTTACGTGGAAAACTAGGATTTTTTGCGGAAAAATGGAGGAGCCTTTGGGCTTTGAAAAAAGCATTGGAAAATGAGAAATTTGGGATACGAGCAGTGTGCCTTATCGACAAAGGTTCGACAAATTTGTCGGTAAATTTGTCAAAGTTTTTCGTCGAAATTTATCGACAAAAAATCGACAAATTCGACAAATTTGTCGATAAAAAATTTTGACAAATTTGTCGAAATTTTGTCGACAAAAATTCGACAAAAAATTTCGACAAAAATTCGACAAATTTGTCGACAAAATTTCGACAAAAAATTTCGACAAATTGTCGACAAAAAATTTCGACAAATTGGCTAAATAATGCAGCGCGCAATTTCGAAGTGTTGTTGTAGAACTGCAGAAGACATCAAATTTTACAATTCTATTTCGGATAGCTGTATTCCGGGCAGTTCCTTCGGGGATGCTACGGTATAGAACTCGCACGGAGTAGAACCGCTATGGAATAGAACTCGCACGGAATAGAACTGCCACGGAATAGAACTGAACGAAATAGAACTGCACGGCATAGAACTCGTACGAAATAGAACTCGTACGAAATAGAACTCGTACGAAATAGAACTCGTACGAAATAGAACTCGTACGAAATAGAACTCGTACGAAATCGAACTGGTACGAAATAGAACTGGTACGAAATAGAACTCGTACGAAATAGAACTGGTACGAAATAGAACTCGTACGAAATAGAACTGGTACGAAATAGAACTCGTACGAAATAGAACTCGTACGAAATAGAACTCGTACGAAATAGAACTCGTACGAAATAGAACTGGTATGAAATCGAACCAGATAGCTGCCAGATAGCCGCCAGATAGCCGCCAGATAGCCGCCAGATAGCCGCCAGATAGCCGCCAGATAGCCGCCAGATAGCCGCCAGATAGCCGCCAGATAGCCGCCAGATAGCCGCCAGATAGCCGCCAGATAGCTGCCAGATAGCCGCCAGATAGCTGCCAGGTAGCTGCCAGGTAGCTGCCAGGTAGCTGCCAGGTAGCTGCCAGGTAGCTGCCAAATAGCTGCCAGGTAGCTGTCTGGTAGCTGCCAGGTAGCTGCCAGGTAGCTGCCAGGTAGCTGTCTGGTAGCTGCCAGGTAGCTGTCTGGTAGCTGCCAGGTAGCTGTCTGGTAGCTGCCAGGTAGCTGTCTGGTAGCTGCCAGGTAGCTGTCTGGTAGCTGCCCTCTTGGAGAACGCAACCGGCTATACATAGTTTCTTGTACCGACAAATCACGGGTCCACGATCGCTATCATTTGCATGAGATCGGCGCGGCAACCGATGTCGACTAGCAAGAAAATATATTTTGTCGAAATTTTTTGTCGTTTTTTGTCGAAAATTTTTTGTCGATTTTTTGTCGACAAATTTGTCGAAATTTTTTGTCGTTTTTTGTCGACAAATTTATCGACAAAAACGACAAATTCGAATTTTTGTCGATAAATTTGTCGACAAAATTTTGACAAATTCGACAAATTTTTTTGTCGATAATTTGTCAAAAAGGGCATTTGTCGACAAATTTTTTTTCGATAAGGCACACTGGATACGAGGAAACAGAAGAAATTATTTAAACATATTATGTGTTCACGAACGAGATGTGCAAACGACGCTCCGATGTTCCACAGTTTATCACTGTGGTCTCGCAGCGAATACTGCGCAACAGTGGAAAAATTGCGGGACATCGGAGCGTCGTTTGCACACCTCGTTCGTGAACACATAATATTTATTTATTTTTGTTTATTTACAGAATATTTACGCCTGAAAACTTGACAAAAAATCAGGAAAATGCAACCAATTTTGCAAAACTGTCGGATTGTCCACGGGGAGTACACGAAATTTTGGAAGTATGGAGTTCCGTTAAATGAGTTTTTCTTTTGTAATTTAAAGGAATTTTTTGCATTAAATTCCATGATTGTATTATTTATACGTTTTTATGGTACATCCTTTATTTATCTTGCGACATCAAAAAGTCGGCAAATTATCATTACCTACCTTTTCTTTACCTACTTTTGTTCAGTTACCTACCTTGATTATTACCTACCATGTTCATTACCTACCAAAATAGAATATGTTCTTTACCTACTTTTTCTATTACTTCATTTTGAAACTGGCAAAGGACGAAAATAGTGATCTGGGAGGATTTGAAATCCCCCTACATGAATATCAAAGAGATAGAGAAAGAAAATGGGCAAATTAAGCAAAAACGGTCATGGTAGGTAAAGAGCGTTTTTGATTTTGGTAGGTAAAGATTATGGTAGGTAATGATCAAAGTAGGTAACTGAACAAAGGTAGGTAATGATAATTTGCCCAAAAAGTCAAACTGCGCCCACTGTTTTTCACGCAAACATTACATTTTAGTGTATTTTGAATTTTCGCGGGTAAAAAAAAGTGGGCGGAGTTTCACGTTTTGATGTCGCAACTCGATTGAAATTACAATAACTTTTTTTATTCTGAAAAAAAAAAGTATCACTGGATATCAGTATTATCATCGCTCCATCCGCCTCTCTCTCTCTCTCTCTCTCTCTCTCTCTCTCTCTCTCTCTCTCTCTCTCTCTCTCTCTCTCTTTCACTACCACCTCTCATGCACCATGCACCATCCCACCTCAAGCCCCGCCCTTTGCACCAAGAGCTCCGCCCTTCCCTCCTTCCTCGTGCTCAGGCGTTCGCTCATTTCTCAAACGGTACAGTCTACCATTCCTCTGATCTTTTCTTCCTTTATTCAACCCCACCGATTCTCTAAAAATGCGCCCAACCAGCACCACCACCGCTGATGTATCCTCATCGCAATTCCCGCCAGTTGAGGCGGCCAAAAAGAAGATTCGTCGGGTGAAGGCGAACGGACGTGAACGACAACGAATGCACGGACTGAACAACGCGTTGGACGTGCTCCGCGAGTACATTCCAATCACCACCCAGCACCAAAAGTTGAGCAAAATTGAGACGCTGCGATTGGCGAGGTGAGTATGATTGCTTCTTTGGTATTGCAAATTTTGGGCATTCTCAGCGAAGAGGGTATAGGCAGCTATGTGGCTAGTAGCCATTACGTCCATTGCGGAGAATAGGAGATAGGGTAATAACCATCGAATTCGGGGAGGGCATTTCATTTCATTTCATATTTATTACTTGTTATCTTTATCAATTTCGCTTCATCCCATCTTCCTTCCGAACACATCAACATCCACATCCACACAATAATCATAAACATTAATCCTCCCGCTTTATGACTTTATGGGGGGAGGATAATAAAATACATGACTCGCAAATTTTCGTGTCTTTCAGAAACTACATCAATGCTCTACAAAGAATGCTCCAGACGAACGAGCAGCCGTCTCCGTTGGAATACGCGCACACTTTGGCCAACGGGCTGTCACAAACCACAACGAACATGTTGGCGAATTTGTTGCAGGTTGGTGCAGTCTTTTTTTTTTAATATTTTGTAACTATGTACATCACGGTGTTTGCGTACTTTTGAAAATGAAAATACACAGAGAAATGAGCAAACGCGCCCGGTCGCACAACTGAAAAACAGCCCCAAAATTGATAATAAGACGCTCCGGACTCGCAGCGAGGGTCTGGTCTCATTCATGAGCATTTTCCGTGTGCAAAAAACATTCCTAGTCCCCAATTTCTAAATTCCGCGTTTCCAGGTGCAACCTCGTCAACTTCTCCCACCGAACGCTCAGTTCGACATCTTCCCACCCGAGGCCAGCGTTCTCTCTTCTCATAACTCGCAACAATCGTCTTTCTCGTCCGCCTCCTCGAACTCGTCACTCTCTCCGCCACAGTACTACTATTCGCCGTCTCAGCCATCGGCTGCTCCACTTCAAGCAGCGATTCCCCACTTTCAAGTCGGCCAACAACACGATTTGTCTAGAATGTATCCGCACGAAATGAACTTTGGATATTCGCCTTGACGCGGAGGGTGGAATTTATTATTATTCTTTTGTTTATTCGGATAGCTACGGGTTACTGTCATATTGCACTTTTTTTTTGATATTGTTGATTTCTTCAGTAATAATTATAATAATAAAATACATTTTCGTCGAATTGCCCAGAGTTTGAAATGTGAGTGGAGCCAGTGAAAACACGTGAGGCGTTTGTTCCTGTTTTTTCGGGAAAAAAGGCGTACAAATATTTTTTTTTTGCAAAATGTGAGGCTACACCGAATCAGAACTGTCCCGTATCAGAACCATTTCGAAAAGAGAGTCAGTAGCTCACCACTCCTTGGGTTCGTGAGCATTTAAATATTTATTTGTTTCAAAGTATCACTTATTGTGCACAGAAGAATGCGGTTTTGCTAATTTTCAAATATCGATTTCGGTACGAAAAATTTCTGACAAAAAACGGTTCTGATATGGAACAGTTCTGATACGGGAACGTTCTGATTTGGGTAGCCTGGCAAAATGTATATACCTCGACCGGATGGGGGTGCTACGGTATAGAACTCGCACGGAGTAGAACTGCTACGGAATAGAACTGCGCGGAATAGAACCGCCTGAAATTGAGCTGTACTGACACAGAACCGCTCGAACAACTCAAAGAATTATTTCGTTGTACACTGTGAGGCCCTGAGTTCTATTTAGTGCAGTTGTTTTTTAGTACAGCTTCATTTCAGTCGGTTCTATTCCGCGCAGTTCTATTCCGTAGCAGTTCTATTCCGTGCGAGTTCTATACCGTAGTACCCTCCGACCGGATCATACATAGATGAATTTTTAAGCCTAAAAACGACAAATTTGGTTCAGTGATTATCTAGCATAACGGAGCTAAAAAAAACGTGAATTTTTGGGGATTTTACAGGATAAATCTACACAAAACTTGAGATTTGAGTAACTTTATGCGCTAAATGTAATTCGCCTAGTTTATGGGGAAAATGCCGTATTTCCTCTAATATTTCTATTTTTTGCGGTTCTATTTTTTCATTTCTTCACAACTGCCGGGTATTTAGAGGTTTGCACACCAAACTTCGGTCGTCTCATGCCTGCTTGGTCAGGAAGTATTTTGGCGAGTTTGGTGTGCAAACCTCTAAATACCCCGCAGTTAGGAAAAAATGAAAAAATAGAAGCGCACGCGCCTATATTAGAGGAAATACGGTAAATGATAAATTGCTTGAAAAGCGGCCATCTGATCTGACGACGCCTTCGATGCGTATTTTTTCAATGTTTCCTCAAATTCCGACTTCGTAAACATCCTTCTGAAGGCAAAAATAAAGTCAGGCTTCGAATGGTGTTGAAAATACATTGGATCCAAAGAAAAATAGAAAATAAAATGAATTTATTAGATTTTCAACAATATATTGTGCGTTTCACAAAAATTGCCCGAAATTTTCAGCCTGTAACTAAAAGGTTTAGTGGTTCTTCATGCATCAAATTGAAATATTTGAGTGATTAAAAAATTAACGACAAAACTATTCTGAACAAAAACGGATTTTATGGAAAGTAAAACAATAAAATAAATTTTTAAAAATGCGCCAGCAAAATTAGGCTCCACCCACATTTAAACTTCACCGTACACTGCAAATCAGCTACTTTCTAAAAAACGCGTTTTATTCCCTGTCGAAAATATAGTTTCCCAGGCCCTTAAGCTCATTGTACCTCTAATTATCTGAAATACAAAAAGAAATAAAAAAGTTGCCACTTTTCTCAAGAGCTCTTTCCTCTCTTGTTTACCCTTCCTCCCTTTTTCTATTCTCATAATAATAATTTACACCCTCCTTTTTCCTCGGAGACGGGCAATTAAGGGTAATTATGTCATCACTGCTGCCAGATATCTGTGCTAATGCATATTTGAAGGCTTTTCTTGTCTAAATGTGTAAATAAAGGCGAATAGACGATGCAAAATGTTAATTAGCAGTAAAAACTTGAATTTTAAAAATATCAAATCAACAAAAATCCTAAAAGAAAAAATTGGAATTATTTAAATAAATAACAATGGTAGTAAAAGTAACGATAAAGAATTTTTTAAAATTACAAAAAGCCTACAATTTTCCGAATCTCTTTCAAATTTCTCTCGGCAATCTCGCGAGCCGCTTCACCATTTTCATACAAGATGTTTTCGACCTGAAATTTGAATATTTTTTTTCGAAGGTTTTAATAACTTTTCATGTAGTAATTATTTTTTCCTACAGTATTTGAAGGGACTGACTTCTATTTTTCCAGTCTGTTGACCTATTTTTTTTGGGGCTAACCTTCACATAGAGTAAGTACGGCATTGTCCACTAAACTATTGGGGCGTTGGGTGACTTGGTCGTCTATTTTCTTAAAACCTTTTTAATAGCCTACTCTACCTATTGTGTTTTCAATCGAGTTGCGACATCTATACGGGAAACTCCGCCCACTTTTTTAATCGAACATTAAATTTTAGTGCATTTTGAATTTTCGCGTGAAAAAAAGTGGGCGGGGTTTCACATTTTGATGTTGCAACTCAATGAAAAATACAATATAATGGATTCGTGGCGGAGTGACATTTCACGTGAAACTATGAGACGAAAAATCTCTTCATTTCTTCCGTTATTTCTTCATTTTTTCGAATAAAAACGTGAAAAAAATTGTCACTCCGCCACGAATCCATTATAACAGTACTAATTTGTTTTTCCATGTCTATTACATTCTCGTGACCTCTGTGGCTAAACTCGTTTCTAATCTCAAATCTACCATAAAAAAGATTATTCCGTCTCGCGGCTTCTCCTTTTTCGAAACAGAAACAAAAACTGTCACTCTACCCATGATACCTGTCATTTAGCCCTCCTTTTCGGTAAATTTCTCTTTGATAAATAGGTGCTAGACTAACCATGAGATAATTGTGGTGGGGCTCATTAAGAAATCTCAATGCACCGGTAATTATGACCATTTTTGAGGTTGCAAACGGTGCAGATTTTTGAGAATAGTTAACAGAAAAATGTGGAATAATCGTTTTAAAAAAGTAATTTTGTCATTTTAGATACTCTGATGTACCGTAAACTCATAAGCTCCGCCCAAACGATTTTTTTCTGCTGTAAGGTACTCGGGTTTAGACCTGTACCTGAATAGAACTGCGCGGAATAGAATTCAATTTTCCTGATCCTTAATAATCGTAAATATGATTAGAAAGATAGGGAATTAATAAATTTAAGGGAAACGTTTCGAAAAAAAAAGTTGGCGGAGCTTCTCGATTTCTATTATCCTAATTTCGTGTGTAACTTATTTTATCGCATAGACTGACCTCATTGCTTTTTTCCAAATCTTGAAAAGTCTGTCGGATTGGTGATAATTTCTTATCAATAATTTCAGCCAAATTGTGCTTCAACTCAAGTGTTGTCCAATCGGAAAAATCAATTTCAGAGATTGGAATTTTTGCGACCGCCGAGTACAAATCGATCAAATTCGAAACGGCCAATCGATTTTCTTTGTCGTAAGTGATCTTTCCAGCGTTATCACTTTGAGCTTTTTGGCATTTGTCGAAAATTGTTTCACGACTGTCTGTTATCTGAAAATGTGTTCTGTTATTCCCATTGACCACTTCATTGGCACACCTCTATCCTGCTACGTGGTCCTCCCGAAGACTTGCTCATCTTTTTCTCCGGTTCCCTCAACGATCGAACTCTCGCGTGGCTATCACGTGTCAGTTGTTTTGGAATCGGAAAGATATCAGTTTGATAAGTTTTGTTGAATGCGTAAGCAAGTCCGCCCAGAAGATTCATGTGTTGACTTTGATCCTCCCCGACCGGTACCGTAGTACCAAAGAATGTTAGTACGTCAGCAGCCTGGAGGAGTGGATACGTGAGAAGGCCAACTGGGATGTCGCCTTTTTTAAATCTGAAGTGTCAATATTATTAGACTTTGTGGAACAAGATTGGAACATGATTCGAATATATTATTTCAGCATTAAAAAAATACAGTACCTTTCTTGTTTCTCCTTGTACTGTGGAAGTCTTGCCAGCTTTGACGTCGTTTGAAGGGATCCAAGAATCCACGAGAGTTGAGCTATTTGAGGAACGTCGGATTGGCGAAAAAGCAGTGTCCTTTTCGGGTCGACACCACAAGCGATCAAACTAGCCGCCATTTGATGAGTGTTGCGACGAAGCTAAGGAGAAAAATTAAATGAAAATGACAAAAAATAATTTAAACAGCGCGCAATTTGGAGTTCTCTCGTCCCAAACCTCCGCTGTATGTTGCTTTTGCGTTGCGTAGGGATTTACGAAGCTCCGCCTATTGCCCTGGTTTTTTCGTACGATTTTTTTTTGGTTTAATTATCACATTTCTGTTGGTTTTGTTTTCTGAATTTTATAAAATACTGATTTTAAATATTTTAGGCCCGCCAAAATGGTCAAACGGGCTCAGCTGAACTCAACGCTACGCGATGTTCAGTTTGGTCTTCAAACTATTTCATTTCACGTATAAATTCGCGTTCGAATGGAAGTTTGACAAAAAATTAAATTTAAAAAACGTACTTTCGGTCGCCATTTCTCGCCCCTCTGCATCTCCGTTTTTGCAAGCGTTTATCTATATAAACTAGAGAATGCCGTGTGTGTGTGTGTTTTCGCCTAATATTCTTTAAAAAATCTGCAATTTTTCAGTAAAGTTATATTTCAGTGCAGCATCATTTCTCCGCTAGATTTACCACAGATCGGCGAAGATTGAAGATTTTTATCGATTCTTTCATTTCAAACTTCTCGTCCAATTTCCATTCCAATGCTAAAATCAGTAGTTTTTTTAATTATTTAAAAAAAATCGGCATAAATGAAATAATTAAATCGAAAATCATACAAAAAACAGGCTAGTGGGTGGAGCTTCTTAAATACTTCCGTACGCGACGCCAGTACGCAAACACCGAGCTTCAAATTTAAACCCTTATAATATCTACACTTTCACTACGTTTGTCATGTTGAATTTCGGTACCTGGTCAGCTGGCAACGGGCCGAGTGAAATGGCATGTTGGTCGACAACAGAAAGCAACATTGGCGTGTCTGATGGTACGGTACTTTGAAGTTCTGTCCATGGCTCAATAGAACCGAAATAATTTCCCAAATGGGGAATTCCAGTCGGTTGAAGGCCAGTAAAGTATATTTGACGGTGGGTGGAAATGGAGGAAGATGAAACGGAAAATTGACGCCGTTTTGTCTGCATCGAAAATTATACATTTTCATTTTTTTTGATGGTTAATATCTATTTAACACAACTTACAATTTTTAACATGAGATTGTTCATTGTACCCATCATAATTATGACTAACGTGGTGAAGGAAATGTGTAAACTCAAAGATTCAGCAAAGGTGTGACGTCACGCGGCTGAAATTCCAATCGGCACTGTGGACAACGGGCGGTTGATGACGTGGCAGATGACGTAGCGTGCTCTTGGATGCACGTCCAACAAAAGAGGTGACCGCAGAAAAGTGTGGACGGATTGAGGCGTTCCAGACAAATTGAGCACTGGAATGTCGGGTGGGTGAGCTGGAAAAAATTGCCGATTTTGGAAATGTTTTAATTTTTAATTTTTAACCAACCGCTTCCACTTCAAACTCCTTCTTTTCAAACTTTCCAATCTTTTCCAATTTCTTCTTTGATTTTTCCGATTCCAAAAATGAAAAAATTGATAGACAAATTGATACGGCCAACTGGATTAATGTGATGTATCCAAGAAAACGATAGACTTTTAGAGCCTGAAAATTATGTTTTTCTGAAAACACGGAAAGTTTGGAGTCTAAGTTGATTTACAGGCTTATTCGGGAGATTTTCAAGTAACATTTTTGATGAAAAATTTCATTTCCTAGATTTCGAATCTATTACTCTCGTCTCAAAAGCTGCTCATAAACTTTGAAAATAGCCAATTTTCTCACAACATGTCTCGAAGCGCATTTTTTGACACAGTTGAAATGAGTGCGACCGTAACCCATAAAAATGTAAACAGATTAAAAAAAAATTACGAAAAACAAGAGAAAAGAAATAAAAACAACAGTACTTGTTTACATTTTTAATGGGTTACGGTCGCACTCATTCAAACTGTGTCTAAAAATGCGCCTCGAGACATTTCGTGGGAAAATTGGCCATTTTCAAAGTTTATGAGCAGCTGCTAACAAGGGAAGTCTTTTCACAAACCATATTGGAATTCTCTGAAACTTGGTGGGCTAATAAAACCTATCTCTGGCTACCGCGTCAAAAAAATTTAGCTGCCGAACTTCAAAAATAAGCTCAAAAAGTTGCTCCAAAGTTCCGGCTCACCCCTCCGTCACTTCTCTCGTTTTTATCACGACCCTCCAGATGTGAAAAAAACCATCGAAAGGGAGGCGCAGTGGTAGAGTGGGGGGCAGCAGGAGAAAGGTCACGGGTTCGAACCCTCTTGTGGTAAAAATTTTTTTATTTTTTTTATAAGTATGGGAAACAGTGGTGGGACCAAAAAAATATTTTTTTTTGGGTGATAAAAAATTTATTTTTTGATGGTGAAGGTGAGAAAAAATTTCTGTTTCACGGTTCTGCTTTGGGACAGTTCTGATGCGGGAACGTTCTGCCTTGGGGTAGCCCCGTCCAAAAACCTTCTTCGCCTCCGCGACTCTAAAAAAAAACCAAAAAAAAAAAGTATTGCCTACGTCACATTGTCAAAAAAGAAATCAAAAAAAGTTAAAAAATTTTTTCTCACCCAAAAAAACATATTTTTTGGTCCCACCCCTGTTTCCCATACTTATAAAAAATATCAACAAAAAAATTTACCACAAGAGGGTTCGAACCCGTGACCTTTCTCCTGCTGCCCCCACTCTACCACTGTGCCTCCCTTTCGTTGATTTTTTCGGCTCCGCGACATCTCGAAACCGGACATCTCGAAACCGGACATTTCGAAACCGGACATCTCGAAACCGCGACATCTCGAAACCGCGTTAACAGGGGGAGGGTGGTTGAAAAGAGAGGTAGGAAGTAAAAAATTTTTTTTTCATAAATCAATGACTATTCAACAAAAAATCAAAAAGTGCAAGATTTGAGCATCATTTCTTTGGCGACCGCCAAAAAAAGCTTACAGTACGCAAACTGTACCTTGCGTCAGAGGCAGGGGTGGGACCAAAAAAAAAGTTTTTTCGGTCGTTTCTTTTGCTTTTTTTGGGTGAAACAAAAAAATTTGTTTTGTTCATGCATGTAAGAAAAAAAGTTTTTTTTTAAAGTCCTGTAAACGTGTTTCGAGAGAGGGTGAAGAAACGCGAGACGCAGACATCGGTGCAAGCGCGCTCTATTGTCAATTTTCTCTGCTTTTTAAAACCAATCTCCCGATCAGGACAAAAAATAATTTCACAAAAAAAAAATTTGTTTGACCTCAAAAAATTAAAAAAATAAAGTATCAAAACAATTTTTTTCCTCAAAAAAAAACAGAAAAAAAAAATTTGTTCAAGAAAAAAATATAAAAAAAAATTGTATTTCTGCGAGTTGAATGGAAATTTTCACAAGTTTTCGTTGAAAATTAGAGATTTTTTGTCAATTCAGAGTATATCCCGGCTAAGTTTTTGTTTATACAGGCATTATTTTGCGTCTCCGCGACTTAAAAAAAAAAAAACTTTTTTTCTTACACGCATGAACAAAACAAATTTTTTTGTTTCACCCAAAAAAAGCAAAAGAAACGACCGAAAAAACTTTTTTTTTGGTCCCACCCTGCCTCTGATGCAAGGTGCAGTTTGCGTACTGTAAGCTTTTTTTGGCGGCCGCCAAAGAAATTATGCTCAAATCTTGCACTTTTTGATTTTTTGTTGAATAGTCATTGATTTATGAAAAAAAAATTTTTTACTTCCTACCTCTCTTTTCAACCACCCTCCCCCTGTTAACGCGGTTTCGAGATGTCGCGGTTTCGAGATGTCCGGTTTCGAGATGTCGCGGAGCCATTTTTTCACCTCTGGAGGGTCGTGATAAAAACGAGAGAAGTGACGGAGGGCGGAGCCGGAACTTTGGAGCAACTTTTTGAGCTTATTTTTGAAGTTCGGCAGCTAAAGTTTTTTGACGCTGTAGCCAGAGATAGGTTCTATTAGCCCACCAAGATTCAGAGAATTCCAATATGGTTTGTGAAAAGACTTCCCTTGTAAGACGAGAGTAATAGTTTCCAGTATATGTAAAATGTTTTGAATAATCTAATCCAAAAATTGTTCGAGTCTAATTAAAAAACGCATTCGTGCGCAGGTATAAGTTATTTCTGTAGCATTTTCTAGCGGACGGCAAGTTCTGACCTTCGGAAACACACAGTCCGGACATTTCTAGTTGTTTTTTCTCATTATATCTACTGTGACCGGTAAGAAGAAGGAAATACTTAACAACCGAAGAATATTTGAGATTTAATTAGACTCGAATATTTTCCGGTATTCAGCTCTTCATATAATTACTTCCATGCACTCACCGGAATATCGCTACTAGCGTTTGCTGATATGAATCTTATCCCAGTAATACGTCTTGAGATACTGTAAAACGCTCCAGTGATGTAAAAAAGAGCAATGTGTGCCCGTTGCAACTGTGGAAAAAGTGTGGTCCGTAGCCAGAAGAATAAATCTAAAAACGATTGCCGCGCTTTTTGATTTTCGCGAATCGGAATTCCGAGGAATTTGTCGGTGGACGGATGGGTTAGAGAAGATTCTGCTTTCTGTAAGTTTGAAATAATTTATAGGAAAACGCAAAAAAAAAAAAACAAATCATTTACCTGAATCAAAAAATTAGAAAGCAGTGGAAATATAGAGTGTAAGAGAACGAATGAAACTCGGGAAGGAATGGAGGGGACCACTCTTTGAAGACCGTCTGATTCGAACAAATGCACGTATTCTTCACCGAGTGTTTGATTTCCTAGAAGAAGCATTTTTTATTGTATGGGCTTACAATTATACAAGCCTATGGCAATTGGCGACTTCGTCGCCTAATTTCTTTTTTAATAAATACATGTCTAATTTTAAGAATACATGTTTTTAATATTTCGAGAAAAGGCTCTGGGACGTTTCGAAATTGTAGTGAAATTTTTCGTCGCGATGTTCACACTAGCGACAAAATCAGACCAAGGATAAGAGTTGTCGAAAAAGTTTACCTGTAACTTACAGGTGAATATTTTTAGAAACTTTTAGAGCTAAATTTTGAAAAATTCTTCGAATTTACCGGTAAAATATAAGACTACTCTTTTATAAATACTTGTCTCAATTTTGTCACTAGTGCGAACACCGCGACGACAAATTACACTAAAGTTTCGAAACGTCCCAAGGCATACAAAACGTTAGACTTTTTTTTCGATAAATACAAAAAAGCTTGTTCAGCAATAGGAATAAAAATCTCGTAAAATTATACTTACCCACAACTACAGTACTCGTATAATAAAGTGTGGAGGCGGCTGTTTTTAGATACGGAAACCAACGAATCCACGTCCGTTGACCCAAAAGTTCTTTACTGATCTGAAAAAAAACGGAAGTTTTTTTCTGTCAAGAACCAATTAAAGAAACATCGTTTTGAAATTTTTTTGTTCTAATTTTACTTTCCCACCACACCTTGCTCAATCTTTGTGAAATTTCATCGATAAACTCTTCATCTCTTCTCTGAGCTCTCACAATTTCGCCAATTTCTGCCACGAACGCATTCATATTTTTCGTGATAAATTGATCGGCTGAAATCCGTTTTGAAATTCAAAAAAAAACCAGAAAAATAAAAATAAAACATAATTTATGGAGAAAACATAATCGAACAAAAAAGAAAGAAAACATTTCAACAAAAATTAGAAGAAAAATTCCTAAATTTACTAGAAAACGGCTAAAATTCTAATTTGAAAAAAGCAGAAAAAACAACAAAAAAGGGATGGAGAAAAAGAGAAATAAAGATGGAACATTTTGGGTGGTGCGTGTTGTTATCAGATTGTTATCAGACTAAACAGATAGCTACAGTGTAGTCTAGTGAATACAATTGGACGGAACAGTGGCATTGTTTTGCCATTTGTAGAGATGTATTTTAAAGAGCACAGAAGGATCTGAAATAGAAATGATACAAGTCATTCGAAGATAAGATAGATTCTTATTGATTGTCTATATCCAGGGCTGCAGCTGGGATTTTACGTTTACGGATTTTACTGGTTTTTGAAATACCGTAAAATTTTTTCGGATACCTTAAAATCCGTGAAAATTTTAAATCTATTTTCATCAGGAAAAAACTGTTTTTCGTGGTTTTTTTTCCTATGCAGGTTGTTTTCCAGAAGAAAAACCCATCGCGCCGAGACCAGGCTTTAAAAATGAAATGCGCCTTTAATTTTCAATGAGGGTTTCCAAATTATTTCATTTCACGTACAAATTCTATGTGAAATGAAAAAAAACTGCAAAAGTACGTAGAACTTCCCGTGCTGTGGACTTTTTGGATAAATTTCGGAAATTTGATTTTTGAAAATCTCAACCTATTTCTCGACGTTACTTTTTTACCGAAACTAAACCAAAAATCGCAACTTTGTTTTTTTTTGTTGTTGGTCATTTTTATTTCAAATTTTGTTATTAAATATTTCGAGGGTACGAAAGAATATAAATAGGCGAAATAGAAATTCTACAAGATAGAATTGCTACAAAAAAGAACTGGAAAAAATAGAACGGCTACAAAATAAAAACGAGCGGAATAGAACAGCACGAAATATAAATGTGACAAAATAGAAATGAGCGAAATAGAACTCGTTGCGATGGAGCGCGTTTGCATTATTCGTCGAATATTCCGATTATTATAGGTTTTTCAGTAATTTTCAGATATTTTACGCACTTAACAACAGCGAAAATGAAGAAAGGTATAAAATCAATGCAGTTTCAGAAAAAAAAAATGGAAAATCGGCGAAAAACTGAGAAATTGAAAAAATAATGCAAACGCGCTCCATCGCCCAAAGAGTTATATTTTGTAGAATTTCTATTTCGCCTATTTCTATTCGGTCGTACCCTCAATATTTCTGATTTCAGAAATTAATTTTTTTACTGAAAATTTTACGTTTTACGGAATCCGTAAAAAGGGAATTTTACGCCCAGTTGGTTACAGTGGTGTGAAAATTCGAAACCCCGCCCCTCAGTTTTTTCAACTGAACGCAAGGCGAAATTTGAGACGGTGGCAAAACCGAAGAACAAGCTTTTTCCCGGTTTCGTGATTTTCCCGGGTTTTGTCCCAGTCTCCAAAAATCTCAGCGGGTTTTTTTCTCGCGATGTCTGCAGGAGCATATGATATTTAACCGGCAAGAAAAAATTAATTGAAACGATAATATAATTTTTTAATGTTCTGAGTACGGTGCGCTGCAAACCCGCAGTGGTGGACGCGGCCACGTTGGCGACGAGAGAGTGCAGAAAATTGAGAGAGCGTGGCCGATGTTTTGCTCTCTTTTCTCAGTCTAACTCCAAATGCATGTTAAATTTACTGTGCGATTGGAGCGAATTTCCAGAGCTTTATACCGAGTATAATTTTCTAATTTGAATTTTTAGACCACTTCCTCATTTGCCAAGAAAAATTCAGGTTAAAGACACTTTTGAACAATGTAAAAATACATACCTAGACAGTGGCAGATTGGTGCACATTCTTGTTTGCCTCCACCACATTTCCATGCTGAGTTCCAAGTGTCTGATCATACAATCTTCCCTTTTGTCTCGTCGGAGTTCCTTCTTGATACTTCACAGGCTCTGGCACGTAATACTTGTTTCCAGCTCTATCGATCGCAAAATCGTAAATCGTCGGCTTCTCGAGAGCCTCTAGAATCTTCGTTTCCAAATTCTCTCGGCTCACAAAGTTGTCTGCACGTGCGATTGCTGCACGTACTTCCGCTTCGGCCGTTTTTTTTTCTGCGTTCCGCTTTTCGAGTTCCGCGTGGATTTCGTCTAGAATCACAGATTTTGTTGCTTTTGCGTCGGATTCTTCTCGCTGAGCCCGAGCCACTCGTTTTTGCTCATTGACTTTTTCATTTTCGGCAATCAGCTCGTCGAGTTCTCGGGATTCCGCATCTTTCATTGCTTCAATTCCAGCACCGTGAGAGGCGTTTTGGGCAAGTTCCGCGCGAAATACCTATAAAAATGAGATTATGTGAACGGGTACGTTTCTATCGTCGGCGCGCCAAAATGCTCAAACGCGCTTCGCTGAACTCAACGCTATGCGATTTTCATTTTGGTCTCCAAATTATTTCATTTCACGTTGAACTTACACGTGAAACGAAATAATTTGAAAACCTAAATGAAAATCGCATAGCGTTGATTTCAGCAGAGCGCGTTTGGCCATTTTGGCGGGCCGACAATATGTATTTTTATACGGATTTAAGAAGATTAATTACACTTTCAATATTAGCATAAAAATCGCGTTTTTTCACATTGTCGATGAAAAATCACAGTGAGAGCAGTTGAGAATTTTCTTATGGGGCTATTTACGAAATAGCACTCCCGGACATTTCCAGAAAATTTCATACCAAAATATCGCTTTTAAAAACTTTCAGAAAATTCGATATTTTGTTCTGGAATTTACTGAGAATGTCCGGGAGTATTTTCGCTACTATTTCCCAGTTTCAGGCCAATCATAGAATTTTCTGAATTTTTTGCTATTCCGTGAATAACCCCATTAAAGTCTGTAGCTCTTCTTCACACTTCTTTTCCCGCTCCAAAAAAGTTAGCCTACCTCTCTCAACGAAACAATCGCATTATTGTAGGCGTGACGTCTCCAAAGAAGTTCTTCAACGTCTTCTGGTTTTTGCCACGGAGCGTTAACCACGTGGTAGAGTACCTGGCGAATTTAATAGGATTATTTGAGAAAAATTTATTACGTTTTGGAAAATCTATAAAAACAATTTTAAGCCCAGCCCTGCTCCCGAATCTTTTTTAAAATGTGTTTTAAAAAAAGAATGCCTTGTCATTCTCACCTTTTTGGCTGGTGGCAATATTGGCGGTTTTCCCTGTTTCGGCTGTCGTCGTCCCATTTGTCGTGTCTGAATTGTGATGACGTCTTCGAATTGAGACGTCGCGCAGAGTAGGGTCCGACCAGACAGAGTTGCCAGTTTGGAACTCGTGTTCATGAGCATTCTGATAAACTTGCGGAAATTGAAAAAAAAAAAAAAAGAAACTGAAAGCAATGACTGAAAAATTCAGAAATTCCACGGTTTAAAAAAACCGATTTTCATTAAAGCAACAAAAAAAATAAATTCAAAATCGTTTTCAAGAAAAATAACCGGATAAGGAATTAATTGAATTCCTTGGAACAATGGTGTGGGAAACTAAAAAAAAAAACAAAAATGATTAATAAACAACTGGGAATGAAAACAAATGGAAAAAGAATGCAAGTTTCTAGTGCAATAGAGCGCAATACCATTAACTAGGAAACTTTTCTTTGAAAAATTCTGTAATTGGCAATCTAAAAATCTGGAATCAAACGGTCTCACATTCTCATGTAGTAACTCTGTCCGTTCGGATTTTGTAGCGGCGTGTTGATGACGTCACCAGACGGTTTCTGAGAAATTAATAATGTAGTACCTATCCCTGGAATTGTGAAACCGCGTCAAATGGTGCAGATTGCGGTCTCGCCACGGACGGTGTTTGCAGACTTGTGGATTTACGCGCAAATTAGAATTTTTCGACGAATAAATTCCGTTCTTTCTTGTTATTATTTGTGCCTTTTTTAATTTTTTAAACTCTATGGAATTTGAAATTCTTTCCGGGTTAGTGTTTAAATTTTTTATCGCATATTGAAATAAGAATGTTAAACGCTAGCCCGGAAAAATTTATTAAAATCCTGAGTTAAAAAAAAAATTTAAAACGGCACAAATAATAGGAACAAAAAAAACTGAATTTAAATACTTATTCGTCGAAAATTTCGAAACGGAAAAATTCGAAATTGCGCGTAAATTCACAAGTCTGTAAACACCGTCCATGGGGAAACCCCAATGTACACCATTTGACGCGGTATCAACCAGAGTTGCATGGAAGTGAAAATTTCTAAAACGGAAGTTGGAAGTCGGAATTCTACGAAATTCTGGTATCAAAATTCGAGGAATACGTAATTACAACAACAAACAACAAATTAATGTAACTTTTTAAATCTCAAAAAGTGAAAGAAAATCCTTATTCTGATGAGATTTTCTGCCACATTTTAGATATTCATTGCACATATTCCCCATGGAGAATATTAGTATTTTTCCCACTCTGATGCCCAAAATAAATACAATTACCTGTTGTTCAACGTGCCACTCGTACCAAACTCCTCCAGCGTCCACTTTTCGATCGATTTTCAATCGGATTTTATCGTTTTCTCCAACTCTCAGTTGATCTCTGAGCGGAATCACTGCTGGGAACCAACTGACCATTCCGGGTGTATGTGTCGACGGTTCAATAGAGAGCATCACGTTTTTGTAGAGTTGAAGGTCAAAGTAGCCGCCAAAACCCATTAGCTGAAAATTTAGAAGATACTCTAATAATTGTTTCTTTTTTACTTCAATTCTTTGAAAAAGCGGTTAGATTCGGAAAAAAAACCTATAATTGTGGTATTTACAAAACTTCAACCCCGTTCTTTTTAGATACCTGCTTGCTACTAAATTTTTTTTAATTTTAGAAAAAAAAGAATCATGCGGTAAGTACGTGGAAGCGTGGATTTATTTCATCATTAAATATTTACCACTATTCCAATTTTCAGAAATTAAAAAATGTGACCTTAAAGGATGTGCCACCTCTCTTTGAATATCTCATAAAAATTGAAAAAAAAAACACACATTGCTAATGATTGGAAAATTTTACAAAAAATATAAAGATCACAAAGAAAGATCTAATCGGGTTCTCCACGAAATAGCAAAAAACTGCGCGAAAACTCAGAAAGTGCTCCGATTGACGTGAAATTTTGGGAAACAAAAGAAAAAATACTCCTCTATGTGTTCAGAACATTTTTGACCGAAACATCGATTTTAAAAAGTATTGATTTTTTTTTCTGAAAATTATTAAAATCGATGTTTCGGTCAAAAATTTTCTGAGCACATCCAGGAGTATTTATTTAAACATTATTACCCAAATTTTCAGACAAATCGGAGCATTTTCCGGGTGTTTTGCTATTTTGTGAATAACCCCTATTAAAAATCCGTTTTTCCCTTATGCACTTTTTTTTTCAAAATTAAACAACAAAAAAAAAGGAAAAAGACGGGAGAAAAATATTGAAGTTTCCCCGAGGTTCCCGGAGGCTACCCCGAATCAGAATGTTCCCGAATCAGAACTGTTCGTATCAGAACTGTCCTGCATCAGAACTGTCCGGAATCAGAACTGTCCCGAAGCAGAACTGTTCGTATCAGAACTACCCCAAATCAGAACTATCCTGTATAAGTTTTAAATAAAATTTGTTTTATTATGAAAAAAAAAAACATATTAGGCCGTAAGCATGCTTATTGAACAGTTCTGATTCGGGACAGTTCTGATTCCGGACAGTTCTGATGCAGGACAGTTCTTATACAGGACAGTTCTGATTTGAACAGTTCTGATTTAGGACAGTTCTAATACGAACAGTTCTGATTCAGGACACGGTTCTGATTCGGGACAGTTCTGATTTGGAACAGTTCTGATTCGGGGTAGCCTCGTTTCCCCATAACATTGGCACCTACTATACATAAACGTGGGTAAATAATTTTCCAAAAAAAATTATTTTCAGTAATTTAAATCAACTCACATCCGCTTTTCGATCGATATCAAACTCCACAGTAGCTGATCTCTCATTGCTTGAATTAGTGAAATTCGGATGTTCAAAAGTGAACACTGGCTTGGTGGAGGAGAAAAGTGGAATGTATTTCGATAGATAGACCACGTAGATTTGATCCATATTGTTGACTACATGTCCTTGGCTGAAAATTAATATAAAAATGTACGGATTTAACGAATCGTTGGTCTGATTATAGATTATAGAGAACTCAACATTCTGACGTTTGTTAACAATTTTTAAAGTAAAAGTGGTAGGAAATTAATTCAAAACGCGCGGTCATTTTTCTCGAACAAAAACATTTAAAATTAACCGACTTGCACTTCAGCTCCTTGGGTTTGAAATTATTTATCCAAAATTGGTGCACATCGGTCTAGTAGGAGCTTAGAAAACGCTTCACACACGAAATTTCACACGGATACAGACAAACCGAAATTGTGGAAAAGTGCCAAAAACCTGCGAAAATTCGTCTGCGCTACGGTTTTGTGCAGAAACTTCTAAAAATGCGGGAAAAACCGTGCCGAAGACTTGTAAAATTTTCGCCGGCTTTTGGAATTTTTTCCCTAATTTTTGCGTTCCCCAGTTTCGCGTTTTGCCCAGTTTTGTCACGACCCAAAAAAATTGTGACACGCCGTTTGCGTACTTTTAAAATTGAAACGAAAATGGGAACAAATCTCTTCATTTTCCATGATATTTCTTAAATTGCAGTTTAAAATTCAAAAGTACGCAAACACCGCGTCGCAATTTTCTTGTTTTCGCAATAGTTTAGACAGATGGCGAGAGCGTGACAAAACCGGGGAAAAATGCCAATAGCCGGGGAAGTTCAACACTGTCACGTAAAATTGCGGACAACGCTGAATTTCAAAATTCAGCATTATTTTTTTTCAGAGTTCCGAAGATTTTTTCGTTGAATTTTTTATCGATATAATTACTGACATGCCAACAAAAGTATTTCAATAATATAATTGATACGATATTAAAAAATCTTTAAAATCTGGAAATTTTCCGCAATTTGCGCGGAAAATCAGAGTCATCCGCAATTTTACGTGACAGTGTTGAACTTCCCCGGTTTTGACATTTTTCCCCGGTTTTGTCACGCTCTCGCCATCTGTCTAAACTATTGGGAAATTGGGCTCTCCAGATGGCGCAAGAGCGAAGGTTTACGGATGTTGCTGACAAGAAAATTAAAAAAAAACTGCCTCGGTTATAGTCGGCGAATACATCATCAACCTCGCTCTACTGCAAAATTTTCCTGTAAAACAATGTTGCACTTGCAAGATTAACTCAAATTCTAGTTTTTATACTTCTTTTTAACGGAAAATGACGTATCCACAACGAATTGCAGGTAAAATTTGATTTTTCGCTTCAAAACAGGCGCACTACACTGTTGAAAATTGAAAATTGCCGTAGAGCGAGGCTGATGATGCATTCGCCGAGTATAGTTGTATTCCGTCCCAGTTCGATCCCCCCCCCACCAATTAGACAAATATTAAGAAAATGGCCGAGGAATTGACCAGCCGCCAGCCACACGGTATTTTTACACTGAGAGACGCAGCGCAGGATGAGAAAAAGTGTAAGGAAATATTTAATTTGCGATTAGAATTGTTCTTAAACAGTTATGGTGTGATTCACAAAATAGAAAAAAAAATCCAAAATTTGTGGGAAAACTCGGAGAAATCACCGATTGACCAGGGACTTTGTGAAATAATGTCAAAATTTTGGAACAAAATATCGATTTTCAAAATTTTCAGAAAATGATTTCTAACTTCAAAAAAAAAATCAATATTTCTGTTTAAAATTTTCTGAGACATGTCCGGTTTTTAAAAAATATATATTTCCCAAAATTTCAAGCCAATCGTGGCGTTTCCCAAGCTTTCACTTGATTTTTTCTATTTTGAAAATTAAAATAAAGCGCACATGAATTTTCAATTAGAAATAACAACATTGACAATTAAAACTCACGGATATTTCTGGATCCACATTCCGTCTTCGTCAAGTTCCGGTTCGGCACGTCCGTGGGATGGGATGGCACGACTCAGGAACGGAATACTTTGTGCTTTGATTGTTTGATGCAAATGGGTGCTCATTATTGGAACTGAATTTGTTGGATTAGACAATGAGTATTTAATGAGGATTTAAAACATAAGTTATTCAAAATAACATTTAAAAAATGTCGGAAACGTTAAAACTTACCAACATAACTAGTATATTTCTGTGGAATTGAAATCGTGGTCGGTTTCAAAAAATCAGTGACACCATCCAAACATTCCGGACTCAATTCGTTGTCTCCAAAACTGCCCAAAAGTTCGGAAACTATGATATCGGGCTGTTCGAGTCCACGATCTCTGGCTATTCTCGGCAAACTTCTCATATCCGATTCGACGATCGTCACTCTTCGTTTCCACGTCCGAACATTCATGTATTTAAGAGTTACTATGGCGTTTGGATTTTTTTCCACGATATAGAGTTTGACTTTGAGCGGATCACGCCCTTTTCGGAATGTTGAATTGTAGATTTTCTCAGCGCGAAGAATTTTTGTTCCCTGAAATTGAAAAAATGTTTTCGCCTATTCATCGTGAAAATTTCTACGAAAACCTATATTCCGGCAGCTTTTGGTGGAAATATACCGATTTACTCTAATTGCCCGGCACCTCTAATTTTCCGGCAGCCTCTAATAGGCCGGCATGCAAACAATGACTTTGAAAAATAGGCCGGCACTGTAATTTCTCCAATTTTGAAGACAAGTCAGCAAATTTTTTTGTCAATTATTGGCATGATTTCAGACATTTCCAGAAAAAGTTTTCCTGCTTCTTCCTTGAAATGTTATAGCATTGTTTTTTTTTCGCACAATTTGCATTTTTCAGTCATATTTTCTGTTTAAACGCCAGATTTTGCCTATTTTTTAAGTTCTGTTTTTGGTTTTTATCTGAAAAAATATACTTTGAAAAATAAGCCGCCAGCCCCTATATGCCCGGCATCAAATCTTTCTTATATAGAACATTTTAGATTAGTCTGTGTGTTTGTTTGTGTGTCGCACACACGATTTTGCAGTCGACAAAACTTGAGAAATTATTGTCATTTCTATTTTAAAAAAAGAACAAAAATCAGTAAAAATAAATATTTGACGAAGGAGACTTAGTCGCCACAAGCTGCAGGCTTGTCAGGTTATAAAAATAAGCCGACATGTCGGACAATTGATGAAAATAACTCACAATAGGGCCTCTTCCACCGCCCAACAAGTACACAACCACACTTTTCCTTCCATCTGCTCCCAAATCCTTGAGTGCGCCCTCCACGGCTTCTCCATACACCACGTATTTTGTCTGGTCCTGTTCAAACGTGTTATAGACTCCGGAATCCAAATTCTCGGAAAGTGGTTGAAGTGGCGCCTGAAGCACATCTTTATACTCGATGACGTTCAGATAATGGGCAGAGTCGGTTGACGATTCTCCAGAACATTTCTGTATTTTGAAGAGCACGTCACGGACTGCGTGGCGGAGAGCTTGCGACCATTCAAATTTCACGGCCTTGTTGTATTTGAAGACATCGTTAACTGCTCGAAGAACAAGGCGAAGAGAATCGGTGGACCACAGAGATTGTAACAGGGAAAGGTGGGCGCTGAGAGAACAATTGAACAGTCAACAAAAAAAGAAAGGAATGCTTCACCTCGGAAGAACAGTTTCCCCAAATTTTCCAGTGATGAAAAGATCCGATTCAACTATGAATGCGCCGATTGACTCCGCTTTCCACCTCTCCACAAGTTTTGGTTCAGTGAATTCATTGGGTAGATTCGCAGAAAGAGACAAGGCAACTGAAAAATAGGCAATTTTCAGAAGAAAAACGTTTTGAAATGTTCACCTTGCAAATACATCCCGCTGAAATTGCCGCAAAGTTTTCGGAAATCCGCCCAAATTGTCCATAAATCCAACGATTTTTCGTTCGTTTGCCCATTAAAATCCATGCATTTCTCCAAACAAGTTGGTAGTTGCACCCAGACGCTGAAATAAATTTATTTAGAAATTTGACTGATGGAAAAACGTACGTAAATCTCGAATTCCGTGTCCAAATCCACTTGTTGAGGATAGCGGCCGTGCGCGGCGAATTAACACGCTTCAATTCGATAGTCATCGTTTGTAGACCCAAATAGCACACGTAATTTAGCTCCTGAAATTGAATTAGATGTGCACATTTTCCGATTTTTTCAGGTCAGTACAATTCGCACCCCGTGAAACTTCTCAGACAACTCATTTCTTACAATAATAGGTCATTCAAATCTGAATAGGAAAATTTGAAACTTTTCGAGAAAACGCAGATCTTGTGAGAACATCCAAATCTTATAGAGAAATTTACAAACTATAAAGGGATCTTGACAGATTCGAAATATTTTTGGAATCGGGACAGAAATTTCAGAAATCTGTGCGATGCGAGTCTGGGCAGAAATTATTTGGATCTAAACGAATTTTTTTAAATTTAGGTCGCCAAACATCTATAAATCACTAGTTCATAGTTCCAAATTTCCCTGCCATTGTAAGAAATTTGCCCGAGTACACCATCGGAGGGCGCTTAAGGTGTTTGAACATTTCGTGTCTCTTTCTCATGTATTTATTTTTCCAAAATAAAAATTACCTTCAATAAATTCTCTTCCGAAAGAGTTGCAAAAGCGAGATCTTCCGAATCACAATCGATCCATTCCGACACCTAAAATCTTACATTTTTATAAAGTTGTTTCAATTCGTTTTCCCCCTACTTTTCCATTTATATAGGTCTCCCAAAGAGAATTCGCCAGTTGAACATCCGGCAAATCGATTACCGGTGGATGATGTTCGCTGAAACTGGATAATCAAAAGCCAACGTAATTATTCAGAATGTTAAGACGATATACCTTAGCGCCGTGGGTTTACAAAATGCTCGGACGACTCCTCCCACCGGAAAAGAGACAAAATTGTATTTAGATTCACCGAGATTCGTGCAGTACGGAGCCACTTGTCTGTCCAGATTCTCTTCGACATCAAACGGCGTCGTCATCCAACCGACGTGAATTCTCGAATTCGCAGCGTCCACAGAATTCGGAGTTCCTGAGGGTGACGATGAGCCGGCAGACAGTTGTTCCTCGCCCTGTTCAATCACTTCCAAGGGGAAGAGATCATCTGCATATGTCCGGCTACTCATTCGCTGTCTGAAAGTTCCTCCAAACATCAAATTCATCATCGACTTGCTATTTATTTCTGATCAAAATATGCAAGAAGTCAAATGATCGAAATGAGCGGTTTTTCTTTATTTTGTTGCCAATTCGGGCATTTTTCAGGGGTTTGGTGGGATTCGAAGAAATGAGAGAGGGGTGGAAAACAACGTATTGGATGTCACCAAATAGTGGTCTGAAGGAAACAGCACTATCGCAACAATACAATAAACTATACATTAAATTTATCACTACCAAACATTTTAAAAAAAGGAAGACAAAATGTAGTTCCAGTTATAACAAAAAATAAAACTAATTGTCTGTCGTTTAGCTGTGTTGCTTGGCGAGCTCCTCGGCCTTCTTGAAAACGTCATCAATTCCTCCTTGCATGTAGAACGCAACCTCTGGAAGGTGGTCGAGCTCTCCTGAAAAAAAAAACGACTTAAAAGATATTTAGTCGGTGTTGTGTTACCCTTGAGAATCATGGTAAATCCGCGGATGGTTTCCTCGAGCGAAACGAACTTTCCTTGATGTCCAGTGAACACCTCAGCGACTTGGAATGGTTGGGAAAGGAAACGTTGGATCTTGCGGGCACGAGAGACAGTAAGCTTATCTTCCTCAGACAACTCGTCCATACCAAGAATAGCAATGATATCCTGGAGGGACTTGTAGTCTTGGAGGATCTTCTGAACGCCACGAGCGATGTCATAGTGGTTCTGTCCGACAACGTTGGGGTCCATGATACGGGAGGTGGAATCGAGCGGGTCGACAGCTGGGTAGATAGCCAATTCGGCAATACCACGGGACAACACAGTGGTAGCGTCCAAGTGAGCGAAAGTGGTGGCTGGGGCTGGATCAGTCAAATCGTCAGCTGGCACGTAGATAGCCTGGACGGAAGTAATAGATCCCTTCTTGGTGGTGGTAATTCTCTCTTGCATACCACCCATGTCAGTGGCAAGGGTTGGTTGGTAACCGACAGCGGATGGAATACGTCCGAGAAGAGCAGACACCTCAGAACCGGCCTGGGTGAAACGGAAGATATTGTCAATGAAGAGAAGCACATCCTGTCCTTCCTGGTCACGGAAATACTCGGCAACGGTAAGTCCAGTGAGGCACACACGGGCACGGGCACCTGGTGGCTCGTTCATCTGACCGTACACGAGAGATACCTTCGAGTTATTTCCCTGAAAACAAAATAATTGCAAAACAAAACAAAAAAGACAATCCAACAAACCTTGAGATCAATAACTCCTCCCTCAATCATTTCGTGGTAGAGATCGTTTCCTTCACGGGTACGCTCTCCGACTCCAGCGAAAACAGAGTAACCTCCGTGAGCCTTAGCGACGTTGTTAATAAGCTCCATGATAAGCACAGTTTTTCCGACTCCGGCTCCTCCGAAAAGTCCAATTTTTCCTCCCTTGGCGTACGGGGCGAGAAGATCGACGACCTTGATTCCAGTGACAAGAATCTCCTGCTCGACGGACATTTCGACGAACTCTGGAGCCTCAGCGTGGATAGCGGCAAAGTTCTTGGATGGAATTGGGCCTCTCTCGTCGATTGGCTCTCCAATAACGTTCATGATACGGCCAAGAGTTTCTGGTCCTACTGGAATCTTAATTGGATCACCGGTGTCAGCAACTGGCTGGCCACGGACAAGTCCCTCAGTTCCGTCCATAGCAATGCATCTGACGACGTTGTCTCCTTTAAAATGTCAGGGTCAGAAAATAAGGAGATAAAAAACTAACCAAGATGCTGGGAGACCTCAAGGATGAGTCTTGGGGAGCGTCCAACGACCTCAAGACCGTTGAGGATTGGTGGAAGGTTCTCATCGAACTGAACGTCGACGACGGCTCCGATGACGGCGACAATACGTCCGGAAGCGTTAGCAGCGGTAGCCTTGGCGGAAGCCTGAAAATTTATTTTATTTGTCTCTAATTTCTATTGTTCGCGAACCTTAGTGGCAGCAGCAGCTTGCTGGGTAGCAACTCCAGTGTGAATTCCCTTCTTGGAGTCGACCGAGGTCGAGCTGAGGCGAACTGTAAAATAATGTTTAATTAGCATATTATTTCAAAAAATAAATTTGCCAAAAAAACTCACTAGAAGCGGCTGGGAGAGCGCACTTTTGCACGTTGCTCTGCAGAAGACGGGAAGCCGAACGGCTGATAGAGGCCAATGAACGCGAAGCCATAGTTTGTACCCCTGTAATGAAGATCTACAAAAATGTGAATTTTCAACCTAAATTCGAAGAATAAAAAGTGAAATCAGGCTAGAACTGATGATAAAACCAGTTTCCACGTTAAAAAAGACAAAAAAGTCGAACATCTGAAGAAAAATTAACGGAAAAATAGCAAAATTTTCGAGAGAAAATCAAAAACTTGGACGGAATTTGCACACTTGCACGGTAACAGCGGAGACCGCCCGACGAGCGGGTTGCGAGAGGTCTCGACACGAAAATGAACAAAACGTGTGCGTCCATTGCGTTTCGCCCACTTTTGCAATGGTGCGGCACAGAATTCGTCTCATATCGCGATTTTATATTTTTTATTTTTCGTAATTTATTTTTCAGTTTGTCGCAACTTCTTCTCAAATTTCTAAATAGTAAGTTTTAAAAAATTTTCAATTTTCCTTGTTTTTATGAACTGTTAACCTTTTCGACTGTTTTCTTACCTGAAACTTAATTTCTGGTTCATTAGTTTTAAGAAAACGTTTCAGGGTATGCCAAAGCAGCAGAGACTGCTTCATTACGCCTCTTCAATTGCCAAGTGTCCAGCTGAAACGACCGCCTACGGAACGTGCGTCTCTGCTCAAGCCGAACGAATTAAACAAGGCGATTGCTCAGCAGAATTCCAACAATTGATAAATTGTGTCACGAAACATCTGAAAAAAGCATAAAGAATGAAGGTTAAAAGGTATGGTGTTTTATTTTTGAATAAAATTTAAAGGTTACTGATTTAGAATAAAGCGTGCCAATCGTCTTTTGACATTTTTTAAATACAACTTCAAATTTACTTCTCCATATCGTGTTCTGGTTGATGGAACGTTCTGCAATGCGGCACTTCAGGAAAAATTAAACTTGGCAGAGCAAATTCCCAAATATTTAACAGAAGAAACCCATCTGATGACGACGAAATGCGTTCTGAAAGAGCTTGAAAACTTCGGACCACTACTTTACGGTGCTTTGGTGATTGCAAAACAGTTTGAAGTTGCTGAATGCACACATTCGACGCCAAGAGCCGCTTCTGATTGTTTGGCTCATTTGGCGAGACGGGCTGCAAGTGGAAAGACGAAATACTTGATTGCAACACAAGATGATGAGCTCACAGAGAAATTGCGTGGAATTGTGGGCACACCGATTATGTACATCAAATTCAAAACAGTTTTGCTAGATAATGTAAGTTTTTCTGGTTTTGTTTAGTGGGCGGGTTTCGTGTTTTCATGGTTCCACCCGATTGAAAATACAGTACTCACATAATTCATGGGCGAGTTGCTCAACCAAATGGGCGATAGCCCCATGCAAACGGCCGATCGCCCATTTGGTGTGACAACTCGCCCAAATGACGGGCGGCTCGCCCACCGCTCGCTCATTCAGTTCCCTTCGTGGTCCTACTCTGCCACTGGATGTTGCCAAAATAGCCTAAACAGCGCCTGATGACATGGAAAATGGTACTAATAGTAAAATAAACATTAAAATTTGAATGGCGATCGAATTTTAAGGATCCGGAAGTTTTCCGTCAACTCGCGGAATTGCCGTTTGGGCGAGCCGCCCGGCATTTGGTTTTTTTTTATGTGAGTACGCTTCATTTTTCTCCGTCCGCCGAAATGTCTCCTAAAAGTTTTGGAGACTAATCAGTTAACCGAAGTTTGCGATGAGGGGCGGAGCAACAAATAAATTTATTTTTGGCAACTGCGACGCGGTTGTCGTTCGTCCCTTTTCCCGATTTTCTCGACGTGACTTGTTTCCCAGATTTTGGTTTCCCAGGCAAAGCAGCCCTTTCAACTAACTTATTTTTTCCATAGGCGATCTTCTCACAGGAATTTTTTTTAACTTTATACGCGGCATTAAAGAAGTATTCTGAACCCATATTTGCCATTGTTGTGTTATCCTCATCACACCCAGAGTTTCAAGTTCAATTTTTTCCGATTATTCTCCGAAGTGTTGCTTTTTTCCAGTATCGAATTTTGTGGAATGCAAACTCGATTGTGCGCGACACACAAACAAACACACAGACTAATCTAAAATGTTTTATATAATGATGACTCTATAACGAACTTTATTAAAGTGTTAAATATTGCATACTTGCAAAGTTTCGACCCACTTCGATTCTATCCTATAAAAAATGTTGCCGGGTCGTTCAATTTTAATTTTTTCATATTTCATGTCCTTCACCACAAAAAATAGCGACACGGTGTTTATGTATTTTCGAAAGTTCAAACAAAAATGAAAAATGTATGTTCATTTGCTATGCTAATAGTAAGTCTTTCATTTTCGTTTTGTTGCGTTCAAAGTGATGTATATTGAGAAAAAAGAGGAAAATCGGTGTCCAACGTGAAAAGGAATTTCTAGTTTTCTTCACGTAAAAATTGTAACCGTAACAAAATTGTGGCGGGACTTCATTTTTTGCCGATTTTTTCTCCATCTTCATCACTATGTACGCAGAATTCGAATTTTCAGAAAATCGCTATTTATTTTGTCTTCCCAATAATACAGAGGGTACGACAGAATAGAAATAGGCGAAATAGAAATGCTACAAAATAGAACACATTTTGCGATGTAGCGCGTTTTCATTATTTTTTCAATTTCTCAGTTTTTCGCCGATTATGCCTTTTTTTTTCTGAAACTGCATTGATTTTATACTTTTCTTCATTTCCGCTGTTGTTAAGTGCGTAAAATATCTGAAAATTACTGAAAAACTCTATAATAATCGGAAAATTCAAAGAATAATGCAAACGCGCTCCATCGCACCGTGTTCTATTTTGTCACATTTCTATTTCGCGCTGTTCTATTCCGCTCATTTCTATTTTGTAGCCGTTCTATTTTTCCAGTTCTTTTTTGTAGCATTTCTATTTCGCCTATTTCTATTCTGCCGTACCCCCATAATACAGTTACCGTGAAATAAGCGGAATTCCGATCGTAAATCGAAAAAAAATTGGAAGAGTGATAATCCCACTTTTTCGTGGGAAAGAGAGAAAGCTTGTGCATTAATTTGAAGTGGAGTGCGACGTTTCTTAAATTATTACTGACTTTCTTTCAGATATCCGAGGCTACAAAAGCGGGAGCGACCAAAGAAGAAAACGAAATTCAAAAACTAAAAGCTCTTAAAGAAATCGTCATCGGAAAAGAAGATGTTAAGAAGAAACGAAAAAAGAAAGGCATAAATCCATTATCATGTAAAAAGAAAGTGATGAAGGCTTCAGTAGAAACAGTTCGGACAGGCGAAAGAACGGCGTCTGGGAAACGGAAAAGATCGAAAAAGAAGGTGACGTCTTCTAAATCTTGATTTGTTTTGATCTTCTAATACATTGTTGGTAATGGGGTCATTCTAAATTTTTCAGTTTTTTTTGAAAAAAAGTTCATTCTGGATTTATTAACGATGCTACCCATTTTGGAACTGTCCGAAAAGGAACTTATCAGAAATTATTACTGTTTTTGATTGTTTTAAATACAGTGATTGTTATTTTTGCAACAAGTTCCAATTCCTTCGAAGGAAACCAAACGGGCAGCATCGGATGTACGATTAAAAACTGCTAAAAATGAATAGCCCCATGAAAAACACGTTGTTTGATTGTTTTCTGATTTTTATTGTTAAAAACACAAAAAATGCATTACATTAAATTACGCTTCATACATACGGGAATGCAGGCTTAATAACGAGAAAAAGTGAAAAATTGTTTCAAGGTTATAAGAACGTGCTTTGTAAATTTTTAAAGCTGAAGATTTGGGAAATAGTTCGCGTCTAGAACGCGACTCCATGGTTTCCGTTGATAATAGCGATGAGGGCGTCGCGGTAAGCTCCAGAAGTATCTCCCTTGACGACGTCAATCAGCGACTTTTGGTAGAGCTCTTGGAATTCGGTCTTGATGAGCTCCAAGTCGACCTCCGAGCGGGTCACAATCACGCGGATCAGGTCGTTGTCACGGGTGCCGAGGCCCTGAAGAGATGATATATGTTAAATAAATACACTATTTCACACCGAACTCACCTTCATAGAAGCGTAGAGCTGCTGAGCGAAGAACTTTTGTTTGTCAGAAGCGGCACGGGCGATGGTAAGGTACGACTTCTGGAGATCTCCAGAGAATTCCTTCTCAATCGACTTCTCGATGGAGGCTCCGGAGAGTTCGTTGAAGTAGGCGAACACCTTGCGGAGTTGGTACTGGTTCTGAGTGGCAAGGATGTGAAGGAAGTGCGAGCCATCCTTCTTCGAAAGCTTAGCCTTTCCATCGGCAAAGAGGCGCACAGCGTCCTAAAAACCGCCAGAATTAAATAGAAGAGCGAAATGGCTTCACACCTTTTTTACAGTTAAAAAAAAAACAAAGTGAGCTAAACGCGAATTTCGCTACTTAAAACACCAGGTATTTTTAACTTTAAATATTGAAAAAAATCGAGAACGAAAACATTATGACTCACATCCTTAGCCTGAGCGTCGTTAGTATCGTGGGATCCGTCCTTGGATCCGGTGACCAAGCTCACCAACAAATCACGGAATTCTCCAGAAGTGTCTCCAGCCACATCCGACTCCAAACTCTTACCGTACTGTTTCTCGTATGTGACACGAATCGCGCGGAGCTGATCGACAGTTCTCGAGCACAAAATCTCAATGAGCACCGCCTCGTCAGTGCCCAATCCCTTCATCGCCGCCTTCAGCTGCTTCACATCGTAGTCCAACGGAGTCTCCATCAGAGCGAAGATGGTCTTCTCCAAATCGCCAGAAAACTTTTTGTCAAGCGCCTCAATGATGTCCTTTCCGTACTTTAGCTTGTACGGCTCGCGGAGCTGCTGGCGTTGAGAGTTGGAGATGGAGGTGAGCACCTTGATGACGCCTTCCTTGTCTCCGGCTCGGAGAGCACGATCGACCTTCTCGGCGAAGAGTGGAGCGTGGAACTCTTGAGCGTCGACGATGGTGGCGTACGGGGAAGTCATTCTGGAAGAAAGGTTAATAAATTATGAGTTTTTGCTTATTCAGTGGGAAGACACGAGCAAATTATAGAAATATCGCGAAACACTAATAAAGATGAGAATTTTTCCAAAACATCTCAAAGAAGTAGAAACTTCCTATTTTTTAAAACCACGCATTTGAGAAACGTAAAACTTTTTAGTTACTTTGGCGAAAAGTAGGCAGAAGTAGCTCCGGTTCATTTATAATTCGGTTATTCACAATAGAGCAAAAACAAATTGGGGAATCACTCGGAGAATGCTCCGATTGACCTGAAACTTTGAGAAATAATGTAAAAATTTTTAACATCGATATTTCAGTCCAAAATTTTCTGAGCATGTCCGGGAGTATTTTTGACATTATTTTCGGGCCAGTGCCAGTAGGAACATTCTCCGAGAAACATTTTTTTTTTGAAAAATTGTTTGCACATTTATAACAGCAATATTTAGAGAAACAAAACAAAAAGGAACATTTTGGCGGGAGCTGTTTTTTCGCGGTAACTTTGTAAACAAATGTTGATCAGAAAAGAAGAAAACTAAACGACACGACCAAACTGATAAAAGTCGTCGCCAGTTTTAAGATAATGTTCATGAAGGATGTTTTCCAGTGGAAATAAATAAGGAAAGAAAACTGTCGAGAAGACGTCTTTTGAGTGAACTAAAAAGACATAGAAATAGCGGCGGAAAAGTGGGTGGAGCTTGACTGGGGGCCGCGTAGCGCTCCGATGATTCATCTTGGGGTGGAAGCGAGAGAGTGTGAAAACCGAGGAGTGTGATAGAGATACGAAGAGACAACAAAACAAAAATACGCGGGTGATGAAATACAGATAAATTGAATTGGAGGATCGAAAATTATTTATGTAGCATTGTGGAAATTTCGAAATTCACATCCACACAGAGTTGACTCATAATGGACCTATTTAGCGCAGGAAACAACTGTTTTTGTTTTTTTAAACCCTATTCAGGTTGTTTACCAGGAAAGCAACCTGTCGCGTCGAGACCCGGCGCTAAAATAATGCAATGCACCTTTAATTTTCAATGGGAATATAGCCGAAATTGAAAGGTGTATCGAGCAGGTCTCGACACGGCGGGTTGTTTTCTTCAAAAAACCTGTGGTTACTGTACCTTTTTTTGTCTGTTTTCTGCAATTCTGCATAGCGAAAAAACCACGAAAACGGTTTTTTTAATCGATATTTCTGCCCAAAATTTTCTGATAATGTTCGGGAAATTTTTGACATTTAAAGGGGGTGTTGTGGGGAAAGTTGCTTAAAATATACTCTTGGGTGGGGGATTTACGAATATCACATTGAAATCGCACTAAAAAATTTCTCTGATTTTTAATGATTTTTACAACAAAAAAAATAGAAGACCACGAGGAGTACACGAAAAATCGTGGCCGTGGACTAGGAAACCCGCGGCCGCGGCTTCTAGAAAATTCCATTTTTACGAGAAATGTTTATTTTTCTTGTAATTTTCCTCGTTTTTATCATCGATTTTCGATAAAACATGCTCTAATCGCTTATTAAAATTTTTAGATAATCGCAAAAACACATTTTAGTCATTTGTTTTATCATTACTATTGTGATCAACACGCATTAATTTGCTATCTGAAATCACGAAATGATGTTTGTAATATATTTTCCAAAGATTAATGCAAAAATATTGGAAAAAAACGGGAGAAAAATGATGAAAAAGAAAAATGGCGTTTGAATTTCGCGCCACTTCGTGTACTCCCCGTGGTCTTCTATTTTTTTTTGTTGTAAAATTTGCCAAAAGTCATAAAAAAATTTTCGTGTTATTTCGATGTGATATTCGTAAATCCCCCACTCAAGAGTATATTTTAAGCAACTTTCCCCAGAAAGTTTGCAAAAACAAGATAAACATTTTTGAGGCGGGATCACAAGGTGCTATATACTTCGAAATATATCTGCCTGAAAAACATCTGCGCGAAATTGAACGCAATAAAGAGCAGATCTAGCTTTTCTGGGTCAGTACAGCTCTATTTCAGGCGGTTCTATTCTGTAGTAGCACCGATCTAAATCAATCCGTAAATCGTGTTTTTCGGGCTACTGTAGGTCGCCTCTATTTTTTAAACCAGTAGTTGTGCACTTGGATTTTTATTTTTATTTTAGGAATTTTTATTTCTGATTATCACAAAAATGGTATCAGTTTCTTTCTTGAGGAAATTCTTCAATTTCACCAACAAAAAAGAACAACCACCCATGTGCATAATGTTGTTTTTTTTTTCTTTTTTTTCTCTCTCTCTCTCTTTCACTCTATTTCCACTTGGTACCGGTCAGTACCAATTGCCCATCGTTCCTTTTTTTGTATAATTCGTGGCGGAGAATGTCGATCGAACGATCTAACGGACGGACGAATAGCTTGATACAGTTCTGTGGTAGGGTATGAATCATGATGACTAAGAAAAAAAAAGGAACAGTACTGAAACTGATTAAGAAGAACAAAAAGAAAACGGCGGTTAGCTAATGAGAGATGAGTCATTGGAAGAAAGATAATATTCTGATTGATACATTTCTAAATTAGAAATTTTAAAAAAATTGAGGGACATGTGAATTTATAATTGTAGAATGGATTTTCCCCTCAGATTACTGTTATCATCTTTTTTATTTAAATTGGCACTCGGTGTTTGCGTATTGGCGTTGTGTTCGGATTTACGAAGCTCCGCCCACTTCCCTGTCTTTTCCGTATGATTTTCGTTTTATTATTACATTTTTTTCATCAATAAATAAATAAATACATTTCTGCCGATTTTTTTTCTATTTTTTTCAGTAAATTTTTGATTTTTAATTTCAGTTCAAATGGAAACTGGACGAAAAGTTCGAGAAAAAAAAAGAAAAATGCCGGATTATGCGAAAATCTATTTAAAAAAAACATCCATCTTCGCGGATTCGTGTTACATTTTTTTCCGTGTTTTTTTAAATTGACCATTCCTTGCAGATTATACTCGAAAATCGGCACAAATGTAATAATCAAAGCGAAAATCATACGAAAAATAAAGAAATGAACGGAGCTTGGTAAACCCCTACGCAAACACCGAGTTCCAATTGAAATAAAACTGCGATATTTTCATCTCTATTCGGGAACATTCTGAGTCTGGTTAGTTAGAATGGAGAATAGACCAAAACACACTACTGCAATTAAAGTAATGAAATTCGTCCGCGTCCATGAGTTATCTAGAAACAAAAATAATAGCCTGAATTCTTTGTTGTTTGTGGAAAACCATAAAATCTGCATTAGAACGATACCGGTAATATGACGGCACCTTATGAAAAATATGAAGGCGTGCCGTTGTAATACAGGTTTTAAGGCCTGCTAAATAAATACATTTTCAATAAATATTGTGTTTTTAATCGAGTTGCATCAATCAAAAAATGAAACCTCGCTCACTTTTTTTCACGCAAAAATTCAAAAAAAAAAAAACGCTAAAATTTAATATTCGCGTGAAAAAAGTGGGCGGAGTTTCACGTGTTGATATCGCAACTCGATTGAAAACACAACATTGTTTATTGTCAGCCCGCCAAAATGATCAAACGCGCTTCGCTGAACTCAACGCTATGCGATTTTCATTTTGGTTTCCAAATTATTTCATTTCAAGTTGAATTTATACGAGAAATGAAATATTATCGGCCCGCCACGTCGGTCAAACGCGCTCCGCTGAACTCAATACTACGCGGATTTCATTTTGGTTTCCAAATTATTTTATTTCACGTTGAATTTACATGTGAAATGAAAAAAATTTGGAAACCAAAATAAAATCCACGTAGTATTGAGTTCAGCGGAGCGCGTTTGACTGTTTTGGCGGGCCGACAATAATTTGGAGACCTAAATGAAAATCGCATAGCGTTAAGTTCAGCGGAGCGCGTTCGACCATTTTGGCGGGACGACAATATTTACTTTTGTTAACTGAACTAACGGCTTGAGTCAGAGAGATAAAGAAATTAAAGAAACTGATAATCAATGATTCAAACATTGTTAGTCGGCTCTAATTTTCGAAACTTAAAAAAAAGTTATTGTCCACCCGCCACGACGGTCAAACGTGCTCCACCGAATTTAGTACTTCTTGTATTCCATTTGATTTCCAAATTGATTGATTTCACGCATAAAGTCAACGGGAAATGAATTAATTTAGAAACCAAAATGAAAATCACGAAGTACTAAATTCGGTGAAGCTCGTTTGACCGTCGTTTTGGGTCGACAATATCTTTTTTAAGTTTCGAAAATTAGAGCCGACTAGCAAAGTTTGAATCGTTGATTTTCAGTTTCTTTAATTTCTTTATCTCTCTGTCATTAAATTCGGTGGAGCGCGTTTGACCGTTGTGGCGGGCCGACAATAAATATTTTAACAGCAATTCGGAAAGGGAACGCATTGAAACGGACTACAGTTCTAAAAAATAGAGTAAACGTACAGCCAAAGAGTACATAAGAAACATTGCTCTACGGCACTCTTCAATTTGAACAAATGCGGCGCGCTTTTTTTCGGCGAGGAGATTCAAGTTTGAACTGCCATTCGTATTATGGATTCGTGAATTAGCGATAAAACGCGGTGAATTGTGGGGCAAAAGTTGGCTGGTCTCGCCACGATTTTGACAGACTACGGTTAGCGCGAAAAATATTTTTTCTTCTTTTGTTTTAAATAAAAACGCGATTTTTTGCCTTTTGACTAGCATTTTTTGACTATTAAAATTTTTTGTGTAATCTGGAATGAGTAATTTCAATTCAAAAACTTATTTTGTTGAGAAAAAACTATGAAAATGCGTTTTAATTTAAAAAAAAAGGATTTAAAAAAATATTTTCGCGCTAACCGTAGTCTGTCAAAATCGTGGCGAGACCAGCCAACTTTTGCCCCACAATTCACCGCGTTTTATCGCTAATTCACGAATCCATAATAGTGATTTCGTTATCCTTCTATTTTTCGTTTGTTGATATTAATTAAATTTAATGCTTAATAATTTAAATTTTCGCGAAATTAACCTTCCAACAGAAAAAAACAGGTTGAACAAAAAAAAAAGACATTTGAATTCGCGCTAATCCACGGCGTGTTCGGGACTACGTTTCAGAAATCTTTTTTGAGATCAAATTTTCGAGCGCCAATTCTGTCATCTCTGTGTCTCCATTTTTGCGCACTTTTTTCTAGAATTGGCAGAATGCCACTGTCGAGTGACAGACACATGCGAAAAGGCGCGAATCTCTTTACGTAGGGTCTAGCACTTCGTGTAATCTTGCAAATGCGGCACGGTATTTTTCAGTAGAGCGAGGTTTATCATGTATTCGCTGACTGTACTTAAGTATAAATATAGTAAGAACTGAAACAAAACTATCGAGAAAATTGGAAATTGGTATTTAAAACTCAAAAACCAAAAGGTCACTTGAACACTTCAACACCAAACATTTTAAAACTGTTTCGTCTCCTCCGAAACGTTATTTCACTTTATTTTCTTTCTCAACTCAGCACGAACATTTCGGCGGCGCGTCGACTTATAAACATTGGACATAAAGAATGGGCGCTCGGCAAGACAAACAACAGTGTCGCGCTGCGAAAAAAGTGGGCGGGACGTAATCTATAAGTTCTCTTTCTTTCTTGCTTTATTTTCTCTCAAAACACGTTGCATTTGACCCTTTGGAAAGTAATGCGAAATTGTGGAGAAATGAAAATCGGTGTAAAACGTAGAATCCACAAACCCATGAACATAAATAATAACGGGCAGTGACGCATCTGTCATGTTGTGTTCGAATGGAAACGTGGTGAAGAGAGAAAGAGCGAGAGAGAGAGAGAGAGAAAGAAGATTGTGGTTTTTTTTGAATATCATGGTGGTGGAAATAACGGATGCAATGTTCAGCGATTACTAGAAGATTTGATAGAACATTACAACGTACCGAAAGTACTGCAGACAATGGTGTTCTTCGTCCTCGGACAACTGGTGGTGCACAGTTCTGAGCCTGACATAATTTAAGCCAATTTCTGGCCGGAGAAATTACTGAGCAATCTTCGTAGATTTCTCTACTACCCAATTAGAGGCTCTGTGAACCCCGGGGGTAAGGACGGACTCGAACGTGTGACCTCTCAACAAATAAAACATGTTTCAAGTCTTGCTTTTGTGCGTACGGCCGCAATTGCTGACTCTCGGTTTATGTTCCTGTTAACGATTCATATCCGAGTCAGCAAACGCGCACGGGCGTAAACTTAGGATTTATGATTATTTGCCGGTTTTTTTTTCTTTTTAAAATGTGATCATTTTTCGAGTTTTATTACAAATTTCGGTAAAACTTATTGGCGTCATAAAAATTGATCTAACAATAAAAATAAAAATTTGAAAGCAAAAATAAAATATTGTGTGTTTCAATCAGGTTGCATCATGAAAACATGAGTCTGCATTCACCGTTATGCTTGCGTCTCTTCAAATATAGCACGGTGAATGTGTGGCCGAGACCAAAAAAGTGGGCGGGGTTTCATGTTTTGGTGATGCAACTCGATTTTGAACACAATAACTGAATCTGAAAATCGAAAATAGGGCTGAAAAATATTTATGTTTGACCAAATTTTACTTTAAGTGATCAAAAATCGGTCACAACTTTTCTATAGTTCTCTTTCACGTAAGAAACTTCATGATAAATAATGGCGAACGATCAACACCCTAGTCAGAAATGGGTGTAAGAAATCGTAGAATCTGATCCAAAGCGTTTTCAAAATAATTGTTTCTATTTGAAGGACGAATTCTCGAGAAAAGGCAGAGAGATTCAACAAAAAAAAGGACGAAATGGATAAACAAGAGAGAGACGCAGAATGAAAAATAGCGTGAAAAACAGAAAACAAAAAAAAATAGAACGAGTGGATGCGCGACCAGAGAGCGGCCGAAAATAATGGAAAACAACTGAAAAAGGGTCTTTAGAATCCAATAAACAAAAGGCTTCCTTCAGATATACATAGCTAGAATGATGCATGTGCGCTCTACGAACAATTTTCTAGAATTTTTTGATAGAGTAAACAAAAACATGTTTATATGCAGTCTCTCTGGGCAGAAATAAAAGTTTGGTACCCCAACAAAACGATATAAGTGTGATGGGCGCCACGGTGTGTTGAACAGTACGCCGCTGCAAACGCGCTCCCGCGCAGTTACGGTAGATTACGGTTTCTTACATGTCTCCTTATTATTCAAATTTACGTTTTTTTTCGTATTGTATTGTATTTATTACGTTTCAAAAATAAACGTGAAGTAATAAGAAATAACAGAAAAATAAAAGTAATGATTCGAAATAAGGGTATAAAAGAGAAAACAGACAGCAAATCGCGGATTACATTCAGACGGGTTATATGAGGTAAGAGAGGGGAGGGGAAGTAGGAAGAAAAAGAAGCAAAGATATTTGTAGAAATTCAGGAGATGGAAAATAGAGAGATTATAGATAAGCAAAAATTTGGTCTGAAGCTCAATTTTTGATATTGGGATCGTTCGTCTTAAATTGAGCTGAGTTAATTATTCTGGTTAACGCTCGATGAGTAAAGAATTTGGCTTTTTTCTTGGTTTTTGGTGCTTTCCATCTAAAAGTGCGGTGGCTTCTCGTTCTAGTAGAGGTAGTTTGAAAGAAAAAGTCGTTCATGTCTATATCAATTAGCCCTAGTATCATGTGTTTTACCCATTTGGTGTCAATTTGAGCGCGCCTTTCTTCTAATGATTCTAGTCCGTACTCGGAACGGCGTTCAAAAGATGATTTGTAATCGGGGTCGTCTCTTTGTTTTTAAGCTCTCTTTGTTTTCTTGTTTTTAAGCTACCGTCTCTTTGTTTTTAAGCTACCGTAAAACCTGTACTAATAACTGTACTAATAATTTCCATATTTTTGTAAGCTTTTCCGCTTAAAAAAAGATAAATGACTCGATTAGAAACACTTTTCGTTGAATTAAAGGTGGTTCCAACGTTTCCGGGAATCTGCTTTAAAATGTAGTTTTGGGTAGGGGATTCACGAATATAATGGATTCATGACGGGGTGACAATTAACGTGAAACTCGGAGACAAGAAATCTCTTCATTTCTTCTGTTATTTCTTCATTTTTTCGAATAAAAACGTGAAAAATTGTCACTCCGCTACGAATCCAATATATCAAATTGAAATCGCACGAAAAAAATTTCGGATTTTTTCTGACTTTTCCAAATAAAAAATAGAAGACCACGAGGAGTACACGAAAATCGTGGCCGTGGCCTAGGAAACCCGCGGCCGCGGGTTCTAGAAATTCCATTTTCATCAGTAATATTTATTTTTCTCGCAATTTTCTCCGTTTTTATAATCAATTTTCGATAAAAAAAAAGCTTTTAAATTAAAATTTTTGATAATCGCGAAAACACAGGATTTGTCTGTACATTATTTCTCATATTGTGTTTTCAATCGAGTTGCAGCATGAGAACGAGAGAAAAAGACATGTTTTCTCTGTTTCTCTTCGAATAGAACTGTGTTTGCGTGGTCGCGCGAAAAAAAGTGGGCGGAGTCACGCGTTCTCATTTCGCAAGTCGATTGAAAAAACAAGATTAAAGCAAGCTTCTACGTGCCCCAGCGCTAAATAGAGAAATAGCGTTTTAAAAAGGAGGTGAGAGAAGTTAGAGAAACGAGGCATTGAGATAACAAAGACACGCAGAAGTTTCACCGGGAGCCCATCGGAACCTAGGCCACGCAGAACAAGGGCAACGGCGAAATACCTATTTTTGCGTGAGAAATTGAGAGACGAGACGAAATGAGGACAAGTGCGCAGTTCACGCTGCGTTTTTGAGCGGTGGAACTATCAGTGATGTCAAATTTCTTTTTTTTTTCTCAAAACCAAAAAAGTTGAATATTTAATATGTTCAATACTTTTATTTTCTAAATTCAATCGAAAAAAAATTCCCAATTACGTGGGGGGCGTGGCACTGGCCAGTGCACTTGCAATAGCCTTCTCCTTTCGCTCTTTATCCTTTTTCAGATCGGGACGCATGACGGTGAAAGAACATGTCTGAAAGAAAATTTTAAACTTTTTTCTATAACAGTTTCTAAAACAAGCCTAATCGAGGTCAATGAAACATAATTTGAAAAAAAAGAAACAATACCAATTCGGGATCCACATTCATCACAGCGGCTGCATTATCCATCTGGCCGCAGTACGAGGGTGCTGAAAAGATGGTGACCAGCTGTTTGTCGGCAAAAAATTCGTATCCGTCCATGACTACTTGATGAGCTCTAACCACCAGTTCTAGGTTGTGCATCTGAAGAAAAGAGCATGAGAAAATAATGGAAAACAGGTTGGGGAGGTAGGTAAATCAAGGTACCTGTAAAAATTTCTTGACAGCCTCCACTCCAAAAACTCGTCCGGCTCCCCGTTGTGAATCTTGGAACCCTTGAATGGTGGCATCTGGATCGGCCCATGTCAAATCGGCAATAACCCCAATGTCAGGAATGTCACACGGCCGTTCCACTTTTTCCAATTGTCTGTGAAAACCAAGTGATTAACATTCAAGAAAAACGACTGTATTAGAGGTGCTTTGGTGGAGGCTACCCCGAATCAGAACTGTCCCAAATCAGAACTGTCCTAAATCAGAACTGTCCTGAATCAGAACTGTCCTGTATAAGAAATGTCCTTTATCAGAACTGCCCTAAATCAGAACTGTCCCGAATCAGAACTATTAAATAAGCATGCTTACGGCCTAATATGTGTTTTTTTTTCATAATAAAACAAATTTTATTTAAAACTTATACAGGATAGTTCTGATTTGGGGCAGTTCTGATACGAACAGTTCTGCTTCGGGACAGTTCAGATTCGGGACAGTTCTGATTCAGGACAGTTCTGATTCGGGTACGTTCTGATTCGGGGTAGCCTCCGTTAAAATCAAAGTTAGGCCGAAAAGAAAGCTCACAACAAAAATAGTGCAAGCAGGATTCAACTGGCAATATTTAATGCGCAAATAAAATATACTCGGCGCGTGCATAATCAACCCCGCTCTACGGCCCTTTTAAAATGTCAACAGTGTGATACGCCTTTTTTTGAAGCAAACAATCAAATTTAAACTGCAACTCCTCGTGGCTACGTCATTTTCGGTCAAAAATAGAAACTAGAATTCAAGCAAATATTGCGAGTGCATCCCGGATTTACAGGAATTTTGCAGTCGCGCGAGGTTGACGATGTATTCGTCGGCTCTACAGTTATGCTCACCTCAAGTCGACCAAATCCTCCGAAATGCCACCGTGCATACAAATAATCTTTTTACTAATAACTGCGCACAATGGCATACAGTAGAAGGCGAGCTGGAAAGCGTCGTAGAGCGCATTAGAGTATCGTTTTCGGCATTCGAGAAAAAAACCGTATTGCATGTTCACCGGTCGACTTTCGTGGTTTCCTCGAAGCAAAAATATTTTGTCTGGGAATAGAATTTGAAATGCAAACAGCAACGAAATGACCTCGATTGAGAATGGTCCGCGGTCGACGTAATCGCCGAGAAACAGGTATCTGAAATTGCAAGATTCACTGGCAAACAAATTAGTGTCTAAACGAATATATTTCGAGTCTAATTAGATGGATTCCTACACAGTTTACAACTATTTAAATGTAGTCATTTAAGAATTATTCTAAATCTAAAACTTCAAAAATTGCATTAAGAATTTCATGTTTCGTACTTTTGTTCTGGTGGCCATCCATTTAACTCCAGCAGCGCCAGAAGATCTTCAAACTGCCCGTGTATATCGCCGCATATTTTTACCGGGGCTTCTAGCTGAAAATTCACGGAAACAATCAGGTCTAGTCTGATATTAAGAATACATTTTCTTGCTGGTTACAGTAAGCGAAATATGAAATCAAACCGTTCAATTTTTTCAACGCCACCAAACTTCGACCGCTGAATTCTTACTATGCCCGGCAAGAAAATTTAGATGATATTCTGTTTTTAATTGAGTTGTTAAACAGCTATCTTTAGAATTCAAGCGTCTTGAAAGTGACCTTTTTTAAAACCAGAATAACAACTAGATTCAAAACACAATATCAGCAGATAATCAGCTCGCACCTCCAACTTGACATTGTTCTTCCAGAAATGCTCGCGAGCCCTATAGCACAATTCTATGAGCTCTTTTTCAACGAACAATTTTTGACAGTGACCAGGAGTCCACGCTTTCAATCGATCAACCACACTTTGTAACCATCCGATTACCTTTTGCTGCAAAGTTAAGAGAATTTATATTGAATAGTGAGAGCTTCATAACGAAACCCGACCGGTTCTATTTCTCTACCTTTTGCCTATCGTTGGTACTACCTTTGGCTTCATCCGTTGCCATTTCGAAATGCAAAGTAAAATAAAAATTTGTAACCAATAATTTGAAAAACTGATGTGAGAGCCGCTAAATGTCATCTGACCACGTAAAGTTCACGCAATGCAATGGAATGAAATCAATTATTTAATTAACCTATTCACGTGAACTTTCGCATCAATTTAATCCGATGCAAAGTTAATTTTTCGAAACGTGCCACATGCGTCTTTATTATCAATCCCAGAAAGTTCCATCGGAACCTAGGCCATACAGAACTAGGCCAACGATAAAATACGTATTTACATTGCCGTGCAAAAGTATACGAACCGGGGTGATTTTGTCTGTAACTCAACTTCGGATAATCCGATCGACCCCAAACTTGCAGGGATTGAGAAAAACGCTTAAAAATGAGTTTGAATAATAACAGAACAAATTTACTCAATAGAAAAAATATTTTTGAAAAAAAATAAAAAAATCGAAAAAAATGGATATTTTGGTTTTTGATATTCAGGGCGAGAAAAAACAAAATGACAAGTGAAAAACCGGGGGAAATGTTTCAAAATGATTCAATTAACTTAATACTTAGTTGCCATGCCTTTGGCTTTCATAACGGCCTCACATCTTTTTTGCATAGACTCGATCAAGTTCGTCAGGGTAAGGAAGAATGGATCTTGGTCCATTCTTCCTTGAGTTGCTTGAACTTCTCGGTACAATTTTTGGCCGTTTTGTTTTTCAAACGTATACCAAGGACCTCCCAGAGATGCTCGAAGGGATTCAGGTCGGGAGATTGGCTTGGCCAGGTCATAACGTTCACTCGATGCTGTGCGATCCAGTCCTTGAAAAAGTGGGAAGAGTGTTCCGGATCATGGCTGTGCGAAAAATAAGTTTCGAAAAATTTTCGAAAAACTTTTTTTTCGAAATTTTTAGACCGAAAAAAACGAAAAGAAATTTTTTTTCGAGATTTTAAGACGAAAAAAAAACCGAAAAAAAAATTTTTCGGTTTTATTTTTCCGAAAAAACCGAAAAATTTCGAAAATGTTGTTTTTTTCCTGAAATTCAGTTAGAAACAGATTATTCATTTAATACATTCAACAAAATCAGTAGTGACGTATTTACGAATATCATACCGAAATCGCACAAAAAATTTCTCTGGTTTTTGGCGGATTTTACAACAAAATTTAAAAAAAAAATAGAAAACCACGGGGAGAACACGAAGTCGAGATTTGCTAGGCCAGCGCTCCCGGTTTTTTAGGCCGGCGGCCGACCGCGTCTTTTCGAAAATTGAATTGCCTTCAGCAATAATCGTTTTTTTTTCTTCGATTTCTTTCATTTTTTTGCTATTTTTTTGATAAATTACAAGCCTGGCTGCATCAAAAGCTACTTTTGATTTCTTTTCATTTCTAACAAGGGAATGGTCCAAACTTAACTTGGCGTTTCGAAATGAAACCTATATAGGGTGAAAGAGCACTTCATGGGGAGCTCAAATCACTTTTCAATTTTTGCAATAAAACATTCGGAGCCGAGCAAATGAGCTCCAAAGTTTTAATTTTCACGTGCGAATTTATCACCGCAGTTGAGAGTCATTTGCAACACTGGCCTGGTGGCCGAGTGGTTGGTGCAAGAGAATAGTAAATGGAGGATGCGGGTTCAATCCCTCGCGCTAAAAAATTTTTGTATTTTGATTTTTGCGTTAACTTTTCCAGGTCCTAGAACTTTCTTTTAAACCATATTTTTTCGCATTACCAACCTCTTTTCAACGTATGGTGACGATTGTATGTTTGTGTTTTGTTTTGTTTTTACTTCGTTTTAACTGGAGATGACACTTCGTGTGGCAAGTTTTCTATCGTTATTATCCAAGAAGTTTTTGGTTTCGAACTCGGATTTCCTCCACCTATTTCCCGACAAAAAACCAATCTCTTGAAAAAAAAGCGTGCTAAATGGACACGAGCTTACCGTTCTTGACAGTTTCGGAGTTCCGTTTCGGACAAGTTGGCGCAGATGATTGCTTCCAGATGAGATGTACCGATAATGCGTTCATCAAGTGTGCGAGATGCACCAACACTATTTGTTTTTCCCATTTCATAATTGTTGATTAGCATTATTGTCCTTATTTGTGAACTGTTACTACGTATTAAACACAAAAAATTAAAAAAAAAATTGGTCAAAGTTTTGGGACCTGGAAAAAAAGTTCTAGGACCTGGAAAAGTAAACGCAAAAATCAAAATACAAAAATTTTTTACCCCGAGGGACTGAACCCGCATCCTCCATTTACTATTCTCTTGCACAAACCACTCGGCCACCCGGCCACTGTTCAAATTGACTCTCAACTGCGGTGATAAATTAGCACGTGAAATTTAAAACTTTGGAGCTCATTTGCTCGGCTCCGAATGGTTTATTGCAAAAATTGAAAAGTAATTTGAGCTTCCAATGAAGTGCTCTTTCACCCTATATAGGTTTCATTTCGAAACGCCAAGTTAAGTTTGGACCATTCCCTTGTAAGAAATGTTTTTTCATCTTTCTTTTAAATTTCTTTTTCATTCATTTCTTGCGTGTTCCCTGTGGCGCACACAGGTAGTGCGCGTTCAGCTTATAATAGGTTGCGCGCAAGGCCTATCGAGTACACGCGAAGGACACCGAAGTAAGCCTGTAACAGGCTGATCGCGGCTCGGCGCCTGTAATAGGCCTGAAATAAGCTTGTCGCGGGTAATTTCCACCTACGATTTGCTTATCGCGGTTGTTAGAAAGCCTATTTCACGCCTATAATAGGCCTTTCGCTGCCATTACAAACTCGGTTGTGGGCTTACAATAGGCATGCCACAGGTCATCACAAGGAATATTTGGCTCCGCCGTGCTTCAATTCAAGCCAGCTTTCCCAAATAATTTTCACTGTTGAAAATAATCAAATGTATTGCATATTAAACGATAAAAAACATGAAAACTTTGGTAAGTTATTAACAAACAATGGAAATCGAGTAAAGAATAAATAAAAAACATAAAATAAGCCGGGAGAGCTTTCAGAACTTTAAAATAATGGCCAACGTGTAGTTTGTTCTTTTTAATGGGGTTTTCTTGAATATTTCTATTTTTCTGGTAAACTTCAATAGTGTTACAATTTTAAATGAAATGTAATGAGCTAGAAACTTCTCAAAAGGCTTGCGATTAAGGCAAAATTTTCTAGTAAATTCCTATATTGGTTTAATCGGAGAATTCTGAAAAATGCCGACAAGTAGGAAAGGCACTGGGACGATTCAAAACTTCAGTGCTATTTTTGTCGCGGTGTTCGGACTATAGGCAAAAATTGGTCAAGTATACAAAAGTTGTTAGAAATTTCACGGGTAAATTCGAGAAAAAAAACTCTCCAAATCAATTATGGTGCGTCCAAAAACGCAGAAAAGGGAGAAAATGAAAGAAAAGAGGCGTTATTTACCACTTTTGCTATTGTCTACTAGGGAAATCGATTTAGATGGTGCGGCCGCACTGATTTCACATGTAGACAATAGCAAAAGTGGTGAAATAAGAATTTTTGGACATCATCTTGTGGCTCCCGTACGTTTCGAAAGTGCGACGTTACGAAGGTTTTTCTGGATTTTGTCGACGCGGTGTTTCACACAATTATTTTTAAAAGCTTTTTAAGGAAAATTCCTCAAACACCGCGACGACAAAATTCAGAAAAATTATCGAAACATCCATTTTCGAAACGGCACACTTTCGAAACGTCCGAGAGCCCATCTTTTCCTTTTTCTGGTTTTTTGGACGCACGATTATACGCGTTAGCCAATTTTTCAAAGTTCTAAAAAGCTTACCAAGCCAAGCCATTAAAATTATCAAAAAATGACGCCGTCTATGTCGTCGTCGATGTTGCCGCGGAGTGTTGAAGGAATCAAAGAGGCGCCGCCGGGCATCGCGTCCGTTATTATCTGAAATGTTTAGTGCATTAATGAGAGTTCACGGAAAAGATATCAGATGCCGTATTCAGGAGGCCATTCGGAATTCCGTGTGGCTTCCTGACTACAGCCCAGAAATAGATAACGGAAGAAGGCGATATTTGAGTATATGTATTGCAAGCCCACGATCATATGGCTATTCAGCTTGAGTAAGATATAATTTGCAACGGTTTTTTCTGCATTCAGCAGTATTAAATTGATTGAAGAAAAATCAACGACCCGCAAAGCGCTGAATTTTTTGCAAATCATATTTAAAAAAATCTTCGTCCAGAAACAGGCGCGAGCAGCGTCAAAAAATCAGTTCTCCAAGTTCCAAAAAAAAAAAAACGGAAATAATAAACGGACGGGGCTAAAAAGTGGAGGCAGGAAGGAAGGAAAATAAATTTTGTGCAACACTGATGCGAAAAAGTTTATTTTTTTAATGGAGCCGCAACATTAAAAAAACGAAACTCGCTCACGTTTTTTCCCGCAAAAATTCAAAATGCGCTGAAATTTAAGATTTTCGTGAAAAAAGTGGATGGAATTTCATACCAATACGTGAAACTCTGTCCACTTTTCTTCACGCGAACATTAAGTTAGTGCATTTTAAATTTTTGCATGAAAAAAGTGGGCGAAATTTCACGTTCTGATGTCGCAACTCGATTTAAAACACAATAAAATTAATTATTTAAAAAATGATTTGTGAAAAATAAAAAAAAATACAACGGAAAACGTACTCAAAAAGCTATGAAAACTTGGAAAAAAACAATTAAATGATGACAAAAAATTTAGGCCGCCCAAAAAAAGATAGTGTAGCCGTCGAGCGCGCTTGCATCGCTGTCTCCTGCAATAGGCCTAACGCGGTCGGCACACACACCGCGTGCGCGATAAGTCTGTTGCAGGAGGGTAGCCGCTGCCACCCGCGATATACTTATTTTAAGCCCAGAACAGGCCTATATTTGGCTTACACCTATTATAAGTTGGACGCGCTTTACCTGTACAGGCGGTTAAGCGCTTGTCTTCCAAGCGAACAACGCAGGTTCGAGTTTTTGTGTTGGTCTCGGGCGGTCAGTTCGCTTCCGCCATGCAATTTGGAAACAGACACACCAAGAAACTCAGTTACAGACCCAAACGGAATTTTATATATTGTCCATTCGCGAAGAAAGCAAGTGCGCTCCACAAAACTTAGTACTTCGTGGAATTCATTTTCGTCGCCGAATTATTTCATTTCCCGTTGAATTTACACGTGAATCGAAATAATTTGGCGACGAAAATGAAATCCACGAAGTACTAAGTTTTGTGGAGCGCACTTGCTTTCTTCGCGAATGGACAATATAAGGATGATTTTAAATCGGCCAAAATTGCGCCAGGTAAGAGGGAATATACATTTTGACCATTTCAAAAAGGAATATTTTTGGAAAAAATGCTGGTCACCGGTTTCCTAGAGTTTTTGGCGCGTATTCGGCAGGAATTGGCAGCTGTGTGGCTAAGAGCCATGGAAAACGGATAATAGCCATAAAAAACGGCTAATAGCCATCGTGTTCGGGACGTGCGCTGCTTAAAAATGGCGAATAACCATCGAATTCGAGACGTGCGCCAAATGCATATGGCACACGGGTCGATTCGATGACTATTATCATAAAAAACCAGATCATTTTTTTGTGCGATTTCGATGTGATGTTTGTAAATCCCCACCCAATACTACAATTTAAGCAACTTTCCCAAAAAGTTGGGACCTCCTATAATTGAAATAGGTGCGAAAATATAAAATACGTTGGTGAAAAAGACATTTTATGCAAATTTTGGTTATTCTGCGCACATATTCCGCGTCTTGAACGCATCCCAATTTTTCGAAAATTTTTCGGCCGAAAAGTTTTTCGAAGTTTTCAGACCGAAAATTTTTCGGCCGAAAAGTTTTTCGAAGTTTTCAGACCGAAAATTTTTTGGTCGAAAAATTTTTCGAAATATGACCGAAAAAATTTTTCGTCCGAAAAATTTTTCGCACAGCCTTGTTCCGGATTGTTGTCCTGTTGGAACAACCACCTACGACCTATCTGAAATCTTCCAGATGGCAGAATTTCCTTCCCCATGATGTTCTTGTACTGGTAGCTCTCCATGGTTCCGGTGATTCGGATGAGAGAGCCTACGCCAGTTGCGTGGAAGCAACCCCACATCATGACGTTGCTACCACTGTGCTTAACGGTCGGAACCTGGTACTTGGGATCGTACCGTTTGTCAACTGGACGTCGTACAAGAGTGACTCCTTCCGTACCAATCATCAAATACTTTGCCTCGTCGCTCCATAGTACCATATTCCACTGCTGAGGTATCCAGTGCCCATGACCCTTTTCCTACTTCAGTTGAGCTGAACGGTTCTTCTCCGGAATCATTGGCTTTTTTACTGGGCGCCTTCTGAAGAGTCCAGCGTGGCGCAGACGTCTGTTGACAGTGTCCTTGGACACCTGTAAGCCATGTTAACTGACATTTTCTGAGAATTGTTCAAAAAACTAACCTGAACTCCAGATTGGTCCTTCAGCTCTGAGTTGATGTCCGTGCTTGTCAGCCGGGGATTTTTTTTTCTCATCCTGACAGTGATTCTGTCGTCTCCTGATGATGTTTTTTGCAGGTCTTCCAGTAGCTTTATATCGGTTTGGAGTGTTCAAAGTCGCCCAGATAACCGATTTTGAAGTCTTGAACTGCTTCGCGAGGGTGGGCATGTCCAGACCCATATGACGACCACGGATAATAGCCATCCGCTGAGAATTGACGAAGTACGAAAGCCACGCGGTCTACCCATTCTAAATAACAACATTTTTGCTTGAAAACACGATAATAATTGAAAAAAAATGAAAAAAGCAAGAAAATCGGATTTTATCGATTTCCGAAAAATTCGAAAATAAGTCTGCAATTGTTGCTGCCTACCGTAATATTTTATTCAAACTTATTTTTTAAGCGTTTTTCTCAATCCCTGAAAGTTTGGGGTCGATCGGATCATCCGAAGTTGAGTTACAGTCAAAATCACCCCGGTTCGTATACTTTGCACGGCACTGTACCACGTGGGAATTTGAGAGACGCGAGACGAAATGCGGGAAAGTCCGCAGTGCACGGTTCGTGTGCGAGCGGTGGAACTCTCTGAGATAAATAATATATGACACGTTTTACATTTGATTGCTCAGGTATCGAGTCAAATTTTTCTGAGGCATTTCTAAACTTTTTCAAACTTTCAAAGAGATGTTTAGTTCCCAAATTTTTTCAAGGGTTCTTACCTTTTTCAAACCTTTTCACGGCGTGTTAGAACCTACGTGAAGGCAAACGAGCTTTGTCGAATTTATCTGCGTCTCGATAGGGGCATTCTGCCAAGTTGAGCTAAGTGCGTGTAAAAGTAGAGACGCAGAGACTTTAGATAGATGACCTCCGAATTTTCATTTCCAAAAATATTTCCAAAAACGTAGTCTCTATTGTCGGCGCGCCAAAATGGTCAAACGCGCGCCGGTGAACTCAACGCTAAGCGATTTTCATTTTGGTCTCCAAATTATTTCATTTCACGTGTAAATTCAACGTGAAATTAAATAATTTGGAGACTAAAATGAAAATTGCATAGCGTCGAGTTCAGCGGATCGCACGGCGTGCTGGAGACTACGTTTTTAAAATTATTTTTAGAAATGAAATTTCGGAGGTCATCTTTCTCAAAGCTCTGCGTCTCTAGTTTTACACGCACTTACTAGGGAATGCCCCGGACTTAATTTGGGCTTTCGCGATGAGTCTTACATGATTAGAAAGAGAATTTTATGGAGATTCCAAAAATACTTTTCGTTTTTGCTAAACGCCGGTGTTTTTCGAGAAAATCGCGTCTGAAAATCCAGTTAAAATTTCAATTTTGTGTGCGTTTTCAAATATTAAATGCGTGAGCTGTTCATTTCAAAATCATCCAGGCAGTCACTTTCTTGCCAATCGTTTTCTTGCAACAACTGATCAGCGGTTGAGTGGTTAAGTGGGTAGGGTTAGGTTCTAGAGGTAGCGGGTTCGGGTCCTTCAAGGTTGGGAATGCTTGTGGTAGGTTGGATAGATTGCATGTTGGGTTTTGTTCTTTTTAAATCAAATATTATTTCCTCATTTTTTTGCTTTGCATCTCCTCTGTTACTTTTTTTTTGTTTTGCCTCTGTAAATTTCAAATTCTTGACCAAAATTGTTTTATAAATGGAACTTCGAAGACTATTCAGTTAATTCATTCTGCCGCATGCAAATAATTTATTTGTTTCAAGCTCTTTATACTGCTTCAAGCTGTTCATCTTTGGCCCCTACTTTGATTTTTTTTTCAGTATGTTTTAAATGAATAAAGATCCAATAAAATAACACGGGGAGGGTTTAACTGTTTATCTAGAAGAGCGGCCAATCGGCCTTATCAGTAGCTTATATAGTGCCGCATTGGGGGCGGGCATTACATCTATTTTCCTTATGAAAGTGCTCCGCACTTTCTTACAAAAAATGAAACAATAAACAAAAAGAAAGAAAATTATTAATTAACATTTGTCTTCTTTTGGAGGCGAGCGGATCTTCTGATGGGATACGATGTCGATGATCTTCTTGATGGCGGTGGAGATCCTGACGCTGGGGAACTTCTTGGCGATGGTCGATCGTCCTCCTCCTCCTCCTCGTGCTGTCGCGTCCGCGCGAAGAGACGTGTATCGTCCTTATGTGCTATGCGTTCGGCACCATCCAGAAGAAATGTTACGTTCTTCGAGGTGACTTCCTTCACAGTGCAGGGTCCCACGAGGCGAGGGGCAAGCTTGTTTTTAGGCGCTTGTCGCTTGACGAGGATCAGGTCTCCTTTTCGAACATCTCGAGCTAGTGTGCGTCTCTTTGTGCCTGGAGTCTTATGGTCCTGCTCCTCTGCGAGAGTCCGCATTTGGTCCCAGAGCTCATGGAGCCGCTGTCGGAGATTAGTGGTGTAATCTTCTCCAAAGAGGGTCCTGATGTTCAGGACGTTGTTCTCGGGGAGGGTTGGCTTCCGTCCGAACATGACCTCGAACGGACAGTTCTTTGTTGTCACTGTTGTTGACGAGTTTATGGCAAAAGTTACCAAAGGCAGGAACGCGTCCCAGTCGGTCTGGTGGTGGTTAACGTACGAGGAAAGTGATTCTTCCAAAGTGCGGTTTGCCCTCTCCACAATACCGTTTGACTGGTGGTGATAGGGAGCGGATCGGATGTGCTCGATCCCAAGGTCCTTGAGTGTCGTTCGGAAGAGTTCGGATGTGAAGGATGTACCGTGGTCCGTGGTGACGGAGGTTGGCGTCCCGTGGATCGCGATGATGTTCTTAATGAATTCCTCCGAGGATGTCTGGCTGTCTTGGGATTGGACGGGAGTGGTGATAAGGTATCTTGAGAATGCGTCCCGGAAACATAGGACGTATCTATTTCCGTTTTCCGTAATTGGAAGGGGACCAAGGTGGTCGATATGCCAGTGTTCAGCTGGTTGGCTGAATCTGGTGACAGGTCCCGATGGTTCAACTGTGGTGTCGTGTGGGTTTGTCTTCCTCCGTTGGCATGGCAGGCATCTCCGTACGGCGTCTTGGACATCCATCCTCATGTTTGTCCAATAGAAGTGACGGCGGATGACGTCGAGCGTCTTCTCGACAGCAAGGTGTCCTCCGTGAATGCTGGACTCATGGTATCGTTTTACGATGTGAGACTTGATCGGATGATCTCGAGGAATGATTATGGTGTTGTTGTCATGCTTCTGGCGAAGCATACCATCTCGAACAGTGAATCGATTTCTCCAGCTCCGTCCTTTTCGTGAGTCAACATTGTCCAGGATGGCGGCGATGGCGTCTTTTATCCATTCCGTTCCGTTTTGTGCTTCACGCACTTCCTCGGCGGTGACGACGTCCGATCTTTCGAGCTGGACTGCGTGTACGGCTGGCTCGTTGGTTTCATCTTCGAAGTATCGGGACAAGGCATCGGCGATGACGTTGTGTCGACCTGGGCGGTAGATGATCTCGATGTCGTAGTCCTGGATGGAGAGCGGGTACTTCTGAAGACGTCCGTCGAGATCCTTCCTGTGGAGGAGTGACGTCAGCGGCTTATGATCCGTGATAACGACGGTGTGACTGCCGAGGACATATTGGCGAAAATGTTGCAGACAAAAGACGATGGCGAGCGCCTCGGCTTCGATTGGAGGGTATCGGCGTTCGGCTGGGTTCAGCTTCCTGGATGCGTAGGCAATCACTTGGATCTGCTTCTCGTCGTTCTTCTGCAGCAGTGCTCCGGCGACAGCCATGAGGCTGGCGTCGCACTCAACAATGTAGGGCTTGGTGAGATTGGGTCCTACGAGGATTGGTGGATTGAGGAGAGCTTGTCTCAGGAAGTCAAAACTGCCTTGGTGTTCGTCGGTCCAGACGAATTCGTTCTTCTTTTCCGTCAGCTCGTGCAGTGGCGATGCGATGCCGGCGAAGTTTGCTATGAAACGTCGGAAATATCCGACAAGCCCCAGAAAAGAACGAACAGCAGTAGGAGATATTGGAGTGGGATAATGCTGGATGGCGTACACTTTCTTCGGGTTGGGCTTTAGTCCGTCTCGTCCAATAATGTATCCGAGGAACTCCAATTCCTTCCGGGCAAAGCAGCATTTGCTCAGTTTCAACTTGAGTCCACAATCCGAAATCAGGGTCAGAAGGTTGTCGAGGTCTTGGAGATGTTCTTCTTCTGATTGACTGACCAGGAGGAGGTCGTCCAGGTAAGCGAACAGCTTGGCTTTCACGTTCTTCTGGAGATAGCGGGCAACTTGTTGGAAAGTGTGTGGGGCACCGCAAACTCCCATTGGCATTACTCGGAACTGGAACGTGCCTTCTTCAGTTTCAAAGGCTGTGAGTGGTCGGTCTTCTTTTCTCAGTTCGATTTGGAAAAATCCACTGATGAAGTCGAATGAGCTGAAGACGTGTGAATTGGCGGCAAGGTCCAGTATTTCGGCAACATGTGGTATGATGTAGTTTTCTTTTCTGGTTGCCGAGTTGAGCGTGCGATAGTCAACGGTGAATCGAAAGGTGGAGTCCTTCTTTTTCACGAGGACAATTGGGCTGGTGAACGTGGACGTGCTTGGCTCGATGATCTTCAAGCGGCGGAACTCTTCGACCTGTCTTGCAACTTCCTCTCTCTTGCTGTATGGAATTCTTCCTTTCCTTGGTTTGGGAAGGGGCTTATCCAATTCAATGGTGTGTTGGATTGGTCCGGAGAAATGTCCAAGAGAACCATCCTTGTTGTAAAAGGCGGTTTCGTGACGATGTATCAGGGCGATGAGCTTATCGCTGTTGTTGTTTGATAGACAGGAGGATTTGATGTCCAGTTCCTTCCGAAAAAGATCGTCCGAAGCTGGTGGGTTGGGCAGTTTTGTGGTCCAATCAGCTTCTGGAGAAGTTTCCTCGTTGATGAGTTGGGGAACAGGAGTGATGGCGTCGGAAGACTTGTTGGCCAGGAATGTTGGCCTTTTCACAGTCCTTGCGTGGCCCAACGTTTCTCCTTCCTTGATTGCTCGGATGGTGGGTCCGTGATTGATAACAGTGACGTTAGCGGTGTTCTCCAACCAGGGGTCAATTATACATTCGTTGAATCGGACGGCTGATTTTCCGACGGATCGAAGATGGAGAGGCTCGTCCGTGTCAAATGTTATGCGGAGGTTCTGGCGAGCTCCTGGTTTCAGTTCCGTGTCGCTGGCGGCGACGATGTTTACGATTCGTCTTGTATGCTTATAGGCACGATCTCCTTGTCGGATCAGAGGGACAAGGGATTTCCCGACGATCATCTTCTTCTGTCCTGGTAGCAGTGTTGTCGGAACTCCAATCTTCTCCAGCTGCGCCATGAAGTCGAATCCGAGGAGAACGTTAGCGGGGCAGTGTTCATCTCGCGAGATGAGGAATGGCGTTTCCAGGTGAGTAGATCCTATCCTGATGGGCAGAGTGGTACTTCCAAGGAATTCGAACTTGGATCCGTTAGCGGCGGTTGCGGCTTGGTTGACCGACTTGTTGAATTTTAGCTCGTTGATGTACATCATGGTGGATTTTTTTAAATACGAGATTGAACTTCCGGAGTCCCAAAGGGCTACCGTTAGTCTATCTTTCAGCGAGATGGGGAAGTACGGCAGACTGGAGGATCCAACTGTGTTGACGAAGGCCATCACGATCGGTAGGTAGGTCATTACGGGCGGAAGTCGAGGTAGGAATGGTTGTACCTCTCTTTGGTAGTCTTCTTCTGGAGCTGTGGGTTCCGCGGAGACGTTGCAGACGGTAGTCAGCTCCTCTGAGTTCCTTCGTGAGTTGGTGTTCACGTGGAAGATTCCGATGGAAACTCCGAGCTTCCTGATGATGAGGTAGGCGATTCCGGTCATGACGCAAAGTACGCATAATATCGATCCGACGACAATGGCATATTCTTTATAGAATCCTTTGATCTCGTCCACTGTCTCGGCAATGGTGTTGGTGGCAGCATTGAAGGTGTACCCCCCGAGTCTGGCAATTTCTTCGAGGGTCTTCCTTTTGTCCTTCAGGAACTTGTCCAGTGTTGCCGGGCGCAGAAGAGTTGATCTTTGTTCTTGGAGATGATGGATGCTTTTTCCAAACGAGATAGCGAGTTCCCAAGGAAAGGCTGAATCCATCGCAGGGGACATGACTTCGTGTTTTGTCAAGTTTATCCTTTGTAATGAGACGTTGAGTCGCAGAAACGGTTCCAGTGTGTGGACAGTTTCTCTTTTTCCAGAAGCTTCGACGAGGCCGTTGTCGGTCTCCCAAACAGAGACTTCGTCACAGGGCACTTGAGATGATGAATGTGTGAGGTCGCGGCTTCCGGGGTTGAAGAAGAGAGTCTCGTTTTTTAATGTGATCACTGGAGTCTTGGCAAAACAGGTGTCTCCAATACGTCGTGATCGAATTACTTCAATTACGTCGATCTTGGTGCATTGTGAAACGTACAGAGTGTGGAGTCCGACGAACCGGGCATTGACGTCCTGACGATTCAATATGGTTCTGATACCGGTCGTTGCGTCGATTCTCAAGATGGCGTTCCAGATGGAGAGTTGCCGGTTGGTCGTCTCGCAGAGTGCTGTAGATAGTTTCTCGAAATTCTGACGTAGATCGTTTTGCAGCATTTCCGTGTTGTACTGGAGTCGTGCATTGTTTGAGGTGGCGGAGAGATTCCGACGTTGTTCGGCACGCTTGTCGTACTCGACTTTCAAGTAGTTCACATGTTCTGGGGATCCGATAAAGTTGGAGATGGCTTCCGGCTTCTTTGTCGTGTTGGTGAGTGGTTCTGCCGGTACAAAAAGTGATTTCGAAATCTCTCGAAAAAGAATCCGTGAGAGAGTTATCCAAGATTCGGCTTCAGTTGGTGAATAGTTGATCGGAGTGTCTTGGAAGGTGAAGTGCGGGTAAGCTAGGTTCTTCTTCTTTGCTTTTAATGACTCGGCTTCTACCAGTGTGTGCAGGATGACGAGGCTTGTATCCTTGCTTGGGTGCAGTCGGATGTGTCGTTCAACTGTTGTTTCCGTTATGTTAAGGTTTTTGATAAGCACTGGCAACCGGTTCCATCCCTGGTGGAATTGACGTAGAGTCAATTGTGGGAAGGTCTTCCGTTCATTCATGAAGATGTCGAGTAGATCGTGAGCTGTCGTTGAGCTTCTTCTGTGTCGCTTCCTTGGCCGTTCATCTTCGAAGGTGATCAGAACGGATGAGGTGGTTGTGTGAACTGGTTGGTCGAAGCATCTTTGGATGAATGCTGGGGTTTCGTCGGCATTGAGGTGGAACGCTGCTTGAGCACTTGGTATGATGATGGTAGTCGCCGAAACTTGGGCGTCGTGAGTTGCGACAGCTGTTGGGTTGCACTTTCCAGGAGATGGAGGTGTCCAGAGAACCATTGCGGCGTCGTTGGCACAAATTCCTTCCGATAGGGTACAGCTAGCAGTGTTGATCAGCAGTGGGGAAATGAGCGTCTCTCCAAATTTGGACACGGTACCTTTCTGGATGACAAATCGTGGCACCGATATGCACGTGGTTGTGGCAAATGTCCTGTCGGCCCAGGGTTCGTTCTCCATATCGGTGGCAAATGTGACGGGGTCCAATCGTTGCAGCGTTCTTACTTCTACTCTTCTTTCTGATATCATCAGGCGACATGTCTCGATTCCGGTGGCTTCGATTCGAGTGATGGACTGATTGAAGGTGGAGACGAACATGATGCTTGTAGTGCATCTTGTGTATGTTTCTTTGGTACAGCGGTAGGCAAGAATCGCTTCATTGTTGTCCTGGTCCAGTATCCATAAAGTGACGCGTCTCGTTCGAATTGGTCCCGGAGAAGGGGATGAGCAGTTGGTAGTTGTTGGAGTGGCAATGAAGATTCCTCCGACAGTGGTATTGCAATCGTAGAAGGTTTCACAAGCAGAAAGACTCACGAGGGCCATGACGACCGAAGCGAACAGGAAATTGGTCTTTGCCTTGTGAATGGATCGTCCTCTGTTTGGCCGGTTCTCGTCTCGACGCCATTGGCGACTGTTATCTCTGCGGTAGTGGTTGCGATCACGGCGTGGCTCACTTTCGGGTGATTGTCTGCGGAAGTTGTCCTTTTTCGAAGATCGGTCCTTGGAATGGTCACGAGCTGGTGGTTGATGGCGGGAGTGTTCACGTCTTGGATGTCGTTCTCTGGAGTAGTCTCGACTGGAGTATCGATGGCGGGAGTTGTCGTACCGGCGAAATCGTTCTCTAGATTGGTCTCCTCTGGAGTAGTCTCGATGGTCTTCCAATCGCATGGCGTTGACGGTCGCGGCAAGTTCGTTGACCGCGGTAACAATGTCGTTCCGTTCCATGTTGTCGATGGCCTCCAGAGTCTTCGCAAAGCTTACTGCTTCTTGGAAGGTGGCGGGTACCTTCTTTCTAACTTCTTTCCGAAGGGGAGCATTGAGTCCGTGGAGGAAAGCGCTTAAGGCTATCTGCTCGCGGGCTTCTTCATTTGGATTGGCGTTGTTGGAGAGCTCAGCGATCTTCTTTGCGTATTCGGCAATTGACATGGGTCCTTGTGAGGTGGCAGACAGTGTGGCGCTGTATTCGGCTCTGCGCTCCGTGGTGAGTACGGCATCTCTCAGCTTATCGATGGCCGTGCGCCATGTGTCATTCGGCTGGACGACTTGACGGTAGGCCTCCTTCCATTCAGACGGGAGCATTATGGGCAGTGCTCGGAACGCATCGGCCTCCGTTCTCGCGGTGCAGTTGCAAAACTCATTGACGGTTTTTATAAACGACCTCCAGCTCTCTTGCTGCGGGTTGAACTGCGGCCAAATCGTGGCCCGTTTCCTGTCCAGCTCCAACCAGGCAATGCGGTCCTCCATTCCTCGCCTGGCTTGTGCTCGCGTCAACACAATTCTGTAAGACATAAGTGTATGTCTGACGTTGGTCCGGTTAAAAGGGAAGAAGAGAGAAGGGTAAGAGAATGAAAACAGAGGGGGGTGGCTCCTGCTAGAGGCTACTGTAGTGTGGTGTTAAGGGGTGGGGACTTACAAAAAAAAAGAAAATGAAGAAAAAAGAGAATTATTAAAGAAAAGTGGGGTAAGGAAGGCTGCTACTGTGGCTACTGGGTTTGGTATTATATAGAAGTCTAAAGGTAGGTGGAGTTTCTACGGAGATAAGAGAATAAGTTAGTGGCTCCGGGTGGCAAACATAAAAATTGATAAGGGTATGGTTGTAGATAACTGTTTTCCGTAAATGTTGTTTACGATAAAATGAATCTACGGGAAAGTCGTAAAATTTTATGGTTTTGTTGTAGCGTAGCTCCGGGTTTGGGAAATTATGATGACAAATAAATGAGGTGATGTGGTTATGGAATTTTGTTGATAACAATGAACAAAGGTGAAGTGGCTCCTAATTTAAATCTAGTTGTAAACAATTAAGCTAGTGTGTTAAACTGATGAGGTCTACTAGAAATGCAAGAAATACATCACCTGATAATCCGTGGGGCAATTGATATCCTGTGCAGCGGCCAGTCGTCAATGGGAGTGATCAGTTCCTTGACAAAGTGGAGGATATGAATATGCTGCTGAGCAGCGCAATTGCGGTAGAGATTCCGTTGACACTGTCGTTCAGTGTTCCTTTGGACGCTGCGTGTGCGTCTTGGGAAAGACACACTTTTGTAGTCGTATAGGCTCCAAAAGGGGTAGAAGAGAAAATAAGAATAAAATAGAATAACTATTACTAGAATTGAATAGTTCGTCGTCACGGCAGGTCCTCCATAAAATAACACGGTGCTAGTTTAACTGTTTATCTAGAAGAGCGGCCAATCGGCCTTATCAGTAGCTTATATAGTGCCGCATTGGGGGCGGGCATTACACCAAAGAGCCGAATGTGCATCCATTTACTGAACAGTTCGGAATTCCAACTATCAAAACAATTTTGCACAGGAGTTTTACACTTACAGTGTTTCATTAGCATAAATATGACAAAACATTGGTTTAAAAGAAACAAAACCCAACATGCAATCTATCCAACCTACCACAAGCATTCACAACCGTGAAGGACCCGAACCCGCTACCTCTAGAACCTAACCCTAACGCGCTACCCACCACTTAACCACTCAACCGCTGTTCAGTTGTTGCAAGAAAACGATTGGCAAGAAAATGACTGCCTGGATGATTTTGAAAGGAACAGCTCACGCATTTAATATTTGAAAACGCACACAAAATTGAAATTTTAACTGAATTTTCAGACGCGATTTTCTCGAAAACCACCGGCGTTTAGCAAAAACGAAAAACAGTTTTGGAATCTCCATAAAATTCTCTTTCTAATCATGTAAGACTCATCGCGAAAGCCCAAATTAAGTCCGGGGCATTCCCTAGTTAGCAAAACTTGGCAGAATGTGACTATCGAGACGCAGATAAATGCGACAGGGCGCGTTTGCCGTTACGTAGGTTCTAGCACGCCGTGGATCGCGTTTGACCATTTTGGCGGGCCGCTTTTCGAGCTAAATTTGAATCTAAATCGTAACAACGTATTAAGATATACTCGGTATAAAACGCTGAAAACTCGCTCCAAACGAACAAAAAATTTCACATGCATTTGGAGTGAGGTTTAGAGAAATCAGAGCAAAACATCGGCCACGGCTCTCTAAATTTTCTGCACTCTCTCGTCGCCAACACGGCCGCGTCCACCACTGTGCGAAGGGAGCGCGTTTGCAGCGCTCCGTACTGAGAATACTAAAAATAAATTAAATTAAACAAAACGTGTTTATTCGTGAATTCATATTAAATGGTATGTTTGAAAAGGAGGGATGCATAACAGTCAAAGATCATTCTTTGTAAATAAGTAAGAAAACAAGTGTACATTATTTAATTGTAGAGAGTGATTGCTCTGTCAAGGAGAGCCGTGGCAGTAACAATGCCAATCGGATTGAATTTTTCGCGCACCGTTTTGATCTGTTTCATCGATCCCAGTGAATCAAGGCATTTCTCTTGAAGATCAGAGAGGGAAAACTGCTCGGCGATTCTCAACTTGTTATCGATTGAAGTTCTTTCCGTGAATTTCAAAAAGTTTTCGCATTCTTTTGTCACCAGGCTCACATCGTATCTATCGGCAAGAACCAGAAGCTGTTCCACGTTTTGATCTGAATTTAATATTATTAACCGTGACAGATCGGTTTTTTCAAATAAAATTAACTAGAATTTTCTAGACGGCTATCGCCTTGTCATTTCTCACGGTAAGTTGAAGCGTACATTTTTTCAAAAATAATAAAAAGTACGCAAATTGCCGGTGCTACCTCGGAATAGAACTCGCTCGAAATAGAACTGTAGCGAAACAGAACTGTAACGAAATAGAATTGTAGCGAAATAGAACTGTTTCGGAATATAACCGTTTCAGAATAAAACTGTAGCGAAATAGAACTGTTTCGGTGTAGAAATGTAGCGAATTAGACCTGTTGCGAAAAAGAACTGTTTTGGAACAGAACTGTAGCGAAACAGAACAGCCTAAAATGGAGCTGTACAAGAAGAACAGCTGCGCAAAATTGAACTTAATAACCCACCATGTACAACTGAATACTTATTCGAGCTGCTCTAGCTTTCCTGGGTCACTACAGCACCACTTCAGGCAGTTCTATTTCGCTACAGTTTTATTTCAAAACAGTTCTATTCCGAACAGTTTTATTTCGCTGCAGTTATATTTTACTACAGTTCTATACCGTGCGAGTTCTATTCCGAGGTAGCACCAAATTGCCGTCACATGCGCTTTCAAATTATAACATTGCAGGTTTCTGTGCATGCGCCGAAACGACAATTAAAAAAACATTTTCATTGAAAACGCATGAAACAATTCTGTTAATTCAACGAAAAGTGCTTCTAATCGACTCATTATTTTTTTTTCTTATGCGGACAAAAACAAACGAAGAAGAAGATCAGCCACTGTGAAAATATTTATTATTTATTCTTCATTTTTCAGTAATACAGTCTTTTCCAGTTCTCTATTCTCTAATTTTGTAGTTTTGCTCTTTTCTTATTTATCAATAAATTTAAAATTTAACAAGCCTGCAGCTTGTGGCGACTATGTCGCCTTCGTCAAATATTTATTTTCACTGTTTTTTTGTTTTTTTTTTCAATAGAAATGGCAGTCATTTGTTCTCCCTATTTCTCTCAAGTTCTCGTGACCCTTGTGGTATAGTGGTTAGCACGTTTGAACGTCAATCGATAGGTCGCTTGATCGAGTTTTGTCGACTGCAAACTCGTGTGTGAGACACACAAACAACACACAGACTTATCTAAAATTTTCTATATAACAAGGGAAGTGTGTAGGGTCACCAATTTGGAAATTTCGGAAAATTTAACCACACATTAGAGATGGTTTGAAAACAACTCTCAAAAATTTCTAAAAAAGGGCCGCCACTAGGAACCGAGATATGACGCTTCAAAGTTTGGGCCACGCCCCTTTTAAAATTTAACACAGGAAAACGCGATTTATCAGTAGAAAGAGCGGAAAATACTCACAAGGGAATGGTCCAAACTTAACTTGGCGTTTCGAAATGAAACCTATATAGGGTGAAAGAGCACTTCATGGGGAGCTCAAATCACTTTTCAATTTTTGCAATAAACCATTCGGAGCCGAGCAAATGAGCTCCAAAGTTTTAATTTTCACGTGCGAATTTATCACCGCAGTTGAGAGTCATTTTCAACAGTGGCCGGGTGGCCGAGTGGTTGGTGCAATAGAATAGTAAATGGAGGATGCGGGTTCAATCCCTCGCGTTAAAACATTTTTGTATTTTGATTTTTGCGTTTACTTTTCCAGGTCCTAGAACTTTTTTGACCAATTTTTTTTTTCAATTTTTTGTGTTTAATACGTAGTAATAGTTCACAAATAAGGACAATAATGCTAATCAACAATTATGAAATGGGAAAAACAAATAGTGTTGGTGCATCTCGCACACTTGATGAACGCATTATCGGTACATCTCGTCTCGAAGCAATCATCTGCGCCAACTTGTCCGAAACGGAACTCCGAAGGTGTAAAGAACGGTGAGCTTGGGTCCATTTAGCACGCTTTTTTTTTCAAGAGATTGGTTTTTTGTCGGGGAATAGGTGGGGGAAATCCGAGTTCGAAATCAAAAACTTCTTGGATAATAACGATAAAACACTTGCCACATGAAGTGTCATCTCCCGTTAAAACGAAATAAAAACAAAACAAAACACCAACATACAATCGTCACCATACGTTAAAAAGAGGTTGGCAATGCGAAAAAATATGGTTTAAAAAAAAGTTCTAGGACCTGGAAAAGTGAACGCAAAAATCAAAATACAAAAATTTTTTAGCGCGAGGGATTGAACCCGCATCCTCCATTTACTATTCTCTTGCACCAACTACTCGGCCACCCGGCCACTGTTGAAAATGACTCTCAACTGCGGTGATAAATTCGCACGTGAAAATTAAAACTTTGGAGCTCATTTGCTCGGCTCCGAATGGTTTATTGCAAAAATTGAAAAGTGATTTGAGCTCCCCATGAAGTGCTCTTTCACCCTATATAGGTTTCATTTCTAAACGCCAAGTTAAGTTTGGACCATTCCCTTGTCAGCGCCAAAGTCACTGCCTTCCTTCCCAGTTGACTTCATCGGTTCGGTGGTCCAGTGGTAGAGGTTCCAAGTGGTAGTGGCAAGTAAGCTTTCCACCGCGGGCGTTTTTTGCCCGTCCGACCCGCTCGGGGAAAGGGCCGTCCGATCCCCGGGGAAAAAGAAAAATGCCCGCTTGAAATGTTTATTATTTTTTCCAACTATTAAAAAAATTGGAGAAGAAAGTTCACGCATTTATACACATATTTTCAATTTCCCGTGACAAAATATAATTTTTTATGAATCCACATTTGCCAACGCGATATGCCCTTATTTCTATCCTAGGAAACCGTCACGTAACATTGCAGACCGGGCAACGCGGACGGGCAGCGGGCACCCGTTCTCCGGACGGGTAACGGATGTTTTCGGACGGCCCGTCCATGGTGGAAAGCTTAGTGGCAAGGCGCTGGGCTCGATTCCCGCATAGTGGTAAAATTTTTGCATATTTTTTTTCAAAATTTCAGAAGACGTGATTGAAGGTTTTCAATCAATTTCAGGACTTTTTATTATCCTTTCGTAGTTTTAAATTACTTCAAGAACTATTTCACACGTTTTTGAGGAAAATTTTTTTTTTGAAAAATTTACGAATTTTTGTCCACCAATTGATCATCATTTTTGAAATTCAAAAAATTTTGAAAAAAATTGTATGATTTTTCCATATCGAAAAATCATAAACACCTTTTTGTTTATTGACAACGTATTTTAAGAAAGATAATTATAAAATTTCAATTGGTTGATTGATTTATCAGTGCAGTAATTAAAATTATTGCCCAGTTTTTGGGCTCTAGAACGTTTCCAAACTGTTTTGCTTCCCAGTTTCGAAATCATCATTTTTGAAAAAAAAATTATAACAAGCTGTAATCGAAAACTGGCTCTGGGAAGTTTCGAAGCCTACCATTTCGAAACTGGGAAGCAAAACAGTTTGGAAACGTTCTAGAGCCCAAAAACTGGGCAATAATTTTAATTACTGCACTGATAAATCAATCAACCAATTGAAATTTTATAATTATCTTTCTTAAAATACGTTGTCAATAAACAAAAAGGTGTTTATGATTTTTCGATATGGAAAAATCATACAATTTTTTTCAAAATTTTTTGAATTTCAAAAATGATGATCAATTGGTGGACAAAAATTCGTAAATTTTTCAAAAAAAAAATTTTCCTCAAAAACGTGTGAAATAGTTCTTGAAGTAATTTAAAACTACGAAAGGATAATAAAAAGTCCAGAAACGATTCGGGGGTACAAGGGGGTACAAATGATTCGAGGGTACAAAATTAATGATTCGGGGGTAATAAATTTAGGGGTACCATACTTTTGGGGTACAACGACACGGGGGTACAACATCCCAATGATGGGGGGGGGGGGTACAAACCGATTGATTCATAGGTGAAAAATTTTTGATTTAGGGGTACAATTTTTTTTGGGGGGACAAATTGTTTAAATTTTGCTAACCTGTGAAAAATGTGTCTTTTTTCTTGAAATTTTTATTTTTTTTCATTGTTTTATTGCTATTTATATTGTTCTGTTTGATTTATTACAAGTTATCAAAGTTGTTATTTAACCTGTTATTATCCGGAAACGATTTTTTATTCAAAAATCCAAACAATAGCCAAAAAAAAACCGTGAGCATCAATGCTTTCCACAACAGTAAATAATAAAAGTTTTGAACTAACTACAACGATCATACAATTTAAAAAAAAAATCAAATTTAGAAAACTATTATCGGCCCTCCAAACGGTCAAACGCGCTCCGCTGAACTCAACGCTATGCGATGTTCATTTTGGTTTCCAAATTATTTTATTTCACGTTGAATTTACACGTGAAATAAAGTAATTTGGAAACCAAAATATAAATCGCATAGCGTTGAGTTCAGCGGAGCGCGTTTGACCATTTTGGCGGGCCGGCAATACACGAAACACTAAACACGAACTAACCCTGGTTTTTTTCTTTTATCCCACATTCTTTTGTCTTTAAGTCTACTCTTATCGGGGCGCTACCTCGAAATAGAACCTTTTCGAAATAGAAATGTGCCGAAATAGAACGTGACGCGAAATAGAACCGCGTGAAATAGAACTGTTCTGAATTAGAACTGTTCCGAAATAGAAATGTTCCGAAATGGAACCGCGTGAAATAGAACTGTTCGGAAATAGAACCGCGTGAAATAGAACTGTACTCCGTTTTAGAGCGTTTTATCGCAATTGGGTGAAGACTATTGAATAAATGGCCAAACAGAAAAAGTTCCACTCAGTGGCGTGACCTGTAATAACCGTGGCACTGCGTTGGATTTCAGTTGAGGAGCGTTTTCTATTTATTGACTGGGTTCTATTTCACGCGGTTATATTTCGGTACAGTTCTATTTCACGCAATTCTAATTCGGGACAGTTCTAATTCAGAACAGTTCTATTTCACGCGGTTCTATTTCGCGTCACGTTCTATTTCGGCACATTTCTATTTCAAAAAGGTTCTATTTCGAGGTAGCGCCCTTATCGGTTGTACTTAAATATTTTTTTATTGGCTTGAAAGTTTAAGTGTCAATAAATTCAATTCAATTCAACTTGAAGAGTATCAAGGCGATAATATGCGTTCAAATAAAAAATAATTACAAATATTAAGAAAACAACTGGAAGCTGTGACGGTGCGGCAAGACTGGATTCTGTAGAGGTATTTTATTGTTGCAATGACGAGTCATCGACTCCAGCATCTTCTTCGCCCAATGAAACAACGTTTTTTCACGTCACCATTCAAAATGCACTACAATTTGAATGTTGCGTTAAAAACTGGGCGATAACTTGTAATAAATCAAACAGAACAATATACAGTGCCGTGCAAAAGTATACGAACCGGGGTGATTTTGACTGTAACTCAACTTCGGATGATCCGATCGACCCCAAACTTGCAGGGATTGAGAAAAACGCTTAAAAATGAGTTTGAATAACAACACAACAAATTTACTCAATAGAAAAAATGTTTTTGAAAAAAAATTTAAGAAATCGAAAAAAATGGATATTTTGATTTTTGATATTCAGGGCTTGAAAAAACAAAAGCACAATTTAAAAACCGGGGGAAATGTTTAAAAATGATTCAATTGAGTTAATACTTAGTCGCCATGCCTTTGGCTTTGATAACGGCCTCACATCTTTTTGCATGGACTCGATAAAGTTCATCAGGATCTGAAGTCGGATCTTGGTCCATTCTTCCTTGAGTCGCTCGAACTTCTCGGTGCAATTTTTGGCCGTGTTGTTTTTCAAACGTCTACCAAGGACCTCCCAGAGATGCCTGATGGGATTCAGGCCGGGAGATTGGCTTGGCTAGGTCAAAACGTTTACTCGACGCTGTGAGAACCAGTCCTTGACGAAGTGGGAAGTGTGCTTCGGATCGTTGTCCTGTTGGAATAACCACCCACGACCCATCTGAAATCTTCCATATGGCAGCATTTCCTTCTCCAAGATGTCCTTGTACATGTAGCGGTTCATGATTTCGGTGATTCGGATAAGAGGACCTATGCCATTTGCGTGGAAGCAACCCCACACCATGACGTTGCCACCACAGTGCTTAACGGTCGGAACCTGGTACTTGGGATCGTACCGTTTGTCAACTGAATGTCGTACATGAATGATTCCTTCCGTACTAATCATCAAATACTTCGACTCGTCGCTCCATAGTACCTTATTCCACTCCAGTGCCGATGATCCTTTGCCTACTTCAGTCGAGCTGAACGGTTCTTCTCCGGAATCATTGGCTTTTTCACTGGGCGTCTTCTGAAGAGTCTCGCGTGGCGCAGACGTCTTTTGACAGTGTCCTTGGACACCTGGAAGCCATGTCAACTGGAATTTTCTGAGAAATGTTCAAAAAACTATCCTGAACTCCATATTGGTCCTTCAGCTCTGAGTTGATATTCGTGCTTGTCAGCCGGGGATTTTTCTTGCTCATCCTGACAATGATTATGTCGTCTTCTGATGATGTTTTTAAAGGTCTTCCAGTAGCTTTAGATCGGTTTGGAGTATTCAAAGTGGCCCAGATAACCGATTTTGAAGTCTTGAACTGCTTCCCGAGGGCAGACCCATCTGACGACCACGGATGATAGCCATCCGCTGAGAATTGACGAAGTACGAGAGCCACAAGATCTACCCATTCTAAATAACAACATTTATGCATGAAAACACGATAATAATTGAAAAAAATGAAAAAAGCAAAAAAATCGGATTTTATCGATATCCGAAAAATTCGAAAATAAGTCTGCAATTGTTGCTGCTTACCGTGATTTTTTATTCAAACTTATTTTTTAAGCGTTTTTCTCAATCCCTGCAAGTTTTGGGTCGATCGGATCATCCGAAGTTGACTTACAGTCAAAATCACCCCGGTTCGTATACTTTTGCACGGCACTGTAAATAGCAATAAAACAATGAAAAAAAAAATAAAAATTTCAAGAAAAAAGACACATTTTTCACAGGTTAGCATAATTTAGACAATTTGTACCCCCAAAAAAATTGTACCCCTAAATCAAAAATTTTGTACCTATGAATCAATCGGTTTGTACCCCCCGAATCATTGGGATGTTGTACCCCCGTGTCGTTGTACCCCAAAAGTATGGTACCCCTAAATTTATTACCCCCGAATCATTAATTTTGTACCCTCGAATCATTTGTACCCCCTTGTACCCCCGAATCGTTTTACCCATCGAATTATATGCCAACTGGGAAGGAAGGCAGTGACTTTGGCGCTGAGTATTTTCCGCTCTTTCTACTGATAAATCGCGTTTTCCTGTGTTAAATTTTAAAAGGGTCGTGGCCCAAACTTTGAAGCGTCATATCTCGGTTCCTAGTGGCGGCCCTTTTTTAGAAATTTTTGAGAGTTGTTTTCAAACCATCTCTAATGTGTGGTTAAATTTTCAGAAATTTCCAAATTGGTGACCCTAAACACTTCGCTTGTAAGAAAGATTACAAATTTTTCGTATTCAAGGGAAGAGTCTAAAAATCGGCAAGAGGGCGGCAAGGGTATGTCTCGTCATCGGCAAGTTGTCGCAAAAAACGGCAAGTTGCCGGGAAATACGGCAACTTGCCGATTTTTGCGGCAACTTGCCGGTTTTCACGGCAACTTGCCGAAAATTCCCTGAGTAAGTGGGCGGAGTTTCGCGTTCTCATGTCGCAAGTCGATTAAAAACACAATAAATCCCCCACCCAAAAGTATATTTTAAGCAACTTTCCCCAGAAAGTTGGCACCCCCTTTTATGCGATATTTCAGAAACAGTGACCGTAACCATAAAACTTTCTTTCATTGAGTAGTGCGAGGGGGCGCGTTTGCAGCGGTGCACCGTTCAACAAATTTTTCGATGGTAAATAAACGAAAAAATGAAACAAGGATAATCAATCTTATTACTGCGTCGCCAAAACCAGGCAGAGGGCTCGTGAGTTGCGGCTATGGTGTCACCGCGACCAGCGCGTATACGGTAGTTTGTTTACATTATTTTTTGAATTGTTTATTTTCTTTTTCAAAATAAATATTATGGATTCGTGAATGAGCGACAAAACGCGGTGAATTTTTGGGGCAAAAGTTGGCTGGTCTCGCCACGATTTTGACAGACTACGGTTAGCGCGAAAAATATTTTTTCTCCTTTTGCGATTTTTTGCCTTTTGACTAGCATTTTTTTACTATTAAAATTTTTTGTGTAACATGAAATGGGTAATTTCTTTTCAAAAACACATTTTGTTGAGAAAAAACTATGAAAATGCATTTTAATAAAAAAAAAGAATAAAATATATATTTTCGCGCTAACCGTAGTCTGTCAAAATCGTGTCGAGACCAGCCAACTTTTGCCCCACAATTCACCGCGTTTTGTCACTCATTCATGAATCCATAATATTGTCGGCCCGCCAAAATGGTCAAACGCCCTCCGCTGAACTCAGTACTACGTGGATTTCATTTTGGTCTCCAAATTATTTCATTTCACGTGTACATTCAACGTGAAATTAAATAATTTGGAAACCAAAATAAAATCCACGTAGTACTGAGTTCAGCGAAGCGCGTTTGACAGACGTGGCGGGACGACAATATGTGTTTTCAATTTTTTTTTTCGTAAACAAACCACCGTACAAACTCTGCCTGGTTTTGGCGACGCAGTAATATTATTGTTTAAAAAAAGTTGTCACCTCCGAAGCCGCGTTAACTTTAAAATTAAGCTCCGCCTCTTCACGCGAATTTTATGAAAGTTTTATTTTCCTTCACTTTTTGTGCGTGAAATTTTTAAAATGGTTAAAATTCGCGTGAAGAAGCGGATCCTAATCTTGAAGTTCACGCGGCTTCGGAGGTGACAACCTTTTTAAAACAATAATATTGTGTTTTCAATCGAGTTGCAACATCAAAACGTGAAACCTCGCCCACTTTTTTTCACGCAAAAATTCAAAATCCACTAAAATTTAATGTTCGCGTGAAAAAAAAGTGGGCGGGGTTTCACGTCTTGATGTTGCAACTCGATTGAAAACGCAATACCAAATTAGGGCAAACAATTATTTTCCTACGTTGTCAATACAAGCCTGCGGCTTGTAGCGACTACGTTAAATATTCGTTTTTTTTTAATATTTAATTTACGACGCTCCGGTGTTCCGCAGTTTTTCACTGTTCCGTTGAATTTATACGTGAAAGGAAATCATTTGGAGATAAAAATAACAGTGGGAAATGATTGTTTGTCCCAACAGAGGAACAGAGTTACAAGGGAATGGTCCAAACTTAACTTGGCGTTTCCAAATGAAACCTAGACACGGTGAGTGAAAGAACGCTTTATGGAACTCAAATCATTTTTTTTTTAATTTTTGCAATAAACCATTAAGAGCTGAGAAAATGAGCTCCAAAGTTTCGATTTTTCACGTTATGAAAATGGGAGAAACAAATAGTGTCGGTGCATCTCGTACACTCGATGAACGCGTTCTCGGTACATCGCGTCTGGAAACAATCATCTGCCCCAACTTGTCCTTAACAGAACTCCGAAGGTGTCAAGAATGGTGTTCTTGTGCCCATGTAGCCAACTTTTTTTTTCAAGAGTATTGAAGGAATGGGCGAAATTGGATAGAAGAGATTTGAAAGTAGAGAAGAGAGACCATGATATTCGTATTGTTTCTTTGCGCAATTTTTTATAAGATTCTGGAAAATGCGCATGATAGAAATTAATATCAAAGACCATACCTTGCACGGTCCATCCATTCCAGTGGACATCCAATGGTTGGATGATGCCAGTCGTATAAGGGAGGATGTTTTTGATAATGTTATCAAAGCCGGGAGGTGCACAGCTTTTTATTGTGGCATGGTTCTTGAAACTGGGTCAGCTATCAACTATTGCCAACACTTTTTGGGGGCGGAAGGTTGGAAGACACAAGATGGGAGCCAATCACACATGAAATCCTTGCTCATAGCTTGGCTTTTTGCCGTACGAACCTCCAAATTGGGACAGTTGTGAATAGGTCTGGTAGGTGAAAAGAGACCGGAAGGCGGGGGGAGAGAGACGAAGGCTTTCGGGCCGAGTGAACCGTCCATGAACAAAAGTGGTAAAAAAGTAAATGAGTGTGTCAATGAACTCTTTGACTGTACCACTCGTTCGTTATTGTGACTGTACCACTCGTTCGTTAATATCAAATACGATACCTTGCACGGTCCATCCATTCCAGTGGACATCCAATAGTTGGATGATTCCAGTCGTATAAGGGAGGATGTTTTTGATAATGATATCAAAGCTGGGAGGCGCAAAGCTCTTTATTGTGGCATGGTTCTTGAAACAGGGTCAGCTACAGTACCGGACAAAAAGATATCATATTTTGGTTTTTGGGGTATAACTTTTGAATGGAGAGGGTTACGGTTCTGAAAATTTGCATGAATCTGTCCTGTAATGTTTTTGACAAGCTCCAAAAACGGATTTGGTCATTTTTGAAAACTGCAGATTTTTCAAAAAATTTCAGATGGCCAAATTTTCGACCCAAAAATAATTATTTTTTCAGATTTTTCAAGACTCAAAATTTATTTTTAAAATGAAGTTTCAAAACTAAAAGTATGATTTTAGTTGACTATGGGTCGATCGGACAATTTTCAGCTGACTTACAGCACTTTGAATATCAAGGTCCACATGGGTAAGTCAACTACAGGGTGGCCGATAAGTATAGGACGTTTTGAAAGTGCTCCCATTTTTTCAATTTGAGGATTTTTCGAGAACAACCTTTATTAAAGGGGGTGCCAACTTTCTGGGGAAAGTGGCTTAAAATATACTCTTGGGTGGGGGATTTACGAATATCACATCGAAATCGCACGAAAAAATTTTTCTGATTTTTGGCGAATTTTACAAAAAAAAATAGAAGACCACGAGGAGTACACGATTTGGCGCGAAATTCAAACGTCATTTTCTTTTTCAACATTTTTCTCCCGTCTTTTTCTCCTTTTTTTGCCTTAATCTTTGGGAAATAATCTAAAAAAATCATTTCGTGTTTTAAAATACCAAATTAACGCGTGTTGATCACAAAAATAACGATAAAACAAATTCGGAACAAAAATTCTCATACCTTCCTTTTTTGTCCCTGTTCCTGCTCAATTCCGCATTAAGTTCACTCTTTTATCTGTAGTTTATATTTGAACAATAAATGTTCACAAGAAATTATTTAAAACGATGAATCGAACGAAAGGCGAATATCGATTTTTCGATTTTCATGACTAAACTGTATTTTCGCGATTATCAAAAATTATAATAAGCGATTAGAGCATGTTTATCGAAAATCGATAATAACAACGAGGAAAACTGCACGAAGAATAAATAATTCTGGTGAAAATGGATCTTTCTAGAAGCGCGGCCGCGGGTTTTCCTAGTCCACGGCCACGATTTTCGTGTACTCCTCGTGGTCTTCTATTTTTTTTTGTAAAAATCATAAAAAATCAGAGAATTTTTTTCGTGCGATTTCAATGTGATATTCGTAAATCCCCCACCCAAGAGTATATTTTAAGCAAGTTTCCCCAGAAAGTTGGCACCCCCTTTAAACAACAAAAAATAAGCAGAAAATTTGATTTTACAAGAGAATTTCGAAGTTGGATCCACGAGCTTTGACACAGGCTCTCAAACGTTTCTTCACCGAATTGACAGTGCGCCGCAGGTATCCGTCGTCGATCGAAGCCCATGCTACCTCGAGAGCGGCCTTCAAGTCATCGACAGTAGCAAAAACTTTTCCCGCGATCTTCCCTTCCAACATGCCCCAAACGCTGAAATCCATCGGATTGAGATCCGGGCTGGAAGCAGGCCACAAGTTCTTGTCCAGGAATCCAGGGAAATGCGCCTCCAAGACGGCCAATGTCGATCTCGAGCCATGGGACGGTGCCCAGTCTTGTTGAAGGATAAATGGACCACCAGCAATGTTCCGACAACGTTTCGAACCGTCGAAGACGAAATTTGAAGGCGTCGAGCGATCTCAGCACTTCCGAGGCCTCTCTTGAACAAGAGTTCAATGGAAGGACGATGAGGAGAACTTTTCATAGCTCGGCGATATGGAGAAGTGAGAACAAATGACTGAGAAGCTTACTTATATAGTCTCTGGACTTTCGAAAAGTTTCGAAATTTTTCGAAAATATCCCTTGGCACCGTGCCAGGGAACGCTGAAAGCGAGCGTCCTATACTTATCGGCCACCCTGTATAACTTTTATTGAGGATTACCAAAACCGAATAAAATCAAATAAACTTTGCTTTTTAACAGTTTTTATCTAATTTGCCCTAATTTTCTTTGGTTTTGGTGATTCTCAAAAAAAGTTATAGCTGACTTACCCATGTTGACACTGATATTCAAAGTGCTGTAAGTCAGCTGAAAATTGTCCCATCGACCCATAGTTAACTAAAATCATATTTTTAGTTTTGAAACTTCATTTTAAAAATAAATTTTGAGTTTTGAAAAATCTGAAAAAAAAATTTTTTTTTTGGGTCGAAAATTTTGGCATGTGAAATTTTTTGAAAAATCAGCAGTTTTCAAAAATGACCAAATCCGTTTTTGGAGCTTGTCAAAAACATTACAGGGCAGATTCATGCAAATTTTCAGAACCATAACCCTCTCCATTCAAAAGTTATACTCCAAAAACCAAAATATGATATTTTTTTGTCCGGTACCGTATCAACTATTGCCAACATTTTTCGGGGGCGGAAGGATGGAAGACACAAGATCAGAGCCAATCACACATGAGATTCTTCTTCATAATGTGGCTTTTTGCCGCACGAACCTCCAAATTGGGACAGTTGGGAATAGGTCTGGTGGGTGGAAAAGGACCGGAAGGCTCGGGGAGGACGACGAAGGCTTTTAGGCCGAATGAACCGTCCATGAACAAAAGTGGTAAAAAAGTAAATGAGTGTGTCAATGAACTCTTTGACTGTACCACTCGTTCCACTGTTCTTTCCCCTACAAACGCCAATGATCTTTCTCCATAAAGTTCCCTTTGCACTCCACATTGATCTGCATTGAAGATTTGGCAAGAAAGGTAGATTTTCATCTCGTTTCTGTAGTCACTGGCAAAATTATCTGCCTTCTTCTGGATATCAGTTTTGTCACGAAGGCTCTTGGTGGACGTGAATTTTGTGATTCTTCTGTTCAAAATTCTGAAAACTGTATTTAAGTTGTAACTTTTTCCAAGTCGTACCCGTAGCTCTTGATGTAAGCCAGCGAAACTGGGACTTCATGGTTTTCAATGTTCTCGAGCCATAGGAAGTTTGTCAATAGTATTTTATCGCCTTTTCCACTTCTTCTCGGTTCGCAATCCGGTCACCAAACTTGAGCCACTTATGAAACGGCAGAACATAACCGTCGGATGCCTGCAGAAAATTGAATCATTCTAGTCGAACGGAGCGCATTTCCAGCAACGAAAAAAACGAATACCTTGAATTATTATTTTCCCATTCGGAGTCTTCCACGTCATCAATTTCTTCCAACTCTTCAACGTCCACTTCTCCGTTAATAGCATGATATTATCAATTCAATCTTCTTGCCGGCTACCACAAGGGTTCACGCGGAAAATCTAAGACCACACCCCCTCAGTTTTTCTTTTAATTTTCAACTGAATGCAATGAAAAAAAATTGAGTGAGTGTGGCGACACGTGGCGTTCTCATTTCTCAAAATAACTGTGGTGTTTGCAGAATTTTCACGTGAAATCCTATTGTAACCGGCAAGAATATTGAATTGATAATACAGCATATTGTAAATATGATCCGCCACCGAGTTCAAAATCAAAAACGTATTGGATAACAACGGTAGAACACTTTCCGCATGAAGAGTCATCTCTGGTTAAAACGAAATAAAAAGAAAACAAAACACAAACACCCAACCGTCACCATACGTGGAAAACAGGTTGGCAACGCGAAAAAAATTGGTCAAAGTAAAAAAAAATAGTTCCAGGAAAAGTAAACGCGAAAATCAAAATAAAAAATTTTTTGACCACGAGGGATTGAACCCGCATCCTTCAATTACTATTCTCTTGCACTAGCTACTTGGAAATGACTAAAAAGTGATTTGAGCTCCCCATAAAGTGCTCTTTCACCTTGTATAGGTTTCGTTTGAAAACGCCAAGTTAATTTTGGACCATTCCCTTGTTAGTACAAATGAATGAGAAAAAGTGGAACGTGTGTGAATAGAATGTGGCAACGAAGTCTCCAGTCGCGGTTACCCCGAATCAGAACTTTTACGGATAAGAATCGCTTTCTTTCAGAAAATGTACGTATCGAAACTGGTATGTAAAAACCAGCAAAACCGCATTCTTCAATTCAAAATAAGTGATGCTGACTTGTTCTGATTCAGGATAGCCACCGCAAATCGGCTGCATAACAGGCTTGTCTTAAAATGAATATTTACCTGTGATTCCCGGATCGGAAGTAACGTAAATCAACGAAAGAAACACTTTGAAAACATCCGCATTCACGTCTTGAATTACCACTTCTGCTGCTCCTTTCTCGACGAATTCGCCGAAAAACATGACGTGGAAGAATTTTGAAAATGAGGCGAGAAACTGAAAGTTTTGTTGTCAGTTCTATAGTTTTTTGAAAATGTTTTTACCGTTTTGGAGACGAAAAACTTTTTTTGTTCCACGATTAGACAGACATCTGTTACGTTTTCATCCATTTCGTCAAATTTGACGGTTCTCTTCCGATTCACTCCAATTATTCTCTTGATTTCTGCGTGAATTTCCACATTTAATTTTTCTATCGCCACCACTGGTGTGTGCAATCCACCCGGTTTGGTTGGAGATCTAGGATATATCAATTTTTTGACTTCGCATATTCTCTTTTTTCTTGCTATTATGCATTCGCCACGCGGTGACCTATTGCGAAACAAAAATAGCTTAATTTCATAATTTTTTGGTGTAAAAACGTGTTTCCAATGTATAATTAAATTCGCATTCTAAATATTGCGTTTTCAATCGAGTTTCATCATCAAAAAATGAAACTCAGCCCAATTTTTTCAAGCGAATGTTAAATTTTAGTGCATTTTGAATTTTTGGGTGAAAAAAGGGCGAGGTTTCTTTTTTTGATTATGCAACTCGATTGAAAACACAATAATTAGGCCCATAATTTTAATTTTTCCCACCAAAGAGACACCTCGCGGTAAATGAAAACTCGTTTTTCCGGTTTTCTCACACCATCTATCGAAAAGTGTTACTACGTAGCGAATACGTAAACGTGACAAAGCCCGTTACAAATCCGAGCTTTCCGCGAATTAAGATTATTGCAACATCTACCTTTCAATCATGCCTTTCCATTGTGTAAAGTCATCCCATCCCAAAGTGGTGTTACTTCGATTAAACGTGCCGCTAATACATTTGTTAAACGAGTATGCTGCCGAGGTTAGTTTGATAGTGAAGTCAACGTCAATTGACCATAAATTGGATCGAGTCGTATTTTTACATATCAGAAATACTTTCAAGCCTTCGTTAAAACACTCCACTAGAATGCGCCTGTAAATATGTCATTAAAATTTACTTTTTTTCAAATTAATTAGCACTTTGCCTGTTTGCTAATGCAACGTATTCATATTACTGTAGAAAAATGGAAAACATACAAACAACTGGGAGAAAATCTGAAACTTTGGGAAATAATGTCAAAAATACTCTCGGACATGCTCTAAAAATTTTGGACCGAAATATTGTTTTTTCAATCGACTTGCGACATGAGAACGCGTGACTCCGCCCACTTTTTTCGCGCGAACACGCAAACACAGTTCGATTCGAAGAGAAGCAGAGAAAACATGTCTTTTTATCTCTCGTTCTCATGCTGCAACTCGATTGAAAACACAATATCGATTTAAAATGTTTTCATTAAAAAAATAAAATTGTTTTAAACCGTCATTGCGGTCTAAAATTTTTAGAGCGTGCCGGGAGTATTTTCAAAATTATTCCCCAAAGTTTCGGGTTTCCCAGTTGTTTCTCATTTTTCATTAAGTTTTTCTTCGATACTGCTCTATTTCGAGGAATTCTATTGCGTGCAGCTTCTAAATATTCAGCCTGTTTTTTATTATTTTCGCGTGAAGGATAAGCGAGCCCGCAATTCTCGCGAGCTATTGTGCTTTCAATCGAGTTGCGACATCAAAACGTGAAACTCCGCCCACTTTTTTCACGCGAACATTAAATTTTAGTGTATTTTGAATTTTCGCGCGAAAAAAGTGGGCGAGGTTTCCTATTTTGATGTCGCAACTCGATTGAAAACACAATAAACGTTCTATTGTCGGCTCTCGGACGTTTCGAAAGTAGACATTTCGAAAGTGTGACGTTTAGAAAGTGTGACGTTTCGAAAGTTGACTTTTCGAAGGTTTCTTGGGATTTTATCGTAGCGGTGTTTGAGGAATTTTCCTTAAAAAACTTTTTAAAATGATTGTGTGAAACACCGCGTCGACAAAATCCAGAAAAACCTTCGAAAAATCCATTTTTCAACGGCTAATGACCATTTAGATGTCACTAATGGTGCGGTTTACAAATTAAAAATAATGGTATAGTCGGCCCGCCAAAATGGCCAAACGCGCTCCGCTGAACTCAACGCTATGCGATTTTCATTTTGGTTTCCAAATTATTTCATTTCACGTGCAAATTCAACGTGAAATGAAATAATTTGGAAACCAAAATGAAAATCGCATAGCGTTGAGTTCAACAGAGCGCGTTTGACCATTTTGGCGGGCCGACAATACGGTATTCGAAATTCTTGAACTATTTCTGGCATTCGGCGTCCGTCCCGCTACCCCTGAATATGTAAATAAATACATATAAGGCAGTTTGTCTATCTTTTTCGACATGTGTACCAGGCAAATACTCATTTGCTAAATATGGGATCATTTGCTATAGAAAATTAACAGGAAAACGGATGTAGCTCAACAATGGATGGCTTGTTTGGAATGCATTTTTTGTTGGAAGTTTTAAAACACGGAGTAATGGCGAGTGACCTGGTGCAAACGTGCTCCATTGATAACACGCGCCGCATTCGACGGCAAAAATTTTGGGCACTGTGCCAATGCAAACATTTAGAAAAGAGACGAGACGGAGAAGACGAGCGAAAAAAGAGACGAGACGGAGAAGACGAGAGCGTCGCGCGTGTTCCCGCGCCAAAAAAAGTCGTTTGAAAAAAAGGCAGTCGCCAATACTCCGTGTAAAATAGGATATCGAATGTTATGAAACGAACAAAATGCAGAAAATATGTGTTTTTAAAAACGATTTGTGCTCATTTTCTATAGCTAATGAGCAAATGATCCCAAAGCAAATTAGTATTTTCCTGTAAAAAAAAAACGGGGTACTGGCGACTGCCTTTTTTCAAACGATTTTTTTAGCGCGAAAACACGCGCGACGCATGTCGAATCTCTCGCTTCTCCGTCTCGTCTCTTTTCTAAATGTTTGCATTGGCACAGTGCCCAAAATTTTTGCCATCGAATGCGGCGCGTGCGGCGTGAGCGTGTTATCAATCGAGCATGTTTTCACCAGGGCACTCGCCATTACCCCGTGAAAAAATACAAGACAGGAAATAAATATTTGGATTAAAGACTACAGTATGCAGAGTACGCGATATTCCGCATGGGTTTCGCACATTTTTCGTCGTTTTCAACCTTTCTGCATAAAAAATATTGGTAAATTTGATAGCATTTTGATATTGTGAAAACAAAAATGTTGCAACGCGGTGTTTGCGTACTTTTAAAATTCAAACGAAAAAGGGGACGTCTCTCTTCATTTGCCATGCTATTTCTTTGATTGCCGTTTGAATTTCAAAAGTACGCAAACACCGCGCTGCAATTTTTTTGTTTTCCCAATATTATGGATTCGTGAATTAGCGATAAAACGCGGTGAATTGTGGGGCAAAAGTTGGCTGGTCTCGCCACGATTTTGACAGACTACGGTTGGCGCGAAAATATTTTTTTTAATCCTTTTTTTTTAATTAAAACGCATTTTCATAGTTTTTTCTCAACAAAATAAGTTTTTGAATTGAAATTACTCATTCCAGGTTACACAAAAAATTTTAATAGTGAAAAAATGCTAGTCAAAAGGCAAAAAATCGCGTTTTTATTTAAAACAAAAGAAGAAAAAATATTTTTCGCGCTACCCGTAGTCTGTCAAAATCGTGGCGAGACCAGTCAACTTTTGCCCCACAATTCACCGCGTTTTATCGCTAATTCACGAATCCATAATATCAAACGATAAAAATATGCTGAGAAAATGAAATACATGTTTTGTTTTTTCCCAAGACAAATTTTTGTGGCATCCCTGATGTGTACGTTGGAAAAAAAAAGACACTTTCTAATGAATAACCCCGTAAAATATTTACCATGGAACATTAAAATGTGTTTCAACTAGACTGTAGACTTCCTTCCTCTCTGCCAAATTTTGAAACGTACTTTTGAGGACGAACTCTTGTTTGGCGAAGTCCATTTTGACTGTAAAATTGAAGATGATCGAGTTTGAATTTAAACATTTTGAATATTAGCACAATAAAATGGGGCGGCAAACAAGAAAATTTAAATCGAGAAAACTGTATTTATATGATTAATTAAAAATATTTTTTATTGTACTTTATTTAAAAAAAATTCTTAAAATTTCTATTGTCCATTCGCGAAAAAAGCAAGTGCGCTCCACGAAACTTAGCACTTCGTGGATTTCATTTTCGTCGCCAAATTATTTAACTTCACGCTGAATTTACACGTGAATTGAAATAATTTCGCGACGAAAATGAAATCCACGAAGTACTCAGTTTTGTCGAGCGCACTTGCTTTTTTCGCGAATCGACAATATATTCTCAGGTATCGAGTCAAACTTTTTAAAACTTTTCTGAGTAACAATAAAGCCATTGTTAAACTTTTTCAAACTTTTCAAGTTTTCAAACTTTTTCAAGATACGTTTAAACTTTTTCAAGACATTCTAATCTTTTTCAAACCTTTTCATGCTAACATCAAACTTTTTCAAGATGCTCTCAAACTTTTCTAAGCCATTTTCAAACTATTCTATCCCATTTTGAAACTTTTTGAAGCAATGCTTATTTGTTACATGAAAAGGTTTGAAAAAGTTTGACTCGCGATACCTGAGTTGTCAAACCGCCAAAATGGCCAAACGCGCTTTGCTGAACTCAGTACTACGTGGATTTCATTTTGGTTTCCAAATTATTTCATTTCACGTTGAATTTATACGTAAAATAAAATAATTTGGAGACCAAAGTGAAAATCGCATAGCGTTGAGTTCAGCGGAGCGCGTTTGACCATTTTGGCGGGCCGACAATATGTATTGTGTTTTCAATCGAGCTGCGACATCAAAACGTGCAACTCCGTCCACTTTTTTCACGCAAAAATTCAAAATGGCCTAAAACTTAATGCTTGCGTGAAAAAAGGCGGGTTTGATGTCGCAACTCGATTGAAAGCACAATAAATAGTGAAAAAAAAAAACAAAAAAATAAGTGCTCGATGTAAATAGCGCATTTAAGAAAAACTCAGGGGATATTCATGCAATTTTCACCCTTATTCATTGCATGTCAAAAAAAAACAATTTTCATTGTTTTCAATGTAATTTTACGAATAAACCGACCACAAACTAGAAAAAAAGAGATAAATCGAACACATGTAAAAAGAAAAACGACGCGCGAAATTGCAAAAACGCGCACAGTGTCGCCAAGTTTGCGTAATTATGGAGTGTCGTTATACAGAAATGTTATGTCCCTTTAAGTTTTAACAGTCTTACTGTACATTTTCATATTTGTTTTTTTTTTTACAATTTAAAGATCGCCCAAATTTGTTTATTTCACGTTGAATTTATACGTGAAATGAAGTAATTTCGCTACCAAAATGTGAATCACGATGTACTAAAATCGGTAAAACGCGTTTGACCGTCATGGTGGACCGACATTAGAAGAATTAATCACTGGGGTATGAGGAGGGAGTGAGTAAATGCGCCCTGACGCACACACGCAACGCATCAAAATGAGGCATAAAAAATAAAAAGGGCGCGTGAATAATTTCACATTATCGGAGATAAAAACCAAAGCAACATCGTGAAAATTAGGAAACTCTATTCAAAATTATTTCGCGCGCGTTAGTTTTTCTCTCCGATAATGCAAAATTTTTCGCGCGCTTTTTTAGTTTTTGGGCCTCGTTTGGATTCGTTGCGTGTGTGCGTCCGGGCGTATTTACTCACTCCCTACTCATACCCCAGTGAATTAACAGATTTGAAAAAAAAAGAAAAATAGTTATAGATAAAGCCGAACATATAAATGATTAATAGGGTTATTCACGAAATGGCAAAAAACTGCGCGAAAACTCGGAAAATGCTCCGATTGACCTGAAATTTTGGGAAATGAGGGGGAAAACTCTCCCGGACATTCCCACAAAATTTGAGACCAAAGTATCAATTTTTAAGAAAAATTGCTTTGGTGGTAACGTCCGGGAGAAATTTCCCTTATTTCCCAAAATTTCAGGTCAATCGGAGCATTTTCCGAGTTTTCTCAGGTATCGCGAGTCAAACTTTTCTGATCCCTTTTCAAACTTTTTCAAACCTTTTCATGTAACAAATAAGCAATGCTTCAAAAGGATTAAGTATGGCTTGAAAAAGTTTGAGGACGGCATGAAAAGGGTTAAAAAAGTTTAAAAGTTTGAAATTCTAAAATTGTTCCGATTTTGTTTCTCAAAAAGCCTGCTGCGCAGGCTAATGATGGCTGCTGAATCAGCATTATTGATTGACGCCTTTCACTGTATTTCAAACTTTATTCCGGTAACAAAGAAATATACGTATAAAGGCAGTAAGATTGAAGACAAAAAAATTCGCAAAGTAATTTCGGCGGATGTTGCCTGATGCTTCCTTGTGCTCGGTTGTTGTTTTTTTTTCCGTTGAAGAAGACGCCACCAGCCGATGTTGAGGAGCCCTGTAAATAATACATTTTTTTCTCCAATTTTTAATGCTACGCACGGTGCCCAGGATTTGAAATGTGGGCGGAGCCTAATTTGCTGGCGCGCCAGCAAACTTGCTTTGCGCACTTTCGGTGCTTGCGCATTTTTCGACTCTCGAATTTTTTTATTGATTTTATTATTTTTCTTTCAATAAAACCTGTTTTTCTTTGTAAAATGTATGTATTGTATCTTTTAATATTATATAATTGCCCAAACTTCGATTTTCGTTTAGATTTATGTTGCAAAAACACCAAAAAACTCAAAACGAATATTTCGAAATGGCGGCTGAACCAAATTCGACGTTCTTAGGCTTAAAAAATTTCTAAAGACCTCAGCTATAATCCCGTTGGAGCACATGTGGGAAAAAATTAAGAATTTATGCTTTTTTTCCCGAAAAACATAAAAAATGCGTCAAAATTTGAATTTCGCGCGCGAAAATCCAGTGGGGCGCGTTTGCTCGGCTCCTCCCACTTTTCAAATCCTGGACACCGTGCTACGTACAAAGTTTTTAAACAATTTCTAAAATCAGAATTTTTATACAGTCCAGTGATGGAAACACTTTAAGTTCTAACAGTGTGCTGCATTTCAAACTTATCCGATCTCAGAAAACGATTTACTCCGCAAATCTCACACGGATGTATACTCGGCGAATGCATCATCAGCCTCGCTCTACGGTACTTTTCAGTCTTTATTTTACCTGCAATTCGTCGTGGATACGTAATTTTTCGTTAAAAAGAAGTATATAAACTAGAATTCGAGTTAATCTTGCATGTGCAACACTGTTTTACAGGAATTTTGCAGTAGAGCGAGGTTGATGATGTATTCGCCGACTATACTATTACGCGCAATTGTGGTAAAAATGTATTTAGTGGCAAACCACTTTTTTGCTGTGATATTGTGAAAAAATTCCATGTTTTTTTTTATTTGGAAACGGAATTATAGTTTGAAAATTACCTTATCAGTTTTTTTCTACAAATAAATTACTTTTTAGAACAATAAAGGGAGTAAAAAATCAATATTATTTTTTCAATACACAAAAAATTAAGCAAATTTCAATTTTAAAATGATTATGGGCCTATGCAGATGAACTTTCCTGTAATTTCTTCCTGGATACTTTTCAACGCAGGTCAGTAAAAGTTCATCTGCGCAGGCCCATAATCAATTTAAAATTGAATTTTACCAAATTTTTTATATTGAAAAGGGAATATTTTGAATTTTTGTTCGCTTTTAATGTTCTAAAAAGTAATTTAATTCTTGGGAAACAATGTTTTTGTGACGAACTGGCGTTTGTGCACTTTTTGCTTATTTTTTAAAAGAATTCTGGAAAAAAAATACTCACCTTTTCACTTTTCACCTCCACTGTTAACGCGATATCGATATGCCCGGTTTCGAGATGTCTGGCTACGAGATACCCGGTTTCGAGATGTTGCGAAGCCTTAAAACGCTAAGTTCATTTAGTATTGTGTTTTCAATAGAGTTTCATCATTAAAACAAGAAACACCCACCTTTTTCACGCGAATATCAAATTTTAGTACATTTTGAATTTTCGCATGAAAGGCGAGGTTTTACGGTTTGATGTCGCAACTCGATTAAAACCACAATATTGTGTTCCCAATCGAGTTACGACGTCAGGAGGTCAAACTCCGCCCACTTTTTTCAAGCGAACATTAAATTTTAGTGCATTTTTAATGTTTGCGTGAAAAAAGTGAGCAAGGTTTCACGTTTTGGTGTCGCAACTCGATTGAAAACACAATACTTACAAATATTTATCAACGCTTAATAAAGATAAAGATGAGAAAAATCAAAGACTCAAAATTTTCAACAAAAAGAAACAACATTGCCTAAAATCGCCCGAAGATCGGGTATTTTAAGCAACGTTTTGAGTAATTTGGAGTATTTTTAATTTTTCCGGGAAAATAAAAATTATGAGATGAGAAAATAGAAAAAAAAAATAAGAAAAAACTGCGCAAAATAATTTTCGAAAATATGAAAACGCGCGCGCGTTAAAAGAGTCTGCCCTCTCTTATTTTTGCACACTCTCATTTAGTACGCAGTTCCCAAACTGCGGAACTGACGACAATTTGTAAACCGTATACGTAGGGACCGCAAAAGGAGGGGGCGGAGCCTTTCATTTTTTTCTCCCCAGGGCATTTTTTGAAGTTTGAGGTTTGATTACACGAATACTACCGAGTTATCCATATATTTTACAATGTTTCTGTATGTAATTAACGATAAGGAATCGATTGGTGCCATCAAGTTTGTCTGAAAATGGCTAATTTTGACTGAAAATCAGGAAAAACTGAAATGCAAGTCAAAAAATCGATTTTTTTGGGAATTTTCAGGGCCGGTTCGCGGGCTTTTGAGATTGATTCCGATAGTTTTTGACATACTGAATTGAATTTTTTAAACAGATTCCAATTTTAAATGAGCGCATTTTTTTTTATACCGGTTCAAACTTCACCTAAAAATTGTGGAAATTTTTCAGCGATGACCCCCTATTTTTATTTTTCGGATGGTTTAAGGAACCCTTCTAGTAATCACACAAACATTTTTAGAGCTCTGGCATAAATTTAAAGCACTTAAAAGCTTTCCAAAGCGATGACCATTTTCGAAAAAATCATGTTTTTTGGAATTTTCGGGAGTATGGAAGTCCGGTTCGCGCGATTTAAAAGCATAATCAAATTCAGCGAAAAATTCTCTATCAAATACATTCTATACATTGAAAAAATAAATGAGCGCATTTTTTTAAATTACACTTTTCCCAATTAGAAAATACTTTTCTATGTCGTTTCAAACAACTTATCAGGCCTTGACAACGCGGAGGGAGAGCGAGCGCATCACAGGAATAAGGCGGCAAATAAAATCTGTCGGAGTGGTTTTGTGGTTAGAGGTGTTGCGCATTGTGTGCGAGGTCAAGGGTTCGGACCCCGTCGTTTTGATTTTTATTTTTCAAAAAGCTTTTTCGATACTTAAAAGGATATTTCTTACACAAAAATATTAAATTTTCTGAAATTTTCGAAATCAACCAAGAGAATATCCATTTTTCTTGGAAAACCGATAGGGGTTTCCACTTATTTGCGTGTTCCCGCGTGTTTGACCCATATAATCATATTATTTGAGTAATATTCATCGCCTGTTATACAAAAAATTTAAAACATTCAAAATCCAATCTTAATTTACACATTTCTCAGCAGAAATCCGCAGAAATTATCGCATTCAATGAACAATGATGACAACAGAGGTGGTCGGCAAAACCACGCCGCGCGCATGCAGCCGAAGCCCCGCCTCCCCGCTGGGGAGAAAATCAGTGTTAAATAATCGCGACTTTGAAAGGCTGAAACTCGGGAACTAGCGGGAATTTCGATGAGAAAATTTGGGAATGTACTAATATTGAGGCGTAGAATACAATGAAATAAGTAGTTTTTCGGGATTCGCACGTTTTTCAAACTCGTTGCGGTACCTACGTATACGGCCGCAAGCGAGGTTTGAAAAGGTTTGAAAAAGTTTGAAAAAGTTTAAAAAAGATTTCCAACTTGTGCCGGCAACAAAAGTTTGAAAAAGTTTGAATAGCGCTCAGAAAAGTTTGACGAGCGACGTTTGTCTTGAAAAGGTTTGAAAAGGTTTGAAATGCGATCAGAAAAGTTTGACTCGATACCTGAGTTCGCGCAGTTTTTTGCCATTTCGTGAATAACACCATAAGAAGAATAGAAACCAGAACAGAGCATTGCTTAACAATAAAAAAATCAAAAAATCTTTCCGCACGTCTTCACAAGTCCATCTGCTTGTATCCACGCACTTCCAGCCCAAACTGGTTTTTTCTTCAATTCCGGCGGGAAACACCGTTGAATGTGCACACCATCGTCACCGCATCGATATTCTGTGTCTCCTTAAATTCAATTGAAATATTATTGTTTTAAAAAATTTGTCACCTGGCGAGAGGCGCGAATTCAAAAAATAGGCTCCGCCTCCTCGCCGAAATATTTTTGCAACTCTGCGCGCGCCAATTTGCAATCGCGGTGCGCGCGATTTTATGCGTTGAATTTCCATTACTTTATTAACAAATATCCAATTAAGAAAATCAAAAACTCACTTTAAGTCAACAGTTTCCAAATTCTCTTCAAAATAACAATTTTATAAAGGTTTCCAGGAGAAATTGAAAGGTACTGGACAAAAATTCGACGCAGAAAATCGCGCGCACCGCGATTGCAAATTGGCGCGCGCAGAATTGCAAAAATATTTCGGCGAGGAGGCGGAGCCTATTTTTTGAATTCGCGCCTCTCGCCAGGTGACAAATTTTTTAAAACAATAATATTCTTCTAAACCTATTTTTGACCAACCTTCCCGCCAAACAGTATATTTTTTGATGTGCAAACTCTCGTCATTAATGTCATCATGAATGGTGCCATTGAAGCAGCCTGAAAAAAGTTGTAAAGATACCCCGTCATACTCTTATACAGTGCGCCCAATAAAGATAGGACCCCTCTCGGTTTTGGCAGTACAGCAAAAACCAGAAAAGTTAGAAACAATCTGTTAAAGACATTGAGTTTGTAATGCAAAATAACCTCTCGAAAACAATTTTCAGAATTTATTATCAGTTTTGGGTCCACTGGGTGCAAAAAATCACTTTTTTGACCGCCCAATAATGATAGGACCCCCTCACACGGCGTGCTAGATCCTACGTAAAGGAATTCGCGCCTTTTCGCATGTGTCTGTGTCTCGACAGTGGCATTCTGCCAAGTCTAGCAAAAAGTGTGCGAAAATGGAGACACAGAGACGCGAGAATTGGCGCTCGAAAATTTGATCTCAAAATTTTTTTTCAAAAACGTAGTGCCGAACACGCCGTGCCTCACAATATTATCAAATCTTGGTTTGTTTTGGGGCAGGAAAGCGCGGAATCACCTTAATTTATTGAATTTTCAGATTTTTCAGTAAAATAACCTTTTTATAATTTATATTTGCCTTTTTAAACATTTTTGAAAGTGACTTTTGAAATTTTTTCGTCCATTTCAATCAAAGTTATTGTTTTAATTATCAGATGTGGAGGTGCAGTATGCCATGATGGGCCGTATGATTTTTTAGATGCTCAGGTACAGTAGGAAAACTTGAAAAAACACCAGCCTGGATTAGTTTTTCTCCATCAGAAATTATTATCACTATCACCGCTATGGGTTGTGCCCCAAAGCTCACTCGACGCGAGCAAGCTCAGCTCGACGTTTTCATGGATTCTGGAATATCACTTTATCAAATCTCTCAATGCCTTAATAGTAGTCGCAATGTCATCATGCGCTATTTGGCCAACCCATTCCCTATCTCAGGAAAAACCCACAACGTATACGCAAACTTCGAAGCCTCACGCAACTTTTACACAAACTATGAAGGTTTTGCAACTCTCACGCAAACGATCCACAATGAACACGCGAATTTCGAGAATCTCTCAAGGTTTACACAATAATTCAGTGAAACTTCGAAAATAAGAAACAGATGAAGAAGTGGTACAATGTTTACACAAATTTCTCGCAATAATTGCGCCAACTTTGGCCAATTCGCAACTTTTGCACAATGAATCTCTTCCAACAGATGATGTGGCAACATGCGCGATCTTTACACAAACTTTGCACAAACTTTCCGCAAACTTTGCGCGGACTTTGGAAAGTTTTGTTATTGATTTCTTATTTTTCCGGTTTTTGTCAATGTTTTACTTTTTATCGTCGGTTTTACGATCTCCATATTTCTAAATGTATTTTTATTTAATTACAGTATCTTTACAGTGTGGAGAGCGTTTGACGAAGAATCCGAAAGAAGCGACAGATACAATCGTCCTGCGTATTTCGGTAATTTTTTTTTGTAAAATTGGAAGTTTTTAACATTTCCAGACGAAAAAAATCCGCCAAAATGAAGATAAATTAAGAATTTCAATCGCAATTTCATAAAATTATCAGTTTTCATATTGTCGGCCTGCGAAAATGGGCAAACGCGCTTCGCTGAACTCAAAGCTATGCGATTTTCATTTTGGTTTTCAAATTATTTCATTTCACGTTGAATTTATACATGAAATGAAATAATTTGGAAACCAAAATGAAAATAGCATAGCGTTGAATTCAGCGTTGAATTCAAACCCGTCAGAAGTGCACCAGTGAAATAACGAGTGGCCATGAAGACTTTGGGAGCAGGCCTTCTCGAAATGAAAATTTCTTCTCCGGATTCCGTCGGAAATTTCTGATTTTGTGATTTTCTCTCCCGATGTTCCGACGGTATTCCGAATTTTTGATTTTTGTTTCCGAATTTCCGAAATTTCAAATTCTCGTTCCGATTTCCATCGGAATACCGATTACCGATCGGAAAATAAAGAAACTGAGTATGTTTATAAAAATTATAAATTACCCACAAAAACAATTCAAAAATTAATAAAAGGTACGTAAACTCGCGTTTTAAATAGGACATTTGCATCACGGACACGGTCGAATTTGTTTTCACAATAGGACTAACATTTCACTGCACAGCAAATTTCTATGTTTCAGACTTCGGACTCGATGCACTAGCAGTACACCTTCCGGATGCTCTTTTCACTGGCCCCATCCCATTCACGGACAGGTAAATTGTTCAATTTTTTTCGAAAAAAAAAATCCTTTCTCTCAGGGTTGTCACATCACTGAATCCGGATGCTGAAATCAGAAAGCGTCGTGTTGCTATCACTAGGACATCTTCACCTAATCTTTGGATTCGTGTCAGGTAATACTCTATGAGCACAATGCGCATAACTGACATATTTTTCAGGCGCGTGGCGTGTGTTTTCAACACCTGCGATGGGACTCAGTAAAAAAGTTTCGATCCCGTCTGATGAAGGATGGAAAGCCCGACGAATACGCCACGGACGAAGCTTGGAATTTCCAGTTCGCCGACTCACTATAATCTTAACGGTGAATTTTCAATTTCGTTGTTTTTTCTCACTGTTTCACACTTTTTCTTTTTGTTTCTGCTATATTTTGTTTTCAAGAGCTGTTTTTGTTCTATCGCCATATCTTGTCTTCTCGTTGTCATTTCTTTTTATTTTCGTTCGTCTCAATAAATTTTATTTTCCAAAATCCATTTGATACGAAAATACGAGCGCACTACACAACTATTGAACAATTAGTGCACAGATATTGCTATGGAATTTTTTTGCACAACGTCAGCGCCAACTTCATCCAACCCTTACACAAACTTTACACAGCTCTCGCGTTGTCAGAGATTGGAAGCTGCGTAAAGTTCGTGTAAAAGTTGCAGTAACTTTGCGCTTGAGTTGTGGGTTTTTGCTGAGTATGGTACGAGGCCATCATCCGGCAGACCACGCAAACTCACGGAGCAAGATGAAAGGAGAGTCGTAAAGTACCTATCGAAGCAAGAAAAAAGTGTTAACCATTCTCTCGGCGAACTGCAACTCGGAGTCTGCAGGCAAACCGTTCTGAACATCATCAGACGATCCGGTGTATTTATTCGTCAAACCAAAATGAAGACACCAAGTATGACAGATCATCACAAGCGAAGTCGGAAAAACGGATTTTCTCTCCTATAGGAGCAGTACTCATAAACTGAATTTCAGGTGTTCTTTTCCGACAAGAAAAAGTGAATCTCGATGATCCATCCTTGAAGATATTGGGCTGAGCTTGCTCGCGTTGAGTGAGCTCTGGAGCACAACCCATAGCGGTGATAGTGATAATAATTGCTGATGGAGAAAAACTAATTCAGGCTGGTGTTTTTTCAAGTTTTCCTACTCTACCTGAGCATCTAAAAAATCATCTGGCCCATCATAGCATACTGCACCTCCACATCTAATAATTAAAAGAATAACTTTGATTGAAATGGACGAAAAACATTCAAAAGTCACTTTTAAAAATGTTCAAAAAGGCAACTATAAATTATAAAAAGGTTATTTTACTGAAAATCTGAAACTGATTCCGCGCTTCCCTGACCCCGAAACAAACCAAGATTTGATAATATTGAGAGGGGGTCCTATTACTGCGTCGCGGAAACCAGTCAGAGCGGAGCGCGCAACTCGGCTGTGGTCTCGCCGCGAAAAGTGAGGGTCACAGCCGAGCCACAGCAGAGTCACTGCAGCGTCGCGCGCTCTGCTCTGACAGGTTTTCGCGACGCCGTAATATCATTTTTGGTCGGCCACACAAGGGATTTTTTTTGTCTCAATGGACCCAAAACTGATAAAAATTTATGAAATTTGTTCTCAAGAGGTTATTTTGCATCACAAACTCAATTGCATTAGCAGATATTTTCTAACTTTTCTGGTTTTTGCTGTACTACCAAAATCGAGGGGTTCTATCTTTATTGGGCGCACTGTAGTTCCCTAGTAATTCTCTTGTATCATACTCAGCAAAAACCCACAACTCAAGCGCAAAGTTACTGCAACTTTTACACGAACTTTACGCAGCTTCCAATCTCTGACAACGCGAGAGCTGTGTAAAGTTTGTGTAAGGGTTGCATGAAGTTGGCGCTAACGTTGTGCAAAAAAATTTCATAGCAATATCTGTGCAATAATGTGCAATAGTTGTGTAGTGTGCTCGTAAGGGGTGTTTCGTATCAAATGGATTTCGGAAAATAAAGTTTATTGACGGAGACGGAAGAGAAGACGGAACGAAAATAAAAAAAATGACAACGAGAAGACAAGATATGGCGATAGAAAAAAAACAGCTCTTGAAAACAAAATATAGCAGAAACAAAAAGAAAAAGTGTGAAATAGGTAGAAAAAAACAACGAAATTGAAAATTCACCGTTAATATTATGGTAAGTCGGCGAACTGGAAATTCCAAGCTTCGTCCGTGGCGTATGCATCGGGCTTTCCATCCTTCATCAGACGGGATCGAACATTTCTCACTGACTCCCATCGCAGGTGTTGACAACACACGCCACGCGCCTGAAAAATATGTCAGTTATGCGCATTGTGCTCATCAAGCATTACCTGACACGGATCCAAAGATTGAGTGAAGATGCCCTAGTGATAGCAACACGACGCTTTCTGATTTCAGCATCCGGATTCAGTGATGTGACAACCCTGACTGAGAGAAAGGATTTTTTTTTCGAAAAAAATTGAACAATTTACCTGTCCGTGAATGGGATGGGGCCAATGAAAAGAGCATCCGGAAGGTGTACTGCTAGTGCATGGAGTCCAAAGTCTGAAACATAGAAATTTGCTGTGCAGTGAAATGTTAGTCCTATTGTGAAAACAAATTTGACCGTGTCCGTGACGCAAATGTCATATTTAAAACGCGAGTTTACGTACCTTTCATTAATTTTTGAATTGTTTTTGTCGAGAATTTATGATTTTTATAAACATACTCAGTTTGTTTATTTTCCGATCGGTAATCGGTATTCCGATGGAAATCGGAACGAGAATTTGAAATTGCGGAAATTCGGAAACAAAAATCAAAAATTCGGAATACCGTCGGAACATCGGGAGAGAAAATCACTAAAGCGGAAATTTCCGACGGAATCTGGAGAAGAAATTTTCGAGAAGGCCTGCTTCCCAACTCTTCATGGCCACTCGTTGTTTCACTGGTGCACTTCTGACGGGTTTCAAAGTGCTATTGTCTGCCCGCCATAATGACCAAACGCGCTCCGCTGAATTCAACGCTATGCGATTTTTATTTTGGTTTCCAAAGTATTTCATTTCACGTTGAATTTGTACGTGATATGAAATAATTTGGAGACCAAAATGAAAATCGCATAGCGTTGATTTCAACGGAGCGCGTTTGACCATTTTCGCGGGCCGACAATTTGAAAATTGATAATTGTATGAAATTGCGATTGAAATTCTCAATTTACCTTTATCTTGGCGGATTTTTTTTGTCTGGAAATGTTAAAAAACTTCCAATTTTACAACAAAAAAATTACCGAAATACGTAGGACGATTGTATCTGTCGCTTCTTTCGGATTCTTCGTCAAACGCTCTCCACACTGTGGTGATACTGTAATTAAATAAAAATACATTTAGAAATATGGAGATCGTAAAACCGACGATAAAAAGTAAAAAATTGACAAAAACCGGAAAAATAAGAAATCAATAACAAAACTTTCCAAAGTCCGCGCAAAGTTTGCGGAAAGTTTGTGTGAAGATCGCGCATGTTGCCACATCATCTGTTGGAAGAGATTCATTGTGCAAAAGTTGCGAATTGGCCAAAGTTGGCGCAATTATTGCGAGAAATTTGTGTAAACATTGTACCACCTCTTCACCAGTTTCTTACTTTCGAAATTTCACTGAATTATTGTGTAAACCTTGCGAGATTCTCGAAATTCGCGTGTTCTTTGTGGATCGTTTGCGTGAGAGTTGCAAAACCTTCATAGTTTGTGTAAAAGTTGCATGAGTCTTCAAAGTTTGCGTATGCGTTGTGGGTTTTTGCTGAGATAGTTTTTACACTTTAATCGTATTTGATATTTATTCGTTTGCAGATATGCACTTACAAGCCAAGTCACCATAATTCTACTTATGAATTATCTTCGTTTTATTTAAATTGGTACTCGGTGTTTGAGTACGTTTTCACGAAGTTCCACCTACTATCCTCTTTTTTTTTCGTATGACTTTGCTTTGATTATTATGGTACGTCCAAAGTAAAAAAAAAGCGCAAAAAAAACGACGAAAAGAGGCATCCAAAGTAACTTTGTTTTTTCGATGTTCGTTTCTACAGTATACCGCCTAACCTGTAAATCAAACAAAAAAGAAAAACTGAAAACATGTTTTAAAACGATCCAAAATGTAAACAAACATTTGAAATTCAAATTATTAGCTTCGCGCGTCACCAAGATGTGCAGGTTTGGCGGGATACTGTAGAGCAAAACGACGCAAAAACAGTTTTACTTTTGACGTTTTTTTTCGTCTTTTTTGCGTTTGTTTTTACTTTGGACGTACCATTACATTTCTGCCGAATTTTTCTCCGGTTTTTTTTTAATAAACAAGCCTGGGACTTAGAGCGACTATTTCGCCTACGTCAACTACTTATTTTTTACATTTATTTTAATTTCTATTTATTGTTTTTTCAATCGACTTGCGACATGAGAACGCGTGACTCCGCCCACCTTTTTTTTCGCGGCCACGCAAACACAGTTCGATTCAAAGAGAAGCAGAGAAAACATGTCTTTTTATCTCTCGTTCTCATGCTGCAACTCGATTGAAAACACAATAGTATTGTGTTTTCAATCGACTTACGACATGAGAATGCGAAACTCCGCTCACAGTGATATTTGAAGAGACGCAGACAGAACGGTGAATTCAGACTTGCGTTTTGAAACATCAAAAAATTAAACCCCGCCCACTTATTAGATCACGACCCCGGTACCTTTTGGTTCAATTCTCGCTCCCAGTTGATCTTTTTGAATTCGACAAAACTTTAAACTCTTGTTGCCAATTACGAAAAATCCTTGCTTCACAATATCTCCATTCACATCCACACAGCCTTTGAATCTTCGCGATATGCAGCAAATTGCAAAACGATCCTTGAAAATGTCATCAGAGAAATCTGCAAACGTTGGACACGCGTTTGTGTTAAGTTGTTCCGTGGACTGATCGTGTTGACACGTGTATTCGTATCCATGCTCCATGTGGCTTTTTGAACCAACGTCTAGAAGATGACCACTGTCTGTCACGCATTTTATGGTCTAAAAGTTAGACAGAATTGCAACTACAAATGTTGTGTTCCATAACAACCAGTTCTTGACTACGCGGAAGCTTTTTTTAAAATTAAATTGAAAATATGTGCATAACATTTAAAAAAGAAGCATAGTATGTTTACCTGAATATTTCCACTTCTACATGTTACCAAGAAGTGGTTATTTCGAATCCACTTATCGCCATTCGTATACGAAACTCCATTATCCTCACATTGGGCATTTGCACTGGAAAAAATCGACAGAGCAGTGTAGAGAAAGAGGAGACATAGAGACAAAAACAGGGTCATCTTGAATGAATGGCAGTAGAGCAATCGAGACGGAGCACTGACGGACGGAAAGAGGTTTAAAGTGATGAACTCGGTGGGATGTGTGATGATAAAAGTTTGATCCGGATAACAATGATTGAGTGATGGATACGAGAATGTCGCGGTTAAGAAAGTAGTGCAACGAAGAATATTTATATTGTCGGCACACCAAAATGATCAAACGCGCTCCGCTGAACTCAACGCTTTGCTATTTTCATTTCAGTTTCCAAATTATTTCATTTCACGTTGAATTTATACGTGAAATGAAGGTATTTTTCTAATTTTTGACCCGGTAAAACTGGTGAATTCGCTAAAAGTTTAAAATAACTTCAAATTTCGTCTAATTGTAAAACCAGCAAGAATTTATCAAAGCAGTAAAATTGAAGAAAACTATATACCTTTCTGCAACTGTTGATCAAAAGAAAACAAGGGAAACTATTTTTTTTTCATTTGTTTCTCATTTTTCATTCTTAAACATTCTCGAAAAGTTAGGAAAACCTATTTCCGAAAACCAACCTCTGAAAGTGCTAATGTTCATATAAATAATGGGTTAGAAACGCAGAGAAACATTTTCCGGAAACTAATTTCATGTCGATTTTCCAATTTATTGCATATGGTGTCTAATTTTATTGAAAAGCAGTGCAACCGCGACCGTGAAAATGTTTTTTTCTCTCGAACCGACAGAGGACCATTGACCAAAACAAATATGAAGAACATATTCAAACGAGAGAAAGATAAGATAAGACCTTGGGGAATTTAGGTTTTGGCCTACACTCCCAAAAACATATTGCGTGAGTGGTTTCATTCATAATGGTGTCCAACATAGAAAGTTATTTCTCTTTATTGATTTTCGTTGTCACTTTGAATTTCACGAGCACCAAAACGAGTTGTCTCATGGCCACTGGAAAACTAAAGTGCCCAACGATGCCAGAAGCGGCGCGTAAAGTTCACATTGATTTGTGGGATGAGGATTGTCAGTTTTTTTTTGTTGCACAAACTCAGTCAGATAGAGTAATTTTCAGCTTTGCCCTTAGAGTCTGATGATTTGATGGGCCGTACGTGGAGCGACGCAAATGGAAACTTCCAGGTCACTGGGTGTGCAAGTGATTTCGGACCAATCAATACTCCCGATCCGTACATTTACATTGAGCACACATGCCCACATAGGGTTACTAATGCAACCGATCCAATCCAGGTCAGTCAAGCTTTTTGTTTGCATGAATACTATCAACCTATTTTTTTTAAATAAAAAATACATTTTTTGCTATTGTTAGCTTTTTTGCTGTCCCCGATAAAAAACTTTAGATACCTAACTATTGTGAAAACAAAAAAATAGCAACGCAGTGTTTGCGTACTTTTGAAATTCAAACGGCAATGAGAGAAATAGCTTGGGAAATGAAGAGATTTGTTCCCTTTTCCATTTGAATTTTAAAAGTACGCAAACACCGCGTTGCAACTTTTTTGTTTTCACAATATTCTGTTTTCAATCGACTTGCGACATGAAAACGCAATCTCACGGTGTGTTGAACGGTGCACCGCTGCAAACGCGCCACCTCGCACTACTCATTGAAAGAAAGTTTTATGGTTACGATCACTGTTTCTGAAATATCTCATTAATCAATAAATTGACGTGATTTTCTACCTTTTTTGTACTCTTCCGCATAAGAAAAAATTAATGATTCGATTAGAAGCACTTTTCGTTAAATGAACAGAATTGTTTCATGGGTTTTCAATGAAAATGTTTTTTTAATTGACGTAAGTTTCGTCACATGCACAGAAATCTGTAACGTTAAAATTTGAACGCGCATGTGACGGCAATTCGCGTACTTTTTTATTTTTGAAAAAATGTACCCTTCAACACACCGTGAATCTGCATTAACAGTTCTGTCTGCGTCTCTTCAAATATCACTGTGTTCGCGTAGTCGCGCACAAATAAGTGGGCGGAGTCTTGCGTTCTCATGTCGCAATTCGATTGAAAACACAATATACCGTACCGGACAAAAATATATCATATTTTGGTTTTTGGAGTATAACTTTTGAATGGAGAGGGTTACAATTCTGAAATTTTGCATGAATCTGACCCGTAATGTTTTTGACAAGCTCCAAAAATTGATTTGATCATTTTTGAAAACTGCAGATTTTTCAAAACATTGCAGATGCCAACATTTTCTACCCAAAAATAATTTTTTTCAGATTTTTTTTGGTGATCCTCAATAAAAGTTATAGTTGACTTACCCATGTGAACCCTGATATTCAAAGTGCTGTAAGTCAGCTTTAAATTGTTTGATCGACCGATAGTTAACTAAAATCATACTTTTAGTTTTGACACTTTATTTTGAAAATAATTTTCAGGGCTTGAAAAATCTGAAAAAAAATTATTCTTGGGTCGAAAATTTTGGCATCTGAAATTTTTTGAAAAATCTGCGGTTTTCGAAAATGACCAAATCCATTTTTGGAGCTTGTCAAAAACCTTACGGGACAGATTCATGCAAATTTTCAGAATCATAACCCTCTCCATTCAAAAGTTATACTCCAAAAACCAAAATATGATATCTTTTTGTCCGGTACTGTAAGTACATACAGTGTTGGCCAAAAGCTTATTAATAATCGGTTTTTCTGGGATAACTTGGCCCAAAGTTGAAGTACGGGTTTCAAATTTTTAGTGTTTGTGCAAAATAGGTTTACGCGAATTTGCAGACTGACAAATTGCATTATGATTTATTTTTTTGGAAATTTTGAGTTTTTTTTTCGTTTATTTTTCAGTTTTTATGAATTTTTTCAAACTGGGTGATAAATTTTTATCAGAGACTAGGCACAGCTAAATTTTAAATTTTAAACATGGTTAAAGCTTTTGGAATAAAAAAAAGTCACCACAGATGTCAAGAAAGCGATTTTGCGAGGCCACGAGCTAGGGCGGAGCAACAAGGAACTATCAGTGAAGTTTCAGCTCTTCATTCCAGGAATTTTCCAGAATATCAAAAGATGCAAGGAACGTGTATCATGAAAATAATGTAATTGAATATCCTAATTTTAGAAAACTTGTGTCGGACGAAAATCTTCCGGTAGGCCTCGTCAGACGAGCCGCATTATGGATCGGAACATCTTAAGGCCATTAAGAGAGGACCGAAGTGGTGAACTCTCCAACGGAGCCAGCACCATCTACAAGAACCGTCAGGAGACGCCTGCTAGCCAACGGACTACATGATCGACGCCCAGTTCGCAAACCATTCATCAGCGAAAATAACCGCAAAGCTCGTGACGCATGGGCTAGAGCTCATCTGACCTGGGGACGTGCAGAGTGGGCCAAACACATTTGGTCCGACGAGATCAAGTTGAATTTGTTCGGAAGTGATGGGAACACGTGGATTCTTCGACCTGCAAGGACTAGATACCTCCCTAAGTACCAGCTCCCGACTGTCAAGCACTGAGGTGGATCATGCATGGTCTGAGGATGCTTTTCGACAAGTCTATGGTACCGCTGAAACGAATTCATGAAAGAATGGATTGCTATCAATACGAAGACATTCTGGAGAACACTATGAGACACTATGGGCTCTTCGAAATGACAATGACAATGACCCTAAGCACACATCCCTCCACGGACTCAACTGGTTCAAACCGTGCCGCCGTGTCGACGTTCTGGCGTGGCCGATTCAGTCTTCGGATTTGAATCCGATCGAACACATGTGGGAAGAGCTCAAACAACGTCTGAAAAGGGTTCAAACAACCAACGCGGACATGGTTGGAAGGCGATCTCACTCTCTGTGATTGACACCCTACTGGATTCCATGCCACGTCGTTGCCAAGCAGTTCTTGATGCGAAAGGCTTTGCCACAAAATATTAAATCATTTTAAGTTCAATTCTTCTTCCATTTGGGCCAATATGAGCATTCCGGTTACATATTCTAGAGGGTGTCATTTTCTTAATTTTTCACTTTTCGAATACATTTTTATATTAACGCGACGCGAAAACCTGGCAGAGTGGAGCGTGCAACTCGGCTGTGGTCTCACCGCGAAAAGTGAGAGTCACATCCGAGTCACAGCAGATTCACAGCAGAGCCGCGCGCTCTGCTTTGACAGGTTTTCGCGACGCAGTAATAATTTCTGTAATTTTTAGTTTTTGTAAGAAAAATATTTGGAGTTATTTGGAAGCAAAGTTTATTTTATTTTATTCGGTTTTGGTGATTCTCAATAAAAGTTAAAGTTGACTTACCCATGTGGACCCTGATACTTAAAGTGCTGTAAGTCAGCCGAAAATTGTCCGATCAACCCATAGTCAACTAAAATTGTACATTTAGTTTTGAAACTTTATTTTGAACATAAATATCGAGTCCTAAAAAATCTGAAAAAAATAATTATTTTTGGGTCGAAAATTTTGGCATCTGAAATTTTTTGAAAAATCTGCAGTTTTCAAAAATGACCAAATTCATTTTTGGAGCTTGTCAAAAACATAACGGGACAGATTCATGCAAATTTTCAAAACCATAACCCTCTCCATTCAAAAGTTATACTTCAAAAACCAAAAGTTTACAACCTTTTGAACGGTACTGTAGGTGACAAGCTTGCTCAAAAAGAATAATCGGAAATTATGATTATCAGATTTTTTAGACTCGAAACTTTTCCGTAAGGTTTCGGAAAAACAGATTAAAGCGGCCAACAGAAAGTTGAATTTCGACTGGTATTTTCACCCAGTATTCATTTATTCTGGTAACTAGTTACATATTTTTAATTTCTATGCTGGTTTAAAACGTAAATAATTTGTTAACATTATGGGGTTATTCATTTCATGCATTTTGCATTTTTTGTCAAATTTTCCTCATTCATTTCATGCAGAAAACGACATTTTCCGCAGCAGAAAACTGCATATCGTCAAACTGCAAATTGCACTTTTTGCCATTTTCTGCATGAAATGAATATTATGGATTCGTGAATGAGCGACAAAACGCGGTGAATTGTGGGGAAAAAGATGGCTGGTCTCACCACGATTTTGACAGACTACGGTTAGCGCGAAAATAAATTTTTTATTCTTTTTTTTTTTTAATTAAAACGCATTTTCATAGTTTTTTCTCAACAAAATAAGTTTTTGAATCGAAATTATTCATTCCAGGTTGCACAAAAATTTTAATAGTGAAAAAATGCTAGTCAAAAGTCAAAAAATCGTGTTTTTATTAAAAACAAAAGAAGAAAACATATTTTTCGCGCTAACCGTAGTCTGTCAAAATCGTGGCGAGACCAGCCAACTTTTGCCCCACAATTCACCGCGTTTTGTCGCTCATTCACGAATCCATAATAACAACACCATTTTTCTTGCAATTTTCGGGTGTTTTTCGTGACAAAAAGTGCACACGGCGTGCTGGAGACTACGTTTTAAAAATTATTTTTGGAAATGAAATTTCAGAGGTCATCTCTCTCAAAGCTCTGCGTCTCTAGTTTTACACGCATTTAGCAAAACTTGGCAGAATGTTACTATTGAGACGCAGATAAATGCGACAGGGCGCGTTTGCCATTACGTAGGTTCTAGCACGCCGTGGTGCATTTTGCAGTTCGACGAAATGAAGTTTTCTGCATGAAGTGAATAAGGAAAATTTGACAAAAAATGCAAACTGCATGAAATGAATAACCGCATTAGTGATGTCAAAAAAGGTGCATTTTTTGTGTTTTCATATTGTGAAAACAAAAAAATTGCAACGCGGTGTTTGCGTACTTTTGAAATTCAAACGGCAATGAAAGAAATAGCACGGAAAATGAAGAGAGTTGTTCCCATTTCCGTTTGAATTTAAAAAGTACGCAAACACCGCGTTGCAATTTTTTTGTTTTCACAATATACCATTCACAGGTTTTACGTTTGTGCAGCAGAACATGAGACTGATAGATATTGAATATTATTACTGCGTCGCGAAAACCAGTCAGAGCGCTCGTGCCTTGAGGCTGTGGTCTCGCCGCGATCAGCACGTATACCGCATATACGGTAGTTTGTTTACATTCTTTTTTTGAATTGTTTTTCTGTTTTTGCATTGTTTTCGTTTTATTTTCGTAAAAAAACTACCGTATACGCGCTGGTCGCGGCGAGACCACAGCCGCAAGACGCGAGCGCTCTGACTGGTTTTCGCGACGCAGTAATAAATGGAACTATTCAGAGTACTGTAGAAAAACTGGAAAAATGACAAAAAACTGGGAGAAAGCTCGACGAATGTTCCGATTGACCTGAAATTTTGGGAAATAGTGTCATAAATACTTCTGATGCTCTTGCTTATTTATAGCAATTAAAATTAAGACATAAAAATTGCAATTTTCACAAAAATAACCCTGTAACAGAAGAAAAAAACATGTCGCAAAAAAAAAATTGAAATCGCGCGATTCTTGCAATTGTGGGCGGTAGATCGAGATTGATGGGGCTCAGTATGCAATGTAGCGCTATTTCATACGTGCTTAACCCGAAAACAAACTGTTCCAACTTTCAGATTGATGTGATTCCACTATTCCTGCCCGCCATCGTTCGTCTCGGAAACATTTATCTGGACCGATACCTTGAAGACAATTAATTTTCTCGCCATGTGCAATGTTTACATAAAACTACTACGATCTTTTCTTTTTTCTTTTCTCGTTTCCTATCTCTCTCTCTCTCTCTCTCTCTCTCTCTCTCTCTCTCTCTTTCTCTTTTCTCTATTTCATCCTTAACCAACTTCCAGTGCACAATCCAGTAGAAAGAAGAAATAACCGAAAAAAAGTCAAATAATATCAGAAAGCAGCGAACATTTGCACACACATACACACACAGGTTGAGAGTTTTTGACAGTAATGTGCTCTCGATCTTGCTCTTCCGCGCGGAAGACTACGACGCGGTAGGATCCGGTTTGTTGCGCGTGAAATACTAGCTGGGCGAGCAATGAGTCGCGGGGGGGGGGGGGGGGGAGGAGGAGGAAACGACGACCTTTACGCGCGGAAAAGTTAACTTTGCCATTCCATTCCATTCGATCCAGCTATCATCCAGACGAGACGATTAACACCAAACTGTCAAAGTGAGTTTTAGTTACTGTACATTTTATGGTTTCGAGTTCATCCGGTACACAGTTTTTGATTTTAGATATATGTTTTTTGCGATTCGGGGCATTCTCCTTTTATTTTTGAACACAGTTCAATGAGTGTGACCGTAACCCATTCAAAAAGAGAGTAAGCAACGAAAGAGTTAGGAAAGGAGAGTCTCCATACTTTTTAACATTCTGTCGTTGGATGGGTTACGGTCACACTCATTAAACTGTGTCGAAAGATCTCGTAAAAAGTACAATTTTAACCTACAAAATGCTCGATTTTAAAAATGTATTTTCATTTTTTTTTTCTCAAGTTAACTCAAAAAAAGAAAAGAAAAACAAACCGAGTATAGAATGAGCGTGTCGTCTATTTCTACGTTGTTTCATATTTGCGAGAAAAAAATCGAGAAATTCCGTTGAGATCATATGCTGAGATGAAAGTAATAAAGTTCTGTTTAGGTTTGCAGCGTGATTTTTTTTTGCCTATTTCCACGGTGCATGGCGGTGGCCTACGAAGCACCGCAACAAACACAGAAACTGGAACCTGCGTTGGACATTTGCCGTGCAACATTTTAAACTCAGGAAACTTTCGACTAATAATCATCGAATTCTGGGCTTATGTCGAATGCTTTTCCATGGCTACCTTTTTCAACAGCCACTAGTCGTTTTCCATGGCTATCAACCAAATAGCTGTCTATACTAGCCATATACGCGCCAAAAATTATCTGAAAATGTCCAGAAAATGAAATGCAAAAGAAATTGAAGAGAATAGCCATAGAAAATGGCTAGTAGCTCTAATTTTTCTGAGAACACCTGCACCACAGCACAGGAACACCGCGATTAACCAAACAAGGTCAAAAACCTGATAATATGTTAAGAATGAACTGATAATATAAAATACCGCAAAATTTGACGCTTAATCTCGTTCCGATTTGGGAAATGTTTGGAGGTACTACGGTATAATAGAACTGCTACGGAACTCAGGAAATTTTTGGCGCGTTATGGCGAGAGTCTGAATCTAGGTGGCTAATAGCCGGGCGATAATGGCAACTAGCCGACGAATTTGGCTATTAGCCATTATGGATATTAGCCGTCGAATATGGCTGTTTGCCTCCGAAAAGAGCTATTAGCCATTATGGGGTAATACCACTGCCTATAAAAAATTCGTCTGTTGTCAACGCAAATACAGAATGTGAACATGCAACAATTATTGGAAACAATCTTTGTGTTTACTCAGCGATTTTGCGACTTTTTCTAGACAAAAAATGTCCGAAACTTGAACTGGAAAAAATTTGAAAATGATAGCCGATGGAAACGGCTAATAGCCATGGAAAACGGCTAATAGCTATCGAATATGGGGCCTGTGCCAAATACATATGGGACACGCCCCGAATCGGTGGCTATTAGCCGTTTTCAATGGCTATTAGCCAATCGAGCTGTACCGACAGACAACCGCTCGAACAACTCGAAGAAGTATTTCGTTGAACATTGTGACTCCATTAGTTATATTTCGTTCACTGTTTTTTTCAATACAGTTCCATTTCAGCCAGTTCTATTCCGCGTAGTTCTATTCCGTAGCAGTTCAATTCCGTGCAAGTTTTATACCGTAGTACCTCCAAATGTTTAATCTTACGCGGTTTTTTTTAAATTACGTTTACTCAAAGTCAATTTTTTCTAACGGGAAATTTTCTAAAGCTAAAGAAATTCGAGTGAACCAAAAAGATCCAACCAAACTTTCAGAATGATGTCAATCCTGTTGCCTGTGTTACTCTTTACTCCATTGACACTGTGTCAAGCACCGTTCTGGATGCCAAATATGGAACAATTCGGGTTTTTGACTGAGAACGATTTTCGAAATGCACTTCTCTTGCCAACAACAAATACGCGGCGTGTTAGAAGTCTTTATCATGACATGCGTATTCCGTTTACGGTGTTTATTCAATTTTTTTCAGTAGAACAATTAGACTGTTTGCAGAGATTCAAACGGGGCGGGGGAGTTGCGGTGGCTGCTGACAAGGACAAATGGCCGAATGGCCGTGTGCCGTACATTTTATCGGCTGCTTATAGTAAGTTTTGGTTGTAATAAGTAATCCGACAAACAGATACCGTTATTCCACCTTCTCTTTTTGATGCGCCTTGCCTCCTGAATCGATTTTTCATAGTCTCCACCTGCACAAATCACAAAAAGCTTAAAACGAGCTCATCAAAATGCTCAAAATGCAAATCAAAATGCAAAATAACCCTCGGTTACAAATTTTACGAAAATTCCCAAAGCCGGACCCTACGGCATTCTTTAGTAAATGAATTATAGCGGGATGTTGCCTGCAGTCTTGCACCGTTATAGCTCTCTCAAAATGATTTTTTATTGATTCCTTTGTATTGTGTTCAAGTTGCTACATCAAAAAATGGTGCTACCTCGGAATAAAACTGCTCGGAATAAAACTGATCGGAATAAAACTGTAGCGTTTTGGAACTAAATTAGCAATGGAGCGCGATTGCATTGCTTGCTCATTCAAATATTGGAATTTCTCATGCGCGTGCTTTTTTCAACAGTTTTATATTTGAGCTATTCATCAAAAATTGTTTGTTTTGTTGTTTTTTTTAATAAACTTTTATCATTTTTTTCTCGGCCCGCCTTGACGGCCAAGCAATGCAATTGCGCTCCATTGCTAATTTAGTTCCAAAACGCTACAGTTTTATTCCAAACAGTTTTATTCCAAAACAGTTTTATTTTGCTACAGTTCTTTATCGAACAGTTCTATTCCGAACGGTTCTATTGCGAAGCAAGTTCTATATCGCTGCAGTTCTATTACACTTCAGTTCTATTCCGAGGTAGCACCCAAAAAATGAAACCCGCCCACTTTTTACGCGCGAACACGCAATCACAGTGCTAATGGGGTTATTCATTTCATGCATTTTGCATTTTTTGTCAAATTTTCCTTATTCATTTCATGCAGAAAACGACATTTTGTGCAGCAGAAAACTGCATTTCGTCGAACTGCAAAATACACTTTTTGTCACGAAAAACACGCGAAAAATGCAAGAAAAATAGTGTTGTTATTCATTTCATGCAGAAAATGACAAAAAGTGCATTTTGCAGTTCGACCCAATGCAGTTTTCTGCTGCAGAAAATGTCGCTTCCTGCATGAAATGAATAAAGGAAATTTGACAAAAAATGCAAAATGCATGGAATCAATAACCCCATAAGCTTTCCACGTCGGGCGTTTTTCCCTCCGTCCCGTCCGAGTGAAGGGCCGTCCGATGCCCGGACAACAAAAAAATCCATTTTTTTAAAAAATTTTTTTCGAAAAAAAAGCGTGAATTTGAGTGCCGCTCCGTCATAAATCCATTATAAAATGGATTAATTGAAAAACTAAAACGATCTTAAAATATAAATTACATGACAAAATTAGTAGCAATAAAAATAGATAGAGCTTAAATTGCGCCTAAATTCAAGCAGACTTGTTCAAATATTGCAAATTTAACTTTATCGATCAATTTCATTAATTCTGACAATTCGAGTACTAAAAATTACTGAAAAACATTAAAACGAGCCAATAATTTGAAAAAAAAATATAAAAAAAACAGACGGTAGATGCCGTTTACTGACCTTCAGAGTGAGTAAATCATTTCCTCTCCGTAAACTGATTTACGGTCCGTCAAAGTTTTTCATGAATACCGAAAAATGCATTTCGCCTACGGTAAACCATTTACTGTTCTCATTTACCGTACGGTAAACGTTCATGAATACGGCCTCGGAGTTAGTGTGGGAATTAATTAACTCTTAATTACAGTAATATGTATATAAGCTTTCGGTGTTCTTATTGGTTTTCTCTCAATTTATTTATCATCGAAATGCATTATTATGTGTTCACGAGCGAGTGGTGCAGAAGACGTTCCGATGTTCCGACGTTTATGACTGCGGTCTCGCAGCGAATACTGCGGAACAGTCGAAAAATTCGAAAATCGAAGCGTCGTTTGCACCACTCTCTCGTGAACAAATAATATTGGATCGTGAGATTGTGGGTTATGGCCCTTTTTTGCCTTTTTGGACGCACCATTAAAAGTTAGCGTGAATGTTTAAATTGACGGAAAATTAATTAGAAATTGAACTAACATGAACAAATGCACTGGGGCATAAGGAGGGAGTGAGTTAACGCGCCCGAACGTAAAACCGCAACGTATCCAAATGCGGCCCAAAAATAAACAAAGGCGCGCAAATAATTTCACATTATCAGAGAAGAGAGAAAACCAAATCAAAATTGTGAAAATTACGAAATTCTATACTCGGTATAAAACGCTGATAACTCGCTCCAATCGAACAAAGAATTTCGAATTCATTTGGAGTGAGGTTTAGAGAAATCAGGGCAAAACATCGGCCACGGCTCTCTCAATTTTCTGCACTCTCTCGTTGCAAACGCGGCCGCGTCCATCACTGTGCGAAGGGAGCGCGTTTGCAGCGCTCCGTACTGACAATGAGAACTGAGAATATCCAAAATTATTCGCAAAATTAAAAAAAAAAACGTGCAAAATAGAGACACGGAGACGCGAGAAGTGTTTTATTTTATTTTATTTTAATTTATTCACTGAAGGGCGGTTGCCTCTAACACAATGTAGTCACAGGATAAATAGTGATGTTTTTTTCACTACTTTTTTGATATTTCCTTGTCTCCGATGACTTTTTTGACCGTTCCAAATGCGAAAATTCACGAAATTTTAGTTCCAAATGGTGATAAATCGGTAAAAGTTGTACGTTTTGAACAATTCAATGCGTTTTGCAGTACTAAATCTAGAGGAAGACAAGTTTCGTAATGGAGATGCAAAAATTGCTCTTTGTAAACGATATGGTGAAGAAAAGTACACATAAAAAAGAGAAGTTCCATGTGATTTTTTTTGTAAAAAACTCTTGTCAAGTGGTTACTTTTTAACTTTTTTAGATTGAACATGATTTATTTTCAATAAAGTTTTTTTTATTTTTACTTTATTGCAAAAATTACTCGAAAAATTTTCTAGCTTGAACCAAGACGGGCACTAATTTTCTAGGTTTTGTGCCCGACCCGGCCCAGATATTAACAGGGTGAAAAAAAAGAAAATAGTTCGAAAACAGTTAGAATTAAGAGCTAAGAAATTTTCAAAATAACAATTTTTCAGATTAGATTTAAATGCTCTAGTTGATATTTTTAGAGAAAAGATACAAGGGGAAAAGGAGTTCCAACATTTAATAGAGCGATTTGTTAAGAATTGGGCATTTACTTTGGATGAAAATTTAATGTTAGAACGAAGATAATGTTTGTGTCGTCGAAGACTTCTCAGTTCGGGTATGTAGGCGAAATCTGCGTCCGGTAAATACAACTCCTTCGAGACCAGCTATTTAAAAAGAAAAATGAGATCAGCGATCAGCCTTCGATATTCCAGGGGTTCAAGACCATGTTCTTGAATTGTGGAGAAATAGCTAGTGTACTCCAATGTAAAATTCTTATGCAAACGATAGATGATTTTTGTAGAGATTCAATAGACCGAATATTCTCCTTCGAAGCAGGTGAGAAAACCAAAGTTCCATATTCGACCAGTGGACGCACATAAATAGTATAGCACTTGATAAAAATTTCCAGGAGCCATGTCGTAAGATATTGAAAAAAATATTGGTCCGCTGTGCCTTGCGAAGTATTTTTCCAATATGAGATGAAAAGGAGAGGTTATAGGAAAATATGACACCAAGGTCCCGCACATGTTCACATTTGGGTACAGACGTATTTGAGAAGTTGAAGCTACCGTCTGATGAATTTGAATTTCTTGAAAAGTGAGAAAACACGATATATTGACTTTTGCTCGATGAGATCTCCATTTGCCATTTTTTCATCAAAAACTCAACGCATCAAGATCTTTTCAAGATCTGAATGGGCATCCGGCAAATAAACTTTTAAGTCATCAGCATACAGTAGGTAGTGCGAAGAAATATTATCTCCGATGTCGTTGATGAACAGCAAAAATAGTAGCGGACCCAACACGGATCCTTGGGGAACTCCAGATAGTGCTCGAAATGTTGATCTCAAAAAAGTTTATTGAAACGTAGTCTCGAACAAGCCGTGCCCCAGTGCAAATGTAAAAACTTAACTTCAATTCATGCAAAAGGAAAAAGCAACTTTCAACAAAATCGTTCTAGTTTTCTGCAACACTTCTAAATCCTTATTTTCCAGCCTCCGGCCAACGAGCAGTTCTCGCTAGAGCGTTTGACGCATACGCCAAAAAAAGCTGTATCCGTTTTGTGCCCAAAACGCCAACTGACAAGGACTACATAGTGATTCAGAAATTGGACGGGTGAGTTGTTTGTTCGAAAAACGCTGAAAAAATTAACTGTTCTGTTCAGATGTTACGCAGACTTTTCCCGAGTTGGGGGTCGTCAGCAAGTATCATTGGCAGACGAGTGCATTGATTATGCGACAATTATTCACGAATTGATGCATGTCATTGGTAAAATTTTTTAAAATTAGTTAATTAGTCTATTGTTTTTTCAATCGAGTTGCATCATCAATGAATGATACCCGCCCACTTTTTTGAGCGAGGCCACGAAATCATAGCGCTATTCGAAGAGACGCATGTAGAAAAGTGTTTGCAGACTCATTTTTTCATGATGCAACTCTATTGAATACACAATACCATATCCACTATGTTTGCCAGGCATCTCGGTTTATTTTCTTTTTAGGTGCCCTGCAATTATCCTAAAACCTGTAATTAAAGTACACCTGTATTAGAAGTACACCCCCAAGAGGTCTTGGTTTAAATAATATTTGAATTGAAAAATCATTTGAATGTCCGCGACAAAAGTGTGCAAACACGTTCATGGAGGCACACACTTGCCCAATCATTTTAATTGACGAGCGCAGATTTCGAATTTTCGTAACTCTGAAAAAACCGGGGAAAAATTTACCAAAACCAAAAAATTACCAAAAGCGGCGCCGTTTTTCTAGAATTTTATAACTTTTGCAGTACAAAACTCGTGCCGCACGTTTGAAATGGACGGGGGCTTCTTCCTCGGTATTAGAAATAATTTTTCCGGTTTTGTATTTCTCGGTTTTGTCTGGGTCTCGAATATTTTTCTTTTTTTGTTATTTTAGTTCTGAAAAATGTCCGAAAACGATTCTCCAGACCCATCGCTGGAAACGGAAAGGCTCGTGACCGATTCTGAAACGGGTGGTACTTTGGATGATAAATTTCGGGCTGCAAGAAAAAGTTATTCCTGTTGCGAATTGGGAGACCCAAAAGAGGAACTCCCGCACGCAACTCTCTTTCTGAACACGCCAACAGAAAAGGTTGTGATTCTACACAAATCACAAGAAAAACGGCCTGAAATGAGCCCCAAACCGCGCTCGCATCCATCGCGAGACCTCGACCCATTTGAATCTTCGCGGCGGAAAGTTTGATGTGCACTCAGGAAATTGTTGGCTAATAGCCGTTTTCCATGGCTATTTGCCGTTTCCGTCGGCCATCATTTTCAAAAAATTTCCATATCGAATTTCGGTCATCTTGTGGCTGGAAAAAGTCGCAAAAGCATTGAGTAAGTGCGAAGACTGTTTCCCCTAATTGTTGCATGTAAACATTTTATAGCTGCGTTTCCAACAGACGAATTTTTCATAGGCGGTGGTGTGACCCCATAATGGCTAATAGCCAAATTTGTCGGCTAGTTGCCATTATCGCCGGCTATTAGCCTTTTCGGCGGCTATTAGCCATTTTCAGTGGCTATTAGCCACCTAGATGCCTATTCTCGCCATATCGCGCCAAAAATTAATAGACAATCAATTACAATAATACGTTTAATTTTTCAGGATTCATTCACGAACATCAACGAGAGGATCGTGACACATATGTATCCATTTTGTATCAGAATGTTATACCAGGTTTGCGATTTTCCAGGCTAAAAATACCGAAAACTTTGATAAGAAATCTGAATCATTGAACTCGTATATTTCGTGAAATTTGTAGAAAAAAAAACAGTAGTTCACGGTGTCCAGGATTTGAAATGTGGGCGGAGCCTAATTTGCTGGCAGCAAACTTTCATGGCGCACTTTCGGTGCTTGCGCAGTTTGCGACTCTCGAATTTTTTTATTGATTTTCTTATTTTTTTTCAGTAAAACCTGTTTTTCTTTGTAAAATGTATGTATTGTATCTTTTAATACCATAAAATTGCCCAAACTTCGATTTTCGTAAAGATTTATCCTGCAAAAACACCAAAAAACTCAAAACGAATATTTCGAAATGGTGGCTGAACCAAATTCGACGTTCTTAGGCTTAAAACATTTCTAAAGACCTCAGCTATAATTCCGTTGGAGCACATGTGGTAAACAATTAAGAATTTATGCTTTTTTCCCCGAAAAACATAAAAAATGCGTCAAAATTTGAATTTCGCGCGCAAAAATCCAGTGGGGCGCGTTTGCTCGTCTCCGCCCACTTTTCAAATCCTGGACACCGTGTAGTTGGATATTTAACCACAAAGAAAACGAATGTAACGCATTTACTGTAATAACTGAATTAGCATGCTTTTCACTTTTTTGTTCAAGTGGGCTCACCACCACATTATTAATCCTACCAGCTTCAAATAATCCTATACTCGGCGAATACATCATCAGCCTCGCTCTACGGCACTTTTCAATTTTCAACTGTGTAGTGCGCCTTTTTTTAAGCGAAAAATCAAATTTTAACTGCAACTCGTTGCGGATATGTCATTTTCCGTTAAAAAGAGGTATAAAAACTACAATTCGAATTAATCTTGCAAGTGCAACATGGTTTTACAAGAATTTTGCAGTAGAGCGAGGTTGATGATCTATTCGCCGACTATAAATCAGTACTGAAAATAAAAATAGCACGGAATTTTGGGCTACTAAAGTAAATAGACGATTCTTGGTGGTATTCGTCGGTGCAATGGTGCAACATATAGTCGGTGAATGCATGACCAGCCGCGCTCTATTGACAAAATTCTGCGAAACCATGCCGCACTTGCAAAATTGGCGCGAATTCAAATTTTTTATTTCATTGTTTACAATACTCGGTATAAAATGCTGATAACTCGCTCCAATCTAACAATAAATTTCGCATGCAATTGGAGTGAGGTTTAGAGAAATCAGAGCAAAACATTGGCCACGTTCTCTCAATTTTTGTGAACTCTCTCGTCGCCAACGTCGCCGCGTCCTCCACTGTGCGAAGGGAGCGCGTTTGCAGCGCTCCGTACTGAGAATAATAAATTAAGTAATTCACATATTGTCGGCCCGCCAAAATGGTCAAACGCGCTCCGCTGAACTCAACGCTAATCGATTTTCATTTTGGTCTCCAAATTATTTCATTTTACGTTGAATTTACACGTTAAATGAAATAATTTGGAGACAAAAATGAAAATCGCATAGCGTTGAGTTCACCGGAGCGCGTTTGACCATTTTGGCGGGCCGACAATAATTTGTCATATCTTTCTTATATAGAAAATTTTAGATTAGTCTGTGTGTTTGTTTGTGTGTCTCACACACGAGTTTGCAGTCGACAAAACTCAATCTCGCGACCTTTCGATTGACGTTCAAACATGCTAACCACAAGGGTCACGAGAACTTGAGAGAAATAGGGAAAAGAAATGATTACCATTTTTATTTAAAAAAAAAACAACACAAGTTAATAAAAACAAAAATTTGACGAAGGCGACTTAGCTGCCCGCCTCGCCACAAGCTGCAAGCTTGTTTATTAACAAAAAATAACATGACAATGTGTTGCAAAATACTCACCAGCACATCGCAGTTGTGCCGTTGGAGCGCGGGTGATCATGCATTCACCGACTATACATCAGCAGCCATTAGTGAGTTTTTTTTTTTGGGGTCTCAAAATGGTCCAATTAGCCTGATTTTTTTCTTGAAAATTGACTTTCTTTTCAAAACGCTTTATAATACATGCCTGCAGCTTGTGTGTGGAATGCAAACTCGTGTGTGAGATACACAAACAAACACACAGACTAATCTACAATTTTCTATATAAGAAAGATTCTTTGCCCCATCCACAGTCAGCTTGCAATGAGCAGAAAACAAATGAATTTTGATACCAGCCTGGTGTCCTGAAATCACAGGGGGAGGTGTTCATCCAAATCGCTAACAGCCGAATTCGATGGCTATTAGCCGAAAATTTCCTGAGTTATGTGATATTAGCATGCTACTCTTCAAACCTGTCCAATTCGCTCCAATCTTCGGCCGCCTCATGTCTCTTGTGTTTGAAAATGTTTTGTCACTTTTGATGCAATATTATTGTGAAAACAAAAAAATCGCGACGCGGTGTTTGCGTACTTTTGAAATTCAAACGACAATGAAAGAAATATTATGGGAAATGAAGAGAAATGTTCTCATTTTTGTTTGAATATTAAAAGTACGCAAACACCGCGTTGCAATTTTTTGTTTTCACAATATTATTGCATAAAAAGTGACAAAACATTTTCAAACCCAAGAGACATGAGGCGGCCGAAGATTGGAGCGAATTGGACAGGTTTGAAGAGTAGCATGCTAATAGCAAATAACTCAGGAAATTTTCGGCTAATAGCCATAGTAACGGAATTTTATATACATATAAGGAGGATACTGTGGTCTCTACTGGCACGAGATAGATCTATTATAAGTTATCCCCTGACGATTGCATGTCGGCGAAAAGTCGCTAAACAGGTCTTCCATTATCCAACACCATTTTGCAGGAGCCAACACCGACTTTGACAAGCTATCCAATCTGGGCCTATCGTACTACGGAGAGCACTACGATTACATGTCCATAATGCATTACGAGGCGAATGAAGGTTCTCGAAATGGAAGAAATACGATAGAAGCCAAGGTTCGTGCGTGTTGTCAAATTTCTATATTTCGCTCTTTTTCCCTGCACGCAATGCCACGTTTCATACTTTTCCAATAAATACTCTTTTAATTTTTAGAATGTCCATTTCACGCCACTCATGGGAACTGCCACCGATTTTTCAACGTCCGACCTACGCCGCATCAATCGTGCGTACAAATGCTCAATTTTCTGAATTTGATGATTTTCGCATGCTTGATATTTGATACGGGTTATTAATAATTGATGTATTTTATCGTATTGTTATCCAACCCGGTTCTTGTTTGTTTGTATATACTGTACTTTTCACGGCGTGTTGAGCGGAACGTTGGAAAATAAAATTTAAACTGCGCGGGCTTTTTTCCCAAAAAAAAAATTCTGGCCTAAGCGTGGTCGCATTTTTTTCTACAGTAGGCTGCATTAGCTGCGCAGACACTCATCCGCACAAAAAGGATACGCAGGCCAAGAGAGAGGAGGCGCAGAGAAAGAGGCAGTAGGTGATTTTTTCTTCATTGTTTTCATTCATTGTCTTCTTTTTTTTTTCGTTTTTTTTTCCAACATTTTTTCTCCTTTTTGCGTTCAAATTGATACATAAATTTACTGCAATTTTTGTAGCCTAAAGCTATACAAAAATTCCAAAAAAAATGGTGTCTTTTTCGGCATGGATGCATTTTTTTAGAAGCGGAAAATGTTTTTTGGATTTGTATACTTTGAATGTGACTATTATGGGGTTATTCACTTTTTGCATCTGAAAATGTTAATTTTCCTTTTGATTTTTTGCAGAAAACGGGATTTTATGCACTTATTCTGGAGAAAAATAGTTTTCTGCGTGAAATTAATGAGAAAAAAAATGCAAGATGCAAAAAATGATTAACCCGGTTAGCCCCATTACATTTTTTTTCTCTTTATCTTCGTCATACCAATTTTTTTATTTTCAGATGTTCACATATGGTCGAATCGGGAGCATGTCAATCAATCGGGAATGCAGCGAGTGGTAAGCTTTTAAGTTTGAGAAAAATTTATTGCATGATTGCAATCGATTGTCCACGAAAAAAAATTTCTCACCATCACGGTGTGCCAAAATCCGAAAATGTTTGAACTGTTCGAAATGGAGCGCGCTTGCTTTTTCAGTGCTAAAATGAACGGTGATTTTCAACATTTTTCAGGTTTTTCGTAAAATGAAGGAATTTTAACAAGTTTTTCAACCAAAATATTGCTTCAAAAAAAGATTTCGATTATTTTGAGCCAAAGATGAGGCAAAAATATTCACAAACAACGTCCCCATAAGCTCTTGAACAAAATAACGTGAAACTGAGTATCTTCAAGGCAATTTGCTATTTCAATTTGATCGGAAATTCTGCAATTCAATGATATAATTGTTCAGCTCTCGGCTAAACCCGAAATTTCTATTTTGTAGCATTTCTATTTCGCCTATTTCTATTCTGTCGTACCCCCGAATTTATTCACAAAAGTATCCAAAATAGGGAAAAATTACAAACAATTGGGATAAAACTGTTTTCAAAATTTATTACATTCTTCCCAAAGTTCGAGACTTATCGAAGCATTCTCCGGGTTTTCTCCTAATTGTTTGTAATTGTTTTCTTATTTTTGAAATTTTGCTGAATAGACTCACAAAGTTCACGCCGCTTGTGAAGTGACGAATTTTTAAAACCGATAATATTTTTTCAGAAGTCAGGTGCATCGTGTCCGTGTCTTTAACCACTCTATCACCACCAACAACAATGGCCCAATCTGTCCCACCAGGAGATATTGCAACCCATCCGAACGCTAAGATCGTGTTCAACGAGCGTACGACGACAAGTACACTTATCACATCAAGGTGATCAACTCGTCGGCTCGTCGTATCGGATACGGAATCAAGACCACCAACATGAAGCGTCTCGGAGTTGACCCACTACGTGGAGTGCTCGACCCAAAGGAGGCCGTTTCACCATCGAGTGGACCAACACTCCGGATGGAGCCGCCAAGCAGTTCCGTCGCGAGTGGTTCCAGCGAGACGGTGTGGTGCGCAGAAAGAGAACCTTCCAATCGAGTACAATCCATAAGTTGGTTGATTTTGAATAAAATTTAAAAAAAGGTAACGCTGCTTCTTTTAATTGTAAAAATATTTTCATTTTAGTCCTAACTCGTTGTTTCGTTTCACGGAAGATTCAAGTTTCACTCGACGATTTTTTGGCGAAGTTCCGTCAAAACTTGGAAAACTCGCTTTGGAAAATGCAATGTAATCAATTTTTTTAATGCTGAATCATAATCATTATTTTCAGCGCGACATCGAGATCCAGACAAGCTGCCAAAACAATGAGTAGGGCCTTCTAGGACGAGAAAGTTAAAACGATGCCCTAGAAAAATTAGGCTGTTTTTTTCTGCATTAATTTCCCTATTATTTTTTATGTATTCTATTTTTTTGTTGATTGTTAACTCTGTATTTTATATTTTTTGTAATATTTTTCAATAAATAACATATTTATATTTAAATGGTGATTTATCTATTGTCGGCCCGCCAAAATGGTCAAACGCGCTCCGCTGAACTCAATACTACGTGGATTTTATTTTGGTTTCCAAATTTTTTCATTTCACGTGTAAATTCAACGTGAAATGAAATAATTTGGAAACCAAAATGAAATCCACGTAGTATTGAGTTCAGCGGAGCGCGTTTGACCGACGTGGCGGGCCGATAATACATTATCGCGCTGTTACGAAACATCAATAAATGTTGACTCGAAATTCGACGGAATTTTGTTAGAAAATTTACGAATCTTGTCAGAAAATTTACCGTTTTTATCAGAAAATTCACGAATTATTTTAGGAAATTTACGGATATTATCAGAAATTTTAAGGGTAATATGAGGCGAAGCGAATCTGATCAGATATTTTACGGATCTTATCAGGTATTTTATGAATCTTATCAAGCCACAATATAATCTTGAATCGTTCTTTTAAAATCCGTAAATTTTCTAATAATTCAAGAAATGAAATGCCTGAGTTCTTCTTTCTCAAAATAACTGTGTTGTTTGCAGAATTTTCACGTGAAATCCTATTTTAACCGGCAAGAATATTGAATCGATAATACCCTCGGAAAATCGGAACGATAGCGAAAAACAATTTGACAGAAAAAAGATAAATAATAAACAAAAAAAAACCAAGGAAACAACGAAAAAATGAATTTTATTACTTTTAACACAATTCAAAATACGAAAGTTTCCCGCCATGGCATCCTGCCAGCGACTCTCGCGGAAGAGACGCAGACAAGCAGCGTCCTCTCAGCGGAGCGCACGGCCAATAACGTTCCGTTGAACACGCCGTGCTGAATCTTTTAATAAAAGCCACGGCGTGTTCAACGGAACGTTATTGGCCGTGCGCTCCGCTGAGAGGACGCTGCTTGTCTGCGTCTCTTCCGCGAGAGTCGCTGGCAGGATGCCATGGCGGGAAACTTTCGTATTTTGAATTGTGTTAAAAGTAATAAAATTCATTTTTTCGTTGTTTCCTTGGTTTTTTTTTGTTTATTATTTATCTTTTTTCTGTCAAATTGTTTTTCGCTATCGTTCCGATTTTCCGAGGGTATTATCGATTCAATATTCTTGCCGGTTAAAATAGGATTTCACGTGAAAATTCTGCAAACAACACAGTTATTTTGAGAAAGAAGAACTCAGGCATTTCATTTCTTGAATTATTAGAAAATTTACGGATTTTAAAAGAACGATTCAAGATTATATTGTGGCTTGATAAGATTCATAAAATACCTGATAAGATCCGTAAAATATCTGATCAGATTCGCTTCGCCTCATATTACCCTTAAAATTTCTGATAATATCCGTAAATTTCCTAAAATAATTCGTGAATTTTCTGATAAAAACGGTAAATTTTCTGACAAGATTCGTAAATTTTCTAACAAAATTCCGTCGAATTTCGAGTCAACATTTATTGATGTTTCGTAACAGCGCGATAATGTATTATCGGCCCGCCACGTCGGTCAAACGCGCTCCGCTGAACTCAATACTACGTGGATTTCATTTTGGTTTCCAAATTATTTCATTTCACGTTGAATTTACACGTGAAATGAAAAAATTTGGAAACCAAAATAAAATCCACGTAGTATTGAGTTCAGCGGAGCGCGTTTGACCATTTTGGCGGGCCGACAATAGATAAATCACCATTTAAATATAAATATGTTATTTATTGAAAAATATTACAAAAAATATAAAATACAGAGTTAACAATCAACAAAAAAATAGAATACATAAAAAATAATAGGGAAATTAATGCAGAAAAAAACAGCCTAATTTTTCTAGGGCATCGTTTTAACTTTCTCGTCCTAGAAGGCCCTACTCATTGTTTTGGCAGCTTGTCTGGATCTCGATGTCGCGCTGAAAATAATGATTATGATTCAGCATTAAAAAAATTGATTACATTGCATTTTCCAAAGCGAGTTTTCCAAGTTTTGACGGAACTTCGCCAAAAAATCGTCGAGTGAAACTTGAATCTTCCGTGAAACGAAACAACGAGTTAGGACTAAAATGAAAATATTTTTACAATTAAAAGAAGCAGCGTTACCTTTTTTTAAATTTTATTCAAAATCAACCAACTTATGGATTGTACTCGATTGGAAGGTTCTCTTTCTGCGCACCACACCGTCTCGCTGGAACCACTCGCGACGGAACTGCTTGGCGGCTCCATCCGGAGTGTTGGTCCACTCGATGGTGAAACGGCCTCCTTCGGGTCGAGCACTCCACGTAGTGGGTCAACTCCGAGACGCTTCATGTTGGTGGTCTTGATTCCGTATCCGATACGACGAGCCGACGAGTTGATCACCTTGATGTGATAAGTGTGCTTGTCGTCGTACGCTCGTTGAACACGATCTTAGCGTTCGGATGGGTTGCAATATCTCCTGGTGGGACAGATTGGGCCATTGTTGTTGGTGGTGATAGAGTGGTTAAAGACACGGACACGATGCACCTGACTTCTGAAAAAATATTATCGGTTTTAAAAATTCGTCACTTCACAAGCGGCGTGAACTTTGTGAGTCTATTCAGCAAAATTTCAAAAATAAGAAAACAATTACAAACAATTAGGAGAAAACCCGGAGAATGCTTCGATAAGTCTCGAACTTTGGGAAGAATGTAATAAATTTTGAAAACAGTTTTATCCCAATTGTTTGTAATTTTTCCCTATTTTGGATACTTTTGTGAATAAATTCGGGGGTACGACAGAATAGAAATAGGCGAAATAGAAATGCTACAAAATAGAAATTTCGGGTTTAGCCGAGAGCTGAACAATTATATCATTGAATTGCAGAATTTCCGATCAAATTGAAATAGCAAATTGCCTTGAAGATACTCAGTTTCACGTTATTTTGTTCAAGAGCTTATGGGGACGTTGTTTGTGAATATTTTTGCCTCATCTTTGGCTCAAAATAATCGAAATCTTTTTTTGAAGCAATATTTTGGTTGAAAAACTTGTTAAAATTCCTTCATTTTACGAAAAACCTGAAAAATGTTGAAAATCACCGTTCATTTTAGCACTGAAAAAGCAAGCGCGCTCCATTTCGAACAGTTCAAACATTTTCGGATTTTGGCACACCGTGATGGTGAGAAATTTTTTTTCGTGGACAATCGATTGCAATCATGCAATAAATTTTTCTCAAACTTAAAAGCTTACCACTCGCTGCATTCCCGATTGATTGACATGCTCCCGATTCGACCATATGTGAACATCTGAAAATAAAAAAATTGGTATGACGAAGATAAAGAGAAAAAAAATGTAATGGGGCTAACCGGGTTAATCATTTTTTGCATCTTGCATTTTTTTTCTCATTAATTTCACGCAGAAAACTATTTTTCTCCAGAATAAGTGCATAAAATCCCGTTTTCTGCAAAAAATCAAAAGGAAAATTAACATTTTCAGATGCAAAAAGTGAATAACCCCATAATAGTCACATTCAAAGTATACAAATCCAAAAAACATTTTCCGCTTCTAAAAAAATGCATCCATGCCGAAAAAGACACCATTTTTTTTGGAATTTTTGTATAGCTTTAGGCTACAAAAATTGCAGTAAATTTATGTATCAATTTGAACGCAAAAAGGAGAAAAAATGTTGGAAAAAAAAACGAAAAAAAAAGAAGACAATGAATGAAAACAATGAAGAAAAAATCACCTACTGCCTCTTTCTCTGCGCCTCCTCTCTCTTGGCCTGCGTATCCTTTTTGTGCGGATGAGTGTCTGCGCAGCTAATGCAGCCTACTGTAGAAAAAAATGCGACCACGCTTATGGACCTATTCAAAGTACTGTAGAAAAACGGAAAAAATGACAAAAAACTGGGAGAAAACTCGGAAAATGCTCCGATTGGTCTGAAACTTTGGGAGAAACTGTCAAAAATGCTTCCGGACTTTCTCAGAAAATTTAGGACCGAAATATCGATTTAAAAAAATATTGATTTTTTTTCTGAAAATTTTCTACAATCGATATTTCGGTCCAAAATTTTCTGATCAAACCCGGAAGCATTTTTGACAGTTTCTCCCAAAATTTCAGACCAATCGGAGCATTTTCCGAGTTTTCTCCCAGTTTTTTGTCATTTTTTCCGATTTTCTACAGTACTTTGAATAGGTCCATTAGGCCAGAATTTTTTTTTGGGAAAAAAGCCCGCGCAGTTTAAATTTTATTTTCCAACGTTCCGCTCAACACGCCGTGATTCAGCCAAAAAAAAATTAGTTTTTTTTTTGTTAATTGTTATCAAACTCTTCGATTACTGACTGCTATATAATTGAACTGCTTTCTAGATTTTTTTTTTGGGTGTGATCAAACATATTTGTTCATTCTTCTTGGCGGTATGTTACTTGAAAAACATTTATCATTACGATACTTCAAACCAGGCTTTGTCGGAAAAATTCGGAAAATCGGGTACCAGGCTTTTCTGCATCTTTTTGTAATAAAAATACTGTTTTATGCAGAACAATTACTATAAACAACAACATAACACAAATTTGAAAAAAAAAACTCCGCTTAAGACCCACGTCAAAAGTATAAATTTTCGGAAAATGTTCGGAGCGTTCGAGGACTCACTAAAATATCTTAAAAGCAACGGAGAAAAAACAATATGTACAATTTTCCCAATAAAAAAATGGATATCCGAATTTTTTATTTCGAAAAAAATTTCCGACCAAGCCTGCTCCGAACAGCCGTGAAGTTAGTTGTTTACCGTATATTGACAACAGAGGCGTGCGGGATTCCGGTTTCCGACTTTTTCTATTTTTTGCTTTTTTTTTTGCTGGTTCTGTGAATAACCTCGTTATGAAAATAACAAAAAATAATCTAGTGAAAATTAGTATTTCAATTTACCAGAATCGGTAATAATATTCACAGTACGGAACGCTGCAAATCTGCTCTCTCGCATAGTGGACGACGCGGCTATGTTGGTGACGAAAGAATGCAGAAAATTGAGAGAGAAATTTGAGCGATGTTTCGGCATTTTTCCTCTGAATCTCACCCGAATGCATGCGCAATTCACTGTGCGATTGGAGCGAATTTGCAGCGCTTTATAGATACTTGTGTGATTTGTTTTTGTATCCAATTTAGTTCTACACACTTTTGTTCGCTATATTTTTCAATAAGACGCGGCGAAAAAACGATCATCGGTCAGCATGTGGGTCACACTTGTGTCTCTTTCCCCAGTATTTTTTCACCGCTTGTCCACAAGCTAAACTGTTAATATTTTATTTAGCTTTCCTCCTGAAGTACTTTCTCTGCGCCTCTAAAACAAGAGAATGAGGTAGTACGAGCTCGACGACATTGTGTATCCAATCGGCTCTCGCGCATCGCCTCAAGAGACTTTCTGGCTGCGCCGAAGCCAAGTACGCTCCTCTGCCGCCGCCACTGCCACCGAAAAATCTTTTCCTTCTCGTGTCGGAGCCCACCCATTGATAAAACTTTTTTTTTCACAATCTTCTTCAATCTGTTTTTTTCTTGTCGACTTGATAAGAGAAAAGTTGGCTGTTTTATACTTGTTTTAATTAGCCGAACATGGCAAATATCGACATGATGATGGATCCGGGGTGGAAGTACTTGCGGCAGGCCCAGGACGAGGCATTGAAGGTTTTGTTAATTTTTTTATTAAAAACTGCCATTGGAGAATCCGAAAAACTGAATTGTCTTTCATAGTTCATATTATTATTATTATCTTTCTTATTATTAAAACAGACATAGGGATGTCAGTGTCTGTATGCAAATGTGCACATAAAATTGCATGCATTGTACCTGCAGCCAAAGAAGTTACGAAAACTAGTGAAAGAGAGCGCGTGCATATGAATGGAATAACTTTTCGAGAAAAAGTGTGATACGGGTGAATAGAGTTAGGCGCAGGAACAGAAATTTCATGCAGGCTTGTCTTAAACATTTATCATTACTTATTTTTACACCAAAATGACATGATAACCGTTTTGTAATTGATTTTAATGCTCAGCTAAAAATGTTCATTTTTTCCAAAAATGTAAAACATCAAAAAGCTAGCTAGAGCATCAACTTTCCCAAAGATTTGGCACAGTTCCACGGAGCGCAAATATTTGAAAAGTTTCTGCGGGCGGGGATAAAATGCGATGCGACATCCCACTCTATATGCCCTCCAACTGACAGAAATTGTTGTGTGCTCACGAGTTTAGAAAACAAATTGTAAAGAGTAAAAAAACAAATTTTTATCGCATTTTTGAGACGGAAACTATTGTTTTGAATTGAGCTGCGACTTGTTCTTTTGGGCGCAAAAACGACATTTTATTGTTATTTGTAATGTGGTCAAAAAATGACCAAGAATAGAGCGCGTTTACATTAAGTATAAAGAAGAAAATATTTTCGAGGAAAATGGTGCGAATAAAAGTGGATCCGGCTCGTCCGGAGAATGGTTTCTTGCGGTCCGGCAGCCCGGGTTTGAAAAATTTCATAATAAAAGCTGTGTTAGAGGCTTGTTTTTCAAAAGAAAGTTCCCTAAAAATGGAACACGCGAGAAGGGGTGAATAGAAAACATGCCACTTTGACACAGACACACAAAGATCCTCAGTTACAAACCGCAACATAGTTTTATTGTCGGCCCGCCAAAATGGTCAAACGCGCTCCGCTGAAGTCAACGCTATGCGATTTTCATTTTGGTCACCAAATAAATTCATTTCACGTTGAATTTATACGTGAAATGAAATAATTTGGAAACCAAAATGAAAATCGCATAGCGTTGAGTTCAGCGGAGCGCGTTTGACCATTTTGGCGGGCCGACAATATATATAAGAATGGTTTTTTTTAATCTTCGGAAAAACTTTCGAATGTAAATTTTTCCGAAAAAAAAAGTCGGGAAATTGGAAAGAAACGAACAATTGTTGAAACCGTATCTTAAAAGATGCAATCTACCGTTACCTACCTTTTCAGTACCAAATTTTGTAAGTTACCTACTTCAATCATTACCTCACTTGATCAGTTTTTACTCTCTTTCTGTCACTAACGGTGGCACAATTAAATGTTAAATGAACGTAGGTAAAAGAGGTTTTTGATTATGGAAGGTAAAGATCACGGTAGGTAATGAAGGATTGTCCCTTTAAAGTGTATTGTTGGAAAGTCGGTTAATTAGGAAAAAATGGCTCAAAAATTGCTAATCGGGTCGACCGGGTCGCACCGATCTGGTAAAATTTCCAAGTCGACCCTACCCGGCTCAGTCCAGCCTGTCTCATGCATGACAACTTTAAAAACCCAGAAATGCGGAAAATTTGAATGAAATAATTTTCCATGTTCTCCTCGTGTAAAGCACAATAATTGGCAAAACAGGGACAAAGTATTCAAAAAGATGCGCTACCAACCAGCATGTCTGCTTAGCAGGCTTGTAAATAAAAAATGTAGTGTCAGAGTACACCGAAAATCACAAAAAAAATCTAAACAGTCACAGTTATAGAAAATGGTCATTTTAGGAGCAAGCGGCACGTCGCTTTGACAACAAGACACACGCTTGGTTGCCAGATGTTTCTGAAGGTTTCGTGGCTGCTCCAATTTCCGTCCAAGAGGGCGACAATTTGACATTCACAATGCCTGCGGACGGAAGTTTGAAGAAACTGATGCGTTCCGAAGTGCAAGAGATTAATCCGGCCAAGTTCGAGAAAACCGAAGATATGAGCAATTTGACGTTTTTGAACGAGGCTTCCGTGTTGCACAACTTGCGTCAGAGATACTATTCGATGATGATTTACGTGAGTTTGGCTGATTTCAAGCTATGCGGTGACCTTTTTTTTTGTTGTTGTAAATCAGTGGAAAAAGCGCGCTTATGAGTGAAACATCGGCCACGGTTGTTGGCGTCTCTCAACTTTCTGCACTCTCTCGTCGCGAACGAGAATGGAGCGCATTCGCAGAGCTGCGTATGGACAATTAGAAATCCCAATTTCTCATTTTTTTTTCTGGCAAAAGAAAAACGAATATTATCGGCGAAACTTAAAAATGTCACTGTCAATGTCAAAAACCGGAAAAAAAACAATAGCGTTTTTTTTCCACAAATGACAAGACAAATCAACTCTCAGACGTACTCGGGCCTTTTCTGCGTCTTCATCAATCCGTACAAAATGCTGCCAATTTACACCGACTCGGTGGCCAACATGTACGTGAACAAGCGTCGTGCCGAAATGCCTCCTCATCTTTTTGCCGTTTCCGACGAAGCGTTCCGCAATATGATGACAGGTTGGTTGGAAACTATCATGTCATCAAGATCTTCTAATTTCGAGATAAGGAAAATCAATCAATGTTGATCACCGGAGAGTCGGGCGCCGGAAAAACTGAGAACACAAAGAAAGTTATTGCATATTTTGCAACGATCGGATCAGGAAACAAAAATCAGAAATCGGTAGGTTCTATGTACAGTGCCGGACAAAAAAATACCGTATTTTTGTTTTTGAGTGTAGTCTTGGAAAAGAGAGTACAACTCTGATAATTTGCATGCAATTTTCCCGTTGGTTGTTGAAAACGCTGCCAATATTGATTCAGTCCGTTTTTTTAAATTTCAGATGCCAATTTTTTCGATTCAAATTTTTTTTTTTTTTTGAATTTTCAGTATTGACCATTCGTGAAGAAAGCACGTGCGCTCCACGAAACTTAGTACTTCGTGGATTTCATATTTGTCGCCAAATTATTTCAATTCACGTGTAAATTCAACGTGAAATCAAATAATTTGGGGACGAAAATGAAAACGTAAGAAAAATCGTATATAACCGTAAAAAACAATTTTTAATTAATACGTTAAAAAAAATTTAAAAAAAAAATACAATAAAAAAAAGGTATAACCTGGCTCAAGGTGGTTCAGTCAGCCTGATAGGGGATAAATTAACAAATTTTCATCATCCTGAAAAAGAAATGATGTAAGTTCGCTGCATCGCAAAATCCAGGAAAAATGTTTCCTTGATTTGCAGCAACTGCAAAATTTGGGCAACTTTTATACCTTCTTTCTGTCAATTGCATCATTTACTGATGAATGTTTGTTTCTAGAAACATGGGTAATTTCACTAGACGCTATCTGACCGAGCAGGAGCTGAAAGCGGTGATTTCGGACCCCAGGCTGGTATCAAAGTCCAAAGTCTGCTCAATTCAACTCTGGAAATTTTTTGCGCCATATGGCGAGAATAGGCATCTAGGTGGCTAATAGCCACTGAAAATGACTAATAGCCGCCGTAAATGCTAATAGCGGGCGATAATGACCACTAGCCGTCGAATTTGGCTGTTAGCCATTATGGCTATTAGCCGCCGAAAAGGGCTATTAGCCATTATTGGGTAATGTCGCCATCTGTAAAAAACTTGTCTGGTGGCACCGCAGCCACGGCGTGCTGCCCGGAACGTTATTGGCAACGCGCTCCGCTGAGTGTCTGCGTCTCTCCGGCGAGAGTTTGCTACAAAAACAACAGTATCCACGCACTCTGCTTGTCTGCGTATCAGTTTAACGCAGAAAAACGCTGCGCAGCTAAATGCGACCACGCTCAGGCGAGAATTTTTTTTTTCGAGAAAAATGCCCGCGCATTTTAAATTTTATTTTCCAACGTTCCATCCAACACGCCGTGCGCAGCTATAGAATGTTTGCATGCAACAATTAAGGGAAACAATCTACGTGCTTACTCAGCAAAAATGATAGCCGATGGAAACGGCTAATAGCCATGGAAAACGGCTAACAGCTATTGAATATGGGGCGTGTGCCAAATACATAAGGCACACGTTCCGAATCGGTGGCTATTAGCCAAAAATTTTCTGAGAAGCTACCGTGAAAACTATATTAGAACGGCATGCCAAAATGGTTCAGTTCTGTATAAGACTGCCGTTCTATTAGGGTTACCGTTCAAATATAGTTTTTACGGCAATTTAGTTCCATTCATTCATTCAAGAATAAATATGGAAAAAGTTCTGAAATGTTTGAAATGATTGTGTAGAAAACTTTGTAATCTGAGATTTTTGAAAAATCAACTATTACTGCGTCGCGAGAACCAGTCAGAGCGCTCGTGTCTTCCGGATGTGGTCTCGCCGCGATCAGTGCGTATACGGTAGTTTTTTTACGAAAAAAAACGAAAACAATGCAAAAACAGAAAAACAATTCAAAAAAGAACGTAAAAAAACTACGGTATACGCGATGATCGCGGCGAGACCACAGCCGCAAGACACGAGCGCTCTGACTGGTTTTCGCGACGCAGTAATAAATCAATTCTGGCAACGTGTCAACTAATAATAAGAAATTGCATGAAATTTACCAGAATTGCTATCCTCCCTTTTCAAAAACTATGCATACTCAAAAAACAAAGAAATGAAATATTTTCGTCCGGTACTGTATACATATTTAAAAAGACTAATATGAAAACAGCAACAATGATTTAGGAATCGTCTCTAGAAAATCAAGTGGTTCAAGCGAACCCGGCTATTGAGGCTTTTGGAAATGGGGCAACTACAAGGTGAATCATCCATTTCCGTTTGAAAAATAGGCTACAGTGTTTTATGAACGTTTGCGAGTTTCAGAAACTACAACTCTTCGCGTTACGGAAAATTCATCCGAATCCATTTCGATCGTAAAGGAAAACTGGTCGGTGGAGACATTGAGCATTGTAATCCAATATTTTGTTTTAACTTTTTTCACAAGTTGCAAAAAAAAAACATTTACATTTTCAGACCTTTTGGAAAAGTCACGTGTGATCAAACAAGCTCCTGGCGAGCGCTCCTACCATATTTTCTATCAGATAATGACACAAAAATCGTTGAGAGGTTTTATGATCAACAAAGTTGAGACGAAATTCCAAGATTTCAGACAGATTTGGGCTCAGCGACAACATTCGCGACTACCAGTTCGTGTCTCAAGCCGAGATCACGGTGCCCGGAATGAATGATAAGGAAGAGTGGGAGGTCACTGATGTAAGTGGAAAATTATAAAATGTGACAAAATACTTTGAAATTTCAAGAACGCTTTCAACGTGATGGGATTCTCGGCGCGCGAGAAGGAGGACCTCTACAAATTGTGCTCCGCCATTATGCACATCGGAAACTCTACTTTTAAACAAAAGCCGCGAGATGAACAAGCGGAAGTTGACGATATGAAAAGTACGATCTTATGATCTTTTATGAGTACTATTTTCTTCTTGAAGGTCCTACAGCAGCTTGCAAACTTTTTGGAATCAATACGGATCAATTTCTAAATGCACTCACTCGCCCACGTATAAAAGTTGGAATGGAGTGGGTCAACAAGGGGCAAAACGTTCAACAGGTCAATCGCACAAATTCCGAATAACTTTTGGTTTTTCGTGACGATATTGAATTATCATATAACTTTTCAGGTAGAATGGGCGGTTGGTGCACTTTCAAAAGCAATCTACGCACGAATGTTCAATTGGTTAATTAAACGTGTCAACAAGACGCTTCAGGCCAACGTGGAAGACATGGTCTTTTATATTGGAGTGTTGGACATTGCTGGATTCGAGATTTTTGATGTATGTACATAAACTGGTTATTTTAACTCTAATCAAATATTTTAGCGCAACTCTTTCGAACAGCTTTGGATTAACTTTGTCAATGAAAAGCTTCAACAGTTTTTCAATCATCACATGTTTGTTTTGGAGCAAGAAGAGTACCAAAGAGAGGGAATCGAGTGGACGTTTATCGATTTCGGTCTCGATCTACAGGCATGCATTGAGCTTATTGAGAAACCACTTGGAATCGTTTCAATGCTCGATGAAGAATGCATTGTGCCAAAAGCCAATGACATGACTTATGTGGATAAGTTGTTAACCCAACATTGCGGAAAGCATCCAAACTTCCAAAAGGCAAAACCGCCAAAAGGGAAACAAGCGGAAGCGCACTTTTCAATCGTTCACTACGCTGGAACTGTGCGGTACAATGCGGAACAGTGGCTGGATAAAAACAAAGATCCGCTTAACGACTCGGCGGTTGCTATTCTCAAGACTTCCGACAAAGAGGGAGTTCTTTATCAACTCTGGGAAGACTACCAAACTGATGTGGATCGAGAGGAAAGTGAGAAAAGAGGAAAGACGGCGGCGAAGAAGAAGGGAAAGTCTGCGTCGTTTTTGACTGTATCGACCATGTACAGAGAGTCACTGACATCTTTGATGACGATGCTTCACACTACGCATCCACATTTCATCAGGTTCACTTTTTTATAATTTTGAAAGGATAACCACTATTAGTGTTTTCCCAACTCATGGATCTCTAGGTCCATTGCCGAACTGTCAATTCATATAACGACTTTGTTTCAGATGCATAATTCCGAACGAGAAAAAGACAAGCGGTCTCATCGACGCGCCACTCGTACTCAATCAATTAACTTGCAATGGTGTTTTGGAAGGAATTCGAATTTGTCGCAAAGGTTTTCCGAACAGGATGATGTTTGCCGACTTTCGATATCGTTATGCTATTCTTGCGGCCGAAGAAGCGGCTGAGAAGGATCCGGCAAAGGTAGGCGAGTTATTAAACAGCGGGAATAACACAACCGATTTCAGGCAACTAAAGCAATGCTGCGAAAATTGAGCAAGAGCAATCAGTTGAATGTGGACACGTTTAAAGTTGGAACCACTAAAGTAAGAAAGATATTAAAACATTCTTGGAATCATCTTTTTCCAGGTATTCTTCAGAGCTGGTATGCTGGCTCGTCTTGAAGAACTGCGTGATGACGCTTTAACGGCTGTCATCTTGAAGTTTCAGTGTTCCGTACGACATTATTTGGCTCAGGTGATAATCAGGATTTAGAATACCGTAAAACCTGTAATAGAGGCGCATGCGCCTTTGTTTTCAACCCTCCCTTTTTAGTGCGCCTCTATTACAGGGACGCTTCAATTAGAGGGTGCGAACCTTATATTTTTCCATTTTTTTAATTTTTAAAACAAAACTTTATGCAAAAAAATACCAAAAAATACGGACTATTGAGCGTTAATCTACATTAATCTTGCACCGCGCAAAGAGCGCATTTTTCGATTTCGTTGATATGAGAAGTAAGAAATATGAAAAAATAGAAGGAAAAAAATGAGGATGAATTTTCTGCCTATAAAACATATTCTGTTGTACAGTTGGGTATTGAATTCAATTTTTCGCTATGCCAAATAGTTCCTGTGTCGTTACAGTTCTATTCCGCATCAGCTCCGAAATGATTTTAAATAACTGATTTTTGTATAATGGGAGTGTGAGACGTATAGAAACACATGGTAAACGGTTTACCTGTCGTTAATTACTTGGAAATTTCGAAAGATCAAATTCTGATATAATTTTTTTGGACTATCGATGAAAGTTTAAATTCATCATTAATTTCTTGGTATAGTTTTGCAATCGTGTCAAAAATCGAAATCTAAACGATAAAACTCACTTATCATAACGTGCAGTTGAGTACGGATGCGCCTTTAACAAAGCAGCGTCTCTATTAGGGGGTGCGCTTCAATTAGAGAGTGCATCTCTATTTTTCAAAATGCACCTCGAGGGCGCCTCTATTAGAGAGGCGCTTCAATTACCGAGGAGCTTCTATTACAGTTTTTACGGCATTGTTCATTAGCGAAGAAAGCAAATGTGCTCCACTAAACTTAGTAAGCGCACTTGCTTTCTTCGCAAATGGACATTATGTACATATAGAAGTGAAATGATTAAAAAAACAAAAATGGAGAGAATTAAACAAAACAATCTAAATGATTTTGGTTGCCAAGTGGTCTGGCTCAATATGAGATAGATTGTTTGCTCAAAAAACGAAAAAAAAATTCGCGCGAGTATATCGTAAGGAGGCATATCCACAGTGAAAGATACCAGCGAAACTGTCAGCATGCCGCCCGTTTTTATCGATTTGCGAAAAGCAATATTTTCCTCTCTACTTTCTTTATTGATGTTTTCCAGCTCGAATACAAACGCAGACTCGATCGCGAGGACGCCTATCCCGTTATCCAGGACAACGTCAGAGCGTGGATTAAATTACGGTAAGTCGTGTTCATTCAAATTTAAATGTTTGCTTCCTAATGGAATTCTGAAGATCGTGGCCGTGGTACCGTTTATTCTCGCGCCTAAAGCCCATGCTCAAAGGAATGAAGTCGAACGCAGAGGTCGAAGCTTTGGAGAGAAAGTGCAAAGAACTGGAGGAGAGCCATAAGCGTGAGGAAGAAGCTCGCAAGAAATATGCCGATGAGTTAAGGTACGTTGTCGATAACTTTAAGCTACTAGTACGGGATCGTGGAGTTATGTGTTTTACGGCGGAAATTTGCCCCATTTCCGTGTGCGGTTTTTAATGAAAAATTATGGTAAATGTACGGTAAAGGAAAAAGGTAAATTATTTTATCGACAGAAAATTAAAATATTGGAATGTTGGCGGGGTTCATGGCACTATAAACGGCCCGTGAATGGTTTTCGGAATAACGGAACGGATGTTTTCGGTCAGAACCCCCATTTACTTTTGCATTTACCGTACGGTAAATGTTCATGAACACGGCATCTGAACTCTCTCAGCCACAAAGCATTCGCAACGCCCAATAAGTATAGCAGTTTTTCACTGATTGCCCTAGATCCTTCATGATGCGCAGTTTTCTTAAAGTATTGCAACGCACTACAGAATAGGGTGCACAAAATCCACACCAAATCAAATTTAGTGCAAACATAGTTTTTCAGAGCGAAAATCGAGCAATACGAAGAAACGAAAGCAGCTTCGGAGCGCGATAGAATGCTTTTGGACAAGAGAAATAAAGAAATTGAGGAGCTGAATCGCAATCTTAAATTGGAATCCGAGGCTAACTATGAGAATGCGAAGAAGGCGGCGGAGCTCGAGAAGTTGAGAGAAAAGGAGCGGAAGGAGTGGGAAGAGAAGGAGAGGAGAATGCAGATGGAGGCTGAAAATGAGGCGAATCAACACAAGAATCACGCTGAGAAATTGAAGGAGCAGTTGGCTCATTTACAGGCTGATCATGATAAGATCGCTGCGCAGAGAAAAGCCCAGGTAACTTCAACATGTAAAAAGGTGTAAATGAAATACTGAAGTCGTACTCATAAAGGTAAATAACTTTATGGTAAAAAAGTCTGCTGCGCAGTCTTGCGGCTGCTTTTTTCTGTCGCGATTTTTTAAATGACGTCTGATCAAAAAGTTGTATGTCACGTTACTAGCTCTCACTAGGGCGCATATTTAAAACCGGTATTGGCTCTTTTTTATACGTACCATTTCAAATGAAACTGGTTTTCCGTGGTGGCCGAACTCATTTCCGCAAACTTTATTGTCGCATTTTGCAAAAAGGGGAGGGAACTCCGCCCACTCCATGTAATGAGAGAGTGCGAAGGGGAGAGAGGAAATACTTGAGATCGGGGGCTCAGCGATTTTTTCTGAGGACTCATGCTTGCCCCACGGAGTCCTCAGAAAAAAAACCCCTCCATTTGCACACTCTCTCGCTAATATGAGAACACGCCGACCCCACATAGAGGCCTCGGAAAGTTCGACCTCACCGATGCCTCGGAAAGATAAAACATGAACTCAGAATATCTCCTCAAAAACTTTGGGTATCTGTTCAGAATTTTTATACGAAGCGCGGGTAAGGTCGAACCCTTTTTTAAAATAACTTTGGGGTGGTCTGCGTTTTTTCCGGAGCAGCGGAGAGGTCGCAATTTTTCTGAGGCCTCCGCGGGACAAGCGTGAGTCCTCAGAAAAAATCGCTGACGGACTAGAAATTCGTGGCCAGTAGTAAAAGAATCACCGTGAAGATCACGGTGATTCTTTTACTACCGAGCACACAATTCTAGTCCATCGATTAGGTTTTTTCTGTCGCGTATTTTTAAATGACTTCGGATCGCGAAGTTGTTTGTCACGTTACTTCCTCTTATGGCGCATATCTAAAACTGGAATTGGTCTTATTTTTTACGTACAATTCAAAATGCACAGCGGTTCTTTTTGCGCTCCTCAAAACTTAGTACTTCGTGGATTTCATTTTCGTCACCAAATTATTTCAATTCACGTGTAAACTCAACGTGAAATTAAATCATTTGGAGATGAACATGAAATCCACGAAGTACTAAGTTTTGTGGAGCGCACTTGCTTTCTTCACGAATGGACAATATGAAAACAAAAAACCGTAAAACACCTGTTGCAGGAACAAATAAACGCTGAACTGATCGACGAGGTCGCCGGTCTAAAACAAAAATCGGAGAGAGCCGAGGAACAGAAAAATAAGCTTATCGAAGACTTAGATAGTTTGGACGACAAGTTGGCAGCGGAGAAAAGAGCCAATAATGAGCATGTTAAACGTATAAAAATGTGTTTTGCTCATAAAGCGATAAAAATTTTTAGAAAATAAAAAACTGGAAGGACAACTCAAAGCGACTCAAATTCAACTTCAATTGGCTCTCAAAGATAAACACGAATTCGACGTGGATTGTAAAAGGTGAATAGAAGAAGGGTAAATATCTTTCGGAAATTATATGTTTTGCTATTTTAAGACGTGACTCGGAAATCGGAGAACTCAAACTTAAAGCTCAAGGAGACGCGAACCTGATCGCCAAACTGCAAGCCATGCTTCGTCGCTGCATTTCTCGAATCGAAGACCTTGAACATGATCTTCTTGAGGAACGCAAGTTGCGTATGAAAGCGGAAAGACAGTACCACGAGCTGCGCAACGAGTTCGACGTGCTCACAGAGCAAATGGCCGAAGCCAGTGGACAGCTGACAGCAGAGACCCATATCAATAAGATTCGAGCAGAAGAGGTGTCGATGCTGCGTCGCGATTTGCAAAAGCGTAATTTGAATCATGAAGCCTATATTTCCGATTTGTGCAATATGCAGTACGCGACCGTTAACAATCTGAGAAACTTGAGTCAGCAGGTATGTAGGTTAAATATGGTTGTTCATATTGAGAATAAATGGTATGTAATAGACTTGTGCGGAAACGGAAATCGGCATAGACGGATTTCCGAAATTTCCGACGTTTTTCGGAAACGATTTAGTCGAAAACCGACTATGCAGCTGAAATCAGGCTACGGTATAAAAATGTAACCACGTTTACTGAACTTTCCAAAAAAAAAAATTTTCGGAAACAAAATGTTGTTTCCGACTTTTCCGGCTGACCTTTTCCGCACAAGCCTGGTCCGTGAAAGGGGTAAGCAACGCAAAAATTCTTTCATTTTTTGGAAAATATCGTGTACCTGAGCTCCCCAAAAAAAAAAAATAAATATTTGTTCCACAATGTGGGGAGTCAAACTCCCTTTTTGGGGAGCTTTATTCCACGTGTGGGGAGTCATATTTGAGTGGGGCTTATGTTCACATTCGCCTTTTTAGTACTTCGTGGATTTCATTTTCGTCGCCAAATTATTTAAACTCACATGCAAATTCAACGTGAAATGAAATAACTTTGGCGACGAAAATGAAATCCACGAAGTACTAAGTTTCGTGGAGCGCACTTACTTTTTTCGCGAATGGACAATACCTATGAAAACATTTAAACAGGGTAAGCAACTGATAAATTAAAAAATTTTCACGAAAAAATGGAATTTTTCTGTAATAACAGTTTCAACTAATAGCTTGAGCTTTGCGGAAATTCCGGAACTTTTGCGTTGCCGCTCATCCCTGGTCTGTAAGTTGCGGGTGACTAATGGGATTATTCACAAAACCGGAAAAAAAGGAAGAAAACGGAAAAAAAAACTTCGGGAAAAATCGGAGAATGCTCCGATTGACTTAAAATTTTGAGAAATATGGGAGAAAATTATCCTGTCAAAAAATTTTGGTCCAAAATTTTTTGAGCATGTACAAGATAATTTTCTACAATATTTCCCAAAATTTCAGGTCAATCGGAACATTCTCCGATTTTTCCCGAAGTTTTTTTCCGTTGTCTTCCTTTTTTCCGGTTTTGTGAATAACCCCATAAAAGAATGCGTCTAATGAAAATATTTTACGAAGGAAAATTGAATTGATAATATTGTGAAAACAAAAAAATAGCAACGCGGTGTTTGCGTACTTTCAAAATTCAAATGAAAATGGGAAAAAATCTCTTCATTTGCCATGCTATTTCTTTCATTGCCGTTGAATTTCAAAAGTACGCAAACACCGCGTTGCAATTTTTTTGTTTTCACTATATATTAGAAACACTCCAATCGAAAATTAAACATTTTCAGTCTGCCACCTTGGAATCTGAAGCGCTTCGAATTTTGGACACCCGTCGCGCCATCAGCAAACAACCGCTGCCAAGAGTTTATGTGGAGGATCCAGATAGTGATACAGAGTCGGCTTGAAACTAAACTTTTTTTTTTTCAAAACGCACTTCTCACACTTTTTGTTTAATATCAATTGGCGCCATCTACTCAAGCAATTTCACTCTACCTTCAGTTTCATTTATTTCACTAGTGAATGCCGTAGGGTCAGGTTTTAGGAATTTTCATAAAACTTTTACTTTTGCCTCCTGAATAGATTTTTCATAGTCTCCACGTGCACAAATCGGTAGTTCAACCTCTCAACCACTCGACCACTATTGTTTGCCGAACAGTGCTTGCAAAGGGCGGTGAGAAGAACGGTGGGACCCGTGAGCATTTTGATGAGCTTATTTTCAAGCCTTTTGCGATTTGAGTAGGTGGAGTCTATGAAAAATCTATTTAGAAGGCAAAATAACCCCCGAGTACAAATTTTAATAAAATTCCCAAAGCCTGACCCTACGGCATTCCCTAGTCAGACTTTTTTCAAATAAATTTTCACTTTAAAAAAAAGTAAGGTGGAACGGAGTTGGGCAGGATTGTACAAAACTGATAGGAAAATAATCATTTACCACTTTTTTTTTGAATCCTTGCCCTGAAAAGACCTCATTTGTCTTGTTTTCAATGATTCTTGCTCTTTGCAGTCATTTCGAAAAGGAATTACAAATGTATTATGATATTTTAAAACACTTCTAAGGTTTGAAATATTATTCGGTTGTTCGGAAAATGTTTACCCATTATATTATCAATTCAATATTCTTACCGGCTATTACTGCGTCGCGAAAACCAGTCAGAGCGCTCGTGCCTTGCGGCTGTGGTCTCATCGCGACCAGCGCGTATACGGTTGTTTGTTTACATTTTTTTGAATTGTTTTTCTGTTTTTGTATTGTTTTCGTTTTTTTCGTAAACAAACTACCGTATACGCGCTGTTCGCGGCGAGACCACAGCCGCAAGGCATGAGCGCTCTTACTGATTTTCGCGACGCAGTAATACCACATGCGCCCGCGAAAGTTTTATAATAGACGGAGACATAACGAATGACACACCCGATCACATGTTTTGATCTACGTTTTTATTTATTTATTTGAATACGCCCATTGCGGTACGTGAAAAATAGAGTAAAGGTATAGAAGAAGATTCAGAAACGGAATAGAAAGATTAAAGGAATTTGTAGGGATATGTGGTTATAGTACACGTGAAAGAAACAAATTTTGGGTGAGAGAAGAGGATAAATTTTGCGTAAACGTTCGGTCATCAGTGGTCACATTTTGAATGAAGAGAGCGTGCGGTTAGCAAAAAAGTTTCTACGTATTTTAGTTTTGCAGTGACTCCATTTGAATTTATTTTTTGCGCGCGTGCGAGTGTTTTTCCCAAAAGTGAAAAAGGGGCTTGTGTCAATGTCTACTAGACCCCAAATCATTTTTAGTGCAAGTTTTCTATCAAAAGTTTGCCTTCTCGATTCTAGCGAAGATAGATTAAAAAAAGAGTTACGTTGGGGGGCTGTTAGGTAGTCGGGGTCATTTGGAGTTAGGTATCTCCCTTTTATACGGCTGTATAGTCTTCTCGTAAATGCATTTTGAACCGATTCAACGGCTTTACAGTCGAATTTTTTTGTTGGGTTGCTGATTTCTGTGCCATACTCTAATATAGGCGTAATGAAGATTTTGTATAAAAGTGTCATGCGTCGGGGATTATTACTACAGTAGTGATTAAATATTTGGAAGACGCCAAACTTAGCTTTGCACGTAGCTTTTTTCCAGTGGTTTGAAAAATCGAGCACTGGTGATATCATGAAGCCTAAGTCGCGGATCAATGTTTCTCTTTTTATGGGAATATTGTTGATCTGGTATTTTGTGGTTCGGGGATTTTCGCCTAATGAGATAACTAGAGTTTTACTATCGTTGAGAGCCAGCTTAGAATTTTCAGACCATTTGCAGACGGAGTCTATCGCGTTTTGCATCAGAGTTACATAACCTTCAAGCGGATCACTTTTTGGAATCGTCGTGTAGATTTTAATGTCGTCTGCAAATTGTTTGCATCTAATGCCAGCTGGCAGAATGCTAGGAATTTCATTAACAAATATTCCGAAAAGTATTGGCGAGAGTACGGATCCTTGAGGGACGCCGCACTGCGCGTGCTTTTGGGTAGATAATTTGTTGTTGACCTTAACCGAAAATTTTCTATTGGAGAGATATGATCTTATCCATTTGATCAGATTCGGATTGAGGTTGACTTCTACCAGTTTCTCTAATAGAATTTCATGTGGAACTCTGTCAAAAACTTTTGCATAAACTAGGTTCAGTTGAATTCAGTTGAATTCAGTTGAAAAGACCTGATGGGGCGGAGCCTCGATTTTTCGCGTTACTGCTTACTGTAGCCGGCAAGAATATTGAATTCATAATAAGTTAAAAACTATTAGGCTGGCAAAAATTTTTTCCGAAAAATTTCACAATTTTATTTTTTTTATCAACTTTATTTCCTAGCATTATCAATCAACAATATATTATTGACCATCATTAGTCACAACTGTGAGCCATCGCCCCAGCTCCACTCGTCGAAGATGATCAGTCGAAGTTGAGGTCAAGAGAGATCGATCATCTCGGTAAACGCCTGTAACTGTTACGCAGATCTAAGAGGCTATAGCAGCTTTTGCGCATGACTTAGAGCTCCTTTCAGATTTTAAACAGCCTTTAAACCCAGTAGCAGATGTTATGCAGACATTGAAGGCTGCAACACCTGTTAAGCAGATCTTAAAAAGGCTGTAGATGTTACGCAGATCTTAAACGCGACACGCGCCGCACCTGGCGACACAAAATCATTGGCACCGCCCGTCTGTTTTCTGCTTGTTATTTTCCGTTTTTTCGTCGGTATTTTTCTTTTTTTTTGCAATTTTTAATTATTTTTTTACTCCGTGGTAAATTAAAAGATGAAAAAAGACATTCTCGTCACGAATTCCACATTATATAATGGATTCGTGACGGAGTGACATTTCACGTGAAACTGTGAGACGAAACATCTCTTAATTTCTTCAGTTATTTCTTCATTTTTTCGAATAATAACGTGATTGTCACTCCGCCACGAATCCATTATAGCGCAAAATAATTTTTTTTTTCTTCCTTTTTTTCAAATAAAAACGCGTTTTGCGTCTTTTTGTTTTCACATTTTTATGTTTTTCGGTAACGTGGAAGGTTAATTTATTTTCAAAAAATATTTTCGAGGAAAAAAAAAGAAAATGTGATTAATAAATAATAAGAAAATGTTTTTTGCGCGAATATTTAAATAGATACAAGCCTACTGGCTTCGTCGCCACTCTTTTTCTCTTGTTTCACTCTTCATCATTCATTTGTAAGCACTCTGTTCTGCTGGGATTTCTGTCCTCTGTGGCTCAGTTGGTAGTGCGCGTGATTACAAATCCAAATGTCGCGGGTCCGTGTTTTGCCCAATTCAAAAAAACTTCTTTATTTTTCGTTTTTTGTGCGGTTTCGCATCGCTTTTGATTTGTTTCATATATTAATCTCATTCTGCATTTATTTTTTGTCCGGAAAGTTCATGGAAGCATGTGTGATACTTTTCAAATATGTGACCGGAGGGAGCTGGGTGGAAGCTTGCTTTGTGACGGATTTTTTTGTGATTTAAAGTCTAAAGGCTTTTTCAGTGTTTAATCGGCTCCCAGTAACCTTTTCTTATCTTTTTAGAATCACATTTAGACTTTTAATTACAAAAAAATCCCCCCGCTAAGCACGCTTCCGCCCAGCTCCCTCCGGTCGCCCTTTTGAAAAGTGTCACACATGCTTCCGGCGCATTGCCGCTGAACTTACCGTGCATTGATAAATGCTCAGAAACGCATATTCAAAGCGTGAACAACAAAAACAATAAGTGAAAAAACAATTTTTCTCTAATTGACCTGAAATTTTGATAAATTATGTAAAAAATTCTCAAGTTTTGGACGGAAATCAATATTTCAGTGTTGAGCATTTTTGCGATTCAAATGAACCCGCGCGCCACCGATGACGCGCCGCGTTTTCTATAACCGTCTAGCTTCTCTCTCTCTCTCGCGCTCTCTCTCTCTCTCTCTTTCCCGCAGAGCACCGAATAAATTCCTAATTTCCAGAGCAAAAGGGTAAAGACAGAGAACCCGTCGACCAACAACACCATCCACCACCCGCCACGTCACCGGCGCCCAGTCAACACCCGAGAAATCCCAAAATGCAGGCGGCACGAGTTCGCCTGCCAGTTGGAGTTTACAAGGAGTTTGAGGTTAACGTAAGTTGTTTGGAAACAAGCTTAAAATAACAAAAATAAAAAAATATATCGTTCAGCGCGGCTCCGAGGGTGAAGCATTGTTCCGTCAGGTGACGAGCGACTTGTCGATCGAAGAACGCGATTACTTTTCTCTCTGCTTCTACGACAAAGAGGAAGGCATCAGACACTGGTTGTATAATGATAAGAAGATATTAAAGCAATTGAAAAGTTGGTTGCTTTTTTTTTGGTTTTCTGATGATTCCCAGTTGATTTAAAAGCCCAAAACAAACTTTACAGACCTTCCCTAGGAGTTCTCTTTCGAGGTCAAATTCTACCCGACCACACCCACCACTATTGTCGACGATCACGCACGATACTACGTCTTCCTCCAACTCCGCCGTGACATTCTCACAGGACGCCTTCCAGCCACCGCCCACACTCATGCCCTTCACGGCTCTTTTGTTGTTGAGATGACAATAAAGTGTATTAAATGCTATTTCTTTTTTTTTTAAATAAAAATAATAATTATAAAAGTATGTTTTATTTACTAATAGAAAAGAGAAAAGGAACGAAAAGCAAAGTGAAAGCAGTAGTAGCCCCTTAGTTGCGCAGCTTTTGAGCAGATCTTTAGCAGAAACCCATAGCGCGTAAATTAACAGTTGCGTAAGAGCTGCGTAAAAGTTGCCAAAGTCTGCGTAACAGTTGCAGGCATTTACCGAGATGGCTGCTCGAGCAGGAAACACGTTTTCTTTCTTTGGCGTGAATTTAAAAATTTTCGGAAAAAACTTTTTTGCCAGCCTAATATTTTATCTTATTATGCATTCTTGAAGAAAGCAAGTGCGCTCCACGAAACTTAGTACTTCGTGGATTTCATTTTCGCCGCCAAATTATTTAGTTTCACGTTGAATTTGCACGTGAAATAAAATAATTTGTCGACGAAAATGAAATCCACGAAGTACGAAGTTTCGTGGAGCGCACTTGCTTTTTTCGCGAATGGACAATAGTTACCGTAAAAACCGTAATTGGCAGTGCCACAGGCCAGGCCGATTTGAAAATCTACCCGACCCGACTCTACCCAGCTCGCGGGCCGGGGTTGCAGTTGTGTAATATTGAAAAACAAGCCTGATGTGGCGCCCATCTCAATCAGTCTTGAGAATGAGATCAACGAATTTCTTTGTATACGACGTTGAGTAGTCGCTCGGAAGTATATTTGATAAAGAGCCCATTCTTTCATCTGGCGCGGGAAAAAGCAACGTATGTTGGTCTGTGAGCAAAGATGTCTTCTGGGATCTAGAGTCCAAGTCTGCCAAACGATTATCCTTGTGCTTTGTTGATGCTGATGGCAAATGCCAACTTGATCGGGAACTGTGTTCTCATGAGGCGAAATGTAAGGTTTTTGTCCTCGTAGCAGGTGATCCTCGATACGAAGGTGTCTTTTCCTTTGTTGGATCCGGTGGCGAATGTGCAGAGGATGCACTTCCGCTAGAGCTCATTGACGTTGAGGCGTGTGGCACATTCTACTGCTAACGTCCAGATTTCTCAAGAGCATGACGACTGCGCCAACCATCTGACAAAGACGATGAGGAGGGAGGGAAGACGCCCGAACAGAGTTGACGAATCTCGTGGTCATGTATTTGTTCGTCGACTCGTCTTAAACTTTGTCTCGTGACAAACATTCCTGAAACCAATAGAATGAATGAAAATTTCGAGTAAACTTTTATCATCTCTGCCCCGTCCATTTTGGAATGAACTTCTTCATTCAGAAGATCCAAGTCTACATTCTTCGGAGCGAGAATAGCGGCATCCGAAATGTCTCCTCTCAATCGCCAAACACGTCATCCACGTGATCTTCAGAATCTGGGAGACCTTCTGGAAGAGTGACTCAATCTTCGTAGTCGTTTGCTGCTCCATCACCAACATCCAGTAAAAACTTGATCCAATTTGCATCTCCATTGATGATCCGCATGTTGTCTAGGAGCGTGAACTTATGGAATTGAATCCAGAGGTAACTGTTATTGATAGTTGTTGATGCTGGTGGCACCATTGGTGTACAGAAGCAGAGGACGAAGAGCGTAACTTTTAGGATCTCGTGGATAGACTCCCTAGATCCTTCCTATGATCATTTCTCAGGCTCTTTTTCTAGTTTTCTGGCATGTTGATGTAGGTGAGTTCACTGGACTCCTTGATCCCTTCGAGGTAATTTCCAGCTTGTTCCTGATCAGCGAAGTACTTATTTTTTGCCAATAAAGCGGTGATAGTAGTCCCTCAATTTCAGAGTTTTGAGCGGCGGCCTTCTCGTTTCCAGGTTGGTAAACCACTGTCTGACGATCCGGAAGGTGAATGGATAGGCGATAGATTGTCTCGCTCTTCTCCTGACACGGGAATCTGTAGATATGGTGGAGATCTTCTGGAGCACAAATATAGCAGCAGTCCAGGTAAATGTTGATCTCGTCCACTGTTTCATCTTCAGCACTGCGCGAAATCTGAATGGAAGCACAATCGTGGTTTTTATAAACGTACTTGTAGACGCAGACAGAACGAGACGACACACCGAATATTGAATTGATATTATACTCGGTATACAACGCTGCAAACTCGCTCCAATCGAACAAAGAATTTCGAATGCATTTGGAGTGAGGTTCAGAGAAATCAGAGCAAAACATCGGCCACGGTCTCTCAAATTTCCGCACTCTCTTGTCGCAAACGCGGCCGCGTCCACCACTGTGCGAATGGAGCGGGTTTGCAGCGCTCCGTACTGAGAATATCAATCCCAGAAAGTTCCACCAGAAGCCAATCAAAACCTAGGCCATACAGAACTAGGCTAACGCTGAAATGCAAAATTTTGCGAGATGAAATGAGGGCAAGTCTGAACTTCCCATTGCGTGTTCGAGCGGTGGAACTCTCACAATCAGAGATGAATAATATTAGTGTAATTAAACCATTGAAAATGAAGAGGACCGTGTGTAAAATATTTTTAAAAGATTCCGTAAAGCGTAAAACCTTAGGCCTGCCGTGCTTTATTGTGAAAACAAAAAAATTGCAACGCGGTGTTTGCGTACTTTTAAAATTCAAACGAAATTGGGAAAAAATCTCTTCATTTCTCATGCTATTTCTCTCATTGCCGTTTGAATTTTCAAAAGTACGCAAGCACCGCGTTGCAACTTGTTTCTTTTTCCACAATACCCGTTAATGAATTAGCCAATGGTTTCAAACAAGAAAACATTTATTCACTGAGAAAACAATACATAGTACAAACACTCGTCAGAAAACCAGTAAATTTTATAATTTTACTATAATCCTTCTAATACAGTAAGTATAAAAACAGTTGTTTTTAAAATGTAGATTTTCGTCTCAAACCGGTCGATTTAAAGCCAACAAATCGATAATTTGCTTGAATTTCAACAGTTTTATCCACGTCAAGATTTCCGAGAAGTGACGTCTTCTCATCCACGTCATCCGATTTCTTTTGCGCAGACTTCACAAATGCAGGACAGCGGAAGGGATTTGATGTCTTTGGAGTTCCATTTTCATTAATTTTCTTTTGAAAATATTTGGATTTCTCATCCATTCCGACCGTAAAAGACGATGGAGCCGAGTTTTTCTGAGTCAGTAGCGGCGATTTGAATTTTTGGAAATGCTTTGAATTTTCTGGTGTCGACATTGATTTTTTAAAAACTGGAAGTGGCTTCAGCTCAGGTTCCTGCTCTTTTCTGTCGTTTTCAGCCTGACTTATCTCAATGTTCCTAATATTTTCCTTAACAATTGTAATTTCTTCTGATTTTTCCACAAGTTCTGAAAAATCGTCATCGATAATATTCTGAACTTTCGATTTTTTGGCTTCCGGTTGCTGATTTGCCGATTTCGAGTACTTTTTGAGTATTTTTTCAGCCGAATAGTCAACTTCTGGCGCATTTTTCCGTTTTTTCACTATCAAAACCCTTTCTTTTTCCACTTCTTCCATAAATTGTTTCAAAAAATCGTCCTCGTCAATTTTATCGCGTACATCAACTTTTTTTGCTATTGCTGGTTTCTGGACTCGTTTAATGGATGGAGAGTCGAGCTGAAATTAAAACTAAATTGAACATTGATTATTGAACAATTACTTTAAAAGCACCACACTGCATAGCTTCCTGTTCTATCTTCTTTTCTCTTCTTTCCAAAATTGATCCTTTGCTTTCGTAGCTGAAAATGTGAAAATTTCGGGTCTTGAAACGAAGAGAACGCTAGTACCGTAATCCCCAAACACTCCAATCTGGCGTAGGTTGAGTTAGCAGGAATTTGTCGTCAATCGCGTTTTCGGAAGCCTAGAATTGAGATTTGTTCGAATTGACGGTATGTTCGAGCGATCATTCTTTTAAAACTAGAAAATTCGCAACAAATACAGAGCCAAATTATAAAGCTTGCGCCTAATGTTATGGCTGCGTACTTGGCGTTTGTGTTGTTTGTTTCGAACTATTCCAGTTACCGTAAAAACTGTAATAGAAGCGGCCCTGTAATAGAGGGGCACTTCTATGTGTTCATTACTTTCACTGTTCTTATTGTTTTTTTTTAATAGTTTACAAGCCTGGCTGCATCAAAAGCTACTTTTGATTTCCTTTCATTTTTAAAATGTTTTTATTCTTCATTTGAAATATTACTTTTTCATCCAATTTCCGCGTGTGCCCTGTGGCGCAGTCGGGTAAACGCTTGCCCGGTAAGCTACAGACCAAAGTTCGAGTTTTTGTGTTGGTGTCGGGCGCTCAGTACGCTTCCGCCATGCAATTTGGAAACAGACACACCAAGAAACTCACAAGGGAATGGTCCAAACTTAACTTGGCGTTTCGAAATGAAACCTATATAGGGTGAAAGAGCACTTTGTGGGGAGCTCAAATCACTTTTCAATTTTTGCAATAAACCATTCGGAGCCGAGCAAATGAGCTCCAAAGTTTTAATTTTCACGTGCGAATTTATCACCGCAGTTGAGAGTCATTTTCAACAGTGGCGTGGTGGCCGAGTGGTTGGTGCAAGAGAATAGTAAATGGAGGATGCGGGTTCAATCCCTAGGGGTTAAAAATTTTTGTATTTTGATTTTTGCGTTAACTTTTCCAGGTCCTAGAACTTTTTTTTTGACCAATTTTTTTTTCAATTTTTGTGTTTAATACATAGTAACAGTTCACAAATAAGGACAATAATGCTAATCAACAATTATGAAATGGGAAAAACAAATAGTGTTGGTGCATCTCGCACACTTGATGAACGCATTATCGGTACATCTCGTCTGGAAGCAATCATCTGCGCCAACTTGTCCGAAACGGAAATCTGGAGGTGTCAAGAACGGTAAGCTCGTGTCCATATAGCACGCTTTTTTTCCAAGAGTATTGAAGGAAGGGGCGAAATTGGATGGAAGAGATTTGAAAGTAGTGAAGAGAGATCATAAGAATCGTATTGTTCTTTTGCGCAAGAACATATTCCGGATGGAAGTTGGGCACACTTCCACTTTTCCGTTAATATCATGGTACAGTATATTGTAAATATGATCCGCCATTTTGGTATCTTGTCGGGAAATAGGTGGAGGGAATCCGAGTTCGAAATCAAAAACTTATTGGATAATAACGATAGAACACTTGCCACACGAAGTGTCATCTCCAGTTAAAACGAAATAAAAACAAAACAAAACACAACCATCCAATCGTCACCATACGTTGAAAAGAGGTTGACAATGCGAAAAAAAGGTAATATAAAGTTCTAGGACCTGGAAAAGTGAACACAAAAATCAAAATACAAACATTTTTAACCGCGAGGGATTGAACCCGCATCCTCCATTTACTATTATCTTGCACCAACCACTCGGCCACCCGGCCACTGTTGAAAATGACTCTCAACTGCGGTGATAAATTCGCACGTGAAAATTAAAACTTTGGAGCTCATTTGCTCGGCTCCGAATGGTTTATTGCAAAAATTGAAAAGTGATTTGAGCTCCCCATGAAGTGCTCTTTCACCCTATATAGGTAGGCACCACAACATAATTTTCAAACGGTTTTTTGCTCACTATTTTCGATATAAATATGTTCAACTATTTAATCGAAGTACGTTTTGAAAATTTCAGCTCAAAATATTCATTTGTTTTCGAGTTACAGTCCTTTTTATGCCCCTTCAATTTGTACTGAATTTCTACCCAGTGAGGGGGCGGGACCAAATCGCAACGCGCTGATTCTCTGCGTCTCGAAAGGCCGACCGCGTTAAGAGAGTCGCAAGCGATTCGATTTTCGTGGTGATTTCACTGAAAATTGGTTAAACGGGGAAATTAGTGTTCGAAAAAGTTTGTACTTCGTAAAGAAATAATGGAAAATTGTCGCAGAATTTTAATTAACACAAAGAAATTGGCAGAATTCATTTTATTTGCTAACAAGCCTGCTGCGCAGTCCTGCGCGGCTGCTGACGCAGCCTATTGGCGACTTCGTCGCCACATTCTTTTTTTTTACGTTCCACTCTTCCTCATTCATTTATACGCACTCTGTTTTGTGAAGGTTTCTGTCCTCTGTGGCTCAGTCGGTAGTGCGCTTGAATACAAAGCCTAATGTCACGGGTTCGTGTTTTGTCCACACTGTATTTTCTTGCAAAAAGGCAAGTGCGGACGCGCACAGACATCCCGATCTGGGTTTTTATATATAAGAAAGAATACGCAACAAAAGTATAGCTTTTATCAATTTTCCGACTATTTTTTGTATTTTTTTACTTTAAATAATTTAAATATGCGATAACCAGTCATCAAAAACTCGGAGCAGGCCAGAAAACGCAAAAAAGTTGTGAAAAAAAATCGAACCACGGCGACAAAACTTCAAAAACAAGCGCTTTACCACTGCGCCATGCCGACAGCAAAAGAGGCAGGGTGCGACTGCCTACATGTCATAGCGGCCCACGGAACACCACTGTGTGTGCGAAATAGCAACCGCAATAGAAATTTCGGCACTTTTTCACTGAAATTCTCAACTTTAAACATCTGTATCAAAAAATGGCAAAGTAAAAGTTTGATTCTTATTTCTTTAATCGATGTAATTTTTCACGGAGAATCCAATTCCAAAATAAAAACATGCGTGTACGACCTACATCAACCCGAAAAACGCAAAAAACCCGAAAAGTGGATGACCGGTGCCTATTCATGGGCTATAAAAAGTAGTTTAAATTGGTTGTAGGGCTCTGAAATTTTTGTTGTGAAATCTCTGACATTAGTTTTATGAATTCCATCAATAAAAATAGGGGGTCATCGCTGAAAATTTTCCTCAAATTTTTGTTGAAGTTTGACGGGCTGTACCAAAAAATGGCAAAGTAAAAAGTCGCTTTTTATTTTAAAAATGGATTCAGCATGTCAAAAACTATCGGAATCAAAAATAAAAAGTACCGTGTACCCCCCTAGAAGGACCCGAAAATTTCAAATTGCTGACTTCCGTTTCAATTTTCTGAAAATTTCAGCCAAAATTAGGGGTTTTCAGCAAATTCTGATATCACCAATCGATTCCTTAGGGTCGATTACATATGAACAAGTTGTAATATCAGCCATTATGTATGTAGTATTGGCGTAACAGACTCAGAAAGATCCAAAACCAAAATGGGTAGAAGAATATGCACGCTCCGCCCCCTTTTCATTGCGCTGCCTATATATAGGTTTCATTTCGAAACGCCAAGTTAAGTTTGGACCATTCCCTTGTCAGTTACAGACCCAAACAGAATTTTATATATAAGGATGATCTTTTAAAAATATGCGTTAAAATGGTACCATTTCGGTTTCAAAATTCGATTCGAACACCTCACATCGAGGGATTCCTACAATTAAAGGAGGTTCCAACTTTTCGAGGAAGCTGTTTTAAAATATAGTATTGAGTCCTGCTTTTTGTCAAAAAAAAATAGAAGACCACGGGGAATACACGAAAACGAAGTTTTCTTGGCCGGTGACCGACAACGTCTTTTCGAAAATGTTATTGTCTCCAGCAATAATCGGTTTGTTTCTTCTATTTACTTCGTTTTTTTTGATAAATTATTTACAGATCGGCCAAAATTGCGCCAGGTACCGCATTTCCTCTAATTTAAGCGCATGCCCTTCTATTGTTTCATTTTATCACAACTGCCGGGTATTTAGAGGTTTGCACACCAAACTTCGGGCGTCTCTTGCCTGCTTGGTTAGAAAGTGTTTTACCGAGTTTGCTGTGCAAACCTCCAGAGAGCGTGACAAAACCGGGGAAATTCAACACTGTCACGTAACATTGCGCACAACGCTGAATTTCAAAATTCAGCATTATTTTTTCAGAGTTCCGAAGATTTTTCGTTGAATTTTTTATCCATATAATTACTGACATGCCAACAAAATTATTTCAATAATATAATTGATATGATATTTAAAAATCTTTAATGGGGTTATTCATGACAAGAAAAAAAGGAATTTTTCCGTTTTTTTCCTTATTCAGGAGAGGAAAAAATGGAAAAAAACCGTGGCCTCCAGGAGTTTTTTTCCGCTCGTTTCTTAGGCCACCGCGGCCCTCCGCAGCGGGACCCATCGCCTGAAGAAAATGCATGCGCCTTTAAACTCAACGAATTTCTTCGGGATTTTTTGCATAAAATTTCAATTATATTCGGTTTTTCTCCATTTTTCATCATTATTTTCCAATTTTTTGTTAAAATAATCTATTTACTACATTTTTTATCAATTTCCCATATTGTGTGTGTAGTCTGCCAATTTTTCTCGTCAAAAACGCATTTTCGTGAATTTTCTGATTTCATTAAAATAATTATAACAACGTTTAATTCTTCTTTCTTTCAATCCTCTCAAGTTTTAGATTCTGTTGAACATATTATCTTTTTGACATTAAATTTGTTTAACGCATTATAGTTTAGAATGTCCAATCCTGGCGCAGAGCATCAAAGTGGAGTCTGCCGTCGTCAACATCAAATCTTCTTTGTTCTCCCGATCCGCTTTATCTCCTGACATTTCTGCACCTTCATCTAGAAACAATTACGGTTATTATTAATTTGTATTTTCTGTTTGTAGAATTTTCCTCATTATTTTTTTTCTTTCTGTTAGCGTTTTCTTTTTCTTTTTTTAATATCCATTATTTAATTCATTTATTCATTGAAGGGCGTTTGTTTTTTTTGTTACTTGAAAGCATTTTTTTGAAAATATTTTTATGTACTAATAAAGGCACTTTGTGAAATGTATTCGCCCAACAGCCGCATTTATCAACGAAAAAGAAGCGAAATCGTGAGAAAAAAGTGTTATCGGTCCCATTGAATTTTTATTCAGATGATTTGTCTGTTTCATCTAAAAATTTAGCTCTTCAGTTAAGTTATAATTGTGTTCCAGTCTCTGGCAACATCGAAGTAGAAATTAACAAAAAAAAATTGGAAAATTTGATGAAAAATGGAGAAAAACCGAATGAAATTGAAATTTTATGCAAAAAATCCCGAAGAAATTCGTTGAGTTTAAAGGCGCGTGCATTTTCTTCAGGCGATGGGTCCCGCTGCGGTGGGCCGCGGTGGCCTAAGAAACGAGCGGAAAAAAACTCCTGGAGGCCACGGTTTTTTTCCATTTTTTTCCTCTCCTGAATAAGGAAAAAAACGGAAAAATTCCTTAGTTTCTTGTCATGAATAACCCCATAAAATTTGGTAATTTTCCGCAATTTGCGCGGAAAAGCAGAGTCATCCGCAATTTTACGTTTCAGTGAAATTCCCCGGTTTTTGACATTTTTCCCCGATTTTGCGATCCCCTGTTTTGTGTTCCCCGGTTTCGCCTTTTTGCCCCGGTTTTGTCACGCTTTCAACCTCTAAGTACATTTAAAGCCCCAAAAAGTTGGAACCTCCTTTTAACTCATGGAACTGCAGGGACCGTTTTCGACGGCCATGGGATTCCCCCAAATGGGGGAGCAATTCCCTGCTACAATCAACGACTACTGCTGCTCCGTTATTTTGTTATCAACGGAAGGCTTCGTCAATCCATTTTTTCGATTAAGGTAGTACTGCTGGGTCAAGTACTACCATGGAACCCATATGGCTGCAGGCCATCCTCATCACGCTGTCAAATGATGTCGAAAGAAATCCAGGACCGAGGCCAACTTACCCATGCACCGAATGCCACAAGAATGTCGGCACAAACTCTGTACAATGCATCAAATGTACAAATTGGACTCACCTGCGGTGCACTAAAATAAAAGATCTGAACGTGTACATTAAAACGAAACAAACACACACTTGCACGAAATGCGACCAAGTCATGACCAAGTCACTAACCGCCACCGCCACACCACTAGCAAGACCAAAGACCAGCAAAGGGACGTGCAGACTCAGGCCAATCCCACCACGACGCGCTCAATACACAATCAAACGTGTGAAGATTCTGACATGGAACGTAAATGGCTGGGCCAGAAGAAACAGTGAGCTCGGTGCTATCATTAGCAAGGAGAAGCCGGACGTTGTATGCCTCCAGGAAACGAAGATCGATACCACACACGCGGGATACACTCCAATTGGCTTCAAGACTGCTATGGCCCCGAGGAACAAGCACGGAGGAGGAGTGTGCACAATGGTCAGGCAAGACTGGGACTTCACGATCATTCGATCCACGATGAAGAAAGCGGCCGAGACCCTATCTATCAAGATTGGTGACCTGCTGATTACCAACGTCTACTTCCCACCGCGCTCATCAGACTCGTCAACAGCGGAAGTCCGCGAAGAAGTCCTACAAATTCTCGACATGGAAGACCGCAAGCACATCTTAACAGGTGATTGGAACGCTCACTCCAGCGCGTGGCACAGCCACAAAACAGACGAGAGAGGGTCGATGATCGAGGACGAGCTGGATTCGCGCGGCAACCACGTGATTCTCAACGAAAACACCTTCACCAGAGCCGCCACCGGAATTCTCAGCTCCCCGGACATCACAATGGCCACCGCGGACATAGCCTCACGTGCAACCTGGCATACTTGCGGAGTAGTCAACACTGACCACCTCCCCATCATCATTGCCATGGACTCGGAGATCCCGAAACGAGAAAAGCCAAAACGCGTATATGCAAATTACCGAAAAGCCGACTGGAAGGGTTTCAAAACCGACGTCGAGACGAGGATCAGGAGCTACGTGGGACCCAGAAATGCCTACTCGCTGGAAAAATTGATCTCCAAGGCCATTCTCGAAGCAGCCGGAAAACATATCCCAAGCGGTCGTTTTGTCCCGACACGTGAGTGTCAAGGTGACACGAAGGAAGTGGATGACCTGCTGAAAAAGAGAGACGAGATTCAAAAGCTGAACCCCCTAGATGGAAAGATTGCCGGAATCAACGACGAGATTGAAAAATCCAGGAGAGAGCTCAGGAAAGAAAGATGGCTAAACAAGGTGGAAGACATGGAGATCAAGCGTAAAACCGACAGCAACTGCCTATGGAGCCTGCTCAAAGGTCTCAAACCGAAGGCAAGAAGCTCAGGACCTGTCAATTTACCAAACGGAACGACCACGACGAATGCGAAAGCCATTGCTAATGCCATGGCAAAGAATCTGGTAACAGTCGGCGAAGGAAGGGAAAACAAAGATGAGAAAATGGCGTGGAGAAGGGCGAAGAGGAACCTGGTCAAATCGAAAACCACAATGGCCACCATGATCACCCACGCCGAAGTGAAGTTAGCGATCACAAATGGAAAGTCATCAAGAGCAATGGGACCAGATGGGCTCTGCCACATTCACCTCAAAAATCTCCCCGAGAACGGTATCCACGCGCTAGCTGAACTCTTCAACGCCACGATCTCGGAAAACAAAATCCCGGACTCATGGAAAAAGGCCAACGTGTTCATGCTACCAAAACCTGGCAAGGACCTGACGGAGATCAAAAGCTACAGGCCAGTATCACTACTGTCGCCAGTAGCAAAAGTTCTGGAAAGGGTCATCCTGGAGAGGATAAAGCCGGAGATTCAGTCGCCAACGTCACAACATGCGTTTAAGAAGGCTCACTCGACGACAACGGCGATCATCGAGGTCACAAACCGCATTGTGGGAGGTCTGAATATGCCGAAACCGGCAAACAGGACGATCATGACCTGTCTCGATCTCAAAGCGGCTTTCGATACGGTCTCCATAGCACGACTGCTATGTGAATTGGACGGTGCAATCCAGGACAAAGCCATCACCAGATGGCTCGGTAATTATCTCTACAAGAGGAAGATCCGGACCCAATTCGGTGAGGAAAAATCGAAGCACGGCGTGTTGGAGGCTACGTTTTTGAATTATTTTTCAAAAGCGAATTTTCGCGCGCTATTCTACTCTCGCGTCCCTGCGTCTCCTCCGCAGAGACTTGTGTCGATTTACGAAATTTTATTGTTTCTTTCTTACTTTTCTTGGTTTTTTTTTTGCTCATTTATTATTTTTTTTGTTTGTTTCTCATTAAAAAAAATTATGTATTTAAAATGGTTGTTTTTGAGATTAATGTGATACATTTTTTTGTTGGAATATTGATTTTAAGTCGGTTCTTTTCGTAAATAAAACAGTTAATTTTAATTTAATTTAAATTCTGAAAAACAAAATACGAAAATTGGGACTAAAAAGGCGAACAACGTTATATTTTGCCAAAAAAAAAAAAACATATTTGGCAAGGCGCCAAAGATTTTTGGCAATACTCCAAGAGAAATATATGGAGGCGCAGAGAAAAACGCAAAAGTGCGCCAGGGCGCGTTTGCACTTTCGTAGGGTCCAGCATGCCGTGCGAAGTGGCGCACATTGAGAGGCGGAGTACCCCAAGGCGCGGTCCTGTCACCAGCCCTCTTCAACTTCTACATAAGAGAAGTGCCAACCATCCCAGGAGCAAAAATTATTGGATATGCCGACGACACGACGATTCTGGTACAAGATCCGATCTTGCAAAAGGCGGCGGATACATCGCAAAATGCGCTGGACCTCATGAAGACATGGTTTGACGAACGGCACCTAGACATTTCGGCAGGCAAATCAAGTGTCACGATCTTCACAGCAGACACCAAAGAATTCAACTTCGACCCCGGACTAACATGGGATGGCACGCCGATCCCGATGCAAAACCGAACCAGATTGCTTGGAGTGGAGTTTGATACAATGATGAAAATGAATGGACAAGTGGCAAAAGTGAGCGAAAGGCTGGCAAAATCCAACAATATCTTGCGAGCACTGTCGGGAGCTTCCTGGGGATCGAGTAAAGAAACGATGCTGAAGACTTTCAAAGCCATAATCAAGCCTCTAGCGACGTACGCCGGACCAGCGTGGCACCAACTGATGTCGGACACGCAAATGGCCAAGTTGGAAAGGCAATACATTGGAGGTCTAAAGGCATGCTGCGGACTCACGAAGGACACACCCAAGGAGCTCGTGTACTACGAGACTAAGATGATGCCACTAAAAGAAGAGCTTGAGCTGGGCAGCGAGCAATTTGCCATATCTGCGATGAGAACCCCTGGCCACCCGGCAAAGGACCTACATACCAGAGATGAGCGGAAGTGGAATTTTTAGTTACGGAAGACGGAAGACGGAATACGGAAGAAAATTTTTTTTTACGGAACACGGAAGACGGAAGACGGAATAAAAATTTTTTTTCGGAAGACGGAAAACGGAAGACGGAAGAAATATTTTTTTTCGGAAGACGGAATACGGAAGACGGAACAGAAAAAACTACGGAAGACGGAAGACGGAAGCAGACAAATTTTGCCAAAAGTGATAAATATCGTAAAAGCTGTGTATCTGGAGCGTCTGGAGCGGTGTATCTCTGGAGCGGTGTATCTGGAGCGAGCACTGACACTCAAGTCCTCCCCGTTCACGAATTTAGAACGGCCGGATGGATCAACGACATACAATCGTCCCGAGATCAGGAAGCTAGTTCTCACTCACTTCTCCAATCTGTACGCAGCGACGACGCGAGAGCCACGATCCAGATACAGCCATCCAGATGACCCGGAAATTCTCCAACATGAGGTCGAACATGCAATAGTCACCTCAAAGACGAACATTTCGCCAGGACCGGATCAGATTACAATGCTACAACTAAAGCTGGGAAATGAGAGCATAGCTCCTCATCTCACAGCCGCACTGAATCAAGTCCTAACGAACGGGAGAACACCGGAAGACTGGAAGATGGTGAAGATTTATCTCCTTCCCAAGACCACGAAACCGAAGAAAGTGAAAGATTATCGTCCGGTTGCGTTGTCTACAATCGTCTCAAAACTCTTCACAAAAATCCTTACGAGAAGGATCACCGCCAAAAGCAAATATTACCTTGAAGAATCACAAGCAGGATTCAGACGTGGAAGAGGATGCGTAGACAACATTCAAATCGTCTCGCAGATGTTGGTAAAATGCACCGAATTCAAGATTCCTCTCGTAGCGGTTTTCCTGGATTTTACGTTTGCTTTCGACAATGTTAATTGGACGAAGATATCCGAAGTTCTGAACAATATTCAAATCGGAAGAAACGTGATTCGGGCTTTAAACAACTCAAACTTTTCGGCGATTGGAGAGCTGAACGTTCTGAACAAGAAGATGAAGATCAGAAGAGGAGTACGCCAAGGAGATTCGTCGTCTCCACTACTCTTCGCGTTGGCTCTTCAGGCGATCTTGGATGAGCTAGACCCAGCACCTTGTGAGGATGATAAGACCGGAATCGACATCAATGGAGAATCATTTCACCGTTTGGAATTTGCAAACTACGTTGTTTTATTCGCGAACTCTGTGAAAGAGGAAGAAGATAGAGAAAATCGGATTGCAATGAGATGTCCCAAATACGGCCAAGATAAATACCGTAAACGCTGTGTAAGAACGGCACCTTTGATATAGAAGCGTTCTTTGATAGAATCGCAGGACAATAAACCGCTTTGCCACGTGTCGCGATTTGGGTGAAATTTCGAATCGAAATGACGCTATCGGAGCATCTTTTTGAGCGACGGCCGGGTGGTTGATTTGAAATTCAAAAATGTTTGTAACTGCTCGTTGAATGTTTTTCATTTCTCACTCCTCGTCCATGTCTCGCACCAATAAGTTATCGACGAAATGACGGTGATTCTGGGAAATCTGTTTCGTAATTTCTGAGAATAAGGAGATTGCAAATTATGCCCTTATTTTGTTGATTCCAAATCAACAAAGCACTAATTGTAAATCTTGAAGAAATTCATCCGAGAAGCGCACACAAAAAACAACTGAACACGTTAAACATTTGATATGAGCGGAAGAAAAATTTTCAGTTTCGGAAGACGGAAGACGGAATAGAAAAATTTTTTCGGAAGACGGAACACATTTTTTTTTCGGAAGACGGAAGACGGAACAAAAAAAACTACGGAAGACGGAAGACGGAAGACGGAATTCCGCTCATCTCTGCTACATACCAGAAGACCGGCCGAACGCAGCAACGGAAACAGGCCCCGCACACCAGCACTGGAGGCTACAAGGTCAAAAGAGGATGAGTGGAGAAGGCAGAGAGGTGACACAAAGGCGATCCAGAAAAGGAACCACACCGTCTTCGTCAAAAGGTATCTGGGCATCCGTCAGATACACCCTACGCTAGGGACAACTCCCCCGCAAGTGAGCCAAGATGAGGAGAAAATGCCGAGAAGTACACGTGTGGAGCTGGCTAGGCTCAGATCTCAGAGGTCATTAATGCTGGAAGACTACAAAGCCAAGGTCGAAAACAGGGCGATTTCACCGTGCATCAAATGCGGAAAGCATGAGGGCGACCTGTGCCATTTACTAAGGTGCTTCCCAACAAAACCACTACAAAAATCGAAACTATGGAAGGATCCTATTGGAGTAGCCAGAGCGCTAGGCCTGGCAACAACACAATTCGACCCCGGCGGAGCCCCAAGTTGAGCAAATAAAGGAGAGGCGTAGTTGTTGCACAACTACTACTAACCTCCTTTTAAAATATAGTCGGCGAATACATCATCAACCTCGCTCTACTGCTAAAATCCCTGTAAAACAGTGTTGCACTTGCAAGATTAACTCGAATTCTAGTTTTACACTTCTTTTCAACGGAAAATAACGTATCCACGACGAGTTGCAGTTAAAATTTGATTTTTCGCTTCAAAATAGGTGCACTACACTGTTGAAAATTGAAAAGTGCGGTAGAGCGAGGCTGATGATGCATTCGCCGACTATACATAATTTAAATTAGGATATCAAAATATAAATCACGAAGTACTGAATTCGTTGAAGCGTGTTTGACCGTCTTGGCGGGTCGACAATAAACATAAAAGAACCAACCGGATTTCCAAGTGCCAATCGAATTGAAATTCGTTGCGTAGCGGCTACCCCTGCGTACGAAAACTGCGAAGAAGAGCTGGTGGATTCCAAAGAGCTGCTCTGCACAGAAATACAACATTTTTTGGAAACAAGCAAAAAATCACCGCTTCTATGTCGATTCCTGCCAAACTTTGGATTTCCGGGTACGGTGTCAACGGCTTCTGGCATCTTTCGCGAGGATCGAACACAACTTGGTGCTTAAAAGTGTTCTCGGCTCGTTCGAAATGTTTAATAAACTCGTCAGTGACGTGGACTTTTAGCTTCGAGTTTTTTAGGTAGGACGGAACTTTTCTGAGGAGCTGAAAATGCGTAATTTACTTTCTAAGGTTGCCGAAACGTTAGTTTGACATAACAATTGGCGCTTTTTAAAAATACAGTTAAGAGGCGAGTCTCGGATCTATCCTCGCTTTCTTACCGTTCTCAAATCCGTAATCGATGTGAGCGAGAAGAATTTGGCGGCAGTGTTCAATCCGACACCTGGCAATCCGTTCGGTAGGTAATCGCATCCGGCAAGAATGCAGATTCGGCGAAATTTCATAAAATCAAACTTTTCGCCGCCCAATTCGCCAGTAAAACACCTTTTCAGATTACATTTTTCGTACACATCGCATTCGCCAGTCGCTGATTGCCACTTGAAGTAGATCTAAGAATTTTGCGATGAATTCCAGTGAGTTGAAAATAAGAACTATAATTGTAAGAGTTACGCTATGTTTCGTGAAAATCACGCAGTTCTATATAGAACCTGAGTAGAGGAAAACGTGCTCTATCGCATTTTTGCGTCTCCACAGTGGCGTTTTGCCAATTTTAGTTATAAGTAGGCAAAAATTCAGATGCCGGATGCCGAGACGCGATAAATACCAAGCGAAATTTCACTTTCAAACATTTTCGAAAACGTATTCCGAACACGCCTTGAGCCGTGAAAATGTAAAAACTGCCTAATTATATAGACAAATTAGTCCAAAGTTCGTAAACTTCTATTTAGCCAGAAAAAGAGAAGAATTTCGAATTCAGTGTCTAAAACGACTTTTTATAGTCAAATTCGCATTTTCGTCTTTTTATTTAAATTGCCTCTCGGTGTTTGCGTACTGGCGAAGCTCCGTCCACTGTCCTGGTTTTTCATATAATATTCGCTTTATGTGTTAAAAAGTTTGCAGGTGACAAATAAGCATGACCGAGTGCCAATTTGAATAAAACGAAATTACGTATATATTTTTCTGTTCCATATTTTTGGCCTGTTTTTTGAACGTTGCTGTGAGTAATTCGTTACTTTTACAAATCTAATATCACCTTTTCACATCCAAAAACAATTAAATCGGAATCTTCCGTGATAACCGCGTCAACCAATTTTGATTGCATTAGATATGCCAATTCTGCGTCCGCTTCGTACGGTGCGACAACTATATCCACACATTTTTGAGTTCTAAAGTGTCTGATAGTATTTTCGACAATGTCCGCCGAAATGCTCGTTGCCATCCGGAAAGTGTCACGAGCCTCCCGTTCCAAACCTTTTGCCAGCAACAATTCTGCATGCTCTTTTCGTTTCTCGCGAATTTCGCGGCGCTCGTCGTTTGTATTCTGATACATAAATACCTTTTAATAAAACGTTAAGTATTGAAACCTTTTTTGCAGGCAAAGGCCTTCCGTCAAACACCATAACGACGTGACAACCAACCGCCAGCAACTCTTTAATGTATTTTTCCACATAGCTCACGTAGCTTTGAGTCTGCTCGCCCATGTGGATTTTGTCCATGCATCCGGTAAGCCCTCGATGTAAAAGACAACTGACGTCGACGGCTACTGATTTGCCGCGTAGTTCCAGGATATTTCCCTGAAGAGACATTCTATTTTCAGCTACGTTTTTCAAGGCTCACCTTTCTGCAAGCATTTTTGACAAACGGTAATAAACCGGTGATTCCCATAAAGAAAAAAGCAAAAAAAGAAACTAAAAGTATTTAGAAATTGAAAGTGTAAAACTTTTATTTTTTTATGGACCTATTCAAAGTACTGTAGAAAAACGGAAAAAATGACAAAAAACTGGGAGAAAACTCGGAAAATGCTCCCATTTGTCTGAAATTTTGGCAGAAACTGTCAAACATGCTCCCGGGTTTGCTCAGAAAATTTTGGACCGAAATATCGATTTTAAAAAATATTGATTTTTTTTCTGAAAATTTGCTAAAATCGATATTTCCGTCCAAAATTTTCTGAGCAAGCCCGGAAGCATTTTTGACAGTTTCTCCCAAAGTTTCAGACAAATCGGAGCATTTTCCGAGTTTTCTCCCAGTTTTTTGTCATTTTTTCCGTTTTTCTACAGTACTTTGAATAGGTCCATTATTTTTTAAATTTAAAGTTTAAAATTCGCGCGCGAAAATTCTGCCGATGGAGCGCGATTGCAACATTTTCTTTATACCAGGAAATCCGCAAATGTGCGTAAGATTCTGCGTCTAGACTGCAAACACCACAAAAGTGACGTGGTTTTTGGCGATTTAATATTTTATCGGCGAATTCTCATATTTCTAATGGGCTATTCAGATGAATTTTCCTGTCATTTTATTCTTATGTAAACCTTCATTTTAACAAAAGTTAATGCAGGAAAATTCTCGTTTGCATAGGAATAAAACGGCAGGAAAATTCATCTGCATAGGTCCATAACCGATTTTGGCGCTATGCGGGTTGGGGGGGGGGGGGGGGGGGGCAACCAAAAAAAACTTTTTTTTTCGTTTTTTGTGCGGTTTCGCTTCGCTTTTGATTTGTTTCATAGTTTAATCTCATTCTGCATTGATTTTTGTCCAGAAAGTTCAGCGGCAACGCGCCGGAAGCATGTGTGATACTTTTCAAATGTGCGACCGGAGGGAGCTGGGCGGAAGCTTGCTTTGATCCTTTTGAGTGTTTAATCGGCTCCCAGTAACCTTTTCTTATCTTTTTAGGCTCACCTTTAGACTTTTAATCACAAAAAATCCTTCCGCAAAGCATGCTTCCGCCCAGCTCCCTCCGGTCGCCCTTTTGAAAAGTGTCACACATGCTTCCGGCGCGTTGCCGCTGAACTTTCCGTGCATCGATAAATGCCCAGAAACGCATATTCAATACGTGAACAACAAAAAAAGTGCAAAAAAAATTAGTGAAAAAAAATTTTTTTTGAGTGCCCCCCCCCCAACCCGCATAGCGCCCCGATTTTTACGTAGATTTAAAATTGAAATACAAATTTTAAATTGTTCAGAAAAATGGCGGACAAATTGTTTTCGATTCGCAATTTTTTCTTCCTGGGAAGCTACCAATCGTGCATCGGAGAGGCCCTTGTGAGTTTTTTTATTGCACTTTGCACAACTGCTATCAGGAAGTCTTTTTTGTTTTTAATACCGTAAATAATCCAAGAGTGGTGGATCTCATATATACATGCTTTTCCTTAATGGACTTATTAAACGGATGAAAAAAAATTTTTTTCGTGTTTTTAATTTTATGCTGGTTTTTCCTAGTGGGGGGGTTTTTTTTTTTTAAATTTTGTGCAACTTGCATTTTTGTGTTATTTATTTAATGCAGAAAACGACATTTAATGCATTTTTTCTGCAGCGGAAATTTCCTATGAAACTTGAAAGATAATTTTTTCATTACCGGGAAAGCCTTACTGGTTTCGTATTTTATGTAGATTTTTTTGTTGTTTAATTTCTAAAGGGGTTATTCACGGAACCAGCAAAATATGCAAAAAATTCAGCGAAACTTCGGAGAATGCTCCGATCGGTCTGAAACTTTGGCAAAAAATGCCAAAAATACTTCCAGACATGTGCAGAAAATTTCAAACCAAAATATGAATTTTGGAAATTAAAAAATCGATATTTTGGGCCTGAAATTTTCTGGGAACGTCTGATGTGAGAGCATTTTTTAAATTGTTTCTCGAAGTTTCAGACCGATCGTAGCATTCTCCGAAGTTTCGCTGCATTTTTTGCATATTTTGCTGATTTATGGACCTATTCAAGAGAGAAAAAAAGAAGTTTTTTCCGATGCAGAAACGGAAAAAAAGGACGAGAAAAATGAATTTTTCAATACATAAAGTAAAGTACGGCAAGGCGGCCGAAGTTTGGTGCGAATTGGAAAAATTTGAAGGATAGTGCGTCTAAATAGAGGCGGACCTATCCACACGAGTTTAGGGTAAAAAAACGAGTTTTTGAAGTGGCTCCGCGACATTTCGCAACGTGACCTTCCGAAACTGTGACAATTCGCAACTCACGTAGCTTTCGCTACTGTGACGTTTCGCAACCAGACGTTTCGCCACTCGTATAAATCGAAACTGGGACAATTCGCAACTTGTCACTTCGAAACTAGACTATTCGAAACCGCGACTTTTCACAACTTTATGTTTGGAAACTGTTAGGTTTTCTACATCATATTTTTTAGATTTTATTGTTTTTTCTCTTTTTTTTCATGTTTCACGTGACCTCCATTTAGCAAAAATCCACTGCAAAAGACCGTGGGCAAAACCTTTTTTTTTTGTTTTTTTTTGTTGGCTCAAAAAATTCCGGTTTTTGGCAAATCTTAATCGGTATATTTTCCGAATTGACAGGAAACTTTAATTTGTAACGAAAACTTAAACATTTTCCATTTAACTGGCAGAAATACGCATTTTTTGAAGTTTTATTATTATTTTTTTGACAAAAAATATTTTTTTTTTTTGGGTCCTACCCCTGATCATGAGTATCCAACACAGTTTTTCGGGATCAATTCTCTGTACCCGGAACGAAGCTTATGGGTTCCTGTTTGACAAGGAAGCAATTGCTCATAATCCCAATCATCAGGTAAATCTAGTCAGTATCAAATTTGAGCATTTTTAAAGGTTGATCGCCGTCGCAAGCTCCAGGATATCATGGAGGATATTGGAATCATAAAAACAATCACAAATACACCGATTCCTCCTTCTCTACCACTAACTGGTTTAGATTATTAGAAAGCTATTCGAGCGGCAAGAAAGTATATCTAATTTACTTGTTTTTATTTTCATGATATGTTTTAACACAATTTAAAAAAATAGAACTGTCTTGTTGATGCAGTTTCGAAATGTCTAGTTGCGAAAAGACTAGTTACTAAATGTCTCAGTTTCGAAATTGCAAGTTTCGATTTATACGAGCGGCGAAACGTCACAGTAGCGAAAGCTACGTGAGTTGCGAATCGTCACAGTTTCGGAAGGTCATGTTGCGAAATGTCGCGGAGCCTTTGAAGTGGCAAAAAATATGCTTTTTGTTTTGAAGAAAAAAAAATCAACGACCAGCAAATAAATGACAATTTTCAGAAATTCTCCACAAAAAACGAGGACGAAAAGAACGAGAAGGATGCGTACTTGTACAGAGCATACATTGCTCAAGGCCAGGCTTTCATTCCATTGAAAGAAGTAGGTTTTAAAAAGTATAATATCTGGGCGGTTTAGCGTCATCATTTTAAACGAGATGTCAACTTTTCGAGGTATCTGTTTGGTTAAAATGTAGTTTTTGGTGGGGGATTTACTAATATCACATATCTTTTGTTTTCTCTGAAAAAAACCTCCACTAAAAAGATTCCTTGTTAAATAGTCGCCAAAGGTTCCATGTTTTTCAAACGAGATATTTTAGATCCCAGCGTCAACAAAATCCGCGGACTTAGCTGCTGTGCGTCGTTATGCAGAATTCCGAAACAATCCGGCAGCCAAAGCGAAAATCCTGGCTGAAGTCAAAGAGGAAGTGGCGTCGAAAAATGTCAAATCGGAAATCTCAGCTGTCCTTTCCGCATCTATTCTCAATGAGGCGAATGTGAGTGATTCTGTAATAAAAATATATCTGATTAGTAAATTAAAGTTTTTGTTTTCTTATTATCGTTTCAATTTGTCTTTTCCCACAGTTTTTCCATCTGAATGCAATTGGTATGACTTTTGGTAATTTCTACGGCTCTTAAAATTTTGAACCAGTTCATACTGTAACCGCCAAGAAATTTGACACGACAGTAAAAGGCATAGCTGCAAAGGGCCGGGCCGGGCACAAAACCTAGAAAATTAGTGCCCGTGCCCGCCTGTGTTAAAGTTAGGAATTTTTTCGAGTAATTTTTGCAATAAAGTAAAAAAAAAAAAACAAATTTATTGAAAATAAATCATGTTCAATCTAACAAAGTAAAAAAGTAACCACTTGACAAGAGTTTTTTACAAAAAATCACATGGAACTTCTCTTTTTTATGTGTACGTTTCCTCACCATATCGTTTCCAAAAAGCAATTTTCGCATCTTTATTACAGAACTTGTATTCCTGTAGATTTAGTACTGCAAAACGCATTTAATGTACAACTTTTACTGATTTATCACCATTTGTAACTGAAATTTCGTGAATTTTCGCATCTGGAACGCTTAAAAAAGTCATCGGAGACAAGGAAATATCGAAAAAGTAGTGAAAAAAACAAACAATTTTAAATCCAACGGTCGCTGCGCAATTGCATTCGCGTTTTCCTTGATTCGACTTTAAAAACTGCAGTATCCGTTCGCAAAAATTCAAGACGGGGCCGCCCGGGCCGGGCACGGGCTGAACATTTTAGTGCCCGGCTCGGCCCAGGGCGCGCCCGGATTTTTGCATCTGTGGTAGTTATTTTAATAATGGCGCGGCCAGAAATGAAAAAAAGGTGGCCATAAATGCAGAAATTTCCCCCTTTTTCTAATTCGCACAGTTGTATTTAGAAAAAAAGGGGGAAATTTCTGCATTTATGGCCACTTTTTTTTCATTTCTGGCCGCGCCATAATGAAATGTCGCCTTTCGGGAATCTCTGTTTTTTAAGCGAAAAAATACTATGGATTCGTGACGTAGCGAGACAGCGTATGAAGTTATACGTAAACAAATGTTGTGTCTCGCCACGATTCAGAAATATGTGCCCAAAAGTTGTTTAAGAGGCCTTCATGATACGAAACAATAGTTTTTGGCGAAAAATAGAAAAATGTGAGGTTTCTGCGAAAATGGGCGTTTTCATTATAATTTCGCTTACGAAATGCCGTAAATGTATTATTTCCTCGTTCAGCTTCCCGAAGACGCATTCCGTGCCGTGTCACGTTTCGAAGGTCTCGAAGCGCGTGCCTCGAAAGTATTCACCTTGATCAAAATGAACAAGAGAAAGCTGGCAATGGCCGAAGTGAAAAAGATGAATCAAATTGACGAGGACGCTACTCTTTCCCAACTCTCGAATGCTCTTGTCACTGCATTCGCAGCCACCGGTAAAGTGAAGGACGCACTGTACATTTACAGTGAAATGGCCGATAAATATGGAAGAACCGCCGATTTGGAGATGCATCAAGCTGTTGTTAGTGTGCTCACTCAAGATTACGCGGCTGCGGAGGAGCTTTTGGAGGTAAGCGGTGAATGAATGAAGAGGAGATTGGCAGTAAAGAAAACATTCTTCAGGCGGCTCTGGAGAGAGACAATAAGGATGCTGATGTGCTTATCAACTCACTTGTTGCTGCTCAGTACAATGATAAGGATGATGAGGTTAGTTTCGAATTCATTTTAAAATAAAACCCGTGGAAATATTTCCAAAGGGTAAAATTACAGTATAACCCCCCATGAAATACCAGTGTAACCCCCCTCGGAAAAAGAGGATATAGCCCCCCGCAGATGCAAACGCGCTCCACCGAATTGAAATATGTATTTCGTGTAGAGGACGCCGAATTGTCATCATTTTTCATATTTTACTCATCATTTTTCATATTTTCTGTCGTTTTCGAGGATTTTTTCTTTTTTTTATTGGTTTTTTGAAGCAAGTGATTTGGTGTAATTCGACTTCGCTCAATTTTTGCTGGGTTTGTTGCTATTCGGTTATATGTAGGATATTCTGATACAGCGGGGGGCTATTCTGATATGACGGGGGTTATTCTGATATGATGGGGGTTATTGTGATATGATGGGGGTTATTCTGATATGACGGGGGTGATATTGATATGGGAAACTAAGCAAATTCGCAAGAAAAAAACAGAAGTGGGGGGCTGTTCTTACCTTTTCCGAGGGGGGCGATAGTGGTATGAGATGGGGGGCTTATCTGATAAATTACCTAAGGTATCAGAATGACCCCCCCCATTTCTACTGGTGGGGGATTATTCTGGTATATTTGTATACCAGTTTAGCCCCCCAGACAGTATAACCCCCCACCGAGTAAATCGGGGCAAAATCAACTGGCGGGGGACTATGCTGGTCCTTGGGGGGTCATATCAGGCGGGGGGGGCTATACTGATAAATTACCTTTCAAAGTATTCTGCTAAATTTCTTGCTTCGTGTCAGTGATGTTGTAGACCCATGCCGCTCCACTGCCGAACTCGTTCCATATTTTCATCGAATTCTTGTTGATTGGCAAAGTGCCTTTTGCCTGTACAGTGCGTCCAACAATTTTAGGACCCCCCTCGATTTTGGGGTCCCAGAAAAAACCGAAAGTGATATAAAAAATCTGTGAATGCAGTTCGATTCAGAATCAAAAATAACCGCCAGTCCCAATTTTTCATGATCTTGCCATGTCCCGTCCCCGCATACGACGAAAAAGTTCTATTTTTGACTGTCCAAAAATTATAGGACCCCCTGAGAATTTGAATGCGCGGATGATTTTTTAGACCATATTTTTCGTTTTTTATAAAATTTATATTGTTTTAAACTATTGTTGAGCTGTTTTTGTAGACTTCTCATGTAATTTGTATGTTTGCCTATTCAGCAAACAGCTCAGTCGGTAGTGGTGACTGCTGTCGTGCGGAAGATTACAGGTTCGGATCTCTTCTTCATCCTCGATTTACACAGCCTCCAATTGGGTAATAGAAACATCTACAAAAAGAGAACGGTGCACCAGCAGTCTTCCGCTGAAACAGAACACCGAGATCCGCAGTACCTTCGGTATTTGAAGAACTTATGGGCTATGTAAGATTTGTTGTTGTGATGAGCTGGGTTTTCTATGCTTACTGTAATGTCGTTTGGGGTGAAAGTTTGAAGTGCAGCTACCGTAAACAAAAGCTGAATTGGTTCACATCTTAAAAGTATGCCTGTGAACCATTCATTCGATCATGGCTCGCGTTCCTTTCCTCACTCCCGCGGAACAGGCCAACGTTGATTTGATGCACCAACTGGGTTCGAAGCTATGTGAGATGTCCCGACAACTGGGAAGAAACCGGAATGCTATTCGTCGTTATACCACTGATCCTATCAATTACGGGAAGAAGCAGAACCTTCCGCAAACGACGCAACACCCACATCTTCCAACAGGAAAACGCCGCAACTCACATCAGCAACTCTACAAGGGATTGGTTAGCTTTGAAACGAGTGGTCAGCTTGTAGCCCAGATCTCAATCAACCGAGAATTTTTGTGGTATACTTGTCCGTCACGTCTATCGTCACGGAAAACAGTTGAACATCATCCAGGACATCAAGGATGCTACTAAGGCTGAATTGGATCCAATCACTGAAGCCGAGTTGAAGACGTTGGTGGTCAACATGCCTAACAGGGTGATCGAAGTGATCCAGAAATTCGGCAGGGAAACCAAATACTTATAATCTTTGAATTTTTTAAAACCTTTTTTTGCTTTTAAACTGGTTTTCTCACAATTAATGTGTTTTATTGACATAAGTGTAATCATTCCATGAAAACCTACTTCAAAGAAAAAAATATATGATAAGTTTATGACAAATAGTTTCAGAAATAGTTTAAAATGATATAAAGTTTATGAAAAATAAATTTAAGGAAAAAATATGGTCTAAAAAATCATCCGCGCATCCAAATTCTCAGGGGGTCCTATAATTTTTGGACACTCAAAAATAGAACTTTTTCGTCGTATGCGGGGACGGGTCATGGCAGGATCATGAAAAATTGGTTCTGGAGGTTATTTTTAATTCTAAATCGAACTGCATTCACAGATTTTTTATATCACTTTCGGTTTTGTCTGGGACCCCAAAATCGTGGGGGGTCCTAAAATTGTTGGACGCACTGTATAATGAATTCGTGGCGGAGTGACATTTCACGTGAAACTGGGAGACGAAAAATCTCTTAATTTCTTCAGTTATTTCTTCATTTTTTCGAATAAAAACGTGGAAAAAAATTGCCAATCCGCCACGAATCCACTATAGAAGCAGCCAAAAACCTCAAAAAATAGTAGAACATTGTTGTTCGTTTTTTTTTCTATGAAATCTGCATTTTCCCTTTGATTGCCCAAAATTTCAAGTGTTGAGAAATAATCCAATATTTACTTTATTTTTTCTCAGGTTGTCGACCGTTTCATCTCCCAATTGAAACACGAGCATCCAAATCATCCGTGGGTTAAGGATCTTGCCGAGAAGGAGGCCGATTTTGACCGTATTGCCGTTTCCGTCTCCAGAGCTTAACTTTTGTATAGGGAAACAGGAAAACAAATGTTTTGTTCCTTTCTAAATTATTGACTTTCCCATTTCATAACCACTAAGGGCGGGTTCGCCTCTTCCACTAATTTTCAATGTTATACGAAATGTGATGATTATTTGTTTTGTCTAAATACTCGAATTTTCTACAACCTAATTCACCGTGTGCTGGGCAAATAAAATTTCAGTGTGAGATTTGTAAATTCTCACGAGGAAATTTACGAATCTCTTGAGGCAGTTTACGAATCTCATCCAGCTACTATAATTCTTCGAATCGGTCGTTTGAGAATAAAGTCGTCATCAACCTCGCTCTATTAAAATTTTCTTTGCCGCACGTGCAAGATTAGCGCGAATTCAAAGTTCATTTTTTCAACCTGTTTTTCGTGAAAATTTCGAAGAGAAGTGTCGTAGAGCGAGTTTACTGATGTATTCATTTATTCTATCACATTCGCAGTTCAAGTTAATTATGTATTATCAATTCAATATTCTTGCCGGCTACAGTAAAAAGCGGCGCGAAAAATTGAAACTCAGTCCCCTCAGGTTTTTCAATTGAACGCAGTGCAAAAATGTGAGCGGGTATTATGGATTCATAAATGAGCGACAAAACGCGGTGAATTTTTGGTGCAAAAGTTGGCTGGTCTCGCCACGATTTTGACAGACTACGGTTAGCGCGAAAAATATTTTTTCTCCTTTTTTTTTTAATAAAAACGCGATTTTTTGCCTTTTGATCAGCATTTTTTCACTATTAACATTTTTTGTGTAACCTGGAATGGGTAATTTCTTTTCAAAAACACATTTTGTTGAGAAAAAACTATGAAAATGCGTTTTAATTAAAAATATATATATATTTATTTATTTTCGCGCTAACCGTAGTCTGTCAAAATCGTGGCGAGACCAGCCAAGTTTGGCCCCACAATTCACCGCGTTTTGTCGCTCATTCATGAATCCATAATATTGTGTTTTTAATCGACTTGCGACATGAGAACGCGAAACTCCGCCCACTTATTTGTGCGCGACAACGCGAACACAGTGATATTTGAATAGATGCAGGCAGAACGGTGAATGCAGACTTGCGTTTTCATGTCGCAAGTCGATTGAAAACACAATATGTCGTCTCGTTTTATTATCAATCTCTGAAAGTTCCACCGGTCGCACATTGGGACCTAGGTCATGCAGAACAAGGCCATCGTCGGAATATGTATTTTATGCGTTGAAGATTGAGAGACGCGAGACGAAATGCGGGAAAGTCCGCAGTGCACTGTCTGTGTGCGAGCAGTGGAACTCTCAGAGATGGATAATATCTGCGTCTATTATAAAACTTGCGCGGGACAGCAGTTACCCTTTTTTTTCGAAGGGCGACCCTATAAATATTAGCAGTTCAATATTCTTGCCGGCTATACTCGGTATAAAACGCTGATAACTCGCTCCAATCGAACAATGAATTTCGCATGCATTTGGAGTGAGGTTTAGAGAAATCAGAGCGAAACATCGGCCACGGCTCTCTCAATTTTCTGCACTCTCTTGTCGCCAACGTGGCCGCGTCCTCCACTGTGCGAAGGGAGCGCGTTTGCAGCGCTCCGTACTGAGAATACCACATGCGCACGCGAAAGTTTTTATAATAGACGCAGACATAACGAGGGACACACCCGATCACATTTTTTGATCTACGTTCAGTTGAATTCAGTTGAAAAGACCTGATGGGGCGGAGCCACGATTTTTCGCGCCACTGCTTACTGTAGCCGACAAGAATATTGAATTAATAATATGACTAGAAGATTTTCGGCGTCATTCGCCGGCGCACGTATGCTACCCTTCAAACTTAACCGATTTCTACCAAACCTCGGTTGCCTCATGCCCGTTGGGTTTGAAAATGTATTGCTAACTTTGGGGTAACTGGTCCTGTAGAAGCTGAGAAAACTCGGATGACACGAAATTTCACACAAATGTGTACTGACAAACATCAAAGCTAATCCGTAAGATACTGAGCTAAAAACTATTTTTTCCACACTTTTGGTACGTTGGTGCGGCAAATTATCATTTCCTACCTTTGTTCAGGTACCTACCAAAACCAAAAATGTTTCTTACAAGGGAACTACAAATCCATGAGGGTTGAGAATTTTACCAAACTTTCAGAATCGGTACATTTGAGTACGGTGATTACGAATCTGAACTCACTTTTTCCCCAATCGATCTGGTTTTTCAGAAAATTTGTCTTAAAGTTGGCTCAAAAGTTTAGTTGTCAATGGAAATTTATAGCGTGCACCGCCTCACTGAGAAATAGAGGAGTCCGCGTCATAGTGACTAACCTTCCGAACCCTTGTTTTCAACAGCACAGGTAAACCGGCATGGATGAATTGAGTCTGAATGGTGACCCAATAGGCGGTAATGCGCGAATGGTGCCTGTACGGTGAAGGAGCAGGAACCAATCAGACGCTGATGTTCGAATAATGTGCGAGACACCGCTGAATGAGGAACGATGCGCGAGGCGTGAGAATCGAAGTTATTGGTGAGCCACCGATGTGCGAATAATCGATTGTTCAATGCGGCCTCATAGTCAGCGCTAACGCGTGATCTGATGCAATTGTCTTTTTTTTTAATTGATTGCCTAACTCAACTTTATTCACCCAATTCATGTCCAAAATCATAATTTTTCAGTTTATTTCGTGTGAAGCACCATGGACAATGTTTCTCTCGGATGTGCTCACACAGTAGGTGAAATAAATGTATTATTTTGTTATTTTTTTTTGTTTTTGTAAGATTAAATAAAAACAATTTCAGACTTCACCTCTTCAATTTTCCGGACACAGGGACAACGGCACTGCGCAATCTGGAAAATGCGCTAACAGGGGAGGTGGAAAGTGAAATAGTGAGTTTTTTTTTTCTAGATTTAAATTAAAAAGGAATCGAAAAGTTCACAGACGCCAGTTTTTCGAAAAAAGCTAACGAGCAAAAAACCAAAAAATATTTTTTTCAATAGAAAAAAATTAAGTAACATTTAATTTTATAATGACTGTGGGATATGCTGATGAACTTGTCATTTTATTCCTATGCTAAAGTACATTTGAATGCAGTAAAATGTTAATTGATTAAAATTCAGCTCTGCATAAAAATTTATCGTCAGAAAAGTTCACCTGAATAAGCCAATAATCCCTTTAAAATTCAATTTTATTTTATTTTTCCCTTTGAAACAATACATGTAAATTTTTTTTCGAAGAGGCGTTTGTGCACTTTTTGAGTTTTACAAACAGCCAGAGCGGGCCGGTAAGTAGCTCAGCTCAGAATTAATATTTTTGTTGAATGAGATGTTGAAAATGAAGATCTCGTCAAGTTCTTGAACATATTGTCAGTTAGAAGCGCACACCTGGTTCCTATGTTGTGGAACTCGCCGAGATCTTCATTTTGAACATCTCATTCAACAAAAGTATGCATTCTGAGATGAGTTATACAAGTGTGCACTGGTGTTTTCTTCTTGCAAAAATCGAAAATACGATCTGGAACGTTTTGAAACAAGCCGTGTACATGCCGAAAATTACCTTATTTAGCGTTAATTTTTTGGAAAAGTTTTGATAATTGTTTCGAATTTACTGTTAAAAGATCTAGAAACGTGTATCCTTGGCCGGATTATGGCAACAGGACGATTTAAAATATTTTATTTCGAAACCTCCAAGAGCCAGGAAATGAACGTATTGTAGCATAAAACCATTGGCGTTGGCGAAACATTTTAAATTTTGAGGTTTCGGAAAGGGGTTATTCATAAAAATAAAGATGCAATTTTAAACTGCATCTTATTTCGAAAAAAAATTGGTGGAATCAATAAATAATATGGCAATTTTTATTATTATGAGAAACCTCCTTAAATCAATAAAATATTAAATAAAATGATTTTTTTTGCAGCGACGGCATGTGCATCAGAGATGAGCGGAATTCCGTCTTCCGTCTTCCGTCTTCCGTCTTCCGTAGTTTTTCTTGTTCCGTCTTCCGTCTTCCGTCTTCCGAAAAAAAAAATTTGTTCCGTCTTCCGGCTTCCGTCTTCCGAAAAATTTTTTCTATTCCGTCTTCCGTCTTCCGTCTTCCGAAACTGAAAATTTTTCTTCCGCTCATCTCAAATGTTTAGCGTGTTGTTTTTTTGTGTGCGCTTCTCGGATGAATTTCTTCAAGATTTAAAATTAGTGCTTTGTTGATTTGGAATCAACAAAATAAGGGCATATATTGCAATCTCCGTATTCTCAGAAATTACGAAACAGATTTCCCAGAATCACCGTCATTTCGTCGATAACTTATTGGTGCGAGACATGGACGAGGAGTGAGAAATGAAAAGCATTGAACGAGCAGTTACAAACATTTTTGAATTTCAAATCAACCACACGGTCGTCGCTCAGAAAGATGCTCCGATAGCGTCATTTCGATTCGAAATTTCACCCAAATCAAGGTCTAAACGCGATATGGGGTGCTGGCGACTATCTTTTTTCAAATTTGTTTTTTTTTTTGCGTCAGAGCCCAACGAGCTTCGATCGCGACACGTGGCAAAGCGGTGTATTGTCCTGCGATTCTATCAAAGAACGCTTCTATATCAAAGGTGCCGTTCTTACACAGCGTTTACGGTACTTATCTTGGCCGTACTTGGGACATCCCATTGAAATCCGATTTTCTCTATCTTCTTCCTCTTTCACAGAGTTCGCGAATAAAACAACGTAGTTTGCAAATTCCAAACGGTGAAATGATTCTCCATTGATGTCGATTCCGGTCTTATCATCCTCACAAGGATTTTCTTCCGTATTCCGTCTTCCGTCTTCCGTAACTAAAAATTCCACTTCCGCTCATCTCTGATGTGCATATCGCCGACAATTGGTCAAATATAGAAAAATCAATCGGAACGAGTTCGAGAATCCCTATTCAACCATCGAGTTTAAATACTAAATTACTTGTTTCAGTTAGGCAAACTTTTACTATTTCCTAATGCTTTTATTTTTCTAATTGTGGTAAACATTTAATAAATATATTCGATTCAATATTGAGACCAGTTTATTGCAGCAGAAACTAGAGAAACTCGAGCATTGAAAAGCCGCGGATGCGTGAAAAGTGAGCCATTGAAAAACCGCTAATTCAAAAGTTGGTGGTTCCGTCACTCGAGCATCGAGCGGCGCACCAGTGGACCACCATTCGGCCATGCCGGTTTACCTGTGAGTGGATGGTTCAGTGGTAGAGTGGTCGAATGGTAAGCAGAAGGTCTGGAGTTCGAGTACGCGGTATTTAAAGACTTTTTTGCAATTTTTAAACTTTCTTTTTTTCTCATTTTTTTTTCGATTTTTCACAAGTTTTTTTTCACATTTTTTTTTCTCAAAAAATTTCCTTGTTTGTTTATTCTCGGTGTACCAGTTCTGAACTTCAAGTTTTTGGCTGAGGCCGTATATTAAACGGGTACAACAGAAATGGGTCGTGAGATTGACCCTGGTAGATGAATAGAATTTGACCCCCGACTAATATACTTTCCAACCCCAACTGCACAATACACTTGGCAACCACAGAACCTTTATTATCCCCCAACTGCACAGTATACTACAGTCCGTTCCATAAGTATAGCGCCCCCCTCGAAGTAGTCTGTCTTGGCACTCCCGGGCAAAACTGAAACATGGGACATTGAAAAACGGATTCAGCATGCAAAACTACCCCGGAAATATTCGTTTTGTGATATTGTGCCTGAAGACATCCATGAAGCAGATAGATGTATGAACAAATGGCTCCTGCAACCGTAACATAAGTATAGCGCCCCCCTCGGAAATTTCTTGAAAATCCCTATTAATGAGGAAATCTGTGCCTGGATTTTTTCAATTTTATGTTTTATGCGCTTTTAAATAACACGTGGTTATAGTTCTCATATTTTTGTCTATATTGTGCACAATTCAACCATGTTTCGTGGCAAACACTTTTCTGGCGCCGAACAACTCCAATCTGACGCCTGCAAAACAGCCGGGAGGTCAATTTGAGTAATTACACAACACTCAAAGTGTTCAAAGAAGTGAATCAACAATTTTATTGAGAATCCGAGCCGTTATAAGCCGTCTACGAAGTCTGGAGCACCACCAAAGAGACAAGGTGAAACATCATACGGCATGCTTCGAACTCAATAAAGACTTGCATTGCTATGAAACGAGAGCTGAACCGCGATGCTTTCGAACAGAGCATCTGGAGAGCCAACGACATGGATCCAAACCCTGTCCAGTAAGTTATGAGGCCCGCTCCACGTCTCACCGATCCTTTCAAGGTCCGTGATTTTGAGTTCACGCATAAAGTTTTTTCTAAAAACTTGAATGAGGTAAATGTTGCTACAAAACTCGAATCAGGAATTTAGATAATTATTTCTAGGGTTAAAAGCTTAAATAGAGACGGTTCGGATTGTTACAGCACCTACAATCATTATGCCTGATAAAAAAAATATTTTCACTTGCTGGATAGTTGGACCTAACGTTTGTCTCCACGCGGATGATCTTTTCCGAGTATGAGGAAGTCATCGAGAACCACCTATTACTATTCCGACGTCTTTTCAACCGGTATTGTTTTGTTTTTCAGCGAAAAATGCTGCAATCCATGTGAGTATCTAGACTTTGGACTGGTTTAAATCTAAAAATGTCGACGTTTTTCTATGTTCTGGGTGTGCACGCGTCTTGAATCTTATGGAGAACACCTGAGGAAAACTTGTGCAAAGATTTTCTGCCCAGAGTAGGCAATACAACTTTGTCAATGTTATGAAAACTAGACTTTTGTACGAGTGGAAGAAAAAAGAGCATGAATTCGTGAACAAGATCATCCAGTACATCCCAAAGCCCGTTAATTGTATGCCACATTGCGTTTACAATCTGGTTACGTCTAATGAACGTCAATAAAGTATTAATTTTATTATTAATCTTGATTTTTTGGAAATTTCCGAGGGGGGCGCTATACTTATGTTACGGTTGCAGGAGCAATTTTTTCATACATCTATCTGCTTCATGGATGTCTTCAGGCACAAAAATTATTTCCGGGGTATTTTTGCATGCTGAATCCGTTTTTTCCGGTTTCATGTTGCAATTTTGCCCGGGCGTGCCAAGGCAGAATACTTCGAGGGGGGTGCTATACTTATGGAACGGACTGTAGAAGACCCCAACATTTCTCGGACTCCACTCACTGAAATCTATCATGAATTCCTGCGGCCAAAGTCTAAACTCTTTAGAAATACGTTTTCAGATGATAATAAAGGTTCTGGGTTTGCCAAGTGTAATCTGCAGTTGGGGTTGGAAAGTATACTAGTCTGGGGTCAAATTCTATACATCTACCCAAAGGTCAATCTCACGACCCATTTCTGTTGTACCCGTTTAATATACGGCCTCAGCCAAAAACTTGAAGTTCAGAACTGGTACACCGAGAATAAACAAACAAGGAAATTTTTTGAGAAAAAAAATTTCTGAAAAAATTTTTGTGAAAAAAAAACTTGTGAAAAATCGACAAAAAAAATGAGAAAAAAAGAAAGTTTAAAAATGGCAAAAAAGTTTTTAAATAGCGCGTACTCGAACTCCAGACCTTCTGCTTACCATGCGGCCACTCTATGACTGAACCATCGACTGTTGAAAACAAGGCTTCGGAAGGCCAGTCACTATAACGCGGACACCTCTATTTCTCAGTGAGGCGCTACACGCTATAAATTTCCATTGTCAACTAAATTTTTGAGCCAACTTTAAGACAAATTTTCTGAAAAGCCAGATCGATTGGGGAAAAAGTGAATTCAGATTCGTAATCACCGTACTCAAATGTACCGATTCTGAAAGTTTGGTAAAATTCTCAACCCTCATGGATTTGTAGTTCCCTTGTTAGCTACCTTTAATTCTGGTTAATTTTGAAACTGAAAAAGACCGAAAAGAGTGAGCTGCTGGAATCTAAAATCCCACTACATGAACATAAAATGGATAAAGAAAGAATATGAACAAATTAAGCAAAAAAAAAAAAACGGTCATGGTGGGTCAAGAACGTTTTTAATTTTGGTAGGTAAAGATTAGGGTAGGAAATGATCAAGGTAGGTAACTGAACAAGGGTAGTTACAGAAAAGGTAGCTAATGATAATTTGCCGCACCAACATACCAAAAGTGTGGAAAAGTCCCGTCTCTTCCCTTTGTCCCAGTCAAACACGCCACTAAAGTTTAGAAGGACCGATAACTTCATGACACGCATTGTACAACCGGGCTTGTTATAAGCTAACGAAAATTAGTGTTGGATTGGAAATCGCTGTTCGCATTTATTGTGTCAAAACAATAATCCACACAATGCGAATGTGATCTGAAGTTGTTTGCCGATGACGGTCGTTCCGGATTCCATTTAAATTCCACACATTGTTCGCCGTCGAATCCCCATCTGGTCAGATATCCGTCGTCTGGATGGTCGAATATTGGATGGGTGCATGTTTTGGCTGAAAATTTGTTATATTTTGTTTTTATTTTAAGAAACACACTGAAATTTCTTCATTGCGATCGGTTGGAAAAAAAAATGTGTTTATTGTGAAAACACACGGCAACTCGGTGTTTACGTACTTTTAAAATTCAAATGAAAATGGGAACAAATCTCTTCATTTCCCATGCTATTTCTCTCATTGCCTTTTGAATTTCAAAAGTACGCAAACACCTCGTTGCAATTTTTTGTTTTCACAATAGAAATGATTATATTGTCGACGACCGGCAAACTCGCTCCGCCGAACTTGGTACTTCGTGATTTTCATTTTGACATCGAAATCATTTTATTTCACTTAGAATGAAATAATTTGAAAATCAAGAAATACTATTCTCAATACGGTGCGCTGCCAATTCGTTCCCTTCGCATAGTGGAAGACGCGGCCACCTTGGCGACGAGTGAGTGCAGTAAACTGTGAGAGCGTGACCGATGTTTCGCTCTGATTTCTCTGAATCTCACTCCAAATGCATGCGCTCTATTGGAGCGATTTTGTAGCTCTTTATACAAAGTATATATTACTGCGTCGCGAAAACCAGTCAAAGCGCTCGTGCCTTGAGGTTGTGGTTTCGCCGCGACCAGCGCGTATACGGTTGTTTGTTTACATTCTCTTTAAAATTGTTTTTCTATTTTTGCATTCGTTTTCGTTTTTTTTTGGTAAACAAACTACCGTATACGCGCTGGTCGCGGCGAGACCACAACCTCAAGGCACGAGCGCTTTGACTGGTTTTCGCGACGAAGTAATACTAGGTATAAAGCTCTGCAAATTCGGTCCAATCGCACAGTGAATTGCGCATGCGATTGAAGTGAGATTCAGAAAAAAGAGAGCGAAACATCGGCCACGCTCAAAAACTCAACCCATTTCTTGATGTTAACTACCGAAACTGAACCAAAAATTGCAGCATTGCATTAATTTTGACATTTTCATTTCAATTTTTGATATTATTACTGGTTTTAGTAGTCAATTTTCTTTACTGGACTGTGGAATACTAAACTATAATTTTTACGGTTTTTTTAAACCTTAATGGGGTTATTCATGAGAAAAAAAACGGTTTGTTTTTGTTTTTTTTCCAATTCACGCGATGTCGAGAATTGTAAAAAAAATACAGGTAGAAAAACGGGGATATAGCATTGATAGTGAAGAGACACAGAGACTGCCCCCTTTCTTTGAACTCCTCGCCTTCTGCGTCTCTTCAATATCAATGCTATATCAGGGGGACCCCCATTTCTCTACCTGTATTTTTTTACAATTCTCGGTATCGCGTGAATTGGAAAAAAAAACAAAAACAAACGGTTTTTTTCTCGTGAATAACCCCATAAATGTTTTGTTTTATTGTGTTTTCAATCAAATAATGAAACCTACACTTTTTTCCGCAATTTCTTGATTTGATGATGCAACTCGAGTGAAAACATAATATGGAATCAGTTTAAAAAAAAATAAATTTTACGCCCAGCACTGGTGGCGTGTTTGATGACCGCCTCCATTAACATAAATGTTTAAAAACGTGTGAAAATAATGCAAAATTTAACACATCGCGATGAAACGCGCACAATTCCAAGTCAATAATCAATGAGTTCCAGACTTTTTGGGCACGATTGATTTTCGATCAAACCTGCTTAGGGTATTAAGTTTGTGTACGGTCTTTTTGGGTACGACTGCTCCTTAGTTACGGCAACTTTTCTTGTATGAAATTTGCAAATTTGGTACCCAAAGAGCAACCGTAACCATAAAGAAAACGTACCAAAACAGCGAGGAAATCAACGGTCCGTGACCCATTGAGTGTTGGCTATAATTGCAAGATGGGCTTTTATTAAAGGGTGGGCTTTTATTACAGAGTGGGCTTCTATTTTTCAAAGGGGTCTAGAAATGGGCTTATAATACAGGGTGGGCTTATAACACAGTATTTTCGGTATCAATAATAACCAACTGTTTGCTCGTAGCAGTACGGTTTTCGATCTAGAAAAAATATGGTATTAAAGGAAATCTTCTCAATTAGATTGACGCCTTTCTTACTAGTAGGAATCAATCTGTCATGGCTAATGGAACTATCTCGCAACCAATGCCGCTATTGTCTGGTAAGCCACAGGGATCGGTGCTTGGTCGGTGACTTTTTAACATATTCATTAACGACATTGGAGACAATATTAAATCGAATTTTCTTCTATATGCGGATCACTTGAAAATCTTCTCCACATGCAACAATACAATACAGAATGATTTGAATACAATCACGAACTGGTGTGAACTATGGCAAATGGAAGTAGCGCCAAGCAAATGCGAATGCATTTCATTTACAAAATCTAGAAGACTGACTTCAAGAACAACCGTTTGTGACTTGGTCCCAAACAATTCCAATCTAAACATCTCGGAAATTATTTGCGATATCAGAGTTTTATTCAATTCTTCTCTGCAATTCGACGTTCACATAACTCTTCGCAAAGAACAACGGAGAATTAATATAATATTCAATGTCTTGCGGTTAGCAACGTTTGAAGTTCTCATCAAATGCTATATAATTTACGTGCGGCCAATAGTCGAGTATGCAACCCTGTTTTTTCTCCTGTTACGTGAATCTAACAAAAAAATTGGAATCTATACAAAAATCGTTTATTCACCGTTGTTATTGAACATTTGGAATGATATACGAATCTTACTTCAAGTGCCTCGAAATGACTAAAATGGAGTACCGCCGACTTATTTTTTTTGTTTTTATTTACAACTCCCTGAGGACGTATTCATGAACGTTTGCCGTACGGTAAATGATTTCCCGAAAGCTAAACTAAGTTTTCGAAGTGTTCACTGGATTAATTATACTATAAATTGTCCGTAAGTATCATTATGGTTACTGAAAATTTTAGTTACTGTCAAGAGAATCGTTTACTTTTTCATTTACCGTGTAGTAAATTTGTATCTCTAACTTGCCTCAATTATTACCCCGTGTCATAACTTATAACCTGTGTCATTTTCCGAACAAGCCTGGTCACTACTCATCGAATTACAAAGCAGTTACCTCGATTCGGACAGCAAACTCCATCTAGAGCTCCCAAAATTGACAATCCTTGGATGCATTCGTAATCTTCCGGACACGTGTCAGGTTTTTTTTTGCTAGAGCACTTTACCGGCTCTCCGTCGCGTCGAAACATCACTTGATATCCAGCTCCTTCGGGTGTCGGACAGGTCAGAGGAGGCCCAGAGTTTCCAGCTGAACATTTCTATTAACTTTTACCTTATCGTATTATTTGGCTTAAACTCACTTGCATCATTTGTAGAAAGACAAACAAATTCGCGTGATAAGCTCTTTTTGCGAATTGTATTTTCAGGACAACGACATCTGAAAAGTATTTATGTTTACAATAGACAGTTTTCTGTAATTATGCAAAAACAGACCGATTGCGAACACAAACTGCATCTGGCCATTTTCGATCACATTCCTCGTTTGCCGTGCACATTTCACAAACCAAAAGTTTTGATAACATCAGTAAAATAAAAATGATCTGTGATTTCATAATTCTAAAATTATTTTTTTCTATTCTCCATCCGTGGCGAAAGCAAGTGCGCTCCACGAAACTTATAGTACTTCGTTATTTTAATTTTCGTCGCCAAATTATTTAATTTCACGTGTAAATTTTGCGTGAATTGAAATGATTTGGCGATGAAGTTGAAAATCACGAAATACGAAGTTTCGTGAAGCGCACTTGCTCACGGCGTGCTGGAGACTACGTTTTTAAAATTATTTTGGAAATGAAATATATCGAGACGCAGATAAAGGCGGCAGAGCGCGTTTGCCTTTACGTAGTTTCGAACACGCCGTGTTGCTTTCGCCACGGGTGGACAATATGTTGGGAGAACAAAAAATTGCGACACGGTGTTTGCGTACTCTCAAAAATGCACACAAAAATAAGCGAAATTATTATTGTCGACCCGCCATGACGGGAAAACGAGCTCCACCAAATTTAGCGTAATAATTTGGAACCCAAAATGAAAATCACGACGTACGAATGGAGCGCGTTTGACTGTCGTGGCGTGTCGGCAATAGCATAACAAACCAAGAAAAGTTACGCGAAAACCGTTTCGTAATTGTTTGTTTTTTCAATAAATCAATAATTGAATGAATTAATAGGGATAAGAAGGTGGTAAACAATGGAAATCAGAAGAAATGATTTGAAAGATGAGAAGATAGTGTAACAAACTGGATAAGTGAGGAAATGATAAGAGAAAGGAAGAAGGCGTTCAATGCTTCCGAAAACCAAGTACACTTTTTGATTGGAATGACACGTTGCAAAATGAAGCGCTCTGGTGCAGATAATTTTAGAATTTCTATAGCACCTTTCTTGTAGCGCTCGTAGCAGATTGTAAAAAATTCGCAAAGGCTACAGTACCGCTCAAAGGTTTATGAACATTTGGTTTTTTTCACTGCCTACTGTAGCCGGCCAGAAAAATGAAACGATAATAGCAACAAAAAAGTAAGATTAGAAGTTTTCAAGTCATCTCCCTTTTGTCTTGTGTGGAAGTCCAGTTCGCTTCTATTTCTCTACCACTCTCCATGCGGAGAGATAGGGATTGGGAGGGTCTGACACTTGCGCGGCATTAGGAGACGCTGCGAGCCCCTTCTCATAGTCAGCTCTTTTTTTTCTTCTAATACCCTTTCTCTGTATTTATATTCGCCGGTAAAACAGTTAAATCACGCCAAGTGCCTTTAGTATGATTAGGTACCAACGGGTTTTTAAAAACACATATTCTCTGAAATTTTATAAAGCCAAATCTATACACTGGTGAAGCGCCACGGGCCCGCCAGCGCACCGCTGACAGCTAAAAGAGTACACGCGTTGTTCACGCAGCGGGCCCGTGGCGGGCCCGCCAGCGGTTCGCTACCTGCTACATCGCGTGGGTGACTCCTTTCTTGCTTTTTTTCTTTATTTGATATTTTCTATTAGAAACTAACACTGATGTTATTAATAAGACAGTTTATTGAAAAACAGAAAAGAAAAATTAAGAAAATTATTAGATTATCACAAAGTTCTTCGATGACGTTGCCCGAATCATCTCATCGTCGATCGTCCGAATCGAGATGTCGCACGTGTCTGAAAATTGAATAAGTTTATTATGTGATCGCTGGCGCTAAATACGGCATCCCGGAGTTTTTAAAAACTTTATTTCCACAAGTAAATGGCGTAGAGTTTCATGTTATTTTAAAAAGTACATAAAAAAGTTTCCAAAACAGTTGAAAATAACTCTTTTTAAATTTTTTTCAACTCTTTTTAAGCCGTAGAATGTCAAATAAGTCAAGGAAGACCGATAGTTGCATATAATTGCCACGGACTTCTTAGAATCACTTGAAATGGTACGCGGTTTAACTGGGCTTCTAACGTTTTCTATACTTTTAGGGAATATCGTTGTTAAAACGAAATAGAGCGTTATTTTGTGTCATCCCTATTTCATTCAGTTCCTTTCTTCAAAAGCATATTTCCAAATTTGATCTGCGCAAAAAGCACCTAAATATTTCGCACCAGAACTCGGTCGCTCCAAGCCCTGTGGCTTTGAAAATTTTTGGGCAAGTTTCGTGCCAATCGGCTTTTTTTCCACTACGTACCGATTCGGATCCTAGGCCATTTTGAGAAATTTTCTCTTCCATGAAAGAAATCCTGGATCTATTTGAAAATGAAAGCCAAATGAAAAATCGGCTCAATAAATATTGTTCTTCGTTTAATTTACTACATTTTTTAAAGTTGGTTCAAATCGGTGCGCTACCTCAGGTATCGCGAGTCAAACTTTTTCAAACCTTTTCATGTAACAAATAAGCATTGCTTCAAAAAGTTTCAAAATGGGTTAGAATAGTTTGAAAATGGCTTAGAAAAGTTTGAGAGCATCTTGAAAAAGTTTGATGTTAGCATGAAAAGGTTTGAATTGCAGTCGAGCAAAAAATAACGGATTTTCGCTTCCATTTTCAGTGTTCTGTACTTTTCTGGGAAATAAAGGTCTAAATAAAAAATCGGCTCGCTAATTATTTTTCTTCTTTTAAATTGCTTAGTTGACACGATATTAAGCAAACACCGCGTTGCAATTTTTTGTTTTCAACATATGTAATACAATTTATTTTGCTCTTTTTTCGCAAATTTCAACAAGACTAAAACTTTTCAAAACATACCGATTGTCCAGATGAATTCGATTTTTTCCATAGCAGCCTGGCTTCTTTACCACCTGAAAATAATAAATATCTCAACAAAAAACCCATAAAACGTACTTTACAAACTTACTCGTTTTTCAGGCGGATTTTAACCTCCGCCGACTGCAAAATGTTGCCATTTTGATTCGTTTTTCCCCTGAAAACACAAAAAATTAATTAAACATGAAAAATAATGATAAAAAACGGTAGAAAAACAGGTAAAATTGAAGTTGTTTGACAAAAAAATATTGAAAAAGTTAAGCCCCGCCCACTTTGCAATCTGCGGCACACAATTTTGCAATAATGCTGCGCGTTATTTGTTTCACGAAAAGTGGGTAATACTGACTTTTTACGTTAATATTTTTGATGAATAATCAAAAAATGAGTATAAAATCACAAAATTTAACATTTGAAAAAATTAATTTACACGTAATCGCTTTAAAATAGGCAGATTGAGCGATGTTAGCCTGCGCTGAACTCATTGTCAACGTCATTCAGCAGTACCCGATTGTCAACGTTATTAAAACGGTAATTTCAGTATTATAGAATTTCAAGCCTGCTACGCTGACGTGTACTGGATATTGACACAGCATTTAAGAGACTTGTTAAAAAAGGAACGCGATAAGGATAAGGCGATAAAGGCTCCCTTACCGGCTTGACTCTTTTCTTCAGTTACTTCTTCATTTTTTCGAATATTCTCAGTACGGAGCGCTGCAAACGCGCTCCCTTCGCACAGTGATGGACGCGGCCACGTTGGCGACGAGAGAGTGCAGAAAATTGAGAGAGCCGTGGCCGATGTTTTGCTCTGATTTCTCTAAACCTCACTCCAAATGCATGCGAAATTCATTGTTCGATTGGAGCGAGTTATCAGCACTTTATACCGAGTATAAAAACGTAAAAAAATTGTCCCTCCGCTATGAATCCATTATACAACCATTGCAAGAATCCGGAATATCTACGTAATTGCTAATGTATGCTGAATTTTTAATAAAGGCTCCCACATTATTTTTAGCAGGTACTGTAAGCTTCGTTATAATGGATTCGTAGCGGAGTGACATTTTACGTGAAACTGGGAGGCGAAAAATCTCTTCATTTCTTCAGTTATTTCTTCATTTTTCGAATAAAAACGTGAAAAAATTGTCACTCCGCCACGAATCCACTATACTGAAGCTGCACTTTTTTTAAAGAGAAAATAGAGTGTTTATAGATGTGAATTATTCACAAGAAATGAATTACATTCAAGCGAACGAAACACGTAGTTTTTTGAATGCCTTCATCTGTTTGTTTGAATTTTGTATAAATAATTTTGTTTTCAATGAACTTGCGACATGAGAACATGAAACTCCGCCCACTTATTTTTACGGTGTTTGCGGATTTTTGTTTTCATGATGCAAATTGTTTGAAAACCTAATAAACACTTCTCAAATTAGAACAAAACGTTTTCAACAAATATCAAAACAAACGAAACGTTAATGAAACTTTTACAACAAACAAACAAAGTCGATCCGTTCTTCAAGTACCTAAGGTACTGCGGATCACGGTTTTCTGCGTACGCGGACGACTGGTGGTGTACCTTATCCGCGGTCGGTCATGTCCAATTCTTACAATTAGAACAAAGTCTACTGAAAAAATCTTTGTACTCGTTACTATTCCCATAAAACTAGGAAAAAAAAATATTTATATACCTTCTTGAGACAGTTTACCATCCTCTGCCCACCCGTTCGTCAGCTGGACGCTGGCGGGCCCGCCGCGGGCCCGTAGCGGGCCCGCCAGCGCATTACCACTGAATATCAGCATTTTCGATCAAAAACTCAACTAATTAGTGTCCTATGCGCATTTTTACTTTGTTTAAAATAGTTTAAAATAACTATAATTCATTTATAAACCCATTGGAAACAAAAATTTTTCCACCTGTCAGTCACCTACCAAATATCATAGCCGCCGCGGGCCCGCCAGCGGCCAGCGAGAGCACCCAAGCGCTGGCGGGCCCGCTGCGGGCCCGTGGCGGGCCCGTAGCGTCTGCGGAGCCGCCGCGGGCCCGCGCGCGGTTCACCAGTGTAAAAAAAATATATAAATAAATAAAAATTATAAAAGCCAATTCTAAGACTTTTGCCAAAAAATCATTCTAAAAGAGAAATTCGCTGTCGTGTTACAGCCGTTTTTATGCCCATTTTCAAAATACTGATTTTCTGCCAATCCAGTGGGCGGGCGATGTTTGCAAGAATGCTAATCGTTCAATTTAAAGCTCACAAAAAGAAAACGCCTCAGAGCCTGATAGCAAACAAAGAGTTTCACTGCGCCACACCGCCACTCTAGCGCGATGCTCCTTTTCTATACATATGATCGCCGCCTCACTGCCTCGCTGCCAGATGAAATTTATGCTGATTCATGAATAAAATTTTCAAAATTTTCCCAGAAAAGTGAAAAAAAAAACCTCAAAGGGGGATTATAATTTGAAAATAGGTGAAAATGAATTAGTCAAAAAAAAAGGCTGTAGAATCCAAATCCGTCGTAAAAACAGTGCACCTGTTTTGAATCTCAACCACATGCTGATCAACAAAATCGAGGATGCTTTGCCGCCGGAGATTCTTGTCATACTGATTGGTGCACGAACATCTATCGATGACAATGCCAGGATGGAAATGCCATTCGATCAACTTCAAGATGAATCCAACTTCACCAAATGTTCCCCCGGGTTGCGAGCGCCGTCGCACAAAAACAGAAAGCTGCTCGAAATTGAAGACTTTGAAGATGTCATAGAGTATTGGAAAGCAGTCAAGGAGTTTGCTAAGGATATGTTGCCGAAGTGGAAGCTGTTTATTAGGCTGGCAAAAAAGTGTTTCCGAAAAATTTCGCAGTTTTTTTAATCAACCTTATTTCTTAGCATGATCAATCAACAATATATTGACTATTATTAGTCACAACTGTGAGCCATCGCTCAGAGAGGTCGTCGATGCTCTTCTTCCAGAACGCGGCGGACTGCGAGTCGAAGAAGTCGAACACTGCCATTTTGAGGCCTTCGTCCTTCGCGAAACGCTTCTTTTTCAGGAACAGCTTGAGCAGTCGAAAGAGGGGATAATCAGAAGGCGCGATGTCTGGTGAGTACGGTGGATGCGGAACCGTGTCCCAGTTCAGCTTCTGTAGTTTTTCCTGAGTGGCCTTGGCAACATGTGGGCGCGCGTTGTCATGGAGGAGGTGGGCAGAAGGCGCTTTTCTCGAAGAGCGAGGGCGAGCGAGGCAAGCTGATTGGAGTAGGTAGTAGCATTGACCGTTCTCCCTTGCGGGAGCAACTCTTAGTACAGAATGCCCTTCGCGTCCCAGAAGTAGGAAAGCAAACATTTCTTCTTGTGGAGATTGGCGTTTGGCTGCACTGGCGGCTCTTCCCCATGAGGAAATCAGACAGCGTGCTGGGCGTCATAATTATAAGACACCACCAAAAAATGATGAATTTTTCAACTTTTTTCAACCTTTTCAAACTTTTATCTATTTTTTTGCCGGTTTTTTGTTTGTTTTGAAGTTATTTTCTTAATTTTTACCAATAATTGTAGCATATTTAACCACTTTCTTTCAAGTTTCCAACTTTTTCACCGTCACATCAAGGATGTTGGTTGACTTCAGTGATTCTAAGATGTGCAGAACATATGACAAAACGTTTAGGCCAGTTGAAATTATGATAATTATGATTTAGGCCATGAGTTACATTCATTCACTTCATTTCAATCATCATGGGACTCGCCTCTACTCTCTCTTCAGAAGAGCAAGCTCACCTGGACATCATGATTCCACTTGGATTCAGTACATTGCAGATGAGATGAAGAATCACCCGTTCATGATGCTGTGTAAAAAACTACGTTTGAGGTGCAATGGCTCACGGCTAAGCTTTCCACGGCGGGCGTTTTTTGCCCGTCCGATCCGTTCGGGGAAAGGGCTATCCGATCCCCGGGAAAAAAGAAAAATGCCTGCGTGAAATGTTAGTTATTTTTCCAACTATTCAGAAAATGGAAGAAAAAAGTTCACGCATTTTCTACACATATTTTCAATTTTCCGTGACAAAATATTATTTTTTATGATTCCACATTTGCCAACGCGATATGCCCTTATTGAATGTATATACACAAGCCTGCGACATTTGGCAACTTTGCCCCTGCTTTTTTTTCACTTTTTTAAAACAAGTTTTTTGTCTTGTAACGGCACTGATTTTTGTACTTCAGCTCTTCCAAATTTCGTGGTTTTTGTGGCTGAATTAGTAAAATGTGTAAACGTTAATCAAACGACGCGGATTTATTAAATATCTAGGGCCTAAATTACATAAATGCACGATATGATTCAAATACGGACACTATATGCATCCACCGCATTTCACCTGTGCAGGTGGGAGTAGTTGCGTTTCTGAAAATTGAGACGCTGGTTCGACCCCCACGAAGTTATAGTTTTCTTTCTTTTTTTTTTGGAACTTGGCTATGGACCATTGATGCACGGAAATGAAATTTGAAAAATGCGGAAAGCGGAAACGGAAACGGAAAGAAGAAAAAATTTCCGCGGAAAACGGAAACGGAAACGGAAAATTTTTCGGTTTTCCGCGGAAGACGGAAGCGGAAACGGAAACGGAGGTTTCAAAAGATTTTGCAATACAAGTCTCCATATTATTTTGAAATTTTTCAAAAGTATTGTTTGAAAACAGTTGCCATTAAAAAACATACTTTCCTTATAAAAATACTATTGAGCAAAAAACTTGTACCGTGATGTACCTGTTTAGCCCCACCCCTGGCTGATATCAGCCTCCCCGTCAGTTGATTTTGCACCGATTTACTCGGTGGGGGTTTATACTCCCTGGGGGTCTATTCTGATATACGAAAATACAAGTCAAGCCTCCCACCAATACTTTTTGGGGGTGGGGGGGGGGGTCATTCTGCCCCCTCCGTATGAAAATAGTTCGCCATAATATCAATAAAGTCCTCCATCATATCAATATTTTATATTGTCCTTGGGAGGACTTTACAGTATTTCCTTGGTGGTGTTTTATTGTTATTTCATGAAGGAGTCTTATTATAATTATCCCAATTGTACCTTCAAGTGAAACAATCAGGAATTTATTTCAAAAAACAGCAAATTTTTTCATTTTTTAATATTGAAAAACATTTCTGTGATTGGCGGAAAAATGCCAAAAATTACGGAAGCGGAAACGGAAAAGGAAATAAAATTTTTTATTTGCGGAATACGGAAACGGAAACGGAAGAGGCTAAGAAAGCGGAAACGGAATTTCCGTGCATCACTGCTATGGACCTATTCAGCACAGGTACATAAACAAATCAAAATTTTTTTTCCAAATATGAACTGATTGGAATTTTCAGATGAGAGAAGGAGTGCGAAAGCATCTCCCAAACTGGCCATAACATTGATTTCAGAAATTTCAGAAAACTTTAAATAATGAAAAAAAAAAATGAAAATACAATGGCTCACGGCTCAGAAAAACCCACTGGAAGTCCAAGAATCCTCAATGATCGAGATGAGCGATCTGTCGTGAGATGAGATTCCAACACTCTCGTTTTCTTGGAATTTGTGGCTTGTAAGATGAACTCCATAGACTACCAGCACACTTTCCAGAAAGGAATTGTCTTCTTTTTCAACCGTGGAAACATCAAGAAGACTTCAAAAAGATAATGCGGCAATCCACAAAAGCTCATCGATAATGAACACAAAGAAGATCAAAGTCCTTGCTTGACCAGCCAACTCGCCAGACCTCAACCTCATAGAGAATGTCTGGGGACTTTTTGCACGAGCAGTTTATGGTCCCGGAAAGCAGTTTCAAACTGTAGCAGAGCTCAAAGATGCCGTGTGGGACAAGATACAGCCATCATACCTCGAGAGTCTTACTAAAAGCAGGAACAACAGACTATTCCAAGTGATGCAGAAGTTTGGAGGACCTAGTTCTTATTAAATTTCTGTTGTTTTCTCTGGTTTTCTTTGACGTTTTGGTTAATTTTCCTTTTAATAAACAGTTTTCTGATCATTCTACATGAAATATTCTGAAGTCAAACTCAATAACGTGTGAAACTTGAAAAGAATGGTCAAATAGGACACAAGTATTAATAAAAAGTAAGAAAATGACTGTAAAAAATAATAAAAAACGGTAAAACCGGCAAAAAAATAAATAAAAGTTTAAAAAGGTTGAAAAAAGTTGAAAAATGCATCATTTTTTTGGGGATGCCTTATAATTATGACGCGGCTGATTTTTCGACTTTTTGGTACTGTAGTCGTAATTTTTGTGGTAGGTACATGAACATTTGGGTTTCCGGGTTATTTTGGACGCTGAAAAAGATCCACTACATGCCGTTTCGTGAAAACTTCTAGTTTCCCCAAAACCCCCAACATAGGGGGTGTCTTATAATTATGACGCGCACTGTAGTGTTTCAAGGTTGTTTTTCTCCAGAGCTTCGAAGTACGAATTGTAAACTATCCCAAACTTTTTGTAGCAACGGTAGATAAAGCACTTCTAAAGCGATTAAATGGCTCTCGGACGTTTTGAAAGTGTGACGTTTCGAAAGTGGACTTTTCGAAAGTTTTTCTGGATTTTGTCGTCACGGTATTTGAGGAATTTTCCTTAAAAAGCTTTTTAAAATGATTTTGTGAAACACCGCATCGACAAAATCCAGAAAAACCTTCGAAAAGTCCACTTTCGAAACGTCCGAGGGCCGATTAAATTGTCTTTACAAGTTCTTTCGATATTGACGAGAATACCACCGATCCATATTCCAGTATTGGGCGAACATAAATCACATAGCATTTGATAAACACATCAATAGTAGACAGTCGGAGAATATTGAACAAAAAATGAAGTACTTAAACTAAACGTATGATTTTAGTGAAATTCGGGTTCATCGGACCATTTTCAGCTGAGTTAGAACATGCTCCAATGAGCAAGTCGGATGCCACTTTTATTGAAAATTAATAAAATCCGAGGAAAATCTATTAAATGTTGGTTTTTTGACGGTTTAATACAAATTTGCTTATTTTTCTTTGGTTTTGTTGATTTTCCTTAAAAATGTCATCAGTGCCAAAGTTGACTTGCCCATTGGACCTTTATTTATTTATTTATTTGTTTACGCCCATTACGGTACGTGAAAAGAAAATAATACAGAAGAAATGTATAATTAGAAATAAAGAAAACGAAGTGGTAAAAAAATAGACAGGAAATATGGTCAGAGTAAACGTGAGAATAACACATTTTGGGGGAGAAAAGAGGAAGGATTGTGCGTAAACGTCCGGTCATAATCAGCGGTCACATTTTGAATGAAGAGAGCGTGCGGTTAACAAAAAAGTTTCTACGTATTTTAGTTTTGCAGTGGTTCCATTTGAATTTATTTTTTTGCGCGCGTGCGAGTGTTTTTTCATAAGTGAAAAAAGGGCTTGTGTCAATGTCTATTTGACCTCAAATCATTTTTAGTACAAGTTTTCTATCAAAATGTTGTGAAGGGACAAAGACGACAGAGAGGGGAACCGTTTATTAGGAATGAATGTCAATTCAATATTATAATAAAGTTCAATTGGTTACTCTACTTCCACGTGTAGGTGACCACGTTAATACCAACGAGGGCGGCCACGTGCCTTCCCAACACCTTCCCCCTTTACGAAGTTGTCCTTTGTCCGGCCCTGGCTAGGAGCCAACCGACAATTCGAGGCGATATGCAGACCTCTAGAGCGAGCGGCGGCACGATCAGAATATGGGGCTGATCCTCGCTTTGGTGCACGATCCTCGGAGTGTGACTGGAGCTCCAAACATGGTTCATAACGGACGGGTGCACGTCGGTTTCGTTGATTTCTTCGCAAAGATTGACTTAGGTTGGGTGCGGGTTGAACACGAGACACATCCTGTTGTACTTCCGATTTCAATTGTTGTGTACACGGGGACGACACTTCTTCCTTCCTCTCCAAAAATGTTCGACTATTAGGTGACTGATTTTCGTTGAGTTCACTTCTGCATTCCATCTTCTGATTACCACGATTAACACGACCAAAACCATCACTTTTCGACGTGTCGTGGGCAGCTGAAGACGAACCAAATACACCCTGTCCGACAACCCGTGGACTACGACCACTATTAACCATATCCAACTCTGGATAATTACAAGAAAAAGAAGAAAAGTCTGGAAATCTCAAAAGATTAGTTTCCCCCCGGAGCCCCTCCGAAACTCGCTGATTTTGTATCAGCTTAGGCGAATTCGTTTTTTGAGCGGGCATTGAATCGAAAAACAATGGAAAATTTGAATCGCTGAATAGCTCTTCTGGACCTTTGTCGCCATGACGCTGTCTTAATTGATTCGCGTGACAGCGCTGCATTTTTTCGCCTACTCGTACTTCATACAGTACGCTACCGACACGCCTTCTTACTTTACCGTATCCCCACGACAATTTATTACCGTGTTGCACTCTCGCATACACTTTTTGACCAACTTTAAATGTATTAGCCCGCGCGCCATTTCGTTTATCATACACCCCTTTCATCTTATTTTGGTAATGAGTCCATTCAGTGTTTTCAGAAGCCCTTTCGGCTAGCATGGGTGACGACCTCGTCGTTCTTATTTTTCGACTGAAATGGCACTCAGCTGGTGTAGCTCCATTCAGAGCGGCATGAGGTGTATTCCGATAATTGATCAGGAAGTTGTTCAAAACTCGCTGATTTATAGATGCTGATCTTTTGATCTTTGAAACACCTCGTTTCAATATATCGACAAATCTTTCGGCTGCGCCATTTGATCTCGGACAGTAAGTGGCTGTCGTCTTGTGAGTAATCCCGTGTGACTCACACATCTTTTTGAATAAGTGACTGGATAACTGTGTTCCATTGTCACTGACGATCCAATCTGGATACCCATGTGTTGCAAAAATATCTTCGATGAGATCCACTGTAGCGGCTGCAGATGCTTTCCTGGTCAACTTGACCTCCGCATATTTAGTTTTGGCATCCTCCACAACTAAAAACCAAAACCCATTTATTGGACCTGCGAAATCCACATAAATATGTGCCCAAGGCTTTTTCGTATCCGGGCACGGTTTTGATGGCGTGATACGTGTTCTTTTCGTATTCTGCTGACAGTTGCCTCTTCTAACAGTTGGGTTATCCTTTAACCGGGCCATTCCAGCACTCGGTATTTCAATTTGATTTACCATGACCTCCATGGCCTTTCGCATCAGCGGTGATTGGCTTAACCAACTCATACCAATTAAGTTCGTATTCTTTTCACGAACGTAGACGTACCCCTTGTACTCTGAACCTTTTAGCGCAAACGTCACTCTGGCACGCCCTAATACTCTCATTTCCGAGCCATTTGCACACGAGATTCGGTGCTCCACCCTTTCGAGTGGGGGACGACCAATAAACTTCCAACTTTTGGAATTTATGAGGGTGATCATACTACCTGTATCCAGGTCAAACTGTAGCGGCTTACCGTTCACATTCACGCGCACACTACGCTTTGCGCTCAACTCTGCGTTCACTACATCTACTTTGATGCTTTGCGTCTCTGTTCCTTCATCTTTTCTTTTCAGAAAGCATTTGGAGATATAATGTCCAGCTCTTTTGCAATACTCGCAGAAAGGCGGTCTCCGGTCCTTACTACCCCATTTCGGCGTAAATTTTGTGTTCTCTCTTCCTTTCGTTTTCCTTGCTTCGAGTTTCCACACTTCGACGGGTGCTTGTGGGTTTTGTTTTGACGTGGCAACTATCTTTGTTTGCTGTTTAATTTGCACAAAGCGCATCCACTCATCGTGGATCTGAGAGAGTGTGATGGTCTCTCCTTTCCTTTCGGCCATTTCCGTAAACTGCATTAAATAAATTTTAGCAGCAGCATCTCCTGGCGCATCTAGTCCGCGAAAAAATAGAAACACGGACCACTCATCTGCAGTCATGGTTGCCAGTTTGGCGTCTGCGACTAACTGACCAATATGGTTCGTGTATTCAAGCGGGTCCTCCCAATTTCCCAAACTGCGGCTAATATGGAAGCATGCTTGTCTTTGAACCATTATGCTGCGCTGCGCTCCAAAGATTTTCATAAGAGCGGCTACAGTCTCCTTAAATGTGACACCATAGACGTCTTCCACATCACGTTGCGAATCCACGAATCGGTGGAACGTGGTTTCTTCCAGCGACCCAAGGAGAAGTCTGGTTTTTTCTCGCTCAGACAACTCGGAACCATCTTCTTCAAAGATAGGCTCGTGTCGCGATAACCATCTCTTGAATGAGTCTGGTTCGCCGATCGAATAAGAATACTTTTGTATTCTTCTTGACAAGTCAGCCATAAGTCTGACATGATTTGACGTTCGGGTCCCACCTGCTGTCGCGCGCGGTGGCTCTGCAGCGCTAGCGGCATCCCTTAACGCCCTATTTTCCTCCATGAGTTGCCTATGCAACTCATTAGACGACGCCAATTGCGTCATTAACGCGGCAAGCGCTTCGGTTAGCGCTTCTTGATTTTGCGCTTTAGTCATTATAAAAATGTTGGCTCACCACGCAAGTTTGTAATCCTGATCGCCACTGTTGTGAAGGGACAAAGACGACAGAGAGGGGAACCGTTTATTAGGAATGAATGTCAATTCAATATTATAATAAAGTTCAATTGGTTACTCTACTTCCACGTGTAGGTGACCACGTTAATACCAACGAGGGCGGCCACGTGCCTTCCCAACACAAAAGTTTGCCTTCTCGATTCTAGCGACGAAAGATTGAATAATGAGTTACGTTGGGGGGCTGTTAGGTAGTCGGGGTCATTTGGAGTTAGGTATCTCCCTTTAATACGGCTATATAACCTTCTTGTAAATGCATTTTGAACCGATTCAACGGCTTTACAATCTAGTTTTCTTGTTGGGTTGCTTATTTCAGTTCCATACTCTAATATAGGTCTAATGAAGATTTTGTATAAAAGTGTCATGAGTCGGGGATTATTACTACAGTAGTGATTAAATATTTGGAAGACGCCAAACTTAGCTTTGCACGTAGCTTTTTTCCAGTGGTTTGAAAAATCGAGCACTGGTGATATCATGAAGCCTAAGTCGCGGATCAATGTTTCTCTTTTTATGCTAATATTGTTGATCTGGTATTTTGTGGTTCGGGGATTTTTGCCTAATGAGATAACTAGAGTTTTACTATCGTTGAGAGCCAGCTTAGAATTTTCAGACCATTTGCAGACGGAGTCTATCGCGTTTTGCATCAGAGTCACATAACCTTCAAGTGGATCACTTTTTGGAATCGTCGTGTAGATTTTAATGTCGTCTGCAAATTGTTTGCATCTAATGCCAGCTGGCAGAATGCTAGGAATTTCATTAACAAATATTCCGGAAAGTATTGGTGTCAAGTGATGACGTAGGAAATATATTTCATAATTTGTTTATACTTTTATCTTATCTATTTCCAAGTGGCAGCTCACTATAAAAGGGACGCTGACCACTCTTTTGGGGCGACCCTCGGTGAGGCGACCCTCGACTGATAACGGTCGTATGATTATGCTGAAATAAAACTATTTTTAATAAATTAGAAAGGTTTGTCTTTCTTAGATTCGGAATCAAAACCGCTACATCATAACTCGAAAGGGTTCACATCATAAAGTGACCCCAGAGTTATATCCGAAGCTCTAAGAAGCAGCATAATTACATGGAGGTCCCACCTTCCGCAAAAGCAAATTACTTTTGCGAAATTCGAGTTGCTAGATTCGAGAGTGCGGGACACCAAGACCATATGAGACTACGTGTCTAAAGTATGGCAAACTATTACTATTGAAACCACTTTACGCTCAACGAGGTGATCACCGATTCTCGTAATTTTTGTAAACGCCTAATGTTGAGTATGTTAATTCTGCTGCGATCTGCCACATTTTTATGTTTTATTCAGTTCCCAAGTTTTCCGGATCAGAGATTGGAGTGTGCCAATCCCAAGTAAGGTATCAACGGAGATTATTCTGGCAGATCGACTAGCTACTCTAATTAGAAATCTACTTGAGAGCACCTGAATGTAACTGTAAAGTTCAGCTCCAGAAGTGGAGAATATCCATCGGATTTCTAATTATGGGTTAGCACCTCTGAGACATGAGACGCCTTGGCAGTTTCTGACACCGATTCCGGTGATTCCGCTGAATCCAAAGGAGAAAGTGATAAAGATCTCGTCAAAGAGAGAAAGTCCTGATGACGCAAGCAGACCTGATAAGGGAACAACCCGGTGCTCGTAAAAGCCCGTGGAAATTTTGTCATCAAACAGTGACGGAGTCACAAAGCACAGTGACGTCACAAACGCCTCTGTGACGGAGGAAGGGCCCAAAACCAAAGTCACAGAGTGAACTATGGATCTTATTTTTAGAGAACGTTGGGAAAAAGTGAATTCAATAGTGAGAAAGAATTTTCAAACACATCAAAAAAGCTCAAAGATCTGGACAGAATGATCAGATCACAACAAGCTTACTCCTCAACAATGCGAAAAAAAAAGGACTGCAGGCCTTTCAGCATATGGAGTGAAAACTATGAAGACCGGGAGAAATAGTCTGGCTACACATAGCAAATCTATTCGGTTAACATAAAAATGTCTCAACAAACACTAAAATCGCTAACAAATTTTGTTTTCTTAGCACAAATGCATCTTAACTTGAGAACAACATTCATCGTACCAGATGAAGGCATAACATCGAGTTGAGAAAGCGGATAACAAGATGAGTTTCAGCCAGATATTTATCATGGATGATTTTACGATAAACTGTTGTAATAAATACGGTATATGCTCTATCAGTAGTTTCAGTTTGCTTACAGTCTGGAATGAAACTCAAACGGTTCTGATAAGAAGGTCCGGGAGCGAAACTCAGTGACGCAGGTAGTATCTCCGGGTGGAAAAAGCTGACTCTGATAAGAAAATTCACGGAGGCACTGGAATTCAGTGACGCAAATTTCCTCGGGAAACTGATAAGGAATCGTATAAATAGTCAGAGCGAACCTGATAACTACCATTGTAATCATGTTACATCTTCGAAATCGAAGAATTCTTCGCAATAATCCGGCTCCCCGTGAAGCCGCGGATGCTGATGCACCCGAAGCAGGGGACGCCGAACAAGCTGTTCCGCGAATGAGAGCCGCACGTCGTGCAGCTCCACCAAAGGCACCCATTGGGTCCACCTTCAAGGACATCAAGTCCGCGACAGAGGCCTTACTGGTAACTGTGCCAAAATTTTCGGGTGACAAGGACGAGGATACCTACATTCAGTGGGTTGAAAAATATGTCCTTGAAGCCAACACTCTCCGACTCGGTAGGCCTCTAACTATCGCGGTGTTCCCGCGATTGTTAACGGGTCAGCTCGTCTGAAATATGACAGCCTGACCACGGAAGAGAAGACGAACTTTGCTTTGTTAACTCAAGCCCTGGCGGATAAGCTACGGGTAAACGAGGGAAAGGACAAAGCAATGAATGAGCTGTCACAGGCGACAATCAAATCGTCTGAGTCAGTCATCAAGTTCGCAAAGCGGGTGGAAAATCTACCGAGACTGTGAAAACTTAATGGAAAATCTGTCAGAAGCAATTCGTCAGTGCCACGAAAACGTCTACGATGCGTTGAGCAAAGCACAGGAAAATTCGAAAAGGTCCCATGATGAAAGACACAAGGTCAAGGAGCCGAAGTTTGATATCAGTGACAAAGTTGTTATCAGAAATAATACGGCAGGAAAACTTATGTACCAATTTTCAAAACCAATGACAGTTGTATCAACAACATCGTCTACGGTCACGGTTCGAAACCATCGAGGAAAACTCGAAACTATTCATAAAAACCGAGCTAAAAAGTATGCTGATTTGGAATCGTTGGAGAAGGACATCGATCGAGACAACGAGACGATATCAGAATACACTTGGACAGCACCAGAGGACGGTGAAACGTTGCCAGACGACAATGCGACAGGACCAGAAGACAGTAAAACTGTGCCCATGGACAATGCGAGAGAGACTGATGACACGCAAGGTCAGCCGGAGGAAAGTGAACTAAAACAATGGAGAAGGAATGGTTTAAGCCGAACAAGATCAGCGTCAACGCCGGCTACGCAGCGCCCACCAAGCATGAGATTGGATATCTTGCCAAACTCTGCAGTAGCCCGGTTCAAACCAATCACATTACGACGCAGTCGACGTCTTCAAAACCTTCCGGTTGAAGTTAAGTAATTTTTTTTTCTTCTATAACTTATTCACTTGCAATGTTATTAGTTCGTTTGTATTTGCTAACATCTTCCGCCCGAGGACGTGCGTCTCCAAGGGGTGGGGATGTCAAGTGATGACGTAGGAAATATATTTCATAATTTGTTTATACTTTTATCTTATCTATTTCCAAGTGGCAGCTCACTATAAAAGGGACGCTGACCACTCTTTTGGGGCGACCCTCGGTGAGGCGACCCTCGACTGATAACGGTCGTATGATTATGCTGAAATAAAACTATTTTTAATAAATTAGAAAGGTTTGTCTTTCTTAGATTCGGAATCAAAACCGCTACATCATAACTCGAAAGGGTTCACATCATAAAGTGACCCCAGAGTTATATCCGAAGCTCTAAGAAGCAGCATAATTACATTGGCGAGAGTAGGGATCCTTGAGGGACGCCGCACTGCGCGTGCTTTTACTATACTCAAAGTACTCAATACTCAATACTTGATACTCAAAGTATTCTAACTCAGCTGAAAATGGCCCGATGAACCCATACTTAACTGAAAGCATATTGTCCATTCGCGAAGAAAGCAAGTGCGCTCCACAAAACTTAGTACTTCGTGGATTTCATTTTCGTCGCCAAATTATTTCATTTCACGTGTAAATTCAACGTAAAATTAAATAATTTGGCGAAGAAAATGAAAATCGCATAGCGTTGAATCCAGCGGAGCGCGTTTGACCATTTTGGCGGGACGACAATACGTTTAGTTTGAGTACTTTAATTAAATAACAAATGTAGAGTACTGAAAGATCTGAAAAATATACACATTTTTTGGGTCGAAAAATTTTACATCCTAAATTATTGAAAAATCGGAAATTTTAAAAGTTGATTAAATCCAATCTGAGGGACTTGACAATAACATCACGGAACATGTCCATGCATTTCTAGAATCCTAATCCTCTCCGTTCAAAAGTTATAGTCAAAAAAGTGAAACTGTATATCTTAGTGCACGGTACTGTAGGTACAGAAAAGGTAGGCATTAAAATGTTCATGTTTCTATTGTGTTTTCAATTGAGTTGCGACATCAAAACGTTAAACTCCGCCCACTTTCACGTTTTGATGTCGCAACTTCACGTTTTGATGTCGAAACTCGATTGAAATCACAATATATAATTTCAATAAACTACGGTTGAAATTGCGCGATGTTCAACTAATTTTCAGGGAAATTACAGCTACTATTATAAATTCATCGGAGCGTGTTCGACCGTCGTGGCGGATGGACAATAGCGCGTCGTTTTTTTCCAAAAAATAAATGATTTTTCGTTTCAAATTTACGAAGGTGGAATTTTTTCGGGCATGGTTAATGCATTTGGCACGAATTGTTTTTTTTTGTATTTGGAAAAACGCACGCTCCAATAAACAGTGTGAGCCCATTTCCAGCCGTCCCTGGTTCAGTGTGTGATGACAGATGTTTTGCACCTGTTAATGGTGGAAGGAAGATTGAGGACAGCTATATACAAATAAGCAAAAGTTCAATGGGGAGGGACTTCAATTTTAAAAAATTCAAATCATTATTCATTATTTATAGATCGGTTGATTTTTATTATTTTTTATTATTGAAAACCCCAACAACAGCAGAAGTAGATACACGCCAATGTATTCAAAGTCATCAGCGCCCTAAGTATCCCACCCCAGATTATTAATAAACTTGAATGCAGTGCTGGCCAAAAATTTATAGTTATCCTGAGGTCCCGAAACTTTCTCACAATTTTTCTAACGGTAAATTGTATTAATTCCTCAAACGATATCCACAACATGACTCATCACTTAAAAAACGAAAAAAAAACAAATTACCGTAAAAACTCTATTAGAACGGCATGCCGTTCTATTATTCGGAACCTTTGTTTAAGTGCCGTTCTATTAGGATACTTACTTGTGATACTTGTGAGGTTCGACCTCAGTTTCCATCCTGGATACTGCGAACCAAGCTGTGTCAAGTTGCACGATCCCTTCCGACAGTGGACCATGCTCGTTTTGCCTCGAGTATGCCAATACTTCGGCGGCCGTGCCCGAGGTTGCCCCTTAGGGCCTCATTGTGGATGAAGATTTTGATCGAATCCGTGATGTCGTCGGCCCATCTTTTCGGAGGACGACCGCGTGGTCGTGCTGATCCCCTAGGATCCCATTCTGATACTATCTTCGCCCATCTGTCGTATTTCATGCGTGATACGTGTCCTTCCCACTTCAGTTTTCTTCGTAAGACTTGCTTTTCCATGTCTGGTGGGTCACATCCGGCAATTTCGAACATGTTGCTAACCGCTCTCTGTAGTCTCTTCGTGTCTGCCTCCTTGGAAGTCCATGTCTCGCATCCATAAGTCATCGCTGGGTATGACAGTGGTTGTGAGCAGTCTTATTCTTATCTTCTGAGGAGACTGCAAGAGCTCCCGCCGAATGGCGTTGAAAGCAGCCCATCCCGCGCGAATCCTTCTAGCGACTTCTTCAGTGAGAGATCCGTCGTCCGCAAACGTTCTTCCGAGCTATTTGACTTTTTGGGAGATTTCAATCCTCGTGTTCAGAATATCGATGTCTGATCTTGTGACGTACTTATTCATCAATATTTGCGTCTTGGACGGGTTTATATTGAGGCCGTACTTGGGACATCCCATTGCAATCCGATTTGCTCTATCTTCTGCCTCTTTCACAGAGTTCGCGAATAAAACAACGTCGTCTGCGAATTCCAAACGGTGAATTGATTCTCCATTGATGTCGATTCCGGTCTTATCATCCTCACAAGGTGCTGGGTCTAGCTCATCCAAGATCGCCTGAAGAGCCAGCGCGAAGAGTAGTGGAGACGACGAATCACCTTGACGTACTCCTCTTTTGATCTTGAACCTCATCTTCTTGTTCAGAACGTTCAGCTCTCCAATCGCCGAAGAGTTTGAGTTGTTTAAGGCCCGAATCACGTTTCTTCCGATTTGAAGATTGTTCAGGACTTGGGATATCTTCGTCCAATTAACGTTGTCGAAGGCACAAGTGAAATCCAGGAAGACCGCTACGAGCGGAATCTTGAATTCGGTGCACTTTTCCCACATCTGCGCGACGACTTGAATGTTGTCTGCGCATCCTCTTCCACGTCTGAATCCTGCTTGTGACTCTTCCAGGTAATCCTCGCTTTTGGCGGTGATCCTTCTCGTAAGGATTTTTGTGAAGAGTTTTGAGACGATTGAGGACAACGCAACCGGACGATAATCTTTCACTTTCTTCGGTTTCGTGGTCTTGGGAAGGAGAGAAATCTTCACCGTCTTCCAGTCTTCCGGTGTTCTCCCGTTCGTGAGGACTTGATTCAGTGCGGCTGTGAGATGAGGAGCTATGCTCTCAATTCCCAGCTTTAATTGTAGCATTGTAATCTGATCAGGTCCTGGCGAAATGTTCGTCTTTGAGGTGACTATTGCGTGTTCGACCTCATGTTGGAGAATTTCCGGCTCATCTGGATGGTTGTATCTGGATCGTGGCTCTCGCGTCGTCGCTGCGTACAGATCGGAGAAGTGAGTGAGAACTAGATTCCTGATCTCGGGACGATTGTATGTCGTTGATGTATCCGGCCGTTCTAAATTCGTGAACGGGGAGGACTTGAGTGTCAGTGCTCGCTTCGTTTTCTTCAAGCTTCTTCCTTTTACCGCGGCTTCGAGACTTTTGACTTCTCGCCATTTGTCCAAATCATTTTCCAGAGATTTTCGAACTTCGTTATTGATTTTCGCGAGATCCGCGTTCTTCGTCTGACCGGCGTGTATCACCTGGAAGCGGGACATCATCAGATTCTTCGTTGCTTCGGAAATCCTGCTTAGTTGATGAGTTGCATGCGTAGCTGTGCTGGCAGCGCTCCTTATCGACTCCGTGAGTTCTTCATAGCATGTTGGTGGATTTTCCGTGAGCATTTCGGTGATGTTGTTCTTGAATCTGACGGGGTCCCATGATCTTTCGCCACCAGCCCGCTTGGTCTTTGCGAACTTCCTCGACTTTTCCTTCTTCGCGGTTGAGCGGAATCTCGCGCGCATAAGACGGTGATCACTACAGTTGAGATTATCACAGTATACTTCGCAGTCTACTGCAATTTCTCGCCTGTTCGTGAGAATGAAGTCGATTTCGTTCTTCGTTTTGCCGTTCGGACTGATCCATGTCCACTTCCGGTTGGGTCGTTTGGGGTAGATCGTGTTGAGTATTGAAACCCTGCTGGAGAATGCGAAGTGAAGTCTCCGCAGATGATGATCGACGAGTCCCACTTCGATAGCCGTGTGTATACTTTCTTCAGATCCTTGTAGAACTTATCCGACTGGGTCTCATTGGCGGCCGAGGTGGGTGCATAGACGTTGATGACGTGGAGATGAGATCCATGAAAATCAAACGACGCTGTACTAATACGGTCCGACTCTCTCTTCGTTTCCACCAGACTATCGAGCCAGTCTTTGTGAATCCAAAAAGCCAGTCCTCCTTCGCGAGCTTCGAGTCTTGTGCAGATCAGTTCGGCTCCACTGGACAAGACCCATTCCCTTTCTTTTCTCTTCCTCTCTTGAAGGGCAATCACCTTGCAGCCGCTGTTGACAACTAGCAAGTCGAATGCCTCGGCCTTGGATTGATCGGATATCGATCTGACGTTAAGAGAGCCGATGTGGAAGTCGTTTCCTTTCCTTCTGTTCTTGGGGCCGTATGATGCTTCAGTAATTTCCGTAACCGTGGTGCTCTTTCCAAACATTTTCTTCCGACCAAGACAACTCGGCGAGCACCGTGGCCGAGCTGGTGAATTCCTGGACGGGTCATTTCTATTTTTTTGATTCACCTTTTTGGTAAGTTTAGGTTTGTACTTCAGCAGGCTTACTATGCCGGCGTGAAGCCCCTTCTTCACGAGTATCGGACACTACCGTGGCGAAGAGTGGATTTTGGCTACTGTGCCTAAGAGGGGAGGGTTCCGTTCTATTGTCCGGAAAACTGGCCGGGTGTCGTTCTTCTGAAAGCAACGTTGAATTATTGTGAGTCAGACGGCTTTTATTGTACAATCGTCGTCAGCACCAATCCGTCGTGAACCAATAATAGCTTACCGTAAAACCTGTAATAGAAGGACATGTCCTTCTATCCCCCCCCCCCCCCTCAAATGATGACCTTCTAATATAGGGTGTCCTTCAATTATAGGGTGTCCTTCTAATTTTCGGATCATGATAAAGGAAGAAACAATTTTCAAAAAAAACCTTTTTAACAAACAACTGCCATCAAACCAGCCGTTCGATGACGGAAAAATGTGCTGCAAACAATTATTGTTGACCCGCCAAAATGGTCAAACGCGCTCCGCTGAACTCAATGCTATGCGATTTTCATTTTGGTTTAAATTCAACGTGAAATGAAATAATTTGAAAACCAAAATGAAGATCGCATAGCGTTGAGTTCAGCGAAGCGCGTTTGACCATTTTGGCGGGCCGACAATAATTAAACAAATATTTTTACCACAAAATCTAAATTCTCTGACAATATTTTCGCCTCTCTTATTGTTAGTCATATTTTTGTTGACTCTATTATTATCTTTTCTCTGATTTTGAATCCACTCTAATAAGTTCTCAGCAAATTCGCCGTCTTTCAAACGACGGCAACACACAGCAGACGTCGAAAATCCGAACTGGAAATCACTTTATATTGTGAAAACAAAACAATTGCAACGCGGTGATTGCGTACTTTTAAAATTCAAACGAAAATCGGAACGTTTCTCTTCATTCCCCAAGATATTTTTTTCATTGCCGTTTGAATTTCAAAAGTACGCAAACACCGCATTACAACTTTTTGGTTTTCTCATTAATCTGCGTACGAACTGTACTGTATCATCCATCGAATATCTCTGCTATCTCCAAACTCATAAGCTGATTTTGTGGTATTTGTTTTCTTAGCACGTACCACTGCGTTTTTCTTGAATTGCGTAGTGTACAGGCTTACTCGGAAATGAAAAATTTTCTTCCGAGTTCCGTCAGAAATTCCCAATTTTGTAATTTTCTCATCCGATGTTCCGGAATTTCGAACTTTTCGTTTTTATTTCCGAATTTCATCCTCGCTTTCGTCAATCATGTTGAAATACTATTTTAAACGAAAAAGGAAAAAAAAAAGACAAGATCGGAAAGGAAACTTAACAAAAAACTGCGCAAAAAAGCGGGATGTTTTCTCAGGAAATTTTTGGCTAATAGCCATTGAAAACGGCTAATAGCCACCGATTCGGGGCGTGTGCCATATGTATTTGGCACAATCCCCATATGCGATGGCTATTAGCCGTTTTCCATGGCTATTAGCCGTTTTCCATGGCTATTAGCCGTTTCAGTCGGCTATCATTTTCAAAATTTTTCCATTTCGAATTTCGGACATATTGTGACCGGAAAAAGTCGCAAAAGCACTGAGTAAGCGCGAATACTGTTTCCCCTAATTGTTGCAAGTAAACATTTTATAGCTGCGTTTCCAACAGACGAATTTTTTTATAGATGACGACATTACCCAATAATGGCTAATAGCCCTTTTCGGCGGCTAATAGCCATATTCGACGGCTAATAGCCATTATGGCTAATAGCCAAATTCGTCGGCTAGTTGCCATTATCGCCCGCTATTAGCCTTTTCAGGCGGCTATTAGCCATTTTCAGTGGCTATTAGCCACATAGACGCCGAATCTTGCCATAACGCGCCAAAAATTTCCTGAGTTTAGTAAAGTGTCGTTCTAATATAGGGGTCCTTCTATTATAGGGTGTCTTTCTATTTTTCATTGGTAGCCCAGGACTGTTTTTCTATTATAGGGGTGCTTCAACTATAGGAGTTCTTCTATTGTAGGTTTTACGGTAATCGTTTTTGTTAACTTTTTGAGAATAAAAATCAACAGAAAGTCATGTTCAATATTTCTTTCCAGACTGCCTGATTCCAGAATGGCCATTTTTACCACCTTCGCGTCGCCATACTTTTGGCGCAACATCCTTCGCATTCCGTTCGCTGGATTTTTAGCTCTTCGAGCCATTCTTGTCCCTTTATATATTTATGAAAGCTCGTTGGCAGTCGCTTTGTTGTGTTCGGCATTTCACTTGGTATACGTGGCAATTAACGTGGCGAACCGTTTCTACCTGGTTCACGGAGCCGCGTCAATTATCATAACTCAGATGGGCTGGCAGGTTTATTCGATTGCTTCAGGAAATATACTTGGTAAGAAAAAGCTACTTTATAGAGGGGGCAGGAAAAAAAATCGAGGGTATAAAAATGTTTAGGTACAATAATTCTATGAGTGCAATCATTCCGGGGTACCCGTGATTTTGGGGTACCACATTTACGGATCGGGCGTTTCTAAACTATTATATTTGAAGTTGTCGAGGATATATTTTTGAATCCTTTTTTATAAATTCCTTTAACGAAAAACGTGTTCCGGATAGCTTCGTCCCCAACGCGCCGAAAGCATGTGTGACACCTTGGGCGACCGGAGGGAGCTGGGCGGAAGCATGCTTTAATCCATTTGTTTGTTTGTAAATTTTAATATTGCACGATTATCTTAATCTTATCTTTACTATTCTTATCAATTCAATATGCATATGGTGTGTCGTCTCGTTAACTCATAATTTTTCGCGGGCGCATATGGTAGCCGGCAAGAGTAGTGAACCAATAATGTTTGTCACTTGTCAGTACAGTGCGCGTCATAAGTATATGCCCATCCCAAAATTTTGATGTTTGGAACAAACTGAACCATTTCGCGAAAAATCGCTAATGCCATTCGGATCAGCATGTCAAATAACCTGTGTTGCCAACGTTGTTTATTATAATGGATTCGTGGCGGAGTGACATTTCACGTGAAACTGGGAGACGAAAAATCTCTTCATTTCTTCAGTTGTTTTTTCATTTTTTCGAATAAAAACGTGAAAAAATTGTCACTCCGCCACGAATCCATTATATTATCAATACAATCTTCTTTCCGGCTACACCAAGAGTTTACGTGGAAAATCTAAAACCACACCCCTTAGATTTTTTAATATAATGGATTCGTGACGGAGTGACAATTCACGTGAAACTGGGAGACAAAAAATCTCTTCATTTCTTCAGTTATTTCTTCATTTTTTCGAATAAAAACGTGAAAAAAATTGTCACTCCGCCACGAATCCACTATACATTATTAACTGAATGCAAAGAAAAAAGTTGAGTGATTGGGGCGACACGTGGCTTTCTCATTTCTCAAAATACCGTAAAACCTGTATTAGACTTGCATGCAAGTATATTGTTCAAAGGCCTCGCCCGGGTGCAAGTCTATTAGAGGGGCAAGTCTAATAAACGGTGCAAGTATATTGTTCCAACCTTGAAAAGGCTAGATACCTTATTTCCTCTAATTTAAGTGCATGCGCCTCTATTTTGCAACCTCTTCTTCAAATGTGCTTCTATTAGAGGTACGCTTCAATAAGAGGGTGCGCTTCTATTTTTCACACATGTATTTCTGAACACAACAATCAAAATCAACCAACCTTCAGACAGCAAAATAATAAAAAATTGATTTTAAAAAAATCCAGAGAAACATGTTTGTTATCTCTCTTGTAATTTTCTTCAAAATCCATCATTTCTAGAAAAGCATTGGTATCAATCATTCTCGTCGACGCATCAAAAGCAGAATTCAGCGTATCATTAATTTTTTATATTATGAAAATTTGTCTGTGCATACATTTTCGGTCAACATAAATTTTCTTGGCGGTGCCAGAAGCGCTCTTTTTTTTAAGCAAACGAAGCGACCTATTTTATAAATTTATTTGTTATTAAATCCATTTGTGCAATTGCTTCTTCCCTTGTTTTTTTTTGCGGTTCTTCAGCATCAGAAACATTGATGACGTTCAGCTCCTCGTCTTCGTTCATTTTTATTTTCGATCGTCACTGAGTATTGAAAAAGACAGCAAGAAAATTATAATATTTAAGAACAACTGCAAAAAATCGAAAAAAAAAGAAGAAAGTCCACAAACAGCCAGTGAGTGCGCCTCTATTAGAGAGTGCGCTTCAATTAGAGGTGCGCTTATATTAGAGGAAATACGGTAGTTTTTTTGTTAATAATTTTATGTCAGAGAATTTTCGGCTAAGATTATATCATCGATCTAGTAACAGGGAGTTTTCTCTCACGGAGTTTCCGAATCTATTTCGCCAGATTCTTAACAATCTCCTCATCTACTACGTGTTTTTCTCCACCTTCCAATGAATTTTTTACCTCGAAACTCCATATTTTTCAGCCGCTTTACAGTTATTCTTTGTGCAAGCATAGTCGACCACAACTTTCTTGAAATCTAATGTGAAACTTAGTCTTTTTTCCGGCAGGAGCTTCAGTATTTGCCTCATCAATATCCGACATTTGAAAGAATTCACTTAAGTATTGTCCATTCGCAAAAAAAGCAAGCGCGCTCCACAAAAATTAGTACTTCGTGAATTCATTTTCGTCGCCAAATTATTTCAATTCACGTGTAAATTCAACGTGAAATCAAATAATTTGGCGACGAAAATGAAATCCACGAAGTACTAAGTTTTGTGGAGCGCACTTGCTTCTTTCGCGAATGGACAATAGTTAAAACACAAAAAAACTGAAAAAAACATCAGTAATTAAAAAAAATTCGAAAAATTGAAGTGAAAGCACGTAATTTTTGGCGCAGTTACTGCGCATGCAGAGGGGCAAGTTTATTAAAGGGGCAAGTCTATTAGAGGGTGCAAGTCTATTGTTCCAAGGCCTCGCTCGGGTGCAAGTCTATTAGAGGGGCAAGTCTAATAAAGGACAAGTCTAATGCAGGTTTTACGGTAAATGTTGTGTTTGCAGAATTTTGACGTGAGATCTTATGGTACGTCCAAAGTAAAGAAAAAGCGCAAAAAAAGACGAAAAGAGGCGTCCAAAGTAACTTTGTTTTTGCTTCTTTTTTTCTTTGTTGTTTACCGCCAAACAAGCAAAAAATTAATTGTAAACATGCTTACAACTTCGCGCGTGCAGGTTTGGCGGTAAACAACAAAGAAAAAAAGAAGCAAAAACAAAGTTACTTTGGACGCCTCTTTTCGGCTCTCGGACGTTTCGAAAGTAGACGTTTCGAAAGTGGACTTTTCGAAGGTTTTTCTGGATTTTGTCGACGCGGTGTTTGAGGAATTTTCCTTAAAAAGCTTTTTAAAATGATTGTGTGAAACACCGCGTCGACAAAATCCAGAAAAACCTGCGAAAAGGCCACTTTCGAAACGTCCCACTTTCGAAACGTCACACTTTCGAAATGTCTACTTTCGAAACGTCCGAGAGCCCTCTTTTCGTCTTTTTTTGCGCTTTTTCTTTACTTTGGACGTACCATTATTGTAACCGGCAAGAAAATTGAACCGATAGTAAATTGTTTATTATTGTTATACAAATTTTGCCACCTCCAAAATCGCGTGAACTTTAATCCGCCTCTTCATGCAAATTTTAACATTTTCAAATATCAACAAAAAGTGAAGGAACAATTTTTTTTTTCATGAAATTTGCCTAAAGGGGCAGAGCTTACCGTAAAACCTGCATTCGACTTGTCCCTTTATTAGACTTGCACCCTCTAATAGACTTGCCCCTCTGCATACGCAGCAACTGCGCCAAAAATCACGTGCTTTCACTTCAATTTTTCGAATTTTTTTTAATTACTGATGTTTTTTTCAGTTTTTTGTGTTTTAACTACTTAAGTGAATTCTTTCAAATGTCGGATATTGATGAGGTAAATACTGAAGCTCCTGCCGGAAAAAAGACTAAGTTTCACATTAGATTTCAAGAAAGTTGTGGTCGACTATGCTTGCACAAAGAATAACTGTAAAGCGACTGAAAAATATGGAGTTTCGAGGATAAAAATTCAGCAGTGGAAAGATCAAAAATCGAAAATGGAATTCAGAAAAAACGACATTTGGAAGGTGGAGAAAAACACGTAGTAGATGAGGAGATTGTTAAGAATTTGGCGAAAAAGATTCGGGAACTCCGTCAGAGAAAACTCCCTGTTACTAGATCGATGATACAATCTTAGCCGAAAATTCTCTGACATAAAATTTTTAATAAAAAAACTATCTAGCCTTTTCAAGGTTGGAACAATAGACTTTCACCGTTTATTAGACTTGTCCCTCTAATAGACTTGCACCCTGGCGAGGCCTTTAAACAATAGACTTGCATGCAAGTCTAATACAGGTTTTACGGTAATTTTATAGTTAACGCGGCTTCGGAGGTGACAACTTTTTTAAAACGATAATACCAGTCATGTCGGTACGTATTGTGAAAAAAAAATTGCAACGAGGTGTTTGCGTACTTTTGAAATTAAAACGGCAATGAAAGAAATAGTATGGGAAATAAAGAGATTTGTTCCCATTTTCGTTTTCGTGAATTTTAAAAGTACGCAAACACCGCGTTGCAACTTTTTTTGTTTTCACAATATTGTGAAGTTAGGCAAAGATAATCTCCTTAATTTTGAATAGTGTGGCGGAAATTCAAAATCAATAACTTTAGCGTTTGAAAACTAGCCTAGACCAGGGCTGTCAAAAACCCGGCTGGCCGCGGCCGGCCGAAAAAAGCCGCGGCTTACGGCCGGCCTCGGCCGTGCGCTCTCAACAACAAAAAAGCCGCGGCCGACCGCGGCCGGCTGGAGGGCCGTGGGTACTGTGAGAAATGGAAAATTGCACTGATCTGCCGCAAAATTTTTGACCTGCGAGAAATTTCGAAAAAAACAACACGAAAAATGAAGATATGTTTCATCTCACTCGGCCTTCAGGCCGGCCGCGGCTTTTTTCTTATTCACGCCCGCAAAGCCGGCCGCGGCCGGCCGGCATTTTTCCCGGCCGAGAGCCGGCCGCGGGGCCGTTTTGACAGCCCCTAGACAATAAAGTGTGTATAAAAAAAAAGGCACAATTAATTTTTTTAGCTTTCCCCCTGAATCGCTACTTTCTGGACATTGCGGATTTCATCATTCCCACGTACAATATTTTAGTGACTCTCGACCTTTGTGGTAAGTCATTTCAGATAAAAATCATATTGCTGATTATTTTAATGTATACAGTGCGCGTCAGAAAGATACGCCACCCCCCCCCCCCCCAAATTGACGTTTTCCGTCAGAACTGGTAATTTTCGTGAAAAAGTGTTATTGCCATGGAATTCGGCGTGCAAAAAAACCTACATGCACAAGTGTTCAGAGTATTACCACAAAAAATATGGGCACACCACCCAAAAGTCACTTTTTCGACCGCGTCATAAAGATACGCCTCCTTTGAAAAAAGGAGGAAATGTTTTATTTTTTTCAACTATTCGTTCATTTTATTTACGAATTTTGTTGTTTTTGTTAAAGTAATTAATTTTTAACGTTTTTTTTGTTGATATTCTGGCTCTCGGACGTTTCGAAAGTTTTTCTGCATTTTTTCGTCGCGGCGCTTGCTCAAAATCATTCTTAAAAGCTTTTCAAGGAAAATTCCATAAAAAGCGTTGAAAAAACAGATTTTGTGTCAACGCCGCACTTTCGAAACGTCACACTTTCGAAACGTCCGAGAGCCGATATTTTCCATATTGTTTCAACATTTTTTGTTATTACTTTCTGTTTCAGCTCAAGATTTTGAACTTTGGAGTCTACCGTTCTTTGATAGTACGGTAGCAGTCAGATGTCCATAAATAAGAGACAGTATGATGTTCAGTCAGAGCAAAATAAAGTTGAGACACAACAGAAATTAAAATTAGGAACTCTACTTCCTATTATTGCGTCGCGAAGAGCAGGCAGAAACGTGGAAGCATCGCGTTTCGTCTCTCCGCGATAGTGTGTGTGTGTGTGTCAATTTACGCTCTGAATTTATAACTTTCACTTACTTTCACTTAATTTTCTCTAAATTTCACTAACTCACTCTCTCACTAACTTCACTAAATTTCAATTTTCACTTACTTTCACTTAATTTTCACTACTAGTTAGTTGGAAAAGAAATCGTGAATCGACAAGCCGTCTCGACAAGACCCACGCAACTCTGCCACTTTTCTGCCTGCTCCCCGGGACGCAATAATACCAATAAATTCATTATCAACGATTTGATAACTATACTGTTGGCAACCAAGAAAGTCAAAGTCTTTGAGTGGTCTGCAAATTCTCCAGATCTTAACCACGTCGAGAATGTTCGGGGTATGCATGTTAGAGCTGTTTATCACAATGGTAAACAGTTTTATTAGGCTGGCAAACGTTTTTCTCCGAAAATTTAGAAATTCGCGCTAGTAACTAGACTGTTGTATTATAATGGATTCGTGACGGAGTGACAATTTTTTTCACGTTTTTTTTTTCGAAAAAATGAAGAAGATAACTGAAGAAATGAAGATAGTTCTCGTCTCCCAGTTTCACATGAAATGTCACTCCGTCACGAATTCATTATATTGCATAGAACTTTCTAGAAACTTCTCCCCCATACCTATATAAGGCGCGCGTGTTTCCTGTTCGAGCAGCCATGAACGATCTCTCTCGACCTCAACTTCGACTGATCATCTTCTACGAGTGTAGCTGTGGCACTCCGGCGGCTGAGACGGTCACTAAGATTGGCAAAGTCTTTGGCGAGACCACTGCCACCAATCGCACCGTGCGTAATTGGTTCGCTCGTTTTCAATCGGGAGAAAAATGTTTCGAAGACAACGACCGCTGTGGCAGACCTACCGACCTGAACAACGACCTGCTACGCAACGCCGTGAAGGAGAGGCCAGATGGGCATTCTGTACTACGAGTGAAGGGCATTCTGTACTACGAGTTGCTCCCGCAAGGGAGAACGGTCAATGCTATTACCTACTCCAATCAGTTTGCCTCGCTCATCCTCGCTTTTCGAGAAAGGTGCAGCCCCAAATCCGAAGCGCCCGAATCCAAAGTGGTACGAATCCGCACTGCGCCCGAATCCGAAACCGCCCGAATTCGAAGTGGTACGAATGCGAGTCGCCCAAATTAGAAAAGCCCGAGTTAGAAGTGGCACGAATCTGAACTGATACGAATCAGAAGCGCTAACACAACAATTTCCAGCGATGTCACCGGTAAAATGTCTTCTAATATATTTACACAGGGTGAATTTTCAAAGCAGATTCAGCAAATTTTTCGATCAAATTGTCGATAAAGTTATCGAGAAATGTTAGATAGATTTTTAGATGTTGCTTCAACATTATAGACGTTTGCGATAACTTTGGGTGAATAGCGCGCAAACTAATTTCATAGCGGTTTCGGGTTTATTTCTCGTCCTTAATCGAGATATAACATGTATTATGGGTTCGTGAATGAGCGACAAAACGCGGTGAATTGTGGGGCAAAAGTTGGCTGGTCTCGCCACAATTTTGACAGACTACGGTTAGCGCGAAAAATATTTTTTCTTTATTTTTTTTTTAAATAAAAAGGCGATTTTTTGCCTTTTGACTAGCATTTTTTCACTATTAAAATTTTTTGTGTAACCTGGAATGGTTAATTTCGTTTCAAAAACACATTTTGTTGAGAAAAACTATGAAAATGCGTTTTATTAAAAAAAAAGAAAAAAATATGTCTGTCAAATTCGTGGCAAGACCAGTCAACTTAAATCTTGCTCAGCTTAAAAAAATAGGCCACCCGCAACCGTAACCTTGCGCAGTTTACTTTGTATTGTGAAAACAAAAAATTGCAACGCGGTGTTTGCGTACTTTTGAAATTCAAACGACAATGAAAGAAATAGCATGGGAAATGAAGCGAATTGTTCCCATTTTCATTTGAATTTTAAAAGTACGCAAACACCGCGTTGCAATATTTTGTTTTCACAATATCACTTGGGTTTCATACCACGGTATGAGTACACTTCACTTTGTATCACTTCGGTTTCGTACCACTTCTGAATCGGGCGGTTACGATTAGTACCAGTTCAGATTCGTAACACTTCCGATTCGGTCACTTCGTATTTGGGCGGTTTCGGATTCGGGCGCTTTGGATTCAGAAGCGTTTCGCGAAGTACGAAACCTCAAAACGGCTGTGTTCGACTTCTTCGACTCGCAGTCCGCCGCGTTCTGGAAGAAGAGCATCGACGACCTCCCCGAGCGTTGGCTCACAGTTGTGACTAATGATGGTCAATATATTGTTGATTGATAATGCTAGGAAATGAAGTTGATAAAAAAAATAAAATTGCGAAAATTTTCGGAAAAAAACTTTTTTGCCAGCCTAATAAACAGTTTCCAAGTTGAAGGATGGCATGATCGTGTCTCATTGGTATTCGTCAACTCTGCAACTGTTTGAAACTGTTTACCATTGTGACCAATAGCTCTAGAAAAAGATTCTGTCAACATTCTCGATGGCGTTGAGATCTGGAGAATTTGTTGGCCACTCCGAAACCTTTAATTTTTTGCTTACGAACTATCCCATAGCGATAAAAACGTTAATAATGAATCAATTAATATGAAATAGAGTTCCTAATTTCCAATTTTGTTGGTCTAAACGTCAGATTACTGTACCCTTATTTATGCACATCTAACTGCTATTGTACTCCCAAAGAAGGTAGTCTAAAAAGTTCAAAATCCTGTTCTCAAAAAGAAAGTAATGACAAAAGATGTTGAAACAATGTGGAAAAAACGCATAGTTTACCGTAAATCGACAACTGTTTTTTTTTGTTTCGAAACATTGTACATATTGTCGGCCCACCAAAATGGTCAAACGCGCTCCGCTGAATTCAACGCTATGCGATTTTCATTTTGGTTTCCAAATTATTTCATTTCACGTTGAAATTATACGCTCTCTAAAAAACATCCAATCAATCAGCGAATTTCGGATATAAACCGATAACGTTGGACTTTCCTCAAGAAAATTGAAGATTTCGAGTACTGTGATAAATTAGCAAGACCTGCATTTCTCACATACTCTTTTACACCGTCATCCAAAACCTTGGCAAAAATCAAGAACAGATGACGTCAACAACAAAATTTGTGATCGAACACGAACTGGAGGACGAAAACGGACAAGACGGTGGACACAAAAACGGATTCATCGACGATAAGACTCTTAATGTGGAGATGGACTGTGACAGCCTTGAGAAGAGTTTCGAACATATGGAAAAGTTTCCCCGAATGCGGTGAAAAAAATTATCGAGCCAATCAAAAAAAGATTCTCGCAGAGGGAACAAATGACTGTGAAAAAAGAACACAAAATTGTCGAACTTCACCACAAAGTGCAGGAATTGACGAGTGATCTTCAGGAAAATGCACTCTTCGACAGCAGTTCCGATAACGAAGACGTCAAGGCCATTTAAGAGTTTATGATGATGAACGGAATTGGCAGCGTGAAAGATATTGAAGAAATTTTGGATGAATGCAGTAAAAACCGACGAAATCTCATTGAAACGAAAGAATTGTTGCAGATTACTATGCGTGAGGAGAATAAGCTCAGCGGCCGACTTCTCGAACTACGAGCCCAAAACACAGAGCTACTGCGCAAGATCGATATCAAGGATAAGGAGATGGAGTCAATGCAAAGGAGTTTAGAGCAAGTTGACATGAAGCTCAAAGCAGAAAAGCTGAAGAAAGAAAGTGAAAAAGTAAAAGTCGTGGAGTACGAGGAAAATTGCTGTCAGCACACGGGCGATTTCTCACCACACAGACTCTTGCAGAACGGCTCGCGAGGAATTCGCAGTCTTCAGGAGGTACAAGTTGATCGAATTGAAAATCCAAGAGGACGAAACCAAGGCACGGATCAAATCTTTGAAGAAGGGTTGAACAGTGTGGGCACACAAGAGAGTGGCTTCTACGGAAAGAAGGGTTTGCCGGTCCAGACTGAACTTTCACTGCTCAGCCAACTGTACCTGGGACAGAATTTGCCAGAGCCGCCGAAGTACACAGCAGAGGAGGACTCTGTGAGTATGGGAGCTTTCGAAAGAACGGTTGCAATGAAATTCGGGAGACTTTCGACAGAGCAACATGTCACTCTCCTCGAAACAAAATATCTAGCTGGAAAAGCGCTAAAGGCATTCCGAGGTCTTGTAGAGACGGAAAAGGACAGTGTCAGGAGCATTCTGAGAGGCCTCGCCAACAGATTAAGAATCTTGGCAGAGGATGAGACCAGAAGAGCAAAAACACGTTGGGAGTTGCTGCGAATCTCTGAGAATCAATCAGTCGAAGATTTCTGTCTGCTCCTTGATGAAGTGGCAAGAGTCGCCTATCGCCGCCTGCCGCCGGAAGAACTCTCTTCGTTGAAGACTGCTAAGCTTCTTGAAGCCATTGCTGGAAGTGAGGCATTGCGATGCATGATGGACGCCAAGCTGCTTGAATCTCCGGAGAAGGAGCACTATGACATCTCTCGGTTGTTAGCAATCGGACATGAGATGAGTTTGAAAGAGTTTAGAGAGAAAAAAGAAGTAAGGAGCCAGCGAGATGGAAAAATGGTGACAGTCAATAGAGAAGTCCGAAACTTTTCGAACGTGTTGCCTCACCGTCAAGGCTTCCCGAAGGTCGCAGTGCAGTGTTTTAAATGTGGTGTATACGGTCACACCGCCAGAATTTGCCCGACATTAGCTGAGGCACCAGTTCAGAGAAACGCATTGAAGGAACCCAACCTAAAAGTGGAAAGAATCGACATAAAAGGTTTAGATGTGCAACAGGGAAAACGAGTCAAGAAAGACGTCGCTCGAAGAACTAAAATGATCGAGAAAGGAAAAATTGGATCTGCTGATGTCGACTTCATTATTGATAGCGGTTCATGCATATCGCTGATGTCTATGAAAACGTGGAGACGGATTTTGAAAATCAACGGCGTGGAATGGAAAAAGACAGTGAGAAAGGAAAAAACTGATCTTGGGACAATTTTCACAGCTGCAAACGAGCCCATCAAGCTGATTGAAAAAGTCTCAGTGGAGACTGCCATGCGGACCAGGACTCGAAGATTGACTTTCTACGTTGCCGCAGTGGACCGAGAAACGATCATTCTGGGAACTAGAGCATTCAAAGCCATGGGAGTTCAACTAAAGATCGATGAACCGTCCAAAGATGTTCGAATAGTCGATGAAGTTAAACTGGACAGACATGGACAGAAGATTGTTGAAATTTTCGTCGAAGGTATCATCCACAAAGAAAGAAGACTCTGTCTCATTACTCCAACGTCAAGATGTTTGACTGCAGGAGTTTGCCAAGTGAACAGTGAGGGAAGATCACGGATCAAAATTGCCAACCATATGAGCGAAAGTATTTTTCTTCGAAGGGGGCAAAAGATTGCAACTGGAGAGCTAAGTGGATTTGAAGTTTTGAATAAAAGACCTGAACTTCTAGGAAAGTTGAACAAGTGGCTTCGGGATACAGAAGATACCAAAGCGCATAAGCCGACGTGTGCGAGATTAGACGGGAAGTCCAAGTCGGTGGAAGACACCCGAAGGGCCCACTCAAAAAGGACGGGGAGGATGCCGTTGGCAATGTTCATTCAGATGTGGATTCCAGATTCGGACTTGCTCATGGACGAAAGAAAGGTCGAAAAACTGCGAAGAAGAATCTCAACAAAGAGCATGAGATGCGCACGAGAAACTTCGATGAGAGAAACAATGAAGCCAGACGCGAACATCATGTGCGACCTGCGAACCGAACGTTCACGCGCCCGCGTAGTTGTTTAGCGAGAAACACATTTGGCGAGAAGAACACCAACGAACCCGTCGACACGCTGCTTGTCATGGCACCAGGTGTCTCTGAGAATGTCACTCTAGCATTCACGGAAAAGCTGATTTTGAAGAGATCGCAGTCCGCTGAAGAGATGCTGCTGATGCAATTAAAAAAGAAGCGCTACTCACGGATGATTATGATCATTTCATTTGCGATTGATAATGGTTACGTGGACCAATGGTCAAGGCTGATCAAGGTGGTGCCGGGATCAACAAAGATCTTGCTGATTCCCGCGCCCACCTCGATTGACGATTTTTCACTGGCTGGAGCATTCATCTCCCTTGTGGCGAGCGTGAAGAGGTCGAGAGGTGAACTCGACGTGATTTCTCCGGGAGATCGGGTGATGACACACAAGAATCAGAGGCTCGTGGATTTAGGCGATCAGATGAACCCGTTCGACTACTGGCATGTCGTCAACAACGTGATCCGCGGACGGAATCTGGTATGGCAACCGCTGAAAGTGAGTGTGGTGGATATGGGTCAGACACGGAGGAGATCGGAATTACGCCAGAGACGGCAGTACCCGCATCGCGAGAAGTGATAATTAATGTTTACATTTTATCGTTCCTTCCTTATTGTTGTGTGTCAATTATTTTATTTGTTGTTATTGTTGTAAGGCTTGTTCTGATCGTTTTGTCCGGTTGGTCCACAGCTTATGCCGATTTCGTTCCATTGTTTGCCGTTGTCATGCACTGTAGGATCACACGTTTGCTTTTGTGGGCGGACTCGAAAAGGAGCGGGATGTCGAGCGGGCACTTGATTTCTCTGATATTTTTCCTTTAAAGTCACAGTGCGCATTGCGCGCCGCCAGATGCAAAAGATAAACTATTTTCACGTGACCTCTGGCGTGCGCGGAAACGTGGGCGGCGAGCTTGCTGGATTCAGACAGGCGGTTAGATTATTCATTCCTGATTCTTGATTCTTTGGTTCTATTGTGTTCTGGTTCGTTGCTCTCAATAAAACGTTATTGATTGAACACCTCGTCTTCCTGTCGTTGAGTCGTGAGCTACTGGTAGCCACGCACCGTTCTCGTCAGTTGTCTCGTCACACGTGCAGCTAGATTGGGAGGGAGCCCCCCACCAAGATAGTTTGCGCACTCATTCTATTACAGAATTTACGGTATTTGGCTTTAAAAATTGTAATGGAGTTGCATGTACAGTACTGGCCATAAAGAATGCGACAACTGGTTTTTTGACGATAACTTCTTGGAAAGTTAACTTTTTGACCCGAATTTCTTACTGTATCTGCAATGGAACCTCACAAAAACTTGCGTACTTGCGAATTGCATCATTCTGCAAAAAAAAAATTTTTTTTAATTTTTTAAATTTTTCTCATTTTTGCACTTTTTTCATGTATTTCAGTTTTTTGTATAAAGTTGAATGTAAATTAATTGGGAGTTGTTCTAATTAGTTTTTTATTGTTTTTCAGCCATGGTCAGACCATTTGGGAAGAAAAATTTCACTGTGGACGTTCGAAAAAGCATCGTACGTGGACATGAACTAGGCGCGCATCCGAAGATACTCGCAACTCAGTTTGGTTGTTCTTCCAGCCAAATTTACCGTATTTTGAAGAATAACCGTGATGATGTAAGGTTTCAATTAGCTTTCTTAACTGATTTTGACTATTCAGGATGGTGTAGTTTATCATCAATCTCCAGGAAGACCCCGAACTACTTCCAGAGCTATGAATCGAAATAACTTGCGCGCGTGCCGAGAAGATCCTAGACGCACATCTACGGATATTCAAGTTTCCGTGACGTCTCCAAATGAGCCGGTGTTATCGAGAAGGACTATTAGAAGACGTCTGCAAGTTGCTGGACTGCACGGACGAAGACCAGTCAGAAACCACTCGTTAGTCTAAAAAACCGGAAAGCTCGCGTTGAATGGGCTAAACAGCACTTGTCCTGGGGACCTCGAGAGTGGGCTAATCACATCTGGAGCGACGAATCGAAGTTCAACCTGTTCGGTACTGATGGTATTCAATGGATTCGACGTCCTATTGGCTCCAGATATGCTCCTCAGTACCAATGTCCGACGGTAAAACATGGAGTTGGATCTGTGATGGTTTGGGGATGCTTCTCCGACACTTCCATGGGTCCATTGAAGAGAATTGTTGGAACCATGGACGATATGTATACCAAGACATCCTGGAGAACACAATGCGACCATGGGCAAAAGAAAATTTGGGCCGATCGTGGGTGTTTCAGCAGGATAATGACCCGAAGCAAACTTCGGGTCATGTTGCCAATTGGTTTCGACGTCGCCATGTGGATCTCCTAGAATGGCCAAATCAGTCTCCGGACTTGAATCCCATCGAACATATGTCGGAGGAGCTAGAACGACGTCTCAAAGGAGTCCGAGCCTCCAATGCCAACCAGAAATTCGCTCAACTCGAAGCTGCTTGGAAGAGTATCCCGATGACGGTGGTTCAGACGCTCCTGGATTCGATGCCACGTAGATGCCAGGCTGTTATTGATGCCAAAGGATACCCAACCAAGTATTAAATCAGTTTTTATAGTTACCTTCCTTTTGTTTTTGACCTTCGGTGATTCTAGACCTTATTTGTATAGATCTCCAAAAATGTCAATTTTAATGAATTTTCGAAAAAAATTGAATAAAAAAATAATTTTCAGCAGAATTTCAAAATCAACTCGACAGAAAGGTTTCTGATAGTGCTAAAAAAATCTCACAAAAAATTTGGGTCAAAAAGTTAACTTTCCAAGAAGTTATTGTCAAAAAACTAGTTGTCGCATTCTTTATGGCCAGTACTGTAACAGTATTGTCCGTGGGTGCGTATTTCGATTAAAAGTGCACTTCTATTAAAGGCTGCAACATTAATTTCTGAAACATTTTAAGTGTTTTTTAACTATTTCTAATCTCTCCAACATAAAAAAACAAATTGCATCATAAGGGGATCCTCAGAGGTCTCGTAAGCAGCCTTTGAAAACATGAATATAGGTTTTCGAAGCCCCTCTTTCTACCTGTATAGTTAGTTTTCTCTGGAGACAACCTTGACTTAAAAGGTTCTCTTGTAAGCTAATTGTTAGGCCACTGAAGCCTGTCGGCCACGCGCGGGAGGCATGTGTGAAACCTTAAATAAGGCGACCATAGGGAGCTGGGTGGAAGAATTCTTTTCGGGTTGGTGGCCGCTGATTTTTTTAATTAAAAATCTACAGGTGAATCTAAATAGATAAGCATTTATCCCCTCCGGTCGCATATTTGAAAAGTGTCACACATGCTCCCGGCACGTTGCCGCTGAAATTATCGAAGAACACCAATACAGAATATAATTTTACAATCTTGATCTGGCGCCTACCGGCGCCAATCAGTTTTGAGTATACGCCTGCGGCGGCTGTTAGGTTGGGCGGATCATTAAGCTTGATCTAGTTCAAAGCAGCTTTTTTTTTTAATATTTCAAAACAACAATGTAATCATTACAAAACTATTTGAAAAACAGGACTATTTTTTTTTAAAAACGACACAAAAAAGAATGAGATCAAATAATTTATTTGTAAGCGACGTTGAGCATTCCACTGCTCACGTCCAGATTTCTCAAGAGCATAACGACTGAGCCAAGCTTCAAACGAAGACGATGAGGAGGAAGGGAACATGTCCAAATAGAGTTGAAAAATTCCGTGTTCATCTATTTGTTCGTCGACTCGTCTTCAATTTCGTCTACGGACAACATTTTCCTGAAACCAATAGATTGAAAGAAGAATTTGAGAAAATCTTTTATCAATTCTGTCCTGTCCATTTTGGAATGAGCTTTTTCATTCAGAAGAATCGACTAACACATCATCCACGAGATCTTCAGAATCTGGAAGACCTTCTGGAAAAGTGACTCAATCTTCGTAGTCGTTTGCTGCTCCATTACCATAACCCTGTAGAAACTGTATCCAATTGGCATCTCCATTGATGAACCGCGTCGAATGACAGGAAAGATTTGACGGAAGTTTTTGTCTAGAAGACTATGTTTTCCTCCGAAAAGAAAGGGAGAGTCTGTTAAGTCACGGAGCATGGAGTCAGCAGTCTCCAATGCAGTTTTAGATATTATGGGTTTGCAAAAAACCGCACTTGTCGGCTCTCTGCCAGGCCTATCACATGTTAGGGAGTATTTTTATTTATTTATTTATTTAGTTATTTATTTACGCCAATGTGACGTGTTGATATTGTGTATTGTCCATTCGTGAAGAAAGCAAGTGCGCTCCACGAAATTTAGTACTACGTGGATTTCATTTTCGTCGCCAAATTATTTCATTTCACTTTGAATTTACACGTAAATTGAAATAATTTGGCGACTAAAATGAATTCCACGTAGTACTAAGTTTCGTGGAGCGCACTTGCTTTTTTCGCGAATGGACAATACACAGATACATTAAAGGTATGTGCAGGGAAATAATGAGAGCAATAAGGAGTTGGGTAGAAACAGATCAAGAATGAGAGCAGAAAAAAAGGGTGGGGTAGAAGTGATAAAGAATCTTGGTGACGTCCGTTCAGCAGTAGTTATAGAGTGATTGCGGTTAGCGTGCGGTTTGTGAAAAATTCTTGGCGGATCTTTGTTTTGCTGCGGGCCCAGATAAATTTGGTTTTTGCGCGCGTTCGCGTGTTTTGAAAGAAAGTAAAGAATGGTCTTGTGTCGATGTCAACGTTCCCTGCTATCATCTTAGTCAGAAATTTCCTGTCAAAATACTTTCTCCTGTTTTCTAGTGATGAGAGGCCGTAGAGTGAATTTCTTTCGGGCGCCGAAAGATATTCGGGATCATCAGCTATATCTGCCTTTTTGTCGGCTGTATAACCTTCTGGTGAAAGCATTTTGGACAGATTCGACAGATTTGATATCAGATTTTTTGTGTGGGTTGCTTATCACTGTACCGTATTCGAGGATGGGTCTGATAAAGATTTTGTATAGCAGAGTGAGTAGTCTGCTGTTGTCGCTACAGTATTTTTTGAATATGAGTGATAAGGCGTATTTTGCTTGGTTTGTGGCTTTGTGCCAATGCTCGGAGAAGTCTAATTTCGGGGAAATCATAAACCCTAAATCCCTAGTTAGTTGTTTTCTACCGATGGATGAACCATTGATTACATAGTCAAAGTTTTTTGTAGTTTTTTCTAATGAGATCAAAATAGTTTTGCTATTGTTCAGCGCGAGTTTTTTGGTTTCTGATCATTGGCAGATGGCATCAATGGCTTGTTTTAGTTTATTGTTTTGTGGGTCGGAGTCTTTAGGAATCTCTGAGTATAGTTTTATGTCGTCGGCAAACTGCTTGCAGTGAACTCCCATTGGGAGTTTACTGCGAATTTCATTGACGTATATCCCAAAGAGGATCGGTGATAGAACTGCTCCCTGAGGTACGCCGCACTGGGCCATTTTAGTTGAGGACTGATTTTTAGTTACTTTCACTGTGAATGTCCTGTTGCTAAGGTAGGATGCTAACCATTTTAAAAGATTTCCATTGAGTTTGATTGAGACTAGTTTGTCTAAGAGAAGATCGTGGGGTACTCTGTCAAAAGCTTTAGCATAGTCGAAATAAATTACGTCTACTTGACTTCCCCTTTCTATGCTATTGGTCCAGTCATTTAGGGATTCGAGCATGCAACTCACAGTTGATCGCTTAGGCCTAAACCCATGTTGGTTGTTGTTCCAGAATCGTATTTTATCTAGGAATGGCAAAAGCTTTGACAGTACGAATCTTTCGTATATTCTACATATTTGGGATGTAATACTTATAGGTCGAAAGTCTGTTGGTACCTGTGGTTTCGCAATTTTGTTAATTGGTGTTATTATAGACTGTTGCCATTTTTCGGGTACCTCCCCTCTCATCATGGAAAGGTTGCAAATTTGGGAGAGTGGGCTCGCAATGAATGGCGCGATGAGCTTTAAAAATTTGAAGGGGACCTTATCCGGAGTATCCGAACAAGAGTTTTTACATTTTTGGATGAACTTTAGCATTTCTGCGACTGTAACCCATGGTATCTCTTGGTCGGATTTGTAGTCGGGAGGCAGGGTGAAACTGGTGTTTGATTTGTTTACATATTGACTTTCGAAGTTAACCGCTAACACTTCGGCCTTTTCGTGATCGGAGGTTGCATGGTGTCCGGATTGGTCGACAAAAGTGGGCACCATAGAAAATTTGGGTTTCAGTATGTTCTTTGCTATGTGAGTGAAATGGCTGTTCCCAGATTTTTTGCAAAGTTAGCAGTTCTTGGTTTCGTCTGAATTTCAATAGTTTTTTCCGAAATTCTCTGCTTAGTTCTATGTACGTCTGCCCAACTGCGACTTTTAGTAGTCTGCCCAACTGCGACTTTTCAAAAGCTTATCAAATTTGTTTCCAATAGTTTTGTGAAATGTCACCAGGAACTCAGGGACATTGTAGAGCTCTTTGTTTTTTCTTTTCTTGGGAACAGCGAGTTCACAGATACGTCGCATTATTGTGAGAAATTCGTTGTATATTTCACTAATTGTTTTTACTGGATCAATTATAGTGGGCCAGTCAATTAAATTTAGTTCCGCTGCGCAAACTTTCCAGTTGATGCCTTTGAAATCCCATATTTCTATTAGATGTTTTGTTGGTTTCTCTAGAATGTCTAATGTGAACGTTATTTTTCTATGATCACTGCTGCCTATCGGAGTTGATATTTCTACATTTTCGAGTTTGGTGTTGCTAAAGACTATGCCAAGAATGTTGTTTTTTCTTGTGGAGTAGTTAACGAACTGTTTAAGGTTGTTGTTTTTACAGAAGTCGCTTAGTATTGTACCTAGTCTGTCTTTGGTCATTGGTCCCGCGGGTATCCACTTAATGTTTTTTATATTAAAGTCACCTAGTATAATTATCTGCCCATTTTGGTTGGTCATATCGGAAATTTTGGTTAGCAGCATTAACGTGTTGGCGTAGGAGCAGGTGGGGGGTCTGTATACATTTATCAGTCTTATCGGGGTAGTTGAAATATTGATATCTAACGCTAGGATTTCGTAAGCCATGTTTTTGGTCTCTGATGTGATTACCTTGGCGGGTATTTCCGATTTGACTATGGTACAGACACCTCCGCCCCTTTTTTCATGTGCGCGATCTGTTCTGAATATTTGGTACCGTGATGGAGGGTTAACTAGCGTGGGACTAGGTGTTTTTTCGGAAAGCCAAGTTTCTTGCAAGCAAAGAATGTCTGGTTTAGCGCGGTCAATCAAGAATTGTATTTCGTGTCTATTAACTAGGACCGAACGGACGTTTGCGGTAATAAAGGAAAGATTAAAATTAGAAATGCGATTATTACTGCTGCATTGAATAGTTCTCACTTTTTTGCTGGTGTTGATGAAAGAAGGAATGCTGTTTGAAAAGTGCCACACATGCTCCCGGCACGTTGCCGCTGAAATTATCGAAGAACACCAACACAGAATATAATTTTACAATCTTGATCTGGCGCCTACCGGCGCCAATCAGTTTTGAGTATACGCCTGAGGCGGCTGTTAGGTTGGGCGGATCATTAAGCTTGATCTAGTTCAAAGCAGCTTTTTTTTTTTAAATATTTCAAAACAACAATGTAATCATTACAAAACTATTTGAAAAACAGGACTATTTTTTTAAAAACGACACAAAAAAGAATGAGATCAAATAATTTATTTGTAAGCGACGTTGAGCATTCCACTGCTCACGTCCAGATTTCTCAAGATCATAACGACTGAGCCAAGCTTCAAACGAAGACGATGAGGAGGAAGGGAACATGTCCAAATAGAGTTGAAAAATTCCGTGTTCATCTATTTGTTCGTCGACTCGTCTTCAATTTCGTCTACGGACAACATTTTCCTGAAACCAATAGATTGAAAGAAGAATTTGAAAAAATCTTTTATCAATTCTGTCCTGTCCATTTTGGAATGAGCTTCTTCATTCAGAAGATCCATGTCGGTGTTTTTCGGAGCGAGAATAGCGGCGTCCGAAATGTCTCCTTTAAAATCGACTAACACATCATCCACGAGATCTTAAGAATCTGGAAGACCTTCTGGAAAAGTGACTCAATTTTCGTAGTCGTTTGCTGCTCCATTACCATAACCCTGTAGAAACTGTATCCAATTGGCATCTCCATTGATGAACCGCGTCGAATGACAGGAAAGATTTGACGGAAGTTTTCGTCTAGAAGACTATGTTTTCCTCCGAAAAGAAAGGGAGAGTCTGTTAAGTCACGGAGCATGGAGTCAGCAGTCTCCAATGCAGTTTTAGATATTATGGGTTTGCAAAAAACCGCACTTGTCGGCTCTCTGCCAGGCCTACCACATGTTAGGGAGTATTTTTGACGTTTTTTTTTTCAAAATTAAAGACTGATCGGAGCATACTCCGAATTTTCGCTGAATTTGTTGCATTTTTTGCAAATTTTGCTGGTTTCCGTGAATAGACCTTTTATGGGGTTATTCACGAAATGGCAAAAAAATGGCAAAGAACGGTAAAAAAAACTGCGCGAAAACTCGGAAAATTCTCCGATTGACCTGAAATTTTGGGAAATAAAGGAAAAACTCTTCCGGACATTCCCACAAAATTTCAGACCAAAATATCGAGTTTTAAGAAATATTGCTTTTTTCTCTGAAAGTGCTAAAAATCGATATTTTTGTCAGAAATTTTGGGGTGATGTCCAGGAGAATTTTTTCCTTTATTTCCCAAACTTTCAGGTCAATCAGAGCATTTTTCGAGTTTTCGCGCAGTTTTTTGCTGTTTTTTGCCATTTTTTGCCATTTCGTGAATTTTAATCTTCATTTTCCCCTGAACTTTGTTATTATTTTTACACTGTTGAGTTGATGTTTTGTTCTGTTCCTCTGTTTCTCTGTTTTGATTTTGCTCTATAGTATATTTGTTTTGCATTTTATAAGTGATTTTCCGTTTCCGTTTCCGTGAAGAATAAAAAACGTTTTCCGCTTCCGTTCCCGCAGAGTTAGAAATATGTTTCCATTTCCGTTTTTCAAAAAAACGGGTTTCCGCTCATCACTGCTGACGACCGTATTAGGGGTTACGCCAGTATCTCCCAAGTGGGGGATATGCTTCTGTGTTTGATAAAAATGCCGAATTGCCTTGGGCGCCTTGGCAACTGATCATGTCATGATAGTGCATCAAGACTTCCCACCTGTTGCAGTGGACTTTAAATGTTAGAAAAGCTCTGGTTTTCAGAGCTGAAGCAGCTTGTTTGTGCAAATGGGTTTTTTGCGCTGCTAATGTATTTATGGGAAGCTTGTGGCTTTCCCTATATTGGAAAAGATTGTGTATCTTGCATTGGTGGTTCAGATAAATGTGTGTTTCAGCTGGTGTGTCAACGAGTGAGTTACAAGTTTGCTTTATTCATGATTGAGAAGAGATGAGAGGTAAAAAAAATCACGAGTTTTTTGCATTGTGACCTTACAAGGGACTTTCGAAATGGTAAGGGTTCAGAATTTTCTATAAATTGGCATACTAGTACTTTCGAACATCCTGTACACGAATATCATAGTGGTTAGCTGCAGAGATTCCTCCAAGTCTGAAATTTTTTGGTCTGAAAATTCTAGGTTTTCCCACCACATTTTGCGCCCCGCGCTCTCCCATTTTCTTCACTGCCACCTTTGAAGTAGAATCGGCAAGCAGGGATGCACAGGTTTTGCGCGATAGGCCTATAATAGGTTGCGCGATAGGCCTATCGAGTACCCGCGAAGGACCCTATAGTAAGCCTATTATAGGCTTATCGCGGCTCGTCGCCTATAATAGGCCTATAATAGGCTTATCGCGGTTGACTTTCGCCTATAATAGGCTTATCGCGGTCATCAATAAGCCTATTGTAAGCCTATAATTGGCCTATCGCGGTTATTCCTAACTCGAGGGTAGGCTTGTAATAGGGCTATCAAACGCCTCCAAACTCACCCGCATGCTCAAAAGTGCTCCCATTCGAGCCATTTCTTGTTAAAAAAACGAAAAACTGTTGAAACAGAATAAAATTTATTGCAATTTTAACGAATCGAATAGTACAAACAATAAAAAGGAGAAGAATGGGTATAAAATATATCAGAAAAAGAATGTAGAACATTATTTTGGGTTTTCAAAGTTTTTAAAAGTTGGCGAACACGTAGTTTGTTTTTAAATAGGTTTTCCCATGTGACCATGGAGACAAGCTTATCTGGAGAAAATCTATGCAGAGCGCAGTTTTTCCTATTTTTCTCCAAACAAAAAATCAACTGAAGTTTGCATGATAAAATCGCATATTTCCATTTTTTTAGTGAATTTCGATTATTTCGCATGTTTTTTAAAGTTCTATTACTGCGTCGTGGGGAGCAGGCAAACACATGGAAAAATCACGTGACTGCGTCGTGTGGGTCTCTTTTTTTAAAGATATTTTTTTAACCTTACTGAAAATTTTGAATTCGGAGCGTAAAAGATGGAAGAATTCTAAAGCAAGTGAGGCTTGTTTTTGATGCGTTTTCCTACAAATTGGTGTGGAAACAGGCAAATTTGCACTTGCGGCTGTACATCGCCGAGCTGAATATTTTATTCGAATTTTGGTCATATTTTTTACTTTATACAAGCTTGCTACTTTTGGTGACTATTGCTTGTGTTCGCCAAATTTTTAAAAAATTTGAAAACTTACAAATTCGTCCAATGTCCAATATCGTCCAATGGCATCCACGGTTCTGCTCGCTCTCCTTTAGGTCACTCGCCTCGATCTGAAATAAAAATTGATGATAAAAATGAGAAAAAAAAGTCATAACCTATTCAGTGCCCGACTAAAAACGATGTACTAATGAGGTGCGGCCAGCACGCCGATCTTGGCGGCAATTTGCCGATTTTAGGAACAAATCGCCCTGGCAATTTGTGTCAAGTTGCCTCAAACTCTACAACTTGTTGCAAAAATCGATCGATTGCTGCTAAAATCGGCGTACTGGCTACATCTCGACGGTAATTTTCCATCGAAATCGGCGTTCTGAACACTGCCAGTGACCAAACGCCTTATTAGGCGGCGAAAAGTTTCTAATTTCTGTAGTATTCTGTAATCTATTATACTGTGAAACGTTATGGGGTTATGCACAAAATGACAAAAAATGGCAAAAAAAACTGCGAGAAAACTCGGAAAATGCTCCGATTCATCTGAAATTTTGGGAAATAAGAACAAAAATGTTTGCCCACAAGATTTTGGAACAAAATATCGATTTCAAAATTGTTCGGAAAAAATTCAATATTTTTTAAAATAGATATTTCGGTCCAAAATTTTCTGAGCATATCCAGTAGTAGTGTGCGTTATCGAAAATTTTTTTACCGGTGAACCCATCTTTCGGTAAATTTACCGGTAAAGAATCGACAAAATTTGCCAAATTTACCGGTTAAGTCGTCAAATCTTTACCGGTAGCGCACACTATCCAGGAGTATCTGTGTCCTTATTTCCGGAAATCTCAGGTCATTCGGAGCATTTTCCAAGTTTTTGCGCAGTTTTTGCTGTTTTTTTTCGCCCTTTCGTGCATAACTCCATAACGTTTGACAGTATAATAGATTCGTGGCGGAGTGACACTCGAATTCACGTTTTTATTCGAAATAATGGAGAAATAACTGAAGAAATGAAGAGATTTTTCGTCTCCCAGTTTCACGTGAAATGCCACTCCATCACGAATCCATTATAGGAAAAATGGGATTCCAAGATTTTTTTTCTTCGGACAATGCAGGAAATTTTGCAATTTTGTCAAAACATAATACTTACATTACATGTCCGTTTCGCAGCTCCTCGTGAACATCCACGATCCGTGATTGCAGTACCGCCTGAAAAATGAGAAATTTGAATTTTATTTATTTATAATAGATTCGTGACGGAGTGAGTTTTCACGTGAAACTGGGAGACGAAAAATCTCTTCATTTTTTTTTGAAAAAAAAACGTGAAAAATTGCCACTCTGCAACGAATCCATTATTTATATAATTATATAATGGATTCGTGGCGGAGTGACAATTCACGTGAAAATGGGAGACGAAAAATCTCTTCATTTCTTCAGTTATTTCTTCATTTTTCGAATAAAAACGTGAAAAAATTGTCACTCCGCCACGAATCCACTATATATGAAATGAAGAAAAATATTTGTAAGAAGAACGCGTGCACGTTTTTATTGTGCAACAATAAATAAAAATATTTTTATTTACACCCCTTTCTCGGCCCACCAACGTATTTCTAGTTTGGCCGGCTTTATCACATATTGGCGAAGATTGACACTTTTGGTAAACAAAATTATGTCTTTTTTAAACAAAAATAAAAAGAATAGCAAAAGAAATGAAGATAATTATTGTCTCACAATTTATCGCGAAGTGTCAATCCTTGCGAATGCGCCATTACAGGGAAAAAAACAAGAATATTTCTATTTATTGAAAGATAAAAAATATTTAAAATCTGAAAAACGAAAAACAGCTGAAATGAGCCGGAAAAAAATTAATTTAGGACAAAAAAAGTGTTTTTTTTTCTGATGAGTGCTGGCGTCTCTACCGAGATAGTGTAGCCGTCGAGCGCGTTTGCGTCGCCCTGACGTCACGCCGCTAGACCTACAAATAGGCCTACCGCGGTCGCCGCACACCGCATCCGCGATAAGCTTATTACAGGAGGGTAGGCGCTGCCGCCCGCGATAGGCGTATTATAAGCTTATAATAGGCCTATATTTGGCCTCAACCTATTATAGGCCTATCGCGCAAAACCTGTGTGGATGAGTGGGTAGCGCAGTTGAATGGTAATTATGAGTTCACGAGTTCGAACCCACCTTTCTTTTCTTATTTTTTATTTTTCGTTTTAAACTTATTTTTTGGTCAGATGTTGGGAAAATAATTTAATTTTTTCAACATTTTATTGCGTTTTAAATTGATGTTTTTAAGTTTGAAAATATTGAGTAAGTTCTTGAATATAATCATATATGAAACTTCATGTTTGGAACTTTGTCCAGTTCAACAAGCTTGCCATGGCAGAATCGGATCAGATTGGGCTTGCCAGAGAGCTGCACTGCGTCTTTATTGACAACCATTTTGAGAGAATCATCATCAGGAGACCAGGCTGCAACAAAAGTATGGTTTTTCTTTAATTTGAATACGAAACCTACTTGAATCTTTTATATCATCTTCAAAACTTGTGAAACATTCTTTTGTGGAAATTTGATAAGTTCCATTCTTGACTGACTCATAAACCATAATGATATAATCAGCAATAGCTGACCTGATCGATTTATACTGATCGAAAAAAAAAGTTCTAGAAAATTCGAAGGATTTGCAAGAAGCTTCTAGAGAATTATGTGTCCAAACTTAAAAAAATCAATTAAAAACGCAATAAAAATGTTGAAAAAATTAAATTATTTTCCCAACATCTGACCAAAAAATAAGTTTAAAACGAAAAATGAAAAATAAGAAAAGAAAGGTGGGTTCGAACTCGTGAACTCATGATTACCATTCAACTGCGCTACCCACTCATCCATCCCTGCTTGCCGATGCTACTTCAAAGGTTGCAGTGAAGAAAATGGGAGAGCGCGAGACGCAAAATGTCGTGGGAAAACCTAGAATTTTCAGACCAAAAAATTTCAGACTTGGAGGAATCTCTGCAGATAACCACTATGATATTCGTGTACAGGATGTTCGAAAGTACTAGTATGCCAATTTATAGAAAATTCTGAACCCTTACCATTTCGAAAGTCCCTTGTTAGTCCTCTTGTTCTTTCACGGTGGTGTCAGATGCGACTTTGGACGGCTTTGTGATAGCTGCAGTGATGGTTTCCTCGGTCAGGTAGGCCTGGCAGAGAGCCGAAAAGTGCGTTTTTTTGCAAACCCATGATATCTAAAACTGCATTGGAGACTGCTGACTCCGTGCTCCGTGACTTAACAGACTCTCCCTTTCTTTTCGGAGGAAAACATAGTCTTTTCGGCGGAGACTTCCGTCAAATCTTTCCTGTCATTCGACGCGGTTCATCAATGGAGATGCCAATTGGATACAGTTTCTACAGGGTTATGGTAATGGAGCAGCAAACGACTACGAAGATTGAGTCACTTTTCCAGAAGATCTTCCAGATTCTGAAGATCTCGTGGATGATGTGTTAGTCGAATTTAAAGGAGACATTTTGGACGCCGTTATTTTCGCTCTGAAGAACACCGACTTGGATTTTCTGAATGAAGCAGCTCATTCCTAAATGGACAGAACAGAGATGATAAAAGATTTTCTCAAATTTTTATTTCAATCTATTGGTTTCAGGAAAATGTGTCCCTAGACGAAATTGAAGACGAATCGACGAAAAAATATATGAACACGGAAGTTTTCAACTCTATTTGGACATGTTCCCTTCCTCCTCATCGTCTTCGTTTGAAGCTTGGCTAAGTCGTCATGCTCTTGAGAAATCTGGACGTGAGCAGTGGAATGCTCAACGACACACGCCTCATCGCCAAGGAGCTCAAGCGGAAGTGCATCCTCTGTACATTCGCCACCAAATACAAAAAAGGAAAAGAAACCCTCAAGAGAACACAGTTCCCGGTCAATTCAGCATCAACAAAGCACAGGGACAATCATTTGGAAGAATTGGACTTTAACTTACGGAAGACGTCTTTTTGCTCACGGACAGACGTACGTTGCTCTTCCCGTGTCAGATCAAATAATGGGATCATCATAAAATCTACTTCCGAGCGACTACTCAACGTCGCTTACAAATAAATTATTTGATCTCATTCTTTTTTAAAAAATTTGTTTATCGAATTCGGCGTCTTTCAAACGACGGCCACCACCCGGCAGACGTCGTTAATCCGAACATGTTGAAATTGTATTGTTTTGATGGGAAAAAAAAAACTTGAAAATGAACGTTAAAAAAGTCCGCAAAAAGCGGCGTGGTTCACACTAAAGCAAACTTGGCAACCGGGCCGGCAAGGAACTCAGCTCGGAATGAATAATTTTTGTTGAATGAGATGTAGAAAATGAACATCTTGGAGAGTTCTAAACCATAGGAAAATAATATTGACAGTCCATATATTTTATTGGCATCCTAGGAATGTCCTTCTATTACACATACATAGATGCAAAAATCCGGGCGCGCCCACGGGCCGGGCACTAAAATGTTCAGACCCTGCCCGGCCCGTCTTGAATTTTTGCGAACGAATACTGCAGTTTTTAAAGTCGAATCAAGGAAAACGCGAATGCAATTGCGCAGCGACCGTTGAATTTAAAATTGTTCGTGCTGAGTTATTTGCCGGCCCGGTTGCCAAGTTTGCTTTAGTGTGAACAAAGCCGCTTTTTGCGGACTTTTTTAACGTTCATTTTCAAGTGTTTTTTTCTCATCAAAACAATACAATTTCAACATGTTCGGATTAACGACGTCTGCCGGGTGGTGGCCGTCATTTGAAAGACGCCGAATTCGATAAGAACTCGCTCTACCACAGAGCTGATAGACCCCAAACATGTATTAGGTCGTCTCAAAAGTAATTGACTTTTTTCGTTCAACTTTTAGAAAAGAATATATTGAAAACAAGAAGATGTCAATAATCAATATATTCACCATTGTGGTCCACCACATACTGCAAACGTGTGGGTAGCTGCTCGATGCCTCTCGCGTAGAACTCTGCGCCGTATGTGGACAAGCGTTGTCATGGAGCAAGAGGATTCGGTCGGATTCCGGGCGAACGAGATGGTACTGGTTGACTATATTTCCTATTTGAAAACAGTATTCATCGGCAATAATGGTGGTATTGTCCGGAAGTAGTTGGCGATAGATGATTCCTTGTTGATCGCCTCAAGTCGACAGCATTACCCTTTTCTAGCGAATTTCCGGTTTGACATTGATTTTCGCTGTTTCGCCGACTTTCACCCACTGTCTTTTTCGATTATGGTTGACCATAAAGCCCCATTATTAATTTCCTGTAACGAATTCCCCGATTCAATCGAAGTTCCGTTTACGGGAAAGCAAACTCAGCGCCAACTCACATCTGATGTTTTTTTGCTGATCAATCAAATCGTGGGGTACGAGTTGTCAAAACTTAGCAGCCTTTCCCCTTTGACGAAGACGGTGATGTACTGTATGTTTGCGAAGTCCAAGACTTGACAAAACTTCACGAACACTGGATTTGGATTCTCTCACAAGCTCCTCTTACCGTAAAAACTCTAATACAACGGCATGCCCTTCTATTGTTTCATTTTATCACAACTGTCGAGTATTTAGAGTTTTGTACATCAAACTCGGCAAAACACTTTTTAACCAAGCAGGCATGAGACGACCGAAGTTCGGTGTGCAAACCTCTGAATACCTGGCAGTTGTGATGAAATAAAACAATAGAAGGGCATGCCGTTGTATTAGAGTTTTTACGGTATATTTCCTCTTTCACTTCCAGGCATGATCGTCCAGACTTCGCCATTTCTTCGAGATCGAAGTATCAATCCTTGAATTGTTTGAACCAGAACTTGACTGTACCGTACCACCTCTTATCACATGATTAATTTTTTGATGAGTGTCGACCGCAGAGTTTGCCTGCAGGAACTCATAAGTACGAGATCTTGGTTTCTTACTGAGCGAGAACCTAAATTATGAAAAACACTGGGAAACAGCTATCAACAAAGCCAGATACGCAAACTTTATTATTTTCAAGTTCTTTTTCTCAAAAAATGCTCGACTTCAATCTCAGTTATACAAAACATTCACACGGCCATTTTTAGAATACGGTACTGTAATAACCTCCCCCCAGACAAAATAGCTAGCACAATCAATAGAACGCGTACAAAACAGTTTCACCAGAAAATTAATGAACAGGGCCGCTGGCAAAATAGTCTTAAGAGACGACCCCGATTACAAATCATCCTTAGAACGCCATTCCGAGTACGGACTAGAATCATTAGAAGAAAGGCGCGCTCAAATTGACACCAAATGGGTAAAACACATGATACTAGGGCTAATTGATATAGACATGAACGACTTTTTCTTTCAAACTACCTCTACTAGGACGAGAAGCCACCGCACTTTTAGATGGAAAACACCAAAAACCAAGAAAAAAGCCTAATTCTGTACTCATCGAGCGTTTTATTGAATGTTTATTGCATGGTAAGGGCAACGAAACAATAATCAAGAGCTGCTCCCTCACGAGAGAAGCTCTAGGGAAAGGGGAACGATAGTTGTATATACATGACTAGAGCAAAAAAAAATAGAGTAAAGTATGGGGTAGATGGTGGTACATATTTACAAGGAGTTGATTGAGATGCTTAAGAGAGTATCAAATTGTGAGGGGGAGAGAAACGAGGGCAAATTGGCGACAATCACATTCCAATGGGAGATGGTGTGGGATAAGAAATCATTCACATGAGGGTTGATAGCGATTAGGGTCATGGGTCTGCGGGAAGACGAGGAGGATCTGACATGATTATTTAGATCAGGGAAGTGAGCGGTGCCGGAAATAAGTTTATACAAATAAGTGAGTTGGATTTTGAGACGGCGGTGTCTGATAGAGGTCGTTTGGAGGGCCGTGAGACGGTCAAGATAACATGAGAAAGGGAAGTTACATCTTTGTAAGACCATTTTAGAATACCATCTGAGAGGACTTTCAAGTTTGTGAGCAATAGATGAATTAGGGGGAGGGGAGAAGACAGAACAACCGTATTCAAGTATGGGAAGGACATAAGTTTTGAACAGGTTAGAATAGAAGATTGGGGATTGGGATTTGAACGACTTTAGAAGCTGTTTTGAACGAAGTAGGGCTAAGGTTACAATACGGTTTATGTGAATTTTGAAGCGGAGAGAGGGGTCAAAAGTTACGCCGAGATCTTTTACAGAGTGAGAGGGGGAGATATTAGTACCGGCAATGTTGTAGTTGTAACGGGGATTGAAGGGACCGAGATGAAGAAGGGAAGTTTTGGAGTGGGCAAGGGGAAGTTTGTTGTTTAGTGCCCAGTCGGCAATGAAGTCAATAGCAGATTGAACAATGAGTGGGGAGGGGGAGAAAACTTTAACATCATCGGCAAAAGCGGTAAAGTCGATCAGGTCGTTGAGGCCGTTTAATAGGTCGTTGATAAAAATAATAAAAAGTAGGGGGCCGGAGACTGTACCCTGGGGTACACCAGAGGGGATGGGTATTCTTGTGTTGTCGGTGTAGTCATTGACTTTTACAGAAAAAGTGCGAAAAGAGAGGAAATCGGAAAACCACTGGGTATAAAGGGAAGGGACACCAAAAGAGGAGAGTTTACCAAGGAGGAGGTGATGATCGACTTTGTCGAAGGCCTTGGCAAAGTCGAAATAAACAATATCAAGAGTTTTGTGGGCTTTGATGAGAGCTTAGTATCGGGATACAGTACTAATAAGAGAGGATTGGCAAGAGCGACGGTTAATAAAGCCGTGTTGATGAACATTAAAGCGGCAATGAAGAAGGGTTCTGATATCGGAGCAGACAATACGCTCCATAACCCGGGCGATGGGGTCAGTGAGAGAGATGGGGCGGTACATAGAGGGTGATGTGGGATTGCCTTTTTTAGGAATGGGAATAACCGTGGCATGTTTCCAGGAGAGGGGGACAGAGGAAGTGGCTAGAGAGTTTTTGAAAATAATAGAGAGAGGGAGAGCGAGAGATGTGGCACAGTTTTTGAGTATATAATAGTTAACAAGGTGCGGAGAGTAACCACATTTAGGGGGAAGTTTGGAGAGGGTTAGGGCAATGCTATATGGTTCGAAGAGATGAGAGGGGGGCGAGAGATGAGGCGAAGAGGTAGGGAAAGTGTAGATAGAAGACGGAGATGAGAGAGTGGTAGAGGAAGACATAGAAAAGTTTTGAGCTAGGGATACAGAGAAAATGCGGGCTTTATCATGGTCGTCAGTAATTGAATGATTGTTAGCAAAGAGAGAGGGAATTCGGGAACGGACTTTAAGTCTACGGGATATTAACAAACGAGTGGAGCGGGAATTGGGCAGTGAAGTGATTTTCTTTTCAGAACGAGCCTGCTGGGACTTAATACGTTTGATAATGGAAGCTTCCCGTTTTTTGAGGACGGTGATAAAAGAAGGTGAAGGGGCGGGGAGATTGGAGGAGACGAGCATGAGCTTTACGGATTCTCTTTAGACGACGGAGAGGATTGGATGGACAAGTTAAGCGAGGAGGAGGGTGAAGTGGAGTGAGTTTGACAATGAGAGCGTTAATGATAGATATGAAATTATTGTATTTGTCAGAAGGTGATAGGGAAGTGCTCAGGCGCAAATCCCAATCAATAGAAGCAATGTGGGCATTAAGAAGTTTAAGATCAGTAAGTTTATAATTTAGGCGGGGAGTTGCGGGAACAAAGGGGGCGGAGCGACGAGCGGATGGAAGCGATAAAGCAAAAGAAACACTCAGATGATCAGAGTTTAAGAGAGGTGGGTCGGGGGTGACATTATGAGGAACAAAGTCGTCGCTAGAGATCACTAACTAGGGAATGCCCCGGACTCAATTTGGGCTTTCGCGATGAGTCCTACATGATTCGAAAGATAATTTTATGGAGATTCCAAAAATACTTTTCGTTTTTGCTAAACGTCGGTGGTTTTCGAGAAAATCGCGTCTGAAAATCCAGTTAAAATTTCAATTTTGTGTGCGTTTTCAAATATTAAATGCGTGAGCTGTTCCTTTCAAAATCATCCACGCTGTCACTTTCTTGCCAATCGTTCTCTTGCAACAGCTGAACAGCGGTTGAGTGGTTAAGTGGGTAGCGCGTTAGGGTTACACAGGTGAAATGCAGTGGATGCATATAGTGTCCGTATTTTAATCATGTCGTCCTTTTGGTCCATTGGACGGTATATAATAACTTTTTATTTTTTTTTGCATTAAAATAAATAAATTGAATGTATACACACAAGCCTGCGACATTTGGCGACTTTGCCCCTGCTTTTTTTCACTTTTCTTACAAGTTTTTTTTTCTTGTAACGGCATTGATTTTTGTACTTCAGCTCTTCCAAATTTCGTGATTTTTGTGGCTGAATTAGTGAAATGCGTAAACGTTAATCAAACGACGCGGATTTATTAAATATCTAGAGCCTAATTTACATGAATGCACGATATGATTCAAATACGGACACTATATGCATCCACCGCATTTCACCTGTGTAGGTTCTAGAGGTAGCGGGTTCGGGTCCTCCACGGTTGGGAACGCTTGTGGTCGTTTGGATGGATTGCATGTTGGCTTTTGTTCTTTTCAAATCGAATATTTTTTTTTTCTCACTTTTTTTGCTTTGCATCTCCTCTGTTAGTTTTTTTTGTTTTGCCTCTGTAAATTTCAAATTTTTGTGCAAAATTTTTTATAAATAGGACTTCGAAGACTATTCAGTTAATTCATTCTGCCGCATGCAAATTAATTTTTTGTTTCAAGCTCTTTATACTGCTTCAAGATGTTCATCTTTGTGCCCCTACTTTGATTTTTTTCAGTATGTTTTATATGAATAAAGATCCAAAGAGCCGAATGTGCATCCATTTACTGAACAGTTCGGAATTCCAACTATCAAAACAATTTTGCACAGGAGTTTGAAACTTACAGTGTTTAATTAGCATAAATATGACAAAACAATTGATTTAAAAAGAACAAAATTCAACATGCAATCCATCCAACCACCACAAGCATTCCCAACCGTGAAGGACCCGAAACCGCTATCTCTAGAACCTAACCCTAACGCGCTACCCACTTAACCACCCAACCGCTGTTCAGTTGTTTCAAAAAACAATTGACAAGAAAGTGACAGCGTGGATTATTTTGAAAGGAACAGCTCACGCATTTAATATTTGAAAACGCACACAAAATTTAAATTTTAACTGGATTTTCAGATGCGATTTTCTCGAAAACCACCGGCGTTTAGCAAAAACGAAAAGTAGTTTTGGAATCTTCATAAAATTCTCTTTCTAATCATGTAAGACTCATCGCGAAAGCCCAAATTAAGTCCGGGGCATTCCCTAGTGAGTTTCATGGTGTGTCTGTTTCCAAATAGCATGGCGGAAGCGAACTGAGCCCCCGAGACTAACACAAAAACTCGAACCTGCTTCGTTCGGTTGAAAGGCAAGCACTTAACCGCCTGCGCCACAGGGCACACGCAAGAAATGAATGAAAAAGAAATTTAAAAGAAAAATGAAGAAAAAACATTCTTAGAAATGAAAAGAGTAGCTTTTGATGAAAAGTAGCTTTTGATGCAGCCAGGCTTGTTATTTTCTAAATAATAAAAAGGAAAGAAATATGCAGCGAATAAATATATTAAACAATTGCTAAACGACTGATGGCAGCTCAAATTTGAATATTTCCGCCGAAAAGGCGCGCCGCACACTTGCAAATTCAAAAGTCCAGTGGAGCGCGTCTGATCATGCATTCACCGACTATAAATAAAAAATAAAAACCGGAAGAAAACGGCTCAGAAAAATGTATGTGAAACAGAAAAAAAGTCAATTACTTTTAAGACGATTTAAAATTTAATTATCCTTTTTCAGCCACTTTCTTGACCGCTTCAATGTTCATTTGTCAGTTGATTATCATCAATGACGAGTTTGGATCTATTATTATCACGAAATGCCCTCCATCAATAAACGATGTCTCTTTGAAACACATAAGAAAACGGAAAATGTCGTGCACTTGGAGCAGTAGAATGATCGAAAACGATACTGGATTCTTTGAGGAAGTCTATGGCGGAAATGAGGAAAAGGATAAAAACAGAAATGTCGAGGTCAAAGAAAGGTTTTAAATTAACACTAACTTCATTAGATTTTTCACAGTTGTTTTCAATTTTTGGCGGTTCCATATTTTCAATAAACCAAGCTTACTTGTTAACTAAAAAGAAAGTAATTTTGGGCACCGGTTGAGATCTTGATGAAACTTGTGCCAGAGGTAGTCTAGACCTTCCTGAATCGAATTCCAATTTCAAAAACTGCGAGTTTTGCCTTTTTCGGTAGTTATAACGTCTTCAAGATGGAGCGAAATCAGGTGCCACCTTTATAACGGCTCGCATTTCCTTCTCCTCAGCAGCGAGGTGCTGGTCGACACAGGTAGAGCGCGTCCAGCTTATAATAGGAAGGCACAGCCTCCCACACGAGAAAAGCACCAGCAAATTTGCATTTCGTCTGGCACTCTCTCTGCCTCGCGCCCCAAACTTGCATGCGCCTTTAATTGAACAAAGTTTATTGTAGCTCAATGAGCGCTCATTCATGGTCATGTATTAATATTCTCGCTCTTTCTTTTTTTTAAACTAAATTTATTGATTTTCCCAAATACCGTGCGCATGTTTCATATAATGTATTATCGATTTTATTTGCAAAAAACATGCGTTCTGTTATTTTTCAAATTCACGCTTCGAAAAATAATACAATTTTACTGTTTTTCGTGCATGACTCTTTATATAATAATGAATCTCGTTTACTTTTCAACGTGTTTATTTAAAAAAAAAACCGTTAATTAACCCGATTTTTGCAGACAAAACAATTGTTCATTCCAATGAAGATCCAGTGTCGTGAAGGTGGTTTTTAATCGAAAGTTCCCGAACAATGAGTGAGGAGCGATCCATCAGATTTCGAATTGGCTGAAGCTTCCGCTTCAACGTGTTGTATTTGGCATGGTAATGTTCAATTCCCTGCTCTGACGTCTTTCCCCAAGTCCGATGTTTACGCATATATGGGATCAAATGGTGAGCTAGCAAGTGGAGTTTCGGACTCACTGTCTCCTTTGGGAATGCCAGCTTCATGTCTTCTAGAAACTCATCTAAATTCCTTTGGACATCATCGATTTCCTGATCGTTGTAGATCCTGTTGTTTGAAAAAGACATGAGCTTGGCAAGTCCCTTCATTGCCTTTTGAACCATCAAATTCTGCGGCGTTCTTCGTAACAATTGAAAAATAAATCAATGTTATCATCCCTTAAGATTCGACGGACCTGGTTTCCCCCGAGCGTTTGGTACCATGTGCGAGCGTCGCACCCAATCGAAGAAAGAAAGGCTTCCAGCTTCTGCATTGTGGATCCCGCAGAACGATAAAGTAAGGATTCCAAATCTGATCTTTTTTTGGTGATTTTAGAAAGTTCTTCTAATGCTGATTTCACTTCGGCATCGATCTCATGGACTGCTTTCATAATTTTTTGTTTATGTTTGAAAAAATCCCAATTCTGACAAATTTTACAACACCAATTTTTCAGACTTGATTCGCGTAACTTGTCATCAGGAGAAAAAATTGCCGAGCAACAAAAATGGAAGAACCGATCACATCCATCACAACAAATCCAATCGTCAGTCTTCCGGTCACACATGTGATTGATGACGCAAATCGATGATGCGCATAGTGTTTCCGGAATTTTTAGATGGCTTAAAGGATTCTTCTCAATAAGACTGTATGCTGTAGCTGCACAAAACGCTTCTTCTTTGGCCCTGACCAGTCGTTCAACTTTTTCTCGCGTAAGCTTTTCTTCTTTTGCCATGCCACTGTGATTTTTTTTTGTGCTGTTTGAAAGTTTTTGCAGCATTGTCGTCTTTTCGATCCATCGAGTTCACTTCTCCATGGATATGATTTTCGAAGTACCGTTTGAAAATTCCCATCGTCACGTGGAGCGTCGGAATTACGTAATCGATTGGTTCCACCTGGCTAAGCGGCGTCGACGCAATACGGACACCATTCTCGCCACTTTTTGAATCCTCGGAATATGATTTTAACGTCCGAATGGGGGCTGATTTTTTGAAATCCGCCTTTTCGAGTTTCAACTCTTTCGCTCCATGTGAAGACCACGACATCGTGCACAAATAACAAGGAAAAGAGCACGATTGGCCTTTGTGCCCGAGAATAGCGGATATAAATTTCATATCTCCAATGCTTTTTTTAATTATTTTTTTTTGTAATGGGATTCCATCCTTTGAATAATATGTGATTTTATCCAGCCTATTCCACTGCTCCAAAACGTCTTGTGCATTTGCCTGCAGTTCTTCTTCGTTATCGTGACCTTCATACAAGCACACAAGCATCAGGTTGTCAGGCGTGTTCGGGTTCGAAACATTCTCGATTGACAAGCACAGCTTAGTCTCATCTGCACCCTTGTCCCCGGATAGACAGAGAGTCAACTGATCTGAAAAAAAAAAAATAAACTAAAATAAGCGGAATAAAAAAACCTTCAACTCCGACCAGACGGTTGCTCTTCTCCAAGTCTTCAACTCTTCTGCTGATGCCTTTCTCCACATCTTTCATGGTTACACGAACCGTGTCCACTTTCTCCTTGTTCCCTTGTTCAGCGATTTTTTCCTTGGGTAATAGCACGATGTCGTAGTTGTCAGAAGTATCACACTTCTTTCTCAACTCTGCTACAGAACACCGAGATGAAAGAACGTCAAATCCCAGGGATTTTTTGAACACCGACTTCATGATTTTCAGGTCACCATCAGATAAGTGGATTCTTGAGCGCAACGCAAATGTTTCCTGTGGAGTAAGTCTGACGGAAAACTCGTCTCTCGAAGCCGTTTTTTTGATAATATTCAGGAGCAAATCGTTATAATCTTGTCTTGTTGTTGCTCCTTTTTTCATGAACCTTTAACACATAATAACAGCTTTTCTTGTTAAATGAGCCGATTGTTCAGCAGAATACTGCTTTAAACTGAGCGTCATTTCGGACTGAACTGCTTCCTTCTTTTGCAAAGAACTCTCCAAATCCATTTTATCTTTTCGAAGAACGCTAAGCTCATCTCGATGTTTCGAATGTGCTTCTGCTGATCGTTTTTCACTTAGCAATTTCAAGGTTTGAAGCTGCTGGAGCTGGGAATTGGTTAATTTCAATTCGGTAGAAACATCTGCTGATTCCTCCAACGACTTATCTAGATTTTTAGATATTCTGTTTTTCGCCTAAACATTTTGCGATTGTAAAGCTAATTTCTACTGTTATTTACCGCTTCAGAAGATTTTAGTACCAGCTCCATCTCAAAAAATTTTCTCTCCGAACTCCGCAGAAGTTGTTCAATGCTTTCGCGCAGGCTTCTCTCACGCGCCAGCTCTTCGCTAACAGCAGCCAACTTTTTTTCCATCTCACTTCTTCTGTTTTGAACATTATCAAAAGCCTATAGAAAAATGATTATTGTTAGAAGCCATTAAATCGCAACCTTTTTTGCCTTTTCGAATTTCAATCTCCATTTCTCGCTGGTGGGTATTCCTGATAAATTTTTCAGAAATTTATTATTTTTTGACGCTCGGCCCATATTAAAGAGGAAGAATATTGGGATTCAGAAGAAAATTGCCAAAATTTTCCTGGAAGGTCCGCGAACACTGCATCTTCCCTTATCACAACCGTAACCCATCAAAAAATTTTATATATTTAAATCAATATGATCAACCTCGATAAACTAAAATGAGCAATTCTAGGTGTTTAACAATGTACCTGGCCTAATTCAGCCACTTTTGCAATATCTGATCCAAAAGGAAACAAGTGCCATCCTTGAAGTTGTATCTTCACTGCATTCAGTTGCACTCCGACTCATGACCGGAAATCTTAAAACCCTATTTTTTCCGTCCATTGTTGACCAAATTTTGATTTATCTTTTAGTTCCTCAGCAAAAAATTAAAAACCATCGAAATTTGCCCATTTTTTCACTTTTTCAACTGAAATTTATTTTTCAACTACCGAAACCATTTTTGGACGAACTGTTTCGTTTGAGAGCGAAAAATGATTCCCGTAAAATTCTCTACAAAACCCTGGGAGCCGATTTTCGAAAAATTGTTCGTGACGAAATTTAGGAGCATCTGAATAAGACTTCGTGCTCGAGCAGCCGAAAATTCCACTTTTTGGCTAACAAAACCGCTTGATTTGCCCGTTTTCAATGAATAAACATTTCACTATATTATTCTTAACATGTCTTTATCGAGTATTCCCAAAAATAACAGTGAATTTTTCGAAAAATCTCGAAATTCGTGAAAAATCTTTGTTTGTTGGTATTTCCGTGAAAACAAATTATTATTTCTTCAATGATATCTCAAAAAATCGGCAATTTTCTGTTGTGTCTATTTATATTCCTTTTTCAATTGAGTTTCCGGTTTTCAGTGTTTCCGACGCATTCTTAGATTCTGCACATTCCTGCAGGAAAGGCGGTGCAAGCGCGTTCTATCTGCATGCGCGAGAGAGTGCGAGACGCCGAGACCTTCTTTTTTGGGGCCAGCTGTGCGCATTTCACGTGTGGGAGGCTGTGTGAAAGCCAAATATTGGCGTCTTTTGGGCTTGAAATAAACCTATCGCAGAATGGCGCCCCCACCATCCTGCGACAGACTTATTACGTAGCGGTTTGCGCGTTAGGCCTGTTATTTTATACAAATTGTTTTTTTTTGTGTTGACACAAAAGTTCCCTTTCGTTTCTATCCTGATTGAAAAGTGCAACCTCCTTTTTTGCTTATATTTAACTCACAAGGGAAGTCATTTTGGACGGTCTTTGAGAACTTGATGAAACTTGTGTCATAGGTAGTCCAGACCCTCCTGAATCGAAATCCGTTTTCAAAAACTGCGGGTTTTGCCTCCTTCTGGAGTTATGACGTCTTCAAGATGGAGCGAAAAGGGGTGCCACCTTCATAAGCGCTCGCTTCCCTCTTCTCAACAGCGAGGTGGTGGCACAGGTGAAGGGCTTGAAATCCACATCAGATCCGAAACGGATGGGACGTGGAATTTATAGGAATTTTATATGTATCCGATATTGATCCTATTATGATCCACGCTCCCACGGATAGGATGCGGACGTGGGAGCGTGGACTTAAAACAGATCAAAAACGGATGGGACGTGGATATTTTTTAGACTTCCTGAAATTTCACGTGGATATTTTTTAGACTTCCTGAAAATTCCGCGCTCTGCTCTGACAGGTTTTCGCGACGCAGTAATAGCGGGTATTTAGAGGTTGCCGATTCTAAGCAAAACTTATTCGGACAAAAATAAAAAACAAGAAAACTTTTTAAATAAATTTTTAAAAAATTTTATAATCCTCATCAAATATTTCATGTTTGTTAGTTTTTCTCTTGCTAGAAATTTTGCCCTGAAGTCATAAAACTCATCAGTAAGTCTTTGTTTTCAACATATCCCTGTTAACATGATATAACATTCACAAACGCAACTAACCATAAATAGTATGAACTAACTTTTGGCAGCCATACAATTTGATAATTGTATTATTATTTAGTTCTTCAATTTTTTATTTAAATTAGCGATAAAATACCATGATGCCTCTAGAATACTAGGTGTATTAGTGGTTGTATTTGAGACTTGTTCGAATCGGGCAAATGAACCGAAGTTGCTGTGTTTATGACACTGTTGTGTTCGGGGGTCGTAAAAATCTATCTCTGGGGTCATAAAACTCATGTGTTGGCCATTCGTTTTTTTGACACATCCAATATCGGTTTTGAACAACGACACATAATATTTGAAGAAAACTAAATATATTTGAAAGACACATAAAACTTGGAAAACAGTACGAAAATAAAAAAATTATTGAATTCAATATAAAAAAGTTCCTTTATCGGAAAAAAAAAACTGTGAGGAGGTGGGGAGCCTACACCTCCCCATCAGTGGGGAGGGGGGAGGCTACACCTCCCCATCAATGGGGAGGGGGGAGCCTCCACCTACCCCAAAATGGGTAGCCCCCAAAAAATGGGGAGCCCCGCTATATTTTATGAGCCAAAAAACATATTTTATGAGCCACAAATGTCGAAAATGAGTTATGTGGTATTTACTCTAACTGCCCGGCATCCAAGCAGGAGGTTCAAACAATAATCCGGCATGCCGGACAAATAGAGTAAATACGGTTTTACAAATACTTGTTCTGTACTGGATAATTTGATTTAGCTTATTATTATACAACACTTTTGACACGTATCCATTTGGAAAGAAAACGGTTCTGATTCGGGACAGTTCTGTTTTGATAAAGTTCTGATTCGAAGCTTTTCCTTATTTCGAAAGCGACAAAATGGTAGAAAGAGCTATGAATGGTGCACTTCTATTAGAAGCTTCAATTAATTGGGATTGCTCTTCGATGTCGGTCGATTTTCGCTTGTTTTTTGCTATTCTGATACGGCGGGGGCTATTTTTATCAGGTGGGGCTATTCTGATATAGCGGAAGGCGATATTGATATGGAAAATAAAAGAAGGAAGAAGTGGGGGACTTATCTGATAAATAGGCGCTACCTCGAAATAGAACCTTATCAAAATAGAACCGTGCCGAAATAGAACTTGACGCGAAATAGATCCGTGTGAAATAGAACTGTACATCGTTTTAGCGCGTTTTAGCACAATTGGGTGAAGACTATTGAATAAAAAGCCAAACAGAAAAAGTTCCACTCAGTGGCGTGACCTGTTTTCGATTTATTGACTGGGTTCTATTTCACGCGGTTCTATTTCGGCACAGTTCTATTTTGGAACAGTTCTATTTTGACACAATTCTATACTAGTTACTATACTAGTTCACTCATATACCAGGATAACTGTTTTTTTTACAAACCACTGACAAGGGACTTTCGAAATGGTAAGGGTTCAGAATTTTCTATAAATTGGCATACTAGTACTTTCGAACATCCTGTACACGAATATCATAGTGGTTATCTGCAGAGATTCCTCCAAGTCTGAAAATTTTTGGTCTGAAAATTCTACGTTTTCCCACCACATTTTGCGCCTTGCGCTCTCCCATTTTCTTCACTGCCACCTTTGCAGTAGCTTCGGCAAGCGGGGATGGGTGAGTGGGTACACAGGTAGTGCGCGTTCAGCTTACAATAGGTTGCGCGCAAGGCCTATCGAGTACACGCGAAGGGCAGCGAAGTAAGCCTGTAAAAGGCTTATCGCGGCTAGATGCCTGTAATAGGCCTGAAATAAGCTTATCGCGGGTTAATTTCTCCTACAATTTGCTTATCGCGGTTGTCAGAAAACCTATTGCACGCCTATAATAGGCTTTTCGCGGCTATTGAAAGTTCGAACTTGGGCTTACCGCGACACATTAAAACTGAAATATCTTATTTAAAAAACTTGAAATTAACCATTTATTTAAAAATAAATTTATTTAGAAATCATTAAAATAATATATTAATACAATTTAACAAGAGAAAACAATAAAAAGAAAACATGTAAAATAACAAAAGAGCATCACAGAGAAAAATAAGACGGTTAAGGAAAATTTTGGCTGCCTGGAGAATGTTTTACTTTTAAAAAGACATTCGAATTTTCAAACCCGTATAAAATTTTGTTTATATCGTTTTAAAAAAGTTATCACCTCCGAGGCCGCGTGAACTTTGAAATTAGGCTCCGCCTCTTCACGCGAATTTCATAAAATTTTTATTTTCCTTCTTTTTTATGTTCATGAAAATTTAAAAAGGTAGAAATTCGCGTGAAGAGGCGGAGCCTAATTTTAAAGTTCATGCGGCCTCGAAAGTGACAACTTTTTTAAAACAAAAATATCAGGTACAAAAGGCGATACTTGAGTTCACGTTTTTTTTCGAAACTGGGGTTTTTCACGATATGGTTAAAAATAAGAAAAACGGCAAAAAAACTGCGCGAAACTCGGAAAATGCTCCGATTGACCTAACATTTTGGAAAATAAGGGAAAAAAATCTCACAAAATTTTGGACCGAAATATGGACTTTTAAAAAATATTTATTTGTTCTGAAATTTTTTACAATCGATATTTTGGTCTGAAATTTTGTGGGAATGTCCGGGAGTATTTTTTCCCTTTCCCAAAATTTCAGGTCAATCGGATTTCCTGAGTTTTCGCGCAGTTTTTGCCGTTTTCTTCCTTTTTTGCCATTTCGTGAATAACTCCATTATGTAATGAATTCGTGGCGGAGTTAAAAAAATTTGCCCCAGACAGCCGGTAAAAAAAAAGGAAAAGAACTTATAATATCGATCCTGTCCAAAGTGACCATCGCTCGGCTGGGCTTCATATTGTCGCCGGACACATACACAATCTGAAAATTTTTGTACTTAATTGAGTTGCTGAACCTTCAAATAAAACTCTAATCGAGAAGCAACATGTCCACAAACACGATTTTTTTTTCAATATTTATTCTTCGATCACTATTTTGGAAAGGAATTAAATGCGGTTTTTAAGTTATCATATTAATGCGCCGCGAAAAGTGAGAGTCACAGCCGAGTCCCACGCTCCGCTGTGACATTTGCAATTTTTTGAAGCAATGATTACTTGTTACATGAAAAAGTTTGAAAAAAGATCAGAAAAGTTTGACTCGCTCGCTAGCTGCGTTCTTCGAATCGGTAGGGGCAGCAATTGTACGATTTTGAACGATTTTTGCGGCGAATCGCCAATTTTGGCAGGGAATTTTAACAGCAAATTGCTACTGCGAACAGGCAACTTCCCGCAAAAATCGCCAAATACCGAAAAAATCGATCAATTTTTGCCAGTATCGACGTTTTTTGCCGAAAACTCTGTTTCTACTCTTGTTCTACATAAACTAAAAACAGGTCTCGTTATTTACACAAGCCGAATCGCTCACTTCGGTGGAGCGCACTTGCATAGCAGCTCGCTGTGGGCCGCCGATCATATGACCGGCCTCCGGGGGTTGATGAATATGTGCATCGGTGGTGTACTGGTGTGCACCTCTCTCCGACAATCTCACAGGTGAAGGGCTTCAAATCCATATCGGATCCGAAACGGATGGGACGTGGAATTTATAGGAATTTTATATGTATCCGATTTTGATCCTATTAGGATCCACGCTCCCACGGATAGGATGCGGACGTGGGAGCGTGGACTGAAAACGGATCAAAAACGGATGGGACGTGGGTGGGACGTGGATATTTTCTAGACTTCCTGAATTTTCCATTTTTGGTTTTCACTCAAGATGCTCAATGAGCACATGTATCCAGACAACCAAAAATAGCCGGCGAGCTCTGTGGCACCGTGCCACGGAGCCTTCATCCAGAGCTCCCCACCCACCCTTCAGAATTCTCTGACCAAATACCTTGCAACACTGGCGCAGGCGGCGGGTATACCTTCCCATGTGGACCGACACCTCACGGGTTTCGACGGCCCTTATGTTTTGCACGGGAAAGGGGCGGGGCGTAGCGTGGTGACACCAGTTTTTCGTGGATTTTATTATTTTAAGACGTAGTTTCCCGAATACTTACTTCATATGCCTGCCGTGGGATATAAGCGCCCACCCCTGCATAAATAATTATAGTCCCTCACCATCGTAGTCCCCGACTATCTCGAATCAAAACGTTTTCAAATCAGAACTATGGTAAAGGTGAAATCAGTAACGTAATTGGAAAAGAAAAAAAAAAAGATTTTACGAGCCACAAATGTGGAAAATGAATTATGTGGTATTCACTCTAACTGGCCGGCATTCAAGCAGTAGGTTTAAACAATAAGCCGGCATGCCGGACAAATAGAGTAAATACGGTATTACAAAAGGGGGGGGGGGCTATTCTGGTATAGCGGAAGGCGATATTGAAATGGAAAATTAAATAAGGAAGAAGTGGAGGACTTATCTGATAAATAGGCGCTACCTCGAAATAGAACCTTTTCAAAATAGAACCGTGTGAAATAGAACTGTACATAGTTTTAGCGCGTTTTAGCACAATTGGGTGAAGACTATTGAATAAATAGCCAAACAGAAAAAGTTCCACTCACAATCAGTGGCGTGACCTGTTTTCGATTTATTGACTCGGTTATATTTCACGCGGTTCTATTTCGGAACAGTTTCATTTCCGAACAGTTCTATTCCACGCGGTTCTGTTTCGCGTCAAGTTCTATTTCGACACAATTCTATACTAGTTATTATACTAGTTCACTCATATACCAGGATAACTGCCAGGTTTTTTTACAAACCACTGAGTAAATCGGACCAAAATCAGCCTGTGCTAAGCCGATCCTTGGTGGTCGATATCAGCTAGGGGGGCTACAATGGTCCATTACCAAGTTGCCTGCTCTTCTAATAGAGCCTGACATCCACGCGCCCTGCTTCAGATGAACGCGGATCCATTCTCCATAACGTCAAAAAAATTCCACGCGCCCTCCACGAGGGACACGTGGATCCATATAAGATCCGATATGTTTCCATTCTCCCACGGATCCACGCGTCCTCCATATATATTCCACGCCGGCGTGGATCCACGGCGACCCACGCCAAAACAATCCACGCTCCCTCCACGGGGGCGCGTGGATCTATATCGGATCATATATGGATCCAATCCACGTCCCATCCGTTTCGGATCCGTTTTGGCATTATCTCCCACCACCTGTGCTCGAGTTCGGGGGTTCGAACCCTTCCTCAGTTTTTTATTTTTTTTTCTTGATGACCCTTATCAAACATTTTTCTTTTGTTTTGACCCACATAAGACATATCAGAATAATAGAAATTGGCTACAAATACCATTAGAAAAGCACATTTTTCGAAGTTATGTGTGTTGGTGGAATACATTTAAAAAATATTTATTTAATTTTTTTTTTCGAACCACTTTAAATTATTTTTATATGTGAAAAAGTATTTTGTGTATTTAATACGTTTTGAGTACTATTTTAAACTCAAAAACACTAATAAATGAGTGAGATAGTGAAACACCTGTTCGAAAGAAGTATCTCAAAAGATTTTGGACTGTATCATTTTTTCAGGCTTAAATTATATTTTTAAAAATAATTTTAGCTAGAAAAATAAGAGAGAAACATTTAAAATTGAAAGAAATAAGTGTGCAAATGGAGAGAGAAGAAATAGCATTAGAAACAGAGAGACCCAGAGTCAGAAAGTGCGCTCTACCACAAGTGAGCGATTCGGCTTGTGCAATTAACGCAGCGTACTAAAAACTCACATTCTGCTGAGTCGGGTAGTCGGGCAGGGTCGATTGAGGAGGCGGCGTCGGGCAGTCTGAAAGTAGAAATTAATTATCGAAGGAAGAAAAAACGTCACTGTGCGGGTTAGTGAGGGCCACCCAAAAAGTGTTTCATATTTTTTGTCATTCAAGTTTTAAATATGCCTTTGAAACAATTTTTTGAGTACCCCTTCCCTCAAAAAATGGCGCGAAATTGCTACTGCGCCGGAAATCGACACCTTAAATGGCTCGTCTAGTGGAGCGCGTTTGCATAGCAGCTCGTGTCGCGCACCTTTTATATAAACGCCCTTTGAAGGGTTCTGAGGGTGAGCAGTGGTGGTCAAGTGGTGTGCAGATGTGCACAGGTTTTGCGCGATAGGCCTATAATAGGTTGCGCGATAGGCCTATCGAGTACCCGCGAAGGACCCTATAGTAAGCCTATTATAGGCTTATCGCGGCTCGTCGCCTATAATAGGCCTATAATAGGCTTATCGCGGTTGACTTTCGCCTATAATAGGCTTATCGCGGTCATCAATAAGCCTATTGTAAGCCTATAATTGGCCTATCGCGGTTATTCCTAACTCGAGGGTAGGCTTGTAATAGGGCTATCAAACGCCTCCAAACTCACCCGCATGCTCAAAAGTGCTCCCATTCGAGCCATTTCTTGTTAAAAAAACGAAAAACTGTTGAAACAGAATAAAATTTATTGCAATTTTAACGAATCGAATAGTACAAACAATAAAAAGGAGAAGAATGGGTATAAAATATATCAGAAAAAGAATGTAGAACATTATTTTGGGTTTTCAAAGTTTTTAAAAGTTGGCGAACACGTAGTTTGTTTTTAAATAGGTTTTCCCATGTGACCATGGAGACAAGCTTATCTGGAGAAAATCTATGCAGAGCGCAGTTTTTCCTATTTTTCTCCAAACAAAAAATCAACTGAAGTTTGCATGATAAAATCGCATATTTCCATTTTTTTAGTGAATTTCGATTATTTCGCATGTTTTTTAAAGTTCTATTACTGCGTCGTGGGGAGCAGGCAAACACATGGAAAAATCACGTGACTGCGTCGTGTGGGTCTCTTTTTTTTAAGATATTTTTTTAACCTTACTGAAAATTTTGAATTCGGAGCGTAAAAGATGGAAGAATTCTAAAGCAAGTGAGGCTTGTTTTTGATGCGTTTTCCTACAAATTGGTGTGGAAACAGGCAAATTTGCACTTGCGGCTGTACATCGCCGAGCTGAATATTTTATTCGAATTTTGGTCATATTTTTACTTTATACAAGCTTGCTACTTTTGGTGACTATTGCTTGTGTTCGCCAAATTTTTAAAAAATTTGAAAACTTACAAATTCGTCCAATGTCCAATATCGTCCAATGGCATCCACGGTTCTGCTCGCTCTCCTTTAGGTCACTCGCCTCGATCTGAAATAAAAATTGATGATAAAAATGAGAAAAAAAAGTCATAACCTATTCAGTGCCCGACTAAAAACGATGTACTAATGAGGTGCGGCCAGCACGCCGATCTTGGCGGCAATTTGCCGATTTTAGGAACAAATCGCCCTGGCAATTTGTGTCAAGTTGCCTCAAACTCTACAACTTGTTGCAAAAATCGATCGATTGCTGCTAAAATCGGCGTACTGGCTACATCTCGACGGTAATTTTCCATCGAAATCGGCGTTCTGAACACTGCCAGTGACCAAACGCCTTATTAGGCGGCGAAAAGTTTCTAATTTCTGTAGTATTCTGTAATCTATTATACTGTGAAACGTTATGGGGTTATGCACAAAATGACAAAAAATGGCAAAAAAAACTGCGAGAAAACTCGGAAAATGCTCCGATTCATCTGAAATTTTGGGAAATAAGAACAAAAATGTTTGCCCACAAGATTTTGGAACAAAATATCGATTTCAAAATTGTTCGGAAAAAATTCAATATTTTTTAAAATAGATATTTCGGTCCAAAATTTTCTGAGCATATCCAGTAGTAGTGTGCGTTATCGAAAATTTTTTTACCGGTGAACCCATCTTTCGGTAAATTTACCGGTAAAGAATCGACAAAATTTGCCAAATTTACCGGTTAAGTCGTCAAATCTTTACCGGTAGCGCACACTATCCAGGAGTATCTGTGTCCTTATTTCCGGAAATCTCAGGTCATTCGGAGCATTTTCCAAGTTTTTGCGCAGTTTTTGCTGTTTTTTTTCGCCCTTTCGTGCATAACTCCATAACGTTTGACAGTATAATAGATTCGTGGCGGAGTGACACTCGAATTCACGTTTTTATTCGAAATAATGGAGAAATAACTGAAGAAATGAAGAGATTTTTCGTCTCCCAGTTTCACGTGAAATGCCACTCCATCACGAATCCATTATAGGAAAAATGGGATTCCAAGATTTTTTTTCTTCGGACAATGCAGGAAATTTTGCAATTTTGTCAAAACATAATACTTACATTACATGTCCGTTTCGCAGCTCCTCGTGAACATCCACGATCCGTGATTGCAGTACCGCCTGAAAAATGAGAAATTTGAATTTTATTTATTTATAATAGATTCGTGACGGAGTGAGTTTTCACGTGAAACTGGGAGACGAAAAATCTCTTCATTTTTTTTTGAAAAAAAAACGTGAAAAATTGCCACTCTGCAACGAATCCATTATTTATATAATTATATAATGGATTCGTGGCGGAGTGACAATTCACGTGAAAATGGGAGACGAAAAATCTCTTCATTTCTTCAGTTATTTCTTCATTTTTCGAATAAAAACGTGAAAAAATTGTCACTCCGCCACGAATCCACTATATATGAAATGAAGAAAAATATTTGTAAGAAGAACGCGTGCACGTTTTTATTGTGCAACAATAAATAAAAATATTTTTATTTACACCCCTTTCTCGGCCCACCAACGTATTTCTAGTTTGGCCGGCTTTATCACATATTGGCGAAGATTGACACTTTTGGTAAACAAAATTATGTCTTTTTTAAACAAAAATAAAAAGAATAGCAAAAGAAATGAAGATAATTATTGTCTCACAATTTATCGCGAAGTGTCAATCCTTGCGAATGCGCCATTACAGGGAAAAAAACAAGAATATTTCTATTTATTGAAAGATAAAAAATATTTAAAATCTGAAAAACGAAAAACAGCTGAAATGAGCCGGAAAAAAATTAATTTAGGACAAAAAAAGTGTTTTTTTTTCTGATGAGTGCTGGCGTCTCTACCGAGATAGTGTAGCCGTCGAGCGCGTTTGCGTCGCCCTGACGTCACGCCGCTAGACCTACAAATAGGCCTACCGCGGTCGCCGCACACCGCATCCGCGATAAGCTTATTACAGGAGGGTAGGCGCTGCCGCCCGCGATAGGCGTATTATAAGCTTATAATAGGCCTATATTTGGCCTCAACCTATTATAGGCCTATCGCGCAAAACCTGTGTGACCGCTGATCTAGAGGTCACGGGTTCGATTCCTTTTGATGGTTTTTATTTTTGTTTTCTTTTTTTTTGCACAAACATGACTAAAGCTTATGGAATTTGGTTACGAATAACATTAGAAAGTTGCTGGGAAAAGAAATAAATCTGAAAAACTTTTTTTGGTGCTATAAAAAATGTCAATTTCTGATTTTTTTGCACCAATTTGAATGTTTTTGATATTTTTATACTTTTATCCGGAAATTCCAGCGGCAAAACGCCGGAAGCATGTGTGACACCTTAAAATTGGGCGACCGGAGGGAGCTGGGCGGAAGCTTGCTTGGATCCTTTGAAGAGCGAGGAGCGGGAGGGGGTGTGCAGGCGCGCTCCACTAGACGAGCCATTTAAGGTGTCGAAATCCGTCGCTGTGAAATTGCTTTATCGAAAAAATCGATAAACGCCGATTTAAAAAATTTTTTTGATTTAAATCGAATTGCGTCAACAAAAAATTAAACGCCGTCCACTTTTTTACACGCAAATTTTAAATTTTTATGGATTTTGAATTTTTGCATGAAAAAAGTGGACCCGTCGAAGTTTTTGATGATGGGTATCGATTGAAACCATATCTGATTAATTAAAAAATAATTATTAGCAAAAAAAAATAAATAAAACTGTAAAGAACTTCGAAAAAGCGACGGATTAAGGCAAAAAGGCCCAAAAAAAATTAAGCAGCTCAAAAATGTCTCTGCGTACGCTGCGTCTCGTCTCGTAGCCGCCGAGCGCGCTTGCATCGTACAGCCGGCGTGGCGGCACCTCTTGTAATAGGCCTAACGCGGTCGCCGCACACACCGCGTGCGCGATAAGTCTGTTGCAGGAGGGTAGCCGCTGCTACCCGCGATTGACTTATTTTAAGCCCAGAACAGGCCTATATTTGGCTTACGCCTATTATAAGTTGGACGCGCTTTACCTGTGTAGCGCAGTTGAATGGTAATCAAGAGTTCACGAGTTCGAACCCACCTATCTTTGTTTATTTTTTATTTTTCGTTTTAAACTTATTTTTTTGGTCAGATGTTGGAAAAAATAATTTAATTTTTTCTAAATTTTTATTGCGTTTTAAATTGACTTTTTTTTAAAGTTTGGAAATATTGAGGAAGTTCTTGAATATATTCATATATGAAACTTCATATTTGGAACTTTGTCCAGTTCAACAAGCTTGCCATGGCAGAATCGGATCAGATTGGGCTTGCCAGAGAGCTGCACTACGTCATTATAGACTACCATTTTGAGAGACTCTTCATCATCAGGAGATCAGGCTGCAACAAAAGTATGGTTTTTCTTTAATTTGAATACGAAACCTACTTGTATCTTTGATATCATCTTCAAAACTTGTGAAATATTCTTTCGTGGAAATTTGATAAGTTCCATTCTTGACTGACTCATAAACCATAATGATATAATCAGCAATAGCTGACCTGATCGATTTACACTGATCGAAAAAAAAGTTCTAAAAAATTCGAAGAATTTGCAAGAAGCTCCCAGAGAATTATGTGGGAATTTCTGAAACTTTCTGGAATTTTCTTGAACAGTATAGAATTATACATATATAAGGATGATTTTTTCCAAACTTAAAAAAATCAATTTAAAACGCAATACAAATGTTGAAAAAATTATATTATTTTTCCCAACATCTGACCAAAAAATAAGTTTAAAACGAAAAATAAAAAATAAAAAAAGAAAGGTGGGTTCGAACTCTTGAACTCATGATTACCATCGAACTGCGCTACCCACTCACCCATCCCCACAGGTAAAATGCGGTTCAAGCACATAGGTTCCGTTATCGGAACATATCGAAAATTGGTGCATATTGGACGTGATATGTATTCACGTTTCAAACACGGAAACGCGTGAATTATATGTGGTTAAGAAAAAAATCCGCATGCATGAATATCTCGTTGATCTTATATCGATGCATATATGTTTCATGTCAAAGCGAGCCACTTATCCGGCAGGCAAGGCAGTGTAAGCGCGCTCCATCTGCACGCGCGAGAGAGTGCGAGACGCCGAGACCTATTTCTCATCAAAAAATTATTTTTTCTGATTTTCTTTGATTTTTCGCATTATTTGTCCGTTTTTTCTCGATATTTTTGTAAAAATTATTTATAAAGACAAATTTTGTAATATATACTCGGAAAATTCTCCGGAGTATACCCATTTTCGTCAACTTTCGCTTTGTTATGACATTTTCGCTATTTTTCGAAATTACCGATTTTAAACTGAATTCGATCGGGTTTTCGCCAAAACAAATATTGTCATTGATGTAATTTTTGGATCTCCTTATCTTTTCAAACGCTCTTTTTCACGGCGTGCTGTAGAGTACGTTTTTAAATTTATTTTTGGAAATGAAATTTCGGGGGTCATCTCTCTCAAAGCTCTGCGTCTCCAGTTTTACACGCACTTAGCAAAACTTGGCAGAATGTGACTATCGAGACGCAGATAAATGCGACAGGGCGCGTTTGCCGTTACGTAGGTTCTAGCACGCCGTGTTTTTTTCTCGGCGTATAATAATTGTTACAAATTTCAGAAGAGAACGGGACGGGCTTGGCACAGAGGAACAACGGCGTTGATAGAATGGATCGGTGAGTCGGTTTAAAAACCAAAAATACAGCTTGTATTCATGAAGCTTGTTTGAAAAATCGGAAATGGAACATTTTTTCCAAATTAACAAGCCTGGCTGCATCAAAAGCTACTTTTGATTTCTTTTCATTTGTAAAAATGTTTTTTCTTCATTTTCTTTTAAATTTATTTTTCATTCATTTCCTGCGTGTGACCTGTGGCGCAGATGGTTAAGCGCTTGCATTTCAAACGAACGACGCATGTTCGAGTTTTTGTGTTGGTCTCGGGCGCTCAGTTCGCTTCCGCCATGCAGTTTGGAAACAGACACACCAAGAAACTCAGTTACAGACCCAAACGGAATTTTATATATAAGGATGATTTTATTTGACTCAATTTTTTTGTTGAGAAAATAAGAAATAAATCAATAATTGAACCAAAAATTCAACAAATAAATCTCTTTTGAACAGTTTTCGGCACTTAGAAGCAGCGAAACCTAGAAACACGGTGCTTTCCCGAGATTTTCCGCAAAATATTCTGTCGGGAAAATGTTCCGGACCTATTCACAAAACCGAAAAAAATTGCGGGAAAAATCGGAAAATGCTCCGATTGACCTGAAATTTTGGGAAATATTAGAAAAAATTCTCCTGTACACGCTCAAAAAATTTTGGACCAAAATATCGATTTTTCTGAAAAATTTTTAAAATCGATATTTTCGTCCAAAATTTTTTGAGCGTGTACAGGAGAATTTGTTCTAATATTTCCCAAAATTTCAGGTCAATCGGAGCATTCTCCGATTTCCCGCAATTTTTTTCCGGTTTTTTTCTTTTTTTCCGGATTTTTTTTTCTGGTTTTGTGAATAGGTTCATTAATAAATTCGAAAAATTTTACGAAAATAAAGTCGGACAATCGGAATTTCCGTTTTCCCATTCTGACCAAGCCTGTTATTCATTCCGCAATAAAATGCAGGGCAAGCATGCATTTTAATGATAAATTACAAAAAACAAACATCAAAATGTACTTTTAAATGATTTTATTCATGTTTCGCACAAAAATTGCCATCGCAATTACTGTAAAAACTGTATTAGAGCGGCATGCGCCTTTAATTTCTACTCTTTCTTTTGGATGTTGCTTCATTGCATGAATGTTTAAATTAGAGGCTGCAACTCTAATTGGCGAGTCACCGTATTTTCTTTACTCGGCAGTCGCGTGCTACCTTTGCACCAAGATTCTGCAATGTTTGCCCCGGTATTGGGGAAACATTGCAGAAGATCGGCACTATTTTTGCATGGCGTCTATGCAAAAATAGTATTACAATAGCCCGCCCTGCCGTTCTATTTTTATATATCTGTTCAAATGAATTTTCAGACTTTTTCCGAAAAACTATCGAAACAAAATTCGGGCTATTTTTACTGAAAAGAAAACTCGGAAAACACATAGGAAACGCAGTTTTTCAAAAAAAAAATGTTCCGAGTAAGCCTGCTGAAAGGCCCCTATAGATTTCTGGGTTTTTGGATATACACCACACCATTGTGGAGGGCTGTTAAGATACTCTTAAAACATACCTTCATTTTAAATACCGACTGCTCAGCTCCAACAAGGATTCCGGAATCTGCTGAGCCAGCTCCGAATTTTTTAAATTTATTTCCTCAATAATTGTTTCAATACTAATAATTTTTTGCGTTATTATTAGTAAATGGTTGTTTCTGAAGCTAGTAAAACGCGATAAAAGTTTTTAACAGACAACCATCTTAAAATCCAATGGGAGGAAAATATCCGATTTGACAGAAACCTTTAAAATCCAAGCCTCCAAGCGCTTTTTGAACCGGAATCGGAACGTGCATGCTATATGCGCCTGCATGTATGCGCATGTGCGGGCACGTGGATGCATTAACCACATCTCAAAATTTCCCTATGAGTTCCACGCAGCGCGCTATATGCTTCATCCGCATTTTACCTGTGCCTGCTTGCCGAAGCTACTGAAAAGGTAGCAGTGAAGAAAATGGGAGAGCGCGAGGCGCAAAATGTGGTGGGAAAACGTAGAATTTTTTTTTTGTACAGGATGTTCGAAAGTACTAGTATGCCAATTTATAGAAAATTCTGAACCCTTACCATTTCGAAAGTCCCTTGTGAGTAAATCGGACCAAAATCAACCTATAAGGGGTGCTAAGCCGATCCTTGGTGGTCGATATCAGCTAGGGGGGCTACAATGGTCAATTACCAAGTTGCCTGCCCGTCTAATAGAGCCTGACATCCACGCGCCCTGCTTCAGATGAACGCGGATTCATTCTCCATAACGTCAAAAAATTCCACGCGCCTTCCACGAGGGACACGTGGATCCATATAAGATCCGATATGTTTCCATTCTCCCACGGATCCACGCGCCCTCCATATATATTCCATCCTCCCCCACGCCGGCGTGGATCCACGGCGACCCACGCCAAAACAATCCACGCTCCCTCCACGGGGGCGCGTGGGTCTATATCGGATCATATATGGATCCATTCCACGTCCCATCCGTTTCGGATCCGTTTTGGCATTATCTCCCACCACCTGTGGGCCGAGGGGGTGAGTGCGCGCTCTGTGAATCTGACGATGCGCGTTCGACCCCCACGCTCTGGCGGTTTTTGTTTTTTATTTTTTGCTTATATGACTTCTTCAATTTTTCGAATTTTTAGGAACATTTATGGTCTCATTATTGGTTTTCGAACATTTCCGGTGTGTTAAAAGACATATCGTTTGTAAATCGATATATTAAAAATGTGTCGATGAAAAAGTTATAAGTGGAATATCATACAAGTCACATCATGACAAAAAAAAGTGACGATCGAATTTTTTAAAGATGTTTTCTTCGACTCCTCCATGCCAAGCAACATACTTCTTGTTGATTTGTGGAGCAGTTGGAAGGATAAAGCTGCCATCGACAACGTGACCCCATCAAGCCATTTGTGCAAAACGATGATCATACCACGCGGCTGCACGGGAAACATTCAAGTTTTTGGATGTCGGCAGTTTAATGGGTTCGAAATGGTCATCAAATACATCACTGGGCAAATACGATTTTATTGACCACCAAATCAACCGAAGAGATGAGACATTGGAAATGCTTTTGTGGTCTATAGGTAGATTTTTCATCTGAAGTTGGAGCCATGGGCACAGTATGCTTGGAATGTCAGGAGAAACAACATCTTTCGTCCACAGGATTTTCACTTCCCGCAGAACTTCTGTTACCCAATTACGTGTTTTTTGAGTGTTCATCAATGACTTGCAACGGAATTTCTTTCATCAAATGCCTATACTGTGAATAATCTTCTCTGTATTCATAATGCTTGGCATGGAGGAGTCGAAGAAAACATCTTTAAAAAATTCGATCATCATTTTTTTTTGTCATGATGTGACTTTTATGATATGCCACTTATAACTTTTTCATCGACACATTTTAAATATAGCCATTTACAATCGATATGTCTTTTAACACACCGAAAATGTTCGAAAACCAATAATGAAACCATAAATGTTCCTAAAAATTCGAAAAATTGAAGAAGTCATATAAGCAAAAAATAAAAAACAAAAATCACCAGAGCGTGGGGGTCGAACACGCATCGTCAGATTCACAGAGCCCCTGACCCAAGTTTCATAAAGATCTCAAAGACCCTTCAAAATGACTTCCCTTGTCAGGAAATTTTTGGCGCGTTATGGCAAGAGTGGGCATCTAGGTGGCTAATAGCCGCCGAAATGGCAACTAGCCGACGAATTTGGCTATTAGCCATTATGGCTATTAACCGTCGAATATGGCGATTTGCCGCCGAAAAGGGCTATTAGCCATTATGGGGTAATACCAACGCCTGTAAAAATTTGTCTGTTGTCAACGGAACTATAGAATGTGTAAATGCAACAATTATAGGAAACAATCTTTGTACTTACTCAGCGATTTTGCGACTTTTTCCAGACACAAAATGCGCGTCATAAGTATACAGTCCGTTCCATAAGTATAGCGCCCCCCTCGAAAATTTAAAAAAAAATCAAGATTTATAATAAAGTTAATACTTTGTTGCACGTTCATTATACGTAACCAGATCCTAAACGCGATTTGGCATACAATTAATAGGCTTTGGGATGTACTGGATGGCCTTGTTCACGAATTCTTGCTCTATTTTCTTCCACTCGTCCAAAGGTCCAGTTTTCATAATATTGACAAAGTATTATTGCTTACTCTGGGCAGAAAATCTTTGCACAAGCTTTCCTCGGGTGTTCTCCATAAGATTCAAAACATGTGCACACACAGAACATAGGAGAACATCAACATTTTTAGATTTAAACCAGTCCAAAGTCTAGATACTCACATGGATTGCAGCATTTTTCGCTGAAAAACAAAACAATACCGGTTGAAATGACGTCAGAATGGTAATAGGTGGTTCTCGATAACTTCCTCATACTCGGAAAAGATCATCCGAGTGGAGACAAACGTTAGGTCCAACTATCAAGCAAGTGAAAATACTCCTTTTATCAGGCATAATGAACCTACAGTACCGCTCAAAAGTATATTAAGTTTTCGTTTTTGGAGTATAACTTTTGAATGGAGAGGGTTATGATTCTGAAAATTTGCATAAATCTGTCCCGTTATATTTTTGACAAGCTTAAAAAATGGATTTGGACATTTTTGAAAATTGCAGATTTTTCAAAAAACTTCAGATGCCAAAATTTTCGACCCAAAAGTAATTTTTTTTTTCAGAATTTTCAGGACCCGATATTTATGTTCAAAATGAAACTTTAAAATTGAAAGTATGATTTTAGTTAATTATGGGTCGAGCGGACAATTTTCAGCTGACTTACAGCACTTTATCAAGGTCAAGGTATCAAGGTCCACATGGGTAAGTCAACATAAACTTTTATTGAGAATCACCAAAATCAAAGAAAATAAAGGCAAATTAGATAAAAACTGTTAAAAGCAAACTTTATTTGATTTTATTAGGTTTTGGTGATTCTCAATAAAAGTTAAAGTTGACTTACCCATATGGACCCTAATACTCAAAGTGCTGTAAGTCAGCTGAAAATTGTCCGATCAACCCATAGTCAGCTAAAGTCATACTTTTAGTTTTTGAACTTCATTTTGAACATAAATATCGAGTCCTGAAAAATCAGAAAAAAAAATTATTTTTGGGTCGAAAATTTTGGCATATGAATTTTTTCGAAAAATCTGCAGTTTTCAAAAATGACCAAATCGATTTCTGGAGCTTGTCAAAACATTACGGGGAAGATTCATGCAAATTTTCAGAACCATAACCCTCTCCATTCAAAAGTTATGCCCGAGAAACCAAAAGTTTCCAACCTTTTGACCGGTACTGTAGGTACTGTAACAATCCGAACCGTCTCCATTTAAGCTTTTAACCCCAGAAAAGATTATCTAAGTTCCTGATTCGAGTTTTGTAGCAATTAGCTAGCAACATTTATTTCATTAAAGTTTGTGGAAAAACTTTTACGCGCGAACTCAAAATCACGGACCATGAAAGAATCAGTGAGTCGTGAAGCGGGCTTCATAACTTACTGGACATGATTTAGATCCATGTTATTGGCTCTCCAGATGCTCTGTTTAAAAGCATCGTGGTTCAGCTCTCGTTTCATAGCAATGCAAGTCTTTATTAAGTTCGAAACATGTCGTATGATTAGGTACCGCAACATGTTTGAAAAACATTCGAATCCCGAAAAACTACTGATTTCATTGTATTCTACGTCTCAATATTAGTACATTCCCAAATTTTCACCGCAAAATTCCCGCTAGTTCCCGAGTTTCAGCCGTTCAAAGTCGCGATTTTTTAGTACTGAATTTCTCTTGACTTTTTGAAAAGGGGCGGAGTCTGCAAGGTGCGGCCTGCGATTTAGTAACTGCCTGGCTCCCTTTTTCCTCGTTTCCCTCGATCGAGTATCACAATATCGATGGTGATTTCCAAGCAAATATTGTTTTCTTTAATTAAAAAATTAAATAAGAATAGAAAAAATATTTTTGGGTGCTTAAATTAACAAAAAACATAATATTTATATTTAATATCACGATGAAACAAAGCAAAGAATGGAAAATTTTTGAAAACGGAATATTTACGAAAAATCCGAATCTTCTTTTTTTAAATAGCCCAAAATTCTGCGTAAAAATACCTATTTGCAAAAAAAAAGAAGCCCAATAATATGAAAACTAAGCAAAAGACCAAAAGGAATTGAACCATCGGCACCGAGAGCACAAGACAGCGCCTTGGACCACTACACCAACACAGGTAAAGCGCGTCCAGCTTATAATAAGTGTAAGCCAAATAAAGGCCTATTTTGGGCTTAAAATAAGTCTACCGCGGGTAGCAGCGGCTACCCTCCTGCAACAGACTTATCGCCCACGAGGTGTGTGCGGCGACCGCGTTAGGCCTATTACAAGAGAGCCCGCGACGACGGCAGGACGATGCAAGCGCGCTCGACGGCTACGAGACGAGACGCAGCGTACGTAGAGACATTTTTGAGCTTCATAATTTTTTTGGGCCTTTTTGCCTTACTCCGTCGCTTTTTTGAAGTACTTTACTATTTTTAATTTATTTTTTTGCAAATTATTGTTTTAAAATTTATCTGATGTGATTTCAATCGATTTCCATCATCAAAAACTTCAACTGTGTCCACTTTTTTCATGCAAAAATTAAAAATACATGAAACATTTAAAATTTGCGTGTGAAAAAGTGGACGGTGTTTAATTTTTTTGTTGACGCAACTCAATTTAAATCACAAAACTTTCAAATCGGCATTCATCGATTTTTTCAATAAATCACATCCGCGCCATATTTTGAGGAATTAAGGGGCACTCAAAAATTGTTTCAAATGTATATTCAAAGAGTGAACGACAAAAAAAGAAACAATTTTTGGGTGGCCCTCACGAACCCGCATAGCACTGTTTTTTTTCCTTCCAAAATTAATTTTTACTTTCAGACTGCCCGACGTCGCCTGCTCAACCGACGCTGCTCGACGACCCGACTCGGCAGAATGTAAGTTTTTAGTTTATAAAGTAAAAAAGAGTTTTCGGCAAAATGGCTACACATTGACATCGTCAAAAATGTCGATACTGGCAAAAATTGACCGATTTTTACGGTGTTTTGCCGATTTTTGCGGCAAATTGCCTGCTCGCGGTGGAAATTTGCCGTCGAAACTCTCTGAAAATTGGTTACGATATTTTGAAAATAGGCGAGAAAAGTCGGAGAGAATCTTGAAAAAAGTTTTAAAGTTTCTTGAGTTAGTTTCAAAAAAACATTCATTTTAAAAAAGTTTGAAAATGGCTCTAATGTTGCACAGAAAAGTTCGACTCGATGCCTGAGAATTATCCGGGCTGGATGAAATTTGTGAATTTCCTTAAAATATTCGTAACTTTTTTTGCAATATAATTTCCATCGTGAGATACATGAATTTCCTCGCGAGATTTATAAATTCTTCTGAGGTCTTACGAGGAAATACACGAGTCTTTTGAAAAAAATTATGAGTTTCATCCAGCCACGATGATTATCCGAGTTGGCCGTTCGAGCCTCCCATTTTTTGCCGAAAATTATATTTTGTGAGCAAATACGGCCTTTATGTTTTCCGTAAACTAATTGAAACATCAAAAATTTCAAATAGCTTTCTTGGACAAAGAGAGGTACCTAATTTTCTTGCCCGCACTTCTGGCAGGGTAACAAGTTTTTCAAAAAGTTGCAAAAGATTTTGAGAATTCTCCGATTGGTCAGAAAGTATAAAATAGTGTTAAAAATAGTATTGGAAATTACTTTAAAAATTGAAACTACAAAGTATGCTCAGGGGTATTTTCTGTACTATTATGTGTTCACGAACGAGGTTTGCAAACAACGCTCCGATGTTCCGCAGTTTATCACTGAGGTCTCGCAGCGAATACTGCGGAACAGTGGAAAAATTGCGGAACATCGGAGCGTCGTTTGCAAACCTCGTTCGTGAACACATAATAGGAAAGGAAAATAAACAAACTACACGCTGGCCAATTTTAAAAATGTTCTGAAAGCTGAACCTGTTGATTTTCTAAGTTTTCTTATGTATTTGTATATTTAATGTTTTATTCAACGTTTGTTGTATGTTAATAACTTTGTCAAATTTATGATTCTCCTGTACGTTGCAATAAATCTTTATTTTCAAGGCATTTTTTAATAACTGGCTCAAATGCAAGCATATTTGAGCCAAAATGCGCTGTGGTGACCTGTGGCATGCCTATTGTAAGCCCACAGCCGACTTTGGAATCTTCGCGAAAGGCCTATTACAGGCTTAAAAATGAACTTGTGTCGACTGCGATAAGTTAATTGTAGGCGAAAATTGCGCGCGATAAGCTTATTCTAGGCCTATCACAGGCATCGGGCCGCGATAAGTCTGTTACAGACTTACTTCGCTGCCCTTCGCGTGTACTCGATAGGCCTTGCGCGCAACCTATTATAAGCTGAACGCGCACTACCTGTGAAACGAGACAAATGAGCAACTGACCGTAGAGCTTATATGAATTTGCCGTGTTTGACGCACGTTTATGATGACAATTTGTTTGGCGAGCGCTCAAAATCACCACCGAAAAATTTTAAGATCGCAGATAAAAAAAAATGCGGGCAGTTATTTTTTGAAATTTGAAATGCATTTCGATAGAGAATTTTTTTCTGAATTTAGTCATGTTTTCAAACCCCGCGAACACGACCGGCAATCTTCCGAAAATCTCAGAAAACTGTATTTTTCGAAAACATGGATTACTCTGGAAGAGTTTTAAGTACTTTATACTTTTCCAAAAGTTCTAAATTTTTTTGTGTGCTTTCTAACAGATTTCATGAAGACAACCAGAAAATAAAAATAGAGGGTCATCGCTGAAAAATTTTTGTAAAATTTAGTTGAACTTTGGCGGTGTATAAAAAAAATGCGGGCAGTTGAAATTAAATTCTGTTTGCAAATTTCAATTCAGCGTATCAAAAACTATACGAATCAATCATAAAAGCCCGCGAACACGATCTAGATTACCGTCAAAAAGTCAAATTTTTTACTGTCATTTCGCTTTTTCGAATTTTCAGCGAAAACTAAGAATTTTCAGACAAATCTGATGTCACCAGTCGATTCCTTGGGCTTTATTACATTAGGTTCAATTGTCACATCAGTAGATATCTAGATAGTATCAGAGCAATGAGGGCTCAAACTCCAAAATCAAAACCCAAGAGAAAAAATGGAAGGCCCCGCCCCCTTCTCGTTGCGGCGCCTACGTATGATGTTTCACCTTGTCTCTTTGGCGGTGCTCCAGACTTCGTACACTGCTTATAACGGCTCGGATTCTTAATAAAATTGTTGATTCACTTTTTTGAACACTTCGAATGTTGTGTAATCACTCAAATTGACCTTCCGGTTGTTTTGCAGGCGTCAATTTTGAGTTCTTCGGCGCCAGAAAAGTGTTTTCCACGAAACATGGTTGAATTACGCACAATAGACAAAAATATGAGAACTAAAAACACATGTTATTTCAAAGGGCATAAAGCATAAAATTGAAAAAATCCAGGCACAGATTTCCTCATTAATAGGGATTTTTAAGAATTTTCCGAGGGGGCGCTATTCTTATGTTACGGTGGCAGGAGCCATTTTTTCATACATCTATCTGCTTCATGGATGTCTTCAGGCACACTATCACAAAACGGTTATTTCCGGGGTAGTTTTGCATGCTGAATCCGTTTTTTAATGTCTCATGTTGCAGTTTTGCCCGGGAGTGCCAAGACAGACTACTCCGAGGGGGGCGCTATACTTATGGAACGGACTGTATATTCTCAGGGTTAATGAAGTTTTACTGTATTGTCAAGACAAGAAGGTAAAAAAAAAGAAAAAAACTTTGATCCCCACTTTCTTTTTTTGATTACTCATCGCCATGATATCACTTTAGCTCCCCTGGTTTCCAACACTATTTCCATTAGGTCACTGTCCAACTCATTTTTTTCTAAAGAAAAAAAGATGGGAGGAGTTGTTGAATTCCACTTAGTAACTAATTGAAATCAACATTCATTATTATTTTATAATACCATTATGGTAGACACATACGATTATTGCAGTTCTGTAGGCGAGTTTTAAACAATTACAGTACCCACTTTTGTTTTTTCTTTCAGTAAAAGTGCAACTCTACGCTGCGAATCTGAAAATCCAGAGCCTGATGGAGCAGCTTCAGGAGAAGAATAGAGAAATTGAATTTCTCAAGGACGAAAGTAATGTTATAGATTTTTTTTACTGTTTGCCTCAATTTTATCATTTTTAAATAGTCTGAAAATACCGAGTGGTAATGTGCAACTTTTTTTCAGTTTTAAACCAAAAGAAGTAGTAACAATTTGTTTCCAAAAACAAGATTTTGCAAGAAATCTTCCTTATATAGAACATTTTAGGTTATTCAGTGTGTTTGTTTGTTTGTCTCGCACAATCGAGTTTGCAAACATTCAATAGTCCACGTAGGCGATTGCTTAGCTTTGACAATAGTTCATAAACTATTTATAAACCGTATTCATAAACCTTATTCAGAATTTTTTGTGCACCGTATTGTGAAAACAAAAAATTGCAACGCGGTGTTTGTGTACTTTCAAAATTCAAATGAAAATGGGAACAAATCTCTTCATTTGCCATGCTATTTCTCTCATCGCCGTTTGAATTTCAAAAGTACGCAAACACCGCGTTGCAATTTTTTTGTTTTCACAATACGTGAAAATGCGCCACAGGGGACACAAGGAATGAACCCTCTCATGGAGTTAAAATATTTCCATGCCGTTGCGGCCGTTGCTGTGTACCAGACTTGTAAAATTTTCGCGAATACATTTCCTCTAATACACTCCGTCCAATAATGATAGGACCCCCCTTGATTTTTAACGTTCTGGCAAAACTAAGAAAGTTATAAAAAATTTGTGAATGCCATTCGATTCAAAATTCAAAATAACCCCAGGGCCCAATTTTTCATGATTCTACCATGTTCCGTCCCCGCACACTACTAAAAAGTCACTTTTTTGACCGTCCAATAATGATAGGACCACCTGAGATTTTGAGTGGGTCGGTGATTTTTTCGAGCGGTTTTCACTAAAATAAGTTTTTATTTTTGTGTTTTATCTGTTTTTAACTATTTTTCATCTTTTTTGTTCACTATTATGGAGTTTCGACCGTAATTTAGTGTCATGTGTAACGCAACTTTTTGAAGGAGATCAATTCAAAGGGTTCCAAACCCTTGATTTGGGTGAGCTGTGTACCGTAATCAGGATCGTGAAAGAAGTCGGAAAAACCTAAAATAAAATAGTCTTAAAAGTGCCCTACCAAGTTAGTCATTTGTTTATTAACTCATCATGGACCGAGCTCCACTCCGCACTGTTGCTGAGCAAGCACAGAGTTTCGTGATGCACCAACTGGGATCTTCTCTTCATATGATTTCTTGTTATGTTCTGTCGAACAATCGTTCCACTTCTTGTGATTGCGTTGTGCACAGTCTGCTTACAAACAGAAAGATTGAGCTCCGCACGAACGTCGTTGAGGCTCTTTGGAGAATTGGAGACGACCCGAATGATGTTCCGTTCATCGCGGGAGGTGACTTTTCTTGGTATTCCAGTAGATTTCTTCTTGCCGTAGTAGAGGGGGTTGTTCAAATAAGAGTGGATAGCGCTTCGACTCTTTTTCACATAACGAGAAATCATATGAAGAAAGATCCCAGTTGGTGCATCACGCAAATATGTGCTTGCTCAGCAACAGTGTGGAGTGGAGCTCGGCCCATGATGAGATAATAAACAAAAGACTAACTTGGAAAGCCACTTTTAAGACAATATTTTATTTTAGGATTTGTATTACTGTACCTGCACATCAGACTTCTTCCACGATCTTGATTACGGCACACAGGTTACCCAAATCACGGGTTTGGAATTCTTTGAATTGATCTCATTCAAAAAGTTGCGTTACACATGACACTAAGTTACTGTCGAAACTCCATAATAGTGAACAATATAAGATGAAAAATTGTTAAAAACAAATAAAACATGAAAATAAAAACTTATTTTAGTGAAAACCGCTCGAAAAAATCACCGACTCAACTAAAATCTCAGGTGGTCCTATCATTATTGGACGGTCGAAAAAGTGACTTTTTAGTAGTGTGCGGGGACGGAACATGGTAGGATCATGAAAATTTAGCCCCTGGGGTTATTTTGGATTCTGAATCGAATGGCATTCACAGATTTTTCATAACTTTCTTAGTTTTGCCAGAATGTCCAAAATCAAGGGGGGTCCTATCATTATTGGACGGAGTGTATAAGCGCACCTGTAATAAAGGCGCACCCTGAGAGGTGCTTCGAAAAATAGAGGCAAACCCTCTAATTGAAGCGCACCCTCTAATAGAGGATCACTCACTGGCTGATTATTTTCTTGTCTCTGTTTTTGCAGTTGTTCTTAAATACTTTACTTTTCTTGCTTTTTGTTTCAATACTCACATCAGTGACGATCAAAGAGAAAAATATACGAAGACGAGGAGCTGAACGTCATCGATGTTTCAGATGTTGAAGAATCGCCAAAAGGCAAGAAGCAATTGCACAAATGAATTTATAAAATATGTCGCTTTGTTTGCTAAAAAAAAGAGCGCTTCTGGCAGCGCCTAGAATACATTTTCATAACTGAAAAAATCAATGATACGCTGAATTCTGCTTTTGATGCGTCGACGAGAGGAATGAGCTATGGATGATGTCAATGATTTTCTAGAAATGATGGATTTTGGAGAAGATAACAAAAGCAACAACGAAAATGTTCTTTTTTCGATTGTTGTGTTCAGAAATAAATGTTTGAAAAATAGAAGCGCACCCTCTAATTGAAGCGAACCTCTAATAGAAGCACATTCGGAGAAGAGGTGGAAAAATAGTGGTTCATGCGCTTTAATTAGAGAAAATACGGTATATTTCATTTTTTCAATCTGATTTTTGTTCTGTTATTGTGTTTTCAATCGAGTTGCGATTTTTATGCGTGAAAAAAAGTGGGCGGAGTTTGACCTCTTGATGTGGCAACTCGATTGAAAACACAATACAAGCTTATTTTTGTGTACATTGCAATTTTATGCCTTTAATTTAATTACTCTAAACTAGTGCGGATAGGTCCGCTAATGCATAGGCCCGCCTCAATTTAGACTCTCTCGTTTCTAAAAATTTTCGCTCTAAAGTATTTTTTGTAAATTATTTTGCATGTCTGCAAAGTGATTTTTCTATTGATTTTTAGAATAAAATAGAGAGCATTGCCGGCTAGCATAGATTTTTAGTTAAATTTGCAATTATCAATCGATTCCTCTTGGCCATTTCATTAAAAAAAAGAACGCCCAAGTCTCTTGCTCTACCTATGCATAGTTTTGTACTCGATAAAATCATATTTTTACTGTGCATGTGTTTTGAATTTGCATCGCGGATAAACTGAGCACGCGCGACCAGCCCAAAAATCCAAATCTTTCGAACTGTATTTTTAATTTTTAGTTGCCATTGTCTCTTCCGGAAAGGCTTTTATCACTCCGACCCGCGGGACTGATTGGACAGGTATTTTGAATTATTTATCTCTTGTCCGCAACAAAATATGCATTCAGTACTCGTCGAAAAGCGACAAAACCGCGTGAGAATCGCAATGGATTTTGTGGAAAAACGGGGATTCGAAAGTGTTGGTCAGTTTGCATTTTCATATGTTATTATTGTTTTGAAAAAGTTGTCAACTGGAGAGAGGCGCAAATTCGGAAAATAGGTTCCGTCTCCTTAGGCCGTATTCATGCGGTAAATGAGAACGGTAATTGATTCCAGTCGCCGTAAAAATTGCAATAGCCATAAATACAGTTACGGACTATTTATACAGTCCGTTCCATAAGTATAGCGCCCCCCTCGAAGTATTCTGCCTTGGCACACCCGGTCAAAACTACAACATGAACCTTTAAAAAACGAAGTCAGTATGCAAAACTACATCGGAAATAACTTTTGTGCCTGAAGACATCCATGAAGCAGATAGATGTATGAAAAAATAGCTCCTGCAACCGTAACATAAGTATAGCGACCCCCTCGGAAATTTAAAAAAAAATCTAGATTTATGTATCGATTTTCTCGTTTCGCTCATATTTCTTACTGATATTCGTACTGATATTATGCCTGGTCCAACTTCTGCCTCTGGTATTGCCCGTTCACGCTCTATGTCCTCCACCGGTCCTGCTAAACGCAAGTGCACGGTTCCTATTGCGCCAATTTCTGAATTGTCTGAAACGGTCCCTCTAAAGGAATTTACCGAATTGAAAGCTACGTGCGACCGCTTGGCGAAGAAAATTGAAGAGCTGGTGGAAATTATCTCAACTCTAATTCCTGGCTCAGTTCCTAAATTTTCGGCATCCGAGGGTTCCTCACCTCATTCTTCTCCGCCACCTATACATCAACAACTTCGCTCCTCTCATGATCTAGACTTCGTAGGCTGCTTATAACAGCTCGGATTCTTAATAAAATTGTTGATTCACATCTTTGAACACTTCGAGTGTTGTGTAATTACTCAAATTGACTTCTCGGCTGTTTTGCAGGCGTCAATTTGGACTTGTTCGGCGCCAGAAAAGTGTTTTCCACGAAACATGCACAATATAGACAAAAATATGAGAACTAAAACCACTTGTTATTTAAAAGCGCATAAAGCATAAAATTGAAAAAATCCAGGCACAGGTTTCCTCATTAATAGGGATTTTTAAGACATTTCTGAGGGGGCGCTATACTTATGTTACGGTTGCAGGAGCCATTTTTTCATACATCTATCTGCTTCATGGATGTCTTCTGGCACAATATCACAAAATGGACATTTTCGGGGTAGTTTTGCATGCTCAATCCATTTTTTTATGTCCTATGTTGCAGTTTTGCCCGGGAGTGCCAAGACAGACTACTTCGAGGGGGCGCTATACTTATGGAACGGACTGTAGTGTCATTTATCCAGTGAACACACGAAAATTTAGTTTAGCTCTCGGAAAATCTTTTACCGTACGGTAAACGTTCATGAATACGGCCTCTTATCTTCCTTAAATAGACAATTTTAGGTTAGGTGTGTTTTTTTGTGTGTCTCGCAGCACGGTGATTCTTTTGGCTCTGGGACGTTTCGAAACTTTTTTTGCATTTTTGCGTATCGTTTTTTGCCAATTGTTTCTTTTACTACCGGTCACGTAATTCTAGTCCCCCCGATCCCAAGTATTTTCCTCTCTCCCTCTCGCACTCTCTCAATCTTTCATCGCATGCAGTTGACGGATATTTGCAAAATTCGGCAGCCGAGTTCGCGAAAATTAGTTCGGCCATTGTTGCAAACCAGTTTTATTTTAAATTGTACGTATAAAAAAGAGCGAATCCCGATTTCAAATATGCGCATTAATGAGAGCTATATAGTAACGTGACAGACAGTAAACCGGCAGTAAAAGAATAACTGTGCGCACAATCGAGTTTGTATTCAACAAAAAACATGTAACCACTTAACACAAGGGCTACAAGACGGGTTGAGAAAAAAAAGCTTAAGACCACACGGTGTCCAGGATTTGAAATGTGGGCGGAGCCGAGCAAACGCGCCCCACTGGATTTTTTCGCGCGAAATTCAAATTTTGAGGCATTTTTTATGTTTTTCGGGAAAAAAAGCATAGATTCTTAATTTTTTTCCCACATGTGCTCCAACGGAATTATAGCTGAGGTCTTTAGAAATTTTTTAAGCCTAAGAACGTCGAATTTGGTTCAGCCACCATTTCGAAATATTCGTTTTGAGTTTTTTGGTGTTTTTGCAGGATAAATCTTTACGAAAAACGAAGTTTGGGCAATTTTATGGTATTAAAAGATAAAATACATACATTTTACAAAGAAAAACAGGTTTTACTGGAAGAAAAACAATAAAATCAATAAAAGAAATGCGAGAGTCGAAAAATGCGCAAGCACCGAAAGTGCGCCATGGAAGTTTGCTGACGCGCCAGCAAATTAGGCTCCGCCCACATTTCAAATCCTGGACACCGTGGACCACAAATAAAATAAGTGACTATGGTACAATTTATAAGTAAAGTTATATGTTTGCACCGAAGTTGAAGAAACATTGCAGAAAAACGGTGATACATATTAGATGGCAAGAATTTTTTTGTTGTTTTGAAAAAGTTTTTATTCATCAACTTGTTGTTTGTTGTGAAGGAGAAATTAAATAATTAATAGAGTTTGACTTCTTTATTGACATCAGTCTGCCATCTCTTCTGCAAACTCATAATACCTGTCCTCCGAAACTCTGCCTCTTTTGATCTTTTGATGCATGACACGAGCCAATTTTCGACATCACTTTTTGTTTTGAAATCTACGGTATAGAACTACGGTATAGAACTCGCACGGAGTAGAACCGCTATGGAATAGAACTGGATATGGAATAGAACTGCGCGGAATAGAACTGTGCGGAATAGAACTGCTACGGAATAGAACTGCACGGGATAGAACTGCTACGGAATAGAACTGCGCGGAATAGAACTGCTACGAAATAGAACTGCTATGGAATAGAACTGCACGGAATAGAACTGTGCGGAATAGAACTGCTACGGAATAGAACTGCACGGAATAGAACTGCTACGAAATAGAACTGCTACGGAATAGAACTCGTACGAAATAGAACTCGTACGAAATAGAACTCGTACGAAATAGAACTCGTACGAAATAGAACTCGTACGAAATAGAACTCGTACGAAATAGAACTCGTACGAAATAGAACTCGTACGAAATAGAACTCGCACGATTAAATTAATCGACGAAAAATATCGCTAAACAACACGCGGTTCGTAATTTCGGAGCGTCGATATGGTTTTTTCAAATTAAAGAATTCAAATGATAGCGATCGCGGACCCGTGATTTGTCGGTACAAGAAACTATGTATAGCCGGTCGCGTTCTCCAAGAGGGCAGCTACCAGACAGCTACCAGACAACTACCAGACAGCTACCAGACAACTACCAGACAGCTACCTGGCAGCTACCTGGCAGCTACCTGGCAACTACCTGGCAGCTACCTGGCAGCTAACAGACAGCTATTTGGCGGCTATTTGGCGGCTATTTGGCGGCTATTTGGCAGCTACTTGGCGGCTATTTGGCAGCTACTTGGCGGCTATTTGGCGGCTATTTGGCGGCTATTTGGCGGCTATTTGGCGGCTATTTGGCAGCTATTTGGCAGCTATTTGACAGCTATTTGGCGGCTATTTGGCGGCTACCTGGCGGCTATTTGGCAGCTGTCTGGTTCTATTTCATACCAGTTCTATTTCGTACGAGTTCTATTTCGTACGAGTTCTATTCCGTACGAGTTCTATTCCGTGCAGTTCTATTCCGTAGCAGTTCTATTCCGTGCAGTTCTATTCCGTGCGATTTCTATACCGTAGTACCCCCAAAGCAAAGTCATCTTTACTCTTTAATGGACCTATTCATAGGATTCGTTTTTTGACAACATTTTTTTCTTCTATAAATAGGTCCATAAGTTATCTGGAATCGTTATTTCTCCCATTATTTATTTTCCTCTGAACCCGATCCCAAGTTAAAAGTTCAATTCTTCATTACACTTGTTCTGGTTTCCACAAAACTTTTTGGGTTGAATGGAGAGTTTTGAAATGATTACCAACTGTTTGGATTTTATTAAAACAACAGGACTACAGTGCGTCCAACAATTTTAGGACCCCCCTCGATTTTGGGCTCCCAGAAAAAACCGAAAGAGATATGAAAAATCTGTGAATGTAGTTCGATTTAGAATCAAAAATAACCCCTAGGCTCAATTTTTCATGATCCTACCATGTCCCGTCCCCGCACACGACTAAAATGTCGTATTTTCGACTGTCCAAAAATTATAGGACCCCCTGCGAATTTGGGTGTGCGGGTAATTTTTTTGACGATATTTTTCGTTTTTAACAAAGTTTATATTGTTTTAGACTATTTTCGAGCAGCTTTAGTAGACTTCTCATGTAATTTGTATGTTTGCGTATTCAACAATTAGCTCAGTTCGTAGTGGTGGCGGTTGTAGTTCGGAAGATCACAGATTCGAGTCCTCCCTTCATCCTCGCTTTACACAACCTCTGATTGGGTAATAGAAAAATCTGCAAAAAGAGAACCGTGCACCAGCAGTTTTCCGCTTAAACAAAACACTGAGATCCGCAGTACCTTCGGTATTTGAAGAACTTATGGGCTATGTAAAATTTGTTGTTGTGGTGAGCTGGGTTTTCTATGCTTACTGTAATTTCGTTTGTGGTGAAAGTTTGAAGTGCAGCTACCGTAAACATAAACTGAACTGGTTATTATCCTAAAAGTATGCCTGCGAATCATTCATTCGATCATGGCTCGCGCTCCTTTCCTCACTCGGAACAGGCCAACGTTGATGTGATGCACCAACTGGGATTCAAGCTGCATGAGATGCCTCGTCAACTTAGAAGATACCAGAATGCTATTCGTCGCTATGCCACTGATCCTATCAATCACGGGAAGAAGCAGAAGCTTCCGCAAACGACATAACATCAACATCTTCCAATAGGAAAACGCCGCAATTCACGTCTGCAGCACTACAAGGAATTGGTTTGCTTCGAAACGAAGAAACGAATGGTCAGCTTGTAGCCCATATCTCAACCCAACGCGAATCAATGTGGTCTTTTTGTCCGTCACGCTTATCGTCACGGAAAACAGTTCAACACCATCCAGGACCTCAAGAATGCTATCAAGGATGAATGGGATCCAATCACAGAAACCGAGTTGAAGATGTTGGTGGCGAGAATGCCTAACAGGGTCATCAAAGTGATCCAGAAAAACGGCGGAGATACCAATTACTGATAATCTTTCAATTTCCTGAGCATTTTTTTGCGTTTAAACTGATTTTCTCACAATTAATGTGTTTTATTGGCATAAGTGTAACCATTCCATGAAAAATGACTTTAAACAAAAAAAAATATGATACGTTTACGACAAATAAGTTTAGAAATAGTTTAAAACGATATAAAGTTAATGAAAATAAAATTTAAGTAGAAAATATGGTCTAAAAATCATCCGCACACCCAAATTCTCAGGAGGTCCTATAATTTTTGGACAGTCGAAAATACGACTTTTTTGTCGTGTGCGGGGACGGGACATGGTAGGATCATGAAAAATTGAGCCTAGGGGTTATTTTTGATTCTAAATCGAACTGCATTCACAGATTTTTCATATCTCTTCCGGTTTTGTCTGGGGCCCCGAAATCGAAGGGGGTCCTAAAATTGTTGGACGCACTGTATTGGCGCAATTTTGTTCATTACCGCTCAGAAACTAAAAAAAAATAGTATGGATGAACATAAAAGATATACTTCAAACGACAAATCAAAAAAAAAGAAATATTCAAAAAATAGCTCAAAATATGAAGAAACGTACTTGAATCTAACTTTGTCGGCTAAATTTCCACTAACTACAAAAAAAACAACGGAACCACTTAAGTTTGAATTAGCGGTTTTTCAATGGTTCACCTTTCACGCATCGGCGGCTTTTCAATGCGTGAGATTCTCTCGCTTCTTCTGAAATGGACTGATGGAATTGAATACTTTTATTAAATTTTTAACATTATTTAAAGAAAACATTGTGAAATAATTAAAGTTTGCTTAACTGAAATAAGTAATGTAATTTATAATTTTACCTTGACGGGTCAATCGAGCTCCTCGCACTCGTTTCGATAGGTTCTTCTTCGTTTGGCAATTTGCAACCTTCGCTGTAAAAAACATTTCATTCAACCGCTAATTGATTTAATGAGGTTTCTCATGATAATAAAAATGACCTAATTTTTTTATTAATTAAGCCATATATTGTCGAACTAAAATTAAAGACCGCAATGTGTTTTCTAAAACTGAAAATTTGAGACCTTGAAAAACCGGGAAAAACACGAAACCGCGGAAGACAAAACCGGGAAAAATACCAAAACCGGGGAAATATTGCAAGCCTCCGGCGCAGTTTTCCTGAGTTTTTCAGTACTTCCAGTGCAAAACATCGCGCAGCAGTTGCAAAAAGGGCGTAGCCTTTTCCTCGGTTTTGTCAGTTTTTTCCCCGGTGTTGTCTTTCTCGGTTTTGTCTTCCCCTGTTTTGTCAGGGTCTCGAAAAGTTCTGAATATTTTTTTGAAAGGGGTTCCTTGACCAAATATGAGTTCGCTGCCAAATTATTTTTTTATACTCGGTATAAAACGCTGATAACTCGCTCAAATCGAAAAAAATTTCGCATGCATTTGGAGTGAGGTTTAGAGAAATCAGAGCAAAACACGGCCACGGTCTCTCAATTTTCCGCACTCTCTCGTCGTCAACGTGGGCGCGTCCACCACTGTGCGAAGGGAGCGCGTTTGCAGCGCTCCGTACTGAGAATAATGTTCGGTAATTTCCGAGTTATACCTAGGGAGCGAAGGGTTAGGCGAAGTTAGACAATTTTTTCCCCAGTTCGCGCGTGCTTGTTTACAGCATGAAAACACGATAATAATTGAAAAAAAAAACATGAAAAAACAAAAACAAAAAAAATCGGATTTTATCGATTTCCGAAACATTTGTGAATAAGTCTGCAATTGTTACTGCTTACCTTAATTTTTTATTCAAACTTAATTTTTAAACGTTTTTCTTCATCTCTGCAAGTTTGGGGTCAATCGGATCATCCGAAGTTGAGTTACAGTCAGTGTGTCTTTTCGATAAAGTTTCGATAAATTTATCGAAAAATTTATCGAAATTTTTTATCGAAAATTTATCGAAAAATTTTCGATAAAGGTTTCGATAAAATTTTTATCGAAAAATTTTCGATAAAACGTACATTTTTGAATGCAGCAAATTTAATAAGTGAATTGTTTTTTTAACGGTGCTATTGCGAAATATAACTGTTCGGAATAAAATTTCAACGGTATAGCAACTATCTTTCTTATATAGAAAATTTTAGATTAGTCTGTGTGTTTGTTTGTGTGTCTCACACACGAGTTTGCAGTCGACAAAACTCGATCCAGCGACCTATAGATTGAAGTTCAAACGTGCTAACCACTATACCACAAGGGTCACGAGAACTTGAGAGAAATAGGGAAAATAAATGTTTGCCATTTCTATTAAAAAAAAAACAAAAATCAGTAAAAATGAATATTTGACGAAGGCGACTTAGTCGCCACAAGCTGCAGGCTTGTAGCGAAATAAAAATGCTACAAATATACCTATAGAATAGCGCAAATGATAGATAATTAGTTCTATTTTGCGCAATTTTTCCCCTTACAGCTCTATTTAAGGCAGTTTTATTCCGTGTAGTGACGCATGCGAGAAAACGCTAACAAGGGAAGTCATTTTGGACGGGCTTTGAGATCTTTATGAAACTTGTGTCATAGGTAGTCCAGACCCTCCTGAGTCGAAACCAGTTAAAAAAAACTGCGGGTTTTGCCGTCTTCTGGAGTTATGACGTCTTCAAGATGGAGTGAAAAAGGGTGTCACCTTTATAAGCGCTCGCTTCCCCTCTTCTCAACAGCGAGGTGGTGGCCGAGGGGGTGAGAGCGCGCTCTGTGAATATGGCGATGCGTGTTCGACCCCCACTCTCTGGCGATTTTTGTTTTTTCTTTTTTGCATACATGCACTCTTCAGTTTTTCGTATTTTTATGGACATTTATGGTCTCATGATGGGTTTTCGAACATTTCCAGTGTGTTCAAAGACGTATTGATTGTAAATGGCTATAATAAAAATATGTCGATGAACAAGTTGTAAAAATAGATGTGTGATCGTGAAGCAAATAGAAAGAAAATAAAATATTATTAACATTCGTGTTTTTCTTTCACCAAAATGGTCAATACAGAGAAGATTATCACAGTCCAGGCATTTGATGAAAGATTCTCGGATGATAAATCTACCTGTAGACGACCAAAATATTTTGTAGACAGCCACAAGCATTTTCAATGTTTTGTCTTTCCGGTTGATTTTTTTCGTCAATAAAATTGCATTTGCCCAGTAATGTACTTAATGCCCCTTTCGAACCCATTAAAAATGCCGACATCCAAAAACTTGAATGTTTCCCGTGCAGCTTGGTGGTATGATCATCGTTTTGTCCACGTGGGTTATTAATTTATTTTCTAACTGCTCCACAAATCAACACGAATTGTGTTGCTTGGCATGAAAGAGTAGAAGAAAACGTTTTAAAGAATTCGATCGCCAGTTTTTTTTTCATAATATGACTTGTATGACATGCCACTTATAACTTGTTCATCGACACATTTTTATTATAGCCATTTACAATCAATACATCTTTGAGCACACTGGAAATGTTCGAAAACTCATCATGAGACCATAAATGTCCATAAAAATACGAAAAACTGAAGAAGGCATGTATGCAAAAAAGAAAAAAACAAAAATCGCCAGAAAGTGGGGGTCGAACACGCATGGTCATATTCACAGAGCGCGCTCTCACCCCCTCGGCCACCACCTCGCTGTTGAGAAGAGGGGAAGCGAGCGCTTATAAAGGTGACACCCTTTTTCACTCCATCTTGAAGACGTCATAACTCCAGAAGACGGCAAAACCCGCAGTTTTTTTTAACTGGTTTCGATTCAGGAGGGTCTGGACTACCTATGACACAAGTTTCATAAAGATCTCAAAGCCCGTCCAAAATGACTTCCCTTGTAAGCTACCTAGACATACTCGAGTTTTTGTGTTACTAATGTGTACACAGAGGGATGAGACGGGTGTCAGCAAATGCGCCCGACGTACTTTCCTTCCCGAACTTGCAGAGAAACTTAGTTAAGAACCTCATTTATTGATAGAGAAACAAAGCTTCGATTATCTTCTGGAGGAGAAAGATAGCTATAGTCTATAGTCTATAGACAACATTATTTAGTACTCTTCTGATCCAATTTCTTCTCCCACGATTGCCACGTCTCTTCGGCTAACTTCATTTACATCTTCGTCATATTCTTCTTCTGAATCTTCATCCGCTGGGAAAATTCTGGAAACGTCTTCATCTTCAAGTACCACGCTGTCTTCTTCCTCAGAATCATCGGTATCCTCTGAAAAGTCTGGCTGCTCATCTGACGTTCTTCTGAAATATTATTACTGCGTCACGAAAACTAGTCAGAGCGGAGCGCGCAACTCGGCGAAAAGTGAGAGTCACAGCCGAGTCACAGCAGAGTCACAGCAGAGTCACAGCAGCGTCGCGCGCTCTGCTCTGACAGGTTTTCGCGACGCAGTAATAAAATAAGCCATTAAATATCAGCCAAATAAAATATCTCGGTTTGAGCAGCATTGGCTTGTTTTTTTTAACGGTGGTGGCACCATGTTCTGAAAACTGGCTGTTAAATACAAATATACGGTATATCACAAAACATTATTAAAACGAATAAATTCAAATAAATAAGCAAAACTGTACACTATTAATAAAAACTGTAAATGAGCGAGATGGGAAATACAAACCGAGCGTTATTCAGAATGATTTACGATGGGCAATAAAAAAGCTTGACAAATTGCATGTAGCTCATATAAATGAGAATTGTTATTAAATAAGCATATTTTCCATTCACACTATTTGAAATTAACGAAAGAAACAAAAAAAACATTGTTTTTAGGTAATTAAAATTTTTTATCGAAAACCCCTTTTTCGATAAATTTATCGAAAATTTTTCGATAAATCATCGGTAAATTTATCAAAAAATTTTCGATAAATTCGATAAATTATCGAAAAATTTTCGATAAATTTTTCGATAAATTTTTTCGATAAATTTTCGATAATTTATCGAAAAGGGCATTTATCGAAAAAAATTTTTTCGATAAGACACACTGCACTGGTGAACCGCGCGCGGGCCCGCGGCGGCTCCGCAGACGCTACGGGCCCGCCACGGGCCCGCGGCGGCTATGATATTTGGTAGCTGACTGACAGGTGGAAAATGTTTTGTTTCCAATGGGTTTATAAATGAATTATAGTTATTTTAAACAAAGTAAAAATGCGCATAGGACACTAATTAGTTGAGTTTTTGATCGAAAATTCTGATATTCAGTAGTGATGCGCTGGCGGGCCCACTACGGGCCCGCGGCGGGCCCGCCAGCGTCCAACTGACGAACGGGTGGGCGGAGGATGGTAAACTGTCTCAAGAAGGTATATAAATATTTTTTTCCTAGTTTTATGTGATAATAACGATTACAAAGATTTTTTTAGTAGACTTTGTTCTAATTGTAAGAATTGGACATGACCGACCGCGGATAAGTTGCAGAAAAGTTTCATTAACGTTTCGTTTGTTTTGATATTTGTTGAAAACGTTTTGTTCTAATTTGAGAAGTGTTTATTAGGTTTTCAAACAATTTGCATCATGAAAACAAAAATCCGCAAACACCGTAAAAATAAGTGGGCGGAGTTTCATGTTCTCATGTGGCAAATTCATTGAAAACAAAATTATTTATACAAAATTCAAACAAACAGATGAAGGCATTCAAAAAACTACGAGTTTCGTTCGCTTGAATGTAATTCATTTTTTGTGAATAATTCACATCTAAAAACACTGTATTTTCTCTAAAAAAAAGTGCAGCTTCAGTAACGAAGCTTACAGTACCTGCTAAAAATAATGTAGCAGCCTTTATTAAAAATTCAGCATACATTAGCAATTACGTAGATATTCCGGCTTCTTGCAATGGTTGTATAATGGATTCATAGCGGAGGGACAATTTTTTACGTTTTTAAATATTCGAAAAAATGAAGAAGTAACTGAAGAAATTAAGAGATTTTTCGTCTCCCGGTTTCACGTGAAATTTCACTCCGCCACGAATCTATTATATGTGTTTTCCATCGATTATAGTTTTTATAGAAAAAATATTTCTACGCTGCTAAAAGAGTCAAGCCGGTAAGAGAGCCTTTATCGCCTTATCCTTATCGCGTTCCTTTTTTAACAAGTCACTTAAATGCTTTGTCAATATCCAGTATACTTCAGCGTAGCAGGCTTGAAATTCTATAATACTGAAATTACCGTTTTAATAACGTTGACAATCGGGTACTGCGGATTGACGTTGACAATGAGTTCAGCGCAGGCTAACATCGCTCAATCTCCCTATTTTAAACCGATTACGTGTAAATTAATTTTTTTTAATGTTAAATTTTGTGGTTTTATACTCATTTTTTGATTATTCATCAACAATATTAACGTAAAAAGTCAGTATTACCAAGTTTTCGTGAAACAAATGGCGCGCAGCATTATTGCAAAACTGTGTGCCGCAAATTGCAAAGTGGGCGGGGCTTAACTTTTTAAATATTTTTTGTCAAACAACTTCAATTTTACGTGTTTTTCTGCCGTTTTTTATCATTATTTTTCATTTTTAATTAATTTTTTGTGTTTTCAGGGGAAAAACGAATCAAAATGGCAACATTTTGCGGTCGGCTGAGGTTAAAATCCGCCTGAAAAACGAGTAAGTTTGTAAAGTACGTTTTATGGGCTTTTTTTGTTGAGATATTTATTATTTTCAGGTGGTAAAGACGCGAGGCTGCTATGGAAAAAATCGAATTCATCTGGCCAATCGGTATGTTTTGAAAAGTTTTAGTCTTGTTGAAATTTGCGAAAAAAGAGCAAAATAAATTGTATTACATATGTTGAAAACAAAAAATTGCAACGCGGTGTTTGCGTAATATCGTGTCAACTTAGCAAATTAAATGAAGAAAAATAATTAGCGAGCCGATTTTTTATTTAGACCTTTGTTTCCCAGAAAAGTACAGAAAACTGAAAATTGAAGCGAAAATCCGTTATTTTTTGCTCGACTGCAATACCTTTAACAAATTTCCTAAAGCCGGTAGCGCACCGATTTGAACCAACTTTAAAAAATGTAGTAAATTAAACGAAGAACAATATTTATTGAGCCGATTTTGTATTTGGCTTTCATTTTCAAATAGATCCAGGATTTCTTACATGGAAGAGAACATTTCTCAAAATGGCGATAGGATCCGAATCGGTACGTAGTGGAAAAAAAGCCGATTGGCACGAAACTTGCCCAAAAATTTTCAAAGCCACAGGGCTTGGAGCGACCGAGTTCTGGTGCGAAATATTTAGGTGCTTTTTGCGCAGATCAAATTTGATAATATGCTTTTGAAGAAAGGAACTGAATGAAATAGGAATGACACAAAATAACGCTATATTTCTTTTTAACAACGATATTCCCTAAAAATATAGAAAACGTTAGAAGCCCAGTTAAACCGCGTACCATTTCAAGTGATTCTAAGAAGTCCGTGGCAATTATATGCAACTATCGGTCTTCCTTGACTTATTTGACATTCTACGGCTTAAAAAGAGTTGAAAAAAATTTAAAAAGAGTTATTTTCAACTGTTTTGGAAACTTTTTAATGTACTTTTTAAAATAACATGAAACTCTACGCCATTTACTTGTGGAAATAAAGTTTTTAAAAACTCCGGGATGCCGTATTTAGCGCCAGCTCTCACATAATAAACTTATTCAATTTTCAGACACGTGCGACATCTCGATTCGGACGATCGACGATGAGATGACTCGGGCAACGTCATCGAAGAACTTTATGATAATCTAATAATTTTCTAAATTTTTCTTTTCTGTTTTTCAATAAACTGTCTTATGAATGAATGATTTATTGATGAAGGGCAGTTAAACCTCTGACTCAACAATTAGCAATATAAGTTAGGAGATATTTACAGTTAATAGTTAGTAGTTAGTTGAATTAAGAAACAAGTAGTTGGTGAGATCAATAGTACATAGATTAGATTTAAAACACTGGGTGGAGGGGTTAGGGGGAAAAACAGAAGGGGGGAGGTTGTTCCAACACCGGATTACTCTATTTGACAAGAACTGGGACGAGGTTTTAGTAGAGTTTTTGACAGTAGGATATAAGTTATACTTATGACGACGAAGTTTATGAAAATTAGAGAGTTTGAGGCAATTTCGTGACACGTCCAGGGTTCGTATTTCCTTTGAAACCAGAATTTTGTATATAGAGACCAGATCGTGCAGCAGACGTCTTTTTTCCAGCGATTCTAGACCAAAATATTCCAATGATTTGTAATACTTCGGATAAGGAATGTTAAACTTTTTGAACGTTCTGAATATGAATTTTTTCTGACAATTTTCAATACCTATAATGTTAGATTTTGCAACCGGACTAGTGATAAGAGTTCCATATTCAAGTAGCGGCCGTATATATATAACATAGCATTTGATGAAGACTTCCAGAGTTGCGCGGCGAAGAACATTGAAGAGAAGATTAATTCTCTGATGAACCTTTTTGATCATAATGGCGTGGTGCTGTAAGAATGAAAGATCAGATGAAATCCAAACGCCCAGGTCACGTATGACGTTGGTTCGCGGTATAGTCGTTGCATTGATTGAGAATATGGGGAGACTAGGTGGAGACTTCCGACTGTAGAGAAAAGAGATAGACTCGCACTTGTCAGGAGCAATATCCAATTGCCAGATACCACACCAAGACTCTAAACGCTGCAAATCTCGTTGTATTTTGTTTTCATCCACGTCAAATAGTTTCAAATCATCTGCAAAAAGTAAAAATTTGGATTCAAAAGTATCCCCAATATCATTGACAAAAAGTAAAAATAGGAGCGGCCCTAAAACGGAGCCCTGGGGAACTCCAGACTTGACCGGTTTAGGAAGTGACAAGGAACCATTGACAATGATTTTTTGATCGCGATTGCTGAGAAAATCCGACAGCCATCCAAGAAGATAACCATTCAACCCGAAAGATGCTAGTTTGGTAACAAGTTTTGGTATGGACACCTTATCAAACGCTTTACGAAAATCAATGTAGACACAGTGGGTATTTTGCTTGCCTACTTGATTTTGAATGAGCGTTGATTGATAGTTTAAGAGCTGCGACTCTGTACCTAGATTGGAACGAAAACCGTACTGACATGTGGATAGGAGACGTTTGCTTTCCAGGAAATTGCAGAGGTGAGACCTAACCAACTTTTCCATAACTTTGCATACAGATGACGTAAGCGATATGGGCCTATAGTTGTTTGGTGTAGAGCGTGAACCTTTTTTGTGTAGAGGAAGAACAATGGCTGTTTTCCAGATGGAAGGAAGGCAAGATGTTCGGAAAGATTTTTCAAAAATAATAGAAAGAGGTAGAGCTAGTGAGGTGCATGTTCGTTTAAGGAAGATTGCTGGTATACCATCCGGTGTAGTGTTTACCCTGGCTTTAAGCTTGAATAAGACACATTCGATAACATGTGGAAAAAAGGTCATGGAAAGTGGAGAATCAAGAGTTCTGAGTGGACAGTGCGGAGTGAAACCATCATCCTCTGTGAACACTTCTGAGAAAAATTCGGAAAATATATCAGCTTTGGCAGCGTTGTCATAAATGCAGTCACCATCCTTATTCTTTAAAGACAGAATGCTATTGTCTTCTTTGATTCGAGAATTAATAAATTTGAAAAAATCTTTGGAGGAGCATCGAACGAGACTATTTTCAGTTTGTTTTTGTTCTTCTTCAAAAAGTTTTTGCTTCAGCACTCCTGAAATTTTCTTATACGTTACAGAATTACCTTCTCTTCGCCAAGTTTTCAGTTTTTCAGTCATCAGTTTTCTTATCTCCAACGAGTGTTTTTTCACAGAAGTGTTTAATCTCCTGGTAGGAACAAAGCGCTCTATTAAGTCCGTCAAGGTGATCATAAAAGTTTCATACATAGCTTCAACAGTCAGTTGAGATAATTTAGCGAACCAGTTAATGTTGCTAAGTACGTAATTTATAAAACTGTAGTCAGCTTTATGAAATAACTTGACCGTTTTGAAGTTTTTGCTGATGGCTTTTGGAACTTTCAATTCAATTTCAACAAGACAGTGATCGCTGAAAGGGTCACGAACTTGAGCATCACTTACCAGGTTTGTGTTGCAAAGAACCAGATCAAGTATATTATTGAGTCGCGTTGGTTGAAATACACATTGGTGAAGGCCATTGTTTTTCACAAAATTAAGAAACGATTTGCAATACGAGTCGTGGGCGGAGAAATCACGCCAGTTAACATGAGGTAAATTGAAATCACCTGTTATAACGCAATGCTTAGTGGAACGTAATAAGTATTCTAGGGACGCAATAAGAGGATTCAAATCTTTTGAATGATGAGGATGATAAACTGTTACCAGTCGTATATTGTTTCCTTTAATACTCATATCTACGCCCAAAACCTCCACGAATGAAAATTCTGCAGGTAGATCAATAATCTGAAACTTAATATATTTTGAAATAAGAATAGCTATTCCACCGCCATGTTTGTTGCGGTCTTTTCTGACGACGGAAAACATTCCATCTAGAGAGAGAAGTGAAGATGGAAATGAATCATCAATTTTGGTTTCAGTCAGACAAATTAAATCAAAGCTGTAAAGTTGGGAAATATAATTAAGCTGTTGTATTTTGTTTTTTATTGAACAACAGTTCACTAGCCCTAATTTTGTGAATTTAGTTTGTCGCCCTTTCTGTTCCCTCTTACCATCCAAGTCCATGGCTCTTGACCTTGCTTGTACGCTATTTTCACAACCTCCAGATTTCTTACCGTATAGATTCTTTTTTCCACTTTGTCGTTGAGCGCAATGGCTTTCCTCCACGACTCGCGGAACTTGATTAATTCTGGTCTCGAAAGATCGGGACGAGCAGATGCGTGCTGCAGTTCCTTCACTTTGTTTTTCACCTGCTCGAACTTCGAAAGAAGAGCCAGAGCATCGTCTTTCTGTTGAAACTGAATTTTGAGCAATGGTGGGCCGTTGCCCGCAGTTTTGAGACGAAAAACCGAGCTCACACCAGTGATCTGACATTCAGTAGCGAGAGTTTTGACAATTGAAGAATCATTGGTAGCATCCGAATCAATCTGGACATTTCTGATGACGACAGCTGATTTTCTCTCTTCAGAGGATTGGGCGAGTTCAGCTGCTTTCAAAAAAGAAAGCTGAGTGGGCGCAGCAGATAGCCCCTTTTTTAACGCTTCTGCAAAACTTTTAGTGGACGTAACGCCCGGGCCAAACTTACCGTTTAACTCACCAACCGATGTTTCCAAATTTGTCACTTTATTTGCCAAAATCTCGTTTTGGCTTTGTAAAACCTCTACCTTGTTCAAAAGCACACCGTTTTGATTTTTCAAATCGCTAACTAGGCTGAAAAGCTTACCAAAAAGAGTAAATAGTGCACTGTTAGACAGAAGTTCAGATGGTAAGTTATTTGACATCGTCGATAGAATATTAGTTAAATCACATGATGAAGGATTAACAGTAGGATTTGTACAAGAAGTAGTAGGATTGGTACAAGAAATAGAGCCATTGCTCTCATCCACCTTTTTTTCGGCGTTAACCGAATTTTTCATCTTCTTCCCGGTGGGCGGGGATGTCGAAGAATGAGAACCACGTTTCATAGCACGCTCCGTAACGGGAAGAGGACAATGCTAGAAATCGATATGAGAGAGGATAGGAGGACCAACCGACCGTCAACTAGACAGAGGGGTCGAAATGTCTTATTAATAACATCAGTGTTAGTTTCTAATAGAAAATATCAAATAAAGAAAAAAAAGCAAGAAAGGGGTCACCCACGCGATGTAGCAGGTAGCGAACCGCTGGCGGGCCCGCCACGGGCCCGCTGCGTGCACCACGCGTGTACTCTTTTAGCTGTCAGCGGTGCGCTGGCGGGCCCGCGGCGGGCCCGCTGCGGGCCCGTGGCGCTTCACCAGTGTGGTTACAGTCAAAATCATCCCGGTTCGTATACTTTTGCACGGCACTGTATAGTCGGCGAATGCATCATCAGCCTCGCTCTACCGCATTTTTAAATTTTTTACAGTGTAGTGCACCTATTTTGAAGCGAAAAATCAAATTTTAACTGCAACTCGTCGTGGATACGTCATTTTCGGTTGAAAAGAAGTGTAAAACTATAATTCGAGTTAATCTTGCAAGTGCAACACTGTTTTACAGGGATTTTAGCAGTAGAGCGAGGTTGATGATGTATTCGCCGACTATATATGGCGAGAATAGGCATTTAAGGCTAATAGCGGGCGATAGTGACCATTAGCCGACGAATTTATCTATTAGCGGCCGAAATGGGCTATTAGCCACTATGGAGTAATGTCGCCAACTATAAAAATTTCATATGTTGACACAGCAGCTCTGATCTTATTAGGACCCACGCTCCCATGAAAAAAAAAAGGATCATGGGTCCGTGGACTTAAAACGGATATACCGAATAGTTCCTATTTTGTTACAGTTCTATTCCGCAATAACACCTGCCAGATGACAACTTTTTTAAAACAATAATATGCGCCTATTTATACAAGTTTCGAAAACGGAGAGTATGACAAAAAAATTTGGATAATGTTTCGATCGATCTGTATTTTCGGGAAGTTATGTCTAGAACATTCATTACCAATTTCACGAAAGTTCCACCGGGTCTCATCGGAATCTAGACCTTGCAGAACAAGGCCAACAGCAAAATGCGTATTTTCTACAAAGGGAAATTCAGAGATGCGAGACGCAATGCGGGAAAGTCCGCAGTTCCCGATGCGTTTTCAAGCGATGGAACTCTCAGAGATGAATAATACTCCGGGGTATACTTTAAAAGTATGTACGTAATTTTGGACAATACTATTAGGTTGGCAAGAAAGTATCTATGCATTTTTGAAGTGGAACTTCGCGTGGGTTCTCATTGAGAACTTCTCAATTTTCGAACTCAGTGAAAAGTACTTACATTAATCTCATTTTGAAAACAAAAAAATTGCAACGCGGTTTTTTTTGCGTACTTTCAAAATGAAAACAAAAATGGGAACAAATCTCTTCATTTGCTTTGCTATGTTTTTCATTGTCGTTTGAATTTCAAAAGTGCGCGAAACCGTGTTACAAAACTGGGCAAATGTTCGGTTTGAAGGGTGAACAACAGTTTGTTCACATATCCCCACAGAGAGACCATCATTTCGAGAAATCTTTCTTTCTACAACTTTTGACCAACGGAAAACAAGGAGAAGTTAGTTGCCAAAAAACCCATGAAACTGTATGGCAACACTCGGACAACCATAGCCCCACAGGCGGATGACAGTGGCCAGTTTTGCCGAAATGTTTTAGTCTTCCTCCTATATAAACCACCTCATCTCAATTTCTAGCTCCAGCGCTCTGTTGAAAATGCCCAGTTTATTCGGCTCTGGGACGTTTCAAAACAAGACGTTTCAAAACTGGGACGTTTCAAAACTGGGACACTTCAAAACTGGGACGATTCAAAACCTGCCACTTCAAAACTAGGACGGTTCAAAACTTTGAGTGCAATTGTGCGTCACGGTGTACGCACTAGTGACACCAGAACACACGCACATTAAATGTTTATTTTCGTTTTGTCATTGTCTTTTCACGTACTATTCATTTTCTTTTTTCGTTTTGTCATTTTTTAACTCTCTTCACGCGTTTTGCTCTCGTTTCGCATTTTTAAAAAATAATTTTTTGCCGGTATTTAAATTTGGTCAAATTCGCCGAGCTCATGTTTTGTCTTTTGTCGAGTGCTTTACCGGTAAAACGCTTTAGTAAAATCTCCGATAAATTTAACGAACCTTTACCGGTGATTTATTTTATTTAGAAAAACTTCAACCGCGTGTCTTGCATCGGCCAATGGCAAAACGAAAAAAGAAAATGAATAGTACGCGAAAAGAGTTTAAAACAATGACAAAACGAAAATAAACATTTAATGTGCGTGTGTTCTGGTGTCACTAGTGCGTACACCGTGACGCACAATTGCACTCAAAGTTTTGAACCGTACTAGTTTTGAAGTGGCAGGTTTTGAAACGTCCCAGTTTTGAAACATCTTGTTTTGAAACGTCCCAGAGCCGTTTATTCGGTGCTACTTCGGAATAGAACTGAAGTGTAATAGAACTGCAGCGTTATAGAACTTGCTTCGCAATAGAACCGTTTGGAATATAACTGTTCGGTAAAGAACTGTAGCAAAATAAAACTGTTTTGGAATAAAACTGTTCGGAATAGAACTGTAGCGTTTTGGAACTAAATTAGCAATGGAGCGCGATTGCATTGCTTGGCCGTCAAGGCGGGCCGAGAAAAAAATGATAAAAGTTTATTCAAAAAAACAACAAAACAAACAATTTTTGATGAATAGCTCAAATATAGAACTGTTGAAAAAAGCACGCGCATGAGAAATTCCAATATTTGAACGAGCAAACAATGCAATCGCGCTCCATTGCTAATTTAGTTCCAAAACGCTACAGTTTTATTCCGAACAGTTTTATTCCAAAACAGTTTTATTCCGATAAGTTTTATTCCGAACAGTTTTATTCCGTTACAGTTCGATTTCGCTACAGTTCTATTCCGAAGCCAGTTCAATTTCGCTACAGTTTTATTCCGCTTCAGTTCTATTCCGAGGTAGCACCGTTTATTCTCACCCTCTACGGGGTGCTGGCGAGTGCCAATAATTTGTGACGTCGAATACGGCACGTGCGGTGCGTGTGGCACGTTTTCACCAGGCCACTCGCCACGAGAAAGTAAAATCCACACCACACGTAATCTTGATAACACGTTTGAGGTCTCACATGCAACAATTGAACATTATTTGCCAAGAATTTGAAAAGCAAACACTTGGACGATACATACAGTACCGCTCAAAAGTATATGAAGTTTTGGTTTTTGGAGTATAACTTTTGAACGGAGAGGGTTATGATTCTGAAAAATTGCATGAATCTGCCCCGTAATGTTTTTGACAAGCTCCAAAAATGGATTCGGTGATTTTTGAAATCTGCTGATTTTTCAAAAAATTTGATATGCCAAAATTTTCGACCCAAAAATAATTTTTTTTTTCAGATTTTTCAAAACTATATTTATTTTCAACATGAAGTTTCAAAACTCAAAGTATGATTTTAGTTTACTATGGGTTGATGGAACAATTTTCAGCTGACTTATAGCACTTTGAGTATCAGGGTCCACATGGGTAAGTCAACTTTAACTTTTATTGAGGATCACCAAAACCGAATAAAATCAAATAAACTTTGCTTTTTAACAGTTTTTATCTAATTTGCCTTTATTTTCTTTGATTTTGGTGATTCTCAATAAAAGTTATAGTTGACTTACCCATGTTGACACTGATATTCAAAGTGCTGTAAGTCAGCTGAAAATCGTCCGACCAACCCATAGTCAACTAAAATCGTACTTTTAATTTTAAAACTTCATTTGGAAAATAAATATCGAGTATGGAAAAATCTGAAAAAAAAAATTATTTTTGGGTCGAACATTTTGGCATCTGAAATTTTTTGAATAATCGCAAGTTTTAAAAATGACCGAATCCATTTTTGAAGCTTGTCAAAAAATATAACGGGACAGATTTATGCAAATTTTCAGAATCATAACCCTCTCCATTCAAAAGTTATACTCCAAAAACGAAAACTTAATATACTTTTGAGCGGTAATGTATGTTCCTCACTATTATGGATTCATGACGTAGCGACTCGTTGCTGCAAGTTGTGCGCCAGCAAAATGAAAAAAAAAGTTTTCTGTCACGCTGCCAAGAGCTGAATCGTGGCGAGACGCAACATTTGCTGACGCATAACTTGACACGCTGTCTCGCTAAGCTACGAATCCATAATACTTGAGCCAAAGCAACAAAGATGGACGTGTTGATACTGCATTGAACTTGTTGCCTTATTATCAAACACCTGCATGGCTGACACAATTGATTACTGGTAACGAGAAATGGACTCACTATGGTTAGGTACCGTAACGAGTTTGAAAAATTACTGATTATACGTATCAAAATGAGTAAACTCTATAAAACTTTTGTGGGATCATATGGTAGCCGAAGTACGCAATAGGCAAAAGAACTGTTTCAAAATTTTTTCGAACATTTTGTTTGAATTGTCTTTTTCATTTTAAAAATTATTGAGAAAAAAAATCACTTCGTATATTCTCAGTACAGATCGCTGCAAACCCGCTCCCTTCACACAGTGGTGAACGCGGCCTCAGGTATTGTGAAAAAAAAATTGCAACGCGGTGTTTGCGTACTTTTGAAATTCAAACGGCAATGAGAGAAATAGCATGGGGAATGAAGAGATTTGTTCTCATTTTCATTTGAATTTCAAAAGTACGCAAACACCGCGTTGCAACTTTTTTGTTTTCTCAATATCGGGTCAAACTCTTCTGAGTAACAATAAAGCCATTATTAAACTTTTTCAAACTTTTCAAGTTTTCAGACTTTTTCAAGACACGTTTAAACTTTTTCAAGATGCTATCAAACTGTTCTAGGCTATTTTCAAACTATTCCAACCCATTTTGAAACTTTTTGAAGCAGTGCTTATTTGTTACATGAAAAGGTTTGAAAAAGTTTGACTCGCGATACCTGAGGCCACGTTGGCGACAAGAGAGTGCAGAAAATTGAAAGAGCGTGGCCGATGTTTTGCTCGTTTTTCTCTGACAATTGTGAGTCTCACTCCAAATGCATGCGAAATTCATTGTTCGATTGGAGCGAGTTTGTAGCGTTTTATACTGAGCATAATAAAACAAAATTTGTCAACTTTTGGTTCAAAGTGAGTTTTTAATTTTTTCAAGTGTTAATCAGGGCTGTCAAAACGGCCCCGTGGCCGGCCGCGTGTGATGAAACATCTCTCTATTTTTCGTGTTCTTTTTTCGACATTTCTCGGAGATAGGCCGTGTTTTCGACAGCCATGCAGTGTATTATCAATTCAATATTTTTGCCGGCTACAGTAAGAAGTGCCGCGAAAAATCGAGGCTCCGCCCCATCAGGTCTTTTCAACTGAATTCAAACGAATTCAACTGAACGTAGATCAAAAAATGTGAGCGGGTGTGTCAAGAGATACCTCGTCGTTATGTCTGCGTCTATTATAAAACTTTCGCGGGCGCATATGGTAGCCGGCAAGAATATTGAATTGATAATAAATAAAGTAATGAAAGATCATCGCATGAAATCGCGAGCTTCGCGATTGCAATTTGGCGCGAAGCGAGTGAAAAAAACAATTCGGCAAGGAAGCAGATCCTGTTTCTTAAATCTTTCGCCGAAAAATGTATAGATACTTTCTTGCCAACCTATTGTGTTTTCAATCGACTTGCGACATGAGAACGCGAGACTCCGCCCACTTATTTTTGCGCGACCACGCGAACACAGTGATATTTGAAGAGACGCAGACAGGTAGCGCACAAATAACTGGGCGGAGTCTCGCGTTCTCATGTCGCAAGTCGATTGAAAACACAATAAATTATTGTCAATAATACATAACTACTTTTGCATTCGATTTCGTGTGTGCCCTCTGGCGCAGGCGGTTAAACGCTTGTCCTGCTGCGAAACACGCAAGTTCCAGTTTTTCAGACAAGTTGCGGGCCGGGCCGGGCCGGACCAATGGTGAAATTTTGTCGGCCCGGCCCGGCCCGGCCCGGTTGGCCCGATCGGTCCGGAAAATTTTAAAATACGTGAGATGAAGAGAAAATACTTGCTTTAAAATATAAAAATGTTATTACAACAAACGAATTTTACGTGAAACTACAGTGCCGTGCAAAAATATACGAACCGGGGTGATTTTGACTGTAACTCAACTTCGGATCATCCGATCGACCCCAAACTTGCAGGGATTGAGAAAAACGCTTAAAAATGAGTTTGAATAACAACACAGCAAATTTACTCAATGGAATAATGTTTTTGAAAAAAAAATTAAAAACATAAAAAAAAATGGATATTTTGATTTTTGATATTCAGGGCGAGAAAAAACAAAATGACAAGTTAAAAACCGGGGGAAATGTTTCAAAATGATTCAATTAACTTAATACTTAGTTGCCATGTTTTTGGCTTTGATAACGGCCTCACATCTTTTTGCATGGACTCGATCAAATTCGTCAGGGTCTGAAGTCGGATCTTAGTCTATTCTTCCTTGAGTTGCTCGAACTTCTCGGTACAATTTTTTGGCTGTTTTGTTTTTTAAACGTCTACCAAGAACCTCCTAGAGATGCACGAAGGGATTCAGGTCGGGAGACTGGCTTGGCCAGGCCATAACGTTCACTCGATGCTGTGCGATCCAGTCCTTGAAAAAGTGGGAAGAGTGTTTCGGATTGTTGTCCTGTTGGAACAACCACCCACGACCCATCTGAGATCTTCCAGATGATAGCATTTCCTTGTCCAAGATGTCCTTGTACATGTAGCTCTCCATGGTTCCGGCGATTCGGATGAGTGAGCCTGCGCCATTTGCGTGGAAGCAACCCCACATCATGACGTTGCCACCACCGTGCTTAACGGTCGGAACCTGGTACTTGGGATCGTTCCTTTTGTCACCTGGACGTCGTACAAGAGTGACTCCATCCGTACAAATCATCAAATACTTTGACTCGTCGCTTCATACTACCTTATTCCACCCCAGTGCCGATGATCCTTTGCCTACTTCAGTCGAGCTGAACGGTTCTTCTCCGAAATCATTGGCTTTTTCACCGGGCGCCTTCTGGAGAGTGAAGCGTGGCGCAGACGTCTTTTGACAGTGTCCTTGGACACCTGGAAGCCATGTCAACTGAAACTTTCTGCGAAATTTTCAAAAAACTAACCTGAACTCCATATTAGTCCTTCAGCTCTGAGTTGATATCCGTGCTTGTCAGCCGGGGATTTTTTTTGCTCATCCTCACAATAATTCTGTCGTCTCCTGATGATGTTCGAGAGGGTGGGCATGTCCAGACCCATCTGACGACCACGGATGATAGCCATCCGCTGAGAATTAACGAAGTACGAGAACCACGAGGTCTATCCATTTAAAATAACAACATTTATGCATGAAAACACGATAATAATTGAAAAAAGGAAAAAAGCAAAAAAATCGGATTTTATCGATTTCCGAAAATTTCGAAAATAAGTGTGCAATTGTTGCTGCTCACCGTAATATGTTATTCAAATTCATTTTTTAAGCGTTTTTCTCAATCCCTGAAAGTTTGGGGTTGATCGGATCATCCGAAGTTGAGTTACAGTCAAAATCACCCCGGTTCGTATACTTTTGCACGGCACTGTATATGACATTTCACGTGAAACTGTGAGAAAAAAAACATCTTCATTTTTTTCCTGACATTTGTTCATTTTTTTTGAATAATAACGTGATAAAAATTGTCACTTCGCCACGAATCCATTATAACGACGAAATTACTTCGGATATTTCTTTTTAATTGAAAAAAAAACGAAAAAACTTACGAAAAAAACCGAAATAAAAATTGATCGGGCCGGGAAAATTTTCTACCGGCCCGAATTTCGACATGTCTGCAGTTTTTGTGTTGTTCTCCGGTACTTGATTTGATTTTGCCATGCAGTTTGGAAACGGACAAACAAATAAATTTTGTTATGGGGTTATTCACGAAATGGCAAAAAATGGCAAAAAACGGCAGAAAACTGCGCGAAAACTCGGAAAATGCTCCGATTGATCTGAAATTTAGGAAATAAAGGAAAAAAATTTTTTGCGGACATTACCCCAAAATTTCAGACAAAAAATATCGATTTTTAGCATTTTCAGAAAAAATCAATATTTCTTAAAAATTGATATTTTGGTCTGAAATTTCGTGAGATTGTCCGGGACAGTTTTCCCCATCATTTTCCAAAATTTCAGATCAATCTGAGCATTCTTCGAGTTTTCGCGCAGTTTTTTGCTGTTTTTTTTGCCATTTTTTTGCAATTTCGTGAATAACCCCATTACACCCACAAACGGAATTTTCTAAGCTGAGTATTTTTAACATAATTTCCCAAAGTTTCAGATCAATAGGAGATGCTTCCCAATCTTCTCCTATTTGCTTGCCATACTTTTAAGTTTTTGAAACTTCTATGAATTGGTCTATGAGAATGTCCTTCTTTATTATTTAATTTTCAGTGAAAGTCATCGAAGAAAAGATCCAAGAAAAAGTGCATTACTATATAGCGGAGGCGCGGAAAGCGATCAAAAAATCAAAGAATTCGGAATTTATGAATTTGAAGGAAATCTATCACAATATTTACCGCATTAATACGCTTCCAGTTCTCCCATCAGATTATCAATGGTATGTGGGAGCTTATCAGAGTGCTACTGAGGAGAAATCAAAGAGAATTTCAAAGAAGGAACTATAGAATATAATAAATTCATTTTCGAGATTTTTACATAAATACAGTCTATGAATGCATCATCAACCTCGTTCTACGGCATTTCTCTATTTAAAAAAATGCGACGCGCTTTTTTCGACGGGAGGATTCAAATTTGAGCTGCCATACCTGCTATAACACCGAGCTTCTTTGAGTAGATTGGTTCCAGTATATTAGTTTATTGAATAATTAAATAACATATTGTCCATTCGTGAACACGGCGTATTGAAGAGTACATCGTGAAAATCCGCTCCACTGGTCACAGAGATTTGAGAAAACGCGGTTGTTACAGATTTGAAACCGTTTGGATTTTCAAAAACGAGGCGCTGGGGTGCTACCTCGGAATAGAACTGAAGTGTAATAGAACTGCAGCGATATACAGTGCGTAACATAAGTATAAGCGCACCCCCAAAAATACACGGTACTGCGTTTGCATGCAATCTGAAGACTCGGGATCTTGAAAATCGTAATCAGCATGCAAAATTACCCCAGGACTACATAGCCCAAGTTAATATTCATAACACTCTTGAAATGGGCCTGAAAAGTCTGAGAAAAGTACTCCTGCAACCGTAACATAAGTATAAGCGCACCAACCAAAACAGATGAAAAAACTCAAAATTTTTTTGAAAACAGTCAATGAGTGTTGTCACGTACCTTCAGAATTTAACAAAAAACTTCCTCACAGTAAAAACAAAACCGAAAAAGATCATTCAATCATGCCACGTGGCACAAATCAGTCAAACACCGAGAAAACGCAAATCCAAGCTTTCAACACGGCCGGATGGTCGAACTGAGTAATTGTGAAGCTGCAGAATCATTCCACGACGTGCAATAACTATTATATGAGAAATCAGAACCTTTACGAAAAGTTTGGGGTGCCGCCAAAGCCGTCTGTCAGAAAAAAACCAACATTAGTCGACAAGTTTCATGCTCTCTAAAGACGTGCTACGACACCAAACGAGAACTCAACGCCATAGTTTACAAGCAAACGTATGGGAAAACAGAAAAAAGTGATCCCAATATCAAATGAGCCGTATTGAGACCTGCGCCGCAACTCACCGACGATCAAACAATTTGTGGTTTTGACTTAAATTCGAATTCAGTAATTGTTTGGTATCAAAACTCTCAAACCAAATCTTATTTGTTCCAAGTTGGTTTTTCTGATTGGAAAAGTTCAATTCAAACAACGCGGGTAGTTACGAATACGATTGGCACGATCTCTTCTAGGATCCATTCGATTTCTCAAAACGTGAATTTGGAGGAAGAGGCATAATGGTGTCCGGTGTTTTTATTCTTCTGGTTTACTAATAATACATTTTGTATAAAAGCTACTCAACTCGAATTCATGTCAGAACATCCCAAAACAGCAACTCCTCTTGTTCCTCCGTCGATATGGCCTCATCTTCCAACAAGATAACGCATCCACGCATGCCAGTGGACTGGCTCAAGATTAAAAACCGCGATGTTTTCACTTGTCCAGCTTGCTCTCTAGACTAGAACCCAATGGATAACATCTAGGAACTGTTCCTCGTCATTTCACAACCAAGAAAAAGCATTCTAGCCGATTGCTGCACTCGAGGTCGCCATTCTTTATGAGTAGAGTATCCTGGAGCAGGAATTCAAAAACAACACTGACTAAGACATCCCAGGCGTATCTAATTCTATGTCCAACCGTGATTATGGAGTTATAAACGTTAATGGTACAGCTACTAATTATCAACTTGTGTTTTTCTTGAGTTTTTCCGATGTTATGTGGGGTGCGCTTATACTTATGTTACGGTTGCAGGTGCACTTTTTTCAGACTTTTCAGGCCCATTTCAAAAGTGTTGTGAATATTAACTTGGGCTATGTAGTCCTGGGGTAATTTTGCATGCTGATTACGATTTTCAGGGTCCCGAGTCTTCAAATTGCATGCAAGCGCAGTACCATGCATTTTTGGGGGTGCGCTTATACTTATGTTACGCACTGTAGAACTTGCTTTGCAATAGAACCGTTCGGAATAGAACTGTTCGATAAAGAAATGTAGCAAAATAAAACTGTTTTGGAATAAAACTGTTCGGAATAAAACTGTAGCGTTTTGGAACTAAATTAGCAATGGAGCGCGATTGCATTGCTTGGCCGTCAAGGCGGGCCGAGAAAAAAAATAATAAAAGTTTATTCAAAAAACAACAAAACAAACAATTTTTGATGCATAGCTCAAATATAAACTTGTGATACTTGTGAGGTTCGACCTCAGTTGCTCAAATATGTACAGTGCGTCCAACAATTTTAGGACCCCCCTTGATTTTGGGGTCCCAGACAGAACCGAAAGAGATATGAAAAATCTGTGAATGCAGTTCAATTTAGAATCAAAAATAACCCATATGCTCCATTTTTGATGATCCTACCATGTCCCGTCTCCGCACACGACTAAAAAGTCGTATTTTCGACTGTCCAAAAATTATAGGACCACCTGAGAATTTGGGTGTGCGGGTAATTTTTTTGACGATATTTTTCGTTTTTAACAAAGTTTATATTGTTTTAGACTATTTTCGAGCAGCTTTAGTAGACTTTTCATGTAATTTGTATGTTTGCGTATTCAACAAACAGCTCAGTTGGTAGTGGTGACGGCTTTAGTTCGGAAGATCGCAGGTTCGAGTCCCCCCTTCATCCTCGCTTTACACAGCCTCTGATTGGGTAATAGAAACATCTGCAAAGAGAGAACGGTGCACCAGCAGTCTTCCGCTTAAACAGAACACCGAGATCCGCAGTACCTTCGGTATTTGAAGAACTTATGAGCTATGTAAGATTTGTTGTTGTGATGAGCTGGGTTTTCTATGCTTACTGTAATGTCGTTTGTGATGAAAGTTTGAAGTGCAGCTACCGTAAACATAAGCTGAATTGGTTATTATCCTAAAAGTATGCCTGCGAATCATTCATTCGATCATGGCTCGCGCTCCTTTCCTCACTCCCGCGGAACAGGCCAACGTTGATGTGATGCACCAACTGGGATTGAAGCTGCATGAGATGCCTCGTCAACTTGGAAGAAGCCGGATTGCTATTCGTCGCTATGTCAATGATACTATCAATTACGGGAATAAGCAGAAGCTTCCGCAAACGACACAACATCCACATCTTCCAATAGGAAAACACCGCAATTCACGTCTACAACACTACAAGGAATTGGTTTGCTTTGAAATGAATGGTCAGCTTGTAGCCCATATCTTAACCCATCGCGAAATTATGTGGTCTTTTTGTCCGTCACGCCTATCGTAACGAAAAACAGTTCAACACCATCCAGGACCTCAAGGGTGCTATCAAGGCTGAATGGGATGCAATCCCAGAAACCGAGTTGAAGATGTTGGTGGCGAGAATGCCTAACAGGGTCATCAAAGTGATCCAGAAAAACGGCGGAGATACCAATTACTCATAATCTTTCAATTTCCTGAACATTTTTTTGCGTTTAAACTGATTTTCTCACAATGAATGTGTTTTGTTGGCATAAGTGTAACCATTCCATGAAAAATGACTTTAAACAAAAAAACATATGATACGTTTACGACAAATAAGTTTAGAAATACAGTCCGTTCCATAAGTATAGCACCCCCCTCGAAGTATTCTGCCTTGGCACGCCCGGGCAAAATTGCAACATGAAACTTAAAAAAACGGATTCAGCATGCAAAAATACCCCGGAAATAACTTTTGTGCCTGAAGACATTCATGAAGCTGATAGATGTATGAAAAAATTGCTCCTGCAACCGTAACATAAGTATAGCGCCCCCTCGGAAATTTCCAAAAAATCAAGATTTATAATAAAATTAGTACTTTATTGACGTTCATTAGACGTAACTAGATTGTAAACGCAATGTAGCACACAATTAATAGGCTTTGAGATGTACTGGATGATCTTGTTCACGAATTCATGCTCTTTTTTCTTCCACTCGTACAAAGGTCCAGTTTTCATAACATTGACAAAGTTGTATTGCCTACTCTGGGCAGAAAATCTTTGCACAAGTTTTTCTCAGGTGTTCTCCATAAGATTCAAGACGCGTGCACACCCAGAACATAGAAAAATGTCGACATTTTTAGATTTAAACCAGTCCAAAGTCTAGATACTCACATGGATTGCAGCATTTTTCGCTGAAAAACAAAACAATACCGGTTGAAAAGACGTCGGAATAGTAATAGGTGGTTCTCGATGACTTCCTCATACTCGGAAAAGATCATCCGCGTGGAGACAAACGTTAGGTCCAACTATCCAGCAAGTGAAAATACTTTTTTTATCAGGCATAATGAACGTAGGTACTGTAACAATCCGAACCGTCTCCATTTAAGCTTTTAACTCTAGAAAAGATTATCAAAGTTCTTGATTCGAGTTTTGTAGCAACTAGCTAGCAACATTTACCTCATTCAAGTTTGTAGAAAAACTTTTACGCGTGAACTCAAAATCACGGACCTTGAAAGGATCGGTAAGAAGTGGAGCGGGCTTCATAACTTACTGGACAGGGTTTGGATCCATGTCGTTGGCTCTCCAGATGCTCTGTTTGAAAGCATCGTGGTTCAGCTCTTGTTTCATAGCAATGTAGGTCTTTATTGAGTTCGAAGCATGTCGTATGATGTTTCACCTTGTCTCTTTGGTGGTGCTCCAGACTTTGTAGACGGCTTATAACGGCTCGGATTCTCAATAAAATTGTTGATTCACTTCTTTGAACACTTCGAGTGTTGTGTAATTACTCAAATTGACCTCCCGGCTGTTTTGCAGGCGTCAGATTGGAGTTGTTCGGCGCCAGAAAAGTGTTTTCCACGAAACATTGTTGAATTATGCACAATATAGACAAAAATATGAGAACTATAACCACATACTATTTAAAAGCGCATAAAGCATAAAATTGAAAAAATCCAGGCACAGATTTCCTCATAATTGGGATTTTTAAGAATTTTCCGAGGGGGGGGGCTATACTTATGTTACGGTTGCAGGAGTCATTTTTTCATACATCTATCTGCTTCATAGATGTCTTCAGGCACAATATCACAAAACGAATATTTCCATGCTGAATCCGTTTTTTAATGTCCCATGTTGCGGGAGTGCCAAGACAGACTACTTCGAGGGGGGCGCTATACTTATGGAACGGACTGTAGTTTAAAACGATATAAAGTTAATGCAAATAAAATTTAAGTAAAAAATATGGTCTAAAAATCATCCGCACACCCAAATTCTCAGGAGGTCCTATAATTTTTGGACAGTCAAAAATAGGACTTTTTTGTCGTGTGCGGGGACAAGACATGGTAGCATTATAAAAAATTGGTCCTGGAGGTTAGTTTTGATTCTAAATTGAACTGCATTCACAGATTTTTCATATCTCTTTCGGTTTTGTCTGGGACCCTAAAATCGAGGGGGGTCCTAAAATTGTTGGACGCACTGTATAAAACTGTTGAAAAAAGCACGTGCATAAGAAATTCCAATATTTGAATGAACAAGCAATTCAATCGCGCTCCATTGCTAATTTAGTTCCAAAACGCTACAGTTTTATTCCGAAACATTTCCATTCCAAAACAGTATTATTCCGATCAGTTCTATTCCGAACAGTTTTATTTCGTTACAGTTCGATTTCGCTACAGTTCTATTCCAAAGCGAGTTCAATTTCGCTACAGTTCTATTACGCGTCAGTTCTATTCCGAGGTAGCACCCAATTTTTTTTACTGAACTGAGGAATTCAAAAATGTATGGTTTTTACGGTTTCAAACCTGTAAATGTTTTGTTTTATTGTGTTTTCAATGGAGTTGCATCATCAAATAATGAAACCTACACTTTTTTTGCGTAAAAATTCAAAATGCGCTAAAATTCAACATTCCCGTGAAAAAAGTGGGCTTCTTTTGGTGATGCAACTCGATTGAAAACACCATTTGGAATCAGTTTAAAAAAATAAAAAATGCGATGAAACGCGGCCAATTCCAGGCCAATAACCAATGGGTCCCAGACTCTTTGGGCAAGATTGATTTTCGATTAAGTCTGCTTAGGGTACCAAATTAGTGTACGGTTTCTTTGCGTACGATTGCTCCTTAGTTACGGCAACTTTTTTGTATGAAATTTGCAAATTTGGTACCCAAAGAGCAGCCGTAACCATAAAGAAAACGTACCAAAAGAGCGAGGAAACCAGACCCACTGAGTGTTGGCTAAAATTGCAAGATGGGCTTTTATTAAAGGGTGGGCATATAATACAGTATTTACGGTATTTTTTTATCTCAACCCGTAAATAAATAAATAAAAAATAGAGTAAATACAAGTATTACAAATACTTGTTTTGCACTGGAGAGTTTGATTTAGCTTATTACAGGGTGGAGAATAAATATGGAGCCGCAACTTTGCGTTAGTTTTGTTGCTTGCAGAAACACACATTGCGTCTATCATATTATTTTTTTTAACGAATTATATTCTTTTTTTAGCTATTTTTGAACATTTAAGCGAATAATATAAAACTTGAAGGTAATGATGGCCGCTGCACCACCTCGGTCTGCTATCATTGAGAGCGCGACGTGGCACGCACTTGAGGGCACTCTTCGCAGACAGATGAGAAAACATTCACCGTGGAAGCCAAAACAAATGGACAGAACAACTGGATCATTGTTGTAGATTTCCAGTCTGCCGATCAGAAAGGTGAATTTTAGCGATTCTTAAATAATCGATCCTGTACCCTAGCACACCTTCATGCGTCTTCTATCTTCCACTCGGTTCTTTCATACCCCAAGTCCTATTTAGATGTAATTCTAATTGATTTCCGTAAGGCTTTTGATTCAGTCCCTCATGAACTTTTGCTATGTAAGTAAAGTAATTTTGGTTTTGAAACTAAACTGTGTGAATGGTTCCGGGAATTTCTGACAGGAAGATCGTCCATTGTAAAAATTGATAATAACTATTTTTTTATAAAATTTAAAAACTCTTCGGGTGTTCTACAGGGAACAGTCACAGGACCATTCTTATTCCTAGTATACATTAACGATCTTCTTGAAAGTTTCCCTGATGACGTCCATGTTGTCGCATTTGCGGACGACATTAAGATTTTTGGAAATAACCGTTCTAGTCTTCAAAAAAGTATTAAAATCATTGAAGAATAGTGTTCCATCTGGCAACTAAAACTTGCCGAAAACAAAACCCAGGTGCTCCATTTGGGTGTTCAACCCTCGTGTTGAATACCACATAGGAGGTATTACAATAGACAAATGCACTAGTGTTAGAGATTTGGGAATCTGGGTTGACGAAAAGTTACAGTTCAGAAAACATATAAATATCATAGTTAATTCTTGTATGTATAAAGTTAGACAAATACTTAACTCCTTTCGCTCTTCCAATTTAAACTTCTATTTCAAGCTATTTAACACTTATATCCGACCAGTTCTTGAATACGGATGTGAAGTCTTCAATCCTTGTTCTGTCTCTATGTCCACGTCTTTAGAAAAACCGTTACGTTTCTTTTCTCGAGCGGTTTTTAAGCGCTGCCGTGTTAATTATCTGTCATATGCCGACCGTCTCCTCCAAGCCAATTAACAGACTCTTAAACACAGGCGGGTCCTCCTTATTTTAAAAACATATCACAATATTATTTCCGGTTGGTATCACTTTCCCAATATCTCACAATATATCAAACTTGCACACACCCCGAGGTTCTCCTATCTACTACAACCCCGTGGTAAATGGACCCCAAACAATTTCCTACACAAATATCTTTCCCTTTGGAACAAAATAGCTAAAAAATTGTCGGAAACAGTGTCAGGCGCCATTTTTCATCTCCATATATCTGCGTTGCCCCTAGACTCGTACCTTTAAATTTTGTGCTTCTGATATCATCCCACCCGTCTTTCTCTCATCTATTTGACCGCGGATTTTTCCAATTGGTCATCTTACTTATTTATTTTCTCTCCCCTTATTTTTATACTGTTGTCCTCTTTTCCATGTGCCATATACATATTTTTATGCGAGAAATGAATAAACATATTATTATAAGTCGCCACAAAGAATAACGCAAATTTAGAATCCTTGAAAATCTCTTTGAAGAAGGCGTGGGACGATCTTGCTGTCAACACCTGCGTGCCGTCATTGACTCGTATTCGAAGAGACTCTGAGCTGTCATCGCGGCTAAAGGTGGACGATTCGAAAACTGTTTATGCCACTTATTTGCTGTTGTTTAATGAACATGTTGTTAGATTTGTAGAAAACAATCTTATGTTTGAACGATTTTACACTGTTTTGAATGCGGCTCCATATTTATTCCCCACCCTGTATTATACAACACTTTTGACACGTATCCATTCGGAAAGAAAACGGTTCTGATTTGGGAAAGTTCTGATTCAAAACTCTTCCTTATTCGGAAAACGACAAAAATGGTAGAAAGAACTCCGAGTGATGCACTTCTATTAGAGGCTTCATTTAATTTACATGAAATTGATCACATCCTGGCCAATGGAAAGTTTGTCACTGATGTCTCGGTCGTCCCATCGATCACAACCGGAAGCGATCATCGTCTGCTCCGTGGAAACCTGCACTTCAACACCAAGATCGCAAGATTCGAGCAGGTCAAACGGAGAAAGCCCCCGAAACGAGTATTGGACCCGGCTGTTGCTCACGCAATCACCGCCACTGCAACAATCACCCCGAGCGCTGACATCGATCTGGACTACATCAACCTCATCGCAATGCTCAAGGAACTCCAAGATCAAGCAGTCACTCAGCCATCCAATCACTCCACCAACAGACTTTCGGGAACTACTCGGCAGCTTCTCACCAAACGACGTTTTATGGACAGATCGGACCCCAACTTCAAGTCACTGTCAAACGAATGTCGAGAAGCCGTCAAGAAAGACCATGAAGAATTCGCCAAAGACCGCCTACTGCAAGCCGCACAGAACAAGAAAAGTATGAAGAAAGTCGCAAGGGACATACAAGAATACAAGACCTTCATCCCTTGCCTCAAATCCTCAACAAGCGGCACAAGAATCACTTCTCGGACCGAGATGGAGAAGGAGATCCAACAGTTCTACTCGAAACTCTTCAGAAGTAACCGAGGACCTCCCGTGATTGCATCACCCATCGGAATGGAAATTCCACCACCGTTCCTTCCAGAAGAAGTTCGCGCTGCCTTTCGCTCATTCCCGAACGGAAAAGCAGCTGGAGATGACAAAATCACTGCCCTTCTAACACCACCCTGATCTTCAAGAAAGGGGACAAAGAAGATTTGGAGAACTATAGGCCTATCTGCCTCCTCCCCGTGCTCTACAAGGCATTCACAAAATGCGTGCTGAATAGAATACGGACCACACTCGAGGAGGCCCAACCAGTCGAGCAAGCAGGATTCCGCCGATCATTTTCTACGATCGACCACATCCACTCAATACAGCGCCTACTCGAGGTTGGACGCGAGTACCAGCAACCACTCACACTTGTCTTCATAAACTTTCACAAAGCCTTCGACAGTGTTGAACCACAGGCAATCTGGGAAAGCCTGAAAAGTCAAGGCGTCCAGCCTGCCTATATTGCCCTACTACAACAGTGCTACACCAACTGCACAACCACCATCACACCATTCCACAAGAAAATCGAAATTCCGATCACAAGAGGAGTTCGCCAGGGAGATCCCATCTCGCCGAACCTCTTCTCAGCATGTCTGGAGAGCGTCTTCAACAAGATGTCATGGCAGCACCTGAGAGGAGACGAAGACGACGAGAACGACGAGAACGACAAAGCCAATCTCTTGCCCGGAATACGAATCAATGGCCAAAATCTCACGCACTTGAGATTCGCCGACGACATCGTTCTGGTCGCCAGCAACCCCAAGGCGGCAAGCCTAATGATTCAAGAATTGGTTGAGATGTGTGGAAAAGTAGGACTCCGAATGAATACTAACAAGACCAAAGTTATGAGAAACAAATTTGCCAGCCAAAGCCCGGTCAACGTAACGCTCAACAACTACCTGCATCGAAGAGGTCAATGAGTACGTCTACCTCGGTAGGCTACTCAACCATAACAACGAACTGGAGCCGGAACTTCACCGAAGACGCCGAGCAGCATGGGCTGCGTTCAACAACATCAAGAACACCACAGATGCCCTGTCTTGCCCGCGAATCCGAGCTCAACTCTTCGATTCCATCGTTTTACCGGCTCTCACGTATGGCTCTGAAGTCTGGACCTTTACGCAGGCACTTTCCGAAAGAGTCAGAGTGACCCACGCAGCATTAGAAAGACGATTAGTCGGAATCTCACTATCGGAACAACGTCAGAGGAATCTGCACAGGGAAGATATCCGAGCACAATCAGAGGTCCGAGATCCCCTACTAGTCATCAAGAAAAAGAAACTTGGATGGGCCGGACACATAATGCGAAGAAACGATGGCAGATGGACGAGGCTTGTGCAAGAATGGTATCCCATAGGCGAGAAGCGACCCGTTGGAAGACCACGGATGAGATGGTGCGACTCCCTACAGAAGGAAATATCATTATTTGATGGCGAAAATCTCGAAACACACTGGTCAACAATCGCCAAGGACCGAATGGCTTGGAAAGCTGTGATCCGCGACCACATCAGGTGATCGAAGAACGGATCGACTAAGTAACTAAGTAAGTAAGTTATTTTTATACTGTTGTCCTCTTTTCCATGTGCCATATACATATTTTTATGCGAGAAATGAATAAACATATTATTATAAGTCGCCACAAAGAATAACGCAAATTTAGAATCCTTGAAAATCTCTTTGAAGAAGGCGTGGGACGATCTTGCTGTCAACCCCTGCGTGCCGTCATTGACTCGTATTCGAAGAGACTCTGAGCTGTCATCGCGGCTAAAGGTGGACGATTCGAAAACTGTTTATGCCACTTATTTGCTGTTGTTTAATGAACATGTTGTTAGATTTGTAGAAAACAATCTTATGTTTGAACGATTTTACACTGTTTTGAATGCGGCTCCATATTTATTCCCCACCCTGTATTATACAACACTTTTGACACGTATCCATTCGGAAAGAAAACGGTTCTGATTTGGGAAAGTTCTGATTCGAAACTCTTCCTTATTCGGAAAACGACAAAAATGGTAGAAAGAACTCCGAGTGATGCACTTCTATTAGAGGCTTCATTTAATTGGGAGTGTTCTTCGATGCCGGTCGATTTTTGCTTGTTGTTTTGCTATTCTGTTACGGCGGGGGCTATTCTTATCCGGTGGGGGCTATTCTGGTATAGCGGAGGGCAATATTGATATGCGCGGTTCTATTTTGCGTCTATCCGCTAGAGGGACTACAATAATAACTTACCAAGTTGCCTGCCCTTCTAATAAAGCCTGACACTCAGGCGCCTACTTCAGATGAACGCGGATCCATTCACCCTCCACGTAAAAATATTCCACGCTCCAATCACGAGGGAAACGTGGATCCATATCGAATCCGATATGTTTACATTCTCCCACGGATCCACGTGCCCTCCTTATGTATTCCATCCTCTCCCGCGCCGGCGTGGATCCACGGCGACCCACGCGCCCTCCACGGGGGGGGGGGGGGCGCGTGGATCCATATCGGAGCTTATATCGATCCATTCCATCATGTAAGGCTCATCACAAAAGCTCAAATTAAGTCCGGAGCATTCCCTAGTCAGTCAGTGTGTCTATTTCTGTGTCTCTCACAGCCGAGTTTACATTCCACAAAACTCGATCGCGCGACCTTTCAACTGACGTCCAAACATTTTACATAGGCAAAACGCGTAGGATTTCAACAGATTCTAAAAAGTACGTCAAAAGAATGTGTAGAAATCAATTGAAATGAACTCTTTCTAGACTCTGTTGAAACTCTTTTTGATCATTGTTTTTGAAAGAGTTTCAGCAGAGTCTAGAAATAGTTCATTTCTATTGATTTTTATAGTCGGCGAATCATCAGCCTCGCTCTATCGCACTGTGCAATTTTCGACAGTGTAGTGCACCTTTTTTGAAGCGAAAAATCAAATTTTAACTGCAACTCGTCGTGGATACGTTATTTTCCGTTGAAAAGAAGTTTAAAACTATAATTCGAGTTAATCTTGCAAGTGCAACACTGTTTTACAGGGATTTTAGCAGTAGAGCGAGGTTGATGATGTATTCGCCGACTATACACATTCTTTTGACGTACTTTTTAGAATCTGTTGAAATCCTACGCGTTTTGCCTGTGTAACCACTTAATCACAAGCGTCACTAAAACTTAAAGAAGTTAGGGAAAATAAATAATTACCTTATGGGGTTATTCACGAAATGGCAAAAAACGGCAAAAAACTGCGCGAAAACTCGGAAAATGCTCCGACTGATCTGAAATTTTGGTAAAAAAGGGAGAAAATTCTCCCGGACAATACCCCAAAATTTCAGACAAAAAATATCGATTTTAAGCATTTTCAGAAAAAAAGCAATATTTCTTAAAAATCGATATTTTAGTCTGAAATTTTGTGGGAATGTCCGGGAGAGTTTTCTCCCTCATTTCCCAAAATTTCAGGTAAATCGGAGCATTTTCCGAGTTTTCGCGCAGTTTTTTGCCGTTTTTTGCCTTTTTTTGCCATTTCGTGAATAACCCCATTACTAGAAATGAAAACAAAAATAAATATTTGACGTAGACGACGTAGTCGCCACAAGACGCGGACTTGTTGTGGTTTAAATTTTTTGTGTGTTTTCGATCGACTTGCGACATGAGAATGCGAAACTCCGCCCACTTATTTGTGCGCAACCACGCGAACACAGTGATATTTGAAGAGAGACAGACAGAACGGTGAATTCAGACTTGCGTTTTCATGTCGCAATTCGATTGAATACACAATAACATACAGTGCCGTGCAAAAGTATACGAACCGGGGTGATTTTGACTGTAACTCAACTTCGGATGATCTGATCGGCCCCAAACTTGCAGGGATTAAGACAAACGCTTAAACAATAAGTTTGAATAAAAGAGTACGGTAAGCAGCAACAATTGCAGACTTATTTTCGAATGTTTCGGAAATCGATAAAATCCGATTTTTTTTTTGCTTTTTTCATTTCTATTCAATTATTATCGTTTTTCATGCATAAATGTTGTTATTTAGAATATGTGGCTCTCGTACTTTGTCAAATTTTCAGCGGATGGCTATTATCCGTGGTCGTCAGATGGATCTGGACATGCCACCCTCGCGAAGCAGTTCAAGACTTCAAAACCGGTAATCTGGGCGACATTGAAAACTCCACACCGATCGAAAGCTACTGGAAGACCTTCAACAACATCACCAGGAGTCGACAGAATCATTTTCAGGATAAGAAAGAAAAATCCCCGACAGACAAGCGCGGACATCAACTCGGAGCTGAAAGACCTATTTGGAGTTTAGGTTAGTCTTTTGAACATTTCTCAGAAAATTTCAGTTGACATGGCTTACAGGTGTCCAACGACACGGTCAAAAGACGTCTGAGCTGCGCTGGACTCTTCGGGAAGCGCCCAGTGAAAGCCATTGACTTTTATCTTTTTCCCACTGTCACGGTAGTATTATCCTCCTTATTTGACGAACTTCTTTCTTCCAATTTGATCAAATTCGACATCTTAAACACACTTTTGACAGCTGAACTCACAAAAAAAAACGATACAAATAATGTTGAATATCATTGAAAATAAATAAATAAATTCGAAAATTGAATTACGTGCCATGCAACGTGGCGGCCTATCGAAACACCGTCACGTAAATCGGGCGGGCGTAGGGTAAAGCGGGCGGGCGTAGGGTGCCCGACCTTCGGACGGGTGTAGGGTGTTTTCGGGCGGCCCGCCCGAGATGGAAAGCTTATCCATAGGTCATTCTCATTTCTAAAAACATACAAATAAACATATGGGCACAGTTACGTGAACTGATCTGACATCTCTCGTGCCATCTTGATTACATAAAAAAACTTGTTGGAAATTTTGAAAATATGGTTATTACCGATATTGATCCTTCTACAGAAGCCAATTTCAAGTAAGTTTTGTTTATTATTGCGTCGCGAAAACCTGTCAGAGCACACTGGGGTATGAGGAGGGAGTGAGTAAGCGCGCCCGGACGCACACACGCAACGCATCCAAATGAGGCCCAAAAAATAAAAAATCGCGCGAAAAATTTCGCAGTATCGGAGAGAAAAATCAACGCGCGCGAAATAATTTTGGATAGGATTTCGGAATTTTCACGATTTTGCGTTGGTTTTTCTCTCCGATAATACGAAATTTTTCGCGCGCCTTTTTTATTTTTTGGGCCTCATTTGGATGCGTTGCGTGTGTGCGTCCGGGCGCGTTTACTCACTCCCTCCTCAGACCCCAGTGGAGCAGAGCGCGCGACGCTGCTGTGGCAAGGTGCGCGACGCTGCTGTGACTCTGCTGTGACTCGGCTGTGACCACCACTTTTTGCGGCGAGACCACAGCGCTCCGCTCTGACTGCTTTTCGCGACGCAGTAATAGTTTTGAAATCAGTATTTGTTTTTTTTCAGTCAAGCATTCGACAATGTCTCGCCCGAAAAAGGGAAATGCAGCAGAGAATTCATTTAAAGTCTTACGTGAGTACTTTTAAACTTGCTGCTAGCCGTCTAAAAATAATTCGGATACCTTGCGAAATAAATAGGGTGTCGTAAAGTCCACTCGGGAACATTCTATTAAAACCCACGCATCATTGCGATATAGGCCTCCCAACAAAAACTTTGTAGAAACAAGGGCAGCTCTGATTTTTCAAAAGGGAGGGGGGAAGGTATGCCAGAATAGGTGTTGGGGTGGTCTAATTGATCATGGGGGGTGGGAGAGTGTAGCTATAATAGAATACCGCTTTTTAATGGCTGCGAGTGCTTTTCCAGCATGCGGGGCTCCTGTCGAGCGGGGGTTATAGCAGAGTTTTCCCTTTTTGCAGTATAAATCTTGATAGTAATTTAAGTGTGGGCAATTTTATGAGTTATAATCATACACAGTGAATCTTTTACTACGTCAAGCGAAAATTTTCTGACAAAAAGTCCACCAATCAGCGTAAAGAGTGAGTGGGATTTAGTTGCGAAAGTGTGGCACGGATTTTCGAAATCAATGGTGAATAAATTGCAATTTTTTTGCATAAATAATGTGAAATTCGGAGAAAAACTTCTAGAAAAACATGTAAAAACAATTTACAGCTGAAAACAGCGGAATGGAGAAAAATAATTATTGAGCCGATTTTTAATTTAGGGCTCTGTTTTCCAGAAAAGTACAGAAAACTGAAAATTAAAGAGAAGATCCGATATTTTTTTGCTCGTCCGCGACACCGAGAACATTCTATTAAAACCCCCCGCATCATTCTGATGTAGCATTAACATTGGAATAGCGCCCCCCCCCACTCCATAGCATGGGGAGGTGGGTCTTATTAATATCTTAAAATTTAGCGACATAGCGCCAGAAGAATGTGAGACACCTTTAAAATGGGCGACCGGAGGGAGCTTTGAGAAAGCATGCTTTGATAAAAAAGATCAACTCTGATTTTTCCAGGGGGGTTTGTCAGAATAGCTGTTGGGGGTGGTCTAATAGAGCATGGCGGGGGACTATACTAGAAGATTCTCATTCCCATTTTGCACGGCCTCCCAGGACGCCAGGCAGTGCAATCGCGCTCCGCTCCTTTTGGCGCTTCAAAATACGCTTCAAAAATTTTTTCAAAATAGCCCCAGGATTTCTTTCATGGAACAGAAAATTTCAATCAACACGTAGTAAAAGATTCACTGTGCCATAGATGCCAAAGACCAGGCGCGCCCACGGGCCGGGCGCAATTTTTTACTAAAATGTTCAGCCCGTGACCGGTCGGGGTGGGCCCGTCTTGTATTTTTGCAAACGGGTACTGCAGTTTTTAAAATCGAAACAAGAGAAACGCAAATGCGGTCAAAGAAGGAGTATCAGGGTTGATGAGGTCACGCTTGAATGAATCTTATATTATTTGTTTTTTAAGTTTATTTTAATTGTAACGTTCATTTTATTTGTATCGTTACGTGAACTTATATAATTTTTACGTGTGTTGTGCATCAAAAACGTGGTATTTCCACGTATTTAATCAAAAACATTTTTCCATATTGCCCATTCGCGAAGAAAGCAATTGCGCTTCACAAAACTTAGTACTACGTGGATTTCATTTTCGTCGCCAAATTATTTCAATTCACGTGTAAATTCAATGTGAAATGAAATAATTTGGCGACGAAAATGAAATCCACGTAGTACTAAGCTTTGTGGAGCGGACTTTCTTTCTTCGCGAATGGACAATAGAAGATTGCTCTGCAATCGTTTTCAGAGGCGACCGGAGGGAGCTGGGTGGAAGTATGCTCCGCGGGTAGAAGCTTGGAAATCAAACATTCTCTTCCAAGTTCCGTCGGAAATTTCCGCTTTTGTAATTTTTTCTTCCGATGTTCCGAAGGAATTTCGAGTTTTTCATTTTTGTTTCCCAATTTCATCTTCTCTTTTTTCAAACATGTTGAAATTATATTTTTAACGAGAAAACAAAAAGAAAAAAAGATCAGAAACGAACGTTATCATCAATCTCTGAAAGCTCCACCGGGAGCCCATCAAAACCTAAGTCGTGCAGAACAAAACTAAAGGCGAAATAACTTTTCTACGTGGGAAATCGAGAGACGCGAGACAAAATGAAGGAAAGTCCGCAGTTCACGTTGCGTTTTTGAGCAGTGGAACGCAAGTAATTTATTTTCAATATTATTCATTTCTGATGGACCTATTTATTTGAATTAAAATTAATTTTTATGTCACATTTATTCAATGCAATACTACATATTGATGAATTAATCTGAATTTTCCTCAACCATTGAGTTTGAACCTTTCTGCGAATCGCGCCTAGTCATCCTGGTCAAATAAGTGAACTTATTAACAAATATAATGGATTCGTGGCGGAGTGACAATTTTTTTCACGTTTTTATTCGAAAAAATGAATAAATAACTGAAGAAATGAAGGAATGAAGAGATTTTTCTTCTCCCAGTTTCACGTGAAATGTCACTCCGCCGCGAATCCATTATAATGCATGCCCCTTTAAAAATTTACTCCGAGTGGACAAGATTACACAAAAATGATGACATTATATGCGTTTTTTGACCAGAATGGATTGGCGCGATTTGCAGAAAGGCTCAATCTCAATGGTGCAGGAAAATTCAGATTAATTCATTAATGTTTTTTTGCATTGACGCATGTTTTCACATAAAAATTAAAAGTCTATGAAAGTTCAACCGCTCGAAAATTCAACGTGAACTGCGGACTTTCCCGGATTTCGTCTCGCGTCTTTCAACTTTCCACGTTGAAAAAACGTATTTCGCCGTTGGCCCTGTTCACCATAGCCTAGGTTCCGATGAGCCCCCGACAATTTTTTTCACTTGTTGTTTTATACTTTTTTTTTTGTTGTTTTATACTTTTTTTCATAAATTCCTCGAAAAAAAACTTGAACAAATGCGGGCACAGACTGGCCGGGCTGCGCTGGGCACGGGCACAAGCTTTCTAAGTTTTGTGCCCGACTAAATGGCCAAAAGCGCTCCTCTGAACTCAACGCTATACGATTTTCATTTTGGTTTCCAAATTATTTCATTTCACGTGTAAATTCAACGTGAGATGAAATAATTTGGAGACCGAAATGAAAATTGCCTAGCGTTGAGTTCAGCGGAGCGCGTTTGACCAATTTGGCAGGCCGACAATACTAAAATAACGATAATCTTCATGAAATTTGTGAAAATTATCAAAGAGTTTATAATTTGAAAAAAATTGGTTTTTTTTCGATTGGGATAATTTGAGACTAAATACACAAAAATGTACAAAAATTCATTTCAAAATAAAAAAAAAACTAAATATTCAAATTTTCTCATTTTTTGAATAAATTTTTTATTTCTCACATTTTTACACATTTTTATGTAATTTAGAACCAATTTCCTTCACTTTTGTTCAGTTCAAATGGTATAGAACCTTTCTGTAGATGTTTAATGCTAGGGCCGAGGCCGCGGCCCTGCCGGGAGTACTTGTTTTGTACTGGAGAATTTGATTTAGCTTATTATTATACAACACTTTTGACACGTATCCGTTTGGAAAGAAAACGGTTCTGATTCGGGACAGTTCTGTTTTGATAAAGTTCTGATTCGAAGCTTTTCCTTATTTGGAAAGTGACAAAAATGGTAGAAAGAGCTATGAATGGTGCACTTCTATTAGAGGCTTCTATTAATTGGGATTGCTCTGCGATGTCGGTCGATTTTTGCTCTTTGCTTTGCTATTCTGATACGGCGGGGGCTATTCTTATCAGGTGGGGGCTATTCTTTTCCGGTGGGGGCTATTCTGATATAGCGGAAGACGATATTGATATGGACAAGAAAAAAAGGAAGAAGTTGGGACTTATCTGATAAACAGGAGCTTCCTCGAAATAGAACCGTATGAAATAGAACTATACATCGTTTTAGCGCGTTTTAGCACAATTAGGTGAAGACTATTGAATAAAAAGCCAAACAGAAAAAGTTCAACTCAGTGGCGTGACCTGTTTTCGATTTATTGACTGTGTTCTATTTCACGCGGTTCTATTTCGGAACAGTTCTATTCCACGCGGTTCAATTTTGCGTCAAGTTCTATTTCGACACAACACAATTCTATACTAGTTACTATACTAGTTCACTCATATACCAGTATAACTACCAGGTTTTTTTTAAAAAACCACTGAATAAATCGGACCAAAATCAACGCATAAGGGGTGCTAAGCCGATTCTTGGTGGTCGATATCAGCTACAATGGTCAATTACCAAGTTGCCTGCCCTTCTAATAGAGCATGACATCCACGCGCCCTGCTTCAGATAAACGCGGATTCATTCTCCATAACGTCAAAAAAATTCCACGCGCCCTCCACGAGGGACACGTGGATCCATATAAGATCCGATATGTTTCCATTCTCCTACGGATCCACGCGCCCTCCATATATATTCCATCCTCCGCCACGCCGGCGTGGATCCACGGCGACCCACGCCAAAACAATCCACGCTCCCTCCACGGGGACGCGTGGATCTATATCGGATCATATATGGATCCATTCCACGTCCCATCCGTTTCGGATCCGTTTTGGCATTATCTCCCACCACCTGTGGTTCAGTGGTAGAGTAGCCGCAGGGTATGCAGAAGGTCTGGAGTTCGAGTACGCGCTATTTAAAAACTTTTTTGCGATTTTTTAACTTTCTTTTTTTCTCATTTTTTGTCGAGATTTTTCACAAGTTTTTTTTCACAAAATTTTTTTTGAGAAATTTTTTTTCTCAAATTTTCTCAAGCTTGTGGTGGTTTGGATGGATTGCATGTTGGGTTTTGTTTCTTTTAAACCAATTGTTCTTTCATATTTATGCTAATGAAACACTGTAAGTTTCAAACTCCTGTGCCAAATTGTTTTGATAGTTGGAATTCCAAACTGTTCAGTAAATGGATGCACATTCGGCTCTTTGGATCTTTATTCATATAAAACATACTCAAAAATTTGAAATTCACAGAGGCAAAAAAAAACTAACAGAGGAGATGCAAAGCAAAAAAATATTTGATTTAAAAAGAACAAAACGCAACATGCAATCCATCCAAACCACCACAGGCGTTCCCAACCGTGAAGGACCCGAACCAGCTACCTCTAGAATCTAACCCTAACGGACTACCCACTTAACCACACAGGTGAAATGCGGTGGATGCATATAGTGTCCGTATTTGAATCATATCGTGCATCTATGTAAATTAGGGAGGCTACCCCGAATCAGAACGTTCCCGAATCAGAACTGTCCCGAATCAGAACCGTGTCCTGAGGCAGAACTGTTCGTATCAGAACTGCCCTGCATCAGAACTGTTCGGAATCAGAACTGTCCCTAAACAGAACTGTTCGTTTCAGAACTTTCCCGAATCAGAACTGTCCCGAAGCAGAAGTGTTCGTATCAGAACTGCCCCAAATCAGAACTATCCTGTATAAGTTTTAAATAAAATTTGTTTTATTATGAAAAAACAACATATTAGGTCGTAAGCATGCTTTTTGAACAGTTCTGATTTGGGGCAGTTTTGATACGAACAGTTCTGATTCGGGACAGTTCTGATACGAACAGTTCTGAATCGGGGCAGTTCTGATTTAGGGCAGTTCTGATTCGGGACAGTTCTGCTTTGGGGCAGTTCTGATAAAGGACAGTTCTTATACAGGACAGTTCTGATTCGAACAGTTCTGATTCAGGACAGTTCTGATTTAGGACAGTTCTGATACGAACAGTTCTGATTCAGGACACGGTTCTGATTCAGGACAGTTCTGATTTGGGACGCAAGATTGGCACGGATAGATAGCGGGAAATCGTGAAAAACCAGAACAAAAACAAAAAAAAAACACCGCCAAAAAAATCATAATTCGCTGTCGCGATCGCGTAAATCAATCGTAAACATAGGGACCGCAACGTGTTTTTAAAAAATGATGTTTTCTGAAATATTTACCGTATTTACTCTAATATAGGCGCATGCGCTTCTATTTTTTCATTTCCGGAAGCGCACACACTGTCGCTGGTGGGTGGCCTACACAGGTAAAATGCGGTGGATGCATATAGTGTCCGTATTTGAATCGTGCATTTTTGTAAATTAGGTTCTAGATATTTAATAAATCCGCGTCGTTTGATTAACGTTTACACATTTTACTAATTCAGTCACAAAAATCACGAAATTTGGAAGAGCTGAAGTACAAAAATCAGTGCCGTTACAAGAAAAAAAAACTTGTAAGAAAAGTGAAAAAAAAGCAGGGAAAAAATCGCCAAATGTCGCAGGCTTGTGTATATACATTAAATTTATTTATTTTAATGCAAAAAATAAATTAATAATTATTCGGACACTATATGCATCCACCGCATTTCACCTGTGTAACCACTCAACCGCTGTTCAGCTGTTGCAAGAGAACGATTGGCAAGAAAGTGACAGCGTGGATGATTTTGTAAGGAACAGCTCACGCATTTAATATTTGAAAACGCAAACAGAATTGAAATTTTAACTGGATTTTCAGATGCGATTTTCTCGTAAACCACCGGCGTTTAGCAAAAACGAAAAGTATTTTTGGAATCTCCATAAAACTATCTTTCGAATCAAGTAAGACTCATCGCGAAAGCCCAAATTAAGTCTGGGGCATTCCCTAGTAAGTTTCGTGGGGCGCACTTGCTTTTTTCGCGAATGGACAATAGAGAAAAATCTGATATTCTCTATAAAAATCGTATAAAAACTATAAAAATCTGATTACTGCGTCGCGAGGAGCTGCGGGACAGCGGGACAGCGTGTCGATTCACTTTTTTTCGTTTTTTTTTTTTTGTTTTTTCAAACAGTAAATTTTTATTTGGTGCGTAAATCGACACAGTGCCGCGGTGAGACTCGCGTCTGTGCCACGTTTTCCACGCGTTTCTGCCTGCTCCTCCCGACGCATTAATATAAGAGTGACAACACATGGAAACCCCTAAAAATGTATTGTTTTTTCATTTTTTATTTCTCCTTCGGTCAATTATGGAGCGCCGGTGAGCATGTGAGTCACTATTGAAATGAAACGGCCAGTAGAGTTTTACAAACTTGGAAAAATTCGACGGTGGAGCCCGGGGGTTGAAAGGTACATGGCAATTTAAATTTTGCAGGAAAGTTGCCACGTCACACGAAAAAAAAAACGCGCGAAATGACGATGCTACCTCGGAATAAAACTGCAGCAAAATAGAACTGCAGCGAAATATAACTCGCTTTGCAATAGAACCGTTTGGAATAGAATTGTTCGGTAAAGAACTGTATTGTCGGCCCGCCAAAATGGTCAAACGCGCTCCGCTGAACTCAATACTACGTGGATTGTATTTTGTATTCCAAATTTTTTCATTTCACGTGTAAATTCAACGTGAAATAAAATAATTTGGAAACCAAAATGAAATCCACGTAGTATTGAATTCAGCGAAGCGCGTTTGACCGACGTGGCGGGCCGATAATAGCAAAATAAAACTTTTTGGAATAAAACTGTAGCGACTGCATTGCTTGGCCGTCAAGGCGGGCCGAGAAAAAAATGATAAAAGTTTATTAAAAAAAAAACAAAACAAACAATTTTTGGTGAATAGCTCAAATTAAACTGTTGAAAAAAGCACGCGCATGAGAAATGCCAATATTTGAATGAGCAAACAATGCAATCGCGCTCCATTGCTAATGTAGTTCCAAAACGCTAGTTTTATTGCGAAACATTTCTATTCCAAACAGTTTTATTCCGAACAGTTTTATTTTGCTACAGTTCTATTCCGAAGCGAGTTCAATTTCGCTACAGTTCTATTTCGCTTCAGGTCTATTCCGAGTAGCACCGAAATGACGTGTTGAAAACGTCGTTACTGCGGCACCACATCAATTTTGTTTTACTTCATATATTTTGCATGATTCTTAATATTTAAGAAATATTTCCCTATGTATTTTATGCAGGAAACGTATTCCGCCAAAGCCTCGTTTTTGAAAATCCAAACTGTTTCAACTCTGTAACAACCGCGTTTTCTCAAACCTGTGTGAACAATGGAGATTTTTCAGATTACCCCCGCTTATTTTCATAAATAAATCAAGAATGAGCCGATTGTAACAGAATATCGTCGCCTCGAAATCCAATACAATATTTTGCGAATGGTTGACGGATCCTCATCTCGCAATGAATTACACATGGTCGGGCCATTATAAATTTCTAAAATTTGTTAGAACATATTATGTGTTCTGTTTGTCGTCGCGGTGTTTGCACACAATCATTCTTTTTCTTACGAAAATCGACTCGAACTCCTTAACATGTACTCTATTAGAAATCGTCGCCTTAAAGCTCAATTGATCCTTCTTTACCGAATGGTTAGTGGTGCCTCATATTTCCCTGATCTCAACTCCTTCATTTCTTTTGCTTCCTCATCTCGTCGACCTATGCTATTAAAGTGTCACCTTCCCCAAACCAATGATTTCTTCTCCATTACAGTCCCGATTTGGAATTCTATTGTACGCAACATATCCACCTTCCTAACTCCTTCTCAATTCGAACAACTAGTTGTTTCGTCTATTTCCCGGTTTTGAGCTTTTTTTCCATCACTGCCATTCTTGCATGTCGGCCAATACTCAGTGGGTCCCGGATCTTTGGGTCCCAGACTCTTTGGGTACGATGGATCTTTGGGTACGGCTACTCTTTGGGTACCAATTTTAGGTACGGTATCTTTGGGTACGATTGCTCTTTGGGTACGGCTACTCTTTGGGTACGACTACTCTTTGAGTACCAAATTTGGGTACGGTATCTTTCGGTACGGTATCTTTGAGTACAATTGCTCTTCGACCCAAGTGCGCAGAATTCGAGTGCGGTATGTTCCATAAAGCAAGTATTCCAGATCGAGAATGAAAGCGGTAAGTTGCTTTCCGGGCGTTAACTTCATTGTGTAACTAGATTAATTGCTGTATAAATACTGCGTAAGTGTCTTGCTGGTTACTGAAAAGGGAAACGTCCTGAGGGGTGTCGCCTGGCACTCGTGGGTGGGAAACTTACTAATAGTTCTTAAATATACTCGGCGAATGCATCATCAGCCTCGCTCTACCGCACTTTTCAATTTTCAACAGTGTAGTGCGCCTGTTTTGAAGCGAAAAATCAAATTTCACCTGCAATTCGCCGTGGATACGTCAGTTTCCGTTAAAAAGAAGTATAAAAAATGGAATTCGAGTTAATCTTGCCAGTGCAACACTGTTTTACAGGCATTTTGCAGTAGAGCGAGGTTGATGATGTATTCGCCGACTATATATATGGACATTTTGAATTAGTATATTCTTTGTTTGTGTGTCTCGCTCCATAAAACTCCACAAAACTTGATCCCGAAACCTTTTGGTTAACGTTCAAAAATGTTAGCGGCTTTACCACAATGGCCGCGAAAACTTTAGTGAGTTAAGGAAATGGAATATTTGCTACTACTATCTTTCTTATATAGAAAATTTTAAATTGGTCTGCATTTTTTTGTGTGTCTTTAACAAGAGATTGCATTCAACAAAACTCGAACCAGTGACTCAGGTAACGAGTCAAACTTTGCTGGGCAACTTTCAAACTTTTTTAAACCTTTTGAAGAAAAAAGGGGAAGTTGAAACTTTTCTGAGCCGTTTTCAATCTTTTTGTCGTCGAAATTGATGTAAACTTTTTAATACATATTCAAACCTTTTCAAACTTTTTCAAACTGTAAGTTTCCCATCCACGAGTGCCAGGCGACACCCCTCCGGACCAGGCTTTCTCGGAAATAGAAATTTGTCTTCCGAGTTCCGTCGGAAATTTCCGATTTTTTAATTTTCTCTTCCGATGTTCCGTCAGAATTCCGAAATTTCAAATACTCGTTCCGATTTCCGTCGGAATTCCGACTTCCGACGGAATTTCGATTTCCGATCGGAAAAATGGGAAATGAACCTGAATAGGCCCATAAAATCTTAAATTATCCACAAAAAAATTTAAAAAATTGAGAAAAAATACGTAGACTCGTGTTTTGAATAGGAAATTTGTGTCACGGACATGGTCGAGTTTTTTCAAAAAAAAAAAAGAAAGATTTTTCGTACCAAATATCGGCAGAAAAACATGTTTTTTCCGACATTTGAAAAAAAAATTATTTCCGACGGAAACAAAATTATATTCGGAAATAATTTTGTCTCGGAACGGAATCGGAATTTTTTTCGGGAATTCCGAACATCGGAATTCCGAGTTTTCGGAAATTTCCGAGAAAGCCTGCTCCGGACATTTCCCTTTTCAGTAACCAGCAAGACACTTACGCAGTATTTATACAGCAATTAATCTAGTTACACAATGAAGTTCACGCCCGGAAAGCAACTTACCGCTTTCATTCTCGATCTGGAATACTTGCTTTATGGAACATACCGCACTCGAATTCTGCGCACATGGGTCGAAAAGCAATTGTACTCAAAGATACCGTACCGAAAGATACCGTACTCACATTTAGTATCCAAAGAGTAGTCGTACCCAAAGATCCATCGGACCCAAATATACCGTACCCAAAGATACCGTACCCAAATGTGGTACCCAAAGAGTAGTCGTACCCAAAGATTCATCGTACCCAAAGATACCGTACCCAAAGATCCATCGTACCCAAAGAAACCGTACCCAAAGAGTAGCCGTACCCAAAGATCCATCGTACCCAAAGAGTCTGGGACCCAAAGATCCGGGACCCACTGAGTATTGGCCTTGCATGTCTTATGATATTTTCCCACTAGGTACATCTCTTGCGGGATTGTCCTAGTCTCCTTTCTTTATTCACCCTCTTGTTCCCAATCTTAAGTTTTAAATGCGACTGATGAATAAATGATTATTATTATTAACAAATATTTCATCTCTGGTATTGTTATATCTCCTTCTTCTATTGTCCGCGACCTTGGTTTACTTTTTGATGAAATACTGTTTTTCAAAACCAAATTCTCAGAACTTCCTCCCTTGCTCTCCTCCGCTCGAAACAATTGCTCAAAGCCTTTTCTTCCTCTTCCCCACAATTTCTAACCAAACTGTACAAAACTTATGTCCTACCAATTCTTAACTATTGCGCACCAATTTACTCACCCTCTCCTAATTCTATCTTTGCATCTAAACCGGAATTCTCCCTCAGATTTTTTTACTAAACGCGTTCTTCAACGATCTAACACCTCATTCACTTCTTATGCACATAGGCTCGCACTACTGAACCTCACCTCAATCAGACATTTTCGTCTCAAATCCCAGCTTGTTCTATTGTATGATTTAGTGACTCACAAAAGCTTTTCTTCATGCCAATTTGTCCTAGCCATCCTAACTCCCCCCCTCCGCTTTACCAACTGGACTATTGCTGGTCCCATCGGTCATTTCATTTTTAATTGCTCCGATAATTCTGCTCGGTTTTCCTCTTTATCATGTATGTATATTTGCAAGCAAATAAATCTTTTCTTTAATTTTTATTTCAATTAGGGAGAAAATACCGTAATGCCTCTAGAATACTAGGTGTATTAGTGGTTGTATTTGAGATTTATTCGAATTGGGCAAATGGACCGAAGTTGCTATGTTTATGACACTGTTGTATTCGGCGGTCGTAAAAATCTAGCTCTGGGGTCATAAAACTCATGAGATGGCCATACGTTTTTTTTTGACACATCCAATATCGGTTTTAAACAACGACACATTAAATTCATAAATTATCAATTAAATGTGATAAAGAATCATAATAATATTTGCAAGCTAATTTAAGAAAACTAAATATTTTTTAAAAGACACACATCAGTGGGGAGGTAGGGAGTAGGCTTTCTCGGAAATAAAAACTTCACTTCCGAGCAGTGTGTCTTACCGGAAAAAATTTTTTCGATAAATGCCCTTTTCGATAATTTATCGAAAATTTATCGAAAAAATTTATCGAAAAATGTATCGAAAAATTTTCGATAATTTATCGAATTTATCGAAAATTTTTCGATAAATTTATCGAAAACTGGGTTTTCGATAAAAAATTTAAATTACCTAAAACAGTGTTTTTTTTTTGTTTCTTAGTTTATTTTAAACAGTGGAGGAGGGGAATATGATCATTTACTACCAATGGTCATTCACTAGCAAATGATCATTTACTACCGGATGATCATTTACTTCCAAATGATCATTCACTACCAAATTTTCATTTACTACCAGATGATCATTTACTACGAAATGATCATTTTATACCGGTAGACCTTTTGGTGATCATGTATTATCCGTAGTAAATTTAGTAGTAAATGATCATTTGATAGTGAATGATAATGTGGTAGTAAATGATCATCCGGTAGTAAATGATAATTTGGTAGTGAATGATCATTTGGTAGTGAATGATTATTTGGTAGTAAATGATCATTTGGTAGTGAATCACTGGGGTATGAGGAGGGAGTGAGTAAACGCGCCCGGACGCATATACGCAGCGCATCTAAATGAGGCCCAAAAAATAAAAAATCGCGCGAAAAATTTCGCATTATCGGAGAGAAAAACCAGCGCGCGCGAAATAGTTTTGGATATTCTCAGTACGGAACGCTGCAAACGCGCTCCCTTCGCACAGTGGAGGACGCGGCCACGTTGGCGACCAGAGAGTGCAGAAAATTGAGAGAGCCGTGGCCGATGTTTTGCTCTGATTTCTCTAAACCTCACTCCAAATGCATGCGAAATTTTTTGTTCGACTGGAGCGAGTTTGCAGCGTTTTATACAGAGTATAGGATTTCGTAATTTTCACGATTTTGCGTTGGTTTTTCTCTCCGATAATGCGAAATTTTTCGCGCGATTTTTTATTTTTTGGGCCTCATTTGGATGCGTTGCGTGTGTGCGTCCGGGCGCGTTTACTCACTCCCTCCTCAGACCCCAGTGGTGAATGATCATTTGGTAGTAAATGATCATTTGGTAGTGAATGATCATTTGGTAATGTTTGATCATTTAGTAGTAAATGATCAGCAGTTCTTATTCAGAGAGTTATAGCGTTAAAAAGACATTAGATTTAAAAATAAGCTGCATTAAAAAATTTTGCTTTTATCGAAAATTTTTCGATAAAAAATTTATCGAAACCTTTATCGAAAATTTTTCGATAAAATTTTTATCGAAAAATTTATCGAAAATTTTTCGATAAAACTTCGATAAATTTATCGAAAATTTTTCGATAAAATTTCGATATATTTATCGAAAAATTTTCGATAAAAATTTTCGATAAATTTTTCGATAAATTTATCGAAACTTTATCGAAAAGACACACTGCTTCCGAGTTCCGTCGGAAATTTCCGATTTTGTAATTTTCTCTTCCGATGTTCCGACGGAAATCCGAATTTTTCATTTTCATTTCCGAATTTCCGTCGGAATTCCGAAATTTTTAAAGTCTCGTTCCGATTTCCGTCGGAATTCCGACTTCCGACGGAATTCCGATTTCCGATCGGAAACATCGGAAATGAACCTGAATAGACCCATAAAATTTTAAATTATCCATAAAAAGTTTAAAAAAAATTGAGGAAAGATACGTAGACTCGTGTTTTGAATAGGGAATTTGTGTAACGGACATGGTCGAATTTTTCCCAAAAAAAGATTTTTCGTACCAAATTTCGACAGAAAAACATGTTTTTTTCCGACGTCGGAAAAATATTATTTCCGACGGAAACATTTTCGGAAATCATTTTGTCTCGAAACGGAATCGGAAATTTTTTCGGAAGTAAACTGCCTCGGAACCGGAATCGGAAATTTCCGACATCGGAATTCCGACGGAATTCCGACTTTTCGGAAATTTCCGAGAAAGCCTGGTGGGGAGCCTCCACCTCCCCATCAGTGGGGAGGGGGAGCCTCCCCAAGCTACCCATTGCCAACCCTAGGATGAGAAAAAACTAATTGAGAATTGCAGAAAGTGTCTGAAATTTGTATTACAAACATAAAATGATGTGTATTATGCAATTAAAAAATAAAAAACATATTATTGTTTAAAAAAAGTTGTCACCTCAGGAACTCTCAGGAAAATCAGGATCAGATATTTGGTAGGTGACTGACAGGTTAAACATTTTTTGTTTCTAATTGGTTTACAAATGAATTGTGGTTATTTTAAACCATGTAAAATTGCGCATACACTTGTTATTTGAGTGTTTGATCAAAAATGCTGACATTCATTGGTGATGCGCTGTCGGGCCCGCCAGCGGCCAGCTGACGATGGTAAATTTTTTGTCTCAAAAAGCTTTCTAAATGTTTTTTCCTGGTTTTATGTGAATAATATCGCGCATGATGAGATATTTAGTATACGTTTTTTTTTGTTTAAAGAATTGGACTTGACCGACCGCGGATAAGTTGCGTAGAAGTTGTATAAACGTTTCGTTTGTTTTGATATTTGTTTACGAAATTTTATTCTAATTCAAAAAGTCTTTAATTTATTCGAAAATTGAAGTAAAACCGATATAGGTAGGGACCGCAACGTGTTTGACAAAAGTCCAAATTTTGACCAACTGACGATTGGAATATGTTCAGTGCAAGCCGAGTTACAGCCATTTTTGTGCGCTCCTCATTACTACTGAGGCCGTATTCATGAACATTTACCGTACGGTAAATGAAAAGGTAAATGGATTATTGACCGAAAATATTAGTTTTGTTATTCCTGAAACGATTGAAGGGTTATTTATAGTTCCATGAACCCCTTAAGCATTCCAAAATCATTCCAAAATTTTTAACTTTCTGTCGAGAAAATCATTTACCGCTTTCATTTACCGTACGGTAAACGTTCATGAATACGGCCACTGATTTCACGGTGATTCTTTTACTACCGGCCACGCATTTCTAGTCTTCCGATCGCAAGTATTTCCCCTCTCCCTCTCGTACTCTCTCACTCTCTCATCACATGGAGTGGGCGGAGTTCCCTCCCCTTTTTGCAAAATGCGGCAAAAAAATTTGCGGAAATCAGTTCGGCCACCACGGATTATTTGAAATGTTACGTTTAAAAACGAACGAATTTCGGTTTTAAATATGCGCCATAATGAGGGGAAGTAAAGTGACAAAAAACTTCTCTATCCGAAGTCATGCGCTCTATTGACAAAATTATACGAAACCGTGCCGCACTTGCAAAATTGGCGCGAATTCAAAATTTTTTATTTCATTGTTTACTAATAAATTAAGTAATTCACATAATTTGTCATATTTATTAACAAAAAAACGGAAAACGGAAAATGACGTATCCAAGAAGAGTTGCAGTTAAAATTTGATTTTTCTTTTCAAAAAAGGCGCACTACACAGTTCAAAATTGAAAAGTGCCGTAGAGCGAAGTTGATGATGTATTCGCCGACTATACAGTACTGGCCATAAAGAATGCGACAACTTGTTTTTTGACGATAACTTCTTGGAAAGTTAACTTTTTGACCCGAATTTCTTACTGTATCTGCAATGGAACCTCACAAAAACTTGCGTACTTGCGAATTGCATCATTCTGCAAAAACAATTTTTTTTTAATTTTTAAAATTTTTCTCATTTTTGCACTTTTTTCATGTATTTCAGTTTTTTGTATAAAGTTGAATGAAAATTAATTCGGAGTAGTTCTAATTAGTTTTTATTGTTTTTCAGCCATGGTCAGACCATTTGGGAAAAAAAACTTTCACTGTGGACGTTCGAAAAAGCACCGCACGTGGACATGAACTAGGCGCGCATCCGAAGATCCTCGCAACTCAGTTTGGTTGTTCTTCCAGCCAAATTTACCGTATTTTGAAGAGTAATCGTGACGATGTAAGGTTTCAATTAGCTTTCTAAATTAATTTCGACTATTCAGGATGGTGTAGTTCATCGTCAATCTCCAGGAAGACCCCGAACCACTTCCAGAGCTATGGATCGAAATATTTTGCGCGCGTGCCGAGAAGATCTTAGACGCACATCTACGGATATTCAAGTTTCCGTGACTTCTCCAAACGAGCCGGTGCAATCGAGAAGGAATATTAGAAAACGTATGCAAGTTGCTGGACTGCACGGATGAAGACCAGTCAAAAAACCACTCGTTAGTCTAAAAAACCGGAAAGCTCGCGTTGTATGGGCTAAACAGCACTTGTCCTGGGGACCTCGAGAGTGGGCTAATCACATCTGGAGCGACGAATCGAAGTTCAATCTGTTCGGTACTGATGGTATTTAATGGATTCGACGTCCTATTGGCTCCAGATGTGCTCCTCAGTACCAATGTCCGACGGTAAAACATGGAGGTGGATCTGTGATTGTTTGGGGATGCTTCACCGACACTTTCATGGGTCCATTGAAGAGAATTGTTGAAACCATGGACCGATATGTAAACGAAGACATCCTGGAGAACACAATGCGACCATGGGCAAGAGCAAATTTGGGCCGATCGTGGGTGTTTCAGCACGATAATAACCCGAAACATACTTCTGGTCATGTCGCCAATTGGTTTCGACGTCGCCGTGTGGATCTCCTGGAATGGCCAAGTCAGTCTCCGGATTTGAATCCCATCGAACAAATGTGGGAGGAGCTAGAACGACGTCTCAAAGGAGTCCGAGCCTCCAATGCCAACCAGAAATTCGCTCAACTTCAAGCTGCTTGGAAGAGTATCCCGATGACGGTAGTTCAGACGCTCCTGGATTTGATGCCATGTAGATGCCAGGCTGTTATTGATGCCAAAGGATACCCAACCAAGTATTAAATCACTTTTTATAGTTACCTTCCTTTTGTTTTTGACCTTCGGTGATTCTAGAGCTTATTTGTATAGATCTCCAAAAATGTAAATTTTCATGAATTTTCGAAAAAATTGAATAAAAAAATAATTTTCAGCAGAATTTTAAAATCAACTTGACAGAAAGGTTTCTGATAGTGCTGAAAAAATCTCACAAAAATTTTGGGTCAAAAAGTTAACATTCCAAGAGGTTATCGTCAAAAAACTAGTTGTCGCATTCTTTATGGCCAGTACTGTACGTCAGCGTAACCCTCCTCATCAGGCTTGGTCGGTGTCGGAAAACGGAAATTCCGCTTTTCCGAATTTTCGGACTGTTTTCGGAAAAGTTACCCGTCGGAAAACTTTCCGAATCCGGAAAAGTGCAGTTCTTTTAGGTGCCGCTTCTATACTCGGCGAATGCATCATCAGCCTCGCTCTACCGCACTTTTCAATTTTCAACAGTGTAGTGCGCCTTTTTTTAAGCGAAAAATCAAATTTTAAGTGTAAATCGTTGCGGATACGTCATTTTCCGTTGAAAGAAAGGAATACAACTAGAATTCGAGTTAATATTGCAAGTGCCACGCGGTTTTACAAGAATTTTGCAGTAGAGCGAGGTTGATGATGTATTCGCCAACTATAAGTACCAAGAACTTCTCAAAACTGAATTTTTTGTTGAATTTTCGGTTAATTTGTTGATTTTCTTATTTTTTCAAAAAAATAAGATGAGCCAATTGTTAAGAATCTTTTTCAGAAAATACAAAATTAAAAAAAATGCGGTTTTAGTTTCGAAGATCGGAAAAAATCGAGTATTCGATTTTCCGAAAATTGAAGTCGGGAAAAATTTCAGGTATCCAATTTTCCGAAAAAAAATTTCGGAAAAAATGTCTTATTCCGATTTTCCGAACAAGCCTGCTTGGGGGTACGGCAGAATAAAAATAAGCGAAATAGAAATGCTACAAAATAGAATTGCTACAAAAAAGAACTGGAAAAAATAGAACGGCTAAAAAATAGAAATGAGCGGAATAGAACAGCGCGAAATAGAAATGTGACAGAATAGAATTGAGCGAAATAGAACTCGGTGCGATGGAGCGCGTTTGCATTATTCTTCGAATTTTCCGATTATTATAGGGTTTTTCAGTAATTTTCAGATATTTTACGCACTTAAAACAGCGGAAATGAAGAAAGGTATAAAATCAATGCAGTTTCAGAAAAACAAAATGGAAAATCGGCGAAAAACTGAGCAATTGAAAAAATGATGCAAACGCGCTCCATCACAAAATGTGTTCTATTTTGTAGCATTTCTATTTCGCTCATTTCTATTTTGTAGTCGTTCTATTTCGTAGCATTTCTATTTCGCTCAGTTCTATTTTTTCCAGTTCTTTTTTATAGCAATTCTATTTTGTAGCATTTCTATTTCGCCTATTTCTATTCTGTCGTACCCTCGCCTGCTCCTCATCTATAAGACAAAAAAAAACGTTAGAGGCTTTATTGTGTTTTCAATCGATTTGCGACATGACAACGCAAAACTCCGCCCACTTATTTGTGCGCGACCACGCGAACACAGTGATATTTGAAGAGACGCGGACAGAACGGTGAAGGCATACTTGCGTTTTCATATGGCAATTCGATTGAAAATACAATATGAAAATAAAATATAAATCACAAAAATAAGAGAAAAAATTCAACAAAAATTTGCTACCTGCACAATTAATGCAAATCCTCTCCAACAACACAAGCGCTCTATAGATTCATTATTGAGCTATCAAATGCAGCCCTAAAATAGATCTATCAGCAGTAGCCAGTTTTAAGCTGCAGTTGATCTATCATGCATTCACCATTGACTTTCAATGTAGCAGATACACCTCATTTCTTCTCTACTCTATTATTTCTCGGATGATTTAAACGCTAAATATTACTAATCTTCCTTATATAGAACATTTTAGATTAGTCTGTGTGTTTGTTTGTGTGTCTCACCACGAGTTTGCAGTCGACAAAACTCGATCCCGCGACCTGTCGATTGACGTTCAAACGTGCTAACCACTACACAGGTAAAATGCGGTGGATGCATATAGTGCCCTTATTTGAATCGTGCATTTATGTAAATTAGGGTCTAGATATTTAAAAAATCCGCGTCGTTCGATTAACGTTCAGATATTTTACTAATTCAACCACAAAGGTCACACAAAGGTTTGGAAGAGCTGAAGTAAAAAAAAATCAGTGCCGTTACAAGAAAAAAACTTCTAAGGAAAGTGAAAAAAAAGCATGGGTATATACATTTAATTCATTTATTTTAATGCAAAAAATAAATAAAGTTATTATATACCGTCCAATGGACCAAAAGGATGACATGATTTAAATACGGACACTATATGCATACACCGCATTTCACCTGTGTATACCACAAGGGTCACGAGAACTTGAAAGAAATAGGGGAAAGAAATGATTGCCATTTCTACTGTTCTCAGTACGGAGCGCTGCAAACGCGCTCCCTTCGCACAGTGGAGGACGCGGCCACGTTGGCGACGGGAGAGTGCAGAAAACTGAGAGAGCGTGGCCGATGTTTTGCTCTAATTGCTCTAAACCTCACTCCAAATGCATGCAAAATTCTTTGTTCGATTAGAGCGAGATATCAGCGTTTTATACCGGGTATAAAAAAAAGTAAAAATAAATATTTGACGAAGGCGACTTAGTCGCCACAAGCTGCAAGCTTGTGATAAAGATGATTTCATTTCAAAATATTTTCAGACGCGTTTTTTTCAGCCAAATCAAAAATTTGCATCCTAAAAATTTCACAATCAAAATTCCCTACCTCAAACAATATGCCCCCAAAATTTTGGCAATTTCTGGAAGTTCAACCATATGTAACTTTTTTGTCAGAAACTTCTGTAACTTTGGAAACGGAATTACTAATAGATAGGCTTTTCACGGGCGTTTTTTGCCCGTCCGACTTGTTCTAGCAAAAGGTCTCCCGATACCCAAATAAAAATGCCAGCTTGAAATGTTCTTTATTTTTTTCCAACTATTAAAAAATTGAAGAAAAAAGTTCACGTACTTTTCTCTAGATTGGAAAATGAAAAATACCCATTTTCTGCACATATTTTCCATTTCCCGTGACAAAATATTGTTTTCTATGATTCCACATTTGCCAACGCGATACGCCTTTATTTCTATTCTATAACAAGCTTGCAGCTTGTGGCGACTAACAATAAGTCGCCTTCTTCAAATATTTATTTTTATTAATTTTTGTTTTTTTTTAAATAGAAATGGTAATCATTTCTTTTCCCTATTTCTCTTAAGTTCTCGTGACCCTTGTGGTATAGTGGTTAGCACGTTTGAACGTCAATCTAGAGGTCGCGAGATCGAGTTTTGTCGACTGCAAACTCGTGTGTGAGACACACAAACAAACACACAGACTAATCTAAAATTTTCTATATAAGAAAGATATAAGAAAGATTAGAGACCGCAACGCGGATGGGCGGGGCGAGTGAAATTTTTCTCACTAGATGCGCTTCGCAACCTTTACCGTCCTGTACTGCGGCTCCTGGCTATTAGATCGATAAAAATTTTATATGTTCTTATGTAATTGACTGCGTAGAACACAATGGTAATATTCATTTTTCTTCAAATAATTCAGTTTTTGAGAAAAATACGGGAAACGGTCGGAATTTTCGAAGCGATTCGAGAAAAACGGAAAATATGGTGTTACGCAGGTCCGTAGCGCACGTTTTTATGAATGATATCGATAGATCTTGACACGCTGAATCGTTAAAAAAAAAAATCAAAAATTCGTTCTTGCAAACATCCTGAAATTTTCAGTCAAAGTAGCACAAAATTTTGTGAAAATTTTTCAGCGATGACCTATGTTTTTTATTATTTAATTGCATGATACACTTCATTTTATGTTTGTAATAAAAATTTCAGACACTTTCTGCGATTCTAAGTTAGTTTTTTTCTCATCCAAAAGCCCAAGTCTCAACGAATTTGGTAGTTTTTCCGCTTTTTCGGTATTACGCAAGGCCGTAGCGCAGGAGTTCTCATTACCATCAAATTCTACGTAAAATTTGGCATCGATACGCAAAAAAAATCGAAAATCGCTTCGTGCAAACATACTTTTTTATTCGGTTTTGTATCATTTCAAAAGTAGTTTTTATGGAAATTTGTGAAAAAATCTTGTATAAAACATGACAAAACAGTTTGATAGACTGCTGCGCAGTGTACGACTAAAGTAGTTCAGTTGGGAAGGCGGTGCGTGGTGTAGTGGTTAGAGCGGATGCTTTGCAAACATTTTGGCCCGGGTTCGATTTTTGTGCAGTTTGAAAATTTTTTGCGCAGGAATTTTTCGAAGTTTAATGATGAATTCTCAATTTAAAATTGTTTTTTTGTTCATTGGATGTTATTTTGCGTATTTTTAGAACAAATTTACGTTTATTTCTTTCATTTTTTCTTCAAATTGAAAGAAAAAGGTGACATTTCCTGTATTTAAATAAATTTTGTCAGAAAGTTGAGAATAAAGTGACAAAAAGTATTAAAAACAATTTATAAGTGATATTTCAAAACAAATAAACCCAATTTTGCAAAATAATAAACTTCCATCGTGAAAATCTCATATTTTCCCCTAGAAATCGATTTTTTCACACTTAAAATCGACAAATTTATGTTAATTAAGTCATAATTAAATATAAGAACGATATGTTTTCCCATTTTTCTCATTTTAGATCTTTTTCGCAACACTATTCACCTTTTAAAGCCGAGCAAATAGAGTGCGAATCAAAGTGCGCAGAAAGATTGCAGCGAAAACCCCGCCCACTTTTTCGCGCCGCGGCCACTCGCTATGAGAAAATCAGTAGTAATGAGGAGCGCACAAAAATGGCTGTAACTCGGCTCATACTGAATTTTTTTCGGAAAAAATTTGGGAACGTATTTTTATCAAGGGTTGGAACATATCCCAATCGTCAGTTCGTCAAAATTTGGAATTTTGTCAAACACGTTGCGGTCCCTATCTATAATGGATTCGTGGCGGAGTGACATTTCACGTGAAACTGGGAAACGAAAAATCTCTTCATTTCTTCGGTTATTTCTTCATTTTTTCGAATAAAAACGTGAAAAAAATTGTCACTCCGCCACGAATCCATTATAGCACAGTTACGTAAAATTGCAGACCGGGTAGCGGGCGCCCTTACTAAGCTTACTAATGGACCTTTTCAGATGAATTTTCCTGATATTTTATATACAGTACCGGCAGGCTTGTTTGGAAAATGCTTTTTGGAATGCTTTCCGATTTTCGAAACTAAAACTACATTTTTTCCGATTCCGACCAACCTGAGTACCGAACAAAAAGATATGATAATTTGGTTTTTGGAGTATAACTTGAATGGAGAGGGTTACGATTCTGAAAATGAGCTTGAATCTTTCCCGTAATGTTTTTAACAAGCTTCAAAAATAGATTCGGTAATTTTTGAAAACTGCAGAATTTTTTTTAAAATTTCAGGTTCCAAAATTTTCGACTCAACAATAGTTTTTTTTTTCAGAATTTTCGCGACTCGATATATATTTTCAAAATAAAGCTATAAAAAGATAAATACGATGTATTGTGAAAACAAAAAAAATTGCAACGCGGTGTTTGCGTACTTTTAAAATTCAAATGGAAAAGGGAACAAATATCTTCATTTCCCATGCTATTTCTCTCATTTCCATTTGAATTTCAAAAGTACGCAAACACCGCGTTGCAATTTTTGTTTCCACAATAAGTTGGCTATGTGTTGATCGAACAATTTTCAGCTGACTTACATCACTTTGAGTATCAAATGGGTAAATCAACGAAATCAAAGAAAATTGAGGCAAATCTTATGAAAACCGTGAAAAAGCAATGTTTTTTTTTCAGTTATGTTCATTCTCAATAAAAGTTAAAGTGAACTTACCCATGTGGACCCTGATATTCAAAGTGATGTAAGTCAACTGAAAATTGTTCGATCAAGCATAGTAAACTAAAATCATACTTTCAGTTTCAAAATTTCATTTTAAAAATTAATATCGAGTACATTACTGAAAAAATTCATGCAAATTTTCAAAATCATATCCCTCTCCATTCAAAAGTTAGTATACTCCAAAACCAAAATATGATATCATTTTGTCCCGTACCGTATATGTAAACTTGGGTTTTGAATATAGAAAACTTTATGAAAATGTAAATAGGCAGATTTTTTTGATTTCAAGAGATTCATTCTAATGCAGTTTTGAACATGATTGAAACGACAGGAAAAGAACTTACTTACTTATTATCCATCCTTGAAGGTTACATCGCTTGCCCATGGAACGTGCACCGCGCCATGACTGCTGTCTTGCCTCTAGTTTTTTGATTCTCCGTTTGCGATTCCAAGTAAAACTTTCCGAAATGGATAGTTTTACCAGTGTGATTACATGAATCATAATGACAAAACAATAAAAAATAGAAAAAAAAAAAAGAAAAACACGTGTAGGTTTTCACACGTGTTTGTATATCACGTTTCTATCACATTTCTCTCTAGCCTTTTTTTTACGTGAAATTTTATAGTAGTGGGGAGAATTTTTTTTTGAAAATTAATGCCCGTGCCCAGCTCGACCCGGCCCAACCCGTGTGTGCTGTTCAATTTAAACATTTTTTCGATTGGAAACTAAAATTTCAAAAACGGGCCGGGCATGTGCGGCACATTTTAGTGCCCGGCCCGGCCCGTAGCATCTATGATGTAGACCAAGAAGTCCCAAGGGCATCAGAGATGAGCACTGCGGCTAGTTGGACTGTTGAGGTGACTCTGCTGGGTGTCCTGTAGGCTTTTATTTTTTTTTTAAAGTTTTTTTTTCAACTCTTGTTTTTGTTTACCGCACGCTCTCTTCATTCAAACTGTGACCAGTGATGACCGAACGTTTACGCACCTTCCTTCCTTTTTCTCTCCAAAAATGTATTATTCTCACGTGTACTCCGACCATGTTTCCTATTCTTCTCTATCTGACTCGGATCCAACATGCAATGTTACCCATGAAAACCAATTTTCAGACCAATCGACCAATAATTAAATTTTTTGGACCCAAAATGTACAAAAGTGGCCTATGCAACCGTAACATAATTATATGGTTACCCCTCAAAACTGTACGAACACTTAAAAAAAAACATGGAAATTAATATTTAGTATACTCGGTATAAAACGCTGAAAACTCGCTCCAAACGAACAAAAAATTTCACATGCATTCGGAGTGGGGTTTAGAGAAATCAGAGCAAAACATCGGCCACGGCTCTCTCAATTTTCTGCACTCTTTCGTCGCCAACGTGGCCGCGTCCACCACTGTGCGAAGGGAGCGCGTTTGCAGCGCTCCGTACTGAGAATAGAACGCCTTTTAAGGGTCATAACATTGAAAATACAAATTGGCATAGAATTGATAAGATTTTTAATGTATTGGGAGGTCTTGCTCTCGAGTTCCTGCTCTAAATGGTTACAGGCTGCGAGAATGGCTGATTTGAGGTCAGCGACTCGGTAAACGCCTGCAACTGTTACGCAGACTTTGGCAACTTTTACGCAGCTCTTACGCAACTGTTAATTTACGCGCTATGGGTTTCTGCTAAAGATCTGCTCAAAAGCTGCGCAACTGAGGGGCTACTACTGCTTTCACTTTGCTTTTCGTTCCTTTTCTCTTTTCTATTAGAAAATAAAACATACTTTTATAATTATTATTTTTATTTTAAAAAAAGAAATAGCATTTAATACACATTATTTTCATCTCAACAACAAAAGAGCCGTGAGTTGGAGGAAGACGTAGTATCGTGCGTGATCGTCGACAATAGTGGTGGGTGTGGTCGGGTAGAATTTGACCTCAAAAGAGAACTCCCAGGGAAGGTCTGTAAAGTTTGTTTTGGGCTTTTAAATCAACTGGGAATCATCAGAAAACCAAAAAAAGCAACCAACTTTTCAATTGCATTAATATCTTCTTATCATTATACAACCAGTGTCTGATGCCTTCCTCTTTGTCGTAGAAGCAGAGAGAAAAGTAATCGCGTTCTTCGATCGACAAGTCGCTCGTCACCTGACGGAACAATGCTTCACCCTCGGAGCCGCGCTGAACGATATATTTTTTTATTTTTGTTATTTTAAGTTTTACGCCCGTCCAAACAACTTACGTTAACCTCAAACTCCATCCGGCAGGTGAACTCGTGGCGCCTGCATTTTGGGATCTCTCGGGTGTTTGGCTGGGTGCCGGTGACGTGGCGGATGGTGGATGGTATTGTTGGTCGACGGGTTCTCTGTCTTTACCCATTTGCTCTGGAAATTAGGAATTTATTTGGCGCTCTGCGGGAAAGAGAGAGAGAGAAAGAAGTTAGACGGTTATAGAAAACGAGGCGCGTCATCGGTGCCGCGCGGGTGCATTTGAATCGCAAAAATTCTGTGACACTTTTCAAAAGGGCGACCGAACTGGGCGGAAGCATGCTTTGCGGGGGGGGGGGGGGGGGAGTTTTTGTGATTAAAAGTTTAAAGGTGAGCCTAAAAAGATAAGAAAAAGGTTACTGGGAGCCGATTAAACACTGTAAAAGCCTTCAGACTTTAAATCACAAAACATTCCGTCACAAAGCAAGCTTCCACCCAGCTCCCTCCGGTCACATATTTAAAAAGTATCACACATGCTTCCGGCGCGTTGCCGCTGAACTTTCCGGACAAAAAATCAATGCAGAATTATATTAATATATGAAACAAATCAGAAACCGATGCGAAACCGCACAAAAAAAAACGAAAAAAAAAGAAGTTTTTTTGGGTTGAGCAAAACACGAACCCGCGACATTTGGATTTGTAATCACGCGCACTACCAACTGAGCCACAGAGGACAGAAATTTCTGCAGAACAGAGTGTTTATAAATGAATGAGAAAGAGTGAAACGTGAGAAAGAGTGGCGACGAAGCCAGTAGGCTTGTATCTATTTAAATATTCGCGCAAAAATGATTTTCTTATTATTTATTAATCACAATTTCTTTTTTTTTTCCTCGAAAATATTTTTTGAAATAAATAAATTAACCTTCCACGTTACCGAAAAACATAAAAATGTGAAAACAAAAAGACGCAAAACGCGTTTTTATTTGAAAAAAAGGAAGAAAAAAAAAATTATTTTGCGCTCTATAATGTGAAATTCGTGACGAGAATGTCTTTTTTCATCTTTTAATTTACCACGGAGTAAAAAAATAATTAAAAATTGCAAAAAAAAGAAAAATACCGACGAAAAAACGGAAAAAAACAAGCAGAGAACAGACGGGCGGTGCCAATGATTTTGTGTCGCCAGGTGCGGCGCGTGTCGCGTTTAAGATCTGCGTAACATCTGCAGCCTTTTTAAGATCTGCTTAACAGGTGTTGCAACCTTCAATGTCTGCATAACATCTGCTACTGGGTTTAAAGGCTGTTTAAAATCTGAAAGGAGCTCTAAGTCATGCGCAAAAGCTGATATTGCTTCTTAGATCTGCGTAACAGTTGCAGGCGTTTACCGAGGACAGTGTTGTACTGCTTTCCCTGCGCATAAACTCGGTGCACGAGTTCTCCCCACACATTTTCCATTGGGTTCAAATCAGAGGCCGTATTCATGAACGTTTACCGTACGGTAAATGAGAACAGTAAATGGTTTACCGTAGGGGAAATGCATTTTTCGGAATTCATGAAAAACATTTACGGACCGTAAATCAGTTTACGGAGAGGAAATGATTTACTCACCATGAAGGTCAGTAAATGGCATTTACCGTCTATTTTTTTATATATTTTTTCAAATTATTGGCTCGTTTTTAATGTTTTTTTTAGTAATTTTTAGTACTAGAATTGTCGGAATTGATGGTATTGATCGATAAAGCTAAACTTGTGATATTTGAACAAGTCCGCTTGAATTCAGGCGCAATCAGCCCCGTCTACTTTTATTGCTACTAAGTTTGTTATGCAATTAAATTTTGAACAAATTATCATTTTTCGTGTCATGAAAATTCGTTTTTTTTTTAACTAATCGGAAAATCTAGCAAGAAATTGACTTAAATATTGTCAGACTTATTGTGTTTTCAATCGACTTGCGACATGAGAACGCGAGACTCCGCCCACTTATTTGTGCGCTACCTGTCTGCGTCTCTTCAAATATCTCTGTGATCGCGTGGTCGCGCACAAATAAGTGGGCGGAGTCTCGCGTTCTCATGTCGCAAGTCGATTGAAAACACAATAGAACGGTACACCAACAGTCGTCCGAGTACGAAGAGAGCAGTGTGCGCAGGGTTGGGACAAAAACATTTTCACAAACAAAAAAAATGGCAAAGAAAATTTACCAAAAAAACAAAAAAAATTGGAAAAATCCTTTTTATAAATTAGGGAAATTTTTTGTGCGATTTAGATTTGATATTCGTAAATCCACCACCCAAAACTACATTTTAAAGTAGATTCCCTGAAAAGTTGGCACCTCCTTTAATAAAAATATCCAAGGAAAATTTCCAATTTTTCGCTGAAAATTAGAGCTTTTTGTCAATTCAGAGCATATATTATGGATTCGTGACGTAGCGACACGTTGCTGCAAGTTGTGCGCCAGCAAAATGAAAAAAATTTGCAAAAAATTGTTTCCTCTCACGCTGCCAAGAGCCGAATCGTGGCGAGACGCAACATTTGCTGACGCATAATTTGACACGCTGTCTCGCTACGTCGCGAATCCATAATAACGGCTAAGTCTTTGTCCAAAAACTAAAATTTTTTTCGCCGCGGCTCTACAAAAAAAAAAAAATTTTGCCTACGGCTCATTATACTCGGTATAAAACGCTGAAAACTCGCTCAAACCGAACAAAGAATTTCGCATGCATTTGGAGAGAGGTTTAGAGAAATCAGAGCAAAACATCGGCCACAGCTCTCTCAATTTTCTGCACTCTCTCGCCGCCAACGTGGCCGCGTCCACCACTGTGCGAAGGGAGCGCGTTTGCAGCGCTCCGTACTGAGAATATCAAAAAAAATTTTCTCACCTTCGCCATCGAAAAAAAATCAAAAAAATTTATTGTCTCATCCAAATAAAATCCGAAAAAACATTTTTTTTTTTGGTCGTACCCCCGACCCGCAGTACCTATGTATGGTAAATGAAGAACGGATCGACTTTGTCTTTTTTGTTTGTTTGCTGTAGCTCATATATTCGGACCGTAAATGTCGTTGTGAATACCGTAAATGATTTACGCAGTAAACGATTTACTGTGCCATTTACGGAGTAAATATTTCCCTAGGTAAATCGATTTACGCAGTAAACGTTCATGAATACGGCCTCAGGACTGCATGCCGGCCACGAAAGTACGTCAACTTTCTTGGACTTGAACAAGTCCATAGTTGAGCGACTCACTTGGATCCGAGCACTGTCCTGCTTAAATGTGAACCGACGACGACTAAAGCGATCCTTGAATGGAAGAATGTGGTTTTGGAAAATACTCTGGTACTCCGTAGAGTCCATACGACACGAGGTGAATGCCAGCGTCACCAGTCCAGCAACCGAGCATTCTCCCCAAACCATAACCGAGCCGCCTACGAAATTGCATTTCGAGAAGAAAAGGCGATCCTTGCGAAGGTCGTTCCAGTAGAGCTTGTAGCCGTTCGGTCCGTCTGAATTTAATTTTTTCTGATCAGAAAAAATCATCTGAAGAGTCTTTTAGTCATAATTACGACTCCAGGACATTTCGCAGACAGAAGTTTCGCAGCCGAGACATTTCCCAGCCGAGATATTTCGTAGCCAGACGTTTCGCAACCGAGACGTTTCTCAGCTGGTAAACACGATTACACTAATCTTACTTCTCTCTCAGCGGTCGACTACACAATTGGTAAACACTGTTATTGATAAACAAGCATGGTCAGAGAAACGAGAGAGTCTCGGCTGCGAAACGTCCGGCTGCAAAATGACTCAGCTGAGAAACGTCTCGGTTGCGAAACGTCTGGCTGCAAAATGTCTCGGCTGCGAAACGTCTGGCTGCGAAATGTCCCGGAGCCATAATTACAGTTTTTTTTGGAAAAGACTTACCGTGTTCCAGTCAGTCCCATGTTCTTGCGAGAAAATTCAAAACGTCTCTGCTTGTGAACATTTGTGAGTTTCGGCGCTGGCTTCATCATTTCTCGAATTTTGATCGTTCTTAAGGACTCGCCAAACGGTTTGCTTGCTGACAGTGAGACTCAGTTCGTTTTTGAAGTCGTTGCACGACTTCATCGTAGTTCTTAGGTTGCTTTTAATGATCCGGATTTCTCACGAACTGATCGATACGTGTTTTCGAGCACTTGAGATGCTTTGAAACTTTTCTATTCGACCAACCAGCGGTTTTGAACGCTTCAATTTGCGCTTGCTCGGCGATGGAGAGGTGATTTCCGCGAGAAATCGTCAGATATGCCTTTTAATTACCTTACGCACTGTATAAGCAAGAAAAGTTTGGAAATTGTTTGTTTTTAAGCTACCGTAAAACCTGTACTAAAGTCGCATGCGCCTCTATTTTCAATTCTTCCTTTTTGGTGGGCCAATACTCAGTGGGGCCCGGATCTTTGGTTTCCAGACTCTTTGGGTACGATGGATCTTTGTGTACGACTACTCTCTGGGTAGCAAATTTGGATACGGTATCTTTGGCTACGATTGCTCTTTGGGTACTGCTACTCTTTGGGTACCAAATTCGGGTATGGTATCTTTGGGTACGATTGTTCTTTGGGTACGGTATCTCTGGGTACGATTGATCTTCGGATACGGCTACTCTTTGGGGACCAAATTTGAGTGCGATATCTTCCGGAGAGGAAATATTTGTGATCGTAAATAAAAGCGGCAAGACAAAAACACCTAGAGAGCCGAGCGAGAGAGTAAATAACCGCGTGGAGACAGCAGACCTGGTGCAAAAAAGCTGGCACATTTTCCGACGGAAAAACAAGTAGCAGCGAAATCTGAAATAATTGAATTATTGTGAGTTCTATACGTTAGACCATGCAGGGGTTATGGGCTTATACAGATGAATTTTCCTGCCATTTTTTCCGATTCAAACCTGCATTTGAATAAAATTTCCTGCATTAACGGTGCTACCTCGGAATAGAACTGAAGGGTAATAGAACTGCAGCGATATAGAACTTGCTTTGCAATAGAAACGTTCGGAATAGAACTGTTCGGTAAAGAACTGTAGCAAAATTAGACTGTTTTGGAATAAAACTGTTCGGAATAAAACTGTAGCATTTTGGAACAAAATTAGCAATGGAGCGCGATTGCATTGCTTGGCCGTCAAGGCGGGCCGAGAAAAAAATAATAAAAGTTTATTCAGAAAAACAACAAAACAAACAATTTTTGATGAATAGCTCAAATATAAAACTGTTGAAAAAAGCACGCGCATGAAAAATTCCAATATTTGAATGAGCAAGCAATGCAATCGCGCTCTATTGCTAATTTAGTTCCAAAACGCTAAAGTTTTATTCCGAACAGTTTTATTCCAAAACAGTTTTATTCCGCTACAGTTCTATTTCACTACAGTTATATTCCAAAGCGAGTTCAATTTCGCTACAGTTCTATTACGCGCCAGTTCTATTCCGAGGTAGCACCGCATTAAAGCAGATGTAAAAGTTATATTGTCCATTCGCGAAGAAAGCAAGTGCGCTCCACAAAACCTAGTACTCCGTGGAATTCATTTTCGTTGCCAAATTATTTCATTTCACGTTGAATTTACACGTGAATTGAAATAATTTGTCGACGAAAATGAAATCCACGAAGTACTAAGTTTCGTGGAGCGCACTTGCTTTTTTCGCGAATCGACAAGATATAAAAAAAAAACATTGTGAAAAGAGAAAAAATAGCCATTAACACAGCGAAGCTTAATGAAACATAAAGTTTAAAAAAGGCTGGAAATGATTTTTTTTAAATAGACCATTATCGTAATTCAAAAATGACTGAATGTGGAGGAAACGTAGGAAATAAACAGTGGGAAATGAAGGTTAGCCTTTATACAGACATTAATCCAGTTAACACAATTGCCATACTCAAAGAGCAATTGTACCCAAAAATACCGTACCCAAAATTGGTACCCAAAGAGTAGCCGTACCCAAAGATCCATCGTACCCAAAGAGTCTGAGACCCAAAGATCCGGGACCGACTGAGTATTGGCCTTTTTGGTGTACCCCTACTACAGGGGCGCTTAAATTAGAAGGTGCGCCTCTAATTTTCAACCTTGTATTTTTCTATTTTGAAAATTTTAAAGCAAAACTTTATGTAAAAAAAAAGACCAAAAAATACGGACTATTGAGCAACGTCATGAAATTAATCTTAAATCGCGCACGGCGTGCTAGACCCTACGTAAAGGAATTCGCGCCTTTTCACATGTGTCTGTGTCTCGACAGTGGCATTCTGCCAAGTCTAGCAAAAAGTGTGCAAAAATGGAGATACAGAGATGCGAGAATTGGCGCTCGAAAAAAAAACTCAAAAAAGTTTTCTGAAACGTAGTCCCGGACACGCCGTGTCGCGCAAAGAGCGCGTTTTGCGATTTCGTTGATGTGAAAAGTAAGAAATATGAAAAAATACGAGGATAAATTTTTTGCAAGTTTTTAAATTCAAACCTGAGGCCGTTTGAATACTGGTAAGTAGAGAATGCTATTGCAAAATAGAACTGTAACGGTGTAGGAACTATTTGGTATAGAACTGCCGAAAATTGAGCTTTACTAGCCCAGAAAAGCTACCGGAGTTTGAAAACTCATTATACTGAATTCAATTTTTTGCTATGCCAAATAATTCCTGTGTCGTTACAGTTCTATTCCTCATTAGTTCCAACATTATTTAAAAAAAATAGAACTTGGGTGCGCTTCAATTAGAGGGTGTGTTTCTATTTTTCAAAATGCACCTCGTGGGGTTTCAGAGGCGCTTCTATTACAGTTTTTACGGTAATTATGAAAATTTCGAAAAAAAAATTCAGAGATTTTGTTAATTTTATGAAAAAAATGGAGCCAATATATTTTTGCTTCTTTTCTACCAAGTTAATAACCCTATAAACATTTCAGCAAAATTCATCGCTACGGATAATTCCGAGGAAGGAAAAAAACAACCTTTATCCGCCTTCTTTTTCGTGGATTGTCTGAAAAAGTACAAAATAACGACCATGATGTTTTTAATTGCCCTTGTGGGAGTATTCTTTCTTGGGCAAAATTTGATTTTTGTTTATCCAAGTTCCGGTGCTTTTGAAGTGTTGACAAAACGAAGCAACGACATTGAATATTACAAAGATATTACAACAAAGACGGCAAGTATAGCGCGTTTGCTGAACGCTATAGTGTTGCAATTTGGAGTACACCAAGGAAATGTATCGATCAAGACTTTGTTTAGTAACGCACTTGACGTTAAAAGTTTGACAGCATTTGAATTTATTGATGAATCAAAATTCACTGACGTCATCCGTAGTATTAAACAAATTGATCTGATTACTGAAAATGCACAGAAAATGGCTGATGAAAAGGTGCGTAACTTTATGAAACTAGATCTCAATAATGATCACTTGTTCAAAACACCAATCAATAACGTTTTGATCTGCCTGAAGAGTTCGACATTTGATCTTGGTATAATACCGTCTGAGGTGACTTCAACAGCTTCTAACTTGAGATCAATCGTTAAAGAACTGAAGTCAAAAAGTCCAAATGAACATCTTGTTTCAGACGTATTAACGATGCTCACGGAAAATTTTATTATATTATCTGAAGAATCGTTTATCTCATCACTCTATAACAATACAAAAAATTTTTTCGATTGTTTGGGAAATATTAGTTCGTTCATTGATGAGATCAATCAATATCAACAATTGACTGATCAGTCGTATTTGAAACATTTGAACGATAGTTTGAACATATTACTACCAACATCCGAAACTATAAACGCATTGTTAAACGATAAACACAACATTCAAATTATTGAGCAATTAACGATCATAAATGAGGTTGTTAGGCCACCTGTCAGACTTATTGACAAACAGGCCCTCATAGATTTTCCTCAAGGCTCAGAAGATTTGAAATTGCTGTTAGAGGACCTTGACAGTGAGTGGTTTAAAAACCTATTTAATCGTGGAAATTCGTTGGATGAGTTGAAAAGTCTTCTAGTGCCAGTATCTGAATTGAATACCGCAGTAGCTGCAGCAGAAAAAGTATGGAACGAATCTGCAAGAAAGAATTATTCAAACTTGATTCATCATTATTACCTTATCATGAAAAATATTACTGCCTCAAACAAAGCGCATATCTCGAGATCTCTGGCAAATGTAAGTGCGATTTTAGAAAAAATAACATCTATGGGTAATTCAAATAATACATTATTGGAAGCACTAAAAAATGTTCTTAATTCGTCAGATTTGCATAAAAATATCAGCACTGAGCTGAAAGCACTTAGCAATTTGTCCGCGAACGCTCGAACATTTTTGTCCGATGTACGAAGTATTCAAGCATCTACAAACAATACATGGTTAAACCAGTCTCAAATTGTAAATTTCACAGAAGAATCTCTTTCGCGTATTGAACACATACTTTCTGAAGTTAACTTGCTAGAAAATCAAACAAAGATTGTTACGAAAATATTGGCTCAAGTTTCTGTTCCTAGGGAAATTTTTACGAACTCATTATTGGTCAATATTCGAGAAGTAGTGAAAATTCCACAAAAGCAAACATTAGACATAAAAGGAGTAATGGATTTTGCTCAACTTCTGAGCAAATTACCGAAGTTTGCAAAACAAAAAACAGCAAAAATAGATAATCTACCAAGAATCCTATTTTCTGCAAAAAACCAATCAGAACAGTGGCGTAATATTGAAACAAATCTTTTTAAAAAAATTGAAGAAACTGCCGATTTTCGTCGTCTTGCAAAGTTTCCGTTTCCTCATGAAGTCGCCACAGAGATATCGACTCTTCAGCGTACATTTCGCTTTTATCAGAATCCGAATCTTAGCCAATCGTTGAATAAATTCAAAAACAGCGGAATGGCTCTTGCTAATATAATTGAAAATTTTCCCCATCTGAAAAATGACTTTTATGAATCTAGGTGGGATATTTCTTATGAATTGGACGAAACGGTATCATGTTTTCTATCAAAGCTTGAAACGTTGCCTGCACAATTCACCGCGAGAAGAAACAATTTAAAAGATATCGGCGAAGAACTGGCTAAATTGAATAGTGTTCCTATTATTCCTTTAAACTTTCCGTTGATGGTTTCGATTCTTGAGAGTCTTAAAAGTACACCAATTGGAGTAACAGAAGACATAAAAAACGCAGAAGAAAGCCTTCAAGAGTTGGCGGAAATCCAATATGCTGCTCGTCGTCAATCTGGACAATTTATTGAAAGACTAACCCAAGCCGAGAGAGCTCTTCGATTTTTCTTCCGTAAACCGGTGACGTCGGGTCGGACATGGTTAGGTTTTTTTTTATTAAACTGAAATTGAATGTCATAGTTTTCAACTTGTTTTTTCAGGGTAGATACATTCTGGTTTATTTTGTCGGCAATCTTTTGGGTGATTTTTTCGGTAGTTGCAATCGTTGGATCGGTGGTGCTAGGAATTGTAATCAGTTGGTTAAGAGACGCTTGGAGGGAGTATGAATTAAGAAATCGAATTGGTTCCTAGCAACGACAGCAATCAAGAGCTATTTACAAAATTTGTCAATAGCAAACAAAACATTTGACTTGTCCGAAATTGATTTTTTAGAATATTCAGTCCAAAATAAATGTGTTTATAGGCGGCCACTTATCAAAATCTGAAAATTTAGCGACCAGAAACATGTACAGTCGATTCGATGAATGCTTGATCACCTGAGCTTTATTGAGACTCCTCCAGTTTTGACAAGTGCAGCGCGCTTCTCTTGACGCGAAAATTCACATTTGAACTGCTATAGTCGATTCGTGGCGGAGTGACAATTTTTTCACGTTTTTATTAGAAAAAATGAGGAAATGAAGAGATTTTTCGTCTCCCAGTTTCACGTGAATAGTCACTCCGCCACGAATCAATTATAAATACCGTAAATTCTCTAATAGAACGGCCCTTATAATAGAACGGCCCCCTAAAATATAACGGCCCCCTAGAATAGACCGGCCCTCTTAGGAGGGTAGTGAAAAATAGAACGGCCGGCCGTTCTATTAGAGAATTTACAGTATTTGTCATATCTCGATTTTCTTCTATTTTTTCATTGAATTCTGTTTCTTTTTCATTTTTTTTACATTACCTTTATAAATTGTTTCACTTTAACTTAATAATAAATGTCAGCGAACAACCGCTTTTTTCAGCCAAAATCTAAAAAGTGCAGCGAAACTCGATACCACAAACTATATGCCACCAAATTTTTAAGAGTTTCTGAAATTCGGCATATAATTCGATGGGTACAACGATTCGGGGGTACAGGGGGGTACAACATCCCAATGATCCGGGGGTACAAACCGATTGATTCATAGGTACAAAATTTTTGATTTAGGGGTACAATTTTTTTGGGGGTACAAATTGTTTAAATTATGCTAACCTGTGAAAAATGTGTCTTTTTTCTTGAAATGTTTATTTATTTTTCTTTGTTTTATTGCTATTTATCTCGTTCTGTTTGATTTATTGATAAATGATAAACTGAGGTCGAACCTTACAAGTAACACTGTTTGATTTATTACAAGTTATCAAAGTTGTTATTTAACCTGTTATCATCCGGAAACGATTTTTTATTCAAAAATCCACTTTTCCCAATTTTCGTGGCATAAAAGCGAGATGGATTTTTTTTAAGAAGCAATTGAGTGAATTTTCACTATGAACGATTTAAGACACAATGACAAAAAAAAACCGTGAGCATCAATGCTTTCCACAACAGTAAATAATAAAATTTTTGAACTAACTATACAACGATCATAAAACAATTAAAAAAAACCAAATTTAGAAAACTAAACTAAACGAAACACTAAACACAAACTTAAAGAGTATCAAGGCGATAATATGCGTTCAAATAGAAACAATCTTTCTTATGTATGTATTCTCAGTACGAAGCGCTGCAAACGCGCTCCCTTCGCACAGTGGTGGACGCGGCCACGTTGGCGACAAAAGAGTGCAGAAAATTGAGAGAGCTGTGGCCGATGTTTTGCTCTGATTTCTCTAAACCTCACTCCAAATGCATGATAAATTCTTTGTTCGATTGGAGCGAGTTATCAGCGTTTTATACCGAGTATATATTACGCTATTCAAGTATGTCCGCCTATTCGCTTGGAAGATTGCCCGCCCGTATTCCTCAAAGAGAGTGAGAATTAGGGTTGAGGGATCGCGGTTGATGCACAGGTGAAGGGCTTGAAATCCATATCGGATCCGAAACGGATGGGACGTGGAATTTATAGGAATTTTATATGTATCCGATATTGATCCTATTTGTTCTGTACTGGAGAATTTGATTTAGCTTATTATTATACAACAATTTTGACACGTATCCATTTGGAAAGAAAACAGTTCTGATTTGGGACAGTTCTTTTTTGATCAAGTTCTGATTCGAAGCTTTTCCATATTTGGAAAGCGACAAAAATGGTAGAAAGAGCTATGAATGGTGCACTTCTATTAGAGGCTTCAATTAATTGGGATTGCTCTTCGATGTCGGTCGATTTTCGCTTGTTGTTTTGCTATTCTGATACGGCGGGGGGTGGGTTATATTCTGATATAGCGGAAGGCGATATTGATATGGTAATTAAAGAAAGTAAGAAGTAGGAGACTTATCTGATAAATAGGAGCTACCTCGAAATAGAACCTTATCAAAATAGAACCGTGCCGAAATAGAACTTGACGCGAATTAGAACCGTGTGAAATAGAACTGTACATCGTTTTAGTGAGTTTCAGCACAATTGGGTGAAGACTATTGAATAAAAAGCCAAACAGAAAAAGTTCCACTCAGTGGCGTGATCTGTTTTCGATTTATTGACTGGGTTCTATTTCACGCGGTTCTATTTCGGAACAGTTCTATTTTGGAACAGTTCTAATTCGACACAATTCTATACTACTCAGGCAATTGAAAAAAAATATTATGAGAAATTTTAGTAATATTGGCGAAGATTTACAAGAATGTTGTGAGGCACAATAATATTGCCAGAATTTCTTGTAATATATTGGATTTCTTGCAATATTGCTGAACTATCTTGTAATATTACTGAGTTTTCTTGTAATATTATTGAGTTTTCTTGTAATATTATTGAGTTTTCTTGTAATATTACTAAGTTATCTTGTAAAGTTTCGTTTTTTATTATAATACTACCAAGTTATCTAGGGATATCTTGGAGATTTTTAAAAATTTATTGAAGTGAAAAATCAAAATTCAATAAGTGGGTCATCGAAAAATGTCGGGAACAAGAACATCATCCGATTTGCAGAATCCATAATTAAATTAAATGTCTTCTCTTCCAGAATTCGTTGACTTTGTTTGCATTTGTTGTTTCGATGCTTCCATCCACTCATTGTTTTCCTCTGGTCTGCTTAACGATCCTTTGAGCATTGTCTTTCAGCTCGACCAAATTCGGTTTTTGTCATTTGATTGAGTACCTTAAGCAATTTAAAATTAATAGGGCTACTTACGAAATAGCAAAAAATTGTGGGAAAACTCGGATAATTTTTCTATCGACCTGACACATTAAAAAAATAATGTAAAAAATAATCCCGGACATGCTCAGAAAATTTATGAACCGAAATATCGATTTTAAAAAGTTTGAGAAAAAACGATATTTCTGTCCAAACTTTTCTGAGCCTGTCTGGAGGCCGTGAGCAAGAAACGTGAAACGATTTTTCCCGGAAAATATGTTTCTTGTTTTTTCATGGGCATTTTTCTCATTTTGTTTCCCAGAAAACGGTTTTCCTAATGCCGCGTCCAAAGTTCAAAAAATTCCTGAAATTAGGAGTTTTTTGCAGTGCAAAGTTCCGAAAAATTTCCCAGAAATAACAGGCGGCCACAGTTGAAACCGGCGTTATCGTAGTTCCTTCGCTGCGAGACCTTCTATGTTTAAACTTGAATTTTCCCGTGTAAAAGAAAAAATTGAGAAACTGTGGGAAAATTCAAGTTTAAACATAGAAGGTCTCGTAGCGAAGCAACTACGGTAACGCCGGTTTCAACTGTCACCGCCTGTTATTTCTGGGAAATTTTTCGGAACTTTAGACTGCAAAAAACACCTGATTTCAGGAATTTGTTGAACTTTGGATGCGGCATAATGTTTTCCACTTCCTTGCATATGACCTTGGGAATTTTTTAAACATTATTTTCTAAAGTTCCAGGCGAATCAGAGGCCATATGCAAGAAACTGGAAAACGATAGGAAAACCGTTTTCCGGAAAACGAAATTTGAAAAATGCTGATGTAAACATGATGAGGGTGGGAGAGGCAAACGTTCATTTCCCACTGTTCATTTCCTACTTTTGTTCATTCCCGTGGAACTGCAGGGACCATTTACGATTGGTCACGGGAAAGGAAGGAGCGTCGACCCAATGTCTGAATTGATCATTTCCTCTTGTGATCATATACCACTTTTTTCGATACTATCATTTCCTATCTTTTTCAAATTTTACGTCCCCACCGGTACCACAATCGCGCCATCGACGGTCCGTACTCTTTTAAGCATACTTCCACACAGCTCCATACGGTCGCCAATTTTTAAGGTTTCACACATGCTTCCGGCGCGTTGGCGCTGAAAAAAAGCATACTTCCCCTAAACCTTTAATCTAGAGCGGGCAAATATTGTATAGTTGGCGAATACATCATCAACCTCGCTCTACTGCAAAATTCCTGTAAAACCGTGTTGCATTCGCAATATTAACTCGAATTCTAGTTTAATACTTCTTTTCGACGAAAAATAACGTATCCACGACGAGTTGCAGTTAAAATTTGATTTTTCGCTTCAAAAAAGGTGCACTACACTGTTGAAAATTGAAAAGTGCCGTAGAGTGAGGCTGATGATGCATTCGCCGAGTATTCCACTCAAAAAATATAATGGATTCGTGACGGAGTGGCATTTCACGTGAAGCTGGGTGACAAAAAATCTCTTCATTTCTTCAGTTATTTCTTCATTTTTTCGAATAAAAATGTGAAAAAATTGTCACCCCGCTACGAATCCACTATATGTATATCGAAACATAACATTTGAAAAAGGTGGGAAATGATACTATCGAAAAAGGGTGCTATTATCAATTCAATAGTCTTGCCGGCTACAGTAAGCAGTGGCGCGAACCATCGAGGCTCCGCCCCATCAGGTCTTTTCAACTGAATTCAACTGAATTCAACTGAACGTAGATCAAAAAATGTGAGCGGGTATGTCGCCGCAGACATGTGTCGCTATTTCTGCGTCTATTATAAAATTTTCGCGGGCGCATATGGTAGCCGGCAAGAATATTGAATTGATAATACCTCGGAATAGAACTGAAGCGTAATAGAACTGTAGCGAAATTGAACTCGCTTTGGAATAGAACTGTAGTGAAATTGAACTGTAGCGAAATAAAACTGTTCGGAATAAAACTGATCGGAATAAAACTGTTTTGGAATAAAACTTTTCGGAATAAAACTGTAGCGTTTTGGAACTAAATCAGCAATGGAGCGCGATTGCATTGTTTGCTCATTCAAATATTGGAATTTCTCATGCGCGTGCTTTTTTCAACAGTTTTATATTTGAGCTATTCATCAAAAATTGTTTGTTTTGTTGTTATTTTGAATAAACTTTTATCTTTTTTTTTTCTCGGACCGCCTTGACGGCCAAGCAATGCAATCGCGCTCCATTGCTAATTTAGTTCCAAAACGCTACAGTTTTATTCCGAACAGTTTTATTCCAAAACAGTTTTATTTTGCTACAGTTCTTTACCGAACAGTTCTATTCCGAACGGTTCTATTGCGAAGCGAGTTCTATTTCGCTGCAATTCTATTTTGCTTCAGTTCTATTCCGAGGTAGCACCCGAAGAGTGGCATATGATCACAGTAGGAAATGATCATTTGACAAATGAACAGTGGGACATTAATGTTTTTTTTTTTCGGAAAACGGTTTTCCTCTCGTTTTCCAGTTTCTTGCATATGGCCTCAGAGCGTTCTCCGAGTTTTGCGACAATTTTTTGCTATTTTGTGAATAACCCTGTAAGCAAAAGAAGAAAGCATTTTAAAGTCCCAAAAAGTAAGAGGCAAGTCAATAAAGTGAAATGACGAAGCGTTAAAATTTATTTGTTTTTTTTTTGTTGGTATTTTTGCTTATTGTGTTTTCAATCGAGTTGCATCGTCAAAACATGAAACCCCGCCCACTTTTTTGTGTGCAATCACGCAAACACAGTGCTATTTGAAGGGACGCAGACAGAACGATAATTGCGGGCTCATGTTTTCATGCTGCAACTCGTTTGAAAATAATATATTTTGGTTTTTTATCTTGTTTTTTCAATCGACTTCGGCCCCTCTGCTCATTCGGCCCCTCTGTCATTCGGCCCCTCTGCCTCGTGGTGGGTGTTCGTGTCTATTCATTCTCTGATTTTGGTATCGATCAACTGGATATTCTGCGCCCAAGTATTTTGCGTCATACCTCGTCTTAATGGAAAAGTGGCTGAAACCAGTGAGTAGACCTCCTAAAAGGCTCACTATGCTTTCTCCAACTGCTGAGCCAAAACGAAATAGGACTAACGAGATTTCTAGAGAAGCGGCCAATGTAACTGTAAATGGAAATAAAGATGATGAAAATGCCGATGTGAATGTTTTGCAATTTTCCAATGCACCAAACCCGAATACGACTACAACCTCTACGACAATTACTAACAGTGCATTGGCTGATATTACTAACACTGCAAGTGGTACAATTGAAACTACAATTGCTGAAACTTTTACTACAACTGGCTCTAGCAGTACTACATTGCCAAATACTAATTCTACAGATTTCACTATGCCCGCTACTAATTCTATGTCAACTACTAAAGTATCTAATACCACTACAATGGCCGACATGTTAACTACTATTGGTTCTATAACTACTTCATTGCCAGATTCAGTTTTAACTACAAATGCACCTAACAACACTACAATGGCCGACATTATATCTACGATTGGATCCAGCAATTTAACAATGGCTGATATTACTACTTCAACTGCTCCTGAATCAAACCTGTGCAAAATTATTCTGACTATGGCTACAGTTATTCAAAACCTACAAGATCAAAACTCAACTCTGTTGTTTAAAATCGAGTCATTGGAAAACGAAGTGAGTGAAATAAAAAAGATTCAGTATCCTCTATCCAAACGAAGAAGTTTTGCGGAAGTTGTTTCTAAAAATGTCTCCAAACCGATTAACGCTCCAACAGAAATCTCTGCCTCTCCGCTGCAGTCATCAACCGTTATGAAAACAACTGAAATTCCGATTAAACTGCTAACCCGCAAGAAGTGTATTATCGTTCGAAATGCTACTCTTCCCGCCAACAAAGAAGACGACATATCTTTTGGACGTTCTTTAACTGCCGCCTGCTCGGTGGCTGAGCCGGAAGCGGTTTTTCGGATTACGCTCGAAACAGGACCTCCACTATTAAAAATTCAACTGAAATCTCAGAACGACGCACATACTGTAATGAAACTGTTCGAGAAAGTAAAGACCACAATGGAAGCTTGGCGAGATGCCATTGTTCGACCAGACCTTTCGAAACCGGATTTAGCCAAATATCGCCTGGCGTGGAAGGACGCCATCAAACGCAACAACGAAGCAAAACAGAGGATTTTTACAGTCAGAAACCTAGAGGTGGTAAAAATTGTCCACAAAGAAGGCGGAATTCCGTATCCTTGGATAGTTCGCGTGGACCCTCAAAACCTATCACAATAGGGTACGCAAACTGCTTCTCCATTGCAAACAAAATACTCCGGCTGGATTTTCTTCGTTCTTTTTACAATCTGGATATTATATGTTTAACCGAAACCAAACTCGATGACTCGTTTCCTGATGCGTTTCTCTCCTTCAACAACGACTTCACTGTTATTCGCCGTGATCGCAACAGGCATGGAGGCGGCGTAGCTATTCTGATCTCCAAACAACTCCGTACAGTCCCAATCATTTCTGCGAATGGAACACAATCTGCCGAAGTTTGTGGTGTTGATATTATGTCCAACGGGAACGCGATACGAGTGCTTGTGGCATACCATCCTAGCCATAGTTCCGACTCCAATGGTCTTCTAACCACTCTGGACTCATTGCTCTCAACTAACAAACATTGTATTGTGTTTGGTGATTTCAACATGCCACACATCAACTGGCTAAATTGCACTGGTTCGGACAATATCTGCTCAAACTTCGTTTCCTTCGTTATGCAACATGGTTTGACTCAACACGTTCTCGCACCGACTCGACATAATCCGGACAATATTCTCGACCTTTGCCTGACAAACACTGCCATATTACAAGAAGTATCAGTCGGAGAATTGTTCAGTGACCACCGGCTTATCACTGCAAAGTTGTGCCTGTCGAAAAAGACTTTGATGAGAACTAAACAAATTCCAAACTTCAGAAAAGCGAACTATCATGCTATTAACTATTTTATGAGCAATATAAATTGGAACTTGGAGTTAAATGGCCTCTCGATAAATCAAATGTATGAGATATTTCTGGAAAAGATGCACTCGTTAATCAATTTTTATGTGCCTAGAATCACTGTTAATCCTGCAAGGAAGCATCACTCAAATCAAATCAAAACATTACAACGACAAAAACTCGCTGTGTGGAGAAGAGAGGGAAATTCGGCACTTTATAAAGATCTCTCAAACAAACTGAAAGTCTCTTTAATCTCGGAAGAAAAAACTAGAGTAGAAGCAAAACTTGTCAATGGTTCGAGCAAAGATTTTTTCAAATTCATCAACCTACAAATGAAAGGGACCTCTGAAATCGGCGTCATGAAGAATGGAATAAATCTTATTGACGATGACAAAATGAAATCGGAACTATTTGCATCTTCTTTTTCAAGTGTATTCACTCGCGACAACGGACTTTTACCTTCGTTTCCATTGCGCACGGCTGCAGTTATTGATGAAATTGTCTTTGAACCATTCATGGTCGAACATGCTTTTTATAAACTCATTGGGAAACTCAATACAACACCGGACAAACTACCTGCTTTTCTTCTCAAAAAGATGTGCACTGCCATTGCGTTCCCACTGTGTATTATTTTTAACATGTCGCTTAAATGTGGTCAACTACCGGAGAAATGGAAAATGGGCATAGTCGTCCCTCTTCACAAAAAAAGACCTCGTTCGGACACTGGCAACTACCGCCAAATTTCTCTCACATCTTCGGTGTGCAAAACACTAGAGAAAATGGTTCGGAGGGAAATCGTCAAACACTTGGCCAATAACCAACTGATTGCTCGTGAGCAATACGGATTTCGATCTAGAAGAAGTACGGAGTCACAATTACTACTCTATCAAGGAATCCTACTATCGAACAAACTATCTCGGAAATCCACGTCAGCGGTTTATATCGATTTCAAGCGTGCGTTTGACACCGTATCAACTCCCAAACTGTTACTCAAACTAGCGTCATATGGTCTCAAGGGAAATCTACTCAATTGGATTGGCGCCTTTCTTACTGGTAGGAATCAATCTGTCATGGTGAATGGAACTATCTCGCAACCAATGCCGGTATTGTCTGGTGTGCCACAGGGATCGGTGCTTGGTCCGTTACTTTTTAACATATTCATTAACGACATTGGAGACAATATTAAATCGAATTTTCTTCTATATGCGGATGACTTGAAGATCTTCTCCACATGCAACAATACAATTCAAAATGATTTGAATACAATCACGAACTGGTGTCAACTATGGCAAATGGAAGTGGCGCCAAGCAAATGCGAATGTATTTCATTCACAAAATCTAGAAGACTGACTTCAAAAACAACCGTTTGTGACTTGGTCCTCAACAATTCCAATCTCAACACCTCGGAAATTATTCGCGACCTCGGGGTCCTATTCAATTCTTCTCTGCAATTCGACGTTCACATAACTCAGGCTCTTCGCAAAACACAACGGAGAATTAATATAGTATTCAATGTCTTGCGGTTAGCTACGTTTGAAGTTCTCATCAAATGTTATATAATTTATGTGCGGCCAATAGTCGAGTATGCAACCGTGGTGTTTTCTCCTGTTACTCGCGAACTAACCAGAAAATTGGAATCTATTCAAAAATCCTTTATCCACCGTTGTTATAGAAAATTTGGAATGATATACGAATCTTACTTCAAGTGTCTCGAAACTATCAAATTGGAATCGCTGGAGTACCGCCGACTTATTTTCGACATGGTTTTTATTTACAAATCCCTGGTTTCAAAGGAATTATATTGCGAGGATGGTTTATTAACGCGTTTTACAAATTTCACTACTTTACGAAGGCATCCATATTATCTCAAATGCAATTTGGCTAACCCATCTAAAACTTATCAACAATACATTTCTAATCGATCTCTCCGGTGTTGGAACTCGCTGCCTAGCAATGCTTTCCCGGTCAAACCGTCATCTCTACGCTTCAAGTCTAACTTAAAGTCACTAAATCTTGATAAATTTTTATCTCTAACTTGCCTGAATTATTAACCTGTGTCATAACTTTTAACCTGTGTCATATTATGTTTATAACACACTTTGTGTATGTATAAGTGGCGTTCCGCCCTTCAGCACTAAATAAATTTGAAATTTGACTTGCAACATTAGAACGCGTGACTCCGCCCACTTTTTTTCGCGCGACCACGTAAACACAGTTCGATTCGAAGAGAATCAGAGAAAACATGTCTTTTTATCTGTCGTTCTCATGCTGCAACTCGATTGAAAACACAACAGTGGATTCAAATTCCCAAAAAAAAAACTGATAAAAACGAAAAATAATTACCAAATGCCCGCGTTTTTTGGTGTCAATTGGCGAAAATCCATTAGCAAAAATGCAAAAAAGTTTCGAAACGTCCTAGTTTCGAAATGGCAGGTTTAGAAACGTCCCAGAGCCAAAGAGTTGAGTGAGTGTGGCAACACGCGGATTTTTTGTTTCTGAAAAATAACTGGTGTTTGCAGAATTTTCACGTGAAACCGGCAAAAAATTGACTCGATAATAACACATAAAAATAATGAATTGAAGGAAAACAGTAAAGTATTGTCCACTCGCGAAAAAAGCAAGTGCGCTTTACGAAACTTAGTACTTCGTGGATTTCATTTTCGTCGCCAAATTATTTCATTTCACGTTGAATTTAAACGTGAATTGAAAAAATATGGCGACGAAAAGTAAATCCACGAAGTACTAATTGTAAGTTTCGTGGAGCGCACTTGCTTTTTTCGCGAATGGGCAATATGTGAAAATCAATATCAATGAATACGTGGAAAAAAAATCTTAAAATATAGGGAAAACGGCAGAACTGCGCAGAACGCGATTGGAAAAATAGATTAATGAAAAAATCAATATTGCGCAATTTCTTGAATTATCTTGAAAAATCTTGTAATATTGCAAATTTCTCAGAGAATCTTGGAATTTCTTGTAATATCTTACAAGATTTTTGAAATCTTACAATATCTTGTAATATCTCGTGTATCTTGAAATATCTTGTCTAATATTGCGCTAGCAACATTGCTGACGCATTTTCCTGCCAAGACAAATGCGCCAGCCAAATATATTGTATAATCTTACAATATGACGATTTCTCAGAATATTACTAAATGTTCTCATAATATTTTTTTTCAATTGCCTGAGTAGTTACTATACTAGTTCACTCATATATGTACCAGGATAACTGCCAGGTTTTTTTTACAAACCACTGAGTAAATCGGACGAAAATCAACGTATAAGGGGTGCTAAGCTGATCCTTGGTGGTCGATATCAGCTAGGTGGGCTACAATGGTCAATTACAAGTTGCCTGCCCTTATAATAGAACCTGACATCCACGCGCCCTGCTTCAGATGAACGCGGATTCATTCTCCATAACGTCAAAAAAATTCCACGCGCCCTCCACGAGGGACACGTGGATCCATATAAGATCCGATATGTTTCCATTCTCCCACGGATCCACGCGTCCTCCATATATATTCCATCTTCCCCCACGCCGGCGTGGATCCACGGCGACCCACGCCAAAACAATCCACGCTCCCTCCACGACAACTTTGCCACCTTTCCAGTCTAGATTGCAATACTTCTCACAGGAGATAGCTCGGATGCTGACAACTTCCAGAGCAACATGCGACAGTTCAATTCGGCATTGGCTCTCGCATCAATGGGTGCACAGGTGGAAGAATTCAGAGGCTACGACCTCTTATAAGATCCATGGACAGATCTACCATGCAGCTGGACCTCTCCATCCACCGATTGGAAAGGCCCTTTCTTTCCTATGGACAATTATACATCATGGACACGAAGCAGGCGGCTGAAGAGAGTCGCAGTGTTGCTCCGAACAAGAACTGTGACAGATCAATTATGAAGTCGCTGAGAAAACTTCTGGCAGAAATTAATGTCTTCGCCAAGTCCTACAAAAAATCCGTTCAGATGTTGCGCAGTGTTGAAGATGATACCGTGGACGAGATCAAGATGTATACTCGGTATAAAACGCTGATAACTCGCTCCAATCGAACAAAGAATTTCGCATGCATTTTGAGTGAGATTCAGAGAAATCAGAGCAAAACATCGGCCACGGCTCTCTTGATTTTCTGCACTCTCTCGTCGCAAACGCGGCCGCGTCCATCACTGTGCGAAGGGAGCGCGTTTGCAGCGCTCCGTACTGAGAATATCTGGACTGCCGCTATATTTGTGCTCCAGAAGCTCTCCACCACATCTACCGATTTCCGTGTCAGAAGAAGAGCGACGTAATCTATCGCTTATCCATTCATCTTCCGGATTGTCAGACAGTGGCTTACCAACCTGGAAACGAAAAGACCGCCGCTCAAAAGTCTGCAAAAAGAGGGACTACGCTGACCGCTTTCTTTGCAGAAATTAGTACTTCGTTGATCAGGAACGAGCTGGGAAGGACCTCGAAGGGATCAAGGACTCCAGAAAACACACCTACATCGAAATGCCAGAGTGTTTCACCTTTGGCAAGACAAGAGGAGAGTGGAAAACTAGAAAAAGGGGCGGAGAAAGGACCATCGGAAGGATCTATGGAGTCTATCCAGGAGATCCTGAAAGATATGCTCCACTTCTTCTGCTTCTGTAAACCAAAGGTGCCACCAGCTTTTCGGATCTGAAGACGACTAAAGACGACAATGGTATTCCAACTGTGCATGATACTTTTGTCAAAGCAGCAAAAGCCCAAGGTCTTCCATCGATCAAAAGAAGATCAACTCTACGCCACTTTGAATCTCCGCCAAAAGGAGTTTTGTGATGGCGTCATTGCCGCTGCAACTGACTTCACTCTTCCTCAGATGTTTGCTCTCGAAGGTCTCCGGAGGAGCTGGAAAGACGTACACATACAACGTGATCCTTCACATGCTCACAGCAATGAACAAGAACGTACAGTGCACCGCCTGGACAGGAGTTGCCAGCACATTGCTCCCAAAAGGCCGGACTTCTGCGTCACTGTTCAAACTGAACATCGGAAACGATTCCAAGACGAGAAACCACAGCAGAGAAAGTAACGATGCAAAGAAGCTGAAATAAGTGGATGTGATCATCTGGGACGAGTGCTCCATGATCTCCAAAACTGCATTGGAGACTGCTGATTTCGTGCTTCGAGACTTGCCCGACTCTCCCGTCCCTTTCGGGGGAAAACGTATTGTTCTGGGCGGAGATTTCCGTCAGATCTTTCCTGTTATTCGACGCGGAATCAAGACTGACCTCATCAACAACTGTTGTTGGGTTCCAAATATAAAATAGGAGGGATGAGACGGGTTTAGAGGCAAAAGCTTTTATTAAGCTAGAATAGAGAAAGAAAAGAAAAGAAAAGCAAAACAAAAACAAACAAGCAAGAACTGAATGACCCAATGAGCCGCTCAAAAATAAATAATAAACGTGACACTAAACCGCGTGAAAACACGTGAACTTAAACTTATTTTATTTGTGGCACTTAATAGCGTGTATGGCGGTCTAGACGGAGTGCCGTGGCGCTGATACGTGAAAGCCGATAATAAACGGGGTTTGGGTGGACTACTTGCCACCGGCAACTTCCCCCCGTCGGACAAACCGGACCCCTGGCCGGGGCTGGCACAACACACGTTCACGCGACTTACATTCTCCTCCTAACATGACCAGCCAGTTTGCTCTCACTAACTTACTCTACAGCCACGTTAAAACAACAACAAAATCCTTATCCTTCTCAAACCCTAACCTTAAAACCTACTTCCTAGTCTAAAAAGGGCCTAATACACTCACGAAATTCTAAGCTTAAGAAATAAAACCTACACAATTCCTATACTCTTAAACGGACAGGGTCCTACTATAAACATTAAAAAGGACACAAACATCATAAATGAAAACAAATCACTTATCAGTAGTGATGACGTGGCATTCGTCCTGCACGGGCCCGTAGCAAAGTGTCCACGTCTCTCCGCGACTCTTTTCCGCTCGGTGATCGGCTCCTCCTTCGACTTGTCCCTGATTCATGCTCCGGCACTGCCATGCCCCTGCAGTCGGCCAGAGACTCCATCGAATCAATTGTCTCCGACGCCGACAATGAATTTGGCAACCGATTCCAGTCCGGTTTCACCGTATAGACACCGTCGTGCCTGTCTTCCAACGTCCTTCTGAAAGACAACTCCATGTCTTCGACATTAAAATTGCTCTTTACGTTTCTCCTCGCACAGTTGACTGTCCGTCTTTGCACCTCTCGCCTTCCTCTCTTCGCTTTCATCTGCACACCCGGAACCCATCTCGTCTGTTCCCGTAGTACTCAGCGGTTTTTGCATTCAACCATCCTGTCGACTACCGCTCGTGCAGCCATCGGCGTACACTTTGCACCCCTTCGCGATCCTACACCGATCACATGATTCCTCTTGATGAACATCCGGTTTGTCACTACTTTTGTCATCCTCCTTTCTTCACTTTTCGAGCCCTGATTCGTCGGCACACACTTTTTCTCCGCTTCCCTGCAAATAGCCTGCCCGAGGCATGCTTCGGCTCTTGCTACTATCCTAGAATCACTCTGTGAAGGCTCTATGAGGCATGGCTTCGCTAACACTTCCGCCTCTTTTGTCAACTCCGCACATCTTGTCTTCAATCGTTCCCAACCACCTGTGGACATAACCGATACGACCGACCCACCATCAGCCTCGAATCGCTTTCCCTGCCCCAGGATTTCCACCGGCTTAACCATCATTGCTTTCCTTGCTTTCTTGGTTGTGTCCACTCTCTGCACTGGCCTAGACGTGCACTGTCTTACCACGTGGCCCACACCTCCACAACGGAAACACTGGTTCGCACTGCCGTATCTTCTTAACCTTTTCAACGCTCTTGTTGCTTTCTCAACACGGTTGCTGGACTTCCATTGAACCGATTTCGTCTGTTCCGGCGGCTGATATCTTTCAGCTTTCAGATCCAGTGCTTTCTCCGCTTTCCACTTCAATTCCACTCCAATGCTTTCGAAAGCGTTTGTTCCGAGCAAAAAAATGTCTGCCTTGTTTTCCACCAACTGGAATACCACCAACGCTTTTTTGCCTCGTACGACAATCTCTATCTTGATCTGCTCCTTCACTGGCATATACGTTTTCGACGCGTCCAGGAGTGTGAATCTTGGTTTCACCAAGATTTCAACTTCTTTTACCCAACTCGGATATCCTTTTTTCAGTCTATGCCATGCTCCCGTTGACATAATCGACACCACAGAACCGCTATCGATGACAATACGTCTTTTCTGGCGAAGTATTTCCACCAGCTCGACTGTCTTTGGGCCGACACTTTTCACTGCCTCCGCTTCCTCAGCTTCCACATTCTGAACCAGCTGTGAAGTACATTGTCGTGACACGTGTCCCATACTTCCACAACGGAAACATGTCGAACTTTCTTTGCTGTGGCCTTCCTCCTTCTTTCTACTATCTTCCCCCGCGTCTGAATGACGCTTCTCTTTATCTCAATCGTTTTCCCTCCTCTCTTTGAACTTGTTTCGGTTTCCGTTTTTCTGCCCATGCTCTCGGAGTTTTTCGTTTTCCTGTTGTAGCACAATGTCTTTCAACTGCTCGTAATGTTGGGCCAACGGCACCTCAAACCGTTTCATGATCAACATCTTGTGGAGGGTGTCGTCCTCTCTCACTGCCTTCATGAGTTTAGTCGTTCTCATTTGAGACAAGGTTTCGTCTCCAACTACAGAAAACGCCATCCTCGACCATTTCTCCACCTCGATAAGGTACTCCCACATTTTCTGACCCGGATTCTTCTTCAATTCCTCAAATTCATTCAACACCTCCGCTTTCCTGGGAATTCCATCAGGTGGAATGGGAATTTTGAAAGTTATTTCATCTTTGGTGCAATTCCATTGGCGGCCTAGGAGGGAGTGTTGAAAACATGAAATTTAATAAAAGTACGAGAAGGTGGAAGAAAAATGCGTCTACGAAACATTGGTCACAGGAAATCGACCCGCTTTTCGAATGTTCTTCGGATCGTGAGGCAATTCGAAAATAGACACCGCAGTGCCGGATGGTAAACGTCCCAAGATGAATGGAGAGAATTGTTTTATATTAAACAAGCCTGCAGCTTGTGGCGACTAAATCGCCTTCTTCAAACATTTATTTTTACAGATCTTTGTTTTTTTTTTAAATAGAAACGGCAATCATTTCTTTTCCCTATTTCTCTCAAGTTCTCGTGATCCTTGTGGTAAAGTGGTTAGCACGTTTGAACGTCAATCTATAGTTCTCTGGATCGAGTTTTGTCGACTGCAAACTCGTCTGTGAGACACACAAACAAACACACAGACTAATCTAAAATTTTCTATATAAGAAAGATATTTGTTTGTTTTTTGTAGTAGGATGTTTGTCCCAACCCGTTATGAATTTAGGAAATGTGTAGAGTTTGTTTCTTAAGATTTAGTTGAGTGTAATAGGCCCTTTTAAGACTAGGAAGTAGGTTTTAAGATTAGGGATTGAGAATATGTAGGATTTTATTGTTGTTCTAACGTGGCTTTAGAGTGAGTTAGTAAAGGCAAAATGGTTGGTCATTTTAGGAGAAGACAGTAAAATAGAGACTCAAAATATGATACATAAGTTAATTTAAATTTTTTAAAACAACGATAAATAAAAATCTTTTGTATAGAAAATATTTTGTACAGAGACGAAAATATTTCAGAACCATATTCAATCAAGGGGCGGATGTATACTGTAAAACACCGGATAAAGGAATCGAGAGGGGCGTACCGCAAAACGTTGAAAATAATGTTGATTCTTTTGTGACAATTGAGAACAGTTGATTCGATGTGATTGTCAAAGGAAAGGTTAGACTTAAAGTGTAAACCCAAATTCCGGATCTTATCAGTGTACGGCACTACTGTGCTTGAAATGGTGAATGTGGGTTTAGAACTGGGGACCAATCTTTTTGAAAAACGAAAACTGATGTGTTCACATTTGTTTGGAGCCACATCCAACTGCCAAGTATAACACCAATTAGACAGAACATCAAGGTCATTCTGAACATCAGACGATAAATGAGAGAAAATTTTCAGATCATCTGCATAAAGCAGATAATTTGATTTGAAATTATCTCCAATATCGTTGATGTACAACAGAAACAACAACGGCCCAAGCACAGACCCTTGCGGGACTTCAGACAGGACCGAAGAGCATGCAGAGAAGGTCCCATTAACACATACAACTTGATTACGGCCACTGAGAAAACTTTTAAGCCAACAGAGTAAACTCCTGTTAATTCCATAAGCCTGAAGCTTGATTTCAAGTTTTTTGAGAGAAACACGTATTGGAATTTCATTTTTGATAATATTAGAACATTCTAATTGTAAGAATTATTGTAGCTAAATGAGTTTAGTAAGTTTTTTGGAAAATTTCGTAAATTTCTTTGTGACATTTGTAACTTCTTACGAGATTTCACGAGGGAGTTCACAGAACTAGCCAGAAAATATACGAATCTCACGAAGAAAGTTCCAAGCTTACACGGTAATTTTTGAATCTCATCCAGCCACATAAATATTAGAAAATTCTTCGAAATTTCTAATATTATCAAAAATCAAATATCTGAAAAACTGTTACCTTCGACCGTGTTTGCGGGATTTCTTCCGAATTGTATGGCGTCGTGCATCATTCGACGGTTTCTTTCTGGAAAAAGAAAATAAAATTTCGAAAAACTTGAAAAATTAAATATAAGAATTTTTAAAATGTATTGAATCAGAATAATAAATGAAAACCATGAAAAAAAAACGACGTGGAACAGAAAATCAATAACCGCCTTCTTAAAGATCCCCAAACGTGCTCCCAACGTTCTCCCTTGCGCACCCTACCGCCCTCCGGCCTTCAATGTTCTCTAACCTGTTCCCAAGTAGCTAGGCAGCCTCAACGTGCTCCCAACAGTTTCCAGCGTTTGCCAGTACCGCACACCGTCATCCAAAGTGCCTCTAACGTGCTCCCAAGAGGCTAGGTAGCCTCAACGTGCTCCCAACAGTTTCCCAAATTTTCCGCTACCGCACTCCGGCATCCAAAGTGCCTCTAACGTGCTCCCAAGTGGCTAGACAGCCTCAACGTGCTCCCAACAGTTCCCCACATTTGCTGAGTAGGTAGTAGAATTTACCGTTCTACCTTGCGGGAGCAACACGTAGTACAGCATGCCCTCCGCGTCTCAGAAACAGGAAAACAAACATTTCTTCTCATGGGGATTGGCCTTTGGCTGCACTGGCGGCTCTTCCCCCACAAGGAATCCAGACAGCGCGATGTGTGTCCTTATTGTAGAGTATAGTCGACGAATAGATCATCAACCTCGCTCTACTGCAAAATTCCTGTAAAACAGTGTTGCACTTGCAAGATTCACTCGAATTCTAGTTTTTATACTTCTTTTTTAAGGAAAAAACGTATCCGCAACGAGTTGCAGTTAAAACTTGATTTTTCGCATAAAAACAGACGCACCACACTGTTGAAAATTGAAAAGTGCCGTAGAGCGAGGCTGATGATGCATTCGCCGAGTATATCCAGCTCCCATTTCCTGTAACAAGGTCCGCCAGAAACTCTTTCCTTTGTGGAGTGAGAAGAAGAGACTGAAAGGCCGTCACACGAGCCTGCATCTGGAAGGGAGAGAGAGCATGGGGTACCTTTCTCGCCAGCACTCGTCGGTAACCGAGATCGTGAAGATATTTGCTGATGGTTTGGTGACTGCAGCGTCAATCATCAAAATCATCTTTTATCATCAGAAAAGTCATTTGCCCAAGTGATCACTGCCGCTCCACCGAATTGAAATATGTAGTTCGTGTAGAGGACGCCGAATTATCATCATTTTCCATATTTTACTCATCATTTTTCATATCTTTTGTCGTTTTCGAGGATTTTTTTCTTTTTTTATTTGTTTTTTGAAGCAAGTGATATGGTTTAATTCGCTATTCTGTTACATGTAGGATAATCTAATACAGCGGGGGGCTATTCTGATATGACGGGGGCGGTATTGATATGGAAAACTAACCAAATTCGCAAGAAAAATGAAGAAGTGGGGGGGGGGGCTGTTCTTACCTTTTCCGAGGGGGGGGGGGGGCTAATCTGATAAATTACCTAAGGTATCAGAATGACCCCCCATTTCTACTAGTGGGGGATTATTATGGTATATTAGTATACCAGTGTAGCCCCTAGACAGTATAACCCCCCACCGGGTAAATCGGGGCTAAATCAACTGACGGGGGGACTATGCTGGTCCTTGGGGGGTCATATCAGGCGGGGGGCTATACTGGTAAACTACCGGGAATTCGGTAAACTACCGAGCTCTCGCTCTTCTTTTCCGAACTCGTATTTCTCTGGAAGAAAAACGAATTACTGAAAATCTACTGTGCGAAGGTTCCTCTCAACATGCGTTTTATAAATTTGTCAATTCTAGGTGGAAGAGTGACGAGAAAATAGGTATACTTCGAGACAGTGCTGCGAATGAAGATGTAACCGATGACATTACTAAAGCCCTTTTATTTTCGGACACCTTCTCCTCCGTGTACACCACTGATGACTGATGTGCACCCAGTTTTTCGGCCCGCACGTCCCAGTGTTTTTCGTCCGTTAATGTCAGTCCTCATATTGTCGAATTTCACTTGTCACGTCTTCCACTCAAAACCAACAGAACTCCGGAAGGAATTCCCTCTATTTTTTAAAGCGCACATGTACGTCTATCGCCTTGCCGTTGTCCATAATTTATGAGAGTTCGTTACAATATGGTATTATTCCTTCTTTTTGGAAGTCAGCAATTGTTAAACCTCTCCACAAAAAAGGCCAACGTTGTGATCCAAGTAATTATCGGCCAATAAGTTAAACGTCTTCTGTCTGTAAAGTCCTTGAAAAAATTGTCCGATCTGAGGCTACAAAATACTTGGATGTGAATAGACTGATTATTGATCGACAATATGTTTTTCGGTCGCATCGAGGAACCGTCTCCCAGCTGCTCTCGTTCCAGTCAGCTATTATTGGTAATTGCATGAAAAAACTTGTTACCCATAGTGTATGTATATGTCGACTTCAAAAAAGCCTTTGACACTGTTTCTCTCAAAAAACTTGAAATCAAGCTTCAGGCTTATGGAATTAACAGGAGTTTACTCTGTTGGCTTAAAAGTTTTCTCAGTGGCCGTAATCAAGTTGTATGTGTTAATGGGACCTTCTCTGCATGCTCTTCGGTCCTGTCTGAAGTCCCGCAAGGGTCTGTGCTTGGGCCGTTGTTGTTTCTGTTGTACATCAACGATATTGGAGATAATTTCAAATCAAATTATCTGCTTTATGCAGATGATCTGAAAATGTTCTCTCATTTATCGTCTGATGTTCAGAATGACCTTGATGTTTGTCTAATTGGTGTTATACTTGGCAGTTGGATGTGGCTCCAAACAAATGTGAACACATCAGTTTTCGTTTTTCAAAAAGATTGGTCCCCAGTTCTAAACCCACATTCACCATTTCAAGCACAGTAGTGCCGTACACTGATAAGATCCGGAATTTGGGTTTACACTTTCAGTCTAACCTTTCCTTTGACAATCACATCAAATCAACTGTTCTCAATTGTCACAAAAGAATCAACATTATTTTCAACGTTTTGCGGTACGCCCCTCTCGATTCCTTTATCCGGTGTTTTACAGTATACATCCGCCCCTTGATTGAATATGGTTGTGAAATATTTTCGCCTCTGTACAAAATATTTTCTATACAAAAGATTTTTATTTATCGTTGTTTTAAAAAATTTAAATTAACTTATGTATCATATTTTGAGTCTCTATTTTACTGTCTTCTCCTAAAATGACCAACCATTTTGCCTTTACTAACTCACTCTAAAGCCACGTTAGAACAACAATAAAATCCTACATATTCTCAATCCCTAATCTTAAAACCTACTTCCTAGTCTTAAAAGGGCCTATTACACTCAACTAAATCTTAAGAAACAAACTCTACACATTTCCTAAATTCATAACGGGTTGGGACAAACATCCTACTACAAAAAACAAACAAATATCTTTCTTATATAGAAAATTTTAGATTAGTCTGTGTGTTTGTTTGTGTGTCTCACAGACGAGTTTGCAGTCGACAAAACTCGATCCAGAGAACTATAGTTTGACGTTCAAACGTGCTAACCACTTTACCACAAGGATCACGAGAACTTGAGAGAAATAGGGAAAATAAATGATTGCCGTTTCTATTAAAAAAAAAAAAACAAAGATCTGTAAAAATAAATGTTTGAAGAAGGCGACTTAGTCGCCACAAGCTGCAGGCTTGTTTTATATAAAACAATTCTCTCCATTCATCTTGGGACGTTTACCATCCGGCACTGCGGTGTCTATTTTCGAATTGCGTCTCGATCCGAAGAACATTCGAAAAGCGGGTCGATTTCCTGTGACCAATGTTTCGTAGACGCATTTTTCTTCCACCTTCTCGTACTTTTATTAAATTTCATGTTTTCAACACTCCCTCCTAGGCCACCAATGGAATTGCACCAAAGATGAAATAACTTTCAAAATTCCCATTCCACCTGATGGAATTCCCACCAAAAGAGAAATAGTCTCATTTCTTGCTTCGCTATACGACCCACTAGGACTACTCTGCCCTTTAATCGTTCCGGTGAAAGAAATCATACAGGAGCTTTGGGAGGCAGAAGTCAAATGGAAAGAAAAGGTTCCAGAAAAAATTCTGAAAAAATGGGAATCGATAAAAGCCACGTTTACTGAAACCGGGCATACATTCTCACGACAATTAGTTAACCGATACGATTATACAAGTGTACAGCTGATAATGTTCAGTGACGCATCCGAGCGACATTTTGCAACAACAGCTTATCTACACTTCGAATTCGATAAAATTGCGTCAACAACGAAACTGATAATGGCAAAATCCAAAGTAAAGCCGAGTAAAACGAACCTATCGATCCTGAGACTAGAACTAATGGGCATAGAAATAGCGGCAAATGCGGTCGCAACCCTGGTCAAAGAACTCTCATTGGATAAGTTGAACTCAATAAGGTTCTTCAGTGACTCAATGATTGCTTTGTACTGGGTTCTCAAACGAAAAATGCTCAGAAAATTTATAGATAACAGAAGCGGAAAAATTCACGAAAACATACGAATACTAGAAAAACGAAAACTTAAAACACTATTCCATCCCTGCCCAACGGATCAGAATCCAGCTGACATTTCGTCCAGAGGGAGTGGAATGGATAAACTATTCAAAAATAAACTATGGTTTGAAGGACCAGAGTTTTTACGAAAACCAGAAAAAGAATGGCCAGTAAAACTAGAAGGCACCATAGAATTTCCAAAACAGTTCCGAGAAATCATAGAAAAAGAAACGAAAAGAACGGAATTAACAAAAAAAAAGTTAAAACTGCCATACTGACAGCAGTGGCGACTAGCCATACCAACCAATCGATAATACGATACACAACCGCGAGATCACTAGAAAAATTAACTTCGAAAATGACAATAGTGTTCCGCTGGTTTTCGAGAACATTTCCAAACGAAGATTGGAAATCGAAAGTTTTCAAAGAATTGAAAACTTACTCTCTTACAAGTCTAATCATACGAGACATACACAGAGAAAACGCCCACATTCCAGCCTCCTATATGCCAGGCGCAGTATACCAAAAATACTGGGTTGACAAATTGGGATTGGAAATTCGAAAAGTACTAAAAAGATGTTATAGGTGTAAAAGACAAAGCGGCCAATCATTCTCTTACCCATACGCACAAAACCTGGCCACCTGCAGAACAATATCGGCCACACCATTTTCTCAGGTCGGGCTCGATTATTTTGGACCAGTTAGTTACACTGGAGTTATGGGCATAAAAAAGAAAACTTGGGTTCTGCTCATAACATGTCTTATCACTCGAGCGGTACATCTAGAGCTAGTCACCGATAACTCAACCATCACGTATTTGATGGCACTAAAACGATATTTTGGAAGAAGAGGCGTTCCAAAGACCATACTGTGCGACAACGCACCTGGATTTTTGCTCGGAAATAAAATGATCAACGACGACATAAGAAATCGTCATCATTCAAGCGATACGCTAACAACATTTCTAGCTACAAAAGAAATCGAACTAAAAACATCACACCGTGATCTCCTTAGCAAGGATGAATATACTTTGATAGGCGGAACCTTTTTTGACTTAGGTTCCGTGGACTCCCGATGTTATGGGAGTCCACCTATCCTTCTACTTATTACCCAACGCTAAGAATCTGCCATGATTACAAAAAGGTTTATTACGATTAATAAGAGAATGATTACGGAAAGATAAGTGAAATAATTAAGGATAAATAAAGGATAAATATTTACATCTCGGCAGGCGGGTGGTTAGGCCGCGGTCCACGGCACAACTGTCTCCTTTCCTTAGTGATGTTGTCGATGAGAGAGAGAGAGAGAGGGTGTGAGAGAAAAATAACAGATGACCAATGGCGCAAGCGGCATGATCAGCTACGACATCCCCCTCTCTCCACAAGAAGCATCCGGCGTCCTCGTCGGTATATCATATTCTCATCATCCGTTGGTGCATCTTGTTTTGTTGATTCTCCGTTGATGATACCATGAATATAAAGTACCGTTCAAAAGGTTGGAAACTTTTGGTTTTTGGAGGATAACTTTTGAATGGAGAGGGTTGTGGTTCTGAAAATTCTCATGAATCTGCTCCGTAATGTTTTTGACAAGCTCCAAAAATGGATTCGGTCATTTTTGAAAACTGCAGATTTTTCAAAAAATTTCAGATGCCAATATTTTCGACCAAAAAAATAATTTTTTTTTCAGATTTTTCAGGACTCGATATTTATGTTCAAAATAAAGTTTCAAAACTAAAAGTATGATTTTAGTTGACTATGGGTTGATCGGACAATTTTCAGCTGACTTACAACACTTTGAGTATCAGGGTCCACCTGGGTAAGTCAACTTTAACTTTTATTGAGGATCACCAAAACCGAATAAAATCAAAAAAACTTTATTTTTAAACAGTTTTTATTTAATTCGCTCTAATTTTCTTAGGTTTAGGTGATTCTCAATAAAAGTTATAGTTGACTTACCCATGTGGATCTTGATACATTGACCTTGATAAAGGGCTGTAAGTCAGCTGAAAATTGTCCGATCTACCCATAGTCAACTAAAATCATACTTTTAGTTTTGAAAATTCATTTTGAACATAAATTTCAAGTCCTGAAAAATCTGAAAAAAAAATTATTTTTGAGTCGAAAATTTTTGAATCTGAAATTTTTTGAAAAATCGGCAGTTTTCAAAAATGACCAAATTTATTTTTGGAGCTTGTCAAAAACATTACAGGGCAAATTCATGCAAATTTTCAGAATCATAACCCTCTCCATTCAAAAGACATACGGTTGAGATAGTCATGTAACCATTGAAGTGAGCACAAACTAGAAGATTTGCTGCAGTAGACGTGGAACCAGTGAAAAATCGATGAAAATCATAAAAATTAAAATTAAAAATTAAAAAAATTAAAAGATAAAAATAAAATATAAAAGAACTGTAAATTTTACAATTAAATTTGGGAAAATGATAAAGGTACAATCTAAGTTTGGGATATTAAATCCTCTTTTCCTACAATCTAAGTTTGGGATATTAAATCCTCTTTTTCTTTTCTTTAGTTTATTGTTTTTTTGATTTTTTACTGAAGTGGGCAGGGCACGTATCACGCATGAAATACGACAGATGGGCGAAGATAGCATCAGAATGGGATCCTAGGGGATCAGCACGACCACGCGGTCGTCCTCCGAAAAGATGGGCCGACGACATCACGGATTCGATCAAAATCTTCATCCACAATGAGGCCCTCAGGGGCAACCTCGGGCACGGCCGCCGAAGAATTGGCATACTCGAGGCAAAACGAGCATGGTCCACTGTCGGAAGGGATCGTGCAACTTGGCGCAGCTTGGTTCGCAGTATCCAGGATGGAAACTGAGGTCGAACCTCACAAGTATCACAAGTAAGTTTTCCTTTATTTTCTTTTTTTTAATTTATTTATTTTAAATTTATTTTTTTTTTCCTCTTTTCTTTAGTTTATTTTTTTTTTGATTTTTTTTTTTGAAGTTAACATTCGAAATGTTTCCAATCTTGGTCGATTTCCTTCGTTTTCCTTGATTTTTTGGTAGGTTTCTGTCCATTGATGTGTTATCTTTTTCCAGATGTCTTGAGTTTTCGCTTCCTTCGGTTCGTTTCTTCACTGGTAGGTCTTCCGTGGTATACTCTTCTCATAACCTCTGCTTGCAGTTTTCTTTGTAGTTGATTTTCTCGCTGTTTGCTGTGTAGGGAGGTTTCGGAATGTTCTTTTACAGGTGTTATTGGTTGGCGTTTCTTCCGGATGACAAGACTTGTTTCCATTATTCTCAGTACGAAGCGCTGCAAACGCGCTCCCTTCGTACAGTGATGGACGCGGCCGCGTTTGCGACGAGAGAGTTCAGAAAATTGAGAGAGCCGTGGCCGATGTTTTGCTCTGATTTCTCTAAACCTCACTCCAAATGCATGCGAAATTCTTTGTTCGATTGGAGCGAGTTATCAGCGTTTTATACCGAGTATACAATAAAAAGTTATTCCTTTGTTTTTATGCTTGTTTTTTCCTTTTCCAATAAAGTTGTTTTGTTGAATAATTTGTCCAATATGTTTCAATATAACTTTTCCTGACTCTGATTTACTATCGTTGATTAATGCATCGAGAGAATGTACATTTTTGGTGAGAGATGACGTTACTGAAGTCGGTTGTTCTCCTCCGTTGGGTTGATCCCTTCGATGTGTAGTTTGCATCGATTCTTGTGGGCGATACGTGTTCTCTCATGGTTCCCTCGTGTACGTGGTCCTCCTGACAGTTTGACGAGGATATTTGGGTCCTGTACTTCCTTCACCTCATATGGACCTTCAAATTGAGTACCAATTTTGTTCCTTTGCGCTCTGCGGATCCAAATCCGATCCCCAATGTTGATTTCCGGATTATTCATTCGATTTTTCTCATCATGCTTCACTTGTTGGGCAATTGCTCGTTTTTCTATCCGTTTGGCGCATTCGTCATAAAGTTTCCCAGTTTTCCTTTTCAGCTTCTCGACCAGGGGTGCCACAAAAAAAAAATTTTGCGAAAAACAAAAAAAAATTTTTCGCATGTTTTTTTGCGAAAAAAAAAAACTAAAAAATTATTTATTTCTGTTGAATTTCGATTTTTCTCGTTCAAAAGCTTATTTTCAGAATTACAAAATAAATTCATCGGTAATTTATCAGTATAGCCCCCCCCCCCCCCCGCCTGATATGACCCCCCAAGGACCAGCATATTCCCCCCGCCAGTTGATTTTTCCCGGATTTACTCGGTGGGGGGTTATACTGTTTGGGGGGCTACACTGGTATACTGATATACCAGAATAATCCTCCACCAATAGAAATGGGGGTCATTCTGATACCTTAGGTAATTTATCAGATAAGGCCCCCCCCATCTCATACCACTATCGCCCCCCTCGGAAAAGGTAAGAACAGCCCCCCCCCCCCTCACTTTGTTTTTTTCTTGCTAATTTGCTTAGTTTTCCATATCAATATCGCCCCCGTCACCCCCATCATATCAAAATAACCCCCGTCATATCAAAATAACCCCCATCATATCAAAATAACCCCCGTCATATCAGAATAGCCCCCCGCTGTATCAGAATATCCTACATATAACAGAATAGCAACAAAACAAGCAAAAATCGAGCGAAGTCGAGTTACACCAAATCACTTGCTTCAGAAAACCAATAAAAAAAGAAAAAATCCTCGAAAACGACAGAAAATATGAAAAATGATGACAATTCGGCGTCCTCTACACGAACTACATATTTCAATCCGGTGGAGCGCGTTTGCATCCGCGGGGGGCTATATCCTCCTTTTCCGAGGGGGGTTACACTGGTATTTCATGGGGGGTTATACTGTAATTTTACCAATTCATCAATTGACAAAAAAAAAGTAGGTAACAGAGACATAACAAAGATGTTTGAAACACAACCAGGGGCTAGTCACCGAGCCCGATTCCCATAAACTTGATATTTTGATGTAATAACAGCAACATAGCAAAATTTTTTGGGGATAGGCTCTTATGGTAGTCAGTTAAAATATGGCAAGCTTCAGAAAATGCTCTTTCGACATCTACTGATGAAAATCTTTCTGGTTCCATTCCAATAAATCATCGAACTGCCCCATAACACGGTGTCCCAAAGTGGAGAAATGTCTTCAACTGTCTGCACTCTCGTTCTCTCTCCCTCACCACCGCAGCGCAGCTATTTTTTCAACGGGAATTTGTTTCTTTTTTGATTTTCAGCAAAACTAGACCACTTTTTGAAAATCTGTCATTAAAATATATTCTTCAGGTCAAATGCTTCATTTTTATTACAAAAACACCACGATTTGTGCAGATTTGACGGAGGAGATGCATTTTAAAATGTTGAAACATCGAGAAAAAAAACCGAATTCGCACGTTTCGAGCTGGTCGTGGTATTAAAATGTTCGCGAGAAAATTCTGCACAAGGGAGACATTTAAAATGCATTATTATGTTTCAGAAAATTGAGTTTTTAGCAAAATTCTGTACTAATTTTTTTAAAATGCATCTCCTCGGTCAATTCTGCACAAATCGTGTGGTTTTTGTAATAAAAATGAAGCATTTGATCTGAAGAATATATTTTAATGACAGATTTTCAAAAAGTGGTCTAGTTTTGCTGAAAATCAAAAAAGAAACAAATTCCCGTTGAAAAAATAGCTGCGCTGCGGTGGTGAGGAAGAGAGAACGAGAGATGCGCCAGCAGTTATTCCTAGCGGCGCTTTTCCCGTCCGGGACACCGTGCATAATCAAATAATCAGGTGAAAAGCGAATGAAAATAGAGAGAAAACTCTTGAAAAAACGAAAAAATGTTTTGCTTGAAAAACGAAAAAATGTTTTGCTTGAAAAACGAAAAAATGTTTCGCTTGAAAAACGAAAAATGTTTTGTACGCAAACACCGCCGTTGTCTACAGTAATCATCTCTCTCTCTCACAGTAATCATACGTACTTAAAAACAATATTTTTCTTCAGCATTTCAAAACACTTTGGGATTTTTTTTTCGCATCTTCGATGCGAAAAAACAAAAAAAAATTTTTTCGCAAATACTGCGAAAAATGCGAAAAACAAAAAAAAAACGGCACCCCTGTTCTCGACGTGTTCTCTTGGTTGTATTGTTGCTTCTCTCGGTGAGAGAATGTTTCTGACAAGGGAAGTCTTTTCACAAACCATATTGGAATTCTCTGAAACTTGGTGGGCTAATAGAACCAATCTCTGGCTACCGCGTCAAAAAAATTTAGCTGCCGAACTTCAAAAATAGGCTCAAAAAGTTGCTCCAAAGTTCCGGCTCACCCCTCCGTCACTTCTCTCGTTTTTATCACGACCCTCCAGAGGTGAAAAAATCAACGAAAGAGAGGCGCAGTGGTAGAGTGGTGGGCAGCAGGAAAAAGTTCACGGGTTCGAACCCTCTTGTGGTAAAATTTTTTTTTGATATTTTTTATAAGTATGGGAAACAGGGGTGGGACCAAAAAAATATGTTTTTTGGGTGAGAAAAATTTTTTTTTTTGATGGTGAAGGTGAGAAAAAATTTCTGTTTCACGGTTCTGCTTCGGGACAGTTCTAATGCGGGAACGTTTTGCCTTGGGGTAGCCCCGTCCAAAAAACTTCTTCGCCTCCGCGACTCTACAAAAAAACCAAAAAAAGTATCGCCTACGTCACATTGTCAAAAAAGAAATCAAAAAAAGTTAACAATTTTTCTCACCTAAAAAAACATATTTTTTTGGTCTCACCCCTGTTTCCCATACTTATAAAAAATTTCAAAAAAATTTTACCACCAAGGGGTTCGAACCCGTGACCTTTCTCCTGCTGCCCCCCACTCTACCACTGCGCCTCCCTTTCGTTGATTTTTTCACCTCTGGAGGGTCGTGATAAAAACGAGAGAAGTGACGGAGGGGAGAGCCGGAACTTTGGAGCAACTTTTTGAGCCTATTTTTGAAGTTCGGCAGCTAAATTTTTTTGACGCGGTAGCCAGAGATTGGTTCTATTAGCCCACCAAGTTTCAGAGAATCCCAATATGGTTTGTGAAAAGACTTCCCTTGTGAGAGGAGATCTTGCATCCTGTCCGTGCATCACCATGTGTGGGGAAACTCCAGTTGTTGCATTCTGTGCTGTGTTGTACGCGTGGAGGAGTGTTTGTAGTTCGGTGTCCCATTTTTCGTCGTCCTTGCACTGTCGCAGCATTTGTTCGATCGTCTGGTTGGGACCTTTCAACCTGTCCGTTGGCCTCGTGATGATATGCAGTACTCATACTGTGATCAATGTTCAGTGTTTCCAGGACTTCTTTGAACTTCTTCGAAGTGAAGTTGGTGCCTCGATCTGTGACCAGTTGTTTCGGAGGTCCGAATCTTGATACTACACGGTTCTTGAAGATGTTGCAAAGTGACTCAGAAGTCTGATTCCTTGCCGGTTCGACGATAATGAATTTGCTGAATGCATCCAGGAACACAGCGATGTAGATATTTTCTTGGGTCGTTTCCGGCAGTGGTCCTATGTACAGGGTGGGGAATAAATATGGAGCCGCATTCAAAAAGGTGTAAAATCGTCCAAACATGAAATTGTTTTCTACAAATCTAACAAAATGTTCATTAAACAACAACAAATAAGTGGCATTAACAGTTTTCAAATCGTCCACCTTTCGCCGCGATGACAGCTCAGAGTCTCTTCGAATACGATTCAATGACGGCACGCAGGTGTTGACATCAAGATCGTCCCACGCCTTCTTCAAAGCGATTTTCAAAGAATTTGCGTTATTCTTTGTGGCAACTTGCTGGCTTAAATATCCCCACACTGCGAAATCCATCGGATTCAAATCCGGACTCGAAGTAGGCGCATTTATGAAACCAAAGAAATCGGCTTCGCACCACTCTTGAGTGGCTTTTGCACATGGAGCAGGTGCGCCGTCTTGCTGGAAGATTCAACCACGATTTTCGAAGTGGGAATGGGACCAAGAAAGCAAATCGGACTCCAAAATGTTTTCAATGTAGTATTCCGGGTTGATTTTGGCTCCCTCATTCACGAAAACCAGTTGAGTCTTGCCATCTGCGCAGATTCCTCCGAATTCCATCATTGATGAAGAATGAGATGGTTTTTTAAGGCATTTACCTATCTGATAGGCAGACTGGAACTCTACAGCAATGATCATGTTGTTCTTTCCATTTTTATTGGCTTCCACCGTGAATAATTTCTCATCTGTGAAGAGTGCACTCAGGTGCATGCCACGTCGCGCTCTCAATGGTAGCAGACCGGGGTGGTGAAGCGGCCATCATTGACCTCAAGTTTTATATTATTCGCTAAAACGTTGCAAAATAGTTAAAAACAATATAATTCGTTAAAAAATAATATTGTAGACACGATTTGTGTTTCTGCAAGCAACAAAACTAACGCAAAGTTGAGGCTCCATATTTATTCCCCACCCTGTAGTCGGCATGGACTTTTTCGAATGGAGATGACGGCGTTTCAAATTTTCCCAGTGGCGCGTGGATTCTGTTTTTGATAGGATCCTTGATCTTCTGGCATACCTGCCATTGTTCGACTACTTTTCGTATTGCTCGTGTCATTCCTTTCCCTTGAGTGCAATTGGAGATTTCTTGTATTGCTATCTCCTTGTCGGCCTCGCATTGGTGGAGCTTGAGGAGAGCTGACGTCACACGCTTCCAGGTTTTCCGCTCTCGATCTTCCAGCGAATTATATTTGTCCAAGACTGGATTGCGTAGGAAGAACGGCAGGAGAGTTATTCCAGTGGCCTGTGGCACGTCGATTCTGTATAGAGTTCGGCCGAATCCATTAAGCCACTCCGTGAGATCCGCGGCCAATCCTTCCGAGAACTTCTTCGTTGTCTCTTTGAGCAGTTTTATGATCTCCGAGGTGTTTCTCCATATCGGTTTCCCTTCTACCGTAATCTTCGAGCCGTCGTCCAGGTACTCCTCGTCAGAGGAAACGTCTGAGTTTTCCCGATTGTTTTCCTCCTCGGTCTTTAGCATGTTGGGTGTTGGTGACGGTGATCTGGTTGGGGTACTGTTTGCAGTGGAGTTCGAAGGTGGAGTTCCGGTTAAAGTTCGCGAGACGTCTGAGTGTGCGTGTGGTGTTTCCGATTCTCTTCTCACCAAATTATGGAGGCGCGTTGCTAATAGGCTGAGTTGTTCCTTGAGTGGTGAGTTCAATGTGAGAACCTGGCTCCCTAGTGTTGGGGTTGATTGGAAAGACTCACTTGCAGTTCCAACCATTCCCGCCAGTTCCAAGTGGCGGGAATGTGCGGTGCTCGGGTAGTGTTGCAATCCAGTCGTGCACTTCTTGGTCGTCCGATTCCTTGGTTGGTGTTCGAGGAGGTGTGACAGAGGTAGGTTCTTCCAATGTTGTTGTTGTCGGAGCCTTCGACTTGGCTTTTCTTTTTGGTCGCGTTGGCAGTTCCACGAAGTCGGATGGTTTGCTCGGGTGGCTTCGTAATATCCGGTCCGATGAAGCGTCCAGGATGTAAAAAGTTTCGATGATTGGACAAAACGATGGAGATGAGAGTGAGACAGTGGATAGGTGAGTGGAGTGAATACAGAATATGACGAATGAATACAGAATAGTATGAATACAGATGAATATAGGATAGAGAATATCAGCAGAATAGAAAATCTGAAACAGAGTAGGGAATAAATAAAGAATGTCCTATCTGAATATAGAATAGGAAGAAAATACAGAATAGAAAGAATATCAGCAGAATGTGGTGGGCTTTTGTTCCTACCAGTTGAAATTTCAAGCGTTGTGAAAATTAAAACTTAGAGAAGAAAAAACAACCGACTGGTGCGAAGGGTGTTTGAAAAAAAAAAAGAAAATAGTTTTTAAAAAGCTTAGGCTATCTGTTTTTCTCCTAAGTGGGCGTGGCATATCTCTTATTTTTTTAAGGCGCCAACCGTACGACATGTGTTGCGCTACACGATGCCCTTTGGTGCCCTTCGGTGTCATGCGCGGTTCCCAGTTGTGTTACATTGTTTGTTTGTGTCGAATGTGTACCGCTGCTACCATATGCCGTGCGCTGTGCTACGCGGTGCCTTTCGGAGTCTTGAGAATTGCCAGCTGTTTCATGTTGTTTGTGCGTTTGAATCGGTCAAGATTGGCGAGTGTTTGTCTCGATTTTTTTTTTACTGCAGTGCGCAGAACCGAACTCCGACACTTGTCTTGTTATTCGAATTGCACTTTAAGGACAATTTTACAGCTGGCGCACTATGCATATGTATGAAAGTTTACGGAGAGATTAGACGATGCTATCTAATGTAAACAACTCTACCGTAATTTTCGATGTCGGTTCTGTTTCTAGCGGACAGTTGATTATCGATCGGTAGTGGCTGTTTGGCCTGTATCTTCACACTGTTCATGACTAAGTGAACTGATATGATTGACTAGTTCATATCTCGACTCTGATTTTTGGGGAAAAATAATTTTGAAGGCATCGAAAAATAATTTAGTGTCTCTAGCTGGTCCTTTCCCAGTGACCTTGTTGCTAGCGAGTCGCAATCGTTCTTGACTAGTTTTTACGACGGCTCAAAATAGATATATAGAGCTCCTCCTGCTGGACATGTGCAGAACACAATACAGGTGTCACGAGCAACACTCGCTGAACTGTAGTCATTTTCGCGAGAGACGTGACGAGCATCAACCATGAAATTCCAAACGACAGGGACGGTACTCAACCCGTTTGTAGCCTTGCCTGGTATCTTATGGGGTTATTCAGGGTCGGAAAAAAATAGTTTTTTTCCTTTTTTCCCTTATTCAAACGACGGAAAAAAAAAGAAAAAAATCCGTGCCCGAGTTAGAGTTTTTTCCGTAGCTTTTCTAGGCCATCGCGAAAGTTTTTTAGGCCCTCCGCTGTGAGACCTGCGCGCGAGACCAATTTTCAATTTCGCCCGTAAATCGATATTTCGCAGGTCTCACGGCCGAGGGTCTAAAAAACTTTTGCGATGGCCTAGAAAAGCAACGGAAAAAAACTCTCGCGGCCACGGATTTTTTTCTTTTTTTTCCGTCATTTGAATAAGGAAAAAAAGGAAAAAAACTATTTTTTTACGACCCTGAATAACCCCATTAGGTCTGGGGACCTTGAGACTGAGGTAAGGAGATGGTGCCTGTCCAGGGCTTACCCACCCCCAACCAGGTGTCGTTCTTAATGATATATATGGATTTATTTCTAGGGCAGCCAAAAAAGATTGGGGTAGTGTGGAGATTTTCCTAACAGGTGACAAAACTTACGTCCAGAACACTTGGATCGACCTGCACCCGTGCTTCTTAAGGGCAGATGTTTTCTCAGGCGGCAAGTTATGGTTAATTACTCCTTAATTTACACGTTGTTGACCGTCGCTCTGAATTTCGGTGAACAATTTCAAGGAAAATTTCCAAGGTGACAATATGCAATAGTGTGAATTGAGTGGGCCGAGTACCTATTCTTTTGTTTACAGAGAATTCTTGCGTCGGTAAGTGGAGTTTTAGCACTCGAGACTCCTGATAAATCAGTGATCTTATTGAGTTTAATGTGGGACCTCCATTTGATAGGCGGAACCTTTCTTGATTTAGGTTCCGTGGACTCCCGATGTTATGGGAGTCCACCTATCCTTCCACTTATTACTCAACGCTAAGAATCTGCCATGATTACAAAAAGGTTTATTACGATTAATAAGAGAATGATTACGGAAAGATAAATGAAATAATTAAGGATAAATAAAGGATAAATATTTACATCTTGGCAGGCGGGTGGTTAGGCCGCGGTCCCAGGCACAACTGTCTCCTTTCCTTAGCGGTGTTGTCGATGAGAGAGAGAGAGGGTGTGAGAGAAAAATAACAGATGACCAATGGCGCAAGCGGCATGATCAGCTACGTCAATACGAAAGAATAGTGGGTATCATAAAAAATCAGTTTTACAAAACTGTGTGCAAAGCGGAGCTATCTTACATCGAACTAGAAACTATAATGATCTAAGTCGAAGCGGTTGTAAATAGCCGTCCGATAACTGCAAACCCAACCACTCCAGATGATCCAGCAGCATTGCGGCCAGTGGATTTCCTCATTCCAAACATAAATCTAGCAGTGCCAAACGACTGCGACATGATCTATCAAGCTAACGACGACTGCGACATGATCTATCAAGCCACGCAGCCTTAAATTGTGTTTTAGAAAATCTCTGGAGTGCCTGGACGAAACATTATCTACTAACGATAAAAGAATCGAAACAGAAACGTCATAATTTCTCAGCTATAAAACCTACAGAGGGACAACTAGTTTTGGTGAATACTGAAACAAATGCCAAGGCACAAATGGCCTTTGGCACAAATAAAAAAAGTATTAAAGTCGGCAGACGGAGAAATCCGTTCGGCCTACGTAAAAATAAAAAAAAAATTTTGCTGAGGTCAGTAAAACACCCGTAACCCGCTGTTTATAAGGGGTTTTTGGGTTCCAACAAAATTTAACGAGAGAAAAGACGGGTTCTTAAGAGCGATAGCTTTTATTAAGCCAAAAAAATAGAGAACAAGAAAAGAAAGCAAAAAAAAAACCGAACGAATCACACAAAAAACAAACCAAAAACCCGTTCGAAAAACAAAACCAAATTGGTCCCGAACGCCCGTGTGCGTGGATCGCTAAATCGAGGGTGACGGGATATCAGAGCCTCGTTGCGTGGTCCCGCGCGCGCCTTCTAAGCTACAGGGTATGGGTGGGGCCTGCCTTCGGCAACTTCCCCCCCCCCCACCCCCCCCCCCTGTCGAAAATCCGGACCCCGACCGGATGCTGAAGGTTTTTGCACGGCCACGACTCACATTCTTCACCGATTGTCATCCCCGATAAACTTTTCCTACATTAAAACCTAACAACAATTGTCTTTAAGAGACCTCAAGCAGTAAACCTTACTACACAATATTAAATAAATATATAAATAAATTATATATTATAAATAATTCCAATCTTTAACTATACTGCCTAATGCATACAACAAAAAAAACCTATTTATCGTTGGCCAACTTGTGCTTTTTTGTAGTCGGCTCTGCAACATCCGCCTCTTTGAGCAGTCGAGCCATAATCCGGTGTGACGGTATTGCTAGCGTCAGGAACTCCACCAGGCTGTCCCATGACCCGTACTTCCACTCCGCAAGTATCAGCGGCGTCCTCTTCTCGCCAATCAAGCTCATCGGGTCGACGAGTTGCACGTTTGCCGCCGTTTTCCAAGTCTTGCTCCAGGAATTGGTCACTTTTTGTACTTCATCAAAAGTGCAGTGCATGCGGCTTGGCACGATCGTTACTTCCGTCACCTCTAAAGCCAATTTTTCGACCAGCTCTCCCATGGCTTTGTTGATCTTTCCGTCGCTGGTCTATTCCAACAGGAAACCACCGACTCGACTTCACTCCAATCGAACTTTCCCACCCAGTCTTCAACTGTAGCTGCACGATATTCAAGTGTGTAGCGCGACCGGATGCCCATCTTTGGTCCCACCAGCATAACCTTCTCCTTCAAAAGCGTCTTCCTTGGCTTGCTTCGTTCCAGGATTCCGTTTTTCAACGAATCGACCGCTACTCTCCATTTCGCTCCAACCTCTCCTCCACTCATCACCAATTTTGACACTGCGGGACAAACTCTCGCGAATTTTCTGAGCGCCTCCACCTTTTTCGCTTCTCCCATCATTTGCTTGAAGGTTTCTACGTGGAGGAGCATGTGGTAGTCTTCGTGCAGCAAAGGTTTGTCGCGCGCGAACATCCTCATTGCCAACTGCTCGACGGTCGGAAACATGGCGTTGAGCTCCTTGATTTGGCATGGCCCATTTTTGCACTCGCATCCTTCCGTTAGCACATCCCTGCAAGAAATTATGTTTTCAACACTGATTTCTAGATTTTCTACAGGTTTTACGACTTGCTCTGTTGCCTTTCTTCTTCCCCGCTTCCCGCGCCCCGCTTTGGTCTCAAAATGCACCTCCGGCAGCTCTTTTGGCACTTTTCGGATCTGTTCCCAAGGTAACCAGATCTTCTCGTCCCCTCCGATAATCTGTACCTCTGCTGAGTTATCAGTTGTTTTCAACACCCGATACGGACCTTTCCATTCGTTTGTCAACTTCGGATTCCTCGCTCTTAGTTTTTCTGCTGGTATCCTCATTAGGACGCGATCTCCTACCACCGGATACTTCCTACTAACCACCTTGTGTTTTTCATCAAACCACCTTTTGGCACTCTCCTGCTCTTTTCTGATCCGGATTCTAGTCTCCTCCTGGGCCCGGTTCATTTGTTCCGCGTGACGAAATTTGTAGTCGTCGAGATCAATCTGGTATTTACCAATACGCTCTTCTGGATCCGACTTCGTCGGAACCCTAGCATATCTCCCATACATCAGATAATGTGGGCTTTCCCCAGTGACTTCATGTCGACAAGAATTGTATGCGAACACGGCATACTGCAGTTTTTCATCACATTCTGTTGGAATAAACAGTCCGTTCCATAAGTATAGCGCCCCCCCACGAAGTATTCTGTCTTAGCACGCCCGGGCAAAATTGCAACATGAAACCTAAAAAATCGGATTCAGCATGCAAAAGTACCCCGGAAATAACTTTTGTGCCTGAAGACATCTAAGAAGCAGATAGATGTATGAAAAAATGGCTCCTGCAACCGTAACATAAGTTTAGCGCCCCCCTCGGAAATTTCCAAAAAATCAAGATTTATAATAAAATTAATACTTTATTGACGTTCATTAGACGTAACCAGATTGTAAACACAATTTGGCAAACAATTAATAGGCTTTGGGATCTACTGGATGATCTTGTTCACGAATTCATGCTCTTTTTGCTTCCACTCGTACAAAGGTCCAGTTTTCATAAAATTGACAAAGTTTTATTGCCTACTCTGGGCAGAAAATTTTTGCACAAGCTTTCCACAGGTGTTCTCCATAAGATTCAAGACGTGTGCACACCCAGAACATAGAAACAAATCGACATTTTTAGATTTAAACCAGTCCAAAGTCTAGATACTCGCATGGATTGCAGCATTTTTCGCTGAAAAACAAAACAATACCGGTTGAAAAGACGTCGGAATAGTGATAGGTGGTTCTCGATGACATCCTCATACTCGGAAAAGATCATCCGAGTGGAGACACACGTTAGCTCCAACTATCAAGCAAGTGAAAATACTCCTTTTATCAAGCATAATGAACATAGGTACTGTAACAATCCGAACCGTCTCCATTTAAGCTTTTAACCCTAGAAAAGATTATCTAAGTTACTGATTTGAGTTTTGTAGCAACTAGCTAGCAACATTTACCTCATTCAAGTTTTTAGAAAAATTTTTACGCGTGAACTCAAAATCACGGACCTTGAAAGGATCGGTGAGACGTGGAGCGGGCTTCATAACTTACTGGACAGGGTTTGGATCCATGTCATTGGCTCTCCAGATGCTCTGTTTGAAAGCATCGTGGTTCAGCTCTCGTTTCATAGAAATGCAAATCTTTATTGAGTTCGAAGCATGCCGTATGATGTTTCACCTTGTCTCTTTGGTGGTGCTCCGGACTTCGTAGACTGCTTATAACGGCTCGGATTCTTAATAAAATTGTTGATTCACTTCTTTGAACACTTCGAGTGTTGTGTAATTACTCAACTTGACCTCCCGGCTGTTTTGCAGGCGTCAGATTAGAGTTGTTCGCGCCAGAAAAGTGTTTTCCACGAAACATGGTTGAATTATTCACAATATAGACAAAAATATGAGAACTATAACCACATGTTATTTAAAAGCGCATTGAGCATGAAATTGAAAAAATCCAGGCACAGATTTCCTCATTAATAGGGATTTTTAAGAAATTTCCGAGGGGGCGCTATACTTATGTTACGGTTGCAGGAGCCATTTTTTCATACATCTATCTGCTTCATGGATGTCTTCGGGCACAATATCACAAAACGGATATTTTCAGGGTAGTTTTGCATGCTGAATCCATTTTTTTTATGTCCCATGTTGCAGTTTTGCCCGGGAGTGCCAAAACAGACTACTTCGAGGGGGCGCTATACTTATGGAACGGACTGTAGTTATCTTTTTCAAGACTGTCTGGATAGTTCGGTTGAACTTTTCAATCGCACCGTTCATCCTTGAGTGGTATCCTTTTGTCCTGATTAGCTTGATATTTGCCATTTTCGCGATCTTTTCAAAAGTAGCATTCGCGAACTCTAACCCTTGATCTGTCAAGATTGCTTTCGGAATTCTCCCTTCTTTCAACATCCAACTTTCCACAAATGCCTTAGCCACTGTCTCTGCAGACTTATCGGGAATTGCGCCAACGCCAGCGTATCTACTGAACAAATCGATAATAGTGAGCACATATCGATTTCCATTACAACTCCTTCCTAAATCCAGCAAATCCAAAGCTACAATTTCCAACGGTTCACTCGTTTCGATTGGCGTTAATGGCGACGTCAAGATTTGTTTCGCGTTTCCGCATAAACATTGCTGACATTCTCTCGACCATTTTCCTATCCACGCCTTCATTCTAGGCCACCAAAACTTTTTCTCAAGCAACGCTCCCACTTTTTCTGGACTCCAATGCCCTCCGAATGGTCCTCCATGAGCGTCCAGAAAAACTTCCTTTTGCTTCTCTTCCGGCACCACCCGCAACATTGCTCCATATTTAGTCACCATCATCAGTTCGCCATCGACGACCATGAATTCCCGTAGTTCCCGTTTACCTTCTCCAGGGACCTCGACTATCCCTTCCTGCTTCCCACTTTCTAGTCTTCCAATTATCTCGTCCCATCGAGAATCCTTCTTCAAAGAATCTCTCCAACTACAGGGTGCGTCAAAATTACGTGCACTAAACTTTCACGCTATGGCAACGCGTGCTCTTTTCGTGCGCACAATATTCAATTTTTATTTTCATTATTGCATCATTTTTCTATACCAGGAAGACGGAGCGTCTCCTCACACGGAAAAGTACACCCAGGACTGGTGCAAAGCCCACTTGCCGGCGTTCATAAAGAAGGATAGATGGCCTGTATCGTGTCCGGATCTAAATCCGCTCGACTTCTCCATCTGGAGAGTATTTCAAAATATAGTATGTGCAAGACCCCATTCTAGTCTGGAAGCTTTCAGAGAAGACTTTTGTCGAAGAATGGGACAAATTGAGTACCTCCGTGCCACGGTGGAATCTTACCCACGACGTCTTCGTTCTGTCATTGCCGCCAAAAAAGGCCGAATTTAATAATCTTTTGGCATTATATTTCTAAAATATTGAATAAACTTTCTGTTGATTTTCATGTGTTTTGGACTTCCACTTTTGTCATGATGCGCGTTTGAAGTAGTGCACGTAATTTTGACGCACCCTGTACAAGCATTCTTTCCGCCTCCTTCACCACTGAGACCTCATTGATCACCCTGACGATTTCCGTTTTCGTCTGCTCGTGCGCTTCTCTCATCTTTTCAATCTCTTGTGCTCCTCCACGCGACAAAGCATCCGCTACCGCATTTGCTTTTCCCTTCAAGTACACAATATTCAGGGCAAAAAGTTGGGCATCCGAAGATGAAGTGCTTAAACCGTCTTGTTGCAAACAGAACTGCTAAAGCTTCTTTATCGCTCACGTGATAGTTCTTCTCTGCTGACGTTAACGCCTTCGATGCAAATGCAATCGGGTGCACTTTTCCGTCATTTCCGGTCTGTGCTAGCACTGCTCGAATCCCATATCCCGATGCATCAGTAAAAATACAGAACGGTCTCTCGAAACTTCTCGCCGCTTCAATATCCGGCTGTGCCAACACTGGTGCTGTTGTCATTTTCTTTTTCAATTCTTCAAAAGCTTCCTGTTGCTCATCTGTCCATCTCCATGGTACCTTTGGTGATGTCAGTGGTGTCAACGGAGCAGCAATTGCTAAGAAATTCAACACAAAATTCCTGTAGTAAACGCACAATCCTAGAAACGAATGCAGCTCTTTCCGATATTTCGGGACTGGAAAATTTTCCATTTTGTTCACCTTCTTCTCATCCGTCCTGATTCCCTTTTCATCAATCATGTGACCCAAGTACTCGACCGACCTCTGTGCGATCTTGCATTTCTGAGCCTTCAGCTTCAGACCACATTCCCTAATTCTCCTTAACACCTTCGCCAAATCTTCCGCGTGTTACCTTTCTGTCTTGCTAGCAATTAGGATGTCGTCGATATACACGAACACCGATTTCCCAATCCAATCCCCTAGTACTTGTTCCATTGCCGCCTGGAAAATCGCGGGACTAGTCGCCAACCCGAATGGCATCACTTCAAACTGGTACTGCTCATTTAGGACGACAAAGGCCGTCTTTTCTTTTGACTGTTTTTCCATTGGAATCTGCCAGTATCCCGCCATTAAATCGAGAGTGGTAAACCACTTCTTTTCGCCAAGAGCTTGCAATGTCGACTCGATGTGTGGCAACGGGTGAGCATTCAGCTTTATCACAGTGTTCAACTTCCTGTAGTCGACACACATTCGGATACTTCCGTCTTTCTTCTTAACTAGCACAACCGGGCTCGCCCATGGTGACCTACATTTCCTGATCACCTTTCGCGTTTCCATGTCCTCCAGCATCACTTTAACCTTTTCCTGAAGGGCCAATGGCACGGGGCGGCATTTCTGACGGATAGGATTTTCTTTCTCCAACTCAATCTCACACTGCACCTTATCAGTCTGCGTCAATTCACTATCTTCAATAGCAAAGACATCGATGAACTCCGACGCAATCCTTCGGATATTTCCGTCCGGAACTTCTCCGTTTTCTACTAGGATTCTCCAAACTTCGTCATTTCTCCGGTTTCCCTTTAACGGCACTTTTCTTTTCAAGTCCAACATATTAACCGCCTTGTTTCTTTTCGACTCTAACAATTCCCATTCCCGAGTGACCACTCCGATTACGTGGTTTTTCTTGATGAGCAACGGTTCATCCTTCCAATTCGACACCAAAACCGTCAGATTTCCGTTTTCGTTCTTCGAACACAAACTCGTCGGCACCCATTCTTCTTTCGACTCTAACAGTACATTGTTCCCCAAATCTGCTTCAACCTTCACCATAATCTGAGCGCAACTCTGCGGTGGAACCCTTAGCTTTTCCGCTGCCAGGGCTACTGATCTTTCCGCTTTCCACTTCAATTCAACTCCCACGCTCCCGAAAGCGTTTGTTCCCAGCAGGAATATATCAGCTTCATTTTCCACCAACTGGAACACTACCAACGCCCTTCTACCTCGTACGCCAATATCAATCTTGACCTGCTCCTTCACTGGCATGTTCATCTTTGACGCATCCACCAGCGTGAAACTTGGTTTCTCCAACATTTCAACCTCCTTTTCCCAGCTCGGACACCCCTTTTTCAAGCTATTCCACGCTCCTGTCGACATTACCGACACCACCGCACCGCTATCGATGACGATGCGTCGTCTCTGTCCAAGCATCTCAACGATCTCCACTATCTCCGCGCCCACGCTTTTCACTGCGTCCTCTTCCCTGGCTTTCACATTTTGCACTGGCTTTGACGTACATTGCCTTGACATGTGCCCCATTCCTCCACACCGGAAACATTTCCTGTTGGGGTTGATGAAACCTCCCTCTCTATTGTGGCTTTCCTTCGCGGGATCTGCTAAACGATCTCCTTTCCAGACGGCCTCCTTCTTCCCCCTGGGGCTGCTCCCATAACCTTTTTTCAGTCCATTCTCGCGAAGCTTCTTGTTTTCTTGTTGCAGCACCACGTCGTTCAACTGTTCGTACTATTGAGCCAACGGCACCTCGAACCGCTTCATGATCAGCATCTTGTGGAGAGTGTCGTCCTCTCGCACCGCCTTCATGAGCTTTGTCGTTCTCATTTGGGACAAGGCTTCGTCCCCAACCTCAGGAAACCCCATTCTCGACCATTTCTCCACCTCGAGAAGGTATTCCCACATTCTCTGGCCTTGCTTCTTCTTCAATTCCTCGAATTCGTTTAAGGCCTCCGCTTTCCTATCGCCTTGGCGCTTCCGAATTTTCTTCTCGAAATCTTCGAATAGCGCCTTCAACTACCTCTTCGGTAAAGACTGGAAGAGCGTCTTGGCAGCACCTTTTAGGAATTTCTCTTCCAAAATTGCCACCAATTCGTCGTCCCCGTCTGTCACATGCTGGTACTTGAGTAGGAATGCGCGTTTAAATTCACCGAATTCCCCAGAGCCATCAAAAGTTTTCGGTTCAGGCAACGCAGATGACTTCATCATCCTGCTCATGAACTGTACCATTTCCCTCATGCCACTATTTCTTGAACTCCGCGATTCCATTTCCCACTCTTCTACTTTCGCGCGCCAGTTTTCACTCAAATTGTCATCAAATCGCTTACCTTCTGCTCCTCTTGCTTCCTCCTTTCCCGACGATCTCCTCGAGCACTCGTAAGCTCCTCCGCGTCTCCGACAGCGCTCCTGAACTTCTTCATCATTTTCTTGCCACAAATTTTCGAACTCACCAGTGCAATGCTGGAGGTTGCTCTTGTTTCCCTCGGCCACTTTTCTCTCCTCCTAAGCGCCTTCTTGAGTCGTTCGACGTTCTCCTCGGCCATCCGGTGCTGCTCCTTGAGCTTCTCCATCTGCGCCTCGATCTTCTTCTTCTCCTCTTTGCCGCCTCCTGCAACAAGATTTTCTCATTATTCTGTTTTTCAAGCTTCTGTTTCAGATTATCAATGCTGTCTCTTTGTTCCCGGCATCTGGCGGCTTTCTCACACGCTTCGCGCAACTCTTCCACACTTTCCAGGCCAAATTTGCGCATAACTCGCAGCACCGACCGCGGCCACTCGTCGCCACCCATCTCTTCGAAACGTTCCAGCAGTTCTCTGCCGAACTTTGCCAATGGTGCCAAAATCAGCTCCTTTTGCCGTTCTGAGCATTTCGTCATCATCGCGATTTTCTGCCTGGTTTGCTGCTCCACTTCTGTGGCCGACGCCACAAATTTCGCAAATCCCTTTATTCTTTTTCGCATAACTTTAAAGCTCACCATCAATGTGCTCCACCGGTGGCAAAAACCGATAAAAACCGGTGTTTTTTAATACCGGTGAAAACCGGTATAAACCGGTTTCCACCGGTGTGAAAAAAACCAGTTTTCGCCGGTTTCCACCGGTATCCACCGGTGAAAACCGGTGTTTTGTGTGCAAACACAGCGACGCGCAATTGCGGACCAAAGTTGTTTTGTTATTTATTTGTTTTAAATGTTCAAATCTTGCTTGATTTTCTAGTTTTATCTTTTTTTTTCCCTCTATTTTTTTATAAAACTTCCCAAATTTCGAATTTTTCAGCAAAATGACGTCTCCAGTGTGCAAAGTATTTGATAAGCCGATTGATTCGAGTCAAAAATTGTGGCATCTTCAATTAAATTATCGCACTTAAAAAATACTCACCCAGATGAATACGCAAAAAGGACAAAAAAGGTAAGCTAGGAAATTAATTTTTTGAAAAAAAGTTTTTTTTAATCGCCAACGGCGGAGCCGACAAGATCTTGTTCAAAATCAAGTCCTCGAACAACAAGGAGTATCGCATCACCCCAGTCGGCTCCAAGGACGTCGTCATCACCCGTAACACCGAAGCGCCAAAGAAAGACAAGTCTTTCGTTCAATTCGCCCCATCTCCAGCTCACGCCCTGGCTGGTTTCGCCTTTGTCACCCCGGCCGGAACCCTGACCACCATTTCGGTTTTTTTCGGAACTACTCTCAAAAAGTAATATTTTTCCCAATGATAAGTCTGGATTATTTCATGCTATTTTTATTGCAGGTTTGATTTATGAGACGAAAACGAAGACACCGAAGACGACATCGAGTACGATTACATTGATACGGAAGCTGCACGGCCTCCCAGCACGCCAGGCAGTGCAATCGCGCTCCACTGAGCTCGCTCCGCTCCTTTTGGCGCGAACTTTAGTTTTTTCAAATTAGTTTTTAATTTAATACTGAAAATTTACTTATCGTCAAATATTTTGTCTTTCCCATAATTTTTTATCGATAAAATGCTCGGCGAAATAAAAAGGAGTGTGAAACCTTTCGAATAAGCGTTAAAATTAAGAATTTGAACTCCTGTAGGAAAAGGAGATGCAGTTTGAAGTTATTAATTAAATTAAAAAGACTGTCTTCTTATGAATTTGCCTATATTTTGTCCGTTTTTCGTCTTTGTATTTTCGGCCCGGAGCGACGCGACGGTCAAACGCGTTTAATTTAATTCAATTGAACTCCGTACTTCGTTATTTTCATTTCGTTTGCCGTTTTTTCTATAAAACTACTTTTTTCTATGTAAAAATGATTTATCCAGACCAAATTCATTAATTTTTGTCATAATCAGTAACATATTGCATAATTTTCGCCAAAAAAATTTTTCGAAATTAAAAAACAAGTTCAACTTCATTTTTCTGGGTTTTTTTCTGGTTCAAATCAAATCACGGTGATTTGTTTTGAAGTTGTGTTATTTTTTGCTCGAAAATAGCTGATTTCAATGAAAATTTTAATTGTTTCTCTCCGAACTGGCTAATTTCCAATTAAATCGGTGATTTTGTGAGTTTTTCGACGCTTTTCCACACTTTTTGCTCTTTCAAACGTTTCTCTACATTATCTCCGCATATAATTCTTGTTAAAAACTTATTATTTCACGAGAAAATCGCACACAAGAACATCAGAGCGCTCAAAGACGCGCCGTCGAGTTGTGCGCCAACACCAGAAATGCGTCAGTGATTGGTTGGCGCGTTGGGAGCCTGGGAGGCCGTGAGCTGTGGAAGATCCAGGAAAAATCAGAGATGAATCTTAAAATTTTGAAAACGAGGACAATTTTTTTTGTTTGACAAGATTGAGCTGATCAAATTACTTAAATACACATGTTTTTTTTTCATTTATTCGTTATTTTTTTGTTTGTTTTACTTTTTGTTGAAATAAAACGAAATTTCTTAATTACCAAGAGAAATAGAATTTTTTAAGATGAAAAAAAAACGTAAATTTTAAGATTAATGAAGAATAAATTATCCAGACCTTGTAGAGCCGCAAAAAATCAACTTTGCGCGTACTATTCAATGTATCTGCAACTGCGCGTTGCTGTGTTTGCACACAAAACACCGGTTTTTATCAGAATAGAAACGGGTTGTTTCGAATAACCGGTTATTCGAACAACCGGTTTTTTTCCACCGGTTTTTTGAATAAAAAACCGGTTTTTGGAAATCGGTTGAGCACATTTCTCACCATATCCATTTCGCGCAGCAACTCTTCCTCCGCGGTGCCTGTCGTCGACTCGCCGATTGTTGCCGCCGCCGCACCGGTTGCTCGGTCCTCCACTCCCAGCTCCAAAACGCCATCCATCGTCTCCACGAACTCGTCCATTGTCTGCAAGCAAACTTTTATTCAAATTTGTGTGCTAATTCCAGCGGTTTTTACCCACTGAAACGAGTGTTTGCAAATTTCCGCGGTCTTCGACCAATGAAAATTGACAGTCGACGAAATTTATTCAAATTTCGCGGACGGTATGAATTAGTCTGGGAAAGTCTCGAATTACGCTGGATCTCTTCAAAACCCAACTAGAATTATTCGAAGTTTTGCCAAAACCAATTCAGAGTTCAAAATTCAACGAAAACTATTCAATTTTCGTTAAATTTATCGAATTTTCCGGAAAGCCTTGAAATGCGCGGGGTTTCTTCAAAACCACTGCGCAATAATCAAAGACCTCCAAGAAGAATCCAATACCGGTTTTCGGCCCCCACGTAACCCGCTGTTTATAAGGGGTTTTTGGGTTCCAAAAAAATTTAACGAGAGAAAAGACGGGTTCTTAAGAGCGATAGCTTTTATTAAGCCAAAAAAATAGAGACCAATAAAAGAAAGCAAAAAAAAAAAAAACAAACGGATCACACAAAAAACAAACCAAAAACCAGTTCGAAAAACAAAACCAAATTGGTCCCGAACGCCCGTGTGTGTGGATCGCTAAATCGAGGGTGACGGGATATCGGAGCCTCGTTGCGTGGTCCCGTGCGCGCCTTCTAAGCTACAGGGTATGGGTGGGGCCTGCCTTCGGCAACTCACCTCATACCGCTAGAAATCGATAACGAAAGCGAAAACATAGAGAGCGAAAGAATTAGAGACGAGAGAGTGGCCACCGCTGCAAACGAACACATTCCGACAGAGACGCAGACTGTAGGAGAAAGAGTCTGCCCATCCTACGACGCGCGGTAGGAATTCGTATGTTTTGACTCGCCACGCTCGATATCGACGAAAACAGTTTTATCCTTAACTTTTTTTTAATCTCTTCTTTGTACCTTATCTTTTATTAACCTACTTATTGTCGGCCCGCCAAAATGGTCAAACGCGCTCCGCTGAACTCAACGCTATTCGATTTTCATTTTGGTCTCCAAATTATTTCATTTCACGTATAAATTCAACGTGAAATGAAATAATTTGGAAACCAAAATGAAATCCACGTAGTACTGAGTTCAGCAAAACGCGTTTGGCCATTTTGGCGGTTTGACAATACATTTTTTAATTGCAAGAGATTCCCTCGTGAGTCCGCCTCCGATGCGGCTCACTCGTTTGGAGGGAGGGAAGTTTTTTGAGGCTCCCAGCCTTTTTCTTCCCCAGAATAAATAAAACTGTTCTCCGCGTAACCGTTTTAATTTCGTACTCATACACACACATTCACGAGAACTAGTCTATCGCGGGATAGGGGGAGCTCCATCCTCCCTGCAACCTTTCCCCGCACACCGGTAAACGCATCTTTCGGCAAAGTTAACGGTAAATTAACCGGTAAATAGGGTCAAGTTCACGTATTATTGTGTTTTCAATCGACTTGCGACATGAGAACGCGAGACTCCGCCCACTTATTTGTGCGCTACCTGTCTGTGTCTCTTCAAATATCACTGTGTTCGCGTAGTCGCGCACAAAAAAGTGGGCGGAGTCTCGCGTTCTCATGTCGCAAGTCGATTGAAAACACAATATAAAAACAAGAAATCGGGAAAAACAAAGATACGCAGACGATACGTGGCGCGACCTCGGCCTTGCACGTCTTTTTCACTTTTTTTAAAAATTTCATCTGTATTAAAGCGTGACCGACCAAGATACCAAAACAGTAATTGTAACGTGACCTGTCTGATTTCTTCATATATAAATACTGTCAATTTACTGATAAATTTACCGGCAAATTACCAATAAAAAGTTTTGCCGAAACTTTTATCGGTAAAATTTACCGGTAAAAAATCGACAAAATTTGCCAAATTTACCGGTAAAAAATTTTAGCAATGGTTTCTCTTTTGCCAAATATTTATCGGTAAAACGTGATACAAAAATTTACCGGTAAAATCGTCAAATCTTTACCGGTAACGCACACTAGTTGTGATCCACTCCGCCCTCGTTTTTTTTGCAAGCTTCGTGTGCTGCTTGCTCTCTTTGAAGATCTTCCTGGAGATGACGATTTCGTCGTTTCTCTTTTTCCAGCTGTGTTTGCAATTATTTTATTTGCTCGGTTTTTGTTGTAATACCAGCTTCTAAATGAGAATTTGACATGCGCAGGTTTTCAAGTGACTCTTTCAGGTTGGCGATTGTCTCCCCGAGCTCGCCGATTTCCTTCTGAAGATGAATTTTTTGGTCAACTGAACAGGTTTGGACTTCTTTTTCGCGCTTGCGAAGTTCGCGAAGTGGAGCTCCGGCAACCCAACTAGCTTTTCCAGCTATTTGGCGACATGACTTCCGACCCATTATTCTGAAATTAATACCTCCTACCATCTTTTTCGAATTGTTTTTTGTTATTTTGACCGCATAGAAAGTGATTTTCATAAACCATAAATAATATATAAATCATAACCAGACCGAATTTCTATTTTTATACGAACCTTAGGTAGGGACCGCAACGAGTTTGAAAAACGTGCGAATCCCGAAAAACTATTGCTTTCATCGTGTTCTACGCCTCAATATTAGTACATTCCCAAATTTTCTTATCGAAATTCCCGCTAGTTCTCGAGTTTCAGACGTTTAAAGTCGCGATTTCGAAGTACTGATTTTCTCTTGGCTGTGGGGGTGGAGCTTGTTTGCGGTCATGCGGCGCGCTTTTTCTTGTGGCCCCTGCTGAAGATTGCATGGCATTAATCCGTTGAAAATAGTAATTTTTGTCGGCTAAGCAGATAAATAGTAAATAGCAATTAAAAAAAAATGTTTTCCAATTATGAAATTGCCAACATTTTCGTAAATCTGTCCATTGTAAGCGTCGAGCCCTTCCCAGGCCCGTCGCTCCTCCCGGGAACTCTTATTCGCCAATCACTCGGCGTCTCACTACGTTCGACACCTCATCCGCGCACCCTCGTTCGCCTCTCACCCTGCGTCTCCACTCGTTCACCACTGACGTCCACGCACACTCGCACTGCATGTCGTCTCGCGCCTCCACGCCGACCGTGCACTCTCGCCAGGAGGACTGTTGGACCATTTCGGATGACGCGATTACCGTTAATCCACCAATCACTGATCTTATTGACTCCGCCCCTTTTTAACTCTATAAAAGGCGAGAAACCGTTCATTTCAACGGGTTTAACGTCCGCTCACTTGAGTTTTCTTCCGCCGTCTCTTTTTGTTCTTTCCTCCCTTTTTGCCGCTCATGCTCTTTTATTGTAACTCTTATTGTTATTAAGTAAGTAAATAAAGCCGTAATTAGTAAGCCGCGTTAGAGTTATTTTAACACGAGTTGGCCACTCGTACTGGTAGCAGCAGCGTGGTTTCTTTTTTTAAGAAACCCAAAGATCCACCGCCTCTCCTAGGTAGTTAAGTAGCACGCGCAATTTTTTTTATTTTTAAGGCAAATTTTTTTTTCTTATATTTTAGGATTTTTTTCTCCATTTTTCTAAATTTTCAGTGTAGCATAGGTAAATGGGTTTAGGGTTTAGGAGTCCACCGACCGCGCATCGGTGGTTTGCGGTGGCAGTTTGGCCCGAGCGACGGATTTTAAGGTCCTCGGCATTAGGTAGGTGCTTGTATCCCCCGCCTACGCATGTAGCGCCTGCTAGGTTTGTGTAAGTATAAGGTATAATTAGTCAAGGTAGGCATAGTCCTGGTATTTTAGGCAAAGTCCTGGTTAGTTTAAGAATTTTTTTAGGCATAGCCCTAGTGTTTTGCGGCGCAGTCCAATTTAGTTAAGCATATATTTTTTAGGCATAGCCCTGTGTTTTGTAGGCATAGTCCTGGTTTTTATAGTTGTTAGGCGCAGTCCTGGTTTAGGCATAGTCCTGTTTTTAAGTGTTTAAAAGAGCCAGGGGAGCCTCAACAGTCAGGAAATTCCCCCCCTGGCCACCTACCGCCGATGGGCGCAATAGCAGTCCCACTATTCCCCCCGCTCCACTGGTTAGCGTCACCACCACAGTCTAATTAGGTTTAAGTTTTAAGAATTTTTTTTTCTTTCTATGGTTTTAAATACTATTGGTAAGTTTAACTTTTGACGTTTTTCCACTCACTCTCTCTCACTTATTTTTTTTTCTTCCAGCCATTTTTCCTCGCGTTACCGTTTAATAGTGAGTATCTGCGCAAGCAGGTACATCTTGTTTTGTTTTCAGAACAACCTGGTGTTTTTCGAGATGGACCATCCGCCGCAACTGTCTTGTGAAGCTGCTCGCGCAGCCAATCCGACTTCGTTTCGCGATGCGGTCATCAAAGATCTACACCTGGCGCACAACCGCATAACGGACGTGTACGAGAGCGTGCAGTGCCGGATCGAGGAGCTGCGGGCTCAGAAGAGGTCGGGTTTAACCCCCACCGCCGGAGCGAGTGTGGTGCATGCACTACACGAGCGAGGGCAGGGGGCCACCCCGGCCGATTCTCCGCACTCTCCGAGACCCGAGCACGCTCTTCCCCCACCAACTCACAGCATATCTCCGCAAGGGGACTCTCCTGGTAATCAGATATTTGCAGCAAGGGAAGGTAGGCCCGTATAAAATCAACTTGTCACCAGCGATCCAGGAAAAACGAAGATCCACCATCAGAGGAGCCATGCAAACAGAGAAGGAAAATTTGTCACCACCCACTGCAGCAGTCGTTAGAAAAAAAAATAAGGATGAAGAAGTAAACGTCAGAATGCCCACCGATTAAGCAAGCAGTGCCACAGCAGCCAGTCAGTGAAAACCAACATCGGTCAAGACACTATCGACAGCAATGTCATCGCCCATACCATCACGGACGATGAAGACATCACACCGATCTTCCTCAGAAGATCACAAGAATCAATGCAACATCCGATTCACCACGATAATCGAATTCACCTCGCAGCAGGAATTCGTTCAGTAAGCCAATTTATGTATGCTTCCAGAGTTTTCGACAAAGATCGATCGATAATTTTCATCACAAATCGTTCGCCGACGACAATATTCTGGTAAAAGCTTACGCCGCACCAACCATCGAAGAATTTCCCCCGGAAGTCAATTTTTTTCACGCCCGGAAGATCATTTTTCGAACAACGCCATTACGTCACCAACACAAAAAAGGATGATCAACGAAAACGCTGTTCCAATTATTGGTAAATTTTTTTTTTATCACGCCGAAATTCAGAAGACATCATTTTGCTCGACATCTCGATGGGCTTCGCCGTCCAAATCCTGATCAGAGCGAACGGATATCCATGCCACGTCACCATCAGCACCCGATCAGCATCACTGTCGTCACGAATTTTCGCGCGACGTGATTTGCCCACTACCAGTGCGAAGACGAGTTTAGCTCCCGGCCCCGGATGACAGTTCACTGGATTAAGTCCACAATTGCTCGGTTAACGGAGAAACGAATTAAGAACGACACCGACACCAACAATCGCCGAGGACGTGAAAAAGATCGTTGATTTGCAGTAACATGAACGGTTTCGGAGATGTTACAAGCGCCTGAAAATATTTAATTGTTTGTCTTCAGCGTTTCCCATTCAAGCTCGCTCTTTCCAAAACGTCATTTTATGCCAATATTCCACGTCGTTTTGCCAAAATCCATGCACAAATCGAGTGTCAAAAGAAAACAACCGGAAAATCAATAAAATCACGCGGAAATCTAAAGGAACATGTCCTCGCTCAACACCATGGGTCCCGCCACGATTTTGACAATACGGTAGCAGTCAGTCACACCACGGATTCCCGCGAAGTTTCATTCTGTTTTTGCGACGGAATTCATTGCCCAACCATTGTCTTCAAAATTGGTTTGACTTTATTTCGCGCAACACGATTATATTACGCGGTTTCGAAACATTTTTGACCATCCGCGAACATTTCGAAAAGCTTAATTTTCGTCACTCCAGGAAAATCCAGCTACCTCACTCAGCCACGCCGACGCATCCGCTAATCGAATCAACGCCCATCGGCTGCCGACAAATCCAGTCTCAACAGCACCAGAGCACGGATTCGAAAACGTCCAGGTAAGGTCGGGGTCAGCTGCCGACAGGAGCCGTTGGGAGTGTGCCGAGAGACGTGGAAACACTTCACGAGGCGCCGCCCAATCACGGCTACCTGTCGATTCGGCCCTCCGACGCCCCTTAAGCCTTCCCCTCCATCATCAAATATGCCAAAGTCCACGGTGCTTACCCCACCATTTGCAATCTGCTGCCGCGCGCAAAATTGGAAGCTCAGGTACAGACAACGACTTTTGGCTGGACTTTTAGCTGGACGATTTTTGGCGAATTCGTTATCGAGGCACGAGCCTGCCGCTGAATGTGCGAAGATCGATGGAATGGATTTGAGTCCGGCGGAAAGACAAACCGTACGTTATCTAGTAAAGTCCACTCCTGGAGACCACCAAAGAGACAACGAAACCTTGGTCGACGAAGACTCCGGAGCCGATCTCGTCAAGAAGGAAGAATGTGTCAGCCTCAGTCAAAAAGATCATAAATATTGTGATGCCAAGCCCGAATCCGATCAGAAAAAATAGTTAGCCGATTACAGTCATCGATAAGCCGAAGTATCCGAACAATGAGCTGTACCCACTTCTGGAAGAAAATCGACGTCGTCACACTCCCTGACCAGGTAAAAGGCTTTATCATTTCTTCCAACAGGAACACCATCACTTGGCAAATCGCTACGAGTTTAAATTCGGAAAGAAAAGGCCAAAACATCACGTCTGTCTCTTCATCGCAGCAGTCACGACCGAGCACGAAACAGTTTCATAATGAAAGAAATACGTCAGAATGAGGAAGTCCCGATTTCTGGAGCAATTGCCTAAGCAACCTGAGCCAAGTAAGATTCCGCAGCCAGTATGAAGCCGTTTCCACTGTTACTTTCGACGTCGAACGTTAGTAGACTAAGCTACGCTCAGAAGGTAAAGAAACAGTCGACACATCCATCAACCACGAGAGCAAACACTATGGCAAAGATCAATTCTACGAATCAACGATTGTCGTGGACAGGCGCTCACGTCACATTATTTGGACACCTGAGCATCCGTTCTCTTCCCTTCAAGAATTGACGCGTCCTTCAAGAAATGACGCGTCCTGTTCTCAACCTCTAAAGGATACGCTCATGTTGGCAGTCTAACCCGCACGATTGGAGGACACATTGCCAAGAGTTGAAAATTCATTGATCACTCGAGGCTTGTCCCTTTTCTCAACATAATTACATCACCATCACATCTACAAGCATGATCCTAGCGCACCCATTCGACTCAATGACTCGTCACTTCACGACACTCAATGCAAAAGAATCAGATTCGTTTTCGTTCACACCTATCTTCGTTTCTTCGCTTGGTTCGTTTTTGTTGTTTTTATTCCCCACCATTATTGTTTTTGTTCGGCCTTCCACCCACGTTTTTTTTTGTTTTATCAGCAATTATCCCCATTTTTTATTGTTTGTCCCCCGGTACTCGTTACCATCCCCAAAGTTACTTCCTTTGCGGAGAATTTTAATTAAAAGAAAAATTTAAAAAAAAAAAAAAAAAACTAAAAAAAAAAAAAAAAAAGACTAGGGCGCCTATTTTTTCATTCCATTTTTCTTACCCCAAATATTTTTACACGGCAACCATTTTAATTTCCAGACCCTATATCGGAGTTTGGTAAAGAGAGTCAATCAGCCCATCAACGGCAGAGCTCAACCACCATATCAGCGAGCAGAAACGAAGGCGACGATTCCATTGATCACGAGGGATGCTCCATTTCATTTTGAGAGGATCAGGGTCGATCCGGAAGAAAAAGGGGGAGGTGTAAGCGTCGAGCCCTTCCCAGGCCCGTCGCTCCTCCCGGGAACTCTTATTCGCCAATCACTCGGCGTCTCACTACGTTCGACACCTCATCCGCGCACCCTCGTTCGCCTCTCACCCTGCGTCTCCACTCGTTCACCACTGACGTCCACGCACACTCGCACTGCATGTCGTCTCGCGCCTCCACGCCGACCGTGCACTCTCGCCAGGAGGACTGTTGGACCATTTCGGATGACGCGATTACCGTTAATCCACCAATCACTGATCTTATTGACTCCGCCCCTTTTTAACTCTATAAAAGGCGAGAAACCGTTCATTTCAACGGGTTTAACGTCCGCTCACTTGAGTTTTCTTCCGCCGTCTCTTTTTGTTCTTTCCTCCCTTTTTGCCGCTCATGCTCTTTTATTGTAACTCTTATTGTTATTAAGTAAGTAAATAAAGCCGTAATTAGTAAGCCGCGTTAGAGTTATTTTAACACGAGTTGGCCACTCGTACTCCATTAACGAAAGAAATATGTGAGATCCATTGAAAAATCTAAAAAAAATAATGATTTTGATGGATTGCTGGATTTTATTAATAATTAAGAAAAAATTGTCACTTTTTTCAAAAGTTTTTTTTATAAAAATATTTATTTTTCAAGAAAAAAAAACCTTGAAAAAAAGTATAATTCGATAAAACTCGAACCTGCGGCATCAAAATCACCATCAAGGCGCTCTACCACTGCGCCACCACGACACATTTTTGAAGCGTGCCCGAGCCCGTATACAAATGCGCGCTCCACCACAATGCTGGTTTGTATATAGAAACTCCGAAAAAGAGGTGATTTTGAGTTTTCGACACGATTTTCTGCCCCTTTACAGTTTTTACTGTAAAAAGCGTTGTAGTGGATTTGATAGTAAATTTAACGTAGAACACGATTATCCAATAAAAACATGCGTGTTCGACTGGGAAAAGAGTGAAAACCGCAAAAAACCATGTTTTTCAGAAAACAGGTCACTTTCTATCTTCACTTTTTGGGCTTTAAAGTTATCCGATTGATCTAAAAATTGTTTTAGGAAATGTCAGAGAGTTCTTAAACATATTTAAAAAAAAAAAATGGGTGTCATCGCTGAAAATTTTCCACAATTTTTCATGCGAGTTTGAAGGCGTGCAGAAAAATTTCTCAGGAAGATGGAGAAAAATGAGCTGTAAAATTAAATTCTACGTATTAAAATGTACCGGAATCACAAAAAAAATGATGCGTGTTCGACCTACAACCTCCCGAAAATCACTATTTTCCGAAAGTGATTTCACTTTTTTGCCATTTTCGCCTTTAAAAATTAATTTTAAGCCAAATCTGATATCACCAATCGATTCCTTGTGGCCGAATACATATACAAAAGTTTTAACATATAAAGATATAACGTTAGTATCCGCGTAATCAAGTCGCAAAGTTCAAAAATGAAACCCAAGAGAAAAAATGAGCGACTCCGCCTCCCTCTCAGGTAAAAAACAGCAAGGGTGCGGCATAGGTTTAGCAAGAGGGCGGCACTTTGCCGCTCGGCAAAGGTGTGGCTTAGGTACGGCAAGCGTTCAGCAAAGGGGCGGCATGAAAATGGCAAGGGCGCGGCATGGGTCCGGCACTTTGTTGACGGAGACCATGTTGCATGGGAGTGGCACGAGTGCGGCATAGGTGTGGCAATGGTGCGGCACAGCTGTGGCAAGGGTAGGGCATAGATGCAGCCGCGCACCATGGATATACTATGGCTGTAGGAGACGCAGAGACGATGTGACGCGTGTCGCGTGCGCGGTCGTGGGAAATCTTCGTTTATTTCGAAAGTCAGTTTTTTTCTTTTACAACTCAATTTTAATTATTTTTCTCTTTTAAATTATAAAATTAATTATTATACTCGGTATAAAACGCTGATAACTCGCTCCAATCGAACAAAGAATTTCGCATGCATTTGGAGTGAGGTTTAGAGAAATCAGAGCAAAACTTCCGCCCCGCTCTCTCCATTTTCTGCACTCTCTCGTCGCCAACGAGGCCGCGCCCACCACTGTGCGAAGGGAGCGCGTTTGCAGCGCTCCGTACTGAGAATATAATGGATTCGTGGCTGAGAGACATTTCACGTGAAACTGGGAGACGAAAAATCTCTTTGTTTCCTCAGTTATTTCTTCATTTTTTCGAATAAACGTGAAAAAATTCTCACTTCGCCACGAATCCATTGTATCCCTTTCCCTGTTGTTTTTGTGCCTCTGTTGTTTGTTTTTTCGAAAAAGGGTTGCGTTGCAAAAAATGATTGATTTCTATATTAAGTTTTTACATTGAATTAATTTGCCAGAAATTGCAAACAACAGTTTTGCCCATAAATTTCGACAATTTTTTTTTTGTAGATTCGAAAGTTTTTATAATATTTAGTAATTGAATTCTCTCACATTTTCTACATTTTCTGTTCTCGAAAAAGTTTAAAATGTTCTCCCTATCCTTATATTTGCTATTTATTGTTATATAATGAGGTTATTCATGACGAGGAAAAACAATTGTCTTTGTTTTTCATGTTTAATGATAAAAAAAAAGAATATCTTTTTTCTCTGAATAAAACGTGCTTTCCTCGGCATGAATAAATTCATAAGCGTTGATTTGTCTGTATCCGTGTAAAATTTCATGAGTTTTTTCAGCTTCTTCTGGACAGATTTGCACCCTCCAGAGACTGATAGTAAGTTCTAGTTTTAAATAAATCACTAAAACTTTTTAAATTCAGCCGGCAATCGTGACGGTCGGAAAGAAGATCCCGTGGATTCGCTTCTTTCGAAACGAGTGAGATTCGGTTTTCTGGTATGTTTTTATTTCTTTTAACATACAAAATAATGTCGCGTCCAAAGTTCAAAAAATTCCTGAAATCAATAGTTTTTTGCAGTCCAAAGTTCCACAAAAAACCCCAGAAAAAACAGGCGGTGACAGTTGAAACCGGTGTTACCGTAGTTGCTTCGCTGCGAGAGGGGTATCAGGAGGGAGTGAGTAAACGCGCCCGGACGCACACGCGCAACGCATCCAATTGAGGCCCAAAAAATAAAAAATCGCGCGAAAAATATCGCATTATCGGAGAGAGAAATCAACGCGCGCGAAATATTTTTGGATATACTCGGTATAAAACGCTGAAAACTCGCTCCAATCGAACAAAAAATTAAGCATGCATTTGGAGTGAGATTCAGAGAAATCAGAGCAAAACATCGGCCACGGCTCTTTCAATTTTATGCACTCTCGCGTCGCCAACGTGGCCGCGTCCTCCACTGTGTGAAGGGAGCGCGTTTGCAGCTTTCCGTACTGAGAATAGGAATTCGTAATTTTCACGATTTTGCGTTGGTTTTTCTCTCCGATAATGCGAAATTTTTCGCGCGCTTTTTTATTTTTTGGGCCTTATTTGGATGCGTTGCGTGTGTGCGTCCGGGCGCGTTTACTCACTCCCTCCTCAGACCCTTGGCTTTTTGAGAAATTTCCAAAAAGTCAGAATTCTGGAGTCGGAAATTTTCGATTTCCGATCTTTCATTTGCAAAAAAAGTTCCGTTCCGAGCAGGATTTCTTGAAAATGAAAATTTATCTTCCGAATTTCGTCGAAAATTCCCGATTTTGCAATTTTTTCTTCCCTCTGGTAAACCAATTACAGTATAAGATCAGTCAGTTCACAATGTAATCTTATTTGGATTGAAGGCCAAACACGACCTAATTCTAGTGAACTGGGACTGAGATTAGATTGTACTCCGACTGCAACTCCATTGTACTGTTTGGCCGGAATCTCGTAGCGCGCGTTGCTTAGCAATTGTTCAACGGTTAGTCTGTAGAAAACCGAAAAAGTTGAGTGTTTCCCCCTAGCGCATTTTTAGTGTTCCACGCCTCTTTCTTGAATTTGCTAATGGGTTCACAAAATATCAAACAAAAATCTTGAGAATACACGGAGAAATGATCAGATTGGCTTGAAAGTGTGAAAAATAATCAGGAAATTTCGGTACCAAATATCAATTTTCAGACCGCGACACGTGGAAGCAGGATTTCCTACACATCACTATACAACCAAAAAGTGGCACATTCAATGGCATTTTCAAATCGTTGGAAACGAGGTATTTTTTTTATTGAAGAAATTGTATTATTTCGCTTCACGGTGTCCAGGATTTGAAAAGTGGGCGGAGCCAAGCAAACGCGCCCCACTGTATTTTTTCGCGCGAAATTCAAATTTTGACGCATTTTTCATGTTTTTCGAGAAAAAAAGCATAAATTCTTAATTTTTTCTTACATGTGCTCCAACGGAATTATAGCTGAGGTCTTTAGAAATTTTTTAAGCCTAAGAACGTCGAATTTGGTTCAGCCACCATTTCGAAATATTCGTTTTGAGTTTTTTGGTGTTTTTTCAGGATAAATCTTTACGAAAACTGAAGTTTGGGCAATTTAATGGTATTAAAAGATACAATACATACATTTTACAAAGAAAAACAGGTTTTACTGAAAGAAAAATGAAAAAATCAACTTAAAAAATTCGAGAGTCGCAAACTGCGCAAGCACCAAAAGTGCGCCATGAAAGTTTGCTGACGCGCCAGCAAATTAGGCTCCGCCCACATTTCAAATCCTGGACACCGTGCGCTTGAAAATTATTATTACAGAGGATGTATTTTGCGTCTGAACCGACGTATGGCCGCCTGTTTTTGTACACGGATTTCAATTTTATCAAGGACTGCGATTTTGAATTGTAAGTTGTCCGAATTGTGTTGTTTTGACACTCAAATTTTTAGAACTCATCAGCGCAAAGGAGAAAAAGTCAATTGACCTGGTTAATATTCTACATCTAAATATACATATGACGGTTCAGGAGGAACAAATGCTTACAATTCGATAACTTATATTTTCAAAATGTATCCATTTCTTGTTTTATTTGTTCTTAAATAAATGTTTACTCCCAAAAAAATTATGAAAAATTTTGACCGTTGAACAATTGCTAAGCAACGCGCGCTACGAGATTCCGGCCAAACAGTACAATGGAGTTGCAGTCGGAGTACAATCTAATCTCAGTCCCAGTTCACTAGAATTAGGTCGTGTTTGGCCTTCAATCCAAATAAGATTACATTGTGAACTGACTGATCTTATACTGTAATTGGTTTACCAGAGGGAAGAAAAAATTGCAAAATCGGGAATTTTCGACGAAATTCGGAATATAAATTTTCATTTTCAAGAAATCCTGCTCGGAACGGAACTTTTTTTGCAAATGAAAGATCGGAAATCAAAAATTTCCGACTCCAGAATTCTGACTTTTTGGAAATTTCTCAAAAAGCCAAGGGTCTGAGGAGGGAGTGAGTAAACGCGCCCGGACGCACACACGCAACGCATCCAAATGAGGCCCAAAAAATAAAAAAGGCGCGCGAAAAATTTTGCATTATCGGAGAGAAAAACCAACGCAAAATCGTGAAAATTACGAATTCCTATTCTCAGTACGGAAAGCTGCAAACGCGCTCCCTTCTCACAGTGGAGGACGTGGCCACGTTGGCGACGAGAGAGTGCATAAAATTGAGAGAGCCGTGGCCGATGTTTTGCTCTGATTTCTCTGAATCTCACTCCAAATGCATGCGAAATTCTTTGTTCGATTGGAGCGAGTTATCAGCGTTTTATACCGAGTATATCCAAAAATATTTCGCGCGCGTTGATTTCTCTCTCCGATAATGCGATATTTTTCGCGCGATTTTTTATTTTTTGGGCCTCAATTGGATGCGTTGCGCATGTGCGTCCGGGCGCGTTTACTCACTCCCTCCTGATACCCCAGTGAAAAACAGGAATTTTTGCAGTAGAAAGTGCTAAAAAAAATTCCAGATTTTTCGGCTCCGGGACATTTTGCAGCCGGACATTTCGCAGCCGAGACGTTTCGCAGCCGTACATTTCGCAGCCGAGACATTTCGCAGCCGGACATTTTGCAACCGAGACATTTTGCAGCCGAGACATTTCGCAGCCGGACGTTTCGCAGCCAGACATTTCGCAGCCGAGACGTTTCGCAGCCGGATATTTCGCAGCCGAGACGTTTCGCAGCTGAGACGTTTCGCAGCCGGACGTTTCGCAGCCGAGACGTTTCGCAGCCGGTAAACACTAATTTGCGCGGATAGGTCAGCCTCCTTATGGAAGCACTCTCTCGTTTTTTTGGGGGTGCTACGGTATAGAACTCGTACGAAATAGAACTCGTACAAAATAGAACTGGTACGAAATAGAACTCGTACAAAATAGAACTGGTACGAAATAGAACTCGTTCGAAATAGAACTCGTACAAAATAGAACTGGTACAAAATAGATTTATCATATTCAATATGATTTATCAATTCAACTCTTGCATAAGCAAATCTTGTGGAGTCGGTGTCAGCCGATTCTGGGTCAACTTTTTTTTTAACGGGGGTACTACGGTATAGAACTCGTACGGAATAGAACCGCTACCAAATAGAACTGCGCGGAATAGAACCCGCTGAAATGGAGCTGTATTGAAAAACCCTCTGCACGAAATAGAACTCAGGGACTCACAATGAACAATGAAATAATTCTTCGAAGTGTTCGAGCGGTTCTGTGGTGGTCCAGCTCCATTTCAGGCGGTTCTGTTCCGTGCGAGTTCTATTCCGTAACAGTTATATTTTGTAGCAGTTCTATTCCGTGCAGTTCTATTCTGTACCAGTTCTATTTCGTGCGAGTTCTATTTCGTACGAGTTCTATTTCGTACCAGTTCTATTTTGTACCAGTTCTATTTCGTACAAGTTCTATTTCGTACCAGTTCTATTTTGTACGAGTTCTATTTCGCACCAGTTCTATTTCGTACCGGTTCTATTTCGTAGCAGTTCTATTCCGTGCAGTTCTATTCTGTACCAGTTCTATTTCGTGCGAGTTCTATTTCGTACGAGTTCTATTTCGTACCAGTTCTATTTTGTACCAGTTCTATTTCGTACAAGTTCTATTTCGTACCAGTTCTATTTTGTACGAGTTCTATTTCGCACCAGTTCTATTTCGTACCGGTTCTATTTCGTACCGGTTCTATTTCGTACCAGTTCTATTTTGTACGAGTTCTATTTCGTACCAGTTCTATTTCGTACCAGTTCTATTTCGTACCAGTTATATTTTGTACGAGTTCTATTTCGTACGAGTTCTATTTCGTACCAGTTCTATTTTGTACGAGTTCTATTTCGTACCAGTTCTATTTCGTACCAGTTCTACTTTGTACGAGTTCTATTTCGTACCAGTTCTATTTAGTACCAGTTCTATTTTGTACGAGTTCTATTTCGTACCAGTTCTATTTCGTACGAGTTCTATACCGTAGCACCCCCAAAAAAACGAGAGAGTGCTTCCATAAGGAGGCTGACCTATCCGCGCGAAATTGGTGTTTACCGGCTGCGAAACGTCTTGGCTGCGAAACGTCCGGCTGCGAAACGTCTCAGCTGCGAAACGTCTCGGCTGCGAAATGTCCGGCTGCGAAACGTCTCGGCTGCGAAACGTCTCGGCTGCGAAATGTCCGGCTGCGAAACGTCCGGCGGCGAAATGTCCGGCTGCGAAATGTCTCAGCTGCGAAATGTCCGGCTGCGAAATGTCCGGCTGCGAAATGTCCCGGAGCCGACAATAGCACTTTGAAACCCGTCAGAAGTGCATCAGTGAAACAACGAGTGGCCATGAAGACTTTGGGAGCAGGACTTCTCGAAAATGAAAATTTCTTCTCCGGATTCCGTTGGAAATTTCCGATTTTGTGATTTTCCCTCTCGATGTTCCCACGGTATTCCGAATTTTTCATTTTTGTTTCTGTTGGGAAGGCACGTGGCCGCCCTCGTTGGTATCAACGTGGTCACCTACACGTGGAAGTAGAGCAACCAATTGAACTCTATTATAATATTTAATTCCCACTTAAGTTTACGTCTAATTCCTAATAAAGGTCCCTCTCTCTATCGTCTTCGTCCCTTTACAACATTGGCGATCACGATTACAAACTTGCGTGGTGAGCCAACATTTTTATAATGACTAAAGCGCAAAATCAAGAAGCGCTAACCGAAGCGCTTGCCGCGTTAATGACGCAATTGGCGTCGTCTAATGAGTTGCATAGGCAACTCATGGAGGAAAATAGGGCGTTAAGGGATGCCGCTAGCGCTGCAGAGCCACCACGCGCGATAGCAGGTGGGGCCCGAGCGTCAAATCATGTCAGACTTATGGCTGACTTGTCAAGAAGAATACAAAAGTATTCATATACAATCGGCGAACCAGACTCATTTATGAGATGGTTAACGCGACACGAGCCTATCTTTGAAGAAGATGGTTCCGAGTTGTCTGAGCGAGAAAAAACCAGACTTCTCCTTGGGTCGCTGGAAGAAACGACGTTCCACCGATTCGTGGATTCGCAGCGTGACGTGGAAGACATATATGATGTCACATTTAAAGAGACTGTAGCCGCTCTTACTAAAATCTTTGGAGCGCAGCGTAGCCTAATGGTTCAAAGACAAGCATGTTTCCACATTAGTCGCAGTTCCGGAAATTGGGAGGACCCGCTTGAATACACAAACCATATTGGTCAGGTAGTCGCAGGCGCCAAGCTGGCAACCATGACTACAGATGAGTGGTCCGTTTTTTTATTTTTTCGCGGACTAGATGCGCCAGGAGATGCTGCTGCTAAAATTTATTTAATGCAGTTTACGGAAATGGCAGAAAGGAGAGGAGAGACCATCACACTCTTTCAGATTCACGATGAGTGGATGCGCTTTGTGCAAATTAAACAGCAAACAAAGATAGTTGCCACGTCAAAACAAAACCCACAAGCACCAGTCGAAGTGTGGAAACTCGAAGCAAGTAAAACGGAACGAAGAGAGAACTCAAAATTTACGCCGAAATGGGGTAGTAAGGACCGGAGACAACCTTTCTGCGAGAATTGCAAAAGAGCTGGACATCATATCTCCAAATGCTTTCTGAAAAAAAAGATGAAAGAGCAAAGACGCAAAGCATCAAAGTAGATGTAGTGAACGCAGAGTTAAGCGCAAAGCGTAGTGTGCGCGTGAATGTGAACGGTAAGCCGCTACAGTTTGACCTGGATACAGGTAGTATGATCACTATAACTATAATCAATTCCGAAAGTTGGAATATGATTGGTCGTCCGCCACTAGAAAGAGTGGAGCACCACATATTGTGTGCAAATGGCTCGGAAATGAGGGTCTTGGGACGTGGCAGAGTGACTTTCGCGCTAAAAGGTTCAGAGTACAAGGGATACGTCTACGTTCGTGAAAAGAATACGAACTTAATTGGTATGAGTTGGTTAAGCCAATCACCGCTGATGCGAAAGGCCATGGATGTCATGGTAAATCAAATTGAAATACCGAGTGCTGGAATGGCCCGGTTAAAGGATAACCCAACTGTTAGAAGTGGCAACTGTCAGCAGAATACGAAAAGAACACGTATCACGCCATCAAAACCATGTCCGGCTACGAAAAAGCCCTGGGCACATGTTTATGTGGATTTCGCAGGTCCAATAAATGGTTTTTGGTTTTTAGTTGTGGAGGATGCCAATACTAAATATGCGGAGGTCAAGTTGACCAGGAAAGCATCTGCAGCCGCTACAGTGGATCTCATCGAGGAGATTTTTGCAACACATGGGTATCCAGATTGGATCGTCAGTGACAATGGAACACAGTTATCCAGTCACTTATTTAAAAAGATGTGTGAGTCACACGGGATTACTCACAAAACGGCCGCCACTTGCTGTCAGAGATCAAATGGTGCAGCCGAAAGATTTGTCAATATATTGAAACGAAGTATTGCAAAGATCAAAGGATCAGCATCTATAAATCAGCGAGTTTTGAACAACTTCCTGATCAATTATCGGAATACACCTCATGCCGCTCTGAATGGAGTTACACCAGCTGAGTGCAATTTCAATCGAAAAATAAGAACGACGAGGTCGTCACCCATGCTAGCCAAAAAAGCTTCTGAAAACACTGAAAGGATTCATTACCAAAATAAGATGAAAGGGGCGTATGGTAAACGAAATGGCGCGCGGGCTAATACGTTTGAAGTTGATCAAAAAGTGTATGCGAGAGTGCAACACGGTAACAAATGGTCTTGGGGTTACGGTAAAGTAAGAAGGCGTGTCGGTAGCGTACTGTATGAAGTACAAGTAGGCGAAAAAATGCAGCGCTGTCACGCGAATCAATTAAGACAGCGTCATGGCGACAAAAGTCCAGAAGAGCTATTCAGCGATTCAAATTTTCCATTGTTTTTCGATTCAATGCCCGCTCATAAAACTAATTCGCCTAAGCTGATACAAAATCAGCGAGTTTTGGAGAGGCTCCGGTGGGAAACTAATCTTTTGAGATTTTCAGACTTTTGTTCCTTTTCTTGTAATTATCCAGAGTTGGATATGGTTAACAAGCCTGATCTGACGCCTATCGGCGCCGATCAGTCTTGAGTAGCCGCCTGCGGCGGCTGTTCGGTTGGGCGTATGATTAAGCTTGATCTAGTTCAAAATACCCTTTTTAGTTTCAAAACAACAATTTATTCACTAAAAACTATTTGAACAACAGAACTATCTTTAAAAAAACGATAAAAAAAATAATGAGATCAAAGAATTTCTTTGTACACGACGTTGAATAGTCGCTCAGAAGTAGATTTGATGAAAAGCTCATTCTTTGATCTGGCGCGGGAAAGAGCAACGTATGTCTGTCCGTGAGCAAAGACGTCTTCCGGGAGGTAGAGTCTAACTCTTCCAAACGATTGTCCCTGTGCTTTGTTGATGCTGATGGCAAATGCCAACTTGACCGGGAACTGTGTTCTCTTGAGGTGGAATGGAAGGTTTTTGTCTTCGTAGCAGGTGATCCTCGGCACGAAGGTGTCCTTTCCTTTGTTGGATCCTATGGCGAATGAATAGAGGATGCACTTTCGCTTGAAACTCTAGACGAAGGGCCGTTGCACATTCCACTGCTCACGTCCAGATGTTTCCAATCATGACGACTGAGCCAACATTCAGACGAAAACGGTGAAGAGGAAGCGAAGATGTCCGAACAGAGTTAAGGAATTCTGTAGTCATGTGTTTGTTTGTAGACTCGTCTTCAACTTCGGCGTCCGAAATGTCTCCTCTCAAACCGCCAAACACATCATCCACGAGATCTTCCAAAACTGGGAGACCTTCTAGAAGAGTGACTCGATCTTCGTAGTCGTTTGCTGCTCCATCACCAACATCTAGTAGAAACTTGATCCAATTGGCATCTGCATTGATGATCCGCATGTTGTCTAGAAGAGAGAACTTCTGGAATTGATTCCAGAGGTAACTGTTCTTGATACAGTTGTTGATGAGGTCAGTCTTGGTTCCGCGTCGGATAACAGGAAGGATCTGACGGAAATCTCCGCGCAGAACAATACGTTTTCCTCCGAAAGAGAAGGGAGAGTCGGGCAAGTCTCGAAGCACGAAATCAGCAGTCTCCAATGCAGTTTTGGAGATCATGGAGCACTCGTCCCAGATGATCACATCCACTTCTTTCAGCTTCTTTGTCTCGTTACTTCCTTTGCTGTGGTTGCTCGTCTTGGAATCGTTGCCGATTTTCAGTTTGAACAGTGACGCAGAAGTCCGGCCATTTGAGAGCAATGTGCTGGCAATTCCTGTCCAGGCGGTGCACTGTACGTTCTTGTTCATTGATGAGAGCATGTGAAAGATCACGTTGTATGTGTACGTCTTCCCAGCTCCCCCGGACCATCGAGAACAAAGATCTGAGGAAGAGTGAAGTCAGTTGCAGCGGCAATGACAGCATCACAAAATTCCTTCTGGCGGGGATTCAAAGTGGCGTAGAGTTGATCTCCTTTTGCTCGGTGGAAGTCCAAATCAACGAAATCGTCAGTAGAGTTGGCGATGACAATAGTAGGTGCAGTGGTGAACGTGTCTATTGATTTTCCCAATCGGACCAATCTTTCATCAATGTCGTAGTCTCTCGTGCTTCTGATTCCTCCTGATCGTGTCCCCGATTCAGAAAATCCTCTGACATGTACCATTGTCGTCTTTAGTCGTCTTCAGATCCGAGAAGCTGGTGGCACTTTTGATGTACAGAAGGAGAAGACGTAGAGAGTATCTTTCAGGATCTTATGGAGAGACTCCATAGATCCCTCGGATGGTCCATTCTCCGCCTCTTTTTCTAGTTTTCCACTCTCCTCTTGTCTTGTCGAAGGTGAAACACTCTGGCATTTCGATGTAGGTGTGTTTTCTGAAGTCCTTGATCCCTTCGAGGTCCTTTTCAGCTCGTTCCTGATCAGCTAAGTTCTTGTTCGGAGCAACATTGCGCCTCTCTTCAGCCGCCTGCTTTGTGTCCATGGTGTATAATTGTCCATAGGAAAGGGCCTTTTCAGTCGATGGATGGAGAGGTCCAGCTGCAAGGTAGATCTGTTCATGGATCTTGTAAGAGTAAAGTCCGTAGTCTCTGAACTCTTCCACCTGTGCACCCATTGATGCGAGAGCTAATGCCGAATTGAACTGTCGGATGTTGCTCTGGAAGTTGTCAGCATCCGAGCTATCTCCCACCTCCAAATGCGTCTTTGGCCGTTGTTGCATTCTTCTCATCCTTTTTATTCCGATATCTGGTTGAATGGTATGTGAATCTCTCAGTGCGTTGCTCCTTGGTTTCAGATGCTCTTTTAGCCTTGGCATTGCTTTGAAGACTTGCTCTTCTTTCGTCGGCCCTTTCCTGCGTTTCAGACACTCTTGTCTCCAATTTTGATTGCGAGTTGCTGATCCTTTCCATCATTTTCTCCTTCTCAGTAGAATCTGCTCTCCGAAGACGTCTGGACTCTCGATCTTTCATTTTCCGGATCGCACTTTCTTCTGGAGTCTCGTTTCGTCGCTTCCGTCTCATAAACTCTTCAGCAGATCGCGTTTGATCATTTTGGCGGGCCGACAATAAATATTTATACGACTTTCGTCGTAGCAGTAACAAAAAAAAATAGTTAAACGTGAAAACCAATTGAACTCCCGCTTGACGCGAACATTTAATTATCAGTTCATATCGTTTGCAATCGGTATCACTTGGTGTAGTAGCTACACAGGTAAACCGGCATGGATGAATTGTGTCTGAAAGGTGGCCCAATAGGCGGTAATGCGCGAATGGTGCCTGTACTGTGAAGGAGCAGGAACCATTCAGACGCTGATGTTCGAATAATATGCGAGACACCGCTGAATGAGGAACGATGCGCGAGGCGAGAGAATCGAAGTTATTGGTCAGCCACCGATGTGCGAATAATCGATTGTACAATGCGGCCTCAGCGCTAGCGCGTGATCTGATGCAATTTTCTTTTTTTTTGCTCGTGAAACGCAATTCTTACTTAAATTTTTGCTTATTTACCCTATTAATTTCCGAAATCATGATTTTTCAGTATATTTCGTGTGAGGATACCTTGCTTCCAGTTCAAAACGATTTACGGTAAGTGAAAAAAGCCGAAAAAGGTGTTTTTCGGATCGATGTGCTCACTCAGTAGGTGCAATAAATTTATTATGCTATTAAATAAAATCTTTCAGATGTCAATTTTCAATGACACCGTCAAAGATGTCCGAAAGGCTGCTGCCATGGCGTGTGGTGGTAAAAAGTGGACAGCGCTATATTTTATCACAATTTCTGATTTCAGTAAATGTCTAAACAATTCCAACGAACACTAAGAAGACTATCGGAATGGCAATTATTCGGATCAAAATGGTAATTTCAATTCCACATTAAAACTTTTAAAAAATCCTGGAATTACGTATTCTCAAAAATGCGTTATTTCTAGAAACAAACAAGTGCGCACTGTTAAAATTTACTAGAACTTTTCCGCGCGTGAAAACTCGAAAATAATCCCAGGAACTTTCTTAACCTTGACTGGAGCACGAAAAATAAAAACTACATTTTATCGATTTTTTTCAGAACTCGTTGGCGTTCGGCATCGTAAACCATTTGGCGTACGTCATCAGAAACCGTTGGCGCACTGCCTACGGTTTTCTCGAATGGGAAAATCGAAACATGTGAGTTTTTGAAAAGACGTTGTTCTTAAAAGTAAAAATGTAATTTTTAACTGCATTTTAGTTAGGGAGCGCAAAGGGATGGGTAGAGTCAGGCGATTTTGAAGTGTGATACTCAAAACTATCTCCCTAGATGTAATTGACCTACTGAATCTAATGGACATATCTTTTTTACATGAAAATACACCATTTTCTCAAAAAAAAACACTTTTGACACGTGTGGTCAAGTTTACCGAAGAACTTGATCTCTATGAGTAGGCACCACAACATAATTTTCAAACGGTTTTTTGCTCACTATTTTCGATATAAATATGTTCAACTATTTAATCGAAGTACGTTTTGAAAATTTCAGCTCAAAATATTCATTCGTTTTCGAGTTACAGTCCTTTTTATGCCCCTCCAATTTGTACTGAAATTCTACCCAGTGAGGGGGCGGGACCAAATCGAAACGCGCTGATTCTCTGCGTCTCGAAAGGCCGACCGCGTTAAGAGAGTCGCAAACGATTCGATTTTCGTGGTTATTTCACTGAAAATTGGTTAAACGGAGAAATTAATGTTAGAAAAAGTTTGTACTTTGTAAAAAAATAATTGAAAATTGTCGCCGAATTTTAATTCACACAAAGAAATGGCAGAAATTCATTTTATTTGCTAAATACGCAACAAAAGTATAGTTTTTTATCAATTTTCCAACTATTTTTTGTATTTTTTACTTTAAATAACTTAAATATTCGATTACCAGTCAGCAAAAACTCGGAGCAGGCCAGAAAACGCAAAAAAAATGTGAAAAAAATCGAACCACGGCGACAAAACTTCAAAAACAAGGGCTTTACCACTGCGCCATGCCGACAGCAAAAGAGGCAAGGTGCGACTGCCTACATCTTATAGCGGCCCACGGAACACCACTGTGTGCGCGAAATATCAACCGCAATAGAAATTTCGGCACTTTTTCACTTAAATTCTCAACTTTGAACATCTGTATCAAAAAATGGCAAAGTAAAAGTTCGATTTTTATTTCTTTAATCGATGTAATTTTTCACGGAGAATCAGATTCCAAAATAAAAACATGCGTGTACGACCTACATCAACCTGAAAAACGCAAAAAACCCGAAAAGTGGATGACCGGTGCCTATTCAAGGGCTATAAAAAGTAGTTTAAATGGGTTGTAGGGCTCTGAAATTTTTGTTGTGAAATCTCTGACATTAGTTTTATGAATTCCATCAATAAAAATAGGGGGTCATCGCTGAAAATTTTGCTGAAAATTTTGTTGAAGTTTGACGGGCTGTACCAAAAAATGGCAAAGTAAAAAGTCGATTTTTATTTTAAAAATGGATTCAGCATGTCAAAAACTATCGGAATCAAAAATAAAAAGTACCGTGTACCCCCCTAGAAGGACCCGAAAATTTCAAATTTCTGACTTCCGTTTCAGTTTTCTGAAAATTTCAGCCAAAATTAGGGGTTTTCAGCAAATTCTGATATCACCAATCGATTCCTTAGGGTCGATTACATAAGAACAAGTTGTAATATCATCCATTATGTATGTAGTATTGGCGTAACAGACTCAGAAAGATCCAAAACCAAAATGGGTAGAAGAATATGCACGCTCCGCCCCCTTTTCATTGCGCTGCCTATCTATGAGGGTTTTTCTTTGCACTCCAAAAATAATAAACAACGGAATCTGAATAGAAAGTTTTGAGTCTAATACTTACACCCGGGACTACCGTACATCTCCGTAAACAAGCACGCGCGAACTGGGGAAAAAAATCGCCTGACTCCGCCTAACCCTTCGCTCCCTAGGTATAACTCGGAAATTACCGAACATAAAACAAATAATTTGGCAGCGAGCTCATATTGGGTCAAGGAACCCCTTTCAAAAAATATTCAGTACTTTTCAAGACCCTAACAAAACAGGGGAAGACAAAACCGAAAAAGACAACACCGGGGAATAAACTGAAAAAAACGAGGAAAAGGCTCCGCCCTTTTTTCTACTGCTGCGCGATGTTTTGTACTGGAAGTACTGAAAAACTCAGGAAAACTGCGCAGGAGGCTTGCAATATTTCCCCGGTTTTGGTTATTTTTTCCCGGTTTTGTCTTCCTCGGTTTTGTCTTCCGCGGTTTCGTGTTTTTCCCGGTTTTTCAAGGTCTCAAATTTTCAGTTTTAGAAAACACATTGCGGTCCCTAATTTATGTTCGACAATATATGGCTTAATTAATAAAAAAAAAATCAGGTCATTTTTATTATCATGAGAAACCTCATTAAATTAATTAGCGGTTGAATGAAATGTTTTTTACAGCGAATGTTGCAAATTGCCAAACGAAGAAGAACCTATCGAAACGAGTGCGAGACGTACGATTGAACCGTCAAGTTAAAATTATAAATTACATTACTTATTTCAGTTAAGCTAACTTTAATTATTTCACAATGTTTTTTTAAATAATGTTAAAAATTTAATAAAAATATTCAATTCCATCAGTCCATTTCAGGAGAAGCGAGAGAATCTCACGCATTGAAAAGCCGCCGATGCTTGAAAGGTGAACCATTCAAAAACCGCTAATTCAAACTTTGGTGGTTCCGTCACTCGCGCATCGAGCGGCGCACCAATGAACCACCATTCGGCCATGCCGGTTTACCTGTGTAGTGAGTTGCAAACTGCAATATGCACTCCCTGGTTCAATTCCTCCTGAGGTCTGTTGAATTTTGTTGATCCAAAGGCGTGGTTAAAAATAGTTCCCATCAACCACGATCCCTCAATCCTAATGGCGCAGCCAGAAATGAAAAAAAGGTGGCCATAAATGCAGAAATTTCTCCTTTTTTCTAAATTCAACCGTGCGATTTAGAAAAAAAGGGAGGAAATTTCTGCATTTATGGCCACCTTTATTTCATTTCTGGCCGCGCTATAATGCTCTTTCTCTTTGAGGAATACGGCCTGGCTATCTTCCAAGCGAACAGACGGACATACTTGAATAGCGTAATATATATAAGAAAGATAGTGTTCGTAGTCCACGGGTTGTCGGACAGGGTGTATTTGGTTCGTCTCTAGCTGCCCACGACACGTCGAGAAGTGATGGCTTTGGTCGTGTAAATCGTGGTAATCAGAAGATTGAATGCAGAAGTGAACTCAGCGAACATCAGTCACCTAATAGTCGAACGTTTTTGGAAAGGAAGGAAGAAGTGTCGTCCCCGTGTACACAACAATTAGAATCGGAAGTACAAGAGGATGTGTCTCGTGTTCAACCCGGATGTGTCTCGTGTTCAACCGCAACCAATTGAACTCTATTATAATATTTAATTCACACTTAAGTTTACGTCTAATTCCTAATAAAGGTCCCACTCTCTATCGTTTTCGTCCCTTTACAACAGTTTTCGAATTCCCGAAATTTCAAATTCTCGTTCCGATTTCCATCAGAATACCGATTAACGTTCCGAATCAGTGCAAAAAAATGACGAAATCAGTTTAGACTGATTATCATTTCTACTGGTCACGCATCTATATCAAAAATATCGATTATCAAATTAATTGTTTGGAAAAAAGAAATGACGAATCTGATTATCAAATTAATTGTTTTGAAAAAAGAAATGACGAATCCGATTATCATTTACGTCGAAAAAATATCGGGTAGGAAAACAACGAATATCAAATTCGTCAATTACGTCGTTTACGTCAAAATTCGTCAAAATAATAATGACGTAAACTATCGAAAGATATACACGTAAGGTTACGTGGTTACGAGCTGCCCGATAATTGGGTTTCTCCAGACAGTATTGTTTTCTGTCCTAAAATGGTAAGCCCCGTTTGGGAACTATTTACCCGCAAAAATGTCGCTGGAAAAAGAGCTTGCTGCAGCCAGTGCTGATGGAATCCAACTCGATATGAACAATGATAATGAAAAAGAAGAGAATAATATAAGCATATAGTCGGCGAATAGATCATCAACCTCGCTCTACTGCAAAATTCTTGTAAAACAGTGTTGCACTTGCAAGATTGACTCGAATTCTAGTTGTATTCCTTTTTTCAACGGAAAATGACGTATCTGCAACGAGTTGCAGTTTAAATTTGATTTTTCGCTTCAAAACTGGCGCACTACACTGTTGAAAATTGAAAAGTGCCGTAGAGCGAGGCTGATGATGCATTCGCTGAGTATAGACGTAGATGAGGAGGAAAAGTTTCAGTCTTCAGTGTATTTTTCTCAAAACATTTAATACATTTTATGGCATAGGAATTTCCACGTGACCGATGGAAATTAATTTTTTTGTTGATTTTTTTCTCCAGCTATATCGTTTTCGTCAGTTTAATTTCGATATGAATAAATTTGATTATCGTTTTCGTCATTTTCATATTTTTCAAATAATTTTTGATAATCATTTCCATTTCATTTTTGACGAATTCAACGAATTCGATTATCATTTTTCGTCAATATCGCGTGATTTTAGGAAATGACGAAAATGACTAGGAACGTTAATACCGATTACCAATCGAAAATATAGAAACTGAATATGTTTATGAAAATCATAAATTCTCGACAAAAACAATTCAAAAATTAATAAAAGGTACGCAAACTCGCGTTTTAAATAGGACATTTGCGTCACGGACACGGTCAAATTTGTTTTCACAATAGGACTAATATTTCACTGCACAGCAAACTTCTATGTTTCAGACTTCGAACTCGATGCACTAGCAGAAGACCTTCCGGATGCTTTTTTCACTGGCCCCATCCCATTCACGGACAGGTAAATTGTTCAATTTTTTTTTTCGAAAAAAAATCCTTTCTCTCAGGGTTGTCACTTTATGCAACCCTTACACAAACTTTACACAGCTCTCGCGTTGTCAGAGATTGGAAGCTGCGTAAAGTTCGTGTAAAAGTTGCAGTAACTTTGCGCTTGAGTTGTGGGTTTTTGCTGAGCAGTTCCCTGTCAAGTTGGCATTTTCCATCAGCATCACCAAGCACAGGGACAATCGTTTGGAAGAGTTGGACTCTACTTCCCGGAAAACGTCTTTGCTCACGGACAGACATACGTTGCTCTTTCCCGTGACAGATTAAAGAATGAGCTTTTCATCAAATCTACTTCTGAGCGACTACTCAACGTCGTGTACAAAAAAATTATTGTCCATTCGCGAAGAAAGCAAGTGCGCTCCACAAAACTTAGTACTTCGTGGAATTCATTTTCGTCACCAAATTATTTTATTTTACGTTGAATTAACACGTGAATTGAAATAATTTGGCGACGAAAATGAAATCCACGTAGTACTAAATTTTATGGGGCGCACTTGCTTTCTTCGCGAATGGACAATATTTGATCTCATTATTTTTTGTATATTTTTTTAAAAAGAGGATTCTGTTGTTCAAATAGGTTTTTAGTGAATAAATTGTTATTTTGAAACAAAAAAGGGTGCTTTGAACTAGATCAAGCTTAATGATACGCCTAACCGAACAGCCGCCGCAGGCGGCTACTCAAGACCGATCGGCGCCGATAGGCGTCAGATCAGGCTTGTTTGTTATTATTCCTGCGTCGCCAAAAGCAGGCAGAGCCGCTCGAGCGTTGCGGCTGTGGTCTCGCACCGACCAGCAGTGGCTTTGTTGTTTTCTCCACATTAGGCCTGGCGTTATCGTGGTGGTAGTGCACTCTGTAGACTTTGAGCGGGGAGAGATTGAGCTTAGGCCTGACCTTTTGCAGTTGGGCAGAGTAGCACTCGGCCGTTATAGTTTTGCCTCTGTCCAGAAGTTCCCAGTGGTGCACGCCATAGACGGACCACCATATAGACAACCCAGAGCAGGAAGCATCGTCAAGGGAAAATTCCTTGTTCTCGAATTTTCCAAACCAAATGCGAATGGTAATTTCATGAGGGGTCCCGGCCTTATAAACTTGCACCAGACGGCGATGAACCGCTGGCACTTTCAAGTTAGATAGAAACAAAAATAAAATAACATGTCGTAGGTGATTTCGGTTAGGACGGAAATATTCCATGAGGTTTGAGAGAAAGAAGCATCAGAGAATAGTGGATGTTATTGTCAACAAGGTAGGTCTCTTATATACCCAGTGTGATGATCTTTTTGTTTTTGTCGGGATCTGTCACAACTTGTGCTATGGACAAAAACAAAACATAACAAAAACTTTCTCGCCAACCTAATATTTCAATATGTTTTTTTTTTACTTTTTTTGTCAATTTTATCACTAACTGAATCATATGTATTTCTAGAAGTGTTGGTAAATTCACCAGAAGCTAAAACAACTCATTAATGGCTGCTACTGTGTGTTAAATGGAGCAAAGCTTGTTTATTTTTAAATTTCTGAGTTAATACAGTTACGTGGCCTGATCTGACTACTCTCGCGTTATTTTATTATCATAACAAATAGTTTCAAAATTTCAAAACATGGTTATTATTGCTATTGATTTTTCTACAGAAGCCGGTTTCAAGTAGGTTTTCTTCCGAATTGTGGTGAAAAACGTATTTGTTTTTTTAGTTGAGCATCTAACAATGTCCTCCACGTCACAGAAAAAAACAGAGAATAATTCAACCAACGCTTCCAGTAAGATTTTGTAAACTCCTTGTATTGATTTTGACTTTGTAATCAAAAACAAGCTGCACGGAACGTTATTGACAACGCGCTCCACCGAGTGTCTGCGTCTTTCCGGCGAGAGTTTGCTACACAAACAACAGTATCCTCGCACTCTGCTTGTCTGCGTATCAGTTTTTGTTCCTCTTTTTAAATGTTATTTTCCAAAGTTCCGTCCAACACGCCGTGAGTCGTAAAGTTCACTCAAAAGGGTTTTTTTTAGAAATGTTCATTACCCTACATCCATATCATTCTCATATAGAAAGTTCTTGGTTATTGTGTGTGTATTTGTTTTTGTGGCCACACAATCGATTTTGACGAAGCGTAAACTCGTTCCCTTCACAGTGATCGAGGCGGCCGCGTAGTCTACGAGAGAGTGCAGAAGATTGAGAGAGCGTGGCCGATGTTTTTCTAATGAGTACGCTTTTTCTCTCTGAATCACACTCCAAATGCATGCACGATTTAATGCGGGGATAATTACAGAATAGCCACCCATATATTTCAAAATAGCTACCCATTTGACTCGCTATACAGTGCGCGTCATAAGTATATGCCCACCCCAAATTTTTGATGTTTAGACCAAACTGAACTATTTGGTCGAAAACCGTTAATGCTATTCGATTCAGCATGTCAAATAACCTATGTGGCCAATTTTTCATAACGATACAATCAATATTACGTGTTCCAGGCGAATAAGTTGAAATTTTGGTCGCGTCATAAGTATATGCCCATCCCGAAATTTTGACGTATTTTCGAAAAAAAACATGCATTTTTCTTTGTATTTCATTCAAAATTTGATTTTTTTTTTTGTTTTTTTATCGATCTAGGCGGTTTTCATAATTTTTAATGATACCGAATATGTTCTCGTTGGAGCAGAGTTCTGAAAGTGTTGCTTAAAACGAGTGTAGCTACCGTACCCTCAAAAAGCCAAAGGGGCGCAAGGAACGCTATCAAGTGATTTATCGAACTGATAAGCAAAATTGACAACTGTCTGTTGTAACTTCCAATGCTTCTCTTGGACTTTTCCAACACTTTTCTCAGCATTTTCCAACTAATATACCAAATGTAACAAATCTAGTAAATTGAGAGCATGGTCACCTGGATATTATGTTGAAATTCAGACTATGCAAACTCGTAAGAACAAAAAAAATCTAGTGAATTTGCGGTATCATGCAGTTATCTGTCAAATGTTCATTCAAATATACAACACTCTTGATGCGCTCTACCAAAAACGCTCAAAAGACAAGACAAACTCAATGTGATTTGGTACCACCAATTAATTAACGATTCCAACAGAAATCCTCAAGAACTTCGATTTCCACATTACAAAATTAAATGTATTGAGAAGTCATAATGGTTCGTATCACATTCTACATGACGTCTGCTCACTAAGCCCACAGAATAAAGTCAGAAGATCAATGCTCGCGAGTGGAAACATTGGTTCATTCCGCCATACCTTCTTAACCTTTCCAACACCCTTGTCGCTTGTTGCAAGCTTCTACTCAACTCCTCCGAAGTTTTCCTCTCCTTCTCGACTGTCCTTTGCGCCCTGCGCATTAACTTCTCGGATCTGAGCTTCTCTGCCTCGCACTCCTGAATGCGTGCCTCGAGTCGCTCCTTCTCCTCCTTGAACCAAATCAGCTCATCCTGATGGTTTTCTTCACCTTCTTTCGTTGAGCTTCTGTCCACTAGACTGCCTCGCTCACACTGTTCTCTCAGTCCCTCAACTGTTTGCAGCTTCTGCTCCCTCATCAGCCTCAGCACTGATCGTGGCCACTTGTCGCGACCGATTTCTTCGAATCGCTCCCACAGTTCTTTCCTGAACTCTTCGATCGGCCCAACGATCATCTCCCGCTGCCTCTCTGTGCACCTTTGCACCGAGAGCAGATTTTCCATGACTTTCTTTTCAACTTCGTCGGCCGTATCCACTAACCGCGCAAAGTTTTTGAAAAGCTTCCTCCTTTGCTTGACATCCACGTGTCGCTTCTCGACGCTCAACTTCGAGCCTTTCGTCCCGCTCGTCCGAGTTCCGTCCAACACATCCAGCGCCATCTCGACTTTCATCACTTCACTCTCGTTGTCCTCCATCATCGTCTGTCGACTTCCCAACCACCGCAGATTGTTTATCCAAACAATCAGATCAGCGTTTCACAAAGATTATCCAATCAAAGTGTGCCCAGTTTCTATAGGTTCCTCCACACTACGGGCGTTTATCCAAACAACCGGAAGTATTCGTGGATTCCCCCCACAAAAACGTGACAGAGAAGGGAAGAAAAAAAAAACGACGATTCGGCCCCCAAGTTGGCCCGTTTTATTCAAAACGGCCGGGTTCCTAATAAAAGAAGACAAAGACGGATTATAACGAAGAGTTTATATACAAAAAATAACACCGCAAGGAGGAAAAAATCACAAAAGCTAAACAGAAACGAGAACTAAATGGCCAATGGGGCCGCTCAAAATAAATAATATCCACGTGGCACGAAATTGCGTGAACTCACGTGAACTTAAAATACTTTTATTTTTATATTATTTGTGGCGCTTAATAGCTTGTATGGCGGTCTAGACAGAGTGCCATGGCGCTGATACGTGTAGGCCGATAATAAAGGAGTTTTGGGTGGGTGACTTGCCCAAGGCAACTCATTTTTATTACAAAAACACTATGATTAGTGCAGAATTGACGGAGGAGATGCATTTTAAAATGTTGAAACATCGAGAAAAAAAACCGAATTCGCACGTTTCGAGCTGGTCGTGATATTAAAATGTTCGCTAGAAAATTCTACACAAGGGAGACATTTAAAATACATTATTATGTTTGCCAAGAAAATTGAGTTTTTAGTAAATATCTGTACTAGTTTTTTTTAAATGCATCTCCTCCGTCAATTCTGCACCAATCGTGTGGTTTTTGTAATAAAAATGAAGCATTTGACCTGAAGAATATATTTTAATGACAGATTTTCAAAAAGTGGTCTAGTTTTGCTGAAAATCAAAAAAGAAACAAATTCCCGTTGAAAAAATAGCTGCGCTGCGGGGGTGAGCGAGAGAGAACGAGAGATGCGCCAGCAGTTATTCCTAGCGGCGATTTTCCCGTCTGGGACACCGTGCACCTTGCATTGGGAGACTCGCTTCAAAAACCAGAGAAATTGGTCAATAGAGCGCGCTTGCACCGCGTCTGCGTTGTCTCTCGGCACACTCTCTCGCTCACTTTTTTTGAAAATATGTTTTTCAGAGCATTAAAATGCATTTTAAAGTATCTTCTCGTTTAATTTTTGGAAAAATCTCTCTAGTTGCCGTGGGCAAGGTCTCACCCAGCCCCATGTATCGGCCCACACGTATCAGCGCCACGACACTCTGTCTAGACCGCCACACACGCTGTTAAGCGCCACAAATTGAATAAGTTGAATGTCACGTGGTTTCACGCGGTTTAGTGCCACGTGTTTATTATTCATTTTGAGCGGCTCATTTGGGCAATTCACTTCTGTTTTTGTTTTTACTTTTTGGTTTTTGTCGTTTCTGCTCTAAATTTTAGTCTAATAAACGCTTGTTCCGTTACTCCGTCTTATCTCTTATTATTTTCTTCATTTGGACTCAAAACCCTTTGTAAAAGCGGGCAACTTGGGGGCCGAACCAGGCTATCGGATTTTCCCGGAAGTTTTGAATATTTTGCTGGAGTTTTGAAGAGACACAGTGTAGTTCGAAGCTCCTCAGAAAAGTCGATACGTTTCGCGAAGATTGAATAATTTTCGTGGGATTTTTGAAACTTTGAATTCTCCCGGAAAAGTTTTGAGTATTGCGCTGGAGTTTTGAAGAGACACGGCGTAGCTCGAATTTTTCCCTGAAATCTCTGAAATCTGCGTAATTTTGTCTCCTTGGTTGAAGACCGTTGAGACGAACAAGAAACTTTTGTCCCGGGTTCACCCAGCCACTAACTGGGTAGTAAAGAAATCTACGAAGATTGCTCGGCCATTTCCCTAGCCATGAATTGACTTAAATAATGTCTGGCTCTGAACGGTACACCACCAGTCGTCCGCGTACGCAGAAAACCGTGATCCGCAGTACCTTCGGTACTACGGATCGACTTTGTAATCTTTGTTGTTTGTAACGTGTAGGTTAGGTCGTTTCGTGTCAACGCTCAAATACAATATTTCAATACAACTTAAGAGTGTAATAAGGAGTATGAGATCATGAACAATACTAACTAAGATTTAAACATTTAATAGCTGTATTTTCGGCTTCCGGGCCCGTATTCCTTTTCACGCGGTATCGAATTCGAAAATGTCGTTGAAATAGGGTCGTCGGTCTCAATCTTATGAAATCGAAATCGTCCGCCAGATTTCCATCTTATGCCAACAAATGCTTGCTCGTCAAACACGTAGAATGCCGATCGATTTTAGAAAATATCTATCGACGCCCTTCTGTGGCGCGCGCGGCGGGACCTTCGAAGCTGGAAATGCCATGCGCTTTTAAATCGATTGCACACGCGTGTCCTTTTTTTCCGTTCTTCAACAAAAAACATAATATTATTTTATGTCGATGCTATACATTATTTTCTTTAAAAAACCAATTTTCTTCCCGTTTTTTCGTTCTATTCAAAAGGTGCAATCATTCTCGGCGAAGTACGACGCAGTTGCGCTCTACCTGCACGCATTAAAGATTAGAGACGCAGAGGCGTTGTTCTAAATTCTGTGTCTCTGCGTCTGCAAACGCAAACTGCGCCAGACAATGTTGTTTTGCGCTTTCCCGCTTTTGGAGGCAGGGGAGAGTGAAACCTGAAATTACATGGGGTAGCAGCGATAAAAGTCGTCGAAATCTCTCAAAAACTTATCAGCGCGTTAAAATGACGAAAAAATCTGCGTAAATCAACCCGAAATCACGATGGGGGACAAGAAACCCAGACTGCTAGCCGAGAAAACACCAGCAAAAAATACCTTCGCGGCCCCCATTTTTTGCTTTTTTTGCTGCCCAAAGAATAAAGCAAAAAATGCATTTTTTGTTTTTTTTTTTTTGCTACCCCTGAATAACCCCATTAGTGCTCCAGATCCACCAATAGTTGAAAAAAAAACAAAAGTGCACCAGGGCTTTGTTTCCAACCTATTGTGAAAACAAAAAAGATGCGACGCGGTGATTGCATACTTTTAATATTCAAACGAAAATGGGAACAACTCTGTTCATTTCCCGTGCTATTTTTTGCTTTGCCGTTTGAATTTCAAAAGTAGGCAAACAACGCGTTGCATATGTTTTGTTTTCACAATATAAGTTTTTTTTGTACAGCTAATTCTTTTTAACGATCATTTTTCAGCAGTTTTTTTCACTAGAAAAATCATTAATTTGCAGAGAAGTCAATAACAACATTGAAAAAACTCGACTGTAAAAGTTTGTACAAAGGAGAGTTAAAAGAAGAATACGGTTCTACTATTGTTTTTCGTTCAAAGTGCAACGTTGTTTTACCTGTCCTTGTAATTACAATACTTGGGCTCATGTTTTTTTCGAACAACTTATTTTTAGTTCATTCTAATGTTTATGAAGTTAAAAATGTTGGAAAACAAATCAACGGCTTTGAAAACCTCGAAAATGTTCAATTGAAACTGTCAATTCTATCACGCGTGATTAACGCGATAGTTTTACATAATAGTTTTCGTGGTGATGTGATAACAAAGCAAAAAGTGATGATAGAAATACTTGATATTCAAGAGGCACCTTTATTGGCTACGATTGGAGAAAATGGTGTTAGTAATGTGATACATACGATAAAAACAATTGATTTGTTAGCTACTCGAGTATTTAGTACAATTGATGAATTAGCAGAAAAATTGAATAAAATAACACTGAAAAACAATTTATCTCTGTCTAAAACACCAAACACCAACATGTTGTTCTTTTTCAATGTCTCAAAATTTAATTTTCCTGGTCTAGCAGGTAATGCTACAGAATTATACGCAAAATGGACACTACTTTTTGAAGAACTGAACTTGCCAAAGCCTGATTCCGAAAAAGCAATGAACATTTTAGAAAGTTTTAGTTTTAACGCTCTGCGAACTTGGCGAGGCCTACCTAAATCGGTAATGATCGAAGAAACAAAAAATTTTTTTGAATACATAGAAGAAGCCACGTCATTTATCTCGGAAATTGAACTATACGAGAAACTGAGTGATGAAAAATACTTGCAGCAATTAATAACAAGCTTGGATAGTGTATCAGCCACGCTCACAACTTTCAATACTTTGGTGAACGCTAAACACAACAAAGATATTACAAGAAATCTAGATATCATAGAAACGTTTCTTAGTAAAACTATAAAGGGTTTTGATAAACAGGAACTCATAGCATTTCCTCGAGGTTCAATAGACATGTCTTTGCTGTTGAGAGACCTCGACAATGAGTGGCTTAAAAAAATGCTCAACAACGGGAATACACTGGAAGAACTAACAAGTATTCTAGATCCGATAAGAATTTTAAAAACGCAAATTGCGGCGGAAAAGCTATGGAAAAAGTATTCTAGAAATGTATTTTCTATGTTGATCTACCAAAGTCGGGTAAAATTAGAAAACATTTTAGCTATTTCAAATCATCTAGAAAACTTGAAAAATACTCTATGCAAAATAAAACCATTAGCAAATTTGAATACGTCATCATTGTACGAGTTTAAAACGTTTTTAAATCGTTCATATTTGTTTACAAACTTCAGAAATGAGCTAATAGAACTTGTAAACCTTCAAGGAACTGCATCATCCCTAAGTAACGAAGTTTTGAATATTGCTTATTTTTACGCTCCTCCCCTGAAAGCCTATCCCATACAACAAATTGCTTTCCTTAGGGAAAAACTTATTAACAATCATTACGCTCCAGCAGTGCATCTACTCAGTACTAAAATTGAATTTTTTGAAAAGCTAAGAAAACAAATTGTAAAGTTATTAGCTCAAACTGATAACTTCAAAAATGTATTAACAAAGGAAAATTTCACGAATATCAGACAAATGTTTCCACATCAGTTCAAATTGGACATTGAAGCAGTTCAAAACCATGTTAAATTGCTAAATTTCTTATCACCTTTTACAAACAGAGAACTCGTGGCAATTGAAGAGCTACGGGACATGTTTTCGGCTGCCAGGAACATAACGGATAAATGGCGGGACCTATGGAGAGATGACAAAACAAAAATAAAAGCAACTGAAGGACTTTATCGGTTGTCATACTTTCCGTTTGGTCGTGAAACTTTGTTTCAATTGGCGTGTTCCCAAAAAGCCGTCGATCTCTATCAGACGCGCAATCTTCGTCAAAAGCTTCAACATTTTGTATTAAATGGATGGGCGCTGGGGGAGAAGATTGAGAGTTTGCCACTTTCTGAAAAACAGTTTATTGATTCTGACAGGCTCCATTTTTCATCTTTAAATGAATCCGTTGCCATTCTTCTGTCTGGTGTTGAAAATCTTGCAATAAAATTTCCAACTGACTATAGTTTGAAATCATTCGGAAACACATTATCAGTTCTGGAGCATATCAACGTTTCTACTTTTGATTTTCCCATGATGATGCGGACGCTTGATAAGTTAAAAACAATGTCTATTGGTAAATCGAAAGAAGTATCAGATTTCGAATACATATTAAATCAATTGGAAGGTTTGCAGTTTGCGGCCATACGTAAAAAAGGTTCACTTACCATCTTCCTGTCACAGACTGATAATTTCTTCCAATCGTTCTTCTCGAAACAATCGAAATTAGAGTGGTGAAAATTTAATGTTTACATATTATTTTGAAAAATGTTTATTTAGGACACGTTTGCTCATCTCTGTTGTCATTTTTGCTATCGCGCTTACTTCAATTCTGTTCTCAATTTTTTTTTGTATCAGGACAATCAAAACAGGAGAACCCATTTATCAAGACAATGCAAATGAATTATAGAAAAGAACAAGTTCGTGAAAAGGGTAACTTGTTTAATTTGTATGAAAACAAATGAATAATGGTCATCACATGCTCAGTAAAAGTTTGTTGCCCATACTGTTGTACAGATCTCAGAAGCCCTCCCAGCTGTTACAGTAACTGTGACAGCTTTCACATATTCAAAGCATATTTAGAGACCGCAACGCGGGTGGGCGGGGCGAGTGAAATTTTTTACAACGGATTCGTTTCGCCAACTTTACCGTCCTGTACTGCACGCTGCCCTGCACGCGAAAAACGTAAACAAAGCTGTCAACGTGGCCGCGAGGCGGTGGCAAAACTTTTTTCGCGACCACGGCCACTGAAAATTTGCGAAACCAAATTTTTGCACTGAAATTTCGCTTTCATGGCCAATAACTCGATTTTAAAAGCAGTTTTTTATAAACAATTCTAATACGATTGTAGAGAAATGTCTGTTCTTTGTAATAAGCGCAAAAACGTTAAATTTGGTGCTCTGTAGGAATCTGATTTTCGATTAGAAATTTTTTTTTTCACAATTTCAATAAAAATTGAGTTTGCAAAAAACAAGAAAATATATTCATGTATTTCTATTTGTTTAGGTTATAAGGAACATGAATACTATTTTGTTCAAGCATTTTTTTTCCATTTTTCTAATACTGCCCAAATTCGACAGTTTTCATTCATTTTTCATTTCATTGAAACCTCTGATTTTCGATTTTAATTTTCTTTTCTTAATTCGTTAGCTCCGATATTTTAAAAATCTGATTTTCAGAGCCAAACAGCTTAGGCAAACGGTTTTTTTTTACAATAATAGGAAACTCCAAATATGAATCAGAAGTTTTTGCACTAGTCCAGAAAATTAAGATCTTGTTAGGAAATACAAGCCTTACAGAGAAATTTTCAAACCATAAAGGGATCTTGACAGATTCAAAACATTTTTGGAATCTGGATCGAAAGTATTGGAATCCGGACAGAATTTCAGTAAAGTGTGCAGGCAATGCGCGTCTGTGTAGAAAGTTTTGGTATTTGGACGGAGGTTTTTGGAACTTGATGAGATCGCCAAATATCCATAAATCACCAGATTATAGTTCCAAAATTGTAGGTTATTGTAATAAATGAGTTGCCTAAGGGTTGGGTTAAAATTGAAACGCGGGTAACTCTTTATATTCATATGGTTGGTAAACAAAAATTAGAATTAAAAAATGTCGATTTGTTGTTGTTGTATAACTTTCCGATTATTTTCTGGAATTTCCCTACAAATCAAGCGAGAAGAAATACTTGAAGACCTGAAAAAAGTAGGTCGGTGAAGTATATTGTGTTCTTCTCTCATTAACCGCCAACATTTAGACATCGACTAAATGGATACTGAAAAAATTAATAGAATTTATAAATAAACATTGAAATGAAACAGATTCTTCAAAAAAACAACGTTGAAAAATTAGCAGAGAGACGCAGAGAGTCGCAGAAAAACGCACGGGAAATGCGTCAGTAACGAGCAAGACGTTTTTCGCGTGCAGGGCAGCGTGTACTGCGGCTTTTGGGTTTGGGATCAATACAAATTTCATACGTTTTTGTGTAATCGACTGCGTAGAACGCAATGGTAATGTTCATTTTTCTTTAAAAGTTTCAGTTTTGGAGAAAAAGTTGAAGAACGGGTAAGTTGGCGGCGCCAAGCCTCTCTTGCCGTTATATGTTGTTGCCTCATACTCTCTCTACCGCGCAACGACTATCCGTTATGCCGGCTCGAGGTACTTCAGTGGCACGCCAAAGTTAGAATCACGTGAATAAGTTTTAAGTTTATTTTTGACGTGAATTGTCACGTGTAAATTTAATTTGCTTATTTCTAGTTTATATTTTTCTTGGGAGCTGTTGTGTTGGCCACGTGTGGTCGCTTTTTTGGTGTAAATCCCCTATTGGGATAATAAATCTGTTGGTAACGTAAGTGTTTGTCTTGTATTTTATTTTAAAGGAACCCGTGGTAAACCTGAAAAGGTGAACCAATAACTTGGGGGCCGAATCGTGCTTTGGATAATCTTTGATTGAAAGTAACTAATTTTTCAAAACTTTTGCTCTTTGACTGAAAGTCACTGTAGTAATAACAAATTATTTGACTGAAATTCACTGGATTTTTGAAGCGTTTTTTTTGACTGAAAGTCACTGAATCGTGGATAGTGTTTTCTTTGACTGACTCGGCTATCGCATGCTACCTTTGCACCAACTTTGAGGCAATTTCAAACATTGTGCAAATTTCCTGCAAACATTGTGTGAATTCTTACCACCATGCAAAGTTTGGACAAAAAATGAGCGGTTTTAGCACTTACAAGGGAAGTCTTTTCACAAACCATATTGGAATTCTCTGAAACTTGGTGGGCTAATAGAACCTATCTCTGGCTACAGCGTCAAAAAAATTTAGCTGCCGAACTTCAAAAATAAGCTCAAAAAGTTGCTTCAAAGTTCCGGCTCCCCCCTCCGTCACTTCTCTCGTTTTTATCACGACCCTCCAGAGGTGAAAAAATCAACCAAAGGGAGGCGCAGTGGTATACGTATACCTCTATAGAGTGGTGGGCAGCAGGAGAAAGGTCACTGGTTCGAACCCTCTTGTGGTAAAAAATTTTTTGATATTTTTTATAAGTTTTTGGAAACAGGGGTGAGACCAAAAAAATATGTTTTTTGGGTGAGAAAAAATTTATTTTTTGATGGTGAAGGTGAGAAAAAATTATGTTTCACGGTTCTGCTTCGGGACAGTTCTGATGCGGGAACGTTCTGCCTTGGGGTAGCCCTGTCCAAAAACCTTCTTCGCCTCCGCGACTCTACAAAAAAACCAAAAAAAGTATCGCCTACGTAACATTGTCAAAAAAGAAATAAAAAAAAGGTTAAAAATTTTTTCTCACCCAAAAAAACATATTTTTTTGGTCCCACGCCTGTTTCCCATACTTATAAAAAAAAGAAAAAAAAATTTTTACCACCAGAGGGTTCGAACCCGTGACCTTTTTCCTGCTGCTCCCCACTCTACCACTGCGCCTCCCTTTCGTTGATTTTGTCACCTCTTGAGGGTCGTGATAAAAACGAGAGAAGTGACGGAGGGGGGAGCCGGAACTTTGGAGCAACTTTTTGAGCTTACTTTTGAAGTTCGGCAGCTAAATTTTTTTGACGCTGTAGCCAGAGATAGGTTCTATTAGCCCACCAAGTTTCAGAGAATTCCAATATGGTTTGTGAAAAGACTTCCCTTGTTAGCACCGGTATTGAGACCGTTGCAAACATTGTGCAAACGCCCTGCAAACATAGTGCCAGCTTTGACGCTATGGCAAACATTGTACAGATTTCCTGCAAAGATTGCACCAACTTTCAAGCAGAGCGCGTTCCATCGCAGTCTGCGTCTACACTATTTTCGTGGTGGATACAGAAACATCTGCGCGAAACTTGCAACATTTTTTTCTGTATAACATATCCAGTATGCGGTGAGATGTATTTTTTTAGTTTCTGACAAGCCTGGCTGCATCAAAAGCTACTTTTGATTTCTTTTATTTCTATACTCGGTATAAAACGCTGAAAACTCGCTCCAAACGAACAAAAAATTTCGCATGCATTTGGAGTGAGGTTTAGAGAAATCAAAGCAAAACATCGGCCACGGCTCTCTCAATTTTCTGCACTCTCTCGTCGCCAACGTGGCCGCGTCCAGCATTGTGCGAAGGGAGCGCGTTTGCAGCGCTCCGTACTGAGAATAACAAGGGAATGGTCCAAACTTAACCTGGCGTTTCGAAATAAAACCTATATAGGGTGAAAGAGCAATTCGTGCAAAAGAATGTTTCATTTGTTTTGAGAGTGACATTTGGTACAACTCACTTGAAAACGCTTTTGAAAACGAGGAAAAATTATTTTTGCGCTTTTCGTATCGGCACCAAATTTTGGTAAGACCAGCACAATTTTTAGTTTTAATACATCGCGAACTCCCCCACCGAACTCCACAACCCCCACCATGGCGAATATTTCATAGGGTGCATATTCCGATTGCTTTTATTAACTCCTCTCCACGTTTCACAACTCGAGTCAATTCTTATTCAAAAAAAATTCCAGATTCGTCGAGGATGGCCATAGACCAGAGTTGCACGGAAGTGAAATTCTCTAAAACGGAAGTCGGAAATGAACATTTTTCCACGGAAGTCGGAATTTAAAAAATGAGCTGAAGTCGTAAGTCGGAAATCCATCAAATTGTGGCTTCAACGACAACAACACCAACCATCTTATCTTTCTTATATAGAAAATTTTAGATTAGTCTGTGTGTTTGTTTGTGTGTCTCACACACACGAGTTTGCAGTCGACAAAACTCGATCTCGCGACCTTTAGAAGACCTAGATTTCAATGAAATCCATCTCAACAAATCGTCTCCTAAAGCTTTCTTCAATTTTATAAACTCACGTTATAAAAACGACCAAGAAATCGGGATTCTAAAAGATGCTAAAAATACTCAAGTCACATCTGACTACATGAAAGCCGAACTTCTTTCCAACTGTTTTTCGAATGCCTTCACCGAGGATAAAAATACAAACACAGACTTCCCATATCGAACCAATCATTTCATATACAGTTTATGTTTCGAGCCGTTTATTGTCGAGTCCATTCTCTCCAAGTTGACGCCAAAATGCAACACAACTCCGGATGGAATTCCAGCCATTTTTCTCAAAAGGACTTGTACATCGATTGCTCTTCCTCTATCTATAATTTTCCGTAACTCGTACAATCAAGCTGTGTTACCTTCTTTCTGGAAAACGGCGTTGGTAAAACCTCTACACAAGAAAGGTTCCCGCAGCGATCCCAATAACTACCGCCCTATTTCACTTACGTCAGCTGTGGGAAAAGTCATGGAAAAAATGGTTCGCAAATCAATAATTTTGTTTTTGGACGACTTCAAACTTCTTTCCAACAGTCAATACGGATTTCGGTCAAAAATGGGTACAGAGTCCCAACTACTATCGTACCAAAACAAACTAGTCACAAACTATTTGTCCAAACAAACAACCTTCAGCGTTTACATAGACTTCAGGAAAGCATTCGACACTGTTGGGACCAAAAAACTTCTTATCAAACTAGAACGTTATGGCATACGCAATCACCTTTTAAGATGGCTTGAAAATTTTCTGTCCAATAGGACTCAACGCGTCATTATAAACGGAGTTATGTCGGAAGAAAAATCTGTATTGTCCGGAGTCCCACAAGGATCGGTCCTAGGGCCCCTCCTCTTTCTTTTGTTCGTTAACGACATTGGTGATAACTTCAACTCCGACTACTTGCTATATGCTGACGATTTAAAAATTTTTTCCACGGACAAGTCTTCGATTCAAAGAGATCTGGATTCGCTTTCAACATGGTGCGAGAACTGGCAAATGTCAGTTGCTCCAAACAAGTGCGAGACTATTGCCTTTTATCACTCCAAGCGTGGAATGGACAAAGATACAAAATTCACCATCGGTGGCGCAACTGTTCCGATAACAAGTAGAATTCGAGATTTAGGCATGTTTTTCACTTCTGACCTTTCCTTTTCAAATCACATTGATACCGTCTTACGTAAGGCTCACCAAAGAGTTAACATTTTTTTCAATGTGCTCCGTCATGCGGGTTTCGACACTTTCATCAAATGTTTCATTATTTATGTAAGACCTCTAATTGAATACGGTTCTATAATCTTTTCCCCCACTCTCAAAGACCTGGTGAAATCTGTTGAATCGGTGCAAAAATCCTTTCTTTATAGATGTTTCAAGAAATTCCGCATTGAATATATCTCTTACTTCGATTCTCTCTCCTACTGTAAACTAGAATCCTTAGAGCATCGAAGACTTATTATTGATCTAACTTTTCTTTACAAGCTTATAGTTAGCAAAGAAATTTTTATTCACAATTTTACTTGTATCACTCGATCTCCTCTTCCCTCCCTTCGTAGGCACCCTTATATTGTTCGCTCCACTCTCAGAAACAGTTCAAAATTGTCTCATCAATTCTTCTCCAATAGGATTATTACTTGTTGGAACTCTCTTCCCTCATATCTCTTTCCTAAGCTCATATGCTCTGAAACTTTCAAAAGTGCTCTTAAATGTCTCGATTTGTCTAAATTTCTCACTCTTAACATGCACAATTATTAACTTAATGTAAAAATTGACTTGTATTAGTGGCTTTGCCCTTCAATCAATAAATAAATAAAATGTAAATTTGATTGTCGTTCAAACGTGCTAACCACTATCACAAGTGAAATGCGGTGGATGCATATAGTGTCCGTATTTGAATCATGTTGTCCTTTTGGTCCATTGGACGGTATATAATAACTTTTTATTAAGTTTTGCATAAAAATAAATAAATTGAATGTATATACACAAGCCTCCGACATTTGACGATTTTTCCCCTGCTTTTTTTCACTTTTCTTCCAAGTTTTTTTTTTCTTGTAACGGCACTGATTTTTTACTTCAGCTATTCCAAATTTCGTGACCTTTGTGGCTGAATTAGTAAAATGTGTAAATGTTAATCGAACGACGCGGATTTATTAAATATCTAGAGCCTAATTAACATAAATGCACGATATGATTCAAAAACGGACACTATGTGCATCCAGCGCATTTCACCTGCGATACCACAAGGGTCACGAGAACTTGAAAGAAATAAGGAAAAGAAATGATTGCCATTTCTATTTTAAAAAAAAAATCTGTAAAAATAAATATTTGACGAAGGCGACTTTGTCGCCACAAGCTGCAGGCTTGTAATAAATTAAATTTTTAGTTTTAATTTTTTCCCATTTTTCACTACTTTGTTAATTCCTGTTTTCCCTATTTGAAAAAATAAATATAATTTTTCAATCAATAACAGTAAAATAAGAGTGAGCAATGCAAGGATTCAGAAAAGGGCTCAATAATTGCATAGCATTGGTGCAATTTTTGCACAGACGCTATGCAAAAATAGTGCCGATCTTCTGCAATGTTCCCCCAACACCGGGGCAGACATTGCAGAATCTTGGTGCAAAGGTAGCACGAGATAGCCGAGTGAAATTCACTGGATTTTTGAAGCGTTTTTTTTGACTGAAAGTCACTGAATCGTGGATAGTGTTTTCTTTGACTGAAAGTCACTGATTACACAAAATTTTTCTTTGACTGAAAGTCATTGAGAAATTAAAATAAAATCGATAGGTTGAAAAACTATTGATTGGCAGCGACACACGGAACCAATGGAGCACCTGGAAGAGAAGGAAGACGACCACGAAGACGGGATGGAAAGTGTGCAGAGTGGGTCCAATTCGAGTCTTGGAGGACCGATGAAAGAGACCTGGGCACGGACGGCCGAAGAAGAAGAAGTGAGCATCCGAAGGCGGAGAAAGCTGTTAAAAGGATTAGTTTTTGCGGAATAGTCTCGGCTATCGCGCGCTACCTTTGCACCAACTTTGAGGCAATTTCAAACATTGTGCAAATTCCCTGCAAACATTGTGCAAATTCTTAACACGATGCAAAGTTTGGACAAAAAATGAGCGGTTTTAGCACTTAACGCCGGTATTGAGACCGTTGCAAACATTGTGCGAACGCCCTGCAAACATAGTGCCAGCTTTGACGCTATGGCAAACATTGGGCAGATTTCCTGCAAAGTTTGCACCAACTTTCAAGCAGAGCGCGTTCCATCACAGTCTGCGTCTATACTATTTTCGTGGTGGACACAGAATCATCTGCGCGAAACTTGCAACATTTTTTTTCTGTATAGCATGTCCAGTATGCGGTGAGATGTATTTTTTAGTTTCTGATTGTTTTGTTTATTATTGGATTATTAATTTAGAAATCTGCGTCAGCTTAAATATTTTTATTTTATGTATTTGCCACGGAGAGATACTTATCAGTAATTGGCTGAATAGTTAGCTAGTCTTTCTTTGATTTAGAGAGGCTTCGATTAGCGCGAAGAAAATTTTTGTTTCATATTCCGATTGCTTTTATTAACTCCTTTCCACTTTTCACAACTCGAGTCAATTCTTATTCAAAAAAAAAATTCCAGATTCGTCGAGGATGGCCACAGACCAGAGTTGCACAGAAGTGAAATTCTCTAAAACGGAAGTCGCAAATGAATATTTTTACACGGAAGTCGGAATTTAAAAAATGAGCTGAAGTCGTGAGTCGGAAATCCATCAAATTGTGGCATCGACTACGGCAACAACACCAACCATCTTATAATAAATTAAATTTTTTGTTTTAATTTTTTCCCAATTTTTCGCTATTGTCGATTCGCGAAAAAAGCAAGTGCGCTCTACGAAATTTAGTACTTCGTGACTTTCATTTTCATCTCCAAATTATTTCATTTCAAGTTGAATTTACACGTGAATTGAAATAATTTGGCGACGAAAATGAAATCCACGAAGTACTAAATTTCGTAGAGCGCACTTGCTTTCTTCGCGAATCGACAATACTTTGTTAATTTCTGTTTTCCCAATTAGAAAAAATAAATATAATTTTTCAATCAATAACAGTAAAATAAGAGTGAGCAATGCAAGGATTCAGAAAAGCGCACAATAATTGCATAGCATCGGTGCGATTTTTGGGCAAATTATCATTACCTACTTTTTCTTTACCTACCTTTGTTCAGTTACCTACCTTGATCATTACCTACCATGATCTTTACCTACCATTTGCATTTTTGCACAGACGCTATTGTGTTTTCAATCGACTTGCGACATGAGAACGCGAGACTCCACCCTCTTTTTTGAGGGCGACCACGCGAACACAGTGATATTTGAAGAGACGCAGACAGGTAGCGCATAAATTAGTGGGCGGAGTCTCGCGTTCTCATGTCGCAAGTCGATTGAAAACACAATATGCAAAAATAGTGCCGATCTTCTGCAATGTTCCCCCAACACTGGGGCAGACATTGCAGAATCTTGGTGCAAAGGTAGCACGCAATAGCCGAGGTGTGAAAGTGGAGGAAGAAGTGTTGGAAAAGCTTGGTTTCAACACAACGTGCAGTAGGCAGCAGTGATGCACGGAAATTCCGTTTCCGCTTCCGTTTCCGCTTTTTTAGCCTCTTCCGTTTCCGTTTCCGTATTCCGCAAATAAAAATTTTTATTTCTGTTTCCGTTTCCGCTTCCGTAATTTTTGGCATTTTTCCGCAAATCACGGAAAGGTTTTTCAATATACTCGGTATAAAACGCTGATAACTCGCTCCAATCGAACAAAAAATTTCGCATGCATTTGGAGTGAGGTTTAGAGAAATCAGAGCAAAACATCGGCCACGGCTCTCTTGATTTTCTGCACTCTCTCGTCGCAAACGCGGCCGCGTCCATCACTGTGCGAAGGGAGCGCGTTTGCAGCGCTCCGTACTGAGAATATTAAAAAATGAAAAAATTTGATGTTTTTTGGAATAAATTCCTGATTTTTTTACTTGAAAGTACAATTGGGATAATTAAAATAAAACTCCCCCATGAAATAACAATAAAACATCCCCAAGGAAAGGCTGTAAAGTCCTCTCAAGGACAATATAAAAATTGATATGATGGGGACTTTATTGATATTTTGGGGAACTATTTTCATACGGAGGGGCCAGAATGACCGCCACACGGCGTGCTAGACCCTACGTAAAAGAATTCGCGCCTTTTCGCATGTATCTGTGTCTTGACAGTGGCGTTCTGCCAAGTCTAGCAAAAACTGTGTAAAAATGGAGACACAGAGACACGAGAATTGGCGCTCGAAAATTTGATCTCAAAAAAGTTTTCTAAAACGTAGTCCCCAACACGCCGTGCGCCACCCCAAAAGTACTGGTGGGAGGCTATACTTGTATTTTCGTATATCAGAATAGACCCCCAGAGAGTATAATCCCCCACCGAGTAAATCGGTGCAAAGTCAACTGACGGGGAGGCTGATATCAGCCAGGGGGGGGGGGGGGGGCTAAACAGGTAAATCACCGTACAAGTGTTTTGCTCAATAGTATATTTCATAAGGAAAGTATGTTTTTAATGGCAACTGTTTTCAAACAATACTTTTAAACAATTTCAAAATAATATGGAGACTTCTATTGCAAAATTTTTATAAGCCTCCATTTCCGCTTCCGTCTTCCGCGGAAAACCGAAAAATTTTCCGTTTCCGTTTCCGTTTCCGTTTTCCGCGGAATTTTTTTCTTCTTTCCGTTTCCGTTTCCGCTTTCCGTATTTTTCAAATTTCATTTCCGTGCATCACTGGTAGGCAGACGAGAAGTGTTGTCGTGGCGCCGTTGCGGAAGTTCGGAGAAGAATTTCGTGGCAGATGGTTAGAGCTGGGAGGAGCACGGTGTGTTGAAGTGTACATTTTTTCAAAAATAATAAAAAGTACGCAAATTGTCGTCACATGCGCGTTCAAATTATAGCGTTACAGGTTTCTGTGCATGCGCCGCGACTTACGACAATTCAAAAAATATTTTCATTGAAAACACATGAAACTATTCTGTTAATTCAACGAAAAGTGTTTGTAATCGAGTCATTAATTTTTTCTTATGCGGAAGAACAGAAAAAGTTAGAAAACCACGTCAATTTATTGATTAATGAGATATTTCAAAAACAGTGACCGTAACCATAAAACTTTCTTTCAATGAGTAGTGCGAGGGGGCGCATTTGCAGCGGTGCACCGTTCAACACACCGTGAGGAGAAGCGTGGATGAGACCAGTGATGAAAGTGATGCGAGTGTTGAACGCAGATAATGCGAACGATTTGGAAAGATCACTCATAGAAGTGAGAAACGCGAAGGAGAGTGCGGAAGAGTTGCGAGACGAATATGAAATGCTCAAAGAAGAGTTCTACAGTTCCAGGAGCAAATGGGCCAAGGAAAAGGAGCAGCTGAAGAACACCGTCCGTGATCTCAGCAAGACTGCTGAAAAATGGAGGCGCAGGACCAAGGAAGCTGAAATGGCGGCGAAGAGATGCCAAATGTTCGAAGAAAAGGATGATGAGTCGGACGCAGAGTCAGAAGCGAGCGAGGATTATCTTTCCATGCGGGAAAGACTTCGAAGGCGCTCGAGCAGGCAAGATATGAGTACAGATAGCGCAAGAAAACCGTCTGGGCAGGAGGCAATACAGGAAAAGAAAAAATGTTCCGGTGCATCAAAGTGGGACAAGCACAGCGCTAGGGGGATGAGAAAGTAGCTAAGTGGCTGAATGGCGCTTGGTGTGAGAGAGGTGACAGGAAAACACTGCACAGTGAGCAGAGTGGCGAGAAGAGAAGCGAGTGTAGAAGTTCAAGGTCACAGAAGTCTACAGCGGAGACAGTTAAGAAGGTCGTGGCGAGCATGACCAAAATGATGAGGGTGGCGGCGTTGCCAGAGCCGAAGGTGTTTGATGGAATTGGTAGCTTCGAAGAGTTCAAGATAACTTTCTTGATGAAGTTCAGGGAGGTCGTAGAAGACGATGAAGGTTTGGTGGCTATTCTAGAGGAGAAATTTTCAGTGGGAACAGCAAAGTCGCTATTTCGATCATTGGAAAACTGACCGAAGAGACCGATAAAAGTTCTGTTCGAGAAGTTCGAACAGAAACTGAAGAGGAGGCAGGGCGATAGTCAGACACATGCGTTAAACGTGTTTGAGGAGCTGAGTAGAGGAGCAGGTCAGAAGATGTGGGAGTACTTGGTGGAAGTGGAGAAGTGGTCACGGAAAGGCAAACAAAACGACAATGTCGCAAATAAGGGTGACAAAATTAATGAATGCCGCGAAAGATCACCGGAACCTGCACAATCTGGTGATAATGAAGAGAAGGAAGACTCCCGGGGAAGAGCAATACAATACTCTGAAAGATATCGTACTAAAGCAAGAAAACGAGCGGAAGAAAGAGACAGTCTACAGAGGGGAAGATCCGATGCCACGGGCAGGACAGAGTCGTGTTGGAATGAAAGTGAGAGGTGGAGGAAAAGCGAAAAAGAAGAGCAGCTAAGCAATGGAGAAGCTTCGCAGAAGAGCGTGGTCCAGAGAGGGGTCATCAAGTGCTACAATTGTGGTGCAGTTCGGCACATTGTGAAGCAATGTACCTCAAAATTAGTAGCCAACGTCGTTAGGGAAGGTCAGTTAAAGGGAACAAGAAGTTTAATAGTGAAGATGTGAAAAAATTGTGAAATTCTCGGACAGAAAAGAAAGGTCACGATTGACAGTGGAGCAGTGGTGTCAGTGATTTTTTCCGGAGCATGGGAGAAGCTGAAAAGAGATTGTGTCGATTGGAAGGAACGATGTGAAGTGCTGGCGAAGCCACATTTCAAGTTGGTGAATGCATCTAGGCTGACGATGCCAGTCCAGGAACAAATCAAGATGGAAATGTGTGGAAGTCCAAATCAACGAAATCATCAGTAGAATTGGTCGATGACAATAGTAGGGGCAGTGACGAACGGCTCCATTAATTTTTCCAATCGGACCAATCTTTCATCAGAGTCGTAGTTCGCTCGTGCTTCTGATTTCCCCTGATGGTATCACCGATTTAGAAAGTTCTCTGAAATTTCCTTCTTGAAATGATTGCACAAACGTTGGATGTCGCCAATCTCGGAGAATGCCAGAATAGCATAGAAGGCTGTTCTTAACTGAGCTGGCATTTGAGAAGTGGGTCATTTTCTTTGAGTGACTTGAATTGGTCATTTTCTTTGAGTGACTTGAAGACATCGGCACCGTCGCTCGAAAGACGACATGCGGGGGATGTTTTCAAAATTGTTTTTAAAAATGAAATTTTGGAGGTTATCCCTCCCACGGCCTGCTGGCCAGAACGCGATCGGTAACGTGCTCCACTGCACACGCTTTTTTTCTCTCGGTCTATTCGACGGGAGAGCTTGGCACGGCGCCAACAACGAATTTTATTTTTTTTTCCTTTTTTAATGCTGATTTAACATATTATTTTAGATTGAAGAATAAAGTAAATTTTTTTATAAGTTTGATTAGATCATCGTATGAGCCGGTTCGCGACCCAAAAAAATACATTCCGCAATTTTGCCATCCTATAAAACAATTTTTTGGCTGTTAAATTGTATATCACTTTACTTCCAATTATAAATAATGGTGCTACCTCGGAATAGAACTGAAGTGTAATAGAACTGCAGCGATATAAAACTTGCTTCGCAATAGAAACGTTCGGAATAGAACTGTTCGGTAAAGAACTGTAGCAAAATAAAACTGTTTTGGAATAAAACTGTTCGGAATAAAACTGTAGCGTTTTGGAACTAAATTAGCAATGGAGCGCGATTGCATTGCTTGGCCGTCAAGGCGGGCCGAGAAAAAAATGATAAAAGTTTATTCAAAAAAACAATAAAACAAACAATTTTTGATGAATAGCTCAAATATAAAACTGTTGAAAAAAGCACGCGCATGAGAAATTCCAATATTTGAATGAGCAATCAATGCAATCACGCTCCATTGCTAATTTAGTTCCAAAACGCTACAGTTTTATTCGGACCAGTTTTATTCCAAAATAGTTTTATTCCGATCAGTTTTATTCAGAACAGTTTTATTTCGCTACAGTTCAATTTCACTACAGTTCTATTCCAAAGCGAGTTCAGTTTTGCTACAGTTCTATTACGCGTTACAAGGGAATGGTCCAAACTTAACTTGGCGTTTCGAAATCAAACCTATATACAGTACCGGACAAAAAGATATCATATTTTGGTTTTTGGTGTATAACTTTTGAATGGAGAGGGTTATGGTTCTGAGAATTTGCATGAATCTGTCCCGTAATGTTTTTGACAAGCTCCATTAATGGATTTAGTCATTTTTGAAGACTGCAGATTTTTCAAAAAATTTCAGATGCCAAAATTTTCGACCCAAAAATAATTTTTTTTTTCAGATTTTTCAAGACTCGGAAATAGTTTTTAAAATTAAGTTTCAAAACTAAAAGTATAATTTTAGTTGACTATGGGTCGATCGGACGATTTTCAGCTGACTTACAGCACTTTGAATATCAGGGTCCACATGGGTAAGTCAACTATAACTTTTATTGAGAATCACCAAAACCGAACAAAATCAAATAAACTTTGCTGTTTAACAGTTTTTATCTAATTTGCCCGAATTTTCTTCAGTTTTGGTGTTTCTCAATAAAAGTTAAAGTTGGCTTTCCCACTCGGACCCTGATATTCAAAGTGCTGTAAGTCAGCTGAAAATCGTCCGATCGACCCATCTTCAACTAAAATCATACTTTTAGTTTTGAAACTTTATTTTAAAAATAAATTTCGAGTCCTAAAAAATCTGGAAAAAAAAAGTATTTTTGGGTCGAAAATTTGGCATCTGAAATTTTTTGAAAAATCCGCAGTTTTCAAAAATGACCAAATCCATTTTTGAAGCTTGTCAAAAACATTACGGGGCAAATTCATGCAAATTTTCAGAACCATAACCCTCTCCATTCAAAAGTTATGCCCGAAAAACCAAAAGTTTCCAACCTTTTTACGGTACTGTATATAGGGTGAAAGAGCACTTCATGGGGAGCTCAAATACTTTTTAACTTTTGCAATAAACCATTCGGAGCCCAGAAAATGTGCTCCAAAGTTTCAATTTTCACGTGCGAATTTATCACCGCAGTTGAGAGTCATTTTCAACAGTGGTCGGGTGGCCGAGTGGTTTGTGCAAGAGGATAGTGAACGGAGGATGCGGGTTCAAGCACTCGGGGTAAAAATTTTTGTTATTTTGATTTTCGTGTTCACTATTGTTTTTTGCATTGCCAACCTTTTTTCCACGTATGGTGACGATTGGATGTTTGTGTTTTGTTTTCTTTTTATTTCGTTTTAACTGGAGATGACACTTCGTGTGGCAAGTGTTCTATCATTATTATCCAAGAAGTTTTGATTTCGAACTCGGATCCCCTCCACCTATTTCCCGACAAGATACCAATCTCTTGGAAAAAGGCGTGCTAAATAGACACAAGCTTACCGTTCTTGACACCTTCGGAGTTCCGTTTTGGACAAGTTGGCGCAGATGATTGCTTCCAGACGAGATGTACCAATAATTCGTTCATCACGTGTGCGAGATGCACCAACACTATTTGTTTTTCCCATTTCATAATTGTTGATTAGCATTATTGTCCTCATTTTTGAAATGTTACTACGTATTAAACACAAAAAATTTTTTCCGAGGGAATGAACCCGCGTCCTCCGTTTACTATCCTCTTGCACAAACCACTCGGCCACCCGACCACTGTTGAAAATGACTCTCAACTGCGGTGATAAATTCGCACGTGAAAATTGAAACTTTGGAGCTCATTTGCTCGGCTCCGAATGGTTTATTGCAAAAATTGAAAAGTGATTTGAGCTCCCCATGATTTGAGCTCCCCATGTGAGCCCTCCGCCCATTGCTGTCTCCTCGATCTCCTTATCGTCATCTTCATCCTTCCATTTGGTGAGCTCGAACGCCAAATCGTTCGGGCACAAAGGTCCTGCTTCTCGAGCTCTGCCAATTTTCCATGTCGCGGAAATTGTCCAGGAAACAATTTGCTGTTTTTAACAATTTCTACAAATATTTCGGTATTTCAATTTCTACTAATGGGGTAATTCACGAAACCGGAAAAAAAACTGCGGGAAAAATGCTCCGATTGACCTGAAATTTTGGAAAATAATGTAAAAAAATGCTCTTGTATATGCTCAGAAAATTTTGGAGCAAAATATTTTATCTGAAAATTTTTAAAATCGCTTTTTTGTCCAAAATTTTCTGAGCATATACACTCCGTCCAATAATGATAAGACCCCCCCCCTTGATTTTTGACGTTCTGGCAAAACTAAGAATGTTATAAAAAATCTGTGAATGCCATTCGATTCAGAATTTAAAATAACCCCAGGGCCCGATTTTTCATGATTCTACCATGTTCCGTCCCCGCACACTACTAAAAAGTCACTTTTTCGACCGTCCAATAATGATAGGACCACCTGAGATTTTGAGTGGGCCAGTGGTTTTTCGAGCGGTTTTCACTAAAATAAGTTTTTAATTTTATGTTTTATCTGTTTTAAACTACTTTTCATCTTATTTTGTTCACTATTATGGAGTTTCGACAGTAATTTAGTGTCATGTGTAACGCAACTTTTTGAATGAGATCAATTCAAAGGGTTCCAAACCCTTGATTTTGGTGCTCATCATGGGCCGAGCTTTACTCCACACCGTTGCTGAGCAAGCACAGAGTTTCGTGATTCACCAACTGGAATCTTCTCTTCATATGATTTCTCGTTGTGTGAAAAAGACCCACTTCTTGTGATTGCATTGTGCACTGTCTGCTTACAAACAGAAAGATTGAGATCCGCACGAACGTCGTTGAGGCTCTTTGAACGGGGAAAATTCCAGTATAGCCACCCACTACAATATAGGTACACACGCTATAGTATAGCCACCCATATAACTGAAAAATGGGATTTTTCCGATTTTCTGTGGGTGGCTATTCTGTAATTATCCCGATTTCTTCTTGCCGTAGTAGAGGGGTTATTCAATTAAGAGCGGATATCGCTCCGACTTTTTTTCACATAACGAGAAATCATATGAAGAGAAGATCCCAGTTGGTGCATCACGGAAATATGTGCTTGCTCAGCAACAGTGTGGAGTGGAGCTCGGCCCATGATGAGATAATATACAAAATACTAACTTGGAAGGGCACTTTTAAGACAATACTTTATTTTAGGATTTTTATTACTGTACCTGCACATCAGACTTCTTCCACGATCCTGATTACGGTACACAGCTGTATTGTTTCGAACACATTTTTCGGGTACTACGGTACAGAACTCGCACGGAATAGAATTGCTCGGATCGGTACAGCTCAATTTCAGGCGATTCTATCCCGCGAAGTGCTATTCCGTGAGAGCTCTATACCATAGCACACCACCCCCTACCATTTTTTAGTCGCCGGACAACTGGTTTGATGGAAGATTTTTGATAAAAATGTTTCCTTCAAAAATTGATTCTTCCTTGATCATGCTCCGAAAATTAGAAGGCCACCCTATAATTGAAGGACACCCTATATTAGAAGGACATCATTTGAGGGGGGTTGAGAATAGAAGGACAGGTTTTACGGTAATTTTTGGGGAAATTATGCCTGCCAAAATTTGCTGATTCTAGTAATTTTTTAAGTATAGAGGCTGAATTAAAAAGTACAGAAAAACATACCAAAACATCATCGCGTGGCCTTCAAAAGGAGAGCAGCATGAGCCATGAACATTGCACTGAAATTTTAAATATTATTAGTTATAATGAGGAAAAAAACAAAAAGAAAATACGAAAAATCTGACAAAAAAAAATAGGAAAAAGATGATAGAAAAGTGCTGCGTCGAGAAATGCGCCAGTAAAATCAAAAAGTGCGTCAGTAAATAATCTAAAAGTGCGTCAGCGGATACGTAGCGAAAGGTGGTTATACGTATAATATCGTAGTCGGTTGCTGCGAAGCGAATATGCGACCACGCTTATTCTGAAATTTTTATTTTTAGGAATTTTGGCGCGCAGTTCAAATTTAATTTTCCGATGTAGCGCTCAACACACCGTGCCTCCCAAGTCTCTGCGTCTCCAGTTTCGCACACTGTTAGACTCGTATAAAACGCTGAAAACTCGCTCCAATCGAACAAAGAATTTTGTATGCATTTTGAGTGAGATTCTGAGAAAAGAGAGCAAAACATCGGCCACGCTCTTTCAGTTTTCTCGTCGCCAACGCGTCCACCACTGTGCGAATGGAGCAGGTTTGCAGCGCTCCGTACTGAGAATAGTTAAATTTGGCAGTTTTCCACTGTGGAGACGCAGATAAATACGACAGAGCGTGTTTTTCTTTACCTAGGCTCCAACACGCCGTGATATATAGCGTAGCTATCAGGATCTCCTGGATACACTCCATAGACTGGAATACATACTGGCAAATATAAGAAAGATAAGAAAGCATAGTAATATATGAGGGTGCACACAGTTAGGCTCATACAGATTTATTAGCATAGTGATAGAAAGTCACGCACGATGTCCGAGCAAGTTGATAAAAGTCACAAAAAAATATTAGAGAGACGGGTATCGGGTCAGAAAACGCTCCTCGAATGATCGTTATGCCTCCTTATATAGGGGTCAGCGGTGGTGCCGCGGTGGTGGGGCGTGTCCTCCGTTCCAGAATGTTCCACGAGCGCTGAGTGATTATAAAGTAGCGCCGGCCGGTAGGTCAGAGAGTGCGCAGAGAAGTGGGCGCGATCCGGTGTTCCCATGATCGTGGTCCGCGTGTAGTCTGATCGCAGTATGTGCAGGGAGACGCAGGTGACGAGAGCGGTGACTGTGTGTGACTGTATGTTGGTGAGACGCAGACGGCGAGAGTGGACGGCTGGGTGGTGGACTCGTGTGTGTGTGTGTGTGTGTGTGAGTAGACGATTTGGTGAACCATTATGAGATGAGTTGTCGAGTGAGTGAGCCAAATCGACCTGAAAACATAATATCTCTACCAGCCGAATAAGTATGGGAAAATATGTTAATGTGGCACACAAAGTAAAAAAAAAACAACGCTTGAATTTGCGAAACACGCGCACAAAGTGATGCGAGATTTGCGCGATTTTGAAGCGTCATTTTTACAAAAAGATGTTATGTCCCTTTAAAAATCTTACGGTACATGTTATTTTTTCAGTCGATTTTTTCAACATTTTGCGGCAAATTGACGTTTTCTGCGTTTTCAAAGATATTTTTCGAGCAATTAAATTAATTCAGCCCTAATTGAAAGGATTTGCGTCATGTAATAACTGTTTTTTCTTATTTAAAGTAAATTTCCAATGTTTTGGTAACTTTCCTTAATTTTTTTTGCCGTCTTGTCTGCAATTCAAACTTCCGTCCATTTTGTTTTATCATTTTCTGACAAAATTTGTAGCATTGTGTTATGGGGTCTTGCACGAAATGCAAAAACGGCAAAAAACTGCGCAAAAGTCGAAAAACGGTTTAAAAAATTTTCAGAAAAAAGTCGCGCCCCGATCGAATTGTCGAGTTTTAGCCAGACAATCCGATGGAACACGGAAAAAAGTAAAAAGAAGACAAAAAGAAGAAAAACGAAAACGAAACACAGTTTCGAGACAACAACAATTTTATTATCTCCAAACGACAATCAAATATATAAAAGAGTGGCCTGTCTACAGGACCACTCAACTTAACTTAAAAACACAAAAAAGAGCAAACTCGCTCCAAAAAATAGATAAAAAAAAGTCTCACAATCGAGAACCAAAAAAGCACGACGCAGCAGCACGCTGTCTGACCGAAAAAACCCAAGAAAAACAATCTAAAAATTTGTCATCAAATAGAAGAGATCAAAATGTGATAAACCGCGGCATGCCGTGGGAGTCAAATGAAAGAAATTCTCTGGAAATGGCGGCGTCGCTGCATCAAGACTTGCATTTGCAACCTTGCATGGTGTATTCTGGAGCATTTGCTCAATGACTTTAAAGAGTAATTCGGGATAAAACCGGTCGATACCGGACATCTCCGCTTATTTCGAGTCCCGGTTACCAAACAAAGATACTCTTGTTTAGAGCCGCTGATGCGCCGATTCAGAAAACAGAGACATTTCAATTGATTTCATAGGAACATGAGGAGGATACACATGAATTTGATAAACAGGAGGAGAATAACTGGGAGGCAATTAAATTAATTCAAGATGAGGGAGAGCAAATTGAAATTCGTCGCTAGAAAACAAGGATGGGTGATAAAAATGATCAACGGAGAGATAGGATAGTCGGAGAAAATCAAACAAGAACGATTTAGTATGGCCGATTTTGAAATCGATGACCTCCGCGTGTCCGAGCTGGTACGTGACGACCTCTTTTACTTCCTCGACGAGACGGCAAAATTTGAACTCCACGTGGGTGTTGTCGAATGGCTGCACCTCCAGACAAAGTGCCAACGGATGATGGTCCTCCTTGGTCCGGAATCGCCAAATCAACGGATTTTTTGGTGGGTGCAGGCTCCTTATTCGGTTTTATTATGAAACCTGGCCAGTTGAGTCCCTTGTCCTTGACAATCTCATAAACTGCATTCCAGTATGCACGGGACTTCCCAGAATCGCCGATATAGATCAATTTTTTGTTCTGCATCGAACGCACCTGTGTATCCGGAGAGATAACGTCCAGTCTCCCGGAAGTTCTCTGGATACTCAACATTTGAGCATTGAAGTTCTCAATGATCGCATGATCATCAAGTCTTGTAGGCGCAGCGACGAGGATCACCTCGACACTATCCTGGAGCCAATTGAGGCAACGTGTCCAAAGCTCCACTTTGGCAGCATCCAGAATAACCGGAATCACAAAAATAAGCAGTTGGAACTTTCCGTTTACCGCGGTAGTGATGATCTGTTCCTCCTGCTGTGGTGCCAACACGACCACGTCCTTAGTCAGAATCGGAACTGCACATTCTGGAACACTTGAATCCACCGAAGAAGGAGATATTACAATACCAGAGATGAAATATTTGTTGTGGGGATTTTTGGGACCAAGGTGTAAAAGGTTAGTTTTGGCGGGAGCAAGAGGTAAGTGATTTGAGGTGGACCACTCGGATATAATGTTAATAGTATCTTGAAGAAGAAAAGGGTTGGTGGAGAAAATTTTAATGTCATCTGCAAAGCATGCGAAATGAACTTCCGAGGGAATTAAGAAAAGCAGGTCATTCAAGAAAATTAGGAAGAGGAGAGGTCCGCAGACTGAGCCTTGCGGCACACCAGAAGGGATGGGACGTGAAGAAGAGGAGATGGTGTCGTTGACTTTGACCGAGAAGGAGCGCCCAGAGAGAAAATTTTGAAACCAAGAACAAAATATACGATGAATGCCGAAGGAGTGAAGCTTCTGTATCAGAAGAGCGTGAGGCACTTGATCGAAAGCCTTCTTGAAATCGAAATATATGACGTCAAGACTCTTTGTAGCGTGTAGAAGTTTCTTGTAGAGAGCGGAAGACCTGACGAGGGAGGAAGGACAGCTGCGCCGATTGAGGAAACCGTGTTGATGAGGACTGAAGGAAGAAGAAAACTCAATTTTGATCTGACGGCAGATAATTTTTTCCATGATTCTAGCGAAGGGATCAGTGAGACTGATAGGTCGATAGTTTGAGACGGCAGCTGGATTACCCTTCTTTAAAAGAGGAACCACAACAGCATGAGCCCATTTATCCGGTATAACGGAGTCATAAAAGGATTGTGAAAATAGTATAGAGAGTGGAAGAGCAAGGGAAGTGGCGCAGCGTTTGATAACGAAGAAGTTGGCGAGATGGAGCGAGAAGCCACGCTTTGGAGGGAGTTTCAGAAGAGTTTGCTCGATAACAAAAGGAAGAAAAAGATCAGAATAGGATCTGGCTGAGGCAGAAGTGGATGTATGGGAAGAGGAAGAAGCTGGAGAAGAAAAAGAAGAAGAAGAAGAAGAAGATGATGAAAGAGGGCTGTCAGTAGTTGAGAAGTTATTGGTAAAGGAATTTAGAAACACGTCGCACTTGTCGTTGTCAGAAGTAATAAGTTTTCCGTTGCTGGAGATGGAGGGTACGCATGCTGTAGATTTAAGGCGTGAGGCAATAAGGCGACGAAGATCCGATTGATTCCGATTGGAAGTTATGCGATATTCTTGCTTTCTGATTACTGACTTGTACGAACGAAGAAGAGACTTAGTTCTTTTGGCGAGTTGAGAGATGCGGATGGCGCATCTCGCGCCACTGTCCACCATCACGCCCTCGATTACCATCAAAACCCTGCAACCTTCTTCGTCGTCTCCGTCGTCTCAGAAAATCAACTGCTTCAGCTATAGCTCTCGGCAATTCAAGCCGCATCTCTCAACTCGCCAAAAGAACTAAGTCTCTTCTTCGTTCGTACAAGTCAGTAATCAGAAAGCAAGAATATCGCATAGCTTCCAATCGGAATCAATCGGATCTTCGTCGCCTTATTGCCTCACGCCTTAAATCTACAGCATGCGTACCCTCCATCTCCAGCAACGGAAAACTTATTACTTCTGACAACGACAAGTGCGACGTGTTTCTAAATTCCTTTACCAATAACTTCTCAACTACTGACAGCCCTCTTTCATCATCTTCTTCTTCTTCTTCTTCTTTTTCTTCTCCAGCTTCTTCCTCTTCCCATACATCCACTTCTGCCTCAGCCAGATCCTATTCTGATCTTTTTCTTCCTTTTGTTATCGAGCAAACTCTTCTGAAACTCCCTCCAAAGCGTGGCTTCTCGCTCCATCTCGCCAACTTCTTCGTTATCAAACGCTGCGCCACTTCCCTTGCTCTTCCACTCTCTATACTATTTTCACAATCCTTTTATGACTCCGTTATACCGGATAAATGGGCTCATGCTGTTGTGGTTCCTCTTTTAAAGAAGGGTAATCCAGCTGCCGTCTCAAACTATCGACCTATCAGTCTCACTGATCCCTTCGCTAGAATCATGGAAAAAATTATCTGCCGTCAGATCAAAATTGAGTTTTCTTCTTCCTTCAGTCCTCATCAACACGGTTTCCTCAATCGGCGCAGCTGTCCTTCCTCCCTCGTCAGGTCTTCCGCTCTCTACAAGAAACTTCTACACGCTACAAAGAGTCTTGACGTCATATATTTCGATTTCAAGAAGGCTTTCGATCAAGTGCCTCACGCTCTTCTGATACAGAAGCTTCACTCCTTCGGCATTCATCGTATATTTTGTTCTTGGTTTCAAAATTTTCTCTCTGGGCGCTCCTTCTCGGTCAAAGTCAACGACACCATCTCCTCTTCTTCACGTCCCATCCCTTCTGGTGTGCCGCAAGGCTCAGTCTGCGGACCTCTCCTCTTCCTAATTTTCTTGAATGACCTGCTTTTCTTAATTCCCTCGGAAGTTCATTTCGCATGCTTTGCAGATGACATTAAAATTTTCTCCACCAACCCTTTTCTTCTTCAAGATACTATTAACATTATATCCGAGTGGTCCACCTCAAATCACTTACCTCTTGCTCCCGCCAAAACTAACCTTTTACACCTTGGTCCCAAAAATCCCCACAACAAATATTTCATCTCTGGTATTGTAATATCTCCTTCTTCTATTGTCCGCGACCTTGGTTTACTTTTTGATGAAAAATTGTCTTTCAAAAACCACATCATCAGAACCTCCTCCCTTGCTCTCCTCCGCACCAAACAATTGCTCAAAGCCTTTTCTTCCTCTTCCCCACAATTTCTAACCAACCTGTACAAAACTTATGTCCTACCCATTCTTAATTATTGCGCACCAATTTACTCACCCTCTCCTAATTCTATCCTTGCATCTAAACTCGAATTCTCCCTCAGATTTTTTACTAAACGCGTTCTTCAACGATCTAACACCTCATTCACTTCTTATGCACATAGGCTCGAACTACTGAACCTCACCTCAATCAGACATTTTCGTCTCAAATCCCAGCTTGTTCTATTGTATGATATAGTCACTAATTCTATCCACTTCCCCGATTTATCCGAATTTGTATCTTTTTCGCGCTCCAAACGCCACCCCATGTTGCTATGTAGGAAAGAGAGCAGTACCGCGCACTTCTTCGCCAACACAGTCCCTATTTGGAATGCTTTAGTGCGTAACTTGCCACATTTTCTTTCCCCTTCCGAGTTTGCAAACCACCTAAACGTGTCTATATCCCGGTTATAAATACTTATTATGATTTTCTTGGTGATTGTTATTGTAACACACTTTTTTTTTCTTTTTTTTTTCTTATTATTTGTTTCCCTATGCTTCATTACCCCTCAAACCACTTTTGCTAAACTGATAAACCCATTCCTTTTTTTTTTTGCCTTGGTTATTACTATTTTTTTTTGTCTAAACAGCTAGTCTCTGGCGGGTCCAGCTGTTCCCATAGCTTTATTCTTTCTTTCAATATGAATAAATGCATTATTATTATTAAAATCCAATGGGAGGAAAATATCCGATTTGACAGAAACCTTTAAAATCCAAGCCTCCAAGCGCTTTTTGAACCGGAATCGGAACGTGCATGCTATATGCGCCTGCATGTATGCGCATGTGCGGGCACGTGGATGCATTAACCACATCTCAAAATTTCCCTATGAGTTCCACGCAGCGCGCTATATGCTTCATCCGCATTTTACCTGTGCCTGCTTGCCGAAGCTACTGAAAAGGTAGCAGTGAAGAAAATGGGAGAGCGCGAGGCGCAAAATGTGGTGGGAAAACGTAGAATTTTTTTTTTGTACAGGATGTTCGAAAGTACTAGTATGCCAATTTATAGAAAATTCTGAACCCTTACCATTTCGAAAGTCCCTTGTGAGTAAATCGGACCAAAATCAACCTATAAGGGGTGCTAAGCCGATCCTTGGTGGTCGATATCAGCTAGGGGGGCTACAATGGTCAATTACCAAGTTGCCTGCCCGTCTAATAGAGCCTGACATCCACGCGCCCTGCTTCAGATGAACGCGGATTCATTCTCCATAACGTCAAAAAATTCCACGCGCCTTCCACGAGGGACACGTGGATCCATATAAGATCCGATATGTTTCCATTCTCCCACGGATCCACGCGCCCTCCATATATATTCCATCCTCCCCCACGCCGGCGTGGATCCACGGCGACCCACGCCAAAACAATCCACGCTCCCTCCACGGGGGCGCGTGGGTCTATATCGGATCATATATGGATCCATTCCACGTCCCATCCGTTTCGGATCCGTTTTGGCATTATCTCCCACCACCTGTGGGCCGAGGGGGTGAGTGCGCGCTCTGTGAATCTGACGATGCGCGTTCGACCCCCACGCTCTGGCGGTTTTTGTTTTTTATTTTTTGCTTATATGACTTCTTCAATTTTTCGAATTTTTAGGAACATTTATGGTCTCATTATTGGTTTTCGAACATTTCCGGTGTGTTAAAAGACATATCGTTTGTAAATCGATATATTAAAAATGTGTCGATGAAAAAGTTATAAGTGGAATATCATACAAGTCACATCATGACAAAAAAAAGTGACGATCGAATTTTTTAAAGATGTTTTCTTCGACTCCTCCATGCCAAGCAACATACTTCTTGTTGATTTGTGGAGCAGTTGGAAGGATAAAGCTGCCATCGACAACGTGACCCCATCAAGCCATTTGTGCAAAACGATGATCATACCACGCGGCTGCACGGGAAACATTCAAGTTTTTGGATGTCGGCAGTTTAATGGGTTCGAAATGGTCATCAAATACATCACTGGGCAAATACGATTTTATTGACCACCAAATCAACCGAAGAGATGAGACATTGGAAATGCTTTTGTGGTCTATAGGTAGATTTTTCATCTGAAGTTGGAGCCATGGGCACAGTATGCTTGGAATGTCAGGAGAAACAACATCTTTCGTCCACAGGATTTTCACTTCCCGCAGAACTTCTGTTACCCAATTACGTGTTTTTTGAGTGTTCATCAATGACTTGCAACGGAATTTCTTTCATCAAATGCCTATACTGTGAATAATCTTCTCTGTATTCATAATGCTTGGCATGGAGGAGTCGAAGAAAACATCTTTAAAAAATTCGATCATCATTTTTTTTTGTCATGATGTGACTTTTATGATATGCCACTTATAACTTTTTCATCGACACATTTTAAATATAGCCATTTACAATCGATATGTCTTTTAACACACCGAAAATGTTCGAAAACCAATAATGAAACCATAAATGTTCCTAAAAATTCGAAAAATTGAAGAAGTCATATAAGCAAAAAATAAAAAACAAAAATCACCAGAGCGTGGGGGTCGAACACGCATCGTCAGATTCACAGAGCCCCTGACCCAAGTTTCATAAAGATCTCAAAGACCCTTCAAAATGACTTCCCTTGTCAGGAAATTTTTGGCGCGTTATGGCAAGAGTGGGCATCTAGGTGGCTAATAGCCGCCGAAATGGCAACTAGCCGACGAATTTGGCTATTAGCCATTATGGCTATTAACCGTCGAATATGGCGATTTGCCGCCGAAAAGGGCTATTAGCCATTATGGGGTAATACCAACGCCTGTAAAAATTTGTCTGTTGTCAACGGAACTATAGAATGTGTAAATGCAACAATTATAGGAAACAATCTTTGTACTTACTCAGCGATTTTGCGACTTTTTCCAGACACAAAATGCGCGTCATAAGTATACAGTCCGTTCCATAAGTATAGCGCCCCCCTCGAAAATTTAAAAAAAAATCAAGATTTATAATAAAGTTAATACTTTGTTGCACGTTCATTATACGTAACCAGATCCTAAACGCGATTTGGCATACAATTAATAGGCTTTGGGATGTACTGGATGCCCTTGTTCACGAATTCTTGCTCTATTTTCTTCCACTCGTCCAAAGGTCCAGTTTTCATAATATTGACAAAGTATTATTGCTTACTCTGGGCAGAAAATCTTTGCACAAGCTTTCCTCGGGTGTTCTCCATAAGATTCAAAACATGTGCACACACAGAACATAGGAGAACATCAACATTTTTAGATTTAAACCAGTCCAAAGTCTAGATACTCACATGGATTGCAGCATTTTTCGCTGAAAAACAAAACAATACCGGTTGAAATGACGTCAGAATGGTAATAGGTGGTTCTCGATAACTTCCTCATACTCGGAAAAGATCATCCGAGTGGAGACAAACGTTAGGTCCAACTATCAAGCAAGTGAAAATACTCCTTTTATCAGGCATAATGAACCTACAGTACCGCTCAAAAGTATATTAAGTTTTCGTTTTTGGAGTATAACTTTTGAATGGAGAGGGTTATGATTCTGAAAATTTGCATAAATCTGTCCCGTTATATTTTTGACAAGCTTAAAAAATGGATTTGGACATTTTTGAAAATTGCAGATTTTTCAAAAAACTTCAGATGCCAAAATTTTCGACCCAAAAGTAATTTTTTTTTCAGAATTTTCAGGACCCGATATTTATGTTCAAAATGAAACTTTAAAATTGAAAGTATGATTTTAGTTAATTATGGGTCGAGCGGACAATTTTCAGCTGACTTACAGCACTTTATCAAGGTCAAGGTATCAAGGTCCACATGGGTAAGTCAACATAAACTTTTATTGAGAATCACCAAAATCAAAGAAAATAAAGGCAAATTAGATAAAAACTGTTAAAAGCAAACTTTATTTGATTTTATTAGGTTTTGGTGATTCTCAATAAAAGTTAAAGTTGACTTACCCATATGGACCCTAATACTCAAAGTGCTGTAAGTCAGCTGAAAATTGTCCGATCAACCCATAGTCAGCTAAAGTCATACTTTTAGTTTTTGAACTTCATTTTGAACATAAATATCGAGTCCTGAAAAATCAGAAAAAAAAAATTATTTTTGGGTCGAAAATTTTGGCATATGAATTTTTTCGAAAAATCTGCAGTTTTCAAAAATGACCAAATCGATTTCTGGAGCTTGTCAAAACATTACGGGGAAGATTCATGCAAATTTTCAGAACCATAACCCTCTCCATTCAAAAGTTATGCCCGAGAAACCAAAAGTTTCCAACCTTTTGACCGGTACTGTAGGTACTGTAACAATCCGAACCGTCTCCATTTAAGCTTTTAACCCCAGAAAAGATTATCTAAGTTCCTGATTCGAGTTTTGTAGCAATTAGCTAGCAACATTTATTTCATTAAAGTTTGTGGAAAAACTTTTACGCGCGAACTCAAAATCACGGACCATGAAAGAATCAGTGAGTCGTGAAGCGGGCTTCATAACTTACTGGACATGATTTAGATCCATGTTATTGGCTCTCCAGATGCTCTGTTTAAAAGCATCGTGGTTCAGCTCTCGTTTCATAGCAATGCAAGTCTTTATTAAGTTCGAAACATGTCGTATGATTAGGTACCGCAACATGTTTGAAAAACATTCGAATCCCGAAAAACTACTGATTTCATTGTATTCTACGTCTCAATATTAGTACATTCCCAAATTTTCACCGCAAAATTCCCGCTAGTTCCCGAGTTTCAGCCGTTCAAAGTCGCGATTTTTTAGTACTGAATTTCTCTTGACTTTTTGAAAAGGGGCGGAGTCTGCAAGGTGCGGCCTGCGATTTAGTAACTGCCTGGCTCCCTTTTTCCTCGTTTCCCTCGATCGAGTATCACAATATCGATGGTGATTTCCAAGCAAATATTGTTTTCTTTAATTAAAAAATTAAATAAGAATAGAAAAAATATTTTTGGGTGCTTAAATTAACAAAAAACATAATATTTATATTTAATATCACGATGAAACAAAGCAAAGAATGGAAAATTTTTGAAAACGGAATATTTACGAAAAATCCGAATCTTCTTTTTTTAAATAGCCCAAAATTCTGCGTAAAAATACCTATTTGCAAAAAAAAAGAAGCCCAATAATATGAAAACTAAGCAAAAGACCAAAAGGAATTGAACCATCGGCACCGAGAGCACAAGACAGCGCCTTGGACCACTACACCAACACAGGTAAAGCGCGTCCAGCTTATAATAAGTGTAAGCCAAATAAAGGCCTATTTTGGGCTTAAAATAAGTCTACCGCGGGTAGCAGCGGCTACCCTCCTGCAACAGACTTATCGCCCACGAGGTGTGTGCGGCGACCGCGTTAGGCCTATTACAAGAGAGCCCGCGACGACGGCAGGACGATGCAAGCGCGCTCGACGGCTACGAGACGAGACGCAGCGTACGTAGAGACATTTTTGAGCTTCATAATTTTTTTGGGCCTTTTTGCCTTACTCCGTCGCTTTTTTGAAGTACTTTACTATTTTTAATTTATTTTTTTGCAAATTATTGTTTTAAAATTTATCTGATGTGATTTCAATCGATTTCCATCATCAAAAACTTCAACTGTGTCCACTTTTTTCATGCAAAAATTAAAAATACATGAAACATTTAAAATTTGCGTGTGAAAAAGTGGACGGTGTTTAATTTTTTTGTTGACGCAACTCAATTTAAATCACAAAACTTTCAAATCGGCATTCATCGATTTTTTCAATAAATCACATCCGCGCCATATTTTGAGGAATTAAGGGGCACTCAAAAATTGTTTCAAATGTATATTCAAAGAGTGAACGACAAAAAAAGAAACAATTTTTGGGTGGCCCTCACGAACCCGCATAGCACTGTTTTTTTTCCTTCCAAAATTAATTTTTACTTTCAGACTGCCCGACGTCGCCTGCTCAACCGACGCTGCTCGACGACCCGACTCGGCAGAATGTAAGTTTTTAGTTTATAAAGTAAAAAAGAGTTTTCGGCAAAATGGCTACACATTGACATCGTCAAAAATGTCGATACTGGCAAAAATTGACCGATTTTTACGGTGTTTTGCCGATTTTTGCGGCAAATTGCCTGCTCGCGGTGGAAATTTGCCGTCGAAACTCTCTGAAAATTGGTTACGATATTTTGAAAATAGGCGAGAAAAGTCGGAGAGAATCTTGAAAAAAGTTTTAAAGTTTCTTGAGTTAGTTTCAAAAAAACATTCATTTTAAAAAAGTTTGAAAATGGCTCTAATGTTGCACAGAAAAGTTCGACTCGATGCCTGAGAATTATCCGGGCTGGATGAAATTTGTGAATTTCCTTAAAATATTCGTAACTTTTTTTGCAATATAATTTCCATCGTGAGATACATGAATTTCCTCGCGAGATTTATAAATTCTTCTGAGGTCTTACGAGGAAATACACGAGTCTTTTGAAAAAAATTATGAGTTTCATCCAGCCACGATGATTATCCGAGTTGGCCGTTCGAGCCTCCCATTTTTTGCCGAAAATTATATTTTGTGAGCAAATACGGCCTTTATGTTTTCCGTAAACTAATTGAAACATCAAAAATTTCAAATAGCTTTCTTGGACAAAGAGAGGTACCTAATTTTCTTGCCCGCACTTCTGGCAGGGTAACAAGTTTTTCAAAAAGTTGCAAAAGATTTTGAGAATTCTCCGATTGGTCAGAAAGTATAAAATAGTGTTAAAAATAGTATTGGAAATTACTTTAAAAATTGAAACTACAAAGTATGCTCAGGGGTATTTTCTGTACTATTATGTGTTCACGAACGAGGTTTGCAAACAACGCTCCGATGTTCCGCAGTTTATCACTGAGGTCTCGCAGCGAATACTGCGGAACAGTGGAAAAATTGCGGAACATCGGAGCGTCGTTTGCAAACCTCGTTCGTGAACACATAATAGGAAAGGAAAATAAACAAACTACACGCTGGCCAATTTTAAAAATGTTCTGAAAGCTGAACCTGTTGATTTTCTAAGTTTTCTTATGTATTTGTATATTTAATGTTTTATTCAACGTTTGTTGTATGTTAATAACTTTGTCAAATTTATGATTCTCCTGTACGTTGCAATAAATCTTTATTTTCAAGGCATTTTTTAATAACTGGCTCAAATGCAAGCATATTTGAGCCAAAATGCGCTGTGGTGACCTGTGGCATGCCTATTGTAAGCCCACAGCCGACTTTGGAATCTTCGCGAAAGGCCTATTACAGGCTTAAAAATGAACTTGTGTCGACTGCGATAAGTTAATTGTAGGCGAAAATTGCGCGCGATAAGCTTATTCTAGGCCTATCACAGGCATCGGGCCGCGATAAGTCTGTTACAGACTTACTTCGCTGCCCTTCGCGTGTACTCGATAGGCCTTGCGCGCAACCTATTATAAGCTGAACGCGCACTACCTGTGAAACGAGACAAATGAGCAACTGACCGTAGAGCTTATATGAATTTGCCGTGTTTGACGCACGTTTATGATGACAATTTGTTTGGCGAGCGCTCAAAATCACCACCGAAAAATTTTAAGATCGCAGATAAAAAAAAATGCGGGCAGTTATTTTTTGAAATTTGAAATGCATTTCGATAGAGAATTTTTTTCTGAATTTAGTCATGTTTTCAAACCCCGCGAACACGACCGGCAATCTTCCGAAAATCTCAGAAAACTGTATTTTTCGAAAACATGGATTACTCTGGAAGAGTTTTAAGTACTTTATACTTTTCCAAAAGTTCTAAATTTTTTTGTGTGCTTTCTAACAGATTTCATGAAGACAACCAGAAAATAAAAATAGAGGGTCATCGCTGAAAAATTTTTGTAAAATTTAGTTGAACTTTGGCGGTGTATAAAAAAAATGCGGGCAGTTGAAATTAAATTCTGTTTGCAAATTTCAATTCAGCGTATCAAAAACTATACGAATCAATCATAAAAGCCCGCGAACACGATCTAGATTACCGTCAAAAAGTCAAATTTTTTACTGTCATTTCGCTTTTTCGAATTTTCAGCGAAAACTAAGAATTTTCAGACAAATCTGATGTCACCAGTCGATTCCTTGGGCTTTATTACATTAGGTTCAATTGTCACATCAGTAGATATCTAGATAGTATCAGAGCAATGAGGGCTCAAACTCCAAAATCAAAACCCAAGAGAAAAAATGGAAGGCCCCGCCCCCTTCTCGTTGCGGCGCCTACGTATGATGTTTCACCTTGTCTCTTTGGCGGTGCTCCAGACTTCGTACACTGCTTATAACGGCTCGGATTCTTAATAAAATTGTTGATTCACTTTTTTGAACACTTCGAATGTTGTGTAATCACTCAAATTGACCTTCCGGTTGTTTTGCAGGCGTCAATTTTGAGTTCTTCGGCGCCAGAAAAGTGTTTTCCACGAAACATGGTTGAATTACGCACAATAGACAAAAATATGAGAACTAAAAACACATGTTATTTCAAAGGGCATAAAGCATAAAATTGAAAAAATCCAGGCACAGATTTCCTCATTAATAGGGATTTTTAAGAATTTTCCGAGGGGGCGCTATTCTTATGTTACGGTGGCAGGAGCCATTTTTTCATACATCTATCTGCTTCATGGATGTCTTCAGGCACACTATCACAAAACGGTTATTTCCGGGGTAGTTTTGCATGCTGAATCCGTTTTTTAATGTCTCATGTTGCAGTTTTGCCCGGGAGTGCCAAGACAGACTACTCCGAGGGGGGCGCTATACTTATGGAACGGACTGTATATTCTCAGGGTTAATGAAGTTTTACTGTATTGTCAAGACAAGAAGGTAAAAAAAAAGAAAAAAACTTTGATCCCCACTTTCTTTTTTTGATTACTCATCGCCATGATATCACTTTAGCTCCCCTGGTTTCCAACACTATTTCCATTAGGTCACTGTCCAACTCATTTTTTTCTAAAGAAAAAAAGATGGGAGGAGTTGTTGAATTCCACTTAGTAACTAATTGAAATCAACATTCATTATTATTTTATAATACCATTATGGTAGACACATACGATTATTGCAGTTCTGTAGGCGAGTTTTAAACAATTACAGTACCCACTTTTGTTTTTTCTTTCAGTAAAAGTGCAACTCTACGCTGCGAATCTGAAAATCCAGAGCCTGATGGAGCAGCTTCAGGAGAAGAATAGAGAAATTGAATTTCTCAAGGACGAAAGTAATGTTATAGATTTTTTTTACTGTTTGCCTCAATTTTATCATTTTTAAATAGTCTGAAAATACCGAGTGGTAATGTGCAACTTTTTTTCAGTTTTAAACCAAAAGAAGTAGTAACAATTTGTTTCCAAAAACAAGATTTTGCAAGAAATCTTCCTTATATAGAACATTTTAGGTTATTCAGTGTGTTTGTTTGTTTGTCTCGCACAATCGAGTTTGCAAACATTCAATAGTCCACGTAGGCGATTGCTTAGCTTTGACAATAGTTCATAAACTATTTATAAACCGTATTCATAAACCTTATTCAGAATTTTTTGTGCACCGTATTGTGAAAACAAAAAATTGCAACGCGGTGTTTGTGTACTTTCAAAATTCAAATGAAAATGGGAACAAATCTCTTCATTTGCCATGCTATTTCTCTCATCGCCGTTTGAATTTCAAAAGTACGCAAACACCGCGTTGCAATTTTTTTGTTTTCACAATACGTGAAAATGCGCCACAGGGGACACAAGGAATGAACCCTCTCATGGAGTTAAAATATTTCCATGCCGTTGCGGCCGTTGCTGTGTACCAGACTTGTAAAATTTTCGCGAATACATTTCCTCTAATACACTCCGTCCAATAATGATAGGACCCCCCTTGATTTTTGACGTTCTGGCAAAACTAAGAAAGTTATAAAAAATTTGTGAATGCCATTCGATTCAAAATTCAAAATAACCCCAGGGCCCAATTTTTCATGATTCTACCATGTTCCGTCCCCGCACACTACTAAAAGGTCACTTTTTTGACCGTCCAATAATGATAGGACCACCTGAGATTTTGAGTGGGTCGGTGATTTTTTCGAGCGGTTTTCACTAAAATAAGTTTTTATTTTTGTGTTTTATCTGTTTTTAACTATTTTTCATCTTTTTTGTTCACTATTATGGAGTTTCGACCGTAATTTAGTGTCATGTGTAACGCAACTTTTTGAAGGAGATCAATTCAAAGGGTTCCAAACCCTTGATTTGGGTGAGCTGTGTACCGTAATCAGGATCGTGAAAGAAGTCGGAAAAACCTAAAATAAAATAGTCTTAAAAGTGCCCTACCAAGTTAGTCATTTGTTTATTAACTCATCATGGACCGAGCTCCACTCCGCACTGTTGCTGAGCAAGCACAGAGTTTCGTGATGCACCAACTGGGATCTTCTCTTCATATGATTTCTTGTTATGTTCTGTCGAACAATCGTTCCACTTCTTGTGATTGCGTTGTGCACAGTCTGCTTACAAACAGAAAGATTGAGCTCCGCACGAACGTCGTTGAGGCTCTTTGGAGAATTGGAGACGACCCGAATGATGTTCCGTTCATCGCGGGAGGTGACTTTTCTTGGTATTCCAGTAGATTTCTTCTTGCCGTAGTAGAGGGGGTTGTTCAAATAAGAGTGGATAGCGCTTCGACTCTTTTTCACATAACGAGAAATCATATGAAGAAAGATCCCAGTTGGTGCATCACGCAAATATGTGCTTGCTCAGCAACAGTGTGGAGTGGAGCTCGGCCCATGATGAGATAATAAACAAAAGACTAACTTGGAAAGCCACTTTTAAGACAATATTTTATTTTAGGATTTGTATTACTGTACCTGCACATCAGACTTCTTCCACGATCTTGATTACGGCACACAGGTTACCCAAATCACGGGTTTGGAATTCTTTGAATTGATCTCATTCAAAAAGTTGCGTTACACATGACACTAAGTTACTGTCGAAACTCCATAATAGTGAACAATATAAGATGAAAAATTGTTAAAAACAAATAAAACATGAAAATAAAAACTTATTTTAGTGAAAACCGCTCGAAAAAATCACCGACTCAACTAAAATCTCAGGTGGTCCTATCCAGGGCTGTGCGAAAAATTTTTCGGACGAAAAATTTTTTCGGTTTTTTCGGTCATATTTCGAAAAATTTTTCGACCGAAAAATTTTCGGTCTGAAAACTTCGAAAAACTTTTCGGCCGAAAAATTTTCGGTCTGAAAACTTCGAAAAATTTTTCGACCGAAAAATTTTCGAAAATTTTCGAAAAATTGGGATGCGTTCAAGACGCGGAGTATGTGCGCAGAATAACCAAGATTTGTATAAAATGTTTTTTTCATCAATGTATTTTATATTTTTGCACCTATCTTAATTAAAGGAGGTCCCAACTTTTTGGGAAAATTACTTAAATTGTAGTATTGGGTGGGGGATTTTCAAACATCACATCGAAATCGCAAAAAAAAATTATCTGGTTTTCTATGATAATAGTCATCGAATCGACACGTGTCCCATATGTATTTGGCGCACGTCTCGAATTCGATGGCTATTCGCCATTTTTAAGCGGCACACGTCCCGAATACGATGGCTATTAGCCGTTTTTTATGGCAATTAACCGTTTTCCATGGCTCTTAGCCACACAGCTGCCAATTCCTGCCGAATACGCGCCAAAAACTCTAGGAAACCGGTGACCAGCATTTTTTTCAAAAAATATTCCTTTTTGAAATGGTCAAAATGTATATTCCCTCTTACCTGGCGCAATTTTGGCCGATTTGAAAATAATTTATCAAAAAAATAGCAAAAAAATGAAAGAAATCGAAGAAAAAAAAAAACGATTATTGCTGAAGGCAATACAATTTTCGAAAAGACGCGGTCGGCAGCCGGCCTAGAAAACCGGGAGCGCTGGCCTAGCAAATCTCGATTTCGTGTTCTCCCCGTGGTTTTCTATTTTTTTTTTAATTTTGTTGTAAAATCCGTCAAAAACCAGAGAAATTTTTTGTGCGATTTCGATATGATATTCGTAAATTCGTCACTACTGATTTTGTTGAATGTATTAAAGGGGGTGCCAACTTGCTGGGGAAAGTTGCTTAAAATATACTCTTGTGTGGGGGATTTACGAATATCACATTAAAATCGCACGAAAAAATTTCTCTGATTTTTTATGATTTTTACAAAAAAAAATAGAAGACCACGAGGAGTACACGAAAATCGTGGCCGTGACCTAGGAAACCCGCGGCCGTAGCTTCTAGAAAAATCTATTATCACCAGAAATATTTATTTTTCTTGTAATTTCTTTCGTTTTTATCATCGATTTTCAATAAAACATGCTCTAATCGCTTATTAAAATTTTAGATAATCGCGAAAACACATTTTGGTCATGAATATCAAAAAATCGATATTCGGCTGTCGTTCGATTCAACGTTTTAAATAATTTCTTGTGAACATGTTTTGTTCAAATATAAACTTTACAGATAAAAGAGTGATTTTAATGCGGAAGTGAGCAGGGAAACGGGCAAAAATGAAAGGTTTGAGAAATTTTGTTCCGAATTTGTTTTATCATTACTTTTGTGATTAACACGCTTTAATTTGCTACCTGAAAACATGAAATAATGTTTATACATCATTTTCTAAAGATTTGTGCAAAAAAATGAGAAAAAACCGGGAGAAAAATGATGAAAAAGAAAATGGCGTTTGAATTTCGCGCCAAGTCGTGTACTCCACGTGGTCTTCTATTTTTTTTTGTACAATTCGCCAAAAATCAGAAAATTTTTTCGTGCGATTTCGATGTGATATTCGTAAATCCCCCACCCAAGAGTATATTTTAAGCCACTTTCCCCAGAAAGTTGGCACCCCCTTTAAATGAATAACCTGTTTTTAACTGAATTTCAGGAAAAAAACAACATTTTTCGAAATTTTTCGGTTTTTTCGGGAAAATAAAACCGAAAAAATTTTTTTCGGTTTTTTTTTCGTCTTAAAAAACTCGAAAAAAATTTTTTTTTCGTTTTTTTCGGTCTAAAAATTTCGAAAAAAAAGTTTTTCGAAAATTTTTCGAAACTTATTTTTCGCACAGCCATGGTCCTATCATTATTGGACGGTCGAAAAAGTGACTTTTTAGTAGTGTGCGGGGACGGAACATGGTAGGATCATGAAAATTTAGCCCCTGGGGTTATTTTGGATTCTGAATCGAATGGCATTCACAGATTTTTCATAACTTTCTTAGTTTTGCCAGAATGTCCAAAATCAAGGGGGGTCCTATCATTATTGGACGGAGTGTATAAGCGCACCTGTAATAAAGGCGCACCCTGAGAGGTGCTTCGAAAAATAGAGGCAAACCCTCTAATTGAAGCGCACCCTCTAATAGAGGATCACTCACTGGCTGATTATTTTCTTGTCTCTGTTTTTGCAGTTGTTCTTAAATACTTTACTTTTCTTGCTTTTTGTTTCAATACTCACATCAGTGACGATCAAAGAGAAAAATATACGAAGACGAGGAGCTGAACGTCATCGATGTTTCAGATGTTGAAGAATCGCCAAAAGGCAAGAAGCAATTGCACAAATGAATTTATAAAATATGTCGCTTTGTTTGCTAAAAAAAAGAGCGCTTCTGGCAGCGCCTAGAATACATTTTCATAACTGAAAAAATCAATGATACGCTGAATTCTGCTTTTGATGCGTCGACGAGAGGAATGAGCTATGGATGATGTCAATGATTTTCTAGAAATGATGGATTTTGGAGAAGATAACAAAAGCAACAACGAAAATGTTCTTTTTTCGATTGTTGTGTTCAGAAATAAATGTTTGAAAAATAGAAGCGCACCCTCTAATTGAAGCGAACCTCTAATAGAAGCACATTCGGAGAAGAGGTGGAAAAATAGTGGTTCATGCGCTTTAATTAGAGAAAATACGGTATATTTCATTTTTTCAATCTGATTTTTGTTCTGTTATTGTGTTTTCAATCGAGTTGCGATTTTTATGCGTGAAAAAAAGTGGGCGGAGTTTGACCTCTTGATGTGGCAACTCGATTGAAAACACAATACAAGCTTATTTTTGTGTACATTACAATTTTATGCCTTTAATTTAATTACTCTAAACTAGTGCGGATAGGTCCGCTAATGCATAGGCCCGCCTCAATTTAGACTCTCTCGTTTCTAAAAATTTTCGCTCTAAAGTATTTTTTGTAAATTATTTTGCATGTCTGCAAAGTGATTTTTCTATTGATTTTTAGAATAAAATAGAGAGCATTGCCGGCTAGCATAGATTTTTAGTTAAATTTGCAATTATCAATCGATTCCTCTTGGCCATTTCATTAAAAAAAAGAACGCCCAAGTCTCTTGCTCTACCTATGCATAGTTTTGTACTCGATAAAATCATATTTTTACTGTGCATGTGTTTTGAATTTGCATCGCGGATAAACTGAGCACGCGCGACCAGCCCAAAAATCCAAATCTTTCGAACTGTATTTTTAATTTTTAGTTGCCATTGTCTCTTCCGGAAAGGCTTTTATCACTCCGACCCGCGGGACTGATTGGACAGGTATTTTGAATTATTTATCTCTTGTCCGCAACAAAATATGCATTCAGTACTCGTCGAAAAGCGACAAAACCGCGTGAGAATCGCAATGGATTTTGTGGAAAAACGGGGATTCGAAAGTGTTGGTCAGTTTGCATTTTCATATGTTATTATTGTTTTGAAAAAGTTGTCAACTGGAGAGAGGCGCAAATTCGGAAAATAGGTTCCGTCTCCTTAGGCCGTATTCATGCGGTAAATGAGAACGGTAATTGATTCCAGTCGCCGTAAAAATTGCAATAGCCATAAATACAGTTACGGACTATTTATACAGTCCGTTCCATAAGTATAGCGCCCCCCTCGAAGTATTCTGCCTTGGCACACCCGGTCAAAACTACAACATGAACCTTTAAAAAACGAAGTCAGTATGCAAAACTACATCGGAAATAACTTTTGTGCCTGAAGACATCCATGAAGCAGATAGATGTATGAAAAAATAGCTCCTGCAACCGTAACATAAGTATAGCGACCCCCTCGGAAATTTAAAAAAAATCTAGATTTATGTATCGATTTTCTCGTTTCGCTCATATTTCTTACTGATATTCGTACTGATATTATGCCTGGTCCAACTTCTGTCTCTGGTATTGCCCGTTCACGCTCTATGTCCTCCACCGGTCCTGCTAAACGCAAGTGCACGGTTCCTATTGCGCCAATTTCTGAATTGTCTGAAACGGTCCCTCTAAAGGAATTTACCGAATTGAAAGCTACGTGCGACCGCTTGGCGAAGAAAATTGAAGAGCTGGTGGAAATTATCTCAACTCTAATTCCTGGCTCAGTTCCTAAATTTTCGGCATCCGAGGGTTCCTCACCTCATTCTTCTCCGCCACCTATACATCAACAACTTCGCTCCTCTCATGATCTAGACTTCGTAGGCTGCTTATAACAGCTCGGATTCTTAGTAAAATTGTTGATTCACATCTTTGAACACTTCAAGTGTTGTGTAATTACTCAAATTGACTTCTCGGCTGTTTTGCAGGCGTCAATTTGGAGTTCTTCGGCGCCAGAAAAGTGTTTTCCACGAAACATGGTTGAATTACGCACAATAGACAAAAATATGAGAACTAAAAACACATGTTATTTCAAAGGTCATAAAGCATAAAATTGAAAAAATCCAGGCACAGGTTTCCTTATTAATAGGGATTTTTAAGACATTTCTGAGGGGGCGCTATACAGGGTGCGTCAAAATTACGTGCACTACTTCAAACGCGCATCATGACAAAAGTGGAAGTCCAAAACACAAGAAAATCAACAGAAAGTTTATTGAATAGTTTAGAAATATAATGCCAAAAGATTATTAATTTCGGCCTTTTTGGCGGCAATGACAGAACGAAGACGTCGTGGGTAAGATTCCACCGTGGCACGGAGGTACTCAATTTGTCCCATTCTTCGACAAAAGTCTTTTCTGAAAGCTTCCAGACTAGAATGGGGTCTTGCACATACTATATTTTGAAGTACTCTCCAGATGGAGAAGTCGAGCGGATTTAGATCCGGACACGATACAGGCCATCTATCCTTCTTTATGAACGCCGGCAAGTGGGCTTTGCACCAGTCCTGGATGTACTTTTTCGTGTGAGGAGACGCTCCGTCTTCCTGGTATAGAAAAATGATGCAATAATGAAAATAAAAATTGAATATTGTGCGCACGAAAAGTGCATCAGCACGCGTTGCCATAGCGTGAAAGTTTAGTGCACGTAATTTTGACGCACCCTGTACTTATGTTACGGTTGCAGGAGCCATTTTTTCATACATCTATCTGCTTCATGGATGTCTTCTGGCACAATATCACAAAATTGACATTTTCGGGGTAGTTTTGCATGCTCAATCCATTTTTTTATGTCCCATGTTGCAGTTTTGCCCGGGAGTGCCAAGACAGACTACTTCGAGGGGGCGCTATACTTATGGAACGGACTGTAGTGTCATTTATCCAGTGAACACACGAAAATTTAGTTTAGCTCTCGGAAAATCTTTTACCGTACGGTAAACGTTCATGAATACGGCCTCTTATCTTCCTTAAATAGACAATTTTAGGTTAGGTGTGTTTTTTTGTGTGTCTCGCACCACGGTGATTCTTTTGGCTCTGGGACGTTTCGAAACTTTTTTTGCATTTTTGCGTATCGTTTTTTTGCCAATTGTTTCTTTTACTACCGGTCACGTAATTCTAGTCCCCCCGATCCCAAGTATTTCCTCTCTCCCTCTCGCACTCTCTCAATCTTTCATCGCATGCAGTTGACGGATATTTGCAAAATTCGGCAGCCGAGTTCGCGAAAATTAGTTCGGCCATTGTTGGAAACCAGTTTTATTTTAAATTGTACGTATAAAAAAGAGCGAATCCCGATTTCAAATATGCGCCCTAATGAGAGCTATATAGTAACGTGACAGACAGTAAACCGGCAGTAAAAGAATAACCGTGCGCACAATCGAGTTTGTATTCAACAAAAAACATGTAACCACTTAACACAAGGGCTACAAGACGGGTTGAGAAAAAAAAGCTTAAGACCACACGGTGTCCAGGATTTGAAATGTGGGCGGAGCCGAGCAAACGCGCCCCACTGGATTTTTTCGCGCGAAATTCAAATTTTGAGGCATTTTTTATGTTTTTCGGGAAAAAAAGCATAGATTCTTAATTTTTTTCCCACATGTGCTCCAACGGAATTATAGCTGAGGTCTTTAGAAATTTTTTAAGCCTAAGAACGTCGAATTTGGTTCAGCCACCATTTCGAAATATTCGTTTTGAGTTTTTTGGTGTTTTTGCAGGATAAATCTTTACGAAAAACGAAGTTTGGGCAATTTTATGGTATTAAAAGATAAAATACATACATTTTACAAAGAAAAACAGGTTTTACTGGAAGAAAAACAATAAAATCAATAAAAGAAATGCGAGAGTCGAAAAATGCGCAAGCACCGAAAGTGCGCCATGGAAGTTTGCTGACGCGCCAGCAAATTAGGCTCCGCCCACATTTCAAATCCTGGACACCGTGGACCACAAATAAAATAAGTGACTATGGTACAATTTATAAGTAAAGTTATATGTTTGCACCGAAGTTGAAGAAACATTGCAGAAAAACGGTGATACATATTAGATGGCAAGAATTTTTTTGTTGTTTTGAAAAAGTTTTTATTCATCAACTTGTTGTTTGTTGTGAAGGAGAAATTAAATAATTAATAGAGTTTGACTTCTTTATTGACATCAGTCTGCCATCTCTTCTGCAAACTCATAATACCTGTCCTCCGAAACTCTGCCTCTTTTGATCTTTTGATGCATGACACGAGCCAATTTTCGACATCACTTTTTGTTTTGAAATCAGTCTCCTCAAGGGATTGTTGCATGTCCGAGAACAAGTGATAATTAGTAGGGGCAAGGTCTGGGCTGTACGGCGGGTGAGCGAGAACTGTCCAGATGAACGTTGCCAGCAGTGACTTTGTTGTTCTCGTCACATGTGGCCTAGCGTTATCGTGGAGGTAGTGCACTCTGTGGCCTTTGAGCGGGGAGAGATTAAGCTGGGCCTTGATCTCTTGCAGTTGGCCAGAGTAGTATTCGTCCGTGATAGTTTTGCCTTCGTCCAGAAGTTCCCAGTGGTGCACGCCGTGGACAGAGCACTATACAGACAACTCAAAGCGGGAAGCATTGTCAAGGGAACAGTCCTTGTTCTCGAATCCTCAAACCAAATGCGTATTTTATTTTCATAACGGGCCTCGGTCTGATAAACTTGCACCAGACGGCGATGAACCTCCGGCACTTTCAAGTTGGATAGAAACAAAAAGAGAATGACATGTCGTAGGGTGATTTGGGTCAGGACCATGGCTGTGCGAAAAATAAGTTTCGAAAAATTTTCGAAAAACTTTTTTTTCGAAATTTTTAGACCGAAAAAAACGAAAAAAAAATTTTTTTCGAGTTTTTTAAGACGAAAAAAAAACCGAAAAAAATTTTTTCGGTTTTATTTTCCCGAAAAAACCGAAAAATTTCGAAAAATGTTGTTTTTTTCCTGAAATTCAGTTAAAAACAGGTTATTCATTTAAAGGGGGTGCCAACTTTCTGGGGAAAGTGGCTTAAAATATACTCTTGGGTGGGGGATTTACGAATATCACATCGAAATCGCACGAAAAAATTTTCTGATTTTTGGCGAATTGTACAAAAAAAAATAGAAGACCACGTGGAGTACACGACTTGGCGCGAAATTCAAACGCCATTTTCTTTTTCATCATTTTTCTCCCGGTTTTTTCTCATTTTTTTGCACAAATCTTTAGAAAATGATGTATAAACATTATTTCATGTTTTCAGGTAGCAAATTAAAGCGTGTTAATCACAAAAGTAATGATAAAACAAATTCGGAACAAAATTTCTCAAACCTTTCATTTTTGCCCGTTTCCCTGCTCACTTCCGCATTAAAATCACTCTTTTATCTGTAAAGTTTATATTTGAACAAAACATGTTCACAAGAAATTATTTAAAACGTTGAATCGAACGACAGCCGAATATCGATTTTTTGATATTCATGACCAAAATGTGTTTTCGCGATTATCTAAAATTTTAATAAGCGATTAGAGCATGTTTTATTGAAAATCGATGATAAAAACGAAAGAAATTACAAGAAAAATAAATATTTCTGGTGATAATAGATTTTTCTAGAAGCTACGGCCGCGGGTTTCCTAGGTCACGGCCACGATTTTCGTGTACTCCTCGTGGTCTTCTATTTTTTTTTGTAAAAATCATAAAAAATCAGAGAAATTTTTTCGTGCGATTTTAATGTGATATTCGTAAATCCCCCACACAAGAGTATATTTTAAGCAACTTTCCCCAGCAAGTTGGCACCCCCTTTAATACATTCAACAAAATCAGTAGTGACGAATTTACGAATATCATATCGAAATCGCACAAAAAATTTCTCTGGTTTTTGACGGATTTTACAACAAAATTAAAAAAAAAATAGAAAACCACGGGGAGAACACGAAATCGAGATTTGCTAGGCCAGCGCTCCCGGTTTTCTAGGCCGGCTGCCGACCGCGTCTTTTCGAAAATTGTATTGCCTTCAGCAATAATCGTTTTTTTTTTTCTTCGATTTCTTTCATTTTTTTGCTATTTTTTTGATAAATTATTTTCAAATCGGCCAAAATTGCGCCAGGTAAGAGGGAATATACATTTTGACCATTTCAAAAAGGAATATTTTTTGAAAAAAATGCTGGTCACCGGTTTCCTAGAGTTTTTGGCGCGTATTCGGCAGGAATTGGCAGCTGTGTGGCTAAGAGCCATGGAAAACGGTTAATTGCCATAAAAAACGGCTAATAGCCATCGTATTCGGGACGTGTGCCGCTTAAAAATGGCGAATAGCCATCGAATTCGAGACGTGCGCCAAATACATATGGGACACGTGTCGATTCGATGACTATTATCATAGAAAACCAGATAATTTTTTTTTGCGATTTCGATGTGATGTTTGAAAATCCCCCACCCAATACTACAATTTAAGTAATTTTCCCAAAAAGTTGGGACCTCCTTTAATTAAGATAGGTGCAAAAATATAAAATACATTGATGAAAAAAACATTTTATACAAATCTTGGTTATTCTGCGCACATACTCCGCGTCTTGAACGCATCCCAATTTTTCGAAAATTTTCGAAAATTTTTCGGTCGAAAAATTTTTCGAAGTTTTCAGACCGAAAATTTTTCGGCCGAAAAGTTTTTCGAAGTTTTCAGACCGAAAATTTTTCGGTCGAAAAATTTTTCGAAATATGACCGAAAAAACCGAAAAAATTTTTCGTCCGAAAAATTTTTCGCACAGCCCTGGTCAGGACGGAAATGGTCCATGGGGTTTGAGAGAGAGAAGCAGTAGGGCGAAGTGGATGTTATTGTCAACAAGGTAGGCCTCTTATATACACATTTAAATTACCTTTTTGTTTTTGTTGGGCTCTGTCACGAGCTATGGACAAAAACAAAACATAACAAAAACTTTCTTGCCAACCTAATATTACTCAGGTATCGAGCCAAATTTTTCTGATCGCTTTTCAAGTGTGTAGAAAAATTGCTAACGAAACAGCCACCAATCAGCGAGAAAAGTGGGCGTCCCTTGCAAAAACTCCGCGCAGTTTATCATCTTGCATTTTTGAGATTGTTGACGGCTATCGCCGTCAAAAACCTTCTGGGTAAGCATGGGAATGCCCGAGTCTCCCTGATTTTTTTAAAGAGTTTAAATGTATGCCAAAAGAAAAATTGAGTAAGTACCCAAACTTGAATCAATTAAAATTTCAAAGTTTTTCTGTGTGCCTGTCAATCCGTTTTTGTATATTGCCTGCGAAAAGAAATATGTCACAAACCTATTCAGTGCAGCAAAAAAAAACAGTTTTTGATTTTTTCAACCCGATGCATTGCGCAAGGAATTTGAAAAAAAACTACCGTACTCAGATGTTTTCAAACTGAACACAATTCTTCAGGTCTACTCCTGGCATTTGAATATTCTAATTCGTCTTCCAATACTATAATGGATTCGAGGAGGAGTGACACTCGAATTCACGTTTTTATTCGAAAAAGAGAAGTAACCAAAGAGATTTTTTGTCTACCAATTGCACGTGAAATTTCACTCCGCCACGAATCCATTACAAATCTCATAAAGCAAAGGGGGGTACTACGGTATAGAACTCGCACGGAGTAGAACCGCTATGGAATAGAACTGGATATGGAATAGAACTGCGCGGAATAGAACTGTGCGGAATAGAACTGCTACGGAATAGAACTTCACGGGATAGAACTGCTACGGAATAGAACTGCGCGGAATAGAACTGCTACGAAATAGAACTGCTATGGAATAGAACTGCACGGAATAGAACTGTGCGGAATAGAACTGCTACGGAATAGAACTGCACGGAATAGAACTGCTACGAAATAGAACTCGTACAAAATAGAACTCGCACGATTAAATTAATCGACGAAAAATATCGCTAAACAACACGCGGTTCGTAATTTCGGAGCGTCGATATGGTTTTTCAAATTAAAGAATTCAAATGATAGCGATCGCGGACCCGTGATTTGTCGGTACAAGAAACTATGCATAGCCGGTCGCGTTCTCCAAGAGGGCAGCTACCAGACAGCTACCAGACAGCTATTTGGCAGCTATTTGGCAGCTACTTGGCGGCTATTTGGCGGCTATTTGGCGGCTATTTGGCGGCTATTTGGCGGCTATTTGGCGGCTATTTGGCGGCTACATGGCGGCTATTTGGCAGCTGTCTGGTTCTATTTCATACCAGTTCTATTTCGTACGAGTTCTATTTCGTACGAGTTCTATTCCGTACGAGTTCTATTCCGTGTAGTTCTATTCCGTATCAGTTCTATTCCGTAGCAGTTCTATTCCGTATCAGTTCTATTCCGTGCAGTTCTATTCCGTAGCAGTTCTATTCCGTGCGAGTTGAATTGAATTGAATTGAATTTATTGACACTAAACTTTCAAGCCAATAAAAAATATTTAAGTACAACCGATAAGAGTAGACTTAAAGACAAAAGAATGTGGGATAAAAGAAAAAAACCAGGTTAAATGACAAAAAAAGAGGATCAAAATCTATTTACAGATATATCAATTAAGTTTTCAAACTGTAGAGGGGATAAAAAAGTTGAACAATTGTTTGTGATGGCATTCCAGAAGGGAATGGTGCTAGAATAGAAATCATTAGAGGGTGGCAGGAGACATTTAAGACGCATGGGTCTACGGGAAGATGAGGAGATTTTAAAGAATTTCTCTCTCTCGGGAATAAAAGAAGAGCCACAAATAATTTTATAGAGAGTTAGGAGCTGAGATTTTAGGCGGCGGTGGCGCATGGAGCATAAGTCAAGTTTTTTAAGGCGATCAGAATAAGAACCGAAGGAGATATTACATCGTTGGAGGACTTTTCGGGAGTACCAGCGAAGAGGTTTTTCAAGTAGATGGGAAAGGTGGGAGTTGGGGCCAGGGGAATATACAGCGGAACAGTATTCTAATAGCGGAAGGACATAAGTTTTGAAAAGATTACAATAAAATGTAGGAGAAGCAGATTTGAATGATTTGAAAAGTTGGCGGCATCTGAGGAAGGACAGGGACACAATGCTTTTGATGTGTTGACAATATGAGAGCTTTTTATCGGTGAGGAGACCTAAATCTCGAATAGTATCAGAGGCGGTAATAGGATGACCAGAAATGAAGTAGGTATGACGAGGATTTTTAGACCCGAGATGAAGGAGAGCTGTTTTAGCTGGGGCTAGAGGGAGTTTGTTGGTTTGGGACCAGTCGACAATTAAATCAATGGCGTTTTGAAGACTTTGAGAATTATTACTATAGATTTTTAAATCATCGGCGAAACCAGAGCAAGAAACATATGGGGAAATGCGAGAAAATATGTCATTTATAAATATGAGGAAAAGAAAAGGTCCCGAAACGGAACCTTGGGGGACACCAGAGGGGACAGGAACTTTTTTAGAAGATATAAAACTATTGACTTTGACTGAGAAAAATCGGTTAGAAAGGAAGGTTTTGAACCATTTACAATACTCCGGAGGGACACCAAAGTCAAGAATTTTTTGTAGAAGTAGGTTGTGAGGAACACGATCAAAGGCTTTTTGAAAATCAAAATAGATAACATCAAGAGTTTGGTGGTTCCTTAGATAGTATTGATAGTTGGTTTCGGAATGGATGAGAGAAGTTAGGCAGGAACGATTGCTAAGAAAACCATGTTGAAAATTACTAAATTTGTGAGATAACATGCTTTTGAGTCTGAAGCAGATGATACGCTCCATGACTCTTACAATGGGATCTGTAAGTGAGATGGGGCGGAAATTTTTAGGATCGGAAAGGTTTCCTTTTTTAGGAACGGGGATTACAGTGGCACGTTTCCAAGATTCGGGCAAGGAGGAAGATTTGAAGGATTCGCAGAATAAGATTGAGAGTGGGAGTGCAAGTGAGGTGGAACATCTTTTAAGGATCAGATAATTCAAATTGTTGGGGGAGAATCCGCAACGGGGAGGAAGTTTGGAAAGGGTTTTCTCAACAATATAAGGGGCAAATAAATCAGCTACAATTTCAGGAGCGGGTAAGAAGGAAGAAGATGATGTGGGAGGAACAACGAAAGGGGGGTCTGAGTGGCCGACAAAGTTCTGAGAAAAGATATCTTCAAAAATATCAGCTTTGGTAGGATCGTCGTAGACTATAGAATTATTCATTGAGATAGGTGGTAGGGGAGATTTTTTACTGAATCTACTATTGACAAGACGTTTTGAAGCGAGAGAAGATGGGTTACTAGTAATACGTTTCTCTTTGAAGATTTCTTGTTTTTTTATTTTTTTAGATAGTGTGGATTCTTTTTTGGCAAGTAAAATACGGATATGGGGAGATGAGTGAGGTGCAGCAAGAGTTTTAGCAATTTTCTGTCTAATGCGGTGTAGACGACGAATTAAATTTGAAGGAGTTCGAGGGGGTGGCTTCTGGAAAACTGGGGTGTGTTGATGAACTGCATCGGAAATAACAGAAAGAAAGGAGATGTACATATCAGAAACATTATATATATATTCTTTATTCATTCACACTCAATTGAAAAAAAAAATACCGGGGATACATTCCAATAAATGAGCGAAGGGGCGTGAAGACACAGCAGCTCTGATCTTATTAGGACCCACGCTCCCATGAAAAGGAAAGGATCATGGGTCCGTGGACTTAAAACGGATATGCCGAATAGTTCCTATTTTGTTACAGTTCTATTCCGCAATAGCACCTGCCAGATGACAACTTTTTTAAAACAATAATATGCGCCAATTTATACAAGTTTCGAAAACGGAAAGTATTACTGCGTCGCGAAAACCTGTCAGAGCAGAGCGCGCGACGCTGCTGTGGCAAGGCGCGCGACGCTGCTGTGACTCTGCTGTGACTCGGCTGTGACCCCCTCTTTTCGCGGCGAGACCACAGCCCAGTTGCGCGCTCCTCTCTGACTGGTTTTCGCGACGTAGTAATATGACAAAAAAATTTGGATAATGTTTCGATCGATCTGTATTTTCGGGAAGTTATGTCTAGAACATTCATTACCAATTCCACGAAAGTTCCACCGGGTCTCATCGGAATCTAGACCATACAGAACAAGGCCAACAGCAAAATGCGTATTTTCTACAGGGGGAAATTCAGAGATGCGAGACGCAATGCGGGAAAGTCCGCAGTTCCCGATGCGTTTTCAAGCGATGAAACTCTCAGAGATGAATAATACTCCGGGGTATACTTTAAAAGTATGTACGTAATTTTGGGCAATACTATTAGGTTGGCAAGAAAGTATCTATGCATTTTTGAAGTGGAACTTCGCGTGGGTTCTCATTGAGAACTTCTCAATTTTCGAACTCAGTGAAAAGTACTTACATTAATCTCATTTTGAAAACAAAAAAATTGCAACGCGGTTTTTTTGCGTACTTTCAAAATGAAAACAAAAATGGGAACAAATCTCTTCATTTGCTATGCTATGTTTTTCATTGTCGTTTGAATTTCAAAAGTACGCGAAACCGTGTTACAAAACTGGGCAAATGTTCGGTTTGAAGGGTGAACAACAGTTTGTTCACATATCCCCACAGAGAGACCATCATTTCGAGAAATCTTTCTTTCTACAACTTTTGACCAACGGAAAACAAGGAGAAGTTAGTTGCCAAAAAACCTATGAAACTGTATGGCAACACTCGGACAACCATAGCCCCACAGGCGGATGACAGTTGGCCAGTTTTGCCGAAATGTTTTAGTCTTCCTCCTATATAAACAACCTCAGCTCAATTTCTAGCTCCAGCGCTCTGTTGAAAATGCCCAGTTTATTTGGCTCTGGGACGTTTCAAAGCAAGACGTTTCAAAACTGGGACGTTTCAAAACTGGGACACTTCAAAACTGGGACGATTCAAAACCTGCCACTTCAAAACTAGGACGGTTCAAAACTTTGAGTGCAATTGTGCGTCACGGTGTACGCACTAGTGACACCAGAACACACGCACATTAAATTTTTATTTTCGTTTTGTCATTGTTTTAAACTCTTTTCACGTACTATTCATTTTCTTTTTTCGTTTTGTCATTTTTTAACTCTCTTCACGCGTTTTGCTCTCGTTTCGCATTTTTAAAAAATAATTTTTTGCCGGTATTTAAATTTGGTCAAATTCGCCGAGCTCATGTTTTGTCTTTTGTCGAGGTAAAACGCTTTAGTAAAATCTCCGATAAATTTAACGAACCTTTACCGGTGATTTATTTTATTTAGAAAAACTTCAACCGCGTGTCTTGCATCGGCCAATGGCAAAACGAAAAAAGAAAATGAATAGTACGTGAAAAGAGTTTAAAACAATGACAAAACGAAAATAAACATTTAATGTGCGTGTGTTCTGGTGTCACTAGTGCGTACACCGTGACGCACAATTGCACTCAAATTTTTGAACCGTCCTAGTTTTGAAGTGGCAGGTTTTGAAACGTCCCAGTTTTGAAACATCTTGTTTTGAAACGTCCCAGAGCCGTTTATTCTCACCCTATACGGGGTGCTGGCGAGTGCCAATAATTTGTGACGTCGAATACGGCACGTGCGGTGCGTGTGGCACGTTTTCACCAGGCCACTCGCCACGAGAAAGTAAAATCCACACCACACGTAATCTTGATAACACGTTTGAGGTCTCACATGCAACAATTGAACATTATTTGCCAAGAATTTGAAAAGCAAACACTTGGACGATACATACAGTACCGCTCAAAAGTATATGAAGTTTTGGTTTTTGGAGTATAACTTTTGAACGGAGAGGGTTATGATTCTGAAAAATTGCATGAATCTGCCCCGTAATGTTTTTGACAAGCTCCAAAAATGGATTCGGTGATTTTTGAAATCTGCTGATTTTTCAAAAAATTTGATATGCCAAAATTTTCGACCCAAAAATAATTTTTTTTTCAGATTTTTCAAGACTATATTTATTTTCAACATGAAGTTTCAAAACTCAAAATATGATTTTAGTTTACTATGGGTTGATGGGACAACGTTCAGCTGACTTACAGCGCTTTGAGTATCAGTGTCAACATGAGTAAGTCAACTTTAACTTTTATTGAGGATCACCAAAACCGAATAAAATCAAATAAACTTTGCTTTTTAACAGTTTTCATCTAATTTGCCCTAATTTTATTCGGTTTTGGTAATTCTCAATAAAAGTTATAGTTGACTTACCCATGTTGACACTGATATTCAAAGTGCTGTAAGTCAGCTGAAAATCGTCCGACCAACCCATAGTCAACTAAAATCGTACTTTTAATTTTAAAACTTCATTTGGAAAATAAATATCGAGTCTTGAAAAATCTGAAAAAAAAATTATTTTTGGGTCGAACATTTTGGCATCTGAAAAAAAAATTTTTTTGAATAATCGCAAGTTTTTAAAATGACCGAATCTATTTTTGAAGCTTGTCAAAAATATAACTGGACAGATTTATGCAAATTTTCAGAATCATAACCCTCTCCATTCAAAAGTTATACTTAGGTACCGCAACGTGTTTCTAAAACATAAGAGTTTCGCCAAACTGTCGACAAAAATAGATTCCAGTTGTGCATATTAGCATGTTCCCAAATTTTCGTTTCAAAATGTTCAGTAATTCTCGAGTTTTAGCTGTTCAAAGTTGGCCTCCCGAAGTACTGATTTTCTCCTCGCTGGAGGGGGCGGGGCAGAGTGTGCGGTCGCGCGGCACTGAACCCCGGCAACAAAAATGTGGTGCAAGGCGACTAACCGTTCGGCCACACACGCGTGTCTCGCTGCGCGCCCAAGTTTGATTATAAAGGCGAGTCCCCGCTGGATCGCTCGCCTCCCTTTAAAATTTATATTCTGACACGTTTAAGTATGAAAAAAGTACTTTCAGGTCCAAAAAATCAACCTTTTCAGGTATCGCCGACATAGTTATTTTAGATTTTATTACATCATTCAATAGTAAATTTTCTGCAGAATCGAATGATGATAGTAACTCGCGTGACAGAGACCTCCATAATAGAGAAAAAAACAAAAAACTTGAATTTTTCAAAAACCACTTTCATACTTTTAGGGCAAAAAGTGTTTTAAAATGTCTCAAATGATTTAAAATTTCATACACCTAATCTCGAAGATCTCCTTTATCGATTTCGACAATAAAAAAATGGGGTCATCGCTGAAAATTTTCAGATCTTTTTGGTTGTACTTTGGAGACGTCCAGAAGGCGTGCCGTTGTAGATAGAGGAGATCTGATGCAAAAATCGAATTTCCCGTATAAAAATCTATCAGCAATATAAAAACAAGCCGTGACAGAGATCTCCATAGATAATTTTAGAACGTTTTTCTGATCGTCGTTTCAGTTTTTTGAAAATTTCGCCTGAAAATTGAAATTTTCAGTCAAATCTAATATCACCAATCAATTCTGCGTGAAAAATTACGTATGGAAACATTCCGGTATGCATAATTATGTTAATAGTATTCGGGCTACTGGAGCGCAAACTCTCAAAATAAAAGCGAGGAGAAAAAATTGAAAGGCTCCGCCCCCTCCTTTTGCGGTGCCTAGTTATACTCCAAAAACGAAAACTTAATATACTTTTGAGCGGTACTGTATGTTCCTCACTATCAGTGTGCCTTATCGAAAAAAAATTTGTCGACAAATGCCCTTTTTGACAAATTATCGACAAAAAAATTTGTCGAATTTGTCAAAATTTTGTCGACAAATTTATCGACAACAATTCGAATTTGTCGTTTTTGTCGATAAATTTGTCGACAAAAAATCGACAAAAAATTTTCGACAAAAAACGACAAAAAATTTCGACAAAATATATTTTCTTGCTAGTCGACATCGGTTGCCGCGCCGATCTCATGCAAATGATAGCGATCGCGGACCCGTGATTTGTCGGTACAAGAAACTATGTATAGCCGGTTGCGTTCTCCAAGAGGGCAGCTACCAGACAGCTACCTGGCAGCTATTTGGCGGCTACCTGGCAGCTACTTGGCGGCTATTTGGCGGCTATTTGGCGGCCACTTGGCGGCTATTTGGCGGCTAGTTGGCGGCTAGTTGGCGGCTATTTGGCAGCTATTTGGCAGCTATTTGGCAGCTATTTGGCGGCTATTTAGCGGCTATTTAGCGGCTATTTGGCGGCTATTTGGCGGCTATTTGGCGGCTATTTGGCGGCTATTTGGCGGCTGTATGGCGGCTGTTTGGCGGCTATTTGGCGGCTATTTGGCGGCTATTTGGCAGCTATTTGGCAGCTATTTGGCGGCTGTCTGGCGGCTGTCTGGCGGCTGTCTGGCGCCTATTTGGCGGCTATTTGGCGGCTGTCTGGCAGCTATCTAGTTCGATATCATACCAGTTCTATTTCGTACGAGTTCTATTTCGTACGAGTTCTATTTCGTACGAGTTCTATTTCGTACCAGTTCTATTTCGTACCAGTTATTTTTCGTACCAGTTCTATTTCGTACGAGTTCTATTTTGTACGAGTTCTATTCCGTGCAGTTCTATTCCGCGCAGCTCTATTCCGTGCAGTTCTATTTCGTTCAGTTCTATAACGTAGCAGTTCTATTCCGTGCAGTTCTATTCCGTGGCAGTTCTATTCCGTGCGAGTTCTATTCCATATCCAGTTCTATTCCATAGCTGTTCTACTCCGTGCGAGTTCTATACCGTAGCACCCCCGAAGGAACTGCCCGGAATACAGCTATCCGAAATAGAATTGTAAAATTTGATGTCTTCTGCAGTTCTACAACAACACTTCGAAATTGCGCGCTGCATTATTGTCGACAATTTGTCGAAATTTTTTGTCGAAATTTTGTCGACAAATTTGTCGAACTTTTGTCGAAATTTTTTGTCGAATTTTTGTCGACAAAATTTCGACAAATTTGTCAAAATTTTTTATCGACAAATTTGTCGAATTTGTCGATAAATTTCGACGAAAAACTTTGACAAATTTATCGACAAATTTGTCGAACCTTTGTCGATAAGGCACACTGCTCACTATTATGGATTCATGACATAGCGACTCGTTGCTGCAAGTTGTGCGCCAGCAAAATGGAAAAAAAAAATGTTTTCTGTCACGCTGCCAAGAGCTGAATCGTGGCGAGACGCAACATTTGCTGACGCATAACTTGACACGCTGTCTCGCTACGCCAGGAATCCATAATACTTGAGCCAAAGCAACAAAGATGGACGTGTTGATACTGCATTGAACTTGTTGCCTTATTATCAAACAAGCCTGATCTGGCGCCTATCGGCGCCAATCAGTCTTGAGTAGCCGCCTGCGGCGGCTGTTAGGTTGGGCGTAATATTAAGCTTGATCTAGTTCGAACCACCTTTTTTTATTTCAAAACAACAATTTATTCACTAAAAACTATTTTAACAACAGAACTATCTTTAAAAAAACTATACAAAAAAAATGAGATCAAAGAATTTCTTTGTACACGACGTTGAGTAGTCGCTCGGAAGAAGATTTGATGAAGAGCTCATTCTTTGATCTGGCGCGGGAAAGAGCAACGTATGTCTGTCCGTGAGCGAAGACGTCTTCCGGGAGGTAGAGTCCAACTCTTCCAAACGATTGTCCCTGTGCTTTGTTGATGCTGATGGCAAATGCCAACTTGACCGGGAACTGTGTTCTCTTGAGGCGGAATGGAAGGTTTTTGTCCTCGTAACAGGTGATCCTCGGTACGAAGGTGTCCTTTCCTTTGTTGGATCCGGTGGCGAATGTGCAGAGGATGCATTTCCGCTGGAGTTCTTTGACGATGAGGCGTGTGCCGTTGCACATTCCACTGCTCACGTCCAGGTTTCTCAAGAGCATGACGACTGAGCCAACCTTCAGACAAAGACGATGAGGGGGAAGGGAAGATGTCCGAACAGAGTTGAGGAATTCCGTGGTCATGTATTTGTTCGTCGACTCGTCTTCAACTTCGTCTCGTGACAAATATTCCTGTAACCAATAGATTGGATGAAAATTTAGAGTAAATCTTTTACCATCTGTGTCCCTTCCATTTTGGAATGAGCTTTTTCATTCAGAAGATCCACGTCGATGTTCTTCGGGGCGAGAATAGCGGCGTCCGACATGTCTCCTCTCAAATCGCCAAACACATCACCCACGAGATCTTCAGAAACTGGGAGACCTTCTGGAAGAGTGACTCGATCTTCGTAGTCGTTTGCTACTCCATCACCAACATCCAGTAAAAACTTCATCCAATTGGCATCTCCATTGATGATCCGCATGTTGTCTAGAAGCGAGAACTTTTGGAATTGATTCCAGAGGTAACTGTTCTTGATACAGTTGTTGATGAGGTCCGTCTTGGTTCCGCGCCGGATGACAGGAAGGATCTGACGAAAATCTCCGCCCAGAACCATAAGTTTTCCTCCGAAAGGGAATGGAGAGTCGGTCAAGTCTCGAAGAACGAAGTCAGCAGTCTCCAATGCAGTTTTGGAGATCATGGAGCACTCGTCCCAGATGATCACATCCACTTCTTTCAGCTTCTTTGCCTCCTTACTTCCTTTGCTGTGATTGCTCGTCTTGGAATCGTTTCCGATGTTCAGTTTGAACAGTGACGCAGAAGTCCGGCCATTTGGGAGCAATGTGCTGGCAATTCCTGTCCAGGCTGTGCACTGTACGTTCTTGTTCATTGCTCTAACCATGTGAAGGATCACGTTGTATGTGTACGTCTTTCCAGCTCCTCCGGGACCATCGAGAACAAACATCTGAGGAAGAGTGACGTCAGTTGCAGCGGCAATGACAGCATCACAAAATTCCTTCTGGCGGGGATTCAAAGTGGCGTAGAGTTGATCTCCTTTTGCTTGATGGAAGTTCAAATCAACGAAATCGTCAGTAGAGTTGTCGATGACAATAGTAGGTGCAGTGGCGAACGTCTCCATTGATTTTCCCAATCGGATCAATCGTTCATCAACGTCGTAGTAGGCTCGTGCTTCTGATTCCTCCTGATCGTATCCCCGATTCAGAAAATCCTCTGACATGTCCTTCTTGAAGAGATTCCACAAAGTTTGGGTGTCGCCGATCTCGGAGAAGGCCAGAATAGCAGAGAAGGCTGCTCTCAGCTGAGCTGGCATGTGATAAGCGGCCATTTCCTCGAGTGACTTGATGACAACGGCATCGTCGTTCAGAAGACCTTGGGCTTTTGCTGCTTCGACAAAAGTATCATGCACAGTTGGAATACCATTGTCGTCTTCAGTCATCTTCAGATCCGAGAAGCTGGTGGCACCTTTGGTGTACAGAAGCAGAAGACGTAGAGCGTATCTCTCAGGATCTCCTGGATAGACTCCATAGATCCTTCCGATGGTCCTTTCTCCGCCTCTTTTTCTAGTTTTCCACTCTCCTCTTGTTTTGTCGAAGGTGAAACACTCTGGCATTTCGATGTAGGTGAGTTTTCTGGAGTCCTTGATCCCTTCGAGGTCATTTCCAGCTCGTTCCAGGTCAGCGAAGTACTTATTTTTTGCGAAGAAAGCGGTCAGCGTAGTCCCTTTTTTTGCAGAATTTTGAGCGGCGGTTTTCTCGTTTCCAGGTTGGTAAACCACTGTCTGACGATCCGGAAGATGAATGGATAGGCGATAGATTGCATCGCTCTTCTTCTGACACGGGAATCGGTAGATGTGGTGGAGAGCTTCTGGAGCACAAATATAGCGGCAGTCCAGGTACATCTTGATCTCGTCCACGGTTTCATCTTCAGCACTGCGCAACATCTGAATGGAAGCACGATCGTGTCCTTTATAGACGTATTTGTAAAGGTATTTTACAGCTTCTACCATCGCGCATACTTCCAGATTCAGATGACAGTTGAAGTGAAGAAGAAGAGTCCTGTTGTACGCCACAACATGCTGATTGGTCAGCTTGTGCTTTCCATACTCCACGAATCTTCCATCATCACGTCTTCTGTACTCCGGATATCCGTTGACGTCGGCATTGGTAGAAGATCTGAAGGGCTTCGGAAACCGCTTCATACATTCCATCTTATCGTTTGTGCAAGGGGACTTTGGGTTCAATGAACCGCACGGACGATGGATCATATTTTTCGAAACGATATCGAACAGGTCTGGATCTTCTCCGGGATCAGGAATTTCAGCGCAGATGACGTTGTCGATATCAGCAGTTGTTTTTGGCTTGAAGTCCGGCTTCATCGTGATGAGACAGTGCGCATGCGGAAGTCCTCTTTTCTGCCATTCGTAAACTTGCACATAAGCGGCGACCTCTCCGAACAGCTTCTTTTTGAGCAGGACATCGAAAAGAGCATTAACTTTGAGCTTGAAGACTCTCGCAACGATGTCAGGACGATCTGACGCAGTCTGACCATCCTCGAGACTCTCCTCGATTTCCGGCCACTTCGGATTACATGTCATTGTCAGAAAATAGTCCGGCTTACCATATTTAGCCACGATTGACATTGCATCTTGGTAATCTTGAACCATAGCACGTGGACTGCCAGGAAATAATGATGGCAGGACAATGCGTTTTCCAGGTGGTCCGTCTTCCTTATCTCCAGCCACGTAATCGCGAACTGTGCAATACTCGTCTGTCCGAAGCTCTGCTTGATGTGTTCGCAAGTAATACAGCCGATTCTGCTCGCTTTTGCAGAACGCATCTACTGCAAACTGTTGGAAGAGATTCTTTCCGAATAGAATCGGGTTGAAGCTCTCGCGGATTTGCAGAATGTGAGAGTAGTACTCGAGCATTGTGATTCGAGAGTTTTTCCGTGATGAGCCAGCCTTTTGAAGATCTTTGTGCCATCCGAAGGTTCCTCGAGGGTAGAATATTGGATACACCATTGCGTCGCAGTGCGGATCAGTGTCTCGAATAGTTGTCAGCTGTGCATCCCTTCCGTGAGCCATAACGCTCTTAGCTGGTGGTGCTCCATCTTCATCTCCAACAAAAACAGCAGCGACTTCATTGGAAGATGGGATGTTGTAGGTGTTCTTGTTCAACTTGGCAGCATTGATGTCAAAGATCATTCGGACGGGTTGATCAGTGACCCCGAGTCTCTCACCTTCCTTCTCAACTTCAAACATCATTTTGTATGACTTGGCAAAAGCATTGATTTCTGCCAGAAGTTTGCTCAACGACTTCATGATCGATCTGTCACAGTTTCTGTTCGGAGCAACACTGAGCCTCTCTTCAGCCGCTTGCTTCGTGTCCATGATGTATAATTGTCCATAGGAAGGGGCCTTTCCAGTCGGTGGATGGAGAGGTCCAGCTGCATGGTAGATCTGTCCATGGATCTTATAGGAGTAAGGTCCGTAGCCTCTGAACTCTTCCACCTGTGCACCCATTGATGCGAGAGCCAATGCCGAATTGAACTGTCGGATGTTGCTCTGGAAGTTGTCAGCATCCGAGTTATCTCCTGTGAGAAGTTCTTCAATCTGGACTGGGAAGTTAGCAAAGTTGTCCTCGACTTCAATGTCTCCAGAAGCACAGCAGATGTTGATCATTCCGACATCTTTGCTAATTTCGTCTGTAAAAACTGATATTGATTCCCGATTCAATATAAATATTTCTTACCTTTGAAGAACCTTGCTCTACAGTTAGTACATGTAGTCGTCATCTGGCCTAAATGATGTCGAGTTACTGTAGCACCTCCAAATGCGTCTTTGGCCGCTGTTGCATTCTTCTCATCCCTTGGTTTCCGATATCTGTTTGAATGGTATGTGAGTCTCTCAATGCGTTGCTCCTTGGTTTCAGATGCTCTTTTAGCTTTGGCATTGCTTCGAAGACTTGCTCTTCTTTCCTCGGCCCTTTCCTGCGTTTCAGACAATCTTGTCTCAAATTTTGATTGCGAGTTGCTTATCCTTTCCAAGTTTTTCTCCTCCTCGGTAGAAGCAGCTCTCCGAAGACGTCTGGACTCCCGGTCTTTCTTTTTCCGAATTGCACTTTCTTCTGGGGTCTCGCTTTGTCGCTTCCGTCTCATTCGAGCAGCTGCATCACTCTCCTTTTCCGGGGTTTGCAGAGCCAACTCTTCCAGAGCGATTTGATCGTGATCGTCGCTTTCTGAAGATTGAGCTTCACTTGATGGAAGCGGAAATCTGAAAATGAGCTGTTAATGCATGTTTAGAAGGCTTATTTAAGAACTTACGTTGAATCCCTGTCCATTGAAAGGCAAAATTTCGAGATTTCTAGAACAATTGACAAAAAGAGCGGTCTTGGAACCACGTCGAATAGCATATAAGAATGATAAAAAAGTAGGGTGGCAGGTGTCGAAACACGTGGCAATAAAAGCGCGGGTAAATATGTTGGTCCACGCTATTGGCGGTCCGCCAAAATGGTCAAACGCGCCCCGCTGAACTCTTCTGCAGATCGCGTTTGATAATTTGGCGGTCCAACAATAAATATTTATACGACTTTCGTCGTAACAGTAACAGAAAAAAATAGTTAAACGTGAAAACCAATTGAACTTGTTGAACTTCAAAGCGAAGTTTTACAAAATATAATGAAGACATAAAAAAGCCTAGAAATTTTGAGGGTACGACAGAATAGAAATATGCGAAATAGAAATTCTACACAATAGAACTGCTATTTACAAAATAGAACTTGAGAAAATAGAACGTCTACAAAATAGAAATAAGCGGAATAGAACAGCGCGAAATATAAATGTGACAAAATAGAAATGCTACAAAATAGAACTCTTGGTGCGATGGAGCGCGTTTGCATTATTCTTCGAATGTTCCGATTCTCAGGTAATTTTCGGCAGCTTATGGGCAACAAGGCCGCCAATGGCCGAGCAAAATGGCAGTTTGCCACAGGATTCGGCAGATCTGCCCGGGGCAGGCCATGCGCAGGTCATGCGCAGCTGATCGGCAGCTCATGCGCAGCTCAGGGGCAGCTCACGCGACGCAACTCCATGCGTCGCGTGCCATTGCTGTGGCGCATGGCGCATGGGCGTTGCATCCTATTTTACCTTTCTACGTTTTCCTTTTTTTTTTAACGTCAGACACATTATTTGATTGATAATTATTTACACAATGTATAATGTTATTATTATTATTTTTAAAAATGTGTCGCTTCCGAAGCCTTTTCACGCTAATTTCATGCAATTTTTAAAAATTATCCTAAATGCACTTTTTATTCGTAAAAGTTTAAAAAAAAGATTAAAAATTCGCGTGAAGAGGCGGATTTTCAGTATAAAGTTCATGCGGCCTCAAAGTGACAACTTTTTAAAAACAATATTTATTAACACTTTTCTGTTTGCTTTTCTAATTTTTATATTATAATGGATACGCGGCGGAGTGACATTTTTCACGGTTTTATTTTTTTTTAATTTAGAAATAATTGAAGAAATAAAAACATTTTTTGTCTTCCAGTTTTATGTAAAATACTGCTCCGTCACGAATCCATTATACTGTGTTTTCAATCGATTTGCATCACGAAAAAATGTATTCCGCCCACATTTTCACGCTAAATTTAGTGCATTTTGAGATTTTTCGTCAAACACTTAGGCGGTGTTTTCTTTTTTTCGTGATACAGCTCGATTGATAACAATAAACCTTTTCCGCTTTATTCACTTTTTCTCTATCGAAAAAATACGAATTTTTTTTAGTTCCGACGCAGAAATGGCCCGCTCAAAACTAAGCATGGAAGGATCAATACGACATTGTTTGAAAGGCAGTGAGTAAAATATTATGATTTCAAGCTAACTGCATCATCACAAAAATATTTTTATTTCAGAGAAGAAAGGATTTTTCAACAACCACAACAACAACCAGGCGACGTCTCAAAAACGGAAATCTCGAAGCCGGACATTTCGAAACCGCGTCAACCGGGGAGGTGAAAAGTGAAATAGTGAGTCGATACAAAAAATATTTTTAAAAATTTAATAAAAAAAGAATCAAAAAGTGCACACAAATCATTTCCTCGAAAAACCTTGCTTCCTGCAGTGGTTATTTTCATCAGACATGTCGCGGTCCGGGCCGGACCAATGGTGAAATTTGTCGGCCCGGAAATTTTTTTAATACGTGAAATGAAGAAAAAATACCTGCTTAAAAATAAAAAATGTAATCACAACAAACGAATTTTACGTGAAATTGTGAGCAATTTCACGTTAAACTGTAATGGGGTTATTCACGAAATGGCAAAAAACTGCGCGAAAACTCGGAAAATGCTCCGATTGATCTGAAATTTTGGGAAATAAGGGGAAAAACTCTCCCGGACATTACCCCAAAATTTCAGACCAAAATATCGATTTTTAAGAAATATTGCATTTTTCTCTGAAAATGCTTAAAATCGATATTTTTGTCAGAAATTTTGGGGTAATGCCCGGGAGAATTTTTTCCTTTATTTCCCAAATCTTCAGGTCAATCGGAGCATTTTCCGAATTTTCGCGCAGTTTTTGGCCGTTTTTTGCCATTTTTTGCCATTTCGTGAATAACCCCATAAGACAAAAAAATATCTCCATTTTTTTCTGATATGTCTTCATTTTTTCGAATAAAAAAGGAATAAAAATTGTCACTCCGCCACGAATTCATTATAATGGATTCGTGGCGGAGTGACAATTTTTTTCACGTTTTTATTCGAAAAAAATGAAGAAATAACTGAAGAAATGAAGAGATTTTTCGTCTCCCAGTTTCACGTGAAATGTCACTCCGCCACGAATTCATTATATAACGACGCAATTACTTCGATAATTTGTTTTTAATTGAAAAAAAAACGAAAAAAAAAACAATTGATCGGGCCGGTCCGGGTCGGCCCGCGGGCCAGCCCGAGTTTCGTCATGTCGTGATGTTCATAGAAATAAATTAATTTTTAGAACAAGAGAAAAAACTCTTTTCAATAAAAAATTAGTAGAATTCAATTTCATAACGGGTATGGCTTTATGGGCCTATTTACATGCATTTTCCTGTCATTTTCTTCCTATGCATTTTTTCGATAGGATTAAAATCAAGTTTACATAGGAGGAAAATAACAGGAAAATTTATGTAAGAAGGCCCATAATCGTTCTGAAATTGAATTATATTAATTTTTTATTGAAAAGAGAGTCTCTGGGCGTTTTTTTTTTCCTTTTTACTGTTCTAAAAATTAATTTATCACTATGAAAATAACCGGTGCAGAGATCAAGGTTTTTCGAGGAACTGACGTGTGTGCACTTTCTGATTCATTTTTCATTAATTTTTTGAAATGACTTTGTATTGACTCACTCGCGGAGCCCTCCGTTTCCTCCATTTTTCTTTTACGGCCCGTTCCTCCTCATTGTTTTCACTTTTTCGCCTATTTTGCTATTCTTGCCATTTTTTGTCACCCCCCCCCCCCCCCTCTTGCCGTTTTTTTTTTCATTTCTCGTGTTTCTCGCTATTGTGAAAACAAAAAATTGCAACACGGTGTTTGCGTACTTTCAAATGAAAATGGGAACAAATCTCTTCATTTCCCATGCTATTTCTTTCATTGCCGTTTGAATTTCAAAAGTACGCAAACACCGCGTTGCTATTTTTTTGTTTTCACAATAACTAATTTATTAAATTGTTTTTATATTGTTATCGATTAACCACCTTTTTCTCAACATTTGCTTTTTTCAATAAATGTTTGTTATCATTTTGTATATTTTGGCAATTTATTTTGGGACGATAAACAGCAGCTCGGGCGCAGGTCATGGGCAGCTTGGGCGCAGGTCAGGGGCAGCTTGAGCGCAGGTCAGGGGCAGCTTGGGCGCAGGTCAGGGGCAGCTTGAGCGCAGGTCAGGGGCAGCTTGGGCGCAGGTCAGGGCAGCTCAGGCGCAGGTCAGGGGCAGCTTCGGCGCAGGTTATGCGCAGGTCAGGGGCAGGTTATGCCCCGGTCATGGGCAGCTTGGGCCGAGCTAGCGGGCAGTTTGCCCCGACTTTCGGCAGTTTGCCCCGCAAAATGGCATGTGGGCCGATGGGAGTCGGCCCACATGCCCTTTTGCGGGGCAAACTGCCAAAAGTCGGGGCAAACTGCCGAAAATTACCTGAGTTCTTATAGGTTTATCAGTAATTTTCATATGTTTCAAGCAAGTAGCAACAGCTAAAATGAAGAAAAGTATAAAATCAATGCAGTTTGCGAAAAAAAATTGCATAATCGGCGAAAAACTGACAAATTGTCAAAATAATGCAAACGCGTTCCATCGCACGGCGAGTTCTATTTTGTATCATTTCTATTTCGCTCTTTCTATTTTTTAGCCGTTCTATTTCGTAGCATTTCTATTTTGCACAGTTATATTTTTTCCAGTTCTACTTTGTAGCAATTCTATTTTGTATTTCGCCGTTCTATCCTGTCGTACCCACGAAATTTTTCACGCCAGAAACTCCCGATTGACGCGAACATTTAATTATCAATTCATTTTGTTTGAAATCTGTACCACTTGCACAGGTGATTCGCGTGACGCAAATAATTTGTCAAATATTGTTCGCGCGTTTGCGAAATGGGTACGCGTGAACATTACTTTTGTGCGCGCATAATTCGCAATTCGCGAAAATTTACATGTTATTTGCAAATTGTATGCGCATCCCGAAAACATGATCAACAATTTGCAATTCGCGAAACATCATATTCGCCGACAATAATTTTGTTCGCACACAAATGACAAATCCCGAAAATTTGACACACGATTAGCAAATCGTGTGCACATCGCGAACTAAAATATCAACAAAAAAAGAACGAATTGCAAATAATTGATAATGATTAATTGTTTTATATTTTCCCATATCAATTAATTAAATGACCTTTTAAGATAATCAACTTTATTATACATAAAAATTAGAAAATAAATAAATAAATATCATTTCATGATAACGCAAAGAATAAACAAATAAAGGTCAGGTACAATTACAATGTGTAAATGGGTGGGGGTCACGAAACAGAGATTAATTTATAGGAGTCATCTCATTTGACAAATTATATGCAGGTTCTTCAGTAAACATCGGTTTTATGACGAGCTTCATTCACACTTCATTGTTGATCGTCCTTGATCTGAAAAATAATACATTCATTTAGGTTTTTCGAGTCTCTAATAGGTTAAGAAAAGCCCACCCATGCGCCCGTTTATTTTTAAATTATTAAAAATGTGTCGCGAGTTTTTAAAATCAATATTGTCAATTCGCGAAAAAAGCAAGTGCGCTCCACGAAACTTAGTACTACGTGGATTTCATTTTCGTCGCCAAATTATTTCATTTAACGTTGAATTTACACGTGAATTGAAATTATTTGGCTTTGAAAATGAAATCCACGTAGTACTTCGTTTCGTGGAGCGCACTTGCTTTTTTTCGCGAATTGGCAATATTATCTCGAAAACTGTTGACTATCAAATTTTTAGCAGGTACCTTTTCAATTTTTCAATTAATTTTAAAAACTAAAAAAAAGCTTGATTTTTCGAAATTTTCAATGGTTTCCTAAAAAAATTTTTAAACTTTAAAAAGTTATTTTCTTAAATACTTATTTGTTACTAAAGTTTCAAAACTCACCTTTTTCTTTGGTTACTGCGGGGCGTTTCTTGGGCAAGTGTGTTGGGAAGTCTGAAAATGCAACATTAACGATGGAAAAGTTAACGAAGAAGCAAGAACGAATGTAAACTAAAAATATTTAAGCAATTTTACCGGAAAAAACAAAGAAAAATATCAGAAAAATAATGTTTTTGTGGCAAAAGTAAATTAATTTGGGACCTCAATCAAGGATGAGAAAGTTTTCGCTGCGAGAGTTCGTTCGGGATTTGCCAATTGTATTTTCGCGATTTATCAATAATTTACCCATAATTGGGAAATTCCGACCATATTTCGACCATGCATTACTTACAAATTGTACTCAAATCGCGATTTTCTTCTTCGCGATTTGCGTGCGATTTGTAAATTGTTTTTCTGCGCGTATAATTCATAAGTCACGAATCACCTGTGTGGTGTAGTGGCTAGTAGTTGCAAACTGCAATCTGCTATCTCTGGTTCAATTCCTCCTGAGGTCCGTGGATTTTTGTCGATCTAGAGGCGTGGTTAAAAGGCGCCCCATCCTTCAAGCGAACAGACGGACATACTTGAATAGCGTAATATATATAAGAAAGATACCTGCATGGCTGACACAATTGATTACTGGTAACGAGAAATGGACTCACTATTGTGAAAACAAAAAAGTTGCAACGCGGTGTTTGCGTACTTTTAAAATTCAAATGAAAAAGGGAACAAATCTCTTCATTTGCCATGCTATTTCTCTCATTCCCATTTGAATTTCAAAAGTACGCAAACACCGCGTTGTCATTTTTTTGTTTTCACAATATGGTTAGGTACCGTAACGAGTTTGAAAAACATGCGAATCTTGAAAAATTACTGATTATACGTATCAAAATGAGTAAACTCTATAAAACTTTCGTGGGATCATATGGTAGCCGACAAGAACCTATTCTACCGTAAAAACTTTATTAAATGATCACCCCTATTAGAATGCGACCTCATGCAACTTTGGTAAAAACATATATTGAAAGTTATTTGAATTTAAAAAAGCCAGTTTACATGTTTTTTGGAATCTGGGTACAGTAAAAAATAAAGTACGCAATAGGCAAAAGAACTGTTTCAAAATTTTTTCGAACATTTGGTTTGAATTGTCTTTTTCATTTTAAAAATTATTGAGAAAAAAAATCACTTCGTATATTCTCAGTACAGAGCGCTGCAAACCCGCTCCCTTCACACAGTGGTGAACGCGGCCTCAGGTATTGTGAAAAAAAAAATTGCAACGCGGTGTTTGCGTACTTTTAAAATTCAAACGGCAATGAGAGAAATAGCATGGGAAATGAAGAGATTTATTCCCATTTTCATTTGAATTTCAAAAGTACGCAAACACCGCGTTGCAATTTTTTTGTTTTCTCAATATAGAGTCAAACTCTTCTGAGTAACAATAAAGCCATTATTAAACTTTTTCAAACTTTTCAAGTTTTCAGACTTTTTCAAGACACGTTTAAACTTTTTCAAGATGCTATCAAACTGTTCTTGGCTATTTTCAAACTATTCCAACCCATTTTGAAACTTTTTGAAGCAGTGCTTATTTGTTACATGAAAAGGTTTGAAAAAGTTTGACTCGCGATACCTGAGGCCACGTTGGCGACAAGAGAGTGCAGAAAATGGAAAGAGCGTGGCCGATGTTTTGCTCGTTTTTCTCTGACAATTGTGAGTCTCACTCCAAATGCATGCGAAATTCATTGTTCGATTGGAGCGAGTTTGTAGCGTTTTATACTGAGCATAATAAAACAAAATTTGTCAACTTTTGGTTCAAAGTGAGTTTTTAATTTTTTCAAGTGTTAATTAGGGCTGTCAAAACGGCCCCGTGGCCGGCCGCGTGTGATGAAACATCTCTCTATTTTTCGTGTTCTTTTTTCGATATTTCTCGGAGATAGGCCGTGTTTTCGACAGCCATGCAGTGTAAATAAAGTAATGAAAGATCAACGCATGAAATCGCGAGCTTCGCGATTGCAATTTGGCGCGAAGCGAGTGAAAAAAACAATTCGGCAAGGAAGCAGATCCTGTTTCTTAAATCTTTCGCCGAAAAATGTATAGATACTTTCTTGCCAACCTATTTAAATTATTGTCAATAATACATAACTACTTTTGCATTCGATTTCGTGTGTGCCCTCTGGCGCAGGCGGTTAAACGCTTGTCCTGCTGCGAAACACGCAAGTTCCAGTTTTTCAGACAAGTTGCGGGCCGGGCCGGGCCGGACCAATGGTGAAATTTTGTCGGCCCGGCCCGGCCCGGTTGGCCCGATCGGTCCGGAAAATTTTAAAATACGTGAGACGAAGAGAAAATACCTGCTTTAAAATATAAAAATGTTATTACAACAAACGAATTTTACGTGAAACTACAGTGCCGTGCAAAAGTATACGAACCGGGGTGATTTTGACTGTAACTCAACTTCGGATCATCCGATCGACCCCAAACTTGCAGGGATTGAGAAAAACGCTTAAAAATGAGTTTGAATAACAACACAGCAAATTTACTCAATAGAATAATGTTTTTGAAAAAAAAATTAAAAACATTAAAAAAAAAGGATATTTTGATTTTTGATATTCAGGGCGAGAAAAAACAAAATGACAAGTTAAAAACCGGGGGAAATGTTTCAAAATGATTCAATTAACTTAATACTTAGTTGCCATGTTTTTGGCTTTGATAACGGCCTCACATCTTTTTGCATGGACTCGATCAAATTCGTCAGGGTCTGAAGTCGGATCTTAGTCTATTCTTCCTTGAGTTGCTCGAACTTCTCGGTACAATTTTTTGGCTGTTTTGTTTTTTAAACGTCTACCAAGAACCTCCTAGAGATGCTCGAAGGGATTCAGGTCGGGATACTGGCTTGGCCAGGTCATAACGTTCACTCGATGCTGTGCGATCCAGTCCTTGAAAAAGTGGGAAGAGTGTTTCGGATTGTTGTCCTGTTGGAACAACCACCCACGACCCATCTGAGATCTTCCAGATGATAGCATTTCCTTCTCCAAGATGTCCTTGTACATGTAGCTCTCCATGGTTCCGGTGATTCGGATGAGTGAGCCTACGCCATTTGCGTGGAAGCAACCCCACATCATGACGTTGCCACCACCGTGCTTAACGGTCGGAACCTGGTACTTGAGTCAAGTATTCCTTCTGGAATTACTCTACTAAAAATAAAAAGAAAAGAAAGACAAGATAACCAAACGCAGCGACGTTAAGTTTCTTAAACGGCAAAGGTAAAAACACGCAATCAAGATCAATCAATTTTATATAAAAACCAAAATAATTCACGAGAGAAGGAAAGAGTAACAACTCTCCACAGCCAAGTACAAAATCCAAAAAAGGATAACTTTCAAACTCAAGATTGAGCAAAAAACCCAAAAAAGAACCAAAAGAAAAAAATCAAAAGAAAAAAACCAGAATGAAATCCAAAAAAAGCAAAAAGAATGCCAGAAATGATGACAAATCTAAGGACCATCGAAACAGTCCCGCCAACTATTGCATCATCTGACGCAAGAGTGCGATGGTTTCGCGGGCAAAATTGGACTTTCCCGGGGCGGATTTCTGTCAAAAAAACAGAAAATCTAAGCGGAATCGCACATCCCCGGGTTTTTTCGAGCCCACCCAACCATAGCTGCGGCCTTGACTTGTCTTGAGAAACCAAAAAAGAAAGGAAAAAGAATTGGGGAAAGCATATTTTTAGGAATTTAAAAAGTGAAGGCAACTTGGAGACACAAATAACTTGGAAACATGATCGTGACCAGAAATAAAAATAGAATTATGCCGAAAAAACATCAGAATGGCTGGTGGTATTGAAGTTGGCCTCGTCCGAAATTTCCTCGCCGAGAACCAATAGCGACTGGCACTCCGCGTCCTCGTTTCGAAAGCATCGGACCAGTGGCAAGCTGAGGCTGTCCGTGGTGGTTGTTGGGTGGCCTGTTCCGCTTTGACGCCTTTGGTGCCTCCTTCTCGGCCTCGTTTGACAATCCAGTCGAGCACACTTTCACCACAGGCTTCGACACGGAGTTTCCTTCTTCCATACGAAGCTCCAACTCGATTGGCACTTCTTGCTCCTTGGCCACCAGCAGTACTGCTTGCCAATAGTTGATGATGGTATCGGAATCTCCAATTTCCCACAGCTTCCGATTCCGACTCGATTGTACTCGGTACTGGGGCGGGATCAAATGAACAGGTCTTTCCGGGCTTGCCATACTTTGCAGCATTGCTTCCAGTTCGGCAGCAACCGAATAGTCCTCAATTGCGGTTGGGGCGCACACCACTGCAACTCGCACGTCACCTGGGAGCTCGGAAATGAGCTTTTTGCCGAGTTCCTCGGGATTGACACGGAACGGCACGACAAGAAGAATAGCCGTAGGCTTTTCCTTCTCAACGTCCGTCACCATTTTGGCAAGATCGGCAGATTCCGACAGTGAACTCAGCCGACTTGCGCTTAATGGAATCGCCTTGTGGTCAACACCGGGCGTGGTGACAATCCACAACTTGTTCTCGAAAGAACTGCGTTTCAGGTGAATCCTGGCCAAGTCTGAGTAGACCGAGTTCCATGCCTTCACCCACATCGGCACGCCCGAGAGCGTTTGAATGATGGTTGGGCACCAGGCTAAAGTCCTGATGGTGTCCAGGCTAGGCGGCGAACTGGATCCAGGAAAGTGCTGCTTTGACAGAACTTGCAGATCCTTCGGATTTGCTGCCAGCGCGGGGTTGTGCTCCAGCCACTGGTGCATCCGGTGAAGTTGGACCGGTGAGGTGGTCTTGGCCTTTTGCGCGTCCGCAGGGAAAAACTGGCATGGTGTCGGACAGCGACAGAAGAGGATTTCGCTGAAATAATTATCATGTTTAATCTCTAGATTCAACACAATATCACTCCCAACATCCCCATATGGTTTTATTTTCTCTTTCACTCCAGCCCTGCCCTTGGTAGTTTCTATGATAACGTCCTGTTTCATTTCTACCGGGATGACTCTCAGATTATCAAATGGAATGATCAACGTTTCTTTCCGATTTCCCATAACTGGGCGAACCGTCGCCGAATTTTCCGAAACTGAGATTACCCTGTATGGACCTTTCCATTTATTGACTAATTTGGGGCATTTTGCACCCAACTTTTCCGACGGGATTTCCACCAACACCCTACTCCCAGGTTCTGGATACCTGCGATTGTGCACCTTGTGCTTTAGGTCGAACAACCTCTTGTGTTCTTCCCATTCCCTTCGGGCATGCTCTTTAGCACTTCTGTGCGCTTTGAGCAATTCCTGTGTCAGGACACACTTATATTCTTCCATGTCAGAATAATTAATGCCATCGGCATCCTCCCCCTCCATTATTAAGGGTCCTTGCGGGTCCCTTCCTGTCATAAGGAAATAAGGAGTATCTCCTGTTGTTTTGTGGGCAATCGAGTTGTATGCATAAATGGCATAAGGCAACTGATCGTCCCATTCAACGGGCAATGCAACTTTCTTTTTGACAATGTGCATGAGCGTTTTGTTAAAACGTTCCACTGCGCCATTTGCTCTACTGTTATACCCTTTTGTCATTATGTGTTTAACCTTCAACATTTTGGTGAACTGCTCAAACATCCCGTTGGAAAATTCTTTTCCTTGATCCGTGAGCAAGGTATGAGGAATGCGACCCTCACCTATTGCCCACCTGTCTACAAATGCCTTGAGGACAGTTTCGGCCTTTTTGTCAGGAATCGGAACGGCGGTCCCGTATTTCGTGAACAAATCCACAATTGTGAGAACATATCGATTTCCTTGAATGGATAAACCCACATCAATCAAATCGCATGCCACAATTTCTAGTGGGTAAGACGTCTTGTATGGGGTCAGCGGGGCTACTAATTTTGGGTGGTCATTTGTGCATATGCATTTAGGGCAAGCCTTCACAAATTTCTCAATTGTCGCGCGCATTTTCGGCCACATGAACTTTCTGGAAAGCTGTCTCACCAACTTCTCCGTTCCAAAGTGTCCGGCCAACGCGCCTTCATGGTACTCTTTTATGAGCTTTTCTCGTGCACATAGCGGAACTACCATTCGATTGCAAGACGGATTTTCCGTGTTTCTGAGAGATTTCCCGATTAAGACGAAATCACTGAGTTTCACCAACTCCTTCATTCCCTCAATCTTCACGGCACCCTGCTTTTCTCCTTTTTCCAACTCATCTATCACTTTTCTCCACCCTTCATTCTCTTGCTGGTGGTATTTGAACCAATTTTTCGTGTTTAAGAAATCTTCTTTTTCACACTCAGTTCTCACCTCATTAATTATACTGGTGAGCTCAGTGGTTTCTCCATCTGTCGGATCAACCCCTGGAGCACCACCTCTGCTCAATGCATCAGCCACAACATTAGCTTTGCCCGCCACGAATACTATTTTTACATTAAACTCAAGAATCTCTAGCGACCATCTGAGCAGTCGATCGGCAAGCGGAGAACCTTTCAGAAGTGAGATCAGTGGTTTGTGATCAGTGCACACAACGACCGGGGTTCCGTATACAATGGTTTTGAACCTCCGTAGCGCAAACATCATTGCCAGAGCTTCCAAGTCCGTTACATGGTACCTGGTTTCTGCTGGAGTCAGAGATTTTGAAGCAAACGCAATCGGATGCTGCATTCCATCTTCTCCCTCTTGTGCAAGCACTGCACCTACTCCTTGCCGACTGGCATCAGTGTAGATCATGAATGGTCTATTTCCATCTAGAGCAGCACGAACATCTGGCTGTGCAAGCACCGGTGTTTGGCACACAGACTGAATGAGCTTTTGGAACGCTTCCTCCTGCTCTTTCTCCCATTTCCAACAAACTTTTTTCGAAGTGAGTGGTGTCAGCGGGGCGGCGAGTTGCGCAAAGTTGATGATAAATTTTCGATAGTACCCCACCAAACCAAGAAACGACAACAGTTCTTTTGCATTGGTTGGCTTGGAAAAATTTTTCATGCGCTCAACTTTCTTTTCCTCAGTTTGCACTCCTTCCGGAGTAACCTGATGGCCCAGATATTCCACCCTTTCTTGTGCAATGTGGCACTTCGTGGCACGCAACTTCAGGCCACTCTGCCTCAACCTTTTCAGCACTTCTCTCAAATCACGTTCATGTTCCTCAATGGTGGTACTTGCGATCAGCAAGTCGTCCACATAAACAAACGCACTTTTTCCCAATAGTTCCCCTATGACCGATTCCATCATTGCTTGAAAAACCGCTGGTGATGTAACCAAGCCAAATGGTAGCACATTCCACTCAAAGAGCTCACTACCAATCGCAAAGGCCGTGATCGGTTTGCTCTCTTCTTTAAGCGGGATTTGCCAGTATCCTGCCAACAGGTCTAACGTGGTAAACACTCGTTTTCCGACCAGTGACTGTAACGTGGCTTCAATGTGCGGAAGTGGGTGTGCATTGTTTTTGACAACTTTGTTAACTTTTCTGTAGTCAATACACATTCTGACTGATCCGTCTTTCTTCTTCACTAGCACCACTGGGCTTGACCACGGAGATTTACTCTCGCGGATGACGCCTTGGCAAAGCATTTTAGACAGCATTTTCCTGATTTCCGGCCTAACAGCTAGTGGAATCGGGCGCGGTTTTTGACGGATTGGCTGAGCCTCTTCCGAGAGTTCAATCTCACACTCGACGACATGGGTTCTTCCCAATTCTTTATCGTCTAGAGCAAAGACATCTTGATACTCTTTCACAAGCTCCCAAATTTCTAGATTCTCTTCTTCTTGTCCTCGACGAAGCTGGGCACATAGATCTGAGAACTTTTGCATACCCGCATAAGTCTCTCCCTCTATGCTACACACGTGACCATTCGGGGCTTTGAATTCTGGGCTACCCACCCTCTCATTCAATTCCTTTCCCCATCTCTGATCCTCAACGTCTTCCTGGACTATATCAAATCCTTCCACCTCGCCGGTGGCAACAATTTGTCCTTTACGGAGAAGTATTGATGTTTCTCCAAAGTTAAAGAATCGTAGAACAGCTTTTCCGTCTCGATTAACCTTGCATATGGCCGGAGCCAACGATTCAACAAGCGGTGTCACTAGACAATCACCTTGCTCTTCCACTACGCCTTCCACCAAAACCTCAACAGTTTTTTCCGAGCCGGGTACCAATCTGATGTCCCGAGTCAATTTAACCTCCCGCGGAACTCCCTGGATGTTCATGGAGATACCCATTATGTCAAAAGCATTCGTTCCAAGAATAACTGATTCTCTCTCAACGTCTGCGACATGGTACACAACCTCTCTTGTGCGAGCTTTCAGTGAAGTTTCGAGCTTCACTTGGTGGATCAGCTTCATAGGCTGATTATTCGCCGTGAACACCGATTTGAAATTTGGTGCCTCAACCGCACACTTTTTCTCCCAATCTTTTCCATTACTTGTAACCATATTTTTCCACAGGGCTTTCGGAATGAGTGAAATTGTAGCGCCACTGTCAATGACCATCTCCACTTCAACTCCTCCTACTCTCCCTTTTTCAACCGTTGGTGGGCCAAGATTTTGTGACACATTTTCCACAACAGGGCTTTCAGCTTTCGACTGACTCAACACTTCGACTCTTCCTACCGACGGTCTCTCTGGAACTTGGGTCGGTGCCGCCAGTTGACTTTGAGGACACTTGTTGGAGAAATGTCCTTTTTCTCCACACCTGAAGCAAGTGAAATTGTTGCTCCTTGGAGCTCTGGAGCATGCAGGATCATGACATCCTGTCCTATGGCATTCCCCACATCCTCGCAGACCTGCTCCCTCTCTGATAGTGGGCGACATGGCAGAAGATACCTGATGGTGAGCTCTTCTGTCCGGAACAACCTCTCTACGGTTTTCCCAAACCGGCGGAGAACGACTGGCGGATTTTGCCGGAATACCTCTTCTCCCCACACTAGTCTCCACATCAAATTCAAACCTAGTGGCCAGCATACGACACAAATCGTAATGCCGCACCTCCTCTGTGTCCATCAACTGCACTTCAATCATGCATCGGATGGTATGATTGTGGGCGAGAGCAGACATGAGTTTCGCCGTCTTGAGCGAAGAGAGTTCTTCTGGGGGCGTTCTTGAAAACGCAACCCGGGCAATCTCATCCAACTGCAGACAGAAGTCTTCGATGGACTGGCCATCTAGTCTCCGGAGAGCTTCCCATTTGGTTTTTGCCTTTCGGGATTCATCTTCCACCGATACCCGCAAGCGAAGAGCCATTGCTTTCAATGTGGCTTCAACCGTGGTCTTCTCATCCAATGGGATCCCTTTGAAAACTTTCAGTGCTTTACCCTCCAGATACTTAGTTTCCAATAAGGTGATTTGGAATTCTTGCGGCAACGTTCCAAATTTCATTTTGAACGTTTTCGCAAAGGTGGAGATGGAAAGTTTTCCCGGTGCCGCCGAGAACACAGGAGGCTCGGGTATTGACTGAGTAATTAGAAACTGGCTGAACAGCTCAGTATCTTCATGTCTAGCAGCAGAATTCAATCTCACCGGGCTCCTTTCATCTTCCTGGACAACCCCATATCTACCATACCTCTCGGACTCATCTAAGATCTCCTCAGTCTCCTCATAGTATCTCCTAGGCACTTCTTTTTTCCGAACAAAAGGCTTACCTTGGTACCCAGAGAGCGGGTGACGCGGCCTCTCGACTGGTAAGCGCTCGTCCATGGTCTGAACAGTATCATTCAGTTGCGGTTGAATTTTCAAATTCTCACCTTTCCTGACGAGATTGTTTTGCGCCGCGGCGTCTTCAGCTTCCCGGAGAAGTTTGCACTTCTGCTCCAGTTGCTCTTCAAGCATCCGCACTTTGTATTTCAGAGTCATCGACTCTTCTTGGCACATACGCAAGCCTTCTTGAGCATCTCTAGCGTCTCGTTGGGCGGCGGCGAGCCGTGTGGCATCAGCCTGAAACTGATGTTTATTATATTCCAGTTCATGCTGCAATTGAAAAATTTTCTCAAATTCATCTCGAAGCATTTCGGGAGAATCAATTTGAAAATCTTTTAATACCTGCAGAAAGCGGACGTCACCAGAATTGGCAGCGTGCTCGTGGGTTGTCGGCTCCATGGTTTCTGCGAGATGCGCCAACTGACAGACCTCTTCCAGAGCTGCCTGTCTCTTGTCCATCAAGCTGACAGCATTCTGCAATTCATAATTTTTATTTTTCGTGATTTCAAGAGCTTTTTGTAGACTATCTATTTCGTAGCTTTTGACTTCCAAAGCTTTTTCTTTCTTTTGGAGCGCTTGTGTGAGAGGCAAAATCATCAAAGCAGCCTGTGCTTCTGACGCTTTGGATAGGGTGCGAATGTGAGAAATCACTGCGCTGATTTTCAATTTTTCTTTTTCGCTCACCTGCCCTTTATCCGCGCCATCCGCCTGTGCCTTGGCATGATGTCCTGTCGCCACAGCTGCCGCCTTGGCCCTCTGGCCATCAACAGCATGTGACGCCTCCGGCCTGTTGAACGAGAAGTTGACAACGGCGGGGCCATCAACATTCGGCTCCTGCAGCAACTCGGCTTCCACCAGCTCATCCACCTCCATCACCCTTTCCTCGCGGGAATCCGCACGGATGTTGTCGAGAAGATCACACTCGAAGTTGTCCATCTTTTTTCTACAATTAACAAGAATGGTTAACTTTGAGTGGTTTTTTATAGGGAAGATATTTCACGTGAAAAACGTTCGCAAGTGAGATGGATACACAACTCGCTCAAATCAATGAAAGAATTTGTCAAAATTATTTTCTTTTTGTTGTTTACAATCTTTTCCAAAACTTAAAAGTTGTCGGAAGATTATAAATTAATTCACTTGGCTGAACGGTTGTAAAGTTACACTCCAGATCAGTATTTGGTCTAGATGGTTCTTTTCTGGGACAACTTGCCTGAATAGCGAGAAGAGTCGATACCCTCGACAAAATTTCTCACACTTTCCAGCCAAGTGGCGCTCCAAATCAGAGACTGATAGAAATTTGGTGTTTTTCTAACCGAAAAAACCTTTCTCTCTTTCAAAATTTTGCAAAAAAAAAAGAAATATAATTTGATATTCTCCGCGAGAATTACCAAAACTCTTCTTTTATTTTATCTTCGATAAAAGTTTTCAAAATATTTTTGACTATTCACTTCCGTGGCAAAAGTCCAACGACGAAATACCCTTTCAGTCGCGACGTGCTCACAGTGAGGTCGTCTAAAAAAATTTCAAACTTTATTGATCGCTACCCACGAACAATATCGTTTGCTCAAGAAAAACAATTACAAAGACTCAACGCAATGGTTGGAAGTCCTTCTACACAATTTTTTTCAGAAATTCCGCCGTTTTAAAACTAGGCACGGAAAACTTTAAAAAAAATGTGTTCTCTTTACAAAATCCACGAAGAGCTTCGCTGGATTTTGCTCAGAGTTTTGGCCCGGCCCCCAAGTCAAGTAACCGGCCCCCAAGTCAAGTATTCCTTCTGGAATTACTCTACTAAAAATAAAAAGAAAAGAAAGACAAGATAACCAAACGCAGCGACGTTAAGTTTCTTAAACGGCAAAGGTAAAAACACGCAATCAAGATCAATCAATTTTATATAAAAACCAAAATAATTCACGAGAGAAGGAAAGAGTAACAACTCTCCACAACCAAGTACAAAATCCAAAAAAGGATAACTTTCAAACTCAAGATTGAGCAAAAAACCCAAAAAAGAACCAAAAGAAAAAAATCAAAAGAAAAAAACCAGAATGAAATCCAAAAAAAGCAAAAAGAATGCCAGAAATGATGACAAATCTAAGGACCATCGAAACAGTCCCGCCAACTATTGCATCATCTGACGCAAGAGTGCGATGGTTTCGCGGGCAAAATTGGACTTTCCCGGGGCGGATTTCTGTCAAAAAAACAGAAAATCTAAGCGGAATCGCACACTTGGGATCGTTCCTTTTGTCACCTGGACGTCGTACAAGAGTGATTCCATCCGTACAAATCATCAAATACTTTGACTAGTCGCTTCATACTACCTTATTCCACCCCAGTGCCGATGATCCTTTGCCTACTTCAGTCGAGCTGAACGGTTCTTCTCCGAAATCATTGGCTTTTTCACCGGGCGCCTTCTGGAGAGTGAAGCGTGGCGCAGACGTCTTTTGACAGTGTCCTTGGACACCTGGAAGCCATGTCAACTGAAACTTTCTGCGAAATTTTCAAAAAACTAACCTGAACTCCATATTAGTCCTTCAGCTCTGAGTTGATATCCGTGCTTGTCAGCCGGGAATTTTTTTTGCTCATCCTCACAATAATTATGTCGTCTCCTGATGATGTTCGAGAGGGTGGGCATGTCCAGACCCATCTGACGACCACGGATGATAGCCATCCGCTGAGAATTAACGAAGTACGAGAACCACGAGGTCTATCCATTCTAAATAACAACATTTATGCATGAAAACACGATAATAATTGAAAAAAGGAAAAAAGCAAAAAAATCGGATTTTATCGATTTCCGAAAATTTCGAAAATAAGTGTGCAATTGTTGCTGCTCACCGTAATATGTTATTCAAATTCATTTTTTAAGCGTTTTTCTCAATTCCTGAAAGTTTGGGTTGATCGGATCATCCGAAGTTGAGTTACAGTCAAAATCACCCCGGTTCGTATACTTTTGCACGGCACTGTATATGACATTTCACGTGAAACTTTTTTCGAATAATAACGTGATAAAAATTGTCACTTCGCCACGAATCCATTATAACGACGAAATTACTTCGGATATCATCCTTATATATAAAATTCCGTTTGGGTCTGTAACTGAGTTTCTTGGTGTGTCTGTTTCCAAACTGCATGGCGGAAGCGAACTGGGCGCCCGAGACCAACACAAAAACTCGAACTCCGTTCTGTAGCTTACAGGGCAAGCGTTTACCCGACTGCGCCACAGGGCACACGCGGAAATTGCATAAAAAAGTTATATTTCAAATGACGAATTAAAAATTTTAAAAATGAAAGGAAATCAAAAGTAGCTTTTGATGCAGCCAGGCTTGTTTCTTTTTAATAGAAAAAAAAAAACGAAAAAACTTACGAAAAAAAACCGAAATAAAAATTGATCGGGCCGGGAAAATTTTCTACCGGCCCGAATTTCGACATGTCTGCAGTTTTTGTGTTGTTCTCCGGTACTTGATTTGATTTTGCCATGCAGTTTGGAAACGGACAAACAAATAAATTTTGTTATGGGGTTATTCACGAAATGGCAAAAAATGGCAAAAAACGGCAGAAAACTGCGCGAAAACTCGGAAAATGCTCCGATTGATCTGAAATTTAGGAAATAAAGGAAAAAATTTTTGCGGACATTACCCCAAAATTTCAGACAAAAAATATCGATTTTAAGCATTTTCAGAAAAAAATCAATATTTCTTAAAAATCGATATTTTGGTCTGAAATTTTGTGAGAGTGTCCGGGACAGTTTTCCCCATCATTTTCCAAAATTTCAGATCAATCTGAGCATTTTTCGAGTTTTCGCGCAGTTTTTTTGCCATTTTTTTGCAATTTCGTGAATAACCCCATTACACCCACAAACGGAATTTTCTAAGCTGAGTATTTTTAACATAATTTCCCAAAGTTTCAGATCAATAGGAGATGCTTCCCATTCTTCTCCTATTTGCTTGCCATACTTTTAAGTTTTTGAAACTTCTATGAATTGGTCTATGAGAATGTCCTTCTTTATTATTTAATTTTCAGTGAAAGTCATCGAAGAAAAGATCCAAGAAAAAGTGCATTACTATATAGCGGAGGCGCGGAAAGCGATCAAAAAATCAAAGAATTCGGAATTTATGAATTTGAAGGAAATCTATCACAATATTTACCGCATTAATACGCTTCCAGTTCTCCCATCAGATTATCAATGGTATGTGGGAGCTTATCAGAGTGCTACTGAGGAGAAATCAAAGAGAATTTCAAAGAAGGAACTATAGAATATAATAAATTCATTTTCGAGATTTTTACATAAATACAGTCTATGAATGCATCATCAACCTCGTTCTACGGCATTTCTCTATTTGAAAACATGCGACGCGCTTTTTTTCGACGGGAGGGTTCAAATTTGAGCTGCCATGCCTGCTATAACACCGAGATTCTTTGAGTAGATTGGTTCCAGTATATTAGTTTATTGAATAATTAAATAACATATTGTCCATTCGTGAACACGGCGTATTGAAGAGTACATCGTGAAAATCCGCTCCACTGGTCACAGAGATTTGAGAAAACGCGGTTGTTACAGATTTGAAACGGTTTGGATTTTCAAAAACGAGGCGCTGGGGTGCTACCTCGGAATAGAACTGAAGTGTAATAGAACTGTTCGATAAAGAAATGTAGCAAAATAAAACTGTTTTGGAATAAAACTGTTCGGAATAAAACTGTAGCGTTTTGGAACTAAATTAGCAATGGAGCGCGATTGCATTGCTTGGCAGTCAAGGCGGGCCGAGAAAAAAATAATAAAAGTTTATTCAAAAAACAACAAAACAAACAATTTTTGATGCATAGCTCAAATATAAACTTGTGATACTTGTGAGGTTCGACCTCAGTTGCTCAAATATAAAACTGTTGAAAAAAGCACGTGCATGAGAAATTCCAATATTTGAATGAGCAAGCAATTCAATCGCGCTCCATTGCTAATTTAGTTCCAAAACGCTACAGTTTTATTCCGAAACATTTCCATTCCAAAACAGTATTATTCCGATCAGTTCTATTCCGAACAGTTTTATTTCGTTACAGTTCGATTTCGCTACAGTTCTATTCCAAAGCGAGTTCAATTTCGCTACAGTTCTATTACGCGTCAGTTCTATTCCGAGGTAGCACCCAATTTTCTTTACTGAACTGAGGAATTCAAAAATGTATGGTTTTTACGGTTTCAAACCTGTAAATGTTTTGTTTTATTGTGTTTTCAATGGAGTTGCATCATCAAATAATGAAACCTACACTTTTTTTGCGTAAAAATTCCAAATGCGCTAAAATTCGGCGCTACCTCGAAATAGAACCTTTTCGAAATAGAAATGTGCCGAAATAGAACGTGACGCGAAATAGAACCGCGTGAAATAGAACTGTTCTGAATTAGAACTGTTCCGAAATAGAAATGTTCTGAAATGGAACCGCGTGAAATAGAACTGTTCGGAAATAGAACCGCGTGAAATAGAACTGTACTCCGTTTTAGAGCATTTTAGCGCAATTGGGTGAAGACCATTGAATAAATGGCCAAACAGAAAAAGTTCCACTCAGTGGCGTGACCTGTAACAACCGTGGCGCTGCGTTGGATTTCAGTTGAGGAGCGTTTTCTATTTATTGACTGGGTTCTATTTCACGCGGTTATATTTCGGTACAGTTCTGTTTCACGCAATTCTAATTCGGGACAGTTCTAATTCAGAACAGTTCTATTTCACGCGGTTCTATTTCGCGTCACGTTCTATTTCGGCACATTTCTATTTCGAAAAGGTTCTATTTCGAGGTAGCGCCCTAAAATTCAACAATCGCGTGAAAAAGTGGGCTTCTTTTGGTGATGCAACTCGATTGAAAACACCATTTGGAATCAGTTTAAAAAAATAAAAAATGCGATGAAACGCGCCCAATTCCAGGCCAATAATCAATGGGTCCCAGACTCTTTGGGCAAGATTGATTTTCGATTAAGTCTGCTTAGGGTACCAAATTAGTGTACGGTTTCTTTGCGTACGATTGCTCCTTAGTTACGGCAACTTTTTTGTATGAAATTTGCAAATTTGGTACCCAAAGAGCATCCGTAACCATAAAGAAAACGTACCAAAAGAGCGAGGAAACCAAAGGTCCGGGACCCATTGAGTGTTGGCTAAAATTGCAAGATGGGCTTTTATTAAAGGGTGGGCTTATAATACAGTATTTACGGTATTTTTTTATCTCAACCCGTAAATAAATAAATAAAAAATAGAGTAAATACGGTATAACAAATACTTGTTTTGCACTGAAGAGTTTGATTTAGCTTATTACAGGGTGGAGAATAAATATGGAGCCGCAACTTTGCGTTAGTTTTGTTGCTTGCAGAAACACACATCGCGTCTATCATATTATTTTTTTAACGAATTATATTCTTTTTTAGCTATTTTTGAACATTTAAGCGAATAATATAAAAATTGAGGGTAATGATGGCCGCTGCACCACCTCGGTCTGCTATCATTGAGAGCGCGACGTGGCACGCACTTGAGGGCACTCTTCGCAGACAGATGAGAAAACATTCACCGTGGAAGCCAAAACAAATGGACAGAACAACTGGATTATTGTTGTAGATTTCCAGTCTGCCGATCAGAAAGGTGAATGTTTTAATAAAACGTCTCATTCTTCATAAGTGATGGTCTTTGTAGGAATCTGCGCAGATGACAAGGTTCAACTGGTTTTCGTGAGTGAGGGAGCAAAAATGAACACAGAATATTAAATTGAACACATTTTGGAGTCCGGAGTGCTTTCTTGGTCTCATTCTCACTTCGAAAATCGTAATTGAACCTTCCAGCATGACGGTGCACCTGCTCCATGTGCAAAAGCCACTCAACAGTGTTGAGAAGCCGATTTCCCTGGTTTCATAAATGCGCCTACTTCGAGTCCGGGTTTGAAACCGATGGATTTCGCAGTCTGGGGATATTTAACCCAGCAAGTAAAAAAAGAAATTTGGATTCTTAAATAATCGATCCTGTACCCTAGCACACCTTCATGCGTCTTCTATCTTCCACTCGGTTCTTTCATGTGAATGTCACAATGTTTCTACAGTAGGCTGCCTTAGCTGCGCAGACACTCATCTGTGCAAAAAGGATACGCAGGCCAAGAGAGAGGAGGCGCAGAGAAAGAGGCAGTAGGTGATTTTTTTTCATTGTTTTCATTCATTGTTTTCTTTTTTTTTTCGTTTTTTTCCAACATTTTTTCTCCTTTTTGCGTTCAAATTAATACATAAATTTACTGCAATTTTTGTAGCCTAAAGCTATACAAAAATTCCAAAAAAAAGCTGTCTTTTTCGGCATGGATGAATTTTTTCAGAAGCGGAAAATGTTTTTTTAGATTTGTATACTTTGAATGTGACCATTATGAGGTTATTCACTTTGTGCATCTGAAAATGGTAATTTTCCTTTTGATTTTTTGCAGAAAACGGCATTTTATGCACTTATTCTGGAGAAAAATAGTTTTCTGCGTGAAATTAATGAGAAAAAATGCAAGATGCAAAAAATGATTAACCCGGTTAACCCCATTACATTTTTTTTCTCTTTATCTTCGTCATACCAATTTTTTATTTTCAGATGTTCACATATGGTTTAAGTTTGAGAAAAATTTATTGCATGATTGCAATCGATTGTCCACGAAAAAAAATTTCTCACCACGTCATGCCGAAATTAAAAAAAAAGCATTTATTGCATCTTTGATGAACCAAATCAGGCATTTTTCAAAAAAAGAAAAGACAACAATTGAATTTATTTTTTTTAATGACGAAAAAATCGGGGAGAACACGGAAAATGTTCCGCTTGACGTCACTTGTGAAGCGCCACGGGCCCGCAGCGGGCCCGCCGCGGGCCCGCCAGCGCACCGCTGACAGCTAAAAGAGTACACGCGTGGTGCACGCAGCGGGCCCCTGGCGGGCCCGCCAGCGGCTCGCTAGCTGCTACATCGCGGGGGTGACTCCCTTCTTGCTTTTTTCTTTATTTGATATTTTCTCACTCAGGCAATTGAAAAAAAATATTATGAGAAATTTTAGTAATATTCTGAGAAATCGTCATATTTTAAGATTATACAATATATTTGGCTGGCGCATTTGTCTTGGCAGGAAAATGCGTCAGCAATGTTGCTAGCGCAATATTAGACAAGAAATTTCAAGAAACTCGAGATATTACAAGATATTGTAAGATTTCAAAAATCTTGTAAGATATTACAAGAAATTCCAAGATTCTGTGAGAAATTTGCAATATTACAAGATATTTCAAGATAATTCAAGAAATTGCGCAATATTGATTTTTTCATTAATCTACTTTTCCAATCGCGTTCTGTCGTTTTTCCCTATATTTTAAGATTTTTTTTCCACGTATTCGTTGATATTGATTTTCACATATTGCCCATTCGCGAAAAAAAAGCAAGTGCGCTCCACGAAACTTACAATTAGTACTTCGTGGATTTAATTTTCGTCGCCATATTTTTTCAATTCACGTTTAAATTCAACGTGAAATGAAATAATTTGGCGACGAAAATGAAATCCACGAAGTACTACGTTTCGTGGAGCGCACTTGCTTTTTTCGCGAATGGACAATACTTTACTGTTTTCCTTTAATTCATTATTTTTATGTGTTATTATCGAGTCAATTTTTTGCCGGTTTCACGTGAAAATTCTGCAAACACCAGTTATTTTTCAGAAACTAAAAATCCGCGTGTGACCACACTCACTCAACTTTTTGGCTCTGGGACGTTTCGAAACCTGCCATCTCGAAACTAGGACGTTTCGAAACTTTTTTGCATTTTTGCTACACTGGTGAACCGCGCGCGGGCCCGCGGCGGCTCCGCAGACGCTACGGGCCCGCCACGGGCCCGCAGCGGGCCCGCCAGCGCTTGGGTGCTCTCGCTGGCCGCTGGCGGGCCCGCGGCGGCTATGATATTTGGTAGCTGACTGACAGGTGGAAAATTTTTTGTTTCCAATGGGTTTATAAATGAATTATAGTTATTTTAAACAAAGTAAAATTGCGCATAGGACACTAATTAGTTGAGTTTTTGATCGAAAATTCTGATATTCAGTAGTGATGCGCTGGCGGGCCCGCTACGGGCCCGCGGCGGGCCCGTTAGCGTCCAACTGACGAACGGGTGGGCGGAGGATGGTAAACTGTCTCAAGAAGGTATATAAATATTTTTTTCCTAGTTTTATGTGAATAATAACGAGTACAAATATTTTTTTAGTAGACTTTGTTCTAATTGTAAGAATTGGACATGATCGACCGCGGATAAGTTGCAGAAAAGTTTCATTAACGTTTCGTTTGTTTTGATATTTGTTGAAAACGTTTTGTTCTAATTTGAGAAGTGTTTATTAGGTTTTCAAACAATTTGCATCATGAAAACAAAAATCCGCAAACACCGTACAAATAAGTGGGCGGAGTTTCATGTTCTCATGTGGCAAATTCATTGAAAACAAAATTATTTATACAAAATTCAAACAAACAGATTAAGGCATTCAAAAAACTACGAGTTTCGTTCGCTTGAATGTAATTTATTTTTTGTGAATAATTCACATCTATAAACACTGTATTTTCTCTAAAAAAAAAGTGCAGCTTCAGTAACGAAGCTTACAGTACCTGCTAAAAATAATGTAGCAGCCTTTATTAAAAATTCAGCATACATTAGCAATTACGTAGATATTCCGGCTTCTTGCAATGGTTGTATAATGGATTCATAGCGGAGGGACAATTTTTTACGTTTTTATACTCGGTATAAAATGCTGATAACTCGCTCCAATCGAACAATGAATTTCGCATGCATTTGAAGTGAGGTTTAGAGAAATCAGAGCAAAACATCGGCCACGGCTCTCTCAATTTTCTGCACTCTCTCGTCGCCAACGTGGCCGCGTCCATCACTGTGCGAAGGGAGCGCGTTTGCAGCGCTCCGTACTGAGAATATTCGAAAAAATGAAGAAGTAACTGAAGAAATTAAGAGATTTTTCGTCTCCCGGTTTCACGTGAAATTTCACTCCGCCACGAATCTATTATATGTGTTTTCCATCGATTATAGTTTTTATAGAAAAAATATTTCTACGCTGCTAAAAGAGTCAAGCCGGTAAGAGAGCCTTTATCGCCTTATCCTTATCGCGTTCCTTTTTTAACAAGTCGCACGCTTGAAATTCTATAATACTGAAATTACCGTTTTAATAACGTTGACAATCGGGTACTGCGGATGGACGTTGACAATGAGTTCAGCGCAGGCTAACAGCGCTCAATCTGCCTATTTTAAAGCGATTACGTGTAAATTAATTTTTTTTAAATGTTAAATTTTGTGATTTTATACTCATTTTTTGATTATTCATCAAAAATATTAACGTAAAAAGTCAGTATTACCAAGTTTTCGTGAAACAAATGGCGCGCAGCATTATTGCAAAACTGTGTGCCGCAGATTGCAAAGTGGGCGGGGCTTAACTTTTTAAATATTTTTTTGTCAAACAACTTCAATTTTACGTGTTTTTCTGCCGTTTTTTATCATTATTTTTCATTTTTAATTAATTTTTTGTGTTTTCAGGGGAAAAACGAATCAAAATGGCAACATTTTGCGGTCGGCGGAGGTTAAAATCCGCCTGAAAAACGAGGAAGTTTGTAAAGTACGTTTTATGGGTTTTTTTGTTGAGATATTTATTATTTTCAGGTGGTAAAGAAGCCAGACTGCTATGGAAAAAATCGAATTCATCTGGCCAATCGGTATGTTTTGAAAAGTTTTAGTCTTGTTGAAATTTGCGAAAAAAGAGCAAAATAAATTGTATTACATATGTTGAAAACAAAAAATTGCAACGCGGCGTTTGCGTAATATCGTGTCAACTTAGCAAATTAAATGAAGAAAAATAATTAGCGAGCCGATTTTTTATTTAGACCTTTGTTTCCCAGAAAAGTACAGAAAACTGAAAATGGAAGCGAAAATCCGTTATTTTTTGCTCGACTGCAATACCTTTAACAAATTTCCTAAAGCCGGTAGCGCACCGATTTGAACCAACTTTAAAAAATGTAGTAAATTAAACGAAGAACAATATTTATTGAGCCGATTTTTCATTTGGCTTTCATTTTCAAATAGATCCAGGGTTTCTTACATGGAAGAGAAAATTTCTCAAAATGGCGATAGTGTCGGGTTTTACCCGGTTTTCACCCATTTTAATATTATTTTATCCATTTTTATTTATCTTGTTTCATTTATTTATTTTTGGCGCAAAGACATGTTGGTCAAAACTGTCGGCGCGCATTTCTTTCTGCCGCCAAATTTGGCATTTTCATTTGTCATCCTTTTTCGAAAGGATGATTTTTCACTCTGGTTTTAACTCTTGGTTTTTGTTTTGGATTGGTTTCCACTTGCTCTATTCGCTATCACTTTGTTTCTTGAATAAAGTTGATAGACCTTCGTTCTGCCTATTCTGCTGCCGTGTGCTCTGTAGCACTCCACACCGATCAAGGAGAAGGCTCGAAAGAGTCCGTGCACCAAAGGAGAAGACTCGAAAGAGTCAGCGCATCGAAGGAGAAGGCTCGCAAGAGTTCAGGAGAAAACTCTGAGAAGAGTTCAAGTGGAGAAAATCCGAAAGGATTCCGAGAGCTAACTCTGCAAAGAGTTACAACCGAGTTTGATACTCACGTTGTCAGTTAGACAGCGGGAGTTGAAATCTCGACGATAGGATCCGAATCGGTACGTAGTGGAAAAAAAGCCGATTGGCACGAAACTTGCCCAAAAATTTTCAAAGCCACAGGGCTTGGAGCGACCGAGTTCTGGTGCGAAATATTTAGGTGCTTTTTGCGCAGATCAAATTTGGAAATATGCTTTTGAAGAAAGGAACTGAATGAAATAGGAATGACACAAAATAACGCTATATTTCTTTTTAACAACGATATTCCCTAAAAATATAGAAAACGTTAGAAGCCCAGTTAAACCGCGTACCATTTCAATTGATTCTAAGAAGTCCGTGGCAATTATATGCAACTATCGGTCTTCCTTGACTTATTTGACATTCTACGGCTTAAAAAGAGTTGAAAAAAATTTAAAAAGAGTTATTTTCAACTGTTTTGGAAACTTTTTAATGTACTTTTTAAAATAACATGAAACTCTACGCCATTTACTTGTGGAAATAAAGTTTTTAAAAACTCCGGGATTCCGTATTTAGCGCCAGCTCTCACATAATAAACTTATTCAATTTTCAGACACGTGCGACATCTCGATTCGGACGATCGACGATGAGATGATTCGGGCAACGTCATCGAAGAACTTTGTGATAATCTAATAATTTTCTACATTTTTCTTTTCTGTTTTTCAATAAACTGTCTTATTAATAACATCAGCGTTAGTTTCTAATAGAAAATATCAAATAAAGAAAAAAAAAAAGCAAGAAAGGGGTCACCCACGCGATGTAGCAGGTAGCGAACCGCTGGCGGGCCCGCCACGGGCCCGCTGCGTGCACCACGCGTGTACTCTTTTAGCTGTCAGCGGTGCGCTGGCGGGCCCGCGGCGGGCCCGCTGCGGGCCCGTGGCGCTTCACCAGTGTAATGGATTTTCGCCAATTGACACCAAAAAACGCGGGAATTTGGTAATTATTTTTCGTTTTTATCAGTTTTTTTTTTTGGGAATTTGAATCCACTATTGTGTTTTCAATCGAGTTGCAGCATGAGAACGAGAGATAAAAAGACATGTTTTCTCTGATTCTCTTCGAATCGAACTGTGTTTACGTGGTCGCGCGAAAAAAAGTGGGCGGATTCACGCGTTCTAATGTCGCAAGTCGATTGAAAAAACAATATAAAAAAAACCAAAATATATTATTTTCAAACGAGTTGCAGCATGAAATCATGAGCCCGCAATCATCGTTCTGTCTGCGTCCCTTCAAATAGCACTATGCTTGCGTGATTGCACACAAAAAAGTGGGCGGAGTTTCATGTTTTGACGATGCAACTCGATTGAAAACACAATAAGCAAAAATACCAACAAAAAAAACAAATAAATTTTGACGCTTCGTCATTTCACTTTATCGACTTGCGTCTTACTTTTTGGGACTTTAAAATGCTTTCTTCTTTTGCTTATAGGGTCATTCACAAAATAGCAAAAAGTTGTCGCAAAACTTGGAGAACGCTCTGAGGCCATATGCAAGAAACTGGAAAACGAGAGGATAACCGTTTTCCGAAAAAAAAAACATTAATGTCCCACTGTTCATTTGTCACAAATGATCATTTCCTACTGTGATCATATGCCACTTTTCGGGTGCTACCTCGGAATAGAACTGAAGCGAAATAGAACTCGCTTCGCAATAGAACCGTTGGGAATAGAACTGTTCGGTAAAGAAGTATAGCAAAATAAAACTGTTTTGGAATAAAACTGTTCGGAATAAAACTGTAGCGTTTTGGAACTAAATCAGCAATGGAGCGCGATTGCATTGCTTGGCCGTCAAGGCGGTCCGAGAAAAAAAAATGATAAAAGTTTATTCAAAAAAACAACAAAAAAAAACAACTTTTGATGAATAGCTCAAATATAGAACCGTTAAAAAAAGCACGCGCATGAAAAATTCCAATTTTTGAATGAGCAAACAATGCAATCGCGCTCCGTTGCTAATTTAGTTCCAAAACGCTACAGTTTCATTCCGAAACATTTCTATTCCAAAACAGTTTCATTCCGATCAGTTTTATTCCGAATAGTTTTATTTCGCTACAGTTCTATTACGCTTCAGTTCTATTCCGAGGTAGCACCCTTTTTCGATAGTATCGTTTCCCACCTTTTTCAAATGTTATGTTTCAATATACTTGCTATAAAATGCTGCAAACTCGCTCCAATCGAATAAAGAATTTCGCATGCATTTGGAGTGAGGTTTAGAGAAATCAGAGCAAAACATCGGCCACGGTCTCTCAATTTTCTGCACTCTCTCGTCGTCAACGTGGCCGTGTCCACCACTGTGCGAAGGGAGCGCGTTTGCAGCGCTCCGTACTGAGAATATACATATAGCGGATTCGTAGCGGGGTGACAATTTTTTCACATTTTAATTCGAAAAAATGAAGAGATTTTTTGTCTCCCAGCTTCACGTGAAATGTCACTCCGTCACGAATCCATTTTATTTTTTGAGTGGAATACTCGGCGAATGCATCATCAGCCTCGCTCTACGGCACTTTTCAATTTTCAACAGTGTAGTGCACCTTTTTTGAAGCGAAAAATCAAATTTTAACTGCAACTCGTCGTGGATACGTTATTTTTCGTCGTAAAGAAGTATTAAACTAGAATTCGAGTTAATCTTGCAAATGCAACACGGTTTTACAGGAATTTTGCAGTAGAGCGAGGTTGATGATGTATTCGCCAACTATACAATATTTGCCCGCGCTAGATTAGGGGCTTAGGGAAGTATGCTTTTTTTCCGCGCCAACGCGCCGGAAGCATGTGTGAAACCTTAAAAATTTGCGACCGTATGGAGCTGTGTGGAAGTATGCATAAAAGAGTACGGAGCGTCGATGGCGCGATTGTGGCACCGGTGGGGACGTATAATTTGAAAAAGATAGGAAATGATAGTATCGAAAAAAGTGGTATATGATCACAAAAGGAAATGATCAATTCTGACAAATGAACAAAAATAGGAAATGAACAGTGGGAAATGAACGTTTGCCTCTCTCACCCTCATCATGTTTACATCAGCGTTTTTCATTTCGTTTCACGTTTCTTGCTTACGGCCTCCAGACAGGCTCAGAAAAGTTTGGACAGAAATATCGTTTTTTCTCAAAATTTTAAAAATCGATATTTCGGTTCATAAATTTTCTGAGCATGTCCGGGATTATTTTTTACATTATTTTCTTAATGTGTCAGGTCGATAGAAAAATTCTCCGAGTTTTCCCACAATTTTTTGCTATTTCTTAAATAGCCCTATTAATTTTAAATTGCTTAAGGTACTCAATCAAATGACAAAAACCGAGTTTGGTTAGGCGGAAAGACAATTGCTGAAAGGATCGTTAAGCAGAACAGAGAAAAACAATGAGTGGATGGAAGCATCGAATCAACAAATGCAAACAAAGTCAACGAATTCTAGAAGAGAAGACATTTAATTTAATTATCGATTCTGCAAATCGGATGATGTTATTGTTCCCGACATTTTTCGATGACCCACTTATTGAATTTTTATTTTTTACTTCAATAAATTTTTAAAAGTCTCCAAGATATCCCTAGATAATTTGGTAGTATTATAATAACAACACGAAACTTTATAAGATAACTTAGTAATAATGTAAGAAAACTCAGTAATATTACAAGAAAACTCAATAATATTACAAGAAAACTCAGTAATATTACAAGAAAACTCAATAATATTACAAGATGCCTCAGTAATATTACAAGATAGCTCAGCAATATTGCAAGAAATCCAATATATTACAAGAAATTCTGGCAATATTATTGTGCCTCACAACATTCTTGTAAATCTTCGCCAATATTACTAAAATTTCTCATAATATATTTTTTCAATTGCCTGAGCATGAAAACTAACACAGTTTTTGTTTTTATCAATATTTATTGAAAAAAAATTAAACAAAAATTCAATACAGCAATTATTTAAATTTTTCCAAAATTCGTCGCTGTCGTTGTCCCACTCATCTCAGCATCGTTCGTCCTCACACAAGATGTGGCACGTGTCTGAAAATTCAGTAAATTTTGCTGTGTAAGAGATGCGGCATCCCGGAGGATGATAATTTCTTTTTAAATTTTTATTAGGCGAAGCGCTCTAATTTGTATGAGACAACTTCCGTTCAATTCAATTTCCTTCCTTAATCATTTGAAGTCCAAACTTAAAAATGTATAATTGCTTGCAACGGACATTGAAACATATTCGTTTTGGCTTGAGGAAACGCGAACGAAAACCGCTATCACATGGGCATGAGACAGCAAACGTGAAAATTTTTACAAAAAACGCCCAAATAGTGTCAGTTTTTATATCATTTAACTTTGGGCCTCCTTTGTATTAATTTTCAGTTATGCTTCGAGCGCGTTTGCTCTCTGCCGGTGCATGAGTCTGTGGCCCATGACCGTTACAATCAATTCCTATTTTTCGAGTATTTTCACTGTCTATAGATGGATGGACTCGTTTATTCAAGAAGAAATATCAATTTTTCAATGCTTGACAAAATTTAATGAAAAAATATTACTCAAAACTCATATTTTTGTTTTATTTTTACTAGAAATATTTCGGCGGCTTTCCCCGGTGTAACGGCGAAAATACCACAAGGGCCTTCAGTATGCTACACTTAAAACTTAACCGATTTGTACCAAACTTCGGCAGCCTTGTGTCACTTGGTTATAAAAATGTTTCGCCAAGTTTGATGCAAATCTGTCCAATAGGCGCCGAAAAAATGCTTTACACACGAAATCTCACACGGACACAGATACAACAGACATGAATAAACACTTATATTTTTATTGAAAAAACTAAAATGTTGAACAGGTACTACTGAATTAACGGTTTACAAGTCACATAGGTGTTTTTGTTCGTAACAAAAGACGCCTAATTTTATTTAACGATGCTTTTTTTAAAATATTTTTTCCGAAAATGCTGCACTTTTGCATTTTTATTGTATTCAGCGATGTTTTTTTTAAACTTTATTTCAAAATTACTTTATGTTATCTTGATTTTAGCTATTATATTTTCGCGAGTCAGGCTTGGTCGGAAAAAAGTTTCGAAAAATCGGATATCGGGCTTTTCTATGCCCTTTTGAAGTAAAATAGTGTTTTAAGCAGAAAATTTTCTTTAAATAACAACATAAAACTAATTTGAAAAAACCAAAAACCACTCAAGGCCCACGTTCAGTCCAAACAGACATATTTTCCGAAAATGGCCGAATGTAGGACTCACAAAAATTTTAAAAGCAACTGAGAAATAGCAAGATATGCAATTTTCGTAATGAAAAAAATTGGATATCCGATATTTTCGAAAAGCATCCTCAGGGAAAAACTCAGGTCATCGATTTTCCGACCAAGCCTGGTGCGAGTTACTGATTTTTCATGTTAAAAAGATAGGTACGCCGTTGACAAACAATCATTTCCAACTGAATATCGTTTCTCAGCAGAATATGTTTAAAAAAAATTGGAAATTGATCATTTTCGGCCAGTATACGAGTATCATATTTTGGAAAAAGGTAGCAAGTGATAAAACGTAGAAAAAGAACAGTGGGAAATGATTTTTTGCCTCAGCCTTTAACCTATTCAATAGGAAGAAATCGATATTTTTCGTAGCGGCGTGCCGCATCCATTAAAAATAATTTACATTTTTTTTAAATTTTTGACAGTAAGAAAAATTAAAATAAAAAAAAAGAAAGAAAATCTTACCGACGTCGGCGGTGTCGAATTTCGGTTGTCCTGTTGGTACCTGAAACAAAAAAAATAGAAAAAAGTTATAGGGCATATTCAAACAAAATTAATAAAGATTTAAAAGAAAGATAAATGATTTAAAAAACGCCAGAAAACATAAAAAAATAGTTTTTTGACAAAAATAGTCCAAAAATGTTAAGCCCCGCCCACTTTGCAATCTGGGCGCATGATTTGGCAACCATGCTGCGCGCCTCTTGTAACACGAATAACTGGGCAGAATTTTTTGCTTCCGTTGTTATTTTTGGAATATTTTTGCTGAAAGATCAAAAATGAATATAAAATAACTGAAACCAACTGAACAAAAAAGAAAAATCCTTAAAATTGGGATATTGAGCGATGTTAGCCTGCGCTCAACTCATTTTAGACGTCAATCCGCAGACACCGATTGTCATCGTTGTTAAAGCGGTAATTGCAGTATTATAGGCTGTCAAGCCTGCTGCGCCGACGTGCACTCGCTATTGATACTTCATTTAGGGGGGGGGGGGGGGTTTGAAAAAAACAAGGCACGCTAAAAGGCGATAAAGGTCTCTTTAGCAGCCGATGCTACACGCCGTAGAAAATCTTTTTCTATAAGAACTATAATGATTAAAAAACGCTTAACATCGTGACAATCTTCGTAATTGATAATGTAAATTTTAATAAAAGCTGCTAAACTATTGTTAGCAGATACTGTAAACTTTGTCACTGAAAGTGCACTTCTGTTAGAGTAAGTTTATTGTTTATAAATACGAATCATTCACAAGACATAAACTTCATTCACGTCATTTATTATTCATATCTGAGAGTTCCACCGCTCGATCACGCAACGTGAACTGCAGACTTTCCTTTTTTTCGAATACCGCCTACTATTGCCTACATCTGTTTTATTTGAATGTTCGTATAAACTAAAGATTTCTTTAATTAGAAAAAAAGTTCTTAAACAAATATCAAAACAAACTAAACGTTTATGCAACTTATCCGCGGTCGGTCAAGTCCAATTCTTCAAACAAAGTCTACTAAATATCTCATCATACGCGATATCATTCACATAAAACCAGGAAAAAACATTTATAAACTTTCTTGAGACAAAAAGTTTACCATCGTCAGCTGGCCGCTAGCGGGCCCGCCACGGAGTAATGGCGAGTGACCTGGTGCAAATGTGCTCCATTGACAACACGCGCACGCTCGCACGCGCCGCATTCGACGGCAAAATTTATGGGCACTGTGCCAATGCAAACATTTAGAAAAGAGACGAGACGGAGAAGACGAGCGAAAAAAGAGACGAGACGGAGAAGACGAGAGCGTCGCGCGTGTTCCCGCGCCAAAAAAAGTCGTTTGAAAAAAAGGCAGTCGCCATTACTCCGTGGCCCGCCAGCGCATCATCAATGAATGCCAGCATTTTCGAACAAAAACTCAACTAACTTGTGTCTTATGTGCAATTTTACATGGTTTAAAATAACCAAAGTTCATTTACCGTAAAACCTGTAATTGAAGTACATGTACTTCTATTTTTCAAACCCCTCAAATTAGTGTACTTCTAATACAGGTGTACTTCAATTAGAGGGTGTACTTCTATTTTTCATCCCACTCCCGGACAAATTTTTAGACTCTTGGCCCGCAATTAAGAAATACGGAATTCATTTTAAAAAAGCAACAAAACAAAAAAAAAATCCGGATCCATCGTTTTGGATCGCTTTCATTTCAAGTTCCTGCTTTTTCCAACGAATAATACATTGTCGGCTGATACCATACTCTTTGGCTGCTTTTGAAACGTTCGATTGTTTGGCTCGGCAAACTGTTCGGATCTTGAAGTCGAGGCAATAACTCTTTCTTGCAGCCCGATGTTATCATCCAAAGTAGAGAGTACGACAGAATAGAACTTGGTGAAATAGAACTGCTACAAAAAAAACCTGGATAAAATAGAACTGCTACAAAAAACTCGTGGTGCGATTGAGCGCTTTTGCATTATTTGTTCAATTTCTCAGTTTTTCGCAGATTATGCAAATTCGCATCACGAGTTCTATTTTATAGCAGTTCTATTTCGCTCACTTCTATTTTGTTACAGTTTTATTTAACCAAGATGATAAAATCGGGCTGCAAGAAAGAGTTATTGCCTCGACTTTAACATCCGAACAGTTTGCCGAGCCAAACAATCGAACGTTTCAAAAGCAGCCAAAGAGTATGATATTTTTTTTAGAATTTCTATTTCGCCTAGTTCTATTCTGTCGTACCCTCCCAAAATATTGCAAGTGTGCCTTTCTGAACGTGTTTGCACACTTCACTTGTGTCGCGGGCATTCGAATAATTTTTCAATTCAAAATTTCTTCAAAACAATGAAAAACAGAAAAAAAGCTTCAAAAATGGAATAAAAAATTTTTTCAAAATAATTAACCCGATGATGTACCTCTATTAGAGGGTGTACTTCAATTAGAGGGTGTACTTCTATTTTTCAAAGGCCTCTCGGGGGTGTACTTCTATTAGAGGTGTACTTCTAATACAGGTGTACTTCAATTACAGGTTTTACGGTATAAACCAATTGGAAATAAAAAATTTTCAACCTTTCAGTCACCTGCCAGATAGCATAGCCGCCGCGGGCCCGCCAGCGGCCAGCGAGGGTACCCAAGCGCTGGCGGGCCCGCTGCGGGCCCGTGGCGGGCCCGTAGCGTCTGCGGAGCCGCCGCGGGCCCGAGCGCGGTTCACCAGTGGTGGAATGACTTGAATCTTTGACTGAATTTTTCAAAGAATGCCGTGAAATCACATCTCTGTTCCCCAGCGCTTAGCTTTAGGCGATTTTGCAATGCTTTTCAGCAACAAAAAGTATCAATCTTCCATTATTCTTCCTTTATTTTCAGGTAAAAGCAATAATCCAAGAAAAACAATCAATGGACAAAACGATTGAGGGCTTCGTGGGCCGTCAGTTCTACGGGTAATTTGTTCTTCTTGCTCTGCTCCTTTTTTTTTTTTTTCAGAAAACGCCGACTTGACCTTCGCACCAACACATCGACTCCAAAACGGCCGGCTCACCAACACATCGACTCCGACAGCGACCTAATCAGATTATTCACCAAATGGCAAAGATAGCAAAAAAAACTGGGTGAAAACTCGGAAAATGCTCCGATTGACTTGAAATGTTGAAAAAAATATACAAAAATACTTCTGGATAAATATGCTCTGAAAATTTTGGACCGAAGTATCGATTTTTAAATATTGATTTTTCCCCGAACATTTTTAAAACTGGTATTTCGGTCAAAATTTTTCTGAGCATATCCATGATTATTTTTGCCTTTATTTCCCGAAATTTCATGTCAATCGGAGCATTTTCCTAGTATTACCCCAGTTTTTTTTTCTATTTTTTGCCATTTCGTGAAAAACCCCCATTAATTTTTTATAAATCATTTTTGCAAATTTTTAAATAATAAATGGTTAATGTTTTGGAACCAAAAAATCCGAGAAAGTGTTCATCCCGTCGAAGAGACCGAGATAAAAAAGTGACTGTGGGTGGAGCACGTTACCGATCGCGTTCTGGCCAGCAGGCCGTGGGTTAACCTCTGAAATATATATTTCGGTTCGGAATTTCCCTCGGAGTTTGTGAAATTCTTCGATTCCTTTCCTATTTTCCGCCGGGCTTTCGATTAAAATTTTTTGAGCAATATAGAAAATGTTTGGGAAGGAAGAAATTCGCATCATATTTAGGAAAGAAAGCTCTTCTTCAGGATCGCTAAATTTTCAACAAAATGTTTTGAAAAATCGTAGAACACACCGAAAAAATGTTCTGAAACAAAGCGTGGTCGGAGTCGGAACTTTTTTATGTTTTATTCAGAATTAAAATGGTCACTGAATTGGCATTTTCCGCAACAAAGGTAAATATATACCCTCGGAAAATCGGAACGATAGCGAAAAATAATTTGCCAGAAAAAAGATAAATAATAAACAAAAAAAAACGAAGGAAACAACGAAAAAATAAATTGAAAAATGCATTTTATTACTTTTAACACAATTCAAAATACGAAAGTTTCCCGCCATGGCATCCTGCCAGCGACTCTCGCGGAAGAGACGCAGACAAGCAGCGTCCACTCAGCGGAGCGCACGGCCAATAACGTTCCGTTGAACACGCCGTGATTCGGGAAAGTTCTGATTCGAAACTCTTCCTTATTCGGAAAACGACAAAAATGGTAGAAAGAACTCCGAGTGATGCACTTCTATTAGAGGCTTCATTCAATTGGGAGTGTTCTTCGATGCCGGTCGATTTTTGCTTGTTGTTTTGCTATTCTGTTACGGCGGGGGCTATTCTTATCCGGTGGGGGCTATTCTGGTATAGCGGAGGGCAATATTGATATGCGCGGTTCTATTTTTCGTCTATCCGCTAGAGGGACTACAATAGTAACTTACCAAGTTGCCTGCCCTTCTAATAAAGCCTGACACTCAGGCGCCCTACTTCAGATGAACGCGGATCCATTCACCCTCCACGTAAAAAAATTCCACGCTCCAATCACGAGGGAAACGTGGATCCATATCGAATCCGATATGTTTACATTCTCCCACGGATCCACGTGCCCTCCTTATGTATTCCATCCTCTCCCGCGCCGGCGTGGATCCACGGCGACCCACGCGCCCTCCACGGGGGGGGGGGGGGGGGGCGCGTGGATCCATATCGGATCTTATATCGATCCATTCCATCATGTAAGGATCATCACGAAAGCTCAAATTAAGTCCGGAGCATTCCCTAGTCAGTCAGTGTGTCTATTTCTGTGTCTCTCACAGCCGAGTTTACATTCCACAAAACTCGATCGCGCGACCTTTCAACTGACGTCCAAACATTTTACATAGGCAAAACGCGTAGGATTTCAACAGATTCTAAAAAGTACGTCAAAAGAATGTGTAGAAATCAATTGAAATGAACTCTTTCTAGACTCTGTTGAAACTCTTTTTGATCATTGTTTTGAAAGAGTTTCAGCAGAGTCTAGAAATAGTTCATTTCTATTGATTTTTATAGTCGGCGAATCATCAGCCTCGCTCTATCGGACTTTTCAATTTTCAACAGTGTAGTGCGCCTATTTTGAAGCGAAAAATAAAATTTTAACTGCAACTCGTCGTGGATACGTTATTTTCCGTTGAAAAGAAGTTTAAAACTATAATTCGAGTTAATCTTGCAAGTGCAACACTGTTTTACAGGGATTTTAGCAGTAGAGCGAGGTTGATGATGTATTCGCCGACTATACACATTCTTTTGACGTACTTTTTAGAATCTGTTGAAATCCTACGCGTTTTGCCTGTGTAACCACTTAACCACAAGCGTCACTAAAACTTAAAGGAGTTAGGGAAAATAAATAATTACCTTACTAGAAATGAAAACAAACTTGTTGTGGTTTAAATTTTTTGTGTGTTTTCGATCGACTTGCGACATGAGAATGCGAAACTCCGCCCACTTATTTGTGCGCGACCACGCGAACACAGTGATATTTGAAGAGAGACAGACAGAACGGTGAATTCAGACTTGCGTTTTCATGTCGCAATTCGATTGAATACACAATAACATACAGTGCCGTGCAAAAATATACGAACCGGGGTGATTTTGACTGTAACTCAACTTCGGATGATCCGATCGGCCCCAAACTTGCAGGGATTAAGACAAACGCTTAAACAATAAGTTTGAATAAAAGAGTACGGTAAGCAGCAACAATTGCAGACTTATTTTCGAATGTTTCGGAAATCGATAAAATCCGATTTTTTTTGCTTTTTTCATTTCTATTCAATTATTATCGTTTTTCATGCATAAATGTTGTTATTTAGAATATGTGGCTCTCGTACTTTGTCAAATTTTCAGCGGATGGCTATTATCCGTGGTCGTCAGATGGATCTGGACATGCCCACCCTCGCGAAGCAGTTCAAGACTTCAAAACCGGTAATCTGGGCGACATTGAAAACTCCACACCGATCGAAAGCTACTGGAAGACCTTCAACAACATCACCAGGAGTCGACAGAATCATTTTCAGGATAAGAAAGAAAAATCCCCGACAGACAAGCACGGACATCAACTCGGAGCTGAAAGACCTATTTGGAGTTTAGGTTAGTCTTTTGAACATTTCTCAGAAAATTTCAGTTGACATGGCTTACAGGTGTCCAACGACACTGTCAAAAGACGTCTGCGCCACGCTGGACTCTTCGGGAAGCGCCCAGTAAAAGCCATTGACTTTTATCTTTTTCCCACTGTCTCGGTAGTATTATCCTCGTTACTTGACGAACTTCTTTCTTCCAATTTGATCAAATTCGACATCTTAAACACACTTTTGACAGCTGAACTCACAAAAAAAAACGATACAAATCATTTTGAATATCATTGAAAATAAATAAATAAATTCGAAAATTGAATTACGTGCCATGCAACGTGGCGGCCTATCGAAACACCGTCACGTAAATCGGGCGGGCGTAGGGTGCCCGACCTTCGGACGGGTGTAGGGTGTTTTCGGGCGGCCCGCCCGAGATGGAAAGCTTATCCATAGGTCATTCTCATTTCTAAAAACATACAAATAAACATATGGGCACAGTTACGTGAACTCTCGTGCCATCTTGATTACATAAAAAACTTGTTGGAAATTTTGAAAATATGGTTATTACCGATATTGATCCTTCTACAGAAGCCAATTTCAAGTAAGTTTTGTTTATTACTGCGTCGCGAAAACCTGTCAGAGCAGAGCGCGCAACGCTGCTGTGACTCTGCTGTGACTACCACTTTTCGCGGCGAGACCACAGCGCTCCGCTCTGACTGCTTTTCGCGACGCAGTAATAGTTTTGAAATCAGTATTTGTTTTTTTCAGTCAAGCATTCGACAATGTCTCGCCCGAAAAAGGGAAACGCAGCAGAGAATTCATTTAAAGTCTTACGTGAGTACTTTTAAACTTGCTGCTAGCCGTCTAAAATTAATTCGGATACCTTGCGAAATAAATAGGGTGTCGTAAAGTCCACTCGGGAACATTCTATTAAAACCCACGCATCATTGCGATATAGGCCTCCCAACAAAAACTTTGTAGAAACAAGGGCAGCTCTGATTTTTCAAAAGGGAGGGGGGAAGGTATGCCAGAATAGGTGTTGGGGTGGTCTAATTGATCATGGGGGTGGGAGAGTGTAGCTATAATAGAATACCGCTTTTTAATGGCTGCGAGTGCTTTTCCAGCATGCGGGGCTCCTGTCGAGCGGGGGTTATAGCAGAGTTTTCCCTTTTTGCAGTATAAATCTTGATAGTAATTTAAGTGTGGGCAATTTTATGAGTTATAATCATACACAGTGAATCTTTTACTACGTCAAGCGAAAATTTTCTGACAAAAGGTCCACCAATCAGCGTAAAGAGTGAGTGGGATTTAGTTGCGAAAGTCTGGCACGGATTTTCGAATTCAATGGTGAATAAATTGCAATTTTTTGCATAAATAATGTGAAATTCGGAGAAAAACTTCTAGAAAAACATGTAAAAACAATTTACAGCTGAAAACAGCGGAATGGAGAAAAATAATTATTGAGCCGATTTTTAATTTAGGGCTCTGTTTTCCAGAAAAGTACAGAAAACTGAAAATTAAAGAGAAGATCCGATATTTTTTTGCTCGTCCGCGACACCGAGAACATTCTATTAAAACACCCCGCATCATTCAGATGTAGCATTAACATTGGAATAGCCCCCCCCCCCCCCACTCCATAGCATGGGGAGGTGGGTCTTATTAATATCTTAAAATTTAGCGACATAGCGCCAGAAGAATGTGAGACACCTTTAAAATGGGCGACCGGAGGGAGCTGCGAGAAAGCATGCTTTGATAAAAAAGATCAACTCTGATTTTTCCAGGGGGGTTTGTCAGAATAGCTGTTGGGGGTTGTCTAATAGAGCATGGCGGGGGGCTATACTAGAAGATTCACATTCCCATTTTGCACGGCCTCCCAGGACGCCAGGCAGTGCAATCGCGCTCCGCTCCTTTTGGCGCTTCAAAATACGCTTCAAAAATTTTATCAAAATAGCCCCAGGATTTCTTTCATGGAACAGAAAATTTCAATCAACACGTAGTAAAAGATTCACTGTGCCATAGATGCCAAAATCCAGGCGCGCCCACGGGCCGGGCGCAATTTTTTACTAAAATGTTCAGCCCGTGACCGGTCGGGGTGGGCCCGTCTTGTATTTTTGCAAACGGGTACTGCAGTTTTTAAAATCGAATCGAGAGAAACGAAGAAACATGGACAATAGACGATTGCTCTGCAATCGTTTTCAGAGGCGACCGGAGGGAGCTGGGTGGAAGCATGCTCCGCGGGTAGAAGCTTGGAAATCAAACATTCTCTTCCAAGTTCCGCCGGAAATTTCCGCTTTTGTGATTTTTTCTTCCTATGTTCCGAAGGAATTTCGAGTTTTTCATTTTTGTTTCCCAATTTCATCTTCGCTTTTTTCAAACATGTTGAAATTATATTTTTAACGAGAAAAAAAGATCAGAAACGAACGTTATCATCAATCTCTGAAAGCTCCACCGGGAGCCCATCGAAACCTAGCTCGTGCAGAACAAAACCAACGGCGAAAAAACTATTTTCTACGTGGGAAATCGAGAGACGCGAGACAAAATAAATAAATAAATAAAATGAAGGAAAGTCCGCAGTTCACGTTGCGTTTTCGATTTTTCTTTTTCGCCTACAATTAACTTATTGCGGTCGACACAAGTTCATTTGTAAGCCTGTAATAGGCCTTTCGCGAAGATTCCAAAGTCGTCTGTGGGCTTATAATAGGGCTGCCACATGTCATCACAGCGCATTTTGGCTCAAATGTGCTTGCATTTGAGCCAGTTACTAAAAAAATGCCTTGAAAATAAATTTATTGCAACGTACAGAAGAATCATAAATTTGACAAAGTTATAAACATACAACAAACGTTGAATAAAACATTAAATATAAAAATACATAGGAAAACTTAAAAATAAAGAGGTTCAGGTTTCAGAACATTTTTAAAATTGGCCAACGTGTAGTTCGTTTATTTTTCTTTCCTAGTACAGAAAATGCTCCCGAGCATACTCTGTAGTTTCAAATTTTAAAGTAATTTCAAATGGCCCGCCAAAATGGTCAAACGAGCTCCGCTGAACTCAACGCTATGCTATTTTCATTTTGGTCTCCAAATTATTTCATTTCACGTTGAATTTATACGTGAACTTTGATAATTTGGAGACCAAAATGAAAATAACATAGCGTTGATTTCAGCGGAGCGCGTTTGACCATTTTCGCGGACCGACAATACTATTTTTAACACTATTTTCTACTTTCTGACCACTTTGAAAGCAAAAATACACGCTGACCAATTTTTAAACATTTCAAAAACCTTACCGAGTCTACGCCAAGCCATTCAAAATTTGAAACAAGTCGTCGCTTCCGCCGTCGTCGATACTCTTCCGCGACCGAGCTGGAGTCCCGTCGTAATCTGAAACGTTTGATTTATAAATTAGTTTAAGGAAAACATATCAAGGCCGTAATTTCTCACAAAATAGAATTTTTGGCAATTCGCTCTGTAATGGTTAATGCGAGGCTCGAACGGCCAAACTAATCATCGTGGCTGGATGAAACTCGTAATTTTTTTCAAAAGACTCGTGTATATCCTCGTAAGACCTCGAAAGAATTTATAAATCTCGCGAGGAAATTCATGAATCTCACGATGAAAATTATATTGCAAAAAAAATACGAATCTTTTAAGGAAATTTACAAATTTCATCCAGTTCGGATAATTCTCAAGCATCGAGTCGAACTTTTCTGTGCAAGATTAGAGCCATTTTAAAACTTTCTAACTTTCTAAAATGATTTTTTTTTGAAACTAACTCAAGACACTTTAAAACTTTTTTCAAGATTCTCTCCGACTTTTCTCGCCTATTTTCAAAATATCGTAACCAATTTTCAGAGAATTTCGACGGCAAATTTCCACCGCGAGCAGGCAACTTGCCGCAAAAATCGGCAAAATACCGTAAAAATCGGTCAATTTCTGCTAATATCAACATTTTTGCCGATGTCAATGTGTAGCCATTTTGCCGAAAACTCTTTGGGTCGTCGAGCAGCGTAGGTTGAGCAGGCGTGGTCGGGCAGCCTGAAAGTAAAAATTAATTTTGGAAGGAAAAAAACGGCGCTATGCGGGTTCGTGGGGGCCACCCAAAAAATTGTTTCTTTTTTGTCGTTCACGCTTTCAATATACACTTGAAACAATTTTTTGAGTGCCCCTTAACACGGCGTGCTAGACCCTACGTAAAGGAATTCGCGCCTATTTGCACGTGCCTGTGTCTCGACAGTGGCATTCTGCCAAGTCTAGCAAAAAGTGTGCAAAAATGGAGACACAGAGACGCGAGAATTGGCGCTCGAAAATTTGATCTCAAAATTTTTTTCTGAGACGTAGTCTCTAGCACGCCGTGCTTAATTCCTCAAAAAATGGCGCAGATGTGATTTATTGAAAAAATCGATAAATGTCGATTTGAAAGTTTTGTGATTTAAATTGAGTTGCGTCAACAAACAATTAAACACCGTCCCTTTTTTCACACGCAAATTTTAAATTTTTCATGTATTTTTAATTTTTGCATGAAAAAAGTGGACACAGTTGAAGTTTTTGATGATGGAAATCGATTGAAATCACATCAGATAAATTTTAAAACAATAATTTGCAAAAAAAATAAATTAAAAATAGTAAAGTACTTCAAAAAAGCGACGGAGTAAGGCAAAAAGGCCCAAAAAAATTATGAAGCTCAAAAATGTGTCTGCGTACGCTGCGTCTCGTCTCGTAGCCGTCGAGCGCGCTTGCATCGTCCTGCCGTCGTCGCGGACCCTCTTTTAATAGGCCTAACGCGGTCGCCGCACACACCGCGTGCGCGATAAGTCTGTTGCAGGAGGGTAGCCGCTGCCACCCGCGGTAGACTTATTTTAAGCCCAAAAAAGGCCTTTATTTGGCTTACACTTATTATAAGCTGGACGCGCTTTACCTGTGTGGCTCAGTCGGTAGTGCGCTTGAATACAAATCCTAATGTCACGGGTTCGTGTTTTGTCCATTGCATTTTCTTGCAAAAAAGCAAGTGCGGACGCACACAGACATCCCGATCTGGGTTTTTATATATAAGAAAGATATTATTTATTTCTGATGGACCTATTGTCGGCTCGTCAAAATGGTCAAACGCGCTCCGTTGAACTCAACGCTATGAGAACTTCATTTTGGTCTCTAAATAATTTCATTTCACGTATAAGTTCAACGTGAAATGAAATGTTGTGTTTTCAATCGATTTGCGACATAGGAACGCGAAACTCCGCCCACTTTTTTGAGCGCGACCACGCGAACACAGTGATATTTAAAGAGACGCAGACAGAACGGTGAATGCAGACTTGCCTTTTCATGTCGCAATTCGATTGAAAACACAATAATTTGGGAACCAAAATGAAAATCGCATAGCGTTGGGTTCAGCGGAGCGCGTTTGACCATTTTGGCGAGCCGGCAATATTTATTTGAATTAAAATTAATTTTTATGTCACATTTATTCAATGCAATACTACATATTGATGAATTAATCTGAATTTTCCTGAACTTTGAACCTTTCTGCGAATCGCGCCTAGTCATCCTGGTCAAATAAGTGAACTTATTAACAAATATAATGGATTCGTGGCGGAGTGGCAATTTTTTCACGTTTTTATTCGAAAAAATAAAAAATTAACTGAAGAAATTAAAAGACTTTTCGTCTCCCAGTTTCACGTGAAATGTCACTCCGTCACGAATCCATTATAATGCATGCCCCTTTAAAAATTTACTCCGAGTGGACAAGATTACACAAAAATGATGACATTATATGCGTTTTTTGACCAGAATGGATTGGCGCGATTTGCAGAAAGGCTCAATCTCAATGGTGCAGGAAAATTCAGATTAATTCATTGATGTTCTTTTGCATTGACGCATGTTTTCACATAAAAATTGAAAGTCTATGAAAGTTCAACCGCTCGAAAATTCAACGTGAACTGCGGACTTTCCCGCATTTCGTCTCGCGTCTTTCAACTTTCCACGTTGAAAATACGTATTTCGCTGTTGGCCCTGTTTACCATAGCCTAGGTTCCGATGAGCCCCCCGATACTAGTTGTTGTTTTATACTTTTTTTCATAAATTCCTCGATAAAAAACTCGAACAAAACCGGGCACAGAGTGGCCGGGCTGCGCTGGGCACGGGCACACGTTTTCTAGGTTTTGTGCCCGACCCAACCCGGCCAGGCCTGGCCTTTGGCGTCTGGTTATAACTATGTTTCTCCTCAGTTGGCGCGCGCAAAATTACAGGCCTGTACGGAGGCCTCAGATTGAAATATGATAATCAAAACTATTTCTTTAGACGTAGATCAATCATGCTGAATCTAATGCGTATGTCTGTTTGACATGCAAATGCACCATTTTTCCAGAAAAATGAAAAAACGAAACCGAAAATTGTTTTTTTGACCCGTCTGGTCAAGTTTACCGGGGAACGCGGCTAATTTTCAGTGTTTATATAGTTTAGGAGATTCATTTTTGAAATCAGTTTCTGTCCTGTAACCATTTTTTTAAGCTTGTCAAACTTCAACAAAAAATTCTAGACAAATTTCGGCGATGACCATAGTTTTTTATTTATTTATTTATTTTTCGTGAAATACAAAGATAAAACCTCTTAGAGCTCAAATACAAAAATTTAGAGCACTAGACCCACCTGGAGCAGTTTTATGTTAACTTGAATGATGCCTGTTTGACACAAACTTCTGTTTTACGCAGATTTGAAGGTCGTAAATATTATGCACTCGACTAAATTTTTCATAATGGGATTCAACGTACAATTTTCTGTACTTTAGAACAGAATACTGTAGAACTCTATTGTTCATTCGCGAAAAAAACAAGTGCGCTCCACGAAACTTAGTACTTCATGGAATTCATTTTCGTCGCCAAATTATTTGAATTTACGTATAAATTCAACGTGAAATGAAATAATTTGGCGACGAAAATGAAATCCACGTAGTACTACGTTTTGTGGAGCGCACTTGCTTTTTTCGCGAATGGACAATAACAATAAAAACAGCCACAGCCGATACACCTATACTCTTTGACTAATTTTTAAAGAGGGACATAGTCCCTAATATATTAGCATAAACGGGGACAATCTAACAGGTCTATTTTGTGTAAAGTTTCATCATGAAATGAGACGAAAAATAGAGGCGCACCAAAAAAAGAGATTTAAAATAGAGGCGAATGTGCCTATGTCCCAGTTTTTACGGTATGCGGATTGTGCTATTTCACATGAGCATGGTTCAAGTTTCTTGAAACAAAATATTCTCGATTATTACTGCATTGGAAGGAGCTGGTAGAAATGTGGCAAAAGCACGTGGCAGCATCGTGTTGGTTTCGCCGGGACAGCGTGTGGATTCACGTTATATTTTTTCACACTTACTGAAACTTTCAATTTCGAGCGTATTGTCGGCCCGGCAAAATGGTCAAACGCGCTCCGCTGAACTCAATACTACGTGGATTTTATTTTGGTTTCTAAATTTTTTCATTTCACGTGTAAATTCAACGTGAAGTTAAATAATTTGGAAACCAAAATGAAATCCACGTAGTATTGAGTTCAGCGGAGCGCGTTTGACCGACGTGGCGGGCCGATAATAAATCGACACACTGCCGCGGTGAGACTCTCGCGACGCTGCCACGCTTTTCACGTGTTTCTGCGCGCTCCTAGAACAATTTTTCAAAAAAAACTTCCTTATACTGTAAAAACTGTAATAAGAGCGCCTCTCTAATAGAGGAACACATTTATGTGCCCATTACTTGCAATGTTTTAATTTTTTTGCGGACCAAGGCTGCGGACCAAGGCTGTCACACAACCAGCCCCAGCCGGCCGCGGCCTCGGCCCTTGCGTTAAAAACCTACAGAGGGTTTCCAAAGTGAATAAAGAAAATAATTTAAAAAAAGGATGAAAAATCAAAAATTATATTGTCGGCCCGCCAAAATGGTCAAACGCGCTCCGCTGAACTCAATACTACGTGGATTTTATTTTGGTTTCCAAATTTTTTCATTTCACGTGTAAATTCAACGTGGAATAAAATAATTTGGAAACCGAAATGAAATCCACGTAGTATTGAGTTCAGCGGAGCGCGTTTGACCGACGTGGCGGGCCGATAATACTAAATTAACGATAATCTTCATGAAATTTGTGAAAATTATCAAACAGTTTATAATTAAAAAAAAATTTGGTTTTTTTTTCGATTGGGATAATTTGAGACTAAATACACAAAAATGTACAAAAATTCATTTCAAAATAAAAAAAACTAAATATTCAAATTTTCTCATTTTTTGAATAAATTTTTTATTTTTCACATTTTTACACATTTTTATGTAATTTGGAACCAATTTCCTTCACTTTTGTTCAGTTCAAATAGTATAGAACCTTTCTGTAGATGTTTAATGCTAGGGCCGAGGCCGCGGCCCAGCTGTTCGCGAGATTTGACAGCCTTGTTGCGGACACAGTGCCGGCAAGCATGAGTGGGACAGTGTAGGGACAGTGGGACAGTGGTTGGTTGTGTAATCTCAGAGTCGGCGGTTTGTTGCAGATCTATGCCGTAGTTTGTTTTATTTTCTGTTAAATTAATCGTTTTGTCGTGTTGAGATTTTTTATTGAAAAACAAGCTCGCAGCTTGTGGCGACTACGTCGCCTACGTGAAATAATTATTTTACTGATTTTTGTTTCTTTTTTAAATATAAATGCCAATCATTTCTTTTCCCTATTTCTCTGAAGTTCTCGTGACCCTTGTGGTAAAATGGTTAACATGTTTGAACGTCAATCGAAAGATCGCGGGTTCGAGTTGTGTTGAGTGCAAACTCATGCGTGAGACACACAAACAAAAAAAATTTTGGGAAAAATGTGGCTGGTCTCGCCACGATTTTGACAGAAAATCTAGAGATTTAAAAAACCGTTTCAACAGCTATTGCAAAGAATCTTTGATCTCCATTTTATATTGTGTTTTCAATCGAGTTGCAGCATGATGACATGAGTCGGCTATCTCTTTTTTGTCTGCATCTTTTCAAGTAGCACAGTGCTTGCGTGGCCATGCTGAAAAAAGTGGGCGGAGTTTCGCGATCTCATGTCGCAACTCGATGGAAAATACAGTAAAAACGTATTTTCATAAATGGTTTTTCCTCAAAAAAAAATACTATTAAAAAACAATTACCAAATGAGTTTGGAATTTTTTTAATGTGCCGAATTCGAAAAAGATCAGTTTTTGACTATAATTAGGAATTTGACTTTAAAAAAACAGTGAAATTATGCGCTGCAAACGCGCTCCCTTCGCACAGTAGTGGACGATGTTTTGCTCTGATTTCTCTAAACCTCACTCCAAATGCATGTGAAATTTTTTGTTCGTTTGGAGCGAGTTATCAGCGTTTTATACCGAGTATAAGAAAGATGATTGTTTATTGTCCATTCGTGAAGAAAGCAAGTGCGCTCCACGAAACTTACAAGGGAACTACAAATCCATGAGGGTTGAGAATTTTACCAAATTTCAGTATCGGTACATTTGAGTACGGTGATTACGAATCTGAATTCACTTTTTCCCCAATCGATCTGGCTTTTCAGAAAATTTGTCTTAAAGTTGGCTCAAAAATTTAGTGGTCAATGGAAATTTATAGCGTGAAACGCCTCACTGAGAAATAGAGGAGTCCGCGTTATAGTGACTGGCCTTCCGAACCCTTGTTTTCAACAGTCTATGGTTCAGTGGTAGAGTGTCCGAATGATTAGCAGAAGGTCTGGAGTTCGAGTACGCGCTATTTAAAACTTTTTTGGCAATTTTTAAACTTTCTTTTCTTCCCATTTTTTGTCGATTTTTCACAAGTTTTTTTTTTCACAAAAATTTTTTTTCTCAAATTTTCTCAAGCTTGTGGTAGGTTGGATGGATTGCATGTTGGGTTTTGTTTCTTTTAAACCATTTTTTTTGTCATATTTATGCTAATGAAACACTGTAAGTTTCAAACTCCTGTGCCAAATTGTTTTGATAGTTGGAATTCCGAACTGTTCAGTAAATGGATGCACATTCGGCTCTTTGGATCTTTATTCATATATTGTGTTTTCAATCGACTTGCGACATGAGAACGCTGGACTCCGCCCACTTTTTTGTGCGCGACCACGCGAACACAGTGATATTTGAAGAGACGCAGACAGAACGGCACAAATAAGTGGGCGGAGTCTCGCGTTCTCATGTCGCAAGTCGGTTGAAAACACAATAAATCTATTATTTTATGAGAGAAGCCTGGAAAGCTTCCAAATTGTTCGAACATTTCAAAAACAAAAAAAAATCGCTTCGAATAATTCGAAAAACAAGAAAGTATGTATAGCCGGTTGCGTTCTCCAAGAGGGCAGCTACCAGACAGCTACCTGGCAGCTATTTGGCGGCTACCTGGCAGCTACTTGGCGGCTATTTGGCGGCTATTTGGCGGCCACTTGGCGGCTATTTGGCGGCTAGTTGGCGGCTAGTTGGCGGCTATTTGGCAGCTATTTGGCAGCTATTTGGCAGCTATTTGGCAGCTATTTGGCGGCTATTTGGCGGCTATTTAGCGGCTATTTAGCGGCTATTTGGCGGCTATTTGGCGGCTATTTGGCGGCTATTTGGCGGCTATTTGGCGGCTGTATGGCGGCTGTTTGGCGGCTATTTGGCGGCTATTTGGCGGCTATTTGGCAGCTAATTGGCAGCTATTTGGCAGCTATTTGGCGGCTGTCTGGCGGCTGTCTGGCGCCTATTTGGCGGCTATTTGGCGGCTGTCTGGCAGCTGTCTGGCAGCTATCTGGTTCGATTTCATACCAGTTCTATTTCGTACGAGTTCTATTTCGTACGAGTTCTATTTCGTACGAGTTCTATTTCGTACCAGTTAAGTTTTGTACCAGTTCTATTTCGTACGAGTTCTATTTTGTACGAGTTCTATTCCGTGCAGTTCTATTCCGCGCAGTTCTCCAAGATGTCGGTTATCTGACAGCTACCTGGCAGCTAATTGGCAGCTATTTGGCAGCTATTTGGCGGCTATTTGGCGGCTATTTAGCGGCTATTTAGCGGCTATTTGGCGGCTATTTGGCGGCTATTTGGCGGCTATTTGGCGGCTATTTGGCGGCTGTATGGCGGCTGTTTGGCGGCTATTTGGCGGCTATTTGGCAGCTATTTGGCAGCTATTTGGCGGCTGTCTGGCGGCTGTCTGGCGCCTATTTGGCGGCTATTTGGCGGCTGTCTGGCAGCTGTCTGGCAGCTATCTGGTTCGATTTCATACCAGTTCTATTTCGTACGAGTTCTATTTCGTACGAGTTCTATTTCGTACGAGTTCTATTTCGTACGAGTTCTATTTCGTACGAGTTCTATTTCGTACCAGTTAAGTTTCGTACCAGTTCTATTTCGTACGAGTTCTATTTTGTACGAGTTCTATTCCGTGCAGTTCTATTCCGCGCAGTTCTCCAAGATGTCGGTTATCTGACAGCTACCTGGCAGCTAATTGGCCGCTATTTGGTAGCTATTTGGCCGCTTTTTGGCAGCTGTTGGCCGGCTTTTTAACGGCTATTTGGCAGCTATTCGGGTGCTTTTTGGCGGCGATTTGGGTGTTTTTTGGGGCTCCGGCGGCTATTTGGGTGCCTTTTGGCAGAATAGAAGGAACTGCTCGGAATACAACTATCCGAAATAGAATTGTAAAATTTGATGTCTTCTGCAGTTCTACAACAACACTTCGAAATTACGCGCTGCATTATTTAGCCAATTTGTCGAAATTTTTTGTCGAAATTTTGTCGACAAATTTGTCGACAAAATTTCGACAAATTTGTCGAATTTGTCGATTTTTTGATGATAAATTTCGACGAAAAATTTTGACAAATTGGCTAAATAATGCAGCGCGTAATTTCGAAGTGTTGGTGCGTAAATCTACACATTGCCGCGGTGAGACTCGCGTCTGTGCCACGTTTTCCACGCGTTTCTGCCTGCTCCTGCCGACGCATTAATATAAGAGTGACATTTGAGCACATGGAAACCCCTAAAAATGTATTTCAGTATTTGTTTTTTCATTTTTTATTTCTCCTTCGGTCAATTATGGAGCACCGGTGAGCATGTGAGTCACTTTTGAAATGAAACGGCCAGTAGAGTTTTACAAACTTGGAAAAATTCGACGGTGGAGCACGGGGGTTGAGAGGTACATGGCAATTAAAATTTAAATTTCGCAGGAAAGTTGCCACGTCACACGAAAAAAAAACGCGCGAAATAACGATGCTACCTCGGAATAAAACTGAAGCGAAATATAACTCGCTTTGCAATAGAACCGTTTGGAATAGAACTGTTCGGTAAAGAACTGTAGCAAAATAAAACTTTTTTGGAATAAAACTGTTCGGAATAAAACTGTAGCATTTTGGAACAAAATTAGCAATGGAGCGCGATTGCATTGCTTGGCCGTCAAGGCGGGCCGAGAAAAAAATGATAAAAGTTTATTTAAAAAAAACAAAACAAACAATTTTTGGTGAATAGCTCAAATAAAACTGTTGAAAAAAGCACGCGCATGAGAAATGCCAATATTTGAATGAGCAAACAATGCAATCGCGCTCCATTGCTAATGTAGTTCCAAAACGCTAGTTTTATTGCGAAACATTTCTATTCCAAACTGTTTTATTCCGAACAGTTTTATTTCGCTACAGTTCTATTTCGCTTCAGGTCTATTCAGAGTAGCACCGAAATGACGTGTTGAAAACGTCGTTACTGCGGCACCACATCAATTTTGTTTTACTTCATATATTTTGCATGATTCTTAATATTTAAGAAATATTTCCCTATGTATTTTATGCAGGAAACGTATTCCGCCAGAGCCTCGTTTTTGAAAATCCAAACTGTTTCAACTCTGTAACAACTGCGTTTTCTCAAACCTGTGTGAACAATGGAAATTTTTCAGATTACCCCCGTTTATTTTCATAAATAAATCAAGAATGAGCCGATTGTAACAGAATATCGTCGCCTCCAAATCCAATACAATATTTTGCGAGTGGTTGGCGGATCCTCATCTCACAATGAATTACACATTATAAATTGGCCAATATAAATTTCTAAAATTTGTTAGAACATATTATGTGTTCTGTTTGTCGTCGCGGTGTTTGCACACAATCATTCTTTTTCTTACGAAAATCGACTCGAACTCCTTAACATGTACTCTATTAGAAATCGTCGCCTTAAAGCTCAATTGATCCTTCTTTACCGAATGGTTAGTGGTGCCTCATACTTCCCTGATCTCAACTCCTTCATTTCTTTTGCTTCCTCATCTCGTCGACCTATGCTATTAAAGTGTCACCTTCCCCGAACCAATGATTTCTTCTCCATTACAGTCCCGATTTGGAATTCTATTGTACGCAACATATCCACCTTCCTAACTCCTTCTCAATTCGAACAACTAGTTGTTTCGTCTATTTCCCGGTTTTGAGCTTTTTTTCCATCACTGCCATTCTTGCATGTCGGCCAATACTCAGTGGGTCCCGGATCTTTGGGTCCCAGACTCTTTGGGTACGATGGATCTTTGGGTACGGCTACTCTTTGGGTACCAATTTTGGGTACGATTGCTCTTTGGGTACGATGGATCTTTGGGTACAACTACTCTTTGGGTACTACATTTGGGTACGGTATCTTTGGGTACGGTATATTTGGGTCCGATGGATCTTTGGGTACGACTACTCTTTGGATACTAAATTTGAGTACGGTATCTTTCGGTACGGTATCTTTGAGTACAATTGCTCTTCGACCCATGTGCGCAGAATTCGAGTGCGGTATGTTCCATAAAGCAAGTATTCCAGATCGAGAATGAAAGCGGTAAGTTGCTTTCCGGGCGTGAACTTCATTGTGTAACTAGATTAATTGCTATATAAATACTGCGTAAGTGTCTTGCTGGTTACTGAAAAGGGAAATGTCCGGAGCAGGCTTTCTCGGAAATTTCCGAAAACTCGGAATTCCGATGTTCGGAATTCCCGAAAAAAATTCCGATTCCGTTCCGAGACAAAATTATTTCCGAAAATAATTTTGTTTCCGTCGGAAATAATTTTTTTTTTCAATGTCGGAAAAAACATGTTTTTCTGCCGATATTTGGTACGAAAAATCTTTCTTTTTTTTTTTTTTGAAAAAACTCGACCATGTCCGTGACACAAATTTCCTATTCAAAACACGAGTCTACGTATTTTTTCTCAATTTTTTAAATTTTTTTTGTGGATAATTTAAGATTTTATGGGCCTATTCAGGTTCATTTCCGATTTTTCCGATCGAAAATCGAAATTCCGTCGGAAGTCGGAATTCCGACGGAAATCGGAACGAGTATTTGAAATTTCGGAATTCCGACGGAACATCGGAAGGGAAAATTAAAAAATTGGAAATTTCCGACGGAACTCGGAAGACAAATTTCTATTTCCGAGAAAGCCTGGTCCGGAAGGGTGTCGCCTGGCACTCGTGGATGGGAAACTTACAGTTTGAAAAAGTTTGAAAAGGTTTGAATATGTATTAAAAAGTTTTAAAAAGTTTACATCAATGTTTACATCGGTAGAGCGAGGCTGATGATGCATTCGCCGAGTATATTGAAGAACTATTAGTAAGTTTCCCACCCACGAGTGCCAGGCGACACCCCTCAGGACGTTTCCCTTTTCAGTAACCAGCAAGACACTTACGCGGTATTTATACAGCAATTAATCTAGTTACACAATGAAGTTCACGCCCGGAAAGCAACTTACCGCTTTCATTCTCGATCTGGAATACTTGCTTTATGGAACATACCGCACTCGAATTCTGCGCACATGGGTCGAAGAGCAATCGTACTCAAAGATACCGTACCGAAAGATACCGTACTCAAATTTAGTATCCAAAGAGTAGTCGTACCCAAAGATCCATCGAACCCAAATATACCGTACCCAAAGATACCGTACCCAAATGTGGTACCCAAAGAGTAGTCGTACCCAAAGATCCATCGTACCCAAAGATACCGTACCCAAAATTGGTACCCAAAGAGTAGCCGTACCCAAAGAGCAATCGTACCCAAAGATACCGTACCCAAAGATCCGGGACACACTGAGTATTGGCCTTGCATGTCTTATGATATTTTCCCACTAGGTACATCTCTTGCGGGATTGTCCTAGTCTCCCTTTTCCTCCTTCAGTCTCCTTTATTTTAAATGCGACTGACGAATAAATGATTATTATTATTAACAAATATTTCATCTCTGGTATTGTAATATCTCCTTCTTCTATTGTCCGCGACCTTAATTTACTTTTTGATGAAATACTGTTTTTCAAAAACCAAATTATCAGAACTTCCTCCCTTGCTCTCCTCCGCTCGAAACAATTGCTCAAAGCCTTTTCTTCCTCTTCCCCACAATTTCTAACCAAACTGTACAAAACTTATGTCCTACCAATTCTTAATTATTGCGCACCAATTTACTCACCCTCTCCTAATTCTATCTTTGCATCTAAACCCGAATTCTCCCTCAGTTTTTTTTACTATTGTCCATTCGTGAAGAAAGCAAGTGCGCTCCACAAAACTTTGTACTTCGTGGATTTCATTTTCGTCGCCAAATTATTTAATTTGACGTTGAATTTACACGTGAAATGAAATAATTTGGCGATAAAAATGAAATCCACGCAGTACTAAGTTTCGTGGAGCGCACTTGCTTTTTTCGCGAATGGACAATAAACGCGTTCTTCAACGATCTAACACCTCATTCACTTCTTATGCACATAGGCTCGAACTACTGAACCTCACCTCAATCAGACATTTTCGTCTCAAATCCCAGCTTGTTCTATTGTATGATTTAGTCACTCACAAAAGCTTTCCTTCATGTCAATTTGTCGCTATGGAACCATGTCGCCAAACTAATGCCAAAGAGATTGCATCCAAAGGCTTTTGCTGCGCGCCTAGGCGCTATTCCCCTAGACATCCTAACTCCCCCCCCTCCACTTTACCAACTGGACTATTGCTGGTCCGATCGGTCATTTCATTTTTAATTGCTCCGATAATTAATGCCTCTAGAATACTAGGTGTATTAGTGGTGTATTAGTGACACTGTTGTGTTCGGCGGTCGTAAAAATCTAGCTCTGGGGTCATAAAACTCATGAGATGGCCATACGTTTTTTTTGACACATCCAATAACGGTTTTAAACAACGACACATTAAATTCATAAATTATCAATTAAATGTGATAAATAATCATAATAATATTTGCAAGCTAATTTAAGAAAACTAAATATTTTTTAAAAGACACACAGCAGTGGGGAGGTGGGGATTAGGCTTTCTCGGAAATAAAAACTTCACTTCCGAGTTCCGTCGGAAATTTCCGATTTTGTAATTTTCTCTTCCGATGTTCCGACGGAAATCCGAATTTTTCATTTTCATTTCCGAATTTCCGTCGGAATTCCGAAATTTTTAAAGTCTCGTTCCGATTTCCGTCGGAATTCCGACTTCCGACGGAATTCCGATTTCCGATCGGAAACATCGGAAATGAACCTGAATAGACCCATAAAATCTTAAATTATCCATAAAAAGTTTAAAAAAAAATTGAGGAAAGATACGTAGACTCGTGTTTTGAATAGGGAATTTGTGTAACGGACATGGTCGAATTTTTCCCAAAAAAAAGATTTTTCGTACCAAATTTCGACAGAAAAACATGTTTTTTTCCGACGTCGGAAAAATATTATTTCCGACGGAAACGGAAATATTTTCGGAAATCATTTTGTCTCGGAACGGAATCGGAAATTTTTTCGGAAGTGAAACTGCCTCGGAACCGGAATCGGAAATTTCCGACATCGGAATTCCGACGGAATTCCGACTTTTCGGAAATTTCCGAGAAAGCCTGGTGGGGAGCCTCCACCTCCCCATCAGTGGGGAGGGGGGAGCCTCCCCAAGCTACCCATTGCCAACCCTAGGATGAGAAAAAACTAATTGAGAATTGCAGAAAGTGTCTGAAAATTGTATTACAAACATAAAATGATGTGTATTATGCAATTAAAAAATAAAAAACATATTATTGTTTAAAAAAAGTTGTCACCTCAGGAACTCTCAGGAAAATCAGGATCAGATATTTGGTAGGTGACTGACAGGTTAAACATTTTTTGTTTCTAATTGGTTTACAAATGAATTGTGGTTATTTTAAACCATGTAAAATTGCGCATACACTTGTTATTTGAGTGTTTGATCAAAAATGCTGACATTCATTGGTGATGCGCTGTCGGGCCCGCCAGCGGCCAGCTGACGATGGTAAATTTTTTGTCTCAAAAAGCTTTCTAAATGTTTTTTCCTGGTTTTATGTGAATAATATCGCGCATGATGAGCGATTTAGTATACGTTTTTGTGTTTAAAGAATTGGACTTGACCGACCGCGGATAAGTTGCGTAGAAGTTGTATAAACGTTTCGTTTGTTTTGATATTTGTTTACGAAATTTTATTCTATATCAAAAAGTCTTTAATTTATTCGAAAATTGAAGTAAAACCGATATAGGTAGGGACCGCAACGTGTTTGACAAAAGTCCAAATTTTGACCAACTGACGATTGGAATATGTTCAGTGCAAGCCGAGTTACAGCCATTTTTGTGCGCTCCTCATTACTACTGAGGCCGTATTCATGAACATTTACCGTACGGTAAATGAAAAGGTAAATGGAATTATTGACCGAAAATATTAGTTTTGTTATTCCTGAAACGATTGAAGGGTTATTTATAGTTCCATGAACCCCTTAAGCATTCCAAAATCATTCCAAAATTTTTAACTTTCTGTCGAGAAAATCATTTACCGTTTTCATTTACCGTACGGTAAACGTTCATGAATACGGCCACTGATTTCACGGTGATTCTTTTACTACCGGCCACGCATTTCTAGTCTTCCGATCGCAAGTATTTCCCCTCTCCCTCTCGTACTCTCTCACTCTCTCATCACATGGAGTGGGCGGAGTTCCCTCCCCTTTTTGCAAAATGCGGCAAAAAAATTTGCGGAAATCAGTTCGGCAACCACGGATTATTTGAAATTTTACGTTTAAAAACGAACGAATTTCGGTTTTAAATATGCGCCATAATGAGGGGAAATAAAGTGACAAAAAACTTCTCTATCCGAAGTCATGCGCTCTATTGACAAAATTATACGAAACCGTGCCGCACTTGTAAAATTGGCGCGAATTCAAAATTTTTTATTTCATTGTTTACTAATAAATTAAGTAATTCACATAATTTGTCATATTTATTAACAAAAAACGGAAAACGGAAAATGACGGAAATTTCAACGGAAAATGACGTATCCAAGAAGAGTTGCAGTTAAAATTTGATTTTTCTTTTCAAAAAAGGCGCACTACACAGTTCAAAATTGAAAAGTGCCGTAGAGCGAAGTTGACGATGTATTCGCCGACTATACGTCAGCGTAACCCTCCTCATCAGGCTTTGTCGGTGTCGGAAAACGGAAATTCCGCTTTTCCGAATTTTCGGACTGTTTTCGGAAAAGTTACCCGTCGGAAAACTTTCCGAATCCGGAAAAGTGCAGTTCTTTTAGGTGCCGCTTCTATACTCGGCGAATGCATCATCAGCCTCGCTCTACGTCACTTTTCTGTTTTCAACAGTGTAGTGCGCCTTTTTTTAAGCGAAAAATCAAATTTTAAGTGTAAATCGTTGCGGATACGTCATTTTCCGTTGAAAGAAAGGAATACAACTAGAATTCGAGTTAATATTGCAAGTGCCACGCGGTTTTACAAGAATTTTGCAGTAGAGCGAGGTTGATGATGTATTCGCCGACTATAAGTACCAAGAACTTCTCAAAACTGAATTTTTTGTTGAATTTTCGGTTAATTTGTTGATTTTCTTATTTTTTCAAAAAAATAAGATGAGCCAATTGTTAAGAATCTTTTTCAGAAAATACAAAATTAAAAAAAATGCGGTTTTAGTTTCGAAGATCGGAAAAAATCGGGTATCCGATTTTCCGAAAATTGAAGTCGGGAAAAATTTCAGGTATCCAATTTTCCGAAAAAACATTTCGGAAAAAATGTCTTATTCCGATTTTCCGAACAAGCCTGCTTGGGGGTACGGCAGAATAAAAATAAGCGAAATAGAAATGCTACAAAATAGAATTGCTACAAAAAAGAACTGGAAAAAATAGAACGGCTACAAAATAGAAATGAGCGAAATAGAACTCGGTGCGATGGAGCGCGTTTGCATTATTCTTCGAATTTTCCGATTATTATAGGGTTTTTCAGTAATTTTCAGATATTTTACGCACTTAAAACAGCGGAAATGAAGAAAGGTATAAAATCAATGCAGTTTCAGAAAAAAAAATGGAAAATCGGCGAAAAACTGAGCAATTGAAAAAATGATGCAAACGCGCTCCATCGCCAAAATTTGTTCTATTTCGCTCAGTTCTATTTTTTCCAGTTTTTTTTTTGTAGCATTTCTATTTCGCTCACAAGGGAAGTCTTTTTGGGCACCGTTTGAGATCTTTATGAAACTTGGGTCAGAGGTAGTCTAGACCCTCCTGAATCGAAATCCGTTTTCAAAAACTGCGGGTTTTGCCTCCTTCTGGAGTTATGACGTCTTCAAGATGGAGCGAAAAGGGGTGCCACCTTTATAAGCGCTCGCTTCCCCTCTTCTCAACAGCGAGGTGGTGGCCGAGGGGGTGAGGGCGCGTTCTGTGAATTTGGCGATGCGTGTTCGACCCCCACGCTCCGTCGATTTTTGTTTTTTCTTTTTTGCTTTCATGACTTCTTCAATTTTTCGAATTTTTAGGAACATTTATGGTCTCATTATTGATTTTCGAACATTTCCGGTGTGTCCTAAGACCTATCAATTGTAAATGGCTATAATAAAAATGTGTCGATGAACAAGTTATAAGTGGCCTATCATACAAGTCACATCATGACAAAAAAAGTGACGATCGAATTTTTTAAAGATGTTTTTTTCGACTCCTCCATGCCAAGCATTATGGATACGGAGAAGATAATTCACAGTATAGGCATTTGATGAAAGAAGTTTCGTTGTAAGCCTTTGATGAACAATCAACAGCCATGTTATTGGTGAACAGAAGTTCTGCTGGGTCAGGATAAAGCTGCCATCGACAGCGTTTATGGATTCGAAAGGGTCATCAAATATATTACTGGCCAAATGAAATTGTATTGCCTGCAAAATCAACCGGAGAGACCAAACATTGGAAATGCCTGTAGCGGTCTACAAATGTTTTTGGTGGTCTACGGGTAGATTTTTCCTCCGAAGTTGGATCCATGAGCACAGTACGCTTGGAATGTCTGGAGAAGGCTTATAACGGAATTTCTTTCATCAAATGTCTATACTGTGAATTATCTTCTTCGTATCCATAACGCTAGGAGTCGAAAAAAACATCTTTAAAAAATTCGATCGTCACTTTTTTTGTCATGATGTGACTTGTATGACAGGCCACTTATAACTTGTTCATCGACACATTTTTATTATAGCCATTTACAATTGATAGGTCTTTGGACACACCGGAAATGTTCGAAAATCAATAATGAGACCATAAATGTTCCTAAAAATTCGAAAAATTGAAGAAGTCATGAAAGCAAAAAAGAAAAAATAAAAATCGACGGAGCGTGGGGGTCGAACACGCATCGCCAAATTCACAGAGCGCGCCCTCACCCCCTCGGCCACCACCTCGCTGTTGAGAAGAAGGGAAGCGAGCGCTTATAAAGGTGGCACCCCTTTTCGCTCCATCTTGAAGACGTCATAACTCCAGAAGGAGGCAAAACCCGCAGTTTTTGAAAACGGATTTCGATTCAGGAGAGTCTAGACTACCTCTGACCCAAGTTTCATAAAGATCTCAAACGGTGCCCAAAAAGACTTCCCTTGTTAGTTCTATTTTTTCCAGTTCTTTTTTGTAGCAATTCTATTTTGTAGCATTTCTATTTCGCCTATTTCTATTCTGTCGTACCCTCGCCTGCTCCTCATCTATAAGACAAAAAAAATGTTAGAGGTTTTATTGTGTTTTCAATCGACTTGCGACATGACAACGCAAAACTCCGCCCACTTATTTGTGCGCGACCACGCGAACAATGTGATATTTGAAGAGACGCGGACAGAACGGTGAAGGCATACTTGCGTTTTCATATGGCAAGTCGATTGAAAACACAATATGAAAATAAAATATAAATCACAAAAATAGGAGAAAAAATTCAACAAAAATTTGCTACCTGCACAATTAATGCAAATGCTCCCCAACAACACAAGCGCACTATAGATTCACTATTGAGCTATCAAATGCAGCCCTAAGATAGATCTATCAGCAGGTCAGTAGCCGATTTTTAGCTGCAGTTGATCTATCACGCATTCACCATTGACTTTCAATGTAACAGGTACACCTCATTTCTTCTGTGTATCCACTCTATTATTTCTCGGATGATTTAAACGCTAAATATTACTAATCTTTCTTATATAGAAAGTTTTAGATTAGTCTGTGTGTTTGTTTGTGTGTCTCACCACGAGTTTGCAGTCGACAAAACTCGATCCCGCGACCTGTCGATTGACGTCCAAACGTGCTAACCACTACACAGGTAAAATGCGGTGGATGCATATAGTGTCCGTATTTGAATCGTGCATTTATGTAAATTAGGGTCTAGATATTTAATAAATCCGCGTCGTTCGATTAACGTTCAGATATTTTACTAATTCAACCACAAAGGTCACACAATTTGGAAGAGCTGAAGTAAAAAAATCAGTGCCGTTACAAGAAAAAAACTTGTAAGGAAAGTGAAAAAAAAGCAGGGGCAAAGTCGCCAAATGTCGCAGGCTTGGGTATATACATTTAATTTATTTATTAAATAAAAAGTTATTATATACCGTCCAATGGACCAAAAGGATGACATGATTTAAATACGGACACTATATGCATCCACCGCATTTCACCTGTGTATACCACAAGGGTCACGAGAACTTGAAAGAAATAGGGAAAAGAAATGATTGCCGAAGCTTGTGATAAAGATGATTTCATTTCAAAATATTTTCAGACGCGTTTTTTTCAGCCAAATCGAAAATTTGCATCCTAGATATTTCACAAGCTTTTCACGGGCGTTTTTTGCCCGTCCGACTTGTTCTAGCAAAAGGTCCCCCGATGCCCAAATAAAAATGCGAGCTGGAAATGTTCTTTATTTTTTTCCAACTATTAAAAATTGAATAAAAAAGTTCACGTACTTTTCTCTAGATTGGAAAATGAAAAATACCCATTTTCTGCACATATTTTCAATTTCCCGTGACAAAATATTATTTTCTATGATTCCACATTTGCCAACGCGATACGCCTTTATTTCTATTCTAGCACACAGTTACGTAAAATTGCAGACCGGGCAGCGGGCGCCCTTACTAAGCTTACTAATGGACCTTTTCTCAGAGAATTATCGGCGTGAAGTCGGCCTGAAATGAGCAATTTGCCGCCGAAATCGGCAAATTGCCGCCGGGCAGGAAGTCGGCAGCTAAAAATGCATGACCCGGCGATTCAGGCGGAACCCGTGAAGTGTCGGTCCACAAGAGAAGGTATACCCGCCGTCAACGCTGGTGTTGCAAGGGGCTGGGTTAAAGAATTCTGAACGGTGGGTGGGGAACTCTGGAGGAAGGCTCCGTGGCACGGTGCCACAGAGTTCACCGGCTATTTTTGGTTTTCTGTATACATGGTGCTCGTTGAGCATCTTGAGTGAAATCAGTAAAAGGAAAATTTCAGGTAGTCTAAAAAAGCTTAAAAAAAAGCGGCAAATTGCCGTTAAAGGCGGCAAATTGCCGCCTAAATCGGCGCGTCTGCCCACAGGAGGCGGCCAGGCCGCCGATTTCGACGGCAAATTGCCGATAATTCTCTGAGTTCAGATGAATTTTCCTGTTATTTTATATACAGTACCGGCAGGCTTGTTTGGAAAATGCTTTTTGGAAAATCGGAAAAATCGGATATCCGACATTTTTCCGATTTTCGAAACTAAAACTGAATTTTTTCCGATTCCGACCAACCTGAGTACCGAACAGAAAGATATGATAATTTGGTTTTTGGAGTATAACTTGAATGGAGAGGGTTACGATTCTGAAAATGAGCTTGAATCTTTCCCGTAATGTTTTTAACAAGCTTCAAATATAGATTTGGTCATTTTTGAAAACTGCAGAATTTTTTTTAAATTTCATGTTCCAAAATTTTCGACTCAAAAGTAGTTTTTTTTCAGAATTTTCGCGACTCGATATATATTTTCAAAATAAAGCTTTAAAAAGATAAATACGATGTATTGTGAAAACAAAAAAATTGCAACGCGGTGTTTGCGTACTTTTAAAATTGAAACGAAAATGGGAACAAATCTCTTCATTTCCCATGCTATTTCTCTCATTGCCATTTGAATTTCTAAATTACGCAAACACCGCGTTGTTATTTTTTTTTTGTTTTCACAATAAGTTGGCTATGAGTTGATCGAACAATTTTCAGCTGACTTACATCACTTTGAGTATCAAATGGGTAAATCAACGAAATCAAAGAAAATTGAGGCAAATCTTATGAAAACCGTGAAAAAGCAATGTTTTTTTCAGTTTTGTTGATTCTCAATAAAAGTTAAAGTGAACTTACCCATGTGGACCCTGATATTCAAAGTGATGTAAGTCAACTGAAAATTGTTCGATCAAGCATAGTAAACTAAAATCATACTTTCAGTTTCAAAATTTCATTTTAAAAATTAATATCGAGTACATTACTGAACAAATTCATGCAAATTTTCAAAATCAGATCCCTCTCCATTCAAAAGTTAGTATACTCCAAAACCAAAATATGATATCATTTTGTCCGGTACCGTATATGTAAACTTGGGTTTTGAATACATAAAACTTTATGAAAATGTAAATAGGCAGATTTTTTTGATTTCAAGAGATTCATTCTAATGCAGTTTTGAACATGATTGAAACGACAGGAAAAAGAACTTACTTACTTATTATTCATCCTTGAAGGTTACATCGCTTGCCCATGGAACGTGCACCGCGCCATGACTGCTGTCTTGCCTCTAGTTTTTCGATTCTCCGTTTGCGATTCCAAGTAAAACTTTCCGAAATGGATAGTTTTACCAGTGTGGTTACATGAGTCATAATGACAAAACAATAAAAAAAATAGAAAAAAAGAGAAAAACACGTGTAGGTTTTCACACGTGTTTGTATATCACGTTTCTATCACATTTCTCTCTAGCCTTTTTTTTACGTGAAATTTTATAGTAGTGGGGAGAATTTTTTTTAGAAAATTAATTCCCGTGCCCAGCTCGACCCGGCCCAACCCGCGTGTGTGCACGTTTTTGTTCAATTTAAACATTTTTTCGATTGGAAACTAAAATTTCAAAAACGGGCCGGGCATGTGCGGCACATTTTAGTGCCCGGCCCGGCCCGTAGCATCTATGATGTAGACCAAGAAGTCCCGAGGGCATCAGAGATGAGCACTGCGGCTAGTTGGACTGTTGAGGTGACTCTGCTGGGTGTCCTGTAGGCTTTTTTTTTTTTTAAGTTTTTGTTTTTAACTCTTGTTTTTGTTTACCGCACGCTCTCTTCAGTCAAACTGTGACCAGTGATGACCGAACGTTTATGCACCATCCTTCCTTCTTCTCTCCAAAAATGTATTATTCTCACGTGTACTCCGACCATATTTCCTATTCTTCTCAGTGCCCCTCGTTTCATACTTTTTTTTCTGTATTTTTTCACGAACCTCAATGGGCGTATACAAATAAATAAATAAACTTTCAAACTGAACTTTTTTTTTCTCGACAATCCTGAAATAGACTTTCGAGATGTTTAAAAGAATTTACGTGAGTGAGTGAAGGTGTCGGAATTGTACTATATCCCCTTGGGATGTATTGCAGAGCAGGAATTTTTTTCACACCGGTTTTTGAACGGAGGTTAAATAAACTGGAAAATAATCATAATAATTATAAGGCCACCTCCCAAATTTGGAGGTGTGACTAATTAAGTAAATCCTGAGGCATGAAACTATCTGACTCGGATCCAACATGCAATGTTACCCATGAAAATCAATTTTCAGACCAATCGACTAATAATTAAATTTTTTGGACTCAAAATGTAAAAAAGTGGCCTGTGCAACCGTAACATAATTATATGGTTACCACTCAAAACTGTACGAACACTTTGAAAAAAACATGGAAATTAATATTTAGTAGAACCCCTTTTAAGGGTCATAACATCAAAAATACAAATTGGCATAGAATTGATAAGATTTTGAATGTATTGGGAGGTCTTGCTCTCGAGTTCCTGCTCTAACTGGTTACAGGCTGCGAGAATGGCTGATTTGAGGTCAGCGACAGTGTTGTACTGCTTTGCATGCCGGCCACAAAAGTACGTCAACTTTCTTGGACTTGAACAAGTCCATAGTTGAGCGACTCACTTGGATCCGAGCACTGTCCTGCTTAAATGTGAACCGACGACGACTAAAGCGATGCTTGAATGGAAGAATGTGGTTTTGGAAAATACTCTGGTACTCCGTAGAGTCCATACGACACGAGGTGAATTCCGGTATCACCAGTCCAGCAACCGAGCATTCTCCCCAAACCATAACCGAGCCGCCTACGAAATTGCGTTTTGAGATGATTAGGCGATCCTTGCGAAGGTCGTTCCATTAGAGCTTGTAGCCGTTCGGTCCGTCTAAATTTAATTTTTTTTGATCAGAAAAAATCATCTGAAGAGTCTTTTAGTCATAATTACGACTCCAGGACATTTCGCAGACAGAAGTTTCGCAGCCGAGACATTTCCCAGCCGAGATGATTCGTAGCCAGACGTTTCGCAGCTGAGACGTTTCGCAGCTGGTAAACACGATTACACTAATCTTACTTCTCTCTCAGCGGTCGACTAAACAATTGGTAAACACACTGTTATTGATAAACAAGCATGGTCAGAGAAACGAGAGAGTGTGTATATAGGGAGGTCGGCTGCGAAACGTCTCGGCTGCGAAACGTCCGGCTGTGAAACGTCTCGGCTGCGAAACGTCTCGGTTGCGAAACGTCTGGCTGCGAAATGTCCCGGAGCCATAATTACAGTTTTTTACGGAAATTACGGAAACACGGAAACGGAAACACGGAAACATCACGGAAATCTGTGCTTGCTCAGCAAAAGTGTGGAGTGGAGCTCGGCCCATGATGAGATAATAAACAAATGACTAACTTGGAAGGGCACTTTTGAGACTATATTTTGTTTTAAAATTTTTATTACTACGGTACACAGCTCACCGAAACCAAGAGTTTGAAACCCTTTGAATTGATCTCATTCAAAAAGTTGCGTTACACATGACACTAAATTACTGTCGAAACTCCATAATAGTGAACAATATGCGATGAAAAATAGTTAATAACAAATAAAACATGAAAATAAAAACTTATTTAAGTGAAAACCGCTCGAAAAAATCACCGACCCATCCAAAATCTCAGGTGGTCCTATCATTATTGGACGGTCGAAAAAGTGAGTTTTTAGTGGTGTGCGGGGACGGAACATGGTAGGATCATGAAAAATTGGGCCCTGGGGTTATTTTGAATTTTGAATCGAATGGCATTCACTGATTTTCTATAACTTTCTTAGTTTTGCCAGAACGTCGAAAATGAAGGAGAGTCCTATCATTATTGGACGGAGTGTATAAAAAAAACATTGTGAAACGAGAGAAAAAATAGCCCTTGACACTGCAAAGCTTAATGAAACATAAAGTTTAAAAAAGGCTGGAAATGATTTTTTTTAATAGACCGTTATCGTAATTCAAAAATGACTGAATGTGGAGGAAGCGTAGGAAATAAACAGTGGGAAATGAATGTTAGCCTTTATACATACAGTACCGGACAAAAAGATATCATATTTTGGTTTTTGGAGTATAACTTTTGAATGGAGAGGGTTATGGTTCTGAAAATTTGCATGAATCTGTCCCGTAATGTTCTTGACAAGCTCGAAAAATGGATTTGGTCATTTTTGAAAACTGCGGATTTTTCAAAAAATTTCAGATGCCAAAATTTTCGACCCAAAAAAAATTTTTTTTTCAGAATTTTTCAGACTCGAAATTTGTTTTTAAATTTAAGTTTCAAAACTAAATGTATGATTTTAGTTGACTATGGGTCGATCGGACAATTTTCAGCTGACTTACAGCACGTTGAAGATCAGGATCTACATGGGTAAGTCAACTATAACTTTTATTGAGGATCACCAAAACCGAAGAAAATCAAATAAACGTTGTTTTTTAACAGTTTTAAACTAATTTGTCCTAATTTTCTTTAGTTTTGGTGATTCTCAATAAATGTTATAGTTGACTTACCCATGTGGACCCTGATATTCAAAGTGCTGTAAGTCAGCTGAAAATTGTCCGATCGACCCATAGTCAAATAAAATCATACTTTTAGTTTTGAAACTTCAATTTAAACATAAATTTCGAGTCTGGAAAATTCTGAAAAAAAAATTTTTTTTTTGGGTCGAAAATTTTGGCATCTGAAATTTTTTGAAAAATCCGCAGTTTTCAAAAATGACCAAATCCATTTTTAGAGCTTGTCAAAAACATTACGGGGCAAATTCGTACAAGGTTTCAGAACCATAACCCTCACCATTCAAAAGTTATACTCCAAAAACCAAAATATGATATCTTTTTGTCCGGTACTGTACATTAATCCAGTTAACACTTCGACAATACAGTTTACTTCCAAAAGGTAACTTACCGCTTTCTTTCACACGCCCCCCCCCCTTACCTCATATAACCCGTCTGAATGTCATCCGTGATTTGTTGTCTGTTTTCTCTTTTATACCCTTATTTCGAATCATTACTTTTATTTTTCTGTTATTTCTTATTATTTCACGTTTAATTTTGAAACGTAATAAATACAATACAATACAATCAACAATACTTCTTCTTTGAAAAATATCGCACTCAAGGTCGCTACACATAGGTATCGTACCCAAAGATATCGTACCCGAATTCAGTACCAAAAAATAGCCGTACCCAAAGATACCGTACGGCTTACCCAAATTAGATACCCAAAGAATAGCCATACCCAAAGAGCAATCGTATCCAAAGATACCGTAACCAAAATTGGTACCCAAAGAGTAGCCGTACCCAAAGACCCATCGTACCCAAAGAGTCTGGGACCCAAAGATTCATCGTACGCAAAAAGTTTGGGACCCAAAGATCCGGGAACCACTGAGTATTGGCCTTTTTGGTGTGCCCCTATTACAAGGGCGCTTCAATTAGAAGGTGCGCCTCTATTTTTCAACCTTGTATTTTTCCATTTTGAAAATTTTAAAGCAAAATTTTATGTAAAAAAGACCAAAAAATACGGCCTCTTGAGCGCCAAATCATGAAATTAATCTTGCATCGCGCAAAGAGCGCATTTTGCGATTTTGTTGATGTGAGAAGTAAGAAATTTCAGAAAATTAGAAGGAAAAAAACGAGGATGAATTTTTTGCAAGTTTTTAATTTCAAACCTGACAATGAGGCCTTTTGAATATTGGCAAGTAGAGAATGCTATTGCAAAATAGAACTGTAACGGTGTAGGAACTATTTGGTATAGAACTGCCGAAAATTGAGCTTTACTAGCCCAGAAAAGCTACCGGAGTTTGAAAACTCATTATATTGAATTCAATTTTTTGCTTTGCCAAATAATTCCTGTGTCGTTACAGTTCTATTTCTCATTAGTTCCAACATTATTTAAAAAAAAAACTGATGCCGGTAAACGGTTTACCTGTTGTTAATTACTTGAAAATTTCGGAATATCAAATTCTGATATAATTTTTGTGATTTTCATATTTTGGACTACCGATGAAAGTTTAATTCATTATCAACTTCTTAATTTAGTTTTGCAAACGTGTCAAAAAATTCGAAATCTGAACGATTTTTTTTTTTCAAAATACTTTTCAAAATGCACCTCGAGGGTGCTACCTCGGAATAGAACTGACGCGTAATAGAACTGTAGCGAAATTGAACTCGCTTTGGAATAGAACTGTAGTGAAATTGAACTGTAGCGAAATAAAACTGTTCGGAATAAAACTGATCGGAATAAAACTGTTTGGGAATAAAACTGTTCGGAATAAAACTGTAGCGTTTTGGAACTAAATTAGCAATGGAGCGCGATTGCATTGTTTGCTCATTCAAATATTGGAATTTCTCATCCGCGTGCTTTTTTCAACAGTTTTATATTTGAGCTATTCATCAAAAATTGTTTGTTTTGTTGTTTTTTTGAATAAACTTTTATCATTTTTTTTCTCGGCCCGCCTTGACGGCCAAGCAATGCAATCGCGCTCCATTGCTAATTTAGTTCCAAAACTCTACAGTTTTATTCCAAAACTCTACAGTTTTGTTTTGCTACAGTTCTTTACCGAACAGTTCTATTCCGAACGGTTCTATTGCGAAGCAAGTTTTATATCGCTGCAGTTCTATTACACTTCAGTTCTATTCCGAGGTAGCACCACCTCGAGGGGTTACAGAGGCGCTTCTATTACAGTTTTTACGGTATTTATGAAAATTTCGAAAAAAAAAATCAGAGATTTTGTTAATTTTATGAAAAAAATGGAGCCAATATATTTTTGCTTTTTTTCTACCAAATTAATAACCCTATAAACATTTCAGCAAAATTCATCGCTACGGATAATTCCGAGGAAGATAAAAAACAACCTTTATCCGCCTTCTTTTTCGTGGATTGTCTGGAAAAGTACAAAAAATCGACCATGATGTTTTTACTTGCCCTTGTGGGAGTATTCTTTCTTGCGCAAAATTTGATTTTCGTTTATCCAAGCTCCAGTGGCTTTGAAGTGTTGACAAAACGAAGCAACGAAATGGAATATTACAATGATATTACAACAAAGACGGCAAGTATAGCGCGTTTGCTGAACGCTATAGTGTTGCAAGTTGGAGTACACCAAGGAAATGTATCGATTGAGACTTTGTTTAGTAAGGCACTTGACGTTGAAAGTTTGACAGCATTTGAATTTATTGATGAATCAAGTTTAACTGACATCATCCGTAGAATTAAAACAATTGATCTGATTACTGAAAATGCACAGAAAATGACTGATGAAAAGGTGCGTAACTTTATGAAACTAAATCTCTATAATTATCATTGGTTCAAAACACCAATCAATAACGCTTTGATCTGCCTGAAGAGTTCGACATTTGATCTTGGTATAATACCGTCTGAGGTGAATTCAACAGCTTCAATCTTGAGATCAATCGTTAAAGAACTGAAGTCAAAAAGTCCAAATGGCGTTTCGGTTTCAGACGCATTAACGATGCTCACGAAAAAATTTATAATATTATCTAAACAATCGTTTATCTCATCACTCTATAACAATACAAAGAATTTTTTCGATTGTTTGGGAAATATTAGTTCGTTCATTGATGAGATCAATCAATATCAACAATTGACTGATCAGTCGTATTTGAAACATTTGAACGATAGTTTGAACATATTACTACCAACTTCGGAAACTATAAACTCTTTGTTAAACGATAAACACAACAATCAAATTATTGAGAAATTAACGATCATAAATAAGGTGGTTAGGCCACCTGTCAGATTATTTGACAAACAGGCCCTCATAGATTTTCCTCAAGGCTCAGAAGATTTGGAATTGCTGTTAGAGGACCTTGACAGTGAGTGGTTTAAAAACCTATTTAATCGTGGAAATTCGTTGGATGAATTGAAAAGTCTTCTAGTGCCAGTATCTGAATTGAATACCGCAGTAGCTGCAGCAGAAAAAGGATGGAACGAATCTGCAAGAAAGAATTATTCAAACTTGATTCATCATTATTACCTTATCATGAAAATTATTACTGCTTCAAATAAAGCGCATATCTCGAGATCTCTGGCAAATGTAAGTGCGATTTTAGAAAAAATAACATCTATGGGTGATTCAAATAATACATTATTGGAAGCACTAAAAAATGTTCTTAATTCGTCACATTTGTATAAAAATATCAGTACTGAGCTGAAAGCACTTAGCAATTTGTCCGCGAACGCTCGAACATTTTTGTCCGATGTACGAAGTATTCAAGAATCTACAAAAAATAGATGGTTAAACCAGTCTCAAACTGTAAATTTCACAGAAGAATCTCTTTCGCGTATTGAACACATACTTTCTGAAGTTAACTTGCTAGAAAATCAAACAAAGATTGTTACGAAAATATTGGCTCAAGTTTCTGTTCCTAGGGAAATTTTTACGAACTCATTATTGGTCAATATTCGAGAAGTAGTGAAAATTCCACAAAAGCAAACATTAGACATAAAAGGAGTAATGGATTTTGCTCAACTTCTGAGCAAATTACCGAAGTTTGCAAAACAAAAAACAGCAAAAATAGATAATCTACCAAGAATCCTATTTTCCGCAAAAAACCAATCAGAACAGTGGCGTAATATTGAAAAAAATCTTTTTAAAAAAATTGAAGAAACTGCCGATTTTCGTCGTCTTGCAAACTTTACATTTCCTCATGAAGTCGCCACAGAGATATCGACACTTCAGCGTACATTTCGCTTTTATCAGAATCCGAATCTTAGCCAATCGTTGAATAAATTCAAAAACAGCGGAATGGCTCTTGCTAATATAATTGAAAATTTTCCCCATCTGAAAAATGACTTTTATGAATCTGGGTGGGATATTTCTTATGAATTGGACGAAACGGTATCAGATTTTCTATCAAAGCTTGAAACGTTGCCTGCACAATTCACCGCGAGAAGAAACAATTTAAAAGATATCGGCGAAGAACTGGCTAAATTGAATAGTGTTCCTATTATTCCTTTAAACTTTCCGTTGATGGTTTCGATTCTTGAGAGTCTTAAAAGTACACCAATTGGAGTAACAGAAGACATAAAAAACGCAGAAGAAAGCCTTCAAGAGTTGGCGGAAATCCAATATGCTGCTCGTCGTCAATCTGGACAATTTATTGAAAGACTAACCCAAGCCGAGAGAGCTCTTCGATTTTTCTTCCGTAAACCGGTGACGTCGGGTCGGACATGGTTAGGTTTTTTTTATTAAACTGAAATTGAATGTCATAGTTTTCAACTTGTTTTTTCAGGGTAGATACATTCTGGTTTATTTTGTCGGCAATCTTTTGGGTGATTTTTTCGGTTGTTGCAATCGTTGGATCGGTGGTGCTAGGAATTGTAATCAGTTGGTTAAGAGACGCTTGGAGGGAGTATGAATTAAGAAATCGAATTGGTTCCTAGCAATGACAGCAATCGAGAACTATTTACAAATTTGGCAGTAGCAAACAAAACTATTTGACTCGTCTGAAATAGATCTATACGAAATTTTCAGTTTAAAATAAATGTATTTATAGGCGGCCACTTTTGAGCAGGGAGAACATTCTATTAAAACTCCCGCATCACTGTGATACGATTTTTTCGCAGGTTCATATTGCTGCGTACGTTCCGCGAAAACAAAAAAAAAACATTTTTTTCTTGCAGATAACCCTTATATTTTTAAAAACACTTGATACAACAGCAGCGTTGGCAACGCTGCGAGGGAATTTTCTCTTAACACGCGTGTTACAGCGATTCATCAAACGTTGAGTGTGATTGGGGCGCGTTGGCACTGAGGTAGGTGCCCATGCCGTGGACCACCCCCCCCCCCCTGCCTAGCATGTGGGGGGCCTTATCAAACTCTGAAAATTAAGCGACCAGAAACATGTACAGTCGATTCGATGAATGCTTGATCACCTGCGCTCTATTGAGACTCCTGCAGTTTTGCTTAGTACAGCACGCTTCTGTTGGCGAGAAAATTCACATTTGAACTGCTAAATATTCGTCATTTCTCGATTTTCTCCTTCTATTTTTTTCATTTAATGTTGTTTCTTATTCTTTTTTTTACAAAGCGTTTATAAATTGTTTCATTTTAATTTAAGAATAAATTTCAGCAAACAGCAATGCTCACTAACAGGGATTTCATTACTTGCATTATTAGACAACAAGCCTGAGGCCGTATTCATGAACGTTTACTGCGTAAATTGATTTACCTAGGTGAAGATTTACTCCGTAAATGACACAGTAAATCATTTACTGCGTAAATCATTTACGGTATTCACAACGACATTTACGGTCTGTAAAAGTTTACCGCCTGTTTTTGTTTGGTTTACCGTAGACTAACTTATTGATTTTTTGTAATTTTTTCGAAATAGTGGTTTTTAAGAATAATACAGTGCGTCCAACAATTTTAGGACCCCCCTCGATTTTGGGGTCCCAGACAAAACATATATGAAAAATCTGTGAATGCAGTTCGATTTAGAATTAAAAATAACCCCCAGGGACAATTTTTTATAATCCTACCATGTCCCGTCCCCGCACACGACAAAAAAGTCCTATTTTTGACTGTCCAAAAATTATAGGACCCCCTGAGAATTTGGGTGGGCGGATGATTTTTAGACCATATTTTCTATTTAAATTTTATTTTCATTAACTTTATATCGTTTTAAACTGTTTCTAAGCTTATTTGTCGTAAACGTATCATATGTTTTTTTTTGTTTAAAGTCCTTTTTCATGGAATGGTTACACCTATGCCAATAAAACACATTAATTGTGAGAAAATCAGTTTAAACGCAAAAAATGTTTTGGAAATTGAACGATTATCAGTAAGTGATATCTCCGCCGTTTTTCTAGATCACTTTGATGACCCTGTTAGGCATTCTCGCCACCAACATCGTTAATTCGGTTTCTGTGATTGCATCCCATTCAGCCTTGATAGCATCCTTGAGGTCCTGGATGGTGCTGAACTGTTTTCCGTGACGATAGGCGTGACGGACTAAAAGACCACATAGATTCGCGATGGGTTGAGATATGGGTAGGGACCGCAAAGAGTGGTGGGCGGGGCGTTCCGATTTTTCTACCCAGCGCGTTTTTGGATCGTGGTGCATTATTGCGATTCTGGAACGCGGATACTACTGGTATAACCATTCATGTTAAGATGCTCCCTTATGTAATCGACCACGAGGAATCGATTGGTGATATCAGATTTGCTGAAAAATCATCAGTTCCACCCGAAATGGAACAAAAAAATGAAGCGAAAGTTAGAAAATCGAAGTTTTAGGGTCTTTCCATGTTGAGTCCCACTCTTATTATTGATTCCTATAGTTTTTTATGTGCTGAATTCGAATATGCAGTTGGTTTTTACGTTTTAGTTCCCCCTTTTAGGTTTTTTTTCAGTCAAAGTGGGAGGAAATTTATCTCGATTTTTTCAGCGATGACCTATCTTTTTTATTTTAGAAACCATTAGAATAATCAATTATAAGGTCAAGACCGAAAATTTAGAGCGATTGATCGACTTTAAAGTACTTTCCTACCTCCTAAAGTGATCGGCTCAAAACCAATTTTCTGGTTTTTTGCAATTTTGAGGGTGATGCCGGTCGAGTCCCACTGTTTTTATGGCGGATTCGAATTCTACATCTTTTTTTTGACAAAATGCTTTTCACACATTTTCAAGTTATAATCCCCCTTTTAGGTTTTTTTTCACTTTTCTGTGTAAATTTTGTACATTTTATGCATGAATCAGCATCAATTTCATCTGGCAGCGACAGCGAGGAGGCAGTGAGGCGGCGACCATATGTAGGAAAAAGAAGCTGCGCTCTAGAGTGGCGGTGTGGCGCAGTGGTAAAACTCTTGATTCGCAATCAGTCTATGAGGCGTTTTCCTTTTGTGTGCTTCAAATTGAACGATTATCTTGCGCGGGATTCTTGCAAACATCGCCCCGCCCACTGGGTTGGCAGAAAATCAGTACATTGAAAATGAGCATAAAAGCGGCTGTAACTCGACAGCGAATAGCTCTTTTGGATTGATTTTTTGGCAAAAGTCTTAGAATTGCCTGTAGAATGTAATGCAACAAAAACATTTCAGAAAATATTTGTTTTGAAAAACACTTTGTGGTCCCTAGATATGGGCTACAAGCTGACCATTCGTTTCTTCGTTTCGAAGCAAACCAATTCCTTGTAGTGTTGCAGACGTGAATTGCGGCGTTTTCCTATTGGAAGATGTGGATGTTGTGTCGTTTGCGGAAGCTTCTGCTTCTTCCCGTGATTGATAGGATCAGTGGCATAGCGACAAATAGCATTCCAGCTTCTTCCAAGTTGACGAGGCATCTCATGCAGCTTCAATCCCAGTTGGTGCATCACATCAACGTTGGCCTGTTCCGAGTGAGGAAAGGAGCGCGAGCCATGAATGATTCGCAGGCATACTTTTAGGATAATAACCAATTCAGCTTATGTTTACGGTAGCTGCACTTCAAACTTTCACCACAAACGACATTACAGTAAGCATAGAAAACCCAGCTCATCACAACAACAAGTCTTACATAGCCCATAAGTTCTTCAAATACCGAAGGTACTGCGGATCTCGGTGTTCTGTTTAAGCGGAAAACTGCTGGTGCACCGTTTTCTCTTTTCAGATGTTTCTACACCCCAATCAGAGGCTGTGTAAAGCGAGGATGAAGGGGGGACTTGAACCTGTGATCTTCCGGACTACAGCCGTCACCACTATCAACTGAGCTATTTGTTGAATACGCAAACATACAAATTACATTAGAAGTCTACTAAAGCTGCTAGAAAACAGTCGAAAACAATATAAACTTTGTTAAAACGAGAAATATCGTTAAAAAAAATTACCCGCGCACCCAAATTCTCAGGGGGTCCTATAATTTTTGGACAGTCGAAAATACGACTTTTTAGTGGTGTGCGGGGATGGGACATGGTAGGATCATGAAAAATTGAGCCTAGGCGTTATTTTTGATTCTAAATCGAACTGCATTCACAGATTTTTCATATCTCTTTCGGTTTTGTCTGGGATCACAAAATCGAGGGGGGTCCTAAAATTGTTGGACGCACTGTATCTGTTTTTAAAAGCTTTGTTTATTCAATTTGTTTATTCAGCATGAGCCACGGTGCGCCAAAATCCGAAAATGTTTGAACTGTTCGCAATGGAGCGCGCTTGCATTTTCAGTGCTAAAATGGCCGCTGATTTTCAACTTCAGAATATGTCTTTTTTATTGATTTTTTCAATATTTTGCAACATGTTTATTGTTAAGAAAATTTTTATCTGCAAAATAAGCTAAAAAACTGAATTTCTATTAGCCACCTAGCTACTCTTTCATTGACCTTACTTTTTGCCAATATGTGCACTAACGGACGATGATCCGTGTGTAAAATTATTTTAGAAAGCCAGATGTATGGTTTAAAGTGCCTGAGCGCAAAAACTATAGCTCCTAATTCTATCTGGATTGCGGGTCTACGTGTCTCAACTTCGGAAAGCGTTCTACTGCCGTATGCGACTACTTGAATGTTACCTTCGTTTGCTGATACCTGGGCCAGTACTGCTCCCTGAGCCACTGCGCTCGCGTCGGTATACAGTGCGCGTCATAATTATAAGACACCCCCCTATTTTCGGGGTTTGGGGGAAACTAGAAGTTTTTATGAAACGGCATGTGGTTGATCTTTTTTAACGTTCAAAACAACCCGGAAACCCAAATTTTCATGTACCTACCACAAAAACTACGACTACTGTATCAAAAAGTCGAAAAATCAGTCGCGTCATAATTATAAGACACCCCCAAAAAATGATGAATTTTTCAACTTTTTTCAACCTTTTCTAACCTTTATCAATTTTTTTGCCGGTTTTACTGTTTTTTATTCCTTTTTGAAGTTATTTTCTTAATAGTTACCAATAATTGTGGCACATATTCGACCACTTTCTTTCAAGTTTCCAACTTTTTCACCGTCACATCTCCTTCAAGGATTTTGGTTGACTACAGTGATTCTAAGATGCAGAACATATGAAAAAACGTTTAGGCCAGTTGAAATTATGATAATTGTGATTTAGGCCATGAGTTACATTCATTCACCTCATTTCAATCATCATGGAACTCGCCTCTACTCTCTCTTCAGAAGAGCAAGCTCAACTGGACATTATGATTCAACTTGGATTCAGTACTTTGCAGATGATCAAAAGAATCACCCGTTCACGATGCTGTGTAAGAAACTACGTTTGAGATACAATTGCTCACGGCTCAGCAAAACCCATTGGACGTCCAAGAATCCTCAATGATCGAGATGAGCAATCTATGGTGAGATGAGTTTTTAACACTCTCGTTTTCTTGGAATTTGTGACTTGTAAGATGAACTCCATGGACTACCAAGACACTTTCCAGAAAGGAATTGTCTTCTTTTTCAACTGTGGAAACCGCAAGAAGACTTCAAAAAGATAATGCGGTAATCTACAACAGCTCATCGACAATAAGCTGGTTTTTCACGAAAAAGATCAAAGTCTTTGCTTGACCAGCCAACTCGCCACACCTCAACCCCATAGAGAATGTCTGGGGACTTTTTGCACGAGCAGTTTATGGTCCCGGAAAGCAGTTTCAAACTGTAGCAGAGCTCAAAGATGCCGTGTGGGACAAGATACAGCCATCATACCTCGAGAGTCTTACTAAAAGCAGGAACAACAGACTATTCCAAGTGATGCAGAAGTTTAGAGGACCTAGTTCTTATTAAATTTCTGTTGTTTTCTCTGGTTTTCTTTGACGTTTTGGTTAATTTTCCTTTTAATAAACAGTTTTCTGATCATCCTACATGAAATATTCTGAAGTCAAACTCAAAAACGTGTGAAACTTGAAAAGAATGGTAAAAATAGGACACAAATATTGGTAAAAAGTAAGAAAATGTCTTTAAAAAGTAATAAAAAACAGTAAAACCGGCAAAAAATAGATAAAAGTTCAAAAAGGTTGAAAAAAGTTGAAAAATGCATCATTTTTTTGGGGGTGTCTTATAATTATGACGCGGCTGATTTTTCGACTTTTTGGTACTGTAGTCGTAATTTTTGTGGTAGGTACATGCAAATTTGGATTTCCGGGTTATTTTGGACGCTGAAAAAGATCCACCGTATGCCGTTTCATAAAAACTTTTAGTTTCCCCAAAACCCCCAAAATAGGGGGGTGTCTTATAATTATGACGCGCACTGTAGATGTGGAACTCCTTTGTGTAGTCCGGATACGCCAAAATTGGTTTGCTTGTGAGTTTTCCTTTGAGAATCTCAAACGCCTGTTGTTGCTCCCTTGTCCATTCGAACTGTTGTTCTTTCCTCGTGAGTTTTGTCAAAGGTTCTGCAATTTCCGAAAAATTCTTAATAAACTTACGGAAGAAACCGGCCATGCCGATGAATCTTTGCACTGCTCGTAGATCTCTTGGGATTGGCATTTTCTCAATCGCGTCAAGATTTGCTTGATTCGGTGAATAATTTGTTTCGCTGATCTCGTGTCCCAAAAACACAATTGATTTCTTAGCGAACTCACACTTCGCTGGAGATGCTTTTAAATTATACTCACGAAAGCGTGTCAAAACTTTTCGCAACGTTTTCACGTGCGATTCAAAAGACTTACTGAATACCAATACATCGTCGATGTACATCATGACGTCTTGTTCCATTCCAGCCAATACTGTTCGCATTGCTCTTTGCAAATATGAAGCGGCTGATCTGAGCCCGAAAGGTAAATGCGTGTATGCATATACTTTATCTTCTGTCACGAATCCACACTTGTATGACGACTCCGGATCCAATCTTAGCTGTAGATAACCGTTCGCCATGTCCAATGACGAGAAGAACTTCGACCCGCCAACTTTCTCGAGAATACTGTCAATTCTGGGAAGTGGAAAATTATCTGGAATTGTGACTTCATTGAGTTTTCTGAAATCTAAGCAAACTCTCAAAGAACCATTTTTCTTTGGTACCAACACTATTGGACTAATCCATGGTGTGTTTGACTCGGTTATTCTTTCCGATAGCAGTAATCCGTTTATGTGATTTTCTAGTTCGGCTTGATATTTTACCGGAACTCTGTAAGGCCTACCTCTCACCGGAACTTCTGTGTTGGTGTAAATATGGATAGGATCTGTCTTGGAACTGCCCAGATCGTACGAATTTCTAGAAAAAACGTCACTAAATTCTTTGAACAAATTCAAAAGAACACTTTTTTGTTCTTCTGAACAAACAGCACTGTCAAGAGATATTTTAAACTTTGGATCTTCGGCGATTTGTGCCGCCATGACACTGAAGTCATTACCAGTGAAGCTGTTGTCAAATACGCAGTGTCTTGTCCTCTTCCTCGAAGATTTCTGTAGCTTCCGCTGCCTTTGTGCCCGGAGTGAGCGTGACGTCCGAATCTGACGTGTTTGTGACCAAAATGCACATGTTACCTGAATTCATTACGGCTGGAGCCGTGAGTAAGCTTTTATCTAGGAGACTTTGAGAAGCTACGAGAAATACAGATGCGCGGACGCAGTACACACCGACAGTGGCGCTACTGGACGAGATGCGGTCATTAAAGCAGGAATGGAAGAACTCCCAGAACAAGTCAAACAAGGACAGACGGGACAGGTTCGGAAATCAAGACAATAAGGACAAGGAAAAGCGCCGATGCTTTCATTGTAACAATGTAGGTCATTTCATTAGAGATTGCAGGAAAAGATTGGCAGGCGAGCCAAAAGCGCAGCAACCAAACATGGAAGCAGTGAGAAATCATCATCAAAGGGCTCCTCAAGTTAACGCAGCAGTGACAGAGGACCTGCAAGCGCAATTGGAAGTGTACCGTCAACAAGTGGCAGAGCTTCAATGCAATTGGGCTAGGAGGAAACGAAGTGCAAATGGTCGGAGCAGCATTTGTCACACTTTCGATTGGATCACATACGACTCTGCATCGAGTGCATTTTACAAAAGGTGAGTGTACACCAGGGGGTCCAAGGGACTATTCTATCATTTTGGGAAACGATCTTTTGTCGCAACTCCCACAGTTTTCGATTGATTATAAGCAGGCAAAATTTCTCATGAATGGGGAGGCCATCCCGATAAAGTCTAGGCATGTATCTATCACCCCACAGGTTTTCGACGTAAAAGTTTCGGAAGAAGTAGTTATTCCGGCTCATAGCGAAGGGTTTATCAGGTGCTCAGAGCAGACGACTGAGGGCGTCCGCGCATCTGTATTTCTCGTAGCTTCTCAAAGTCTCCTAGATAAAAGCTTACTCACGGCTCCAGCCGTAATGAATTCAGGTAACATGTGCATTTTGGTCACAAACACGTCAGATTCGGACGTCACGCTCACTCCGGGCACAAAGGCAGCGGAAGCTACAGAAATCTTCGAGGAAGAGGACAAGACACTGCGTATTTGACAACAGCTTCACTGGTAATGACTTCAGTGTCATGGCGGCACAAATCGCCGAAGATCCAAAGTTTAAAATATCTCTTGACAGTGCTGTTTGTTCAGAAGAACAAAAAAGTGTTCTTTTGAATTTGTTCAAAGAATTTAGTGACGTTTTTTCTAGAAATTCGTACGATCTGGGCAGTTCCAAGACAGATCCTATCCATATTTACACCAACACAGAAGTTCCGGTGAGAGGTAGGCCTTACAGAGTTCCGGTAAAATATCAAGCCGAACTAGAAAATCACATAAACGGATTACTGCTATCGGAAAGAATAACCGAGTCAAACACACCATGGATTAGTCCAATAGTGTTGGTACCAAAGAAAAATGGTTCTTTGAGAGTTTGCTTAGATTTCAGAAAACTCAATGAAGTCACAATTCCAGATAATTTTCCACTTCCCAGAATTGACAGTATTCTCGAGAAAGTTGGCGGGTCGAAGTTCTTCTCGTCATTGGACATGGCGAACGGTTATCTACAGCTAAGATTGGATCCGGAGTCGTCATACAAGTGTGGATTCGTGACAGAAGATAAAGTATATGCATACACGCATTTACCTTTCGGGCTCAGATCAGCCGCTTCATATTTGCAAAGAGCAATGCGAACAGTATTGGCTGGAATGGAACAAGACGTCATGATGTACATCGACGATGTATTGGTATTCAGTAAGTCTTTTGAATCGCACGTGAAAACGTTGCGAAAAGTTTTGACACGCTTTCGTGAGTATAATTTAAAAGCATCTCCAGCGAAGTGTGAGTTCGCTAAGAAATCAATTGTGTTTTTGGGACACGAGATCAGCGAAACAAATTATTCACCGAATCAAGCAAATCTTGACGCGATTGAGAAAATGCCAATCCCAAGAGATCTACGAGCAGTGCAAAGATTCATCGGCATGGCCGGTTTCTTCCGTAAGTTTATTAAGAATTTTTCGGAAATTGCAGAACCTTTGACAAAACTCACGAGGAAAGAACAACAGTTCGAATGGACAAGGGAGCAACAACAGGCGTTTGAGATTCTCAAAGGAAAACTCACAAGCAAACCAATTTTGGCGTATCCGGACTACACAAAGGAGTTCCACATCTACAGTGCGCGTCATAATTATAAGACACCCCCCTATTTTGGGGGTTTTGGGGAAACTAAAAGTTTTTATGAAACGGCATACGGTGGATCTTTTTCAGCGTCCAAAATAACCCGGAAATCCAAATTTGCATGTACCTACCACAAAAATTACGACTACAGTACCAAAAAGTCGAAAAATCAGCCGCGTCATAATTATAAGACATCCCCAAAAAAATGATGCATTTTTCAACTTTTTTCAACCTTTTTGAACTTTTATCTATTTTTTGCCGGTTTTACTGTTTTTTATTACTTTTTAAAGACATTTTCTTACTTTTTACCAATATTTGTGTCCTATTTTTACCATTCTTTTCAAGTTTCACACGTTTTTGAGTTTGACTTCAGAATATTTCATGTAGGATGATCAGAAAACTGTTTATTAAAAGGAAAATTAACCAAAACGTCAAAGAAAACCAGAGAAAACAACAGAAATTTAATAAGAACTAGGTCCTCTAAACTTCTGCATCACTTGGAATAGTCTGTTGTTCCTGCTTTTAGTAAGACTCTCGAGGTATGATGGCTGTATCTTGTCCCACACGGCATCTTTGAGCTCTGCTACAGTTTGAAACTGCTTTCCGGGACCATAAACTGCTCGTGCAAAAAGTCCCCAGACATTCTCTATGGGGTTGAGGTGTGGCGAGTTGGCTGGTCAAGCAAAGACTTTGATCTTTTTCGTGAAAAACCAGCTTATTGTCGATGAGCTGTTGTAGATTACCGCATTATCTTTTTGAAGTCTTCTTGCGGTTTCCACAGTTGAAAAAGAAGACAATTCCTTTCTGGAAAGTGTCTTGGTAGTCCATGGAGTTCATCTTACAAGTCACAAATTACAAGAAAACGAGAGTGTTAAAAACTCATCTCACCACAGATCGCTCATCTCGATCATTGAGGATTCTTGGACGTCCAATGGGTTTTGCTGAGCCGTGAGCAATTGTATCTCAAACGTAGTTTCTTACACAGCATCGTGAACGGGTGATTCTTTTGATCATCTGCAAAGTACTGAATCCAAGTTGAATCATAATGTCCAGTTGAGCTTGCTCTTCTGAAGAGAGAGTAGAGGCGAGTCCCATGATGATTGAAATGAGGTGAATGAATGTAACTCATGGCCTAAATCACAATTATCATAATTTCAACTGGCCTAAACGTTTTTTCATATGTTCTGCATCTTAGAATCACTGTAGTCAACCAAAATCCTTGAAGGAGATGTGACGGTGAAAAAGTTGGAAACTTGAAAGAAAGTGGTCGAATATGTGCCACAATTATTGGTAACTATTAAGAAAATAGCTTCAAAAAGGAATAAAAAACAGTAAAACCGGCAAAAAAATTGATAAAGGTTAGAAAAGGTTGAAAAAAGTTGAAAAATTCATCATTTTTTGGGGGTGTCTTATAATTATGACGCGACTGATTTTTCGACTTTTTGATACAGTAGTCGTAGTTTTTGTGGTAGGTACATGAAAATTTGGGTTTCCGGGTTGTTTTGAACGTTAAAAAAGATCCACCACATGCCGTTTCATAAAAACTTCTAGTTTCCCCCAAACCCCGAAAATAGGGGGGTGTCTTATAATTATGACGCGCACTGTATACCGACGCGAGCGCAGTGGCTCAGGGAGCAGTACTGGCCCAGGTATCAGCAAACGAAGGTAACATTCAAGTAGTCGCATACGGCAGTAGAACGCTTTCCGAAGTTGAGACACGTAGACCCGCAATCCAGATAGAATTAGGAGCTATAGTTTTTGCGCTCAGGCACTTTAAACCATACATCTGGCTTTCTAAAATAATTTTACACACGGATCATCGTCCGTTAGTGCACATATTGGCAAAAAGTAAGGTCAATGAAAGAGTAGCTAGGTGGCTAATAGAAATTCAGCAATACGACATCACGATCGTGCACATTGACGGAAAGAAAAATACAGTCGCGGACTGCATATCAATCGATAGGATTTCGGAGAAATGGTTACTATTTTTGGAACGAGTACGCATGTCAGAGACAGGTATTTTGACGGTAACATTTGGTAACAACAACCCAAAAGTAGTTATACCGCACACTTTGCAAAAGCTTATGTTTGAGTCTTTTCGTACTAGTTTACTAGGCGGTGGTCATTTCGATTGGAGAAAGACGCTCCACAAAGCGCAGAAAAAATATTTCTGGCCAGGCATGCGCGCTGACTTTTTAAAATGGACACTGGAGTGTCTTAAGTGTCAACAAAAGCGCAACCCACATCCGTCAAAAAGAGAGCCACAATTGGTGGTAGTCACGTCCCAAATTTTCGAAAAAGTAGGAATCGATCTAACATGTCCACTACTCGGCTATTGCTCGGAACTGTTCAGAGTGGGCAACAGTTGAGAGCATGTTCAAGAACCGTTGGGAGTAGCGATCCGAACAGTTTCCGAAAATTCCCTCAACAGTTTCCTAGCGTTCTCTTAACTAGCTCCCAGCTATATCTCTATAATCGCCTATAGGTTTCGATTTTGTGAATACGTAAAATGCGAGCACCAATTTATTAAATGTAGTAAATGAAAAACAACAATGGTTAAAAAAACAAACAAATAAGTAACAGAAAATTGAAATTTTGTATGGCGCTGTGGAGAACATCCTTAGTATCCAGCAGAAGGAGTTAAGTATTGTCAGCACTGTCCTCAACACGCTTCTGCTTGTACTTTTTCCAAGTCAAGTGATTTGCACATTCGCTTCCTCGCTGAAAACAGTACGATTATTTTCCAAAAACTATAGTGATAGTCTTTCTTACTTTGCAATTCATCAAGCTTTTGTCGAAAGTATCATAATGATAGTTTCTCAGTGTTTTCATGGCAGCGTGGATTGTATGGCGAACCATAGCGAACGATTTTTCGTAAAATCCACGTCTTCTTATTATTTCTTTACACGCGTCCTCGTATTCCAATGGCATTTTACGAACAAATTCGTCGTCGAGCGATGCGTTAGGGGACATTAGATGTTCAGGAACATAATTTTCGAGTACGTCCAGTCCAAAACCTGAAAGCGAAACGATTTATCGGACTCTTGACTATTGATAACTCACTTTCCAGTGCAGTCGTCAATGATTTTGGAAAAGGCTCGAAATTTTTGTCTCGTGTTTTCAAACTGCAAGGCCTGAAGGTGTGGCACCAGATGAGATATGTTGGAGCTGTGATCTGAAAAACGAGTGAATTTCATGAAGCATAATGCATTTTCTCACCTCCTGTAAAATTGATCGGAATAATTCCGTCAATTGCTGAGATGCGTTTGCTCCAACAAGTGGGTGAGAATAGTAGAATGCTCCTAAATTCCTGTACTTGAAGTATCTTTCGCCATCATAAATGTGAACCGAATCCAGGTTTCGCTTATTCAATCTTGAAGTTTTGAACTTCTGGATGTTGGCGTTACTAAACGAAGACATCCGCGCCTCGACGTGAGTTGGTCGCGCTTCTGCTTCTCTAGGGATTTTGCTCTGTAAAATAGAACATAGAGAACACCGTCTGATGGAAAACTTCAATTACCAAAAACTGCGACCCGACGACTAAAGAGCCCATGGTTTCCATATCTCGGGATTCGATGGCCTTATTCACCAATTCGGCAAAATCCAGAATCGAAAAATTCGGAAATTGAGACGTGCGCGCAACTTCCTGAATCACTCCTCACGCTACCCCCATCGTCCAATGCGTCACCAAGTTCGTCGGATAATAAAATTGTTTTTTCACTCGAAAATTTACTTTTTTGAGCAATTCGAATCATGATCTGATTATTCAGGATGACACCATCATTTTAATCCAAAAACGAGGCCTTTTCGTCAGAAAATGACCGAGCCTTAGGGTTTTAAAAATGCACCGGGTAGAAACCATTTTGGAAGGCTGGGATGCCGTGCTCCTTCTCTCTCTCTCACTCCCTCAATACGGTCGCATTTATTCAACTTTGGCAAAATTCGTGCCGAAAAGCCGATCTTGGGTTTTTCGATTTTTTTTTTGCAAAAGAGTGAGCGATTTCTGAGAAGAGAGTACTATTTTTAAACACAAAATTTACCCGAATTAATCGACATAGACTCGTCTTCCTCCTCAAACTGCTCGGTCCGGAACTCCCAAGAATTTTGTTCATGCTCGATTTGTTGACACGTTTTCGTTTAACATCATCTCCTTTATCAATGCGCTCTGAATATATCAACATTCTTTTGAATCTTTCAGCACGTATTAAAATTTCATTTTTGATAATATTACAAAAAAATTCTAACAAGGGAACTACAAATCCATGAGGGTTGAGAATTTTACCAAACTTTCAGAATCGGTACATTTGAGTACGGTGATTACGAATCTGAACTCACTTTTTCCCCAATCGATCTGGTTTTTCAGAAAATTTGTCTTAAAGTTGGCTCAAAAGTTTAGTTGTCAATGGAAATTTATAGCGTGCACCGCCTCACTGAGAAATAGAGGAGTCCGCGTCATAGTGACTAACCTTCCGAACCCTTGTTTTCAACAGTGGATGGTTCAGTGGGAGAGTGGCCGCATGGTAAGAACACAGGTAAACCGGCATGGCCGAATGGTGGTCCACTGGTGCGCCGCTCGATGCTCGAGTGACGGAACCACCAACGTTGGAATTAGCGGTTTCTCAATGGTTCACTTTTCACGCATCCGCGGCTTTTCAATGCTCGAGTTTCTCTCGTTTCTCCTTAAATAAACTGATCTCGATATTGAATCGAATACATTTATTAAATATTTACCACAATTAGAAAAATAAAAGCATTAGGAAATAGTAAAAGTTTCCCTAACTGAAGCAAGTAGTTTAGTATTTAAACTCGATGGTTGAATAGGTACTCGAACTCGTTCCGATTGACTTTTCTGCGTTTGACCAATTGTCGGCGATATGCACATGCCGTCGCTGCAAAAAAAAATCATTTTATTTAATATTTTATTGATTTAAGGAGGTTTCTCATAATAATAAAAATCGCCTTATTTTTTATTGATTGAACCAAATTTTTTTCGAAATAAGATGCAGTTTAAATTTGCATCTTTATTTTTATGAATAACCTCTTTCCGAAACCTCAAAATTTTAAATTTTTCGCCATAAGAGGTGTTGTGTTGTCAAAAGTATAACGACAGTTACTACTTTAACACAATTTATTATAAGCTCAGTGCCGGTATTAACCTGGGCGCACTTCGCTACAATAAGGGCTACAGGAAAGTGTCTGGGGGGAATAAGGGGATAGTAGCAATAAAGTCTACTCGTCGAGTAGCAGTAATAGCGGGAAGAGTTACACAATAATAACATAATGAATGGGAGTTGATCACTAGCGAGAGACGCAGACAACGAGAGACAAAATAGTTCGCGCTGCCGCTTGAAACTAAGATCAAAAATAATAATATCTTTGTGTGATCTAACAACACACAACACCTCCCTATGTTAGAATTAAACTTGGGTCAGATAAAGCAATGAGGGTTCAATTATCCACGATATCAATTTGACGGATCATATCGGTTGACTGGCTTACGAACACGATTCCCTCTTCTGACTGGCACTACTCCTGGTGACTGATGTTGCTGCGACCTTTGACTGAACTGAGCTGACGATGGCATCCTAGCTTGTGCACGAGATTGATGTCCTTGCTGCATTGACAATCCTTGCTGTTGTTGCTCACGAGATGGAGTAGCAAATGTAGGCGTTGTAACTGACATAGGTGTAGACGTCTCCTGTGGCAATGGCACTTCGAAAATATCAAACATTGTCGTTGTCCACAACTCATCCTTGCATTCGTCCGTTTGCTCCGCTCGCAGCTTCAGCTGGTTTGCATGAATCACTCGTTCACGACCATCATTCAAGCGTACCATGTACACTACGCGACCTTGTCTTTGGACAACCGTTGCAGGTTTCCACGACCAAGCGTTTCTTTCGAAAACTTTAGCGTATACACTCTCATTAACAGAAAAGTGTTTTGGTCTCGTACCGTGATGCTTATCGAACTGATCTTTCATCAACGAAGACTTCTGACTTCCTGTGTTAAGCTTTAACTTCGGAATCATCAGAGACATTTTAGTTCTGAGACTTCGTCCCAAATGAACTTCAGCCGGTGTCAAACCTCCAAGAGCATTAGACGGTGTTGACCGGTAATAGAGTAGGAATTTCGACATTATTTCTGTGTCTACACTTCCCTCCCCTTTTAACTTTTTCAATCCTCTTTTTAACGTGTCAACGAATCTCTCGGCTTGACCGTTTGACTGTAGATGAAAAGCGGGCGAGCGAATGTGCTCAATTCCATACTTCTCACACATGGATGCAAATTCTCTTGAAACAAACTGCGTTCCGTTGTCAGAAACCAGTGTTTCGGGATAACCATGGGTACTGAAGATACTTTTCAGTGTTCGTACCGTAGAGACACTCGATATCGACTTAACTATCGCTACTTCAGCCCATTTGGATTTGGCATCAACAACGACTAGATAATACTGTCCGTTATCCGGCCCAGCATAGTCAATATGGATTCTCTGCCACACTCGATCTGGTGTCGTCCACGGCTCCAACGGAACTTTCCGTGTAGTCTTTCCGTGAATTTGACACGTGGTGCAAGCTGCCACCAACTTTTCAATGTCACTATCCATTCTTGGCCAGTAGACAAATGCTCGAGCTAGTTGTTTCATCCTTACTATTACTGGATGTCCTTCATGCAACTGCCTAAGCGTAGCTTTCTGCAGTGCTTCTGGAATAACAACTCTTTCCTTGAACATTAAACAGTTCTGAACAACTGAAAGTACAGATCTTATGTCAAAGAACTGCTTCAACTTTCCTTCTGGTTTCTTCGGCCAACTATTCCGAGAAACACAATTAATTACTTCCTTCAGAGTATTACTTTTCCAAGTCTCCTCCTGAATATCCTTCACACGGATTGGAAGTTTCCGAACGGCTGCATACAGCACCTCTTCTACATCTTCCTCAACCTGAGCAATGACAATATCTTCATTCTCAAGTGGCGTTTTCTGAATCATCCGCGACAAAGCGTCAGCTTGTCCGAATTCATCAGTTTTGACGTACTCTATGTCAAAATCATAAGCCAGAAGAATCGTAGACCACCTAACCAAACGGTTTTGCGAATGCACCGGGATTCCCTTCTTGCTTCCAAAAATGGACAGCAGTGGCTTGTGGTCAGTTCTTAGCAAGAACTTCCGACCAAACAAGTACTTATGGAATCTTTTAACAGCAAAAATCAATCCCAAACCCTCCTTCTCAATCTGCGAATAATTCTTTTCAGCAGAATTCAGAGAACGGGCTGCATGGGCAATTGGTTTTTCTGTACCGTCTGCGAATCGGTGACTAATAACCGCGCCAATTCCATAGTCACACGCGTCTGCTGCAACTACTATCGGAATCTTTGGCATGTAGTGGGTGAGATTTAAGTCTGAAGACAAAACGTCCTTCAACTTCTGAAATGACTCCGCCTCCACTTTAGTCCACCTCCATTCCGCATCTTTCATTAGGAGCTTGTCTAAAGGTCCTCTCAAAGTTTTCATTTTAGGAATGAACGCACTGTAATACGTTACCATCCCCATAAAACTTCTCAGAGTTTTCTGGTCCTTTGGCTCACACATGTTCTTGATCACCTGAACTTTCTCTTCGTCAGGTCTACGACCATTTCTGTCGATTATAAACCCAAGGAACTTTATCCTTCTCTCAAGAAACCTGCACTTTTCGAGCTTCACCCGGAATCCATACTCAGCGATTCGTTGAAACAACTCGAACAAGTTTTCATTGTGTTCTTTCTCGTCACGACCTACGATGACCACATCGTCTAGGTACGCAGTGACTCCAGACAATCCAGTTATCATTTTATCCATGATCCGCTGGAATACCATTGGTGCCGTCTTGGCTCCGAACGGAAGTCTTTGGTATTGGTATAAGCCTCTGTGGGTGTTTATCGTTAGCAACGGCTTGGATTCTTCAGCCAATTCAATTTGAAAGTAAGCATCTTTCAGATCTACTGTCGAGAAAACAGTTCCACCATTCAGTGTAGCGAACACATCTTCCGGTGTTGGAATTGGGTGATCTTCATCTTCCAGAGCCGCGTTTAGCCCTGTTTTGAAGTCAGCACAAATTCTTAATGCACCAGTGTCTTTCTTTTTCACACACACACTAACGGCGCTGCCCACGAACTGTGATTAACCTTCTTGAGGACGCCTAGACTTTCCAGTCTATCCAGCTCCTGCTCAACCGTTTCTAAAGCTCCATATGGCACTGGACGCTTTCCAATAAAAACCGGTGAAGATTTATCTTTCACAGTCAGTACCGCCTTCTCTTTTGTACACGTACCCAGACCTTCTAGGAAAACTTCCGGAAATTTTTCCTTCAGTTCCTTTCCAATTGACTCAGTGTCAGAACTTTTCAGCTCATTGATCATCATGTTCATGTGGTAGGTCATTTCGGATGACTTTGATATCCAGTCAAGGCCTAACAAATTTCCTTGTTCTCGTACGTGAACAAAAGCGGATGCCGCAGATCCTTTCAGCATGAAGTCCACTTTGGCTCTACCCAACAGCTTAACCTCATTTCCACTTGCAGATTTCACCTTCATTGGACATTTCTCCAATTCTGGTTCACCAACCTTCATCCAGTCCTTCCGACTGATAAGTGTGATATCCGATCCAGTATCGAGTTGGAACTCAATCAACTGATCGTTCACTTCCACCATAACGTATTGCCTCACCGCATTGACCTCAACGTCTTCTGCAGCAGCACTTTCAATGACTACCATACTCTGCGCCTTCTTGGAACCTTTAGATTTGCAGTATTTGGACAAGTGTCCAGTTTTCTGGCATTTTAAGCACTTTGTCAGCCTTTGCCTGCAGTCGGGTTTTCTATGCCCTACCTTGCCGCAATTCCAACATTCGTCAACTTTGCCACTTGACTGCTCACGGTTCCACACTTTCTTATGGTTCCGATTAAAATCTTTCTTAGTGTGTAAAGCTCTAACGGCTTTGTCCACCTGTTCCATTTCTTGAACGACGCTATTCTGCCGAAGAAGCTTTTTCCATTCTTCGCAGAGGTCATTAACGTTAACGGACTCTTTCTTTTCCCATTTCTGCTCAACATATCTGATAAAATATGTGCGGGCTGATTTGTCTCGCGACGCATCCAAACCTTTGAGCCAGAAAAACACTTTCCACCCTTCAGCATCAATGTCCTGCAACATTGCTGACTCACACATGGAATTGACTTTAGTCGTGTATTCCACAGGTGTTTCATCATCTCGAGCAATGTTGATGCACGCGAATCGGTGCGAAAACAAGCTCTTTTTGATGTCAAACATCTGTTCTAGAGTCTTGACTGTTTCATCAAACTCCACTTCAGTGTGCTTTCGCGGGCAAATTCTTTTTAGAATACTGCTCGTAAACTTCATCTGACATTTTGCTCATCAGCAACGAGACTTTGCTCTTGTCCTCGAGATCTTTCCCTTCCACCGTGAACGCCGCCTCGTGACGAGCGTACCACTTTGAGAAAGTCTTTTCTGTTTCAAGATCAAACTGAAACATCGCCACACGACTACCGATGTCGTTCATGAGCTGTGTCTGAGACACACTCGAACTAGTCGGTGTCATTTCTGCACGACTTTCATCATTTGACTTGCTTGTCATCGCTTGGACGAGAGCAGTCATCGCTGCCTGATGCTGTTCGTTTTGCTTTTCGAACATTTGCATCATTCTGAGCATGAACTCTTCGTTTTCTTTGTTCATTTTCAAATTTCTCGATTGCGCTCAGCAAATACAGAGAAAAAAAAAGAAAAGAAAAACCGAAAGAATTCAAAACAAAACGCAGAAGCTTTCTGGTTTGCTCGAAGTTCGGTTGATACAAAATAAATTTTGTATCACTTTAACCTGATCGCCAATGTTGTGTTGTCAAAAGTATAACGACAGTTACTACTTTAACACAATTTATTATAAGCTCAGTGCCGGTATTAACCTGGGCGCACTTCGCTACAATAAGGGCTACAGGAAAGTGTCTGGGGGGAATAAGGGGATAGTAGCAATAAAGTCTACTCGTCGAGTAGCAGTAATAGCGGGAAGAGTTACACAATAATAACATAATGAATGGGAGTTGATCACTAGCGAGAGACGCAGACAACGAGAGACAAAATAGTTCGCGCTGCCGCTTGAAACTAAGATCAAAAATAATAATATCTTTGTGTGATCTAACAACACACAACAAGAGGAAACTGTCAAAAACTCCAAACGCCAATGGTTATATGCTACAATACGTTCATTTCCTGGCTTTTGGACGTTTCAAAATAAGATCGTTTAAATCGTCCTGTTGCCATAATCCGGCCAAGGATACACGTTTCTAGATCTTTTACCAGTAAATTCAAAAAAATTATCAAAAGTTTTCCAAAAATTTAACGCTAAATCAGGTAATTTTCGGCATGTACACGGCACACGAGCAGCCAGCTGCCAAGCAGTGATGCCATTGACAGGCGGGACGGCACGGCTGCTGTTTCTCGCAGCAGCTTGCCATTTCGCAAAGCAGCATACTGAAAATTACCCGAGAAAACGTCGCTAAAGGTGACAGGTTTCGGAACAGCTTATTTCAAAACGTTCCAGATCCTATTTCCCCTATATTTTCGATTTTTACAAGAAGAAAACATCACCAGTGCACACTTGTATAACTTATCTCAGAATTAATACTTTTGTTGAATGAGTTGTTCATAAAGAAGATCTCGGTGAGTTCCACAACATAATAACCAGGTGTGTGCTCCTAACTGACAATATGTTCAAGAACTTGCCGAGATCTTAATTTTGAACATCTCATTCAACAAAAATATTAATTCTGAGCTGAGCTATTTACCGGCCCGCTCTGGTTGTTTGTAAAATTTAAAAAGTGCACAAACGCCTCTTCGAAAAAAAATTTGCATGTATTGTTTCAAAGGAAAAAATTAAGTAAAATTGAATTTTAAAGAGATTATTGGCTTATGCAGGTGAACTTTTCTGACGATTAATTTCTATGCAAAGCTGAATTTTAATTAATTAACATTTTACGGCATTCAAATGTACTTTAGCATAGGAATAAAATGACAAGTTCATCAGCATATCCCACAGTCATTATAAATTCTCTTATTCACAAAATTCACTTAATTTTTTTCTATGGAAAAAAATGATTTTTTGGTTTTTTGCTCGTTATGCTTTTTTCGAAAAACTAGCGTTTGTGAACTTTTCGATTCCTTTTAAATTTAAATCGAGAAAAAAAAACTCACTATTTCAATTTTCACCTCTCCTCTTAGCTCATGTTCCAGATTTCGCAATGCCGTTGTCATTGTGCCCTGAAAATTGAAGAGTTGAAGTCTGAAATTGTTTTTATTTAATCTTACAACAACAACAAAAAGAACAAAATAATAAATTTATTTCACCTACCGAGTGGGCATATCCCAGAGAAACATTGTCCATGATGCTTCACGAAATATACTGAAAAATTATGATTTTGGACATGAATTGGGTGAATAAAGTTGAGTTCCGCAATCAATAAAAAAAAAGAAAATTGCATCAGATCACGCGCTAGCGCTGACTATGAGGCCGCATTGTACAATCGATTATTCGCACATCGGTGGCTCACCAACAACTTCGATTCTCTCGCCTCGCGCATCGTTCCTCATTCAGCGGTGTCTCGCACATTGTTCGAACATCAGCGTCTGAATGGTTCCTGCTCCTTCACCGTACAGGCACCATTCGCGCATTACCGCCTATCGGGCCACCATTCAGACTCAATTCATCCATGCCGGTTTACCTGTGAAGAAGGTCTGTAGTTCGAGTACGCGCCATTTAAAAACTTTTTTGCCATTTTTAAACTTTCTTTTTTTCTCATTTTTTTGTCGATTTTTCACAAGTTTTTTTTCACAAAAATTTTTTAAAGAAATGTTTTTTTCTCAAAAAATTTCCTTGTTTGGTATCCGACCCCAACAACAGAAATGGGTCGTGAGATTGACCTTTGGGTAGACGTATAGAAATTGACTCCAGACTAGTATACTTTCCAACCTCAACTGCACATTACACTTGGCAACCACAGAACATTTATTATATTCTGAAAACGTATTTCCAAAGAGTTTGGAATTTGGCCCCAGGAATTTATGATAGATTTCAGTGAGTGGAGTCCGAGAAATGTTTGGGTCTTCTAGTATACTGTGCAGTTGGGGTTTTTCGGGTTTTTTTTTTCATTCTTACGCATGTATTTTGTCACAAATGTTCATTTAAAATAAAAATTGTCCTTATTGATTTGCAGAGAATAGAGTTTATGGTTACAATCATATCTATCCACGAAAGCTGAAAATTATTAAAGTTTAGAACTTTGGTAAACCGAGATAAAAAAACAAGGAAAATTATTTTAAAAAAACTTGTGAAAAATCGACAAAAAAATTAGGAAAAAATGAAAGTTTAAAAATTGCAGAAAGGTTTTTAAATAGCGCGTACTCGAACTCAAGACCTTCTGCTTACCTTGCGACCACTCTACCACTGAACCATCCACTGTTGAAAACAAGGGTTCGGAAGGCCAGTCACAATAACGCAGACTTCTCTATTTCTCAGTGAGGCGTTGCACGCTATAAATTTCCATTGACAACTAAACTTTTGAGCCAACTTTAAGACAACTTTTCTGAAAAACCAGGTCGATTGGGGAAAAAGTGAATTCAGATTCGTAATCACCGTACTCAAATGTACCGATTCTGAAAGTTTGGTAAAATTCTCAACCCTCATGGATTTGTAGTTCCCTTGTAAGAATTATTATCTTTCTTATATATAATCTTTCTTATATATAAAAACCCAGATCGGGATGTCTGTGCGCGTCCGCACTTGCCCTTTTGCAAGAAAATGCAGTGGACAAAACACGAACCCGTAACCTTAGGATTTGTATTCAAGCGCACTACCGATTGAGCCATAGAGGACAGAAATCTTCCCAAAACAGTGTGCGTATAAATGAATCAGGAAGAGTGGAACGTAAAAAAAATAGAATGTGGCGACGAAGTCGCCAATAGGCTGCGTCAGCAGCCGCGCAGGACTGCGCAGCAGGCTTGTGGGTGAATGAGTTTTTTAAGTTTTCTGGCAATATTCGTAAATTTCCTTGTGAGATTTATAAATTCTCACGCTTTTTCATGAGCGAATTCAAAAAAACTAGCCAGATATACGAATCTTACAAAGAAATTTCCAGATCTTACACGGTAATTTCAAAATCTCCTCCAACCACGATAATTCCTCGAATTTTTAAATATTATGCATATAAAAAATATAATGTCTGATTGTGATAAATTTTTTTACCTTCGACCGTGTTTTCGGGAGTTCTTCCGATAATACATTGTTCGGCATTTTGAAATTCCCATTCTGAAACCAACTTTCATTAAAAATTGAGAACATCGAAACTCACCAACATGAGTTCCTCTTCTTTTTCGTTGGAGTCGATCCCATTCAAATTGGATGGTGTCGTTCATTATTTGACTGTATCTCTCTGGAAAAATAAATAAAATTTAAAAAAGCTTGAAAAATTAAATATAGGCAAGTTTAAAATATATTGAATCAGAGTAAAAATAATGAGAAACGTGAAAAAAATGATGTGAAAAAGAAAATCAATAACCGTCTTCTGAAAGGTCCCCAAAAGTGCTCCCAACGTTCTCCCTTGCGCGCCCTCCGCTCTCCGTCCTTCAATATTCTCTAACCTGCTCCCAAGTAGTTAGGTAGCTTCAACGTGCTCCCAAAAGTTTCCCAAATTTTCCGCTACCGCACTCCGGCATCCAAAGTGCCGCTAACGTGCTCCCAAGTAGCTAGGCAGCCTCAACGTGCTCCCAACAGTTTTTCACATTCGCCGGCACCGCAATGCGGCGTCCAAAGAACCTCGGTAAAAGGCAACAAATATTACATAAATATGATTTGCTGGTTCTCTAAGTTCGTAATATCTGTCCCACTACCAGATGCAACTTGCGAAACCATATCCAGAGCGGTTCTGGAAGAGTTGGTGCTAAAATTCGGCACGCCTAATCAAATAGTTTCAGACAACGCATCGTCTTTTACGTCAGCAGCCTTCCAACAATTTTGCAGTTTGTTGGAAATCGGTCATCACAGAGCTATTCCACATCATAGAAAAGGAAATGGCGCCACAGAGAGAACGTTCCGTACGTTCCACACAGTAATATCGAAGTACATCAATAAGGAGCACTCCGATTGGGACACAATCCTACCGTTCACGACGTTCAGCTATAACAATACGGTGCATAGTACTACCGGAGCGACGCCATTTTTCTTGGTTTTTGGACGAGATCCGACTCTCACTATCGACAGGATCATCGATCCGGCGCCAGCGACGAAGAAAACAGACATCGGATGGTTCAAAGAAAGTTTGACGACCATTCTGCGCGAGGTTTGGAAACAAGCAGCAACACTGTCACGGGAAGCACAAGCCACGTACCAGAAGAAAGCGAATGAAGGAGCGAAAGCTTCAGACATACGACCTGGGGATAGGGTAATGTATAAAAATTTTTCGACTCACAAAGGTTTGTCCCGTAAGTTGATCCTTTCCTGGCGAGGCGACTTCCGACTAGTCGAGGTGGACGCGCCAAAAGCCACCATTTAAGACCGCCAACATCCAATGAAACCTGAAAAAGTTGTTCATTTAGATCAAATTAAGAAGATTTACGAGGCGGAAGACGAAAGAAAAAGCATCGACGACGAAGAAAGTAACGACGAGATGTTTGATGAAAATCAGGAAACATCGGACAAAAGCGGAAATTTCGAAACGGACCGACGAATGACGTCCGATGAGGTCGAAAACAGAGCGAAATTGACGCAAAAGGCGGAAAAGAAAAAGAAGAGTCGTCAAATTGAAGAAAATCTATCGCCAAACATGGCACCCGCAAAAGAAACAACGGCAGCGACAATGGACGAAAAAGAAACGAAAAACGCCCGACGTAATCCAAAACGTGAGAAAAAGGCGCCCGCGAGGTACAGAAATTAAATTTTCTAACAATCACAGTGGATTCACGGTTAGTTTGGTCAAAAAGGTAACTTTTAGCACAAAAATACGCAAAAAATAAGTAAAAAATCAGTTGAAAAAAAAAAGAAAGGTACGGTCAACAATGGAAAAGTACGCAAAACACTTTGCGGCTACGGTAGTAAAGGCGCATGCAGATATTTATCGTCGGGTCTCGCCACGATTGCACCGCCCATGTTTCAGGCGGTCCGAAAGTAAAACAGGTGAATTTTATTCATTTTTACTATACTTTTCAAACTAGTTGCGTGCAGAATCACCATACGTAAGTCGTTTAATTTTTTTTATGGGGTGTCCAAAAATCGATATTTCGGTCTGAAAAAATATTTCATGGAATGCCCGGGAGTATTTTTAAAATGATTTCTTAAAGTTTCAGATCGATCAAAGCATTCTCCGAGTTTTCGCTAAATTTTTTTGGTGGTTCTGTGAACAAACCCATTTGGAAAAAAAATCAGAAAATACAGGAAAAATAGCAGTAGTTGGTCAGTCACCGGCCGTTCGCCAGTCACAAGTACGGTTTTTATTGGAATGTTTGGAACTTTCTATTATTTCAAATGAGTTCCCCCATTAATAATGATTTTTTAATAATATGACGAATTTTCGGAGAAATGCTTTGATCGAAAACTCGGAAACTCGGAGAATGCTTTGATCGATCTGAAACTTTAAGAAATCATTTTAAAAATACTCCCGGGCATTCCATGAAATTTTTTTTTCAGACCGAAATATCGATTTTTGGACACCTTCACAAATAACATTTTATATTTTTTAAATCAATATTTCGGTCTGAAACTTTCAGGGAATGTCCGAGAGTATTTTTTAAATGATTTCTCAAAGTTTTAGACCCATCTGAGCATTCTCCAAATTTTCGTGGTATTTTTTGCTGATTTTTTTCTATTTTTTTGCTGGTTTCGTTAATAACCCCAAAATAAAAATTTGAGTCGTTTTCAACGGTTCGCGATTGCCTTTTCAGACAAAGTATATTTTTTGGAAAACAATTTATATTTTTTATGACAATTTTTGTTTGAAAAAACTCACCATCAATTTCTTTACTTGATAATTGCCAAAATCCTCTTCTAAAGCTTTATCTTCGTCTTCGGAAGACGGCTGGCATCGGAGTCTCGGCATTGTCCTCCGAGTTGGAAACTTCACAAGAATTCTTATCTAAAAATAATATTACCTTTTCAAGAAAACTTTACTGTAAAATAAATCAATATGTACTTACATTTTAACAGATAATGACGCGAAGTCTCCATTCGCTTAGAAATTATGAAAAATTATAAAAGTAGGATCGGAAAAATAAAAAATAAATGAATGAAAAATATGCGCAAAGAGCATGCTGACGCATCTGGAAGGCTATCCTTGCCGTGCCAGTTCCGTTCCCTTGCCGGTCTCGTGCATATCCTGATTTCGACGGCAGCAGCGGCGCAGTGGATAGAGGGCGGCAGCGGAGTGCGATAGGTCGGGTGTTCGTCCCCGTGATGCTGCAGGTTTTGGCAAATTATTTTTGAAACTTTTTTTTCACAAAGCTTTTTTTCACAAGATTTTTTCTGTCAAAAAAATTTTTTATTTTCGTTTTAAATTTATATTAATGTTGTGAGTTTTTGAGTTATCCGTTTATGTTTTATATTTTTCAAATTTTTTGTTTATTTTAAAAATTTTCCTCTAGCAACTACTTTTTTTTCACTGTTGTTCGCGCGAGGGGTGGAAATCAGAGTTCCATGGATGTAAAGTTTTTATCCGGAAGTCGGAATTCTGGTGGCAATCGGAGGTGTGGAGTTGTCAACCCAACGCTGCACTTTTTATTGCTTCGATAAACAAACAAAATTCCAATAGATATAACCAACATGCGTTCAACGGACGGTTAGCTCCCACAGTGGAGTTGGGGAGGGGCACGGTGTGCCAAAATCCGAAAATGTTTGAACTGTTCGCAATGGAGCGCGCTTGCATTGTCAGTGCTAAAATGAACGGTGATTTTCAACTTTTTTCAGGTTTTTCGTAAAATGAAGGAATTTTAACAAATTTTGCAACAAAATACATATTGCTTTAAAAAAGGATTTCGATTATTTTGAGCCAAAGATGAGGCAAAAATATTCAAAAACAACGTCCCCATAAGCATTTGAACAAAATAACGTGAAACTGAGTGTCTTCACGGTAATTTGCTGTTTCAATTTGATCGGAAATTCTGCAATTCATTGATATAGTTGTTCAGCTCTCGGCTAAACCCGAATTTCCTTAACTTTTCGCCTGGTATTTGTAATATTGAATGTTCCTTTCTAATTTAAGTTGCATGTTTGATACTTTTGCATCAATCAGAAACAATTACTAGTTTAAATGCCAATAGGAAACTAATGGGTATATGACTGAATCGCAACAAACACGGAAAAAAAAAGTAGAAAAAAAAAGAAAAAAAATTTGTAAGAATTTTGCGAAAAATTGCTTTTTCTGTTAATTTCAAGCCGAGAGCAGCGTCGAAGCAGTTGAATTATTTTTCTTCAGGTAGTTTTGAGCATTCCATGAACCGAATATATGAATTTTCCAATCAAATTGGGGCAGCAAATCGGCTTGAACACACTCGTTCCCACGCAATTTTTGTTCAAACGATTATAGGGACGTTGTCCGTGATTATTTTTACCTTATCTTTGCATGAAAATGATCCCAATCTACTTTTGAATCAATCGGATGTTGTAAAATTTTATTAAAATCCTCCATTTTACGAAAAATCTGAAAAATATTGAAAATCCCGTTGAAAAAGTGCAGATTTTAATGACGAGCTTCCCTTTCGACGAATTTTTACGTTTTTTAGCTTATTTTGCAGATAAAAATGTTCTTAACAATAAACATGTTGCAAAATATTGAAAAAATCAATAAAAATGACATATTCTGAAGTTGAAAATCACCGTTCATTTTAGCACTGAAAATGCAAGCGCGCTCCATTGCGAACAGTTCAAACATTTTCGGATTTTGGCACACCGTGAGGGGATGTTTATTCAAATCTCTGGGAATCTTCTATTTTCGGTTTCGATGAAATCCTCGATAATTTTCGACATTATCGATAATTATCGAAAATTTTCGATAATACGAGTAGAGGGGCCCGCCTCTCTTCTGCAAAGCATAGCGAACGTCAGAACCCGTGAGATGTCGGCTATTGAAAGTATGTATAGCCTCCCTCGGGAACCTGGTTCCCATGACTTGGCAGCTATTTGGCGGCTGTTTGGCAGCAATCTGGCAGTCATTTGGCGGCTATTTAGCAGCTATTTGGAGGCTATCGGGCGGCTATTCGGCACTAGCTGAACCGGAATAGAATTGCCCAGAATAGAACTGTCCGGAATAGGACTGCCGGTAACAGAACTGTCCGGATTAGAACTTTCCGGAATAGAACTGTCCGGAATAAAACTGTCCGGAATAGAAATGCCCGGAAGAGAACTGTCCGGAATAGAACTGTCCGGAATAGAACTGCCTGGAAGAGAACTGTCCGGAATATAAATGTCCGGAGTAGAACTCTCCGGTATAGAACTGTCCTTGGGAAAATAAAGCATTCCATTTTCGATAATTATCGGGGGTACGACAGAATAGAAATAGGCGAAATAGAAATGCTACAAAATAGAAATGCTACAAAAAAGAACTGGAAAAAATAGAACTGAGTGAAATAGAAATGCTACGAAACAGGCTTGTGCGGAAACGGTCAGTCGGAAAAGTCGGAAACGGAATTTTGTTTCCGAAAAATTATTCGGAAAAATTCCTTTCCGACTTTCGTTTCCGAAAAAAAGTTCGGAAATTCGGAAAAATTCGGAAATACTAAAAATTCAATTGTTTTTTTTTGTTTTAATTTAATCAATCATTTTATCATGAAACAAAAGATTAGCAACTAAAACATAAGACTAGTATAGTATTGCTGGTTTTTAAAACTTGTCACCTCGCAAACCACGTGAACATTAAAAATGGTTTCCGCCCTTTTTCCAAATTTCACTTGATTTTACTTCTCTAAAAGTGAAAATCTAACGATTGAAATTTTGGCAAGGAAGCGGAGCCTAATTTCAAACATCACGCGGCTTCTGAGGTGACAAACTTATCGAAACATTATTAGATGAACTCTGGAAATCAGTTATTATTGTTTAAAAAAATTTTCCCCTCCTAAACTTCAAAATTAGGCTCCCGAATCAGAACCGTGTCCTGAATCAGAACTATCCTGTATAAGTTTTAAATAAAATTTGTTTTATTATGAAAAAACAACATATTAGGCCGTAAGCATGCTTATTGAATAGTTCTGATTTGGGGCAGTTCTGATTCGGGACAATTCTGCTTTGGGGCAGTTCTGATAAAGGACAGTTCTTATACAAGACAGTTCTGATTCGAACAGTTCTGATTTATGACAGTTCTGATTCAGGACACGGTTCTGATTCAGGACAGTTCTGATTTGGGACAGTTCTGATTCGCGGTAGCCTCGCCAGAATAAAGGAAAAAAAAACTATTACTGGTTCTCAACTTTTGAAGCTTCGAAAAGCCTGATTTCAAGGTGAACTAAACATTTAGCATGATCATAACATACACAATTGCTTCAAGCTTTCAAAACAGTTATGAAAAAATATATAAGCAGATGCCGAAAAATTGGAAGAACCCTCGTGATAGGTCTCGAACTTTTCACCAATGGACCGGTATTTAGTCATTTTTGCCTATTTCCGAATTTCCGAGTTTTTTCGGAAATATTTCCGTCGGAAAAGCTTTTCCGAAAAATTTTTCGGAAACGTTTTCGACGGAAATAGTTTCCGAAAAATGTCGGAAATTTCGGAAATCCGGCAATGCCGATTTCCGTTTCCGCACAAGCCTGCTACGAAATAGAACGGCTACAAAATAGAAATGAGCGAAATAGAAATGCTACAAAATAGAACAAATTTTGGCGATGGAGCGCGTTTGCATTATTTTTTCAATTGCTCAGTTTTTCGCCGAATTTCCATTTTTTTTTCTGAAACTGCATTGATTTTATATTATTGTTTTAAAAAATGTGTCACCTGGCGAGAGGCGCGAATTCAAAAAATAGGCTCCGCCTCCTCGCCGACATATTTTTGCAATTCTGCGCGCGCCAATTTGCAATCGCGGTGCGCGCGATTTCCTGCGTCGAATTTTTGTCCAACACCTTTCAATTTCCCCTGGAAACCTTTACAAAAAATGTTATTTTGAAGCGAATTTGGCCACTGTTGATTTAAAGTGAGTTTTTGATTTTCTTAATTGGATATTTGTTAATAAAGTAACGGAAATTCAACGCATAAAATCGCGCGCACCGCGATTGCAAATTGGCGCGCGCAGAGTTGCAAAAATATTTCGGCGAGGAGGCGGAGCCTATTTTTTGAATTCGCGCCTCTCGCCAGGTGACAAATTTTTTAAAACAATAATACCTTTCTTCATTTTCGATGTTGTTAAGTGCGTAAAATATCTGAAAATTACTGAAAAATCCTATAATAATCGGAAAATTCGAAGAATAATGCAAACGCGCTCCATCGCACCGATTTCTATTTCGCCCATTTCTATTTTGTCACATTTCTATTTCGCGCTGTTCTATTCCGCTCATTTCTATTTCGTAGCCGTTCTATTTGTTCCAGTTCTTTTTTGTAGCAATTCTATTTTGTAGAATTTCTATTTTGCCTATTTCTATTCTGTCGTACCCCCTAATTATCGATATTGTCGAAAATTATCGAGGAATTAATCGAAACTATTTTCGATAATTTTCGACATTATCGATAATTATCGAAAATATTTTCGATATTTTATTATCGAAAATTATCGCAAAATTTGACGAATTGGCCGATTATCGAACAATTGTTTTCGATAATGCACACTGCCCACACGTACCTTTATTGTCTCATCGTTGATTTCTGCCATTGGTAACTGGCCGAGAAGTTGTTTGTCATGCTGCAAATAAAGGAGCGAAATCTCCGACAAATTTCTATTGTGACGTATCACGTGGGTTCTGTTCCAAGAAGCTAACCGTCCGTTGAACGCATGTTGGTTATATCTATTGGAATTTTGTTTGTTTATCGAAGCAATAAAACGTGCAGCGTTGGCCGCCCGATAGCCTCCAAATAGCTGCCAGATAGCCGCCAAATAGCTACATTAATATAAATTTAAAACGAAAAAAAAAATTTTTTTTTGACAGAAAAAATCTTGTGAAAAAAAACAAAAAAAAGTTTCTAAAAATAATTAGCCAAAACCTGCAGCATCACGGGGTCGAACACCCGACCTATCGAACACTGCTGCCGCCCTCTATCCACTGCGCCGCTGCTTCCGTCGAAATCAGCGGCTTAAACGAGACGTGATAAAACCGCGCGAAATGGCATTTCTCACATTTTGAGATTTCAAAAACCGACCCGAAAACTTTGAGCCGCCCGTTATCGAAAACCAGGCAAATTCGCAGGTTGGGACCTAGCTAGATCGTTTTCCCATGTCTTAAAGTACAAAGGAGCCAATTTATAGAAAATTCCCAACCACTGACTATTTGGAACTCCCTTGTTAGTGTTGTTCGATGACCGCCGCCAACTCCCGCCATTCGCCGATAGCTGTCTCCCACAGCAGCTCCACGACTATGCGGTCGGTAATGTCCTGGAGGATGCAACCAGTTACGGCCGGTTCCCGCAGTTCCCGCTGCTCAAGGTTCATCGGTGTCCGCAACAGATCACTCAGATCCTCAGCGAAATGTTCTATCAGGGGCAATTGCGCACCTCTAAAGAACCCACCAGCTTCTTTCCGGAGCTCAGAGGCATCGGACTGCCGCATTCTCACCCGTTAGTGGTTGTTAAACACAATTTTCGTCACGCCGCAGACGGAACATCGGTTCTGAACGCAGACGAGGGACGTTTGGCCCTACACTTGGCCGCTGGCATTCGCCAGAGCCGCATTAAGGCAAGCATCAGCATACTGTCCTTTTACAAGGTCACATGCGCGTTTGTGGAAGACAATGCTCCGGAGGGCATTCACAGCTCTACAGCGGACGGAGCTCAGGGAAGAGAATACGACTATGTGTTCGTACTCACGTCGCGCACTAGCGGCAACCAGGGATTCCTGGACGATTCCAAAAGAATCAACGTGGCGCTCTCGCGCACAAAAATCGCTTGCATTGTTCTCGGTAATGTGCAGTTTTTGAGATCTGCCCGCACTTGGAACAAACTGTTCTCTCATCTCCCAGTGGAGATTTTTTCTTATAGGTATTAATGAGCTCATTGCTCGAGTTTCAGGTTTACTTCCCATTGCAGATTCGAGGACGAACCTCGTCGTGGGGGGGGAGATGTGAAACTCCCTCACAACTCGCTCATTTGTTGCACTCATAGCCACTGTTTTGTTTAACCCACAGTTACAAACTGTCACTAATATTATTATTTTCAGAGTCGGCAGTCGTGGTCACTCCTACCTCTCCTCGTTGCCTAATACTGTCTAACCGTCTATGTCTATAACTAATGAAGGACCACATCACTGTTTGCCTCTGCGTCTCTTCACGAGCCTACACACACACACCACATGCGACCACCACTCATCCATACAGTTTTGACCAACGGATCGACCGCCTGCCAACAATGACCTGAGAAACACGCGCCACAATCTTCACTTCGCGCGCCGGCCATCGTACGTTCTGGAACGACTCCGCCCTTCCACCGAGGCCGCTATAAAAGCCCATCATCTGTCACAATCGAGGCTCTTCGGCACCAGGCCACCTAACTCTGTCTATATTCTTCTTCTTTGCCCGATCCTTTATTATGTCGCACCCGTGTATTCGATGCATGCAATAAACAGTGATTAAGTCCTAACCCGCCTCGCTACCGTTACTCTAGGCGCCAGATCAGGCTTGTTTATTTATATAACAACAAATGAAACAAGAAATGGATACATTTTTAAAATATAAATTATCAAATTGTAAGCTTTTGATCCTCCTGAATCGTCATGTCATATATTTGGCCAATACTCAATGGGTCCCGGATCTTTGGGTACGTTTTCTTTATGGTGCCGACTGCTTTTTAATTACCAAATTTGCAAATTTGGACAAAACAAGTAGTGGTAATTAAAAAGCTATGCTACCCAAAGAGACCGTACACAAATTTAGTACCTGAAGATCAGCCGTAATCAAAAATCAAAAAGCGTACCCAAAGAGTCTGGGACCCAAAGATCCGGGACCCATTGAGTATTGGCCCATATATTTAGATGTAGAATATTGACCAGGCCGTCAGATCAGGCTTGTTTGTTAATATTACTGCGTCGTCAAAAGCAGGCAGAGCCGCTCGAGCGTTGCGGCTGTGGTCTCGCACCGACCAGCAGTGACTTTGTTGTTTTCTCCACATTAGGCCTGGCGTTATCGTGGTGGTAGTGCACTCTGTAGCCTTTGAGCGGGGAGAGATTGAGCTTAGGCCTCACCTTTTGCAGTTGGGCAGAGTAGCACTCGGCCGTTATTGTTTTGCCTCTGTCCAGAAGTTCCCAGTGGTGCACGCCATAGACGGACCACCATATAGACAACCCAGAGTAGGAAGCATCGTCAAGGGAAAAATTCAAGTTAGATAGAAAAAAAAATAAAATAACATGTCGTAGGTGATTTCGGTTATGACGGAAATATTCCATGAGGTTTGAGAGAGAGAAGCAGTAGGGGAAAGTGGATGTTATTGTCAACAAGGTAGGTCTCTTATATTCCCAGTGTGATGACCTTTTTGTTTTTGTCGGGATCTGTCACAAGCTATGGACAAAAACAAAACATTACAAAAACTTTCTTGCCAACCTAATATTTCCATATGTTTTTTTTTTACTTTTTTTGTCAATTATATCACTATTGTCCATTCGCGAAGGAAGCAAGTGCGCTCCACAAAACTTAGTACTTCGTGGATTTTATTTTCGTCGCCAAATTATTTCATTTCACGTTGAATTTACACGTGAATTGAAATAATTTGGCGACAAAAATTAAATCCACGTAGTACTAACTAGGGAATGCCGTAGGGTCAGGCTTTGGGAATTTTCTTAAAATTTGTACCCGGGGGTTATTTTACCTCCTGAATCGATTTTTCATAGTCTCCACCTGCACAAAGCGCAAAAAGCTAGAAAACGAGCTCATCGAAATGCTCACGGTGCCCGCCGTTTTTATCACCGCCCTTGGCAAGCAATGTTCGGCAAGCAGCGGTGGTCGAGTGGTGTGCAGTTGGGAGCTGAAATCTGCACAGGTAAAGCGCGTCCAACTTATAATAGGTGTAAGCCAAATATAGGCCTGTTTTGGGCTTAAAATAAGTATATCGCGGGTGGCAGCGGCTACCCTCCTGCAACAGACCTATCGCGCACGCGGTGTGTGCGGCGACCGCGTTAGGCCTATTACAAGAGGCGCCGCCACGCCGGCTGTATGATGCAAGCGCGCTCGACGGCTACGAGACGAGACGCAGCGTACGCAGAGACATTTTTGAGCTGCCTAATTTTTTTGGGCCTTTTTGCCTTACTCCGTCGCTTTTTTGAAGTAATTTGCTGTTTTTAATTTATTTTTTTGCAAATTATTATCTTTAAATTAATCTGATGTGATTTATAAATTTATAAATAGACAAGCCTGCAGCTTGTGGCGACTAAGTCGCCTTCGTCAAATATTTATTTTTGTTTTTATTGCTGGTAATGGCAATCATTTCTTTTCCCCATTTCTTTCAAGTCCTCGTGACCCTTGTGGTATAGTGGTTAGCACGTTTGAGCGTCAATCTATAGGTCTCTGGATCGAGTTTTGTCGACTGCAAACTCGTGTGTGAGACACACAAACAAACACACAGACTAATCTAAAATTTTCTATTTAAGAAAGATTTCCATCAACAAAAACTTAAACAATGTCCATTTTTTCATGCAAAAATTCGAAATACACTAAAATTTATAAGTTTGCGTGTGAAAAAATTGACGGTGTTTAATTTTTTGTTGATGCAACTCGATTTAAATCACAAAAATTTTTTAATCGGCATTATCGATTTTTTCAAAAAGCACATTCGCGTCATTTTGTAAGGGGGGAGGGACTCAAACAATTGTTTCAAAGGTATATTCAAATCGAGAACGACAAAAAATATGAAACACTTTTTTGGGTGGCCTTCACTAACCCGTATCGCGCCGTTTTTTCCTTCGAAAATTAATTTTTACTTTCAGACTGCCCGACGCCAACTGCTCAACTGACGCTGCCCGACTACCCGACTGCAGAATGTGAGTTTTTCGTTGATGTAGTAAAAAAAAGAGTTTTCGGCAAATCCACGATGATTATCCGAGTTTCCGTTCGAGTCCTGCATTAATAATCAAGAGCGAATTGCCGAAAATTCTATTTTGTGAGCTATTAGGAAATTTTTCGGGAAGAATCTTGCCACACGTGAAGATTTTGTCTCCGCGCGTTTTTGATGATATCATAACTTCAAAACCGCATAGTAATTCCGTTCAAGGTAGTGATCTAACAATAAATATTGAAAAAATCGTGCTTGTTGCTTCTCGATTGAAGTTTTCTTTGAAGGTTCAGCAACTCAAGTAATAGCTATAATTTTCAGGTTGTGCATGCGCCTGGCGACAGTCTGGAGCACTGGAGCACAGCCGAACGATGGCCACTAGGGAATGGCCACTTGGACACGAGCGCCACTTGGACAGGAGCGAAATTATAAGTTGTTTTTTTTTAACCGGCTGCCTGGGGCAAATCAATTTTATTTTGAAATTGACAACAAATTTTCACTATAATGGATTCGTGGATTGCCATTTCACGTAAAACTGGGAGACGAAAAATCTCTTGATTTCTTCATTTTTTTTAATAAATACGTGAAAAAATTGTCACTCCGCCACGAATCCATTATATATTGTATTCGTCGAAAAAAATAAAGAAATGCCCAAAGAAATTGAAATATTTTCCGTCTCCCAGTTTCACGGGAAATTTTACTCCGCCACGAATTCATTACCGTTATTCACGAAATGGCGAAAAAAGGAGAAACCTGTGCAAAAACTCGGAAAATGTTCCGGTTGATGTGAAATTTTGGAAAATAAAGGAAAAAATACTCCCGGACATTCTCACAAAATTTCAGACCAAAATATCTTTTTAAAAAATTTCAGAAAATAGCAATATTTTTTAAAAGTCGATTTTTCGGTCCAAAATTTTGTGAGAATGTCCGGGAGAATGGTTTCCCTTATTCCCCTAAATTTCAGGTTAATCGGAGCATTTTCCCAGTTTTCGCGCAGATTTTTGCCATTTCGTGAGAAACCCCATTATGGATTCGTGACGGAATGACAGTTTCGAAAAAAAAAGTGAACTCAGGTATCGCTTTTTGTAAATACCTGATAACAAAATGTTATTTGGATTTGAAAATTCGAATGTTTTTTAAAAGTAAAACATTCTCCAGGCAGCCAAAATTTTCCCTAACCGTCTTATTTTTCTCCGTGATGCTCTTTTGTTATTTTACATGATTTCTTTATATTTTTTCTCTTGTAAAATTGTATTTATATATTATCTTAATGATTTGTAAATAAATTGATATTTAAATAAATGGTTGATTTCAAGTTTTTAAGAGCATATTTCAGTTTTAATATGTCGCGGTAAGCCAACGTTCGAACTTGCAATAGCCGCGAAAAGCCTATTATAAGCTTTAAAATGGCTTTCTAATGACCGCAATAAGCAAATTGTAGGCGAAAATCACCCGCGATAAGCTTATTCTAGGCCAATTACAAGCGTCGAGCCGCGATCAGCCTGTTACAGGCTTACTTCGCTGCCCTTCGCGTGTACTCGATAGGCCTTGCGCGCAACCTATTATAAGCTGAACGCGCTCTACCTGTGTGGTGGTGGGGGGATCGATCCCGCACTAGGTGAATTTTGTTTTTTTTTCTTGCTAGAGTAATTTTTATGGAAATGGCCCACAAAAGAAGATCATACATAAATGAGAAAATTTTTACATATTTTAAAATTGTTTTTTTTTGTCGATTTTTCATCATTTCAAACATTTTTTGCATTTGTTTTTTTTTTCCAGAAAAATGTCATGTGTTTGATGGCTAACATGGTTATTGATATTTTCAATGGGGTTTTTCGGCATATTCGGTTGTCATTTTCTGCCGATCAATGGTTGAAATTTTGTAGATTAAAACCGCAAATCATATCATCCTCACAGGAAACATAATTTGTTCAAGTATTTCTATTCCGAATCAAAGTCGGCTGTCTACATCAGTGGATAACGAATTCGTTCATATATCCTTATCATATGCAGAAAAAATGTATAAGTTTTTGAAGAAGATGAGTATGATTTTCAAAAATTTTCATTCAATAAAACATTCAAAATTTCTATTTCATGTTTTTTTTGTGGGCAAGTTCCATAAACTTTACTCTAGCAAGAAAAAAAAACAAAATCCACCTAGTGCGGGATCGAACCCCCCACCATCAGATTTTAGCTCCCAACTGCACACCACTCGACCACCGCTGCTTGCCGAACAGTGCTTGCCAAGGGCGGTGATAAAAACGCTGGTCGCCGTGAGCATTTTGATGAGCTCGTTTTCGAGCTTTTTGCGATTTGTGCAGGTGGAGACTATGAAAAATCGATTCAGGAGGCAAAATAACCCCCAGGTACAAATTTTAAGAAAATTCCCAAAGCCTGACCCCACGGCATTCCCTAGTAAGTTTTATGGAGCGCACTTGCTTTTATTGCGAATGGACAATAACTTAATCATATGTATTAGGTTGGCAAGAAAGTTTTTGTTATGTTTTGCTTTTGCCCATAGCTCGTGGCAGAGCCCGACAAAAACCGAAAGATAATTTTAGTGGGTATATAGGAAACCTACCTTGTTGGCAATAACATCCACTTTCCCCTACTGCTTCTCTCTCTCAAACCCCATGGACCATTTCCGTCCTGACCCAAACCACCCTACGACATGTCATTTCCTTTTTGTTTCTATCTAACTTGAAAGTGCCGGAGACTCATCGCCGTCTGGTTCAAGTTTAAAAGGCCGAGGCCCCTCATGAAAATACCATTCGCATTTGGTTTGGAAAAGTCGAGAAAAATGATTTTTTTCTTAACGATGCTTCCCACTCTGGGTTGTCTGTATGGTGCTCTGTCCATGGCGTGCACCACTGGAAACTTCTGGACAAAGGCGAAACTATCACGGCCGAGTACTACTCTGCCCAACTGCAAAAGGTCAGGGCCCGGATCAATCTCTCACCGCTAAAATACCACAGAGTGCACTACATCCACGATAACGCCAAAACCACATGTGGCGAAAATAACAAAGTCACTGCTGGCACCGTTCAGCTGGACAATTCATGCTTACCCACCGTACAGCCCAGGCCTTGCCCCTATTGATTACCACTTGTTCTCGGACATGCAACGATCCCAAGAAAAGTGATGTCGAAAATTGGCTTGTGTCATATTGTGCATCAAAAAAGCCAGAGTTTTGGAGGACAGGTACTATGAGTTTGCAGAACAGATGGCACACTGTTGTGGATAAGGAAAGCAAATACTATTGATCGTTTGATTTCTCCTTCTTTGAATAAACATTTTTCAAAACATAACAAAAACTGTCTTGCCAACCTAATATTTATATCTTCTAGAGGTTGGTAAATTCACCAGAAGCTAAAAAAACTCATTAATGGCTGCTACTGTATGTTAGATAGAGCACAGCTTGTTTATTTTCAAATTTATGAGTTAATACAGTTACGTGGCCTGATCTGACTTCTCTGGCGTTATCCTATTATCATAAAAAATAGTTTCAAAATTTCAAAACATGGTTATTATTGCTATTGATTTTTCTACAGAAGCCGGTTTCAAGTAGGTTTTCTTCCGAATTGTAGTGAAAAACGTATTTGTTTTTTTAGTTGAGCATCTAACAATGTCTTCCACGTCACAGAAAAAAACAGAAAACAATTCAGTCAACGCTTCCAGTAAGATTTTGTAAACTCCTTGTTATGATTTTGGCTTTGATTGACTTTGACTTTGTAATCAAAAAAAATTTCGCCAAATTAACTGAGAGTCGCACGGCGTGCTGCATGGAACGTTATTGGCAACGCGCTCCACCGAGTGTCTGCGTCTTTCCGGCGAGAGTTTGCTACACAAACAACAGTATCCTCGCACTCTGCTTGTCTGCGTATCAGTTTTTGTTCCTCTTTGTAGTTTTTGTTCCTCATTTTAAATGTTATTTTCCAACGTTCCGTCCAACGCGCCGTGAGTCGTAAAGTTCACTCAAAAGGGTTTTTTTTAGAAATGCTCATTACCCTACATCCATATCATTCTAATATAGAAAGTTCTTGGTTATTGTGTGTGTATTTGTTTTTGTGGTCACACAATCGAGTTTAACGAAGCGTGAAACACAGAATCTGCCCACAAAACACAAACTTATGGACTTTTTTTTAATTTTCAGAAAAAATTAATATTTTTTGAAATCGATATTTCCGCTCAAAATTTTTGTGCAAATCAAATCAACTGAACCATTTTCCCAGTTTTCGCGACGTTTTTTTGCCATTTCGTGCATAACCCATTAAATAACAATGAATTACAGGCTCTCGGATGTTTCGAAGGTGAACGTTTCGAAGGTGGACGTTCGGAAAGTTCGACGTTTGACAAGTTTTTCTGAATTTTGTCGTCGTGGTGTTTTTACACATTTATTTTTAAAAGTTTCAAAGGAAAATTCCATGAAAAGCTTAAAAAAAAAGATTGTGTGCCAAGGACGCGACGACAAAATGCAGAAAAACGTCCGAGAGCCGGATTAAATATCATCCTTATAAATAAAATTCCGTTTGGGTCTGTTACTGAGTTTCTTGGTGTGTCTGTTTCCAAACTGCATGGCGAGAGCGAACTGAGCGTCCAAGACCAACACAAAAAATTGAACTCGCGTCGTTCGCTTGGAGGGCAAGCGCATAACCGCCTGCGCCACAGGGCACACGCAAGAAATGAATGAAAAAAAAAATTTTAAAAAAAGTTTTAGAAATCAAAAGTAGCTTTTGATGCGGCCAGGCTTGTTGACCAATAAAGAAAAAACATGAAAACCATAATTATGTTTCGCTTTTGCTCAGGCAACTAATCTTTACTATCTTTCTTATATAGAAAATTTTAGATTAGTCTGTGTGTTTGTTTGTGTGTCTCACACGCGAGTTTGCAGTCGACAAAACTCGATCCCGCGACCTGTCGATTGACGTTCAAACGTGCTAACCACTATACCACAAGGCACGGAGTAATGGCGAGTGACCTGGTGCAAACGTGCTCCATTGATAACACGCGCACGCGCACGCGCCGCATTCGACGGCAAAAATTTTGGGCACTGTGCCAATGCAAACATTTAGAAAAGAGACGAGACGGAGAAGACGAGCGAAAAAAGAGACGAGACGGAGAAGACGAGAGCGTCGCGCGTGTTCCCGCGCCAAAAAAGTCGTTTGAAAAAAAGGCAGTCGCCATTACTCCGTGACAAGGGTCACGAGAACTTGAAAGAAATAGGGAAAATAAATGATTGCCATTTCTATTAAAAAAAAACAAAAATCAGTAAAAATAAATATTTGACCAAGGCGACTGTGCGACGGAATTTGACACCTCCAAATGCTCGTCTAGTGGAGCGCACTTGCATACCTCCTCGCGTCGCGCGCCGCTCATATATCAACGTCCATGGCGGGCACTGAGAATGTGTGCAGCGGTGGCCTAGTGGTGAGAGCTTGCGGACGCCAACACAGGTGATTTGCGGTAGGCCTGCCGCAGGTGGTCGCCTGCTTTGGGGATGCTTTTCATTTACCGCGAAGGATAAAGTTCGCGGCAGGCCTGCCGCGACACCTGCAGCATGCCTACCGCGATATCTGCGGCATGTCTATCGCGACACCTGCGGCATGCATACCGCGACACCTGCGGCATGCCTACCGCGAAAGCTAGCAAGTGCGCTCCACTGAACTTCCTTGTTTTTATTTTCTTTTTCGAAATATATTTTTTTCCTTTTTTTCTTCAAATTTAGCATAAATTCGTTGTTTTTCTTTGTAAAAAATATTTTGCCGAGAACAAATTCGTAAGTTTTTGTGAAAACCTGCCTGAAAATGTCTCATTTTATTCAAAAATCGATATTTTTCGAACGTTCCGCAGTTTTAAGTGTACCGCCCTTTTTTCTTGAAATTTTTCTATCGACATGCGATTTCGACAATCCGCTTATTCTCTAACATTTTAGCACGAAAATCAGTGTTTTAAATGTGAATTCTGCCCGTTTTCGGCTAAAAATGCTGTTTTTTATTTGAAATTAGGTATTTTGTGAGTCTGTCGCCTTTTTCTCGTCCGTTTTGCTTTTTCTATCGTTTCTCTTGTATTCGCCAATATTGTGTTTTAAATCGAGTTGCTATTGTGTTTTCAATCGAGTTACGACATCAAAACGTGAAACCTCGCCCACTTTTTACACGCAAAAATTCAAGATGAAAAAAAAAATAAAATTTCATGTTCGCGTGGAAAAAAGTGGGCGGAGTTTTACGTTTTTATGTCGCAGCTATATTGAAAACACAATACATGAAAACATGAATCTCGACCCACTTTTTTGCCCGCCAGTTTTCAAATAGCACTAAAATTGTATTTTCGCGCGCAAAAATGTGGGCGCGGTGACACTTTTTCATGCAGGTACAGCATGTAATAGCAACTTGATCGAAAATGCAATAATTAGTAATAAAAGTCAATTTTTCAGAAGGCAGCGGTACGCGCAGCATCAAGCATCAAATGAGAGCAAGAACGACTACTGAACGTATGGTGAGTCGTTTATGAAGTTTATCATTCTTTGCAAAAAATCGCCAAAACCGTAGAGCGTGGCAAAACCGGAGAAATACACGAAATCTCGAAAAATGTAAAAGTGGAATCGGGGAAAAAGGAAAAACGGGGTTTTACATTTTTCCCCGGTTTCGCGTATTTACCCGGATTTGTCACGTTCTCCGGTTTCGGCTGCAACTTTTCTGCGCTGGGCACCAATTTGCCAGAGAAATTCGCTCCTAAAAGTGGCAACCTATCGGCAAGTTGTCGCCAAAATCGGCCAATTGCCGTCTAATCAGAAAATGTTTAGCTAAAAGCCATTGAAAACGGCTAAAAGCCATCGAATTGGGTAGTGTGCCAGTGTTGCACGGAATGGGTATATTTATGCGGAATAGGGAATACGGAATAGAGACTGAAATATTTAGGCTTAATGTAGAATCTTGAATTCAGAATAAAAATTTTCTTCGGAATTTGGAATGCGGAATGTAAATACAAACAAAACACATTAATTCCGAGATCCGGACTCCAGGTTCCGTCAAAAAAAAATGTAAACCCTTTCTCACATTACCTATTACATATTCCGGATATCCTCATTCCGTGCAACACTGTCGTGTGCCATATGCGTTTGGAGAACGTCTTGAATTCGATGACGAAAAGCCGTTTTCGATGGCATTTCTCTTGAGCTATTATTGTTTTTAAAAAGTTGTCACCTTCAAAGCCGCGTGACCTTTAAAATTAGGCTCCGCCTCTTCACGCGAATTTCCACATTTGTAAATTTTCATGAACAAAAACTGAAGGAAAATAAAAATTTAATGAAACTCGCGTGAAGAGGCGGAGCCTAATTTTGAAGGTCACGCGGCTTTGGAGGTGACAACTTTTTTAAAACAATAATACATTCGAATTTTCAATTCTGACATTCTCACAATCAGATAATTTTGGTTCGTACATGGCGACCAGGGGTGCCACAAAAAATTTTTTTTGCGAAAAACAAAAAAAGTTTTTTTCGCAAAAAAAATTGCGAAAAAAAAACAAAAAAACCAAAAAAAAAACAAAAAATGTTTTTCATTTTCATCGCCTATATTTATCGTTTTTTATCAAAATACTATCAAATTTACCAATTTTATTCCTGCAGAAAGGTGGAAAATTGCGTAAAATGTGCGAAAACCGTTTTCGAGACATCGCTAACACTCGTATTCTAGTCTTTAATCCAAAATTTTTTTTCCAATCTTTGATTTTTTCAAAAAAATGCGAAAAATTTTTGAAACAAAAAATCTATGCGAAAAAACAAAAAAATTTTTTTCGCAAAAACTGCGAAAAATGCGAAAAACAAAAAAAAAAAAAAAAAAAAACGGCACCCCTGATGGCGACCATTGGCATCTATGTGGCTAATACCAGAGATGAGCGGAATTCCGTCTTCCGTCTTCCGTAGTTTTTTTTGTTCCGTCTTCCGTCTTCCGAAAAAAAAAATTTGTTCCGTCTTCCGGCTTCCGTCTTCCGAAAAAATTTTTCTATTCCGTCTTCCGTCTTCCGAAACTGAAAATTTTTCTTCCGCTCATCTCAAATGTTTAGCGTGTTCAGTTGTTTTTTGTGTGCGCTTCTCGGATGAATTTCTTCAAGATTTACAATTAGTGCTTTGTTGATTTGGAATAAACAAAATAAGGGCATAATTTGCAATCTCCTTATTCTCAGAAATTACGAAACAGATTTCCCAGAATCACCGTCATTTCGTCGATAACTTATTGGTGCGAGACATGGACGAGGAGTGAGAAATGAAAAACATTCAACGAGCAGTTACAAACATTTTTGAATTTCAAATCAACCACCCGGTCGGGTGCTACCTCGGAATAGAACTGACGCGTAATAGAACTGTAGCGAAATTGAACTCGCTTTGGAATAGAACTGTAGTGAAATTGAACTGTAGCGAAATAAAACTGTTCGGAATAAAACTGATCGGAATAAAACTGTTTTGGAATAAAACTGTTAGGAATAAAACTGTAGCGTTTTGGAACTAAATTAGCAATGGAGCGCGATTGCATTGTTCGCTCATTCAAATATTGGAATTTCTCATGCGCGTGCTTTTTTCAACAGTTTAATATTTGAGCTATTCATCAAAAATTGTTTGTTTTGTTGTTTTTTTGAATAAACTTTTGTCTTTTTTTTCTCGGCCCGTCTTGACGGCCAAGCAATGCAATCGCGCTCCATTGCTAATTTAGTTCCAAAACGCTACAGTTTTATTCCGAACAGTTTTATTCCAAAACAGTTTTATTTTGCTACAGTTCTTTACCGAACAGTTCTGTTCCGAACGGTTCTATTGCGAAGCAAGTTTTATATCGCTGCAGTTCTATTACACTTCAGTTCTATTCCGAGGTAGCACCCCCGGTCGTCGCCCAGAAAGATGCTCCGATAGCGTCATTTCGATTCGAAATTTCACCCAAATCAAGGTCTAAACGCGACATGGGGTGCTGGCGACTATATTTTTTCAAATTTGTTTTTTTTTGCGTCAGAGCCCAACGAGCTTCGATCGCGACAGGTGGCAAAGCAGTTTATTATCCTGCGATTCTATCAAAGAACGCTTCTATATCAAAGGTGCCGTTCTTGCACAGCGTTTACGGTATTTATCTTGGCCGTACTTGGGACATCCCATTGCATCCGATTTTCTATATCTTCTGCCTCTTTCACAGAGTTCGCGAATAAAACAACGTAGTTTGCAAATTCCAAACGGTGGAATGATTCTCCATTGATGTCGATTCCGGTCTTATCATCCTCACAAGGTGCTGGGTCTAGCTCATCCAAGATCGCCTGAAGAGCCAGCGCGAAGAGTAGTGGAGACGACGAATCTCCTTGGCGTACTCCTCTTTTGATCTTGAACCTCATCTTCTTGTTCAGAACGTTCAGCTCTCCAATCGCCGAAGAGTTTGAGTTGTTTAAGGCCCGAATCACGTTTCTTCCGATTTGAAGATTGTTCAGGACTTCGGATATCTTCGTCCAATTAACGTTGTCGAAGGCACAAGTGAAATCCAGGAAAACCGCTACGAGCGGAATCTTGAATTCGGTGCATTTTACCAACATCTGCGAGACGACTTGAATGTTGTCTGCGCATCCTCTTCCACGTCTGAATCCTGCTTGTGATTCTTCAAGGTAATATTTGCTTTTGGCGGTGATCCTTCTCGTAAGGATTTTTGTGAAGAGTTTTGAGACGATTGAAGACAATGCAACCGGACGATAAGCTTTCAATTTCTTCGTTTTCGTGGTCTTGGGATAGAGATAAATCTTCACCGTCTTCCAGTTTTCCGGTGTTCTCCCGTTCGTGAGGACTTGATTCAGTGCGGCTGTGAGATGAGGGGCTATGCTCTCATTTCCCAGCTTTAATTGTAGCATTGTAATCGGCCAATACTCAGTGGGTCCCGGATCTTTGGGTCCCAGACTCTTTGGGTACGATGGATCTTTGGGTACGGCTACTCTTTGGGTACCAATTTTCGGTACGGTATCTTTGGGTACCAATTTTCGGTACGGTATCTTTGGGTACGATTGCTCTTTGGGTACGGCTACTCTTTGGGTACCAAATTTGGGTACGGTTTCTTTGGGTACGATGGATCTTTGGGTACGGTATCTTTGGGTACGATGGATCTTTGGGTACGACTACTCTTTGGGTACGGTATCTTTGGGTACGGTATATTTGGGTCCGATGGATCTTTGGGTACGACTACTCTTTGGATACTAAATTTGAGTACGGTATCTTTCGGTACGGTATCTTTGAGTAAGATTGCTCTTCGACCCTTGTGCGCAGAATTTGAGTGCGGTTTATCCCATAGAGCGAGGCTACCCCGAATCAGAACTGTCCCAAATCAGAACTGTCCTGAATCAGAACCGTGTCCTGAATCAGAACTGTTCGTATCAGAACTGTCATAAATCAGAACTGTCCTGAATCCGAACTGTTCGAATCAGAACTGTCCTGTATAAGAACTGTCCTTTATCAAAACTGCCCCAAGCAGAACTGTCCCGAATCAGAACTGCCCTAAATCAGAACTGCCCCGATTCAGAACTGTTCGTATCAGAACTGTCCCGAATCAGAACTGTTCGTATCAGAACTGCCCCAAATCAGAACTATTCAATAAGAATGCTTATGGCCTAATATGTTGTTTTTTCATAATAAAATAAATTTTATTTAAAACTTATACAGGATAGTTCTGATTTGGGGCAGTTCTGATACGAACATTTCTGATTCGGGACAGTTCTGATACGAACAGTTCTGCTTCGGGACAGTTCTGATTCGGGACAGTTCTGATACAGGACAGTTCTCATATGGGACAGTTCTGAAACGAACAGTTCTGCTTAGGGACAGTTCTGCTTCCGGACAGTTCTGATTTAGGACAGTTCTGATACGAACAGTTCTGATTCAGGACACGGTTCTGATTCGGGACAGTTCTGATTCGGGAACGTTCTGATTCGGGGTAGCCTCCATAGAGCAAGTATTACAGGGCGAGAATAAAATCCATAAGTTGCTTTCCGGGGGTGAACTTAATTGTGTAACTAGATTAATTGCTGTATAAATACTGCGTAAGTGTCTTTCTGGTTAGTGAAAAGGGAAACGTCCTGGGGGGTGTCGGCTGGCACTCGTGGGTGGGAAACTTACTAATAGTTCTTAAATATACTCGGCGAATGCATCATCAGCCTCGCTCTACGGCACTTTTCAATTTTCAACTGTGTAGTGCGCCTGTTTTGAAGCGAAAAATCAAATTTTACCTGCAATTCGTCGTGGATACGTCAGTTTCCGTTAAAAAGAAGTATAAAAAATAGAATTCGAGTTAATCTTGCCAGTGCAACACTGTTTTACAGGCATTTTGCAGTAGAGCGAGGTTGATGATGTATTCGCCGACTACATATATGGAAATTTTGAATTAGTATATTCTTTGTTTGTGTGTCTCGCTCCATAAAACTCACCAAAACTTGATCCCAAAACCTTTTGGTTAACGTTCAAACATGTTAGCAGCTTTACCACAATGGCCGCGAAAACTTTAGTGAGTTAAGGAAATGGAATATTTGCTACTACTATCTTTCTTATATAGAAAATTTAAGATTGGTCTGTATTTTTTTGTGTGTCTTTAACAAGAGATTGCATTCAACAAAACTCGAACCAGTGACTCAGGTATACTCGGTATAAAACGCTGAAAACTCGCTCCAAACGAACAAAAAATTTCGCATGCATTTGGAGTGAGGTTTAGAGAAATCAGAGCAAAACATCGGCCACGGCTCTCTCAATTTTCTGCACTCTCTCGTCGCCAACGAGGCCACGTCCACCACTGTGCGAAGGGAGCGCGTTTGCAGCGCTCCATACTGAGAATAACGAGTCAAACTTTGCTGGGCAACTTTCAAACTTTTTTAAACCTTTTGAAGAAAAAGGGGGAAGTTGAAAATTTTTTGAGCCGTTTTCAATCTTTTTGTCGTCGAAATTGATGTAAAATTTTTAATACATATTCAAACCTTTTCAAACTTTTTCAAATTGTAAGTTTCCCATCCACGAGTGCCAGGCGACACCCCTCCGGACCAGGCTTTCTCGGAAATAGAAATTTGTCTTCCGAGTTCCGTTGGAAATTCCCGATTTTTTAATTTTCTCTTCCGATGTTCCGTCGGAATTCCGAAATTTCAAATACTCGTTCCGATTTCCGTCGGAATTCCGACTTACGACGGAATTTCGATTTCCGATCGGAAAAATCGGAAATGAACCTGAATAGGCCCATAAAATCTTAAATTATTCACAAAAAAGTTTAAAAAATTGAGAAAAAATACGTAGACTCGTGTTTTGAATAGGAAATTTGTGTCACGGACATGGTCGAATTTTTTCAAAAAAAAAAAAAAAGAAAGATTTTTCGTACCAAATATCGGCAGAAAAACATGTTTTTTCCGACATTGGAAAAAAAATTATTTCCGACGGAAACAAAATTATTTTCGGAAATAATTTTGTCTCGGAACGGAATCGGAATTTTTTCGGGAATTCCGAACATCGGAATTCCGAGTTTTCGGAAATTTCCGAGAAAGCCTGCTCCGGGCATTTCCCTTTTCAGTAACCAGCAAGACACTTACGCAGTATTTATACAGCAATTAATTTAGTTACACAATGAAGTTCACGCCCGGAAAGCAACTTACCGCTTTCATTCTCGATCTGGAATACTTGCTTTATGGAAGATACCGCACTCGAATTCTGCGCACATGGGTCGAAGAGCAATCGTACTCAAAGATACCGTACCGAAAGATACCGTACTCAAATTTAGTATCCAAAGAGTAGTCGTACCCAAAGATCCATCGGACCCAAATATACCGTACCCAAAGATACCGTACCCAAATTTGGTACCCAAAGAGTAGTCGTACCCAAAGATCCATCGTACCCAAAGATACCGTACCCAAAGATCCATCGTACCCAAAGAAACCGTACCCAAATTTGGTACCCAAAGAGTAGCCGTACCCAAAGAGCAATCGTACCCAAAGATACCGTACCCAAAATTGGTACCCAAAGAGTAGCCGTACCCAAAGATCCATCGTACCCAAAGAGTCTGGGACCCAAAGATCCGGGACCCACTGAGTATTGGCCATTGTAATCTGATCCGGTCGTTCTAAATTCGTGAACGGGGAGGACTTGAGTGTCAGTGCTCACTCCAGATACACCGCTCCAGAGATAAACCGCTCCAGACGCTCCAGATACACAGCTTTTACGATATTTATCACTTTTGGCAAAATTTGCCTGCTTCCGTCTTCCGTTTTCCGTCTTCCGTAGTTTTTTCTGTTCCGTCTTCCGTATTCCGTCTTCCGAAAAAAAAAAATTCTTCCGTCTTCCGTTTTCCGTCTTCCGAAAAACATTTTTTATTCCGTCTTCCGTGTTCCGTGTTCCGTAAAAAAATGTTCTTCCGTATTCCGTCTTCCGTCTTCCGTACTTAAAAATTCCACTTCCGCTCATCTCTGGCTAATACCCACGGAAAACGGCTAATAGCCATTGAAAAAGGCTAGTAGCCATCGCATTCGGGACGTGCGCCAAATACATGTGGCACACGTCCCGCTTTGATGGCTATAATTATGGATTCTTGACGTAGCGAGACAGCGTGTCAAGTTATGCGTCAGCAAATGCTGCGTCTTGCCACGATTCAGCTGTTGGCGGTGAGAGAGGAAAAAATTTTTTGCTAATTGTTTTCATTTTGCTGGCGCACAACTTGCCGCAACGTGTCGCTACGTCACGAATCCATAATAGCTAAAATTTCCTTAGTATATCGCCATGTTGGCTACATTTCGACGTCAATTTGCCTTCAAAATGTTAGCTGAGGGGGCTGGCTAATTGCCGTTTTCTATGGATATTATCCCCAACATTATCCATTATTCACCTCCAGTGGAATCGGATGATAGCTCTCGGAAACGGTTACTAGCCAAAAATTTCTTGAGGCGATCATGGAAACTTCATATCCTCATTTCAGTGTTCTGTCCGGAGACTACAACGAAACATCGGAGAAGTGGAGGACCGCGTCGAGAACCACGATTTTTTAGATTTTTTTCTGTTGCTGTTTTAATGTGTTTCGTTTTCAATAAATTGTTTTCAGAGCCATATTTACTAATATTAATAAAGTGAAAGCCCCCCCCCCCCAAAAGTGTTTTCTCACCTGCGACAGGCCAACCACGAACGACCAGGGTGGCCGCGGCAGGCCAAATGCATCCTTCGCGGCAGGCCTACCGCAAATCACCTGTGAATCTGAAGGTTGTGGGTTCGATTCCCCTCCGTGGTTTTAATTTTTTTTTATTCTTTCGTATCTGCTCAGACTAAATCTTATGGATTTTTGTTTCGAATACCACATAAAAAATTGCATTTGCGTGTTGGAGGGGAACGTTGAAAAAAAAAATTAAATTTTCTTTTTTTTTCGAACTACTTTAAATTCGTTAGTTTTATTTAAATCCTTCGACAAGTGACTTTTACCCAGAAAGTTCAGCGGCAAAACGCCGGAAGCATGTGTGAAACCTTAAAAATGGGCGACCGGAGGGAGCTGGGCGGAAGCTTGCTTTGAATCTGTGGTTCAAAACAAAAAACAAAAAAAAAGTGCACCAATAGGTATTGAACCCAGGCCTCCAGATCGGCGATCGAAAATGTACACCACTAGACCATCACAGTACACAGGTAAACCGCAAAAAGTTTGAAAAGTGTTTCAAGAGAGTTTAGGGGCGGAAAGAGTCCCAAAAGAGTCTAGGGTGAATTGTGAACCGCAAAAGTGTATCGAAAGAGTGGCATTCTGATAATTCAAACGAATTCTTTTCAGAATCTGTTGAAATTCTTTTGAAATTCTTTCTGCTTCAGAGAATTTGAGAAGATTATCAAAAGAATTGCAAAAAGTCATGCGCTACTTGCAAAAAGGGCGGAGCCTAAATTATTGACATATATATTTTTTTTGCCATTTCTTCTCATTTTTAAAAATTTTTGGTCATTTTTCTCCTATTTTCAGCCTTTTTTTAATTAAATTTTTGCTGGTAGATGTTATTTTTGAGATTTATAAGCGGTGTGTAGAGAAATTTTCGAGGTTTAGGCGCTATTTTTGTCGAGACATAGAGTTGCCGATTTGATCGATTTTGTAAGTCCGCTCGTCGAGACATGCCCGGTCGTTCGTGCATGGGTCAGTAATACTACTGTCTCAGCAAGTGCTATTTAATCTTTTCTTTTTTTTATTCGAAAAATTTCGACACATTTGAATGAGGTGCGACCGTAATGGCGCGGCCAGAAATGAAAAAAAGGTGGCCATAAATGCAGAAATTTCCCATTTTTTCTAATTTCAACTGTGCGATTTAAAAAAAAAGAGGGAAATTTCTGCATTTATGGCCACCTTTTTTTTTATTTCTGGCCGCGTTATAATAAATAAAGTCGATTTGCATCAGCGTTTTTCTTTTCTTCCGCATCAACCTATTTTTTTAGCTTACTCTCCATTTTTTATTTAAATTTTTAGAGACCGTCGACGCACGTTTGTAGCAATGCCAATTGCATGGACCTTATGACGAATTTGGGAAGAGAGCCGGCCAATAGGCAACGATGCCCACAAGGAATATTTTAAGGTACGCATAGATTTTTCCCAAAATAATTCTAAAACAAATTTCAGAAAGGTGGTCTTGCAATGACGTTAGTTTCAAAAACGATGTACACGGCCGCTCGCCAGATCAATTTTCGACAATTTTGCAAGTGAGTTGCTTTACTTTTATGAGGTTATTCACGAAATGGCAAACAACGGCATAAAACTGCGCGAAAACTCGGAAAATGCTCCGATTGATCTGAAATTTTGGGAAATAAAGGAAAAAGTTCTCCCGGACATTTCCCCCAAAATTTCAGACCAAAATATCAATTTTAAGCATTTTCAGAAAAAAAGGCAATATTTCTTAAATATCGATATTTTGGACTGAAATTTTGTGGGAATGTCCGTGAGAGTTTTTTCCCTCATTGCCCAAAATTTCAGATCAATCGGAGCATTTTTCGAGTTTTCGCGGAGTTTTTTGCCATTTTTTGCCATTTCGTGAATAACCCCATTAAATAAACCTTCGTTTTTAGCGGTCTTTCACACCGGATTTGAAATGGGTCCAGCGACTGGGAGTACCAAACGTTTACGCTTCATTTTCGGTGAGTTTATTTGAATTTTTGTACCCGAAGAAAATCTTTCATATTTAGTGATCGATCGACAGGAAAAAAGGCAGTCCAGTTTGACTCGGCTCAAAAAAGTAACCACCTTCTGAAAAGGTTCGTGTGTTTTTTTAAACGTCTAATGAAGATTATTTTCAGAGACTCGAGTAGAACATTTGAATTGAACACAGACCACTTCACATCGACAGTGTACTTTGTTAAGAGTTTTTTTTCTTGTCTTTTTGTTTTATGTATAATGGATTCGTGACGGAGTGAAATTTCACGTGAAATTGTGAGAAAAAAATCTCTTCATTTTTTCGAATAAATACGTGAAAAAATGGTCACTCCGCCACGAATCGATTATAACACCCAGTGTGGCCCAACGCACTGTGTTATTTTCTTGTGTCAATATTGTCAATTAATGTTTTATTTATTTATTTAATTGAAAGTCTCACTCGAATAAAAAATATCTGCAAATTTGTTGCAAATGAACGATAAAAGGCCCCAAAGGAATAAGCAATTTGTCTCAAAAGAGTTTGAAAAGAATGCGCAAAAAATGTGGAAAGAGTTTCAACAGATTCTAGGAGACTCTTTCTGTGCACTTTTTAGAGTCTACGCCCGCACTCCTTTTAGAATCTGTTGAAACTCTACGCGGTTTACCTGTGCGTACACATTCTTACTGCCCGCGATGGGCGTTTATATGATCGGCGCCAAAGGAGGAGGTATGCAAGTGCGCTCCACTAGACGAGCATTTGGAGGTGTCAAATTCCGCCACTGTCAAGGCGACTTAGTCGCCACAAGCTGCAAGCTTGTTACTAATAAAATTTTTCTGTGTGTAAGTCTGTCTGTGCATCGGTATGTTCGCACTGCTCGCGCAGTCCCCAGAAGTCCGTAGGGGCCCAAACTTGGAAATCTGAGTCTCCTGAGTCCCGCGATGATGCCCGTCTTTTTCAAATGTTGATATCGTTATTTTGAAGGGTACTTTACTGTTAGGCCTGTCAACATTATTTTTTTCTTCCGCGCGTTTTGCATTTCTCCAGTCGAAATGAAATCCGGCGGAAAACTCCGGGGTGGTTTGAAATGTGACATCACACACTGCCCAGCTATTCGGCCGGCGCGATGTCCAAGTGGTTTGTATTCTAGGCTGGCGTGCAGGAAGCCGGGAGTTCGAGTTTTACTGTGTTTTTTTCTTTTTTGTTAGGGAGTATTTGTTTAGTAAGTGCCAATTTAGCCGACAAAGTTAGATTCAAGTACGTTTCTTCATATTTTTGAGTTATTTTTTGAATATTTATTTTTTTGATTTGTCGTTTGAAGTTGATCTTTTATGTTCATGCATACCATCTGTTTTAGTTTATGAACGGTTATGAACAAAATTGCGCCAATATTTCTGTTGTTTTAACTTCGGATTCAGGGGAAAACAAATAATGGAAGAAATAACGATTCCAGATAACTTAAAGAGTAAAGGCGACCATGCTTTAGGAGTTTTTATAATGGATTCGTGACGGAGTGACATTTAAAGTGATATTGGGAGACAAAAAATCTCTTTGGTTACTTCTTTTTTTCTAATAAAGACGTGAATTCAGATGTCACTCCTCCTCCAATCCATAGTATTATTGGAAGATGCATTAGAATATTCAAATTCCAGGACTCGACCCGAAGAATTGTGGGAGGTGCTACGGTATAGAACTCGCACGGAGTAGAACTGCTACGGAATAGAACTGCGCGGAATAGAACCGCCTGAAATTGAGCTGTACCGACCCAGAACTGCTCGAAAAACTCAAAGAATTATTTCGTTGTACATTATGAGGTCTTGAGTTCTAATTCGTGCAAATGTTTTTTTAGTACAGTTTCATTTCAGCCGGTTCTATTCCGCGCAGTTCTATTCCGTACCAGTTCTATTCCGTGCGAGTTCTATACCGTAGCACCCCCGAATTGTGTTCAGTTTGAAAATATCTGAGTACGGTAGTTGTTTTTCAAATTTTTTTGCGCAATGCATCCGGTTAAAAACATCAAAAACTTTTTTTTTTTGCTGCACTGAATAGGTTTGTGACATATTTCTTTTCGCAGGCAATATACAAAAACGGATTGACAGGCACACAGAAAAACTTTGAGATTTTAATTGATTCAATTTTGGGTACTTACTCAATGTTTCCACTGATATACAGTAAAACTCTTTAAAAAATCTGGGGGACTCGGGCGTTCCCAAGCTTACCCAGAAGGTTTTTGAAGGCGATAGCCGTCAACAACCTTCTGGTTTCTTACTATAATAGGAAACACAAATCTTATATAGAAATTTACAAACTATAAAGGGGTCTTGACAGATTCGAAAAATTTTTGAAATCTCGAATCTGTACAGAAAATTTACCGGTCTTGCAAGATCTGCTAAGATTTGTAAAATTGATTGCACGAGATGCGTCAATAAAATTTCTTAGCGCCATTCGCGTCACGAATTTCGAAATGTTTCGTTTGGATTTTTATTGCGTTATTATTTTATTTTTATTTATTTATTTTTGGCTTTTTTATGAGTTGCATTCAATTTGAAGTGTTTGCAGCCTAATGGATCGCGCCACCAATCAGCCTGTGATTTCTTGGGCACTCGAAAAACAGTGGAGCGCAGAGAAAAATTGAAAATCAGGACAAAGTACGTAATTAATGGATGTATTTTCATGAGTTTTTCTGTCAATCTTATCGTGAAAATAAAAAAATTGCAACGCGGTGTTTGCGTACTTTTAAAATTCAAACAGCAATGAGAGAAATAGCATGGCAAATGAAGAGATTTGTTCCAATTTTCGTTTGAATTTTGAAAGTACGCAAACACCGCGTTGCAACTTTTTTGTTTTCACAATATGTAATCTACTGGGGCGATCAGGGCTGGGCGTAAAATTTTTTTAACGGATTCCGTAAAACGTAAAGTTTAAAAATCCGTAAAAACCGTAAAATCCGTGAAATCGCAAATTGCACTGTTCAGTAAGGAAAATTAGTTGCTAAAATCAGAAAAAAAAATCACCAACATTGAAATAAAATTGGCCAACAACAAAGAAAAGCATCAGATTGGAAATTAGCCCCTAAAATTCAAAGGATGTATTATTCAATTTCAGTATGCAACATCGAAAAATATGTTGAGCTTTTTCTGAAATAATTTTTCGATAAATCCTACTGAATTGAAAACACTTTCTACTTCGACAGAATTTTTAGAAAACAATTCAAGAAAAATACAAAAATTTCGGTTTTTTCTCCTCGAATTGAACAAATGCTTTATAATTTTTACGGATTTTACGGAATCCGTAAAATTTTTACGGTCCCTCAAAAACCCGTAAAAACCGTAAAATCCCACCCTTGGAGGCGATCAGAATTTTCTGGAAATGCCCACTTTTAGCTGAAAATTACAGGAACGTGAAATGGTCTCCAAAAAACCACATCGTTGGGGGTAAAGTAGGTCGAACAAACTATATCTTATGATTGAATCTTATAGTTTTTAACACAGAGAGTTCAAATTTTCGAACAGGATTTAATTTTAACTGCGCAAATTTGTGTTATACCTCGCTAAACTTCAACAAAAAATCACAGACAATTTTCAGCGATGAACCCAAGTCAGAACGGACGACGCGGAACAGCCATCGACATCGGCTTAATTTTTTTTATATTTTAAAATTTTTCCTTTTTTTTTTGTTATAACCAATAAAGTGAATTTTCTTTTATTCAATCGATAAAGTTTAGATTCCGGGGAATCTGGACAGAAAATTGTGGAATTTGGACAGAAAATTTTGGAAACTGTGCAGAAAATTTTGGAATCTGTGCAGAAAAGTTTGGAATCTGGGCAGAAAATTTTGGAATCTGTGCAGAAAAGTTTGGAATCTGGGCAGAAAAGTTTGGAATCTGGGCAGAAAATTTTGGAATCTGTGCAGGAGATGCGCGCCTGTACAGAAATTTTTGGAATCTGTACAGAACATTTTGGAATTATAAGAGGTCGCCAAATATCTATATTATTGTTTTAAAAAATTTGTCACTTGGCGAGAGGCGCGAATTCAAAAAATAGGCTCCGCCTCCTCGCCGAAATATTTTTGCAACTCTGCGCGCGCCAATTTGCAATCGCGGTGCGCGCGATTTTCTGCCTCGAATTTTTGTCCAGTGCCTTTCAATTTCTCCTGGAAACCTTTATAAAAATTGTTATTTTTAAGCGAATTTGGCAACTGTTGATTTAAAGTGAGTTTTTAATTGTCTTCGATCGATATTTGTTAATAAAGTAACGGAAATTCAACGCATAAAATCGCGCGCACAGCGATTGCAAATTGGCGCGCGCAGAGTTGCAAAAATATTTCGGCGAGGAGGCGGAGCCTATTTTTTGAATTCGCGCCTCTCGCCAGGTGACAAATTTTTTAAAACAATAATAAATCACTAGTTTATAATTCCAAAATTTTCTATTATAGTAAGAAATGAGTTGCCTGAGTGTGTCTAATTATTTGTTGATTTTACGTTGTATTCTTTTTTTATATGTATTCCAATTGCTTCAAACGCTGTACATTATAATAATCATCATTTATTCGTCATTCGCATATAAAACATAAAATTGGAAACTAGATAGTTTGAATAAAGAAGAAAGACTAGGACAATCCCGCAAGAGATATACCTAGTGGGAAAATATCATTATACATGAAAAAAAAATGGCAGTGATGGCATAAAAGCTCAAAACCGGGAAATACCGTAAAAACTGTAATATAGCGCCATGGCGGTCTATTTTTCGGAGTGGGTCTAGGGGTGGCGTTGTATTAGAGGCGGCGTTCTATTAGGGGGTGGCGGTGTATTTCCCGGAACTGCATTTTCGGAAAAAAAAACAAAATCAAATTTCATCTTTCAACAACCAAAAATAACAAAAATCAACAGAAAAAATTGAAAAAAAACAAATGTATGCAACGACGGTGAAACGCGCTCCACTATTTTGTAATTTTTATTTTTGACTCCAAATTATTTTATTTCGCGTTGAATTTATACGTGAAATAAAATAATTTGGATACCAAAATGAAAGTCAAAAAATACCATAGATGCAGAGGACCGGGCACAGAACCTAGAAAATTAGTGCCCGTGCCCAGCCCGGCCCGGCCCGTCTGTGCCCGTCTTTGTTCAAGTTAGAAAATTTTCGATTAATTTTTGCAATAAAGTAAAATAAAAACGACTTTATTGAAAATAAATCATGTTTAATCTAACAAAGTAAAAAAGTAACCACTTGACAAGAGTTTTTTACAAAAAATCACATGGAACTTATTTTTTTAATGTGAACTTTTTCTCACCATCTCGTTTCGAAACAGCGATTTTCGCATCTTCATTACAGAACTTGTCTTTCTGTAAATTGAGTACTGCAAAACGCATTAAATCAGTCAAACATTACAACTTTTACTGACTTATCACCATTTGGAACTGAAATTTCGAGAATTTTCGCATCTGGAAGGCTCAAAAAAGTCATCGGAGTCAAGGAAATATCGAAAAAGTAGTGAAAAAAAATTTTTTTAATCCAACGGTCGCTGCGCAATTGCATTCGCGTTTTTCATGATTCGACTTGAAAAACTGAAGTATCCGTTCGCAAAAATTCAAGACGGGCCCGGATTTTTGCATCTATGAAAAATACTAAATTCGATGGAGCGCTTTTGACCGTCATGGCGGGCCGATAATATGCATTCGTACTGTTATTCGAATTCAAGAGACCTATCACTGTCATCCTACTACAACTTCATTTCAGGCCGTTATATTCCGCGCAATTCTAATCCGTTGCAGTTCTATTATGTGCGGGTTTTTTACCGTAGTACCCTCTGTAATCAGCTAGCTTTATCGTTCATTGCACACCTCGGTGTTTGTGTACTTTTGACTACAGTAATCCGCGTTGAAAAAAAATTACTGGAATACCTGTAAATGTTTATAGGCCGCAGTTTTTCAGAGTGGCGGTGTATTACAGGGTGGCGTTCTATTAGAGGGTGGCGTTATATTTTTCGAAGTGACGTTGAGGGTGGCGTTGTATTACAGGCGGCGTTCTATTAAAGGTGGTGTTCTATTACAGTTTTTACGGTAGATGAAACAACTAGTTGTTCGAATTGGGATGGAGTGAGAAAGGCGGATATATTCCTTACAATAGAATTCCAAATCGGGACTGTGATGGAAAAAAAATCATTGTTTTGGGGAAAGTGACACTTTAATAGCATGGGTCGACGAGATGAAAAGGCAAAAGATATAAAGGAATTGAGAGCAGGGAAGTAAGAGGCACCACTAACCATCCGGTAAAGAAGGATCAATTGAGCTTTTAGGCGACGATTTCGAATAGAGTACATGTTGAGGAGTTCTAGGCGATTTTCGTAAGATGAGAAAGAAATATTGCAACGTTGGAGCGCTATTTTGGAGAAGTATCTAAGAGGCTTTTCTAGTTTAATGGACAACTTGGAGACTGGTGGAGGAGAGTAAACAGACGAGCCGTATTCAAGAATTGGGAGTACGTAAGTTTTGAAAAGCGCAGAGTAGAATGCGGGGTTAGAGGAGCGGAATGATTTTAGCAGTTGTTTGGCACGTAGAAGGGATAGGGCAATTTTCTGGTTAATATGAAGTTCAAATTTCAGGGAAGAATCAGTGAGAAGACCGAGGTCTCTGACCGATGAGGAAGCAAGAATAGGGGAATCACTGATAAAGTACAATTGATTAGAATTAAGGGATCCTAGTCGGAGAAGAGAAGTTTTGGATTCGGCGAGGGGAAGTTCATTACAAACTGACCAATCAGAAATAATATTTATAGCATTTTGTACAATGTGGGGATTGTGGTGGTAAACTTTAATGTCGTCGGCAAAAACTGAGAAATGAATTGTTGGAGGCAGTGAGTATAGAAGATCATTGAGAAAAACAAGAAAGAGAAATGGCCCGGAAACTGAGCCCTGGGGGACTCCGGAGGGAATGGCAGTTTTGGTCGGCTGGATATAATTATTTATTTTCACAGAGAAATGCCTATTAGTGAGAAAATCTTGGAACCATTGACAATATATTGACGGGAACCCAAACGACCTGAGCTTGTTAATGAGGAGACTGTGAGGGACTTTGTCGAAAGCTTTTTGATAATAAAAATACACTATGTCTAAAGTTTTATGGGATTTGAGAATTTTCTTGTAAATGGAGACGGAATGAATTAAAGACGTAGTGCATGAACGGGAGGGGAGAAACCCATGTTGGAGAGGATGAAACTTGTGGCCAAAATCAGAGGCCGTATTCATCAACATTTACCAATGGGTAAATAGTCTTGGTAAATGATTTACCAGAGAAACAAAACAAATTTTGGTATTCATCAAACTTCAGGGTAAATGGTAAATGTGTTTACCTCGCAAAAAACATTTACCTCCATTTGTTGTCGGTAAATGGCATTTACCTTTTTATTTTTTAATCAAATTTTGACTGTTTTGTTTCTTTTTTATTCATTCCTTCACTAAAAGTATTGTTTTATGAGCGTCTAATTATTTTTAAATATATTTAGTTAGATTTTCGACTTTTCCTAAAAATCAAAATAGTTTGACTAGAAAAACGAAAAATTGCTGTTTGGTGATAAAGAAAAAAAATCACAACGGAATAGTCACTTTTCCCCTATTAAATTTTAGAAAGTGAAATTTTCTCCATAATTTGGCAAAAATCAATGAGTTCTCAGTAATTTTGGAATTCTGAAAAATGTAAAAACCTATAGTCGGCGAATACATCATCAACCTCGCTCTACTGCAAAAATCCTGTAAAACAGTGTTGTACTTGCAAGATTAACTCGAATTCTAGTTTTTATACTTCTTTTTAACGGAAAATGACGTATCCACGACGAATTGCAGGTAAAATTAGGGTTTTCGCTTCAAAAAAAGCGCGAGGCTGATAATGCATTCGCCGACTATATTTATAAAAGCCAATATTTCGGCAAATTATCGATTTCACAGATGGAGAATGATCCGTGACAGAGCAATCGTACAAATTTACAGTCTGAAGGATTCTTTTTCAAATAAATTTTAAAAGCAGTTTATCACGAAAATTTATCACATTTTCACACCGAAAAATTTTGAACGCTTGACGAATTTAGTGTCCTCATTGGGCTGGGATTAAAAATCAAAGGTAATTTAAAAAACCTACCAAAAAGAAGAATAATTTTAAGTTTTCAAAAATGTTACCAATTATTTTACAAAACAAAGAAAAAGTTAAAAATAGCTGAAGAATGTCAAAAATCGACAGAAAAAATTAGTGCACCACTAATTTTTTGACGGTAAATATTTACCATTGGTAAATTGTTTCGTGGCTATGGTAAATGCGTTTACCAGGTAAACCATTTACTTACTCATTTACCTGGTAAATATTTACCAAGGTAAATGTGTTTACCTGGTAAATGTTGATGAATACGGCCTCAGACATGAGACGCCTGCAAATTATTCGTTCCATGACACGAGAGATGGGGTCTGTCAGTGAAATCGGTCGATAGTTAGAGGGATTAGATAGGTTACCTTTTTTGGGGACTGGAACGACAATTGAGTGCTTCCAGCTTGATGGGAGAGAGGAGGAGGAAAATGAATGAGAAAATATAATGGATAGGGGAAGAGCAAGAGCGGTACAACAACGTTTAAGGACTAGGTAATTAGCGAAGTGTGGGGAAAAACCGCAAGAAGGGGGAAGCTTTTGAAGAGTGAACTCAACTATATAAGGAGCAAAGAGGTCAGCGTAGGAGAGTGAAGACGAGGAATTAGCAAATTGCGTTCTTGGACTGGTCTGTTTTGATGTGGCAAGTGGGGATGGAGAGAAATTTGACTTAAATATGTTAGAAAACGTGAAGGCCATATCAGAATCAGTATGAACTAAACGGCCATTAACCGAAAGAGGAGGAATAGTAGACATGGTTTTAAGACGCTTGCGAATTAAAGACTGAGCTGCGTGTGAGCTATGCTGGGACAGGATTTTTTTTTCAAAGGCTGAGTTTTGACGACGTAGTTTTTTGATAATGGCGCGCTGTTTGCACAGCAATGGGGATAGGGACGAAATAGAAGCGCGGGAATTTTTAAGAAGTTTGGCATGGATTGATCTAATGCGACGCAGGCGGCGAAATGGATTGGGAATACGACGATTTTTTGCAATACACATGTTAGGAGTGTAGTTGGAAATGAGAAAGTTGATGGTTTCAATAAATTTAGAGTACATGGAAGAAGGAGATAGAGTAGAAGGAAGTAAGGATACCCAGTCGATGGAGGCTAAATGGTGGTTGAGAGTTTTGAAGTCGGTTTGTCTATAGTTAAGTCTAGAAGGGAGCATTTTGCTAGGAGAATCATTAAAATTAATCTTGTTGGTTTGAATGCAAAAATTGACGCAGAGGTGGTCAGAGTTAAGCAGAGGAGGTTCGGGGCGAATATCATAAACGGGAGTATCATGTGACGAGATGACTAGATCTAAAGTTGTGGAAGAGTTGGCAGAGATGCGAGTAGGAAAATTAACATTTTGAGTTAGATTACGGGAAGCTAAAAAATGTGAAAACTGGTGGCTAGGTTTGAGATATGGTAAATTGAAATCTCCTAAAAGTATACAGGAAGAAAGAGAAATAGTGGCGTCTAAATGAGAGATAAGAGCGGCGGTTTCGATATTGGAAATATCAGGCGGACGATAAACTAGGTAAATGTGGATTGGAGAGCTGAGGAAAGGAGCATAGAGAGCGCAGGCTAGAATTTCAGATCTGTGAGAAGGATAGTGATGATCGAAGTTGATATCCAGATTAATTAAAGATATAGTAGGTTTGAAGAGGAAGGCAACGCCTCCCCCACGGGCTTTGGAATTGGCTGTCAAGTAGCGGTCGCATCTGAGAATAGAGATGTCATGTTCTGTGAAAAGACTAGAGGGAACGGTTTCATCAAAGAAGGTTTCGGTTAGAGCAAGAATATGCAAATTGGAAAATCGAAAAAAATCAATAAGAGCTCGAATTTTGGTCAGATTAGCGGTGCCTCGGATGTTAGATAAAGAGAAAGAAATGTACATTGTTACTTAATTTTTTTTTAAATTAGTCTGTAATTTTTTAAATTTTGTTTTATTTCTTTAGATATACGGGCTTGATTTCGAGAACATTTAGGCATTATTAGGCGCCCGTACCTGTGGCAGCCCTATTATAAGCCCACATGCAAGTTTTGAATGACCGCGAAAGGCCTATTATAGGCTTATAATATGCCTTTTGATAGCCGCGATAAGCTTATAGTAGGCGAAAGTCACCCGCGATAAGCCTATAATAGGCTTACTTTGGGGTCCTTCGCTGGTACTCGGTAGGCCTATCGCGCAACCTATTATAAGCTGAACGCGCACTACCTGTGCAGTCGCGCCACTTAGATCGTTTCAACTTGAAAAATCGGAAAAAATCGTGGGACTATAGAAATCCTTAGGGGCAGCTAAGTTTAAGTTCTATTTTGAAATACCTCTTTCCTTCGATTTATCCAAGACCATCACCTGTTTGCAAACACTGTCCACTTTAAGTTTAAAATTTTGTCTCCTTGGCAGTAAGTTATATTATGGATTCGTGAATGGGCGACAAAACCGGCTGAATTGTGGGGCAAAAGATGGCTGGTCTCACCACGATTTTAACAGACTACGGTTAGCGCGAAAATATTTTTTTTTATTCTTTTTTTTTAATTAAAACTCATTTTCATAGTTTTTTCTTCAACAAAATGTGTTTTTGAAACGAAATTACCCGTTCCAGGTTACACAAAAAATTTTAATAGTGAAAAAATGCTAGTCAAAAGGCAAAAAATCGCGTTTTTATTAAAAAAAAAAGAAGAAAAAATATTTTTCGCGCTAACCGTAGTCGGTCAAAATCGTGGCGAGACCAGCCAACTGTTGCCCCACAATTCACCGCGTTTTATCGCTCATTCACGAATCCATAATAGTGCATCGACCGATCCTCCGTGTTTTTCTCTCCGTTGAAACTGAAAATTTTCAAGGCAGAAAAGAAAAGCGAAAGAAAAAAGAAAATTTCAGCAATAAGAGATAAAAACTTAGGTTATAATGACTAATGTCCGCAACAAAAATTATACAACTAGAAAGCGGAAACGAACACTGAACATTCAAAATACCGTAAAAACTGTAATAGAAGGACATGTCCTTCTATTCTCAACCCCCCCCTCAAATGACGTCCTTCTAATTTGGGGGTTCTTGAATTATAGGGTGTCCTTCTAATTTTCAGAGCAAGATAAAGTGTGAAAATTTTTTCAAAAGACACATTTTTATAAAAAAAAAATTCTGGAAATCAAGAATTGAACAACAATGAAAACAATAATAAAATCAACAGGGAAAAAAAAAAACAGTATCAATTGACAACATTGACAGACATGTCACTATCCAAATCATCGTACTCCTCCGTTTCTATTTCGACATTCTCGATGGCAAGTCTCAACTGCTCAGCTGTAGATTCTTCACGTGCTTTCTTCAAATAAACAACACCATCAGTAATTTCTCCTTCCGGTTTGAGACAATGAATTAAATTATCCTCCGATCCTCCCGGAATTATCCGACCCTTTGAAGGAACGAACAATGAGGTCCTGTGGCAAATCATTCCACTAATCACGGACCCATTTCAAGTACACTTTCATCGGTGGTTGTTTCATATTTCCACCCCTTGTATATTCTTTTTCGCCATATAACATAAAATCTTCATAATGTTGACGAATTCTTGATTTAAAAGCAAAGTTCCAGAAGACATCCGCTGGCTGCAAAATAATTCACATTATCCACCGTATTTATCCTGTGATCAACCTGCAGAAATTTAGTTGTTCCACCTGGAACAATAGCGGTATCGATTTTCAAAGATCGCAAAACTTTTTTGGTGTCAACGCTCAGATGACATCGGTAGCTGTCCCATACTAAAAGACGTTTAGCAAACAAAGAATTTCCCATGATTTTTATCAAAAATTCTTTAGTAATCGCGTCGTTGAAGAAACTTCGACCGCACCACGATAGTTCCAAATCTTTTCCAAATTCTTCGATAATTGATGGAATTGGTCTTTTATTCGGAAGAAGAACGAACGGTTTGCATTTGAATCCGTCACTTCGAGCCGTCAGCATTACTGTAATATGGGCCTTCTCGTGCCCTGTATTTCTGACGGAAACCTGAAATCATACAATTAAATTCGGTGAATATTTTTCAAATTCACCTGTCTCGATCCTTTTTCTGCTACAGTTTTTGAATGTGAGCAGTCTAAATAAACTGCCGTTTCGTCGCAGCCGTAGATGTAGTCGTAAGTTGTCTCTTGTCGAATTTTTTCAAGATAAAGAACGAATGATGCAATTTTGTCGAGGTAATTTTCTGGTGGCTTTTGGCACACAGTTGTTGCACGTCGACTGGATAGATTATGTCTTCGAAGAAATCCTTCTAACCAGCCGTTTGACGCCTTGAAAAATGTGTTCCTAACAATTAATTTAAAAAATAGTTTTACCGCAAAATCTCCATTTTTTGACAATATCTTTGCTTGCCTCTGAATCATTCTTCTGCTCACTCTATTTTTCTCTTTTCTTTGCTTGGTAACCCACTCCAATAAATTTTTGTCGAATTCGGCGTCCCTCAAACGTCGGCCACCACCCGGCATACGTCGATATTCCGAACTGGAGAGCGATTCATCATCTGCGCACGAACTGTACTGATTCATCCATCGAATGACATCTGCTAACTCCAAACTCTTGAGCTGATTTTGTGATATTTGTTTTTTGAGCACGGGTCACCGCCTTTTTCTTGAATTCCATAGTGTAGCTTTTTCTTTTTCCACGGGCGGGATCGTCATCCAAATCTTCTTATAATTCTCCAACAGGCACTTGTATGTTTTCGATTTCATCATCGCTTACGTCAAACATGCTGAAATTATATTGTTTTGACAAGAAAAACAAATAAATAAAAAAAAGAAAACAGAAAATTCGAAAAAAAAGTATTTGAAAAAAGTCCGCAAACAAGCGGCGGTGTTTACACTAAAATGTCCTTCTATTATAGGGGTCCTTCTAATTTAGGGGTCCTTATATTATAGGGTGTCCTTCTATTTTTCATTGGCAGCCCAGGACTGTCCTTCAATTATAGGGGTGCTTTAATTATAGAGGTTCTTCTATTGTAGTTTTTACGGTATGTGCTTTCCAAAATGAATAATTCTTTAAAAAAATATAATTTTTACAAAAAACAAAAACAAAAACCAAAACAAAAAAACTGAAAAACCAGACGAAACGACCTCGTCAAACACGTAGAATTCCGATCGATTTTCGAAAATCTCTATCGACGCCCTTCTGTGGCGCGCGCGGCGGGACCTTCAAAGCTGGAAATGCCATGCGCTTTTAAATCGATTGCACACGCCACTGCCTCCAAAAGTGGGAAAGGGCAGAAGGTTGGCGCACTTTGCGTGCGCTGGCGCGGCTGCCGATGAGCGCTCATTTTCAACTGAAATAGTGGTTTTCTTAAATTTTTTCCTCAATTATACAATTTTTGGTTGTTTTTAGATTAAATTTTTGTTTAAATAGGTGTTTTCGATAATTTACAAACTCGCTCAATAAAATCGGTGGAGAAATGCACGGCCTGCTGGCCAGAACAAGATCGGTAACGTGCTCCACTGCACACGCTTTTTTTCTCTCGGTCTCTTCGACGAGAGCTCTTTTCATGGTGCCAACAACAAAATTTTTATTTCTTCTTTATGAATGCTGATTTTTCAAGTATTTATTTGGCATTTACAGTGGAAAATTTAGGTAAACTTTTTATAAGTTCGAGCAGATCGATTTTCCCGTTTTAATTCTGCAGTTTCTCCATCTGATCAAACAAATTTATTTAGTTGCCAATTTTTAAAATAATTAAACTCTTCCAATTTATTTTTTAAATTTTTAAAAATAAGGAACAGATAACTATTTAAGTCGGAGTTTGCTTGTTGGTTGGACGACGAAGTGTTTGACGTTTCTGAAGAAAAAAAGAGAAGAGCAACGAGAAAAAAAAATTACCGAATGGGCCAGCGACTGATCCAAATCTAGTAGCCGTGCAGCACGCTCTCCTATGTTTCTTGCTCATCAATCATTTTCCGTTCACGATTTGCCTGAAAAAAAATTATTATGGCACAATTTTTTGCTTTTTTTTTAAAAAAAAATTATTACAAAATCGCCTAAACCTACTCGGCAGAAACCCTATACAGTTTGCGGTCAGTTGCCAAACTGTCTGCGCGCAACCTAACAACAGTCTGATGAGAATTACTAGACAGCTGTTTGATTGCGCGCAGACAGTTCTCTGCCGGCACTTCCAAACAGTCTGCGCGCAGCTTATCAATTTCTGGCAGGCCGTTCGCTTTGCGGATAGTTTATACTGTCGGTATATTGGACTGAAAACAATCAATTTATTAGATAAAGAACATGCGCATCAGCAAAAACAAGTTCAAGTTAAAAAAAACAGAAATTCCGAATAAAAAATTAATTTCGAAATCGGGTGAAGGCGGCGTTGGGCGAAAGGGCTACTGGTTTCGATCTGAAATAACATTTAATATTGTCGGCCCGCCAAAAAGGTCAAACGCGCTCCGCTGAACTCAATACTACGTATATTGTGTTTTGGTTTCCAAATTTTTTTATTTCACGTGTAAATTCAACGTGAAATAAAATAATTTCGAAACCAAAATGAAATCCACGTAGTATTGAGTTCAGCGGAGCGCGTTTGACCGACGTGGCGGGCCGATAATAGTAGTAAATTTTAAGAAATTTATACCGTAAAAACTCTAATAGAACGGCATGCCCTTCTATTGTTTCATTTCATCACAGCTGCCGGGTATTTAGAGGTTTGCACACCAAACTTCGCTCGTCTCATGCTTGCTTGGTTAGAAAGTGTTTTGCCGAGTATGGTGTGCAAACATCTAAATACCAGGCAGTTGTGATGAAATGAAACAATAGAAGGGCATGCCGTCCTATTAGAGTTTTTACGGTATGTAAGTACCAAACGTGCCTTATCGAAAAAAAATTTACGTTTTAAAGGAGGTGCCAACTTTTTAGGGAAACTGTTTTAAAAAATATATATATATATTATGGATTTTTGACGAAGCGACACGTTGCTGCAAGTTGTGTGCCAGAAAAATGAAAAAAAAAATTGCAAACAATTGATTCCTCTCTCGACGCCAAGAGCTGAATCGTGGCGAGACCACAGTTTTGCTGACGCATAACTTCATACGCTTTCTCGCTACGTCACGAATCCATAATAGTATTGCTTGGGGGATTTATTGTCCATTCGTGAAAAACGCAAGTGCGCTCCACGAGACTCAGTACTTCGTGTATTTCATTTTCGTCGCCAAAGTATTTCATTTTACGTTGAATTTACACGTGAAATGAAATAATTTGGCGACGAAAATGAAATCCACGAAGTACTAAGTTTCGTGGAGCGCACTTGCTTTCTTCGCGAATGGACAATACGAATATCACATCGAAATTGCACATAACAATTTCTCAGATTTTTATGATTTTTACAAAAAATAGAAGACCACGGGGAGTACACGAAGACGAACCCTGCCTTTTCGAAAGTTGTATTGTCTTCAGCAATAATTTTTTTTTTTCATTTTTTCACTATTTTTTGGTAAATTACTCTCAAATCGACCAAAATCACGCCAGGTAATAGGAAATATGGTGCTACTTTGGAATAGAACTCGCACGAAATAGAACTGTAGCGAAATATAACTCGCTTTGGAATAGAAAAATTCGGAATAGAACTGTTCGGAATATAACGCCAAATGGCAGCTGGCAGTCAATTGGCAGCTAATGGGCAGACGTTTGAGCGATAGGCCCATGCAAAAGGCCGCTTCGCCTACTGGCGTAGGCGAAGTAGCCGTTTTCGCCTATTCGGTGTGGCAACTCGCCCAAATGACGATCGACTCGCCAAAATGGCGAGCGGCTCGTCCAAATGCCAGGCGACTCGCCCAAATAGCGGGCGGTTCGCCCTAACGGCAATTCCATTAATAACACAACTTTGACGGATAACTCTTCCGGATCCTTCAAATTCACCCGCCATTCAAATTTTAATGTTTGTTTTACTATTAGTAGTATTTTCCATGTCATCAGGCGCTGTTTAGGCTACTTTGGCAACATCCAGTGGCAGTGGTTTCTATATCGCTACAGTTCTATTCCGATCAGTTCCCTTCCGAACAGTTTTATTTCGTTACAGTTCTATTTTGCTACAGTCTTATTTCAAAGTAGCAGCGGAAGCATATGTTTCGTCCATTTCAAGAGTTGATTTCGTAGGCGACTTCGTGTATTCCCCGTGGTCTTCTATTTTATTGTAAAGATCATAAAAAATCAGATAACTTTTTTTTCCAATTTCTGGCACATTACCAAATGTTTGCACATATTTGTGGATAAATTTTTTCGCGACGCAGTAATATCGGTAAGGCACACAGACAAAGCAAAAAGCATAAATAATATTACCTATAACTTAGTCGTCCACAGCTCCGCGGAGATTGATCGTCAAGGTGATGGGCTTGTACTCATCTCGAGCGGTTTCCAATGTCTTTGCATTTCTAGATAAAAAATAAACTTCATAATTATTGTTTTCAATCGAGTTCCGATAAAAGCGTGAAACTCCGCCCACTTTTTTCTACGCGAACATTACATTTTCGTGTATTTTGAATTTTTGTGTGAAAAAAGTGAGCGACGTTTCACGTGTTGATGTCGCAACTCAATTGAAAACACAAAGCAATGGCATAACGATTTCGCGACGAAGTGATACCTTGTGGTATATTATGGATTCGTGACGTAGCGAGACAGCGTGTCAAGCTATGCGTCAGCAATCGCCAAGTCTCACCACGATTCAGATCTTGGCAGCGTGAGAGAAAATTATTTTTAGCAAATTTTTTTCATTTGACTGGCGCACAACTTGCAGAAACCTGTCGCTACGTCACGAATCCATAATATATAAACGCGTTTTCATACAAAATAAATGAAGGAATACCGTAAAAACTGTAATAGAGGCACATCTATTTTCAACCTGCTATTTTTGGTGCGTCTCTATTACAGGGGCGCTTCTATTACAGTTTTTACGGTAGATGAATAAATTGAAACGTTTTTTATCTTAAAATTCACCATGAAGTGTCACTCCGTGGCAAATATAGCGAGAAAGGTTATGGGGCTATTCCAATGCAAATTGCATAAAAGGAATAACCACATTATAAACAAAAAAATATTAATAGCGGGCCATCGTAACCGAAATAAAGAAGAGCAAAGACAATTGTACATATTGGCATTAAAAATGAAAAATCGATAATTTCGATGAGGATTTTTATTGCATTTTTCAAATAGCAAACAACTTTTTTTTTCTATTCAAAAAAATCAACTAATCATGAGAAAAATACAATTATGATATCTGTCTCAAAAATGTGCAAAAACTGGAAAATTGAGTAATTTTCAAAGTTTACCCTAAAATGATCCATAAATTGGATTTTTTCGAGTACGACAGGTCGCGCAATCGATTTTATTGACAACAACGTAATTTCAAATAGACGATAACAATTATAGAAATTTAACCGCAACAAAGGAGAAATTAATAATGAAAATGAGACGGAAACGCCACTACGAATAATCAATAAGTGACGCGAGCAGATGATTTTTCTCGACGCAAGCAACAGTCTACGGACAGTTCTCTCGTTTTCCCCCTCTTTGCGAGATATTGTGTGCTGACTGCTGTTGGAATGCTTTTAGACAGCTTCGACTCGTGTTCATTGCGTGCAGACAGTTCTATGAGCGCATGCTGCTCGCAGACTGTCTGGGGTTTCTGCCGAGCTAAACGCTGCGAAGGATCTGGGAGAGGAAATATCGTGTTCACGCATTTGAAAACGACGTTAGCGTTGTTTCGCAGTCTCTAGAATCAAAACTTTACCAGAAAATGTTAAGTATCACAGGTAAACTTTTGGAGTTGAAACTTGCTCCATGTGACCAGTGGCCTCGTGTGAAATATTTCATGACTAATATTAAATGTGCGTTTGATTTACGCTAAAATTCTCAAATATTTGCCAAAAATTCAGGATAAAGCCTTTTCAACCAAAAACGTGCATAAAAAGAGTTACATCAAACACATTAGCGTCTTTGTTTTTATCTAATGCCCGAAAAAATGCAACTAATATTATAAAGCTATTATCGATTTTTATAGCGCTTCCAAACTAATGGGGTTGTTCACGAAATAGCAGAAAACGGCAAAAAACTGCGCGAAAACTGGGAAATGTATAAAAAAAGTAATGTGCGGCGGAATTTGACACCTCCAAATGCTCGTCTAGTGGAGCGCACTTGCATACCTCCTCGCGTCGCCGGCCGCTCCTACAGTGCGCGTCATAAAGATTCGCCACCCCCCAAATTTAGGTTTTCCGTCAGAACTGGTATGTTTCGTAAAAAACTGTTAATGCCATTAAATTCAGCGTGCGAAAAAAACCTATATGCACAAATGTTCAGAGTATTACCTCAAAAAATACAGCCCCACCGCCAAAAAGTCACTTTTTCGACCGCGTCATAAAGATACGCCACCCCTCAAAAAAGGGGTAAATTTTTTATTTTTTTCAACTGTTCGTTCATTTTATTCACGAATTTTGTTGTTTTTATTATTGTAATTTATTTTTCACGTTTTTTGTTGATGTTTTCCACATCGTTTCCACATTTTTGGTCATTACTTTCTCTTTCAGCACAAGATTTTGAACTTTTGAGTCTACCTTTCTTTGATAGCACGGTAGCAGTTAGATGTGCATAAATACGAGACAGTATGATGGTCAGGTACAGCAATCTGAAGTTTAGACCCAACAGAAATTAAAATTAGGAACTCTACTTGATAGCAATTGATTCATTATCAACGCTTTTATCTATGGGACGGTTCGCAACCAAAAAAAGTAAAGGTTTCGGAGTGGCCAACGAATTCTCCAGATCTCAACCCCATCGAGAATGTTTAGAATCTTTTTTTCTAGAGCTATTGGTCGCAATGGTAAACAGTTTCAAACAGTTGCAGAGTTGACGGATACCAATGAGACACGATCAAGCCATCCTCCAACTCTGAAAATGTTTGAAACTGTTTACCATTGTAATAAACAGCTCAAACATGAATACCCCAAACATTCTCGATAGAGTTAAGATCTGGAGAATTCGCAGACCACTCAAAGACTTTGACTTTCTTGGTTGCCAACAGTCCCATGGTTACCAAATCGTTGATAATGAATGAATTGGTATTCTTGCGTTTCGAGGAGCAGGTAGAAACGTGACAGAGTTGCGTGGGTCTTACCGGGACGGCTTGTCAATTCACGATTTTTTTTCCAACTTACTGAAAATTGTAAATTCAGAGCGTAAATCAACACACACACACACTATCGCGGTGAGACAAACGCGATGCTGCCACGTTTCCTGCTCTTCGCGACATTGTAATAGGAAGTAGATTTTCTAACTTTAATTTCTGTTGGGTCTAAACTTCAGATTGCTGTACCTAAACATCATACTGTCTCTTATTTATGCACATCTAACTGCTACCGTGCTATCAAAGAACGGTAGACTCAAAAGTTCAAAATCTTGTGCTGAAAGAGAAAGTAATGACCAAAAATGTTGAAACGATGTGGAAAACATCAACAAAAAACGTGAAAAATTGATTACCTTAACAAAAACAACAAAATTTGTGATAAAAATGAACGAATAGTTGAAAAAAATAAAAAATTTACCCCTTTTTTGAGGGGTGGCGTATCTTTATGACGCGGTCGAAAAAGTGACTTTTTGTTGGTGGGGCTCTATTTTTGGAGGTAACACTCTGAACATTTGTGCATATAAGTTTTTTCGCACGCTGAATTTAATAGCATTAACAGTTTTTCACGAAAAATACCAGTTCTGACGGAAAACCTAAATTTGGGGGGTGGCGTATCTTTATGACGCGCACTGTATATCAACGCCCATTGCGGGAACTGAAAATGGGTGCAGCGGTGGCCTAGTGGTGAGAGCTTGCGGACGCCAATCTGATGGTTGCACAGGTGATTCGCGTGACGCAAATAATTTGTCAAAAATTGTTCGCGCGTTTGCGAAATGGGTACGCGTGAACATTACTTTTGTGCGCGCATAATTCGCGATTCGCGAAAATTTACATTTAATTTGCAAATTATATGCGCATCCCGAAAACACGGTCAACAATTTGCAATTCGCGAAACAGCATATTCGCCGACAATAGTTTTGTTCGCACACAAATGACAAATCCCGAAAATTTTCCACACAATTAACAAATCGTGTGCACATCGCGAACAAAAACAACAAGAATTGACCAATCGATAGCGAATAATTGACATTTCGCTATCATTATTCCGTTTTCGTAATTCACGTACCGCTAAAAAATTTCCTCGATGAATAATTAATTTTCTTTACCTTTATTTATTGAAAAATTATGTATTTAAAAATATTTAAAATTAAAAATAAATACAATCAAATATTGTGAAAACAAAAAAATTGCAACGCGGTGTTTGCGTACTTTTGAAATTCAAATGGCAATGAGAGAAATAGCAAGGGAAATGAAGAGATTTGTTCCCTTTTCCATTTGAATTTTAAAAGTACGCAAACACCGCGTTGCAACTTTTTTGTTTTCACTATATCTACATGCAAAGAAAAAAATAAAAAGCGGGGAAAATAAGAACAAAATCCAGTGGAGAGTAGAGCCAGTCAGTCCCAGTAGAGCCAGTCGATCGTTGTTGATTGCACTGAAAAATAATACATTAAAATCCGTAATATAACTGATTTTGTTCCCCTCTATGTTTGTAGACTTTGTTGATATTTTTGATTAAAGTACTAAAAAATTGGAGTAAAAACTTTCGATTTTTCACAAATCAATTCAAATATACGAAAATTCGCGGAAATCCAAAATTTTAACCATTGTTAAAATTTATTTCCAATTATTCTGTTTCCAATCGAGTTGAATCGTGAACACCGCCAACGTTCGTTTTTCACGAAAACTTCAATTTTTAGAGCATTTTAATTTTTACGTGAAAAACGATTGCGGGGTTTCGCAACTCGGTTGGAAACACAATAATACGTATTCGCAATGAGTGACACTTGACTTTACGCTTTTATTTTCTAAAAATGAAGGAATGGCGAGGAAATTAGCTCTGGGACGTTTCGAAACCAGTCACTTCGAAACTGGCTCGCTTCGAAAATTTAGTGTATTTTGGCAGCAACTGACCGATTTTTGCGAAATTTTTTGAATTAGGGATACATAGCAGTTGCAATTTTTGCCACATGCAGTCAATTTGCCACCGAAATCGATAATTTGGCGCAAAAACGGTCAATTGCCGCGAAAATTGACTACAAGTTATTTTTCATAAAAATTTTTTGGAATTTTAGTACTGAAAATTGAAAACTTACTGTATTATTGGCTCGTGATGGGATCGTTGTCGGTGTCGGCCATTCGAGCAGCATCGGAGCCTGAAAATATAAATTATTGAAGGAAAAGTACGCATTTCAATAGAAAATAAAAAGTATTAGATTACTTTTTTGTGTGCGTTATCGAAAATATTTATCGAGAAATGCCTTTTTTGAAAAGTGATCTACAAACAATTTGTCGATTTTGTAGATCAATTTCTGGTAGTTTGTAGATACAACAATTGAATAAAGTACAGAGAACTAATTTAAATAGTTTGCCGTGGTTGTCACAACAAACAAGAAATTTCAGAAAATATTTGGTTTTAAAAACGTGTTATGCTCATTTTCTATGGCATGTTGCCGCAAATTGGCGCTTTATGCGGGTTGAAAGATATTTTTCGATAAAGCAAATTAATTTAACCCTATTTTTTAATTGAAAGAGTTTGCGTTACGTTTTTAAACTTAAGTTATTCCTTACTGAAAATTTAAAACTCACATGTATAATGATTGCCGCACACCATCTTTGGAAATGACTGTCCTGACGCCTGGAAACATACAATTAACGGAGGAAAAATCAATAAAAATCAAGAAGGATTAAAAACTAAAAAATATTGAAGAATTTTTACAAAAAAAAAAATCAAAACAACATTATTGAGGCAGAAATGAATTAATTTGGGCCTCAATTAAGGATGAGAAATAGTTCGCTGCGAGAGTTCCTTCGGGATTCGCCAATTGTATTTTCGCGACTTATCAATAATTTACCCATAATTGGAAAATGCCGACCATTTTGCGGCAATGCAATATTTACAAATTGTGTTCAAATCGCAATTTTCTTCTTCGCGATTTGCGTACAATTTGTAAATTGTTTGCCTGCGTGTATAATGCATAAGTGACGAATCACCTGTGTGTGGGTTCGATCCCCCTCCGCGGTTTTTATTTTTTTTTATTTTTCCGTATCTGCTCAGGCTAAATCTTATGGATTTTTGTTTCGAATACCACAAAAAAATTACATTTGCGTGTTGGAGGAAAACGTTGAAAAAAAAATTAAATTTATTTTTTTTTCGAACTGCTTTAAATTCGTTAGTTTTATTTAAATCCTTCGGGAAAATAACTTTTATCCAGAAAGTTCAGCGGCAAAACGCCGGAAACATGTGTGAAACCTTAAAAATGGGCGACCGGAGGGAGCTGGGCGGAAGCTTGCTTTGAATCTGTGGTTCAAAACAGAAAACAAAAAAAAAGTGCACCAATAGGTATTGAACCCAGGCCTCCAGATCGGCGATCGAAAATGTACACCACTAGACCATCACAGTACACATTCTTAGTGCCGCAATGGGCGTTTATATGATCGTTGCCAAAGGAGGAGGTATGCAAGTGCGCTCCACTAGACGAGCATTTGGAGGTGTCAAATTCCGCCACTGTCAAAAGTAATATTTTTTAATATCGATACTTAGGTCCAAAAATTTCTGAGTATGTTTGAGAGTATTTTTGCCTTCATTCTCCAAAATTCCAGGTTAATCGGAGCATTTTCCGAGTTTTCGCGAATTGTTTTGCTATTTCTTGAATAACCCCATAAAAAAACTGGAATCAGACATTAAAGTGGTGCGAGCATGTTTTTCTTTTAATTTTTTTGAAACTTTAAATCGTCTATTTTTTCTGATTCCAGGATTTTTTTTACTTCAAGCGAAGCATTAAAAATAAAAACATACCAGAACGGCGGCGAGTCTTGCAGTTGTTGTTCTCCATTGTTCCCTGAAATTAAAAATATTATTAAAGTGGCATAATGTAAAAAAAAAAGAAAATAATACATTTCGCAAAAAGAAATTCGGAAATATTACAACAAAGCTCAGAATAATCATTAAAAAATCGCAGAAAAAACGTGGCAACGAGAAAAGCGTCAACAATATCGAAAAGTGCGTCAGCGATACGTAGCCAACGTGGCTTTGTGCGGTATATACCGTATTAGGTTGCTGCGAAGCGAAAATGCGACCATGCTTATTCCGAAATTTTTATTTTTAGGAATTTTGGCGCGCAATTCAAATTTAATTTTCCAATGTAGCGCGCAACAAAAAAATGAGGACGAAATACAAAAAGTTGTAACAACTGAAGCAAAATCAAAAATTTCCAAAAATTCTGCCGAATGACTTAATATCTCCTTATGCTTCGATTCAAGTTTTGTAGACATGACCAAAGACAAACATTTTAAGCGCAGAACCGGTCGGAAAAGTTCAAAATTGGCGGCGAAATATGAATTTGAAATATCAGAAAATTTCTCTTCTGGCATAGAATTTCTGAGTTTCTGATATAAAATATGGTTTTTTTTGTTTCTTTTGTACGTTGTGAAATTATATTCAATTAAAAATTGAGAAATTCACAGAAAAATAGCTGCTGCGCCTCAGAAAGAGGTAAAATCCGGCGTTTTTCAAGTTTCCATCTAACCGGGTGTAGAGAACATTTATTATGTGTTTAACGTTTCAAAAAATAGTTTTATTTATTTTAGGTCGATGTTATACATTTTATCTTCAAAAAATAACCAATTTTCTTCCCGTTTTTTCGTTATACAGTACTGGGCATAATTCTATTTCAAAACAGTTTTTTAAGCATAACTTCCTTGAAACTTGCGGGATTGCTCTGAAACTTTCACACATCATTTAGTGCATTATAAAACCGGTTTTAACAACTTTTAGCATAATATTTTAAAAAAAAAGTCGGAAATTCACTTTTTATCAAAAATATGCAAAAACCATAAACTGGTATACACCTATATATCAAGACCTAGAGTTCTGAAATCAACGAAATACTTTCAAATTATTATTGAAAATATTTTAATACTTAGTAGCAAAGCCTTTCGCGTCAATGACCGTCTGGCATCTGCGTGGCATCAAATCCAGAAGCGCATGAACGACGGACAATGGAATAGCTTTCTAAGCAGCTTCGAGTTGGGCAAATTTTTCGTCCGCATTTGAAGCTCTAACACCAGCAAGTTGCCTCTCGAGTTCCTCCCACAAGTGCTCAATCGGATTCAAGTCCGTTGATTGACTTGGCCAGTCAAGAACATCCACCCGACGACGTTGGAACCAACTTCTCACATGCAACGACGTGTGTTTAGGGTCGTTGTTTTGTTGGAAGACAAACGCACGACCGATATTTCTAAGTGCCCATGGTCTCATTGTGTTTTCTAGGATATCTTCGTATTAATATCGATCCATTATTCCATTTACACGCCTTAATGGTCCCATCGCCGTTTCCGAGAAGCATCCCCAAACCATGCATTTTCCACCACCATGCTTGACTGTTGCGACTTGTTCATTTGGGGAGTACCTGGTTCCAATCGGACGTCTCACCCACTTTGTACCATCGTTTCCAAACAAATTAAATTTAGATTCATCGCTCCAGACATGTTTTGCCTATTCTTTCCGTCCCCAGTTGAGATGTGCTTTAGCCCACGCGACACGAACTTTCTGATTCTTCTTGCTGATGAACGGTTTCTTCACTGGTCTGCGCCCAAAGAGTCAATGAGCATTCAGACGTCTTCTAATAGTTCTTCTAGATGGAGCTGGCTCAATTGGACTATTTACAGCCTTGAAAATGCCGGTTGAGTTCCTTCGAGGGTCTTCTCTTGAAGAACGAACGATGTTTCGATCCATGTTACGGGTAGTGGAAACTGGTCTGCCGGGATGGGGGCAACAATAACTTGTTTCTAAACATAAGTACTATAAAAATAAACAATTTTGAATTCTTACATTGATCATATATCGCTTCCAAACTTGACCAACGGCTTGAACTGTTACTTGAAACTGTTGAGCCAGTTTTTTGTTTGTCATCCCATTAACGCGGCCTCGGACGATGGCTTCTTAAACATCCTCGGAAAAATTTTTGTTCCCTGGTGATCTTGCCATGATTTTGAAAAGAGTAGTCAGAAGATTGATTGTTAAAATTACCTAGAACATGCTCATAGTGAAATAGGCTAATGAAAAAAATGGAAAAAATATAAAAGAATTAATTAAAAAATTTAAAAACAAGAATGATGCAACTTCGCAGTCCGCAATAATCCGTCACGGTGTTGTGCACGTACCGTAAAAATTTCCGAGCGATCCCGCAACTTTCAATGAAGTTATGCTCAAAAAACTGTTTTGAAATATAATTATGGCCAGTACTGTAATCAAAAGGTGCAATCATTCTCGGCGAGGTACGATGAAATTGCGCTCTAGCTGCACGCATTAAAGATTAGAGACGCAGAGGCGTTGTTCTAAATTCTGTGTCTCTGCGTCTGCAAACGCAAAGTGCGCCAGACAATGTTGTTTTGCGCTTTCCCGCTTTTGGAAGCAGGGGAGAGTGAAACCTGAAATTACATGGGGAAGCAGCGATAATGAATTTTTTGCTACCCCTGAATAACCCCATTAGTGCACCAGATCCACCAATAGTTGAAAAAAAAACAAAAGTGCACCAGGGCTTTGTTTCCAACCTATTGTGAAAACAAAAAAGTTGCGACGCGGTGATTGCATACTTTTAATATTCAAACGAAAATGGGAACAGCTCTGTTCATTTCCCGTGCTATTTTTTGCTTTGCCGTTTGAATTTCAAAAGTAGGCAAACAACGCGTTGCATATGTTTTGTTTTCACAATATAAGTTTTTTTTGTACTGCTAATTATTTTTAACGATCATGTTTCAGCAGTTTTTTTTCACTAGAAAAATAATTAATTTGCAGAGAAGTCAATAACAACATTGAAAAAACTCGACTGTAAAAGTTTGTACAAAGGAGAGTTAAAAGAAGAATACGGTTTTACTATTGCTTTTCGTTCAAAATGCAACGTTGTTTTACCTGTCCTTGTAATTACAATACTTGGGCTCATGTTTTTTTTGAATAACTTATTTTTAGTTCATTCTAATGTTAATGAAGTTAAAAATCTTGGAAAACAAAGCAACGGCTTTGAGAACCTCGAAAATGTTCAATTGAGGCTGTCAATTCTATCACGCGTGATTAACGCGATAGTTTTACATAATAGTTTTCGTGGTGATGTGATAACAAAGCAAAAAGTGATGATAGAAACACTTGATATTCAAGAGGCACCTTTATTGGCTACGATTGGAGAAGATGGTGTTAGTAATGTGATACATACGATAAAAGTAATTGATTTGTTAGCTACTCGAGTATTTAGTACAATTGATGAATTAGCAGAAAAATTGAATAAAATAACACTGAAAAACAATCTATCTCTGTCTAAAACACCAAACACCAGCATGTTGTTCTTTTTCAATGTCTCAAAATTTAATTTTCCTGATCTAGCAGGTAATGCTACAGAATTATACGCAAACTGGAGTCTTCTTTATGAAGAACTAAACTTGACAAAGCCGGATTCCAAAAAAGCAATGAACATTTTAGAAAGTTTCAGTTATAACGCCCTGATTATTGATACAGACCTACCTAAATCATTACTAATCGAAGAAACAAAAACGTTTTTTGAATCCATAGAAGAAGCCACTTCATTTATCTCGGAAATTGAACTATACGAGAAATTGAGTGATGAAAAATACTTGCAGCAATTAATAACAAGCTTGGATAGTGTATCAGCCACTCTCACAACTTTCAATAATTTGGTGAACGCTAAACACAAGAAAAATATTACAAGCAATCTAGATAGCATCGAAAAGTTTCTTAGTAAAACTATAAAGGGTTTTGATAAACAGGAACTCATAGCATTTCCTCGAGGTTCAATAGACATGTCTTTGCTGTTGAGAGACCTCGACAATGAGTGGCTTAAAAAAATGCTCAACAACGGGAATACACTGGAAGAACTAACAAGTATTCTAGATCCGATAAGAATTTTAAAAACGCAAATTGCGGCGGAAAAGCTATGGAAAAAGTATTCTAGAAATGTATTTTCTATGTTGATCTACCAAAGTCGGGTAAAATTAGAAAACATTTTAGCTATTTCAAATCATCTAGAAAACTTGAAAAATACTCTATGCAAAATAAAACCATTAGCAAATTTGAATACGTCATCATTGTACGAGTTTAAAACGTTTTTAAATCGTTCATATTTGTTTACAAACTTCAGAAATGAGCTAATAGAACTTGTAAACCTTCAAGGAACTGCATCATCCCTAAGTAACGAAGTTTTGAATATTGCTTATTTTCACGCTCCTCCCCTGAAAGCCTATCCCATACAACAAATTGCTTTCCTTAGGGAAAAACTTATTAACAATCATTACGCTCCAGCAGTGCATCTACTCAGTACTAAAATTGAATTTTTTGAAAAGCTAAGAAAACAAATTGTAAAGTTATTAGCTCAAACTGATAACTTCAAAAATGTATTAACAAAGGAAAATTTCACGAATATTAGACAAATGTTTCCACATCAGTTCAAATTGGACATTGAAGCAGTTCAAAACCATGTTAAATTGCTAAATTTCTTATCACCTTTTACAAACAGAGAACTCGTGGCAATTGAAGAGCTACGGGACATGTTTTCGGCTGCCAGGAACATAACGGATAAATGGCGGGACCTATGGAGAGATGACAAAACAAAAATAAAAGCAACTGAAGGACTTTATCGGTTGTCATACTTTCCGTTTGGTCGTGAAACTTTGTTTCAATTGGCGTGTTCCCAAAAAGCCGTCGATCTCTATCAGACGCGCAATCTTCGTCAAAAGCTTCAACATTTTGTATTAAATGGATGGGCGCTGGGGGAGAAGATTGAGAGTTTGCCACTTTCTGAAAAACAGTTTATTGATTCTGACAGGCTCCATTTTTCATCTTTAAATGAATCCGTTGCCATTCTTCTGTCTGGTGTTGAAAATCTTGCAATAAAATTTCCAACTGACTATAGTTTGAAATCATTCGGAAACACATTATCAGTTCTGGAGCATATCAACGTTTCTACATTTGATTTTCCCATGATGATGCGGACGCTTGATAAGTTAAAAACAATGTCTATTGGTAAATCGAAAGAAGTATCAGATTTCGAATACATATTAAATCAATTGGAAGGTTTGCAGTTTGCGGCCATACGTAAAAAAGATTCACTTACCATCTTCCTGTCACAGACTGATAATTTCTTCCAATCGTTCTTCTCGAAACAATCGAAATTAGAGTGGTGAAAATTTAATGTTTACATATTATTTTGAAAAATGTTTATTTAGGACACGTTTGCTCATCTCTGTTGTCATTTTTGCTATCGCGCTTACTTCAATTCTGTTCTCAATTTTTTTTTGTATCAGGACAATCAAAACAGGAGAACCCATTTATCAATACAATGCAAATGAATTATAAAAAAGAACAAGTTTGTGAAAAGGGAAACTTTTTTAATTTGTATGAAAACAAATGAATATTGGCTATCACATGCTCAGTAAAAGTTTGTTGCCCATACTGTTGTACAGATCTCAAAAGCCCTCCCAGCTGTTACAGTAACTGTGACAGCTTTCACATATTCAAAGCATATTTAGAGACCGCAACGCGGGTGGGCGGGGCGAGTGAAATTTTTTACAACGGATTCGTTTCGCCAACTTTACCGTCCTGTACTGCACGCTGCCCTGCACGCGAAAAACGTAAACAAAGCTGTCAACGTGGCCGCGAGGCGGTGGCAAAACTTTTTTCGCGACCACGGCCACTGAAAATTTGCGAAACCAAATTTTTGCACTGAAATTTCGCTTTCATGGCCAATAACTCGATTTTAAAAGCAGTTTTTTATATAATGGATTCGTGGCGGAGTGGCAATTTTTTTCCCGTTTTTATTCGAAAAAATGAAGAAATAACTGAAGAAATGAAAAGATTTTTCGTCTCCCAGTTTCACGTAAAATGTCACTCCGCCACGAATCCATTATAAACAATTCTAATACGATTGTAGAGAAAGGTCTGTGCTTTGTAATAAGCGCAAAAACGTTGAATTTGGTGCTCTGTAGTTATCTGATTTTCGATTAGAAAATTTTTTTTTCACAATTTCAATAAAAATTGAGTTTGCAAAAAACAAGAAAATATATTCATGTATTTCTATTTGTTTAGGTTATAAGGAACATGAATACTATTTTGTTCAAGCATTTTTTCCCATTTTTCTAATACTGCCCAAATTCGACAGTTTTCATTCATTTTTCATTTCATTGAAACCTCTGATTTTCGATTTTAATTTTCTTTTCTTAATTCGTTTGCTCCGAATTTTTAAAAATCTGATTTTCAGAGACAAGCAGCTTAGGCAAACGTTTTTTTTTTTTACAATAATAGAAAACTCCAAATATGAATCGGAAGTTTTTGCACTAGTCCAGAAAATTAAGATCTTGTTAGGAAATACAAACCTTACAGAGAAATTTTCAAACCATAAAGGGATCTTGACAGATTCAAAACTTTTTTGGAATCTGGATCGAAAGTATTGGAATCCGAACAGAATTTTAGTAAAGTGTGCAGGCGATGCGCGTCTGTATAGAAAGTTTTGGTATTTGGACGGAAGTTTTTGGAACTTGATGAGATCGCCAAATATCCATAAATCACCAGATTATACACTGCGGTCAATAAGTTTAGGACCCCCCTAAATTTTGGGGGTCTGGCCAAAACTAGAACAGATATGAAAAATCTGTGAATGTAGTTCGACTCCAAATTCGAAATAATCCCCGTGGCCAAATTTTGGTGTCCCTACCACTATCTGTCCACGCGCACCACCAAAAAGTCGTTTTTTTAGGCGGTCAATAAGTTTAGGACCCCCTCGGAAATTGGGTGGATTTGTGAATTTTTTGATCGGATTTTTGCTTAAAAACTTGAAACTTGTTTTATTTTTGTTGTTTTTCTTATAGTTTCGTTTAGAATTCGCGTTTTTTTTTCTTTTTTTTTTTAACTTTTGAAACAATATAACTTGATCACTGTTGAGAGCAGTCAATTGCAGTACAGTAGTTGGTTTTTGTGGTAAGAGTATGATGTGCAGGGACCAAATTAAAATTAATAACAAGCTGGGCCTAAAAAAACCAAATATATCGGTAAAGAATTCGTTATCTCATCATGGAACGAGGATCAACACTCCAGTGCGGAGAAATCTCAAATTGATGTGGTGACCTAGCTGGGATTGTCGCTTCGCAAAATGGAATCTAGAATCGAGAGAAGCAGGAACGCCATCCAACACTATTTGAATGGATACAGACAGTGTTGGAGAGATCTGTAAAAGGAGCCCCAAATATTTACGAAGAGGAACTTCGGAAGCGGATCTCTAATGACGTGAATGGAATTCTGTGATGGGAAGAAGATTAAGCTTTAATTCATCGCCACGACAGAGACCTCTTCTTCGTATATCGAAACACTCCAGAAGGCCATCATCCCGTTTTTCCAAAACCTACGTCGCTACCACGTCTTTCAACAAGACAATGCCAGTATCCACACGGACAACGAGGCCATGGGATGGTTTACATCAAAAGGAATCAATGTCTTGGACTGGCCGGCACACAGCCCAGATTTGAACCCAATTGAGAATCTCTAGGGTATCTTGGCACGTCGTGTCTACAAAAACGGGACCCAGTACAACACTGTACAGGACTTAAAAGCCGTTCTTCTTCCGGAATGGGACTCGATCAGTGTGGCAGAGTTGCAGAAACTCGTCGAGGGTATGACCAACCGAATGTTCAAGGTCATCCAGAACCATGGAGGAGAGATCAGTTACTAAATTTGATTTCTTACTTTTTGTTTTTCTTAATTTCTTATTTTTTAGCATTAAACCAGAAGGTTGTTGACGGCTGACGCCGTCAAAAACCTTCTGGGTAAGCTTGGGCACACGCGAGTCTCCCTATTTTTTCAAAGAGTTTCAATGTATGTCAAAAGCAACATTGAGTAAGTACCCAAAGTTGAATCAATTAGAATCTCAATGTTTTTCTGTGTGCCTGTCAATCCGTTTTTGCGAAAAAATATGTCACGAACCTATTCAATGCAGCAAAAAAAAAAACAGTTTTTGATGTTTTCAACCCGATGCATTGCGCAAGACATTTGAAATAAGAACTACCGTACTCAGATGTTTTCTAACTGCTCAGAAACTACAACAGAGCGGAAAACAAAAAATCGAAATAAAATTTGAAAAATTGCTCAAAAATGTAATGAAACGTACCTAAATCTAATTTTGTAGGCTAAATTGACACATACGAAACAAAAACTCAGTTACAAAAAAAAGAAAAAACACAGTAAAACTCGAACTTCCGACCTCCCACGCTCCAGCCTAGACTACAACCCACTTGGACACGGCGCAGGTCACAGGTAAACCGGGAAAGCTGGAAAAAGGCTGAAGGGCAACTGAAGGACCGGGAAAAGCTGAAGGGAAGCTGAAAGGCAGCTGAAAAACCGCAAAAAGCTAAAGGGAAGCTCAGGGGCAGCCGATTCCCTTCAGCTTCTCTTCAGCTTCCCTTCAGCTTCCCTTCAGCTTCTCTTCAGCTTCCCTTCAGCTTCTCTTCAGCGTCCCTTCAGCTTCTTCGCCGACATTTTTCGAAAATATTGTTTTGTTTTTTTTTTTTTCTATGGTAAACATGTTCTATTTCTTAATTCTCACGGCGTGTTCGGCACTACGTTTTTGAAATTTTTTTTGAGATCAAATTTTCGAGCGCCAATTCTCGCGTGTCTGTGTCTCCATTTTCGCACACTTTTTGCTAGACTTGGCAGAATGCCACTGTCGAGACACAGACACATGCGAAAAGGCGCGAATTCCTTTACGTAGGGTCTAGCACGCCGTGATTCTCATTGGAACTATGTTAATCGATTGTTGTTCGGAGCAACCGTTATTTTCTATGTAGTCTGTGTCAAGTGATTTGTCATCGTTTTGCCGTAAATAGTCGTTTTTACAAACAACGAACTTTTTCAGCCAACACTCATGCCAAATCCGTGCTCAGTCCCAAGCGTTCTTAGAAATTATATGTAAGATAGTAAATTTCAATTACTTTCGAATTGCTATTTATTTTCAGTTACAAGAGACGATCAAATCAAGGATATATCCAAGATATGTTAGAAGAATTCAAAAATTCTGCTGAAAAGGTACGTTCAAATAACAAAACTAAATAAAAATACAATACTTTAACTTTCAGAGATTCCGTTTTTCGTTCAACGAAATTATCGATCGAAAAAACCGTGGACGTTGTGGCTCACGAAGATACATATTATTAATGTTTTTTATTGTATACGGAACTTGTTAATTGTTATTTTTCCAATCATTTGTAAGGAAATAAAACCGTTTTCCAAAAAAAAACGATCGATATTAGGGGACCGGGAGGGGAAAATATTGGGAAGTTGGGAGGAAGCTGAAGGGCAGTCGATCGGAAGATGAAAAGAAGTCTTCCGGAAGCTCGGGATTTCGACTGCCCGATGTTCTCCTTTCAGCTTCCCGTCAGCTGCCGGAAGACTTCTTTTCGGCTTTCCCGGTTTACCTGTGGTTGAATACTTCTCCCTATGTGTGCAATGAGATTTCGGCCGTCCCACAGTTTCCTGTCGGATTTACTTTCGACTGTAGAAAAGCAGAAAGTGCAGAAGAGAAGTTGACCGGCCTAACAGTAAAGTACCCTTCAAAGTAATGATATCAAAATTTTGAAAAGACGGGCATCATCGCGGCATTCAGGAGACTCAGATTTCCAATTTTGGCCTTCCACGGACTTCTGGGGACCGCGCCAGCACCGCGAACATACCCATACACAGACAGACAGACACACAGAAAAATTTTATTAGTAATAGTAAAGATACACCCATTTTTGTCTGAAACCACTGTTTTTTACCACAAGAAATGAAACATCGCAAAATATTTTACAAAATGTTGTGAAAAACATGAAAAAGCACGAATGCTAAACAAAACTATAAGAAAAACTACAAAAATAAAACATATTTCAAGTTTTGAAGCAATAATCCGATCAAAAATTCACAAATCCACCCAATTTCCGAGGGGGTCCTAAACTTATTGACCGCCCAAAAAAGTGACTTATTGGTGGTGCGCGGAGACAGATAGTGGTAGAAACACCAAAATTTGGCCACGGGGATTATTTCACATTTATAATCGAACTGCATTCACAGATTTTTCATATCTGTTCTAGTTTTGGCCAGACCCTCAAAATTTAGGGAGGTCCTAAACTTATTGACCGCAGTGTAGTTCCAAAATTTTAGGTTATTGTTATAAATGAGTTGCCTAATGGGGTTATTCACGCCGTGAAAAAAATGTTTTTTACATTTTTTTTTCTCTATTCTGGCGATGTCAAAAAATGCAAAAAACGAAAAAAACTCGAGTGTGCGTCGACTTTTTAAACATATTTTTTCTAGGCCAGGAGGCCACGGCCATCGGTTGTGTCGATTTACGGGGAATTTTTTTCACTTGTTTTTCGCAGTTTCAGCCAAAGTTTCGCATTTTTTTTGTCAAGTTTGCCAGTTTCCAATAATTTAATTGTGGTAAAAAGTTGTTTTTTTAATTCTTTCTTTCCCATTGCTGTTTGTTTTCGAATTTTTAGACGGTTTTCAGTAGTATACACTAAATTTTGGAAAAATTGTATTCAATAGGTTCAACACAGTGTGCCTTATCGACAAAGGTTCGACAAATTTGTCGATAAATTTGTAAAAGTTTTTCGTCGAAATTTATCGACAAAAAATCGACAAATTCGACAAATTTGTCGATAAAAAATTTTGACAAATTTGTCGAAATTTTGTCGACAAAAATTCGACAAAAAATTTCGACAAAAATTCGACAAATTTGTCGACAAAATTTCGACAAAAAATTTCGACAAATTGTCGACAAAAAATTTCGACAAATTGGCTAAATAATGCAGCGCGCAATTTCGAAGTGTTGTTGTAGAACTGCAGAAGACATCAAATTTTACAATTCTATTTCGGATAGCTGTATTCCGGGCAGTTCCTTCGGGGGTGCTACGGTATAGAACTCGCACGGAGTAGAACTGCCACGGAATAGAACTGCACGGAATAGAACTGCCACGGAATAGAACTGCACGGAATAGAACTGCTACGTTATAGAACTGAACGTAATAGAACTGCACGGAATAGAACTCGTACGGAATAGAAATCGTACGAAATAGAACTCGTACGAAATAGAACTGGTACGAAATAGAACTGGTACGAAATAGAACTGGTACGAAATAGAACTCGTACGAAATAGAACTCGTACGAAATAGAACTCGTACGAAATAGAACTGGTACGAAATAGAACTGGTACGAAATAGAACTGGTACGAAATAGAACTGGTACGAAATAGAACTGGTACGAAATAGAACTGGTACGAAATAGAACTGGTACGAAATAGAACAGGTATGAAATCAAACCAGATAGCTGCCAGACAGCCGCCAAATAGCTGCCAGACAGCCGCCAAATAGCTGCCAGACAGCCGCCAAATAGCTGCCAGACAGCCGCCAAATAGCTGCCAGACAGCCGCCAAATAGCTGCCAGACAGCCGCCAAATAGCTGCCAGACAGCCGCCAAATAGCTGCCAGACAGCCGCCAAATAGCTGCCAGACAGCCGCCAGACAGCCGCCAAATAGCCGCCAGACAGCCGCCAAATAGCCGCCAGACAGCCGCCAAATAGCCGCCAGACAGCCGCCAAATAGCCGCCAGACAGCCGCCAAATAGCCGCCAGACAGCCGCCAAATAGCCGCCAAATAGCCGCCAAATAGCCGCCAAATAGCCGCCAAATAGCCGCCAAATAGCCGCCAAATAGCCGCCAAATAGCCGCCAAATAGCCGCCAAATAGCCGCCAAATAGCTGCCAAATAGTTGCCAAATAGCCGCCAAATAGCTGCCAGGTAGCTTTCTGGTAGCTGTCTGGTAGCTGTCTGGTAGCTGTCTGGTAGCTGTCTGGTAGCTGTCTGGTAGCTGTCTGGTAGCAGCCGCCAAATAGCCGCCAAATAGCCGCCAAATAGCGCCAAATAGCCGCAAAATAGCCGCCAAATAGCCGCCAAATAGCCGCCAAATAGCTGCCAAATAGCCGCCAAATAGCTGCCAGGTAGCTGTCAGGTAGCTGCCAGGTAGCTGTCTGGTAGCTGTCTGGTAGCTGCCCTCTTGGAGAACGCAACCGGCTATACATAGTTTCTTGTACCGACAAATCACGGGTCCGCGATTGCTATCATTTGCATGAGATCGGCGCGGCAACCGATGTCGACTAGCAAGAAAATATATTTTGTCGAAATTTTTCGTCGTTTTTTGTCGAAAATTTTTTGTCGACAAATTTGTCGAATTTTTGTCGACATTTTTTGTCGACAAATTTATCGACAAAAACGACAAATTCGAATTTTTGTCGATAAATTTATCGACAAAATTTTGACAAATTCGACAAATTTTTTGTCGATAATTTGTCAAAAAGGGCATTTGTCGACAAATTTTTTTTCGATAAGGCACACTGGTTCAACAACAACAAATTCAAACAAAAAAACTCTATTGAAAATTTAATTATTGTTCAAAAGATAGTCCATGAGCGCGGATCTTTGCTCTTCGGCCGTTCTGTAGGGATCAGGAAGCGGTGGAGCAATTGTGTGTGGATGAGCCACAATAAGAGGTCCAATAGTGATGTTATGAATCACTGAGCAAGCGATGATCAATGCCCTCGAATTTTCCGGACTCAACCGAAGATTTCGACCAAAAACTTGGAATTTGGAACAGAGAATGCCGAATAAGCTCTCAATTTTGACTCGAGTTCCAGAAATTTTTTCGTTGAATCTGATGTGGTTGCTCGAAACCATCTGATTTGATCGAAATGGTGTCTAACACCGCGAAACAAGGGACACCTGCAACTACTGTCGATGTTTGTCTTCTGGCAAATCCGTCCTGCATTGTTTTTATCTCTTCCCCTGTAGTTGGGAATTTTGATGTATTCCTGAGCTACATTTACCAAATCTTGAATACATTTTGAGATAATTCGAGAAATTGTGGATTGCGACAATCCAACATCTCTTGACAGAGAATTTTGAGATTGGCCTGAATTAAAAAAATTTTCAAAACTTTTGATTCTACAAAACCTTCTCTACAAAATTTAAGGAAAACGGCCAGGCGAATCGTTGCAGAATAGGAAGCATCTCCAAATGTGCAAATTGCCAATAATTTTTCGAAGGTCTCGGAAGAGACACCCACAACATGCTAAAAATGCTTCTTTGAACAGTTACATATAATAGTAAAATCTAACTTCAATTCTCCCATTGCTGATCAAAAATCCAATCTTTTCAGAGAAAGTCACAAAACTAAACCGATTCACTGTTTGGATTGTCTCACAAGGTTCATTTCCAGGCCCAAAAAGGATAAATGCATCCAAGAGTGTTTTATGGTGAAGAAGCAGAGATGGAAGCTGGAAAATTTTTTAGTGACTTTTGCTCTAATTTTTGCATTACAATTTCCGCAATCTTGTCTTTTTTGGTCTTCTGCTTCAATAGACGACTGTGAGCCGGTGCCATTTTTCTGCTAGAAAAAAAAGTTACTTATTATTTAGTTTCTCAACCAAGATCCGCTTCATCGCATGTGAAAGGAACACGTAAAAACAAAAAAAAAACCGTAAAACACAAATAAACCTGTGGAGAATCATGACAGAAAAACATAATTCGAAAACTGCGAAAGACACAGAAACACCGTAACAAAATAAGAACTTATAATGGACGAGACTATAAATCAATAAAATCAACGTCATTATAATTTTGAGGGAATTCAGAAGATGTAGAAGGGTTGGAAAAAGAATATGTTGAAAGATTAATGTCATTTGTTGAAGAATAGTTATTGTTGGAGAATCTAGAAAATGATGAAAAATTTTGGTTTTGTGAATTTTGCAATTTTCTAATGAAGGAGACTACTTCGGCTTCAGCTCCAAATTTATCGACCTCTGTCCACCCTTTTGTTTGAGCATTGAAAACCTCACAGATTCTTCGAGACTTGCACGAGTTTTCATTTGATTCGTTAGCGCAATTTTTACGGCATCCGCAATTATCTGCGTCTGTTTGTCGTATCTTTCGAAAAAAATGATCCATCTTGTCAACTTTCTTTTGTCTTTTTGGTGTTTTCAAATCCAGTTCCTCAAATATTCGTTTTGGTGTGCGTGTTTTGTCTTCATTTTCACCAAGGACCTCCAAATCTTCCATTGATTCCTTCACCAAATGGGTTGTCGACCCGATCACATAAGCACTGAAAGAAACAAAAATAAAAATTAACAGTTTTTTTTTCTTACTTTTTAACTTTTCGTTTATGAAGAGCGCCATCTAAAAATCGCATGTTCTCTGCATATTCGAATTTATTCTTGACCACTCCTGATCCACTTTTTTTTTTCTCAAGTGACGGTCGTAATCTCTCTTGAGTTCCACAAACAGTCTCTCTGCTGTTTCACCTAAAAAAAATTATTTCAAATTATAAATAAATTGAGAACTTTTAATACCAATTCTCCTTCCTTTAGGCATGAACTTTCTGCAAACGTGCTCAATCTCCTCATAATGATGCCATTTGAACTCCTTTCTATGCGAATTATCGATTGAAGCATCCCATAAGATGGGAGCATTTTCCACGTATTCCAGAAAGCATTTAATGTCTTTGGCTTCATACTGAAATCGTAAACTAGATTATCTAGAGATAAAATTTTCATACACTTTCATACGAATCTTCTTTTTTTGCTTTCTTGGGTCTTCCCGTTTTCTTCAACTTTTCTGTATTCACTTCGGTCTGTAGTTTCTGCTGCTGACTATCAGCAATAACTGGCTCGTCATCCGAATCGTCCGACATTCCTGTAAATCGATAATTTTCTTTTTAAATATGTAAATTTAGTTTTCTTGTAATTCTGAAACCATAAAATAGAAGAAGTCTTGAAGAGATAAAGAGATAAGTAGTTTGAAAAAAAAAAACAAAAAAAAACAATGAAAGCAGAAATTTTGAATTCAGAGAAAAATTTTAAAATTTCGATTTACTTGAGAAAAAAAATTAACAAATTAAATGGATTCTATAGATAAACAGAAATTTGGAAAAAAAATACAGAAAAAACACATCGGAAACTGGCATACGTGACAAAAAAAATGCGAAAATTTGGCTGAAACTGCGAAAAACAAGTGAAAAAAATTCCTCGTAAATCGACACAACCGATGGCCGTGGCCTCCTGGCCTAGAAAAAATATGTTTAAAAAGTCGACGCACACTCGAGTTTTTTTCGTTTTTTGCATTTTTTGACATCGCCAGAATAGAGAAAAAAATGTAAAAAACATTTTTTTCACGGCGTGAATAACCCCATAAGAGTTGGGTTAAAATTGAAACGCGGGTAACTCTTTATATTCATACAAGCTTGCAGCTTGTGGCGACTAAGTCGCCTTCGTCAATTATTTATTTTTACTGGTTTCTGTTTTTTTTTTAAATAGACCTGGCAATCATTTCTTTTCCCTATTTCTTTCAAGTTCTCGTGACTCTTGTGGTATAGTGGTTAGCACGTTTGAACGTCAATCGATAGGTCGCTTGTTCGAGTTTTGTCGACTGCCAACTTGTGTGTGAGACACACAAACAAACACACAGACTAATCTAAAATTTTCTATTTAAGAAAGATGGTTGGTAAACAAAAATTAGAATTAAAAAAGGGAAAAACAAAAGAGAAAACAGACAGCAAATCGCGGATTACATTCAGACGGGTTATATGAGGTAAAGGGGGGGGAAGTAGGAAGAAAAAGAAGCAAAGATATTTGTAGAAATTCAGGAGATGGAAAATAGAGAGATTATAGATAAGCAAAAATTTGGTCTGAAGCTCAATTTTTGATATTGGGATCGTTTGTCTTAAATTGAGCTGAGTTAATTTTTCTGGTTAACGCTCGATGAGTAAAGAATTTGGCTTTTTTCTTGGTTTTTGGTGCTTTCCATCTAAAAGTGCGGTGGCTTCTCGTTCTAGTAGAGGTAGTTTGAAAGAAAAAGTCGTTCATGTCTATATCAATTAGCCCTAGTATCATGTGTTTCACCCATTTGGTGTCAATTTGAGCGCGCCTTTGAATTCGAATAAATTCTATTAATTTTTTCAGTATCCATTTAGTCGTTGTCTAAATGTTGGCGGTTAGTGAGAGAAGAACACAATATACTTCACCGACCTACTTTTTTCAGGTCTTCAAGTATTTCTTCTCGCTTGTTTTGTAAGGAAATTCCAGAAAATAATCGGAAAGTTATACAACAACAACAAATCGACCTTTTTTAATTCTAATTTTTGTTTACCAACCATATGAATATAAAGAGTTACCCGCGTTTCAATTTTAACCCATTTCTTATGGGGTTATTCACGCCGTGAAAAAGATGTTTTTTACATTTTTTTCTCTATTCTGGCGATGTCAAAAAATGCAAAAAACGAAAAAAACTCGAGTGTGCGTCGACTTTTTAAACATATTTTTTCTAGGCCAGGAGGCCACGGCCATCGGTTGTGTCGATTTACGAGGAATTTTTTTCACTTGTTTTTCGCAGTTTCAGCCAAATTTTCGCATTTTTTTGTCACGTATGCCAGTTTCCGATGTGTTTTTTCTTTATTTTTTTTCCAAATTTCTGTTTATCTATAGAATCCATTTAATTTGTTAATTTTTTTTCTCAAGTAAATCGAAATTTTAAAATTTTTCTCTGAATTCAAAATTTCTGCTTTCATTGTTTTTTTTTGTTTTTTTTTTCAAACTACTTATCTCTTTATCTCTTCAAGACTTCTTCTATTTTATGGTTTCAGAATTACAAGAAAACTAAATTTACATATTTAAAAAGAAAATTATCGATTTACAGGAATGTCGGACGATTCGGATGACGAGCCAGTTATTGCTGATAGTCAGCAGCAGAAACTACAGACCGAAGTGAATACAGAAAAGTTGAAGAAAACGGGAAGACCCAAGAAAGCAAAAAAAGAAGATTCGTATGAAAGTGTATGAAAATTTTATCTCTAGATAATCTAGTTTACGATTTCAGTATGAAGCCAAAGACATTAAATGCTTTCTGGAATACGTGGAAAATGCTCCCATCTTATGGGATGCTTCAATCGATAATTCGCATAGAAAGGAGTTCAAATGGCATCATTATGAGGAGATTGAGCACGTTTGCAGAAAGTTCATGCCTAAAGGAAGGAGAATTGGTATTAAAAGTTATCAATTTATTTATAATTTGAAATAATTTTTTTTAGGTGAAACAGCAGAGAGACTGTTTGTGGAACTCAAGAGAGATTACGACCGTCACTTGAGATCGGTTCAAAATGCAAAAAGTGGATCAGGAGTGGTCAAGAATAAATTCGAATATGCAGAGAACATGCGATTTTTAGATGGCGCTCTTCATAAACGAAAAGTTAAAAAGTAAGAAAAAAAATCTGTTAATTTTTTTTTTGTTTCTTTCAGTGCTTATGTGATCGGGTCGACAACCCATTTGGTGAAGGAATCAATGGAAGATTTGGAGGTCCTTGGTGAAAATGAAGACAAAACAAGCACACAATCGCCGATATAGATCAATTTTTTGTTCTGCATCGAACGCACCTGTGTATCCGGAGAGATAACGTCCAGTCTCCCGGAAGTTCTCTGGATACTCAACATTTGAGCATTGAAGTTCTCAATGATCGCATGATCATCAAGTCTTGTAGGCGCAGCGACGAGGATCACCTCGACACTATCCTGGAGCCAATTGAGGCAACGTGTCCAAAGCTCCACTTTGGCAGCATCCAGAATAACCGGAATCACAAAAATAAGCAGTTGGAACTTTCCGTTTACCGCGGTAGTGATGATCTGTTCCTCCTGCTGTGGTGCCAACACGACCACGTCCTTAGTCAGAATCGGAACTGCACATTCTGGAACACTTGTATCCACCAGTAACATCGTTTTGCACGGAATTGAGCAATTCGGTGCCAACCTTTGCGTCCATAATCTCTTGGTACGCCTGATGGTAGACGTGTTCCCAGCCTAGCACATCTTTACAGCATAGGTAAAGCGTGGGGCAGTGGGACATGTACAACAGCATTTTCTTTGTTGGCGTGGGATCTCCTCTCAGAAATGGCATCTGGGACACCAAAAGCAACGAGGGAATATCCAAAAGCCACTCCCGATTGGTCTCCACCAAGTGCCACATTCTACAGAACTGTGTAGGGGATTCAGTCTTGGCATCCGTGGCATCATATCCATTTCGATGTTTAATGACGAGCGTGCAGCATTGTGGCGCACATCGACACGTGTATCGATTACTGAAATTATTTGGGTTAAGATGATTATTACGCAATGACACTTCATCACAACACAATCCAGTTTCCCCAACATTTCTCATTTTTGCCCTTCCCTTCACTGTTTTGATGAGTATGTCATCCATTTGTGGGGGAATGATTCTCAAGTTATCAAATGGGATTTCAAGGATCTCGCCCATCTTTCTTAAGATCGGAACAACTTTAGCTGAGTTATTTGAACAAGCTACCACACGATATGGTCCTCGCCATTTATTCACCAACTTTGGGCATTGCACTCCCAATTTCTCTGATGGCACTTCAACTAGGACTCTACTTCCCGGAAGGGGGTATTGTCTAGAATTTGTTTTGTGCTTTTGATCAAACATCCGTTTGTGTCTTTCACACTCTTTATCAGCGTGCTCCTTCACAATTTTGTGAACTTTGATAAGTTTCTGTTTGAGGAGACACTTGTACTCGTCTACATCTGAGTAATTAATGCCAACGGCATTCTTTCCCGCCATTTCAAGTGGGCCCATAGAATCGCGGCCACACATCAGAAACATAGGCGATTCGCCCGTTGTGGAGTGAGCCGAATTGTTATATGCATACACCGAGAATGCAACTTGATCATCCCATTCAAAAGGTACTGCAGTTCTCTTTTTCATTGTGTGCATTAGTGTTTTGTTGAATCTTTCAACAGCACCGTTAGCACGACTATTGTACCCTTTGGTCATGATGTGCTCGATTTTCATCAGTTTAGTGAACTGACTGAAATGATCATTAGCAAACTCTTTCCCTTGATCTGTCAACAATTTTAGCGGAAGTCTACCTTCTCCAATGGCTCAGCGTTCTATGAATGCTTTCAGAACGGTTTAGGCTTTTTTATCGGGAATCGGAACTGCCACTGCGTATTTTGTGAACAAATCAATAATTGAGAGAATGTAACGATTGCCTTGTGTGGACAATCCGACATCAATCAAATCACAAGCAACAATCTCCAATGGAGCAGAAGTTTTGTATGGGGTTAGAGGAGCAGTCAGTTTTGGCTGATCGTTGGTGCAAATGCATTTCGGGCATCCTTTCACCACATTTTCAATGTGCGCACGCATTTTTGGCCAGAAAATTCGTTTGCTCAATTGCCTCCAGAGTTCTTCTGTTCCGAAATGCGCTGCCCAACAACCCTCATAAGCCTGTTTAATCAGTTCATGCCTAGCTTTCAATGGAACCACCCGACGATTGTACTCTTCAGATTCAGAATTTCTGAGAAAATTTCCAACCAGCATGTATTCTTCCATGAAGACCTCTTTCTTTAGCCCAGGAATTTTCACACTTCCTTGAGTTTTACCAGATTCTAGCATTTGTATCAATTCTTTCCAGCCTTCTTCCTCCTTTAGCCAGTCTAGCCATAGCTCAGAATTCAAGGCATTTTCAACTAATGCATCCGATCGTCGGATTTCACTAATGATATTTTGCATCTCAGCAGTTTCAATTTCTTCTGCCTCGATTGGTGGGCATCCACCTCCGCGAAGAGCATTGGCAACTGAATTTGCTTTGTCTGCTAAGAAAACAATTTTGATGTTGAATTCCATGATTTTAATGGACCAACGCAGCAATCTGTCTGCCAGGGGTGTGCCTTTCAATAGATACATCAACGGCCTGTGATCCGTGAAAACTATTGTAGGTGTTCTATAGATGATTGTTTTGAAACGTCTTAACGCAAACATCATCGCCAAAGCTTCCAAATCTGTGATATGACATCATCGCCAAAGCTTCCAAATCTGTGATATGACCTGTAACAACCGTGGCACTGCGTTGGATTTTAGTTGAGGAGCGTTTTCTATTTATTGACTGGGTTCTATTTCACGCGGTTATATTTCGGTACAGTTCTATTTCACGCAATTCTAATTCGGGACAGTTCTAATTCAGAACAGTTCTATTTCACGCGGTTCTATTTCGCGTCACGTTCTATTTCGGCACATTTCTATTTCAAAAAGGTTATATTTCGAGGTAGCGCCTATCGTTTTCGTCATTTTCATATTTTTCAAATAATTTTTGATAATCATTGCCATTTCATTTTTGACGAATTCAACAAATTCGATTATCATTTTTCGTCAATATCGCGTGATTTTAGGAAATGACGAAAATGACTAGGAACGTTAGTAGGAATGGCCGGATTCTTTTGCAAGTTTATCAAAAATTTTTCAGAAATTGCAGAGCCATTAACAAATCTCACTAGGAAGGATCAACCATTCGAGTGGACCATGGCATGCTGGACCCTACGAAAGTGCAAACGCGCCCTGGTGCACTTTTGCGTTTTTCTCTGCGCCTCCATATATTTCTCTTGGAGTATTGCCAAAAATCTTTGGCGCCTTGCCAAATATGTTTTTTTTTTGCAAAATATAACTTTGTTTGCATTTTTAGTCCCAATTTTCGTATTTTGTTTCTAAGAATTTAAATTAAATTAAAATTAACTGTTTTATTTACAAAAAAAACCGACTTCAAATCAATATTCCAACAAAAAAATTATCACATTAATCTCAAAAACAACCATTTTAAAAACATATTTTTTTTTAAATGAGAAACAAACAAAAAAAAATAATAAATGAGCAAAAAAAATAACAAAGAAAAGTAAGAAAGAAACAATAAAATCTCGTAAATCGACACAAGTCTCTGCGGAGGAGACGCAAGGACACGAGAGTAAAATAGCGCGCGAAAATTAGCTTTTGAAAAATAATTCAAAAACGTAGCCTTCAACACGCCGTGTGGACCAGTTTGCAACAAAACGCTTTTTAAACACTCAAGGATAAACTAACAAGTAAGCCAATCTTGGTATAGCCTGATTATACAAAGGAATTCCACATCTACACGGATGCGAGCGCAGTAGCTCAGAGAGCAGTGCTGGCACAAGTCTCAAAAGATACAGATAATATTCAAGTAGTAGCTTACGGAAGCAGGTCCCTCTCCGAGGTCGAAACACGTAGGCCAGCTATTCAAATAGAACTAAGAGCCATAGTTTTTGCGCTTAGACATTTTAAGCCCTACATATGGCTTTCCAAAATTGTTCTACACACGGACCATCGTCCATTGGTGCACATATTAGCAAAAAGCAAGGTTAACGAAAGAATAGCTAGGTGGCTAATTGAGATTCAACAGTGCGATATGTCTATTGTCCACATTGACGGTAAAAGAAATACAGTAGCGGACTGTATATCCCCGAGCCAAGGATGAAGTTGCAATAACTCTTCCAGAACCGCTCTGAATATTTTCACAAGATTTCCGCTTTTTGTATCATGGCAATCAGAACAGGACGAACCATATACCAGAAAAATGCCAATGAATGAGAAGTTAAAAAAAAAACAAAACACGCATTACACTGATTAACGTTGATAAAAACTATTATTGAAAAGGAACCTTGTTTTTATTTGAATGGAAATGAATGATTGATTAAATAATTAAGCGAAAAGCCATGGTGAAAAGCGGTTATAGTTAATTTAAAAACGTTTTACTTAAAACTTTTTCAAACACTCAAATTTCAAGTAAATGTAAGACCTCAACCTACTCCCCCCTTGGATGTTAACCCCACACACGCTACAACTAGTGAAACCATGGATCTTTCGGGAAACGAATCAGTCGACAATATAGCCGCACCCAACTAGCCGTTGCTGACAATAATATTTCTCCCATTGCTCAGAACTCCCCAATGAATTATTCTAATTATTCCCCACTCATTCCTGGTCTGAAGCTCTCAATTCTTTCCGCAAATGTTAGGTCAATTGTCGCAAGTAGGGCAAAGGCAATTTTTCTTATTAGCACTGATAAATATAATATTATAATGATACAAGAAACTTGGCTCAAATTGGAAATACCATCCAACGTTTTCCTACAAAACTCTAACTACAAATGTTTTCGGTGCGACCGATCAAATAAAAGAGGGCGTCTGCATCATTTTCAAATCACATTTAGACTTAAAAATAGTAAAATCAAAATACATATCAAATTCTTATGAATTACTTGCAGCTACCCTTTATTTAAATGTAAAACCACTCGTATTAGTTAAAGTCTACCGGGCCCCATCATGCTCCCCGGAAAATTCCAGAAAACTTTTGTCGCGCGTTGAATCACTGTTAGATCAGAAAACATCAGACATAGAAATCACAGGCGACTTTAACATCGGAGAAATAGATTGGTGCTCAGATCCACCCAAGTGCACTACAAAGCTCGCATCAGACTTCTTAAATTTTCTAACGACAGTAATCATAAGCAATATAAATATGCACCTACACGAGCAAATAACTTTTTAGACCTAATTATTTCAAACCTGCCAATCATCAACACCAAAGTTTTGAGTCCAATACGCTCTTCGGACCACTCCAAATCCAACGCCCCCCAGCTCTTCCCAATTCAAATACCAGACTTCAAAAGTATTGGTCCTAAGACTCTAGCCTATCATTTCGTGAACGTTGACTGAACAGGAATTTTTGGTCAAGACGCCAAAAGGGACAAAAAATAAGAAAACTTTCTCCTGTACTTGAAATTTGCCTATCACGTAATCGTACCGTTCAAACACATAAGACCCGAGTCCGGACCCTTACCGCCATACTTAGTGTCATTTAGAAAACTAGTAGATGCTAGCTGGTATAAACTGAAAACCTCTAGATCGCCAAACGATTTTTAAAATTACGTCCATCTTATGAAAAAAAATTTAGGAAAAAACTACAAAAATACAAGACAAATAGCGGATTAAAAACTCTCACAAGCGGTCCCTCTCGCTTCTCCCATTTCGCTAAATTTTTAATGAAGAAAAAAGTAGAGACAATCCAAACTGTCCAAGATAAGTCAGGTCGAAACTCAATTTGTAACAGTGATAAATGCGACGAACTAGCAAGTTTTTTTGAAAACCAGTTCATTAACCCATCTCTAGCGGATCATAATTTACACCCCGATTACTCAAGTAAGCAAGAAACCCCCTGGGTTACAGATCACGAAATCCTGAAACTCCTTTCCAAATTAAAAAATAATACAACACAAACCCCGACGACATCCCAGCTAAATTTATAAAAATCATTGTCCTTTACATAGCCAGCCCATTTTCTCAACTATGCAATCTCTCAATGACCACTGGTATCGTCCCGAAAAAGTGGCGGCAACCAATAGTGTTCCCACTTCAAAAAGCACCATCGCCGTCAGAAGTCTCCCACTTTATGCCAACTTCCCTTACCTCTGTTTTTTGCCGCACATACGAAAGATTTTTGCTCAAGAAAGTGCAAAACTTTCTATCAGACACCAAATTTTGGGCAGCCTCGCAACATGGGTTTAGATTACGTATTATTGCGTCGCGAAAACCAGCCAGAGCGGAGCGCGCAACTCGGCTGTGGTCTCGCCGCGAAAAGTGGGAGTCACAGCAGAATCACAGCAGCGTCGAGCGCTTTGCCACAGCAGCTTCGCTCGATCCGCTCTGACTGGTTTTCGCGACGCAGTAATAGATCCACGACTAGCTGCATTTTAAAACGACAAACGACATCACCACCAGTTTAGAGGAAGGTAAACAAGTAGATATGGTATTTTTTGACTTCGCTAAAGCCTTCGACATAATACCACACGATAAGCTCTTAGAGAAACTAGTAGAGACCAGGCTTAATGGCAATTTAATTAACTGGATTAAATCCTTTCTAACCAAAAGAACTTTTATGGTAAAAATATCAGGTGACTTCTCATCAAGTAAGAAAGCCCTATGTGGCGTACCTCAGGGGTCAGTTTTTCCACCGTTTTATTCTGTTTATATGTAAATGATATTAGTTCAAACATTCCTCCGCCGATCGTTACAAAACAATATGCCGACGACTTGAAAATATACCATTCCTATCATAAAAAAGAGCCTGATATCCAACTATAACTAGCAATTAAAGCGGTAGAGCAATGGTCAGGCAACGCCCAACTAGAACTTAACGCTTCAAAAACGATATGCTTGAGTATTGGGCATAAACCAAAACATTTAAGCTACACATTAGGAAACAGCTCCATAAAAAGGGAAACAGTAGTACGAGATCTTGATTTCTTATTGAGCGAGAACCTAAATTATGAAAAACACTGGGAAACAGCTAACAACAAAGCCAGTTACGCAAACTTTATGATTTTCAAGTTCTTTTTCTCAAAAAATGCTCGACTTCTATTTCAGTTATACAAAACATTCACACGACCATTTTTAGAATACGGTACTGTAATAACCTCTCCCAGACAAAAAAGCTAGCAAAATCAATAAAACGAATACAAAACAGTTTCACCAGAAAATTAGCGAACAGGGCCACTGGCAAAATAGTCTTAAGAGACGACCCTGATTACAAATCATCCCTTGAACGCCGTTCCGAGTACGGACTAGAATCATTAGAAGAAAGGCGCGCTCTAATTGACACCAAATGGGTAAAACACATGATACTAGGGCTAATTGATATAGACATGAACGACTTTTTCTTCCAAACTACCTCTACTAGAACGAGAAGCCACCCCACCTTTAGATGGAAAGCACCAAAAACGAAGAAAAAAGCCAAATTCTTTACTCATCGAGCGTTAACCAGAATAAATAACTTAGCTAAATTTAAGACGAACGATCCCAGTATCAAAAATTGAGCTTCAGACCAAAACTTTTGTTTATCTATAGTCGGCGAATGCATCATCAGCCTCGCTCTACGGCATTTTTCAATTTTCAACAGTGTAGTGCGCCTGTTTTGAAGCGAAAAATCAAATTTTAACTGCAACTCGTCGTGGATACGTCATATTCCGTTGAAAATAAGTATAAACACTAAAATTCGAGTTAATCTTGCAAGTGCAACACGGTTTCACAGGAATTTTGCCGTAGAGCGAGGTTGATGATGTATTCGCCGACTATATAATCTCTCTATTTTCCATCTCCTTGAATTTCTACAAATATCTTTGCTTCTTTTTCTTCCTACTCCCCCCCCCCCCCCCCCCCCCCTTACCTCATATAACCCGTATGAATGTCAGCCGCGATTTGCTGTCTGTTTTCTCTTTTATACCCTTTTTTCTAATCTTAACTTTTATTTTTCTGTTCTTTCTTATTACTTCACGTTTATTTTTGAAACGTAATAAATACAATACAATACAATACAATGAAAAAGAGAAGCGAAATGTGACAAATGCGGAAAACAAATGGCACTTCGAAACCGCGGATCATCCTACGAGGTATGAATTTTATATCAATTAAAAATCAGATATTTTTTGCATTCCAGTGGCGATGCCGTGTATCAAAATCTCAAATTATTTGCTACTTGTTTAATTGGATAATCCTGTAATAAAAGCTCAGAAAATTTAAAACTCTGGGACGAGTATACCTTTTTCACTTATGAGAAAAACACTCGCACGCGCGCAAAAAATAAATTCAAATGGAACCACTGCAAAACTAAAATACGTTGAAAACTTTTTTGTTAACCGCACGCTCTCTTCATTCAAAATGTGACCACTGATGATGACCGGACGTTTACGCACAAACCTTCCTTTTTTCTCCCCCAAAATGTGTTATTCTCACGTGTACTCTGAAAATATTTATTTTCTATTTATTTTTGTCACTTCGATTTCTTTATTTCCTCTTATACCTCACACGGCGAAACGACACCACCAGGCTTTCTTAGAAATAAAAACTTCTCGTCCGAGTTTCGTTGGAAAATTCCGGATTTTCTTTTCCGATTTTCCGACGGAATTCCAAATTGTTTTTTTTTGTTTCCTGAATTTCCCGAAATTTTGGAAACAGTTTTCAAAATTTCGGGAAATTCCTAGAAAGCCTGGCCACAACAAACGGCGCGATCGCCGGGCTTTTTGGCAAGTGTCTGGTGGAATTTTGCAGACATTTTCCTGAGCTTTGTATGAATTTATTTCTTCCAGAAGTAATGCGAATGTGGTAGCCACCTTGGTTGGAAGACGGAGAGAATGCACCGGACGGCCGCGCGGATTTTTTCGACGAGCAGATGCCGAACACGATAAATAATTTATTAATTTCCCACTGACCTTATTATTTAAAGAGTTTTTCCATAATAAAATATTTTTATATGTTCATATCTATTGATTTATTTAAGAGAGTGAGAGGGTGTGAGAGAAAAAAAAAACAAAATTTGAACAAAAAATGTGCAACTTTTGTTCAGCACTTGTGCAACTTTTAAGCACACTTTATGCAACCGTTGTATAAAGTCTAAAAGTAGTGTTGCATAAAGTTTGCATAAAAGTTGCATAAGTGTTGCTTAGAAGTTGGCGACTTTTACCGAGAAGCTTTCCATCTCGGGCGGGCCGCCCGAAAACACCCTACACCCGTCCGGAGGTCGGGCGCCCTACGCCCGCCCGCTTCGCCCTGTCCGCGAATTTACGTGACGGTGTTTCGATAGGCCGCCACGTTGCATGGCACGTAATCCATTTTTCGAATATATTTATTTATTTTCAATGATATTCGACATGATTTTTATTGTTTTTTTGTGTGTTCAGCTGTCAAAAGTGTGTTCAGGATGTCGAATATGATCAAATGATCAGTGATCTATATGATCAGTTCAATCACTTGGAAAGCGGGAATTTCAGAGCGTTTGTTCTTAAAGCTGCGTGAGTTTAAGCCTTTCCAACATATATCGCTAACATATTTGACTTTTCAGTGATCCACGCATAGAATTACACGATTTTATGATGCCGTGCGGTGAAACTCTTCGCTCGAATGTTGAGAAGCGTGCTGATAATTTATTGTTATAAATCGGGCAACTTGTAAGTTTTAGACACCATATTGTTGTAAAAATATTAATTATTTCTGACCCGGTTCTAGTATAAAAGTTGATGATCTCGTATTTATTTTTAAACGAATACTCCTAGTTTTTTTTTACAGTAGGTCGATTAATAAACGAAATTCTTTTTTGAAACTACAATTTTTTTTTTTTTTTTTTTATAAAAAAAAAGAACATTTCACGCGGGTTTTTCTCTTCGCCCGGGCTTCGGACGGCCCTTTGCTAGGGCGGGTCGGGCGGGCGAAAAACGCCCGACGTGGAAAGCCTATCCTTCACAAATGTATACAGTACTAGTTTAATCTAAGAAAATAAATATATGAGGATAATAAAGGTAAAATGACCAGTCAGACCAGCAATAGTCTATCGGGTGTGGGGGGAAAGGGTTTCGAACGGGAGAGACGCTATGCGCGCAGCCAAAGCCTCCGAGTTTAGTCTCTTCGGGAATTTTGGAAATCAAAAGAAATCAAAAGCAGCTTTTGATGCAGCCAGGCTTGTAAAAATGAAAAAAAATGACCCTAACAAAATTAAAAACTTGAAAGAAAAAAACAAACGGAAATCAACGATTTCGCCATGTACCGCGCACGTAGATGAGTCGCTACGCAGTTAATTGGCCGCATTCGCGGGGCGATCAAAATTTTTTCAGCGATGTTCCTTTGGCGAACCCGTGTAAATGCGCGCAGTTCAAAAATTGGCGAGTTCCGGAACTTTTGGAATTTGAAAACGCTTCATTAAAAAAGTTACCGCCTTAACGTAACTACTGGGGTAAACACGAGCCAGCTCCAACGATGACCTGTTCAAATATATTAAAATTATTAGACTCGCAAAAAAGTTTTTTCCGAAAAATTTCGCAAATTTGTTTTTTATCAACATTATTTCCTAGCATGATCGATCAACAATATATTGACTATTATTAGTGATAACTATGAGCCATCGCTCAGGGAGGTCGTCGATGCTTTTCTTCCAGAACGCGGCGGACTGCGAGTCGAAGAAGTTGAACACTGCCATTTTCAGGAACAGCTTGATTGGTCGGAAGAGATGATAATCAGAAGGCGCGATGTCTGGTGAGTACGGTGGATGCGGAACCGTGTCCCAGTTCAGCTCCTGTAGTTTTGTCTGACTGGCTTTGGCAACATGTGGACGCGCGTTGTCGTGGAGGAGGTGGACAGCGGAGCATCTCGGGCGCTTTTCTCGAAGAGCGAGGGCGAGCGAGGCAAGCTGATTGGAGTAGATAGTAGCATTGACCGTTCTTCCTTGCGGGAGCAACTCGTAGTACAGCATGCCCTTTGCGTCCCAGAAGCAGGCCAGCAAACAATTCTTCTCATGGAGATTGGCCTTTGGCTGCACTGGCAGCTCTTCCCCACGAGAAATTCAGACAGCGCGCTGGGTGTCGTTATTGTAGAGTACTCTGCTTTCATCCCTGTAATAAGGTCCGCCAGAAACTCTTTTTTTTTGTGAAGTGAGAAGAAGAGACTGACAGGCCGTCACCACGGGGTCGCCGAAAGTACATCGCTGAAAAAATTTTGATCGCCCCGCGAATGCGGCCAATTGAGTGCGTAGCGACTCATCCACGTGTGCGATACGTGGCAAAATCGGTGCCGTTCATTTCTGGTTTTTCATGTGTTTTTTTATTTATTTTTAATTTTTTAAACTCCATTACCGCTTGATTTTGTTAGGATTGTTTTTAATTTTTTTTTCTAAATCGTTCAGATATGTGGAAAAACACACGCAGAGAGATAAGTTTCTCATGATATAGAATTGATAATGAAGAGAGGCGAAAGGTAAGAGGAAGAGGAGAGTCTCTGTGCCTCTTCACTATCAATGCTATATCATGGGACCACTTTGTTTCTCCGCCCGTGTTTTTTTCAACATCGCATGAATCGATTTTTCACTCGTTTGACACGTTCCACGGCCTCCCAGACTCCCAACGCACGGCATGCTGGACCCTACGAAAGTGCAAACGCGCCCTGGCGCACTTTTGCATTTTTCTCTGCGCCTCCATATATTTCTCTTGGAGTATTGCCAAAAATCTTTGGCGCCTTGCCAGATATGTTTTTTCTTTGGATAAATATAACGTTTTTCGCATTTTTAGTCCCAATTTTCGTATTTTGTTTTTCAGAATTGAAATTAAATTAAAATTAATTGTTTTTATTAAGAAAAAAACCGACTTAAAATCAATTTTCCAACAAAAAAATTTTTCACATTAATCTCAAAAACAACCATTTCAAAAACATAATTTTTTTAATGAGAAACAAAAAAAAATAATAAATGAGAAAAAAAAAATAACAAAGAAAAGTATTAAAAAAGAAACAATAAAATCTCGTAAATCGACACAAGTCTCTGCGGAGGAGACGCAGGGACGCGAGAGTAGAATAGAGCGCGAAAATTCGCTTTTGAAAAATAATTCAAAAACGTAGCTTCCAACACGCCGTGCAACGCGCCAACCAATCACTGACGCATTTCTGGTGTTGGCGCACAACTCGACGGCGCGTCTTTGAGCGCTCTGATGTTCTTGTGTGCGATTTTCTTTTGAAACAATAAGTTTTTAACAAGAATTATATGCGGAGATAATGTAGAGAAACGTTTGAAAGAGCAAAAAGTGAGGAAAAGCGTCGAAAAAGTCACAAAATCACCGATTTAATTGGAAATTGGCCATTTCGGCGAGAAACAATTAAAATTTTCATTGAAATCAGCTATTTTCGAGCAAAAAATAACACAGCTTCAAAACAAATAACCGTGATTTGATTTGATCCAGAAAAAAAACCCAGAAAAATGAAGTTGAACATTTTTTTTAATTTCGAAAAATGGAAACATATTTTTTTGGCGAAAATTATGCAATATGTGACTGATTAGGACAAAAATTAATGAATTTGGTCTGGACAAATCATTTTTACATAGAAAAAAGTAGAGTTTCATACAAAAAAAAGAAAGAAAAAATTTGGCAAACGAAATGAAAATAACCAAGTACGGAGTTCAATTGAATTCAATTAAACGCGTTTGACCGTCGCGTCGCTCCGGGCCGAAAATACAAAGACGAAAAACGGACAAAATATAGGCAAATTCATAAGAAGACAGTCTTTTTAATTTAATTAATAACTTCAAACTGTATCTCCTTCTCCTACAGGAGTTCAAATTCTTAATTTTAACGCTTATTCGAAAGGTTTCACACTCCTTTTTATTTCGCCGAGAATTTTATCGATAAAAAATTATGGGAAAGACAAAATATTCGACGATAAGTAAATTTTCAGTACTAAATTAAAAACTAATTTGAAAAAACTAAAGTTCGCGCCAAAAGGAGCGGAGTGAGCTCAGTGGAGCGCGATTGCACTGCCTGGCGTGCTGGGAGGCCGTGCGTTCTTTTTCAAATTGAATTAATGCGCTTTTTTGTGGCCATTTTTATTTAATTATTGATTTTCTAGGTAAAACACCTCCAAAGAAAGACCCGAAGGGAGGCAAGGCTCTGGCAAAAACTCATTGACTACACCACTCTTTGACTACATGCACTCATTGACTACACATTCTCATTGACTATAAAGTCTCATTGACTACACTTGTCTCATTGACTACGCTTGTCTCATTGACTACAAAGTCTCTTTGACTTCACTATGCTCATTGACTACATATGAGGTTGTATTCATTAATTTTTACAGCCGGTAAATTAAAATAGTAAATTATTTTCCGGGCGGAAAATATTGGTTTCCGTATTCTTGAATGCTTTTTGTGGACCGTTTAAAGTGTCATTAAGCCAAGCTTTGAGGATCAGATTTTTGTTATATAATTTTTTACATCCTAAAATAGTCTAATTGTAAGTAAAACAAAAGGATAAAAGCCTGCTTCTGCCCAGCTCCCTCCGGTCGCCCATTTTAAAGGTGTCACACATGCTTCCTGCGCGTTACCGCTGAACTTTCCGGAAATGGATGCTTTTTTACTTGAAAATTTGCAAGAAATCAACGAAAAATTAAAAGAAACTTGTTATACAATTAAGAGACTGTTTATTTTTGATATAATGATTAAGTATATTTTTTATTCCATGCGCGATAAAGCATCAGCATATTACCTTATGTTAGTGACTCAAGGGAATGTAGTCAATGAGAAACATGAAGTCAATGAGACTTTGTAGTCAATGAGACAAGTGCAGTCAATAAGACAAGTATAGTCAATGAGACTTTATAGTCAATGAGAATGTGTAGTCAATGAGTGCATGTAGTCAAAGAGTGGTGTAGTCAATGAGTTTTTGCCCAAGGCTCTCCCATCCAAAAAGAAACAATGATCGGGAGGAGGAAAGGCCAAGAAGGAGAAGTGGTCGAAGGGACAGATCAGGGATAGTCTTCACAATATAGTGCTTTTCGACCAGGCCACTCTACAAGAAGGTGAGTTATTTTTTGTTTTTGCGACATATTCACGAAACCAGCAAAATATAATAAAAAAATTCAGCAAAACTTCGGAGAATGCCCTGATCGGTCTGAAACTTTGAGAAACCATTTGAAAAATACTCTCGGACATTCTCAGAAAGTTTCAGACCAAAATATCGAATTTTAATGAAAACTTTCAAAATCGATATTTTGGTCTGAAACTTTCTGAGAATGTCCGAGAGTATTTTTTAAACAATCTGTCAAAGTTTCAGACCGATTGGAGCATTCTGCGAAGTTTCGCTGAATTTTTTCGCCAATTTTTATGGTTTCGTGAATAACCCCATTAGAAATTATTCAATTTAAATATTTTCAGGAATGTGCTCAAGAACCTCCACGCTCATGAAGGAATGTCAACCAAGTACCAGAAGACCAAGTAAAATCACGAAGTTCACGAAATCTTCCCAACTCTATTTTTTTTAATAAAAGTAAATTGATCGGTTGGTTCAGTGGTTATTCCTTTATTAATATAGAAAGAAGAATAAAATATAATATAGCAGAATAATAGAAAATAGAGGGTTGGAAAAATATATATCTATCAGACAAAATAAACTCAACTTAAACTTAAAGCTTTTTGTAAGGGACACAAGTGTCCCTTTTTATATCGGAGGGGGCGGAGTGACAACGCGGAGGCGAGAGAGGAATTTAATAAAGTTAAAAGGATTTCCTATCTCCCGCCTCCGCACCGTTTCTTACACAAAACAATTATGTTAGAAATAATAAAATAAGAAACATGAAGGAACCGCTTTCGGTTCAAAAAGTTGTTTTTTTTTAATGTTTTGTTTTTTCTCTATCATTCTCTGATGAGATGTCTCTTTGTTATCCATTCGGCGATTTCCGGAAATTATGGCACAATGAGGTTTAGGGAAAAAATAAATAAGAAAATCGTTAGAAAAAATGATGCCACTTTTCTTTAAAAAATAGGACAAAATGGAAAATATACGATTTTTGGCATGATGCCAATTCTTAATTTAGGAGATTACGGTAGTCTAATAGAGCGCGCTTTCTCGATGTTCCCTCGGTGACCCCGTGCGTCACACGAGCTTGCATCTGGTAGGGAGAGAGAGCATGGGGTACCCATCTCACCAGCACTCGTCGGTAACCGAGATTGTGAAGATGATTGCTGATGGTTTGGTGACAGCAGCCAAGTGGTCTCCAGCTCTCGCGTAGTTATATCTTGCCTCTCCTTCACGGCGTCGCGTAGCAGGTCGTTTTTCACCGTCTCAGCCGCCGGAGTGCCACAGCTCCACTCGTAGAAAGTGATCAATCGAAAACACGCGCGCCTTATATAGGTATGGGAAAGAAGTTTCTAGAAGGTTCTATGCAATAATACACGGCCTGCTGGCCAGAACGCGATCGGTAACGTGCTCCACTGCGCACATTTTTTTCTCTCGGTCTCTTCGACGAGAGCTCTTGACATGGCGCCAACAACGAACTTTTTATATATTTTTTCTTCATGAATGCTGATTTTTCAGATTTTCATTTAACATTTACCGTGGAAAATTTAGGTAAATTTTTTATAAGTTCGAGCATATCGATTTTCCCGTTTTAATTCTTCAATTTCTACATTTGGTCAAACAAATTTATTTAGTTGCCAACTTCAAAAAAAATTACACTCTTTCAATTTATTTTCGAAATGTTTTAATAAGAAACAAATAACTATTTAAGCCGCAGTCGGAGTTGACTTGTTGGTTGGACGACGAAGTTTTTGACGTTTCTGAAGGAAAAAAAGAAGAGAAGAGCAACGAGAAAAAAATTACCGAATGGACCAGCGACTGATCCAAATCGTGCAACACGCTCTCCATTGTTTTTTGCTTATGGCTCATGTTCGCGATTTGCCTGAAAATAAAAAATTAATTATGGCACAATTTTTGCTTTTTTATGAAAATGATTACAAAATCGCCTAAACCTAAGCGCTGAGAAGGATCTGAGAGATCACGCATTTGACGGCGTTAGCGTTGCTTCGCAGTATCTAGAATCAAAACTTTATCAGAAAATGTTATGGGGCAAAAAACTGCGCGAAAACTGGGGAAATGTAAAAAAAAACTATTTTTTAAAATCGATATTTCGGTCAAAAAATTTCTGAGCATATGCACGAGTATTTTTGCGCTTATTTTCCGAGTTTTCGCAAGTTGTTTTGCTATTTCGTGAATAACCCCATTGAAAACAACTTGAATCAGACATTAAAGTGGTGCGAGCATATTTTTCTTTTAATTTTTTTCGGAACTTTGAATCGTCTATTTTTTCTGACTCCATGGTTTTTTTTACTTCAGACGAAGCATTAAAAATAAAAACATACCAGAACGGCGGCGAGTCTTCCAGTTGTTGTTCTCCATTGTTCCCTGAAATTAAAAATATTATTAAGGTGTTTTAATAAGTCTAAAAAAAAAATAATGATACTTTTCGCAAAAAGAAATTCGAAAATATTACAACAAAGCTCAGAAAAAATCATTAAAAAATTGCAGAAAAACTTGGCGACGAGAAAGCGCCAACGATATCGAAAAGTGCGTCAGTAAAATCAAAAAGTGCGTCAGCGGGATCAGGATACGTAGCGAAACGTGGCTTTGTGCAGTATATACCGTAATAAGTTGCTGCGAAGCGAAAATGCGACCACGCCTATTCTGAAATTTTTATTTTTAGGAATTTTGGCGCGCAGTTAAAATTTAATTTTCCGATGTAGCGCTTAACACACCGTGTAATGCAACAGTCTAGTGCCCTAACAAGCAAGCTCCAAAAGCTATTGGCGCAAATTTCAAAATCTTCCAAAAAAAACTTTTTTGCCAGCCTAATATTTTCCAACGTTCCGTCCAACACGCTGTGAAAATCAGGTTTTGTAGACGATAGCCGTCAACAACCTTCTGGTGAAAACTATTTTTTAACAGAGCAAGGCTTTTTTTTTTGTTTTTTTTTTCGTTTACGCAATGACGTGAACTGATCTGACATCGTGTCATCCTGATTCCATAAGAAAAATTTTTGGAAATTTTGAAAATATTGTTATTATCGCAATCGATTCTTTTACAGAAGACAATTTTAAGTAAGTTTTGTTTAGTTTTGAAATCAGTATTTGTTTTTTTCAGTTAAGCATTCTACAATGTCTCGCCCGAAAAAGGGAAATGCAACAGAGAATTCATTTAACGCCCTACGTGAGTATTTTTAAACTTGCTGCTAGCCGTCTAAAAATAATTCGGATACCTTGCCAAATCAATTAGGTGTCGTAAAGTCCACTCGGGAACATTTTATTGAAACCCACGCACCATTGTGATATAGGCCCCCAGCATAAGCGTTGGAGGACCCCCCTCCTTTCAAGCATGTGGGGGACCTTATTAAAATCAGAAATTTTGCGACGGCGCGGTGGGGGCTATAATAGAAGAATTCCAGGGATTTGGACATACTCCCCCCCTACTCCATTGTGGAAGACTTTTAAAAAATTGTTAAAGCCCCCACTAAATGTTCTGATATATTATTGTTTTAAAAAATTTGTCACCTGGCGAAAGGCGCGAATTCAAAAAATAGGCTCCGCCTCCTAGCCAAAATATTTTTGCAACTCTGCGCGCGCCAATTTGCAATCGCGGTGCGCGCGATTTTATGCGTTGAATCTCCGTTACTTTATTAACAAATATCCAATTAAGAAAATCAAAAACTCACTTTAAATCAAAAGTTGCCAAATTTGCTTCAAAATAACAATTTTTATAAAGGTTTCCAGGAGAAATTGAATGGCACTGGACAAAAATCTGACGCAGAAAATCGCGCGCACCGCGATTGCAAATTGGCGCGCGCAGAGTTGCAAAAACATTTCGGCGAGGAGGCGGTGCCTATTTTTTGAATTCGCGCCTCTCGCCAGTTGACAATTTTTTTAAACAATAATACAACCCTTACTGATACAGTGCGCGTCATAATTGTAAGACACCCTCTTATTTTCGGGGATAGGGTGAAACTAGAAGGTTTTATGAAACAGCATGTGGTGGATCTTTTTCAGCGTCGAAAATAACCCGGAATGCCAAATTTTCATTCACCTACCACAAAAATTACGACTAAAGTATCAAAAGGTCGAAAAATCAGTTTTTTATTCCTTTTGAAGTTATTTTCTTAATTTTTACTAATAATTGTGGCATACTTGACCAATTTTTTTCAAGTTTCCAATTTTTTCACCGTCACATCTCTTTCAAGGATTTTGGTTGACTACAATGATTCTACAAGTCACAAATTCTGAGATAACGAGTATTGGAACCAAGGGTGCCACAAAAAAAATTTTTTGCGAAAAAACAAAAAAAGTTTTTTTTGCAAAAAAAATTGCGAAAAAAAAACAAAAAAACCAAAAAATGTTTTTCATTTTTACCGCGTATTTTTATCGTTTTTTATCAAAATACTATCAAATTTACCGATTTTACTTATGCAGAAAGGTGGAAAATTGCGAAAAATATGCAAAAACTGTTTGCGAGACATCTCGAAAACACGTACTCTAGTCTTTGTTCCAAGTTTTTCTTTCCAATCTTTTATTTTTTCAAAAAAAAATGCGGAAATTTTTTGAAACAAAAAACCTATGCGAAAAAAAATATAAAGGTTTTTCGCAATTGGTGCGAAAAATTCGAAAAACAACAAAAAAAACGGGACCCCTGGTTGAAACCTCATCTCACGACAGATCGCTTATCGCGAAGGATGAATTTGGCCTGCCGCGGCCACCCTGTTGTTCGTGGTAGGCCTGCCGTAGGTGAAAATTTGTTTTTTTTTTGAGACGCATTCCCTTAAAACATGTTTTATTTAAAAGGCCAAATACATAAAAAGCAACAACAAAAAGATCATGGTTCTTGCCGGGCTTTTCCATTGCTCCCACTTCTGCGCCACGTTGTCTCCAAACCGAGCACTGTAATAAGAATATGAATAATTTTAAAGATAAACTAATTGTAAGCGATTTGTTTCTAATAGCCGTTTTCTATACTATTGTGTTTTCAATCGACTTGCGACATGAGAACGCGAAACTCCGCCCACTTATTTTTGCGCTACCTGTCTGCGTCTCTTCAAATATCGCTGTGTTCGCGTGGTCGCGCACAAATAAGTGGGCGGAGCCTCGCGTCCTCATGTCGCAAGTCGATTGAAAACACAATAGCTAATCAGTTAATTTTTGGCGCGTGCATAGCGGGGTAAAATACCACAAACGTTGCCCAATTTCTCTTCCGAGTTCCGTCGCTAATTTCCGATTTTGTAATTTTCTCTTACAGATTTTCTCTTGTTAGATGTTCCGACGGAATTCCGAATTCGTCATTTTTGTTTCAGAATTCCGTCGGAATTCCGAAATTTCAAATTCTAGTTCCGATTTCAGTCGAAATTCCGATTTCCAACGGAGTTCCAATCGGAAAAATCGGAAAAAAAAAACCCAATTAGGTCCATTAAAGTCTAAAATTATTTATTTTCAACCAGCCAAAATAGTCAAACGCGCTCCACTGAACTCAAAACTGTGCGGGTTTTATTTTAGTTTGGAAATTATTTTATTTCACGTGTAAATTCAACGTGAAATGAAATAATTTGGAAACTAAAACAAAATCCGCATAGCTTTGAGTTCAGTGGATCGCGTTTAACCATTTTGGCGGGCCGACAGAAATAATTTCAAAAAAAACTTGGCAGAATGATACTATCGAGACGCAGATAAATGCGACAGAGCGCGTTTGCCTTTACGTAGGTTCTAACACGCCGTGCTTTGAGTCGAGTCCTGGAATGTGATTCTCGAATTCACGTTTTTATTCGAAAAAATGAAGAAACAACTGGAGAAATTAAGAGATTTTTGTCTCCTAGTTTCACGTGAAATGTCATTCAGTCACACTGCACCTTGCATGGGGAGACTAGATTCAAAATTCAGAGGAAATGGGCGATAGAGCGCACTTGCACCGCGTCTGCCTGCGTCTCTTATCTCGGCACACTCTCTCGCTCACTTGTTTTTGAAAAAGATCATTAAAATGCATTTTTCAGCATTTTCTCGTTTCTTTTTTTCAAAAATCGCTCTGTTGAATGGAAGTAAAAATTTTAGAATGTTTTTAAAACAAAGTTTATCAAAATTGGCCAATAATTACTTGTTCGCTGTCAATTTTTTGTTTTTCTTTATTTTTTGCCGACATTTGTTAGCCATAGTTTTGAATTTCTGTGTTGAAAGTTTTCAAATTAAGATAAAAAAAGAAATGGGATAAAGTACTCATCGCACAATTTTTCGTAAGTTTCGCATTGCAATTGTACAATTATGGTCTCTCGCCAAACCAAAGGCTGGTTTTCGTTGAATGGCACGTAAAACTGTAAATTTCAGAAAAAATAAATATTAATTAAAGGGGAAAAATAGAAAATATGACATTTCGGATAAAAAAATGCCTGCGAAAATGGAAGAACAACTAAAAATCGATAGAGTGCACGGAAGAATCGACCAATTTTCGAAAAATTTGATTTAAAAACACTCTAAAAAAAATTTGCTACCTTTTAACAGAGAGATTTTTCCAAAAATGAAACGGCACGCGCACTCTATTGACCAATTTCTCTGGTTTTTGAAGCGAGTCTCCCAATGCAAGGTGCAGTGCAGTCACGAATCCATTAAATATAACAACTCTGAAAGCCAGGTCTATTTTGCTGTTTAAGTTATCTTGAGTCGTTATTTCTCCCGTTATTTCTTTTCCTCTCAAAGTTAAAAATTCACTTCTCCATAACACTTGTTCTGACTTCAATAACATGGTTCGGGTTGAATAGAGAGTTTCAAAATGAGTATCAATTAAAAAAATTGTTTAGATAGAGTTTATTAAAATAACAGAAATATTGAATACTATTCTCAGTACGGAGCGCTGCAGACGCGCTCCCTTCGCACAGTGGTGGACGCGGCCTCGTTGGCGACGAGAGAGTGCAGAAAATTGAGAGAGCCGTGGCCGATGTTTCGCTCTGATTTCTCTAAACCTCACTCCAAATGCATGTGAAATTTTTTGTTCGTTTGGAGCGAGTTTTCAGAATTTTATACCGAGTATAATAAAAACTCCCTAACAAAAAAGAAAAACCACATCAAAACTCGAACCTACACAGGTAGTGCGCGTTCAGCTTATAATAGGTTGCGCGATAGGTCTACCGAGTACCAGCGAAGGACCCCAAAGTAAGCCTATTATAGGCTTATCGCGGGTCGACGCCTGTAATAGGCCTATTGTAGGCTTATCGCGTGTGACTTTTGCCTATCAAGTTTATCGCGGCTATCAAAAGGCCTATCGTAAGCCTACAATAGGCCTTTCGCGGTCATCCAAAACTTGCATGTGGACTTATAATAGGGCTGCCATAGGTTCGGGTGCCCACGGCCCGGCCAAAGCGACGTGGCCGAGGAAAAACTTGTAATGGTACAGCAGTATTGGCAGCGAAACTGGTGTGCAAACACCGCGGCGCAACACTGCAGATTGCGCGTCAACACCAATTTGTTTTGGGTTTAATTTTGCTTTTTAAAGTTCTTAACAGCGAAGTTAATTGCTTTATTCCATTAAAAATGCTTAAAAAACAACAGAAAAATAAAATACAATCAAAAAATAAGATTCGGACAACAAGAAAACGAGGAAAAGTATCAAAATAGCCACAAAAAACAAAAAATATATAACAAAGTCGTGAAAACCTAATATTTTTGACAAAAAAACAAAATAATTATTTGAAGTACGTTGGGGGAATGTTTCGGAATACTATACCTACTTATTTTCGAGAAAAATAGTTTTTTTTCTGAAAATTTTCACATTTTTTCTATTCTTCGTGGTTTTTCTTGAAAATGCTTACATACAGCTTCAGGTAGTTGTTATCAAAAGAAAGAGAATTGCCTCGAGAACATTGTGGCAAAAAAACAGAGAGTTAAAAGGACTGTTTTTCGAGAAAAAATGGTTTTTGTCTGATAATTTTCACATTTTTCGAGTCTTCGTGGTTTTTCTCGAAAATCTGTACATGAAGATTTAAATATTTAATATCAAAAGAAAGAAAAATGCTTGAAGAACATTGTGGCAAAAAATCAGAAAATTAAAATAACTTGTTTTCGAGAAAAACATTTTTTGTCTGAAATTTTCACATTTTTCGACTTTTCGTGGTTTTTTTTCGAGATTCATACATACAGCTTCAAATTTTTGGCATCAAACGAAAGATAATTGCCTGGGGAAAGTTTTGGCAAAAAATCAGAGAATTAAAAGGATTGGTTTTCGAGAAAAAACATTTTTTGTCTGAAATTTTCACATTTTTCGACTTTTCGTGGTTTTTTTTCGAAATTCACACATACAGCTTCAAATTTTTGGCCTAAAACGAAAGATAATTGCCTGGAGAAAGTTTTGGCAAAAAATCAGAGAATTGAAAGGATTGGTTTTCGAGAAAAAAATTTTTTTGTCTGAAAATTTTCACATTTTTTGACTTTTCGTGGTTTTTTTTTCGAAATTCACACATACAGCTTCAAATTTTTGGCATCAAACGAAAGATAATTGCCTGGAGAAAGTTTTGGCAAAAAATCAGAAAATTAAAAGGATTGGTTTTCGAGAAAAACATTTATAAAAACTCACTACTTTGAAGACTCGCGAAGGGAAGTGTGCGGAACAAATCCGAGCTCGGTTGTGAGTTATCCTGAAAGTAAAGTTTATTTTAAACATTTATTTACAAAAATATATTGAAAAACACGAAAAAAACAGCAAAAAAACGAAGTTTCATAGTTGCCTCTCGGCGCAATGCATTAAAAAGGAGGTGGCCGAGTTTCCGAATTTTTCTCGGCCACGTCGATTTGGCCGCGCCGTGTGCCTCATAATGCTCATATGTTTGCGAATTCAGCCCGTATATCTAGGGACCGGAAAAGGTGGGAGCGGAGTCGCTCATTTTTTCTCTTGGGTTTCATTTTTGAACTTTGCGACTTGATTGAATTGAAAGGTGTTCTTGTGGTAGAATGTCTTTGTGGTGGTCGTACCTCAAACTTGGGTAATTAAACCTTTTATATATAAGATTAACAAGATATAACAATAAAAGTATAACAAGATTGATGTTAAGAAAGTAACGATAAGAAAAGGTATAAAAATGGGGAAGAAAAGGAAAGACCGTCTTAACACGACGGTATTGAAACAATATGAATGAGGTGTGAAAGAAGGGGCTCTGTCTGTTGGGGGGCGTGGTCAGATGGATACAGACAGAGATTGTTCGGGACAGAAAATTATGAGGAATGTAAAGGGGGGACAGGACGAGATAGTGTGGACAGTCCCATAGAAGTAGCATCTGTCCACGACATCTTCATCCTCCCCCACACAAGCTAGAGAGGCTTGTGCTTGGGAAGATGGAGATGTTGTAACATATGAAAAGTGGGTGTGTGTGAGTCAGATGTAGAGAGCAAGTACAGAGCTGGAAGCTCAGCATCTGTCCTTGACAAAGTTACTGTTACAGTTTCTCCAACACAAGCAAGAGAGAGCTTGTGTTAGAGAAACCGTAACTGTCGTACAAAGTAAGAATAGAGAGAGTGTGGGAAACAGGAGAGTAAAGAGAATTAATATAAAATACACGATAATAATAATATTCTATAATTAAATAAAATACGAGTAAAATCGAGTATATTGATTGCGCGGATACTAACGTTATTAATTTATATGCTAGAAATTTTGTATACGTATTCGACCACAAGGAATCGATTGGTGATATCAGATTTCGCTTAAAATTAATTTTTAAAATCGAAAATTGCAAAAAAGTGAAATCATTTTCGGAAAATAGTGATTTTCGGGAGGTTGTAGGTCGAACACGCATCATTTTTTTTGTGATGCCGGTACATTTTAATACGTAGAATTTAATTTTACAGCTCATTTTTCTCCATCTTGCTGAGAAATTTTTCTGCACGCCTTCAAACTTGCATGAAAAATTGCGGAACATTTTCAGCGATGACCCCCATTTTTTATTTTTTAAATATGTTTAATAACTCTGACATTTTTTAAAACAATTTTTATATCAATCGGATAACTTTAAAGCACAAAAAGTGAAGATAGAAAGTGACCTGTTTGTGCGGCGGAATTTGACACCTCCAAATGCTCGTCTAGTGGAGCGCACTTGCATACCTTCTCGCGTCGCGCGCCGCTCCTATATCAACGCCTATTGCGGGTACTGAAAATGTGTGCAGCGGTGGCCTAGTGGTGAGACACAGGTGAAATGCGGTGAATGCATATAGTGTCCGTATTTGAATCATGTCGTCCTTTTGGTCCATTGGACGGTATATAATTACTTTTAATTTATTTTTTGTATTAAAATAAATAAATTGAATGTATATACACAAGCCTGCGACATTTCGCGACTTTGCCCCCTGCTTTTTTTTTTATTTTCTTACAAGTTTTTTTTTCTTTAATGGCACTGATTTTTTTACTTCAGCTCTTCCAAATTTCGTGATTTTTGTGGCTGAATTAGTAAAATGTGTAAACGTTAATTGAACGACGCGGATTTATTAAATTTCTAGAGCCTAATTAACATAAATGCACGATATGATTCAAAAACGGACACTATATGCATCCAGCGCATTTCACTTGTGGAGCTTGCGGATGCCAATCTGATGGTTGTGGGTTCGATCCCCCTCCGCGGTTTTTATTTTTTTTATTTTTCCGTACCTGCTCAGGCTAAATCTTATGGATTTTTGTTTCGAATACCACAAAAAAATTACATTTGCGTGTTGGAGGAAAACGTTGAAAAAAAAATTTTCGTTAGTTTTATTTTTAAATTTGTTAGTTTTATTTAAATCCTTCGGGAAAATAACTTTTATCCAGAAAGTTCAGCGGCAAAACGCCAGAAGCATGTGTGAAACCTTAAAAATGGGCGACCGGAGGGAGCTGGGCGGAAGCTTGCTTTGAATCTGTGGTTCAAAACAGAAAACAAAAAAAAAGTGCACCAATAGGTATTGAACCCAGGCCTCCAGATCGGCGATCGAAAATGTACACCACTAGACCACACAGGTGATTCGCGACTTATACATTATACGCGCAGACAAACAATTTAGAAATTGTACACAAATCGCGAAGAAGAAAATCGCGATTTGAGCACAATTTGTAAATAATGCATGGTCGACAAATAGTCGGAATTTCCGAATTATGGATAAATTATTGATAAATCGCGAAAATACAATTGGCAAATCCCGAACGAACTCTCGCAGCGAAACTTTGCTCATCATTGATTGAGGCCCAAATTAATTTATTTCTCCCTGGAAAATGTTATTTTTATGCCATTTTTCTTAGGTTTTTTCGTAAAAATTCTTCAAGAATTTTATAGTTTTCATTCCTTCTTGCTTTTTTATTGATTTTCTTTCGTTAATATTATATTTTCAGACGCTCCGACGGTCATCCCCTAAAAAGGCGCGGCATCCAATAAAAATGTGAGTTTTCAAACTTCATTAATGCACAACTTAAGTTTAAAAATGTTTTAAAAGTATTATTAAAAACAAGCCTGATCTGACGCCTATCGGCGCCGATCAGTCTTGAGTAGCCGCCTGCGGCGGCTGTTCGGTTGGGCGTATGATTAAGCTTGATCTAGTTCAAAATACCCTTTTTAGTTTCAAAACAACAATTTATTCACTAAAAACTATTTGAACAACAGAACTATCTTTTAAAAAAACGATAAAAAAAATAATGAGATCAAATAATTTCTTTGTATACTCGGTATAAAACGTTGATAACTCGCTCCAATCGAACAAAGAATTTCGCATGCATTTGGAGTGAGGTTTAGAGAAATCAGAGCAAAACATCGGCCACGGCTCTCTTGATTTACTACACTCTCTCGTCGCAAACGCGGCCGCGTCCATCACTGTGCGAAGGGAGCGCGTTTGCAGCGCTCCGTACTGAGAATACACGACGTTGAATAGTCGCTCAGAAGTAGATTTGATGAAAAGCTCATTCTTTGATCTGGAAAGAGCAACGTATGTCTGTCCGTGAACAAAGACGTCTTCCGGGAGGTAGAGTCCAACTCTTCCAAACGATTGTCCCTGTGCTTTGTTGATGCTGATGGCAAATGCCAACTTGACCGGGAACTGTGTTCTCTTGAGGTGGAAAGGAAGGTTTTTGTCTTCGTAGCAGGTGATCCTCGGCACGAAGGTGTCCTTTCCTTTGTTGGATCCTATGGCGAATGAATAGAGGATGCACTTTCGCTTGAAACTCTAGACGAAGGGCCGTTGCACATTCCACTGCTCACGTCCAGATTTTTCCAATCATGACGACTGAGCCAACATTCAGACGAAGACGGTGAAGAGGAAGCGAAGATGTCCGAACAGAGTTAAGGAATTCTGTAGTCATGTGTTTGTTTGAAGACTCGTCTTCAACTTCGTCCCGGCGTCCGAAATGTCTCCTCTCAAACCGCCAAACGCATCATCCACGAGATCTTCCAAAACTGGGAGACCTTCTAGAAGAGTGACTCGATCTTCGTAGTCGTTTGCTACTCCATCACCAACATCTAGTAGAAACTTGATCCAATTGGCATCTGCATTGATGATCCGCATGTTGTCTAGAAGCGAGAACTTCTGGAATTGATTCCAGAGGTAACTGTTCTTGATACAGTTGTTGAAGAGGTCAGTCTTGGTTCCGCGTCGGATAACAGGAAGGATCTGACGGAAATCTCCGCCCAGAACAATACGTTTTCCTCCGAAAGAGAAGGGAGAGTCGGGCAAGTCTCGAAGCACAAAATCAGAAGTCTCCAATGAAGTTTTGGAGATCATGGAGCACTCGTCCCAGATGATCACATCCACTTCTTTCAGCTTCTTTGTCTCGTTACTTCCTTTGCTGTGGTTGCTCGTCTTGGAATCGTTTCCGATTTTCAGTTTGAACAGTGACGCAGAAGTCCGGCTATTTGAAAGCAATGTGCTGGCAATTCCTGTCCAGGCGGTGCACTGTACGTTCTTGTTCATTGATGAGAGCATGTGAAAGATCACGTTGTATGTGTACGTCTTCCCAGCTCCCCCGGACCATCGAGAACAAAGATCTGAGGAAGAGTGAAGTCAGTTGCAGCGGCAATGACAGCATCACAAAATTCCTTCTGGCGGGGATTCAAAGTGGCGTAGAGTTGATCTCCTTTTGCTCGGTGAAAGTCCAAATCAACGAAATCGTCAGTAGAGTTGGCGATGACAATAGTAGGTGCAGTGGTGAACGTGTCTATTGATTTTCCCAATCGGACCAATCTTTCATCAATGTCGTAGTCTCTCGTGCTTCTGATTCCCCCTGATCGTGTCCCCGATTCAGAAAATCCTCTGACATGTACCATTGTCGTCTTTAGTCGTCTTCAGATCCGAGAAGCTGGTGGCACTTTTGATGTACAGAAGAAGAAGACGTAGAGCGTATCTTTCAGGATCTTATGGAGAGACTCCATAGATCTCTCGGATGGCCCATTCTCCGCCTCTTTTTCTAGTTTTCCACTCTCCTCTTGTCTTGTCGAAGGTGAAACACTCTGGCATTTCGATGTAGGTGTGTTTTCTGAAGTCCTTGATCCCTTCGAGGTCCTTTCCAGCTCGTTCCTGATCAGCTAAGTTCTTGTTCGGAGCAACACTGCGCCTCTCTTCAGCCGCCTGCTTCGTGTCCATGGTGTATAATTGTCCATAGGAAAGGGCCTTTTCAGTCGATGGATGGAGAGGTCCAGCTGCAAGGTAGATCTGTTCATGGATCTTGTAAGAGTAAAGTCCGTAGTCTCTGAACTCTTCCACCTGTGCACCCATTGATGCGAGAGCTAATGCCGAATTGAACTGTTGGATATTGCTCTGGAAGTTCTCAGCATCCGAGCTATCTCCCACCTCCAAATGTGTCTTTGGCCGTTGTTGCATTCTTCTCATCCTTTTTATTCCGATATCTGGTTGAATGGTATGTGAATCTCTCAGTGCGTTGCTCCTTGGTTTCAGATGCTCTTTTAGCCTTGGCATTGCTTCGAAGACTTGATCTTCTTTTCTCGACTCTTTCCTGCGTTTCAGACAGTCTTGTCTCCAATTTTGATTGCGAGTTGCTGATCCTTTCCATCATTTTCTCCTTCTCGGTAGAATCTGCTCTCCGAAGACGTCTGGACTCTCGATCTTTCTTTTTCCGGATCGCACTTTCTTCTGGAATCTCGCTTTGTCGCTTCCGTCTCATAAACTCTTCAGCAGATCGCGTTTGATCATTTTGGCGGGCCGACAATAAATATTTATACGACTTTCGTCGTAGCAGTAACAAAAAAAATAGTTAAACGTGAAAACCAATTGAACTCCCGCTTGACGCGAACATTTAATTATCAGTTCATATCGTTTGCAATCGGTATCACTTGGTGTAGTAGCTAGTGAGTTGCAAACTGCAATATGCACTCCCTGGTTCAATTCCTCCTGAGGTCTGTTGAGTTTTGTTGATCCAACGCATCCAACCAACGATCCAACCAACGCTCCGCGGTTATTACAACAACAACAAAGATTACGAAGCCGATCCGTTCTCCAAGTACAGAAGGTACTGCGGATCACGGTTTTCTGCGTACGCGGACGACTGGTGGTGTACCGTTCAGAGCCAGACATTATTTAAGTCAATTCATGGCTAGGGAAATGACCGAGCAATCTTCGTAGATTTCTCTACTACCCAATTAGAGGCTGGGTGAACCCGGGAGTGAGGGCAGGAATCGAACCTGTGACCTCCACAGGTGATTCGCGTGACGCAAATAATTTGTCAAAAATTGTTCGCGCGTTTGCGAAATGGGTACGCGTGAACATTACTTTTGTGCGCGCACAATTCGCAATTCGCGAAAATTTACATTTAATTTGCAAATTATATGCGCATTCCGAAAACACGGTCAACAATTTGCAATTCGCAAAACGCCGACAATGATTTTGTTCGCACACAAATGACAAATCCCGAATATTTGCCACACAATTAAAGGGGGTGCCAACTTTTTGGGGAAAGTTGCTTAAAATATACTCTTGGGTGGGGGATTTACGAATATCACATTGAAATCGCACGAAAAAATTTCTCTGATTTTTTATGATTTTTACAAAAAAAAATAGAAGACCACGAGGAGTACACGAAAAAATGGTGGCCGTGGCCTAGGAAAGCCGCGGCCGCGGCTTCTAGAAACTTCCATTTTCACGAGAAATATTTTTTTTCTTGTAATTTTCCTCGTTTTTATCATCGATTTTCGATAAATCATGCTCTAATCGCTTATTAAAATTTTAGATAATCGCGAAAACACATTTTATTATTGTTTTAAAAAATTTGTCACCTGGCGAGAGGCGCGAACTTGAAAAATAGGCTCCGCCCCCTCGCCAAGATTTTTCTGCAATGGCTGCACCTCCGTTTGCAAGCGCGCCGCGCGCGATTTTCTGCTTGGAATTTTTGTTTATTTTTTCCGCCAAACCTTCACAAAAAATACATAGTTAAACGTATTTTCCATATTTTTGCGAGGAATTTTTGCGCGAATTTTTGCTTTATTTATTTGTTTCGAAATTTTATAAAATTAGTGTTTTTCAATGATTTTTTTTTGAATTTTTTCTGTACCTATGCAGACGAATTTTGCTGCCATTGTATTTCATAGGTTCATAAAAATAATAAATCAAGCCAAATTCTGTCATTTTTTCAACAATTTCAGACCTCTGATCAAACAAAACACATAGAATTCATCGAAGATTTATTTTTTATCCTGGAAAAAAAGTTTACAGACAATATCAGCAGATTATGGATCCTGCCGAGCGATCATCGCCTACCTGTCCCCCAAAACCTTCATTTCAGAAAGGTAATGGAAAAATTTGATTAAATATTAAAAATTAAATTTAAATACATAAAAAAATTAAAACACGTAGAATTCATTTCCAAATGAAGCAATCGTCGTCATCCAAGCGTGTTCAGGTCAGGCCGGGGCAAATTGAAGGATTGACGTCTCTGAAAAATATCCAAACATATGAGGTTGAAACGAAAGAAAAATCCACGCGATGCGCATATGCAAATATACTGTCGCTTTTAAAAAAGGTTACAAAAAAACTTATAATTGATTCGTGACGGAGTGACATTTCACGTGAAACTGTGAGACGAAAATTCTCTTGATTTTTTCAATTTTTTCTTAACTTTTTCGAATGAAAACGTGAAAAAAATTGTCACTCCACCACGAATCCATTATACCATTTTCTCATAAAATAAAAACTCACAGGAGGATCGCGATTTTCTGGAAATAGGGAGAGCTGTCGCCTCTCTCGATGCCACCGACATTCCCAAAGGACCAGAAAATTCTGCCGCATTTATTCATTTCTCGTCGGCAGTTTTTGCGCATTATTTGGCGATGATCTGGGTCATCTGCAAAATATTATTATTGTCATAAAAAAGTTTAAAAATATTAACAATTAAAACTCACACATTTTTAAATCGATAGCCAGGCAAATAATAAACAATACCTGGAAAATCTGAAAAAGAACGCCAGAAAATCGTTTTCCAGCAAAAAAATTGTTTATTTCATAAATTAACAAATTGTTAAAAATGACAAAATTAGTTTTAATATGTATTTTTGTAAAAGTTTGGCGGAAAAAATGAAAAAAAATGAGAGAAAATTCCACGCGGAAAATCGCGCGCGGCGCAATTGCAAACGGAGCTGCAGCCATTGCAGAAAAATCTTGGCGAGGGGGCGGAGCCTATTTTTCAAGTTCGCGCCTCTCGCCAGGTGACAAATTTTTTAAAACAATAATAGTCATAAATATCAAAAAATCGGCGCTATGCGGGTTGGGGGGGCCACCCAAAAAAAAAATTTTTTTTTTTCGTTTTTTTGTGCGGTTTCGCTTTGCTTTTGATTTGTTTCATATATTAATCTCATTCTGCATTGATTTTTGTCCGGAAAGTTCAGCGGCAACGCGCCGGAAGCATGTGTGATACTTTTCAAATCTGCGACCGGAGGGAGCTGGGCGGAAGCTTGCTTTGATCCTTTTGAGTGTTTAATCGGCTCCCAGTAACCTTTTCTTATCTTTTTAGGCTCACCTTTAGACTTTTAATCACAAAAAATCCTTCCGCAAAGCATGCTTCCGCCAAGCTCCCTCCGGTCGCCCTTTTGAAAAGTGTCACACATGCTTCCGGCGCGTTGCCGCTGAACTTTCCGTGCATCGATAAATGCCGAGAAACGCATATTCAATACGTGAACAACAAAAAATTAGTGAAAAAATTTTTTTTTGGGTGGCCCCCCCCCCCCCCCGGGGGTACGACAGAATAGAAATAGGCGAAATAGAAATGCTACAAAATAGAAATGCTACAAAAAAGAACTGGAAAAAATAGAACTGAGCGAAATAGAAATGCTACGAAATAGAACGGCTACAAAATAGAAATGAGCGAAATAGAAATGCTACAAAATAGAAAAAATTTTGGCGATGGAGCGTGTTTGCATTATTTTTTCAATTGCTCAGTTTTTCGCCGATTTCCATTTTTTTTTCTGTAACTGCATTGATTTTATACCTTTCTTCATTTTCGATGTTGTTAAGTGTGTAAAATATCTGAAAATTACTGAAAAATCCTATAATATTCGGAAAATTCGAAGAATAATGCAAACGCGCTCCATCGCACCGATTTCTATTTCGCCCATTTCTATTTTGTCACATTTCTATTTCGCGCTGTTCTATTCCGCTCATTTCTATTTTGTAGCCGTTCTATTTTTTCCAGTTCTTTTTTGTAGCATTTCTATTTTGTAGCATTTCTATTTCGCCTATTTCTATTCTGTCGTACCCCCCCCCCCCCCCCCAACCCGCATAGCGCCGAAAAATCGATATTTGCCTGTTGTTCGATTCAACGTTCTGAATATATTCCGGTGAAAATTTTTGCTCGAATATAAAAGTTACAGATAAAAGAGTGATTTTAATGCGGAAGTGAGCAGGAAAACGGGAAAAAATTAAAGGTATGAGAATTTTGTTTCGAATTTGTTTTATCATTAATTTTGTGATCAACACGCATTAATTTCCTATCTGAAATCACGAAATGATGTTTGTAATATATTTCCCAAAGATTGATGCAAAAATATTGGAAAAAGACGGGTGAAAAATGATGAAAAAGAAAATGGCGTTTGAATTTCGCGCCAAATCGTGTACTCCCCGTGGTCTTCTATTTTTTTTGTAAAATTCATAAAAAATCAGAAAAATTTTTTTGTGCGATTTCGATGTGATATTCGTAAATCCCCACCCAAGAGTATATTTTAAGCACTTTCCCCAGAAAGTTGGCACCCCCTTTAACAAATCGTGTGCACATCGCGAACAAAAACAATAAGAATTGACCAATCGATAGCAGATAATTGACATTTCGCTATCATTATTCTGTTTTCGCAATTCACGTACCGCTAAAAAATTTCCTGGATAAATAATTAATTTTCTTTAACTTTATTTATTGAAAAATTATTATGTATTTAAAAATATTTACAATTAAAAATAAATACAATCAAATATCTATATGCAAAGAAAAAATTAAAAGCCACGGTGTCCAGGATTTGAAATGTGGGCGGAGCCTAATTTGCTGGCGCGTCAGCAAACTTCCATGGCGCACTTTCGGTGCTTGCGCATTTTTCGACTCTCGCATTTTATTTTATTGATTTTATTGTTTTTCTTTCAGTAAAACTTGTTTTTCTTTGTACAATGTATGTATTTTATCTTTTAATACCATATAATTGCCCAAACTTCGCTTTTCGTAAAGATTTATCCTGCAAAAACACCAAAAAACTCAAAACGAATATTTCGAAATGGTCGCTGAACCAAATTCGACGTTCTTAGGCTTAAAAAATTTCTAAAGACCTCAGCTATAATTCCGTTGGAGCACATGTGGGAAAAAAATTAAGAATTTATGCTTTTTTCCCGAAAAACATAAAAAATGCCTCAAAATTTGAATTTCGCGCGAAAAAATCCAGTGGGGCGCGTTTGCTCGGCTCCGCCCACATTTCAAATCCTGGACACCGTGAAAGCGGGGAAAAGAAGAAAAAAATCCAGTGGAGATGAGCGAGCCAGTCGATCGTTGTTGATTGCACTGAAAAATAATACATTTAAATCCGTAATAGAACTGATTTTTTTCCCCTCTATGTTTAAAACTTTTGTTGTTATTTTTGATTCAAGTAGGAAAAACTTTCGATTTCTCACAAATCATTGCAACGCGGTGTTTGCGTACTTTTAAAATTCAAACGAAAATGGGAACAACTCTCTTCATTTCCCATGCTATTTCTTTCATTTATTTATTTATTTATTTATTTATTTGTATACGCCCATTGCGGTACGTGAAAAGAAAATAATACAGAAGAAATGTATAGGTGGAAATAAAGAAAACGAAGTGGTAAAAAAATAGGCAGGAAATATGGTCTGAGTAAACGTGAGAATAACACATTTGGGGGAGAAAAGAGGAAGGATTGTGCGTAAACGTCCGGTCATAATCAGTGGTCACATTTTGAATGAAGAGAGAGTGCGGTTAACAAAAAAGTTTCTACGTATTTTAGTTTTGCAGTGGTTCCATTTTAATTTACCCTAAACTCGTGTAGATAGGTCCGATTTCATTCCTGAGAAGGACACACTATCTCATTTTGTCTGGCTTCTCTGACCTGTTGTGTTTTCATTTTTTCTCACTTCTCTCTCAGCGGTCGACCACACACAGTTATTGGTAAACAAGCGTGGTCAGAGAAACGAAAGAGTGTCTCTTTTTTGGAGAAATGGGCGGCAAAAGAAACGAGAGAGTGCGTCTAACTGGAGACGGACCTATCCATTGACAGACCTATCTACACGAGTTTAGGGTAAACAGAAAATGAAGACAAAGGTCACAGAAGCATTTACAGTGGAAAATTTAGGTAAACTTTTTATAAGTTCGAGCAGATCGATTTTCCCGTTTTAATTCTGCAGTTTCTCTATCTGGTCCAACAAATTTATTTAGTTGCCAATTTTTATTGTGAAAACAAAAAAATTGCAACGCGGTGTTTGCGTACTTTTAAATTTCAAATGAAAATGGGAACAAATCTCTTCATTTGCCATGCAATTTCTTTCATTGCTTTTTGAATTTCAAAAGTACGCCAACACGTTGTTGCAATTTTTTCGTTTTCACAACAGCGTTGAATTCAGCGGGCAGACAATAAATAAATATCATAAAATAAATACCTGAGCATGATACAACGACAGACACTTTGGCTTGTGAAGTGGAAGGAGTACTTTGACGAGGAACACCTTGTGCTCTTGCTTTAACGGAAGACCAAATCCGTTGATGATAGATCCCAGGATTTCGAGAACCTCACCGACTCCGTTGAACGAGTCCGTCTCGTAGACAAATCTAAAAGTTTCAGTGTTCAAGGTCTCAAAACCCACGAAATTGCTCGCTCACCTCAAGAACATATTGTTAATGTGCTTGCGAATAAAGGCGCGGAGCCCGAGGAACTTTCCATAAATCCGATGAAGGACAGTCTTCAAAAAGTCTCGCTCACGCGGATCCTCCGAATCAAAAAGATCGAGCAACTTGAGCACAAACCGTTGATCAATGTACTTCTTTCCGATCGATGCTTGAAAGTCTGGCGACTCTAAGAAGCGAAGAAACAGTTCGTAGACGAGCTGCAAGTGCGGCCACAAAACCTCCAGCGTTGGCTCGTCCTCTTCCGGATCAAACTCGCAGTTTTCCGACGGTAGAAGCACACGGAATATGTTTTTGCCGACCATTTTTATCACCGCCGGGTAGATCGTCTCCACAATCGCGCCTTTTGTCGATGTGATAAGATCGATGAGCTCGTTTAGAGCTGCTCTTTTTATTTCTTTGCATTTGAGCTGCGCGACCGGGTCGTAGAAATCGAAAACGTGCTGGCATTGAACAATTTTCTCAATGACCAAAGCGGCTTGTTCGTTGGGGGCAGTGTCTGGAATTATTAGAACATTCGAATTCCAGGTGAAAGTCCAAATATTTTTAGATGTTCTTATATCGTCGACCCGCCAAAATGATCAAAAGCGCTCCTTTGAACTCAACGCTATGCGATTTCCATTTAGGTCTCCAATTTTTTTCATTTCACGTTGAATTTCTACTTGAAATGAAATAAATTGGAGACCAAAATAAAAATCGCAGATCGTTGAGTTCAACGGAGCGTGTTCGACCATTTTGGAGGGCCGACAATACAAATTTTTTGGAATTTTAGTACTGAAATTTGAAAAATTACTTTATTATTGACTCGTGAGGGATCGTTGTCGGTCGGCCATTCGAGCAGCATCGGAGCCTGAAAATATAAAGTATTTTGAATCTAGTCTCCCCATGCAAGGCGCAGTGTATTTGGCGACCTCTTATAATTCCAAAAACTTCTGATCCGACATATAATATTGGTTTTTGTTACTAAAAAACATACGAAAAATTTTGTCCATAAAAATATATTACAAAATAATGGCGCGAAAATTAATTCATTCGAAACTGAAAGACTTTCGTGCTCACCGCTCCACTACAAACGATCTTGCGCGGGGGCGCTACCTCACTGCAACAAGAAAGAGCAGCATACACGGACACCCACGCAGAGACGCAGACAGGTCGCCTCGCGGAAAGACCTTGCCTGCGTCTCTAACTACGGTGGCGACCGCAACGGGAGCGGCGGCGGCAAGAGTCATTCGAGTCGAAATGGTGGGGACATGTCGTCGGACCTCATAAATAGCGATAAGGGCTCCTGTGTGGGGCCCACGAGAAGCTGATTAACGACATTTTTTTAGATTTACATTCATTTTTTTTACTTACTGCTCGACCGGCTGCGGCACACACACATCCTACGACGCGCGGTAGGAATCCGTTTTTTTTTTTTGACTCGCCACGCTCGATTCCGACAAAAACCGTTTTATCCTTAACTGGGCGCCGCAACGAGAGGGGGGGGGAGGGGGCGGGGCCTTCCATTTTTTTTTCTTGGGTTTTGATTTTGGAGTTTGAGCCCTCATTGCTCCGATACTATCTAGATATCTACTGATGTGACGATTGAACCTAATGTAATCAAGCCCAAGGAATCGACTGGTGACATCAGATTTGTCTGAAAATGCTAAGTTTTCGCTGAAAAACCAAAAAAGCGAAAAGACAGTCAAAAATTTGACTTTTTGACCCTAATCTAGAACGTTTTCGCGGGCTTTTATGATTGATTCGTATAGTTTTTGATACGCTGAATTGAAATTTTTGAACAGAATTCAATTTCAACTGCCCGCCTTTTTTTATACACCGCCAAAGTTCAACTAAATTTTACAAAAATTTTTCAGCGATATTTTTATTTTCTGGTTGTTTTCATGAACTCTGTTAGAAAGCACACAAAAAAATTTAGAGCTTTTGGAAAAGTATAAAGTACTCAAAACTCTTCCAGAGTAATCCATATTTTCGAAAAATACAGTTTTCTGAGATTTTCGGAAGATTGCCGGTCGTGTTCGCGGGGTTTGAAAACATTTCGGCTATCGCGTGCTACCTTTGCACCAAGATTCTGCAATTTCTGCCCCGGTGTTGGGGGAACATTGCAGAAGATCGGCACTATTTTTGCATAGCGTCTGTGCAAAAATCGCACCGATGCTATGCAGTTATTGTGCGCTTTTCTGAATCCTTGCATTGCTCACTCTTATTTTACTGTTATTGATTGGAAAATTATATTTATTTTTCCAAATAGGGAAAACAGAAATTAACAAAGTGAAAAATGGGAAAAAATTAAAACTAAAAAGTTAATTTATTATAAGATGGTTGGTCGACGAATCTGGAATTTTAGTTAATTTTACTGGAATTTTAGTTTAAAAAGTTGTAAAGTCCGGGCTAGCCCAGGCTTACATTCTCCCCAGGACACACGTCATCAGTCCACCTTGCCTCTCCTACCTGTCGATAACCCTCGATCACCCTGCGTCTCTCTGGCCTCCTCGCACATCTCGCCGCCGGTCTCGCACCTCCTGCGTCTCGTTGGTCAACGCACACCACGTGGACCCTCTCGCCTCCCCGTCTCGTCAGGACTTTGCGCGCCGATAATTCATATTTTCCCGCCAAATCATGACGCGGGAAACCGTCCGTGATTTGGCTATTTAAGGCCGCAATTCGATCACTCGAGAGGTCACTTACGTTTATGCCACCTTCCTTTTGCTTGCACCATTCTGTCTGTCTTCCCCCTTAGGTATTTGCCCCCGCTCTTATGTAATTCCCCTTTATTGTAGTACGGGCTACTGCCCTAATAAACCTTGTGAGTGAGACTGAGTGTTGTTGGGTGTTCGCGCGCGGCGCTAAGGACGAGCTAGGCGGCTCGTCCTTACTGGTAAGCAGCGAGTGTGAGTCGGCGCGCGGCATTAGGCCAAATACCGCCGCCTTCTCGGCAAGAGTGAAGATCAACTCCCCACCGATGGAAGAACAACCCCACACCAAAAATAACAACTCCCCACCAAAAAAACATGTAACACTGAAAGTTCACGTAAAAAATTTGGGTGTGTATACGTATGACCCCAAAATGTTGAAAACTAAGCCGTGCCGCGCCACGTGGCAGGGTTACTCAACAGATGTCAATGCGCATCGAGAAGATCGAATCGAAGTGCAAAAAAAAAACAAAAAAATGCACACAACTGAAAAAAGTCAGTTCCCCACATAGTTTCCATTGTCTTGGTCGCCATAACTGAATTCGCGGTACCACCAGTGTAAATTTTTGGGTGGGGAGTTAAAGTTCCAAAGTGGGGGGCCAATATTCTATTGGTGTGGGGTCAATGTTCACAAGCCCCTCCTGTGAACATGTTCCCCCCAAAATCAACAGTGGGGAGGTGTTATTCATGAACTTCCACTCCCCAAATCGGTAAAATAGCCCCCCGGAAAATATCGTGTACCTGAGCTCCCCGAAAAAAAAATAAAAATTTTTTCCACAGTGTGGGGAGTCAAACTCCCTTTTTGGGGAGCTTTATTCCACGTGTGGGGAGTCATATGTGGGTGGGGGGCTTATGTTCACATTCGCCGCCTTCTCTATAAGATCCCCCGCCAGCGTTTGCCCCACCCTCCCACCACAGGTTTCCCCCTTTTTCTTTTTATTTTTTTTTTCTTTTTGCGGGTTATTTTATTTTATTTTTGGCAATTACTTAGGGTTTCTGAGCAGGTAAGATGAGGCCGCCGCTGCCCCGGTCCGTGGTACGCGCGCACCCGGCCGGGATTCATGCAGTAGGCCGGCTCCCAAGCTAGGGTTAGGTTAGGTATGAGCACGAGTGGGCTCGTGGCCACATAGGTAAGTCGGTACCCCCCCCCCCCCCCCCCCCGGGAAGGTCGCGCCTTCCGCGGGCTGCAAATAATAGTTAAGGTTTAATAGTTAAGGTTTAATAGTTAAGGTTTAATAGTTAAGGTTTAATAGTTAAGGTTTAATAGTTAAGGTTTAAAAGTTAAGGTTTAAAAGTTAAGGTTCAAAGTCTAAGTCAGGTCATCATTAAGTTAAGTGTCAGGGGAGCGCCCCTGACCACCTATAGCCACGAGTGCGATAGCGCACCCACTATCCCCACCGCTTTACGGGAAGCGTCACGTCCCCCGCCGTTTGGTGCCGAGTATCTGCCTCCACAGACACAGCAAGTACCCCCATCGACAAGTCCGTCGGACCCAGTAAGGTAAGAATTAAGAAGCTTGAGAAGGAAAGAGCCACCGTGGCCTTTGCGGACGTGTTGCCACGGGCGGAACTAAACACTCCCCCCGAGACACACTCCGTGAAGCGCTCGGCCGATTCCGACTCAGGAAAGCTTCAAAACCTCACCATCAGCAAGCAGCCACAAGGCAACTCAGTCTCTCCTCCGGGAGAGCGGGTTAATCCAAGTTTTTCAGACAAAGCAGAGGTATTAGCGCCAGTTTCAGGCAGATCAAGAGGAGTTTCAGTAGCCAACACAGAAGAAAGTACGTCAGAGAAGAAGTCAAGAGTCACATCCAACGAAGCTCCAGCCCGTGTGGTCGCTGCAACGAGTCAGTCCTGCGGAAAGGCACCCGCCGGTCCCCAGGAAGACATACTTGTAGCGAGCCAATCCAACGTGGCACCCGAGCGCAACGCTCAACACCCATCAGTTTACGTCAGTACCCAGTCAGATAGCCAGCAAGCAGAAGCAGCAGATGCAAATAAGAAAGGAACCACACGTTCAAGCAGAGTCACCCGAGCTATGTCCGCCAGTCAGCAACCACGTGTCAATGTATTCGCAATGAAGTGTGCCGCAACGATCCAAATTTCTCCGGGATTAACGAGGAAAATTTTCACGTATTTGTGCGCAACCTCGAGGACCACGTCACTTCAAGGACCACGTCAGGCTCACTAATGAGTCGGACGACACAAAGGTGAGGAATCATTTACTCATTGTTCTCACAGATTCCGCCTGCAACACCGCCGTAAAAGCATTCTACCGCAACTCCGAAGCAACCTCGGAAGACATCATCGACGCGTTAAATTTCCAGTACAAAGACCAGTCGCACTCAACGTCACCAAGGCATGCCGCCAGTACACCCAGAAGTCAGAACAAATGCAGATCGAAAAGATGATTCGTCGGCGCCAATGCAGGTTTCATCAGGAGCTTTCCCAACGGCACTTCCCGAATGCGCCCAGCGACGAAAGCCAGCAGATCATGTTCGAAAACATCCGTTACCGTTCCATCGATACACCATCCCGGCAGCGACGAGTTACATCAAAAGTTATCCAATCCACGAAGACCGACGACACAATTCAGCAAAATCTGCGCAGAACACGGAGAAAACCAGTGAGATTCCAAAATTAAGTGCCTGCAAAATTAATTTTACTCAAGCAAAAACAAAATTTTTGCCAAAATTAATTCACCACTTTGTTTTTCTCACCATTTCTCACCAAAAAGGCCAGCAATTTCCGTGAAACACTCGTCAAACGGCAACAACCAATAATAGTTTAAAGGAACATGCAAGCTAAACGCTAACGGGTCTCGCCGCGAAACAAAAGGCTTACTGTAACAGTCGTTACTCTCTTCAAGGCCGCCCGTAAATTTTTGTTGTTTACGCATATTTCCTGCTAATTTAACTGATAATTCACGGATTTCTTGCCAATTTCGTCAAACAGGTATGCGTTTACTCAAAATCTTTTAATTTTGAGTCGTATCCGGAAGTTCCAACGACCCAATAGCCAAAACTCCGTGCTAAAATTCCAAAAATTTTAGGCCGCGAATTTTACCGTTTGTTTGCCGGCGTGCCAACAACTCACTTCAATTTTTGCTGTGTTTCAGACAATCGCCACCGTCGTCACCCATGTCGTCACCGTCCAGAAAGAAGAGACCGAAAGATCCGGACTCGCCGACGACCGAAAAACCCGACGATCAGGTACACTTTTCTCCTGGCCGCCACACCGACGTCGCACACGAGGATGAGCTGGTGCTCGCCGCGGACGGGCCTAAAAAACCCCTCCGCGACACGCCAGCCTCATCGCTCGCGACAGCGGCTGTGGCACCCGCCAGTATTGAAACCACCAGCACCGCATCCATCCCGGTCTCAACCCCGGTCAATAATAGCGGACATCCGTCCGCCGTTTCTTCCAGCTCGCAGATTTCAACACACGACGCCGAAACAGCCGCCGCTCAACGCCTGATCAGCCAGTGGGAAGATGATTACGACACCCATTCCACGGTCTCTACGCCATGCGAGAAGGAGAAGAACTCCCAAAGGACGTCACCAAAAGACTCGTGGCCACCATCGTCCTGTCCCAAGTTCACGCCTTCAGAGTGAGCACGTTGCAAAGCTTCGAGCCAATCGAGAAGCCAACCATCCCGGAACCCGCCCCACCAGAAGTGAACCCAGAGCAGATGATCTCGACCCCCGCCACACCTTTTGCGCTCTACGTCCTCCATCTCCACCGAGGATCCTCCGCAGTTTTGGCTCCGGTCCATCGAGAACTCACCGCCGGTGATCGCCCGGACCTACTTTTCGTCCATTTCTCGCCACGTTACGCACGAGAAAGTTCAACGGGTAACTCATACGATTTGGCAAAATTCTTTGCAGGCGACCTTCTGGCCGTGACACGTCTGGGAAGACTGCCGAACACCACCGGCGAGCATTTCGTGAGATCACACGAAGGTGCCCTGCAAGTTGAGAAGCACAATTTCTGGACAGTGATCGAGTACACGCTCAATAAGCGCACAGTTGCTGAACACACCATCTCTTTCTGCGCGAGGAAACAACGCTCCAGGGATGTTTGCTACTTGTTCGCCTCAAATTTCCCGGTCCCCATCAACATCCCGTCAAACACCACCATCGCGGGACAGCCACTGCGACCCGGAAAATTTTATAGAACGACAATTCTCATCCCACAAGCTCTCCCAGCGTCGTTGCTTAACAACATCATCCCAGGCTCGGACAAACATCACGTGATTCGTGTGTCGAATCCTCTCGCGCTTCGCCACAAATACCGACCGACGTTGATCAGTGCAGCCAACCCGAGCGCAGACGACAACCGCCTCCTGAACCTCGCGAGCAACCCGTACGGGACGTTGGACATCTCCAACATCGACACGATGAGATCACTATTGTTTGCCGGACGTTTGGCAATATCAGCCGCCATCTCACTATCGCACAGAAAGGTGGATAACAACTTCTATACGTAGGTACCGCAACGTGTTTCTAAAACATAAGAGTTTCGCCAAACTGTCGACAAAAATAGATTCCAGTTGTGCATATTAGCATGTTCCCAAATTTTCGTTTCAAAATGTTCAGTAATTCTCGAGTTTTAGCTCTTCAAAGTTGGCCTCCCGAAGTACTGATTTTCTCCTCGCTGGAGGGGGCGGGGCAGAGTGTGCGGGCGCGCGGCACTGAACTCCGGCAACAAAATTGTGGTGCAAGACGACTAACCGTTCGGCCACACACGCGTGTCAATCTGCGCGCCCAAGTTTGATGATAAAGGCGAGTCCCCGCTGGATCGCCCGCCTCCCTTTAAAATTTCTATTCTGACACGTTTAAGTATGAAAAAAGTACTTTCAGGTCCAAAAAATCAACCTTTTCAGATATCGCCGACATAGTTATTTTAGATTTTTTTACATCATTCAATAGCAAATTTTCTGTAGAATCGAATGAAAATAGTAACTCGCGTGACAGCGACCTCCATAATAGAGAAAAAAGCAAAAAACTTGATTTTTTTTGAAAGCACTTTCATACTTTTTGGGCAAAAAGTGTTTCAAAATGTCTCAAATAATTTAAAAATTTGTACACCCAATCTCGAAAGCCTTTTTTATCGATTTCAACAATAAAAAAATAAGGTCATCGCTGAAAATTTTGAGATATTTTTCCTTGTACTTTGGAGACGTCCAGAAGGCGTGCCGTTGTAGATAGAGGCGATCTGATGCAAAAATCGAATTCCCCGTATAAAAATCTATCAGAAATATAAAAACAAGCCGTGACAGAGACCTACATAGATATTTTTAGAACGTTTTTCTGGTCGTCGTTTCAGTTTTTTGAAAATTTCGTCTGAAAATTAAAATTTTCAGTCAAATCTGATATCACCAATCAATTCTGCGTGCAAAATTACATATGGAAACATGTTCGTATGGATAATTATGTTCATAGTATTCGGGCTACTGGAGCGCAAACTCTCAAAATAAAAGCGAGGAGAAAAAATTGAAAGGCTCCGCCCCCTCCTTTTGCGGTGCCTATCTATACGACAACAATCGACCAAGTCGTGCACCACTTCCGCGGTACGATTGTCAAGTTCAGAATATCCCACGCTTCCAGACCGCCACTCGCCGAATCTTGGTCCCGTGACACCCCATTCGACATCGAGAGCACGGCCGGCGAAACCACACACTGCAAGGTGCTTACAATGGACCAGAACCCGACCCATCTCGCGATATCAGCCCGAGCCATCACAGGATTGGACCTGCAGGACCTGCTAGGTAACGAGGTTTTCGTTAGTCAAGATTCAGACTACGCCGTCCACGACCTGCGAAACTTCCCGACCGTCAACAAGGCTTTCCCGCTCACCAAGAAGCACCACGCGTACCACTACATGCCAGCTCTATTCGGAGGTCGCCCAATTGAGCAATCGGAAGTCATCGCACCACCGATAACGACTGAACGCGGAGTCGCACTCACCCGAGAGCAAGCGGAGTTTGTTGCTCGCTACCGCGATGACAGTTCCCACGCCTTCGTCTGCGATGCAAGCTTCGGAACCGGGAAGACGTACACCGTCACTTACGCCACCACAGTCGTCGCCGGCGAGGAAGAAGGATCTCAGCCCCTGCAGATCATCTTCACCCCGACGAACGCCGCCGCTCACGCCGCCTACAACTCGTTCGTGGAACATGACCCGCTTAAGAAGATTCCCGCGCTGAGAATCATCTCAGCCAAGAACCGGAACAAGATTGACGCCACCCTCCGCACCGAATACGACGCTCCGGAAGTCCTCGGAAAATTGTTCTGGAACCACGTCAAGGTTTACGACACCAAGCATCCATTCGGACCAGTCCGCGATGAGATCGTATTGTCCGCGTTATTCTACGCGAGAAGCCTCTACCACGGACACTGCAGCCCGACCGACCTCACCAACAAGCACCTCCGCCGCCACTTCCAAGTAAGCCGCGAACTCTACGAGCCCATCCAGAAAGGAAAGGTCATTCGAGCGATCCACAAGACGCGAATCCTGTTCGGAACCGTGACTTCACTTGTCGACGCCTTCACGAGAGGAGACTGGACCAAGCTCGCCGACCAGGTCCGAACAATCGTCATCGAAGAAGCGAGCCAAGTGCCCCGGCACACATTCATCGCTCTGGCGAACTACTTCCCGTGGTCACGTTTGGTCATCGTTGGCGATCCGAAGCAATTGGCTCCTCACTGCCCACAAGACATGCCCAGCCAACTGAGATCACTCGGGATCAACTCCGTACTGGCCCCGGCAGTAGACAACGCGCTCCTCCCAAGGACCAACCTGAGAACAGTCTTCAGATGCCCGCACGCGATCACCGTCCTCTTGTCGAAAACGTTCTACAACGACACGCTCGACCCGAAACCAAAGGAAGCTCCATCCGGACTCGCCTCGGAGCTTGGAATCGGCAGCGAAGACGGCCTCTACACCATTGATCTGGCCTACCCAGAGACGTACACGAACCCCGGGTACAGGAACACCGCCGAAGCCGACATCGCCGAAGCACTGGCGCTTCGAGCCCTCAATGCTCAACGCACATTCCGGACCGTGGGCATCATCTCAGTGTACAAGGCACAGTGCTCCGAGCTCGCCTCAAGACTCGAAACGACCCGAGCCTACACGGGTACTGCCGACGCCTCCCAGGGCAAAGAATTCGACCTGACCATCGTCTTGACCACGAGAACTGGCACACCCACACCATTCGCTTGCGAACTCGATCGATCCAACGTCGCACTGTCACGCGCCAAGAAAGTAATGGTCGTCATCATGAACCACACAGCCGCCAGCCAACGCAAACCATGGAGGCAGATCATGGCAAATCAGCCGCACGGACACAAGTTCTCGGAGCAATCGATCCGCCAGATCCTCAACATCGCGCCACCACCACCACCCAGACGTCGCCAGGCACCAGAAAACCAACACACTCGAGACGATCGTGAGAACTAAGCTGGTCTGGTAACTTTAATTCTTCTAAAAGCCAACCTCATCAATCTAATCTCGTATTTAAAATTTAATTTAATTTAAAAAAAAAAAAAAAAAAAAAAAAAAATTTATTTAAAAAGAAAAAAAAAATCACTCACAATTATTTTAAGATCATTAGGTTTATTCCCCCTAGTATTTCCCCCACTTTCCCCCATGCTTAACCCATCATAGTTTTATTTTCCAGACTCCCCCATCAATTCTACAAGACAGCAAGAGCAACAAGCAAGCAGGCAGCAAAACCATCCATCCGAAGCCACCAGGAACCGAGTCGATCATCCAGCCAGACCACCGCGACACCAGAGAGACCGCAACTCCACCGCAGAAGGACCATACGCTAGGCCTAGGCCGCCCGGACCTTCAATCGATCAACGACAAGGATCAGGGTCGATCCGGAGAAAAAGGGGGGAGGTGTAATGTCCGGGCTAGCCCAGGCTTACATTCTCCCCAGGACACACGTCATCAGTCCACCTTGCCTCTCCTACCTGTCGATAACCCTCGATCACCCTGCGTCTCTCTGGCCTCCTCGCACATCTCGCCGCCGGTCTCGCACCTCCTGCGTCTCGTTGGTCAACGCACACCACCTGGACCCTCTCGCCTCCCCGTCTCGTCAGGACTTTGCGCGCCGATAATTCATATTTTCCCGCCAAATCATGACGCGGGAAACCGTCCGTGATTTGGCTATTTAAGGCCGCAATTCGATCACTCGAGAGGTCACTTACGTTTATGCCACCTTCCTTTTGCTTGCACCATTCTGTCTGTCTTCCCCCTTAGGTATTTGCCCCCGCTCTTATGTAATTCCCCTTTATTGTAGTACGGGCTACTGCCCTAATAAACCTTGTGAGTGAGACTGAGTGTTGTTGGGTGTTCGCGCGCGGCGCTAAGGACGAGCTAGGCGGCTCGTCCTTACTAAGTTAATAAAAGCAATCGGAAACGTGGCAAATACATAACATAAAAATATTTAAGCTGACGCAGATTTCTAAATTAATAATCCAATAATAAACAAAACAATCAGAAACTAAAAAAATACATCTCGCCGCATACTGGACATGCAATACAGAAAAAACGTTGAAAATTTCGCGGAGATGCTCGGCAGAAACCCCAGACAGTCTGCGGTCAGTTGCCAAACTGTCTGCGGGCAACCTAACAACAGTCTGATGAGAATTACTAGACAGCTGTTTGATTGCGCGCAGACAGTTCTCTGCCAGCAGTTCCAAACAGTCTGCGCGCGCAGTCTGCGCGCATTGATATTGAAGAGACGCAGAAGGTGAGGAGTTCAAAGAAAGGGGGCAGTCTCTGAGTCTCTTCACTATCAATGCTATATCCCCGTTTCTCTACCTGTATTTTTTTACAATTCTCGACATCGCGTGAAATGGAAAAAAAAACAAAAACAAACCGTTTTTTTTTCTCATGAACAAGCCTGCTGCGCAGTCCTGTGCGGCTGCTGGCGCAGCCTATTGGCGACTTCGTCGCCACATTCAATTTTTTTACGTTCCACTCTTCCTGATTCATTTATACGCACACTGTTTTGGGAAGGTTTCTGTCCTCTGTGGCTCAGTCGGTAGTGCGCTTGAATACAAATCCTAATGTCACGGGTTCGTGTTTTGTCCACTGCATTTTCTTGCAAAAAGGCAAGTGCGGACGCGCACAGACATCCCGATCTGGGTTTTTATATATAAGTAAGCACAGGTGGTGGGAGATAATGCAAAAACGGATCCGAAACGGATGGGACGTGGAATGGATCCATATATGATCCGATATAGATCCACGCGCCCCCGTGGAGGGAGCGTGGATTGTTTTGGCGTGGGTCGCCGTGGATCCACGCCGGCGTGGAAGAGGATGGAATATATATGGACTGCGCCGGAAATCGACACCTTAAATGGCTCGTCTAGTGGAGCGCGTTTGCGTAGCAGCTCGCGTCGCGCACCTTTTATATAAACGCCCTTTGAAGGGTTCTGAGGGTGAGCAGTGGTCACAGGTGAAGGGCTTGAAATCCATATCAGATCCGAAACGGATGGGACGTGGAATTTATAGGAATTTTATATGTATCCGATATTGGTCCTATTAGGATCCACGCTCCCACGGATAGGATGCGGACGTGGGAGCGTGGACTTAAAACGGATCAAAAACGGATGGGACGTTGGTGGGACGCGGATATTTTTTGACTTCCTGTAATTTCCATTTTTATTGATTTCACTCAAGATGCTCAATGAGCACATGAATCCAGACAACCAAAAATAGCCGGTGAGCTCTGTGGCACCGTGCCACGGAGCCTTCCTCCAGAGCTGCCACCCACCCTTCAGAATTCTCTAACCCAATCCCTTGCAACACCAGCGTTGGCGGCGGGTATACCTTCTCCTGTGGACCGACACCTCACGGGTTCCGACGGCCCTTATGTTTTGCACGGGAAAGGGGCGGGGCGTAGCGTGGTGACACCAGTTTTTCGTGGATTTTATTATTTTAAGACGTGATTTCACGAATCCTTTCTTCATATGCCTGCCGTGGGATATAAACCCCCACCCCAGCATAAAAAATTATAGTCCCTCACCATCATAGTCCTCCGACTATCTCGAATCAAAACGTTTCCGAATCAGAACTATGGTAAAAGTGAAATCAGCAACATGATTGGAAAAGAAAAAAAGATTTTATGAGCGACAAATGTCGAAAATGAATTATGTGGTATTTACTCGAACGGGCAGGCATCCAAGCAGGAGGTTCAAACAATAAGCCGGAATGCCGGACAAATAGAGTAAATACGGTATAACAAATACTTGTTCTGTACTGGAGAATTTGATTTAGCTTATTATTATACAACAATTTTGACACGTATCCATTTGGAAAGAAAACGGTTCTGATTCGGGACAGTTCTGTTTTGATAAAGTTCTTATTCGAAGCTTTTCCTTATTTGGAAAGTGACAAAAATGGTAGAATGAGCTATGAATGGTGCACTTCTATTAGAGGCTTTAATTAATTGGGATTGCTCTTCGATGTCGGTCGATTTTTGCTCTTTGCTTTGCTATTCTGATACGGCGGGGCTATTCTTATCAGGTGGGGGCTATTCTTTTCCGGTGGGGGGCTATTCTGATATAGCAGAAGGCGATATTGATATGGAAAAGAAAAAAAGGAAGAAGTTGGGACTTATCTGATAAACAGGAGCTACCTCGAAATAGAACCGTATGAAATAGAACTATACATCGTTTTAGCGCGTTTTAGCACAATTAGGTGAAGACTATTGAATAAAAAGCCAAACAGAAAAAGTTCAACTCAGTCGCGTGACCTGTTTTCGATTTATTGACTGGGTTCTATTTCACACGGTTCTATTTCGAAACAGTTCTATTCCACGCGGTTCAATTTTGCGTCAAGTTCTATTTCGACACAATTCTATACTAGTTACTATACTAGTTCACTCATATACCAGTATAACTACCAGGTTTTTTTTTTAACCACTGAATAAATCGGACCAAAATCAACGCATAAGGGGTGCTAAGCCGATTCTTGGTGGTCGATATCAGCTACAATGGTCAATTACCAAGTTGCCTGCCCTTCTAATAGAGTCTGACATCCACGCGCCCTGCTTCAGATAAACGCGGATTCATTCTCCATAACGTCAAAAAAATTCCACGCGCCCTCCACGAGGGACACGTGGATCCATATAAGATCCGATATGTTTCCATTCTCCCACGGATCCACGCGCCCTCCATATATATTCCATCCTCCCCCACGCCGGCGTGGATCCACGGCGACCCACGCCAAAACAATCCACGCTCCCTCCACGGGGGCGCGTGGATCTATATCGGATCATATATGGATCCATTCCACGTCCCATCCGTTTCGGATCCGTTTTGGCATTATCTCCCACCACCTGTGGTGGTCAAGTGGTGTGCAGATGTGACTGGTGATCTAGAGGTCACGGGTTCGATTCCTTTTGATGGTTTTTATTTTTGTTTTCTTTTTTTTGCACAAACATGACTAAAGCTTATGGAATTTGGTTACGAATAACATTAGAAAGTTGCTGGGAAAAGAAATACATCTGAAAAACTTTTTTTGGTGCTATAAAAAATGTCAATTTCTGATTTTTTTGCACCAATTTGAATGTTTTTGATATTTTTATACTTTTATCCGGAAATTCCAGCGGCAAAACGCCGGAAGCATGTGTGACACCTTAAAATTGGGCGACCGGAGGGAGCTGGGCGGAAGCTTGCTTGGATCCTTTGAAGAGCGAGGAGAGGGAAGGGGTGTGCAGGCGCGCTCCACTAGACGAGCCATTTAAGGTGTCGAAATCCGTCGCTGTTATATATGGAGGGCGCGTGGATCCGTGGGAGAATGGCAACATATCGGATCATATATTTATCCACGTGTCCCTCGTGGAGGGCGCGTGGAATTTTTTTGACGTTTTGGAGAATGAATCCGCGTTCATCTGAAGCAGGGCGCGTGGATGTCAGGCTCTAATAGAAGGGCATCCAACTTGGTAATTGACCATTGTGGCCCACCTATTATCAATTCATTCTTCTTGCCGGCTACCACAAGAGTTCACGCGGAAAATTTATGGCCACACCCCCTCAGTTTTTGTTATAATTTTCAACTGAATGCAATGAAAAAAAGTTGAGTGAGTGTGGCGACACGTGGCGTTCTCATTTCTCAAAATAACTGTGGTGTTTGCAGAATTTTCACGTGAAATCCTATTGTAACCGGCAAGAATATTGAATTGATAATAGCTGATATCGACCACCAAGGATCAACTTAGCACCCCTTATACGTTGATTTTGGTCCGATTTACTCAGTGGTTTGTAAAAAAACATAGGTCTCGTTATTTATACAAGCCGAATCGCTCACTTCGGTGGAGCGCACTTGCATAGCAGCTCGCTGCGGGCCGCCGATCATATGAGCGGCCTCCGGGGGTTGGTGAAAGTGTGCATCGGTGGTGTACTGGTGTGCACTTCTCTACGACAATCTCGAGGTCGGTGGTTCGAACCCTTCCTCAGTTTTTTCTTTTTTTTTCTTGTAATGACCCATATCATATCAGAATAATAGAATTTTGCTGCACATACCATTAAAAAAGGAGACCCCACGAAAAGGGGGGAAAGTGTTGAAACGCAGGAACGAAAAGGGGGGAAAATGGGCACAGTTTTTCTGCAAAAGTGCCGCACGGTTTTTTCTGCATTTTTGGAGAATGAGCAATAGTGTTTTTTTCTGATTTTTTTGCCTGAAATTAGTTTTTTTGGGTATTTATTTTCCATTCGCGACAAATGGGCGCTATGCGGGTTGGGGGGGGGGGGGGGCACCCAAAAAAAATTTTTTTTTCGTTTTTTTGGAGCGGTTTCGCATCGCTTTTGATTTGTTTCATATATTAATCTCATTCTGTATTGATTTTTTGTCCGGAAAGTTCAGCGGCAACGCGCCGGAAGCATGTGTGATACTTTTCAAATATGCGACCGGAGGGAGCTGGGCGGAAGCTTGCTTTGATCCTTCTGAGTGTTTAATCGGCTCCCAGTAACCTTTTCTTATTTTTTTTGGGCTCACCTTTACACTTTTAATCACAAAAAATCCTCCCGCAAAGCATGCTTCCGCCCAGCTCCCTCCGGTCGCCCTTTTGAAAAGTGTCACACATGCTTCCGGCGCGTTGCCGCTGAACTTTCCGTGCATCGATAAGTGCTCAGAAACGCATATTCAACGCGTGAACAACAAAAAAGTGAAAAAAAAAATTATTGAAAAAAAAAATTTTTGGGTGGCCCCCCCCCCCCAACCCGCATAGCGCCGACAAATGCAGGTGCGCTCCATTGAACTTCGTACTTTGCGATTTTCATTTTCGTCACCAAATTATTTTTCCTCTTTTTCTTCGATTTTTTGCTAAAATTCTTCGTTTTTCTTGATATTTCTTTGTTAAAATGAAATTACGAATAACAAACAAATTCGTAATATTTTGTGAAAAATTTCCTAATTATGCCCAATTTTAGTCAAAATTCGCCAATTTTCGAAATTGCCGCTACTTTAAAAATTCCTAAATCATTTATTTGGAAAGCTTTTAGTTCAAATAATTTTATGACGATGTATTTCAATGTATTCTTTTTTTTTATCACACAAATGTCCTATTTTTAATGCGAAATCACCCGAATTTTCGCAAAAATATTAATTTTCACTAAAATCAATAATTTTGTGGACCTCTCGCAGCTTTTCCGCTCCTTTTCTTTTTCAATCGTTTCTATTTTGTCTCCGCATTTCAAATACTAAATTCCAGCAAAACAAATCAGGAAAAAAACACTATTTCTCGTTCTCCAAAAATGCAGGAAAAACCGTGCGGCACTTTTGCAGTCAACTGTGCCCATTTTCCCCCCTTTTCGTTCCTGCGTTTCAACAGTTTCCCCCCTTTTCGTGGGGTCTCTAAAAAAGAACATTTTTCGAAGTTATGTGTGTTGGTGGAGGGCATTTAAAAAATAAATTTTTCTCTTGTTTTTTCGGACCACTTAAAATTATTTTTTTTAATGTAAAAAAGTATTTTTCACAATTTCTGGTGTATTTAAGTTCTATTTTAAGCTCAAAAACACTAATAAATGAGTGAGATAGTGAAACATCTGCTCGAAAGAAGTATCTCAGAAAATTTTTGGACCGTATCATTTTTTCAGGCTTAAAATATATTTTTTTCAATAATTTTAGCTAGAAAAATGAGAGAAAAACATTTAGAATTGAAAAAAATAAGTGTGCAAATGGAGAGAGAAGAAATAGTATTAGAAACAGAGAGACCCAGAGTCAGCAAGTGCGCTCCAGCACAAGTGAGCGATTCGGCTTGTGCAATTAACGCAGCGTAAAAAACATGGCAGTTATCCTGGTATATGAGCGAACGGTATAATTTTACAATCGCCCCCCCATCCACTAGAAGTTTAGCCCCCCGCCTCAATCCACTACTATCGCCCCCCGGCCCGTGAAAACAGAAATGCGAAGTGGGGGAGGATAGTTACATGAGCCCTATTAATAAGTTTCACGTAAAAACTATTGATTAGAGAAACATATGATATAAGCGTGACATTTAAAAACGTGGAAAACTAAACGGTTCCCCTATTTCCTTTTTTCACTTTTATTTCTCATTTCTCAAATGGATTAATGTGAGTTTTTTCTTTTTATTCTGTAGTGGGGGTGGATTGTTCAATCGGTGGGGGCCGATTGTAATACCAGGTGGGGGGTCATAGTCCTAGTGGACGACGGGGGGTCAGGGTATACCCGCGTGGGGGGTGAAGGTTAAAGAATACCTATGCTTTAACTTTCGCCCCCCATTTACACTGGTGGGGGGCACATATAACATGGACTCATATTACAATCAACCCCCCACAACAATCACCCCCCACCAGACCTCCGGGTCCCAAACTGTACTTCGGTGGGGGGCAAGGAGTGTTTGTGGGGGGTGGTACAGTAGCGGCCACTGAAATATCCCCTTTTGGTTTTTCAGCTATAACTTTTTTTAGAGAAGAGCTAGGAATTTGAGGTCAACTGTGAAAATGTTCCAAAATAAGCCAAAAATATGATGCAGTTTAGCTTTTACCGATTAAAAGTTTGTTTTTCTGAAAATTCCAAAAATTCGATTTTTCGACTTTTAACAAAAAACCGTTTATTGAGATTTCACCCGGGAAACGACTTGTAAATGAGGTAATAAGCGATAGAAACAGTTTCAAACTAATTAATACTAATCTGCAAACCCTCGAGAATCGATACCAGCGTGACATCTTCTTGGCAGGTTGGTTAGAACAGATTATGGAATCTGAGCCCACGCAGTCTGCAACTGAGAGAATTTCTGGTCGGCATTTCGAGCACGGATTCCGGAAACGCATCTCTCAAGCTCTTCCCACAAGTGCTCGATAAGGTTGATATCGGGGCTCTGGCTGGGCTACTCCATTACGGTCACACGGTTGGTGGCGAACCAATGGTTTGAGACATTTCACTCACTTTTATGTGGTTGGACGTGTGTTTCGGGTCATTATCTTGTTGAAACGAGTAACGAACCCACAGGGAGGCACGAGCGAACGGTAGCAATACATTTTGCAAAATCTGTTCCTACACAAAGCGATCCATGTTGCCTCGGATGCGGTGAAGAGGTCCGACCCCATAGCAGCTGAACAGGATCATACCATCACGTTGCCGCCATCATGTTTTACGGACGGAGTTTGGTATTTTGGGTTGAATCTGGTCCCTACTGGTCTTCTCACATATGAAATTCCATCTGAACCAAATAACATGAACTTGCTCTCATCACTCTACAAAACTCGTTCCCACTGACTTTGAGTCCAGTTGAGATGAGCTCGCGCCCAGGCCACACGAGCTGCTCTATTGCGGTCAGAGATGTACGGCTCCATTACAGGGGTTCTGCCAAACATTCCAGCATTGTTTAGGCGCCGTCGGATCGTTCTGCCGCTTGCCACAGGGGATCCACGGGGAGAAACCTGATCGAGGACTTCGGGGGCACTGAGCCTAGGGTTGTTTCTCGATGCGCGTACGATGTTTCTGTCTGTTAGATGGTTCGTAACTCAAACCCGTGAGTGTCTTCTCTTCACTGGTTGTCTATTTTGAGCTCTCCAGCGCTTCAAAAATGTTCCAATTGTGGAACGATCGAAGTTGAACTGCTCAGCAAGTTGCCTGAGAGTTCGTCCCTGCTCGGGTCCTCTAGCAATTGCAAATTGCTGGTTAGGGGTCAAATATACTTTTAATTTAGTTTTTGTCATTATCTAATCCAATAGATATTGAAGACTCTGGAAAATATTGGAGTTTTGTAGCTTAAAAAAAAGTAGAAAAAACGATCAAAATCGTGAAAATTGAAAAAAAAAATTATAAATATTTTTATCGATAAAAACTAAATTGGATCATATTTCTGGCTTATTTTGGAACATTTTCACAGTTGACCTCAAGTTCCTAGCTCTTCTCTAAAAAAAGTTATAGCTGAAAAACCAAAAGGGGATATTTCAGTGGCCGCTACTGTATGTGTGTGGGGGGGCGATTGTAAAAATTTACCTGAGCGAACTAGTATCTTTACTATCTTTCTTACACAGGTGAAGGGCTTGAAATCCATATCAGATCCGAAACGGATGGGACGTGGAATTTATAGGAATTTTATATGTATCCGATATTGGTCCTATTAGGATCCACGCTCCCACGGATAGGATGCGGACGTGGGAGCGTGGACTTAAAACGGATCAAAAACGTGGGTGGGACGCGGATATTTTTTGACTTCCTGAAATTTCCATTTTTTATTGATTTCACTCAAGATGCTCAATGAGCACATGTATCCAGACAACCAAAAATAGCCGGTGAGCTCTGTGGCACCGTGCCACGGAGCCTTCCTCCAGAGCTGCCACCCACCCTTCAGAATCCTCTAAGCCAATCCCTTGCAACACCAGCGTTGGCGGCGGGTATACCTTCTCCTGTGGACCGACACCTCACGGGTTCCGACGGCCCTTATGTTTTGCACGGGAAAGGGGCGGGGCGTAGCGTGGTGACACCAGTTTTTCGTGGATTTTATTATTTTAAGACGTGATTTCACGAATCCTTACTTCATATGCCTGCCGTGGGATATAAACCCCCACCCCAGCATAAACAATTATAGTCCCTCACCATCGTAGTCCTCCGACTATCTCGAATCAAAACGTTTCCGAATCAGAACTATGGTAAAGGTGAAATCAGCAACATGATTGGAAAAGAAAAAAAGATTTTATGAGCCACAAATGTCGAAAATGAATTATGTGGTATTTACTCGAACTGGCAGGCATCCAAGCAGGAGGTTCAAACAATAAGCCGGCATGCCGGACAAATAGAGTAAATACGGTATAACAAATACTTGTTCTGTACTGGAGAATTTGATTTAGCTTATTATTATACAACACTTTTGACACGTATCCATTTGGAAAGAAAACGGTTCTGATTCGGGACAGTTCTGTTTTGATAAAGTTCTGATTCGAAGCTTTTCCTTATTTGGAAAGTGACAAAAATGGTAGAATGAGCTATGAATGGTGCACTTCTATTAGAGGCTTTAATTAATTGGGATTGCTCTTCGATGTCGGTCGATTTTTGCTCTTTGCTTTGCTATCCTGATACGGCGGGGGCTATTCTTATCAGGTGGGGGCTATTCTTTTCCGGTGGGGGCTATTCTGATATAGCGGAAGGCGATATTGATATGGAAAAGAAAAAAAGGAAGAAGTTGGGACTTATCTGATAAACAGGAGCTACCTCGAAATAGAACCGTATGAAATAGAACTATACATCGTTTTACCGCGTTTTAGCACAATTAGGTGAAGACTATTGAATAAAAAGCCAAACAGAAAAAGTTCAACTCAGTGGCGTGACCTGTTTTCGATTTGTTGACTGTGTTCTATTTCACGCGGTTCTATTTCGGAACAGTTCTATTCCACGCGGTTCAATTTTGCGTTAAGTTCTATTTCGACACAATTCTATACTAGTTACTATACTAGTTCACTCATATACCAGTATAACTACCAGGTTTTTTTTTTAAAACCACTGAATAAATCGGACCAAAATCAACGCATAAGGGGTGCTAAGCCGATTCTTGGTGGTCGATATCAGCTACAATGGTCAATTACCAAGTTGCCTGCCCTTCTAATAGAACCTGACATCCACGCGCCCTGCTTCAGATAAACGCGGATTCATTCTCCATAACTAGGCACCGCAACGAGAGGGGGGCGGGGCCTTTCATTTTTTCTCTTGGGTTTCGGTTTTTGGAGTTTGAGCTATCACTGCCCGGATACTATCTAGAAATCTTCTTATGTTACAATTGAACTCTATGTAATCGACCCCAAGGAATCGGCTGGTGACATCAGAATTTTCTGAAAATGCCTAGTTTTAGCTGAAAATTACAGAAAAGTGAAATGGTCACCAAAAAACCGCCTCGTTGGGGGTTAAGTAGGTCGAACACGCTACACCTTATAATTGATTCTTATAGTTTTTAAGACGGAGAATCCAAATTTTTAAACAGAATTTAATTTCAACTGCGCGCATTTTTGTTATACCTCGCTAAACTTCAACAAAAAATCACAGAAAATTTTCAGCGATGACCCCAAGTTTTTATTTTTTGATTATTTTGACAAACTCTTCTAGTTCCCACAAAAAATTTTTTAGAGCTCTCCGACAAAAATGAAGCACTTTATACCTTCCAAAAGTGAAGTGGTTTTTTCGAAAAGCAGGTTTTTCAGAGTTTTCGGGTGCATGCCGGTCGAACACGCGGGGTCTCAATATGTCATCGGAATAAGCATAAAATTCTCTATCGAAATCAACTTTCAATTTAAAAAAATAACTGCGCGCATTTTTTTAATTTTCATTCTTAAATTGATTCTAAGGCGATTTTCAGGACCCGCCAAACAATTTGTCATCATAAACGTGTGTCGAACGCGGCAAATTCATATAAGCCCTTAGGTCGCAGCTGAATTTGTCCTGTCTGGTGTAGTGGTCCAACACAGGTGATGTGCGGTAGGCCTGCCGCAGGTGGTCGCCTGCTTTGAGGATGCTTTTCATATACCGCGAAGGAGAGAGTTCGCGACAGGCCTGCCGCGACACCTGCAGCATGCCTACCGCGATACCTGCGGCATGCCTACCGCGACACCTGCGGCATGCCCACCGCGACACCTGCGGCATGCCTACCGCGAAATCTAGCAAGTGCGCTCCACCGAGCTTCGTTGATTTTATTTTCTTTTTCGAATTATTTTTTTCTGTTTTTCTTTAATTTTGTGCATAATCTCTTTATTTTTTTTGTAAAAAATAATCAAGCGAGTACAAATTAATAGAGTTTCGTGGAAATCGGTCTGAAAATGCTTTATCCTAGTCAAAAATCGATATGTTTCTAACATTCCGCAGTTTTCTGCTAAAAGTTTTCTTTTTTATTGGAATCGGATATTTTGTTGGCCTCTCGCCTCTTTTCGCATTTTCTTTCGTGCTCAGTTTGCTGCCTGAATCGGCGTGCTGAACGTGGGCAGACGTGCCGATTAGCGGAAGTTTGCCGATTTTGACGGCAACTTACCGATTTTTGTGACAAACCGCCGATTTGGGAGCAAATTGCTACAACGTGCAGGCAAGTTCCCGCCAAAATCGGTAAATATCCGACGAAATCGGCAAATCGCCAAAACTTATCTGAGTTTCTATTTCTTGTCTCCGCATGTGCCTTTCTTGGAAATTTCCAAAATGTGGGAATTCCGTCGGGAATTTCCGATTCCGTTCGGAGAAAAAATGATTTCCCAAAAAAAAAAACGGCCGTTTCCATCAGAAAAAAGTACATTTTTCCAGTCAAAAGTAGGCCTTTTTTTTCGATTTTTCCGATTGAGAATCGGAATTCCGACGGGATATCGGAACAAGAATTCAAAATTTCGGAATTCTGACGAAAATCGGAAATTTCCGACGGATTTCCGCCTGCTCCGCATATGTTTCATATTAACAGTCAAATTTTCAGAATGGAAGACGAGCGTCAGAGCGACGAGCGACTGCCGGGGCTACGGGCGAGTTAAGCGATCAGAGCGGCGACTGCCGAATAGTTGGGTGAGTCTTTTAACAAATTAATTCTGGTAGACCTATTCGCGCTAGAAAAACCGTGCGCGCATTTAGTATTCCACCCTTCAAACGTGATCAATTGTCATCAAACGTCGGGGAAGACGATTTTTCGCCAAGTTTAGTGCAAATAACTCCAGTAGAAGCTGATAAAATGCTGGTTACACAAGTAACAATTATCGATTCAATTTTCTTGCCGGTTACAATAGGATTTATGATAGCCGGCAAGAAGATTGAATTGAAAATAACAAACAAAATAATTATATTTTCTATTAACACGCCTCGTGCAAAATTAAAAAACATTCATGTTAACAAAAAACAAAGTGGTATGCACCTGTTATGTTTTTTGCAACTTTGGGCTGCAGGAGAAGCGAGATTTTTCACTTTGGACATGGAGTTAAGCGTTTATGTATTGCCTATTTCCAGCTTCTACTGAATCGATTTGCAATAAGTTTGGAAAAAATTCTCGACCAAATGGTGTGAATCGATCAAGTTTGAATGATAGCAAACTGAAAGTACATATGGTATTTTCCGTACTTGGCAACCGGGCCGAGCGGGCCGACGACGGGCAGGCAAATAACTCAGCTCAGAACGAATATTTTTGGTTGAATGCGATGTTTATATCGAAGATCTCGGCGAGTTCCACAGCATAGGAATATAATATTGACAGTTTGGTTACTCGTCTTTCCATGGGCCAGTAAATCGGTCCGGTTCGCCTATTTTTTTCCGGCCCGTGACAAAGGAAGTGAATGAACTGTCAATATTATGTTCCAGTGTTGTAGAACTCGCCGAGATCTTTATTTTAAATATCTCATTCAACAAAAATATTCATTCTAATTTTAAGCTAAATTATTTGCCTGCCCGCTTGCCAAGTATGGTGTTTTCAAGACTTGCACCGCCGAGAATCTTCAATTTTCCTTTATTTTTTGGATGCGAGCATTTGTTCTCATTGAATTTTTAGCAAGTTACCGCCTAAATCAGCACGTATCGCCACTGGCAATGGCCAGCACACCGATTTTGGCGACACTTGGCTGATTTTCGCGACAATTTGCCGCTTTTGACGGTAATTGGTGGATTTTTGCGGCAAATTTCTGATTTTAGGTAAATAGCGGCAAATTGGCTGCGCGTGACAGTAATTTGATCTCTAAAATCGGTCAGTCGCTGAAAATTCTCTAATGCTGGTTCCAAAGTTAAAGAAGTTCCTGAAATCAGTTTTTTTTAATCCAAAGTTCCACAAAAATCCCAGAAGTAACAATCAATCACAGCGGAAACCAACGTTATTGTAGTTGCTTCGCTGCAAGACCTTTTATTTTTAAACTTGAATTTTCCCACAGTTGCTCAATTTGATTTTTTTTTACGGGACAATTCAAGTCTAAAAATAAAAGGTCTCGCAGCGAAGCAACTAACGTCGGTTGCAACTGTGACCGCCTGTTATTTCTGGGAATTTTTGTTGAACATTAGACAACAAAAAACTCCTGATTTTAGGAATTTTTCGAACTATGGACGCGGCATGAGGTTTGCTGTGGTGGCAACTGTATACGCAAACTTTGGGCTATATTTGCTAATAGCCGTTTTCGTGACTATTAAAAGAGTGCATTCAGCGTTCTGCCTGCTCCTCTTCGAAATTCTTATTTTAGGACTCGGGTCGGAGGCAACAACGTGGCACAGAAGTGGTAGCAATGGAAAAGCAGTCCAGAGCCACGAATACTTTACAAACTAATACAACGGCATGTCTTTCTATTGTTTCATTTTATCACAACTTTAAATAAAACTATTGTTCAAAGATATGATTATTTATGTATTACTTGAATAAAGTGAAATTCCCCCTCCCAAAGCATATTTTCACCTACAACAGGCCTACCACGAACGACCAGGGTGGCCGCGGCAGGCCAAATGCATCCTTCGCGGCAGGTCTGCTGCATCCGTTAGTATCGCGGCAGGTCGAAAGCGGGTTCGGGGTATGCATGCCGCAGGCGATTTTTCGCGGTCGGCCTGAAGCAGGCCTGCCGCAGGCATCTAGCGAGGTACTCTTTTCACCTGCCCGCGAGCTGCTTTCGACCTGCGGCAGGCCTACCGCAAATCACCTGTGAAGGCGCGTGCTAGTGCCCTCGCTGTTGAGGGTTCAATTCCTTTTGGTCTTTTGCTTAATTTTCGATGTTATTGGGCTTCTTTTTTTTGCAAATGGATACTTTTACGCATAATTTCGGGATATTTCAAAAAAGAAGATTCAGAATTTTTGTAAATATTCCGTTTTCAAAAATTTTCCATTCTTTGCTTTGTTTCATCGTGAAATTCAATATAAATATGGTGATTTTTGTAAATTTAAGAACTAGACAATATTTTTTTAAAAATTATTTGATTTTTTTATGAAAGAAAATATTATTTGCCCGGAAATCACCATCGATATTGTGATACTCCATCGAAGGCAACGAGGAAAAAGCGAGCCAGACAGTTGCTAAATTTCACGCCGCACCTTGCAGACTCCGCCCCTTTTCAAAAAGTCAAGAGAAATTCAGTACTAAAAAATCGCGACTTTGAACGACTGAAACTCGAGAACTAGTGGGAATTTTGAGGAGAAAATTTGGGAATGTACTAATATTGAGACGTAGAATACAATGAAATCAGTAGTTTTCCGGGATTCGCATGTTTTTCAAACATGTTGCGGTACCTATCCATAACGTCAAAAAAAATTCCACGCGCCCTCCACGAGGGACACGTGGATCCATATAACATCCGATATGTTTCCATTCTCCCACGGACCCACGTGCCCTCCATATATATTCCACGCCGGCGTGGATCCACGGCGACCCACGCCAAAATAATCCACGCTCCCTCCACGGGGACGCGTGGATCTATATCGGATCATATATGGATCCATTCCACGTCCCATCCGTTTCGGATCCGTTTTGGCATTATCTCCCACCACCTGTGTATATATAAAAACCCAGATCGGGATGTCTGTGCGCGTCCGCACTTGCCTTTTTGCAAGAAAATGCAGTGTGGACAAAACACGAACCGTTGACATTAGGATTTGTATTCACACAGGTTTTGCGCGATAGGCCTATAATAGGTTGAGGCCAAATATAGACCTATTATAAGCTTATAATAGGCCTATCGCGGGCGGCAGCGCCTACCCTCCTGTAATAAGCTTATCGCGGACGCGGTGTGCGGCGACCGCGGTAGGCCTATTTGTAGGTCAATGCAAACGCGCTCTATGGCTAGACTATCTCGTCAGCGACTTTCAAAAAACCACATTTTTTTGGCCTAAATTAATTTTTTGCCGTCGCATTTAACTCTTTTCCGTTTTTTTAAATAATATTTTATTTTTATTTTAATAAATATAAATTGTGCTTGTTTTTTGCTGTTGTTGCGCATTCGTAAAGATTGGCATTTCGAGATAAATTGTGGGACAAGAAATATTTTCTTATTTTTTGTTTTATAAAAAACATAATTTTGTTTATCAAAAATGCTGATTTTTACTGTGTGATTTCAAATATTTATCTGGAGATCCGTAAATTTCCTCGTGAAATTCCAGAGAATTTACAGGAAATTTAAGAATATTGCCAAAAAATTAATTTTTCGATATATTTTCTGAAATTATTCGTAAATTTCGTCGTGAGATCGCTGAATTTTTTCTGATTTTTAAATTCTTCTGATGTCTCGCGAGGAAATTTACGAATTTGGTCAGAAAATTAAAAAATGTAATGTTTTGAATCGACTCTTCAATTGAAAACAATTGAAAAGTCTATGGAAAATAAAATATCTTGTCAAATAAACATTTATCGATTTTTCTCGATAAAACAAATTCGCACCGTTCTCGTTATTCCATCAATATTTTATAATTTCAGATCACCCGACGCCACCCATTCATCCGCCATCCACCCGACACCGCCAAACGCCATGCCAACGATTTTAAAGTAAGTTTTTACTTCGTGTTGTAAAAATTGGATAAATTTCGGAAATGTCCTGCCTTGATTTCTTCAGAATTAAATGAAAAAAATTATTAAAAAGTTCACAAACGCCAGTTCAACAAAAACCTTGATCTCTGCAGCAGCTTTTTCCCAGGAAAAATTATTTTTTAAAACAAGCAAAAGACGAGCAAGATCAAAATATCCTCAATTTCAATATACTCGGTATAAAACGCTGAAAACTCGCTCCAATGGAACAATGAATTTCGCATGCATTTAGAGTGAGATTCACGGAACCAGCAAAAAAAATCATAAAATAGAAAAAAAAACTCAGCGAAAATTCGGAGAATGCTCAAATCGATCTGAAACTTTGAGAAATCATTTTGAAAATACTCTCGGACATCCCCAGAAAATTTTAGACCAAAATATTGATTTAACAAATATCGATTTTTATTTCTGAAAATGTTCAAAAATCGATATTGAAATTTTCTAGGAATGCCCGAGAGTATTTTTTAAATGATTTCCCAAAGTTTCAGAGCGATATGAGCATTCTCCGGGTTTTCGTTGAATTTTTTGCTAGCTTTTTGCTTTTTTATGTTGGCTCCGTGAATAACCTCATTAATTTTTGTTCTTTTGAAAAAAATAATATTTTTTGTTGTTTAACATTTAATTCTGAAGAATTCGCAGAGCGAGAATCATGAAAAGTGCAAAAAATTAAAATAAGAAGAGAATATGAGAAAAATTAAAAAAAAATGAAACGAAATATGACGAAAACTGAGGTCGAACCTCACAAGTATTGTCCATTCGCGAAGAAAGCAAGTGCGCTCCACGAAACTTAGTACTTCGTGGATTTCATTTTCGTCGCCAAATTATTTCAATTCACGTGTAAATTCAACATGACATGAAATAATTTGGCGACGAAAATGAAATCCACGAAGTACTAAGTTTCGTGGAGCGCATTTGCTTTCTTCGGGAATGGATAATAAGTAAGTAAATATGACCAAATTTAAAATTATATTTGTTTCAGTTTGTGGCCTTCTACCCGATATGCAGCGATGGTGGCGACGGGGTCGGATATGGAGACGACTGCGATTGGAGGAATGGGACGAACCATCAATCATGGAGCATATTCACGGAACATCGAAAAAAAAAACTGCGCGAAAACTCAGAAAATGCTCTGATTAATTTGAAATATTTAGGAATAAAGGCGAAAATACTCTTGAATATGCTCAAAAAAATTGAAATGAAATTTCGATTTCAAAAATTTCAGACGAAAATTTCAATATTTCGGTACAAAACTGGTTGAGCATATTCAGGAGTATTTTTGTCTCCATTTCCCGATGTTTCAGGTCAATCAGAGAGTTTCCCGAGTTTTGGAGATTTTTTTGCCTTTTTGCTGTTTCGTGAATAACTCCTCTAAAGCTTTTTTTTCTATTTAATTCGCAATAAATTTGTCATTTTTATCAACATTGTATCAATTTTGCAAATAAGTTGCCTTGAAAACAAATAAATTTGAGCCTAAAGAGCCGGTATATCCGCCTGGGAGCACCTATAATGAGCTTACCGACGAGTTTTGAATTTCCGCGAAAGGCCTATATATGGCTTACAATTGGCTTATTGGTGACCGCGATAAGCTTATTATAGGCAAAAGTCAACCGCGATAAGCCTATTATAGGCCTATTATAGGTGACGGGCCGCGATAAGCCTATAATAGGCTTACTATAGGGTCCTTCGCGGGTACTCGATAGGCCTATCGCGCAACCTATTATAGGCCTATCGCGCAAAACCTGTGCAAGCGCACTACCGACTGAGCCACAGAGGACAGAAATCTTCCCAAAACAGAGTGCGTATAAATGAATGAGGAAGAGTGGAACGTAAAAAAATAGATTGTGGCGACGAAGTCGCCATTAGGCTGCGTCAGCAGCCGCGCACGACTGCGCAGCAGGCTTGTTACTAATAAAATTTTTCTGTGTGTAAGTCTGTCTGTGCATCGGTATGTTTGCACTGCTCGCGCAGTCCCCAGAAGTCCGCAGGGCACGGTCTCCCAGGAGGCTAATAATAAATAAGGCGCAAGTGTAAAAATGGAGTGTCGTTGCAGAATTGTACGCATTAATTTAAATCTGTTTCCATTCATTTTTCGCAATTTTTATTTAAATTTTACATGAGAATACGAATATCATTTTGTGTTTTTAAAATTGCATTATTATATTAATATTTTAATGAATATATTAATGTAAAAATATGTGATTTAATGAATTTTTGTCTTCACATATGTAAATTAAAAGCAAAAATGACATTTTTATTCTCATCGTCCTTATAAATAACTAAATTATTTTTGTAAAATTTCAGACAAAAATGTGCATGCATAAATAAAAAACGACGGAAATGGCGGTTAGTTTTAGTTATGTTTCAGGTGATGTGGACGAATCTGCGTAAAACCTCCACAACAAATCAATTCACGAATGAAGCCGAGCAAATGCATTGCTAAAAATCAGAAAATCGCGGTTAGTTTGGCTGAACTCCACATGCTTCCCCGTAAAAAACCTTTTTATAGGCACCCCAGCTTTGATCGGAGAAAAAATAAAGGAAAAGACGACTCGAATGCGAAAATAGATTGAGAAACTGAAGAAAAATAACATGGAAGGAGGAATTAAAGTCGGATGTATCAAACGAATGACAACTCGTGTGCTTTGTCAGACACGGAACGAGGTGCGCTGCAAAAAGATCAAGTTTTGGCGTCACAGTGGTATCTGGCGGAAAATTTCGGAGGAAAAGCTGGGAAAGTGATGAACAACTCGGAGGAAAAGCGATGAACAACTTTCGAAATCTTGACAATAAGGGTATCCGCATTTTCTGATTATGTGTGTGATGAATAAATTGATATTTATTTTTTTTCTTAGTGTTTTTCTCGCAAACGTAATTAAACTACTCACAACATGACCTTAGCTTGCGACTCAACTTGCGAAAAAGACCCGTTTGACGTATGCAGCAGAGACCACGCGGTCGTCCTCCGAAAAGATGGGCCGACGACATCAAGGATTCGATCAAAATCTTCATCCACAATGAGGCCCTCAGGGGCAACCTCGGGCACGGCCGCCGAAGAATTGGCATACTCGAGGCAAGACGAGCATGGTCCACTGTCGGAAGGGATCGTGTAACTTGGCGCAGCTTGGTTCGCAGTATCCAGGATGGAAACTGAGGTCGAACCTCACAAGTATCACAAGTAAGTAAGTTTTTCTCGCAAACGTAATTAAACTACTCACAACATGACCTTAGCTTGCGACTCAACTTGCGAAAAAGACCCGTTTGACGTATGCAGCAGAGATATGCGGAATAATTACTTTTGTAAACGATAAACAAAAGAATAGAATGCAAATTATCAAACGGACAACGTTATAAAAATCCAAAATGGAAACGGAAAAAGTGATATTTTCAAAGGAAAACGGAAGAGGACCATTGGAATGAAATTTTTCAAACGGAAAACGGCGGAAACGGAATTCCGCACATTACTGGCATGTATTCTTTAATTTCGCGAGCTATTCTAAAGAATAATGCCAAATGGTAAAATTTGGATAAAAAATACGGAGAAAACGGGTGAAAGTAAAAAAAATATATGCAGCTGGGAGCCTCCTTCCTTGGTTTTTACACTCAGAGTTCTTTCTGGGCGATTTCCTACAAATAGCATGCAAAAAAAAATAAAAATTTCGAGGTTTTGCAGAAATTTTCTGATCCGCCGCAGAACTTAAAATCCTATCAGCTCAGCCATTTCTGAAAAATATGAGCCTAGCGATCGATAAAAATGATCGCCATAAAATTCTGAACAATTGCTTGGGCTTTTCGTCGGTATTGAGTCAGCGATTTTCGAAAATTCGGACATTTTAACGATTTCCTACACAAATTTTCAAACTGTATCAACTCGTCGAATTTCGAACGATATGCGAAAAACTTGACTCGAATAAGTTTCTAGTGAGCTACTAAACAAAAGCTTGGGCAGGAAAAAGCAGAATAATACGATTAATAGGTAAAAATTAGTAAAAATAATAGAATTTCAGTAGAAAATAAATAAATTATAGTTTCACCGTAAATCCTCCCGAGAGCCGATTGCAAACGCGCTCCATCGAACATTAGCCGCGTGGGAGACCATGCAGGGGCCCAAACTTGGAAATCTGAGTCTCCTGAGTCCCGCGATGATGCCCTTCTTTTTCAAATTTTGATATCGTTATTTTGAAGGGTACTTTACTGTTAGGCCCGTCAACTTTTTTTCTTCTGCGCGTTTTGCATTTCTACAGTCGAAATGAAATCCGGCGGAAAACTCCGGAGTCGTTTCAAGTGTGACATCACACACTGCAGAGGTCACAGGCAAAACGCGTAGGATTTCAACAGATTCTAAAAAGTACGTCAAGAGAATTGGTAGAAATCAATTGAAATGAACTCTTTCTAGACTCTGTTGAAACTCTTTCCAAAACAATGATCAAAAAGAGTTTCAACAGAGTCTAGAAAGAGTTCATTTCAATTGATTTCTACCAATTCTTTTGACGTACTTTTTAGAATCTGTTGAAATCCTACGCGTTTTGCCTGTGGTCTTCGGTCGGCGCGATGTTCAAGTGGTTGTAGTCTTGGCTGGCGTGCGGGAGGTCGCGAGTTCGAGTTTTACTGTGGTTTTTTTCTTTTTTGTTAGAGATATTTTGTTTAGTTACTGGAAATTTAGCCGACAAAGTTAGATTCAAGTACGTTTCTAAATATTTTTGAGCTATTTTTTGAATATTTCTTTTTTTGATTTGTCGTTTGAAGTGTATCTTTTATGTTCATCCATACTTTTGTTTTAGTTTCTGAGCGGTAATGAACAAAATTGCGCCAATAGTTCTGTTGTTTTGATCAAATCCAAACAGTTGGTAATCATTTCGAAACCTTCCATTCAACCCAAAAAGTTTTGTAAAAACCAGAACAGGTGTAATGAAGAATTAAACTTTTAACTTGAGATCGGGTTCAGAGGAAAATAAATAATGGGAGAAATAACGATTCCAGATACCGTAAATTCTCTAATAGAACGGCCGGCCGTTCTATTTTTCACTACCCTCCTAGGAGGGCCGGTTATTTTAGGGGCCCGTTATATTATAGGTTAGGTTTACTTTTCAATGTCGAATCCATTATATTATTGGAAGACGAATTAGAATATTCAAATGCCAGAACTCGACCTGAAGAATTGTGTTCAGTTTTAAAACATCTGCGTACGGTAGTTTTTTTTTCAAATTTTTTGCGCAATGCATCGGGTTGAAAACATCAAAAACTGTTTTTTTTTTTGCTGCACTGAATAGGTTTGTGACATATTTCTTTTCGCAGGCAATATACAAAAACGGATTGACAGGCACACAGCAAAACTTTGAAATTTTAATTGATTCAATTTTGGGTACTTACTCAATGTTTCTTTTGGCATACATTAAAACTGTTTGAAAAATCAGGGAGACTCGGGCATTCCCAAGCTTACCCAGAAGGTTTTTGACGGCGATAGCCGTCAACAACCTTCTGGTAGTAACTAGTATAGAATTGTGTCGAAATAGAACTGTTCCGAAATAGAACCGCGTGAAATTGGACCCAGTCAATAAATCGAAAACAGGTCACGCCACTGAGTGAATCTTTTTCTGTTTGGCATTTTATTCAATAGTCTTCACCCAATTGTGCTAAAACGCGCTAAAACGATGTACAGTTCTATTTCACACGGTTTTATTTCGCGTCAAGTTCTATTTCGGCACGGCTCTATTCTGATAAGGTTCTATTTCGAGGTAGCGCCTATTTATCAGATAAGTCCCCCACTTCTTCCTTTTTTATTTTCCATATCAATATCGCCTTCCGCTATATCAGAATAGCCCCCCACCTGATAAGAATAGCCCCACCTGATAAGAATAGCAAAACAACAAGGGAAAATCGGTCGACAACGAAGAGCAATCCCAATTAATTGAAGCTTCTAATAGAAGTACACCATTCATAGCTCTTTCTACCATTTTTGTCGCTTTCCGAATAAGGAAAAGCTTCGAATCAGAACTTTATCAAAACAGAACTGTCCCGAATCAGAACCGTTTTCTTTCCAGATGGATACGTGTCAAAATAGTTGTATAATAATAAGCTACATCAAATTCTCCAGTACAGAACAAGTATTTGTAATACCGTAATTACTCTATTTGTCCGGCATGCCGGCTTATTGTTTGAACCTCCAGCTCGGATGCCGGCCAGTTAGAGTAAATACCACATAATTCATTTTCGACATTTGTGGCTCATAAAATCTTTTTTTTCTTTTCCAATCATGTTGCTGATTTCACCTTTACCATAGTTCTGATTTGGAAACGTTTTGATTCGAGATAGTCGGGGGACTACGATGGTGAGGGACTATAATTGTTTATGCTGGGGCGGGGGCTTATATCCCACGACAGGCATATGAAGTAAGTATTCGGGAAATTACGTCTTAAAATAGTAAAATCCACGAAAAACTAGTGTCACCACGCTACGCCCCGCCCCTTTCCCGTGCAAAACATAAGGGCCGTCGGAACCCGTGAGGTGCCGGTCCACAAGAGAAGGTATACCCGTCGCCAACGCTGGTGTTGCAAGGGATTTGGTTAGAGAATTCAGGAGGGTGAGTGTGGAGCTCTGGAGGAAGGCTCCGTGGCACGGTGCCAGAGCTCACCGCCTATTTTTGGTTGTCTGGATAAGTGTGCTCATTGAGCATCTTCAGTGAAATCAATAAAAAATGGAAATTTTAGGAAGTCCAAAAAAAATCCACGTCCCACCCACGTCCCATCTGTTTTTGATCCGTTTTAAGTCCACGCTCCCACGTCCGCATCCTATCCGTGGGAGCGTGGATCCTAATAGGATCAATATCGGATACATATAAAATTCCACGTCCCATCCGTTTTGGATCCGATATGGATTTCAAGCCCTTCACCTGTGAGCAGCGCAATGAAAAGGGGGCGGAGCGTGCATATTCTTCTACCCATTTTGGTTTTGGATCTTTCTGAGTCTGTTACGCCAATACTACATACATAATGGCTGATATTACAACTTGTTCATATGTAATTGACCCTAAGGAATCGATTGGTGATATCATAATTTGCTGAAAACCCCTAATTTTGACTGAAATTTTCAGAAAACTGAAACGGAAGTCAGAAATTTGAAATTTTCGGGTCCTTCTAGGGGGGTACACGGTACTTTTTATTTTTGATTCCGATAGTTTTTGACATGCTGAATCCATTTCTAAAATAAAAATCGACTTTTTACTTCACCATTTTTTGGTACAGCCCGTCAAACTTCAACAAAAATTTGAGCAAAATTTTCAGCGATGACCCCATATTTTTATTGATGATATTGCTGGGATACCATCCGGTGTAGTGTTGACTCTAGCTTTAAGCCTAAATAAAATACATTCGATAACATAGGGAAAAAAGTTAATAGAAGGTGGAGAATCAATAGTCCAGCGGAGACAAACCATCATCCTCCGTGAAAACTTTTGAGAAGAACTCAGAGAATAAATCTGCTTTGGCAGCGTCATCATAAATGATTCTCCCATCATTATTCTTTAGAGACAAAATGGTATTGTCTTCTTTAATTCGAGAATTTATAAATTTGAAAAAATCTTTACCGGAGCCTCGAACAAGACTCTTCTCAGTTAGTTGTTGCTCTTCTTCAAAAAATTTTTGTTTCAGCACTCCTGAAATTTTTTTATAGGTTACAGAATTACCTTCTCGCCGCCAACATTTAAGTTTTTCAGTCATTAGTTTTCTTATCTCCATTGAATGCTTTTTAACAGAAGTGTTAAATCTCCTGGAAGGCACAAAACGCTCTATTAGATCCAACAAGGTGAGCATAAATATATCATACATGGCGTCTACACTGAGTTGAGCAAATTTAGCGGGCCAATTGATGTTGCTCACAAGGAAGGTCAGTTTACCCTCCGGTTGAGAATTTTCTTAAAATTTAGGAGGGGGTAGTTTCGAACACGGAGAATCCATTTTTCATAGTCCCAACCTGCGCATTTTCCATATAATGGAGAACGAACGTCTGGAAGTTTGGAAGCTGAAATTAACACATGAAATCTATGGTTTAACAGTGAAACGTGAGTAGGATTTTCAACGCGAAGGTCACTGCCTTTGTTTACCGTTGATCTCATCGGTTTGGTGGTTCAGTGGTTTGGTGTTCAATTGGTATTGGGAAGGTGCTGGGTTCGGTCCCCGCGCCGTTGGAAACTTTTTTGTAATTTTTGACAAAATTCCAAATGACGTGATTGAAGCTTTTGAACACTTTCAAGACGTTTTTAACAACATCGCCGGGCTTTGAGGCACTTCAAGAGCTATTCAGCAAATTTTCGAGAAAATTTTTTTTTGTGAAAATTCGAAATCTGCATCACCAATTGGGTGACAATTTTTGAAATCCAAAATTTTTCAATTTTTTTCCATAAAATGCTCGATATAAACTTGGACAAGAAGAATTCAGACAACGACACAGAACTGGTTTTCAAAATTTCTTTCAATAAGCCGTAAGCAAGCGATATTTCATATTTTGCACAGAACATTCAACTGCAGGTTATGATTTAATTTTTTGAATTTAGGTTGTATGTAACTGTAGATATAAACTTTTATGTGTGTCGTATTTTTGTACGAGAGTAAGCAGTACATTTAAAAAGAAAGTTTAAAAAAATTTGGATTTCAAAAATTGTCACCCAATTGGTGATGCAGATTTCGAATTTCCACAAAAAAAAATTTTCTCGAAAATTTGCTGAATAGTTCTTGAAGTGCCTCAAAGCCCGGCGATGTTGTTAAAAACGTCTTGAAAGTGTTCAAAAGCTTCAATCACGTCATTTGGAATCTTGTCAAAAATTACAAAAAAGTTTCCAACGGCGTGGGGACCGAACCCAGCACCTTCCCAATACCAATTGAACACCAAACCACTGAACCACCGAACCGATGAAATCAACGGTAAACAAAGGCAGTGACCTTCGCGTTGAAAATCCTACTCACGTTTCACTGTTAAACCATAGATTTCATGTGTTAATTTCAGCTTCCAAACTTTTAGACGTTCGTTCTCCATTATATGGAAAATGCGCAGGTTGGGACTATGAAAAATGGATTCTCCGTGTTCGAAACTACCCCCTCCTAAATTTTAAGAAAATTCTCAACCGGAGGGTAAACTGACCTTCCTTGTCAGTATGTAATTAATAAAACTGTAGTCAGTTTTATGAAATAACTTGACCGTTTTGAAGTTTTTGCGGTTGGCTTTTGGAACTTTCAATTCTATTTCAACAAGACAGTGATCGCTGAAAGGGTCACGAACTTTACAAGGGAAGTGTTTCAGGTGGGGTTTTGAGAATTTCACCAAAGGGGGGGGTTCGTTGCCGCTCTATGCCGAATTTTGTTATTTTTGTTTTTCTCGTAAATTTATCGTTTTGTCATCTTGTGAGATTTTTTTATTGAAAAATAAAAATTTTAAAAATTAAAATATTCCAACTATCTATCATAAAACTCATTAAAAACGTTCTAGAAACTATTAGAAAACCATGAACACACTAATAATCTTCACATTTGAAGGAGTTAATGACACTTGTGTGGTTTCAGGTAGAAGTGAAACATTTCCGAAAAATGTGTTATTATGCCGCGTCCAAAGTTCAAAAAATGCCTGAAATCAGGAGTTTTTTTCAGTCCAAAGTTCCGAAAAAATTTACAGACATAACAGGTGATCACAGTTGAAACAGGCGTTACCATGGTTCCTTCTCTGCGAGACTTTCTATGTTTTTTAAACTTGATATTTACCACAGTTTCTCAATTTTTTTATTTTATACGGGAAATTTCAACTTTAAACATAGAAGGTCTCGCAGCGAAGGAACTACGGTAACGCCTGTTTCACCTGTGATCACCTGTTATGTCTGTAAATTTTTTCGGAACTTTGGACTGTTTTTTCGGAACTTGGGACGAAATTTTTTCGGAACTTGGGACGAAAAGGCGGGACCGGCGATGCAGCTTACAAAATCTGGGAAAACGCGAAACTTTAAGCGAGATTTCAGAAAAACCAGACGAGATGCGGAAATTCTGACGACGGCATCGGAATCAGCACAGTTGAAAGTGTATCCTCACAAATTTTGGTAAAATTCTCAAAACCCCACCTGAAACACTTCCCTTGTTAGTATCAAAGAATATTATTGAGCCGCGTAGGTTGAGATACGTGTTGTTGGAGGCCGTTGCTTTTGACAAAGTCAAGAAACGATGTGCAATACGGGTCATGAGCGGAGAAACCACGCCAGTCGATATGAGGTAAATTAAAATCACCAGTTATGACGCAGTGTTTAGAGGAACGCAATAAGTACTCCAGGGACGCAGTAAGAGGATCCAAATTTTGAGAATGATGAGGATTATAAACTGTAACAAGTCGGATATTAGTCCCTCTAATACTCATATCTATTCCCAGTACTTCCACTGCTGAAAATTCTGAAGGTAGATCGATAATCTGAAACTTTATATATTTTGAAATAAGAATAGCTATACCGCCCCCATGTTTGTTGCGGTCTTTTCTGACGACGGAAAACATTCCATCTAAAGAGAGAAGTGAAGATGGAAAAGAAGCATCAATTTTGGTTTCAGTTAAACAGATTACATCATAGTTGTAAAGTAGAGAAATATGATTAAGCTGTGGAATTTTGTTTTTAATTGAGAAACAATTAACTAACCCTAGTTTTGTGAACTTTGGGTGTCGCTCTTTTTGGGCTCTTTTACCGTCCAAGTCCATGGCTCTTGACCCTGTTTGTAAACTATTTTCACAACCTCCAGATTTCTTACCGTATACACTTGTTTCCCCACTTTGTCGTTGAGCGCAATGGCTTTCTTCCAAGACTCGCGAAACTTGAATAACACTGGTTTGGAAAGATCGGGACGAGCAGAAGCGTGCTGTAATTCCTTCACTTTGCTTTTCACCTGTTCGAACTTCGAAAAAAGTGCCACACGGCCTCCCAGCACGCCAGGCAGTGCAATCGCGCTCCACTGAGCTCGCTCCGCTTCTTTTGGCGCGAAATTTAGTTTTTTCAAATTAGTTTTAAAATTAGTACTGAAAATTGACTTATCGTCAAATATTTTGTCTTTCCCATAATTTTTTATCGATAAAATTCTCGGCAAAATAAAAAGGAGTGTGAAACCTTTCGAATAAGCGTTAAAATTAAGAATTTGAACTCCTGTAGGAGAAGGAGATACAGTTCGAAGTTATTAATTAAATTAAAAATACTTTCTTCTTATGAATTTGCCTATATTTTGTCCGTTTTTCGTCTTTGTATTTTTGGCCCGGAGCGCCGCGACGGTCAAACGCGTTTAATTGAATTCAATTGAACTCCGTACTTCGTTATTTTCATTTCGTTTGCCAAAATTTTTCTTTCTTTTTTTGTATGAAACTCTACTTGTTTTCTATGTAAAAATGATTTGTCCAGACCAAATTTATTAATTTTTGTCCTAATCAGTCACATATTGCATAATTTTCGCCAAAAAAATATGTTTCCATTTTTCGAAATTAAAAAAAAAAACGTTCAACTTCATTTTTCTGGGTTTTTTTTGGTTCAAATCAAATCACGGTGATTTGTTTTGAAGTTGTGTTATTTTTTGCTCGAAAATAGCTGATTTCAATGAAAATTTTAATTGTTTCTCGCCGAAATGGCTAATTTCCAATTAAATCGGTTATTTTGTGAGTTTTTCGACGCTTTTTCTCACTTTTTGCTCTTTCAAACGTTTCTCTACATTATCTCCGCATATAATTCTTGTTAAAAACTTATTATTTCACGAGAAAATCGCACACAAAAACATCAGAGCGCTCAAAGACGCGCCTTCGAGTTGTGCGCCAACACCAGAAATGCGTCAGTGATTGGTTGGCGCGTTGGGAGTCTGGGAGGCCGTGTGCCAGAGCATCGTCTTTCTGTTGAAACTGGATTTTTAGCAATGGGGGCCGTTCCCCAGAGTTTTGAGACGAAAACCCGAGCTCTCACCAGTGATCGAACATTCACTAGCAAGAGTTTTGACAACGAGACCATCTCAACATTCTTGATGACAACAGCCGATTTTCTAGCTTCAGAGGACTGAGCAAGTTCAGCTGCTTTCAACAAGGAAAGTTGAGTAGGCGCAGCAGATAGCCCCTTCTTTAACGCTTCTTCAAAGCTTTTATTGGACGTAAGGCCCGAGCCAAACTTACCGTTTAACTCACCAACCGAAGTTTCCAAATTAAGCACTTTATCAGCCAAAAACTCGTTTTGAGTATGTAAAACCTGGACCTTGTTGAGAAGTGCATCGTTTTGATTCTTCAAATCGCTAACTAGGTTAAAAACTTACCGAATAGAGAAAATAGAGCACTGTTTGACATGAGTTCGGATGATAGATGATTATTTGACATAGTTGAAAAAATATTGGATATATCACATGATAAAGGAGTAACAGGAGGATTGGTACAAGAGTTAGTAGTATTGGTACATGAAGTAGAGCCATTGCTCTCATCCACCTTTACTCCGGACCTAACCGGATTTTTCATCTTCTTCCCGGTGGGCGGGCATACTGAAGAAAGGGAGCCACGTTTCATGGCGCGCGAGGGCAACGATATAAATCGATATGAGAGAGGGTGAGAGGACCAACCAACCGTCAACTAGACAGAGGGGCCCAATGACAGAAAAAAAGAAAAAAAAATTAATATTCACGAAATAGCAAAAACCAGCAAAAAAACAGCGAAAATTCGGAGAATGACAGAGGGGCCGAATGACAGAGGGGCCGAATGACATAAAAAAAGAAAAAAAAATTAATATTCACGAAATAGCAAAAACCAGCAAAAAAAAAACAGCGAAAATTCGGAGAATGCTCCAATTAATCTGAAATTTTGGAAAATAATTGCAAAAATACTCCCGTACATTCCCAGAAAATTTGAGACCAAAATTCCATTGTTGAACATTTCCAGAAAAATATCGATAACTTAAAATCGATATTTTGGTCGGAAATTTTCTGAAAATATCCGGGAGTATTTTTGCCATTATACACGGCGTGCTAGACCCTACGTAAAAGAATTTGCGCCTTTTCGCATATGTCTGTGTCTCGCCAGTGGCATTCTGCCAAGTCTAGCAAAAAGTGTGCAAAAATGGAGACACAGAGACTCGAGAATTGGCGCTCGAAAATTTGATCTCGAAACTTTTTTCTGAAACGTAGTCCCGAACACGCCGTGTTATATTCCAAAGTTTTAGACCAGTCGGAGCATTCTCCAAAATTTCGCAGAATTTTTTGTTGGTTTTGGCTATTTTTTGCTATTTTGTGAATAAATCCATTATGGAGTTATCTTTCTTATATATAGGCACCACAACATAATTTTCAAACGGTTTTTTGCTCACTATTTTCGATATAAATATGTTCAACTAATTTATCGAAGTACGTTTTGAAAATTTCAGCTCAAAATATTCATTCGTTTTCGAGTTACAGTCCTTTTTATGCCCCTTCAATTTGTACTGAATTTCTACCCAGTAATGGACCTATTCATAGGAGAAAAAAGACAAAAAAAAAACGTTTTTTTTCCTATTCATAGATGTAAAAAAACGGCAAACAATGTCGAAAAACGAATGGTAAACAAGTGTTTTTTGACCATGATAGACCATTGATAGTGAGGAGGCACAGAGATGTTTACAACCCCGTGGGAACGGAATTGTTTACTAGTTCATGCAAACTCCGCCCCTTTTCTGTGCCTCCTCTCTATCAATGGTCTATCATGGTCAAAAAACACTTGTTTACCATTCGTTTTTCGACATTGTTTGTCGTTTTTTTACCTCTATGAATAGGAAAAAAAACGTTTTTTTTTGTTTTTTTTCTCCTATGAATAGGTCCATAAGGGAGCGGGACCAAATCGCAACACGCTGATTCTCTGCGTCTCGAAAGGCCGACCGCGTTAAGAGAGTGGCAAGCGATTCCATTTTCGTGGCTATTTCACTGAAAATTGGTTAAACGGGGAAATTAATGTTCGAAAAAGTTTGTACTTCGTAAAGAAATTATGGAAAATTGTCGCAGAATTTTAATTCACACAAAGAAATTGGCAGAAATTCATCTTATTTGCAAAATACGCAACAAAAGTTTAGATTTTTATCAATTTTCCGACTATGTTTTGTATTTTTTACTTTAAATAACTTAAATATGCGATAACTAGTCAGCAAAAGCTCGGAGCAGGCCAGAAAACGCAAAAAAGTTGTGAAAAAAAATCGAACCACGGCGACAAAACTTCAAAAACAAGCGCTTTACCACTGCGCCACGCCGACAGCAAAAGAGGCAATGTGCGACCGCCTACATCTCATAGCGGCCCACGGAACACCACTGTGTGTGCGAAATAGCAACCGCAATAGAAATTTCGGCACTTTTTCACTTAAATTCTCAACATTGAACATGTGTATCAAAAAATGGCAAGTAAAAGTTTGATTTTTATTTCTTTAATCGATGTAATTTTTCACGGAGAATCCGATTCCAAAATAAAAACATGCGTGTACGACCTACATCAACCCGAAAAACGTAAAAAACCCGAAAAGTGGATGACCGGTGCCTATTCAAGGGCTATAAAAAGTAGTTTAAATTGGTTGTATGGCTCTGAAATTTTTGTTGTGGAATCTCTGACATTAGTTTTATGAATCCCATCAATAAAAATATGGGGTCATCGCTGAAAATGTTGCTCAAATTTTTGTTGAAGTTTGACGGGCTGTACCAAAAAATGGTGAAGTAAAAAGTCGATTTTTATTTTAGAAATGGATTCAGCATGTCAAAAACTATCGGAATCAAAAATAAAAAGTACCGTGTACCCCCCTAGAAGGACCCGAAAATTTCAAATTTCTGACTTCCGTTTCAGTTTTCTGAAAATTTCAGCCAAAATTAGGGGTTTTCAGCAAATTATGATATCACCAATCGATTCCTTAGGGTCGATTACATATGAACAAGTTGTAATATCAGCCATTATGTATGTAGTATTGGCGTAACAGACTCAGAAAGATCCAAAACCAAAATGGGTAGAAGAATATGCACGCTCCGCCCCCTTTTCATTGCGCTGCCTACTTATATATAAAAACCCAGATCGGGATGTCTGTGCGCGTCCGCACTTGCCTTTTTGCAAGAAAATGCAGTGGACAAAACACGAACCCGTGACATTAGGATTTGTATTCAAGCGCACTACACAAGTGTTGTAGAATAATAAGCTAAATCAAATTATCCAGTACAGAACAAGTATTTGTAATACCGTATTTACTATATTTGTCCGGCATGCCGGCTTATTGTTTGAACCTCCTGCTTGGATACCGGCCAGTTAGAGTAAATACCGCATAATTCATTTTCGACATTTGTGGCTCATAAAATCTTTTTTTTCTTTTCCAATCATGTTGCTGATTTCACCTTTACCATACAGTGCGTCCAATATTAATAGGACCCCCCTTGATTTTGGGGGTCTAGGCAAAACCAAAAAAGATACGAAAAATCTGTAATTACCATTCGATTCAGCATACAAATAAACCCCAGAAACCAAATTTTCATGTGTCTAGCACTTTTTTGACGCCCGTACCACCAAAAAGTCCCTTTTTCAAGGGTCCAATATTAATAGGACCACCTCGGGATTTTAGTGTGTCGGTGATTTTTTTATTGGGTTTTCATCAGGAAACATAATTTTTCATGAATTTTTGGTATGAAAATGACAATTTATTTAAGTTTTTATTGTTTTAAACTATTTTCATGGTTGTTTTACACTTCTTCACCAATGTTTTCACTCTTCAAATTGGAATATTTCTTTCATGAAAACGCAGCTACAAAAGCACAGTTTATTGGAGCGAAAAAACAAAATCTATAAGAAAAATTGAATCCAGGAAACAATTATCAATAGCTGGTTTCTCCACAATTTTTTTAATCACTTCGACCACTCTGTTCGGCCTAACGAGTTTCTTAGGTTCGTCGACGCTGATAGCATCCCATTCACGTTGCAAAGCAGTTTTGAAGTCTTGAATATTGTTGTATTGCTGTCTATTTTAATAAACACAAGGAACGAGCATTTGTTCTCAAATCGGATTGAGGCCCGGGCTGCAAGCCGGCCAATCGAGCACTTTGATTCCTTCAGCCGCGAACCAGTTCTTTGTGAAGTTGCTGGAGTTAATGGCAGCATCGTCTTGTTGGAATGTATGTGAGCGACGTCGGTTACGGAAGAAAGAGACAAAAAAGGCAGACATCGAGTCCAAGCTCCGCCTTGATTTTGTTGAGACTTTTCGAAGAGTTGGAAGCGGTTCGGATGACGTTTCTTTTATAACGGAAACTAGCCTTTCTTTCCGTCCACTGTACTCCTTGCTCTTCTGTCCATAGTTCACCGGATCTGATAGGTAACGTCGAATCTAACTTCTGGTTTTCTTCACGAGGCGAGACATTTCATGGAGTGAAGATCCCGTTTGACGCATCACATCCAATTTCGATTGCTCAGCAAGAGTGAGGTGATCAACGCGACTCAATGAGAGTTTAGATAACTAACTGATATGGAAGCTCTCATTTAGGACAAAACTCAATTGGGAAGTTAATTACTGAACCTGCACATCAAACTCCCGCAACAAAGCTGATTACTGTAACACTAATTATCACAAACATTCGAAACAACCTTGGATCCATTTGAAGAGCGAAAACATTGGTGAAGAAGCGTAAAACAACCATGACAATTGTTTTAAACAATAAAAAGCAAATAAATGGTCATTTTCAAATCGAAAATCCATAAAAAATCACTTTTCCTGGTGAAAACCCAATGAAAAAATCACCGACACACTAAAATCCCGAGGTGGTCCTATTAATATTGGACGCTTGAAAAAGTGACTTTTTGGTGGTACGGGCGTCAAAAAAGTGGTAGACACATGGAAATTTGGTTTTTGGGGTTTATTTGTATGCTGAATCGAATGGTAATTACAGATTTTTTGTATCTTCTTCGGTTTTGCCTAGACCCCCAAAATCAAGGGGGGTCCTATTAATATTGGACGCACTGTAGTTCTGATTTGGAAACGTTTTGATTCGAGATAGTCGGGGGACTACGATGGTGAGGGACTATAATTATTTATGCTGGGGTGGGGGCTTATATCCCACGGCAGGCATATGAAGTAAGTATTCGGGAAATTACGTCTTAAAATAATAAAATCCACGAAAAACTGGTGTCACCACTCTACGCCCCGCCCCTTTCCCGTGCAAAACATAAGGGCCGTCGAAACCCGTGAGGTGTCGGTCCACAGGGGAAGGTATACCCGCCGCCTGCGCAGAAAATTCAGGAAGTCTAGAAAATATCCACGTCTCACCCACGTCCCATCCGTTTTTGATCCGTTTTCAGTCCACGCTCCCACGTCCGCATCCTATCGCAACGCATCCAAATGAGACCCAAAAAATAAAAAATCGCGCGAAAAATTTCACATTATCGGAGAGAAAAATCAACGCGCGCGAAATAATTTTGGATAGGATTTCGTAATTTTCACGATTTTGCGTTGGTTTTTCTCTCCGATGATGCGAAATTTTTCGCGCGTCTTTTTTATTTTTTGGGCCCCATTTTGATGGGTTGCGTGTGTGCGTCCGGGCGCGTTTACTCACACCCTCCTCATACCCAGTGCTTTTTTCGCGATTGGACAATACTTTACTGTTTTCCTTCAATTCATTATTTTTATGTGTTATTATCGAGTCAATTTTTTGCCGGTTTCACGTGAAAATTCTGCAAACACCAGTTATTTTTCAGAAACTAAAAATCCGCGTGTTGCCACACTCACTCAACTTTTTGGCTCTGGGACGTTTCGAAACTTTTTTGCATTTTTGCTAATGGATTTTCGCCAATTGACACCAAAAAACGCGGGCATTTGGTAGTTATTTTTCGTTTTTATCAGAAAAAAGTGGGCGGAGTCACGCGTTCTAATGTCGCAAGTCGATGGAAAAAAAACAAGATAAAAAAACCAAAATATATTATTTTCAAACGAGTTGCTGCATGAAAACATGAGCCCGCAATCATCGTTCTGTCTGCGTCCCTTCAAATAGCACTGTGTTTGCGTGATTGCACACAAAAAAGTGGGCGGGGTTTCATGTTTTGACGATGCAACTCGATTGAAAACACAATAAGCAAAAATACCAACAAAAAAAAAACAAATAAATTTTGACGCTTCGTCATTTCACTTTATTGACTTGTCTCTGACTTTTTGGGACTTTAAAATGCTTTCTTCTCTTGCTTATAGGGTTATTCACAAAATAGCAAAAAGTTGTCGCAAAACTCGGAGAACGCTCTGAGGCCATATGCAAGAAACTGGAAAACGAGAGGAAAACCGTTTTCCGAAAAAAAAACATTAATGTCCCACTGTTCATTTGTCACGAATGATCATTTCCTACTGTGATCATATGCCACTCTTCGGGTGCTACCTCGGAATAGAACTGAAGCGAAATAGAACTGCAGAGAAATATAACTGTTTTGGAATAAAACTGTTCCGAATAAAACTGTAGCGTTTTGGAACTAAAAAATTGGCCGCCAAGGTGGTCCGAGAAAAAAATGATAAAAGTTTATTAAAAAAAAAACAACAAAACAAACAATTTTTGATGAATAGCTCAAATATAGAAGCGTTGAAAAAAGCACGCGCATGAAAAATTCCAATATTTGAATGAGCAAACAATGCAATCGCGCTCCATTGCTAATTTAGTTCCAAAACGCTACAGTTTTATTCCGAACAGTTTTATTCCGAACAGTTTTATTTCGCTACAGTTCTATTCCAAAGCGAGTTCAATTTCGCTACAGTTCTATTACGCTTCAGATATATTCCGAGGTAGCACCCTTTTTCGATAGTATCATTTCCCACCTTTTTCAAATGTTATGTTTCAATATACTCGGTATAAAATGCTGCAAACTCGCTCCGATCGAACAAAGAATTTCGCAAGGTTTAGAGAAATCAGAGCAAAACATCGGCCACGGTCTCTCAATTTTCTGCACTCTCTCGTCGTCAACGTGGCCGCGTCCACCATTGTGCGGAGGGAGCGCGTTTGCAGCGCTCCGTATTGAGAATATGCATATAGTGGATTCGTAGCGGGATGACAATTTTTTCACATTTTTATTCGAAAAAATGAAGAAATAACTGAAGAAATGAAGAGATTTTTTGTCTCCCAGCTTCACGTGAAATGCCACTCCGTCACGAATCCATTATATTTTTTGAGTGGAATACTCGGCGAATGCATGATGTATTCGCCAACTATACAATATTTGCCCGCTCTAGATTAGGGGCTTAGGGGAAGTATGCTTTTTTTCAGCGCCAACGCGCCGGAAGCAAGTGTGAAACCTTAAAAATTGGCGACCGTATGGAGCTGTGTGGAAGTATGCTTTAAAGAGTACGGAGCGTCGATGGCGCGATTGTGGTACCGGTGGGGACGTAAAATTTGAAAAAGATAAGAAATTATATTCTCAGTACGGAGCGCTGCAAACGCGCTCCCTTCGCACAGTGGTGGACGCGGCCACGTTGGCGACGAGAGAGTGCTGAAAATTGAGAGAGCCGTGGCCGATGTTTTGTTCTGATTTCTCTAAACCTCACTCCAAATGCTAGTGAAATTCTTTGTTCGATTGGAGCGAGTTATCAGCGTTTTATACCGAGTATAGTATCGAAAAAAGTGGTAAATGATCACAAGAGGAAATGATCAATTTTGACAAATGAACAAAAGTAGGAAATGAACAGTGGGAAATGAACGTTTGCCTCTCTCACCCTCATCATGTTTACATCAGCGTTTTTCAAATTTCGTTTTCCGGAAAACGGTTTTCCTATCGTTTTCCAGTTTGTTGCATATGGACTCTGATTCGCCTGGAACTTTAGAAAATAATGTTTAAAACATTCCCAAGGTCATATGCAAGGAAGTGAAAAACGTTATGCCGCGTCCAAAGTTCAAAAAATTCCTGAAATCAGGTGTTTTTTGCAGTCTAAAGTTCCGAAAAATTTACCAGAAATAGCATGCGGCCACAGTTGAAACCGGCGTTACCGTATTTGCTTCGCTACGAGACCTTCTATGTTTAAACTTGAATTTTCCCAGTTTCTCAATTTTTTCTTTTACACCGGAAAATTCAGGTTTAAACATAGAAGGTCTCGCAGCGAAGGAACTATAACGCCGGTTTCAACTGTGGCCGCCTGTTATTTCTGGGAATTTTTTCGGAACTTGGGACTACAAAAAACTCCTGATTTCAGGAATTTTTTGAACTTATGACGCGGCATTAGGAAAACCGTTTTCTGGGAAACAAAATGAGAAAAATGCCCATGAAAAAACAAGAAAATATTTTCCGGGAAAAATCGTTTCACGTTTCTTGCTTACGGCCTCCAGGCAGGCTCAGAAAAGTTTGGACAGAAATATCGTTTTTTCTCAAAATTTTAAAAAGCGATATTTCGGTTCATAAATTTTCTGAGCATGTTCGGGATTATTTTTTTTACATTATTTTCTTAATGTGTCAGGTCGATAGAAAAATTATCCGAGTTTTCCCACAATTTTTTGCTATTTCGTAAGTAGCCCTATTAATTTTAAATTGCTTAAGGTCAACTCAATCAAATGACAAAAACCGAGTTTGGTTGAGCGGAAAGACAATTGCTCAAAGGATCGTTAAGCAGAACAGAGGAAAACAATGAGTGGATGGAAGCATCGAATCAACAACTGCAAAAAAAGTCAACGAATTCTGGAAGAGAAAACATTTAATTTAATTATTGATCCTGCAAATCGGATGATGTTCTTGTTCCCGACATTTTTCGATGACCCACTTATTGAATTTTGATTTTTTACTTCAATAAATTTTTAAAAATCTTCAAGATAGCCCTAGATAATTTGGTAGTATTATAATAAGAACACGAAACTTTACAAGATAACTTAGTAATATTACAAGAAAACTCAATAATATTACAAGAAAACTCAGTAATATTACAAGATAGCTCAGCAATATTGCAAGAAATCCAATATATTACAAGAAATTCTGGCAATATTATTGTGCCTCACAACATTCTTGTAAATCTTCCCCAATATTACTAAAATTTCTCATAATATTTTTTTTCAATTGCCTGAGGAGTGCCTGCGAAGCTAAATGCAGCCTACTGTAGAAAAAAAATGCGACCACGCTTAGGCCAGAATTTTTTTTTGGGAAAAAAGCCCGCGCAGTTTAAATTTTATTTTCCAACGTTCCGTCCAACACGCCGTGAAAATCAGTACTTCGGGAGACCAACTTTGAAGAGCTAAAACTCGGGAATTACTGAATATTTTGAAACAAAAATTTGGGAAAATTCTAATATGAACAACTGGAATCTATTTTTGTCAACAGTTTGGCGGAATTCTTATGTTTTAGAAACACCTAAGTATAATGTTTCAGAAAAACCAATAACAACTTTGGAAAAAGAGGACTACAAAAATGCAAATAAAGACGAGTTGGAGAAAGAATACCGTTCTACTATTGCTATTCGTTCGAAGTGCAACATAGTTTCACCTATCCTTTCAATAGCAATACTGGGATTTATATTTTTTTCGAATAACTTATTTTTAGTTCATCCTGATGTTATTGAAGTGAAATATGTTGGAAAAGAAATCAATAGAGTTGAAAATCTTGAGAGCGTTCAATTGAAGCTGTCAAGTCTATCACGCGTGATTAATGCGATAGCTTTACATAATAGTTTTCGTGGAGATGTGATAGCAGTGCAAAATGTTATGATAGAAGCACTTGATATTCAAGAAGTTAATTTATTAAATACGATTGAAGAGGAGGGTGTTAGTACGGTTGTAGATACTATAAGGACAATCGATTTGTTAGCTACTCAAAGTTATCATTCGATTAATGAATTTGCAGCAATTTTAAATGAAACAATGATGGATAACAGTATTGCTTTGCCTAATCCACCAAACAGCGAAGTTTTGTTTTTTTTTAATGTCTCAAAGTTTTATTTTCCTCATCTACCAGCTGCAGTTGATGCACTCAACGAGAATAGGACACTCCTTATTAAAGAACTAAGTTTGCCAAAACCAGACTCTGATAGAGCGTTTAATTTTGCTCAATTTTTTGCAGGAAGCTTTATGGGGATCTATGCAGAATTTTTTAATTCAGTACTCAACCAAGAAACAAAGGAATTTATTGATTCTTTAAAGGAAGCCACCTCATTTATCTCAGAAATTGATATGTACCAGAAACTGACTGATGAAAAAAGTACAGAAAAATTAACAGAAAGATTGGAGAGTGTATTACCATCTTTGACAATTATCAAAACTTTGGAAAACTCTACACAGGAAAACGTTTTCACAAGACATTTAAATATCATCGAAAATCTGCTTAGCAAAACTGTGAAGGTTTCTGATAAACATGCTCTTGTAGGATTTCCTCACAGCTCCAGAGACATGCAATTGTTATTTAGAGACCTTGACGATGAGTGGTTGAAAAACATGCTAAACAACGGAAACACACTGAGTGAACTTAAACGTATTCTAGACCCAATGAGAATTATTAAAACACAAATAGTTGCGGAAAGCATATGGAAAAAATATGCTAGGAATGTTTTTTCTATGTTGATCTACCAAAGTCGGATGAAATTCGAAAATATAATTGCGTCGAAATCAATTTATACCTCAAATTCTCTAGCAAATGTGAAAGATACTCTACGTAAACTAAGACCATTGGCCAATTTGAATAGTTCAGCATTAAACGAGTTTTCACATTTTTTGAATTGTTCGCTTTTGTTTACAAACTTTAGCAATGAGCTAGGTGAATTGGGAAAGTTTATTAATAATTCGACTTACCTAGTCTTCCAGATCAATAACATCGTTTTTAACGGTGCTAAAGATCTTATGACCTATCCCGAAAAACTTGTGACTTTCCTTAAGGAAAAATTCATGAACAATCAATACGCTCCATCAGTCAATTTACTCAGCACCAAAATTAGATTTATTGAAAAGCAAAGAAAAAAAATTGTAAAGTTATTAGCTCAAACTGATAACTTCAAAAATGTACTAACAACAGAACATTTCACGAAAATTAGACAAATGTTTCCCGATCAGTTCAAATTGGACTTTCGAGCTGTTCAAAATCATGTTCATATGTTAAGTTTATTATCACCACTTACGGACAGAGAACGCGTGGCGACTGAAGAGCTACCGGACATGTTATCGGCTGCTAGAAACATATCGTATGTATGGCGCGAGCTATGGAAAGATAACAAAACAAAAATAGAAGCAACTAAAAGTTCTAATTCCCTGGCATACTTTCCATTTGCTCGCGAAACTTCTTTTCAATTGGCGTGTTCCCAAAGAGCTCTTGATCTATATCGAAAACGCGATCTTCGTCAACAGCTGCAAAATTTTGTACTAAATGGATGGGCGCTGGCGGAGAAAATTGAAAGTTTGCCACCTTTAGAAAAACAGTTGATTGATTCCGACTGGCGCAATTTTTTATCTATCAATAAATCAATTACAACTATTCTATCTGGAGTTGAAAAACTTTCGATAGAGTTTACAATTGCAGATCATAGTTTGAAGTCGTTTGGAAACACTTTATCCGTTCTGGATCATATCAACGTTTCTACACTTGATTTTGCTTTGATGATTCAAACACTTGATAAGTTAAAAACAATGTCTATTGGTCAATCGAACGAAGTATCAGATTTCAAATACATATTAATGCAATTGGAAGGCCTGCAGTTTGCGGCCATGCGTAAAAATGGTTCACTTATTATTTTACTGGAACAGGCTGATACTTTCTTTCAATCGTTCTTCTCGAAACAATTGAAGTCAGACTGGTGAAAATTTATTGTTTACATATTATTTTGAAAAATTTATATTTAGGTCACATTTGTTCATCTCTGTTGTCATTTTTGCTATCGCGCTTACTTCAATTCTGTTCTCAATTTTTTTTTGTATCATGACAATCAGAACAGGAGAACCCATTCATCAGGACATTGCAAATGAATTATAGTTAAAGAACAAGTTCGTGAAAAGGGAAACTTTTTAAATTTGTATGAAAACAAATGAATAATGGTTATCACATGCTTAGTAAAAGTTTGTTGCCCATACTGTTGTACAGATCTCAAAAGCTCTCCCAGCTGTTACAGTAACTGTGACGGCTTTCACATATTTAAAGCATATTCAGAGACCGGCGGGGCGAGTGAAATTTTTCTCAACTGATTCGTTTCACCAACCTTACCGTCCTGTACTGCGGCTCCTCGGTATGGGATCAACACAAATTGTATACGTTCTTGTGTAATCGACTGCGTAGAACGCAATGGTAATATTCATTTTTCTTTAAAAGTTTCAGTTTTGGAGAATAAGTCGGAGAACGGGTTAAATTTTCGAACCGATTCAAGAAAATCGGAAAATAAGGTGATATGCAGGTCCGTATTATCAATTCAATATTCTTCCCGGCTGCCACATGCGCCGGCAAATGTTTTGACGCAAAAAAATTGGGCACGGGTACATCGGTAAGTTACTTTCAGGAAGTAAACTGTAGTGTCGAAGTGTTAACTGGATGAATGGAGGTATTCCTTGAGGGAACTGGTTTTAAAACAATAAGTGATGTCGAAAATTGGCTTGTGTCATATTTTGCATTAAAAAAGCCAGAGTTTTGGAGGACAGGTACTATGAGTTTGCAGAACAAATGGCAGACTGTTGTCGATAAGGGAGGCATATACTATTAATCATTTGATTTCTCCTTCTTTAAATAAAAACTTTTTCACAACATAACAAAAACTTTCTTGCCAACCTAATAGATCCACGTGCCCCTCGTGGAGGGCGCGTGGAATTTTTTTGACGTTATGGAGAATGAATCCGCGTTCATCTGAAGCAGGGCGCGTGGATGTCAGGCTTTATTAGAAGGGCAGGCAACTTGGTAATTGACCATAGTAGCCCCCATAGCTGATATCGACCACCAAGGATTGGCTTAGCACCCCTTATATGTTGATTTTGGTCCGATTTACTCAGTGGTTTGTAAAAAAACCTGGCAGTTATCCTGGTATTGTGTGTTCACGAACGAGGTTTGCAAACGACGCTCCGATGTTCCGCAATTTTCCACTGTTCCGCAGTATTCGCTGCGAGACCGCAGTGATAAACTGCGGAACATCGGAGCGTCATTTTTAAACCTCGTTCGTGAACACATAATATATGACTGAACTAGTATTATAAATCTTTTCTTTTTCATTATCATTGTTCATATCGAGTTGGATTCCATCAGTCCAATTTGATTTCAACCAATCGATTCCTCGTTACCGATTATATATAGGTTGATAATAACATTACTAGATTTGTCCACAGTATCCGAAAAATTGTAAGCGCAAACTCCAAACACCAAAAGTCAAGAAAAAAAATAAGAGGCTACGCCCCCTCTCATTGCGGTGCCTATCTATAATATTGTGTTTTCAATCGAGTTGCAGCATGAAAACGAGAGATAAAAAGACATGTTTTCTCTGCTTCTCTTCGATTCAAACTGTGTTTGCGTGGTCGCGCGAAAAAAAGTGGGCGGAGTCACGCGTTCTCATGTCGCAAGTCGATTGAAAAAACAATAAAATATACCAGTTTCATCGATGTATACGATATTTTGTGGACAGTCGTCATGTGGTATATCAAATTCGGGTGCTACCTCGGAATAGAACTGACGCGTAATAGAACTGTAGCGAAATTGAACTCGCTTTGGAAAAGAACTGTAGTGAAATTGAACTGTAGCGAAATAAAACTGTTCGGAATAAAACTGATCGGAAAAAAACTGTTTTGGAATAAAACTGTTCGGAATAAAACTGTTGCGTTTTGGAACTAAATTAGCAATGGAGCGCGATTGCATTGCTTGCTAATTCAAATATTAGAATTTCTCATGCGCGTGCTTTTTTCAACATTTTTATATTTGAGCTAGTCATCAAAAATTGTTTGTTTTGTTGTTTTTTTGAATAAACTTTTATCATTTTTTTCTCGGCCCGTCTTGACGGCCAAGCAATGCAATCGCGCTCTATTGCTAATTTAGTTCCAAAACGCTACAGTTTTATTCCGAACAGTTTTATTTTGCTACAGTTCTTTACCGAACAGTTCTGTTCCGAACGGTTCTATTGCGAAGCAAGTTTTATATCGCTGCAGTTCTATTACACTTCAGTTCTATTCCGAGGTAGCACACAAATTCGAGGTGTTGGACCTGTACGAAATCCACTTGTAGCACTGGCTGCAGCAAGCTCTTTTCCAGCGACATTTTTTCGGGTACCGTATTTCCTCTAATATACTCGGCTATTGATCGGAACTGTTGAGAGTACGTTAGAAAACTGTTGGGAGCATGTTCAAGAACCGTTGGGAGTAGCGATCCGAACAGTTTCCGAAAATTCCCTCAACAGTTTCCTAGCGTTCTCTTAACTAGTCCCCAGCAAAATCTCTATAATCGCTTAGGGGGTTTTGCTTTTGTGATTACGATGAATTCTAGTAACAATTTATCAAATGTACATACATAATAATGGAACAACAAAAAAGGGTAAAAAATAACAAAAAAACGAAAATTTAAAGTTGAATTACTGTGGAGTGGGCATTCTCATTATCCACCAGAAGGGGTTAAGTAGTTGGCACTCTCCTCACCACGTTGCTGCTTGTACTTCTTCCAGGACAAGTGCTTTGGACATTCTGCTTCTTGCTGAAAACAGTACGATTTTTTTCTTTTTTTCCTAGTTATTTTTCAAACCTTTTCAAGACACTTTTGAGCATTTTGAAACTATTATCGATTCAATATTCTTGCCGGCTACAGCAAGCAATGACGCAAAAAGTTGAAACACCGCCCCTCAGGTTTTTCAACTGAACGCAGTGCAAAAATGTGAAAGGATGTGTCGTCTCGTTATATCTGCGTCCACTACATTTTTTACGCGGGCACATATGGTAGACGGCAAGAATATTGAACCGATAATATCGTTTTTTAACTGTTTTATGCCAAAATGAAAAATTTTCTAAATGGTTTTAAATTTTTCTCAGTCATTTTTAAACTATTCTTTGACGTTTTGACACATTTTTGAAGCGATGTTTATTCGTCACCAGAAAAAGTTAAGCAAAGTTTGGATCTCTATTGTCGGCCCGTCAAAAAGGTCAAACGCGCTCCGCTGGACTAAACGCTATGCGATTTTTATTTTGGTTACCAAATTATTCAATTTCACGTACAAATTCATTGTGAAATGAAATAATTTGGAGACCAAAACGAAAATCGCATAGCGTTGAGTTCAGCGGAGCGCGTTTGACAACTTTGGCGGGCCAAAAATACCTGAACATACTTTCAGGCATTTCATTTTTTGTATTCTCAGGAAATGTTTGAATCTCAAAAGACTGATTCGTGGTTAGATGAGATTTGTAAGTTTTCTGGCAAGACTCGTAAATTTTCTGGCAAAATCCCTAAATTTCCTCGTGATATCTCGAGAGAACTTAAAAAGCTCACGAGTAAATTTATAAATATCACGAAGAAATTTACGAATATTGTGAGATATTTTACGAATCTTTGGTTCAGTTTACAAATCTCATCCAGCCACGATAATTATCCGAATTGGTTGTCTTAGTTACTATCGTCTCAGCATATGCTCATCATTTTTGAAATTGGAAACATTTCGACATATTGAATTAAGTGCGTTTGTTCATCACTCCTTCTCTCTTTCACTCTCTCATTGAATATACTGTAAAACCTGTAATTGAAGTACACCTGTATTAGAAGTACACCTCTAATAGAAGTACACCCCCAAGAGGCTTTCGAAAAATAGAAGTACACCCTCTAATTGAAGTACACCCTCTAATAGAGGTACATCATCGAGTGAATTATTTTGAAATTTTTCTTTTCATTTTTGAAGCTTTTTTTCGTTTTTCATTGATTTAAAGAATTTTTGAATTAAGAATCTTTTGAATGCCCGCGACACAAGTGTCCAAACGGTGCTACCTCGGAATAGAACTGAAGCGAAATAGAACTGTAGCGAAATTGAACTCGCTTTGGAATAGAACTGTAGTGAAATTGAACTGTAGTGAAATAAAAATGTTCGGAATAAAACTGATCGGAATAAAACTGTTTTGGAATAAAACTGTTCGGAATAAAACTGTAGCGTTTTGGAACTAAATTAGCAATGGAGCGCGATTGCATTGCTTGCTCATTCAAATATTGGAATTTCTCATGCGCGTGCTTTTTTCAACAGTTCTATATTTGAGCTATTCATTAAAAATTGTTTGTTTTGTTGTTTTTTTGAATAAACTTTTATCATTTTTTTTCGGCCCGCCTTGACGGCCAAGCAATGCAATCGCGCTCCATTGCTAATTTAGTTCCAAAACGCTACAGTTTTATTCCGAACAGTTTTATTCCAAAACAGTTTTATTTTGCTACAGTTTTTTACCGAACAGTTCTATTCCGAGCGGTTCTATTGCGAAGCAAGTTTTATATCGCTGCAGTTCTATTACACTTCAGTTCTATTCCGAGGTAGCACCGTCCAAACACGTTCATGGAGAACACACTTGCAACATTTTAATTGACGAGCGCAGATTTCAAATTTTCGAGACCCTGACAAAACCGGGGAACAGCCACCTCGGCGCAATGGAAATGGCGTCTCCTAACGGATAGTCCAAGACTTTCTCAACAGTTTTGGGGGTTATTCATTTCATGCAGTTTGCCTTTTTTGTCACATTTTCTTTATTCATTTCATGCAGAAAACTGAATTTCGTCGAACTGCAAAATGCACTTTTGGTGATGAAAAACACGCGAAAATGCAAGAAAAATGATGGTGTTATTCATTTCTTGCAGAAAATGACAAAAAGTGCATTTTGCAGTTTGACCAAATGCAGTTTTCTGCTGCAGAAAATGTCGTTTTCTGCATGAAATGAATAAGGAAAATTTGACAAAAAATGCAAAATTCATGAAATGAATAACCCCATTAGAAACTGTAGAAAAAAAAAGAAAGAATTGGGAAATTTTGAAAACTGACCGAGTTGGGATTTTGAGCACCACCACGCGAGAAAATGGTCTATGGTAAAAATGCTGTTAGATGAGGGAGATGACAGGGGAAAAATTTACCAAAACCGGAAAAAATTTGAATGTCTGGCGCAGTTTTTCTAGAATTGTACAAGCCTGGCTGTATCAAAAGCTACTTTTGATTTCTTTTCATTTCTAAAAATGTTTTTTCTTCACTTTAATTTAAATTACTTTTTCATTAATTTTTTGCGTGTGCCCTGTGGCGCAGGCGGTTAAGCGCTTGCCTTTCAAGCGAACGAAGCAGGTTCGAGTTTTTGTGTTGGTCTCGGGCGCTCAATTCGCTTCCGCTATGCCGTTAAATTTTCACTCCGTGTAACCTCTCGTCAAATCGACACGTGGACAATGGGAAAAGGAAAACATCCCCGCGCCTCCGGCAGCTCCTCTTCGCCGGAAATGAAAAAGACGAGAAAAGATGAACAACTGGAAGAAGTTATCTTCGGACTTCTGGAATCCGATCGATTCAAAACACTTATTATTGGGCTCTTTGGGAACGATGAACTCGGAGAAAAAACAGACTACAGAACCATTCCCACTCATGAATGCAGAAGAAATGGAACGAAGAAGGTCGGTGGTTATTTCTGGAATACCAGAGGCTCGCAGCGGATCGGAAATTTCAAACTGGAAATGGGACCACAGTTGCTTGACCAAGGTAATGAATCATTTAAATGTTGGGGTACCACCAATAACAATGTTTCGGCTGGGAAAACCACACCCCCATCGGTGTTAGAAATTAGAAAAATTAGAAAATTCTTCGAAATTTCTAATATTACTGCGTCGCGAAAACCAGTTAGAGCGGAGCGCTGTGGTCTCGCCGCGAAAAGTGAGAGTCACAGTCGAGTCACAGCAGAGTCACAGCAGCGTCGCGCGCTCTGCTCTGACAGGTTTTCGCGACGCAGTAATATTATCAAAAATCAAATGTCTGAAAAATGTTTACCTCCGACCAGGCTTGTGCGGAAACGGCCAGTCGGAAAAGTCGGAAACGGAATTTCGTTTCCGGAAAATTATTCGGAAAAATTGCTTTCCGACTTTTGTTTCCGAAAAAAAGTTCGGAAATTCGGAAAAATTCGGAAGTACCAAATGTTTTCAATAGTTTTTCTTGCTTTAATTTAGTCAATCATTTTATCATGAAATTAAAAGGTTAGCAACTAAAGACTAGTATTCCGGTTTTATGAAAGTTGTCACCTCGCAGACCACGTGAACCAGCCCCCTCAGCGCAATGGAAATGGCGTCTCCCAGTGGATGGTCCAAGGTTTTCTGCGGATGGTCTATTGACCTAAAAACCATTTTAGAATAGCGATAAATTAGCTTATCTCAACAGTTAGAAACTGTTTAAAAAAGAAATAATTGGGAAATTTGGAAAACTGGAAAACTGGCCGAGTTGGGATCTTAAACACCCCTCGCGAGAAGATGGTCTATAGAAAATTTTCGTTAGCTGAGAGGGCTGCAAGTGAACGTTGAAAGTATTTTTCCGCCCTTTTCCCAACTTCAGCCTTTTAAATTGTTAGGTGCCAAAATAAAGAAAAAAAATAAACATGAAATTTACGTTAAAATTAGCTTTCAAGAATTATTGTTCTATTCTAGCTGCGATTGCCGGAGAGCAAAATTACTGATTTTCAACTTTTGAAGCTTAGGAAAACCTGATTTCAAGTTAAACTAAAAATTTACCATGTTTTCATACAATGATAACCTACAAAGTTTCTTCAAGCTTTCAAAACAGTTAGGAAAAACCAAAAAATAAGCTAAGAAAATACCGAAAAATAGGAAGAACCCTCGTGATAGGTCTCCGACTTTTCAGCAATAAGCCAGGTTTTAGTCATTTTTGCCTATTTCCGAATTTCCGAGTTTTTTCGGAAACATTTCCGTCGGAAAAGCTTTTCCGAAAATTTTTTCGAAAACGTTTTCGACGGAAATCGTTTCCGAAAAATGTCGGAAATTTCGGAAATCCGGCAATGCCGATTTCCGTTTCCGCACAAGCCTGCCTCCGACCGTGTTTGCGGGATTTGTTCGGAATTGTATGGCGTCGTGCATCATTCGACGGTTTCTTTCTGGAAAAAGAAAATAAAATTTTGAAAAACTTGAAAAATTAAATATAAGAACTTTTAAAATGTATTGAATCAGAATATCAAATGAAAACCATGAAAAAAAACGACGTGGAACAGAAAATCAATAACCGTCTTCTCAAAGATCCCCAAACGTGCTCCCAACGTTCTCCCTTGCGCACCCTACCGCCCTCCGGCATTCAATGTTCTCTAACCTGTTCCCAAGTAGCTACTCAGCAAAAACCCGCAACTCTAGCGCAAAGTTACTGCAACTTCTCATCTCTGACAGTACAAGAGCTGCGTAAAGTCTGTGTAAAGATTGCATAAAGTTAGCATAGTTCACGAAAATTCACTGAATTATTGTGTAAACCTTGCGAGATTTACGAAAATTGCGCGTTCATGGTGGATAGTTTGCGTGACAGTTGCAAATATTCAAAGTTTGCGTAAAAGTTGTCGGTTTTTGCTGAGTAGGCAGCCTCAACGTGCTCCCAACAGTTTCCAGCGTTTGCCAGTACCGCACTCCGGCATCCAAAGTGCCTCTAACGTGCTCCCAAGGGGCTAGAAAGCCTCAACGTGCTCCCAACAGTTTTTCACATTCGCCGGCACCGCAATGCGGCATCCAAAGTGCTCCTAACGTGCTCCCAAGTGGCTAAACAGTATCAACGTGCTCCCAACAGTTCCCCACATTTGCTGAGTATGCGCATGCGCTTCTATTTTTCATTTCTTTACAACTGCCGGGTATTTAGAGGTTTGCACACCAAACTCGCCACAACACTTTCTAACCAAGCAGACATGAGACGGCCGAAGTTTGGTGTGCAAACCTCTAAATACCCGGCAGTTGTGAAGAAATGAAAAAATAGAAGCGCATGCGCCTTTATTAGAGGAAATACGGCAAATAGTTCCCAAACGAAGCTTACCATTTTAGGACAGAAAACAATACTGTCTGAAGAATCCCAATTATCTGGCAGCTCGTATCGACGTAACCTCACGTGTATATCTTTCGATAGTTTACGTCATTATTATTTTGACGAATTTTGACGTAAACAACGTAATTGACGAATTTGATATTCGTTGTTTTCCTAACCGATATTTTTTCGACGTAAATGATAATCGGATTCGTCATTTCTCTTTTCGAAACAATTAATTTGATAATCGGATTCGTCATTTCTTTTTTCAAAACAATTAATTTGATAATCGATATTTTTGATATATATGCGTGACCAGTATAAATGATAATCAGTCTAAACTGTCATTTTTTTGCACTGATTCGGAACGTTACTATATAGGGTGAAAGAGCACTTTATGGGGAGCTCAAATCACTATTCAATTTTTGCAATTAACGATTCGGGGCCGAGCAAATGAGCTCCAAAGTTTCAATTTTCACGTGCGAATTTATCACCGCAGTTGAGAGTAATTTTCAACAGTGGCTGGGTGGCAGAGCGGTTGGTGCAAGAGAATAGTAAATGGAGGATGCGTGTTCAATCCCTCGCGGTAAAAATTTTTACATTTTCATTTTTGCGTTCACTTTTCCAGGTCCTAGAACTTTTTTTTTGACCAGTTTTCTTTCGCATAGCCAACCTCTTTTTCACGTATGGTGACGATTGGACGTTTGTGTATTTATTTCGTTTTAACTGGAGATGACACTTCGTGTGGCATGTGTTCTATCGTTATTATCCAAGAAGTTTTTGATTTCGAACTCGGATCCCCTCCACCTATTTCCCGACAAGATACCAATCTCTTGGAAAAAAGCGTGCTAAATGGACACAAGCTCACCATTCCTGACACCTTCGGAGTTCCGTTTCGGACAAGTTGGCGCAGATGATTGCTCCCAGACGAGATGTACCGATAATGCGATCATCAAGTGTGCGAGATGCACCAACACTATTTGTTTTTCCCATTTCATAGTTGTTGATTAGCATTATTTTCCTTATTTGTGAACTGTTACTACGTATTAAACAAAAAAAAATTGAAGAAAAAAAATTGGTCAAAAAAAAAAGTTCTAGGGCATGGAAAAGTGAACACAAAAATCAAAAAAAAAAACAAAAAATTTCGAGGGATTGAACCCGCATCATCCATTTACTATTCTCTTGCACCAACCACTCGGCCACCCGGCCACTGTTGAAAATGACTCTCAACTGCGGTGATAAATTCGCACGTGAAAATTGAAACTTTGGAGCTCATTTGCTCGGCTCCGAATAGTTTATTGCAAAAATTGAAAAGTGTTTTGAGCTCCCCATGAAGTGCTCTTTCACTCTATATAGGTTTCATTTCGAAACGCCAAGTTAAGTTTGGACCATTCCCTTTTTAGCTTAATTATTTAATCAATCATTCATTTCCATTCAAATAAAAACAAGGTTCCTTTTCAATAATAGTTTTTCTCAACGTTAACCTGTGTAATAAGCGTTTTTTTTTTTAATTCTCATTCATTGGCATTTTTCTGGTATATGGTTCGTCCTGTTCTGATTGCCATGATACAAAAAGCGGAAATCAGAATCGAAAAGAGCAGAACAGCAAAAAAGACAAGAGAAATAAGCATAGGCGGCCTGAAGAAAAATTATTTAAAAATAAAATTCAAAAACTCACGGTGTCGCGGACAGGAAAAGCGCCGCTAGGAATAACTGCTGGCGCATCTCTCGTTCTCTCTTTCTCACCACCGCAGCGTCACGCTGCCCTGCACGCGAAAAACGTCTTGCTCGTTACTGACGCATTTCCCGTGCGTTTTTCTGCGACTCTCTGCGTCTCTCTGCTAATTTTTCAACGTTGTTTTTTTCAAGAATCTGTTTCATTTCAATGTTTATTTATAAATTCTATTAATTTTTTCAGTATCCATTCAGTCGTTGTCTAAATGTTGGCGGTTAGTGAGAGAAGAACACAATATATTATTGTTTTAAAAAATTTGTCACCTGGCGAGAGGCGCGAATTCAAAAAATAGGCTCCGCCTCCTAGCCAAAATATTTTTGCAACTCTGCGCGCGCCAATTTGCAATCGCGGTGCGCGCGATTTTATGCGTTGAATCTCCGTTACTTTATTAACAAATTCGCTTCAAAATAACAATTTTTATAAAGGTTTCCAGGAGAAATTGAAAGGCACTGAACAAAAATTCGGCGCAGAAAATCGCGCGCACCGCGATTGCAAATTGGCGCGCGCAGAGTTGCAAAAATATTTCGGCGAGGAGGCGGAGCCTATTTTTTGAATTCGCGCCTCTCGCCAGGTGACAAATTTTTTAAAACAATAATACTTCACCGACCTACTTTTTTCAGGTCTTCAAGTATTTCTTCTCGCTTGTTTTGTAAGGAACTTCCAGAAAATAATCGGAAAGTTATACAACAACAACAAATCGACCTTTTTTAATTCTAATTTTTGTTTACCAACCATATGAATATAAAGAGTTACCCGCGTTTCAATTTTAACCCAACCCTTAGGCAACTCATTTATTACAATAACCTACAATTTTGGAACTATAATCTGGTGATTTATGGATATTTAGCGATCTCATCAAGTTCCAAAAACTTCCGTCCAAATACCAAAACTTTCTACACAGACGCGCACCGCCTGGACACTTTACTGAAATTCTGTCCGGATTCCAATACTTTCGATCCAGATTCCAAAAATGTTTTGAATCTGTCAAGAACCCTTTGTGGTTTGAAAATTTTTCTGTAAGGTTTGTATTTCCTAACAAGATCTAAATTTTCTGGACTAGTGCAAAAACTTCCGATTCATATTTGGAGTTTCTTATTATTGTAAAAAAACGTTTGCCTAAGCTGCATTGTCTCTGAAAATCAGATTTTTAAAAATTCGGAGCAAACGAATTAAGAAAAGAAAATTAAAATCGAAAATCAGAGGTTTCAATGAAATGAAAAATGAATGAAAACTGTCGAATTTGCTGCTTGGCAGTATTAGAAAAATGGGAAAAAAATGCTTGAATAAAATAGTATTCATGTTCCTTATAACCTAAACAAATAGAAATACATGAATATATTTTCTTGTTTTTTGCAAACTCAATTTTTATTGAAATTGTGAAAAAAAAAATTTTCTAATCGAAAATCAGATTCCTACAGAGCACCAAATTCAACGTTTTTGCGCTTATTACGAAGCTCAGACATTTCTCTACAATCGTATTAGAATTGTTTATAAAAAACTGCTTTTAAAATCGAGTTATTGGCCATGAAAGCGAAATTTCAGTGCAAAAATTTGGTTTCGCAAATTTTCAGTGGCCGTGGTCGCGAAAAAAGTTCGGCCACCGCCTCGCGGCCACGTTGACAGCTTTGTTGACGTTTTTCGCGTGCAGGGCAGCGTGAGCGTAGCTATATTTCAACGGGAATTTGTTTCTTTTTTGATTTTCAGCAAAACTAGACCACTTTTTGAAAATCTGTCATTTAAATATACAGGGTGGCCGATAAGTATAGGACGCTCGCTTTCAGCGTTCCCTGGCACGGTGCCAAGGGATATTTTCGAAAAATTTCGAAACTTTTCGAAAGTCCAGAGACTATATAAGTAAGCTTCTCAGTCATTTGTTCTCACTTCTCCATATCGCCGAGCTATGAAAAGTTCTCCTCATCGTCCTTCCATTGAACTCTTGTTCAAGAGAGGCCTCGGAAGTGCTGAGATCGCTCGACGCCTTCAAATTTCGTCTTCGACGGTTCGAATTCTTCGACGGCACTTTGCTGGTGGTCCATTTATCCTTCAACAAGACTGGGCACCGTCCCATGGCTCGAGATCGACATTGGCCGTCTTGGAGGCGCATTTCCCTGGATTCCTGGACAAGAACTTGTGGCCTGCTTCCAGCCCGGATCTCAATCCGATGGATTTCAGCGTTTGGGGCATGGTGGAAGGGAAGATCGCGGGAAAAGTTTTTGCTACTGTCGATGACTTGAAGGCCGCTCTCGAGGTAGCATGGGCTTCGATCGACGACGGATACCTGCGGCGCACTGTCAATTCGGTGAAGAAACGTTTGAGAGCCTGTGTCAAAGCTCGTGGATCCAACTTCGAAATTCTCTTGTAAAATCAAATTTTCTGCTTATTTTTTGTTGTTTAATAAAGGTTGTTCTCGAAAAATCCTCAAATTGAAAAAATGGGAGCACTTTCAAAACGTCCTATACTTATCGGCCACCCTGTATTCTTCAGGTCAAATGCTTCATTTTTATTACAAAAACCACACGATTGGTGCAGAATTGACGGAAAAGATTGCATTAAAAAAAATTATTACAGAATTTTACTAAAAACTCAATTTTCTGCAACATAATAATGCATTTTAAATGTCTCCCTTGTGCAGAATTTTCTCGCGAACATTTTAATACCACGACCAGCTCGAAGCGTGCGAATTCGGTTTCTTTCTCGATGTTTCAACATTTTAAAATGCATCTCCTCCGTCAATTCTGCACGAATCGTGGTGTTTTTGTAATAAAAATGAAGCATTTGACCTGAAGAATATATTTTTATGACAGATTTTCAAAAAGTGGACTAGTTGTGCTGAAAATCAAAAAAGAAACAAATTCCCGTTGAAAAAATAGCTGCGCTGCGGTGGTGAGGGAGAGAGAACGAGAGTGCAGACAGTTGAAGACATTTTTCCACTTTGGGACACCGTGAAACTGAATTTTTACCAGTCTGAATTCATTTGTTTCGAGAAGAACGATTGAAAGAAAGTATCAGCCTGTTCCAGTAAAATAATAAGTGAACCATTTTTACGCATGGCCGCAAACTGCAGGCCTTCCAATTGCATTAATATGTATTTGAAATCTGATACTTCGTTCGATTGACCAATAGACATTGTTTTTAACTTATCAAGTGTTTGAATCATCAAAGCAAAATCAAGTGTAGAAACGTTGATATGATCCAGAACGGATAAAGTGTTTCCAAACGACTTCAAACTATGATCTTCAGTTGTAAATTCTATCGAAAGTTTTTCAACTCCAGATAGAATAGTTGTAATTGATTTATTGATAGATAAAAAATTGCGCCAATCGGAATCAATCAACTGTTTTTCTAAAAGTGGCAAACTTTCAATTTTCTCCGCCAGCGCCCATCCATTTAGTACAAAGTTTTGCAGCTTTTGACGAAGATCCCGTTTTTGATATAGATCAAGAGCTCTTTGGGAACACGCTAATTGAAAAGAAGTTTCGCGAACAAATGGAAAGTATGCCAGGCGATTATAACTTTTGTTTGCTTCTATTGTTGTTGTGTTATCTTTCCAAATTTTTTGCCATTTTTTTGTTATGTTTCTAAACTCAGATAACATGTCTGGTAGTTCTTCAGTCGCCAAGCGTTCTCTGTTTGTAAGAGGTGATAATAAACTTAGCCACTGAACATGATTCTGAACAGCCTTCAACTCTAATTTGAACTGATGGGGAAACATTTGTTGAATATCAGTAAATATTTTTTTCGTTAGGGTATTTTTAAAGTTAACAGTTTTAGCTAATACAGTTACAATTTCTTTTCTTTGCTTTTCAATCATTCTAACGTGTGTGCTGATTTGCTGTACTGTCGATTGGTTGTTAATAATTATTTTTCTCAGCACAGGAACAAGTTTTTCAGGATTGGATTGAAAGCCGGCTATATTGACCGACAATTCATCTCGTAGAGACGTCACATTTTCTTTCAGATTTTTTAGTTCTACTAGCTCATTGCTAAAGTTTGTAAATAAAGGAGAAAAATTCAAAAACTCTTTGAACTTGTTCAATGTTGATATATTCAAATTGGTTAATGGTTTCAGATTTCTTAGAATGTTTTTTACATTTTCTAGAGAACTTGAAATAGAAATTGCAACAATTTTTTCAAAATTTATCCGGCTTTGGGAAATCAACCTAGAATAAACATTAATAGGAAATTTTTTCCATATTTTTTCGGCAACTAATTGTGCTTTTAAAATTCTTATCGGATCTAGAATACTTTTTAGTTCTTCCAGTGTATTCCCGTTGTTCAGCATTTTTTTAAGCCATTCATTGTCGAGGTCTCTCAACAGCAAAGGCATATCTATTGAACTTCGAGGAAATTCTATAAGAGCCTTTTTGTCAAATTCCTTTACAGTTTTGCTTAGAAACTTTTCGACAATATCTAAATTTCTTGTAATTTCCTTATTCTGTTTAGCGTTCACCAAAGTATTGAAAGTTGTGAGAGTGGCTAATACTCTGTCCAAGATTGTTGTTAGTCGTTTCAAGTATTTTTTATCAGTCAGTTGCTCGTACAGTTCGATTTCCGAGATAAATGAAGTGGCTCCTTCTATGGATTCAATAAATTCCTTTGTATCACTGAGAAGTACTGAATCCCTGATTCCTCTATCAATACCCATAACGCTCAGTAAGTAATGCTTCGAAATATTTAGAACGTTCTCGGCATCCGGCTTTGGCAAGTTCAGTTCTTCAATTACAGTTCTCCAATGTTCGTTTAAATCTTCAACCTTCTCTGGTATTTCAGGAAAACTAAATTTTGAGAAATTGAAAAAGAACAACATGTGAGTGTCTGGTGTTTTAGACAGAGATGTATTGTTTTCCAGTGATATTTCATTCAATTGTTTTGCGATTTCATCAATTGTACTAAATAATCGATTAGCTAACCAATCAATTGCCTGTATCGTATATATAGCATTTCTAACACCACCTTCTCCAATGGTGTTCAATAGAGGCGCAACAATATCAAGTGCTTCTATCATAACATTTTGCATTGCCATCACATTTCCACCAAAACTATTATGTAAAGCTATTGCATTAATAACGCGTGATAGGCTTGAAAGCTTCAAATGAACTCTCTCAATATTTTCAACGCGTTTGATTTGCTTTCCAACATTTTTCACTCCATTAACATTAGAATGAACTAAAAATAAGTTATTCAAAAAAAATATGAGCCCAAGTATTGTAATTACAAGGACAGGTAAAACAACGTTGTACTTTGAACGAAAAGCAATAGTAAAACCGTATTCTTCTTTTAAGTCTCCTTTGTACAAACTTTTACAGTCGAATCTTTTCAATGTTGTTATTGACTTCTCTGCAAATTAATGTTTTTCTAGTGAAAAAAATCTGCTAAAACATGATCATAAAAAAAGAATTAGCACTGTAATATAAAACTATTACCGTAAAACCTGTAATTGAAGTACACCTGTATTAGAATTACACCTCTAATAGAAGTACACCTCCAAGAGGCTTTTGAAAAATAAAAGTACACCATCTAATTGAACTACACAATAGAGGTACATCATCCGGATTATCTTTTAAAATTTTTTATTTCATTTTCGAAGCTTTCTTTCTGTTTTTCATTGGTTTAAAGAATTCTAGAATTGAAAAATAATTCGAATGACCGCAACACAAGTGTGCAAACACATTCATAGAGGCACACACATGCAACACTTCAATTGACAAACGCAGATTTCGATTCTTTGAGGCGTTTTTTCCCGGAATTTTTTTCCGGTTTTGTAAATGACCCCATAAATGTCGGGTTTATCTTACCCGGATTAGCGTTTTCCCCGGTTTTGTCTGGGTCTCGAATTGTCTTTCTTTTTTGTTAGTTTTTTTCTGAAAATTGTTTAAAGCGGTTCTCTCGACCCATCGTTGGAAACTGAAAGGCTTGAAGCTTCTCATGCGACTTTAAGCTCTCCGAGAGGACTCCGCGGACCGACCGTACCTCACTCCCCCTATCAGAATGGGATCCTAGGTGATTGGCACGGTCACGCAGTCGTCCTCTGAAAAGATGGGTCGCCGACATCACTAAATCGATCAAAAGCTTCACCCACAATAAAGCTCTAAGGCGCAACCTTGGGCACTGCCGCCGAAGAATTGGCATACTCGAGGCAAAAGGAGAATGGTCCCGAGTATCACAAATAAGTAAGTATAATGAACTCGTGGCGGAGTTTTTATTTGAAAAAATACACGCACGCACGCACGCACACACGCACACAATAATCTAAAACTACATATAAATTTTTATTACTGCGTCGCGAAAACCTGTCAGAGCAGAGCGCGCGACGCTGCTGTGACTCTGTTGTGACTCGGCTGTGACCCCCACTTTTCGCGGCGAGACCACAGCCGAGTTGCGCGCTTCGCTCTGACTGGTTTTTGTGACGCAGTAATAGAATAACCGATTTGAATAAACTACGACTTTCAGTTAATTTGACAATGTATCCGAATGGTTTTTGATGGGCTAGTAAATTTAAAAACAAACTTACTCGAAGCGTTAAATGAATAGTTTCCCGCTCTTTTCTTCTGTGGTGTGCGAGACATTGTAAGATGCTTCACTAAAAACAATTACTTTGCCACACACTTTAGAACTAAACAAAACCTACTTGAAACCGGCTTCTGCAGAAGAATCAATAGCAATAATAACCATTTTTTGAACAATTATATTTGAACAATAATAATTTTTAATGATGAGAAGTAAGATCAGGCCACGTAACTTTATTAACGGCATGTTGCACGCCGCGAACAAATATACTCCTCGCGACCGTTCATTTCGCGTGTCCCGTGTGGCACATGAGGTTAAACGCTTGTCCGGCGCGTTTTTATTTGGTCGCGTGTGCTGAGTTTGCCCTCGCCATGCGCTTTTGACCGAGACACACAAAGATCCTCACAAGGGAACTGTTTTATTCATCCTCACCCCTTGGTCATCCTCGTGTGTGATTTATTGATTGGCTGCGCTATGCCTGGTATTACTCGCTCACGCCTCTCCATACGAAAACTCACCGTTTCGGATGAGGATTTGAATTACGATGGAATGTTTGTGCCTTACTCGGAATACGTTGAACTTCGGGATCACATTGGACACCTGACCGATGCACTCAAAGCCCTCCACGAAGCTCTGATTGCGGAGGGCTCCAAGAAACTGTGCGATAGGGCTTCCACGCTGGTTCCTTTGCTTACTAGTTTGCCATCATTGGGACCCACGCCTATTATGATTACGGACTTAATTGCTGCAACCATCAGTCACGCTGCCCTGCACGCGAAAAACGTCTTGCTCGTTACTGACGCATTTCCCGTGCGTTTTTCTGCGACTCTCTGCGTCTCTCTGCTAATTTTTCAACGTTGTTTTTTTGAAGAATCTGTTTCATTTCAATGTTTATTTATAAATTCTATTAAATTTTTCAGTATCCATTTAGTCGTTGTCTAAATGTTGGCGGTTAGTGAGAGAAGAACACAATATACTTCACCGACCTACTTTTTTCAGGTCTTCAAATATTTCTTCTCGCTTGTTTTGTAAGGAAATTCCAGAAAATAATCGGAAAGTTATACAACAACAACAAATCGGCCTTTTTTAATTCTAATTTTTGTTTACCAACCATATGAATATAAAGAGTTACCCGCGTTTCAATTTTAACCCAACTCTATTTATTACAATAACCTAAAATTTTGGAACTATAATCTGGTGATGGATATTTGGCGATCTCATCAAGTTCCAAAAACTTCCGTCCAAATACCAAAACTTTTTACACAGACGCGCATCGCCTGCACACTTTACTGAAATTCTGTCCGGATTCCAATACTTTCGATCCAGATTCCAAAAATGTTTTGAATCTGTCAAGATCCCTTTATGGTTTGAAAATTTCTCTGTAGGGTTTTTATTTCCTAATAAGATCTTAATTTTCTGGACTAGTGCAAAAACTTCCGATTCATATTTGGAGTTTCCTATTATTGTAAAAAAAAACGTTTGCCAAGCTGCTTGTCTCTGAAAATCAGATTTTTAAAAATTCGGAGCAAACGAATTAACAAAAGAAAATTAAAATCGAAAATCAGAGGTTTCAATGAAATGAAAAATGAATGAAAACTGTCGAATTTGCTGCCTGGCAGTATTAGAAAAATGGGAAAAAATGCTTGAATAAAATAGTATTCATGTTCCTTATAACTTAAACAAATAAAAATACATGAATATATTTTCTTGTTTTTTGCAAACTCAATTTTTTTTTTTTATTGTGAAAAAAAAAATTTTTCTAATCGAAAATCAGATTCCTACAGAGCACCAAATTCAACGTTTTTGCGCTTATTACAAAGCTCAGACATTTCTCTACAATCGTATTAGAATTGTTTATAAAAAACTGCTTTTAAAATCGAGTTATTGGCCATGAAAGCGAAATTTCAGTGCAAAAATTTGGTTTCGCAAATTTTCAGTGGCCGTGGTCGCGAAAAAAGTTCGGCCACTGCCTCGCGGCCACGTTGACAGCTTTGTTGACGTTTTTCGCGTGCAGGGCAGCGTGTCAGTTTCAATACCTCACAGTCTGATGTCTTGATGGATTCTTCGTCCGACCCTCCTTTTAGAAATGCTCCCAATGATTACAATGGACACTCTTATATTGTGCCCCCTCCTGCAGTCTTCCATTCCGATCCATTGGCCATTGCCCTGCACACTCTCCAACTTGTGGAAAAATCCAAACGGGCCGTTATCGAGCGGATGCACGATGATCCCAGCGACAAGGAACAGGAAAGTAAAGATTTGGATTTCATTACCGCTTTTTCTTGTAGAAACTCCCTACCAGTGCCAACAAAATCTCATCGTCATCCATATAATGCTCGCACACAACCTCTTAAACCAGGGCTGTCAAAAATCCGGCTGGCCGCGGCCGGTCGAAAAAAGCCGCAGCTCACGGCCGGCCTCGGCCGTGCGCTCTCAACAGCAAAAAAGCCGCGGCCGGCCGCGGCCGGCTGGAGGGCCGTGGGTACTGTGAGAAATGGAAAAATTTGCACTGATCTGCCGCAAAATTTTTGATCTGCGAGAAATTTCGAAAAAAAAACACAAAAAATAAAGAGATGTTTCATCTCACTCGGCCTTAAGGCCGGCCGCGGCTTCTTTCTTATTCACGCTCGCAAAGCCGGCCGCGGCCGGCCGGCATTTTTCCCGGCCGCAGGGCCGTTTTGACAGCCTGGTTTAAACTGCATTTCAATTCGAAGGAAGAGAGGGACAAGTTTATCGTTTCTTTTCATCGTGTCAAAGCTTCGGATTGAACCACCAGAATTGGAAACTTTACGGAAATCACGAAAGTTTGTTTTTGATGAGAATTCTAAGATTAAAAAATCGCTTTATGTAATTCATGACACACGGTGTCCAAAATTTGAAAAATGGGCGGAGCCGAGCAAACGCGCCCCACTGGATTTTATCGCGCGAAATTCAAATGTTGACCCATTTTTTATGTTTTTCGGGAAAAAAAAATTCTTAATTTTTTTCCCACATGTGCTCCAACGGAATTATAGCTGAGGTTATTAGAACTTTTTTAAGCTTGAAAACGTCGAATTTGGTTCAGGCACCATTTCGAAATATTCGTTTCGAGTTTTTTGGTGTTTTTGCAGGATAAATCTTTACGAAAATCGAAGTTTGGACATGTGTATGGTATTACACAATATGTACATATATTTTACAAAGAAAAACAGGTTTTACTGAAAAAAAAAGTAACAAAATCAATAAAAAAAATGCGCAAGCACCGCAAGTGCGCCTTGCAAGTTTGCTGGCGCACTAGCAAATTAGGCTCCGCCCACATTTCAAATCCTGGACACCGTGTGACATCTATTAAACATAACTCAAATCCGCACCCTTTTGTTTGATCTCTCCTGTTCAACCTCTCAATCAACTCCCACTTATTTTTTTCCGCCATCTCACAATTTGATCTCCCCTTTTCTTGCCACTTCCTCCCCGGTTTCTTACTCGTTACCCTCTGTTCATCCTATACTTCCCAACCCTTCTTCTACATCTTTCAACCTCGCCTCAGCTAATGTAACGGGTCATTGTGTTTTCAATCGACTTGCAACATGAAAACGCAAGTCTGCATTCACCTTTCTGTCTGCGTCTCTTCAAATATCACTGTGCTCGCGTGGTCGCGCACAAATAAGTGGGCGGAGTTTGGCGCCCTCATGTCGCAAGCCGGTTGAAAACACAATAGCTCGTTATCAAAAATTTTAGTTTTTATCGATTATTTCCGTGGGTCCCCTTTTCATGCGCTTGCCCTTACTGAAACTTTTTCTGACTCTTCAATTCTCTCTTCTCTTTTAAGTAACTCTGCTGACATCGGTTTTTTACGTTGCGACCGCAACTTTAATGACCATTTTAAAAGATCTGGTGGTGGTGTAGCCCTTATTTTCAAAACTCAAATTACTGTCTCCCCTATTGACATAAATTTTGATCACCATTATCGGGCTCACCATTTCGAAGTCTTGGATTGTAAAATCTCCTTTGCTTTCCACCTTCCTTCTTTTTCACTTTTTCTAGTCTACCGCCTCCCCCCCCCCCCTTCTTCTTCTTTCGAAACGTCCGCCCTGATTACTCATCTTGATCAGTACCTCCCTCTGGACGCTTCACTTCTTCTAGGCGACTTCAACCTTCCCTCCGTTGACTGGTCCTCAGTTAGCGATCATCAATTTGCCCAATTTCTCAACTCTCGTGACCTTTCTCAACACGTCTCTTTTCCAACCCGAGTGTCTTCCCACTCTGCTATTACTGCGTCGCGAAAAGCAGTCAGAGCGGAGCGCTGTGGTCTCGCCGCGAAAAGTGGTGGTCACAGCCGAGTCACAGCAGAGTCACAGCATAGTCGCGCACCTTGCCACAGCAGCGTCGCGCGCTCTGCTCTGACAGATTTTTGCGACGCAGTAATACCATCCTTGATCTGGTAATTTCATCTCCCAACCTTATCATTTCTGCTCTTAAAGCAGTTCCTCCTCTTATGAATTCAGAGGCCGTATTCATGAACGCTTACTGCGTAAATCGATTTACCAAGCACTGCCTCCAGCACCGGTAATGCGCCAGCAAGCTTGACGCACTTTGCGTGCGCTGGCGCGGTTGCCGACGAGCACTTATTTTCTACTGAAAATGTGGTTTTCTTCTATTTTTTTAATCAGTTGGGGAATTTTTTGTTCTTTTCAGATTCAACTTTTGTTCCTACAGGTATTTTCGGCAATTTAAGAGCTCGCGCGATGAAATCGATGCAGAAATGAGGACGAAATATGCGAAAATTGGAATAACGTGGAAAAAAAGCATTAGTCTCGAATTTCAGGCGAATGAATGAAAGATTCTTCTTTTTTCGATTCAAGTTTTGTAAAAATGGTCGAGACAAACATTTTAAGCCCACAACCGCCTGGAAACAATCCGATTTGACGACGAAATACGATTTTTAAAGCTGCTGCCAGGCTTCTTTGCGCTCGTCTATTTAATGTGCATTCTTAAACCGTTTATATTTCGATTTGTGCCTGAAATAGTTTTAGTATTTCAAGATTTTCAATTTCAGGTAAGACCAATTTGAGCCCGGTGTGACATTCAAGCCGGAAATCGACCGAAGAACTGAGGTTCGTATAAAAAATAAAATAGAATTTAAATAAACATTGGGACTGGTGTATCATGATTTATAAAAACTGTAAAATCACTTGTAATGTTGTCAAATTTCCGAGAGAAAATTCATAAAATGTGGTTGGAGATATTATTTTCAGAATAATGGGTCGAAAGTCATGTCGCCAAATAGCCTCAAAATCTAAATGGATTGCCGGAGGTACGCTTCGCGAATTTCACAAGCGCGAAAATGAAGGCCAAGTCAGTTTAGACGATGAAGAAACGCTTCTTCACAAGAAAATCGACGAGCTCGACGAGACAATCGCCAACCTGAAAGAGTCTCATGAAAAACTGCGCATGGCAAATTCTCATTTAGAAGCTGATATTATAAAAAAATCCGAGCAAATAAAACAATTGCAAACACAGCTGGCAGCAGAGCAACGACGAAATCAGCATCTTCAGGCAAATATTCAAAAAGAGCAAGCAGCGCACGAAGACTGTAAAAGAACACGGGCGCAGTGGATCACCAACGCTGCTGAAGATCATAAATTGCTTGTGAAAGAAGAGATGGATAACCTGAAAAAATCTATGCTTTCATTGACACCCACGAGAGGAAAAAGGATCAAAGTTTATCGTAAAGTCACTGACAGGCACACCAAAATGAGCAGATTCCGACGTGTTATCGAATTCATCGAGGAATTTGTTGGAAAAGATGATGCCGATCTCTTCATTTCCGATTTCGTTAACTTCGTGGCGAATTGTGACTCATATAAATTTTCCTTCAAGTTGTCGCCATGGGATTCATTTTATGTCACCATTAAATTCGGTCTCTCCGACGAATTTTTGAAGCAGTTCAAAAAAATCTGCAAAACTCGGATAGGATTTGATATTTTGGCCGGTAGAAACACAATTAACGATATGAAAAAGAAGATTGATCCCGGGCAAGATTTTCATTTTTCCGTGGAATATCATCCTTATATATAAAATTCCGTTTGGGTTTGTAACTGAGGATCTTTGTGTGTCTGTGTCAAAGGCGCATGGCGGGGTCGAACTCAGCACCCGCGGCCAAATAAAAATCGGCCGGGCAAGCGTGTAACCGCCTGCGCCACGGGACATGCGGAATAAACGCTCTCGGAAAGAAGATTTGTTCGCGGATGGCAGCATGTTGTTGCATTCGACTCTGGGTAAGGGAGAAGGTCAAATAAAAAAACAGTTTAGTGATGAGAAAAGATCAAAAATAGTTTTTGATTGAGCCAGGCTTGTGTTTCCAAAAAAAATGCAGATGGAAGGGAAGTTCATGCGCCATGTGTTGTCGCTTTTGCACGCGACGTTCCTAACCTCCTTAGAAGACGATTGGAAAGATTGTCGAGAAGCAAGCGATTGGTCCATGATGACGGGACTGCTGGAGAAATCGTTATAGGAGTAGGAGGAGACAAGGGAGCGGATGTGACGAAGATGTGCATGATTCTGGAAAATGTTGACAAACCGAATAACCCACACTCTATCCAGATGCTCGGTTTGTATCACGGCCACGACGATAATCAGAACTTGCATGCCAAACTTGGGCCTCTTTTCGATCAGCTCAACAATCTCCATTCCATTTCCTACACAGAAAACGATGTTGAAGTGACGAAGAAAATCCGAATCAAGCCAATCGGTGACTTGAAGTTCTTGTCCGCGCTTTTTGGACACTCGGGGCAATCTTCGTCTTCGCCGTGTCCTGTTTGCAACCAAAGCTGGACGAAGTCAGGACGAAATAAAGCGCTGCTCTCGACGTTTTGTTTCGAAGAGGTTGGAGCGCCTCGAACTCTCACCCAGTTGCTCCGTGAAGGACGCCCACTTCTTCATGTCGAGCCCGAGCTTGCAGGACCGCCGGCACTCCACACAATTATGGGAATCACGCAAAGCTATGTCATCGATCCTCTTGTCGCTCGTTGTAATCAAATTGATTATCCGTTCGAAAACCTCCCAGCGGATCTTCCAGGGCAACGAGCCGCTTTGAAACGATTGAAGACTGAAAAGGAAACGTATGATGAACGAGTAAATGGATTGATAGAAGCGCAGAAACTTATCCAATGTTCGGTGGATGCATTCGTTAGAATGGACCAGCCATCACGAGGCAGGTCACGCAGCAATCCAAAGTGCAAATCGCCCTTCTGCCTCATTAATTCCATTCCTCAAAATTACTCGAAAATGGAGCGATTTCTGTGCAGCATTTGCGACGAACAATTTCACGTAGCTTGTTCTGGATTTTTTACACCGGATCAGTGTTTTTCGGCGAAAAAATGTTTGATGTGCAGCAAGAAGTCTGAATTTTCACTTCATTTTCTCCAAAATAATGCGAAACTTCAATTGGAAGCCATTCAAAAAAAATTGGATGAAGATGATGGAACGCTGAAAGAAGTCGATTTTGAACTCACGGTGTTGAAGGAGCAAATGGAAAAGTCGGCGGGCCCCACACGAAAGCAGTTCGAACAAGTGCTTGAATCGATTGGATGCGATGGACGCATCTGGTACCAGTCCCTTGTCGGTAAGCAGGTTCGAACTCTTCTGCGCACCCAGAATATTGAAAAGGTGCTGTCGATTTTCACTCCAGACGAGCAGACAGATGGAATGCGTCGGGTCATGCGTGAATTAAGCCTACTGATGTCAAATGCTAACAACGCGGTGAAATCGGATGACGACATTGACCAAGTGGAGTGCAGTATTGGGCGTTTCGTCATTGCCATTCGAGAAGCACATCCTACAATGGGCGTGACACCGAAATTGCACCTGTTGGCTGCCCATCTTGTTCCTTACATGAGGGTTCACAAGACGTGGGGGAGGATGACGGAGCAAGGAATTGAAAGCCTCCACGCCATTTACAACACCCTTCGTCGGCGATATGCTTCGGTTCGGGACCCAACCCTTCAAGTGAACCTCATCCTGCAGCAGCTTGCAAATCTTAACGTCATGTTCGATTGTGGCGACTCTTGGTTGGATGAGGAGTAACGAATCGAATTTCGATCATTATTTACATTTATCCATCATCTTCCCAGATTTTCCTCGTTCCATTCATTTTTTGCGCTCCTTTTCACATTCTTCGTAGGCACTTGACTCACTTCTTAACATTTCATATCGATTTTCATTCCGCTTTATCCATTTTCTTCTGATTTTTTTTTTCATTTTGTTTTTTTTCCTCGTCCGTTTCTCAGTCCATATCTCAATTTTTCAATATACACGGGATTTGCTTCATCTCATAATACTTCATATCGATTACCATCTTTATAATTTCATCCACTTTCGTTTCGCTTTAATCATGTTCTTTCATATTTTCATAACGTTTCATATCGATTATCATCTTCTCATTTTATTATTCATCTTTGCTAGGTGTATCTTCGTGTTCTTTCTTGCCATATTAATTTTTTTTCACTTGTTTCCCAGTTCCTTTCAAATTTTCATTTATTCCGGTGATCTTCTTACAAATAAATTGTATTCCAATCATCAGCGAAACCTGCAAAAATCATCGGCACAGAGGACATATAGCTCAAAGTGACTAACCGCTCGTAATTTGCACATTTTTCATCCAGCCGTTTTTCTTCTTTTTACTTTCGTTGAACAACTTGGATTCTGAAATTAGGTGAAAATGAATATGATGAATATGATATCATGAATGTGACATTTCTCGGTAAATAAAATAGAGTTTCTTATCAACAAAGAAATAAATAAATAAATTGAAAAATGAAGATACTTTTTGTCTCACAAATTATTACCGGGAGATGTCACGCCATGGCAAATATATACTAATAAAATGGGGAAAAAAATGAAACGTTAACTAACCTTTTCAACAATCACGTAAAAATAATTAGAAGACGCTCAGAAAGTGATTTCCTTCCTGAAATCACTGCAATGCCAAGCTCAAAAAAAGAGACGGCTTTCGCGCCAGCAAACGCAAAGTGCGTCAGCATATGTACACTTGGCGCTTTCCCGCTTTTGGAGGCAGTGCCAAGGGGAATATTTACTCCGTAAATGGCGCAGTAAATCGTTTACTGCGTAAATCATTTACGGTATTCACAACGACATTTACGGTTCGTAAAAATTTACCGCCTGTTTATATGTGGTTTACCGTGTGTTGACTTATTGATTTTTGTACTTCTTTTCGAAAGAGTGGTTTTTATGAATAATATCTTTTTTTTAAAGTTCCTTTCCCAATATGAGCTACAGCAAACAAAAAAGACAACGTCGATGCGTTCTTCATGTACCATACATATTGTGTTTTCAATCGACTTGCGACATGAGAACGCGAGTCTCCGCCCACTTATTTGTGCGCTACCTGTCTGCGTCTCTTAAAATATCACTGTGTTCGCGTGGTCGCCCTCAAAAAAGTGGGCGGAGTCTCGCGTTCTCATGTCGCAAGTCGATTGAAAACACAATAGGTACTGCGGGTCGGCGGTACGACCAAAAAAAAAAAATGTTTTTTCGGGTTTTATTTGGATGAGACAATAAATTTTTTTGATATTTTTTCGATGGCGAAGGTGAGAAAGTTTTTTTTGATAATGAGCCGTAGGCAAAATTTTTTTTTGTAGGGCCGCGGCGAAAAAAATTCCAGTTTTTGGACCAAAACTTAGCCGTTATATGTTATGAAATGACAAAAAGCTATAATTTTCAGCGAAAACTTGGAAAATTTCCTTTTAACTGGCAGAACTCCTGCTGCGGATCACTGCTCTCTTCGTACTCGAACGACTGTTGGTGTACCGTTCTAAGTCTGACAATATTTAAGTCAATTTCTTGCTGGGGAAACGTAGATTTTTGTAGATTTTGCGATTAACTTAAAAAAAAACAAATTTTCATGATATGTAAAACGATAATTTGTTCAAAATTTAAGTACATAACAAACTTAGTAGCAATAAAAATAGACGGGGCTCTAATTGCTCCTGAATTCAAACGGACTTGTTCAAATATCACCTGTTTAGCTTTTTTGTAGATCAATACCATCAATTCCGACAATTCGAGTACTAAAAATTACTGAAAGGCATTAAAACGAGCCAATAATTTGAAAAAATATTAAAAAAAAATAGACGGTAAATGCCATTTACTGACCTTCAGGGTGAGTAAATCATTTCCTCTCCGTAAACAGATTTACGGTCCGTAAAAGTTTTTCATGAATACCGAAAAATGGATTTCCCCTACGGTAAACCATTTACTGTCCTCATTTACTGTACGGTAAACGTTCATGAATACGGCCTCAGACCATCTCACAGTTTCCTTTCGCCTTGAACTTCCTGCCCCCACAAAAAACTCTCTTCCTTCAGGATCCCGTATCTCCTCATCTACTCTCAATGCCAAGTCTACAGAACTTTCCCTCAACTACCGCAGAACTGATTTCAAGTCTCTCAATATTGCTTTAGTTTCTGTTGACTGGGTTTCCATCCTCAGTACTTCGTTATCTATATCCGCCAAATATTCGACTTTCATTGAAATTCTCTCCAACTTAGTGCGTAGGTTCACCCCTTATAGATCTATTCTCCCCTTTCGTAAGTTCAAGTTTTCACGGCGTTTAAAAAGACTCCGTGGACGCTACTCGCATTTACTTTCGGCGCTAGATCCTCTACATCCTAAAGTTATATATTATGCCAAACGCGAGAAAAAACTCATCTCCGCCCTTCGTCGTAAAAATTCTCGTCAGGAAAATCACACTTTCACAATGCCCAACCTTTCTGCTGCCAAAGCTCTTGTCAAACGCCGCCTTAATTCGCGTCATCCTATTCCCCCTCTATCCGTCCAAGGTACTTTGGTTGTTAACGACTCTGATAAGGCTTCCCTTTTTTCTTCATCCTTTCGCGCCAATTTCGCCCCGCCTGCCTCACCTTCTTGTCATTCCTCTTCGTCCTCCTCCCCATCTCCGGTTTCTTTCGCGCCTTCTCTTCTTGATTCTCGCACTCCCACTGAACTTTTTACTCCCTACAGTCCGTTCCATAAGTATAGCGCCCCCTCGAAGTATTCTGCCTTGGCACGCCCGGGCGGAATTGCAACATGAAACCTAAAAACGGATTCAGCATGCAAAAGTACCCCGGAAATAACTTTTGTGCCTGAAGACATCCATGAAGCAGATAGATGTATGAAAAAATGGCTCCTGCAACCGTAACATAAGTATAGCGCCCCCCTCGGAAATTTCTTAAAAATCAAGATTTATAATAAAATTAATACTTTATTGACGTTCATTAGACGTAACCGGCCAATACTCAGTGGGTCCCGGATCTTTGGGTCCCAGACTCTTTGGGTACGATGGATCTTTGGGTACGGCTACTCTTTGGGTACCAATTTTGGGTACGGTATCTTTGGGTACGATTGCTCTTTGGGTACGGCTACTCTTTGGGTACCAAATTTGGGTACGGTATCTTTGGGTACGATGGATCTTTGGGTACGGTATCTTTGGGTTCGATGGATCTTTGGGTACAACTACTCTTTGGGTACCAAATTTGGGTACGGTATCTTTGGGTACGGTATCTTTGGGTCCGATGGATCTTTGGGTACGACTACTTTCTGGGTACCAAATTTGGGGACGGTATCTTTCGGTACGGTATCTTTGGGTACGATTGCTCTTTGAGTATCAAATTTGAATACGGTATCTTTTTGTACAATTGCTCTTCGAGCCATGTGCGCAGAATTCCAGTGCGGTATGTTCCATAGAGCAAGTATTCCAGATCGAGAATGAAAGCGGTAAGTTGCTTTCCGGGGGTGAACTTCATTGTGTAACTAGATTAGTTGCTGTATAAATACTGCGTAAGTGTCTTTCTGGTTACTGAAAAGGGAAACGTCCTGAGGGGTGTCGTCTGGCACTCGTGGGTGGGAAACTTACTAATCGTTCTTTAATACCCGGCGAATTCATCATCATCCCCGCTCTACGGCACTTTTCAATTTTCAACAGTGTAATGCGCCTGTTTTGAAGCGAAAAATCAAATTTTACCTGCAATTCGTCGTGGATACGTCATTTTCCGTTAAAAAGAAGTATAAAAACTAAAATTCGAGTTAGTGTGCGTTACCGGTAAAGATTTTACGATTTAACCGGTAAATTTTCGAATCACGTTTTACCGATAAATATTCGGCAAAAGAGAAACCATTTCTAAAATTTTTTACCGATAAATTTGGCGAATTTTGTCGATTCTTTACCGGTTAATTTTACCGATAAAAGTTTCGGCAAAACTTTTTATCCGTAATTTGTCGGTAAATTTACCGGTAAATTGACATTATTTATACATGAAGAAATGGGGCCACGTTACAATTCTAGTTTTGGTATCATGGTTGGTCACGCGTAGTTTATTGTTTTGTGGGTCGGAGTCTTTAGGGATCTCTGAGTATAGTTTTATGTCGCCGGCAAACTGCTTGCAGTGAACTCCCATTGGGAGTTTACTGGGAATTTCATTGACGTATATCCCAAAGAGGATCGGTGATATAACTGCTCCCTGAGGTACGCCGCACTGGGCCATTTTAGTTGAGGACTGATTTTTAGTTACTTTCACTGTGAATGCCCTGTTGCTAAGGTAGGATGCTAACCATTTTAAAAGATTTCCATTGAGTTTGATTGAGACTAGTTTGTCTAAGAGAAGATCGTGGGGTACTCTGTCAAAAGCTTTAGCATAGTCGAAATAAATTACGTCTACTTGACTTCCCCTTTCTATGCTATTGGTCCAGTCATTTAGGGATTCGAGCATGCAACTCACAGTTGATCGCTTAGGCCTAAACCCATGTTGGTTGTTGTTCCAGAATCGTATTTTATCTAGGAATGGCAAAAGCTTTGACAGTATGCATCTTTCGTATATTCTACATATTTGGGATGTAATACTTATAGGTCGAAAGTCTGTTGGTACCTGTGGTTTCGCAATTTTGTTAATTGGTGTTATTATAGACTGTTGCCATTTTTCGGGTACCTCCCCTCTCATCATGGAAAGGTTGCAAATTTGGGAGAGTGGGCTTGCAATGAATGGCGCGATGAGCTTTAAAAATTTGAACGGGACCTTATCCGGAGTATCCGAACAAGAGTTTTTACATTTTTGGATAAACTTTAGCATTTCTGCGTCTGTAACCCATGGTATCTCTTGGTCGGATTTGTAGTCGGGAGGCAGGGTGAAACTGGTGTTTGATTTGTTTACCTATTGTCGGCCCGCCAAAGTGGTCAAACGCGCTCCGCAGAACTCAACGCTATGCGATTTTCATTTTGGTTTCCAAATTATTTTGGTTCACATTGAATTTACACGTGAAATGAAAAAAATTGGGAACCAAAATGAAAATCGCATAGCGTTGAGTTCTGCGGAGCGCGTTTGACCATTTTGGCGGGCCGACAATATTGACTTTCGAAGTTAACCGCTAACACTTCGGCCTTTTCGTGATCGGAGGTTGCATGGTGTCCGGATTGGTCGACAAAAGTGGGCACCATAGAAAATTTGGGTTTCAGTATGTTCTTTGCTATGTGAGTGAAATGGCTGTTCCCAGATTTTTTCAAAGTTAGCAGTTCTTGGTTTCGTCTGAATTTCAATAGTTTTTTTCCGAAATTTTCTGCTTAGTTCTATGTACAGAGCATAGTCTGCCCAACTGCGACTTTTCAAAAGCTTATCAAATTTGTTTTCAATAGTTTTGTAAAATGTCACCAGGTACTCAGGGACATTGTAGAGCTCTTTGTTTATTCTTTTCTTGGGAACAGCGAGTTCACAGATACGTCGCATTATTGTGAGAAATTCGTTGTATATTTCACTAATTGTTTTTACTGGATCAATTATAGTGGTCCAGTCAATTAAATTTAGTTCCGCTGCGCAAACTTTCCAGTTGATGCCTTTGAAATCCCATATTTCTATTAGATGTTTTGTTGGTTTCTCTAGAATGTCTAATGTGAACGTTATTTTTCTATGATCACTGCTGCCTATCGGAGTTGATATTTCTACATTTTCGAGTTTGGTGTTGCTAAATACTATGTCAAGAATGTTGTTTTTTCTTGTGGGGGAGTTAACGAACTGTTTAAGGTTGTTGTTTTTACAGAAGTCGCTTAGTATTGTACCTAGTCTGTCTTTGGTCATTGGTCCCGCTTAATGTTTTTTTATATTAAAGTCACCTAGTATAATTATCTGCCCATTGTGGTTGGTCATATCGGAAATTTTGGTTAGCAGCGTTAACGTGTTGGCGTAGGAGCAGGTGGGGGGTCTGTATACATTCGACTGTCCCCGACTGTTGGAAGCATGCTACTCTTATACCTGTTCTGAAAAAGGGTAACCCCTCGTCTCATCTTAATTATAAGCCTATTGTCTGGACGTTCGGAATCTCTTATCTAGTAAATTCTGCTCCCAGCAGCATGATTTTATTGCCACGTGCTCGTGTTCTACTGCGCTACGTCAATCTCTCGTCTCCTATCGCACTTTACTGAAAACTAACAAGTTTGCTGACATTGCACGCGGTAATGGCGAGTGCCCTGGTGAAAACGTGCTCCATTGATAACACGCGCCGCATTCGACGGCAAAAATTTTGGGCACTGTGCCAATGCAAACATTTAGAAAATAGACGAGATGGAGAAGACGAGAGCGACGCGCGTGTTCTCGCGCCAAAAAAAATCGTTTGAAAAAAAGGCAGTCGCCATTACCCCGTGACATTTTATACTTTGATTTTCAAAAAGATTTTGATCAAGTGCCCCACCAGCTTCTTTGAGACAAATTTATTCAATTCGGAGTTCCTCTTAACTTTTGCAACTGGTTTGCCGATTTTCTCTCTAACAGTAGTTTCTCTGTCAGAGTGGTTAACTATACCGAAGCGAATATTTCCCCTATCCCCTCTGGAGTTCCGCAAGGCTTCGTCTCCGGTTTTTTCCTCTTCTTGATCTTCATAAATGATCTTTTTTTTTTTCCCCCTGAAATTCACTATACCGCATTCGCCGATGATCTAAAAATTATTGCTAGTTCACCGTCCTTGTTACAAAAACTATAAACATTATTGCATCTTGGTCGCTTGACAACTTTCTTCCTCCCGCCATCTCAAAGACTTCACTTATTCACCTAAACCCACCAGGAAACCCTCGTCACCAGTATTACATAGCTGGATCTCAAATTCTCCCTTCTGATTCAGTTAGAGATTTCGTCGAGTTTTCAACTCCCGCTGTCTAACTGACAACGTGAGTATCAAACTCGGTTGTAACTCTTTGCAGAGTTAGCTCTCGGAATCCTTTCGGATTTTCTCCACTTGAACTCTTTTCAGAGTTTTCTCCTGGGCTCTTGCGAGCCTTCTCCTTTGTTGCGCTGACTCTTGCGAGTCTTCTCCTTCGTGCGCGGACTCTTTCGAGCCTTCTCCTTGGTCGGTGTAGAGTGCTAAAGAGCACACGGCGGCAGAATACGCAGGGAAGGGGTCAATCAGACTTTATTAAAAACAAAGTGACCGACAATAGAGCAGTGGAACAAAATTCCAAAAAGAACCAAGAGTTAAAAAACCAGAGTGAAAAATCATCCTTTCGAAAAAGGATGACAAATGAAAATGCCAAACTTGGCGGCAGAAAGAAATGCGCGCCGACAGTTTTGACCAACATGTCTTTGCGCCAAAAATAAATAAATGAAACAAGATAAATAAAAATGGATAAAATAATATTAAAATGGGTGAAAACCGGGTAAAACCCGACATCCTCGGATTTTTCTATGCCGGACTCAGGTATCGAGTCAAACTTTTCTGATCGCATTTCAAACCTTTTCAAACCTTTTCAAGACAAACGTCGCTCGTCAAACTTTTCTGAGCGCTATTCAAACTTTTTCAAACTTTTGTTGCCGGCACAAGTTGGAAATCTTTTTTAAACTTTTTCAAACTTTTTCAAACCTTTTCAAACCTCGCTTGCGGTCGTATACGGTTTACAAATTGTCGTCAGTTCCGCAGTTTGGGAACTGCGTACTAAATGAGAGTGTGCAAAAATAAGAGAGGGCAGACTCTTTTAACGCGTGCGCGCGTTTTCATATTTTCGAAAATTATTTTGCGCAGTTTTTTCTTAATTTTTTTTTCTATTTTCTCATCTCATAATTTTTATTTTCCTGGAAAAATTAAACTTACTCAAAATTACTCAAAACGTTACTTAAAATACCCGATCTTCGGGCGATTTTAGGCAATTGTTGTTTCTTTTTGTTGAAAATTTTGAGTCTTTGATTTTTCTCATCTTTATCTTTACTATTATTAAGCGTTGATAAATATTTGTAAGTATTGTGTTTTCAATCGAGTTGCGACACCAACACGTGAAACCTTGCTCACTTTTTTCACGCAAACATTAAAAATGCACTAAAATTTAATGTTCGCTTGAAAAAAGTGGGCGGAGTTTGACCTCCTGACGTCGCAACTCGATTGGGAACACAATATTGTGGTTTTAATCGAGTTGCGACATCAAACCGTAAAACCTCGCCCATTTTTTTCATGCAAAAATTCAAAATGTACTAAAATTTGATATTCGCGTGAAAAAGGTGGGTGTTTCTTGTTTTCATGATGAAACTCTATTGAAAACACAATACTAAATGAACTTAGCGTTTTTAAGGTTCCGCGACATCTTGAAACCAGGCATCTCGTAACCAGAAATCATGAAACCGGGCATATCGATATCGCGTTAACAGTGGAGGTGAAAAGTGAAAAGGTGAGTATTTTTTTTCCAGAATTCTTTTAAAAAATAAGCAAAAAGTGCACAAACGCCAGTTCGTCACAAAAACATTGTTTCCCAAGAATTAAATTACTTTTTAGAACATTAAAAGCGAACAAAAATTCAAAATATTCCCTTTTCAATATAAAAATTAGGTAAAATTCAATTTTAAATTGATTATGGGCCTTCGAAGATGAACTTTTCCTGAACTGCGTTGAAAAGTATCCAGGAAGAAATGACAGGAAAGTTCATCTGCATAGGCCCATAATCATTTTAAAATTGAAATTTGCTTAATTTTTTTTTGTATTGAAAAAATAATATTTTGATTTTTTACTCCCTTTATTGTTCTAAAAAGTAATTTATTTGTAGAAAAAAACTGATAAGGTAATTTTCAAACTATAATTCCGTTTCCAAATAAAAAAAAACATGGAATTTTTTCACAATATCACAGCAAAAAAGTGGTTTGCCACTAAATACATTATTTACCACAATTGCGCGTAATAGTATAGTCGGCGAATACATCATCAACCTCGCTCTACTGGTAAATTCCTGTAAAACAGTGTTGCACATGCAAGATTAACTCGAATTCTAGTTTATATACTTCTTTTTAACGAAAAATTACGTATCCACGACGAATTGCAGGTAAAATAAAAACTGAAAAGTACAGTAGAGCGAGGCTGATGATGCATTCGCCGAGTATACATCCGTGTGAGATTTGCGGAGTAAATCGTTTTCTGAGATCGGATAAGTTTGAAATGTAGCACACTGTTAGAACTTAAAGTGTTTCCATCACTGGACTGTATAAAAATTCTGATTTTAGAAATTGTTTAAAAACTTTGTACGTAGCATAAAAATTGGAGAAAAAAAAATTTATTATTTACAGGGCTCCTCAACATCGGCTGGTGGCGTCTTTTTCAACGGAAAAAAGCAACCGAGCACAAGGAAGCATCAGGCAACATCCGCCGAAATTACTTTGCGAATTTTTTTGTCTTATATCTTACTGCCTTTATACGTATATTTTTTTGTTACCGGAATAAAGTTTGAAATACAGTGAAAGGCGTCAATCAATAATGCTGATTCAGCAGCCATCATTAGCCTGCGCAGCAGGCTTTTTGAGAAACAAAATCGGAACAATTTTAGAATTTCAAACTTTTAAACTTTTTCAACCCTTTTCATGCCGTCCTCAAACTTTTTCAAGCCATACTTAATCCTTTTGAAGCATTGCTTATTTGTTACATGAAAAGGTTTGAAAAAGTTTGAAAAGGGATCAGAAAAGTTTGACTCGCGATACCTGAGGAGTGGTAAAAAGGAGGGTGAGAACGATAAGTAAGCTGAGGGTAGGATGGATGATAATACGAATAGTAGTGAAGTGGGTAATTACACGGAGACATCATTATCAGAAGATGAAATCCCTCACATCCGTTTTCTTCTTGAACAGTTCCAGGGGCGCAACTCTTCTTTTTCCTGTGCTTCGGGTGACTGACTTGACGAAAATAGTGCAAATTACTATGCCTCCTGCGTTGTTGTGATGCTTTTCCAGCAGATGTATGCGTAATCGCACTGCGAATGTTATTCTTCACTCCTTCCACAAAAGAAACGACTTCACTTGAAATGTTGAACACGAACCCGGTCCAACTGAATCCTCGCTTTGCTGCAGGTTTTTCGTAGTCCAAAGTTGCCCAAAAAATCCCAGAAAAAACAGGTGCGCACAGTTGACTCCAGTGTTACCGTAGTCGCTCCGCTGCGAGACCTTCGGTTTTTGAATTTGAATTTTCCCGCACTTCCTGCAATGCTTTTTTGTTGAATTTTTCTTCTTATTTTCTTAAATTGTATTAGAATCCGCCATTTTGTTATTTTTCCTTTTTGTAATTATTCTTTAAAATAATAAAAAATATTGATTCATTTTATGCAAAAAAGAAACGAAGAGAAGAGCGTGGTTTAGCGAATCTATCTTTCAGCTGCAAATGTGTTTCTTGTTTGCATAAAATTTATTAATATTATATTTATACATATAATGGATTCCTGGCGGTGTGACAATTTATTCACGTGTTTATTCGAACAAATGAATAAATGAGATTTTTCGTCTCCTTCACGTGAAATGTCACTTCGTCACGAATCCGTTATAATAACGTTGAAAATAACTTGAACTATAAATTTGCAGCTCAATGGGACCTGATACGGATTGTGAGGTGATCGATGACGTCATGGATAACCACGGCGACTTAGAAAATAAAAACAAAATGGATGCGAAGCATTTAAAAGTTGCGATGACGAAAACGGATAGCTATAAAAAGGTAAAAATACAAAAATTTATAAAAGCTAAAACAAAAAATTCAGCTTACGCATGCACAATGTTTACGTGTGATTCACGCCGTCGAAGAAAATCCACAAATATGGAATATGCGAGACGATGGATACAAAGATATTCAAGCCAAAAATACGTTGTGGGCAGAAATGGAAAAATCGATGGAATTCTTGCGCCGAGATCATGGTATGAATTTGGTTATTCATTTTAATGCATAAAAGATCGAAGTGCATCCAGTCCATAATGCGTTCCGCTGGACTTAGTATTCCGTGGTTGACTTATGGGATTATGCACGAAATGACAAAAAACTTCGCGAAAATTCGGAGAATGCTCCGATTGGTCTGAAATTTTGGGAAATAAGGGCGAAAATGTTCCCGGACCTGTCCATAAAACTTGGACCAAAATATCGAATTTTAACATTTTAAGAAAAAAAATCAACATTTTTTTAAATCGATATTTCGGTCCAAGTTTTGGGGACAGGTCCGGGAACATTTTCGCCCGGTTGTACCAAAATTTCAGACCAATTGGAGCATTTTCCGAATTTTCGCGCAGTTTTTTGTAATTTTTTAGCCATTTCGTGCATAACCCCATTAGGTTTCCAAACATTTCGCGTATAAGTTTAATATCATATGAAATAAAAATCACGACGTACTAAATTCAAAAGAGCGCATTTGAAAATCCTGTCAGGATTTTCATTAGAAATATACAAATAAAGCTATTGTCGGCCCGCCAAAATGGTCAAATGTGCTCTGTTGAACTTAACGCTATGAGATTTTCATTTTGGTCTCCAAATTATTTCATTTCACGTTGAATTTACACGTGAAATGAAATAATTTGGTGACCAGAATGAAAATCGCATAGCGTTGAGTTCAGCGGAGCGCGTTTGACCATTTTGGCGGGCCGACAATAATTAAAATAATTTTATGCTTCACTATCAAAAAAGTGTGGAATTCATTGGTGGCGGCATTCCGAGTGGAAAGGAAAAACTCGGTTAAACCGAGCGGCAGTGGAGCTGAAAAATGTCGACCTGAGTTTCAGTACTTTCAAGATTTGGGATACTTGGAGGCAACTTATAGAGACAAATCACCGCCATCGTATGTTTATATTCTTAAATATCGTGTATCTATAGTTTCTGTATTTCAGCGTCACGAATTCTAGTCATGTAGTCAAACGACTGGTTGAAGTGGATACCCCCAAGCGCCGGAAAAAAGAAAACGAATCTGAAAATAATATTGATGAGAACATTGAGTTCAAGAAGTTTCTAGAAACTTCGACAGATTTTTTAAAAAAAATGAGCAATCGTCGCAGTGAAAAGAAGGAGGAGTTTCAACCGCTGCACGATTTGATTGAGAAAACTATGCGTACATTGTCACCAACATCGAAGTTTCTGTTTCAAGGAGATATTGCGGCCGTCTGTCGAAAGTATGAGAAGAACGAAATTACCTTGAATACTGGACTTCCTTCTGCTCCTGGTTCTTCTACGGAGCCTGGACTATACGATGAAGCGTCTCTGTGGAATTGAGAAGACAGATGAGACTCATTTTAATTTTTTATGATCTCAAGGAAAAATCTTTTATTTAAATGTTACGTGGTTACTGGAATAAAATTGATTTTGGAGCAAAAAAAAATGATAAAATTCAGCAGAAACTCGGAAAATATTCTGAGTTACCTGAAACTCGGGAGTAATGCAAACAAACGTTTTCGCTGAATTTTCGATTTGTTGACGCCTCTTGTCCGATTATTCAGGCTTAAATCTTTATTTTAAGCCAACCACGAGACAAAAACATGAAAGTCAAAAATTATTCAACATGGCAAAAATGGAAAAAAAAATCTGCTCAACAGCGCGAGAAATGCGCCATGCAGAAAAATATTTTTAAGCTGGGCAGCGGTGTTGCTTTCAATTCTTTTTTATCGGTTTTCTTCTATTTCTGCCAATTTTATCAACAACTCAATTACGATTAAATTATAAAATTAGTGGAGTAGGAAATTTAACAAAGCCTCTCGTTGTTCGGTTCCGTCTCTGTATTGCTCAGTTGCCGCTTCCACTACAGGTGTGACTGTCCCGGTGAAATTCGGAATCATGGCATTATGTAAGTTTGCTAGTGCAATAACCAGTTCAACAGCGTCCGAATAGGGAAGCTCGATGTGTGCCAATAGTACTCGGAATCGTGCACTCATCACACCGAAGCAATGCTCAACACGAACTCTCGTTTTCGACAGAATCTTATTAAATATCAATTGTTCTCTCGTTAGCGGTCCTCGTCCGAACGGTTTCATCATCGTCGGTGATAATGCGAAAATCCCGTCGCCGATCAAAAACGATGGCATAACAATGTCATCATTGTAGTGAACTGGAGCTGGCAAAGTTTCTCTTCTGTCCAACAAGTCTTTCAAAACGCTCCTGTTGTAGATTGAGGAATCGGAAACGGATCCTGGGCTACCTGAAAACATATCAATTTTATTTTTCAAAGTTGGTTATAAAAGTTACCGATATCCAAATGTATGATTCGCAGATCGGCGTCAACTACAGCAAAAAGACAAAAGCTGAAGTAGTTCTTGAAGTTGTAGAATGTCGAGCCTGTTCGTGGTGGTGCTTTTACTCGAATGTGTTTTCCATCGACACATCCGATGCACCGAAGAAGGCCACGACGCACGAAAGTTTCTTCGACAATCCTCCACTCCTCAGGATTCGATGGCAACTTCACTTTGTTCATGTTCTTGTTGATTGCAGTCGCGACTCGTTTTATGATTGTTGAGATCGAAGACTTCGCCAGGCCAACTCTTCTGGAGATGGAACTGATAGACTGCCCTAGAAAATTTTATAACTTGGAAATACTAGATTTAGAAAATTTTGAAATGAAATAAAGTCTTCGTAATATTTATTGTAATTAATAAACATCAGGGATGGATTTTCGACTATCTAATTTGTCATCATTTTTCATTGAATGTGACAAATTGAGGATTATCGTTGAGGAAAATGGGGCTGATATTTGACATGATTCAAATTTGAAATACTTTTTTCGAAGTATGCAATTTCATTTTGTTAAAATAAATTGATTTTAAAGCTCAAACAATCGAACAATTTAAGCTTCGGACCAAAATATCGATTTTGAAATTTTTCAGGAAAAAAAGGCGATAATTTTTAAAATCGATATTTTGGTCTCAAATTTTCTGCACATGTCCGGAAGTAATTTTGGCATAATTTACCGAAATTTCAGACTGATCGGAGCATTCTGTTCCCATTTTCGTTTAAATTTTTAAATTACGCAAACATCGCGTTGTAATTTTTTTGTTTTCGCAATAGTTGTTGGTATTTATCAACAAAAATCGTTTTCATTTTCGTTTTTAATTCATTTTTTTTTCTTTCAAGTTAAGTTTTTTTTTTAATACACTTTTAGTATAAAGACTCACCAGTTGTGCAGTAAAGTAGAAACACTACGCACTGATCGATCGGTGAGAGCTTCCAATTATTTGGCACACCGTCTTTAATCAATCCGACAACAATTTCGTTGATCAAGAGTTGTGGGACGAATAATTCCTTCTGTAATAGAAAAGCATTAGAGAAAAAAAAATCGATTGATACATACCCCAAATAAATCTGGCAGGCTGTTTAACCAGCGGCAATACGATTTGAAGTTTTCGATCTTTTCCATCTTGAATTGTTTCACGCCGCATTTCTTCTTTTCGAGTGTTGCAGTATTACGGTTGTTTTGATATTTAACGGCGACTCTTGTAATGATCGATACGACAGCTACTGAAAAAAATTATTTTTTTCAATACATAATATATTTTCTCACATATTTCCTCGTCTTCGCTGTTTGAATCGTATTCAGCGGGCAGTTCCATTCTTGAATAGCTGAAAAATTGACATTCTAATACAATTTAAGAAAATAAGCAGAAAAATTCAACAAAAAAAGCAAGAAAACATTGCAGGAAGTGCGGGAAAATTCAAATTCAAAAACCGAAGGTCTCGCAGCGGAGCGACTACGGTAACACTGGAGTCAACTGTGCGCACCTGTTTTTTCTGGGATTTTTTGGGCAACTTTGGACTACGAAAAACCTGTGATTTCAGGAATTTTTTTGACTTTGGACGCGGCATTACACATGGCGCATAATCGGCTTCTTTCTTCCAGCTGATGCAATGGCACGGTGCCGATACGACGAGAACGTTGACGCTGGCAGGTTGTTGGTTGAACACTAGACTGCGGTATCTGTGAATCCACCATGGGATTTTCTCCACTTTAAACGCAATGTTGCGCTTAATAAAGGCATCAAGCCGGAAGGGCAGCGCCTCCATACCTGGGATCATATTTTTTGTGTCATCAAACACATCAACTCCAACTGAATCATTGAGAATCATGAAATAAATAACTTCAAAATCTCTCATCAGCTTCGTGTTTTTGAGCGTTGAAAGAATGCTCGAGCATCTGGCCAATGCCTTGCACAATTCTTCTGTCACTGGGTGTGACACGAAGAGAGGCGGGGGTAGTGCAAACAGTCTCCCCGCGGCAAGATTCTCCACGAGATAAAGATTCTGCATCAATATCATATTGGATCGGTGCAGAGCTGTAGGAGAGGTGGTGGTGCCCTGAACCGGTACTCGTTTACCCATTATTGGGAACTTTCTGGTTTTCTCCTTGCCCTTTTTGACGTACCAGCATTTATTGCCTTCCCACACTCGCTCAGCATGATTTTTCGCAAATCTTTGAGCTTTCAAGAGTTTTTGGGTCAGCACCTTTGCGTTTTTGTCCAAATCAGGACATACAATGCCAACGGCATCCTCTCCCTCCATAATAATGGGGTGTTTTGAGTCCCAACCATTTATCCGGCTGGTATCTCCTTTTGTTGGGCATTGCTTTATGTGCAAAATTTTGGGTTTTTGAAATTGACTAATTTCAAGATCCTTTTCTTTTCCTTTCAGAAGCTTGGTGGGGAGTCTTCGTTCTTCCAACCCACACCGTTCAATGAACGCTTGCTCCACAGTTTGTGCCTTTTTGTCCGGTAAGGGAACCGAAATGGCATACTTCGTGAGATTAGTTTGCCCAAGCTCATCATTCCTGATTACCGAAACATCCTTGTGTTCTGTTATCAGTTTTCTAGTATCTCCCGCTACGATTGGCTTATCTCTCTCAACTTGTTTCCACAAATTTTGATCTCTAGTTTTTTCAGTGATAACTTTTTCAATCTCTGTGTTCTGCAATTGGGTCAGTTTTAAGTCAATGGAACCTGATGCACAAAGTACCCCTTTGTCATCTATGTCCGAAGCTCCTGCTTCGATCCACATCTCCAACACTTCTTCAACTTTTCCCTCTTCTGTCAACACATTCAATTCCTTTAACTCTCCAGTAGCCACATTGGCACCTTTATTGAGAATTATCGGAGCGTTTCCACTGTTACAGAGTTGTAGCCTCGTTTTCCATTTTTCATCCAACTGACACACAGTCGTGGAAAGGAAATGGGTAATTGGGGTCACTAGGCCATGCTTTTGCTCATCCAGAACCATCGTATTTTGACCCGCCTGATCCAACGGCAACTTAAACTGTCTTTCGACCTCTTTTTTCTCCTTACTGGCCATTTTGGTCGTTAACTCGAGCTCCTTCAGCTTCCTCACAGCTTCTCTCGCCGCTTTTCTGAGTTGCTCGTTCTTCGTCCGGAGTTCCTGCAGTTCCAATAGAGTTTCAGTATGCTTCAACTCTATGATTATTTTTTGACTAAGAGCTTGTAAAAGCTCATCCGATGACCGAAGATTAAACTCTTCACAAACCTTGCCAAACTCGTTTCGCGAGCGACAGCTTTCGCTTTCAAGCTCGGCGATTGTCGTTTGGAAAGAGAGAACTTTGCTCTCAAGGCTGGAATTGCGGGTTCTCGTTTCCTCGAGCTCCTCATCTCTCTGCGAGACACTATTCTCATAGATTGTGCGATAAGTAGACAACTTATCAAGAGCAGATTTCCACGCATCTTCTCTAATTTCAATAATAAGCTCTTTCTCCTGAAAGGCCTCTTTAATTGATTTCACCATTATCTCTGCCTGAATGCGAGACATGGGTGCAAGCTTTCTGATATGGTCAATCGTTGCAACGATTTTCCTATTATCCTTCTCCTTTCGCTTTTCTCGTTCTAGATTCCATCCGAACATTAGCTCATCTGTACTCGCCAGAAAGACACTCTCGTCCTCCTTATCCAACTCCATCTCCTTCTGCGCGAGGTGCTCTTCATTGTGCTCCACAGGCACGAGCATATTATCCCCATTAACGGCGCTGAGATTGTTGATGCGGCTCATACTTGACACTTGAAAACAATCAGTGTACAATTAGGACTAAAACGTGTATTGATATGCGATCAATAACACTTAAAGTTCAACAAAATCCTAGGAAATATTTCCTTTGATCTCTGATTTCTCAACTCTGCTCCCAAAATTCGATGGATAAATCGTTCTTTTTGCTTCCTCGTTTCTACCCGAACACGATTCCGCACGCACTTTGAATTTTACCACTGACAAAAGCTACCCGCAGTTACCAGAAATTCACGTATAGATTATCAACCTGATAAATCAATACTTAAGTGCAATATTGAGAATCTCCCCGATTAACAATATCTCTTTTTTTTGAACAACTATCAATCAAAAATTCCGCAGAAAGTTGCCGAAAATCTTTCTGATCACTCAGAATTCTCCTGAAGCTTGACGACAGTCAAAAACTTCTTCTCCTTTGAAATGCGAGAGGTAGAGTAGCAAAGCTACTTTCTCCTTGCACAACCGGTTCGGCCCCCACGTCGAGTTTTCAACTCCCGCTGTCTAACTGACAACGTGAGTATCAAACTCGGTTGTAACTCTTTGCAGAGTTAGCTCTCGGAATCCTTTCGGATTTTCTCCACTTGAACTCTTTTCAGAGTTTTCTCCTGGGCTCTTGCGAGCCTTCTCCTTCGTTGCGCTGACTCTTGCGAGTCTTCTCCTTCGTGCGCGGACTCTTTCGAGCCTTCTCCTTGGTCGGTGTAGAGTGCTAAAGAGAACACGGCGGCAGAATACGCAGGGAAGGGGTCAATCAGACTTTATTAAAAACAAAGTGACCGACAATAGAGCAGTGGAACAAAATTCCAAAAAGAACCAAGAGTTAAAAAACCAGAGTGAAAAATCATCCTTTCGAAAAAGGATGACAAATGAAAATGCCAAACTTGGAGGCAGAAAGAAATGCGCGCCGACAGTTTTGACCAACATGTCTTTGCGCCAAAAATAAATAAATGAAACAAGATAAATAAAAATGGATAAAATAATATTAAAATGGGTGAAAACCGGGTAAAACCCGACAATTTCGGTATTATTTTTGAGCAATCCCTCAAATTTCACAAACACATTATAAAAATTTCTAATTTGGCTTTTCTGAGAGCCATAAAAGTTCTGAAATCTTTCAAATCCAACACCCCTATTTTTTACACCAACTTATTCAAAACTTATGTCTTACCTATCCTTGAATATTGCTCCCCTGTTTTCTCTCCTTCTCCTAATTCTATGCTTTCTGCTAAACTAGAAAAACCACTCCGTTGGTTTTCCGCGCGAGTTCTACAACGTTGCAATATCCGTTACTCTTCGTATCACGATCGCCTAGTCATCCTCACATTAACTTCTATCCGACACCGCAGGCTCAGAGCGCAACTTATTCTCATGTACAAGCTTATCATAGGTGCTGCCCACTTTCCCAATCTTAATCATTTTGTCAAATTATCATCTTCTTTACCACGACTCATGGGTCATGACCAGGCTTTCTCGGAAATTTCCGAAAAATCGGAAATTTCCGATTCCGGTTCCGAGGCAGTTTCACTTCCGAAAAAATTTCCGATTCCGTTCCGAGACAAAATAATTTCCGAAGATATTTCCGTTTCCGTCGGAAATAATATTTTTCCGACGTCGGAAAAAAAACATGTTTTTCTGTCAAAATTTGGTACGAAAAATCATTTTTTTTTTTGGAAAAAATTCGATGTCCGTCACACAAATTTCCTATTTAAAACGGCTCCGCGACATCTCGAAACCAGACATCTCGAAACCGCGACATCTCGAAACCGCCTCGGCAACAGCACTGAACAGTCTAACGAGAGTTGTCAGACTGTTTTGCGTAAAGCAGACAAAAGTCTATTTGATTATCACAATCTTTTGCAACAGCTGTCTTTAGACTGTTGTTTTAGGAACAGTTGCTTTCAGACCAGGGGTGGGACAAAAAAAAATTTTCCACAAAAAAAAAAAAACTTTTTTTGTCCTCAAAAAAATTACCAAAAAAAAAAAAACTTTTTTTGTCTCCAAAAAAAGTTACCAAAAAAAAAAAACTTTTTTTGTCTCCCAAAAAAATTACCAAAAAAAAAAATTTTTTTTGCTCTCAAAAAAATTAACAAAAAAAACAAAAAAAAAATTTTGGCCTCAAAAAATTTACCAAAAAAACAAAAAAAAATTCCAAAAAAAGTACGTAATTCTGCCATTTGAAAAGAAATTTTCCAAGTTTTTGTTGAAAATTAGAGGTTTTTGTCAATTCGGAGCATATACTGAATAAGTTTTTTGCCCAAAAACCGGAACTTTCTTTCGCCTCCGTGGCTCTAAAAAAATTGTTTTGCCTGCGGCGCATCATCAAAAAAAAAAAAAAAATTTTTTTGGTCTCACTCTTACCATCGAAAAAAAGTAAAAACATTTTTGGTCTCATTTTCACCATCGAAAAAAAAAATCAAAAAATTTTTTGTCTCATCCACATCCTCAAAAAAAAAACAAAAAATTTTTTGTCTCATCCAAAAAAAACCCGAAAAAACAAAAAAAATCGAAAAAAAATTTTTTTTTTGGTCCCACCCCTGTTTCAGACTGTTTAGTGGAATACAACAGTTATTGCGAAAAGAGTGTGCAAAACGCAGAGATTGCGCCAAACAGTCTAACAACTCTCGTTAGTCTGTTCGGTGTTTTTGCCGAGGCGTTAGCAGTGGGGAGGGAGGTTGAAAGAGAGGTAGGAAGTGAAAAAAATCATCCTTATATATAAAATTCCGTTTGGGTTTGTAACTGAGGATCTTTGTGTGTCTGTGTCAAAGGCGCATGGCGGGGGCGAACTCAGCACCCGCGGCCAAATAAAAGATTGCCGGGCAAACGTGTAACCGCCTGCGCCACACGGGACACCACAGGTAAACCGGCATGGCCGAATGGTGGTCCACTGGTGCGCCGCTCGATGCTCGAGTGACGGAACCACCAACGTTTGAATTAGCGGTTTTTCAATGGCCGACTTTTCACGCATCCGCGGCTTTTCAATGCTCGAGTTTCTCTCGTTTCTGCTGCAATAAACTGATCTCGAGATTGAATTGAATATATTTATTAAATGTTTACCACAATTAAAAAAATGAAAGCATTAGGAAATAGTAAAAATTAGCCTAACTAAAAAAAAGTAATTTAGTATTTAAAATCGATGGTGGCATAGGGATCCTCGCACTCGTTCCAATTGGTTCCTGCGCCTTCAGCCAATTTTAGGCAATATGTGATCCGAAACGTGCCGTCGCTGCAAAAGTAAAACATTTCATTCAATCGTTACTTAATTTAATGTAAGTGAGTGCGGCCCTATGCATTGACGGACTTATCTACACAAGTTTAGGGTAATTGAATTTTAATGGGGTTATTCTCGAAATATAAAAAATAGCTAAACCAGTAAAAAACTCAGTGAAGATTCGGAAAATGCTCCGATTGGCCTGACAATGAAACTTTGAGAAACAATGGCAAAAATACTCCCGGACATTCCCATACGTTTTCAGAAAAATCGATACTTTGGTCTGAAATCTTCTGGGAATGTGGTGGAGTATTTTTGCCATTATTTCCCAAAGTTTCAGGTCAATCGCAGAATTTTCCGAATTTTTGCTGGTTTACGCTATTTTTTGTTATTTCGTGAATAACCCCATAATATATACTTTAGAACTAAAATGCAGTTAAAAAATTACAGTTTTACTTTCAAGAATAACCTCATTTCTAAAACTCACATTTTTCAACTTTTTCACATTTGAGAATCCCCTAGAAACGTCCGAACGCTCAGACATTTTATCTCTGACGCCGTCATGGAAAATTGGAGAGATGACGCCTGAAATTGTTTTTATTTAATATTGTCGGCCCGCCAAAATGGTCAAACGCACGCCTCCCCCGTCTTCCAATGAGCCACCAAGTTCGTCGGATAATGAAATTATTTTTTAACTCGAAAATTTACTTTTTGGAGAAATTCGAATCATTATCTGATTTTTCAGGAGGACACCATCATTTTAATCCAAAAACGAGGCCTTTTGGTCAAAAATGCGCCAGGTAGAAACAATTTTGGAAGGCTGGGGTGCCGTGAAACGCGCTCCGCTAAACTCAACGCTACGCGATTTTCATTTTGGTTTCCAAATTATTTCATTTCACGTATAAATTCAACGTGAAATGAAATAATTTGGAAACCAAAATGAAATTCGCATAGCGTTGAGTTCAGCGGAGCGCTTTTGACCATTTTGGCGGGCCGACAATAGCATAATAAATTTATTGCACTTACTGTTTGAGCTCATCCGAAATACACCATTCTCTGCGTTCTGTTGACCGTGAATCTTGCTAATTCGTAAGCAATGTAGCTTCAGACGAAATAAGCTGAAAAATCATTTAATAGGGCAATTATGCAATAATTTAAGTAACAAGCTTGCAGCTTGTGGCGACTAAGTCGCCTTCGTCAAATGTTGATTTTTACTGATTTTTGTTTTTTTTTTTTTTAATAGAAATGGCAATCATTTCTTTTCCCTATTTCTTTCAAGTTCTCGTGACCCTTGTGGTATAGTGGTTAGCACGTTTGAACGTCAATCGACAGGTCGCGGGATCGAGTTTTGTCGACTGCAAACTCGCGTGTGAGACACACAAACAAACACACAGACTAATCTAAAATTTTCTATATAAGAAAGATAATTGAGACTCACGAGTAAGCTTTCCACGGCGGGCGTTTTTTGCCCGTCCGACCCGTTCGGGGAAAGGGCCGTCCGATCCCCGGGGAAAAAGGAAAATGCCCGCGTGAAATGTTTTTTATTTTTTCCAACTATTCAAAAAATAGAAGAAAAAAGTTCACGCATTTTCTGCAAATACTTTAATTTCCCGTGACAAAATATTATTTTTTATGATTCCGCATTTGCCAACGCGATATGCCCTTATTTCGATCCTAGGAAACCATCACGTAACATTGTAGACCGGGCAACGCGGACGGGCAGCGGGCACCCGTTCTCCGGACGGGTAACGGACGTTTTCGGACGGCCCGTCCATGGTGGAAAGCTTACTCACGAGGAAAAAAAGAAAAGAAAGAACATTGCATCAGATCACGCGCTAGCGCTGAGGCCGCAATCGATTGTTCGCACATCGGTGGCTCACCAAGAATCTCGATTTGCCCGACTCGCGCATTGTTTCTCACTCAGCCGTGTCTCACACATTGTTCGAACATCAGCGTCTGAATGGTTCCTTCTCCTCCACCGTACAGGAACCATTCGCGCATTACCGCCTATTGAGCCACTATTCAGACACAGTTCATCCATGCCGGTTTACCTGTGACTCCAAATGAGCGTTCTCGGGGAGTGGATTTGTTCGCGGTTGGCAGCATGCCGTTGCGTTCGCCTCTGGGTAGAATATAACAATAAAAAACAGTTCAGAGATGAGAAAAGATCAAAAATTGTTTTTGATTCAGCCAGGCTTGTGTTTTCATAATTTAATGACTATTCAACAAATAATCAAAAAGTGCAAGATTTGAGCGTCATTTCTTTAAAGGCCACACGGTGTCCCAAAGTGGAAAAATGTCTTCAACTGTCTGCACTCTCTTCTCTCTCCCTCACCACCGCAGCGCAGCTATTTTTTCAACGGGAATTTGTTTAATTTTTGATTTTCAGCAAACCTAGACTACTTTTTGAAAATCTATCATTAAAATATATTCTTCAGGTCAAATGCTTCATTTTTATTACAAAAACACCACGATTGGTGTTGAATTGACGGAGAAGATGCATTTTAAAATGTTGAAACATCAAGAAAAAAACCGAATTCGCACGTTTCGAGCTGGTCGTGGTATTAAAATGTTCGCGAGAAAATTCTGCACAAGGGAGACATTTGAAATGCATTATTATGTTGCAGAAAATTGAGTTTTTAGTAAAATTCTGTACTAATTTTTTTAAAATGCATCTCCTCCGTCAATTCTGCACCAATCTCGTGGTTTTTGTAATAAAAATGAAGCATTTGATCTGAAGAATATATTTTAATGACAGATTTTCAAAAAGTGGTCTAGTTTTGCTGAAAATCAAAAAAGGAACAAATTCCCGTTGAAAAAATAGCTGCCCTGTGGTGATGAGAGAGAGAGAACGAGAGATGCGCCAGCAGTTGTTCGTAGCGGCGCTTTTCCCGTCCGGGACACCGTGGGCCACCAAAAGATGTTCACAGTATGCAAACTGCACCTTGCATCGGGAGCAGGGGTGGGACCAAAAAATGATTTTTGTTCATGCACGTGAGAAAAAGGTTTTTTTTAAGCCGCGGAGGCGATTGACCAAAAATCTCTAATTTTCAACAAAAACATAGGAAAATTACCATTTTTTTGTTTTTTTAATTTTTAAATGTTTTATGGACCTATTCAAAGTACTGTATTACTGTGTCGCGAAAAGCAGTCAGAGCGGAGCGCTGTGGTCTCGCCGCGAAAAGTGGGGGTCACAGCCGAGTAACAGCAGAGTCACAGCAGCGTCGCGCACCTTGCCACAGCAGCGTCGCGCGCTCTGCTCTGATAGGTTTTCGCGACGCAGTAATAGAAAAACGGAAAAAATGACAAAAAACTGGGAGAAAACTCGGAAAATGCTCCGATTGGTCTGAAACTTTGGGAGAAACTGTCAAAAATGCGTCCGGACTTTCTCAGAAAATTTTGGACCGAAATATCGATTTAAAAAATATTGATTTTTTTTCTGAAAATTTTCTACAATCGATATTTTGGTCCAAAATTTTCTGATCAAACCCGGAAGCATTTTTGACAGTTTCTCCCAAAATTTCAGACCAATCGGAGCATTTTCCGAGTTTTCTCCCCGTTTTTTGTCATTTTTTCCGATTTTCTACAGTACTCTGAATAGGTCCATTAAGGACAAATATTATGTTTTTCTCAAAAAAAAATTTGTTCAAGAAAATTATACCAAAAAAAATGTTTATTTCTGCGAGTTAAATGGAAATTTTTCAAAAGTTCGGTGAAAATTAAAGATTTTTTGTCAATTCAGAGCATATCGCGGCTAAGTTTTTGTTCAAATACAGACATTGTTTTGCCCATTGCGGCTTAAAAAAAAATTTTTTCACGTGCATGAACAAAACAAAATGTTTTTTGTTTCACCCAAAAAAACCGGAAAAAAACAAAAGAAACGGCCGAAAGAACCTTTTTTGGCCCCACCCATGCTCCCGATGCAAGGTGCAGTTCGCGTACTGTAAACTACTTTTGGTGGCCCCCAAAGAAATGACGCTCAAAACTTGCACTTTTTGATTTTTTGTTGAATAGTCATTAAATTATGAAAAAAAAATTTACTTCCTACCTCTCTTTCAACCCCACTGTTAACGCGGTTTCAAGATGTCTGGTTTCGAGATGTCGCGGAGCCTTTAATACACGAGTCTACGTATCTTTCCTCAATTTTTTTAAAAACTTTTTGTGGATAATTCAAGATTTTATGGATCTATTCAGGTTCATTTCCGATTTTTTCGATCGGAAATCGGAATTCCGTCGGAAGTCGGAATTCCGACGGAAATCGGAACGAGAATTTGAAATTTCGGAATTCCGACGGAAATTCGGAAATGAAAATGAAAAACTCGGAATTCCGTCGGAACATCGCACTGCCTCCAAAAGTGGGAAAGTGCAAAAGGTTGGCGCACTTTGCGTGCGCCGATGAGCGCTCATTTTCAACTGAAAATGTGCTTTCCTTAAATTTTTTCTTCAATCATAAAATTTTTGGTTGTTTTTAGATTCAACTTTTGTTCAAATAGGTATTTTCGATAATTTACGAGCTCGCTTAATAAAATCGGTGGAGAAATGTGGACGAAATACAAAAAGTTGTAATATCTGAAGGAAAATCATATTTTTTCAAAAATTCTGCCGAATGACTGAATATTTCCTTATTTTTCGATTCAAGTTTTGTAGACATGACCGAGACAAACATTTTAAGCGCAGAACCGGTCGGAAAGTTCAAAATTGGCGGCGAAATATGAATTTGAAATATCAGAAAATTCCTCTTCTGGCATAAAATTTCTGAATTTCTGATATAATATGTGGTTTTTTTGTTTCTTTTGTACTTTGTGAAGATACATTCAATTAAAAATTTAAAAATTTCACAGAAATATAGCTGCGGCGCCTCAGAAAGCGGTAAAATCCGGCTTTTTTTTAATTGCCATTTAACCGAGTGTAGAGAACATTTATTATGTGTGTAACGATTCAAAAAAATAGCTTTAATTATTTTATGTCGATTTTATACATTTTTTCTTCAAAAAACCAATTTTCTTCACGTTTTTTCATTATATTCAAAAGGTGCAATAATTCTCGGCGTGGTTCGATTCAATTGCGCTCTACCTGCACGCATTAGAGATTAGAGACGCAGAGGCGCTGTGCTAAATTCTGTGTCTCTGCGTCTGCAAACGCAAAGTGCGCCAGCCAATGTTGTTTTGCGCTTTCCCGCTTTTGGAGGCAGTGCATCGGAAGAGAAAATTACAAAATCGGAAATTTCCGACGGAACTCGGAAGAGGAATTTTCATTTCCGAGAAAGCCTGGTCATGACCCTCTTCCTTTCTACTGCTTGTGACAAAAACTTTTTTGCATCTGTCGTTCCTAATTGGAACGCATTAACGGCTAACACTCCACACTTTCTCTCCCCGTCAAAATTATATTCTTTACTTGATAAAAATATTGCCATATTATGATATTTCCCTCTTTAACTCGATTTTTTTTGTGTTCTCTATGCTTACTCAATTTTTTTATTTATTTTATTACGACTTTAAAGTACATGAAATAGGAAGAAAATCATGGTATAGTCGGCGAATACATCATAAACCTCGCTCTACTGCAAAATTCATGTAAAACAGTGTTGCACTTGCAAGATTAACTCGAATTCTAGTTTGTATACTTCTATTCAACGGAAAATAACGTATCCACGACGAGTTGCAGTTAAAATTGGATGTTTCGCTTCAAAAAAGGCGCACTACACTGTTAAAAATTGAAAATTGCCGTAGAGCGAGGCTGATGATGCATTCGCCGAGTATATGATAAAATGAATTAAAAGAATAAAAAGACGGATTGAATTTCCATGTTATTGTGTTGGAGTAGTTATACATGTAATGCTAGAAATAATAAGATGATTAAGTGGGCAATGAAATTAATAGATACATATGGGGTTGATGTGGGTAAGGGTAAATGTGGATTAACATAAGGTAGGTCATTTCTGCATAACTCCAGTTAGCGTGCGATTAGTGAAAAAGTTGCGCCGTAGTTTAATTTTGCATTTTCTCCACGTTGTACTTTTGTACTTTTAACCCTGTGATCCAAACTCTAACGGGTGAGGCTTTTGAAGTATTGTTTTCATCTTTGTGAAATCAATAAATAAATAAATAGGTGATTGTCAACAAGGTAAATATTTTTTAGCATCCTTATACAGTACCGTGCAGTAAGATATACAATTTCACTTTTTGGACTACACAGGGTGCGTCAAAATTACGTGCACTAAACTTTCACGCTATGGCAACGCGTGCTGATGCACTTTTCGTGCGCACAATATTCAATTTTTATTTTCATTATTGCATCATTTTTCTATACCAGGAAGACGGAGCGTCTCCTCACACGGAAAAGTACACCCAGGACTGGTGCAAAGCCCACTTGCCGGCGTTCATAAAGAAGGATAGATGGCCTGTATCGTGTTCGGATCTAAATCCGCTCGACTTCTCCATCTGGAGAGAACTTCAAAATATAGTATGTGCAAGACCCCATTTTAGTCTGGAAGCTTTCAGAGAGAAGACTTTTGTCGAAGAATGGGACAAATTGAGTACCTCCGTGCCACGGTGGAATCTTACCCACGACGTCTTCGTTCTGTCATTGCAGCCAAAAAAGGCCGAAATTAATAATCTTATGGCATTATATTTCTAAACTATTGAATAAACTTTCTGTTGATTTTCATGTGTTTTGAACTTCCACTTTTGTCATGATGCGCGTTTGAAGTAGTGCACGTAATTTTGACGCACCATGTAACTTTTGAACGGAGAGGATTAGGATTCTGAAAATTTGCATGGTCATGTTTTGTAATGTTATTGTCAAACCCCCAAAATGAATTTAATCAATGTCGGCCAACCAAAATGGGACTGCAACCACTGGGACACCGCGCAGACTGAATAATTCTTTCTATGTGTTCAATGACATTTCATAGTTTCCTATCGGATTTCCTTTCGAATGTAGAAAAGCAAAAACAGCAGAAGAAAAAAAGTAGACGATCCTAACAGTAAAGTACCCTTCAAAATAATGTTATCAATATTTGAAAAAGTCGGGCATCATAGCGGGATTCAGGAGACTCCGATTTCCAATTTTGGACCCCTACGGACTTCTGGGGACTGCGCGAGCAGTGCGAACATACCGATTCACAGACAGACTTACACACAGAACATTTTTATTAGTAATCTTTACTTATATTAGTAAATTTCGAAACAAAAATGAAAATTTAGAAATTCCGTCGGAACATCGGATGAGAAAGTTACAAGATCGGGGATTTCCGACGGAACTCGGGAGAGAATTTTTAATTTCCGAGAAAGCCTGTACACTATGGAATTCAAGAAAAACTCAGTGACCCGTGCTAAAAAAAAAACAAATGTCACAAAATCAGTTCATGAGTTCGGATTATCGACGTCTGCCGGGTGGTGGCCGTCGTTTGAAAGACCCCAAATTTGCTAATTGTAAGAACTTATTTAATGAAATCCAAAATCAGAAAAAAGATAATGGTAGAGTTAGCAAATAGATGACACCACACGTGGAATAAAACTCACCAGAAAGAGAGCTTAACTCCCCACATTGTTGCAAAAGTTTTTTTTTTCGGGGAGCTCAAGTACACGATGTTTTTCGGGGGCTATTTTACCGATTTGGGGAGTGGAAGTTCATGAATAACAGCTCCCCACGGCTGCTTTTAGGAGGAACATGCTCACAGGAGGGGCTTGTGAACATTGACCCCACACCAATAGAATATTGCCCCCCCCCCCACTTTGGAACTTTAACTCCCCACCCAAAAATTCACACTGGTGGTACCGCAAATTCAGTTATGGCGACCAAGACAATGGAAACTATGTGGGGAACTGATGTTTCCAATTTTGGGCATTTTTATTTATTTTTTTTTGCACCTCGATTCCGTCTCAATTGTGCATTGACATTGGTTTAGTAGTGCTAGAAGGAGACTGCCACGTGGCGCGGCACCGCTAAGTTCTCCACACTTTCGGTCATGCGTATAGACACCCATCTTTTTTATGTAAACTTTCCGTGTTACATGTTTTTAGTGGGGAGTTGTTCTTTTTGGTGTGGGGTTGTTCTTCCATCGGTGGGGAGTTGATCTTCACTCTTGCCGGCGAAAATAATGTCAAATAATTGAGATTTTGTGGTAAAAATATTGTTTTAATTAATTATTTGGAGCACATTTTTCCGTCGGTTTGATAGAAGTTTTTTGTTAAAAAGGTTTTCTTTGAAAATTGTTTCTTCCTTTATCATGTTCCGAAAGTTAGAAGGACACCCTATAATTGAACGACACCCTATAGTAGAAGGACATCATTTGAGGGAGGTTGAGAATAGAAGGACATGTCCTTCTATTACAGGTTTTACGGTAACAAATGTTGCGGGCATTAACAAAGTTAAAAAGGTTAAGAAAACGGCCCGGAATAAGGGGAATGTCACCTTATATAGGGACCAAGTGAGAGAGTGAGAGGGGCAGAGGTCAGACTGTGAGTGAGAGGCATCGCGGGCGCGCGGGGCATCTGTGTTTCGTAGGTCTTATAGAGACCTCAGAAACCAGATACTAGGTGCACGACCACTTTGACATACCAGGGTGATGGAATAGATGGAGATAGAGGAAAGGTGATCGGTGCAATATTTTACACCTCCCCACCACCTAGGACCGTCTCTGGTCATCAAGAAAAAAATTAGTGAAAAAAAGGGAGGAGATGAGGCCTAGAGAAAATAATATAAAATGAGCAAAAGTAATGAGTGAGGGGTTAATTATTCCTAAGGTGAACACCCGATCGCCTCACTGCTCCATCGCTTCGACATTGGCAATGTTGGTGAGGTGTTCGACTTGATGCGCAATGTCCGGATCGCTCTGCCCCAAAAGCGGGAAAGCGCCAGCAAACTTAGCGCACTTTGAGTGCCTTGGCGCGCTTGCCGACAAGCGCTTATTTTCAACAGGAAATGTGGTTTTCTCAATTTTTTTTACATTTGGAAACTTTTTTGTTTTTTTTTCTAGATACGTTTGTTTATACAGGTATATTCAACAATTTACGAGGTTGCGCAATGAAATCGGTGGAGAAATGAGGTCGAAATATTAAAAAAAATGGGAATAACGGGAAAATCATATTTTTTGCAAATTTTCAGCGGAATGGGCTCAATATTTTTAATGTCTTAGACATAGCTTTCTAGGCATGGTCGAGACCAGTGTGCCTTATCGAAAAAAAATTTGTCGACAAATGCCCTTTTTGACAAATTATCGACAAAAAATTTGTCGAATTTGTCAAAATTTTGTCGACAAATTTTTCGACAAAAATTCGAATTTGTCGTTTTTGTCGATAAATTTGTCGACAAAAAATTTCGACTAAAATTCGACAAATTTGTCGACAAAAAATCGACAAAAAATTTTCGACAAAAAACGACAAAAAATTTCGACAAAATATATTTTCTTGCTAGTCGACATCGGTTGCCGCGCCGATCTCATGCAAATGATAGCGATCGCGGACCCGTGATTTGTCGGTACAAGAAACTATGTATAGCCGGTTGCGTTCTCCAAGAGGGCAGCTACCAGACAGCTACCAGACAGCTACCAGACAGCTACCTGGCAGCTATTTGGCGGCTATTTGGCGGCTATTTGGCGGCTACATGGCGGCTATTTGGCGGCTATTTGGCGGCTATTTGGCGGCTATTTGGCAGCTATTTGGCAGCTATTTGGCAGCTATTTGGCAGCTATTTGGCAGCTATTTGGCAGCTATTTGGCAGCTATTTGGCAGCTATTTGGCAGCTATTTGGCAGCTATTTGGCAGCTATTTGGCAGCTATTTGGCGGCTATTTGGCGGCTATTTGGCGGCTATTTGGCGGCTATTTGGCGGCTATTTGGCGGCTATTTGGCGGCTATTTGGCGGCTATTTGGCGGCTGTCTGGCAGCTGTCTGGCAGCTGTCTGGCAGCTATTTGGCGGCTGTCTGGCAGCTATCTGGTTCGATTTCATACCAGTTCTATTTCGTACGAGTTCTATTTCGTACCAGTTCTATTTCGTACGAGTTCTATTTCGTACGAGTTCTATTTCGTACCAGTTCTATTTCGTATGAGTTCTATTTCGCACGAGTTCTATTTTGTACGAGTTCTATTTCGTACCAGTTCTATTTCGTACCAGTTCTATTTCGTACCAGTTCTGTTTCGTACCAGTTCTATTTCGTACGAGTTCTATTTCGTACGAGTTCTATTTCGTATGAGTTCTATTTCGCACGAGTTCTATTTTGTACGAGTTCTATTTCGCACGAGTTCTATTTTGTACGAGTTCTATTTCGTACGAGTTCTATTCCGTACGAGTTCTATTCCGTGCAGTTCTATTCCGCGCAGTTCTATTCCGTGCAGTTCTACTCCGTGCGAGTTCTATACCGTAGCACCCCCGAAGGAACTGCCCGGAATACAGCTATCCGAAATATAATTGTAAAATTTGATGTTTTCTGCAGTTCTTTAACAACACTTCGAAATTGCGCGCTGCATTATTTAGCCAATTTGTCGAAATTTTTTGTCGACAATTTGTCGAAATTTTTTGTCGAATTTTTGTCGAAATTTTTTGTCGAATTTTTGTCGACAAAATTTCGACAAATTTGTCAAAATTTTTTATCGACAAATTTGTCGAATTTGTCGATTTTTTGTCGATAAATTTCGACGAAAAACTTTGACAAATTTATCGACAAATTTGTCGAACCTTTGTCGATAAGGCACACTGGTCGAGACAAACATTTTAAGCGCAGAATTGGTCGGAACAGTTTAAAACTGGAGGCGAAATATGAATTTGAAATATCGGTCAATTGCTCATCTGGCACAGAATTTCAGAATTTCTGATATAAAATGTGGTTATTTTGCTTCTTTGGAACTTTCATTAAAAAAATTAAGAAAGCCTCAGAAAGCGGTAAAATCTGGAGTTTTTTAAATTGCCATCTAACCGAGGGTAGATAACATTTATTATGTGTTTAACGTTTCAAAAAAATAACTTTAATTATTTTATGCCGATTTTATACATTTTTTTCTTTGAAAAAAACCAATTTTCTTCCCGTTGTTTCGTTCTATTCAAAAGGTGCAATTATTCACGGCAAGGAACGATGCAATTGCGCTCTAACTGCACGTATTAGAGATTAGAGACGCAGAGGCACTGTTCTAAATTCTGTATCTTTGCGTCTGCAAACGCTTTCTCATAGATTCCTCAAAAAAAAATGTTTAAACTTGAACAAAAGCAGGCACAGACTGGCCGGGCTGCGCTGGGCACGGGCACAAGTTTTCTAGGTTTTGTGCCCGACCCAACCCGGCCTGGCCTGGCCTTTGGCGTCTGGTTATAACTAGGGGAAGGGGTGGGCGGAGTCAAACGATTCTTCTCCTCAGTTCGCGCGCGCAAAATTACAGGCCTGTACGGAGGCCTCAGATTGAATTATGATACTCAAAACTATTTCTTTAGGCGTACATCAATCATGCTGAATACAAGAAATTTGTCAAAATTTACCGTTAAAAATTCACTAAAGTTTCGAAACGTCCCAGAACCATATACTCGGACAAAGAGGCGGAGCCTAATTTGAAAGTTCAAGCGTATTGGGCGGCACGGTGTCCAGGATTTGAAATGTAGGCGGAGCCTAATTTGCTGGTGCGTCAGCAAACTTCCATGGCGCACTTTCGGTGCTTGCGCATTTTTCGACTCTCGCATTTTTTTTAATTGATTTTATTGTTTTTCTTTCAGTAAAACCTGTTTTTCTTTGTAAAATGTATGTATTGTATCTTTTAATACCATAAAATTGCCCAAACTTCGCTTTTCTTAAATATTTACAAGCTTGGCTGCATCAAAATCTACTTTTGATTTCTTTTCATTTCTAAAAATGTTTTTTCTTCACTTTCTTTTAAATTTCTTTTTCATTCATTTCTTGCGTGTGCCCTGTGGCGCAGATGGTTCAGCGCTTGCATTTCCAACGAACGACGCAGGTTCGAGTTTTTGTCTTGGTCTCGGGCGCTCAGTTCGCTTCCGCCATGAGTTTGGAAACAGACACACCAAGAAATTCAGTTACAGACCCAAGCGGAATTTTATATATAAGGATGATACTGGAACCGTTCGATACTCCGTGATTAGATCGCCTCTTCCGACATACTCTTGAATAAGCTTTCCATCTCGGGCGGGCCGCCCGAAAACACCCTACACCCGTCCGGAGGTCGGGCACCCTACGCCCGCCCGCTTCGCCCTGTCCGCGAGTTTACGTGACGGTGTTTCGATAGGCCGCCACGTAGCATGGCACGTAATCCAATTTTCGAATTTATTTATTTATTTTCAATGATATTCAACATGTTTTTTATTGTTTTTTTTGTGAGTTCAGCTGTCAAAAGTGTGTTTAGGATGTCGAATATAATCAAATAATCAGTGATCTGTATTATCAGTTCAATCAAGCGGAAAGCTGGAATTTCAGAGCTTTTGTTCTAAAGCTGCGTGAGTTTAAGCCTTTTCAACACAAATCGCTAACATATTGGGCTTTTCAGTGATCCACGCATGGAATTAGACGATCTTATGATGCCGTGCGGTGAAACTCTTCGCTCGAATGTTGAGAAGCGTGCTGATAATTTATTCTTATAAATCGGGCAACTTGTAAGTTTAAGACACCATATTGTTGTAAAAATATTAATTATTTCTGACCCGGTTCTAGTATAGAAGTTGATGATCTCGTATTTATATTTAAACGAATACTCCTAGTTCTTTTTTACATTTTATGTCGATTAATAAACTTAATTTTTTTTGAAAAAATTTAATTTTTTTCTTTCTTTTTTTTTTAATTAAAAAAAGAACATTTCACGCGGGTTTTTTTATTCGCCCGGGCTTCGGACGGCCCTTCGCTAGTGTGAAACTCCCTCACAACTCGCTCATTTGTTGCACTAATAGCCACTGTTTTGTTTAACCCACAGTTACAAACTGTCACTAATATTATTCTTTTCAGAGTCGTCAGTCGTGGTCACTCCTGCCTCTCCTCGTTGCCTAATACTGTCTAACCATCTGTGTCTATAACTAAGGAAGGACATCACTGTTTGCCTCTGCGTCTCTTCACGAGCCTACACACACACACACACCACATGCGACCGCCACTCATCCATACAGTTTTGACCAACGGATCGACCGCCTGCCAACAGTGACCTGAGAAACAAGCGCCACAATCTTCACTTCGCGCGCCGACCATCGAACGTTCTGGAACGACTCCGCCCTTCCACCGAGACCGCTATAAAAGCCCAACGTCTGTCACAATCAAGGCTCTTCGGCACCAGGCCACCTAACTCTGTCTATATTCTTCTTCTTTGCCCGATCCTTTATCATGTCGCACCCGTGTATTCGATGCATGCAATAAACACTGATTAAGTCCTAACCCGCCTCGCTACCGTTACTGGTAGCAGCGAGTACGGTCTAGGCTCTAGGTAATTTTTACCTTCCTAAACCGGTCGGTCCACCCCGCGCGTTAGGCTTCAGGCATCAAATATCTTCCACCTCGGGTTTTAGGCTAGCATAATTGTATAAGTTTTGTTTTTATAGGTGCGCAACTATTTCTTCAAAATTTTCTTTGGGTTTAAAGGGTATAATTAGCAGTTTAGTTGGTCATTGGGCTAGGTGGGGTAAGAAGTTAGGAGGGTTTCCCTACCTCAGTGGGTTTTTCGTTTTGGTGGTAGTTTTTTAAAGCGTGGGCAAGGTGCTCACGTAGTTAGGATCCTATTGTAGAATAGTGTAGGCTATTCTGTCTCCAGCTTACGACTTCTTTTCCTCATGTCTTGAGTTATTTTCGTATTTGTTCGTTTTTTCGTCTCTACGTTTATTTCTCGAGCGGAGCCTCGTGGGTAAAGCTTCCGGCACCGGCTGGAAGGCTTTATAATTTTTCAGGAAAAAAACTACCAAGCGTACAACAGTACCAATCCCATTTCATCATGGCGCATTTGGTTTGGAGGATGGAGTCGTGTCTTCCTCGATTTTCGAGTCATACGGACGTCAAGCCGGTTCATTTGCTGGAGTTGAAGAATGCTGCGGTCGTCGATCTCAACGCTATCGCCGCGAGGTTGAAGGAAGCGAGCGAGAGGGCAACGGCGGAGATGACTGCTCTCGCAGGGCAAGCCAATCGTCGGTCGGCCAGTATCAACAACTTCGAGCATGCCATGGATCAACTGCGACAGCGTATTTTGGTGCTCGAGCAGCAGCAAGCGGTCATGGAGTCCCAGCTGGTTTCGTCTAAAAAAGGTATGGTTTCCCCCTCTACCTGCCTCTCCGAAGGCGGAGGTACTTGTGCCTCCGCAGGAGACGCGGCGACGAGCGGCGGTAACACAGAAAAAGATGTTGTAAACACAAACCCTACAAGTAATGAGAATAATGATTATACTGATGAGAGTGTTAATCAAGATAGTGATCAAGGTATCAATGACGTTCAGCAGTCAGCAGACGACGAGGTGAGAGTCCCGCGTGTGAACGTGCTGGGTTTCAAGTCGACAACCCCGATCGGTACGTATTCCGGAGCCTTTTCGGAGAGTCTGACACTCTTTGTGAGGCAATTCAGAGATCAGATGAGAGCGGCTGATGCAGAGGCATCCGATGCTGCACAGGTCAATGCCTTTTTGACGTTCCTGGTCGGAAATGCACGCGACAGGGCAGAGGTGTTCCTCAACACCAATCCAACAGCGAACGTAGATCAGCTGGTGGCGGATTTGAAGGCAGCCTTCGAGAACGAGTTGACAGGTAAGCTGAAAGAAGCTCAATTTACTAGATGTCGTCAAGAACGAGGCGAATCGATAGAAACGTACTTTAATCGTGTGCGTCTTCTGGCAGCTCAAGCGTTCCGTGCAGAGAACAGGGAGGTGATCGAGAGAAGAGCTCGCGATGCGTTCCTCAACGGCCTGGATGATGGCATCCGGTACAACGTGAAGGACAAGGATCCAAGGACCTGCAAAGAAGCTTTTGATGAGGCTATACGTCAGGACATTCTCAGGGATGATAGGTTGGCATCACAACAGTACGCACCGACAGTGGCGCTACTGGACGAGATGCGGTCATTAAAGCAGGAATGGCAGAACTCCCGGAACAAGTCAAACAAGGACAGACGGGGCAGGTTCGGAAATCAAGACAATAAGGACAAGGAAAAGCGCCGATGCTTTCATTGTAACAATGTAGGTCATTTCATTAGAGATTGCAGGAAAAGATTGGCAGGCGAGCCAAAAGCGCAGCAACCGAACATGGAAGCAGTGAGAAATCATCATCAAAGGGCTCCTCAAGTTAACGCAGCAGTGACAGAGGACCTGCAAGCGCAATTGGAAGTGTACCGTCAACAAGTGGCAGAGCTTCAGCGACTCAACGGAGCACTGATGGCAGACTCGGGAACACACGGGGTACGAAGCCTGGCGTGGCCTTCGGCAAGCAACGAAGTAAGGAAAAGTAAGTCCAATCACGTGGTTAATTCAGCACACGCCTGGTCAGTTCCACTGACAGCTCAGATTCCAATAAAGGTCAATGGTTCGCCGTGTTTCGCACTCATAGACACCGGAGCAACAATCACAGTGGCGAGTCAATCTTTTAGCAGAAGAATCGGAGTTCCGAAGTTACATGCAGCCACAGCTCCACATGCAATTGGGCTAGGAGGAAACGAAGTGCAAATGGTCGGAGCAGCATTTGTCACACTATCGATTGGATCACATACGACTCTGCATCGAGTGCATTTTACAAAAGGTGAGTGTACACCAGGGGGTCCAAGGGACTATTCTATCATTTTGGGAAACGATCTTTTGTCGCAACTCCCACAGTTTTCGATTGATTATAAGCAGGCGAAATTTCTCATGAATGGGGAGGCCATCCCGATAGGGTCTAGGCATGTATCCATCACCCCACAGGTTTTCGACGTAAAAGTTTCGGAAGAAGTAGTTATTCCGGCTCATAGCGAAGGGTTTATCAGGTGCTCAGAGCAGACGACTGAGGGCGTCCGCGCATCTGTATTTCTTGTAGTTTCTCAAAGTCTCCTAGATAAAAGCTTACTCACGGCTCCAGCCGTCATGAATTCAGGTAACATGTGCATTTTGGTCACAAACACGTCAGATTCGGACGTCACGCTCACTCCGGGCACAAAGGCAGCGGAAGCTACAGAAATTTTCGAGGAAGAGGACAAGACATTGCGTATTTGACAACAGCTTCACTGGTAATGACTTCAGCGTCATGGCGGCACAAATCGCCGAAGATCCAAAGTTTAAAATATCTCTTGACAGTGCTGTTTGTTCAGAAGAACAAAAAAGTGTTCTTGTGAATTTGTTCAAAGAATTTAGTGACGTTTTATCTAGAAATTCGTACGATCTGGGCAGTTCCAAGACAGATCCTATCCATATTTACACCAACACAGAAGTTCCGGTGAGAGGTAGGCCTTACAGAGTTCCGGTAAAATATCAAGCCGAACTAGAAAAGCACATAAACGGATTACTGCTATCGGAAAGAATAACCGAGTCAAACACACCATGGATTAGTCCAATAGTTTTGGTACCAAAGAAAAATGGTTCTTTGAGAGTTTGCTTAGATTTCAGAAAACTCAACGAAGTCACAATTCCAGATAATTTTCCACTTCCCAGAATCGACAGTATTCTTGAGAAAGTTGGCGGGTCGAAGTTCTTCTCGTCACTGGACATGGCGAACGGTTATCTACAGCTAAGATTGGATCCGGAGTCGTCATACAAGTGTGGATTCGTGACAGAAGATAAAGTATATGCATACACGCATTTACCTTTTGGGCTCAGATCAGCCGCTTCATATTTCCAAAGAGCAATGCGAACAGTATTGGCTGGAATGGAACAAGACGTCATGATGTACATCGACGATGTATTGGTATTCAGTAAGTCTTTTGAATCGCACGTGAAAACGTTGCGAAAAGTTTTGACACGCTTTCGTGAGTATAATTTAAAAGCTTCTCCAGCGAAGTGTGAGTTCGCTAAGAAATCAATTGTGTTTTTGGGACACGAGATCAGCGAAACAAATTATTCACCGAATCAAGCAAATCTTGACGCGATTGAGAAAATGCCAATCCCAAGAGATCTACGAGCAGTGCAAAGATTCGTCGGCATGGCCGGTTTCTTCCGTAAGTTTATTAAGAATTTTTCGGAAATTGCAGAACCTTTGACAAAACTCACGAGGAAAGAACAAAAGTTCGAGTGGACAAGTGAGCAACAACAGGCGTTTGAGATTCTCAAAGAAAAACTCACGAGCAAACCAATTTTGGCGTATCCGGACTACACAAAGGAGTTCCACATCTATACCGACGCGAGCGCAGTGGCTCAGGGAGCAGTACTGGCCCAGGTATCAGCAAACGAAGGTAACATTCAAGTAGTCGCATACGGCAGTAGAACGCTGTCCGAAATTGAAACACGTAGACCTGCAATCCAGATAGAATTAGGAGCTATAGTTTTTGCGCTCAGGCATTTTAAACCATACATCTGGCTTTCTAAAATCATTTTACACACGGATCATCGTCCGTTAGTGCACATATTGGCAAAAAGTAAGGTCAATGAAAGAATAGCTAGGTGGCTAATAGAAATTCAGCAATACGACATCACGATCGTGCACATTGATGGAAAGAAAAATACAGTCGCGGACTGCATATCCCGAGCAAAGGACGAAGTCGCACCGCTTCCCACGGAAGAATTGGAAGACATAATCGAATTCCCGGTTTGCATGGCAATCGATCGATCGAAGGATCGAGTTCCGAAGAAATTCACACCAGGAAACACACAGAAACCAGTGGATTTGGCACTGGAGCAGGACAAGGACAGCGACGTCAACATCATCAAGACATTTTTAACGTCCCCTGCAACAACAATCGATGGGATTTCGGAGAAATGGTTACCATTTTTGGAACGAGTACGCATGTCAGAGACAGGTATTTTGACGGTAACATTTGGTAACGACAACCCAAAAGTAGTTATACCGCACACTTTGCAAAAGCTTATGTTTGAGTCTTTTCATACTAGTTTACTAGGCGGTGGTCATTTCGATTGGAGAAAGACGCTCCACAAAGCGCAGAAAAAATATTTCTGGCCAGGCATGCGCGCTGACTTCCTAAAATGGACACTGGAGTGTCTTAAGTGTCAACAAAAGCGCAACCCACATCCGTCAAAAAGAGAGCCACAATTGGTGGTAGTCACGTCCCAAGTTTTCGAAAAAGTAGGAATCGATCTAACAGGTCCACTAAGAACCTCGTTAAAAGGCAATAAATATTACATAAATATGATTTGCTGGTTCTCTAAGTTCGTAATATCTGTCCCACTACCAGACGCAACTTGCGAAACCATATCCAGAGCGGTTCTGGAAGAGTTGGTGCTAAAATTCGGCACGCCTAATCAAATAGTTTCAGACAATGCATCGTCTTTCACGTCAGCAGCCTTCCAACAATTTTGCAGTTTGTTGGAAATCGGTCATCACAGAGCTATTCCACATCATAGCAAAGGAAATGGCGCCACAGAGAGAACGTTCCGTACGTTCCACGCAGTAATATCGAAGTACATCAATAAGGAGCACTCCGATTGGGACACAATCCTACCGTTCACGACGTTCAGCTATAACAATACGGTGCATAGTACTACCGGAGAGACGCCATTTTTCTTGGTTTTTGGACGAGATCCGACTCTCACTATCGACAGGATCATCGATCCGGCGCCAGCGACGAAGAGAACAGACATTGGATGGTTCAAGGAAAGTTTGACGACCACTCTGCGCGAGGTTTGGAAACAAGCAGCAACACGGTCACGGGAAGCACAAGCCACGTACCAGAAGAAAGCGAATGAAGGAGCGAAAGGTTCAGACATACGACCTGGGGATAGGGTAATGTATAAAAATTTTTCGACTCACAAAGGTTTGTCCCGTAAGTTGATCCTTCCCTGGCGAGGCGACTTCCGAGTAGTCGAGGTGGACGCGCCAAAAGCCACCATTTACGACCGCCAACATCCAACGAAACCTGAAAAAGTTGTTCATTTAGATCAAATTAAGAAGATTTACGAGGCGGAAGACGAGAGAAAAATCACCGACGACGAAGAAAGTAACGACGAGATGTTTGATGAAAATCAGGAAACATCGGACAAAAGCGGAAATTTCGAAACGGACCGACGAATGACGTCCGATAAGGTCGAAAACAGAGCAAAATTGACGCAAAAGGCAGAAAAGGACAAGAAGAGTCGTCAAATTGAAGAAAATCGATCGACAAACATGGCATCCGCAAAAGAAACAACGGCAGCGACAATGGACGAAAAAGAAACGAAAAACGCCCGACGTAATCCAAAACGAGAGAAAAAGGCGCCTGCGAGGTACAGAAATTAAATTTTCTAACAATCACAGCGGATTCACGGTTAGTTTTGTCAAAAAGGTAACTTTCAGCACAAAAATACGCAAAAAATAAGTAAAAAATCAATAAAAAAAAAAAGAGAAAGGTACGGTCGACAATGGAAAGTACGCAAAACACTTTGCGGCTACGGTAGTAAAGGCGCATGAAGATATTTATCGTCGGGTCTCGCCACGATTGCACCGCCCATGTTTCAGGCGGTCCGAAAGTAAAACAGGTGAATTTTACTCATTATTCATATACTTTTCAAGCTATTTGCGTGCAGAATCACCACACGTAAGTCGTTTAATTTTTTTATGGGTTTTAGCGTAGGTTAGCATCCTTTTAAGTGAGAGAGGGCATGTTTCCATTGTTTTCCTTTAGTTAATGCCTCAAAAATAAATTTATCTGGGAATTCCTAATTTTTGGGTTGTTTTCGCAGCATTTGCGTGACACCTTAATTTTTTCGGGTTTTTTCCCAATATTTAAGGCCGGGAATTTTACAAACGGTAATTAGTTTTGGCAATTGCAGGATTCGAGCAAAAATGGAAAAGAGCGAACCAACCCCAATGGCCGAGGAGACGTCGTTGGACGACATGGTGGCACCGCCAATGGCCGAGGACGTTGTCGACAAGGACGAGGACAGCGCCATCACGCCGGACGACGTCGAGATGGCCGACGACCGTGACGGGAGCACCGATTCGGACGAGCCCGCGGCATTGAGTTCTGGGCTGAGGTCCAGAACAGCCGCTGGTTCGGACGGATCACCCGTCGCGGAGGACAACGATTCCCCCATAGAAATAAACCCAGAATTGGTAAAAGAAAATAAGATCACAGATAATGAGAACCCGCTTCTCGCTGATGCCGATATGCTCGACAACTCGTTCGAGGACATGCCGCCTGTCGATGAGGAGACCGAGAAGGAGTTGCTGGGACCAGCCGAGCAACTGCAGATAGAAGATCAAGAGGATCCGCACCCGGCACCAAGCCCGAGATGCCCCAACAAGCTGCCAACGGTTGAGGAGGTTCACCCAATGGCCGATCTCTATGGTGGCTACCCAATCGAGGAGATTCCGAAGGAGCTGGCGCGAAGACTGGCATGGACCCTGTCGTTGGAGGACATCCAGGCGGCCCGGAACATGACCATCCCGGCAATCACCGAACCGCCACTCGTGATGGAACGCCCAAAACGTGAGGAACGTGAGTTTAACATTAGTTTTGTGCGGGATATTCAGCCAGGGGAGGGTGTTATCTTAATGGTAGTGGTCAGGGACTTGGGGGGTACCTTTATTTTGTCACCGGCAAAGAGGGAATATTGCGCGGGGGACAGAGGCGACTTCTATCAAGTCGTGCTTAACGAGTATGCGAAGGACGCGCTAACAGGGAAACACTTAGAACCCACCACACTCTTGCTAGGGGACCTAGTACTGGTCTACTCCGTTTTTCGGAGACAAAAGTTCTCACCCGGCGACTGGTCACCGCGCGCTCTCGCCTTACATGAGGCAAATAACGCATTCTTCGCTGTGCGCACGTTTTCTGTGGTTGAAAGAACCATAGCTATGGGCCAGCCGATCGCGCCTACTACAATCCGCAGGGGGAATAGGTACGCGATGGTAGCGTTCGGGCAAACCCAGCTGGTGTACTGCCCGGTCTTCCGGAATTTCTGGGTTCAGAGCCATTGGAGTTCCGTGGATTCCGTTTATATGATCAGCAAGAGCAGATTGTACGCTTTCTGTTAACGAACAGATTCACTGCAATAGCAGTCGATTGTGCTTTCGGAACCGGAAAGACGTCGACGCTCGCGCTGGCAGCACTACTCAGAAGCCGAGTGATGCAGGGCACGTCTCTGATGTTGGGTATCTCCAATTCAGCAGTTACGGCCGCAGTCCACTCGATGAAGGATTTGGATCCGTCGGGAAGCTGTCGACTAGTCCGTCTAATCAGCGAAGACAACTGCACTCGTGTGTCGACAGAACACCTCACTGAGCACGATTATCCGCGCAAGTGGCGCGAATACTTCGGGCAACGCGTGAGAGAGCAAGATAAGGCCAATACACGTTTGGACGATGATATCATCGACGCCGCAGCGTTCTTACGCCACGCCGGCATCCTAACTTTGAGATCTTTGCGTCGCAAAGACTTCCGATCGGCCATAATCGACCGTAAACCGACGCGCAATCGGATGGCGCTATTTTTCAAACTTTACCGCCCCAGCTTTGTGCTGGGAACGGTCACATCAGTGCGCATGAGTTATGCACAGGACGGAATGGGCGCATTTGTCGACGACATTGGGGTAATGTTAGTCGACGAAGCGTCGCAGATTCCGCGATTCGCGGTAGTCACGCTGTGCCACTCTTTCCCGCAAGCACGCTTAGTGTTGTTCGGTGACCGCCGCCAACTCCCGCCATTCGCCGATAGCTGTCTCCCACAGCAGCTCCACGACTATGCGGTCGGTAATGTCCTGGAGGATGCAACCAGTTACGGCCGGTTCCCGCAGTTCCCACTCCTCAAGGTTCATCGGTGTCCGCAACAGATCACTCAGATCCTCAGCGAAATGTTCTATCAGGGACAATTGCGCACCTCTAAAGAACCCACCAGTTTCTTTCCGGAGCTCAGAAGCATCGGACTGCCGCATTCTCACCCGTTAGTGGTTGTTAACCACAATTTTCGTCACGCCGCAGACGGAACATCGGTTCTGAACGCGGACGAGGGACGTTTGGCCCTACACTTGGCCGCTGGCATTCGCCAGAGCCGAATTAAGGCAAGCATTAGCATACTATCCTTCTACAAGGCCACATGTGCTTTTGTGGAAGACAATGCTCCGGAGGGCATTCACAGCTCTACAGCGGACGGAGCTCAGGGAAGAGAATACGACTATGTGTTCGTACTCACGTCGCGCACTAGCGGCAACCAGGGATTCCTGGACGATTCCAAAAGAATCAACGTGGCGCTCTCGCGCACAAAAATCGCTTGCATTGTTCTTGGTAACGTGCAGTTTTTGAGATCTGCCCGCACGTGGAACAAACTGTTCTCTCATCTCCCAGTGGAGAATTTTTCTTATAGGTATTAATGAGCTCATTGCTCGAGTTTCAGGTTTACTTCCCATTGCAGATTCGAGGACGAATCTCGTCGTGCGGGGGAGATGTGAAACTCCCTCACAACTCGCTCATTTGTTGCACTAATAGCCACTGTTTTGTTTAACCCACAGTTACAAACTGTCACTAATATTATTCTTTTCAGAGTCGTCAGTCGTGGTCACTCCTGCCTCTCCTCGTTGCCTAATACTGTCTAACCATCTGTGTCTATAACTAAGGAAGGACATCACTGTTTGCCTCTGCGTCTCTTCACGAGCCTACACACACACACACACCACATGCGACCGCCACTCATCCATACAGTTTTGACCAACGGATCGACCGCCTGCCAACAGTGACCTGAGAAACAAGCGCCACAATCTTCACTTCGCGCGCCGACCATCGAACGTTCTGGAACGACTCCGCCCTTCCACCGAGACCGCTATAAAAGCCCAACGTCTGTCACAATCAAGGCTCTTCGGCACCAGGCCACCTAACTCTGTCTATATTCTTCTTCTTTGCCCGATCCTTTATCATGTCGCACCCGTGTATTCGATGCATGCAATAAACACTGATTAAGTCCTAACCCGCCTCGCTACCGTTACTCTAGGGCGGGTCGGGCGGGCGAAAAACGCCCGACGTGGAAAGCCTACTCTTGAATCTGCCGTAACAAGAGTAAAGGCCGGATGCGGAGGACTGAGGCAGTTGTTGGTGCTGTTCGTAGCGGGTATGCCTACCCTTCAACGGCCTGCTAAACCGAGGAATGTGCGCAGGGAGGAAGTGTTCGACACTACATCCGACCTGAGCGAGGCCCGGTGTAATGATTAGCCACTTGAATCTTTGCCGGGGTGACAAAATCCGCCGGAGTTAAAGGAAAGATCCAAGTGTTGATCTTCTACGCCACGGAGAAGCTCATTACTTGTAGAAGATTAATATTATTTGCCTTCCTTATCGACAACAGCCTGCCATCTGTTCGGCAAACTCATAGTGCCTGTGCTTCAAAACTCTGGCTTTTTTTATGCAAATTATGAAACAAGCCAATTTTCGGCATCACTTTTTGTTTTGAAATCAGTTCCCTCAAGGGATCGTTGCATGTCCGAGAACAAGTGATAATCAGTAGGGGCAAGGTCTGGGCTGTACGGTGGGTGAGCACGAACTGTTCAGCTGAACGTTGCCAGCAGTGACTTTGTTGTTTTCTCCACATGATGCCTGGCTTTATCGTGGTGGTAGTGCATTCCGTTATCGTGGTGGTAGTGCATGCCTTTGAACGGGGAGAGATTGAACTTAGGCCTGACCTTTTGCAGTTGGGCAGAGTAGCACTCGGTCGTGATAGTTTTGCCTTTGTCCAGAAGTTCCCAGTGGTTCACGCCATAGACGGACCATCATATAGACAACCCAGAGCGGGAAGCATCGTCAAGGGAAAATTCCTTGTTCTCGAATTTTCCAAACCAAATGCGAATGGTAATTTCATGAGGGGTCCCGGCCTTATAAACTTGCACCAGACAGCGATGAACCCCTGACACTTTCAAGTTAGATAGGAACAAAAATAAAATACTGTGTGTTAGATGGAGCAAAGCTTGTTTATTTTTAACTTTCTGAGTTAATACAGTTACGTGGCCTGATCTGACTTCTCTCGTGTTATCCTATTATCATAAAAAATAGTTTCAAATTTTCAAAACATGGTTATTATTGCTATTGATTTTTCTAGAGAAGCCGGTTTCAAGTAGGTTTTCTTCAGCATTGTAGTAAACAACGTATTTGTTTTTTTAGTTGAGCATCTAACAATGTCTTTCACGTCACAGAAAAAAACAAAAAACAATTCAGTCAACGCTTCCAGTAAGATTTTGTAAACTATTTGTATTGATTTTGACTTTGATTGACTTTGACTTTGTAATCAAAAACAATTTTGTCAAATTAACTGAGAGTCGCAGGGCGTGCTGCACGGAACGTTATTGGCAACGCGCTCCACTGAGTGTCTGCGTCTCTCCGATGAGAGTTTGCTACAAAAACAACAGTATCCTCGCACTCTGCTTGTCTGCGTATCAGTTTTCGTTCCTCTTCGTATCACTTTAACGCAGAAAAATGCTGCGCAGCTAAATGCGACCACGCTTAGCCGATAATTTTTTTTTCGAAAAAAAAAGCCCGCCCAGTTTAAATTTTATTTTTCAACGTTCCGTCCAACACGCCGTGAGCCGTAAAGTTCACTCAAAAGGGTTTTTTTTTAGAAATGCTCATTACCCTACATTCATATCATTCTCATATAGAAAGTTCTTGGTTATTGTGTGTGTATTTGTTTTTGTGGCCTCACAATCGAGTTTGACGAAGCGTAAACTCGCTCCCTTGGCAGTGATCGAGGCGGCCACGTTGTCTACGAGAGAGTGCAGAAGATTGAGAGAGCGTGGTCGATGTTTTTCTCATGAGTACGCTTTTTCTTTCTGAATCACACTCCAAATTCATGCACGATTTGATGTGCCAAAATTCCAAATTCATGCACGATTTAAGTGTGTAAGGAAAACATTTTTAGCGCTTTAACCGTGTATAGTTGGGCAAATTTGAATAAAAATAAAAATCATAAAATCTTTTTATGAAGTGACGCTTACCGTAAAACCTGTATTAGACTTGCATGCAAGTCTATTGTTCAAAGGTTTTGCCCGAGTGCAAGTCTATTAGAGAGGCAATTCTGATAAAGGGCGCAAGTCTATAGTAGTTTTTTTATTAAAAATTTTATTTCAGAGAATTTGCGGCTAAATCGGCCAATTTCTGCATAAATCGGCGTGTAAGCAGCCATTCGACGGCAATTCTCCGTCGAAGTCGGCGAATCTGCCCATGGACATCGACAAAAACGCCGATTTAGGCAGCAAATTGCCGAAATTTTTCTTTTAGATAAAAATTTTTCACCAATGTGGACCGAATTGTCACTGATTCCAAACCAGGCTTGGTCGGAGTCGGAAAACGGAAATTCCGATTGTCCGACTTTTTTCGGAAAATTTTTCCGACGGGAAATTTTCCGAATTTATTTTTCGGAAAAGTTAACCGTCAGAAAATTTTCCGAATAAATTATCCGGAAAATTTTCCAAAAATGATCGGGAGAGTGCAGTTATTTTAGGTGGCGCTTCTAAGTACCAAGAACTTCTCGAAAAAAATTTCTTTTCCCGATTTTCCGAAATGCATTTTCCGAACAAGCCTGTTCCAAACCAATCGCTCTATTGCTCACTCTCTTCTTACGACTCAAATTGTTCTATCAATTCTTGGGCTGGCCCAACAGATAACTTACCGTAAATACTGTATTATTAGACAAGAAATTTTTTGTTATGTTTTGCTTTTGTCCATAGCTCGTGACAGATACCGAGAAAAACCAAAAGATCATTATACTGGGTATATAAGAAACCAACCTTGTTGACAATGAAATCCACTTTCCCCTACTGCTTCTCTCTCTCAAACCCCATGGACCATTTCCGTCCTGACCCAAATCACCCTACGACATGTCATTCTCTTTTTGTTTCTATCCAACTTGAAAGTGCCGGAGGTTCATCGCCGTCTGATGCAAGTTTATAAGGCCGAGGTCCCTCATGTAAATACCATTTGCATTTGGTTTGGAATATTCGAGAACAAGGACTTTTCCCTTGGCGGTGCTTCCCGCTCTGAGTTGTCTGTATGGTGGTCTTTCCATGTTGTGCACCACTGGGAACTTTTGAACAAAGACAAAACTATCACGGCCGAGTACTACTCTGCCCAACAACAAAAGGTCAGGGCTCATCTCAATCTCTCCCCGCTCAAAGACCACAGAGTGCACTATTTCCACGATAACGCCAGGCCACATGTGACGAAATTGGCAAAGTCACTGCTGGAAACGGTAAGCTAGACAGTTATCGATCTTTCACCGTACAGCCCAGACCTTGCCCCTACTGATTATCACTTGGTCCCGGACATGCAACGATTCCTTGAAGGAACTGATTTCAAAGCAAAAAGTGATGTTGAAAATTGGCTTGTGTAATATTTTGCATCAAAAAGCCAAAGTTTTAGAGGACAGGTACTATGAGTTTACAGAACAGATGGCAGACTGTTGTCGATAAGGAAGTCAAATACTATTATTCATTTGATTTCTCCTTCTTTGAATAAAAACTTTTTCAAAACATGACAAAAACTTTCTTGCCAATCTAATATAAGCCCATGGGCTTCTATTTTTAAAGAAGTCTTAAGGGTGGGCTTATATTACAGGTGGGCCTTTATTAGAGGGTGGGCTTCTATTTTTAAACCCTTTTTTTTTATCCACAAAAAAACTTCAAAAAACCAACAACAATTTTCATAATATTGAAAATTTTGATTGCGAGTCAGAACGAAAATCATTCCAGATGATTTCTGAAAAAAACTAGATTTATTTCTCGATGTAAACTACCGAAACTAAACCAAAAAATTGCACCATTGCTTTATTTTTGTCATTTTCATTTCAATTGTTGATATTATTACTGGTTTTAGTAGTCGATTTTCTTTACTGAACTGTGGAATTCAAAACTTCATGGTTTTTACGGTTTTAAACCCGTAAATGTTTTGTTTTATTATTTTCAATGGAGTTGCATTATCAAATAATGAAATTTACACTTTTTTTGCGTAAAAATTCAATGTGCGCTAAAATTCAACATTCGCGTGAAAAAAATGGGCTTATTTTGATGATGCAACTCTATTGAAAACACAATATGGAATCAGTTAAAAAAAATAAAAATGCGATGAAACGAACCCAACTCCAGGCCAATAATCAATGGTTCCCAGACTATTTGGGCACTATAGATTTTCGATTAAGTCTGCTTAGGGTACCACATTTGTGTACGGCCTTTTTGGGTACGATTGCTTCTTAGTTACGGCAACTTTTTTGTATGAAAGGGCTTTTATTAAAGGGTGCGCTTCTATTAAAGGGTAAGCTTCTATTTTTCAAAGTGTCTGAAGATTGGCTTATATTATAGGGTGGGCTTATAATACACTATTTACGGTATATTCTGAAGAACAATACAAATCTTACTCTGATCGCACCGCTTTCTCAAGTACTAGATTGGATCATCGATCGCGAACATTATATTAATACCCCCGCATCATTGTGATGTAGGCCCCCCAACATAAACGTTGGAAGAGCCTTATTAAAATTTGAAAACTTGGTGACATTGCGCCAGAAGCATGCGTGACACCTTAAAAATGGGCGACCGGAGGGAGCTGGGTGGAAGCATGCTTCGATTTTTCGAAAAAATAACTCGAAAATAGAGGTCGAAAATTTTTTTTTCGAAAAATATAACCGAAAAAAAAAATCGAGATTTCGAATTTTCGAAAAAAAAATCGAAAATGAAATTCGTTTTCGACTTTTTCGAGCACCACGTTTTCGCACAAGCCTGGCCTAAGACCCATTCGAGCGTTGAAGTCACTCGCAACTACATTAGTCGCTATGGACGATATGTACCTTTGCTCTGCCCGGTCAGTGGAGTTGAACAAGTCAAGTGTGGCCTGGACGGTTCCGAGAAGGATTTGTTGCCGATAATGCTCTCTGGAGAAATCGGCTATTGACAGGCAGTACTCCGGGCTTCCGTGTACTTTCCGGAGTAGCTGATGGATTCCGTGGTTGCAGTATTCGTCAGAGTGAATCTTGGTTTTTGATCGCAGGTGGTGAATAGCAGGCAATATTTTTTTTGTCCCGTTTCAAATTTTCCAAGGGGCTCATCGGGGCTGATGTTCCGCAAGAAATTTTTGAAGACTTGGATGATGAGGTATTCGAGGTCCGTTCGCAGAGATGCTTCCAACTGCTCTCTGTGTGCTGTATGCGGACCACTGGAAGATTGTTTCCTCGGTATTTCGCTCAGTCATTAACTTTGAAGCGGCTGCTATCATCATGTATTGTCGACTCCGGGAGAAGCATTGGCGTTGATTCCGTTGGTCTGTGTTTCCATGAGGGTTCGGACAAATTCGGACTGCTCCTGTGACAGGATGATTCCTGCTTGGCTGCATACGACGGGGCTGAGGTGGTGCTTTTTGAAGACGACGTCTGTTTTAGCCACCATGTATTGGATGGCTGGCGAAGCTGGCGGGATTCCATTCCAGGAGGATGGTTCGGGAAGGGTTCGGAGTTGGTACATGCTGTTGTCAAACGTTTGCCAAACACTGATGTTCCTGTTAGGATAGTGGTCGATAGCATCTTGGAACTGTCCACCTCCAGCGAGACCACAAAGAAGTTGGTGCCGGCCCGTTACACGTGGACAGCTCGAACATGACTAAAGTTTCTCGAGTTGAGACTATGACGTCAATGACTTTTGTGGCGTAAACCCTTATGTCCCTTTCATGATTCGCGAAGACCAGTGTGCCCGCGAGTCTAAGTCTGGCTGCCCAAAGGATTGCCTTTCCGATAGTCCGGCTACTCACCGGTAAATGCTCTTGGTGCCATGTTCGCATATCCGGCGAACGTTCTGTCCAGCTGGTAGACTTCCATATTGTTGTTTGTAACGGCAGACTTGGTGGTTGCCCACTCGTTGCTGAGGCGACTGCATATCTTTCTTCATCGGGGACGGTGGTTCTGAGGAAATGTCCGGGGACTAGGGCCGGCGTAAAAATGTCGACGGAAGCGCGATTCTATAGTTTATCTGCGAGGCGCAAGAAAGGACCGTTGGTTGACGTTGTAGGCCACACAGAGGCACTTCCTGTTCATGTGATCCCGAGGGGGTCCATTGTGTGGATGTTCCGTCTCATTTCCTGACTGGGCTTCCTGGATTGTCCTGATGTTCCAGATAGGCTGGTTTAACCGTATGTTTTTTTTTGACCAGGGCAAGTTCATCTACAATCCAAAACTTGTGATTTTTGATATCAAGGATTCTGTCGAATGATCTGTTGAGGTCGTCCATTGTGGCCTTCGGTTTTTTCTTTAAATATAATACGACGAAGACGTCTTCTGTGAAGTAGTTTGCGGAGTTCGGGGGACCTGCGTTTAGCTTGTCCTGTGAGTTTTATTCAGCTGGACGAGGAAGAGATCTGGGCGGTCGTGAATCACCAACTTCCGGTGGACAGGGGTCAAGACGACATTGCGCCCCGGTAGATTCCTTGGCGATGAATAGTGCGCAAACTCGCCCAGGTTGTAGCTCGCTCAGAGGTCATGAATGTCGTCGATTTTTGTTTCGGCTGCCATGCGAGCCGCGGGTTGTGTTGGTGTTTCATCATCGCACCCATTTTTTTGTTTTCGTGGTAGGGGTGGAATTCGTTTTTTTTTGTTGGAAGTCTGGCTACGCGGTACAACGCCCCGTTGGTTGAATCGTTCGAAATTTCGCCGATAGATGCGGTTTCGGGGACTATGTATCAGCTGATTGATTTTCATCTGTTCTGTATCTAATTGGTTTGAAAAGGCGCGGTCTGAAACCACGTTGAAAGCAGGATGCTTTTTTTTTTTATTTGGAGGTTGAGGCAAGCTTTGAAATAGATTTTCGGTCGTTTTCCACCTGTTCGGTGTTTTTTTTTTTTCAAAACTCGGGGTTTGAAACCACATTGGAGACGGGATACGGGTTTTCAGAGATTTCGGCAAGCTCAAGAACTGTTTGTTGGTCCGCTGCCACACTTTCTGTATTTTATGAATAGAATTCGCGAGGTTTAAAACCACCTCGGATGTCGGATACGGATTTTCAGGGGTTGAGACAAGCCCGAGAATCGCTTGTTGGTTGGCTTTTTTTGTTTTACGATTGGTTGGTTTGAAAGAGCGGGGTTTAAAACCACGTTAGATGCTGAACCCAGTTTTGTAGGGGTTGAGTCAGGCTCGCGGATGGCGTGTTGGTCTGCTGCATTTTGAATGATTTGATAATCGAGGTTTAAAACCACGTTGGATGCTGGACCAGGTTTTGAGATGCCGAGACCAAGACTATAGCTGCCTTCTGATCGGCTTTCTTTGTTGGAGTTCTTAGAAAAGACGAGGTTTGAAACCTCGGTGGCTGCTGGGTTCGGTTTTTCGGTGGTGGAATCAAGAGCAATAGCTGCGTTCTGATCGGCTTACGTTGTTCTTCTATTGGAATTCTTAGAAAAATCGAGGTTCAAAACCTCGGTGGCTTTTGGGTTCTGCTTTTCGGCGGAGAAAGAGGGTCCGACGGCTGTTTTCTGACTGGCTTTCTTTTTGGTTTAAAAAAATCGAGGTTTCAAACCTCGGTGCCTGCTGGGTTCTGCTTCTCGGGTTCGACGGCTGCTTTCGTTGCTCTTTTTTTGGAAATTTTTAGAAAAATCGAGGTTTAAAACCTCAGTGGCTGGAGGGTCCTGCTTCTCGGGCTCGATGGCTGCTTTGAAGAAAAGTCGCCGTGTCTTTGTGTTAGGAGACGGCGAAAGTCGAGGTGGATGTTGAGTGGACCTAGAAAGCTTTGGTGCATATGTTGGATTGATGATGATGTTTCCTGCATCCCCAGATGCAAAAAGTGCGAGAGTCACGAAAATAATTTTTTTTTATCTAGGATATTGGATTGGGAGGCAAGGACTAAGTCCTTGGTTTATCTAGAAGTCGAGACGGCACAACTTACTATCGTGCCCAACTGGGCTGAATGACGGCGACCTTGAACAAATTAATCGGAGAAACATACTCGCCAGCGCTTTGCTCAACTAGTGACTGGTGTTCTGGAACCATAATTAACTACCAAACTGAAGCTTCGCCAAAGCCGTTCCATCGGATGATAAAAGTTCTAATGTTGGCTAATGGTTAAAAGCTGATTTCTTATGTCGTAACTGGGATAACGGATAAAAAAAAGAAGTTTTCTCTACACTTATTGTTAGCAGAGGTCTAAAATAATTAGTTTTCGGTAGAGCCAGGCTTGTTGTTCTGAAAAACGTGTCACGAATTAGAAGGAGCTGGAAGTGTTTCATTCAATCTATGAGTTTGCGGAGTGCAGATCACTGGATGGCTGAAGCTGTGGGCCAGAATGGAGATATTTGTAAGATGTTTAGGAAAGAGGTCTGAGACCGCTGTGAACAACTTACTCTCGGTTTGCCGGGTGACAGATTGAGTGAACATGGCTTCCATTTGAGTGTGAGTTAATAAACTGGGTATTATTGATTGCTGACTGTATGTTGTAAATGCAATGATTCGTTATCGAATTGGTCTGCAGGAGATGTTGGGCTAGTTCTCCGTTGCACGCAATTTTGTTCAAAAGGCAATTGAATTGTTGAGCGGACTGTTTTGCATTTGTATCGACTGAGTTGACTACATTTCCTGTGATCGCAATTTGTCTGGCTTGTATTAAATCCAACTTCTAAGTTTTATTTACGGCACGAGCTTCCAAAATCCTTGCTGGATAATATGTATATCTGTGCTCATTTCGGCATTGGCCGAAGTGATTAGATTGAAGTTGGATACGACGTTTAAAACGGCGGTGGGTAGATTAGAATTTATCTCATTCATGGACTCAAAGAGGCGAAGAAAATCTACGGTCATGACCAGACCAAAGAAGAAAATGAATAAAAAGGAACCAGGAAAACGAATGAAATGCTCAGTTTTAATCAGAAGGTGAGGAAAACAAAACGAGAGAAAAGAATTGAGAAATGAAAAAAAAACAGTTGGAGGAGAGAAGTGAAAAGGCCATCTGGGCTGAGCCAGGGACTGTTGTACGCTGCTAGAGGAAAAAAAATCTAGGCATCGTTAGATACTGTTGTTACGCTGTTGGGGAAAACGGAAAAGCTGTGTTCGAAAATGCCATGTACCAATGTTTGAATGTGTGAATGTCTGACCGGTCGCCTGCTGCTTACTGTTGCTGTGTTTGCGTCATACTCACGGGAAGCCGAGCGCGCTTTCTAAACTGAACTTCCGCGTGGAACCACCAAGTCTGTTTCCCTTTCAGACTCTGACCTGATCTTGTCTTACTGTACTGCTGGCGGTGCCAATACCTATATAAACCAAAAAAAAACGATGTTATATTCTCAGCTTAGGTCTGCGCAAACCCTTATACTATTGAACATAACTTGGCACCGGGAATGTTTGACTGAGCTCAATCTTTACCGAAAATAAACCGAAGACGCACACCAAGTTTGGATTTTTCTACTGCGGGGAGTACCTCCTAGTCCAGGCAAGTCACGGTCTCAATAAAACCTAAACCAAACTTAAACGCGCGGTGGATCGTAATGGGCTGGATAAAAAAAACTAACGAGGAGAGAGATAACGCGTGAAAAAAAAGGAAAAAAAAAATTACAAAAAAATAATCCAGCCACTCGCTGTTACCAGTAAAGGCAACACGTTGTGGGTTTGGATAGGTTTATTGATAATAGGTCTAAGACCTATGTGTAGAGCAATATCAGATCAAGAATACAATAAAGACATGATATTTATACTGGTTCTTGTGGGCGGAGCTGCCGACGATCCCGTGCTCGAGCGTTGTGACCGATCCGTAATGATAAACATAGATATTGTAGGAAGATATGATGTTGAGAGAAAAGGCGGCATTCCTTGTCCTCCCACGGGCTCTAATGGAGTTCCGGATATTGGAATTCCAGACCGGTGACGTATGGTCGCGGCGATCTTTAGGCCTAATGGAGTGGGTGGTTTTGGTCTCGGGATACTGTAGCTGAACCCGTAAAAGGATCTTATCCTTTACAGTAGTTTATTAATTGAGTTGAAACATCAAATAACCGCCGTACTCGGCTGTTTTTAAAAAGAACACAACTATTCATGTTGAGACCTGGCATTTGATTAATCAAAGTGGCCTTCCAATACAGTGCGCGTCATAATTATAAGATACCCCTCTATTTTCGGGGTTTTGGGGATACTAGAAGTTTTTATGAAACTGCATGTGGTGGATCTTTTTCAGCGTCCAAAATAACGGGGAAACCCGTATTTTCATGTACCTACAACAAAAATTACGACTACAGTATCAAAAAGTCGAAAAATCAGTCGCGTCATAATTATAAGACATCCCCAAAAAAATGTTTTCAACTTTTTTCAGCTTTTTCAAACTTTTATCGGTTTTTTTGCTGGTTTTACGGGTTTTTATTCCTTTTGAAGTTACCGTAAAACCTGTATTAGACTTGCCCCTTTATTAGACTTGCCCCTCTAATAGACTTGCACCCGAGCGAGACCTTGGAACAATAGACTTGCACCCTCTACTAGACTTGCCCATTTAATAGACTTGCCCCTCTGCATACGCAATAACTGCGGACTTTCACGTCAATGTTTCAAATTTTTTTAATTTAGTGGTGTTTTTTTCCGGTTTATTTTTGTGTTTCAAATAAATACTTAATTGAATTTTTTCAAATGTCGGATATTGATGAGGTAAATACTGAAGCTCCTGCCGGAAAAAAAACTAAATTTCACATTAGATTTCAAGAAAGTGGTGGTCGACTGTGCTTGCACAACGAATAACTGTAAAGCGGCTGAAAAATGAGGAGTTTCGAGAAAAAACATTCAGCAGTGGAAAGATCAAAAATCGAAAATGGAATATGTCGATGTCCGTGGGCAGCTTCGCCAATTTCGACGGTGATTGCCGTCGAATGGCCGCGTTTTAGGCAGCAATTAGCCGATTTAGCCGAAAACTCTCTGACACAAAATTTTTAATTAAAAAAACTACCTATTGTCGGCCCGCCAAAATGGTCAAACGCGCTCTGCTGAACTCAATACTACGTGGATTTTATTTTGGTTTCCAAATTTTTTCATTTCACGTATAAATTCAACGTGAAATAAAATAATTTGGAAACCAAAATGAAATCCACATAGTATTGAGTTCAGCGGAGCGCGTTTGACCGACGTGGCGGGCCGATAATAGCCTTTTCAAGATTTGAATAATAGACTTGCACCCTTTATTAGACTTTCCCCTCTAATAGACTTGCACCCGGGCGAGGCTTTTGAACAATAGACTTGCATGCAAGTCTAATACAGGTTTTACGGTATTTTCTAAAATTTTACCAATAAATGTGGCATATTTGACCACTTTCTTTCAAGTTTTCAACTTTTTCACCGTCACATCTTCAAGGATTTTGGTTGACTACAGTGATTCTAAGATGTGCAGAACATATGACAAAACGTTTAGGCCAGCTGAAATTACGATGATTATGATTTAGGCCATGCGTTACATTCATTCACTTCATTTCAATCATCATGGGTCTCGCCTCTACTCTCTATTCCGAAGAGCAAGCTCAACTGGATATTATGATTCAACTTGGATTCAGTACTTTGCAGATGAGAAGAAGAATCACCCGTTCACGATGCTGTGTAAGAAACTACGTTCGAGATACAATGGCTCACGGCTCAGCAAAACCCACTGGACGTCCCAGAATCCTCAATGATCGAGATGAGCGATCTGTCGTGAGGTGAGTTTCCAACACTCTCGTTTTCTTGGAATTTGTGACTTGTAAGATGAACTCCATGGACTACCAGGACACCCCAGAAAGGAATTGTCTTCTTTTTCAACCGTGGAAACCGCAAGAAGACTTCAGAAAAATAATGCGGCAATCCACAGAAGCTCATCGATAATGAACGGGTTTTCCACAAAGAAGATCAAAGTCCTTGCTTGACCAGCCGACTCGCCAGACCTCAACCTCATAGAGAATGTCTGGGGACTTTTTGCACGAGCAGTTTATGGTCACGGAAAGAAGTTTCAAACTGTAGCAGAGCTCAAAAATGCCGCCTGGGACGAGATCCAGCCATCCCACCTCGAGAGTCTTACTAATAGCAGGAACAACATACTATTCCAAGTGAGGCGGAAGTTTGGAGGACCTAGTTCTTATTAAATTTATGTTGTTTTCACTGGTTTTCTTTGACGTTTTGATTAATTTTCCTTTCATAAACAGATTTCTGATCATTCTACATGAAATATTCTGAAGTCAAACTCAAAAACTTGTGAAACTTAAAAAGAATGATCAAATAGGACACAAGTATTAATAAAAAGTAAGAAAATGACTGTAAAAAGTAATAAAAAACGGTAAAACCGGCAAAAAAATAGATAAAAGTTTAAAAAGGTTGAAAAAAGTTGAAAAATTCATCATTTTTTTTTTGGGGGTGGCTTATAATTATGACGCGCACTGTATTAAGGAAAATTGTACAAAATCCTTCGAAAACCTACGTCAAATGTACTTTCGAAATTAGGCTTATTGAAACACTGTTTGATGGAGTTTGCCACCTTCTGGGATCATCGTAACTATTTTTTTTTATATTCGAAGAGTTGTAACGAATTTTTGGAAAAATTGTGTTGAGTTGGGGGGGGGGGGGGTTCACTATTATCAAATTTTAATCGTACAAAACATTTTTCTGACGTTCGGCAGGTGCTACTTTGTAATAGAACTCGCTCGAAATAGAACTCTCTTCGGAATAAAATTGTTCGGAATAGAACTGTACCAAAAAAGAAGGGGGTGGGGGGTTTTCTGGTTCAGTACAGCTCCATTTCAGGCAGTTCTATTCTATTCCGAACAGTTCTATTTCGTTACAGTTCTATTCTGAAGCGAGTTCCATTTTGCTGCAGTTCTTTTTCGTGCAAGACAAAACTTTCCCGGTTTTGACTTCCCCATTTTAGTGTTTTTCCTCGGTTTTGTGGTGGAAAATCCTTCTAGTATTATTCAACTGTATGGATTATTTAATGCTCGTTTCGTTTCTCAATAGGCAGAAGAATCGCTCGTTTTTTTTTTGAGTAGCTTTGTTTTCTGCTTTTGATTTAAAAAAAAAAAGGGCCCTGCGGGATACCCCACGAAAAATAGAAGGGCCGGCCCTTCTAATACAGGTTTTACGGTAATCTTAAAAAGATGGCTTTAATTTGAAAATTTAAGATTTCCATTTGTCTCCCAAAACGTTGGAGAACTGAAAGATACGAAAAAACACGAAAATCCTAACAACAAACCATAAAGATAAGTAAGATATTGATTCCCCGCCTACAAAACCGGAAAACAACCAAAGCCAAACCGCTTATCCACTTAACCACAGATGCACTCCAATCAACCGCACTGATGGAGTAGATGCGGACGCGACTCGTAGACTTTAAAAAAAGAAGACCGATAAGTGAATACAGTATGCTACCATTCAAATTTGTTCGATTCTGAAAAAAATTTCGGCAGCCTCATGCCCCTTGTGTTTCAAAATGCGTAGCCAAGTTTGGTGCAAACCGGTCCAATAGAAGTAGGAGAAAAAGTTGGTGACATGAAATCTCACACACATACTGACAAACTGCAGTGCTTGATAATAGTAAAGAAAGATTAAGCCCATTCAACTGAAAATTTGAAAAAATAAGATTTTTTCGTTATTCCGATTTTTTATATTTCGTTCTCATTTCTCCATAGATTTTATTGCGCGACCTCGTAAATTGTCAAATATACCTGTATAAACAAACGTATCTAGAAAAAATAACACAAATTTTTCTATTTGAACTTAAAAAATTGAGAAAACCACATTTCCTGTTGAAAATGAGCGCTAGTCGACAAGCGCGCCAAAGCACGCAAAGTACGTCAAGCTTGCTGGCGCATTACCGGTGCTGGGGGCAGTGTCAAGGATCATGTTTTAGCAGTTTTATTTCACTAGAAAAAAAAACATTAATTTGCAGAGAAGTCAATAACAACATTGAAAAAACTCGACTGTAAAAGTTTGTACAAAGGAGAGTTAAAAGAAAAATACGGTTCTACAATCGCTTTTTGTTCAAACTGCAAGATTGTTTTACCTGTCCTTGTAATTACAATACTTGGGTTCATGTTTTTTTCGAATAACTTATTTTTAGTTCATTTTAATGTTAATGAAGTGAAAAATGTTGGAAAAGAAATCAACAGCTTTGAAAACCTCGAAAATGTTCAATTGAAACTGTCAATTCTATCACGCGTGATTAATGCGATAGCTATACATAATAGTTTTCGTGGTGATGTGATAGCAATGCAAAAAAAGACTATAGAAACACTTGATATTCAAGAGGCACCTTTATTGACTACGATTGGAGAAGATGGTGTTAGTAATGTTATACATACGATAAAGGCAATAGATTGGTTAGCTAATCGATTATTCAGTACAATTTATGAATTTGATGAAAAATTGAATAAAATAACACTGGAAAACAATATATTTCTGTCTACAACACCAAACACCAACATAATCTTCTTTTTCAATGTCTCAAAATTTAATTTTCCTGGTCTAGCAGGTAATGCTACAGAATTACAAGCAAATTGGAATCTTCTTGTTGAAGAACTGAGCTTGACAAAGCCGGATTCTGAAAAGGCAATGAATATTACTTCAAAATTCAGTCATAACGCTGTGAATATTAATGTAGGCCTACTTCAATCAGTACTAATCGTAGAAACAAAAACATTTATTGAATCTTTAGAAGAAGCCGCTCCATTTATCTTGGAAATCGAACTATACGAGCAACTGGTTGATGAAGCATACTTGCAGCAACTAATAACAAGTTTGGACAGTGTATTAGCCACTCTCACAACTTTCAATACTTTGGTGAACGCTAAACACAACAAAGATATTACAAGAAATTTAGATATCATCGAAAAGTTTTTTAGCAAAACTGTGAAGGATTTTTATAAACCGGCTCTCATAGCGTTTCCTCGAGGTTCAATAGACATGCCTTTGCTGTTGAGAGACCTCGACAATGAGTGGCTTAAAAACATGATCAACAACGGGAATACACTGGAAGAACTAAAATATATTCTAGATCCAGTGAAGATTTTAAAAACGCAAATAGTGGCGGAAAAGCTACGGAAAAAGTATTCTAGAAATATTTATTCTATATTGATTTCCCAGAGCCGGATAAATTTAAAAAAAATTGTTGCAATTTCTATTTCAAGTTCTCTAGAAAATGTAAAAAACACTCTAAGAAATCTGAAACCATTAACCAATTTGAATAGTTCAACATTGAACAAGTTCAAAGAATTTTTAAAATTATCTCCTTTATTTACAAACTTTAGCAATGAGCTAATAGAACTTGCAAACCTTCAAGAAACTACGTCTGACGACCTGAAGCACGAATTTATACAAACTGTTTATATTCAGGCTCCTCGCCTGGAAGCCAATCCCACACAACAAATTGCTTTCCTCAGGGAAAAACTTATTAACAATCATTACGCTTCAACAGTGCATTTATTAAGCACCAAAATTGGATTTATTGAAAAGCAAAGAAAAAAAATTGTGAAGTTATTAGCTCAAACTGATAACTTCAAAAATGTACTAACAACGGAAAATTTCACGAATATTAGACAAATGTTTCCCGATCAGTTCAAAATAGATTTGAAAGCTGTTCAACATCATGTTCATATGTTAAGTTTATTATTACCTCTTACGGACAGAGAACTCGTGGCGACTGAAGAGCTACCGGACATGTTATCGGCTGCTGGAAACATATCGTATATATGGCGCGAGCTATGGAGAGATAACAAAACAAAAATAGAAGCAACTAAAAGTTCTAATTCACTGGCATACTTTCCATTTGCTCGCGAAACTTCTTTTCAATTGGCGTGTTCCCAAAGAGCTCTTGATCTATATCGAAAACGCGATCTTCGTCAACAGCTGCAAAATTTTGTATTAAATGGATGGGCGCTGGCGGAGAAAATTGAAAGTTTGCCACCTTTAGAAAAACAGTTGATTGATTCCGACTGGCGCAATTTTTTATCTATCAATAAATCAATTACAACTATTCTATCTGGAGTTGAAAAACTTTCGATAGAGTTTACAATTGAAGATCATAGTTTGAAGTCGTTTGGAAACACTTTATCCGTTCTGGATCATATCAACGTGTCTACACTTGATTTTGCTTTGATGATTCAAACACTTGATAAGTTAAAAACAATGTCTATTGGTAAATCGAAAGAAGTATCAGATTTCGAATACGTATTAAAGCAAATGGAAGGTCTGCAGTTTGCCGCCATGCGTAAAAATGGTTCACTTACCATCTTATTGGCTCAGACTGACATTTTCTTCCAATCGTTCTTCTCGAAACAATTGAAATTCGACTGGTGAAAATTTAATGTTTACATACAGTACCGGACAAAAAGATATCATATTTTGGTTTTTGGAGTATAACTTTTGAATGGAGAGGGTTATGGTTCTGAAAGTTTGCATGAATCTGCCTCGTAATGGTTTTGACAAGCTCCAAAAACGGATTTGGTCATTTTTAAAAACTGCAGACTTTTCAAAAAATTTCAGATGCCAATATTTTCGACCCAAAATTTTTTTTTCAGATTTTTCAAGACTCAAAATTTATTTTTAAATGAAGTTTCAAAACTTAAAGTATGATTTCAGTTGACTATGGGTCGATCGGACAATTTTCAGCTGACCTACAGCACTTTGAATATCAGTGTCAAGATGGGTAAGTCAACTATAACTTTTATTGAGAATCACCAAAACCAAAGAAAATTAGGACAAAGTAGATGAAAACTGTTAAAAAGCAAAGTTTATTTGATTTTATTCGGTTTTGGTAATCCTCAATAAAAGTTATAGTTGACTTACCCATGTTGACACTGATATTCAACGCTGAAAATTTTCCGATCGACCCATAGTCAACTAAAATCATATTTTCAGTTTTGAAACTTCATTTTAAAATTGAATTTTGAGGCTTGAAAAGGCAGAAAAAAAATTATTTTTGGGTCGAAAATTTTGGCATATGAAATTTTTTGAAAAATCTGCAGTTTTCAAATATGACCAAATCCATTTTTGTAGCTTTTGTCAAAAACATTACGTGGCAGATTTATGCGAATTTTGAGAACCGTAACCCTCTCCATTCAAAAGTTATACTCCAAAAACCAAAATATTATATATTTTTGTCCGGTACTGTATTATTTTGAAAAATTTTTATTTAGGACGTATTTGCTCATCTCTGTTGTCATTTTTGCTATCGCGCTCACTTCAATTCTGTTCTTGGTTTTTTTTTCTATCAGGACAATCAGAACAGGGAACCCATTTATCAGGACATTGCAAATGAATTATAGTTGAAGAACAAGTTCGTGAAAAGGGAAACTTGTTTGATTTGTATGAAAACAAATGAATAATGGTTATCACATGCTCAGTAAAAGTTCGTTGCTCATATTGTTGTACAGATTTCAAAAGCCCTCCCAGCTGTTACAGTAACTCTGACAGCTTTCACATATTCAAAGCATATTTAGAGACCGCAACGCGGCACGGCGTGCTGGAGACTACGTTTTTATAATTATTTTTGGAACTTGGCAGAATGCAACTATCGAGACGCAGATTAATGCGACAGAGCGCGTTTGCCGTTACGTAGGTGATGCACGGAAATGAAAATTTAAAAATACGGAAAGCGGAAACGGAAACGGAAACGGAGGTTTATAAAGAGATTGCAATACAAGTCACCATATTATTTTGGAATTTTTTAAAAGTTGTGTTTCAAAACAGTTTCCATTTAAAAAAACATACTTTCCTCATGAAAAACACCACAATGAGCAAACAACGTGAACGGAAATTAACCAGTACAGCTCCCCCGCGGCTGATATCGGCTTCTAAGACCGGTACAGCCTCCTCGCCAGTTGATTTTGCACTGGTTTTCTCAGTGGGGGATTGTACTATCTGTGGGTCTATTCTGGTATACGAAAATACAAGTACAGCCTTTGATATCGTAGGTAAATTACCAGATTGGTCCCCCTTTCCGTTTTCTTTGTTTCTCGTCCAGTTTTCTCATTTCACATACCACAACAGTCCCCATCATACCAGAATAGTCCCCCTCGTAACAAAATAGCCCCCCCCCCCTAAATCAAAACTGTCTCCCTCATACCAAAATAGTTCCCCGCCGTATCAAATTAGTCCCCCATACTATCCCTATAGTCGCCCTATCATATCAATATTTTGCAATGTCGTTCGGTGGGACCTTACCCTTTCCTTGGGGGTGTTTTATTGGTATTTCATGGGGGGTCTTATTAAAATTATCATGAAATCTATTCCAAAAAGAAGCAGATTGTGTCATGTTTTAGTATAAAAAAACTTTCCGTGAATTGCGGAAAAATGACAAAAAATTACGGAAGCGGAAACGGAAACGGAAATATAATTTTTTGTTTGCGGAATACGGAAACGGAAACGGAAGCGGCTAAAAAGGCGGAAACGGAAGCGGAAACGGAATTTCCGTGCATCACTGGTAGATTCTAACACGCGCGCGGGTGGGTGGGACCACGGCGTGCTGCCCGGAACGTTATTGGCAACGCGCTCCGCTGAGTGTCTGCGTCTCTCCGGCGAGAGTTTGCTACACAAACAACAGTATCCTCGCACTCTGCTTGTCTGCGTATAAGTTTTCGCTCCTCTTCGTATCAGTTTAACGCAGAAAAAGGCTGCGCAGCTAAATGCGACCACGCTTAGGCAAGAATTTCTTTCCGAGAAAAAAGCTCGCGCAGTTTAAATTTTATTTTCCATCGTTCCGTCCAACATGCCGCACGGAGTAATGGAGAGTGACCTGGTGCAAACGTGCTCCATTGATAACACGCGCACGCGCACGCGCCGCATTCGACGGCAAAAATTTTGGGCACTGTGCCAATGCAAACATTTAGAAAAGAGACGAGACGGAGAAGACGAGCGAAAAAAGATACGAGACGGAGAATACGAGAGCGTCGAGCGTGTTCCCGCGCCAAAAAAAGTCGTTTGAAAAAAAGACAGTCGCCATTACTCCGTGATGCCGTGCGGGGCGAGTGAACTTTTTCTCAACGGATTCGTTGCGCCAACTTTACCGTCCTGTACTGCGGCTCCTCGGTATGGGATCAACACAAATTTTATACGTTCTTGTGTAATCAACTGCGTAGAACGCAATGGTAATATTCATTTTTCTTTAAAAGTTTCAGTTTTGGAGACAACAACAAAAAATAACAAAAACTTTCTTGCCAACCTAATAGAAGCCGCGGCCGCGGGTTTCCTAGTCCACGGCCGCGATTTTCGTTTACTCCTCGTGGTCTTCTATTTTTTTTTGTAAAAATCATGAAAAATCAGAAAATTTTTTCGTGCGATTTCAATAAGATATTCGTAAATCCCCCACTCAAGAGTATGTTTTAAGCCACTTTCCCCACAAAGTTGGCACCCCCTTTAAAAAATTTTTGAATTGAAAAATCATTTTAATGCCCGCTATTGTGTTTTCAATCGACTTGCGACATGAGAACGCGAGACTCCGCCCACTTATTTGTACGCTACCCGTCTGCGTCTCTTCAAATATCACTGTGTTGGCGTGGTCGCCCACAAAAAAAGTGGGCGGAGTCTCGCGTTCTCATGTCGCAAGTCGATTGAAAACACAATATACAAGTGTGCAAACACTTCTTCATAGAGGCACACACTTGCAAAACTTAAATTGACAAACGCAGATTTCCAATTTTCGAGACCCTGACAAAACCGGGGAAAATTTGCATGTCTGCAGCGCAGTTTCTCTAGAATTTTAAATTTCTTTCAGTACCAAACTCGTGCCGCACGTTTGCAATGGGCGGGATTTCTTCCTTGGTTTTGGAAATGTTTTTCCCAGTTTTGTCTTCCCCGGTTTCGCGTTTTTTTCCCGATTTGGTTTGGGTTGTCCTTCTTTTTTGTTATTTTCTTCTCAAAATAGTTCGAAACTTCCATAACGAGCATTCTCCGAATTTTCCAGTTTTGTGAATACCGTAAAACCTGTAATTGAAGTACACCTGTATTAGAAGTACACCTCTAATAGAAGTACACCCCCAAGATGCCTTTGAAAATTAGAAGTACACCCTCTAATAGAGGTACATCATCGAGTGAATTATTTTGAAATTTTTTTCCATTCTTGAAGTTTTTTTTTCGTTTTTCATTGATTTAAAGAATTTTTGAATCAAGAATATTTTGAATGCCCGCGACACAAGTGTCCAAGCACGTTCATGGAGAAATACACTTGCAACATTTTAATTGACGAGCGCAGATTTCAAATTTTCGAGACCGTGACAAAACCGGGGAACAGCCACCTCAGCGCAATGGAAATGGCGTCTCCTAACGGATAGTCCAAGACTTTCCCAACAGTTTTTGGGTTATTCATTTCATGCAGTTTGCCTTTTTTTTGTCACATTTTCCTTTTTCATTTCATGCAGAAAACTGGATTTCGTCGAACTGCAAAATGCACTTTTGGTGATGAAAAACACGCGGAAATGCAAGAAAAATGATGGTGTTATTCATTTCTTGCAGAAAATGACAAAACGTGCATTTTGCAGTTCGACCAAATGCAGTTTCTGCATGAAATGAATAAGGAAATTTTTACAAAACATGCAAAATTCATGAAATGAATAACCCCATTAGAAACTGTTTAAAAAAGGAAAGAATTGGGAAATTTTGAAAACTGACCGAAGGCCGTATTCATGAACATTTACCATACGGTAAATGGAAAAGTAAATGGTGATTCTGACGGAAAATATTCGTTGTGTTATCCCTGAATTCGTTCACGGATTGTTTATAGTTCCTTGAACACCGTGAACATTCCAGAAGTTTAATTTTATGTCGAAAATATCATTTACCTTTTGCATTTACCGTGCGGTAAACGTTCATGAATACGGCCTCGAGTTGGAATTTTTAGCACCAACTCGAGAGAAAATGGTCTATGGTAAAAATGATGTTACATGAGGGGGCTGACAGCGGAAAAGTTTACCAAAACCGGGAATTTGAATGTCTGGTGCAGTTTTTCTAGAATTGTATAACCCTTTCTGTACAAAACTCGTGACGCACGTTTGCAATGGGCGGTGCTTATTTCTCGGGTTGAGAAATGTTCTTCCCGGTTTCGCGCTTTTCTCCGGTTGTTTCTAGGCCTCGAATCGTCTTTCTTTTTTGTTATTTTTCTTCTGAAAGGTTTTTGAAAAATAGAAGTGCACCCTCTAATTGAAGTACACCTGTATTAGAAGTACACCCATTTAGGGGGTTTGAAAAATAGAATGTACTTCAATTACAGGTTTTACGGTAACCCCATTACCGATGTTCAATTTACAGTAAAAACTGTATTAGAAGGGCCCCTTCATGTTATTTCGTGGGACCATGTGTGTGTGTGTGGAGGGATTTTTTCTATTATAACTTTATCATCTCTGTCCCGTCCGTTTTCGAATTAATTGTTTCATTCTGAAGATCCACATCGATTTTCTTCAAAGCGAGAATAGCGGCATCCAAAATGTCTTCTCTCAAGTTGCCGAACACGTCATCAACGTGATCTTCAGAATCTGGAACACCTTCTGGAAGATTGACTCGATCTTCGTAGTCGTTTGCTGCTCCATCACCAGCATCCAGTAGAAACTTGATCCAATTGGCATCTCCATTGATTATCCGCATGTTGTCAAGAAGCGAGAACTTCTGGAACTGATTCCGGAAGTTACTGTTTTTGATACAGTTGTTGATGAGATCACAAGGGAGGGTACCGTAAAAACTGTATTAGAAGGGCCCCCTTCGTTTTTTTTTTTTCGAGGAATAGGGGTGTGTGTGTGGAGGGATCTTTCTTATATACTCGGTATGAAGCGCTGAAAACTCGCTCCAAACGAACAAAAAATTTCACGTGCATTTGGAGTGAGGTTTAGAGAAATCAGAGCAAAACATCGGCCACGGCTCTCTCAATTTTCTGAACTCTCTCGTCGCCAACGCGGCCGCGTCCACCACTGTGCGAAGGGAGCGCGTTTGCAGCGCTCCGTACTGAGAATATATATTACGCTATTCAAGTATGTCCGTCTGTTCGCTTGGAAGATAGCCCGCCCGTATTCCTCAAAGAGAGAGAGAATTAGGGTTGAGGGATCGTGGTTGATGGGAACTAATTTTAACCACGCCTTTGGATCAACAAAACTGAACAGACCTCAGGAGGAATTGAACCAGGGAGTGCAGATTGCAGTTTGCAACCCCTAGCTACTACACCAACACAGGTTTTGCGCGATAGGCCTATAATAGGTTGCGCGATAGGCCTATCGAGTACCCGCGAAGGACCCTATAGTAAGCCTATTATAGGCTTATCGCGGCTCGTCGCCTATAATAGGCCTATAATAGGCTTATCGCGGTTGACTTTCGCCTATAATAGGCTTATCGCGGTCATCAATAAGCCTATTGTAAGCCTATAATTGGCCTATCGCGGTTATTCCTAACTCGAGGGTAGGCTTGTAATAGGGCTATCAAACGCCTCCAAACTCACCCGCATGCTCAAAAGTGCTCCCATTCGAGCCATTTCTTGTTAAAAAAACGAAAAACTGTTGAAACAGAATAAAATTTATTGCAATTTTAACGAATCGAATAGTACAAACAATAAAAAGGAGAAGAATGGGTATAAAATATATCAGAAAAAGAATGTAGAACATTATTTTGGGTTTTCAAAGTTTTTAAAAGTTGGCGAACACGTAGTTTGTTTTTAAATAGGTTTTCCCATGTGACCATGGAGACAAGCTTATCTGGAGAAAATCTATGCAGAGCGCAGTTTTTCCTATTTTTCTCCAAACAAAAAATCAACTGAAGTTTGCATGATAAAATCGCATATTTCCATTTTTTTAGTGAATTTCGATTATTTCGCATGTTTTTTAAAGTTCTATTACTGCGTCGTGGGGAGCAGGCAAACACATGGAAAAATCACGTGACTGCGTCGTGTGGGTCTCTTTTTTTAAAGATATTTTTTTAACCTTACTGAAAATTTTGAATTCGGAGCGTAAAAGATGGAAGAATTCTAAAGCAAGTGAGGCTTGTTTTTGATGCGTTTTCCTACAAATTGGTGTGGAAACAGGCAAATTTGCACTTGCGGCTGTACATCGCCGAGCTGAATATTTTATTCGAATTTTGGTCATATTTTTTACTTTATACAAGCTTGCTACTTTTGGTGACTATTGCTTGTGTTCGCCAAATTTTTAAAAAATTTGAAAACTTACAAATTCGTCCAATGTCCAATATCGTCCAATGGCATCCACGGTTCTGCTCGCTCTCCTTTAGGTCACTCGCCTCGATCTGAAATAAAAATTGATGATAAAAATGAGAAAAAAAAGTCATAACCTATTCAGTGCCCGACTAAAAACGATGTACTAATGAGGTGCGGCCAGCACGCCGATCTTGGCGGCAATTTGCCGATTTTAGGAACAAATCGCCCTGGCAATTTGTGTCAAGTTGCCTCAAACTCTACAACTTGTTGCAAAAATCGATCGATTGCTGCTAAAATCGGCGTACTGGCTACATCTCGACGGTAATTTTCCATCGAAATCGGCGTTCTGAACACTGCCAGTGACCAAACGCCTTATTAGGCGGCGAAAAGTTTCTAATTTCTGTAGTATTCTGTAATCTATTATACTGTGAAACGTTATGGGGTTATGCACAAAATGACAAAAAATGGCAAAAAAAACTGCGAGAAAACTCGGAAAATGCTCCGATTCATCTGAAATTTTGGGAAATAAGAACAAAAATGTTTGCCCACAAGATTTTGGAACAAAATATCGATTTCAAAATTGTTCGGAAAAAATTCAATATTTTTTAAAATAGATATTTCGGTCCAAAATTTTCTGAGCATATCCAGTAGTAGTGTGCGTTATCGAAAATTTTTTTACCGGTGAACCCATCTTTCGGTAAATTTACCGGTAAAGAATCGACAAAATTTGCCAAATTTACCGGTTAAGTCGTCAAATCTTTACCGGTAGCGCACACTATCCAGGAGTATCTGTGTCCTTATTTCCGGAAATCTCAGGTCATTCGGAGCATTTTCCAAGTTTTTGCGCAGTTTTTGCTGTTTTTTTCGCCCTTTCGTGCATAACTCCATAACGTTTGACAGTATAATAGATTCGTGGCGGAGTGACACTCGAATTCACGTTTTTATTCGAAATAATGGAGAAATAACTGAAGAAATGAAGAGATTTTTCGTCTCCCAGTTTCACGTGAAATGCCACTCCATCACGAATCCATTATAGGAAAAATGGGATTCCAAGATTTTTTTTCTTCGGACAATGCAGGAAATTTTGCAATTTTGTCAAAACATAATACTTACATTACATGTCCGTTTCGCAGCTCCTCGTGAACATCCACGATCCGTGATTGCAGTACCGCCTGAAAAATGAGAAATTTGAATTTTATTTATTTATAATAGATTCGTGACGGAGTGAGTTTTCACGTGAAACTGGGAGACGAAAAATCTCTTCATTTTTTTTTGAAAAAAAAACGTGAAAAATTGCCACTCTGCAACGAATCCATTATTTATATAATTATATAATGGATTCGTGGCGGAGTGACAATTCACGTGAAAATGGGAGACGAAAAATCTCTTCATTTCTTCAGTTATTTCTTCATTTTTCGAATAAAAACGTGAAAAAATTGTCACTCCGCCACGAATCCACTATATATGAAATGAAGAAAAATATTTGTAAGAAGAACGCGTGCACGTTTTTATTGTGCAACAATAAATAAAAATATTTTTATTTACACCCCTTTCTCGGCCCACCAACGTATTTCTAGTTTGGCCGGCTTTATCACATATTGGCGAAGATTGACACTTTTGGTAAACAAAATTATGTCTTTTTTAAACAAAAATAAAAAGAATAGCAAAAGAAATGAAGATAATTATTGTCTCACAATTTATCGCGAAGTGTCAATCCTTGCGAATGCGCCATTACAGGGAAAAAAACAAGAATATTTCTATTTATTGAAAGATAAAAAATATTTAAAATCTGAAAAACGAAAAACAGCTGAAATGAGCCGGAAAAAAATTAATTTAGGACAAAAAAAGTGTTTTTTTTTCTGATGAGTGCTGGCGTCTCTACCGAGATAGTGTAGCCGTCGAGCGCGTTTGCGTCGCCCTGACGTCACGCCGCTAGACCTACAAATAGGCCTACCGCGGTCGCCGCACACCGCATCCGCGATAAGCTTATTACAGGAGGGTAGGCGCTGCCGCCCGCGATAGGCGTATTATAAGCTTATAATAGGCCTATATTTGGCCTCAACCTATTATAGGCCTATCGCGCAAAACCTGTGAAGTGATACCGATTGCAAACGATATGAACTGATAATTAACTGTTCGCGTCAATCGGGAGTTCAATTGGTTTTCACGTTTAACATTTTTTTTGTTACTGCTACGACGAAAGTCGTATAAATATTTATTGTCGGCCCGCCAAAATAATCAAACGCGATCTGCTGAAGAGTTTATGAGACGGAAGCGACAAAGCGAGACTCCAGAAGAAAGTGCGATCCGGAAAAAGAAAGATCGGGAATCCAGACGTCTTCGGAGAGCAGATTCTACCGAGAAGGAGAAAATGATGGAAAGGATCAGCAACTCGCAATCAAAATTGAAGACAAGACTGTCTGAAACGCAGGAAAGGGCCGAGGAAAGAAGAGCAAGTCTTCAAAGCAATTCCAAGGCTAAAAGAGCATCTGAAACCAAGGAGCAACGCACTGAGAGATTCACATACCATTCAACCAGATATCGGAATAAAAAGGATGAGAAGAATGCAACAACGGCCAAAGACGCATTTGGAGGCGGGAGATAGCTCGGATGCTGACAACTTCCAGAGCAACATCCGACAGTTCAATTCGGCATTGGCTCTCGCATCAATGGGTGCACAGGTGGAAGAGTTCAGAGACTACGGACCTTACTCTTACAAGATCCATGAACAGATCTACCTTGCAGCTGGACCTCTCCATCCATCGACTGAAAAGGCCCTTCCCTATGGACAATTATACACCATGGACACGAAGCAGGCGGCTGAAGAGAGGCGCAGTGTTGCGCCGAACAAGAACTTAGCTGATCAGGAACGAGCTGGAAAGGACCTCGAAGGGATCAAAGACTTCAGAAAACTCACCTACATCGAAATGCCAGAGTGTTTCACCTTCGACAAAACAAGAGGAGAGTGGAAAACTAGAAAAAAGAGGCGGAGAATGGACCATCCGAAGGATCTATATAGTCTCTCCATAAGATCCTAAAAGATACGCTCCACGTCTTCTCCTTCTGTACACCAAAAGTGCCACCAGCTTCTCGGATCTGAAGACGACAAAAGACGACAATGGTATTCCAACTGTGCATGATACTTTTGTCCAAGCAGCAAAAACCCAATTTCTTCTGAGCGACGATGCCGTCGTCATTAATTCACTCGAGGAAATGGCCGCTTATCACATGCCAGCTCAGCTGAGAGCAGCCTTCTCTGCTATTCTGGCCTGATCCGAGATTGGCGACACCCAAACTTTGTGGAATATCTTCACGAAGGACATGTCAGAGGATTTTCTGAATCGAGGACACGATCAGGAGGAATCAGAAGCACGAGAGACTACGACATTGATGAAAGATTGATCCGATTGGGAAAATCAATAGACACGTTCACCACTGCACCTACTATTGTCATCGACAACTCTATTGACGATTTCGTTGATTTGGACTTCCACCTGGGAAGACGTACACATACAACGTGATCCTTCACATGCTCTCATCAATGAACAAGAACGTACAGTGCACCGCCTGGACAGGAATTGCCAGCACATTGCTCTCAAATAGCCGGACTTCTGCGTCACTGTTCAAACTGAAAATCGGAAACGATTCCAAGACGAGCAACCACAGCAAAGGAAGTAACGAGACAAAGAAGCTGAAAGAAGTGGATGTGATCATCTGGGACGAGTGCTCCATGATCTCCAAAACTTCATTGGAGACTTCTGATTTTGTGCTTCGAGACTTGCCCGACTCTCCCTTCTCTTTCGGAGGAAAACGTATTGTTCTGGGCGGAGATTTCCGTCAGATCCTTCCTGTTATCCGACGCGGAACCAAGACTGACCTCTTCAACAACTGTATCAAGAACAGTTACCTCTGGAATCAATTCCAGAAGTTCTCGCTTCTAGACAACATGCGGATCATCAATGCAGATGCCAATTGGATCAAGTTTCTACTAGATGTTGGTGATGGAGTAGCAAACGACTACGAAGATCGAGTCACTCTTCTAGAAGGTCTCCCAGTTTTGGAAGATCTCGTGGATGATGCGTTTGGCGGTTTGAGAGGAGACATTTCGGACGCCGGGACGAAGTTGAAGACGAGTCTTCAAACAAACACATGACTACAGAATTCCTTAACTCTGTTCGGACATCTTCGCTTCCTCTTCACCGTCTTCGTCTGAATGTTGGCTCAGTCGTCATGATTGGAAAAATCTGGACGTGAGCAGTGGAATGTGCAACGGCCCTTCGTCTAGAGTTTCAAGCGAAAGTGCATCCTCTATTCATTCGCCATAGGATCCAACAAAGGAAAGGACACCTTCGTGCCGAGGATCACCTGCTACGAGGACAAAAACCTTCCATTCCACCTCAAGAGAACACAGTTCCCGGTCAAGTTGGCATTTGCCATCAGCATCAACAAAGCACAGGGACAATCGTTTGGAAGAGTTGAACTCTACCTCCCGGAAGACGTCTTTGCTCACGGACAGACATACGTTGCTCTTTCCCGCGCCAGATCAAAGAATGAGCTCTTAATCAAATCTACTTCTGAGCGACTACTCAACGTCGTGTACAAAGAAATTATTTGATCTCATTATTTTTTTTATAGTTTTTTTAAAAGATAGTTATGTTGTTCAAATAGTTTTTTAGTGAATAAATTGTTGTTTTGAAACTAAAAAGGGTACTTTGAACTAGATCAAGCTTAATGATACGCCCAACCAAACAGCCGCCGCAGGCGGCTACTCAAGACTGATCGGCGCCGATAGGCGTCAGATCAGGCTTGTTTTATCTATTATAAGGGGACCTTCAACTTTCGCTAAAGGCCCTTTTATTGAAAGGGTCTTAAAATTAGAGGAACCCTTTAATCCAATAGGGCACTTCTATTTTTGGGGAGGTTGTTTGGGGGCCCTTCTAATACAGTTTTTACGGTGAACAATGACACATAATTCCGGTTATTTGTGAGCAATTTTCTGGCAATTTTTTTTTGCCCTTGTACGTTCCTGTTCATTTCTGTGAGCATGTGAAGGATCACGTTGTATGTGTACGTCTTTCCAGCTTCTCCAGGACCACCGAGAACAAACATCTCAGGAAGAGTAGTCAGTTGCAGCGGCAATGACGACATCAGAAAAATTCTTCAGGCGGGGTGTCAAAGTATCGTAGAGTTGATCTTCTTTTGCTGTGTGGAAGTTCAAATTTACGAAATCATCAGTAGAGTTGGTCGATGACAATAGTAGGGGCAGTGACGAACGGCTCCATTGATTTTCCCAATCGGACCAATCTTTCATCAGAGTTGTAGTACGCCCGTGCTTCTGATTTCCACTGATGGTATCCCCGATTTAGAAAGTCCTCTGAAATTTTCTTCTTGAAAAGATTGTACAAACGTTGCATGTCGCCAATCTCGGAGAAGGCCAGAATAGAATAGAAGGCTGCTCTTAGCTGAGCTGGCATGTGATAAGTGGCCATTTTCTTTGAGTCTTCAAGTCAGTCATCGGCACCGTCGCTCGAACGACGGCATGCGGGGGACGTTTTAAAATTGTTTTTAGAAATGAAATTTTGGAGGTCATCCCTCCCAAGTCTCTGCGTCTCCAGTTTTGCACGCTGTTAGACTCGTATAAAACGCTGAAAACTCGCTCCAATCGAACAAATAATTTCGCATGCATTTTGAGTGAGATTCTGAGAAAAAAGAGCAAAACATCGGCCACGCTCTCTCAGTTTTCTCGTCGCCAACGCGTCCACCACTGTGCGAACGGAGCGGGTTTGCAGCGCTCCGTACTGAGAATAGTTAAACTTGGCAGTATTCCACTGTGGAGACGCAGAGAAATACGACAGAGTGTGTTTGTCTTTACGTACAGTACTGGCCATAAAGAATGCGACAACTAGTTTTTTGACGATAACCACTTGGAATCTCGGCTATTGATCGGAACTGTTGAGAGTACATTAGACAACTGTTGGGAGCATGTTCAAGAACCGTTGGGAGTAGCGATCCGAACAGTTTCCGAAAATTCCCTCAACAGTTTCCTAGCGTTCTCTTAACTAGTCCCCAGCTAAATCTCTATAATCGCTTAGGGGTTTTGCTTTTGTGATTACGATGAATTCTAGTAACAATTTATCAAATGTACATACATAATAATGGAACTACAAAAAAGGGTAACAAAAAAAAACGAAACTTTAAAGTTGAATGACTGTGGAGTGGGCATTCTCATTATCCACCAGAAGGGGTTAAGTAGTTGGCACTCTCCTCACCACGTTGCTGCTTGTACTTCTTTCAGGACAAGTGCTTTGGACATTCTGCTTCTTGCTGAAAACAGTACGATTTTTTCTTTTTTTCCTAGTTATTTTTCAAACCTTTTCAAGACACTTTTGAGCATTTTGAAACTATTATCGATTCAATATTCTTGCCGGCTACAGCAAGCAATGACGCAAAAAGTTGAAACACCGCCCCCTCAGGTTTTTCAACTGAACGCAGTGCAAAAATGTGAAAGGATGTGTCGTCTCGTTATATCTGCGTCTACTATATTTTTTACGCGGGCACATATGGTAGACGGCAAGAATATTGAACCGATAATATTGTTTTTTAACATTTTTATGCCAAAATGAGAAATTTTCAAAATGTTTTTAAATTTTTCTGTGTCATTTTCAAACTATTCTTTGACATTTTGACACATTTTTGAAGCGATGCTTAATCGTCACCAGAAAAAGTTAAAAAAAAGTTTGGATCTCTATTGTCGGTCCGCCAAAAAGGTCAAACTCAGGTGTTTCATTTTGGGTTTATTTAGAAAAAAATCGGGTTAAAAAGGAGAATTTTTTAGATTGTAAAGTGACCTCTATAAATGACCAACTTTTCTAATCTAACCCCCTTTTTTCCCAAATCAACCCGAGTTTTCTAAACTAACCCCCCTTTTTCCTAAATCAACACGCAAATGTTCTAGTCTAACCCCCTTTTTTTCTAAATCAACCAGGAAATGTTCTAATCTAATCCCCTTTTTTCTAAATCAACCCGGAACTTTTCCAATCTAACCCCCTTTTGTTCTATATAAATCCGAAATCGTTTGAATCAATACGGAATTTTTTTTTATAAATTGAAATGGTTTTTTCAAATTCGGAGGAAAAATGAATTAAAATATTTTTATTCTACGACAAAATTGCGAACATGTACATTTTGAGATAATAATTCTTACAATTAATGAGGTTAATAACAAAAAAGATAATGACGTATTTAAAAAACATGTGAAAATAATTAAAATATATGAAAACTACATTTAAAATGTATACTCAAAACAGCGGCGACCACAAGTCCCATATTGATGTTTGCGTGATTGCTCTTTTGAACCAAATTCTACGCTTGACTGTTCGTTCCACATGCACATCTGAAAATATAAATGTATAGGGGAATTGTCAATATAAAAGCAGCGACATTGGCGCGTTCCTACTAACTTTTGATAAGTAAAATCTTTTAATTTTTCTAGCTATAATGGATTCGCGGCGGAGCGACAATTTTTCACGTTTTAATTCGAAAAAATGAATAAATCACTGAAGAAATGAAGAGTTTTTTCGTTTCCCAGTTTCCCGTGAAATGTCACTCCGTCACGAATCCATTATATTGCTGTAATGGACCTATGCAGATGAATTTTCCAGCCATTTTATTCCTATGAAAACCTACATTATAATGCAGGTTAATGCAGGAGAATTAATTAAAATGAAGGTTTACATTGGAATAAAATGGCAGAAAAACTCATCTGCATAGGTCCATAACAAAACGTACATACTTTCAGGCATTTCATTTTTTGTATTCTCAGAAAATTAATTTTCGAATCACAAAAGACTGATTCGTGGTTAGATGAGATTTGTAAGTTTTCTGGCAAGACTCGTAAATTTTCTGGCAAAATCCCTAAATTTCCTCGTGATATCTCGAGAGAACTTAAAAAGCTCACGAGTAAATTTATAAATATCACGAAGAAATTTACGAATATTGTGAGATATTTTACGAATCTTTGGTTCAGTTTACGAATCTCATCCAGCCACGATAATTATCCGAATTGGTTGTCTTAGTTACTATCGTCTCAGCATATGCTCATCATTTTTGAAATTGGAAACATTTCGACATATTGAATTACCGTAAAATTACCCCGTCGTCAGTCGTCGAACCCCGCTATATTCTCTGTTTATTCTGACCCCCTCGCGGAAAAGCTCCGTCCGAGCACGCTTTTTCTCGAGTTGCCCTGTTTTGGCCCACTCTGCGCAGCTGGGCCACAGATAGATGACGTGCACTACTCAGTAATGCCGTCATTGAGGTTTTTTCCCCCGCATGGCCGGGTTTTCCTCAATAAAAAGCCATAATGGCTATTAGCCAAATTCGTCGGCTAGCTGCCATTATCGCCCGCTATTAGCCTTTTCGGCGGCTATTAGCCATTTTCAGTGGCTATTAGCCACCTAGACGCCGAATCTCGCCATAACACGCCAAAAATTTCCTGAGAAAGCGCATCTCTGAGAGATGGATAAACTCTCACAATCAGAGATGGATAATACTGAATTTTACTAAAAACTTAATTTTCTGGAACATAATAAGACATTGTCTCTCTTGTACAGAATGTTCTCGCGAACATTTTAATACCATGATCAGCTTATTAAGTGCTTCCTATCAAAAAATTCATCTAACGTTTATGCCACGAAAATCGGAAAAAGCGGACTTTTGAATAAAAAATCAACAAAAGCTCTAAAAATTTTAAAAAGTTTAAAAGTTGAGTCTTTTCCGGTAGATAACAGGTTAAAGAACAACTATGATAACTCGTATAAAATTAAATAAAACAATATTAATAGCGACAAAACAAGGGAATGATAATAATTCCAGAAAAAAAAACCAAAATTTTCACAAACTTGCAGAATTTAAGCAATTCGAATCAATCGGTGTGTACCCCCGAACCATTGGGATGTTGTACCCCCCGTGTCGTTGTACCCCAAAAGCCGTAAATAAATGGCCAATACTCAATGGGTCCCGGGTCTTTGGGTCCCAGACTCTTTGGGTACGATTCTTGATTATTGATTTTTGATTACCGCTCATCTTCAAGTACTAAATTTGTGTACAGTCTCTTTTGGTAGGATTACTTTTAAATTACGACTACTATTTTTACCCAAATTTGAAAATTTTGGTAATTAATAAGCAGTCGGAATCATAAAAAAACATACCCAAAGAGTCTGGGACCCAAAGATCCGGGACCCATTGAGTATTGGCCTAAATAAAGAAATAAATATTGGCTGCTACTGTATGTTAGATAAAGCCAGGCTTGTTTATTTTTAACTTTCTGCATTAATACAGTTACGTGGCCTGATCTCACTTCTCTCGTGTTATCCGATTATCATTAAAATAGTTTTAAACTTTCAAAACATGGTTATTATTGCTATTGATTTTCCTACAGAAGCCGGTTTCAAGTAGGTTTTGTTTAGTTTTGAAATGAACAATGAATTAGTTTTTTCAGTTAAGCATCTAACAATGTCTTCCATGTCACAGAAAAAGAAAAAAAAAGGAAACAATTCAATCAACGCTTCCAGTAAGATTTTGTAAACTCTTTGTATTGATTTGGACTTTTATTGACTTTGATTTTGTAATTAAAAACAATTTTGTCAAATTAATTGAATGCCGTAAAGTTTATTCAAATCGGTTATTTTCAAAATGTTCATTGCCCCATATCTGTATACAGTCCGTTCCATACTCGATAAACGCCTTCAACTGTTACGCAGATCTAGGAGGCTATAGTAGCTTTTGCGCATGACTTGGAGCTCCTTTCAGACTTTAAACAGACTTTAAACGCAGTAGCAGATGTTACGCAGACATTGAAGATTGCAGCACCTGTTAAGAAGAACGCTGACGTATATCGACAGCACTAAGTGAGAGGTGAGTAAATGCGCTCCACTGAATGGCGCGAATTTGAAATCTTCTACTGTCGTGCACCGTTATTTTTCTCTCTGCGCATTGATTTTCGTCTATCCCGTCTCCGTTTTCATCACTTCTCACCTCTCGCTTAGTGCTGTCGATATATGGCAGCGTTTAAGAAGATCTTAAAAGCGGCCGCAGCAGCACCCAAGTGGCTGCAGATGTTACGCAGATCTTAAACGCGACACGCGCCGCACCTGGCGACGACACGCGCCGAACTTGGCGACACAAAATCTTGGCATCGTTCGTCTGTTCTCTGCTTGTTTTTTTTTTACGTTTTTCATCGGTATTTTGCTTTTTTTTTTGCAATTTTTTTATTATTATTTTACTCCGTAATAAATTAAAAGATGAAAATTCTCGCCACGAATTCCACAAAAAAATTATTAGCGCAAAGGAATTATTTTTCTTCCTTTTTTTCAAATAAAAACGCGTTTTGTGTCTTTTTATTTTCACATTTTTATGTTTTTCGGTAACGTGGAAAGTTTCTTTTCAAAAAATATTTTCGAGCAAAAAGAAAGAAAATTCGAATTATAAAAAATGAGAAAAAAAAAATGTTTTTTCGCGAATATTTTATAGATATTTACTAACTTTTTTGTGCATTATTTTACAACGAAGTTTTGCTCCACCGCAAAGGCGGTTTAGTCTTTGAATTGATACTTAACTCTTCAGAATCTGAGTAAGAGGCGACGCGAATGTTGGAACTTTAGATCTTCGAAGAAGACGTTCTCGACGGAACATGTATGTTCTTTTTTTATAGGGTTATTCACGCTGTGAAAAAAACTGTTTTTTACATTTTTTTTCCCTATTCTGGCGATGTCAAAAATGAAAAAAACTCGAGTATGCGTAGGGAGCGCAAAGGGGTGGGCGGAGTCAGACGATTTTTCTCCCCAGTTCGCGCGCGCATGTTTACAGGCCTGTAAGGAGCCCCCGGATTGAAGTAAGATACTCAAAGCTATCTCTTTAGATGCAATCGAGCATGCTGAATCTAATGAACAAGTTGGTTTTACATGAAAATGCATAGTTTTCTCAGAAAAAGGAGAAAAAAAAATGGAGCTCACTTTTTTGGCCCGTGTGGTCGATTTTACCGAAGCACGCGGCTAATTTTGAGTATACAGATAGTTTAAGATGTGGGGAATTTATTTCTGAAATCAGTTTCTGTCCTGCTAGTTTCCGATTTTTTTTAAGCTTGTCAAACTTCAAGGAAAAATTCTACAATAATTTCAGCGACGACCCTAGTTTTTTATTCGTGGAATACAAAGATAAACCCTCTAAGAGCTCAAATACAAAAATTTAGAGCACTTGACCCACTTTGAGCAATTTTATGTACATTTGAATGAAGCATGTTCGCCCAAAACTAACCTCAATGCAAATCTTGGGAGAAAACAGTGCTACTTTGTGATGATATAACTCGAGAATTACCGAACATTTTTTGAAAAAAAATTGACAGCGTACTCATATTGAGCCAAGAAACACATTCCAGCAACAAGTTTTCGGAAATTTTGAGTTTTGGATAACTCGTTGCGGTCCCTAAGTATGCGTCGACTTTTTTAACATGTTTTTTCTAGGCCAGGAGGCCACGGCCATCAGTTGTGTCGATTTACGGGGAATTTTTTTCACTTGCTTTTCGCAGTTTCAGTCAAACTTTCGCATTTTTTGTCAAGTTTGCCAGTTTCCAATCATAATTGTGGTAAAAATTGTTTTTTTTTTTTTAATTTTTTCTTTCCCATTGCTGTTTGTTTTCAAATTTTTAAACTGTTTTCAGTAGTATGCACTAAATTTTGGAAAAAAAATGTATTCAATAGGTTAAACAACAACAAATGCAAACAAAAAGCTCTATTGACAATTTAATTATTGTTCAAAAGAAAGTCAATCAACGTGGATCTTTGCTTTTCAGTTGATCTGTAGGGACCAGGAAGCGCTGGAGCAGTTGTTTCGGGAAGAGCCCCAATAAGAGGTTCAATAGATATGCTATGGATCACTGAGCAATGATCAGTTTTCCGAACTCAACCGAAGATTTCGACCAAAAACTTGAACAGAAAATGCCTAATGACTTTTCAATTTTGACTCTAGTTCCAGAATTTTTTCGTTGAACCGGATGTGGTTGCTCGAAACCATCTGAGGCCGTATTCATGAACGTTTACCGTACGGTAAATGAGAACAGTAAATGGTTTACCGTAGGGGAAATGCATTTTTTGGTATTCATGAAAAACTTTTACGGACCGTAAATCAGTTTACGGAGAGGAAATGATTTACTCACCCTGAAGGTCAGTAAATGGCATTTACCGTCTATTTTTTTTATATATTTTTTTTTTCAAATGATTGGCTCGTTTTTATGTTTTTCAGTAATTTTTAGTACTCGAATTGTCAGAATTAATTAAATTGATCGATACAGTTAAACTTGCAATATTTGAATAAGTCCGTTTGAATTGAGGCGCAATTTAAGCTCCATCTATTTTTATCGCTACTAAGCTTGCCATGTAATTAAATTTCGAACAAATTATGATTTTTCGTGTCATGAAAATTGTTTTTCTTTTAAATTAATCGCAAAATCTACAAAGTATACTCGGCAGTTTCCCCAGCCAGAAATTGACTAAAATATTGTCAGGCTCAGAACGGTACACCAACAGTCGTCCGAGTACGAAGAGAGCAATGATCCGCAGCAGGGGTGGGACAAAAAAAAACAAAAAAAGGCAAAAAAAAATTAACAAAAAACAAAACAATTTTTTGTCCTCGAAAAATTTTTCCAAAAAAAGGGCGTGTTTCTGCCAGTTGAAAGGAAATTTTCCAAGTTTTCGTGGAAAATTAAAGGTTTTTGTCAATTCGTAGCATATACCGACTAATAAGTTTTTGTCTAAAAACCCGAATTTTTTTTCGCTTCTGCGGCTCTCCAAAAAAAAACTAAAAAATTTTCCCCTACGGTGCATAATCAAAAAAAATTTTGTCTCACCTTCGCCACCGAAAAAAAAATCAAAAGATTTTTTGTCTCACCCAAAAAACCCCGAAAAAACATTTTTTTTTTTGGTTCCACCCCTGATCCCAGTACCTATGTATGGTACATGAAGAACGGATCGACTTTGTATTCTGTTTGCTGTAGCTCATATTCGGAAAGAAACTTTAAAAAACAGATATTATTCACAAAAAACCACTATTTCGAAAAAAGTACAAAAAATCAATGAGGAGTCAGCCCACGGTAAACCAAACAAAAACAGGCGGTAAAATCAGAAGCACGGGCGTACTACGACTCTGATGAAAAATTGGTCCGATTGGGAAAATCAATGGAGCCGTTCGTCACTGCCCCTACTATTGTCATCGACCAACTCTACTGATGATTTCGTTAATTTGGACTTCCACACAGCAAAAGAAGATCAACTCTACGATACTTTGACACCCCGCCTGAAGAATTTTTCTGATGTCGTCATTGCCGCTGCAACTGACTACTCTTCCTGAGATGTTTGTTCTCGATGGTCCCGGAGAAGCTGGGAAGACGTACACATACAACGTGATCCTTCACATGCCCACAGAAATGAACAGGAACGTACAAGGGCAAAAAAAATTGCCAGAAAATTGCTCACAAATAACCGGAATTATGTGTCATTGTTCACCGTAAAAACTGTATTAGAAGGGCCCCCAAACAACCTCCCCAAAAATAGAAGTGCCCTATTGGATTAAAGGGTTCCTCTAATTTTAAGACCCTTTCAATAAAAGGGCCTTTAGCGAAAGTTGAAGGTCCCCTTATAATAGATAAAACAAGCCTGATCTGACGCCTATCGGCGCCGATCAGTTTTGAGTAGCCGCCTGCGGCGGCTGTTTGGTTGGGCGTATCATTAAGCTTGATCTAGTTCAAAGTACCCTTTTTACAGGGTGCGTCAAAATTACGGGCACTACTTCAAACGCGCATCATGACAAAAATGGAAGTCCAAAACACATGAAAATCAACAGAAAGTTTATTCAATAGTTTAGAAATTTAATGCCAAAAGATTATTAAATTCGGCCTTTTTTGGCGGCAATGACAGAACGAAGACGTCGTGGGTAAGATTCCACCGTGGCACGGAGGTACTCAATTTGTCCCATTCTTCGACAAAAGTCTTCTCTGAAAGCTTCCAGACTACAATGGGGTCTTGCACATACTATATTTTGAAGTACTCTCCAGATGGAGAAGTCGAGCGGATTTAGATCCGGACACGATACAGGCCATCTATCCTTCTTTATGAACGCCGGCAAGTGGGCTTTGCACCAGTCCTGGGTGTACTTTTCCGTGTGAGGAGACGCTCCGTCTTTCTGGTATAGAAAAATGATGCAATAATGAAAATAAACATTGAATATTGTGCGCACGAAAAGTGCATCAGCACGCGTTGCCATAGCGTGAAAGTTTAGTGCACGTAATTTTGACGCACCCTGTAGTTTCAAAACAACAATTTATTCACTAAAAAACTATTTGAACAACATAACTATCTTTTAAAAAAAACTATAAAAAAATAATGAGACACGTAATGAGCCTCTCCGTGGCGTAGAAGATCAACACTTGGATCTTTTCTTCAACTCCGGCGGATTTCGTCACCCCGGCAAAGATTCAAGTGGCTAATCATTACACACTGCCTCGCTCAGGTCGGATGTAGTGTCGAATACTTCCTCCCTGCGCACATTCCTCGGTTTAGCAGGCCGTTGAAGAGTAGGCATACCCGCTACGAACAGCACCAACAACTGCCTCAGTCCTCCGCATCCGGCCTCTACTCTTGTTACGGCAGATTCAAGAGTATGTCGGAAGAGGCGATCTAATCACGGAGTATCGAACGTCTGCCACACTGGACGGAACAAGAACACCCGGCCAAAAACAAGAAGAATCGAGTACAGAGTGTGTACGTTCAACTGCAGATCGGTTGCCACAGATGACCGACTTGCAGAGCTGCTAGAGGAGACAAAAACGATCAAGTACGACATTATCGGACTGTCGGAAACGAAGAGAGCAGCTGAAACACACATGATGCATCGAGACGGGACCGGAGTTTTCTTAGGAAAACGGAACACCACTTCCGTGTCAGGAGGGGTCGGCTTTATCGTCAATAGCACCCTCCTGCCGAAGATCCAAGAAATCAAATTTCTCAACGACAGGATCGCCTACTTGACTTTCCAAGTAGACCGGCGACTGAGCTGCACCGTCTTCCAAGTGTATGCTCCAGTTGCCGACTCTGATCCGGAAGAGTTAGCTGACTTCTATGAGAGCTTAGAAGAAGCCTACACTGCTTGTCGCAGTAGATACAAGCTAGTTGTGGGCGACTTCAACGCTCGAATGGGTCCTAGGCAACACACGGAACGGTTCATTGGAGCACACTCAATGGAACCGCGCAACAAAAGCGGCGAACTACTCGCGACCCTCTGTGAATCGAACCGCCTATGGCACATGAACTCACAATTCGGAAAGCCATCACATAGACGCTGGACCCACATCAGTCCCAACAAGTTACACAAACATGAAATTGATCACATCCTGGCCAATGGAAAGTTTGTCACTGATGTCTCGGTCGTCCCATCGATCACAACCGGAAGCGATCATCGTCTGCTCCGTGGAAACCTGCACTTCAACACCAAGATCGCAAGATTCGAGCAGGTCAAACGGAGAAAGCCCCCGAAACGAGTATTGGACCCGGCTGTTGCTCACGCAATCACCGCCACTGCAACAATCACCCCGAGCGCTGACATCGATCTGGACCAGGGATGTGCGTGAAATTATTTTTTTCACGGATCCGTGAAAACGTGAATTCACGGTTTTGAAGAACCGTGAAAAACCGTGAAAACCGTGAAATCCGTGAAAAAAGAAAATTTCAAAAATTGATCAAAGTATTGTGTTTTCAATAGAGTTGCATCATCAAAAAATGACACAACTGTGTTGCGTTGTTAAACATGACAAACTCAGAGTCTAGAAGTGTACTAACAAAGGTTTAGAAGTGTACAATCGATTTTAAAATACTTGTATTATACTTTTTTATCTGAATTTCTTTTCAATAGTTAATCACTCTTTAGGGGGTACCCGCTTCACTCTCAGGAAAATTGAGTTTTAAACCGCGCAGTTATATTTTGTAGAAGTTCTAAACCGCCCAGTTCTAAAAGCTAGTATCCCCTTTCATGTACAACTCCTTTCAAAAACAATGTGAGTTGTTGAAATGAGAAGTAAGTAAAATTCTATGTTTTTCTGTCCAAATTCCATCCATTTTTAACTGGTCCTTGCTTTGATGGCCTACAGTACCTATAAATGGAGTCATACGAATAAGTGTTCAACTAGTGCAATGTAGTCTTGAATTTAAAAGTTAATTTTTTATATTTTTGAATTTGTGGAACTCACTCCGTGTTTTAACCTGCTACTCGTGGTGCAGGTGGGAATACGATTTCACGAAATAAAGTCAACAAGATTCGAGTTTTTCTGGCAGTTCTGGGTGATGCATGCATAATGAGCATTTTTTTCGAAACTTTTTCGCTTTCTGACAGTAAAAACACTAAAGGGATGATAAAGAGCCAGCGCAATAGCCTTAAAAATATTTAACTCAATCACGAAAATTTCACGGATTTCACGGAATATTTTTTCACGGTCAGCCGTGAAATAATTTTTTTCAAAAAATGCCGTGAAAACCGTGAAATCCGTGAAATCCGTAACCGTGAAATCACATCCCTGATCTGGACTACATCAACCTCATCGCAATGCTCAAGGAACTCCAAGATCAAGCAGTCACTCAGCCATCCAATCACTCAACCAACAGACTTTCGGGAACTACTCGGCATCTTCTCACCAAACGACGTTTTATGGACAGATCGGACCCCAACTTCAAGTCACTGTCAAACGAATGTCGAGAAGCCGTCAAGAAAGACCATGAAGAATTCGCCAAAGACCGCCTACTGCAAGCCGCACAGAACAAGAAAAGTATGAAGAAAGTCGCAAGGGACATACAAGAATACAAGACCTTCATCCCTTGCCTTAAATCCTCAACAAGCGGCACAAGAATCACTTCTCGGACCGAGATGAAGAAGGAGATCCAACAGTTCTACTCGAAACTCTTCAGAAGTAACCGAGGACCTCCCGTGATTGCATCACCCATCGGAATGGAAATTCCACCACCGTTCCTTCCAAAAGAAGTCCGCGCTGCCTTTCGCTCATTCCCGAACGGAAAAGCAGCTGGAGATGACAAAATCACTGCCGACTTCCTCAAAAGCTGTCACGACAACGTCATCTTCCTCCTAACGGACAGATTCACTAAGTACCTGCAGAGCGGGAAAGTTCCGGAAAAATGGAAAACTTCTAACACCACCCTGATTTTCAAGAAAGGGGACAAAGAAGATTTGGAGAACTATAGGCCTATCTGCCTCCTCCCCGTGCTCTACAAGGCATTCACAAAATGCGTGCTGAATAGAATACGGACCACACTCGAGGAGGCCCAGCCAGTCGAGCAAGCAGGATTCCACCGATCATTCTCTACGATCGACCACATCCACTCAATACAGCGCCTACTCGAGGTTGGACGCGAGTACCAGCAACCACTTACATTTGTCTTCATAAACTTTCACAAAGCCTTCGACAGTGTTGAACCACAGGCAATCTGGGAAAGCCTGAAAAGTCAAGGCGTCCAGCCTGCCTATATTGCCCTACTACAACAGTGCTACACCAACTGCACAACCACCATCACACCATTCCACAAGAAAATCGAAATTCCGATCACAAGAGGAGTTCGCCAGGGAGATCCCATCTCGCCGAACCTCTTCTCAGCATGTCTGGAGAGCGTCTTCAACAAGATGTCATGGCAACACCTGAGAGGAGACGAAGACGACGAGAACGACAAAGCCAATCTCTTGCCCGGAATACGAATCAATGGCCAAAATCTCACGCACCTGAGATTCGCCGACGACATCGTTCTGGTCGCCAGCAACCCCCAGGCGGCAAGCCTAATGATTCAAGAATTGGTTGAGATGTGTGGAAAAGTAGGACTCCGAATGAATACTAACAAGACCAAAGTTATGAGAAACAAATTTGCCAGCCAAAGTCCGGTCAACGTAACGCTTAACAACGTTACTACCTGCATCGAAGAGGTCAATGAGTACGTCTACCTCGGTAGGCTACAGAGTGCAGTTGTCGACATCGTATTATCGACAAAACCCGTTATCGACAAAATTATCGACAAAATTCGACAAAATTTTGTCGATAATTTGTCGATAAAATGTCGACATTTATCGACAATTGTCGACATTTTATCGACAAAATTTTGTCGTGTTTTATCGACATTTTGTCGATAATCGCCGACAATAAAATTTCCTCGCTAAATATCTCGCTTCGTAATTTCGGAATGTCGTTGAATCGTTTTCAAAAAAATGTATTCCAGGCGTAAAATGTTTTTTTTAAACCGATTCCGTAAAAGGTAAAATTTAAGAAATTCATATGGTGTATTCATTCGAGTTGCTAAATTAAAACATTAAACCTTGCCAACTTGTTTCCCACAAGTGTTAAGTTTCGGTGTATTTTTTCGTGGTATTTAGTGGGCGTGGTTTCTCCTCAATAAAATTTGTCAATACAATTTTACAATTTTTTTTGGAGATCGAGGAAGTTGATCAAGATTTTTTTACAAATATAATGTACTTTTTTTTTGGTGAAGCTATTTTGATGATTTTTTTTTCAATGAATTTGTTGAATTTTGAATTTCTCTACGGCGTTTTGAATTTCTCTGCAGGCTCTACGGCGTGTTTGATGGAAAATTGGAAAATAAAACTTAAACTGCGCGGGCTTTTTTCCCGAATAAAAAATTCTGGCTTAAGAGTTGTCGCATTTTTCGGTGCTACCTCGGAATAGAACTCGCTCGAACTAGAACTGTAACGAAATAAAACTGTTCGGAATAGAAATGTTTTGGAATAGAACTGTAGTGAAGTAGAACTGAAGCTAAATATAACTGTCCCAAAGCAGAACTGTAGCAAAATATAACAGTTTTAGAATAGAACTGTAGCAAAATAGAACTGCCTGAAGTGGAGCTGTAGTGACCCAGGAAAGCTAGAGCAGCTCGAATAAGTATTCAGTTGTACATGGTGGCTTATTGAGTTCAATTCCGCGCAGCGGTTTTTCTTGTACAGCTCCATTTCAGGTAGTTTTATATTGCAACAGTTCTATTTCAAACGAGTTTTATTCCGGGAGTAGCACTCATTTTTCTACCGTAGGCTGCATTTAGCTGCACAGCCACTCATCGCATTAAATTTATACATACGAATATGAGACGCAGAGTAGCAGAGTGCGAGGATATTGTTGTTTTGTAGCAAACTCTCGCCGGAGAGACGCAGACACTCACAATCAGCGGGACCCAATATTGCCAATAACGTTCCGGCCAGCACGCCGTGGGTCCTTAACTTTTTGTCATCAGAACACATTGACAAAAAATAGATGGATAATCCTATCTCTTATGGAATCACGCAAACAAAAAACATTTATTTTTGTTTCTCTTTTCGTCGAAAAATTATTCCGCATGATCACATTTAAATGTATGCGAAAATTTCAACCTCATTTGTCGATAAAATTGTCGGAACAACTATTGTCGACACTCATTTATCGACAAAATTTTATCGACATTTTATCGACAAAATTTTATCGACAATTTTTTATCGACAAAATGTCGATAAAATTTTGTCGAAATTTTTGTCGATAAAATGTCGACAAAATGTCCAATATTTTATCGACATTTTGTCGATAAAATTGCGACAAATTTTTATCGATAAAATGTCGACAATTTGTCGATAATTTTGTCGATAAATTTGTCGACAAAATTGTCGATCTCGTGTCGACACTGCACACTGGTAGGCTACTCAACCATAACAACGAACTGGAGCCGGAACTTCACCGAAGACGCCGAGCAGCATGGGCTGCGTTCAACAACATCAAGAACACCACAGATGCCCTCTTGCCCGCGAATCCGAGCTCAACTCTTCGATTCCATCGTTTTACCGGCTCTCACGTATGGCTCTGAAGTCTGGACCTTTACGCAGGCACTTTCCGAAAGAGTCAGAGTGACCCACGCAGCATTACAGGGTGCGTCAAAATTACGGGCACTACTTCAAACGCGCATCATGACAAAAATGGAAGTCCAAAACACATGAAAATCAACAGAAAGTTTATTCAATAGTTTAGAAATTTAATGCCAAAAGATTATTAAATTCGGCCTTTTTTGGCGGCAATGACAGAACGAAGACGTCGTGGGTAAGATTCCACCGTGGCACGGAGGTACTCAATTTGTCCCATTCTTCGACAAAAGTCTTCTCTGAAAGCTTCCAGACTAGAATGGGGTCTTGCACATACTATATTTTGAAGTACTCTCCAGATGGAGAAGTCGAGCGGATTTAGATCCGGACACGATACAGGCCATCTATCCTTCTTTATGAACGCCGGCAAGTGGGCTTTGCACCAGTCCTGGGTGTACTTTTCCGTGTGAGGAGACGCTCCGTCTTTCTGGTATAGAAAAATGATGCAATAATGAAAATAAACATTGAATATTGTGCGCACGAAAAGTGCATCAGCACGCGTTGCCATAGCGTGAAAGTTTAGTGCACGTAATTTTGACGCACCCTGTAGAAAGACGATTAGTCGGAATCTCACTATCGGAACAACGTCAGAGGAATCTGCACAGGGAAGATATCCGAGCACAATCGGAGGTCCGAAATCCCCTACTAGCCATCAAGAAAAAGAAGCTTGGATGGGCCGGACACATAATGCGAAGAAATGATGGAAGATGGACGAGGCTAGTGCAATAATGGTATCCCATAGGAGAGAAGCGACCCGTTGGAAGACCACGGATGAGATGGAGCGACTCCCTAAAGGAAGAAATATCATTATTTGATGGCAATCATCTCAAAACACACTGGTCAACAATCGCCAAGGACCGAATGGCTTGGAAAGCTGTGATCCGCGACCACATCAGGTGATCGAAGAACGGATCGACTAACTAGGGAACCATTTATCTAATGCATGGACTCTGCCTTAACCGTTGACACAGTTCGAAAGAGGGACTTTTAAAATGTATATTCCAGTTTTTAAAACCTGCTTACGAGACTTCTGAATATATGAAATTGCAGTCCAAAGTTTCACATTTTTAGCATTGGTTTTAGCAAAAATAGCTTTTCACGAGCTATTTTTCTCGCCACGACCACCCCATTTCATAGGTTCCCTCATTGTTCACTTTAAAACATGCGAGGGTGGCGCAGGTGGGAGTAGTTGCGTTTCTGACTATCGAGATGCTGGTTCGACCCTCCATGATGTTATTGATTTTTTTCTTTTTCTTTGGAACTTGGATATGGACCTATTCAGCAAAGGTACATGAACAAATCGAGACTTTTTTTTCCAAATATGAACTGATTGGAATTTTCAGATGGGAGAAGGAGCGCGAAAGCATCTGCCAAACTGGCCATAACCTTGATTACAGAATTTTAGAAAACTTGAAATAATTTATGATATGATATGGAGAGAAAAGTTTCAAAATTGAATATGAATCTTACCATATCCAAAGTGTAAAGGGAAATATTTAACGCAAACTAAAAAACATTGTTTCCAAAAAAAACTTTTAAAAAAACTTTATGAAAAATAATTTGAAAAGAAAAAAAAAACAATAACTTCGTGGGGATCGCACCAGCATCTCAACATTCAGAAACGCAACTACTCCCACCTGCGCCACCCTCGCATGTTTTAAAGTGAACAATGAGGGAACCTATGAAATGGGGTCGTGGCGAGAAAAATAGCTCGTGAAAGGCTATTTTTGCTAAAACCAATGCTAAAAATGGTCAAACTTTGGACTGAAATTTCATATATTCAGAAGTGTCGTAAGCAGGTTTTGAAAACTGGAATATACCTTTTAAAAGTCCCTCTTTCGAACTGTGTCAACGGTTAAGGCAGAGTCCATGCATTAGATAAATGGTTCCCTAGTAAGTAACTAAGTAAGTAAGTAAAAACTATTTGAACAACATAACTATCTTTTAAAAAAAACTATAAAAAAATAATGAGATCAAATAATTTCTTTGTACACGACGTTGAGTAGTCGCTCAGAAATAGATTTGATTAAGAGCTCATTCTTTGATCTGGCGCGGGAAAGAGCAACGTATGTCTGTCCGTGAGCACAGAAGAAACGAAGAAAAAATTGATCAATCAATTGGTTTTCCGGGGTCACGTCGGCGGTTCTTCTGAAAATAAAAATTTAAAGCATGATTTTTTTTCGTGAGAAATAACGATAGCTCGAAAAATACGTTTTTGTTGCAAAATAGTCGAAAAAATCATTTTTCTGCCATTTTAGCTTAATGAAAATCTGCATCTTTGTGAAATTTTGTGCAATTTGCATAAAAATGCAGGTTTTCATCACTTTGTTAAAGTGGCTTAAGGATTAATTTTAATAATTTGAACTAAATTTATAAGAATTCTGGATTTTTTGGACAATAAATTTGACAATCAACTCACCCAACTATTCAGCAGAAGTTGTTGGCTTCGTGTCGCTGTGAGGTCTCCTCCTGCAAAAATAAGATTTTAATATTAAAAATACAAACAATATACACGATTGAAAGAGAGAAAAAGAGTGAAAAAGCGGAGAAAAACCCACAAAATTACTGATTTTAGTGAAAATTTGCCGTTTCGGCGGAAAAAAGGTGGAATTTATAATAAAATCAGTACTTTTCGGGGTAAAAAGTAAGAAAACATTGACAAACATCATAATGATGGAGTTTGAACAAAAATCTTTCCAAACAAATGAGTTATGAATTTTTTAAAGTGCACAGAAATCGAAAAATATTGATTTTTCACTGAATTTCGGAAATATGCGGAAGATATTGACAAAACTTCATGAATTTGGTCTCGAACAATTATTTTTACAAGGAAAAAACACGAAAAAAGAAGATTTTATGCAAAAAATCAAAGAAAAAGTGAAAAAATAATTTGGAAACCAAAATGAAAATCGCATAGCGTTGAGTCCAGTGGAGCGCGTTTGACCATTTTGGCGGTTCGACAATATCATTTCATTAAAAAACAAAAAAAAATAAAGGTTAGGTACTCAATTACAATGTGTAAAAGGGTGGGGGTCACAAAACAGGGATTAATTTATAGGAATCATCTCATTTGGCAAATTATGTACATATTCTTCAGTGAACATCGGTTCTATGACGAGCGTCGTTCTCACTTCATTGTTGATCGTGCTTGATCTGAAAAATAATACTTAAATTTAAGCTTTGAGAGGATATAATGGGTTCGCTATTTTTTAAGAAAAGCCCACCCATGCCCGTTTATTTTTAAAGCATTGAAAATGCCGAAAATGTGTCGGAAGTTTTTAAAATCAATATTATCTTGAAAACTAATGCCTATCAAATTTTTAGCAGGTACCTTTTGAATTTTTTCAAATAATTTTTAAAATTTTAAAAAGCTTGATTTTTCGAAATTTTCAATGGTTTCCTAAAAAAATTTTTAAACTTTTAAAAGTTACTTTCTTAAATACTTATTTATTACTAAAGTTTCAAAACTCACCTTTTCTTTTGTTGCTGCGGCGCGTTTCTTGGGCAAGAGTGTTGGGAAGTCTGAAAATGCAACATTAACGATGGAAAAGTTAACGAAGAAGCAAGAACAAATGTAAACTAAAAATATTTAAGCAATTTTACCGGAAAAAAAAAACAAAGAAAAATATCAGAAAAATATTGTTTTTTGTGGCAAAAATAAATTAATTTGGGACCTCAATTAAGGATGAGAAAGTTTTCGCTGCGAGAGTTAGTTCGGGATTTGCCAATTGTATTTTCGCGATTTATCAATAATTTACCCATAATTGGGAAATTCCGACCATATTTCGACCTTCTTCGCGATTTGCGTGCAATTTGTAAATTGTTTTTCTGCGCGTATAATTCATAAGTCACGAATTACCTGTGTAGAGCGCCTGGATGGTGATTTTGATGCCGCAGGTTCGAGTTTTATCGAATTATACTTTTTTTCAACGTTTTTTTTTCTTGAAAAACAAATATTTTTATAAAGAAAACTTTTGAAAAAAGTGAAACTTTTTTCTTAATTATTAATAAAATCCAGCAATCCATCAAAACCATTATTTTTTAGATTATTCAATGGATCTCACATATTTCTTTCGTTAATGGACAGATTTACGAAAATGTTGGCAATTTCATAATTGGAAAACATTTTTTTAATTGCTATTTACTATTTATGTGCTTATTGTGTTTTCAATCGACTTGCGACATGAGAACGCGAGACTCCGTCCACTTATTTAGGCGCGACCACGCGAACACAGTGATATTTGAAGAGACGCAGACAGGTAGCGCCCAAATAAGTGGGCGGAGTCTCGCGTTCTCATGTCGCAAGTCGATTGAAAACACAATAGCCGACAAAAATTACTATTTTCAACGGATTAATGCCATGAAATCTTCAGCAGGGGCCACCAGAAAATGCGCGCCGCATGACCGCAAACAAGCTCCACTCCCACAGTCAAGAGAAAATCAGTACTTCGAAATCGCGTCTTTAAATCTCTGAAACTCGAGAACTAGCGGGAATTTCGATGAGAAAATTTGGGAATGTACTAATATTGAGGCCTAGAACACGATGAAAGCAATAGTTTTTTGGGATTCGCACGTTTTTCAAACTCGTTGCGGTCCCTAGCTATATTTCTAAAACGTTGCTGCACGACAATTGCTCTACCGCGTAGTATCATCTTCAACACGTCTATAACAAGTGGAACTATGCCTAATAATTGAAAAAAAAAAGCAGTCGTTAAACCATTATACAAAAAAGATGGTCGTACTGACCCTTCTAACTATCGTCCTATTTCACTCACTTCTACGATCTCTAAAACAATAGAACGGATTATCAGAAGGCATATTACTGGGCATTTGAGCCAGAACAAATTATTAAGTTATTGTCAATACAGCTTCCGCTCAAAAAGGAGTACTGACGCACAATTATTGAAGTTTTATGGTCAACTACTTTGCAATGTTGCACTCAGAAAACCAAGTTTCGCAGTGTACATTGACTTCAAAAAAGCCTTCGACAAAGTTTATATTCCAAAATTGGTGGCTAAGCTCAGGTCGTTTGGCAATCTTCTCGTTTGGTTGGAATAGTTTTTGTCAAACAGAACACAAGTGGTGGCCATAAAGGAATCACGCTCCCGTTCAATTAAAATTGTTTCCGGTGTTCCGCAAGGCTCGGTTCTGGGTTCCTTGCTGTTTCTACTTTTTATTAATGACATTGGTGATGGTCTCATGTCCGACCACTTATTGTATGCTGATGATCTCAAGATCATTACCTTCTCCCCATTAAAAACCATTCAATGCAATCCCTACCGGAATTATCATTAAATAATATTGCATTGCCATCTACCAACCTTATTCGTGACCTTGGAGTTATGTTTGCTTCGGATTTATCTTTTGTAATCATATCACTACTATTATATGCCGTGCCCAAGCTAGAGTTAACATTATCTTCAACATCTTGCGTCACTCCACGTTTTATGTGGTAGTCAAATGCTATACTACAGTGCGTCCAATATTAATAGGACCCTCCCCCCTTGATTTTGGGGGTCTAGGCATAACCAAAAAAGATACAAAAAATCTGTAATTACCATTCGTTTCAACATACAAAAAACCCCAAAAACCAAATTTCCATGTGTCTAGCACTTTTTTGACACCCGTACCACCCTCAGCAAAAAACCGCAACTCTAGCGCAAACTTACTGCAACTTCTCATCTCTGACAGTGCGAGAGCTGCGTAAAGTTTGTGTAAGGATTGCATGAAGTTAGCACAGTTCACAAAATTTCACTGAATTATTGTGTAAACCTTGCGAGATTCTCGAAAGTTGCGCGTTCATTGTGGATGGTTTGCGTGACAGTTGCAAAACTTTAAAGTTTGCGTAAAAGTTGTGGGTTTTTGCTGAGACCAAAAAGTCACTTTTTCAAGCGTCCAATATTAATAGGACCACTTCGGGATTTTGGTGTGTCAGTGATTTTTTTTATTGGGTTTTCACCAGGAAACAAGATTGTTCATGGATGTTAAATCTGAAAATGACTATTCATTTGATTTTTTATTGTTTTAAACTATTTTCCAGGTTGTTTGCACCATGTTTTCACTCTTCAAATCGGAATATTTCTTTCATTAAAACGCAGCAACAAGAATACGGTTTATTGGAGCGAAAAAACGAAATCGATGAGAAAAATTGAATCCAGCAAACAATTGTCAACCGCTGATTTCTCCACCATTTTTTTAATCACTTCGAACATTCTGTTCGGCATAGTGGCAACGAGTTTCTTTGGTTCACCGACGCTGACAGCATCCCATTCACGTTGAAAAGCTGTTTTGAGGTCTTGAATATTTTTTATTGTGGTCCATTTCAATAAACACGAGAAACGAAAAGCCCACACAAATTCTCAATCGGATTAAGGTCCAGGCTGCAAGCCGGCCAATCGAGCACTTTGATTTCTTTAGACGCGAACAAGTTATTTGTGGAGTTGCTGGAGTTAATGGCAGCATTGTCTTGTTGGGATGTATGTGAGCGACGTCGGTTAAGAAAGAAAGGGACGAAGAAATGACAGACATCGATTCCATGCTCCACATTAATTTCGTTGAGATTTGTCGAAGAGTTGGAAGCGGTACGGATGACGTTTCTTTCATCACGAGAGCTAGCCTTCCTTTTCCGCCCACTGTACTGATTGTGCTTCTGTCCATAGTTCACCAAATCTGATAGGTAACGTCGAATCGAACCTCTGCTTTTCTTCACGAGGCGAGGTATTTCATATAGTGAAGATCCATTTGACGAATCACATCCACTTTCGACTGCTCAGCAAGAGTGAGGTGACCAGCGCGACCCATATATAAAAGCTCACATTTAAGACAAAATTTGATACGGAAGTTAATTACTGAACCTGCACATCAAACTCTCGAAACGAAGCTGATTACGGCAGCACTAATTATCACAAATATTTGAAACATCCTAGGATCCATTTGAAGAGTGAAAACATTGGTGAAGAAGTGTAAAACAACCATGAAAATAGTTAAAAACAATATAAAATCAAATAAGTAGTCTTTTTCAGATCGACAATTTATGAAAAATCATGTTTCCTGGTTGAAATCCAATGAAAAAATCATTGACACACCAAAATCCCGAGGTGGTCCTATTAATATTGGACGTTTGAAAAAGTGACTTTTAGGTGGTACGGGCGTCAAAAAAGTGCTAGACACATGGAAATTTGGTTTCTGGGGTTTTTTTTGTATGCTGAATCAAATAGTATTAGCAGATTTTTCGTATCTTTTTTGCTTATGCCTAGACCCCCAAAATCAAAGGGGGGGTCCTATTAATATTGGACGCACTGTATTTACGTCCGCCCAATACTTGAATACAGTGCGTTGCAGGTTTATACGTCCACCCTCGTTTTTGAGCATAACTTGGGAACCTGTCATTATTTCGATCTAGTTTGGTCAAAATTGGATTCAGGACAAGAAATTACATATGTCCAGTAATTTTTATAATGATATCTGAAAAACTACTCGATACACCCACAAAAAACTGAAAATATGCCTTCTGCAACCGTTGCAGGTATATACGTCCACTCCAGAGAATGGTAGAATTATGACTTCCAGGCAAGACCAAATACTCTAATTTGGGCTCTGTGCCTTCAAAACTACTGTAAAACCTGTTTTTGATTTGATTTTTGTTTTTATTAATTTTCAAATCACGGGCCGTGGTCAACTGTTGACTGTTGTCGACCATCCGATTCGGGGGGATTGGAGCCCCTCGGATCGTCGACTTCCTGGGAGACGTTTGTAGTGCTGAAAACGGGGGTAACGATCCCCAATATTTTAAAGATGAGCGATGTAACACGGAAAGCGGTGTATAAATTCATGACCATTTATTAGACGCTCAAAAGCGATTATCGGCCCTAGGCCGATACAAATAATCAATAATAAAAGGTCAAAAATAGAAAAAAGGGTGCGTTGATCCAGAGAACAATCATGATCGTAACGCTAACAACGAGATTATATTAAAATATATTAAAAATGGGACAATTATGATCATTGTCGCTGGAAAAACAAGCCAAAACGTGGCGCTGGTTGAAGGCAGGCTTCATGAAGTCCCAAAAAAGTAGGGAAAAGGATTCCATTTTGCGCGGTCCATTAAAGGCGCCTTGAGTTGGTTGACGGCGATGGTCCCGCCACGCTGCAACCTTAAAACGGCGGCTATTCAAAAAGGGATTTATTAATATCATCATTAGCGGTGTGCGCGAGAGAGGGTGAGAGATAGAGAAGGAAGAGGGGAACACTGTGGGGAGATGTGTCTGCGCACTCTCTCCTCTCGTTATCGATCGATCGTTTAGAGGTTAGAAAGGTTGTGAGTTCATCCCAAAGGGGGAATTCACGACACTCCGGGGGGGAGGAGTTTGGAACGAAGCGGGTTCTGAGAAGATACATCTGTCAGGTGGTAAGGTATAGCTTCTTCTAAGCTGTGGCCTTCTTAACATGATCACCCGAGTCGCTTCTACTAGCTCTTCTCGAGTCGTGTAGGATTTTTTGTCACTGTAAGCGCTGGGTGTGTTGACCTTAGGATCTGAAGTATCTTCTGGAACCCGCTGAGTTCCTCTTACTTCCGCTGCGCAGACATAGTTTATCCATCTCGCTTTTGCCTTTCTTGATAGCATTGTTCGAGTTCGCTTTGGATTTATCTGCGCTGTTAGTGGAGTGTTCTCACTTTCGTTTCTCTCTGGATCAGAGTCGTCGGACTCAGTGTTTGTTTCTCTCTCGGTATTCTCTTCATCTTCGTACCCTTCTGGAAGCTGAGCAAGATTGGTTATCCCTCCTTACAGTCGGGTTAATTATATTTTCCCCGTCATAAAATCTCGTTAGTACAAACATTTATTAATTCAAACTGGGATCGTAGTGGTATTTGGCGTTAGTGAAACAATCAGCAGTAGGCCAGGCCGTACTGCGCAAGTAGGCAATAGGTTAATGTAACAAAAACTCGAAAAAAAAAACCGTAAATAACACAGACAGAAATGGGTATAGTCAAAACAATCAAAGACGACAGTGAGTTAACAAAACAAGGCGGTAAACGACCGAAAGAGTTTGAAAACAAAAGGCTAAGGATTGAATGGCGAGACTGCAACAAGGTTGTAAAATTAATCTGATGAAAGATGATTTGGTGACGGGGGCAAGAAAAAACTGCGGATGGCTTTTTGGGAAAGGAAGGAGACATAGGTAGGGGGCAGGCTTGTGCGGAAACGGTCAGTCGGAAAAGTCGGAAACGGAATTTTGTTTCCGAAAAATTATTCGGAAAAATTCCTTTCCGACTTTCGTTTCCGAAAAAAAGTTCGGAAATTCGGAAAAATTCGGAAATACTAAAAATTCAATTGTTTTTTTTTTAATTTAATCAATCATTTTTTCATGAAACAAAAGATTATCCACTAAAACATAAGACTAATATTACTGGTTTTTAAAAGTTTTCACCTCGCAAACCACGCGAACATTAAAAATGGTTTTCGCCCTTTTTCCAAATTTCACGTGATTTTACTTCTCTAAAAGTGAAAATCTAACGATTGAAATTTTGGCAAGGAAGCGGAGCCTAATTTCAAACATCACGTGGCTTCCGAGGTGACAAACTTATCGAAACATCATTAGATGAACTCTGGAAATCAGTTATTATTGTTTAAAAAAATTGGCCTCTCTAAACTTCAAAATTAGGCTCCGCCCCTTTCCTAAACTTCAGTCTTTTGAATTTTCAGGTGCCAGAATAAAGGAAAATAAAAAAAAATCATGAAATTTACGTAATGATTGGTTTTCAAGAATTATCGTTCTATTCCAGTGGCGATTGCCAGAGAGCAAAATTACTGATTCTCAACTTTTGAAGCTTTGAAAAGCCTGATTTCAAGGTGAACTAAACATTTAGCATGATGATATTACTGCGTCGCGAAAACCAGTCAGAGTGCTCGTGCATTGAGGCTGTGGTTTCGCCGCGACCAGCGCGTATACAGTAGTTTGTTTACACTCTTTTAATAGTTAGGAAAAAAAATAAGCAAATTCCGAAAAATTGGAAGAACCCTCGTGATCGGTCTCGAACTTTTCAGCAATGGGCCGGTTTTTAGTCATTTTTGCCTATTTCCGAATTTCCGAGTTTTTTCGGAAATATTTCCGTCGGAAAAGCTTTTCCGAAAAATTTTTCGGAAACGTTTTCGACGAAAATCGTTTCCGAAAAATGTCGGAAATTTCGGAAATCCGGCAATGCCGATTTCCGTTTCCGCACAAGCCTGGTAGGGGGCCATCAAAAAATTAGCCGGAAAGGTTATGCGATGAGCCGCACCAAGAATAACTCTAAATAAACAACGAAAACAGACCACGGTCAATTAACATTCTGCTGCTCGACTGCAGCTTCCGACATCTCTTGGTGCTGATCCGACCATCGTCCCGAAGTTGGCTCGACGTCGGCGCACGGCTCCTGAGCCTTTGCGGATGGCAATATCGGGTTGTTGAGATCCACGCCTTGCGAATCCGGCACATCCACCAAGTACCTCTGCAGTCCAGCTTCTGACCTCCAGCGCCCTCTATTCCTTATCTCCTCGAGGGAGCGGCCGTTTCTTCTTAGTTCGTTTGCAGCCCCTTTCCTTAGGGAGTGATGGGAGCAGTCCTCTATCCCTGCCTTGAGCAAGACGGACTTGGTTATCGATTGGATTGCTGATGGGGAGAGTGCCTTGTTGTTGTTGAGGTTTGGGAATACGTAGATGCTGCGACCGCTTATTCGGACCCTCCACTTTGCGAGTAGAATCCCGACGTCTGATCCTTGCTGGCATTCCACGAATGTTCTTCTTCCTCTTGCTTCCTGGTCGTTCTTGGCTCTTCTGACGAAAACTTCCAATAAATCACCTTTCTGTTCTATATCTTCCCACCTGAGATTCGCCGCCTCCTCCGACCTCAAGAGCGCCGACCATGATAGCAAGGCTATCAGCGCGTCCCTTTCGGATTTGACGTCTCTCGCTTCCTTTGCCGTCTCCAGAATCGCCAAAATGTCCAATTTGGTGACCTCTTTGCGCGGAGTCCTCACGTCCACTTCCTCTCGTTTTTTCGCTTTCACCAGAGCTGTGGCCAGAGCGTTTTCCGTAGCTTGAAGAGAGTTGTGGGACATTTGGAAGGCGGCAACGGCTTGCGACATTGAGCTGCTCCTTACGGTTTTGTTAATGTGCGCCAGATATAGGAGAAGTGATGGTTCACCATCTGGAAATCCCGTATCGTGCAGCCAACGGAGTCTTCTTTTGTTGGCGTTTTCGTACGCTTTCACCGTGTTACCAGCTCTCGCTAGTTCTGGTGCGTTCAGGATCGTTGTCCACAGTTCTCTGCCTCCGTCCCCAGCCAATTCTTTCAGCCGATCCAGTAGGTGCTGAAACCACGTAGAATGCCTTTTTTAGCGCGGTCCTGTCCACTTTACATTCGCTCGTTGCGGGACCCATGGGATGTGAAGGTCCCTGCGCCTTTAAGCTTTTATCTCGTCGTCTCACCTTTCTCTCACCGCTTCTTTTTTTGTCATTTCTTTGGGGAAAATCATAAATTATCCCTCCTTACAGTCGGGTTAATTATATTTTCCCCGTCATAAAATCTCGTTAGTACAAACATTTATTAATTCAAACTGGGATCGTAGTGGTATTTGCTAGAACTATACAAAGCCTGGGGCTATTTTGAGAAATCTAACAGTCCCACAAGAAAAGGCGATCTTGTGAAATTAGAAGCCATCGCTTCGCAAAACTTAGAACCCTCTCCGGGTATTATAATCCTAGAGTTGACAGGATAGATTCTACGCTCTCGTATTTCGTTTTTAAATTCCCCCTTCTCATTAGTGATTGCTTGGGATGATACATGTCCGCGCCATATGGGGACCCCCAAAATCCCTTTTAACTTCCACTTTTTTGCCTCATGAACTAGTCTCGGAACTAGATTCGGAGGTGGCACCCACCAGTGTAAGTCCCTTCTTTGCGATAGGACATCGATATAGTCGAAGACGTTAGCTCCACTGGAACCGCGTGTCGGGAATCTGGAATAAAACACTTCTGTTTTGGTATTGTCACTGTCCGCGAACCAGTCTACCCCAATAGTACCCCATCTTTTCTGGGCCCAGTTAAAAACTTCCTCTCCTAGTCCCCAATCATCAAAATCAAATGTTCTACTGGCTAGATCGGCATCTTCATTCTCTTTTCTCGGTATCCATAAAAATTTCGTATTTCCTATTTTTTCAAAATTCTGCCATATGTTTTCCGCAACGGTTTGCAGGTCTGGTTTCATCGAGCCTTTATTCAAAATTGCTACTGCGGCTTGGCTATCTACAAAGATTTTGGTATCGCCTTTCAGCCAGCCTGCCATCCCTTTCGCCGCCATTTCTACTGCTTTAAGCTCTCTCATCGCGCTAGACTCTTTTTGGAATTCCTCGTTTCCGCGCTTAGAGATTCGCCATTTCTGTCTACCTTTTTTGTCTTTCAGCACGGCGCCCATTCCTTTTGCTGAAGCGTCAGTGTACAATTCCCAGACTGGGTTGAAACTCTCTTCAAAAGTATTAACTGGGTCTTCTCTGATTCTATGGCGCCAGTATAACAGCTCTTTAACCTCACCTGGAGTCTTCGTGATCCTAACTTTTTGGCCTGTTTCTGAAGATTGAGCTTCGGCCACCACCTCCATCATCCTTCGTGCTCTCGCCACACCAGTTGGCCCTGCAATGACAGTCATTGCTGATAGTTGACCTAACAACTTCATACGGTCCAGGACCGTTGGAGCCTGGCTCCTATACAAACACTCTATAGCCTCTTCCACCTTCTTTCTTCTCTTAGCTGTTAACTTAACTGTTCCTGCGACCAGGTCGCCCTGTAAGCCCAGCCAGCAGAAGCTGCTCTGGGGCACCCAGTTACATTTTTCCTCTGCCAAGCAGACTCCAGCTCTCTCTAAATCACCTTTTACAATTTGTTTCGCTCTCTGGGATTCTTCCCACGATTTTGCTAAAACTAAGCCATCGTCCAGGTATAGCCACACCCAGATGCCTTCCGCGCGCCACTTCGTTACTAGTGGTCGAAAGAGTTTTGTGAACAGCCATGGGGCTGTTGAGAGGCCAAACGGTAGCGCTTGAAATTTGAAAAATGGGGGAGCGGGCGGATTTTTAAACGAAAATGACAATAAGTCCGAACTCTTTTCGTGCACCTTGACGTGGTGATACCCCGACCGGAAATCGAATGTCATTGCCCATTTTGCTTCGGCTAAAAATTGCCACGCTGATTGCCAATTTTCTAATTTGAAAGAAGGTGGCGAGAGGAGTTTATTAATGCTTCTTAGATCTAAAATCAGCCTCTTTTTCTCACCTGACACAACCACGTGCAGCGGTGACACCGCTTTTGGGCTATTCGTCGCCACGACCACACCTGACTCGATAAGTTTATTCATTTCTGAAACTACGAAATCATTATGCGCTTTTACTGACTCCCTGGGTCCCTCTGGTTCTATATTCACATTTTCCACCGGAATACGATAGCCGTTTTTTACCATATCTAGAATCCACCCTTCTCCTACCAACGCTTCCCAGAACTCCCCGCAGCGGGTGAGCCTTTCGGGAAAAATCATACCTTCTGGCGTGGCAGTTGGCTGCGAAGTGGCCGACCTGATGACATTGAAAACATCTTGGATTCTTTGGTGTAGAGTTGACGTAGCTCTTGAATGTTCCACCGGTGGTTCTCGCCTGGGCAAATCCACGAGCTCCGAATTGGCGGCGTTCGGAGCTCTCCCCTCGAAACCAATTCGTGGGTCTTTGCGGTGGACTTGCTTTTCGTTTTCTTGCATTGTCCGATAACAGTCTTGACATTATCATCATTTGCATCGCCTCAGAGCTGCCTCCTGCACCGGCTCCTGTCGCGGCCGTGAGTGTGGACACTTTTTCAATCATTTTCAGAGCTTCTGGATCGGTATCGAGGAGCACTAGATCCGCGTTTCGCCTCCTTAGCCATTCCGTTGCTTCCTTTACTTCCACAGGAGTTGTCGCTTCTGGTATTTCAGCGAGCTTGTTGAGGACCTTGATGTTCAGGTTGAGTTGGACTTGAATTCCTTTACTCGACACTACCGGGGCTCTTTCTTCTTGCTTCGCGATTGATTTCAACTCGGGCTTAATAGCCTCCACTAACATCCTCACTAGTTCTTGATCAGGTGAGCTTATCTCGGCGAAGTCGATCTGTAATTACTGTCTAAGTTTACTTTATTTCCGGTACCCACAATGACGGAATTATTTAGTAAAACTGTTCGCTCGAAATGACAACATTTTGTATATTAGAACTGTATTGAGAATAAGCAGAATCAGATAAAACGTATGTGCGTAACCACATAATCAATGAATGAAATTTTAACAGACGGAACAGATTTTTTTTTTTTTTTGAAATACACCTGCTAGTCCCTTTCCTCTCACTGTCTTATGTCAACAGTGTTTCTTCATACCACGGTACAAATAACTAAAGTTTTACCCCAAAACGGGCAAGCCAGTAAGCAAGACATCAGTAAAAAACCCGGTAACGCAAAAGAGATTAAGAAAAAAAGATCACATTATAGCCTCACGGAGACATACCAAAACGAGAGAAAAACAAAAAAAGAAAGAAGAAGAGAAAAAAAAACAAACAGAAGAGTCGATCGATAATACTAGGATAGGATATCTTACGCCACCACGATTCGCAACGTTACATATTACGAGCATCTCATAACATTGACATAATACACCCGAATCGTAGATCGAAATACTTACACGAATACGCAATTCTATTTTATATTCAATGCTCTAAATTAATCTAATTCTATTTACTCATCCATATTCGAAAACCAAATAGAATTTAAATTAAACGTAAATTTAGTTATACATAATCATTCAATGGACTACTTTACTTAATTAACAACTCACTTATGCGCAAATCATCTATTTAATCAACAAAAAACATTCAAAATGCGAAAAAATGCGAAAAAACCGCAAAAAACACGAAAATCACACGCCGAAACCACGTAGAATGCCTTTTTTAGCGCGGTCCTGTCCACTTTACATTCGCTCGTTGCGGGACCCATGGGATGTGAAGGTCCCTGCGCCTTTAAGCTTTTATCTCGTCGTCTCACCTTTCTCTCACCGCTTCTTTTTTTGTCATTTCTTTGGGGAAAATCATAAAATGTACCCTCGTCTATTAATCCTGCTGGACTTTTTCTCGATGGGATTACTAGTCCTTCTTCTTCGAGCTCATACTTCCTTCTCTCAATCAGCTCGAATCGCTGGTTTGGTATTGTTTCAATTTTTGTTTGTTTGGCCAATTCTCTGCTGTGCATGACGCTAGATCCAATCGGGAGTGGTGGTACCGGTGTTCTCGGGAACACTGCTGCTGTTGGGAGGTCGAACTGTGGACGATCTCTACCTTGTGGATCGTGGTTGTCCTCTGTTTCTCTGTTCTCTTCGTCTCCTATTTCTAATGGTATTAGGTGACAGACGGAACGTAGAAATTTCTTTCCCTTTATGCGTACCAGTGCTTTTCTGATCTTCCCATCCGGGCTTTTGATCAGCTCCAAGATTCTCCCGAGATTGTAATCTCTGTGCGTTGTCAGATCTTCCCAGACCATCACTACTTGATCGACTTTTGGTACCATCGCGCTACATTTCTTGTTTTTGTGGTGAGATTCCAACATTGTCAGTAAGTACGCTGAGGTCCAGATCGAGTGATACATTGTTCTCAAGTTTTCGAATTGTGCTAAGTGAGCTCTAGCTCTCTTTTCAGCTTCACCTGCTCCCTTTGCAATTGCTTCTGGGCACGTACAGGGTGCGTCAAAATTACGTGCACTACTTCAAACGCGCATCATGACAAAAGTGGAAGTCCAAAACACATGAAAATCAACGGAAAGTTTATTCAATAGTTTAGAAATATAATGCCAAAAGATTATTAAATTCGGCCTTTTTTGGCGGCAATGACAGAACGAAGACGTCGTGGGTAAGATTCCACCGTGGCACGGAGGTACTCAATTTGTCCCATTCTTCGACAAAAGTATTCTCTGAAAGCTTCCAGACTAGAATGGGGTCTTGCACATACTATATTTTGAAGTACTCTCCAGATGGAGAAGTCGAGCGGATTTAGATGCGGACACGATACAGGCCATCTATCCTTCTTTATGAACGCCGGCAAGTGGGCTTTGCACCAGTCCTGGGTGTACTTTTCCGTGTGAGGAGACGCTCCGTCTTCCTAATATAGAAAAATGATGCAATAATGAAAATAAAAATTGAATATTGTGCGCACGAAAAGTGCATCAGCACGCGTTGCCATAGCGTGAAAGTTTAGTGCACGTAATTTTGACGCACCCTGTAGGTACTTCTACTAACACTGAGGGTAACAGAAAGTCTATTGGTCTGAGTGCTGGGAGGTCTTCTGCTTTAGTGGGATTTGGCATGATTGGTCGGTTGTTCATAAGGCTTTCGACGTCTTTCACCGCATGGTGGAGGTCAAACCACGGTACTAAGGATCGTCCGATGGCCTTGAACAGATGTCCTTTAGCGATTCCTACCAGTCGTTCATACACACCTCCTTGCCATGGGCTGAGTGGTGTGATGAATTTGAAGATGATCTCTTCTTCTGCCAGCAGGTCCGTAAAGGCCGGCGTTGGCGCTGGTACTCGTATTTTTTCGCTTCCGACTCTCGCCTTCGGTCGTAGGTGTACGAAGCTGTTAATGTCATCGTTGATCATTTTTCCGCCCAATTGAAATGTTCCCGCGTTGTCGCTGAACATAGCCTCTGGTACACCTTTGCTGCTGAAGATAGTCTTTAAGGCTTTTAGGTTACTCTCTGTTCTTCCATCTGGAACGAGTTCCAATTGCACTCCTCTGACCATTAAGCATGTGTAAATGAGAATGAACGCTTTGCCGACGGTTCTATCTTCTTTGCGGTATTCGATCGGACCTATATAATCGAGTCCCACTTGAGAGAATGGTCTTGATAGGTTTGTTCGTGATTTTGGTAGAGTTTCAGAAAACGGATACGCAAACGCTTTACCTTGGTTTTTCTTGCATTCTACGCATTTCAAAACAACGGAATGAGCTAGCGCTGTATCTCCTGTAATCCAATACCGTATCCTTAGTGCTGGGACCATGTAGCGTTCTGCTAGGTGTCCGTTTGTCAGGTGAGTCTCGTTGACTATGAGTCTTGCTAACGGATGCTTGCGATGGATTAGGATGGGGCTCGTGCTCTCTTTTGACAGGGTCCCTGCAGATTCAATCGATCTGTGGGTTCGATTCAAACCGTGTTTGTCTTCGAATGGCGTTAGGTTTTTTGGGAAGAAAAATCCTTGACTTTCGCTTTCGCGGTAGTGTTCTAGGATGATGAACCATCTGACGATCCGTCGTCTATTGACGTAGTCTGTCTCTTCACAGTTTGTGAAGGCTTGCAAGACTGGACCTTCAAATTTATGGTTCGGTAAGTTGCGTTCGATTATTGTGAAAACTCTGTACACGGTGCTAATGATCTTTTTTAGTGAATTGCTTTTCTCGAATGGAACAATTGCTGATTTGTATGGATTTTGAGATTTCGGTGGTGATGCTAGAACAGTGTGTAGGTCGACTTGTTTAGCTGTTTCCGGTCTGGGTATCATCGCTTTTTTGACAACTTTTTGCGTGATCTTTCCCTCTTTCCTTTTGGTCTCTACCAGGCTTGTGCGGAAACGGAAATCGGCATTGCAGGATTTCCGAAATTTCCGACATTTTTCGGAAACGATTTTCGTCGAAAACGTTTCCGAAAAATTTTTCGGAAAAGCTTTTCCGACGGAAATATTTCCGAAAAAACTCGGAAATTCGGAAATAGGCAAAAATGACTAAAAACCGGCCCATTGCTGAAAAGTTCGAGACCGATCACGAGGGTTCTTCCAATTTTTCGGAATTTGCTTATTTTTTTTTCCTAACTATTAAAAGAGTGTAAACAAACTACTGTATACGCGCTGGTCGCGGCGAAACCACAGCCTCAATGCACGAGCACTCTGACTGGTTTTCGCGACGCAGTAATATCATCATGCTAAATGTTTAGTTCACCTTGAAATCAGGCTTTTCAAAGCTTCAAAAGTTGAGAATCAGTAATTTTGCTCTCTGGCAATCGCCACTGGAATAGAACGATAATTCTTGAAAACCAATCATTACGTAAATTTCATGATTTTTTTTTATTTTCCTTTATTCTGGCACCTGAAAATTCAAAAGACTGAAGTTTAGGAAAGGGGCGGAGCCTAATTTTGAAGTTTAGAGAGGCCAATTTTTTTAAACAATAATAACTGATTTCCAGAGTTCATCTAATGATGTTTCGATAAGTTTGTCACCTCGGAAGCCACGTGATGTTTGAAATTAGGCTCCGCTTCCTTGCCAAAATTTCAATCGTTAGATTTTCACTTTTAGAGAAGTAAAATCACGTGAAATTTGGAAAAAGGGCGTAAACCATTTTTAATGTTCGCGTGGTTTGCGAGGTGAAAACTTTTAAAAACCAGTAATATTAGTCTTATGTTTTAGTTGATAATCTTTTGTTTCATGAAAAAATGATTGATTAAATTTAAAAAAAAACAATTGAATTTTTAGTATTTCCGAATTTTTCCGAATTTCCGAACTTTTTTTCGGAAACGAAAGTCGGAAAGGAATTTTTCCGAATAATTTTTTGGAAACAAAATTCCGTTTCCGACTTTTCCGACTGACCGTTTCCGCACAAGCCTGGTCTCTACTATCTCCTCGAAGACTAGCTTTCTGAAGTCTTCTGGACATGTTATGCTACCTTCAATTCGGCAAGGCCATGTTTCAGAAGGTTCTTTTAAGAAGTGTGGACCGTGGAACCAGAGATCTGACGCTACTAATTTATCCATCGTTGTGCCTCGTGTAGCTAAGTCTGCTGGGTTTAGCTCTGACGGGCAGTGGTGAAACGATGGGTTGATGGATTGACTGATTAGTACGGAATGTCTTGCATGAATTTCTTTGACTCGGTTTGCTACCCAGACCCTTTTCTGTTCGTTTCTCAGAATCCAGTAAAGTGCTATCGTTGAGTCCGTGAAGAACATTGTATTGCTCACTGGCATTTTCAGTTCTTCGACAATCTGACAGGCCACTTTTGCGGCAATTTCGATCCCTAATAATTCAAGTTTCGGTATTGTAAAGCTTTCACTGTTAGAAGGTTTAATTTTTGATTTACATGTTAGAAGATTTGTGATTGGTGGGCCATTCTCAAATTCAAAATGCAGGTAAGCCACGCAGGCGTAGAAGTCTTCTGATGCGTCACTGAACATCAGCAATTGAACAGACTTGTAGTCGTGTCTGTTTGTGATTTGACGAGGGAATTCCACTTCTTTTAGTGTCCATCCATCTTTGATGGAATTCCACTGTGGAAACAATTCTTCTGGAATCTTTGTTTTCCAGTCGATTACGTCTTCCCAGACTTCTTGCATTAGTGATTTGAATGGTAATGTGACCGGAGCTACGATTCCTAGAGGATCAAAGTTTTTTCCTTGTCTAGAAGATACCTGGCGCTTTGTCGGGTGGATCTCTTTCAGCTCTGTTAGTTTGACTGTCAGGACGTCGCGGACGCTGTCGTAACCGTAGCCGAGTAAGTTGCATGACAATGCTGATGCGCTATCTTCTTCTGGGATCAACTTCATTGATTCTTCGTGGTTCACTAAAAACTCTCTGAGGTTCATCTTCATTCCGTTGAACGCTGCTTTGGATTTTTTGTACAGTGGTAGAATTTCGTTCTCCTCGTTTGTTGTGAACAGTACGTTGTCTACGTATAAGTTCTCTTCAATCCGTTCCGCTGTATCTCCATCAGTTACTTTCTTCTTTCTGAGGAAGTATTGGATTGTTGCGGCTAGGATAAATGGGGAGCACGTAATTCCGAATGGAATTCGTGTGAACCGATATGTGGCCAGGTTATTTACGGTCAATGGCTCTTGTACATTTTTAATCCAAAGGAATCGAGTCACGTCTCTCTCCTCTTCTCTCAATCTTACCTGGTGAAATGCTTTGGCGATGTCCGAAATTATGGCAAATTTCTTCATGCGCGATCTCAGTAGGATTCCGTAGATTGGTTGTAGGATAGACGGACCTGCGTGTAGGCAGTCGTTCAGGGATAGTTCTCCTCTCATGTGGCTAGAGGCATCGTAGACTATGCGTAGCTTCGTTGTTAGTGATTGCATTTTCACCACTACTCTGTGCGGAATGTAGTAAATCGGCCGTGTTTTACTTTCTCTCGTTGTATTTACGTTTACGATCTCAATGATGTTCTGTTCTAACTGTTCTTTGGACAGGTCACTGTACGCTTTCTCTAATCCTTTCTCTTTAAGCTTTTCTCTGGTTGACTTTAATCTCACAAAGGCCATTTGAAAATTGTCGGTTAGTCTAGTTTCATTACCATTCCATGGAAACGCTACTTCAACGTGTCCCGAGGCACGAATCCGCAAATTTTTCAAGAACTCGTTCAGCAGGTCTACTGATTCTTCTTTATCTTTTCCGGATGGTGTTCTGATGTCGATATTTTCTATTTCTTTAGTCAACTGTTCAGAAGAGTCTTCTTCGTATTGTTCTAGGATTCTTGAGTCTAGCGCTGTTTCTAACTCTTCCCTGAACTGTATCGCATCTGCGATGTGGCACTGCATTTCTTCTGACGCTGCTTCTTTTCTAAACGATGGGTACGTTAGTAGTCCAAACGGGGTGAGTTCAATCTGTCTGCTGCTAGGCAACTTGACTCGTACTGACTTTTCTTGAATCCATGCTATCAGGTCGTTACCAATGATCATATCTATTGGTTGGTTGTCGTATACGAAGCTGTTAGCTGATTCATTGTAGTCAATGCCCTTTGAATTCATGAAGCGTTCGTCTTCGAAAGAAAAGGTTGGTGCAGAAAATGCTGTGTTCGGGAGTGTTGGGCAGCCGGCTATGTGCGTACAGAAATATATTTCGTGATTTTTAGTTTTAATTGTAATTTTGTAAATATTTGATCTGTTAGAAACCGTGTTGCTGAATCCCGTAATGGTAAATTGCGTACTACCGACCTTTTCCAGACCAAGCCTTTCTGCGCTTTTGTGACTCATCAGGGACAGTGACGCTCCTGTATCGTAAAGTGCTAGGATTGGTTGGTCGTCTTTTGTCCGTAGACATAGGAATGGTAGTCGATACTGCGTGTCTTCCGTTGGGAATAGGGAGTTCACGTACGGTTTCTGAGAGTTTATATTGTGGATGAATTCGGACAAATTTGAATTATTTTCTTGTTTTATTTTATTTTGATTGGAATTTTTTAATGATTTGTTAACGGAAACGTTCATAACAGATTTAGTATTAACAGAGTTTTGATTTTTATTAGCAGAAAAACAGTTCTTTGAGGAAATATAATTGGTGTAGTTTGATGGATTTATTGTGGATGGTTGTTCAGTCTGTGTTTGGGGTAATGGTTCGGTTATTCGGTTGATGTTATTGCTGGTGTCCGTATCTACCGCGTGCCCGAAAAATATGATTCTGCTCGTTGCGGATTCCTGTTTCTCGGTTAGGCGTGTATCTCGGTTTCCATGCAAAACAGTCAGACGGAAAGTTTTGGGGCTGTTGGAAGTATTCCTTCTTCTCGCACCCCGCCGATGTGTGACGACCATTACAAAAGATGCACAGAAATTCTGATGGGCAGATTTCATTCGGGTGATGTTGTGTGCAGCCTATGCATCGGTTTTCTTTTTCGAGTGATTCTCTTACCTTCATATAGGGTATGGTACACTGCATTATCCGATGTCCTACTGCTTTACACATGTAGCACCTTTTGTTGCTTAATGCTCTGCTAGGTAATCCCATCCACAATTTGTCTTTGCTATAGCCGTTTCCAAGTTCCCAACTAACTGGCGCTGTCACCGTTCTTTGGGCTCGGATGCTATCAAACGGTATGTTGTCTCTGTTTGGTGCACTTATCTCGAACCGCCTGTCATATGCGTTTGGTGCGTTTCCCGCTCTTTCCTGGAATCTTTTATCAGTTCTTGTTTGGTTGGGAAAGCGCGGGTTTCGCGGCGACGCTTCGTAGCTTGCTGTTCGTGGTGCTTGTATCGCCAAGTGGATGCTTTGGATTGCGTTGGTAAGTGCCAGCATATGTTTGGACCACTCTTCACCGTCCGGCGCTTTCGACTTGTCGGGTCTATTCTTTACCTCTGTTTGTTTTTCTGCTGCTACTCTGCTTGTGTTTGAAGTCAGATCTGCTACGCACAGTTGATGATGTTTATTGATGTTTGTCGATCTCGCATGGCTTTCGAAGTTTTCTCTTCTTTGCAGTTTCTGCACATGTGATCTCGCTAGGGTAAGAGTCTTCGTTGCTGTTCATGCGTTGTCTCTGGCTTCTGCGTCGCCTCGAGCGTCGCTGACTTTTTCCCAGAGATCTTGCGGAAACTTGTCTTGAAGGATGGCCAAAATTCCATGCTCATCGACATCTATCTTTTTTACTCTCATGTTTTCGAGACACGCTTCTATTGCGGCTAAGTCTTGAGCCATTTCATCAGGCGAGAAGTGGTTAAATGGTAATTTTTCTAGTCTTTTCCGCAGCACTTGCGACTTTCCTCTTTGTTGACCATAAGCTTGGTCCAAGAGTTGTAAGGATTTGCGGTAGCAAACTTCGCTGTCATCGCCGTTGGTGATGATGCAACTAGCTGCTCTATCGGCAACTAATCCTTCCAGTAGTTGCATTTTTGCGTCGTAGTCAAATTGGTCATTTTTATCCACCATTCTCGAAAATTTATTTATGAAGCTTTGGTATGTGTCTGGATGTCCTCTGAACTTTGATACTTTTGCACATTCGCTGAAAGAAAATGGGTAGCACCGCGTGAGTAATGGGACCGGAGTTTTGTTGTCATAACGCGCTGGTTCTTGACGTTCAGAATGATATCTTTTGTCGTTCTTTAGCGCTCTCTCGTAGTCTTTCGAGAATTCTCCCTTTCCCATTTCGCTCTTCCATGTTGTCTCTTTGTCCATCGTTCTGATGGTGTAGAGAGGGTCATGTCTTGGCGCTGGTGTGTGTTCCCATTCGCTTTTAGGATGTTCTGTCGCTCTTTTTAGATCCTCAACTTTCTCAGTTAGTTCTAATAGCGCATTTGTGAGCGTGAGTATGTGCTGCTCTTGGACACCTTCTGGCGAGGTTATTATTGGTGCGTTCTGATGCTGACTTTCGTACACATTTTCTGTTTGTCCATTCAGGAGCTGATTTCTTTGACGAATGTCAGATGTGGCTGCAGCTCAGCTATTTTCATTTGCTTTTCGTCAGCTTCCTGTCGAATCTGACGCAACGCTTGAGACTCTGCTACCTGACTGACCATTGTCTGTCTTAGAAGGGTGTCGACTTCTTTCATTTCGTTTAGGTGTTCTACCATTTTCTTGCTCAGTTCAGCTCTTTTTTGAGCGTTAACTTGAAGTGAGGTTTGACGCCTTTCGAGATCTTTTTCTAGCTCTCTCTGTTCATGCATTGCATCTGATAGCTCTAGAATTCGTATCTCTTCTTCATCTGTTGTTGAGCAACGTCTGTTGCCTTGAACTTGACTTTCTAAGTCATCGTCTTGGAAACCCTTGCTGGAATGCTCAGAACTTTTGGTGGAGTTGGCTCCGGACTGGTTACTGGCTCGCTCCTCCTTCATAATAGGACTCTCGGTTTGCGTCAACCATTCCCGAACCAGCTCTCCTTCCGATTGCGGGGTTTCGTCTTTTTCCGAAGGAATCTGCTCTATCTTAGCGATAATTGCTGATAGCTGCGCTATGGCTTCATTCACTTCGTTCGAATCGCACGCCTTTTCCCACGCCTTCACAGCCTCTGTCGCCGTCTCGTCAGCTTGATCTAAGGCTGTGATGCCCTTTATCGCGCTTTCTTTGGCTGTACTAAGTGCATAGCGATGTAAAATCATGGATTCTCGTAGAGACTGCAGCGCTGTCTCTGTGGACTCGCTACAGTGGTTAGTGTGGCGCGCTTTCGTGGTTGGCCAAAGCTTGTAGGCTTTTTCTGCGCCTTCCAGATTTGCGTCTAACACTTCTAGACTTTGTTTAAGCCATTCATCCACTGATGGTGTGGTGGAACGGTTGAAGTGCACTGGCACTGTGACGACTTTTGTCGTAACAAGATTGATAGATTTCGACATTATGCCTGAGTTTGACGGGGGTTTAGACCGTAATTTAGATCCCAAGTAATCAATATCTGCAAATAAAAAAAAATTCATTTGTTATATTGTATTGGGTTGTTTGGAATGCTGACGTTAAATTCCGTCGCTGTAGTGGGGGATAAAAGAACGTTGTAGACTAGAGAGGCATATTGCATTCGCTGTTATGCTGTTGGAAGTCGTGAGCAGGCTTTCTCGGAAATGAAAATTTCTCTTCCGAGTTCCGTCGGAAATTTCCGATTTTGTAATTTTCTCTTCCGATGTTTCGACGGAATTCCGAGTTTTTCATTTTCATTTCCGAATTTCCGTCGGAATTCCGAAATTTCAAATTCTCGTTCCGATTTCCGATCGGAAAAATCGGAAATGAACCAGACTAGACCCATAAAATCTTAAATTATTCACAAAATTATTCACAAAGAGAGGTATGTAGGAAGTAAAATTTTTTTTTCATAATTTAATGACTATTCAACAAAAAATCAAAAAGTGCAAGATTTGAGCATCATTTCTTTGGCGGCCACCAAAATTAGTTTACAGTACGCAAACTGACCTTGCATCAGAGGCAGGAATGGGACCAAAAAAATGTTTCTTCGGTCGTTTGTTTTGTTTTTTTTTTGGGTGAAACAAAAAACATTTTGTTTTGTTCATGCACGTGAAAAAATAGAAGTTTTTTTTTAAGCCGCGGATGCGCAAAACAATGCCTGTATTTGAACAAAAACTTAGCCGGGATATGCTCTGAATTGACAAAAAATCTTTAACTTTCAACGAGCTTTTAAAAAATTTCCATTTAACTGGCAGAAATACACATTTTTTTTGGTATTATTATCTTGAACAAATTTTTTTTGAGAAAAAAAAATTTTATTTGTCCTTACAACATTTAAAAATTAAAAAAACAACAAAAAATTGTGATTTTTCAACGTTTTTGTTGAAAATTAGAGATTTTTTGTCAATTCAGAGCATATCCCGGTTTTGTACAAATAGAGGCATTTTTTGCGCCACCGCGGCTTAAAAAAAACCTTTTTTCTCACGTGCATGAACAAAAAAACATTTTTTGGTCCCAACCCTGCTCCCGATACAAGGTGCAGTTTGCATACTGTAAACATTTTTTGGTGGCCTCCAAAGAAATGACGCTCAAATCTTGCACTTTTTGATTATTTGTTGAATAGTCATTAAATTATGAAAAAAACATTGTTTACTTCCTACCTCTCTTTCAACCTCCCTCCCCACTGCTATTGTGTTTTCAATCGACTTGCGACGTGAGAACGCGAGACTCCGCCCACTTTTTTTGTGGGCGACCACGCCAACACAGTGATATTTGAAGAGACGCAGACAGGTAGCGCACAAATAAGTGGGCGGAGTCTCGCGTTCTCATGTCGCAAGTCGATTGAAAACACAATAACGCGGTTTTGAGATTTCCGGTTTCGAGATGTAGCGGAGCCCCTTACTTATACCGGATTTCGTAAAGTTAGACTGTTTGGCGCAATTTCTGCGTTTTGCACACTCTTTTCGCAATAACTGTTGTATTCCACTAAACAGTCTGAAAGCAGATGTTCCTAAAACAACAGTCTAAAGACAGCTGTTGCAAAAGAGTGTGATAATCGTCCGGTTTTGAGATGTCTGGTTTCGAGATGTCGCGGAGTCGTTTTAAATAGGAAATTTGTGTCACGGACATGGTCGAATTTTTTCCAAAAAAAAACGATTTTTCGTACCAAATTTCGACAGAAAAACATGTTTTTTTCCGACGTCGGAAAAATATTATTTCCGACGGAAACGGAAATATCTTCGGAAATCATTTTATCTCGGAACGGAATCGGAAATTTTTTCGGAAGTGAAACTGCCTCGGAACCGGAATCGGAAATTTCCGACATCGGAATTCCGACGGAATTCCGACTTTTCGGAAATTTCCGAGAAAGCCTGATCGTGAGCTCCGATTGATCAGATCGGGTGGGTTCAAGAACCTCCTGCTCCGTCTTTCCGTCTTTCAATCGTGTGGATATCTCTCCCTTTTTATTTATATATATTTAATTATTTATTTATTTATTTATTTATGTATTTATTTATTGATTTATTTTATTTATTATTTTTTTTTGTGGCCATTATAATTTTTGTTTTGCTAGATCAGTGACCCTTTGACGGTTGCCCTACCAGGAAGCTTTTAATAGCTCCCCGCCAATAATGCGGGAGGTCTGATCCTGTTTGTGATCGAAGACCCTTTCACTAGTGCCCGACATTCTTGTAGGAGGTTTGATCTGCATGCATGCATTTGCGATCAGCTGCCCTTTGACGGTTGCCCTACCAGGGACTTTTTACAGTTCCCCGCCGATACTGCGAGAGGTATGATCCTGGGATGTGATCAGTGACCCTTTGACTGAGGCTCGCCAATATCGTAGGAGGCATGATCGACTGAGTACTCTTTTTATTGTTTGCGATCAGTGACCCTTTGACGGTTGCCCTACCGGAGAGCCCTTGAGGCTCTCCGCCGACATTGTGGGAGGTCTGGGTTGTGATCGGAGACCCTTTGACTAACGCCCATCAATATCGTAGGAGGTTTGATGCGCTGGGAGGGGACTTCAGACCCTTTGACGGTTGCCCTACCAGGGAACCTCATGGTTCCCCGCCAATACCGCGGCCTCTATTCTGCTCAACGTGTATTGTGGGAGGTCTGATCATTTTTTCCAATCCCTTTATTTACAAGATAGTTGGGAGGGGACTTCAGACCCTTTGACGGTTGCCCTACCAGGGAACCTCATGGTTCCCCGCCAATACCGCGGCCTCTATTCTGCTCAACGTGTATTGTGGGAGGCCTGATCCTTTTTTCCAATCCCTTTATTTACAAGATAGTTGGGAGGGGACTTCAGACCCTTTGACGGTTGCCCTACCAGGGAACCTCATGGTTCCCCGCCAATACCGCGGCCTCTATTCTGCTCAATGTGTATTGTGGGAGGCCTGATCCTTTTTTCCAATCCCTTCATATACAAGATATTTTATTTACTTTATTCTCTTTTTATTATATATATATATATTTTTTTTTTACACACTGCAACTGGTTTCTCATAGTCATGTCAGTATTTTACTTATCAACCTGACTGATTTTTATCCCTCGTCTACCTTTCGGATTTGATGACTTCGAGTGGATGGTAATCGGTCGTGTAGGAGCTGAGGAATCGCTGCGCACACGATGCTCTGTACTGATACCGACAAACTTGAGAACTTGTTGCTAGTGAGAAAAGGATTTTTTTATTTTATTTTTATTTTATTTTTTTTTTTAAATTAATTTTACTGTAAAAATTTTATGTTTGTTTTATTTTTAATAATATTTAAAATTATTTATTTTTTATTTTATTTTCTCTTTATTTTAAATCAGATGTCCTTGAATCCTCGATCTGTCTCTCCCTGATCGAGCCATTCTATCTGTGGTTAATATTGACCGATTTCCTGCCACCTACTTTCTAGGCGGCCCAGAATTGGGTTTCAATTTTTAATTTAATACAATTTGAGTGAATAATGATAGTTACCAGAATCACCGAATGTGGTTGGAAGCATAAAGAAAAAGAACAAATTTCTTCAGCTTGTGTACGGCCTCGTTGCGTTGAGCTGTACCGCACTGCGTGTGGCGTCCATTCTCCTTTAGCAACCGCTGCACTGTCTGGCTTTAACTTTTTGCTTCCGTGTGAACTGCCTGAAGTAACATTAAACCTCTGCATAAGATATTATTTTTAGGATTTCATTCCTTTTTATTTAAACGCAAGAAATTGTACTCGGTTTATTATTTTTTTTTAAATTCACTTTATTCATCTGACAAAAATAGAGAAAAGAGAACACGGGACTTAAATCGGTGCCTTTTTATCGTGATTCCTTATTGGTACCCGGACTCTGTTTCTTCTTTGCTTTTCGCTTTCTCGATCTCGGCGTACGCTTGCCAGTCGCATTCAACCCAATCCTTCCAAAAGGATTCCGATCTGGATGCAAATGTTCTCATCGACGGCAGTGCCAGACACCATCCGTTTGCTGTCCACTCCGTGGCCATCTCGGTTGTCTGCACCAGCGCTGTCTTTGGTCTTCCTCCTTCTTCATGGACGTGGGTGAAGAGGTTGCGAGTACGTCAAGATAGAGCTCTGCTGTGGATGGTGGGACATCTCGGAGTGAGTCCTCTGGGTCGTGTTGGGCAAAGAGCGCTCTTTGTGTGGTCACAATCCGGTCCGTTAACGCTATCTGGTTGCGCACCGGTGGTAAGGTTTTTAGGGCACTGGCAACTTTCTCTGGCACGATACTGATGTTGATGCGCTGAGCATCCCAGTCGGCTCCTCTGAAGACGTCTTCAAAGAAATGTTCCAGGTGTGCTTCCCTGTACCTCGCGGTGTCGTCGGATTCTTTCTGTTCCACTCTGCATTTTCTCCACCATTTGTATGCTGGCATGGGTTAGACCTGTAGTCCCTGTCCGCCCTTTTCCGCCCAGAGATAGAACTTTTTTAGAATTTCTCTGCCTCCTTCGTAGTACAGTTCGAATCCTGGGAGTGTGGTCACTGTGTCGAAGTGTAAACCAAGATCCAGAGCCTCCAGCTCATCGCTCTCTAGTCTGAATCTTGCGTTGCCATTCTTCAGACGCTGTGCCAGTTCAACTGTTCTCCATAGGTCTTCGATGTATCTCATGATGCCATCCAGATGAAACGCTCTCCCAGTCCACGAGACGTCGACGCTGTTGGTCAGAAACATTTGTATGGTTATGGCTCGTTCCATCGCTGAGGTCGTATTGGGTGGCTCTGGTAGATCTTCCAACTCTTTTGCGATTCCAAAATCACTGCGTGAGCGGTATTGAGCTGCACTGGACCCGGAACAGGCGCTGGTTCGAATCATTACAATTTTTCTGATCGCCTTCTCTACGCGGTCGCTGGTCTTTCCGTCTTTCAATGCTTTGGATAGTGGCTGTGACGGGATTATCTGTAACAAGTCGATATTGGATACGTCTCTCAATCTCACTCTATGTTACCTTTAGTCCCTCGTACGCTTCTCCGTAGGCGGTTTTTTTGGGCTCGTAGGGCGCTTTCAGACTGGGTAGCTGCTCGTGGTAGTCGGACGGTCGACTCTGGAACATGCATTTATGAGTGTCAAAAAAAAGGATTTTATTTTATTTTTATTTTTAATTACCAGTGTCTCTCCGTGGCGATTGACCATTAAGGTGTCCACCGGTCTTGGCTCTGTCCACTCTCTTACGATCTCCATGAACTGGTCGTTCTCCTCACCGAAGTCCAGTGTCGCGAGCTGGTTCGCTGTGCCTAGCTGCTCTGGTAGTAGACCTTTGAATCGCTCCTGGGTATACGAGGTGATCTTTGGAAATCTTCTGCTCGTCCAAGTGTCTTGGTACGGTGCGAATCCCAGGAGGTTCTCTTTTCGCGGATATTGAGGGAAGTCTTGGAGGCATTCGTATCCGAGTTCGCCACGCGACGCTAGATCTTGAATCCGACTGAAGTGAGATTCCCTCAATTTCGTCCAATATTCTTTGAACTCTTCTGCGCTGGTAAACTGATTGCAGATCTTGAAGATTTGTTGATGACCGAGTTGATTGCAGTTGGTGCAAGCTCGCGCTGATCGGCACTGTCGGTGGTACAGCTGTCGCGAGCCACAGTCCGGACAAAGCCCTGGCATGTTGGCGGCCATGAATCGATGACGCTGGCTTGGTGGCAGGTCCTTCAACGGGCAGTGGTCTGGTCCGTGGTTGCTGACTTCAAAACCGAACCAGTTGCTGGTGCACAGCGGGCAACGAGCTCCCTAACCGATGTCGGTGCGCCCCTCTGGACTTCCTCTGCATGTGTTGAAGAACGCTGTTCTGATCTTGTTGTCATCTAAGAACGGGAGCCTCGCTGACATTTCCTTGAAATGTTGAACCGGGGATGGTAGCGTTCCTTTGAGCACGTACGGGAGTATGCTCCCTCGGCTCATCGGGTTCTTTGGTGCTTCCCATTGCTCTAATCCTTCGATGCGCAAGACCAGTTGCTCTGCGTCCGTTCTCGATAGCTTCGTGAAGAAGCTGGCCACTGACGTGTTTACCATTCTCGGCTTGGCGACGTACTGCGCTGGCTCCGGGCGTCTTGTGTTGGACATGATGATCGTACGACTGTGATGCTGTCTGTAATTACTGGCTTTAATTACTGGCAGACATCTTCGATCTGGCTACATCTCTCTGAGCGGTACTTACCAGGTGGGTCCTGCGGCGACTAATCCCTCTAGAATTTGATCTATTATTGAATTCTTTGCCGCAGGCCCACCCTTAAGTACTACTAGCGTGTCCTAGTGACACCTTGTGACGCGGGTCATCCAGTCTTATCTTCACGTTGGTTTATTTATTTATTTATTTTTTATTTTTTGAATTTTTATTTATTTATATATTTTTATTTTTATTATTTTTTGATTTGACACTCATTTTTTGTTTTGTTTATTCTTGCACGTACATGGTGCTGGGTTTTTTTCTTTTACCCGCTGGCGTTCCTCTCTTAGCATGCTAGTCTTGCCTTAGCTTTACGGATGCTATTGAGATGTAGCCTTATCGAGTGTTAGAATGACGTTTATTATTATATAAATTTCGAGTTCATGTGACGAGGTAACAAAGAAAGAACACGCAAATATATATTTTTGAACCCGCGCGTTAACTTAGCTTGCTGAATCGCAAACGCTGGTTGTTCAAAAAGTGCGATTCTTTTCTCGCTGAACTAGCTTTGCCTATTCTGGCGTGGCCTTAGACAGTAAGCTCTGTTACAATCATGCCGTATCTAAAATTCCCTTCGTGGGCTTTGCTCTATTACGCAGTATCTAAAATCAACTCGAACCATAATATGCGCCCTGTTTAACGCTACTCGTGCGTGTGCGCTTAATTAACTATTATGGTTCCAAACGGTTGGTCTGAGATTCAGAAAATGATGCGTCTATGCTGTGCCTGAGCTCTGTGCGTATCACGCGTGCTCTTAGCTTCTGCATTGCATTTTGCAATTGTACGAGATTCTTATGTCTCGTTCGCTGTTTGGATATGCCTTTTCGCTGTATCTAACTTAAGCCTCTTTTGCTCCTCGAGCTTGCTTCTGTTCTCTACGCTGGCGCCCATTTGGCTCTCAACCAAATTATTATGCCAATTGACTTAGCAGGAAGGATTGCTCCAATATCTTTGCGCTGCGTCTAACAGAAACTGTTTTTGCTCTTTGAGCCCTTTTCAATTCTATACGCTGGCGCCTTATTTGGGCACTTAACCAAATTAATATGCTAAATTGAATTAGCAGGAAAGGTTGCAACATGCATCGGGGTAACTAACTAAACATGCTTTTCTAATCTGCATCGTTCTTTGGTGGTTCAGTTTGGTGGGGACAGTGAACAGGTAATATATCGAGTTTCAAACTCTATAAGCATAATTGGAATTAATCAGAAAGCTTTGGTTATTAACAATTCTTTTTATGAAGAAGCAGGAGCGGTGAGGTTAGAAATAAAACAAAAACAACTTTCAAACAGTTAGAATAAACAAAAAAAAACAAACAAACAACTCAACCAACTCAAGCTATTTAATGGGTGAGGCCACAACGGATTAGCATCAAGGGGGTGCTCATGAACTCACGTCAGAAGTACTTTTCTTCTGTGCGCTGGCTCGTTGAGGTGTGCGGTGTCGATTCTTCCTCGCGCTGTGTCCGTAGCTCTCTTTTGGATGGTTGTCTAAATTAATTTGACTTATTCTTTTGTTGTTTTGTTATTTTCTCATCTTGCGACCGACTCGTCCAACGATGCACCACCACTCTTGGTGTCGACAGTTGTCGATTCCTCCCACTAGCGCTGGCGTTTTGCTGCACAATGTGCACAAGTGCTCTTTCTTTGGGCATTCGACGTGTGAGGCTGCTAGTTGCGAGCAGGTCAAGCAAAGCCCGGCTTCGATTGCTGCTTTCTTCTTTTCCAACGGTGGAAGGCCATTCAAGCACTTGCCATTTGCGTGCGTGCCGCCGCATACCACGCAGCTTGTCTGCATTGGTTTCGGTCGCGCTGTCCCGTTCTGTAATTTTTGAATAATTTAGAAGGGAAGTTTTATTTTTATGTGGAAGCTTCACTCACGTTCGAGCACTCCTTCAGAGCTTGTCTCTGTTCGGTGATGGCTCTGATCGTTTTTACCTCCTCGGTGCCTTCGCGCTGGCCTTTCGCAATCTCCGAAGTCGCATTTTGCAGTGTGCTGAGTCTCGCTCGAACATCCTCTCTGAGGTGTTTCGTCTCTACTCTCAGCTCCATCAGCTCTCGCATCGAGTCGCTGGTCTTGTTTGCGGTTATCATCACTGCGTTCTCAAGGCCCATCACGACTCGTTGAGTTTCTTGGCGCTGCCCTTCCAACTCCGTGAGCTTTGCTCGGATTCCCTCCGACAGCTTCCTCGCGTGCTTGCTATTCTTTGCGCCATCCTCTTGGCACGCTTGAAGGAGCACTAAGTCAGCTTTGAAGGCTCCGACCTCTCTGCAGACGTTGGTCACCGCTTCTGTCAGCTTGCTGACGCTGTCCGCCAGATCGGTGATCGCTTCCGTTGGGTTTGGCAGCGCTGGTTGTGTAGACTTTCTACGATCGGCTGAGTCCTCCGAGAGGAATCTCTTGGCGTCGGCTGGAATTTATATATTTTATTTATTTATGCTTTATTAAACTCCTACCGCTATCCATCAGAGCTGGTCCGCGTTTTCTGTCGCGCTGTCTCTTCGGAGTCTCCCTGCTGGGGCTCGGGACGTCTGTCCTTTGCGCTGATGCCGTGGATTTTCTTGACGCTGCTGTCATCGCCGTTGATGGTTTCGACTTCGACATTTGGGTCTTTGGAGTTGACAGCATAGTTCCGTCATGCGCTGGCTTCGCCACTTCGTCCAGCTCCACGCGCTCCTCGCCTTCCATCGATACTTCGAGGATCTCCTCGTCGTCGTGGTCGGTGCTTGGCGTTTCGCTTGACTGCTTGGGTGGTGTCGGCTGCTTCTCCTTCTTTGTTGTTTTTCCCTTGGCTTTTGGCTCTTCTTTGCCTGCACTCGGCTTCGCTTCCTTCTTATCTTCCTTTTTCGCCATTTCGACTGTTCGCCTTGCTTGTAGATGATAATCTGAAATCAATTACTTTTAGCAAGTGAAAATGGATTGGTAAGACGGATTAGCTTGCGAACGAGAGAGGTGAGAGATATGATCAAGAGAGACTTATCAAACGGAGACTCTTGGCAACTGTTACGGATTATCAATATTATTATTATTATTTTTTTTTTTGATATATTTTTTGTTCACTTCCCCTGGGCATGACTCGGCTTTTGGCCTATTGTTGTTGTTGCCACTCCCCGTTTGCCAAACGGGCCAACCAACAAATTCGTCGGGTTTTCTTTTTTTTTTTTTTGGGGTACATTAACCCAAACATTGAAAAAAAAAAGAATAGAAAATTTTATAATTTTATAATGATTTTATTTATTATTTTATTTAAATTTTTATTCGAAATTATTTTGCCAAAAAAGGGGCTTTTTTGCGTAGAAAGTGATTAAAAAAGGAGGAAAATATTATTATTATTTTTTGAAACAACTCACATTATCCTTGCGATCGCTTTCGTAGTCCTTTCGTACAGAAAAAATTAGGAATTTTTAGGATTAGTGGTGATGAAAATTCGAATGACTCGAAATCGCGGGCGCTGACTACTGTAGTCAGTCGCTCCGAGACCCTTGGTCGGTGGAGCGCGCTTTCTGACTGTCTCGGTCTCGCGTCGATTTTTCACTCTCACTCTACCTTTTTCTGTTACGATGGATCGGTTTCGCGGATCGATAATTTTTGTGACTTGATTTCTTCGTCAAGAATGAAATATTTTTTTTTAATTTTATAATTCTTTTTTATGTTTAATAAATAATTTACTGAATTTTGTTGTTGTTTTTTTTTTAACTTATATAGTTACTCCTCTGATGCATTCGCTCAGTTTTCGATTCTCGCTACGCGGATCGCTCGACTGAAGGAGAATTCATTTTGTATTCGGTCACTACCGACGAATTTTCGTTGCTTTCTATTTATTCTCACTTTATGTGGAAACATCCCTTACCGGGCTTTTTTGCTTCTTAGCCGAGGATATATTCAAAAATATTCCGCGTTCTTCGCGCTAGGCGGAAACTACATAATATCTTATGTTTTCTGCCTCTAAGCGAAAGGAATAATTTTGCTTTTATTTGTCTCGCGCTACTCGTTGTACTGGAGAATTTTTTATCCGCTGCTCTTTTTTGCTTTTTGCTCGCGCTAGCCCGGAACAACGTGCAATTCACGTTTTCCGTCATAACGGAGGAAAATTTGTCCAAATCTTTCGAGGCCGTTGCTCCTTTTACTATCTTCTTCCAGGCGGAACTCCCTTCCACGGGTCCTTTCCGCCTCTGAACGGGAAAGTTTTTGTAAAAAATTGCTTTTAATTGAGCTCTGGGCAAGATTTTAGGCCAGCCGACAAAATATTAAATTTTTAACAAATTTTCTCGCGCCACGCTAGGCGGGAACCCCGTGATTTCACGTGTTCCGCCTCCAAACGTGCTCGGTTCTCACAGGACCGTGCCCTTTTTACCCGGCAAGCCGGTCGCTGATAAAAATTTGTTTTTTTTTTTGAGTTTTTGGGCCGGAGCCAGCGGAAAAAAGTTTTTTCTCGCGCCACGCTAGGCGGGAACCCCGTGAATTCACGTGCTCCGCCTCTACACGTGCGCTGTTCTTACTGGGCAGTGCCCTTTTTACCCGGCAAGCCGGTCGCTACAAAAAATATTTTTCCAACAAAAACTTACGCCTCCCAGGTCCAATCTCGTCCGGAAATGGCGTCCTCGCGGCCATCGGCGATCGTCGCTCCTCCATTCCCGGTCGATGCACCATGTCGACCATCCGATTCGGGGGGATTGGAGCCCCTCGGATCGTCGACTTCCTGGGAGACGTTTGTAGTGCTGAAAACGGGGGTAACGATCCCCAATATTTTAAAGATGAGCGATGTAACACGGAAAGCGGTGTATAAACTCATGACCATTTATTAGACGCTCAAAAGCGATTATCGGCCCTAGGCCGATACAAATAATCAATAATAAAAGGTCAAGAATAGAAAAAAGGGTGCGTTGATCCAGAGAACAATCATGATCGTAACGCTAACAACGAGATTATATTAAAATATATTAAAAATGGGACAATTATGGTCATTGTCGCTGGAAAAACAAGCCAAAACGTGGCGCTGGTTGAAGGCAGGCTTCATGAAGTCCCAAAAAAGTAGGGAAAAGGAGTCCATTTTGCGCGGTCCATTCAAGGCGCATTGAGTTGGTTGACGGCGATGGTCCCGCCACGCTGCAACCTTAAAACGGCGGCTATTCAAAAAGGGATTTATTAATATCATCATTAGCGGTGTGCGCGAGAGAGGGTGAGAGATAGAGAAGGAAGAGGGGAACACTGTGGGGAGATGTGTCTGCGCACTCTCTCCTCTCGTTATCGATCGATCGTTTAGAGGTTAGAAAGGTTGTGAGTTCATCCCAAAGGGGGAATTCACGACAACTGTTGCTGAAAACGCTTCAATTACTGCCTTCAAAACAGCTGGATGGACCAACCGAGCTATCGCCAAGCATTTGAATCGATCCCACGATTCCATTAATCGTTTTGTTTCGAATCCGAACCCAATAAACAAAAAAAGAAGACTCGACCAGCTCCGAAGTTGAACTCAAGGGCCAGAAGATCGGTGACCCGAGTGGCTTCGAACTCAATGAAATCGTGTAACGATATTAATCAGGAGTTGAATCTTGGAGTTAGTAAGTGGACAGTTTGGAGAGCTCTCAAGGAAGATCCCAACATTACAAGAGCCGTCATGCGTCCCGCTCCGAGACTCACCAACGTTCACAAGGCCCGTCGTCTCGACTTTGCTCGAAGGAACATGTCAACCAACTGGGAGAAGCTACAATAATCTTAATTTTTTTATTAAAAACCTCTAATTTTTGTCAGAGTATCTTTTCGGATGAAAAGAAGTTTAATCTGGATGGACCAGATGGCTACAAGTCTTACTGGCACGACTTACGCAAGGATCCAGCCGTCTTCTCAAAGAGGAACTTTGGTGGAGGAAGCCTCATGGTGTGGGGAGCGTTTTCTTCGGCTGGATATCTGGAGCTGGCGTTTACAACTTGCCGGATGAACTCGACGGACTACCAAGATGTCCTCCAGAACCATCTCCTGCCATTCCGTCGTCGATTCAACCGCCTCCCGTTCACTTTCCAGCAAGATAACGCCAACATCCATGTCAGTCGCTCCACTTTAGACTGGTTCCAGTCCAAAAAAATTGATGTTCTGCCATGGCCAGCATGTTCTCCAGATTTGAATTCAATGGAAAATGTTTGGGGTGAGCTTGTTCGTCGTCTCTACAGCCATGGAAAGAAGTACGACACCATGGGACACCTCAAGAATGCACTCACTGCGGAGTAGAGTCTTCTGGAGCAAGAGTTCAAGTCCAAGTCCACCCAGTACATCCCCAACCTCATCAATTTTATGCCAAACCATGTTTATGATGTTACTACCGCTAAAGGTTCATCGATTACGTATTAAATTGTCGTTATTTTTTGTTTTCTAGCTCATTTCTTGAAGTGGACGTATAAACCTGCAACGGTTGCAGAAGGCATATTTTCAGTTTTTTCTGGGTATATCGAGTAGTTTTTCAGATATCATTTTAAAAATCACTGAACATATGTAATTTCGTGTCCTGAATCCGATTTTGACCAAACTAGATCGAAATATTGACCAATTCTCAAGTTATACTCAAAAACGAGGGTGGACGTATAAACCTGCAACGCACTGTACGCAACTGTGGTTTTTTCGCCAACAAGCAAATCACTCATAAGGAAGACGGAGTCGGTTCAAAAGAGCCTTGTTCACCGGTGTCTATTGAAAGGAGGAATTTTATACAAATCGTATTTCGACGGCCTGGAGATATGCGGTTTTGAAACTCTGGAATATCGAAGATTAATATACGACCTAGTAAATTTCTACAAATGCATTGTATCTAAAGAAACTACAAGTTCAAACAACTTATTTATCTTACTTCCGGAGCTCAAATCTCTTCGTCGCCACAAATACTATATCCGATGCTCACTATTAAATGATTCAAAGTGTTCTACTCAATTTCTTACGAACAGAGTGATTGGTTGCTGGAATTCTCTACCCGATGAAATCTTTCCTGTCAAAATATCTTCCCGGTCATTCAAAAACAACGTTAGCTCTGTGGATTTAACTAATTACCTCACTAGGAAAGTACTTTTTGGTACATTTTGGAAAATTCTGAAAAAAATCAGGGTAATACTAGATTTTTTGGTGAATTTTTTGAGATATTAAAAATCTGCAAAATGTTTTCAGAAAAGTTTTTATGAGCCGTCAAACTTTTTTCTATTGTTCGAGCACATTTCAAAACATTTTTACCTGTAAATTCGCTCCCCAGACATAGTAAATTTTTTTTGCAAAGTTTTGATGTGTATTTTTCGGAGCCGTAATACAGTCCAGAAATTTTTAAAAAATATTTCGAGCGTATTTTCTAGTACGCTTCGACCCAAAAAAATATTTCGAGTGTATTTTCTAGTACGCTTTGACCCAAAAAATTTTTTTTTTCGTTTTTTTTTGGAAAAAAAATGCCATGCAATTGGTGGACAAAATTCGAAAAAAGTTTGAAAAAAAAATTTTTTTTTTTTGAGTTTAGGCCTTTAATTAGGATGAGGAGCACTATAAAATACACTCAAAATATTTTTAAAAAATTTTTGGACTGTATTACAGCTCCGAAAAATACAGATCAAAATTTTGCAAAAAAAAATAATAGGTTTGGGGAGCGAACCCACAGACTCCTTGTATCAGCGCTCGGAGCGCACCCAGTTGCGCCACTCATCGACTTTTTTCAACGACCTGCGTGTTGGTAGACTTTTCAGCTGGTGTAGCGGAGGCGACCTTGTGGAATGTAGGATTTTAGAGATAAAAATGTACTCGAAAAATATTTAAAAAGTTTGACGGTTCATAAAAACTTTTCTGAAAACATTTTGCGGATTTTTAAGATCTTAAAAAATTCACCAAAAAATCTAGTATTAGCCTGATTTTTTTCAGAATTTTCCAAAATGTACCAAAAAGTACTTTCCTAGTCATACTCAACCCTAACAACTATTAACCCAGTCTATTCTCTTATGTTCTTCTATCTTATAGTTTATGCTTTAAGTTCATGTATAAGTGGCCTCGTGCCCTTCACTGAATAAATATCTATCTATCTAAAAAGAAGACGCTTACCTTAATTATGGTTTCTACGAATAGGATTATTTTCTTGGTCCCGACATTTTTCGATGACCCACTTATTGAAATTTGATTTTTTACTTCAATACATTTTTAAAAATCTCCAATATATTTCAAGATGATTCGGTAGTATTATAATAAGAGTAGGAAACTTTACTAGATAATTTTGTAATAATACAAGAAAACTGAGTAATATTACAAGAAATCCAATATATTATTCTCAGTACGGAGCGCTGCAAACGCGCTCCCTTCGCACAGTGGTGGACGCGGCCACGTTGGCGACGAGAGAGTGCAAAAAATTGAGAGAGCCGTGGCCGATGTTTTACTCTGATTTCTCTAAACCTCACTCCAAATGCATGTGAAATTTTTTGTTCGTTTGGAGCGAGTTTTCAGCGTTTTATACCGAGTATACAGTGCGCGTCATAAGTATATGCCCACCCCAAAATGTTGATGTTTGGACAAAACTGAACTATTTGGTTTAAAACCGTTATTGCTATTCGATTCAGCATGTCAAATAACCTATGTGGCCAATTTTTCATCACGATACAATTAAAATTACGTGTTCCAGGCCAAAAAGTTGAAATTTTGATCGCGTCATAAGTATATGCCCACCCTGAAATTTTGACGTATTTTCAAAAAAACAATGCATTATTCTTTGTATTTCATTCACAATTCAATTTTTTTTTCTGTTTTTTAATCGATCTAGGCGGCCTTCATAGTTTTTAATGTTACCGTATATGTTTTTGTGGGAGCAGTGCTCTGGAAGTGTTGCTAAAAGCGAAGGTAGCTACCGTACCCTCATTAAGTCAAAGTAGCGCAAGGAACGCTATCAAGTTATGTATTGAAGTGATAAACAGAATTTAAATCAAATCAATTTAACTTCCGGTTCGTCATTCTGCTTTTTCCGTTGTTATTCTCAGCATTTTCCAGAATCCTAAATTTTGAATTGAGTTTCAAACATAAAAGCAGCAGATTTCGACATTGTTAAGAATTATAATTACTGGAACGAAAGCAGAAAAGCGACATTTATGCATTGATCTTCTGACTTTATTCTGTTGGCTTTGTGAGCAGATGTCATGTAGAATTTGATACAAACCATTATGACTTTTCAATACAGTTAATTTTGAAATTTGGACATCGAAATTCTTGAGGATGTCTGTTGGAGTTGTTGTTTAATTGGTGGTATCAAATCACATTGAGCTTGCCTTGTCCTTTGAGCTTTTTTAGTAGAGCGCATCAAGAGTTTTGTATATTTAAATGAAAATTTCACAGATAACTGCATGGTACGGCGCTACCTCGAAATAGAACCTTTTCGACATAGAAATGTGCCGAAATAGAACGTGACGCGAAATAGAACCGCGTGAAATAGAACTGTTCTGAATTAGAACTGTCCCGAATTAGAATTGCGTGAAATAGAACTGTACCGAAATATAACCGCGTGAAATAGAACCCAGTCTAAAAATAGAAAACGCTCCTCAACTGAAATCCAACGCAGTGCCACGGTTGTTACAGGTCACGCCACTGAGTGGAACTTTTCTGTTTGGCCATTTATTCAATAGTCTTCACCCAATTGCGCTAAAACGCTCTAAAACGGAGTACAGTTCTATTTCACGCGGTTCTATTTTCTAACAGTTCTATTTCACGCGGTTTAATTTCGGAACATTTCTATTTCGGAACAGTTCTAATTCAGAACAGTTCTATTTCACGCGGTTCTATTTCGCGTCACGTTCTATTTCGGCACATTTCTATTTCGAAAAGGTTCTATTTCGAGGTAGCGCCCATGGTACCGCAAGTTCACTAAATTTTTTTGTTCTTACGAGTTTGCATAGTCCGAATTTCAACATGATATCCAGTTGACCGTGTTCTAAATTTACTAGATTTATTACATTTGTTGTATTGGTTGGAAAATACTGAGAAAACTATTGGAAAAATCCAAGAAAAGCATTGGAAGTTACAACAGACAGTTGTTAATTTTGCTTATCCGTTCGATAAATCACTTGACAGAGTTCTTGCGCCCCTTTGGCTTTGTGAGGGTACGGTAGCTACACTCGTTTTAAGCAACACTTTCAGAGCTCTGCTCCAACAAGAAAATATTCTGTAACATTAAAAACTATGAAGACCGCCTAGATCGAAAAATGAGAACAAGAAAAATCAAATTTTTAATGGAATACAATGAAAATTTTAATGTTTTTTGGAAAATACGTCAAATTGTCAGGGTGGGCATATACTTATGACGCGACCAAAATTTCAAATTTTGGCCTGAAACACGTAATTTTGATTGTATCGTGATGTGAAATTGGCCACACAGGTTATTTGACATGCTGAATCGAATAGCAATAGCGGTTTTCAACCAAACAGTTCGGTTTATTCCAAACATCAAAATTTTGGGGGTGGGTATATACTTATGACGCGCACTGTACAAGAAATTCTGGCAATATTATTGTGCCTCACAACATTCTTGTATTGTGTTTTCAATCGACTTGCGACATGAGAACGCGAGACTCCGCCCATTTATTTGTGCGCTACCTCTCTGCGTCTCTTCAAATATCACTATGTTCGCGTGGTCGCGCACAAATAAGTGGGCGGAGTCTCGCGTTCTCATGACGCAAGTTTACTATATATTTGTTTATTTATTCACTGAAGGGCGGTTGCCTCTAACACAATGTAGTCACCGGTTAAATAGTTACATATTAACAGGGTAAAAAAGTAAAAAATAGTTATAATCAAATAGTTTAAAAACAGTTAGAATTGAGAGTTAAGAAACTTTCAAAATTACAATTGTTCAGATTAGATTTAAATGCTCTAGTTGATATTTTTAGAGGAAAGATACAAGGGGAAAGGGAGTTCCAACATTTAATAGAGCGATTTGTTAAAAATTGGGCATTTACTTTGGATGAAAATTTAATGTTAGAACGAAGATAATGTTTGTGTCGTCGAAGACTTCTCAGTTTGGGTATAATCTGCATCCGGTAAATACAACTCCTTCGAAACCAGCCATTTATAAAGAAAAATGAGATCAGCGATCAGCCTTCGATATTCCAGGGGTTCAAGACCATGTTCTTGAATTGTGGAGAAATAGCTCGTGTACTCCAAGTTAAACTTCTTATGCAAACGGTAGATAAATGATTTTTGTAGAGATTCAATAGACCGAATAATCTCCTTCGAGGCAGGTGAGTAAACCAAAGTTCCATATTCGACCAGTGGACGCACATAAATAGTATAGCACTTGATAAAAATTTCCAGAGAGCCATGTCGCACTGCCTCCAAAAGCGGGAAAGCGCAAAACAACATTGACTGGCGCACTTTGCGTTTGCAGACGCAGAGACACAGAATTTAGCACAACGCCTCTCCGTCTCTAATCTCTAATGCGTGCAGGTAGAGCGCAATTGCATCGTACCACGCCGAGAATTATTGCACCTTTTGAATATAATGAAAAAACGTGAAGAAAATTGGTTATTTGAAGAAAAAATGTATAACATCGACATAAAATAATTAAAGCTATTTTTTGAAACGTTGAACACATATTAAATGTTCTCTACACTCAGTTAGATGGAAATTTAAAAAACGCCGGATTTTACCGCTTTCTGAGGCACTGCAGCTATATTTCTGTGAAATATTCAAATTTTTTATTGAATGTACCTTCACAAAGTACAAAAGAAACAAAAAAACCACATATTATATCAGAAATTCAGAAATTCTATGCCAGAAGAGGAATTTTCTGCAATTTCAAATTCATATTTCCCCGCCAATTTTGAACGTTTCCGATCGGTTCTGCGCTTAAAATGTTTGTCTGGTGCTACCTCGGAATAGAACTGTTTTGGAATAGAACTGTTTCGGAATATAACTGTTTCGGTATAGAACTGTAGTAAAATAGAACTGTAGCGAAATAAAACTGTTCGGAATAGAACTGATCGGAATAGAACTGTAGTGAAATAGAACTGTTTTGGAATAGAACTGTTTCGGAATAGAACTGTTTCGGTATAGAACTGTAGCGAATTAGAACTGTAGCGAAATACAACAGTTTTGGAATAGAACTGTAGTGGAATAGAACTAAAGCGAAATATAACTGTCCCGAAACAGAACTGTAGCGGAATAGAACTGTTTTGGAATAGAACTGTAGCGAAACAGAACCGCCTGAAGTGGAGCTGTAGTGACCCAGGAAAGCTACAGCAGCTCGAATAAGTATTCAGTTGTACATGGTAGGTTATTGAGTTCAATTTCGCGCAGCGGTTCTTCTTTTACAGCTCCATTTCAGTCAGTTCTGTTTCGCTACAGTTATATTCCAAAACAGTTCTATTCCGCTACAGTTCTGTTTCGGGACAGTTCTGTTCCAAAACAGTTTTTTTTCGCAACAGTTTTAATCCGCTACAGTTCTACACCGAAACAGTTCCATTTCGCTACAGTTTTATTCCGAAACGGTTCTATTCCGAAACAGTTCTATTTCGCTACAGTTCTATTCCAAACAGTTCTACTTCGTTACAGTTCTTTTTCGCTACAGTTCTATACCGAACGGTTCGATTCCGAACAGTTCTATTCCGAAGCAAGTTCAATATCGCTACAGTTCTATTCCGAGCGAGTTTTATTCCGAGGTAGCACCGTTTGTCTCGGTCATGTCTACAAAACTTGAATCGAAAAATAAGGAAATATTCCGTCATTCGGCTGAAATTTTGAAAAAAATATGATTTTCCTTCAGATATTACAACTTTTTGTATTTCGTCCTCATTTCTCCACCGATTTTATCGAGCGAGCTCGTAAATTATCGAAAATACCTATTTAAACAAAAGTTGAATCTAAAAACAACCTAAAACTTTATGATTGAAGAAAAAATTTAAGGAAACCACAATTTCAGTTGAAAATGAGCACTCATCGGCGCACGCAAAGTGCGCCAACCTTCTGCACTTTCCCACTTTTGGAGGCAATGTGTCGTAAGATATTGAAAAGAATATTAGTCCGCTGATGTGCCTTGCGAAGTATTTTTCCAATATGCGATGAAAACGAGAGGTTATAGGAAAATATGACACCAAGGTCCCGCACATGTTCACATTTCGATTGAAAACACAATAAATCTTCGCCAGTATGTATTACTAAAATTATTCGTAATATTTTTTTTTCAATTGCCTGAATACGCGTGAACATTATTTTTTTGCGCGCACAATTCGCAATTCGCGAACATTTACATGTAATTTGCGAATTGTATGCGGATCCCGAAAAAAAAACCAACAATTGGCGATTCACGAAATGAAATTTTTGCCGACAATAATTTTGTTCGCCCACAAATGACGAATCCCGAAAAATTTCGTTTAATTAGCCGATTTAAAATTCTTGAATCGATTAATTATTTGGCCTATTAAGCTTATTAACCAGAAGGTTGTTGACGGCTATCGCCGTCAAAAACTTTCTGGGTAAGCTTGGGCACGCGCGAGTCTTCCTAATTTTTCAAAGCGTTTCAATGTATGTCAGTGGAAACATTGAGTAAGTATGTCGATCCCTTTTGGAAATTGAATTTTTGTATATTGATGGCGAAAAAATATGTCACGAGCCTATTCAGTGCAGCAAAAAAAAACAGTTTTTGGTGTTTTCAACCCGATGCATTGCGCAAGAACATTTGAAATAAGAACTACCGTACTCATTGTCAGATGTTTTCAAACTGAACAAAACTGTTCCGGTCGAGTCCTGGAATTTGAATATTCTAATGGGTTTTCGAATACTATAATGGATTCAAGGAGGAGTGACACACGAATTCAAGTTTTTATTCGAAAAAAAAGCAACCAAAGAGATTTTTTGTCTTCCAATTTCATATTACTCTGCCACGAATCCATTATAAAAACTCATTAAAAAAAGATTATTTTTTCACTCGAAAATTTACTTTTTTTGTGAAATTCGAATCATTATCTGATTATTCAGGATGACACCATCATTTTAATCCAAAAACGAGGCCTTTTTGTCATAAAATGACCGAGCCTTAGGGTTTCAAAAATGAGTCAGGTAGAAACAATTTTGGAAGGCTGGGGTGCCGTGATTTAAGTTATCTGGAATCGTTATTTCTTCCATTTTTTCTTTTCCTCTAAACCCGTAGTTAAAAGTTCACTTGTTCTGGTTTCAACAACATTTTTTGGGTTGAATGGATAGTTTCAAAATGAGTAACAATTAAGAACCTTGTTTAAATAGAGTTGGCCACTTTATCAATAACTCCTCAGTCAGAATTTGACGAAAATCGTCGCATGAGCCTACAGTAGCTCAGTAAAAACTCATTAGTAAACCTATCCTCCTGAAATTTTCAATCATCTCAGAGCATTTTTGGCAGTTTAATGCAGAACAATTAATTAAACTTCTCTTTTACATTAAATTGAAATAACAGAAATATGTGCAAAATTTTGGTCCATAATCGCTCAGAAACTAAAACAGAGAGGAAAACAAAAACTCGAAATAAAATTCAAAAAATTGCTCAAAAATGTGATGAAACGTACTTAAATCTAATTTTGTAGGCTAAATTGACACATACTAAACGAAAACTCAGTTACAAAAAAGAAAAAACCACAGTAAAACTCGAACTTTCGACCTCCCACACGCCAGCCTAGACTACAAACCATGTGCACTTTGACACCGCGCAGGTTGAATAAATCTCCCTATGTGTGCAATGAGATTTCGGCCGACCCACAGTTACCTGTCGGATTTCCTTTCGACTGTATTTAGAAAAGCAAAAGGTGCAGAAGAAAAGTTGACGGGCCTAATGGGGTTATTCAGGGTCGGAAAAAAAATAGTTTTTTTCCTTTTTTTCCTTATTCAAATGACGGGAAAAAAAGAAAAAAATCCGTGGCCGCGAGAGTTTTTTTCCGTTGCTTTTCTAGGCCATCGCAAAAGTTTTTTAGGCCCTCGGCCGTGAGACCTGCGAAATATCGATTTACGGGCGAGTTGCCGGTGGCAAGTCCTGCACCCAAACCCCGTGTATTATCGGCCTCCACGTATCAGCGCCACGGCACTCCGTCTAGACCGCCATACACGCCGTTAAGCGCCACAAATAAAATAAGTTTAAGGTCACGTCGGTTTCACGCAGTTTCGTGCCACGTGAATATTATTTATTTTGAGCGGCCCATTTCGGCCATTTTTTAGTGCTTGTTTCTGGAGTTAGGTTTTTGGTGTTTTGTCTGTTCTAGTGTTCTTGCCTCTTTATTTCCATTCTTATTATTTATTTGGAGTATTTCTGCCCAATTTCGGGTCGAATACAAAGAATAAACCGCTTTGTCTTTAAACTCGTGGTCTTTTCGTTTTTATTTTTAAAGGAACCCGAATATCTCTTTGAAGAAAGAGATAACTTGGGGGCCGAGACCGGTTTTGTTTCGACGCTCTGTATTGCTTTTGCCTTTGACCGATAGGTTTGAATAAACTGTTGGTTAAAGTGGTAAAAAGACACAGAAAATCGAATCGACTTTGTGTTAATTTTGCATTTGACCGATAGGTTTGAATAAACTGTCGGTTGAATTGTGAAAGAGACACAGTGTTAATTTTGCATTTGACCAATAGGTTTGAATAAACTGTTGGTTAAATTGTGAAAGAGGCACAGCGTTAATTTTGCATTTGACCGATAGGTTTGAATAAACTGTTGGTTAAATTGTGAAAGAGACGTAGTAAGTCGATATTTACGCAAAGGATTGAAAATCTTTGCGGAAAAACAAAAATATCTGCACTTTTGAAGAAAAGTGTCAGACTTCAACGAAAAATAGACATGTCTTTGAGACAGGCGGAGAAGGATGTGGAATTGGAGGTTGGACACGTGGAAGAGAAAAACGTGGTGGTTGAAGTGGTGGAGTCGGTGACTGGCGGAGAAAGTGAGGAAAGGCTCGGCGCCGAACGGAAAGTCAGCGTCCGAGGCCGAAGAAAATTAGTAAAAGGTTTTGCACAATGGTTGAAAACTATTGAGCAAGTGAGTGAAAAGGTTGAAAGAGACCTTGTGGTACTGACAAAGTGTACCAAGAGGCAACGCGATGGTATTATTGCCCCGTTGAAAGAGTTCGCCAGTGAACTGCTGGAGCGGTTCGAGGAAATGGGTGCCGACAGATGGCCACGGTCTGTACTGCGTGTCATGAAAGACTTTGATCTGGAAAATGTCCAAGAGATAAGACAAGTCTGTGAAAAGGTGTTTGGAGAGGCGTGTAGTGAGGCGAATGCAAGTAAAGATGCGGAGAAAGTCGATAAAATCGACAGAAAGTATCAAAAACTAAAAAGTAAGCTCAGTGAGTGTCAAATAAAGTGGGAGGTGGAAAGAGAAAACCTGTTGGAAGAGCTCGAGTCGGAGCGAGAAAAAGCTCAGAAGCTTTCGGAAAGCCAGGAGCGGTTGAAAAGAAAGGTGGTAAAACTGGAAAAAGCGCTGGTGGCGGAAAAGCAAGTGAGTGAGGGCATGAAGAGCCACCCCAAAGTCTGGCAGGAGAGGAGTAAAGACGATCATGAAGGAAAACAGAAAATTCATGAAACCTGGCGCAAGCCGAGGAGAGCGTCGAGATCGTCGACAAGCTCTTCGGAAGCACCAAGCTGGGAGAATAGGAGTGAAACTAAAACTGATACGTCTAGGAGATCTGAAGTAAGAGATATGATGGATGGAATGCGTAGAATGATGAGAGCTCAGGCACTGCCGGAGCCACGGATATTTGATGGAGAAGGCGATTTTGGGGAATTCAAAAGAGCTTTCCTCCTTAAATATAATAATGTCACGGAGGGTCCGGAAGAAATGGTAGCCATTTTGGAGGACAAATTCTTGAAGGGGCCGGCAAAGACTCTGTTCAAAACATTGCCAAACAGGCACAATCGATCGATAAAATCATTGTTTGAAGAGTTTGAGCGGAAATTGAGAAAACGTCAGGGTGATAGTCGGACTAAAGCCCTCAATGAGTTTGAAAACTTGAGAAAGAGCCCGAACCAAAAGATGTGGGAATACCTCATAGATGTAGAAAAATGGTCCAGAAAAGCCTATCCGGGAGTGGATGAAGGAAACTTATCCCAAATGAGAACGACAAAGTTAATGATGGCGGTAAAAGATAATGAAAATCTTCACAATCTGCTTATCATGAAAAGGCTTGACTATTCCATCGAAAATCAGTACGAGAATCTGAAAGACGTTGTACTCCAACAAGAGCAAGAAAAGCGCCAGTCTCTGAAAAAAGGCCACTCGTTTTTAATGAATGAGGCAAAAATGAGGAAAGACACGTCCTGGAAAAGGAGTGATTATCACCTCAATCAATTTAAGAATGAGGAAAAAGACGAAATGGGTTTCAGAAAGGAAGAAAATCAGTCACAACCGGATCTAAAATGTTTCCGTTGTGGAGGCATCGGTCATATGTCTCGGCAATGCACGTCTAAGCCGGCATATGTAGTTGAGAGAAAGAAGTCAGAAGAGTCTGAAGGTGTCGGAGTAGAGGTGGTAGAATCGGTGGAGATCCTCGGACAAAACCGAAAAATTGTCATTGATAGTGGTGCGGTCGTGTCGGTCATGTCATCGGCTGTGTGGGAAAGACTGAAGAAAGGATGCCCAGATTGGGAGAAACGGGTCGAAGTACTGGCGAAGCCAGGGTTTACCATATTGAATGCATCGAAAGCAGAGATGCCGGTAGAAAAGCAGTTGAAATTGGAAGTGGGAGTTAGGGGAAGAAAGGCGTTAGTGGTGTTCCAACTAGTGGAGAATAGTTCGGAAGTTCTCTTATTGGGAACCAACGCATTCAAAAGCATCGGGGTAGAGCTGAAATGGAAAGCAGAAAATGCAGTGGCAAGAGCTGCTGAAAAACTGCGAGTACCACCACAAAACTGTTCGCAAAATGAAGTGATAGTGGACGTTGATATGGGGAAGAAGGTGTGGTTAGAGTCGAATAAAGAGTGGATGCCTGCAAGGCTGTGCTCCAAGAATGACGAAGGAAACATGACAGTCTCGGTTTCTAACTGGAGAAATGAGCCGGTGCTCATTAAGGAAAATCAGATTGTTGGTGTGGTTTCGCGTGAATGGAAGGTGTGCGAAAGGAAAGAAGAAAAGGTGGTTAATATGTTGGATATAGACAAAAAGCCATCGTTAAAAGGAGAATGGAGGAAGAAAAAAGTGGGAAGACTCTTGAATGAGACTGGGGAAATTCCTAGTGGAATGTTCCGGAGAATCATTTCCGAATCCAGTGAGGTCTTTGCCATCGAAGATAGCGAATTGACCCAAACTGGTATTGGGGAGTGTAAAGTGGAACTAGAGAAAGATCCGATCCACAAAATAAAGTATCCAGGAGTAGGCGATCGGGTGCGGATCAGGATTCCGGCGGAAAAGCTGAGATCTAAGAATCCAAAGTTAGCCAATGAATGGCAAGGGCCATATCGGGTGTTGAAAACAACTGATAACTCGGCTGAGGTGGATCCGATTATTGGTAATGGAAAAAGCCTATGGGTTCCCTGGGAACAAATCAGAGTGGTGCCAAAGGAAGTTCCGGAGGTCAAAATTGAGACTAAAGCAAAACGCGGGAGACGCGCTATGCAGAAAGATGTTGTAAACCAGGTCCATATCTGGGAGAAAGATAATTTCAGTGTTGAAAACATGAAATTTAATAAAGGTACGAGAAGGTGGAAGAAAAAGGCGACTACGAAGCATTGGTCAAAGGAAATCGACCCGCTTTTCGAATGTTCTTCGGATCGAGACTCAATTCGAAAATAGACACCGCAGTGCCGGATGGTAAACGTCCCAAGATGAATGGAGAGAATGGTTTTATATTAATTATTTGTTTATTTTTTTGTAGTAGGATGTTTGTCCCAACCCGTTATGAATTTAGGAAATGTGTAGGGTTTGTTTCTTAAGATTTGGGTGAGTGTAATAGGCCCTGTTAGGACTAAGAAGTAGGTTTAAGATTAGGGATTGAGAATATCTAGGATTTTATTGTTGTTTTAACGTGGCTGTAGAGTGAGTTAGTAAGGGCGAAATGGCTGGTCATTTTAGGAGAAGAATGTAAGTCGCGTGAACGTTGGTTGTGCCAGCACCGGCCAGGGGTCCGGTTTGTCTGAAGGGGGGGAAGTTGCCGGTGGCAAGTCCTGCACCCAAACCCCGTGTATTATCGGCCTCCACGTATCAGCGCCACGGCACTCCGTCTAGACCGCCATACACGCCGTTAAGCGCCACAAATAAAATAAGTTTAAGGTCACGTCGGTTTCACGCAGTTTCGTGCCACGTGAATATTATTTATTTTGAGCGGCCCATTTCGGCCATTTTTTAGTGCTTGTTTCTGGAGTTAGGTTTTTGGTGTTTTGTCTGTTCTAGTGTTCTTGCCTCTTTATTTCCATTCTTATTATTTATTTGGAGTATTTCTGCCCAATTTCGGGTCGAATACAAAGAATAAACCGCTTTGTCTTTAAACTCGTGGTCTTTTCGTTTTTATTTTTAAAGGAACCCGAATATCTCTTTGAAGAAAGAGATAACTGGCGAATAATTTTTGAAAATTGGACTCGCGCGCAGGTCTCACAGCGGAGGGCCTAAAAAACTTGCGATGGCCTAGAAAAGCAACGGAAAAAAACTCTCGCGGCCACGGATTTTTTTCTTTTTTTTTCGTCGTTTGAATAAGGAAAAAAAGGAAAAAAACTATTTTTTCCGACCCTGAATAACCCCATAACAGTAAAGTACCCTTCAAAATAACGATATCAAAATTTGGAAAAGACGGGCATCATCGCGGCATTTAGGAGACTCAGATTTCCAATTTTGACCTTCCACGGACTTTTGGGGACCGCGCCAGCAACGCGAACATGCCCATACACACTCTAACGTAAATCGCCGACACAAATTGGGAGCCGCTGCAAGTGCGCCCTATTGCACACCTCAAATGCGCGCGAGATTCAAATTTTAAATAATATCGACTTTGCAGATGTGAAATCAGTGCGCAGAACGAAATGTGTGCCGCAAGAAAAATAAAGATTTTCGACAAAATTTGCGAAAAATTTATCCAGAAATCTGTCAACAAACCTTTTTTAGCCAAAATGCTTTGTATATGAGTCATTTACATAAAATATGACAATCGGGACATTAAAAAATAAGCTCCATGTCATGTTTTGTCGTTTTATTTTGAAAATTCATCGCTCAATTTTTCGCAAAAAAATGTTTAATAATTTTGCCGACATATTTTAGCTGGGTGAAAGCATGTATTGCGGATTGGAGGCCACTAATGTTTCGATTTTCCGGGGGCGGATAACAGGAAACCCGCTCAAAACATGCTTCCACCCAGCTCCCTCCGGTCGCCCATTTTTAAGGTTTCACATATGCTTCCGGCGCGTAGCCACTGAACTTTCCGGTTATGAATAAATACTTGGAAACGCAAATCCGAAGTCCAGGACGAAAAAGGGCGAAAAAAACGAAAAGGAAATAAACTCGGCGGCCCCCAACCCGCATAACCCCAAAAAATATTAATTAATTCATAAAATTCACATAAATAAAAAAATAATCAAGTTTCCCGCGGTTGTTCTCTTTTTTTTCTACTCTGATTCTCATTTCCATAGCCGAAAAGTTTTAAAATTTGAATCTCATTTGAGGTGCGCAATAGGGCGCACTTGCAGCGGCTCCCAATTCGTGTCGGCGATTTACGTTAGACTTTTTTTTAAATAGAAAAAACCAGCAAAAAATTCAGCAAAAATTCGGAGAATCCTCGGATCGAACTGAAACTTTGGGAAATCCATTAAAAAAACTCCCGTTCAATTCCTGAAAACTTCAGACCAAAATATCGATTTTGAAACATTTCAGAAATAAAAATCGGTATTTTTGAAATCAATATATCGGTCTGAAATTTTCAGGTAATAATTGGGAGTATTTTTTAAATGATTTCTCACAGTTTCAGACCGATCGGAGCATTCTCCGAATGTTCGCTGAATTTTTTGCTGGTTTTTTCTATTTAAAAAAAAAAAAAATTTTCTCACCTCAAATGTCCACCGTTGTCGACGAGAGCCTTGCAGCAATTGGGACATTCGACAAAACTGGTTTGATGTTTTTGTTGAGTTTCTTCATTGACCACGATCAACCGAAGAAATCCTTCGCACTGTTTTTCCGACGTAAGAGCCTGGAAAAAATATTGTCATTAAACTTGCGAAAATCTCTTGCTAACCTTTTCAAGTGTAATCCCGCCGAAACTATTCGACCTTATCAGATCGATATCTCTCTTCTTCAGAGAAGACAGCCAATCTTGAACGTTTGCCGGGCTCGCGAATGATCGTTTCATAACTGTAGTCAATACATTTATATAGTAAAATTATTCACGAGAGAAACATTTTTTTTTCCACTGTATGCGATCATTGCGATTTCAAGAAATGTTTTGAAAAGCACTGGTAGACAAAGTATCGCGTGCAATGAAAAAAAAACAAAAATTGTTTGTATCGTGAACAACGCCATTAGTAATTCGTGAAATAAAATAAAATTAAATAAATAGGACTTTTCACAAGAATCTTTTTTTATTTTTCAATGCACGCGATGCCAAAATGTTTTCAAAAAACACACAAGCAACTTTAAAAAATGAAGATTTTTTGACATCGTGTGGATAGAAAAATAAAACGTTTTTTTTTGCGAAAATCCCCATAATTGCTGGAAAAAAAGCCAAAAAAAAACTATTATTACACAAAAAAATTCTGCGAGAAATGTCGTCAAATATGATATATGCAGACTGCACAATTGTTTACAGTATTCCACGGCTTTCGGGCCGGCCGCGGCCGGCCACGGCTTTTTTCTATTTAAACTCGCGCGGCCGGCCGAAAGCCGGCCGGCTTTCCTTTGGCCGCGAGCCGGCCGCGGGGCCGTTTTGACAGCCCTGCGTTAGAGTCCCATACACAGACAGACAGACACACAGAAAAATTTTATTAGTAATAGTAAAGATTAGTAAAGCGCGTTAGATTTTGAATAGGTTTATTCGGCAGGGGATTGGGCAGAAACTGTTCCTGCCCCGCGTCCCCACAAAGTACAATAACAATAGATGCAAACAAAGGCAGAATCTTTCTTATATATAAAAACCCAGATCGGGATGTCTGTGCGCGTCCGCACACAGGTTTTGCGCGATAGGCCTATAATAGGTTGCGCGATAGGCCTATCAAGTACCCGCGAAGGACCCTATAGTAAGCCTATTATAGGCTTATCGCGGCTCGTCGCCTATAATAGGCTTATAATAGGCTTATCGCGGTTGACTTTCGCCTACAATAAGCTTATCGCGGTCACCAATAAGCCAATTGTAAGCCATAAATAGGCCTTTCGCGGTCATTCAAAAATCGTTGGTAGGCTCGTAATAGCGCTATAAAACGTCTACAGACTCCCCCTATAGGCTCAAAAGTGCTCGCACTCAAGCCATTTCTTGTAAAAGAACAAAACACTGTTAAAAATAATACAATTTATTGCAATTTAAGCGAATAAAATAAAAACAATAAAAAGAAGAAGATTGGGTATAAAATATATCGGAAAAGGAAAATAAAACATTAATTTGGGGTCTCAAAGTTTTTAAAAGTTGGCTAACACGTAGTTCGTTTTTAAATAGTTTTTGTCTCTGGGACCATGGGGACTAGCTTATCTGGAGAAAACCTATGCATAGTGCTGTTTTTTCCTATTTTTCTCTAAACAAAAAATCAACTGAAGTTTGCATGATACAATTGCATATTTCCATTTTTACAGTTAATCGCGATTATTTTGCAAGTTTTTTAAAGTTCTATTACTGCGTTGCGAGTATTGTCGGCCCGCCAATCTAGTCAAAAGCTCTCCGCTGAACTCAACGCTATTGTTCATTTGTTAAAAAAGCAATTGCGCTCCACAAAACTTAGTACTTCGTGGATTTCATTTTCGTCGCCAAATTATTTCATTTCACGTGTAAATTCAACGTAAAATTTAATAATTTGGAAATCAAAATGAAAATTGCATAGCGTTGAGCTCGACGGAGCACGTTTGACCATTTTGGCGGGCCGACAATAGTGTGCGTTACTGGAAGAATTCTAAAGTAATCAAGGTATACATTTGATACGTTTTCCTATGCACGAATTGGTGTTGATAAGGCAAATTTGAACTAGCGGCTGTACATCGCCGAGCTGAATATTTTATTCGAACTTTGGTCATATTTTTTTACTTCACACAGCCTGCTACTTTTGGTGACTACTCGCCTTTTTTCTATTTTTTTTTCGACCCTTGTGGTGAAGTGCTTAAACGGTTTGAACGTTAATCGAAATTTTTGAACTGAACGTACTGTTAAAAAGAAAGGTAATTAAAACGAAACTATTGGTTGTGATCGCCAAGTTTTAGAAACATTTGAAACCTTACAAAATATAATTGTCGTCCAATGGCATCCACGTTTTGCACTGTCTCCTTTCGGTCCCTCGCCTCGATCTGAAATAAAAATTTATGATGAAAATGACCAAAAAAAAGTCATGAACCTATTCAGTGCTCGACTAAAACGGAGGAATATTAAGGGGCGATCAGCACACCTATTTTTGCAGCAACTTGCCGATTTTGGGGCAAACACTCATTTCCCACATAAATCAAATTATGAATCGTTTCTCACCAGAACCTATTAAAAAATGGGAAACGGATCATTTTCGGCCAATATACGAGTATATTTTCATTGGAAAAAGGTACGAAATGAACAAAAGTAAGAAAAGAACAGTGGGAAATGATCGTTTGCCGAATTTGGCAGCAAATTGTCGATTTTAGAAAAAAAATCGCCCGCCGGTGAACTGCGGCAAGTTGCCTCAAACTCGGCAAATTGTTGCAAAAATCGGAAGATTGCCGACAAAATCGGTGTACTGGCCACATCTCTACGGTAATTTTCCGTCGAAGTCGGCGTTCTAAACACTATCAGTGGCCATACGCACCGATTTAGGCGGCAAATTTCAAAAAATTCTATGAGAAAATGTTTTACGTGGTGCTTTAAGAAACAATTCTTACTTTCTGGAGTTTTTCAGTATAATGGATTCGTCGCGGAGTGACAATTTTTTCACGTTTTTAATCGAAAAAATGAAGAGATTTCTCGTCACCCCGTTTGACGTGAAATGTCACGTCATCACGAATACATTATAGGAAATATGGAATTCCGTGTTTTTTTTTTCTGGCGATGTCGGCCCGCCAAAATGGTCAAACGCGCTCCGCTGAACTCAATACTACGTGGATTTTATTTTGGTTTCCAAATTTTTTCATTTCACGTGTAAATTCAACGTGAAATGAAATAATTTGGAAACCAAAATGAAATCCACGTAGTATTGAGTTCAGTGGAGCGCGTTCCACCGACGTGGCGGGCCGATAATAGAAAACTTTTTCTATTCTGTAGACAACATAATACTTACATTGCATGTCCTTTCGCCGCTCCTCGTGAAGATCCATGCTCCACTCCGTGATCGCATCGTCACCTGAATAATGAACAATTTAGTGTTATTTATATGAAAGGAAGCAAAAGATTTGTGAGAAAAGATTCGCAAAAGTCCGTGCTGGCCGCCCCTCAACGGCAAATTGCCGTTGCGGGGCGACCAGCACTCCTATTTTTGCAGCGAACTGCCGATTTTAGGAAAAATCGCCCCGCCGTATTGCGGAAAGTTGTCTCAAACTCGGCAAATTGCAGCAAAAATTGGACAATTGCCGCCAAAGTCAAAGTACCGGCCACATCTCAACGGTAATTTGCCGACGAAATTAGCGTGCTGAAAACTGACAGTGGTCAGACGCGCCGATTAAGGCCGGAAATCGCCGAACATTCTCTGAGAACATCTTTTACGGGACACTTTAATGGGGTTATTCAATGGCAACAAACACCGCGAAATCTCGGAAAATGTTCCGATTGACCTGAAATTTTGGGACGCAAGGTTAAAAATAACTCCCGGAGATTCCCACGAAATTTCCGACCAATATATCGATTTTGAACATTTTCAGAAAACATTCAATATTTTTTTAAAAATCGATATTTCGGCCCAAAATTTTTTGTTAATGTCCGGGAGAATTTTTTCTTTTATTTCCCAAAATTGCAGGAAATCGGAGCATTTTCCAAGTTTTCGCGCAGTTTTTTGCCATTTCGTGAATAACCCCATAAGAAAAATGTAATACTTACATTGTATGTCCTTTCGCCGCTCTTCGCGAAAATCCATGCTCCTTGATAGCAATGTCACCTGAAAAATGAACAATTTGAATGTTATTTATATGAAATTACGCAAGATTTGTGAGAATGACGAGTGAGTGCAACAATAAACAAAACTTTTTTTTATTTAAACCCCCTGATTGGCCTACAAACGTAATTTTCGAGTTTGGGCGGCTTTAATGGCAAAGATTGACACTTTTGGTAAACAAAATTATGCTTTTTTGAAACAAAAATAAAGAAAATAGCAAAATAAATAAAGATAATTCTTGCCTCGCAATTTATCGCGAAGTGCCAATCCTTGCGCATGCGCCATAATAGGGAAAAAAACAAGAAAATTTTTGTTTATTAAAAGGTTAAAAAAACTAAAAAAAAAAAACGGAAAACAGTTGAAATGCGCCGGCAAAAAAATTAATTAGGCCAAAGAATTGTTTTTTTTTGTGAGTGCTTGCGTCTCTACCGATATAGTGTAACCATAGAGCGTGTTTGCACTGCCCTGACGTCATGCCGCTAGACCTACAAGTAGGCCTACCGCGGTCGCCGCACACCGCCTCCGCGATAAGCTTATTAAAGGAGGGTAGGCGCTGCCGCCCGCGATAGGCCTATTATAAGCTTATAATAGGCCTATATTTGGCCTCAACCTATTATAGGCCTATCGCGCAAAACCTGTGCACTTGCCTTTTTGCAAGAAAATGCAGTGGACAAAACACGAACGCGTGACATTAGGATTTGTATTCACGCGCACTACCGACTGAGCCACAGAGGACAGAAATCTTCCCAAAAGAGTGTGCGTATAAATGAATGAGGAAGAGTGGAACGTAAAAAAATAGAATGTGGCGACGAAGTCGCCAATAGGCTGCGTCAGCAGCCGCGCAGGACTGCGCAGCAGGCTTGTAAAACAATAAGAGAGAGATCGTTCTTGAGTGAGGAAGATGTCGCCTTTTAACTGATGGAATGTCTCGGCGTGGGTGTCTCTGGAATGAAGAAAGTTAGAGAGTATATACAGTCTGTGAAACGCAGGAAAATCCCATTAGCCGTGGGGCTGAAAGCGCTGGGAGCTCGCTGGCTGAGTCACGCGGAATGTGGTGACGTCTCAAGCTGCTCAAAGTACAGAGTCATAATGTATCTCTAAGGGATAAGAGATCCCTTACACCTCCCCCTTTTAATAAGGACCGACCCTGGTCCTTGCAAAAAGTTGACCCCAGATTAAGAAATGTTTCCTCCCGTATGGGCTGCCTTGGAGGCTGCCCCGTTTGGGTTTGAAAAAAAAAAAAAGAAAGGGGAACACACCTTTCTATAATCCCAGCCTCTGAATGACTTCATCCTGGTGATGCCTGGCTGCCGGGTCGACTCTCTGCATCGGACCACAACCTCGATTCCCACGCTGCGGATACCATCAGTAGACAGAGGTGTCGAGTGCGTGACAATGCCACATTGAGGCGATGGTCGGCCTCGAAGAAGGGCGAGTTGCGGAAGGATCGAGTCCGAGTGGTGAGCACAATCACTACATCAAATTCCTGTCTCTGAGCGCCGTCAATGGTGGTAGCAATGAACGGGTCCGTATCCAAAAGAGAGGATAGGAGGCCGGCCTGACTGCGATAGTAGCAGAGCAGTGCGATGGAGGTGGTGCCGAGAGTTCCTCTCAGGTCTCTGGCAATTCACAGAGCGGCTTGAGCTTCCGATCTGGAGAACGCCGAAGTGCCGAAGGTTACCGATGGCGATCTGGTGGTGCAGAGGGTAGACCTCCTGATCCGAGAATGGCGGGAATTGCCGATGGTCCGAACTTGGCGTTGGGGAAAGTGGCGAGTAGTGCAATTAGTGCGAAAAGCGGTAACTGGCTCGCCTCGTCGACTTGCACCGTGGCTACTTGGTTTGCGAACGGAGCCCATTGATTGGCAAAGCTATCCACCACGGAAAAAACTGTGCCGACGAGGACTGAAGTTTGGTGGATTTTGAAGAAACATTCCTCTCTCGTCATTTGGTCCTTGTCCGGGATCCGTTGCTTCACGACCTTCAACAGGTCTTTGCTTTTTAGTGGTGGCACGGGAGCTCTAGCTTTTTTTAGGTGGAACATTGCATTTTGGGCAATTTTAACGTCGTACCTGACTCCGTTTAATGCGGAATCGTCAAAGCGGAGTAGAGCAATCGCTAACACTCTTTTCCAAAGTTCTGGGTAGTCAGCGTCGGAATGAGTACTGTCTCGTTGACGCTGTCGGTTCTGCCCCGAGATCAATCGGGTAAATCGCACTGGATTGTTCGCTTCCAGTTCCGCCAGTTTGACAACTGTTTCTGAGGCGGATGCATTCGTCACTCCACATATGATGTTCAACTTTCCGGGGAAGATTGAGCTTGCCGCGATTGCAGCTGCCGAGATCATGACTGTCTTGCCTACTCCAGGGGGCGAGTTTGCCAACGTGGCCGCATTCAGATCCAATAAGTGCATCTGGCAGTATTCTCTTTGTGGGTCATTGAGGAAATCGCACACTTGGGGAAGCGAAGTGTCGCACGGTGGCCTGCGGTGAAGCCTGCATCCGTCGGCGACTGCCTTCGCTAGTTTCTAAGCTGACGAGTCGCGTGGCGTGGCACACCACTCAAGAAGTCGTTTTCTGGGAACAATCGGAGCCAGCCCGGATGGAGTTCCTTTGTTTGAGTCGCGGTTACTTGTGCTTTGAGAAGATCCATAGTTTCCTTTAATGTCAGCTTGTTTACCGTTGCAAATCGTGCATATACTCGTAGTGCTCCCGTCACAGTCTCCGAGTTGTCAACTTCCATGATAATTTTCCGACCTCTGTCCGTTGTGAGGTGAAACTGGGAGTTCCTCTGCCAAAATGCAATCTGGGCAGTGGTACGCGCGGAGCGTGGTAATGACAAGTCCCGGCAGGTCCGGGTGGATGTCTCGGGTCTCGGTGGTTGGGCTAGGAGAGTTGGCGTTGCGAGGCTCTTCCATGTTTAACAGTTGAATGGGACCATTTTGAATTGTCTCTGTTGGTTCGGGAGTAGCTTGCGGAATGAATGTTTTTGGTTGACCCTCCCCCAATTGAGTTGGAAAACCCAAGAGCTCCGACTCCGTATATTGAGTGAAGATCTCGATATCCGAGGTTTTCGGTGCCAGGTTGTCATATGTCTTTGCCTTCTTGAATTCCGGGTCGTACACCGTGTCGTCTTTTTTAGCGGTCACTGGATCAGGAGTACTGCATGTGCTGACCTGGTCCGTTCTCCGTAATTACTTCCGTAGCTGAGGCGGCCGTGGTGTTGGCGTACAGTATTTTAGGCTCGTTGGTTGGGTTTGTTACGAGTAGGTTTACGAAATTCGCCGAAAATACCTCCACCAAGTCCTGGCTTGATGAGGTATTTGTTTGAGACAACAGAACTAAATCTGCCGTCTGACCCACGCCTGGAACGATACATCTCACAAAGGACTCAGATCTGGCCGGGATGACCGTATCTTTCATGACGTGTACCGCATGCCTGCTTGGAAAAATTAAAGCGTTACGCTGTTGGCCTAAGGGGAGTTTATCCTCACCAATTTCGAAGACTCCTTTAGTGTAATCCAAATAAAACTTAGGTAATCTCTGGAGGAGGTCATTTCCCAAGATAAATTCATAACTCTGGGGACCTGATGGTACGCACTTTCCTTTAGCGGAGTGAGTATCTTCGAACAACATGAATGATCCAATCTGAAACTTAACGGTTGAATAACCGGCCATTTTTACTTCATTATTTCCTAGACCTACAGCTGTGTGGGAGGTCGGCTCCAGGAGCTGACCAATTCCCAACAGACAGCACATATCTTCGCTTGCTACTGTAAAACTAGCGCCAGTGTCTATTAGTGCCCAACAATGAATTCCATTGGCTTTTATCGGAATTTGAGCGATGAAAAATTCTTGAGAGGAGGTTTCGAGAGCGTTTATCCTTGGAGTAGCTAATCTATTTCTAATTGTTTCATACTCATCGAGAGTAGGGCGAGGAATTACTACTCGCTCAAGCTCATGCTTCGGCATGGATCGTGAAAAGGAAAGATAAGCCGAGAGAAACCCGGTGGCAAAATACATAAAAATAAGAGCTAAGATTACCCCAGTGACCAACGTGTCGACAATCAGAGTCCACACAGTGAAGATCACTCCCCCTAACCACTTAGCTTTATCCCAAAAGGAAAGAATTTGTTCCAACTTACCTCCTGCAATTGATCCTGAAGCTGGGTCACTGTTTCTCGAGATAGTCTTTGTGATTGCCTCTGGTGATCCTTGCACTGCTGCCCAAATCTCGTTGTAATGGTTCTCATTAATTTCCTCTGAAATTGAACCAATTACCATATTGTGAAAAATCAGGAGTTCTTGGAGGGCTTGACTAATAAGGGAGTTACTAGAATGTAAGTCGTTTTCTGCGTGGAAGTTCTTGGTCTCTTTGAGCTCCAAGGTAAATGGATTAAGACTTGCTGGAGTGTCATTGACGATAAACTGAAAATTAGTTGTTAAACTACATTCTACTGGATGTGCTCTATTGGTGATCTCATTGGTAGCTAAATCAAGAAAAGTTGTGATTGTGTTACCTACAGGGAGGACTACCTCAATAGCTGGTTTGGAGTAGCACAAATTTTTAAAAGCAACAAACCTGTAGGAATCTGGGGCAAGAGCAGAACAAGTCTGAACTGCCAGGTATCCTTTACTCACAAACCTTGCATGCACATTTTCTTTCCTGAGCATTTGTCTAGCTGCCAATGTTGGATTGCTTGCCGCTGCTGCCATTGTGGATGCCGTCAATGAATTGAGGTTGTGGCACCAATCCAGGAAATTCCTCGCAAACCAACTAGCTGATGAATCCAAGGCGGCATTTTCCAATGCCAAAAGCTGCGCCGCTAGCTGATTTGACGTGACGTAATTAACCTTGCCGTCTACTGACCACTCTTTGTTGGCAGTGTTTTCAGTGAACCTTTTTGTTCTCTCAGATAGACTGACACCGTATCCTTGATCCGTTACGATTAATTTCACTCCACAGCTTAATGTCCTGGAGCTGCTGTCGGTATAAGTATAGAATCCGACCCCATATAAGTTCATTTGGCGACCCCAACTGCAGAGTATAGTAGAAGACCACAATGGTTCCTCCTCGGACGCGGTAAGACCAGGAGTTGGTTTCTAAACTCTTGGGGTCAAATTCTAAACTCCTGGGGTCGAATACTAAACTGTTTGAAAATAAGTTTTCAGTTGATAAGGAAGGTTTTGGGGTTGCTAAATATACTCTACAGTTGGGGTTGGAAAGTATACGGGTCTGGGGTCAAATTCTATACAATTACCTAAGAGTTCATTTAACGACCCCATTTCTGTTGTTGGGGTCGGATAGTATACCATTCAGAGTATATTTCATGACCCCGTTTAATACACGACCCCAGTCCAAAATCACGAAAAAATGTACTGCGGGGGTCGCCAGCCATACCATAGGGTCGTCAAATATATTGGGGTCGGATTCTATACTTATACCGCTGCTGTCATTGAATGTGAGAGCCACCTCACGATCCTTGCTCAGCCAAATGTCTTGTGACATGAATCCTTTGAAAGACTTCCAGGCAACATACTCACCAGTGATGAGCGGAAACCCGTTTTTCTGAAAAACGGAAAGCGGAAACGGAAACGGAAACATATTTCTAATTCTGCGGAAACGGAAACGGAAACGGAAAACGTTCTTTATCATTCACGGAAACGGAAACGGAAAAATACGGAAACGGAAAATAACGGAAAGCTTCGCTGAACTCAACGCTATGCGATTTTCGTTTTGGTTTCAAAATTATTTTATTTCACGTATAAATGTTTCGTGAAATAAAATAATTTGGAAACCAAAATGAAAATCGAATAGCGTTGAGTTCAGCGGAGCGCGTTTGACCATTTTGGCGGACCGAAAATAGTGAGCAAAATCAAAACTTCTATTGTCGGCCCGCCAAAATGGTCAAACGCGCTCAGCTGAACTGAAAGCTATGAGAGTTTTCATTTTCGTCTCCAAATTATTTCATTTCACGTACAAATTCAACGTGAAAGTAAATAATTTGGAAACCAAAATGAAAATCTCATAGCGTTGAGTTTAGCGGAGCGCGTTTGACCATTTCGGCGGGCCGGCAATACAGGGCTTCCTCCCCAATACGATTCCGTTTGGGAACGAAAATTTGACAGGCGATTGAAAAGAGTCGTTCACTTTTAGCCGAAGTGGTTGCCACAGCTAGAAGCTTTTGGGCCATAGATTTAAGCCGCGGAAAATTCTGATTCTCTCTCCAAAACTTGAATGGGTCAGCGGAGGAAGTTGGCGGTTTTGGAAAAAAATTTTCGAAACAAAAAACAGTTGTCGATTTACGGTAAACTATCAGCATTTTTGGAGTGTCGTCTGCATGAAATACACGTGGACAACATCAGATATTTCAAGCTAAACATTTTCCGTCTAAAGGCGGATAACGGAAACGGAAACGGAAAAACAGTTACAGGGTGGCCGATAAGTATAGGACGTTTTGAAAGTGCTCCCATTTTTTCAATTTGAGGATTTTTCGAGAACAACCTTTATTAAACAACAAAAAATAAGCAGAAAATTTGATTTTACAAGAGAATTTCGAAGTTGGATCCACGAGCTTTGACACAGGCTCTCAAACGTTTCTTCACCGAATTGACAGTGCGCCGCAGGTATCCGTCGTCGATCGAAGCCCATGCTACCTCGAGAGCGGCCTTCAAGTCATCGACAGTAGCAAAAACTTTTCCCGCGATCTTCCCTTCCAACATGCCCCAAACGCTGAAATCCATCGGATTGAGATCCGGGCTGGAAGCAGGCCACAAGTTCTTGTCCAGGAATCCAGGGAAATGCGCCTCCAAGACGGCCAATGTCGATCTCGAGCCATGGGACGGTGCCCAGTCTTGTTGAAGGATAAATGGACCACCAGCAAAGTGCTGAGTGACCCAGGGTAACAAATTATCCATCAACACAATCTTTTGGTACACCTCCGAGTTGATTTTCACATTTCTTTCAATGAAAACCAACGGAGTTTTACCGGTTGCCGTGATACCGGCCCAAACCATGACACTTTTCGGGAAAAGGCGGTTATGGGCAAGACGACGTTTCGGAGACATGCTGTCATCCTTTGACAATAACTGTCTCTGGTTTTGACGGTTGGGAAGAGGTTCAATAGTGAAGATCTTCTCGTCTGTCCAGATAACGTCAGAGACGCGGCGCACTTGAAAGTGCTGGAGTAATTTTCGGCATTTTTCGAGTCGCATCGCTTTCGATTTGTCCGAGAGGTACTGTCCACGACGTAGTTTGTAACTTTTGAGCTTCAAGTCGTTCTTGACAATCGATTGGACAGTGGATCGGGCAATTCCAAGCTGTGACGCCATCCTATTGAGACTCAATCCATCATTTCGAATGATCCGTTTCTTGATGATTGCACGAGTATTCCGGGTGTTGACAGAACGTGGACGTCCGCTTTTTTTTACTTCAGAAGCATCTCCTCGCTTTTTGATAGCAGCGACAACGTTTCGAACCGTCGAAGACGAAATTTGAAGGCGTCGAGCGATCTCAGCACTTCCGAGGCCTCTCTTGAACAAGAGTTCAATGACGATGAGGAGAACTTTTCATAGCTCGGCGATATGGAGAAGTGAGAACAAATGACTGAGAAGCTTACTTATATAGTCTCTGGACTTTCGAAAAGTTTCGAAATTTTTCGAAAATATCCCTTGGCACCGTGCCAGGGAACGCTGAAAGCGAGCGTCCTATACTTATCGGCCACCCTGTATACTTTCACGGAAACGGAAAAGGAAACGGAAAATAATTTTTTTTTCCGCGGAAACGGAAACGGAAAAAAACTCTCCCAAAAACGTCACGGAAAACGGAAACGGAAACGGAAATTCCGCTCATCACTGATACTCACATTGGGCACTTGGGGTCGGATCCCAAGCAAATGCCCCTCCATCTCGAGTTGTGCAAAAGCCATCCGAATATCTGCATCCGTCCATTGAACCAGCAGGCGACTCCGGTACGTCCTTTCCGAATCGGGTGGCGACGTGAGTTCTCACCATGAAGCAGTTCGTTGTCTCAGTGGTTTGTGTCCCTTTGAAGATTGAAAAGGGTGCTGACGGCCAATCGATGATGAGAAGGTAGGTCCACTCGTCTGATCTGCGAGGAGGCGGGGCTTGTTGCCTTCGCACAGTCTAGCGGGGAGGGGAGACGCAGAAAAGAAGTTGGCGAGTGTGGCATGCAAATTAGTGGAGAGAGCGCATCTGATGACGTAATTAGGACTGTTAGGGTCCCCAGAATAAGCCAAGTAGTTGAAACTATGCGCAATACATTAATCCTTGGAGTTGCTGGCGAGCCACCAGAAGTTAGAGTCAAGTCCTCATTTCTTTTGATCAATGCCCCAACTTGCTGAGTCTTAGCGTGTAGCTCTAATTCTAAACACTGGTGAAGCGCCACGGGCCCGCAGCGGGCCCGCCGCGGGCCCGCCAGCGCACCGCTGACAGCTAAAAGAGTACACGCGTGGTGCACGCAGCGGGCCCGTGGCGGGCCCGCCAGCGGTTCGCTACCTGCTACATCGCGTGGGTGACCCCTTTCTTGCTTTTTTCTTTATTTGATATTTTGGCGCTACCTCGAAATAGAACCTTTTCGAAATAGAAATGTGCCGAAATAGAACGTGACGCGAAATAGAACCGCGTGAAATAGAACTGTTCTGAATTAGAACTGTCCCGAATTAGAATTGCGTGAAATAGAACTGTACCGAAATATAACCGCGTGAAATAGAACCCAGTCAATAAATAGAAAACGCTCCTCAACTGAAATCCAACGCAGTGCCACGGTTGTTACAGGTCACGCCACTGAGTGGAACTTTTTCTGTTTGGCCATTTATTCAATAGTCTTCACCCAATTGCGCTAAAACGCTCTAAAACGGAGTACAGTTCTATTTCACGCGGTTCTATTTCCGAACAGTTCTATTTCACGCGGTTCCATTTCGGAACATTTCTATTTCGGAACAGTTCTAATTCCGAACAGTTCTATTTCACGCGGTTCTATTTCGCGTCACGTTCTATTTCGGCACATTTCTATTTCGAAAAGGTTCTATTTCGAGGTAGCGCCGATATTTTCTATTAGAAACTAACACTGATGTTATTAATAAGACAGTTTATTGAAAAACAGAAAAGAAAAATGTAGAAAATTATTAGATTATCACAAAGTTCTTCGATGACGTTGCCCGAATCATCTCATCGTCGATCGTCCAAATCGAGATGTCGCAGGTGTCTGAAAATTGAATAAGTTTATTATGTGAGAGCTGGCGCTAAATACGGCATCCCGGAGTTTTTAAAAACTTTATTTCCACAAGTAAATGGCGTAGAGTTTCATGTTATTTTAAAAAGTACATTAAAAAGTTTCCAAAACAGTTGAAAATAACTCTTTTTAAATTTTTTTCAACTCTTTTTAAGCCGTAGAATGTCAAATAAGTCAAGGAAGACCGATAGTTGCATATAATTGCCACGGACTTCTTAGAATCACTTGAAATGGTACGCGGTTTAACTGGGCTTCTAACGTTTTCTATATTTTTAGGGAATATCGTTGTTAAAAAGAAATATAGCGTTATTTTGTGTCATTCCTATTTCATTCAGTTCCTTTCTTCAAAAGCATATTTCCAAATTTGATCTGCGCAAAAAGCACCTAAATATTTCGTACCAGAACTCGGTCGCTCCAAGCCCTGTGGCTTTGAAAATTTTTGGGCAAGTTTCGTGCCAATCGGCTTTTTTTCCACTACGTACCGATTCGGATCCTATCGCCATTTTGAGAAATTTTCTCTTCCATGTAAGAAACCCTGGATCTATTTGAAAATGAAAGCCAAATGAAAAATCGGCTCAATAAATATTGTTCTTCGTTTAATTTACTACATTTTTTAAAGTTGGTTCAAATCGGTGCGCTACCGGCTTTAGGAAATTTGTTAAAGGTATTGCAGTCGAGCAAAAAATAACGGATTTTCGCTTCCATTTTCAGTTTTCTGTACTTTTCTGGGAAACAAAGGTCTAAATAAAAAATCGGCTCGCTAATTATTTTTCTTCATTTAATTTGCTAGGTTGACACGATATTACGCAAACACCGCGTTGCAATTTTTTGTTTTCAACATATGTAATACAATTTATTTTGCTCTTTTTTCGCAAATTTCAACAAGACTAAAACTTTTCAAAACATACCGATTGGCCAGATGAATTCGATTTTTTCCATAGCAGTCTGGCTTCTTTACCACCTGAAAATAATAAATATCTCAACAAAAAAACCCATAAAACGTACTTTACAAACTTCCTCGTTTTTCAGGCGGATTTTAACCTCCGCCGACCGCAAAATGTTGCCATTTTGATTCGTTTTTCCCCTGAACACACAAAAAATTAATTAAAAATGAAAAATAATGATAAAAAACGGCAGAAAAACACGTAAAATTGAAGTTGTTTGACAAAAAAATATTTAAAAAGTTAAGCCCCGCCCACTTTGCAATCTGCGGCACACAGTTTTGCAATAATGCTGCGCGCCATTTGTTTCACGAAAACTTGGTAATACTGACTTTTTACGTTAATATTGTTGATGAATAATCAAAAAATGAGTATAAAATCACAAAATTTAACATTTAAAAAAAATTAATTTACACGTAATCGCTTTAAAATAGGCAGATTGAGCGATGTTAGCCTGCGCTGAACTCATTGTCAACGTCAATCCGCAGTACCCGATTGTCAACGTTATTAAAACGGTAATTTCAGTATTATAGAATTTCAAGCCTGCTACGCTGACGTATACTGGATATTGACACAGCATTTAAGAGACTTGTTAAAAAAGGAACGCGATAAGGATAAGGCGATAAAGGCTCTCTTACCGGCTTGACTCTTTTAGCAGCGTAGAAATATTTTTTCTATAAAAACTATAATCGATGGAAAACACATATAATAGATTCGTGGCGGAGTGAAATTTCACGTGAAACCGGGAGACGAAAAATCTCTTAATTTCTTCAGTTACTTCTTCATTTTTTCGAATATTCTCAGTACGGAGCTCTGCAAACGCGCTCCCTTTGCACAGTGATGGACGCGGCCACGTTGGCGACGAGAGAGTGCAGAAAATTGAGAGAGCCGTGGCCGATGTTTTGCTCTGATTTCTCTAAACCTCACTTCAAATGCATGCGAAATTCATTGTTCGATTGGAGCGAGTTATCAGCATTTTATACCGAGTATAAAAACGTAAAAAATTGTCCCTCCGCTATGAATCCATTATACAACCATTGCAAGAAGCCGGAATATCTACGTAATTGCTAATGTATGCTGAATTTTTAATAAAGGCTGCTACATTATTTTTAGCAGGTACTGTAAGCTTCGTTACTGAAGCTGCACTTTTTTTTTAGAGAAAATACAGTGTTTATAGATGTGAATTATTCACAAAAAATGAATTACATTCAAGCGAACGAAACTGGTAGTTTTTGTGAATGCCTTCATCTGTTTGTTTGAATTTTGTATAAATAATTTTGTTTTCAATGAATTTGCCACATGAGAACATGAAACTCCGCCCACTTATTTTTACGGTGTTTGCGGATTTTTGTTTTCATGGTGCAAATTGTTTGAAAACCTAATAAACACTTCTCAAATTAGAACAAAACGTTTTCAACAAATATCAAAACAAACGAAACGTTAATGAAACTTTTCTGCAACTTATCCGCGGTCGGTCATGTCCAATTCTTACAATTAGAACAAAGTCTACTAAAAAAATCTTTGTACTCGTTATTATTCACATAAAACTAGGAAAAAAATATTTTTATACCTTCTTGAGACAGTTTACCATCCTCCGCCCACCCGTTCGTCAGTTGGACGCTGGCGGGCCCGCCAGCGCATCACTACTGAATATCAGAATTTTCGATCAAAAATTCAACTAATTAGTGTCCTATGCGCATTTTTACTTTGTTTAAAATAACTATAATTCATTTATAAACCCACTGGAAACAAAAAATTTTCCACCTGTCAGTCAGCTACCAAATATCATAGCCGCCGCGGGCCCGCCAGCGGCCAGCGAGAGCACCCAAGCGCTGGCGGGCCCGCTGCGGGCCCGTGGCGGGCCCGTAGCGTCTGCGGAGCCGCCGCGGGCCCGCGCGCGGTTCACCAGTGAAGCCTCAATGCGTGCTTGAATGTTGGGATCAAGAGGCTGCGTCACTTTTACTTGGGGCGCAGCGACCTGTGATTGTTGATAGGGTTCGCCGCAGGGAAAAGGTACCTTTGATGTTGCCTGCCAGAAAAGTGACCTCTCCCGCGCCCACGATAAACGCCTCTGTTTGACAAGTCTCTGCGCTTTTGATAACAGTCCCCCACGAAATGGCCTATTTTATGGCAATAGAAACACTCACTGGTTTTGGGATCCCGTCTTCGTAGAGGCTGTGGAGCTGGAGCAATGGCTAAACCTTGCGGCGTAATGGTGTTGGGTTTTGCTGCTTCAGCCAATAACATTCCAAATTCCATAGCGGAATTCTGCGCTTCCTGGAATTATTTTGGGGACTCACCCTTGACATGAAACTTGAGATTGAATAACAGCCCGTCCATCATGGCCTCTTTAGCCTTGTCTGAAATATAGTCCCGAGGTTTTCCGGCATACGCACTTCTCGCCAATTTTCGCACTCTCGCGCAGTAATCGTCCACACTTTCCGCCTGTCCCTGTACGCACTGCTTGAGAAGTTGACGCTCCATCTCGGGCCTGTTTGGGTTCTCGAAAGTTGACTTCAGCCCTCTACTACTTGCGCAAAAGTAGCCTCCCCGTTACCCTCCGAAAATTCTTCTGCCCTATCGCGCGCAAAGTCCGTTAGATAGGTGAGAAAAACGGCATTGGTATTGTCCTCACTCAAAGGCGCCGAAGCTGCCGCAACGTGGTCCTTGAAAGCTGATAAACGCCGAAAATTTTTGCGAAGGCGAACCTGAGAAAATTGGAATGGAGGGAGCCAATTTTACGCCTAATACTGAAATGCGGCCTGTTCTAACATTCGAAATTTCGCTCTCAAACGCCACCTCATTCTCATTTACTATTTCGTTCTCATTTACCGTAGTTTCTATAAGGACGCCAGTTTCTTGCTGAGTGTCCATAATTGTGTGAACTGTGGGGTTTGGAGCATTTGGAGAGTTGCCACCTCTTGGGGAAGTAGAGTCAGAGTGCCTTCCACCAGTGTTTGTGTCTTCATGCGAGTGGGTGATCAGAACCTGCTCAAGCAATCCGACTTTTTTCTCGCACTCCGTTGCTCGCTTCTTGACGGCCTCCAGCGGACTCAAAGCCAAACTCGCCACCTCCTTCACCCTACCGTCCAACGTGATGAGGTCCGACAAAATTGCATTTTTGAAGCATATTGCTTGAACTCCCGAAAGCGTTCCCACTTCTCGAAGTTTCGAGGGCAGGGCCGTTTCCGTGGCAAACTGGGGCGCGACCCCAGTATCGTTATCATTTTCGTTAACCATCTGAAGATTTGAAAAACCATTATGGCAAGTCCGACTCCACTTGTGAGGGACGATATTTATTTCACGAATACACGATCTTGAGAAAGCCAAAGGTGACAAGACTATAAGATGAAAGAAAAAAAAATAGGAGAGAAAGAAAATATGTTTTGTTTTGATTTGAGAATGGTGTAGAATAAATCGAATGGGAAAAACAATATTTGCGAAGAAAAATTTCAACCCTTGTACTATTACACTGAAAAATTTAAACCTACGTCTAGGCATACGGTCACTATGACTCCCTGTTTGCAGAAGCCGAGCGCTCTGGCTTTCCTACACCATCGCGACCTCGTCGCGCCCGATTTTTTCTCTCTTTTTTTCCACACAAAAATAACCTATTACTGTTGGCGGTGCACATTCAAAACTCAATCCCCTAGTGGGATCTCAGGGAATTTTCGGCAAGGGAACGGCGCGACTGCCGTAAAAATCGGCGAATTTCCGCTAGTTCGCAAGGCGGCGCGAGGACGGCGCGACGACGGCGAGAGGACGGCGAGAGGACGGCGCGACGTCGGCGAAGGAAAAGAGTGCGAGACTCGGCAAGAGGACGGCGTTGGCGCGGCAAGGGGTCGTCGGAAAAAGCGTCAGCACGCGCTTGGCGCACAATTCTTGTTATTTGTTGTGAATATTCGTTACCTACTTTTCTATTTATTCTCTAATTAAATAATTTTTTCGTGGAGAAGCTGATTCGAAATGTGTAAGTAATTTATTTTGTTCAAAAATATCATGCAAAAATTCATTCAGACTTGGCTCGCGTGGAACGAGAACACAGTGGTAAGTTATTTAATTGAAAAAACTTAAAAATAGACATTATTGTCCCAATTTTCTTGCCGATAACAGTACGAGTTCGTGTGGTAAATTCAAGACCACACCCTCTTAGATTTTCCGACAAGACGCAATGATATTTTTCATAGACTTTTTAGCAAAAATCGGCAAGAAAATTGAATCGATAATGAGGTTATGATGAATTCGTGGCGGAGTGACATTTCACGTGAAACTGGGAGACGAAACATCTCTTCATTTCTTCAGTTATTTCTTCATTTTTTCTAATAAAAACGTGAAAAAAATTGTCACTCCGCCACGAATCCATTATATTCACGTAAGAAAAAGGATTTTCTCGTTTTTTTTTATTCAGAAGAAAAAATGGGGAAAAAACTCCTGGCAGTCACTAGAAATTTCTTTCTCTAAAAATTAAAACAACGAAAAATACCTTTTGTATACCTTGTGGGGTTATTCACGAAATGGCAAAAAAACTGCGCGAAAACTCGGAAAATGCTCCGATTGATCTGACATTTTGGGAAATAAGAGGAAAAAATCTCCCGGACATTACCCCAAAATTTCAGACAAAAATATCGATTTTAAACATTTTCAGAAAAAAAAATTTATATTTCTTAAAACCCCATATTTTGGTCTGAAATTTTGTGGGAATGACCGGGAAATTATTCCCCTTTATTTCCCGGAGGTTCAGTCCAATCGGAGAATTCTTCATCAGAAATTGTTTAGCTAATAGCCATCGAATCTGGCCGTGTGCCATACATATGTATGTATTTGGCACACATCCCGAGTTCGATGGCTATTCGTTATTTCTCATTTGGCGGACGCTCCGAACGCATTGGCTACTAGCTTTTTCCAATGGCTATTAGCCACATAAGCAACATATAATCGATTATTTTGTATTTGACATTATTTATTGTCGGCCCGCCAAAATGGTCAAACGTGCTTCGCTGAACTCAACGCTATGCGATATTCATTTTGGTCTCCAAATTATTTCATTTCAGGTATAAATTCAACGTGAAATGAAATAATTTGGAAACTAAAGTAAAAATTTCATAGCGTTGAGTTCAGCAGAGCGTGTTTGACCATTTTGACGGTCCGACAATACCAAAATTTGAGACTGATTCGGAGCATACTCCGAATTTTTGCTAAATTTTTTGCATGTTCTGCATATTTTGCCGGTTTCCGTGAATAGCCCCATTAGGAAAAAAAAAACTTTAAAAAACACCTTTTTTTCTCGATGTGATAAGAATTTCAAAAAATCTGATTATTCATTTCAGCGCTGCCGTGTTCACCAAACTTCATCGACACCTTTCAAAAAAGAACATGAAATTGAGGATGCTGCTGTCGAGGACCACTGCGAACACCACATTTACCGTATTTGCGCTTAAAGTCTGGTATGCCGTTCTATTTTTATTTGTTTATTCAAATACTGGGTAATTGAAAACCGATTCACAAAAGTTGGTCAAGTGTTTTTTATTCGGTATAAAGCGCTGCGAATTCGCTCTATTAGAACAACCAAAGAAACGGCCGCGTAGGCGGCGAGAGAGTGCAGAAAATTCAGGGATCGTGGCCGATCTTTAGGTCTGATTTCTCTGAATCTTCAGAATAAAACTGTAACAAAATAAAACTGTTCGGAGTAAAACTGTTGCCAAATAGAACTGCCTGAAATGGAGCAGCTCGAATAAGCATCCTGTTGTAGATGGTGGGTTAGTGAGTTCAATTTCGCGCTGCAGTTTTTCATGTACAGCACCATTTCAGGCAGTTCTATTTCGCTACAGTTCTATTTAGTGCAAGTTCTGTGTGATTGGAGCGAATTTGCAACGTTTTATACCGAGTATAGCCAAAGAGGCTCGAGATTGCCAAAGTTTGGCGCGCCATCCTCCAAATTCCCAGCATTTGAAAAGATAAATAAAAATTAGAAGGCATGTTGGCTATCAGAGTAAGCACGGTAGCTCAATATTTTTTTTTTCAAATTCGATTATGATATTTTTTAAATAAATTTGTGTCATCAATCAGCAAAAAGCGTTTATAAGAATATTATCATCAAGAGGAGGTCAAGGGAAGGAGCCCCGGGGAGGGGTTTACAACGGCGAATCGCCGCCAAAATCGGCCAATCGCCGCCGAAATCGGCGAATCTGCCGAAGGGCATCGGCAGTCGCGCCGATTTTCACGGCAATTCGCCGATTTTGGCGGCGATTCGCCGAAAATTCCCTGAGATACTGTAACTTCTCGGTTACCTCGTAAGGAAAAGAAAATGATTGGATGGCCTGTCCTATGCATTACCTCCTTACGCCCCTGCACCTCTAATGCGAGCTAGCTAGGCCCGGCTTACAAATGTAGACGCTATCTTCCTATAGCTCTCACTGCTAGCAGAATTTTCCCTCCTGTCGGCGCACCCTAGCGCCGACCCCAACAGTACCTAAACCTGGTGCCTATTGTTTCACTATTGTAACTTACCTCATTGTCAGACACATTTTCTAACTAATAACCTATCAAAATCCGGTGGATCGTATAAATTAGCGTGGGAACAAGTAAAAGAAAAAAAAATTAGTCTTCTTACCTTTCCTCAGCCACACAAGCGTGTTAGATTTTGAATAGGTTTATTCGGCAGGGGATTGGGCAGGAACTGTTCCTGCCCCGCGTCCCTACAAAGTACAATAACAATAGATGCAAACAAAGGCAGAATAAAACAATAAGAGAGAGAGATCGTTCTTGAGTGAGGAAGATGTCGCCTTTTAACTGCTCCGATGGAATGTCTCGGCGTGGGTGTCTCTGAATGAAGAAAGTTAGAGAGTATATACAGTCTGTGAGACGCAGGAAAATCCCATTAGCCGTGGGGCTGAAAGCGCTGGGAGCTCGCTGGCTGAGTCACGCGGAATGTGGTGACGTCTCAAGCTGCTCAAAGTACAGAGTCATACTGTATCTCTAATGTAAGGGATAAGAGATCCCTTACAGATTGTATATGTATTTTGTAACAATAATTTGTTATTTGATTATATATCAAACTTTAAAAAAATTACATGGTAACATCAAAGACAAATTTAAAAAATCATTAGATATTAAACAATTCACAATATGTCTAGGTTTGGGGGGGAGGGGTATTTTAAAGAAATATCAATAAAAATAGAATAAACGATCGGGATAAAAATCCGAGAATGGCCCGATGAGTCTGAAAATTTGGGAAATTTTGGCAAAAACACTGCCAGATGTGCAAAGTTTCAAACAGATCGGAGCTTTCTCCAATTTTTTTTCCTAATCGCGTGTCAAATTATTAAAAAAAAATCCTCGATCTCCTTGCGCTGACGAGTGTCGTTTGCAGTTCGTACTCGCCTTGAAAATTAAGAAATTCAGCTTTTGCGAATCGGTATTTATTATCTTTCAAGAACTTTTTCGCGCATGCACCCGTCTATTATTAACATTTTTAAACGCCGACAACATGTCGCAAACTTTAAAAGTCATTAAATGCAAATTGTTCCTGCTAAAACTGCTTCCCCGCAAAATTTTAAAATCGATTTTAAACACTAGGACAGTGGCTTTCTGTATTGTTTTTTCAATCGACTTGCGAGATGAGAACGCGTGACTCCGCCCACTTTTTTCGTGCGACCACGCAAACACAGTTCGATTCGAAGAGAAGCAGGGAAAACATGTATTTTTATCTCTCGTTCTCCTGCTGCAACTCGATTGAAAACACAATATTTCAAGCACGGTGCGTTTAACAAAAAAAAGCTGTAAATTGCGCATTGTTTTTTCTAAATTTTTCATGATATTTTAAAAATATTTTTAAACTCAAATAATTCCTTACTGAAATTTTAAAACTCACATTTTCCTTGGTTGCCGCGCGCGGTTTTTGGGAATAACTGTCCGGACGCCTGGAAATATAAAATTAACGGAAGAAAAATCAATAAAAAAGCGGGAGGAATAAATACCACAAAAATATTGAAGCATTTTTACGAAAAAACCAAGAAAAATAGAATAAAAATAAAAATTTTAAGGCAGAAATTAATTTATTTGGGCCCCAATCAATGATGAGCAAAGTTTCGTTGCGAGAGTTCGTTCGGGATTCGCCAATTATATTTTTGCGATTTGTCAATAATTTACCCATAATTGGGAAATGCCGACCATTTGTCGGCAATCCAATATTTACAAATCGTGGTCAAATCGCAATTTTCTTTACGTACAATTTGTAAATTGTTTGAGTGCGCGTATAATGCATAAGTGGCGAATCACCTGTGCAAGTGGTGTGCAGATGTGAGCAGTGATCTAGAGGTCACGGGTTCGATTCATTTTGATGGTTTTTGTTTTGTTTTTGTTTTTTGCACAAACCAGGATTAAAGCTTATGGAATTTGGTTACGAATAACACTAGAAAATCTCTGGAAAAAGAAATTAATCTGAAAATTGTTTTTGGTGCAATGAAAAATGTGTGTTTTCTGATTTTTTTTGCACCAATTTGAATTTTTTTTTTTGATATTTCCATACTTTTATCCGGAAAGTTCAGCGGCAAAACGCCAGAAGCATGTGTGACACCTTAAAATTGGGCGACCGGAGGGAGCTGGGTGGAAGCTTGCTTTGATCCTTTGAAGAGCGAGGAGCGGGAGGGGGTGTGCAGGCGCGCTCCACTAGACGAGCCATTTAAGGTGTCGAAATCTGTCGCTGTATAAGAAACAAGATAATGGAACATTTGAAAACAAAAAAAAACGAAAATAAGTTAGAAAAACACGTTAGAAAAAACTATGTATTGTCGGCCCGCCAAAATTGTCAAACGCGCTCCGCTGAACTCAACGCTATGCGATTTTCATTTTGGTTTCCAAATTAGTTCAGTTTACGTTGAATTTACACGTGAAATGAAATAATTTGGAAACCAAAATGAAAATAGCATAGCCTTGAGTTCAGCGGAGCGCGTTTGACCATTTTGGCGGGCCGACAGTAGAGAAAATTAGAAGTTATGAAAATGGAGTAGAAGAAAATTATACAGTGCCACAGATTTGCAAAATGTTCCCCGGTTTTGCCAGGGTCTCGGAAATTTTTTCCTCGGTAGTTGCATGGAAAAGAGCAAGTTAATGAGGGCAAGAGTGAAGATCAACTCCCCCACCGATGAAAGAACAACCCCACACCAAAAGGAACAACTCCCCACCAAAAAAACATGTAACACGGAAAGTTCACGTTAAAAAGATGGGTGTGCATACGCGTGACCCCAAAAAGTGGAAAATTTTTTGGAGACGGAAACGATGTGCAAAAAAAAACAAAAAAAAATGCACACAACTGAAAGAAGCCCCTCCTGTGAACATGTTCCACCCAAAATCAACAGTGGGGAGCTGCCCAAATCGGTAAAATAGCCCCCCGGAAAAAATCGTGTACCTGAGCTCCCCGAAAAAAATTATTCATTTTTACAACAATGTGGGGGTCAAACTCTCTTTTTGGGGAGCTTTATTCCACTTGTGGGTAGTCATATGTCGGTAGGGGGCTTATGTTCACATTCGCCTTTATCAGAGTGACAAGTCTAATACAGGTTTCACGATATATCATGTTTTTAGCAATTTTTTTTTACAGAAAGATAATATTAATTTTTAGAGAAGTCAATAACAACATTGAAAAAACTCGACTACAAAAGTTTGTACAAAAAAGAGTTAAAGGAAGAATGCGGTTCTACTATCGCTTTTTGTTCAAATTGCAAATTTTTTTTGCCTGTTCTTTTAATTAAAATACTTGGGCTCATATTCTTTGCGCATGACTTATTCTTAGTTCATCCCAATTTTAATGAAGTGAAAAATGTTGGAAAACAAACCAACAGCATTGAAAACCTCGAAAATGTTCAATTGAAACTGTCAATTCTATCCCGCGTGATTAATGCGATAGCTATACATAATAGTTTTCGTGGTGATGTGATAGCAATGCAAAAAAAAATGATAGAAACACTTGATATTCAAGAGGCACCTTTATTGACTACGATTGGAGAAGATGGGGTTAGTAATGTTATACATACGATAAAGGCAATAGATTGGTTAGCTAATCGATTATTCAGTACAATTGATGAATTTGCAGAAAAATTGAATAAAATAACACTGAAAAACAATATATCTCTGTCTAAAACACCAAACACCCAGATGTTGTTCTTTTTCAATGCATCAAAATTTCATTTTCATAATCTACCAGATTATGCTAAAGAATTACGCGCAAATTGGAATCTTCTTTTTGAAGAACTAAACTTGCCAAAGCCGGATTCCGAAAAGGCAATGAATATTACTTCAAAATTCAGTCATAACGCTGTGAATATTAATGTAGGCCTACTTCAATCAGTACTAATCGTAGAAACAAAAACATTTATTGAATCTTTAGAAGAAGCCGCTCCATTTATCTCGGAAATCGAGCTATACGAGCAACTGACTGATGAAACATACTTGCAACAACTAATAACAAGTTTGGACAGTGTATTAGCCACTCTCACAACTTTCAATACTTTGGTGAACGCTAAACACAACAAAGATATTACAAGAAATTTAGATATAATCGAAAAGTTTCTCAGCAAAACTGTAAAGGGTTTTGATAAACAGGAACTCATAGCATTTCCTCGAGGTTCAATAGACATGTCTTTGCTGTTGAGAGACCTCGACAATGAGTGGCTTAAAAAATTGCTTAACAACGGGAATACCCTGGAAGAACTGATATATATTCTAGATCCAGTGAAGATTTTAAAAACGCAAATAATGGCGGAAAAGCTATGGAAAAAGTATTCTATAAATATTTCTTCTATATTGATTTCCCAAAGCCGGAAAAATGTTGAAAAAATTGTTGCAATTTCTATTTCAAGTTCTCTAGAAAATGTTAAAAACATTCTAAGAAATCTGAAACCATTAACCAACTTGAATAGTTCAACATTGAACAAGTTCAAAGAATTTTTAAAATTATCTCCTTTATTTACAAACTTTAGCAATGAGCTAATAGAACTTGCAAACCTTAGAGGAACTGTGCTTTCCCTGAAGAACGAATTTTTGAATTTTGTTTATATTCAGGCTCCTCAGATGAAAGCTATACAACAAATTGCATTTCTGAGGGAAAAACTTTCAAACCATCAATACGCTTCAACAGTGCATCTATTCAGCACCAAAATTGGATTTATTGAAAAGCAAAGAAAAAAAATTGTGAAGTTATTAGCTCAAACTGATAACTTCAAAAATGTACTAACAACAGAACATTTCACGAATATTAGACAAATGTTTCCCGATCAGTTCAAAATAGATTTGAAAGCTGTTCAACATCATGTTCATATGTTAAGTTTATTATTACCTCTTACGGACAGAGAACTCGTGGCGACTGAAGAGCTACCGGACATGTTATCGGCTGCTGGAAACATATCGTATATATGGCGCGAGCTATGGAGAGATAACAAAACAAAAATAGAAGCAACTAAAAGTTCTAATTCCCTGGCATACTTTCCATTTGCTCGCGAAACTTCTTTTCAATTGGCGTGTTCCCAAAGAGCTCTTGATCTATATCAAAAACGCGATCTTCGTCAACAGCTGCAAAATTTTGTACTAAATGGATGGGTGCTGGCGGAGAAAATTGAAAGTTTGCCACCTTTAGAAAAACAGTTGATTGATTCCGACTGGCGCAATTTTTTATCTATCAATAAATCAATTACAACTATTCTATCTGGAGTTGAAAAACTTTCGATAGAGTTTACAATTGAAGATCATAGTTTGAAGTCGTTTGGAAACACTTTATCCGTTCTGGATCATATCAACGTGTCTACACTTGATTTTGCTTTGATGATTCAAACACTTGATAAGTTAAAAACAATGTCTATTGGTAAATCGAAAGAAGTATCAGATTTCGAATACGTATTAAAGCAAATGGAAGGTCTGCAGTTTGCCGCCATGCGTAAAAATGGTTCACTTACCATCTTATTGGCACAGACTGACATTTTCTTCCAATCGTTCTTCTCGAAACAATTGAAATTCGACTGGTGAAAATTTAATGTTTACATACAGTACCGGACAAAAAGATATCATATTTTGGTTTTTGGAGTATAACTTTTGAATGGAGAGGGTTATGGTTCTGAAAGTTTGCATGAATCTGCCCTGTAATGTTTTTTTACAAGCTCCAAAAACGGATTTGGTCATTTTTGAAAACTGCAGACTTTTCAAAAATTTCAGATGCCAATATTTTCGACCCAAAAATTTTTTTTTCAGATTTTTCAAGACTCAAAAATTATTTTTAAATGAAGTTTCAAAACTTAAAGTATGATTTTAGTTGACTATGGGGTTGATCGGACAAATTTCAGCTGACTTACAGCACTTTGAGTATCAGTGTCAACATGGGTAAGTCAACTATAACTTTTATTGAGAATCACCAAAACCAAAGAAAATTAGGACAAATTAGATGAAAACTGTTAAAAAGCAAAGTTTATTTGATTTTATTTGGTTTTGGTAATCCTCAATAAAAGTTATAGTTGACTTACCCATGTGGACCCTGATATTCAAAGCGCTGTAAGTCAGCTGAAAATTTTCCGATCAACCCATAGTCAACTAAAATCATATTTTCAGTTTTGAAACTTCATTTTAAAAATGAATTTTGAGTCTTGAAAAGGCAGAAAAAAAAATTATTTTTGGGTCGAAAATTTTGGCATATGAAATTTTTTGAAAAATCTGCAGTTTTCAAATATGACCAAATTCATTTTTGGAGCTTGTCAAAAACATTACGTGGCAGATGTATGCGAATTTTCAGAACCGTAACCCTCTCAATTCAAAAGTTATACTCCAAAAACCAAAATATTATATATTTTTGTCCGGTACTGTATTATTTTGAAAAATTTTTATTTAGGACATATTTGCTCATCTCTGTTGTCATTTTTGCTATCGCGCTCACTTCAATTCTTTTCTTGGTTTTTTTTTCTATCAGGACAATCAGAACAGGAGAACCCATTTATCAGGACATTGCAAATGAATTATAGTTGAAGAACAAGTTCGTGAAAAGGGAAACTTGTTTGATTTGTATGAAAACAAATGAATAATGGTTATCACATGCTCAGTAAAAGTTTGTTGCTCATATTGTTGTACAGATTCCAAAAGCCCTCCCAGCTGTTACAGTAACTCTGACAGCTTTCACATATTCAAAGCATATTTAGAGACCGCAACGCGGCACGGCGTGCTGGAGACTACGTTTTTATAATTATTTTTGGAAAAGAAATTTCGGAGGTCATCTCTCTCAAGTCTCTGCGTCTCTAGTTTTGCACGCATTTAGCTAAACTTGGCAGAATGCAACTATCGAGACGCAGATTAATGCGACAGAGCGCGTTTGCCGTTACGTAGGTGATGCACGGAAATGAAAATTTAAAAATACGGAAAGCGGAAACGGAAACGGAAAGAAGAAAACATTTCCGCGGAAAACGGAAACGGAAAAAAAATTCGGTTTTCCGCGGAAGACGGAAACGGAAACGGAAACGGAGGTTTATAAAGAGATTACAATACAAGTCACCATATTATTTTGGAATTTTTTCAAAGTTGTGTTTCAAAACAGTTTCCATTTAAAAAACATACTTTCCTCATGAAAAACACCACAATGAGCAAAGAACTTGAACGGAAATTAACCAGTACAGCTCCCCCCGCTGATATCGGCTTCTAAGACTGTTAGGCGAGAATTTTTTTTTCGAGAAAAAAGCTCGCGCAGTTTAAATTTTATTTTCCAACGTTCCGTCCAACATGCCGTGCGGGGCAATTGAAATTTTTCCCAACGGATTCGTTTCGCCAACTTTACCGTCCTGTACTGCGGCTCCTCGGTATGGGATCAACACAAATTGTATACGTTCTTGTGTAATCAACTGCGTAGAACGCAATGGTAATATTCATTTTTCTTTAAAAATTTCAGTTTTGGAGAAAAAGTCGGAGAACGGGTAAAATTTTCGAACCGATTCAAGAAAATCGGAAAATAAGGTGATATGCAGGTCCGTATTATCAATTCAGTATTCTTGCCGGCTACCACATGCGCCGGCAAAAGTTTATAATAGACGCAAAATAACGAGCGACACACCCGCTCACATTTTTGCTCTATTTTCAGTTGAATTCTGTTGAAAAGACTTGATGGGGCGGAGCTTCGATTTTTAGCGCCACTGCTTACTGTAGCCGGCAAGAATATTGAATTGATAATATTGTAAAAACATAAAATTGCGACGCGGTGTTTGCGTACTTTTGAAATTCAAACGGCAATGAAAGAAATAACGGTGCTACCTCGGAATAGAACTGACGCGTAATAGAACTGTAGCGAAATAAAACTTTTCGGAATAAAACTTATCGGAATAAAACTGTTTTGGAATAAAACTGTTCGGAATAAAACTGTAGCGTTTTGGAACTAAATTAGCAATGGAGCGATTGCATTGCTTGCTCATTCAAATATTGGAATTTCTCATGCGCGTGCTTTTTTCAACTGAGCTATTCATCAAAAATTGTTTGTTTTGTTGTTTTTTTGAATAAACTTTCATCATTTTTTTTCTCGGCCCGCCTTGACGGCCAAGCAATGCAATCGCGCTCCATTGCTAATTTAGTTCCAAAACGCTACAGTTTTATTCCGAACAGTTTTATTCCAAAACAGTTGTATTTTGCTACAGTTCTTTACCGAACAGTTCTGTTCCGAACAGTTCTATTGCGAAGCAAGTTTTATATCGCTGCAGTTCTATTACACTTCAGTTCTATTCCGAGGTAGCACCGAAATAACATGGGAAATGAAGAGATTTGTTCCATTTTCCATTTGAATTTTAAGGCCAATACTCAGTGGGTCCCGTATCTTTGGGTCCCAGACTCTTTGGGTACGATGGATCTTTGGGTACCGAATTTGGGCACGATATCTTTGGTTACATCGGTAAGTTACTTTCAGGAAGTAAACTGTAGTGTCGAAGTGTTAACTGGATTAATGGCTGTATAAAAGCGAACATTCATTTCCCAGTGTTCATTTCCTACGTTCCTTCCCCAATCAGTCATTTTTGAATTACGATAATTTCCTACTTAAAAAAAATTATTTCCACCCTTTCAAAAATGTTATGTTTCAACAAGCCATGCTGCACGCTACCCTGCACGCGAAAAACGCCTTTCTCGTTACTGGCGCATTTCCCGTGTGTTTTTCTGCGACTCTCTGCGTCTCTTTGTTAATTTTTCAACGTTTTTCAAAAATATGTTTCATTTCAATGTTTATCTATTGTCGGCCCGCCAAAATGGTCAAACCCGCTCCGCTGAACTCAACGCTATGCGATTTTCATTTTGGTTTCCAAATTATTTCATTTCACGTCAATTTATACGTGAAATGAAATATTAGGTTGGCAAGAAAGTTTTTGTTATGTTTTGAAAAAGTGTTTATTCAAAGAAGGAGAAATCAAATGATTAATCAAATTCAAATTACCGTAAAACCTGTAATAGAAGGACATGTCTTTCTATTCTCAACCCCCCTCAAATGATGTCCTTCTAATATAGGGTGTCCTTCAATTATAGGGTGTCCTTCTAATTTTCGGAGCATGATAAAGGAAGAAACAATTTTTAAAGGAATCATTTTAATGAAAAATCTTTCATCAAACCAGCCGTTCGGCGACTGAAAAACGGGGGAGGGGTGGGGTACTACTGTATAGAACTCAAACGGAATAGAACTGCTACGGAATAGAACTTCGGGGAATAGAACCGTCTGAAATTGAGCTGTACCGACCCAGAACCGCTCGAACAACTCGAAGAATTATTTCGTTGTACATTGTGAGGCCCTGAATTCTATTTCGTGCAGTTGCTTTTTTAGAACAGTTTCATTTCAGCCGGTTCTATTCCGCGCAGTTCTATTCCGTGCGAGTTCTATACCGTAGTACCCCCGAAATATGTGTTCCAAACAATACACTTTAAAACAATTTTTCAATAATTTTTCTGCTGTCTCTATTCTTCTCTTTTCAATTATTAATCTCTGAAAGTTCCACTGGGACCTTATCGGAACCTAGGCCATGCAACGCTAGGCCATCGATGAAAGATTTACGTATTTTCTACGTGAGAACTTGAGAGACGCAAGACGATGTGGGGAAAGTCCGCAGTGCACGGTCCGTGTGCGAGCGGTGGAACTCTCATAGATGGATATTACTGCGTCGCGAAAACCTGTCAGAGCAGAGCGCGCGACGCTGCTGTGGCAAGGTGCGCGACGCTGCTGTGACTCGGCTGTGACCCCCACTTTTCGCGGAGAGACCACAGCGCTCCGCTCTGACTGCTTTTCGCGACGCAGTAATAATATGATTTTGAATTCACTCCAATAAGTTCTTATCAAATTTTGCGGCTTTCAAACTACGGCCACCATCCGGCAGACGTCGATAATCAGAACTAATAAACTGATTTTTTGACATATCCTCGCTTTCGTCATGTTGAAATTATATTTTTTTAACAAGAAAACAAAGAAAAAAAAAGAAAAGTTCGGAAACAAACGTTTAAAAAAATCGTGGGTGTTCTTAGTAAAGTGTCCTTCTAATATAGGGGTCCTTGTAATATAGGGTGTCCTTCTATTTTTCATTGGAAGCCTAACACTGTCCTTCTATAATAGGGGTGCTTTAATTATAGGGGTTCTTCTACTGTAGGTTTTACGGTATTTAATTTCACGTATAAATTCAACGTTAAATGACAAAAAACGGCTCATTGTTTGAACCTCCTGTTTGGATGCCGGGCAGTTAGAGTAAATACGGCATATTTCATTTTCGACATTTTTGCGTCATCAAATTTTTTTATTCTTTAACAATCACTCAGGAAATTTTTGGCTAATAGCCATTGAAAACGGCTAGTAGCCACCGATTCGGGGCGTGTGCCATATGTATTTGGCACACTCCCCATATTCGATGGCTATTAGCCATTTTCCATGGCTATTAGCCGTTTCCGTCGGCTATCATTTTCAAAATTGTTCCATTTCAAATTTCGGTCATCTTGTGGCTGGAAAAAGTCGCAAAAGCACTGAGTGAGCACGAAGACTGTTTCCCCTAATTGTTGAATGTAAACATTTTATAGCTGCGTTTCCAACAGACGAATTTTTTATAGGCAGTGGTATTACCCCATAATGGCTAATAGCCCTTTTCGGCGGATAATAGCCATATTAGACGGCTAATAGCCATAATGGGTAATAGCCGAATTCGTCGGCTAGTTGCCATTATCGCCCGCTATTAGCCTTTTTGGCGGCTATTAGCCATTTTCAGTGGCTATTAGCCACTTAGATGCCGATTCTCGCCATAACGCGCCAAAAATTTCCTGAGCATGTTGCTGATTTCGCCTTTAAAATAGTTCTGATTCGAGATAGTCGAGGGACTACGATGGTGGGGGGGGGGGGGGGGCTACAATTGTTATGCTGGGGTGGGGACTTGTATCCCATGGCAGGTATGATTAGGGACCGCAACGAGTTATCCAAAACTCAAAATTTCCGATAACTTGTTGCTGGAATGTGTTTCTTGGCTCAATATGAGTACCCTGTCAAATTTTTATCAAAAATTGTTCGGTAATTCTCGAGTTATACCGTCCCAAAGTATTGTGTTTTCAATCAACTTGCGACATGAGAACGCGAGACTCCGCCCACTTTTTTGTGCGCGACCACGCGAACACAGTGATATTTAAAGCGACGCAGACAGGTAGCGCACAAATTAGTGGGCGGAGTCTCGCGTTCTCAAGTCGCTTGAAAACACAATAGCACTACTTTCTCCCCAGATTTGCATGAGACGGGCTGTCGAGACGGGATAAAAGAGACGCCGACGCAGCGAGAGTGAGCGAGAGACAACGCGAAATGGAGAGGGGGGTGGGACTGTATCCTCCACCGCTGCTTGCGCAAGTTTTTTCCTTGAAGTTTAACAAGCTTTAAAAAAATCGGAAACTAGTAGGACAGAAACTGATTTCAGAAATAAATTCCCCAGATCTTAAACTATCTGTATACTCAAAATTAGCCGCGTGCCCCGGTAAAATCGACCACACGGGTCAAAAAAGTGAGCTCCATTTTTGTTTTCTCCTTTTTCTGAGAAAATGGTGCATTTTCATGTAAAACAGACGTGTTCATTAGATTCAGCATGGCCGATTACATCTGAGGAGATAGTTTTGAGTATCATACATCAATCCGGGGGCTCCTTACAAGCCTGTAAACATGCGCGCGCAAACTGGGGAGAAAAATCGTTTGACTCCGCCCACCCCTTTGCGCTCCCTAGGTATGATTCGTGAAATTACGTCTTAAAATAATAAAATCCAAGAAAAACTGGTGTCACCACGCTACGCCCCGCCCCTTTCCCGTGCAAAACATAAGGACCGTCGGAACCAGTGAGGTGTCGGTGACTGAGCATCTTGAATGAAATCAGTAAAAAATGAAAATTTCAGAAAGTCTATAAAATATCCACGTCTCATCCGTTTTTGATCCGTTTTAAATCCACGCGCCCACGTCCGCATCCTATCCGTGGGAGCGTGGATCCTAATAGGATCCATATAAAATTCCTATAAATTCCACATCCCATCCGTTTCGGATCCGATATGGATCTGAAACCTGTCACCTGTGACTATACCACAAGGGTCACGAGAACTTGAAAGAAATAGGGAAAAGAAATTACCGTAAAACCTGTAATTGAAGTACACCTGTATTAGAAGTACACCTCTAATAGAAGTACACCCCCAAGATGCCTTTGAAAATTAGAAGTACACCCTCTAATTTAAGTACACCCTCTAATAGAGGTACATCATCGAGTGAATTATTTTGAAATTTTTTTTCCATTTTTGAAGCTTTTTTTCGTTTTTCATTGATTTAAAGAATTTTTGAATTAAGAATCTTTTGAATGCCCGCGACACAAGTGTCCAAACACGTTCATGGAGAACACACTTCCAACATTTTAAATGACGAGTGCAGATTTCAAATTTTCGAGACCGTGGCATAGGGTTGGCAATGGGTAGCTTGGGGAGGCTCCATCCTCCCCACTGCTGGGGAGGTGTAGCCCAGGGCTGTCAAAACGGCCCCGCGGCCGGCTCGCGGCCAAAGGAAAGCCGGCCGGCTTTCGGCCGGCCGCGCGAGTTTAAATAGAAAAAAGCCGTGGCCGGCCGCGGCCGGCCCGAAAGCCGTGGAATACTGTAAACAATTGTGCAGTCTGCATATATCATATTTGACGACATTTCTCGCAGAATTTTTTTGTGTAATAATAGTTTTTTTTTGGCTTTTTTTCCAGCAATTATGGGGATTTTCGCAAAAAAAAACGTTTTATTTTTCTATCCACACGATGTCAAAAAATCTTCATTTTTTAAAGTTGCTTGTGTGTTTTTTGAAAACATTTTGGCATCGCGTGCATTGAAAAATAAAAAAAGATTCTTGTGAAAAGTCCTATTTATTTAATTTTATTTTATTTCACGAATTACTAATGGCGTTGTTCACGATACAAACAATTTTTGTTTTTTTTTCATTGCACGCGATACTTTGTCTACCAGTGCTTTTCAAAACATTTCTTGAAATCGCAATGATCGCATACAGTGGAAAAAAAAATGTTTCTCTCGTGAATAATTTTACTATATAAATGTATTGACTACAGTTATGAAACGATCATTCGCGAGCCCGGCAAACGTTCAAGATTGGCTGTCTTCTCTGAAGAAGAGAGATATCGATCTGATAAGGTCGAATAGTTTCGGCGGGATTACACTTGAAAAGGTTAGCAAGAGATTTTCGCAAGTTTAATGACAATATTTTTTCCAGGCTCTTACGTCGGAAAAACAGTGCGAAGGATTTCTTCGGTTGATCGTGGTCAATGAAGAAACTCAACAAAAACATCAAACCAGTTTTGTCGAATGTCCCAATTGCTGCAAGGCTCTCGTCGACAACGGTGGACATTTGAGGTGAGAAAATTTTTTTTTTTTTTTAAATAGAAAAAACCAGCAAAAAATTCAGCGAACATTCGGAGAATGCTCCGATCGGTCTGAAACTGTGAGAAATCATTTAAAAAATACTCCCAATTATTACCTGAAAATTTCAGACCGATATATTGATTTCAAAAATACCGATTTTTATTTCTGAAATGTTTCAAAATCGATATTTTGGTCTGAAGTTTTCAGGAATTGAACGGGAGTTTTTTTAATGGATTTCCCAAAGTTTCAGTTCGATCCGAGGATTCTCCGAATTTTTGCTGAATTTTTTGCTGGTTTTTTCTATTTCTTACTTTTTTGCTGGTTCTGTGAGTAACTCCATTAACTTTTTTGAACAGTCGGCATCGTGAGATTTGTAAAAAGGCGATGAATGTAATGCTGCCTACAACGACAACGAAGAAAGACGTGACGGCCGCGTTGTCAGTTTATTTTGCACAGTCTGGACGGCCGTTGAATCAAATGGAACAAGAAACTTTTCGAGGGCTTGTGGAGCACTTGTTGTGCCTCGGGTAAGTCCAATTCTATCCTTCTCAGCCTTTACCTTATGTTGCGGTTGTAAAAAAAAAAGAAAATTTCCGGCAATTAAATTATGGGGTTATTCTCGAAACCAGAAAAAAATAGAAAAAACCAGCAAAAAATTCAGCGAAAATTCGGAGAATCCTCAGATCGAACTGAAACTTTGGGAAATCCATTAAAAAAACTCCCGTTCAATTCCTGAAAATTTCAGACCAAAATATCGATTTCAAAAATACCGATTTTTATTTCTGAAAATTTTCAAAATCGAAATTTTGGTCAGAATATTTCAGGGAATGACCGGAATTACTTTTTCAATTATTTCCCAAAGTATGTGATGAAGGATGTGGGATGCAAACACGATTTTGTGTGATACACAAACAAGTACATAGACTAATCTAATGGACCTATTCAAGAGAGAAAAAAAAGAAGTTTTTTCCGATGCAGGAACGGCAAAAAATAAAAAAAAAAGGAAGAGAAAAAAGGAAGGAAATTTTTTTCTCTTCCTTTTTTTTTTCTTTTTTTGCCGTTCCTGCATCGGAAGAAACTTCTTTTTTTTTCTATCTTGAATAGGTCCATAACATTTTCTATATAACAAAGATTGTTCGCGCGGTTTGTGAAATGGGCACGCGGGAACATTACCTTTGTGCGCACATAAAAATCGGAAACTATTTTGTGTTCACGAACGAGTGGTGCTGGCGACGCTCCGACGTTCAGCAATTTTTCACTGTTTTGCAGTATTCGCTGCGAGACCGCAGTTAAAAATTTCAAAACATCGGAGCATCGTCAACACCACTCGTTTGTAAACTCATATCTTCCTTATATATAAAACTCCGTTTGGGTTTGTAACTGAGAAAGTTTTTGTTTAAAAAAACCGATAGTATTCAATCGTATTTCAGACAGAATCTGTCCGGTCGAGACGTTAAAAGCGTCGTTCCGTGTCGAACGACGGTTCGCCGAGAAATGGATAACGATCTCGATGATTTTCTCTTGAAGCTGCGTGCCATCTTACTTCCAAAACTACACGCGAAACAAGTATCTTTTCTGGCTGACTTCGGAAAATTACGGACTGATTTCTTATGCCTCAAAGCATCATATCTTGAAGAAGAAGTATCTGAATCTGGAGATATCATTTGGCGCACATATATTGTTCCAATTGGGTTTCAACCAGTTTACAGTGAATGCAAAGATGCCGACAAGGTGATTGAATTTTTAAGAAAATATCAAACATATCGAAAAGATAATATGAATTGACTCAAGCATTTTTTTATTCGAAAGTTTTCTAGAATACGGATTTCAGGTGTTCGAATGGATTTCAAATAAATTAAATCAATTCTTTGGAGAGTATGTCGACTTGAGAAATGTATTTTTGACGGCAGACGGAGGATCGAATATCCGAAAATGTGCCGAAAAGTATTTTTTAGGATGTAAGGTTTCTGAGACACACACGAAACGCTCATTTCTCAATTTGCAGACTGCAGATGTTTTGCACATGCTGCCAACATTATGGGAAAGCGGAGCCTCACACCGTATCGACATGAACATATTTCCAATGAGGAAAAGAAAATTTTAGATGAGTATAAACAGCTCCTCGAACATTCAAAAAATATTGTCTCTATTGTGAAAAGAGACAAATTAGTGAGTTCACAAAATTCTGCGGCTTAATGAAAATTGTTTCAGTTGTACAATTCGATGGGCTGCCGTCTTATTGACAGTGTCGAAACAAGATGGTTCACTGAATTCGATTGTGCCTCCTCGGTTTTCAAATCAATCGACATTCTTGTCGGCAACACTGATCAATTGCCCATAAAAGCTGCGGATTCGGTTGCTGTATTGATGACGCCGGAAAAGAGGCGTCTTTTCCGTGAATTACACCGAACGATGGAGCCTCTCCAAGAAGTTAACCTTTACTACCAGGTAATATTATCTTTTTAAAAAGCGACGTAGTCGCCAAAAAGCCATGGGCTGGTCATCTTATGGATTTATTCACGAAATAGCAAAAAAAACTGCTACACGCTCGGAAAAAGCTCCGATCGAACTGAAATTTTGGAAAATAAAGGCAAAATTACTTCTGGATATGCTATCAAAATTTCGGGCCGAAATATCGATTTTAAAAACTAATGATTTTTTTTTCGGAAATTATTTAAAATCGATATATTGGTCCCAAAATATCTGAGCATATCCAGGAATATTTTTTCTTTATTTACCGAAATTTCAGGTCGATCAGAGCATCTGACGAGTTTTCGCGCTGTTTTTTGTCATTTCGTGCATACCCCCATTATAAACTTCCAATGAAACTCATTTTAGCGAAATGGCGACACAATTAAAGATGTTATCAGTTTAACGTTATGCCTGTTAGATGAATACAGAGCGTTGTTAGCCGGCGCGTCAGAAGAGCACAAAACTCTTCTGAGATTCGCATACTCGGCCGTTCACAAGAAGACTGAAGATTTTGCTGCCGTTCATTTCGTCGCAACCTACTTGAATCCGCCTTCGAAACATTTGGTGGACTTGCAATCACGATTTGATGCGCATAGAGTAAAGAAAAAGAGTTTGATTCTTGGAAAAAATTTATTTCCAGATCGGAATAAGAGTGCTTCCAACGGTCGAACATGCTATTGAGGATTTCGACGCATTATTTCATGACGTGGTACGACCACCACCCACTTCTTCTCCTTCTCTGACCGTCGCCGACCCCACAACCATTTCCAGTTTCATTCGTAGAAGCCTTTCGCGCACACCGCCACCCGAACCGAATTTGTCTCTGTGGCAGGAAAGGAGACAATACGATTGCGATACTAGATCGATGGAGCCGACTAAGTTTTGGCCTATGGCTTCGGGTCTCTACCCTCGACTGGCTCGAATTGCTCAAAAAATTTTTGGAGCTCAAGGCAGCGAAGTCGAAGCGGAGAGGTCGTTCTCAGTTGCCAATTCCATGTACGTGCCAAATCGAAATTCTCTCGATCTAGACTTTCTTGAGAAACTAATGATTGCGAAAGAGTCGGACAAATACATATGATGAATAAATACCGTTTATATATTAATTAATTTAATCTGAACTAATTTCTTTCTTTGTTCTCACTTACTGTCTTATGCCTAATACGTCTTTCAAATGAATCAATTCCAATTTTCGTAATAAATGTTCCGTCGATATGTTCATTTTAAAAATCATTCGTAAAATCGCAGAACCAAACTATCTAATGAAAAATCCAACAAATGGCGTCAAATATTATATATACAGACTGCACAACTTTTTTGTTATCGTAACCCGCGGCTTTTCGGCCGGCCGCGGCCGGCCGCGGCTTTTTTGTTATTGAGAGCGCACGGCCGAGGCCGGCCGTAAGCCGCGGCTTTTTTTCGGCCGGCCGCGGCCAGCCGGCGTTTGGACAGCCCTGAGTGTAGCCTCCCCCCTCCCCACTGATGGGGAGGTGTAGGCTCCCCCCTCCCCACTGCTGTGTGTCTTTTAAAAAATATTTAGTTAGCTTGCAAATATTGTTATGATTATTTATCACATTTAATTAATAATTTATGAATTTAATAATGTGTCGTTGTTTAAAACCGATATTAGATATGTCAAAAAAACGTATGGCCAACTCATGAGTTTTATGACCCCAGAGATAGATTTTTACGACCACCACCGAACACAATAGTGTTATAAACACAGCAACACAGTTATAAACACAGCAAAAACTTCGGTTCATTTGCCCAATTCGAATAAATCTCAAATACAACAACTAAAATATTCTAGAGGCATTACGGTATTTTCTCCCTAATTGAAATAAAAATTAAAGAACTAAAACGATATATTGTGATTAAATTTTTTCAGATGACCGTATCTACTCTATTTGTCCGGCATTCAACTTTCTGTCCAAATATTACTGCGTCGCGAAAACCAGTCAGAGCGGAGCGCTGTGGTCTCGCCGCGAAAAGTGAGAGTCACAGCCGAGTCACATCAGCGTCGCGTGCCTTGCCACAGCAGCGTCGCGCGCTCTGCTCTGACAGGTTTTCGCGACGCAGTAATAGCGGGTATTTAGAGGTTGCCGGTTTATTTCTCTAATTGTAAGCAAAACTTATCCGGACAAAAATAAAAAACAAGAAAACTTTTTAAATAAATTTTTTAAAAAATTTATAATCCTCATCAAATATTTCATGTTTGTTAGTTTTTCTCTTGCTAGAAATTTTGCCCTGAAGTCATAAAACTCATCAGTAAGTCTTTGTTTTCAACATATCCTTGTTAACATGACATAACATTCATAAACGCAACTAACCATAAATAGTATGAACTAACTTTTGGCAGCCATACAATTTGATAATTGTATTATTATTTAGTTTTTCAATTTTTTATTCAAATTAGCGATAAAATACCATGATGCCTCTAGAATACTAGGTGTATTAGTGGTTGTATTTGAGACTTGTTCGAATCGGGCAAATGAACCGAAGTTGCTGTGTTTATGACACTGTTGTGTTCGGTGGTCGTAAAAATCTATCTCTGGGGTCATAAAACTCATGAGTTGGCCATACGTTTTTTTGACATATCTAATATCGGTTTTGAACAACGAGACATAATATTTGCAAGCTAATTGAAGAAAACGAAATATATTTGAAAGACACATAAAACTTGGAAAACAGTACGAAAATAAAAAAATTATTGAATTCAATATAAAAAACTTCCCTTATCGGAAAAAAACTGTGAGGAGGTGGGGAGCCTACACCTCCCCATCAGTGGGGAGGGGGGAGCCTCCACCTACCCCAAAATGGGTAGCCCCCAAAAAATGGGGAGCCCCGCTGCCAACCCTACCGTGACAAAACCGGGGAACAGCCACCTCAGCGCAATGGAAATGGCGTCTCCTAATGGATAGTCCAAGACTTTCCCAACAGTTTTGGGGTTAATCATTTCATGCAGTTTGCCTTTTTTTTTGTCACATTTTCCTTTTTCATTTCATGCAGAAAACTGAATTTCGTCGAACTGCAAAATGCACTTTTGGTGATGAAAAACACGCGGAAATGCAAGAAAAATGATGGTGTTATTCATTTCTTGCAGAAAATGACAAAAAGTGCATTTTGCAGTTCGACCAAATGCAGTTTTCTGCATGAAATGAAAAAGGAAAATTTGACAAAACATGCAAAATTCATGAAATGAATAACCCCATTAGAAACTGTTCAAAAAAGGAAAGAATTGGGAAATTTTGAAAACTGACCGAGTTGGAATTTTTAGCACCAACTCGGGAGAAAATGGTCTATGGTAAAAATGATGTTACATGAAGGGGCTGACAGGGGAAAAGTTTACCAAAACCGGGAATTTGAATGTCTGGTGCAGTTTTTCTAGAATTGTACAAGCCTGCAGCTTGTGGCGAGTAAGTCGCCTTCGTCAAATATTTATTTTTACTGGTTTTTGTTTTTTTTTTTAAATAGAAATGACAATTATTTGTTTTCCCTATTTCTCTCAAGTTCTCGTGACCCTTGTGGTGTAGTGGTTAGCACGTTTCAACGTCAATCTAGAGGTCGCTGGATCGAGTTTTGTCGACTGCAAACTCGTGTGTGAGACACACAAACAAACACACAGACTAATCTAAAATTTTCTATACAGGGTGGCCGATAAGTATAGGACGTTTTGAAAGTGCTCCCATTTTTTCAATTTGAGGATTTTTCGAGAACAACCTTTATTAAACAACAAAAAATAAGCAGAAAATTTGATTTTACAAGAGAATTTCGAAGTTGGATCCACGAGCTTTGACACAGGCTCTCAAACGTTTCTTCACCGAATTGACAGTGCGCCGCAGGTATCCGTCGTCGATCGAAGCCCTTCAAGTCATCGACAGTAGCAAAAACTTTTCCCGCGATCTTCCCTTCCAACATGCCCCAAACGCTGAAATCCATCGGATTGAGATCCGGGCTGGAAGCAGGCCACAAGTTCTTGTCCAGGAATCCAGGGAAATGCGCCTCCAAGACGGCCAATGTCGATCTCGAGCCATGGGACGGTGCCCAGTCTTGTTGAAGGATAAATGGACCACCAGCAAAGTGCCGTCGAAGAATTCGAACCGTCGAAGACGAAATTTGAAGGCGTCGAGCGATCTCAGCACTTCCGAGGCCTCTCTTGAACAAGAGTTCAATGGAAGGACGATGAGGAGAACTTTTCATAGCTCGGCGATATGGAGAAGTGAGAACAAATGACTGAGAAGCTTACTTATATAGTCTCTGGACTTTCGAAAAGTTTCGAAATTTTTCGAAAATATCCCTTGGCACCGTGCCAGGGAACGCTGAAAGCGAGCGTCCTATACTTATCGGCCACCCTGTATAAGAAATTTCTTATATAGAAAATTTTTCTAGAAAGATAACCCTTTCTGTACAAAACTCGTGACGCACGTTTGCAATGGGCGGGGCTTGTTTCTCGGGTTGAGAAATGTTCTTCCCGGTTTCGCGCTTTTCTCTGGTTGTTTCTAGGCCTCGAATCGTCTTTCTTTTTTGTTATTTTTCTTCTGAAAGGTTTTTGAAAAATAGAAGTACACCCTCTAATTGAAGTACACCTGTATTAAGTACACCCATTTAGGGGTTTTAAAAATAGAAGTACATGTACTTCAATTACAGGTTTTACGGTAACCCCATTACCGATGTTCAATTTACCGTAAAAACAGTATTAGAAGGGCCCTTTCATTTTATTTCGTGGGACCGTGTGTGTGTGTGGAGGGATTTTTTCTATTATAACTTTATCATCTCTGTCCCGTCCGTTTTGGAATTAATTTTTTCATTCTGAAGATCCACATCGATTTTATTCAAAGCAAGAATAGCGGCATCCAAAATGTCTTCTCTCAAGTTGCCGAACACGTCATCAACGTGATATTCAGAATCTGGAACACCTTCTGGAAGATTGACTCGATCTTCGTAGTCGTTTGCTGCTCCATCACTAGCATCCAGTAGAAACTTGATCCAATTGGCATCTCCATTGATTATCCGCATGTTGTCAAGAAGCGAGAACTTCTGGAACTGATTCTAGAGGTTACTGTTTTTGATACAGTTGTTGATGAGATCAATCTTGGTTCCGCGTTGGATGACTGAAAGGGTTTGATGGAAATCTCTGTCCAGATTACAAACAACAAACAAAGTAAGTTTTCCTCGGAAAGGGAAGGGAGGGTACCGTAAAAACTGTATAAGAAGGGCCCCCTTCGTTTTTTTTTTTCGAGGAATGGGGGTATTGTATTGTATTGTATTTATTACGTTTCAAAAATAAACGTGAAGTAATAAGAAATAACAGAAAAATAAAAGTAATGATTCGAAATAAGGGTATAAAAGAGAAAACAGACAGCAAATCGCGGATTACATTCAAACGGGTTATATGAGGTAAGGGGGGGGGGGGGGAAGTAGGAAGAAAAAGAAGCAAAGATGTTTGTAGAAATTCAGGAGATGGAAAATAGAGAGATTATAGATAAGCAAAAATTTGGTCTGAAGCTCAATTTTTGATATTGGGATCGTTCGTCTTAAATTGAGCTGAGTTAATTATTCTGGTTAAGGCTCGATGAGTAAAGAATTTGGCTTTTTTCTTGGTTTTTGGTGCTTTCCATCTAAAAGTGTGTGGAGGGATTTTTTCTATTATAAGGGGACCTTCAACTTTCGCTAAAGGCCCTTTTATTGAAAGGGTCTTAAAATTAGAGGAACCCTTTAATCCAATAGGGCACTTCTATTTTTGAGGAGGTTGTTTGGGGGCCCTTCTAATACAGTTTTTACGGTGAACAATGACGCAGAATTCCGGTTATTTGTGAGCAATTTTCTGGCAATTTTTTTTTGCCCTTGTACCTGTTCATTTCTGTGAGCATGTGAAGGATCACGTTGTATGTGTACGTCTTCCCAGCTTCTCCGGGACCACCGAGAACAAACATCTCAGGAAGAGTAGTCAGTTGCAGCGGCAATGACAACATAAGAAAAATTCTTCAGGCGGGGTGTCAAAGTATCGTAGAGTTGATCTCCCTTTGCTGTGTGGTAGTCCAAATCAACGAAATCATCAGTAGAGTTGGTCGATGACAATAGTAGGGGCCAGGCTTGTGCGGAAACGGTCAGTCGGAAAAGTCGGAAACGGAATTTTGTTTCCGAAAAATTATTCGGAAAAATTCCTTTCCGACTTTCGTTTCCGAAAAAAAGTTCGGAAATTCGGAAAAATTCGGAAATACTAAAAATTCAATTGTTTTTTTTTGTTTTAATTTAATCAATCATTTTATCATGAAACAAAAGATTAGCAACTAAAACATAAGACTAGTATAGTATTGCTGGTTTTTAAAACTTGTCACCTCGCAAACCACGTGAACATTAAAAATGGTTTCCGCCCTTTTTCCAAATTTCACTTGATTTTACTTCTCTAAAAGTGAAAATCTAACGATTGAAATTTTGGCAAGGAAGCGGAGCCTAATTTCAAACATCACGCGGCTTCTGAGGTGACAAACTTATCGAAACATTATTAGATGAACTCTGGAAATCAGTTATTATTGTTTAAAAAAATTTTCCCCTCCTAAACTTCAAAATTAGGCTCCCGAATCAGAACCGTGTCCTGAATCAGAACTATCCTGTATAAGTTTTAAATAAAATTTGTTTTATTATGAAAAAACAACATATTAGGCCGTAAGCATGCTTATTGAATAGTTCTGATTTGGGGCAGTTCTGATTCGGGACAATTCTGCTTTGGGGCAGTTCTGATAAAGGACAGTTCTTATACAGGACAGTTCTGATTCGAACAGTTCTGATTTATGACAGTTCTGATTCAGGACACGGTTCTGATTCAGGACAGTTCTGATTTGGGACAGTTCTGATTCGCGGTAGCCTCGCCAGAATAAAGGAAAAAAAACTATTACTGGTTCTCAACTTTTGAAGCTTCGAAAAGCCTGATTTCAAGGTGAACTAAACATTTAGCATGATCATAACATACACAATTGCTTCAAGCTTTCAAAACAGTTATGAAAAAATATATAAGCAGATGCCGAAAAATTGGAAGAACCCTCGTGATAGGTCTCGAACTTTTCACCAATGGACCGGTATTTAGTCATTTTTGCCTATTTCCGAATTTCCGAGTTTTTTCGGAAATATTTCCGTCGGAAAAGCTTTTCCGAAAAATTTTTCGGAAACGTTTTCGACGGAAATAGTTTCCGAAAAATGTCGGAAATTTCGGAAATCCGGCAATGCCGATTTCCGTTTCCGCACAAGCCTGGTAGGGGCAGTGACGAACGGCTCCATTGATTTTCCCAATCGGACCAATCTTTCATCAGAGTCGTAGTACGCCCGTGCTTCTGATTTCCCCTGATGGTATCCCCAATTTAGAAAGTCCTCTGAAATTTCCTTCTTGAAAAGATTGCACAAACGTTGGATGTCGCCAATCTCGGAGAAGGCCAGAATAGCATAGAAGACTGCTCTTAACTGAGCTGGCATTTGATAAGTGGTCATTTTCTTTGAGTGACTTGAAGACATCGGCACCGTCGCTCGAAAGAAGGCATGCGGGGGACGTTTTCAAAATTGTTTTTAGAAATGAAATTTTGGAGGTCTTCCCTCCCAAGTCTCTGCGTCTCCAGTTTTGCACGCTGTTAGACTCGTATAAAACGCTGATAACTCGCTCCAATCGAACAAAGAATTTCGCATGCATTTTGAGTGAGATTCTGAGAAAAGAGAGCAAAACATCGGCCACGCTCTCTCAGTTTTCTCGTCGCCAACGCGTCCACCACTGTGCGAATGGAGCGGGTTTGCAGCGCTCCGTACTGAGAATAGTTAAACTTGGCAGTATTCCACTGTGGAGACGCAGATAAATACGACAGAGCGTGTTTGTCTTTACGTAGGTTCTAACACGCCGTGATATATAGCGTAGCTATAATGGATTCGTGGCAGAGTAGCATTTCACGTGAAACTGGGAGACGAAAAATCTCTTCATTTCTCCAGTGATTTCTTCATTTTTTCAAATAAAAACGTGAAAAAATTGTCACTCCGCCACGAATTCATTATATCAGGATCTCCTGGATACACTCTATAGACTGGAATACATACTGGCAAATATAAGAAAGATATTGTCCAATCGCGAAAAAAGCAAGTGCGCTCCACGAAACTTAGTACTTCGTGGATTTCATTTTCGGCCCCAAATTATTTCAATTCGCGTGTAAATTCAACGTGAATTGAAATATTTTGGCGACGAAAATGAAATCCACGAAGTACTAAGTTTTGTGGAGCGCACTTGCTTTCTTCACGAATGGACAATAAGAAATCAGGGCGCAACGTGTCTAAACACATGACAATAAAAGTGCGGGTAAACGTGTCGGGTCACGCTAAATATTTATACGATTTCCGTCGTAACAGCGGAGCGCGTTTGACCATATTGGCGGGCCGACAATAAACGTGAGAACCGATTAAACTTGACCCTGACCCTTCAAAGCGAACGGACGGACATACTTGAATAGCGTAATATCTATAATGGACCTATTCAAAGTACTGTAGAAAAACGGAAAAAATGACAAAAAACTGGGAGAAAACTCGGAAAATGCTCCGATTGGTCTGAAATTTTGGGAGAAACTGTCAAAAATGCTTCCGAACTTTCTCAGAAAATTTTGGACCGAAATATCGATTTAAAAAAATATTGATTTTTTTTCTGAAAATTTTCTAAAATCGATATTTCGGTCCAAGATTTTCTGAGAAAGTCCGGAAGCATTTTTGACAGTTTCTCCCAAAATTTCAGACCAATCGGAGCATTTTCCGAGTTTTCTCCCAGTTTTTTGTCATTTTTTCCGATTTTCTACAGTACTTTGAATAGGTCCATAAGAAAAAATAGCGTAATATAAGATATAAGAAAGATAAATTTAATTGAGATTTTTACATAAATACAGTCGGTGAATGAATCATCAACCTCGCTCTACGCCACTTCTCCATTTGCAAAAATGCGACGCGCTTTTTTTTCGGCAGGAAGATTTAAATTTGAACTGCCATGCCTGCCAATAACCTTGTAACAGAACAAAAAACATGTTGAAAAAATAAGTTAAATTTGAATGCGCTAATCTTGCAAGTGCGGTATGGAATTTTTCAGTATAGCGAGGTTGATGATGTATTCGCCGACTACAAATCAAAAAAACATATTAAAATAAATCGGCACTTTTCTCTTTCAAACAACGTTTCGTCATGCAAAAAATTGGATCCACTGGCTCCAAAGATTCATCTCCGAATAACGAAAGGGCAGCGATTCCAAATACAGTGTGAAACGGATCAGCCTACAAAATTCCTTTTATTGTTTCTGTGTGATCAAAGTTAAGTCAAATGGAAACGGCGGAATATGTTCGGATCGTCTGAATAATCGACCGCAGTAAAATTTTTGGGCACCGCAAAAGCAGGTGGCGGAGCCTCTCAACTTTTCCCCCCTCGTTTTTATTTTGAGCGTTTGCGCGTCAGTAGCCCAAATACTATGAACATAATTATGCATACCAGAAGGGAACTGTTTGATTCCTCCAAATCTAGAATTTCCCAAAATTTCGGCTCCGGGACATTTCGCAGCCGGACGTTTCGCAGCCTGACATTTCGCAGCCGAGACGTTTCGCAGCCAACCTCCTTATATACACTCTCTCGTTTCTCTGACCATGCTTTTAAAAATTTGCATTCCGCACACCTCACACTTTGTAGAGAACAGTCTCGCGGTAACATTTGTTATCTAAATTTCCGCGTCGCCAAGTACCGGCAAGATTCTGCTAGTTTTATTCTCAGTACGGAGCGCTGCAAACCCGCTCCCTTCGCACAGTGGTGGATGTTTGCATTTTTTTGTGTGATTTTTCCAGCCAGCAAAAGTCAGAAAAAATCGGTTACATTTACTTTTTTTTTCAGATTTTGAGTGAATATTTCGGCTGCAAACAGCTTCGAGAATGCATTTATGACAAACAATTAAACGCTTTTTTTTTAATTGGCGACATTTTGAGCTATTGAGCGTTTTTTTTTTCAAATTTTTTGAATTATCGTTTTTGATCTGTTTTTGTGACTTAAATCCGTATAAATCTTTTGATTGTTTTAAATGAACTGGAAAAGCGAGAAACTGGGTATAAAATACCGAATTCCCCAGTTGTTTGTATGTAATTATGTCTCCCAAGCTTGTTATTTTGGCCTACGCTACTGCTGTAATCAAGGATGAGCCAAAAAAGCCAAAATTGGATTGTTGGGATCAGAATTTGACTGATCGGATCGTCATTTTGCTGAAGCAACACGAAAAGAGTCATCAAGAAACAGTTCTTACAACGTCATCAAGAGACAGTTCTTCAGTGCAAACGAAGAGTTGGATGACGATTGGGAGCCGACGGAGAAGTTGGAAGAGGATGAAAAGGTGTTTCAAGGTATCGGTTCGCCCCAAATGGTGCTTTTCGGTAAGACTCCTGTTCCTATTCCAATGGTTTGGGAAGCTGTTAAGCAGTATCGCCTCGATTCGACTCATCCAAATAGTATACCAAAAAGAAGAGTTTACGCGGATACAGGTCAAAAACAGATTAAAAACGATAATTCAAAAAAATTGAAAAAAAAAAGTGCATGTGCTCAATGGGTCAAAATGTCGCAAAATCAAAAAAAAAAAGTTTTTAATTGTTTGTCATAAATGCATTCTCGAAGCTGTTTGCAGCCGGAATATTCACACGCTGGAAAAATCACACAAAAAAATGCAAAAAAAGATTGGAATGAGCAGGAATTGAACCCGTGAACTCCTCACTTGAACCCTGCAACCGAACCACTGAACCAACCAACCGATGTTTTCTGCAGAATCGGTTCTAGTACACTATTCGGTTCACGCAAAAAATGCTTAACCATAGGAAAAAGTTTAGGAGCTCATAACTTGGCTCACGTGAGCATTTAGCCGGTTTTTATTGCAGAAATGGAATCGGCATAGTCGAAAGCACCTATGCTGAAATTTTGAGAAATTCTAGATTAGGAGGAATCAAACACTTCTTTTGTTAGAGAAAGCAGAGCAAAACATCGGCCACGGCTCTCTCAAATTTCTGCATTCTCTCGTCGCCAGCCAACGTGGCCACATCCACCACTGTGCGAAGGGAGCGCGTTTGCAGCGTTCCGTACTGAGAATAAAACTAGCAGAATCTTGCCGGTACTTGGCGACGCGGAAATTTAGATAACAAATGTTACCGCGAGACTGTTCTCTACAAAGTGTGAGGTGTGCGGAATGCAAATTTTTAAAAACAGAAAACGGCAATGTGTTTCACAACAATGGGAATTTCCATAAAAATCGTGTTATAATTACATATACAAGCCTGGTTACGAAGGCTTGTCTGCATAGTCACGCATACACGAATAAAAGCAAAACAATGATATTCAAAAATTAAGATATTTGATGATGTTCTAGTGAAATACCCTTCAAAATGATGATATCGAAATTTTAAAACGACGGGCATTTTCTCGAAGTTGAGGCGACTCCGATTTCCAAACTTGAACTTTTACGGGCGTCTGCGCAATCACCGCCAAAACCAAGATATATAAATAGGCTTACGGGTAGAAAGACTATCCGTGCATATCAGACTGGATAGTCTGTTCGGTTTTCGATACAAACATTCAGTTTTCGCCGGTTTAATCTCCGTAAACTGACAAGGATTTGCGTGAGAGGCCGAAAAATGAAAACGCGCGTGCTCCCCTATTCTACTATCCTCGTTTCGAAACACGTATATCTTTTACACCTTTTCAAAAATCAACAAAAATATCAATTAACCCTCTCGCGACTCGACTGGAACTGAATTGATTTGTGGGCAACAAAAATGAATGTGGGCCCGCCAACTAATCGTCCAACTGGCAGGTACGTAGAATCTAGTCTCTTTGCATCCGTTTTGTTCAACTTAAGCTATCTCGACGAGCTGCTGAGAGAGTTGCAAACGATGACAAACATATACGAAACCAATCAAAATGTCAAATTTCGAAATGCTCAAAATCTGTTGTTGCGCGAGATTCAGCGCATCTGGGAGGTTGAGATGTCTCTGACGACATTAACTTCCTCACAAATCACTTCGGCAGCCGCATCGTCGTCATCTGGAATCGAATTGTCTATGATCGGACGTCTTCTGCGGGATGATTCACCTCCAAGCGGAGACCGAGTTCGCGACTTGCTCAGCCCGATGACGGTAAAGTCGATGAAAACGGAGAAGTTTCGAAAGATGGAAAGTGGAGAGGCAGATGAAAAGATCGAGAAGAGCGACAAGATTTACTTTCCACCAGAGTCACCGAGGTAGGAAAGTTTTTTTAGAAACTAATTTGGGGTTTTAGAGACTACATGATTTGTTAATATTACTGCGTCGCCAAAAGCAGGCAGAGCCGCTCGAGCGTTGCGGCTGTGGTCTCGCACCGACCAGCACGTATACGGTAGTTTTCTTGTGATAATTACAGAATAGCCACCCACATATTTCAAAAAAGCTACATATTTGACTCGCATAGCCACCCACAGTCGGCGCCGCACAGACGCGCGCCCACTGGGTATCTATTCTGGAATGATGGGTGGCTATTCTATAGCCCGTTGTTGTGGGTACTTATATTGGAGTGCAAGGGTGGCTATTCTGAAAGATTCCCTAGTAAACCAGTATAGACACCCATTAACACTAAGTGGGTGGCTTAACTGTAATAACATATCCCAGTAAAACCACCCATATATTTCAAAATAGCCACCCACAGAAAATCGGGAAATCCCATTTTTCAGTTCTGTAGGTGGCTATACTGTAGCGTGGGTACCTATATTGTAGTGGGTGGCTATACTGGAATTTTCCCGTTTGCTTACGAAAAAAAATCGAAAACACATTTTTTTGAAAAACAGAAAAACAATTCAAAAAAGAATGTAAACAAACTACCATAAACGCGCTGGTCGTGGCGAGACCACATCCGCAACGCACGAGCGGCTCTGCCTGCTTTTGGCGACGCAGTAATAATAGAAATACTAACCCCATCGGCCGTCTCATTGGACCACGTGGAATGACCATTCGACAATTAGAAAAAGAGCTAGATTGCAAACTTAATATTCGCGGAAAAGGTACAATTTGTGGTATATGTGAATAATCCTCAATATTAATTTTTCAGGTTGCACAAAAGACGAGAAAAAAGAGGTGCGTATGCGCGGACGTGCCGGTTGGGAGCATCTCGACGAACCAATTCACGTATTCTTTGTTGTCCGAGCCGATTCAGAAGAGGCGTGCGATGAAAAGTTGGACACTGTCAAGTCACGTCTTCATGATTTTTTGGAGAACAATGATTCGGGACTGAAGCGCGCACAATTGATGCAACTGGCGGTAATCGAGGGAACGCTTAAATGATAAGAAACTGGCGTAATCAATAAAGCACTCCCTTTTCCACTCTTCGATACATTTTTGTTAAAAAAGTTTTTTTCACATGTCAAAACTGCCAAATAGCCAAATAGTTTGAAACTCACACAATCGCCCGGTCGATCAGCAAATCCACCAGTTTCATCGTCTTGACATGCGTAAATAAACGCTTTCATGGCTGTAGCATCGATGAAATCGAGACGGCCGAGAATTGCCAACGAGGCGAGAACCCACCAAGAGTAACACACGTCGGGAAGCTTTTCAGGGCGCCCTGCAGATTTCGAAAAAATGATAAAAACCTTTACCGTACGGTAAATGAAAACAATAATGGGGTTATTCTCATAACCAGCAAAAAAAAGCAAATAATTGAAAAAACCAGCAAAAAATTCGGAGAATGCTCCGATCGATCTGAAAATTTGAGAAATTATTTAAAAAATACTCGCGGACATTCCCTGGAAATTTCAGACCGAAATATCGATTTTTATTCCTGAAAATTTTCAGGGAATCACGGTGTCCCAAAGTGGAAAAATGTCTTCAACTGTCTGCACTCTCTTCTCTCTCCCTCCCCACCACAGCGCAGTTATTTTTTCAACTGGATTTTATTTATTTTTTGATTTTCAGCAAAACTAGACCACTTTTCCAAAATCTGCGCTATAAATATATTCTTCAGATCAAATGCTTCATTTTTATTACAAAAACACCACGATTGGTGCATAATTGACGGAGGAGATGCATTTTAAAATTTTGAAACACCGAGAAAAACCGGATTCGGGGCTCTTTTGAAATAGAAATTCGACAAAATTGAAACGTCACGTTTTGGAAAGTGCGTGAAAATAGAAACCCACGAAATAGAAATGTAATGAATCAGAAACGTAAAAAAATGAAAACGCGTGAAAACAGAAACGTAGCAGAGCAGAAATGTGTCGAATTTGAAGTAAAATGGCAATGGAGCGCGTTTGCGAGATTTATTTTTTAAAACGACTTTTTCGATATTTTTCACGTTTTTCTCGATGTATTCCACGTATTTTTGGATTTTTTTCACGTTTTTTCGATTTTTTTTCACGTTTTTTTCGATTTCGATACGTGGAAATTTGTTTTTAAAAATCGACAAAAAAACGTGACAAAAAATCCAAAAATACGTGGAATACATCGAGAAAAACGTGAAAAATATCGAAAAAGTCGTTTTAAAAAATAAATCTCGCAAACGCGCTTCATTGCCATTTTACTTCAAATTCGACACATTTCTGCTCTGCCACGTTTCTGATTCATTACATTTCTATTTCGTGGGTTTCTATTTTCACGCTTACTTTACTTGTGATACTTGTGAGGTTGGACCTCAGTTTCCATCCTGGATACTGCGAACCAAGCTGTGTCAAGTTGCACGATCCCTTCCGACAGTGGACCATGCTCGTCTTGCCTCGAGTATGCCAATTCTTCGGCGGCCGTGCCCGAGGTTGCCCCTGAGGGCCTCATTGTGGATGAAGATTTTGATCGAATCCGTGATGTCGTCGGCCCATCTTTTCGGAGGACGACCGCGTGGTCGTGCTGATCCCCTAGGATCCCATTCTGATGCTATCTTCGCCCATCTGTCGTATTTCATGCGTGATACGTGCCCTGCCCACTTCAGTTTTCTTCGTAAGACTTGCTTATCCATGTCTGGTGGGTCGCATCCGGCAATTTCGAACATGTTGCTAACCGCTCTCTGTAGCCTCTTCGTGTCTGACTCCTTGGAAGTCCATGTCTCGCATCCATAAGTCATCGCAGGGATGACAGTGGTTGTAAGTAATCTATTCCTTATCTTCTGAGGAGATTGTAAAACTTCTCTTCGAATGGCGTTGAAAGCAGCCCATCCCGCGCGAATCCTTCTAGCGACTTCAGCAGTGAGAGATCCGTCGTCAGCAAACGTTCTTCCGAGGTATTTGACGTTTTGGGAGATTTCGACCCTCGTGTTCAGAATATTGATGTCCGATCTTGTGACGTACTTATTCATCAATATTTGCGTCTTGGACGGGTTTATATTGAGGCCGTACTTGGGACATCCCATTGCAATCCGATTTGCTCTATCTTCTGCCTCTTTCACAGAGTTCGCGAATAAAACAACGTCGTCTGCGAATTCCAAACGGTGAATTGATTCTCCATTGATGTCGATTCCGGTCTTATCATCCTCACAAGGTGCTGGGTCTAGATCATCCAAGATCGCCTGAAGAGCCAGCGCGAAGAGTAGTGGAGACGACGAATCACCTTGACGTACTCCTCTTTTGATCTTGAACCTCATCTTCTTGTTCAGAACGTTCAGCTCTCCAATCGCCGAAGAGTTTGAGTTGTTTAAGGCCCGAATCACATTTCTTCCGATTTGAAGATTGTTCAGGACTTGGGATATCTTCGTCCAATTAACGTTGTCGAAGGCACAAGTGAAATCTAGGAAGACCGCTACGAGCGGAATCTTGAATTCGGTGCACTTTTCCCACATCTGCGCGACGACTTGAATGTTGTCTGCGCATCCTCTTCCACGTCTGAATCCTGCTTGTGACTCTTCCAGGTAATCCTCGCTTTTGGCGGTGATCCTTCTCGTAAGGATTTTTGTGAAGAGTTTTGAGACGATTGAGGACAACGCAACCGGACGATAATCTTTCACTTTCTTCGGTTTCGTGGTCTTGGGAAGGAGAGAAATCTTCACCGTCTTCCAGTCTTCCGGTGTTCTCCCGTTCGTGAGGACTTGATTCAGTGCGGCTGTGAGATGAGGAGCTATGCTCTCAATTCCCAGCTTTAATTGTAGCATTGTAATCTGATCAGGTCCTGGCGAAATTTTCGTCTTTGAGGTGACTATTGCGTGTTCGACCTCATGTTGGAGAATTTCCGGCTCATCTGGATGGTTGTATCTGGATCGTGGCTCTCGCGTCGTCGCTGCGTACAGATTGGAGAAGTGAGTGAGAACTAGCTTCCTGATCTCGGGACGATTGTATGTCGTTGATCCATCCGGCCGTTCTAAATTCGTGAACGGGGAGGATTTGAGTGTCAGTGCTCGCTTCGTTTTCTTCAAGCTTCTTCCTTTCACCGCGGCTTCGAGACTTTTAACTTCTCGCCATTTGTCCAAATCATTTTCCAAAGATCTTCGAACTTCGCTGTTGATTTTCGCTAGATCCGCGTTCTTCGTCTGTCCGGCGTGTATCATCTGGAAGCGGGACAGCATCATTTTCTTCGTTGCTTCGGAAATCCTGCTGAGTTGATGAGTTGCATGCGTAGCTGTGCTGGCAGCGCTCCTTATCGACTCCGTGAGTTCTTCATAGCATGTTGGTGAATTTTCCGTGAGCATTTCGGTGATGGTGTTCTTGAATCTGACGGGGTCCCATGATCTTTCGCCTCCAGCCCGCTTGGTCTTTGCGAACTTCCTCGACTTTTCCTTCTTCGCGGTTGAGCGGAATCTCGCGCGCAAAAGACGGTGGTCACTGCAGTTGAGATAGTCACAGTATACTTCGCAGTCTACTGCAATTTCTCGCCTGTTCGTGAGAATGAAGTCGATTTCGTTCTTCGTTTTGCCGTTCGGACTGATCCATGTCCACTTCCGGCTGGGTCGCTTGGGGTAGATCGTGTTAAGTATTGAAACTCTGCTGGAGAACGCGAAGTTCACCAGCCGATCACCGTTCTCACTTCTTTGACCAGTTCCGTGTCCACCCACATATGGAAGGTCGTCTGAAGAGCATCCTACAACGGCGTTGAAGTCTCCGCAGATGATGATCGACGAATCCCACTTCGATAGCCGTGTGTATACTTTCTTCAGATCCTTGTAGAACTTATCCGACTGGGTCTCCTTGGCAGCCGAGGTGGGTGCATAGACATTGATGACGTGGAGATGAGATCCATGAAAATCGAACGTCGCCGTAATAATACGGTCCGACTCTCTCTTCGTTTCCACAAGACATTCGAGCCAATCTTTGTGAATCCAAAAGGCAAGTCCGCCTTCGCGAGCTTCTCGTCTCTTGCAGATCAGTTCAGCTCCGCTTGCCATGATCCATTCGCCTTCTTTTCTCTTCGTCTCTTGTAGGGCAATCACCTTGCAGCCACTGTTGACAGCTAGCAAGTCGAATGCCTCGGCCTTGGATTGATCGGATATCGATCTGACGTTAAGAGAGCCGATGTGGAAGTCGTTGCCTTTCCTTTTGTTCTTGGGGCCGTATGACGCTTCAGTAATTTCCGTATCCGTGGTGCTCCTTCCAAACATTTTCTTCCGACCAAGACAACTCGGCGAGCACCGTGGCCGAGCTGGTGAATTCCTGGACGGGTCCTTTATATTCTTTTGATTCAGCTTTTTAGTAAGTTTAGGTTTGTACTTCAGCAGGCTTACTAGGCCGGCGTGAAGCCCCTTCTTCACGAGTATCGGACACTACCGTGGCAAAGAGTGGATTTTGGCTACTGTGCCTAACAGTGGTGTCCAATTTCCCATGCCGTAGGAGCACAGCATTGCCCAGTTTGCACCGCGAGGAGGTATCCAACAAGCAAACCGTATCCAACAAGCAAACCTGACATTTCAATTTTGTCGAATTTCTATTCCAAAAGAGCCCCACGGATTCGCACATTTCGAGCTGGTCTTAGTATTAAAATGTTCGCGAGAAAATTCTGCACAAGGGAGACATTATTTTGTGGCAGAAAATTAAGTTTTTAGTAAAATTCTGTACTAATTCTTTTAAAATGCATCTTCTCCGTCAATTCTGCACCAATCGTGGTGTTTTTGTAATAAAAATGAAGCATTTGACCTGAAGAATATATTTTAATGACAGATTTTCGAAAAGTTGCCTAGTTTTTCTAAAAATAGAAAAAAGAAACAAATTCCAGTTGAAAAAACAGCTGCGTTGCGGTGGGGAGCAGAGAAAACGAGATATGCGCCAGCAGTTATTTTTAGAGGCGCTTTTCCCGTCCGGGACACCGTGGGAATGGTCGGAAGTATTTTTTGAATGATTTCCCAAAGTTTCAGATCGATCGGGGCATTCTCCGAATTTTCGCTGAATTTTTCGTTGGTTTTTTTTTAATTTAATTTTTTGCTTTTTTTTCTGGTTCTGAGAATAACCCTATAATCTTTTTGGAAAGTTTATTGACGAAATGGAACTGAGAACGATCCGCAAATTCTTCAAAATTAAAGAAGTTTTATTTCCATCCGAATAGTCATTAACTGTTTTCATTTACTGTACGGTATTGGGGTTATTCAGGATCTGGGAGGTTCCGAAACCTGCCACTTCGAAACTTTTTTGCCTTTTTGCGTAGCGTTTTTCGCCAAATGACACCAAAGCACACGCGCACTTTGTTTTTATTTTTATTTAGTTTTTCTAAATTATTTAATATTTTTTGGGAATTTAAATCCACTAGTATGCCGCAAAAATGCACAAGTTTCGAAACGTCCCAGCTTCGAAATGACAGATTTAGAAAAGTCCCAGAGCCGCTATTCACGAAATAGCAAAAAATAGCTAAAACGAGTAAAAAATTCAGCGAAAATTCGGAGAATGCTTCGATTGGTCTGAAACGTTAATGGCGAAAATACTCCCATAAAATTTCAGACCAAGATGACGATTTTAAAAATTATCGCCTTTTTATCTTTGAAAATTTTTAAAATCGATATTTTTATCTGAAGTTTTCTGGGAATGTCCGAGAGTATTTTTGCCACTAAAGTTCCAGGTCAATCGGAGCATGATCCAAATTTAGCTGAACTTTTCGCTGGTTTTAGCCATTTTATGGACAATAATGTAGGTGCCTGAAATGTAGTATTGAGTGGGGGATTTACGAATATTTTATCAAAATCGCTTAAAAAAAATTCTCTGATTTTTAGCGAATTTCCCAAAAAAATTGACCATGGGAGATGCCGCGGCCTAGGAAACTGGCGGCCAGTATTTTTTCCCAAATTTAATTTTTTGAAATGGGTAAAACCTGTATTTCCGCTTACCTGGCCCAATTTTGCCGAAGTGTAAACAATTTAACAAAAAAGCGGAAAAAATGAAGGAAATAAAAGAAAAAAACTGCATATTGCTGAAGAAAATAAAACTTTCTAGAAAAAATCGGGCGCGCTGGCCTAGGAAACCTCAACTTCGTGTACTCTATTTTATTGTAATTAAAAAATCCGGGAATTTTTGTGCGATTTCGATGTGATATTCGTAAATCCCCCATTCAAAACAATAATTTAAAACAGTTTCCTCAAAAAGTTGTCCTTTAATAGCACGAACCATTCAATCCTCCACTATCGCATTGTCTGAAAGCGAGCCATTCTGCAGTTCGATCCCTATCGATGTCATCAAGGTGTCCGACAATCGCCAGAGCTCCCACGCAACAATATATTTGACCGGAATGACTTTCAGAGCCTGGGCGCGTTCCGAATCCACCGTCTGTGTTGTAGCATCGCATTAAAAACTGAACGGCGGCGGGAATATTGAGCACTTGAAGACCACCGAGCAAGTGGCACGTTGCAAAAGAGCATAGGGTAAATCGGGTATCTACTTCGCCTGGAAAAATAAAGCTTTTATCAATCTCCGTGACCGTTCACAGTAAATTATTATCAATTCATCTTCTTGCCGGTTTCAGGCGGAAAATCCAAGACCACACCTAGGGATGGCGAAGCGAGGGCTCTCGGACGTTTCGAAAGTTTTTCTGAATTTTGTCTTTGCATTGTTTGAACACAATCATTTTTAAAAGCCTTTCAAGGGAAATTTCATAAAAAGCTTTGAAAAAAAATGGTTGTGTGCAAACAATGCGACGACAAAATGCAGAAAAACTTTCGAAACGTCCGAGAGCCAAAGTGTGGGAAGCGTGGCATGCCGATTTTTCTGACCAGTGCGTTTTTGGATCTTTGCCGATTTATAACCGGAGTACTGCATCGAAAAATAAAAATGTTAGAATGTGTTCATACGTAATCGACCACGAGGAATATGCAAAAAATGAACAAAAATTAATCCAAAATTCGGAGAATGCTCCAATCAGTCTGAAATGTTTGCAAATAACGTCAAAAATACTCCCGGACATGTGCAAAAAATTTAAGACCAAAATATCGATTTTGAAAACTTCCAGAAAAAAGCAAAAATTTTTTAAATCCATATTTCGATCTGAAGAAAACTTCGGAATAAAATATTGTTTTTTAAATCGACTTGCGACATGAGAACGCGTGACTCCGCCCACTTTTTTTCGCGCGACCACGCAAACACAGTTCGATTCGAAGAGAAGCAGAGAAAACATGTCTTTTTTTCTCTCGTTCTCATGCTGCAACTCGATTGAAAACACAATATCTATTTAAAAAATTTCAGGAAAGATAAATTCAATACTTCAGTCCAAAATTTTCTGCACATGTCCGGAGTATTTTTGACATTATTTACCAAAAAAATTTCAGACTGATCGGAGCATTTTCCGAATTTTCGCTGAACTTTTTGCATATTTTGCTGGTTTCCGTGAACAGCCCCATTAGTGTTTGACATGCTGAATTCATCTCTGAATTTCATTCTGAAATTATATATCCCCTTTTTCGTTTTTTTTCAGTCAAGGTTCGAAGAAATGTATCTGAAAAGTTTTAGCGCGGACCTATATTTTTTATTTCATAAATCAATAGATCCACTCCTCAGAAAGTCTACGTTTAATTTTTAGAGAATTTGAAACACTTTCCTACAACCTCAAACACTGGGGTGGTTACTAATTATCAAGTTTTTCGAAATTTTAGTTGTGATTCAGATCGAGTTCACATGTTTTATGAAGAATTCGGATTCAGCAGCTTTTTTTTACCTACATTCCTCTTTGAGGTTTTTTCTCCGTTTTCTGGCGAAAAATTGCTAATTTTCTGAGTGGTGGCGATGACCGCAAGCCATTGTGCTACTAACCTGACAAATCACCGCAAAAACTTCCATCCTCTTGTTGTAGACTTTTTACATAGTTACAAATCGATTTTGCATCAATTTGTGTAATGGAATCGAAAATAATGAGGGTTTGAACGGCGCATAACGTGTGAAGAAGGTGACTGTCGTGTCCCGGAGCTGGTCCGTACCCTCCGTCGGAATTTCGGCACGAAAGAACGTAGGCAACAATCTCTTCAGCGGACATACGGTCGAGCTGAATTTTCATATTGATAACCAGATTTTCAGCTATGGTTTCATACTTGTTTTGTCAAATCCATTGCATTCACACACCAATATATTCCGCTAACTCGTAAATGCTCCGCCATTATGTAATGCTGAAATTTTAAAAACAATTGGGTACCTTAGAACCTGTAATACAAGGAAATGCACTTCTATTCTCAACCCCTTCAAACTAATTTTCGGAGCATGACAAAACGTGAAATAGTTTTCAAACGAAACATTTTTAATTATTGTCTTCTCGTCACGACAATCAACCGCGCTCCCCTGAACTCAGTACTTCATGATTTTAATTTTGGCTTTGAAAAATCGGATATCAGGTTTTTCAAAATTGTAAACTGAAATTGATTTTTTTTTTGTATTTTCTAGGTGTGAGGCTCAGAACGGTGCACCACCAGTCGTCCGAGGCACGGCATGCAAGAATCTACGTAAAGGAATGAACGCCTTCTTTGTCTCCACAGTCGCGTTCTGGTCGTGACACGTGGCAAAGCTTGCTCTTTTCTACGTCTCGTCGATTACACGCTTTCTGTTTCAAATGCATTTAAAAAATGATAATTCGAATAAATAAATGGGTACACTGTCAAGATTTTTTCAACGGAGCGGCAATTGCCTGCACACCGTGTGAGCACCCTACCTCCACACCCCAAGAAACATTAAAATCTTACATAACTGTTTTTGTCTTTCTCATACTGATGAATAAAATTAGCATGCAAGTCTTTCAGTAATTCTTTCGGTGAACTTTGTGGAAGATCCACGTCTTTTCGGGCAAAATCGAGAAGGCCGGCGAAGCTCTGGAAATATAGTTGATAAATAGAAAAATTATTTTTCGGAAATAAAGTATAAATGACTTACCATCTTTCTTATATAGAAAATTTTAGATTAGTCTGTGGGTTTGTTTGTGTGTCTCACACACGAGTTTGCAGTGGACAAAACTCGATCCAGCGACCTATAGACTGACGTTCAAACGTGCTAACCACTATACCACAAGGGTCACGAGAACTTGAGCGAAATAGGGAAAACAAATGACTGCCATTTCAATAAAAAAAAACAAAAATCAGTAAAAATAAATATTTGACCAAGGCGACTTAGTCGCCACAAGCTGCAGGCTTGTTTCTTTCTAACTTATTTTTGTCCGAAAATGAGGCAAAACTTGAATTCCAGAAGAAAAAAGTTAAAAACTACAACGATGCTCCGAAATACCGTTGTGTGGTGTTTAGCCGAAGCGGCAATTTGAACAGAATTTTTTAGTTTTCATTTTTCTTTTTCACAAAAAAATCTGTTTTTTTATTTATTTGTCGAAAAGTTTTGTGCCGGTGTAAATAACTTTTTACTTGGTAGATTGCGTGAAATTTAAATCGAATCATCGTTTTGCCGGTACAATTTCCCTGCGGACTGGCAACGGTCGGTCGGATCAGAGAAAATTTTGTTTTCAGTTGCGAAAAATCTAAATTTTGCAGGCAAATTCTCATTTACTATAATGGATTCGTGGCGGAGTGACAATTAACGTGAAACTGGGAGACGAAAAATCTCTTCATTTCTTCAATTATTTCTTCATTTTTTCGAATAAAAACGTGAAAAAATTGTCACTCCGCCACAAATCCATTATTCCGGATCTCATTTATATACATTTTTTCTATCCTATTTTACTACTTTTTTACATTTAACTTTACTACTTTTCGCTCTTTCCCCTATTCAGGTTCTTTCCCTATTTTTTTATCGGAATTCCGTTGAAACATCTGAAGAGAAAAGCGGAAATTTTCGACGCAACTATTGTGTTTTCAACCGACTTGCGACATGAGAACGCGAGACTCCGCCCACTTATTTGTGCGCGACGACGCGAACATAGTGATATTTGAAGCGACGCAGACAGAACGGCACAAATAAGTGGGCGGAGTCTCGCGTTCTCATGTCGCAAGTCGATTGAAAACACAATAGGAAGAGAAATTTTCATTTCCGAGAAAGCCTGATCTGGACGGAAGTCTTTGGATTTTGAAGCGTCGCCAATTATCTATTTTGTTGATTTTCCCTAACTCCCTCAAGTTCTCGTGGGCCTTGTGGTGGTTAACAAGTTTGAAAGTCAATCGAAATGTCGTGCGATCTAGTTTTGTGGAATGCAAACTCGATTGTTCGGAAACACAAACAAACACACAGACTTATCTAAAACTTTCTATATTATTCAGAAAGATAGAAATGATAATTTCTTATTTTCAAATTTCAGGCTATGCCGTACACCTATAAAAGTATAATTGACCTCGAACCAGGCACGCAAACCCAAAACTTTTACGGCAAAGTGATTTTTCACGGAATACACGGAGATCGGCAAATTTTATTATTAAAAGTGAGCTATTCCGAGTGTTTTCAGCTGAAAAATGTACAATTAAATAGGACGAGACCGGCACCATTTTCGTTTCGATAAAGCCAAAAGAGCACCAAGTGTTGAAATTTCAACCGCGTCAAGTGGTTCGGCTGCATCGATGTGTAATTGGACAGGCGCCCGCTGGGATTCAAGCAACGGCGACTATTGGCAAAGCAGGTATCGGCTCATTTTGGATTGTCCAATATTTCATTTCATTTCCAGGATGCCATCTAATCGCATGGCTACAATTCGGAGATCTCGCAAAACCAACAGTTATCAGCTCGAAAGAATGGACGAGAAGCACAGAGGATGAGGAACGGGTAATATTTTTTTGCAAGCAGTACCGTACAATAAGATACCGTAAAACCTCTATTAGAACGGCACCCTGCCACTAGTCCTGAACAATAGAACGGCATGCCGTTCTAATAGAGTTTTTACGGTGTATAATTCCACTGTTTTGACTATAAATTTTTAACGGAGTGGATTTGTTTTCTGAAAAATTGAATGCACATGTTTCGTAATGTTGTTGACAAGCTCCCGCAATGGATTTAGTCAATTTTAAATTTTCCGATGTTCAAAAAGTTTCAGATGTCAAAGTTTTCGACCAAAAAATTGTTTTTTTTTTCAAGGCTCCGTCTCTTCACGCTAATTTCATGAATTTTTTTGTTGTATTTTCAATCGAGTTGCGACATCAAAATGTGAAACTCCGCCCACTTTTTTTACGCGAAATATAAATTTTAGTGTATTTTTAATTTTTGAGTGAAAAAATATTGGCGAGGTTTCTTTTTTTTAATGATGGAACTTGAATGAAAGCACGATAGACAGAAACATTTATTTATACCGCGTCCAAAGTTCAAAAAATTGCTGAAATCAGGAGTTTTTTGCAGTCCAAAGTTCTGAAAAGATTCTCAGAAATAACAGGCGGTCACAGTTGAAACCGGCGTTACCGTAGTTCCTTAGCTGCGAGACCCTTTATGTTTGAAGTTAAATTTTCTCGTATAAAAGAAAAAATTCAAGTTTAAGCATAGAAGGTCTCGCAGCGAAGCAACTACGGTCACGCCGGTTTCAACTGTCCCCGCCTGTTATTTCTGGGAAATGTTTCGGAATTTTGGACTGCAAAAAACTCATGATTTCAGGAATTTTTTAAACTTTGGACGCGGCATTAAATAAAAACATTGAGCATATTAAAAAAAATCAAACTCGCTCAAAATCCACGTACAGTCAAAAAGTAGAAATTTTCCGAAAATGGTCAGAACATTCGAGGACTTACTAAAATCTTGGAAGCAACAAAAAAGGAAAGAAATGCGATTTTCCTAGTTAAAAATTTCGAGTCTGGGACCCGATCCGTGAAACTGGAAAACAACAGGAAAATCGTTTTCCAGAAAATGTTTCTCTGCTTCTCTCACCATTATTACTCGAAAATTGCCGTTTTTTGAAATTTATTTTTCGGAAAACGATTTTTCTGTGGTTTTCCAGTTTCATGGATCCGGTCTCTGGTCTCGGGCGCCCTTGTTCGCTTCCGCCATGCAGTTTGGAAACAACCAAACACACAGAAACTTAGTTACAGAACCGAACGGGATTTTATATACAGGATGATTCATATCCGATTTCAGTTAAATACCCTCAGCAATTTGGACAGGAACTTGAAAAGAATTAGCGTCGAGGAAATTGCTGATAAACTGGTACGGTTCATTATAGATGAAGTTTTGAAAAGTATTATTCTTTCGGATTGACGTCCGGGAAACGCAACGAGCAAAAGTGATCGTGTCAAAGTGGATAAGAAGGGCGACAAATGAGGATTCGGAGAAAAGAAAAATGGCTACAAGTGAACTTTTCTGCAAGCGTCCCGGCACTCTTGTCGAATCATTCTCGTTAGTTTTTCCGATGAATTTATGCGTTATGGAGTTATTCACGAAACCAGCGAAATATGCTAAAAAAAATTCAGCGAAACTTCCGAGAATGCTCCGATCGATCTGAAACTTTGAGAAATCATTTAAAATATACTCTCGGACATTCCCAGAAAATCTCCGACCAGAATATCGATTTTTTGCAAATTTTCAAAAACTATATTCGTACCGGTTCTCCAAAGTTTCGCTGATTTTTTTAAACATATTTTGCTCAACTCATTTTCTACAGAGATAAAGTGAAACCATACTGTAGAAAAACCGGAAAAATGACAAACAACTGGGAGAAAACTTGGATACTGCTCCGATTGATCTGAAATTTTGAAAGATGATGTAAGAAAATGCTCAGAAAATTTTGGAACGAAATATCGATTTTAAAAATATTTAGGACAAAAATTAATATTTTAGTCCAAAATTTTCTGAACATTTCCGGAAGCATTTTTGACAGTTTTTCCCAAAATTTCAGACCAATCAGAGCATTACTCAAGTTTTCTTCCAGTTTTTTCGTTTTTCTACAGTACCGTACAGTAAGATATACAATTTCACTTTTTTGACTATAACTTTTGAACGGAGAGGATTAGGATTCTGGAAATTTGCATGGACATGTTCCGTAATGTTATTGTTAAGCTCCCAAAATAGATTTAATCAACTTTGAAATTTTTCAAAATTTTCGACCCAAAAAATGTGACTTTTTCAGATCTGCCAGAACTCTACATTTATTATCTAAATAAAGTACTTTAACTAAAATTATCTCAGCTGAAAATGGTCCGATGAACCCGAACTTAACTAAAATCATAACTTTAGTTCAATTTCTTTATTTAGATAACAAATGTAGAGTTCTGGCAGATCTGAAAAAAACACATTTTTTGGGTCGAAAATTTTGATATCCTAAATTTTTTGAAAAATCGGAGATTTTCAAAGTTGATTAAATCTATCTTGGTAGCTTGACAATAACATTACGGAACATGTCCATGCAAATTCAGTTCAAAAGTTATAGTCAAAAAAGTGAAATTGTATATCTTACTGTACGGTACTGTAGATCTCACAAGGGAACACTTCAGAGGCCGTATTCATGAACATTTTAATGGGGTATTGGCGGAAAATATTAGTTTTGTTATTCCTGAGACTATTCATGGATCTTTTATAGTTCAATGAACCCCCTAAGCATTCCAAAATTTTAATTTTCTGTCGAGAAAATCATTACCGTACGGTAAATCTTCATGAATACGGCCTCAGATTTGTAAATTTCCGAAAAAGGAGACGAAAAATCTCTTCATTTCTTCAGTTATCTCAGTTATTGCGAGTCAAACTTTTTCAAACCTTCTCATGTAACAAATAAGCACTGCTTCAAAAAGTTTCAAAATGGGTTAGAATCTTGAAAATGTTTGATATTGGTATACAATGGTTTGAAAAAGATTCGAACATCAAATTTTAGTGCCTTTTGAATTTTCGCGGGAAAAAATGTGGGCGAGGTTTCACGTTTTGATGTCGCAACTCGACTGAAAAGATAATATTGTCCATTTGCGAAGAAAGCAAGTGCGCTTCACAAAACTTAGTACTACGTGGAGCGCACTTGCTTTTTTCGCGAATGGACAATATGATCTAAAATTGATGTAGTTCATTGAATTCTTCAGATACTTCCCAGTGGATCGATCGTTTTTTGATGAACAATACGCACAGGAGTTTATTCAATTTTTAATACGTTGTGACGACTGTTTTGAAGAAACAAAAAATGTAAGATACCTACGGCAACCCAAACCGACTAAATGCACAGAATGTAAAAGTAAGTTTTCCTTAAATCAAAGTGGAAACGTAAGCAATTATTATTATTATTTATTTAGAATTATTAAAAAACCTCGAAATGGCGGTTCGCGTGAGAGTAGACGTCGATGGTTTCAACCTGATTTTCACAATCCCTATAAATCTTTTAGTGAGCATTTTTATATAACGTCCAGTTTTATTTTTGATTTTGAAAAGTTCCAGGATGGGCACCAAAATCTGCCAGATTTAGAGGACTACCTGCAAGGAATTGAGACGGAAAATCCGGATAATAATAGCGATATGGTGAAATTCTGCAGAATGACACAGGTAGTTTGAGATTTAATAGAAAACGAAAATGAAATGTTGTTCCAGAGAAAACTGTGGGATGCCACTTTAACTGGAATCCATGGAAGGATAATGGGCCGATCAGATCACTTAAAATTTGTTGAAATTTTTGTTTTTGAGCTGGAAATGTTGGATCTTAATGACTAGTCACTCCGAGTTGATCACAAAATTCTTTTCGTTTTATCCATTTTATTTATTTATTTATTGTTCATTCGCGAAAAAAGCAAGTGCGCTCCACGAAATGTAGTACTAAGTAGATTTCATTTTCGTCGCCAAATTATTTCATTTCACGTGTAAATTCAACGTAAAATGAAATAATTTGGCGACGAAAATGAAATCCACGTAGTACTAAGTTTCGTGGAGCGCACTTGCTTTTTTCGCGAATGGACAATATTTCATTACGACTGTGAAGTACGTGAAAAGAAGATGAAAATCAAATGAGTTACGAAATGAAACAAAAGAAAATATGGCAAGTACTGCTGAAGAAAAAAAAAATGGAGATAGTTATAAAATTAATGACATAGATTGGTAAATGTGGGGCGGATGTGGATAATGGGGTTATACAGGTAATATCAGAAGAGATACATGTGAAAGTTATGTCCGACATAAGGTAAGTTATATTTCCGTGAAGGTACAGTACTGGCCATAAAGAATGCGACAACTAGTTTTTTGACGATAACGTCTTGGAATGTTAACTTTTTGACCCAAATTTTTTGTGAGATTTTTTCAGCACTATCAGAAACCTTTCTGTCAAGTTGATTTTAAAATTCTGCTGAAAATTAATTTTTTATTCAATTTTTTCGAAAATTCATGAAAATTGACATTTTGGAGATTTATACAAATAAGCTCTAGAATCACCGAAGATCAAAAACAAAAAGAAGGTGACTATAAAAAGTGATTTAATATTTGGTTGGGGATCCTTTGGCATCAATAACAGCCTGGCATCTACGTGGCATCGAATCCAGGAGCGTCTGAACCACCGTCATCGGGATACTCTTCCAAGCAGCTTCGAGTTGAGCGAATTTCTGGTTGGCATTGGAGGCTCGGACTCCTTTGAGACGTCGTTCTAGCTCCTCCCACATATGTTCGATGGGATTCAAGTCCGGAGACTGACTTGGCCATTCCAGGAGATCCACACGGCGACGTCGAAACCAATTCACGACATGACCCGAAGTATGCTTCGGGTCATTATCCTGCTGAAACAGCCACGATCGGCCCAAATTTGCTCTTGCCCATGGTCGAATTGTGTTCTCCAGGATGTCTTCGTACACATATCGGTCCATGGTTCCAACAATTCTCTTCAATGAACCCATGGAAGTGTCGGAGAAGCATCCCCAAACCATCACAGATCCACCTCCATGTTTTACCGTCGGACATTGGTACTGAGGAGCATATCTGGAGCCAATAGGACGTCGAATCCATTGAATACCATCAGTACCGAACAGATTGAACTTTGATTCGTCGCTCCCGATGTGATTAGCCCACATGAACTCTGCCGCAAACAGCGGTGGGACCAAAAAAAAAAATTTTTTTTTTTTTGATTTTTTTTGTTTTTTTTGGATGAGACAAATAATTTTTTGTTTTTTTTTTCCATGATGCGCCGCGGGCAAAAAATTTTTTTTAGAGCCACAGAGGCGAAAAAAAATTCCTGTTTTTGGGCAAAAACTGAGGGTACGACAGAATAGAAATAGGCGGAATAGAAATGCTACAAAATAGAATTGCTACAAAAAAGAACTGGAAAAAATAGAACTGAGCGAAATAGAAATGCTACGACATAGAACGGCTACAAAATAGAAAACATTTTGCGATGGAGCGCGTTTGCATTATTTTTTCAATTTCTCAGTTTTTCGCCGATTATGAAATTTTTTTTTCTGAAACTGCATTGATTTTATACCTTTCTTCATTTTCGATGTTGTTAAGTGCGTAAAATATCTGAAAATTACTGAAAACCCCTATAATAATCGGAAAATTCGAGGAATAATGCAAACGCGCTCCATCGCACCGATTTCTATTTCGCCCATTTCTATTTTGTCACATTTCAATTTCGCGCTGTTCTATTTTGTAGCCGTTCTATTTTTTCCAGTTCTTTTTTGTAGCAATTCTATTTTGTAGCATTTCTATTTCGCCTATTTCTATTCTGTCGTACCCCCAAAAACTTATTCGGTATATGTAGGCACCACAACATAATTTTCAAACGGCTTTTTGCCCACTATTTTCGATATAAATATGTTCAACTATTTAATCGAAGTACGTTTTGAAAATTTCAGCTCAAAATATTCATTCGTTTTCGAGTTACAGTCCGTTTTGTGCCCCTTCAATTTGTACTGAATTTCTACCCAGTGAGGGGGCGGGATCGAAAAAGTTTGTACTTTGTAAAAAAAGAATTGAAAATTGTCGCCGAATTTTAATTCACACAAAGAAATTGACAGAATTCATTTTATTTGATAAATACGCAACAAAAGTATAGCTTTTTATCAATTTTCCGACTATTTTTTGTATTTTTTACTTTAAATAACTTAAATATGCGATAACCAGTCAGCAAAAACTCGGAGCAGGCCAGAAAACGCAAAGAAGTGGTGAAAAAAATCGAACCACGGCGGCAAAACTTCAAAAACAAGCGCTTAACCACTGCGCCATGCCGACAGCAAAAGAGGCACTGTGCGACTGCCTACATCTCATAGCGGCCGACGGAACACCACTGTGTGTGCGAAATAGCAACCACAATAGAAATTTCGGCACTTTTTCACTTAAATTCTCAACTTTGAACATCTGTATCAAAAAATGGCAAAGTAAAAGTTTGATTTTTATTTCTTTAATCGATGTAATTTTTCACGGAGAATCCGATTCCAAAATAAAAACATGCGTGTACGACCTACATCAACCCGAAAAACGCAAAAAACCCGAAAAGTGGATGACCGGTGCCTATTCAAGAGCTATAAAAAGTAGTTTAAATTGGTTGTAGGGCTCTGAAAATTTTGTTCTGGAATCTCTGACATTAGTTTTATGAATTCCATCAATAAAAATATGGGGTCATCGCTGAAAATTTTGCTCAAATTTTTGTTGAAGTTTGACGGGCTGTACCAAAAAATGGCAAAGTAAAAAGTCGATTTTTATTTTAAAAATGGATTCAGCATGTCAAAAACTATCGGAATCAAAAATAAAAAGTACCGTGTACCCCCCCTAGAAGGACCCGAAAATTTCAAATTTCTGACTTCCGTTTCAGTTTTCTGAAAATTTCAGCCAAAATTAGGGGTTTTCAGCAAATTCTGATATCACCAATCGATTTCTTAGGGTCGATTACATAAGAACAAGTTGTAATATCAGCCATTATGTATGTAGTATTGGCGTAACAGACTCAGAAAGATCCAAAACCAAAATGGGTAGAAGAATATGCACGCTCCGCCCCCTTTTCATTGCGCTGCCTAGGTATATGCTCCGAATTGACAAAAAACCTCTAGTTTTCAACAAAAACTTGGAAAATTTCTTTTCAACTGGCAGAAATACGTACTTTTTTTGGATTTTTTTTGTTGTTTTTTTGGTAAATTTTTTGAGGACAAAATTTTTTTTTTGTTTTTTTGTTAATTTTTTAAGAGCAAAAAAAAAATTTTTTTGGTAGCTTTTTTGAGGACAAAACGATATTTTTTTTGTTGTTGTGGAAAATTTTTTTTGTCCCACCCGTGGCCGCAAACAAGGCCTCACGCATCACACTTTGTGGAATTCTCATTTGTCGCTCGAAGAGCAGTGACTTTTTCGAAACCATTGTTACGTCAGATGAAAATGTATTCTTACTTACTTACTTACTTACTTAGTCGATCCGTTCTTCGATCACCTGATGTGGTCGCGGATCACAGCTTTCCAAGCCATTCGGTCCTTGGCGATTGTTGACCAGTGTGTTTCGAGATTTTCGCCATCAAATAATGATATTTCCTTCTGTAGGGAGTCCCACCATCTCATCCGTGGTCTTCCAACGGGTCGCTTCTCGCCTATGGGATACCATTCTTGCACAAGCCTCGTCCATCTGCCATCGTTTCTTCGCATTATGTGCCCGGCCCTTCCAAGCTTCTTTTTCTTGATGACTAGTAGGGGATCTCGGACCTCCGATTGTGCTCGGATATCTTCCCTGTGCAGATTCCTCTGACGTTGTTCCGATAGTGAAATTCCGACTAATCGTCTTTCTAATGCTGCGTGGGTCACTCTGACTCTTTCGGAAAGTGCCTGCGTAAAGGTCCAGACTTCCGAGCCATACGTGAGAGCCGGTAAAACGATGGAATCGAAGAGTTGAGCTCGGATTCGCGGGCAAGACAGGGCATCTGTGGTGTTCTTGATGTTGTTGAACGCAGCCCATGCTGCTCGGCGTCTTCGGCGAAGTTCCGGCTCCAGTTCGTTGTTATGGTTGAGTAGCCTACCGAGGTAGACGTACTCATTGACCTCTTCGATGCTGGTAGTAACGTTGTTAAGCGTTACGTTGACCGGGCTTTGGCTGGCAAATTTGTTTCTCATAACTTTGGTCTTGTTAGTATTCATTCGGAGTCCTACTTTTCCACACATCTCAACCAATTCTTGAATCATTAGGCTTGCCGCCTTGGGGTTGCTGGCGACCAGAACGATGTCGTCGGCGAATCTCAAGTGCGTGAGATTTTGGCCATTGATTCGTATTCCGGGCAAGACATTGGCTTTGTCGTTAGCTGAAGAAGTCGCTAGAAGGATTCGCGCGGGATGGGCTGCTTTCAACGCCATTCGGCGGGAGCTCTTGCAGTCTCCTCAGAAGATAAGAATAAGACTTCTCACAACCACTGTCAACCCTGCGATGACTTATGGATGCGAGACATGAACTTCCAAGGAGGCAGACACGAAGAGACTACGGAGAGCGGTTAGCAACATGTTCGAAATTGCCGGATGTGACCCACCAGACATGGAAAAGCAAGTCTTACGAAGAAAACTGAAGTGGGCAGGACACGTATCACGCATAAAATACGACAGATGGGCGAAGATAGTATCAGAATGGGATCCTAGGGGATCAGCACGACCACGCGGTCGTCCTCCGAAAAGATGGGCCGACGACATCACGGATTCGATCAAAATCTTCATCCACAATGAGGACCTCAGGGGCAACCTCGGGCACGGCCGCCGAAGAATTGGCATACTCGAGGCAAGACGAGCATGGTCCACTGTCGGAAGGGATCGTGTAACTTGGCGCAGCTTGGTTCGCAGTATCCAGGATGGAAACTGAGGTCGAACCTCACAAGTATTCAATATGACAAAAGTGGCCGAAAGAGACAGTGGTTGAGTCCCGGCGAGACCCCCAAAACAACTCCGAAACCAGATATTCACGGAAAAAAGTGATGTCGTGTGTCTGGTGGAATACCAAGGGTCTCGTGTATTTTGAGATTCTGGAACAAGGTCAAACAGTCATCGCCGAACTGTACAAACGTCAATTGGACCATGTAAATTCGAATCAGAGATAGCCGTAATATGTTTAAGAATATGTAAAAAATTTGACATTTTTTAACATTTTTTGACGTTTTTTAACATTTTTTGACATCTATGAATAGGAAAAAAAACAAAAACAAACAAAAAAAACTTTTTTTTTAGTTTTTTTTCCTACTATGAATAGGTTCATAAGTCGAAAGTGAAAAAGTTTACTGTAGCCATTTTTGCCGAGTTTTGGAGTAGTCAAACTCGCATTGCCTGTTTATATGAGACACACAAACCAACACTCAGAGTAAAGGTTTTGAAGGAATTCACAGGAAAACTTGCTCAAATCACTTTCAGATTATTTATTTCTTCAAACTATCCCTATAAACTTTTTTCAATCACTCCATTCTTCGTCATCGTCATCATCGGACTCCTCTGAATCACTTGGATTGATTCCAACTCTTCGTGCATCCAAAAAGTTTTGAATCTGATCAATAATAGCAGCTCCAGTGGTTGGAGACGTGACAGACAAACGATTGTCATTTGAAACACTGACTTTTCGCAAAACTTTCGAACGATCCGCCGATTGAATTTCCTATAAACTTTTTTTTCCAAAATTTTAAATGAATAAAACGTACATCTAATAAACTTCTCCGATCTGTGGTTATCTGCGGCATGGAGCATGGTGGAGAACCAAGAGCTGTGGTCGGTTCTAGAAGATTACTGGGAAGTGGCGGAGGTGGTGGGGGCGTGGCAAATGGAGGAAGAGGTGGAGGCGGTGGTGGAGGAGCGGATTGTGGTGGCGGACCAGATTGTGAAACTGTAGTTACAGGATGTTCAGGAGCAGGCGGAGGTGGTGGTGGAGCTTGTCGGATTGGGGACTTCTTCGTGGAAAGGTTGAGTTCAGCGAATTCTATCGTTTGACGGGAACTCGGGTTGGAAATTGGTTTTTTGAACGGAGTGCCGGATTTTTCAACAGGTGGCAACGATTCTGGTTGGGTGGCCCAGCGGTAGGAACCACGGTGGTTAGGAAGGCGCGGAGCAGTGATTTCTGAAAATTGCAGATTACTTTTTTCAATCGATGTGCATCATGAAAACATGACAAACAATCATTTCCACTGATCATTTACTTCGTTTGTATTATTGTGTGTTCAGTCGACTTGCGACATCAAAACGTGAAACTCCGCCCACTTTTTTCACGCGAACATTAAATTTTAGTGGATTTTGAATTTTTACGTGAAAAAAAGTAGGCGAGGTTTCACGTTTTGATGTCGCAACTCGATTGAAGACACATTACACTTCTTTCAATAATTTTAAACCCTCCTCGATTACGGGGTCCCAGACAAAACCTAAATTGATATTAAAAATTTCTGAGTGCAGTTTGATTCAAAATTAAAAATAACACCCACGACCGATTTCTCATGATCCTATCACTTCTCATGCCCCCAAACCACAAAAAATCCTATTTTCGACTGTTCAATAATTTGAGAAAGCCAGTATAAACAAAAAGACAAAAAAAAATTGCAAGATTATCAGTAATCGGTATCTCCGCCGTTTTTCTGCATCACTTCGATCCCCCTGTTAGGCAAGCTGGCCACCAACGTCATCAACTGGGCTTCTGTGATTGCAGCCCATTCATCCTTGATAGCATCCTTGAGGTCCTGAGGCCATATGCAATAAACTGAAAACGATAGGAAAACCGTTTTCCGGAAAACGAAATTTGAAAAACGCTGATGTAAACATGATGAGGGTGAGAGACGCAGGTGAGCATGTTTCGGAAAACGGTTTTCCTCTCGTTTTCCAGTTTCTTGCATATGGCCTCTGAATGGTACGTAACTATTTTTTGTGACGGGCAACTAACCAATCCTTTCTCATTTTGCTGGCGTGAATGGCGGCGTTGTCTTGTTGGAAGGTGTGCACATTGCGTCGGTTGCGAAAGAATATTCTCAGTACGGAGCGCTGCAAACGCGCTCCCTTCGCACAGTGGTGGACGCGGCCGCGTTGGCGACGAGAGAGTTCAGAAAATTGAGAGAGTCGTGGCCGATGTTTTGCTCTGATTTCTCTAAACCTCACTCCAAATGCATGTGAAATTTTTTGTTCGTTTGGAGCGAGTTTTCAGCGTTTTATACCGAGTATAGGACAACGGCCTTATGAATAGTGGATTGCTATTGGGAAAACAAAAAAATTGCAACGCGGTTTTCGCGTACTTTTGAAATTCAAACGGCAATGAAAGAAATAGCATGGGAAATAAAGAGTTTTGTTCCCATATTCGTTTGAATTTCAAAAGTACGCAAACACCGCGTTGCAATTTTTTCGTTTTCACAATACGACAGAGAAAATCCCGTTGTTGGTTCAAGTTGACAAGACATCGATTATTCAATTCCAGTTACCGTATTTCCTCTAATTTAAGTGTATGCGCCTCTATTTTTCAACCTCTTCTCCGAATGTGCTTCTATTAGAGGTGCGCTTCAATTAGAGGGTGTGCTTCTATTTTTCAAACATTTGTTTCTGGAGAAAATGCAGCTTATCATTGATTTATTTCAATATTGGTAATCCGCCTCTGCACACATTTTCGGTCAACATACAATTTCACAGGAAATTTTTCGCGCGTACATGGCGAGATTCGGCGTCTAGGTGGCTAGTATCCACTGAAAATGGCTAATAGCAGCCGAAAAGGCTAATAGCGGGCAATAATGGCAACTAGCCGACGAATTTGGCTGTTAGCCATTATGGGGTAATATACTCGGTATAAAACGCTGAAAACTCGCTCTAATCGAACAAAGAATTTCGCATGCATTTGGAGTGAGGTTTAGAGAAATCAGAGCAAAACATCGGCCACGGCTCTCTCAATTTTCTGCACTCTCTCGTCGCCAACATGGCCGCGTCCACCACTGTGCGAAAGGAGCGCGTTTGCAGCGCTCCGTACTGAGAATACCACCGCCTATAAAAATGTGTCTGTTGGCAACGCAGCTATATAATGTTTACATGCAAAAATTAAAGGAAACAATCTTCGCACTTACTCAGCGATTTTGCGACTTTTTCCAGACACAAGATATCCGAAATTTGAAATGGAAAAATTTTGAAAATGATAGCCGATGGAAACGGCTAATAGCTATTGAATATGGGGCCTGTGCCAAATACATATGGCACACGACCCGAATTGGTGGCTATTAGCCGTGTTCAATGGCTATTAGCCAAAAATTTCCTGAGTTGTAACTAGTAAACTTGGAACTGTTTAGAGAACGGTAGGCAACTGTTGGGAGAATCTTCTAGAACTGTACGGGGTTGCAATCCAAACAGTTTCCGCGGTGCCTATAGGTTCTGCTTTTGTGATTACGATGAATTCCATTTCTTCTTCGCATTTTGGCAATTCTTCAGCATCTGACACATCGACGAATTCACTGAGTATTGACAAAAAAAGCAAGAAAACTAAAATATTTAAGAACAACTTCAAATAACAGAAAAAATATAAAAGAAGAAAGTCCGCAAAATTAAAAAGGAAAAATTAACAGCCAGTGAGTGCGCCTCCATTTTTCGAAACACCTCTCAGGGTTCGCTTATATTAGAGGAAATACGGTAGTTCGATACATTTATCGAAACTTTATCGAAAAGAAACACCGATGGATGCGGAGCTATGCATTGGCTGACCTATTGCGTTTTCAAACGAGTTGCAACATGAAAACACTAGTCGGCTATCCTTTTTTGTCTGCGTCTCTTATAATAGCACTATGTTTGAGTTGTTGCGAACAATTAATTGGGCGGGATTTCGTGTTCTCATGCTGCAACTCGATTGAAAACACAATATCCGCATGAATTTAAGGAATTATTTTTTGGAAGGAGGTAGGAAATGATTAGTGGAAAATTATTGTTTGTGTGAAATTATGAGTCTGCGTTAGTCGCGCCGCGCAAATAAATCGGAGGCGTTTAGAGGCTAACATTTGTTTTCAAAAATCTAAAACTTCCTATGTAATAGAGATTGTAGAGTTTAAAATGAGTAGAGCAAATTTCAGATGATTTTACAAATTTTTTTGCCGCCCTTTTTAATATTTTTCGCAACTTTATTTACGTGGTTTACCAGTGCAGACGTCATACGACGTTGGATGAAACGTTTCTTTATTGCTGACTACTCGACGTAACAACAAAAAACGCTTTTTTTCTTTCAAAATACCGTATTTTCTTAACAGTTCCCATACCTTCTCTAACTTGTCTAGAAGTACTGCGGCTCGGTAACACGGGAGGCATCTCTAATTGTTTTTCTTGAGTGTTTTCCCAACTTTTAATATTCACACTTTCTTCCACCCATTCAATAGCCTTATCCTCTTCGTTGCGGTACGAAATATGTGATTCTGACACATGTCTTTCATCTTTAGATATTTCCCATTCAGTGTGGACGGGTTCCGCAGCAAAAGTATGGCTGTGTTTGAATATTGGCGCCACTGTGACAGTGGTTGCTGTGGAACGGTTGGAAGATACTACACATGGTGCATCAGAAGACCAGTCTGGATGAAGTGGATCTTCGTATGGTGTTTCTGGTTGTGGCTCCGGAACCTCCTCGTGTTTCGCTTTGGAGTGACGATTCCAGAAGGGCTGCACATATTGTATTGTATTCCACAAATTAATCGATCAAAACACTTACAATTTTACTCTTTTTCTCCTTTCTCTCTTTAACACTTTTTGGTGTTTGTGAATCTTTTTTCACCATCATCGATTTTCGAAGCCGAGTTTCGTTGTTGATTACAATTTTCTTCACAATTTCTTGCTCTTCTGGAGTGTTGGTCTGCAATTATTTATACGATTTCATTATTACGAAGCGTTAAGGAGATTTGGCGTGCTCAGCTTCATCTCAACTCCTACCGGATTGGTTTGCATGCTCAAGAAACACGAAGAGGCCGAAGTTTGGTGAGAAGCGGTTGAGCTTGTATGGTAGCATACTGAGGCCATTTGCAAGAAAAACTAGAATAATCCCGTTTTCAGGAAAACGAAATTAAGAAAACGCTGATTTTTGTATAATAAGGATCAGAGATGCAGAGAAACTGACAGATCCATTTTCCGGAAAGCAAAGTTTTCCATTTTCTTGCAGATGGCCTCTGTTGTACATCAATCGCCGGGTCTCGCCACGATTCAGCTCTTGGCGGCGAGATAGAAAACAATTTCTTTCAATTTTTTATGGCGCCCCGCCACATGACACACGCTTATTGAACGCTTTAGAGGGGGGGGGGGGGGGGGGGGGGGGGGTACGACAGAATAGAAATAGGCGAAATAGAAATGCTACAAAATAGAATTGCTAAAAAAAAAAGAACTGGAAAAAATAGAACGGCTACAAAATAGAAATGAGCGGAATAGAACAGCGCGAAATAGAAATGTGACAAAATAGAAAGGAGCGAAATAGAATCGGTGCGATGGAGCGCGTTTGCATTATTCTTCGAATTTTTTCGATTATTATAGGGTTGTTCAGTAATTGTCAGATATTTTACGCACTTAACAACAGCGGAAATGAAGAAAAGTATAAAATCAATGCAGTTTCAGACAAAAAAATTTCATAATCGGCGAAAAACTGAGAAATTGAAAAAATAATGGAAACGCGCTCCATCGCCCAAAAATTTATATTTTGCTCATTTCTATTTTGTAGCCGTTCTATTTCGTAGCATTTCTATTTTGCTCAGTTCTATTCTGTCGTACCTTCTCTAGAGGAGTAGATTTGCCTGCGGCTGGCAGCGTGTTGTTGCATTAAAACAAAAAATGACGGACGGCCGGCCGCGACCAGCTTCATGAACGTGAATGAGAAAAAAAGGACGAGTGTGATGAAACATCTCTCTATTTTCGTGTTTTTTTCGAGATTTCTCGCAGATCAAAAACTTTGCTGCAGATCTGTGCATTTTTTCCATTCTCACAGTACCCACGGCCTTCCGGCCGGCCGCGATGAGCCGACCGTTACGACAGCCCTTTGAGAAGGTGGAACAAGACACAGTTTAGTGATGAGAAAATATCAAAAATATTTTTCGATATATTGTGTTTTCAATCGACTTGCGAAATGAGAACGCGAAACTCCGCCCACTTATTTGTGCGCGACCACGCAAACACAGTGATATTTGAAGAGACGCAGACAGAACGGTGAATGCAGACTTGCGTTTTCATGTCGCAAGTCAATTGAAAATACAATAGCAATTTCTCGATAACTTTATCGACAATTCTATAGAAAAATTTGCTAAAAATGCTTCGAAAATTCATTCTGGTGTAAATACAGGGTGGGGAAAAAATATGGAGCCGCATTCAAAACGGTGTAAAATTGTCCAAACATGAGATTGTTTTCTACAAATCTAACAAAATGTTCATTAAACAACAACAAATAAGTGGCATTAACAGTTTTCAAATCGTCCACTTTTAGCCGCGATGACAGCTCAGAGTCTCTTCGGTTACGAGTCAATGACGGCACGCAGGTGTTTACATCAAGATCGTCCAATGCCTTCTTCAAAGAGTTTTTCAAGGCTTCTAATTTAGCGTTATTCTTTGTGGCGACTTGCTGGGTAAAATATCCCCACACTGCGAAATCGATCGGTTTCAAATCCGGACTGAAATAGGCGCATTGATGAAACCAGGAAAATCGGTTTCCCAACACTGTTGAGTGGCTTTTGCACATGGAGCAGGTGCGCCCTCTTGCTGGAAGATTTAATCACGATTTTCGAAGTGGGAATAGGACCAAGAAAGCAATTCGGACTCCAAAATGTTTTCAATGTAGTATTCCGGGTTGATTTTGGCTCCCTCATTTACGAAAACCAATTGAGGCTAGCCATCTGCACAGATTCCTCCGAAGACCATAATTGATGAAGAATGAGACGCTTTATTGAGGCATTTACCTTTCTGATATGCAGACTGGAAGTCTACAGCAATTATCCTGTTGTTCTGACCATTTGTATCGGCTTCCACGGTGAATAATTTCTCATGTGTGAAGAGTGCCCCCAGGTGCGTGCCACGTCGCGCTCTCAATGGTAGCAGACCAGGGTGGTGAAGCGGCTATCATTGACCTCAAGTTTTATATTATTCGCTAAAACGTTGCAAAATAGTTAAAAACAATATAATTCGTTAAAAAATAATATGGTAGACGCGATGTGTGTTTCTGCAAGCAACAAAACTAACGCAAAGTTGCGGCTCCATATTTATTCCTTACCCTGTATATTAGAAAGCATTTTTACCGACTACATCGCTGTAATGTTTTGTGTTAAGCGCTTCTGATTCGTACCAGTTCAGATTAGTACCACTTCTAATTCGGGCGTTTCTAATTTGGGCGCTTCAAATTCGTACCACTTCGGATTCGTACCACTTCTAACTCGGGCATTTCTAATTTGGGCGCCTCGCATTCGTACCACTTCGGATCCGGGCGCTTCGGATTTGGGGCTGCACCAATTCTCTGTATATCTTGTTCCGCGTTGATATCGCAGAATTTCGCCGTCAACACCAATGCGCTAACTCTCAAACCCATACAAGTCATCAGAGAATTTTCGGCAATTTGTGGATAATAATGCATTTATTCATATTGAAAGAAAGAATAAAGCTATGGGAACAGCTGGACCCGCCAGAGACTAGCTGTTTAGACAAAAAAAAAATAGTAATAACCAAGGCAAAAAAAAAGGAATGGGTTTATCAGTTTAGCAAAAGTGGTTTGAGGGGTAATGAAGCATAGGGAAACAAATAATAAGAAAAAAAAAAGAAAAAAAAAGTGTGTTACAATAACAATCACCAAGAAAATCATAATAAGTATTTATAACCGGGATATAGACACGTTTAGGTGGTTTGCAAACTCGGAAGGGGAAAGAAAATGTGGCAAGTTACGCACTAAAGCATTCCAAATAGGGACTGTGTTGGCGAAGAAGTGCGCGGTACTGCTCTCTTTCCTACATAGCAACATGGGGTGGCGTTTGGAGCGCGAAAAAGATACAAATTCGGATAAATCGGGGAAGTGGATAGAATTAGTGACTATATCATACAATAGAACAAGCTGGGATTTGAGACGAAAATGTCTGATTGAGGTGAGGTTCAGTAGTTCGAGCCTATGTGCATAAGAAGTGAATGAGGTGTTAGATCGTTGAAGAACGCGTTTAGTAAAAAATCTGAGGGAGAATTCGAGTTTAGATGCAAGGATAGAATTAGGAGAGGGTGAGTAAATTGGTGCGCAATAATTAAGAATGGGTAGGACATAAGTTTTGTACAGGTTGGTTAGAAATTGTGGGGAAGAGGAAGAAAAGGCTTTGAGCAATTGTTTGGTGCGGAGGAGAGCAAGGGAGGAGGTTCTGATGATGTGGTTTTTGAAAGACAATTTTTCATCAAAAAGTAAACCAAGGTCGCGGACAATAGAAGAAGGAGATATTACAATACCAGAGATGAAATATTTGTTGTGGGGATTTTTGGGACCAAGGTGTAAAAGGTTAGTTTTGGCGGGAGCAAGAGGTAAGTGATTTGAGGTGGACCACTGGATATAATGTTAATAGTATCTTGAAGAAGAAAAGGGTTGGTGGAGAAAATTTTAATGTCATCTGCAAAGCATGCGAAATGAACTTCCGAGGGAATTAAGAAAAGCAGGTCATTCAAGAAAATTAGGAAGAGGAGAGGTCCGCAGACTGAGCCTTGCGGCACACCAGAAGGGATGGGACGTGAAGAAGAGGAGATGGTGTCGTTGACTTTGACCGAGAAGGAGCGCCCAGAGAGAAAATTTTGAAACCAAGAACAAAATATACGATGAATGCCGAAGGAGTGAAGCTTCTGTATCAGAAGAGCGTGAGGCACTTGATCGAAAGCCTTCTTGAAATCGAAATATATGACGTCAAGACTCTTTGTAGCGTGTAGAAGTTTCTTGTAGAGAGCGGAAGACCTGACGAGGGAGGAAGGACAGCTGCGCCGATTGAGGAAACCGTGTTGATGAGGACTGAAGGAAGAAGAAAACTCAATTTTGATCTGACGGCAGATAATTTTTTCCATGATTCTAGCGAAGGGATCAGTGAGACTGATAGGTCGATAGTTTGAGACGGCAGCTGGATTACCCTTCTTTAAAAGAGGAACCACAACAGCATGAGCCCATTTATCCGGTATAACGGAGTCATAAAAGGATTGTGAAAATAGTATAGAGAGTGGAAGAGCAAGGGAAGTGGCGCAGCGTTTGATAACGAAGAAGTTGGCGAGATGGAGCGAGAAGCCACGCTTTGGAGGGAGTTTCAGAAGAGTTTGCTCGATAACAAAAGGAAGAAAAAGATCAGAATAGGATCTGGCTGAGGCAGAAGTGGATGTATGGGAAGAGGAAGAAGCTGGAGAAGAAAAAGAAGAAGAAGAAGAAGAAGATGATGAAAGAGGGCTGTCAGTAGTTGAGAAGTTATTGGTAAAGGAATTTAGAAACACGTCGCACTTGTCGTTGTCAGAAGTAATAAGTTTTCCGTTGCTGGAGATGGAGGGTACGCATGCTGTAGATTTAAGGCGTGAGGCAATAAGGCGACGAAGATCCGATTGATTCCGATTGGAAGTTATGCGATATTCTTGCTTTCTGATTACTGACTTGTACGAACGAAGAAGAGACTTAGTTCTTTTGGCGAGTTGAGAGATGCGGCTTGAATTGCCGAGAGCTATAGCTGAAGCAGTTGATTTTCTGAGACGACGGAGACGACGAAGAAGGTTGCAGGGTTTTGATGGTAATCGAGGGCGTGATGGTGGACAGTGGCGCGAGATGACAGAGTTTAGAATATCAATGAAACGGTCATATTTATCAGAAATAGATTTGCAGGAGCTGAGTATAAGGGTCCAATCGAGAGAGGCGAGATCCTTGTTGAGATTTGAAAAATTGCATTTAGAATAATTAAGCTTAGGCAATTTGTTATCAGATAATGAAGAATTGCAATAGGGAGAGGATAAGGAGGGGGATGAAAACAAACTAAAAGAGACGGAAAGGTGGTCAGAGTTAAGAAGCGGTGGCTGGGCGGAAATTTCGTAAACGGGGAGGTTTTGAGATGATGCGACAAGATCAAGAATGTTGCTGGAGGTTTTAGAAATGCGAGTGGGAAAATTAACTAACTGAAACAAATTTTTAGACTTAAGGAATTCACAGAATTGGTGGTTAGATGAGGAATTCCAGTTGATTTCCGGGAAATTGAAGTCGCCAGCGAGGATGCAAGAAGTAAGAGGGGTATAGTCGGTGAGATGAGCAATTAAGTTAGCGGTTTGAAGAGACGAGGAATTGGGAGGGCGATAGACTAATATTAAAGTGAGAGGAGGAGAAAGATCGGGAGAATGAAATTTACAAGAAATAATTTCCGCATTGTGGGTGGGATAATGAAATTCAATATTTATATCAACAACAGTGGTGATAACATGACGTTTAGATAAAATGGCAACACCGCCACCAGAGGATTTTAAATGGAGACTGGGATTTCTATCGAAGCGATGGCAAGTGAAGAGAGAAGAAGACAGAAGTGAGGAAGGGATAACATCAGAAAGAAACGTCTCGGTAAGAAGTAAAATATCATAATCAGAATGGATAAAGAAATCAGTAAGTGCGCTAAGTTTGGCAAGAGAGGCAGTACCGCGCAGGTTGGCCAAAAGAAAAGTTAAACGAGAGTAAGCGGGTTTAGAAGGCTTGGAGTGAGAAAATGTATTATACAGTAAATTAGTTGGATAAGGTTGAGTGAAGTAAGAAGAAATAAGAGAAGGAGATAATTTGATAGACGAGCTGGAACTTAATGAAAAGGGCGCGGATGTGGATTCGATTTAACATGGATATCAGAGAGAATGAAAAGCGATTTTCCGGCTTCCTTGTTCCGATCGTAAATAGTTTTGCGACTCGTTCGGAGTGTTGCAAGTTCATCGAGTGTGAGGTCGCGTCGAGCACGAGGTTTTCGAGACAAATCGGAAAATTCAGAATTGCGAATATCACGGTTGAAGGTTCTAACGAAGTCGTCACGGTCCGATTTCGAATTGAATTGTATCTTGAGTGGGCGAGTTTTAGCTGAGCATTTGTGACGGAAAACGTTTGAAGGAATTGCAAACTTGTATTTTTTGGCTAGGGCGTTGATCTTAGCTCGATCTTTTGAATCTTGCTCACTATCATCTAAGTTGTCCGGGAGCAGCTCGACCACTGCACGTTGAGATTTGTCAATCATAGATGCCGCTTCAGCAGCGATTTTGGAGGGGGTCCAAGTAGTCGTTCGAGAAGAAGTATCGTTCGTGGCTGAGAGTATGACCGAAGAAGCAGAAGCAGAAGGAGGCTCGGAGGGCGAGATCAACAGATCGAGACCGAGGGACTGAAGCTGAGCACGGGGAACTATAGCTTGCATAATCGTGACTAGCTGAGAAATAGTGCGCTTCATGACGTCGCAGGTTTCACGGAGTTGAATAAAATCGGAAAGAGGAACGATGTCGTCAGGGTGATGCGAGGAGCTGAGAGTCTCAGAAAAATGACGTTTGCCGATAGGCTTCTTAGCAGGAGAGTCAATAATGATGGAAGATGAGTTAGAAGAAGATGCCATGGCGCGCGAGAACGGAGATCCGATAGAGAATAAAGACGAGAAAGATAAGAAAATCAATATAAGAGCGCACAACCAGTCGGTAGGGTAGAGGACCGCTCGAAGGATTTAGAGCAAACGTGGCTATTTGTCCTTTTACTTGGCAATTACCAACCTCGTTGCTCATAAGCTGCTCGAGATTCTTTGAGTCCCTACTAGTGCAATGAAGAATCCATGAATACTTCGTTTTGAGGTATAGCTAGGGACCGCAAAAGGAGGGGGCGGAGCCTTTCATTTTTTTCTCCCCAGGGCATTTTTTGAAGTTTGAGGCCTCATTACACGAATACTACCGAGTTATTCATATACTTTACAATGTTTCTGTATGTAATTAACGATAAGGAATCGATTGGTGCCATCAAATTTGTCTGAAAATTGCTAATTTTGACTGAAAATCAGGAAAAACTGAAATGCAAGTCAAACAATCGATTTTTTTGGGAATTTGTAGGGCCGGTTCGCGGGCTTTTGCGATTGATTCCGATAGTTTTTGACAAGCTGAATTGAATTTTTTAAACAGAATTCAATTTTAAATGAGCGCATTTTTTTTATACCGGTTCAAACTTCACCTAAAAGTTGTAGAAAATTTTCAGCGATTACCCCCTATTTTTATTTTTCGGATACTTTAAGCAACCCTTCTAGTAATCACACAAAAATTTTTAGAGCTCTGGCATAAATTTAAAGCACTTAAAAGCTTTCCAAAGTCGTGACCATTTTCGAAATAATCATGTTTTTTGGGATTTTCGGGAATATGGAAGTCCGGTTCGCGCGATTTGAAAGCATGATCAAATTCAGCAAAAAATTCTCTATCGAATACATTCTATAGATTGAAAAAATAAATGAGCGCATTTTTTTAAATTACACTTTTCGAAATTAAAAAATGCTTTTCTATGTCATTTCAAACAACTTATCAGGCCTTGTCAACGCGGAAGGAGAGCGAGCACATCACAGGAATAAGGCGGCAGCTAAAATCTGTCGGGGTGGTTTTGTGGTTAAAGGTGCTGCGCATTGTGTGCGAGGTCAAGGGTTCGGATCTCGTCCTTTTGATTTTTATTTTTCAAAAAGCTTTTTCGATACTTAAAAGGATATTTCTTACGCAAAAGTATTAATTTTTCGGAAATTTTCGAAATCAACCAAGAGAATATCCATTTTTCGTGGAAAACCGATAGGGGTTTCCACTTATTTACGTGTTCCCGCGTATTTCGGCCATACAATCATAGTATTTGAGTAATATTCATTGCCTGGTATAAAAAAATTTAAAACATTCCAAATGCGATCTTATTTTACACATTCCTCAGCAGAAATCCGCAGAAATTATCGCATTCAATGAACAATGATGACAAAAGAGGTGGTCGGCAAAACCACGCCGCGCGCATGCAGCCGAAGCCCCGCCTCCCCGCTGGGGAGAAAATCGGCAAGAGTGAAGATCAACTCCCCACCGATGGAAGAACAACCCCACACCAAAAATAACAACTCCCCACCAAAAAAACATGTAACACGGAAAGTTCACGTAAAAAAGATGAGTGTCTATTGTGTTTTCAATCGACTTGCGACATGAGAACGCGAGACTCCGCCCACTTTTTTGAGGGCGACCACGCGAACACAGTGATATTTGAAGAGGCGCAGACAGGTAGCGCACAAATAAGTGGGCGGAGTCTCGCGTTCTCATGTCGCAAGTCGATTGAAAACACAATATACGCATGACCGAAAATGTGGAAAACTTAGCGGTGCCGCGCCACGTGTCAGTCTCATTCCTTACTCAAGCAATGTCAATGCTCAATCGAGGAGACGGAATCGAAGTGCAAAAAAACAAACAATTCACACAACTGAAATTTTCAGTTCCCCACATAGTTTCCATTGTCTTGGTCGCCATAACTTAATTTGGGGTAAAACCAATGTTAATTTTTGGGTGGGGAGTTAAAGTTCCAAAGTGGGGGGCCAATATTCTATTGGTGTGGGGTCAATGTTCACAAGCCCCTCCTGTGAACATGTTCCCCCCAAAATCAACAGTGGGGAGCTGTTATTCATGAACTTCCACTCCCCAAAGAGGTAAAATAGCCCCCCGGAAAATATCGTGTACCTGAGCTCCCCGAAAAAAAATATAAAAATTTTCAACAATGTGGGGAGTCAAACTCCCTTGTTGGGGAGCTTTATTCCACGTGTGGGGAGCCATATGTGGGTGGGGGGCTTATGTTCACATTCGCCAGAAAATCAGTGTTAAATAATCGCGACTTTGAAAGGCTGAAACTCGGGAACTAGCGGGAATTTTGCTGAGAAAATTTGGGATTGTACTAATATTGAGGCGTAGAATACAATGAAATCAGTAGTTTTTCAAGATTCGCACGTTTTTCAAATTCGTTGCGGTACCTAGGTATAGCCTTTTGAGTTGTTTTAGTATTTTCTTACCTGTAATTTGCTGAGTACTTGACGATACAAACCTTCCTGATCATCTGTCATTGACACGCCGTCCACTTTACTGCAAGGAAAATTGTTTTGTTTTGTTTCAATCGTGAATCGTTTTTGTCTCTGCAAGGGCCCATCAGCTTTTAAAATTGCCGCTCGCGAATAACGACGCAAGTTTTGCCATAGTCGCATGAGTGCGACCGTAACCCATTCAGCGAGAGAGGGAGCTAAATAGTGAACAAAGAGAGAAGGATGAATACAAGTAAGCAACTTTCTCGCCTAATGGATGACTGTCGCACTCATTCCACTGTATCAGAATTTTTTGCCGGTATTAATTGTGGAAAGCGTCTATTTTAAAGATGATGGGCCCTTGCTGGACAAGGGTATTATTTTCTAAAAACTTTGAACAAAAGCTCCCGAGACTACGGAGAAAGGTTGAGTCCAAAAAAAACCCAAACAAAGAATATCAACTGAATTTAACTAACAATACCGAAAATCAGTTGGCGCTCCAATTGTAATCGTTTTTGTCTCTTTTGTTTTATGTCCAAAAATTCCAGAAAATGATAATATTTTATTTTTCTTCTTCTTTTTCTCATTGTTTCCATCCAAACTTGGTGATACAAAACTCTCTGTTTCCGTTTTTCCTGAAGATCGTTTAAAATGTACATTTTTTGTCGTTAAAAGTAGTATTTTCTCACGTTTTCTTTTGCATACCGCGTCATGAAAAGCGGCACATTCCTTTGAATTGTAAAAATTCAGTCCGATTACTGCACAATTTGCATCAAAAGTCAATAAATTTGCGTGACAATGATCAGTTTCGAATTCTTTGTTGCTGAAAGTGTTCAATTTAAATACATTTTTAAAAATTAACAAAAAAAAACCTGAAGACATGCTCAAATTGTACATTTGGATCCCATTCTGAATCGTTTGACGGCTCAATTACAGCAATTTTATAGTACCTTTCCGCACTATTCTAAACAAGATTAGATAATACTAAATTGTCAAAAACTTATTTTGCCTTCAAAAAAAGGACAACAGCGGGCGGTGAGTTCTGCCATTCCGTGTTTTTCACGGTTAAAAGTTGACAAATTCCAGAGGAAACAACCTAAAAAAAAATAAGCAAAGGAAGTGCTAATTCTTATCTGATATTTAAATTTTAAAATGTACTTTTTCACTGTCCGAAATCGCTTGGAGCACGCTTTCTTTTTCTTTTGGCTCCAGAAAATTGCTCAACTCTGAAGATTCCATTGGCTGCAAAAAATAAATTGAAATAAGAGCAACCAATCGATTTGTCATGTCTGCACACACAAATTTCCAATGTTTACTCCGTTGCCATCTCCATTTTCGATCTTCTTATCAGTTTGGCCACGTCAAGCGTCTTTCCGTGTGTTTGCCGATTCGATCAGTGCGGAACAGGGATAGGCATGCAATGTTTTAACCGATTCCGTAAAATCTGTATTAGGATTGCGTCTTAATGGACTTCTCTCTCGAATACAGGGTGACCAGGATTTGAGATGTGGGCGGAGCCAAAGCAAACGCGCTCAACTGAATTTTTCTCGAAATTCTAGTTTTGAGGTGTTTTTCCATGTTTTTTTAAGGAAAAAAGCATAAATTCTTTATTTTTCTCAAAGTTGTTGTAAAGCGACATGAGAACGCGAAACTCCGCCCACTTATTTGTGCGCGACCACTCGAACACAGTGATATTTGAAGAGACGCAGACATAACGGTGAATGCACACTTGCGTTTTCATGTCGCAAGTTGATTGAAAACACAATAGTGAACCTATCATTTTGTGGATTGGTAGGAGCTCGAAAAATTTAAAAAAAAAATTTTTCCGTTCCTCAGCGTACTGTAGATTTTCGCTTTTGGGGCATCAGTTCGCAATCTTATATGTTCCTTTAAATATCTGGAAAACTTTTAAAAATATTTGTTTTTCATCGTTTGTTTGAAGTTTGGATGGGTGAACCTGTCTTTTTGTAGAGGACTGTATTCGAGGGCTTATAATTGGATATCTGCCACTAGTGCAAAAAAGAGTGGGGCTCCCAATGGCCAACCCTACCTGCAGTACACGGTCTGTGTGCGAGCAGCGGAGCTCTCAGAGTTGGACAATAGCCACGAATTTTTCGAAATAGACGCAAAATAAAATTCCAGGAAATAATTTTTGTTAACATTGAAAATACGAAAGCTAGTAAATATTCAAAACATTTGGTTTATTACATTTCTTAAATCTGTCTAATGTTTTACACTAAAATCTACGTGTCAAACTATCTGGAATCATCAAATTATCTACATTGTGGTGGAAATGTTGGCTCAAAATTGTCACAACCGGAAAAAACATCAAGGTTAAAGTGAATATTTTCAAATGGAATTTACCGAAAAGGGGGGAAAGTGAATTTTTTGTTCAACGTTTTCCATTCGAGTTGACAATTTCTTTGACGGATCCGTCCGAATAGGCGAAAAACACGGAATCGACACAGCCAATGAAAAGACCGGTCTCAACAATTCCTGGAGTGTTTGCGAGTCTTTGCTGAATTTGTTTCCAGTCTCTTCCGGATACATTCTTCTCGAATTTCCAATCGATGATAAAATTACCGTTATCAGTGACAACTGGTCCGCATTTTTTCACCGCTTGGCGGATTTCACAACTTCCGCCTTCCGCTCGAGGAATTGAACGGAGAAGTGGTTGGACGGCCAGTGGAAGAACCTAAAATTCCTTTGTTTTATCTGTAATTTTAATTTTTTAAATGCATTGTTGTTTAAAAAGAGTTGTAACATGGCGAGAGACGCAAATTGGCAAAAATAAGCTCCGCCTCCTCGCCGAAATTTTTCTATATTATTGTGTTTTCAATCGACTTGCGACATGAGAACGCGAGGCTCCGCCCACTTATTTGTGCCGTTCTGCCTGCGTCTCTTCAAATATCACTGTGTTCGCGTGGTCGCGCACAAATAACTGGGCGGAGTCTCGCGTTCCCATGTCGCAAGTCGATTGAAAACACAATAGCTGCACCATCGCGTGCAATGCATTCAAAAAAAGACTTAAAAAGGGCTGGGTGTCGGGTAATTAGAGGCTGCCGGCTTATTTTTCAAAGTATATTTTCTCTGGAGAAAAAAAAACAAAAATAGAACTTAAAAACTAACAAGGGAAGTCTTTTTGGGCACCGTTTGAGATCTTTATGAAACTTGGGTCAGAGGTAGTCTAGACCCTCCTGAATCGAAATCCGTTTTCAAAAACTGCGGGTTTTGCCTCCTTCTGGAGTTATGACGTCTTCAAGATGGAGCGAAAAGGGGTGCCACCTTTATAAGCGCTGGCTTCCTCTCTTCTCAACAGCGACACAGGTTTTGCGCGATAGGCCTATAATAGGTTGCGCGATAGGCCTATCGAGTACCCGCGAAGGACCCTATAGTAAGCCTATTATAGGCTTATCGCGGCCCGTCACCTATAATAGGCCTATAATAGGCTTATCGCGGTTGACTTTTGCCTATAATAAGCTTATCGCGGTCACCAATAAGCCAATTGTAAGCCATATATAGGCCTTTCGCGGAAATTCAAAACTCGTCGGTAAGCTCATTATAGGTGCTCCCAGGCGGATATACCGGCTCTTTAGGCTCAAATTTATTTGTTTTCAAGGCAACTTATTTGCAAAATTGATACAATGTTGATAAAAATGACAAATTTATTGCGAATTAAATAGAAAAAAAAGCTTTAGAGGAGTTATTCACGAAACAGCAAAAAGGCAAAAAAATCTCCAAAACTCGGGAAACTCTCTGATTGACCTGAAACATCGGGAAATGGAGACAAAAATACTCCTGAATATGCTCAACCAGTTTTGTACCGAAATATTGAAATTTTCGTCTGAAATTTTTGAAATCGAAATTTCATTTCAATTTTTTTGAGCATATTCAAGAGTATTTTCGCCTTTATTCCTAAATATTTCAAATTAATCAGAGCATTTTCTGAGTTTTCGCGCAGTTTTTTTTTTCGATGTTCCGTGAATATGCTCCATGATTGATGGTTCGTCCCATTCCTCCAATCGCAGTCGTCTCCATATCCGACCCCGTCGCCACCATCGCTGCATATCGGGTAGAAGGCCACAAACTGAAACAAATATAATTTTAAATTTGGTCATATTTACTTACTTATTATCCATTCCCGAAGAAAGCAAATGCGCTCCACGAAACTTAGTACTTCGTGGATTTCATTTTCGTCGCCAAATTATTTCATGTCATGTTGAATTTACACGTGAATTGAAATAATTTGGCGACGAAAATGAAATCCACGAAGTACTAAGTTTCGTGGAGCGCACTTGCTTTCTTCGCGAATGGACAATACTTGTGAGGTTCGACCTCAGTTTTCGTCATATTTCGTTTCATTTTTTTTTAATTTTTCTCATATTCTCTTCTTATTTTAATTTTTTGCACTTTTCATGATTCTCGCTCTGCGAATTCTTCAGAATTAAATGTTAAACAACAAAAAATATTATTTTTTTCAAAAGAACAAAAATTAATGAGGTTATTCACGGAGCCAACATAAAAAAGCAAAAAGCTAGCAAAAAATTCAACGAAAACCCGGAGAATGCTCATATCGCTCTGAAACTTTGGGAAATCATTTAAAAAATACTCTCGGGCATTCCTAGAAAATTTCAATATCGATTTTTGAACATTTTCAGAAATAAAAATCGATATTTGTTAAATCAATATTTTGGTCTAAAATTTTCTGGGGATGTCCGAGAGTATTTTCAAAATGATTTCTCAAAGTTTCAGATCGATTTGAGCATTCTCCGAATTTTCGCTGAGTTTTTTTTTCTATTTTATGATTTTTTTTGCTGGTTCCGTGAATCTCACTCTAAATGCATGCGAAATTCATTGTTCCATTGGAGCGAGTTTTCAGCGTTTTATACCGAGTATATTGAAATTGAGGATATTTTGATCTTGCTCGTCTTTTGCTTGTTTTAAAAAATAATTTTTCCTGGGAAAAAGCTGCTGCAGAGATCAAGGTTTTTGTTGAACTGGCGTTTGTGAACTTTTTAATAATTTTTTTCATTTAATTCTGAAGAAATCAAGGCAGGACATTTCCGAAATTTATCCAATTTTTACAACACGAAGTAAAAACTTACTTTAAAATCGTTGGCATGGCGTTTGGCGGTGTCGGGTGGATGGCGGATGAATGGGTGGCGTCGGGTGATCTGAAATTATAAAATATTGATGGAATAACGAGAACGGTGCGAATTTGTTTTATCGAGAAAAATCGATAAATGTTTATTTGACAAGATATTTTATTTTCCATAGACTTTTCAATTGTTTTCAATTGAAGAGTCGATTCAAAACATTACATTTTTTAATTTTCTGACCAAATTCGTAAATTTCCTCGCGAGACATCAGAAGAATTTAAAAATCAGAAAAAATTCAGCGATCTCACGACGAAATTTACGAATAATTTCAGAAAATATATCGAAAAATTAATTTTTTGGCAATATTCTTAAATTTCCTGTAAATTCTCTGGAATTTCACGAGGAAATTTACGGATCTCCAGATAAATATTTGAAATCACACAGTAAAAATCAGCATTTTTGATAAACAAAATTATGTTTTTTATAAAACAAAAAATAAGAAAATATTTCTTGTCCCACAATTTATCTCGAAATGCCAATCTTTACGAATGCGCAACAACAGCAAAAAACAAGCACAATTTATATTTATTAAAATAAAAATAAAATATTATTTAAAAAAACGGAAAAGAGTTAAATGCGACGGCAAAAAATTAATTTAGGCCAAAAAAATGTGGTTTTTTGAAAGTCGCTGACGAGATAGTCTAGCCATAGAGCGCGTTTGCATTGACCTACAAATAGGCCTACCGCGGTCGCCGCACACCGCGTCCGCGATAAGCTTATTACAGGAGGGTAGGCGCTGCCGCCCGCGATAGGCCTATTATAAGCTTATAATAGGTCTATATTTGGCCTCAACCTATTATAGGCCTATCGCGCAAAACCTGTGGAGGTGGTGGCCGAGGGGGTGAGAGCGCGCTCTGTGAATCTGACGATGCGTGTTCGACCCCCACGCTCTGGCGATTTTTATTTTTTCTTTTTTGCTTTCATGACTTCTTCAATTTTTCGAATTTTTAGGAACATTTATGGTCGCATTATTGATTTTCGAACATTTCCGGTGTGTTCAAAGACCTATCAATTGTAAATGGCTATAATAAAAATGTGTCGATGAACAAGTTATAAGTGGCCTGTCATACAAGTCACATAATGACAAAAAAATTGACGATCGAATTTTTTAGAGATGTTTTTTTCGACTTCTCCATGCCAAGCATTGTGGATACGGAGAAGATAATCCACAGTATAGGCATTTGATGAAAGAAATCTCGTTGTAAGCCTTTGATGAACAATCAACAGCCATGTTATTGGTGAACAGAAGTTCTGCTGGGTCAGGATAAAGCTGCCATCGACAGCGTTTATGGATTACAAATACATTACTGGCCAAATAAGATTGTATTGCCTGCAAAATCAACCGGAGAGACCAAACATTGGAAATGACTGTGGCGGTCTACAAATGTTTTTGGTGGTCTACGGGTAGATTTTTCCACCGAAGTTGAATCCATAAGCACAGTACGCTTGGAATGTCTGGAGAAACAACATCATTCAACCACCAAAACTTTTACCTCCAGCAGAACTTCTGTTCACCAATAACATGGCTGTTCATTGTTCATCAAAGGCTTGCAACGGAACTTCTTTCATCAAATGCCTATACTGTGAATTATCTTATCCGTATCCATAATGCTTGGCATGGAGGAGTCGAAAAAAACATCTTTAAAAAATTCGATCGTCACTTTTTTTTGTCATGATGTGACTTGTATGACAGGCCACTTATAACTTGTTCATCGACACATTTTTATTATAGCTATTTACAATTGATAGGTCTTTGAACACACCGGAAATGTTCGAAAATCAATAATGAGACCATAAATGTTCCTAAAAATTCGAAAAATTAAAGAAGTCATGAAAGCAAAAAAGAAAAAATAAAAATCGTCAGAGCGTGGGGTCGAACACGCATCGTCAGATTCACAGAGCGCGCTCTCACACAGGTTTTGCGCGATAGGCCTATAATAGGTTGCGCGATAGGCCTATCGAGTACCCGCGAAGGACCCTATAGTAAGCCTATTATAGGCTTATCGCGGCCCGACACCTATAATAGGCCTATAATAGGCTTATCGCGGTTGACTTTCGCCTACAATAAGCTTATCGCGGTCACCAATAAGCCAATTGTAAGCCATAAATAGGCCTTTCGCGGTCATTCAAAAATCGTTGGTAGGCTCGTAATAGGGCTATAAAACGTCTACAGACTCCCCCTATAGGCTCAAAAGTGCTCGCACTCAAGCCATTTCTTGTAAAAGAACAAAACACTGTTAAAAAATAATAAAATTTATTGCAATTTAAGCGAATAGAATAACAACAATAAAAAGAAGATTGGGCATAAAATATATCAGAAAAGGAAAATAAAACATTAATTTGGGGTTTCAAAGTTTTTAAAAGTTGGCTAACACGTAGTTCGTTTTTAAATAGTTTTTGTCTCTGGGACCATGGGGACTAGCTTATCTGGAGAATACCTATACATAGTGCTGTTTTTTCCTATTTTTCTCTAAACAAAAAATCAACTGAAGTTTGCATGATACAATTGCATATTTCCATTTTTACAGTTAATCGCGATTATTTTGCAAGTTTTTTGAAGTTCTATTACTGCGTTGCAAATATTGTCGGCCCGCCAATCTAGTCAAAAGCTCTCCGCTGAACTCAACGCTATTGTCCATTTGTGAAAAAAGCAATTGCGCTCCACAAAACTTAGTACTTTGTGGATTTCATTTTCGTCGCCAAATTATTTCATTTCACGTGTAAATTCAACGTGAAATGAAATGATTTGGCGACGAAAATCAAATCCACGAAGTACTAAGTTTTGTGGAGCGCACTTGCTTTCTTCGCGAATGGACAATATGCGATTTTCATTTTGGTCACCAAATTATTTAATTTCACGTATAAATTCAACGTGAAATGAAATAATTTGGAAACCAAAATGAAAATTGCATAGCGTTGAGCTCAGCGGAGCACGTTTGACCATTTTGGCGGGCCGACAATAGTGTGCGTTACTGGAAGAATTCTAAAGTAATCAAGGTATACATTTGATACGTTTTCCTATGCACGAATTGGTGTTGAAACAGGCAAATTTGAACTAGCGGCTGTACATCGCCGAGCTGAATATTTTATTCGAACTTTGGTCATATTTTTTACTTCACACAGCCTGCTACTTTTGGTGACTACTCGCCTTTTTTTTATTCTTTTTTTTTTAATTTTTCGTCCCTCGTGGTGAAGTGCTTAAACGGTTTGAACGTTAATCGAAATTTTTAAACTGAACGCACTGTTAAAAAGAAAGGTAAGTAAAACGAAACTATTGGTTGTGTTCGCCAAGTTTTAGAAAAATTTGAAACCTTACAAAATATAATTGTTGTCCAATGGCATCCACGTTTTGCACTGTCTCCTTTCGGTCCCTCGCCTCGATCTGAAATAAAAATTGATGATGAAAATGACCAAAAAAAGTCATGAACCTATTCAGTGCTCGACTAAAACGGAGGAATATTAAGGGGCGATCAGCACACATATTTTTGCAGCAACTTGCCGATTTTGGGGCAAACAATCATTTCCCACATAAATCAAATTATGAATCGTTTCTCACCAGAACCTATTAAAAAATGGGAAACGGATCATTTTCGGCCAATATACGAGTATATTTTCATTGGAAAAAGGTACGAAATGAACAAAAGTAAGAAAAGAACAGTGGGAAATGATCGTTTGCCGAATTTGGCAGCAAATTGTCGATTTTAGAAAAAAAAATCGCCCCGGTGAATTGCGGCAAGTTGCCTCGAACTCGGCAAATTGTTGCAAAAATCGGAAGGTTGCCGACAAAATCGACAAAATCGGTGTGCTGGCCACATCTCGACGGTAATTTTCCGTCGAAATCGGCGTTCTAAACACTATCAGTGGCCATACGCACCGATTTAGGCGGAAAATTTCAAAAAATTCTATGAGAACATGATTCACGTGGTGCTTTAAGAAACAATTCTTACTTTCTGGAGTTTTTCAGTATAATGGATTCGTCGCGGAGTGACAATTTTTTCACGTTTTTAATCGAAAAAATGAAGAGATTTCTCGTCACCCCGTTTGACGTGAAATGTCACGTCATCACGAATACATTATAGGAAATATGGAATTCCGTGTTTTTTTTTCTGGCGATGTAGAAAACTTTTTCTATTATGTAGACAACATAATACTTACATTGCATGTCCTTTCGCCGCTCCTCGTGAAGATCCATGCTCCACTCCGTGATCGCATCGTCACCTAAAAAATGAACAATTTAGTGTTATTTATATGAAAGGAAGCAAAAGATTTGTGAGAAAAGATTCGCAAAAGTTCGTGCTGGCCGCCCCTCAACGGCAAATTGCCGTTGAGGGGTGGCCAGCGCTCCTATTTTTGCAGCGAACTGCCGATTTTAGGAAAAATCGCCCCGCCGAATTGCGGAAAGTTGTCTCAAACTCGGCAAATTGCAGCAAAAATTGAACAATTGCCGCCAAAATCAAAGTACCGGCCGAATCTCAACGGTAATTTGCCGACGAAATTATAATGGATTCGTGACGGAGTGACATTTCACGTGAAACTGTGAGACAAAAAATCTCTTCATTCTTCAGTTATTTCTTCATTTTTTCGAATAAAAACGTGAAAAAAATTGTCACTCCGCCACGAATCCATTATAACGTGCTGAAAACTGTCAGTGATCAGACGCGCCGATTAAGGCCGGAAATCGCCGAACATTCTCTGAGAACATGTTTTACGGGACACTTTAATGGGGTTATTCAATGGCAAAAAACACCGCGAAATCTCGGAAAATGTTCCGATTGACATGAAATTTTGGGAAACAAGGTCAAAAATAACTCCCGGAGATTCCCACAAAATTTCAGACCAATATATCGACTTTGAACATTTTCAGAAAACAATTCAATATTTTTTTTAATCGATATTTCGGCCCAAAATTTTGTGTTATAATGGATTCATGACGGAGTGAGAATTCACGTGAAACTGGGAGACGAATAAATCTCTTCATTTCTTCAGTTATTTCTTCATTTTTTCGAATAAAAACGTGAAAAAATTTGTCACTTCGCCACGAATCCATTATAATGTCCGGGAGAATTTTTTCCCTTATTTCCCAAAATTACAGGTCAATCGGAGCATTTTCCAAGTTTTCGCGCAGTTTTTTGCCAAGAAAAATGCAATACTTACATTGCATTTCCTTTCGCCGCTCCTCGCGAAAATCCATGCTCCTTGATAGCAAAGCCACCTGAAAAATGAACAATTTGAATGTTATTTATATGAAATTACGCAAGATTTGTGAGAATAACGAGTGAGTGCAACAATAAACAAAACTTTTTTTATTTAAACCCCCTGATTGGCCTACAAACGTAATTTTCGAGTTTGTTCGGCTTTAATGGCAAAGATTGACACTTTTGGTAAACAAAATTATGCTTTTTTGAAACAAAAATAAAGAAAATAGCAAAATAAATGAAGATAATTCTTGCCTCACAATTTATCGCGAAGTGTCAATCCTTGCGAATGCGCCATAATAGGGAAAAAACAGGAAAATTTTTGTTTATTAAAAGGTTTAAAAAAATGTAAAAAAAAAACGGAAAACAGTTGAAATGCGCCGGCAAAAAAAATTAATTAGGCCAAAGAATTGTTTTTTTTTTGTGAACCGATATAGTGTAGCCATAGAGCGTGTTTGCACTGCCCTGACGTCATGCCGCAAGACCTACAAGTAGGCCTACCGCGGTCGCCGCACACCGCGTCCGCGATAAGCTTATTAAAGGAGGGTAGGCGCTGCCGCCCGCGATAGGCCTATTATAAGCTTATAATAAGCCTATATTTGGCCTCAACCTATTATAGGCCTATCGCGCAAAACCTGTGCACCCCCTCGGCCACCACCTCGCTGTTGACAAGAGGTGAAGCGAGCGCTTATAAAGGTGGCACCCCTTTTCGCTCCATCTTGAAGACGTCATAACTCCAGAAGGAGGCAAAACCCGCAGTTTTTGAAAACGGATTTCGATTCAGGAGGGTCTAGACTACCTCTGACCCAAGTTTCATAAAGATCTCAAACGGTGCCCAAAAAGACTTCCCTTGTAAGTAAAATACGAAATGAAACATCTCATAACATCTCGAGGAAGCAATAGGAAAGCTTTTTTGGAAATCTCTGAAAACACGCCAACAGTTTGCTGGCTTGTTTTTCAAAGATATTGCTTATTAGTCTATGGAAACTTTATAACATTCTAAAATTTACGATCGGATTCGTATGTTTTCAAGCCACGTTCTGCCACGTTTTTCACGCGTTTCTGCATGCTTCTCGCGACGCAGTAGTACTTTTGTCAATTTTTTGGACCCCTTGAAGATTTTTCTCGCGACCCTGCCATGGACATACAAGAAACAAAAATCAATACAGAATTAAAACAAACCTCGATAGGAACCACAGGATAACGATCTCCAAGATGTTTCGAGTCTTTCAGAAAATCGGCAATCACATAAAAGTGTTTCGCTGCTGTCTGAACGATTTTCTCCTGCGCCAAACATCCGCCGCCCCCTTTGATGCACGTGAACTGTCCGTCAACCTCATCTGCTCCGTCAATACAAACATCGAGCTCTGGGTGAGCATCAAGATCGGAGACTGGAAGTCCCGCTTCGATTAACCATTGTTTTGTCTGAATTTTACGAAAAAATACATTATATCTGAGGCTTTTTCAAACCGAGAAACTAGTGGGTACGCATATGATATCCTTCAAACTGCCATTTTGAAAACCTTGCTTCAGAAAGTCCACCAAATACTTTACGGTGCTGCCGGATCCGACACCAAGACGACATCCGCTTTGCAAATACTTTTCACCGCATGCAAAGGCCGCCTGGAATTGTACGAGACGTTGAAAAAAAAATTTAAGCGCGGTTTTTTTTTTTCAAAAAAAATATTATGGTCTATTGTTTTTTCAATCGACTTGCGACATGAGAACTCGCGACTCCGCCCACTTTTTTCCGCACGAGCACGCAAACATAGTGATATTTGAAGAGAGCAGAGAAAACATGTTTTTTATCTCTCGTTCTCATGCTGTAACTTGATTGAAAAACACAATAACAAGGGATTATCATATGGTCGGTTCTCCAGAAATCCCTAAAAAATTGGTGGCGTTTGAGTTATGTAGTTTCGATTGTAAGAGTCCCAGAGTAAACTTATTCAATTTGGCTTTAAAAAAGCGTCTGAAAATATTTTTAATAGAAATCGTCTTTATCATTAATAATTTCGAGGACAGCATAGAAATAGACGAAATAGAAATGCTACAAAATAGAAATAAGCAAAATAGAACTCGTTGGGCGATGGAGCGCGTTTGCATTATTTTTTCAATTTCTCAGTTTTCACTGGGGTATGAGGAGGGAGGGTGCTACCTCGGAATAGAACTGAAGTGTAATAGAACTGCAGCGATATAAAACTTGCTTCGCAATAGAACCGTTCGGAATAGAACTGTTCGGTAAAGAACTGTAGCAAAATAAAACTGTTTTGGAATAAAACTGTTCGGAATAAAACTGTAGCGTTTTGGAACTAAATTAGCAATGGAGCGCGATTGCATTGCTTGGCCTTCAAGGCGGACCGAGAAAAAAAATGATAAAAGTTTATTCAAAAAAACAACAAAACAAACAATTTTTGATGAATAGCTTATGGACCTATTCAAAGTACTGTAGAAAATCGGAAAAAATGACAAAAAACTGGGAGAAAACTCGGAAAATGCTCCGATTAGTCTGAAATTTCGGGAGAAACTGTCAAACATGCATCCGGACTTTCTCAGAAAATCTTGGACCGAAATATCGATTTTAGAAAATTTTCAGAAAAAAAATCAATATTTTTTAAAATCGATATTTCGGTCCAAAATTTTCTGAGAAAGTTCGGAAGCATTTTTGACAGTTTCTCCCGAAATTTCAGACCAATCGGAGCATTTTCCGAGTTTTCTCCCAGTTTTTTGTCATTTTTTCCGATTTTCTACAGTACTTTGAATAGGTCCATTAAATATAAAACTGTTGAAAAAAGCACGCGCATGAGAAATTCCAATATTTGAATGAGCAAGCAATGCAATCGCGCTCCATTGCTAATTTAGTTCCAAAACGCTACAGTTTTATTCCGAACAGTTTTATTCCAAAACAGTTTTATTCCGATCAGTTTTATTCCGAACAGTTTTATTTCGTTACAGTTCGATTTCGCTACAGTTCTATTCCAAAGCGAGTTCAATTTCGATACAGTTCTATTACGCGTCAGTTCTATTCCGAGGTAGCACCGGAGGGAGTGAGTAAGCGCGCCCGGGCGCACACACGCAACGCATCCAACTCAGGAAATTTTTGGCTAATAGCCATTGAAAACGGCTAATAGCCACCAATTCGGGGCGTGTGCCATATGTATTTGGCACACTCCCCATATTCGATGGCTATTAGCCGTTTTCCATGGCTATTAGCCGTTTCCGTCAGCTATCATTTTCAAAATTTTTCCATTTCAAATTTCGGTCATCTTGTGGCTGGAAAAAGTCGCAGAAGCACTGAGTAAGCGCGAAGACTGTTTCCCCTAATTGTTGCAAGTAAACATTTTATAGCTGCGTTTCCAACAGACGAATTTTTCATAGACGGTGGTATTACCCCATAATGGCTAATAGCCCTTTTTGGCGGCTAATAGCCATATTCGACGGCTAATAGCCATAATGGCTAATAGCCAAATTCGTCGGCTAGTAGCCATTATCGCCCGCTATTAGCCTTTTCAGGCGGCTATTAGCCATTTTCAGTGGCTATTAGCCACCTAGACGCCGAATCTTGCCATAACGCGCCAAAAATTTCCTGAGAAATGAGGCCCAAAAATCAAAAAGCGCGCGAAAAATTTCGCATTATCGGAGAGAAAAATCAACGCGCGCGAAATAATTTTGGATAGGATTTCGTAATTTTCACGATTTTGCGTTGGTTTTTCTCTCCGATAATGCGGAATTTTTCGCGCGCTTTTTTATTTTCTGGGCTTCATTTGGATGCGTTGCGTATGTGCGTACGGGCGTGTTTACTCACTCCCTCCTCAGACCCCAGTGAGTTTTTCGCCGATTATGAATTTTTTTTTCTGAAACTGCATTGATTTTATACTTTTCTTCATTTTCGCTGTTGTTAAGTGCGTGAAATATTTGAAAATTACTGAAAAAACCTATAATAACCGGAAAATTCGAAGAATAATGCAAACGCGCTCCATCGCACTGAGTACTATTTCGCTCATTTCTATTTTGTCACATTTCTATTTCGCGATGTTCTATTGCGCTCATTTCTATTTTGTAGCCGTTCTATTTGTTCCAGTTCCTGGATTCCAAACTCACCCTTTTCTTCGCCTGTTCAATTGGCGCCAACTCTGCTTCTTGTCCTCCGCCTGTTGTTACCATTCTGCCAGCTCGAACGACTCCTGGCAATTGAATTTTTGATTTTAACATTTTAAAACACTGAAAAATGAAAAAGAAAAAAAAATTGAGATTAAATTTTGAAAATTTTTTAAAAAAATAAGAAATGTGTGACTTGTCGTCGTAGTGTTTGCACAGTTTTGTAGCAATGCGTCTAATCTTACGACACTTAAAAATATTTTTATTCTTTGCAAATTGTTCCATTTCTCTTTTGATCATCATTGATCACTAAATAATTTTTCTTCTAAACAATTATTTTCAGAAAAATGAGCAAAAGACCTGTCATTGAAGCGCAAAAGCCGGTTTGGCACGATGAGGACGACGACAACGTCGTGGTCACCGTTCCGAAAAGAGTGAAAAAGACAATGCGAGCGGAATTGAAAAGAACTACCGATGAAGAGCACGGTGAAGTGGATTCAAAGGTAAATTTAAAATATTTTTTGTTAAATAGTTATTAAAATGCGAGCCTGCTGACGCTACCTCGAAATAGAACCTTTTCAAAACAGAACTGTGTCGAAATAGATCTGCAATCGATAAATCAAAAGAGCCGTTAAAGTAAAAGCTAGCGCAGTGACATTTCACGTAAAACTGGGAGACGAAAAATTTCTTTGTTTCTTCATTTTTTGAAAAATAAATGTTTCGAATAAAAAAATGAATTCGGGTGTCACTCCGCATTACTTAAGGATGATTATTGATTTTTTTTAAGGAATATGTGGCTCGACTGCAAGAAGCTTTCAAAAAACGACATGGAGGCACTCCGAAGTGGGCGTTGGCCGCTGCAAGTGGGTGGTTATTTATTTATTTTTCTTGCAAAACATGTAAATAATGACTGCTTAATTTCAAAAATAATTCAGCTTACGGAGTGGAAGATGAAGAAGAATCATTGCTTCGTAGCGCCGCTGGATACTTGGCAAAAGATTCAAAATTACCAAAAACTACGATTCATGCTTCGTATTTGAAAGATTTCAATATTGGCCATCGATTTACAGTGAGAAAAAGTTATTTTCTGGGAGTTGTATAACCAATTTTATCTTTTCAGCGCCCAATCACCGTTGTAAAATTTCACAAGACGCGCCCAGTGCTAATCACTGCTGATCAAGGGGGAAATGTTCAACTTTTTAAGGTTTTTGAGAAAATGATAAAGTATTTTTCAAAACTGAAATGTCTAGGTGAGCCGAGAAGTTCGTCAAGATCATTTTCTGCAAAGTGCAACTTTCAAAAAATTCCCAATTGATTGTATGGAAATCGCCGAGCAGGGAACGGCTGTAATTTGCTCGTCGAGCAGTAAAGTTGGTCTACGTTTTTTTTTTAATATTTTAACCTTTTTCAATTTAAGGAATACCTAATGCAGTATAATATGGAAACGAGACAAGTTACCGAGTTGAGACCTCCGAATAGTAAGTTTTTGATTTTCTTGTTTTTAAACAAAAAGGGCGTTTACTAAGGAAAATTTGTACTTTAATAATTCAATATCCAATTATTTGTGATTTGCAAGATACTCCTGAGAAACATCAATCATTTTTTTCATTTTTAGCACGTAAAAATAAAAATAAAAAAGAAATTATCGTAACTAGGTCTCAAAAACACACAATAGCATCAACTGAAGAAAAAAAAACCAGAGAAAAATTCAGCGAAACTTCGGAGAATGCTCCGATCGGTCTGAAATTTTGGGAAATAAGGCAAAAATACTCCCAGACATTCCCAGCAAATTTCAGACCGAAATATTTATTCTGAAACTATCGATTTTTATTTCTGAAAATTTTAAAAATTCATATTTTAGTATGAAATTTTCAAAGTTTCTGATCGATCGGAGCATTCTCCGAATTTTCGCTGAATGGTTTGCTGGTTTTTTTTCCCTTTTTTGCAGGTTCTGTGAATAACCCCATTATGTGGTTTATCATTTCATGCAGAAAATGACAAAAATTGTATTTTCAGTTCGACGAAATGCAGTTTTCTGCTGCAGAAAATGTTGTTTTCTGCATGCGAAAACTCAAAAAATTCAACGATTGACCTGAAATAAGGGAAAAAATTCTCCCGGACATTCCCACCAAATTTCAGACAAAAATACCGATTTTAAACATTTCCAGAAAAAAAATTAATGTTTCTTAAAACCCCGATATTTTGGTCTAAAATTTTGTGGGAATACCCGGGAGAATTTTCCCCTTCATTTCTCAAAATTTTAGGTCAATCGAAGCATTTTACGAGTTTTCGCGCATTTTTTTGCCTTTTTTTGCGCTTTCGTGAATAACCCCATAAGGAAAATTTGACAAAAAATGCAAATTGCATGAAATGAATGACCCCATTACTTTTTTAATTGGGTTACGGTCGCACAACTTTCAAATATGTTATAAAATGCGCAAAAAAGAAATGAAGAAACTTTTTTCCTCACAACTTTCCGCGAAATGTCTCTTCGTGGGGGAATACATAACGGAAAACAAGTCTCGTATATTTACTACTCATTTACTCAGCGGTTCCAAAACAAGGAATTCGAATTTTCGCCATATCACACGACTCGAAATTTCTCGCGCTGGTCGGACACAATTCGCACATTTATATTGTCCATGCAGTGGTGAGACAAAAAAGTTTCAAATGTTCTGTGATTAAACATTTTTATTTTCAGTCGATGGAGCACGTGAAAACAATTTCTCTTCCCGCCAATGCCACCGCCATCAAATTTTACCCGACGCACAGTCGTGAGCTCTGGGTTATTTGTGGTGAGACTTTGCCAGTTTCAACGACAAAAAAAACTAAAAATTTAGAAAATGGACAAATTGTGATTGCGAGTATGTCTTCTGACTCTGTATTCAAAGTCAACAAACAGCACACTTTCACCGATGACGGCGCCGTTCACGGAACCACTATCGCGCTAACACAACATGGAGAATTTTTTGCGACTGGGTGAGTTTCTTTATCGATGATTTTTAAAGAAATTCGTAGTTTCGAAATGTTGAATTGGTTATTGTCGACCCGCCGCGACTGTCAAACGAGCCCCACCGAAATTAGTACTTCGTAATTTTCATTTTGATTTCGAAATTATTTCATTTCACGTTGCGTTTCTACGTTAAATGAAATATGAGCGCGTTTGATCGTCATGGCGGGCCTACAATAGAAAAATAACTTTTTCTGGCTCTGGGACGTTTCGAAACTTTTGTGCATTTTTGCCGCATATTATCGATTCAATTTTCTTGCCGGTTCCAATAGGATTTCACGTGAAAATTCTGCAAACACCACAGTTATTTTGAGAAATGAGAACGCCACGCGTCGCCACACTCACTCACAAGGGAATGGTCCAAACTTAACTTGGCGTTTCGAAATGAAACCTATATAGAGTGAAAGAGCACTTCATGGGGAGCTCAAAACACTTTTCAATTTTTGCAATAAACCATTCGGAGCCGAGCAAATGAGCTCCAAAGTTTCAATTTTCACGTGCGAATTTATCACTGCAGTTGGGAATCATTTTCAACAGTGGCCGGGTGGCCGAGTGGTTGGTGCAAGAGAATAGTAAATGAAGGATGCGGGTTCAATCCCTCGCTCTAAAAAATTTTTGTATTTTGATTTTTGCGTTCACTTTTCCAGGTCCTAGAACTTTTTTTAACCAATTTTTTTTTCAATTTTTTGTGTTTAATACGTAGTGACAGTTCACAAATAAGGACAATAATACTAATCAACAATTATGAAATGGAAAAACAAATAGTGTTGATGCATCTCGCACACTTGATGAACGCATTATCGGTACATCTCGTCTGGAAGCAATCATCTGCGCCAACTTGTCAGAAACGGAACTCCGAAAGTGTCAAGAACGGTAAGCTTTTGTCCATTTAGCACGCTTTTTTCCAAGAGATTGGTATCTTGTCGGGAAATAGGTGGAGGGGATCCGAGTTCGAAAAAAAAAACTTCTTGGATAATAACGATAGAACACTTGCCCCACGAATTGTCATCTCCAGTTAAAACGAAATACAAACAAAACACAACACAAACATCCAGGCGTCACAATACGTGGAAAAGAGGTTGGCTATGCAAAAAAAAGTGGCAAAAAAAGTTCTAGGACCTGGAAAAGTGAACGCAAAAATCAAAAAACAAAAATTTTTAACCGCGAGGGATTGAACCCGCATCCTCCATTTACTATTCTCTTGCACCAACCACTCGGCCACCCGGCCACTGTTGAAAATGATTCCCAACTGCGGTGATAAATTCGCACGTGAAAATTGAAACTTTGGAGCTCATTTACTCGGCTCCAAATGGTTTATTGCAAAAATTGAAAAGTGATTTGAGCTCCCCATGAAGTGCTCTTTCACTCTATATAGGTTTCATTTCGAAACGCCAGGTTAAGTTTGGACCATTCCCTTGTCAGTTGAAAATTTAATAAAAAAGCTAAGGGGGTGTGGCGTTAGATTTTCCGCGTGAACTCTTGTGGTAGCCGGCAAGAAGATTTAATTGATTTTATTTGTGGATTTAAATTCCCAAAAAAAATTGATATACCGTAAATACTGTAATATAAGCCCACCTGTATTAGAAGCCCACCTGTAATATAAGCCCACCCTTGAGACCCCTTTGAAAAATAGAAGCCCACCCTGTAATAGAAGCCCACTCTTTAATAAAAGCCCATCTTTAAATTGTAGCCAACACTCAATGGGTTCCGGACCTTTGGTTTCCTCGCTCTTTTGGTACGTTTTTTTATGGTTACGGCTGCTTTTTGCGTACCAAATTTGCAAATTTCATACAAAAAAGTTGCCGTAACTAAGGAGCAGTCGTACCCAAAAAGACCGTACACAAATTTGGTACCGTAAGCAAGTTTGATCGAAAATCAATCGTGCCCAAAGAGTCTGGGACCCATTGATTATTGGCTTGGAATTGTGCGCGTTTCATCGCGATGTGTTCAATTTTGCATTACTTTCACCCGTTTTTAAACATTTCTGTCATGGGGTTATTCAAAAAACCGGAAAAAAGGAAGAAAACGGAAAAAACTTCGGGAAAAATCGGAGAATGCTCCGATTGACCTGTAATTTCGGGAAAAATTGGAAAAAATTCTCCTGTACACCCTCACAAAATTTTGGACCGAAATATCGATTTTAAAAATTATCGATTTTTTTTCTGGTCTCAAAATTATTTAATTTCACGTATAAATTCAACGTGAAATGAAATAATTTGGAAACCAAAATGAAAATTGCATAGCGTTGAGTTCAGCGGAGCGCGTTTGACCATTTTGGCGGGCCGACAATACTAAAACCAGTAATTATAAGCAAAATGTCGAAAATAAAACAATGCTGCAATTTTTTGGTTTAGTTTTGGTAGTTAACATCGAGAAAAACGTTGAGTTTTTTTAAAAATCATCTTGAATGATTTCCGAATTTGGAAAATTTTGTCGTAAAATAAAAGCAGATAAAGCGACACACCATTGGATTACGAAAATTATTATTTTTAAAGTTACAAACATCTATTTTATGTTGTTAGTGCTCTTGAATTAGAACTTCTGACTCGGAATCAGAATTTGATATTATGAAAATTGTTGTTTGTTTTTTGAAGTTTTTTTTTGTTGTGGATAAAAAAGAGGGTTGAAAAATAGAAGCCCACTCTGTAATAGAAGCCCACCTGTAATATAAGCCCACCCTTGAGACCCCTTTGAAAAATAGAAGCCCATGGGCTTATAATACAGTATTTACGGTATATTGTCGGCCCGCCAAAATTGTCAAACGCGCTCCGCTGAACTCAATACTACGTGGATTTTATTTTGGTTTCCAAATTTTTTCATTTCACGTGTAAATTCAACGTGAAATAAAATAATTTGGAAACCAAAATGAAATCCACGTAGTATTGAGTTCAGCGGAGCGCGTTTGACCGACGTGGCGGGCCGATAATATAAAAACGAAAAATAAATACCAAAGGAGCGTGTGTTTTGCCTTTTTTCTCACACAGCGCTCCCATGTGTCTGCCAACTCCTCGTGACGCATCAATAGAAGAGATATTAAAATGAGCTGAAAATAATGTTAGGCACAGTAGCCAAAATCCACTTTTTGCCACGGTAGTGTCCGATACTCGTGAAAAAGGGGTTTCACGCCGGCCTAGTAAGCCTGTTGAAGTACAAACCTAAACTTACTAAAAAGCTGAATGAAAAGGGAGAAAATAATGGGGTTATTTATTTTGTGCAACTTGCATTTTTTTTCATATACGTTTAATGCAGGAAACAACATTTTTTTGGCATAACAGAATAATGGGGTTATTCACGAAATGGCAAAAATAGAAACAAAAACTCGGAAAATTCTCCGATTGACCTAAAATTTCGGGAAATAAGGGAAAAAAGGCTCCAGGACATTCACACGAAATTTCAGACCAAAATATCGATGTTTAATTTTTCAGGAAAAAATCAATATTTTTTAAAAATCGATATTTTGGTCCAAAATTTTGTGGGAATGTCCGGAAAAATTTTTCTCTTATTTTCCGAAATTTCAGGTCAATCGGAGCATTTTCCGAGTTTTCGCGAAGTTTTTTTTTTCATTTTTTGCCATTTCGTGAATGACTTCATAAAATATGTGACTTGTTTCTGGAAGCGTATTCGACTCACATTACACCCAACGAGTCACCTTTTCAAATCGCGTTTTTTTTTCACTTTTCTGCAGTTTTCCGACAAATTTGGTGGCACCAGTCGATTCCTTGGTGTCGAGAATTTCTACGACCCGGCGCGGCGTGAAAAATTGCAAGTTCAAAAATTATAGTTTTTTCGGGTCAATATGTTCAGAATAGTGTTTATCACAAATAAACAAGCAATTAGCAAAGAAATTTGAAAATATGTGACCAGAAAGTATGAAAAAAATCTAACAAGTTCAAGAACCCAAATTATCAACCCATTCTGGGTATTTCGCCGCAATTCGGCAACTCACAATCACTTTTTCTGCTGATCAGGCTTGGTCGGAGTCGGAAAACGGAAATTCCGATTTTCCGAATTTTCCGAGTTTATTTTTCGGAAAAATTACCCGTCGGCAAATTTTCCGAATTAATTATCCGGAAAATTTTCCGAAAATGATCGGGAAAGTGCAGTTCTTTTAGGTGCCGCTAAGTACCAAGAACTTCTCAAAACTGAATTTTTTGTTGGATTTTTTGTTAATTTGTTGATATTCGTATTTGTTCAAAGAAATAAGATGAGCCAATTGTTAAGAATATTTTTCGGAAAATACAAAATTAAAAAAAAATCCAGTTTTAGTTTCGAAAATCGGAAAAATTCGGATAACCGATTTTCCGAAAAATAAAATCGGAAAAAATTTCGGGTATCCGATTTTCCGAAAAATTATTTCGGAAAAAAATTTCCTTTTCCGATTTTCCGAAAAGCATTTTCCGAACAAGCCTGCTGCTGATGCATATTGTAAACGACTACTTTTGTCCAACAAATAAGCTGCAGTGGTTCTGGAAGCCGATACAGTCCTGTTAAAAATGATGCGAATTGAACTTTTTGAAGAAACAAATTAAATGTAACTAAAATTATATATTTTTTTCGAAAAAGCAACAAAAAACCAATAAAACGTCGAAATACTTGAAAAATGAATTAAAGGGGGTGCCAACTTTTTGGGGAAAGTGGCTTAAAATATACTCTTGAATGGGGGATTTATGAATATTACATCGAAATCGAATGAAAAAATTTTTCTGATTTTTGGCGAATTTTACAAAAAAAAAATAGAAGACCACGAGGAGTACACGCTTTGGCGGGAAATTCAAACGCCATTTTCTTTTTCATAATTTTTCTCCCGTCTTTCTCGCATTTTTTTTTTGCATTAATCTTGGGGAAATAATGTACAAACATCATTTCGTGTTTGAATATAGAAAATTAACGCGTGTTGATCACAAAGTAACGATAAAACAAATTCGGAACAAAAATTATGATACGTTCCTTTTTTGTCCCTTTTCCTGCTCAATTCCGCATTAAATTCACTCTTTTATCTGTAACGTTTATATTTGAACAATAAATGTTCACAAGAAATTATTTAAAGGGGGTGCCAACTTTGTGGGGAAAGTGGCTTAAAATATACTCTTGGGTGGGGGATTTACGAATATCACATCGAAATCGCACGAAAAATTTTTTCTGATTTTTTATGAATTTTACAAAAAAAAATAGAAGACCACGAGGAGTACACGAAAATCGTGGCCGTGGACTAGGAAAACCGCGGCCGCGGCTTCTAGAAAGATCCATTTTCACCAGAAATATTTATTTTTCGTGCAATTTTCCTCGTTTTTATTATCGATTATCGATAAACATGCTCTAATCGCTTATTATAATTTTAGATAATCGCGAAAATACAGTTTAGTCATGAAAATCGAAAAATCGATATTCGCCTTTCGTTCGATTCATCGTTGTAAACAATTTCTTGTGAACATTTACTGTTCAAATATAAACGTTACAGATAAAAGAGTGAACTTAATGCGGAATTGAGCAGGAAAAGGGACAAAAAGGGAAGGTATGAGAATTTTTGTTCCGAATTTGTTTTATCGTTAATTTTGTGACAACACGCGTTAATTTGATATTTTAAAACACGAAATGATGTTTGTAATATATTTCCCAAAGATTAATGCAAAAATATTGGAAAAACACGGGAGAACAATGATGAAAAAGAAAAATGGCGTTTGAATTTCGCGCCAAGTCGTGTACTCCCCGTGGTCTTCTATTTTTTTTTGTAAAATTCGCCAAAAATCAGAAAAATTTTTTCGTTCGATTTCGATTTGATATTCGTAAATCCCCCATCCAAGAGTATATTTTAAGCCACTTTCCCCAGAAAGTTGGCACCCCCTTTAAAACGACGAATCGAACGACAGGCGAATATCGATTTTTCAATTTTCATGACTATTGTGAAAACAAAAAAGTTGCAACGCGGTGTTTGCGTACTTTTAAAATTCAAATGGAAAAGGGAACAAATCTCTTCATTTCCCATGCTATTTCTCTCATTGCCATTTGAATTTCAAAAGTACGCAAACACCGCGTTGCAATTTTTTTGTTTTCACAATAAACTGTATTTTCGCGATTATCTAAAATTATAATAAGCGATTAGAGCATGTTTTATCCGAAATCAATAATAAAAACGAGGAAAATTGCACGAAAAATATATATTTCTGGTGAAAATGGATGTTTCTAGAAGCCGCGGCCACGGGTTTCCTAGGCCACGGCCACGATTTTCGTGTACTCCTCGTGGTCTTCTATTTTTTTTTGTAAAAATCATAAAAAATCAGAGAATTTTTTTCGTGCGATTTCAATGTGATATTCGTAAATCCCCCACTCAAGAGTATATTTTAAGCCACTTTCCCCACAAAGTTGGCACCCCCTTTAAAACGTTTTGCAAAAAAATAAAGTACAACAGCACTCTGAAATTACGCTGAAAAAAATAATTGAAAAAAATGCTGCCGGGCCTGGCCGAAAATTTGCAACTATGAAAAAAAAAAGAAAACCGAAAAAAAGAAAGCCCCGCCCATCTCTCGTTGCGGCGCCTTCTTATGACCTTATAATATGTAGGTCTGTTATTCGTCTGTATTATAATTGAATATATCAAGAATTTATCTCACTTCATCCATGCAGTAGCATTTTTTTTTGTTTTCCAGAAGCGACACTGGCATCGTGAACGTCTACTCTGGTCAAGATTGTCGTGACTCTACCACTCCTCGTCCACTCTTCAACGTCTCCAACCTCGTTACTTCCGTCTCCTCGATTGCGTTCACATCCGATGCTCAACTAATGGCAATTTGCTCTTCCGTAAAAGAAAACCATCTCCGTTTGGTCCATATTGCCAGTCAGACGACGTTCAAAAACTTTCCGGATCGACACGGAAAAGTGACGCACGCGAGATGTGTGGATTTCTCGCCGAATGGCGGATATTTGGCTGTTGGAAATGAAGACGGTAAACTCAATGTTTTCAGTATTCATCATTTCAGAGATTACTGAATCGTTTTTTTTTGCTGGAAAATTTTATAATTCCTCTCTCTTTTTTGTTATTTTTTCCTCCTCGTTGATGTTTTTTTAGAATTATCTTTCTTGTTGACTGTTATAAACCATTTTCAAATTATTTCAATTTATATATGCAAATTCCATCAAAATTAATAGTCTTGTAAAAACCCAAACATCACTTATTGATCTTGAGTTCAGAAAAGAAAACTACAAAATTGCTGAATTTTTTTTTTCAAGACTAAAATTTCTTATTGTGTTTTCAATCAAGTTGCATTATCAAAAAATAAAACCCCGCCCTTTTTTTCCCGTGAAAATTAAATTTTAGTCCGTTTTGCATTTTTGCGTGAAAACAATGTAGGCGGGGTTCATGACGATGAAGATGTAGGAAGAGGACGCGGCGTGTGGGATTGCACAATTTCAAGATCACGGATGTAGAAACGGATTTCGCCGGCGTCGCGGTTAGCTTCGAAAACAGTTTTGCGCAAGTTTTTGAGCACGGCAAGTTCGTCGGGCGTCATGTCACGCCTACAACGGAGAGGGCGCGTAAACTTGGGGGAAGACGGGAGCGCGTTCAAACATTTGGAAAAATTACGAATGAAGATATCCCGGTCATTTTGGCAAGAAAAACGAATTTTTGTCGGGCGAGCATTAATATTCTGATTTCTACATTTCACGCGGAATGTTTCGATGTGTTTCGGAAGCGAGCAAGCAGTAGTCAAGGAATCGATGAAAGACTTATCTTTTTCCGATTGGTGATCCGATTTGTCATCAGGAAGCCCTTCGATTACGGCCAAAAAACTTTTCTTTTCCAGTTGACGAAAACTATTGGCAATTTGAAGCTGTGCTGACACCTTCCCGAGAAGCGGCGTCTTCTTGCAAACTTCGTTGAACAGTGGACAAGATTTCTTGGTGTTGGCGGTGGCAATTGTGTTTGAAAAGACTGGAAAATGTAAATTGTATGATGCAGAAGGGTTTCGGAGGTCATCGATAATTTTTTCTTTCTCGGCGTTATTTTGGGCAAGCTTTGCGTTGGCGGCGGTCAGCTCGGAAAATGCCGCTTCCAGTTTCGAGACCCTTTCCAAAAGAGACATGATGAGGGGGGAGGTCTGCGATGGGTTCCCTCCGGAGTATTTCGGTGGTCGTCCGATGGCTTTCGCTGGTCGACCTCGTTTTGCACACATCCGACCATCCTTTAACGTTGTTCTCTTTGTCGGCGGCGAGTCCGTACTGATATCAGCGCAGGTGATTTCGTTCGCTAGCGTCGTGGAAGGTGGTGAGTTCAGTGCAGTTGACATTTCGTAAAGTCAATGGTCTAGCGTTTGTCGGAGTCGGCGTACCTCAAACTTGGGTAGTTAAACCAGAATGTCACAAAGCCTTTCACAGTGTTGAACAGGCTTTCTCGGAAATTTCCGAAAAGTCGGAATTCCGATGTCGGAAATTTCCGATTCCGGTTCCGAGGCAGTTTCACTTCCGAAAAAATTTCCGATTCCGTTCCAAGACGAAATGATTTCTGAAGATATTTCCGTTTCCGTCGGAAATAATATTTTTCCGACGTCGGAAAAAAAACATGTTTTTCTGTCGAAATTTGGTATGTAAAATCGTTTTTTTTTGGGAAAAAAATCGACCATGTCCGTCACACAAATTTCCTATTTAAAACGGCTCCGCGACATCTCGAAACCAGACATCTCGAAACCGCGTTAACAGTGGGGGAGGGGGGGGGGGTTGAAAGGGAGGTAGGAAGTAAAACATTTTTTTTTCATAATTTAATGACTATTCAACAAAAAATCAAAAAGTGCAAGATTTGAGCGTAATTTCTTTGGAGGCCACCAAAAATGTTTACAGTATGCAAACTGCACCTTGCATCGGTAGCAGGGGTAGGACCAAAAAATGTTTTTCTTTGTTCATGCACGTGAGAAAAAGGTTTTTTTTAAGCCGCGGAGGCGCAAAAAATGCCTCTATTTGAACAAAATCGGGATATGTTCTGAATTGACCAAAAATCTCTAATTTTCAACAAAAACATTGGAAAATTACCATTTTTTTTTGTTTTTTTTAATTTTTAAATGTTGTAAGGACCAATAAAAATTTTTTTCTCAAAAAAATTTGTTCAAGAAAATTATACCAAAAAAAAAGTGTATTTCTGCGAGTTAAATGGACATTTTTCAACAGTTCGTTGAAAATTAAAGATTTTTTGTCAATTCAGAGCATATCCCGGCTAAGTTCTTGTTCAAATACAGACATTGTTTTGCCCATCCGCGGCTTAAAAAAAAACTTTTTTTTTCACGTGCATGAACAAAACAAAATGTTTTTTGTTTCACCCAAAAAAACCGGAAAAAAAAAACAAAAGAAACGACCGAAAAAAACCTTTTTTGGTCCCACCCCTGCTCCCGATGCAAGGTGCAGATCGCGTACTGTAAACTACTTTTGGTGGCCGCAAAAGAAATGACGCTCAAAACTTGCACTTTTTGATTTTTTGTTGAATAGTCATTATATTATGAAAAAAAAAATTTATTTCCTACATACCTCTCTTTCAACCCCCTTCCCCACTGTTAACGCGGTTTCGAGATGTCTGGTTTCGAGATGTCGCGGAGCCTTTAAAACACGAGTCTACGTATCTTTCCTCAATTTTTTTTTAACTTTTTGTGGATAATTCAAGATTTTATGGGTCTATTCAGGTTCATTTCCGATTTTTCCGATCGGAAATCGGAATTCCGTCGGAAGTCGGAATTCCGACGGAAATCGGAACTAGATTTTTCAATTTCGGAATTCCGACGGAAATTCGGAAATGAAAATGAAAAATTCGGAATTCCGTCGGAACATCGGAAGAGAAAATTACAAAATCGGAAATTTCCGACGGAACTCGGAAGAGGAATTTTCATTTCCGAGAAAGCCTGGTGTTGAACCACATGCAGTCTGGGAAAGCCTGAAAAGTCAAGGCGTCCAGCCTGGCTATATTGTCATACTACAACAATGCTACACCAACTGCACAACCACCATCACACCATTCCACAAGAAAGTAGAAATTCCGATCACAAGAGGAGTTCGCCAAGAAGATCCCCTCTCTCCGAACGTCTTCTCGGCCGGTCTGGAAGGTGCTACCTCGGAGTAAAACTCGCTCGGAATCAGGGGTGGGACAAAAAAAATTTTCCACAAAAAAAAAAACTTTTTTTGTCCTCAAAAAAATTACCAAAAAAAAAAACTGTTTTTGTCCCCCAAAAAAAAAAAATTTTTTTTTGCTCGCAAAAAATTTAACAAAAAAAACAAAAAAAAATTTTTTTGTCCTCAAAAAATTTGCCAAAAAAAACAAAAAAAAAACCGGAACTTTCTTTCGCCTCCGTGGCTCTAAAAAATTTTTTTTTGCCTGCGGCGCATCATCAAAAAAAAAAATTTTTTGGTCTCACCCCTGCTCGGAATAGAACTGTTCGGAATCGAACCGTTCGGTATAGAACTGTAGCGAAATAGAACTGTTTCGGTGTAGAACTGTAGCGGATTAAAACTGTTGCGAAAGAAAACTGTTTTGGAACAGAACTGTCCCGAAACAGAACTGTAGCGGAATAGAACTGTTTTGGAATAGAACTGTAGCTAAACAGAACTGCCTGAAATGGAGATGTACAAGAAGAACCTCTGCGCGAAATTGAAATCAATAACCCACCATGTACAACTGAATACTTATTCGAACTGCTGTAGCTTTCCTGGGTCACTACAGCTCCACTTCAGGGGGTCCTGTTTCGCTACAGTTCTATTCCAAAACAGTTCTATTCCGCTACAGTTCTGTTTCGGGACAGTTCTATTCCAAAACAGTTGTATTTCGCTACAGTTATATTTTACTACAGTTCTATACCGAAACAGCTCTATTCCGAAACAGTTATATTCCAAAACAGTTCTATTCCGAGGTAGCACCGTCTGGAAAGTGTCTTCAACAAGACGTCATGGCAGAATTTGAGAGGAGACAAAGACGACGAGAACGACAAAGCCAAACTCTTGCCCGGATTTCAGCCAAAAAAGATGAAAAACCTCAAAATTTTTTTGAAAACAGTCAATGAGTGTTGTCATGTACCTTCAGAATTTAACAAAAAACTTCCTCACAGTTAAAACAAAACCAAAAACGATCATTCAATCATGCCACGTTGCACAAATCAGTCAAACAGCGAGAAAACGCAAAGTTCCAAGCCAACACTTCCGCCTCTTTCTTCCACTCAGGACATCTTCTCTTCAATCGTTCCCAACCACCTGTAGACAGAACTGATACGACCGATCCACTATCGATCTCGAATCGCCTTCTCTGCCCCAGGATTTTCTCCGACTCAACCATCTTTGCTTTCCTTGCTTTCTTGGCTGTGTCCACTTTCTGTACTGGCCTCGACGTCTTACCACATGGCCCACACCTCCACAACGGAAACATTGGTTCGTTCTTCCATACTTTCTTAATCTTTCCAACTCCTTTGACACTTTTTGCAAGCTTCTACTCAACTCCTCCGCAGTCTTCCTCTCCTCCTCGACTGCCCTTTGCGCCTTGCGCATTAACTTCTCGGCTCTGAGCTTCTCTGCCTCGCACTCCCAAATGCGTGCCTCGAGTCGCTCCTTCTCCTCATTGAACCAAATCAGCTCATCCTGATGGTTTTCTTCACCTTCTTTCCTTGAGCGTCTGTCCTCTAGACTGCCTCGCTCACACAGTTCTCTCAGCTCCTCAACTGTTTCGAGATCCTGCGCCCTCATCAGCCTCAGCACTGATCGTGGCCACTTGTCACGACCGATTTCTGCGAATCGCTCCCACAGTTCTTTCCTGAACTCTTCGATCGGTCCAATGATCATCTCCCGCTGCCTCACTGTGCAACTTTGCACCGAGAGCAGATTTTCCACGACCTTCTTTTCAACTTCGTCGGCCGTATCCACAAACCGCGCAAAGTTTTTGAAAAGCTTCCCCCTTTGCTTGACACCAACGTGCCGCTCCTCGACGCTCAACTCCGAGCCTTTCGTCTTGCTCGTCCGAGTTCCGTCCATCACATCCAGCGCCATCTCGACTTTCATCACTTCACTCTCGTTGTCTTCCATCTTCGTCTGTCGACTTCCCAATCACCGCAGATCGTTTATCCAAACAATCAGATCAGCGTTTCACAATGATTATCCAATCAAAGTGTGTGAAGTTTCTATAGGTTCCTCCACACCAGTGTGGATTATCGAAGCAGTTTCGATAAATTCTTCGATAAATTTTTCGATAAAATTATCGAGGAATTATCGAAAAATTATCGAAAATTTTATGTCGAAAAAATATCGAAAATTATCGAAATTATTTTCGATAGTATTATCGAAACATTTTCGATAATTTTCGATAATAAAATATCGAAATTTTATCGAAACCAGTTTCGATGAATTCCTCGATAATTTTCGAAATTATCGATAATTATCGAAAATTTTCGATAATACGGGTAGACGGCCCGTCTCTCTTCTGTAAAGCATAACGAACGTCAGAACCCGTGAGGTGTCGGCTACTGAAAGTTTGTATAGCCTCGGGAACCTGATCCCCATGATTTGGCAGCTATTTGGCGGCTATTTGGCGGCTATTTGTCAGCTATTTGGCGGCTATTTGGCTGCTATTTGGCGGCTATTCGGCACTAGATGAACCGGAATAGAACTGCGTGGAATACGTTTGTCCGGAATAGAACTTCCCGGAATAGAACTGTCCGGACATAGAACTGTCCGGAAATAGAACTGCCCGGAATAGAACTGTCCGGAATAGAACTGTCCGGAATAGAACTGTCCCGGAATAGAACTGCCCGGAATAGAACTCTCCGGAAATAGAACTGCCCTTGGCAAAATAATGCATTCCATTTTCGATAATTGTCGATAATTATCGATAATGTCAAAAATTATCGAGGAATTTATCGAAACTATTTTCGATAATTTTCGACATTATCGATAATTATCGAAAATATTTTCGATAATTTTCGATATTTTATTATCGAAAATTATCGAAAAATTTGACGAATTGGTCGATTATCGAAAAATCGTTTTCGACAATCCACACTACTCCACACTACGGGCGTTTATCCAAACAACCGGTAGTATTCGTGGATTTCCCCACAAAAACTCGAGAGAGAAGGAAAAAAACAACGATTCGGCCCCCAAGTTGGCCCTTTTTATTCAAAACGGCCGGGTTCCTAATAAAAGTTAGACAAAGACGGAATATATTGTGAAAACAAAAAAGTTGCAACGCGGTGTTTGCGTACTTTTAAAATTCAAACGAAAAGGGGGACGTCTCTCTTCATTTGCCATGCTATTTCTTTAATTGCCGTTTGAATTTCAAAAGTACGCAAACACCGCGCTGCAATTTTTTTGTTTTCACAATAACGACAAGTTTATCTACAAAAAATAACACCGCAGAGAGAAAACAACAGAAGCTAAAACGAGAACCAAAACGAGAACTGAATGGCCAATGGGGCCGCTCAAAATAAATAATATCCACGTGGCACTAAAACACGTGAAAACACGTGACTTTAAACTTATTTTATTTGTGGCGTGGCGCTGATACGTGTAGGCCAATAATAAAGGAGTTTTGGGTGGGTGACTTGCCCAAGGCAACTGATTTTTCGCGCCACTGCTTACTGTAGCCGGCAAGAATATTGAATTGATAATACGTTTTAGAAAACTTTTGAGATCAAATTTTCGAACTACATTTCTCGCCTCTCTGTGTCTCCATTTTTACATGTTTTTCTAGACTTGGCAGAACACCACTTTCGAACGTCGGCGTGTTTTCCTGGTGTTTTGATGCATATCGATTGTAAAACAATAATTATCAAAGCTTGGGGAAAATCCCAGAATAGCCACCAATTACAATATAAGAACCCACGATATAGTATAGGCACTCACATACAGTACTGGCCAAAAAGAATGCGCGTTTGGCTGTTTTCTGTACGAAATGACCAACTTTGACAATGAGTGTGTGCCACGAACTCTGAAAGTGCACTGCTAATTTAAACATTTTTTGTTTTTAACCTTCCAACATAGGACTACATTTTACTAGTTAATAACTTTTTCATGTGACTATTTTCAAAAGTATTGTAGATCGCAGAAGCGATAATCCTCAAAATTTGTTGCAATTTGTACAGGAATTGGAACATTTTTGAGGATTATTGCTCAAAGTTGGTCATTTTTAACAGAAAGCAGCGAAACGCGCATTCTTTTTGGCCAGTACTGAAACTGAAAAATGAGATTTTACGATTTTCTGTTGGTGGCTATTTTGAAACATATGGATGTTCTTACTGGAATTTATTATTACATTTAAGGCACCCACTCAGTGGTAATGGGTGCCTATACTGGTTTCCTTGGGAATCTTTCAGAATAGCCACCCTTGCACTCAAATTTGCGCATCCACACCAACGGGTATAGAATAGGCACCCACAATCTCGTATTTGCACTTCATTATAAGTACCCCCCTCCATTTCAGATGAGCCACCCATCATTCCAGAATAGGCATTCATGAGCGGCACGGACTGTGAGTGCCCATACTATAGCGAGTCCAATGGGTGTTTTTTTTTATAGATGCTTGGCAAAACGCTGCTGGCGCATGCGATGTGATAGGGCCCTTCATGTCTAACACACCATGAAACATTCCAGTCCAGGAATTCTTCAACGTACGAAAGAAATGTTGAATTTAAACACATCGGAATTCTTCTGATCAAACCAAAGAAACAGTGAACGATCTTTGCGATGGGCGTGGCTTTGACTAGTGGAGCGCCCGTACAAAAACACAAAGAACGAGCGAAATTAACCAAACAGCCGCCATTTTCACGTGAATTTTTCGAGTATTTATACAAGTACAAGACGGAAATCTTCTGGTTCCACCTAACGTCACTGATAAGAACCTTTTTTCTGATTCTCTTTCAAAATTTTATTGATTTAGTGATAATGAATAGAGAGACTAAAATGCGACACGCTTTTTGTTTTATTGATATTTTTCATTTCTCTCGAATTTTACCAATGAACTTAAATACTTGGTCTTTTTTGACAAAAAAAACCCTTATTGAGAACAAAAACGGAAAATGGGGATTACTTCCGAAAACCAGTTTTTTTTTTCAATTTCCGCACTCATGAATTTTACAGCACTCACTTCGGTTCTATTTTCTATCCAACTCTTTTTTGAGAACTACTTTTTTTTCCAAATTTCCGCTATTGTGTTTACAATCGATTTGCATCATTAAACACAAAACCCCGCCCACTTTTTATGCATATTATTTTGCAGCAGTCGCTCGCGACTTTCCATAATTTTTTAACATTTATCCAAAGTTCGTTAATCATTGAAAAGAAGCCAGTTTAGCATAACATTTTTAACAAAGAATTATTGAGATTTTGATGAAACGTGTGTCAGAGGTAGTCTAGATCCTCCTGTAAAAGAAAAATCAACGCAAATTGTACATCGAATGGCTGTTTCGGGGTCACCGAAGTGAAAACTAGGCCGCCAATGAAGGCCAATACTCAATGGTTTCCGAATCTTTGAGTCCCAGACTCTTTGGGTACGTGTCCTTTATGGTTACGACTACCAAATTCGTAAATTTGGAAACAAAGCGTAGTCATAATTAAAGAGCAATCGTACCCAAAGAGAGCGTTCACAAATTTGGTACCTGAAGATCAGCCGTAATAAAAAAATCAATAATCAAAAAGCGTTCCCAAAGAGTCTAGGACCCAAAAATTCGGGCAAACGTTCATTTCCTAAGTTGGTTCATTTATCAGAAATAATTATTTTCTACTGTGATCGTATACCACTTTTTCAAATTTTATGTCTCAAAATACATATTTTTGGGTAAAATACATCAATAGCCCCATGAAATACCAGCAGGCTTGGTCGGAGTCGGAAAACGGAAATTCCGATTTTCCGAATTTTCCGACTTTTTTAGGAAAATTTTTCCGACGGAAAATTTTCCGAATTTATTTTTCGGAAAAGTTACCCGACGGAAAACTTTCCGAATTAATTATCCGGAAAAATTTCCCGTCGGAAATTTTTCCGAAAATGATCGGGAAATTGCAGTTCTTTTAGGTGCCGCTTCTAAGTACCAAAAACTTCTCAAAACTGATATTTTTGTTGAATTTTTGGTTAATTTGTTGATTTTCTTATTTTTTCAAAGAAATAAGATGAGCCAATTGTTAAGAATCTTTTTTGGAAAACATACAATTAAAAAAAAAATACAGTTTTAGTTTCGAAAATCGGAAAAAATCGGATAATCCGATTTTCCGAAAAATAAAATCGGAAAAGATGTCGGATATCCGATTTTCCGAAAATTGTAGTCGGAAAAAATTTCGGGTATCAGATTTTCCGAAAAATTATTTCGGAAAAAAATGTCTTTTTCCGATTTTCCGAAAAGCATTTTCCGAACAAGCCTGAATACCAGCTTTGCCCCCGCGACAAGAGTGGATCGGGGCGATTGTGATACCGGTGGGGACATAACATTTGAAAAAGGTAGGAAATGATAGCATCGAAAAAAGTGGCAAATGATCACAGTAGGAAATGATCATTTTTGACAAATGAACAAACGTATTGTGAAAACAAAAAAATTGCAACGCGGTGTTTGCGTACTTTTAAAATTCAAACGAAAAAGGAAAAAAATCTCTTCATTTTCCATGATATTTCTTTCATTTCCGTTTGAATTTCAAAAGTACGCAAACACCGATTTGCAATTTTTTGTTTTCACAATAGGAAATGAACAGTGGGAAATGAATTTTTGCCAAAGATCCGGGACTCATTGAGTATTGGCCACCAATGAACGAAACGCTAGGCCGCGCATTTTATTTGGTCGCTCAAATAAACCAATTTAATTTGAAATTGTACGAATTAAACAAGCCATTTGCGGTTAAAAAAATCAAAATAATGAGAGGATGAAACGTGACAGACAACTTCTTTTTCAACGGCATTTAAAAATCGCGACAGAAAAAATAAATGATGCCGTTCTTCAGGTACCGAAGGTACTGCGGATTCCCCTGTTTGGCCAGTGTCTTGTTTTTTAATAAAAAAAAACTTTAAAAAATTGAAAAACTCAGTTAGTTGTAAAGTTTTTCACAATGCTTCTCTACATTTAGAACTGTGTGGACTTTTTCTTTTTTTTTCATTCTGCACGGCATGCTATAATGGATTCGTGGCGGAGTGACAATTTTTTACACGTTTTTATTCGAAAAAATGAAGAAATAACTGAAGAAATTAAGAGATTTTTGTCTCCCAGTTTCACGTGAATTGTCACTCCGTCACGAATCCATTATAGCCGGAACGTTATTGGCAATGCGCTCCGCTGAGGGGGGAGGCTGCTTGTCTGCGTCTCCACTTCGTATCAGTTTAACGCAGAGGAGTGGCTGTGCAGACAGTGGCGGAATTTGACACCTCCAAATGCTCGTCTAGTGGAGCGCACTTGCATACCTCCTCCTTTGGCGGCGATCATATAAACGCCCATCGCGGGCACTAAGAATGTGTACTGTGATGGTCTAGTGGTCTACATTTTCGATCGCCGATCTGGAGGCCTGGGTTCAATACCTCTTTGTGCACTTTTTTTTTGTTTTCTGTTTTGAACCACAGATTCAAAGCAAGCTTCCGCCCAGCTCCCTCCGGTCGCCCATTTTCAAGGTTTCAGGCATGCTTCCGGTGTTTTGCCGCTGAACTTTCTGGATAAAAGTTACTTGCCGAAGGATTTAAATAAAACTAACTAATTTAAAGTAGTTCGAAAAAAAAATGGAAATTTTAATTTTGTTTTCAACGTTCTACTCCAACACGCAAATGTAATTTTTGTGGTATTCGAAACAAAAATCCATAAGATTTAGTCTGAGCAGATACAAAAGAATTAAAAAAAAAATAAAAACCGCGGAGGGGGATCGAACCCACAACCTCCAGATTGGCGTCCTCAAGCTCTCCACAGGTGATTCGCGTGAAGCAAATAATTTGTCAAAAATTGTTCGCGCGTTTGCGAAATGGGTACTCGTGAACATTACTTTTGTTCGCGCACAATTCGCAATTAGCGAAAATTTACAATTTATTCGGAAATTATATGAATATCGCGAAAAAAATGACCAATAATTGGCAATAAAGTCGTAATAAAATAAATAAATAAAAATAAAAATTCGCGAAACAGCATATACGCCGACAATAATTTTGTTCGCACACAAATGGCAAATCCCGAAAAATTCAGTATGATTTGCCGTAAAAATTCTCTGATCAAACAATTAATTTCCTTATTAAGCTTATCAATTTTATATGTATTTTGTAACAAGAGTATGTTGGTTTATTATATTCAAAACTTTAAAAATAAGTACCCTAAACTCGTGTAGATAGGTCCGATTTCATTTCTGCGCGGAACACACTATCTCATTTTGTCTGGTTTCTCTGACCTGTTGTGTTTTCATGTCCGCTCACTTCTCTCTCAGCGGTCGGCCACACACTGTTATTGGTAAACAAGCGTGGTTAGAGGAACGAGAGAGTGTCTCTTTCTTGGAGAAATGGGCGGCCAAAGGAACGAGAGAGTGCGTCGAACTGGAGACGGACCTATCCATTGGCAGACCTATCTACACGAGTTTAGGGTACATGATAAACCCAAAGACAAGTCAAAAAAATAATTAGAAAAGTTCTACAGAATTAACAATATAAAAAAATTAAACACATCTACCAGAATAAACAGTACTAAACAATGAACAATAGGGGGGGGGGAGAGATAATTTCATATAAATATCAAGAAAATAAGAAAAAGATTAGGAGAAAATATCTGAGAATGCTCCGATCAGTCTGTAACTTTGGTATATGTGGACAAAAAACATGCCAGACATGAAAAGTTTAAAACCTATCGGAGCGTTCTTCAAATTTTATCCTAATCGTGGGTCAAATTATCTTAAATAAACATCGGTCTCCTTGCTCTGACATTCTCAGTTGCTTGTTGATCGTTGCGTTGATCCTTGAGCTCTCGTTCGGAGTTGCTTGCTTATCGTTGCCCTGAAAAATAGTAAATTAATTTTTTTTTTTCTCTCGCAATCGCTACTCTTCAAAAACTGGTTCTGCCATGCATCCGTCTTTTATCAAAATTTTTAAAACACAGAAAATTTAAGAAACTAGAACAGCGTCTTTCTCAGATTTTAATTCAAACAAGATGAATTTAGCAACAAAAAGAAACAACTAAAAATTGAGCATTTTTTCTACATTTCAAAGCAAAAAAATTTTTAACCTAGGTTCTTCATTGCTTATATTTGAAAACTCACATTTTCCTTGGTTGTCGCGCGCCTTTTTTGTGAATGACTGCTGAGGTGTCTGTAAATATAAGATTAACGAAGGAAAAAGTTGGCAAAAAGCAAGAAGGAATGAAAATTATAAAAATATTGAAGCATTTTCACAAAAAAAAAACCAGGAAAAATAGCAAAAAAAATAATATTTTAGGGGCAGAAATAAATTAATTTGGGACTCAATTGAGGACGAGCAAGAGTTCGCTGCGAGAGTTCTTTCGGGATTCGCCAATTGTATGTTTGCGATTTGTCAATAATTTACCGATAATTGGGGGATACCGACCATATGTCGACAATTCTTTATTTACAAATTGTGCTCAAATCGCGAATTTCTTCTTCGCGATTCATGTACAATTTGTAAATTGTTTGTCTGCGCATATAATGCATAAGTCGCGAATCACCTGTGTCACCACTACACAGGTGATTCGCGTGACGCAAATAATTTGTCAAATATTGTTCGCGCGTTTGCGAAATGGGTACGCGTGAACATTACTTTTGTGCGCGGACAATTCGCAAATCGCGAAAATTTACATGTAATTTGCAAATTGTATGCGCATCCCGAAAACATGGTCAACAATTTGCAATTCGCGAAACATCATATTCGCCGACAATAATTTTGTTCGCACACAAATGACAAATCCCGAAAATTTGATACACGATTAACAAATCGTGTGCACATCGCGAACTAAAATATGAAAACAAAAAGGACGAATTGCAAATAATTGATAATTTGCGAACATTAATTTTTCTATATTTTCCCATATCAATTAATTAAATGCCTTATTAAGATAATCAACTTTATTATACATAAAAATTAGAAAAAAAATAAATATCATTTCATGAAAAAACAAAAAATAAATAAAGGTTAGGTACTCAATTACAATGTGTAAAAGGGTGGGGGTCACAAAACAGGGATTAATTTATAGGAATCATCTCATTTGGCAGATTATGTACATATTCTTCAGTGAACATCGGTTCTATGACGAGCGTCGTTCTCACTTCATTGTTGATCGTGCTTGATCTGAAAAATATTACTTAAATTTAGGCTTTGAGAGGATATAATGGGTTCGCTATTTTTTAAGAAAAGCCCACCCATGCCCGTTTATTTTTAAAGCATTGAAAATGCCGAAAATGTGTCGGAAGTTTTTAAAATCAATATTATCTTGAAAACTAATGACTATCAAATTTTTAGCAGGTACCTTTCGATTTTTTTTTCAAATAATTTAAAAAAGCTTGATTTTTCGAAATTTTCAATGGTTTCCTAAAAAAAATTTTAAACTTTTAAAAGTTACTTTCTTAAATACTTATTTATTACTAAAGTTTCAAAACTAACCTTTTCTTTGGTTGCTGTGGCGCGTTTCTTGGGCAAGAGTGTTGGGAAGTCTGAAAATGCAACATTAACGATGGAAAAGTTAACGAAGAAGCAAAAACAAATGTAAACTAAAAATATTTAAGCAATTTTACGGAAAAAACAAAGAAAAATATCAGAAAAATAATGTTTTTGTAGCAAAAATAAATTAATTTGGGACCTCAATTAAGGATGAGAAAGTTTTCGCTGCGAGAGTTCGTTCGGGATTTGCCAATTGTATTTTCGCGATTTATCAATAATTTACCCATAATTGGGAAATTCCGACCATATTTCGACCATGCATTATTTACAAATTTTGCTCAAATCGCGATTTTCTTCTTCGCGATTTGCGTGCAATTTGTAAATTGTTTTTCTGCGCGTATAATTCATAAGTCACGAATCACCTGTGTAGGCCACCGCTGCACACATTCTCAGTGCCCGCAATGGGCGTTTATATATGAGCGGCGCGCGACGCGAGGAGGTATGCAAGTGCGCTCCACTAGACGAGCATTTGGAGGTGTCAAATTCCGTCGCACAGCTGTGCAGCTAAATGCAGCCTACGGTAGATAAATGGGGGAAAACCGGCGCAGTTTAAGATATATCTTCCAACGTTCCGTTCAACACACCGTGTTCTGCTCTTTTTTGGTGCAAGACTATAATTTGATAAGTCATAACTTACATCCCTTTTATCACGTGTATATATTTATATCTGTCTCTCTGTCCGCTTTGAACAAACTTCTGCGTCTCTTCCTTTATCTGTTTCCCGATTCTTCACATTCTCGTCCAGTCTATTCGTCTGTCTACGTACACCCTTTTCACCTTCATTTCCCCCTTTTTCTTTCTATCTCTCTGCGTCTCTTTAACTTCAACCCTACCTCGTCGCCCACGAGTCAACCAATGCCAGACTGACACCTGAATTGACTATTAGTCGACTTTTTGTTTCATTGCTCACATCTTTTTAGTTAAAAACTTATTAAATCTCAATGCCTAATTATTAATAACATTCATTATTGTCGGGACAAGGAAAAAAAAGCGAGGTGGTTGTATTTTTTTCTTAAAATTTAAAATTTCCGATCATTATTCGAGGATTTTTTTTTTCATTTTTAACAAGCATTCTTCGCAGTCTTGCACTTGCTACTAACGCCGTCTGAAAAATGTGAAATTGAAATATTTATTGGAAAAAAAATATTGTTTTCTGATGGAAGAACTTTCCCAATTTTCGATTCATCTGTGTAAAAGTCATAAATAAATGCGAAAATAAAAATAATCGATCATTAATCTTATCTTATCCCATGTTTCCCGTCTTATCTCTACGGCCATTTGCGTCAATTCGCCGCCAACATGGGGTGTTGGCGAATACGTTTTTAGCAACAAAAAAATCGCATGCGAAAAATTGGCGATTGCGTGAACAATTGAAACAATTGAAAACAATTTAAACTTTTTGCAAGTCTGTGGCATTAGTTTTGTACAAGAACTGTTAAATGAAGCAGGAAAATCGGGCCACAGACTTTCAAAAATTTCCCATGTTTTTGAACTATTTTTCACCGGTTCGGTCAGGGTCTAATAGCATTAGGCTTTTCTGTACGCGTCTGTGCAAGCGTCAAATTTACGACAAATCAAAAACATTTTTATTTAAAAAAAATGAAACAAATACGATATTTCAACAAAAAGTATTTGTATTCGATTTTCTATTTTTTGCACGCGGAAAAGTGAAACAAATTAGAAAAGCATGTAATTAAATGAGATAATTGAAAAACCGTGATCTACCATAAACATTTATTGCTCATTTGATTGAAAATACCTATTATGGATTCGTGACGTAGCGACTCGTTGCTGCAAGAAATTTTTTCCTTTGTCGCCGCCGAGAGATGGATAGTGGCGAGACCCGGCGATTGCTGACGTATAACTTGACACGCTGTCTAGCTACTTCACGAAAACATAATAGTACGAGGGGGCGCGTTTGCAGCGCCCCGTTCACCTATTTTTTATACTTCTTTCACAACTAGCACTTTCGCTAAATAGATTTCACTTCTTCATTCCATTCACCATGACAACCCGCCTGTTGTTTGTTGATGATTTTTACATTATTCGAGAATCTCCTTATTGCGGACTGGCCACGAAATTAAGTATCGAGATTCTTCATATCATTTATAGTCTTTTTTGAATAAGAAACCCAAGTTTTCAGTCGTTTTCCGTACAATGACGGGCGGTTCGTCGTCGTCGGCCAACGCATCGCAACCCGAAGAACTCTGTTTGGTGTGCTCTGACATTTCGACCGGTTATCATTATGGTGTGCCATCGTGCAATGGATGGTGCGTTGAATTTATATTTTTTATTAAAAAAAATACAGCGATTTTGCTCTGGAAATGCATTAAAATTAAATACGTTTTTTGAATGTTTGAAATCCACAACTCTGTATTGTGTTTTCAATCGAGTTGCAGCATGAGAACGAGAGATAGAAAGACATGTTTTCTCTGCTCTCTTCAAATATCACTGTGTTTGCGTGGTCGCGCAAAAAAAAGTGGGCGGAGTCACGCGTTCTCATGTCGCAAGTCGATTGAAAAAAACAATGTGAAAAATAATTATGCCTCACATCGTGGTGGAGACTACTTTTTTCAAAATATTTTTGGAAAGGAATTTTTGAAGATCATTTCTCTCAAGGATCTACGTCTCTACTTTTACATCCACTTTGTTAAATTTGGCAAATTGCCACTGGTGAGATGCAGGTAAATGCGACAGAGCGCGTTTACCTTTACGTAGGTTGCAACACGCGGTGTGCCTGCATTTTGGAGTATTTAAGATTAATAAAGCGCTAATGAGCGAAACATCGGTCACGGTCTCTCTATTTTCTGGACTCTCTCGTCGCCAATTTGCAGAGCTTTTATGAAAAAAATTAGCAAATTTTGAATAAAATCGTTAGAATAATTCGGTTACCGTCAGTTTTTAGCAAAACCTTCTTCCGGCGAACAATCATGAAGAATCAGACGTTCCAGTGTCAATTTCAAGGCAAATGTCCTGTGGATAAAAGTAATTGAATTAAGAAAAATTTTAAGAATGAGAAAATGGATGAATTTAAGGCATCAGATGTGCTTGCCGTCATTGTCGATTCGAAAAGTGTCTTCAAGTGGGAATGGATCGAAATGCGATTCAACAAAATCGTGATCCGATCGGTTACACAAAACGCACGAGACGATATCCGCCAATCAAAAAAGTTGAAGCGAGTGAGGAGTGCTCACCGGCTCAAATCTCGGATTCTGACAGACAGGAAGATCTTTTTTTGACCCATTTGGCGAGCACTGAGCAAAAATGTTGTGCTCTTCGACTTGCCGAATTCATGCCATCGCGAACGCTTCTAGAAGCTGTTAGTTCAAATTGCCTTCTCTCCGATGACACATTTATGGCCGAACATGCCGTGTTGGTACGTTTTTTTTAAAGCTTTTTTGATAATTGGCATTAATCAATAGACAATGGATTAGGACTCGAATTTCGTCTTTAATTGTTACTTTCTCTTTAAAAAAAAGCGCATCGAAATCGGTATATAAAAATTAGCAAAACCGCATGCTTCTGTGCAAAATAAGTAATACTTTAACAAAATATATAATTGCTCACAAACTCAACGAGTGATGAGCTACTGACCCTCTTTTTTAAATGGTTCTAATACGTTACAGTTCTGATTCAGGACAGTCCTGATTCGGGAAAGTTCTGATTCGGGGTAGCTTCAATTTATAACCGGACCAATTGAAAATAACTGTCAGGTCATGTATTTCTGCAACCCAAAAGATTCCAGAAAAAACAGGTGCTTATTTACGAAAAATATAGTGGCAAACACCTTTTTCTTGTGAATTTTTGGGATCTACAGCAAAAGTGTCTAATTTTTTTGCTGTTGTAAATTCTGCCAAAAATTGGAATAGAGCTGTAGCGAATTAGAATTATTCGGAATCGAACTGTCTGATATGGAGCAGTACGGGAAACACAACTGCGCGATATCGAACTCAATGACCTATTATAATTTTTTTCCTGATATTGTGTTTTCAATCGAGTTGCAGCATGAGAACGGGAGATAAAAAGTCAGGTTTTCTCTGCTTCTCTTCGAATCGAACTGTTTTTGCGTTGTCGCGCGAAAAAAAGTGGGCGGAGTCACGCGTTCTCCTGTCGCAAGTCGATTGCAAAACCAAAATATATGGTAACTGGCAAGAATATTTAACCGATAATGGGGTTATTCATGAGAAAAAAAACGGTTTGTTTTTGTTTTTTTTTCCAATTCACGCGATGTCGAGAATTGTAAAAAAATACAGGTAGAGAAACGAGGATATAGCATTGATAGTGAAGAGACACAGAGACTGCCCCCTTTCTTCGAACTCCTCACCTTCTCCGTCTCTTCAATATCAATGCTATATCAGGGGGACCCCCATTTCTCTACCTGTATTTTTTTACAATTCTCGACATCGCGTGAATTGGAAAAAAAAACAAAAACAAACCGTTTTTTTTCTCATGAATAACCCCATAATATAGTAATATAAGGGGCGGCATTAGACAAAATAATAAAGGTTAAAAAAACTGCCTGGAATGAGGGAAATGTCCCTTTATATACCAGGTGAGAGAGTGAGAGGGGCAGAGACCAGCGTGTAATGGAGGCGACATCGCGGGTGCGCGGTGACGCCCGGTCAAACATTGTAGGTCAAAATGAGTGGTAAGTCTAGGCATCTGAGTTTAAATCGACTTGCGACATGAGCACGCGAGACTCCGCCCACTTATTTGTGCGCGATCGCGAGAACACAGTGATATTGAAGAGACGCAAACAGTGAATGCCGACTTGCGTTTTCATGTCGCAAGTCGCACGGCGTGCTAAGGACTTCGTTTCAGAAAACTTTTTTGAGATCAAATTTTCGAGCGCCAATTCTCGGGTCTCTGTGTCTCCATTTTTGCACACTTTTTGCTAGACTTCACAGAACGCCACTGTCGAGACACAGACACATGCGAATAGGCGCGAATTCCTTTACATAGGGTCTAGCACACCGTGAGTCGATTGAAAACAAAATAGGTGCCAGCATGCCGTGGCGTTTCGTAAGTCTCAAAGAAACCTCAGAAACGAGATACTAGGTGAACGACTAATTTTCACATACCAGCGTGATGGAATGGATAGAGATAGAGGAGAGATGATAGGTGCGATATACTCGGTATAAAACGCTGAAAACTCGCTCCAAACGAACAAAAAATTTCGCATGCATTTGGAGTGAGGTTTAGAGAAATCAGAGCAAAAAATCGGCCACGGCTCTCTCAATTTTCCGCACTCTCTCGTCGCCAACGTGGCCGCGTCCACCACTGTGCGAAGGGAGCGCATTTGCAGCGCTCCGTACTGAGAATACCTTACAATATTTCACAACAGTTCTATTCCGCAGTAGCACGAAACATTTAGTTCCATTTTTTTGCGCGATGTTCGTGTCATATGCGTAAATCCAGCCACCGATAGTAAATTTTAAACCACTTTCCTCATAAATTTGGCACATCTTAAAATAATACAAAACTGACAGCAATAGGTGCCCTTAAACGGTAAATTGAATTTTTTCCTGACGCAAAAATCAAGAAACAAAAAAGTATTTTGTGGGATACTGTAGATTTCAATATTATATGTATGTCGCTATAAATATTTGTAATTTTCAAATAATACTTTCAGTCGCCACGTCATCGCGTCACCAATTTGCGATTTGCTACCCAAACCGATTATCACTATTGGCACGAACGTGATTGGTTTGTAATGATCGAGTGGGCGAAGACGTTGCCGGTCTTCCAATCCCTTAATTTTCCGGACAAGGTGAGTTTCTGATTTCTTCCTTTATTGAAAAAAAAGAGTTTGACAGCAGCGGAAAAGTTTCTCGCAAATGCGCGCGCCGCATCACATTCTCATTTATTTTTAATTCTCAAATAAAAACCTATAATTTTTTCAATCTTCTTGTTAAATTCAAGGCCACACCTCCTCAGCTTTTCCAAGTGAACGCAGTTCAAAAATGCTGATGTGAGTGAGTGTGGCCACAAAAGGGATATGGTGCTTGCAGAGTTTTTACGTGAAATCTTATTGTAACCGGCAAGAAACTTGATTCGATAATGGGTATATGCACATCTTTACAAACAGAATAGTTTCTTGGAAATGTGAAATTTTCGCCACGCCACAAGCCGCAGGCTTGTAATACGAGAAAATGACAAAAAAGTAAAAAAAATTGCGGGCTTGAAAGTCTGCTTTGAGCGCCAAATTATGATATGCTTGAAATGAGTCGGTAAAAGTCTACAGTAAGATTTGTATTGAAAAAAAAATTCTTTTAGCTTGCTCTTCTTCGTCACTCGGCCATCACGTACCCCTCTCTAGTCCACGTCTTCAACTCTCCGGATCATGGTCTCGACACGATTGTCTTTCCAGACGGCGCATATTTCGATCGAACTCCTGAGCCTACAAGGTGAAGAAATGTTGGAAAATAGACTGAACTTATTTTTTAAATCTATTCAGGCCACTCGGTTTCAACAAAAAGAAGTATCAGATGCTCGACCAATTGCTCAAACCAATGCGCTCCATGCAAATCGATATGACCGAATTCGCCGCGTTCAAAGCGATATTCTTCCTAAATCCTGACGCGGATGACGTCGACTCTTCAGCGAAAAAACTATTGAGTGATGGACGAAGTTCTATCACAAATGCGCTCTATCGATACATGGTGAGGAAGAAGGGCGCTGAAGACGCTGGCGATAGGTACGGCACTTTGTTTTGTTTTTCTCATTTATTGGCTACTTTTTTTTAAATAGATTCGGACGTCTTCTGCTCCTGGGAACCGTCTTGGCCACCATGGCTGTTGAAATGAAAGAAGCCGTTTTGGTGGCCGACTTTTTTGACCAAATTCAATTTTCAACGTTTGCCAAACAACTTCTTTTTGGCATCAAACAGGAACCAGTCTAATTATCATTCGATCTACCGTCATCTAGTCATTTCATCAATAGAGCGCAGTTGCTACCTCTTTCATTCAAAATTTTATCGATTCGTTATCTTGTTTCTCTACGGGTAATTTCCTTTATTTTCTGTTATCAGTTTTCATCATCTTTTTTGAAAATCATTATCCAATTGTCATCAATCAATTTATTAATGTTTTTTAAATGTTAAAATTAAAATCTAATATTATTTACTGAGTCGCCAAGAAAAGGCAGCACCGTGGCAAGTACTTGACATGGGTCTCGCCGCGACAGTTAACTGCGTGCTGGAGACTACGTTTTAAAATTATTTTTAGAAATGAAATTTCGGAGGTCATATCTCTCAAGTCTCTATTTACGTCTCTACTTTTGCACGCACTTAGCTGAACTAAATGCGACAGAGCGCGTTTGTAGGTTCCAACCAGGGATGTGATTTCACGGTTACGGATTTCACGGATTTCACGGTTTTCACGGTATTTTTTGAAAAAAATTATTTCACGGCTGACCGTGAAAAAATATTCCGTGAAATCCGTGAAATTTTCGTGATTGAGTTAAATATTTTTAAGGCTATTGCGCTGGCTCTTTATCATCCCTTTAGTGTTTTTACTGTCAGAAAGCGAAAAAGTTTCGAAAAAAATGCTCATTATGCATGCATCACCCAGAACTGCCAGAAAAACTCGAATCTTGTTGACTTTATTTCGTGAAATCGTATTCCCACCTGCACCACGAGTAGCAGGTTAAAACACGGAGTGAGTTCCACAAATTCAAAAATATAAAAAATTAACTTTTAAATTCAAGACTACATTGCACTAGTTGAACACTTATTCGTATGACTCCATTTATAGGTACTGTAGGCCATCAAAGCAAGGACCAGTTAAAAATGGATGGAATTTGGACAGAAAAACATAGAATTTTACTTACTTCTCATTTCAACAACTCACATTGTTTTTGAAAGGAGTTGTACATGAAAGGGGATACTAGCTTTTAGAACTGGGCGGTTTAGAACTTCTACAAAATATAACTGCGCGGTTTAAAACTCAATTTTCCTGAGAGAGTGAAGCGGGTACCCCCTAAAGAGTGATTAACTATTGAAAAGAAATTCAGATAAAAAAGTATAATACAAGTATTTTAAAATCGATTGTACACTTCTAAACCTTTGTTAGTACACTTCTAGACTCTGAGTTTGTCATGTTTAACAACGCAACACAGTTGTGTCATTTTTTGATGATGCAACTCTATTGAAAACACAATACTTTGATCAATTTTTGAAATTTTCTTTTTTCACGGATTTCACGGTTTTCACGGTTTTTCACGGTTCTTCAAAACCGTGAATTCACGTTTTCACGGATCCGTGAAAAAAATAATTTCACGCACATCCCTGGTTCCAACACGCCGTATAGTTTTTGATTTACGATTTTTTTTTTCCAAGCTGATTGGAATTTTAAAGTTCAAAACAACCGAGCGTAAATCGACATACTATCGCGGCGAGATCTATGCCACGCCGCCATGTTTCTGTCTGCTCCTCGCGACGAAGTAATCTTTTATCGAATGAATGTATATAACATTGTGAAAAGATAGGCCGACTTATTGATAAAGCTGAAATCTGAAAGTGCCCTTGTGGTCCCAACTTCAGAGCCATACGTGAGAGCCGGTAAAATGATGGAATCGAAGAGTTGAGCTCGAATTCGCGGGCAAGACAGGAATCGTGTTCTTGATGTTGTTGAACGCAGCCCATGCTGCTCGGCGTCTTCGGTGAAGTTCCGGCTCTAATTCGCTGTTTTGGTTGATTAGCCTACCGAAGTAGACGTACTCATTGACTTCTTCGATGCAGATAGCAACGGTGTTGTGCTCGAGTTGCTCGTGTTGTGCTCGGTGTTGTTCTCGAACCTCGAGTTGGCGCTGTATTGAATGGATGTGGTCGATCGTAGACAATGATCGGCGGGGAGGAAGCAGATGAGCCGCAAGTTCTCCAAATCTTCTTTGTCTCCTTTCATGAAGATCAGGGTGGTGTTAGAAGTTTTCCATTTTCCTGAATTTTCCCGCTCTGCAGGTACTTAGTGAATATGTCCGTTAGGAGATGGATGACGTTATCGTGACAGCTTTTGAGAAAGTCGGCGGTGATTTTGTCATCTCCAGCTGCTTTTCCGTTCGCGAATGAGCGAAAGGCAGCGCGAAGTTTTTCTGGAAGGAACGGTGGTGGAATTTCCATTCCGATGGGTGATACAAGCACGGGAGGTCCTCGGTTACTACTGAGGCAGTTTTTTTATCGGTAATTTGCCGGTAAATTTACATTATTTATACATGAATAAGTGGGGCAGGCCACGTTACAATTCTAGTCTTGGTATCATGGTGGGTCACTCTTTAATATTATCAATTCAATATTCTTGCCGGCTACCACATGCGCCCGCGAAAGTTTTATAATAGACGCAGACATAACGAGCGACACACCCGCTCACATTTTTTGATCTACGTTCAGTTGAATCCAGTTGAATTCAGTTGAAAAGACCTGATGGGGCGGAGCTTCGATTTTTCGCGCCACTGCTTACTGTAGCCGGCAAGAATATTTAATTGATAATACAGATACTCGAGGCAAAACGAGCATGGTCCACTGTCGAAAGGGATCGTGCAACTTGACACAGCTTGGTTCGCAGTATCCAAGATGAAAACTGAGGTCGAACCTCACAAGTATCACAAGTATTGTTTTTTCAATCGACTTGCGACATGAGAACGCGTGACTCCGCCCATTTTTTTCGCGCGACCACGCAAAAACAGTTCGATTCGAAGAGAAGCAGAGAAAAATGTCTTTTTATCTCTCGTTCTCGTGCTGCAACTATTGTCGGCACGCGAAAATGGTCAAACGCGCTCCGCTGAACTCAACGCTATGCGATTTTCATTTTGGTCTCCAAATTATTTCATTTCATGTGTAAATTCAACGTGAAATGAATTTAATTGGAAACCAAAATGAAAATCGCGTAGCATTGAGTTCAGCGGAGCGCGTTCGACCATTTTGGTGGGCCGACAATAGATTGAAAACACAATAAGTAAGCAATTTTAAAAAAATTTGAAAAGACGTGCTTGTGCAAGGCCGAGGTCGTGCCACATATCGTCTGCGTATCTTTGTTTTTTTTATGTCTCGTTTTTCTAATACGTGAACTTGATGCCACGTTAAGTTTTGCCGAAAACCATTTTACCGGTAAAATTTTCGCGAAATTACCGGTAAATTTACCGGTAACTTTACCGGTAACTTTACCGAAAGATGCGTTTACCGGTAGAAAACTTTTCGGTAACGCACACTAATCATGTGTATTTCAGCTGTTCTCTTCGTTTTCGATAGTCCGATAATGTCGTACTTGATCGTTTTTGTCTCTTCTAGCAGCTCTGCAAGTCGGTCATCGGAGGCAACCGATCTGCAGTTGAACGTACACACTCTGTAGTCGATTCTTCTTGTTTTTGGCCGGGTGTTCTTGTTCTGTCCAGTGTGGCAGACGTTCGATACTCCGTGATTAGATCGCCTCTTCCGACATAATCTTGAATATGCCGTAACAAGAGAAGAGGCCGGATGCGGAGGACTGAGTATTCGACACTACATCCGACCTGAGAAAGGCAGTGTGTAATGATTAGTGACTTGAATCTTTGCCGTGGGGGGGGGGGGACGATATTCGCCGTAGTTGAAGAAAAGACCCAAGTGTTGATCTTCTACACCACGGAGAGGCTCATGTAGAAGATGCGTTGCGTGTGTGCGTTCGGGCGCGTTTACTCACTCCCTCCTCATGCCCCAGTGCGTTCCGGACTAAATGTGTTTCGATAGACACAATTGTTGAACCGGGCCATCAGATAAAATCGCCATATTTTGGGCAAAAACAAAAATAAAAACAAACAAATAAATTGCAGCCGCTTCTCGATCATAAATTAGAATTCGTAAATAGATTTTCATGTTATTTTCCGCCAAATGACCAATCGCGTTCAAAAGCTGTACAAACACTTCGTAAAGCAACACACCTCTCCAGGCGCTTATCCTACTATAAAATGCGGCGTCAAGATGAGATTGAAAAGCACAAAAATGCGAGCAGCAGCTTCTATTCTAGCCCTATTTTTCTGTCTCAAATTGGCCGAATCTGGCGCAATTTTCGATCGAAACTTCACCAAACCTTACGTGCTCAAGAAGACGTGGGTTCAGAATTTCATCAAGTTTCAGTACATTTTTGAGGGCAAACAGGGAAAAGCAAAGATTGTTCCGTTAGGTAATAATTTCAAGTTTCAAAAAAGTATTGAAATTTTCTGAATCGTTTAGGCTGCGCACCAACCAATGTTGACAGCGACAACTTTTTGAAACCGGGCGAGCAAAGTGTGGAACACGATTTTATGTTCTCATGTGAGGAAGGCGAGGACGGAGTCTTGAATTACGAGGCAATTGCTTGTATCGATGCATTCGGACATCCAATGTACCCGGGAGAAACTCGTCGTTTGAGTAATGGCACAGTGGTCCTTCATTGCAATATTTATGGTGGAGCTCTAAAGAAAGTAGTCGAGAGAGGTTTGTATTGGTGTTATTATGAGTGAAATGGCGTATATTGGCGCTATTTAAGTTTCCCAATTTTTGTTTTCCAGCCGCCGGTTGCTACTTCAATGAAACAATATACGGAGAAGATGAAAAGTGGGTGGAGCCACAGGTAAATCCAAATGACTCGTCAATCGACGGTCGTCTCATGCAATGCTTTCGGCCGCACTACAGCTATTACGAAAGTCATGTTGTTGGTGAGTCTGTTGAAGCCTATTTGTCATACAATAACGGTTTCCTTAGGATGCGTTGTTGGACGCATGGGAATTCTTATCGATGAATTTGGACAACTTTCGAATGGATCATACGTGAAATGCGTGGAGACTGAATTAGGACATGTCTCGTTGAAATCCGCTGAAGTGGACGGTTAGTTTTCGCAATAGACCTATCTGGTATTATATGCCAGAAATAATGTTTTTCAAGTACCGCAATCGCCTTGTTATATACAAATTTTTTCGAAGTTTAGGGTGGAATCAGGATGGAATAAGTATGTATTTGAGCTTTTAAGACCTTTGACATTTTTCAAAAATCACTGAGATATTTATAATGGGTATATTCAACACAGGAAAAAAACTACCATTATTGTCGACCCGCGATGACGCAAACGCGCTCCGCTAAACTTAGTATTTCGTGAGTTTCATTTTGGTTGATTTTATTTCACGTTGAATTTGTACGTGAAATTAATCAATTTAAAAACCAAAATTAAAATCACGAAGTACTAAACTCGTATTGGCGGCTCGACAATAAATATTTTAAAATTGCACAAAGCTAAATACCGAATTATGAGAAATGCGGAGTGCCAAAGAATAAAGGGCAGCCTTTTGTTTAGAGTTATATTTGAAAAAAGGCAAACTAAATAGAATATTCGTTTTTTTTTTAATATCAAAAACCATCAAGAAAAAAATAAGGATTTTTGAAGACTTGTCTTGCAAAATGGACAATACCACACATGCTCACGAGAGCAGATGGAGTGACGAAAAGCGAGGAGCCAATATGAAATGTAATTACGGTCATATTGTTAAAGAATGTAAGTCTATTTTTTTCTTGTATGTTTCTTAACTTTTGACTACTGTAGCATGCATAATTGGCTCCGAAACATTTCCAATCGGCCAGGAAGTTTCGGTTTCACGGGATTGCATTTTCCTGTGTCATCCACAAACCAACGTGTACATTTGTGACAATCGGTTGGAAGAATTCAATATTACTGATAGCGGCGATAATCTTGGACCGATCGAAGCTAATTCTGAACTGAAATTGACGACTTCCACCAAGAAAAAGTCGTTGAAATCTGTTTTCAAGTTCTAGAAGTTCTAGAAGTTTTAAAATTCAGACATTTTGTTTTTTTTTTGTTTGTAAATGGCAATGGATGAATAAAATATTTATTTTTTGAACAAAGGATAATATGCATCTACTTTTGTTTCAACAAATATTAAAAAAGAAAATATGACTTTAGAAGCGAGACCAGCGTCCGACAAGCGGCGCACCGATTCCGAAAGGTAATTCCACCTTGTTCAAGCTGACTCCAATACCGCTTCCTGATTATTCCACGAGTTCTACGAGTGTTCACAGTCCGAGGTCTTCTCGAATTCCATGTCTCATCAACATTTCCTGTCATCTTGAGTTGATTGATGACTTTGTAGACGGTCGTCCTGGGGATATCGAGGCGTCTAACAATGTCCCAGGCTTGGTGTCCTTCTGCATACAGCTTGGCGATGATGGCGCGTTGCGGAGGGACTCTTATATCGACGATAAAACTCGGAATTATATGATATCTGCACCCCATCTGTTTTTATAGATCCCATCGTTTTGAAATACTTCGAAAGCTTATGAAAATACACTTGGCACCGTGCCACGACCACTCATGAAGAAAAGTCTTTATACTAACATAGTTCATGGGCTAATTGCCCCACCAACTGGGCTATAGCCCCATGCAAACGGTCGTTTCGTCTACTGGCATAGGCGAAGCCGCCGTTTGCATGGGGCTTGCACCCAAACGTCCGCCCAATAGCTGCCACAATTTATGTGAGTACTTATCGGCCAACCTGTAATATGGAAAACGGATAATCGATAATTTAATTTTTATCGAACTGCATAACCCCGATGGATGTAATATGTATTCTGTTTTCAAATGAGTTTAAGCATGAAAACATGAGTCCGCAGCATGCTTGTTCGGAAAATGCTTTTCGGAAAATCGGAAAAGGAAATTTTTTTCCGAAATAATTTTTCGGAAAATCGGATACCCAAAATTTTTTCCGACTTCAATTTTCGGAAAATCGGATATCCGACATTTTTTCCGATTTTATTTTTCGGAAAATCGGCTATCCAATTTTTTCCGATTTTCGAAACTGAAACTGGATTTTTTTTTAAATTTTGTACTTTCCGAAAAAAGATTCTTAACAATTGGATCATCTTATTTCTTTGAAAAAAAAAAACCAAAAAATTCAACAAAAAACTCAGTTTTGAGAAATTCTTGGTACTTGGAAACGGCACCTAAAAGAACTGCACTTTCCCGATCATTTTCGGAAAATTTTCCGACGGAAAAATTTTCCGGATAATTAATTCGGAAAGTTTTCCGACGGGTAATTTTTCCGAAAAATAAATTCGGAAAATTTTCCGAAAAAAGTCGGAAAATTCGGAAAATCGGAATTTCCGTTTTCCGACTCCGACCAAGCCTGGTCCGCAGTTACCTTTCTGTCTGCGGCTCTTCAAATATCACTGTGTATGCGTGGTCGCGCACAAATAAGTGGGCTGAGTTTCGTGTGTTCATGCTGCAACTCAATTCAAAACACAATAAGTGATGTCTTTTTCATTCCTGATCCTTTGAGTTTTGTTGATTCTTTCAAAAGGTGAAACGCTTTTAGTATGAATACATTTATTTAAAAAAAAAACACGGAAGAAAAAACGTTCAATTTCAAGGCATTATTCAGCCAACAAAAAACATGATATCAATTTGTATACCCTGTGGGTTTTGAACTTTTGAACTGATAACAATAAAGAAACAATCCAATAAATAAACAAAAAGAGAATTTAAACAGAAGTCACATCGATAATCGGTTCAGGAGCTTGCGTGTTCGAGTGATGACACATTCGATGGACATTCAACGTTCTCGGCTGACAAAAACCTTTTCCGCAGAACTCGCAAACATGTGGTTTACGTTTCTCGTGCGTGTACTTATGGTCTCGAAGATGGTCCTGACGACGGAATTTCTTGTCGCAAACGTCACAATTGTACGGGCGTTCGTTCGTGTGCGTTCTTTCGTGAATCATTAGATTGTAGGATTTGGTGAATTGTCGTTTGCAGAATTTGCAAATGAATTCTTTACGCGGTCGTTTTGCGTTGAGATCTGGATCCGGCTCACTGCGTTTTGACAGGTTTCGTAGCCTGGAATGTTTTTAAAACTTTTATTTATTTATTTTAATTCGAATAATGGAATTAATTTTTGGTTGTTCAGAAAAATAAAAATTTGAATTTAATTTTTTGAAAACATTTTACGAGTATCACATTCAAATTTTACAAAAAATGCTAATGCTTGGTGATTTTTCTGAATAAAAATTAGCAGACCGTGTAAGACCATTTTCTTTTTTCCAAATGGCTAGGCCCTACGTAAAGACGAACGCACACTACCATATGCACGAGGTGCTGACGACCTTTTAAGAAACTGCAAAGGGTTGAAAAACAGAACAAAACAAAACGTTGTTTTTTTCTTCCTTCACTAACCTAAAGGTTTCGAGTTTTTGTGTTCGTTTCTTGATTTTATTATATGTTCTGCCTATAGCAAAAAACCAGGGAATAAAAATACTCGGCGAATGAATCATCAACCTCGCTCCACGGCACTTTCTAATTTTCAACGGTATGAGGCGTCTTTTTGATGGTAAAAAATCAAATTTGAACTGCAACTCATCGTGGCTGCGTCATTTTCCGTCAAAAAAAAAAATAATAATAAAACTAGAATTCGAACTAATCTTCCAAGTGCGTCACGGTTTTACAGGAAGTTTCCAGTAGATCGAGGTTAATGATGTTATCGCCGATATATATTATCGGCCCGCCAAAATGGTCAAACGCGCTCCGCTGAACTCGACGCTATGCGATTTTCAATTTGGTCTCCAAATTCTTTCGTTTCACGTTGAATTTACACGTCAAATGAAATAATTTGGAAACCAAAATGAAAATTGCGTAGCGTTGAGTTTAGCGGAGAGAATTTCCCATTTTGGCGGGCCGACAATATATGTTTTCTTTTTCTTTTTTTTATTAAAAAACGACAGCCTTAAAACATAAAAGCTCATGCCTCAATAATAGGGAGAATAAGGGATTAAGAAAATAAAAGATAAAACTGTAAACGTTTTGTTAAAAATTGACAAGCCTGGCTGCATCAAAAGCTACTTTTGATTTCTTTTCATTTTCAAAATGTTTTTATTCTTCATTTTTTATACAACTTTTTCATGCAATTTCCGCGTGTCCCCTGTGGCGCAGTTGCACAGGTGATTCGCGTGACGCAAATAATTTGTCAAAAATTGTTCGCGCGTTTGCGAAATGGGTACGCGTGAACATTACTTTTGTGCGCGCATAATTCGCAATTCGCGAAAATTTACATTTAATTTGCAAATTATATGCGCATCCCGAAAACACGGTTAACAATTTGCAATTCGCGAAACAGCATATTCGCCGACAATAATTTTGTTCGCACACAAATGACAAATCCCGAAAAGTTTCCACACAATTAACAAATCGTGTGCACATCGCAAAAAAAAAAACAAGAATTGACCAATCGATAGCAAATAATTGACATTTCGCTATCATTATTCTGTTTTCGTAATTCACGTACCGCTAAAAAATTTCCTGGATGAATAATTAATTTTCTTTAACTTTATTTATTGAAAAATTATGTATTTAAAAATATTTACAATTAAAAATAAATATAATCAAATATCTACATGCAAAGAAAAAAATTAAAAGCGGGGAAAAAAGAAAAAAATCCAGTGGAGATGAGCGAGCCAGTCGATCGTTGTTGATTGCACTGAAAAATAATACATTTAAATCCGTAATAGAACTGATTTTGTTCCCCTCTATGTTTAAAACTTTTGTTGATATTTTTGATTCAAGTAGTAAAAACTTTTGATTTTTCACAAATCAATTCAAATATACGAAAATTTGCGGAAATCCCAAAATTTTAACCATTGTTAAAATTGTTCCAATCGAGTTGAATCGTAAAGAAATATAACCCCGCCAACGTTTTTCACGCAAAATTCAAGATTTAGAGAATTTTGAATATTTACGTGAAAAACGTGGGCGGGGTTTCATTTCATGATGATGCAACCCGGTTGAAAACAAAAAGTTATTTTTCATACAAATTTTTTGGAATTTTAGTACTGAAATATGAAAACTTACTTTATTATTGGCTCGTGATGGGATCGTTGTCGGTCGGCCATTTGAACAGCATCGGAGCCCTGAAAATATAAAGTATTGAAGGAAAAGTACAAATTTCAATAGAAAATAAAAAGGATTGGATTGAAACCAACAAATTTCAGAAAATATTTGATTTTAAAATGCGATTTTAAACACTAGGACTTTCTGTATTTCAAGCACGGTGATTTTAACAAAAAACAACTGAAAATTGAGCATTTTTTTCTAAGTTTTTCATGATATTTTTAAAATATTTTTGAACTCAAGTTATATTGAAATTTTAAAACTCACATTTTCCTTGGTTGCCGCGCGCGGTTTTTGGGAATGACTGTCCGGACGCCTGGAAATATAAAATTAACGGAAGAAAAATCGATAAAAAAGCAAGACGGTATAAAAACTACAAAAATATTGAAGCATTTTTACGAAAAAACCAAGAAAAGTAGCATAAAAATAAAAATTTTGAGACAGAAATGAATTTATATGGGCCTCAACCAATGATGAGCAAATTTTCGTTGCGAGAGTTCGTTCGGGATTTGCCAATTGTATATTCGTGATTTGTCAATAATTTACCGATAATTTGGGAATTCCGACCATATGTCGACAATGCTTTATTTACAAATTGTGCTCAAATCGCGATTATCTTGTATACAATTTTTAAATTGTTTGTCTGCGCGTATAATGCATAAGTCGCAAATCACCTGTGTGGGTGAACGCTTGCCCGGTAAACCACAGACCAAAGTTCGAGTTTTTGTGTTGGTCTCGGGCGGTCAGTTCGCTTCCGCCATGCAGTTTGGAAACAGACACACCAAGAAACTCAGTTACAGACCCAAACGGAATTTTATATATAAGGATGATGTTTGAAATGAAGTTTGAAATGAAATGTGAGGTTGTTTTTCTATTTTTTTTAATGCAGTATTCTCAATATCATATTTGCAAAACCCTTTCCAAAATAAGCCCAGCCACTGTTGACGTCCCTAGGTATCCCTTATCAACTGATAATTGCTTTATAGGTCATCAATATTTGCTCTTTTTCGTAGCATGTGATCTTACCTACCATGGTTGAATGGTTGCGACTTGCTGCTCGTGGTGTCTCTGTTCAAAAATCTGGGCTGGCGTCGGGAAAATTTGAGAGGGCATGACAGGCGTTTGTGAGAGCAATTTCTGTTGCTCGGCAAGCAAAAAACGAAAAAGCTCTTCTCCGGACGAAGGCAGAGATGTCGGCCAGGGAAGCATCATCTGAAGCCAGAGAAAGTAACAAAAAAATAGAATGGAATGAAGGAAAAGAAAATAGTTGATATTGGTATTGATATGCAAATGATGGGACCGACAAGTCAGGAAAAAAAAGAATATGTACAAGACTGGGTATACTACATTCATACTATTATTATTATTATCATAGAGAGACAAAGAGGTGATAAGAAGTAGAGAATAGTGATATCGCCTGTGTGCAACTGGTCGGTGCAAGTACGAGATATGACCGTTAGAAAAGGTGAATTTGTTTTTGTTTTGGAAAATGGTGACATTTACATGAGGTGCGGGAGATTTCCTTTTTTAAATAGTTTTTTTTGCAGCAGACGCCTGCGTTTTGCGGTTGCGTTGCGTGTCGTCTCGTTGCTAACAAGATTTCTACCTCAGAAATGTATTTCAAAAAAAATGTGAGTTCTCAGGAAAATTTTTGGCGCGTTATGGCAAGAGTCGGCATCTAGTTGGTTAATAACCACTGAAAATGGCTAATAGCCTCCAGAAAGGCTAATAGCAGGAGATAATGTCAACTAGCCGACGAATTTGGCTATTAGCCATTATGTCTATTAGCCGCCGAAAAGGGCTAATAGCCATGGAAAACGGCTAATAGCCATCGAATATGGGGCGTGTACCGAATACAAATGGCACACGCCCCGAATCAGTGGCTATTAGTCAAAAATTTCCTGAGTATGATTTAACCTCAGTACATTCAATCTCGATTCTTTGAAGGCACTCATTAGAGAGGATCTCCGACAATCTAGTCCGTGTATTTCGGACAGACTAGGGCACGAAATATGCATTCAATTCTGATTTCCGACATCCATTTTAGAAGTTTTCACTTCCATGCAACTCTGTTGGGCACTGTCGCTCCACAGTACTTCGTTATACTTACAGTACCGTGCAGTAAGATATCCAATTTCACTTTTTTGACTATAACTTTTGAACGGAGAGGATTAGGATTTTAGATATTTGCATGGACATGTTCCGTGATGCTATTGTTAAACTCGCAAAATAGATTTAATCAATTTTTAAATTTTCCGATTTTTCAAAAATTTAGGATGCCAAAATTTTCGACCCAAAAAATTTGTATTTTTTTCAGATCTTTCAGATCTCTACATTTGTTATTTAAATGAAGTACTCAAACTAAACGTATGATTTTAGTTAAGTTTGGGTTCATCGGGCCATTTTCGGCTGAGCTAGAACACTTTGAGTATCAAGGTCCAATGGGCAAGTCAACTTTGACACTGAGGACATTTTTAAGGAAAGTCAACAAAACCAAAGAAAATTAAGCAAATTTGTATTGAACCTTCAAAAAAACATCATTTAATAGATTCTCCCCGGATTTTATTAATTTTCAATAAAAGTGGCATCCGACTTGCTCATTGGAGCTTGATACTCAGAGTGTTCTAACTCAGCTGAAAATGGTCCGATGAACCCGAACTTAACTAAAATCATACTTTTAGTTTGAGTACTTCATTTAAATAACAAATGTAGAGTTCTGAAAAATCTGAAAAAAATACACATTTTTTGGGTCAAAAATTTTGACATTTTAAATTTTTGAAAAACCGGAAATTTTAAAAGTTGATTAAATCCTTTTTGGGGGCTTGACAATAACATTACGGAACATTTCCATGCAAATTTCCAGAATCCTAATCCTCTCAGTTCAAAAGTTATGGTCAAAAAAGTGCAATTGTATATCTTACTGCACGGTACTGTATATAAATTCTGGGTTCGTCTGGAAAATTCCAATGCGGATTCCACACGTTTTTTGGACTTTGCAGTCGCAGGTATGAGCTGACATTGCTGGGCGGGTTCACAGGAAGCTTTTGCCTTTTTACACAATAACATCAATGACCGTCAAAAGTGATTTAATTGTAATATCTTTTTTGAGGGTAAAAGTGTTTGATTTAAAAAAAAGGATGCACAGGACCTGCTGGAACTTACGAAAAAAAAATTCGCTCTGTCACATTTCTTTGAATCTCCACTTGGGTAGTTTTCAGCTAATAGCCATTGAAATAGGCTATCAGCCATCGAATTCCGGACGTGTGCCAAATGCATTTGGCACATGCCCCGAATTTGACGGCTATTAGCCGAAAATTCCGCCACGACGGTCAAAAGGTCAATTTTAAAAATATTTTGAGTGTATTTTATAGTCCTCCTCATCCTAATAAAAGGACTAAACTCAAAAAAAAAAAATTTTTTTTTTGAAATTTTTTTCGAATTTTTGTCCACCGATTGCGTGGCATTTTTTTTTCCAAAAAAACGAAAAAAATATTTTTTTTTTTGGATTTTAGGCACTTCCTTGGGTGGGTCGAACCGTACTAGAAAATACACTCGAAATATTTTTTAAAAATTTCTGGACTGTATTACGGCTCCGAAAAATACACATCAAAACTTTGCAAAAAAAATTTACTATGTCTGGGGAGCGAACACACAGCCTCCTTGTATCACTGCTCCCAACGCACCCACTTGCGCCACCTATCGACTTTTTTTAGCTACCTGCGTGTTGGTAGACTTTTCGGCTGGTGTAATGAAGGCGATCGTGTGGAATGTAGGATTTTACAGGTAAAAATGTGCTCGAACAATAGAAAAAAAGTTTGACGGCTCATAAAAACTTTTCTGAAAACATTTTGCGGTTTTTTAATATCTCAAAAAATTCACCAAAAAATCTAGTATTACCCTGATTTTTTTCAGAATTTTCCAAAATGTACCAAAAAGTACTTTCCTAGTTATACTCGGTTTAAAACGCTGATAACTCGCTCCAATCGAACAAAGAATTTCGCATGCATTTGGAGAGAGGTTCAGAGAAATCAGAGCAAAACATCGGCCACGGCTCTCTTGATTTTCTGCACTCTCTCGTCGCAAACGCGGCCGCGTCCATCACTGTGCGAAGGGAGCGCGTTTGCAGCGCTCCGTACTGAGAATAGTACTTCGTAATTTTGGTTTCCAAATTATTTCATTTTTTGTATACTCGGTATAAAATGCGGAAAACTCGCTCCAAACGAACAAAAAATTTCACATGCATTTGGAGTGAGGTTTAGAGAAATCAGAGCGAAACATCGGCCACGGCTCTCTCAATTTTCCCAACTCTCTCGTCGCCCACGTGGCCACGGAGTAATGGCGACTGCCTTTTTTTCAAACGACTTTTTTTGGCGCGGGAACACGCGCGACGCTCTCGTCTTCTCCGTCTCGTCTCTTTTTTCGCTCGTCTTCTCCGTCTCGTCTATTTTCTAAATGTTTGCATTGGCACAGTGCCCAAAATTTTTGCCGTCGAATGCGGCGCGTGCGGCGTGCGCGTGTTATCAATGGAGCACGTTTGCACCAGGTCACTCGCCATTACTCCGTGCGTGGCCGCGTCCACCACTGTGCGAAGGGAGCGCGTCTGCAGCGCTCCGTACTGAGAATATAAATTGTACGTAAAATGAAAATCACAAAGTGCTAAGTTCAACAGAGCGCGTTTGACAGTGGTGACAGGTCGACAATAAATAAAAGTGGGCACAAGTCCCACAAAAAATACAAATCTCTGAAGAAAATATTCAATCAGACTCGACGAAATAAGAAAATAATATTCCATTACAATAAAAGGAAGTTATGAAAAAGAAAACGTGACCTACACCTAAACTCCGCCCATTTTTCCCTTTTAAGAAGCCGATCGTGTTAGTCATAGCAGCTTTCCATACAGATAAGGAGCTATATGGCGGCCTTTGTCACTTTTGATAAAAGTTTTACACACGGTTAATGGGTGCTGGTGGTGGCGGTGGTGGTAATAAAACTGTGACAGCACTTGGATACTAAAGGTTTTAAAAGGGAGAGCAGGAAAAATTGAAAGGTTTTGAAAATTTTCATAACCAGCAAAATGTAGTGCTAGGTTTGAATGTAGAACACAAACATTTTGAAATCAGTAGAACATTTTCGAACTTTGCGGCACACACTCAATTTTGCCCTGAAAATAGCGAAGAATTCGTTTTGGTCTATATTTTGGGCAAATTATCATTACCTACCTTTTCTTTACCTACTTTTGTTCAGTTACCTACCTTGATCATTACCTACCGTGATCTTTACCTACCATTTGCAAAAAATTCTTTACCTACTGTATCACTACCTACCGTAATCATTACCTACCTTTATCACTACCTATCATTCGCATATATAGTTAAAAAATAGCCATTTATGTAAAGTTATTATGTCTTTTATGCATGCAGTACCGTGCAGTAAGATATACAATTTCACTTTTTTGACTATAACTTTTGAACGGAGAGGATTAGGATTCTGAAAATTTGCATGAGCATGTTCTGTAATGTTATTGTCAAGCACCCAGAATAAATTCAACCAACTTTGAAAATTTCCGATTTTTCAAACATTTAAGATGTCAAAATTTTCGACCCAAAAAATGTGTATTTTTTTCAGATATTTCAGAACTCTACATTTGTTATTTAAATGAAGTTCATTAACTAAAGTATGATTTTAGTTAAGTTTGGGTTAATCGGACCATTTTCAGCTGAGTTAGAACACTTTGAGTATCAAGCTCCAATGGGCAAGTCAACTTTGACACTGATGACAATTTTAAGGAAAGTCAACAAAACCAAAGAAAATTAAGAAAGATTGTATTAAACCGTCAAAAAAACAACATTTAATAGATTTTCCTCGGATTTTATTAATTTTCAATACAAGTGGCATCCGACCTTGATACTCAAAGTGTTCTAACTCAGCTGAAATCGGTCCGATGAACGCCAACTTAACTAAAATCATACTTTAGTTAATGAACTTCATTTATGGGGTTATTCACGAAATGGCAGAAAATGGTAAAAAACGGCAGAAAACTGTGAGTGAGCGAAAACTCGGAAAATGCTCCGATTGATCTGAAATTGAGGGGGAAAATTCCCCCGGACATTACCCCAAAATTTCAGACAAAATATCAATTTTAAGCATTTTCAGACAAAAAATCAATATTTCTTAAAAATCGATATTTTGGTCTGAAAAAAAATGTCCATGCAAATTTTCAGAATCCTAATCCTCTCTGTTCAAAAGTTATAGTCAAAAAAGTGAAATTGTATATCTTACTGCACGGTACTGCATGCATAAAAGACATAATAACTTTACATATATGGGTATTTTTTTAACTACCGTATTTCCTCTAATTTAAGCGCATGCGCTTCTATTTTTCAACCTTTTCTCCAAATGTGCTTCTATTAGAGGTGCGCTTCAATTAGAGGGTGCGCTTCTATTTTTCAAACATTTATTTCTGAAGAAAATGCAGCTTATCATTGATTTTTTCAATATTGATAATCCGTATCTGCACACATTTTGGGTCAACATAAAATTTCTTGGCGGCACCGGAAACGCTGTTTTTTAGTAAACGAAACGACCGTATTATTACTCGGCTATTGCTTGGAACTGTTCAGAGAACGGTAGGCAACTGTTGGGAGGATCTTCAAGAACTGTTCCGGGTTGCAATCCAAACAGTTTCCGAAAATTTCCTCAATAGTTTCCTATCTCTGAACTGGTCCAAAGCTGTGGTATCCTATAGGTTTTGCTTATGTGATTACGATGAATTCGATTTCTTCTTCATTTTTTTGGCGATTCTTCAACATCTGACACATCGCCGAATTCACTGACTTGAGTATTGAAAAAAAAGCAAGAAAACTATTGGGTCTATTCACGGAGACCTGCAAAATATGCAAAAAATTCAGCGAAAATTCTGAGAATGTTCCGATCAGTCTGAAATTTTGACAAAAAATGTCAAAAATACTCACGGACATGTGCAGAAAATTTCAGACCAACATATCGATTTTGAAAATTTTGAGAAAAAAAAGTCGATAATTTTTAAAATCGATATTTCGGTCCGAAATTTTTTGCACATATCCGTGAGTATTTTTGACATTTTTTGTCAAAATTTCAGACTGTTCGGAGCATTCGCTGAATTTTTGGTATATTTTGCTAGTTTCCGTGAATAGACCCATAAAAGATTTAAGAACAACAGCAAAAAACCAAAAAAAAAAAAAGAAAGGAAGGAAGTCCGCAAAACGAAAAAGGAAAAATGTACAGAAAGTGAGTGCGCCTCAATTAGAGGGTGCGCCTCTATTTTTCGAAACACCTCTCAGGGTGCGCCTTTATTAGAGGTGCGCTTCAATTAGAGGTGGGCTTATATTAGAGGAAATACGGTATATATGCGAATACCGTAAATACTGTAATATAAGCCCACCTGTATTAGAAGCCCACCTGTAATATAAGCCCACCCTTGAGACCCCTTTGAAAAATAGAAGCCCACCCTGTAATAGAAGCCCATCCTTTAATAAAAGCCCATCTTGAAATTGTAGCCAACACTCAATGGGTCCCGGACCTTTGGTTTCCTCGCTCTTTTGGTACGTTTTTTTATAGTTACGGCTGCTCTTTGGGTACCAAATTTGCAAATTTCATACAAAAAAGTTCCCGTAACTAAAGAGCAATCGTACCCAAAGAGGCCGTACACAAATTTGGTACCGTAAGCAAGTTTGATCGAAAATCAATCGTGCCCAAAGAGTCTGGGACCCATTGATTATTGGCTTGGAATTGTGCGCGTTTCATCGCGATGTGTTCAATTTTGCATTACTTTCACCCGTTTTTAAACATTTCTGTTAATGGAAGCGGTCATCAAACGCCACCAGTGCTGGGCGTGAAATTTATTTTTTTTAACTGATTCCATATTGTGTTTTCAGTCGAGTTGCATAATCAAAACAAAAAATCGCGCTCACTTTTTCACGCGAATGTTAAATTTTTTCACAGTTCAGTAAATAAAATTGACTATTGTCAGACCGCCAAAATAGTCAAACGCGTTGAACTCAACGCTATTGACTATTTTGGCTCGCAATCAGAATTTGATATTATGAAAATTGTTGTTGGTTTTTTGAAGTTTTTTTTGTTGTGGATAAAAAAGAGGGTTGAAAAATAGAAGCCCACCCTGTAATAGAAGCCCACCTGTAATATAAGCCCACCCTTGAGACCCCTTTGAAAAATAGAAGCCCATGGGCTTATAATACAGTATTTACGGTAATAGGTAGTGATAAAGGTAGGTAAAGATTATGGTAGGTAGTGATAAAGTAGGTAAAGAACGTTTTTGCAAATGGTAGGTAAAGATCATGGTAGGTAATGATCAAGGTAGGTAACTGAACAAAAGTAGGTAAAGAAAAGGTAGGTAATGATAATTTGCCATATTTTGTGCTCAAGCCCCAAAAGGCTTGGAATTCTGTGCTCCACAGGATGTTATGTAATTTTTAACAATAAAACATGAAACATTTCTTATTTAGGGTTTGGAAAAAACTGTTTTGTGAGTTTTTTTTTAATCCTACGCAGCAGGCTTGTGTGAAAACGGGGTGCTCGAAAAAGTCGAAAACTACCGTAAAACCTGTAATAGAAGGACATGTCCTTCTATTCTCAACCCCCCTCAAATGATGTCCTTCTAATATAGGGTGTCCTTCAATTATAGGGTGTCCTTCTAATTTTCGGAGCAAGTTAAAGGAAGAAAAAATTTTTAAAGGAATCATTTTTATGAAAAATCTTTCATCAAACCAGCCGTTCGGCGACTGAAAAACGGGGGAGGCGTGGACTACTACTGTATAGAACTCAAACGGAATAGAACTGCTACGGAATAGAACTTCGAGGGATAGAACCGTCTGAAAATGAGCTGTACCGACCCGGTACCGCTCGAACAACTCGAAGAATTATTTCGTTGTACATTGTGAGGCCCTGATTTCTATTTAGTGCAGTTTTTTTAGTACCGCTCCATTTCAGCCGGTTCTATTCCGTGCAGTTCTATTCCATATCAGTTCTATTCCGTGTGAGTTCTATACCGTAGCACCCCCGAAATATGTGTTCCAAACAATACACTTTAAAACAATTTTTTAATAATTTTTCTGATGTCTCTATTCTTCTCTTTTCAATTATTAATCTCCGAAATTTCCACTGGTACCCTATCGGAACCTAGGCCATGCAGCGCTAGGCCATCGGCGGAATACGTATTTTCTACGTGAGAACTTGAGAGAAGCAAGACGATGTGCGGGAAAGTCCGCAGTGTACGGTCCGTGTGCGAGCGGTGGAACTCTCATAGATGGATAATATGGTTTTGAATTCACTCCAATAAGTTCTTATCTAATTTTGCGGCTTTCAAACGACGGCCACCATCCGGCAGACGTCGATAATCAGAACTAATGAACTGATTTTTTGACATATCCTCGCTTTCGTCATGTTGAAATTATATTTTTCAACAAGAAAACAAAGAAAAAAAAAAGAAAAGTTCGGAAACAAACGTTTAAAAAAATCGTGGGTGTTCTTAGTAAAGTGTCCTTCTAATATGGGGGTCCTTGTAATATAGGGTGTCCTTCTATCTTTCATTGGAAGCCTAACACTGTCCTTCTATAATAGGGGTGCTTTAATTATAGGGGTTCTTCTATTGTAGGTTTTACGGTAATTTCATTTTCGATTTTTTTTTTTCGAAAATTCGAAATCTCGAATTTTTTTCCGTTTTATTTTTCGAAAAAAAAAATTACGACCTCCATTTTCGAGAATTCGAAAATAAATCGAAAACGATTTTCAAGCGAGAAGAAAACGGATTTTAAATTCATCACTGGCACTGACGTCAGCTAAAACTTCAACTTCGCTAGAAATCTCGCATTTTTTATAAATACCGTAAAAACTCTATTGAATGACCACCCCTATTTGAATGCCACCTCTAATATAATGTCACTCAAATTGTACCGTAGAAAATGAAATACGTAATTTCCAAGTGAACTGCTCCCAAATTGTTCAAACATTTCAAAAAAAATTTGAAAAAAATCGCTTCGAATAATATAATGCCACCCCCTAATTGAATGTCACCTCTAATATAATGCCCGCTAAACTTTGCTCCAAACAATAGAGTGTCATGGCCATATAATAGAGTTTTTATAGTAAGTTTTATAAATCTGTCTTTAGAATCTTTCGAAACAAGCGTACCATAAATTTCAAATTCTACAGATGCGATCAAAAAATCATACTCACCTTAATTCTAGGATCTAAAATTGATCCAAACAGTAGATAATCATTATTCTCGTGCTTTTCGAGCTCCTTTTAAGTTTTCCAGACAGCCTTATTCATTCCATAAGCAATTTTTTTTCCATTTTTTCGAATTTTCTCGAAAAAATTCTCGTCGAAATTGTTTTTCAAAAAAAAGGTCGAACAAATTTTCGTCGAAATTTTTTTTCGAAAAACTTTGAAAAAATCGAAAATTTGAAAATTTTCGTTTTCGTTTTTGCACAAGCCTGCTACGCAGGGAAAAAAACCCATCGCACCAAGCCCTTGTTGAAATTGAATTATTCCATCACCAGGTTTTGACCCGAAGGGTTGCTTACGTCATAAAACCTATGGCTACTGTAGTTTTTGGGGTTTTTCCGCAATTCCGTATTACGTTAAAATACATGTTTTAAATAATTTTTTTCTTGCGCTCACGGAGTGTTGGCAGGAAAGTCGGAAAATAAAAGTTAAACTGTCCGTCATTTTACTAGTTTCATGTAGGAACATGATTGAAAAAACAGTATTGTGGGTTTTATTTTTATTAACGGTAAAAATTGTTTTTGCTGCGAATATTAGAGTAGCTATCTTCGAAATTTGAAAACTGCTGCCCACTGCTTCCGACCAGGCAGTAGCGCGTTTGCAGCGGCCTAGCGTTTAACAGCTCGTGGAGAATGCATTTTAAATATTTAAGCAACCAAAACTTAAAGGTCTACTTTTTTAAACAAACAGACAAGCATAAAAATAGAAAAATAAAACTAAAAACACGAAAGCACACTTCCTCAGCAAATGACAACTGATAATACCTAAAATGGCTACCTCGGTAGCGCATCAACCACCGCCCCATCTCCAATATTTGTCAACCTACAGTATACCCGTATTAAAAATGATGAAATATCTTAATTTGACATGTCTAATCGGCTCGAAATAGTGGCTTATAAGTGGCATAATTGATAATTTTTGTAAAATAGAATAAATAATCCGCTTATTTTAAAATAAGATCAGCGCAAAGCTGACTTTCTTGCCTTAAAAATTGAAGGAAGCCTGTCGGGAGCAGTTTACTGATAACAAGTGATGACTTGAATTGATCGGTCTGATAAAGTGGACAAACATGTGGAGGTGGAAAAAAATAGAAATTGTTTATTTTTGATTTCGAATATGAATAATAATAATAATAATAGCATCGTGTTGGCAACTAGCAACGGCGATGTTTTCTTCCCTTGACAGATCTGCTGAATCCCGTGCCAATTTGTCATTTTGCTCGGCAAATAGCGGTCTCGCCACCAGGCTTTCTCGGAAATAAAAATTTCTGTTCCGAGTTCCGTCGGAAATTTCCGATTTTGTAATTTTCTCTTCCGATTTCCGTCGGAATTCCGAAATTTGAAATTTTCGTTCCGATTTCCGTCGGAATTCCGATTTCCGATCGGAAATATCGGAAATGAACCTGAATAGGCCCATAAAATCTTGAATTATCCACAAAAAAAGTTTAAAAAATTAATGAAAGATACGTAAATTCGTGTTTTAAGTAGGAAATTTGTTTCCCGGACATGGTCGAATTTTTTCCCAAAAAAAAAATTTTCGTACCAAATTTCGACAGAAAAACCTGTTTTTTTTCCGACATCGGAAAAAATTATTTCCGAAACGGAATTATTTTCGGAAATCATTTTGTCTCGGAACCGGACTCGGAAATTTCCGACTTTTCGGAAGTTTCCGAGAAAGCCTGCTCGCCACCCATTAAACGGTTGCTGCAGGTTGTGCGCCCTCTCTCCCCGCCAAGAGCTGAATCGTGGTGAGACCCAACAATTGCTGACGCATAACTTGACATGCTGTCTCGCTGCGTCACGAACGCATAACAGTAGAAATGGGCACATTATTCGAGAAATATGAGCGCAAACACCAAAAGCCAAGACCCAAAAAACAAGGAATGCCACGCCCCCTCTTATTGTGATGCCTAGTTATATTGTCAGATTGCCACCGAAAATCTTCCAGATTTGTTCATGCTTTATAGTAATTATTTTAATATCCTTTTCAATTCAAATGCATAAATGCTAACGCAAATTATGTACTTGGTGAAGCTTCGACAAGAATTGCCCAGAAACAAATTTTTGGCGCAAAAATGAAATTATTTGAGGCAGCCGAGTTTTGGGTGCGATTCGGATAAGTTTGTATGGTAGAAAACTGATAGTACTCAATGTTTTTCATTGTTGCACCGGCTTAGCCAGTAGCTCCCTAATAGCCACCGAGAATGTTGTTCAATTAAACATTTGCTACTAAAGAAGACAGCAAGAATCCTTCGCATTGTCCAACAATCCAAAGGGGTACGATAGAATTGAGCTAGACGAAATAGAACTGCTACAAAATATAATTGCTGCAAAAATAGAACTCGTGGTGATGGAGCGCGTTTGCATTATTTTTCCATTTCTCAGTTTTTTGCCGATTTTGCAACTTTTTTTTTAGAAAACTGTTATCCTAGGTTCCGAACCGGGACGTAGTAAAAGATTCACTGTGGCTTCCGATGAAATTTATGTACTGAAAAACCAAAAAAATCGGAAAATTCGAAAAATATAGCAAACGCGCTCCATCGCACCACGAGTTTTATTTTGTCACAATTTTATTTCACGCAGTTCTATTCCGCTCAGTTCTATTGTCCAGCTCTGTTTTTTAGCAATTATATTTTGTATTTAGCAGTTCTGTTTCGCCTAGTTCTATTCTGTCGTACCCCAATCAATTTGCTTATTCCCCTTAAAAAGTGTTTCTGTTCGCTGTTGTTTAAATAATAAAGTCAAAATAAAACAGATGGCATTCAAAAAAAAAAAAGAGGGGAGGAATTGTAAACAAAAGTCGCTTCTCGATTTTCCCTTTCACTTTGTCTGTGTTATCATCAGCTAAAAATCAATCAATGCAACGCATTCTGATTGCCATCGCAGTTGCTTTTGCTACGTGAGTCCTCTTTTTTGCAAATTTTAACCGTATTCCATACTGCAGTGTCTCTGCCGATTCGTGTAAAGCCGTACAATGTCCAAAACTCAATGGGACCACGCAAATTTCCTGTGACATGTGTCACAAATGTTTAGATCACGCTGCAAGGTTTGCTTGATTGTTTTGTATTTAATACGGACTTGAAAGGCCATCAAATTAATCATTATTTTCATTTTGTTCAGGTTATGCTTTACTTCCGACCACAAAAACTGTCAATGTGCAACAGCAATTCCGTCCGAATGTGGTGACAACGGAGCACAAAACTATACATTTTGTTATTTATTAGGTAAGGTTTGTGCCTATGTTTCATGTTTCGCCGAAATTCTGGATTTCGACGATCACGACTTCAATTATTTAAGTCTACTTTTTTATTGTGTTTTCAATCGACTTGCGACATGAGAACGCGAAACTCCGCCCACTTATTTGTGTGCGACCACGCAAACACAGTGATATTTGAAGAGACGCAGACAGTATCGGTAAATGCAGACTTGCGTGGATAGCGCAGCCGGTGAGGCTACCCCGAATCAGAACGTTCCCGAATCAGAACTGTCCCGAATCAGAACCGTGTCCTGAATCAGAACTGTTCGTATCAGAACTGTCATAAATCAGAACTGTCCCGAATCAGAACTGTCCCGAAGCAGAACTGTCCCGAATCAGAACTGCCCTAAATCAGAACTGCCCCGATTCAGAACTGTTCGTATCAGAACTGTCCCAAATCAGAACTGTTCGTATCAGAACTGCCCCAAATCAGAACTATCCTGTATAAATTTTAAATAAAATTTGTTTTATTATGAAAAAAAAACATATTAGGCCATAATCATGCTTATTGAATAGTTCTGATTTGGGACAGTTCTGATACGAACAGTTCTGAATCGGGGCAGTTCTGATTTAGGGCAGTTCTGATTCGGGACAGTTCTGCTTTGGGGCAGTTCTGATAAAGGACAGTTCTTATACAGGACAGTTCTGATTCGAACAGTTCTGATTCAGGACAGTTCTGATTTAGGACAGTTATGATTCGGGGTAGCCTCGAACGGTACACCACCAGTCGTCCGCGTACGCAGAAAACCGTGATCCGCAGTACCATCGGTACCTGAAGAACGGATCGACTTTGTGATCTTTGTTGTTTGTTGTAGCAAAAAATAAATTATAGAAAAACAGAAAAAATGTGTTAAAGTTTAAAATTTTTTTTAAGTCTGAAAATAGGTTAGTTCTTTCAAAATTTTTATGTTAGATTCGAAAATTTTTATGTTAGGTAATGCTTTATAAATCTATTACACGTTCTATGATAATTTCCCCGTTTTTTCAGACGACATTCGACTTCCGCCTCCAGAAATCCACGAGCAAAACGAGCATTTCGTGTCGGTTGTGGTTCCCCGGTTCTTCCAAGATCCTCCATTCAACGCGCTGAATATTTCGTTTCTCTACCTGTTGGCCACAATGCAAAAAGTATGTTTTTTTCGGTTTAAAGTGGAGCATAGACATTGAAACGGGACAAACTTCAGAATGAGACAGAATGTGTGTCAGATGGACACATTGAGGCATTTCCCAGAAAGCATGGCCAATGTCTTCTTCGGATTCGAGTGTTGATGCCAAAAATCGATTATAGTGGACATGATGTAAGTTGGAAAACAAAGAGCACTTGGCAAACGTTTTGGGAATTTTTTTCCAAAAAAAAAAACTATTGAATAGAGCTTGAAAAAGGCTTTATAAAGGCTTATGTTGCTGGCCAAAAAACGATCCATTTTAGGTTTTTCCAACATAATTAATTTCAAATCAATCTGACCAATCTGAAATTTTTCCAGCGCAAGCAGCACTTTGTTTCGCACAAGTTCACATAAAGTACTGGCCAAAAAGAATTCGCGCACGGCGTGCTAGACCCTACGTAAAGGAATTCGCGCCTTTTCTATGTGTCTGTGTCTCGACAGTGGCATTCTGCCAATTCTATCAAAGAGTGTGCAAAAATGGAGACATAGAGACGCGAGAATTGGCGCTCGAAAATTTGATCTCGAAAAAGTTTTGTGAAACGTAGTCCCCAGCACGCCGTGTCGCGATTCGCTATTTAATGTTCAAAACGCCCAACTTTGACTACGGATAAAAAATTGTGTGTTTAAGCTTCAAACATTTTATTATTGTTTTAAAAAAGTTGTCACCTGGCGAGAGGCGCGAATTCAAAAAATAGGCTCCGCCTCCTCGCCGAAATATTTCCGCAATTCTGCGCGCGCCAATTTGCAATCGCGGTGCGCGCGATTTCATGTGTTGAATTTTCGTTCCTTCATAACAAATATCGATTTAAGACAATTAAAAACTCACTTTAAATCAGCCGTTGCCAAATTCGCTTCAAATAACACTTTTTATAAAGGTTTCCAGGAGAAATTGATAAGCGTTGGACAAAAATTCGACACAGAAAATCGCGCGCACCGCGATTGCAAATTGGCGCGCGCAGAATGGCAGAAAAGAAGGCGGATCCTGTTTTTCAAATTCGCGCTTCTCGCCAGGTGACAACTTTTTTTGAAAGACTACTTTGAAAAGTACTGTAGATCGTAGCATCGATAATCCTCAAAGATGAATGCAATTTGCGCAGAAATGCATAGATATTTAGGTGTGTCTTTTCATTGAAGATTGACATTATTTTTGAAAGAGTCATACGGAAGTGTTTTACTGGTTTTTTTTTTCGATTTGTGCACATGATTATATATTGTCCATCCGTGACAAAAGCAAGTGCGCTCCCCGAAACTTAGTATTTCGTGATTTTAATTTTCGTCGCTAAATTATTTCAATTCACTTATAAATTATACGGACTAGAATTTTACGTTTTCGGATTATACGGATTGGTGGATTTTTAAGGCACTGTAAAACTTTACAGATTCCGTAAACCCTGTGAAAATTCTAAACCTATTTTTTTCTGTTTAATTGACCTTTTCATAGGATTCGTTTTTTAACATTGTTTGACGTTTTTTTACATCTATGAATAGGAAAAAAAAAACTGTTTTTTTTGCCTCTGAATAAGTCCATAATAGGAAAAAACCCATTGTCGTATATTTTTTAAAGTTCTTGAAAGAATCCTGCAGAAGTCGACAGAACTTTCAGTGCAGTGTGATTTATTGAAAATGATTTCAGAATAAGCTCAACGAAATTCCGTAACACATACAATATACGCCCAGCACTGTGGGCTTCCACCAGTGTTGAGCATAAAATGTATTTTACGGATTCCGTAACACGTAAAATTCACGGATTAAAAATAAATAGATAAACCAGAATATTAACAAAAATTGAAAAAAAAATTGTCAACAACAAAAGTAAAGAGTTTGATTAAAATTTATCGTGTTTTCAATAATTTGGAGACCAAAATGAAAATCGCATCGCGTTGAATTCAGCGGAGCGCGTTTGACCATTTTAATGGGACAACAATATATAAAATTTAACAATCGCGTAAAAAAGGTGGCCGGAGGTACGACAGAATAGAAATAGGCGAAAAAGAAATGCTACGAAATAGAACTCGTTGTGCGATGGAGCGCGTTTGCACTATGTTTTCAATTTCTCAGTTTTTCGCCGATTATGAATTTCTTTTTTCTGAAACTGCATTGATTTTATACTTTTCTTCATTTCCGCTGTTGTTAAGTGCGTAAAGCATCTGAAAATTACTGAAAAACCCTATAATAATCGGAAAATTCGAAGAATAATGCAAACGCGCTCCATCGCATTACGAGTTCTATTCCGCTCATTTCTATTTTGTAGCTGCGTGAGCTGCGTCTCTTCGCGTATACGCTCTCTGCCTGAAATATTCATTTCAAAAAAGGCAAATTCCCATAAATTGGGACACCGCCAAAATTGTGTTCAATAGAGCACATATTCTCAAGAGCAGTGGCCAACCGTGCTCACTGTATTGAAAGTTCTGTCTATTTTTTGAAATACTTTAAGAAAAATACAGATATTTGTTTTTTTTTTTCTTACTGATTCGAATAAAATATAGCTTTCCGGGTTTTGGATTAATCCGTAAAAACCGTAAACGTAAAATCCCAGTACTTTTCCAAATGGGCGTCAACAAATAAGATAAATTCAGAATTACTATTACGACGATAAATCGGCATTGGAAAGCCAATTCTCGAGAGGAATATTCGGAGACTCTGAAAATATAACATTATGGACAGAAGTGACTATTCGAAAGGAAGAACATTTTGGAAATTCATCGAATGCTTTTACTTCCATTATCAAATCGAATCGAATTGGATTACACTTTTAAACCTTTTTTCAGATTGTGCATCATCAATAAATATAAAATTACCATTCATCAGACAAATTTTGGTCCAAGATTTTATTTTCAAAAACAAAACGGAGCAATAGAATTGTGGAAGTGGAGTGGATGGGTAGACACAGATGGGGCATAGTATAAAGCGATTGGGGATGGGAGATTTGGGGAAAAAACTGGGAGCTCAGGAAAACAAGAACAAACAAGAAAACACCTGGAAGAGGCGAACAAAAATCTGTGAAAAGGAAATTTGTTGGATTGGGAAGGGGCATGGAACACGAACATCTGTGAAACGTTCAATGAAAAAATACAAAAAAGAAATGCACCATTTTTTGACTGCTTTTCCGTCAAAATGTTTTGTTCTCCCAATATGTACATCTCTTAATTGTTTTTTTGTTTCAAAAAACGGATCACAATACTACCCAAAAGGAGATGGGTAGAAAGATAGAAAGTTCTGGGGAAGATTATGCTATAACCAGTGTGCCTTATCGAAAAAAAATTTGTCGACAAATGCCCTTTTTGACAAATTATCGACAAAAAATTTGTCGAATTTGTCAAAATTTTGTCGACAAATTTATCGACAAAAATTCGAATTTGTCGTTTTTGTCGATAAATTTGTCGACAAAAAATTTCGACAAAAATTCGACAAATTTGTCGACAAAAAATCGACAAAAAAATTTCGACAAAAAACGACAAAAAATTTCGACAAGATATATTTTCTTGCTAGTCGACATCGGTTGCCGCGCCGATCTCATGCAAATGATAGCGATCGCGGACCCGTGATTTGTCGGTACAAGAAACTATGTATAGCCGGTTGCGTTCTCCAAGAGGGCAGCTACCAGACAGCTACCTGGCAGCTATTTGGCAGCTACCTGGCAGCTACCTGGCAGCTACCTGGCAGCTACCTGGCAGCTATTTGGCGGCTATATGGCAGCTATACGGCAGCTATATGGCAGCTATTTGGCAGCTATTTGGCGGCTATTTGGCGGCTATTGGGCGGCTATTTGGCGGCTATTTGGCGGCTATTTGGCGGCTGTCTGGCAGCTATTTGGCGGCTGTCTGGCAGCTATTTGGCGGCTGTCTGGCAGCCATCTGGTTCGATTTCATACCAGTTCTATTTCGTACCAGTTCTATTTCGTACCAGTTCTATTTCGTAGCAGTTCTATTTCGTACGAGTTCTATTTCGTACCAGTTCTATTTTGTACGAGTTCTATTTCGTACCAGTTCTATTTCGTACCAGTTCTATTTCGTACGAGTTCTATTTAGTACGAGTTCTATTTCGTACGAGTTCTATTTCGCACGAGTTCTATTTTGTACGAGTTCTATTTCGTACGAGTTCTATTTCGTTCAGTTCTATAACGTAGCAGTTCTATTCCGTGCAGTTCTATTCCGTGGCAGTTCTACTCCGTGCGAGTTCTATACCGTAGCACCCACGAAGGAACTGCCCGGAATACAGCTATCCGAAATAGAATTGTAAAATTTGATGTCTTCTGCAGTTCTACAACAACACTTCGAAATTGCGCGCTGCATTATTTAGCCAATTTGTCGAAATTTTTTGTCGACAATTTGTCGAAATTTTTTGTCGAAATTTTGTCGACAAATTTGTCGAATTTTTGTCGAAATTTTTTGTCGAATTTTTGTCGACAAAATTTCGACAAATTTGTCAAAATTTTTTATCGACAAATTTGTCGATTTTTTGTCGATAAATTTCGACGAAAAACTTTGACAAATTTATCGACAAATTTGTCGAACCTTTGTCGATAAGGCACACTGGCTATAACATAATAATAATAGGATGGGATGAAACTTCGAGTATCTCGAGGGAAAATAAGAGGGCGGGGCCAATAAGAGCAAAAAGTTTACCAGTGGGCATTGGGGAAGAATGGGTGGATAGAAAATGGAAAAAAGATGATTTCATAAACGAAATCAGTCGGAAATTCTTCTAGTCCTTGAGTTTACGATAAAGCTCATCAATTGTTTTCTGATAGGCATTCTGAATAGGCTTTCTCTTCAGTTTCAGCGCTTCCGTGAGCAATCCAGTGTCGGGGGTCCAAATTTCGGGACACAAATGGATGGCGGCGGGTGTCTCGGTGCGGCTAAGCTTGTCTGTAAAAAAATGGATTGGGGTTTATATCGGCCAATATAAAATATTAGAACTCACTCTTCTTCGAGTGCTCATCCAATTGTTTCTTGAAGGCGGCCACGACTTTTGGGTTCTCGCACATCGCCTTCAATTCAGTATTTGGAACACCTTCAGCTTCGGCAATCTTCTCCAAATGTTTCTGATTGGGCACCACAAGAGCAATCACGTTTTCCTCGAGCCCGGTTCCATATATGCAAATGTTGTCAATGATTGGACAATTGAGAAGAGCGCATTCAACTTTTGCCAATGAAACGTACTCTCCGTGCTGCAACTTGACGAGGTCCTTCTTTCTGTCAATAATCAACAGTGATCCATCGTCTCTCTTCTGTCCAATGTCTCCAGTGGCAAAATATCTCTTCCCTTTGTACATAATAAAATCTTCGGCAGTCTTTTCCGGTTGCTTCCAGTATCCAGGCGAAATGTTTTCTCCAGAAATCAAAATCTCTCCTTGTGGCGGGTCGTTGAATGGCGAGTATCCTCCCTCTGACCACTCACGAAGAGCAATATCCGAGCATCTAACTGGTGGTCCGACTGTTCCCGTGCTCAAATCATTGATATCAGCCACGGTGGCGGCTCCGCAAGTTTCCGTCAAACCGTATCCCTGAACAACTGGGCAGCACATGCAAATGTTCATGAAGCGCTGAGTTTCAGCATTAAGTGGGGCACCACCGGAGAGAACGCCACGAAGTTTTCCTCCCAAAAGTCTGCGAATCTTTTTGAAAACGATGCGATCAAGGAATGGACTACAGTATCCTTCCAGGTATCGAGATCTTTTTCGTTCATAATTGAGCTTGAAGAGTTCTTGCATAAAGCGCGGAGAAGCAGCGACTTCCTCTGACACAGCCTTGAAAATACGGTCCATAATGGCTGGAACAGCAGCCATAAGCGTTGGGCGGAGAGCGTGGCAATCTCCATGAGTTCCCTTTTGGATCTTGGAGGCACGATCGTGGAGTGTCAGTGGGGAAGAGTATCCGACCTGGAAGAAAATTATTATGTTCAGTTTTTGAAATCGCCTAGACAACCAACCTTTGCTCCCTTAGTCATCACAGTCATCTCAGCGTCCAACTCAAGAATGTGCGCAAGTGGCAAGTATCCAATGTAGGTGTCTGTGTTGCAAATGATTGCCACTCCGTCTCCGTGTCCGAGAAGAGCGGCGACGACATTCTCGTGCAACAGAATGACTCCTTTGGGAAGTCCAGTGGTTCCCGAGGTGTACATGATCAGAGCAATATCAGTTTTTACAGCAGTCGATTCTTTGACAAGTTCCGAATTACGGGTGAGAAGTCCACTCATGGAGAGTACATGCTTGAACTGGCTGCGGAACGGTGCCAAATCGACAGGTTTCTCCTTCGGGTTGACTGGCGAGAAGTAGATCAAAGTTTTGAGAGTTGGACACTTCTTTCCAAGAGTCATAATCTTCGGCAAAAGTTCAGAAGAGGTCACAAGAAGAGTGGCTTCCGTCTCACCAATCGCATGGGCGATGGCGTCTTCGCCAAGAGTCGCGTAGACCGTTACAATAGTGACGTTGGCGCGGAAGCATGCAAAAGCGGTGATAAGCCAATCAGCACGGGTTTCGGCGAAGATTACAACCTTTGGGTTCTTCTCTTCACTGGCAAGATCCTTGATGCCAGCGGCTATACGAGCCACCTGATTCTCAACCTCTCTGTAGCTTTGCCAAACGTACTCTCCAAGATGCCACTTTTCAAATATTCTGCCTCCCGGCTGCTCGTCCTGGAACACCTCGATGAGTTGGCGGGTTCCAAGACACGGCGACTCGTCGTACAGCTCCACACATTGTCTCCAAACTTTATCAATTGTGTCTTTTCCGGGGAAAGTCTCCGATGCGTGTCCGTGAATATTGCGAATCGGTCCGTCTCTCTCGTCCACCCATTTTGCTTTGACGCGCTCCGATTTGCGGATTTTCTCGGTGGGCGAGTTGAACAATTGATAGGGCAGATAGTTGAGACAGTCGTAGATAAAGAACCACACACGAAGGATAGCCATGACGATTCGGATCCATATCGGCGACTCACCTTTCACCAACTGTAATGAAATACTTTTGAAAATTCAACATTTTACTGGAAGTCTCCCGTTCAAATCTCGAGGAAATGCGATAAAAATCACCACGTACCTTTCGGAGTGTTTTATCCTTTGACGAATCGTACACCGAAACTTTCCGTTTCATTCTGCAAAATCCAAGACAATTTTCAAATTTTTGTGCGTGCGAAACAAGAAATGAACAGTGGGCGATTTCGATAGTAAGAAAAGAGTAGCAACAAAATAAAAAAGTAGAGTACGGAAAATGACGCATCGTATGGAGAACTAAAAAAAAAAAGGAAAACCCCCCAACCGAAGACAATATCTTTGTAACAAAAACATAATATTTCTCACTCTTTGTGGTTTGCAAAAACGGGAGTTTCTGCTTCTCTCACTTTTTTGCGATGGGAAGAGTTTTACGAGCGCAAATATTAGAAGCTTTCGACCTATTTGACTTGCTTTTTTTCGGCTAGTGCAAGAAAAATTCGGCTCTGGGACGTTTCGAAACTGGGACATTTCGAAACGTATAACTCGGAAATTGGGTTGTTTCGAAACATTAGTACTATTTTTCGGCGTCTTTACCGGAAAATTTACCTCTGAAATGCACTAAAGTTTCGAAACGTCCCAGAGCCAAAAATTCATGGATAGAAGAACTTTATTAGATTATTTAATCAGCTTTTCTATTCACAATTGAAACTTCTATGAAATATAAAAATAACGAAAAACGTTTGGCCAAAAATTTATATAATTTTAGGTACTGTCTGAAAGTTGGAAAATAAAACTGAAATGATCCAGAACATGGTTAAGAAATTTTTTACTGGAAAAGTAAACTTTAATAAAAATGTCAGACACTATTTTGTAACCAAAAACTCTTCTAGCAAGCTCGATATTGTCGGCGCGCCAAAGTGGTCAAACTCGCTCCGCTGAACGCTATGCGAATTTCATTTTGGTCTCCAAATTATTTCATTACACGTTGAATTTATACGTGAAATGAAATAATTTGGAGGCCAAAATGAAAATCGCATAGCGTTGAGTTCAGAGGAGCGCGTTTGAACATTTTGGCGATTTTGGCGGCCCGACAATAGCTGATTGGAAAATTGTCTGCTATATAATGTATCGGTTCTGTACAGATTTTGAGGAAGATTTAACTGAACCTAATAGACGGGATGAAGGAAACGATGACACAAAGAACCTTCGCCACTCATATCTCTTGCTTATCACTGTTTTTGCAAAAAGGAACTAAACATATATCACTATTATCAGGTGTTATGTTATGTTATGTTATCATTAAATCATGTCAAGGTGTGAATGGAAGAAAAGGCGAGAGGAAGAATGAAAAACTAGAAACCGAAAATCAGATAAATGTTGATTTGAGTTATTGGGGGGGGGGGCAATGGGAGGGTTATTATATATTCTCAGTACGGAGCGCTGCAAACGCGCTCCCTTCGCACAGTGGTGGACGTGGCCTCGTTGGCGACGAAGGAGTGCAGAAAATTGAGAGAACCGTGGCCGATGTTTCGCTCTGATTTCTCTAAACCTCACTCCAAATGCATGCGAAATTCTTTGTTCCATTGGAGCGAGTTATCAGCGTTTTATACCGAATATAACAAACTGGAATTTTGAAAATTAAAAACAAACTTCCAGTTCATCACCTAATTGCTCTAGTGGGGAGTTCTTTATGAGTACAGTTTTTGTGTATCTTTCTTATATAAAAAATGTTAGATTAGACTGTGCGAGTTTCTGTATCTTGTACAATCGAGTTTGGTTGCTACTTCGGAATATAACTGTAGCGAAATGGAACTAAAACAGGCAACGCAGTCGACAAAAGCAAGAAAATGTGTATTGTTCACTAACTGGCTGCCTAAAGAAAAACCAAAGAGTAAAAAATTATTTCTAAAGATAAAACCGTATTTTACTTATGGGGTTATTCACAAAACCGGAAAAAAATGAAGAAAACGGAAAAAAAACTTCGGGAAAAATCGGAGAATGATCCGATTGACCTGAAATTCCGGGAAAAATTGGAAAAAATTCTCCTGTACACGCTCACAAAATTTTGGACCCAAATATCGATTTTAAAAATTATCGATTTTTTTTCCGAAATTTTTTAAAATCGATATTTCGATCCAAAATTTTGTGAGCGTGTACATGAGAATTTTTTCCAATTTTTCCCGGAATTTCAGATCAATCGGAGCATTCTCCGATTTTTCCCGAAGTTTTTTTCCGTTTTCTTCATTTTTTTCCGGTTTTGTGAATAACCCCATTATAAAATAGTCCAATTAGACCAGCGAAGTATTTAATTCTATGTATCCAATGTGCCAAAGCTAAGTGTCCGGTTGCCAACAACAACCCATATCATTATCGCTATTATCTTAACTGGCAAGGAAATACAAAGTCAATAATTTAAGGAAACATTGAAATCAACATTCTGGAATCCGAATAGAATGACGTCTCCGAACGTATACAATTCGACACCGTGCGTCAGGCGTCCACAGAAACGACGAGAAGAATCGGTGGTATAAAAATGACACAGAGAGAAAAAGGAAAAACGCAAACTGCACACTCTCCCTCATCACCCTGTGTTCTTTTCCTTTTCCTCTCTGACTGAACATTCGAGAAGAGAAAAGAGGAAAGGAGAGAGAGGCGCGGCTCCTCCTCCTCCTCTTTCTTTCTAAATTTCTATTCCGCGCACAATGACGGAAACGCAGGCGGTCAGAACTAGCGAAAAAACTATGAGGGAGAGCTGAGTTGGAAGAGGAGGACTGCGCAAGGAGAAGGAAAAAGCAAAGAAGAGTGGATGGCGCCAGATGTATGGCACCACTTCGAAGTCGCTGAGCGGGCGTAAACTGATTCGTAGATTTGATAGAGATAATTAAATTTCAATTATTTACAGTGAAGATCTAATTGAGATTAACAAATCAGACAATTCTCGGATGGAATTCCTCGAAAAACACGTGTTCCTCACAAAATCAACTACGTCTATTGTGAAAACAAAAAATTGCAACGCAGTGTTTGCGTACTTTTGAAATTCAAATGAAAATGGGAATAAATCTCTTCATTTTCATGCTATTTCTTTCATTGCTTTTTGAATTTCAAAAGTACGCAAACACCGCGTTGCAATTTTTTGTTGTTTTCACAATAATATTTATAAATTTAACTTCTATCTATTATGGGGTTAATCATGCCGAAAAAATATTTTTTTTCTGTTTCTTTTCTTTATTTAGGCAGTGAAAAAAGTTTTTTATGCCATATGCTTGTTTATTCATAAGGAAAAAATTTAATATTTTTTAAAAATCGATATTTCGGTAAAACATTTTTTGGGAATGTCCGGGAAAATTTTTAAATTATTTCCCGAAATTGTAGGTCAATCGGACCTTTTTCCGAGTTTTCGCGCTGTTTTTCGCCATTTTGAGAATAACAACATAAACGAGACCCTGACAAAACCGGGGAAAACCACGAAACCGGGGAAGACAAAACCAGGGAAGACAAAACCGGGGAAAAGTTGCAAGTCTGCGGCGCACAATTTCAACACTTCCAGTACAAAACATTGTGCAGCAGTTGCAAAAAGGGGCGGAGCCTCTTCCCCGGTTTTGTCCATTTTTTCCCCGGTTTTGTCTTCCCTGGTTTTGTCTTCCCCGGTTTCGTGGTTTTCCCCGGTTTTGTCAGGGTCTCACATAAACGTTTCAATACGGAATTGTCTTCACCAGAATGAAAAATTTTAAAACCTTGCATCCAGAAACCATATGCAAGAAAATGGACAGTTTATTGAATATGGCCTCAGCGTGGTAATCCCTTAATTACGGAAAATTGTGAGCCGAGCAAAACAAAGATGTGAAAAAAGGAAGGTATTAGTGATATTGCAGGACCAGAACCAGTCAATTGATCAAAATGTGCTCTTTTCCGCGTAGACCAGACTACGAGCATCTTAAACAGGGACGGTACATAGTATGAAGCAGTTGGCAATGAAATATGAAAGAAATATGCTGATTTTTTGAAGTTCTGACACTCTACACACACACAATATTAGCTCCGCTTTTATTCACATTATTTCCGGTCGTCTCGTCACTTTCATATCACAATCACTAGCTAATCACCATTTTTTCACCTGATCACGTTTTGTTTCTTACGATAAAAAGTGTAAAGAGCACAAAATGATGAGTTTGTTGAAATGAAATGCGAAAGCGAACAAAAACAACCACAGATGGACGATTGGAACGGGAAGAGCGAGAAAGCGCGCGTAATTTGAATTCTTCCCAGCCGACGAGAGAAAACAGTGGGCAGAGAACTGAGGTGAATTTCGTTTCGCAATAGTTCGCTTCCTTTTTTTGCTACACGTGTACTTGGCTTATTTGTGCGAAAGTGAGTCAGGTGGGAATATGGCGTGATATTTGGACGAAAGAAGCGAGAAAAAAACAACAAAAACATCGTGATTTTGAAAAATGAGAGGGAAGCGAGGGAAACAAAGAGGAGGATTTCGTTATAGGGGAGTTAATATATATATTATCAATTCAATATTCTTGCCGGTTACAATAGGATTTCACGTGAAAATTCTGCAAACACCACAGTTATTTTGAGAAATGAGAACGCCACGTGTCGCCTCACTCACTCAACTTTTTTTCATTGCATTCAGTTGAAAATTAAAACAAAAACTGAGGGGGTGTGGCCATAAATTTTCCGCGTGAACTCTTGTGGTAGCCGGCAAGAAGATTGAATTGATAATAGCGAAAGACATTACACCAAAAGTTGCGGCAAGAATTAGAATAATATGCACAGAAATAACTTTTATTGCCATTTTGGCCCTTTAGCAGTTATTTATTTAATGACTATAGACATAAAAACTCGGCACTATGCGGTTGGGGTGGGCCACCCAAAAAAACATTTTTTTTCACTAATTTTTTTTTAACTTTTTTTGTTGTTCACGCTTTGAATATGCGTTTCTGGGCATTTATCGATACACGGAAAGTTCAGCGGCAACGCGCCGGAAGCATGTGTGACACTTTTCAAAAGGGCGACCGGAGGGAGCTGGGCGGAAGCTTGCTTTGCGGGAGGATTTTATGTGATTAAAGTCTATAGGTGAGCCCAAAAAGATAAGAGGCCGTATTCATGAACGTTTACCACGCGGTAAATGAGAACGGTAAATGATTCCACTTGCCGTAAATAACATTTGCAATAGCCATGAAGACAATTACGGACTATTTATAGCGTTATTTATCCAGTGGGTACTTTGAAAATTTAGTTTAACTCTCGGAAAATCATTTACCGTTTTCATTTACTGTACGGTAAACGTTCATGAATACGGCCCAAGAAAAGGTTACTGGAAGCCGATTAAACACTCAAAAGGATCAAAGCAAGCTTCCGCACAGCTCCCTCCGGTCGCATATTTGAAAAGTATCACACATGCTTCCGGCGCGTTGCCGCTGAACTTTCCGGACAAAAATCATTACATAATGAGATTAATATATGAAACAAATCAAAAGCGATGCGAAACTGAAATATTATCGATTCAATCTTCTTGCCGGGTTCACGCGGAAAATCGAAAGCCACACCTTCTCAGCTTTTCCAACTTAACGCAATGAAAAAATATGAGTGGGTGTGGCCACACGTGGCACTTTCATTTTTAAACGTAACTGGGGTGTTTGAATAATTCTTACGTGAAACCGGTAAAAAATGAAGCGAAAAATGAGAAAAGAAATAAACTTTTTTCGAGAGAACTCTGCAAAATTTGTAGCAAAATATTACCGCCAACTGGGAACACTGTGACGCGAAATTGCGTACTTTTGGTTACGGTTCGACTACCGTAATCCAACCCTGGAGACGAGACGAGAGACCCTGACAAAACCGGGGAAAACCACGAAACCGGGGAAGACAAAACCAGGGAAGACAAAACTGGGGAAAAAATCGGACAAAACCTGGGAAGAAGCTCCGCCCCCTTTTGCAGCTGCTGCACGATGTTTTGTACTGGAAGTATTGAAAAAGTGCGCCGCAGACTTGCAACTGGACAAAACCGGGGAAAAGTTGCAAGTCTGCGGCGCACTTTTTCAACACTTCCAGTACAAAACATCGTGCAGCAGCTGCAAAAGGGGGCGGAGCTTCTTCCCAGGTTTTGTCCGATTTTTTCCCCGGTTTTGTCTTCCCTGGTTTTGTCTTCCCCGGTTTCGTGGTTTTCCCCGGTTTTGTCAGGGTCTCCGAGACGAGAGAGCGTGACAAAACCAGGGAAGACAAAACCGGGGAAAAAATCGGACAAAACCTGGGAAGAAGCTCCGCCCCCTTTTGCAGCTGCTGCACGATGTTTTGTACTGGAAGTGTTGAAAAAGTGCGCCGCAGACTTGCAACTTTTCCCCGGTTTTATCCAGTAATGCAAAATCGGGGAAAAAATGTCAAAAACCGGGGAATTCGACACTGTCACGCAAAATTGCGGACAAAGCGGAATTTCAAAATTCAACGTGTCATTGTCTGAACATTTTGCGCGGAAAATCAGAGTCATCCGCAATTTTACGTGACAGTGTCGAATTCCCCGGTTTTGCGTTCCCCGGTTTTGTGTTCCCCGGTTTCTCGTTTTTCCCCGGTTTTGTCACGCTCTCCGAGACGAGACCCTGACAAAACCGGGGAAGAGGCTCCGCCCCTTTTTGCAACTGCTGCACGATGTTTTGTACTGGAAATGTTGAAAAAGTGCGCAGCAGACTTGCAACTTTTCCCCGGTTTTGTCTTCCCTGGTTTTGTCTTCCCCGGTTTCGTGGTTTTCCCCGGTTTTGTCAGGGTCTCCAGGGAGGGAGGGAGACCCTGACAAAACCGGGGAAGACAAAACCAGGGAAGACAAAACCGGCAGTTGCAAAAGGGGGCGGAGCCTCTTCCCCGGTTTTGTCCATTTTTTCCCCGGTTTTGTCTTCCCTGGTTTTGTCTTCCCCGGTTTTGCCAGGGTCTCCAAAACCAGAGAAAATTCGCAAGTCTACAGCACGACTTTTGTACAGGAACTGTTATACTCGGTATAAAACGCTGAAAACTCGCTCCAATCGAACAAGAAATTTCACATGCATTTGGAGTGAGGTTTAGAGAAATGAGAGCAAAACATCGGCCACGGCTCTCTCAAGTTTCTGCACTCTCTAGTCGCCAACGTGGCCGGTCCACCACAGTGCGAAGGGAGCGCGTTTGCAGCGCTCCGTACTGAGAATACAGAATGCAGAAAAAATGTGCCGCAGACTTGCATATATTTCCCGGTTTTGTCACTCTCTCACTGTTTTTACATTTTTGGAAGTTTCAGTGGGACCACGCAAAAATTCATAAAAATTTCGAAACGTCTCGGTAAAAGTCGCCAACTTCTAAGCAACACTTATGCAACTTTTATGCAAACTTTATGCAACACTACTTTTAGACTTTATACAACGGTTGCATAAAGTGTGCTTAAAAGTTGCGACAGCCTCAAAGTTTGCGTAAAAGTTGCCGACTTTTACCGAGGTCCCAGAGCCAATTGCTATGCTCAATAAAGAAATGAAGTTTATAAAATAAATAAATTTTATTGTTCCAATAATAAAACATTTCGACGTTATTAGAGAAACAAAGTAAGAAGTGGTATAATCATAAATAGTATGCGTATATTTAGCGAAACATAAAATTACTAGTGATGTATTTGTTGATCATGTTCATCTTCATAATGGTCGTCTATCACATTCAGTTCATCATCGTGTTGCACTTCCAACTGTTCTTCTTGTCCGTCCTCATCTTCTTGTTGAATGTATCGAGTGATCGGAATTCGCATAGAAGCTTCGTATTGCTCCGTAATGTACTTTTCTTGAAGTTTTTGCAAGTGGATGTGACGTTGGAGAGCCTGGAAAGATTTATGATTTTTTGAATTGAAAAAAGTCAAATACTTCGAATTCACGCATTCTTAAATAATGATTTCGCATACCTCAATTTGTAGTTTACAAACTTCATCGTTAGTCGATGGGGTCATAATAACTGGAGGCAGTGAGAGATCTCCGCGGAGAATTGAGGAAGGATCCTGGTATTCGATGAGGTGCGGATTTGATCGATTCACTTCATTATTGTCTGTTAATTTCACAATTTTAATCATTTTCAAAGGTATTTATTCAAACTGACCAATTCTATCCGCCTCTCCAATCGCCATACTGAATCGATTGGCCATTCCACGAATACTCGGTAAGTCTCTTCTTCGCTTTTTCACCAATCCAGCGGTAGTTGTTGGTTGAGGAGATCGTGAAATTTGTTGCTCATTTTGATATACCTGTTCTATTGTTAACATTCGCTTTTGGGAATTTTGATATCGTTGATTCATGCTTTGCTTTCCAATATTGGAAGAACTTGGTGGCGATGACGATGAATCGGCGCTACGATTGGCCTCTTCGGTCAATTCGAATTTTGTTTCGTTCAACTGTAAAACGAAGAAAAGTGATGACTTTTTCACTTTGAAAAAATTCAACGAATTATTGTGTTTTCAATCGAGTTTCTTCATCAAAAAATTAAACACCGCCCACTTTTTTTTCACGGAAAACATCAACATTCCCTAAAGTTTCCCATTAGCGTGAAAAAAAGTGGGCGGAGTTTCATTTTCTGATGATGCAACTCGATTGACAACAAAATATGTCATTTGCTAAAGCATAATTTCTTCTGATGTTCAGATAGCCATCAAACCGTTAACCGGAAAAATAATTTTAAAAAACGCTAATTTTGGTTAAATGAGGAAAAATTTAAAACCGAGGAGCAAGGCCTGCCCTTTGCAAGTCTGCGGCACGAGTGTCGTACAGGAACTTTTATGTAAAGCAGGAAAATAAATGCCTCAGACTTGCAAATTTTCCCCGGTATTTGGTCTGGGTCTCGGAAAATAAAAACGTACCACAGCCAGTTTTTTGAAACATAAAATAACCCTTCGTGTCGAGACCTGGCGTTGAAATAATCTAATGCGCCTTTAATTTTTGTAAGTTCATTGCGCTCTCTTGTGTTTTTTTTTCTAATTGTTGTCCAAAATATCCCAAATTATATATCCCATATTTTTGCTTTTTTATTTATTATTGTGTTTTCAAGCAAGTTGCGACATCAAAACGTGAAACTCCGCCCACTTTTTTCACGCGAACTTTAAATTTGATGCATTTTGAATTTTTGCGTGAATACTCTAAAATTTAATATTCACGTGAAAAAAGAGGGCGGGTGTTCGATTTGAAAATAAATCTCCTTTATTTTACCCACCGGCTCATCCACTTTGAAATTCTTAGATGTTAGTAAATTTCCAAGTAACGTGACTGGTCGAGCTTCCGGCAATCCAAGATTCTTCTTCTTATCATTAATCGATTGGATATTCGCATTATCATATCTCGATCGCATAAGTCCGTCATCAATTTCTGGCTCCAAACTGTCATAGAGCACTTCTCGATGGGCTCCGTACTCTTCCGAATCTCGACCGGCAAACACCTCAACAAACTCTGGCTCTATTCGAGGCCGATGTTGAAGTGGAAGCAGATATCCGACCGGTGTATTCTGGTGTCTTTTTATGTACGGTTGACGCCGTAAATTCGTGTTGATCGTGGGTGTCGAGTATCGACTTCTGTACTCATTTGCCGTTTCTTTAAACGTGTATGACGTCATTCGAGTCAACGCCGCCTCTCTGACTTCTGCCTCGTTGTAGCCGATCAATTCAAACTCCAATCGGTCGCCATTTGTCGCCCTTGTATCTCTAATGTGAACTGAGAGATCGAAGGTTTCGGAAGTGATGTCCACTGGGGCTTTCGTGATTTTTCGACCGTGCAGCTTCTTTTCAGTGCAGAATGAACAGTTGGATATGAACGTTTTCACGTCTTGACGAACCGAACGCCAGTATAACTTTTTGAGAACCACCATTTGTCTGCAACAAGATACCGTAAAACATGTAATAGAGCGACCTCCTCATAGTATTGTCGGCCCGCCAAATGGTCAAACGCGCTTCGCTGAACTCAACGCTATGCGATTTTCATTTTGGTCTCGAAATTATTTCACTTCACGTTGAATTTACATGTGAAATGACATAATTTGGAGACCAAAATGAAAATCGCATAGCGTTGAGTTCAGCGGAGCGCGTTTGACCATTTTGGTGGGCCGACAATACTTTTTTTACTTGTTACTTATTGAACGGTTTCTCTTTTTTTTTGTCATATATTTTTGTCGTTTCATGAAAATCGTTAAAATTTAAAACAAATGTGAACACATTGAAAAATAAAGCCGAACCTTTAATAGAACGGCCACCTAACAGGGTAGTGAAAAATAGATCGAACGGGCGTTCTATTACAGGTTTGACGGTATATGTCGAATTTGTTTGCGGACACATGCGAAACCAATGTTATTTCCAGGGTGCCGTTTTTTTTTGGTTTTTTTTTTTGTTTTTCGCATTTTTCGCACCTATTGCGAAAAATTTTTTTTTTTTTTCGCATAGGTTTTTTGTTTCAAAAAATTTTCGCATTTTTTTGAAAAAATCAAAGATTGGAAAGAAAAACTTGGGTTAAAGACTAGAGTACGGGCTTTCGAGATGTCTCGCAAAAGGTTTTCGCACATTTTTCGCAATTTTCTCGGACGTTTCGAAAGTGTGACGTTTCGAAAGTGGACTTTTTGAAGGTTTTTCTGGACTTTGTCGACGCGGTGTTTCACACAATCATTTTAAAATGCTTTTTAAGGAAAATTCCTCAAACACCGCGTCGGCAAAATCCAGAAAAACCTTCGAAACGTCCGAGAGCCAATTTTCCACCTTTCTGCATGAATAAAATGGGTAAATTTGATAGTATTTTGATGAAAAACTATAAAAATACGCGGTGAAAATGAAAAACATTTTTTGGTTTTTTCGCAAAAAATTTTTTTGTGGTACCCCTGGTTATTTCATAAAACTTTCAATGAAAACTCACGTTCTTTTCTGTCCTAAATGTCCGATAATCTCATGAACTCTCTCCAAAACCTTCCGCACTTCTCCTTTCTTCACAACCACTCGCGGACACGGATTATGTTGGGCGTTTTCCGGATTGAAGTACAGTAAAGTGTCACCGTCATCGGCCATCGAAAAACACTTACACCGAGCTCGCCAGTGACTTGGAGCACTTCGATTGTCAGTGTTACCTCGAGTAAGCGATGTGGGTATCGTATTGTGTCTGAAATGCACGAAAATAAATTATTTTTTCTGTTTATTCGTAAAAAGTTTAACCTTTTATACTGAACAATGTCATTGTATTGATCAAGCGACATTCCACCGTAACCTTCAATATCTTCATCTTCTTCTTCATATTGCAAACATACATCTTCATTTTCCACTATTAGTTCCTATAATACTTTTTTGAACCGTTGAACTGTCAATAGAACTTTATCTACCGTAAAAACTCTTATACAACGGCATGCCCTTCTATTGTTTCTTTTCATAACAACTGCCGGGTATTTAGATGTTTGCACACCAAACTTCGGTCGTCTCAAGCCTGCTTGGTTAGAAAGTGATTTGCCGAGTGTCGTGTGCCAAACTCTAAATACCCGGCAGTTGTGATGAAATGAAACAATAGAAGGGCATGCCGTTGTATTAGAATTTTAAGGATATTAGTGGTGAACTCGCATCCACGGCGTGCTGCCCGGAACGTTATTGGCAACGCGCTCCGCTGAGTGTCTGCGTCTCCTCGCACTCTACTTGTCTGCGTCTCCTCTAAGTATCAGTTTAACGCAGAAAAACGCTGCGCAGCTAAATGCGACCACGCTTATGGACCTATTCAAAGTACTGTAGAAAAACGGAAAAAATGACAACCAACTGGGAGAAAACTCGGAAAATGCTCCGATTAGTCTGAAATTTTGGGAGAAACTGTCAAAAATGCTTCCCGACTTTCTCAGAAAATTTTGGACCGAAATATTGATTTTAAAAATTTTCAGAAAAAAAATCAATATTTTTTTAAAATCGATATTTCGGTCCAAAATTTTCTGAGAAAATCGGGAAGCATTTTTGACAGTTGCTCCCAAAATTTCAGACCAATCGGAGCATTTTCCGAGTTTTCTCCCAGTTGTTTGTCATTTTTTCCGTTTTTCTACAGTACTTTGAATAGGTCCATTAGGCGAGAATTTTTTTTTTCGAGAAAAAAGACGGCGCAGTTTAAATTTTATTTTCCAACGTTCCGTCCAACACGCCGTGTATCTCGCAATGCTAACCGTAATGACTACATTAGGCTCCGCCCATTTTCAAAACTCTGTTTTCGAAGGCTTCAGGAAAAAATCGAAAGTGGGCGGAGCTTGTTGTATTTCCCTTCTGTTTGCAGCAAAAAATGTTTAAACGCAGGTGCTAGCGAAACGAAATATTCAAAAAACTTACACTCATATCGTCGACGGGGATTTCCTCGTAGCCCTCAACAACCATTGTGTCGCTGTTAAGCATCATTCTGTTGATATTTAAAATTTAATTTACCGGAGAAAACAAACAGGTATCGCGAGTCAAACTTTTTCGAACCTTTTCATGTAACAAATAAGCAAAAATATGCTTTGAAAACAAAACATGTCTTGAAAAGTTCGAAAAAATTCAATAATGGCTTTATTGTTACTCAGAAAAGTTTGACTCGATACCTGAGAGGAGGTTTTCGAAACGGTAAATTTTCGAATAAATCTAAAGTTGATTTTAAATATTATAAAAATTAAGGCTACTGTAAATTTGTAAATGTATTTTGAATTACCGCCGAAATGTGCAAAAAGCGCCCGAAACGATATGTATATTGACGCATTCGATGCGACTTTTGCGCGATTGCGACGCTGCCGCGACGCGGCCAACGACATAGAGTCTGATGCAAATGCGCTCTACCGCACTCCTCGCCCAGGTCGCATTTTTCGATTTTTGCAGCTCATTCTTTTTCATTGCTCCAGCTGATTTTTCAACTTTTTTAGTGATTTTGTTGTCATTAGTCATTTCTTGCACATTTTAAATTGTAATAATGCTAGTTAGATTGTAAGAATACGCCGGATTTCAGCTATTATCGAGTTTTCTATAATTTTCGTTTTACCAGACTTTCAAACGTTTTTCACATTCTCTGATTGTTCGTGTGTAGCAGAAAATCGTTAGTCTTTACTGTTTCACCACAAAAAGTAAAGGGAATTTCAATTTTGTTGTTAAAAAAAATTCAAGAAATTGTTTTTCAATGCAATAATAATCTCATTATCGATTACTTTCGAATTCCTCTCTTTGGGTCAGAAAAATGGCTGTAAAATAATGTAAAAATACTCCCTGGCATGCTCGGAAGTTTTGAGAAAAATCGATATTTTTCCGGCTTTTTTTCTTCATATCCCAGGCTTTCTGGGAAATTTGAAAAAAGTCGGAGATTCCCGATTCCGTTTAGAGACAAAACTATTTTGAATAAAATTCCGTTTCCGTTTGAAATAATTTTTGGTCCGTGTCAGGATAAACACGTTTTTTTTGTCAGAAATTTGGTACGAAAAATACTTTTTTTTCGGAATTGCCGTAGTGCAAATGTCTTATTTAAAACACGAGTTTGCGTACCTTTTCGCAATTTTTTGTGGAGAATTTATGAGTTTTATGGACCTATTTATGTTCTTTTCCGATCTGACATTGAAATTGAATAAAAATAAAAAAAAAAGTCGGAGTTCCGTCGAAATATATTGGATTCGTGGCGGAGTGACAATTTTTTCACGTTTTTATTAGAAAAAACTGAAGAAATGAAGAGATTTTTCGTCTCCCACTTTCACTTTAAATATCACTCCGTCACGAATCCATTATATCAGAAGAGAAAATTGCAAAATCGGAAATTTCCGAGAAAGCCTGATCCCCATTACTAATCAGTTTTATTCTCATTCCTTTCAATTTCAGATGGATTCTCAAGCGAGCAGCAGCGGACAGTCATCAAGCGGTTCAAAAATGAAGAATTTCAACGATCGATTCCGTGAATTGCACAAACTCCGTCAGAAAGCGAGAAAGGAGAATCATGAACAGGTGTGCCGATTGCCACGTCGATCGTGTCTTTTTAGTATCGATTCCAATTTATTTCTGGATATCACGTATTCGTGAAGAGTGACATTTCACGTAGAACTGTGAGAACAACAACTCTTTATTTTTTTTGAGTAAAGACGTCGTCACTCCGCCACGAATCCATTATATTTTTGCTATTTACTTCGGAAATTATGGGGTTATTCACGGAACCAGCAAAATATGAAAAAAAAAAAAAATTCGGAGAATGCTCCGGTCGGTCTGAAACTTTGAGAAATAAAAAAAATACTCTGGCATTTCCAGAAAGTTTCAGACCAAAATATCGATTTTTTTTAAATGTTCAAAGTCGATGTTTTAGTCTGAAATTTTCTTGATATGTCTGACAAGGGAAGTCTTTTCACAAACCATATTGGAATTCTCTGAAACTGAAAAGGAAATAGGTTCTATTAGCCCACCAAATTTCAGAGAATTCCAATAAGGTTTGTGAAAAGACTTCCCTTGTCAGACATATCAAGAATCGATATTTTGGTCTGAAATTTTCTGGGAATGTCCGAGAGTATTTTTTTAAATGATTTCTCAAAGTTTCAGACCGATCAGAGCATTCTCCGAATTTTTTGCTTATTTTGCTGGTTCCGTTTCCGAAAAACCCCATAAGGGGCGGCAAAAATAGGGTTCTTCGCGTGAAACCGGCAAGAAGATTGAATCGATAATAACAAAATAAGCAAATGTTGATTTTTTTTTTGCTACTCTGTGAATATCCCCGTAAGATTGTTTGATTGAACACAGATTGCATAATAATAGGTTAAAATTTTCGAATTACAGGTAGTGGAGGAAGATCGTCGCATTAAACTTCCCAAAAACCATGAGGCGAAAAAAGAAAGGGAACAATGGCAGGTGAAAGAGTTGCAAGATCGCAAAGACGCAGAAGACAACGGATTAGATTACGAGAGGTACAGAAAATTTTCTAAAATTTGGAGCCAAACTGGCAGTGTTCAGCCTAGTATACCTACAGTTTGAACGTGAACTTTTCTGTTTCAGAGTCCGTAACCTGGGATTGTCAGCCGATGTAACTGAGAAACTCGAGCAGAAGAGAAAAAGAAAGAAGAATCCAGACCAAGGATTTGCCTCTTACGAAGATATGACTCTTCGACAACACACACGTCTCACGGCGGCTCTCGATCCAGATTTGGAGTCGTACAAGAAAATGAGAGAATGCGTGGGAGGAGAGCAGTTCTATCCAACTGCTGATACTCTTATTCATGGTAAAATATGCGTTAAAAGTGAGATAAAATTATAATATTTGTTTTTAGGAAACCACTACCCAACCACTGCGGCTATGGACCGTCTCGTAAAGGATGTGCATGGACAAGTCAAACGGCGCGAACAATATCACAGACGTCGACTTTACGATCCAGACGCACCGATCGATTATATCAACGAGAAAAACAAGAAATTCAACAAAAAGCTCGATAAGTACTATGGAAAGTACACAGAAGATATCAAGGACGATTTGGAGAGAGGAACGGCTATTTGAATGCCAATTCGACGATGGATTTTTCACTTTTTTTTCCGAAATTTGTATTCTCTTTTTTCTTCTTCTTCCACTACGTTCCGCTCGCGTTTTTCTTCGTTTCTCGCTTAAAAGTTAATAATCTGTAATTTTACAAATAAATATTTTTCAGGTGGAACAGAACGATGACTGCTTTCCTGCCGCCCAACCTTCTCGCCCTATTCGAAGCACGACCGCCTGTGCCGTTTCTACCGCCCGCCCAGGATTTACTCGTCGACAAAAATGCCAAAAGACCACCAATGACTGGAGTGGCCGCCTATATTGGATTGTTCGAAGTAGGTTATTTGAATAGTTGAGAAAATTCTAATATACCGTAAAAACTGTATTAGAAGGGCCCCCAAACAACCTCCCGAAAAATAGAAGTGCCTTCTTGAATTAAATGGTTCCTCTAATTTTAAGACCCTTTCAATAAAAAGGCCTCTTTAGCGAAAGTTGAAGGTCCCCTTATAATAGAAAGAATCCCTCCACACACACAATCGGTCCCACAAAAAAAAATGAAAGGGGGCCCTTCTAATACAGTTTTTACGGTAACCGCCAGCATGTTGGAATACCACCCCACCCATTGAAAAGCGGGGGTATATCATAATAACATCCCCGACTTCTGTCCTGCCCCCAATATACCCAAATAGTTTATCATTATAATATTTTATTTTCCAGGATCCTAAAGATACGCCACCAAAGATTCCAGTAATCACAAAAGCGCAAGCGAAAGAGGAGAAACGCCGGCGGAAAGAAGAGTTGTTGGCGTACAAAGTTGAGCAGGGTATTGCCACGTGGAATCCGGTTGAAAACACGAGAGCCACTGAAGACCCGTACCGCACACTTTTTGTCGGCAGAATTGTGAGTTTTCTTCCTTTTCTCCATGAAGGTCTTTTTCTTTTTTCATCCATATTGATTATTCAGAACTACGAGACTTCTGAAAGCAAATTGAAACGTGAATTTGAAACGTATGGAAAAATTAAAAAGGTGAGAACGGGTTTAAATGTTTTTCAAAAAATTATTCATAAATTCCAGCTCAATATGGTCCACGATGAAAACGGAAAACCGCGTGGATACGCGTTCATCGAGTACAGCGACAAGTCAGAAATGCACAGTACGTGACATTTTTTGTTTGTATCCATTCTAAATTGAGAGTTTTATTATATGGTCCAATCGCTGTCCGCTGCCCGGTTTGACGCTCTTTTTCTTTTCTGCTATTGCGTTTTGGGCGCTATTTCCAAGAATTTTGTGCAATTATACCGGCCGACGGCCTGCGACTGAACTATATAAACCTCTATAAATAGTAGTTTACATTTTACTTTAATTAGAAAAATGCAAATTTTGTTATCCTGAGTTTTCTATCTTTTTAAGAGTATTTTCACTCGGTTTATCCGTCCATTTTAGAAATTTGCTTCGAAGATTTTCGCATGACAGTCGAAATTGAGCAGAAAATAAGTATTGTCAGCCCGCCAAAATGACCAAACGCGCTCCGCTGAACTCAACGCTATGCAATTTTTATTTTGCTTTCCAAATTATTTCATTTCACGTATAAATTCAACGTGAAATGAAATAATTTGGAAACCAAAATGAAAATTGCATAGCGTTGAGTTCAGCGGAGCGCGTTTGGCCATTTTGGCGGGCCGAAAATATCTGAAATTTCTTGCCGAAACCAACGAATGAAAATTGAAATGGAACAGTCGTGACCATGAATCCGCTAATGCCGAGTGACAACATTGTATCCGAAAAAAAAATTGAAAGAATATATATTGTCCATTCGCGAAAAAAGCAAGTGCGCTCCACGAAACGTAGTACTACGTGGATTTCATTTTCGTCGCCAAATTATTTCATTTTACGTTGAATTTACACGTGAAATGAAATAATTTGGAGACGAAAATGAAATCCACGTAGTACTAAGTTTTGTGGAGCGCACTTGCTTTTTTCGCGAATGTACAATAATATGAATCCCATTTAAGCTAAATTTTGAATATACCGTATTTACTCTAATAAACCGGCATGCAAACCAGAAGCCATATGCAAGAAACTGTAAAAGGACAGGAAAACCATTTTCCGGAAAACGAAGTTATGAAAATGCCGGTTTTTGTATGGTGAGGGCGAGAGACGCAGAGAAACAAGAATCACTTTCCGGAAATTGTCATTTTCCAGTTTATTGCATATGGTCTCAGTTCTCTGAAAAATAAGCCGGCAGCCTCTAATTTTCAGTTAAGAGGTTCGAAAATAAGCTGACATGTAGGGCAAATAGAATAAATACGGTATCTGTTCTAAACTAGACAGACTAGTCCAAAAAGAAAAAATAAAAAGAAAATCTTCTTGATATTTTTGACAGTTTTTCCAATTTACAGCCACGTGGCGCTGAAATCTATTGGAGTCTGTTGTGCAATCTCTCCTATCGAATTAATTTCTGATAGGTTTGTTTGTGTTGGTGAGCTGAAAAAAAAAAGAGGCTCAATCCGAAAGTGTTGGGGCTAGACATTATAACGTCGTTGTTAGGCTAGGCTGAGATTAGATTAGTACTCGCGTAAGTTTTGCCGGATTCCGGAAAAAGCCTTTGAAAGACTAGAGCAAGGTGTGGTTTCTGGGTTCTAAACCTCCTGTTCAGACAGATTTGGACTTTAAAAAAGTGAGCGAAAAATGGTAAGCGCGTGTAAGTTTTTCTTTGTTTCTGCAAGAGAACAGCGATTTGAACTGCCCGCGTAAGTTTCTCCATGTGAGTTTACTGTCTGTTTATATGTTTCCATGCGATCATTTTCTCTCTGGTGGGTAAGTGTGGGTAAGTAGACGACGCTGCGATCTTACACGAAGAGACCTAGGCACTGAAAAATGGGTTGGCGTTGCAGGTATTCTTTTGGATCTATTTCCTCCCCGGCCGAAACATTTTCACCAATTTTATATTTTCAATTTCAGCTGCCTACAAAAAAGCGGACGGAATGAAAGTGGACGGAAAACGTCTTGTAGTCGACTATGAGAGAGGACGTACACAAAAAACATGGTTGCCGAGACGTCTTGGTGGTGGAAAAGGTGAAACCCGAAAGACTCGCGAGTCGAAAGCTGTCATCGAGGAGCGTGAATACCAATCAGGCGGTGGACATGATGATCGGGATCGGGATCGCGAACGCAGTGGTAGCCGGGATCGGCGTCAGGATTCGTACCGTAATGGTGGTGGAAATGATCGCGATCGTCGGGATGGTGGATCCAGGGATAGTCGGTCAGGAGGAGGTTATGGTGGCGGAGGGTGAGTTTCATCTTTTTTTTTTGCGGAAAAAGTACATTTTTAAAAGTTATCGGATCAAGTGTGACTTTTCGAAGTTTAATTTTTTTTAAAGAAGTCTGGAACAGGTTTTTCTGAAATAATTGTTTCCTGAATCTCTCATCTGACCTTTTTTTTTCTTCTCAGCAACCGTGATCGTCACGGAGGAGATCGCAGTGGCAGTGGCGGATATGGAGGCGATCGTTATGGTGGAGATCGTGGTGGCGATCGTGGAAGCAGTCGTTACAGCTCTGGAGGCGGTGGATCTGGAAGTGGCTACCGATCCGGAGGTGGAAGTGGTGGAGGACGTTATGATCGTCGTTGATTTACGTTTGTTTTCATATTTCATTTAATTTATATTCCTCGTTTTCAATCTTATAATTCTATAATTTCTGATCTTCCTCTTCTCTTGTTTTGCTTTTTTCTCCTCATAACTACATTCTGATCAATTGACGGTAAGCAATCTGTTTTCATTTTATTTTACTGTTTTTTGCAATTTCATTTTATTCTTTATTTAAAAAAGTCGCCCATTGGTAATAAAGTTCGAAATGGATGGATTTCTTCGTAGTTTTATGCTTTCTTTTCGGTTCCTCGACCCGAATTTAGAATATCTTCAAACTCACCTGTGAATTATTAACCAACCAATTATTTTTAGACCATTTGCATGCCGGGTTCGATGAGCAAGTTGGGAAGACTGGCCAACGGTCTTTTGGCGTGCTCCAGGGCCGGAGCTCTGTCCAATCAGGCCAGAGGAGTTGTGCATAAGAGTTTGCTCAGGTAGCCGTTTTCTTTCAAAAATTCGAAATTTTTTGAATATCTAGACTTCCCGCCGAACACCCAGAGCCGTGGGACTACAAACGAGAGGGATTCAACTACATTGATGGCCTCAAGGATAACACACAGGCACATTTCCATCAAAACTCGAAGCTCATCGTTGTCGAGGGAAACATTGGTTCCGGAAAGACGACTCTGGCTAAACAACTCGCTGATCAGCTCGGATTTGTTCATTTTCCAGAGTTCCGAATGGACGACATTCTTGTGGATCGTTATGGAAATGATCTTCGCAACTATTACAGCAAGGTTTTTGCAATTCACGTTTTTGCGTCTTTCGGCGATAATTAAAAATCGAAGGGGCCATAACATTGTCGTTTTTTGAAAATTTGCAAGAATCTAATGGACCTTTTCTTATAATGGATTTGTGACGGAGTGACATTTCACGTGAAACTGGGAGACGAAAAATCTCTTCATTTTTTCTAATAAAAACGTGAAAAAATTGTCACTCCGCCAGGAATCCATTATGGACCTATTCATTTGAATTAAAATGAATTTTTATGTCATTTTAATTCAATGCATTACAACATATTAATGAATTAATCTGAATTTTCCTGAACCATTGAGTTTGAGTGTTTCTGCAAATCGCGCCTAGCCATCCTGGTCAAATAAGTGAACTTATTAACAAATACATGCATGCGCCTTTAAACATTTACTCCGAGTACACAAAAATGATGACAAAGGATGCATTTTTTGACCAGCATGAATAGGCGCGATTTTCAGAAAAACTCAAACTCAATGGTTCAGGAAAATTCAGATTAATTAATTAATATGTTGTAATGCATTGAATAAATGTGACATAAAAATTCATTTTAATTCAAATGAATAGGTCCATTATATCATTCGTTTTTTGACATCTATGAAAAAACAATTTTCTTCTATGTAGGGGATGCCGTTTTTTTAAATATTTTTTTTGCATAGATGTTTTGTTTCATAAAATTTTCGCATTTTTTTTTTTTTGAAAAAATCAAATATTGGAAAGAGAAACTTGGATTAAAGACTAGAGTACGAGTGTTCCAGATCAGGCTTGGTCGGAGTCGGAAAACGGAAATTCCGATTTTCCGACTTTTTTCGGAAAACTTCCGAATTTATTTTTCGGAAAAATTACCCGTCGGAAAATTTCCCGAAAATGATCGGGAAAGTGCAGTTCTTTTAGGTGCCGCTTCTAAGTACCAAGAACTTCTCAAAACTAAATTTTTTGTTAATTTGTTGATTTTCGTATTTTTTCAAAGAAATAAGAGAAGCCAATTGTTAAGAATCTTTTTCGGAAAATACAAAATTTAAAAAAAAAAATCCAGTTTTAGTTTCGAAAATCGGAAAAATTCGGATAACCGATTTTCCGAAAAATTATTTCGGAAAAAATTTCCTTTTCCGATTTTCCGAGATTTTTTCCTTTTCCGATTTTTTTTAGGAGTATCAAAAGTTAAGAAAATATGAAAGTTTAAAACTAAAATTGAGCATTTTCCGTTTTCTTCTCAACTGCCGGGTAATTAGAGGTTGACACACCAAACTCGGTAAAACACATCCTAAACAAAAATGGGACATCCGAAATTTGGCGTGTCAACCTCTAATTGCCCGGCAGTTGAGAAGAAAAGTAAAGAATAGAAGGACATGCCGGACAATCAGAGCAATACGGTATGAGGAAAAATACAAAAAAAAATATTCAATGACGCCAGTTTCCAACAAAAATTCAAAGTTTTATTTTAGTTCCCACATCGCTACCGTCTTCCGGACATTAGCATGTTCTACAAGAATCCATCTGACGATCTTTCGGCTGCCATGCAAGACCGTATCTTCAACTGTCGCTTTGATCAGTACCTGAACGCCCTCGCTCATATCTTGAATACAGGTGTGTCACACGTTCAAAACTTCCCATAATTCGCTTTTTTTCATTCAGGACAAGGAGTGGTCCTTGAGCGTACACCGCACTCGGATTTTGTATTCACCAACGCTATGCGTGACAAAAACTACATTGGGCATGAATGTAAGTTGGTTATTTTTGATTAGAAAAAAAAGGAAAATTCTCTGGAATTTCGGAAAATTGCAGACTTCAAGCACTACTACTTTGTGCGCAAGCAAGCTCTTCCACACCTCCACTTCTGGCCACATTTGGTGGTTTACCTTAACACCCCGACCAGCAAATGTTTGGAGAATATCAAGAGACGTGGAAATGTTTTCAAAACAATGTCTAAAACTTGTAACTTTAATGTGTTCAGGTCGACGAGATTGCCACCGTAGATGAGCGCTACTTGAAGACAATCGAGGAGTCTTACAAGGATTCGCTTCGCGAGTACCGTAACCACTCGAAGATTCTTGCCTATGACTGGTCGAAGCCAGGAGATACTGACGCTGTCGTTGAGGTAATTTAGGTTTTTTTTTAATGTTTTTAATAAGGTCATTCACGAAATGGCAAAAAAATTGTGGGAAAACTGGGAAGTTAGGTCAAAAATACACCGAGAAATTTTCCAAAAATGTTAGACCGAGACCGAAATATCGATTGGATAATTTTCAGAAAAATTATCGTTTTTTTAAATCGATATTTCAGTCCAAAATTTTCTGAGTATTTTTGACATTATTTTCCAAATTTTCAGGCCAATCGGAGCATTCTCCGATTTTTCGTCTAATTTTTACTATTTCTTTTTCCTTCTTTTCGCTTTTTCTATGAACAAGCTCATAACTTCTTTTTAAAAAACGTAATAAGGTTGTTCACGAACCAGCAAAATACGCAATAAAAGCCAAAAAAAATTCAGCGAAAATTCGGAGAATGCTCCGATGGGTCTGAAATTTTGAGTAATCATTTAAAAAATACTCTCGGACATTCCCAGATAATTTAATACTAAAATATCGATTTTTTCAAAAATTTTCTGGGAATAAATTTATTTCTTTTATTGCATATTTTGCTGGTTCCGTGAACAACCACATAAGAATATTATATGCCCTATATTCAGGATATTGAACGTCTCGATCTCGATTTCTTCGAGTGGCACAGCGGAGATGTTATGGAGGAGTGGAACACTATTGTCGATTCCATTGGATGGAATGGATGGAGACAATAGTAATATTTAAAACATGTTTTCATTTTCCCTAAAAACTTTGAAATTTCCAGCGTCACAAACAAGTATGACGCTCGTATGCTTGCATTTGACGGAATTGCGAAACACGAGGTTGGAGAGTTGTACGTGAATCCACGTGACACTGGACACTTCCTTCATGTTATGCGCAAAGAAGTGCTCAAATCGCCATACGGCTACGGATACATTGCGAAGAATGGTGACCATCAAGCAGGACTCTCCGCTTGGCACACTGGACATCATTTGCCAGAGCCCTGGTAACTTTTTTTTCTTCTTCTTTTTGTCTCTTTTTGATGTGCAGCGAAGTATGTAAAATTGATGAGCTTCGATATTTTTAATAGGGTTATTCAGGAGTAGAGAAAAACTATTTTTGCTTTTTTGCTGCTCCTTGATAACTTTTCGAGGAGAATGATTTAAAATATAGTATTGGGTGGGAGATTTACGAATATGACATTGAAATCGCACTAAAAAATTTTCCCTGAGATTTTTTTGTGATTACAATAACAACAACAAAAATAGAAGACCACGGGCAGTACACGAAAGCCGCTGGATTCCTAGGCCGCGACTTCGTGTACTCCCCGTGGCAGGAGTGGGACCAAAAAAAATTTTTTTTTTCAAAATGGGCGTATTTCTGCCAGCTAAATAATAAATTTCTAAGTTTTTGTTAAAATCTAAAGTTTTTTTGTCAATTCGAATCATATAACGACTGAGTTTTTTCCAAAAACCGGAATTTTTTGAGCCTCCGCGGCTCCATTTAAAAAACGTTTTGCCCACCGCTCACTATTAAAAAAAAAAAGATAAATTGCTTGTTTCGCCTGCATTATAAAATAAAAATAAAAATTTTTGTTTCACCAAAAGAAAACCCGAAAAAAAAACAAAAAATATCCGGAAAACTGTCTTATATTTTTTTTGTAAAAATTATTTTAAAAAATCAGATATTTTTTTCGTGAGATTTCGATGTAATTTTCGTAAATCTCCCAATAGTATATTTTAAACCACTTTCCCCAAAAAGTTGGCACCTCCTTTAAAATTGTAAAGTTGCACGGTATGGCCGGTGCAAACACGCTCCGCGCGTGTTTTTTACGTTTTTTTTTAATGAGCAAGAAAGTTTTATGGTAGACTGGGGGCCGGATCCATGAAACTGGAAAACGGCAGGAAGCCCGTTTTCTTGAAAAAGAATTTTGGAAATGGATGAATTTTGTATGATGTTGGTGAGAAACGCAGAGAAACAGACAGTTTCATTTTCCGGAAAGTAAAAATAAAATTTGAAATAATTTTGAAAACTTTGTTAAAAAGTGTTTTTTCCAGGTACGATTACTATTTCCGAGAGGCATATTATGACGATTTGACGTCCCACGAAACATCGTTGGATTTGGATTCTGATTCGTACGATCCGGATTATGTGCACCATCACCACTAAATCCATTTTTGGCCGCCTATTCTCAACAACGTCCCACTTAGATTCCGTAGATTTTTGGTCGATTTTCGAGTTTTCCTTTCTTCGTTTTTTTAAATTCTTCTTTTTTTGTTTCCCTCCGATTTTCCATATTCTATTCCGATTGCTCTCTTTTTCTCTCTATATCCCACTCTTTTTATGTGTATTTTTATTTTCAGTGAGGAAAAATATGAACTTTTAAAAAAGTAATTTCTAGAAATTGTGATGCAACGGTAGAATTACGAGAAACGGTTAGAAAATAAAATGATTTTTTAAAATTGATTGCTAATTTTAAATCCAATTATCGGATTTTTTGAAAAGTTTTAAAATTCTTGAATGTACTACCTATTTTTAAAAAAGACAAGTTTTCAAACGCCAAAAAACATTGGCGTTTCACCCCCCACAAGAAGATCATGGATTCATGAGAAACGTTGACATTTGGAAATAGTATTTGAAATTCGGAGTGTGTCGGAATGTGTTTTGGTCCTCCGTCCTTTCTCTGTCACTCTCTTCGTTCTCAACGCTCTCTCGTTCATAGGGATACCCCGTGGTCTCTTTGTAAATGGCGGAGAGAGTGAGAGACGGCTGAGAAGTTAGAGATATTGGAGAGAGAGATGAGACGCAGAGAAATGCCGTGCTCTTTTTTTGCTCTTTTTTCTGTTGCTCTGTGTCCAGTTTTCTTCAATAAGTTTACCTGTTTAGTCTTGTCTTGAACGATTTAAATAGTTCCATGAGTGCCGTTTTAATAGAGATTTTACGGCACTTCTTTTCGGATTCCACAATTTTGAAAATCAAACATTGGTGAAAATTTTTATTTTTTTAAAATTCAATTTTTTTTATTGCCGTTTCGCCAAAATGGTCAAACGTGCTCTGCTGTACTCACTGTCTAAGCTATGTGATTTTCATTTTGGTCTCCAAATTATTTCATTTCACCTTGAATTTCACGTTGTTGAATTTACACGTGAAATGAAATAATTTGAAAACCAAAATAAAAATCGCATAGCGTTGAGTTCAGTGGAGCGCGTTTGACAATTTTGGTGGGCCGACAATAATTATTTTTTTGTATTGTCGGCTCGCCAAAATGGTCAAACGCGCTCCGCTGAACTCAACGCTATGCGATTTTCATTTTGGTCTCCAAATTATTTCATTTCGCGTTGAATTTATACGTTAAATGAAATAATTTGGAGACCAAAGTGAAAATCGCATAGCGTTGAGTTCAGCGGAGCGCGTTTGACCGACGTGGCGGGCCGACAATAACTATTCAAAGGGAAATGAGCAAAAAAAAAGAAAAAGAACGGGACAGAAAATTGCACTTTTGATCTTGGTTTCTCTGATTCTCACACAATTTATCGTCATCGCTTCGTTTCACGTCAGATCTAAATAGATGACGTCATTTTCTAGAATAGCGGCAGTCTAGAACATTTTAAAAATCAGGTTCGAAAAATTCGCTTCTAGATAAATGAAATCTCTCCACTGTCCGTGAAGTGTCACTCCTTGCGAATACTTGATAAAGCGAAATAAATATTGGAAAATTTTCAAGAAAAAACGTTTCAGAAAGTGTCAAAGCTCACACGTGTGTGTTTTTTTTTTGTTTGAAAGCGTTCGCTTTTTTAATCAATTCCTCTCGCACTCTCTCGTCTTTTTTCTCGCCAGCACTCTCCTGGTTTTCAACACTTTAAATTGTTTTTCAATTTTTCAGTTTTAGTATTGTGTGAATACTACTGTAGTCAGCGGTTGTACACACAATAAATAGTTCAATTTTGATTTTCTAAACATTTCTAGCTAGACTCGAATGTTTGAGACTATTCACGATGTGTTAAAATCTACTGAAAGGCAAACGCGCTCTGTTGCATTTATCTGCGTCTTCACAGTGCGTGCAAAACTAGAGACGCAGAGACTTCCAAAAATAATTTCAAAAACGTATTAGTCTCCAGCTCGCCGTGGAATTTCAAATACCGGGACATGAACCGCGAGTCAGCAAACGCGCCCGGGTGAACATTTTGGACCTCTTTTTAAGCGTTTCTGGTCAGTAAGTTGAATTGCATCTAATTAGACTTGAAAATATGTTTCTAATTGGAAGTCACGTCAAAAATTCAAATCTCCTCTGCTCTCTCTTCTTTTCCCATACTGTTTCTCCCTGTTCTCTGCATCTCTCTCTTTTGCCCAGTGTCTCACCACACGTCAGAACACACTTGAGAACCGAGTGATAGAGGACACGTGAGTGAGAGTGTTCCAGAGAAGTCAGACGGTGTGATAAGAGAGTGAGAGACGCAGACAGTGGTCTTTGGAATCTCTTTTTCACCTCTTCCCTCTCTCTCTCTCTCTCTTTGTTGCTTCAGGAGGCAAATGGGTGCTGTGTTTTTTTTTTTTGGATGGCTTTAAATTGTTTTGAATTTTTATTCTATTTTGTTTATTTTTCATGGACTCGTTCTCAAAAAGTTGTCTGAAAACTGAAAAAATCGCTCTAATAGAAATGCTCCTGCGCTTATTGTAGAATCGCAAAAATTTCCTATTGTCGGCCCGTCTAAATGGTCAAACGCGCTCCGCTGAACTCAACGATGTGGGATTTTCATTTTGGTATCCAAATTATTTCATTTCACGTATAAATCCAACGTGAAATGAAATACTTTGGAAACCAAAATGAAAATAGCATAGCGTTGAGTTCAGTGGAGCGCATTTGACCATTTTGGCGGGCCGATAATAAGTTTTTCAAAGTTTCAGACAATTTTTTTTTAGAAGTTTCAATAAATCCTAATTAATTTGCGTATTGCAGACTGAAGAATCATCTAGCGAATGGATTAGACAATGGAAAAACCCAATTATCTTCAGTCGTATAATAAGGTAAACTTAAAGCAAAAAATACCCGATTTATTCTATTAAAAGGGAACGCTTTTATATTTTTCAACGCTTCCAAATTTATTACTATTTTTTTGAAAACGCTGATATTACAAAAATACGAATATTTTGAAAAAAAAAATGCGAGTAGTAGAAAAACGTTGACGGTCATCATTCTGAAAAAAAAACGACAAATATTTATTTGGCGATAAATATTTATTAGTTGAAGGAGGTGCGAAATATTTTGTAAAAACTGCTTTAAAATATAGTATTGTGGTGGGGGGATTTGTGAATATCGCACAAAAAAGGTCTCTGATTTTTCCGAATTTTACAAAAATTTGTTGTAAAATTTATTTATTGTCGGCCCGCCAAAATGGTCAAACGCGCTTCGCTGAACTCAACGCTATGCGGTTTTCATTACGGATTCCAAATAATTTAATTTCACGTTGAATTTACACGTAAAATTAAATAATTTGGAGACCAAAATTAAAATCGCATAACGTTGAGTCCAGCGGAGCACGTTTGGCCATTTTGCCGGACCAACAATATTTATTTATTTATTTACGCCAATGTGACGTGTTGATATTGCGTACACAGATACATTAAAGGTAGGTGCAGGGAAATAATGAGAGCAAACAAATTTGCCAAAAATCAAAGACATTTTTTGTTCGATTGCAATGTCATATTCGTAAACCACCCACGTAATACTACATTTCAAGCCAATTTTCACAAAAAGTTGGCACCTCCTTTAAAGCTCACTATACTGTAGAGTATTCAAGACCATTTCAGCAACTCTGAATATGGTAGAAACGCCAGAAAAATGTATGTCCGTTCTGAAAATGACCGATCTAAAAACTCATTCCAAAAAAAAAAACAAGAAAAATTGCAGGTGATAGGCGCCACTGGAGAGCAGTTGGCTCCCGGAGCAGTGGCCCCGCATCCGGTGCTCGCTCCAGCGTTGACATCTGGCCCTGCACCAACCGCCAATCAAATGTCCACCATGCTCAACAATCCGTCATTCCAAATACTGGTTCATCAGGCTATTCGAAATGTAAGTTTTACTAAATAAATATAAAAAAATAAATCTAGAAATGGTGACCTTTTTTCCGTCTTAAAAGGTATGCACCAGGGCTGGAATTTTTAGTTTCCAAATTTTTGAGGCAACGTAAAATCTTTAATGGACCTATTCACAAAACCGGAAAAAAGAAAACACGGAAAAAAATTGCGGGAAAAATCGGAGAATGCTCCGATTGACCTGAATTTTGGACCAAAATATCGATTTTAAAAGTTTTCAGAAACAAAATCTATATTTTTGTCCAAAATTTTTTGAGCGTGTACAGAAGAATTTTTTCCAATATTTCCCAAAATGTCAGGTCAATCGGAGCATTTTCCGAGTTTTCGCGCAATTTTATTCCCGTTTTTTTTTTCAGTTTTGTGAATAGGTCCATAAGCATTCTAGAGCTATTTTCTTCAGTTTGGTAAAATAAAAAAAAACAAATATGTTTTTCAAAATCCCATAAACGTATATTTAAGCACAGTCAGATGTGTTTCAACTGGTTTCGGAAAAATCTAAACCTATTTATCGATATTAAATATTTATATACTCAAATTAAAGAAGAGTATCACAACTTTCGAATTTAAAAAGCTAATTACAAAATTAAATTTTTTTTAAAATATTGAACGATGAAATTCGAAATTTTACGTTTTATTGTGTTTTCCATCGAGTTGTGACGTCAAAACGTGAAACCTCGTCCACTTTTTTGCCCGGGAAATTTCAAAATTCACTAAAATTTAATATTCGCGTGAAAAAAGTGGGCGGAGTTTCTCGCTTTGATGTCGCAACTCGATTGAAAACAATACGGAATCAGGAAAAAATAAATTTAACGCCTAGTCGTGCTACGCATAAGTACTTACTACCACTACGCGATCAATCATCATTAAAAAATATTAAACAATTAAAAATATCGAGAGATTGCGAGAGTATTCAAGAAAAAAAACCGGTTAGGGTTGGACTTTCGAACTTACCGAATTTTTTTCTTTCCATCCTACATCATAAAAGAAAAATCATAATCTCTCGCTTTTTTCTCTTCAATTGATTCTTTTAATCATTACTAAATATGAGACCTCGTCATGAAAAAACGGTGCGGTTCAAAATGAACAAACGGGTAAGAAACTTTATTTTTGTGATTTGGAGCACGTCTTCATCACTTTTACTAAATGTATTCTCAAATTACAGCTCGAAACGCAAAATCAACTGGCCGCTGCTCAAAATCCTCTCGTGGCTCAACAAAATCAACTAATCGTTCAAAATCAAATGGCAGTTTCGCAAGCTCTTCAATTAGGCGGAGTTCCAATGAACGGAACGAATTCACAAGGATTGTTGATGCCACAGGCGACGATTCCGACGCAAATTTCGCAACCTGCTGCACAACTTTCGGCGGCTCCAGTAACACCTCTGACAAATGGTGTTAGTGAGCAATTAAGTGAGTATTTTTCCTATTCAATGTATTGTGGAAAAACGGAAAAAAAATTGACGGAAAACTTTGATTGAAATTTTTGGGATAAATTGTCAAGAAGTAATTTTTGGACCGAAATATCGGTTTAAAATTATCAGACATGTCGAAATTCGGGCCGGCCCGGCCCGGCCCGGTCGGCCCGATCAATTTTTATTTCGGTTTTTTTTCGTAAGTTTTTTCGTTTTTTTTTTTTCAATTAAAAACAAATATTCGAAGTAATTTCATTGTTATAATGGATTCGTGGCGAAGTGACAAATTTTATCACGTTTTTATTCGAAAAAATGAACAAATATACTCGGTATAAAACGCTGATAACTCGCTCCAATCGAACAAAGAATTTCGCATGCATTTGGAGAGAGGTTCAGAGAAATCAGAGCAAAACATCGGCCACGGCTCTCTTGATTTTCTGCACTCTCTCGTCGCAAACGCGGCCGCGTCCATCACTGTGCGAAGGGAGCGCGTTTGCAGCGCTCTGTACTGAGAATATCAGGAAAAAAATGAAGATATTTTTTGTCTCACAGTTTCACGTGAAATGTCACACAGCTTCACGTAAAATTCGTTTGTTGTGATTACATTTTTTATTTTTGAGCAGATATGTTCTCTTCATTTCACGTATTATAAAATTTTCCGGGCCGGGCCGGGCCGGGCCGACAAAATTTCACCATTGGTCCGGCCCGGCCCGGCCCGGCCCGGCCCACGACATGTCTGAAAATTATTGATTTCTTTCAAAAGGTTTTTAAATTGATAAATATTTCAGTCAAAAAATTCTAGAGAATTTCCGGGAGTATTGTTGAAGTTTCATTCCAAAATATCAGCATTTTTCGAGCTTTCCACGAGTTGTTTGTCTTCTTTTCCGTTTTTCTACAATAATGTGGTTATTCACAAAACCGGAAAAAAAAGGAGAAAACGGAAATAACTTTGGGAAAAATCGAAGAATACTCCGATTGACCTGAAATTTTGGAAAACAATTCTCCTGTACATGCTCAAAACATTTTGGACCAAAATATCGATTTTAAACATTTTCAGAAAAATTCGATATTTTGGTCTGAAATTTTCTGGGAATGTACGAGAGAATTTTTTCCAATATTTCCCAAAATTTCAGGTCAATCGGAGCATTCTCCGATTTTTCCCGAAGTTTTTTTTCCGTTTTCTTCCCTTTTTTCCGGTCTTGTGAATAACCCCATAAATTGAAGAGGCCTATTAGTTTTAATGAATAAATTGATTTTTTCTTTCCTGGGGTCGATGGCATAATCGCAAGGAATTTATTGAAGTTTCCTATACCTAATCAGATCCAAAATAGGAAAAACTAAAATCAAAACATTAATGAAAATAGCAATGAGTATCTGCAGTTTTGATACATTTTCCAGTTTTAGATGCTTTGAAAATTGTGATTTTTCAGTCCCCGCGTCATTTTCCTGTAGAAAACCCAGAAAACGTTTTCCCTTTTCCAGGAAGAGTGATTGAAATGGCTCATAAACAATTCCAAACGGCGAACTATGCGGAAGCGGAAAGGTACTGTAACGTTGTGCATCAAAGCGATCCGAACAATGTGCAATGTCTACTTCTCCTCTCTTCACTCCATTTTCAGCAGAAAAATTATGAAAAGTTGGTTTTTTTTCCATAATGTTCATTCACCCACTCTTTTTTTTTAAAGATCAATGCAATTCTCGGTGCAGGCAATAAAAGTGAATCCGGGTTGCGCGGAAGCGTACAGTAATCTTGGAAACTACTACAAAGAGAAAGGCCAATTGGCGGAAGCGTTAGAAAGCTATCGACAAGCTGTTAAGTTGAAGGTTTCTTGTTTTTATTCTTTCATTATGGCTATTTAATTTATTGAACTGTGCGGAACAGGGGTGGGACAAAAAATTTTTCAAAAAAAAAAACAGTTTTTTTGTTTTCAAAAAATGCCTAAAAGGCGTATTTCTGCCGGTTAAAAACCCGGATCTTTTTTCGTCCCGGCTCTACAAAATAAACCAAAAAAACCCGAAAAAACAAAAAAAAAACAATTTTTTTGATTTTTTTTTTTGGGTGGTGATCGAGCTCTTTCATGTTTTCAAAAAACTCGCCAAAATAATTTAAAAATAAAGTTTTTCATTTTTCAATAAAAGAAAATTACAAAAAATGCGAAAATTTTTGGAAAAAAATTGTCTTTCAAGTCGATAAAACGCCCCGAAAAGAAGTGCCAAATTAAATGTTTTCAAAATTTTCTGAAACTGGAGAGTTTTAAAAATTGCATACAAAAAAAAACAAAATTTCAGCCCGGATTCATCGATGGCTACATTAACCTGGCGGCCGCATTGGTGGCTGGTGGAGACCTGGAACAAGCTGTAACCGCTTACTTTTCGGCGTTGACAATCAATAAAGATTTGTACTGTGTGAGGAGTGATCTCGGGAATTTGCTAAAAGCTATGGGAAGATTGGATGAGGCTAAGGTAAGCTTTTAAAGGGCTGACAGGCGGCGGAGATGCGCACGACCGTTCTCTAGTACTATCATTCCCTTTTCGCCAAAATACATCCACATTTTCAGGTTTGCTATCTGAAAGCGATTGAAACGCAACCACAGTTCGCAGTCGCCTGGTCGAATCTCGGTTGCGTTTTCAACAGTCAAGGAGAAATTTGGTTGGCTATACATCACTTTGAAAAGGCCGTCACACTCGATCCGAACTTTCTCGATGCCTACATAAATCTTGGAAACGTCCTGAAAGAAGCTCGAATTTTCGACAGGTAAACAAACCATTAAACAAGAACAATTACTTTCATTGCTCCACATCACTCGATTTCAGAGCAGTCTCCGCCTATTTAAGAGCGCTAAACTTGAATGGCAGTCATGCGGTTGTGCACGGAAACTTGGCGTGCGTCTACTACGAACAAGGCCTAATCGACCTGGCGATTGACACGTACAAGAAGGCAATCGAACTGCAGCCCAACTTTCCCGATGCTTACTGTAATCTGGCGAACGCATTGAAAGAGCGAGGGAATATCAGCGAGGCGGAGAAGATGTATTCGATGGCGTTGGAGGTGAGTTCTGGAGAAAATGGAGAGGAAAAGAAACATTTATCTGGGGGAGATACTCAAAAAAAAAATCTGCCTGAAATTTTGGTAAATAATGTCAAAAATATTCCCGGACATGTTCAGAAAATTTCAGGCCAAAATATCGATTTTTCTGAAAATTTTCAAAATCGATTTTTGACATTATTTGCCAAAATTTCAGACTGATCTGAGCATTCTCTGAATTTTGGCTGAATTTTTTTTTTCATATTTTGCTGGTTCCGTGAATAACCTAATTAGGAACTATAAATTTTCTTTCACTGCATTATTTATAATGGACCTATTCAGTACAGGAAAAAAACCGATTTTCGTGGTTTTTTCCTTATGCAAAATTGAGGAAAAAAGACAAAAAACTACAGTAGTCGGATGTTTTTTGACGTAAACAGCTTATTGTGTCGAAACCGGCTGATGAAATAATTCGATGCGCCTTTAAATTTTAACCAAATTCCCATTGAAAATTAATGGACCTATTCAAAGTACTGTAGAAAAACGGCAAAAATGACAAAAAAAAATCGGAAAATGCTCTGATTTGTCTGAAATTTTGGGAGAAACTGTCAAAAATGCTTCCGGGCTTGCTCAGAAAATTTTCGGCCGAAATATCCATTAAAAAAATTTTCAGAAAAAAAATTACTTTTTTTTAAATCGATATTTCGGTCCAACATTTTCTGAGCAAGCCCGAAAGCATTTTTGACAGTTTCTCCCAAAATTTCAGACAAATCAGAGCATATTCCGAGTTTTCTCCGAGTTTTTTTTTGTCATTTTTTCCGTTTTTCTACAGTACTTTGAATAGGTCCATAAAGGCGCATTGCATTTTTAGGCTCCGCGACATTTCGCAACGTGACCTTCCGAAACTGTGACGATTCGCAACTCACGTAGCTTTCGCTACTGTGACGTTTCGCAACCAGACGTTTCGCCGCTCGTATAAGTCGAAACTGGGACAATTCGCAACTTGTCACTTCGAAACTAGACTATTCGAAACCGCGACTTTTCACAACTTTATGTTTGGAAACTGCAAGGTTTTCTTACATGATATTTTTTTTAGATTTTTTTGTTTTTTCTCGTTTTTTTATGTTTCACGTGACGAAGCTTCGGGGTCCTGTTTGACAAGGAAGCATAAGCTAATAACCCCAATCATCAGGTAAATCTAGTCCGTATCAAATCTGAGCATTTTTTAAAGGTTAATCACCATAACAAGCTCCAGGATATCATGAAGGATATTAGATTCATAAAAGCAATCACAAATACACCGATTCCTCCTCCTCTACCACTAACTGGTTTAGATCATTTGAAAGCGAATCGAGCGGCAAGAAAGTATATCTAATTTACTTGTTTTTATTTTAATGATATGTTTTAACACAATAAAAAAACTATCTTGTTGATACAGTTTCGAAATGTCTAGTTGCGAAAAGGCTAGTTACTAAATGTCTCATTCCCGAAATGTCGCAGTTTCAAAATTGCAAGTTTCGATTTATACGAGCGGCGAAACGTCTGGTTGCGAAACGTCACAGTAGCGAAAGTTACGTGAGTTGCGAATCGTCACAGTTTCGAAAGGTCACGTTGCGAAATGTCGCGGAGCCCATTTTTACTGCCGGGTCTCGGCGCGATGGGTTTTTTTTCCAGGAAAACAACCTGCATAGGGAAAAAAACCGCGAAAATCGGTATTTTCCTGCGCTGAATAGTTACAAAAAATGTTTAAAAAAACGATAATGAGGACAACAATGAAATGACGAATGAAATTAAATAAAAAACCTGATTAAGGTTTTTGCAGACTTTTGGTGCGAGAGCACACTGTAACCGGCAAGAAAATGCGTTACAGATCTGTCCATCTCATGCCGATTCGCAAAACAATCTGGCCAACATCAAGCGGGAACAAGGAAAAATCGATGAGGCGACCCGATTGTACCTGAAAGCACTCGAAACGTATCCGGAATTCGCCGCCGCTCACTCGAATCTTGCCTCGATATTGCAACAACAAGGAAAACTTCAGGAGGCTATTCTCCACTACAAAGTGAGTTGGATTACGGTAAAATTCGAGAAGAGTGCAATATTCCCTAGCAATTACAAATACTACTTCTTTCTTTCTTTTTTCTTTTCCACTCTTTCCAGTCTGCGCGAACTTTTCAAGATTTCAGGAAGTCATCAGCTACTGTGCGCGACTAAGAGCTGATGTCTATAAGTTGTCCGATTCGAAACTGAGACTCTATATTTTTTCAGGAAGCTATCCGAATTGCGCCGACGTTCGCCGACGCCTACTCGAATATGGGAAACACGTTGAAAGAGATGGGAGACAGTTCGGCCGCTATTCAATGTTATAATCGCGCCATTCAGATCAATCCGGCATTTGCGGATGCACACTCGAATCTGGCCAGTATTCACAAGGTATATTCAAATATTCACTAAAAGTAGGAGAAAACTCTTCAATTCGCCTGAAACTTTTGGGAAATAATGTTTTAAACAGAAAAATTTTGGCATTGTGTCCCAAAGTTGCAGGCCAATCAGAGTATTCTCCAAGTTTCCCGCATTTTTTCGAGACTACCGAGGAAAAATCCAATTCCGATTCGGACCATGTTTCGATTTTTTGACTTTCGGACGTTTCGAAAGTTTTTCTGCATTTTGTCGTAGCGGTGTTCACACACAATCATTTCTTTGAGACCCTGACAAAAACTCTAACGTAAATCGCCGACACGAATAGGGAGCCGCTGCAAGTGCGCCCTATTGCACACCTCAAATACGCGCGAGATTCAAATTTAAAACATTTTCGGCAATGAAAATGAGAATCAGAGTCGAAAAAAAAAGAGAAAAACCGCAGGAAACTTTATTATTTCTTTATTTATGTAAATTTTATGAATTAATTAAATTTTTTGGCGTTATGCGGGTTGAGAGTCGCTGAATTTTTTTTGCCTTTCTCCTCGATGCTTGGGATTTGCGTTTCCAAGCTTTCACTCAGCTAAAATATGTCGGCAAGTTATTAAATATTTTTTCGCGAAAAATTGAGCGATGAATTTTTAAAATATTGTGTTTTCAATCGACTTGCGACATGAGAACGCGAGACTCCGCCCACTTATTTGTGCGCTACCTGTCTGCGTCTCTTCAAATATCATTGTGTTGGCGTGGTCGCCCACAAAAAAGTGGGCGGAGTCTCGCGTTCTCATGTCGCAAGTCGATTGAAAACACAATAAAACGACAAAACAAGACATGGAGCTTATTTTTTAATGTCCCGATTGTCATATTAATGACTCATATACATAGCATTTTGGATAAAAAAGGTTTTTTGACAAATTTCTAAACTAATTTATCGCAAATTTTGTCGAAAATCTTTCTTTTTCCTTCGGTACACATTTCGTTCTGTGCATTGATTTCACATCTGCAAAGCCGATAACATTCAAAGTTTGAATCTCGCGCGCATTTCAGGTGTGCAATAGGGCGCACTTGCATCGGCTCCCAATTCGTGTCGGCGATTTGCGTTAGAGTCTGACAAAACCGGGGAAAAAATGTCAAAAACTGAGGAAGATGCACCGCCACTTTTTTGAACTGATTCGCGATATTTTGTACTGGAAGTCTTGTAAAAACCAGGAAAACTGCGCCTCAGACTTGCAATTTTTCCCGGTTTGTCAGGGAATTTTCCTTAAAAAGCATTTAATAATGATTGTGTGCAAAAACCGGTACGACAAAATGCAGGAAACTTTCGAAACGTCCGAGGGCCATTTTTTCGTTCTGGGGTTGGCAATGCGCTCCGCTGAGTGCCTGCGTCTCTCCGGCGAGAGTTTGCTACAAAACAACAACACCCTGCCACTATTATTTTTTTTTAATTTGTCACCTGGCGAGAGGCCCGAATTCAAAAAATAGGCTCCGCCTCCTCGCCGAAATATTTCTTCAATTCTGGGCGCGCCAATTTGCAATCGCGGTGCGCGCGATTTTATGTGTTGAATTTCCGTTATTTTATTAACAAATATCCAATTAAGAAAATTAAAAACTCACTTTAAATCAACAGTTGCCAAATTCGCTTCAAAATAACAATTTTCATAACGGTTTCCAGGAGAAATTGAACGGCACTGGACACAAATTCGACGCAGAAAATAGCGCGCACCGCGATTGCAAATTGGCGCGCCCAGAGAATTGCAGAAATATTTCGGCGAGGAGGCGGATCCTATTTTTTGAATTCGCGTCTCTCACCAGGTGACAACTTTTTTAAAACAATAATATATAAAACTTTGGGACCTAATCACATGGAATCGAATTGTGTGTGTCTTAATTCGTCTTAATTCTTAAATTCTAGGACGCTGGAAACCTTCTCGAAGCAATACAAAGCTATTCGACAGCTCTAAAACTCAAACCAGAATTCCCCGATGCTTTCTGTAATCTGGCTCACTGCCTTCAAATAATATGCGATTGGAGAGATTACGATAAACGAATGCAAAAATTGGTGAACGTTGTCGAAGTGCAGCTCACATCGAAACAACGTCTTCCATCCGTCCATCCACATCATTCAATGCTCTATCCACTGTCTCATGCATCGAGAATTGCGATTGCGGCGAAACACGCACAACTCTGTTTTGATAAGGTGAGCACGATCGGTTGTATGGTTGATTAAATAAAAGTGTTTTACATTTATGAAACTGACAAGGGAGAAAATTCAGGTGAAACATCAAATGACCGGACGAGGACCACTTTTACACGCAGATCGATTCAGTGTACGGTCTGGCCAACGTCTTCGAATAGGATACGTTTCTTCGGATTTCGGAAACCATCCGACGTCTCATCTGATGCAATCGATACCTGGAATGCACGATCGAACGAGAGTTGAAGTCTTTTGTTACGCTCTTTCGCCGAATGACGGAACGAACTTCCGCTCAAAATTGATTGCCGAATCGGAACACTTTGTGGATTTCTCGCAGGTTTGCCACACAATTTTCTTTATAAAGTTATTCATGAAATAGAAAAGAAAAACAGGAAAAAAAATGTGGGAAAATTGGCGAATTGATGTCAAATATAGTCCCCGACAGAGCTTTAAAAATTTTCAGAAAAAGTCAATTTTTTTAATCGGTTCATATTGTTTTCAGCCCAAAGTGTCAAGAAAATCGGGGCAGTTTTTCCACAATTTTTTGCTTTTTTTCTATTTCGTAAATAACGCCATTAAAAAAAAATAAAAAATCCAATTTCTTCCAGAATCCTTGTAATTTGAAAGCGGCCGAGAAGATCGCCGCGGACGGAATACACATTTTGATCAACATGAACGGTTACACAAAAGGCGCACGAAACGAGATTTTCGCTCTCCGGCCCGCGCCAATTCAAGTTATGTGGCTCGGATATCCATCCACGTCCGGTTCCACGTTCATGGACTACATTATAACTGATGCGGTGACGTCGCCGTTGAAGTTGGCGCACGCCTACACGGAAAAGGTACGAATTGGGATTTGTCTTTTTTTTATCGGGTAGTAGTTTGTAAACTACAGTCGGCGAATACATTATGAATCTCGCGTTGAATGCAGATAAATTTATTCCACAATTGTCTTATCCTTGGCTTAATTATGTCCCTATTACCCTCGTCGTGCTCATTAACTTTGAAAACGCCAATTTGCCTGCGAAATATTTTGAAGCAAAAATGTATTGGCACGGTTGTAAACAAGTTTTAAAAAAATCACGAAAAACAAGAAGTAAAAACAATAGGACATGTTTACATTTTTAAATGGGTTACGGTCACACTCATCTCAACTGTGTCGAAAAGCGCTTCGAGACACTTTGTGAGAAATTTGGCTGTTTTCAAAGTTTATGAACAGCTGTTGAGACGAAAGTGCGAACAACGCAACGAAAAATTTCACTGATGTTTCTAGACGTCCCAGAGTCGAGACCATAACAAAACCGGGGAGAATTATGCAAGTTTGCGGCGGCCTAGTTTTTCCCGAATTTTACAACACTTTCAGCACAAAATCCGTGCCGCACATTTACAATGAGCTTCCACGGTTTTTGAATTGTTTTTCCCCGGTTTTGGCATTGTCACAGTGTCTCTATTTCGGTGTATTTGCACCCATTACAAATACTTGAATATTACTGTTTCTCTTCCAGCTCGCCTACATGCCACACACGTTTTTCATTGGCGACCACGCTCAAATGATGCGCCATTTGACGGAAAAAGTGGTGGTGAAGGACAACAAGAATATGACGGAGGAACGAGACTCTTGTCTCATCATGAACACGGCCAATATGGAACCGATAATGGCCAAGTCGGAGATAAAAGAGCACGTGATGGACGCGGAAGTTGTGCACGGTCCGGAGAAGGAGATCATCAAAACGGAAGTGGTCGTGCCGGTTCTGGAAGTGCCGACGGAGCCCATCAAACAAATGATCATGACGGGACAAATGACGATGAATGTGATGGATGATATGCATGTGCAGAACGGATTGGGACAGGTATCAGACACGAATTTTTGTTTTTTTTTTTAATTCTGCATTTGAACTACTTTTGGAAAAAATTTATTAAATATTAAACAAAATTCTAAAATCATTAAGCTTTTAGCGCCTGTTTTTAAAGGAATTTTCGCAAAATTTCCACTTTTTCAGAGCCGCCGCGAAGTGCGCTCCGCTGAACTCAGTAGTTTGTGAATTTCATTTTCGTCACCAAGTTTTTTTCGGATGTATTTTGACGTAAATACCCCGACTTGTCGAGACCTGCTGATAGAATAATTCGATGCGCCGTTAAATTTCGGCCGAAGTCCAATTGAAAATTATATTTTTTTAATGCTGGGTCTCGGCGCGATAGGCCTTTTCCCCTTTAAATTGAGCATATTATGCAACAAAAATAAACGAAGAAAAACAAAAAATATCTAAAAAATTAATATTTTTGTTAACTTTAAATTTATGTCGATTTATTTACGATGAAAAATGTGTTGTATTTCACAAAACTCTGAACTGACCGGTCACGACCCCCAGATCAACTCAATTCGACGCAAATTTCTCTCACTTTTCAGTCTCAAATGCACCACAAAGCAGCGACGGGCGAGGAAATCCCGAACTCTGTGCTGCTCACGTCTCGAGCCCAATATCAACTACCTGACGACGCAATTGTGTTTTGTAATTTCAACCAACTCTACAAAATCGATCCGGCCACAATGGACATGTGGCTGGAAATTCTCGAAAATGTGCCAAACTCTGTGCTCTGGCTGCTCCGGTTTCCGTATCAAGGAGAGGCAAACGTGCGGGAGTACTGTGGGCTCAAGGGTCTCGACAGTCGGAGAATCATTTTCAGTAATGTGGCTGCCAAGGTGAGTCATGCTTTTTTTTCAATTTCTATCCAATAAGCGGAACTTTTTTTTTTATTAAGAGCAATTTGAAAAAATTTTCTTTGGTATTGTGTTTTCAATAGACTTGCGATATGAGAACGCCAGAGTCCGCCCACTTATTTATGCGCGACCACGCGAACACAGTGATATTTGAAGAGACGCAGACAGAACAGTGAATGCAGACTTTCTTTTTCATGTCGCAAGTCGATTGAAAACACAATAATATCGGTTAAAGTTAATAATAAGCTCACATTTTGCCCAAACCCAATACAAACTGCATGGCGGAATTGAACTGAGCGCCCGTGACTAAGCTTTCCATCGGTTCGGACTTCGGCCCCCCTACGCCCGTCCGCTTCGCCCTCTCCGCGTATTTACGTGATGGTGTCCTAGGACAGGCATATTCTGTTTTCAATCGACTTCACGGCCCGGCCAATGCGACGTGGCCGAGGAAAAACTTGTAATGGTACAGCAGTATTGGCAGCGAAACTGGTGTGCAAACACCGCGGCGCAACACTGCAGATTGCGCGTCAACACCAATTTGTTTTGGGTTTAATTTTGCTTTTTAAAGTCCTTAACAGCGAAATTAATTGCTTTATTTCATTAAAAATGCTTAAAAAACAACAGAAAAATAAAATACAATCAAAAAATAAGATTCGGACAACAAGAAAACGAGGAAAAGTATCAAAATAGCCACAAAAAACAAAAAATATATAACAAAGTCGTGAAAACCTAATATTTTTGGCATAAAAAGGAAGATAATTATTTGAAGTACATTGGGGAAATTTTTCAGAACACTATACCTACTTATTTTCGAGAAAAAATAGTTTTTGTCTGAAATTTTTCACTTTTTTTCGATTCTTCATGATTTTTCTTGAAAATCGATACATACAGTTTTATAAATTTGGTATTAAAAGAATTAGAATTTCCTGGAGTATGTTGTGGCAAAGTATCAGATCGAAATACCAACTTGTTTTCGAGAAAAATATTTTTTTGTCGGAAGTTTTCACATTTTTCGACTTTTCGTGTTTTTTTTTCAAAATTCAAACATACAGCTTTACATATTTGGTATCAAAAGAAGGAAAACTGCCTGGAGTACGTTGTGGAAAAGTATCAGAACGAAATACCAATTTATTTTCGAGAAAAAAAAAATTTTTTCTCAATTTTTCACTTTTTTCAGCAATTTGTGATTTTTTTCGAAAATAAAGTGATACAATTTTATAAATTTTATATCAAAAAAAGGAGAATAGTCTGGAGTACGTTGTGGCAAAATAACAGAACAAAATACCAATTTGTTTTCGAGAAAAAAAGAAAGTTTTTTGTCTGAATTTTTTACATTTTTCGATTCTTCGTGGTTTTTCTTGATAATCGATACATACAGTTTTATAAATTTGGTATCAAAAGAAGGAGAATTTCCTGGAGTATGTTGTGGCAAAATAACAAAACGATATACCAACTTGTTTTCGAGAAAAATATTTTTTTGTCGGAAGTTTTCACATTTTTCGACTTTTCGTAGTTTTTTTTTCAAAATTCATACATACAGCTTTACATATTTGGTATCAAACGAAAGATGATTTCCTGGATAACGTTTTGGCAAAAACTCGAAGAATCCAAATAATTTTTTCACGAGAAAAACATTTATAAAAACTCACTACCTTTGAAGACTCGTGACGGGAAGTGTGCGAAACAAATGCGAGCTCGGTTGTGAGTTATCCTGAAAATATTGTTTATTTTAAAAATTTATTAACAAAAAGATAATTAAAAACGCGAAAAAAACAGAAAAAAAACGAAGTTTTATAGTTGCCGCTCGGCGCAATGCATTAAAAAGGAGGTGGCCGAGTTTCCGAAATTTCCTCGGCCACGTCGATTTGGCCGCGCCGTGGACTTGCGACATGAAAACGCAAGTGTGCATTCACCGTAGAAAAGTGGTAAAACATCGGCCACGCTCGCTCTCTCAATTTTCTGCACTCTCTCGTCCCAAACGTTGCCCAGTGCGAATGGGGCGAATTCGCAGCGTTCCGTACCAGGGGTGTGACAAAAAAAAATTTCCAAAAAAAAAAAACTTTTTTTGTGTCCAAAAAAAGTTACCAAAAAACAAAAAAATTTTTTTTTTGCTTTAAAAAAAATTAACAAAAAAACAAAAAAAAAATTTTGTCCTCAAAAAATTTACCAAAAAAAAAAATTCCAAAAAAAGTACGTATTTCTGCCATTTAAAAAGAAATTTTCCAAGTTTTTGTTGAAAATTAGAGGTTTTTGTCAATTCGGAGCATATACTGAATGAGTTTTTGCCCAAAAAACCGGAACTTTCTTTTTTTTTTTTTTGATCCCACCCCTGATTCCGTACTGAGAATAATTGATTTAAAAAAATAGGGGAAAACATGAAAGAAATCGAAGAAACAAACCGATTGACAATACCATTTTCGAAAAGAAGTAGTTGGTCGCCGGCCTAGAAAACGTCGTCTTCGTGTACTTCCCGTGAGACCGGAGTTCGAGTTTATGGGTTGGTATCGGGCGCGGTTTTTTTTTTTTTTTGATTTGGACGTGCTATTACTATTGGCGTTTTCACACAAACAATTATATTTTTGTCCAGGAAGAACATGTCCGTCGCGGTCAACTTGCGGACGTTTGTCTGGACACGCCCCTTTGCAACGGACATACCACTGGAATGGACATATTGTGGACTGGAACACCAATGGTCACTATGCCACGTGTGTTTCTAGTTTTTTTCACATTGATTTTTATTTCAAAATTTGCAGTAGAAACTCTGGCGTCTCGTGTTGCCACGTCACAGCTCTACGCTCTAGGAGTGCCCGAGCTAGCGGCTCGAAATCGACGAGAATACGTGGATATCGCTGTACGATTAGGAACCGACGCTGAATAGTGAGCAGTAAATGCTCAATGAGCCCGTAATTTTTGGAAATTTTCAGCCTCCAAACGACACGAGCCAAAGTGTGGAAAGCGCGCACCACTTCGACACTTTTCGACGTGAAACAGTATTGTCGTGACATGGAAGATCTTCTTGAGAAGATGTGGAAACGGTACGAGAGTGGTCAACATGTGGATCACATTGTGACGAACACGGAACCGCCCGTTGACATTTGAGCGCCTACGTCATTATCATCATCATCACTGATCGTTGTACATTTTGTATAATTTTGCTCCAAAAAACATTCTATGCATTTTCTCATTCCGCTTCCCTCTTTTTTCTCTGCTCCATATTGGATGCTCCTGTTCTCATTTTCACGTTCTTCTCCTTTATTCTGGGTTCTTTCTAATGTGATTTATTTTTATTATCTTTATTTTCCTATATTTTCATTTTTTTTTTAACCTTTTTAGAATATGCTCGAACTCCGCCCCTTTGAGGTCTCATGAATCTCCAATCACCACGTTTTTTTCTCCATTTCCCGCTAATTTCACACGAATATCGTGCCATTTTTCAATTATTTTCCTTTTCCAACCATTTTGCTCCATGTTTTTGTTTTTGTTTTTGCCAGGCTAGATTTTAGTACTTTACTTCACTTATCTACAGTCAGTGAGCCACATTGGCTCTGTTTTAAAAGCGAAAATAAATTAAATTTTCGGTTCGCCGAACGTAATTGTATATAATTTGACGGAAATTGGAGTTGAGCGGCTCTTCGAGCTCTTCCACCCAATTTCGCTCCATCTTCTCCTTCTTCTTCTTCTTCTTCACCGTTTCGACGACTGCTCAAAAGGGGCGGAAAATTGAAAAAGTGGAAGGGTCTTCAGGAGAAAACGGGAAAAAAGGAGAAGAGAAAAGATTCCGAAGAGAGAAGAAGCAATTTGAGAAGAGCTGCTCCACGGGCTCTTCTGCTCGCCAAAAAGCTGTCATTTCCAATTTTGGACCGAAATTGACAACCACCGAGACGAACACAAAACATGCAACTTTTCTTTAAATGACTGAAAAAAATGAATTCAAAAAACTATCGAAACTTTGTATTTTTGACTATTCTAATATTCAGCAGAATTGGAGAAACTTCACGAAAGTTTCCGTTGAGTAAGTTTACGTTTTTAATTTGAAAATTGAAATTCTACTTTAGGAGCTTTCGTGGCTTCAACCGACACTGATAATGATACGGCTCACGCTATCATTGAGGTAAAGTTGTTTTAAAATGTGTAATGCAAACGCGCCCCACGGCACCCCAGCCTTCCAAAATTGTTTCTACCTGGCTCATTTTTAAAACCCTAAGGCTCGGTCATTTTCTGATCAAAAGGCCTCGCTTTTGGATTAAAATGATGGTGTCACCCTGAATAAGCAGATAATGATTCGAATTTCCCAAAAAAGTAAATTTTCGAGTGAAAAAATCAGTTAATTATCCGACGAACTTGATGGCGCATTGGACGACGGGGGAGGCGTGCCCCCTGACAGTAATTTTGGGGGATCGTTCTGGTAACGTAGTTAACTTACCAATTTAGTTCCCCATCCCATACCATTAAAATCTCCTGGGAAATGAACGAAGAAAGTCTTTTTTTTTTAATGAGCAAAAACTCGGAGAATGCTGCTTTGATTTTCTCTCAACTTCGCTAATAATTCTTTTTAAAAAAAGCATAGCTAAAAATTTTTCGAGCATTGCTCTTGTGCGTCTGGGCTCATTTGCTGACTCGCGGCTCATGCCAGTGTTTCGTTTATTTTGAAATTGGACAATCCTTCCATCTCCTTCGAATAGAAATTGATTTGCTTTGAATTAGACTTAAAAACTTATCATTTTGCATACAGAAGTGCAGTGCATACATATATTTTCTCTTCAAAAAAAATGAGCAAAAAAATCAAAAATTTCCATATTTCTCCAGATGCTCCGACTAGCGGAAATGACATTCAATGCACGCTCCGATGTGGATTTTGACGTCCTTTTGGGCACTCGGGATTTGCCGCCAATGGAGTCGGCCACATTAATGTGGAATTTGAATAGGATCAGTAAGTGCGCTCTATTGAACTCTGCATTATCAACTTTCCTCTACTTTCAGTTTGCGATGAGATGAAATTGGGATTCATGCTAATGTTGGCTGGTACTAATTTCAAAAACTACGGTATCTACGAGGACATTGCGAATCATATTAAGGTGGAGAATTGATTATATGTGGAATGGAGAGGCGGAATCCATGTTTTCAGATGCCTCTTATCGATTGGGAGTCTTCGAAATCGGCGCCTTCAGAGAGCACGGAGCCTATGATTTTCTCGGTTGCACCGCCCGCCGAACAATTGTTAATTGACTATATTCAGTATAAAGGATGGAGAGACATTGTTTATATTCACGATGGAAAAAATGGTCAGTAAAGTCATTGGCGTGAGAGAAAACGCGTAATTTTGCATATTGTACAAAAAAGTTATTGATGGGAAGAAACTATTTTACTGTGGTTTCAATCGAGTTGCGACATCAAAACGTAAAACCTCGTCACTTCTTTTCACGCAAAAATTCAAAATGCCCTAAAAATTTAACAAAAAATTGGGCGGGTTTCATGTCTTGATGTCGCAACTCGATTGAAAACACCATCGAATCGGGTCGTGTGCCACAAAAAAAAAATTTTGCGAAAAAAAAAGAAGTTTTTTTCGCAAAAAAATTTCGAAAAAAAAACAAAAAAAAACCAAAAAATGTTTTTCATTTTCACCGCGTATTTTTATCGTTTTTTATCCAAATACTATCAAATTTACCAATTTTATTCATGCAGAAAGGTGGAAAATTGCGAAAATGTGCGAAAACTGTTTGCGAGACATCTCGAAAACCCGTTCTCTAGTCTTTAACCCAAGTTTTTCTTTCCAATCTTTGATTTTTTCAAAAAAAATGCAAAAAACAAAAAAAAAATTTAAAAAAAACGGCACCCCTGGTCGTGTGCTATATGCTTTTTGCCCAAGTCCCGAATTCGATGGCTATTAGCCAAACGATTACTGAGAAGGAAACAAAAACAAGATACCTAAACATTTTTAGGGGCGCTTCCTTGATCGCTCAGTGAATCGTGTTTTTTTTTTCGGGTTACTGTAGGTCGCCGATTCATTTTTCGACAGTAAAAATTACGAGCATGAAAGAAGTTACCGTAAATATAATAATTTTCCTCAAATGTCACATTCAACAAAAATGTCCAAGTTTTCAGCCGATCGAACATTGAGATCAATGTTTTCCTATCTTCATCGAAAACTGCCGGCTTATCAGTTATTTGTTGACAATTATTTGGTAATCAACATATTGTGTAGATTTACGAGCGTGTACACTTTCAGGCTCCATCAGATGAAGAGCTCTTTCGAGAGTTTCTCAATGATTTTCATCGTCGATTATCCACTCAACATCAAATGAAATCGAATGATAGTTCGGAGGAAATTGATGATCCAATGTACGCCATTTATCGGTATCGTGTCCATTTTTTGAAATATTTCAGCCCAGTAAATGTAATTGTTGATTTGGAAGGCGGTTACCGTACACGTGCATTTTTACGGGCTCTCGAAGAAAGTGTACTCGTCAAGAAAGAGTATCATTACGTCTTTTCCAATTTTGTGAGTATTTTTATATTTATTTTGTACACATTGAACGACTTCACGGCGAGTTCGGGACTACGTTTCATAAAAAATAAATTTGATTAAATTTTCGAGCGCACGGTGTCCAGGATTGGAAATGTGGGCGGAGCCTAATTTGCTGGCACACCAGCAAACTAGCAAGGCGCACTTTCGGTGCTTGCGAATTTCTTGACTCACATTTTTTATTGACTTTTTATTTATTTATTGTCGGGCCGCCATGTCGATCAAACGCGCTCCGCTGAACTCAATACTACGTGGATTTTATTTTGGTTTCCAAATTTTCTCATTTCACGTGTAAATTCAACGTGAAATAAAATAATTTGGAAACCAAAATGAAATCCACGTAGTATTGAGTTAAGCGGAGCGCGTTTGACCGACGTGGCGGGCCGATAATATTTATTTTATTATTGTCCATTCGCGAAGAAAGCAAGTGAGCTCCTCAAAACTTAGTACTACGTGGATTTCATTTTCGTCGCCGATATATTTCATTTCGCGTTGAATTTACACGTGAATTGAAATATTTGGCGACGAAAATGAAATCCACGTAGTACTAAGTTTTGAGGAGCTCACTTGCTTTCTTCGCGAATGGACAATACGACTTTGAAGTACGTGAAATAGGAAGAAAATCATGGTATGATAAAATTAATAAAAAGACGGATTGAATTTCCATTTTATTGTGTCGGAGTAGTTATACATGTAATGCTAGAAATAACAAGATGATAAATTGGGCGACGAATTTGATAGATACGCATGGGGTTGATGTGGGTAATTGTGGATTAACATAATGTTGAAGGGCCTAACAGTAAACTACCCCTCAAAATAATGATATCAAAATTTGAAAAAGACGGGCATCATCGCGGCATTCAGGAAACTCAGTTTTCACATTTTGGCATTCCACGGATCTCTGGGGACTGCGCCAGCACCGCGAACATACCCATACACAGACAGACAGACACACAGAAAAATTCGAGCGTCAATTCTAGCGTCTCTGTGTCTCCATTTTTGCACCATTTTTGCTGGACTTGGCGAAACGCCACTGCCGAGACAAATGAACATGCGAAAAAGCGCGAATTCCTTTACGTAGGGTCTAGCACGCCGTGGACTTCCCCAAAATTTCACTGAACGAAAATAGACAATTTTGTTTTTCAAAAAGGAGTACACGATCAAAACTCTTTTTTTGTTGTTGTCAATTAGATTATGTGGGATTTCAATATTCGGGAAATAAAAACTGATAAATACTCAAGGACGCGGCCACGTTGGCGACGAAAGAGTTCAGTAAATTGAGAAAGTGTGACAGATGTTTCGCTCTGATTTCTCTGAACCTCAATCCAAATGCATGTGAAATTCATTTTTTGATTGAAGCGAGTTTGCACCGTCTTATGCCGAGTATATTTTTTCTTATTTTTTAAAAATTACCAAAAAGTTTCCCGAATCAAACACTGTACGTTTGTATTACTTTTCTGTGCTGACTCGACTACTATTCAAACTACAGTAACACAAAAAACCCGATTTACGAAGTGTTTTCGGTCGTGCCCTAAAAATAGTCATTGCTCATTCGGGTCAGCGTAGATCGCCGCTTTATTAATTCGGCAATATTGGGAAAACAAAAAATTCGGCACGATGTTTGCGTTCTAAAAAAACGGCACAGTTTTGTACACGAAGTGCTATAGAATGCAGGAAAAAACCGTGCCGCAGACTTGCAAATTTTTCCCCGGTTTTGTCACGCTCTCTCCCAATATGACCCACTGTAATAATAATTCCGCCGCACCTTGTAAACAAACTAATGATCCGCGCCGCAACCGCTACTGAAAAAGTAGGTCGATGATTCGTGTATTCCTTTTGGAAAACGATATTTTGGTTTTTCGAAAAAAAACGTATTCAGGATGTCGACGAGACAGATTTGGCTGGATTTCACTTTTCACTTATCAATATCACTTGCTTTCGCATTTTTGACAAAAGTAATAAAAGATTTCAGTGAGTTTTTCCGGGAAAAATCACCAAAATAAAATTCACGAGCATTCAGAAAAACTAGAGCCGAATTTCACGATGTTTATCGTGGCGGATTCTCCAACACTGACAGTATCCCCACTTCAGCCGCATTTGCTCACGATGCCATTCTGGTGGCCGGAAAAGCATTGCAGATAGCGATGAATGATCACGGAAAAGAGATATTCGATAAGTAATTATCCTTGTGAAACTAACCACACCAATTTGATTTATAGATCTTTCATCCGTCACCAACTTTTCAATCGAGGCAAAAAGGGACTTTACTGTCGGCCACACGAGGACACGTCTGAAACGAGGCAATTCGAAAGTTTCGAGCACGGAGCGAAAATCGCTGAAGCTATTAAGAAAGTGGTGCTCACGGAGAAAGATGGAACATTGACCGGTCGAATTCAGTTCGACAAGATTACGGGTCAACGCACGAATTTCTCAGCGGACGTGGTGGAGATCAAACCGGGTGTCAACTCGTTGAATAGTGTTTGGGAGGTAAGTCACAGAAACAAGTTAAATACACTGTGTATTGGATCGTACTTTTTTTCAAACTCGGAAAAAGTTCGCGCTAAATATTTAAGCAACCAAACTATAACGTTGAGCGCAAATTTTAAATTTGGCTGCGCACCTGGCGTCAATTTTCGCCGTTTGAATAAATTTACGCTTCAACGCACCGTGAATTACGCCATTTTTACCTGGGTATAGTCAGTACTAAGCTCTGTAAATTCGCCCCAATCGCACAATGAACTGTGCATGAATTTGGAGGGAGATTCAGAGAAATCAGAGCAAAATATCGACCACGGCATCTCAATTTTCTGCACTCTCTCGTCGCCAACGTGGCGGCCTCGTCCACTGCGAAACGGCGTGTTCGACGGAGCGTTGGAAAATAAAATTTAAACTGCGCGAGCTTTTTCCCCATTTTTCTACCGTAGGCTGCATTTAGCTGCGCAGCCACTTTTCTGATACGAAGAGGAGACGCCACAAGCAGAGTGCGAGGATATTGTTGTTTTTTTTAGCAAACTCTCGCCGGAGAGACGCAGACACTCAGCGGAGCGCATTGCCAATAACGTTCCAGTCAGCACGCCGTGGGCGAATGGAGCGAATTCGCAGAGCTTCGTACTGAGAATATTAGATATTTAATAACATGAATAAAAAACAAAAATTCGGAGAGAATTCCAGTGTCACAATCCATTATACATATCGGCCCTCGTGGAAGCACAAGTCCCTTTTTATTTCTCTCTCAAATTTTGAGACACCATCAAAACCTGGGAAGCAAATCGAGTTGAGAAGCCAAAACCTGGAAAAAGGGGCGGAGCAAGAAGCGCGCTGCAGATGCCAAGCATTAATTCCTTTGTAGATTTTCCTCGTTTCTCAGATTTTGTCGATATTTCCACTTTCCGCTAATTTCCTTTGTAAATTGTAAATTCCTTTAGAGTTATACGAAATTCGGAGACATTGACAAAATCTGGGAAAACTTTGCAAGTCTGTGGCACTGTTTTTCCAACATTCCAAAGCACTTTCTGTACAAAATTCGTGCCGAAAACTTGCAATGGGCGGGGCTTCTTTCCTGGTTTTCGAAATGTTTTCCCCCGGTTTTGACATGGTCTGAAAATTTCTTCTTATGGGGTTATTCTCGAAACCAGCAAAATAAGCAAAAAATATAAGAAACCAGCTAAAAATTCAGCTAAAATTCGGAGAATGCTCCGATCGGTCTAAAACTTTGAGAAATCATTTAAAAAATACTCTCGGACATTCCCAGAAAATTTCAGACCGAAATATTGATTTTTAAAAATATCGATTTTTATTTCTGAAAAATTTCAAAATCGATATTTTGGTTTGAAATTTTCAGGGAATGACCGGAAGTAATTTTTAAATGATTTCCCAAAGTTTCAGATTGATCGGAGCATTCTCCGAATTTTTTGCTAGTTTTTTCTATTTTTTTCTGGTTTCGAGAATAACCAAATTAAAATTTGATCACAGCAATTGGGTCAAGTAGCAGGCTTTTCGATATGGTCAATGGAAAACAATTCCTTTACGATTACTTTCAAATCACGGGAAAAAACAGTTTACAGCGTTTCCAATGGGCGCAAGGTGAAGGATTTCTGCTCGGCGGCGAACGACATGTGCATGAAAAGAAGAAAGATTCGAGTCTAAACAAAAAAGGAATTCTTCCCTCAAAACCATGGAAACTGCGATTCAATGTGGTCACAGTTCTTGTCAAACCATTTGTAATGCTGCGGAGAAGAAATCCAGGAGAGCCAGAGCTCAAGGGAAATGACAGGTTTTATTCAAACAATTCATCATTTGGATATTTTTATTTTATTATGTAGATTCGAAGGCTACTGTATCGATCTGTTGAACCTGTTGGCCAAAAATATCAGTGGATTCGAGTACGATGTATTCATTTCGGACGGAAATAAATACGGATCAAGGCAACCGGATGGAAGCTGGGATGGAATGATTGGATATTTGTTGAACGAGGTTATCGCACAGCCAATTAACAAATATCTATTACAATTTTCAGACAGCTGACGTGGCAGTGGCGCCATTGACAATAACTCAGGAACGAGAGCGAGCCGTTGACTTTTCGAAACCATTCATGACTACAGGAATTTCAATATTGATAAAGAAACCGGAAAAACAGGAATTCAACATTTTCTCCTTCATGGAACCACTCGGAATGACCATTTGGATTTTTACATTGAGCTCTTATTTTGGAGTGAGTCCGTCCGTTCACCGTAAATTTACACCACCGTAACCTTTCAGGTCTCCCTTACTATATTCCTCGTTTCTTGGTTTTCACCATACGAGAAACGAATCGAATTCAAACGCGGAGAATTCACTGTCACTAACGAATTCACTCTTTACAACTCATTCTGGTTCACACTTGCGGCATTCATGCAACAGGGAACTGATATTTTACCAAGGTCGGTGGATATCATTGATACATTTCGGAAATGAAACTTTTAGAGCGGTTTCCGGAAGAATAGCGTCTTCTTGTTGGTGGTTCTTCACACTAATTATTGTTTCTTCGTACACTGCGAATTTGGCCGCCTTTTTGACATTAGGTTTGCATTTTTGACTGTGAACTTTCGAATTTTTGCTGTAACTTTTGAACGCGGAGGATTAGGATTCTGAAAATTTTCATTCGCATGTCCCGTAATGTTATTGGCAAGCTGCCTGCCTAAATGGGTTCAATCAAATTTGAAAATTTCCGATTTTTCAAAAATTTAAAATGTCAAAATTTTCGACTCAAAAATTGTTTTTTTTCAGGTTTGTTAGAACTCTATATTTGTTTTCAATAAAGAGTTTTTAGACTAAAAGCTTGATTCATTTTCAGCCAAGATACAGCACTTTGAGTATCAAGCAGGGCTGTCGAAATAGCGGATGGACGCTGGTCCGTTTTGACAGCCCTGGTATCATGGCTCCATGGGCTAGTCAACTTTAACACTGATGACACTTTTAATGAAAGTCAACAAAACCGAAGAAAATTAAGAAAAATCGTATTGAACCGTTAAAAATCACCTTTTAATAGATTTTATTTGGTTTTTTCCCTTCGATTATCAACAAAAGTTGGATCTGACTTGCTCAGGGACCCTGATAAATACTTAGCTAGCACCGTACAATGGCTGAATCTGAATTAAAATCGCTGAATAGCATCCTATTCTTGCAGAAAGAATGACCCCGCCGATCGAAAGTGTTGATGACTTGGCAAATCAAAACAAAATTCTGTATGGAGTTGTAGAGGGAGGATCTACGGCCGCGTTTTTTGAGGTATGCCTTTCGAGCATCCATGATCTCTTTCTTTTTCTTCTAGGACTCGATTGTGCCACTTTACAAGAAAATGTGGAATTTCATGGTGAGCACGTCACAAAAACAAATCGAGTCGGAAAAACAGACGATTTCAAATAGGTTTTCATTTTGTTTTCTCTTTTTTCAACATTTTTTCCCGACATGTTCAGCACTTCCAATCGAATCTTCGTGAGCTCATATGCGGATGGAATCGAAAAAGTGCGGACGAGCAAAGGAAAATACGCGTTTTTGCTGGAGGAGACCACAAACAACTACGAGTCCGGACGAAGACCATGTGATACGATGAAAGTCGGTCAAAACTTGAATACACTAGGCTACGGAATAGCCACAAAGATTGGAAATCCGCTACGGTAATCTAGTGTAGATTTACGAGCTCATTGTTGATTGCCAACTGTTTTACAGCGTCTCACTGAATCTCGCCATTCTCTATCTTCAAGAGAAAGGAGAGTTGAAAAAGTTGGAGAATAAGTGGTGGTACGATCGAGGGCAATGTGACACTGGAACTTCCGATGGCGGCACAAGTAGCAGTTTGAATTTGTCAAAAGTGGCCGGTATATTCTACATTTTGCTCGCCGGTATGGTGCTCTCAATGTGCACAGCGCTCATCGAGTTTTTGTTTCGAAAGAATAAAGAGAATCGGGAGAAAGAAAAGAATAGAATGAGGAATTCGAGACAAAAACCGAAAAAAGCGATTATGGCATCGTGTCAAAAAGCGACCAAAATGAAGCGAAGAAGCAAAAGTGAGGAAGTCAGTTCGCCGAGAAGCACACTTTTTTGATTTTAATTGTTTCAATTTGAACCGGGAAAAATAAATTTAACAAAAATATGCGTTTTTATGTATTTTTCGCAAAATAGACTTTCATATCATTACCTCCATCTTTTCGAATCGTTCTTTAAAAAAAAACGTCATTTTAATTAATTTTCCTGCATTAAAATGGCTCCGCGACTTTTCGCAACGTGACCTTTCGAAACTGTGACGATTCGCAACTCACGTAGCTTTCGCTACTGTGACGTTTCGCAACCAGACGTTCCGCCGATCGTATAAATCGAAACTTGCGATTTCGAAACTGAGACATTTAGTAACTAGCCTTTTCGCAACTAGACATTTCGAATCTGCATCAACAAGATAGTTCTATTTTTTTGATTGTGTTAAAACATATCATGAAAATAATAACAAGTAAATTAGATATACTTTCTTGCCGCTCGAATTCCTTTCAAATAATCTAAACCAGTTAGAGGTAGAGAAGGAGGAATCGGTGTATTTGCTTTTATGATTCTAATATCCTTCATGATATTCTGGAGCTTGCGACGGCGATCAGCCTTTAAAAATGCTCAGATTTGATACGGACTAGATTTACCGGCAAATTATCATTACCTACCTTTTCTTTACCTACTTTTGTTCAGTTACCTACCTTGATCATTACCTACCATGATCTTTACCTACTAAAATCGAAAACGCTCTTTACCTACTTTATCACTACCTACCGTAATCTTTACCTACCTTCATCACTACCTACTTTGATCATTACCTACCGTGATCTTTACCTACCAAATGCAAAAACGTTCATTACCTACCTTTAACAATATCGCATTGTTTAAAAATCAGACACATTTATGCAAAGTTATTACATGTTTCTCCGATGTTTTTTTAAGAATTCGCAATTTTTCAGAAATGAAACATACTTAGAAAAACATCCTTCTGAAGCACGAATTTTGCTGTGGAAATTTGGAAGTTTCTTGTGATTTTTAACGTTTTACATGTACAGTACCGGACAAAAAAGATATCATATTTTGGTTTTTGAGTATAACTTTTGAATGGTGAGTGTTACGGTTCTGAAAATTTGCATGAATCTGTCCCGTAATGTTTTTACAAGCCCCAAAAATGGATTTGGTCATTTTTGAATACTGCGAATTAAAAAAAAAATTGCAGATGCCAAATTTTCGACCCAAAAATTTTTTTTTTTCAGATTTTTCAATACTCGAAATTTATTTTTAAAATGAAGTTTCGAAACTAAACGTATGATTTTAGTTGACTATGGGTCGATCGGACAATTTTCAGCTGACTTACAGCAGTCCAAATGAGTAAGTCAACTTTAACTTTTATTGAGGATCACCAAAACCGAAGAAAATTAGGGCAAATTAGATGAAAACTGTTAAAAAACCAAGTTTATTTGGTTTTGTTTGGTTTTGGTGATTCTCAATAAAAGTTAAAGTTGACTTACCCACTTGGACCCTGATATTCAAAGTGCTATAAGTCAACTGAACATTGTCCGATCGACGCATAGTCAACTAAAATCATATTCTTAGTTTTGAAACTTCATTTTAAAAATAAATTTCGAGTATTGAAATTTCTGAAAAAAAAATTTTGGGTCGAAAATTTGGCATCTGAAATTTTTTTTTTAATTAGCAGTATTCAAAAATGACCAAATCCATTTTTGGAGCTTGTAAAAAACATTACGGGACAGATTCATGCGAATTTTCAGAACCGTAACCCTCGCCATTCAAAAGTTATACTCCAAAAACCAAAATATGATATCTTTTTTGTCCGGTACTGTACATGTAAAACGTTAAAAATCACAAGAAACTTCCAAATTTCCACAGCAAAATTGTGCTTCAGAAGGATGTTTTTCTAAATATGTTTCACTTCTGAAAAATTGCGAATTCTTAAAAAAACATCGGAGAAACATGTAATAACTTTGCATAAATGTGTCTGATTTTTAAACAATGCGATATTGTTAAAGGTAGGTAATGAACGTTTTTGCATTTGGTAGGTAAAGATCACGGTAGGTAATGATTAAGGTAGGTAGTGATGAAGGTAGGTAAAGATTGTCGTAGGTAGTGATAAAGTAGGTAAAGAGCGTTTTCGATTTTAGTAGGTAAAGATCATGGCAGGTAATGATCAAGGTAGGTAACTGAACAAAAGTAGGTAAAGAAAAGGTAGGTAATGATAATTTGCCAGATTTACCTGATGATTGGGATTATAAGCTATTGCTTCCTTGTCAAACAGGAACCCTGAAGCTTCGTTGCGGATACAGAGAATTGATCCCGAAAAGCTGTGTTGGATACTCATGATCTGGAAGTTTGTTGTCTTTTGCAGTGGATTTTTGCTGGTTGCGAAACGTCACAGTAGCGAAAGCTACGTGAGTTGCGAATCGTCACAGTTTCGGAAGGTCACGTTGCGAAATGTCGCGGAGCCATTAAAATGTAGTTTTGCATATTGTGAAAGCAAAACAGTTGCAAAGTGGTGTTTGCGTACTTTTAAAATTCAAACGAAAATGGGAACAAATCTCTTCATTTGCCATGCTATTTCTCTTATTGTCGTTTGAATTTCAAAAGTACGCAAACACCGCGTTGCAAATTTTTTTGTTTTCACAATAGGACTATAAAGTCTATAATGGAAGGAAAATTCATCTGCATATTGGGAAAATAAAAAAATTGCAACGCGGTGTTTGCGAACTTTTGAAATTCAAATGGCAAGCAAAGAAATAGCATGGAAAATGGAGAGAGACGTCCCCCTTTTCGTGTTTAATGGAGAGAGACGTCCCCCTTTTCGTGTTTTTTTTGAATTTTAAAAGTACGCAAACCGCGTTGCAACTTTTTTGTTTTCACAATAGGTCCATTATCTGTTCGTGCCGAGATACGCCGGTGTACAGTAGTCAAGATAACTGTAAAAAAAAATAAATAAATAAACTTGAATAATTACAATTACGGAATAAATACAATATTTCAAAGCGATCGTGCCTACGTGAAAAATACATGTTGTCGGCCCGCCAAAATGGTCAAACGCGCTCCGCTGAACTCAATACTACGTGGATTTTATTTTGGTTTCCAAATTTTTTCATTTCACGTGTAAATTCAACGTGAAATAAAATAATTTGAAAACCAAAATGAAATCCACGTAGTATTGAGTTTAGCGGAGCGCGTTTGACCGACGTGGCGGGCTGATAATACATACATTGATGTACGTGGTATGAAAAACGAGAAGAAAAGAATGTCAACCCCCAACATCTTGCTTTATTCTCCGTCGCCCTATCTACAAATATTCTCGGTATAAAACGCTGCAAACTCGCTCCAATCGAAAAAAGAATTTCGCATGCATTTGGAGTGAGATTCAGAGAAATCAGAGCGAAACATCGGCCACGCTCTCTCGTCGCCAACGTAACCGACTCCTCCACTGTGCGAAGGGAGCGAGTTTGCAGCTCTTCATGCCGAGTATAGCAAATGATGCACGAAAATGTGGAAATATGTACCACGTGGTCATATAGAAATGTCCCACTCAGACAATGCTATGCATATTGAAAGTTCCTAATCATCTTGACCCGGAAATTCTCAAAATTAAATACAAAAAATGCAAATCCAAGAACTTTACAGTTTTATTAGTTTTCCTTCTTTTTTTTCAAAGAATACATAAAACTTTCTCTCTGTTTCTCTCCTCTTCTTCTCACTTTTTTTTCAATCTTACACATTTCGAGAATTCTTCTCCCCGCGTGTGTTTTCTCTTCTTCCGTCATGCATTTCAAATTACGGTAAACCGTGGAGACGCCGACTCTTTTTCGACACCCCCGCTGCTCGAGAGCTCTCGATGAGCCGGAAGAGAAAAGAGCGAAGAAGACGTTGGGTTGACCGAGTGCCGAAGGACTTTCTCGTGAGTTCTGGCCAGAAGAAATATACGAAATTCAATTAATTTTATAAAAGGAACTCGTTTTTTTTCATTGTGCCTTCTGGTTACTGATCGTTATCGCTCTTTTTTCTCAGCGTTTTAACACAAATCTTCCTTTTTTCTAGATATTCCCAATTTTTCGCGAACATCGAATGACTTGATGAAGTATAAAAATGCAATCACATACGTTCACGCGGAGTCGTGGTGTTCCGATCTACATGAACGGCTCGGTGTCACACCAGCGCCCTTATGATCGTCTTTCTGAGGTAGGAGTCTGGTAATTATGTAAATGCATGCACTTTAACTTATAATATTGCCGAGCAAAAGCTGCGAAGGCAAGTGCGCTCCACTGAAAGCAGTGCCAAATTATTTTTTCTGTATATCTTCCATTGTTTGCATAATTTCTTCGTTGTTCTTGTTTTGTCTTTGTTAAAATGATTAATTGCAAGAAAATTGTTTAATAGTTTGTGGAAAAATTTCCAGATTATGCCCAATTTTCGAAATTTCCGCAATTTAAAGACTCTAAACTTATTTATTCGAAAGGTGTTTTGCTCAAATGCAATTGATCATATTTTATGGGTCTATTCACGGAAACCAGCAAAATATGCAAAAAATTCAGCGAAAATTCGGAGAATGCTCCGATCAGTCTGAAATTTTGACAAAAAATGTCAAAAATACTCCCGGACATATGCAGAAAATTTCAGACCAAAATATCGATTTTTAAAATTTTCAGAAAAAAAATCAATTTTTTTTCTTAAAATTTTATTTTCGCTGAATTTTTTGCATTTTTTGCTGGTTTCGTGAATAGCCTTATTAATGTATATATTTGTTTAATTTTTATCTCAAAAATTACCAATTTCAATTTGAACTTAACCCGGTTTCCTCCAAATCTATGTACCAATGTATACATAAAATCAATAATTTTCGGGATAAAAATATTTAAAGTCATAGTGAAAATAGCATCTGAACAAAAAATGTTAAATAAATGATTTTAGCTTCTTTTTTTAAAGCGGTAATTTCCAAAAATGACGAATTTTGACTGAAATTGGGCATAATCCGGAAATGTTCACAATATATTACGAATTGTCTTGCAATTAATCATTTTAATAAATAAAAAACTAGAAAAACGTAGAATTTATACAAAAAATCAAAGAAGAACAGAAAAAAAAATAATGGAGACGAGAATGAAAATCACTAAATACTGACTATCAGTTCAGTGGAGCGCACTTGCTTTCGCGGCGGCTCGAAAACACCTATATTCAAGGGGAAACTTTGATAAAATATTAGGTTGATCGATAAGTTCTGCTACACTTTAATATTTTTCTATAAGATTCTAGAATGTTGCATACGCGCTATTCATCACTCAAATCTAAATCCAATGGCTCCACCTGACGGTGAAGCCTTCTCAATCTCTCGAGGCAAGTTCAGGCTGCTTCTCCTTTTAGAGTATCCCTTCTACGACTCCGGTTTCGTCTGGAAAATGTCAATTTTTGTTTTAAGTGTAACAGAACTTATCGACCAACCTAATATTATGCTCGCATCTGACCGGAACTAATTAAGGGGTTCCGTTAGTTTTGTCATACTATGCAAAGCTTTATCATTTCAGCCATCAACCTCGCGACAACTACCAAGAAGTATTTCCCTGGCACCAAATGGTCATCGAGCTAGCTCACGAAGGGAAAATCAAGTAGATGTGAGTGCTGATCTTTATTATAGAGTTTAGATTCCAGAAATCTTAGAAACTGAACGAGAAACACCGTATTTCAGACAAGTCTCCCACCCACTTTTATCTCACGATATCATGACGAGTCGGCGGTCCGAAGAATGACTTATCGAGCAATACCTGGCACTGAAATGCGAATTTCTAAAATTGGTTTCGGTTAGTCCCAGCGTAACTTCATTTGAGAATATTTTTATCGATTTCTGCACTCCAAAAATACCATTTTTAGGCGCCGCCGCGATCGGTGGAATGTTTGGAAACGTGGAAGACTCAATCACAAAGATTGTTGAAACAGCAATAAAGCAAGGTCAGAGTATTTTCTGCTAGGGTCTCAATTTTAGAATTTTCAGGAATAAACTACATTGACACTGGCTATTGGTACAGTCAAAGTCGAAGTGAATCAATATTGGGAAAGGTGAGTGAGCGGATTGAACAAATTGAATAAAAATTTGACAATGAGTTTGTGGAATAATCTCGAAAGCCGTAACTGGCCGTTAACTATCAAACTTTTCCAACTTTTTTTTTTTGTTTAAAACCATTTTGATGTCTCTATTTAAGAAACAATTTGTTTACCACCAAAAATTGCAACATGTGGGAACTCGGTTTTTTTCCATTTTTTCCAGGGCTACCACGAAATAGTACCGCGCGGAATAGAGCTTCTAAAGTATTAAACTAAATCGCCGACGGTGTGAGAGCGAGGCTCTGGGACGTTTTGAAACAAGACGTTTCGAAATCTTCCACTTCGAAACTGGGACGATTTTTCATCGCCGCGTTCGCAATATTGACGAAATTCGGGCAAGGTAAAATGATTGTCGAATCTTGTACCGGTAAATTCGCAAAACTTTTCGAAATTTACTGGAAAATTTACCGCTAAAATGCACTAAAGTTTCGAAAGTCCCAGAGTACTGGCGGATGCGGTAGAGAAAAAATAAATAATCAATACTGCCTCTTATAGGCTGTATTAAAGCACGGCGTGTTCGGGACTACGTTTTTCAAAAAAAGTTTTAGCCAAACCGTAAATTCTCTAATAAAACGGCCGGCCGTTCTATTTTTCTCTATCCTCCCAGGAGGGCCGGTCTATTTTAGGTGCCCGTTATATTATAGGGTTAGGTTTACTTTTCAATGTCTTAGAATTTGTATTAATTCTTGACGATTTTCCAGAAAAACTACACAAATGTATGAGAAAACAAATTTAGAAACCGGTCAATAAGTAACAATTGGAAAAATCTAACCAAATTATTGAAAAAAGTGTTAAATTCATTATAATATGTGGGGGGGGGGGGTCTATTTTAGGGGGTCGGTCTATTCTAGGGGGCCGTTCTATTACACGACATGCTAGCACCTACCTCAGTGCAAACGCGCCCCAAAAACACTAAACGTTTGATGAAACACTGTGACCCGCGTGTTAAGAGAACATTCCCTCGCGGCGTTGCCAACGCTGCTGCTGTATCAAATGTTTTAAAAATATAAGGGTTATCTGCGAGAAAAAAACATGTTTTAACTTTTGTTTTCGCGGAACGTACGCAGAAAATTGAACGAGCGAAAAAATCGAATTTCATAAAATTAGACTAAAACGTAGATGCCAGCATGCCGTGTATTATGAGGGCCGTTCTATTAGAGAATTTACGGAAATTTTCGTGCGCCAATTCTCGCGTCTCTGTGTCTCCATCTTTACACGCATTTTGCTAGACTTGGCAAGACGCCACTACCGAGACACAGACACATGTGAAAAAGGCGCGAACTCCGTTACGTAGGGTCTAACACGCCGTGTAAAGCAATTCTATTTCGTCTTTTAATTTTTAAGAAGCTTAAAATTAGTTGCAAAGCTTTATGCTGCGTCCAAAATTTTAAAAAAATTCCTGGAAAACTCGGAAAATGCTCCGATTGGTCTGAAACTTTGGAAAAAACTGTCAAAAATGCTCCCGGGCTTGCTCAGAAAATTTTGGACCGAAATATCGATTTTTAAAAATATTGATTTTTTTTCTGAAAATTTTTAAAATCGATATTTCGGTCCAAAACTTTCTGAGACAATCCGGAAGCATTTTTGACAGTTTCTCCAAAAATTGCAGACCAATCGGAGCATTTTCCGAGTTTTCTCCCATTTTTTTGTCATTTTTCCCGTTTTTCTACATTACTTTGAATAGATTATTATTCATTTCTGAAAGTTCCACCGCTCGAAAATGTGACGTGAACTGCGGACTTGCACTTAGGCTCTCCATGAGCGGTGGGCAAAATACGGTGGTCCGCCGACCGTCCGGGCAAAGTTTGCCCGCTTTGCCCGTTTTCCCCGCATGTGCAATTGCGCGTAGCGGTGTTTGCGTCCAATAGTTAACCGAAGCAATAAACACGGATATTTTTTTATTTTTGTGAATAGAATAATGCAATTATTTGTTTCTAAACGATTATTTTCTTATTGAAAAATTGGATTGCTAACTGGGTTTTGTTTTAGGAATGGAAGATTAGCGGACGTCAAGAAAATCGACGAATTCTACTGTTTAAGGGGCGAGGAACGGAAAAAAAATTGAAGGAAATGAAAAAAATACTTCCACATGCCAATGGAAACACGAAAATGAGAATCATCTTTAGAACTGACATTTCTACGCTCTCGAACGCATCCCATCGATAGTTGAAAGGTTTTAGCGCAATCCGTGTGGTGAATTGGCCGATCGTCCTCTTTCTGAGCCTGATTCAATGATCGCATTTATTTTATGGTTTGAAAAATTGTGCTCCTTTGAGTTATAACTATTACGGTAATCGAGAGAAACGAATTTCATGAAAGTGGCAGAATATAACACGTTAATTTCATGTTAATATGTTAATTTCAATTGCCGAGAGATCAATAACTTTGCTGGAATTTTTTGTGAAGAAAACCGATTTTTTCCTCATCTTGCGAAAATTGATGACGGTATTTTAGCGTGCTCTCGAGTAAATCTATCCGCGAGAGAGCCTTTTCCCATCTCGGAAGAGTTTTTACAGAGGTCGATGTAACCATAATCCAGATTTTATCGAAAAATATTGAATTTATACTTGATTTGTAGGATTTTGAGTAATACATTTGTTTTATTGAATTATCTTTTTGTTTTGTTTCAATTATACATTTTTTTGGTCGAAATCGCAAAAGTCCGCAAACACAGTGACGCGCAAATGCATGCGGGCAAAATGCGGACGGTCGACGGGTGGTCGCGGGCAACGGGTGGGCCGGGCGGTCAAAATTTTGCCCGCATGGAATGTCTACTTGCACTCATTTCGTCTCGCGTCTCTCAATTTAGAAAATACGTATTACTCTCGTCTCAGCTAATGCACATCCTTTTTCAAAAAATGGGAAAAACTCACGAGTAATCTCGGCGTCTCGCCACGAATTTGCCAAATTTGAATAAATGCCACAATATGAGAGAGTGTGAGAAAGGGGAGAGATGAATAAGGGTGAGCAATGTGGTCTCTTGTTTTCGCTCACTCTCTCTTTTTGAGTGTGTTACGGTAGCACTTGATTCAACTGTGTTATTTTTTCCATTTTTTGAAAAAGGATGTGCATCAGTTGAGACGAGAGTAATATTTCGCCGTTATCCTAGTTCTACGTGGCCTAGGTTCCGATGGGCCCCCGGTGGAACTTTCTGGGATTGATAATAACAGGTGTTTACCACTATATTTTCGCGTGTTTTTTATTTAGAACTTACACGCCGAAAAATACAGTGGTAAACTGTATTTTTTTTATTTTTGTTTCTGGGATTTTTTGTGCAACTTTGGACTGCAGAAAAACGTGATTCCACAAAATTCTTTATGGGGTTATTCATTTCATGCATTTTGCATTTTTTGTCAAATTTTCCTTATTCATTTCATGCAGAAAACGACATTTTCTGCTGCAGAAAACTGCATTTCGTCGAACTGCAAATTGCAGTTTTTGTCACGAAAAACAAGCGAAAAATGCAAGAAAAATGGTAGTGTTATTCAATTCATGCAGAAAATGACAAAAAGTGCATTTTGCAGTTCGATGAAATGCAGTTTTCTGCGTTTTGCAGTTCGACGAAATGCAGTTTTCTGCATTTTGCAGTTCGACGAAATGCAGTTTTCTGCTGCAGAAAATGTCGTTTTCTGCATGAAATGAATAAGGAAAATTTGACAAAAAATGCAAAGTGCATGAAATGAATAACCCCATTACATTTGGACGCGGCATAAAAAACTGAAAAATCAATAAAACAGTTCAAAATTTCCCATAAACATGAAATATTGCAGGCTCTCTCAAAAATACCGCGAAAGTCGTACTACATTAGCACAAAAGTCGGACGGTTCGAGTTGGACTATGCGCGCACTTTTGACTTCCGCGCTGACAAAATTCTAGAGTCGCTGACAAGTTCACTGAAACGTCTACAGCTCACCTACATCGATATTTGCTACGTTCAGGTCGGTTCTAACAGAAAATAAATTAAAATTGAAATAACGATAAGCTCAGTTTTTGTTGATCTACTTATAGTAAATCTTAGTTGCAACGAGGTGTTTGCGTACTTTGAAAATTCAAACGTCAATCAAAGAAATAGCATGGCAAATGAAGAGAGACGTCCCCCTTATCGTTTGAGTTTTAAAAGTACGCAAACACCGCGTTGCAAATTTTTTGTTTTCACAATATGGCAAACGAAAAGAGTAAATGATTTTCCCGAACAGAAAATGAAAACTTTTGAATGCTTAATGGGTTCATGAAATTATAAACGACAAGCGAATAGTTTCAGGAATAACAAAACTATTATCAATTCAATATTCTTGCCGGCTACAGTAAGCAGTGGCGCGAAACATCGAGGCTCCGCCCCATCAGGTCTTTTCAACTGAATTCAACTGAATTCAACTGAACGTAGATCAAAAAATGTGAGCGGGTGTGTCGCCGCAGACATGTGTCGCTATGTCTGCGCCTATTATAAAACTTTCGTGGGCGCATGTGGTAGCCGGCAAGAATATTGAATTGATAATAATATTCTTGGTTAATACCCGATTTACTTTTACTTTTACCGTACGGTAAATGTTCATGAATACAACCTTTTTTCAATTTGCCCGCATCACCTTGCTAGAAAAAGGAAAATTTATTTTTAAGATTCATGACGCAGATTTTGCTCCAAATGAGTCGATTGTGCTATACGAAACCTTACAAGCGTTGGAAATGGCAAAATCTTCAGGCAAAATCCGATATATTGGGCTAACAGGCTACCCATTGGGAAAATTGGTGTAAGTATTACCATAACAAGTGATCAAAAAAATTTTCTGTTTTCAGCCAATTAGTAGACTGTTCCAACACTAGAATCGATTTCGTAATGACCTACTGCAAGGGAACTCTCAATAACAATTCGCTTGGCCAGTTTGTCGCATGGTTTCAAGCCAGAAATATTGCAATTATAAACTCTGGAGCTCTTTCTTGGGGACTGCTAACCGAAAAAGGTCCACCTCCATGGCACCCGGCTAGTGATGAGATACGCGAGGCGTGTTTGGCGGCTACTACGTATTGTTCTGTAAGAGACTTTTAAAACTATTTGCATATTATTGTTTAAAAAAATTGTCACCTGGCGAGAGGGGCGAATTCAAAAAATATATATAGGCTCCGCCTCCTCGCCGACATTATCTGCAGTTCTGCGCGCGCCAATTAGCAATCGCGGTGCGTGCGATTTTATGCGTTGAATTTTCGTTATTTTATTAACAAACAAGCCTGCAGCTTGTGGCGACTAAGTCGCCTTCGTCAAATATTTATTTTTTTTATTGATGTTTGTTTTTTTTTTATAGAAATGGCAATCATTTCTTTTCCCTATTTCTTTCAAATTCTCGTGACCCATGTGGTATAGTGGTTAGCACGTTTGAACGTCAATCGAAAGGTCGTGGGTTCGAGTTTTTTCGACTGCAAACTCGTGTGTGAGACACACAAACAAACACACAGACTAATCTAAAATTTTCTATATAAGAAAGATATCCACTTAATAAAATTAATAACTTATGCCGCGTCCAAAGTCAAAAAAAATCCTGAAATCACGTTTTTTCTGCAGTCCAAAGTTGCAAAAAAAATCACAGAAATAACAGGTGTTTACCACTGAATTTTTCGGCGTGAAAGTTGTAAATGAAAAAACACGCGAAAATCCAGTGTTAAACACCTGTTATTTCTGTGATTTTTTTTGCAACTTTGGACTGCAGAAAAAACGTGATTTCAGGAATTTTTTTGACTTTGGACGCGGCATTACTTTAATGGGGTTATTCACGAAATGGCAAAAAATGGCAAAAAACTGCGCGAAAACTCGGAAAATGATCCGATTTTTCTGAAATTTTGGGAAATGAAGGAGAAAACTCTCCCGGACATTCCCACAAAATTTCAGACCAAAATATCGATTTTAAGCATTTTCAGAAAAAAAAAGCAAAATTTCTTAAAAATCGATATTTTGGTCTGAAATTTTGTGGGAATGTCCGGGAGAGTTTTCTCCTTCATTTCCCAAAATTTCAGAAAAATCGGAGCATTTTCCAAGTTTTCGCGCAGTTTTTTGCCGTTTTTTGCCATTTCGTGAATAACCCCACAAATCAACAGTTGACAAAATTCGCTTCAAAATATATAACAAGTTTTATAAAGGTTTCCGGGAGAAATTGAAAGGCACTGGACAAAAATTCAACGCATAAAATTGCGCGCACCGCGATTGCAAATTGGCGAGCGCAGAATTGCAGAACAGAAGGCGGAGCCTATTTTTTGAATTCGCGCCTCTCGCCAGGTGACAATTTTTTTAAAACAATAATACAAAACAGGCAGTTTGTTGTTTTCTGTTCAAACTGACAAATTATGCCAAAGTCAGGAAGTGTACTAAACACTGATTTTTAAATTTTGTAAAAATTTTTCTAAACCTTCAGGCCAATTAGTAAATTTTCCTATGTGATAACTTTCCCGTACCACTCCGATCAAAGATACAGTGCATCAGAGTTGCATGGAAGTGAAAGTACGTTTCGAGAGGACGTTGTTAAAATTAACTGTTTTTTGTTAAAATTAACTGTTTTTAAAACATTTTCTGGTCTTTAGTCTCGTTTTTTTTCAAAATGTTTAAATGTTGACTTCCGACTTCCGTTTTAGAAATTTCGCTTCAATGCAACTCTGCTTTGTACTGTTTCGGAACATAACTGCCAGAATTGGAGTTTTAAGGGAAAAAAAAACAACTGCGCGAAATTAAACTCAATTATCACCATATGCAACGGAATACTTTTTCGAGCTATTCTAGCTTTTTTTGGTCAGAACAGCTGCATTTCAGGCAGTTCTATTCCGAAATAGCACCGAATATTTAGCCCCCTCAGCTAACGGAATTTTTTCCATAGACCATCTACTCGCGACGGGGTGCTCAAACTCCCAGCTCGCTTAGTTTTCAAAATTTCCCAATTCTGTCTTTTTTAAACAGTTTCTAATGGACCTATTCACAAAACCGTTAAAAAAAAAGGAAAAAAAAACCTGCGGGAAAAATCGGAGAATGCTCCGATTGCCCTGAAATTTTGGGAAATATTGGAAAAAATTCTCCTGTACACGCTCAAAAAATTTTGGACCAAAATATCGATTTTAAAAATTTTCAGAAAAAAATCATACTTACTTACTTGTGATACTTGTGAGGTTCGACCTCAGTATCACAAGTAAGTAAGTATGATTTTATTTTTTCATTTATTTTTTGCATTTTTTTGTCCACAAAAAAATTTACCAAAAAAAAAAAATTTTTTTTCTTACAAAAAAAAAAATACGTATTTCTGCCAGTTAAAAAGAAATTTTCCAAGTTTTTGTTGAAAATTAGAGGTTTTTGTCAATTCGGAGCATATACCGAATAAGTTTTTGCCCAAAAACCGGGACTTTTTTTCGCCTCCGTGGATCTAAAAAAAATTTTTTTGCCTGCCGCGCATCATCAAAAAAAAATCAAAAATTTTTTGTCTCATCCACATCCTCAAAAAAAAACAAAAAAATTTGTCTCATCCAAAAAAAAACCGAAAAAAAATTGTCCCAGCCCTGCTCTCAACACCCCGTGATTGCGTGGTCGTGCGCAAAAAAGTGGGCGAGGTTTCGCGTTTTGATGTCGCAAGTCGATTGAAAACACAATAAACCGGAAAATGCGTTAAACTAATTTCAACGCGAGCCGACAATTATCGCGTGACAACTTAAATAAAACGACATTAATGGTACGTCCAAAGTATAAAAAAAGCGCGCACTTGTAAAAATGTTTACAATTAATTTTTTGCTTGTTTGGCGGTGAACAACAAAGAAAAAGACGCAAAAACAAAGTTGCTTTGGACGCCTCTTTTCGTCTTTTTTTGCGCTTTTTTTCTATTTTGGACGTACCATAAATAATGTCAAAGGGAAGGCCCATTAAATTTTGGACTGAAATATTGATAATGTTTTCCTCGATATATCGGTCCATAATTTCCGAATTTCGTGTGCGAGTTTATGAAATGTCTCATTTTTCAGTCAAAAAATATCAGCATTTCGAAATTGGCACTAGACTACGCATTAAATTTTCCGAACATCTTGTGCTGCCTAGTGGGCATGGATAGTGTTCAACAAGTTTTGGATAACTTAGAGTTGGCGAATGGCTCGAGAATAACAGACGTGGAGCAAAGAGTTCGCGATCGAATTATGAGAAGGTTCGATTCTAAAAATTTACACATTTGCCTCCAAAAATAATAATTCTACAGATACCTGGACCGTTTGGAAAATGCTGGTTGGGAAGGCGTCGACGTTGCACAGTACTGGAAAAAACTCAAGAAATTGGGTCTCACCGCTCTCGCCACGCACCGTCACAGCTCTGTGGAAAGCCTGGCGAGCACGCTGAATGGATTTTCATTGTACTCGTCAAATTCTAGCTCAGAGTTGCGAACGCCGAGAAGAAGGCGTCCGCCTTTTTAGGCATTTCAACCTTAATGGTACGTCCAAAGTAGAAAAAAAGCGCAAAAAAAGACGAAAAAAGGCGTCCAAAGTAACTTTGTTTTTGCGTCTTTTTTCTCTACAGTATCCCACCAAACCTGCACATCTTAGGGACGCGCGAAGCAATTAATTTGAATTTCACATGTTTGTTTACATTTTTGATTGTTTGAAACATGTTTTTAGTTGTTTTTTTTTGTTTGATCTGCAGGTTCTGCGGTATACTGTAGAGAAAAAGGACGCAAAAACAAAGTTACTTTGGACGCCTTTTTTCGTCTTTTTTTGCGCTTTTTTTCTACTTTGGACGTACCATAACGATTGTTTTCAAAATTTTCCAATTATGATTGATTCACTTCAAAACTCTCTTTTTTCACTCAATTAACTAATCTTTCGCTTTTTACTGGTCTTGATTCAACTTCAATTAATCATATGTTTTCTGCATAAAATTTCAATCTTCAGCGTGTTTCATTGATTAAAGAACATTCAAACTCGTCTAAAAACGAAAAATACTTCAACTTTTTAAAATAGTTTCATTAATTCCGATTTTAACCAACAAATTCCGCCCAAAATCTGCAAAAAAACAACGTGAAAAGCGTCAAAATTTAAATTTCCTCGCTGTGGCATTTCGCTCCGTATCACTGCTGCACGACTACGCAGCGAATGGTCTCGCCACGAATTTGTTCCTCTCGCATCGACTCGTCTCTCAGTGCTTTTAGGATTTTTTCTGAATTTTATCCATTTTTTTGCTGTGTTTCTGAAATTTCTCGCAAATTTTCGTTTAAATTATAATGGAAAGTCATCATATAATTAGTTTTTGTTCAAAAAAATCATAATTTTTCGATTTTAAGTTGAAAAATCCGTGTTTTTAGGCCCTATCTCTTTGAACCACGTTATTTCTGAAAATTGCTGCATTGAAGTATTTTTTTCATCTCTTATTTCTCCTTGTCGCTTTTTTCTATGAGTATTGATTTTTCCAGGTAACCATGCAAAACGACGCCGGACAAACCGTTGAGCTCTACGTTCCACGCAAATGGTATAAATTGAATTGATTAATTCTTTTTTTTTTTTAATTGATTGATTTATTTTTAGCTCCTCTTCCAACCGCATCATTGGCCCAAAGGACCACGCTTCCGTCCAGATTGACTTTGTCGACGTCGACCCAGAGACTGGCCGCATGGTAAGAAATTTATATATAAAGTGCAATACGGGCCACCCTTGAATTAAAAACAGACCCAATTATTTTACGGGAATCTTGTTGATTTTTTTAGTGGAGCGGTGTGGCAAAATAGTGTATCTTTGCTCAACTAATGTTTTTCATTTCAGATCCCAGGAAAGACTACCCGCTATGCTATCTGCGGAGCTATCCGCCGCATGGGAGAGTCCGACGACGCTATCCTGAGACTTGCCCAGAAGGACGGACTCGTTCCAAGAGATGAGCTTAAGGCTAACTGAGCATTTGTTCACTATAAATTTGTTAATGTTTTGAAACCGTTCAAGTTTTTCTTATATAAAATGACGGCATAGTCAATTGAAAGTTCGATGGAGAAGAATTGTTTCGGGAAATTTAAGGTTTGGTGTTTTTGTACACAAAAAAAAACTTCCGGAGGCTTTTTTATCCATGTTAAAATAAAAATAAGACTTCTGGGGCCGTATTCATGAAACCATTCGGAATTCCTAACGGGTTCGGAAAATTTTATTCCGAGCTACTAAAATTCCGAATGGGAACTAAATATTTTATTTCATTTTTATAGACCACTATTCCTAATGCACTAACAGCAGGCTTGTGCGAAAACGAAAATTTTTTTCTAAGTTTTTCGAAAAAAAATTTCGACGAGAATTTTTTCGAGAAAATTCGAAAAAAAATACTGGAATGAAAAAGGCTGTCTGAAAAACTGAAAAGGAGCTCGAAAAACACGAGAATAATGATTTTCTGGTGTTTGGATCGATTTTAGATCCTAGATTTAAGGTGAGTATGATTTATTTAATCGCATCTCTAGAATTTGAAATTTAGGGTACGTTCATTTCGAAAGAGTCTGAAGACAGATTTATGAAACTTACTGTAAAAACTCTATTATATAGACATGGCACTCTATTGCTCGGAGCAAAGTTTTATATTAGAGGTGGCATTCTATTATTCGAAAAAAAATTTTTTCAAAAGTTTTTGAAATGTCCGAACAATTTGGAAGCAGTTGACTTGGAAATTGCGTATTTCATTTTCTACGGTACAATAGTTTTAATATTTTTACAAAATTCGCATTACATTAGGGGTGGCACTCAAATAGTGGGTGGGATTTTATTGTTCGAAGTAGGGTTTTGAGTGGCATTCTGTTGGAGGTGGCATTCAAATAGGGATGGCCATTTAACAGAGTTTTTACGGTATTTATGAAAAATGCAGGATTTCCAAATAGCGAATTTGAAGTTTTAGCTGACGTCAGTGCCAGTGATGAATTTAAAATCCGTTTTCTGCTCGCTTGAAAATCGTTTTCGAATTTTCGAAAAAATAACTCGAAAATGGAGGTCGAAAATTTCTTTTTCGAAAAATAAAACTGAAAAAATTCGAATTTTCGAAAAAAAAAAAATCGAAAATGAAATTAGTTTTCGCCTTTTTCGAGCACCCCGTTTTCGCACAAGCCTGCTTCTGACCCACGACAGTAATTACTCCAGGGGCCGAATTCATGAAACCATTTGGAATTCCGAACGGGTTCGGGAAAGTATTCCAAACTATTATCGGCCCGCCACGTCGGTCAAACGCGCTCCGCTGAACTCAATACTACGTGGATTTCATTTTGGTTCCCAAATTATTTCATTTCACGTTGAATTTACACGTAAAATGAAAATCGCATAGCGTTGAGATCAGCGGAGCGCGTTTGACCATTTTGGCGGGCCGACAATACTTAAAATTCCGAATGGGAACGTTTTTCTTTTTTCTTTATTGTTAGACTAAGGAATAAAGAAAAAAGAAAACCGTTCCCATTTGGAATTTTAAGTAGTTTGGAATACTTTCCCGAACCCGTTCGGAATTCCAAATGGTTTCATGAATTCGGCCCCTGGAGTAATTACTGTCGTGGGTCAGAAGTAAGCTTTCCACGGCGAACGTTTTTCGCCCGCCCGACCCGTCCGGGTAAAGGGCCGTCCGATGCCCGGGCAAAAAAAACGCCCGCGTGAAATGTTTTTTTATTTCTTCAAAGTATTAATAAAAATGGTAATTAGAAAAATGTTTATTATAATAAACTATAGTGAAACAAATTCGGAGTCAAAAATTCGATTGAAACTTGTTGTCCACTCGATCTTAAAAGGAATCTTGAATTATTTTTTGTTTTTTTTTTTCCTAAAAATATTTTTGATATTATCGGCCCGCCAAAATGGTCAACCGCGCTCCGCTGAACGCTATTCGATTTTCATTTTGGTTTTCAAATTATTTAATTTCACGTGTAAATTCAACGAGAACTGAAATGATTTGGAGACCAAAATGAAAATGGCATAGCGTTAGGTTCAACGGATCGCGTTTGATCATTTTGGCGGTTCGACAATAGTTGAAATTACGAAAAAAAAAACAATACAAATCATGTTTAATACCATTGGGAATTCATAAAAGAACCGAAAATTGAAATACGTGCATTGTACCGTGACGGTGTGTCCAAACACCGTCACGTAAAATCGCAGACCGGGCAATGCGGACGGACAGCGGGTGCCCGTTGCACAAACCCGAACGGGTATGGGGCAATTTCGGACGGCCCGCCCGGGATGGAAAGCTTAGTCAGAAGAATCCGACGTGTTCAGCTTTGTGGATGATGGCATTGGATCACAGTGCTATAGTCGGCGAATACATCATCAACCTCGCTCTACTGCAAAATGCTTGTAAAACCGTGTTGCACTTGCAAGATGAACTCGAATTCTATTGTGTTTTCAATCGACTTGCGACATGAGAACGCGAGACTCCGCCCACTTATTTGTGCGCTACCTGTCTGCGTCTCTTCAAATATCACTGTGTTCGCGTGGTCGCCCTCAAAAAAGTGGGCGGAGTTTCGCGTTCTCATGTCGCAAGTCGATTGAAAACACAATAGTTGTATTCCTTTTTTTAACGAAAAATGTCGTATCCACTACGAATTGCAGGTAAAATTTGATTTTTCGCTTCAAAATAGGCGCACTACACTGTTGAAAATTGAAAAGTGTTGTAGAGCGAGGCTGATGATGCATTCGCCGAGTATATATTGGGTTCGTGGCGGAGTGACACTTCAATTCTCGTTTTTATTCGAAAAATGAAGAGATTTTTCGTCTCCCAGTTTCACGTAAAATGTCACGAATCCATAATACAATGCGAGGGGAAAGTCTTGGATGGGAAAATCATGGAAAGCTAGTTACCAGTGCTACTTTCTCTTATCATTTGGTTGTCATTCTGATAATTACTGATAACCTTTCGCCACCGACACTTTCCATGCTTGCGGCCAAAATTTAATTTCATTCGTATTTCAATAACTTTCTTTCAAATTAACTTAAAAATGCAGTTACGAATTTAATTTCAGTTCTATCGGTGATATGAAATTCTCCGTTTTTCTTTGCTTCCTCTCATTTGCAGTAATTTCTGAGTCGGCTCCACTAACCCATGTAACAGTCAAGACGAATTACGATCAGCAGATAATCAATTTAATCGGTTTGTAAGTTCGCTCTAGTGAGAAAAGTCTCAGTTTTTCAGTCTGGATTTGCCCGGATCCAACGCTATTCTCAATGATCCAATCGGCGCTGCAACAGTACCGTACTGTCGATGACATCAACAAATCGGTGCAGAGCCAAATTTCTGGATACCGTAGTGCCATGTGGCTGGTCAATACCATAAACTACAGTAGGACGACTGCGAAAACGACGCCCGAGTCGGAAGCGGGATCTCAAAATTTGTGTTTCATTCAGGTTAGGCGGTAATTTTAAAATTATTGGGAAGTCCTTTTTTCAGGCGCCTGATGAGGAATTGGTTGTTTTCGTGGCCGCCCTGGTTTCATAAATTTCATTTGGAATTCGTATTTAAAATTAGACAGATATTAAGATTCACATTGAAAGTAAAGTGATATTTTGGAGATTTCAAAAATTGCGGAAAAAAAGAACTAATCAGAATCGGAGCCAGATCCGTATCCAGCAAGAAGTGCAAGTCCAGACGGCTCTCCAGAAGACGTTGAAGGTGGTCCAGAAGACGTGGAAGGTACTGCAGGAGATGGCTCGGAAGGCTGAAAAATACGATTTTCTTTTTTAAATCGGGTCAAGCCATTATTCTCCAAGCTGGGCGTATAATTTTTTTTTACGGTTTCTTCTGTGAAACGTAAAATTAGGGATTCCATAAAATTTTGAATTTTACTGTTCAGTAATGGGGTTAATCACAAAATGGCAAAAAAAATAAATAAATAAAAAAAAACGTTTAAAAATCGATATTGAAGTTTTAGGACAATCGGATCATTCTCCAAACTTTCACTGAATTTTTTGCTGGTTTTTAGGTATTTTTTGCTATTTCGTGAATAACCCCATCAAGAAAAGTAATTATTTGAACTTTGTAAAATGTCATTATTTAACAACATATAGTGCGCGAACTATCTTGGTGGGGGGCTCCCTCCCAAGCTAGCTGCACGTGTGACGAAGTTGTTGAAGTGGCGAACGGTGCGTGGCTGCCAGCAGCTCACGACTCAACGACAGGAAGACGGTGGTGAATCAATAACGGTTTATTGAAACCACGATACAGCACAAATAGAATCAAAGAATCAAGAATTCGGAATTAGGAATAAGGAATGAAGAATCTAACCGCCTGTCTGAATCCAGCAAGCTCGCCGCCCACGTTTCCGCGCACGCCAGAGGTCACGTGACAATAGTTTATCTTTTGCATCTGGCGGCGCGCAATGCGCACTGTGACTTTAAAGGAAAAATATCAGGAAAATCGAGTGCCCGCTCGACATCCCGGTCCTTTTCGAGTCCGCCCACAAAAGCAAACGTGTGATCCTACAGTGCATGACAACGGCAAACAATGGAACGAAATCGACATGAGCTGTGGACCAACCGGACAAAACGATCAGAACAAGCCTTACAACAATAACAACAAATAAAATAATTGACACACAACAATAAGGAAGGAACGATAAAATGTAAACATTAATTATCACTTCTCGCGATGCGGGTACTGCCGTCTCTGGCGTAATTCCGATCTTCTCCGTGTCTGACCCATATCCACCACACTCACTTTCAGCGGTTGCCATACCAGATTCCGTCCGCGGATCACGTTGTTGACGACATGCCAGTAGTCGAACGGGTTCATCTGATCGCCCAAATCCACGAGCCTCTGATTCTTGTGTGCCATCACCCGATCTCCCGGAGAAATCACGTCGAGTTCACCTCTCGACCTCTTCACGCTCGCCACAAGGGAGATGAATGCTCCAGCCAGTGAAAAATCGTCAACCGAGTTGGGCGCGGGAATCAGCAAGATCTTTGTTGATCCCGGCACCACGTTGATCAGCCTTGACCATTGGTCCACGTAAACATTATCAGTCGCAAATGGGATGACCATGATCATCCGTGAGTAGCGCTTCTTGTTGAATTGCTTTAGCAGCATCTCTTCAGCGGACTGTGCTCCCTTCAAAATCAGCTTTTCCGTGAAAGCCAGAGTGACATTCTCAGAGACACCTGGTGCCATGACAAGCAGCGTATCGACGGGATGATTGGTGTACTGCTCACCAAAGGTGTTCCTCACCAAACAACTACGCGGGCGAGTGAACGTTCGGTTCGCAGGTCTCACATGATGTTCGCGTTTGGCTTCATTGCTCCTCTCATCGAAGCTTCTCGTGCGCATTTCATGCTCTTTGCTGGCATTCTTCTTTGCAGCTTTTCGACTATTCTTTCGTCCATAAGCAAGTCCGTATCTGGAATCCGCATCTGAATGAACATTGCCAACGGCATCCTCCCCGTCCTTTTCGAGTGGGCCCTTCGGGTGTCTTCCACCGAATTGGACTTCCCGTCTAACCTCGCACACGGTCGGCTTGTGCGGTTTGGTATCTTCTGTATCCCGAAGCCACTTGTTCAATTTTCCTAGCAGTTCCGGTCTTTTATTCAAAACTTCAAATCCATTTAGCTCTCCAGTTGCAATCTTTTGCCCCTTTCGAAGAAAAATACTTTCGCTCATATGGTTGGCAATTTTGATCCGTGCTTTTCCTTCACTGTTCACTTGGCAAACTCCTGCAGTCAAGCATCTTGACGTTGGAGTAATGCGACAGAGTCTTCTTTCTTTGTGGATGATACCTTCGACGACAATTTCAACGATTTTTTGTCCATGCCTGTCCAATTTAACTTCGTTGACTATTCGAACATCTCTCGACGGTTCATCGATCTTTAATTGAATTCCCATGGCTTTGAATCCTCCAGTTCCCAGGATGATCGTTTCTCGGTCCACTGCGGCAACGTAGAAAGTCAATCTTCGAGTCCTGGTCCGCATGGCCGTCTCCACTGAGACTTTTTCAATCAGCTTAATGGGTCCATTAGTTGCTGTGAATACTGTCCTAAGATCAGTTTTCTCCTTTTTGACTTTCTTTTCCCATTCCACGCCATTGATTTTGCATATCCATCTCCACGTTTTTGTAGACATCAGCGATATGCACGCCCCGCTATCAATAACTAAGTCAACATCAGCAGCTCCAATTTTTCCTTTCTCGATCATTTTAGTTCCTCGAACTACGCCTTTCTTCACTCGCTTTCCCTGTTGCACATCTGAACTTTTTATGTCGATGCTTTCCACATTTAGGTTGGGTTCCTTGAGAGCGTTTCTCTGAACTGGTGCCTCAGCTAATGTCGGGCAAATTCTGGCGGTGTGACCGTATACACCACATTTAAAACACTGCACTGCGACCTTCGGGAAGCCTTTACGGTCAGGCAACACGTTCGAAAAGTTTCGGACTTCTCTATTGACTGTCACCATGTTTCCATCTCGCTGGCTCCTTACTTCTTTTTTCTCTCTAAACTCATTCAAACTCATCTCATGTCTGATTGCTAACAACCGAGATATGTCATAGTGCTCCTTCTCCGGAGATTCAAGCAGCTTGGCGTCAATCATGCATCGCAATGCCTCGTTTCCAGCAATGGCTCCGAGGAGTTTCGCTGTTTTCAAAGAGGAGAGTTCCTCTGGCGGCAGACGTCGGTAAGCAATTCTTGCAACCTCGTCAAGAAGCAAACAGTAGTCTTCAACTGACTGGTTTTCCGCAATTCTCAGCGTCTCCCAACGTGTCTTCGCTCTTCTTGTTTCATCTTCAACTGAGATTCTCAATCTATTGGCAAGGGCTCTCAAAATGCTCCCGACACTGTTCTTTTCCGTCTCTATGAGACCTCGGAAGGCCTTTAGCGCTTTCCCAGCTAGATATTTTGTTTCTAGGAGAGTGATCTGTTGCTCTGTCGACAATCTCCCGAATTTCATTGCAAACGTTCTTTCGAAGGCTCCTATACTCACAGAATCCTTTTCTGCGGTATACTTTGGTGGCTCCGGCAAGTTCTGTTCAAGGTAAAGTTGGCTGAGCAGTGACAGTTCAGACTGGAATGGAGAACTCCTCTCTCTGTACCGTCCACTATCTTGCGTGCCCTCTCTGTTAAACACTTCTTGAAGGGCTTGATCCGTGTCTTGATTTTCTCCCCTTGGATTTTCAATTCGATCAATTTGTTCATCTCGAAGACTGCGAATTCCTCGCGAGCCATTCTGCGAGAGTCTGTGTGGTGGGCAATCGTCCGTGTCCTGGTAACAATTTTCCTCGTACGCCACGACTTTTCTGTCTTCACTTTCTTTCTTCAGCCTTTCTGCTTTGAGCTTCATGTCGACCTGCTCGAGATTCCTTCTCATTGACTCCATCTCCTTATCCTTGGTATCGATTTTGCGCCGCAGATCCCTGTTTTGGGCTCGTAGCTCAAGGAGTCGGCCACTGAGCTTATTCTCCTCACTCATACTCATCTGCAACAATTCCTTTGTTTCAATGAGATTTCGTCGGTTTTTACTGCATTCATCCAAAATGTCTTCAATTTCCTTCACGGTTCCAATTCCGTTCATCATCATGAACTCTTGAATGGCCTTGACGTCTTCGTTATCGGAACTGCTGTCGAAGAGTGCCTTTTCCTGAAGATCACTCGTCAATTCCTGAACTTTTTGGTGAAGTTCGACAATTTTGTTTTCTTTTTTGACAATCAGTTGTTCCCTCTGCGAGAATCTTTCTCTGATTGGCTCGATAATTTTTTTCACCGCATTCGGGGAAACTTTTCCATATGTTCGAAACTCTTGCTCGATTACCTTTAGCCGAGCTTCGTCTTCTCTTTTTCTCGCTTCGTGCTCCCTTTCAAGGTTGTCGCAGTCTACCTCCTCATCGAGAGTCTTGTCGAATATACTGATTTTGTGTTCACCGTCTTGTCCGTTTTCGTCCTCCAGATCGTGTTCGATCACAAATGTTGTTGTTGACGTCATCTGTTCTTGATTTTTGTCAAGGTTTTGGATGACGGTGTAAAAGAGTGTGTGAGAAATGCAGGTCTTGCAAAACTTATCACAATACTCGAAATCTTCAATTTTCCCGAGAAAAGTCCAACGTTATCGGATTATATCCGAAATTAGCTGATTGATTGGATGTTTTCCAGAAACACCAACAATCGAGATTTTCAAGTGTCTGGCAGGGTCTCTGTCCCAGAACACTGAAAACGTTTGTCTTCTCTCGCGAAAATTGGATGGTCGCAATCCTAGTCGATGTCGCGGGACTCTCTTGGTGGGGGTCTCCCTCCCAATTGAGCGGTGCGAATGAAGTCGGAGTGAAAAGTTGAGTTTCCCGGGGTCTCCGTGGAAAGCTCACTTTTCGGCGGTTTGGCTCGGCCCCCAAGTGCGCGAACTATCTTGGTGGGGGGCTCCCTCCCAAGCTAGCTGCACGTGTGACGAAGTTGTTGAAGTGGCGAACGGTGCGTGGCTGCCAGCAGCTCACGACTCAACGACAGGAAGACGGTGGTGAATCAATAACGGTTTATTGAAACCACGATACAGCACAAATAGAATCAAAGAATCAAGAATTCGGAATTAGGAATAAGGAATGAAGAATCTAACCGCCTGTCTGAATCCAGCAAGCTCGCCGCCCACGTTTCCGCGCACGCCAGAGGTCACGTGACAATAGTTTATCTTTTGCATCTGGCGGCGCGCAATGCGCACTGTGACTTTAAAGGAAAAATATCAGGAAAATCGAGTGCCCGCTCGACAATATTGTTCATTCGCGAAGAAAGCAAGTGCGCTCCACAAAACTTAGTACTTCGTGTATTTCATTTTCGTCGCCAAATTATTTCATTTCACGTTGAATTTACACGTTATTGTGAAAACAAAAAAATTGCAACGCGGGGTTTGCGTACTTTTAAAATTCAAACGAAAATGAGAACAAATATCTTCATTTCCCATGCTATTTCTTCCATTGCCGTTTGAATTTCAAAAGTACGCAAACACCGCGTTGCAATTTTTTTGTTTTCACAATAACGTGTAAATTCAACGTGAAATGAAATAATTTGGCGATGAAAATAAAATCCACGAATTATTAAGTTTTGTGGAGCGTGCTTGCTTTCTTCGCGAATGGACAATAATAATGTGGATCTTGTTCTGAAATCATTTTCAATAAATCCCACTGTACTGAAAGATCAGTCTACTTCTGCAGGATTTTTTGAAAAACTTCAGAAAAAATACGAAAATTCTAGACTTTTTACGGATTTTACGGAATCCCTAAAAATTTTACGGACCTATTCAGCAGAGGAAAAAAAATGTTTTTCGTGGTCTTTTTCCCTATGCAGAATTGAGAAAAAAAGACAAAAAACTACAGTAGTCGGAGGTTTTTTGAAGTAAACAACTTGTCGTGTCGAGACCGGCTGATGAAATAATCGGATGCGCCTTTAAATTTCAACCGAATTCCCATTGAAAATTAAAGGCGCATTGCATTTTTCACTGCCGGGTCTCGACGCGATGGGTTGTTTTCCTGGAAAACAACCTGCATAAGGAAAAAAACCGCGAAAATCGGTGTTTATTTCCTGCGCTGAATAGGTCCATTAAACGTAAAATTCCAGCCCTGCTTCAAACCCTTCAAATAAAAAGGAAAACTAGAAAAAAAAACCCACTTTTGCCTTTTTGATCAACTTTATGCCCGCGAATCGATCCTTTTGCTCAATTCTTTTTCTGGACGGCTTCTCTTCGTCCGCTTCTCCAAAAGTGGGCACTGGCGGTTTCAGAATTGTAGACGAAGAAGACGTGACAGGCGTTTGAGAAGTTCCTGGAACATCTTCATCGTCATCGCCGTCTTCCTCATCATCTTTAAGCCGTCGTTCGATTCGACCTTCAGCGGTGATGCCCATGAGCTCTCTGGCAAAAAAAACTATGAATTTAGAAGTTGCTTCTTTTTTTTTTTCATTTTTTCGTCGGAAAATCAGAATATCCTGAAGATTTACGGTGAACGTCTAACCAGTAAGAAACTCATTTAAAAAAAAAAAACGTACTTTGCCATCCGATCGTCCTCTTCTTCCATCATCCGAATGCGTTGCGCTTGAGCAATATGCGGATCAGTCGCCGACAGAAATCCAATCGTATCAATGCCTTCTTTGGTTCGTGAAGTTTCTTGAAGGTCCTCCAGATTCCCCATCTCTTCCATTTCTTGACGAGACTGCATTGTTCGCTTTTCCAACATTTTCATCGGATCTTTTGCGTCCTCCGCTTCTTGTTCGTCTTCTCGTTTTTGCTGGTCTTGGTACAGCTGCAAACATTTTATTGGTACTTTTAATAACTCAGGTATTGACCAGCAAAAACACGGAGAATGCTTAGATTGGTCTGAAACATTGGGAAATGATGTCAAAAACTTTCCTGTACGTGCTCAGAAAATTCTTGACTGAAGTATCGATTTTGAAAAATAAAATCGATATTTCGGTCTGAAATTTTCTGGGAATGTCCGGGAGTATTTTTTTTAACATTAAAGTGTTTTGCTACAGGCGTGCTGGAGACTACGTTTTTGAAATTATTTTTGGAAATGAAATTTCGGAGGTCATCTCTCTCAAAGCTCTGCGTCTCTAGTTTTACACGCACTTAGCAAAACTTTGCAGAATGTGACTATCGAGACGCAGATAAATGCGACAGGGCGCGTTTGCCGTTACGTAGGTTCTAGCACGCCGTGCACAGTGAATCTTTTACTACGTCAAGCTAAAATTTCTGCGACAAAAAGTCCACCAATCAGCGAAAAAAAATGGGCGGGATTTAGTTGCAAAAGGCTGGCACAGATTTTCTAATGGCTTCGTTTTCGAATTACATGGTGAAGAAATTGCAATTTTACGAACAAATGGTATGCAATTCGAAGGAAAAACATCTAAAAGAACGTGCAAAAATAAATTACAGTTGAAAACAGTCATGCGACAAGTTTCAGGTCTCTATTAGCTAATGGCGAAACTTAGGCCGTACCTTAAACAAATCTTGTGGGGTCGGTGGCAGCCCGTTTCGGGTCAACTTTTTTTTAAACGTAGCTAATTCAATGAAGAAAAATAATTATTGAGCCGATTTTTAATTTAGGCCTTTATTTTTCCGAAAAGTACAAACAACTAAAAATGGAAGAGTAAATTCGATATTTTTTTACTAGTCCGCGACACCTTTAACAAATTTGCTAGAGCCGGTAGTGAACCGATTTGAGCCAATTTTTTTTTAAAAGGTAGTAAATTAAACGAAGAACAATATTTATTGGGCCGATTTTTCATTTTGGCCTTCATTTTTAAAATAGCACCAGGATTTCTTTCGTGGAAGAGAAAATTTTTCAAAATGGCCTAGGATCCGCATCGGCACGTAGTAAAAGATTCACTGTGCCGTGCTACTTTGTGAATAACCCCATAACGGAAATGTCGAAAAACGGCTTTAAAAAAGGCGAAGCTGGTAGAACTTTATCTGTATGTCAAACTGCGTTGTCAGAGGATATAAAGACGTTTTTCCTGATTATCGAGCTTTCCAACCTTCAGTTTGCCGACCACCGACAAAAGCCAACAAGGTCCAGTCAACGATTGGACAGCCCCCTCAGCTACCGGCATTTTTTCCATAGACCATCTACTCGCGAGAGGGTGCTTAAAATCCCAACTTGGTCAGTCTAAATAATCGTTTGTCAGCTATTCTAAAACGATTTCTTGGTCGATAGACCATCCGGAGAAAGTCTTGGACCATCCGCTGGGAAACGCCATTTCCATTGCGCGGAGGGGGCTGACGATTGCAATGAAATATTCAATTCATAACTAGTTTTTTTTCGCTTTTCCTGGAAATTTGTTTCTAAAACTTCAAACCAATCGCTATTTTTTTTTAATCGACAACTTCGGCTACTTTTTGTCCCTCGGGTTTGAACAGTTTTAAGCACACCGGTTCTCTGTATTTCTCCCATGAAAAACAACTCACTTTAACCGCTTCGAACAATCGTGTGGCTCCGTGCTCGTTCTGATAATCGCAATTCTCGAGATCCGTCTTGAAAGTGATCTCCGCCAGACAATTCGGGCAGCGGAAATAGAAACGGAACAGTTTAAGACCCAAATACGTCTCACCCTCGGCTGTTTCACGCTTCATGTTGAACTTTTTGCCTTTAAAAAATTGTTTAAATTTAAATACTATTTTTCCAAATTTTACCTTTATAAATGTACTCATGACATGTGTTACACTGCATATTGAATGGAGTCATGACTCGTTGAACGAATTGGCTGAAATATTGAATTTTGTTATTCAGAAAAAATTGAAAATTGGGGAAATAATGTCAAAATGCTCTCGGACATGCCCAGTAAACTTTTCTGAAATCCCAAATTTTCTGAGCACGTCCGGGAGTATTTTTGTAAAAATTATTTCCCAAAGTTTCAGACCAATCATAACATTCTCCGAACTTTTTCCAAGTTTTTTTTTCTAAATACTCCAATTAACAAAGCGCATAAAAGCAATCGATAATTTTCAAAAAATCGATATTTTGGTGTGAAATTTTTTGCGCATGTTGGGGAGTATTTCTGACATTATATGCCAAAATTTCAGACTGATCGGAGCATTCTCCGAATTTTGGCTGATTTTTTTTTTCATATTTTGCAGGTTTCCGTGAATAACCCCATAAGAAAGAAAAACTCACCGATTTTTTTGCCCTTTTGCCCTTGGAATTTTCGACGGATCGAAATCCGGCGGGTAGTATTTCTAAAATATTCGTTTTCTTAGTGTTCCTTTCTAAAAAATTGATAAATTGACATACCTGGAAGACTTTACGCTCGGTTCCAGTCATCTTTTTTCACCTGAAAATCATGAAAATTGAAAAATGTATAAATTAAAGTAGATAAACTCGCCACGAAGTGATATTTAATACGAAAAAATGAAGGAATTTTGTTTCACAATTTACCGCGAAGTGTCACTCCGCGGCAAATGCTTAAAAAAAGAAGGAAATGAACAAAAAGCGAGAAATATCGAAAATTAAGAGAGTAAGAGACCATGTATTCTTGAGAGACACAGAGAGAAAAGTGCACTGGAGCGCATTTGCTGAGTGACCGATAGCGGTTCAAAAAATCAATTCCTTGGCCAATTTTGAGAAAATATACGATATTCATACGTTTTAAATTTCTTTTTTGGAATTTTTCAGTTCAAAACTCACAATTTATCTAACAAAAAGATAAGAATAAGTTGAATTTTTCAACTTCAATAAATAAATAAAAGTTTATTCAATCTTCCCCCGTCTTTCTTATTCCATTATTTCGATTTGTTTTGTTACATTTATAAACATTTATCCGTGGTTTATTTAAAAAAAACAGATTTTGCGTGTGTGCGTAAAAATTGTGTTAAGAAGGAGAAGGCATTTTTGAGGGAAACATGTACAAAATATACAGAGAAGTGTACAATTTTTGGAATGCTCAAGAAATGATATTTGGCATCGAAGAAGGAAAAAAAAGAAAGATTGTGGCACATTTAAAAACAAGAACTTGTTCAAAAGTATTCAAGAAAAAATCAATTATTCGCCGATGATTTTTGGGGTGGAAACTGATTTGGTGTGTAGTGTTTCACAAGTTTTGCCACCATTTGAGTGAGCATGTAAGATATACGACAAAATGAGATCGTCGGGATTTTCTCATCATATTTTCGATTCCAATTAGCCTGGAAGATGAATATTTAAAAAAAAAACGTTTCCCTTTGCATTTATTTATGCCAACGTTACTCTTGTTATTATGGATTCGTGACGTAGCGACACAACGTGTCGAGTTATGCGTCAGAAAACGCCGGACACTTAGAGTAATTACGGCATTTCCTAAAGTTTCAGGTCAACGCACCTTATAGCTGCTGATAATAAAGAAGGGAAAAAGGAAAGCAAAGATGGCAGCATTGACGAAAATGTCATTTGACCAGGAACATGCGAGAGCCAACGGTGTGCCGAATCCTAAAAAGTACGGCCAGTGAGACTCGAATATCTCGCGACGCTGTAGGAATGGCAAGTTGTAATTGTCCATGAAATACTCGAAGCTGGAAAAGAGAAACTTGTTGATTGGACGTCAGGATATATTGCTTACCAATACATGGAGTTTAACAGTGCCATGTGGATAAAGACAATGAATGGAGTGATTATTGGGATTGGAAGATATTTGGATAAAATTCCCTGACCAAGGAAGAACGAGCTGTGGATTGTTGAGATGACGGTTTCAGCGATGATGTAACTGAAAATTAAGCGTGTCCGAAAATGCCCAAAACGCTGAATCCTACCTAAACCCTTGCGCTTGCTTCGGCGGCTTCTGATTGAGAGCGCGCATACACGCACCCGAAATATCGGAAAACCATAGAGTTTGAACAACACGCGACACAACGAAAAGTGGAAATATCAGACAATTTCCAGCGCTTCTGCCAAACTCCTCATTTCCCATAATCCAAAAAGAAATTTGGCTGAATAGGTAGATCAAAAATTTCCAAGCGATCAGAAAGCTAAAGTTCATCACGTAGATCTGGTAGAGCCTGAAAGACGAATGCGATAATTTTCATTGTTTGCCTTCATTTAAACCCACGTGAAAATACTTACTTTTTCAAACAACTATCCTTTTTGGCAGGTGGCTCCGGCGGTCTTCGATAAATTCCCTGCATTTCTCGTCTTCTTTCAAGAACTGTTCGCTCTCTTTTCACCTCCGGTTCCACTTTAACTTCTTTCTGCTCTTCCTCTTGGATTTTTCGGATAAACTAAACATTATTATACATCATGTTTATTTTTCGAGCAACCCACCATCAATCCAATTAGCGAATCCTTGACGCCGTGCAGATAATCGACGGTGAGAACTCGAAAAAGTGCCATTTCTCGTTGTTCTATTTTCTTCTACTTTTGTTTCTAAATAATGTGCTGAAAACACTCAAAATTAAACAAACAACCTAATTTAGGGAATGGAACTCACTGAGATAAATAATAGGTATTTAGGAAGAATGAGCACCGGATTGAATGTGGAATATTTTTGAATCTGAAAAAAAGAAAAAAACAAAGGGATGTTTGTAAAAATCGATAATTATCTATATATTTATGAAAGAAAATAATTGGTTTATTTAAACCTGAGCGAATGAAACACATGATTTTCTTGACCGTCGCGTGCGCTTCAAATCTGCGACGATAGATAACGTGTTTATGAGAGACGCGGGAATGGCAAGCACGATGGAGCGCACTTTAACCGACCAGCAGCTGGCCGCCTAACGTAAATTGATTATCGAAAAGAAACGAAACTAATTTATGGGAAACTTCGTACTTCTAGAAGGCTGACTTAAAACGACGGATGAGAAAGGAAGAAAAGGAAAATAATTAGTTACAGAGAAAAAGAAAAAGTACAAAAACACATTCAAGGATATTCTATTCTTGCTCTACTCGTAGACATCTTCGCGTTCGCAAATGTACTTGAAGGCGTCGCGGATGGTCTGAAATGATTTATGAGAGAAAGTAGAAACATTATTCGGAAAAATTGAAAGACATCAACAAAAATACCTTGAACTTGTCAGAATCCTGAAGCGGGATCTCGAATCCAAACTCGTCTTCTATCGCCATCACGATTTCGACCTGAAAATTTCAAATTGTGCTCAGACAATAGATTCGTGGAACAAATTTTCGGTGAGCGCTCCCGTAACAAAACGTTTCGTTGAAAAAGTTTATTGTTAATCCGCCACGTCGGTCAAATGAGCTCCATCGAATTAATTAATTAATCGTAACGGCAAACTTGCCCTGTCGCATTTACCTGCGTCTCCAAATTGAGATTCTGCTAAGTTTAGCAAAATGCGTGTAAAAGTATTATTCATTTCTGAGAGTTCACTTTACCGAACACTCGGACATTTCAGGATTTGGCAAACGTTCCCTTACCTGATCCAAAGAATCGAAACCAAAATCTTTCGAAAAATCGGCGTCAAGTTTCAGAAGCGATTCCTTATCAGCTGGGAATCGGTCCCACGAGCGTACAGCTTTCAAAACTCGCTCTTCAACCTAAAAAAAGAAGTTAAATGCCACAAAAAGGTTCCGTTGAATATTCATTTTCCAACAGGTCTGCGATTTTTCTAGGATTTGAGGAACTGCTATGGGGTTATTAATCTCACTCTCTCAGTTAGGCATTTCCTTTTTGATAATATTAGAAAATTCGTGGCTGGATGAGATTCATAAATTTCCTCGTGGGACCTCGAGAGAATTTACAAATCTCACGAGGAAATTTACGAATCTCATCTAGCCATGAAAATTCTTTGAATTTTCTGATATTATCAAAACTGAAGTGTTTGAGATGAAGTGAAATCGCTTCCAATTTTTTTGTTGATATTTCGCTAATATTTAACTTATTTATTTACGGCGTTATTTTTAACACTAATTTTAAATTTCAGAATTATTGTTGAAAAAACAAAGGGAACGTTTATTTAGCTTGTATTTTTGACGTGCAATGGAAAAAGGCAAACATTTACCCAACTCTTTCAATTAGTTGAGACACATGAAACTCCACCAACTATTTTCACGAGAACATTGCTTTTTAGTGCATTCTTAATTTTTTCGTGAAAAGGTGGGCGAGGTTTCACGTTTTGATGTCGCAACTCGATTGAAAACACAATTAAATAATTACAAAAACTAAATTTACGGCTGTTGAGAACCATTTCCCTTTTGATTCTTGCAAAATTAATTTATTATTTTTCTCAACAGGGATATGCGAAATTTGTTTAGATTTCAATACGTTCTATAATGGATTCGTGGCGGAGTGACAATTTTTTATTCGAAAAAAATGAAGAGATTTTTCGTTTCCCGTGAGGTCATTATAAATAAATTTACGACCACATCTGCCGTAAAAATACCTTCAGTTCGTACCTGTTTGAATGTAAGCTGCTTTGGTGGGTCGAATGGCCCGAAGACTTCGATTTTGCTACCTCTGAAAATTTCCAATGGAAACCAGTCAAACACGCTCATTAAAACCTAGTCTGAACGAAATTTACAGATGGGACCACCAGCTTAACCATCTGGAAGGCGGAAGTAGAAAGGGCTCTCCTTTGAGCAACCACTGAAGCCGTTCTAGCGGCGACGCGTCCAGCTTGACGGCAGAACATTCCAACCCCTCTAAATTAAAAAGAAATGAATTGAATAGTTTCTTTTCCGCCGCAAATACTGTATAAACCGAGACTACGCTTTCGTTCAGGTGAGGAATTGGAACAAAACAATTTAGATAACAACAATTTATCAACAGCAAAACAAATTTATTTATGGGCTTTGCGCTGAGCAATGATGACTCCCTGGAGCTCCTCTCTCTTGGCCTTAGCACGACGGTGGGTTCCGATGCGTCTCTTCAAGAACTTGAGAGCACGCTTATCCTTGGAGATACGAAGCATTTCAAGAACGCGACGCTCGTATGGGGCGAATCCGGTAATCTCGCGAACAAGCTCACGGACAATCTAAACATAATAAATGAAAAAATCTTCATAGAATTTAACAACAAACCTTCGTCTTCTTGGAGGCAACTCCCTTGTGTCTGTTTTGACGCTGCTTGACTGGAAGCTGAGTAGCAGCATGTCCCTTATTGAGGCCGAGGGCCAGTCCTTCGACTGCAGGTCCGGTCATCCTAAAAATAAAAAGTTTAAAAAGAAACAAGAGGTACGATCTAGAAAAAAAAACAATCTCAGCTACCAAAAATCGATAATTCAGATTATTTAATAGAAATTTGAGCATGGTTTTCGAGAGAAATTAGATGAACCTGTTTTATCTGACCAATTTTCAGAAATTTTTTGAAAAAAAAAACAAAAAGTTGCCAGGAAAAAGGGTGAAAAAAGTCGGCATCCTACGAGCGGCGGCGAGAAAAATAGTGAAAAAGGAGAATCGCGGCGAGACCATCGGCTGCGTAGCGACTGAACGCACGAGATTGATACACAGCCAAATGTTTTTCGACGCATATTGTATTTTTCAAACATCTTTTTCGATTTTTTTTTCAATTTTGGTACAATTTTCGTTTAAAATGTCTGAAATAAAATGTTAAGATCTTGATTTGTACCGGAATCTTGTGAAAAGTTGAAACTCTCATTTTTAACATACATTTTTCAGTCTTGGATAATGGCTCCCGCTCGTAAGGGAAAGGCTAAGGAGGAACAGGCTGTCGTGTCCCTTGGACCACAGGCCAAAGAAGGAGAGCTCATCTTCGGAGTTGCTCATATCTTCGCCTCGTTCAACGACACCTTCGTCCACATCACTGATATCTCTGGTGAGTTGTTGTTGTTGTATTTTAACCAGACCATGACAGAACCGGGAAAATTTTGCAAATCTGCAGCGCGGTGTTTCTTGCATTTCAGATCGCTTCCTGTACAAAACTCGTGCCGCAGACTTGCGAAATTTTCCCCGGTTTTACCAGGATCTCCTATAAACTGTTCTTCAAAGTATGGTTGTATTTAAAAAGAAAGTTATTTTACGAAATGTTCCAGGACGTGAAACTATCGTTCGTGTCACCGGAGGAATGAAAGTCAAGGCTGATCGTGATGAGTCGTCGCCATACGCTGCTATGCTCGCTGCCCAGGACGTCGCTGACCGTTGCAAACAAGTGAGATTTTTTCTTCTTTAATTCGATATTTATTTCATATTCTTGCAGCTTGGAATCAACGCCCTTCACATCAAGCTCCGTGCTACTGGAGGAACCAGAACAAAGACTCCAGGACCAGGAGCTCAGTCTGCTCTCCGCGCCCTGGCTCGCGCCGGAATGAAAATTGGAAGAATCGAGGACGTCACCCCAATTCCATCCGACGCTACCAGAAGAAAGGGAGGTCGCCGTGGACGTCGTCTCTAAGTTGTTATTTGTTATTCAAAAGAATACATTGTTCAAAAAATCTCGTGAAGTTCACAACAATTGTCGGAAAATGCACAAAAAAATTTAGGGGAAGCAGAATAGTCGAATGGAAAGGGAGTGTAGCATCAGTGTTTGGCTAAAAATCTATGGGATTAGTTTTTTGTTGTTGAAACAGAATTCCATAAATTGTAAATCGCTTGATCGTAATTTCTTGCTCCTTCGCTTCCAGTCGATTTCATTTCGATGGAATTGGATTTTTTTGCTTTCCAAATCTGTTCATATCTGTAAACAGCTGCAATTCCAACCGCAAGATTATAAGTCGCGATCATCTAAAAAAAAAAACATTTGATGGTCAGTCATGTTGAAGTACCGTGAGCACGACTCCGCGAATTGCTGAGAAAACGATTGGGTCTTTGAACACGAGACCACCAAAATACCTGGAGGTCATCGTAGCCAGAACATATACTCCGAATAGTGCGACGTGAACGAAAATCACGGTAATTGCAAATTTAGTTGACAGATTAACTTCCTCTAATTGGTACTTCGTTGTCAACGTTGAGTTTATTCTGAAATAAGGTTATTTATTCGTTGCAATAAGCATACTTGGCCAATTTCGGCCCGCACCGGTCATGAAAAAAAATTGTTGAACGTTTCAACTTTTTTTGAATTTATTAACTATTTTTCACCAGAAGTTTTTGCCATCTGATTTTGCACTACCCAAAAGTGATTTTGCACTGCCTATTTTTTTTCGTGGAGCATATACTTTCAGGAAAGGTTTTAATTGTTTTTTTTTCTATTTTCTCATTGTGTTGTAGTCTACGTTTTTAATAATTACAATTGTAAAACCGGTGAAGTCCAGCGGAAACGCGTGTAAGGCATGTGTGAAACCTTAAAAACGGGCGACCGTAGGGAGCTGGGTGGAAGCATGCTTTGCGGGTTGGTGGCTGCTGATTTTTTTAAATTTAAAATCTAGGGGTGAACCTAAATAGATGAGGCTACCCCGAATCAGAACTGTCCCAAATCAGAACCGTGTCCTGAATCAGAACTGTTCGTATCGGAACTGTCCTAAATCAGAACTGTCCGGAATCAGAACTGTCCCGAAGCAGAACTGTTCGTATCAGAACTGTTCGTATCAGAACTGCCCTGAATCAGAACTGTCCTGTATCAGAACTGTCCAGAAGCAGAACTGTTCGTATCAGAACTGTCCCGAATCAGAACTGTTCGTATCAGAACTGCCCCAAATCAGAACTATCCTGTATAAGTTTTAAATAAAATTTGTTTTATTGTGAAAAAACAACATATTAGGCCGTAAGCATGCTTATTGAATAGTTCTGATTTGGGGCAGTTCTGATACGAACAGTTCTGATTCGGGTCAGTTCTGAATCGGGGCAGTTCTGATTTAGGGCAGTTCTGATTCGGGACAGTTCTGCTTTGGGGCAGTTCTGATAAAGGACAGTTCTTATACAGGACAGTTCTGATTTATGACAGTTCTGATTCAGGACACGGTTCTGATTCAGGACAGTTCTGATTCGGGGTAGCCTCAAATAGATAAGCATTTATTGCCAGGATTGGGTTATTCACACACAGAAGGATCAAGACATTCTTCTGCCCAGCTCCCTCCGGTCGCATATTTGAAATGTGTCACACATGCTCCCGGCGCGGTGCCGCTGAAATTTCCGAATAACACCTATACGGATCTGATTGGCTCCGAAGCACGAATTTCGTTTGATTTTATTTTATTTCACGTTGAATTTACACGTGAAATAAAAAAATTTGGAAACCAAAATAAAATCCACGTAGTATTGAGTTCAGCGGAGCGCGTTTGACCGACGTGGCGGGCCGACAATAGTAAAACTTTCAAAACAAAAAATTGAGAAATTGAAAAAAAAAAACGAAAACATGATAGTGGGGGGTCGAACTTGCAATAGCTCGTCTACAACCATCTCTCTTACCCGCTGCGCCACGCTTCCATGCCTTCTAAGCGGAAGCGGTCATATCACGCGTGTGTCGAGGAAGGGAAAACTCGGGGCCAGGGGAAGATGGTACAGTAAAAATAGGGATTCTATGGTTAAAATGGCCGAACTTTGGACTGAAATTTCAGCACCTCAGAGGTCTCGTAAGCAGGTTTTGAAAACGGAATTATAGGTTTCAAAACCTCCTCTTTCAAACTGTATGGTTAGTTTTGCACGGTTCTAAGTACCACTTAAAAGGTTCCCTTGTTAGGTACCGCAACGTGTTTCTAAAACATAAGAGTTTCGCCAAACTGTCGACAAAAATAGATTCCAGTTGTTGATATTAGCATGTTCCCAAATTTTCGTTTCAAAGTGTTCAGTAGTTTTCGAGTTTTAGCTCTTCAAAGTTGGCCTCCCGAACAGGGCTGTGCGAAAAATTTTTTTCGGTTTTTTCGGTCATATTTCGAAAAATTTTTCGACCGAAAAATTTTCGAAAAATTGGGATGCGTTCAAGACGCGGAGTATGTGCGCAGAATAACCAAGATTTGTATAAAATGTTTTTTTCATCAATGTATTTTATATTTTTGCACCTATTTCAATTAAAGGAGGTCCCAACTTTTTGGGAAAATTGCTTAAATTGTAGTATTGGGTGGGGGATTTACAAACATCACATCGAAATCGCAAAAAAAATTATCTGGTTTTTTATGATAACTCAGGAAATTTTTGGCTAATAGCCATTGAAAACGGCTAATAGCCACCGATTCGGGGCGTGTGCCATATGTATTTGGCACACGCCCCATGTTCGATGGCTATTAGCCTTTTTCAATGGCTATTAGCCGTTTCCATCCGCTATCATTTTCAAATTTTTTCCATTTCAAGTTTCGGACATTTTTTGTCTGGAAAAAGTCGCAAAATCGCTGAGTAAGCACGAAGATTGTTTCCTATAATTGATGTATGTACCCATGCTATAGTTGCGTTGACAACAGACAAATTTTTTATAGGCTGTGGTGTTACCCCATAATGGCTAATAGCCCTTTTTGGCGGCAAATAGCCATATTCGACGGCTAATTGCCATAATGGCTAATAGCCAAATTTGTCGGCTAGTTGCCATTATCGCCCGCTATTAGCTATTTCGGCGGCTATTAGCCATTTTCAGTGGCTATTAGCCACCTAGACGCCGAATCTCGCCATAACGCGCCAAAAATTTCCTGAGAATAGTCATCGAATCGACACGTGTGCCATATGTATTTGGCGCACGTCTTGAATTCGATGGCTATTCGCCATTTTTAAGCGGCGCACGTCCCGAATACGATGGCTATTAGCCGTTTTTTATGGCAATTATCCGTTTTCCATGGCTCTTAGCCACACAGCTGCCAATTCCTGCCGAATACGCGCCAAAAACTCTAGGAAACCGGTGACCAGCATTTTTTCCAAAAGTATTCCTTTTTGAAATGGTCAAAATGTATATTCCCTTTTACCTGGCGCAATTTTGGCCGATTTGAAAATAATTTATCAAAAAAATAGCAAAAAAAATGAAAGAAATCGAAGAAAAAAAAAACCGAATATTGCTGAAGGCAATACAATTTTCGAAAAGACGCGGTCGGCCGCCGGCCTAGAAAACCGGGCGCGCTGGCCTAGAAAATCTCGACTTCGTGTTCTCCCCGTGGTTTTCTATTTTTTTTAAATTTTGTTGTAAAATCCGCCAAAAACCAGAGAAATTTTTTGTGCGATTTCGGTATGATATTCGTAAATACGTCACTAATTTATTAAATGAATAATCTGTTTTAACTGAATTTCAGGAAAAAAACAACACATTTCGAAATTTTTCGGTTTTTTCGGGAAAATATAACCGAAAAATTTTTTTTCGGTTTTTTTTTCGTCTTAAAAAACTCGAAAAAAAATTTTTTTCGTTTTTTTCGGTCTAAAAATTTCGAAAAAAAAGTTTTTCGAAAATTTTTCGAAACTTATTTTTCGCACAGCCATGATTTTGAGGTGCTACCTCGGAATAGAACTGACGCGTAATAGAACTGTGGCAAAATTGAACTCGCTTTGGAATAGAACTGTAGTGAAATTGAACTGTAACGAAATAAAACTGTTCGGAATAAAACTGATCGGAAAAAAACTGTTTTGGAATAAAACTGTTCGGAATAAAACTGTAGCGTTTTGGAACTAAATTAGCAATGGAGCGCGATTGATTGCTTTCTCATTCAAATATTGGAAATTCTCATGCGCGTGCTTTTTTCAACAGTTTTATATTTGAGCTATTCATCAAAAATTGTTTGTTTTGTTGTTTTTTTGAATAAACTTTTATCTTTTTTTTCTCGGCCCGCTTTAATTTTAATTTTATTTATTTGCTTTCAAACGTACATACATGAAAATGATGAAATACGAATAGAATGATCGGGGCAAATAAAAATAAAATGACCGATCGGACCAGCAATAGTCCAGTTGGTCAAGTGGAGGGGGGAGTTAGGATGGCTAGAGGAATAGCGCCTAGGCGCGCAGCAAAAGCCTTTGGATGCAATCTCTTTGGCATTAATTTGGCGACATGATTCCATAGGGACAAATTGGCATGAAGGAAGCCTTTTGAGGACTTTCCACAAGCCGTTAACATATATGGGGATCTGGACGACCGGGACGGTTTGACATACACAGAAAGGGACGGAAAATGATATTCATTAGTTATAATTTTATGATACATACGAAGTGTTGCTAGAATTCTTCTGTGAAACGCGGACTTTGTGTTGAATTTGGTTAATCTTTCATTATATGACGAAAATGGAATATTGCATCTCTGAAATACACGCCTCGAGAAGAATCGTAGGGGATATTCTAGTTTTTTAGCTTGAGATACTGAGTGGAGATCGATTAATTCACTGCCATATTCTAGAATGGAGTCTTATATATACATTATACAATTTAAAATAAAATTCTGGTGATTTGGAATGGAATGCGCGTAGAAGTTGTCTAGATTTTAGTAAGGCCAAGTTAGAAATATTATTTACATGTTTGTCAAAATTTAGTTTGTTATCGATTATTATTCCAAGGTCTCTGATTGAGCTTTTTTCTTCAATTTTATGGTTATTTAAGTAGTAAACAGTGTGCGGGTTATTTTTTCCAAAATGTATGACAGCCGTTTTGTTTTCTGCGAGATTTAAGCGCCAGACATCGCACCATTCACGCTGCCCTGCACGCGAAAAACGTCAACAAAGCTGTCAACGTGGCCGCGAGGCGGTGGCCGAACTTTTTTCGCGACCACGGCCACTAAAAATTTGCGAAACCAAATTTTTGCACTGAAATTTCGCTTTCATGGCCAATAACTCGATTTTAAAAGCAGTTTTTTATAAACAATTCTAATACGATTGTAGAGAAATGTCTGAGCTTTGTAATAAGCACAAAAATGTTGAATTTGGTGATCTGTAGGAATCTGATTTTAGATTAGAAAATATTTTTTTTTACAATTTCAATAAAAATTGAGTTTGCAAAAAACAAGAAAATATATTCATGTATTTCTATTTGTTTAGGTTACAAGGAACATGAATACTATTTTATTCAAGCATTTTTTTCCCATTTTTCTAATACTATTACTGCGTCGCGAAAACCAGTCAGAGCGCTCGTGCCTTGAGGCTGTGGTCTCGCCGCGACCAGTGCATATGCGGTAGTTTTTTTACGAAAAAAAACGAAAACAATGCAAAAACAGAAAAACAATTCAAAAAAGATCGTAAAAAACTACCGTATACGCGCTGATCGCGGCGAGACCACAGCCGCAAGACACGAGCGCTCTGACTGGTTTTCGCGACGCAGTAATACCAAGCAGCAAATTCGACAGTTTTCATTCATTTTTCATTTCATTGAAACCTCTGAATTTCGATTTTAATTTTCTTTTCCTTATTCGTTTGCTCCGAATTTTTTAAAATCTGATTTTTAAAGACAAGCAGCTCAGGCAAACGGTTTTTTACAATAATAGGAAACTCCAAATATGAATCGGAAGTTTTGGCACTTGCCCAGAAAATTAGGATCTTGTTAGGAAATACAAACCTTACAGAGAAATTTTCAAACCATAAAGGGATCTTGACAGATTCAAAACATTTTTGGAATCTGGATCGAAAGTATTGGAATCCGGACAGAATTTCAGTGAAGTGTGCGCGTCTGTGTAGAAAGTTGTTGGATTTGGACGGAAGTTTTTGGAACTTGATGAGATCGCCAAATATCCATAAATCACCAGATTATAGGCCTGAGGGTTAGGTCAAAATTGAAACGCGGGTAACTCTTTGTATTCATAAGGTTGATAAACGAAAATTAGAATTAAAAAAGTCGATTTGTTGTTGTTGTATAACTTTCCGATGATTTTCTGGAATTTCCTTACAAAAAGAGCGAGAATAAATATTTGAAGACCTGAAAACTCAGGCATTTCATTTCTTGAATTATTAGAAAAATTAGAAAATATCAGAAAAAATGAGAGTAATATTAGGAGACCCGAGTAAAATTAGAAAAATTAGAAAATATCAGAAAATTTAGGAATCTTAAACGGATCTTTTAATATTCGTAATGAGTTCGCAATACACAAATCTGATCAAGAAATTTACGGATCTGATCAGATCTAATATTACCCCTATCGCAGCGCGTTGGGCTGCGTCGCGTGTCGCCAAAAGATAAATGTAAAGGCATTTTTCAGTATTCTGGCCTAAATTTTTTTTTCGTTTGTTTTAATCTAAATTTTTTCAAACTAAATAATTGATATTCCTTTATTATTGATTTAAAAAAATTTTTCACTTCAAAATCCGCGATAACTTTGAATTTAGGCTTCGCCTCTTTGCTCAATTTTCAGGTGATTTTACTGTACTCAGGCATTTCATTTCTTGAATTATTAGAAAAATTAGAAAATATCAGAAAAAATGAGAGTAATATTAGGAGACCCGAGTAAAATTAGAAAAATTAGAAAATATCAGAAAATTTAGGAATCTTAAACGGATCTTTTAATATTCGTAATGAGTTCGCAATACACAAATCTGATCAAGAAATTTACGGATCTGATCAGATCTAATATTACCCCTATCGCAGCGCGTTGGGCTGCGTCGCGTGTCGCCAAAAGATAAATGTAAAGGCATTTTTCAGTATTCTGGCCTAAATTTTTTTTTCGTTTGTTTTAATCTAAATTTTTTCAAACTAAATAATTGATATTCCTTTATTATTGATTTAAAAAAATTTTTCACTTCAAAATCCGCGATAACTTTGAATTTAGGCTTCGCCTCTTTGCTCAATTTTCAGGTGATTTTACTGTAACTTTATTTTGCCCGTGAAATTTTTGCAACAAGGTTGAAATTTGAGGAAAGAAGCGGGGCCGAATTTTATGGGCTTGTTCACAAATGAATCCAAAAAGGGAAAAATAAAAAACAATTGGGATAAAACAGTGTTCAAAATTTTAAACATTTTTTCCAAAGATCCAGACTTATCGAAGAATTTTCTCCCAATTGTTTGTAATTGTTTTCTTTCTTTTGACATTTCACTGAATAGGCTCAAAAGTTCACGCCACTTGTGAGGTGACGAATTTTTAAAAACAATAATATTTTTTCAGAAGTCGGGTGTATCGTATTTGTGTCTTGAACCAATGGCTCATCGATTTTGTCGCAGGTTAGCGTTTCTTCATTTAATTTCAAAAATATTTGAATTTTTAGGATTTAAGTTTCATGCCACGGGCGGCATTCCGTTTCACTCGAAGATTTTTTGGCGATTTCCGTCAACTGTTTTTCGCTTTGGCGTGTGGAATTCTCGTCGAAGTCGCATTGGAAAATTTGATGTAATGCATTGTTTTTTAATGCTTAATCATAATAATTATTTTCAGCCCGACCGCGAGATGGAGACAAGCTGCCAAAGTATTGAGTAGGGCCTGCTAGAATCAGAAAAACGTACTCGGGGGGACGATGGCCAATATCAACGCGGAGATCCCAAACGGAACGTGCAATTTCCGCATCAAGTTCCGAATAATTTGTATTGTCTGCTCGTCACGACTGTGAAACGCGCTCCACAGAACGCAGTATTTCATGATTTTCATTTCGGCTTCCAAATAATTTCATTTCTCGTTGAATTTATACTTGAAATTAAATAATTTGGAAATCTAAATGAAAATCGCAAAGTACTAAATTCAGTGGAGCGCGTTTGACCGTCGTGGCGGCTCCACAATTTGTATTCTATTTATTTTTTTGTGAATTTAGTTGGTTAACTAAGGTTTTGTTATACTTTTGGATAAATAAAACGTATTTTTATTGTTATTTATCTGCATTATTGCGTTGCTTCGAAAAATCGATAATTGTTGTTGTCTTGCCAAGAAAAATACGAATAACTTTAGAAAATTTACAGATCTTATCAGAAAACTCAGGAATCATTTTAGTAAATTTTGCGGATATTATCAGAAAATTCACGAATTATTTTAGTAAATTTACGGGTATTATCAGAAAATTCACGAATCATTTTAGTAAATTTACGGATATTATCAGAAATTTTAAAGATAATATTAGGCGATGCGAATCTGATCAGAAATTTTACGGATCTTTTCAGGTATTTTATGAATCTTATCAAGCCACAATATAGTCTTGAATCGTTCGTTTAAAATCCGTAAATTTTCTAATAATTAAAGAAATGAAATGCCTGAGTAACTTTATTTTGCCCGTGAAATTTTTGCAACAAGGTTGAAATTTGAGGAAAGAAGCGGGGCCGAATTTTATGGGCTTGTTCACAAATGAATCCAAAAAGGGAAAAATAAAAAACAATTGGGATAAAACAGTGTTCAAAATTTTAAACATTTTTTCCAAAGATCCAGACTTATCGAAGAATTTTCTCCCAATTGTTTGTAATTGTTTTCTTTCTTTTGACATTTCACTGAATAGGCTCAAAAGTTCACGCCACTTGTGAGGTGACGAATTTTTAAAAACAATAATATTTTTTCAGAAGTCGGGTGTATCGTATTTGTGTCTTGAACCAATGGCTCATCGATTTTGTCGCAGGTTAGCGTTTCTTCATTTAATTTCAAAAATATTTGAATTTTTAGGATTTAAGTTTCATGCCACGGGCGGCATTCCGTTTCACTCGAAGATTTTTTGGCGATTTCCGTCAACTGTTTTTCGCTTTGGCGTGTGGAATTCTCGTCGAAGTCGCATTGGAAAATTTGATGTAATGCATTGTTTTTTAATGCTTAATCATAATAATTATTTTCAGCCCGACCGCGAGATGGAGACAAGCTGCCAAAGTATTGAGTAGGGCCTGCTAGAATCAGAAAAACGTACTCGGGGGGACGATGGCCAATATCAACGCGGAGATCCCAAACGGAACGTGCAATTTCCGCATCAAGTTCCGAATAATTTGTATTGTCTGCTCGTCACGACTGTGAAACGCGCTCCACAGAACGCAGTATTTCATGATTTTCATTTCGGCTTCCAAATAATTTCATTTCTCGTTGAATTTATACTTGAAATTAAATAATTTGGAAATCTAAATGAAAATCGCAAAGTACTAAATTCAGTGGAGCGCGTTTGACCGTCGTGGCGGCTCCACAATTTGTATTCTATTTATTTTTTTGTGAATTTAGTTGGTTAACTAAGGTTTTGTTATACTTTTGGATAAATAAAACGTATTTTTATTGTTATTTATCTGCATTATTGCGTTGCTTCGAAAAATCGATAATTGTTGTTGTCTTGCCAAGAAAAATACGAATAACTTTAGAAAATTTACAGATCTTATCAGAAAACTCAGGAATCATTTTAGTAAATTTTGCGGATATTATCAGAAAATTCACGAATTATTTTAGTAAATTTACGGGTATTATCAGAAAATTCACGAATCATTTTAGTAAATTTACGGATATTATCAGAAATTTTAAAGATAATATTAGGCGATGCGAATCTGATCAGAAATTTTACGGATCTTTTCAGGTATTTTATGAATCTTATCAAGCCACAATATAGTCTTGAATCGTTCGTTTAAAATCCGTAAATTTTCTAATAATTAAAGAAATGAAATGCCTGAGAAAAAGGTCGGAGAAGTATATTGTGTTCTTCTCTCTCTAACCGCCAACATTTAGACATCGACCAAATGGATACTAAAAAAATTAATAGAAATTATAGATAAACATTGAAATGAAACCAATTTTTGAAAAAAAAAAACAACGTTGAAAAAATAGCAGAGAGACGCAGAGAGTCGCAGAAAAACGCACGGGAAATGCGTCAGTAATGAGCAAGACGTTTTTCGCGTGCAGGGCAGCGTGCCATTCGGCAACAATGTTGACGCATTTTTGGAGAGTTGCTGGGTTGGCGGCGAGTAATTTCAAATCGTCGGCGAAAGCAGTGACGTGAACATCGGGTGGAAAACTATCGAGTAGATCATTTATGTACAGTAAAAATAAAAATGGCCCGGTCACGGAACCTTGAGGCACTCCAGATAGTACGTCGATGCAGTTAGTACTCAGGCAATTCATTTCTTGAATTATTAGAAAAATTAGAAAATATCAGAAAAAATGGGAGTAATATTAGGAGACCCGAGTAAAATTAGAAAAATTAGAAAATATCAGAAAATTTAGGAATCTTAAACGGATCTTTTAATATTCGTAATGAGTTCGCAAAACACGAATCTGATCAAGAAATTTACGGATCTGATCAGATCTAATATTACCCCTATCGCAGCGCGTTGGGCTGCGTCGCGTGTCGCCAAAAGATAAATGTAAAGGCATTTTTCAGTATTCTGGCCTAAATTTTTTTTCGTTTGTTTTAATCTAAATTTTTTAAAACTAAATAATTGATATTCCTTTATTATTGATTTAAAAAATTTGTCACTTCAAAATCCGCGATAACTTTGAATTTAGGCTTCGCCTCTTTGCTCAATTTTCAGGTGATTTTACTGTAACTTTATTTTGCCCGTGAAATTTTTGCAACAAGGTTGAAATTTGAGGAAAGAAGCGGGACCGAATTTTATGGGCTTGTTTACAAATGTATCCAAAAAGGGAAAAATAAAAAACAATTGGGATAAAACAGTGTTCAAAATTTTTAACATTTTTTCCAAAGATCCAGACTTATCGAAGAATTTTCTCCCAATTGTTTGTAATTGTTTTCTTTCTTTTGACATTTCACTGAATAGGCTCAAAAGTTCACGCCACTTGTGAGTGACGAATTTTTAAAAACAATCATATTTTTTCAGAAGTCGGGTGTATCGTATTTGTGTCTTGAGCCAATGGCTCATCGATTTTGTCGCAGGTTAGCGTTTCTTCATTTAATTTCAAAAATATTTGCATTTTTAGGATTTAAGTTTCATGCCACGGACGGCATTCCGTTTCACTCAAAGATTTTTTGGCGATTTCCGTCAACTGTTTTTCGCTTTGGCTTGTGGAATTCTCGTCGAAGTCGCATTGGAAAATTTGATGTTATGCATTGTTTTTTAATGCTTAATCATAATAATTATTTTCAGCCCGACGGCGAGATGGAGACAAGCTGCGAAAGTATTGAGTAGGGCCTGCTAGAATCAGAAAAACGTACTCGGGGGGACGATGGCCAATATCAACGCGGAGATCCCAAACGGAGCGTGCAATTTCCGCATCAAGTTCCGAATAATTTGTATTGTCTGCTCGTCACGACTGTGAAACGCGCTCCACAGAACGCAGTATTTCATGATTTTCATTTTGGCTTCCAAATAATTTCATTTCTCGTTGAATTTATACTTGAAATTAAATAATTTGGAAATCTAAATGAAAATCGCAAAGTACTAAATTCAGTGGAGCGCGTTTGACCGTCGTGGCGGCTCCACAATTTGTATTCTATTTATTTTTTTGTAAATTTAGTTGGTTAACTAAGGTTTTGTAATACTTTTGGATAAATAAAACGTATTTTATTGTTATTTATCTGCATTATTGCGTTGCTTCGAAAAATCGATAATTGTTGTTGTCTTACCAAGAAAAATACGAATAACTTTAGAAAATTTACAGATCTTATCAGAAAATTCATGAATCATTTTAGTAAATTTTGCGGATATTATCAGAAAATTCACGAATTATTTTAGTAAATTTACGGATATTATCAGAAATTTTAAAGATAATATTAGGCGATGCGAATCTGATCAGAAATTTTACGGATCTTTTCAGGTATTTTATGAATCTTATCAAGCCACAATATAGTCTTGAATCGTTCGTTTAAAATCCGTAAATTTTCTAATAATTAAAGAAATGAAATGCCTGAGTAGACAAGAAATTATCGATTTTAATTTTTGATATCCGACTCAGGTAATTTTCGGCAAGCTGCCCCTCGAAACGGCACGCTGCTGCGCGAATCGGCAGGGGTGCCACCTGCCAGCGGCAGCTTGCCGTTTTGCGCGGCAGCCTGCCGTTTTTCACGGCAGCGTGCCAAAATAAAGCACGGCAAGCTGCCGTAACCCTGCTTATTTTTGATTTGATCGATTCTATTCGTTGAAATTAATCAAATTTATTAAATAAAAAAACAGTAAAAAACATTAAAAGGTAACAAAAAAATCATGACGAAAAATGTAATTATATTTATTGTCGGCCCGCCAAAATGGTCAAACGCGCTCCACTGAACTCAACGCTATGCGATTTTCATTTTGGTTTCCAAATTCATCCAGTTCACGTTCAAATTACACGTGGACTGAAATTATTTGGAGACCAAAATGAAAATCGGATAGCGTTGAGTTCAGCGGAGCGCGTTTGATAATTTTGGCGGGCCGACAATACGGAGCATCACACGATCCGTCAATATCGAATCGTATCGTTTGTCAAGGTCCATTTCCGCATATCGACGAGTAGATGATCAACTGCAAGAAAACTTTCAAAACTGAATTCATTAAAAATAAAGTTGAAGATTTATTGCCGCTCAAAATTTAAAAAGTTGCTGGGTTTGTATTTATGAGCGTTTACCGCACGGTACATAAAAACACTAAATGGTTTTCTTGACGATTAATTTAACTTTTTAAATTTTATTGGCTAGTTTGTACTATAAACGGTAATCCAAGATCCTGACAAAACCGGAAAAAAACACCAGACCGGGGAAGTCAAGACAAAACGGCAAAAATTGAACATGCAAGAGGCACGAGATTTGTACAGAAACTGTTATAAAATGCAGTAAAATCGTGCCACAGACTTGAAAATTTTTCTCCGGTTTCTGAAGTTTTTCCCCGGTTTAGTCTTCCTTGGCTTTGACTTACCCGGTTTCGAGGGTTTACCCGCATTTTTCAGGGTCTCGGAAATCCCTTTTAGAAATTCCGCGGAAAACCATTTACTGTTTACATTTCCGTAGAGTATTTGTTCATAAGTACAGTTTCTCCAACCATGTTTTTTTCTAGTTTAAAGTTCCACAAAAAATCCAGATATAACTTATGGGGTTATTCATTTTTTGAAAAATAATTGTTTGCAATTCTTTGCCTTATTTTGCGCACATAGAAAAAACAAACAAGTCACACTGTTTTAAAAACAATTCTATTTGTTTGCAACCCTATTTCGTCAAGGTGATATTGCGGAACAGAACTATAACGTTAAAAAAAACGGTCGGTACAGAACTGCGTGGAATGGAACTGTTCCATATCAGGCAATTCTAAGTCGAACAGTTCGAAACTTATCTACTCAGAGAATTATCGGCAATTTGCCGCCCCTCGGCGGCAATTTGCCGTCGAAATCGGCGGCCTGGCCGCCTCCTGTGGGCAGACGCGCCGATTTAGGCGGCAAATTGCCGCCGAGGGGAGGCAATTTGCCGATCGCGGCGGCAAATTGCCGCATAGGGGCAGCAATTTGCCGATTTTCGCGACAATTTGCCGCCATTTTTTTTTTAGATTTTTAGCTTTTTTTAGACTACCTGAAATTTCTATTTTTACTGATTTCACTCAAGATGCTCAACGAGCACCATGTATACAGAAAACCAAAAATAGCCGGTGAGCTCTGTGGCACCGTGCCACGGAGCCTTCCTCCAGAGTTCCCCACACACCGTTCAGAATTTTTTAACCCTGTCCCTTGCAACACCAGCGCTGACGGCGGGTATACCTTCTCTTGTGGACCGACACTTCACGGGTTCCGACGACCCTTGTGTTTTGCACGGGAAAGGGGCGGGGCGTAGCGTGGTGACACCAGTTTTTCGTGGATTTTATAATATTAAGACGTTTCCCGAATACTTACTTCATATGCCTGCAGTGGGATATAAGCCCCCCCCCAGCATAAATAATTATAGTCCCTCACCATCGTAGTCCCCCTACTATCTCGAATCAAAACGTTTCCAAATCAGAACTATGGTAAAGGTGAAATCAGCAGTATGATTGGAAAAGAAAAAAAGATTTTATGAGCCACAAATGTCGGAAATGAATTATGTGGTATTTACTCTAACTGGCCGGTATCCAAGCAGGAGGTTCAAACAATAAGCCGGCATGCCGGCAAATAGAATAAATACGGTATTAGAAATACTTGTTTTGCACTGGAGAATTTGATTTACCTTATTATTATACAACACTTTTGACACGTATCCATTTGGAAAGAAAACGGTTCTGATTCGGGACAGTTCTGTCTTGATAAAGTTCTGATTCGAAGCTTTTCCTTATTCGGAAAGCGACAAAAATGGTAGAAAGAGCTATGAATGGTGCACTTCTATTAGAGGCTTCTATTAATTGGGATTGCTCATCGATGTCGGTCGATTTTCGCTTGTTGTTTTGCTATTCTGATACGGCGGGGGCTATTTTTATCAGGTGGGGGCTATTCTGATATAGCGGAAGGCGATATTGATATGGAAAAAAAAGGAAGAAGTGGGGGACTTATCTGATAAATAGGCGCTCCTCGAAATAGAACCTTATTAAAATAGAACCGTGCCGAAATAGAACTTGACGCGATATAGATCCGTGTGAAATAGAACTGTACATCGTTTTAGCGCGTTTTAGCACAATTGGGTGAAGACTATTGAATAAAAAGCCAAACAGAAAAAGTTCCACTCAGTGGCGTGACCTGTTTTCGATTTATTGACTGGGTTCTATTTCACGCGGTTCTATTTCGGAACAATTCTATTTCGGAACAGTTCTAATATCGACGTTGAAAAATATAGAATTACATTAAACGCGGTGTAAAAATCGTGAAATAGGTACAAAAAAAAGGCAACAAGAATTGTGCGCCAGCGAACTGCTATGCGTCAGTAATACCCCATATGTCGGCAATTTGACGCCTGAATCGGCAAGTTGCCGCGGGCGGCAAGTCGGCAACTTGCCGAGTTCGTGCCGACATCACGCCGGGTTATGCATTTTTAGCTGCCGACTTCCTGCCCGCCGGCAATTTGCCGATTTCAGCGGCAAATTGCTCATTTCAGGCCGACTTCACGCCGGGTTATGCAATTTTAGCTGCCGACTTCCTGCCCGCGGCCGGAAGTCGGCAACTTGCCGAGTTCGTGCCGACATCACGCCGGGTTATGCATTTTTAGCTGCCGACTTCCTGCCCGGCGGCAATTTGCCGATTTCGGCGGCAAATTGCTCATTTCAGGCCGACTTCACGCCGATAATTCTCTGAGTAGTAAGCCGTTACAGTTCTATTATGCTCACAAACGAGTGATACAAACAACGCTACGTTTTTTACTGTGGTCTCGCAGCAAATACTGCAAAATATCGGGGTATCGTTTGTAACACTCGTTCGAGAACCTTTCGTCAATTGGCGCTCAATTTTGCCGTCAAAATTCAGATTTGGAAATATGGAGTTGCAAACGATTCGAATATTTAGTATTTTTTGATGAGTGATAAGGCGATAAGGCGAAATTCGCAACTAATTATTTTTTGTTTGCGTGCTATGAATAATCCCATAACATATTTTTACCGGTATTGTGAAAACAAAAAATGGAACATGGGGATTGCGTAACTTTATAATGGGGCTATTCTCGGAACCAGCAAAAAAAACAAAAAATAGGAAAATCCAGCAAAAAACTCAGCGAAAATTCGGAGAATGCTCGGTCTGAAACTTTGGGAAATTTTTTTAAAAGATACTTCCGATTATATTTTTTTAATGATCTCTAAAAGTTTCAGACCGATCGGAGCATTCTCCGAATTTTCGCTGAATTTTTTGCTGGATTTTTCCATTTTTTGCTTTTTTTGCTGGTTTCGAGAATAACCCCATAAATGAAAAAATGAAGAGCAACTCTTATCATTTTCAGAAGTACGCAATCATCGCGTCGAAATGTTTATATTCGCATAATAAATTTTGTGTATACTCGGCGAATGCTTCATCAGCCTTGCTCTACCGCACTTTTCAATTTTCAACAGTGTAGTGCGCCTTTTTTGAAGCGAAAAATCAAATTTTAACTGCAATTCGTCGTGGATACGTTATTTTTTGTTGAAAAGAAGTGTAAACACTAGAATTCGAGTTAATCTTGCAAGGGCAACACTGTTTTACAGGAATTTTGCAGTAGAGCGAGGTTGATGATGTATTCACCGACTATAAACCATCATCGCGTGGTAAAATATCATGGTAAACACCTGTTATTTCTGGGATTGTTTCTGGAACTTCTAACTGAAGACAAGTGATTCTAAGAATTTTTTTGCAATCTTAGGCGCGGCATAATAAAAATATACCTGGAACCAACTGGAAACTCCTTTTCCAAAATCGATCACTGTAGAAACCATCGTGGCTAGCAGAATTGAGCAAATGCCTTGTGGAAAATTCTAAAAACATTTTTAGTCTACATGAAATAATTATAAACACTTACTTTTCACACAAAATTGAAGAAAAATACGAAAATAATCGTAAAAATGAACTCGAAAGTAAAACTCATGTAGAAAAAATTGCGTCATCGCTCAGTCTGCGCAAGAGAAGAATGCTGGCGCCTTTGTCGACGGCACGGCACTCCTACGGCACGCTGCCGTTTTGCACGGAAGCCTGCCGTTTCGCGGGGCAGCTTGCCGTTTTGCAGGGCAGCTTGCTGCTCATGAGCCGTTTCCTTGCGTAACGCTACCCCTACCCGGCAGCCTGCCGTTTTTCACGGCATCTTGCTGCTCGTGTGCCGTGCACATGCCGAAAATTACCTGAGGATTTGTTAGAAAAGTTTTTTTTTATTTTTATTCCAAAACAGTTTTACTTTGCTACAGTTCTTTTCCGAACAGTTCTATTCCGAACGGTTCTATTGCGAAGCAAGTTCTATATCGCTGCAGTTCTATTACACTTCAGTTCTATTGCGAGGTAGCACCGTATTGTGATACATTGTGAAAACAAAACAACTGCAACGCGGTGTTTGCGTACTTTTAAAATTCAAACGAATATGGGAACAAAACTCTTTATTTCCCATGCTATTTCTTTCTGTTACGATCGACATCGTATAAATAACATTAATTATGTTTTGACCTACCTTTGTTGATCTCTTACGCGCACATTTTCTATGTGATGTTTTACCCGCCAACTCGCCCTATAAAAGGCGAGTTTCCCCTCATTTATGGTTCTCCTCCCGTCACCCAAATTATCTATATTCTTATTGGATCTGCTGAATAAACACCTATAAAAGAAAGACCTTCAACACTGGCGATCAGGATTCGAAATGGACTCAACGGCGCTCAAATTGTTCCTCACTCAGCAACAGGAGGCGCACAAGGAGCAGTTGGTCTTCCTGCAGCAACAGCAGGAGAAACTTCTTGAGACGATTCTCAAGAAGATCGGGACTCAAACCGATCACACCAGCATCCTCAACTCACTAAATGGCCGGATTGCGACATTCAAATACAACTCGGAGGATGGTGAAACATTCGATAGATGGTTTGGTCGATACGAGGATGTCATCAAAGTGGATGGTGCACAGTTGGACGACGCATCAAAAACTCGTTTGCTGGTTACGAAGTTGGACAAGCACGAGGCCGAGCAGTTCAGGAACCACATACTTCCAAAGATGCCAGCTGAAGTCAACTTCGAAGACACTGTGGCGATGCTCAAGAAGCTATTCAACGAGACGAAGTCGCTTACTCGTCTCAGATACGAGCTGCTATCAGTTAAGTTTGATGGCAACGATAGAAAGATTTACACTGGTCTAGTTAAAAGTCGTTTCAGCGTAGCCCAATGGAGCATAATGACCGAGGACCAGGCCCAATGCCTTCTGTGGATCATGGGGCTCCAATCACACGAGCACGCTGAACTTCGAGCCAGAGCACTCCGAGAGCTGGAACAGGACTCCAGAATCACCCTCACGGAGCTCACGGATCGTTTGGACCAAGTCATTGCACTGCGCAATGACTCCGACTTCATGGGAGGACCCGCATCATCAGTCAACGCCGTCAACTACAACAAAGCCAAGCAGCAACCTCAGTCGTCAAGGAAGCCGTCACAAGCTCATTCAAAGAGCAACAACTCGTGTCAACCACCCAAAACGCCATGCTACAAGTGCGGTCAGATGCATTGGGCACGAGATTGCAAACTATCGAGCAACACAGTCTGCCGAAATTGCAACAAAAATGGACATTTGGCAAAAGTCTGCAAGTCAAAAAGATCAACCAACAATGCCATTTTCATCGCTCAATCATCTGTCCAAAACAGAAATCGGATATACTACAATGTGGAAATCGAAGGGAAGCAAATCAAAATGCAATTGGACACCGGCGCAGAAGTTACTCTGATGAATTCGAAAGATTGGATGCGTCTCAACAAACCAAAATTGTCACATTCCACAATCAATCTTCGGACAGCAAACAACGAGCCGATCAAAGTGAAAGGACAATTCAAATGCAACTTCAATCTGAATGGTCATCATGGTTCGGGACTCTGCCACGTCACCGACACCGCTTCACTTCTGGGTCTCGATTGGATTGCTCAAGACACAACTCTCTACCAACACCTCATCCAAGCGTCTGTAAACTCGATTTCAAATGCAATTCCAGAAGCGTCATCAGCATGCCGAAAGAAACTGGAATTGGGCCTTCGTTCAACTTTCCCTGATGTCTTCGAGTCTGGATTGGGTCGCTGTTCCAAGGCTAAAGCATCTTTGCAGCTGAAGCCAAATGCATCTCCAACATTTCGAAAGGCACGCCCGGTTCCGTATGCCGTGCTGCCGATGGTCACTCAGGAGCTGAATCGTCTCGTCAAACAAGGAGTCTACACTGCCACAGACTACTCAGACTTTGCAACACCAATCGTCGTCGTTGACAAGAAGGATGGCTCGATTCGTTTGTGTGGCGACTACTCTACTGGCCTGAATGACTCGTTGGACTCTCATCAGCATCCACTTCCCACTGCCGAAGACATCTTCTCTACACTCAATGGTGGAAAGTACTTCACGCAAATTGATCTCTCCGAAGCCTATCTTCAAATCGAGGTGGACGAGGACAGCAAGAAAATGCTAACAATCAACACACATCTGGGACTCTTCTACCCAAATCGACTACCATATGGAGTGAAAAGCGCACCTGCAATCTTTCAACAAATCGTGGACACAATGATCTCGGGATTGGAAGGAGTCGCTGCTTATATGGATGATCTCATCATTGGCGGATCTACAGTCGAGGAGCACAATCGACGTCTTCACTCATTGTTCGAAAGGATCAAGGAGTACGGTCTTCGCGTCAAGTCGTCAAAATGCTCATTTTTACAATCGGAAGTAAAATTTTTGGGATTCATTGTCAATCGGAATGGCAGACGACCGGATCCCGCAAAAATCACTGCAATTGAAAAGATGCCAGCACCAACGGATGTCTCTCAACTACGCTCGTTCCTTGGTCTAGTACAATTCTATGGCTCATTCGTGAAGGATCTTCACAACTTCAGAGGACCTCTGGACGAATTGACCAAAAAGGACGTTGACTTCGTTTGGACCAAAAGCTGCGAATCATCATTTGGACGTATCAAAGATGTCCTCAAATCAGACCTTCTTCTCACTCATTTCGATCCGAAATTACCGATCATAGTGGCTGCCGACGCGTCGAACTATGGAATTGGTGCCGTCATCACTCATCGAATGGCGGATGGATCGGAGAAGGCAATTTTCCACGCGAGCAAATCACTCACAACGGCTCAACGTGGATACAGTCAAATCGAAAAAGAGGGACTTGGCCTCATTTTTGCTGTCGAGAAGTTCCATCGATATCTTCATGGTCGAAAATTCACTCTTCGAACGGATCACAAGCCTCTCCTCGCAATCTTTGGTTCGAAAAAGGGAATTCCCGTGTACAGCTCCAACCGTCTGCAGCGTTGGGCTCTCATTCTTCTCAACTACAATTTCGACATCAAGTACATCAACACCGCTTCATTTGGCCAGGCGGATGCACTTTCTCGACTCATCGCAACAAATTTGGCAAATGTGGAGTCGGAAGATAGAGTCATCGCAAGTGTGGAAGCGGATCTGGATGCAGAACATCGTGGAATCATCAACAATCTACCGGTAAATGCAACTACCATTCTAAAAGCATCCAAGGCGGATCCTACAATCACCGCCGTGATCAAATATGTACGAGATGGAAATTGGCCAAAACTTGAAAAAACTTCTCCAGTCTACCAGTTTTTCAACCGTCGCGAGTCGCTGTCAATCATCAACGACACTCTGATGTTTGGACATCGCATCGTCATTCCCAAGTCGCTCCGCTCTCGAGTTCTTCAAACCTTGCATCAAGCTCATCCTGGCACGGACCGAATGAAGAAACTTGCAAGAAGTTTTGTCTACTGGCCGAACATTGACAAAGATATCGAAAATCTTGTCCGGAATTGTGTCGACTGTCAAACAGCTGCAAAGAATCCAGTGAAAACAACGTTGGAACCATGGCCTGCTTCGTCATCACCATTTGAACGCGTCCACATCGACTACGCTGGACCGATCAATGGCATCTACTACCTCGTTGTCGTCGACTCATTTTCAAAATGGCCGGAGATTTTGCCTACAAAGAGCATCACCGCCACAGCTACCATTGCTCTTCTCATTCCAATCTTTGCAAGATTTGGAAATCCAAAGACACTCGTCTCGGATAACGGTACACAGTTTACCGCATCGGAATTTGCCACGTTCTGCGCATCTCGTGGAATTCGTCATCTACGTTCGCCTCCATTCCATCCGCAAAGTAATGGTCAAGCCGAACGTTTCGTCGACACTTTCAAACGAGCACTTCAAAAGATGAGAAGGGAAGGAACGACACAAGAAGCTCTGCAAAAGTTCTTGATGTCATATCGATCGACTCCTTGCTCAAGTGCTCCCAACGAATTGTCGCCGGCTGAAAACTTCATTGGTCGTAAAATGAATACGATCATGGACTTAATGATACCTGCTACTCATGGATCTCGTTTGGATCGTGATCAATCAATGGACAAGATGAAAGAGCAGTTCAACCGACATCATGGAGCAAAGAAGAAAGAATTCTCACCAGGAGATGCTGTCTTCGTAAAAGATTACCGCTCGGAAGTTACTTGGATACCAGGACACGTCGTCGCTCGTTTTGGAAAAGTCAAGTATCGTGTGGAATGCAATGGACAGTTATGGGATCGTCATGCCAACCAATTGCGTCGTCGGGATCATCAAATTTCGACAAGCTCGCCGCTTTTGGAAATGTTCGATTTGCCGTCACAAACTTCACACAGTAATCCGCCTCCAATCTGCTCACCTCATCTGCCTCTTCAACATCTTCCACAATTTTCACCACATCGCCAAGCACTTTCGAATTCATCACCTGCCCGTCGTCTATCGTCAAATGTGGATCGTCAATCGAAACCAATGGACTCGTTGTCTTCAATTGATTTGCCGTCACAACAAATGGATTTGTCGTCGTCGGATGCTCTATCGTTGGATGATGCAGCAATGGATGGTTCTTCGTCGGATGGTTCAACAATGACTCGTGCTGGACCGTGTGCTCCTGTGGTGTCATCGTCGTCGCAAGGATTGGCTGGACCTCTACCTCTTCGTCGCTCCGAACGTGCACCGAAGATTCCGTCTCGCTTGAACATGGCTTCCAGTGGAAAGTCGTACAAGTAGAAGCTCAAGTGCAGTCGAGGGAGATGTTACGATCGACATCGTATAAATAACATTAATTATGTTTTGACCTACCTTTGTTGATCTCTTACGCGCACATTTTCTATGTGATGTTTTACCCGCCAACTCGCCCTATAAAAGGCGAGTTTCCCCTCATTTATGGTTCTCCTCCCGTCACCCAAATTATCTATATTCTTATTGGATCTGCTGAATAAACACCTATAAAGAAGACCTTCAACACTTTCATTTCAGTTTGATTTTCAAAAGTACGCAAACACCACGTTGCAATTTTTTCTTTTTCACAATCACGGTGATTCTTTTACTACCGAGCACACAATTCTCGTCCACCGATTTGTTTTTTCTGTCGCGATTTTCTAAATGACTTCGGATCGAGAAGTTTTTTGTCACATTACTTCCTCTCATTATGGCGCATATTTAAAACCGGAATCGGTCTGATTTTTTACGTACAATTTCAAATGCACGGCGATTCGTTTACTGCCTTTTCTAGTCCCCCCGATTAGGTTTTTCCTGTTGCGATTTTGTAAATGACGTCTGATCAAAAAGTTGTCTGTCACGTTACTAGCTATCATTAGGGCGCATTTTTTAAACCGGTATTCGTTCGTTTTTATACGTACAATTTCAAATGAAACTGGTTTTCCGTGGTGGCCGAACTGATTTCCGCAAATTTTTTTGCCGCATTTTGCAAAAAGGGGAGGGAACTCCGCCCACTTCATGTGATGAGAGAGTGAGAGAGTGCGAGGGGGACAGGGGAAATACTAGCGATCGGGGGACTAGAAATGCGTGGCCGGTAGTAAAAGAATCACCGTGACAATACGCCCCCACTGATATAACCACCGCTTTTCAATGGGCGGGGTTATTCCAACATGCGGGGGCTCATATCGTGTGGTGGATTATATTGGAATTTTCCCCATGGAATTCTTATTCAAAAAAAAACAGGCGCACAGCTGGAAGTTATGGTATCATAGAGCCTCTAGAGGTTGCGTACTACGACTTTCAATATTCAAAACCAAATAATACTTTCGAAGATAAAACTCCTGCTATTTTCAAGCGAACTTTGTTGGTGAACTATAACTAGGCACCACAAAATAATTTTCAAACGGTTTTTTGCTCACTATTTTCGATATAAGTATGTTCAACTATTTAATCGAAGTACGTTTTGAAAATTTCAGCTCAAAATATTCATTCGTTTTCGAGTTACAGTCCTTTTTATGCCTCTTCAATTTGTACTGAATTTCTACCCAGTGAGGGGGCGGGACCAAATCGAAACGCGCTGATTCTCTGCGTCTCGAAAGGCCGACCGCGTTAAGAGAGTGGCAAGCGATTTGATTTTCGTGGTTATTTCACTGAAAATTGGTTAAACGGGGAAATTAATGTTCGAAAAAGTTTGTAATTTGTAAAAAAATAATTGAAAATTGTCGCCGAATTTTAATTCACACAAAGAAATTGGCAGAAATTCATTTTATTTGCTAAATACGCAACAAAAGTATAGTTTTTTTTATCAATTTTCCGACTATTTTTTGTATTTTTTACTTTAAATAACTTAAATATGCGATAACCAGTCAGCAAAAACTCGGAGCAGGCCAGAAAACGCAAAAAAGTTTTGAAAAAAAATCGAACCACGGCGACAAAACTTCAAAAACAAGCGCTTTACCACTGCGCCATGCCGACAGCAAAAGAGGTAAGGTGCGACTACCTACATCTCATAGCTGCCCACGGAACACCACTGTGTGTGTGAAATAGCAGCCGCAATAGAAATTTCGGCACTTTTTCACTTAAATTCTCAACTTTGAACATCTGTATCAAAAAATGGCAAAGTAAAAGTTTGATTTTTATTTCTTTAATCGATGTAATTTTTTACGGAGAATCCGATTCCAAAATAAAAACATGCGTGTACGACCTACATCAACCCGAAAAACGCAAAAAACCCGAAAAGTGGATGACCGGTACCTATTCAAGGGCTATAAAAAGTGGTCTAAATTGGTTGCAGGGCTCTGAAATTTCTGTTGTGGAATCTCTGACATTAGTTTTATGAATTCCATCAATAAAAATATGGGGTCATCGCTGAAAATTTTGCTCAAATTTTTGTTGAAGTTTGACGGGCTGTACCAAAAAATGGCAAAGTAAAAAGTCGATTTTTATTTTAAAAATGGATTCAGCATGTCAAAAACTATCGGAATCAAAAATAAAAAGTACCGTGTACCCCCCTAGAAGGACCCGAAAATTTCAAATTTCTGATTTCCGTTTCAGTTTTCTGAAAATTTCAGCCAAAATTAGGGGTTTTCAGCAAATTCTGATATCACCAATCGATTCCTTAGGGTCGATTACATAAGAACAAGTTGTAATACCAGCCATTATGTATGTAGTATTGGCGTAACAGACTCAGAAAGATCCAAAACCGAAATGGGTAGAAGAATATGCACGCTCCGCCCCCTTTTCATTGCGCTGCCTAACTATAACTGTCTTTTCTTGATTCCTTTCTCTTATTCTCAGTACGGAGCGCTGCAAACGCGCTCCCTTCGCACAGTGGTGGACGCGGCCACGTTGGCGACGAGAGAGTGCAGAAAACTGAAAGAGCCGTGGCCGATGTTTTGCTCTGATTTCTCTAAACCTCACTCCAAATACATGCGAAATTCATTGTTCGATTGGAGCGAGTTATCAGCGTTTTATACCGAGTATAAAATGAATGCAAATTTCTCAATTAGTTTGAAAAATTTCTATTTTATTGTGTTTTCAATCGACTTGCGAAATGAGAACGCGAGACTCCGCCCACTTATTTGTGCGATATTGAAAAACACAATACAAAACTGTAACCCCGGCTGGGTAATTTCCAAATCGGCCCGACCCGTGCCAAGTATGTAAAAATGTGTTTTTCTTCTTTACTGGTATTTTCGGCCCGTCAAAATGGTCAAACGCGCTCCGCTGAACTCAACGATATGCGATTTTCATTTTGGTTTCCAAATTATTTAATTTCACGTATAAATACAACGTGAAATGAAATAATTTGGAGACCAAAATGAACATCGCATATAATGGATTCGTGACGGAGTGACATTTCACGTGAAATTGTGAGAAGAAAAATCTCTTCGTTTCTTCTGAAATTTCTTCATTTTTTCGAATAAAAACGTGAAAAAAAATGTCACTCCGCCACGAATCCATTATAGCATTGAGTACAGTGGAGCGCGTTTGACCATTTTGGCGGGCCGACATAATATAAAATAAGCAACCAAACCTATTGAAATCAGAATTGACACGTAGAAGTAGGAAATTCGCGACTACATTGAAACTGTTAACAACCAGAAGAACCCAAAACATGATGTAAATATTGTTTGCAACATTTGGTGGGAATAGAACAAAAGAAATCGATGTGTATCTATCAAAATCGTCGTTTTGATATATAAGGTAAATGATAGAAATGTCGATAATTACCTGAAAATTCCAAAATTTTAAAATTGGCTCTCCATGAGCAGTGGACAAAATTGCGGCAGCGTCGCGTTGCTCTCGCGGGGGCAGTGTGCCGATTCACGATATTTTTTTCAAACCTACTTAAATGTTTAACTTCGATCGTAAATCGAGACACTGCCGAGGTGAGACTCACGCGACGCTGCCACGTTTCCGCCTGCTCCTTGGGACAGAGTACACGGGGTTTCTTTAGGCTCTCCTCTGCGTCTCGTTTGTCACACACTTTCTGATTTAAAAATCATTGAAAAAAATGAAAAAAATGAAAACCAACAAAAATGGGCACACTGCCCAGATTTTTTCAACGGAGCGTACTTTCGCCAGGGAAATCGTCAGCACCCCGTGTGTTTATATGTTGATTTCAATCTTGGAGAGATCAATAACTCCGTTGGAATTTTTTGTGAAAAATGTCGATTTTCTCGCGAAAGATCCTGGAGGTTTATTTTTGCGTGCTATGGAGTGTCCTCTCAGGCAACTCATTTCTTGCTATAATAGGAAAATTTGGAACTATAAACTAGTAATTTATAGATATTTGGCGACCTCTTCAAATTCCAAAAATTTCTGCCAATATACGCATCGCTGTACAGATTCCAAAAATTTCTGTACAGATTCCAAGAATTTTTCGAATCTGTCAAGATCTCTTTATAGTTTGTATACTCGGTATAAAACGCTGCACACTCGCTCCAATCGAACAAAAAATTTCACATGCATTTGGAGTGAGGTTTAGAGAAATCAGAGCAAAACATCGGCCACAGATCTCTCAATTTTCCGCACTCTTTCGTCGCCAACAAGGCCGCGTCCACCACTGTACGAAGGGAGCGAGTTTGCAGCGCGAAAAGGGGATGATTCAACCAAGCAGGGCCCCATGGCCGCTACCAAAACCTATGAAGCAAATCGAACCCAGGAACCAAAACCCAGGAAAGAAGGCGGGGCAACAAAACCGCGCCGCAGTGTTTTCAATTTTATTTTGTTTTCAAATATTCGATAAAAAACCAACTAGAAATATACGTTCCACAAACTGATTCCAAAAATAATGAGACTGTGCAAGGAAAATGAACAATGAAAAAAACTGTGCGGCAAAGTTGCGTTTTGGCAAACTGCGGTGCGGTTTCGTTGCCCCACCTCTTTTCCTGGGCTTTGTTTCCTGGGTTCGACTTGCTTCCTAGGTTTTGGTAGGGTCTCAAAAATATTCAGCCGGTAAAAAAAGAATCACCGTGATCGTTCATTGCGCACCTCGGTGTTTGCGTGCTTTTGGCTACAATAATCCGCGGTGCAAAAAAAATTACTGAAACACCTATTCATGTTTATAGGCGTGGGCAACGGCGGTCAAAATTTCGCCCGTATGGAAAGTCTAGTTGGAAACTCTTAAATACCAACGAAATATTACCGAAAAAACGCAAAGTACGGGTCCAAGTAAAATTCCCATTTTCTCATAGTTCTCTGCATTTCTGGATGCGTAAATCCGTTCAATAGTGATTGACATTGGAAAAATCATTGCAAGCGCCATTGTAAATGCTGCAAATATATTGCCAACTTTGAATAGTTTTCGATTAATTAACAAATCACACTTGTAACTTGAAATCAGTGGAATTATCAGTTGGATGACCTGTAAAACTCATAATTTCTTTGAATTAATGAAATAAAATTACTGTCAAAATTCCAAAAACCACGGAAAAAAGTAAAACAGAGCCGAAGTAACCGTAAAATATGCACTGAATCGGATTGTTTTTTAAAGAAAAAATAGATATCAAAAATGTTTAAATAAAACCTTCAAGTTTCCATGAAATGTTGATTTCCAAAGTTTGCACTTTAGAAAAAAGGCTAGGGAAAAAATTGCCAAAATGAGAATAATAGCTTGATAAAATTGTGCAATTCGGTACAATGGATTATACGTTAAATCATAGGCCTGAAATCAAAAAGAACTATTAATTATTAATTTCTTTTTCGAAATAAATAGAGCCTGTTTGAAACTTACAGTAATACATTCAACTGGATACGGTGTCGTGATTTGTAGCTCAGTCATGGCTGACGAAGAAATGAAAGTTTGGATAAACAAAAAGGTTTTTCAATTACTCAAGTTTCAGTATTAAATCATCAGAATTTGCTTATATTTCTGCTTTGGATAATTGAGTAATAAATTATTGAAACAATAAAACAAATTATTTTCCCAATTTCTATAATCGAAAGACAATGGTGCATATAAAGTGATTATCAAATTCTGAGAACTACAAAATAGAGAACTTTTAAATTTTCCCTAAACGAGCACAAGAACAGAATTGCGCATTTTTCGAGTTCTTAATGAGCAGACACTGGTATTTTATGGCCGCCGATGAAAATTCGCAGTATTGAAGACCACATTTAACGATAAAATAGCCTTTTATATAAAGATAGTGTTTGACAAAACACAATAATTAGACATTAACCGGTTTATTAGAGTAAATACCGTGTATTCTTCTCTGGAATATAAAATATAACCAATATTCATTGTTCGTTGCACATATACACCCACACCAAAACGTTCATGGTGAACAATTATATTCTCCTGCAATCTGCAATTGTTTTTCTTCTTTAAAATGAAACAAAAAAAACGTACTTTTTGTCTTTGTTTCTGGTTCCGACATGTGTTTATTTAGTTTTGAAACAAAAAAAACGAACGGCTCTTTTTTAAAAATAAACTCACAGTGTGGTGAAGAGGTGCTATTGCGGAATAGAACTTTAACGGAATAGAATTTTTCCAGAATGAACTATTTTTTCTCCTAATAGTTTTAAGTGCAAATTCTCTGTATTTAATTTTTTTTTGAGATTAAACGCGAAATAGGTGGTTTTTAAAAAACAATCTTGGATAAATTCCGTTCTATAGAACCCCGCCCCTTGATTTATTCTAACACGCCGTTACTGTGCCTGTTATTTCTGGGAATTATTTTGGAAACTATGGACTGCAATAAACTCCTGATTTCAGGAATTTTTTGAACTTTGGACGCGGCTTTATATAGAAATTTACAATCCAATTGTAATAAACTATTGAATTTTTATACCACAACGGAAATGCGATCAGTTCTACAAATTTAGATGTGGAATTGCATATTTGACAGTGGGACACTCAACTATAAAACGTAGAGCGCGAAATCAAACTTTCGTGTCTACGTCACAAACAATAAAATTTATTCATTTTCACATACATATTTACAGAAAATTGAAAGAGAAACAGAAAGATACTTTTAAAAAAGCGTTGGAAGACGGCTATCGAGCTCTTCTACAATTTCCACGTCGTCCGGAATCTTGCGACATCCGTAAACTGTGTCCGTTGGAGCGCATATTAGAACACAATCATTCGACAAAACTGCCATTTTTCCCACTTCAACGGATTTGTCTTTTAACACGCAACCTGAATTTTTATTTGTTTTGTTTTTAAAAAATATTTGATTGTTGAATTCTAGTGTCAAATCGGAAAAAATTTATAGAATTGTACCCTGATATCTTTCACGGCCCAATGGCTAACCCTACGGGTAGGCAAATTTGCCTTATCGCATGTCTGCGTCTCCAAAGTAGCATTCTACCAAGTCCAGCTGTTCTCAGTACGGAGCGCTGCAAACGCGCTCCCTTCGCACAGTGGTGGACGCGGCCACGTTGGCGACTAGAGAGTGCAGAAAATTGAGAGAGCCGTGGCCGATATTTTGCTCTGATTTTTGCTCTGAAATTTTTTGTTCGATTGGAGCAAGTTATCAGCGTTTTATACCGAGTATATACTCGGTACAGAGCACTCCCAATTTTCCGCACTATCTCGCCGACTTGTTCACTTTGCTAATGGAGCGCATTTGCAGCGCCTTGACCGAGTAAAAATGCATGCAAAAAAGGAGACGCAGTGAACCTAGATATGGCGCGTAAAAATTCGACTTCAAAAAATGTTCAACACTAACTGTATGGTGTACTAGGGAGATCCAGAACCTTTCTTATCACGTTAAAGGCTAATACCGAAAAATTTAGAAAGTGGACCAGCAATTTAAAAAAGAACCCCAGTGGTTTAGGATGGATTTCGATGAGCGGAGTCCTTTCTAGTGCAGTAAATCAATCTCAATCTACCAGGGACATGGCAACTAGATTGCGATGAAAAGTGTGTAATATACATGTACTAACCACCACAGAAGAGCTCAATGGGTGGACGCAGACGAACTCCCGTCAAAAATGAGATTCACCCAAAAAAAAAAAATCATGTGGTCTGTATGGTGGTCTGTCCATGGCGTGCACCACTGAGAATTTCTGGACGAAAGCAAAGCTATCACGACCGAGTTCTACCCTGCCCAACTGCAAAAGGTCAGGGCCCAGCTTAATCTCACCCTTTTTGAAAAAAAAAAAAAACAAAGAATGTAAGCAAACTGCCGTATACGCGCTGGATCGCGGCGAGACAGCAACCGCAACGCACGAACGGCTCTGCCTGGTTTTCGTGACGCAGTAATAACTCTTCGTTTGTGACTACTTGATCCCGAAAGTCGCCATTTGGAAAAGAACAGAAACTAGAGTTTAATAATTGAAAAAAAAGCGGAAGTCGTGCGATGCACACAGTACATCTTAACATTCGGATAAAACTCGGTGCTCCTCTGTTTTGTTACAGAGTCCCTTCTATTCCATTTTTTACGGCAAGCAAAATACTTGAACTCTCGATTCAAATCAGTTTAGTTTGGAAGCCACCCGCATTCAAGCAAGCTTACCAATCTTTTTTGTACTTCCGTACAAGCATTGAATAATGGAAAACTTGTCCGAATCGGCAAACAATGAGTCGTGAGGAAGCGTATGATTCTCGTATTGACAGCTCATATCTGTATTAATGTTATAAAATGAAAAAATGAGGAAGAAAACAAAATAGACATTACCGATATCATCCACTGATTTGAGCATCCAATGTTCATCCTGATATTGCACACATTTCATAAATGTTCCGTTCGGAAGTTTCCCTACTTCTCCTTGAAGAATTTGGGTGGAACCGATTGCGCATCCTTTAACAAAAAATTTATAACATTTTTCAGCACACAATTTTAAATCACTTTACAAACCCACCTATAGTATGAACCTCATGAAAACTCATTCGAACGTTAAAACACGTTTTGACAAGCCCATCGATCGAATTATCCGGTGAATCTTTCACCGGCTCCACCCAAGTCTCCTCATCCGAATAAATGATGCCATTGTAAAAGCAACCGGTTGCTGGAACACCGTGTTTATATGTACCCGCTTTTAGAACTTGGCGGTATTCAAAGTGCGAGTGTTTTCTTTTCATTTTTTCCTTGTTTTAAACACGCTGACGTATATGGACAGCATTGTGCGAGAGGTGAGTAAATTCGCTCCATTGAAAAGCGCGAATTTGAAATCTTCCACTGTAGTATTGTAAAAACAAAAAAGTTGCAACGCGGTGTTTGCGTACTTTTGAAATTCAAACGGCAATGAAAAAAATAGCATGGGAATGAAACGATTTGTTCCCATTTTCAATTGAATTTCAAAAGTACACAAACACCGCGTTGCAATTTTTTTGTTTTCACAATACACCGTTATTTTTTCTTTCTGCGCATTGATTTCATCCTATCCCAATTCCGTTTTCACCACTTCCGTTCAAAAATTATCTAAACAATTTTAATTTTGGGCAGATGGAGTTGCGGGGCTACTCAAAAAAACATTTTTTGTTTTGTTTTTATTGGCGATTTTGCATTGCTCTTGATTTGTTTGATATATTTACAAGCCTGGCTTCAATAAATATTGGCGTCCCACAATTATACTGTGTTCTGTTGTTCCGGGATTTTTGGGCCTTTTAGGATACAAAACACCAAGGTTCCGTCCAACAGGCCTTGCGTGAATATACAATAAGCGGGTATGGAAAGTGGTAGGATGATAAAATATTGGGCCCGGTGGTCATTTTAGATTTAGAATCGACATGCCTTTACAGATTTTTAATAGCTTTTTTGGTCTTGCCTGTATGCCTTAAATCAAGGGGCAGGGGTTCTATAGATCGGAATTTATCCAAGATTGTGTTTTAAAAACCACCTATACTCGGCGAATGCATCATCAGCCTCGCTCTACGGCACTTTTCAATTTTCAACAGTGTATTGCGCCTTTTTTGAAGCGAAAAATCAAATTTTAACTGCAATTCGTCGTGGATACGTCATTTTCCGTTAAAAAGAAGTATAAAAACTAGAATTCGAGCTAATCTTGCAAGTGCAACACTGTTTTACAGGAGATTTTTTTTTTCATTTTTAAAATGTTTTTGCATTCATTTCTTGCGTGTTTCCCATAGCGCATGCAGTTAAGCGTTTGCTCTCCGAGCGAACGGCGCAGGTTCGCGTTTTTGTGTTAGCCTCGGGCGCTCAGTTCGCCTCATTCAGCATTAAATCAGCATTTATCCAGCATATATTTATATCGGTTCCCCGACGCTTCCAAACCGCGTCAATTCGCCACTCATGTCGATACCGCGACCTTTCGAAACCGTGACAAACAGACACCGTGCGCTTTCGCAACCCGTCGACTCGCAACCCCGACACTTTGAAACCCGGCTTTTCGCAACCCGGCATTTCGCAACTATTTTTCTATACTTCGCGGTTTTCAGATGTTCAGAAACCGGAAATTTTTATTTTTCCCGTGACATATATTCGGAAAGTTCAGCGGCAAAGCGCCGGAAGCATGTGCGATACTTTTAAAATATGCGACCGGAGGGAGCTGGGCGGAAGCTTGCTTTGATCCTATTGAGTGTTTACTCGGCTCCCGTCCACCTTTTCTTTTCTATTTAGAGTTTTGATCACAAAAAATCCCCTCGCAAAGCATGCTTCCACCTAGCTCCCTACGGTCGCCAAATTGAAAAGTGTCACACATGCTTCCGGCGCTTTGCCGCTGATCTTTCCGGGTATCAATATATGCTTATTGTGTTTTCAATCGAGTTGCGACATGAGAACGCAAAACTCTGCCCACTTATTTGGGCGCGACCACGCAAACTCAGAAAATTTTTGGCTAATAGCCATCGATTCGGGGCGTGTGCCATAGTCGCAAAATCGCTGAGTAAGCGTGAATATTGTCTCCCTTAATTGTTGATTGTATACATTCTATAGTTTCATTAACAACCGACGAATTTTTTATAGGCGGTGGTATTACCCCACAATGGCTAATAGCCTTTTTCGGCGGCAAATAGCCATATTCGACGGCTAATAGCCATAATCGCTAATAGCCAAATTTGTCGGCTAGTTGCCATTATTGCCCGCTATTAGCCTTTTCGGCGGCTATTAGCCATTTTCAATGGCTATTAGCCACCTAGATGCCGACTCTTGCCATAACGCGCCAAAAATTTCCTGAGAACACAGTGATAATTGAAGAGACGCAGACAGAACGGTGAATGCAGACATGTGTTTTCATGTCGCAAGTCGATTGAAAATACAATAGAAACGCATACTCGAAGCAAGCGAACCAAAGCATGACAAAAAAAGCAACAAAAAAAACAATTTTTTGGGTGGCCCCCCTCAACTCATATTGCCCCCAAAAATGAATGATCGTGTTTACCTCGTTCATACACCTTTTTGAGAGATGTGCCCACCACTTTACAGCTCAACACAATCGTGCCATTGCTCAACATTCTTTTCTCTCCAGGCTTCATTGCCTGACCGAATGGATCGATACAGGCGACGGATTCATAGTCAAGTTTTCCGTCTTGTGATTCGTGACACTTGAATACAAAATCGTGTTTTGTGATTTTTTCGCCCGCCTTCAAATAGTTCTCATCGTCATTGTCGTTTGTCGGAGAGCAACCTGAATTACCGTAAAAACTGTAATAGAACACCACCTTTAATAGAACACCGCCTGTAATAGAACGCCACCGCCAACGTCACTTCGAAAATTAGAACACCACCCTCTAATAGAACGCCACCCTTTAATACACCGGCACTCAAAAAAACTGCGGCCTATAAACATGAACCGGCGTTCCAGTAATTTTTTTGCATTACTGTAGCCAGAAGTACGCAAACACCTAGGCGTGCATGAACGATTAAGCTAGCTGATTACAGGGAATATAAACAACATGAGCGAAATAGAATCGCCTGATATTGAGCTGTACCGACCCAAAACCGCTCGAATAACTCGAGTAAGTATTTTGCTGTAGATTGTAAGTTCGTGAGTTCTATTTCGTGCAGTGGTTTTTTTTCAGTAACGCTCTATTTCAGCCGGTTCTATTCCGTGCAGTTCTATTCCGTGCGAGTTCTAGACCGTAATACCAGAGTTGCATGGAATTCCGACTTCCGACTTCAGCTCGTTTTTTCATTTCCTACTTCCGTTAAAGAAAATTACACTTCCATGCAACTAGAAAAAATGTAGATTTTCACACAATTAAACTTCTGTAATAAGTACGATTCAAGATGACGTTCTTGACTTGAGATGTGCTATTTGCAGGCTCAAAACATTGTTTTGTTAAAATACACGATTTTTGAAGCATTTTCTGGTCGTTAGTCTTGTTTTTCTCAATTTTTATATTCTGACTTCCATCTTCCGACTTCAAACTTCCGAAATTCACCATTTTTTTCATTTCCGACTTCCGTATAGCAATATTCAATTCCGACTTCCGACTTCCGTTTTAGATATTTCACTTCCATGCAACTCTGCGTAGTACTCCGGATGACAGTGTAAGTCTTTTGAAATCGAATAACATAAACTTTTACCGTTGTTTTTTCTATTTTTTCTGGTGATTTTTGTTATTTTTGGGGGTTGAAAGATGAATTTTTATTGTTTTTTCCAAAAAATCAGCTCCGAAAAATAAACCACCACCCTCTAATACAACGCCAACCCTAGACCCACTCCGAAAAATAGACCGCCATGGCGCTATATTACAGTTTTTACGGTAATCTTTTTAAAACTAACTTTTATAGTGAACTCCAATTACCGTAAAACTTGTATTAGAACGACACCTAATATAGAACGCAGTTTGTTTAATTTTCAATAAATTTTTCGAGGATTTCACAAACATATGTGTTAAAAAGTGATTGAATTCGTGCTAACTCCGAGATTCAAACACAGTACCTCTCCTCCAAAAAGAAAAAGTTGGAAAAGTATTGTTTTTTCAATCGACTTGCGACGTGAGAACGCGTGACTCCGCCCACTTTTTTTCGCGCGACCACGCAAACACAGTTCGATTCAAAGAGAAGCAGAGAAAACATGTCTTTTTATCTCTCGTTCTCATGCTGCAACTCGATTGAAAACACAATATTATTGATTCAATTTTCTTGCCGGTTACAATAAGATTTCACGTGAAAATTCTGCAAACATCACAGTTATTTTGAGAAATGAAAAAGCCACGTGTCGCCACACTCACTCAACGTTTTTCATTGCATTCAGTTGAAAATGTTTTTAAAAACCCGAAGGGGGTGTGGCGTAAGATTTTCTGCGTGAACTCTTATGGTATTCTCAGTACGGAGCGCTGCAAACGCGCTCCCTTCGCACAGTCGTGGACGCGGCCACGTTGGCGACGAGAAAGTGCAGAAAATTGAGAGAGTCGTGGCCGATGTTTTGCTTTGATTTCTCTAAACCTCACTCCAAATGCATGCGAAATTCATTGTTCGTTTGGAGCTAGTTTGCAGCGTTTTATACCGAGTATAGCCGGCAAGAAGATTGAATTGATAATAAAAGTGTGCTATACTTTTCACGCGGTAATTTTTCACAAATTCTGAAAAATATCGAGACAAAGCATTGGGATTTAGCTGAAAAATTTCGACCGTAGGGTATTTTGCACGCCTGATCGAATGGCATTAGCCATTTTTTTAATAGTCTGCTCAGGAATCTCGGAAACTATACTTTTGATAGGTGGGCTATACTTATGACGCGTACTGTACTTTTTTTGTAATATTGATAGCGTTTTTTGATTGGTTTTAATAAAAAAAGAAAAAAAAGAAAACAGAACATCACCTTTATTTGAACGGCATTAGTAACATAACGGCCCCTAATAAAGGGTTCACGCTTACTGGTTTCGCGTTTATCTTGACTGATGGAAAAACTCACCAATGGGCTCATATCGTGCCACAGTCTCGTTTGGCTCCAAAATATAACGAAATCGGATAAAACTCTCCGTGTGAATTTTCTCAATCCGTGTTCCATTATCCTTTCGATTCGAAATTACAGCCGAGTCGGAGCGGTATACAAATAAAACATAAACTGCGAAAAAAGCGCAAAACGCAGTCATTTTTTGAGTTTCGAAATTGCGCGAAATTGTTTGCGGTTTTTATACTGTCGACTGGACTATTTGCACAGTTGTGTTGATCAGGGATTATGCGACATTGCAGGTGGTGGAAAAAATTCATAGTATGTAAAAATAGGGAGTGGTCATGAATTCACCGTAAATATGTACTACAATACAGCCACACTATGGCTAATGTTTCGACAACTTTATTATGGAATCGTTGAAATCATATTTGACATCACAGAGAGTATTAAGGTACAGTACCGGACAAAAAGATATCATATTTTGGTTTTTGGAGTATAACTTTTGAATGGAGACGGTTATGGTTCTGAAAATTTGCATGAATCTGTTCCGTAATGTTTTTGACAAGCTCCCGAAATGGATTTGGTCATTTTTGAAAACTGCAGATTTTTCGAAAAATTTGTTATCTCTTAAAAGTTTCAAGACTATGCATACTGTAATTGTGATCAATTTCTATAAACGGAATTAAATTCGGAATATCCTTGATAGTCTTAGCGGTCATCACGGCTTTCAGATTAACCGGTTGGAATCGTTTGTTGCTCTTTTGTAGAAACTTGCGACGACGAACAATTTCGAGTTCTTTCACCATGAGAATGACAAAACGGCTTTGGATGTAGGATACTGGAATATAAGTTCCGATTAAATCATATTCTAATTTTTGTCACAATCTTGCAAATTACAGTGCTCCATATGCCGTAAAACCTGTAATTGAAGGACATGACCTTCTATTCTCAACTCCCCTCAAATGATCTCCTTCCAATTGACACAGTTGAAATGAGAGCGAAAGTGGCCATTAAAAATGTAAACACTTTTTAAATGGGTTACGGTCGCACTCATTTCAACTGTGTCGAAAAAACGCTTTGAGAACTTTTGTGGGAAAATAGTAAGGCTTCCATTCGGACCAATTTTCGTCCGTCCGTTCCGTCCGTTCGTCCGTCCGTCCGCCGTCCGTCCGCTTCGTCCGCGGTTCGTCCGGTTCGTCCGGTTCGTCCGCGGACGGTCCGGTTCGTCCGGTTCGTCCGTTTTGTCCGGTTCGTCCGCCACGCTATACTTGGCTGGGAATTTTAATTTATGGCACTCTCTTTAAAAATTCTGACATTGAAAATGTAAGCGGTTGCAAATTTATATACAAATTTATATATATGTAGAATTAGCTTTGCAAAAACGAATTTTTTAATTTTTTTCCGAATTTTTGATAGCAGAAACACGACATTTCTGTTGATATTTTAAAGAAAAAAAAAACAAAAACAGCTTTTGAAAACAAAATATAACAGAAACAAAAAGAAAAACTAACAAGAAAAAAAAACGAACGAAGCGGATCGATTTCGGACGAACCGGACGAACCGGACGAACCGCGGACGAGCGGACGAAAAGCGGACGAAATTCGTCCGCTTTTTTTTTCGTCCGAATGGAAGCCTTAGAAAATAGGCTATTTTCAAATTTTATGAGAAACGAGAGTAATATCCATTTCTGAGAGTTCCACCACTCGCACACAGACCGTGCACTGCGAACTTTCCCGCATTTCGTCTTTTGTCTCTCAATTTTCCACATTGAAAATATGTACGTATTAGGCTGGCAAAAAAGTTTTTTTTTTGCGAAAATTTTTTGGAAATGTTTTTCCCGGTTTCGCGTTTTCCCCGGTTTTTCTGAGTCTCGAATCGTCTTTTTTTTGTTATTTTTCTTCTGAAAGGCCTTTGAAAAATAGAAGCACACCCTCTAATTGAAGTACACCTGTATTAGAAGTACACCCATTTAGGGGGTTTGAAAAATAGAAGTACATGTACTTCAATTACAGGTTTTACGGTATATAATTTTCGCATTCTGTCAAAAATTCGATGTCGACAAATGCTCTCTGGTTACCGTAAACTTGAAATCAAAAGTACCTACACGTTTTTACAAGATACCCCATTTTTGAATCACCGCAAGTTTTCGAGATATGCGATAGTCTTGGGTAACTACATAATTATGAGGAGCACTGTAGCTAGATTTGTTATGTTTTAACCCAAATACAGACTCACTGAAAACAGCAATTATCAAGCATATCATAGAAATTAACACTCTTTTCCTTGCCAACGAAATTTTATGAAAGCCATGCCTGCTCTCTAATCGACACGACTCCACACAATTCATCGATCCAGTCCATGCGCTCACAAATATTGGCACAATTGTAGGAAGGAACAAGCAGAAAATCAGCAAAATGAACTGTAATGACGGGAATCGAGTATGCAACTTTTCAATTCTATTACCGAGCACCATTGAGCAGTGAGCAACCATTCCATATCGAATTTCCATGCACACAAAACATAGAATCCGTTTATCAGAATGATTAGAAGAGCAATTGGCAAGACACAAAAATGTGTTGCGGGATAGATAGAAAGAACAATTATTGCAGTGGAGAGGAAAAGAGTGGCAGTACGGTAAGTGAGCTCTCCGGAGAGCAACTCTCTCATTTTGGTGAGAAGATGTGCAGAAAATTCGATGTTTTATAGAAAGATAATTGGATTATTTATAGAGATGTTTGTCTGGTATTATGGTATATTGGCTAGCAATGAAATGGGGCGCGGCCCCTCATTTTTTATTTTGGGTTTCGGTTTTGAGAATTTGCGCTCACATTTCTCGGATAGTGAGCACAAATCTAGTAATGTTCAAATCAGCAAATACGTAATCGGCCACGAGGAATCGATTGATAACATAATGTTTAACTGAAAATAATTATTTTCGACTGAAATTGCCGAAAAAGTGAAACGGTATGAGAAAAATGGCTTTGTTGGGTGTGATGCATGTCAATTGCGCTGGGTTTTTGATTGTTTCTGACAGAATTTAAGTATAACACGGCATGCTGGCACCTACTTCAGTGCAAACGCGCCCAAACACACTCAACGTTTGATGAAACATTGTGACACGCGTGTTCCGAGAACATTTCCTCGCGGCATTCCGAACGTTTCTTATGTATCAAATGTTTCGCGTACATGTCGTAAAATAAGGCTTATTTGCGGGGAAAAAACATGTTGCTATATTGTCGGCCCGCCAAAATGGCCAAACGCGCTCCGCTGAACTCAACGCTATGCGATTTTCATTTTTATCTCCAAATTATTTCGTTTCACGTTTAAATCCAACGTGAAATGGAATAATTTGGAAACCAAAATGAAAATCGCATAGCGTTGAGTTCGGCGGAGCGCATTTGACCATTTCGGCGGGCCGACAATATTTTTTTTCGCGAAACGTGAATTGAAGCCGCAAAAAATCGAATTTCATAAAATAAGACCGAAAAATATGTGCCAGTATTTTGAGCGGCGGTTTTCTTGTTTCAAGGCTGGTAAACCGCTGTCTGACGATCCTGAAAGGGAATGAGTGAATACCGGGTCACGCTAAACATTTTTACGGACACCGTCGTAACAGTGACACAAAAAAAATAGTTAAACGTGGAAACTTATTGAACTTGACCCCGACCCTTCAAAACGAGTTGATGCTTTCTTCAAAGCTAACAGACATACTTTAATAGCGTGTGAAGGTTGTCACTTTGTCGAAATTCGGAATTTTGTCAAACACGATTGTAAGTATACTCGGTACAAAACGCTGCAAACTCGCTCCAATCGAACAAAGGATTTCGCATGCGAATGGAGCGAGATTCAGAGAAGAGAGGAAGCGAAACATCTGTCACGCTCTCTCAATTTACTGCACTCACTCGTCGCCAACGTGGCCGCGTCGACCACTGTCCGAAGGGAGCGGGTTTGCAGCGCGCCGTACTGATAATATATCGGCGTACGAGGAAAACGGAATGTTGCATTTTTGAAATACACGTTTTGTAAAGAATCGGACGGGCGTTAGAGGTTTTTGTATTGGAGAAATTTTGATCGATTAATTCACATCCATATTCTAGAATGAGTCTTATAGAGTACGTAAGATAAGTATTTTTATTACCGTATTTACTCTAATTTAAGCGCATGCGCCTCTATTTTTCAACCTCTTCTCCAAATGTGCTTCTATTAGAGGTACGCTTCAATTAGAGGCTGCGCTTCTATTTTCCAAACCTTCATTTCTGAACACAACAAAAAAATAATCAAAAAACCAACAAATAACAAAAAGATTTTGAAAAATCCCGAGAAACAATTTCGTTGTCGTTTTTGTAATCTTCTCGAATATCCATCGTTTCTAGAAAATCAATGAAATCATTCATAGCTCGTTCCTCTAGATGACGTACCAAAATGAGAGTTCTGCTTATTAGTGCTTATTTTCAATAATCGCAATCTAAATATATCTCTGCATATATTTTTGGACAACATAAAATTTCGTTTCGGCGCCGGAAAAGCAGTTAAAAAAACAAAACAATTTCATTCTTAAATTCATGTTTGTAATATTCTCAGTACGGAGCGCTGCAAACGCGCTCCCTTCGTACAGTGGTGGACGCTGCCACGTTGGCGACGAGAGAGTGCAGAAAATTAAGAGAGGCGGGGCCGATGTTTTGCTCTGATTTCTCTAAACCTCACTCCAAATGCATGTGAAATTTTTTGTTCGTTTGGAGCGAGCTTTCAGCGTTTTATACCGAGTATAGCATCTTCCTTTTTTTGGCGGTTCTTCAGCTGACACATCGACGACGTTCAGCTCCTAGCCTTCGACCATTTTTCTTTTCAAACGTCACTGAGTATTTAAAAAGAACGCAAAAAACTAATGCACTTATGCAGATGCATTTCCCTGCCATTTTTATCCTATGCAAGCCTACATTTTATGGAGGAAAATGCAGGTTAATACAGGTTAATGCAAAATAATTAATTGAAATATAGGTTTCCATAGGTATAAAATAGCAAGAAAATTTATTTTCATTGGACCATATGTATTATCAATCTCTGAAAGTTCCACCGGCGGGCCGATCGGAACTTAGGCCAACAAAAAATACGTATGTTCAACGTGGAAAATTGACAGACGCGAGACGAAATGCAGGAAAGTCCGCAGTACACGGTCTGTGCGCGAGCGGTGGAACTCCCAAGATGGACAATAAAATAATTAAGAACAATGGCAAAATAGTCAACAAAAAAAGAAGACATCTTAAACGAATAAATGCACAGCCAGTGAGTGCGCCTCTATTAGAGGGTGCGCTTCAATTAGAGGGTGCGCCTCTATTTTTCGAAGAACATCTTAGGGTGCGCATTTATTATGTGAAACTCTCGCAACTCGCCCTCGTCATTTGTTTGTTATCCAAATCCACGCGTTATTACGTCACTAATGTTTCCGTTTAAGACACAATGATAGCCATAATTTCAGTCTTCCAATATGCGCGCTCACTTGTCTGCTCGACTGCGTCTCGCGCGCCCAAGCGATCTTTTGCCCAACTGGTCAACACAGCAATCACGCCTCACACCTGTCGTCTCTGCGAGCCACTACACTCTCTCGTCACTGACCGTCGATCACCATCGGGACCACGGAATACGCGCCATCATGCCAGATCACTGTCTGCGCCTCCACTGCCGCCAATCTCTATGCCGCTACGTCACACAGAACGTTCCAGAAGGACACGACACGCCTATCCACCAGAGCTGCTATAAAAGGAGGACAATCGAACCATTCGGGAGTGGTTTGCGTAACCACACCTTTATCTGCCTTTTATACTTGTTTTGGCTCATGACCTTAATTGCTTTCATGCTTGACCAGTAATCACTTTACTAATAAATCTTAATAACCTATAGACGCGCACATAATCCCTCACTATTAGAGGTGCGCTTCAATTAGAGGTGCGCTTATATTAGAGGAAATACGGTATATATTATAAACAAGCCTGCAGCTTGTGGCGACAAAGTCGCCTTCGTAAAATGTTTGTTTTTACAGATTTTTTTTAAAAAATAGAAATGGCAATCATTTCTTTTCCCTATTTCTTTCAAGTTCTCCTGACCCTTGTGGTATAGCGGTTAGCACATTTGAACGTCAATCAAAAGGTCGCGGGATCGAGTTTTGTCGACTGCAAACTCGTGTGTGAGACACACAAACAAACACACAGACACAGGTGATTTGCGGTAGGCCTGCCGCAGGTCGAAAGCAGCTCGCGGGCAGGTGAAAAGAGTACCTCGCTAGATGCCTGCGGCAGGCCTGCTTCAGGCCGACCGCGAAAAATCGCCTGCGGCATGCATACCCCGAACCCGCTTTCGACCTGCCGCGATAATAACGGATGCAGCAGGCCTGCCGCGAAGGATGAATTTGGCCTGCCGCGGGCAACATGGTTGTTTTGGTAGGCCTGCCGTAGATGAAAATTTGTTTTTTTTAGGGGGGGGGGGGTCTACTTTATTAAAATAATAAATACGCATTCCCTTAAAAAAATTGGTTTATTTAAAAAAGCCAAATACATAAAAACAAAAAGATCATGGTTCTTGCCGGGCTTTTCCATTGCTCCCACTTCCGCTCCACGTTGTTGCCTCCAAATCAAGCACTGAAATAAGAATATGAATATTTTACAAGATAAATTGAGGGATTTGTTTCTAACAGCCGTTTTCTATATTATGGGACTACGTTTCGGAACACTTTTTTGAGATCAAATTCTCGAGCGTCAATTATCGCGTCTCTGTGTCTCCACTTTTGCTCACATTTTTTAAGACTTGCAGAACGCCACTATCGAGACACAGACAGACAGATGCGACAAGACGCGAATTTCTTTATAGTCCGCGAATACATCATCAACCTCGCCCTAATGCAAAATTCTTGTAAAACCGCGTGGCACTTGAAATATTAACTCGAATACTTGTTGTATTCCTTCTCTTCAACGAAAAATAACGTATCCACGACGAGTTGCAGTTAAAATTTGATGTTTCGCTTAAAAAAAGGCGCACTACACTGTTGAAAACTGAAAAGTGCCGTAGAGCGAGGCTGATGATGCATTCGCCGACTATACGTAGGGTAGTGTGGATTGTCGAAAACAACTTTTCGATAATCGGCCAATTGGACAAATTTTTCGATAATTTTTGATAATAAAATATCGAAACTTATCGAAAATATTTTCGATAATTATCGATAGTTTCGAAAATTATCGAAAATAATTTCGATGAATTCCTCGATAATTTTCGACAATATCGATAATTATCGAAAATAGATTGCTTTATTTTACCAAGGCCAGTCCTATTCCGGACAGTTCTATTCCGGACAGTTCTATTCCGGCCAGTTCTATTCCGGACAGTTCTATTTCGCGCAGTTATATTCCGGCTAGTTCTATTCCGGACAGTTCTATTCTGCGCAGTTCTATTCCGGCCAGTCCTATTCCGGACAGTTCTATTCCGGACAGTTCTATTCCGCGCAGTTCTATTCCGCGCAGTTCTATTCCGGACAGTTCTATTCCGGGTCATCTAGTGCCGAATAGCCGCCAGATAGCTGCCAAATAGCCGCCAAATGGCTGCCAAATAGCCGACAAATGGCTGCCAAATAGCTGCCAAATAGCTGCCAAATAAATGCCAGATAGCCGCCAAATAGCTGCCAAATGACTGCCAGATGACTGCCAGATAGCTGCCAGATAGCTGCCCGATAGCCGCCAAGTCATGGGGACCAGTCTCCCCATGAAGGCTATACATAATTTCAATAGCCGACACCTCACAGGTTCCGACGTTCGCTATGCTTTGCAGAAGAGAGGCGGGCCGTCTACTCGTATTATCGAAAATTTTCGATAATTATCGATAATGTCGAAAATTATCGAGGAATTTATCGAAACTGGTTTCGATAAAATTTCGATATTTTATTATCGAAAATTATCGAAAATGTTTCGATAATATTATCGAAAATAATTTCGATAATTTTCGATATTTTTTCGACACAAAATTTTCGATAATTTTATCGAAAAAATTATCGAAGAATTTATCGAAACTGCTTCGAAAATCCACACTGACGTAGGGTATAGCAAGCCGTGTTGCCACCGCCGCCAGCCTCAGAGAATTTTCGGCAATTTGGCGCCTAATACTGCGCGTCTACCCACGAGAATCGGCTAGCATTTCGACGGCGTATTTCAGTCGAGGGGCAGCAATTGGCCGATTTTGGCGGTGCTACCTCGGAATGCAACTCGCTCGAAATAGAACTGTTTCGGTATAGAACTGTAGCGAAATAGAACTGTCTCTGAATATAAATGTTTTGGAATATTCTCAGTACGGAGCGCTGCAAACTCGCTCCCTTTGCATAATGGAGGACGCGGCCACGTTGGCGACGAGAGAGTGCAGAAAACTGGAGACCGTGGCCGATGTTTCGCTCTGATTTCTCTAAACCTCACTCCAAATGTATGCGAAATACATTGTTCGATTGGAGCGAGTTTTCCGCGTTTTATACCGAGTAAAGAACTGTAGTGAATTCGAACTGAAGCAAAAAATATAACGTTTTTGGAATAGAACTGTAGCAAAAGTGAGCCAGAAAAGCTAGAGCAGCTCGAATAAGTATTCCGTTGTACATGGTGGGTTATTGAGTTCAATTCCGCGCAGCGGTTTTTTCTGTACAGCTCCATTTCAGGCAATTCTATTTCGCTACAGTTCTATTCCGAAAAAATTCTATTTTGCTAGTTTTATTTCGGCACAGTTCTACTCCGAACAGTTCTATTTTGTTACAGTTCTATTGACGGTTCTGTTCCAAACAGTTATATTTCGAGCGAGTTCTATTCCGAGGTAGCACCATTTTGGGAGCGAGTTGCCTCGGTGAATTTCTGCCAAGAGCAGACAATTTGCCGCTAAAATCGTAAATACGCCGCAAGAATCAATAAATTTCCGTCAAAATCGACAAATTGTCGGAAAAATCGGCGCGCTGACCGATGCCAGTGGGCATACGCGCCAATTTTTTAAAAAAAAGTTTTGCACGCTACGCGAGCTTCTGGATAAAAATGCGGGAAATCGCCGTCCAAAACGGAAAATCGACGATTTTGGCGACGATTCACCGAAATTTTTTTGAGAATAGCTCTATTCACAACAAGACATTTTTTAAACGACTCACCCATCCGTTCGCCTGTCGCCGCTCTCGTCTGCTTTTGCGTCCATTGAATCCATTCTGAAAAAAGCATTATCTTTACGTTGATGTTTGTGAATATGTGTGTGAGATTTCGTGTCACCAGCATTTTCTCAGCTCCTACTTTCACATTAATCAGAAGATTGTCGGCGGAACTCGGAACGATCGAGAAGGAGCTGATCAAATTCTGGTGACACGAATTCTCACACACATACCGACAAATTTCAGCAATTATATGCAGAGCAGGCTTTCTCGGAAATAGTTGAACGTGACAACCGATTGAACACAATCAGAGAATTTTCGGCAATTCGTCGCCAAAATCGGCCTGCTGGAAGATGCCAGTGGGCAGACACGCCGATTTTGGCAACAATTCGCCGATTTCGTTGGCAATTTGCCGATTTTGGCGGAAACTTGCCAGCACGTTGCAGAAATTTACTCCCAAATCGGTGGTTTGTCACGGCAAGTTGCCGCCAAAATCGGCGAATTTCCGACAAAATCGGCGTGCTGTCCGGTGCTCGACGCCAATTTGCCGCTAATCGGCACGTATGCCCACTGACATCGTCCATCACGCCGCCGATTTAGCCAGCAAAATTACGAAAATTCTCTAAGCACGAAAGAAAAGGCGAAAAGAGGCGGCCAAAAAAATATCCGATTTCAATAAAAATAGAACTTTTAGCGGAAAACCTGTAGAAATTATATCAAAATCAATAAGTTTCGCTAACAGTGTACGATAATATCAGAAAAACATCGTCGTAATTACATATGAACAAAAAAAATTTCAAGAAAATTTCGACATTCTTAAAACTGCGGAATGTTAGAAAAATATCGATTTTTGACTAGGATAAAACATTTTCAGACAGGTTTCCGCAAAATTCTATGAATTTGTACTCGGTTGAATATTTTTTTACAAAAAAATAAAGATTTTATGCAAAAAATTAAAGAAAAACAGAAAAATAAAATAATTCCAAAATGAAAATAAAATCAACGAAGCTCAGTGGAGCGCACTTGCTAGCTTTCGCGGTAGGCATGCCGCAGGTGTCGCGGTATGCATGCCGCAGGTGTCGCGATAGACATGCCGCAGATATCGCGGTAGGCATGCTGCAGGTGTCGCGGCAGGCCTGCCGCGAACTCTCTCCTTCGCGGTAAATGAAAAGCATCCACAAAGCAGGCGACCACCTGCGGCAGGCCTACCGCACATCACCTGTGGACTAATCTAAAATTTTCTATATAAGAAAGATGGTTAATGGTAACTTTTTTGATTATTTTTTTCACGTTCTTTTTTGAGCTTAACGTAATTCACGTCAAGATAACTTTATGGGGTTATTCTCGGAACCAGCAAAAAATTCAGCAAGAATTCAGAGAATTTTCCGATCGGTCTGAAACTTTGGGAGATCATTTAAAAATACTTCCGGTCATTCTCTGTAAATTTCAGACCCAAATATCATCCTTATATATAAAATTCCGTTTGGGTCTGTATTGTGAAAACAAAAAAATTGCAACGCGGTGTTTGCGTACTTTTGAAGTTCAAACGGCAATGAAAGAAATAGCATGGAAAATGAAGAGATTTGTTCCCTTTTCCATTTGATTTTTAAAAGTACGCAAACACCGCGCTGCAATTTTTTTTTGTTTTCACGGCGCTACCTCGAAATAGAACCTTTTCGAAATAGAAATGTGCCGAAATAGAACGTGACGCGAAATAGAACCGCGTGAAATAGAACTGTTCTGAATTAGAACTGTCCCGAAATAGAATTGCGTGAAATAGAACTGTACCGAAATATAACCCAGTCAATAAATAGAAAACGCTCCTCAACTGAAATCCAACGCAGTGCCACGGTTGTTACAGGTCACGCCACTGAGTGGAACTTTTTCTGTTTGGCCATTTATACAGTCTTCACCCAATTGCGCTAGAACGCTCTAAAACGGAGTACAGTTCTATTTCACGCGGTTCTATTTCCGAACAGTTCTATTTCATGCGGTTCCATTTCGGAACATTTCTATTTCGGAACATTTCTATTTCGGAACATTTCTATTTCGGCACATTTCTATTTCGAAAGGGTTCTATTTCGAGGTAGCGCCGTTTTCACAATAACTGAGTTTCTTGGTGTGTCTGTTTCCAAACTGCATGGCGGAAGCGAACCTTGCGTCGTTCGCTTGGAGGACAAGCGCTTAACCGGCTGCGCCACAGGGCACACGCGGAAATTGCATGAAAAAGTTATATTTCAAATAAAGAATACAACAATTTTAAAAATGAAAGGAAATCAAAAGTAGCTTTTGATGCAGCCAGGCTTGTCATCCTTATATACAGTGCGTTTCACATTTATACGGTCACCCTTATTTTTGAGTACCAAGTGGCAATCGATGAAAATTCGTACCCGGAGACTTAAAAATCGGATTCAGGGCATCAAATTACATACCCAAAACAAATTTTACGGTGATATCTGAAAAATGTCCGAACTAGGGCACTTTGACTGAAAAACGGTCATTTGCAAGCGTTTCACATTTATACGGTCACCCCAATAAAAGCCACAAAAATGCAAAAACAAAAACAATTTAATATTTGGTGGCAGCACCATTCGAAGTAATAACATCATAAATACCATTTGACATAGATTAGATAAGATTTGGAAGGTACTGGGTGTCCTTTTTCTTGAATTCGTGGAGGAAGCTTTTACCTGTCGAGAATAGCCGTATTTAGGTCCCCAACTGTTCTATAATTCTCCCCAGACATTATCCATAGAGTTCAATTCGTGCGAACATACTGGCCAAAACAAAATGTCGACGTTCTTTGCCCTAAACCAATCTATAGTCGAGCTACCGACGTGAATAGCCGCATTATCCTGCTGGAAAATGAACTGACGACGACTGAAACGACGGCGGAATGGAAGAAGATGGTCCTGCAGGACTTCTTGATAGTCCGAAGTGTTCATCCAACAAGTTACAAACGCCAGATCGAGGAAACCGGCGGACGAGAAAGCTCCCCAGACCATACAAGATCAACCTCCAAAGTTCCTTTTTGGAAAAGGTCATGTCAGTATGACTTGTATCCATCAGGGCCGTCGATGTTGAATTTTTACTCATCCGAGAAGGTAATCTGACAAAAATAAGTGGTTACCGATTAATAATATTGATTAAAAGTACTTTATTCCAATCAGTAGAAATGTTCGAGAGGGCGAAGTTGAGGCGGCACTACTTGTGATTGTCGGTGAGATTCGGGGCAGGGCGCATAACTTGACTAACAAGGTTTTTATATTTCTTGAGAGCTCTTTGAACAGTCGACTTGCTCACATTCAAATTCATTTCCTTTTTTGAGATCTTTGCACGACTTCATCGAGTTGGATTCGGATCTCAAGATTGCACATTGGGATCAAATTTCGGCTTCTAACCAGTCTTCTTGGAGAGTTTGGTTCCGTTAGGATTCAAGAAAAAACAATTCACACAGTCTCTGGAACAATTCATATGACGGGAAACCTTTCGATTCGACCATCCCGCAGTTTTAAAAGCCCGAATTGAAGCTTTTTGGCATCCGATAGCAAAATACATCGTGGCATCGTACACAAATGAATAAAGAAAAGAAAACGAAGATAAAGTGTGTCATACTCTTAATTTAAAGACGAATAACTCATTTAAAGCCGATTGGTCTCGAATAGAAATAAAAATTTCGGTTTTTAGTGAGGTGACCGTATAAATGTGAAACGCTTGCAAATGACCGTTTTTCAGTCAGAGTGCCCTAGTTCGGGCAGTTTTTTTAGATATCATTGTAAAAATTATTTTGGGTATGTAAATTGATGCCCTGAATCCGATTTTTAAGTCGCCGGGTACGAATTTTCATCGATTGCCACGTGGAACTCAAAAATAAGGGTGACCGTATAAATGTGAAACGCACTGTATAATGGGGTTATTCACGAAATGGCAAAAAATGGCAAAAAACGGCAAAAAACTGCGCGAAAACTCTAAAAATGCTCCGATTGGTGTGAAATTTTGGGAAATGATGGAAAAAACTCTCCCGGACATTCCCACAAAATTTCAGACCAAAATATCAATTTTTAAGAAATATTGATTTTTTTTCTGAAAATGCTTAAAATCGATATTTTTGTCTGAAATTTTGGGGTGATGACCGGCAGGATTTTTTCCCTTATTTCCCAAAATTTCAGATCAATCGGAGCATTTTCCGAGTTTTCGCGCAGTTTTTTGCCGTTTTTTGCCATTTTTTGCCATTTCGTGAATAACCCCATAAGATTCCGTTTGGGTCTGTAACTGAGTTTCTTGGTGTGTCTGTTTCCAAACTGCATGGCGGAAGCGAACTGAGCCCCCGACACCAACACAAAAACTCGAACTCCGTTCTTTCGTTTGTTGGGCAAGCGTTTAACCGCCTGCGCCACAGGGCACACGCAATAATTCAATGAAAAAGAAATAAAAAAGAAAGATGAAGAAGAAACAATTTTTATATTTCTTATTTTTTCACGTGTTAAGAATTTTAGAAATGAAAAGAAATCAAAAGTAGCTTTTGATGCAGCCAGGCTTGTCGTTTTTGAAAATTTTCAGAAATAAACAACGATATTTTTTAAATATTTCGGTCTGAAATTTTCAGGGAATGTCCGAGAGTACTTTTCAAAGGATCTCTCAAAGTTTCAGACCGATCGGAGCATTATTTTTTGCTGGTTTTTTCTATATTTTGCTTTTTTTTTTGCTGATTCCATGAATAGCCCCATCTTTCTTATATATATTACGCTATTCAAGTATGTCCGTGACCCAAGTTTATAAAATTATGAAAACACTTGCTTTTGTGATCTAAAAATAAAAATAAACATAATTTAGCACTCCCGTGACCCGTTCCATCACTTCTCTATCAAGATTTTCTTATCATTAATTCAATCAAGAAACATATTCATTAATTTCAGTATTGAAAGACTTTTAGTCACAACCTCCCGAACTGCGTTCCTACAGAAAGTGAGTTTTTAATTAGCAGTCTACAAGATGTGAATGAAAAATTTTCCTTTCAGTGAAATCTATTCCACCTCTTCCACCATCCATTCCACCTCTTCCACCATCCACTCCACCTCTTCCACCATCCACTCCACCTCTTACACCATCCACTCCACCTCTTCCACCATCCAAGGGAACATTTCCTTCAAGTAAGTGTTTTTTTATTCATCGCATTCGTATTGCTTACGAAAGGAGCATTAGGTGGGATAATTACAGAATAGTCACCCATATATTTCAAAATAGGTACCCATTTGACTCGCTATAGTTAGGTACCGCAACGAGTTTGAAAAACGTGCGAATCTTGAAAAACTACTGATTTCATTGTATTCTACGCCTCAATATTAGTACAATCCCAAATTTTCTCAGCAAAGTTCCCGCTAGTTCCCGAGTTTCAGCCTTTCAAAGTCGCGATTATTTACCACTGATTTTCTCCCCAGCGGGGAGGCGGGGCTTCGGCTGCATGCGCGCGGCGTGGTTTTGCCGACCACCTCTTTTGTCATCATTGTTCATTGAATGCGATAATTTCTGTGGATTTCTGCTGAGGAATGTGTAAATTAAGATGGGATTTGGAATTTTTTCAATTTTTTTTATACCAGGCGATGAATATTACTCAAATACTATGATTGTATGGCTGAAATACGCGGGAACACGTAAATAAGTGGAAACCCCTATCGGTTTTCCACAAAAAATGGATATTCTCTTGATTGATTTCGAACATTTCCGAAAAATTAATACTTTTGCGTAAGAAATATCCTTTTAAGTATCGAAAAAGCTTTTTGAAAAATAAAAATCAAAAGGACGAGATCCGAACCCTTGACCTCGCACACAATGCGCAGCACCTTTAACACAGGTGATTTGCGGTAGGCCTGCCGCAGGTCGAAAGCAGCTCGCGGGCAGGTGAAAAGAGTACCTGGCTAGATGCCTGCGGCAGGCCTGCTTCAGGCCGACCGTGAGAAATCGCCTGCGGCATGCATACCCCGAACCCGCTTTCGACCTGCCGCGATACTAATGGATGCAGCAGGCCTGCCGCGAAGGATGCATTTGGCCTGCCGCGGCCACCCTGGTCGTTCGTGGTAGGCCTGTCGCAGGTGAGAAAACACTTTTGGGGGGGGGGGGGCTTTCACTTTATTAATATTAGTAAATATGGCTCTGAAAAGAATTTATTGAAAACGAAACACATTAGAACAGCAACAGAAAAAAATCTAAAAAATCGTGGTTCTCCACGCGGTCCTCCACTTCTCCGATGTTTCGTTGTAGTCTCCGGACAGAACACTGAAATGAGGATATGAAGTTTCCATGATCGCCTCAAGAAATTTTTGGCTAGTAACCGTTTCCGAGAGCTATCATCCGATTCCACTGGAGGTGAATAATGGATAATGTTGGGGAAAATATCCATAGAAAACGGCAAATAGCCAGCCCCCTCAGCTAACATTTTGAAGGCAAATTGCCGTCGAAATGTAGCCAATATGGCGATATACTCAGGAAATTTTTAGCTATTATGGATTCGTGACGTAGCGACACGTTGCTGCAAGTTGTGCGCCAGCAAAATGAAAACCATTTGCAAAAAATTTTTTCCTCTCTCACCGCCAACAGCTGAATCGTGGCAAGACGCAGCATTTGCTGACGCATAACTTGACACGCTGTCTCGCTACGTCAAGAATCCATAATTATAGCCATCAAAGCGGGACGTGTGCCAAATGTATTTGGCGCACGTCCCGAATGCGATGGCTACTAGCCTTTTTCAATGGCTATTAGCCGTTTTCCGTGGGTATTAGCCACATAGATGCCAATGGTCGCCATGTACGAACCAAAATTATCTGATTGTGAGAATGTCAAAATTGAAAATTCGAATGTATTATTGTTTTAAAAAAGTTGTCACCTCCAAAGCCGCGTGACCTTTAAAATTAGGCTCCGCCTCTTCACGCGAGTTTCATTAAATTTTTATTTTCCTTCAGTTTTTGTTCATGAAAATTTACAAATGTGGAAATTCGCGTGAAGATACTTACTTGATACTTGATTTTAAAGGCCACGCGGCTTTGAAGGTGACAACTTTTTAAAAACAATAATAGCTCAAGAGAAATGCCATCGAAAACGGCTTTTCGTCATCGAATTCAAGACGTTCTTCAAACGCATATGGCACACGACAGTGTTGCACGGAATGAGGATACCCGGAATACGTAATAGGTAATGTGAGAAAGGGTTTACTTTTTTTTTTTTGACGGAACCTGGAGTCCGGATCTCGGAATTAATGTTTTTTGTTTGTATTTACATTCCGCATTCCAAATTCCGAAGAAAATTTTTATTCTGAATTCAAGATTCTACATTAAGCCTAAATATTTCAGTCTCTATTCCGTATTCCCTATTCCGCATAAATATACCCATTCCGTGCAACACTGGCACACGACCCAATTCGATGGCTATTAGCCGTTTTCAATGGCTTTTAGCTAAACATTGTCTGAGTAGACGGCAATTGACCGATTTTGGCGACAACTTGCCGATAGGTTGCCACTTTTTGAAGCGAATTTCTCTGGCAAATTGGTGCCCAGCGCAGAAAAGTTGCAGCCGAAACCGGAGAACGTGACAAATCCGGATAAATACGCGAAATCGGGGAAAAATGTAAAACCCCGATTTTCCTTTTTCCCCGATTTCGCTTTTACATTTTTCGCGATTTCGTGTATTTCTCCGGTTTTGCCACGCTCTACGGTTTTGGCGATTTTTTGCAAAGAATGATAAACTTCATAAACGACTCACCATACGTTCAGTAGTCGTTCTTGCTCTCGTTTGATGCTGCGCGTACCGCTGCCTTCTGAAAAATTGACTTTTATTACTAATTATTGTATTTTCGATCAAGTTGCTATTACATGCTCTATACTCGGCGAATGCATCATCAGCCTTGCTCTACCGCACTTTTCAATTTTCAACAGTGTAGTGCGCCTTTTTTGAAGCGAAAAATCAAATTTTAACTGCAATTCGTCGTGGATACGTTATTTTTCGTTGAAAAGAAGTATAAACACTAGAATTCGAGTTAATCTTGCAAGTGCAACACTGTTTTACAGGAATTTTGGCAGTAGGGCGAGGTTGATGATGTATTCACCGACTATACCTGCATGAAAAAGTGTCACCGCGCCCAGATTTTTGCGCGCGAATATACAATTTCAGTGCTATTTGAAAACTGGCGGGCAAAAAAGTGGGTCGAGTTTCATGTTTTCATGTATTGTGTTTTCAATAGAGCTGCGACATAAAAACGTAAAACTCCGCCCACTTTTTTCCACGCGAACATGAAATTTTAGTGCATCTTGAATTTTTGCGTGTAAAAAGTGGGCGATGTTTCACGTTTTGATGCGGCAACTCGATTGAAAACACAATAGCAACTCCACTCAAAACACAATATTGGCGGATATTACGAATAGAAACGATAGAAAAAGCAAAACGGACGATAAAAAGGCGACAGACTCACAAAATACCTAATTTCAAATAAAAAGCAGCATTTTAGCCGAAAACAGGCAGAATTCACATTTAAACCAATAATTTTCGTGCTAAAATGTTAGAGAATAAGCGGATTGTCGAAATCGCATTTCGATAGAAAAATTTCAAGCAAAAAGGGCGGTATACTTAAAACTGCGGAACGTTCGAAAAATATCGATTTTTGAATAAAATGAGACATTTTCAGGCAGGTTTTCACAAAAACTTACGAATTTGTTCTCGGCAAAATATTTTTTACAAAGAAAAACAACGAATTTATGCTAAAATTGAAGAAAAAAAGGAAAAAAAAAATTTCGAAAAAGAAAAAAAAAACAAGGAAGTTCAGTGGAGCGCACTTGCTAGCTTTCGCGGTAGGCATGCCGCAGGTGTCGCGGTATGCATGCCGCAGGTGTCGCGATAGACATGCCGCAGATATCGCGGTAGGTATGCTGCAGGTGTCGCGGCAGGCCTGCCGCGAACTCTCTCCTTCGCGGTAAATGAAAAGCATCCTCAAAGCAGGCGACCACCTGCGGCAGGCCTACCGCACATCACCTGTGAACCACAAAACCACCCGGCCAGACTTTACCTGCCGCCTTATTCCTGTGATGTGCTCGCTCTCCCTCCGCGTTGACAAGGTTTGATAAGTTGTTTGAAATGACATAGAAAAGTATTTTTTAATTTCGAAAAGTGTAATTTAAAAAAATGCGCTCATTTATTTTTTTAATCTATAGAATGTATTCGATACAGAATTTTTTGCTGAATTTGATCATGCTTTCAAATCGCGCGAACCGGACTTCCATATTCCCGAAAATCCCAAAAAACATGATTATTTCGAAAATGGTCACGACTTTGGAAACCTTTTAAGTGCTTTAAATTTATGCCAGAGCTCTAAAAATTTTTGTGTGATTACTAGAAGGGTTGCTTAAAGTATCCGAAAAATAAAAATAGGGGGTCATCGCTGAAAATTTTCCACAATTTTTAGGTAAAGTTTGAACCGGTATAAAAAAAATGCGCTCATTTAAAAATGAATTCTGTTTAAAAAATTCAATTCAGCTTGTCAAAAACTATCGGAATCAATTGCAAAAGCCCGCGAACCGGCCCTACAAATTCCCAAAAAAATCGATTTTTTGACTTGAATTTCAGTTTTTCCTGATTTTCAGTCAAAATTAGCCATTTTCAGACAAATTTGATGGCACCAATCGATTCCTTGTCGTTAATTACATACAGAAACATTGTAAAGTATATGGATAACTCGGTAGTATTCGTGTAATCAAGCCTCAAACTTCAAAAAATGCCCTGGGGAGAAAAAAATGAAAGGCTCCGCCCCCTCCTTTTGCGGTCCCTAGGTATAGTTCTGATTTGGGGCAGTTATGATACGAACAGTTCTGCTTCGGGACATTTCTGATTCGGGACAGTTCTGATACGAACAGTTCTGATTCAAAACACGGTTCTGATTCGGGACAGTTCTGATTCGAGGTAGCCTCCTTTTTTATTACTTAATTTTGAAACTGGCAAAGGTCGAAAATAGTGATCTGGGAGGATTTGAAACCCCCCTACATGAATATCAAAGAGATAGAGAAAGAATATGAACAAATTAAGCAAAAACGGTCATGGTAGGTAAAGAGCGTTTTGGATTTTGGTAGGTAAAGATAGGTACCGCAACGTGTTTCTAAAACATAAGAGTTCCACCAAACTGTCGACAAAAATAGATTCCAGTTGTTCATATTAGCATGTTTCCAAATTTTCGTTTCAAAAAGTTCAGTAGTTTTCGAGTATTGGCTCTTCAAAGTTGGCCTCCCGAAGTACGGATTTTCTCCTCGCTGGAGGGGCGGGGTAAAATGTGCGGGCGCGCGGCACTGAACCCCGGCAACAACAATGTGGTGAAAGACGACTAACCGTTCGGCAACACGCGTGTTTCGCTGCGAGCCCAAGTTTCATCATAAAGGCGAGTCCCCGCTGGATCGCCCGCATCCCTTTAATATTTCTATTCTGACACGTTTCAGTATAGCCGGCGAATACATCATCAACCTCGCTCTACTGCAAAACTCCTGTAAAACGGTGTTGCACTTGCAAGATTAACTCGAATTCTAGTGTTTATACTTATTTTAACGGAAAATGACGTATCCACGACGAATTGCAGGTAAAATTTGATTTTTCGCTTCAAAACAGGCGCACTACACTGTTGAAAATTGAAAAGTGCCGTAGAGCGAGGCTGATGATGCATTCGCTGACTATATGAAAAAAGTACTTTCAGGTCCAAAAAATCAACCTTTTCAGATATCGCCGACATAGTTATTTTTGATTTTTTTTTGCATCATTCAATAGTAAATTTTCTGCAGAATCGAATGATGATAGTAACTCGCGTGACAGAGACCTCCATAATAGAGAAAAATTCAAAAAAAACTTGAATTAAAAAAAAAACCACTTTCATACTTTTAGGGCAAAAAATGTTTTAAATGTCTCAATTGCTTTCAAAATTTGTACATCCAATCTCGAAGGTCTGCTTTATCGATTTCGACAATAAAAAATTGGGGTCATCGTTGAGAAAATTTATAAACAAGCCGTGACAGAGACCTCCATAGATGGTTTTAGAACGTTTTTATGGTCGTCGTTTCGGTTTTCTAAAAATTTCGCCTGAAAATTGAAATTTTCAGCCGAATCTAATATCACCAATCGATTCTGCGTGGAAAATTACGTATGAAAACATTCCGTTATGCATAATTATGCTCATAGTATTCGGGCTACTGAAGTGCAAACTCTCAAGTACCACCATCTACCCCATACTTTACTCCATTTTTTTGCTCTAGTCATGTATAATACAACTATCGTTCCCCTTTCCCTAGAGCTTCTCTCGTGAGGGAGCAGCTCTTAATTATTGTTTCGTTGTCCTTACCATGCAATAAACATTCAATAATAAACCGAAAAATAAAAGCGATGAGAAAAAATTGAAAGGCTCCGCCCACTCCTTTTGCGGTGCCTAGGTAAAGATCATGGTAGGTAACTGAACAAAAGTAGGTACAGAAAAAGTAGGTAATGATAATTTGCCTGTAATTGGCCCAGGGTAAACTTCGAAAACTTATTTTACCTTTCGGAAAATTATTTACTGTTTTCCTTTACGGTACGGTAAACGTTCATGAATACGGCCCCGCAGCTACACAGGCAGAGCGCACCCAGCTTATAATAGGTGTACTCAGGAAATTATGTATTTGGCACACTCCCCATATTCGATAGCTATTAGCCGTTTTCCATGGCTATTAGCCGTTTCCGTCGGCTATCATTTTCAAAAATTTTCCATTTCAAATTTCGGACATCTTGTGGCTGGAAAAAGTCGCAAAAGCACTGGGTAAGTGCGAAGACTGTTTCCCCTAATTGTTGCATGCAAACATTTTATAGCTGCGTTTCAAACAGACGAATTTTTCATAGGCGGTGGTATTACCCAATAATGGCTAATAGCCCTTTTCGGCGGCTAATAGCCATATTCGACGGCTAATAGCCATAATGGCTAATAGCCAAATTCCTCGGCTAGCTCCCATCATCGCCCGCTATTAGCCTTTTTGGCGGCTATTAGTCATTTTCAGTGGCTATTAGCCACCTAGACGCCGAATCTCGCAATAACGCGCCAAAAATTTCCTGAGTAGGCCCCTTGCGGGAGGGCGCCCCGACTTTCCAGCAACAAATGTATCGCACAGCGGTGTTCGCGTTAGGCCTACTGCAAGAGACAGAGCGATGCGAACGCGCTCGACGGGAAATTCCAGTATAGCCACCCACTACAATATAGGAACCCACGCTATTCTCTATTCTGTAATAATCGCCGCTCGACGGCTACACTGTGTTTTTGGGCGGCCTAAACTTTTAGTCATCATTTTATTTTGTTCACGTTCGGATTGTTTTGTGAGTACGTTTCCAATTTTCTCGGCGGGCCGGAGATTACGTTTTTAAAATTATTTTGGAAAAGAAATTTCGGAGGCCATCTCTCTCTAGTCTCTGCTTCTATAATTTTACACACACTTAGCTAAACGTGGTAGAATGTCACTGACAAGAAGCAGATAAATGCGACAGTCGCGTTTGCCTTTGCGTAGGTTCTAACACGCCGTGTTTTTGTAATTTTTTATAAATTGTTTTTAAAATAATTACGTTATTTTGTTTTGAATTGAGTTGCAACTAAGCTTTCCACGACGGGTGTTTTTTTTGCCAGCCAACTTCACGGCATACTGGCACCTACCTCAGTGCAAACGCGCCCCAATTACACTCAACGTTTGATGAAACACTGACACGCGTGTTAAGAGAACATTCCCTCGCGGCGTTGCGAACGCTTCTGCTGTATCAAATGTAAAAAAAGGGTTATCTGCGGGAAAAAAAAAAACATGTTTTCATATCTTTTTTTCGCGCAACGTACGCAGCGAAATGAACCCGCGAAAAAATCGAATTTCATAAAATGAAACTAAAACGTAGATGCCAGCATGCCGTGGACTTGGCCGGCCCGCCCGAGTAAAGGGTCGACCGATGCGCGGACAAAAAAAATGCCCGGGTGAAAAGTTCTTCACTTTTTCCAACTATTGTCGGCCCGCAAAAATCAAACGCGATTGGCTGAACTCAACTCTATGTATTCTATTCTCATTTTGGTCTCGAAATGGTGCTACCTCGAAATATAACCTTTTTGAAATAGAACTGTGCCGCAATAGAAGACTGTTACAGGTCACGCCACTGTGTGGAACTTTTTCTGCTTGACCTTCACCCCATTGCATTTAAACGCGCTGAAACGGAATATAGTTCTATTTCGGAACAGTTCTATTTTGAAAAGGTTCTATTTCGAGGTAGCGCCCTCCAAATTATTGGATTTCACGTATAAATTCAACGTGAAATGAAATATTTGGAGAACAAAATGAAAATCGAATAGAGTTGAGTTCAGCCGATCGCGTTTGATTTTGGCGTGCCAATATTTAAAAAAATGGAATTAAAAAGTTCACGTATTTTTCTCAATGAAATGTACCTATTGTCGGACCGCCGAAATGATCAAACGCGCTCCGCTGATTTCAACGCTATGCTATTATCGGCCCGCCACGGCGGTCCAACGCGCTCCGCTGAACTCAATACTACGTGGATTTCATTTTGGTTTCCAAATTATTTTATTTTACGTTGAATTTACACGTGAAATGAAAAAATTTGGAAACCAAAATGAAATCCACGTAGTATTGAGTTCAGCGGAGCGTGTTTGACCATTTTGGCGGGCCGACAATATTTTAACATAGCCTCGAGTTTAGCGGAGCGCGTTTGACCATTTTGGCGGGCCGACAATGTTTCCTGTACATTTTTTAAATTTTCCGTCACAAAATATTTTTTTTATAATTCCACAAATGCCAAAGTGCTATGCCCTTATTTCTATCCTTGGACATTGTCACGTAACAATTCAGACCACGCAATGCGGACGGGCATCGGGCGCCAATTGTCCGAACAGGCACAGGGCGTTTTCGAGCGGCTCGCCCGTGATGGAAAGCTCAATTGCATTTTTAAAATTGCAACAACGTTTTTCACGAATTTTTTGTTTTGCTTTTTATGTTTTTTAAATGGATTTTCTGCAATTGCGCGTCGCTGTGTTTGCACAGAAGACATCGGTATTTTTCAGAATAGAAACCGATTTTTCGAACAACCGGTTTTTTCCGCCGGTTTTTCGAAATGAAAAACCGGTAGAAATCGGTAGTTGGGTAAAATTACAGAAGTGCACCCCCAACATTACAGTTCAGGACCCCACGGGAAACCCCCAGAAGAGCCCCCCTCACGATTAAAATAAAGTTTCACGTAAAAATTTTTTATTAGAGAAAAATATCATATAAGCGTGACATCTAAATGCGTGGCAAGACATACACGTATTTTCATATTCCTTTTCTCTCTTTTATTTCTCATTTTACCATCGTACGTGGCAAAACGATGCTTCTCAATTTTATGTGCGGCCCTATAAAGATCCATCTATATCTATATAATATCTATAACAATTGATCTATAAATGTGAGCTTATCGCCAGGGAAACATGTAAGTTACTTTTAAAATAAAAAACCCAGAAGATTTATCAAATTTGGATGAAATCCGTAACGGGGGCTTCTTCTGTAATTTTCCTGAGGGGGGCGGAAATGAAATGTTGTGGGGGCGCTTCTGAAAGATTACCTATGCTTACAGAATCGACCCCCCTCTCAGTTATGGGGGGACACTTCTGTAATGATGACATTTCACAAGCACCCCCCTCACACAAGTGCCCCCCCACCCTGAGTCGGGACTAAAAATGAACTGATGGGGGGCCTATTCCGGTTGTGGGGGTGGAGTAGTGGTGTGGGGGGCACTTCTGTAAAATTACCGGTAGTTGGAAATCGGTTGAGCACATTGATAATAATAGAAGCCCATCTTGGAAATCAATGGTTTCCGGATCTTTGAATCGATTTTCTTTATGGTTATGACTGCTTTTTGGAAACCAAAATTGCTAATTGCAGTTGTTTTGTTTTCACAGTAAGAGCAGTCGTTATCGAAAATCAAGCGTACCCAAAGAGTCTGGGACCAATTGAGAATTGGCCTGGAATTGGGCGTGTTTTGTCGCGGTGTATTCAATTTTTCTTTCTCAGGGAATTTCAAGCAAAAGATAGGCACACAGTTTGTGAGAAAAGCACATTTCTGAACAAAACAGCATTTTGCTCGCGCAACACATCATCAGCACAAGATCAGCCCAAGTCAGCATTATGCTCTTGTTTTGATGGAAAGAGAGGATCTGGCCTTTCTCTCGCGGTGCACAATAATGCTGCAGCAGTAATCACAACTTCAGCACGACATCAGCACCGCATCAGCTCAATATCAGCATCTGATGAGAACACGTCAACGAATATTGCTGTTAGAGCCTGCGCATTTTTATTGCAATTTTTGTCTTCACATTCAAACAATTTCATTTTTATTTTTAAAGATTTTTTTATATCGAGTGAAAATATATATATTTAAATATTTTTGCAATATAATTAATTAATTTTTTTTCTGTATATGCATTTATTCATAAGAAACTGTATGCTAAAAACCGGAATTATTACACGGTGATTCTTTTACTACCGAGCAAAAAATTCTCGTCCACCGATTTGTTTTTTCTGTCGCGATTTTCTAAATGACTTCGGATCGAGAAGTTGTTTGTCACGTTACTTCCTCTTATTATGGCGCATATTTAAAACCGGAATTGGTCTGATTTTTTTACGTACAATTTCAAATGCACGGCGATTCTTTTACCGCCGGCCACGCATTTCTAGTCCCCCGATTAGGTTTTTCCTGTCGCGATTTTGTAAACGACGTCTGATCAAAAAGTTGTCTGTCACGTTACTAGCTCTCATCAGGGCGCATATTTTTAACGGGGAGGGAACTCCGCCCACTCCATGTGATGAGAGTGAGAGTGTGCGAGGGGGCGAGGGGAAATTCTTGCGACCGGGGGACTAGAAATGCGTGGCCGGTAGTAAAAGAATCACCGTGTATTACGTATTCCCGAGTACGTGAGATGTCGTAAAATGGATCTCGCCACGATCAGTGTATGCATACTTGTAAACAATCTACAGTACTTGGGATACTGTCGATTGTTTACATTTTTCGACATGCTGGAAAAATCATTTTATTTTTATATTGTGAAAACAAAAAATCTGCAACGCGGTGTTTGCGTACTTTCAAAATTCAAATGAAAATGGGAACAAATCTCTTCATTTCCCATGCTATTTCTCTCATTGCCGTTTGAATTTCAAAAGTACGCAAACACCGCGTTGCAATTTTTTTGTTTTCACAATACATGAATGATCCCCTATTATGTGTTCACGAACGAGGTTTGCAAACGACGCTCCGATGTTCCGCAATTTTTCCACTGTTCTGCAGTTTTTTAATTGAAAAAATTCAAGACCAAATATTCAAATTCACAAGTGTGCAAACACCGATTGTGTCAAGACCGATTTTACGACATCTCACGTACTTGGGAATACGTAATAGTATTCTTTTTTCCCGTTTCTTCCTTCCCACATTTTTTTTATTTCAGTACAAGCTTGCAGCTTGTGGTGACTAATTCGCCTTCGTCAAATATTTATTTTTACTGATTTTTGTTTTGTTTTTTTTAAATACAAATGGTAATCATTTCTTTTCCCTATTTCTCTCAAGTTCTTAAGACCCTTGTGGTATAGTGGTTAGCATGGTTGAACGTCATTCGAAAGGTCGCGCGATCGAGTTTTGTCGACTGCAAACTCGTGTGTGAGACACACAAACAAACACACAGACTAATCTAAAATTTTCTATATACACAGGTAGTGCGCGTTCAGCTTATAATAGGTTGCGCGATAGGCCTACCGAGTACCAGCGAAGGACCCCAAAGTAAGCTTATTATAGGCTTATCGCGGGTCGACGCCTGTAATAGGCCTATAATAGGCTTATCGCGGGCGACTTTCGCCTATCATAAGCTTATCGCGGCTATCAAAAGGCATATTGTAAGCCTATAATAGGGCCTTTCGCGGTCATTCGAAACTCGGATGTGGGCTTATAAAAAGGCTTCCACAGGTCCGGCCGCCTCAAATGATCTCGAATCGGAGCCCATATTATATGGGCCATATATCAAGAAAAAAATTTGAAAAACAATAGATTTATTACAAATGTAAAAATTAAATAACAATCTTCAGCGTTTGAAGTAATTGGAATACATAAAAAAGGGTACAACGTAAAATAAACAAACAATTAGCCACAAAAGCGAAAAATTAAGTAAGGTTTTTAGGTTATTTTTAATTGGACCACATGTAATTCTGCTTTCGGACGTTTCGAAAGTTTTATCTGTATTTTTTTCGTCGCGGTCTTCAAACACAATAATTTTTGTTAATTTTTAATGGAATTTTCCATTGAAATCTTTTAAAAATTAATGTGTGAAAACACCTCGACGACAAAATGCAGAAAAAACTTTCGAAACTTCGCATTTTCCAAAAGTCCACCTTCGAAACATCCACTTTCGAAACATCCACTTTCCAAATGTCCACCTTCGAAACGTCCGAGAGCCTGTAATTCATTGCTATTAAATGGGATTATGCACGAAACGGCAAAAAACTGCGCGAAAACTGGGAAAATGGTCCAATTGACCTGAAATTTTGGGAAATGAAGGCAAAAATGTTCCCGCACCTGTCCACAAAACTTAGGACCAAAATATCGATTTTAAAACATATTGATTTTTTCTAAATTTTATTAAATTCGACAAGCCTGGCTGAATCAAAAACTATTTTTGATCTTTTCTCATCTCTAAACTGTTTTTTATTTGACCTTATCCTCTACCCAGAGGCAAACGCAACGGCATGTTGCCAGCCGCGAACAAATCTACTCCTCGAGAGCGTTTAACCGACGTGTCCCGTGTGGCGCAGGCGGTAGCACGCTTGCACGTCGCTCTTTTATTTGGCCGCGGGTGCTGAGTTCGACCCCGCCACACAGGTGATTTGCGGTAGGCCTGCCGCAGGTCGAAAGCAGCTCGCGGGCAGGTGAAAAGAGTACCTCGCTAGATGCCTGCGGCAGGCCTGCTTCAGGCCGACCGCGAAAAATCGCCTGCGGCATGCATACCCCGAACCCGCTTTCGACCTGCCGCGATAACACAGGTGAAGGGCTTCAAATCCATATCGGATCCGAAACGGATGGGACGTGGAATTTATAGGAATTTTATATGTATCCGATTTTGATCCTATTAGGATCCACGCTCCCACGGATAGGATGCGGACGTGGGAGCGTGGACTGAAAACGGATCAAAAACGGATGGGACGTGGGTGGGACGTGGATATTTTCTAGACTTCCTGAATTTTCCATTTTTTTGATTTCACTCAAGATGCTCAATGAGCACATGTATCCAGACAACCAAAAATAGCCGGTGAGCTCTGTGGCACCGTGCCACGGAGCCTTCATCCAGAGCTCCCCACCCACCCTTCAGAATTCTCTAACCCAATCCCTTGCAACACCTGCAGGCGGCGGGTATACCTTCCCATGTGGACCGACACCTCACGGGTTTCGACGGCCCTTATGTTTTGCACGGGAAAGGGGCGGGGCGTAGCGTGGTGACACCAGTTTTTCGTGGATTTTATTATTTTAAGACGTAATTTCACGAAAACTTACTTCATATGCCTGCCGTGGGATATAAGCCCCCACCCCAGCATATATAAGTATAGTCCCTCACCATCGTAGTCCCCCCGACTATCTCGAATCAAAACGTTTCCAAATTAGAACTATGGTAAAGGTGAAATCAGTAACGTAATTGGAAAAGAAAAAAAAAAGATTTTATGAGCCACAAATGTGGAAAATGAATTACCGTAAAAACTGTAATAGAACACCACCTTTAATAGAACACCACCTGTAATACAACGCCACCTCCAACGTCACTTCGAAAAATAGAACGCCACCCTCTAATATAACGCCGCCCTGTAATACACCATCACTCTAAAAACTGCGGCCTATAAACTTAAACCGACGTTCCAGTAATCTTTGCAACGCTGATTAATGTAGCCATAAGTACGCAAAAAAGGGGGTACTAGTTGATTTCAGAGGGTACGACGGTATAGAACTTGTACGGAGATGAACCGCCTGAATTTGAGCTCTACAGACAAAAATCCGCTCAAACAACTCGTATAGGTATTTCATCGTAGATTGTGAGTCCCTGAGTGCTATTCCGTGCAGAGTTTTTTTTTTCGGACAGTTCTATTTCAGCAGGATCTATTCCACGCAGTTCTAGACCTTAGTAACCCACGGCGTGCTGGTCGGAACGTTATTGGCCATGCGCTCCGCTGAGTGTCTGCGTCTCTCCGGCGAGAGTTTGCTACCTGCTACCTAGCAACAGTATCTTCGCAGTCTGCTTGTCTGCGTCTCCTCTTCGTATCAGTTTAACCCAGAAAAACGGTGCGCAGCTAAATGCGACCACGCTTAGGCGAGAATTTTTTTTTCGAGAAAAAAGCCCGCGCAGTTTAAATTTTATTTTCCAACGTTCCGTCCAACAAGCCGTGGTAACCCAGATGACAATGATATGTGACATGTCTCTTGAATTCGAATATCATATTTATCGTTGTTTTTTTCTATTTTTTCTGTTGATTTTTTTTGTAATTTTTGTTGGTTGAAAGAAGAAATTTGATTGTTTTTTTTTCCGAAATTGAGCTCCGAAAAATACACCGCCACCCTGTAATAGAACACCACCTCTAATACAACGCCACCCCTAGACCCACTCGGAAAAATAGACCGCCATGGCGCTATATTACAGTTTTTACGGTATGTGGTATTCACTCTAACTGGCCGGCATTCAAGCAGTAGGTTCAAACAATAAGCCGGCATGCCGGACAAATAGAGTAAATACGGTATTACAAATACTTGTTCTGTACTGGAGAATTTGATTTAGCTTATTATTATACAACACTTTTGACACTTATCCATTTGGAAAGAAAACGGTTCTGATTCGGGACAGTTCTGTTTTGATAAAGTTCTGATTCGAAGCTTTTCCTTATTTCGAAAGCGACAAAAATGGTAGAAAGAGCTATGAATGGTGCACTTCTATTAGATGCTTCAATTAATTGGGATTGCTTTTCGATGTCGGTCGATTTTCGCTTCTATCTGATAAATAGGCGCTACCTCGAAATAGAACCTTTTCAAAATAGAACCGTGTGAAATAGAACTTGACGCGAAATAGAACCGTGTGAAATAGAACTGTACATAGTTTTAGCGCGTTTTAGCACAATTGGGTGAAGACTATTGAATAAATAGCCAAACAGAAAAAGTTCCACTCACAATCAGTGGCGTGACCTGTTTTCGATTTATTGACTGGGTTATATTTCACGCGGTTCTATTTCGGAACAGTTCTATTTCCGAACAGTTTTATTTCACGCGGTTTTATTTCGGAACAGTTTCATTTCCGAACAGTTCTATTCCACGCGGTTCTGTTTCGCGTCAAGTTCTATTTCGACTCAATTCTATACTAGTTATTATACTAGTTCACTCATATACCAGGATAACTGCCAGGTTTTTTTACAAACCACTGAGTAAATCGGACCAAAATCAACCTGTGCTAAGCCGATCCTTGGTGGTCGATATCAGCTAGGGGGGCTACAATGGTCAATTACCAAGTTGCCTGCTCTTCTAATAGAGCCTGACATCCACGCGCCCTGCTTCAGATGAACGCGGATCCATTCTCCATAACGTCAAAAAAATTCCACGCTCCCTCCACGAGGGACACGTGGATCCATATAAGATCCGATATGTTTCCATTCTCCCACGGATCCACGCGCCCTCCATATATATTCCACGCCGGCGTGGATCCACGGCGACCCACGCCAAAACAATCCACGCTCCCTCCACGGGGGCGCGTGGATCTATATCGGATCATATATGGATCCAATCCACGTCCCATCCGTTTCGGATCCGTTTTGGCATTATCTCCCACCACCTGTGAATAACGGATGCAGCAGGCCTGCCGCGAAGGATGAATTTGGCCTGCCGCGGGCAACCTGGTTGTTTTGGTAGGCCTGCCGTATGTGAAAATTTGCTTTTTTTAGGGGGGGAGGGGTTTACTTTATTAAAATAATAAATACGCATTCCCTTGAAAACATTGGTTTATTTAAAATAGCCAAATACATAAAAACAAAAAGATCATGGTTTTTGCCGGGCTTTTCCATTGCTCCCACTTCTGCTCCACGTTGTTGCCTCCAAACCAAGTACTGAAACAAGAATATGAATATTTTACAAGATAAATTGAGGGATTTGTTTCTAATCACGGTGATTCTTTTACTACCGGCCACGCATTTCTAGTCCCCCGGTCGCAAGTATTTCCCTTCTCCCTCTCGCACTCTCTCACTCCCTCATCACATGAAGTGGGCGGAGTTCCCTCCCCTTTTTGCAAAATGCGGCAAAAAAATTTGCGGAAATCAGTTCGGCCACCACGGAAAAACAGTTTCATTTGAATTTGTACGTATAAAATCGAACGAATACCGGTTTAAAAAATGCGCCCTAATGAGAGCTAGTAACGTGACAGACAACTTTTTGATCAGACGTCATTTACAAAATCGCGACAGGAAAAACCTAATCGGGGGACTAGAAATGCGTGGCCGGCAGTAAAAGAATTGCCGTGCATTTGAAATTGTACGTAAAAAATCAGACCAATTCCGGTTTTAAATATGCGCCATAATGAGAGGAAGTGACGTGACAAACAACTTCTCGATCCGAAGTCATTTAGAAAATCGCGACAGAAAAAACAAATCGGTGGACGAGAATAGTGTGATCGGTAGTAAAAGAATCACCGTGCTAATGGACCTATTCAAAGTACTGTAGAAAATCGGAAAAAATGACAAAAAACTGGGAGAAAACTCGGAAAATGCTCCGATTGGTCTGAAATTTTGGGAGAAACTGTCAAAAATGCTTCCGGACTTTCTCAGAAAATTTTGGACCGAAATATCGATTTTAGAAAATTTTCAGAAAAAAAATCAATATTTTTTTAAATCGATATTTCGGTCCAAAATTTTCTGAGAAAGTCCGGAAGCATTTTTAACAGTTTCTCCCAAAATTTCAGACCAATCGGAACATTTTCCGAGTTTTCTCCCAGTTTTTTGTCATTTTTTCCGTTTTTCTACAGTACTTTGAATAGGTCCATAACAGCCGTTTTCTATATTATGGGACTACGTTTCGGAACACTTTTTTGTGATCGAATTCTCGAGCGTCAATTATCGCGTCTCTGTGTCTCCACTTTTGCTCACATTTTTTAAGACTTGCAGAACGCCACTGTCGAGACAAAGACAGACAGATGCGACAAGATGCGAATTTCTTTACGTAGGGTATAGCAAGCCGTGTTGCCACCGCCGCCAGCCTCAGAGAATTTTCGGCAATTTGGCGCCTAATACTGCGCGTCTACCCACGAGAATCTGCTAGCACGGCGTATTTCAGTCGAGGGGCAGCAATTGGCCGATTTTGACGGTGCTACCTCGAAGTGGAGCTCGCTCGAAATAGAACTGTTTCGGTATAGAACTGTAGCGAAATAGAACTGTTTCTGAATACAAATTTTTTAGAATAATCTCAGTACGGAGCGCTGCAAGCCCGCTCCCTTTCCATAATGGAGGACGCGGCCACGTTGGCGACGAGAGAGTGCAGAAAACTGGACACCGTGGCCGATTTTTCGCTCTGATTTCTCTAAACCTCACTCCAAATGTATGCGAAATACATTGTTCGATTGGAGCGAGTTTTCAGCGTTTTATACCGAGTAAAGAACTGTAGTGAATTAGAACTGAAGCAAAAAATATAACTGTTTTGGAATAGAACTGTAGCAAAAGTGAGCCAGAAAAGCTAGAGCAGCTCGAATAAGTATTCAGTTGTACATGGTGGGTTATTGAGCTCAATTCCGCGCAGCGGTTTTTTCTGTACAGCTCCATTTCAGGCAATTCTATTTCGCTACAGTTCTATTCCGAAACAGTACTATTTTGCTATTGTTCATTCGCGAAAAAAGCAAGTGCGCTCCACGAAGTACTACGTTTCGTGGAGCGCACTTGCTTTTTTCGCGAATGGATAATACAGTTTTATTTCGGCACAGTTCTCAGGAAATTATTGGCTAATAGCCATTGAAAACGGCTAGTAGCCACCGATTCGGGGCGTGTGCCATATGTATTTGGCACACTCCCCATATTAGATGGCTATTAGCCGTTTTCCATGGCTATTAGCCGTTTCAGTCGGCTATCATTTTCAAAATTTTTCCATTTCAAATTCCGGTCATCTTGTGGCTGGAAAAAGTCGCAAAAGCACTGAGTAAGCGCGAATACTGTCTCCATTAATTGTTGCAAGTAAACATTTTACAGCTGCGTTTCCAACAGGCGAACTTTTGATAGATGGCGACATTACCCAATAATGGCTGATAGCCCTTTTCAGCGGCTAATAGCCATATTCGACGGCTAATAGCCATAATGGCTAATAGCCAAATTTGTCGGCTAGTTGCCATTATCGCCCGCTATTAGCCTTTTCAGGCGGCTATTAGCCATTTTCAGTGGCTATCAGCCACCTAGACGCCGAATCTTGCCATAACGCGCCAAAAATTTCCTGAGTTCTACTCCGAACAGTTCTATTGACGGTTCTGTTCCAAACAGTTATATTTCGAGCGAGTTCTATTTCGAGGTAGCACCACTTTGGGAGCGAGTTGCTCGGTGAATTTTTGCCAAGAGCAGACAATTTGCCGCTAAAATCGGAAATACGCTGCAAGAATCAACAAATTTCCGTCAAAATCGACAAATTGTCGCAAAAATCGGCGCGCTGGCCGATGCCAGTGGGCATACGCGCCAATTTTTGCGGTTACCTGCTGAAAATTCTCTGATACAGAAAGTTTACACTACATTACATTCGTAAATTTCCTCAAAAGATTCGCAAATTTCCTGGAAAGCTGACTCAGGGAATTTCCGGCAAGGGAACGACGTGCATAAGGCAAATCGCCTCTGGATAAAAATGCGAGAAATCGCCGTCCAAAACGGAAAATCGGCGATTTTGGCGACGATTCACCGAAATTTTTTTGAGAATAGCTCTATTCACAACAAGAAATTTTTTAAACGACTCACCCATCCGTTTGTCCGTCGCCGCTCTCGTCTGCTTTTGCGTCCATTGAATCCATTCTGAAAAAAGCATTATCTTTACGTTTATTTTGTGAATATGTGTGTGAAATTTTGTGTCGCCAGCATTTTCTCAGCTCCTACTTTAACATTAATCAGAAGATTGTCGGCGGAACTCGGAACGATCGAGAAGGAGCTGATAAAATTCTGGTGACACGAATTCTCACACACATACTGACAAACTTCAGCAATTATATGCAGAGCAGGCTTTCTCGGAATAAACTTTTTTGGCTCCAAAATTACGTCGGAATACTCTGAGAATTAAAGTCCGGTTTCGAAGTTCCGTTCGAAAATTCCGATATTCTCTGATAAGCCTGATCTGGCGCAGTGACAGAAAAAATAGTTGAACGTGACAACCGATTGAACACAATCAGAGAATTTTTGCCAATTTGTCGCCTAAATCAGCGTGCTGGAAGATGCCAGTGGGCAGACACGCCGATTTTGGCGACAATTCGCCGATTTCGTTGGCAATTTGCCGATTTTGGCGGAAACTTGCCAGCACGTTGCAAAAATTTGCTCTTAAATCGGCGGTTGGTCACGGCAAGTTGCCGCCAAAATCGGCGAATTTGCGACAAAATTGGCGTGCTGTCCGGTGCTCGACGCCAATTTGCCGCTAATCGGCACGTATGCCCACTGACATCGTCCATCACGCCGCCGATTTAGGCAGCAAAATTACGAAAATTCTCTAAGCACGAAAGAAAAGGCGAAAAGAGGCGAGAGACCAACAAAATATCCGATTTCAATAAAAATAGAACTTTTAGCGGAAAACCTGTAGAAATTATATCAAAATCAATAAGTTTCGCTCACAGTTTACGATAATATCAGAAAAACATCGTCGTAATTACATATCAACAAAAAAATCTCAAGAAAATGGCGACATTCTTAAAACTGCGGAATGTTAGAAAATATCGATTTTTGACGAGGATAAAACATTATCAGACAGGTTTCCGCAAAATTCTATGAATTTTTACTCGGTTGAATATTTTTTACAAAAAAATAAAGATTTTATGCACAAAATTAAAGAAAAATAGAAAAATAAAATAATTCCAAAATGAAAATAAAATCAACGAAGCTCAATGGAGCGCACTTGCTAGCTTTCGCGGTAGGCATGCCGCAGGTGTCGCGGTATGCATGCCGCAGGTGTCGCGGTAGACATGCCGCAGATATCGCGGTAGGCATGCTGCAGGTGTCGCGGCAGGCCTGCCGCGAACTCTCTCCTTCGCGGTAAATGAAAAGCATCCTCAAAGCAGGCGACCACCTGCGGCAGGCCTACCGCACATCACCTGTGCATGCGCCTTTGACACAGACACACAAAGATCCTCACAAGGGAAGTCTTTTCACAAACCATATTTAGGGACCGCAACGAGATATCCAAAACTCAAAATTTCCGATAACTTGTTGCTGGAATGTGTTTCTTGGCTCAATATGAGTACGCTGTCAAATTTTTTTCAAAAAATGTTCGGTAATTCTCGAGTTATACCATCCCAAAGTAGCACAGTTTTCTCCCAAGATTTGCATGAGGCGGGCCGTCGAGACGCGAGAAAAGAGACGCCCGACACAGCGAGAGTGAGCGAGAGACAACGCGAAATGGAGAGAGGCGAGGGGGACTGTATCCTCCACCGCTGCGTGCGCGATCAGCATTTTCAACGGAAAACGATATTTTTCGCACAGAAATCGGCACGAAAAAAAAATCGGAAACTAGCCACAATATTAATTTTTACATGGTTTTGTAGCAAATTTTACGCTGAATCTGTATATGAAAAATTAGCCGCGTGCTCCATATTTGCGACCATCAAATCCTCAAAAAACTGAAGTTTTGGGCGAACATGCTTCATTCAAAAGTACATAAAATTGCTCAAAGTGGGTCAAGTGCTCTAAATTTTTGTATTTGAGCTCTAAGAGGGTTTATCTTTGTATTCCACAAATAAAAAACTAGGGTCGTCACTGAAATTTTTCTAGAATTTTTCCTTGAAGTTTGACAAGCTTTAAAAAAAATCGGAAACTAGCAGGACAGAAACTGTTTTCAGAAATGAATTCCCCATATCTTAAACTATCTGTATACTCAAAATTAGCCGCGTGCCCCGGTAAAATCGACCGCACGGGTCAAAAAAGTGAGCTCCATTTTTGTTTTCTCATTTTTCTGAGAAAACTATGCATTTTCATGTAAAACAGACTTGTTCATTCGATTCAGAATGGCCGATTACATCTGAAGAGATAGTTTTGAGTATCATACATCAATCCGGGGGCTCCTTACAGGCCTGTAAACATGCGCCCGCGAACTGGGGAGAAACATCGTCTGACTCCGCCCACCCCTTTGCGCTCCCTAACCATATTGGAATTCTCTGAAACTTGGTGGGCTAATAAAACCTATCTCTGGCTACCGCGTCAAAAAAATTTAGCTGCCGAACTTCAAAAATAAGCTCAAAAAGTTGCTCCAAAGTTCCGGCTCACCCCTCCGTCACTTCTCTCGTTTTTATCACGACCCTCCAGTGGTGAAAAAATCAACGAAAGGGAGGCGCAGTGGTAGAGTGGGCGGTCAGCAGGAGAAAGGTCACGGGTTCGAACCCTCTTGTGGTAAAATTTTTTTTGATATTTTTTATAAGTATGGGAAACAGGGGTGGGACCAAAAAAATATGTTTTTTTTAGGTGAGAAAAAATTTTTAACTTTTTTTGATTTCTTTTTTGACAATGTGACGTAGGCAATACTTTTTTTTTTGGTTTTTTGTAGAGTCGCGGAGGCGAAGAAGGTTTTTGGACAGGGCTACCCCAACATCAGAACTGTCCCAAAGCAGAACCGTGAAACAGAAATTTTTCCTCACCTTCACCATCAAAAAATAAATTTTTTCTCACCCAAAAGAAAATATTTTTTTGGTCCCACCCCTGTTTCCCATACTTATAAAAAATATCAAAAAAAATTTTACCACAAGAGGGTTCGAACCCGTGACCTTTCTCCTGCTGACCCCCCACTCTACCACTGCGCCTCCCTTTCGTTGATTTTTTCACCTCTGGAGGGTCGTGATAAAAACGAGAGAAGTGACGGAGGGGTGAGCCGGAACTTTGGAGCAACTTTTTGAGCTTATTTTTGAAGTTCGGCAGCTAAATTTTTTTGACGCGGTAGCCAGAGATAGGTTTTATTAGCCCACCAAGTTTCAGAGAATTCCAATATGGTTTGTGAAAAGACTTCCCTTGTCAGTTACAAACCCAAACGGAATTTTATATATAAGGATGATATTTCGGTCCAAAATTCTGAAGGTCCAGGAACCTTTGTGCGGCAAACAATGAATTCCCACTGTTATTTTACTACGTTTGTTCATTTCCTACCATTTTCAAAAAATAATATGTCAATATATTGTCCATTCGCGAGAAATGCAAGTCGCTTCACGAAACTTAGTACTTCGTGGATTTCATTTTCGTGTCCAAATTATTTAATTTCACGTTGAATTTACACGTGAAATGAAATAATTTGGCGACGAAAATGAAATCCACGAAGTACTAAGTTTCGTGGAGCGCACTTGCTTTTTTCGCGAATGGACAATAGATCAAATTATCAAAATAAATTAATGTCTTCTGTCTTGAAGAATCGTTTCTCACCAGTATCTATTAAAAAAAAATGGAAATGGATCATTTTCGGCCAATATACGAGTATCTTTTTATTGGAAAAGAAAGATAATGAACAAACGTAGAAAAATAACAGTGGGAAATTATCGTTTGTCCTTTGTGCTCTTATTTTCCAAAATTTCAGGTCCATCGGACCATTTTCTCAGTTTTCGCGCAGTTTTTCTTGTTTTTATAATAAATTCAAATTTTTTTTCAAGGGTAGCTCGGTATTTTTTCTAATTCAGCGTTTAAAATTTAAAATAGTGCTGAAGTCATGTAACTCTACGTGAATTAAGACGTTCTTGAAATAAATTTGGTGAAAGCCATGAGCAGTATTATGAGAGTTTGTAGACTATTTAGCGAAATGAAGACATCGTGCTCAACGATAACGTTAAGTTTTGTATTTATTTGCATGCGTACTTGGGCTCCGAAAATATATGTTATTATGGATTCGTGACGTAGCGACACATTGCTGCAAGTTGTGCGCCAGCAAAATGAAAAAAATTTGCAATAAAATGGTTTCCTCTCACGTTGCCAAGAGCTGAATCGTGGCGAGACGCAACATTTGCTGAAGCCTAACTTGACACGCTGTCTCGCTACGTCACGAATCCATAATAGCCAATTAAAAAAAAAATTTTAAAACAATTACCGATTTATTATCCCAACCATTGGAGTCTCTGCTTGACATCATCGTCACTAGTATTGATTTCAGCGTAATTCCTGACGGCCGACATTCCACGAACTGAAATTTATAGTAATTAGCAAAAATTACAGTTAATGAGGATACTCACGGGGAAGGGAAAAAAGAAACAAGAATTATTTTTTGTTTCCCCGTGAATAACATCATTACGAAAAAGATATCAAAAAGAAACAATGAAAGAGGACAATTTTTTATCAGTTATGGGGTTATTCACGAGATTGTTATTTTTGCTACCCCGTGGGGCCCCGTGAATAATCCCATATACTTTTATCGATAAACTTTCAACCATTCATGAAATCTATCGATAAGGAACACTGAACGCAAAACAAACCTGTGATTGGGGTCATTCAGCTGAAGTAAAACATTATTAGTTTGCCTTGTACCGCAGTATTAGAGGAAAAAGGATAAAATACAAATTTTCACACGCTTAATATCCCCCAATCAAATGAACAACTAAATTGAGAAATTGTACTATGGAAAATTCAGACGATGTTACGATATATATTGTATTTTCAATCGAGTTGCAATATCAAAACGTGAAATTCCGCTCACTTTTTTCACGCGAACATTAAATTTTAGTGTATTTTGAATTTTTGCGTGAAGAAAATGGGCGAGGTTTCACGTTTTAATGTCGCAACTCGATTGAAACACACAAATAAACAAGGAGGAAGAACCAGAGAATGACTTTAAAACAGAAAGTTATAATGGATTCGTGGCGGAGTGAAAATTTACGTGAAACTGGGAGACAAAAAATATCTTCATTTCTTCAGTTATTTCTTCATTTTTTCGAATAAAAACGTAAAAAAAAAATTGTCACTGCGCCACGAATCCACTATAACGAAAAAGAAAGATAAAAATTAATTTTTAAAAATTAATTAACTGTAAAAGAATTCCGAAAAGCCGTCGGAACTTGAAAAAAAAAAGAAAAATTCTCGAAAAATTTAGGCCGCCCAACAAGGCAGCGTCTGCTTCTCTGCCGCAATAGCGTAGCCGGCGAGCGCGTTTTCTGAGTCTCACAGCTAGACGGCGAGTGACTTACGATAGGCCTAACGCGGTCACCGCACACCGCGTGCGCGATAAGCTTATTGCAGGAGGGTGGCCGCTGCCACCCGCGATAGGCTTATTTTAAGCTTATAATAGGCCTATTTTTGGCCTCCACCTATTATAAGCTGAACGCGCACTACCTGTGTAAGAAAGAAAAGATGGTACAAGAACGCCAAACTCGATCTAACAGGCCCGGGTAGCCTCTAGTTAAGGAATCGAACATATGTATAAGTCTATACAATATTCGAAAATAGTTGAACAATAGATTAAAAATTCTGGTGAAATTTTTTGTCATTTTCCTACGCAAACCCACATTTTTATGCAAGAAAATGTATTTTAATGCAGGAAAATTTTTTAATAATCTAGTTTTGCATTGGGTGGAAATGACAAGAAAATTCGTTTTAATAGGTCTATTATGTATGTGTTCTCGAACGAGTGGTATTACTGCGTCGCGAAAATCAGGCAGAGCGCTCGTGCGTTGCGGCTGTGATCTCGCCGCAACCAGCGCGTATACAGTAGTTTGTTTACATTTTTTGCATTGTTTTTCTGTTTTTTTTTAAAGAAATGTGTTTTGGGTTTTTTTTTCCGTAAAAAAACTACCGTCTACGGGCTGGTCGCGGCGAGACCACATCCGCAATGAACGAGCGCTCTGCCTGATTTTTGCAACGCAGTAATAGAAATTACGCTCCGTATTTGATTTTCAGCTAACCGGGAAAATAAATTTGAAGTGGCAGACACGACAACACTTCTACGTGATGTTTTTTTGTAATTCGTTGAATTCTAGTGCCAAACGTTATCATTATCGTAAATTTTTTTGTTCGGCATTTGTTTTTGTTGATTTGTAATAAATGTGATAATGGAAAATAATCAATAAGTCGACGGCACTACTGCGAGCATTTGCCGCAGCATTACGCTGGAAATCCCCTGAGTTGTTTTTACTTTTTTAAATTTTTAATTTTGTTAATGGAGACACGGCACCCCAGCCTTCCAAAATTGTTTCTACCTGACGCATTTTTAAAACCCTAAGGCTCGGTCATTTTCTGACAAAAAGGCCTCGTTTTTAGATTAAAATGATGGTGTCACCCTGAAGAAAAAGATAATGATTCGAATTTCTCAAAAAAGTAAATTTTCGAGTGATAAAATAATTTCATTATCCGACGAACTTGGTGACGCATTGGACGACGGGGGAGGCGTGGGAGACAGTAATCAGTTAAAATTCGCGTGAAGAGGCGATGCATAATTTTGAAATTCACGCGGCTTTGTAGGTGACAATTTTTTAAAACAATAATATAAGGACGATTTTTTCTGATTTCCGCTTTACGGAAAATTGTATGAAGCTGCACTGGAAAAAAAAGTTATGCAAACTTTTGAAAAACCGTATACCGTCTTTCCTCTAATTTAAGCGCATGCCCTTCTATTGTTTCATTTCATCACAACTGCCGGGTATTTAAAGGGTTTGCACACCAAACTTCGCTCGTCTCGTACCTTCTCGGTTATAAAGAGTTTTGCCGAGTTTCGTGTGCAAACCTCTAAATACCCGGCAGTTGTGATGAAATGAAACAATAGAAGGGCATGCTTTTAAATAAGTGGAATTACGGTATTTTTTCGTGAGGTTTAACAGTATTAAAATATATTTGCTTAAAAACTTGTTTTATTTCAGATAGTTCACACCATTCACAGAAGACGAATCAGAAGGAAGCAATGTATCTCTCCACATTTGTCTTTTTTTTAACAATTGGAACCGGTATTCTCTTGCAAAGTTTTATCTTCCCGGAACTCCATGAAATGAAAAATAGACTTTATCGAAACGATGAAATTGAAACCTTACAAGGGAATGGTCCAAACTTAACTTGGCGTTTCGAAATGAAACCTATATAGGGGGAAAGAGCACTTCATGGGGAGCTCAAATCACTTTTCAATTTTTGCAATAAACCATTCGGAGCCGAGCAAATGAGCTCCAAAGTTTTAATTTTCACGTGCGAATTTATCACCGCAGTTGAGAGTCATTTTCAACAGTGGCCGGGTGGCCGAGTGGTTGGTGCAAGAGAATAGTAAATGGAGGATGCGGGTTCAATCCCTCGGGGTATAAAATTTTTGTATTTTGATTTTTGCGTTTACTTTTCCAGGTCCTAGAACTTTTTTCACCAATTTTTTTATATTTTTTTGTGATTAATACGTAGTAATAGTTCACAAATAAGGATAATAATGCTAATCAACAATTATGAAATGGGAAAAACAAATAGTGTTGGTGCATCTCGCACACTTGATGAACGCATTATCGGTACATCTGGTCTGGAAGCAATCATCTGCCCCAACTTGTCCGAAACGGAACTCCGAAGGTGTAAAGAACGGTGAGCTTGGGTCCATTTAGCATGCTTTTTTTTCAAGAGATTGGTTTTTTGTCGGGAAATAGGTGGAGGAAATCCGAGTTCAAAAACAAAAACTTCTTGGATAATAACGATAAAACACTTGCCACATGAAGTGTCATCTCCAGTTAAAACGAAATAAAAACAAAACAAAACACAAACATACAATCGTCACCATACGTTGAAAAGAGGTTGGCAATGCGAAAAAATATGGTTTTTAAAAAAGTTCTAGGACCTGGAAAAGTGAACGCAAAAATCAAAATACAAAAATTTTTTAGCGCGAGGGATTGAACCCGCATCCTCCATTTACTGTTCTCTTGCACCAACCACTCGGCCACCCCGCCACTGTTGAAAATGACTCTCAAATGCGGTGATAAATTCGCACGTGAAAATTAAAACTTTGGAGCTCATTTGCTCGGCTCCGAATGGTTTATTGCAAAAATTTAAAAGTGGTTTGAGCTCCCCATGAAGTGCTCTTTCACCCTATATAGGTTTCATTTCGAAACGCCAAGTTAAGTTTGGACCATTCCCTTGTTAGAAAACGTTGAAAAAACAACTGCTAGTCTAGCCCGTGTTATGAATGCGATTGCTTTACTAAAGGGTGTCTACAAAAACTCGAAAATAATGAAATCGGTGCTGGCGGAGGCTATGAGCGTTCACGATGAATTTTTGTTTGACGATTTTAATCAAAGTGATGTTACCGATGTAGTCCAAGTTTTAAAGAAATACGCTTTGATTGCTGATGAAAAAATGACAAGAATGGCGGAAATCGATAGTATTTTAAATATAGTTGTGTTGCCCAATGAAACAATCTTGTCTGAAAATCACACAATTTTGTCACTCGAAAAAACACCGAAAAATGATACTATTTCGCTTCCGCCCACCAGAAACACAACATTATCTTTTGCTTCGTTCACCCAAGTTTTGTTCTCTTTCAATACTTCCAAATTTGATTTTCATGATATGGAATCACAAATTCAAGAGACAATTTCGGTTTTGAACAACACTAACCAATTAAACGTGTCAACTCATAATTTCAGAAAAAATATTCACCCATTCCTTGAAACAATAGAAAAGCTTTATATAAAAATGTTCTCACTAACAAATGATATTGACATTAAAGTGTTTTGCAAGTTTCTAGACAGTCTCAACTTATTCATCTTTGATATTGAACAATACGAACAACTGACAAACCCACTTTTTTTGAAAAGTGTTGATGAATTTTTAATTAATTTGCAATTAACTACTAACAATATCCATTTTTTGATGAATGCTAGCTTTAATAATAGTATTAAAAATACAATAAAAAATTTGAATTGTTTGATTGGCACAAAATTTACGACTTTGAATAAAAAAACCCTGATAGGTTTTCCTCAAGGACCCGATGATTTTGAGTTACTTTTCGAGGATTTGAAAAGTGCGAATCTCAAAAAATTACTGAACCGCGGTAACTCGCTAGATGAGTTAAAAAATGTTCTAGAACCAGTGTTAGAAGTTAAAAGCCCAATATCCGCAGCAAAACAAGTGTGGACAGAAAAAGATAGAATAACTTATTCGAAATTAATTAGCGGATACATAAAGAATATCAAAAAAGTGTGGATGTTCAATCCAAACTTAGTTTTGAATTCTTTAACAAGTTTGAACGCTTCATTCAAAGAACTGAGCTCAGTAACCAGATTTAACGATTCAATCATAGAAACGTTTAAAGAAATTTCAAGTTTGTTTCGAGTTTTTGTCAATTTTAATGACAATATAAATGCAATTCAAAATTTTTCCAAAATCATGCAAAATATAAGCCATGTGCTTCATTATATTCGCATTTCAAACAAGGACAAAGCATATAATTTTGAAGTAAAACCCATATTATCTAATCTCTCTGCAATCAACAACATTGTAAAAGCTCTCAAACAGCAAACAGAAACAATAAAACAGTTATCAAACAAAGCAGCTGTTTTGAACAAAACACTTTCGAACACAATGGTAACCGACATTCGCGAAGCAGTTCACATTTCAAAAGGGTTGGAATGTCACATAAAACGAGTACACAACAATTTTTTTGTTCTAAGTTTTGCGTCACTCCAAGAAAAAGAAAATAAATCAATTAGTTTTTTGTCAAATTTCTTTTCTTCTGCCCAAAGCCTAATTAACAATTGGGACAAGTTTCAAAGTAAAATTCATTCAAAACTAATTAAAAAAGAAGGCTATGAACGTCTGGTGAACTTTGAAAATGTTACCGAAACCGCTATTCAATTAGCTTATTTTCAACGCATTTTGGGATTTTATGTTTTGCCGGATCTGCGTAAGACAATTGAAAGTTTCATGACGTACAAAAACGGCCAGGATGAAATCGCCGAGAGCTTGAATCAAAGTCAAAACAAGTCTTACTCGAATGATTTAAAGGAATATTTAAAATTCAAACAAGTTTTGTTTAGTGTTTTATCCGAGAAAGAAACACTGCAATTAAAGTATCCAAACAAAAAACGAAGTTTGAAGTCATTCGGAACTGTACTATCCAATTTGAACAACCTCTCCATAACTGAGTTAGACTATCCTTGCATGATATCCACTTTCAACAACTTAAAATCAACACTGATTGGAAAATCAAAACAAGTTATAGAGGCTGAAACTTTTTTCATGATAAAGGAAGAATTACAAGTCGCAGCCGAACTAAAAAATAATAAACTTCATGTATTGCTTCCTGAAGCTGAACAGTTTTTCAACTATTTTTTTGCTAAACGGGTGCCCGATAAAGTAGAAAGGTAAGTTTCTAATTGATTTTATTGTTATAAATCATACAATTTTAAGCTTATTTTGGCCTATCTTCGTTTATGTGATTGGCCTGGTGCTGTCTTCCATAATTGCATTTATTGTTTACTGGATCCGAAAAACTGTGGAAGAGATAAAACAAAAAGATCCGAATATTACTTTTTTTTGATGAGAGCCCATTTATAAAGCAATTTGATTGAATTTGAACTTGAATAGGTTTTTTTTTCTCGGCATTCAATAGCAAATTTTGCGCAAAGTTTGGAGATACTTACTTGCGCCAGTTTTATTTTGGAGACACTTACATGCGCCGGCCAACGCGACGTGGCCGAGGAAAAACTTGTAATGATACAGGAGTTTTGGCAGCGAAAATGGTGTGCAAACACAGCGGCGCAACTCTGCAGAATGTGCATCATAATCAGTGTGTCTTACCGAAAATTTTTTTTTTCGATAAATGCCCTTTTCGATAATTTATCGAAAACTGGGGTTTCGATAAAAAATTAAAATTACCTAAAAACAGTTTTTTTTTTAGTTTCTTTTAAACAGTGGAGAGGGGAATATGATCACTTACTACCAATGGTCATTCACTAGCAGATGATCATTTACTACCGGATGATCATTTACTTCAAAATGATCATTCACTACCAAATATTCATTTACTACCAGACGATTATTCACTACCAATTGATCATTTACTACCGGATGATCATTCACCACGAATGATCATTTACTACCAAATGATCATTCACTACCAATTGATCATTTACTTCCAAATGGTCATTTATTATCAATTCAATATACTTGCCGGCTACCACATGCGCCCGCGAAAGTTTTATAATAGATGCAGACATAGCGACACATGTCTGCGGCTAGTGTGCGCTACCGGTAAAGATTTGACGATTTTACCGGTAAATTTTCGAATCACGTTTTACCGATAAATATTCGGCAAATGAGAAACCATTTCTAAAATTTTTTACCGGTAAATTTGGCAAATTTTGTCGATTCTTTACCGGTAAACTTTACCAATATAAATTTCGGCAAAGCTTTTTATCGGTAATTTGTCGGTAAATTTACCGGTAAATTGACATTATTTATAGATGAAGAAGTGGGACAAGTCACGTTACAATTATAGTCTTGGTATCATAGTCGGTCACGCTTTAATACAGATGCAATTTTAAAAAAATGTGAAAAAGACGTGATTGTGCAAGGCCGAGGTCGCGCCACGTATCGTCTGCGTATCTTTGTTTTTCACGATGTCTTGTTTTTCTAATACGTGAACTTGACCCTACGTTAAGTTTTGCCGAAAACCATTTTACTGGTAAAATTTTCGCGAAATTACCGGTAAATTTACCGAAAAAAATTGTCTAATTTACAGTGAAATTCGGTAAATTACCGGTAAATTTACCGGTAAATTTGCCGAATGATGCGTTTACCGGTAAAACATTTTTCGGTAACGCGCACTATCTGCGGCGACACACCCGCTCACATTTTTTGATCTACGTTCAGTTGAATTCAGTTGAATTCCGTTGAAAAGACCTGATGGGGCGGAGCCTCGATGTTTCGCGCCACTGCTTACTGTAGCCGGCAAGAATATTGAATTGATAATACTACCAAATATACATTTGCTACCAATATATAATTTACTACCGGATGATCATGTACCACCAAATGATCATTTTATACCGATAGACCTTTTGGTGATCATGTAGTAAATTTGGTAGTTAATGATCACCCGGTAGTGAATGATCACTTGGCAGTAAATGATCATTTGGAAGTAAATGATCATCCGGTAGTAATTGATCATTTGGTAGTGAATGATCATCTGGTAGTAAATGGTTATTTGATAGTAAATGATTATCCGGTAGTAAATGATCATCAGGTATACTCGATATAAAACGCTGAAAACTCGCTCCAATCGAACAAAGAATTTCGCATGCATTTGGAGTGAATTTTAGAGAAATCAGAGCAAAACATCGGCCACGGTCTCTCAGTTTTCGGCACTCTCTCGTCGCCAACGTGACCGCGTCCTCCACTGTGCGAAGGGAGCGAGTTTGCAGCAATTTTGCTTTTATCCAAAACTTTTCGATACAAAAATTTATCGAAACCTTTATCGAAAATTTATCGATACAATTTTTATCGAAAAATTAATCGAAAAATTTTTGATAAAACTTCGATGAATTTATCGAAAATTTTTCGATAAAACTTCGATAAATTTATCGAAAATTTTTCGATAAAACTTCGATTAATTTATCGAAAATTTTTCGATAAAACTTCGATTAATTTATCGAAAATTTTTCGATAAAACTTCGATAAATTTATCGAAAAATGTTCGATAAATTTATCGAAACTTTATCGAAAAGACACACTGGTCATAACCAATTTGTTTTGGGTTTAATTTAATTAAATTAATTTGCTTTCAAATACATGATAATGATAAAAACCGAGTAGAAAAATCGGGGCAAATAAAAGAAAAATGACGATCGGACCAGCAATAGTCCAGTTGGTCAAGGGCAGGATGGCTAGAGGAATAGCGCCTATGCGCGCAGCAAAAGTCTTTGGATGCAATCTTTTTGGTATTAGTTTGTCGACATGGTTCCATAGAGACAAATTGGCATGAAGAAAGCTTTTTGAGGACTTTCCACAAGCCGTTTACAAATAAGGATACCTCGACGAGCGTGACTGTTTGACAGACAAGGAAACGGACGGGAAGTGATATTCATTTGTTACAATTTTGTGATACATACGAAGAATAGCCAGTGTCCTTCTGTGAAACATCGAATTTGTAGTAAGTTTTGTTAATCTATCGTTGTATGAGGAAAATGAAATATTGCATCTTTGAAATACACGTCTCGTGAAGAATCGAAGAGGGGTGTTCAAGTTTTTTAGTTAACGAGACTGAGTTGAGATTGATTAGTTCACATCCGTATTCTAGAATGGGTCTTACATATACATTATACAATTTTACGCTGCGTTAATTGCACAAGCCGAATCGCTCACTTGTGCTGGAGCGCACTTGCTGACTCTGGGTCTCTCTGTTTCTAATGCTATTTCTTCTCTCTCCATTTGCACACTTATTTTTTCAATTTTAAATGTTTCTCTCTTATTTTTCTAGCTAAAATTATTAAAAAATATATAATTTAAGCCTGAAAAAATGATACAGCCCAAAGATCGTCGGAGAGAAGTGCACACCAGTACACCACCGATGCACATATTCATAAACCCCCGGAGGCCGCTCATATGATCGGCGGCCCGCAGTGAGCTGCTATGCAAGTGCGCTCCACCGAAGTGAGCGATTCGGCTTGTATAAATAACGAGACCTTACAATTTTATGTAAAATTCTGGTGATTTGGAGTGGAATACTTTTAGAATTTGTTTCGATTTTAGTAGGGCCAAGTTAGAAATGTTATTTACATGGGATCCTAGGGGATCAGCACGACCACGCGGTCGTCCTCCGAAAAGATGGGCCGACGACATCACGGATTCGATCAAAATCTTCATCCACAATGAGGCCCTCAGGGGCAACCTCGGGCACGGCCGCCGAAGAATTGGCATACTCGAGGCAAAACGAGCATGGTCCACTGTCGGAAGGGATCGTGCAACTTGGCGCAGCTTGGTTCGCAGTATCCAGGATGGAAACTGAGGTCGAACCTCACAAGTATCACAAGTATCACAAGTATCACCTGCTGAAAATTCTCTGATACAGAAAGTTTACACTACATTACATTCGTAAATTTCCTCAAAAGATTCGCAAATTTCCTGGAAAGCTGACTCAGGGAATTTCCGGCAAGGGAACGACGTGCATAAGGCAAATCGCCTCTGGATAAAAATGCGAGAAATCGCCGTCCAAAACGGAAAATCGGCGATTTTGGCGACGATTCACCGAAATTTTTTTGAGAATAGCTCTATTCACAACAAGAAATTTTTTAAACGACTCACCCATCCGTTTGTCCGTCGCCGCTCTCGTCTGCTTTTGCGTCCATTGAATCCATTCTGAAAAAAGCATTATCTTTACGTTTATTTTGTGAATATGTGTGTGAAATTTTGTGTCGCCAGCATTTTCTCAGCTCCTACTTTAACATTAATCAGAAGATTGTCGGCGGAACTCGGAACGATCGAGAAGGAGCTGATAAAATTCTGGTGACACGAATTCTCACACACATACTGACAAACTTCAGCAATTATATGCAGAGCAGGCTTTCTCGGAATAAACTTTTTTGGCTCCAAAATTACGTCGGAATACTCTGAGAATTAAAGTCCGGTTTCGAAGTTCCGTTCGAAAATTCCGATATTCTCTGATAAGCCTGATCTGGCGCAGTGACAGAAAAAATAGTTGAACGTGACAACCGATTGAACACAATCAGAGAATTTTTGCCAATTTGTCGCCTAAATCAGCGTGCTGGAAGATGCCAGTGGGCAGACACGCCGATTTTGGCGACAATTCGCCGATTTCGTTGGCAATTTGCCGATTTTGGCGGAAACTTGCCAGCACGTTGCAAAAATTTGCTCTTAAATCGGCGGTTGGTCACGGCAAGTTGCCGCCAAAATCGGCGAATTTGCGACAAAATTGGCGTGCTGTCCGGTGCTCGACGCCAATTTGCCGCTAATCGGCACGTATGCCCACTGACATCGTCCATCACGCCGCCGATTTAGGCAGCAAAATTACGAAAATTCTCTAAGCACGAAAGAAAAGGCGAAAAGAGGCGAGAGACCAACAAAATATCCGATTTCAATAAAAATAGAACTTTTAGCGGAAAACCTGTAGAAATTATATCAAAATCAATAAGTTTCGCTCACAGTTTACGATAATATCAGAAAAACATCGTCGTAATTACATATCAACAAAAAAATCTCAAGAAAATGGCGACATTCTTAAAACTGCGGAATGTTAGAAAATATCGATTTTTGACGAGGATAAAACATTATCAGACAGGTTTCCGCAAAATTCTATGAATTTTTACTCGGTTGAATATTTTTTACAAAAAAATAAAGATTTTATGCACAAAATTAAAGAAAAATAGAAAAATAAAATAATTCCAAAATGAAAATAAAATCAACGAAGCTCAATGGAGCGCACTTGCTAGCTTTCGCGGTAGGCATGCCGCAGGTGTCGCGGTATGCATGCCGCAGGTGTCGCGGTAGACATGCCGCAGATATCGCGGTAGGCATGCTGCAGGTGTCGCGGCAGGCCTGCCGCGAACTCTCTCCTTCGCGGTAAATGAAAAGCATCCTCAAAGCAGGCGACCACCTGCGGCAGGCCTACCGCACATCACCTGTGCATGCGCCTTTGACACAGACACACAAAGATCCTCACAAGGGAAGTCTTTTCACAAACCATATTTAGGGACCGCAACGAGATATCCAAAACTCAAAATTTCCGATAACTTGTTGCTGGAATGTGTTTCTTGGCTCAATATGAGTACGCTGTCAAATTTTTTTCAAAAAATGTTCGGTAATTCTCGAGTTATACCATCCCAAAGTAGCACAGTTTTCTCCCAAGATTTGCATGAGGCGGGCCGTCGAGACGCGAGAAAAGAGACGCCCGACACAGCGAGAGTGAGCGAGAGACAACGCGAAATGGAGAGAGGCGAGGGGGACTGTATCCTCCACCGCTGCGTGCGCGATCAGCATTTTCAACGGAAAACGATATTTTTCGCACAGAAATCGGCACGAAAAAAAAATCGGAAACTAGCCACAATATTAATTTTTACATGGTTTTGTAGCAAATTTTACGCTGAATCTGTATATGAAAAATTAGCCGCGTGCTCCATATTTGCGACCATCAAATCCTCAAAAAACTGAAGTTTTGGGCGAACATGCTTCATTCAAAAGTACATAAAATTGCTCAAAGTGGGTCAAGTGCTCTAAATTTTTGTATTTGAGCTCTAAGAGGGTTTATCTTTGTATTCCACAAATAAAAAACTAGGGTCGTCACTGAAATTTTTCTAGAATTTTTCCTTGAAGTTTGACAAGCTTTAAAAAAAATCGGAAACTAGCAGGACAGAAACTGTTTTCAGAAATGAATTCCCCATATCTTAAACTATCTGTATACTCAAAATTAGCCGCGTGCCCCGGTAAAATCGACCGCACGGGTCAAAAAAGTGAGCTCCATTTTTGTTTTCTCATTTTTCTGAGAAAACTATGCATTTTCATGTAAAACAGACTTGTTCATTCGATTCAGAATGGCCGATTACATCTGAAGAGATAGTTTTGAGTATCATACATCAATCCGGGGGCTCCTTACAGGCCTGTAAACATGCGCCCGCGAACTGGGGAGAAACATCGTCTGACTCCGCCCACCCCTTTGCGCTCCCTAACCATATTGGAATTCTCTGAAACTTGGTGGGCTAATAAAACCTATCTCTGGCTACCGCGTCAAAAAAATTTAGCTGCCGAACTTCAAAAATAAGCTCAAAAAGTTGCTCCAAAGTTCCGGCTCACCCCTCCGTCACTTCTCTCGTTTTTATCACGACCCTCCAGTGGTGAAAAAATCAACGAAAGGGAGGCGCAGTGGTAGAGTGGGCGGTCAGCAGGAGAAAGGTCACGGGTTCGAACCCTCTTGTGGTAAAATTTTTTTTGATATTTTTTATAAGTATGGGAAACAGGGGTGGGACCAAAAAAATATGTTTTTTTTAGGTGAGAAAAAATTTTTAACTTTTTTTGATTTCTTTTTTGACAATGTGACGTAGGCAATACTTTTTTTTTTGGTTTTTTGTAGAGTCGCGGAGGCGAAGAAGGTTTTTGGACAGGGCTACCCCAACATCAGAACTGTCCCAAAGCAGAACCGTGAAACAGAAATTTTTCCTCACCTTCACCATCAAAAAATAAATTTTTTCTCACCCAAAAGAAAATATTTTTTTGGTCCCACCCCTGTTTCCCATACTTATAAAAAATATCAAAAAAAATTTTACCACAAGAGGGTTCGAACCCGTGACCTTTCTCCTGCTGACCCCCCACTCTACCACTGCGCCTCCCTTTCGTTGATTTTTTCACCTCTGGAGGGTCGTGATAAAAACGAGAGAAGTGACGGAGGGGTGAGCCGGAACTTTGGAGCAACTTTTTGAGCTTATTTTTGAAGTTCGGCAGCTAAATTTTTTTGACGCGGTAGCCAGAGATAGGTTTTATTAGCCCACCAAGTTTCAGAGAATTCCAATATGGTTTGTGAAAAGACTTCCCTTGTCAGTTACAAACCCAAACGGAATTTTATATATAAGGATGATATTTCGGTCCAAAATTCTGAAGGTCCAGGAACCTTTGTGCGGCAAACAATGAATTCCCACTGTTATTTTACTACGTTTGTTCATTTCCTACCATTTTCAAAAAATAATATGTCAATATATTGTCCATTCGCGAGAAATGCAAGTCGCTTCACGAAACTTAGTACTTCGTGGATTTCATTTTCGTGTCCAAATTATTTAATTTCACGTTGAATTTACACGTGAAATGAAATAATTTGGCGACGAAAATGAAATCCACGAAGTACTAAGTTTCGTGGAGCGCACTTGCTTTTTTCGCGAATGGACAATAGATCAAATTATCAAAATAAATTAATGTCTTCTGTCTTGAAGAATCGTTTCTCACCAGTATCTATTAAAAAAAAATGGAAATGGATCATTTTCGGCCAATATACGAGTATCTTTTTATTGGAAAAGAAAGATAATGAACAAACGTAGAAAAATAACAGTGGGAAATTATCGTTTGTCCTTTGTGCTCTTATTTTCCAAAATTTCAGGTCCATCGGACCATTTTCTCAGTTTTCGCGCAGTTTTTCTTGTTTTTATAATAAATTCAAATTTTTTTTCAAGGGTAGCTCGGTATTTTTTCTAATTCAGCGTTTAAAATTTAAAATAGTGCTGAAGTCATGTAACTCTACGTGAATTAAGACGTTCTTGAAATAAATTTGGTGAAAGCCATGAGCAGTATTATGAGAGTTTGTAGACTATTTAGCGAAATGAAGACATCGTGCTCAACGATAACGTTAAGTTTTGTATTTATTTGCATGCGTACTTGGGCTCCGAAAATATATGTTATTATGGATTCGTGACGTAGCGACACATTGCTGCAAGTTGTGCGCCAGCAAAATGAAAAAAATTTGCAATAAAATGGTTTCCTCTCACGTTGCCAAGAGCTGAATCGTGGCGAGACGCAACATTTGCTGAAGCCTAACTTGACACGCTGTCTCGCTACGTCACGAATCCATAATAGCCAATTAAAAAAAAAATTTTAAAACAATTACCGATTTATTATCCCAACCATTGGAGTCTCTGCTTGACATCATCGTCACTAGTATTGATTTCAGCGTAATTCCTGACGGCCGACATTCCACGAACTGAAATTTATAGTAATTAGCAAAAATTACAGTTAATGAGGATACTCACGGGGAAGGGAAAAAAGAAACAAGAATTATTTTTTGTTTCCCCGTGAATAACATCATTACGAAAAAGATATCAAAAAGAAACAATGAAAGAGGACAATTTTTTATCAGTTATGGGGTTATTCACGAGATTGTTATTTTTGCTACCCCGTGGGGCCCCGTGAATAATCCCATATACTTTTATCGATAAACTTTCAACCATTCATGAAATCTATCGATAAGGAACACTGAACGCAAAACAAACCTGTGATTGGGGTCATTCAGCTGAAGTAAAACATTATTAGTTTGCCTTGTACCGCAGTATTAGAGGAAAAAGGATAAAATACAAATTTTCACACGCTTAATATCCCCCAATCAAATGAACAACTAAATTGAGAAATTGTACTATGGAAAATTCAGACGATGTTACGATATATATTGTATTTTCAATCGAGTTGCAATATCAAAACGTGAAATTCCGCTCACTTTTTTCACGCGAACATTAAATTTTAGTGTATTTTGAATTTTTGCGTGAAGAAAATGGGCGAGGTTTCACGTTTTAATGTCGCAACTCGATTGAAACACACAAATAAACAAGGAGGAAGAACCAGAGAATGACTTTAAAACAGAAAGTTATAATGGATTCGTGGCGGAGTGAAAATTTACGTGAAACTGGGAGACAAAAAATATCTTCATTTCTTCAGTTATTTCTTCATTTTTTCGAATAAAAACGTAAAAAAAAAATTGTCACTGCGCCACGAATCCACTATAACGAAAAAGAAAGATAAAAATTAATTTTTAAAAATTAATTAACTGTAAAAGAATTCCGAAAAGCCGTCGGAACTTGAAAAAAAAAAGAAAAATTCTCGAAAAATTTAGGCCGCCCAACAAGGCAGCGTCTGCTTCTCTGCCGCAATAGCGTAGCCGGCGAGCGCGTTTTCTGAGTCTCACAGCTAGACGGCGAGTGACTTACGATAGGCCTAACGCGGTCACCGCACACCGCGTGCGCGATAAGCTTATTGCAGGAGGGTGGCCGCTGCCACCCGCGATAGGCTTATTTTAAGCTTATAATAGGCCTATTTTTGGCCTCCACCTATTATAAGCTGAACGCGCACTACCTGTGTAAGAAAGAAAAGATGGTACAAGAACGCCAAACTCGATCTAACAGGCCCGGGTAGCCTCTAGTTAAGGAATCGAACATATGTATAAGTCTATACAATATTCGAAAATAGTTGAACAATAGATTAAAAATTCTGGTGAAATTTTTTGTCATTTTCCTACGCAAACCCACATTTTTATGCAAGAAAATGTATTTTAATGCAGGAAAATTTTTTAATAATCTAGTTTTGCATTGGGTGGAAATGACAAGAAAATTCGTTTTAATAGGTCTATTATGTATGTGTTCTCGAACGAGTGGTATTACTGCGTCGCGAAAATCAGGCAGAGCGCTCGTGCGTTGCGGCTGTGATCTCGCCGCAACCAGCGCGTATACAGTAGTTTGTTTACATTTTTTGCATTGTTTTTCTGTTTTTTTTTAAAGAAATGTGTTTTGGGTTTTTTTTTCCGTAAAAAAACTACCGTCTACGGGCTGGTCGCGGCGAGACCACATCCGCAATGAACGAGCGCTCTGCCTGATTTTTGCAACGCAGTAATAGAAATTACGCTCCGTATTTGATTTTCAGCTAACCGGGAAAATAAATTTGAAGTGGCAGACACGACAACACTTCTACGTGATGTTTTTTTGTAATTCGTTGAATTCTAGTGCCAAACGTTATCATTATCGTAAATTTTTTTGTTCGGCATTTGTTTTTGTTGATTTGTAATAAATGTGATAATGGAAAATAATCAATAAGTCGACGGCACTACTGCGAGCATTTGCCGCAGCATTACGCTGGAAATCCCCTGAGTTGTTTTTACTTTTTTAAATTTTTAATTTTGTTAATGGAGACACGGCACCCCAGCCTTCCAAAATTGTTTCTACCTGACGCATTTTTAAAACCCTAAGGCTCGGTCATTTTCTGACAAAAAGGCCTCGTTTTTAGATTAAAATGATGGTGTCACCCTGAAGAAAAAGATAATGATTCGAATTTCTCAAAAAAGTAAATTTTCGAGTGATAAAATAATTTCATTATCCGACGAACTTGGTGACGCATTGGACGACGGGGGAGGCGTGGGAGACAGTAATCAGTTAAAATTCGCGTGAAGAGGCGATGCATAATTTTGAAATTCACGCGGCTTTGTAGGTGACAATTTTTTAAAACAATAATATAAGGACGATTTTTTCTGATTTCCGCTTTACGGAAAATTGTATGAAGCTGCACTGGAAAAAAAAGTTATGCAAACTTTTGAAAAACCGTATACCGTCTTTCCTCTAATTTAAGCGCATGCCCTTCTATTGTTTCATTTCATCACAACTGCCGGGTATTTAAAGGGTTTGCACACCAAACTTCGCTCGTCTCGTACCTTCTCGGTTATAAAGAGTTTTGCCGAGTTTCGTGTGCAAACCTCTAAATACCCGGCAGTTGTGATGAAATGAAACAATAGAAGGGCATGCTTTTAAATAAGTGGAATTACGGTATTTTTTCGTGAGGTTTAACAGTATTAAAATATATTTGCTTAAAAACTTGTTTTATTTCAGATAGTTCACACCATTCACAGAAGACGAATCAGAAGGAAGCAATGTATCTCTCCACATTTGTCTTTTTTTTAACAATTGGAACCGGTATTCTCTTGCAAAGTTTTATCTTCCCGGAACTCCATGAAATGAAAAATAGACTTTATCGAAACGATGAAATTGAAACCTTACAAGGGAATGGTCCAAACTTAACTTGGCGTTTCGAAATGAAACCTATATAGGGGGAAAGAGCACTTCATGGGGAGCTCAAATCACTTTTCAATTTTTGCAATAAACCATTCGGAGCCGAGCAAATGAGCTCCAAAGTTTTAATTTTCACGTGCGAATTTATCACCGCAGTTGAGAGTCATTTTCAACAGTGGCCGGGTGGCCGAGTGGTTGGTGCAAGAGAATAGTAAATGGAGGATGCGGGTTCAATCCCTCGGGGTATAAAATTTTTGTATTTTGATTTTTGCGTTTACTTTTCCAGGTCCTAGAACTTTTTTCACCAATTTTTTTATATTTTTTTGTGATTAATACGTAGTAATAGTTCACAAATAAGGATAATAATGCTAATCAACAATTATGAAATGGGAAAAACAAATAGTGTTGGTGCATCTCGCACACTTGATGAACGCATTATCGGTACATCTGGTCTGGAAGCAATCATCTGCCCCAACTTGTCCGAAACGGAACTCCGAAGGTGTAAAGAACGGTGAGCTTGGGTCCATTTAGCATGCTTTTTTTTCAAGAGATTGGTTTTTTGTCGGGAAATAGGTGGAGGAAATCCGAGTTCAAAAACAAAAACTTCTTGGATAATAACGATAAAACACTTGCCACATGAAGTGTCATCTCCAGTTAAAACGAAATAAAAACAAAACAAAACACAAACATACAATCGTCACCATACGTTGAAAAGAGGTTGGCAATGCGAAAAAATATGGTTTTTAAAAAAGTTCTAGGACCTGGAAAAGTGAACGCAAAAATCAAAATACAAAAATTTTTTAGCGCGAGGGATTGAACCCGCATCCTCCATTTACTGTTCTCTTGCACCAACCACTCGGCCACCCCGCCACTGTTGAAAATGACTCTCAAATGCGGTGATAAATTCGCACGTGAAAATTAAAACTTTGGAGCTCATTTGCTCGGCTCCGAATGGTTTATTGCAAAAATTTAAAAGTGGTTTGAGCTCCCCATGAAGTGCTCTTTCACCCTATATAGGTTTCATTTCGAAACGCCAAGTTAAGTTTGGACCATTCCCTTGTTAGAAAACGTTGAAAAAACAACTGCTAGTCTAGCCCGTGTTATGAATGCGATTGCTTTACTAAAGGGTGTCTACAAAAACTCGAAAATAATGAAATCGGTGCTGGCGGAGGCTATGAGCGTTCACGATGAATTTTTGTTTGACGATTTTAATCAAAGTGATGTTACCGATGTAGTCCAAGTTTTAAAGAAATACGCTTTGATTGCTGATGAAAAAATGACAAGAATGGCGGAAATCGATAGTATTTTAAATATAGTTGTGTTGCCCAATGAAACAATCTTGTCTGAAAATCACACAATTTTGTCACTCGAAAAAACACCGAAAAATGATACTATTTCGCTTCCGCCCACCAGAAACACAACATTATCTTTTGCTTCGTTCACCCAAGTTTTGTTCTCTTTCAATACTTCCAAATTTGATTTTCATGATATGGAATCACAAATTCAAGAGACAATTTCGGTTTTGAACAACACTAACCAATTAAACGTGTCAACTCATAATTTCAGAAAAAATATTCACCCATTCCTTGAAACAATAGAAAAGCTTTATATAAAAATGTTCTCACTAACAAATGATATTGACATTAAAGTGTTTTGCAAGTTTCTAGACAGTCTCAACTTATTCATCTTTGATATTGAACAATACGAACAACTGACAAACCCACTTTTTTTGAAAAGTGTTGATGAATTTTTAATTAATTTGCAATTAACTACTAACAATATCCATTTTTTGATGAATGCTAGCTTTAATAATAGTATTAAAAATACAATAAAAAATTTGAATTGTTTGATTGGCACAAAATTTACGACTTTGAATAAAAAAACCCTGATAGGTTTTCCTCAAGGACCCGATGATTTTGAGTTACTTTTCGAGGATTTGAAAAGTGCGAATCTCAAAAAATTACTGAACCGCGGTAACTCGCTAGATGAGTTAAAAAATGTTCTAGAACCAGTGTTAGAAGTTAAAAGCCCAATATCCGCAGCAAAACAAGTGTGGACAGAAAAAGATAGAATAACTTATTCGAAATTAATTAGCGGATACATAAAGAATATCAAAAAAGTGTGGATGTTCAATCCAAACTTAGTTTTGAATTCTTTAACAAGTTTGAACGCTTCATTCAAAGAACTGAGCTCAGTAACCAGATTTAACGATTCAATCATAGAAACGTTTAAAGAAATTTCAAGTTTGTTTCGAGTTTTTGTCAATTTTAATGACAATATAAATGCAATTCAAAATTTTTCCAAAATCATGCAAAATATAAGCCATGTGCTTCATTATATTCGCATTTCAAACAAGGACAAAGCATATAATTTTGAAGTAAAACCCATATTATCTAATCTCTCTGCAATCAACAACATTGTAAAAGCTCTCAAACAGCAAACAGAAACAATAAAACAGTTATCAAACAAAGCAGCTGTTTTGAACAAAACACTTTCGAACACAATGGTAACCGACATTCGCGAAGCAGTTCACATTTCAAAAGGGTTGGAATGTCACATAAAACGAGTACACAACAATTTTTTTGTTCTAAGTTTTGCGTCACTCCAAGAAAAAGAAAATAAATCAATTAGTTTTTTGTCAAATTTCTTTTCTTCTGCCCAAAGCCTAATTAACAATTGGGACAAGTTTCAAAGTAAAATTCATTCAAAACTAATTAAAAAAGAAGGCTATGAACGTCTGGTGAACTTTGAAAATGTTACCGAAACCGCTATTCAATTAGCTTATTTTCAACGCATTTTGGGATTTTATGTTTTGCCGGATCTGCGTAAGACAATTGAAAGTTTCATGACGTACAAAAACGGCCAGGATGAAATCGCCGAGAGCTTGAATCAAAGTCAAAACAAGTCTTACTCGAATGATTTAAAGGAATATTTAAAATTCAAACAAGTTTTGTTTAGTGTTTTATCCGAGAAAGAAACACTGCAATTAAAGTATCCAAACAAAAAACGAAGTTTGAAGTCATTCGGAACTGTACTATCCAATTTGAACAACCTCTCCATAACTGAGTTAGACTATCCTTGCATGATATCCACTTTCAACAACTTAAAATCAACACTGATTGGAAAATCAAAACAAGTTATAGAGGCTGAAACTTTTTTCATGATAAAGGAAGAATTACAAGTCGCAGCCGAACTAAAAAATAATAAACTTCATGTATTGCTTCCTGAAGCTGAACAGTTTTTCAACTATTTTTTTGCTAAACGGGTGCCCGATAAAGTAGAAAGGTAAGTTTCTAATTGATTTTATTGTTATAAATCATACAATTTTAAGCTTATTTTGGCCTATCTTCGTTTATGTGATTGGCCTGGTGCTGTCTTCCATAATTGCATTTATTGTTTACTGGATCCGAAAAACTGTGGAAGAGATAAAACAAAAAGATCCGAATATTACTTTTTTTTGATGAGAGCCCATTTATAAAGCAATTTGATTGAATTTGAACTTGAATAGGTTTTTTTTTCTCGGCATTCAATAGCAAATTTTGCGCAAAGTTTGGAGATACTTACTTGCGCCAGTTTTATTTTGGAGACACTTACATGCGCCGGCCAACGCGACGTGGCCGAGGAAAAACTTGTAATGATACAGGAGTTTTGGCAGCGAAAATGGTGTGCAAACACAGCGGCGCAACTCTGCAGAATGTGCATCATAATCAGTGTGTCTTACCGAAAATTTTTTTTTTCGATAAATGCCCTTTTCGATAATTTATCGAAAACTGGGGTTTCGATAAAAAATTAAAATTACCTAAAAACAGTTTTTTTTTTAGTTTCTTTTAAACAGTGGAGAGGGGAATATGATCACTTACTACCAATGGTCATTCACTAGCAGATGATCATTTACTACCGGATGATCATTTACTTCAAAATGATCATTCACTACCAAATATTCATTTACTACCAGACGATTATTCACTACCAATTGATCATTTACTACCGGATGATCATTCACCACGAATGATCATTTACTACCAAATGATCATTCACTACCAATTGATCATTTACTTCCAAATGGTCATTTATTATCAATTCAATATACTTGCCGGCTACCACATGCGCCCGCGAAAGTTTTATAATAGATGCAGACATAGCGACACATGTCTGCGGCTAGTGTGCGCTACCGGTAAAGATTTGACGATTTTACCGGTAAATTTTCGAATCACGTTTTACCGATAAATATTCGGCAAATGAGAAACCATTTCTAAAATTTTTTACCGGTAAATTTGGCAAATTTTGTCGATTCTTTACCGGTAAACTTTACCAATATAAATTTCGGCAAAGCTTTTTATCGGTAATTTGTCGGTAAATTTACCGGTAAATTGACATTATTTATAGATGAAGAAGTGGGACAAGTCACGTTACAATTATAGTCTTGGTATCATAGTCGGTCACGCTTTAATACAGATGCAATTTTAAAAAAATGTGAAAAAGACGTGATTGTGCAAGGCCGAGGTCGCGCCACGTATCGTCTGCGTATCTTTGTTTTTCACGATGTCTTGTTTTTCTAATACGTGAACTTGACCCTACGTTAAGTTTTGCCGAAAACCATTTTACTGGTAAAATTTTCGCGAAATTACCGGTAAATTTACCGAAAAAAATTGTCTAATTTACAGTGAAATTCGGTAAATTACCGGTAAATTTACCGGTAAATTTGCCGAATGATGCGTTTACCGGTAAAACATTTTTCGGTAACGCGCACTATCTGCGGCGACACACCCGCTCACATTTTTTGATCTACGTTCAGTTGAATTCAGTTGAATTCCGTTGAAAAGACCTGATGGGGCGGAGCCTCGATGTTTCGCGCCACTGCTTACTGTAGCCGGCAAGAATATTGAATTGATAATACTACCAAATATACATTTGCTACCAATATATAATTTACTACCGGATGATCATGTACCACCAAATGATCATTTTATACCGATAGACCTTTTGGTGATCATGTAGTAAATTTGGTAGTTAATGATCACCCGGTAGTGAATGATCACTTGGCAGTAAATGATCATTTGGAAGTAAATGATCATCCGGTAGTAATTGATCATTTGGTAGTGAATGATCATCTGGTAGTAAATGGTTATTTGATAGTAAATGATTATCCGGTAGTAAATGATCATCAGGTATACTCGATATAAAACGCTGAAAACTCGCTCCAATCGAACAAAGAATTTCGCATGCATTTGGAGTGAATTTTAGAGAAATCAGAGCAAAACATCGGCCACGGTCTCTCAGTTTTCGGCACTCTCTCGTCGCCAACGTGACCGCGTCCTCCACTGTGCGAAGGGAGCGAGTTTGCAGCAATTTTGCTTTTATCCAAAACTTTTCGATACAAAAATTTATCGAAACCTTTATCGAAAATTTATCGATACAATTTTTATCGAAAAATTAATCGAAAAATTTTTGATAAAACTTCGATGAATTTATCGAAAATTTTTCGATAAAACTTCGATAAATTTATCGAAAATTTTTCGATAAAACTTCGATTAATTTATCGAAAATTTTTCGATAAAACTTCGATTAATTTATCGAAAATTTTTCGATAAAACTTCGATAAATTTATCGAAAAATGTTCGATAAATTTATCGAAACTTTATCGAAAAGACACACTGGTCATAACCAATTTGTTTTGGGTTTAATTTAATTAAATTAATTTGCTTTCAAATACATGATAATGATAAAAACCGAGTAGAAAAATCGGGGCAAATAAAAGAAAAATGACGATCGGACCAGCAATAGTCCAGTTGGTCAAGGGCAGGATGGCTAGAGGAATAGCGCCTATGCGCGCAGCAAAAGTCTTTGGATGCAATCTTTTTGGTATTAGTTTGTCGACATGGTTCCATAGAGACAAATTGGCATGAAGAAAGCTTTTTGAGGACTTTCCACAAGCCGTTTACAAATAAGGATACCTCGACGAGCGTGACTGTTTGACAGACAAGGAAACGGACGGGAAGTGATATTCATTTGTTACAATTTTGTGATACATACGAAGAATAGCCAGTGTCCTTCTGTGAAACATCGAATTTGTAGTAAGTTTTGTTAATCTATCGTTGTATGAGGAAAATGAAATATTGCATCTTTGAAATACACGTCTCGTGAAGAATCGAAGAGGGGTGTTCAAGTTTTTTAGTTAACGAGACTGAGTTGAGATTGATTAGTTCACATCCGTATTCTAGAATGGGTCTTACATATACATTATACAATTTTACGCTGCGTTAATTGCACAAGCCGAATCGCTCACTTGTGCTGGAGCGCACTTGCTGACTCTGGGTCTCTCTGTTTCTAATGCTATTTCTTCTCTCTCCATTTGCACACTTATTTTTTCAATTTTAAATGTTTCTCTCTTATTTTTCTAGCTAAAATTATTAAAAAATATATAATTTAAGCCTGAAAAAATGATACAGCCCAAAGATCGTCGGAGAGAAGTGCACACCAGTACACCACCGATGCACATATTCATAAACCCCCGGAGGCCGCTCATATGATCGGCGGCCCGCAGTGAGCTGCTATGCAAGTGCGCTCCACCGAAGTGAGCGATTCGGCTTGTATAAATAACGAGACCTTACAATTTTATGTAAAATTCTGGTGATTTGGAGTGGAATACTTTTAGAATTTGTTTCGATTTTAGTAGGGCCAAGTTAGAAATGTTATTTACATGATTTTCGAACTTTGGTTTGCTATGTTTAGGGACCACAAAGTGTTTTTCAAAACAAATATTCTCTGAAATGTTTTTGTTGCATTACATTCTACAGCCAATTCTAAGACGTTTGCCAAAAAATCAATCCAAAAGAGCTATTCGCTGTCGAGTTACAGCCGTTTTCATGCTCATTTTCAATGTACTGATTTTCGGCCAGCCCAGTGGGCGGGGCGATGTTTGCAAGAATCCCGCGCGAGATAATCGTTCAATTTGAAGCTCACAAAAGGAAAACGCCTCATAGACTGATCGCAAATCAAGAACTTTACCACTGCGCCACACCGCCACTCTAGAGCTCTGCTGCTTTTTCCTACATATGGTCGCCGCCTCACTGCCTCCTCGCTGTCGCTGCCAGATGAAATTGATGCTGAATCATGCATAAAATGTACAAAATTTACCCAGAAAAGTGAAAAAAAACCTAAAAGGGGGATTATAACTTGAAAATCTGTAAAAAGGATTTAGTCAAAGAAAGGCTGTAAAATCCGAATCCGTCATAAAAACAGTGGGACTCGACCGGCAACACCCTCAAAATTGCAAAAAACCAGAAAATTGGTTTTGAGCCGATCACTTTAGGAGGTAGGAAAGTACTTTAAAGTCCATCAATCGCTATAAATTTTTGGCCTTGACCTTATAATTGATTGTTCTATTGGTTTCTAAAATAAAATAGATAGGTCATCGCTAAAAAAATCGAGATACATTTCCTCCCACTTTGACTGAAAAAAAACCTAAAAGGGGGAACTAAAACGTAAAAACCAACTGCATATTCGAATTCAGCACATAAAAAAACTATAGGAATCAATAATAAAAAGAGTGGGACTCAACATGGAAAGACCCTAAAACTTCGATTTTCTAACTTTCGCTTCATTTTTTTGTTCGATTTCGGGTGGAACTGATGATTTTTCAGCAAATCTGATATCACCAATCGATTTCCCGTGGTCGATTACATAAGGGAGCATCTTAACATGAATGGTTATACCAGTAGTATCCGCGTTCCAGAATCGCAATATTGCACCACGATCCAAAAACGCGCTGGGTAGAAAAATCGGAACGCCCCGCCCACCACTCTTTGCGGTCCCTAGCTATGTTATTGTGTTTTCAATCGACTTGCGACATGAGAACGCGAAACTCCGCCCACTTATTTGTGTGCGACCACGCGAACACAGTGCTATTTGAAGAGACGCAGACAGCACGGCGAATGCAGACTTGCGTTTTCATGTCGCAAGTCGATTGAAAACACAATAGGCGTTGAAATATTAGACGGTCGACGGGAAGAACGTGATAAAATCAAAAGTTAACTCGTACCCAAAACTTTTCCAAACACTCAAATTTCACGTAAAGAAATAAAGAAAGACTTCAACCTACTCCCCCCTTGAATGTTAACCCCACCCACCCTACAACTAGCGAACCCATGGACCTTTCGGGAAACGAATCAGTCGACAATATAGCCGCCCCCCAACTAACCGTTCCTGACAATAATATTTCTCCCATTACTCTGAACTCCCCAATTAATTATTCTAATTATTCCCCATTTATTCCTGGTCTGAAGCTCTCAATTCTCTCCGCAAATGTTAGGTCAATCGTCGCAAATAGGGCAGAGGCAATTTTTCTTATTAGCACTGATGAATATGATATCATAATGATACAAGACACGTGGCTCAAATTGGAAATACCATCCAACGTTTTCCTACAAAAATCTAACTACAAATGTTTTCGGTGCGACCGATCAAATAAAAGAGGCGGTGGCGTCTGCATCATTTTCAAATCTCATTTAGACATAAAAGTAGTAAAATCAGAATCCATATCAAATTCTTATGAATTACTTGTAGCTACCCTTTATTTAGATGTAAAACCACTTGTACTAGTTAATGTCTACCGGGCCCCATCATGCTCCCCGGAAAATTCCAGAAAACTTCTATCGCGCGTTGAATCACTGTTAGATCAGAATACATCAGACATAGTAATCTCTGGCGACTTTAACATCGGAGAAATAGATTGGTGTTTAGATCCACCCAAGTGCACTACAAAGCTCGCATCAGACTTCTTAAATTTTCTAACAAACAATAATCTTAAGCAATATGTAAATGCACCTACATGAGCAAACAACCTTTCAGACCTAATTATTTCAAACCTGCCAATCTCCAGCACCAAAGTTTTGAGTCCAATAGGCTCTTCGGACCACTCCAAAATCTATTTTAACCTCATCCAACGCCCCCAGCTCTTCCCAATTCAAATACCAGACTTCAAAAGTATTGATCCTAAGACTCTAGCCTATCATTTCGTGAACGTTGACTGGACAGGAATTTTTGGTCTAGACGCCGAAGTGGACAAAAAATAGGAAAACTTTCTCCTGCACTTGAAATTTGCCTATCACGCAATCGTACCGTTCAAACAAATAAAACCCGAGTCCGGACCCTTACCGCCATACTTAATGTCATTTAGAAAACTAGTAGATGCTAGCTGGTATAAACTGAAAACATCTAGATCGCCAAACGATTTTCAAAATTTCTTCCACCTTATGAAAAAATTTAGGAAAAAACTACAAAAATACAAGGCAAACAGCGAATTAAAAACTCTCACAAAAAGCGGTTCCTCTCGCTTCTCCCATTTCGCTAAATTTTTAATGAAAAAAAAGTAGAGACAATCCCAACTCTCCAAGATAAATCAGGTCGAAACTTAATTAGTAACAGTGATAAATGCAAAGAACTAGCAAGCTTTTTTGAAAACCAGTTCATTAACCCATCTCTAGCGGATCATAATTTACCCCCCGATTACTCAAGTAAGCAAGAAACCCCCTGGGTTACAGATCACGAAATCCTGAAACTCCTTTCCAAATTAAAAAATAATTTAACACAAACCTCCGACGACATCCCAGCTAAATTTACAAAAATCATAGCCCCTTACATAGCCAGCCCATTTTCTCAACTATGCAATCTCTCAATGACCACTGGAATCGTCCCAAAAATGGCGGCAATCAATAGTGTTCCCACTTCAAAGATCCACGACTAGCTGCGTTTTAGAAACGACAAACGACATCACCACCAGTTTAGACGAAGGTAAACAAGTAGATACGGTATTTTTTTAATTCGCTAAAGCCTTCGACAGAATACCACACGATAAGCTCTTACAAGGGAAGTCTTTTCACAAACCATATTGGAATTCTTTGAAACTTGGTGGGCTAATAGAACCTATCTCTGGCTACAGCGTCAAAAAAGTTTAGCTGCCGAACTTCAAAAATAAGCTCAAAAAGTTGCACCAAAGAGAAAAGTCACGGGTTCGAACCCTCTTGTCGTAAAATTTTTTTTTGATATTTTTTATAAGTATGGGAAACATGGGTGGGACCAAAAAAATGTTATTTTTTTGGGTGAGAAAACATTTATTTTTTGATGGTGAAGGTGAGAAAAAATGTGTTTTGTTTCACGGTTCTGCTTCGGGACAGTTCTGATGCGGGAACGTTCTGCCTTGGGGTAGCCCCGTCCAAAAACCTTCTTCGCCTCCGCGGCTCTACAAAAAAACCAAAAAAAAAGTAATGTCTACGTCACATTGTCAAAAAAGAAATCAAAAAAAGTTAAAAATTTTTTCTCACCCAAAAAAACATATTTTTTGGTCCCACCCCTGTTTCCCATACTTATAAAAAATATCAAAAAAAATTTACGACAAGAGGGTTCGAACCTGTGACCTTTCTCTTGCTGCCCCCCACTCTACCACTGCGCCTCCTTTTCGTTGATTTTTTCACCTTCGACAGAATACCACACGATAAGCTCTTAGAGAAACTAGTAGAGACCAGGCTCAATGGCAATTTAATTAACTGGATTAAATCGTTTCTAACCAAAAGAACTTTTAAGGTAAAAATAGCCGGCGACTTCTCATCAAGTAAGAACGCCCCATGTGGCGTACCTCAGGGGTCAGTTTTATCCCCCGTTTTATTCTGTTTATATGTAAATGATATTAGTTCAAACATTCCTCCGCCGATCGTTACAAAACAATATGCCGACGACCTGAAAATATACCATTCCTATCATTAAAAGAGCCTGATAACCAACTAGAACTAGCAATTAACGCGGTAGAGCAATGGTCAAGCAACGCCCAACTAGCACTTAACGCTTCAAAAACGATATGCTTGAGTATTGGGCATAAACCAAAACATTTAAGTTACACATTAGGAAACAGCCCCATAAAAAGAGAAACAGTAGTACGAGATCTTGGTTTTATTTATTTATTTTATTTATTTATTCATCAGCAAGTGTAAAAAGAAAAAAAAACAAAGTAAAACAATAAACGGATGGAACAAAAATAATTATATATTCGAATCATGTCTTTGGCGATGGGATGAATAAAGAAAAATGAAGTGATAAAATAGACCCGCAAGAGTCCAAAACCACACAAAAAAATAATGGGGAAACTATGAAACAAATGACTCTAAAGGAAGCTGACCGACACGACTTGCAAATACTTCTTCCGAGACTAGTTTAGGAAAGTGTGGGACAATTTTATCCCAAAGGGAAAAATATTTATGTAAGAAACTATCATTTTTAGCGCAGCAGAGTTTGAGCCTGTATGGGAATCGGGTAGAGTTGGCCGGTTGAATAAATTTTGATAAATTTGGAAAGTGGCACCGGTGCGTAACTATTTTGAAGTAGGTTTTCAGTATTAAAAACAAACGTCTAAAAAGAAGGGAATGTTGAGAAGTTATTCTAAGTCTACGTTCGTAGGGGGATGATGTGTCGGACAATGTTTGAGGACGAAAAGACATGTTGCATCTAATGAATACTTTCCTAGAAAAAAATCTGAGAGGGTAATCTAGCCTAGCTGTTAAACGAGAGGAAGACGGATGGAAGAGCTCACATCCGTACTCCAAAGTTGGTCTAATGAATACGTTGAATAATTTAAAGTAGAAGTTAGGATTAGATGATCTGAAGGAGCGGAGGACCATACGTGATTTATGTAAAGCGTTGTTAACTATTTTATCGATGTGATTTTCGAATGTTAAAGCGTCATCAACAAGGATGCCGAGATCGCGGGCGCATGTCGTGGATTGAACTTTTGTGGTACCGGTAAAGTAACTATGTTTTGGGTTAGATTTGCCAAGATGAAGAACTAGGGTTTTGTTTTCCGCTAAAGCCAGTTTCCATTTGACACACCACTCTGAAAGTATGCCCAGTGACTTTTGTAGGCTGTCGCGGTTGGTACTGAACAGCTTCAGGTCGTCAGCAAAAGCAGTTACTTTAACGTCATCAGGAAAAGCTGATAGCAAATCGTCAATGTAGACGAGGAAAAGAAAGGGACCTGTGACAGTGCCTTGAAGAACACCGGATATGTTGGCAAAATGATTTTCTGACACTATATTACCTATCTTTACTTTTGAAATGCGATTAGCAAGAAATGACTTGAACCAATCACAGATATCTGGATTTATGCCAAAGTTGAGCTTTTTTTTGAAAATTAAGAGATCATGAGGTACAGTGTCAAAGGCTTTCTTGAAATCTATGAAAATGACGTCAAGGAATGATTTAGGTTTTGAAAGCAGCACATGATAATTAGAGATAGAATCTAGGAGGGCAAGAGGGCAAGATCGTTTGTCAAGAAATCCGAACTGTGAGCGTGAGAGCTTGTGAGAAAAGTCACGTTTCAGAGATTTTAAAACAATTCTTTCAAAAAGACGGGCGAGTGGGTGTGTTAAAGAAATCGGCCTATAGTTGGCCGGGTCGGAAGTTTTGCCCTTTTTATGAAGCGGAACAACAGTTGATGTTTTCCAAACTTTTGGGAATCTTTTTGAAGTAAGAGATTCGATAAAAATAAGGGAGAGTGGGATAGAAATAGAGTCAGAGCATTTTTTAATGATATAGAAATTTATGTGGTCAGAGGAATACCCAATTTTTGGACTAACAAGGAAGGTCAGTTTACCCTCCGGTTGAGAATTTTCTTAAAATTTAAGAGGGGGTAGTTTCGAACACGGGGAATCCATTTTTCATAGTCCCAACCTGCGCATTTTCCATATAATGGAGAACGAACGTCTGGAAGTTTGGAAGCTGAAATTAACACATGAAATCTATGGTTTAACAGTGAAACGTGAGTAGGATTTTCAACGCGAAGGTCACTGACTTTGTTTACCGTTGATTTCATCGGTTCGGTGGTTCAGTGGTTGGGTGTTCAATTGGAAATGGGAAGGTGCTGGGTTCGGTCCCCGTGCCGTTGGAAACTTTTTTGTAATTTTTGACAAGATTCCAGAAGACGTGATTGAAGCTTTTGAACACTTTCAAGACGTTTTTAACAACATCGCCGGGCTTTGAGGCACTTCAAGAACTATTCAGCAAATTTTCGAGAAAATTTTTTTTTTGTGAAAATTCGAAATCTGCATCACTAATTGGGGGGGGGGGGGGGGGGGGTTTCAATTTTTTTTTCCATAAAATGCTCGATATAAACTTGAACAAGAAGAATTCAGACAACGACACAGAACTGGTTTTCAAAATTTTCTTCAATAAGCCGTAAGCAAGCGATATTTCATATTTTGCACAGAACATTTAACTGCACGTTATGATGTAATTTTTTAAAGTTAGGTTGTATGTAACTGTAGATATAAACTTTTATGTGTGTCGTATTTTTGTACGAGAGTAAGCAGTACATTTAAAAAGAAAGTTTAAAAAAATTTGGATTTCAAAAATTGTCACCCAATTGGTGATGCAGATTTCGAATTTTCACAAAAAAAAATTTTCTCGAAAATTTGCTGAATAGTTCTTGAAGTGCCTCAAAGCCCGGCGATGTTGTTAAAAACGTCTTGAAAGTGTTCAAAAGCTTCAATCACGTCTTCTGGAATCTTGTCAAAAATTACAAAAAAGTTTCCAACGGCGCTGGGACCGAACCCAGCACCTTCCCATTACCAATTGAACACCCAACCACTGAACCACCGAACCGATGAAATCAACGGTAAACAAAGTCAGTGACCTTCGCGTTGAAAATCCTACTCACGTTTCACTGTTAAACCATAGATTTCATGTGTTAATTTCAGCTTCCAAACTTCCAGACGTTCGTTCTCCATTATATGGAAAATGCGCAAGTTGGGACTATGAAAAATGGATTCCCCGTGTTCGAAACTACCCCCTCCTAAATTTTAAGAAAATTCTCAACCGGAGGGTAAACTGACCTTCCTTGTAAGCTTTTTGATAGACTGGGCAATACTAAAAGGGGACAGGTCGATGTGTGTAGAGACAGGTCTTGGGTGAGGCAAAGCAGGAAATGGTGGAACTCGAGCCGTGAAACTTTTGGAGAAAGTGCGAACAAATTCGTTCGCTATATGGGCGGGATCTTCGAGTGTAGCATCATCAACGGTGATCTGATTGATTGAAGAGTGAGGAACAGTTCTGCTTCTTATAAATTGGAAAAGTCTACGTGTATTGGACGATTCAATAAGAGAGTCTTCTAAGCGTTCATTATTTTTTCGAGCCAGCTTTAAACACCGTTTAGCAACTTTCTTCAGCTTGGTAGTAGTCCAGTTTTTCTTTTTCCGTTTGAGACGTTTGAAAACAGATTTGTTTGATGAAGAAACAAGGAACGGTGGACGACGGAAACAGTTGGACTTTGGGGTGAAAGACTCGATAAACTCATTGAAAACTCTGAGGAAATGCGCCAACTTGGAATCACAATTGCTAAAATACGATAGTTGCTTTGGCCAGTTAAACCGTAGCAAGGCTTGGTTTAGAGCTTTAAAATCGCATTTCCGATAAAGTAAACGTTTCAAAATTGTTGGGGCTTTTGAGGAGGCGATTTTGGCGTCCGGGAGGTTTAAGTTGAAGTTTATAGATAAATGATCGGATAGTAAAATTGGTTCATCAGGATTTAAGTTGCTACATAAAGACGAATTATCGCTGAGAACTAGATCTAAAAAGTTGCTAGTACCAGAGTTAGAGGTTCTAGTGGGGAAATCAACTAATTGGGAAAAGCTATGCGATTCAACAAAATTCAGAAAATTTTGACTTTCCGAGTTTCTACTACTGGGTAAGAAATTTTTGTGCCAAGTTAAATTCGGAAGATTGAAATCGCCTAGAACGATGTGATGCTTAATTTTATCCGAGAGAAGAGATCCGAGCGTCGAACACAGGTTATTTGTTTGAGTTGCTGAAGTGTTTGGTGGGCGATAGACTAGGATAAATCTTGAGCAAGATGCACGATGGTCCACGGCGAGTATTTCACAAAAATGAGAAGAGTAAGATTCGACGGAGAGATCTATAGGAATTAAATCGATATTTAAATGACGACGAACGAAAATGGCGCAACCGCCACCTCTGCATTTTGGATGCGGGGGTAGACGATCAGCCCGAAGACATAAAATATCGGTAGAAGAGCAAAGAGATTCCGGAAGTGTGGGTGAAAAGAACGTTTCTGTTACAAATAATATGTCAATGTTATTATCTATAATGTAACTGTGGATATACTGAATTCGTTCTAAAGAGGCAATAGACCTAACGTTAGAAAGCTTACAAGTTAAACGCACCGGCCCTCTTTTACAACTGATTTTGGAGAATTTCTTATTTGTGATGAGGGGAGCCGCCTTGGGTAAGGGGAAAGAAAATCTAAGACTAGGTTTTGGGAAATGAGGAATAGAAGGGGAGACAAATGATGATGATCTGGGAGGAGTGTACTTTAGGCGGCCAGGTTCCTAGGCAGTAGGCAAAGAAAGCGCAGAAGCCTCAGCAGCTCTTGGGATAGGACGTGGTGACTGAAGCTCGACAATTTTGAGATCCTGCACAACGTACTTAACTATTCCAAGTTTAGCGTTAGCCTCATACGCTTCTTTGCGAACTGTGCGCAGCACATTAAGCTCCTCACGCGTCATGTCACGCCGCGCTCTAACTGGACGGGGACCAATGGGACGATTTGGGTGCGTGCGCCATTTAGAAGAAAAAGAACGCAAGAACGTGTCACGGTCAGCCCGGGAAGAAAAATGTACTTTAGTTGGGCGAGCCAAAACATTTTCAAATTTACACGGGACGCGATGAATTCTGACTGGGGTAGGGAGATCGTTAATTGAACAAAAATTTTCTAGAAAATACTTATCTTGCAATTCCTGGTTATCCTCCTTCGAATCCAACAAATTCTCGACCACGGCAACCACACTTTTCTTCTCGATTTCCATCAGATCCGACGCGAGGGCCAATCGATCCGAGACTTTGTTGACCATCGGATCTTTGCTGACAATATTCGAGTAGAGAGAGCATTGACGGCGAGACGCAGACATCGATCCAGATGAAGACGAAGAGAGCGGTGGAAAAGACGCGCCGGACATTTTCAATAGATCAATTTCTTTTCTCTGAGCATCCATTTCGCATTGCTGCGTCTCCACCAAAAGTTGTAGTTCCTCGATCGTACATCGCATTTTTTTAACAGTAATTTCGAGAAAAGCAAACTTAGAAATAACATCCGAAAGCTCAAAGTCTCGTTTTCCACGTTTCTTCTGGGGTTGAACGATGAGTGTTGAATCAGAGTCAACATCGGAAGATCGAGTTGGGGGACTCGTGGCAGGAATAATAGAACGTTTGGGAGGCATTCCTAGACGGGTTAGGCAGACGACCGACCAGTGCGAGACAAACGCGCGGAATGAGACAAACGCGCGGAATGAGACAAACGCGCGGAATGAGACAAACGCGCGGAATGAGACAAACGCGCGGAATGTGAGACAAACGCGCGGAATGTGAGACAAACGCGCGGAATGAGACAAACGCGCGGAATGAGACAAACGCGCGGAATGAGACAAACGCGCGGAATGAGACAAACGCGGTTTCTTACTGACAAGGGACTTTCGAAATGGTAAGGGTTCAGAATTTTCTATAAATTGGCATACTAGTACTTTCGAACATCCTGTACACGAATATCATAGTGGTTATCTGCAGAGATTCCTCCAAGTCTGAAAATTTTTGGTCTGAAAATTCTAGGTTTTTCCACCACATTTTGCGCCTCGCGCTCTCCCATTTTCTTCACTGCTACCTTTGCAGTAGCTTCGGCAAGCAGGGATGAGTGAGTGGGTAGCGCAGTTGAATGGTAATCATGAGTTCACGAGTTCGAACCGACCTTTCTTTTTTTATTTTTTGTTTTAAACTTATTTTTTGGTCAGATGTTGGGAAAAATAATTTAATTTTTTCAACATTTTTATTGCGTTTTTAATTGATTTTTTTAAGTTTGGAAATATTGAGGAAGTTCTTGAAAATTCTATACTGTTCAAGAAAATTCCAGAAAGTTTCAGAAATTCCCACATAATTCTCTGGGAGCTTCTTGCAAAGTCTTCGAATTTTCTAGAACTTTTTTTTCGATCAGTATAAATTGATCAGGTCAGCTATTGCTGATTATATCATTATGGTTTATGAGTCAGTCAAGAATGGAACTTATCAAATTTCCACGAAAGAATATTTCACAAGTTTTGAAGATGATATCAAAGATACAAGTAGGTTTCGTATTCAAATTAAAGAAAAACCATACTTTTGTTGCAGCCTGGTCTCCTGATTATGAAGATTCTCTCTAAATGGTAGTCTATAAAGACGCAGTACATCTCTCTGGCAAGCCCAATCTGATCGGATTCTGCCATGGCAAGCTTGTTGAACTGGACAAAGTTCCAAATATGAAGTTTCATATATGAATATATTCAAGAACTTCCTGAATATTTCCAAACTTAAAAAAATCAATTTAAAACGCAATAAAAATGTTGAAAAAATTAAATTATTTTTCCCAACATCTGACCAAAAAATAAGTTTAAAACGAAAAATAAAAAATAAAAAAAGAAAGGTGGTTTCGAACTCGTGAACTCATAATTACCATTCAACTGCGCTACCCACTCATCCATCTCTGCTTGCCGAAGCTACTGCAAAGGTAGCGGTGAAGAAAATGGGAGAGCGCGAGGCGCAAAATGTGGTGGAAAAACCTAAAATTTTCAGACCAAAAATTTTCAGACTTGGAGGAATCTCTGCAGATAACCACTATGATATTCTTGTACAGGATGTTCGAAAGTACTAGTATGCCAATTTATAGAAAATTCTGAACCCTTACCATTTCGAAAGTCCCTTGTGAGCGAGAACCTAAATTATGAAAAACACTGGGAAACAGCTATCAACAAAGCCAAATACGAAAACTTTATGATTTTCCTGTTCCTTATTTCAAAAAATGATCGACTTCTATCTCAGTTATACAAAACATTCACACGGCCATTTTTAGAATACGGTACTGTGATAACCTCCCCCCAGACAAAAAAGCTAGCACAATCAATAGAACGCGTACAAAACAGTTTCACCAGAAAATTAATGAACAGGGCCGCTGGCAAAATAGTCTTAAGAGACGACCCCGATTACAAATCATCCTTAGAACGCCGTTCCGAGTACGGACTAGAATCATTAGAAAAAAGGCGCGTTCAAATTGACACCAAATGGGTAAAAAACATGATACTAGGGCTAATTGATATAGACACATGAATGACTTTTTCTTTCAAACTACCTCTACTAGAACGAGAAGCCACCGCAATTTTAGAGGGAAAGCACCAAAAACCAAGAAAAAAGCCGAATTCTTTACTCATCGAGCGTTAACCAGAGTAATTAACTCAGCTAAATTTAAGACAAACGATCCCAATATCAAAAATTGAGCTTCAGACCAAAACTTTTGTTTATCTATAATCTCTCTATTTTCCATCTCCTTAAATTTCTACAAATATCTTTGCTTTTTTTTCTTCCTACTTCACCCCCACCCCCCTTACTCCCGTATGAATGTCATCATTTGCTGTCTGTTTTCTCTTTTATACCCTTTTTTCTAATCATTACTTTTATTTTTCAGTTCTTTCTTATTACTTCACGTTTATCTTTGAAACGTAATAAATACAATACAATACAATTCCGAGATCTCTGATTGAGTTCTGTTCATTGATTTTATGGGTATTTAAAGTCCCGCCCCTATCGAATTGTCGAGTTTTACCTTGACAACAATGTGTGCTCCCGGGAAACAAAATCCCGGGAATCAAAATCCTAGTGCTACTTGTAGGAGGAGTCCTGTAGGAGGTTCCGCATCGACGATTTTAAATGACACTATCGATCAGAAATGAAAAAAAAACATTTTGTCGATTACGTAAAAGTCATTACTGGTCGATAATCGAAAAGGTCAAAAGTTTAAAAAAAATCAAAAGTGTCATTGGTCAAAAAAGTCAAAAAAGTCAAAACGTCAAAAGTGTCGTTTGTCAAAATGATCAAAAATGACACGCCGAAAACCATTTTTTTAATGGATTCTTGACGGAGTGAAATTTCACGTGAAACTGTGAGACGAAAATCTCTTCATTTATTCGGCTATTTCCTCATTTTTTCGAATAAAAATGTGAGATCGAGTGCCACTCCGCTACGAATCCATTGTAGCTCGGCCTCGCTCTCCTTACCTCCAATTTTTTTTCGCTAATAGCCATTAAAATTGGCTATTAGCCACCGATTTTGGGACGTATGCCATATGTATTTGGCGTACGCCCCAAATTCGATGGATATTAGCCGTTTTCCATCTGAGTAAGCACCAAGATTGTTCCCCTTAATTGTTGCATGTAAACATTATATAGCTGCGTTGCCAATAGACAAATTTTTTATAGGCGGCGATTACCCCATAATAGCTAATAGCCCTTTTCGGCACCTAATAGCCATATTTGACGGCTAATAGCCATATTGGCTAATATCCAAAATCGTCTAAATTCAGTCATTATTCCCTGCTGTTAGCCTTTTCGACGGCTATTAGTCAATTTCAGTGGCTATTAGCCGTGTTTTCGGTTTATTTTGAATATAGTAAACCATTTCGACCCTTTTGACACTTTTGACACTTTTGACTCTTTTGATTTTTTTGACGTACCCTTTTGACAAATTTATGGCAGTTTTTAAAATTCTGATCATCATTTCTATCAAAAAGAACAAATTTTGATAATTTTGACGATCATTTCTCGTCAAATGTCACGTTTTTTCATGCACCAACACTTTCGATGCGGAACCTTAAGGAGGACCCATGCGTCCACTCCCGGGAATTCCCGGGATTGCTTTTGAATTCCCGGGAATTGTATAGTATTTCCCGGGAGCGGGTTCGGAGTGAGTCGTGCTTAGTCTTAGGAGATTCCCGGGAATTCGCAAAATAATTTTCCATTGAAAATAAAGAGTTTCTGTTGTTTGAAATCTAGTTTTGTTGGTTTAATTGATACAAATAGTGTGGATAAAAGAGCAGGATCACATTATTGAATTAATTTATGTCTGTTTTCGGATTTCTTATCAATAGGGAATAGTGTGGACTTTCGAAGCAGTTTCGATAAACTCTTCGATAACATTATCGAGGAATTATCGAAAATTTTGTGTCGAAAAAGGGCGTAACATTGCGTTTGACGTGGAGAAAATCCCATGGTGGATTCACAAACATCGGAGTAAAGTTTTCAACCAACTACCTGCCATCGACAACGTTATCGTCGTGTCGGCACCGTGTCATTGCATCATCTGGAAGAAGGAGGCCGATTACGGGCCGTGTTTAAAGATGCTGGAAAGAAAAGTCGGAGGATTCGTGCAAGCAGTGAAGCGAGGATTCAGTTGGACCGGTTCGTGTGCGCATACATTTGCTTGAAAAGCATCACAACAACGCAGGAGGCATAGTAATTTGCACTATCTTCGTCAATTCAGTCACCCGAGGCACAGGAAAAAGAAGAATGGCGCCCATGGAACTGTTCAAGGAGAGAGCGAATGTGAGGGATTTCATCTTCTGATAATGATGTCTCCGTGTAATTACCCATTTCACAACTATTCGTATTATCATCCATCCTCAGCTTACTTATCGTTCTCACCCTCCTTTTTACCACTCCGGCATAGAAAAATCCGAGGATGTCGGGTTTTCACCCGGTTTTCACCCATTTTTATATTATTTTATCCATTTTTATTTATCTTGTTTTATTTATTTATTTTTGGCGCAAAGACATGTTGGTCAAAACTGTCGGCGCGCATTTCTTTCTGCCGCCAAATGTGGCATTTTCATTTGTCATCCTTTTTGGAAAGGATGATTTTTCCATCTTGTTTTTGGGGAACTCTTGGTTTTTTTTGGGATTGATTTCCACTTATTCTCTTGGTTGTCACTTTGCTTTTCAATAAAGTCTGATAGACCCCTCCGTTCTGCTATTCTGCTGCCGTGTGCTCTGTAGAACTCTTCAACGATCAAGGAGAAGACTCGAAAGAGTCAGCGCACGAAGGAGAAGACTCGCAAGAGTCAGCGCAACGAAGGAGAAGGCTCGCAAGAGTCCAGGAGAAAATTCTGAGAAGAGTTCAAGTGAAGAAAATCCGAACGGATTCAAAGAGCAAACTCTGCAAAGAGTTTCAACGGAGTTTGACACTTACGTTGTCAGTTAGACAGCAGGAGTTGAAAACCCAACGAAAGAGCAGGATCACATTATTGAATTAATTTTTGTATGCTTTGCAGAAGAGAGGCGGGCTTTCTCTAAAATTGTTTTATTATCTTTTTTATTTTTTCGACACAAAATTTTCGATAATTCCTCGATAATGTTATCGAAGAGTTTATCGAAACTGCTTCGAAAGTCCACACTATTCCCTATTGATAAGAAATCCGAAAACAGACATAAATTAATTCAATAATGTGATCCTGCTCTTTTATCCACACTATTTGTATCAATTAAACCAACAAAACTAGATTTCAAACAACAGAAACTCGTTATTTTCAATGAAAAATTATTTTGCGAATTCCCGGGAATCTCCTAAGACTAAGCACGACTCACTCCGAACCCGCTCCCGGGAAATACTATACAATTCCCGGGAATTCAAAAGCAATCCCGGGAATTCCCGGGAGTGGACGCATGGGTCCTCCTTAAGGTTCCGCATCGAAAGTGTTGGTGCATGAAAAAACGTGACATTTGACGAGAAATGATCGTCAAAATTATCAAAATTTGTTCTTTTTGATAGAAATGATGATCAGAATTTTAAAAACTGCCATAAATTTGTCAAAAGGGTACGTCAAAAAAATCAAAAGAGTCAAAAGTGTCAAAAGTGTCAAAAGGGTCGAAATGGTTTACTATATTCAAAATAAACCGAAAACACGGCTAATAGCCACTGAAATTGACTAATAGCCGTCGAAAAGGCTAACAGCAGGGAATAATGACTGAATTTAGACGATTTTGGATATTAGCCAATATGGCTATTAGCCGTCAAATATGGCTATTAGGTGCCGAAAAGGGCTATTAGCTATTATGGGGTAATCGCCGCCTATAAAAAATTTGTCTATTGGCAACGCAGCTATATAATGTTTACATGCAACAATTAAGGGGAACAATCTTGGTGCTTACTCAGATGGAAAACGGCTAATATCCATCGAATTTGGGGCGTACGCCAAATACATATGGCATACGTCCCAAAATCGGTGGCTAATAGCCAATTTTAATGGCTATTAGCGAAAAAAAATTGGAGGTAAGGAGAGCGAGGCCGAGCTACAATGGATTCGTAGCGGAGTGGCACTCGATCTCACATTTTTATTCGAAAAAATGAGGAAATAGCCGAATAAATGAAGAGATTTTCGTCTCACAGTTTCACGTGAAATTTCACTCCGTCAAGAATCCATTAAAAAAATGGTTTTCGGCGTGTCATTTTTGATCATTTTGACAAACGACACTTTTGACGTTTTGACTTTTTTGACTTTTTTGACCAATGACACTTTTGATTTTTTTTAAACTTTTGACCTTTTCGATTATCGACCAGTAATGACTTTTACGTAATCGACAAAATGTTTTTTTTTCATTTCTGATCGATAGTGTCATTTAAAATCGTCGATGCGGAACCTCCTACAGGACTCCTCCTACAAGTAGCACTAGGATTTTGATTCCCGGGATTTTGTTTCCCGGGAGCACACATTGTTGTCAAGGTAAAACTCGACAATTCGATAGGGGCGGGACTTTAAATACCCATAAAATCAATGAACAGAACTCAATCAGAGATCTCGGAATTGTATTGTATTGTATTTATTACGTTTCAAAGATAAACGTGAAGTAATAAGAAAGAACTGAAAAATAAAAGTAATGATTAGAAAAAAGGGTATAAAAGAGAAAACAGACAGCAAATGATGACATTCATACGGGAGTAAGGGGGGTGGGGGTGAAGTAGGAAGAAAAAAAAGCAAAGATATTTGTAGAAATTTAAGGAGATGGAAAATAGAGAGATTATAGATAAACAAAAGTTTTGGTCTGAAGCTCAATTTTTGATATTGGGATCGTTTGTCTTAAATTTAGCTGAGTTAATTACTCTGGTTAACGCTCGATGAGTAAAGAATTCGGCTTTTTTCTTGGTTTTTGGTGCTTTCCCTCTAAAATTGCGGTGGCTTCTCGTTCTAGTAGAGGTAGTTTGAAAGAAAAAGTCATTCATGTGTCTATATCAATTAGCCCTAGTATCATGTTTTTTACCCATTTGGTGTCAATTTGAACGCGCCTTTTTTCTAATGATTCTAGTCCGTACTCGGAACGGCGTTCTAAGGATGATTTGTAATCGGGGTCGTCTCTTAAGACTATTTTGCCAGCGGCCCTGTTCATTAATTTTCTGGTGAAACTGTTTTGTACGCGTTCTATTGATTGTGCTAGCTTTTTTGTCTGGGGGGAGGTTATCACAGTACCGTATTCTAAAAATGGCCGTGTGAATGTTTTGTATAACTGAGATAGAAGTCGATCATTTTTTGAAAAAAAGCACTTGAAAATCATAAAGTTTTCGTATTTGGCTTTGTTGATAGCTGTTTCCCAGTGTTTTTCATAATTTAGGTTCTCGCTCACAGTCAGTAAGAAACCGCGTTTGTCTCATTCCGCGCGTTTGTCTCATTCCGCGCGTTTGTCTCATTCCGCGCGTTTGTCTCATTCCGCGCGTTTGTCTCACATTCCGCGCGTTTGTCTCACATTCCGCGCGTTTGTCTCATTCCGCGCGTTTGTCTCATTCCGCGCGTTTGTCTCATTCCGCGCGTTTGTCTCATTCCGCGCGTTTGTCTCATTCCGCGCGTTTGTCTCGCACTGGTCGGTCGTCTGCCTAACCCGTCTAGGAATGCCTCCCAAACGTTCTATTATTCCTGCCACGAGTCCCCCAACTCGATCTTCCGATGTTGACTCTGATTCAACACTCATCGTTCAACCCCAGAAGAAACGTGGAAAACGAGACTTTGAGCTTTCGGATGTTATTTCTAAGTTTGCTTTTCTCGAAATTACTGTTAAAAAAATGCGATGTACGATCGAGGAACTACAACTTTTGGTGGAGACGCAGCAATGCGAAATGGATGCTCACAAGGGACTTTCGAAATGGTAAGGGTTCAGAATTTTCTATAAATTGGCATACTAGTACTTTCGAACATCCTGTACACGAATATTATAGTGGTTATCTGCAGAGATTCCTCCAAGTCTGAAAATTTTTGGTCTGAAAATTCTAGGTTTTTCCACCACATTTTGCGCCTCGCGCTCTCCCATTTTCTTCACCGCTACCTTTGCAGTAGCTTCGGCAAGCAGGGATGGATGAGTGGGTAGCGCAGTTGAATGGTAATTATGAGTTCACGAGTTCGAACCCACCTTTCTTTTTTTATTTTTTATTTTTTGTTTTAAACTTATTATTTGGTCAGATGTTGGGAAAAATAATTTAATTTTTTCAACATTTTTATTGCGTTTTTAATTGATTTTTTTAAGTTTGGAAATATTGAGGAAGTTCTTGAAAATTCTATACTGTTCAAGAAAATTCCAGAAAGTTTCAGAAATTCCCACATAATTCTCTGGGAGCTTCTTGCAAAGTCTTCGAATTTTCTAGAACTTTTTTTTCGATCAGTATAAATTGATCAGGTCAGCTATTGCTGATTATATCATTATGGTTTATGAGTCAGTCAAGAATGGAACTTATCAAATTTCCACGAAAGAATATTTCACAAGTTTTGAAGATGATATCAAAGATACAAGTAGGTTTCGTATTCAAATTAAAGAAAAACCATACTTTTGTTGCAGCCTGGTCTCCTGATTATGAAGATTCTCTCAAAATGGTAGTCTATAAAGACGCAGTACAGCTCTCTGGCAAGCCCAATCTGATCGGATTCTGCCATGGCAAGCTTGTTGAACTGGACAAAGTTCCAAATATGAAGTTTCATATATGAATATATTCAAGAACTTCCTGAATATTTCCAAACTTAAAAAAATCAATTTAAAACGCAATAAAAATGTTGAAAAAATTAAATTATTTTTCCCAACATCTGACCAAAAAATAAGTTTAAAACGAAAAATAAAAAATAAAAAAAGAAAGGTGGGTTCGAACTCGTGAACTCATAATTACCATTCAACTGCGCTACCCACTCATCCATCCCTGCTTGCCGAAGCTACTGCAAAGGTAGCGGTGAAGAAAATGGGAGAGCGCGAGGCGCAAAATGTGGTGGAAAAACCTAGAATTTTCAGACCAAAAATTTTCAGACTTGGAGGAATCTCTGCAGATAACCACTATGATATTCTTGTACAGGATGTTCGAAAGTACTAGTATGCCAATTTATAGAAAATTCTGAACCCTTACCATTTCGAAAGTCCCTTGTCAGAGAAAAGAAATTGATCTATTGAAAATGTCCGGCGCGTCTTTTCCACCGCTCTCTTCGTCTTCATCTGGATCGATGTCTGCGTCTCGCCGTCAATGCTCTCTCTACTCGAATATTGTCAGCAAAGATCCGATGGTCAACAAAGTCTCGGATCGATTGGCCCTCGCGTCGGATCTGATGGAAATCGAGAAGAAAAGTGTGGTTGCCGTGGTCGAGAATTTGTTGGATTCGAAGGAGGATAACCAGGAATTGCAAGATAAGTATTTTCTAGAAAATTTTTGTTCAATTAACGATCTCCCTACCCCAGTCAGAATTCATCGCGTCCCGTGTAAATTTGAAAATGTTTTGGCTCGCCCAACTAAAGTACATTTTTCTTCCCGGGCTGACCGTGACACGTTCTTGCGTTCTTTTTCTTCTAAATGGCGCACGCACCCAAATCGTCCCATTGGTCCCCGTCCAGTTAGAGCGCGGCGTGACATGACGCGTGAGGAGCTTAATGTGCTGCGCACAGTTCGCAAAGAAGCGTATGAGGCTAACGCTAAACTTGGAATAGTTAAGTACGTTGTGCAGGATCTCAAAATTGTCGAGCTTCAGTCACCACGTCCTATCCCAAGAGCTGCTGAGGCTTCTGCGCTTTCTTTGCCTACTGCCTAGGAACCTGGCCGCCTAAAGTACACTCCTCCCAGATCATCATCATTTGTCTCCCCTTCTATTCCTCATTTCCCAAAACCTAGTCTTAGATTTTCTTTCCCCTTACCCAAGGCGGCTCCCCTCATCACAAATAAGAAATTCTCCAAAATCAGTTGTAAAAGAGGGCCGGTGCGTTTAACTTGTAAGCTTTCTAACGTTAGGTCTATTGCCTCTTTAGAACGAATTCAGTATATCCACAGTTACATTATAGATAATAACATTGACATATTATTTGTAACAGAAACGTTCTTTTCACCCACACTTCCGGAATCTCTTTGCTCTTCTACCGATATTTTATGTCTTCGGGCTGATCGTCTACCCCCGCATCCAAAATGCAGAGGTGGCGGTTGCGCCATTTTCGTTCGTCGTCATTTAAATATCGATTTAATTCCTATAGATCTCTCCGTCGAATCTTACTCTTCTCATTTTTGTGAAATACTCGCCGTGGACCATCGTGCATCTTGCTCAAGATTTATCCTAGTCTATCGCCCACCAAACACTTCAGCAACTCAAACAAATAACCTGTGTTCGACGCTCGGATCTCTTCTCTCGGATAAAATTAAGCATCACATCGTTCTAGGCGATTTCAATCTTCCGAATTTAACTTGGCACAAAAATTTCTTACCCAGTAGTAGAAACTCGGAAAGTCAAAATTTTCTGAATTTTGTTGAATCGCATAGCTTTTCCCAATTAGTTGATTTCCCCACTAGAACCTCTAACTCTGGTACTAGCAACTTTTTAGATCTAGTTCTCAGCGATAATTCGTCTTTATGTAGCAACTTAAATCCTGATGAACCAATTTTACTATCCGATCATTTATCTATAAACTTCAACTTAAACCTCCCGGACGCCAAAATCGCCTCCTCAAAAGCCCCAACAATTTTGAAACGTTTACTTTATCGGAAATGCGATTTTAAAGCTCTAAACCAAGCCTTGCTACGGTTTAACTGGCCAAAGCAACTATCGTATTTTAGCAATTGTGATTCCAAGTTGGCGCATTTCCTCAGAGTTTTCAATGAGTTTATCGAGTCTTTCACCCCAAAGTCCAACTGTTTCCGTCGTCCACCGTTCCTTGTTTCTTCATCAAACAAATCTGTTTTCAAACGTCTCAAACGGAAAAAGAAAAACTGGACTACTACCAAGCTGAAGAAAGTTGCTAAACGGTGTTTAAAGCTGGCTCGAAAAAATAATGAACGCTTAGAAGACTCTCTTATTGAATCGTCCAATACACGTAGACTTTTCCAATTTATAAGAAGCAGAACTGTTCCTCACTCTTCAATCAATCAGATCACCGTTGATGATGCTACACTCGAAGATCCCGCCCATATAGCGAACGAATTTGTTCGCACTTTCTCCAAAAGTTTCACGGCTCGAGTTCCACCATTTCCTGCTTTGCCTCACCCAAGACCTGTCTCTACACACATCGACCTGTCCCCTTTTAGTATTGCCCAGTCTATCAAAAAGCTTAGTCCAAAAATTGGGTATTCCTCTGACCACATAAATTTCTATATCATTAAAAAATGCTCTGACTCTATTTCTATCCCACTCTCCCTTATTTTTATCGAATCTCTTACTTCAAAAAGATTCCCAAAAGTTTGGAAAACATCAACTGTTGTTCCGCTTCATAAAAAGGGCAAAACTTCCGACCCGGCCAACTATAGGCCGATTTCTTTAACACACCCACTCGCCCGTCTTTTTGAAAGAATTGTTTTAAAATCTCTGAAACGTGACTTTTCTCACAAGCTCTCACGCTCACAGTTCGGATTTCTTGACAAACGATCTTGCCCTCTTGCCCTCCTAGATTCTATCTCTAATTATCATGTGCTGCTTTCAAAACCTAAATCATTCCTTGACGTCATTTTCATAGATTTCAAGAAAGCCTTTGACACTGTACCTCATGATCTCTTAATTTTCAAAATGCTCAACTTTGGCATAAATCCAGATATCTGTGATTGGTTCAAGTCATTTCTTGCTAATCGCATTTCAAAAGTAAAGATAGGTAATATAGTGTCAGAAAATCATTTTGCCAACATATCCGGTGTTCTTCAAGGCACTGTCACAGGTCCCTTTCTTTTCCTCGTCTACATTGACGATTTGCTATCAGCTTTTCCTGATGACGTTAAAGTAACTGCTTTTGCTGACGACCTGAAGCTGTTCAGTACCAACCGCGACAGCCTACAAAAGTCACTGGGCATACTTTCAGAGTGGTGTGTCAAATGGAAACTGGCTTTAGCGGAAAACAAAACCCTAGTTCTTCATCTTGGCAAATCTAACCCAAAACATAGTTACTTTACCGGTACCACAAAAGTTCAATCCACGACATGCGCCCGCGATCTCGGCATCCTTGTTGATGACGCTTTAACATTCGAAAATCACATCGATAAAATAGTTAACAACGCTTTACATAAATCACGTATGGTCCTCCGCTCCTTCAGATCATCTAATCCTAACTTCTACTTTAAATTATTCAACGTATTCATTAGACCAACTTTGGAGTACGGATGTGAGCTCTTCCATCCGTCTTCCTCTCGTTTAACAGCTAGGCTAGATTACCCTCTCAGATTTTTTTCTAGGAAAGTATTCATTAGATGCAACATGTCTTTTCGTCCTCAAACATTGTCCGACACATCATCCCCCTACGAACGTAGACTTAGAATAACTTCTCAACATTCCCTTCTTTTTAGACGTTTGTTTTTAATACTGAAAACCTACTTCAAAATAGTTACGCACCGGTGCCACTTTCCAAATTTATCAAAATTTATTCAACCGGCCAACTCTACCCGATTCCCATACAGGCTCAAACTCTGCTGCGCTAAAAATGATAGTTTCTTACATAAATATTTTTCCCTTTGGGATAAAATTGTCCCACACTTTCCTAAACTAGTCTCGGAAGAAGTATTTGCAAGTCGTGTCGGTCAGCTTCCTTTAGAGTCATTTGTTTCATAGTTTCCCCATTATTTTTTTGTGTGGTTTTGGACTCTTGCGGGTCTATTTTATCACTTCATTTTTCTTTATTCATCCCATCGCCAAAGACATGATTCGAATATATAATTATTTTTGTTCCATCCGTTTATTGTTTTACTTTGTTTTTTTTTCTTTTTACACTTGCTGATGAATAAATAAATAAAATAAATAAATAAAACCAAGATCTCGTACTACTGTTTCTCTTTTTATGGGGCTGTTTCCTAATGTGTAACTTAAATGTTTTGGTTTATGCCCAATACTCAAGCATATCGTTTTTGAAGCGTTAAGTGCTAGTTGGGCGTTGCTTGACCATTGCTCTACCGCGTTAATTGCTAGTTCTAGTTGGTTATCAGGCTCTTTTAATGATAGGAATGGTATATTTTCAGGTCGTCGGCATATTGTTTTGTAACGATCGGCGGAGGAATGTTTGAACTAATATCATTTACATATAAACAGAATAAAACGGGGGATGCGTTCTTACTTGATGAGAAGTCGCCGGCTATTTTTACCTTAAAAGTTCTTTTGGTTAGAAACGATTTAATCCAGTTAATTAAATTGCCATTGAGCCTGGTCTCTACTAGTTTCTCAAAGAGCTTATCGTGTGGTATTCTGTCGAAGGTGAAAAAATCAACGAAAAGGAGGCGCAGTGGTAGAGTGGGGGGCAGCAAGAGAAAGGTCACGGGTTCGAACCCTCTTGTCGTAAATTTTTTTTGATATTTTTTATAACCAGCCCATATAGAGAGGAAACTAGCCGAGGCAACCACGTGCCGGCATCGTCCCTGATCACGACGGACTGAGGATCTGTGAGCACCCTCTTTACTGGTTGAAAAGTCTCACCGCTTATGTATTCGCTTCCTTAACCGAATCATACAGCATTTTTATTATGCGCTTATGAGTAGACGGGAGTATCTACTATCGTATCCTTCTCCGTTTACAAAGGTGCTCGGAAGCCAACTCTCATAAATTCAGATTCATCTCTAATTTGGGAAATCTGCGGCACCGGCAGATCGCAGACAGTGACAGAGTCTGATTTTCCCGTGACAACAACATCATCATGAAAGAAATAAAGAAGACCTCATCAGTCAGAAATAAAAAATCAGACCGTCTGCCAACCAAACAACGGCAGTTCTTTCACAAGGTGTTGAGTTTCCATTCGACATCGAGTGGAAATAGTTTATTTGGAACTCGCGAAAGGCCGCATTCTCAATATCCACTCCAAGCTGTGTGGAGCCAGGGGAGAATTGACGGTGTTGAAACATGGATCACAAATGAACTATAAAAAGAAACAGCTTTATCAGCTGAAAATTAAATGTTCAACGACTACTAAGCAAGAGAAAAAAACTGCGAAGCTTTGAAAAAATACGGGTCGCTCGCTGCATAAAGCACACGTAGTCGTTGAGGGCATCAGCAAGCAAGGCGGAGGGTGGTCTGCTCTACCCACCACCCCAATGATGTATTTAGCTGAGGTCCAGAAGATCAGCAGATCCTTCTGTCCCAAATGTCAGAAGACAAATTGAAAATGGTAAAATTAATTTACAGAATAACAACCATCGCCAATAACTTATGAAACGGGTTCAATAAGTAAAAGAAAACCAGGAAAGATAACAAAAGGTCAAGGACCAATGAAGGAAAACAATAAATAAATAAAATGCCATTAGTTTGTCTGATGACAGCGACTCAAACCCCGACACCTCCGAGAACTACAGTCGAGAGAATTGAAAGCGTCAGACATCCACGTGTGCAAGGAAACAATTAAAAAACAGGGAGCCACAGAATCAATATCGACTCTGTGAACTGCAGAAGTTCTCGGGAAAGATCAAACACGACTATGAAAAATGGAGCATAATGTTAATTATAACATTTGTAAAAGATAAATTTTTTAGACGCTGCGTTAATTGCACAAGCCGAATCGCTCACTTGTGCTGGAGCGCACTTGCTGACTCTGGGTCTCTCTGTTTCTAATGCTATTTCTTCTCTCTCCATTTGCACACTTATTTCTTTCAATTTTAAATGTTTCTCTCTCATTTTTCTAGCTAAAACTATTGAAAAAATATATTTTAAGCCTGAAAAAATGATACGGTCCAAAAATCTTCTGAGATACTTCTTTCGGGCAGATGTTTCACTATCTCACTCACTTATTAGTGTTTTTGAGTTTAAAATAGAACCCAGAACGTATTAAATACACCAGAAATTGTGAAAAATACTTTTTTACATTAAAAAAATAATTTTAAGTGGTCCGAAAAAACAAGAAAAAAATTTATTTTTTAAATGCCCTCCACCAACACGCATAACTTCGAAAATTGTTCTTTTCTAATGGTATTTATAGCCAAATTCTATTATTCTGATATGATATGGGTCATCACAAGAAAAAAAAAAGAAAAACATGAGAAAGGATTCGAACCCGCACCTCGAGATCGTCGGTGAGGAGTGCACACCAGTACACCACCGATGCACACTTTCACCAACCCCGGGAGGCCGCTCATATGATCGGCGGCCTGCAGCGAGCTGCTATGCAAGTGCGCTCCACCGAAATGAGCGATTCGGCTTGTATAAATAACGAGACCTATTTTTTAGCTCGTTAAAAAGCGCATTCACTTGGAACACTCGGTGAATGACCAACCAAAGATAATCACCGATACCATCAAATTATCAGACTGAAAATTCAAAGACGCTATGAAATGTTAAAAAAAAAACTAACAAGGGAACTACAAATCCATGAGGGTTGAGAATTTTACCAAACTTTCAGAATCGGTACATTTGAGTACGGTGATTACGAATCTGAATTCACTTTTTCCCCAATCGATCTGGCTTTTCAGAAAATTTGTCTTAAAGTTGGCTCAAAAATTTAGTTGTCCATGGAAATTTATAGCGTGCAGCGCCTCACTGAGAAATAGAGGAGTCCGCGTTATAGTGGCTAGTCTTCCGAACCCTTATTTTCAACAGTGGATGGCTCAGTGGTAATGTGGCCGCATGGTAAGCAGAAGGTCTGGAGTTCGAGAACGCGCTATTGAAAAATTTCTTTGCAATTTTTAAACTTTATTTTTTTCTCATTTTTTGTCGATTTTTCACAAGTTTTTTTTTCACAAAACTTTTTCTTGTTTTTTTTCTCGGTTTACCAAAGTTCTAAACTTTAAAAATTTTCAGCTTTTGTGGATAGATATGATTGTAACCATAAACTCTATTATCTGCAAATCAATAAGGACAATGTTTATTTTAAATGAACATGTGTGACAAAATACATGCGTAGGAATGAAAAAAACCCGAAAAACCCCAACTGCACAGTATACTAGAAGACCCCAACATTTCTCGGACTCCACTCACTGAAATCTATCATAAATTCCTGCGGCCGATTTTTAAACTCTTTGAAAATACGTTTTCAGATGATAATATAGGTTTTGTGGTTGCCAAGTGTAATGTGCAGGTGGGGTTGGAGAGTATACTAGTCTGGGGTCAAATTCTTTACAATTACCCAAAGGTCCATTTCACGACCCAGCTGGGGTCGGATAATACACCATGACCCGTTTAATACACGGCCCCAGCCAAAAACTTGAAGTTCAGAACTTCAGAAAGGTACACCGAGAAAAAACAAAAAAGGAAATTTTTTGAGAAAAAAATTTCTGAAAAACATTTTTGTGAAAAAAAAACTTGTGAAAAATCGACAAAAAAAAATGAAAGTTTAAAAATTGCAAAAAGTTTTTAAATAGCGCGTACTCGAACTCCAGACCTTCTGCTTACCATGCGGCCACTCTACCACTGAACCATCCACTGTTGAAAACAAGGGTTCGGAAGGCCAGTCACTATAACGCGGACTCCTCTATTTCTCAGTGTGGCGCTGCACGCTATACATTTCCATTGACAACTAATTTTTTGAGCCAACTTTAAGAAAAATTTTCTGAAAAGCCAGATCGATTGGGGAAAAAGTGAATTCAGATTCGTAATCACCGTACTCAAATGTACCGATTCTGAAAGTTTGGTAAAATTCTCAACCCTCATGGATTTGTAGTTCCCTTGTTAGTTTTTTTTTTAACATTTCATAGCGTCTTTGAATTTTCAGTCTGATAATTTGATGGTATCGGTGATTATCTTTGGTTGGTCATTCACCGAGTGTTCCAAGTGAATGCGCTTTTTAACGAGCTAAAAAATAGGTCTCGTTATTTATACAAGCCGAATCGCTCATTTCGGTGGAGCGCACTTGCATAGCAGCTCGCTGCAGGCCGCCGATCATATGAGCGGCCTCCCGGGGTTGGTGAAAGTGTGCATCGGTGCACAGGTGATTCGTCACTTATGCATTATACATGCAGGCAAACAATTTACAAATTGTACGTAAATCGCGAAGAAGAAAATTGCGATTTGAGCACAATTTGTAAATATTGCATTCCCGACAACTGGTCGGCATTTCCCAATTATGGGTAAATTATTGACAAATCGCGAAAATATAATTGGCAAATCCCGAACGAAGTCTCGCAACGAAACATTGCTCATCATTGATTAGGGCCCAAATAAATTCATTTCTGCCTTAAAAATTTTATTTTTGTGCTATTTTTCTCGGTTTTTTCGTAAAAATGCTTCAATATTTTTTTAGTATTTATTCCTTCCGCTTTTTTTAATTGATTTTTCTTCCGTTAATTTTATATTTCCAGGCGACCGGACACTCATTCCCAAAAACCGCGCTCGCAACCAAGGAAAACGTGAGTTTTAAAATTTCAATATAACTTGAGTTTAAAAATATTTTTCAAATATCATGAAAAATTTAGAAAAAAATCTCAATTTTCAGTTTTTTTTGTTGTTAACCTCACCGTGCTTAAAATACAGAAAGCCACTGTTCTAGTGTTTAAAATCGTTTTTAAAATTTTGCGAGGCAGCAGTTTAGCCGTAACAATATGCTTTTAATGACTTTCAAAGTTTGCGACATGTTGTCGGCGTTTAAAAATTTTAATAATAGACGGGTGCATGCGCGAAAAAGTTCTTGAAAAAAAAATTCCTTTTCCAGGCTTGTACCACAATCGAACACGTGGAAGTGTCCGGCCCGGCATCAGTTTTCTACACCTCTGGCACCACTGGTCTTCCAAAAGGAGCAATTCTCACCCACGGATCACTCACCAACAACGCCAAGGATATAGTTCGAGACTGGGGATTCACTGACGCCGATGTCAACCTCCACGCTCTTCCATTCTATCATGTGCACGGTCTCTACTACTCACTCCACTGCTCACTTTTTTTCTCACTCGACCATCATACTCTTTTTTTTTTTTTTTTTTTTTTTTAAGTTTGATATATAATAAAATAAGATATTATTGTTACAAAATACATATACAATTAATAAGCTTAATAAGCCAACTAATTAATCCATCCAAGAATTTTCAATCGGCTAATTAAACGAAATTTTTCGGGATTTGTCATTTGTGTGCGAACAAAATTATTGTCGGCGAAAATTTCATTTCGTGAATCGCTAATTGCTGGTCATTTTTTTCGGGATGCGCATACAATTTGCAAATTACATGTAAATGTTCGCGAATTGCGAATTGTGCGCGCACAAAAGTAATGTTCACGCGTACCCATTTCGCAAACGCGCGAACAATATTTGAAAAATTATTTGCGTCACGCGAATCACCTGTGTGGTGTACTGGTGTGCACTCCTCACCGACGATCTCGAGGTGCGGGTTCGAATCCTTTCTCATGTTTTTCTTTTTTTTTTCTTGTGATGACCCATATCATATCAGAATAATAGAATTTGGCTATAAATACCATTAGAAAAGAACAATTTTCGAAGTTATGCGTGTTGGTGGAGGGCATTTAAAAAATAAAATTTTTTCTTGTTTTTTCGGACCACTTAAAATTATTTTTTTAATGTAAAAAAGTATTTTTCACAATTTCTGGTGTATTTAATACGTTCTGGGTTCTATTTTAAACTCAAAAACACTAATAAGTGAGTGAGATAGTGAAACATCTGCCCGAAAGAAGTATCTCAGAAGATTTTTGGACCGTATCATTTTTTCAGGCTTAAAATATATTTTTTCAATAGTTTTAGCTAGAAAAATGAGAGAGAAACATTTAAAATTGAAAGAAATAAGTGTGCAAATGGAGAGAGAAGAAATAGCATTAGAAACAGAGAGACCCAGAGTCAGCAAGTGCGCTCCAGCACAAGTGAGCGATTCGGCTTGTGCAATTAACGCAGCGTCTAAAAAATTTATCTTTTACAAATGTTATAATTAACATTATGCTCCATTTTTCATAGTCGTGTTTGATCTTTCCCGAGAACTTCTGCAGTTCACAGAGTCGATATTGATTCTGTGGCTCCCTGTTTTTTAATTGTTTCCTTGCACACGTGGATGTCTGACGCTTTCAATTCTCTCGACTGTAGTTCTCGGAGGTGTCGGGGTTTGAGTCGCTGTCATCAGACAAACTAATGGCATTTTATTTATTTATTGTTTTCCTTCATTGGTCCTTGACCTTTTGTTATCTTTCCTGGTTTTCTTTTACTTATTGAACCCGTTTCATAAGTTATTGGCGATGGTTGTTATTCTGTAAATTAATTTTACCATTTTCAATTTGTCTTCTGACATTTGGGACAGAAGGATCTGCTGATCTTCTGGACCTCAGCTAAATACATCATTGGGGTGGTGGGTAGAGCAGACCACCCTCCGCCTTGCTTGCTGATGCCCTCAACGACTACGTGTGCTTTATGCAGCGAGCGACCCGTATTTTTTCAAAGCTTCGCAGTTTTTTTCTCTTGCTTAGTAGTCGTTGAACATTTAATTTTCAGCTGATAAAGCTGTTTCTTTTTATAGTTCATTTGTGATCCATGTTTCAACACCGTCAATTCTCCCCTGGCTCCACACAGCTTGGAGTGGATATTGAGAATGCGGCCTTTCGCGAGTTCCAAATAAACTATTTCCACTCGATGTCGAATGGAAACTCAACACCTTGTGAAAGAACTGCCGTTGTTTGGTTGGCAGACGGTCTGATTTTTTATTTCTGACTGATGAGGTCTTCTTTATTTCTTTCATGATGATGTTGTTGTCACGGGAAAATCAGACTCTGTCACTGTCTGCGATCTGCCGGTGCCGCAGATTTCCCAAATTAGAGATGAATCTGAATTTATGAGAGTTGGCTTCCGAGCACCTTTGTAAACGGAGAAGGATACGATAGTAGATACTCCCGTCTACTCATAAGCGCATAATAAAAATGCTGTATGATTCGGTTAAGGAAGCGAATACATAAGCGGTGAGACTTTTCAACCAGTAAAGAGGGTGCTCACAGATCCTCAGTCCGTCGTGATCAGGGACGATGCCGGCACGTGGTTGCCTCGGCTAGTTTCCTCTCTATATGGGCTGGTGTTACGAAAATATGTCGTCACATATGTTCGCCATATGAGGGGGTAAACTCCGGGTCCACAAGTCAAGGCTTGGTATGGCTCTTTTGACTTAAAATTTTCCATTCAATTCGCGTAATCCTTCATTATTTCGTCGTACCAATAATAGCTGTGTAACTCTCTATTCATTCAATCTCTCTTCTAATTTATACATCCAATGTATAAATTCTACTACATTGATTGTACATCCTTCGTACATGAATTATACGTCCTTCGTATGAATTCTCCCACTATTCCTTAACGATCTAGGGTGTAATGCTCTTGGGTTCCTTTACCTAGCGGCATTCCCTGGATCCTAATCGTACTTCCAAACGGCTCTGTTATCACATGCCTGTACGAACACGTTCATTTCTATTGCCTTAATTGAACTAAATATGTGGATGTGACAACCCCTTCACTGGTGAAGCGCCACGGGCCCGCGGCGGGCCCGCTGCGGGCCCGCCAGCGGATTGCTGTCAGCTAAAAGAGTACACGCGTGGTGCACGCAGCGGGCCCGTGGCGGGCCCGCCAGCGGCTCGCTAGCTGCTACATCGCGGGGGTGACTCCCTTCTTGTTTTTTTCTTTATTTTATATTTTCTAATCAAAACTAACACTGTTTCTAGTTTTATCGATCTTTATTGAAAAAATAAAAAAATTTAATACAAAAATTATTTTTATTATCACACTATTCGTCGCTTTCGTTGTCTCACTCATCTAATCGCCAACCATCCACATCCACATCCCATTGTTGCACGTCTCTGAAAATTCAGTAAATTTTGCTGTGTAAGAAATGCGGCGGTTAGTGCGGCATCCCGGAGAATGATAATTTATTTCTAAATTTTTACTAGGCAAAGCGCTCTAATTTGAATGAGACAAATTCTGTTCAATTCTATTTTTTTCTTAATCATTTGAAGTTCAAAATTTAAAAATATAGAATTATTTGCAACGGACATTGAAAAATATACGTTTTGGCTCGAGGAAACGCGAGCAAAAATCACTATCCCAGGGGCACGAGCCGGGAGCCATCAAACGTGAGAATTCTTACAAATATAGCCCAAATAGTGTTAGTTTTTATGTCATATAATTTTGGGCCTTCTTTGTATGAATATTCAGTTATGCGTCGGCGCGTCTGCTCTCTGCCGGCTCATGATTCTGTGCTCCATGACCGTTAAAATCAATTCCCTTTTTCGAGTATTTTCACTGATTATAAATGAACTCGTTTATTCATGAAAAGAATATCTTTTTTTTTTCAATGCTTGACAACATTTAATGCAGAAATATTACTCAAAACTCATATTTTTATTGTTACTAGAAAATTTTCGGTGGATTTCTCCGGTGGAATGGTAAAAAAAACCCCAACTGCCTTCACTGTGCTACACTTAAAACTTAACCGATTTGTGCCAAACATCGGCAGCCTTGTGTTACTTGGGTTTAAAAATGTTTCGCCAAGTCTGATGCAAATCAGTCCAATAGGCGCTGAGAAAACGCTTCACACACACGAAATCTCACACGGACACAGATACAACAGACAGGAATAAAAACCTTTGTTTTTAATTTACTCTTATTGTATACTCGGCGAATGCATCATCAGCCTCGCTCTACCGCACTTTTCAATTTTCAACAGTGTAGTGCGCCGATTCTGAAGCGAAAAATAAAAATTTTAACGGAAACTCGTCGTGGACGTCATTTTCCGATGAAAAAAAGGAATACAACTAAAATACGAGTTAATCTTGCAAGTGCAACAGGTTTTACAGAAATTTTGCAGTAGAGCGAGGTTGATGATGTATTCGCCGACTATAAAAAATACAATTTTGAACAAGCACAATTGAAATCATGGTGTCAAATAGTTGTTTTTTTTGTAATGGCGCGGCCAGAAATGAAAAAAGGTGGCCATAAATGCAGAAATTTCCCCCTTTTTCTAAATTCAATCGTACGATTTAGAAAAAAAAGGAGGAAATTTCTGAATTTATGGCCACCTTTTTTTCATTTATGGCCGCGCTATAACAAAGACGGCTTAATTTATTTGACAATTCATATTTTTTCTTTTTTTTCCAAAAATTCTGCACTTTTGCATTGTTGAACAAAACAATTGCAAAACTTTCTATTAGATATTGAAAGTTGTATCAATAAAAAGGGTAAAAACGGCGCTAGAGTTCATTCAGCGATGATTATTTAAAACTTTATTCCAAAATTTGTTTATGTTTTCTTGATTTTAGCAATTTTACTTGTGCGAGTTACTCCTTTTTAAGTCAAAAAGATAGGTAAACCTTTAACCTACTCAATAGGAAAAAATCTATATTTTTCGAAGCGGCGTGCCGCATCCATTCAAAATCATTTTTAGGGCATAACCTATTTAAATTCGCTCGTAAATTGCATTTCTTTTCTTTCTTTAGGACTTTTTTTTTAAAATTTTTAACAGTAAAAAGGAAAAATAAAAGAAAATCTTACCAACGTCGGCGGTGTCCAATTTCCATTGTCCCGTTGGCACCTGAAACAAAAAAAAAATCAAAAATTTATTGGGCATATGTGAGCAAAATTAATTAAGAATTAAAAGAAATAAAAATGCTAAAAAACGGCAATAAAACATAGAAAATTGAAGATTTTTTGAAAAAAATCATTAAAAAATTTTGAGCTCCGCCCACTTTGCAACCTGGGCACAAGATTTGGCAACTATGCTGCGCGCCTCTTGTATCACGAATAACTGGGCAGTATTTTTTGCTTCCGTTGTTATTTTTGAAATATTTCTGATTAAAGACCAAAAATGAGTATAAAATCACTGAAACGAACAGAAAAAATAAATAAAAATCACACGTGATCGCCTTAAAATTGGCATATTGAGCGATATTAGCCTGCGCTCAACTCATTTTCGACGTCAATCCGCTGTCACCAATTGTCATCGTTATTAAAGCGGTAATAGCAGTATTATAGGATGTCAAGCCTGCTGCGCCGACGTGAACTGGCTATTGATAGTGCATTAAGAGGGCTTGGAAAGAACAAGGCTCGCTAAAATGCGATAAAGGTCCTTTTAGCATTCGATACCACACGGTTTTTAGAAGAACTATGATAATTTTTTAAAAGAACTGTAATAATTAGAAAACGCAGAAAATTGTGAAAATCTGCGTAATTGCTAATTGAGGCGTAAATTAAAGGCTGCTAAACTATTGTTTGTAGATACTGTAAAATTTGTTACTGAAAGTGCACTTCTATTAGAGCAAATACTTTGTTTATAAATGCGAATCATTCACAAGACATACATTTAATTCACGTCATGTAAGAATGCATTTGCAGAGTTGAACAAAGAACGACACTCGAACGTTTTCGAATATCGCCTACTATTGGCTACATCTTTTTTATTTGAATTTTCGTATAAATTAAACACTTCTCAAATTAGAGTAACATTTCTTCAACAAAAACGAAAACAAACAAAACGTTTATGCAACTTTCCCGCAACTTATCCGCGGTCGGTCATGTCCAATTATTCAAACAAAGTACTGAAAAAGCTTTGTGAGCGAAATTATTCCCATAAAACTAGGAAAAAACATTGATAAATTTTCTTGAGACTGTTTACCATTCTCCGCCCATCCGCTTGTCAGCTAACCGCTGGCGGGCCCGTCGCGGGCCCGCAGCGGGCCCGCCAGCGCTTTGAAAATGAATGCCAGTATTTTCGATCAAAAACTCAACTAACTAATGTCCTATGCGCAATTTTACATGGTTTAAAATAACTATAATTCATTTATAAACCCATTGGAAACAAACATTTTTCAACCTGTCAGTCACCTACCAAATATCATAGCCGCCGCGGGCCCGCCAGCGGCCAGCGAGAGCACCCAAGCGCTGGCGGGCCCGCTGCGGGCCCGTGGCGGGCCCGTAGCGTCTGCGGAGCCGCCGCGGGCCCGCGCGCGGTTCACCAGTGTTGTTGTTCGGAATGCTTGCGCTTGCATCCTTATCCATTTACCTAGCTTCACTCCTAATTCGGAGGGAATCTTAAAGCTGAACGCCTCTCTATTGAATCACTTTCTCTTATAATTTTTGTTGACTCAATCTTTCTTCTACTTTTTACACGTCCTTCGTATTAATTTTACTACATTGTACATCCTTTGTATAATAATAATACGTCCTTCGTATAAATTCCACATTAATTCCTTGATGATCTACTCTTATTTCCAAATGGCTATGCTGCTCTTACATGCCTCTACGAACACATTAATCTTCATTGTTTCAACTTTAACCAAATATGTGAAAATCTCTTTTTGTCTAGATGCCTGTGCTTGCATTTTATTCATTCCGTGTATTTAGGTTCACTTCTAACTCAAAGGGATTCATAAGGGCTCCCGACGTGGCCACCAATTAATTTTTCCCCTTTTTTATCATTTTACATCTCACTCCGATGGGGTTTTTAAAATCTCCCTCCATTGACTACAACCAAGTTGTGCCTTTTGTTATCTATTAATTCAGGTTCACTTCCAACTTAACGGTGATTCGTTGAAGTTCCTGACTTAACCTACAACTGAATTGTCCGTTTTTCTTACTGATTGTTTATGAGTTTAAAAAATTCATATTAGTGAATGGTACTTGTGTCTACAACTACCTTTCTTTCCTTTTTATCTTCCATTGCAAAAAAGAAATATTTGGATTTATTTATTGAATTTAATATACAAAAATTTAATTCCATGTGGTCTTCGACGGACATTGTTTGCGTTTGTTGTGCTCCTAGACAGCATACTCGTCTTCCGGACCTGCAATTTTTTTTTGTTATCGTTGTATATTTACATATACAAATTTTTCTTTTAAATATTTATTAATTTTTTCCTTAATCCACATTTTTAATAATGGGAAGTATCTTGATGTTTTACGCTTGAGTTGGTAGAAAAATTCTAATTGGGTCCGTATTAAATAAATTAAATTACGGAACTATTTAATTTCTCAACTTTAATGGATTATTTGCTTATTATTAATCAATTACTTGATTATTATTTGACTTCACTATTAACAATTTACTTTGACATCGATATATTTTTTTCATAAATTTGATCGAATGATGATATCTTTCCTGGGTTCCGGAATAGAAAGTTGTAATAAAATTTAAAAATTTTTTTAATCGCAGTTGCCTTATTAGAAATTGTGTGTGCTTTTTTTTTCTATTTTTAGACGAATTTACTTCGAATGGCTTGTTTTGACTTCATGAGAAGTATCTGTGCACACATACAGTGAGTACGTCTGTTTACGTACACAATACCAGAGTTCCGAAATGTATTTTTTTTTGACTGCTACCCCTTTTTTTTTTGGAATCAGTCTAGTTCTCTAATTTTTATAAGGTATTTGGCTAATTTCGGTTTGATTCGTTTGCCTAGACGCACTTTTTCTTGAGAATTATAATATTATAATTAATAATTTTGGAATAATAATTAATTACTAAATTTTGGTTTTATTTATTTATTATTTTTTTTTAAGTTGGCTGAGCAGTTTGTCTATGGCTGCTAACTATTTCTAAAGCCATCGCGGCATTTGATTAGATCGACGTCCCGTATGGTCGTGTTCAACTACTTTTTTTTTGAAATTTGCAGAATTATGTAGGTGCTTGACCTTTGACTTAATACGAAATTCGCAAAATTTATATGCGGACATTTTTTTTTGGTTTTTGGATATTGTCGCTTGTTTTTTTTTTAACTTTCTTTGAATAAATACTTACTTGACTGACTCTTCCGGTCAATCGTCAGCGATTGCGGTCGCTTGCTGCCTGGCTCGTTTGGCTCCGCTGGCTTCTGAGGTCCCTTTTAGGTTCTTGTGTTCAGCTCAGTTGGTAGGCTCGGCTCACTCTGTCTTGTTGCCGTTGGCCTTGGTGGTGTTCTTGACCTTGTGATCGTTGACCTCGGCGGTGTTCTTGGCCTGGAAAATTTTTTTATTGAGCTTTTTTTTTTGAAATTTTTTTTTAAATTATACCACAGGATTTTCGTGTCTCGAAAATATCCTTCTTGGTGTTTAATAAAGACTCACGTTCCAATCTGCGTCTCGAATTGGATTGCGGGCAGTTGCTCGCCTCCGTGAACGGCGATGTCAGTCTACAATTTTTCAGTGATTTTTGATTGCTCGATGTTAAATATTGATTTTTAGAAAGACATTGAGATGTCTGCCGTGGCTCGTATCTTTCGTTCTTTTTATGGCTCTTTGTTTTTAAATCTATATTTTTTGTAAGTAACTCACGGTGGATAAAAATCGTGTGATTTGTCCTTGTCGCCTGTGATTCAAACAGTCATTTTCCGTACGTCTGCAAATTTTTTGACTTTGTTTGGTATTTTTTCGGTTATTCATTTTTTTTTAAAGTTTTTTCACGGTATTGAGCCGACATGTACAGTCCGTTCCATAAGTATAGCGCCCCCCTCGAAGTATTCTGCCTTGGCACGCCCGGGCAAAATTGCAACATTAAACCTAAAAAAACGGATTCAGCATGCAAAACTACCCCGGAAATATCCGTTTTGTGTTATTGTGCCTGAAGACATCCATGAAGCAGATAGATGTATGAAAAAATGGCTCCTGCAACCGTAACATAAGTATAGCGCCCCCCTCGGAAATTTCCAAAAAATCAAGATTTATAATAAAATTAATACTTTATTGACGTTCATTAGACGTAACCAGATTGTAAACACAATTTGGAATACAATTAATAGGCTTTGGGATGTACTGGATGATCTTGTTCACGAATTCATGCTCTTTTTGCTTCCACTCGTACAAAGGTCCAGTTTTCATAAAATTGACAAAGTTTTATTGCCTACTCTGGGCAGAAAATCTTTGCACAAGCTTTCCTCAGGTGTTCTCTATAAGATTCAAGACGTGTGCACACCCAGAACATAGAAACAAATCGACATTTTTAGATTTAAACCAGTCCAAAGTCTAGATACTCACATGGATTGCAGCATTTTTCGCTGAAAAACAAAACAATACCGGTTGAAAAGACGTCGGAATAGTAATAGGTGGTTCTCGATGACTTCCTCATACTCGGAAAAGATCATTCGAATGGAGACAAACGTTAGGTCCAACTATCAAACAAGTGAAAATACTCCTTTTATCATGCATAATGAACATAGGTACTGTAACAATCCGAACCGTCTCCATTTAAGCTTTTAACCCTAGAAAAGATTATCTAAGTTCCTGATTCGAGTTTTGTAGCAACTAGCTAGCAACATTTACCTCATTCAAGTTTTTAGAAAAACTTTTATGCGTGAACTTAAAATCACGGACCTTAAAAGGATCGGTGAGAAGTGGAGCGGGCTTCATAACTTACTGGACAGGGTTTGGATCCATGTCATTGGCTCTCCAGATGCTCTGTTTTAAAGCATCGTGGTTCAGCTCTTGTTTCATAGCAATGCAAGTCTTTATTGAGTTCGAAACATGCGGTATAATGCTTCACCTTGTCTCTTTGGTGGTGCTCCAGACTTCGTAGACTGCTTATAACGGCTCGGATTCTTAATAAAATTGTTGATTCACTTCTTTGAACACTTCGAGTGTTGTGTAATTACTCAAATTGACCTCCCGGCTGTTTTGCAGGCGTCAGATTGGAGTTGTTCGGCGCCAGAAAAGTGTTTTCCACGAAACATGGTTGAATTATTCACAATATAGACAAAATATGAGAACTATAACCACATGTTATTTAAAAGCGCATAAAGCATAAAATTGAAAAAATCCAGGCACATATTTCCTCATTTATAGGGATTTTCAAGAAATTTCCGAGGGGGGCGCTATACTTATGTTACGGTTGCAGGAGCCATTTTTTGCATACATCTATCTGCTTCATGGATGTCTTCAGGCACAATATCACAAAACGAATATTTTCGGGGTAGTTTTGCATGCTGAATCCATTTTTTTATGTCCCATGTTTCAGTTTTGCCCGGGAGTGCCAAGACAGACGACTTCGAGGGGGGCGCTATACTTATGGAACGGACTGTATTTAATATCTCAAGAAATTTTGAGCATTTATATTTTCGTCTGGTTGAAAGTTTGGGCCTGACCCGTGTTTTTTTTATTATTTTTTATTCTAAGCGTGGAATTTTTCTACATTTCCAAGTTAAATTTTTCAAACTTATTTGACCAAACAAAGTGTTTTCCATTCTCTGGCAAATTTCTTGATTTTTTATTTTTTATTTTTCAGTACGTACATTTCGTTATAATTTTTTTTTGACGTGATTTTTTTTAATACTCACGTTGTAATCAGAGACCTTGATTCGTAACACATGCGGTTGACTTTCGCTGGTTGCCGTCGATGTGCAAATTCTTTCTTGATTTCTTGGTTGGCATCAGCATTTTTTTCTTTGCTATCATGACCGTCTGTCTGCAAAATTCCTGGATTTTTTTTTCACTATTTTTCATGTAAATGTCTTAAATTTGTCCTTTTCCAGGCAAATTTCTTCGAAATGCTGGTATTTAAATACAAAACTTTGAGTCGTATTTGAGGCGGCGACTCTTGCCCAATTTTGAATTGCTTTCTTATTTTTAGAATATTTTTTAAAAATAAACTATCGTGAAACAAATACTCACCGATTAGCAAATTTTTCCTTGTATTCTTTTCCGGAACCGTCAATTGTTCAATCGATTTCCGACGTCGGCTTTTTTGTTGTCGTCGCTCAAATTGACCAGAATTTTTAGAAAAAATTCTTCTAATTTTTCTTCTTTGCGGTCGATTAAACTCGTTGTCGATCGGATTGTTGTTGTCCTTCGCTATCGAAATAAATCGATTAATTTCTCGAATTCGGACAATTTTTTTCTTTTTTAGTGTATTTTTTCTATAAATACTTACCCAAAAGCGCTTCACGAACCTTCAGCGATGCTATCTTGACCGAATGATTGTCGGCGAATTTGCTTTCTTTTGCGATCGGGGTTTTGACCGAGTTCCAGCATTTTTCTGTGATCGAATTGATCAGTTGGTTGCTGTTCAGTTTCGTCGGCTTTATCGATTTTTTGGCGTTGCGACGTTTTTTCTGCAATTTTTGTTCTTCAATTGTATGTATTAGGTTATTTTTTTCATTGATTTTTCTCTTTTGATAGAAATTGATCGATTTTTATTACCGTTTAGGTTACTTTCCATTACAAATACTTACGTTGTGATCCCAGCCGGATCCTCCGTAGTCATCGGCGAGCTCGCGTGGATTGCGGTCTGCTCCACGGTGTCCCAAAGTGGAAAAATGTCTTCAACTGTCTGCACTCTCTTCTCTCTCCCTCACCACTGCAGCGCAGCTATTTTTTCAACTGGAATTTGTTTCTTTTTTGATTTTCAGGAAAACTAGACCACTTTTTGAAAATCTGTCATTAAAATATATTCTTCAGGTAAAATGCTTCATTTTTATTACAAAAACACCACGATTGGTGCAGATATGACGGAGGAGATGCATTTTTAAATGTTGAAACATCGAGAAAAAAACCGAGTTCGCACGTTTCGAGCTGGTCGTGGTATTAAAATGTTCGCGAGAAAATTCTGCACAAGGGAGACATTTAAAATGCATTATTATGTTGCAGAAAATTGAGTTTTTAGTACAATTCTGTACTAATTTTTTTAAATGCATCTCCTCCGTCAATTCTCCACCAATTGTGTGGTTTTTGTAATAAAAATGAAGCATTTTACCTGAAGAATATATTTTAATGACAGATTTTCAAAAAGTGGTCTAGTTTTGCTGAAAATCAAAAAAGAAACAAATTCCCGTTGAAAAAATAGCTGCGCTGCGGTGGTGAGGGAGAGAGAACGAGAGATGCGCCAGCAGTTATTCCTAGCGGCGCTTTTCCCGTCCGGGACACCGTGTGCTCGGCTTTTGTTTCTTCTTGATGCCGATTGGTCCCAATGCGGTATTGGCGATCGATTTCTTGTAGTACCTTTTTTGCCTCTTTTGTTTCCTTGCCGCCTGCAAATTTGTTTTATTAACATATTGGTTATTGTAATCAGGCTATTGATTTTTTTTTCTTGTTGTCTGATAGTGGGTCGTTCTTTATTGATTTTTTTTTCTGCCAAAGTTTCTGCTTACGCATAGAATTGGTCTTTTTTACCCATAATTTGGGGTTTTTTGTGCCGTTTCTCATGGAAAAGGTCTTTTTTTTTTTTTTTGCGCAATTGTTGTCTGGGTGCGGTCTGGGTCGGGGTTCGGTTCGATGCACCATGAAACGAATGCCCAACGGCGCAAAGGTGGACTGCGGTCCAGACAACAGATAACACGCGTTTTAAATTAATAAATTGATTATTCTCCGAAAAACCTCGAACGAGGGAAAAACGGGAGAAATGTGGTCCTGCGGTCGGTTCGGGCCGCGCTCTCGCTCTTGGCGAGAGACGCGGCACTGCCGTGCACGTCTTACGGAATTAATTAGGGTTTGCGGACCCTTTACATGTAAAAACGGTAAAAACCTGACGACTAAGTCGTCGGGGAAAAAACACGTAAATTCAATGAAAAAGGAGAGTAATCGATAACAAAAAGGCAACGATAATTGAATCCCAAAAAGTCCTCCGAATTTCGGGTCATCCTGCCGCCGCAGTGAGGGCGGGTTACGGTCGCCGGGGTTCCTTGCGGCGCCTGCACATCAAACTTGCCGCCGCGAAGATTCAAATGGGTCGAGGTCTCGCGATGGATGCGAGCGCTGTTTGGGGCTCATTTCGGGCCGTTTTTCTTGTGATTTGTGTAGAATCACTACCATTTCTGTTGGCGCGTGCGGAAAGGGAGTTGCGTGCGGGAGATCCACTTTTGGGTCTCTCAATTCGCAACAGCGAGCCTTCTCCTTCGTTGCGCTGACTCTTGCGAGTCTTCTCCTTCGTGCGCTGACTCTTTCGAGTCTTCTCCTTGATCGTTGAAGAGTTCTACAGAGCACACGGCAGCAGAATAGCAGAACGAAGGGGTCTATCAGACTTTATTAAAAAACAAAGTGACAACCAAGAGAATAAGTGGAAATCAATCCCAAACAAAACCAAGAGTTCCCCAAAAACAAGAGTGAAAAAATCACCCTTTCCAAAAAGGATGACAAATGAAAATGCCACATTTGGCGGCAGAAAGAAATACGCGCCGACAGTTTTGACCAACATGTCTTTGCGCCAAAAATAAATAAAAATGGATAAAATAATATAAAAATGGGTGAAAACCGGGTAAAACCCGACACCTTTATCCACACTAGTTTTATCAATTAAACCAACAAAACTAGATTTCAAACAACAGAAACTCTTTATTTTCAATGAAAAATTATTTTGCGAATTCCCGGGAATCTCCTAAGACTCAGCACGACTCACTCCCGGGAAACATTCCCGGGAAATTCCCGGGACTCAGGTATCGCGAGTCAAACTTTTCTGATCCCTTTTCAAACTTTTTCAAACCTTTTCATGTAACAAATAAGCAATGCTTCAAAAGGATTAAGTATGGCTTGAAAAAGATTGAGGGCGGCATGAAAAGGATTGAAAAAGTTTGAAAGTTTGAAAAGGGTTGAAAAAGTTTGTTATGGTTACGCTTTTCATGCTTCAAAATTGAAAGCCTCCTGTGAGAATTTGATAAGAAAGATATCTTTATAAGAAAAAAACCAGTTTAACAAAAATAACAGTAAAAAATAACAAAACATGGGAGAATCGAAGAGAAATTGGTCATTCCGGAGGATTATGTTTGTGCTGATGACTTCTTTTTCTCCGTCGTACTAGCATTCTTGCTGAAAAAAAGTATATGTAATTATTTCCTTAAATTTTTTGTTTACAAAATGCTTAAGAGTTCGGCGCGAATCAGCTCCGGGACGATGAACGGCAACTTCTCGATTTCGAACTGCTCCTCCTCGTCTGTTCTTCGTGGAACCGTAATTGAATTCGCGACGAACACTGCAAAATCCTTTAAAGTATTAAGCCAATCGGAAATTTTTTGAATAATTAATTATTCTAAAACTTATAAACCCATTATAGTAGAGCAGCTTTCTCAAAGAGACTTTAAAAAATAGAGCGGTCACCCTAAAAATTTTCTGAAAAATAGAACAACCGGCCGCTTTAAAAGTTCTACGGTGTTTATTGTTACAATTTGTATTAAATCATTTTGTAAAACAACATCCAACATACACCGAAATTCTCATAGAAAAGGGGACCTAAAAATTGTCTTAAAGTTTTCTAGAATTCGTTTTAAATTTTCAACAAGACTGGCTGTATCAAAAACTATGTTTGATTTTTTCTTTCATTTCTAGACTATTTTCATTTTTATAAATATGTACTTGCATGACTATTGTTCGTAATTTTTCTCAATTTTCGACATTTCTATTACTGGGTCCAAAATTAATAGAAGAAAATACTTACTCGACACTTTTGATATGTGCTCATCGGGAAACTTCATCTTCCTGGTCGGGCTGAACGCCGTGGAAAACTTGTGTCTGTCCTCGTCTCTCATCACCTTGAAGTAAAAATAATTTGTACTAATCACGGCGTAGGAAAAAAAAAGAGGAAATGCACAATGTGCTAAACCGTGACTAAACCAACAAATTTTGGTCCGCCACAAATGCTTACATTTTTCACCCAGCGGATGGTGCACTGAATGACGATTGAAGTCAACAACCCAGTCGTTGGTCCGGCCTCTCTGAAGAATTCGCCGACGGCCAAATACGGAGTTGTGTGTAGCTCTAAATTGTAATATTGACGCTAGGTTGTACATGTTTAAATAACTTCGTGCCAGACTTTTGCAACTAATTCCCGCCCACTTTTTACGCTAATTGGTGGACTTTTCGTTAGAAAATTTTGGCTTGACGTAGCAAAATTCACTGTGAACGCGGTGTTCGCATACTTTCGAAATTCAAACGGCAATGAAAGAAATAGCATGGCAAATGAAGAGATTTGTTCCCATTTTCGTTTGAATTTTAAATGTATGCAATTACCGCGTTGCAAATTTTTTGTTTTCACAATATAATGGATTTGTGACGGAGTGACATTTCACGTGAAACTGGGAGACGAAAAATCTCTTCATTTCTTCAGTTATTTTTTCATTTTTGCGAATAAAAACGTGAAAAAAATTGTCACTACGCCATGAATCCATTATAAAGGTAAATTGAAAAAAAAAAATGAGCGGAACACACCTTCATCATCGCCTTTTCTTTTCGTCTCTCATCGCCTTTTCTTTTCGTCGACATCTCCATATTTCGACGGCAGGACATCCATATTCGTTTTCTCTGATCCATTTTGAAAATAAATGGTCTGTAAACAACAAAAACTTATCATTTGAAAAAATAATAAGAGACGTATTGTGTTTTCGAGTAGTGGAAGCTTGAAAGTGAACTGTTTTCGAATAAAAAATTAAAAAATACCGCAACACGGTGTCCCAAAGTGGAAAAATGTCTTCAACTGTCTGCACTCTTTTCTCTCTCTCTCACCACCGCAGCGCAGCTATTTTTTCAACGGGAATTTGTTTCTTTTTTGATTTTCGGAAAAACTTGACCACTTTTTGAAAATCTGTCATTAAAATATATTCTTCAGGTCAAATGCTTCATTTTTATAACAAAAACACCACGATTGGTGCATAATTGACGGAGGAGATGCATTTTAAAATGTTGAAACATCGAGAAAAAAACGAATTTGCACGCTTCGAGCTGGTCGTGGTATTAAAATGTTCGCGAGAAAATTCTGCACAAGGGAGACATTTAAAATGTATTATTGTGTTGCAGAAAATTGAGTTTTTAGTAAAATTCTGTACTAATTTTTTTTAAATGCATCTCCTCCGTCAATTATGCACCAATCGTGTGGTTTTTGTAATAAAAATGAAGCATTTGACCTGAAGAATATATTTTAATGACCGATTTTCAAAAAGTGGTCTAGTTTTGCTGAAAATCAAAAAAGAAACAAATTCCCGTTGAAAAAATAGCTGCGCTGCGGTGGTGAGGGAGATAGAACGAGAGATGCGCCAGCAGTTATTCCTAGCGGCGCTTTTCCCGTCCGGGACACCGTGCGCAAATGAAATAAAAGTATTGAATAGGATTATTAGTGCACGAAGGAGGCAGGTAAATTGAATAAAAATGCCACAAATAATGGTTTGTTAAAAGGAAAACACATCGAACAATTATTTTTCAAGCCGCGAATAACAATAAATAATCAAAAATCTATTTGTTTTGAAAATAAGTACGCGCGCTAGTGTCTGCCCTCTCTTATTTTTGCACAATCTCATTCAGTACGCAATTCCCAAACTGCGGAACTGACGACAATTGGTAAACCGTATACGGCCGCAAGCGAGGTTTGAAAAGGTTTGAAAAGGTTTTAAAAAGTTTAAAAAAGATTTCCCACTCGTGCCGGCAACAAAAGTTTGAAAAAGTTTGAATAGCGCTCAGAAAAGTTTGACGAGCGACGTTTGTCTTGAAAAGGTTTGAAAAGGTTTGAAATGCGATCAGAAAAGCTTGACTCGATACCTGAGGAGTCCCGAAAATAAGTCCCGGGAATTACCGAAAAATTCACGGGAGTCCCGAACCCGCTCCCGGGAAATACTATAAAATTCCCGGGAATTCAAAAGCAATCCCAGGAATTCCCGGGAGTGGACGCATGGGTCCTCCTACAAGTAGCACTAGGATTTTTTCCCGGGATTTTGTTTCCCGGGAGCACACATTGTTGTCAAGGTAAAACTCGACAATTCGATAGGGGCGGGACTTTAAATACCCATAAAATCAATGAACAGAACTCAATCAGAGATCTCGGGATTGTATTGTATTGTATTTATTACGTTTCAAAAATAAGCGTGAAGTAATAAGAAAGAACTGAAAAATAAAAGTAATGATTAGAAAGAAGGGTATAAATGAGAAAACAGACAGCAAATGATGACATTCATACGGGAATAAGGGGGGTGGGGGTGAAGTAGGAAGAAAAAGAAGCAAAGATATTTGTAGAAATTCAAAGAGGGAAAATTGAGAGATGTTCATTAATTTTCTGGTGAAACTGTTTTGTACGCGTTCTATTGATTGTGCTAGCTTTTTTGTCTGGGGGGAGGTTATTACAGTACCGTATTCTAAAAATGGCCGTGTGAATGTTTTGTATAACTGAGATACAAGTCGAGCATTTTTTGAAAAAAAGCACTTGAAAATCATAAAGTTTTCGTATTTGGCTTTGTTGATAGCTGTTTCCCAGTGTTTTTCATAATTTAGGTTCTCGCTCAGTAAGAAACCAAGATCTCGTACTATTACTACGTCGCGAAAAGCAGTCAGAGCGGAGCGCTGTGGTCTCGCCGCAAAAATTGGGGGTCACAGCCGAGTCACAGCAGAGTCACAGCAGCGTCGCTCACCTTGCCACAGCAGCGTCGCGCGCTCTGCTCTGACAGGTTTTCGCGACGCAGTAATACTGTTTCTCTTTTTATGGGGCTGTTTCCTAATGTGTAACTTAAAGGTTTGGTTTATGCCCAATACTCAAGCATATCGTTTTTGAAGCGTTAAGTGCTAGTTGGGCGTTGCTTGACCATTGTTCTACCGCGTTAATTGCTAGTTCTAGTTGGTTATCAGGCTCTTTTTATGATAGGAACTCAGGGAATTTTCGGCAAGTTGCCGCCAAAATCGGCAAGAGTGCCGATGCCAGTCGGCACCCTTGCCGTTATTCCCGGCAACTTGCCGTTTTTCGCGGCAACTTGCCGATGACGAGGCATACCCTTGCCGTTCGCTTGCCGATTTTTTAGACTCTTCCCTTCAATTCGAACTATTTTAAATTGAAACATCTGAATTACTAACGAATGAAGAATCACTGTTAAAGAACTATTTCCACAGATGCTGATCGTCTCTGCTCGGCTTCATCCGTTTTTGAATTGACGTTTGTCTTGACACACTGAAAACCAATTTTCTAATACGCTTTTTTCGATTTCCCTTTAAAAATTTTAGTAAATATTGTCCATTCGCGAAAAAAGCAAGTGCGCTCCACAAAACTTAGTACATCGTGGATTTCATTTTCGTCGCCAAATTATTTAATTTCACGTTGAATTTACACGTGAAATTAAATAATTTGGCAACGAAAATGAAATCCACGAATAAAAACTCATGAAGATATTGCCGGTCCGCCAAAATTGTCAAACGCGCTCCTCTGTACACAACGCTATGCGATTTTCATTTTGGTCTCCAAATTATTTGATTTCACGTATAAATTCAACGTGAAATGAAAATATTTGGAAAACAAAATGAAAATCGCAGAGCATTGAGTTCAGCGGAGCGCGTTTGACCATTTTGGCGGTTCGACAATAATGATTTTTAAAGATTTTTTGATGTTTTCTTGTATTACTGCGTCACAAAAACCAGTCAGAGCGCTCGTGTCTTGCGGCTGTGGTCTCGCCGCGACCAGCGCGTGTACGGTAGTTTGTTTAAATTATTTTTTGAATAGTTTTTCTGTTTTTGCATGGTTTTCGTTTTTTTTGTAAACAAACTACCGTATACGCGCTGGTCGCGACGAAACCACAGCCACAAGGCACGAGCGGCTCTGCCTGGTTTTGGCGACGCAGTAATATTCGCAAGAAGCGACACTTAAATTCACGTTTTTATTCGAAAAAAGAAGAGTTTTCTGTCTCCCAATTTACCTTGAAGTGTCACTCCTCTCGAATACGTGATATAATGGATTCGTGGCGGAGTGACAATTTTTTTCGCGTTTTTATTCGAAAAAATAAAGAAATAACTGAAGAAATGAAAAGATTTTTGTCTCCCAGTTTCACGTTAATTGTCACTCCGTCACGAATCCATTATATGCTGTCTAAAGAAAACATTTCATGAAATCGCGTAATTTTACAGTTCAATGACGTACAAAATTTACAAAAAAACTACGATTTTTCCTGTATTTTCTGATTTTTTTTCCAATTGGGGTTATTCACAGAACCGGCAAAAAAGCAGCTAAAAATTCAGCAAAAATTTGGAGCTCCGATTGATCTTAAACTTCGGGAAATCATTTAAAAAATATCCCCGTCATTCCCTGAAAATTTCAGACTAAAATATTGATTTTCGAAAATTTGCAGAAATAAAAATCGATATTTTTTTAAAATCAATATTTCTGATATCTTCTGGGAAAGTCCGGGAGTATTTTTTAAATTATTTATCAAAGTTTCAGACCGATCAGAGCATTCTCCGATTTTTCGATGAATTGTTTGCTGGTTTTTTTTTTGCATTTTTTGCTGGTTCTGTGAATATCTCCAAAAGAAAAATTTGAGTCGTTTTCAACGGTTCGCGTTTGTCTTTTCAGACGAAGCATATTTTTTGAAGAATAATTTTTAATTTTTATGACAACTTTTACTTAAAAAAACTCACCATCAGTCCTTTTACTTCATAATTGACAAACATTCTCTTCTAAACCGTTATCTTCGTCTTCTGAACATGTTGCCATCGAGTTTCGTAATTGTCCCTTGCTTTGCGAATTCCACGAGCATTCTTATCTAAAAATTATTATTAATTTTTCAATAAAATACTGTAAAATAAATAAATAAATACTTACAATTGAATAGAGAATGACGCGGAGTCACAATTCACTTCGAAAATATAGAAACATATGAAAGTAGGATTGAAAAATAATAAATAAATAAATAAATGAAAAATATGCGCAAAGCGCATGCTGACGCATCTGTAAAGCTATCCTTGCCGTGTCAGTGCCGTTCGCTTGCCGGTCTCGTACATATCCTTGCCGGTATCTGGCGCATATTTGCGTGGGACTCCTTTGCCGATGCCTTGCCGTTACCTTGCGGCTACTACTCATTTTGCTTGCCGTCCTCTTGCCACCACATCAAATATCAGCAACTTGCCGGTTTCGACGGCAACGTGCCGCTTGAATAGCTAACCCTTGCCGTAGCCTTGCGGAAAATTCCCTGAGAATGGTATATTTTCAGGTCGTCGGCATATTGTTTTGTAACGATCGGCGGAGGAATGTTTGAACTAATATCATTTACATATAAACAGAATAAAACGGGGGATAAAACTGACCCCTGAGGTACGCCACATGGGGCGTTCTTACTTGATGAGAAGTCGCCGGCTATTTTTACCTTAAAAGTTCTCTTGGTTAGAAACGATTTAATCCAGTTAATTAAATTGCCATTGAGCCTGGTCTCTACTAGTTTCTCTAAGAGCTTATCGTGTGGTGTTCTGTCGAAGGCTTTAGCGAAATCAAAAAATACCGTATCTACTTGTTTACCTTCGTCTAAACTGGTGGTGATGTCGTTTGTCGTTTCTAAAACGCAGCTAGTCGTGGATCTACGTGGTCTAAACCCATGTTGCGAGGCTGCCCAAAATTTGGTGTCTGATAGAAAGTTTTGCACTTTCTTCAGCAAAAATCTTTCGTATGTGCGGCAAAAAACAGAGGTAAGGGAAATTGGCCTAAAGTGGGAGACTTCTGACGGCGATGGTACTTTTTGAAGTGGGAACACTATTGATTGCCGCCATTTTTTGGGACGATTCCAGTGGTCATTGAGAGATTGCATAGTTGAGAAAATGGGCTGGCTATGTAAGGGGCTATGATTTTTATACATTTAGCTGGGATGTCGTCGGGGGTTTGTGTTTAATTACTTTTTAATTTGGAAGGGAATTTCAGGATTTCGTGATCTGTAACCCAGGGGTTTCTTGCTTACTTGAGTAATCGGGGGGTAAATTATGATCCGCTAGAGATGGGTTTTTTTTAATGAATGATTTATTGATGAAGGGCAGTTAAACCTCTGACTCAACAATTAGCAATATAAGTTAGAAGATATTTACAGTTAATAGTTAGTAGTTAGTGGAATTAAGAAACAAGTAGTTGGTGAGATCAATAGTACATAGATTAGATTTAAAACACTGGGTGGAGGGGTTAGGGGGAAAAACAGAAGGGGGGAGGCTGTTCCAACACCGGATTGCTCTAATTGACAAGAACTAAGATGAGGTTTTAATAGAGTTTTTGACAGTAGGATATAAGTTATACTTATGACGACGAAGTTTATGAAAATTAGAAAGTATGATGCTATTTCGTGACACGTCCAGGGTTCGTATTTCCTTTGAAACCAGAATTTTGTATATAGAGACCAGATCGTGCAGCAGGCGTCTTTTTTTCCAGCGATTCTAGACCAAAATATTCCAAAGATTTGAAATACTTCGGATAAGGAACGTTAAACTTTTTGAACGTTCTGAATATGAATTTTTTCTGACAATTTTCAATACCTATAATGTTAGATTTTGCAACCGGGCTAGTGATAAGAGTTCCATATTCAAGTAGCGGCCGTATATATATAACATAGCATTTGATGAAGACTTCCAGTGTTGCGCGGCGAAGAACATTGAAGAGAAGATTAATTCTCTGATGAACCTTTTTGATCATAATGGCGTGGTGCTGTAAAAATGAAAGATCTTATGATATCCAAACGCCCAGGTCACGTATGACGTTGGTTCGCGGTATAGTCGTTGCATTGATTGAGAATATGGGGAGACTATGTGGAGACTTCCGACTGTAGAGAAAAGAGATAGACTCGCACTTGTCAGGAGCAATATCCAATTGCCAGATACCACACCAATACTCTAAACGCTGCAAATCTCGTTGTATTTTGTTTTCATATACGTCAAATACAGTACTGGCCATAAAAAAAATGCGACAACTGGTTTTTTGACGATACCTTCTTGGAAAGTTAACTTTTTGACCCGAATTTCTCACTGTATCTGCAATGGAACCTCACAAAAACTTGCGTACTTGCAAATTGCATCATTCTGCAAAAAAAAAATTTTTTTAATTTTTTAAATTTTTCTCATTTTTGCACTTTTTTCATGTATTTCAGTTTTTTGTATAAAGTTGAATAAAAATTAATTGGGAGTAGTTCTAATTAGTTTTTTATTGTTTTTCAGCCATGGTCAGACCAGTTGGAAAAAAAACTTTCACTGTGGACGTTCGAAAAAGCATCGTACGTGAACATGAACTAGGCGCGCATCCGAAGATACTCGCAACTCAGTTTGGTTGTTTTTCCAGCCAATTTTACCGTATTTTGAAGAATAATCGTAATGATGTAACGTTTCAATTAGCTTTCTAAACTAATTTCGACTATTCAGGATGGTGTAGTTCATCGTCAATCTCCAGGAAGACCCCGAAACACTTCCAAAGCTATGGATCGAAATATCTTGCGCGCGTGCCGAGAAGATCCTAGACGCACATCTACGGATATTGAAGTTTCCGTGACGTCTCCAAATGAACCGGTGTTATCGAGAAGGACTATTAGAAGACGTCTGCAAGTTGCTGGACTGCACGGACGAAGACCAGTCAAAAAACCACTCGTTAGTCTAAAAAACCGGAAAGCTCGCGTTGAATGGGCTGAACAGCACTTGTCCTGGGGACCTCGAGAGTGGGCTATCTGGAGCGACGAATCAAAGTTCAATCTGTTCGGTACTGATGGTATTCAATGGATTTGACGTCCTATTGGCTCCAGATATGCTCCTCAGTACCAATGTCCGACGGTAAAACATGGAGGTGGATCTGTGATGGTTTGGGGATGCTTTTTCGACACTTCCATGGGTCCATTGAGAAGAATTGTTGGAACCGTGGACCGATATGTATACGAAGACATCCTGGAGAACACAAACTCCAATGCCAACCAGAAATTCGCTCAACTCAAAGCTGCTTGGAAGAGTATCCCGATGACGGTGGTTCAGACGCTCCTGGATTCGATGCCACGTAGATGCCAGGCTGTTATTGATGTCAAAGGATACCCAAGCAAATATTAAATCACTTTTTATAGTTATCTTCCTTTAGTTTTTGACCTTCGGCGATTCTAGAGCTTATTTGTATAGATCTCCAAAAATGTCAATTTTCATGAATTTTCGAAAAAATTGAATAAAAAATAATTTTCAGCAGAATTTTAAAATCATTTTGACATAAAGGTTTCTGATAGTGCTGAAAAAATCTCACAAAAAAATTTTGGGTCAAAAAGTTAACATTCCAAAAGATTATCTTCAAAAAACTAGTTGTCGCATTCTTTATGGCCAGTACTGTAGTTTCAAATCATCTGCAAAAAGTAAAAATTTAGATTCAAAAGTAACCAAAACTGTGTATTGAATCAGAACTGTTCGAAGCAGAACCGTACCGTATCAGATTTGCTTTCAGAACTGCGACTCTGGAGTGAACAGGAAGCAAAAAAGTTGAGTGCACTGATCAAAGTGTCAGTGTTGATTTCTGCCATTGGCAAGTGGCCGAGAAGATGTTTGTCATGCCGCAAATAGTTAATCCAAGCAATTAAAAAGTGCAGCGATGGGTTGAAAACTCTACACCTCCGATTGCCACCAGAATTTCACAGAATTCCGACTTGCGACTTACGACCATTTTTTTCACTTTTCAATTCAGTATAAAAAATAACTTCCGGATAAGATACTTTACATCCATGGAACTCTGATTGCCACCCTAGCGCGAACCATAGTTGCTAGACGAAAAATTTTAAAATAACCAAAACATTGAAAAATATAAAACATAAACGGATAACTCGAAAACTTACAACATTAAAAAAATTTTAAACGGAAAATAATTTTTTTTTTGACAGTAAAAATCACAACTTTGTGAAAAAAAAACTTTGCAAAAATGATTTGCCAAAACCTGCAGCATCACGGGGTCGAACACCCGACCTATCGCTCTCTGCTGCCGCCCTCTATCCACTGCGCCGCTGCTGCCGTCGAAATCAGCAGCTCAAACGAGACGTGATAAAACCGCGTGAAATGACATTTCTCAAATTTTGGAATTTCAAAAATCGACCCGCAAACTTTGAGCCGCCCGTTCTCGAAAACTAGGCAAATTCGCAGGCTGGGACCTAGATAGATCGTTTTCCCATGTCTTAAAGTACAAAGGAGCCAATTTATAGAAAATTCCCAACCACTGACCATTTGGAACTCCCTTGTAAGAGCTTATCGTGTGGTATTCTGTCGAAGGCTTTAGCGAAGTCAAAAAATACCATATCTACTTGTTTACCTTCGTCTAAACTGGTGGTGATGTCATTTGTCGTTTCTAAAACGCAGCGGCGATGATACTTTTTGAAGTGGGAAAACTATTGATTGCCGCCATTTTTTTGGGACGATTCCAGTGGTCATTGAGAGATTGCATAGTTGAGAAAATGGGCTGGCTATGTAAGGAGCTATGATTTTTATAAATTTAGCTGGGACGTCGTCGGGGGTTTGTGTTAAATTACTTTTTAATTTGGAATTTGGATATACAGAACTGAACCATTTTGAAAACTACTGAAACATACAGTGCGCGTCATAAGTACAGTACTGGCCATAAAGAATGCGACAACTGGTTTTTTGACGATAACTTCTAGGAAAGTTAACTTTTTGACACGAATTTCTTACTACCTTAAAGGGGGTGCCAACTTTTTGGGGAAAGTTGCTTAAAATATACTCTTGCGTGGGGGATTTAAGAATATCACATTGAAATCGCACAAAAAAAATTCTCTGATTTTTTTTTTGGTGAAAATTTTTGCTCGAATATAAAAGTTACAGATAAAAGACTGATTTTAATGCAGAAGTGAGCAGGAAAACGAGAAAAAATTCAAGGTATGAGAATTTTGTTTCGAATTTGTTTTATCATTAATTTTGTGATCAACACGCATTAATTTGCTATCTGAAATCACGAAATGATGTTTGTAATATATTTCCCAAAGATTACTGCAAAAATATTGGAAAAAGACGGGAGAAAAATGATGAAAAAGAAAATGGCGTTTGAATTTCGCGCCAAATCGTGTACTCCCCGTGGTCTTCTATTTTTTTTTGTAAATTTCATAAAAAATCAGAAAAATTTTTTCGTGCGATTTCGATGTGATATTCGTAAATCCCCCACCCAAGAGTATATTTTAAGCCACTTTCCCCAAAAAGTTGGCACCCCCTTTAAGTCAACTATAACTTTAATCGAGAATCACCAAAACCGAATAAAATCAATTAAACTTTGGTTTTAAACAGTTTTTATTTAATTTGCCCTAATTTTCTTCGGTTTTGGTAATCCTCAATAAGAGTTATAGTTGACTTACTCATGTTGACCCTGCTATTCAAAGTGCTGTAAGTCAGCTGAAAATTGTCCGATCGACCCATAGTCAACTAAAATCATACTTTTAGTTTTGAAACTTCATTTTAAAAATAAATTTCGAGTCTTGAAAAATCTGAAAAAAAAAAATATTATTGGGTCGAAAATTTGCACGGCGTGTTAGAACCTATGTAAAGGCAAACGCGCTCTGTTGCATTAATCTGCGTCTCGATAGTTGCATTCTGCAAAGTGTAGCTAAGTGCGTGTGAAATTAGAGACGCAGAGACTTGGGAGAGATGACCTCCGAAATTTCATTTCCAAAACTAATTTTAAAAACGTAGTCTCCAGCACGCCGTGATTTGGCATCTGAAATTTTTTGAAAAATCTGCAGTTTTTAAAAATGACCAAATCTATTTTTGGAGCTTGTCAAAAACATTACGGGACAGATTCATGCAAATTTTCAGAACGGTCTCGTTATTTATACAAGCCGAATCGCTCACTTCGGTGGAGCACACTTGCATAGCAGCTCGCTGCGGGCCGCCACTCATATGACCGGCCTCCGGGGGTGATGAATATGTGCATCGGTGGTGTACTGGTGTGCACCACAGGTGAAGGGCCTCAAATCCATATCGGATCCGAAACGGATGGGACGTGGAATTTATAGGAATTTTATACGTATCCAATATAAATCCTATTAGGATCCACGCTCCCACGGATAGGATGCGGACGTGGGAGCGTGGACTGAAAACGGATCAAAAACGGATGGGACGTGGATATTTTTTAGACCTCCTGAAATTTCCATTTTTATTGATTTCACTCAAGATCCTCAATGAGCACACTTATCCAGACAACCAAAAATAACCGGTGAGCTCTGTGGCACCGTGCCACGGAGCCTTCCTCCAGAGCTTCCCACCCACCCTTCTGAATTCTCTATCCCAATAAATTGCACACCAGTGTTGTCGGCGGGTATACCTTCTCTTGTGGACCGACACCTCACGGGTTCCGACGGCCCTTATGTTTTGCAAGGGAAAGGGGCGGGGCGTAGCGTGGTGACACCAGTTTTTCGTGGATTTTATTAATTTAAGACGTAATTTCCCGAATACTTATTTCATATGCCTGCCGTGGGATATAAGCCCCCACCCCAGCATAAACAATTATTGTCCCTGACCATCGTAGTCCCCGACTATCTCGAATCAAAACGTTTCCAAATCAGAACTATGGGAAAGGTGAAATCAGCAACATGATTGGAAAAGAAAACAAAGATTTTATGAGCCACAAGTGTCGAAAATGAATTATGTGGTATTTAGTCTAACTGGCCGGCATCCAAGCAGGAGGTTTAAACAATAAGCCGGCATGCCGGACAAATAGAGTAAATACGGTATTTCAAATACTTGTTCTGTACTGGAGCATTTGATTTAGCTTATTATTATATAACACTTTTGACACGTATCCATTCGGAAAGAAAACGGTTTTGATTCGGGACAGTTCTGTTTTGATAAAGTTCTGATTCGAAGCTTTTCCTTATTCGGAAAGCAACAAAAATGATAGAAAAAGCTATGAATGGTACACTTCTATTAGAGGCTTCAATTAATTGGGATTGCTCTTCGATGTCGGTCGATTTTCGCTTCTTGTGTTGCTATTCTGATACGGCGGGGCTATTCTTATCCGATGGGTGGCTATTCTTATCAGGTGGGGGCTATTCTGATATAACGGAAGGCGATATTGATATGGAAAATAAAAAAAAGAAGAAGTGGGGGACTTATCTGATAAATAGGCGCAACCTCGAAATAGAACTGTACATCGTTTTAGCTCGTTTTAGCACAGTAAGGTAAAGACTATTGAATAAAAAGCCAAACAGAAAAAGTTCCACTCAGTGACGTGACCTGTTTTCGATTTATTGACTGGGTTCTATTTCACGCGGTTCTATTTCGAAACAGTTCTATTTTGGAACAGTTCTATTTCGGAACAGTTCTATTGCACGCGGTTCTATTTCGCGTCAAGTTCTATTTCGACACAATTCTATACTAGTTACTATACTTGTTCACTCATATGCCAGGATAACTGCCAGGTTTCTTTTACGAACCACTGAGTAAATCGGACCAAAATCAACGTATAAGGGGTGCTAAGCCGATCCTTGGTGGTCGATATCAGATCAGCTAGGGGGGGGGGGGGGCTACAATGGTCAATTACCAAGTTGCCTGCCCTTCTAATAGAGCCTGACAATCACGCGGATTCATTCTCCATAACGTCAAAAAAATTCCACGCGCCCTCCACGAGGGACACGTGGATCCATATAAGATCCGATATGTTTCCATTCTCCCACGGATCCACGCGCCCTCCATATATATTCCATCCTCCCCCACGCCGGCGTGAATCCACGGCGACCCACGCCAAAACAATCCACGCTTCCTCCACGGGGGCGCGTGGATCTATATCAGATCATATACGGATCCAATCCACGTCCCATCCGTTTCGGATCCGTTTTGGCATTATCTCCCACCACCTGTGACTTCTCTTCGACAATCTTGAGGTCGGGGTTCGAATCCTTCCTAAGTTTTTTTCTTTTCTTTTTTTTCTTGATGACCCTTATCAGACTTTTTTCTCTTGTTTTGACCCACATAAGACATATCAGAATAATAGAAATTGGCTACAAATACCATCAGAAAAGCACAGTTTTCGAAGTTATGTGTGTTGGTGGAAGACATTTAAAAAAAAAATTTTTTTAATTTTTTTTCGAACCACTTTAAATTATTTTTATATGTGAAAAATTCTTTTTCACAGTTTCTGGTGTATTTAATACGTTTTGAGTACTATTTTAAACTCAAAAACACTAATAACTGAGTGAGATAGTGAAACACCTGTTCGAAAGAAGTATCTCAAAAGATTTTGGACTGTATCATTTTTTCAGGCTTAAATTATATTTTTTTTAAATAATTTTAGCTAGAAAAATCAGAGAGAAACATTTAAAATTGAAAGAAATAAGTGTGCAAATGGAGAGAGAAGAAATAGCATTAGAAACAGAGAGACCCAGAGTCAGCAAGTGCGCTCCACCACAAGTGAGCGATTCGGCTTGTGCAATTAACGCAGCGTGTTGACTTACCCATTTTGACCCTGATATTCAAAGTGCTCTAAGTCAGCTGAAAATTGTCCGATCGACCTATAATGTTGTGTTGTCAAAAGTATAACTACAGTTACTACTTTAACACAATTTATTATAAGCTCAGTGCCGGTATTAACCTGGGCGCACTTCGCTACAATAAGGGCTTTACAGGAAAAGTGTATTGGGAAACGGGGATAATAGAAATAAGGTCTACTCGCCGATCGAGTAGTAGTAATAGTGGGTAAGAGATACAATAATAACATAATGAATGGGAGTTGATCACTAACGAGAGACGCAGACAACGAGAGACAAAATAGTTCGCGCTGCCGCTTGAAACTAAGACCAAAATTAATAATATCTTTGTGTGATCTAACAACACACAACACCTCCCTATGTTAGAATTAGGGGGTCCGATAAAGCAATGAGGGTTCAATTATCCACGATATCAATTCGACGGATCATATCGGTTGACTGGCTTACGAACACGATTCCCTCTTCTGACTGGCACTACTCCTGGTGACTGATGTTGCTGCGACCTTTGACTGAACTGAGCTGATGATGGCATCCTTGCTTGTGCACGAGATTGATGTCCTTGCTGCATTGACAATCCTTGCTGTTGTTGCTCACGAGATGGAGTAGCAAATGTAGGCGTTGTAACTGACAAAGGTGTAGACGTCTCCAGTGGCAATGGCACTTCGAAAATATCAAACATTGTCGTTGTCCACAACTCATCCTTGCATTCGTCCGTTTGCTCCACTCGCAGCTTCAGCTGGTTTGCATGAACCACTCGTTCACGACCATCATTCAAGCGTACCATGTACACTACGCGACCTTGTCTTTGGACAACCGTTGCAGGTTTCCGCGACCAAGCGTTTCTTTTGAAAACTTTACCGTATACACTCTCATTAACAGAAAAGTGCTTTGGCCTCGTACCGTGATGCTTATCAAACTGATCTTTCATCAACGATGACTTCTGACTTCCTATGTTAAGCTTTAACTTCGGAATCATCAGAGACATTTTAGTTCTGAGACGTCGTCCCAAATGAACTTCAGCCGGTGTCAAACCTCCAAGAGCATTAGACGGTGTTGACCGGTAATAGAGTAGGAATTTCGACATTATTTCTGTGTCTACACTTCCCTCCCCTTTTAACTTTTTCAATCCTCTTTTTAACGTGTCAACGAATCTCTCGGCTTGACCGTTTGACTGTGGATGAAAAGCGGGCGAGCGAATGTGCTCAATTCCATACTCCTCACACATGGATGCAAATTCTCTTGAAACAAACTGCGTTCCGTTGTCAGAAACCAGTGTTTTGGGATAACCATGGGTACTGAAGATAATTTTCAGTGTTCGTACCGTAGAGACACTCGATATCGACTTAACTATCGCTACTTCAGCCCATTTGGATTTGGCATCAACAACGACTAGATAATACTGTCCGTTATCCGGCCCAGCATAGTCAATATGGATTCTCTGCCACACTCGATCTGGTGTCGTCCACGGCTCCAACGGAACTTTCCGTGTAGTCTTTCCGTGAATTTGACACGTGGTGCAAGCTGCCACCAACTTTTCAATGTCACTATCCATTCTTGGCCAGTAGACAAGTGATCGAGCTAGTTGTTTCATCCTTACTATTCCTGGATGTCCTTCATGCAACTGCCTAAGCGTAGCTTTTTGCAGTGCCTCTGGAATAACAACTCTTTCTTTGAACATTAAACAGTTCTGAACAACTGAAAGTACAGATCTTATGTCAAAGAACTGCTTCAACTTTCCTTCTGGTTTCTTCGGCCAACTATTCCGAGAAACACAATTAATTACTTCCTTCAGATTACTACTTTTCCAAGTCTCCTCCTGAATATCCTTCACACGGATTGGAAGTTTCCGGACGGCTGCATACAGCACGTCTTCTACATCTTCCTCGACCTGAGCAATGACAATATCTTCATTCTCAAGTGGCGTTTTCTGAATCATCCGCGACAAAGCGTCAGCTTGTCCGAATTCATCAGTTTTGACGTACTCCATGTCAAAATCATATGCCAGAAGAATCGTAGACCACCTAACCAAACGGTTTTGCGAATGCACCGGGATTCCCTTCTTGCTTCCAAAAATGAACAGCAGTGGCTTGTGGTCAGTTCTTAGCAAGAACTTCCGACTAAACAAGTACTTATGGAATCTTTTAACAGCGAAAATCAATCCCAAACCCTCCTTCTCAATCTGCGAATAATTCTTTTCAGCAGAATTCAGAGAACGGGCTGCATGGGCAATTGGTTTTTCTGTACCGTCTGCGAATCGGTGACTAATAACCGCGCCAATTCCATAGTCACACGCGTCTGCTGCAACTACTATCGGAATCTTTGGCATGTAGTGGGTGAGATTTAAGTCTGAAGACAACACGTCCTTCAACTTCTGAAACGACTCCGCCTCCACTTTAGTCCACCTCCATTCCGCATCTTTCATTAGGAGCTTGTCTAAAGGTCCTCTCAAAGTTTTCATTTTAGGAATGAACGCACTGTAATACGTTACCATCCCCATAAAACTTCTCAGAGTTTTCTGGTCCTTTGGCTCACACATGTTCTTGATCACCTGAACTTTCACTTCGTCAGGTCTACGACCATTTCTGTCGAATATAAACCTAAGGAACGTTATCCTTCTCTCAAGAAACCTGCACTTTTCGAGCTTCACCCGGAATCCGTACTCAGCGATTCGTTGAAACAACTCGAACAAGTTTTCATTGTGTTCTTTCTCGTCACGACCTACGATGATCACATCGTCTAGGTACGCAGTGACTCCAGACAATCCAGTTATCAGTTTATCCATGATCCGCTGGAATAACATTGGTGCCGTCTTGGCTCCGAACGGAAGTCTTTGGTATTGGTATAAGCCTCTGTGGGTGTTTACCGTTAGCAACGGCTTGGATTCTTCAGCCAATTCAATTTGAAAGTAAGCATCTTTCAGATCTACTGTCGAGAAAACAGTTCCACCATTCAGTGTAGCGAACACATCTTCCGGTGTGGGAATTGGGTGATCTTCATCTTCCAGAGCCGCGTTCAGCCCCGTTTTGAAGTCAGCACAAATTCTTAATGCACCAGTGTCTTTCTTTTTCACGCACACTAACGGCGCTGCACACGAACTGTGATTAACCTTCTTAAGGACGCCTAGACTTTCCAGTCTATCCAGCTCCTGCTCAACCGTTTCTAAAGCTCCATATGGCACTGGACGCTTTCCAATAATAACCGGTGAAGATTTATCTTTCACAGTCAGTACCGCCTTCTCTTTTGTACACGTACCCAGACCTTCTAGGAAAACTTCCGGAAATTTTTCCTTCAGTTCCTTTCCAATTGACTCAGTGTCAGAACTTTTCAGCTCATTGACCATCATGTTCATGTGGTAGGTCATTTCGGATGACTTTGATATCCAGTCAAGGCCTAACAAATTTCCGTGTTCTCGTACGTGAACAAAAGCGGATGCCGCAGATCCTTTCAGCATGAAGTCCACTTTGGCTCTACCCAACAGCTTAACCTCATTTCCACTTGCAGATTTCACCTTCATTGGACATTTCTCCAATTCTGGTTCACCAACCTTCATCCAGTCCTTCCGACTGATAAGTGTGATATCCGATCCAGTATCGAGTTGGAACTCAATCAACTGATCGTTCACTTCCACCATAACGTATTGCCTCACCGCATTGACCTCAACGTCTTCTGCAGCAGCACTTTCAATGACTACCATACTCTGCGCCTTCTTGGAACCTTTAGATTTGCAGTATTTGGACAAGTGTCCGGTTTTCTGGCATTTAAAGCACTTTGTCAGCCTTTGCACGCAGTCGGGTTTTCTATGCCCTACCTTGCCGCAATTCCAACATTCATCAACTTTGCCACTTGACTGCTCACGGTTCCACACTTTCTTATGGTTCCGATTAAAATCTTTCTTGGTGTGTAAAGCTCTAACGGCTTTGTCCACCTGTTCCATTTCTTGAACGACGCTATTCTGCCGAAGAAGCTTTTTCCATTCTTCGCAGAGGTCATTAACGTTAACGGACTCTTTCTTTTCCCATTTCTGCTCAACATATCTGATAAAATATGTGCGGGTTGATTTGTCTCGCGACGCATCCAAACCTTTGAGCCAGAAAAACACTTTCCACCCTTCAGCATCAATGTCCTGCGACATTGCTGACTCACACATGGAATTGACTTTGGTCGTGTTTTCCACAGGTGTTTCATCATCTCGAGCAATGTTGATGCACGCGAATCGGTGCGAAAACAAGCTCTTCTTGATGTCAAACATCTGTTCTAGTGTCTTGACTGTTTCATCAAACTCCACTTCAGTGTGCTTTCGCGGGCAAATTCTTTTCGAATACTGCTCGTAAACTTCATCTGACATTTTGCTCATCAGCAACGAGACTTTGCTCTTGTCCTCGAGATCTTTCCTTTCCACCGTGAACGCCGCCTCGTGACGAGCGTACCACTTTGAGAAAGTCTTTTCTGTTTCAAGATCAAACTGAAACATCGCCACACGACTACCGATGTCATTCATGAGCTGTGTCTGAGACACACCCGAAGTTGTCGGTGTTATTTCTGAACGACTTTCATCGTTTGACTTGTTTGTCATCGCCTGGACGAGAACAGTCATCGCTGCTTGATGCTGTTCGTTTTGCTTTTTGAACATTTGCATCATTCTGAGCATGAACTCTTCGTTTTCTTTGTTCATTTTCAACTTTCTCGATTGCGCTCAGCAAATACAGAGAAAGAAAAAAAGAAAAACCAAAAGAATTCAAAACAAAACGCAGAAGCTTTCTGGTTTGCTCGAAGTTCGGTAAATAAAAAATAAAATTTTGTATTACTTTAACCTGATCGCCAATGTTGTGTTGTCAAAAGTATAACTACAGTTACTACTTTAACACAATTTATTATAAGCTCAGTGCCGGTATTAACCTGGGCGCACTTCGCTACAATAAGGGCTTTACAGGAAAAGTGTATTGGGAAACGGGGATAATAGCAATAAGGTCTACTCGCCGATCGAGTAGTAGTAATAGTGGGTAAGAGATACAATAATAACATAATGAATGGGAGTTGATCACTAGCGAGAGACGCAGACAACGAGAGACAAAATAGTTTGCGCTGCCGCTTGAAACTAAGATCAAAAATAATAATATCTTTGTGTGATCTAACAACACACAACACTTTACTATCTTTCTAATATATAAAAACCCAGATCGGGATGTCTGTGCGCGTCCGCACTTGCCTTTTTTGCAAGAAAATGCAGTGGACAAAACACGAACCCGTGACCTTAGGATTTGTATTCAAGCGCACTACCGACTGAGCCACAGAGGAAGGAAATCTTCCCAAAACAGAGTGCGTATAAGTGAATCAGGAAGAGTGGAACGTAAAAAAATAGAATAGGCTGCGTCAGCAGCCGCGCAGGACTGCGCAGCAGGCTTGTGTTTCTTATATATAAAAACCCAGATCGGGATGTCTGTGCGCGTCCGCACTTGCCTTTTTGCAAGAAAATGCAGTGGGCAAAACACGAACCCGTGACATTAGGATTTGTACCCAAGCGCACTACCGACTGAGCCACAGAGGACACACAGGTAAACCGGGAAAGCCAAAAAGAAGTCTTCCGGCAGCTGACGGGAAGCTGAAAGGAGAACATCGGGCAGTCGAAATCCCGAGCTTCCGGAAGACTTCTTTTCAGCTTCCGATCGACTGCCCTTCAGCTTCCTCCCAACTTCCCAATATTTTCCCCTCCCGCACTGCACCTTGCATTGGGAGACTCGCTTCAAAAACCAGAGAAATTGGTCAATAGAGCGCGCGTGCACCGCGATTGCGTCTCGTATCTCGACACACTCTCTCGCTCACTTTTTTTGAAAATTTGTTTTTCAGAGCATTAAAATGCATTTTAAAGTATCTTCTCGTTTCATTTTTGGAAAAATCTCTCTGTTAAAAGGTAGCAAATTTTTTTTAGAGTGTTTTTAAATCAAATTTTTCGAAAATTGGCCGATTCTTCCGTGCACTCTATCGATTTTTAGTTGTTCTTCCATTTTCGCAGGCATTTTTTCATCCGAAGTGTCATATTTTCTATTTTTCCCTTTCAATTCTTATTTATTTTGTCTGAAATTTACAGTTTTACGTGCCATTCAACGAAAACCAGCATTTGGTTTGGCGAGAGACCATAATTGTACAATTGCAATGCGAAACTTACGAAAAATTGTGCGACGAGTACTTTATCGCATTTCTTTTTTTAGCTTAACTTGAAAACTGATATATCAATTATTTTTCTTATGTAAATCGCGAAAATCACATACAAATTCAATTTTTTTTCTTGTTCATTGTTGATTGAAGTGCCAAAACGTTTTTGAAAATTAGAAATTTTTGTCGAATCCCAGATTCCAGAACGAACCAAGACTCGAAAAAAAGATTTCAACACAAAAATTCAAAACTATGGCTAAAAAATGTCGGCAAAAAAGAAAGAAAAACAAAAAATTGACAGCGTACAAGTAATTATTGGCCAATTTTGATAAACTTTGTTTTAATAACATTCTAAAAATGTTTACTTCCATTCAACTGAGCGATTTTTGAAAAAAGGGAACGAGAAAATGCTGAAAAATGGATTTTAATTATCTGTTTCAAAAAAAAGTGAGCGAGAGAGTGTGCCGAGATAAGAGACGCAGGCAGACGCGGTGCAAGTGCGCTCTATTGCCCATTTCCTCTGAATTTTGAATCTAGTCTCCCCATGCAAGGTGCAGTGTCCCGGTCCCTTAATATCGATAGTTTTTTTGGAAAACGGTTTTATTTCCTTACAAATGATTGGAAAAATAACAATTAACAAGTTCCGTATACAATAAAAAACATTAATAATATGTATCTTCGTGAGCCACAACGTCCACGGTTTTTTCGATCGATATGTCGTTCTCTGCACTGCACCTTGCATTGGGAGACTCGCTTCAAAAACCGGAGAAATTGGTCAATAGAGCGCGCGTGCACCGCGTCTGCGTCTTGTATCTCGGCACACTCTCTCGCTCACTTTTTTTGAAAATATGTTTTTCAGAGCATTAAAATGCATTTTAAATTATCTTCTCGTTTCATTTTTGGAAATATCTCTCTGTTAAAAGGTAGCAAATTTTTTTTAGAGTGTTTTTAAATCAAATGTTTCGAAAATTGGTCGGTTCTTCCGTGCACCCTATCGATTTTTAGTTGTTCTTCTATTTTCGCAGGAATTTTTTTATTCGAGAATTCATATTTTCTATTTTTCCCTTTCAATTAATATTAATTTTGTCTGAAATTTACATTTTTACGTGCCATTCAACGAAAACCAGCCTTTGGTTTGGCAAGAAACCATAATTGTACAATTGCAATGCAAAATTTACGAAAAATTGTGCGACGAGTACGTTATCTCATTTCTTTTTTTTTTAGCTTAACTTGAAAACTGATATATCAATTATTATTCTTATGTAAATCGCTAAAATCACATACAAATTCAATTTTTTGTCTTGTTCATTGTTGATTGAAGTGCCAAAACGTTTTTGAAAATTAGAAATTTTTGTCGAATCCCGTATTCCAGAACGATCCTAGACTCGAAAAAAAGATTTCGACACAAAAATTCAAAACTATGGCTAAAAAATGTCGGCAAAAAATAAAGAAAAACAAAACATTGACAGCGTACAAGTAATTATTGGCCAATTTTGATAAACTTTGTTTTAAAAACATTCTAAAATTTTTACTTCCATTCAACAGAGCGATTTTTGAAAAAAGGGAACGAGAAAATGCTGAAAAATGGATTTTAATTATCTGTTTCAAAAAAAAGTGAGCGAGAGAGTGTGCCGAGATAAGAGACACAGGCAGACGCGGTGCAAGTGCGCTCTATTGCCCATTTCCTCTGAATTTTGAATCTAGTCTCCCCATGCAAGGCGCAGTGCTCTGGGATGACCACTGGCTCCTCTGGCTCCACTGATTGCTCAGTGCTTAAAGATGGTTGATAGTAGTTTGGTTGACTCTCGTGTACGAAGCATTCCGTTGAACGAAAAACGGGATCTCTGGAAGTTAAAGTATTGTATTTTTATTTAGTTTTGTTATTTGAACGTACCTTTTCAGCAGAATTTTGAATTCTTCTAACATCTCCTGGATATAGCCTTGTTTTGATCGTCTCTTGTAACTGAAAATAAATAGCAATTCGAAGTAATTGAAATTTACTATCTTACATATAATTTCTAAGCGACGATTTTATATGGGAGACGATTTTCGAGAGGCTCCACGATGTTTCATCAATTGAAAATCCAGCTTGAAGAACTTTGGCTAGGGTGTCGAAGAAATGTGTGTCCATCTTAAGATCTAGAGATATCTTTGGGAATTGGGTTGCACGAGTGGATTCGGGTACTGTGTAGATTAGAAACCAAGGGTGCCGGCTGTGTATCTGAAATTTGCTGCTCGAGTAAGTAATACAAGTGTTGAAATATCTCATCAAATACAGTAATAACAGCCTCCGAACAACAATCGATTAACATAGTTCCAATGAGAATTGAGAAATAGAACATGTTTACCATAGAAATAAAAAAAACAAAACAATATTTTCGAAAAATGTCGGCGAAGAAGCGGAAGGGAAGCTGAAGAGAAGGGGAAGGGAAGCTGAAGGGAAGCTGAAGGGAAGCTGAAGGGAAGCTGAAGAGAAGCTGAAGGGAAGCTGAAGAGAAGCTGAAAGGAATCGGCTGCCCCTGAGCTTCCCTTCAGCTTTTTCCGGTTTTTCAGCTGCCTTTCAGCTTCCCTTCAGCTTTTCCCGGTCCTTCAGCTGCCCTTCAGCTTTTTTCCAGCTTTCCCGGTTTACCTGTGCAGAAATCATCCCAAAACAGTGTGCGTATAAATGAATGAGGAAGAGTGGAACGTAAAAAAATAGAATGTGGCAACGAAGTCGCCAATAGGCTGCGTAGCAGGCTTGTTACTAATAAAATTTTTCTGTGTGTAAGTCTGTCTGTGCATCGGTATGTTCGCACTGCTCGCGTAGTCCCCAGAAGTCCGTAGGGGTCCACATTTGAAAATCTGAGTCTCCTGGATGCCGCGATGATGCCCGTCTTTTTCAAATTTTGATATCATTATTTTGAAGGGTACTTTACTGTTAGGCCCCTCAACATTATTCTTTTTCTTCTGCACGTTTTGCATTTCTACAGTCAAAATGAAATCCGGCAGAAAACTCGGGGTCGTTTCAATTGTGACATCACACACTGGAGAGCTTTTCAGTCTGCGCGATGTTCAAGTGGTTTGCAGTCTAGGCTGCCGTGTGGAAGGCCGAAAGTTCGGGCAAGAGTGAAGATCAACTCCCCACCGATGGAAGAACAACCCCACACCAAAAAGAACAACTCCCCACCAAAAATACATGTAACACGGAAAGTTCACGTAAAAAAGATGGGTGTGCATACGCGTGACCCCAAAAAGTGGAAAACTTAGCGGATCCGCGCCACATGGCAGTCCTTTCCAGTGCTCTCGTCTATCGCGTGCTACCTTTGCACCAACTTTGAGGCAATTTCAAAAATTGTGCAAATTCCCTGCAAACATTGTGCGAAATCTTAACACCATGCAAAGTTTGGACAAAAAATGAGCGGTTTTAGCACTTAGCACCGGTATTTAGACCGTTGCAAACATTACATCGCAGTCTGCGTCTACACTATTTTCGTGCTGGACACAGAAACATCTGCGCGAAATTTGCAACATTTTTTCTGTATAGCATGCCCAGTATGCGGTGAGATGTATTTTTTTAGTTTCAGATTGTTTTGTTTATTATTGGATTATTAATTTAGAAATCTGCGTCAGCTTAAATATTTTTATGTTATGTATTTGCCACGTTTCCAATTGCTTTTATTAACTCCTCTCCACGTTTCACAACTCGAGTCAATTCTTATTCAAAAAAATTCCAGATTCGTCGAGGATGGCCATAGACCAGAGTTGCACGGAAGTGAAATTCTCTAAAAACGGAAGTCGGAAATGAATATTTTTCTACGGAAGTCGGAATTCAAAAAATGAGCTGAAGTCGTAAGTCTGAAATCTATCAAATTGTGGCATCAACTACGGCAACAACACCAACCATCTTATAATAAATTAAATTTTTAGTTTTAATTTTTTCCCATTTTTCACTACTCACGGCCTCCCAGACTCCCAACGCGCCAACCAATCACTGACGCATTTCTGGTGTTGGAGCATAACTCGACGGCGCGTCTTTGAGCGCTCTGATGTTCTTGTGTGCGATTTTCTCGTGAAATAATAAGTTTTTAACAAGAATTATATGCGGAGATAATGTAGAGAAACGTTTGAAAGAGTAAAAGTGAGGAAAAGCGTCGAAAAACCCACAAAATCACCGATTTAATTGGAAATTAGCCATTTCGGCGAGAAACAATTAAAATTTTTATTGAAATCAGCTATTTTCTAGCAAAAAATAACACAACTTCAAAACAAATTACCGTGATTTGATTTGAACCAGAAAAAAAAGCCAGAAAAATGAAGTTGATTTTTTTTTAATTTAGAAAAATGGAAACATATTTTTTCCGCGAAAATTATGCAATATGTGACTGATTATGACAAAAATTAATAAATTTGGTCTGGACAAATCATTTTAACATAGAAAAAAAGTAGAGTTTCATACAAAAAAAAGAAGAAAAAATTTGGGAAACGAAATGAAAATAACGAAGTACGAAGTTCAATTGAATTCAATTAAGCGCGTTTGACCGTCGCGTCGCTCCGGGCCGAAAATACAAAGACGAAAAACGGACAAAATATAGGCAAATTCATAAGAAGACAATCTTTTTAATTTAATTAATAACTTCAAACTGCATCTCCTTCTCCTACAGGAGTTCAAATATATATATATTGTCAATTTGCGAAAAAAGCAAGTGCGCTCCACTAAACTTAGTACTTCGTGGATTTCATTTTCGTCTCCAAATTATTTCAATTCACGTGTAAATTCAACGTGAAATGAAATAATTTGGCGACGAAAATTAAATCCACGAAGTACTCAGTTTCGTGGAGCGCACTTGCTTTCTTCACGAATGGACAATATTTATTTTAATTGAAAAGAAGGGCATGACCACTTATACTATCAATGTTTACAATAGAAATAAATTTACAATAGAAATAGAAGGTGTGTCAGTATGTATGACAATTGAGACGAAGATATTCATGAAATTTCAATAGTTTGATATTGTTTTTAAAAGAATTAGTTGAAGGTTTGACAGGAAAAACATGAGAAGGGATATCATTCCAACATTTAAGAACACGGTTAGAGAAGAATTGCTGTAGGGGTTTAGAGGAATTTTTGAGAGAGCACCGGAGAATGAAAGAGTGACGTCGGAAAGATCGTAAATTAGCAAAGGCAAGAGATGGGGACTCGTGTAGATGGGTGTCACCGGTAATAAAGATTTTATACAGTAAAGTGAGATCAAATAAAAGACGCCTGTATTCTAGCAAATCAAGTTTACAGTAAAATAGAGACTCAAAATATGATACATAAGTTAATTTAAATTTTTTAAAACAACGATAAATAAAAGTCTTTTGTACAGACTCTAGGAGAATAGTATGAGAGAGGCGAAAACATGAGAGTAGGCGAAAATATTTCACAAACATATTCAATCAAGGGGCGGATGCATACTGTAAAACACCGGATAAAGGAATCGAGAGGGGCGTACCGCAAACGTTGAAAATAATGTTGATTCTTTTGTGACAATTGAGGACAGGTGATTCGATGTGATTGTCAAAGGAAAGGTTAGACTGAAAGTGTACACCCAAATCCCGGATCTTATCAGTATAGGGCACTACTGTGCTTGAAATGGTGAATGTGGGTTTAGAACTGGGGACCAATCTTTTTGAAAAACGAAAACTGATGTGTTCACATTTGTTTGGAGCCACATCCAACTGCCAAGTATGACACCAATTAGACAGAACATCAAGGTCATCCTGAACACCAGACGATAAATGAGAGAAAATTTTCAGATCATCTGCATAAAGCAGATAATTTGATTTGAAATTATCTCCAATATCGTTGATGTACAACAGAAACAACAACGGCCCCAGCACAGATCCTTGCGGGACTCCAGACATGACCGAAGAGCATGCAGAGAAGGTCCCATTAACACATACAACTTGATTACGGCCACTGAGAAAACTTTTAAGCCAGCAGAGTAAACTCCCGCTAATCCCATAAGCCTGAAGCTTGATTACAAGTTTTTTGAGAGAAACAGTGTCAAAGGCTTTTTTGAAGTCGACATATACACTAAGTTGCCTTGGGCAAGTCACCCACCCAAAACTCCTTTATTATCGGCCTACACGTATCAGCGCCATGGCACTCTGTCTAGACCGCCATACACGCTATTAAGCGCCACAAATAATATAAAAATAAAAGTATTTTAAGTTCACGTGAGTTCACGCGATTTAGTGCCACGTGGATATTATTTATTTTGAGCGGCCCCATTGGCCATTTAGTTCTCGTTTCTGTTTCGCTTTTGTTGTTTTTCCCTCTTGGCAGTGTTATTTTTGTATATAAACTCTTCGTTATATTCCGTCTTTGTCTTATTTTATTAGGAACCCGGCCGTTTTGAATAAAACGGGCCAACTTGGGGGCCGAACCGTCGCTTTTTCTTTCCCTGTCGAGTTTTTTGGAGGAGCCCACGCATTCTACCGATTGTTTGGATAAACACCCGTAATTGTGGAGGAATCTAAATAATTCGATACACTTTGATTGGATAATCATCGTGAGAAACGCTGATCTGATTGTTTGGATAAACAATCTGCGGTGATTGGGAAGTCGACAGACGAAGATGGAAGACAACGAGAGTGGAGTGAGGAAAGTCGAGATGGCACTGGATGTGATGGACGGAACTCGGGCGTGCGGGACGAAAGGCTCGGAGTTGAGCGTCGAGAAGCGGCACGTGGGTGTCAAGCAAAGGAGGAAGCTTTTCAAAAACTTTGCGCGGTTCGTGGATACGGCCGACGAAGTTGAAAAGAAAGTCATGGAAAATCTGCTCTCAGTGCAAAGTTGCACAGAGGGGCAGCGGGAGATGATCGTTGGACCGATCGAAGAGTTTAGGAAAGAACTGTGGGAGCGATTCGAAAAAATCGGTCGCGACAAGTGGCCACGAGCAGTGCTCAGGCTGATGAGGGAGCAGGAGCTGGAAACAGTTGAGGAGCTGAGAGAACTGTGTAAACGAGGCAGTCTAGTGGACAGAAGCTCAACGAAAAAAGGTGAAGAAAACCATCAGGATGAGCTGATTTGGTTCAAGGAGGAGAAAGAGCGACTCGAGGCACGCATTCGGGAGTGCGAGGCAGAGAAGCTCAGAGCCGAGAAGTTAATGCGCAGGGCGCAAAGGGCAGTCGAGAAGGAGAGGAAAACTACGGAGGAGTTGAGTAGAAGCTTGCAACAAGCGACAAGGGTGTTGGAAAGGTTAAGAAGGTATGGCGGAATGAACCAATGTTTCCGTTGTGGAGGTGTGGGCCATGTGGTAAGACAGTGTACGTCGAGGCCAGTGCAGAAAGTGCACACAGCCAAGAGGAAGGAAAGCAAAGATGGTTGAGCCGGTGGAAAGCCTGGGACAGAGAAGGCGATTCGAGGACGAAAGTGGGTCGGTCGTATCGGCGAGGTCCACAGATGGTTGGGAACGATCGAAGAAAAGAAGTTCGAAGTGGGAGAAAGAGGTGGAAGTGTTGGCAAAGCCAAACTTCAGAGGGCCTTCACAAAGTGGTGCTCAGGTTAGAGCGAAAGCGAAAGCAGGTCTCGGACAGTTCATCCGGATGGAAACGGAGAAAGAGTGTGTGCCGACGAGCCTGTGCTTGAAGAGTGAAGAAAGAAAAAAGTCAGGGGTGGTGTCGAACCCGCTGTTCATAAAGAGGAATCAAGGGATCGGTGTAGGATCGCGAAGCGCGACAAGGAGTCCGCCGAAGACTGCACAAGTGACAGTGGACAGGATAGGTGAAGACAAAATACGCTGGGTTCCACGGGAACAGAAGAGATTAGTGTCGGATGTGCAGAAGGGATCGAAGAACGGAAGACGAGAGGCGCGAAGACAAGCAGTCAACTGTGCCGAGAAAAGCGAAAAAAGCGAATTCAGTGTTGAAAACACGGATTTGTGTCTCAGAAGGACGTTGGAAAACAGACACGGCGGTGTCTGTACGGTGAAACCGGACAGGGTTCGGTTGTCGTCAATTTCATTATCGGCGTCGGAGACGATTGATTTGATAGTGTCTGGTCGGCTGCAGAGACAAGGCAGTGCCGGAGCAGGAATCAGTGACGAAGCGACGGCGGAGCCGATCTCGGAGCGGAGACACGTGGACACTTTTCTACGACCCAGTGCAAGACGACTAGAACGTCATCGCCACGTCAGTGCTGATAAGTGATATTTTTCATTAATGGTTATGACGTATGTTACACTTATCCGTTGTTTTGTGTTGCATATTAGGAAGCCAATAGGTTTGGTCCTATCCGTTTTGAGTTTAGGAAATTTTTAGATTTTTTCTTAAGGTTAGGATTTTGTGAGTGTATTAGGTCCTGTTAAGACTAGGAAGTAGGCTTTAAGGTTAGGGATTGAGAATTTGTAGGATTGTTGTTGTTCTAACGTGGCAGTAAAGTAAGCTAGTAAGAGCGAAAAGGCTGGTCATGTTATGAGAAGAATGTAAGTCGCGTGGACGTGTATTGTGCCAGCACCGGCCAGGGGTCCGGTTTGTCGGACGGGGGGGGGGGGGGGGGGGGAAGTTGCCTTGGGCAAGTCACCCACCCAAAACTCCTTTATTATCGGCCTACACGTATCAGCGCCATGGCACTCTGTCTAGACCGCCATACACGCTATTAAGCGCCACAAATAATATAAAAATAAAAGTATTTTAAGTTCACGTGAGTTCACGCGATTTAGTGCCACGTGGATATTATTTATTTTGAGCGGCCCCATTGGCCATTTAGTTCTTGTTTCTGTTTCGCTTTTGTTGTTTTTCCCTCTTGGCAGTGTTATTTTTGTATATAAACTCTTCGTTATATTCCGTCTTTGTCTTATTTTATTAGGAACCCGGCCGTTTTGAATAAAACGGGCCAACTACTATGGGTAACACGTTTTTTCAATTACCAATAAGTGCTGACTGGAACGAGAGCAGCTGGGAGACGGTTCCTCGATGCGACCGAAAACCATATTGTCGATCAATAATCAGTCTATTTACATTCAAATATTTTGTAATTCAGATCGGACAATTTTTTCAAGGACTTTACAGATAGAAGACGTTAGACTTATTGGCCGATAATTACTTGGATCACAACGTGGGCTTTTTTTGTGGAGAGGTTTGACAATTGCTGACTTCCAAAAAGAAGGAATAATACCATATTGTAACGATCTCTCATAAATTATGGACAACGGCAAGGCGATAGACGTACATGTGCGCTTCAAAAAAATAGAGGGAATTCCTTCCGGAGTTGTGTTGGTTTTGAGTGGAAGACGTGACAAGTGAAATTTGACAATATGAGGACTGACATTAACGGACGCACGGCGCGGCCAAATCGACGTGGCCGAGGAAATTTCGGAAACTCGGCCACCTCCTTTTTAATGCATTGCGCCGAGCGGCAACTATAAAACTTCGTTTTTTTTTCTGTTTTTTTTTCGCGTTTTTTATTATCTTTTTGTAAATAAATTTTTAAAGTAAACAATACTTTCTGGATAACTCACAACCGAGCTCGCATTTGTTCCGCACACTTCCCGTCACGAGTCTTCAAAGGTAGTGAGTTTTTATAAATGTTTTTCTCGTAAAAAAAATTATTTGGATTCTCCGAGTTTTTGCCAAAACGTTATCTAAGCAATCATCTTTCGTTTGATACCAAATATGCAAAGCTGTATGTATGAATTTTGAAAAAAAAACTACGAAACGTCGAAAAATGTGAAAACTTCCGACAAAAAAATATTTTTCTCGAAAACAAGTTGGTATTTCGTTCTGTTATTTTGCCACAACATACTCCAGAAAATTCTCTTTCTTTTGATACCAAATTTATAAAACTGTATGTATCGATAATCAAGAAAAACCACGAAGGATCGAAAAATGTAAAAAATTCAGACAAAAAACATTCTTTTTTTCTCGAAAACAAATTGGTATTTTGTTCTGTTATTTTGCCACAACGTACTCCAGACTATTCTCCTTTTTTTGATAAAAAATTTATAGAATTGTATCAATTTTGTCAAGACAATAATGGACTATCATTGTGATATCCCATTAGTCTTGACTTTATTCAAGCCCGACTTCGTCGGAATCAATCAATTTAACAACTGCGCGGACAATTTTCCTTTATCCGCTTCACTGGATCAACTACTGCCGTCTCTCCAATTGCAAGAGTCTCTCTCATGCGCCTTTAACTTCTCCGAGAAGACTCCGAGGACCGACCGTAATTCACTCGCGCGGCGAGACCATCTGCGTCTCTTAGTGACCTCGCGGCGCCATGAGAAAGGAGAGATCACTGCTGCCGCCCACACACACACTGCGCGGACGCCTACGCGTCTGCTCGTCTGCGTCTCACCCAATGGACTGCTGCTAGCCGTCACTCTCTAAGGAACAACTGGAATTGCTACCGACTGTTATTCTTGGAACCCACTGATTCTACTCAATGTATTGTAAGTCGTTAGAACCTTGTTTAGTAGTCGGCGTCCCTCCCCCTTCTTTCTAATGTAAGCGTAGGATTCTCTCCGGAGTCTCCAGCGGTAGCTGCCGCACGTCCCGTCGGTTATCGTATCAGAGGACGGCCGACACCTCGACCCCTCTCGCTTTCCGAGAGGTTCTTTCCTCGAGCCTTGCTCTTGGACCACGCCAGCTCTAGACTTGGGACTTTCGTCCTTCTTTACTTGTAACCAATGTATATTTGCTTTATTGAGATAAACTAATGTAATTAACATGTCCTCTTTGCGTGATAATTATCGTGAGCCTCTCGTTTATAATCAGGGAATTGTGGCTGTCACCGAGCCCTATACTATATCCTTGACATGGTGCATCGACACTAGTCATGGAGATTCACTATATCCTTGACATGGTGCATCGAGCCGTTTGAATTTTTGCCTTGTTTTGCAAAAACGGACCCTCGGTGAAATAAATCTGCTCTCGATCGATATTTACGTCAAATGACTGTTTTTTCGTTAGATAGGCCGGCATATTGAACCTAAAAATTCTTTACTGCCCCGCCATAAAAATCAATAAATCGAATTAATTGGTCTGCTTCAACAAATGCAAACGATTTGGCCACGAGAACAAAATGGGGGTGGTACTGTAGCGGAAGAACTACGTCATCAAATGGTGCAATTGTGCGCCGCGTGCATCACGGTGTGCGTCCGGCACTCTGCCCCCTCCCCATCTGCAGCACTATCTCGCCAATCAATAACGATCGGGATCTTCGCAAATCGTTTTCAACGTCAATTTCGCGGATTTTATGGATTATTTTTCGACGAAACACTTTGTTCCAGTTTCACGCGAGTTTTTTATTTTTTAATTTGCAACTTTTGCCGCAATTTTCTAAAAAAATTCCGTTTTTCAACTACAGGGTGGCCGATAAGTATAGGACGTTTTGAAAGTGCTCCCATTTTTTCAATTTGAGGATTTTTCGAGAACAACCTTTATTAAACAACAAAAAATAAGCAGAAAATTTGATTTTACAAGAGAATTTCGAAGTTGGATCCACGAGCTTTGACACAGGCTCTCAAACGTTTCTTCACCGAATTGACAGTGCGCCGCAGGTATCCGTCGTCGATCGAAGCCCATGCTACCTCGAGAGCGGCCTTCAAGTCATCGACAGTAGCAAAAACTTTTCCCGCGATCTTCCCTTCCAACATGCCCCAAACGCTGAAATCCATCGGATTGAGATCCGGGCTGGAAGCAGGCCACAAGTTCTTGTCCAGGAATCCAGGGAAATGCGCCTCCAAGACGGCCAATGTCGATCTCGAGCCATGGGACGGTGCCCAGTCTTGTTGAAGGATAAATGGACCACCAGCAAAGTGCTGAGTGACCCAGGGTAACAAATTATCCATCAACACAATCTTTTGGTACACCTCCGAGTTGATTTTCACATTTCTTTCAATGAAAACCAACGGAGTTTTACCGGTTGCCGTGATACCGGCCCAAACCATGACACTTTTCGGGAAAAGGCGGTTATGGGCAAGACGACGTTTCGGAGACATGCTGTCATCCTTTGACAATAACTGTCTCTGGTTTTGACGGTTGGGAAGAGGTTCAATAGTGAAGATCTTCTCGTCTGTCCAGATAACGTCAGAGACGCGGCGCACTTGAAAGTGCTGGAGTAATTTTCGGCATTTTTCGAGTCGCATCGCTTTCGATTTGTCCGAGAGGTACTGTCCACGACGTAGTTTGTAACTTTTGAGCTTCAAGTCGTTCTTGACAATCGATTGGACAGTGGATCGGGCAATTCCAAGCTGTGACGCCATCCTATTGAGACTCAATCCATCATTTCGAATGATCCGTTTCTTGATGATTGCACGAGTATTCCGGGTGTTGACAGAACGTGGACGTCCGCTTTTTTTTACTTCAGAAGCATCTCCTCGCTTTTTGATAGCAGCGACAACGTTTCGAACCGTCGAAGACGAAATTTGAAGGCGTCGAGCGATCTCAGCACTTCCGAGGCCTCTCTTGAACAAGAGTTCAATGGAAGGACGATGAGGAGAACTTTTCATAGCTCGGCGATATGGAGAAGTGAGAACAAATGACTGAGAAGCTTACTTATATAGTCTCTGGACTTTCGAAAAGTTTCGAAATTTTTCGAAAATATCCCTTGGCACCGTGCCAGGGAACGCTGAAAGCGAGCGTCCTATACTTATCGGCCACCCTGTATTTTCGTCAAAATTAATCAAATTCACGCGTCTTACCAAAAATCGCAGCCAATTTCTAATTTTCTTTTATTTTTCTACCAAATTTTTGCTCCATTCGTAATCCGTCTTACCAGCGGATGAAGTGGCATTCGAATCGTGAGCTTTCCGGTACCAAATTCTTCTCTTAATTTTGCAAATTATTTTAACTTTCCATCGTTTCGGTCTCGCTTTCCGGTACCAAATTCTTCTCTTAATTTTGCAAATTATTTTAACTTTCCATCGTTTCGGTCTCTTTCGCTCGTTGAGCACCGAAAAAAAAATTAATTTGCCAAAATTAAGAACAATCCAGATCATGAGAAGAATCAACTTACTGAACCACCACCAACAGCAGGAAAATGGAGCGCAAACCAATGAAAACCACTGCAATCATCCGCAACAATTCTCGATTGTCTTCGGCCCCCACGCTCCGCCCAATAATCCGGTATGTAGCCGCACACCAGCGAATGATTCAACAAATAAACGTGCAATATCGAATTTCGAAAACGACTGAAATTGGGTGACCGATGTCATTATCCTTGCGAACACAACAACCAAACCAATGGAACCGGACGAAAATAATAACAGTGAGCGAATTTTTAAAATTTTCTCAAGCCGCCGGGACCATGCACAAGGATATCAATGCCATCAAGGAATAAGAAGACACAATTGTCAAAGTCGTCGCCCATCTTAAAAGCAATTCGGAACAACTGTGCTCCAAAGCAAAATGTACCAAAATTTCGACCAAATGCTCACAACTATCAAAAAAAAACAAGAAGAGACCACATCGCTGCTCAAAGGAATGAATTCGGAAACTAATGCGAGTCAACATAAGCAACAAGATTCCCGCGAGGAGATCAATAAGGTCAAAAGTGCAACAATTGCAGGAGTCAGCGTTGACTAGGTCACCGCTGCCTCCCAATTCTGCAACAAATTTATCAAAAAAACGAGCACGAGGAACAAATGGGATAACTTGAAAAATCATGGCACCAATGACGCAACAAATGAAATTGGAAAATGCTTTTCACGACCATGCATGTTCTGCGCCAGGTGACACATATCAACCTACCGCAACCGCTATCTCAAAAGAACTGGACGGCTTCTGAGATCCGACACCAAAAACATGTTCACCTAATGCGGCAGCAAGGAACACGGTCAAATCAACTGCCAACACAAATTTTGAACTCGAGACAAATATTGTGCAAGCACTGCAGAAAAATTGGCCGGAAAATGGAGTCAACAAATGCAGGGACGAGCCAACTCGGGTCAACCAAGCAGAAAAGAGGAGAAGCAACAACTGAATTCGACCAATCGATAAAAATTTTCTCATTTTTGTCACAATGCTGTCACCAAATGAATGCCACGTGTACCCAATGTGCCAATATGGACCAAAATTATCAAGGTCAACATCACTCCAATTGGCCAATCCAACAACTATGCCCACCTCTATGCAACACGGTGGTCGTAGATTTTTACTACATCTGAAGGCATAGGATTGTACAGTCTCTACGCCCATCAGACAACTTTTCTGAGCGCACGGCATACCGCAACCCAACCGGTCGTGAGTTCTTATGTTTTTTGCATGGAATATTATTTATTCTTATCCGAAGGTTCTGCGTCATCAAATGTTGTGCTAATGCACACATTTAGATAATCACAGAGGCGAAGATTGGAGTAACTAATGAACCATTTGTGAATTAGCGGTTAACAAAAAAAACATTTTTTTAAATTTTACATTTCAAACAACCGATAATTTGCAAACGCAGTTGAAACTGGAAGGAGTTTCCAAAAATTGGGAAGGAAGCGGCGTCCGCCTCATCTATTCGGAAAAATTTAAAATTATAAAAAAAAAAAAACCAATGCCACCAAACCCCTAGCGAAGTTAGCAAATTAAGGGCAATAGTTAGTGTAGGTTCCCAGGTAGGATCATCTATTAATTAGTAATTTGTTTTCACGTAAATACTCCTGATCAGTTTGTTTACGTACTAGGTTACTTAAAATGGGTTCACTATTACTATTCTAGCGCCACCAAAACCTAACTTATTGGTCACAACAGCGGGTCCCAGTCACATCACACGTGACACCTTTGCACTTTGGCATTGCCATCTCACTGTGCGGACAGTTCATCAGCTAAGTATAAGACCAATTACCAAATTCACAAAAATTTCTCTTTAAACACCTTATTTTTCTATTGAGTTTTCTGGAAAAATAACTCCGCAACCAGTGGGCAAAAATAGTCTATAAACTTCCTCTTTTTCGTTATCTTTTCCGATGTCCCAAAAATGTCAACAAAAAAAAACAGCAACGATTCTGAACGACTTCAACACCTCCATACACGGATCACCTCCACGGTCTCTACTGCACCTACTCAATAATTGGAAACAAATGGCAGAAGTAAGCACACCAATGACAGCGGATTCACTTCAAAATGCTCTGCAAGCTCAACGAAACTCCAACTGGCATCACACAATTGGCTTGGGCGCTGAGTCATAATCGCCTGTCAAAACGACGGCAACGACGCCTCAGCTCTCAACTACTGTTTCTGGCGCTGGGTCTTCCTTGGCAGTCTCCAAGACAGCATGGACGCCCCAGCTCCGAACTACTGAGCAACACAACCACTGCAAAAGCAAAACAGAAACACAAATGGGCTCGCCAATGGATTCACATGGTAACCATACGGATTGGAGACGATGCTGCCACCAACTGTGTTTGCTCATTCTCATTGGGATGCTACAAAACTGCCAACAACTGCTGTCATCATCTCAAACAGAACATTATGAAAAATAACTGGACGCTTGGAAACAAAAATTAAATGGAAGAGAAGAACCTACGAAGCGGAGCAGAAAAGAAGAAAAAATTGGCAACTTACACACTCGGCTTGCATTCAAGGACATACGAGCTCCTCACATCAGCGCATTCTAATGGTCCAAACAAATTACGAATTGCTTAATCATGCTATAGCCAAGACCCATTGCCCACAACGATGCGGCCCTTCACCAAACTGTCACCCCCAAACTTCTCAACTCGCAGCTCACTGCAACAACTGCGATATTTGGGACCCCCGCCAACGTCGGCCTCAGCGAGGAAGACTCATGGAGTTGCAATGAAATGGATTGGAATCAATGTTGACAACTGCATCTACCTTACACTTCAAAAGGAATGCATCCTACAGGTTACTCCCACTTACAAGGGACTTTCGAAATGGTAAGGGTTCAGAATTTTCTATAAATTGGCATACTAGTACTTTCGAACATCCTGTACACGAATATCATAGTGGTTATCTGCAGAGATTCCTCCAAGTCTGAAAATTTTTGGTCTGAAAATTCTAGGTTTTCCCACCACATTTTGCGCCTCGCGCTCTCCCATTTTCTTCACTGCTACATTTGCAGTAGCTTTGGCAAGCAGGGATGGATGAGTGGGTAGCGCAGTTGAATGGAAATCATGAGTTCACGAGTTCGAACCCATTTTTGGATTTTTATTTTTTATTTTTCGTTTTAAACTTATTGTTTGGTCAGATGTTGGGAAAAATAATTTAATTTTTTCAACATTTTTTTTTTGGTTTTTTTTAAAGTTAGGAAATATTGAGAAAGTTCTTGAAAATTCTATACTGTTCAAGAAAATTCCAGGAAGTTTCAGAAATTCCCACATAATTCTCTGGGAGCTTCTTGCAAACTCTTCGAATTTTCTAACTTTTTTTTCGATCAGTATAAATCGATCAGGTCAGCTATTGCTGATTATATCATTATGGTTTATGAGTCAGTCAAGAATGGAACTTATCAAATTTCCACGAAAGAATATTTCACAAGTTTTGAAGATGATATCAAAGATACAAGTTTCGTATTCAAATTAAAGGAAAACAATACTTTTGTTGCAGCCTGGTCTCCTGATGATGAAGAGTCTCTCAAAATGGTAGTCTATAAAGACGCAGTGCAGCTCTCTGACAAGCCCAATCTGATCCGATTCTGCCATGCCAAGCTTGTTGAACTGGGAAAAGTTCCAAGTATGAAGTTCCATATATGAATATATTCAAGAACTTCCTCAATATTTCCAAACTTAAAAAAAAAGTCAATTTAAAACGCAATAAAAATTAAGAAAAAAATTAAATTATTTTTCAAACATCTGACCAAAAAATAAGTTTAAAACGAAAAATAAAAAATAAAAATCCAAAGGTGGGTTCGAACTCGTGAACTCATGATTACCATTTAACTGCGCTACCCACTCATCCATCCCTGCTTGCCAAAGCTACTGCAAATGTAGCAGTGAAGAAAATGGGAGAGCGCGAGGCGCAAAATGTGGTGGGAAAACCTAGAATTTTCAGACCGAAAATTTTCAGACTTGGAGGAATCTCTGCAGATAACCACTATGATATTCGTGTACAGGATGTTCGAAAGTACTAGTATGCCAATTTATAGAAAATTCTGAACCCTTACCATTTCGAAAGTCCCTTGTTAGATGGCATAAGTTGAGCGCAGGACCATAGGACCGACACGTCTTCTTCTACGACAGGAGCAACGCAAAGCTCGGGAGACGTTAATAACATAGTCGTCCACGACGGTCGCAAACACCGTCCTACAATGGAGTACGGACCCAATGCTCCATCTCTCGCCGCAACGCGAGACACAAAACTGCTCATTCGCCGCCACGCAAAACAACACTTCACTCGCCGCAACGCGAGAACATCACAGTGCAAGCTCTTATTTCTGTACTAGTTGGCATTGACTTTTACAGCAATACGCGCTCACTCCTCTACCAAGCAACGATAATTTTGGCCTCACGGCCCAGAGTTATTTGCTTAGTTACTTGACGCAATCTCTTTCGAAATTCTCCAAACTTTTGAAAGATGAACAATCATCATGCAGCAACCGACATGGTAACTCGGATAATCACCGCTTTCACTGCCAACTGCGACAACTACCACAAACTATGCCGTCTGTCACCGCCGATATCACGTTACGACCTCAATTACCGACTTCCGAGGAACAATCTAATGCTATCATACAACTGCTTTCGAACATCACGTATTCAACAAAAATGCGTAGCGGAACAACTGATGGAAACGGTAACCCAACAAAACAACACTCCGCGGACAATGAAGCCAAGTACGCGGAAAACGTTGAATATCTCACCAATGCTCAACTCTACCACTGAAATCCGCGACAAAAGCATGGCGCAAAAGATCGAATGGAATTAGGCTTCAAAAACACACAAAATGCTGATTTTTCAACAACACGATTTCCTGAAACATCATCACAGATCAAATCAGCGCGACAGATAAGTGTTTCTCAAAACACTCCCCAATATTAAAAGATTGTCTTCGCTGAGTTTCACGCTTTATGCAGTACACTCAGGGCATTCACTCTTTTCCTCAACTAATGACAATACATTTGGATTGGAGAACAACAACGACTTCTGATTGTCAAAGTGGATTGCTCAAAACCAATTACTCCAATACGGTACTTTCTTATTCATCAACAACTGTGGAGATTCGAAAATCATCACCATCCAACAAATGCCCAATCATCCATTCGACCAAAATTTTTTTTGTTGAATGTTTCAAAACAGTCCAGCACACAAGTTACCAAATTCACCAATATATTCAAAAAAAAAATTTACGGAGTTCTCCGGACGTGTTCTCGTTAATTCGCGAACAAGTCCCGAACAATTCACTACCAACAGGAATCACGAAAAATTACTACAAGGACATTATCCCAAAATAAATCGACTTCCTTTGAACTTCGGACTGGATTGGATCAACTGTTATTCAAACTCTGGTACGTTTTTTATTCAAATATTGGATCGACTGCTCTTTGGAACTCTGGATTTTTATCGCAAATTGGATCAACTACTTTTGGACTTCTGGAAATTTTTACGTCAACAATTGGATCAACTGCCTTCGCAACTTTAAAAAGTTTTTCGTCATGGATTGGATCGCTATCGAAACAATGGCAATTTTTTCACAAGGAACAATTCTCAACACTGCAACAAGGATGATCAAAAAACGAACTTCACTGCCGTCTACAAGCTGAACCAGGAAACCTTTCTCAACTACTGTTATATTCTCTTAACTATTTGGCACCTCTTCAACAATTTCAACTCCATTAACAACTGCTATAACTACTGTTACAACTCCTATTTTTCTTCACAACAACGTCTATTTTTCAACAAATTCGTCACCTACAACAACTACAAAATTTCAACAACTTCGTCACCTATAACAACTGCAAAATTGAAAACTTTGTCACCTTTATTAAACGCAAATTTTTAAAAACTTCGTCACCTTCAACAACTTCAACAAATGCCATGCTTTCAGTGAGGTTGCTTCTGTACCCTCACCGAACATACTATCATCTACAACAAATGCCTTCATTGAGGTTGTTTTGTACCCTCACTGAACATACGGAAATACAGTGCGTTTCACATTTATACGGTCACCCTTATTTTTGAGTTCCACGTGGCAATCGATGAAAATTCGTACCCGGCGACTTAAAAATCGGATTCAGGGCATCAATTTACATACCCAAAATAATTTTTACAATGATATCTAAAAAACTGCCCGAACTAGGGCACTTTGACTGAAAAACGGTCATTTGCAAGCGTTTCACATTTATACGGTCACCTCAATAAAAACCGAAATTTTTATTTCTATTCGAGACCAATCGGCTTTAAATGAGTTATTCGTCTTTAAATTAAGAGTATGACACACTTTATCTTCGTTTTCTTTTCTTTATTCATTTGTGTACGATGCCACGATGTATTTTGCTATCGGATGCCAAAAAGCTTCAATTCGGGCTTTTAAAACTGCGGGATGGTCGAATCGAAAGGTTTCCCGTCATATGAATTGTTCCAGAGACTGTGTGAATTGTTTTTTCTTGAATCCTAACGGAACCAAACCCTCCAAGAAGACTGGTTAGAAGCCGAAGTTGGATACTTGATCCCAACGTGTCATCTTGAGATCCGAATTCAACTCGATAAAGTCGTGCAACGATCTCAAAAAAGGAAATGAATTTGAATGGGAGCAAGTCGACTGTTCAAAGAGCTCTCAAGAAATATAAAAACCTTTTTCGTCAAGTTATGCGCCCTGTCCCGAATCTCACCGACAATCACAAGTAGCGCCGCCTCCACTTCGCCCTCTCGAACATGTCTACTGATTGGAATAAAGTACTTTTAATCAATATTATTAATCGGTAACCACTTATTTTTGTCAGGTTGCCTTCTCGGATGAGTAAAAATTCAACAACGACGGCCCTGATGGATACAAGTCATACTGGCATGACCTTTTCCAAAAAGTAACTTTGGAGTTTGATCTTGTATGGTCTGGGGAGCTTTCTCGTCCGCCGGTTTCCTTGATCTGGCGTTTGTAACTTGTTGGATGAACACTTCGGACTATCAAGAAGTCCTGCAGGGCCATCTTCTTCCATTCCGCCGTCGTTTCAGTCGTCAGCAGTTCGTTTTCCAGCAGGATAATGCGGCTATTCACGTCAGTAGCTCGACTATAGATTGGTTTAGGGCAAAGAACGTCGACATTTTGTTTTGGCCAGTATGTTCGCACGAATTGAACTCTATGGATAATGTCTGGGGAGAATTATAGAACAGTTGGGGACCTAAATACGGCTATTCTCGACAGGTAAAAGCTTCCTCCACGAATTCAAGAAAAAGGACACCCAGTACCTTCCAAATCTTATCTAATCTATGTCAAATGGTATTTATGATGTTATTACTTCGAATGGTGCTGCCACCAAATATTAAATTGTTTTTGTTTTTGCATTTTTGTGGCTTTTATTGGGGTGACCGTATAAATGTGAAACGCTTGCAAATGACCGTTTTTCAGTCAAAGTGCCCTAGTTCGGACATTTTTCAGATATCACCGTAAAATTTGTTTTGGGTATGTAATTTGATGCCCTGAATCCGATTTTTAAGTCTCCGGGTACGAATTTTCATCGATTGCCACTTGGTACTCAAAAATAAGGGTGACCGTATAAATGTGAAACGCACTGTAACTGTCTTAATCTCCAACCCCAGCGTCAATCCGGAATTTCGTATGGACTAATACAACTGCAGCGTAACATAAACATCTCAAGTCAACATCTACAAAGCTGCGTTGCACGACTCATCCGGATCGACTCTAGTTATGGAGATTCATGTCGCCCCCCAGTGTCAAGACAATAATGGACTATCATTGTGATATCCCATTAGTCTTGACTTTATTCAAGCCCGACTTCGTCGGAATCAATCAATTTAACAACTGCGCGGACAATTTTCCTTTATCCGCTTCACTGGATCAACTACTGCCGTCTCTTCAATTGCAAGAGTCTCTCTCATGCGCCTTTAACTTCTCCGAGAAGACTCCGAGGACCGACCGTAATTCACTCGCGCGGCGAGACCATCTGCGTCTCTTAGTGACCAAAAATATTAGGTTTTCACGACTTTGTTATATATTTTTTGTTTTTTGTGGCTATTTTGATACTTTTCCTCGTTTCCTTGTTGTCCGAATCTTATTTTTTGATTGTATTTTATTTTTCTGTTGTTTTTTAAGCATTTTTAATGGAATAAAGCAATTAATTTCGCTGTTAAGAACTTTAAAAAGCAAAATTAAACCCAAAACAAATTGGTGTTGACGCGCAATCTGCAGTGTTGCGCCGCGGTGTTTGCACACCAGTTTCGCTGCCAATACTGCTGTACCATTACAAGTTTTTCCTCGGCCACGTCGCGTTGGCCGGGCCGTGGGACGAAAGACACTGGGACGTGCGGGCCGAAAAACTGGGTGCACATCCGTCATCAGTGGTGTACACGGAGGAGAAAGTGTTCGAAAATAAAAGGGCTTTAATAATGTCATCGGTTACATCTTCATTCGCAGCACTGTCTCGAAGTATACCAATTTCCTCGTCACTCTTCCACCTAGAATTGACAAATTTATAAAAGGCATGTTGAGGGGAACCTTCGCACAGTAGATTTTCAGTAATTCGTTTTTCTTCCAGAGAAAGACGAGTTCGGAGAAGAAGAGCGAGAGCTCGGTAGTTTACCGAATTCCCTTCTGTCCTCCAGATATCGAGCTTTTTCTTTTGAAGTTTGCGAATAGAACTGGAATGCAACTTTGTGGAAGGTTTGAGAATTTTAACCGGAATGAATTTGTCAATTAAAATGGATAAAAGAGCAACAAGATCTTGGTACATTTCTTCTACAGTTAGAGTTGAGAAACGACAATCCCAATCTATGCGACTGAGAATGTAGTTGATTTCATTATAAGACGCCTTTCTAAAACACTTAATGGTGGACACTTTTGATGATTTTTTGCGCTGAAGTGACAGGGAAACGTGCACAAAACGATGATCACTGAACAAGTCGCCTACAGTGATTAGCCGAAAAAGGTAGATTCAAGTACTTTTCTTCATTTTTTTTGCGGTTATAGACCAAATATCGCCCATATTTATGTTATTTTAATTTGAAGTGAACCAGGAATTTAATTAATTGTCCCGCATTAAACAGTTCATAATGCATGATTGAAAAGTTCACGAGAATAGGTTTACCAATCAGTTGTTACTGAGTTACTGTAGGTGCTTGAGGCGAGGAGTTACAGAGAAAGTGGTCAACTCTATCTTTCTTTCATATATTACGCTATTCAAGTATGTCCGTCTGTTCGCTTTGAAGGGTCAGGTAAAGTTCTCTCGGAGCGATAAAAACCCATCAACCTTGGGAGAAATTGAACTTGGAAGCGCAGATTCGATTTGCAACTCACTAGCCACTACACCAATTGGTACACGTTGCAGAAGAAGTATTTTGAACATTAAATGTTCATGCCAATTTTAATATTTTTTTTCTGTCGCCGATAGGCGCCAGCTCAGGCTTGTTTAAATAATATTCTTAATTGGTAATCATTTTGAAACTCTCCTTTCTACCCAAAACATGTGGTTAACATCAGAACAAGTGTTATGGAAAATTTAACTAATAACTTGAGATCGGATTGAGAAAAAAAATAAATAACGGGAGAAATAACGATTCCAGGCTACTTAAAGAGTAAATGCGACCTTGCTTAAGGAGTTTGGAGACGCATTAAAATATTAAAATGCCAGGACTCGACCAGAAAAGTTGGGCGGTACTACGGTATAGAACTCACATGGAATAGAACTGTTATGGAATAAAACTGCGCGGAATAGAACCGTCTGAAATAAAGCTGTACCGGCCCAGAACCGCTCGAAAATCTCGAAGAAATATTTTGTTGTAAATTGTGAGGCCCTCAGTTCTGTTTCGTGAAGTTTTTTTTTAGTACAGTTCAATTTCCGCCGGTTCTATTCCGCGCAGTCCTATTCCGTAGCAGTTCTATACCGTGAGAGTTCTATTCCGTAGTACCCCCAAAAGTTGTGTTCAGTTTGAAAATAATTTAAGTACGGTCATTTTTTTAATGTTCTTGCGCAATGCATTGGGTTGAAAAAACCTAAAATATTTTTCTTGCTGCACTAAATAGGTTTGTGACATATTTTTTCGCAATCGACAAGCCTGGCCCTATCAAAAACTATTTTTGATATTTTATTCATTAGATTGATATTAAAAAAGTGGATTGACAGGAACACAGAAAAACATTAAATTATTAATTTATTTAATTTTGGCTATTTACTCGATGTTTCTTTGACATACAGTAAAATTCTTTGAAAAATCAAGGAGACTCGGGCGTCCCCAAGCTTACCCAGAAGAACAATCTTCTGGTAGTCAACTAAAATCATACTTTTAGTTTTGAAACTTCATTTTAAAAAGAAAATTTCGAGTCTTGGAAAATCTGAAAAAAAAAATTTATTTTTGGGTCGAAAATATGGCATCTGAAATTTTTTTGAAAAATCTGCAGTTTTTAAAAATGACCAAATTTATTTTTGGAGCTTGTCAAAAACATTATGGGACAGATTCATGCAACTTTTCAGAACCATACCCTTCTCCATTTAAAAGTTATAGTCCAAAAACCAAAATATGATATCTTTTTGTCCGTTACTGTATTAGAGCAAAAAAATAATGAAAAAAAGTGATTTGTGTGCGAACCCGCGACAAAAAAATGCGGATTTCGGGTTTGAAACGTCTGGATTTGAAATGTCCGAGAAACTTTATTTAATGTCGTTTTGGGAGAATCTCTCAATTGGAACAACCTTTTCATTTTTCATTAGTTAAAGATTAAATTGTTTGTTGTCTCTTTGCCTTGATAGACCAGATCCACAGAATTAAAAGCACCATGACGGAAATGACAATTAACGCAAAAATAACCATTAATGACGATACTGTCCTGAAAAAAAGTAGTTTTTATTAATTTTAAAAACAAAAATCAAACCAATACGTTTTAGTTTTCAATTGTCTCGAGAAAAACAAAATGAAAAATGAGTCAGCTAAAGTCAGAAGCTTGAAAAATGAACCAATTCTTCTGATATTCGTAAATTGCAGATCTTGCAAATGCCCGATGCTTTTCTTAAAAACTGCGATTTCTAGAGACAAATCAACAGAGGTTCTTTCCAAAAAACCGAGAGACTTCATCATCAAATCAAAGTTTATTGGAGGTAAGTTAACGTCTTTCAAACTAGACATAGAGTCTGCAATAGACTTCAAACTTTGTTTTCGGGTAAGAATTTTAGATGGAATTTGCTGAATTTCTTCATAAAAGGTGTTTATTGATTTGTTGATGCTGGCAAAGTTGACCCATGAAGAACCAGATAACTGTTTTTCCAGCGATGGCAAACGTTGGATTTTTTCCGCCAGGATTCTTCCGTTTTCGAAAAAGGTTTGAAAAGTTTGTCGCTGATCGTGTCTTTTTAAAAAACCCAACGTTTGTTGCAAATTAGTTAATTGAAAAGTGAGTTCTCGAGCATACGGAAATGTTTTTAAAAGGTTGTAGTCTTTATTTTTTTCGATTCTTGCTTTAAAACTGTTTTCTATTGTGGGCCATTTGCTCAGTTCGGCTTTTGCAACCAAAAAAGTTTCAGGCAGCTTGTTGATTTCTATAAGTTCTATTTCCGTGAGCGGTGATAATGAACTTAAAAATTCAAAATGATTCATTGTTTGTTTTATGTCTATTTCGAACAGCCGCGGAGTTTCAGTTATTTCTGAAATTTTTCTTAATATTTCATCGGTGAATTTATCTTTTAAATTAGCGATTTTTGACCATAAATGCAAAATTTCTCCTTTTTGGTTTTCAAAAGAGTTCAGTTTGGTTAACGCTGATTCTAAAAACGGAATGTACCTGCCCAGGTTGGCTTCTATTATTAATTCAACCCTTTTATCGTCATTTCCGTCATTGTTTATCAAATCTTCCAACAGTTTGCCAATCAGCTTCTCAAACGCATTTTCTAGAATCATGTCGTACGCTTCTTTCATATCAATGCTTAAATTTGCAAATGCGTGAAAAGAAGTTAGATCTTGTCTAAACTCATCCAAAATGGAATTATTTAAACTGTCAATCGGCTTCAGTTTTTTGAATAAAGCACTTGCATTATTCCCAAACGTCGAGATGGAAGTTAGTTTCAATTTTTCCATATTTGAGAACACTTCCAAACTTTTTTGAATTAAATTTGAATATCTGATTTTTAGATTTTTTGTCCAGACGTTCTCCGCGGATTTTATTTCACTACTCACATTTGAAATAGGTTCTAAAAGGGTCTTTAACGCAGATAAAGACTTGCCTCCATTCAATATTTTCTTCATCTGATCGTCGTCTAAGTCCTTGGAAACAGATTCCATATCTTTTGATCCTCGAGGAAAGCCTATGAGAGCCTTTTTATCAGAAACCGTGACGCTTGTGCTCATCAATTTGTGAACACAATTTAATTGGTTCAAGGCGCGTTTTCTAATGCCAGGTGTAGTCAATCGTTCAATGATCGGGACAGATGGTAGCAAACTTTTTGCCATTTTTACTATTCTTCCGAAATCAGTTTCTGACGTCAGTTGCTCGTACTTCTCAATGTAAACGTTAAATGAATTAACACTCTGCAAAACTTCAGCAAATTTGCTGGTTTTTGCCGAAACATTTTGATTTTTTACTTTATAAAGCAAAAGTGTGAAGTTTGCATAAAACCTATCAAAAAAATCAGAATAATTTTCGGGGACAGATGGTGACATTAATACTACAACGAGTTTTTTTAAATTAGTTAACAAAGGAACTAAATAATTTGTTCCAGTATCAAAGTGCAATTTCGATTCATGGAAAGAGAACAAAATTTGGCCTATTTGTTTCAAAGGCATGATTTCATTATGAACATATTGGCTGAAATTCATTGTGATCCCTCCAAATGTATTGTTGTTTTTGCGAACAGTTATTGAATTAAGTGATTTAATAACATCTGTAACGTCAATAATACTTGATTCATTGATGGAATCAAATAAATTAGTATCTTGAACGTCAAGTGTTTCAGCGATGACCTTTTTAAATAATTTTGAACTGTTGTTTACTTCATTTAGCAGAAGGATTGCATTTATAACACGTGCTAAACTTGCCATCGTTTGCTCCACATCTTCAAAATGTTCAAATGATTTATTCCGGTTTACTCGTTTTGTTGAACCATCAAGTCCCGAGTTAAGAAAGTAAGAAGTTTGCCAGAACACGATAATCCCAACTGTTGCGATAAAAAAAGAAGCAAAAAAAACTTTGTGACCCTGACTAAAACCAGTAATGGAACCTTTGGGGATTTTTAGAACTTTTTTTTTGTTTCCATTTTGTTGGCATGTTTTAGAACAGCATTCTGAAAAAAATAGAACTACAGTCTGAAATTCTTTATCTGTGAACGTCTAAACTAGAGAGTGTTAATACTGTTCGCTATTGTGAAAACAAAAAAATTGCAACGCGGTGTTTGCGTACTTTTGAAATTCAAATGAAAATGGGAACAAATCTCTTCATTTGCCATGCTATTTCTTTCATTGCTTTTTGAATTTCAAAAGTACGCAAACACCGCATTGCAATTTTTTTGTTTTCACAATAGCTTGCATTATCTATCCATTATTTTTTTTTTTGCGAGCGAAAAAAGGCTGATTTCCGGCAATAGAAAGTTTGTAAACGCCACCATGGGGAGTTTGGTCCTAATGACTTGGCGGCTATTTGGCAGCTATTTGGCGGCTATCTGGCAGCTATTTGGCAGTCATTTGGAAATTATCTGGCGGCTATTTGGCAGCCATTTGGAGGCTTTCTGACGGCTATTCGGCACTAGATGAACCGAAATAGAACTGCCCGGAATAGAACTGCCTGGAATAGAACTGCCCGGAATAGAACTGCCCGGAATAGGACTGCCTGGAATAGAACTGCCCAGAATAGAACTGTCCGGAATAGAACTGCCCTTGGCAAAATAACTCGGCAGAAACCATCTGCGAGCAGCATGCGCTCATAGAACTTTCTGCACGCAATGAACACGAGTCGAAGCTGTCTAAACGCATTCTAACAACAGTCAGCACACAATATCTCGCAAAGAGGGGGAAAACGAGAGAACTGTCCGTAGACTGTTGTTTGCGTCGAGAGAAATCATCTGCTCGCGCCTCTTATTGATTATTCGTAATGGTGTTTCCATCGCATTTTCATTATTCTTTTTCCGTTTTTTGCGGTTACATGCCAATTTAATTGTTTCCACCTATTTAAATTCATGTAGTTGTCAAAAAAATTAATTGATCGATCTGTCGAACTCGAAAAATCCAATTTACGCAGAATTTTAGGCCACGCTTAATTTTTTTTATTAATTTTTCCATATTTTTCTGCTTTAATTTTTCCATATTCTTCTGCATATTTTTCTTTTCTCTTTGTTTTCTGAATTGTTCGACACAAAAAAAAAACTTTTCGCAGTTCCAAAAAATGTAATGAACACTTCGCCAAGAAGATAATCGCGATTTGAGCACAAATTGTAAATAAAGCATTGTCGACATATGGTCGGAACTCCCAAATTATCGGTAAATTATTGACAAATCACGAATATACAATTGGCAAATCCCGAACAAACTCTCGCAACCAAAATTTGCTCATCATTGGTTGAGGCCCAAATAAATTCATTTCTGCCTCAAAATTTTTATTTTTATGCTACTTTTCTTGGTTTTTTCGTAAAAATGCTACGCTGCGTTAATTGCACAAACCGAATCGCTCACTTGTGCTGGAGCGCACTTGCTGACTCTGCGTCTCTCTGTTTCTAATGATATTTCTTTTCTCTCCATTTGCACACTTATTTCTTTCAATTTTAAATGTTTCTCTCTTATTTTTCTAGCTAAAACTATTGAAAAATATATTTTAAGCCTGAAAAAATGATACGGTCCAAAAATCTTCTGAGATACTTCTTTCGGGCAGATATTTCACTATCTCACTCATTTATTAGTGTTTTTGAGTTTAAAATAGAACTCAGAACGTATTAAATACACCAGAAATTGTGAAAAATACTTTTTTACATAAAAAAAATAACTTTAAGTGGTCCGAAAAAACAAGAGAAAATTTTATTTTTTAAATGCCCTCCACCAACACGCATAACACGGCGTGTTCGGGACTACGTTTCAGAAAACTTTTTTTAGATCAAATTTTCGAGCGCCAATTCTCGCGCCTCTGTGTCTCCATTTTCGCTCACTTTTTGCTAGACTTGGCAGAACGCCACTGTCGAGACACAGACACATGCGAAAAGGCGCGAATTCCTTTACGTAGGGTCTAACACGCCGTGCATAACTTCGAAAAATGTTATTTTCTAATGGTATTTATAGACAAATTCTATTATTCTGATATGATATGGGTCATGACAAGAAAAAAAAAAGAAAAACATAAGGAAGGATTCGAACCCCCACCTCGAGATCGTCGGTGAGAAGTGCACACAGGTGATTCGCGTGACGCAAATAATTTGCCAAAAATTGTTCGCGCGTTTGCGAAATGGGTACGCGTGAAAATTACTTTTGTGCGCGCACAATTCGCAATTCGCGAAAATTTACATGTCATTTGCAAATTGTATGCGCATCCCGAAAAAAATGACTAATAATTGGCAATTCCCGAAATGAAATTTTCGCCGACAATAATTTTGTTCGCACACAAATGGCAAATCCCGAAAAATTTCCTTTAATTAGCCAATGAAATATTCTTCGATCGCATAATTATTTAGTATTCCTATCAAGCTTATCAATTTAACATGTATTTCTTGACAAGAGGAAATGTATTATCTTTCTTATATATATTACGCTATTCAAGTATGTCCGTCTGTTCGCTTGGAAGATAGCCAGCCCGTATTCCTCAAAGAGAGATAGCATTAGGATTGAGGGATGATCGTGGTTGATGGGAACTATTTTTAACCACGCCTTGGATCAACAAAACTCAACAGACCTCAGGAGGAATTGAACCAGGGAGTGCAGATTGCAGTTTGCAACTCACTAGCTACTACACCAAGTGATACCGCACAGGTAAAATGCGGTTCAAGCACATAGGTTCCGTTATCGGAACATATCGAAAATTGGTGCATATTGGACGTGATATGTATTCACGTTTCAAACACGGAAGCGCGTGAATTATATGTGGTTAAGAAAAAAATCCGCATGCATGAATATCTCGTTCATCTTATATCGATGCATATATGTTTCATGCCAAAGCGAGCCACCTATCCGGCAGGCAAGGTAGTGTAAGCGCGCTCCATCTGCACGCGCGAGAGAGTGCGAGACGCCGAGACCTATTTCTCATCAAAAAATTATTTTTTCTGATTTTCTTAGATTTTTCGCATTATTTGTCCGTTTTTTCTCGATATTTTTGTAAAAATTATTTATAAAGACGAATTTTGTAATATATACTCGGAAAATTCTCCGGAGTATGCCCATTTTCGTCAACTTTCGCTTTGTTATGACATTTTCGCTCTTTTTCGAAAATACCGATTTTAAACTGAATTCGATCGGGTTTTCGCCAAAAACAAATATTGTCGGCCCGCCAAAATGGTTAAACGCGCTCCGCTGAACTCAACGCTATGCAATTTTCATTTTGGTCTCCAAATTATTTCATTTCACGTTGAATTTACACGTGAAATGAAAAAATTTGGAAACCAAAATGAAATCCACGTAGTATTGAGTTCAGCGGAGCGCGTTTGACCATTTTGGCGGGCCGACAATATTTTCATTAATGTAATTTTTGGATCTCCTTATCTTTTCAAACGCTCTTTTTTCCCGGCATATAATAATTGTTACAAATTTCAGAAGAGAACGGGACGGGCTTGGCACAGAGGAACAACGGCGTTGATAGAATGTATCGGTGAGTCGGTTAAAAAAACCAAAAATACAGCTTGTATTCATCAAGCTTGTTTGAAAAATCGGAAAAGGAACATTTTTTCCAAATTAATTTTATTTGGCTTAATTTTTTTGTTGAGAAAGTAAAAAATAAATCAATAATTGAACTAAAAATTCAACAAATAAATCTCGTTTGAACAGTTTTCGGCACTCAGAAGGAGCGAAATCTAGAAACACGGTGCTTTCCCGAGATTTTCGGCAAAATATTCTGTCGGGAAAATGTTCCGGACCTATTCACAAAACCGAAAAAAAAAAGAAAAAACGGAAAAAAATTGCGGGAAAAATCGGGAAATGCTCCGATTGACCTGAAATTTTGGGAAATATTAGAAAAAATTCTCCTGTACACGTCAAAAAATTTTGGACCAAAATATCGATTTTTCTGAAAATTTTTAAAATCGATATTTCGGTCCTAAATTTTTTGAGCGTGTACAGGATAATTTGTTCTAATATTTCCCAAAATTTCAGGTCAATCGGAGCATTCTCCGATTTTCCCGCAATTTTTTTCCGGTTTTATTCTTTTTTTTCCAGATTTTTTTTCTGGTTTTGTGAATAGGTCCATTAATAAATTCGAACAATTTTACGAAAAAAAAGTCGGACAATCGGAATTTCCGTTTTCCCATTCTGACAAAGCCTGTTATTCATTCCGCAATAAAATGCAGGACAAGTATGCATTTTAATGATTAATTACAAAAAACAAACATCAAAATGTACTTTTAAATGATTTGATTTATGTTTCGCACAAAAATTGCCATCGCAATTACTTTAAAAACTGTATTAGAGCGGCATGCGCCTTTAATTTCTACTCTTTCTTTTGGATGTTGCTTCATTGCATGAATGTTTAAATTAGAGGCTGCAACTCTAATTGGCGAGTCACCGTATTTTCTTTACTCGGCAGTCGCGTGCTATCTTTGCACCAAGATTCTGCAATGTTTGCCCCGGTATTGGGGAAACATTGCAGAAGATCGGCACTATTTTTGCATGGCGTCTATGCAAAAATAGTATACCGCCCTGCCGTTCTATTTTTATATATCTGTTCAAATGACGGGTAATTAAAAGCTGGCGCGACGAATTTTCAGACTTTTTCCGAAAAACTATCGAAACAAAATTCGGGCTATTTTTACCGAAAAGAAAACTCGGAAAACACGTAGGAAATGCAGTTTTTCAAAAAAAAATGTTCCGAGTAAGCCTGCTGAAAGACCCCTATAGATTTCTGGGTTTTTGGATATACACCACACCATTGTGGAGGGCTTTTAAGATACTCTTAAAACATACCTTCATTTTAAATACCCCGTAAGCATATTGATTTACTTTCAGGCTGCGACTGCTCAGCTTCAACAAGGATTCCGCAATCTGCTGAGCCAGCTCCGAATTTTTTAAATTTATTTTCTCAATAATTGTTTCAATACTAATAATTTTTTTGCGTTATTATTAATAAATTATTGTTTCTGAAACTATTAAAAAGCGATAAAAGTTTATAACAGACAACCATCTTAAAATCCAATGAGATGAAGATCCGATTTGACAGAAACCTTTATAATCCAAGCATCCGAGCGCTTTTTGACACGAAATCGGAACGTGAATGCTATATGCGCCTGCATATACAGGGTGGCCGATAAGTATAGGACGCTCGCTTTCAGCGTTCCCTGGCACGGTGCCAAGGGATATTTTCGAAAAATTTCGAAACTTTTCGAAAGTCCAGAGACTATATAAGTAAGCTTCTCAGTCATTTGTTCTCACTTCTCCATATCGCCGAGCTATGAAAAGTTCTCCTCATCGTCCTTCCATTGAACTCTTGTTCAAGAGAGGCCTCGGAAGTGCTGAGATCGCTCGACGCCTTCAAATTTCGTCTTCGACGGTTCGAATTCTTCGACGGCACTTTGCTGGTGGTCCATTTATCCTTCAACAAGACTGGGCACCGTCCCATGGCTCGAGATCGACATTGGCCGTCTTGGAGGCGCATTTCCCTGGATTCCTGGACAAGAACTTGTGGCCTGCTTCCAGCCCGGATCTCAATCCGATGGATTTCAGCGTTTGGGGCATGTTGGAAGGGAAGATCGCGGGAAAAGTTTTTGCTACTGTCGATGACTTGAAGGCCGCTCTCGAGGTAGCATGGGCTTCGATCGACGACGGATACCTGCGGCGCACTGTCAATTCGGTGAAGAAACGTTTGAGAGCCTGTGTCAAAGCTCGTGGATCCAACTTCGAAATTCTCTTGTAAAATCAAATTTTCTGCTTATTTTTTGTTGTTTAATAAAGGTTGTTCTCGAAAAATCCTCAAATTGAAAAAATGGGAGCACTTTCAAAACGTCCTATACTTATCGGCCACCCTGTATGCGCATGTGCGGGCACGTGGATGCATTATTCATTTCTTCAATTTTCCCTATGAGATCCACGCAACGTGCTATATGCTTGAACCGCATTTCACATGTGCGATTGCAAACGATATGAACTGATAATTAAATGTTCGCGTCAAGCGGGAGTTCAATTGGTTTTCACGTTTAACTATTTTTTTTTGTTACTGCTACGACGAAAGTCGTATAAATATTTATTGTCGGCCCGCCAAAATGATCAAACGCGATCTGCTGAAGAGTTTATGAGACGGAAGCGACAAAGCGAGACTCCAGAAGAAAGTGCGATCCGGAAAAAGAAAGATCGAGAGTCCAGACGTCTTCGGAGAGCAGATTCTACCGAGAAGGAGAAAATGATGGAAAGGATCAGCAACTCGCAATCAAAATTGGAGACAAGACTGTCTGAAACGCAGGAAAGGGCCGACGAAAAAAGAGCAAGTCTTCAAAGCAATGCCAAGGCTAAAAGAACATCTGAAACCAAGGAGCAACGCACTGAGAGATTCACATACCATTCAACCAGATATCGGAATAAAAAGGATGAGAAGAATGCAACAACGGCCAATGACGCATTTGGAGGTGGGAGATAGCTCGGATGCTGACAACTTCCAGAGCAACATCCGACAGTTCAATTCGGCATTAGCTCTCGCATCAATGGGTGCACAGGTGGAAGAGTTCAGAGACTACGGACTTTACTCTTACAAGATCCATGAACAGATCTACCTTGCAGCTGGACCTCTCCATCCATCGACTGAAAAGGCCCTTTCCTATGGACAATTATACACCATGGACACGAAGCAGGCGGCTGAAGAGAGGCGGAGAGAACTTAGCTGAACAGGAACGAGCTGGAAAAGACCTCGAAGGGATCAAGGACTTCAGAAAACACACCTACATCGAAATGCCAGAGTGTTTCACCTTCGACAAGACAAGAGGAGAGTGGAAAACTAGAAAAAGAGGCGGAGAATGGACCATCCGAGGGATCTATGGAGTCTCTCCATAAGATCCTGAAAGATACTCTCTACGTCTTCTCCTTCTGTACATCAAAAGTGCCACCAGCTTCTCGGATCTGAAGACGACTAAAGACGACAATGGTACATGTCAGAGGATTTTCTGAATCGGGGACACGATCAGGAGGAATCAGAAGCACGAGAGACTACGACATTGATGAAAGATTGGTCCGATTGGGAAAATCAATAGACACGTTCACCACTGCACCTACTATTGTCATCGCCAACTCTACTGACGATTTCGTTGATTTGGACTTCCACCGAACAAAAGGAGATCAACTCTACGCCACTTTGAATCCCCGCCAGAAGGAATTTTGTGATGCTGTCATTGCCGCTGCAACTGACTTCACTCTTCCTCAGATCTTTGTTCTCGATGGTCCGGGGGAGCTGGGAAGACGTACACATACAACGTGATCTTTCACATGCTCTCATCAATGAACAAGAACGTACAGTGCATCGCCTGGACAGGAATTGTCAGCACATTGCTCTCAAATAGCCGGACTTCTGCGTCACTGTTCAAACTGAAAATCGGAAACGATTCCAAGACGAGCAACCACAGCAAAGGAAGTAACGAGACAAAGAAGCTGAAAGAAGTGGATGTGATCATCTGCGACGAGTGCTCCATGATCTCCAAAACTGCATTGGAGACTGCTGATTTCGTGCTTCGAGACTTGCCCGACTCTCCCTTCTCTTTCGGAGGAAAACGTATTGTTCTGGGCGGAGATTTCCGTCAGATCCTTCCTGTTATCCGACGCGGAACCAAGACTGACCTCATCAACAACTGTATCAAGAACAGTTACCTCTGGAATAAATTCCAGAAGTTCTCGCTTCTAGACAACATGCGGATCATCAATGCAGATGCCAATTGGATCAAGTTTCTACTAGATGTTGGTGATGGAGTAGCAAACGACTACGAAGATCGAGTCACTCTTCTAGAAGGTCTCCCAGTTTTGGAAGATCTCGTGGATGATGTGTTTGGCGGTTTGAGAGGAGACAATTCGGACGCCGGGACGAAGTTGAAGACGAGTCTACAAACAAACACATGACTACAGAATTCCTTAACTCTGTTCGGACATCTTCGCTTCCTCTTCACCGTCTTCGTCTGAATGTTGGCTCAGTCGTCATGATTGGAAAAATCTGGACGTGAGCAGTGGAATGTGCAACGGCCCTTCGTCTAGAGTTTCAAGCGAAAGTGCATCCTCTATTCATTCGCCATAGGATCCAACAAAGGAAAGGACACCTTCGTGCCGAGGATCACCTGCTACGAAGACAAAAACCTTCCATTCCACCTCAAGAGAACACAGTTCCCGGTCAAGTTGGCATTTGCCATCAGCATCAACAAAGCACAGGGACAATCGTTTGGAAGAGTTGGACTCTACCTCCCGGAAGACGTCTTTGCTCACGGACAGACATACGTTGCTCTTTCCCGCGCCAGATCGAAGAATGAGCTTTTCATCAAATCTACTTCTGAGCGACTATTCAACGTCGTGTACAAAGAAATTCTTTGATCTCATTAGTTTTTATCGTTTTTTTTAAAGATAGTTCTGTTGTTCAAATAGTTTTTAGTGAATAAATTGTTGTTTTGAAACTAAAAGGGTATTTTGAACTAGATCAAGCTTAATCATACGCCTAACCGAACAGCCGCCGCAGGCGGCTACTCAAGACTGATCGGCGCCGATAGGCGTCAGATCAGGCTTGTATATATATATTTATATAAATATAAATCGATAGGTAGAGGCATATGCATACATATACGTATATATGTACGTATATATACACCTTCACACGTAGGAGTAAATGAACAATAATTAAAATCGAATAAAAAAATTATTGCAGACAAGATGCCGGACAAGCTGTTCGGAATAAACATCAAACAAGGGTCGACAGCAACGTTCGCAAACCAATGGGTGATGATCGGAAGTTGTTTCGATCAAGCGAAAAACCTCGAAGAGATTCGCGAAGAGCTCAACGATCTACGTGGAATCATGAAGTGCTTCAATTCGTCAGCGGCGACCGCAATGCGAAGCGAAAAAGCCAAAAACGAGGCTATTCGTGAAGAAACAAGAAAACAAGTCAACAACTGGACGGCTGATATCCTGGAAGACATCAATACCGGTGAAGAGCCCGCAATCTTCGAGTCGAGGAAGCTCTTCACAAGTTATCGGGACCACATGACGATGGAACTACGTCTTTGGCAAAATCCAACCGACCACAAGACGAGGAAGTCGAAGAGAAGAAAAAGGCCGATCAAGAAGAACAGGACGCGACGGACCGCAAAAGATCTTTGGCGTGCACGGTGGACAAATTCACCATTCCAAAGAAAGCACAAAAAATGGAGCGACCGCAACCGGCCAAGCAAAGCGAAGACCAAAATTCGATGATCATGGTCTACAAGCAAGCTCTCGAAACAGCCAAATTCATCAAAGCAACTTCGCCGAAAATCATTAAGAAATCGGTCAAGATTGCATCGCCGAAAGCTCGAGAAACGCTTTGGGTAAGTATTTACAGTTTAAAAAGCCCCAAAAAATGGTTAAAATTTAAGCAATTGATCAAATTGTTCTCGGTAGCGATGGACAACAACGATCCGAGCAACAACGAGTTTAATCGACCGCAAAAAAGGAAAAATAGAATTTTTTCAAAAAATTCTGGCCAAATCGAGCGACGACAATAAAGAGATCAACTCGAAAATTGAACTGAGTCTCAACATGAGCCAAAGTGGAGCAGGAAGAAAGAAATCCGGCGACTTTGACATCTCAGATGCCGAAGTAAATGTGGCTCAAAACAGCCAAAACTACTGTACAGATAGAGAAAGAAAGGTAAGAAATTACAAAACCGATAACAGAGACAGAAATCAGTTTTTTCCAAAGAACAGGGGCACACCAGAAAAAACCGTCAAACAATACGAACCCTGTCCCTTTCATAACGACGGAAAGAACAAACATCCATATTGGCGGTGTCCGAACACTAACGCGTTTGATAAATATCAAATCGCAAAGAAAGAAGGAAGATGTTACAAATGCTTCGCAAGAAGCCACTGGACCACAAACTGCCCGAAAACGGACAGCCACAACTGCCGGAACTGCGGAGGACCACACAATACGTGTATTCACGAAGCCTTCGAGCATTTCCAACGGAAATTTTTTCAGCCCAGAGCACACACCAAAACATATGCGCACGGTGTGCCAAAATCCGAAAATGTTTGAACTGTTCGCAATGGAGCGCGCTTGCATTTTCAGTGCTAAAATGAACGGTGATTTTCAACATTTTTCAGGTTTTTCGTAAAATAAAGGAATTTTAACAAATGTTGCAACAAAATATTGCTTTAAAAAAGGATTTCGATTATTTTGAGCGAAAGATGAGGCAAAAATATTCAAAAACAACGTCCCCATAAGCATTTGAACAAAATAACGTGAAACTGAGTGTCTTCAAGGCAATTTGCTGTTTCAATTTGATCGGAAATTCTGCAATTCATTGATATAATTGTTCAGCTCTCGGCTAAACCCGATTTTCCTTAACTTTTCGCCTGGTATTTGTAATATTGAATGTTCCGTTCTAATTTAAGTTGCATGTTTGGTACTTTTGCATCAATCAGAACCAATTACTAGTTTAAATACCAATAGGAAACTAATGGGTATATGACTGAATCGCAACAAACACGGAAAAAAAGTTTAAAAGAAAAGAAAAAAAAATTGTACGAATTTCGCGAAAAATTGCTTTTTCTGATGATTTCAAGCCGAGAACAGCGTCGAAGCAGTTGAATTATTTTTCTTCAGGTAGTTTTGAGCATTCCATGAACCGAATATATAAATTTTCCAATCAAATTGGAGCAGCAAATCGGCTTGAACACACTCGATCCCACGCAATTTTTGTTCAAACGATTATAGTGTAAGCATCTCCGCCTCCCACGTAAGCCCAAGCACGCTTCTCATACCAATACTAAGTATTTGCAGGTATCACCAGTTGGCGCTCGATGTAGATAATTGTCTTTATATGTATTTAATTGTAATTAATTGTAATTAGCTGTACTTAATTACATTAAGTACAGCACTAGCAGGTGCCGAAGCATACATTCACATGTTAACCATTCCCCCCACTTATTTACATTACTCGTCCCCCAATTGTGCCCGTTATTAGAACCACCACTAACGTCTCCGAGCCTCAGAGCAAGTTGATAGCGCCTCCACAAGCATGCAGGATCACAGTCGACAGCCACCACCGCCTCACCATCTGCGCCTCTCGCCCTCGCTCGCCCACAGCGGACCATCGAATCGATGCGCGGCCACTTCGTCACCGCCTCACTGTCTGCACCCTCTCCTCCTCTGCCATCTCGATCGGACTATCTCGTGCCGCCATTTTTGACCGACCATGCCGAGCGCCGATTTCTGGATTCTGGCGCTCGAGGAACCTTCTGGAAGGACCGGACACGCCCATCCACCGAGGAGAGGATAAAAGGCGGCCGCAACGGGCATTCGAGGTGCGATTTCTTGGCCGTCAACTTTGTCTTTATTATCTGTATGCTTGCCGCTGTCACCTTGCCTCTGAGTTAAGTTTATTCTGGCCCCATTCACTTATTTTCCCCCATTACTCTAATCATACGCGTTTGTTCTCAATAAACAAGTATAATTACCTAAAGCGTTAGGAGGGTTTCATCAAAACCTCACTGGTAGCAGCGAGTAGGGCGCGGGTTTTAGTTTAGTTACTCCCCGCGCCTTTTTTCCCACTCGTTTTAGCGTTTTTAGGCGTAGTATGGGGCGGGCAGCTTCCCCAGTATACTCTAGGCTCAGGCATTGTATTTTCCACTCATTCTAGGTGGCCAACTAGCTTGTTTAGAAATTAGATGGCGCACGGTGTCCAGGATTTGAAATGTGGGCGGAGCCTAATTTGCTGGTGCGTCAGCAAACATGCATTGCGCACTTTCGGTGCTTGCGCAGTTTGCGACTCTCGAATTTTTTTTGTTGATTTTATTATTTTTCTTTCAGTAAAACCTGTTTTTCTTTGTAAAATGTATGTATTCTATCTTTTAATACCATAAAATTGTCCAAACTTCAATTTTCGTAAAGATTTATCCTGCAAAAACACCAAAAAACTCAAAACGAATATTTCGAAATGGTGGCTGAACCAAATTCGACGTTTTTAGGCTTAAAAAATTTCTAAAGACCTCAGCTATAATTCCGTTGGAGCACATGTGGGAAAAAATTAAGAATTTATGATTTTTTTCCCGAAAAACATAAAAAATGCCGCAAAATTTGAATTTCGCGCGAAAAAATCCAGTGGGGCGCGTTTGCTCGACTCCGCCCACTTTTCAAATCCTGGACACCGTGTGGCGCAACATATAGTATTAATTTCGTAGTTTTCGGTTAGGCGACGGGTTAAGTTGCTGGAGGGCTCCCTACGCCACAGTAGGTTTATAGTTTTAGGACGAGGAGTGATTCTCGTCATTCAGTTTGGTACCATGAAGAATAGAGTAGGCTATTCTAGCTCCCACAGACGTGGCTTAATCCCGTGTTTCGGTTAAATTTTTTATATTACCGCGTTGATTTTGCAGATCAGCAAGAAAAAAACTACAGTTGACCGGGTCAACGATGTCCAACAGCGGGACATGGAGAACCGAAGCGTGCCTTCCACGTTTTACCGGGAATTCGCACGTGGTGCCGTCACATGTGCTCGACTTCAAGAATGCCGTCGTCGTCGATTTCAATTGGCTTGCAGCCAAGATGAAGGAGTCTACCGATCAAGTTCAGGCTGAGATGATGGCGCTGGTCCAGCAGTCACAACAGAGGGCTGGAAGCGTCAATAAGGTCGAGCAGCACATTGATGAACTGCGCGAGAGGATCGACGTGTTGGAGCGTCAACAAATGGTTCTGCAAGCCAGTTTGGGTCCTGCCGGTAAGTATTTCGATACCCGCTCCCCAACGAGCCCAGGCGTGAGCGCCTGTGCTGCGGGAGCGGAGAGAAGCGGTTGCTCAAAAAGAAATCCTACCAGGGAATGTCAAAGGTTGACAGATATAGTACACTCTCAAGAGAAGGTGAGAGTTATTCAGGAAAATGATCATCAGGATCACGAAATAGATCGCAATCAAGAAGATAAGCAGCAGCCGCAAAGAGCCAGTAATCGGAAAGAAGATAATAGACAACGTCAGGAAGAAATCAGTCAGAGTCAGGAAGACATACATCATCAGGAAGAAGATAATAATCATCAGGAAGAAATCATTGAGAGTCAGGAAGACATACAGCGACAAGAAGAAGATAGTCAAGGACAAGAAGATAGTCAGCATCAGGACACGAGTCACGTTCCACACGTACTCGTAGCGAGTTTCAAGCCAACTGTCGACCATCCGATTCGGGGGGATTGGAGCCCCTCGGATCGTCGACTTCCTGGGAGACGTTTGTAGTGCTGAAAACGGGGGTGACGATCCCCAATATTTTAAAGATGAGCGATGTAACACGGAAAGCGGTATATGAATTCATGACCATTTATTAGACGCTCAGTAGCGATTATCGGCCCTAGGCCGATACAAATAATCAATAATAAAAGGTCAAGAATAGAAAAAAGGGTGCGCTGATCCAGAGAACAATCATGATCGTAACGCTAACAACGAGATTATATGAAAATATATTAAAATGGGACAATTAGGGTCATTGTCGCTGGACAAACGAGCCAAAAACGTGTCGCTGATTGAAGACAGACTTCATGAAGTCCCAAAAAGTAGGATTTTTGGGTCCATTTTGCGCGGTCCATTAAAGGCGCATTGAGTCGGTTGACGGCGATGGTCCCGCCACGCTGCAACCTTCAATCGGCGGATATTCAAAAAGGGATTTATTAATATCATCATTAGCGGTGTGCGCGAGAGAGGGTGAGAGATAGAGAAGGAAGAGGGGAACACTGTGAGGAGATGTGTCTGCGCACTCTCTCCTCTCGTTATCGATCGATCGTTTAGAGGTTAGAAAGGTTGTGAGTTCATCCCAAAGGGGGAATTCACGACACCAACCACGGCAATAGGTACGTATTCAGGAGCTTTTTCAGAAAGTCTCACAGTTTTCGTGCGTCAATTCAATGACCACATGAGGGCCACAGACGCCGACATTACAGAAGCAAATAAGATGAACGCGTTTCTCACGTTCATAATCGGAGACGCAAGAGACAGAGCGGAGGTATTTTTGAATACCAATCCCAACGCAACAGTGGACCAGTTAGTCGCAGATTTACGGGCGACATTCGAGAACGAGCTCACAGGTAAGCTCAGAGCAAATCAACTTTCCAGGTGCCACCAAGAACGGGGCGAGTCGATCGATAAGTACTACAATCGCGTACGCACACTAGCAGCCCAGGCATTCCGTGCAGAAGATCGGGAGACAATTGAGAAGAGAACACGAGACGCATTCATGGATGGTCTTGGTGACGCGATCAGATTCAACGTCAAGGACAAGGATCCCAAGACATGCCGAGCAGCCTTCGACGAGGCACTCCGTCAGGAAATTTTAAGAGAAGATCGCATGGCAGCACTTCAGCACCCACCAACAGCAGCGATCCTAGAAGAAATTCGAGTTTTGGACCAGAAATGGGCGTCCAAATTCACCCAAGAGCAGGGTCAATACCGACCACACACAGGTCAGCGGAGCCAATATGCAAACAGAGGGCCCAGCAGGCAAACGCAGTCAAGAGGCGCGCCAAAATGTTTCCATTGTGGAATCGCCGGACATTTCGCCCGGGATTGCCGCAGAAGATTACAAGGTGAGCCCGCAATTATTCAGAATGCCGTGCACAACCACCAGCAACGTCCACGGCAAGTCAACACAGCAGCGATGGACCCGAACATGCAAGAGCAGTTGGACATGTACCGCCAACAAGTGGCTGAACTCCAACGCTTGAACGAAGCACTCCTCGTAGAGAAGGAACGCGGCCGCAATGCAAGTTGTCTTAAATGGCCAGCCAAGCCGGAGACACAAACGATCAGTAAGTCTTTACCTTCAGTAAATTCAGCCAAGTTCCAATCGATACCGCTCACGGCACAAATCCCGATCAAAGTGAACGGTCACGCCGTGTTTGCACTCATCGACACAGGAGCGACGATCACTGTGGCCAGTCAAGCATTCGCAAAACGGGTAGGAATCCCGTCGTTTCACCAAGCAAATGCTCCACACGCCTTGGGACTCGGAGGCAATGAAGTCAAAATGGCCGGAGCAGCGTTCGCGAATTTAACAGTTGGCTCAACATCGTACCTGCATCGAGTTCATTTCACAATAGGACAGTGTACACCGAACGGACCACGAGACTATCAGATCATCCTTGGCAACGATTTTTTGTCGCAGTTGCCACGGTTCTCAATCGATTATCAAACAGCGCAATTTTACGTAGGTGAGGAAATAATTCCCATTGGTAGTAGGCATTTTTCCCAATCCCCCAGGGTATTGGATGTAAAGGTATCAGAGGATACGGTTATACCAGCGCAGAGCGAAAAATTTTTGGCGTGCTACGAGCCCACGTCGGAGGACGTGTGCAGCACGCTGTTCCTCATCACCAAGCAAACTTTATCAGATACGTCGTTACTCATAGCACCAGTGCTAGTCAAAAATAAGAATTTCAGAATTTTGGTCACAAATCCGTCCGATAGTGACATTTACCTACAGAAGAACACAAACGCGGCAGAAGCCGTCGAGGTATTCGAGGAACCCAGCAAAATAATTAGTTTTTGACAGCAACCTCATGATCAATACAGCTTCCATCGAGGAAGACCCCAAGGCTTAGATTTCAGAAAACTTAACGAAGTTACAGTTCCAGATAATTTCCCGCTCCCAAGAATTGACTCCATCATTGAGAAAGTAGGAGGTTCAAAGTTTTTCTCATCATTGGATATGGCGAATGGCTACTTGCAACTGAAATTGGACGACGAATCGTCGTATAAATGTGGATTCGTGACAGAAGACAAAGTCTACGCATACACTCATCTGCCTTTCGGTCTCAAATCGGCAGCATCATATTTTCAACGAGCACTACGCACAGTTCTGGCCGGCATGGAGATGGATGTCATGGTATACATTGACGATGTTCTTATTTTCAGCAAGACATTCGAATCCCACGTGGCCACACTCCGGAAAGTGCTCTCACGTTTCCGAGCATACAACTTAAAAGCGTCTCCAGCAAAATGCGAATTCGTGAAGAAATCAATCGTTTTCCTTGGACACGAAATCAACGAGGCGACATACTCCCCGAACGAAGCAAATCTCAACACCATCAAGCAAATTCCGGTGCCGACAGACCCCAAAGCAGTACTACGATTCCTCGGAATGGCAGGATTTTTCCGGAAATTCATCAAGAATTTTTCCACCATCGCTGAACCATTGACCAGACTCAACAAGAAAGACGTGAATTTCGTATGAACAAAAAGACAGAAAAACCGCTGAGAACAGTGCACTTGGACCAAATAAAGCGATTTTGGACTCCGGCGACCGACGAAGAGGAAGAAACGGAATATGCCGACCAGCAGAAAACGTCAGCAGACGAACCAGAAGACGTCGCCGACGACCAACAATCCAGTGATTCAGAAGATAATGACGTCGTCGAACCAATCGTGGTCGATTACCCAACAAGCAGACAACCGGAGCCAAGGAAAGCAGCAAAACCATCGGGAGTCGACACAAATCCGAACGATGCACCAAGGAGGAATCCTCCGAGACAACGAAAAGCTAAGTTCCTAAACAAATTTTAATTCAGTTCTCAGTAGATTCTCCGTAAAATTCTACTCTTAAGGAGCGCTTAAGAAAGAAAATTCGCAGTAAGTTTAAAGGAGCATACGCAAAAGTTTTTGGGTTACGGTATTAAAGGCGCATACCAATGCACCAAAGGGTCCCGCAACGACCATTGCACCGCCCATCTCGCAGGTAAACAAAACAAACATTTTTAGGCAAATTTGGCGTGTAACGCACGTTTTTACGGGATATTTTTGTTTTCATCCCTGTTTTTTCGTTTGGTTTTACATTTCCGCGGAATTAGTCATTGTTTTCGCGACCCAACTCATAAATAGGGGCAAAAATATCCGCCGTTCCGTATGTATTCCTACACTTAAATTTTTCAGGCTTGGTATAATTGTGAAGTGAGGAAGAAACCTTCTCACAGCGAAATGGACAAGGACGCTAAAGATGCGCCGATCGAGGACGTCACGGACCCGGACCAGCAGGTCGAGATTGTCGACGTGGACGACACCGACGCCGGGGCCGAGGTGCCAAACGAGGCCGAGACAACACAGGAGGATGTTGAGATGGAGGACATCCACGAGGAAACATCAGGTAAGCGGGATGCAGGCTCCAGAGGGGAAGCCGGATCGGTCGCCACGAGGTCGTGCTCGAGAGCACGGCCGGCGACCGGGGCCGGTGTTGGGCCCCTGGAGACCGGTTTTTCAGATAAGCTTGGCGATGAAGCCAGTATAAATGACCCTGAAGAGGGTGACAAACTTGAAGACCTTCAAGACATCGCGAAAGAACTCGACGAGATTGAGGATGAGATCCCAACCGTCCCCGCGGAACAAGAAGCCGGTGAGCCAGGAGAGCAAATCGCCGCCGAAGAACCAGTCGAAGAGCAAGTTCGCAACCTTCCACAGCTGCCAACAGAAGAAGAAGAGCACCCGTTCGCCGCTTACTACAGCGCGGACAATTCGGAAGAGATCCAGCAGCCCGAGCCGTGGAGAGGATCACACTCTCACACATCCAGAAGGCAAGGAACGCCACGATTGCAGCGATTACCGCGCCAAATGCAGTCAGAGAAAGACCAAGAAGGGAGGACACGGAAATCCCATTGCAGTTCGTCACCACGCCAGACTACGACACGGATATGATTTTCGCGGTCGTCGTGCACAACCTTGGAGCGTCACTAGTGGTCACGCCGGTCAAACGAGAATACGCAGCCAACGACCGAGGAGACCTGTACCACATGCTCATCAATGAGTACAGCTTCGATTACATGACAGGTAAGCACACTAAAATTGCAGGAATTATGGTGGGAGACTTGGTATTGATCCGCGACGTCTTCCGACGTCAGATGTATACGCCCGAGGACTGGTCACCAAAGCCGCTGACTCACATGGACGCGAAGAAGGCCTTCTTCAACGTCGGCAACTTCGCAGTGTTTAAGAGGCGCATCAATGGCCCGCTTCCGATAGCAGTCACGACCGTTCCAGAGCAAGGTCACAGATTGGGCGTCGTGGTCTACGGAGTCACCAAGATCGTCCGCGTCAAGCCCGCACATCTCAAAGCGCAACCACCAGGACAACTGTTCACCAACGTCTTCATCCCGGGAGTGCAGCCCGTACAACTACTCCGAAACATCCGCGCTGGAGAATCACGCACCACCGTGCTCCATCTCACCACGCCAGTCTCATGCAGATGGAGCCTGCCGCCAATCATCACCAGCTTCTGTGAAGGCGACGAGAAGGTCAAGAGAGATTTGGAAATCTCTCCGATGACATTCTCCCACGACGTGTCGGACCTGGATCCAGCATACGCGCAGTCATACAGCGCCGTCTTTGGAGTGTACGGATCCATTGCGTTGCAGAGGAAACACGAAGATCTGCGATCGTTTTTGGCCACGGTGGAAAAGATCGAGCCAGTCCCAGGAAGAGGTACGTTCTTTACTTTGGTTCTCGACACCACGGGTCAGGCCACACATTCTAAGTTCTGGGAAAGGGGAACACCCATCTTCGTAGAGCTTCCAGACGGCCAGTCTTTGAGAATGGCGGTGAAAACGGTCGAGCACGAGCCCAGGCAAGCGAGCCTGTGCGCTCGACTGTTGTCTCCGCCTATACCCCTCCATAACATTTCTGAAGTCGTTGTACGGCAACACCCCACCGAGAAAGGCGATCTCGCTCGCCTAGCGCCGCAGTTGAAGAATATTCCACCAGTTAACGACGACAACAAAGCTATGAAAGCTTTGGCCACACTCAGCGGAGCAGGAACCCTTCCACCACTTCCGCCACACGAGATCGACTCAAACGCGAATCGTTCCGTCGAAAATTTCACACTGTCGGACCAGCAAATGCGCATCATCGACACACTGTCGTCCAACGATTTCACAGCCTTGGCTATCGATTGCGGCCCAGGCACAGGTAAGACCACAACACTAATTCTTTCGGTTCTTTCCAGAATGCAGCACATCAAGACCCTTAGCATCATGGCTTCCATGTCGAATTCAGCCGTGACAGCAGCAGTTGCCAGACTACAAAAACTCGACAAGAAGAAGGAATGCCGCGCCGTGAGACTGATAACCGCCAAGAACTGGATGACGATCGAGCACGAACACAGGACACACATCGACTTCCCAATCAAATGGACGGAATGTTTCCTCGAAGTCGTGTCGAAAGCCAACAACGGTCAACGGGCCGTCACACAGGACATCGTCTCAGCCGCCATCTACCTCATCAGAGCACGTAAGATTTCAATTAAGTCTCTGAAACGTTCAGATCTTCGCGCTGCCACCGATGGAAAGCCACACATGCGATTGCTGCCACTATTCTTGCGCATCTACAGGGTGGCCGATAAGTATAGGACGTTTTGAAAGTGCTCCCATTTTTTCAATTTGAGGATTTTTCGAGAACAACCTTTATTAAACAACAAAAAATAAGCAGAAAATTTGATTTTACAAGAGAATTTCGAAGTTGGATCCACGAGCTTTGACACAGGCTCTCAAACGTTTCTTCACCGAATTGACAGTGCGCCGCAGGTATCCGTCGTCGATCGAAGCCCATGCTACCTCGAGAGCGGCCTTCAAGTCATCGACAGTAGCAAAAACTTTTCCCGCGATCTTCCCTTCCAACATGCCCCAAACGCTGAAATCCATCGGATTGAGATCCGGGCTGGAAGCAGGCCACAAGTTCTTGTCCAGGAATCCAGGGAAATGCGCCTCCAAGACGGCCAATGTCGATCTCGAGCCATGGGACGGTGCCCAGTCTTGTTGAAGGATAAATGGACCACCAGCAAAGTGCCGTCGAAGAATTCGAACCGTCGAAGACGAAATTTGAAGGCGTCGAGCGATCTCAGCACTTCCGAGGCCTCTCTTGAACAAGAGTTCAATGGAAGGACGATGAGGAGAACTTTTCATAGCTCGGCGATATGGAGAAGTGAGAACAAATGACTGAGAAGCTTACTTATATAGTCTCTGGACTTTCGAAAAGTTTCGAAATTTTTCGAAAATATCCCTTGGCACCGTGCCAGGGAACGCTGAAAGCGAGCGTCCTATACTTATCGGCCACCCTGTACCAACCGATACTGATCCTGGGCACTTGCACGTCCGTTCGCTCGATGTTCAGCACACCAGGAATGGATACGTTTGCCACGGAAGTAGAACTGTTGCTGATGGACGAAGCGAGTCAGTTGCCACGATTCGCACTCATCGGAATGGCTCACAAATTCCCGAAAGCAAGACCGGCACTCCTCGGCGACATTAGACAGTTGCCACCGTACCAAGATCAGGACATGCCACCCATGCTGGGACAGTTTGCCATCGGAAACATCCTCAATGATGCCACCGCCTTCGAGAGGTTCCCGTCATTGCCTCTATTGCAAGCCCATCGATGCCCGAGCGACATCACGGATATGCTCAGCACAATGTTCTACGACAATCAGCTCGAGTCAGCCCCCTCGCCGCCACGGAATCTGACAGAACTCGCCAATCTTCGTCTGCCCAGCAGGTACTCTTTATTGGTCTGTCACCACAATTTTAGGTTCCAAAAAGAAGGAACGACGTTGGTCAACGAGGGAGAAGCCAGCAAAGCCGTCCAGTATGCCATGGCCCTACACCAACTCAGAACCGACGCCTCCATCGCGATCCTGTGCTTCTACCGAGGACAGGCGGAACTGGTCGCCCGTCGAGTGAAGAGATACGCCACCGTGCTGTCAGTCGACTCTGCACAGGGTCAAGAATTCGACTACGTCATCATCCTCACAACGCGCACCTCGGGATCCATCACATTCATCGACGACCCAAGACGTGTGAATGTTGCAATTTCGCGCACGAAGCGAGCGTGTTTGGTGTTGGGACAAAGCAACTACATGGCAGGAGGAACAACGTGGGCGAAGATTATTCGACTACTCGAACCGGCCCAATTCGTACACCGTCCGTGAGAGGCGGATCTGCTTAGCGCTTCGCGTCTTTTCACGGGATTCGGGACGAATCTCTTAAGGGGGGGAGATGTAAGCATCTCCGCCTCCCACGTAAGCCCAAGCACGCTTCTCATACCAATACTAAGTATTTGCAGGTATCACCAGTTGGCGCTCGATGTAGATAATTGTCTTTATATGTATTTAATTGTAATTAATTGTAATTAGCTGTACTTAATTACATTAAGTACAGCACTAGCAGGTGCCGAAGCATACATTCACATGTTAACCATTCCCCCCACTTATTTACATTACTCGTCCCCCAATTGTGCCCGTTATTAGAACCCCCACTAACGTCTCCGAGCCTCAGAGCAAGTTGATAGCGCCTCCATAAGCATGCAGGATCACAGTCGACAGCCACCACCGCCTCACCATCTGCGCCTCTCGCCCTCGCTCGCCCACAGCGGACCATCGAATCGATGCGCGGCCACTTCGTCACCGCCTCACTGTCTGCACCCTCTCCTCCTCTGCCATCTCGATCGGACTCTCTCGTGCCGCCATTTTTGACCGACCATGCCGAGCGCCGATTTCTGGATTCTGGCGCTCGAGGAACCTTCTGGAAGGACCGGACACGCCCATCCACCGAGGAGAGGATAAAAGGCGGCCGCAACGGGCATTCGAGGTGCGATTTCTTGGCCGTCAACTTTGTCTTTATTATCTGTATGCTTGCCGCTGTCACCTTGCCTCTGAGTTAAGTTTATTCTGGCCCCATTCACTTATTTTCCCCCATTACTCTAATCATACGCGTTTGTTCTCAATAAACAAGTATAATTACCTAAAGCGTTAGGAGGGTTTCATCAAAACCTCACTATAGGGACGTTGTCCGTGATTATTTTCACCTCATCTTTGCATGAAAATGATCCCAATCTACTTTTGAATCAATCGGATCTTGTAAAATTTGATGAAATTCCTCCATTTTACGAAAAATCTGAAAAATATTGAAAATCCCGTTGAAAAAGTGCAGACTTTAATGACGAGCTTCCCTGTCGACGAACTTTTACGTTTTTTAGCTTATTTTGCAGATAAAAATTTTCTTAACAATAAACATGTTGCAAAATATTGAAAAAATCAATAAAAATGACATATTTTGAAGTTGAAAATCACCGTTCATTTTAGCACTGAAAATGCAAGCGCGCTCCATTGCGAACAGTTCAAACATTTTCGGATTTTGGCACACCGTGATGCGGGAAACAATTACAACAGCTTCCCGAACGCATACAGAACGAACAGATTTGCATACAGAGATAGCACCAATTTCGCTCAAGGGACACACGGGTATAATGCTATAACACCGAGCTTCTTTGAGTAGATTGGTTCCAGTATATTAGTTTATTAAATTATTAAATAATATAAAAGAATATAGATCGAATATAATTACAATATAGAAGTAGGAGAAAGGAACAGCACCTATCCTCTTTCCTCTCCATCACACATCATCTCACATCACTCTCCACACAACTGCCATCCTCTGGTCCGTTCCATATTCCATAACATGTGGGCGAAGCCTAGACGTGGGGGCGGAGCTAAGAGTGCTCCGGGACTGTTACATCCCCCTTCCTGGTGTGTCGAGCGCCCTCGCTCGAAGTTGCAAGCAATCCGTATGACTTCGTATCCGATAAAAATGTTGATGTTGGAAGATATTCCTGTCGAATAAGTCGTTGTTGGTATGATTGTCTTGTTTCATATTGATGTCGTTCGAACTTGACGAATTGTTGTAGAGGATTTGTGATGTTGATGATGTTGAGGAATTCAGAAGGTGCTAGAGACAATTGAAAGTAAGATGCAAAATTGAGAAAAAAAAATTAAGATTAAATAATTAGAAAGGAAAGAATGAGAATGATAGAAAGAAAATGAGAAGTTCCTAAAATGTCATGAACGGTCGATTAACTTTTACATCTGAGTTGGAAAAATTAGAAAGAAGTTATACATTAAAACTAAATGAGAAAAAAATCAATATGAAAATTAAGAAAAAAAAAGAAATTTAGAACTTAAAAATTAGAAATTATTATAAAATTTTGACTAGTGTTCCAAAACAGTAAAAAAAAATATGCTCACGTTCCTTTTGATGCGATCCGTTTCGATCGTCGAAGTTTTCTCACATCCTGACTTTCATTAACAGCTTCAGAAACTTCAGAATCTGGTCCATTGTTTCGATTTCCATTGTCCTCGAGATCCTCTGGAACGACTTGAACGTCGTTCTTGTTTGCTTTCTTCGTTTTCTTTCCGTCCTTGTATTCGATGTTGCATTGAGTTACTCCAGTAACTTCGAATGGTACTGCATTGAGGAGGCGAAAATCGGTGGTGAATCTTTCCACTTCTGATTGATTTCCAAGTGGAACTCGATACGTCCTGGACTTTGGGAACGGTAGATCCTTGCGGAGCTCGATCTTGTGCTCCACTCCTCCGTTGAATAGTCCAATTTCTCCGTCTTCATTGAAAAACGAGCGATAGTTTTGGGTGATGACATCCCTGAGCTTTTCTTTCATTGGTTGAGTCAATGTCGGGCCGTCGATCTTCAATTTTTCCAGAAACTTGATGTCTTTGGGATCAAAAAGTTGGTGTTCCCAATCAGCTTCGACTGGCAATGCTGGCTCTTCTGGTCTCGGTAGATCACACATTTGCACAATTGTTCCTGATCCAATTGTTTCGCCTTCGGTTAGTCGTATGATTTTATTTGACATGTTCTTGACTCGAAGTGCGGTTCCACGAATTTCCAATGGGTGGAAGATGGTTTTCTCGAAAATGAACGGTGAGTTCGGAGTTGATTTGAGTAGAACTGCTTCGTCGTCTTGTGTATCTTTTGCATTGGCGATTTGAATGATCTGATCTTGTCCGGGGTGAATTATGACATCTTCCGCGCAGAGAACTTCCATAAGAGCGTTTGTCGGTGCAAATGCAGCTTTTTGAGGACCAATGATATCCACGCTTTTGTTTCCAATAGTGATCATTCCTTGTGATGGACGAAGAGTGGTTGGAAAGCCTTTCAGGTCGAGAAATTCCATGAAGTCGTATCCAATAAGTGCATTTCCGGGGCAGCAATCATCCGGTGCAACTAGAAATTGGTATTCGACTAACACGTCGGCTATCCTGATTGGAGCGGTGAAATGTCCAATGAAATCAAATGATGATCCGTTTGCAGTCTTAGCTTGTTTTGTCGTTCCAGTTTCGATGACAATTCCAATATGATTTGCAGTCGACAAACTGACGTAGCTTATACTGGCACCAGTGTCCCATAGCGCTGCCAATCCTTTATCAGCGATGGTGACAATGACGAATGGAATTGACGGACCACGAACTGCGGCGACCATACAACATGAGAGTTGCATGACGATGGGGATATACATCATTAGAGGTGGGTACCGAAGACCTCTGTTGATAACATCTTTTCTCTAATCTGGTTTTTGGGGTTCCGGAATTCCTTGAACCATGTTGATTTCTCCTTCAAAGTTTTCTTTTTCTTCTTCCTCTCGCAGATTGTTAATTGGAAGAACAGCAGTGATTACTTTCTTGAAGCAGTAGCATTTGAGAAGTACTATGATGGTGATAAGTAGAATGACGAAGATGATTCCACCAATTGCTGTGTAAACGAAGAACATGCCATCAAAAAATCCTTGTACGTTGCCCACAACTTCAGAAGTTACCGAGAAAAGGTAGTCTCCGGCAGAATCCTTCGAATTTTCTTTACCTTCGGTCGTCACAGCTGCTCTGATTTTCTCCATTTGTTGTTGGTATTGGAGAGATCGAATACTCGCTCCGAAACTCATCGCAAGCATTGTTGGAAAGGAAGATTCTTTTACCTCGGCATAGATGTCTCCGGCGGAGAAGATGAGTTGACTCTCCTCGTACTTCGGGTTGCCGTCATCTTCCAGAATGGTGACGTTCTTCGTCGTGTTGCCTTCTTTCCAGTTTCCGTGTTCATCCTTCCATATGTAGTTCGAGATGAACCGGCAGTCGATTTTCGAGGCTTCAAAATCGATTTCGAGAGATCCTGGTTCAATGAAAATGATCTCATTGTCGGCGATGCGTGCTTGAGTTTTCGAGTAGCATTCCGATCCGGATTTCCGATCTTCATTGATGTGCGTGACTAGTACTTCCTTGCATTGACTGATTTGCACAACTTCGTGTCCTTTGAAATGTGCAGTGAGGTCGTCGCGTTGAAGAAGTACTCGCATTGCGGCTTGGGGATCCAGGTTGAGGAACATCTGCCATATCCTGAGTTGACGATTTCTGGTGTGGCAGACGCTATCGATCAGTCGACGGAAGTTCTGGCGAGATTTTTCCTCTTCGGCAGCTTCCATGCATTCTATTTTCGATGGTCGTTCTCTTCGAAGAAATGGTGACGTGTAGATTGGGACAAAGAACAGTGAATCCGTGCATTGATTGAAGACTTCGATTCGGCATTTCCACGATGTGCGGTCTTCCATTGTTTGGTTTTTGATCGACATGACCACTCTTCCAGTTTTTACATTTCGAGCAGTAGTTGGCTGGCACGGGGCTGGTTTTGGTGGGGTAACCAGTGCATGTCCTGACGGATTCTGGCAGTCGTAGAACTTTGTCGGAGCAATCGGGACCCATGCGGAGCAGGATGAAGCAAGAGCAAAAATCATTCCGATGAACAGCAAGTTTTTTGCAATTTTTCTCGATGAATTCGGCGAGGTGGGACGACGTTCATGGTTTCCGGTTTTCTCCTGTACGACGTTGATGTTGCTTCCATTAGGCATGCAGGCCGGGTCGTAGAGAACGTTTACTGTCGCGTGATGGTGGGATGATCCGCGTCCTCGATATGCGCGATTTCCGCGTCCGCGTCCTTGATATCCATTTTGGTATCCATTTTGATATCCGTTTGGTTGTTGATGGAATGAGATTTGTTGTTGTGGACGATGGAAGTTTGTTGGATACATTGGCTGTTGCTGGCGAGTTTCAAAATGATTTGGCTGCGGATGGTACTGCTGGTGATAGTTCATTCTTCGGCCACTTCCTCTGCATCCAATGTGGTTAACAGATGCGGTTGGGACTTCGAGCTTGGCAATAGAAGCGGTCAGGTTGTTTATTGCTTCTGCCACGGCGTCGGATTGTGAACCTAGGAGCGATTCCTCGGTTCTGGCAGCTTGATAAGCAGCTTCCAAAGTTTTTGGCTTCGCTCTCATCACATGAGCGCGAATTTCACCTTTGAGTCCTTTGGTGAACGTGGTTAGACTTACTGCCTTGCGGATTCCAGCCTTATCAGTTCCAGGATACGCATTGTTGGTAGCCTCTTTGACCTTTCTGAGGTAAGTCTCCAATGACAATCCTCCTTGCGTAAGAGAAGCCAATTCCGCCTGTGCCGTCCATTGAACTTCTTCCGGTTGAATCTTCAATAGGAGGGAATCCAGCATCTCGTCCCAGGGTCCATTGCGAACTTCGGCGGATAGTGAGTCGTATGCATCTCGGGCTGTTCCCATTAGAAGAAATGGCAAGAGTCTTCTTCCGTCTTCTTCCGACAGGAACTGGGCGTTCAAAAAATCGTTGAGATTTCGGATGTATGACTGGAAGGATTGTTTTCCTTCAAACTTCGGTGCCAATGTCAGTTATGGGCGGTAAGGGTGTGCCGCTGCACCATGCTGTTGGCCTTTTTGGTCTTCTCCCATCCTGATGAAGTCTTCTTCCAAATCGGGACGGAAAACTTCTTCCAATTGGTCCGCGTTCGCCAGATGTCTCCGATTCTCGAGATTTTCTTGTAGCTGGCGTTGGCGTCGTTCGGCTCTGGCGGCTCTGTCTCTGTTTTGTTGGTCGATTTGTTCTTGGAGTGCGTGAATGATGCTCTGAAAGATCTTAGTTTTAATATCGAGTTTTTGGAAAGAAGAGGTGAGTTGCGGTGAGGTGTTAGAGGTGTGATAAGTGATTAAGATGATGGATGTTTTATCATCTTTTTGAGAGGTAATGAAAGATCGGTATCGAAAATTGGACAGGAGTACAACAAGCAACTAGCAGATTATAGTTGAAAAGGATTGGGAAAACTATAAACGTGCAAAACCTAAGAAACATCGGGGAGAGACATCTCTGAACTGCCTCTTCACGAATATATTCTCATTGTGAGTGCGTCCACAGACAAATGAGTCTTCGGGTGTTGTGGTGAACATTCCGGCGTGACTCCGCCCACTGTAGGGGTCAAATCACACTTGGTCCGTTCTTCTCTGATCTGGCGGTCTTTGTGTGCACCGTCTGGGTCGTATTACAGTGCGATAAGACGTATTGCGTCATAATCACAAATCCTTCTTCAAATAGTGCATTTTATGAAGGGTCAGCCGCCGTATCTTATCTCTGTTACTTTAATATTGTAATGTCGTCTGGCAAACAGATGATGTATGTGTGTGAGCAATCCGAGCATTCAAAGATGACATAAGGTCAATTTGAGTGAATTCAACACACAAAAAAAAAATTTCCAAACATGCACCCAGAAACATATATCATATTTCATTTCGTTGACCCGGAGCTGAAAACTGAAAATCATGCTCCTTTTTGCTTACCTTCGAATGAGATCTATCTTCTCCTGAAAAAAACCTAAAATATTGCGCGCGAATTTCGAAAACTACACAGTGAAAAGAAGTGAAAACAAGCGAAAGAAAAGCGGTGATAGCGCTATCTAAGGTCTTAAATTTGTTAATTATTCTAGTCCACTCCCTCTGATAAGTTAACTTACACCAGTTGCTCTGGGAGCCCTCAATAATAATCCCACTTCCTCGGACGAGGTGGATAGTAGGGAATCTGGGTGAACTCGCTCATACGCGAGAAAATGCAAGGAAAACACATACCACTATTTCCAGCGACTTCATAGAGTTAATCCTTTCGGAGAATACCTCGGCGAAGTATTTCCTCAAGGTGGGACCTCCATATAACACCGAGCTTCTTTGAGTAGATTGGTTCCAGTATATTAGTTTATTAAATTATTAAATAATATAAAAGAATATAGATCGAATATAATTACAATATAGAAGTAGGAGAAAGGAACAGCACCTATCCTCTTTCCTCTCCATCACACATCATCTCACATCACTCTCCACACAACTGCCATCCTCTGGTCCGTTCCATATTCCATAACATGTGGGCGGAGCCTAGACGTGGGGGCGGAGCTAAGAGTGATCCGGGACTGTTACAATGCACAAAATGCTGCCAACGCAAGACGCCCGTCTCCTAGTGGTGACCAAGCCACTGGAGCGACCGGAAGCTTCTAAGCTCCCGGTCAACCCAAATTACCAGACCTCGCAAGAGGTCAAAACGGCAGAAACAACTCAAGATCGCAATGCCGCGTCTATAATAAAAATAAAAATAAATAACCAAAACCAGAATTATACAAAAGAGTCAGACTCCAACATTACACAGGTATCGGAATCGCAACAGATGGATACGGAACCATTTTCGATCACAAGCGCTTTAGAAAATAAAGGGCCAAGTATGGCTTACTTAGAATTCGTTACAAACGACAACAAAAAAATTATCGGACTCCTCGACACAGGAGCAAATTGTTCACTAATTACAGCAAAAGCAGCACAAAAACACAAACTAGAAAAGATTGAAACCAAAGTAATGAGGCTACAGGGCGTGGGAAGTGTAGACAAATACGAAGCCACTATATACAAAGCAGTTGTAAAAACCAGAGGAAACAAAACAAAATAAATGATTTTCACAACATACGACAAGCTGAACCTAGAATTATCCATTCCAAAATTGACTAAAGATGACAAAAACGAGTTATCCAGCAAAGGAATAGAATATACCACACTTGAACATCTCCACAAATTGAACAACGAAACAGTGGACGTACTGTTGGGAACCAACTACGTTTTTTTTTTCAAGCATCGGTGATTTTATAATCCCACAACACGGAGCAACAGAAAAAACCAACAGAGATGAAAACAACCATTCACCGCAGTCCAGCAACGACTGGATCGCCAACCTATGCCTCGGAGCATCCGAGCAAGGAAGAAAACACGAAAAAACACGAACAAGGCCGATGGAGACATTCAAAAATTATGGGAGCTTCAAGAAATTGGCATTACCACACCAGATCACCTCGACGAGGAGACTTCTATTGAAGAGGAGTTCATGAACCAGTTCAAAGAGTCAATTCAATGAATTGACGGGAAAATTCATGTGAGATTAGGATTGACGGGAAAATTCATGTGAGATCCACCGCCAAACCGACCGTGCTACTACATTCCACATCAAGTTGTGGAGAAAAAAGACTCCAACACAACAAAATACAGAATGGTCCTAGACGCCAGCTCTCACATGAAAGGCGAACTATCACTCAATCAGTGCGTTCACCCAGGTCCATCCACGTTGAAACCTTTCCTAGGAATCCTCCTTCGAGCACAAATGAAAAAATACATCTTGACAGCCGATATCGCAAAAGCATTTCACCAAATCAGACTGCAAGAACAAGATAGAGACTGCACGAGATTCATATGGCTGAAGGACGTATCAAAAGGTCCAACACCGGGAAACTTCATAACTTATCGTTTCACACGTATCCCATTTGGCATATCATGCTCACCATTTCTATTGGCAGCGTCTATAATCACATACTTAGAACGCTTCCCGTCAGAAATAAACAGCAGAATCTTACAAGATCTGTATGTCGACAACACGGTATTCACAACAAACGACGAAAACGAACTTGAAAAATTATACGAGCAGTCAAAACAAATGTTCAAAGACAACATGTTTATGAACCTACGAGAGTATCAGACAAACTCAGAAACCGTAACAAATTTCATCCCCGAACAAGACAGAGCACCCAACAAACCTAATAAGTTTCTAGGGCATATGCTAGATTACAAACACGACACGCTAACGATACACATTCCGACCCCACCCAAGTAAATACCGACCCGAAGAGAACTACAGTCCTTTCTGGCAAAAATCTACGACCCCATGGGACTAACGTCTCTCATAACAGTACATCTGAAACACTTCTGTCAGTCACTCTGGGCAACAAATCTATCATGGAACAGCAAGATTCCAAAAGAAACCGAACCAATGTGGACGCGAATAAAAAACACATTCACCCACACCGAGTTTCCAATCCCACGACAGATCACACCGAGATATGATCACAAAGAGGTAAAGATGATAGCATTCTCAGATGCATCAAAGAATAGCTACGGTACAGCAGTGTACCTTCGGTTCTCGTTTGAAAACGGAGAGACTCACACGAATCTTTTATTTTCGAAATCACGCGTGAAACCCGCAAAAAACAAAGAAAGATACACCATTCCGAGATTGGAATTACTGTCCCTCGTGACCGCAACAAATGCAGCAGTATTCCTGACACAGGAACTCAAACCGTCATTATCAATTGAAGCTGTGGAATTTTTCTCCGACTCCATGATCGCATTAGGATGGGTATCCACTCATAAGAAACTGAAATGCTTTGTAGCAAATCAAGTAAAACTGATCAAAGAGAACTGCAAAAGACTGCACAACAACAACATCGGGCACAACCTACATCACTGCTCCACAGACCAAAATCCAGCAGACTTTGTTTCACGCGGCAAAAGCACCGAAGAACTGTTTTCATCCTCACTATGGATGGAAGGACCACAATTCTTGAAATCACCAGAAGAGCAGTGTCCGGCTAGATGGACCGACTCAGCGACAAATCCAAAATGGCTAGAGAGTGCGATGAGCGAAGAAATGACGCAGAAAATCAAAACAAAATACAACTTACCGAGTGATTCGACGGCGGCTCCAGTGACCGCACTGATCACCATAGCCGACGAAGTGCCCGTGGAATACCACTCCTCAGTACCATATCACAGCACAAACTCGCTCAATAAACTTATCAGATACGTGGACAAAGTTCTGTACAAAGCGGCAGCCTTTGGCGAAAAAATAAACAAACAATGGACTGGACGAATAATGAAAAAATACACAAACTCAAAGGACCTCACAGGGCGGAGCCAAAAACAAAAAGCAATTTTGGAATATTTGATTCTCGACCATTACAAAGAATCAGCAGCAAGAAGCAGCAACTATATCCCGCAGGAGCTTCACCCAGTACAAGACCAGCGCGGATTCATCCGCCACGGAACCAGATTGGACAAATCGGAACTTCCAAATGACACAAAATACCCAATAATACTCATGAGAGACCACAAGCTCACAGAACTGATTGTTCGCGACCTACACATCCAAAACAAGCACATCGGCACTGAACATTTAGTGACCAAAATAAGAGAAAAATATTGGATCCCAAAATGCAAGCAACTGGCCAGATCGGTGATAAGAACGTGTACCGTATGTCGACGGTTAACAGGAAAGAAGTTCAAATATCCTTCTGTCCCAGCACTCCCATCATACCGCGTCAGACGATCCAGACCCTTTGAGAGCATCGGCCTAGATTACTTCGGACCGATTTACTACAACGGACGGATTACAGATAAAAAGATTTGGGTAATGATCTGTACGTGTCTAGTTACACGAAACATCCATCTTGAAGTTGTACCAGACAACACAACATACCAATTCGTACTGGCGATGAGACGGTTTTTTGCAAGACGAGGAACACCCAGACGAGTCGTTTTAGACAATGCCAGAACATTCAAACTAGGAGAACGCATATTCAACGGCGATATCAAACAGATGTGCGAGAACGATGAATTCTTCACAGCGTTCCTCGACTCACAACCAATGGAATGGAATTTCATCACACCACTCACTAGGGAATGCCCCGGACTTAATTTGGGCTTTCGCGATGAGTCCTACATGATTCGAAAGATAATTTTATGGAGATTCAAAAACTACTTTTCGTTTTTGCTAAACGCCGGTGGTTTTCGAGAAAATCGCGTCTGAAAATCCAGTTAAAATTTGAATTTTGTGTGCGTTTTCAAATATTAAATGCGTGAGCTGTTCCTTTCAAAATCATCAACGCAGTCACTTTCTTGTCAATTGTTTTTTGAAACAACTGAACAGCGGTTGAGTGGTTAAGTGGGTAGCGCGTTAGGGTTAGGTTCTAGAGGAAGCGGGTTCGGGTCCTTCACGGTTGGGAACGCTTGTGGTGGTTTGGATGGATTGCATGTTGGGTTTTGTTCTTTTCAAATCAAATATTTTTTTTTCTCACTTTTTTTGCTTTGCATCTCCTCTGTTAGTTTTTTGTTTTGCCTCTGTAAATTACAAATTTTTGTGCAAAATTTTTTATAAATGGGACTTCGAAGACTATTCTGTTAATTCATTCTGCCGCATGCAAATAATTTCTTTGTTTCAAGCTTTTTATACTGCTTCAAGCTATTCATCTTTGTGCCCCAACTTTGATTTTTTTTCAGTATGTTTTATATGAATAAATATCCAAAGAGCCGAATGTGCATCCATTTACTGAAAAGTTCGGAATTCCAACTATCAAAACAATTTTGCACAGGAGTTTGAAACTTACAGTGTTTCATTAGCATAAATATGACAAAACAATTGATTTAAAAAGAACAAAACCCAACATGCAATCCATCCAAACCACCACAAGCGTTCCCAACCGTGAAGGACCCGAACCCGCTTCCTCTAGAACCTAACCCTAACGCGCTACCCACTTAACCACTCAACCGCTGTTCAGTTGTTTCAAAAAACAATTGACAAGAAAGTGACTGCGTTGATGATTTTGAAAGGAACAGCTCACGCATTTAATATTTGAAAACGCACACAAAATTCAAATTTTAACTGGATTTTCAGATGCGATTTTCTTGAAAACCACCGGCGTTTAGCAAAAACGAAAAGTAGTTTTGGAATCTCCATAAAATTATCTTTCGAATCATGTAGGACTCATCGCGAAAGCCCAAATTAAGTCCGGGGCATTCCCTAGTCAGTCCATGGAAAGGTGGAATCTATGAGCGATTGATCGCAATTGTGACAAAATTATTGTACGCATCAGGTGATACAGCAAAATTGAACTTCGTAGAAATATTGACCACAAACACCGAAATCGAAGGCATCACGAACTCCCGGCCCATCATGCCAAACAGTGAAAATTTCGAAAATATGACCGCAATACGCCCTGCCGACTTCATTATCCCAGACGTAACATTGGGGATCGCACAGAGTGCAGAAGAACCATCGGAGGTATTCGAGAATACCGAACTACAAACCAGGAAACATTTACAGGTGCTGAACGTCCATCTGGAGAAAATCTGGGATCTGTGGAAAGACATGTACTTGTTGAACCTGAGAAAGCAAAGGAAAGACAAGAGCATACTCAAAGATTAGCCCCAGAACTGGACAAATAGTAATAGTGCAAGAGGAAAAATTTCCCAGACAAAAATGGCCACTGGCCAGAATTACAGAACTCCACAAATCAGAAGACGGCCAGATCAGATGGGCAACAATACTTTGCAAGAAAAAGCAAATCAAACGTTCCATCACCATCTGGTGCCTCTTGAAATCGAATACGAAGAAGACGAACCAAGATTAACAGAAGCTCAGCCACATCCTGAGAAAGAGGAGGCAACCAATGAGACCCCAACTACGACGTTGGAAGACAAAAAACAACCTGGACTGCACAAAGCACAACGAACCAGGCCATATCTTGACCGCATAGTGAAGAGGAACATCACCTATCAGGTGTCAACAGTTTCCAGCCCGGGCGGCCGGGGGGAGTGTTGCGAATTGGGAGACCCAAAAGAGGATCTCCCGCACGCAACTCCCCTTCCCCACAAGACAGCAAAAAAAGGAAGAAATTTGACACAAAACACGAGAAAAACGGACCAAAACGAGCCCGAAACACGCTCGCCCACATCGCCGGACCTCAACCGATTCGAATCTTCGCGGCGGCGAGTTTGATGTGCAGGCGCCGCAAGGACCCCCGGCGACCGTAACCCACTCCGGCGCGGCAGCAGGAGGACTCAAAATTCGAAGGTTTTTTAGGATTCATTAATGTTTTGCTCTTCGATAATTTAATGTAAATGGGGACCGCAAGACCCCGAATTTTCCGTAAGACGCGTACGGCAGTGCCGCGCCTCTCGCTTCGGCGAGAGCGCGGCCCGAACCGACGCGCGGGGCACAAATTCTCTATTTTTCCCTCGGTTGAGGTTTTGGAGAATGAATATTTATTATTATTTAAAGCGTGTATTGTTGTCTGGGCCGCAGTCCACCTTTGCGCCGTTGGGCATGCGTTTCATTTGCCACTAAATACATTTTTTACCACAATTGCGCGTAATAATACATCCGTGTGAGATTTGCTGTGTAAATCGTTTTCTGAGATAGGATAAGTTTGAAATGTAGCATCCCACGGTGTCCCGGACGGGAAAAGCGCCGCTAGTAATAACTGCTGGCGCATCTCTCGTTCTCTCTCCCTCACCACCGCAGCGCAGCTATTTTTTCAACGGTAATTTGTTTCTTTTTTGATTTTCAGCAAAACTAGACCACTTTTTGGAAATCTGTCATTAAAATATATTCTTCAGGTCAAATGCTTCATTTTTATTACAAAAATCACACGATTGGTGCAGAAGTGACGGAGGAGATGCATTTTTAAAAAATTAGTACAGAATTTTACTGAAAATCAATTTTATGCAACATAATAATGCATTTTAAATGTCTCCCTTGTGCAGAATTTTCTCGCGAACATTTTAATACCACGACCAGCTCTAAACGTGCGAATTCGGTTTTTTATCGATGTTTCAACATTTTAAAATGCATCTCCTCGGTCAATTCTGCACCAATCGTGGTGTTTTTGTAATAAAAATGTAGCATTTTATCTGAAGAATATATTTTAATGACAGATTTTCAAAAAGTGGTCTAGTTTTGCTGAAAGGCAAAAAAGAAACAAATTCCAGTGGCAAAAGTTACTGTGCTGCGGTGGGGAGGGAGAGAGAAGAGAGTGCAGACAGTTGAAGACATTTTTCCACTTTGGGACACCGTGCATCCTGTTAGAACTTAAAGTGTTTCCATCGTACCAGCGAAAGCCGCCGAAAACCTGCTAGTAGTGGTATTTAAACTTGTTTTTTTCTGGGAATTTTTTTGTTGGAACTTTGGACTGTATAAAAATTCTGATTTTAGAAATTGATTAAAAACTGTACGTAGCATAAAAATTGGAGAAAAAATGTATTATTTACAGGGCTCCTCAACATCGGCTGGTGGCGTCTTCTTCAACGGAAAAAACAACAACCGAGCACAAGGAAGCATCAGGCAACATCCGCCGAAATTACTTTGCGAACTTTTTTGTCTCTTATCTTACTGCCTTTATATAGTCGGCGAATGCATCATCAGCCTCGCTCTACCGCACTTTTCAATTTTCAACAGTGTAGTACACCTATTTTGAAGCGAAAAATCAAATTTTAACTGCAACTCGTCGTGGATACGTTATTTTCCGTTGAAAAGAAGTGTAAAACTATAATTCGAGTTAATCTTGCAAGTGCAACACTGTTCTACAGGGATTTTAGCAGTAGAGCGAGGTTGATGATGTATTCGCCGACTATACGTTTTTTTTGTTACCGAAATAAAGTTTGAAATACAGTTAAAGGCGGTAGGAAAGTACTTTAAACTTCCTCAAATGTTCTAAAATTTTAACCTGGACTTGTTGAAGAGTGGATCTATTGATTTATTAAATAAAACATATAGGTCATCGATTAAATTTTTGAGATAAAGTTCTTCCAACTTTGGCTGAAAAAAACCTAAAAGGGGGAATGTAAACATATTATTTTTATTTCATATACAAATTCATCATATCAAAAACTATCGGAATCAATCATAAAAAAATGTGAACTCGATCTGAAAGTACATTTTCCTGAACGTTTCAACGCAAAATATTGATTTTTAGCTAAATCTGATATCACCAATCGATTCCTCGTGATCGATTACATATGGGAGCAACGTAACACTTATGGTTTTCGATGTAGTACTCCGGCAATAAATCAATAAAGAGCAAAAAACGAATTGGGCAGAAAAATCGGCATGCCCCGCCCCCTCACTTTGCGGTCCCTAGGCGTAACCTTATATGTTAGAACTATACGTAATCGACCCCAAGGAATCGATTGGTGACATTTGATTTGCTTTAAAATGAGTTTTTGAAGCTGAAAATTGCAAAAAAGTGAAATCACTCTTGGAAAATAGAGATTTTCGAAAGGTTGTAGGTCGAACACGCATCCACTGGGGTATGAGGAGGGAGTGAGTAAACGCGCTCATACGCACACACGCAACGCATCCAAATGACGCCGAAAAAAATAAAAAGGCGCGCGAATAATTTCACATTATCGAAGAGAAAAACCAAAGCAAAATCGTGAAAATTACGAAACTCTATTCAAAAATATTTCGCGCGCGTTGGTTTTTCTCTCCGATAATGCGAAATTTTTCGCGCGCTTTTTGATTTTTGGGCCTCATTTGGATGCGTTGCGTGTGTGCGCCCGGGCGCGTTTACTCACTCTCTCCTTAGAACCCAGTGCGCATCACTTTTTTTGTGATTCCGGTACATTTTGATACGTAGAATTTAATTTTTCAGCTCATTTTTTTCCATCGTGCTGAGAAATTTTTCTGCACGCCTTCAAACTTGCATGAAAAATTGCGTAAATTTTTCAGCGATGACGCCCATTTTTTGTTTATTAACTATGTTTATTAACTCTCTGACATTTTCTAAAACAATTTTTAGATCAATCGGATAACTTTAAAGCACGAAAAGTGAAGATAGAAAGTGACCTGTTTTGGGAAAAACATGGCTTTTTGCGGTTTTCACTCTTTTGCCAGTCGAACACGCATGTTTTTATTGGATAATCGTATTCTACGTTAAATTTACTATCAAATCCACACTAACACGTTTTACAGTAGGGAGTGTAAAGGGGCAGAAAATCGTGTCGAAAACTCAAAATTCCCCCTTTCTCGGAATTTCTATATACAACAGCATTAAGGCGGAGTGTATTTATAGTCTAGGCATACGCGCATTTGTCTCGAGCGAGCTCACAAAATGTGGCATTGTGTCGCAGTGGTAGAGCGCCGTGATGATGATTTTGATGTCGCAGGTTCGAGTTTTGTCAAATAATATTTTTTTTTCAAGGATTTTTTTCTTGAAAAATACATATTTTTATAGAGAAAATTTATGAAAAAAGTCACAATTTTTCTTAATTATTAATAAAATCCAGCAATCCTTCAAATCTATTATTTTTCAGATTTTTCAATTGATCTCACATATTTCTTTCGTTAATGGACAGATTTAAGAAAATATTGGAATTTTCCTAATTTTTTATTCCGTATTGCGTTTTCCGCATTAATTCAAAACACTCCTGTTATCATCCTTATATATAAAATTCCGTTTGGGTTTGTAACTGAGGATCTTTGTGTGTCTGTGTCAAAGGCGCATGGCGGGGTCGAGCGGTTTTCACTCTTTTGCCAGTCGAACACGCATGTTTTTATTGGATAATCGTATTCTACGTTAAATTTACTATCAAATCCACACTAACACGTTTTACAGTAGGGAGTGTTAAAGGGCAGAAAATCGTGTCGAAAACTCAAAATTCCCTCTTTCTCGGAACTTCTATATACAACAGCATTAAGGTGGAGTGTATTTATAGTCTAGGCATACGCGCATTTGTCTCGAGCGAGCCCACAAAATGTGGCATTGTTTCGCAGTGGTAGAGCGCCGTGACGATGATTTTGATGTCGCATGTTCGAGTTTTGTAAAATAATATTTTTTTTTCAAGGATTTTTTTCTTGAAAAATAAATATTTTTATAGAGAACATTTATGAAAAAAGTCACAGTTTTTTCTTAATTATTAATAAAATCCAGCAATCTTTCAAATCCATTATTTTTCAGATTTTTCAATGGATCTAACATATGTTGGCAATTTCATAATTAAAAAAAAATATTTTTTTATTTTACCATTTACTATTTATGGTGCAACCCCAAAGCAGAACTTTCGGGCTGGTTCTGCTTCGGGCGCAGTTCTCTTGCGCACCAGTTCTCTTTCGGGGAGTTCTGCTTTGGGGCAGCACCCTATTTATCTGCTTAGCCGACAAAATTATTATTTTCCACGGATTAATGCCATGCAATCTTGAGCAAAGGCCACCAGAAAATGCGCGCCGCGCGTCCGCAAACAAGCTCCACCCCCAGCCAAGAGAAAATCAGTACTTCGAAATCGCGACTTTAAACGTCTGAAACTCGAGAACTAGCAGGAATTTCGACGAGAAAATTTGGGAATGTACTAATATTAAGGAGTAGAACACGATGAAACCAACGGTTCCCAAGACTTTGAGGTTTTTCAAACTCTTTGCGGTCCCTATTTATGCGCTTTTAAATAACATGTGGTTTTAATTTTCATACTTTTGTCTATATTGTGCGTAATTCAACCATGTTTCGTGGAAAACACTTTTCTGGCGCCGAACAACTCCAAATTGACGCCTGCAAAACAGCCGGGATGTCAATTTGAGTAATTACACAACACTCAAAGTGTACAAAAAAGTGAATCAACAATTTTATTAAGAATCCGAGCCGCTATAAGCAGTTTATGAAGTCAGGAGCACCACCAAACAGACAAGGTGAAACATCATACGACATGTTTCGAACTCAATAATGACTTGCATTGTTATGAAACAAGAGCTAAACCGCGATGCTTTCGAATAGAGCATCTGGAGAGCCAATGACATGGATCCAAACCCTTTCCAGTAAGTTATGAAGCCCGCTTCACGACTCACCGATTCTTTCAAGGTCCGTGATTTTGAGTTTGCGCGTAAAAGTTTTTCCACAAACTTGAATGAGGTAAATATTGCTAGATAATTGCTACAAAACTCGAATCAGGAACTTAGATAATCTTTTCTGGAGTTAATAGCTTAAATGGAGCCGGTTCGGATTGTTACAGTACATATGAAATTTGCAAATTTGGTACCTAAAGAGCAGCTGTAACCATAAAGAAAACGTACCAAAAGAGCGAGGAAACCAAAGTCCCGGGACACATTGAGTGTTGGCTACAATTGCAAGACGGGCTTTTATTAAAGGGTGGGCTTCTATTACAGGGTGGGCTTCTAATACAGGTGGGCTTATATTACAGTATTTACGGTATGTTCATTATGCCTGATAAAAGGAGTATTTTTACTAGAGAGTGCTCTTCTATCTTTCGAAGCACATGTCAGGATGCGATTCTTGACGTAGAGAGACAGCGTATCAAGTTATTCGTCAGCAAATGTTGAGTCTCGCCACGATTTAGCTCTTGGCGGCGAGAGAAGAAACAATTTCTTTCAAATTTTTTTCATTTTTATGGCGCACAACTTGCAGCAACTTTTTGCTATGTCACGAATCTATAATAGCACATCATTTCTTCCTATACTCTGGATTGGTGAAACCCAAATTGTTCCATTATTCTTAGAAAAACGATGAAACTTAAAGATCCGTGAGCAGTACGAACGCGATTCATTTTAGTTTGTTACAACAACAAAAAAATAAAAACTTACTCAAATGAAAAGTACGATGCAACTTTCGTTGTGTAGTATTGCTTGGTGGGGACAAAAGTGAAAAAAAGTTCACTGAACGACAAAACTTTTCTTCACAACTTGCAGATTAATAATATAAAAACCCACTAGTTTTTTTATACTTTCGCGTTTCAGGAGGTTGTGACTAAACGTCTTTCAATACTGAAATAAATGAATATTTTTCTTCATTGAACTAATGATATGGTAATCTTGATGGAGAAATAATAGAACAGGTCACGTGAGTTTATATGTATTGTCCACCCGCCACGAGGGTCAAACGTACTCCACCAAATATCTATATTGTTACTACGGCCTCGGCCGTGAGCTTTCTAAAACAAAAAAGCGGCCGGCCGCAACCGAAAAACTCAAGAAAAACACAAGTTGATTGTTAGTAGCTGTACGAAGTCGCGGCCTACGAAAACAAACTCTTTTTAGCTAAATAGAACTGTATCGAAATTGAACTCGCTGTGGAAAAGAACTGTAGAAAAATAGAACTGTAACGATATAAATTAGCAATGGAGTGTGATTGAATTGCTTGCTCATTCTAATAGTGGCATTTCTCATGCGCTTGCTTTTTTCAACAGTTTTATATTTGAGTTATTCACCAAAAATGATCTGTTTTGCCTTGACGGTCGAGCAACGCAATCGCGCCCCATTTCTTGTTTAGTTCTATTTCCCTACTCACATAGTTGATGGGCTAGTTGCCACACAAAATGGGCGATTGCCTATTTGGTGTGGCATCTCTCCCAAATGACGGGCGGGTCGCCCACCGCTCGTTCATTTAGTTTTCTTCGTGGTTCTACTCTGCCACTGGATGATGCCAAAGTAGCCTAATCAGCGCCTGATGACATGGAAAATGCTGTGTGTTACTCAGGGAATTGCCGTTAGGGCTAGCCGCCTGCTGTTTGGGCAAGCCGCCCGGCACTTTGGCGAGTCGCGTGGCACTTGGACGGGCCGCTCGCCATTTGGGCGAGCCGCCCGTCATTTGGGCGAGTTGCCACACCGAATGGGCGATAGCCCTGTGCTAAATTTGAGCGTTATATTCCGAACAGTTATATTTCGTGATAGTTATATTTTGCAACAGTTTTTCACCGAATATTTCTATTCCGAACAGTTCTATTCCGAATGGTTCTATTCCGAAGCGAGTTGCATTTCACTACAGTTCTATTTCGTGCGAGTTGTAACTCAAAGTAGCACCATATTTCCTCCTACCTGGCGCACTGGGGTATGAGGAGGGAGTGAGTAAACGCGCCCGAACGCCTACACGCAACGAATCCAAATGAGGCCCAAAAATAAAAAAGGCGCGCGAATAATTTCACATTATCGGAGATAAAAACCAAAGCAAAATCGTGAAAATTACGAAACTCTATTCAAAATTATTTCGCGCGCGTTGGTTTTTCTCACCGATAATGCGAAATTTTTCGCGCGCTTTTTTATTTTTTTGGGCCTCATTTGGATGCGTTGCGTGTGTGCGTCCGGGCGCGTTTACTCACTCCCTCCTCAGACCCTTGGCTTTTTGAGAAATTTCCAAAAAGTCAGAATTCTGGAGTCGGAAATTTTTGATTTCCGATCTTTCATTTGCAGGGAATTTTCGGCGTTTCGCCGATTTTCACGGCGATTCGCCGTTGTAAACAGAAAATATATCAATCGAATTCGAACAGAACAAAATATTGAGTTACCGTGTTTACTCTAATTGCCAAAATGCCGTTCTAATTTTTATACAGTGCCGTGCAGTAAGATACACAATTTCACTTTTTTGACTATAACTTTTGAACGGAGAGGATTCGGATTCTGGAAATTTGCATGGGCATGTTCCTTAATGTTATTGTTAAGCCCCGAAAATGGATTTAATCAATTTTTAAAATTTCCGATTTTTCAAAAATTTAGGATGGCTGTCAAATTTTTCGACCCAAAAAATGTATATTTTTTCAGATCTTCCTTTCAGGGATTGTTTTACAAGCTGAAAACTAGCTTATATCGATTCCATTTTCTTGCCACGTGAAACTTAATCAAATACCACAGTTATTTCAGAAAAGAAAAAGCCACGTGTGGCCACACTCACTCACATTTTTCATTCCATTCAGTAGAAAAAAACCTTTTTAAGCCGAGGGGTGTGGTCTCAGATTTTCGGCATGAAACCGGCAAGAAAATTGAATCGATAATAGTTATCTTCTAATTTTTTATATTTTTTTATATTTGCAATTATATATTTTTATATTTTTAATTATTTTCGGCCCGCCAAAATGATTAAACGCGCTCCGCTGAACTCAACGCTATGCGATTTTCGTTTTGGTTTCCAAATTATTTAATTTCACGTTGAATTTATACGTTAAATAAAATAATTTGGAGACCAAAATGAAAATCGCATAGCGTTGAGTTCAGCGGAACGCGTTTGGCCATTTTGGCGGGCCGAAAATATATAATGGATTCGTGACGGAGTGACATTTAACGTGAAACTGAGCAACGAAAAGTCTCTCCATTTCTTTAGTTATTTCTCTATTTTTACAAATAAAGACATGAAAAAAATTGACACTCCTCCACGAATCCATTAGACTGTATAATTTTTAATTTTGTGTGAATTGTTAATTAATTCCTCATTACTTTTTTTTCAATCAAAATAAACGTATTTTTCTATATATTGATCAATTTTCGTTCGCAAGAAGGAAAGAGTGAGAGAGCGTGAGAGAAAAAAAAACAAAATTAGAACAAAAATGTGCAACTTTTGTTCAGCACTTGTGAAACTTTTAAGCACACTTTATGCAACCGTTGTATAAAGTCTAAAATTGGTGTTGCATAAAGTTTGGATAAAAGTTGCATGAGTGTTGCATAAAAGTTGCCGACTTTTACCGAGACAGTACTCTTATCTATAAACTCCAACAAGAAAAGCTAGCAACATGGAGGAGAGAGGGAAACTCAATAGCATACAAAAAGATCGTGGATAACATCAAAGTAGAACTAAAAAGAGAGGAAATTGCATATGTGGAAGAAAAACTTGTATCTGGTATTGTGTTTTCAATCGACTTGCGACATGAGAACGCGAGACTCCGCCCACTTTTTTGTGCGCGACCACGCGAACACAGTGATATTTGAAGAGACGCAGACAGGTAGCGCACAAATAAGTGGGCGGAGTCTCGCGTTCTCATGTCGCAAGTCGATTGAAAACACAATAGTGCAAACGACTTTTTCAATTTTGTTAATAGCAGGTTAAATCCCCCTAACGACTTTGGTGTTTTAAAGAAGGACAATATATTAGGTTGGCAAGAAAGTTTTTGTTATGTTTTTCTTTTGTCCATATAAATGAAAACGGTAATGGGGTTATTCATGAGAAAAAAAACGGTTTGTTTTTGTTTTTTTTTCCAATTCACGCGATGTCGAGAATTGTAAAAAAAAATACAGCTAGAGAAACGAGGATATAGCCTTGATAGTGAAGAGACACAGAGACTGCCCCCTTTCTTTGAACTCCTCACCTTCTGCGTCTCTTCAATATCAATGCTATTATTGTTTTAAAAAATTTGTCACCTGGCGAGAGGCGCGAATTCAAAAAATAGGCTCCGCCTCCTCACCGAAATATTTTTGCAACTCTGCGCGCGCCAATTTGCAATTGCGGTGCGCGCGATTTTATGCGTTGAATTTCCGTTACTTTATTAACAAATAGCCAATTAAGAAAATTAAAAACTCACTTTAAATCAGCAGTTGCCAAATTCGCTTCAAAATAACAATTTTATAAAGGTTTCCAGGAGAAATTGAAAGGCACTGGACAAAAATTCGACGCAGAAAATCGCGCGCACCGCGATTGCAAATTGGCGCGCGCAGAATTGCAAAAATATTTCGGCGAGGAGGCGGAGCCTATTTTTTGAATTCGCGCCTCTCGCCAGGTGACAAATTTTTTAAAACAATAATATACAGTGCGTCCAACAATTTTAGGACCCCCCTCGATTTTAGGGTCTCAGACAAAACCGAAAGTGATATAAAAAATCTGTGAATGCAGTTCGATTCAAAATCAAAAATAACCCCCAGTCCCAATTTTTCATGATCCTTCCATGTCCCGTCCCCGCATACGACGAAAAAGTTCTATTTTTGACTGTCCAAAAATTATAGGACCACCTGAGAATTTGGGTGTACGGGTGACTTTTTTGGCCATATTTTCTCCTTAAATTTATTTTTTATAAACTTTATATCATTTTAAACTATTTCTAAAACTATTTGTCATAAACTTATCATATTTTTTTTTCTTTGAAGTAGGTTTTCATGGAATGGTTACACTTATGCCAATAAAACACATTAATTGTGAGAAAATCAGTTTAAACGCAAAAAAAAAACGTTTAAAAAAATTAAAAGATGATTAGTATTTGGTATCCCCGCCGAATTTCTGGATCACTTCGATCACCCTGTTAGACATGTTGACCACTAACGTCTTCAACTCGGCTTCAGTGATTGGATCCCATTCAGCGTTGGTAGCATCCTTGAGGTCCTGGATGATGTTCAACTGTTTTCCGTGACGATAGACGTGACGGACAAGGATACCACAAATATTCTCGGTTGATTGAGATCTGGGCTACAAGCTACAAGCTGAGAACTCGTTTCAAAGCTAACCAATCCCTTGTAGAGTTGCTGACGTGAGTTGCGGCGTTTTCCTTTTGGAAGATGTGGGTGTTGCGCCGTTTGCGGAAGCTTCTGCTTCTTCCCGTAATTGATAGGATCAGTGGCATAGCGACGAATAGCATTCCGGCTTCTTCCAAGTTGCCGGGACATCTCATGTAGCTTCAATCCCAGTTGGTGCATCACATCAACTTTGGCCTATTCCGCGGGAGTGAGGAAAGGAACGCGAGCCTTGTTCGAAGGAATGGTTCGCAGGCATACTTTTAGGATATGGACCAATTCCGCTTTTGTTTACGGTAGCTGAACTTCAAACTTTCAGCACAAACGACATTAAAGTAACATTAGTGAACCCAGCTCATCACAACAACACAGCTTACATAGTCGATCATTTCTTCAAATACCGAAGGTACTGCGGATCACGGTGCTTTGTGTAATCGGACGACTGCTGGTGCACTGTTATGTCTTTGCACATGCTTCTATTAATCAATTGGAGGCTGTGTAAATCGAGGATGAAGAAGAAACCGAACCTGTGATCTTCCGCACGACAGCAGTCACCACTACCGACTGAGCTATTTGCTGAATAGGCAAACATACAAATTACATTAGAAGTCTACAAAAACAGCTCAAAAATAGTTTAAAACAATATAAATGTTATAAAAAAACGAAAAATATGGCCAAAAAAGTCACCCGCACACCCAAATTCTCAGGGGGTCCTATAATTATTGGACAGTCGAAAATAGGACTTTTTCGTCGTATGCGGGGACGGGACATGGCAGGATCATGAAAAATTGGGACTGGGGGTTATTTTTGATTCTGAATCGAACTGCATTCACAGATTTTTTATATCACTTTCGGTTTTGTCTGGGACCCCAAAATCGAGGGGGGTCCTAAAATTGCTGGACGCACTGTATGAGGGGGACCCCCGATTCTCTAGCTGTATTTTTTTACAATTCTCGACATCGTATGAATTGGAAAAAAAAAACAAAAACAAACCGTTTTTTTTTCTCATGAATAACCCCATAAATGATTTTCCGAAAGTGAAACTAAATTTTCGATGTGTTCGCTGGTTAAATGACGCTACAAATAGTCCGTAATTGTCTCTATGGCTATTGCAAATGTTATTTACAACGAGGGGAATCATTTACCGTTCTCATTTACCGCGTGGTAAACGTTCATGAATACGGCCTCAGAGCTTGGAACAATCTTTTCTAACGCGAGAACGCTAGTATCGGTTCTCAAAATTATAAATGGACCAGTTTATTCAGGAAAAGAATATAATTTTTTAATGCTCGACAGAATTAAAGGCAAAAATATTACTCAAAACTCAAATTTGTGTTTCATTTTAACTAGACAATTTTCGGCGGCTTTCCCCGGTGTAACGGTGAAAAGTCCCCAAGTGCCTTCAGTATGCTACACTTCAAACTTAACCGATTTGTATCAAACTTCGGCAGTCTTGTTCCACTTGGGTTTAAAAATGTTTCGCCAAGTTTGATGCAAATCGGTCCAGTAGTAGCTGAAAAAACGCACACGAAACCTCACATGAACACAGGTACAACAGACATGAATAAACACATATTTTTGCCTTATTGTTATTGTAAAAAATAAAATTTTGAACGAGGACAACCGAAATCACGGTCTACAAGTCACATCGGTGTTTTTGTTCGTAACAAAACACGCCTAAATTTATTTGACGATGCTTTTTTCTAAAAGTTGAGCGAAATGATGACTCATACATTATTTTGCTAATAAATGCAATTGCTTGAAATATTGAAAGTTTTGCCAATAAAAAAGAGTACAAACGGAGCTAGAATTCATTCAGCGATGGTTTTTAAAACATTATTTCAAAATAACTTTATGTTCTCTGAATTTTAGCAATTTTTTGTGCGAGTTATTTATTTTTCTTGTTAAAGAGATAGGTAAAATTTATAAATCTTTAACCTATTCAATAAGAAAAAGTCGATATTTTTCGAAGCGGCGTGCCGCATCTATTCAAAATCATATTTAGGGCATAATCTATTTAAATCCGCTCATAAATTTCATTTATTTTTCTTCTTTAGGACTTTTTTATTTTTATTTTTGACATTAAAAAAGTTAAAAAAAAGGAAATCTTACCGACGTCGGCTGTGTCGCGATCCGGTTGTCCAGTGGTACCTGCTCTGGTAAATCGTTTGATGTTTAATCAGGTAGTTTTGGAGTTTAATCTGGGTAAAATCAGCTCCTGACGGTGCATGATTAAAGCCAACTTGTAGCTGATCAGACTCGAAAGGAAGCTGATCAGGCACCAAAATCTGAGTGCGGACTGTCGTTGTGGGCGGTGTTTAGTATTTTAAGAGCGATGTATTTCGACACAGAAACTTGAAAAAAGACAAATTTATTGAAATTAACCGCAATTTAACAATGTAGCAAATAAAACAAAACTTATATAAAAAAAATAAATAATTTAGAAGATTAGATTCTCAGGCAACTCATTTCTTACTATAATAGGAAATCCAAATCTGAATAGGAAATTTTGGAACTTGTCCAGAAAATTCAGATCTTGTTAGAAAACACAAATCATATATAGAAATTTACAAACTATAAAGGGGTCTTGACAGATTCGAAAAATTTTTGAAATCTCGAATCTGTACAGAAAATTTTCTGGTCTTGCAAGATCTGCTAAGATTTGTAAAATTGATTGCACGAGATGCGTCAATAAAATTTCTTGGCGCCATTCGCGTCACGAATTTCGAAATGTTTCGTGTGGATTTTTATTGCGTTGTTATTTTATTTATATTCATTTATTTTTGGCTTTTTTAATGAGTTGCATTCAATTTGAAGTGTTTGCAGCCTAATGGATCGCGCCACCAATCAGCCTGTGATTTCTTGGGCACTCGAAAAACAGTGGAGCGCAGAGAAAAATTGAAAATCAGGACAAAGTACGTAAGTAATGGATGCATTTACATGAGTTTTTCTGTCAATCTTATTGTGAAAACAAAAAAATGGCAACGCGGTGTTTGCGTACTTTTGAAATTCAAACGGCAATAAGAGAAATAGCATGGCAGATGAAGAGATTTGTTCCTCTTTTCATTTGAATTTTAAAAGTACGCAAACACCGCGTTGCAACTTTTTTGTTTTCACAATATTGTGAAAATAAAAAAGTGCAATGCGCTGTTTGCGTGCTTTTAAAATTCAAATGGCAATGAAAGAAATAGCATGGGGAATAAAGAGATGTGTTCCCATTTTCGTTTGAATTTCAAAAGTACGCAAACCCCGCGTTGCAATTTTTTTGTTTGCACAATATCTAGAAATCCACTTACCGTATTTCCTCTAATATAAGCGCACCTCTAATTAAAACACACCATCTAATAGAAGCACATTTAGAGAAGAGGTGGAAAAATAGAGGCGCATGCGCTTAAATTAGAGGAAATACGGTATGTTAAAATTGAGCTTTATTGCGAAAACAAAAAAATTGCAACGCGGTGTTTGCGTACTTTTAAAATTCAAACGGCAATGAGAGAAATAGCATGACAAATGAAGAGATTTGTTCCATATTTCGTTTGAATTTTAAAAGTACGCAAACACCTTAATTTCTTCAGTCCGCCACGAATCCATAAAACCACAGAAAAAAAATTTTAAAGCTCTCCGAAAAAAATTAAGCACTTTATATTGTGGATTCGTGGCGGAGTGACAATTTTTTTCACGTTTTTATTCGAAAAAAACGAAGAAATAACTGAAGAAATGAAGAGATTTTTCGGTGCTACCTCGGAATAGAACTGACGCGTAATAGAACTGTAGCGAAATTGAACTCGCTTTGGAATAGAACTGTAGTGAAATTGAACTGTAGCGAAATAAAACTGTTCGGAATAAAACTGATCGGAATAAAACTGTTTTGGAATAAAACTGTTCGGAATAAAACTGTAGCGTTTTGGAATCAAATTAGCAATGGAGCGCGATTGCATTGCTTGCTCATTCAAATATTGGAACTTCTCATGCGCGTGCTTTTTTCAACAGTTTTATATTTGAGCTATTGTGTTTTCAATCGACTTGCGACATGAGAACGCGAGACTCCGCCCACTTATTTGTGCGCTACCTGTCTGCGTCTCTTCAAATATCACTGTGTTCGCGTGGTCGCCCTCAAAAAAGTGGGCGGAGTCTCGCGTTCTCATGTCGCAAGTCGATTGAAAACACAATATTTATCAAAAATTGTTTGTTTTGTTGTTTTTTTGAATAAACTTTTATCATTTTTATCTCGGCCCGCCTTGACGGCCAAGCAATGCAATCGCGCTCCATTGCTAATTTAGTTCCAAAACGCTACAGTTTTATTCCGAACAGTTTTATTCCAAAACAGTTTTATTTTGCTACAGTTCTTTAGCGAACAGTTCTATTCCAAACGGTTCTATTGCGAAGCAATTTCTATATCGCTGCAAATCTATTACACTTCAGTTCTATTCCGAGGTAGCACCGATTTTTCGCCTCCCAGTTTCACGTAAATTTTCACTCCGTCACGAATCCATTATACCTTCCCAACGTGAAGTGATTTTTTGGAAAAGCAGGTTTTCCTCTTTCTTTCATTGCCATTTGAATTTTCAAAAGTGCAATTTTTTGTTATACCAATATCATAATTTATTTTCAGCGCGGCGGCCAGATCGAAGCTCGTCAAAAGGTGCAGAACGGACGACGCGGAACAGCCATCGACATCGGCTTAATTTTTTTATATTTTAAAATTTTCCCTTTTTTTGTTATAACCAATAAAATGAATTGTCTTTTATTCAATCGATAAAGTTTAAATTCCGGGGAATCTGGACAGAAAATTGTGGAATTTGGACAGAAAATTTTGGAATCTGTGCAGAAAATTGTGGAATTTGGACAGAAAATTTTGGAATCTGGGCAGAAAATTTTGGAATCTGTGCAGAAAAGTTTGGAATCTGGGCAGAAAATTTTGGAATCTGTGCAGAAAATTTTGGAATCTGTGCAGAAAAGTTTGGAATCTGGGCAGAAAAGTTTGGAATCTGTGCAGGAGATGCGCGCCTGTACAGAAATTTTTGGAATCTGTACAGAACATTTTGGAATTATAAGAGGTCGCCAAATATCTATAAATCACTAGTTTATAATTCCAAAATTTCCTATTACACGGCATGCTGGCATCTACGTTTTAGACTCATTTTATGAAATTCGATTTTTTCGCGCGTTCAATTCGCTGCGTACGTTCCGCGAAAACAAAAACAAAAACATGTTTTTTTCCCGCAGTTCACCCTTATATTTTAAAAACATTTGATACAGCAGCAGCGTTGGCAACGCCGCGAAGGAATGCTCTCTTAACACACGGGTCACAGCGTTCCATCAAACGTTTAGTGTGATTGGGGCGCGTTTGCACTGAGGTAGGTGCCAGCATGCCGTGTATTATAGTAAGAAATGAGTTGCCTGAGTTCTTGTGTTTCTGGGTCCGTCTTGTCGAGCTTTGACGGAGTCACTCGATCCTGACGAGGTAATCTTCCCAAATCCAAGCGTCGGTGTCATGCAGGGAATTCACTGGACGCGCTGAAAAATTGTAAAAATTGAAGAAGGCAAATTAAATTTTTTTATTTGAGATTTCATTTAATATTTAATAGGGTTGTTCGGTATAAGTATAGAATCCGACCCCAATATATTTCACGACTCCAGCAGTACATTTTTTCGTGGTTTTTGGCTGGGGTCGTCGTCGAGAAACATCGAGAAAAAGTTTTTTTTCGTCTTTCCTTATTCAGAGGAGAAAAAAAAGTTAGCGCAAGGCCTCCTCCATGAGTTTTTTCTCAACGTGAGTGCTTTTTGACATTTTTATTGGTTTTGCTTCAAAATTATGAAAAAGGAGATGAAAGCAAATTTTTGAGGAGGTACAACGGAATATAAATGCGTCGAAATAGAAATGTACTGACATGGAACAACTAGAAAAGTAATTAATTGTCTATGGTTGGTCTTTCAGTTCGATTTGGAAAAGTTTTTTGTTAACAGCTGAATTTCAAACAGTGAGTTATTTGCCAGCCCGGTCGGCCCGGATGACAAATATGATTCTGTGCATGTTTTATTCCGTTGTAGCCACATTTTTAAAGGTTTTCATGAAAGCATACCGTAAATATATTTATATGTCCGTACTGACACTTGGCAGGAGCTTGTTTTAATCCTGTCCTACTTGATTGTCAATTTCGCATCATGGAACGAATGGTGGAGTGCAATATACCTTTAAAAAATAATCTGACAATCAGAAGCTCTGAACAAAATGATAAATTACCTGAAGAGGGACGACCAACGTCGATACCAAAAATTACCGAAATTTTGCAACATTTGGCCGCTGCCACTCCTTGACTCTGTGAAAACCATGATTAGACGAGAAAAATAAATTTTTTTACCAAGGAGCATTTCGCGGTAACTTGTGATTCAAAACAATCTTGTCGCGGTATTCATGTTTTTTTTGAAGAAATGCTAAATAGTCATTTAAATAAATGTTTTCGTTAATCGTTTAATTTTGATAAAACAAGTTAAATTAAAAACCCGTTGTTACACAATTGGCCGCAAAATATTACTCCTTGGCGAGTGCGAATTTTTTGTAATAAAAAACAACAAAAGAATTTAATTTTTACGTACAAAAATGAGAAAAAAAAATAAAGAAAATGTTGAAAAAAACAGGAGTTTCGAAAATATCCTAAAGATTTCCGAAAGTGCGCCAATGTTGACGCAAAAGGCGGGCGCGTCAGTAATATTGTAAGGTCTAGGCTCGCCTAGCCCTGAAACCTTCTAGAACACTCCATCCGTTCACCCTTTATCGATTTTCTGCCGACCATGTGTCTACGTCTCTCAACTGCCACCCTCACTCTCGCTGCTCTCAATGCAAGCGCGCCCTCGCGCGCTCTCTCATCGCCTGGACTCTCTCGCCGACGCCTGTTCTACCGACTTTCCCGCGAACTCGGACGCGGGAATTTTCCCTATAAATAGGCCCAAAACCCTCATTCGAGAGGTTACTTTCTGCTCCCCCACCTACGTTTTCGCTTGTCTCCATTTGCTTATCTTTTGCCCGAATTGCTTCTGTCCCCCGCCTTTAATGTCCCCATCTTTTGTATTGTTTTAGGGCTTCGGTCCTCGTAATAAACCGTGAGTGTAAGAGAGTTTGGGTGTTAGTGTTGGGCGCTAAGCGTGAGCCACGGGCTCGCGCTTACTATATGCCTGACTCGGTTTAAATTCCACTCCTGGCTGGTTAAACCCCGAAACCGGACGTTGTTCGAATTAAACTCCAACCCTACCTGATTAAACTCCAAACGATTTACCAGAGTGAAACAAAAAAAATTTCAAAAAGTTATCGGGCATATTCAAAAAAAAAAAAAAAGACTTAAAAGAAAGAAAAATGATTTTAAAAAAGAAAAATGATTTTAAAAAGCTGTCTGGTAGCTGCCCGGTAGCTGCCAGGTAGCTGCCAGGTAGCTGTCTGGTAGCTGCCCTCTTGGAGAACGCAACCGGCTATACATAGTTTCTTGTACCGACAAATCACGGGTCCGCGATCGCTATCATTTGCATGAGATCGGCGCGGCAACCGATGTCGACTAGCAAGAAAATATATTTTGTCGAATTTTTGTCGACATTTTTTGTCGACAAATTTATCGACAAAAACGACAAATTCGAATTTTTGTCGATAAATTTGTCGACAAAATTTTGACAATTTCGACAAATTTTTTTGTCGATAATTTGTCAAAAAGGGCATTTGTCGACAAATTTTTTTTCGATAAGGCACACTGTCGGCTGCTAAAGAGACTTTTATCGCCTTTTAGCTTTGTTTTTTCCAAGCCCCCTAATTGCACTATCAATAGCCAGTGGACGTCGGCGCAGCAGGCTTGGCAGCTATAATACTGGAATTACCGATTTAATAACGATAACAATCGGTGACTGCGGATTGACGTCAAAAATGAGTTGAGCGCGGGCTAACATTGCTCAATATGCCAATTTTAAGGAGATTACGTGTGATTTGTCTTTATTTTTTCTGTTGTTTTCAGTGATTTTATACTCATTTTTAATCTTCGATCAAAAATGTTCCAAAAATAACAACGGAAGCGAAAAATACTGCCCAGTTATTCGTGATACAAGAGGCGCGCAGCATGGTTGCCAAATGATGTGCCCATATTGCAAAGTGGGCGGAGCTTAACATTTTTGAACGGTTTTTGTCAAAAAAACTCCAATTTTGTATGTTTTGCTGGCGTTTTTTAAATCATTTTTCTTTCTTTTAAGTCTTTTTTTTTTTTTTGAATATGCCCGATAACTTTTTGAAATTTTTTTTGTTTCATAAAAATAAAAAAGTCCTAAAGAAGAAAAATAAATGAAATTTATGAGCGGATTTAAATAGATTATGCCCTAAATATGATTTTGAATAGATGCGTCACGCCGCTTCGAAAAATATCGATTTTTTCTTATTGAATAGGCTTTTAAATTAAAAAAAATTCTCAACCGGATAATAAATGGACCTTCCTTGTCAGTTATTTTTCCAACTGGAATTTGTTAATTTTTTGATTTTCAGCAAAACTAGACCAGCCGGCAAGAATATTGAAACGATAATAGTGCAAAACCAAAAAATAAGTAGTGCAAAACCACTTTTGGGTAGTGCGAAATCAGAGGCCGTATTCATAAACGTTTACCGTACGGTAAATGAGAACAGTAAATGGTTTACCGAAATGCATTTTTTGGTATTCATGAAAAACTTTTACGGACCGTAAGTCAGCTTACGGAGAGGAAATGATTTACTCACCCTGAAGGTCAGTAAATGGCATTTACCGTCTAATTTTTTATATATATTTTTTTCAAATTATTGGCTCGTTTTTATGTTTTTCAGTAATTTTTAGTACTCGAATTGTCAGAATTAATTAAATTGATCGATAAAGTTAAACTTGCAATATTTGAACAAGTCCGTTTGAATTTAGGTGCAATTTAAGCTCCATCTATTTTTATCGCTACTAAGTTTGCCATGTAATTAAATTTCGAACAAATTATCATTTTTCGTGTCATGAAAATTGTTTTTTTTTTAATTAATCGCAAAATCTAAAAAGTATACTCGACAATTTCCCCAGCCAGAAATTGACTAAAATCTTGTCAGGCTCACTCGGAAAGTACTTTTTGGTACATTTTGGAAAATTCTGAAAAAAAAATCAGGGTAATACTAGATTTTTTGGTGAATTTTGTGAGATATTAAAAATCCGCAAAATGTTTTTAGAAAAGTTTTTATGAGCCGTCAAACTTTTTTCTATTGTTCGAGCACATTTTTACCTGTAAAATCCATCATTCCACACGATCGCCTTCAGTACACCAGCCGAAAAGTCTACCAACACGACTCTAACGTAAATCGCCGACACGAATTGGGAGCCGATGCAAGTGCGCCCTATTGCACACTTCAAATGCGCGCGAGATTCAAATTAAAAAAATGAATTTTATGAATTAATTATTTTTTGGCGTTATGCGGGTTGGGTGCCGCCGAATTTTTTCCTTTTCGTTTTTTTTTGCCCTTTTTTAACCTCGACGCTTCGGATTTGCATTTCCAAGCACTTATTCATAGCCGGAAAATTCAGTGGCTACGCGCTGGAAGCATATGTAAAAAGCATGCTTTGAGCGTGTTTTCTGTCATCCACCCCGGGAAATCGAAACATCAGTGGCCTTCAATCCGCAATGCATGCTTTCATCCAGCTAAAATATATCGGCAAGTTATTAAATAATTTTTGCGAAAAATTGAGCAAAGAATTTTCAAAATGAAACGACTAAACAAGACATGGGGATTATTTTTTAATGTCCCGATTGTCATATTTTCCGTAAATGACTCATATACAAAGCATTTTGGCTAAAAAAGGTTTGTTGACAGATTTCTCGATAAATTCTTCGCAAATTTTGTCGAAAATCTTTCTTTTTTCTGCGGTATACATAGGCACCGCAATGAGAAGGGGGGCGTGGCCTCCCATTCTCTTGGGTTTTGGTTTTCGGAGTTTGCGCTCATATTTCTCGGATACTGTGCTCAAATCTAGTAATACTTATATCAACTTATGCGTAATCGGCCACGAGGAATCGATTGGTAAAATCAAGTTTAACTGAAAATGACTATTTTCGACTGAAATCGTCGAAAAAGTGAAATGGGATGAGAAAAATGGCTTCGTTGGGTGTGATGCATGTCGATTGCGCTAGGTTTTATGATTGTTTCTGATAGATTTTGACATGTAGAATTTGATTTTTTGAACAGAATTAAAATCCAACTGCGCGCATTTTTGTTATATAGCGCCAAACTTCAACAAAATATTGTGAAATTTTTTCAGCGATGACCCCAATTTTTTTTTCTTTGTTTTGATTAACACCGTTAGTAGCCACACAAACATTTTTTGTGCATTTGGGCAAGTATAAAGTAGTTTTTTTCTTCATAAAGTACCACGAATTTTTCGAAAATCACGTTTTTTGAAGAATTAGGGTTTTTCTAGGTTGAACTTTTGAAAAATAACTGCGCGCATTTTTTTAATGACAGGTTTTAAAATACCTTGATAATTTTCTACGTGATTTTAACCTCTTTTGAGGGCAGGGAAGGTGCGTTTATAGGCGCTGTCGTATACAGAGTCTTCTTTCGCGACCGATCTGCACAGGTAAAACGGGGTTAGCGAAATATTATTAATTAGTTTGCGAATAGTTAGCGAAGGGAGAACAATCCGTTACCGAATGAATTCACCAATCGATTACTAATCATTCGCTAATTGCTCGGCTACCGCTGAGTAATTCTTCAGTAATCACTTTTTTTTATATTTAATCAAAAAATTAATTTTGTTTTATCAATTCATGTTTATTCCAAAAAAAAAAACAGCATTACCATAAAAGGCAAAAACAAAAATTCGATTGAAATGGTATTAAAAAATCATTCGGAGTGGACACTTTCCACCGTTTCCTCGTTGGGCATCCGAACATTCTCATCTTTCTCGAACTGATCTCTAGCTGCTGTCGAGTTTTCCTGTTCGATGACAATGTTGCATTTGCATTGAAAGTTGGAAATGCTTATTTCTGAAATTAACATATTACAAAGATAATACAGTGCGTCCAACAATTTTAGGACCCCCTCGATTTTGTGGTCCCAGACAAAACCGAAAGAGATATAAAAAATCTGTGAATGCAGTTCGATTTAGAATCAAAAATAACCCCTAGGCTCAATTTTTCATGATCCTACCATGTCCCGTCCCGGCACACCATTAAAAAGTCGTATTTTCGACTGTCCAAAAATTATAGGACCCCCTGAGAATTTGGGTGCGCGGGTAAATTTTTTTGACGATATTTCTCGTTTTAACAAAGTTTATATTGTTTTCGACTGTTTTCTAGCAGCTTTAGTAGACTTCTAATGTAATTTGTATGTTTGCGTATTCAACAAATAGCTCAGTTGGTAGTGGTGACGGCTGTAGTTCGGAAGATCACAGGTTCAAGTCCCCCCTTCACCCTCGCTTTACACAGCCTCTGATTGGGTAGTAGAAACATCTGAAAAGAGAAAACGGTGCACCAGCAGTTTTCCGCTTATGGACCTATTCATAGGAGAAAAAAGACAAAAAAAAACGTTTTTTTCCCTATTCATAGATGTAAAAAAACGACAAACAATGTCGAAAAACGAATGGTAAACAAGTGTTTATTGACCATGATAGACAATTGATAGTGAGGAGGCACAGAGATGTTTACAACCCCGTGGGAACGGAATTGTTTACTAGTTCATGCAAACTCCGCCCCTTTTCTGCGCCTCCTCTCTATCAATGGTCTATCATGGTCAAAAAACACTTGTTTACCATTCGTTTTTCGACATTGTTTGTCGTTTTTTTACATCTATGAATAGGAAAAAAACGTTTTTTTTTTTGTTTTTTTTCTCCTATGAATAGGTCCATTAAACAGAACACCGAGATCCGCAGTACCTTCTGTATTTGAAGAACTTATGGGCTATGTAAGACTTGTTGTTGTGATGAGCTGGGCTTTCTATGCTTACTGTAATGTCGTTTGTGGTGAAAGTTTGAAGTGCAGCTACCGTAAACATAAGCTGAATTGGTTATTATCCTAAAAGTATGCCTGCGAATCATTCATTCGATCATGGCTCGCGCAACTTTCCTCACTCGGAACAGGCCAACGTTGATGTGATGCACCAACTGGGATCGAAGCTGCATGAGATGCCTCGTCAACTTGGAAGAAGCTGGAATGCTATTGGTCGCTATGTCAATGATCCTATCAATCACGGGAAGAAGCAGAAGCTTCCGCAAACGACACAACATCCACATCTTCCAATAGGAAAACGCCGCAATTCACGTCTGCAACACTACAAAGAATTGGTTTGCTTCGAAACGAAGAAACGAATGGTCAGCTTGTAGCCCATATCTCAACCCATCGCGAATCTATGTGGTCTTTTAGTCCGTCACGCCTATCGTCACGGAAAACAGTTCAGCACCATCCAGGACCTCAAGGATGCTATCAAGGCAGAATGGGATGCAAGCAAAGAAGCCGAGTTGAAGATGTTGGTGGCGAGAATGCCTAACAGGGTCATCAAAGTGATCCAGAAAAACGGCGGAGATACCAATTACTGATAATCTTTCAATTTCCAGAACATTTTTTGCGTTTAAACTGATTTTCTCACAATTAATGTGTTTTATTGGCATAAGTGTAACCATTCCATGAAAAATGACTTTAAACAAAAAAAAACATATGATACGTTTACGACAAATAAGCTTAAAAACAGTTTAAAACGATATAAAGTTAATGAAAATAAAATTTAAATAGAAAATGTGGTCTAAAAATCATCCGCACACCCAAATTCTCAGGGGGTCCTATAATTTTTGGACAGTCAAAAATATGACTTTTTTGTCGTGTGCGGGGACGGGACATGGTAGGATTATAAAAAATTGTCCTTGGGGGTTATTTTTAATTCTAAATCGAACAGCATTCACAGATTTTTCATATCTCTTTCGGTTTTGTCTGGGACCCCAAAATCCAGGGGGTCCTAAAATTGTTGGACGCACTGTATATTATAAAACTCACTCTCATAGTCAGCGTAATCCTCGTAAAATTCTTCGGTCGAATTTCAGTTTCGGCCAGGAATTTACGTTGTTCACGAGTGCTGAAAATTCAATTTGAATTGACCATCCCGTTCGATTTTTCTTACATGTAATTTCGCATCAGGCTCCTTACCTGAGCGCAAAAAAACTGGAAGAGAAAAACCACTGTCTTCAATTTGGAGTCCCGCTTTCAGCACTCCTGTAACACAATGTTTTTTTTCAAAGTATGGTATATTAAAACTCACTGGCAATTGTCTCGAAAGCATTCGCATCAATTATTTTTCCCACATTTCCCACACTTACTGTGACAGTGTGATAGTGTGACATACTGTCCATTGAGATTGTGCGGGAAATTCTTATCTAGTTTCAACCTCTCCGTGATTCCCATAATGAGTGGAAGGGTTATTCAACTATTTTACGCAGTTGTTCAAACGCTCTCAATCAAAAATATCTGATGACTGGGCCACATCTGAAAAAATATGAAGATGATATTGTTCAATTTATAGTTCAGCGCCACTTCAAATCAATTTGCCTTTCTTTTCCGAACTGATTGCAAAAAATTGAGTTGTTATTCGAGAGCTTGAATTAACCCATAAGTTGATATCATTTTTTCTGAATGCAGGAATCTTTTGAAGTCGCTGTTCGTGGGTGTTCGTGGAGCGAGCAAAAAAGGTGGCTGCCACAAAAGTCACCACCTCATCTGATTGTGCACGTAGATCCATTCCCAAATCTGAAAAAAAAATTAGGTTCAATCATGAAGATTCCCTTTACCAGATTCACATGAGGAATCTATATTAATATTGACTGCTACGAATTCGTCTGGAATTATGTTTTCGTCGTCCAAATCAGAAGTTGAACTGCGCGGACGTCTATCTGAAAGACGACGACGTTGGGTTGATAATGACGGAATAACGTTTCTATTCGTTTGCACCATAGACTATGGTCCATACTTACATAATTCTTGGCAGTTGCCCAACCAAATGGGCGATAGCCCCATGCAAACGGCAGTTTTGCCCATGCCAGTGGGCGAAGCGGTCATTCGCATGGGGATATCGCCCAAACGTCTGCCCAATAGCTGCCAAAAATTATGTGAGATAGTTTATATAAAATGTAATTTAAAAAAATGTTAAAACTGATAAAAAGCAAAAAATAAATGGAAATTGTAAAAATAAAATCAATGAATAATTACTCAACAACTATTCGGTAATCTTTCTCTTTTCATCTGTTGGCTAATCGCTGAGCAATCATTTGCTAATTTTGGCTGATTTTAGCAATCTTTCGATAATCTTTCGCTAATACAGCTCTTTGTCGGTAATCGTTCGCTAACCCCGTTTTACCTGTATGTGCTGTGTGGTGTAGTGGTCCGAGGCGGGTGAGGTGTGCGCAAGCTCTGAGTTCGATCCCTTTTGTTTTTTTGCTCGTTATTACAATTGATACAGCATTTGCTTTTTGCTTATTTATACGTTAATTCTAATGTTTATATTTCAATGGATTGAATACATTAAAAAATAACTTAAAACTTAACCAAAATTTCCTACCGTTTTTTTTATGTTTTAGTCGTTTTTATGCAAATGTAGGCTTCGGATAACAAAAATTAAATTATTAATTTTTTTTTCCATTAGAAAATTCCATTATCTAAACGAAAATTGACAGAAATTTTGTGTTTTCTGATTAGAAAAAGCGATTTAGTCGAAAAGATACCATTGCCAAATCGCACGCCGCACCTTGCAGACTCCGCCCCTTTTCAAAAAGTCAAGAGAAATTCAGTACTAAAAAATCGCGACTTTGAACGGTTGAAACTCGAGAACTAGCGGAAATTTCGAGGAGAAAATTTGGGAATGTACTCTCAGAGAATTATCGGCAATTTGCCGCCGAGGGGAGGCAATTTGCCGATCGCGGCGGCAAATTGCCGCATAGGGGCAGCAATTTGCCGATTTTCGCGGCAATTTGCCGCTTTTTTGGCAAATAATTTTGCACTACCATTTTTTGCACTACCAATAATTTTGCACTACCCGTGTTGCAGCACTACCTAATTTTGCACTGCCGTTTTTTACCATCTGATTTTGCACTACCCAAAAGTGGTTTTGCACTGCCTATTTTTTGGTTTTGCACTACCTATTTTTTTTTCGTGGAGCATATACTTTCAGAAAAGGTTTTAATTCGTTTTGTTGCTTTTTTTCTCATTGTTTTGTAGTCTACGCTAGTGATATGCGTTTTCAATAATTAATAAGGCTGGTGAAGCCCAGCGGCAACGCGCGGGAGGCATGTGTGAAACCTCAAACAAGGGCGACCGTAGGGAGCTGGGTGGAAGCATGCCTTGCGGGTTGGTGGCTGCTGATTTTTGTTTAAATTAAAAATCTATGGTTGAACCTAAATAGATAAGCATTTATTGACAGAATTGGGTTATTCACACACAAAAGGATCAAGACATGCTTCCGCCCAGCTCCCTCCGGTCGCATATTTGAAATAGGTCACACATCCTTCCGGCGCGTTGCCGCTGAAATTTCCGAATAACACCTATACGGATCTGATTGACTCCGAAGCATGCATTTTGATTGGTTTTATTGAAAAAAAAACCCGATATCAAAAAAATGCCCTGCAAAAATTAATTGGTAGTGCAAAACCAAAAAATAGGTAGTGCAAAACCACTTTTGGGTAGTGCAAAATCAGATGGTGAAAAAAGGCAGTGCAAAATTTGGTAGTGCTGCAACACGGGTAGTGCAAAATTATTGGTAGTGCAAAAAATGGTAGTGCAAAATTATTTGCCGCTTTTTTAGACTACCTGAAATTCCCATTTTTTACTGATTTCACTCAAGATGCTCAACGAGCACCATGTATACAGAAAACCAAAAATAACCGGTGAGCTCTGTGGCACCGTGCCACGGAGCCTTCCTCCAGAGTTCCCCACCCACCGTTCAGAATTCTTGAAACCAATCCCTTGCAACACCAGCGTTGACGGCGGGTATACCTTCTCTTGTGGACCGACACCTCACGGGTTCCGACGACTCTTATGTTTTGCACGGGAAAGGGGCGGGGCTTAGCGTTGTGACACCAGTTTTTCGTAGATTTTATTATTTTAAGACGTAATTTCCCGAATACTTACTTCATATGCCTGCCGTGGGATATAAGCCCCCACCCCAGCATAAATAATTATAGTCCCTCACCATCGTAGTCCCCCGACTATCTCGAATCAAAACGTTTCCAAATCAGAACTATGGTAAAGGTGAAATCAGCAACATGATTGGAAAAGAAAAAAGATTTTATGAGCCACAAATGTCGAAAATGAATTATGTGGTATTTACTCTAACTGGCCGGTATCCAAGCAGGAGGTTCAAACAATAAGCCGGCATGCCGGACAAATAGAATAAATACGGTATTAGAAATACTTGTTTTGCACTGGAGAATTTGATTTAGCTTATTATTCTCAGTACGGAGCGCTGCAAACGCGCTCCCTTCGCACAGTCGTGGACGCGGCCACGTTGGCGACGAGAGAGTGCAGAAAATTGAGAGATCCGTGGCCGATATTTTGCTCTGATTTCTCTAAACCTCACTCCAAATGCATTTGAAATTTTTTGTTCGTTTGGAGCGAGTTTTCAGCGTTTTATACCGAGTATATTATACAACAATTTTGACACGTATCCATTTGGAAAGAAAACGGTTCTGATTCGGGACAGTTCTGTTTTGATAAAGTTCTGATTCGAAGCTTTTCCTTATTCGGAAAGTGACAAAAATGGTAGAAAGAGCTATGAATGGTGCACTTCTATTAGAGGCTTCAATTAATTGGGATTGCTCTTCGATGTCGGTCGATTTTCGCTTGTTGTTTTGCTATTCTGATACGGCGGGGGCTATTTTTATCAGGTGGGGGCTATTCTGATATAGCGGAAGGCGATATTGATATGGAAAATAAAAAAAGGAAGAAGTGGGGGACTTATCTGATAAATAGGCGCTCCTCGAAATAGAACCTTATCAAAATAGAACCCTGCCGAAATAGAACTTGACGCGAAATAGATCCGTGTGAAATAGAACTGTACATCGTTTTAGCGCGTTTTAGCACAATTGGGTGAAGACTATTGAATAAAAAGCCAAACAGAAAAAGTTCCACTCAGTGGCGTGACCTGTTTTCGATTTATTGACTGGGTTCTATTTCACGCGGTTCTATTTCGGAACAGTTCTATTTTGGAACAATTCTATTTCGGAACAGTTCTAATATCGACGTTGAAAAATATAGAATTACATTAAACGCGGTGTAAAAATCGTGAAATAGGTACAAAGAAAAGGCAACAAGAATTGTGCGCCAGCGCACTGCTATGCGTCAGCAATACCCCATATGTCGGCAATTTGCCGCCTGAATCGGCAAGTTTCTGCGGGCGGCAAGTCGGCAACTTGCCGGGTTCATGCCGACATCACGCCGGGTTATGCAATTTTAGCTGCCGACTTCCTGCCCGCGGCCGAAAGTCGGCAACACTCCGTGTTTGTGAAAACATCACGCCGGGTTATGTATTTTTAGCTGCCGACTTCCTGCCCGCCGGCAATTTGCCGATTTCGGCGGCAAATTGCTCATTTCAGGCCGACTTCACGCCGATAATTCTCTGAGCTAATATTGAGGCGTAGAATACAATGAAATCAGTAGTTTTCCGGGATTCGCATGTTTTTCAAAAATGTTGCGGTACCTAGGTATACATTTCGTTCTGTGCACTAATTTCACATCTGCAAAGCCGATAATAATCAAAATTTGAATCACGCGCGCATTTGAAGTGTGCAATAGGGCGCACTTGCAGCGGCTCCCAATTCGTGTCGGCGATTTACGTTAGAGTTACCAACACGCAGGTAGCTAAAAAATGTCGATGGGTGGCGCAACTGGGTGCGCTGGGAACAGTAAAAGCGTTGATAACGAATCAATTGGTATCAAGTAGAGTTCCTAATTTTAATTTCTGTTGGATCTAAACTTCAGATTGCTGTACCTTAACATTAAACAGTATCTTATTTATGCACATCTAACTGCTACAGTACTATCAAAGAACGGTAGACTCAAAAGTTCAAAATCTTGTGCTGAAAGAGAAAGTAATGACCAAAAATGTTGAAACGATGTGGAAAACATTAACAAAAAAACGTGAAAAATGAATTACAATAATAAAAACAACAAAATTCGTGAATAAAATGAACAAACAGTGGAAAAAAAATAAAAAATTAACCCCTTTTTTGAGGGGTGGCGTATCTTTATGACGCGGTCGAAAAAGTGACTTTTTGGTGGTGGGGCTGTATTTTTTGAGGTAATACTCTGAAGATTTGTGCATGTAGGTTTTTTCGCAAGCTGATTTCAATGGAATTAACAGTTTTTCTCAAAAATTTCCGGTTCTGACGGAAACCCGAAATTTGGGGGGTGGCGTATCTTTATGACGCGCACTGTATATTTTCGAAATGATGGAACTTCATCAGAAAGTCGACTCGTTCCAGCCGGGCGAGAAAAGTCGTGGTCGTTTTCTGGAAAAAGTTCATTATTCAAAACTTAATGAACCATTTTTACAATAGCCTTTTTAAAAGTAATTAACATACTTTCTGCTTTGCACTAAACTGCAGAAAAATTAAAATGAATAGGTCCAGAACCAGGTAGCGCAAGGAATTTTAAAAAATGTGCTGATTTCAAAAAAAATACTGATTTCATTGCATTCTACGCCTCAATCTTATTGTTAGTATACTTCTTTTTTCGCCCACAAGTATTACAAGTAAGTAAGAATGCGATAAATACTCAGAATTTCTGAAACCCTAAGAAATAAACAGGTGTTTACCACTGTATTTATCGGCGTGAAAGTTGTAATCAAAAAACAGGGGACAATAATGGTATTATGGATTCGTGAATGAGCGATAAAACCGGGTGAATTGTGGGGCAAAAGTTGGCTGGTCTCGCCACGATTTTGACAGACTACGGTTAGCGCGAAAAAATATTTTTTCTTCTTTTTTTTAAATAAAAAAACGATTTTTTGCCTTTTGACTAGCATTTTTTCCACGTTTAAAATTTTTGTGTAACCTGGAGTGGGTAATTTCGTTTCAAAAACACATTTTGTTGAGAAAAAAACTATGAAAATGCGTTTTAATTAAAAAAAAATAATTAAAAAAATATTTTGGCGCTAACCGTAGTCTGTCAAAATCGTGGTGAGACCAGCCATCTTTTGCCCCACAATTCACCCGGTTTTGTCGCTCATTCACGAATCCATAATATTTACTTGTGAGATACTTGTCACTATATTTTCCCCGGTTTTTTGATTACAACTATCACGCCGAGAAATACAGTGGTAAACACCTGTATATTTCTTAAGGTTTTTGTGCAAGTGCAGAAAAAAACGTGATTCCAGAAATAGTATTAACTATGGACGCAGCATTACGATTTTATAATTGAAACTAGCACAAACGCGTAGGTTATTAGTCAAACCTTTTGGTTTCACGCAAAAAAATCTTATTTGATTTCAAAAACTTCAGAAAATTCAATATTTTCGGTACGAAAAATATTTTAAAATACAGAACAAATTTGTTTAACAATATCAAAAATGACGGGTTCCAAACCATTGACCTTGCGTAAAATATGCCTCCACATCGAAATTTTTAAAAATTATAAATATTTACGTTTCCTTTTTTCTATGTAATTACTCACGGAACCAGCAAAATATGCTAAAAATGCAAAAAATTCAGCCAAAGTTCGGAGAATGCTCCGATCAGTCTGAAACGTTGACAAAAATGTAAAAAAAAATACTCCCAGACATTCCCAGAAAATTCCAGACCAAAAATCGATTTTGAAAATTTTCCGAAAAAATCGATATTTGTCTGAAATTTTCTGAGAATGTCCGGGAGTCTACATTATTTACTAAAACATAATGTTTAATTTCTATTCGATAGAGAATTTCTCGTCGAGTTCCATTATAATTTCCACTCGCCCTAGCCGAATTGGCATATTCTCAAAGAGGCAAAAAAACCCTTAAAAAGTTTTTGTGTGATTAATAGAGGTGGTCAACGCTGGAATTCCCGCTCCCTCCTTTAGCGGTGCTTATTCATTACATAATAACAACGTACATGGATCTTCTGGGAATGCGACTCTCTTCATCATACATCGTAGAGCATGCGATAGGTGACAAGTTGGACAATATAGTATTGCTCGTATTGACAGAAATATCCTGGGACCCCGAAAACGGAGTGACACCAGAGAGTTGGTCATCAAACGCATCCGACAACTCCGGTATTGTGTTTGCAAAGATTGTCAGACTAAAATAGTTTGATTAGTAGTCAAATAGATTTTTCACATACTCTTTTATTTCCTTCACAGTGCGTTTATGGTTACCTGCTGATGCACGAACGCCAACCCTGTCACTTATTTTTTTCCTGTGTTTGGTCGAGTGGTAAGAATATTATTATTAGGCTTTGATAGTTGTTGTAATCTTAATGATCTTTCAACATCAGGTAGACTCATTAAAACGCGAAGGCTGCAATCAAATAATATTAGATTCATTGGCTAATTTTATTCACATGTGCTGACAGAACCAAACCGTGTTGTCACACAATGAGCAATTCAGTTTTTCATTCAATATTCTAACAGTCGCAAATCTAAAATACACATATTTGACTGATTCTTTCACAACATCCATACCGCTCCGGCTCAATTTCAGCGAGCTGAGTATTCTCAACAATATACAAAAAGTCTCTCACTAGAGAAACTTGCAAAATCTGTGCTTTCGAGTAGCAACGAGCAAGATCATACACACAACTTTCTGAAATTACACTGAATCATTGATACTGTGAGACTCCGTAAATTCACCGAATAACAATTTTTTAGGCAACTTCCAGGAAAGAACTTCCGAGCAAGGAAAATAAAATTTATCAAAAAGTTGTTTCAGATCGGAGCCAGTCAAATTATCATTAAAATTGGTTAACTTGACCTGGTCCGGAAATCCACCGGCGGCTCGGAAAATTCCTGTTAATTCTTCTGAAAAACAGCCAATAATTTATTTAAATTTTTCAAAGTAAGCTACCTTCACAAAAAGAAGACAATTTTTCAATTAGTTCTATTAGACTTCGTGCTTTCCCAATAAATATTTTTAATTTGGCGTTCAAGGACTCAAGAACATTATTGGTGCCATATTGCACAATGTGACCGGCTTTCAGTTTGGCACTTACGATGGAAGACTCGATCAACATTTTTCTGTTCAATTTGATCCTAAAAACATTTTATCCCATATTTCTTGTTTTCAAAATGTTGAGGTACCAGTTGTATATCACATCTTCAATTTTACCGTGAATTTTTTCAAGTTTTGTATCAAATTCAAGTGCATCGAAGCTTCCGAGTATGCCGTTTTTCCAAATGCCTTCTTTCTAGAATACATATAAAAATTAATGTGGTATCAATTTCCTTCTCACCAACTCTCCAAAAATGAAAGCCTTCTGCTGTTTCAGTTTTTCCCTGCTTATTTTCCGGGAAATTTGCGCATAAATATGAAAGTCACATCTAAGGCTAGGGACTTCAAGAATCTAAAAAGGGATTAATGAAATTTTTTACTATTATTTTGATGATATCATACTTTTGAATACGCGTTGAGCGCTGGTTCTCCATCTAAAATTAAACATGTGAGTTTTCGATTGGGAACAGTCATCAGAGCTGCAGAGAACTCCTTCTGCAATTCTTGGGCGAAGAGTTCATGGGTGCTCGCTAACTTATCCGTGTGTAACATCCACCCCAATAATACGCATCGATTCTTTTCACTTTGCGCCGTTCTGTAACACACTTATGCAATTATATTATGGAGTCATAATCGAGCAATCTTTCGGATAAATAGTGGAGCAAAGAGAATATTGTAATTTTAAAAAGCTATGAAAAAATTGTGATAATCAGAATAAAAATATTTTTTTCGCGCTGATAGTATTACAAAAAAAAAACAAAATGCAACGCGGTGTCTGCATACTTTGAAAACTCAAAAGAATATGAAATGTTTAAACGCGAACAAAACTAAATATTGTTGACCCGCCACGACAGTCAGACGCGCTCCGCTAAACTTACTGTTAGTACTGCGAGATTTTCATTATAGTTTCCATATTATTTCATCTTTTTTTTGGTATAAATTCAACGTGAAATGAAACAATTTGAAAACCAATTTCTTTCGTTAATGGACAGATTTACGAAAATGTTGGCAATTTCATAATTGGAAAAAATATGTTTTAATTTTGCTATTTACTATTTATCTGCTTAGCTGACAGAAATTACTATTTTTCAACGGATTGATTTCAGGCAATCTTCATCAGGGGCCACCAGAAAAAGCGCGCCGCGCGACCGCAAACAAGCTCCACCCCCACAGCCAAGAGAAAATCAGTACTTCGAAATCGCGACTTTAAACGTCTGAAACTCGAGAACTAGCGGGAATTTCGAAGAGAAAATATGGGAATGTACTAATATTAAGGCGTAAAAGACGATGAAACCAACGGTTTCCCGAGATTTTTCGGTTTTTCAAATTCTTTGCGGTCCCTAATTATAGGAAAAAGTTTGCCTTGTCTAGAAAGTTCTCGCAGAAATTTTATGACCCCAGCCAGCTCAAAAAGTTCAACAATTTCAACATTTAAAAATGCATATCCTTCGTCAATTTTGCACCATTCGTGTTGATTTTGTAATAAGAACTAAGGATTTCGTCTGTAGAATAAATTTTAATTACAATGTTTCGAAATCTGGTGTGGTTTTTTTTGCTAATGGTAAGTCCAAAGTAAAAAAAACAACGCAAAAAAAGACGCCTCTTTTCGTCTTTTTTTGCGTTTTTTTTACTTTAAACATACCATTAAAAAAAAACAAATTACAGTTGAAAAAACAACTGCCCTGCAGACAGTTGAAAAAATTTTTCATTTTGCGACACCGTGGTTGGTCCCTTTTAGAAGCACGTTTTATTAAATTTTCGAATAGTAATTTCCCGTAACCTTTGTTAACTTACTTGACCGAAGATAGTTCTCCAAGAATTTGAGGCAAGTAAAGTCCCCCCACATTGAAAGTGGTGTCTGTGAACAGTCTGTTGGAGAATCGAAAACCATCCGGCATTTCGTTCATCAATGCGTTGACGGCGTTTCGTCGATCGTCCTTCCTTTTGCTTAATACAGACTCCACCTTAGCGTTCCATTCTTCTGTCTCATATTGAGTAGGACTTGCTGCCAAAAACATCAGGATTTCGTAGGAATTAACTTTGATGACCGTGAAATCGATGAAGTTTTCGTTTTCATCTGTAACTTCATTAAATCGCATAATTTTTAAAATGTCTGCCTAACCTACGGAATAGTTAACAACGAACTCTTTGGAAGTTTTTAAACATTTTAAGTCTTCTAAATTAGGCCTGAATTTGGGCCCAGTCTTGTGAACAATGGCTTCGGGTACATTTCTGGCCTGATTTGAAGCCTAAATTTTGCTGAATTATTGCAAACAAGTATTATTGACCATGATAGACCATTGATAGTGAGGAGGCACAGAGATGTTTACAACCCCGTGGGAACGGAATTGTTTACTAGTTCATGCAAACTCCGCCCCTTTTCTGCGCCTCCTCTCTATCAATGGTCTATCATGGTCAAAAAACACTTGTTTACCATTCGTTTTTCGACATTGTTTGTCGTTTTTTTACATCTATGAATAGGAAAAAAAACGTTTTTTTTTGTTTTTTTTTCTCCTATGAATAGGTCCATAAGTCCAGCGGAGCGCGTTTGACCAATTTGGCGAGCTTACAATAGTATAAAGCGCTGAAAATGCGCTTGTAAGCATATTTTTTAAAGATAGAAAACCGGCCTCCAACCTGCCTCCCTCTCCACGCTACAAACATGTAAATAGAATTATGGACCTATTCATAGGACTCGTTTTTTGACATTTTTTAACATTTTTAACATTGTTTGACATTTTTTGACATCTACGAATAGGAAAAAAAAACAAAAACAAACAAAAAGAAATGTTTTTTTTTGTTTTTTTTTCTCCTATGAATAGGTCCATTAGAAATAAAGACAATTTATTTATGTTCACTATAGTAGTCTGTCCAGACAAATTTTGGCCTACATTTTAACGTTAGGTTCTCCGTCACGAAACTTTTATACATACGAGTCAAACGCGGTTTCTCACGATCTCTTTCCAATGGGTAATTTCCATTTACCGTAAATACTGTAATATAAGCCCACCTGTATTAGAAGCCCACCTGTAATATAAGCCCACCTTTGAGACCCCTTTGAAAAATAGAAGCCCACCCTGTAATAGAAGCCCACCCTTTAATAAAAGCCCATCTTGAAATTTTAGCCAACACTCAATGGGTCCCGGACCTTTGGTTTCCTCGCTCTTTTGGTACGTTTTCTTTATGGTTACGGCTGCTCTTTGGGTACCAAATTTGCAAATTTCATACAAAAAAGTTGCCATAACTAAAGAGCAATCGTACCCAAAGAGGTCGTACACAAATTTGGTACCGTAAGCAGGTTTGTTCGAAAATCAATCGTGCCCAAAGAGTCTGGGACCCATTGATTATTGGCTTGGAATTGTGCGCGTTTCATCGCGATGTGTTCAATTTCGCATTACTTTCACCCGTTTTTAAACATTTCTGTTTATGGAAGCGGTCATCAAAGCCACCAGTGCTGGGCGTGAAATTTATTTTTTTTAATTGATTCCATATTGTGTTTTCAGTCGAGTTGCATCATCAAAACAAAAAATCCCGCTCACTTTTCTCACGCGAATGTTAAATTTTTTTTCACAGTTCAGTAAAGAAAATTGATTACTAATGGGGTTATTCACGAAATGGCAAAAAATGGAAAGATACGGCAAAAAACTGCGCGAAAACTCGGAAAATGCTCCGATTCACCTGAAATTTTGGAAAATAAAGGAAAAAATTCTCCCGGGCATTATCCCAAAATTTCTGACAAAAATATCCATTTTAAGCATTTTCAGAGAAAAATGCAATATTTCTTAAAATTCGATATTTTGGTCTGAAATTTTGTGGGAATGTCCGGAAGAGTTTTTTCCCTTATTTCCCAAAATTTCAGATCAATCGGAGCATTTTCCGAGTTTTCGCGCAGTTTTTTGCCGTTTTTTGCCATTTTTTGCCATTTCGTGAATAACCCCATAAAACCAGTAATAATATCAAAAATTATAATGAAAATGGCGAAAATAAAGAAATGCTGCAATTTTTGGTTTATTTTGGATAGTTAACATAGGAAAATAGGTCTAGTTCCTTAAGAAATCATCTTGAATGATATCCGTTTTTCGGGAAATTTCATAAAGTTTTACTGTCGTAAATATAAACAGATAAATCGACACACCATTTTTTTAACGAAAACTATTGTTTTTAAAGTTACAAACATCTATTTTATGTTGTTAGTGCTCTTGAATTAGAACTTCTGACTCGCAATCAGAATTTAATATTATGAAAATTGTTGTTGGTTTTTTAAAGTTTTTTTTGTTGTGGATAAAAAAGAGGGTTGAAAAATAGAAGCCCACCCTGTAATAGAAGCCCACCTGTAATATAAGCCCACCCTTGAGACCCCTTTGAAAAATAGAAGCCCATGGGCTTATAATACAGTATTTACGGTAATAGAAAATAATGAATATATACGACGTCATCTTGTCGGAATATTTCCTTACGGAAATGAGGATGAGAATAAGAGATGCATCGAATAACAGTCTTAGATTCATTGAAAATCACAAGTTTCTTATACGCTGGTTTGTGCCGTTCAGCGCCCGCTATTTCTGAAATGTACAATTTTTCTTAATTCCACAAGCCTGTAAAAATTTACTGTTTTCATGTGAATATAGTTTTGCTGGTTGTTGTTGAAATTGTACATGAAATTATTTTCTGATTTTTGAGCATGTTAAAACATGTAATAAATTCAATTGAAAAAAAAAACAATGAATCGCCATGGAACGAAGGGAATCTCTATATTGAAATTAAAACAGTCAATTTTTTACAGGCTTGTGGAATTAACGATTTCCTTTTCAAATGGTTGTCATACGAGACAGTTCTGATTCGGGACGGTTATAATTTGGAAACGTTCAGGGATAGCCTCAATAAAACGAATAAAATCAAAATTGTGTCCAAAGAATTGAAACTATGCATTAGTTTGGCAAATTTAGGAAAAAAAAATATTCAAAATCATCCTTATACATAAAATTGTATATAAAATTCCGTTTGGGTCTGTAACTGAGTTTCTTGGTGTGTCTGTTTCCAAACTGCAGGCGGAAGCGAAGTGAGCGCCCGAGACCAACACAAAAACTCGAACCTGCGTCGTTCGTTTGGAGGGGAAGCGCTTAACCGCTTGCGCCAAAGGGCACACGCAAGAAATTAATTCAAAAACTGTTGAAAAGAAAGAAGAAGAAAACATTTTAGAAATGAAAAGAAATCAAAAGTAGCTCTTGATGCAGCCAGGCTTGTAAAATATGAAAAAATAAAATATTCTCCCGTAATCAAATTATTTTCTAAAACTTTTTCAAGTAGATCCGGGACCCCGAGTATTGGCCTTTTTTGTCAAAAGCTCTTTTAATTCTGTACAACATATTAAAAAAATAAAAAGATTTGCTGGCCGATGTTCCAATAAATTTGCCGTGATTCTGAAATCATGTTATCTTTCCATAAACGCGATACTGCGTACTTTCTGCCAGTTAAATGGTAAATGTCTAAGTTTTCGTTACAACTTAAAGTTTTTTGTCAATTCTGAACATATACCGATTAAGTTTTTGGCAAAAACCGGAATTTTTTGAGCCAACGAAAAAAAAAAACAAACAAAAAAAAACGTTTCGCCCACGACTTCCTAACAAAAAAAAATAAATTGTTTGTCTCGCGCGCATTATCAAATGAAAAAAAAGAAAAAACAATTTTTTTTGGTCCCACCCCTGGACCGTACTACGGATAATGTGAATAGGTACCGTTTTACAAGCTTATAGAAAAAACGCAAAAAAAGGAAGCGATTCTATGTTTTTATCAAGTGTCCCACTATAAAGAATAGAGAGACCAACCGTTCAATCACATACCCACAGGATGCTGGCGACTGCCCTCGCGAAAAATCGCTCCACTGAAAAAATTTTGAAAGTGTGCCAAATTATGCGAATTCCCATTTTTAAAAATGAATTTTTCAGTCAGAGGACGTGCAAGTGTTGTGACTTGACAAAACTGCAGCGCGTGGCGTCGGCAAAAAAAAGTTGGAAAAAGATACAGTCACCAGCACCCCAGACAGACGTTACGAACAAAATATTTATGAGCGCGTTGCAATAAAACAAACTTGAGGAGTGCGTCCACTTATGCCCGTCATAGTTCACAGATGGATCGTCCTTTTTATTTGGTAGACAAAAGAGTAGAGACCTCTTGAAAGTTATATTGAGAAGATGGTCATCATTGACTTCATTAATATTCATAAACCTATAAAGATAAATTGTCATTTAAAGAATGAAACGAATAAATCACCTTTTTTGAGAAATTTTCTCTTCCCATTCACTCGCTGAAAAAAAACTCGGAGCGGTATGCAATTCCAAATTCATGTTTAATCCACTAGAGACCGCAAATTCAACACGAAAAGAGAAGCCTGCAAAGATTAAAATAAAAATTAGAAGACAAAAAGAAAAAATAATAAACAAAAAATAATTGAGTAATTATTGTGTTTTAAATCGAGTTGCGACATCAAAACGTGAAACTCAGCCCACCTTTTTTCACGCAAAAATTCAAAATGCACTAAAATTTAAGGGTCGCGTGTAAAAAAGTGGGCGGAGTTTCACGTCTCGACGTCGCAACTCGATTGAAAACAAAATAATGTATTTTATTTTTTTATCGACTTTCGACAGGAATGTGACGACAAAATGACTTAAAAGTTTGTTTTCATTCATTTTTTGTTGTTCATGCTTTGAATATGCGTTTCTTAGCGTTTATCGATGCACGGAAAGTTTTGTGGCAACACGCCGGGAGCATGTGTGACACTTTTCAAATCGGCGACCGGAGGTAGCTGGGCGAAATCATGCTTTGCTGGAGGATTTTTTGCGATTAAGTCTAAAGGTGATCCTTAAGAAAAAAAAAAGAAAAGAAAAGGTTACTGGGAGCCGATTTGAAAAGTATCACACATGCGCGTTGCCGCTGAACTTCCGGGCACAAAATTAATGCAGAATGCGATTAATATTGAACCACTTGCACGAATTAAAAAGAAAAACGTTCGTGTCGAGATAATGCCACTGAAAATTGCGTACCCCTTTAATAAATTGTGTCGATTCACGAAATCTCGACACGAACGCTTTTCTCCGTTCAAATTTATTCAATTTAATTGAATTTTCTTGCTTTCGTGCATAGGAAAAAAAAAAGTCAAATTCATTCATTTATTGGGAAAACAAAAAATTGCAGCGCGGTGTTTGCTTTTAAAAGTACGCAAACGCCGCGTTGCAACTTTTTTGTTTTCACAATAAATGGCCTTGTTATTTAGTGCATAAGTCTTGAAACAAATCAAAAGCTATGCAAAACCGCACACAAAAACAAAAACCACTTTTTATTGGGTTAAAAAAAGAAATATATAGGGAAAATGCTTTCATTTTTCCTGAAGAGATGTCGGCTGGTGCGAAAGGCAACCTCCCTGTCTGCCTGCGTCACTGAAAAATTTCCCTATCCAGCTTTTTCTACATTTGTTGGCATCGCGTGCGTTCCAACACAAAATATTTTTCTCGTGATTAACCCCATAAAATACCAAAAAACGTTAAAAAAAACAGATAAAAAAGATAAAAACAGGCAAAAAGAAATATCTAGAACAAATATTTGTTTTGATGATTTGTGGCGAGACCCAACTGTGAAAATGCATGCGCCTTTAATGAACGGGATAGATTTACGAAAGTTTCTGCAATCCTATTCTCTTTTGCGAATAATTTACGGAACCACGCCTTATTTTTACTAATTTTTCAACTTTCCACGTAGTTTTTAGTTGTTTTTATGTAATTGACAACGGAAGCATATGTTTCATGGAGAAAGAAAGCGAATTTTTTGGTGTGCTATAATGGATTCGTGGCAGAGTGACATTTCACGTGAAACTGGGAGACGAAAAATCTTTTCATTTCTTCAGTTATTTCTTAATTTTTTCGAATAAAAACGTGAAAAAATTGTCACTCCGCCACGAATCCACTATATTCCATTTTTAAATGCTCTTTTGACCCGAAAATTCGAATTTTTTCTTGATTCATCGTTTTCTTTTTCGTTTACTCTTTTTTCCTCCTTTTTTTTGAACACGTTTGTAAATATGTTCTTTGTAATTTATTCATGGACAGTGGCGGAATTTGACACCTCCAAATGCTCGTCTAGTGGAGCGCACTTGCATACCTCCTCCTTTGGCGCCGATCATATAAACGCCCATCGCGGGCACTAAGAATGTGTACTGTGATGGTCTAGTGGTCTACATTTTCGATCGCCGATCTGGAGGCCTGGTTTCAATACCTCTTGGTGCACTTTTTTTTTGTTTTCTGTTTTGAACCACAGATTCAAAGCAAGCTTCAGCCCAGCTCCCTCCGGTCGCCCATTTTTAAGGTTTCACACATGCTTCCGGCGTTTTGCCGCTGAACTTTCTGGATAAAAGTTACTTGCCGAAGGATTTAAATAAAACTAACGAATTTAAAGTAGTTCGAAAAAAAAAAAAGGAAATTTTAATTTTGTTTTCAACGTTCTACTCCAACACGCAAATGTAATTTTTTGTGGTATTCGAAACAAAAATCCATAAGATTTAGTCTGAGCAGATACAAAAGAATTAAAAAAAAAATGAAAAGCGCGGAGGGGGATCGAACCCACAACCTCCAGATTGGCGTCCTCAAGCTCTCACCACCACAGGTAAACCGCGTAGAGTTTCAACAGATTCTAAAAGGAGTGCGGGCGTAGACTCTAAAAAGTGCACAGAAAGCGTCTCACAGAATCTGTTGAAACTCTTTCCACACTTTTTGCGCATTCTTTTCAAACTCTTTTGAGACAAATTGCTAATTCCGCTGAGCTCCTTTTATCGTTCGTTTGCAACAAATTCGCCGATATTTTTATTCAATTGAAAGCGTTTCAATTCACTGGGGTATGAGGAGGGAGTGAGTAAACGCGCCCGGACGCACACACGCAACGCATCAAAATGAGGCCCAAAAAATAAAAAGGCGCGCGAAAAATTTCGCATCATCGGAGAGAAAAACCAACGCAAAATCGTGAAAATTGCGAAATCCTATCCAAAATTATTTCGCGCGCGTGGATTTTTCTCTCCGATAATGCGAAATTTTTCGCGCGATTTTTTATTTTTTGGGCCTCATTTGGATGCGTTGCGTGTGTGCGTCCGGGCGCGTTTACTCACTCCCTCCTTATACCCCAGTGCAATTATTAAAAATCATTAATGAAAAATACGAACACAACAAAGTAATGCAGTGTGCTGGCCCGTAAATTATTTTCAAACGGAAAAAACACTGTTAAACACTCAGTCGAGCTATATTATGTGTTCACGAATGACTAGTGCTGACGACGCTCCGATGTTCCGCAGTTTTTCACTGTTGTGCAGTATTTGCTACAAGACCGCAGTGAAAAAACTGCAGAACATTGAAGCGTCGTCAGCACCAGTTATTCGTGAACCCATAATAGCGCCGGATATAATCTCTCTGCGTACGAAACAGCATTTTTCCGTTTGAAAAACTTACTGCAAACACACCGGTGATACATACAACGAAAACAGTTAACAAAATAGAGACGCAATTTATAAGTCGTCTGGAATCCGATGGTTCCTCGTATTTCGGTACAACACTGTCGATGTGATGTGTTTCGTGTTTAATTCAAATTTTATTCGACTCGAGTCTCTGAAAATAATCTTCATTATTGTCGATTCGTGAAGACAGCAAGTGCGCTCTACAAAACTTAGTACTTCGTGAATTTCATTTTCGTCGCCAAATTATTTCATTTCACGTTGAATTTGCACGTGAATTTCAATAATTTGGCGATGAAAATGAAATCCACGAAGTAATACGTTTCGTGGAGCGCACTTGCTTTTTTCGCGAATGGACAATAGACGATTATAAAAAAAAACACAAACATTTTTAGAAAGTGGTTGCATTCGTTTTGAGCCAAACCGAGTTGCTTTTTTTTCCTGTCGATCGATCACTAAATACATATAAAAGATTTTTTCTTCGGGTACGAAATTTCAAATAAACTCACTGAACATTTAGCGTGAACTTTTCGTACTCCCAGTCGCTGAGCCCATTCCAAATCCGGCGTGAAACACCACTAAAAACTAATGTTTGTTGGAAGTATTGTGAAAACAAGCAAATTGCAACGCGGTGCTTGCTTATTTTTGAAATTAGAACAGAAATGGGAAAAATAGCATAGCAAATGAAGAGATTTGTTCCCACTCTCGTTTGAATTTTAAAAGTACGCAAACACCGCGTCGCGATTTTTTTGTTTTCACATTATTTAAAGCAGTTACTCACTTGCAAAATAAAAATGATCTTGGATCAGATTTCGCACCGGTGAGCAGAGAATGTCCTTTACATCTCCGGCTTTGACCAGCGGCCATGTCCGTCGTTTTTTACACTCACGCCATCGCAAGATCACTTTTCTGAAAACCGTTTTGGAATTATTTTCCTAAAAATACATGCGAACCTTAATACATTACATGTGGGTGTTGTTGCGCGTTGGCCGGATTGCTTCACGAATTTGCCATAAGGCCCATGTAATTGTCATTGTCGAAAGCTTGCGCCGATGGTCTCTAAAAAATTATATAGCGATGGAGAATAAGAAAAAAAATATACATAGGTTGAAGCGGAAGAAAAGAAAAATGGTGATGAAAATCGAATATATTTATTACTCTCGTCTCAGCAAGTGCTCATATTTTTTCACAAAAAATTTAAAAACTCACGATTAATCTCGGCATTTTGTCAACTTTGAATAAATGCGACTTCCAATGTATCGAAACATTTAAATTTTTTTAAAGAATTGGCACTTGTTAAGACGATAGTAATACTGCCCGACGCACTAACGACCGGACATGTTTCGACGAGCGGACTTACAAAATCGATCAAATCGGCAACTCTATGTCTCGACAAAAATAGCGCCTAAATCTCGGAAATTTCTCTACACACCGCTTATAAATCTCAAAAATAATATCTACCGGCAAAAATGTAATAAAAAAAAGGCTGAAAATAGGAAAAAATGACCAAAAATTTTTAAAAATGAGAAGAAATGGCAAAAAAAAATTTCGATAATTTAGGCTGCGCCATTTTGCAAGTAGCGCATGCCTTTTTGCAATTCTTTTGATAATCTTCTCGAATTCTCTGAAGCAGAAAGAATTTGAAAAGAATTTCAACAGATTCTGAAAAGAATTCGTTTGAATTATCAGAATGTCACTCTTTCGATACACTTTTGCGGTTCACAATTCACCCTAGACTCTTTTGGGACTCTTTCCGCACCAAAACTCTTTTGAGACACTTTTTAAACTATTTGCGGTTTACCTGTGACTAGGCCACCGCTGCACACATTCTCAGTGCCCGCAATGGGCGTTGATATATGAGCGGCGCGCGACGCGAGGAGGTATGCAAGTGCGCTCCACTAGACGAGCATTTGGAGGTGTCAAATTCCGTCGCACATTATTCATGGACCTATGCACGAAATAAAAAAGCCACTTGAATGAATTAATTTGACATTTTTTTCCAACGCACAAAAGCAAGAAAATTCAATTAAATTGAATAAATTTGAACGCAGAAAATCTTTCGTCTTGAGATCTCATAAATCGAAACACTATTAAAAGCGTACGCAATTTTCCAGGGGCAATATCTCGACACGAACGTTTTTCTGCGTTCAAAGTTAATCAATTTAATTGAATTTTCTTGCTTTCGTGCATTGGAAAAATCGTCAAATTAATTAATTTAAATGACCTTTTTTATTTCTTGCATAGGTCCATTACGCACAACTTCCAACGCTTACAAATGAGGCCCAAAATCAATATGAAAACGTTAATGGGGTTATTCACGAAATGGCAAAAAACTTTGCGAAAACTCGGAAAATGGTCCGATTGATTTGCAATTTTGGGATATAAGTAGGGACCGCAACGTGTTTGACAAAAGTCCAAATTTTGACGAACTGGCGATTGGAATATGTTCCAACACTTGATAAAAATACGTTCACAAATTTTTTCCGAAAAAAATTCAGTATGAGCCGAGTTACAGTCATTTTTGTGCGCTCCTCATTACTACTGATTTTCTCACAGCGAGTTGCCGCGGCGCGAAAAGGTGGGCGGGGTTTTCGCTGCATTCTTTCGGCGCACTTTGATTCGCACTCTATTTGCTCGGCTTCAAAGGGTGAATAATGTTGCGAAAAAGATCTAAAATGAGAAGAATGGGAAAACATATCGTTCTTATATTTAATTATCACTTAATTATCATAAATTTGTCGATTTAAAGAGTAAGAAATCGATTTCTAGAGGCTTTGAAAAAAATATGAGATTTTCACGATGGAAGTTTATTATTTTGCAAAATTGGGCTTATCTTTTTTGTAAATATCACTTTTTAATTGTTCTCAATACTTTTTGTCACTTTATTCTCAACTTTCAGACAAAATTTACTTAAATACAGGAAATTTCACCCTTTTCTTTCAATTTGAAGAAAAAATGAAAGAAATAAACGTAAATTTGTTCTAAAAATACGCAAAATAACATCCAATGAACAAAAAAACCATTTTACAATGAGAATTCATCATTAAACTTCGAAAAATTCCTGCGCAAAAAATTTTCAAACTGCACAAAAATCGAACCCGGGCCAAAATGTTTGCAAAGCATCCGCTCTAACCACTACACCACGCACCGCCTTCCCAACTGAACTCCTTTAGTCGTACACTGCGCAGCAGTCTATCAAACTGTTTTGTCATGTTTTTAACAAGATTTTTTCACAAATTTCCATAAAAACTACTTTTGAAATGATACAAAACCGAATAAAAAAGTATGTTTGCACGTAGCGATTTTCGATTTTTTTTGAGTATCGATGCCAAATTTTGCGTAGAATTCGATGGTAATGAGAACTCCTGCGCTACGGCCTTGCGTAATACCGAAAAAGCGGAAAAACTACCAAATTCGTTGAGACTTGGGCTTTTGGATGAGAAAAAAACTAACTTAGAATCGCAGAAAGTGTCTGAAATTTTTATTACAAACATAAAATGAAGTGTATTATGCAATTAAATAATAAAAAACATAGGTCATCGCTGAAAAATTTTCACAAAATTTTGTGCTACTTTGACTGAAATTTTCAGAATGTTTGCAAGTACGAATTTTTGATTTTTTTTTTTAAACGATTCAGCGTGTCAAGATCTATCGATATCATTCATAAAAACGTGCGCTACGGACCTGCGTAACACCATATTTTCCGTTTTTCTCGAATCGCTTCGAAAATTCCGACCGTTTCCCGTATTTTTCTCAAAAACTGAATTATTTGAAGAAAAAGGAATATTACCATTGTGTTGTACGCAGTCGATTACATAAGAACATATAAAATTTTTATCGATCCAATAGCCAGGAGCCGCAGTACAGGACGGTAAAGGTGGCGAAGCGAATCTAGTGAGAAAAATTTCACTCGCCCCGCCCACCCGCGTTGCGGTCTCTAGATATAAGGGAAAAAATTCTCCCGGACATTTTCCCAAAATTTCAGACGAAAATATCGATTTTAAGCATTTTCAGAAAAAAAAGTAACATTTCTTAAAAATCGATATTTTGGTCTCAAATCTTGTGGGAATGTCCGGGAGAGTTTTCTCCCTCATTTCCCAGAATTTCTCACGACAAGATTCGGCATCTCGCCCCGTATTTTGCCAAAGTGTTAGAGAAAGAGGGAGCGTAATAAAGCAATGTTGTTTTGCATCATCCGGCATTTTCTCTTTTTTTTTTCAAAATTATAAAGAAATCGTGAAAATTAAATACAAAATCCTATCCAAAATTTTTCGCCCGTTTTTATTTTTATTTTTGGGCCTCATTTGGATGCGTTGCGTGTGTGCGTCCGGGTGCGTTTACTCACTCCCTCCTCATATCCCAGTGAGTTGAACGGCACCTCAAATGGAACGGCACCCAAACAAGGTCCCAAACAATATAACGTTCGAATAGATTTTTTACGTTAATTAGCGAAGGGAAAACGATCCATTACCGAATAAACTCACCAATCGATTACTAATCATTTGCTAATTGCTCGGCCACGGCGTGCTGCCCGGAACGTTATTGGCAACGCGCTGCTCCGCTGAGTTTCTGCGTCTCTCCGGCGAGAGTTTGCTACAAAAACAACAGTATCCTCGCACTCTGCTTGTCTGCGTCTCCTCTTCGTATCAGTTAGACGCTGCGTTAATTGCACAAGCCGAATCGCTCACTTGTGCTGGAGCGCACTTGCTGACTCTGGGTCTCTCTGTTTCTAATGCTATTTCTTCTCTCTCCATTTGCACACTTATTTTTTTCAATTTTAAATGTTTCTCTCTTATTTTTCTCGCTAAAATTATTGAAAAAATATATTTTAAGCCTGAAAAAATGATACGGTCAAAAAATCTTCTGAGATACTTCTTTCGAGCAGATGTTTCACTATCTCACTCATTTATTATGGGGTTATTCAGGGTCGCAAAAAATAGTTTTTTTTCCTTATTCAAATGTCGGAAAAAATAGAAAAAAAATCCGTAGCCGCGAGAGTTTTTTTCCGTTGCTTTTCTAGGCCATCGCAAGAATTTTTTAGGCCCTCCGCTGTGAGAAAAATTTTTTTCAAAAATTATTCGCCCGTAAATCGATATTTCGCAGGTCTCACAGCGGAGGACCTAAAAACTTCTGCGATGGCCTAGAAAAACAACGGAAAAAAACTCTAGCGGCCACTGATTTTTTTCTTTTTTATCCGTCATTTGAATAAAAAAAAACTATTTTTTTCCGACCCTGAATACCGTAAAAACTGTAATATAGCGCCATGGCGGTCTATTTTTCGGAGTGGGTCTAGGAGTGGCGTTGTATTAGAGGTGGTGTTCTATTAGAGGGTGGCGGTGTATTTTCCGGAGCTGAATTTTTAGAAAAAAAAATCAAATTTCATTTTTCAACAACCAAAAATATTATTGATTCAATATTCTTGCCGGTTACAATAGGATTTCACGTGAAAATTCTGCAAACACCACAGTTATTTTGAGAAATAAGAACGCCACGTGTCACCACACTCACTCAACTTTTTTTCATTGCATTCAGTTGAAAATTAAAAGAAAAACTGAGGGGGTGTGGCTTTAGATTTTCCGCGTGAACTCTTGTGGTAGCCGGCAAGAAGATTGAATTGATAATAACAAAAATGAACAGAAATAATTGAAAAAAACGAATGTAAATATTGTAGACCCGCAACGATGGTGAAACGCGCTCCACTGATTTTAGTACTTTGCGATTTTCATTTTGGATTCCGAATTATTATTGTTTTAAAAAAGCTGTCATCACCAAAGCCGCGTTAACTTTAAAATTAAGCTCCGCCTCTTCACGCGAATTTCATGAAAATTTTATTTTCTTTCACTTTTTTTTCGTGAAATTTTTAAAAAGGTTAAAATTCGCGTGAAAAGGTGGAGCCTAAATTCAAAGTTCGCGCGGCTTCGGAGATGACAACTTTTTCAAAACGGTAATATTTCATTTCCGTTGAATTTATACGCGAAATGAAGTGATTTGGATACCAAAATGAAAATCAAAAAATACTAAATTCAATGGAGCGCGTTTGACCGTCATGGCGGGCCGATAATATGCATTTGTTATTCGAATTCAAGAGACATATCACTGTCATCCTACTACGGTATAGAACTCGCACCGAATGCCTGAATTGGAGCGGTACCAAATCAGAACCGCTCGAGAAACCCGAAGAGGAATTTTTTGTAGATTGTGAGCCCCTGAGTTGTATTACGTGCACTGGTTTTTTAGTACAGCTCCATTTCAGGTAGTTTTATTCCACGCAATTATATTCCGTTGCAGTCTACCTTTATTGTTCATTGCACACCTCGGTGTTTGTGTACTTTACTACAGTAATCCACGTTGAAAAAAATTACTGGAACACCGGCTCATGTTTATAGGCCGCAGTTTTTCAGAGTGGCGGTGTATTACAGGGTGGCGTTCTATTAGAGGGTGGCGTTCTATTTTTTGAAGTGACGTTGGGGATGGCGTTGTATTACAGGTGGCGTTCTATTAAAGGTGGTGTATTATTACAGTTTTTACGGTAACCCCATTAGTGTTTTTGAGTTTAAAATAGAACTCAGAACGTATTAAATACACCAGAAATCGTGAAAAAGACTTTTTCACATAAAATAATTTTAAGTGGTCCGAAAAAACAAGAGAAAAATTTATTTTTTAAATGCCCTCCACCAACGCATAACTTCGAAAAATGTTCTTTTCTAATGGTATTTGAAGCCAAATTCTATTTTTCTGATATGATATGGGTCACCGAAAAAAAAAGAAAAACATGAGGAAGGATTCAACCCCCGGATGCCGCTCATATGATCGGCGGCCTGCAGCGAGCTGCTATGCAAGTGCGCTCAACCGAAGTGAGCGATTCGGCTTGTATAAATAACGAGACCTATCAGTTTGCGCAGTTTAACGCAGAAAAATGCTGCGCAGCTAAATGCGACCACGCTTAGGCGATAATTTTTTTTTTTGAGAAAAAAAGCTAATTTTTTTTCGAACGTTCCGTCCAACACGCCGTGTCGACTACCACTGCGCAATCATTCAGTAATCTTTTTTTTTATTAATTAATCAAAAATCAATATTGCTTTATTCTCAGTACGAAGCGCTGCAAACGCGCTCCCTTCGCACAGTGATGGACGCGGTCACGTTGGCGACGAGAGAGTGCAGAAAATTGTGAGAGCTGTGGCCGATGTTTTGCTCTGACTTCTCTAAACCTCACTCCAAATGCATGCGAAATTCATTGTTCGATTGGAGCGAGTTATCAGCGTTTTGTACCGAGTATATCAATTCATATTTATTCCAAAAAATAACAGCATTAACATAAAAGACAACAAAAAAACAATTCGATTGAAAATGGTATACTCCGTATAAAACGCTGATAACTCGCTCCAATCGAACAAAGAATTTCGCATGCATTTGGAGTGAGGTTTAGAGAAATCAGAGCAAAACATCGGCCACGGCTCTCTCAATTCTCTGCACTCTCTCGTCGCCAACGTAGCCACGTCCTCCACTGTGCGAAGGGAGCGCGATTGCAGCGCTCCGTACTGAGAATATCAAAAATCACTGCGAGTGGACACTGCCGACCGTTTCATTGTTCGATATCGGGACATTTTCATCTGGCTCGAACTGCTCTGTAGCTGCTGTCGAGTTTTGCTGTTCGATGAAAATAATGCCGATAATTTCAATTACGATTTCGAAATGCTCATTTCTGAAATAAACACATTACAAAGTTAATACATACAACACTCACACAGCATAATCCTCGCTGAATTTTATCAGTCGAGTTTCAGTTTCGGCCAGACATTTGCGTCGCTCACAGTTGTTGAAAATTCAATTTGAATTGACCATCCCGTTGAATTTTTCTTACATGTAATTTCGGAACAGGCTCTTTAACTGAGTGTTTTTACTTTTCCAGCACAAAAAGCTGGAAAAGCAAAAACACTCTTCAATTTGGAACCACGCTTTCAGCACTCCTGTAGCAAGTTGATAGCATTTTTTCTGACGTCAGGATCGTCATGCGTAGATAAAAATGTCATGCAGTCGGAGTTCGTGAAGCGAGCAAAACAGGCGGCTGCCACAAAGTAAAAATGTAGTAACATTGATAAAAAGCAAAAAATAAGTAGAACTTGTAAAAATAAATTCAATGAATAAATACTCCACAACTATTCGGCAAGCTTTCTCTGTTCATCCGTTGGCCAATCGCTGAGCAATAATTTCTAATTTTGGCTGATTTCAGCAATCTTTTGATAATCTTTCGCTAATACACTTTTTTCCGTAATTGTTCGCTACCCTCAATTTGTCTGTGAAAGTGGTTAGCATGTTTGAACTCAATCGAAAGGTCGCAGGATCGAATTTTTTGGATTGCAAAGTCGTGTGTGAGACACGCAAACAAACACAAAGACTAATCTGAAATTTTCTAGGTTATATTTTCAAAAATCTATCGACGCTCTTTCCGTGGCGCGCGCGGCGGAACCTTCGAGACTGGAAATGCCATGCGCCTTTAAATCGATTGCACACGCGTGCCCTTTTTCTCCGTTCTTCAACGAAAAACATAATATTTTGTTTTAATTTACAAGCCTCCGGTTTGTGGCGTCTAAGTCACCTGCGTCAAATATTTATTTTTTTTTTCTAGTAAAGTCATCATTTATTTTCCCTAACTTCCTAAACATCTCGTGGCCTTGTGGTGAAATGGTTAACTGGTTAACATGTTTGAACGTCAATCAAAAGGTCACTGGTTCGAGTTTTGTTGAATGCAATCTCTTGTGTGAGACACACAAAAAAAACAGACTAATCTAAAATTTTCTATATAAGAAAGATAGTAGTAGCAAATATTCAATTTCCTTAACTCACTAAAATTTTCGCGGTCATTGTGGTAAAGCCGCTAACATGTTTGAACGTTAACCAAAAGGTCGCGGGATCAAGTTTTGTGGAGTTTTATGGAGGGGGGTTTTGCGAGAAATACAAACAAAGCATATACTAATTTAAAACTTCCATATATATTTAAGAACGATAAGTAAGTTTCCCACCCACGAGTGCCAGGCGACACCCCTTCGGACGTTTCCCTTTTCAGTAACCAGAAAAACACTTACGCAGTATTTATACAGCAATTAATCTAGTTACACAATGAATTTCACCCCCGGAAAGCAACTTACCGCTTTCATTCTCGATCTGGAATACTTGCTCTATAGAACATACCGCACTCGAATTTTGCGCCTATGGGTCGAAGAGCAATTGTACCCAAAGATACTTTACCCAAATTTGGTACCCAAAGATCCATCGTACCCAAAGATCCATCGTACCCAAAGATACCGTACCCAACGAGAAATCGTACCCAAAGATACCGTACCCAAATTTGGTGCCCAAAGAGTAGTCGTACCCAAAGAGCAATCGTACCCAAAGATACCGTACCCAAAATTGGTACCCAAAGAGTAGCCGTACCCAAAGAGCAATCGTACCCAAAGATACCGTACCCAAAATTGGTACCCAAAGAGTAGCCGTACCCAAAGATCCATCGTACCCAAAGAGTCTGGGACCCAAAGATCCGGGACCCACTGAGTATTGGCCTTTTCTTAATATTGTTACGGCCGCCTGACTATCCGAATGTATTAAGATGTTACCTTTCTTCCAATTTACTATTCTCTTTACTGCCGCCTCTACGGCTTTCAACTCTCTCAATGTACTAGACTCTTCACTAAAACTGTTATTTCCTAATTCTGTCACTTTCAAAATAATTTGTCCCCTCGCATTTTTTAAAACCGCGCCGAGGCCTTCTGCCGAAGCGTTTGTGAAAAGAAACAAATCTGGATAAAATTGCTCCTCCATTTTCCTTATAAGCTCATTATTTTCTAATTTTTTCCACCAAAATTCCAACTCCGCAGCGCACCGTGTTTTTAGTTTTGTTTTTTTCTTAATTCACCGCATTTCAATTAATATCTGAAAGTGACTGTTCTAGTGTTAAAAATCGTTTTAAAAAGTTTACGAGGCAGAAGTTTTAGCCGTAAAAATATATTTCCCACATTTTGTCGGTGTTTAAAAATTTTAATAATAGACGAGTGCATGTACAAACAAGTTCTTGGAGAATACCGAATAGCGATTCGCAAAAACTTTTTTTTTCAGGACCAGGACGATCAACAAGCAGCTGCAAACAACGCTCGTCAGCTGGAGGATACCGAGGACTAATTAAAATAATTTGGCACCCGATTAGGAGAAATTTTAAAAGGCTCTTCGATCAGTTCAAAACTTTGCTTATGCGGGAGAACTTTCGCCAATTTTGCTCAAAGTTTCAAACTGATCGGATGATTCTCGCAATTTTTTCCCAACCGTTTATTCTTTTTTATTGATATTTCTTTGAATAACCCCCCCCCCCCCCAAACCTAGAGACAATTTTTAATTTTTTAGTATTTAATGATTTTTTAAACTTGTGTTTGGTGGTACCATGTAATTTTTTATAGTTTTATATTATAAATTATACAAGCCTGGCTGCATCAAAAGCTACTTTTGATTTCTTTTCATTTCTAAAAATGTTTTCTCTTCACTTTCTTTTAAATTTCTTTTTTATTCAATTCTTGCGTGTGCCCTGTGGCGCAGGCGGTTAAGCGCTTGCATTTCAAACTAACGACGCAGGTTCGAGTTTTTGTGTTGGTCTCGGGCGCTCAGTTTGCTTCCGCCATGCAGTTTGGAAACAGACACACCAAGAAACTCAGTTACAGACCCAAACGGAATTTTATATATAAGGATGATATAATAAAATAACACATTTTGTCTTGTTACAAAACACATATAGAATTAGTAAGCTTACAAGCCAACTAATTATATGAACCGAGAATTTTTCAACGGCTAATTATTCGAAATTTTTCGGGATTTGCCATTTGTGTACGAACAAAATTATTGTCGGCGAAAATCTAATTTCGTGAATTGCCAATTGTTGGCCATTTTTTTCGGGATGCGCATACAATTTGCAAATTACATGTAAATCTTCGCGAATTGCGAATTGTACGCGCACAAAAGTAATGTTCACGCGTACCCATTTCGCAAACGCGCGAACAATTTTTGACAAATAATTTGCGTCACGCGAATCACCTGTGCGAACCACTGAACCAACCAACCGATGTTTTCTGCAGTATCGGTTCTAGTACACTATTCGGTTCACGCAAAAAATGCTTAACCATAGGAAAAGTTTAGGAGCTCATAACTTGGCTCACGTGAGCATTTAGCCGGTTTTTATTGCAGAAATGGAATCAGCATCACGGTGATTCTTTTACTACCCGCCACGCATTTCTAGTCCCCCGATCGCAAGAATTTTCCCTCTCCCTCTCGCACTCTCTCACTCTCTCATCACATGGAGTGGGCGGAGTTCCCTCCCCTTTTTGCAAAATGCGGCAAAAAAATGTGCGGAAATCAGTTCGGCCACCACGGAAAATCAGTTTCATTTGAAATTGTACGTATAAAAACGAACGAATTCCGGTTTAAAATATGCGCCCTAATGAGAGCTAGTAACGTGACAGACAAATTTTTGATCAGACGTCATTTACAAAATCGCGACAGGAAAAACCTAATCGGGGGACTAGAAATGCGTGGCCGGCAGTAAAAGAATCGCCGTGCATTTGAAATTGTACGTAAAAAATCAGACCAGTTCCGGTTTTAAATATGCGCCATAATGGGAGGAAGTAATGTGACAAAAAACTTCTCGATCCGAAGTCATTTAGAAAATCGCGACAGAAAAAACAAATCGGTGGACGAGAATAGTGTGCTCGGTAGTAAAAGAATCACCGTGAGCATAGTCGAAAGCACCTTTGCTGAAATTTTGGGAAATTCTAGATTAGGAGGAATCAAACACTTCCCTTGTTAGTCGCCACAAGCTGCAAGTTTGGGTTTGTAACTGAGGATCTTTGTGTGTCTGTGTCAAAGGCGCATGGCGGGGTCGAACTCAGCACCCGCGGCCAAATAAAAACTCGACGGGCAATGTGCGACGGAATTTGACACCTCCAAATGCTCGTCTAGTGGAGCGCACTTGCATACCTCCTCGCGTCGCACGCCGCTCATATATCAACGTCCATTGCGGGCATTGAGAATGTGTGCAGCGGTGCACAGGTGATTCGCGTGACGCAAATAATTTGTCAAAAATTGTTCGCGCGTTTGCGAAATGGGTACGCGTGAACATTACTTTTGTGCGCGCACAATTCGCAATTCGCGAAAATTTACATTTAATTTGCAAATTATATGCGCATCCCGAAAACATGGTCAACAATTTGCAATTCGCGAAACAGCATATACGCCGACAATGATTTTGTTCGCACACAAATGACAAATCCCGAATATTTGCCACACAATTAACAAATCGTGTGCACATCGCGAACAAAAACAACAAGAATTGACCAGTCGATAGCAAATAATTGACATTTCGCTATCATTATTCTGTTTTCGCAATTCATTTTCCTGGATGAATAATTAATTTTCTTTAACTTTATTTATTGAAAAATTATGTATTTAAAAATATTTACAATTAAAAATAAATACAATCAATGATCTACATGCAAAGAAACAAATTAAAATCTGGGAAAAGAAGAAAAAATCCAGTGGAGATGGGCGATCCAGTCGATCGTTGTTGATTGCACTGAAAAATAATACATTTAAATCCGTAATAGAACTGATTTTGTTCCCCTCCATGTTTAAAACTTTTGTTGTTATTTTTGATTCAAGTAGGAAAAACTTTCGATTTCTCACAAATCATTGCAACGCGGTGTTTGCGTACTTTTAAAATTCAAACGAAAATGGGAACAACTCTCTTCATTTCCCATGTTATTTCTTTCATTGACGTTTGAATTTCAAAAGTACGCCAACACGGCGTTGCAATTTTTTCGTTTTCACAACAGCGTTGAATTCAGCGGGCAGACAATAAATAAATATCATAAAATACAGTCGGCGAATGCATGATCGGCTGCGCTCTATTGAGACTCCTCCAGTTTTGCCAAGTGCGGCGCGCTTTTTCGGCGCGAAAAATCAATTTTGAATTGTCATCGTTTTTTCGAAACGTCAATTCGTAATTATTATTCTTCTGCTTTTCCGTTTATTGAATTCTCTTTCATATATTTTTTTTCGCAAGCGTTAATAAATTTTTTTATTTCAATTAATTATTGATTACAGAAAACTGCAATGTGTGCGATGGAGACAATGTGGCAGTGCAGAGCGGCAATGTGTCAGTGAGTATTTTGCAATATTATGGTCTATTTATTGATTCGCATTTGCGATTTCTTTCAAAGAAATAGTAACGCTATTTTAATTAAAGCGAAACCTTATCGGTTTAAAATCGAAACGAAATTAACTTTAAAGAAAAAAATTAAAGCAAATTTCTTTATAAATATTTCATGGTTTTCAGCTAACAGTGCCTCGTCTTCGGCAACACCATCAGCGGCAACAACAGCAACACCAGCGACAAAATAGAAGAGAATAATAAGGAGAAGAAAGCGAACGAGAAGGGTGAGTTGATTGAAGATTCATTTAAAAAAATTAAAATTTAAAACTGAAAAATTGAAAATTAAAAAACCACCAATTTCTAAAATTTCCCACCTTATACGGGCGCGGAAAAAACTAATTACCTTGTCACTCCTAATAAAGTAGCCGCCAGCGAAGCAACATGCAAAGATTGTGCCTTTTGCACTGTTTCCAAGCTTTGCTGCGATGGCGGCGATGCCCTTTCGAACATTGGATGCCAGATCCTCGCCCCTATGCGCGGTGGGTGTCTTGGCAAATCAGACATTTTGATCCCTAATACTTCCATTCCGATTTATTCAGCAGCAACCGTTTTCTGAAAAAAACAAGCCATGCAGGGTGCAAATACATATTAAAATGTGTCATAATCATATAATTTTGTTAGGTATTGAGGGAAATTACGCATGAAATTTTATTAGTGTACAGAAGCTTTGTCACCGACCAAAATTTATATATTTTCAAACTAACTGAATGTTTTCAGAAGTACAACTGTCATGCACATTGGACCATAAATTTAATTTTTTCCATGTTTCTTTCATCCCCGTAGTTGTTTTGTTTTTGTAGCATCATTGTTTATTTTGTAGCATCATTGTTTATAAATATTTATTGTTAATAAAGTTTTTTTTAAACCATAAAATTTTTGGCAGATACAGGAGAGGCACCGGACGAAATACCGCAACGAGTTTGGAGGCGAGTGGCACTAATTTGGTGACATCCGGCGAGAATTCGTGTTCATCAATGCTGTTTTTTTTTTCGCGGAGATCAGTTTTTTCAAATGTTAATAAACCTATGAGCGCTTTTCTCGTTTACTTGCGTTATTTTTTGTCTATTTTATACTTTTTTGCAAATAATAATAATAAAAAAGCTGGAAAAATTAATAATATAAAACGAAAAAAATATGAAATACTTAAGCAAATTACTGAATTTCATTGAAAACAACCACCAAAAAAAAACACAAATTTGAATTACCGCCAATTTTGCAAGTGCGGCGCGGTTGCGCAGGGAGGAGTCTCCGTAGAGCGCAGGCGATCATGCATTCGCCGACTGTAAATACCTGAGCATGATACAACGACAGACACTTTGGCTTTAAAGAAGTGGAAGGAGTACTTTGACGAGGAACACCTTGTGCTCTTGCTTTAACGGAAGAGCAAATCCGTTGATGATAGAGCCCAGGATTTCGAGAAGCTCACCGACTCCGTTGAACGAGTCCGTCTCGTAGACAAATCTAAAAGTTTCAGTGTTCAAGGTTTTAAAACCCACGAAATTGCTCGCTCACCTCAAGAACATATTGTTAATGTGCTTGCGAATAAAGGCGCGGAGCCCGAGGAACTTTCCATAAATCCGATGAAGGACAGTCTTCAAAAAGTCTCGCTCACGCGGATCCTCCGAATCAAAAAGATCGAGCAGCTGCTTAATCGTCTCCACAATCGCGCCTTTTGTCGATGTGATGTGATCGATGAGCTCGTTTAAAGCTGTTCTTTTTATTTCTTTGCATTTGAGCTGCGCGACCGGGGCGTAGAAATCGAAAACGTGCTGGCATTGAACAATTTTCTCAATGACCAAAGCGGCTTGTTCGTTGGGGGCAGTGTCTGGAATTATTAGAACATTCGAATTCCAGGTGACTTTTGATTAAAACCTTTGATCAATGGCAATTGTACGAGCTCCTGAATATTAACCACATTGTACCGGCTGCTGTTGTTGATACGCCTGAAAAATTAAAATAGGAATGGTGATTTTTTCATTCATAGAAATTGGGGAAAAGTCCAAATATTTTTTAGATGTTCTTATATTGTCGACCGGCCAAAATGATCAAACGCGCTCCACTGAACTCAACGCTATGCGATTTCCATTTAGGTCTCCAATTTATTTCATTTCACGTTGAATTTCTACTTGAAATGAAATAAATTGGAGACCAAATAAAAAATCGCAGATTGTTGAGTTCAACGGAGCGTGTTCAACCATTTAGGCGGGCCGACAATACAAATTTTTTGGAATTTTAGTACTGAAATTTGAAAACTTACTTTATTATTGACTCGTGAGGGATCGTTGTCGGCCGGCCTTTCGAGCAGCATCGGAGCCTGAAAATATAAACCACACGAACTCCGGAACTAAAAAATAAAACACGTGATTTATCCAATCAACGGTTTATTAAACAAATTCCTTGCAACGGTGCGCGGGAATAAAAAAAGATAAAACAAAGCAATAAAAAGCTCTTAACCCGAGCGAAGAACAAAAAAACCTAAAAAACGTGGAAACTTCCAATTAAAGAAAAACTAGAAACCAACTAGCAAAAAAACTGCCAGCAACTAGCCAGAACCTAGCTCTTAAAAAAACTTGTTGACCAACGGTCAGAAGAAATGATGACAAAACGCGAAATTTCGCGCCGAAAGAGTTTTCGCGGATCAAATTTCTGAGTGCATCAGACATTTTTAAGAAAAAATGCGTCCGCGTTCCCTTGGCACACGGACTGTTTTGGACTGATCGGCGATGGATTTTTGCTCGAAAAAAGCAATAAATCAAGCGGGAACCGCACATCTCCAACAAATTTCAAGTCCGTCCACTCCAAGAGTCTCAGAACCCACTACTTTAGAATAGATAAAAATAAAAAGAAGGATAACGTATGAAATGGTTAAAAGAGAAAAAGAAAACGTGTGCTTACGCCGATATAGAGTTGGGACGAAAAAGAGGAAATTATCAGAAGAGCTTTGCACGCTTGTGACTAATCTGTCCACGGGCGTCGCTGTGTCCTCCACGAGTCATGAACGAACCGGCACCTCGACCACTCCCACGAGAATTTTGGACCATTGCTCTTCCACGATGCGAGATTGCACGACTGTCCAGATTAGCCTGCGGGACAACCACCGAGTTCTTCACTGCAGGATCCTGGAGTTCGAACAGCTTCCACTCCGGCAGCATATCATTCGCCAACTCCTCGACTGCTTTCCAGTACTCGATGACATCTTCGGAGTCTCCGATTTCGAGCAGCTTTCTATTTTTGTGCGTCTGCACTCGTAAACCAGGGGACAATTTGATGACGCCTTCATCTTGGAATTGATCGAAGACCATTTCCAGTCGTTCCATTCTGGCATAGTCATCGATCGCTGCTGGTGCTCCAACCAGTATGACCAGAATATTCGGCGGCAAAGCATCCTTGATCCTGTTGATCAGCAAGTGGTTGAGATCCAACACGTGTGCAACGATCAAGATTGCATCACACCTTGTTCCATGAAGAGTTTCCAGGAATTTCCCTTCAACGTCTCCCCACTTTATCATTCTTGCCGTCTGTATCGGGACAACCGTCTCACATACACTTGGCATCAGAAGCGTCCAGACTTCTTTTCTCCTCAATGGCGTCGCCAACGCTTTTTTCAAGATGGCACTATAAGCGCCTTCAAAAGCTGTCTCCCAGAGGGGAACACCCTTCACGGTGAGCAGAATTGTTGGGCACGAACTCAACGAGAGAATGGTGTCAACATCTGGCGTAGACTTGTCGTGCGGAATAGGATGCTTACTGAGCAGTTGGAGTTCCTGCGGGCAATCCCTCAATTCCGGATGACGCTTCAGTAATGTCACAATTCGAAACAACTGTATGGGTGACGTTGTTCGAATTTTCGGCAGTCCGGGCGGGTGGAAATTGCATGGCGTGTGGCAGCAATAGATTTCCCTGAAAAAGAACATGTCTCCGATTTCGAGCAGCTTTCTATTTTTGTGCGTCTGCACTCGCAAACCAGGGGACAATTTGATGACGCCTTCATCTTGGAATTGATCGAAGACAACTAGCAAAAAAACTGCCAGCAACTAGCCAGAACCTAGCTCTTAAAAAAACTTGTTGACCAACGGTCAGAAGAAATGATGACAAAACGCGAAATTTCGCGCCGAAAGAGTTTTCGCGGGTCAAATTTCTGAGTGCATCAGACATTTTTAAGAAAAAATGCGTCCGCGTTCCCTTGGCACACGGACTGTTTTGGACTGATCGGCGATGAATTTTTGCTCGAAAAAAGCAATAAATCAAGCGGGAACCGCACAGAATAAGAGTGAGCAATGGTATTTTACTTTCACCCTCTCTCTCAAGATGTGTTAAATACGGTCGCACTTTATTCAAATGTATCGAAATTTTTAATTTTTTTTAAAGAATTAGCACTTGTTAAGACGATAGTAATACTGCCCGACGCACTAACGACCGGACATGTTTCGACGAGCGGACTTACAAAATCGATCAAATCTGCAACTTTATGTCTCGACAAAAATAGCGCCTAAACCTCGAAAATTTCTCTACACACCGCTTATAAATCTCAGAAATAACATCTACTGGCAAAAATTTAATAAAAAAAGGCTGAAAACAGAAGAAAAATGAACAAAAATTATTAAAAATGAGAAGAAATGGCAAAAAAAATTTTCGATAATTTAGGCTCCGCCCTTTTTGCAAGTAGCGCATGCCTTTTTGCAATTCTTTTGATAATCTTCTCAAATTTTCTGAAGCATAAAGAATTTCAAAAGAGTTTCAACAGATTCTGAAAAGAATTCGTTTGAACTATCAGAATGCCACTCTTTCGATACACTTTTGCGGTTCACAATTCATCCTAGACTCTTTTGGGAGTCTTTCCGCACCAAAACTCTTTTCAGACTCTTTTTAAACTATTTGCGGTTTACCTGTGCTAGTGGTGAGAGCTTGCGGACGCCAATCTGAAGGTTGTGGGTTCGATCCCCCTCCGCGGTTTTTATTTTTTTTATTCTTTCGTATCTGCTCAGACTAAATCTTATGGGTTTTTGTTTCAAATACCACAAAAAATTACATTTGCGTGTTGGAAAAGAACGTTGAAAAAAAAATTAAATTTCCTTTTTTTTCGAACTACTTTAAATTCGTTAGTTTTATTTAAATCCTTCGACAAGTAACTTTTATCTAGAAAGTTCAGCGGCAAAACGCCGGAAGCATGTGTGAAACCTTAAAAATGGGCGACCGGAGGGAGCTGGGCGGAAGCTTGCTTTTAATCTGTGGTTCAAAACAGAAAACAAAAAAAAAGTGCACCGAAAGGTATTGAACCCAGGCCTCCAGATCGGCGATCGAAAACACAGGTAAACCGCGTAGAGTTTCAACAGATTCTAAAAGGAGTGCGGGCGTAGACTCTAAAAAGTGCACAGAAAGCGTCTCACAGAATCTGTTGAAACTCTTTCCAGACTTTTTGCGCATTCTTTTCAAACTCTTTTGTGACAAATTGCTAATTCCGCTAGGCTCCTTTTATCGTTCGTTTGCAACAAATTCGCCGATATTTTTATTCAATTGAAAGCGTTTCAATTATTAAAAATCATTAATGAAAAATACGAACACAACAAAGTAATGCAGTGTGCTGGCCCGTAAATTATTTTCAAACGGAAAAAGCACTGTTAAAATTATGTGTTCACGAATGACTAGTGCTGACGACGCTCCGATGTTCCGCAGTTTTTCAATGTTGTGCAGTATTTGCTACGAGACCGCATTGAAAAACTGCAGAACATTGAAGCGTCGTCAGCACCAGTTATTCGTGAACCCATAATAATGTCGGATACAATCTCTCTGCGTACGAAAAAGTATTTTTCCGTTTGAAAAACTTACTGCAAACACACCGGTGATACATACAACGAAAACAGTTAACAAAATAGAGGCGCAATTTATAAGCCGTCTGGAATCCGCAACAGATGGTTCCTCGTATTTCGGTACAACACTGTCGATGTGATGTGTTTCGTGTTTAATTCAAACTTTATTCGACTCGAGTCTCTGAAAATAATCTTCATCAGACGATTCCAAAAAAAAAAAAACACAAACATTTTCAGAAAGTGGTTGCATTCGTTTTGAGCTAAACCGAGCTGTTTTTTTCCTGTCGATCAATCACTAAATATGAAAGATTTTCTTCGGGTACGAAATTTCAAATAAACTCACTGAACATTTAGCGTGAACTTTTCGTACTCCCAGTCGCTGTGCCCATTCCAAATCCGGCGTGAAACACCACTAAAGACTAATGTTTGCTGGAAGTATTATTGATTCATGAATGAGCAACAAAACGCGGTGAATTATGCGACCAAAGTTGGCTGGTCTCGCCACGATTTTGAAAGACTACGGTTACCTGCGAAAATAAATATATTATTATTTTTTTTTAATTAAAACGCATTTTCATAGTTTTTTCTCAACAAAATGTGTTTTTGAAAAGAAATTACCCATTCCAGGTTACACAAAAAATTTTAATAGTGAAAAATGCTATTCTCAGTACGGAGCGCTGCAAACGCGCTCCCTTCGCACAGTGGTGGATGCGGCCACGTTGGCGACGAGATAATACAGAAAATTGAGAGAGCCGTGGCCGAGGTTTCGCTCTGATTTCTCTAAATTTCACTCCTATTGCATGTGAAATTTTTTGTTCGTTTGGAGCGAGTTTTCAGCGTTTTATACCGAGTATAATCAAAAGGCAAAACATCGCGTTTTTATTAAAAACAAAAGGAAAAAAATATTTTTCGCGCTAACCGTAGTCTGTCAAAATCGTGGCGAGACCAGCCAACTTTTGGCCCAAAAATTCACCGCGTTTTGTCGCTCATTCATGAATCCATAATATTGTGAAACGCCCAGTCCGCCCAGCTCCCTCCGGTCGCATATTTGAAAATTATCACACATGCTTCCGGCGCATTGCCGCTGAACTTTCCGGACGAAAATAAATTCTGAATGAGATAAATATATCTAGGGACCACAAAGAGAGGTGGGCGGGGCGTTCCGATTTTTCTACCCAGCGCGTTTTTGGATCGTGGTGCAATATTGCGATTCTGTAACGCGGATCCTACTGGTATAACCATTCATGTTAAGATGCTCCCTTATGTAATCGACCACGAGGAATCGATTGGTGATATCAGATTTGCGGAAAAATCATTAGTTCCACCCAAAATCGAAAAAAAAAATGGAGCGAAAGTTAGAAAATCGAAGTTTTAGGGTCTTTCCATGTTGAGTCCCACTCTTTTTATTATTGATTCCTATAGTTTTTTATGTGCTGAATCCGATTATGCAGTTGGTTTTTACGTTTTAGTTCCCCCTTTTAGGTTTTTTTTCAGTCAAAGTAGGAGGAAATTTATCTCAATTTTTTCAGCGATGACCTATCTATTTTATTTTATAAACCAATAAAACAGTTAATTATAAGGTCAAGGCCAAAAATTTAGAGCGATTGATCGACTTTAAAGTACTTTCCTACCTCCTAAAGTGATCGGCTCAAAACCAATTTTCTGGTTTTTTGCAATTTTGAGGGTGATGCCGGTCGAGTCCCACTGTTTTTATGACGGTTTCGGATTCTACAGCCTTTTTTTTGACTTAATCCTTTTCACAGATTTTCAAGTTATAATCCCCCTTTTAGGTTTTTTTTCACTTTTCTGGGTAAATTTTGTACATTTTATGCATGAATCAGACAGATCAAAATTCTGACGGGTCAGCGCAAAAGAACCAAATATAATATAAATTAGAACGGTACGTTCAATATTACGAATACCTGGCAAAATTTGAAGGGGATTTGGGTTTAGACGGGAAATGAAGAACAACATAAATAAATAAATATTGTCCATTCGCGAAAAAAGCAAGTGCGCTCCACGAAACGTAGTACTACGTGGATTTCATTTTCTTCGCCAAATTATTTCAATTCGCGTGTAAATTCAACGTGAAATTAAATTATTTGGGGACGAAAATGAAATCCACGTAGTACTATTTACGTTTCGTGGAGCGCACTTGCTTTTTTCGCGAATGAACAATAACAATGAAGAAAAATATTAATTTTAGAAATGCCGCGTCCGTCGAAAGCTACAGCCGCACTGCGCCAAAAATCCGCAAAGCAACTGTTAGTCGCGTGAATTTCGGGGACCAATTAAAAAGAGAAAATGCCACGGCCTCCCAGGACGCCAGGCAGTGCAATCGCGCTCCACTAAGCTCGCTCCGCTTCTTTTGGCGCGAACTTTAGTTTTTTTCAATTTTGTTTTCAATTTAGTACTGAAAATTTACATATCGTTAAATATTTTGTCTTTCCAATAATTTTTTTTGATTCAATTCTCGGCGAAATGAAGAAGAAGGTGAAACCTTTCGAATAAGCGTTAAAATTAAGGATTTGAACTCCTGTAGGAGAAGGAGATGCAGTTTGAAGTTATTAATTGAATTAAAAAACTTTCTTCTTCTAAATTATGTTATATTTTGTCTGTTTTTTGTCTCCGTATGTTCAGCCCGGAGCGACGCGATGGTATAGTCGGCGAATACATCATCAACCTCGCTCTACTGCAAAATTCCTGTGAAACAGTGTTGCACTTGCAAGATTAACTCTAGTGTTTATACTTCTTTTCAACGGAAAATGACGTATCCACGACGAATTGCAGTTAAAATTTGATTTTTCGCTTCAAAACAGGCGCAATACACTGTTGAAAATCGAAAAGTGCCGTAGAGCGAGGCTGATGATGCATTCGCCGAGTATAAACGGGCTTCATTGTATTTATTTGAACTCCGTACTTTGTGATTTTCATTTCGTTTGCCAAATTTGTTCTTGCTTCTTTTTGTATGACATCCTACTTTTTTCTTTGTAAAAATTATTTTTCCAGGCCAAACTGATTAATTTTTGTCATAATCAGCCACATATTGCCTAAGTTTGGCCAAAAAATAATTTTCCATTTTTCGAAATTAAAAAAAAAGTTCAACTTCATTTTTCTGGGTTTTTTCTTGTTCAAATCTAATTGCGGTGATTTGTTTTGAATTTTTCTTAGTTTTTGCTCGAAAATGGCTGATTTCAATGAGAATTTTAATTGTTTATCGCCGAAATTGCTAATTTCCCATTAAATCGGTGATTTTCTGAGATTTTCGACGCTTTTCCTCACTTTTTGCTCTTTCAAACGTTTCTCTACATTGTCTCCGCATATATTGTGTTTTCAATCGACTTGCGACATGAGAACGCGGGACTCCGCCCACTTATTTGTGCGCTACCTGTCTGCGTCTCTTCAAATATCACTGTTTTCGCGTGGTCGCGCACAAATAAGTGGGCGGAGTCTCGCGTTCTCATGTCGCAAGTCGATTGAAAACACAATAATTCTTGTTAAAAACTTATTTTTTCACGAGAAAACCGCGCACAAGAACACCAGAACGGTCATAGGCTCGGCATCGGGTAATGCGCCAACACCAGAAAAGCGTCAGATTGGCGCGTTGGGAGTCTGGGAGGCCGTGAATGCCCAATTAAAAAATCAAATCCAGATTCTTGAAACGGAAGCAAATTTAAAACGAGAAGGATTCCGCGAGATCCAAGAAAAAGTTACATTACTGGCACGGTGCACGGTGTCCCAAAGTGGAAAAATGTCTTCAACTGTCTGCACTCTCTTCTCTCTCCCTCACCACCGCAGCGCAGCTTTTTTTTTCAACGGGAATTTGTTTCTTTTTTGATTTTCAGCAAAACTAGACTACTTTTTTGAAATCTGTCATTAAAATATATTCTTCAGGTCAAATGCTTCATTTTTATTACAAAAACACCACGATTGGTACAGAATTGACGGAGGAGATGCATTTTAAAATGTTGAAACATCGAGAAAAAAACCGAATTCGCACGTTTTGAGCTGGTCGTGGTATTAAAATGTTCGCGAGAAAATTCTACACAAGGGAGACATTTAAAATGAATTATTATGTTGCAGATATATATATATACAGTGCGTCCAACAATTTTAGGACCCCCCTCGATTTTGGGGTCCCAGATAAAACCGAAAGTGATATATAAATTCTGTGAATGCAGTTTCGATTTAGAATTAAAAATAACCTCCAGAACCAATTTTTCATGATCCTGCCATGGCCCGTCCCCGCATACGACGAAAAAGTTCTATTTTTGACTGTCCAAAAATTATAGGACCCCCTGAGAATTTTTAATGCGCGGATGATTTTTAGACCATATTTTTTTCTTAAATTTATTTTTCATAAACTTTATATCATTTTAAACTATTTCTGAAACTATTTGTCATAAACTTATCATATATTTTTTTCTTTGAAGTAGGTTTTCATGGAATGATTACACTTATGCCAATAAAACACATTAATTGTGAGAAAACCAGTTTAAACGCAAAAAAAGGTTTAAAAAATTCAAAGATTATAATATTTGGTATCCCTGCCGAATTTCTGGATCACTTCGATCACCCTGTTAGGCATGTTGACCACCAACGTCTTCAACTCGGCTTCAGTGATTGGATCCAATTCAGCCTTGGTAGCATCCTTGAGGTCCTGGATGATGTTCAACTGTTTTCCGTGACGATAGACGTGACGGACAAGGATACCACAAAGATTTTCGGTTGATTGAGATCTGGGCTACAAGCTGACCACTCGTTTCAAAGCTAACCAATCCCTTGTAGAGTTGCTGATGTGAGTTGCGGCGTTTTCCTGTAGGAAGATGTGGGTGTTGCGTCGTTTGCGGAAGTTTCTGCTTATTCCCGTAATTGATAGGATCAGTGGCATAACGACGAATAGCATTCCGGTTTCTTCCCAGTTGCCGGGACATCTCACGTAGCTTCGAACCCAGTTGGTGCATCACATCAACGTTGGCCTGTTCCGCGGGAGTGAGGAAAGGAACGCGAGCCATGATCGAATGAATGGTTCACAGGCATACTTTTAAGATGTGAACCAATTCAGATTTTATTTACGGTAGCTGCACTTCAAACTTTCACTCCAAACGACATTACAGTAAGCATAGAAAACCCAGCTCATCACAACAACAAATCTTACATAGCTCATAAGTTCTTCAAATACCGAAGGTACTGCGGATCTCGGTGTTCTGTTTAAGCGGAAGACTTCTGGTGCACCGTTCTCTTTTTGCAGATGTTTCTATTACCCAATTGGAGGCTGTGTAAATCGAGGATGAAGAAGAGATCCTGTAATCTTCCGCACGACAGCAGTCACCACTACCGAGCTACTTGCTGAATCTACTTGCTGAGCTTGCTGCTGAGCAGTGAGCTACTTGCTGAATAGGCAAACATACAAATTACATGAGAAGTCAACAAAAACAGCTCAAAAATAGTTTAAAACAATATAAATTTTATAAAAAACGAAAAATATGGTCTAAAAAATCATCCGCGCATTCAAATTCTCAGGGGGTCCTATAATTTTTGGACAGTCAAAAATAGAACTTTTTCGTCGTATGCGGGGACGGGACACGGCAAGATCATGAAAAATTGGGACTGGCGGTTATTTTTGATTCTGAATCGAACTGCATTCACAGATTTTTTATATCACTTTCAGTTTTGTCTGGGACCCCAAAATCGAGGGGGGTCCTAAAATTGTTGGACGCACTGTATATATTCTCAGTACGGAGCGCTGCAAACGCGCTCCCTTCGCACAGTGGTGGACGCGGCCACGTTGGCGACGAGAGAGTGCAGAAAATTGAGAGTGCGTGGCCGATGTTCTGCTCCGATTTCTCCGAATCTCACTCCAAATGCATTGTTCGATTGGAGCGGGTTTGCAGAGCTTTACACCGAGTATATATATATTTTAATGACAGATTTCAAAAAGTGGTCTAGTTTTGCTGAAAATCAAAAAAGAAACATATTCCAGTTGAAAAAATAACTGCGCTGCGGTGGGGAGTGAGAGAGAACGAGAGATGCGCCAGCAGTTATTCCTAGCGGCGCTTTTCCCGTACGGGACACCGTGCGGTGTGCCAAAACCCGAAAATGTATGAACTGTTCGCAATGGAGCGCGCTGGCACTTTCAGTGCTAAAATGAACGGTGATTTTCAACATTTTTCAGGTTTTTCGTAAAATGAAGGAATTTTAACAAATTTTGCAACAAAATATTCCTTCAAAAAAAGATTTCGATGATTTTAGGCCAAAGATGAGGCAAAAATATTCACAAACAACGTCCTCATAAGCATTTGAAAAAACGTGAAAAATAACGTGAAAATGAGTGTCTTCAAGGAAATTTTCTGTTTCAATTTGATCGGAAATTCTGCAATTCAATGATATAATTGTTCAGCTCTCGGCTAAACCCGAATTTCCTCTAATTTTCGCCTGGTATTGGTAATATTGAATGTTCCGTTCTAATTTAAGTTGCATGTTTGATACTTTGCATCAATCAGAACCAATGACCCGTTTAAATGTCCATAGGAAACTAATGGGTTTATGACTGAATCGCAACAAAACACGGAAAACAAGTAAAAAAAGAAAACAATTTGTACGAATTTCGCAAAAATTGTTTTTTCTGTTGATTTCAAGCCGAGAGCAGCGTCGAAGCAGTTAAATAATTTTTTTTCAGGTAGTTTTGAGCATTCCATGAACCGAATACCGTAAATACTGTAATATAAGCCCACCTGTATTAGAAGCCCACCTGTAATATAAGCCTACCCTTTAATAAAAGCCCATCTTTAAATTGTAGCCAACACTCAATGGGTCCCGGACCTTTGGTTTCCTCGCTCTTTTGGTACGTTTCTTTATGGTTACGGCTGCTCTTTGGGTATTTGCAAATTTCATACAAAAAAGTTGCCGTAACTAAAGAGCAATCGTACCCAAAGAGGCCGTACACAAATTTGGTACCGTAAGCAAGTTTGATCGAAAATCAATCGTGCCCAAAGAGTCTGGAACCCATTGATTATTGGCTTGGAATTGTGCGCGTTTCATCGCGATGTGTTCAATTTTGCATTACTTTCACCCGTTTTTAAACATTTCTGTTAATGGAAGCGGTCATCAAAGCCACCAGTGCTGGGTGTGCGGAAATTGCTCTTAGAGGATGGAGACTCGGCAATCCGGCTAAAGTAGTGTGATGGAAATACTATTGAAACAAAATATAAGACGGTTTTTTGACTATGAAACAGTTTATTTAACTGGGAGTAAAAATACTTGCAAAAAACCTCCTCTCTGTATCGATCTCTGCCCATATTGAGAGCAGAGAGGAGAGAATTATAGTCAATCAGAATGCGAGTAGTAAGATATAAAATAATTATAAAAAAAGAAGTCGACGGTACTCCAGAAATGCGGACGGCGTGCAACAATCTCAAAGAAGGGCGAGAAGAAGAGAGCAAGACGAAAGAGCAACGACGGTGATAAAAAATATATTAATCTGAATAGTTTAAAAATAAATGTTCTTGTGTTTCGTTGTATTGTTTGGTATAGAATTGTATCGGGTTAAAAATTCTTGCTTCGGTCGTATAGAATTTTTAGCAGCATGCCGCCAAGCGGTAGCGTTTCGACTGCAAACTGTTTGGGATTACTCAGGTAATTTTCGGCAGCTTATGGGCAACAAGGCCGCCAATGGCCGAGCAAAATGGCAGTTTGCCACAGGATTCGGCAGATCTGCCCGGGGCAGGCGATGCGCAGGTCATGCGCAGCTGATCGGCAGCTCATGCGCAGCGCCTAATCTGCCACTCAGTGGGCAGCTCAGGCGCAGCTGATCGGCAGCTCATGGGCAGCTCACGCGACGCAACTCCATGCGTCGCGTGCCATTGCTGTGGCGGATGGCGCATGGGCGTTGCATCCTATTTTACCTTTCTACGTTTTCCTTTTTTTTTAACGTCAGATATTTACACAATGTATAATGTTATTATTATGATTTTTAAAAATTTGTCGCCTCCGAAGCCTTTTCAAGTTCATGCGGTCTCAAAGTGACAACTTTTTAAAAACAATATTAACACTTTTCTATTTGCTTTTCTAATTTTTATATTATAATGGATACGCGGCGGAGTGACATTTTTTTCACAGTTTTATTTTTTTTAATTTAGAATTAATTGAAGAAATGAAAACATTTTTTTGTCTCCCAGTTTTATGTGAAATATACTCTAACGTAAATCGCCGACACGAATTGGGAGCCGCTGCAAGTGCGCCCTATTGCACACCCAATTTGCGCGCGCTGTTCAAATTTTAAAAAAATTTCGGCTTTGCAGATGAGAATCAGGCCCGAGAAAAAAGAGAACAACTGCAGGAAAGTTTAATATTTATTTATTCATGTGAATTTTATGAATTAATTAATATTTTTCGGCGTTATGCGGGTTGGGGGCCTCCAAATTTGACAGTTTTTTTCCCTTTTTTGCACGTTTAGTCCTAGACGCTTCGGATTTGCGTTTTAAGTATTTATTAATAACCAAAAAGTTCAGTGGCAACGCGCCGGAAGCATATGTGCCACCATCAAAATGGGCGACCGGAGGGAGCTGGATGGAAGCATGCTTTGAACCTGTTGTGTCTTATCCGCTGCCGGAAAATCGAAACATAAGTGACCTCCAATCCGCAATGCATGCTTTCACCCAGCCGAAAAGTTTTTTTTTCTCGAAAAATTGAGCAAAAAATTCAAAATAAAACGACAAAACAAGACATGGAGCTTAATTTGTAATGTCCCGTTTGTCATATTTTATGTAAATGATTCATATACAAAGCATTTTGGCTAAAAAAGGTTTGTTGACAGATTTCTTGATAAATTTATCGCAAATTTTGTCGAAAATCTTTATTTTTCCTTCGGTACAAATTTCTTTCTCTGCATTGATTTCACATCTGCAAAGCCGATAATATTCAAAATTTGAATCTCGCGCGTATTTGAGGTGTGCAATAGGGCGCACTTGCGGCGGCTCCCAATTCGTGTCGGCGATTTACGTTAGAGTGTGAAATATTGCTCCGTCACGAATCCATTATACTGTGTTTTCAATCGATTTGCATCACGAAAAAATATATTCCGCCCACATTTTCACGCGAAATTTAGTGCATTTTGAGATTTTTCGTCAAACACTTAGGCGGTGTTTTCTTTTTTTCGTGATACAGCTCGATTAATAACAATAAACCTTTTCCGCTGTATTCACTTTTTCTCTATCGAAAAAAATACGAATTGTTTTCAGTTCCGACGCAGAAATGGCCCGCTCAAAACTAAGCATGGAAGGATCAGTACGAAATCGTTTGAAACGCAGTGAGTAAAATATTATGAATTCAAGCGAACTGCATCATCTCAAAAAAATATTTTTTTTTCAGAAAAGAAAGGATTTTTCAACAGCCACAACAACAACCACGCGACGTCTGAAAAACGGACATCTCGAAACCGGAAATTTCGAAACCGCGTCAACCGGGGAGGTGAAAAGTGAAATAGTGAGTCGATACAAAAAATATTTTAAAAAATTTAATCAAAAAAAAAATCAAAAAGTGCACACACTTTGTTGTTTGCAAAAAAAAAGTGCACACAAGCCATTTCCTCGAAAAACCTTGCTTCCTGCAGCGGTTATGTTCATCAGACATGTCGCGGTCCGGGCCGGACCAATGGTGAAATTTGTCGGCCCGGAAATTTTTTTAATACGTGAAATGAAGAAAAAATACCTGCTTAAAAATAAAAATGTAATCACAACAAACGAATTTTACGTGAAACTGTGAACAATTTCACGTGAAACTGTAAGACAAAAAAATATCTTCATTTTTTCTAATATTTCTTCATTTGTTCGAATAAAAAAGTGATAAAAATTGTCACTCCGCCACGAATTCATTATAACAACGCAATTACTTCGGTAATTTGTTTTTAATTGAAAAAAAAAACGAAAAAAAAAAAACAATTGATCGGGCCGGTCCGGGCTAGCCCGAGTTTCGACATGTCTGATGTTCATAGAAATAAATTAATTTTTAGAACATTAAAAAGAAAAAAAAAAAAACTCTTTTCAATAAAAAATTAGTATAATTCAATTTCATAACGTCATTTTCTTCCTATGCATTTTTTCGATAGGATTAAAATCAAGTTTCCATAGGAAGAAAATAACAGGAAAATTCATGTAAGAAGGCCCATAATCGTTCTGAAATTGAAGACTTTGTTGTTTGTTTGTTGTATTGAAAAGAGAGTCTCTGGGCGTTTTTTTTTCCTTTTTACTGTTCTAAAAATTAATTTATCACTATGAAAATAACCGCTGCAGAGAGCAAGGTTTTTCGAGGAACTGACGTGTGTTCACTTTCTGATTCATTTTTCATTAATTTTTTGAAATGACTTTGTATTGAATCACTCGCGGAGCCAACTGTCCCGTTCCTCCTCATTGTTTTCACTTTTTCGCCTATCTTGCTATTCTTGCCATTTTTTGCCACATCCCCTCTTGCCGTTTTTTCTTTCATTTCTCGTGTTTCTCGCTAACTAATTTTTTTAATTGTTTTTATATTGTTATCGATTAACCCCCTTTTTCTCAACATTTGCTTTTTTCAATAAATGTTTGTTATCATTTTGTATATTTTGGCAATCTATTTTGGGACTTCAAACAGCAGCTTGGGTGCAGGTCAGGGGCAGCTTAGGCGCAGATCAGGGGCAGCTTGGGCGCAGGTCAGGGGCAGCTTGGGCGCAGGTCAGGGGCAGCTTGGGCGCAGGTCAGGGGCAGCTTAAGCGCAGGTCAGGGGCAGCTTGAGCGCAGGTCAGGGGCAGCCTGGGCGCAGGTCAGGGGCAGCTTAGGCGCAGGTCAGGGGCAGCTTAGGCGCAGGTTATGCGCAGGTCAGGGGCAGGTTATGCCCCGGTCATGGGCAGCTTGGGCCGAGCTAGCGGGCAGTTTGCCCCGACTTTCGGCAGTTTGCCCCGCAGAATGGCATGTGGGCCGATGGGAGTCGGCCCACATGCCCTTTTGCGGGGCAAACTGCCAAAAGTCGGGGCAAACTGCCGAAAATTACCTGAGTACTCAAAATGTGCCGAAGTTGCATTTGCAACTCAGGCAACGATTTTGGTGACGCGGTTTTGTTTCGCGCGTCTTTGAATTGGTCATTTGGTACACGGCATGCTGGCACCTACCTCAGTGCAAACGCGCCCCAATCACACTAAACGTTTGATGAAACACTGTGACCCGCGTGTTAAGAGAACATTCCCTCGCGGCGTTGCGAACGCTTCTGCTGTATCAAATGTTTAAAAAAAAATAAGGGATATCTGCGAGAAAAACAATTTTAATTTTTGTTTTCGCGGAACGTACGCAGCCAATTGAACGCGCGAAAAAATCGAATTTCATAAAATGAGACTGAAACGTAGATGCCAGCATGCCGTGTGGTAGCGCAAAAATATAATTTCTCCACTACCTTCGGCTGCGGAGAAATAGTTTTCCCCTGCTCCTATTGAGGCTAAAGGCCGAAAACACACTAAAAAAAATAAAAAAAAAAAAAAAAAATTTTCTAATTTTACAGATTTATTGTCGGGTTTGGAGTTTCGAATTTGGACGTAACCATTAATCGAACCAGGTTCGAAATCGATGCGATCGGGCAATGGTTAAGATAGGGGAGATGTTGTGTGACTCGTAGAGCTGAAAGAGGGGTTGGCAAGATGCAGCAGAAACCGATCGATGCGAGCGGGCAATAAGATGATATTGTGGGGAAAAGAGGGGAGGTAGAGCGGAAAAGGGCAAGATGCACGAGATAGGGTTCTAATGTTAATAAAACAACATGATTATTGTAACAATGTGTTGGGTGATTGAACATGATGATGAGTAATAAACGAAACAGTGGTAATTGATAAACAAAGACTGGTGAGTAACAATCAATTATAATTTATATGGTTCAGCTCTCTCTCTGGCGTTGCACCGGCCTCCTCTCGAGTTGTCAACTCGTTTCCGCTTTCCTCCGCAATCTCTTCCACGATCCCTTGTGCCGCTGGAGCGTCCGTAAGGTATCTGGATACGCCCCCCGCTGACCTCCATCGTCCTCTAGCTTTGATTTGTTCGAAAGTGAGCCCTTTTTCTTGAAGATGATTGGCGGCTCCTCTCCGTAATGCGTGATGAGTTGCGACCATGCCGACTGACGCCAGTTTTTCCTTGGATATTTCCGCGACGGCCCTAGCTGATAGTTTTGCGCCGTTTGTAAGGTTGGGAAAAACGTACTTGCTTTTTATCGGATTCATCGTTTCTTTTGCTTCCCATCTTTTTAGTAAGCAATCCAGCAGCGAGCCTTCTTTGCACTCTACGAATGTAGATCGACCAAGGGCTAGTTGGTCGTTCTTGGCTTGTCTGACGGTTACTTTGAGAGTGCCTCGATGTCCTCCGATATCCTGCCATTGCAAATTGGCCGCTTCCTCCGCTCTCAGCAGCGCATACCACGAAATGGCCACCAACAAGGTGTCCCTTTCCGACTTCCTCTCATCCGTCACCGATTCGATAATCTTCAGGACGACGTCTTCGGAAACGTTCTTTGGTTGTGTTCTGTGGAATATTTCCGATTTCTTCCGAGATTTTATTATGTCCGACGAGAGTTGTGCTGCGAATGGTGAAAGTGTGCTGTTTGACAACTGGAATGCCGCCACCGCCTTTGCCAACGCGCTGCTTCCGACTTCCAGAGATCTCTCCGCCAGGAAGAGTAAAAATCTCTGCTCGCCTGTTCCTCCAACCAGCATTCTTTTCCCGTCACTCCACAACCATCTTCTGTTGCATTCGGATAGGTAGGCTTTGGCTGTGCTTATTGCTCGTGCTCTCATCGGTGCCCTTTCGAGGATATCCACCAGGTGGGGTATGCCTCCCTGTTCTGCCACTTGGGAGATTTTGTCCAAGAAGGCTCGCTTTTCTCCTTCTGTAAATGGAATCTTTTGAGCCTTCACTTCTTTTTTCTCTCTGGGATGGTGGGTGGGAGCTTCAGAAACTCGTAGAATGACGTAAAAAGGTCGCCCGTCTGCTCTCTCAGCTGTTCGTTGCGAGACCCGCGCACCGAAAAACAGTATGCGCCTTTAAACGATTAATTTATCCGGGCCCTATGCGCGCGTGCTAACATTACCCGTTTGTCTCGGGGAAAACATATAATTCTCCACTACCTTCGGCTGCGGAGAAATAGTTTTCCCCTGCTCCTATTGAGGCTAAAGGCCGAAAACACACTAAAAAAAAAAAAAAAAAAAAAAAAAAAAAAAAAAAAAAAAATTTCTAATTTTACAGATTTATTGTCGGGTTTGGAGTTTCGAATTTGTAGAACCCGCAAAACCCGGGGGCTACTGGGAGAAATCTATTAAGGCTAGCAGAAAAGGGGAACGGGAAAATTCCGAGGCCATTCGCTCGCTCCTAGCCGAGCCAACCCCTGGGACAATCATTTTTGTGTTGACCTTAAATACCTTCCAGTCTACCATGTTACTTATGAACTGACCGTGACGGTCGACAAGCGCCTGGTAAGACGGGTGCGCGTACCACATGGGCACTCCAAGTACCCCTTTTAATTTTTCTCTTTTTGCCACTTCCATTAATTTTGGAACCGCCTTAGGAGGAGGGACCCACCATGCCAATCCCAGTTCTTTCGCTTCGGCAACCCATTCGAACACGTCGGCACCAGCGGAACCAGGTTCTGCGAATCTGGAATAGAAATTTGCTGTTTTTGCGTTCTCTCTGTTTGCAAACCAATCGCAACCCATTTTACCCCATCTGTTTTGTGCCCACCTAAACACCCAGTCATGTACCGACCAATCATCGTAGTCGAAATCTCGGCTAGCCTCATCCGCCTCTGTGTTCTCCGCTCTCGGAATCCACTTAAACTGCGCTGGGCCAATATTTCTTAGGTCTGACCACACTCTCTCCGCTATTTCTTGTAACTCTCGCTTCATGGACCCTTTTCTTAAAATGATAACTGCGGCTTGGCTATCGGAATGTATCAGGATACTTCCTGTTTTCCAACTCTTTATCTTTTTAACGGCCATTTCTATGGCTCTCAACTCTCTCTTCGCACTAGATTCGTTTTTAAATTTATCATCTCCTAGTGCTGATAACTTTAACACTACTCCACCTGATGGGTCTTTTAATACCGCTCCTAACCCTTCTGCCGATGCGTCAGTGAATAAAAACCAACTGGGCTCAAATCTTTCTTCCATCGTTCTTACTAGCGCTTTATTTTCTAAATTCCTGCTCCAAAATTCTAATTCTTCTTCCTCACCTGGCGACAAAGGGATCTGCTGGCGCTGCGTTTCACCCATCGATTGATGCTCGACCACTGTGATCGCCATCTCTCGTTGTCGACTGATCGAGTGCTCTGAAACGATTGTCATTGATGACAAATAACCGCATAATTTTTGCCGATCCAGGATCGTAGGAGTCTGACTCTCTTTCATTTTCTCTATTTGCCTTCTCAAAGAGCATTCTCTTTTCTCGGTCAAAGTGACCGTTCGCGCGTTTAGGTTGCCTTCTAATCCTAACCATGTAAACTGCGCGCTGGGCTCCCAGTTTGATTTTTCTTCTGCAACGCATACTCCGGCTGCGGCCAAGTCCTCTCTCACTATCTTCACTGCTCTTTCCGCCTCCTCTCTATCTTCTGCTAAAATTAGCCCATCATCTAAATAAAGGAAAATTTTTATTCCTTTTGCTCTCCACCGACCCACCAGTGGTCGAAAAAGTTTTGTGAACACCCATGGCGCTGTCGATAGACCAAATGGGAGCGCTTTAAATTTATAAAACGGTGGCGCCGGTGGACTCGCTAGCGAGAAAGCGAGCAGCTCTGAAGAGCCTTTTTCTATTTTTATGTGGTGGTAGCCACTACGAAAATCGAAAGTTGCAGCAACTCTCGCTCTATTCAAAAACGGCCAGACCGTTTTCCAATCTTCCTGACGGAAATGAGGGGGAGCCAGACTCCTATTTAACTTTGAAAGATCCAGGATCAAACGCTTTTTCTCACCATTTACTGCCACTTGCAGTGGTGAAACCACTCTTGGAGTCCTGCACTCCACAACCACTCCCGACTGTTGAAGTTTATTGACCTCTGAAATTACAAAATCAATATTGTTTTGCGAAGTTTTTCTCATCCCCTCTGGCTGAGGAAGATTATCTATTGATTCTAGCGGAATCACATAACCTGACTCCACTATACTAATTACCCATGGATCGGACGTAACCGTTTTCCAGAAATTCAGGTGATCTGTAAGTCTTTCTGGATATACAATACCTTCTGAGCTGGGGACATTCGCTTGCGTAGTGGCCTTGTCTCTGACACGCGTAGCACCGGACAGGCATTTTTGCATGAAGTCGTTCAGGCTCATCTTCTCTTGACTCCGCTTGCCGCTTGAATCTTCTGGTGTCCGATCCGAAATCTCGATCACCGACTCGTTCGTAGCCATAGAAGTTGTTGCTGCGGACTCCACTCGGCCGATAAATGGAGCCCGCTCCTGGAAACCACCGGTTGCTTCTTGTTGGAGGCAGCCTCTTCTCCCTCGGCTTTTCTTCTTTCACGATTTGAGCAATTGCCAGCAGCTTTGAATCCAACGTGTCCGATGACGTTCCAGCCGCTTCCGCCACAGCCCTCATTTTCGACACCAGTTTCAGCGCTTCCGGATCCGTATCCAAAAGCTTCAACTCCTTGTTGCGCTCTTTCAACAATTCACTCGCCTTTTTTATCGTACCTGGCAAATCTCCGGTTTCCATTGCCGACTCCAGCATATTGATCAGCTTCGTATTCAGGTCGGCTTGCATTTGGAGCCCTTTTTGCGACAGGGTCGGTGGTTTTTCTTCTTCCCTCCGTTTCGCGAACATCTTTATTGCCGGCTTCAGCTTTTCCAGAATCTTTTCGGCGAAAGTATCCATTAATTCCGGCGAGTATTCTTCTCCATCCATCGTTTTCGCCACGAAAAAATTTTGAAATTGACCAGAATATCAGCAATCAACGTCCAACGTCTTCAGAAACTCGTAGAATGACGTAAAAAGGTCGCCCGTCTGCTCTCTCAGCTGTTCGTTGCGAGACCCGCGCACCGAAAAACAGTATGCGCCTTTAAACGATTAATTTATCCGGGCCCTATGCGCGCGTGCTAACATTACCCGTTTGTCTCGGGGAAAACATATAATTTCCGCCTATTCTTTGTCTCGTGTTGTCTGCGTCTCTTGATTGGTGTGTATCCTGTGCGTCGTCCTCTTTGTCTTTATGTCTCTCACTCGAGCGCTTGTTGAGGGATAATTGTTTTTGACTCCCGAAGTGCGCGAGAGTATATTTTTTGGCTTTTTTGTTGGAATTTTGCTATTTCTTGATAATTATTGACTAATTAAATAGTAAGGATAATTTTGTACTTTAAGGCAAATATAATATGATTAATTAGGACAACGCGTTGTTTAGAAAAGTCGTGGGATAAAACCTTACTAGGGTTTTATTCCGTGACACTGGGCGTGAAATTTATTTTTTTTTATTGATTCCATATTGTGTTTTCAGTCGATTTGCATCATCAAAACAAAAAATCCCGCTAACTTTTTCACGCGAATGTTAAATTCTTTCACAGTTCAGTAAATAAAATTGACTATTGTCGGACCGCCAAAATAGTCAAACGCGCTCCGTTGAACTCAACGCTATGCAATTTTCATTTTGGTCTCAAAATTAATTAATGTCGAGTATAAATTCAACGTGAAATGAAATAATTTGGAAACCAAAATGAAAATTGCATAGCGTTGAGTTCAGTGGAGCGCGTTTGACCATTTTGGCGGGCCGATAATACTAAAACCAGTAATAATATCAAAAATTATAATGAAAATGGCGAAAATAAAACAATGCTGCAATTTTTGGTTTAGTTTTGGTAGTTAACATCGAGAAAAACGTTGAGTTTTTTTTAAAATCATCTTGAATGATTTCCGAATTTGGAAAATTCTGTCGTAAAATAAAAGCAGATAAAGCGACACACCATTGGATTACGAAAATTATTATTTGTAAAGTTACAAACATCTATTTTATGTTGTTAGTGCTTTTGAATTAGGACTTCTGACTCGCAATCAGAATTTGATATTATGAAAATTGTTGTTGGTTTTTTGAAATTTTTTTTGTTGTGGATAAAAAAGAGGGTTGAAAAATAGAAGCCCACCCTGTAACAGAAGCCCACCTGTAATATAAGCCCACCCTTGAGACCCCTTTGAAAAATAGAAGCCCATGGGCTTATAATACAGTATTTACGGTATATGAATTTCCCAATCAAATTGGAGCAGCAAATCGGCTTGAACACACTCCATCCCACGCAATTTTTGTTCAAACGAATATAGGGACGTTGTCCGTGATTATGTTTACCTCATCTTTTGATTAAAATGATCCTAATATACTTTTGAAGCAATCGGATACTCTAACGTAAATCGCCGACACGAATTGGGAGCCGCTACAAGTGCGCCCTATTGCACACCTCAAATGCGCGCGAGGTTCAAATTTTAATTATTATCGGCTTTGCAGATGTTCAAATTTTAAAAATTTTCTGTTATGAAAATAAGAATCAGATTCGAAAAAAAAAGAGAACAACCGCAGAAAATTTTATAATTTCTTTATTTATGTGAGTTTTATGAATTAATTAATTCTTTGGCGTAATGCGGGCTGAAAGTCGCTGAATTTTTTTTAATTTTCGTTTATTTGTTTGCCCTTTTTTCACCTCGACGCTTCGGATTTGCGTTTCCAAGTTTTATTCATAACCGGAAGGTTCAGTGTCAATGCGCCGGAAGTATGTGTGACACCATCAAATGGGCGACCGGAGGGAGCTGGGTAGAAGCATGCTTTGAGTCTGTTGTGTGTTATCCGGTCCCGGAAAATCGAAATATCAGTGGCCTCCAATCCGCAATGCATGCTTTCACTCAGCTAAAATATGTCGCCAAGTTATTAAATATTTTTTGCGAAAAATTGAGCGATGAATTTTCAAAATAAAACAACAAAACAAGACATGGAGCTTTTTTTAATGACTCCTATACAAAGAATTTTGGCTAAAAAAAGGTTTGTTCACAGAGTTCTGAATAAATTTATCTCAAATTTTGTCGAAAATGATTATTTTTCCTTTGGTACACATTTCGTTATGTGCATTGATTTCACATCTGCAAAGCCGATAATAATTAAAATTTGAACCTCGCGCGCATTTGAGGTGTGCAATAGGGCGCACTTGCAGCGGCTCCCAATTCGTGTCGGCGATTTACGTTAGAGTCAATCGGATGTTGTAAAATTTGATGAACTTCCTCTATTTTACGAAAAATCGGAAAAATGCTGAAAATCCCGTTGAAACAGTGTAATGACGAGTTTCCCTGTCGACGATTTTTTACGTTTTTTTTTTTAGCTTATTTTGCAAATAAGAATTTTCTTAACAAGAAATGTTGCAAAATATTGAAAAAATCAATAAAAATGACATATTCTGAAGTTGAAAATCAGCGGCCAATTTATCACTGAAAATGCAAGCGCGCTCCATTGCGAACAGTTCAAAGATTTTTGGATTTTGGTACACCGTGACTGGGTCAAGAGGTAGAAGAGTTGCACTCTGAAATTGAAGTATCGCAGGAAAAATTGAAACAGACGGTGACCACGGGGTGTTGAAAGGTACATGAAAATGAAAATTTAAATTTCGCGGGAAAGTTGCCACGTCACTCGAGAAAAAAACGCGCGAAATGGCGTGTTCAAAACGTCGTTACTGCGGCGCCACAGCAATTTTTATATATTTTTTTCTTGTGGGTTCATATCTTTTGCGTGATTCTGAACATTTGAACAATATTTACCCATTTATTTTATGCAGAAAGCGTATTCCGCCAGCGCCTCGTTTTTGAAAATCCAAACCGTTTCAAATCTGTAACAACCGCGTTTCCTCAAATCTATGTGAGCAGTGGAGCGCATTTTCACGATGTACTCTTCAACACGCCGTGGGTGACCGAACTTGACGAATGTCGAATGGAAATGCAATTGATGAAAAAGAACCTGGAGGAAAAAAATTCCATCGCTGAAAATGATCGGAAAACGCAAGAAGAGCTGCACTTGAAAGAGATAAGCAAAAACGATCAATTTATTTCTTCACTAGAATTGAAAATGAAAGACATTGTTTTGCAAACTACATCTCGAGGAATGAAGCTGAAAGCGTACAACAAACTTCAGACTCAGGAAGCGCGAGATGAGCAATGCCAACGTGACCTTCAAGCCATCTGTCGATTTGTGCAGCAACATAACTTGGATCAATTCGCTACTGATCTCATACATTTCATCTCGAAAAGTCCGGAATTTTCGTTCTTCTTGAAGTTTACTGCGTGGGAGAGTTTTGTGGCTGTGACGAAATGGAACTTTTCTGAAATTTTTTTAACTGATTTTAAAAATTTCATGCAAAACTCTCTCCATTTTGACATCCTTCAGTCGAGACACGTCATCTCGAGCATCAAAAAGAGGCAGAATCCCGAAGACGATTACCACATTTCTTCCGAGTTTAGCAGTAGAACGACCAAGAACTACCGCATAATCAAAAAGTGGACGCCATTGGTGAGCGCGAAGGATGTTGCGCAATTGGTGGTGAGACGGCTGGAGGCACTGTCAAAAAGCGGTAGACTCATTTTCACCGATGCAACTGGTCCGGATATCGTGTTGGGAGTTGGAGGAGACAAAGGAGCAGACCAAACAAAGCTCTGCATCGTGCTGGGGAACTTGGAGCACCCAAACAATCCACACGGAATCCTTTTGCTCGGTTTCTACAATGGTCAAGACGATTACGGAAACCTGAAATCGAAAATGGGGTCGATTTTTGATCAACTCAATAGATTAACTTACGTCGAATGCGTCGAAAATTGTTCTATCGTGAAGCGATCTGTTCGGAAGTTGGCCATTGGAGATTGCAAATTTATTTCAGCAATGTTTCATCATTATGGACAATCCTCTCGGCGTCCTTGTTTCAACTGTGATTTGGAGTGGGTCACTCATGGAAAGAACACTGCACGGCTCATCTCTTTTCCAATCGAAATTCCTGGTGCGGTCAGAAGTCTTGCCAAGATTCTCAAAGAAGGTGATCCTCTTTTAACTATTGAGCCGGAAGATGCTGGTCCGCCTGGAGTTCATGTCGTTTTGGGAGTCTGCCAAGCGTACATCGTCAACTGGCTAATTGCCCGGGCCAATCGGCTTGATTTCGCCAAAGATGAGCTTCCGTCGACACTAAAGGAGCAGAAAAAGATTTTTCGGGATAGAAAAATAGAAATGGAAACTTATCGTAACAGATTGAATGCTTTGATGGTAAGCGGTAGAAGAGTTGAGCAGGCCACGAACATCTATGCGAAGATACTTGGATCAAGCAGGAAACGCTCAACTTCTTTCCCGCCATGCTCCTCTTCAATGTGTTTAGTTTCCAACGGGACAAAGACGCAGTTTTCCAGCGAGTCGGTTTTTCAGTGTGCATCTTGCAATAAGGCGATTCACAACATATGCGCACATAATATCACTGGAGATAAGATGTTTCGACTTGCCGGTGCTACTTGTTTAGATTGTGAACATGGCCGCGTCATCTCCACGCACGATCGCCAACGCCTGCTAATAGATATTAAGAAAAAAATTGATACCGACATGGAAAATGTTAATGATCTCCTCGCCGACGTCATCGAAGAGTACGAAGAATTGGAAAAATTGTTGAAACAATCTTCTGGCTGCATGAAACAACATCACGAGAAGGCATTCCGTGATATTAACTGTGACTGTCGAATCTACTTCCAGGAGTTGAACGGAAACCAAGTCAGATCTTGGCCATCTGCAATTGGCCTTGTTCTTGGTGTTTTCCCTGACGATCCTGAAATAGAGGATATGAGAAGTGTTGCAAATGATCTCGGAACTATCATGAGCCATTCGAACAATCAGCTGAAAACCGACGATCAAATTGATTATTTGGAGAAAGTTATTGAGAATTTTGTCACTAATTTGCGAAAAATCCAACCTGATGCCTCCGTAACTCCTAAGCTACATATTTTGGCTTGCCACTTGATTCCGTATATTTCTATTTTTATTATTTCAATAAGAATTATTTCACTTATTTAAGCGGTAGCCGACATTGGGATGGTGATGTTTCCAGCCGGAGCAAGAGCAGCAAATGCAGCCTGAGCATCAGTGGCGTCAGCTGGAGCATTGGCGAAGTGGATGACAAGCTTGTCCTCCTTTGGCGCTCCGGCGGTACGAGTGATGACGATGTCCTTGGATCCAGATGGATCAACGAATCCGAAGACTGGGGTGATACGGTACTCGTTGTTGTTCGACGACTTGATCTTGAAGATCAGCTTGTCGGCTCCTCCGTTAACGAGCTTGTGGGTGGAAGTACCTCCGGCAGCTGGGACGGTGCACGCTGGTGGATCGGCAGTGAGAGACATGACGATGCTTCGGAAGGCTTTGCGAGAACGAAGAGAACAGCTTTAAAGGATGGCCGGAAGTGTGCAAAACGTGGTAGACCAGCGAAACTCATTGGACGCCCTCCGAAGTACACTGGAATCAGCCCATCGCAGACCTCCCCTATCATTATGTCTCTGTTGGAAAGGGTGTCGAAATTGGAAACGGCGTTCACCGAGCTGACAGCCGCCAACTCAAAACTCGTGGAAAGCAATGTCGAAAAGGATAAAATTATTCGTGATCTCCGCAAAGCCCCTTCCCACTATGATCAGAGTTTTCCAGCCCTCTCTAGCACCAACATCAATGCCAAGAACTCGTGCCCATTGTACACGGAAATTTGCAAGAAAACGCCACTCGTCGAACAAGTATCAGCTCAGCTCCAACTCGCCAACTGGAGAAAAAGAGTTTTTTGGCTGTGATTGAAGGATTGCCCGACGACAAATCGGATCAACAATCAGAGAAAGATAAGTTCTTCATCAACTCTTTGACTGATGCCTGCTCGCTCCCGAAACATATAGAAACATTCCCCGTCAAATGTAGGAATCCGGATATTAACGCTAGACCGACAAAAATTCGATTCGCTTGCCAAAAAGATAGAGATAATTTTTATTCGTAATTTTTCAAAATGTGTACGTGAGCTCCCGTCGTCTCCCAAATTCCAGCGCCCTTTTCGTTGTAGGCGTGACATGACGCCCGACGAGCTTTCCGTGCTCAGAAACCTGCGCAAAACAGTTTTTGAAGCTAACCGCGAGGCCGGTGAAATCCGTTTTTTCATTAGAGACCTTGAGATTGTGCAATCCCACACGCCGCGCCCTCTTCCCACAACCTCGAATGTGCGTGTCGCTCCTGCGATGGAAAACGGCCACCGAAAAGCCTCTTTTCGATCAAAAACGGCAGGTTCCATCACTCGTCATTCGTACATTATATGTATAATCATCCTTATATATAAAATTCCGTTTGGGTCTGTAACTGAGTTTCTTGGTGTGTCTGTTTCCAAACTGCATGGCGGAAGCGAACTGAGGGCCCGAGACCAACACAAAAACTCGAACTCGCGTCGTTCGCTTGGAGGACAAGCGCTTAACCGCCTGCGCCACAGGGCACACGCAAGAAATGAATGAAAAAGAAATTTAAAAGAAAGTGAAGAAAAAACATTTTTAGAAATGAAAATAAATCGTAAGTAGCTTTTGATGCAGCCAGGCTTGTAATATATAATAATACTATGTTTATTCATTTCTCGCATAAAAATATGTATATGGCACATGGAAAAGGCTTCACATCCATATTCAAGAACTGGTCGGATATAAGTGTTAAATAGCTTGAAATAGAAGTTTAAATTGGAAGAGCGAAAGGAGTTACATTACATCATTTGCACACCAAAGCAGTCCGATCCTTCGTGTTTGTCCCTCGGTGGCTCCGTTTCCCATCGCGTCTATTCCTCTTTCTGTAAATATTAAACTAAATGTTGTTCAAAAGTCTAATCAAACTAAACACCTTACTTGTCAATTGTCCAATGCTCGCTCCATCGCAACAGCAGAACGTTTGACTTTTCTGCATCAGAGGATACTTGTGAATAATATCGATTTGTTTTTTGTTACGGAGACGTTTCTGTCTCCCCAAATTCCCGAATCCCTCACTTCCTTACCGAAATTCTCATGTCTTCGTGCAGACAGGCTCCCCGCTCATCCTAAGAAGCGAGGCGGAGGTGTCGCGCTATTTTTTAATCGCAACTTACCAATTATTCTTGTAAATTCACTAACAGATCAATTTTATTGCCAACATTTCTGTGAAATATTAATTTTTGATCATCCTCCCTCAAAGTCCCGATTTATTCTTATTTACGTCCGCCCAATTGCTCGAAAATCGAAGCAAATGCACTTTTTGCAAATATTAACGTACTCCTTAACTCCTCTGTCGAAAACTTCTATATATTGGGTGATCTCAATTTTCCAAACGCTACGTGGTCCCCTGGCTTGCGAATTGCGGATGGGATTCCTGATTCTCTTCAAGATTTAATGGTTTCTCACAATTTGGTTCAAATTGTTCACTTTCCGACTAGAACAGCCGCGTCAGGCCGGAAAAATTTTCTTGACTTAGTTTTTACAAATTGCCAAAACTCTTTCATGAATTGTTCGCCGGTTCCGCTGTTGATTCTCTCGGATCACTTTTCCGTTAGCTTCACCCTCGCCCATGATCCGCGTCCTATGAATCTTCACGTTCCTCGCGATCGTCTTTTGTTTCGGAAATGCGATTTCTTGGCTTTGAATCAACATCTTTTTTCATACAATTGGGAGCGTCAACTGTCTTTCTTCGGAACGTCTGACTCGAAACTCGCACATTTTCTCCGAATTTTCAACGAATTGATTGATATGTATACTCCAAAATATCGCTCTCGTCCGCCTGTGTGCAACTCGAAAAACCATCTTAAGCGAAAGCTTCGTCGCTGTTTGAAGTCCAACGTGAGCATCACAGCCAAAAAATCGATAAATCGCAAACTGAAACATATCAAGAAAAAACTTGCGAAAGAGGAGAAAAATGCCAATGTATCCAACAATTGCCGTGATCTTTTTCGGTTCATAAATCGTAGAATTTCGCCACTCTCTCCGCCTATCTCTTTGTCCATTTCCGGCGAAATTGTAACAGATCCCAATCTGATTGCTCGTGAATTCATCCGTTCGTTCTCCTTGTCCTTCACGCCACCTTCACCAGCTTTTCCCGCATTTCCGTCGCCGATTCCATCGAAAATTTCTCCTGACTTTTCGCCATTGAACATAATGAAGCACATCCTTGCTCTGAAACCGAAACTTGGTTATTCAAGTGATAACATAAATTTTTATGTGATCAAAGGATGCTGTCACGCCCTTACTGTTCCGCTTTCTGTTATTTTCATGGAATCCTTCACGAGTAATCATTTTCCGACGCAGTGGAAAACTTCCACTATAATTCCTCTCCATAAAAAGGGAAGTTTGACTGATTCGGGCAACTACCGGCCAATAACCTTGACTCATCGGAAGGAAATCAACGGCAAAATTTCGAAACATCAGTTTGGATTCATGAATCGTGGCTCTTGCTCGCTGGCAATTTTGGAATCGATGACTGAAATACGCAAAATTCTCGCGAAGAAAGGCGGTTTCGTCGACGCCGTCTATTTCGACCTCAAAAAGGCGTTCGATTCGGTTCCGCACAATCTTCTCTTGGCAAAAGTGCAAAATTTTGGCGTCGACGAGAAAACATGTCAATGGATCGGTTCGTTTCTTGAAAATCGCAAATCCGTCATAAAAATCGATAGTTTTGTCTCATCCAGTTCGTTTAACGTTCTCTCCGGTGTTCCACAGGGCAGCGTGACAGGGCCTTTTCTCTTTTTAATGTATATAAACGACTTACTCGAAATGTTTCCGCCTGATGTCCACGTGACAGCATTTGCCGACGATTTGAAGTTGTTATCCTCCAATCCGACGTCACTCCAGCACAGCATCAATCTCGTCGCCGATTGGTGTGACAAATGGCGACTCAAACTGGCCGAACAAAAAACGGCGGTCGTGCACTTCGGCCGCAAGAATCCGCGCACGAAATACTTTGTAAATAACTTCGAAATAAATGTAAAAAATTCTATCAGAGACTTGGGAGTTATAATTGACAACGAATTAAAATTTGATAAACATGTAAATAATATTGCTAACATATCATTACTAAAATGCAGACAACTGTTACGAGCTTTCCACTCAAAATCCCCCGGATTTTATTTCAAATTGTACAATGTTTATGTAAGACCAATTTTAGAATACGGTTCTGAACTACTAGATCTCCACTCGGTATTCCAAGCCAAAAAACTCGAATATCCCCTACGATTTTACACTAGACGGGTACTGCAACGATGCAACGTGTCTTTTTCTTCTTATACCGACAGATTAACTCAATTTCACATGATCTCTCTTTTCACCGGAGAATCTTATCCGTTCTCCGTATGTACTTCAAAATTGTCAACCTTGAATGTCATTTTCCGTCCCTACCACTATGTGTCAAAGCGTCCCGGTCATCCAGAAGTCCGTACATGTTAACTCTATGTGGAAAGTCCTCACACGGTTTTCTATTCGACAATCTGTCCTTGTGGAATCACGTCGTCAAACTATTTCCGAAGAGGCTGAATTCGGAGGCTTTTGCTGCGCGCATAGCCTCATTCCCGCTCAAAACTCTTTCCCCCCACACTTGACCGATAGACTATTGCTGGTCTAACTGGTCATTTTATTTTTATTATCCCCATATATTTCTTCTCTTCGATTAAACTTGTACTGTATACATTTGTGATGGATAATAAATAAATTCTAAAGGAAGTCTTACGAAGAAAACTAAATTGGTTATTTTTACTATTTTTAATTGTTCAAGACCCTCAAAATCTCGCTATATTCTTGTCTATCGAGCCCCAAACATATCAATTGAGCAAACAAATGCACTATTTTCTAACATTTCAAAACTATTAAATTCACCAGCAAAAAATAACTATATTCTGGGTGATTTTAACTTTCCTAATGCCAAATGGTCATCAAATTTTAAATTGCCTGAAACACTTCCAGAATCCCTCCGCGGGATGATTATCTCGAATAATCTTTCACAAATGGTTCACTTTCCCACTAGGTGCGCTGCCTCTGGCCGCAATAACTTTCTTGACTTAATTTTCACAGACAACCCTAACACTTTTCTTGATTGTACATCATGTGAGCCACTAATTTTATCCGACCACTCATCCATACAGTTCAAACTTTCACACGAGCCCCGATTTCTACCGGTTCATTCGCAATTCAGTCGCCTTCTTTTTCGAAAATGCGACTTTGAATCCTTGAACCGGCATTTGTTTTCGTACAATTGGGCACGTCAATTTTCGTTTTTTTCATCTCCCGATACAAAACTGGCTCATTTTTTGAAAATTTTTAACGAACTCATAAATACTTACACACCATATTCTAACGTCAGATCTCCTAAACACGTGCAAAACCATACAAATTTATATCGATTCGCGCGCCGCCGTAGCATCAAACGCAAATTGTCCATAAAATCTAAACAAATAGTCAAAAAGAAACTAAAAACTATTAAAAAAAACTTAGCTAACCAAGAACGTCAAGCCATAGAAAATAAAAACTGTCGCGAACTATTCCAATTCATCAAACAGAGAATTATTCCACGATCACCGCCCATCGCCCTGTCTATTGCTGACGAAATCGTAACTGATCAGAAAGAAATTGCTGACGAGTTCATTCGTTCCTTTTCGCTTTCCTTCACGTCATCTTCTGCCACTTTTCCCGTTTATCCCGCTCCAAAACCGTGTCAAATTGTCCCCGACTTCTCGCCGTTAAACATTTCGCAACACATCCGCGCTCTGAAATCAAAAATTGGTTATTCAACAGATAATATTAACTTTTTCATCATTAAAAAGTGCTGCCATGCACTAACTATTCCCCTTTCTCTCCTGTTTACCGAGTCGTTCACAAGCCAAACTTTTTTTACACAGTGGAAAACATCCACAATAATTCCCTTACATAAAAAAGGCAGCTGTACTGACTCGGGAAACTACAGACCTATAACTCTGACTCACCCCCTTGCCAGATTACTAGAAAAAATAATTCTCGAAGCTATTAAAAAACAAATAGTCCACAAAATATCGAAAAAGCAATTTGGTTTTATGAATTCGCGGTCGTGCACCCTGGCGGTTTTGGAGTCGACATCCGAAATTCAAAGAATTCTCACTGATAAAAATGGGTTCGCCGACGCAATATATTTTGACTTTAAAAAAGCGTTTGATAGCGTTCCGCACAATTTGTTGGTGTCGAAACTTCATAATTTTGGAATCGACTCAAAAACCTGCGAGTGGTTGCACTCCTTTCTTATAAATCGCAAGTCTATAGTAAAAATCAATAATTTTTTGTCAAAAAACTGTATAAATGTAGTCTCTGGAGTTCCCCAAGGTTCCGTAATGGGGCCTTTTTTATTTTTGTTGTATATTAACGACTTACTTGACAGTTTTCCGCCCGATGTCCACGTGACCGCGTTCGCTGACGATTTGAAATTGCTCTCTGCCAACCCTGCCACTCTCCAAAAATGCGTCAACATTGTTGCCGAATGGTGCGATGTTTGGTGTCTTAATCTCGCCGAAAACAAAACAGCCGTCGTGCACTTTGGGAAAAAAAATCCGCACCATGTATATTATTTAAACAACCATAAAATCATAGAAAAAAACTCAATCAGAGATCTCGGAATAATAATCGATAGCAAACTAAAATTCGACAATCATGTAAATAACATTTCTAACTTGGCTCTACTAAAATCTAAACAACTTCTACGAGCTTTTCATTCCAAATCCCCGGAATTTTATATTAAACTGTATAATGTATATATAAGACCCATTCTAGAATATGGATGTGAACTAATCGATCACAATTCCGTCTCTCAAACGAAAAAACTCGAGCGCCCCCTCCGATTCTTTACAAGACGTGTATTTCAAAGATGCAACATTCCGTTTTCCTCGTATAACGACAGATTAACAAAAATCAATACAAAATCCATGTTTCACAGAAGGATACTAGCTATTCTTCGTATGTATCACAAAATTATAACAAAGGAATATCACTTCCCGTCCGTTTCTTTATATGTCAAACCGTCCCGCTCGTCCAGATACCCTTATTTGTTAACGGCTTGTGGAAAGTCCTCAAAAGGCTTCCTCCATGCCAATTTGTCCCTGTGGAACCGTGCCGCCAAAGTAATACCAAAGAGATTGCATCCAAAGGCCTTTGCTGCGCGCATAGGCGCTATTCCCCTAGACATCTTAACCCACACCCCCACTTGACCAACTGGACTATTGCCGGTCCGATCGGTCATTTTACATTTTATTTGCTCTGATTTTATAATTCGTACGTAACCATTATGTTGTAATTACACTTGAAAGCAAATAAATAAATAAATAAATAAGAAAAAAAAATCGGTGAAAACTGAACGTTTCATCTTTGAAATACAGTCCGTTCCATAAGTATAGCCCCCTCGAAGTATTCTGCCTTGGCATGTCCGGGCAAAACTGCAACATGAAACCTCAAAAAACGGATTCAGCATGCAAAACTACCCTGGAAAAAACTTTTGTGCCTGAAGACATCCATGGAGTAGATTGATGTAGGAAAAAATGGTACCTGCAACCGTAACATAAGTATAGCGCCCCCCCCCCCCCAGTCAGAAATTTCCAAAAAATCAAGATTTATAATAAAATTAATACTTTGTCTGAAAGTCTGAATTACGTCGGAATTCCGATGTCGGAAATTTCCGATTCCGGTTCCGAGGCAGTTTCACTTCCGAAAAAAATGTCCGATTCCGTTCCGAGACAAAATGATTTCCGAAAATATTTCCGTTTCCGTCGGAAATAATATTTTTCCGACGTCGGAAAAAACATGTTTTTCTGTCGAAATTTGGTACGAAAAATCGTTTTTCTTTTTGGAAATAATTCGACCATGATGTCCGTGACATAAATTTCCTATTTAAAAAACGAGCCTACGTATTGTGTTTTCAATCGACTTGCGACATGAGAACGCGAGACTCCGCCCACATATTTGTGCGCTACCTGTCTGCGTCTCATCAAATATCACTGTGTTGGCGTGGTCGCGCACAAATAAGTGGGCGGAGTCTCGCGTTCTCATGTCGCAAGTCGATTGAAAACACAATATCTTTCCTCAATTTTTGTTTTACTTTTTGTGATTAATTTAAGATTTGGTAGATCTATTCCGGTTCATTTCCGATTTTTCCGATCGGAAATCGGAATTCCGTCGGAAGTCGGAATTCCGACGGAACATCGGAAGAGAAAATTACAAAATCGGAAATTTCCGACGGAACTCGAAAGAGAATTTTTCATTTCCAAGAAAGCCTGCTCGTGACAGAGCCCGACAAAAACAAGAAGGTTATTATACTGGGTGTATAAGTAGGCACCGCAACGAGAGGGGGGCGGGGCCTTTCATTTTTTCTCTTGGGTTTCGGCTTTTGGTGTTTGAGCTATCACTGCACGGATACTATCTAGAAATCTACTTTTGTAACAATTGAACCTTATGTAATCGACCCCAAGGAATCGATTGGTGTTATCAGCTTTGTCTGAAAATTTATATTTTTGGCTGAAAATTGCAGAAAAGTGAAACGCCGTTCAAAAAATTGACTCGTTGGTGGTAATGCAGGTCGAACACGCTACATTTTTAGATTGCTTATTATAGTTTTTGATACGTAGAATTCAAATTTTTAAACAGAATTCAATTTCCACTGCCCGCATTTTTTATATACCTTGTTAAACATCAACGAAAAATTACAAAAAATTTTCAGCGATGACCCCCAATTTTTATCTTCAAGTTCTCTTTATTAACTCTTCTAGTATCTACAGAAAAAATTTCAGAACTCCAGGACTGAATTTAAGCTATTTATACCTTCTTAAAGGGAACCACGTTTTCAGGAAATGATGTTTTTTGAAGTTTTCGAGTATTTGCCTGTCGAACACGCAGGGTTTCAAATCGGGATCGTAATCGGCATTCAATTCTCTATCGAAATACATTTAAAACTACAAAAAATAACTGCCCGCATTTTTTTTATCTGCGATCTTAAAATGTCTCGGTGGTGATTTTGAGCGCTCGCCAAACAAATTATTATCAAAAACGTGGGTCGAACGGGGCACACTCATAAAAGACCCCGGGCTGAATTGTCCCCTTTGGTGTACACAGGTGAAATGCAGTGGATGCATATAGTGTCCGTATTTTAATCATGTCGTCCTTTTGGTCCATTGGACGGTATACAGTGCGCGTCATAATGATAGGACACCACATTTTTTGTGGGTTCCGAGAAAACTAAGAAGTTTGGTTAAAAACTGTTAATGCAATTCGATTCAGGATCAAAATTATACCCCGGGTGCAAATTTGTAGAAAATTACGAAAAGTTTTCGGGCGGTACCATGAAAAAGTCACTTTTTCGGCCGCGTCATAATGATAGGACACCCCCAGATAATGGTGGCTACCTGATGATTTACTCGATATTTTGACATTCCAAGCTTCCAATTTTTGATAAGAATCATTTTTAATGATTTTTTCAATCATTTTACTCCTTTTTTCACTTCAATCTTCTTGTTTTTCATTCGTTTTTTTCGTTTTCCAACGCATTATTCGTAAATCGCAAAAAAACCTACAGTAATCGAAAGAATTCGTGTCAAGACCATTAAAAGTTTCAAGATGAGCAATAAATCAGTAATATTAATCAATATCTTCATTACTTATTATCACTCCGATCCAAATTTCAACTATGGGACGTGGAAAAACTCACCATTCCCGAGAGAGTTCAAGTTGATTTGATGGTTCAGCTGAATATGTCCATTTTATTAATGAGCGCAAGAATTCATTGCTCTCGGACTATTAATGATTGTTATATGTCTGATCCTGTGGCATATGGAACATCAAAAAGCACTGGAAGAGCGAGAAAGTTGAAACAACGAGATGAAAAAAATGTTGCAAGAGCAGTGTCGAACACTATGAAGTCGGCAAAAGATGTTGATGCAGAAATACAACTGAAAGGGTCCAAATCAACTATTTTGCGAACAATCCAAAGATCTGGAAACATCACGCGCCAAATCATGCAGCCAATCCCTACAACAGTACTCGTGCCTTCTTGGCTTCGAAGAAGATCAAAGTGCTCGATTGGCCAGCGTGCTCGCCGGACCTGAATCCAATCGAAAGCGTCTGGGACATTCTGGCCAGGTCCGTTTACAAGAACGGCAAACAGTACAACTAAATTTCCGAGTTGAAATATGCCGTCAAGACCGAGTGGAGCAAGATTCACCCGTCATACTTGGAGAACCTGTCCAACAGTATGCCAAATAGAATCTTCCAGGTGATTCAAAAGAACGGCGGAGTTACTAGTTACTGATATTTCTCCAAAATGTGCATTTTTATTCCCTCACAACCATTCAAATCACTATATTTTCTTGGGAGCTTGGAATGTCAAAATATCGAGTAAATTATCAGGTAGCCCCCATTTTCTGGGGGTGTCCTATCATTATGACGCGGCCGGAAAAGTGACTTTTTCATGGTACCGTCCGAAAACTTTTCATAATATTATACAAATTTGCACCCGGGGGTTAATTTTGATCCTGAATCGAATGGCATTAACAGTTTTACACCAAACTTCTTCGTTTTCTCGGAACCCTCAAAATAGGGTGTGTCCTATCATTATGACGCGCACTGTATAATAACTTTTTATTTATTTTTTGCATTAAAATAAAAAAATTGAAAGTATATACACAAGCCTGCGACATTTGGCGACTTTGCCCCTGCTTTTTTTTCACTTTTCTTACACGTTTTTTTTCTTGTAACGGCACTGATTTTTGTACTTCAGCTCTTCCAAATTTCGTGATTTTTGTGGCTGAATTAGTGAAATGTGTAAACTTTAATCAAACGACGCGGATTTATTAAATATCTAGAGCCTAATTTACATGAATGCACGATATGATTCAAATACGGACACTATATGCATCCACCGCATTTCACCTGTGTAGTGGTCCAAGGCGCTGCTCGGTGCGCTTGATGTCAATGGTTCAATTCCTTTTGGTCTTTTGCTTAGTTTTCCAGTTATTTGGCTTCTTTTTTTTTTTGCAAATAGGTATTTTTACGCAGAATTTCGGGTTATTTTCTAAAGAAGATTCGGATTTTTCGTAAATATTCCGTTTTTAAATTTTTTCCATTCTTTGCTTTGTTTCATCGTAAAATTCAATATAAATCGGTGATTTTTGTTAATTTAAGCACTCGAAAAAATTTTTTTTCAAAATTATCTAATTTTTTATTAAAAAATTTATTATTTGCCCGGAAATCACCATCAATATTGTGATACTCGGTTGAGGGCAACAAGGAAAAAGGGATCCAGGCAGTTGCTAAATCGCAGGCCGCACCTTGCAGACTCCGCCCCTTTTCAAAAAGTCAAGAGAAATTCAGTACTAAAAAATCGCGACTTTGAAGGGTTGTAACTCGGGAACTAGCGAGAATTTTGCGATGAAAATTTGGGAATGTACTAATATTGAGAGGTAGAATACAATGAAATCAGTAGTTTTTCGGGATTCGAATGTTTTTCAAACATGTTGCGGTACCTATGTATAAGAAACCTACCTTACTGACCATAACATCTACTTTCCCCTACTGCTTCTTTCTCAAACCCCATCGACCATTTCCATCCTGACCAAAATCACCTACGACATGTCATTCTCTTTTTGTTTCTATCCAACTTGAAAGTGCCGGAGGTTCATTGCCGTCTGTTGCAAGTTTATAAGGCCGAGGCCCCTTATGAAAATACCATTCGCATTTGGTTCGGAAAATTCGAGAACAAGGACTTTTCCTTTGACGATGCTTCCCGCTCTGGGTTGTCTGTATGGTGGTCTGTCCATGGCGTGCATCACTGGGAACTTCTGAACGAAGGCAAAACTATCACGGCCGAGTATTACTCTGCCCAACTGCAAAAGGTCAGGGCTCAGCTCAATCTCTCCCCGCTCAAAGACCACAGAGTGCACTACTTCCACGATAACGCCAGGCCACATTTATTTATTTTATTACGACTGTGAAGTACGTGAAAAGAAGATGAAAATCAAATGAGTTTCGAAATTAAACAAAAGAAAATATGGCATGTACTGCTGAAGAGAAAAAAAAATGGAGATAGTTATAAAATTAATGACATAGATTGGTAAATGTGGGGCGAATGTGGATAATGGGGTTATACAGGTAATATCAGAAGAGATACATGTGAAATTTATGTCCGACATAAGGTATAGTCGGCGAATACATCCACTGGTGAACCGCGCGCGGGCCCGCGGCGGCTCCGCAGACGCTACGGGCCCGCCACGGGCCCGCAGCGGGCCCGCCAGCGCTTGGGTGCCCTCGCTGGCCGCTGGCGGGCCCGCGGCGGCTATGCTATCTGGCAGGTGACTGAAAGGTTGAAAATTTTTTATTTCCAATTGGTTTATAAATGAACTTTGGTTATTTTAAACCATGTAAAATTGCACATAAGACACAAGTTAGTTGGGTTTTTGTTCGAAAATGCTGGCGTTCATTGGTGAGGCGCTGGCGGGCCCGCTAGCGGCCAGCTGACGATGGTAAACTTTTTGTCTCAAGAAAGTTTATAAATGTTTTTTTCCTGGTTTTATGTGAATGATATCGCGTATGATGAGATATTTAGTAGACTTTGTTTGAAGAATTGGACTTGACCGAACGCGGATAAGTTGCATAAACGTTTAGTTTGTTTTGATATTTGTTTAAGAACTTTTTTTCTAATTAAAGAAATCTTTAGTTTATACGAACATTCAAATAAAACAGATGTAGGCAATAGTAGGCGGTATTCGAAAAAAGGAAAGTCTGCAGTTCACGTTGCGTGATCGAGCGGTGGAACTCTCAGATATGAATAATAAATGACGTGAATGAAGTTTATGTCTTGTGAATGATTCGTATTTATAAACAATAAACTTACTCTAACAGAAGTGCACTTTTAGTGACAAAGTTTACAGTATCTGCTAACAATAGTTTAGCAGCTTTTATTAAAATTTACATTATCAATTACGAAGATTGTCACGATGTTAAGCGTTTTTTAATCATTATAGTTCTTATAGAAAAAAATTTTCTACGGCGTGTAGCATCGGCTGCTAAAGAGACCTTTATCGCCTTTTAGCGTGCCTTGTTTTTTTCAATTGACGATTACATGTAATTTTTCTTTTTTGTTCAGTTGGTTTCAGTTATTTTATATTCATTTTTGATCTTTCAGCGAAAAGATTCCAAAAATAACAACGGAAGCAAAAAATACTGCCCAGTTATTCGTGTTACAAGAGGCGCGCAGCATGGTTGCCAAATCATGCGCCCAGATTGCAAAGTGGGCGGGGCTTAACATTTTTGGACTATTTTTACAGCCGTATAAAATACAGCCGTATACTATACAGCCGTATAAAAGGGAGATACCTAACTCCAAATGACCCCGATTACCTAACAGCCCCCCAACGTAACTCATTATTCAATCTTTCATCGCTAGAATCGAGAAGACAAACTTCCGATAGAAAAGTTATACTAAAAATGATTTCGGGTCTAGTAGACATTGACAAAAGCCCCTTTTTCACTTATGAGAAAAACACTCGCACGCGCGCAAAAAACAAATTCAAATGGAACCACTGCAAAACTAAAATACGTAGGAACTTTTTTGTTAACCGCACGCTCTCCTCTTTCAAACTATGACCACTGATGACCGAACGTTTACGCCAAATCTATCTTCTTCTCTCTCCCAAATAGTTTTTATTTCACGTGTACTATAACCACATATCCCTACAAATTCCTTTACTCTTTCTATTCCGTTTCTGAATCTTCTTCTATACCTTTACTCTATTTTTCACGTACCGCAATGGGCGTATTCAAATAAATAAATAAATAAATGTTAAGCGTTTTTTAATCATTATAGTTCTTATAGAAAAAAAATTTCTACGGCGTGTACCTTTATCGACTTTTAGCGTGCCTTGTTTTTTTCAACCCCCCCCCCCCTAAATGCAGTATCAATAGCGAGTGCACGTCGGCGCAACAGGCTTGACAGCCTATAATACTGCAATTACCGCCTTAACAACGATGACAATCGGTGTCTAAAATGAGTTGAGCGCAGGCTAACATCGCTCAATATCCCAATTTTAAGGCGATTACATGTAATTTTTCTTTTTTGTTCATTTGGTTTCAGTTATTTTATATTCATTTTTGATCTTTCAGCAAAAATATTCCAAAAATAACAACGGAAGCAAAAAATTCTGCCCAGTTATTCGTGTTACAAGAGGCGCGCAGCATGGTTGCCAAATCATGCGCCCAGATTGCAAAGTGGGCGGGGCTTAACATTTTTGGACTATTTTTGTCAAAAAACTCTAATTTTTTATGTTTTTGCGTTTTTTAAATCATTTATCTTTCTTTTGAATCGTTATTAATTTTGTTTGATTATGCCCGATAACTTTTTTCTATTTTTTTTTTCAGGTACCAACAGGACAACCGAAATTCGACACCGCCGACGTCGGTAAGATTTTCTTTCTTTTTTTTTAAAATTTTTCTTACTGTCAAAAATTAAAAAAAAAAACGTCTTAAAGAAGAAAAAGAAATTAAATTTATGAGCGGATTTAAATAGGGTATGCCCTAAAAATGATTTTTAATGGATGCGGCACGCCGCTACGAAAAATATCGATTTCTTCCTATTGAATAGGCTAAAGGCTGAGGCAAAAAATTATTTCTCACTGTTTTTTTTCTACGTTTTATCACTTGCTATCTTTTTCCAAAAAATGATACTCGTATACTGGCCGAAAATGATCAATTTCCAATTTTTTTAAACATATTCTGCTGAGAAACGATATTCGAACACAGAAAACATTAATTTATTTCGATGGTTTCATTTATACTGACATAATATATTTTGAAAAAGGTAGGAAAAGAACAGTGGGAAATGATTGTTTGTCAAAGGCGTACCTATCTTTTTAACATGAAAAATCAGTAACTCGCACCAGGCTTGGTCGGAAAATCGAATACCTGAGTTTTTCCCTGAGGATGCTTTTCGAAAATATCGGATATTTAAATTTATTTATTCGCTTTCAAATGTACATACATGAAAATGATGAAATACGAATAGAATGATCGGGGCAAATAAAAATAAAATGACCGATCGGACCAGCAATAGTCCAGTTGGTCAAGTGGAGGGGGGAGTTAGGATGGCTAGAGGAATAGCGCCTAGGCGCGCAGCAAAAGCCTTCGGATGCAATCTCTTTGGCATTAATTTGGCGACATGGTTCCATAGGGACAAATTGGCATGAAGGAAGCCTTTTGAGGACTTTCCACAAGCCGTTAACATATATGGGAATCTGGACGACCGGGACGGTTTGACATACACAGAAAGGGACGGAAAGTGATATTCATTAGTTATAATTTTATGATACATACGAAGTGTTGCTAGAATTCTTCTGTGAAACGCGGACTTTGTGTTGAATTTGGTTAATCTTTCATTATATGACGAAAATGGAATATTGCATCTCTGAAATACACGCCTCGAGAAGAATCGTAGGGGATATTCTAATTTTTTAGCCTGAGATACTGAGTGGAGATCGATTAGTTCACTGCCATATTCTAGAATGGGTCTTATATATACATTATACAATTTAAAATAAAATTCTGGTGATTTGGAATGGAATGCGCGTAAAAGTTGTCTAGATTTTAGTAAGGCCAAGTTAGAAATATTATTTACATGTTTGTCAAAATTTAGTTTGTTATCGATTATTATTCCAAGGTCTCTGATTGAGTTTTTTTCTTCAATTTTATGGTTATTTAAGTAGTAAACAGTGTGCGGGTTATTTTTTCCAAAATGTATGACAGCCGTTTTGTTTTCTGCGAGATTTAGGCGCCAGACATCGCACCATTCGGTAACAATGTTGACGCATTTTTGGAGAGTTGCTGAGTTGGCGGCGAGTAATTTCAAATCGTCGGCGAAAGCAGTGACGTGAACATCAGGTGGAAAACTATCGAGTAGATCATTTATGTACAGTAAAAATAAAAATGGCCCGGTGACGGAACCTTGAGGCACTCCAGAGAGTACGTCGATGCAATTTGTAGACAAGAAATTATCGATTTTAATTTTTGATTTCCGATTTGTAAGAAAAGAGCGCATCCACTCGCATGTTTTTGAGTCCACACCAAAGTTACGAAGTTTTGACACCAATAAATTGTGTGGAACACTATCAAACGCTTTTTTAAAATCAAAATATATTGCGTCGGCGTACGCGTTTTTATTAGTGAGAATTCTACGTATTTCGGATGTAGACTCCAAAACTGCGAGGGTGCACGAGCGTGAGTTTAAGAAACCGAATTGATTTTTAGAGATTTTGTGAACAATTTCTTTTTTTACAGCTTCTAGTACGATTCTTTCAAATAATCTTGCGAGTGGATGAGTTAACGTTATGGGTCTATAATTTCCAGAGTCAGTAAAGCTGCCTTTTTTGTGTAAGGGAATTATCGTGGATGTTTTCCACTGCGTAAAGAAATGGCTGCTTGTGAAAGATTCGGTAAAAAGGAGAGCGAGTGGTATAGTTAGCGCATCGCAGCAGTTTTTAATGATAAAAAAGTTAATATTGTCGGATGAGTAACCTAGTTTGGGTTTAAGAGCGCGGATGTGTTTCGAGATGTTAAAGGGCGAGAAATCTGGGGAAATTTTTGATGATTTTGGTGCCGGAAAGAGGGGAAAAGAAGAAGAAGATGGTGTGAAAGATAGTGAAAAGGATCTAATGAATTCATCGGCAATTTTTTCTTGGTTGGATACCGTTTCACCAGCTATTGAGAGAGTTATTGGAGGGGATAGTGTTGAAATTCTGTGTTTAATAAATTGGAAAAGCTCACGACAATTTTTAGTATCAAGGGCTCGGCGCTCTTGGTTTGCTAGTGACTTTTTAATGAATTTTAATTTGTTTTTAACAAGTTGCTTAGAATTTAGTTTTTTATTGTGATTGTGGCGACGCGCGTATCGATATAGATTTTCGGAAGTTGGAAGATGCTTGGTACGGCGGATTTTGGAAATTGGTGTGTAAGTAGCTATGAGTTCGTTAAAAATTTTCAAAAAATTAGCAAGTTTTGTATCGGGTGAAGAGAAAAAAGAAAACTGACGTTCCCAGTTATACGAGAACATATGCCGATTCAGAGAGTTAAAATCGCATTTTCGGAACAATAAACGGTCAGTTTGGGAATGCGCCAGGAGGCAGCGGGGCGCATGAGCAAGTTTGAACATAACGGATGAGTGATCGGATAAAATTAGAGGAGAGCATGGTGAGCAATCGATAAATGAGGGCAAATACTCACTTGCTTGAGGATCATTTGCTATTTTACCATTTGCTATTTTGGATCATTTGCTATTTTGGATCATTTGCTATATTGGATCATTTGCTATATCTCATTTGCTATATTTGTCTCATTTGCTATTTCTCATTTGCTATTTTTGTCTCATTTGCTATGGATTGGCTCATTAGCTATGGGTTGGATCATTTGCTATTTTGGATCATATGCTATTTCTCACTTTTTTTACTTGTCTTATTGGCATTGATAGCCCGAAATAGAGTGAAAACAAATTTCGGCAACTGGCCGATGACGACGCATAACCTTGCCGTCCGCTTGCCGATTTTGTAGATTTTTCCCTTCAATTCGAATTATTGTTATAATTTTATTGTAAAATTGTAAATTAAATATAATGGGGTTATTCACGAAATGGCAAAAAATGGCAAAAAACGGCAAAAAACTGCGCGAAAACTCGGAAAATGCTCCGATTGATCTGAAATTTTGGGAAATGAGGGAAAAAACTCTCCCGGACATTCCCACAAAATTTCAGACCAAAATATCGATTTTTAAGAATTATTGCTTTTTTGTCTGAAAATGCTTAAAATCGACATTTTGGTCTGAAATTTTAAGTGAATGTCCGGGAGAGTTTTCTCCCTCATTTCCCAAAATTTCGGATCAATCGGAGCATTTTCCGAGTTTTCGCGCAGTTTTTTGCCATTTTTTGCCATTTCGTGAATAACCCCATAATGAAAATTGTAATGGGGTTATTCTCGGAACCAGCAAAAAAAAGCAAAAAATAGAAAAAAACAGCAAAAAATTCAGTCAAAATTCGGAGAATGTACCGATTGATCTGAAACTTTGGTAAATTATTTAAAAAGTAATTCCGGTCATTCCCTGAAAATTTCAGACCAAAATATCGATTTTGAAAAGTTTCAGAAAGAAAATTGATATTTTTTAAAATCAATATTTCGATCTGAAATTTTCAGGGAATGTCCGAAAGTATTTTTTAAATGATCTCTCATAGTTTCAGACCGATCAGAGCAGTCTCCGAATTTTCGCTGAATTTTTTGCTGGTTTTTTTCTATCATTTGCTTTTTTTGCTGGTTCCGAGAATAACCCCATAAGTACAATAGAAAAGTTTGAAAAAGATAAAATTATACAAAAGAACAAATTAAAGAAAATGGCACGAGAAAAAATTGGAAAAGACTGAATTTCTAAAAAATGAAGAACAACCATTAGCTTCGTTTCGTTTCATCCGTTTTTGAATTGGATTTTGGCTTGTCACGCTGAAAAATAAATGTTTTATCTGATTTTTTGTTTTCCCCCTTTTAGTAAATTTTTGTTAATAACGGAAATCATTTATTATCTCGGTTAGGGTAGGCCACTGCTTAATTTTTCGGAAATTTTCTTAAATGTCAAGCTATTTGTTTACAGAGGTGCTACTTAACAAGCCTGAGCTGGCGCCTATTGGCACTGGGGTATCAGGAGGGAGTGAGTAAACGCGCCCGGACGCACATACGCAACGAATCCAATTGAGGCCCAAAAAAATAAAAAGTCGCGCGAAAAATTTCGCATTATCGGAGAGAAAAATCAACGCGCGCGAAATAATTTTGGATAGGATTTCGTAATTTTCACGATTTTGCGTTGGTTTTTCTTTCCGATAATGCGAAATTTTTCGCGCGCCTTTTTTATTTTTTGGGCCTCATTTGGATGCGTTGCGTGTGTGCGTCCGGGCGCGTTTACTCACTCCCTCCTCAGACCCCAGTGTATCGGCGACAGAAAAAAAAAACTTAAACGTGAAAACCAATTGAACTTGACCATGACATTTTAAAGTGAACAGACGGACTTGTTGACTAGCGTAATATATATGAGAAAAATTTTATATGCTTTATTAGTTTTTTTTTTTTCTAAAAATAGTTCAAATCGGTAAGTTTGTCACATTTATACACAATCACTGCCAGTTTTGGGAACTAGAACGAGAACAAATTAGGCTGAAACGGCAAGAAAATTATTGAAAAAAAAAATTAGGAAATAAAGATTTTTTTTGTCATTCAATTTGGCGTGAAATGTCACTTACAGTCTGAAGATGCACGAAATTCACAGAAAAACTATGATTTTTCATGTATTTTGAGTTTTTTTTTTGCAAAGAAATTTTTGAGTCGTTTTCAAAGTGTTGGTATTTTTCAGGCCACGTAACATTTTTGGATATAATATATATATATTTTAAACAATTTTTATTTGAAAAAACTCACTATCAATATTTTTACTTGACAGTTGACAAAACTCTTCTAAAACGTTCTCTTCGTATTTGGAAGTTGTTGCCATCGGAGTCTCGTCATCGTCCTCTGAGTGGAATATTTCTAAAAAATTATATTTTTTTTTTGAATATTTTTTACTGCAAAATAATTCAATATGTACTCTTTACCCACGTTTTTTAGATGAGAATTGCCAGTATTGGGAGAAATGCACCGCAGGTGAACCAATCGCCCAAAATCCTTCAGCAAAATTGATTTTTGATGCACCACAGGTGTCAGACTGCAATAAATATTTATTATAATACCGATGTAGCGATTAAATGTTAACAAAAAATACGAAATTAGCAAAAAAACAGCAGAAACCCGATAGGAAACCAAGAAAATTAATAGAAAGCACATATTTTTTGGGCAATTTGGCTGCCAATGCTTTAACGTTGGATACTCAGCCAACGCCGGGCCTAACTTTTTCGCGCGTTTCCCAAAATTTCGCGTTTTTTTCACAGCTTTTTAAAAAAAGCCTTTCCGTTTAATACTTTCTGCTGCTTTTTGGCTGATTTCTTCTTTTTTTTAACATTTAATCGCTACTTTGGTCTTATAATTGATATGTATTGTAGTCTGACACCTGCGGTGCAACAAAAATCAATTTACCTGGAGGATTTTGGGCGATTGGTACAACTGCTGTTCATTTCTCCCTATTTTGGAAATTCTCATTAAAAAAGTGCGTATGGAGTACATATTGTTTTATTAAAAAAAAAATTTTTTTTTTAGAAATTGTTCACTCAGAGGACGATGACGAGACTCCGATGGCAACAATTTCCGAACACGAAGAGAACGTTTTAGAAGAGTTTTTTCAACTGTCAAGTAAAAGGATTGATAGTGAGTTTTTTCAAATAAAAATTGTTTAAAAAAATATATTCTATCCAAAAATGTTACGTGGCCTGAAAAATACCAACACTTTGAAAACAACTCAAAAATTTCTTTGCAAGAAAAAAAACTGAAAATACATGAAAAATCGTAGTTTTTTTGGGAATTTCGTGTATCTTCAGATTGTAAGTGACATTTCACGCCAAATTGAATGACGAAAACATTCTTTATTTCCTCCTTGTCAGTTACTTATTTCTTTTTACAACAACAAGATAACACCAAAACATCTTAAAAATCATTAAAAATTATCAAAATATTTGTTTGAAATCGCCGTGATTTATCACTTTTTGTTCAAAAAATTACGATTCACGGCGTGTTAGAACCTACGAAACGGCAAACGCGCCCTGTCGCATTTATCTGCGTCTCAAGTGGCATTATGTCACGTTTAGCTAAATGCGAAAGAGATGACCTCCGAAAATTTATTTCCAAAAATAGCACACCGTGCTTACTGATGTCTAGTTGTTATTCCAAAATTTTCCGTTATTTGAACACAAAAAAACTTTAAATTCAACGAGGTTCTCGCTGAGTTTTGGCAAAAAAAATTTAAAGATTTGGGAAAAAAATATATTTTAATAATTTTCTTGCCGTTTTAGCCTAATTTGTTCTCGTTCTAGTTCCCAAAACTGGCAGTGATTGTGAATAAATGTGACAAACTTACCGATCACTGCACCTTGCATGAGGAGACTAGATTCAAAATTCAGAGGAAATGGGCAATAGAGCGCACTTGCACCGCGTCTGTCTGCGTCTCTTATCTCGGCACACTCTCTCGCTCACTTTTTTTGAAACAGATAATTAAAATGCATTTTTCAGCATTTTCTCGTTCCTTTTTTTCAAAAATCGCTCTGTTGAATGGAAGTAAAAATTTTTAGAATGTTTTTAAAACAAAGTTTATCAAAATTGGTCAATAATTACTTGTACGCTGTCAATTTTTTGTTTTTCTTTCTTTTTTGCCGACATTTTTTAGCCATAGTTTTGAATTTCTGTGTTGAAATCTTTTTTTCGAGTCTAGGATCGTTCTGGAATACGGGATTCGACAAAAATTTCTAATTTTCAAAAACGTTTTGGCACTTCAATCAACAATGAACAAAAAAAATTGAATTTGTATGTGATTTTAGCGATTTACATAAGAAAAATAATTGATATATCAGTTTTAAAGTTAAGCTAAAAAAGAAATGGGATAAAGTACTCGTCGCACAATTTTCGTAAGTTTTGCATTGCAATTGTAAAATTATGGTTTCTCGCCAAACCAAAGGCTGGTTTTCGTTGAATGTCACGTAAAACTGTAAATTTCAGACAAAATAAATATTAATTAATAGGGAAAAATAGAAAATATGAATTTTCGGATAAAAAATTCCTGCGACAATAGAAGAACAACTAAAAATCGATAGAGTGCACGGAAGAATCGACCAATTTTCGAAAAATTTGATTTAAAAACACTCTAAAAAAATTTTCTATCTTTTAACAGAGAGATTTTTCCAAAAATGAAACGAGAAGATACTTTAAAATGCATTTTAATGCTCTGAAAAACATTGTTTCAAAAAAAGTGAGCGAGAGAGTGTGCCGAGATACAAGACGCAGACGCGGTGCACGCGCGCTCTATTGACCAATTTCTCTGGTTTTTGAAGCGAGTCTCCCAATGCAAGGTGCAGTGCCGATTCGAACTATTTTTAGAAAAAAAAAACTAATAAAGCATATAAAATCTTTCTCATATATATTACGCTAGTCAACATGTCCATCTGTTCACTTTAAAAGATCATGGCCAAGTTCAATTGGTTTTCACGTTTAAGTTTTTTTTTTGTCGCCGATAGGCGCCAGCTCAGGCTTGTTAAGTAACACCTCTGTAAACAAATAGCTTGACATTTAAGAAAATTTCCGAAAAATTAAGCAGTGGCCTAACCGAGATAATAAATGATTTCCGTTATTTACAAAAATTTACTAAAAGGGGGAAAACAAAAAATCAGATAAAACACTTATTTTTCAGCGTGACAAGCCAAAAGCCAATTCAAAAACGGATGAAACGAAACGAAGCTAATGGTTGTTCTTCATTTTTTAGAAATTCAGTTTTTTCCAATTTTTTCTTGTGCCGTTTTCTTTAATTTCTTCTTTTGTATAATTTTCTCTTTTTCAAACTTTTCTATTGTACTTATGGGGTTATTCTCGGAACCAGCAAAAAAAAAGCAAATGATAGAAAAAACCAGCAAAAAATTCAGCGAAAATTCGGAGACTGCTCTGATCGGTCTGAAACTTTGAGAGATCATTTAAAAAAATACTTTCGGGCATTCCCTGATAATTTCAGATCGAAATATTGATTTAAAAAAATCTCAATTTTCTTTCTGAAACTTTTCAAAATCGATGTTTTGGTCTGAAATTTTCAGGGAATGACCGGAATTAATTTTTAAATAATTTACCAAAGTTTCAGATCAATCGGTACATTCTCCGAATTTTGGCTGAATTTTTTGCTGTTTTTTTCTATTTTTTGCTTTTTTTTGCTGGTTCCGAGAATAACCCCATTACAATTTTCATTATATTTAATTTACAATTTTACAATAAAATTATAACAATAATTCGAATTGAAGGGAAAAATCTACAAAATCGGCAAGCGGACGGCAAGGTTATGCGTCGTCATCGGCCAGTTGCCGAAATTTGTTTTCACTCTATTTCGGGCTATCAATGCCAATAAGACAAGTAAAAAAAGTGAGAAATAGCATATGATCCAAAATAGCAAATGATCCAACCCATAGCTAATGAGCCAATCCATAGCAAATGAGACAAAAATAGCAAATGAGAAATAGCAAATGAGACAAATATAGCAAATGAGATATAGCAAATGATCCAATATAGCAAATGATCCAAAATAGCAAATGATCCAAAATAGCAAATGGTAAAATAGCAAATGATCCTCAAGCAAGTGAGTATTTGCCATAAATGAGTCAGCATTATTTGTGAAAATTAAGTCAAGAAAGTTATTTCGACCAGATGATGCGCTGCGAGTAGGAAAATGAACCATTTGCGTGAGATTATGTGAGATTATGACGCTTCGGAGCGATTCCGGAATTTCTTCGGGTATTTTGAAGTTACGCTGCCATGTTGCGTTCGGAAAGTTAAAGTCGCCTAGTATGTAATGGTTTTTTTTAGGTGAGTTTAAAAGTTCGGAAATGTTCGTAAAAAGACATTTTGTTTGGTCTACTGATGAATTTGGCGGCCGATAAACAAGAATGAATCGTGAATTTGAGGGGTTATGGTCAATTGTTAGTATTTCACAAAAATGATGTTGGTAAAACTGTTCTAAGAGTGAGTCTGCGAGTGTTATTGTTAATTTTCGATGGTAAAATACAGCCACGCCTCCGCCTCTCGATTTAGGGTGCGATGGCTGCCTATCTGCCCGGAAACACGACATTTCCGACGAAGACGATAGCGAGGACGGTACTTGAAGCGATAAAAAAGTCTCGGTTACAAAATATAAGTCAATATTATTTACAAGCATACATTCATGTACAAATGTTAGACGTTCGGCGGTTGCCACCGAGCGAGCGTTGGCGAGTTGGCAATTTAAATATTTGTTAGTCATTAAATTTGAGTTTATATTTACATTTAATTTGTTATTTACAGATAACGGAGACGTACACTGCGCGAGAGTTTTTTGATTAGTCAGTGAAGTGGACGGAGCGTTAAGATGCTGCGCCACCGACGGACACGTGCGAGTTTGCGAATTCGGACTAGTGCCTGCCTTGTTAGTGGTTAATAAATTTTGAGAACAACAATTAGGTGATGGCTTCGAGATGGTCCGGTGGCATAGTTCCTAGGCGCTTGCAATGGGAGCGGCAGAAATATTCGAGTTTGGGAGAGGGCGCGGCGATGAGGACTGCAATATTTGCAAATCACGAACATAAAAACGGATTTCGCCGGCCTTACAATTTGCTTCGTACACAGTTTTTCTTAGATTGCGCAAAACGGTCAGCTCATCAAGAGTCATATCGCGGCGACATTTAAGAGGACGGGGGAATTCACGGTGGGATGGGAGCGAACGAATACATTTCGAAAAATTTCTTATAAATGTGTCCCTATCAGATTGCGTTTCGAAGCGAACTTTAGTTGGACGAGCGAAAACATCCGGGTTTCGGCACTTTACACGGAATGTGTCAGTGTGAGTTGGGAGCGAGTGGGTTGAAGACAGCGAGTTTAAAAACAACTTATCTTTTGCCGACTGTCCATCCGTTTTGTCATCCTCCAAATTTTCGATAACTGCCAGAAAATTCTTCTTCTCGTACTGTCTGATGTTGGAAGCAAGTTGTAGTTGAGCGGTAACTTGGGAGACGAGTGGCGTTTTCTTGACGATGTCGGCGTAGAGGGGGCACGTGCGGTTGATGTTCGTGGCTGGATTTTGACCTTGCGACGGCAATGAGCAACGGAGATTGCGGATGATGTCATCTTGCTCTTTCATGGTTTTCTTCAGCTTTTCTTTTTCGGCGGCAAGTTCTGTCACAATATTTTCCAGTTTGGCTACTCGGCTCATCAGTGATAGAATGAGTGATGGTTGCGCGCTCACTCCAGTTGATTTTTGCGGTCGGCCGACGGTCTTCGGGGGGCGGCCACGCTTCACTGCCTCCTTGGTGATCCTGTCTCTTTTCGATGGCGGCGAGTTGTCGGTTATATCGCTGTTGTCAGCCACATCCACATCCAAGGAAGCCATACCTCAAACTCAAACTTGGGTACGATATCCAATTTTTTTCATTACAAAAATTGCATATCTTGCTATTTCTCAGTTGCTTTTAAAATTTTTGTGAGTCCTACGTTCGGCCATTTTCGGAAAACATGTCTTTTTGGACTGAACGTGGGTCTTGAGTGGTTTTTGGTTTTTTCAAATTAGTTTTATGTTGTTATTTAAGGAAAGTTTTCTGCTTAAAACACTATTTTACTTTAAAAAGGCATATAAAAGCCCGATATCCGATTTTTCGAAATTTTTTTCCGACCAAGCCTGACTCGCGAAAATATAATAGCTAAAATCAAGATAACATATTGTGTTTTCAATCGACTTGCGACATGAGAACGCGAGACTCCGCCCACTTATTTGGGCGCGACCACGCGAACAGAGTGATATTTGAAGAGACGCAGACAGGTAGTGCACAAATAAGTGGGCGGAGTCTCGCGTTCTCATGTCGCAAGTCGATTGAAAACACAATAAAGTAATTTTGAAATAAAGTTTAAAAAAAAAACATCGCTGAATACAATAAAAATGCAAAAGTGCAGCATTTTCGGAAAAAATATTTAAAAAAAAAGCATCGTTAAATAAAATTAGGCGTCTTTTGTTACGAACAAAAACACCTTTGTGACTTGTAAACCGTTAATTCAGTAGTACCTGTTCAACATTTTTTTTTTTCAATAAAAATATAAGTGTTTATTCATATCTGTTGTATCTGTGTCCGTGTGAGATTTCGTGTGTAAAGCATTTTCTCAGCGCCTATTGGACAGATTTGCATCAAACTTGGCGAAACATTTTTAAAACCAAGTGACACAAGGCTGCCGAAGTTTGGTACAAATAGGTTTAGTTTTAAGTGTAGCATACTGAAGGCACTTGTGGTATTATCACCGTTACACCGGGGAAAGCTGCCGAAATTTTTCTAGTAAAAATAAAACAAAAATATGAGTTTTGAGTAATATTTTTTCATTAAATTTTGTCAAGCATTGAAAAATTGATATTTCTTCTTGAATAAACAAGTCCATCCATCTATAGACAGTGAAAATACTCGAAAAATAGGAATTGATTGTAACGGTTATGGGCCACAGACTCATGCACCGGCAGAGAGCAAACGCGCTCGAAGCATAACTGAAAATTAATACAAAGGAGGCCCAAAGTTAAATGATATAAAAACTGACACTATTTGGGCGTTTTTTGTAAAAATTTTCACGTTTGCTGTCTCATGCCCATGTGATAGCGGTTTTCGTTCGCGTTTCCTCAAGCCAAAACGAATATGTTTCAATGTCCGTTGCAAGCAATTATACATTTTTAAGTTTGGACTTCAAATGATTAAGGAAAGAAATTGAATTGAACGGAAGTTGTCCCATACAAATTAGAGCGCTTTGCCTAATAAAAATTTAAAAAGAAATTATCATCCTCCGGAATGCCGCATCTCTTACACAGCAAAATTTACTGAATTTTCAGACACGTGCCACATCTTGTGAGGACGAACGATGCTGAGATGAGTGGGACAACGACAGCGACGGGAGTCACCCCCGCGATGTAGCAGCTAGCGAGCCGCTGGCGGGCCCGCCACGGGCCCGCTGCGTGCACCACGCGTGTACTCTTTTAGCTGTCAGCGGTGCGCTGGTGGGCCCGCTGCCGGCCCGTGGCGCTTCACCAGTGTCATCAACCTCGCTCTACTGCAAAACTCCTGTAAAATAGTGTTGCACTTGCAAAATTAACTCGAATTCTAGTTTTTATACTTCTTTTTAACGGAAAATGACGTATCCACGACGAATTGTAGGTAAAATTTTATTTTTCGCTTCAAAATAGGCACACTACACTGTTGAAAATTGAAAAGTGTCGTAGAGCGAGGCTGATGATGCATTCGCCGACTATAAGTTATATTTGCGTGTAGGTAGATAGCGTGCGATTAGTGAAGAAGTTGCGCCGTATTTTGGTTTTGCATTTGCTCCACGTGAATTTAGATTTTGCGCGCGTTCTATTTTGGCATGTGACCGTGAAAAAGTCGGAGGTGTTGATATCTACTTTGCCTGCTAGCATTTTCGAAACAAATTTTTGGTCTACATGTGGCGAAAACGGCAAAGTCACTGCTGGTAGCGTTCAGCTGGACGGTTCTTGCCCACCCACTATACAGCCCAGCACGGTGTCCCGGACGGGAAAAGTGCCGCTAGGAATAACTGCTAACGCATCTCTCGTTCTCTCTCCCTCACCACCGCAGCGCAGCTATTTTTTTCAACGGGAATTTGTTTCTTTTTTGATTTTCAGCAAAAATAGACCACTTTTTGAAAATCTGTTATTAAAATATATTCTTCAGGTCAAATGCTTCATTTTTATTACAAAAACCCCACGATTGGTGCAGAATTGACGGAGGAGATGCGTTTAAAAAAATTAGTACAGAATTTTACTAAAAACTCAATTTTCTGCAACATAATAATGCATTTTAAATGTCTCCCTTGTGCAGAATTTTCTCACGAACTGACATCAGGGGTCAGTTTTATCCCCCGTTTTATTCTGTTTATATGTAAATGATATTAGTTCAAACATTCCACCACCGATTGTTACAAAACAATATGCCGACGACTTGAAAATATACCATTCCTATCATAAAAAAGAGCCTGATAACCAACTACAACTAGCAATTAACGCGGTAGAGCAATGGTCAAGCAACGCCCAACTAGCACTTAACACTTCAAAAACGATTTGCTTGAGTATTGGGCATAAACCAAAACATTTAAGCTACACATTAGGAAACAGCCCCATAAAAAGAGAAACAGTAGTACGAGATCTTGGTTTCTTACTGAGCGAAAACCTAAATTATGAAAAACACTGGGAAACAGCTATCAACAAAGCCAGATACGCAAACTTTATGATTTTCAAGTTCTTTTTCTCAAAAAATGCTCGACTTCTATCTCAGTTATACAAAACATTCACACGACCATTTTTAGAATACGGTACTGTAATAACCTCCCCCCAGACAAAAAAGTTAGCACAATCAATAGAACGCGTACAAAACAGTTTCACCAAAAAATTAATGAACAGGGCCGCTGGCAAAATAGTCTTAAGAGACGACCCCGATTACAAATCATCCTTAGAACGCCGTTCCGAGTACGGACTAGAATCATTAGAAGAAAGGCGCGCTCAAATTGACACCAAATGGGTAAAACACATGATACTAGGGCTAATTGATATAGACATGAACGACTTTTTCTTTCAAACTACCTCTACTAGAACGAGAAGCCACCGCACTTTTAGATGGAAAGCACCAAAAACCAAGAAAAAAGCCAAATTCTTTACTCATCGAGCGTTAACCAGAATAATTAACTCACCTCAATTTAAGACGAACGATCCCAATATCAAAAATTGAGCTTCAGACCAAATTTTTGCTTATCTATAATCTCTCTATTTTACATCTCCTGAATTTCCACAAATATCTTTGCTTCTTTTTCTTCCTACTTCCCCCCCCCCCCCCTCTAACCTCATATAACCCATCTGAATGTAATCCGCGATTTGCTGTCTGTTTTCTCTTTTATACCCTTATTTCGAATCATTACTTTTATTTTTCTGTTATTTCTTATTACTTCACGTTGATTTTTGAAACGTAATAAATACAATACAATACAATACAATACAATACCACGACCAGTTCAAAACGTGCGAATTCGGTTTTTTTTTCTCGATGTTTCAACATTTTAAAATGCATCTCCTCCGTCAATTCTGCACCAATCGTGGTGTTTTTGTATTGTATTGTATTGTATTTATTACGTTTCAAAAATAAACGTGAAGTAATAAGAAAGAACAGAAAAATAAAAGTAATGATTGGAACGAACCTGGAAAGAAAAAACGTGACATTTCAATTTTGTCGAATTTCTATTTCAAAAGAGCCCCGAATCCGGTTTTTCTCGGTGTTTCAAAATTTTAAAATTCATCTCCTCCGTCAATTATGCACCAATCGTGTGGTTTTTGTAATAAAAATGAAGCATTTGACCTGAAGAATATATTTTAATGACAGATTTTCAAAAAGTGGTCTAGTTTTTCTGAAAATCAAAAAAGAAACAAATTCCCGTTGAAAAATAGCTGCGCTGCGGTGGTGAGAGAGAGAAAAGAGAGTGCAGACAGTTGAAGACATTTTTCCACTTTGGGACACCGTGTCCAGACCAGGGATGTGATTTCACGGTTACGGATTTCACGGATTTCACGGTTTTCACGGCATTTTTTGAAAAAAATTATTTCACGGCTGACCGTGAAAAAATATTCCGTGAAATCCGTGAAATTTTCGTGATTGAGTTAGATATTTTTAAGGCTAGTGCGCTGACTGCTGTATCATCCCTTTAGTGTTTTTACTGTCAGAAAACGACAAAGTTTCGAAAAAAAATGCTCATTGTGCATGCAACATCCAGAACTGACAGAAAAATTCGAATCTTGTTGACTTTATTTCGTGAAATTGTATTCTCACGTGCACCACGAGTAGCAGGTTAAAACACGAAGTGAGTTCCACAAATTCAAAAATATAATTAAGGTTTCAACATTATTATTTTAAACTTTTAAATTCAAGACTACATTGCACTAGTTGAACACTTATTCGTATGACTCCATTTATAGGTACTGTAGGCCATCAAAGCAAGGACCAGTTAAAAATTGATGGAATTTGGGCAGAGAAACATATAATTTTACTTACTTCTCATTTCAACAATTTACAGTGTTTTTGAAAGCAGTTGTACATGAAAGGAGATACTAGCTTTTAGAACTGGGCGGTTCAGAACTCAATTTTCCTGTGTGTTATTTTTTCCTTTGTAAACATTGTCTATCTAATCATATTTAAAATGATCGAAAATACAGGAATAAAAAAAAAGACTCAAGAAAATTGAGTCTAAACCACACAGTTCTTTTTTGTAGCAGTTCGCAACCACACAAATCTAAAAGCGGAGAGTGATCAACTATTAAAATGAAATTCAGGTAAAAAAGTACAACACAAGTATTTTGAAAACGATAGTACACTTCTAAACCTTTGTTAGTACACTTCTAAACTCTGAGTTTGTCATGTTTAACCAAAAACAACAAAACACAGTTGTTTCGTTGAGTTCTGTATTTTAATTTTTAATGATGCAACTCTATTGAAGACACAATACTTTGATCAATTTTTGAAATTTTGTTTTTTTCACGGATTTCACGGTTTTCACGGTTTTTCACGGTTCTTCGAAACCGTGAATTCACGTTTTCACGGATCCGTGAAAAAAATAATTTCACGCACATCCCTGAGTCCAGACCTTGCCCCTACTAATTATCACTTGTTCTCGGACATGCAACAATCCCTTGAGGGAACTGATTTTAAAACAAAAAGTGATGTCGAAAATTGGCTTGTGTCATATTTTGCATCAAAAAAGCCAGAGTTTTGAAAGACAGGTGCTATGAGTTTGCAGAACAGATGGCAGACTGTTGTCGATAAGGAAGTCAAATACTATTAATCATTTGATTTCTCCTTCTTTGAATAAACACTTTTTCAAAACATAACAAAAACTTCTTTCTCGCCTTTCTTCTACCTCTCGCTTCCATCCCAATGCGAATTGGTCCTGTTATTGCCATCCGTTGCTCCCGTTCTGTAGCCTTGCTCTTTCTTACACTTATTTTCTTGTTGCAGCACTATATTTTTCAGAGTATCGTATTGCTCTTCCACTGGAGTCTCCCTTGTCTTCATTATCAGCAGATTGTGCAGGTTCCCGTCAGCCGGCCTTCATTAACTTTGTCACCCTCATTTGCGACATTGTCGTTTTGTTCGCTTCCGGGTAACCTTTCCGTGACCACTTCTCCACTTCCACCAATCACTCCCGCATCTTCTGACCTGATCCTCTACTCAGCTCCTCAAACACAGCTAACGCATGTGTCTGACTATCGCCCGCCTCCTCTTCAGTTTTTCTTCAAAGTCTTGGAATATAACTTTTATCGGCTTCTTCCGTCGATTTTCCAAGGATCGCAATAGTGATTTTGCAGTTCCCACTAAAAATGTATCTTCTAGAATAGCCATCAGGTCTTCATCATCTTCTACGACATCCCTGAACTTCATCAAGAAAGTTCTCTTGAACCCCCTGAAGCTTCCACTTCCATCAAAAACCTTCGGCTCTGGCAACGCCGCCACCCTCATCATCTTGTTCTGGCTCGCCACGACCTCCTTAACTGTCTCCGCTGTTTGATACTTGGAAAATATCATCCGAGTGGAGAGAAACGTTAGGTCCAACTATCCAGCAAGTGAAAATACTCCTTTTATCAGGCATAATGAACATAGGTACTGTAACAATCCGAACCGTCTCCATTTAAGCTTTTAACCCCAGAAAAGATTATTTAAGTTCCTGATTCGAGTTTTGTAGCAACTAGCAACCTCAGACCAGATGATAAAGATTATAAATCCGCGGCTCAGAGAAACGAACTGTACAACCTAACATCGTTAGAATGCAGGAGAAAATGGATAGACAAAAAATTTGTTTCGAAAATGCTAGCAGACAAAGTAGATATCAACACCTCAGACTTTTTCACTGTCACATACAAAAATAGAACGCGCGCAAAAACTAAATTCACGTGGAGCAAATGCAAAACCAAACTACGGCGTAACTTTTTCACTAATCGCACGCTGACTAGACTTATGCAGAAATAACCTACCTTATGTTATTCCACAATTACCCACATCAACCCCATACGTATCTATTAATTTCATTGCCCAATTAATCATCTTATTATTTCTAGCATTACATGTATAACTACTCCGGCACAATCACATGGAAATTCGATCCTTCTTTTTATTCATTTTACTATACCATGATTTTCTTTCTATTCCACGTACTTTACAATTAAAGTCGTAATAAAATAAATAAATAAATAAATAAATAGCTTGCAACATTTACCTTATTCAAGTTTGTGGAAAATTTTTTACGCGCGAACTCAAAATCTCGGACCTTGAAAGGACCGGTGAGTCGTCAAGCGGGCTTCATAACTTACTGGATAGGGTTTGGATCCATGTCATTGGCTCTCCAGATGCTCTGTTTGAAAGCATCGCGGTTCAGCTCTGGTTTCATATCAATGCAAGTCTTTATTGCGTTCGAAACATGTCGTATGATGTTTCACCTTGTCTCTTTGGTGGTGCTCTAGACTTCGTAGTCTGCTTATAACGGCTCGGATTCTTATTAAAATTGTTGATTCACTTTTTCTCAAATTGACCTTCCGGCTGTTTTGCAGGCACCAATTTGGAGTTGTTCGGCACCAGAAAAGTGTTTTCCACGAAACATGCACAATATAGACAAAAATATGAGAACTAAAACTACATGTTCTTTAAAAGCAAATAAAGCATAAAATTGAAACAATCCAGACACAGATTTCCTCATTAATAGAGATTTTTAAGAAATTTCTGAGGGGGGCGCTATACTTATGTTACGGTTTCAAGAGCCATTTTTCATACATCAATATGCTTCATGGATGTCTTCAGCCACAATATCACAAAACGGATATTTCGGGGGTAGTTTTGCATGCTGAATCCCTTTTTCAATGTATCATGTTGCAGTTTTGCCCGGGAGTGCCAAGACAGACTACTTCGGGGGGGGGGGGGGGGCGGCGCTATACTTATGGAACGGACTGTACACGTTTTGTAAAGAATCGGACGGGCGTTGGAGTTTTTTTATTGGGAGAATTTTGATCGATTAATTCACATCTATTAGGTTGACAAGAAAGTTTTTTTCATGTTCTGCTTTTGTCCATAGCTTGTGACAGAACCAGACAGATACCAAAAAGTCATTATACTGGGTATATAAGAAACCTACCTTGTTGACAATAACATCCACTATTCTCTACTGCTGCTCTGGGGTTCATCGCCGTTTGGTGCAAGTTTATGAAGCTAAGGCCCCTCATGAAAATACAATTCGCATTTTGTTTGGAAAATTCGAGAACAAGGACTTTTCCCTTTAAGATGCTTCCCGCTCTGGGTTGTCTGTATGGTGGTCTCTCCATGGCGCGCACCACTGGAAACTTCTGGACGAAGGCGAAACTATCACGGCCGAGTACTACTCTGCCCAACTGCAAAAGATCAGGGCCCAGCTTAACCTCTCCCCGCTCAAAGGCCACAGAGTGCACCACCTCCACGATAACACCAAAACCACATGTGGCGAAAACAACAAAGCCACTGCTGGCAACGTTCAGCTGGACAGTTCTTGCTCACCCATCGTACAGCCCAGACCTTGCCCCTACTAATTATCACTTGTTCTCGGACATGCAACAATCCCTTGAGGGAACTGATTTTAAAACAAAAAGTGATGTCGAAAATTGGCTTGTGTCATATTTTGCATCAAAAAAGCCAAAGTTTTGGAGGACAGGTACTATGAGTTTGCAGAACAAATGCCAGACTGTTGTCGATAAAAAAGGCAAATACTATTAATCATTCGATTTCTCCTTCTTTGAATAAATACTTTTTCAAAACATAACAAAAACTTTCTTGTTAACCTAATATATGCCAGAATGAGTCTTATACAGTACGTAAGATTGGTATAAGCACACTCCCAAGAATTTATTGTACTGCGTTCGCATGGAAGATGAAGACATGGAACCATTAGATTCAAAATCGGCGTGGTGAGTCAACAATATGCCTACTTACAAATATTCTTTCCGATGCTTTACAAAATTCTAATTAAATGGTTAATGGTAACTTTTTTGAATATTTTTTTGCCATTGTTGTTGTTGTAATATTGTGTCCTTTTTGAGCTTCACGTAATTCACCTCAAGATATCTTGAACAAACAATTAATAATATCTTCGATCTATGTGTGACCCAAGTTTCTAAAATTGTGAAAACACTTGCTTTTGTGATCTCAAAATAAAAATAAACATAATTTAGCACTCCCGTGACCCGTTCCATCACTTCTCCATCAAGAGTTTCTTATCATTAATTCAATCAAGAGAAATATACATTAATTTCAGTATTGAAAAAGTTTTAGTCGCAACTACCTGAACCGCAAAAGTTCCTAAAGTAAGTGAGTTTTTCATTAGTAGTCTACAAGATCACGGCGAACTTTTTGGTGCCTCCAAGCCAAGAGCGAATAGTGGGCGGAGTTTGGTTGCAATATGCGAGCACGATTTTTCAGTACACGAAAAAAAAAGCAAATTTCGTCTTTAAAAAGCGAATTCTGCTCAAAAGATTAAGTTTAACGATCACCATAAGAGAATGGAAAGAAAATACGACGAATAAATTGAAAATTGTGCAAAAATAATTGGCATTTTGCGATATTTTGGCAATTTTGAAAAAAAGCTGGTCCCCGGGAATTAAGGTATTTTATACAACTTTTTCAGGTGCCGCTTTTTTTGTCAAGAGCTCTTTTGATTCTGTACATCATATTGAGAAAGTTTTTAAATTCTAGGTACAGTTTTTGCGAAAATTCTAAAAAACTTAGCGTGGCCGCAAAAACAGCTCGGCCTCGTGCTGTGATTGATGGATTGTGACCGGATTTCGAGAAAAAACCAAAATTTAAGTACTTTGGACAACCTTTTCAGGAACCACTTTTTTTAAGTTTTTGAAATCGTCTACAACATATCAACGTAATTAAAAAATTCTAGGAAAAGTTTTCGAGAAATTCTTGAAAGATATTACGCGGCCTATCACGCTGCCCTGCACGCGAAAAACGTCAACAAAGCTGTCAACGTGGAGCTGGCGCCTATCGGCGACAGAAAAAAAATAGTAAAATTGACATGAACATTTAATGTTCAAAATGTTTCTTCTGCAACGTGTACCAATTGGTGTAGTGGCTAGTGCACAGGTGAAATGCGACACGTGCATTACAGCTCGCTGGTGACTCGCGCGCAAATGGCATGGGGGCACTGCAAGGGTGTCATTGTGTACGCGTAATGAATCGATCGCATTTATTGGCGCATCATTGGCGCATCGTTGACGCATTTCTGGCGTGTTATGCATTCATAATAGGTTAAGCTTTCGACTTCGATCGCTCTATTGTTAACGAGTAATTCTTCACTTGCGAGCTATTTCGAGTTTATTGATTAAGATATATTTATTATCAATCAAAGATATTATACACTGAAAGCTAAAGCGGAAACGAATATGCACCGGGATAATTAATGTAAAATGACCAGCAATATCAAAAATAATCTATCGGTCAATATTATCTGACATATATAAGAAAAATAATATGATATTTAGCAATTTTTCTTCTGCAAATCCTCATCACTCCAATTTTTCCATCTTCTGGGATTGCGTAGGACCTTCCAGATTTCGAAATCGCTTGACCGGAACCTCTGAAATAAATAGATACGAAACTATCTTTCTTGTAAATATTGCTAATTTATTTTTTTTTCCGCGATTTTTTAAATCTTTCCTGTGCTTCGCCCCTTCCCTCACAGCCCAGGTACTAAAAAAGCACGACCGTGTCAATTCAAATGAACGCGTACGGATCAGAGGCCGTATTCATGAACGTTTACCGTACGGTAAATGATTTTCCGAAAGGTAAAATAAGTTTTCAAAGTGTTCATTAGATCAATTACACTATAAATTGTCCGTAAGCGTCTTTACGGTCATTGAAAATTTTATTTAATGTCAGGAAAATCATTAACATTTTCATTTACCATGTGGTAAACGTTCATGAATACGGCCTCAGAGTTGAATGATTTTACGACTACCGGCCATTTTTTCACTTCCGACTTCCGGATAAGAAAGTTTCACTATCATGAAACTCTGGTACGCATATCATCCAGCCAAATCAATCCGCTTGGATTGGAAAACTTCTGACCGGAAGACTCCGATTCCGAAGATTCGCCACTTCCGAAAAAATCCAGTTCCAAGTTCGAACAATTTTTTTTGTTTATGAACAAGTAATGTTTGTTTTTTTGGAGAAAAGTTTTCTACGATTTCATTTTTAAACACATTCGTTGGAATCGAAAATAGGTTGGAAATCGCACATTTTTGAAGTTTTCGACGGAATTTCCGGGCAAAAGTTGCTTTTTTTTCGGAATTTTTCCCCGGAAATCAGTATAAAAAATTCGAGCATGCGCTTATAAAATTCTGGAAATTAATTTACGTACTAAATTGCTTCATACCGAATTTTGAAGTTTTTGAGCCCACCATTTAACTATTCTACATTTCTATCAAGCCTCTACAGATGTTGAAATCATAAAATTGGAGCAAAAATCACGAAAATAGTTGCATGACGTTCAAATTGTATAGTTTCGTAAATCAAATTAACATTTTCACAACTGGAACCAAAGCCGAAACCAACTTCTTGAAAATTCTGCTCCATTTTATGGCACAGATTTACCGAAATACAGGCAGCAGCTAAATTCCTGCGATTTTTTAAACGATTGCACACAAATTTCTACATCTTTGTGCAAAAATTTTTTCCGATGGCCGGGCGCGTTAGAAATCCATTCAAATTTTTTTTTAACTTTTTGCGGGTTTATTTTATTAATGAAACAACTCACTAACTTTTTGCCATCTTCTTCGATTCGTCTGCGACGAGCAGTGTTTCTGCAAAAAATCAATGTGCTTTTTAAATTTTATCATGGATTCGTAACGAAGCGACACTTGAATTCACGTTTTGTTCGAAAAAGTCAACAGTTTTCTGTCACCCAGAGTCACTCCGTCACGAATCTGCTATATTTAGCTTACCTTCTTCGATTTTCGGTCGCAATGCTTCGCAATAGGTCTCCTGATCTGAAAAACAAAAACATTATTAAAGAATTGATAACATATGAACAAAAATAACAAAAAATAGGAGAAAAAATTTAAAAAAATTAGCTACCTATAGAATTAATGCAAACGTGCTCCAGTGACATGAGTGGGCCATAGATTCACCATCGAGCTATCGCAAGGCAGAGAAAATATAGATCTATCAGCGAGTCACTAGCTGATTTTTAGCTGCGGTTGGTGTATCGTGCATTCACCATAGACTTTCATTTGTAATAGATACACCGCATTTCTGCTGTGTGAGTTGCAAATCGAATCTGCGCTTCCAAGTTCAATTCCTCCCAACGTTGATGTGTTTTTATCGCTCCAAGAGAACTTTACCTGACCCTTCAAAGCGAACAGACGGACATACTTGAATAGCGTAATATATTCTCAGTACGGAGCGCTGCAAACGCGCTCCCTTTGCACTGTGGTGGACGCGGCCACGTTGGCGACGAGAGAGTGCAAAAATTGAGAGAGCCGTGGCCGATGTTTTGCTCTGATTTCTCTAAACCTCACTCCAAATGCATGAGAAATTCTTTGTTCGATTGGAGCGAGTTTGCAGCGTTTTATACCGAGTATATATATAAGAAAGATTGCTAGTTTATAGTTCCAAATTTTCCTATTATAGCAAGAAATGTGTTGCCTGAGAGCTCTGATTTTCGATTTTAATTTTCTTTGCTTAATTCGTTTGCTCCAAATTTTCAAAAATCTGATTTTCAGAGACAAACAGCTTACTAGGGAATGCCCCGGACTTAATTTGGGCTTTCGCGATGAGTCATACATGATTTGAAATAGAATTTTATGGAGATTCCAAAACTACTTTTCGTTTTTGCTAAACGCCGGTGGTTTTCGAGAAAATCGCTTCTGAAAATCCAGTTAAAATTTCAATTTTGTGTGCGTTTTCAAATATTAAATGCGTGAGCTGTTCCTTTCAAAATCATCCAGACAGTCACTTTTTTGCCATTCGCTTTCTTGCAACAGCTGAACAGCGGTTGGGTGGTTAAGTGGGTAGCGCGTTAGGGTTAGGTTCTAGAGGTAGCGGGTTCGGGTCCTTCACTGTTGGGAATGGTTGTGGTGGTTTGGATGGATTGTATGTTGGGTTTTGTTCTTTTTAAATCCTTTTTTTGCCTCATTTTTTGCTTTGCATCTCCTCTGTTAGTTTTTTATTGTTTTGCTTCTGTAAATTTCAAATTCTTGTGCAAAGTATTTTTATAGATGGAACTCCAAAGACTATCCAGTAATTCATTCTGCCACATGTGAATTTCTTTGCTTCAAGTTTTTTATACTGCTTCAAGCTGTTCATATTTGTGACCCTACTTTGATTTTTTAAAATAATGATCCAAAATATGAATAAAGATCCAAAGAGCCGAATGTGCATCCATTTACTGAACAGTCTTCGAAATTCCAACTTTCAAAACAATTTTGAACAGGAGTTTGAAACTTACAGTGTTTCATTAGCATAAATATGACAAAAATTGGTTTAAAAGAAACACAACCCAACATGCAATCCATCCAACCTACCACAAGCATTCCCAACTGTGAAGGACCCGAATCCGCTACCTCTAGAACCTAACCCTAACGCGCTACTAACTTAACCATACAACCGCTGTTCAGCTGTTGCAAGAAAGCGAATGGCAAAAAAGTGACTGTCTGGATGATTTTGAAAGGAACAGCTCACGCATTTATTATTTGAAAACGCACACAAAATTGAAATTTTAACTGGATTTTCAGACGCGATTTTCTCGAAAACCACCGGCGTTTAGCAAAAACGAAAAGTAGTTTTGGAATCTCCATAAAATTCTATTTCAAATCATGTATGACTCATCGCGAAAGCCCAAATTAAGTCCGGGGCATTCCCTAGTTAGGCAAACGTCTTCTTACAATAATAGGAAACTCCAAATATGAATCGGAAGTTTTGCCCAGAAAATTAAGATCTTGTTAGGGAATACAAAACTTAAAGAGAAATTTTCAAACCATAAAGGACTCTTGACAGATTCAAAACATTTTTGGAATCTCGATCGAAAGTATTGGAATCCGGACAGAATTTCAGTAAAGTGTGCAGGCGATGCGCGTGTGTAGAAAGTTTTTGGATTTGGAAAGTTTTTGGAACTTAATAAGATCGCCAAATATCCATAAATCACCAGATTATAGTTCCAAAATTTTAGGTTATTGTAATAAATGAGTTGCCTAAGGGTTGAGTCAAAATCGAAACGAGGGTAACTCTTTATATTCATTAAGTTGGTAAACAAAAATTAGGATTAAAAAAGGTTGATTTATTGTTACTGTATAACTTTCCGATGATTTTCTGGAATTTCCTTACAAAACAAGCGAGAAGAAATACTTGAAGACCTGAAAAAAGTAGGTCGGGGGGAGTATATTGTGTTCTTCTCTCACTAACCGCAAACATGTAGGAAAGTACCAAATGGATACTGAAAAAAATTAATAGAGTTTATAGATAAACATTGAAATGAAACCGATTATTGAAAAGAAAAACAACTTTGAAAAATTATCAGAGACAAAGAGTCGCAGAAAAAAAAACACGGGAAATGCGTCAGTAATGAGCAAGACGTTTTTTGCGTGCAGGGCAGCGTGACCTAAAAAGGGGCGTTTTCTAGCGCTGTGATTGGTTGAACATGGCGGAGCAGTTCTTAGTCCCTGCCATTTTAATCGGTCCATATGGGGTGTTCTGTCTTTTTTGTCAACTTCTTTTTTTTCTGTGGCAGCTTTTTGAGTTATCTACAAACTGAAAACAAGAAATGTTGAAAACACCCACTCGTTTTCTTGGAAATCCTGAAAAAGCTCACGGGGCCTAGAATTTTCGTGCTTTTTTTCAACAGCCACGGACTTGTATTCGTTTTTGCTGGCCGAGGTCCCAATAAATTCGCCGTGAAGATGTGAATAAAAAATGTTCCTTTCAGTGAAATCTATTCCTTCTCTTTCACCATCCAAAGGAACATTTACTTCAAGTAAGTGTTTTTTTAATCATCGCATTCGTATTGCTTACGAAAGGAACAGTAGGCTTTACCGTTTATCTGAGAATAGTGAAAAATTTAGGAATTCCGTAAATCCAACGTACAGGAGGAAAGGGGGCGCACTGGGGTATGAGGAGGGAGTGAGTAAGCGCGCCCGGACGCACATACGCAACGCATCCAATTGAGGCCCAAAAAATAAAAAATCGCGCGAAAAATTTCGCATTTTCGGAGAGAGAAATCAACGCGCGCGAAATAATTTCGGATAGGATTTCGTAATTTTCACGATTTTGCGTTGGTTTTTCTCTCCGATAATGCGAAATTTTTCGCGCGCCTTTTTTATTTTTTGGGGGCGCTACCTCGAAATAAAACTCGATATAAATATTGTCGGCCCGCCAAAATTATCAAACGCGCCCCGCTGAACTCAACGCTATGCGATTTTCATTTTGGTTTCCAAATCATTTCATTTCACGTTGAAATTACACGTGAAATTAAATATCTTGGAGACCAAAATGAAAATCGAATAGCGTTGAGTTCAGAGGAGCGCGTTTAACCATTTTGACGGGCCGATAATATAACTTTCAAAATAGGACAGGACGCAAAACAGAACCGAGCAAAATGTAATATAACTACTTGAAAAAAACAGCTTTAAATGGAACTAGAGAATGCTGTAGGGTCAGGCTCTGGGAATTTTCTTAACAATTGTGCCCGAGGGTTAATTACCTCCTGAATTCATTTTTCATAGTCTCCACATGCACAACTCGCAAAAGGTCCAACCCACCGTTCTTACCAACGCCCTTTGCAAGCACTGTAAGCCGAACTGTGGTGGCTGAGTGGTATACTGGTTGCACAGAAATCTGATGGTAAGGGGATCAAAAACGTTTATAAATCTAGATTACAAGCGAAAAGAACCCAAAACAAAAAAAAAATTTTGTCTCTCAAATTAAGGGACCGCTATTTTAAAAAAAGTGTCCACATAACCTGCAAAAATTCGTGGGGGCCGAACGAGCTTCTCATTATTCAGAACCCCAGCTACACAGGTAGAGCGTGCCCTGCTTATGATAGGGCGCTACCTCAAAATAGAACCTTTTCGAATTATTACTGCGTCGCGAAAACCAGTCAAAGCGCTCGTGATGTCTGTGGTCTCGCCGCGACCAGCGCATATACGGTAGTTTATTTACGAAAAAAACGAAATTACATTTCATTTGAAAAAACAAAGCAAAAAAATGCAGACAAACTACCGTATACGCGCTGGTCGCGGCGAGACCAGAGACGCAACTCACGAGCGCTCTGACTGGTTTTCGCGACGCAGTAATGGGACTGTATCGAATTAGAATTTAACGCAAAATAGAACCGCGTGAAATAGAACTGTTCTGAATTAGAACTGTTTCGAAATAAAAATGTTTCAAAATGAAACCGCGTGAAATAGAACTGTACTGAATTAGAACTGTTCCGAAATAGAACTATGCCAAAACATCTTGAGTGAAATCGGAAAAAATAAAAATTTAAAAGTGTATAAAAACTAGAAGTATTAATGAAACAGCATGTGGTGGATCTTTTTCAGCGCTTAAAATAACCCGGAAACCCAAATTTTCATGTACCTACCACAAAAATTACGACTACAGTACCAAAAAGTCGAAAAATCAGCCGCGTCATAATTATAAGACACCCCCAAAAAATGATGAATTTTTCAACTTTTTTCAACCTTTTTAAACTTTTATCTATTTTTTTGCCGGTTTTTCTGTTTTTTTTTTTAAAGACAATTTCTTATTTTTTACCAATACTTGTGTCCTATTACTGCGTCGCGAAAACCAGTCAGAGCGCTCGTGCTTTGAGGCTGTGGTCTCGCCGCGATCAGCACGTATACCGTATATACGGTAGTTTGTTTACATTATTTTTTGAATTGTTTTTCTGTTTTTGCATTGTTTTCGTAAAAAAACTACCGTATACGCGCTGGTCGCGGCGAGACCACAGCCGCAAGACGCGAGCGCTCTGACTGGTTTTCGCGACGCAGTAATATTTGACCATTCTTTTCATGTTTCACACGTTTTTGAGTTTGACTTCAGAATATAACATTTAGCATGTTCAGAAAACTGTTTATTAAAAGGAAAATCAACCAAAACGTCAAAGAAAACCAGAGAAAATAACAGAAATTTAATAAAAACTAGGTCCTCCAAAGTTGGCAAAAACTCATTGACTACACCACTCTTTGACTACATGCACTCATTGACTACACATTCTCATTGACTACAAAGTCTCATTGACTATACTTGTCTCATTGACTACGCTTGTCTCATTGACTACGCTTGTCTCATTGACTACAAAGTCTCTTTGATAAATTTTTACAGCAGGTAAATTAAAATAGTAAATGATTTTCCGGGCGGAAAATATTGGTTTCCGTATTATTGAATGCTTTTTGTGGACCGTATAAAGTGCCATTAAGCCAAGCTTTGAGGATCAGATTTTTGTTATATAATTTTTTACATCCTAAAATAGTCTAATTGTAAGTAAAACAAAAGGATAAAACTGCTGAACTTTCCGGAAATGGATGCTTGTTTACATGAAAATTTGCAAGAAATCAACGAAAAATTAAAAACAACTTGTTATAAAATTAAGAGACTGTTTATTTTTGCTATAATGATTAAGTATATTTTTTATTCCATGCGCGATAAAGCATCAGCATATTACCTTAGTGACCCAAGAGAATGTAGTCAATGAGCAACATGAAGTCAATGAGACTTTGTAGTCAATGAGACAAGTGCAGTCGATGAGACAAGTACAGTCAATGAGACTTTATAGTCAATGAGAATGTGTAGTCAATGAGTGCATGTAGTCAAAGAGTGGTGTAGTCAATGAGTTTTTGCCTCCAAAGTTCCGCATCACTTGGAATAGTCTGTTGTTCCTGCTATTAGTAAGACTCGAGGTATAAAAGCTGGATCTTGTCCCACACGGCATCTTTGAACTCTGCTACAGTTTGAAACTGCTTTCCGTGACGATAAACTGCTTGGGCAAAAAGTTCCCCATTCTCTATGGGGTTGAGGTCTGGCGAGTTGGCTGGTCAAGCAAGGACTTTGATATTTTTCGTGGAAAACCAGTTCATTGTCGATGAGCTTTTGTGGATTGCTGCATTATCATCCATATATATATAATTCCGTTTGGGTCTGTAATTGAGTTTCTTGGTGTGTCTGTTTCCAAACTGCATGGCGGAAGCGAACTGAGCGTTCGAGACCAACACAAAAACTCGAACTTGCGTCGTTAGTTTACTAGACAAGCGTTTAACCGCCTGCGCTATAGGGCACACGCAATAAATACCGTAAAACCTGTATTAGACTTGCATGCAAGTATATTGTTCAAAGGCCTCGCCAGGGTGCAAGTCTATTAGAGGGGCAAGTCTAATAAAGAGTGCAAGTCTATTGTTCCAACCTCGAAAAGGCTAGGTAGTCTTTTTTTATTTAAAATTATATGTTTCAATAATAACAAAAAATCAAAATCGAGACAGTACAAATTACAGAAAAAATGGGGGCACTACGGTATAGAACCCGCACGGAATAGAGCTGCTACGGAATAGAACTGCGCGGAATAGAACCGGCTGAAATGGAACTGTGCTGAAAAAAACAACTGCACGAAATAGAACTTAGGGACTCACAATGCACAACGAAATACTTCTTCGAGTTGTTCGAGCCGTTCTGTGTCGGTTCAGCACCATTTCAGGCGGATCTATTCCGTGCGAGTTCTATAACATAGTACCACCAAAAAAATTTCTCAGAGAATTTTAGGCTAAATCGGCCAGAGTTTTCTTTGTTTTTCAATTTTCTCAATAATAATAAAAAATTAGAAAAATTGAAGTGAAATTACGCAATTTTTGCCGCATTTATTGCGTATGCAGAGGGGCAAGTTTATTAAAGGTGCAATTCTATTAGAGGGTGCAAGTCTATTGTTCCAATGCCTCTCTCAGGTGCAAGTCTATTAGAGGGGCAAGTTTAATAAAAGGGCAAGTCTAATACAGGTTTTACGATACATGCAAAAACAATTAAAAAGAAAGATAATTAAATAAATTTTAAAAATGAAAAAAAAATAAGCTTTTGATGCAGCCAGGCTTGTCTTTTTGAAAGATATCGGTTTTCTTGCGGTTTCCACGGTTGAAAAAGAAAACAATTCCTTTCTGGAGAGTGTCCTGGTAGTCCATCAAGTTCATCTTACAAGTCACAAATTCTAAGAAAACGAGTGTTGGAAGCTCATCTCACGACATATCGCTTATCTCGATCATTGAGGATTCTTGGACGTCCAGTGGGTTTTGCTGAGCCGTGAGCCATTGTATTTTGAATGTAGGTTCTTACACAACATCACAAACAGGTGATTCTTCTGCTCATCTGGAAAGTACTCAATCCAAATTGAATCATAATGTCCAGTTGAAGTTGCACTTCTGAAGAGAGTAGAGGCGAGACCCATGATGATTGAAATGAGGTGAATGAATGTAACTCATGGCCTAAATCATAATCATCGTAATTTCAGCTAGCCTAAACGTTTTCTTATATCTTCTGCACATCTTTGAATCACTTTAGTCAACCAAAATCCTTGAAAGAGATGTGAAGGTGAAAAAGTTGGAAACTTGAAAGAAAGTAGTCAAATATGCCACAAGTATTGGTAAAAAATGAGAAAGTATCTTTAAAAAAAATAAAAAACAGAAAAAACGGCAAAAAAATAGATAAAAGTTTTAAAAGGTTGAAAAAAGTTGAAAAATTCATCATTTTTTTTGGTGGGTGTCTTATAATTATGACACGGCTGATTTTTCGGCATTTTGGTACTGTAGTCGTAATTTTTGTCGTAGGTACATGAAGAGTTGGGTTTCCGAGTTATTTTAAATGCTGAAAAAGATCCACCACATGCCGTTTCATAAAAACTTCTAGTTTCCCCCAAACCGCGAAAATAGGGGGGGGGGTGTCTTATAATTATGACGCGCACTGTACAAAACGACATCACTGAACAATAATGCTTAACGGAGATTAAATAAATTGCACACGACTCCCCTTGGCGACTGATGCATCCACATTTGTCTGCACGTTTTGCTCCATCCTCCACGTGTTGCGATGTACTCTACTGAAATCTCTGTATCCACTCGCGCTCTGCATCACAGCCTTCTTTGGTTTCCACCTCAACTCAATTCCAACAGCTTTGAACGCATTTGTTCCCAGCAGGAAATTGTCCGCATTATTCTTTACAATTTGGAAAATGACCACGGCTTTTCTGTCCCTGATCTTGATCTCCAACCTGACTTGTTCCTGGACTTGCATCGTCAGTCTAGATGCATTCACCAACTTGAAATGTGGCTTCGCCAGCATTTCACATCGATCTTTCCAGTCGATACAACCTCTTTTCAGCTTCTCCCATGCACCTGAAGAAATCACTGACACCACCGCTCCACTGTCAATCGTGACTTTTCTTCGAGAATTTCACAGTTCTCCCACATCTTCACCATTGAACTCCTTGTTCCTTCTAACTGATCTTTTCTCACGACATTGGCTACTATTTTCGAAGTACATTGCTTCGCAATGTGCCGGACTCTCCCGCAATTGTAGCACTTCATACTGGATCTCTGAACCACGCTCTTTTGCGAAGCTTCTCCATCGCTTAGCTGCTCTTCTTTCTCGCCTTTCTTCTACCTCTCGCTTCCATCCCAATGCGACTTTGTCCTGTTATTGCCATCCGTTGCTCACGTTCTGTAGCCTTGCTCTTTCTTACGCTCAATTTCTTGTTGCAGCACTATTTTTCAGAGTATCGTATTGCTCTTCCACTGGAGTCTCCCTTCTCTTCATTATCAGCAGATTGTGCAGGTTCCGGTCATCTTTCGCGGCCGGCCTTCATTAACTTTGTCACCCTCATTTGCGACATTGTCGTTTTGTTCGCTTCCGAGTAACCTTTCCGTGACCACTTCTCCACTTCCACCAATCACTCCCACATCTTCTGACCTGCTCCTCTACTCAGCTCCTCAAACACAGCTAACGCATGTGTCTGACTATCGCCCGCCTCCTCTTCAGTTTCTCTTCGAAGTCTTGGAATATAACTTTTATCGGCTTCTTCCGTCGATTTTCCAAGGATCGAAATAGTGATTTTGCAGTTCCCACTAAAAATTTATCTTCTAGAATAGCCATCAGGTCTTCATCATCTTCTACGACATCCCTGAACTTCATCAAGAAAGTTCTCTTGAACCCCCTGAAGCTTCCACTTCCATCAAAAACCTTCGGCTCTGGCAACGCCGCCACCCTCATCATCTTGTTCTGGCTCGACACGACCTCTTTAACTGTCTCCGCTGTTTGGTACTTGGAAACTATCATCCGAGTGGAGAGAAACGTTAGGTCCAACTATCCAGCAAGTGAAAATACTCCTGATTATCTAAGTTCCTGATTCGAGTTTTGTAGCAACTAGCTTGCAACATTTACCTCATTCAAGTTTGTGGAAAATCTTTTACGCGCGAACTCGAAATTTCGGACCTTGAAAGGACCGGTGAGTCGTCAAGCGGGCTCCATAACTCACTGGATAGGGTTTGGATCAGGGGTGGGACAAAAAAAAATTTTCCACAAAAAAAAAAAAACTTTTTTTGTCCTCGAAAATATTACCAAAAAAAAAAAACTTTTTTTGTCCCCAAAAAAAGTTACCAAAAAAAAAACTTTTTTTGTCCCCCAAAAAAATAACCAAAAAAAAAATTTTTTTTGGTCTCAAAAAAATTAACAAAAAAAAAAAAAATTTTTTTTCCTCAAAAAATTTACCAAAAAACAAAAAAAATTCCAATAAAAGTACGTATTTCTGCCATTTAAAAAGAAATTTTCGAAGTTTTTGTTGAAAATTAGAGGTTTTTGTCAATTCTGAGCAAATACTGAATAAGTTTTTGCCCAAAAACCGGAACTTTCTTTCGTTTCCGTGGCTCTAAAAAAAATTTTTTTGCCTGCGGCGCATTATCAAAAAAAAAAAGAAAATTTTTTGGTCTCACTCTTACCATCGAAAAAAAAAATTAAAAAATTTTTTGTCTTATCCACATCCTCAAAAAAAAAACAAAAAATTTTTTGTCTCATCCAAAAAAAACCCGAAAAAACAAAAAAAATCGAAAAAAAATTTTTTTTGGTCCCACCCCTGGTTTGGAACCATGTCATGGGCTCTCCAGATGCTCTGTTTGAAAGCATCGCGGTTCAGCTCTGGTTTCATAGCAATGCAAGTCTTTATTGCGTTCGAAACATGTCGTATGATGTTTCACCTTGTCTCTTTGGTGGTGCTCTAGACTTCGTAGTCTGCTTATAACGGCTCGGATTCTTATTAAAATTGTTGATTCACTTTTTCTCAAATTGACCTTCCGGCTGTTTTTCAGGCACCAATTTGGAGTTGTTCGGCACCAGAAAAGTGTTTTCCACGAAACATGCACAATATAGACAAAAATATGAGAACTAAAACCACATGTTATTTAAAAGCAAATAAAGCATAAAATTGAAACAATCCAGACACAGATTTCCTAATTAATAGGGATTTTTAAGAAATTTCTGAGGGGAGGGGGGGGGCGCTATACTTATGTTACGGTTGCAAGATCCATTTTTCATACATCAATATGCTTCATGGATGTCTTCAGGCACAATATCACAAAACGGATATTTCCGGGGTAGTTTTGCATGCTGAATCCCTTTTTCAATGTCTCATGTTGCAGTTTTGCCCGGGAGTGCCAAGACAGACTACTTCGGGGGGGGGGGGCTATACTTATGGAACGGACTGTACACGTTTTGTAAAGAATCGGACGGGCGTTGGAGTTTTTTTATTGGGAAAATTTTTATCGATTAATTCACATCTATTAGGTTGGCAAGAAAGTTTTTGTTATGTTTTCGTTTTGTCCATAGCTCGTGACAGAACCAGACAAATACCAAAAGGTCATTATACTGGGTATATAAGAAACCTACCTTGTTGACAATAACATCCACTATTCTCTACTGCTTCTCTGGGGTTCATCGCCGTTTGGTGCAAGTTTAGGAAGCTAAGGCTAAGGCTTCCATTCGGACCAATTTTCGTCCGTCCGGTCCGTCCGTTCGTCCGTCCGCCCGCCGTCCGTCCGCTTCGTCCGCGGTTTGTCCGGTTCGTCCGTTTTGTCCGGCACGCTCTATTTGGCTTGGAATTTTAATTTATGGCACTCTCTTTAAAAGTTCTGACATTGAAAATGTAAGCGGTTGCAAATTTATGTAGAATTAGCTTTGCAAAAACAAATTTTGTAATTTTTTCCCGAATTTTTGATAGCAGAAACAAGACATTTCTGTTGATATTTTTAAGAAAAAAAAACAAAAACTGATTTTGAAAACAAAATATAGCAGAAACAAAAAGAAAAGCTAACAAGAAAAAAAAAACGGACGAAGCGGACCGACCTCGGACGAACCGGACGAACCGGACGAGCCGACGAAATTCGTCCGCTTTTTTTTCGTCCGAATGGAAGCCTTAGCTAAGGCCCCTCATGAAAATACAATTCGCATTTTGTTTGGAAAATTCGAGAACAAGGACTTTTCCCTTTAAGATGCTTCCCGCTCTGGGTTGTCTGTATGGTGGTCTCTCCATGGCGCGCACCACTGGAAACTTCTGGACGAAGGCGAAACTATCACGGCCGAGTACTACTCTGCCCAACTGCAAAAGATCAGGGCCCAGCTTAACCTCTCCCCGCTCAAAGGCCACAGAGTGCATCACCTCCACGATAACACCAAAACCACATGTGGCGAAAACAACAAAGTTACCACGATATCAATCGGAGAGTTATAAAGGATTCGTGGCGGAGTGACAATTTTTTGCTCGTTTTTATTCGAAAAAAATGAAGGAATAACTGAAGAAATAAAGAGATTTGTCGTCTCACAGTTTCACGTGAAATGTCACTCCGTCACGAATCCATTATACCACGATATTAATTTCAACGGCGTTTTGTAGCAAATTTTACGCTGAATCCGAACATTTCGAGCTTGAAGAGGTTTTATGTTTGTATTCCACGAACAAAAAAACTAGCGTCATCGATGAAATTTTTCGAGAATTTTCAGTTGAAGTTTGACGAGCTTTTAAGAAAATCGGAGAGTTACAGAACAAAAACTGATTACAAAAATGAATTCCCCACACCTTAAACTGTCTGAATACTAAAAATTAGCCGCGTGCCCCGGTAAACTCGACCACACGGGTCAAAAAAGTGAGTTCCATTTTCGTTTTCTCCTTTTTCTGAGAAAATGGTACATTTTAATGTAAAACAGACTTGCTCATTAGATTCAGCATGGCCGATTACATCTACAAAAATAGTTTTGAGTATCATACTTCATTCCGGGGCCACCTTACAGGCCTGTAAACATGCCCGCGCGAACTGAGGAGAAAAATCGTCAGACTCCGCTCACCCCTTTGCGCTTCCTAAATATAGACAAAATATGAAAACTAAAACCATATGTTATTCCCAAGCGCATAAAGCATAAAATTGAAAAAATCCAGGCACAGATTTGCTCATTATTACTCTCGTCTCAGCTAATGCACATCGTTTTTCAAAAAATGGAAAAAATAACACAGTTGAATCAAGTGCGACCGTAACACATTCAAAGAGAGAGAGTGAGCGAAAACAAGAGACCACATTTCTCACTCTTATTCATCCCTCCCTCTTTCTCACACTCTATCATATTGTGGCATTAATTCAAATTTGGCAAATTCGTAGCGAGACGCCGAGATTTATCGTGAGTTTTTCCCATTTTTTGAAAAAGGATGTGCATTAGCTGAGACGAGACTAATAATAGGGATTTTTAAGAAATTTCCGAGGGGGGTGCACTGCACCTTGCATTGGGAGACTCGCTTCAAAAACCAGAGAAATTGGTCACCGCGTCTGCGTCTTGTATCTCGGCACACTCTCTCGCTCACTTTTTTTGAAAATATGTTTTTCAGAGCATTAAAATGCATTTTAAACTGCATTTTATCGTTTTATTTTTGGAAAAATCTCTCTGTTAAAAGGTAGATGTTAAAAGGTTAAAAGGTGTTTTTAAATCATATGTTTCGAAAATTGGTGAATTCTTCCGTGCACCCTATCGAATTTTAGTTGTTCTTCTATTTTCGCAGGTATTTTTTTATCCGAAAATTCATATTTTCTATTTTTCCCTTTCAATTAATATTTATTTTGTCTGAAATTTACATTTTTACTTGCCATTTGACGAAAACCAGCCTTGGCGAGAAACCATCATTGTACAATTGCAATGCAAAACATACGAAAAATTGTGCGACGAGAACTTTATCCCATTTCTTTTTTTTTAGCTTAATGTCAAGGTTACAGTAAAAGGCTCAGTGAGGGCCACTGCACTTGATTAATTACAACGTGGCTTTCGAGTAGTTGTGCAAAAGAAACACAGAATTTATCACTCATTTGTTTATCTTATAAACGATAAAGAAAAGGGGACAAAAAGTAAGGCGAGATTCCCCAAACCAGTAGTTGGCGTGGTCCACGAGTAAACTCGAGGAAAAACCTCTAAGAAAATGAGAGGGGGCGAGGTGTCGGCAAGCCTCAGAAACCAGATAAACCGACGGGACATGCGGCGGCTACCGCGTTAGAGACTCCGTAGAGAATCCTACGCCAAAAGAGAAGGAGAGGGACGCCAACACCGGAAAGGGTTCAAACGACTTACGGTACGGGGAAATTGGTTGCAAGCGAGTGAAGAAGAGACAATTAACATTGGCAGCACGACTGACGATCCAAGAGAACGGCGAGACGACTTCAAGCAATTGACGACTTCAGCATGCAGTTGGTAAAGACAGTGGGTAGAATCCATTGGTTGATCCGGAGAGCAGCTTACAGTCCAAACATTGAGCAACGAAGGCAGCAACGCGAGAGACGGCAGCGGCCGCTCCCGAGAGGGAGAGCAGTGGGTAGAGAGAGTTAGTAGTCGAGAGAGTGGTACAGAAACGTGAGAGCAAGTGTAGGCAGAGGCGCCGCACTTCTCTACCTCGCGGTGCCGCGCGTGACGTGGCAACGCGAGGTCACGTAGATGCGCAGGTGGTCTCGGCGCGACGAATGTACGGTAAGTGCGTGTAGTTCTCGCGGACATTGGTTGACGGAAAATCAGTTGTTTGAAAGCAAATTTGATGTAAAATAAAGCGAATTTTCCATCCATTTGGTAGATATAGAAGGTCCAAGTGATTTGAGAGATAAAAGGTTAAGACTAATGAAGTTTTCCATAGACAGCCCATTATTGTCTTGACACTTAACTTGAAAACTGATATACCGTAAAACCTACAATAGAAGAACCCCTATAATTAAAGGACCCCTATTATAGAAGGACAGTCTTAGGCTTCCAATGAAAAATAGAAGGACACCCTATAATACAAGAACCCCTATATTAGAAGGACACTTTACTAAGAACACCCACGATTTTTTTAAACGTTTGTTTCCGAACTTTTTTTTTTCTTTGGTTTCTTATTAAAAAATATAATTTCAAAATGACGAAAGCGAGGATATGTCACAAAACCAGTTCATGAGTTCTGATTATCGACGTCTGCCGGATGGTGGCCGTCGTTTGAAAGCCGCAAAATTTATTAAGAACTTATTGGAGTGAATTCAAAATCATATTATCCATCTATGAGAGTTCCACCGCTCGCACACGGACCGTGCACTGCGGACTTTCCCGCACATCGTCTTGCGTCTCTCAAGTTCTCACGTAGAAAATACGTATTCCGCCGATGGCCTAGCGCTGCATGGCCTAGGTTCCGATAGGGTCCAAGTGGGACTTTCAGAGTTAAGGACAGCAGAAAAAGTATTGAAAAATTGTTTTGAAGTGTATTGTTTGGAACACATATTTCGGGGGTACTACGGTATAGAACTCACACGGAATAGAACTGATGCGGAATAGAACTGCGCGGAATAGAACCGGCTGAAATTGAGCTGTACTAAAAAACAACTGCACTAAATAGAACTCAGAGCCTCACTATGTACAACGAAATAATTCTTCGAGTTGTTCGAGCGGTTCTGGGTCGGTACAGCTCAATTTCAAACGGTTCTATCCCTCGAAGTTCTATTCCGTAGCATTTCTATTCCGTTTGAGTTCTATACAGTAGTACCCCACCCCTCCCCCGTTTTTCAGTCGCTGAACGGCTGGTTTGATGAAAGCTTTTTCATAAAAATGATTCCTTTAAAAATTGTTTCTTTCTTTATCATGCTCCGAAAATTAGAAGGACACCCTATAATTGAAGGACACCCTATATTAAAAGGACATCATGTGAGGGGGGGTTGAGAATAGAAGGACATGTCCTTCTATTACAGGTTTTACGGTATCAATTATTTTTCTTATGAAAATCGATAAAATCACATACAAATTCAAATTTTTTTCTTGTTCATTGAAGTGCCAAAACATTTGTGAAAATTAGAAATTTTTGTTGAATCCCGTATTCCAGAACGATGCTGGACTCGAAAAAAAGATTTCAACACAGAAATTCAAAACTATGGCTAAAAAATGTCGGCAAAAAAGAAAGAAAAAGAAAAAATTGACAGCGTACAAGTAATTATTGGCCGATTTTGATAAACTTTAATTTAAAAACATTCAAAAAATTTTTACTTCCATTCAACAGAGCGATTTTTGAAAAAAGGGAACGAGAAAATGCTGAAAAATGCATTTTAATGATCTGTTTCAAAAAAAAGTGAGCGAGAGAGTGTGGCGAGATAAGAGACGCAGGCAGACGCGGTGCAAGTTCGCTCTATTGGTCATTTTCTCTGAATTTTGAATCTAGTCTCCCCATGCAAGGTGCAGTGTGGTGCTATAATTATGTTACGGTTGCAGGAGCCATTTTTTCATTCATCTATCTGCTTCATGAAGGTCTTCAGGCACAAAAGTTATTTCCGGGGTAGTTTTGCATGCTGAATTCGTTTTTTCAAGTTTCACGTTGCAGTTTTGCCCGGGAAGGCCAAGACAGACTACTTCGAGGGGGGGGGGCGCTATACTTATGAAACGAACTGTATGCTTTGTGGGTATTTGTAGTGGCGACGCGCCGGAAGCATGTGTGAAACCTCAAAAATTGGCGACCGTAGGGAGCTGGATAGAAGTATGCTTAATGGGGTTTGTAGCGTCAACGGGAGCGATCGTGGTACCGGTGGGGACATAAAATTTGAAAAAGGCACGGTCTCCCGGACGGGAAAAGCGCCGCTAGGAATAACTGCTGGCGCATATCTCGTTCTCTCTCCCTCACCACCGCATCGCAGCAATTTTTTTCAACGGGAATTTGTTTCTTTTTTGATTTTCAGCAAAACTAGACCACTTTTTGAAAATCTGTCATTAAACTATAATCTGCAGGTCAAATGCTTCATTTTTATTACAAAAACCACACGATTGGTGCAGAATTGACGGAGGAGATGCATTTAAAAAAAAATAGTACAGAATTTTACTAAAAACTCAATTTTCTGCAACATAATAATGTATTTTAAATGTCTTCCTTGTGCAGAATGTTCTCGCGAACATTTTAACCTTCGTCAATTCTGCACCAATCGTGGTGTTTTTGTAATAAAAATGAACCATTTGATCTGAAGAATCTTTACTATTATTAATCTTTATCTTTTCTTTACTATTATTAAGCACTGAAGTTTGTCAGTATGTGTGTGAGATTTCATGTCACCAACTTTTTCTCCTACTTCTATTGAACCGATTTGCACCAAACTTGGCTACGCATTTTGAAACACAAGGGGCATGAGGCTGCCGAAATTTTTTTCAGAATCGAACAAATTTGAATGGTAGCATACTGTATTCACTTACTAGGGAATGCCGTAGGGTCAGGCTTTGGGAATTTTCTTAAAATTTGTACCCGGCGGTTATTTTGCCTCCTGAATCGATTTTTCATAGTCTCCACCTGCACAAATCGCAAAAAGCTCGAAAACGAGCTCATCAAAATGCTCACGGCGACCACCGTTTTTATCACCGCCTTTGGCAAGCACTGTTCGGCAAGCAGCGGTGGTCCACAGGTAGTGCGCGTTCAGCTTATAATAGGTTGCGCGCAAGGCCTATCGAGTACACGCGAAGGGCAGCGAAGTCAGCCAATAAAAGGCCTATCGCGGCTCGACGCCTGTAATAGGCTTAGAATAAACTTATCGCGGGTGATTTTTGCCTACAATTTGCTTATTGCGGTCGATAGAAAACCTATTGCACGTTAATAATAAGCCTTTCGCGGCTATTGCAAGTTCCAACGTAGACGTACCTCGACCTATTAAAACTTAAATTTTCTTAAAAAACTTGAAATCAACCATTTATTTCAACATCTATTTATTTAGAAATCATTAAAAAAAATATGCAAATACAATTTAACAAGAGAAAACAATAAAAAGGAAACATGTAAAATAACAAAAGAGCATCACAGAGAAAAATAAGACGGTTAGGGAAAATTTTGGCTGCCTGGAGAATGTTTTACTTCTAAAAAGACATTCGAATTTTCAAACCCAAATAAAATTTGTTATCAGGTATTCCCAAAAAGCGATACTTGAGTTCACGTTTTTTTCGAAACTGGGGTTTTTCACTATATGGTAAAAAAATAAGAAAAACGGCAAAAAAAAACTGCGCGAAAACTCGTCAAATGCTCCGATTGACCTAAAATTTGGAAAACAAGGGGAAAATCTCATAAAATTTTGGACCGAAATATCGCTTTTTTGAAAATATTGATTTGTTCTGAAATTTTTTACAATCGATATTTTGGTCTGAAATTTTTTGGTATTTAATGTCCGGGAGTATTTTTTCCCTCTTTCCCAAAATTTCAGGTCAATCGGAGCATTTCCCGAGTTTTCGCGCAGTTTTTTGCCGTTGTTATCCTATTTTGCCATTTCATGAATAACACCGTTATGTAATTAATTCGTGGCGGACTTTAAAAAATTTTGCCCCAGACAGCCGGTAAAAAAAAAGGAAAATAACTTATAATATCGATCCTGTCCAAAGTGGCCATCGCTGTGCTCCTGTCGCC